>JALIGU010000007.1:1022500-11022500 GCA_023053565.1 Aquilegia eximia | reverse complement strand
TGTTTTTGTAGGCATGTTTTATAAATGCCATGGTTTGGGATTGTAAGCACGTTTTATAAGTGCTATTAGAGTCATAGGTTTTTGTCACAAAATCAATGTCAAAGGGGGAGATTGAAACCGGCACGAAGTGGTTTGACATCAATTTTGTGACAAAGTGTCTTTGGTTATCTCGCCTTGAATTCATTGTTAGGAAAATCAAGATGTACGCATGGTCGTCTCGTGTCCTTGTGTCTCTTAGGTCTGTCCAGGAAAAGTTATTGGGTTCTGGACGTACGTACCGAGTTAGGACGTACGTATGTTCACTGAAGCAGCAAACATCTTTTGGTCAGGACGTACGTACTCAGTTAGGACGTTCATACGTCCAAGTAGGCAGCAGACGTGTTTTCGTATGGAGACGTACGTACCGAGTTAGAGCGTTCGTACGTCATGTTAGGCAGCAGGCTTATTTTTGTGTGGCGACGTTCGAACGTCATATCGACGTACGAACGTCCAAAGTCGGTTTGCACTGTTTCGGCCCATTTTCCTAGGTTTTCAACCCTAAGTATAAATAGGGTTTCTCTTCTATAGAACAAGACAGTTCTTTGGCCGTCCATCCTTCTTCTTGTTCATGTGTTTTGGTTAGGTTTGTGATATTGAAATTGTTTGTGGCTATTGAACTCAATTCCCTTTCTTCCCCCTTTTCTCAATTCATATCTTTGTGATCTTTAAGAGTTATTGTGATTTCGGCTTCGAGTCTTCTTGTGTGTTCATCAAGAAGTCGAGTGTCTTGTGCGTACATCAAGGTGCTCTGGTGAAGTCAAGGTGTTAGAGATAACCAGGAGTATCAACTCGCAGTGAGTGCAGGTAGTTGATAGGTTTGTACATCTCTTTTCATCTAGTGGATTATTTTGTTGTCGCGAGGACAACCGTGGACGTTTCCCTGTTTGGGTTTTACCACGTTAAAAATTTCTGTGTGTTATTTACTTTCCGCGTATTGTTTGTTTGCTTGTTTGAATTCACATTTGTTATACTAGCACTATTTGTAGTTTCTCATTACTACCCTAATGTTATGATTTGGACAACGAGAGTAAGTAAAAAATCTTACATTTGCTCTTAAAAATACAAATCCTCTATAATAAAAGCAAATGTTTTTAAAGGAACTTTTAGTGTGACCATCGTTATATACATATAGGGATCGTAGGTTTTTGTGGAAATTAATATAATTTAATTTTTCATAGGAAAAATTTGGTATAGTTAACAAAATTATGAAGAATCTGTTTCAGCGGTTTCGTAAGAAAGAAATAATTTAAGGACTACAAACATGATATTTTTTGCTCCTCAAATAAAGAATAGAATGGTAGTTCCTAATACTATTTTTTTAGAACATAAAAATGTTAACCACATAGGTCTCAATCATGTGTTTCATACTTAGTGGCTGTGAGATTGAGTGTGTGTGTTTTCCATAAGTCAGAAGCAGACATGAACTGGGCAAATTATGTAATAAAGCAATATAGTTTGAAAATTAATCAAGTTAGGATGTGTTACCTGCCCATACTTTGCCAAAGTGGTTATGAATGCATAAATCATCCATAAGAAGATCCAATTTGATCTTGAACATACGTGAAACTATATCTGGTCTGTCTTCAGATTTTTGTCCTGGAATCAAGCTCATTGCTTCAGTAATTTCAGACCACTTCGGATTGCATGTCACCGTTATAAATAAATCTGGTGATCCAGCCCAACGACAAATAGCCATCGCATCTTGAAAACTTTGAACCATATACCGAGGACCCCCAGTAAATGTTGCAGGAAGGACCAATCTTTTTCCTACAACATTTGCAGCAGTGTCACCTCGTATCACAGCATCTCTTAACCCTTGGTATAAGTCCGATCTAATAAGTTTCTGGTTCTTCCAGACCCATCGAAGTCGTTCTTCTTCTATGCTTGTATATGCATCAACCAAAAACTGTTGGAATAAGCGACCTGCCATTATTAATGTACGACCTTCATTCTCCATTTGCTGAATTCGGAAAGCATAATATTCACGAATCCTCACGTTACTCCGACCTCTATCTCGTGCAACAACTAAGCCGTTGTACAAAATATTCGTCCTGAAACCATCTTCACCATAAGGAAAGATTAAAGGATATTGCATCGCCATGTAGCTTGGGTGCAATTCAGTTATCCTTTGTAAACCTCCGGTTCTCTTTTCGACTATTATGTCACGATGATCTACTACTTCACCACCACCTCCAACTATCAATGCAGCAACCTCGTTTGAAGATGGCAAATTGTATTGCCTCGCATCTCTATTTCTTGTCCCAATAAGTCTTATTCTCAAATCCACCACATGAGATTCAATGTATTTGTCTCTTGCACTTCGGAAGACTCTAACCAGTGCATTGTTCTCATCAAACATTTTCATTAGCCCTTGAACAATTTCAATATTTAATACCATGTCGTTGTAAATTCCCATCCGATTCTGAGCTTCATGTTCGGTGTCATAAATGTATAATTGAGCAAACTTTGGTTTTGGATCAAAACCTGGGAACTGCGACTCTGAACTCTAGCCATCACTTGGCAACAATGATCCAATTTTATGGTAGTTCTGACCATGAAGTTTGAAAACATACGGTCCTCTACCGTTGTTTACGCTCTTGTCAATTTTTCCACCCATAGACGTCAAAGCGAACATCGAATTGTATCTTCTAATATTCTCTCTGAACTTGGCAGAAAGTGGGCCTCCTTTAAAATCCATCAACCTTTGCAAAAATCGTGGTGGATGTTGTAGCAACGGTAATTTGATTTTCCCATCCATACAACAAATAGAGAATCTTGGATCATTCAATTGTGCATACTTTCTATTCCTTTCTTCGAACCAGACTATCGCTTTACACTTCTTGCAAACTCTACTTGGACCTCCCAACTTCAACGGTTCAAACATTTTACCTATTAAGAATATATACGATATTAATACCAAACAAAAAATACTATAAAAATAATTAGAAAACACATTTGGCACAGTTACCCACGGGTGATTTCTGAATCCGAATCATCTTGTCGTTCATACGTGAAATCAGGTGTTATTCCATTAATTTAATGATCACTGTCAGAATCTGAGTGACATGGTATGAACGTCAATACAAACATTAGATTAAAAAGGCATTAGTACGAAGAGGTGTTTTAAAAAATAAGTAAATGTAATATTACTTAGCAATCACCTGGATCATAAGGTGGAAGTGCATTTTCATAGCCATCGACATCTATTCTTCTTGAAAGACAATTGGACTCATTATGTATTGGATCCTGAAAGAGGGCACGCTTCGCTCTCACCCCACGATTTCTGATTCGATTTTCTCGCATAGGAATTGGATTCGACTGAACCCTTCTATCACGACCCCGTGTCCGACTGCTAGGCATGCAAACAGGGTTTGATTGAGATGGCGTATTAGCATTTGCAGTTGCAGCTCTTTTATTTCTAAGCACGTGCATCCTATTCTGGCGGTTAAGCCTCTGAATTCTTTTCCTAGCACCCTTAGTGTTTAAAAAAAAAGTCAAAGATATATTCAGAACAATTGTTGAATGAACATTAGTTATACGCAAATCAATCTCAGTTGAATAATGAACATCATGTATAGTTTTTTTATCCGAAATGGTGAGATAAAACAACCCACCAATAACGCCATTGACTTCTAAGAATATGTCCCAATCGTCAACAACGTATAAGATTTGCTGCAACAGTTGCACATCCAGTGTTATATATGTACCGACATGATTAGAATTTATTTACAATTTTTTCGCTTATTTAAATAATAATCCTCTTATGTGGTTTAGCATCAGTATGAGATCTAACACCACTAATATTTCCAATTTAAAACGAAAGTACGTATTACCTAACTATTTAGCAACACCACCAACATTCCACATGCTATATATTTAACTAACCACAAACCATACTTCAATTATCCTATTGAAATCGATTGTAAACAATTTATACCTAGTGAAATTGTTCAATAATAGAAAGTGTGATTGTAAAATGCAACACCTCAAGGCAAGATATGATTCCAAAGTAATTCACCAAAGAAAAATCTACAAATTAAAAATACTAACCAAAGGCAAATCACCAATGCAATTTCGAAGCACCGAATCTGTTGATGTGGGGTTTCTTTTTCTTTTTCCCATGCTGATCTATTCGGTAGGTCCTACATATAGCATATAAAATTATAGTTTCAAACATAAACCGAATAAAACTAAATAGGAATGAATTGTACAAAAAATGACAAATAGAATGAACTAAGTAAACAAATTCGAATCTATTACAAATACCAAGATTTGTGCCTGATCTGTTCTCGACAAAGTGTGCAAACTAAGATCTCATACCAGCTCGGAGGAAATAGAGATATGTAGGTTTATTTAAAAATTGTGCAAGCCTACATTAATTATATGCAGATCAGTTATTCCTAAGCTAGCCATCTAACTGATGGTACAAACGTTTCTCTAAGACCTCGTTGGGCAACTATCACCTGTCTGTTTTGTGGTATGCTTTTTCTCTGTTTCTCAGAACAGGGTTGTATAACCATGTCGTCAGTTGACTCTCTAGCAACTACAGTATATGTTAAAGTAACGACGCCTTTGCTATTCATCAGAAGTCTCAGAAATGTAGAAATTGTGCAAGCCTACATTAATTATATGCAGATCTGTTATTCCTAAGCTAGCCGTCTAACTGATGGTACAAACTTTTCTCTAAGACCTCATTGGGCAACTATCACCTGTCTGTTTTGTGGTATGCTTTTTCTCTGTTTCTCAGAACAGGGTTGTATAACCATGTCGTCAGTTGACTCTCTAGCAACTACAGTATATGTTAAAGTAACGACGCCTTTGCTATTCATCAGAAGTCTCAGAAATGTAGAAATTTCATAGCCAGCGATGATTTCTAAAGCTTATAGAGCATGATATGTGATTATCACATTTCAAAATTAAGAATCCGCACAGATGATATAGGATTTTCTAGTGCGCTAACTGTATATGCTGCCATTCAAACACTCTGGCGAGGTCAACAAATCCATGCTAAATGATGAGTTTGTGGCGTAAATGATCTACTATGATAAGAGGGAAAAGACAATATCTTCTGTAATCATTGTATGTTAAAATTCTCATAGAAAATGGGCACTATGAGGTGGCCTTGAATGACTGAACGTGTTTATCTTGGGGATGTAATGGTCTGGCTGCAAATTTATTCACTTTCAGCTGGCAGTGCATCTAACCTAGTGGACACATTTTAAACCATAAAATTCAGAGATTTAGGGTAGGTACAAAAATGTGTTAATAACGAAAATTTCAAGTGCAGAACCAGCGATCATGCCAGGGAGTTCTGGGAAATGCATGAGAGGAAATTAAACAAAATATCAAATAATGTAAAGTGCACAGGCGAAGACATGGATGTGGTAATGAAGCTCTGTCAGTTGTGAGAACAGCAGTCTCATCATCCAAGTTAAACATTGGAAACTGTAGAATCGCAGCATCCCAGTCATCTTTCCCAACTCTTTTCCACATTCATGTCTAGGTGAAAGTACTTTAACAGTTCCTCCATGTTTTTTTCACGGAAGCAAAAAAAAAAAAAAAAACCCCAATAAAAACAAACATCAATTTCGAATGTAAAAAAAAGTTAAAAAAAAAAACACCCCCAATAACCTAACAATTTCGAATGTAAAAAAAACTGAATCGTCCCAAAATAAAATAAAAACAAACATTAATGTAAGAATTGTTAAAGGGAGAAGATGAAACTAACCTTTTTATGATGGAGGCAACTCAGTGATGAAAGTAAGCAGAAACGAAATTTGGAGTTGCAAAGTGATGAAATTTGGAAAGAAGGAGGAGATGGTATGTGAGAGGAAGGATTGGGGAAGAAGAAGAAGCGGTAAGAACCGAGAAAAGAAGGAAGGTGCGGTAAGAACCGAGAAGAGAAGGACGGTGTTTTGGAATGGGAGTTGTGAAAAGTCTAAAAAACCAGGGTAAAAAGGGTATTATGGTCTCTTTTTGGGAAAAAAGTCTAAAGCTCAATTCTGGTGAGTCGGGAGAATACCCTCGAATTTTTTTGACGTTTAATATAGTAGATAGTAGGTGGCCCCGTGCTATGCACGGGTTTCGCGATGTAGTTTAGCTGGATGGATTTCATCAAGATTTATTCGGTTAAATGATGTAGAATATATCGATGGTAAATTCCATGAATAATTTATTAAACACGTTGAAGAAAAGGTCATAATTTATTCGTTATTAGAAATAGAAAAAAATAAAAATTGGCGAAAGGCGAAACATAGCACCTGGAAAGCTATGTGGGCAGATGGATAGTGCTGGTGGGTGACCTGCGTTGTTTGTGAAAAAGATTCTTGGTTTACTACACCATTTTTTAACCTCTATTTTAATACTCTAGTATTTTCGATAAACTATAATTTTTAACCTATATTAATTTTCCACGCACCACGGCGCCAATAAATTTCTGTGTGGTATGCAAGCAACTACAGACATATCTCTTCCTTACCATGTCTCACAATCTTATAATGTGGTAGTTAGACTGAACTTATTTCCTATCAATGTACATCTGTATGTAGATTTACAAAAGAAAAGGCAACAGGATAAGTAACGAAATCATACTCGAATGATATTTGTTTCAGGATGTCACTTTGCCGATTTGGTTTCGCTTCAGTTGAACAAATATTGATCCTGTCAAAAGCAGCTTCTCCATTACTATCACTGAGCTCATCCTCCCGTTCATGCTGAAGTGCTGCAAAATAGAATTTAATTAGAACTGATATCTTGTTAGAATAAAGAAGAGACTAACTTGTCTTGCAGAGCTAGAAGCACAAACCTCTTGGTCCAATTATTTTTAATGTGGGCACCATCTTTAAAATATTTTGGCACATGGTGGTGTCCTGGAAATCCAGGAAAGTGTATTCCAGATATTTCAGTCTCTCAGACTCTGTCATTTTGGAGAATCCAAAGGCAGTGGTCCATGCTTGTAATACTTGAGGAATAGCAGGCAAAAGCAGCCTCTATACCCCAAATTCCTCGAGCTTCTGAGAAGTTAATGAAGATAAAACAATGGGTTTTAAAAGAGTTATTTGTCGTTATTGTTGTTGCAGAGTCTTACGTGTGATGATCTATCCTCTCAATAATCTCACTTCATTGTTAGAGTGCTCATCGAGTCATTGAGCTACGTGGTTGGGTGAGGTAGCTGGAGTTTGAAGTAAAACTTAGATCAAAGCTTGCCGACAATAAATACAGTCACTATTAGAGAAGGTTGCAATGGAATACAGTCACTATTAGAGAAGGTTGCAATGGGTTTTTGAGGGGTTGTAATGTATTGTTGCATCAAGACACAGTAGAAAGCACTTGACAAACCCAACAGAAGTGCAAAATTTCCTGTTATGCAAATGACTGAAAGGTTGTCTGTGTAAATAATAGTAACTTTTATGTTATGAGTTTAGTTCGATCTATTTCCTGTCAGGTTCATCTTAAGCTTTCCAAAAGATTAAACAATAAACAGCTTTACTTACTGGTCCTTACTCCTTATTATGTTTCATCTCAATTGGAACAGAGTGGCCCACTCATTAATAGTTTGTTTCCAGGTAGCAACACACTGTCAATTTGGTTGGCAAGGCATCAACAATAACAGTGTATAAAACACAGCTCTCTGTATCTTCAGCCACGCTGTGCTGCAAAACCAATCTGCATACGAACCAATTCCTTGCTGACTCTCTAATAGACACAGTCTTCACTCCACATTACCACTGTTAAGCCATAACTGAAGCCTAATCTGTAATCAAGTCTGGAAAGTGATAGATCAAAAGTCTATAACATATCTCAAAGACAGAACTTAACCATACATGTAAGTTTATTCATTCTGTTAATTGGTAAGTTCATTTGTTTTCCAATTATGCCGTATAAGTCTTCATCTTCTTCCCAGATGTAAAACACATACAACAAAATTCCATCTATAGAAGTACTTATAAACACCCGCCCAAAAAAGATTTTAGTGAAGCACTCAAAACCAATTATTAATATTAAACTTGTGTCTCTTAATCACAAGGTAAAACACACATAACGAAATGAAAATCAAGCAAATTTTATTTTCTTTAAAAAAAAAGACATCCGAGCACCCTAAAAACCATTAAAAATCCAAACATAGTCGTTTATGTAGCAACTTGTGGAGGTCGTTAATTATCATGTGTTTCCATGTCTTGCCCTTTGGTCTCTTCATGCAAGTCCTACATAAATAATAATCAAAAGTTAGAAATCGTGGTAGTAATGTTTTTCAAAAGTAATGTTGTTCAGTTGTGGTCGAATTTCTGGTAGGAATTATACCTCTAATTTTCTTTGGATTTCATTTTTTTTTGCAGGTGATTCTTTGTTGCCTTCTTTTATATTGTTTGTCCCCTTTTTTTCTTTGGAAGCCTGTATATGAGGTACGATTAACAATACATAACAATTGTTAGTTAAAAATCAGGAAGATGGTAAAAATAAATATGGTCTCACCCTTTTCTTCATCACCGCAAGCTGGATTCCAACGTCTTCATCACCATTTACTTCACGATTAGGTTGAGATTCATTATCATCCTTTTCCTGCTTTATTGTTACCATTCCAAAGCTTGTTGTGTCATCAGTTTTTGGTTCATCTTCGTCTGGTATGAGATGAATTACTTTTGATTTATTAATTGACAATGACATGTTGTCCTGATATGTCGACATCTTTACTTCAAAAATGAAGTCTTTCCCTCTCACTTCTTCAAATACATCGCTTAAGTTTACACCCAATTGCTCATACTCCAATAGCTCTTCAAGATCTTTCTCCAACATTTCAGCAGCTTTATTACCAAACAACGTCACATTGCAAGTCCCACTAATATCTTGTATGCTTATTGTGATGACGATTCTGTATGAAAATGTATTGCAATTAGTTTTTTCATTCGATTATCAACTTTGAACGAAGAATTATGACGGTTGAATAGCACTTACGCTTGAGTTATGGATTGGGGAGGTGCGCATCTTGGGCACTTCATAGTGCCACCATTTCTTACAACTCGCCTGGTGCACTTAGCGCAAGCTGGGTAAGTATACTTCCCTTCAAACCTTGAATATTTGGCAGCACATGTATAGAATACCTGTTGTATGCAAATATTAAAAACGGAGCAAATAAGTTGAAGCAAATTATAGCAATAGATTAAAGAAAAACATTATCGAAGTTGTAGCAATATTTGGCTATCATCCACTGAAAGTTGATATGATCATATATTTAAAGTTAATCATAGAAAATGGAACACACGTAACCCACCCAAGCGAAAACCTACAAAATGAACTCCTCATTAGCAATACTGTAGTGAAATTCATTAAGACCAACCTGTGCAGAGTTTGGCTTGTACTCATCTACCATATCAGCAATGATTTTTCTGTTATTGACAGTCCAATTATTACTTTCGCTTGTCTCTCCAATCTCGAATTGACTGTGTTAATGTTAGTGTTATGTTTGTAATAACAATGTTTAATAATAATAACAATATAAAAAAATAAATGAAACTTTAAATATATGATCATATCGTACCCGTTCTTAAGGAATTGGACTTCAGGAATATCCAAGTCAAAATAGTATTTCGACGATTCCCTTGAGTTCACACTATATTTCTGTGTCACTGGACAAAGATATAAAAATTTATAATGAGGACAGAGTAGTTAAAATCAGAAAAGTATAATAAATCTAGTAGTTATGTGTAAGGGATAACATCTAACCTCTGTAGTAGTCTACAGAAGTAGAAGAAAGTATGAAAATTGGCTTCTCAGAAAGATTGGTTGGCTTCACAAAATTTTTAGCCAGATCTCCCCACAACACCACCCTCGCATTGTTAGTTCTGTTTTAGGAAAATGAAAAGTATGTTAGGTTAATTTTAAACAAACCAAAATTATAAATAACAGGTATAGACAACAACAATTTTCTATATACGTTTTGTCCTGGATCCAAATCTCACGAAGTATCTTGTTTTCTTTGACATTCTGTACGTCTGAAGAATCTATGTAAATTCCAACGATGTCTGGTGCAAAACATGAGAGCTGTTAGGTATTAGTTATGTTGGAAAGGTAGATCGATAAGCTTCACGGTGTGCTACATACCATTCAAGTAGACGTTATCCTTTTGTTCAGCAAGTGTATTCAGCTTAATGAAATCAAAAGAAAATTTCGGGAAGCCATCAATTTCGTCTACTTGTTGAACAATTGTGGAAGTATTGAGGAAAACCATGTATTCGCACCTCGTAGGGCGATAAGTATGTTCAACTTTATAAACAGATACCTTGGAGAGAATATAAAGCTTTCCCTCCTCTAATTCATTTATGAATCTTTCCTTGTTGAATTTCAACACCTTTCCATGTATAGGATCTCCCTGTATTGTGTAGTTATATTTTTATATGAATAAATTTGGGGGGAAAAAAGAGCAAAAGTTTATATTAATTTTAAGGGGATATAATACCTGTTCGTCTATGAAGATGTAATCTAATCCCGAAGGTTCTCCTGTTTTTGAATTTATTCCTTCTCAAAATTTAAAGACCCGTACCCGTATCCTCCAGGGAGCATATGAACTTTTGAGTTCGGTAATGAGAGACATCTTCTTGCTTGCCATTCCTGGTAATGTTTCGAGGTTAGTATTATAATGAATAAGATTAAGAGAACCAAGAATAGACAATTTATTTTAAAATGAATAGAAAATATGAAGATAAGTCTACCAAGTGTATATACTAAAAAGAAATAGTGGATGATAACCCATTAGTGAGAGTGAGTTTTCTTTGTAGTTGGATATGTTATCAGGTTGTGGTTAGTTGTTCTGAGATAAGTTGACGGGGTGTACAATACATGCTGATCAGGAAGTGTACTGGTATTTTTTCGCAGAGTTTGAATAAAATGTCTACTTTATCATAAAAATAAATAAATAAATAAAAAAACACAACTAAACAACAAAAACAATTGCATATCTACTAACCAAAATTAAGTAAGGAAAACAAAGAAGAATTTTCTGATAAATGTTTCATTATATAGGGTTAGAGATAAGGTTGTAAGAAAATACCTATAAATCTGATAGATGCAGATATGGGCTGTGGAGAAGATGATGTAAAACTTTGATAATAACTTGTAGTGTTTTGTATTGGAGAAAAACATCCTTAAATAGATTTTGTTGGCTTAGCTTTGGATTTCATAGATCAGATGATTTATTAAGAGGTATTAAATTTTTTTGGGAGTTACAGACGTTATTTTGATTCTTGGGATTATAAGATTTAGTTCCAAGCCTAAAGTGGAAAAGAATAGTAAGAGTTTATGAATTTAAAAAGTCTGACGTTATAACTTTTAAAATTAAAAGAGGTAATTCAAAAAAGGTAATAACTTTAAAAGTCTGACGTTATAAATTTTTTTTTTTTGTGTTTAATATTGGGAATTTATATATGGACAGAATATAACTACATATATGGAAATAATATATATTTTTATATGGGAATCTGTATATGGAAATCTATATATGGAAAGAATATATATTATGTAATAATAACTTTATTATCCTCCTTGATTTCCAGGACCAAATCCCTGATTTTCCTGTTTTATAATAATAACTACAGCTAGATTTTTTTTGAAGGTTTAGTTACCTGAGGAAGATGGACACTATGCTACACCATGCTATCTAGGCCAGAATCTTCCATTATTTTCATAGCAGTGAAGAGAAAGATACAAACGTTCCAAAAATGAAGATCAACTTAGAGGCTTTAGCAGTCTTTTTAGCTTGTTTAGAGATGGAAGAAGTTGTTTGCTTTATCTTTCCATTAGCACCGACTTGAACTTGTTGATTCATGCAAAATTATTTTTTCTTAATTCCTCTTTTCCTGGACACCAGGTTTAATTAGTTTGTGGTATAGGTATACTTCAGAATTTTTTTTTGTATGTGAAACTTTCCAAATACTTGGACAATATTTTAGATTTACAGATAAATACAGAAAATGGAAGTTGGTTACTATAAAAATATGGTGCTGGAATTCTCTTGCAGTTCCACAAATTAGTTGGGTCTCAACATAAATGTATTCCGGGAATGGAGAGCCGTGTCAGTAGTTTATGGTTTTAGCCGCCTTGCACGAAATGTTGTTTCCTTGGGCTTATTGTATGTTGCTTCCTGCTCCATATACTTCCCCGTTTACAAAATTAACCTGATAGTTTGAATGAACTATGCAATGTGTCTGTTTAATGATATGTCTCGTATTTCTGCTGTGGCCCCATTTAAAAGACTCGCAAATGAAATTTGCTACATTTTTTACTGCACCACTAACCTCACTTCCAAGGAACATCTCTTATGTGACCAAGGTTCATGCACAGCTTTAAAAGATGCTGCCAAATGTTTCAACGGATCTCTTGGTTTTCTGGTTAATGAATTTTCAAGTGTTCAAACTTCAAACTTCTTATTGTAAAACATGTCAATCTGGATGGTTGCAATTGGCAGTCCATTTGCTTAACTGTTGTATATAGATGTTAGTAAACTAACGATAACACATTTAGCACGAAACACACAGGGATTTGATAGGGTTTTTTTTTTTGTCATCAAAACCTACATTATACACATGAACCAAAATTCCATCTTTATTTGCAGGTAAGTAATCCTACTAAGACCAGAGTACAGAATAAAAGGATCAAGTCTACATCCACATATATTACAGTATGGATATGTATGTTGGTTTTTCATTACTAATAATATTTATAAAAAAAGAATAACAAAAATAAAGGGAAGTACTTCAATTCTCTTGCTTGTTTAAGTAATTAAGCTTCATGATATAAATATCCATTCCATATCATCGCCTTTGAATTTTTCGCCAGAAATGGCTTTCTGGTGTAGCATGGCTGGCTTGGCCAAGGGCCCAACTTAATCTCAAAAGAAAAGACATAGCACTCTGAGGTTCAACAGGGAACTATTGAAGCTTCCAGCTTTCCACCTATATGGATTGTTTTCCTTTATGTAGGGACGGACTCACCAGGGTTGTAGTTATCAGATAGGGAAATGATGTTTAATAAAATTCCCCTAAAGACCACCCCGATCTACAATATATCACTGCTAACTATCTATAGCACATAGATCATAATGATTTGAACAAATTGATTATCTTAAGTATAATTGAACCTTACAATTATTTGCACAAGTTTGAAACTAACCTTGTCTGTACACAACTTAGATGCTATATGCATATGTTTTAGCAAGTCTTAGCAAGTATGTACCTTAAAATTTTCGATTCCACACGACCATCTGAAATAATGTGTAAATATAAATTTGATATAAATTTGTCTGATTAATACTATATAACTTCAACCCTTTACATTGTTTATTTCGTAGTCATAGTTGTAATTGTGAAAGCAACGTTTAATTTATTTGAGTATGCAAAGTTAGGAACAAAAAGAAAAGAAAAAGAAATAAACTTAAATGTGTGATTTTATCTGTAACACATCCACAGTCAATAGGAATGAGAGCATTTGGTGTAAAATGATCAGTGAAATGGACCCTTCTTCAACCATTGAGACGACACCCTCTTGCAAGGATTAGTCAAATGTGCCTTTCTTCTGTGCTACCGTTTCTCCCGCGAATCCGTCATTAGATTAGTATATTTGTCCATGAATTTCGCTTCCAACCTGAGTAAAATTCTCTTGGTTTGTTATGAAAATCAAGGTTAATATTCAATTTTTCATGACAAATTGTAATGAAGCATATCTAAATTATAAGTCTCAAGTTTGGTCTAAATAATTAGAAAAGCTAAATGCTTTCATTTCAAACACATGGATAGCTACATCTGACAGCAAAAATGAGAAGAGCAAAAAATAAATAATGTTAAACTAAAAGTATATATTTGATGAGTTACTCAAACTCCTTCATGAACAGAAGCGTTACTGCTGAAGGCCTTCTAAAGAAATGGCCTCCCTTCAATGGTGGTCAGTTCGACCGCCAAATATGGCAGACTCTTCCATAAATATACAACTCAATCAGCTCAAAGTATTATCTGAGAGGGTAAAATCATTAGTCGATTAAGACATAAAAACTTGTTGGATGGTGCCATGAGCAAGGTGAGTTGCTACTGTTAAAGTGGGCAAAGCTAAATCATTTATTTTCTATGTTGTGGATGGGGTATCACAAAATTTGATATTCTGTTCAGGCAAATGGCTCGAAGCATTCTAAAATCTCCAGAAGTGCAAAAATTGGGTACTGATTAATAATTCATCCAATCAGATTGAATATCAGCCTGACAAACTCCCAGGTGAAACTGAATAAAGTCGTCATTCTAGTATACATTCCTAAAGTCCTAAAGAATCGCGTATATCTCACCAATAGAGTAAGGGACCTCTAGTATACAATTACAATATTTCTAGACAAATCAATTGACAATTTTCAAACCACACAGATTACCACAGTTAATCTCATGGTATTGTAATTACTTAAGAAAGTTAGATACAACTTACCTTCACATAAAAATCTGGCGGGGAATATGAATCGAAGTGTGTTTGACTGAAATCCAAACGCCATCCATCACCCATGTACAGTCGCACCTGTTTGGTAAAAAGGTTTAATAACTGCTAATTCGGTAGAGACACCACCTACATGTGAAAGATATATATACCCTCAAGGTTTTCTTCACAGCTAAATTGACTTCTCTTTGTAACTCGGCTCTATTCTTTAATATAACACTATACCAAAACTGTAGGCAGTTTAGTTTATGTAATCGTTTCAGAATTCAATAACATATTTATTTATTTGAAAAAAAAAGCAACAAACTAATCATCTATATATATTGTTTATATAAAAGGATACTAACCTGTAGGCAAACCATTAAAGATCTCGTGGTACACAACATTTTTTGTGTAGCCTATCGGTTCATCTTCTTCTCGCTTGATTAGTATCTTTAAACCTTTACGTGTTGTAATCCTTGAAACAGCAACATATAATTGTCCATGGCTGAAAACAGGTCGAGGTAAGTAGATACCTACGTGTTGAAGAGTTTGACCCTGACTCTTGTTGATTGTCATTGCGAAGCAAACTTTAAGTGGGAATTGCCTTCTTCGCAATATAAACTCCCACTTTGTCGGAGCCGAAGATGCTACTACTCTATGAATAGTTACTTTGCTTCCGATTTTACTACCTGTTATAATGGTTGCTCGGATTAGCATTGGCTCCAATCCAGTCACTATCAATCGAGTCCCGTTGCATAATCCTTTGCTTGGATTGATGTTCCTGATAAGCATTACAGGTATACCAACTTTTAATTCCAACAAATGATTGGGGACACCAGAGACCTGTATAATAATAATTATTGATAAGTGTATAATAAAAAACCAACTAAGAACTAATACGACTTATGAATTTTTTTTTTTTTTTTAAAAAAGTACCTCCAAGTTGTTTAAGTATTCCATACTATAATTGAGGTCTTGTTCAATTGATGATTCTGACACCGGACTAACTGTATCAGCACTGGCATAGATTCTCGAGGCCGTAGAAATTCTTGAGAGCACTGCTAGGTTGACACTATCAACATAATCATTGGTTGGAGTTAAGATGCATCTATCTTTGAGATAATTTGGTTCAGCAAATCTGGGTGAAACATCTGGGTAAATCGTTTCAACTATTTGTTGGATTGGGTCACCATTATTCTCAATGAGTAAGTCTTCAGGGATTTTGATCCAGCTGGAGTCATCATATTCGTTTACCGATCTTGTTGGTATTCGTCCTTCTCCGAGATTTAAAACCCATTCGCTGAAATCTTCAATTTCTTTGACCATTTCAGGACTCAAATTGTTGCTTCTTAATCGCATGTTGGTCTTTAGAATAAAAATTTGACACTTTGACCATAAATACGACCTGCTAATGGATGCTGCAACCACATCTTCTCTTGATCCCTTAGAAACTACTGGTAAAGTCTGTAAGAGGAAGGTATATACATTAGTTTTGATAATAATATTGTAATTATGAATCAATAATTTATGTAGAGGAAACAATTTCAATTACAGAATGTAAAAATTACCTGTCTAAAGTCTCCTCCCAATAATATTGTTTTACCTCCAAAAATATGCCCATCTGCATCATGCATTAGATCTTGGAAAGTTTTATCAACTGCTTCAAAGATGTTCCTATGATTCATTGGTGCTTCATCCCAAACAACCAAATCAGCCCGTTGTATGAGTTGTGCTAAATCTGTTTTCTGACTAATGTTACATGTTGAGTAGTCATCCACCTCTAGTGGAATCTTAAATCTTGAATGGGCTGTCCTTCCTCCAGGTAACAATAGTGAAGCTATTCCTGATGATGCTACAGCAAGTACTATCTTCCCTTTTGATCGAAGCCTTGAAATGATTGTTTTCCAAAGGAAAGTTTTTCCTACAATTAACAACATGACGTTTTAGAACGTAAATGAAATAGAAAATTTAAAATATTACAAAATCAATAATAATATACTGTTTAAAATACGAAAGATATAATATTCAAGCAATATACCTGTACCTCCACTTCCGTATACAAAATATAAACCTCCTTCTTTACTATCGACCACATGTACCACTTTGTCGAACACAAATCTTTGTTTTTCATTGAGATATCCATGAAGTTCCGAAAATTCTCTTTCCAATTCCAAATGGTCATAATCCAGTTCTTCTTGGACCAACCTGTTGTTTACATGATAGTGCGTTGACATATCTGGAAGCGGCATTGGGCTGAAATTTGTAAGAGAGAGATTGTTGTCATTTAGTAGTAATTCAATCTCACATAATGCAGCATTTTTTATTTCCTCAACAGTCATTTGGAGATTTGGATTGCCTGTTATCTTTCTCCGCTTATATAAAATATCATCAGACAAATTCTCCCAATTTTTGTTCCACATATCCAAGGGGTCACTCACTTCACAAAACATCAACATTGTGACAAACATGTCCCTCAAATTGCTTGCATTCGACCATGTACCTGCATATCTTAATCCTTCATTCCATTCACCATCGTCATCCAACAATCCTCTTGCCATGCATGCTTCCTTAAAGGTGTCATAAGTGATATAATTGTGAGTTCTTAGATCTTTGTAATCTTTTGCACCTTTGACGTGGTTCAATAAAATACGAAGATAATACCTGTTTGGACGTTTTTAGAAATTATTAGTATCAATTATTCTAATATCCAATATAAATGTGATTTTTTTTTTGGAAAGTAAAAGTAACAATTTGTTAAGATTTAACCATCAACAGGTGAAAATAAATTACTCAATTCAAGAGGGTTGGTTATGGGTATTGTGAGAAACATAAACATAACAATTAAATATCATAATTATGGCATAAGAATATTTATACCATAATCCACATATATAAAGTTTTATTTTAATAAAAAATACAACATGTATGCATTTTGAATATTGAAACCAAGAGAATAAAAAATGTTTGCAATGATTAATTTATATAGTATTAAAATTTGTTGTGTTAGCAATAGGTAAATGACTACATAATAATAACGACAACAAAAAGTTATGGAGGAATTAATGTAGATTAATGATACCTTTCGCCGGAAGTTGGGTGTGCATAAAATATCCTTCCTATCACTCGACCTTTTTTCCGTGGTACCCATTCCAGGTTCTTTTCAACCCACCTCCACTTAGTTGGAAATTCTGCATATGTCAATTCGCTTGCATTTGGGTCATCTGGGTATTTTTTATTGATTTCCATCCATTGGAGAAACTTTGTTTTTGTTGTGCTCGCTCTTTCCAAAACCTCGGCTGTATTATCACTATCTCTATATGTAACTACTTGTTCATCTTCTAAGTGAAATGGAAGTCTTTCTACAGCTGGTTCTCTGAATTGTGTGCTAAAACCAAATATCCTCCAACTTGCTTCTGAAGCAGATATATATCTACAATCCAGATACGTCTTAATTTCATCGATTATCCTGACACTTTCTTCTCCATCATTGTTATCTCCTTCACCATTTTGTTCAATCACAATTGTAGCTCTGTCTTTTCCCTTATGAATGTACTTGAATAGATATTTGACTGCTCTTCCCTGATTGCAAGCCTCAACATTGATATGGCATTGGTACTTGACTACTAAATCAAGGTTGTGTGGAACAACTGATCTATTGTCAATAATAACACCATTTTTTATTCCGGTCCTTCCATCCTCTCTCCTCCTATATATGTAAAAACCTTCTGGATCCCTCATCGTATCATTGGAGTTTTTTTTTAGGTAATGTTTTGAGCATTTTCCCTTTTCCATGCATGGAAAACTGTCTTTATCTCCTCCGCAAGGACCATGAATCATGAACTCAAGGACTGAATCATAAGCAAAGGGGTCTGACGCTCTGTCTGGTAACTCCGCAGAAATAATCTTGTTTACCTTGGCTGAAGTATCTGGTTTGTCCGCGCCATCTAGAAACAATAGAATATGAGCATGGGGTAGACCTCTTTTCTGGAACTCTATAGTGTAAATAGCTGAAAAATGAAAATGGAGGTAAGCCATAATTAACCAATAAAGACAAATTTAGATGATGAGCTTAAAAACTTGAAATTGGTATTACTCAAATTAATATAAATCAAAGATCACCAAGAATGCATTTTTTGTAATATTTAATGATAAAGAGAAAAGATACGTAACATTTGTATTGTGCATATTCACATCCATTGAGATGATACATGCAACTAAAAGCAATGGTTATGTACGTAACAGTGGAATTTCGTCACCAATATTAACTTATCGTTGTACGTGTATGCATCAACCTTTATAGAGCAAACATACGCAAAGAAAGGTGTGTGTGTGTGTACTAAAGTAAACACTTTATAAACAATGAAAACTTAAACTCTAATTCAGATGTGATATAACTGTTAATTGGACATTTAGAATGCCTTTGATAGATCTCAAGCATTTGATGTTACGATAATCCTCATAAGGAGCATGAAATTTAATGTTTCTTATAGACTATAAAGGCATTACATGCGTAGAGTCGGAGTTACTACCCTAATGTTATGATTTGGACAGCGAGAGTAAGTAAAAAATCTTACATTTGCTCTTAAAAATACAAATCATCTATAATAAAAGCAAATGTTTTTAAAGGAACTTTTAGTGTGACCATCGTTATATACATATAGGGATCGTAGGTTTTTGTGGAAATTAATATAATTTAATTTTTCATAGGAAAAAATTGGTATAGTTAACAAAATTATGAAGAATCTGTTTCAGCGGTTTCGTAAGAAAGAAATAATTTAAGGACTACAAACATGATATTTTTTGTTCCTCATATAAAGAATAGAATGGTAGTTCCTAATACTATTTTTTTAGAACATAAAAATGTTAACCACATAGGTCTCAATCATGTGTTTCATACTTAGTGGCTGTGAGATTGAGTGTGTGTGTTTTCCATAAGTCAGAAGCAGACATGAACTGGGCAAATTATGTAATAAAGCAATATAGTTTGAAAATTAATCAAGTTAGGATGTGTTACCTGCCCATACTTTGCCAAAGTGGTTATGAATGCATAAATCATCCATAAGAAGATCCAATTTGATCTTGAACATACGTGAAACTATATCTGGTCTGTTTTCAGATTTTTGTCCTGGAATCAAGCTCATTGCTTCAGTAATTTCAGACCACTTCGGATTGCATGTCACCGTTATAAATAAATCTGGTGATCCAGCCCAACGACAAATAGCCATCGCATCTTGAAAACTTTGAACCATATACCGAGGACCCCCAGTAAATGTTGCAGGAAGGACCAATCTTTTTCCTACAACATTTGCAGCAGTGTCACCTCGTATCACAGCATCTCTTAACCCTTGGTATAAGTCCGATCTAATAAGTTTCTGGTTCTTCCAGACCCATCGAAGTCGTTCTTCTTCTATGCTTGTATATGCATCAACCAAAAACTGTTGGAATAAGCGACCTGCCATTATTAATGTACGACCTTCATTCTCCCTTTGCTGAATTCGGAAAGCAAAATATTCACGAATGCTCACGTTACTCCGACCTCTATCTCGTGCAACAACTAAGCCGTTGTACAAAATATTCGTCCTGAAACCATCTTCACCATAAGGAAAGATTAAAAGATATTGCATCGCCATGTAGCTTGGGTGCAATTCAGTTATCCTTTGTAAACCTCCGGTTCTCTTTTCGACTATTATGTCACGATGATCTACTACTTCACCACCATCTCCAACTATCAATGCAGCAACCTCGTTTGAAGATGGCAAATTGTATTGCCTCGCATCTCTATTTCTTGTCCCAATAAGTCTTATTCTCAAATCCACCACATGAGATTCAATGTATTTGTCTCTTGCACTTCGGAAGACTCTAACCAGTGCATTGTTCTCATCAAACATTTTCATTAGCCCTTGAACAATTTCAATATTTAATACCATGTCGTTGTAAATTCCCATCCGATTCTGAGCTTCATGTTCGGTGTCATAAATGTATAATTGAGCAAACTTTGGTTTTGGATCAAAACCTGGGAACTGCGACTCTGAACTCTGGCCATCACTTGGCAACAATGATCCAATTTTATGGTAGTTCTGACCATGAAGTTTGAAAACATACGGTCCTCTACCGTTGTTTACGCTCTTGTCAATTTTTCCACCCATAGACGTCAAAGCGAACATCGAATTGTATCTTCTAATATTCTCTCTGAACTTGGCAGAAAGTGGGCCTCCTTTAAAATCCATCAACCTTTGCAAAAATCGTGGTGGATGTTGTAGCAACGGTAATATGATTTTCCCATCCATACAACAAATAGAGAATCTTGGATCATTCAATTGTGCATACTTTCTATTCCTTTCTTCGAACCAGACTATCGCTTTACACTTCTTGCAAACTCTACTTGGACCTCCCAACTTCAACGGTTCAAACATTTTACCTATTAAGAATATATACGATATTAATACCAAACAAAAAATACTATAAAAATAATTAGAAAACACATTTGGCACAGTTACCCACGGGTGATTTCTGAATCCGAATCATCTTGTCGTTCATACGTGAAATCAGGTGTTATTCCATTAATTGAATGATCACTGTCAGAATCTGAGTGACATGGTATGAACGTCAATACAAACATTAGATTAAAAAGGCATTAGTACGAAGAGGTGTTTTAAAAAATAAGTAAATGTAATATTACTTAGCAATCACCTGGATCATAAGGTGGAAGTGCATTTTCATAGCCATCGACATCTATTCTTCTTGAAAGACAATTGGAATCATTATGTATTGGATCCTGAAAGAGGGCACGCTTCACTCTCACCCCACGATTTCTGATTCGATTTTCTCCCATAGGAATTGGATTCAACTGAACCCTTCTATCACGACCCCGTGTCCGACTGCTAGGCATGCGAACAGGGTTTGATTGAGATGGCGTATTAGCATTTGCAGTTGCAGCTCTTTTATTTCTAAGCACGTGCATCCTATTCTGGCGGTTAAGCCTCTGAATTATTTTCCTAGCACCCTTAGTGTTTAAAAAAAAAGTCAAAGATATATTCAGAACAATTGTTGAATGAACATTAGTTATACGCAAATCAATCTCAGTTGAATAATGAACATCATGTATAGTTTTTTTATCCGAAATGGTGAGATAAAACAACCCACCAATAACGCCATTGACTTCTAAGAATATGTCCCAATGGTCAACAACGTATAAGATTTGCTGCAACAGTTGCACATCCAGTGTTATATATGTACCGACATGATTAGAATTTATTTACAATTTTTTCGCTTATTTAAATAATAATCCTCTTATGTGGTTTAGCATCAGTATGAGATCTAACACCACTAATATTTCCAATTTAAAACGAAAGTACGTATTACCTAACTATTTAGCAACACCACCAACATTCCACATGCTATATATTTAACTAACCACAAACCATACTTCAATTATCCTATTGAAATCGATTGTAAACAATTTATACCTAGTGAAATTGTTCAATAATAGAAAGTGTGATTGTAAAATGCAACACCTCAAGGCAAGATATGATTCCAAAGTAATTCACCAAAGAAAAATCTACAAATTAAAAATACTAACCAAAGGCAAATCACCAATGCAATTTCGAAGCACCGAGTCTGTTGATGTGGGGTTTCTTTTTCTTTTTCCCATGCTGATCTATTCGGTAGGTCCTACATATAGCATATAAAATTATAGTTTCAAACATAAACCGAATAAAACTAAATAGGAATGAATTGTACAAAAAATGATAAATAGAATGAACTAAGTAAACAAATTCGAATCGATTACAAATACCAAGATTTGTGCCTGATCTGTTCTCGACAAAGTGGGCAAACTAAGATCTCATACCAGCTCGGAGGAAATAGAGATATGTAGGTTTATTTAAAAATTGTGCAAGCCTACATTAATTATATGCAGATCAGTTATTCCTAAGCTAGCCATCTAACTGATGGTACAAATTTTTCTCTAAGACCTCGTTGGGCAACTATCACCTGTCTGTTTTGTGGTATGCTTTTTCTCTGTTTCTCAGAACAGGGTTGTATAACCATGTCGTCAGTTGACTCTCTAGCAACTACAGTATATGTTAAAGTAACGACGCCTTTGCTATTCATCAGAAGTCTCAGAAATGTAGAAATTGTGCAAGCCTACATTAATTATATGCAGATCTGTTATTCCTAAGCTAGCCGTCTAACTGATGGTACAAACTTTTCTCTAAGACCTCGTTGGGCAACTATCACCTGCCTGTTTTGTGGTATGCTTTTTCTATGTTTCTCAGAAAAGGGTTGTATAACCATGTCGTCAGTTGACTCTCTAGCAACTACAGTATATGTTAAAGTAACGACGCCTTTGCTATTCATCAGAAGTCTCAGAAATGTAGAAATTTCATAGCCAGCGATGATTTCTAAAGCTTATAGAGCATGATATGTGATTATCACATTTCAAAATTAAGAATCCGCACAGATGATATAGGATTTTCTAGTGCGCTAACTGTATATGCTGCCATTCAAACACTCTGGCGAGGTCAACAAATCCATGCTAAATGATGAGTTTGTGGCGTAAATGATCTACTATGATAAGAAGGAAAAGACAATATCTTCTGTAATCATTGTATGTTAAAATTCTCATAGAAAATGGGCACTATGAGGTGGCCTTGAATGACTGAACGTGTTTATCTTGGGGATGTAATGGTCTGGCTGCAAATTTTTTCACTTTCAGCTGGCAGTGCATCTAACTTAGTGGACACATTTTAAACCATAAAATTCAGAGATTTAGGGTAGGTACAAAAATGTGTTAATAACGAAAATTTCAAGTGCAGAACCAGCGATCATGCCAAGGAGTTCTGGGAAATGCATGAGAGGAAATTAAACAAAATATCAAATAATGTAAAGTGCACAGGCGAAGACATGGATGTGGTAATGAAGCTCTGTCAGTTGTGACAACAGCAGTCTCATCATCCAAGTTAAACATTGGAAACTGTAGAATCGCAGCATCCCAGTCATCTTTCCCAACTCTTTTCCACATTCATGTCTAGGTGAAAGTACTTTAACAGTTCCTCCATGTTTTTTTCACGGAAGCAAAAAAAAAAAAAAAAACCCAATAAAAACAAACATCAATTTCGAATGTAAAAAAAAGTTAAAAAAAAAAAAACACCCCCAATAACCTAACAATTTCGAATGTAAAAAAAACTGAATCGTCCCAAAATAAAATAAAAACAAACATTAATGTAACAATTGTTAAAGGGAGAAGATGAAACTAACCTTTTTATGATGGAGGCAACTCAGTGATGAAAGTAAGCAGAAACGAAATTTGGAGTTGCAAAGTGATGAAATTTGGAAAGAAGGAGGAGATGGTATGTGAGAGGAAGGATTGGGGAAGAAGAAGAAGCGGTAAGAACCGAGAAAAGAAGGAAGGTGCGGTAAGAACCGAGAAGAGAAGGACGGTGTTTTGGAATGGGAGTTGTGAAAAGTCTAAAAAACCAGGGTAAAAAGGGTATTATGGTCTCTTTTTGGGAAAAAAGTCTAAAGCTCAATTCTGGTGAGTCGGGAGAATACCCTCGAATTTTTTTGACGTTTAATATAGTAGATAGTAGGTAGTAATGAGAAACTACAAATAGTGCTAGTATAACAAATGTGAATTCAAACAAGCAAACAAACAATACGCGGAAAGTAAATAACACACAAAAATTTTTAACGTGGTAAAACCCAAACAGGGAAACGTCCACGGTTGTCCTCGCGACAACAAAATAATCCACTAGATGAAAAGAGATGTACAAACCTATCAACTACCTGCACTCACTGCGAGTTGATACTCCTGGTTATCTCTAACACCTTGACTTCACCAGAGCACCTTGATGTACGCACAAGACACTCGACTTCTTGATGAACACACAAGAAGACTCGAAGCCGAAATCACAATAACTCTTAAAGATCACAAAGATATGAATTGAGAAAAGGGGGAAGAAAGGGAATTGAGTTCAATAGCCACAAACAATTTCAATATCACAAACCTAACCAAAACACATGAACAAGAAGAAGGATGGACGGCCAAAGAACTATCTTGTTCTATAGAAGAGAAACCCTATTTATACTTAGGGTTGAAAACCTAGGAAAATGGGCCGAAACAGTGCAAACCGACTTTGGACGTTCGTACGTCGATATGACGTTCGAACGTCGCCACACAAAAATAAGCCTGCTGCCTAACATGACGTACGAACGCTCTAACTCGGTACGTACGTCTCCATACGAAAACACGTCTGCTGCCTACTTGGAAGTACGAACGTCCTAACTGAGTACGTACGTCCTGACCAAAAGATGTTTGCTGCTTCAGTGAACGTACGTACGTCCTAACTCGGTACGTACGTCCAGAACCCAATAACTTTTCCTGGACAGACCTAAGAGACACAAGGACACGAGACGACCATGCGTACATCTTGATTTTCCTAACAATGAATTCAAGGCGAGATAACCAAAGACACTTTGTCACAAAATTGATGTCAAACCACTTCGTGCCGGTTTCAATCTCCCCCTTTGACATTGATTTTGTGACAAAAACCTATGACTCTAATAGCACTTATAAAACGTGCTTACAATCCCAAACCATGGCATTTATAAAACATGCCTACAAAAACACTCGAAATAGAAACACATAACAAGTCACCAATTCTTGTTATCCAGCATTAGGAAGATGCTTTAACCATCAGAGATCGAACGGAAGCAATCAAGGATTCAACAGAAGTTCCTTCGAGCAACTCCCCCATACTTCATGAGCTCCAAACTTCATGAGCAACTCCCCCATACGTGTAGCATACCTGAAACATGACCCAAAAATAACCTAACAACAAGAAGACGATTGTTAGTAATTAGAGTCATAAATCTCCCTCTTTTTGTCACAACAAGTGAACAAAATAACCAACCAACAAAGGAAAAGAACAACAATAAACCAATAATCAAGAAGAAGAAATCAATACCAAACAAAGAATACAAAACAGATAAAAAAAAATATAAACCGAACCCAACTGTTAAAAGTTCAGAAAATCAACTAATAACCAAACAAAGAAATCCATAAACAGAAAAAAAATAATGCTTGAATTAACGAAGCTTGGAGAAGTAATCTTCCACACGAGCCGAAGTCTAATCCACCGAGCGATCATATGAACATAAAGCTTAAGATAGGACATAAAGCTTTCGCACGAGCCGAATAGCTATTCCACCGAGTGTGCACAGGACTATCAGCACTCGTACAAAATAACTCCCCAATTCTGCTGTCCAAGCCACAGTCGGTAAGAGGAGCAGCAAGTCCTGAAACCTTCGGGTATCCAGCCAACTCCAAGATGTGATTCTGAAGATGTCCCGGTAGCCTCTCCCAATGATTGACATGAACCATGCATGAAGGAAGTAAAGGTCGATGATCATAGTCAAACCCATGAGGAACGCGACATAAACGACAAACCTTAGCATTGTTTTTGTACTCCATGACCATAAACGATACATACCCAACACCCGGAACAAAAATTCCATGAAGTTCATATTCTGCCATAGAGGAATCTGAAGAACAAAGAGAGAACTAGCAAGAGATAAGAAGACACAATAGGAGTGAGAGAGAAAAAGGACTCCCTATTTATAAGAAAAATAGGAGTAAACATATCATGGGCCCAAAAAGGAAGGTCCATTACCTCAGAAAAATTTACTGCAAAACAAGGAAACCAACTTGAACTAACATGAAAATAGCAATATCCAAGAACATGTACAATTCTAAAAAAATAGAAACAAACCAATATAGCAGTTAAATACAAAAATGTGAAGAGGAAACCATAAAACCAACTACTCGGATTCCGAGGCACCATCACTCGGTTCACCATCACCCTCGTCCTCACTCTCTGAGTCATCACCATCACTCTCACCAGGAACAGGAGGCACCTCTTCCGGAAACGGAGGCAAGTCTGTGGGAGTGAAGTCCAGCTGTAGATGACGCATCTGAGCAACATTCATCGCATGAATATCACTGATCATGACATCATGACGAGAGAGAATGACCCCAAAACGATCCAACCGAGCATCCATATGGTCCTGATGACGGCGGAGAGAGGAAACCCGAGCATCAATGGCTGCAACAGCCCGATTTCCCCTAGCAGAGGCTGGGATGGGGCGTCCAGAGGTCAAAGCCCGATCAAAATCATCATTGCGAACAAGCGCCCGGCCTCCCCAAATGAGGTGATGCGTCAGACGCGCACCCACGGACTCGAAGGCCAACTTTCGAGACTGACAGCCCTTTTTGATAGCGTTGACCCAGTCGTGGCCAACAAACTTTGGAGGGCTCACCCCCATATATTGTCCCTGAAAACCCAAGTGCTTGAGTATAGTCATTATAAAGCTAGGGAAAGGAAGAGTACCCTTAGCTGCATCGATCTGAAGCATTCGAGTGTAGATGACCTCAGAGAGATGAAGATGGTGCACCGACATACAGACCACCAATTTGACCATGTCATCGGTCATGATAATCTTGTTGCCCTTGGAGGGGTAGATGTTGGAATGGGCAACCATGTGCAAGAGGATGGCGCTGTAGTGCTTGGCATGATACCTTTCCGTGACACCATCAATAAACATCTGCTGAACCTGATTGACAAAGTCAATTTGAATTGTATCCGGAACGGGCCATCTGACAGAAACAGCATCTTCAGGAATAAAGTCACCATCAATACCCAACGCCTCGCGTATCACCTTAGGAGAAATGGTGTATCGCCGACCTTCAATCAAGACCGAAAAACTCGATCGATTTTGCGAGGGTGTCTTTGTCTCATAGAAGGCTATCGTATGCTCAACCGAGTACTTGGTGATTGGTTGAGCCACCCTTAGCCAATTCCGAGTCTCAAAGAAGAGTGATATGTTGCCAAGTTGAGAAGTCCCAAGAGGAGTAGCAGCGATGTCTGCCAAGTCAAAGAATCTCTCAGGAACAATGGCTTTTGCCCGAGGATGAGCACCAAGAGATGTGAAGTGAGGCGACAAGACCGGAGTGGAACCTCTACCCCTAGAAGCGCGAGAAGAGGATGCCGCGTTGGAGGGAGTGGTGCGTGCGCGCTTGGAGGCCATTGTAAGAGATGGTGATTGAGTATGACGAACGAATCTCCCGACCAACACACCGGACCAAAACAATGAGAAGAGAAGATGAACAAATTGCAAACAAGACGAGAGAGAAGAGAATCGCCTAAGACAATGAGGAAAAACAAACCAAAAACTAACTGCTTGTAGTGTACCAAGGAGGGAAACACGATTTATATAACAGTAGGCTTTGTGTTTAAAAAAAAAAAATTTGGTTTTTTAAACAGCAATGGGCCGAACTGTAACAGAGACGTTCGTACGTTCTATGAACGTTCGTACGTCGAGCCCAAAAACCAAAGATCTGACTAAGAACACATTCGAACGTCTTAGGAACGTTCGTACGTTTCAAAAAGATCTGTCCCCCCAAACGTATGAACGTCATGAGGACGTACGTACGAACCCCTTTTTTTTTTTTTTTTTTTTTTTTTTTTCTTTGTTTGTTAAAAGAAAATTTGAAGAACCACCCTAACAGCTAGAGAATGAACCAAAGAACAACCAAGAACAAATATTGAGAGACATCACAAGAAAAACACTTCAACTTATCATACGAATTCCAATTACAACCGAATATAGTTTAAACAAACCTCAACCACAAGAGAATGCAAAATCGAAGAATGACATCATACGCCATGACATGGTAGTTACTAGAATGATGCAAGTATGTAGAAGAACCTGATAGACCAATACCAACCTCCGAAAAACAAACTAAAGACATGATCATTGAGAATATAGAAAGTCACTTGCAACTAGCCCAAAATGAAACTGAACCGGATCACAATACAACAAGGAAAACACACACTATTGTTTTTCTTCTTGTCTTTCAACTAGACAAATGCGAAAGCTACTATTCATTCATTTCATTTTTTTTGTTTATTTTGTAGACCATTGAAACAGATGCCATTCCCGTGTGGGAGTATGAAATATCTCCATCTTTTACCAGAACACGAGGGTAGGGTGTAGCCTACATCTTTTCGGCAAAACACACTCAAGAAGTGCAATACCATGATAACGTGCAACACAAGAACTAACATCTCTTGAGTGCATCCGTCAGAGCATGACCCTCACAGCCCCAACGGGTTCTTAGCCAAATGAGTATGCTCTCAAGACATTCAAATGGCTGGGGATTTTGTGAGTCATTGACCACTTACAAGAGGTGAGAGAATAAAGAAAATAAAAACAACGATCATGAAAAAGCAACCATGGAAGACTGGAGTTATACATGTTTTGAAAATGTCAAGCCAACCACATTGAAATGCATCATGCAAGAAACTACCAATACGAAGAGAGTATAATGTAACCCTACAACTATGCATGACACAAGACAGTTGAGAACGCCAAACTAGAAACATCTGTAAAATGAAATCCACACAATAGAGAATGTAGTATGTCCTCAATACCAACAACAACAATAAATGACCAAACCTAAACATCCTAAACACAGACAGTTCCAATGAACACATTAGACATATGAATGCAGAAGAGGTGTGGTGACAATGAAGCAGTTATCAGATGAGCGACTACCAGATAACACCAAGATATGATTGGAATCAAAAACATCACACCTATTATCCTCAAACACAACCTTAAATTTAGCATCACACAACTGACTAATACTCAATAGATTGGACCTAAGACCCTTAACAAAAAGAAGCTCATGACTATTGAGCGATTCAACCTCAGAAAAGTTACCTTTACCTTCAACCGGAAGCAATTTACCATTACCAAACCTAACCTTACCTCCATAACCAAGAGTCAGGTTATCAATCAGAGTCTTATCACCTGTCATATGACGCGAACAACCGCTATCAAGATACCATGATGAAGGCAATGGTTCAACCAAACGAGCCATGTGAGACACCATTTTCCTGGATGCATCCATACTCCTATCCCAGAAATGTGGTGGTGGAGTAGGCATGGGTGTTGCTTGAGGACGGTTTCCATAAGGAGAAGTTCTGGGTAAACCCCACGGAGCATAGCCATTCCACATGTATGGAGCCTGCATGGAGAAGGTGGAAGACTTGTTCCAATATGAGTTACCTGCAAAAGAAGGATGATGAGCAGGATACAAATTATTCCAACAAAAGGCAGAAGTGTGACCCATGCGACCACATGTTAGACATTTAAAGCCTTTGTGTCTAGAGTTCTTTTTCCGAACATGCTTCACATGAGTAACCTTGGGTGCCATGATGAAGGCAATGGTTCAACCAAACGAGCCATGTGAGACACCATTTTCCTGGATGCATCCATACTCCTATCCCAGAAATGTGGTGGTGGAGTAGGCATGGGTGTTGCTTGAGGACGGTTTCCATAAGGAGAAGTTCTGGGTAAACCCCACGGAGCATAGCCATTCCACATGTATGGAGCCTGCATGGAGAAGGTGGAAGACTTGTTCCAATATGAGTTACCTGCAAAAGAAGGATGATGAGCAGGATACAAATTATTCCAACAAAAGGCAGAAGTGTGACCCATGCGACCACATGTTAGACATTTAAAGCCTTTGTGTCTAGAGTTCTTTTTCCGAACATGCTTCACATGAGTAACCTTGGGTGGTGATACCACACTAGACACCTGCACAGGAGCAGGAATAGCGACACTTGTTGGTCGCACAAAGGTAGTGCGGGAAGTGCTAGCAGTAGCAAGGGGAACAGAGGTGTCATAACCTAAACCAGATTTATCTGAATGGGATTTACCGATTCCCAACAGAGAGTTTAGATTAGCACTTGCTTTACCAAACCCAACCAATTGTTTGTTAGCAGCAAACAACTCAGCCTTTACTCTCTCATGCTCCAGTACAAGGGATCGATACCGTGTTTCCAGATCATTATTCAGTTTTTCCAGAGTGACAATACGCACTTGGAAATCCTCCTTTTCCTTCACAAATTCTTCCTTCAACATGTTGGAATCACCTGTAAGATTGCATATATCCTGTCCAAAACTCTCTACCTGATCCTGCAAGACGGTGTTAGTTTTTTCAAGCAACTTTACTTGTTGCATAGAAAACTTATACATGTCACATAATTCACTAGTAGTAGCATGAACACCAGAATCAGAAACATTAATATCAGCAGAAGAGGATACAATACCTCCTGGATGTTCATCCAGGGATGCACTGAAGACCACATAATTTGAGACAACATTTGAGAGATTCCCATCATCATCTTCATCTGAATCATCCCATGTTACTGTGAGATTCGCTTTGGAATTATCACCAGGTTTGCGATCGACCTTCTTATCACATTCATTTGCAAAGTGTCCATAATCACGACACTTGTAACATTGGACATCTTTACGATCAACTCGAGCTCTTCTCCCATCCACAGAGAACCGCTCAAAACCACGACTTCTAGGAGCATTTGAGGAATCAGGAAATCGCTTTCGAGGATCTCGATTCTGTTGATATTTCAGAATCTTCTGAAAGCTACGTGACAGGAACGCATAGTTATCATCCACATCCTGTTCTTCATCATCAGAAGGTCCTGTGGAAGGTTCTTTAGACGATGTAGCTTTGAATGCTACAGATTTGTTCTTCAAAGGTTCTTCCAAAGCCTGTTCCATCTCACATGTCCTTAGTTTCCCAGCAAGTGTCTCGATAGACATGTTCTTAATCACATTGCTCTCAGTGATGGCATCCTTACGTGAACGAAACCGAGGAGGCAAAGCACGCAATATCTTACGTACCACCTGTGTGTCAGTATATGCATGACCAATAGCCGCACTGCAGTTGATGATGTCTTGGAGACGAATAAAGAAATCATCAAAGGTCTCAGAATTATCCATCCGTAGATTCTCAAACTGAGATGTTAACAGTTCCAGCTTACTTTCTTTGACTGTTTCGTCACCTTCATGTGTACAGATAAGCCTGTTCCATGCATCTTTAGCCTCTTCACAGCCCTGCACCCTACGAAACTCACTAGCATTTAATGCCATGAAAATAGCATTGAGTGCCTTGTTGTTATAATTTGCCAACAACTTCTGTTCAGGCGTCCACTTTTCACGTGGCGTCAGTGATGTAACAGCAGTATCATCAGTACCTGTAGTAGTCAGAGGTTCTTTCCACCCTGTGACAACAGAAAGCCAGACTTCTTCTCCTAATGCTTGGAGATAAGCTCGCATACGTACTTTCCAATGACCAAAGTCCTTTCCACTGAATTGTGGAGGAAGACTTGAAGTAGCAGACATGTGAGATTCCATAAAGCACTATTGATCGTTAGCGTGAGCCTTTACGCTCCTTAACCAGCCCCCAGCGACTGATACCAATTGAGAAACTACAAATAGTGCTAGTATAACAAAGGTGAATTCAAACAAGCAAACAAACAATACGCGGAAAGTAAATAACACACAGAAATTTTTAACGTGGTAAAACCCAAACAGGGAAACGTCCACGGTTGTCCTCGCGACAACAAAATAATCCACTAGATGAAAAGAGATGTACAAACCTATCAACTACCTGCACTCACTGCGAGTTGATACTCCTGGTTATCTCTAACACCTTGACTTCACCAGAGCACCTTGATGTACACACAAGACACTCGACTTCTTGATGAACACACAAGAAGACTCGAAGCCGAAATCACAATAACTCTTAAAGATCACAAAGATATGAATTGAGAAAAGGGGGAAGAAAGAGAATTGAGTTCAATAGCCACAAACAATTTCAATATCACAAACCTAACCAAAACACATGAACAAGAAGAAGGATGGACGGCCAAAGAACTATCTTGTTCTATAGAAGAGAAACCCTATTTATACTTAGGGTTGAAAACCTAGGAAAATGGGCCGAAACAGTGCAAACCGACTTTGGACGTTCGTACGTCGATATGACGTTCGAACGTCGCCACACAAAAATAAGCCTGCTGCCTAACATGACGTACGAACGCTCTAACTCGGTACGTACGTCTCCATACGAAAACACGTCTGCTGCCTACTTGGACGTACGAACGTCCTAACTGAGTACGTACGTCCTGACCAAAAGATGTTTGCTGCTTCAGTGAACGTACGTACGTCCTAACTCGGTACGTACGTCCAGAACCCAATAACTTTTCCTGGACAGACCTAAGAGACACAAGGACACGAGACGACCATGCGTACATCTTGATTTTCCTAACAATGAATTCAAGGCGAGATAACCAAAGACACTTTGTCACAAAATTGATGTCAAACCACTTCGTGCCGGTTTCACACCACATGAGATTCAATGTATTTGTCTCTTGCACTTCGGAAGACTCTAACCAGTGCATTGTTCTCATCAAACATTTTCATTAGCGCTTGAACAATTTCAATATTTAATACCATGTCGTTGTAAATTCCCATCCGATTCTGAGCTTCATGTTCGGTGTCATAAATGTATAATTGAGCAAACTTTGGTTTTGGATCAAAACCTGGGAACTGCGACTCTGAACTCTGGCCATCACTTGGCAACAATGATCCAATTTTATGGTAGTTCTGACCATGAAGTTTGAAAACATACGGTCCTCTACCGTTGTTTACGCTCTTGTCAATTTTTCCACCCATAGACGTCAAAGCGAACATCGAATTGTATCTTCTAATATTCTCTCTGAACTTGGCAGAAAGTGGGCCTCCTTTAAAATCCATCAACCTTTGCAAAAATCGTGGTGGATGTTGCAGCAACGGTAATTTGATTTTCCCATCCATACAACAAATAGAGAATCTTGGATCATTCAATTGTGCATACTTTCTATTCCTTTCTTCGAACCAGACTATCGCTTTACACTTCTTGCAAACTCTACTTGGACCTCCCAACTTCAACGGTTCAAACATTTTACCTATTAAGAATATATACGATATTAATACCAAACAAAAAATACTATAAAAATAATTAGAAAACACATTTGGCACAGTTACCCACGGGTGATTTCTGAATCCGAATCATCTTGTCGTTCATACGTGAAATCAGGTGTTATTCCATTAATTGAATGATCACTGTCAGAATCTGAGTGACATGGTATGAACGTCAATACAAACATTAGATTAAAAAGGCATTAGTACGAAGAGGTGTTTTAAAAAATAAGTAAATGTAATATTACTTAGCAATCACCTGGATCATAAGGTGGAAGTGCATTTTCATAGCCATCGACATCTATTCTTCTTGAAAGACAATTGGACTCATTATGTATTGGATCCTGAAAGAGGGCACGCTTCGCTCTCACCCCACGATTTCTGATTCGATTTTCTCGCATAGGAATTGGATTCGACTGAACCCTTCTATCACGACCCCGTGTCCGACTGCTAGGCATGCGAACAGGGTTTGATTGAGATGGCGTATTAGCATTTGCAGTTGCAGCTCTTTTATTTCTAAGCACGTGCATCCTATTCTGGCGGTTAAGCCTCTGAATTCTTTTCCTAGCACCCTTAGTGTTTAAAAAAAAAGTCAAAGATATATTCAGAACAATTGTTGAATGAACATTAGTTATACGCAAATCAATCTCAGTTAAATAATGAACATCATGTATAGTTTTTTTATCCGTAATGGTGAGATAAAACAACCCACCAATAACGCCATTGACTTCTAAGAATATGTCCCAATGGTCAACAACGTATAAGATTTGCTGCAACAGTTGCACATCCAGTGTTATATATGTACCGACATGATTAGAATTTATTTACAATTTTTTCGCTTATTTAAATAATAATCCTCTTATGTGGTTTAGCATCAGTATGAGATCTAACACCACTAATATTTCCAATTTAAAACGAAAGTACGTATTACCTAACTATTTAGCAATTCCACCAACATTCCACATGCTATATATTTAACTAACCACAAACCATACTTCAATTATCCTATTGAAATCGATTGTAAACAATTTATACCTAGTGAAATTGTTCAATAATAGAAAGTGTGATTGTAAAATGCAACACCTCAAGGCAAGATATGATTCCAAAGTAATTCACCAAAGAAAAATCTACAAATTAAAAATACTAACCAAAGGCAAATCACCAATGCAATTTCGAAGCACCGAATCTGTTGATGTGGGGTTTCTTTTTCTTTTTCCCATGCTGATCTATTCGGTAGGTCCTACATATAGCATATAAAATTATATTTTCAAACATAAACCGAATAAAACTAAATAGGAATGAATTGTACAAAAAATGACAAATAGAATGAACTAAGTAAACAAATTCGAATCTATTACAAATACCAAGATTTGTGCCTGATCTGTTCTCGACAAAGTGGGCAAACTAAGATCTCATACCAGCTCGGAGGAAATAGAGATATGTAGGTTTATTTAAAAATTGTGCAAGCTTACATTAATTATATGCAGATCAGTTATTCCTAAGCTAGCCATCTAACTGATGGTACAAACTTTTCTCTAAGACCTCGTTGGGCAACTATCACCTGTCTGTTTTGTGGTATGCTTTTTCTCTGTTTCTCAGAACAGGGTTGTATAACCATGTCGTCAGTTGACTCTCTAGCAACTACAGTATATGTTAAAGTAACGACGCCTTTGAATGACTGAACGTGTTTATCTTGGGGATGTAATGGTCTGGCTGCAAATTTATTCACTTTCAGCTGGCAGTGCATCTAACTTAGTGGACACATTTTAAACCATAAAATTCAGAGATTTAGGGTAGGTACAAAAATGTGTTAATAACGAAAATTTCAAGTGCAGAACCAGCGATCATGCCAGGGAGTTCTGGGAAATGCATGAGAGGAAATTAAACAAAATATCAAATAATGTAAAGTGCACAGGCGAAGACATGGATGTGGTAATGAAGCTCTGTCAGTTGTGAGAACAGCAGTCTCATCATCCAAGTTAAACATTGGAAACTGTAGAATCGCAGCATCCCAGTCATCTTTCCCAACTCTTTTCCACATTCATGTCTAGGTGAAAGTACTTTAACAGTTCCTCCATGTTTTTTTCACGGAAGCAAAAAAAAAAAAAAAAAACCCAATAAAAACAAACATCAATTTCGAATGTAAAAAAAAGTTAAAAAAAAAAAAACACCCCCAATAACCTAACAATTTCGAATGTAAAAAAAACTGAATCGTCCCAAAATAAAATAAAAACAAACATTAATGTAACAATTGTTAAAGGGAGAAGATGAAACTAACCTTTTTATGATGGAGGCAACTCAGTGATGAAAGTAAGCAGAAACGAAATTTGGAGTTGCAAAGTGATGAAATTTGGAAAGAAGGAGGAGATGGTATGTGAGAGGAAGGATTGGGGAAGAAGAAGAAGCGGTAAGAACCGAGAAAAGAAGGAAGGTGCGGTAAGAACCGAGAAGAGAAGGACGGTGTTTTGGAATGGGAGTTGTGAAAAGTCTAAAAAACCAGGGTAAAAAGGGTATTATGGTCTCTTTTTGGGAAAAAAGTCTAAAGCTCAATTCTGGTGAGTCGGGAGAATACCCTCGAATTTTTTTGACGTTTAATATAGTAGATAGTAGGTGGCCCCGTGCTACGCACGGGTTTCGCGATGTAGTTTAGCTGGATGGATTTCATCAAGATTTATTCGGTTAAATGATGTAGAATATATCGATGGTAAATTCCATGAATAATTTATTAAACACGTTGAAGAAAAGGTCATAATTTATTCGTTATTAGAAATAGAAAAAAATAAAAATTGGCGAAAGGCGAAACATAGCACCTGGAAAGCTATGTGGGCAGATGGATAGTGCTGGTGGGTGACCTGCGTTGTTTGTGAAAAAGATTCTTGGTTTATTACACCATTTTTTAACCTCTATTTTAATACTCTAGTATTTTCGATAAACTATAATTTTTAACCTATATTAATTTTCCACGCACCACGGCGCCAATAAATTTCTGTGTGGTATGCAAGCAACTACAGACATATCTCTTCCTTACCATGTCTCACAATCTTATAATGTGGTAGTTAGACTGAACTTATTTCCTATCAATGTACATCTGTATGTAGATTTACAAAAGAAAAGGCAACAGGATAAGTAACGAAATCATACTCGAATGATATTTGTTTCAGGATGTCACTTTGCCGATTTGGTTTCGCTTCAGTTGAACAAATATTGATCCTGTCAAAAGCAGCTTCTCCATTACTATCACTGAGCTCATCCTCCCGTTCATGCTGAAGTGCTGCAAAATAGAATTTAATTAGAACTGATATCTTGTTAGAATAAAGAAGAGACTAACTTGTCTTGCAGAGCTAGAAGCACAAACCTCTTGGTCCAATTATTTTTAATGTGGGCACCATCTTTAAAATATTTTGGCACATGGTGGTGTCCTGGAAATCCAGGAAAGTGTATTCCAGATATTTCAGTCTCTCAGACTCTGTCATTTTGGAGAATCCAAAGGCAGTGGTCCATGCTTGTAATACTTGAGGAATAGCAGGCAAAAGCAGCCTCTGTACCCCAAATTCCTCGAGCTTCTGAGAAGTTAATGAAGATAAAACAATGGGTTTTAAAAGAGTTATTTGTCGTTATTGTTGTTGCAGAGTCTTACGTGTGATGATCTATCCTCTCAATAATCTCACTTCATTGTTAGAGTGCTCATCGAGTCATTGAGCTACGTGGTTGGGTGAGGTAGCTGGAGTTTGAAGTAAAACTTAGATCAAAGCTTGCCGACAATAAATACAGTCACTATTAGAGAAGGTTGCAATGGAATACAGTCACTATTAGAGAAGGTTGCAATGGTTTTTTGAGGGGTTGTAATGTATTGTTGCATCAAGACACAGTAGAAAGCACTTGACAAACCCAACAGAAGTGCAAAATTTCCTGTTATGCAAATGACTGAAAGGTTGTCTGTGTAAATAATAGTAACTTTTATGTTATGAGTTTAGTTCGATCTATTTCCTGTCAGGTTCATCTTAAGCTTTCCAAAAGATTAAACAATAAACAGCTTTACTTACTGGTCCTTACTCCTTATTATGTTTCATCTCAATTGGAACAGAGTGGCCCACTCATTAATAGTTTGTTTCCAGGTAGCAACACACTGTCAATTTGGTTGGCAAGGCATCAACAATAACAGTGTATAAAACACAGCTCTCTGTATCTTCAGCCACGCTGTGCTGCAAAACCAATCTGCATACGAACCAATTCCTTGCTGACTCTCTAATAGACACAGTCTTCACTCCACATTACCACTGTTAAGCCATAACTGAAGCCTAATCTGTAATCAAGTCTGGAAAGTGATAGATCAAAAGTCTATAACATATCTCAAAGACAGAACTTAACCATACATGTAAGTTTATTCATTCTGTTAATTGGTAAGTTCATTTGTTTTCCAATTATGCCGTATAAGTCTTCATCTTCTTCCCAGATGTAAAACACATACAACAAAATTCCATCTATAGAAGTACTTATAAACACCCGCCCAAAAAAGATTTTAGTGAAGCACTCAAAACCAATTATTAATATTAAACTTGTGTCTCTTAATCACAAGGTAAAACACACATAACGAAATGAAAATCAAGCAAATTTTATTTTCTTTAAAAAAAAAGACATCCGAGCACCCTAAAAACCATTAAAAATCCAAACATAGTCGTTTATGTAGCAACTTGTGGAGGCCGTTAATTATCATGTGTTTCCATGTCTTGCCCTTTGGTCTCTTCATGCAAGTCCTACATAAATAATAATCAAAAGTTAGAAATCGTGGTAGTAATGTTTTTCACAAGTAATGTTGTTCAATTGTGGTCGAATTTCTGGTAGGAATTATACCTCTAATTTTCTTTGGATTTCATTTTTTTTGCAGGTGATTCTTTGTTGCCTTCTTTTATATTGTTTGTCCCCTTTTTTTCTTTGGAAGCCTGTATATGAGGTACGATTAACAATACATAACAATTGTTAGTTAAAAATCAGGAAGATGGTAAAAATAAATATGGTCTCACCCTTTTCTTCATCACCGCAAGCTGGATTCCAACGTCTTCATCACCATTTACTTCACGATTAGGTTGAGATTCATTATCATCCTTTTCCTGCTTTATTGTTACCATTCCAAAGCTTGTTGTGTCATCAGTTTTTGGTTCATCTTCGTCTGGTATGAGATGAATTACTTTTGATTTATTAATTGACAATGACATGTTGTCCTGATATGTCGACATCTTTACTTCAAAAATGAAGTCTTTCCCTCTCACTTCTTCAAATACATCGCTTAAGTTTACACCCAATTGCTCATACTCCAATAGCTCTTCAAGATCTTTCTCCAACATTTCAGCAGCTTTATTACCAAACAACGTCACATTGCAAGTCCCACTAATATCTTGTATGCTTATTGTGATGACGATTCTGTATGAAAATGTATTGCAATTAGTTTTTTCATTCGATTATCAACTTTGAACGAAGAATTATGACGGTTGAATAGCACTTACGCTTGAGTTATGGATTGGGGAGGTGCGCATCTTGGGCACTTCATAGTGCCACCATTTCTTACAACTCGCCTGGTGCACTTAGTGCAAGCTGGGTAAGTATACTTCCCTTCAAACCTTGAATATTTGGCAGCACATGTATAGAATACCTGTTGTATGCAAATATTAAAAACGGAGCAAATAAGTTGAAGCAAATTATAGCAATAGATTAAAGAAAAACATTATCGAAGTTGTAGCAATATTTGGCTATCATCCACTGAAAGTTGATATGATCATATATTTAAAGTTAATCATAGAAAATGGAACACACGTAACCCACCCAAGCGAAAACCTACAAAATGAACTCCTCATTAGCAATACTGTAGTGAAATTCATTAAGACCAACCTGTGCAGAGTTTGGCTTGTACTCATCTACCATATCAGCAATGGTTTTTCTGTTATTGACAGTCCAATTATTACTTTCGCTTGTCTCTCCAATCTCGAATTGACTGTGTTAATGTTAGTGTTATGTTTGTAATAACAATGTTTAATAATAATAACAATATAAAAAAATAAATGAAACTTTAAATATATGATCATATCGTACCCGTTCTTAAGGAATTGGACTTCAGGAATATCCAAGTCAAAATAGTATTTCGACGATTCCCTTGAGTTCACACTATATTTCTGTGTCACTGGACAAAGATATAAAAATTTATAATGAGGACAGAGTAGTTAAAATCAGAAAAGTATAATAAATCTAGTAGTTATGTGTAAGGGATAACATCTAACCTCTGTAGTAGTCTACAGAAGTAGAAGAAAGTATGAAAATTGGCTTCTCAGAAAGATTGGTAGGCTTCACAAAATTTTTAGCCAGATCTCCCCACAACACCACCCTCGCATTGTTAGTTCTGTTTTAGGAAAATGAAAAGTATGTTAGGTTAATTTTAAACAAACCAAAATTATAAATAACAGGTATAGACAACAACAATTTTCTATATACGTTTCGTCCTAGATCCAAATCTCACGAAGTATCTTGTTTTCTTTGACATTCTGTACGTCTGAAGAATCTAATTAAATTCCAACGATGTCTGGTGCAAAACATGAGAGCTGTTAGGTATTAGTTATGTTGGAAAGGTAGATCGATAAGCTTCACGGTGTGCTACATACCATTCAAGTAGACGTTATCCTTTTGTTCAGCAAGTGTATTCAGCTTAATGAAATCAAACGAAAATTTCGGGAAGCCATCAATTTCGTCTACTTGTTGAACAATTGTGGAAGTATTGAGGAAAACCATGTATTCGCACCTCGTAGGGCGATAAGTATGTTCAACTTTATAAACAGATACCTTGGAGAGAATATAAAGCTTTCCCTCCTCTAATTCATTTATGAATCTTTCCTTGTTGAATTTCAACACCTTTCCATGTATACGATCTCCCTGTATTGTGTAGTTATATTTTTATATGAATAAATTTGGGGGGAGAAAAGAGCAAAAGTTTATATTAATTTTAAGGGGATATAATACATGTTCGTCTATGAAGATGTAATCTAATCCCGAAGGTTCTCCTGTTTTTGAATTTATTCCTTCCCAAAATTTAAAGACCCGTACCCGTATCCTCCAGGGAGCATATGAACTTTTGAGTTCGGTAATGAGAGACATCTTCTTGCTTGCCATTCCTGGTAATGTTTCGAGGTTAGTATTATAATGAATAAGATTAAGAGAACCAAGAATAGACAATTTATTTTAAAATGAATAGAAAATATGAAGATAAGTCTACCAAGTGTATATACTAAAAAGAAATAGTGGATGATAACCCATTAGTGAGAGTGAGTTTTCTTTGTAGTTGGATATGTTATCAGGTTGTGGTTAGTTGTTCTGAGATAAGTTGACGGGGTGTACAATACATGCTGATCAGGAAGTGTACTGGTATTTTTTCGCAGAGTTTGAATAAAATGTCTACTTTATCATAAAAAAAAAATAAATAAATAAAAAAACAAAAACAACTAAACAACAAAAACAATTGCATATCTACTAACCAAAATTAAGTAGGGAAAACAAAGAAGAATTTTCTGATAAATGTTTCATTATATAGGGTTAGAGATAAGGTTGTAAGAAAATACCTATAAATCTGATAGATGCAGATATGGGCTGTGGAGAAGATGATGTAAAACTTTGATAATAACTTGTAGTGTTTTGTATTGGAGAAAAACATCCTTAAATAGATTTTGTTGGCTTAGCTTTGGATTTCATAGATCAGATGATTTATTAAGAGGTATTAAATTTTTTTGGGAGTTACAGACGTTATTTTGATTCTTGGGATTATAAGATTTAGTTCCAAGCCTAAAGTGGAAAAGAATAGTAAGAGTTTATGAATTTAAAAAGTCTGACGTTATAACTTTTAAAATTAAAAGAGGTAATTCAAAAAAGGTAATAACTTTAAAAGTCTGACGTTATAAATTTTTTTTTTTTGTGTTTAATATTGGGAATTTATATATGGACAGAATATAACTACATATATGGAAATAATATATATTTTTATATGGGAATCTGTATATGGAAATCTATATATGGAAAGAATATATATTATGTAATAATAACTTTATTATCCTCCTTGATTTCCAGGACCAAATCCCTGATTTTCCTGTTTTATAATAATAACTACAGCTAGATTTTTTTTGAAGGTTTAGTTACCTGAGGAAGATGGACACTATGCTACACCATGCTATCTAGGCCAGAATCTTCCATTATTTTCATAGCAGTGAAGAGAAAGATACAAACGTTCCAGAAATGAAGATCAACTTAGAGGCTTTAGCAGTCTTTTTAGCTTGTTTAGAGATGGAAGAAGTTGTTTGCTTTATCTTTCCATTAGCACCGACTTGAACTTGTTGATTCATGCAAAATTATTTTTTCTTAATTCCTCTTTTCCTGGACACCAGGTTTAATTAGTTTGTGGTATAGGTATACTTCAGAATTTTTTTTTGTATATGAAACTTTCCAAATACTTGGACAAATATATTTTAGATTTACAGATAAATACAGAAAATGGAAGTTGGTTACTATAAAAATATGGTGCTGGAATTCTTTTGCAGTTCCACAAATCAGTTGGGTCTCAACATAAATGTATTCCGGGAATGGAGAGCCGTGTCAGTAGTTTATGGTTTTAGCCGCCTTGCACGAAATGTTGTTTCCTTGGGCTTATTGTATGTTGCTTCCTGCTCCATATACTTCCCCGTTTACAAAATTAACCTGATAGTTTGAATGAACTATGCAATGTGTCTGTTTAATGATATGTCTCGTATTTCTGCTGTGGCCCCATTTAAAAGACTCGCAAATGAAATTTGCTACATTTTTTACTGCACCACTAACCTCACTTCCAAGGAACATCTCTTATGTGACCAAGGTTCATGCACAGCTTTAAAAGATGCTGCCAAATGTTTCAACGGATCTCTTGGTTTTCTGGTTAATGAATTTTCAAGTGTTCAAACTTCAAACTTCTTATTGTAAAACATGTCAATCTGGATGGTTGCAATTGGCAGTCCATTTGCTTAACTGTTGTATATAGATGTTAGTAAACTAACGATAACACATTTAGCACGAAACACACAGGGATTTGATAGGGTTCTTTTTTGTCATCAAAACCTACATTATACACATGAACCAAAATTCCATCTTTATTTGCAGGTAAGTAATCCTACTAAGACCAGAGTACAGAATAAAAGGATCAAGTCTACATCCACAAATATTACAGTATGGATATGTATGTTGGTTTTTCATTACTAATAATATTTATAAAAAAAGAATAACAAAAATAAAGGGAAGTACTTCAATTCTCTTGCTTGTTTAAGTAATTAAGCTTCATGATATAAATATCCATTCCATATCATCGCCTTTGAATTTTTCGCCAGAAATGGCTTTCTGGTGTAGCATGGCTGGCTTGGCCAAGGGCCCAACTTAATCTCAAAAGAAAAGACATAGCACTCTGAGGTTCAGCAGGGAACTATTGAAGCTTCCAGCTTTCCACCTATATGGATTGTTTTCCTTTATGTAGGGACGGACTCACCAGGGTTGTAGTTATCAGATAGGGAAATGATGTTTAATAAAATTCCCCTAAAGACCACCCCGATCTACAATATATCACTGCTAACTATCTATAGCACATAGATCATAATGATTTGAACAAATTGATTATCTTAAGTATAATTGAACCTTACAATTATTTGCACAAGTTTGAAACTAACCTTGTCTGTACACAACTTAGATGCTATATGCATATGTTTTAGCAAGTCTTAGCAAGTATGTACCTTAAAATTTTCGATTCCACACGACCATCTGAAATAATGTGTAAATATAAATTTGATATAAATTTGTCTGATTAATACTATATAACTTGAACCCTTTACATTGTTTATTTCGTAGTCATAGTTGTAATTGTGAAAGCAACGTTTAATTTATTTGAGTATGCAAAGTTAGGAACAAAAAGAAAAGAAAAAGAAATAAACTTAAATGTGTGATTTTATCTGTAACACATCCACAGTCAATAGGAATGAGAGCATTTGGTGTAAAATGATCAGTGAAATGGACCCTTCTTCAACCATTGAGACGACACCCTCTTGCAAGGATTAGTCAAATGTGCCTTTCTTCTGTGCTACCGTTTCTCCCGCGAATCCGTCATTAGATTTGTATATTTGTCCATGAATTTCGCTTCCAACCTGAGTAAAATTCTCTTGGTTTGTTATGAAAATCAAGGTTAATATTCAATTTTTCATGACAAATTGTAATGAAGCATATCTAAATTATAAGTCTCAAGTTTGGTCTAAATAATTAGAAAAGCTAAATGCTTTCATTTCAAACACATGGATAGCTACATCTGACAGCAAAAATGAGAAGAGCAAAAAATAAATAATGTTAAACTAAAAGTATATATTTGATGAGTTACTCAAACTCCTTCATGAACAGAAGCGTTACTGCTGAAGGCCTTCTAAAGAAATGGCCTCCGTTCAATGGTGGTCAGTTCGACCGCCAAATATGGCAGACTCTTCCATAAATATACAATTCAATCAGCTCAAAGTATTATCTGAGAGGGTAAAATCATTAGTCGATTAAGACATAAAAACTTGTTGGATGGTGCCATGAGCAAGGTGAGTTGCTACTGTTAAAGTGGGCAAAGGTAAATCATTTATTTTCTATGTTGTGGATGGGGTATCACAAAATTTGATATTCTGTTCAGGCAAATGGCTCGAAGCATTCTAAAATCTCCAGAAGTGCAAAAACTGGGTACTGATTAATAATTCATCCAATCAGATTGAATATCAGCCTGACAAACTCCCAGGTGAAACTGAATAAAGTCGTCATTCTAGTATACATTCCTAAAGTCCTAAAGAATCGCGTATATCTCACCAATAGAGTAAGGGACCTCTAGTATACAATTACAATATTTCTAGACAAATCAATTGACAATTTTCAAACCACACAGATTACCACAGTTAATCTCATGGTATTGTAATTACTTAAGAAAGTTAGATACAACTTACCTTCACATAAAAATCTGGCGGGGAATATGAATCGAAGTGTGTTTGACTGAAATCCAAACGCCATCCATCACCCATGTACAGTCGCACCTGTTTGGTAAAAAGGTTTAATAACTGCTAATTCGGTAGAGACACCACCTACATGTGAAAGATATATATACCCTCAAGGTTTTCTTCACAGCTAAATTGACTTCTCTTTGTAACTCGGCTCTATTCTTTAATATAACACTATACCAAAACTGTAGGCAGTTTAGTTTATGTAATCGTTTCAGAATTTAATAACATATTTATTTATTTGAAAAAAAAAGCAACAAACTAATCATCTATATATATTGTTTATATAAAAGGATACTAACCTGTAGGCAAACCATTAAAGATCTCGTGGTACACAACATTTTTTGTGTAGCCTATCGGTTCATCTTCTTCTCGCTTGATTAGTATCTTTAAACCTTTACGTGTTGTAATCCTTGAAACAGCAACATATAATTGTCCATGGCTGAAAACAGGTCGAGGTAAGTAGATACCTACGTGTTGAAGAGTTTGACCCTGACTCTTGTTGATTGTCATTGCGAAGCAAACTTTAAGTGGGAATTGCCTTCTTCGCAATATAAACTCCCACTTTGTCGGAGCCGAAGATGCTACTACTCTATGAATAGTTACTTTGCTTCCGATTTTACTACCTGTTATAATGGTTGCTCGGATTAGCATTGGCTCCAATCCAGTCACTATCAATCGAGTCCCGTTGCATAATCCTTTGCTTGGATTGATGTTCCTGATAAGCATTACAGGTATACCAACTTTTAATTCCAACAAATGATTGGGGACACCAGAGACCTGTATAATAATAATTATTGATAAGTGTATAATAAAAAACCAAACTAAGAACTAATACGACTTATGAATTTTTTTTTTTTTTTAAAAAAAGTACCTCCAAGTTGTTTAAGTATTCCATACTATAATTGAGGTCTTGTTCAATTGATGATTCTGACACCGGACTAACTGTATCAGCACTGGCATAGATTCTCGAGGCCGTAGAAATTCTTGAGAGCACTGCTTGGTTGACACTATCAACATAATCATTGGTTGGAGTTAAGATGCATCTATCTTTGAGATAATTTGGTTCAGCAAATCTGGTTGAAACATCTGGGTAAATCGTTTCAACTATTTGTTGGATTGGGTCACCATTATTCTCAATGAGTAAGTCTTCAGGGATTTTGATCCAGCTGGAGTCATCATATTCGTTTACCGATCTTGTTGGTATTCGTCCTTCTCCGAGCTTTAAAACCCATTCGCTGAAATCTTCAATTTCTTTGACCATTTCAGGACTCAAATTGTTGCTTCTTAATCGCATGTTGGTCTTTAGAATAAAAATTTGACACTTTGACCATAAATACGACCTGCTAATGGATGCTGCAACCACATCTTCTCTTGATCCCTTAGAAACTACTGGTAAAGTCTGTAAGAGGAAGGTATATACATTAGTTTTGATAATAATATTGTAATTATGAATCAATAATTTATGTAGAGGAAACAATTTCAATTACAGAATGTAAAAATTACCTGTCTAAAGTCTCCTCCCAATAATATTGTTTTACCTCCAAAAATATGCCCATCTGCATCATGCATTAGATCTTGGAAAGTTTTATCAACCGCTTCAAAGATGTTCCTATGATTCATTGGTGCTTCATCCCAAACAACCAAATCAGCCCGTTGTATGAGTTGTGCTAAATCTGTTTTCTGACTAATGTTACATGTTGAGTAGTCATCCACCTCTAGTGGAATCTTAAATCTTGAATGGGCTGTCCTTCCTCCAGGTAACAATAGTGAAGCTATTCCTGATGATGCTACAGCAAGTACTATCTTCCCTTTTGATCGAAGCCTTGAAATGATTGTTTTCCAAAGGAAAGTTTTTCCTACAATTAACAACATGACGTTTTAGAACGTAAATGAAATAGAAAATTTAAAATATTACAAAATCAATAATAATATACTGTTTAAAATACGAAAGATATAATATTCAAGCAATATACCTGTACCTCCACTTCCGTATACAAAATATAAACCTCCTTCTTTACTATCGACCGCATGTACCACTTTGTCGAACACAAATCTTTGTTCTTCATTGAGATATCCATGAAGTTCCGAAAATTCTCTTTCCAATTCCAAATGGTCATAATCCAGTTCTTCTTGGACCAACCTGTTGTTTACATGATAGTGCGTTGACATATCTGGAAGCGGCATTGGGCTGAAATTTGTAAGAGAGAGATTGTTGTCATTTAGTAGTAATTCAATCTCACATAATGCAGCATTTTTTATTTCCTCAACAGTCATTTGGAGATTTGGATTGCCTGTTATCTTTCTCCGCTTATATAAAATATCATCAGACAAATTCTCCCAATTTTTGTTCCACATATCCAAGGGGTCACTCACTTCACAAAACATCAACATTGTGACAAGCATGTCCCTCAAATTGCTTGCATTCGACCATGTACCTGCATATCTTAATCCTTCATTCCATTCACCATCGTCATCCAACAATCCTCTTGCCATGCATGCTTCCTTAAAGGTGTCATAAGTGATATAATTGTGAGTTCTTAGATCTTTGTAATCTTTTGCACCTTTGACGTGGTTCAATAAAATACGAAGATAATACCTGTTTGGACGTTTTTAGAAATTATTAGTATCAATTATTCTAATATCCAATATAAATGTGATTTTTTTTTTGGAAAGTAAAAGTAACAATTTGTTAAGATTTAACCATCAACAGGTGAAAATAAATTACTCAATTCAAGAGGGTTGGTTATGGGTATTGTGAGAAACATAAACATAACAATTAAATATCATAATTATGTCATAAGAATATTTATACCATAATCCACATATATAAAGTTTTATTTTAATAAAAAATACAACATGTATGCATTTTGAATATTGAAACCAAGAGAATAAAAAATGTTTGCAATGATTAATTTATATAGTATTAAAATTTGTTGTGTTAGCAATAGGTAAATGACTACATAATAATAACGACAACAAAAAGTTATGGAGGAATTAATGTAGATTAATGATACCTTTCGCCGGAAGTTGGGTGTGCATAAAATATCCTTCCTATCACTCGACCTTTTTTCCGTGGTACCCATTCCAGGTTCTTTTCAACCCACCTCCACTTAGTTGGAAATTCTGCATATGTCAATTCGCTTGCATTTGGGTCATCTGGGTATTTTTTATTGATTTCCATCCATTGGAGAAACTTTGTTTTTGTTGTGCTCGCTCTTTCCAAAACCTCGGCTGTATTATCACTATCTCTATATGTAACTACTTGTTCATCTTCTAAGTGAAATGGAAGTCTTTCTACAGCTGGTTCTCTGAATTGTGTGCTAAAACCAAATATCCTCCAACTTGCTTCTGAAGCAGATATATATCTACAATCCAGATACGTCTTAATTTCATCGATTATCCTGACACTTTCTTCTCCATCATTGTTATCTCCTTCACCATTTTGTTCAATCACAATTGTAGCTCTGTCTTTTCCCTTATGAATGTACTTGAATAGATATTTGACTGCTCTTCCCTGATTGCAAGCCTCAACATTGATATGGCATTGGTACTTGACTACTAAATCAAGGTTGTGTGGAACAACTGATCTATTGTCAATAATAACACCACTTTTTATTCCGGTCCTTCCATCCTCTCTCCTCCTATATATGTAAAAACCTTCTGGATCCCTCATCGTATCATTGGAGTTTTTTTTTAGGTAATGTTTTGAGCATTTTCCCTTTTCCATGCATGGAAAACTGTCTTTATCTCCTCCGCAAGGACCATGAATCATGAACTCAAGGACTGAATCATAAGCAAAGGGGTCTGACGCTCTGTCTGGTAACTCCGCAGAAATAATCTTGTTTACCTTGGCTGAAGTATCTGGTTTGTCCGCGCCATCTAGAAACAATAGAATATGAGCATGGGGTAGACCTCTTTTCTGGAACTCTATAGTGTAAATAGCTGAAAAATGAAAATGGAGGTAAGCCATAATTAACCAATAAAGACAAATTTAGATGATGAGCTTAAAAACTTGAAATTGGTATTACTCAAATTAATATAAATCAAAGATCACCAAGAATGCATTTTTTGTAATATTTAATGATAAAGAGAAAAGATACGTAACATTTGTATTGTGCATATTCACATCCATTGAGATGATACATGCAACTAAAAGCAATGGTTATGTACGTAACAGTGGAATTTCGTCACCAATATTAACTTATCGTTGTACGTGTATGCATCAACCTTTATAGAGCAAACATACGCAAAGAAAGGTGTGTGCTAAAGTAAACACTTTATAAACAATGAAAACTTAAACTCTAATTCAGATGTGATATAACTGTTAATTGGACATTTAGAATGCCTTTGATAGATCTCAAGCATTTGATGTTACGATAATCCTCATAAGGAGCATGAAATTTAATGTTTCTTATAGACTATAAAGGCATTACATGCGTAGAGTCGGAGTTACTTGAAACCGGCACGAAGTGGTTTGACATCAATTTTGTGACAAAGTGTCTTTGGTTATCTCGCCTTGAATTCATTGTTAGGAAAATCAAGATGTACGCATGGTCGTCTCGTGTCCTTGTGTCTCTTAGGTCTGTCCAGGAAAAGTTATTGGGTTCTGGACGTACGTACCGAGTTAGGACGTACGTACGTTCACTGAAGCAGCAAACATCTTTTGGTCAGGACGTACGTACTCAGTTAGGACGTTCGTACGTCCAAGTAGGCAGCAGACGTGTTTTCGTATGGAGACGTACGTACCGAGTTAGAGCGTTCGTACGTCATGTTAGGCAGTAGGCTTATTTTTGTGTGGCGACGTTCGAACGTCATATCGACGTACGAACGTCCAAAGTCGGTTTGCACTGTTTCGGCCCATTTTCCTAGGTTTTCAACCCTAAGTATAAATAGGGTTTCTCTTCTATAGAACAAGACAGTTCTTTGGCCGTCCATCCTTCTTCTTGTTCATGTGTTTTGGTTAGGTTTGTGATATTGAAATTGTTTGTGGCTATTGAACTCAATTCCCTTTCTTCCCCCTTTTCTCAATTCATATCTTTGTGATCTTTAAGAGTTATTGTGATTTCGGCTTCGAGTCTTCTTGTGTGTTCATCAAGAAGTCGAGTGTCTTGTGCGTACATCAAGGTGCTCTGGTGAAGTCAAGGTGTTAGAGATAACCAGGAGTATCAACTCGCAGTGAGTGCAGGTAGTTGATAGGTTTGTACATCTCTTTTCATCTAGTGGATTATTTTGTTGTCGCGAGGACAACCGTGGACGTTTCCCTGTTTGGGTTTTACCACGTTAAAAATTTCTGTGTGTTATTTACTTTCCGCGTATTGTTTGTTTGCTTGTTTGAATTCACATTTGTTATACTAGCACTATTTGTAGTTTCTCAATTGGTATCAGTCGCTGGGGGCTGGTTAAGGAGCGTAAAGGCTCACGCTAACGATCAATAGTGCTTTATGGAATCTCACAAGTCTGCTACTTCAAGTCTTCCTCCACAATTCAGTGGAAAGGACTTTGGTCATTGGAAAGTACGTATGCGAGCTTATCTCCAAGCATTAGGAGAAGAAGTCTGGCTTTCTGTTGTCACAGGGTGGAAAGAACCTCTGACTACTACAGGTACTGATGATACTGCTGTTACATCACTGACGCCACGTGAAAAGTGGACGCCTGAACAGAAGTTGTTGGCAAATTATAACAACAAGGCACTCAATGCTATTTTCATGGCATTAAATGCTAGTGAGTTTCGTAGGGTGCAGGGCTGTGAAGAGGCTAAAGATGCATGGAACAGGCTTATCTGTACACATGAAGGTGACGAAACAGTCAAAGAAAGTAAGCTGGAACTGTTAACATCTCAGTTTGAGAATCTACGGATGGATAATTCTGAGACCTTTGATGATTTCTTTATTCGTCTCCAAGACATCATCAACTGCAGTGCGGCTATTGGTCATGCATATACTGACACACAGGTGGTACGTAAGATATTGCGTGCTTTGCCTCCTCGGTTTCGCTCACGTAAGGATGCCATCACTGAGAGCAATGTGATTAAGAACATGTCCATCGAGACACTTGCTGGGAAACTAAGGACATGTGAGATGGAACAGGCTTTGGAAGAACCTTTGAAGAACAAATCTGTAGCATTCAAAGCTACATCGTCTAAAGAACCTTCCACAGGACCTTCTGATGATGAAGAACAGGATGTGGATGATAACTATGCGTTCCTGTCACGTAGCTTTCAGAAGATTCTGAAATATCAACAGAATCGAGATCCTCGAAAGCGATTTCCTGATTCCTCAAATGCTCCTAGAAGTCGTGGTTTTGAGCGGTTCTCTGTGGATGGGAGAAGAGCTCGAGTTGATCGTAAAGATGTCCAATGTTACAAGTGTCGTGATTATGGACACTTTGCAAATGAATGTGATAAGAAGGTCGATCGCAAACCTGGTGATAATTCCAAAGCGAATCTCACAGTAACATGGGATGATTCAGATGAAGATGATGATGGGAATCTCTCAAATGTTGTCTCAAATTATGTGGTCTTCAGTGCATCCCTGGATGAACATCCAGGAGGTATTGTATCCTCTTCTGCTGATATTAATGTTTCTGATTCTGGTGTTCATGCTACTACTAGTGAATTATGTGACATGTATAAGTTTTCTATGCAACAAGTAAAGTTGCTTGAAAAAACTAACACCGTCTTCCAGGATCAGGTAGAGAGTCTTGGACAGGATATATGCAATCTTACAGGTGATTCCAACATGTTGAAGGAAGAATTTGTGAAGGAAAAGGAGGATTTCCAAGTGCGTATTGTCACTCTGGAAAAACTGAATAATGATCTGGAAACACGGTATCGATCCCTTGTACTGGAGCATGAGAGAGTAAAGGCTAAGTTGTTTGCTGCTAACAAACAATTGGTTGGGTTTGGTAAAGCAAGTGCTAATCTAAACTCTCTGTTGGGAATCGGTAAATCCCATTCAGATAAATCTGGTTTAGGTTATGACACCTCTGTTCCCCTTGCTACTGCTAGCACTTCCCGCACTACCTTTGTGCGACCAACAAGTGTCGCTATTCCTGCTCCTGTGCAGGTGTCTAGTGTGGTATCACCACCCAAGGTTACTCATGTGAAGCATGTTCGGAAAAAGAACTCTAGACACAAAGGCTTTAAATGTCTAACATGTGGTCGCATGGGTCACACTTCTGCCTTTTGTTGGAATAATTTGTATCCTGCTCATCATCCTTCTTTTGCAGGTAACTCATATTGGAACAAGTCTTCCACCTTCTCCATGCAGGCTCCATACATGTGGAATGGCTATGCTCCGTGGGGTTTACCCAGAACTTCTCCTTATGGAAACCGTCCTCAAGCAACACCCATGCCTACTCCACCACCACATTTCTGGGATAGGAGTATGGATGCATCCAGGAAAATGGTGTCTCACATGGCTCGTTTGGTTGAACCATTGCCTTCATCATGGTATCTTGACAGCGGTTGTTCGCGTCATATGACAGGTGATAAGACTCTGATTGATAACCTGACTCTTGGTTATGGAGGTAAGGTTAGGTTTGGTAATGGTAAATTGCTTCCGGTTGAAGGTAAAGGTAACTTTTCTGAGGTTGAATCGCTCAATAGTCATGAGCTTCTTTTTGTTAAGGGTCTTAGGTCCAATCTATTGAGTATTAGTCAGTTGTGTGATGCTAAATTTAAGGTTGTGTTTGAGGATAATAGGTGTGATGTTTTTGATTCCAATCATATCTTGGTGTTATCTGGTAGTCGCTCATCTGATAACTGCTTCATTGTCACTACACCTCTTCTGCATTCATATGTCTAATGTGTTCATTGGAACTGTCTGTGTTTAGGATGTTTAGGTTTGGTCATTTATTGTTGTTGTTGGTATTGAGGACATACTACATTCTCTATTGTGTGGATTTCATTTTACAGATGTTTCTAGTTTGGCGTTCTCAACTGTCTTGTGTCATGCATAGTTGTAGGGTTACATTATACTCTCTTCGTATTGGTAGTTTCTTGCATGATGCATTTCAATGTGGTTGGCTTGACATTTTCAAAACATGTATAACTCCAGTCTTCCATGGTTGCTTTTTCATGATCGTTGTTTTTATTTTCTTTATTCTCTCACCTCTTGTAAGTGGTCAATGACTCACAAAATCCCCAGCCATTTGAATGTCTTGAGAGCATACTCATTTGGCTAAGAACCCGTTGGGGCTGTGAGGGTCATGCTCTGACGGATGCACTCAAGAGATGTTAGTTCTTGTGTTGCACGTTATCATGGTATTGCACTTCTTGAGTGTGTTTTGCCGAAAAGATGTAGGCTACACCCTACCCTCGTGTTCTGGTAAAAGATGGAGATATTTCATACTCCCACACGGGAATGGCATCTGTTTCAATGGTCTACAAAATAAACAAAAAAAAAAAAAAAAAATGAATGAATAGTAGCTTTCGCATTTGTCTAGTTGAAAGACAAGAAGAAAAACAATAGTGTGTGTTTTTCCTTGTTGTATTGTGATCCGGTTCAGTTTCATTTTGGGCTAGTTGCAAGTGACTTTCTATATTCTCAATGATCATGTCTTTAGTTTGTTTTTCGGAGGTTGGTATTGGTCTATCAGGTTCTTCTACATACTTGCATCATTCTAGTAACTACCATGTCATGGCGTATGATGTCATTCTTCGATTTTGCATTCTCTTGTGGTTGAGGTTTGTTTAAACTATATTCGGTTGTAATTGGAATTCGTATGATAAGTTGAAGTGTTTTTCTTGTGATGTCTCTCAATATTTGTTCTTGGTTGTTCTTTGGTTCATTCTCTAGCTGTTAGGGTGGTTCTTCAAATTTTCTTTTAACAAACAAAGAAAAAAAAAAAAAAAAAAGGGGTTCGTACATACGTCCTCATGACGTTCGTACGTTTGGGGGGATAGATCTTTTTGTAACGTACGAACGTTCCTAAGACGTTCGAATGTGTTCTTAGTCAGATCTTTGGTTTTTGGGCTCGACGTACGAACGTTCATAGAACGTACGAACGTCTCTGTTACAGTTCGGCCCATTGCTGTTTAAAAAACCAAATTTTTTTTTAAAAACACAAAGCCTACTGTTATATAAATCGTGTTTCCCTCCTTGGTACACTACAAGCAGTTAGTTTTTGGTTAGTTTTTCCTCATTGTCTTAGGCGATTCTCTTCTCTCTCGTCTTGTTTGCAATTTGTTCATCTTCTCTTCTCATTGTTTTGGTCCGGTGTGTTGGTCGGGAGATTCGTTCGTCATACTCAATCACCATCTCTTGTAAGTTTTATTGATCTCTCCCTCTTCTCCATTGTCGTGTCTTGTTGATTAGTTGGGTTTGCTTTCTCTTATATTGTTAGTTAAGGTTGTATGCTTGTTTGTTGCCTTCATGGGACTTGGTGTTTTTATACTTGCTCTTGCCTCCATTTTAGTTGGTAATGACCTTGGGATGTGGTTTGTTCTTGGTCTCTATTGTTCCTTTCTGTTTTACTGTGTGTTTGGATGCTTGCGATTACTTCATTGTTGTCGATAGCATGTGTATTGTTTCTGCACATCAAGTGTTTGATTAAATGTCTCAATGACCTTGCTGTTTTTTTTTTGTCATTGTTTCTTACATTTTTGGTGTGTTTGCTGTTGTGATTGTGTAGACAATGGCCTCCAAGCGCGCACGCACCACTCCCTCCAACGCGGCATCCTCTTCTCGCGCTTCTAGGGGTAGAGGTTCCACTCCGGTCTTGTCGCCTCACTTCACATCTCTTGGTGCTCATCCTTGGGCAAAAGCCATTGTTCCTGAGAGATTCTTTGACTTGGCAGACATCGCTGCTACTCCTCTTGGGACTTCTCAACTTGGCAACATATCACTCTTCTTTGAGACTCGGAATTGGCTAAGGGTGGCTCAACCAATCACCAAGTACTCGGTTGAGCATACGATAGCCTTCTATGAGACAAAGACACCCTCGCAAAATCGATCGAGTTTTTCGGTCTTGATTGAAGGTCGGCGATACACCATTTCTCCTAAGGTGATACGCGAGGCGTTGGGTATTGATGGTGACTTTATTCCTGAAGATGCTGTTTCTGTCAGATGGCCCGTTCCGGATACAATTCAAATTGACTTTGTCAATCAGGTTCAGCAGATGTTTATTGATGGTGTCACGGAAAGGTATCATGCCAAGCACTACAGCGCCATCCTCTTGCACATGGTTGCCCATTCCAACATCTACCCCTCCAAGGGCAACAAGATTATCATGACCGATGACATGGTCAAATTGGTGGTCTGTATGTCGGTGCACCATCTTCATCTCTCTGAGGTCATCTACACTCGAATGCTTCAGATCGATGCAGCTAAGGGTACTCTTCCTTTCCCTAGCTTTATAATGACTATACTCAAGCACTTGGGTTTTCAGGGACAATATATGGGGGTGAGCCCTCCAAAGTTTGTTGGCCACGACTGGGTCAACGCTATCAAAAAGGGCTGTCAGTCTCGAAAGTTGGCCTTCGAGTCCGTGGGTGCGCGTCTGACGCATCACCTCATTTGGGGAGGCCGGGCGCTTGTTCGCAATGATGATTTTGATCGGGCTTTGACCTCTGGACGCCCCATCCCAGCCTCTGCTAGGGGAAATCGGGCTGTTGCAGCCATTGATGCTCGGGTTTCCTCTCTCCGCCGTCATCAGGACCATATGGATGCTCGGTTGGATCGTTTTGGGGTCATTCTCTCTCGTCATGATGTCATGATCAGTGATATTCATGCGATGAATGTTGCTCAGATGCGTCATCTACAGCTGGACTTCACTCCCACAGACTTGCCTCCGTTTCCGGAAGAGGTGCCTCCTGTTCCTGGTGAGAGTGATGGTGATGACTCAGAGAGTGAGGACGAGGGTGATGGTGAACCGAGTGATGGTGCCTCGGAATCCGAGTAGTTGGTTTTATGGTTTCCTCTTCACATTTTTGTATTTAACTGCTATATTGGTTTGTTTCTATTTTTTTAGAATTGTACATGTTCTTGGATATTGCTATTTTCATGTTAGTTCAAGTTGGTTTCCTTGTTTTGCAGTAAATTTTTCTGAGGTAATGGACCTTCCTTTTTGGGCCCATGATATGTTTACTCCTATTTTTCTTATAAATAGGGAGTCCTTTTTCTCTCTCACTCCTATTGTGTCTTCTTATCTCTTGCTAGTTCTCTCTTTGTTCTTCAGATTCCTCTATGGCAGAATATGAACTTCATGGAATTTTTGTTCCAGGTGTTGGGTATGTATCGTTTATGGTCATGGAGTACAAAAACAATGCTAAGGTTTGTCGTTTATGTCGCGTTCCTCATGGGTTTGACTATGATCATCGACCTTTACTTCCTTCATGCATGGTTCATGTCAATCATTGGGAGAGGCTACCGGGACATCTTCAGAATCACATCTTGGAGTTGGCTGGATACCCGAAGGTTTCAGGACTTGCTGCTCCTCTTACCGACTGTGGCTTGGACAGCAGAATTGGGGAGTTATTTTGTACGAGTGCTGATAGTCCTGTGCACACTCGGTGGAATAGCTATTCGGCTCGTGCGAAAGCTTTATGTCCTATCTTAAGCTTTATATTCATATGATCGCTCGGTGGATTAGACTTCGGCTCGTGTGGAAGATTACTTCTCCAAGCTTCGTTAATTCAAGCATTATTTTTTTTCTGTTTATGGATTTCTTTGTTTGGTTATTAGTTGATTTTCTGAACTTTTAACAGTTGGGTTCGGTTTATATTTTTTTTTATCTGTTTTGTATTCTTTGTTTGGTATTGATTTCTTCTTCTTGATTATTGGTTTATTGTTGTTCTTTTCCTTTGTTGGTTGGTTATTTTGTTCACTTGTTGTGACAAAAAGAGGGAGATTTATGACTCTAATTACTAACAATCGTCTTCTTGTTGTTAGGTTATTTTTGGGTCATGTTTCAAGTATGCTACACGTATGGGGGAGTTGCTCATGAAGTTTGGAGCTCATGAAGTATGGGGGAGTTGCTCATGAAGTTTGGAGCTCATGAAGTTTGGAGCTCATGAAGTATGGGGGAGTTGCTCGAAGGAACTTCTGTTGAATCCTTGATTGCTTCTGTTCGATCTCTGATGATTAAAGCATCTTCCTAAAGCTGGATAACAAGAATTGGTGACTTGTTATGTGTTTCTATTTCGAGTGTTTTTGTAGGCATGTTTTATAAATGCCATGGTTTGGGATTGTAAGCACGTTTTATAAGTGCTATTAGAGTCATAGGTTTTTGTCACAAAATCAATGTCAAAGGGGGAGATTGAAACCGGCACGAAGTGGTTTGACATCAATTTTGTGACAAAGTGTCTTTGGTTATCTCGCCTTGAATTCATTGTTAGGAAAATCAAGATGTACGCATGGTCGTCTCGTGTCCTTGTGTCTCTTAGGTCTGTCCAGGAAAAGTTATTGGGTTCTGGACGTACGTACCGAGTTAGGACGTACGTACGTTCACTGAAGCAGCAAACATCTTTTGGTCAGGACGTACGTACTCAGTTAGGACGTTCGTACGTCCAAGTAGGCAGCAGACGTGTTTTCGTATGGAGACGTACGTACCGAGTTAGAGCGTTCGTACGTCATGTTAGGCAGCAGGCTTATTTTTGTGTGGCGACGTTCGAACGTCATATCGACGTACGAACGTCCAAAGTCGGTTTGCACTGTTTCGGCCCATTTTCCTAGGTTTTCAACCCTAAGTATAAATAGGGTTTCTCTTCTATAGAACAAGACAGTTCTTTGGCCGTCCATCCTTCTTCTTGTTCATGTGTTTTGGTTAGGTTTGTGATATTGAAATTGTTTGTGGCTATTGAACTCAATTCCCTTTCTTCCCCCTTTTCTCAATTCATATCTTTGTGATCTTTAAGAGTTATTGTGATTTCGGCTTCGAGTCTTCTTGTGTGTTCATCAAGAAGTCGAGTGTCTTGTGCGTACATCAAGGTGCTCTGGTGAAGTCAAGGTGTTAGAGATAACCAGGAGTATCAACTCGCAGTGAGTGCAGGTAGTTGATAGGTTTGTACATCTCTTTTCATCTAGTGGATTATTTTGTTGTCGCGAGGACAACCGTGGACGTTTCCCTGTTTGGGTTTTACCACGTTAAAAATTTCTGTGTGTTATTTACTTTCCACGTATTGTTTGTTTGCTTGTTTGAATTCACATTTGTTATACTAGCACTATTTGTAGTTTCTCATTACTACCCTAATGTTATGATTTGGACAGCGAGAGTAAGTAAAAAATCTTACATTTGCTCTTAAAAATACAAATCCTCTATAATAAAAGCAAATGTTTTTAAAGGAACTTTTAGTGTGACCATCGTTATATACATATAGGGATCGTAGGTTTTTGTGGAAATTAATATAATTTAATTTTTCATAGGAAAAATTTGGTATAGTTAACAAAATTATGAAGAATCTGTTTCAGCGGTTTCGTAAGAAAGAAATAATTGAAGGACTACAAACATGATATTTTTTGCTCCTCATATAAAGAATAGAATGGTAGTTCCTAATACTATTTTTTTAGAACATAAAAATGTTAACCACATAGGTCTCAATCATGTGTTTCATACTTAGTGGCTGTGAGATTGAGTGTGTGTGTTTTCCATAAGTCAGAAGCAGACATGAACTGGGCAAATTATGTAATAAAGCAATATAGTTTGAAAATTAATCAAGTTAGGATGTGTTACCTGCCCATACTTTGCCAAAGTGGTTATGAATGCATAAATCATCCATAAGAAGATCCAATTTGATCTTGAACATACGTGAAACTATATCTGGTCTGTCTTCAGATTTTTGTCCTGGAATCAAGCTCATTGCTTCAGTAATTTCAGACCACTTCGGATTGCATGTCACCGTTATAAATAAATCTGGTGATCCAGCCCAACGACAAATAGCCATTGCATCTTGAAAACTTTGAACCATATACCGAGGACCCCCAGTAAATGTTGCAGGAAGGACCAATCTTTTTCCTACAACATTTGCAGCAGTGTCACCTCGTATCACAGCATCTCTTAACCCTTGGTATAAGTCCGATCTAATAAGTTTCTGGTTCTTCCAGACCCATCGAAGTCGTTCTTCTTCTATGCTTGTATATGCATCAACCAAAAACTGTTGGAATAAGCGACCTGCCATTATTAATGTACGACCTTCATTCTCCCTTTGCTGAATTCGGAAAGCATAATATTCACGAATCCTCACGTTACTCCGACCTCTATCTCGTGCAACAACTAAGCCGTTGTACAAAATATTCGTCCTGAAACCATCTTCACCATAAGGAAAGATTAAAGGATATTGCATCGCCATGTAGCTTGGGTGCAATTCAGTTATCCTTTGTAAACCTCCGGTTCTCTTTTCGACTATTATGTCACGATGATCTACTACTTCACCACCACCTCCAACTATCAATGCAGCAACCTCGTTTGAAGATGGCAAATTGTATTGCCTCGCATCTCTATTTCTTGTCCCAATAAGTCTTATTCTCAAATCCACCACATGAGATTCAATGTATTTGTCTCTTGCACTTCGGAAGACTCTAACCAGTGCATTGTTCTCATCAAACATTTTCATTAGCCCTTGAACAATTTCAATATTTAATACCATGTCGTTGTAAATTCCCATCCGATTCTGAGCTTCATGTTCGGTGTCATAAATGTATAATTGAGCAAACTTTGGTTTTGGATCAAAACCTGGGAACTGCGACTCTGAACTCTAGCCATCACTTGGCAACAATGATCCAATTTTATGGTAGTTCTGACCATGAAGTTTGAAAACATACGGTCCTCTACCGTTGTTTACGCTCTTGTCAATTTTTCCACCCATAGACGTCAAAGCGAACATCGAATTGTATCTTCTAATATTCTCTCTGAACTTGGCAGAAAGTGGGCCTCCTTTAAAATCCATCAACCTTTGCAAAAATCGTGGTGGATGTTGTAGCAACGGTAATTTGATTTTCCCATCCATACAACAAATAGAGAATCTTGGATCATTCAATTGTGCATACTTTCTATTCCTTTCTTCGAACCAGACTATCGCTTTACACTTCTTGCAAACTCTACTTGGACCTCCCAACTTCAATGGTTCAAACATTTTACCTATTAAGAATATATACGATATTAATACCAAACAAAAAATACTATAAAAATAATTAGAAAACACATTTGGCACAGTTACCCACGGGTGATTTCTGAATCCGAATCATCTTGTCGTTCATACGTGAAATCAGGTGTTATTCCATTAATTTAATGATCACTGTCAGAATCTGAGTGACATGGTATGAACGTCAATACAAACATTAGATTAAAAAGGCATTAGTACGAAGAGGTGTTTTAAAAAATAAGTAAATGTAATATTACTTAGCAATCACCTGGATCATAAGGTGGAAGTGCATTTTCATAGCCATCGACATCTATTCTTCTTGAAAGACAATTGGACTCATTATGTATTGGATCCTGAAAGAGGGCACGCTTCGCTCTCACCCCACGATTTCTGATTCGATTTTCTCGCATAGGAATTGGATTCGACTGAACCCTTCTATCACGACCCCGTGTCCGACTGCTAGGCATGCAAACAGGGTTTGATTGAGATGGCGTATTAGCACTTGCAGTTGCAGCTCTTTTATTTCTAAGCACGTGCATCCTATTCTGGCGGTTAAGCCTCTGAATTCTTTTCCTAGCACCCTTAGTGTTTAAAAAAGAAGTCAAAGATATATTCAGAACAATTGTTGAATGAACATTAGTTATACGCAAATCAATCTCAGTTGAATAATGAACATCATGTATAGTTTTTTTATCCGAAATGGTGAGATAAAACAACCGACCAATAACGCCATTGACTTCTAAGAATATGTCCCAATGGTCAACAACGTATATGATTTGCTGCAACAGTTGCACATCCAGTGTTATATATGTACCGACATGATTAGAATTTATTTACAATTTTTTCGCTTATTTAAATAATAATCCTCTTATGTGGTTTAGCATCAGTATGAGATCTAACACCACTAATATTTCCAATTTAAAACGAAAGTACGTATTACCTAACTATTTAGCAACACCACCAACATTCCACATGCTATATATTTAACTAACCACAAACCATACTTCAATTATCCTATTGAAATCGATTGTAAACAATTTATACCTAGTGAAATTGTTCAATAATAGAAAGTGTGATTGTAAAATGCAACACCTCAAGGCAAGATATGATTCCAAAGTAATTCACCAAAGAAAAATCTACAAATTAAAAATACTAACCAAAGGCAAATCACCAATGCAATTTCGAAGCACCGAATCTGTTGATGTGGGGTTTCTTTTTCTTTTTCCCATGCTGATCTATTCGGTAGGTCCTACATATAGCATATAAAATTATAGTTTCAAACATAAACCGAATAAAACTAAATAGGAATGAATTGTACAAAAAATGACAAATAGAATGAACTAAGTAAACAAATTCGAATCTATTACAAATACCAAGATTTGTGCCTGATCTGTTCTCGACAAAGTGTGCAAACTAAGATCTCATACCAGCTCGGAGGAAATAGAGATATGTAGGTTTATTTAAAAATTGTGCAAGCCTACATTAATTATATGCAGATCAGTTATTCCTAAGCTAGCCATCTAACTGATGGTACAAACGTTTCTCTAAGACCTCGTTGGGCAACTATCACCTGTCTGTTTTGTGGTATGCTTTTTCTCTGTTTCTCAGAACAGGGTTGTATAACCATGTCGTCAGTTGACTCTCTAGCAACTACAGTATATGTTAAAGTAACGACGCCTTTGCTATTCATCAGAAGTCTCAGAAATGTAGAAATTGTGCAAGCCTACATTAATTATATGCAGATCTGTTATTCCTAAGCTAGCTGTCTAACTGATGGTACAAACTTTTCTCTAAGACCTCGTTGGGCAACTATCACCTGTCTGTTTTGTGGTATGCTTTTTCTCTGTTTCTCATAACAGGGTTGTATAACCATGTCGTCAGTTGACTCTCTAGCAACTACAGTATATGTTAAAGTAACGACGCCTTTGCTATTCATCAGAAGTCTCAGAAATGTAGAAATTTCATAGCCAGCGATGATTTCTAAAGCTTATAGAGCATGATATGTGATTATCACATTTCAAAATTAAGAATCCGCACAGATGATATAGGATTTTCTAGTGCGCTAACTGTATATGCTGCCATTCAAACACTCTGGCGAGGTCAACAAATCCATGCTAAATGATGAGTTTGTGGCGTAAATGATCTACTATGATAAGAGGGAAAAGACAATATCTTCTGTAATCATTGTATGTTAAAATTCTCATAGAAAATGGGCACTATGAGGTGGCCTTGAATGACTGAACGTGTTTATCTTGGGGATGTAATGGTCTGGCTGCAAATTTATTCACTTTCAGCTGGCAGTGCATCTAACTTAGTGGACACATTTTAAACCATAAAATTCAGAGATTTAGGGTAGGTACAAAAATGTGTTAATAACGAAAATTTCAAGTGCAGAACCAGCGATCATGCCAGGGAGTTCTGGGAAATGCATGAGAGGAAATTAAACAAAATATCAAATAATGTAAAGTGCACAGGCGAAGACATGGATGTGGTAATGAAGCTCTGTCAGTTGTGAGAACAGCAGTCTCATCATCCAAGTTAAACATTGGAAACTGTAGAATCGCAGCATCCCAGTCATCTTTCCCAACTCTTTTCCACATTCATGTCTAGGTGAAAGTACTTTAACAGTTCCTCCATGTTTTTTTCACGGAAGCAAAAAAAAAAAAAAAAACCCCAATAAAAACAAACATCAATTTCGAATGTAAAAAAAAGTTAAAAAAAAAAAACACCCCCAATAACCTAACAATTTCGAATGTAAAAAAAACTGAATCGTCCCAAAATAAAATAAAAACAAACATTAATGTAAGAATTGTTAAAGGGAGAAGATGAAACTAACCTTTTTATGATGGAGGCAACTCAGTGATGAAAGTAAGCAGAAACGAAATTTGGAGTTGCAAAGTGATGAAATTTGGAAAGAAGGAGGAGATGGTATGTGAGAGGAAGGATTGGGGAAGAAGAAGAAGCGGTAAGAACCGAGAAAAGAAGGAAGGTGCGGTAAGAACCGAGAAGAGAAGGACGGTGTTTTGGAATGGGAGTTGTGAAAAGTCTAAAAAACCAGGGTAAAAAGGGTATTATGGTCTCTTTTTGGGAAAAAAGTCTAAAGCTCAATTCTGGTGAGTCGGGAGAATACCCTCGAATTTTTTTGACGTTTAATATAGTAGATAGTAGGTGGCCCCGTGCTACGCACGGGTTTCGCGATGTAGTTTAGCTGGATGGATTTCATCAAGATTTATTCGGTTAAATGATGTAGAATATATCGATGGTAAATTCCATGAATAATTTATTAAACACGTTGAAGAAAAGGTCATAATTTATTCGTTATTAGAAATAGAAAAAATAAAAATTGGCGAAAGGCGAAACATAGCACCTGGAAAGCTATGTGGGCAGATGGATAGTGCTGGTGGGTGACCTGCGTTGTTTGTGAAAAAGATTCTTGGTTTACTACACCATTTTTTAACCTCTATTTTAATACTCTAGTATTTTCGATAAACTATAATTTTTAACCTATATTAATTTTCCACGCACCACGGCGCCAATAAATTTCTGTGTGGTATGCAAGCAACTACAGACATATCTCTTCCTTACCATGTCTCACAATCTTATAATGTGGTAGTTAGACTGAACTTATTTCCTATCAATGTACATCTGTATGTAGATTTACAAAAGAAAAGGCAACAGGATAAGTAACGAAATCATACTCGAATGATATTTGTTTCAGGATGTCACTTTGCCGATTTGGTTTCGCTTCAGTTGAACAAATATTGATCCTGTCAAAAGCAGCTTCTCCATTACTATCACTGAGCTCATCCTCCCGTTCATGCTGAAGTGCTGCAAAATAGAATTTAATTAGAACTGATATCTTGTTAGAATAAAGAAGAGACTAACTTGTCTTGCAGAGCTAGAAGCACAAACCTCTTGGTCCAATTATTTTTAATGTGGGCACCATCTTTAAAATATTTTGGCACATGGTGGTGTCCTGGAAATCCAGGAAAGTGTATTCCAGATATTTCAGTCTCTCAGACTCTGTCATTTTGGAGAATCCAAAGGCAGTGGTCCATGCTTGTAATACTTGAGGAATAGCAGGCAAAAGCAGCCTCTGTACCCCAAATTCCTCGAGCTTCTGAGAAGTTAATGAAGATAAAACAATGGGTTTTAAAAGAGTTATTTGTCGTTATTGTTGTTGCAGAGTCTTACGTGTGATGATCTATCCTCTCAATAATCTCACTTCATTGTTAGAGTGCTCATCGAGTCATTGAGCTACGTGGTTGGGTGAGGTAGCTGGAGTTTGAAGTAAAACTTAGATCAAAGCTTGCCGACAATAAATACAGTCACTATTAGAGAAGGTTGCAATGGAATACAGTCACTATTAGAGAAGGTTGCAATGGTTTTTTGAGGGGTTGTAATGTATTGTTGCATCAAGACACAGTAGAAAGCACTTGACAAACCCAACAGAAGTGCAAAATTTCCTGTTATGCAAATGACTGAAAGGTTGTCTGTGTAAATAATAGTAACTTTTATGTTATGAGTTTAGTTCGATCTATTTCCTGTCAGGTTCATCTTAAGCTTTCCAAAAGATTAAACAATAAACAGCTTTACTTACTGGTCCTTACTCCTTATTATGTTTCATCTCAATTGGAACAGAGTGGCCCACTCATTAATAGTTTGTTTCCAGGTAGCAACACACTGTCAATTTGGTTGGCAAGGCATCAACAATAACAGTGTATAAAACACAGCTCTCTGTATCTTCAGCCACGCTGTGCTGCAAAACCAATCTGCATACGAACCAATTCCTTGCTGACTCTCTAATAGACACAGTCTTCACTCCACATTACCACTGTTAAGCCATAACTGAAGCCTAATCTGTAATCAAGTCTGGAAAGTGATAGATCAAAAGTCTATAACATATCTCAAAGACAGAACTTAACCATACATGTAAGTTTATTCATTCTGTTAATTGGTAAGTTCATTTGTTTTCCAATTATGCCGTATAAGTCTTCATCTTCTTCCCAGATGTAAAACACATACAACAAAATTCCATCTATAGAAGTACTTATAAACACCCGCCCAAAAAAGATTTTAGTGAAGCACTCAAAACCAATTATTAATATTAAACTTGTGTCTCTTAATCACAAGGTAAAACACACATAACGAAATGAAAATCAAGCAAATTTTATTTTCTTTAAAAAAAAAGACATCCGAGCACCCTAAAAACCATTAAAAATCCAAACATAGTCGTTTATGTAGCAACTTGTGGAGGCCGTTAATTATCATGTGTTTCCATGTCTTGCCCTTTGGTCTCTTCATGCAAGTCCTACATAAATAATAATCAAAAGTTAGAAATCGTGGTAGTAATGTTTTTCACAAGTAATGTTGTTCAGTTGTGGTCGAATTTCTGGTAGGAATTATACCTCTAATTTTCTTTGGATTTCATTTTTTTTTGCAGGTGATTCTTTGTTGCCTTCTTTTATATTGTTTGTCCCCTTTTTTTCTTTGGAAGCCTGTATATGAGGTACGATTAACAATACATAACAATTGTTAGTTAAAAATCAGGAAGATGGTAAAAATAAATATGGTCTCACCCTTTTCTTCATCACCGCAAGCTGGATTCCAACGTCTTCATCACCATTTACTTCACGATTAGGTTGAGATTCATTATCATCCTTTTCCTGCTTTATTGTTACCATTCCAAAGCTTGTTGTGTCATCAGTTTTTGGTTCATCTTCGTCTGGTATGAGATGAATTACTTTTGATTTATTAATTGACAATGACATGTTGTCCTGATATGTCGACATCTTTACTTCAAAAATGAAGTCTTTCCCTCTCACTTCTTCAAATACATCGCTTAAGTTTACACCCAATTGCTCATACTCCAATAGCTCTTCAAGATCTTTCTCCAACATTTCAGCAGCTTTATTACCAAACAACGTCACATTGCAAGTCCCACTAATATCTTGTATGCTTATTGTGATGACGATTCTGTATGAAAATGTATTGCAATTAGTTTTTTCATTCGATTATCAACTTTGAACGAAGAATTATGACGGTTGAATAGCACTTACGCTTGAGTTATGGATTGGGGAGGTGCGCATCTTGGGCACTTCATAGTGCCACCATTTCTTACAACTCGCCTGGTGCACTTAGCGCAAGCTGGGTAAGTATACTTCCCTTCAAACCTTGAATATTTGGCAGCACATGTATAGAATACCTGTTGTATGCAAATATTAAAAACGGAGCAAATAAGTTGAAGCAAATTATAGCAATAGATTAAAGAAAAACATTATCGAAGTTGTAGCAATATTTGGCTATCATCCACTGAAAGTTGATATGATCATATATTTAAAGTTAATCATAGAAAATGGAACACACGTAACCCACCCAAGCGAAAACCTACAAAATGAACTCCTCATTAGCAATACTGTAGTGAAATTCATTAAGACCAACCTGTGCAGAGTTTGGCTTGTACTCATCTACCATATCAGCAATGGTTTTTCTGTTATTGACAGTCCAATTATTACTTTCGCTTGTCTCTCCAATCTCGAATTGACTGTGTTAATGTTAGTGTTATGTTTGTAATAACAATGTTTAATAATAATAACAATATAAAAAAATAAATGAAACTTTAAATATATGATCATATCGTACCCGTTCTTAAGGAATTGGACTTCAGGAATATCCAAGTCAAAATAGTATTTCGACGATTCCCTTGAGTTCACACTATATTTCTGTGTCACTGGACAAAGATATAAAAATTTATAATGAGGACAGAGTAGTTAAAATCAGAAAAGTATAATAAATCTAGTAGTTATGTGTAAGGGATAACATCTAACCTCTGTAGTAGTCTACAGAAGTAGAAGAAAGTATGAAAATTGGCTTCTCAGAAAGATTGGTAGGCTTCACAAAATTTTTAGCCAGATCTCCCCACAACACCACCCTCGCATTGTTAGTTCTGTTTTAGGAAAATGAAAAGTATGTTAGGTTAATTTTAAACAAACCAAAATTATAAATAACAGGTATAGACAACAACAATTTTCTATATACGTTTCGTCCTAGATCCAAATCTCACGAAGTATCTTGTTTTCTTTGACATTCTGTACGTCTGAAGAATCTATGTAAATTCCAACGATGTCTGGTGCAAAACATGAGAGCTGTTAGGTATTAGTTATGTTGGAAAGGTAGATCGATAAGCTTCACGGTGTGCTACATACCATTCAAGTAGACGTTATCCTTTTGTTCAGCAAGTGTATTCAGCTTAATGAAATCAAACGAAAATTTCGGGAAGCCATCAATTTCGTCTACTTGTTGAACAATTGTGGAAGTATTGAGGAAAACCATGTATTCGCACCTCGTAGGGCGATAAGTATGTTCAACTTTATAAACAGATACCTTGGAGAGAATATAAAGCTTTCCCTCCTCTAATTCATTTATGAATCTTTCCTTGTTGAATTTCAACACCTTTCCATGTATACGATCTCCCTGTATTGTGTAGTTATATTTTTATATGAATAAATTTGGGGGGAAAAAAGAGCAAAAGTTTATATTAATTTTAAGGGGATATAATACCTGTTCGTCTATGAAGATGTAATCTAATCCCGAAGGTTCTCCTGTTTTTGAATTTATTCCTTCCCAAAATTTAAAGACCCGTACCCGTATCCTCCAGGGAGCATATGAACTTTTGAGTTCGGTAATGAGAGACATCTTCTTGCTTGCCATTCCTGGTAATGTTTCGAGGTTAGTATTATAATGAATAAGATTAAGAGAACCAAGAATAGACAATTTATTTTAAAATGAATAGAAAATATGAAGATAAGTCTACCAAGTGTATATACTAAAAAGAAATAGTGGATGATAACCCATTAGTGAGAGTGAGTTTTCTTTGTAGTTGGATATGTTATCAGGTTGTGGTTAGTTGTTCTGAGATAAGTTGACGGGGTGTACAATACATGCTGATCAGGAAGTGTACTGGTATTTTTTCGCAGAGTTTGAATAAAATGTCTACTTTATCATAAAAAAAAAATAAATAAATAAAAAAACAAAAACAACTAAACAACAAAAACAATTGCATATCTACTAACCAAAATTAAGTAGGGAAAACAAAGAAGAATTTTCTGATAAATGTTTCATTATATAGGGTTAGAGATAAGGTTGTAAGAAAATACCTATAAATCTGATAGATGCAGATATGGGCTGTGGAGAAGATGATGTAAAACTTTGATAATAACTTGTAGTGTTTTGTATTGGAGAAAAACATCCTTAAATAGATTTTGTTGGCTTAGCTTTGGATTTCATAGATCAGATGATTTATTAAGAGGTATTAAATTTTTTTGGGAGTTACAGACGTTATTTTGATTCTTGGGATTATAAGATTTAGTTCCAAGCCTAAAGTGGAAAAGAATAGTAAGAGTTTATGAATTTAAAAAGTCTGACGTTATAACTTTTAAAATTAAAAGAGGTAATTCAAAAAAGGTAATAACTTTAAAAGTCTGACGTTATAAATTTTTTTTTTTTGTGTTTAATATTGGGAATTTATATATGGACAGAATATAACTACATATATGGAAATAATATATATTTTTATATGGGAATCTGTATATGGAAATCTATATATGGAAAGAATATATATTATGTAATAATAACTTTATTATCCTCCTTGATTTCCAGGACCAAATCCCTGATTTTCCTGTTTTATAATAATAACTACAGCTAGATTTTTTTTGAAGGTTTAGTTACCTGAGGAAGATGGACACTATGCTACACCATGCTATCTAGGCCAGAATCTTCCATTATTTTCATAGCAGTGAAGAGAAAGATACAAACGTTCCAAAAATGAAGATCAACTTAGAGGCTTTAGCAGTCTTTTTAGCTTGTTTAGAGATGGAAGAAGTTGTTTGCTTTATCTTTCCATTAGCACCGACTTGAACTTGTTGATTCATGCAAAATTATTTTTTCTTAATTCCTCTTTTCCTGGACACCAGGTTTAATTAGTTTGTGGTATAGGTATACTTCAGAATTTTTTTTTGTATATGAAACTTTCCAAATACTTGGACAAATATATTTTAGATTTACAGATAAATACAGAAAATGGAAGTTGGTTACTATAAAAATATGGTGCTGGAATTCTCTTGCAGTTCCACAAATCAGTTGGGTCTCAACATAAATGTATTCCGGGAATGGAGAGCCGTGTCAGTAGTTTATGGTTTTAGCCGCCTTGCACGAAATGTTGTTTCCTTGGGCTTATTGTATGTTGCTTCCTGCTCCATATACTTCCCCGTTTACAAAATTAACCTGATAGTTTGAATGAACTATGCAATGTGTCTGTTTAATGATATGTCTCGTATTTCTGCTGTGGCCCCATTTAAAAGACTCGCAAATGAAATTTGCTACATTTTTTACTGCACCACTAACCTCACTTCCAAGGAACATCTCTTATGTGACCAAGGTTCATGCACAGCTTTAAAAGATGCTGCCAAATGTTTCAACGGATCTCTTGGTTTTCTGGTTAATGAATTTTCAAGTGTTCAAACTTCAAACTTCTTATTGTAAAACATGTCAATCTGGATGGTTGCAATTGGCAGTCCATTTGCTTAACTGTTGTATATAGATGTTAGTAAACTAACGATAACACATTTAGCACGAAACACACAGGGATTTGATAGGGTTTTTTTTTGTCATCAAAACCTACATTATACACATGAACCAAAATTCCATCTTTATTTGCAGGTAAGTAATCCTACTAAGACCAGAGTACAGAATAAAAGGATCAAGTCTACATCCACATATATTACAGTATGGATATGTATGTTGGTTTTTCATTACTAATAATATTTATAAAAAAAGAATAACAAAAATAAAGGGAAGTACTTCAATTCTCTTGCTTGTTTAAGTAATTAAGCTTCATGATATAAATATCCATTCCATATCATCGCCTTTGAATTTTTCGCCAAAAATGGCTTTCTGGTGTAGCATGGCTGGCTTGGCCAAGGGCCCAACTTAATCTCAAAAGAAAAGACATAGCACTCTGAGGTTCAGCAGGGAACTATTGAAGCTTCCAGCTTTCCACCTATATGGATTGTTTTCCTTTATGTAGGGACGGACTCACCAGGGTTGTAGTTATCAGATAGGGAAATGATGTTTAATAAAATTCCCCTAAAGACCACCCCGATCTACAATATATCACTGCTAACTATCTATAGCACATAGATCATAATGATTTGAACAAATTGATTATCTTAAGTATAATTGAACCTTACAATTATTTGCACAAGTTTGAAACTAACCTTGTCTGTACACAACTTAGATGCTATATGCATATGTTTTAGCAAGTCTTAGCAAGTATGTACCTTAAAATTTTCGATTCCACACGACCATCTGAAATAATGTGTAAATATAAATTTGTCTGATTAATACTATATAACTTCAACCCTTTACATTGTTTATTTCGTAGTCATAGTTGTAATTGTGAAAGCAACGTTTAATTTATTTGAGTATGCAAAGTTAGGAACAAAAAGAAAAGAAAAAGAAATAAACTTAAATGTGTGATTTTATCTGTAACACATCCACAGTCAATAGGAATGAGAGCATTTGGTGTAAAATGATCAGTGAAATGGACCCTTCTTCAACCATTGAGACGACACCCTCTTGCAAGGATTAGTCAAATGTGCCTTTCTTCTGTGCTACCGTTTCTCCCGCGAATCCGTCATTAGATTAGTATATTTGTCCATGAATTTCGCTTCCAACCTGAGTAAAATTCTCTTGGTTTGTTATGAAAATCAAGGTTAATATTCAATTTTTCATGACAAATTGTAATGAAGCATATCTAAATTATAAGTCTCAAGTTTGGTCTAAATAATTAGAAAAGCTAAATGCTTTCATTTCAAACACATGGATAGCTACATCTGACAGCAAAAATGAGAAGAGCAAAAAATAAATAATGTTAAACTAAAAGTATATATTTGATGAGTTACTCAAACTCCTTCATGAACAGAAGCGTTACTGCTGAAGGCCTTCTAAAGAAATGGCCTCCCTTCAATGGTGGTCAGTTCGACCGCCAAATATGGCAGACTCTTCCATAAATATACAACTCAATCAGCTCAAAGTATTATCTGAGAGGGTAAAATCATTAGTCGATTAAGACATAAAAACTTGTTGGATGGTGCCATGAGCAAGGTGAGTTGCTACTGTTAAAGTGGGCAAAGCTAAATCATTTATTTTCTATGTTGTGGATGGGGTATCACAAAATTTGATATTCTGTTCAGGCAAATGGCTCGAAGCATTCTAAAATCTCCAGAAGTGCAAAAACTGGGTACTGATTAATAATTCATCCAATCAGATTGAATATCAGCCTGACAAACTCCCAGGTGAAACTGAATAAAGTCATCATTCTAGTATACATTCCTAAAGTCCTAAAGAATCGCGTATATCTCACCAATAGAGTAAGGGACCTCTAGTATACAATTACAATATTTCTAGACAAATCAATTGACAATTTTCAAACCACACAGATTACCACAGTTAATCTCATGGTATTATAATTACTTAAGAAAGTTAGATACAACTTACCTTCACATAAAAATCTGGCGGGGAATATGAATCGAAGTGTGTTTGACTGAAATCCAAACGCCATCCATCACCCATGTACAGTCGCACCTGTTTGGTAAAAAGGTTTAATAACTGCTAATTCGGTAGAGACACCACCTACATGTGAAAGATATATATACCCTCAAGGTTTTCTTCACAGCTAAATTGACTTCTCTTTGTAACTCGGCTCTATTCTTTAATATAACACTATACCAAAACTGTAGGCAGTTTAGTTTATGTAATCGTTTCAGAATTTAATAACATATTTATTTATTTGAAAAAAAAAGCAACAAACTAATCATCTATATATATTGTTTATATAAAAGGATACTAACCTGTAGGCAAACCATTAAAGATCTCGTGGTACACAACATTTTTTGTGTAGCCTATCGGTTCATCTTCTTCTCGCTTGATTAGTATCTTTAAACCTTTACGTGTTGTAATCCTTGAAACAGCAACATATAATTGTCCATGGCTGAAAACAGGTCGAGGTAAGTAGATACCTACGTGTTGAAGAGTTTGACCCTGACTCTTGTTGATTGTCATTGCGAAGCAAACTTTAAGTGGGAATTGCCTTCTTCGCAATATAAACTCCCACTTTGTCGGAGCCGAAGATGCTACTACTCTATGAATAGTTACTTTGCTTCCGATTTTACTACCTGTTATAATGGTTGCTCGGATTAGCATTGGCTCCAATCCAGTCACTATCAATCGAGTCCCGTTGCATAATCCTTTGCTTGGATTGATGTTCCTGATAAGCATTACAGGTATACCAACTTTTAATTCCAACAAATGATTGGGGACACCAGAGACCTGTATAATAATAATTATTGATAAGTGTATAATAAAAAACCAACTAAGAACTAATACGACTTATGAATTTTTTTTTTTTTTTAAAAAAAAGTACCTCCAAGTTGTTTAAGTATTCCATACTATAATTGAGGTCTTGTTCAATTGATGATTCTGACACCGGACTAACTGTATCAGCACTGGCATAGATTCTCGAGGCCGTAGGAATTCTTGAGAGCACTGCTTGGTTGACACTATCAACATAATCATTGGTTGGAGTTAAGATGCATCTATCTTTGAGATAATTTGGTTCAGCAAATCTGGTTGAAACATCTGGGTAAATCGTTTCAACTATTTGTTGGATTGGGTCACCATTATTCTCAATGAGTAAGTCTTCAGGGATTTTGATCCAGCGGAGTCATCATATTCGTTTACCGATCTTGTTGGTATTCGTCCTTCTCCGAGCTTTAAAACCCATTCGCTGAAATCTTCAATTTCTTTGACCATTTCAGGACTCAAATTGTTGCTTCTTAATCGCATGTTGGTCTTTAGAATAAAAATTTGACACTTTGACCATAAATACGACCTGCTAATGGATGCTGCAACCACATCTTCTCTTGATCCCTTAGAAACTACTGGTAAAGTCTGTAAGAGGAAGGTATATACATTAGTTTTGATAATAATATTGTAATTATGAATCAATAATTTATGTAGAGGAAACAATTTCAATTACAGAATGTAAAAATTACCTGTCTAAAGTCTCCTCCCAATAATATTGTTTTACCTCCAAAAATATGCCCATCTGCATCATGCATTAGATCTTGGAAAGTTTTATCAACCGCTTCAAAGATGTTCCTATGATTCATTGGTGCTTCATCCCAAACAACCAAATCAGCCCGTTGTATGAGTTGTGCTAAATCTGTTTTCTGACTAATGTTACATGTTGAGTAGTCATCCACCTCTAGTGGAATCTTAAATCTTGAATGGGCTGTCCTTCCTCCAGGTAACAATAGTGAAGCTATTCCTGATGATGCTACAGCAAGTACTATCTTCCCTTTTGATCGAAGCCTTGAAATGATTGTTTTCCAAAGGAAAGTTTTTCCTACAATTAACAACATGACGTTTTAGAACGTAAATGAAATAGAAAATTTAAAATATTACAAAATCAATAATAATATACTGTTTAAAATACGAAAGATATAATATTCAAGCAATATACCTGTACCTCCACTTCCGTATACAAAATATAAACCTCCTTCTTTACTATCGACCGCATGTACCACTTTGTCGAACACAAATCTTTGTTCTTCATTGAGATATCCATGAAGTTCCGAAAATTCTCTTTCCAATTCCAAATGGTCATAATCCAGTTCTTCTTGGACCAACCTGTTGTTTACATGATAGTGCGTTGACATATCTGGAAGCGGCATTGGGCTGAAATTTGTAAGAGAGAGATTGTTGTCATTTAGTAGTAATTCAATCTCACATAATGCAGCATTTTTTATTTCCTCAACAGTCATTTGGAGATTTGGATTGCCTGTTATCTTTCTCCGCTTATATAAAATATCATCAGATAAATTCTCCCAATTTTTGTTCCACATATCCAAGGGGTCACTCACTTCACAAAACATCAACATTGTGACAAACATGTCCCTCAAATTGCTTGCATTCGACCATGTACCTGCATATCTTAATCCTTCATTCCATTCACCATCGTCATCCAACAATCCTCTTGCCATGCATGCTTCCTTAAAGGTGTCATAAGTGATATAATTGTGAGTTCTTAGATCTTTGTAATCTTTTGCACCTTTGACGTGGTTCAATAAAATACGAAGATAATACCTGTTTGGACGTTTTTAGAAATTATTAGTATCAATTATTCTAATATCCAATATAAATGTGATTTTTTTTTTGGAAAGTAAAAGTAACAATTTGTTAAGATTTAACCATCAACAGGTGAAAATAAATTACTCAATTCAAGAGGGTTGGTTATGGGTATTGTGAGAAACATAAACATAACAATTAAATATCATAATTATGTCATAAGAATATTTATACCATAATCCACATATATAAAGTTTTATTTTAATAAAAAATACAACATGTATGCATTTTGAATATTGAAACCAAGAGAATAAAAAATGTTTGCAATGATTAATTTATATAGTATTAAAATTTGTTGTGTTAGCAATAGGTAAATGACTACATAATAATAACGACAACAAAAAGTTATGGAGGAATTAATGTAGATTAATGATACCTTTCGCCGGAAGTTGGGTGTGCATAAAATATCCTTCCTATCACTCGACCTTTTTTCCGTGGTACCCATTCCAGGTTCTTTTCAACCCACCTCCACTTAGTTGGAAATTCTGCATATGTCAATTCGCTTGCATTAGGGTCATCTGGGTATTTTTTATTGATTTCCATCCATTGGAGAAACTTTGTTTTTGTTGTGCTCGCTCTTTCCAAAACCTCGGCTGTATTATCACTATCTCTATATGTAACTACTTGTTCATCTTCTAAGTGAAATGGAAGTCTTTCTACAGCTGGTTCTCTGAATTGTGTGCTAAAACCAAATATCCTCCAACTTGCTTCTGAAGCAGATATATATCTACAATCCAGATACGTCTTAATTTCATCGATTATCCTGACACTTTCTTCTCCATTATTGTTATCTCCTTCACCATTTTGTTCAATCACAATTGTAGCTCTGTCTTTTCCCTTATGAATGTACTTGAATAGATATTTGACTGCTCTTCCCTGATTGCAAGCCTCAACATTGATATGGCATTGGTACTTGACTACTAAATCAAGGTTGTGTGGAACAACTGATCTATTGTCAATAATAACACCATTTTTTATTCCGGTCCTTCCATCCTCTCTCCTCCTATATATGTAAAAACCTTCTGGATCCCTCATCGTATCATTGGAGTTTTTTTTTAGGTAATGTTTTGAGCATTTTCCCTTTTCCATGCATGGAAAACTGTCTTTATCTCCTCCGCAAGGACCATGAATCATGAACTCAAGGACTGAATCATAAGCAAAGGGGTCTGACGCTCTGTCTGGTAACTCCGCAGAAATAATCTTGTTTACCTTGGCTGAAGTATCTGGTTTGTCCGCGCCATCTAGAAACAATAGAATATGAGCATGGGGTAGACCTCTTTTCTGGAACTCTATAGTGTAAATAGCTGAAAAATGAAAATGGAGGTAAGCCATAATTAACCAATAAAGACAAATTTAGATGATGAGCTTAAAAACTTGAAATTGGTATTACTCAAATTAATATAAATCAAAGATCACCAAGAATGCATTTTTTGTAATATTTAATGATAAAGAGAAAAGATACGTAACATTTGTATTATGCATATTCACATCCATTGAGATGATACATGCAACTAAAAGCAATGGTTATGTACGTAACAGTGGAATTTCGTCACCAATATTAACTTATCGTTGTACGTGTATGCATCAACCTTTATAGAGCAAACATACGCAAAGAAAGGTGTGTGTGTGTGTGTACTAAAGTAAACACTTTATAAACAATGAAAACTTAAACTTTAATTCAGATGTGATATAACTGTTAATTGGACATTTAGAATGCCTTTGATAGATCTCAAGCATTTGATGTTACGATAATCCTCATAAGGAGCATGAAATTTAATGTTTCTTATAGACTATAAAGGCATTACATGCGTAGAGTCGGAGTTACTACCCTAATGTTATGATTTGGACAGCGAGAGTAAGTAAAAAATCTTACATTTGCTCTTAAAAATACAAATCATCTATAATAAAAGCAAATGTTTTTAAAGGAACTTTTAGTGTGACCATCGTTATATACATATAGGGATCTTAGGTTTTTGTGGAAATTAATATAATTTAATTTTTCATAGGAAAAATTTGGTATAGTTAACAAAATTATGAAGAATCTGTTTCAGCGGTTTCGTAAGAAAGAAATAATTTAAGGACTACAACCATGATATTTTTTGTTCCTCATATAAAGAATAGAATGGTAGTTCCTAATACTATTTTTTTAGAACATAAAAATGTTAACCACATAGGTCTCAATCATGTGTTTCATACTTAGTGGCTGTGAGATTGAGTGTGTGTGTTTTCCATAAGTCAGAAGCAGACATGAACTGGGCAAATTATGTAATAAAGCAATATAGTTTGAAAATTAATCAAGTTAGGATGTGTTACCTGCCCATACTTTGCCAAAGTGGTTATGAATGCATAAATCATCCATAAGAAGATCCAATTTGATCTTGAACATACGTGAAACTATATCTGGTCTGTCTTCAGATTTTTGTCCTGGAATCAAGCTCATTGCTTCAGTAATTTCAGACCACTTCGGATTGCATGTCACCGTTATAAATAAATCTGGTGATCCAGCCCAACGACAAATAGCCATCGCATCTTGAAAACTTTGAACCATATACCGAGGACCCCCAGTAAATGTTGCAGGAAGGACCAATCTTTTTCCTACAACATTTGCAGCAGTGTCACCTCGTATCACAGCATCTCTTAACCCTTGGTATAAGTCCGATCTAATAAGTTTCTGGTTCTTCCAGACCCATCGAAGTCGTTCTTCTTCTATGCTTGTATATGCATCAACCAAAAACTGTTGGAATAAGCGACCTGCCATTATTAATGTACGACCTTCATTCTCCCTTTGCTGAATTCGGAAAGCATAATATTCACGAATCCTCACGTTACTCCGACCTCTATCTCGTGCAACAACTAAGCCGTTGTACAAAATATTCGTCCTGAAACCATCTTCACCATAAGGAAAGATTAAAGGATATTGCATCGCCATGTAGCTTGGGTGCAATTCAGTTATCCTTTGTAAACCTCCGGTTCTCTTTTCGACTATTATGTCACGATGATCTACTACTTCACCACCACCTCCAACTATCAATGCAGCAACCTCGTTTGAAGATGGCAAATTGTATTGCCTCGCATCTCTATTTCTTGTCCCAATAAGTCTTATTCTCAAATCCACCACATGAGATTCAATGTATTTGTCTCTTGCACTTCGGAAGACTCTAACCAGTGCATTGTTCTCATCAAACATTTTCATTAGCCCTTGAACAATTTCAATATTTAATACCATGTCGTTGTAAATTCCCATCCGATTCTGAGCTTCATGTTCGGTGTCATAAATGTATAATTGAGCAAACTTTGGTTTTGGATCAAAACCTGGGAACTGCGACTCTGAACTCTAGCCATCACTTGGCAACAATGATCCAATTTTATGGTAGTTCTGACCATGAAGTTTGAAAACATACGGTCCTCTACCGTTGTTTACGCTCTTGTCAATTTTTCCACCCATAGACGTCAAAGCGAACATCGAATTGTATCTTCTAATATTCTCTCTGAACTTGGCAGAAAGTGGGCCTCCTTTAAAATCCATCAACCTTTGCAAAAATCGTGGTGGATGTTGTAGCAACGGTAATTTGATTTTCCCATCCATACAACAAATAGAGAATCTTGGATCATTCAATTGTGCATACTTTCTATTCCTTTCTTCGAACCAGACTATCGCTTTACACTTCTTGCAAACTCTACTTGGACCTCCCAACTTCAACGGTTCAAACATTTTACCTATTAAGAATATATACGATATTAATACCAAACAAAAAATACTATAAAAATAATTAGAAAACACATTTGGCACAGTTACCCACGGGTGATTTCTGAATCCGAATCATCTTGTCGTTCATACGTGAAATCAGGTGTTATTCCATTAATTTAATGATCACTGTCAGAATCTGAGTGACATGGTATGAACGTCAATACAAACATTAGATTAAAAAGGCATTAGTACGAAGAGGTGTTTTAAAAAATAAGTAAATGTAATATTACTTAGCAATCACCTGGATCATAAGGTGGAAGTGCATTTTCATAGCCATCGACTTCTATTCTTCTTGAAAGACAATTGGACTCATTATGTATTGGATCCTGAAAGAGGGCACGCTTCGCTCTCACCCCACGATTTCTGATTCGATTTTCTCGCATAGGAATTGGATTCGACTGAACCCTTCTATCACGACCCCGTGTCCGACTGCTAGGCATGCGAACAGGGTTTGATTGAGATGGCGTATTAGCATTTGCAGTTGCAGCTCTTTTATTTCTAAGCACGTGCATCCTATTCTGGCGGTTAAGCCTCTGAATTCTTTTCCTAGCACCCTTAGTGTTTAAAAAAAAAGTCAAAGATATATTCAGAACAATTGTTGAATGAACATTAGTTATACGCAAATCAATCTCAGTTGAATAATGAACATCATGTATAGTTTTTTTATCCGAAATGGTGAGATAAAACAACCCACCAATAACGCCATTGACTTCTAAGAATATGTCCCAATGGTCAACAACGTATAAGATTTGCTGCAACAGTTGCACATCCAGTGTTATATATGTACCGACATGATTAGAATTTATTTACAATTTTTTCGCTTATTTAAATAATAATCCTCTTATGTGGTTTAGCATCAGTATGAGATCTAACACCACTAATATTTCCAATTTAAAACGAAAGTACGTATTACCTAACTATTTAGCAACACCACCAACATTCCACATGCTATATATTTAACTAACCACAAACCATACTTCAATTATCCTATTGAAATCGATTGTAAACAATTTATACCTAGTGAAATTGTTCAATAATAGAAAGTGTGATTGTAAAATGCAACACCTCAAGGCAAGATATGATTCCAAAGTAATTCACCAAAGAAAAATCTACAAATTAAAAATACTAACCAAAGGCAAATCACCAATGCAATTTCGAAGCACCGAATCTGTTGATGTGGGGTTTCTTTTTCTTTTTCCCATGCTGATCTATTCGGTAGGTCCTACATATAGCATATAAAATTATAGTTTCAAACATAAACCGAATAAAACTAAATAGGAATGAATTGTACAAAAAATGACAAATAGAATGAACTAAGTAAACAAATTCGAATCTATTACAAATACCAAGATTTGTGCCTGATCTGTTCTCGACAAAGTGTGCAAACTAAGATCTCATACCAGCTCGGAGGAAATAGAGATATGTAGGTTTATTTAAAAATTGTGCAAGCTTACATTAATTATATGCAGATCAGTTATTCCTAAGCTAGCCATCTAACTGATGGTACAAACTTTTCTCTAAGACCTCGTTGGGCAACTATCACCTGTCTGTTTTGTGGTATGCTTTTTCTCTGTTTCTCAGAACAGGGTTGTATAACCATGTCGTCAGTTGACTCTCTAGCAACTACAGTATATGTTAAAGTAACGACGCCTTTGAATGACTGAACGTGTTTATCTTGGGGATGTAATGGTCTGGCTGCAAATTTATTCACTTTCAGCTGGCAGTGCATCTAACTTAGTGGACACATTTTAAACCATAAAATTCAGAGATTTAGGGTAGGTACAAAAATGTGTTAATAACGAAAATTTCAAGTGCAGAACCAGCGATCATGCCAGGGAGTTCTGGGAAATGCATGAGAGGAAATTAAACAAAATATCAAATAATGTAAAGTGCACAGGCGAAGACATGGATGTGGTAATGAAGCTCTGTCAGTTGTGAGAACAGCAGTCTCATCATCCAAGTTAAACATTGGAAACTGTAGAATCGCAGCATCCCAGTCATCTTTCCCAACTCTTTTCCACATTCATGTCTAGGTGAAAGTACTTTAACAGTTCCTCCATGTTTTTTTCACGGAAGCAAAAAAAAAAAAAAAAAACCCAATAAAAACAAACATCAATTTCGAATGTAAAAAAAAGTTAAAAAAAAAAAAACACCCCCAATAACCTAACAATTTCGAATGTAAAAAAAACTGAATCGTCCCAAAATAAAATAAAAACAAACATTAATGTAACAATTGTTAAAGGGAGAAGATGAAACTAACCTTTTTATGATGGAGGCAACTCAGTGATGAAAGTAAGCAGAAACGAAATTTGGAGTTGCAAAGTGATGAAATTTGGAAAGAAGGAGGAGATGGTATGTGAGAGGAAGGATTGGGGAAGAAGAAGAAGCGGTAAGAACCGAGAAGAGAAGAAAGGTGCGGTAAGAACCGAGAAGAGAAGTACGGTGTTTTGGAATGGGAGTTGTGAAAAGTCTAAAAAACCAGGGTAAAAAGGGTATTATGGTCTCTTTTTGGGAAAAAAGTCTAAAGCTCAATTCTGGTGAGTCGGGAGAATACCCTCGAATTTTTTTGACGTTTAATATAGTAGATAGATAGATAGATAGATAGATAGATTATTCCTTTTGCGTGAAAATAGTGTTGGTGTACATGTGTGTTCATCCTTTAATCGTCTTATCATCAATACATTTAGTTGTAATATTGTAGATTGACACGGTATTAAAACAGAGAATGCCCAATCAATTATTCAGAACCAAGTCATTTTGAAAGGATGATTCCGTGGATAGGATTTAATGAGTGTAAGCCACGGTTGAAACTAACATGAGTGGATGTCATGTCATTATAGGATTAACGTAAGAACTGGACTTGAAATTAATGTCTGTATATGCTTGACTATCTATATATGAATGAATGGATGTCATTGGAGTCTTTAAGCATTACTGTTGGTGTATGTCGACCAAAAGTCTTCCATAGTAATGTTTCTGCCAGTGAAACTCTATATAGCTTATGTAGAAGGCTCTTTGATTACTATTAAATCAACCATGGAGTTGCCTTCACATGAAATTTGCGCTTTGTTTTCTTCCAAACAATTGATTTGGTTATTCTGTTTTATATGTAAGTTTTCGCTAAGTTCATTCAAATCAGGCTCAGCAGCACTAGTCACAACTTCTTTCAGAAACGAATCTGATCGTATTGCATTGCTCGCGATCAAATCCCAAATTCCTAATGACCCATTGGGTGCACTGACTTCATGGAATGACTCGCTCCACCATTGTGATTGGCAAGGAATCACATGTAGTCGAAGACATCGTCAGAGAGTCACCGTGTTGGATCTTCAATCTCAAAAACTTGGAGGAACACTCTCTCCCTACGTAGGGAACCTCAGTTTCCTCAAAGAAATCATTCTCACGGAGAACAAATTCGAAGGTGATATACCTCAAGAAATAGGTCACTTGTTCCGTCTACAATATCTCATCCTTGCCAACAATTCCTTTGAAGGAGAAATCCCAAGCAATATCACATATTGTCCGGCTTTAAGAGAAATCAATCTCATCGATAATAAGCTCTCTGGGAGAATTTTTAATAGATTTTCTTCCCTATCTAAGCTTATTGGATTGGGTCTGGCCAGTAATAATTTCATTGGAAAAATCCCACCATCTCTTGGGAACCTAACATCTCTTGCCAGACTTTCTCTTGCCCAAAACCATTTCAAGGGAAATATTCCGGAAGATTTATGCAACATACAGAGCTTACGTTATTTTCAAGTAGGTAGTAATAATCTTATAGGTAAAATCCCTTCTTGCCTTTTCAACCACTCAAGCATATATTATTTTGCAGTTGCTAAAAATCAACTCGAAGGCAGCCTTCCACCAAACATTGGCCTTACTCTTCCCAACCTTGAAATATTTCTTTTCGCAATTAACAAGTTTAGTGGTTGTATCCCAGTTTCATTGTCCAATGCTACAAGACTCGAATCCTTCGAAATTTCGGATAATGCTTTCACGGGTTCAGTGCCAAGTGATTTAGGAAAGTTACAAAGTCTTCAAAGGTTATCGTCTGAATATAATCAACTTGGAACCGAAGGTGGGGATGATCTGAACTTCATCGCCTCTCTATCGAATTGTAGCAATTTAGAAAAATTATCATTCGTGTCTAATGTACTCAAAGGTCCACTGCCAGATTCTATATCTAATCTTTCCACTACAATCACATTCCTATCTCTGTCATTTAATAGTATCTATGGGAGTATTCCAGTGGGAATTGGAAACTTAGTTAACATCCAAGTACTTAGCTTTTCACTTAACAATCTTACTAACAACATCCCTTCAACTATAGGAAAACTCAACCAACTCCTACATTTGTACCTCAATGATAATTTATTATCAGGACACATACCATCTTCCATTGGTAATTTGACTCAACTAACCCTTCTCAATCTATTCAATAATAATCTCAATGGAAACATACCATCTACTCTTGGAAATTGTCGAAACTTGACAGTACTTGATCTTGGTCAAAACAACCTTGTTGGTACAATACCCATCCAAGTTGTTAGCCTTTCCTCCCTAACAAATCGTCTTTTCTTGGACCGAAATTCCCTTACTGGTTCTCTACCATCGGAGGTAGGTAACTTAACAAATCTTGTGTCATTGTTTTTTTCCGAGAATAAGTTATCTGGACACATTCCAGAATCATTGAGCAAATGTTTGAGCTTAAATAACCTTTTCATGGATAGTAACTTATTTGAGGGAGAAATTCCCAAGTCATTGATCACTTTGAAAGGTCTTAAAAATTTAGACATTTCGCATAACAACTTGTCCGGAGTGATCCCAGAATACTTACAACAGTTTCAAAATCTTGTCTATCTGAATTTGTCATTCAACCAACTTGAGGGTCTGGTTCCACGCAATGGGGTGTTTGCAAATGCAAGTTTGGTTTCAATTGTTCGAAATCATAATTTGTGTGGAGGTATTGAAGAATTGAAGCTTCGCCCATGCATCCAGAAAATACAACAAAAGAAAACATCAATTTCATTCAAAGCAATTATTTCTATAATTGTTGGAAGTGTATGTTTGCTTTTGTTATTTCTTTTCTTCCTAGCTTTTTACCGAAGAAAAGTGTTGAAACAAAATCCATCTTTCCCAACATTGTCTAATATTCCATCGTACAGGAGGGTCTCTTACTTAGAGCTCCTTCGTGCAACGAATGGATTTTCTGTGGACTATCTGATTGGTGTTGGGAGTTATGGCTCAGTGTTTAAAGGCATACTCCAAGATATCAACCAAACCGTTGCGGTGAAGGTTCTAAATCTTCAACAAGAAGGAGCTTCCAAGAGTTTCTTAACTGAATGCAATGCCTTGAGACATCTTCGTCATCGAAACCTTCTCAAAATCATAACAGCTTGCTCAAGCGTGGACTTTCAAGGAAATGATTTTAGAGCTTTGGTTTTCGAGTTCATGTCGTATGGGAGTTTAGAGGACTGGTTACATCCAAGAGTGAATGAGCAGCAACAGGACTCTAGAAATTTGAGTTTTATCCAAAGATTGAATATAGCTATTGATGTTGCTTCCGCGCTGGACTACCTTCACCACCGCTGCCAACCAGGTGTTGTTCATTGTGATTTAAAACCGAGCAACGTTCTTCTTGATGATGATATGACTGCTCGTGTAGCTGATTTTGGAATAGCAAAGATGCTCTCTCCTGCTTCCTATGATTCGGCACAAAGCCATCCCAGTTCAGATGTGATCAGAGGATCAATTGGATATGTTGCTCCAGGTAATTCACAATCTTCTATCAACACATGCAATTATGCACCATATAATTTATACTTTTTTTGTAAATGTTTAATTATATGCATGACTATAATAAATAAATGGCAGAGTACGGCATGGGTGTCAAGGTGTCCATTCAAGGAGATGTGTACAGTTATGGGATATTGTTGCTAGAGATGTTTACAAGAAAGAGACCAACCGATGACATGTTTCTAAATGGATTGAGTCTACGTAGCTATGTAGAAATGGCTTTGCCTAATCAAGTGATGGGCATTGTAGATCCTATGGTGTTATTAGATGATGATACTAACACTGTGGAACATAGCAACATCTGTGCTAATCTGCAAGAATCTTTGGTTTCTGTAATCACACTTGGAGTCATTTGTTCTGCTGATGCACCAACAGAACGGATGACCATGAGTGAAGTTGTTAATGAATTGCATAATTTCAAGAAACATTATCAAGATCAGAGGAGGAGGAGGAGGAATTCTGAGTGACAAACAACTGCCACTTGTCAAGCCTAGACAAGTCTACTTACAGTATTGTTGGTCTTTTGGTGTTGAGCTTGAACTGCTTGTCAGTGTTTCCCTCACTGGATTGTGTGCTACTGTAAAACATTGTATATATCACTTTTCTGTCTCAATAAAAAGTGTGTTTAACCAGAAAAAGCTCATTTCTACATTGCTTTGTCTACTATGCACTTAAATATGGCGAATCACATTACAGAAAATAAAATCCCCAAGTATTGATTGCAGGTTCTACCACAAATTGCCCTCCATCTTGATGCATCATGTAATTATGTAAATTGTACAGTCCTATTTATGAAGCTTAATACAATACTCATTCCTCTTCCTTCCATTACATTCTATACCTCACTTTTTCTTCACAACAACAACTCTTCTTCTTCTTCTCTGTCTTCAATTTGGTTATGGTGTTCTCACAAGTCACAACCGCTTTTTATTAGCAAATCTTCTTTTCTTCATTAACATCAATCTCTTCTTCTGGATCATTGGTCTTCTTCAATCATGTCATTGGGTATTAGAGAAAATTATCTAAGAAGAGAAAACTGGCAGTGGGGTGAGAGGGAAGATTGGAGGTTCAATGAAATGCGAATTCAGTATGGTGGATTTCTTGTTGCATGAGTCAAGTGGTGACTGAGTTGCATCATATCAGGGACCATTATCATGGTAATTCTTGTTGCACAAATTTATTTCTTGGTTTTATATATACAGATCAGAATAATAGTGGAAGACTTGCAGTGCATCCAATCGAAACTGAAATAATAAACAATAAAACTAATACTAGCAGGTAAATGCAATAATACATTTGCATGGGGGAGTATTGAGCACGAAAATCTGGTCATACCTTCCCTACTGGATTACTTGGAGGATGCACAATGACAAAGTGTTCAGGGGCACTCAAGCGGACAAAGATCACACAATCACAAGGATTGAAGGCACCATATGGCCGGGGTCAGGGGACATACTTTCAACATACTTCCCTGGAGTCCCTCTTCCTCCTGTCATGGTTACATACGTGGTATCTCGGTTACAAAGTTTTGCTAATCCGAAATCAGCAACTTTTGGTATGAAACATGCATCCAAAAGAATATTTCCCGGCTTTATATCATAGTGGATAATTCTCTGTTGGCACTCTTCATGCAGATAGGCAATTCCTTTAGCTGTCCCAACTGCAATCTCATGAAGCTTCTCAAATTCTATGGCCTTCTTTTCTTGAAACAAGAACCTGTCAAGTGATCCATTCACCATGTAATCGTAGACAAGAGCTCGCATGTTTCTTTCGAAGCAGAAGCCAAAGAGTCGAACAAGAGACCATGGTGTGTTCTTCCTATGCTACTCACTTCTGCCATAAATTGTTGCTCGATTCTCTTGTCAGAACTTCCATTGAAAATCTTCACAGCTACTGGTACTCCATTAGTAAAGAGTTCTTTATAGACTGCTCCGAAACCTCCTGAACCTAACAAGTGGGCAAAATTAAATTATCGGTGGCGTCCTAGGCTTCTCTCTTTCCATGTTAACTAAAAATTCATCCATGCGTGTCAAAAACCTTGAGTCTGAAACAACAGTCTCATTTTTATGAGGTGACCCACTTGTGCCATACTGTGGTAACGATACAGACTTTTATTGTAATGATCAAGATTATTCCTGCAACGAACACTGCAAGCAAAACAGAATGTGCACGTCAAACATGAATATTTACTTAGTTAACTAATAGGCGCATGTGTTGAGGCACAATGCCTCAACAGCATGAACTACATAAGAAGTCAAATTTGAATTCATGAGACAGAAACTTACCTGAAACAATGATAACAACTGAGTTTGTCATTCTGTATTAGATAAGAATTATCATCTGACATGCAAAAGGTTCAAATAAATTCTTCGGAGGAGAAATACAGATTCACTGAGAATCTGGCTGGAACGTGTCTATCATCATGTACACTTCATCCAAATACAGAACCGTCTGAACACGACATTGTGTACTGTACACCTTTCGACAAATGTATCAGTTTACAAGTTGAAGCTAATTTTAAGATTTACAGCATGCTGAGCTGTGAAATTTTGTCTTCGAGTTCACAGCTTAACAATTTAGTCCACAAATCTCGATGATTACTGATATAAATGTCCAAGTTGGCTATGATTTTGACTTCTTTCTTTATATTTAAACCACTAAATTGATAGATTAGTATAGGAGTTTATATTATTTAGCAGAAGTAATTTCTAAAACACAAAACGAATATGCATACTTGACTCTTTGGATGATTACAAATTTTATGAAAGATTGTTGTTTACAAAGAGATTGGATCAAAGCAATAACATTTATCTAAAGCAAGAAATACATTGGACACAAATACGTTAAACACCAACTCCAATCATTTAAATTTTAGATTTGTACACTGAAAGTCTGAAATGCAATAAATTATTCAAATAATACAATTTATGAATTAGTAATGGGAACTGTCAATCTATTATTGCCTAAAACGATCTTCGGCCAATAGAACTAAACAAAAATATTTTGATAAAGATATGTTTCGTGTGACCATACCGTGCCTGTTGTTCTGCACCAATGTAGCTGATCATAACCTGTTGCCAGTTGAGCTCGTACCATTGATCAGATTAGGAGGAGTCACAGTAGTTAAGTGTGGGAATGGATTAGTGGGTGTGGGTATATTCATCCTTCCGTCTAACATCTTTACCACAAGGCTCATCGATGGCCTTGACTCGGGTGCATACTGAATACACCAGAGAGCAACCTTGACCATCCTCTCTGCCATCTCTCTATCTTTCTCTTCAATCCCACATATCGTCAGAATGTCCACCAATTCTCCCTTTACAAACTTGTTCCAAACCCAATTTGGGAACCACTCTTGGCTTTCTGGGAGATTTATATCAGCCTTCTTGCTTTTAATGATCTCGGTTAAAACCATTCCAAAGCTGTAAACATCACACTTACGAGTTACTGGAAACGGCAGCCATAGCTCTGGTGCAAAATATCCAGGAGTCCAACTTCCTCCTGACATTACATGGATGCTATCCTTGTTACATAGTTTTACTGATCCGAAATTAGCAACCTTTGGGACGAACCTCGCGTCCAAAAGAATGTTTTCTGGTTTTATGTCATAGTGGATGATTTTCAGTTGGCACTCTTCATGTAAGTAGGCAATTCCCTTGGCTGTTCCAACTGCGATTTCATGAAGCTTCATAAATCCTATAGTCATGTTCTCATGAGTTAGGAATCTGTCAAGTGAACCAATCACCTCGTATTCGTAAACAAGCGCACGTACATCTCGTTCAAAACAGAAACCATAAAGATGAACCAAATTAGTATGGTGGATTCTACCTATAGTGTCAAGTTCTTCCATGAACTGCTCCACCATTCTCTTGTCAGAACTCCCATTGATAATCTTCACTGCCACTGATTGTCCACTGCTAGAAATTCCTTTATAAACTGCCCCACAACCACCTGCACTCAACAAGTTGGTGAAATTATTGGTAACAGTCCTTAGTTCCTTGGAGGAAAATCTGATGGGCATCTCTCTTGCCATGTAATCTGGGACTATATACTTGGGATATGACATAAACCCTGCAGCCACGATAACAGTGTGATCTTCTCGCTGGCCAATCTTGTAGCATACCACTATAATAATTACAATCTTCATCGCAATGACGACTGCAGGTGATACAAATAACACAGAAGATGTACCATGAATATATGCTAAAGTGTGAACTTAAATTTAAATAGCAAGAGTTATTGAACAATAAACCAAACATGTGAATTCCTGGAATGGAACTTACTCAAGACAGAAGCATGTAGTGCTCCCTCACCGGACATCACGCAAAAACAGAAACAAGACCAAGAAATATCTCCGTATAGTTGTACTTTCCACTTGGGAAGTCAAGCTGTGATATTTTTCTGCACACTGATAAAACCAAAGAACCCTGTCTCAAACATGTTGGCTTCTTTGATGATAAGATTCCAAAAGCCGGCTAAACACATTTACCATTATCTTGTAATTTTAAATTGTATTACATTAAAGCCACAGGTTACAATCAGATCATACGTATAAAGCCACAGGTTTATTTTCCTTTGCTCATTTGAGCTGCAATTACTTAGAAACTTCGGCATCTTTACTCGCGGTTTCTTTTTCTCTTTCACAGTTTCACCAGCCACATATATCTCCCACTTCAGTTAAAACTACAATGTGCAATGCAACAAGTAACGTCTTCTAGGGTACCATCAAATTCTTTTGTATCATTTCATAAACAAGAGATTTATTTTTCCAAAATTTTGGTACCTGGTCTTGTCAAATCTTTATGATGTACCCATGCATAGGAAGTTCCATTAACACATACATAATATAACACCTCAGACATATAAAGACACACCAACTTCAAGAAGCAGTAGTGGTACCAACCAAATCATTTGTGGAATGAGATATATTCAAAAGACCATGATATAGCAAAAGAGAAAGGAGATTAACTAACAAAAGATATTACTAAATCCAAAATTTGCAAATCCTTCATTAGGTTCATTAGGTATTACGTAATGTCACCCTTTTCTTATGGCTTTGCTTTCTGATAATAGTTGAACACACAGTAGAGATTCAGAATTTTCTATAACACTTAAAAAAAAGGTACATAAACGAGGTCGTAGTAGGCCAAGGACATGAACAAAATGCCAAGCACAAAAAGGCCATGTGCAAGTATATGACATGGCTCAAAGCTAAATAAAATACACCCATTTAGCTGCTTCAGCAACTGGGAGTTAGTCACAACGAACACAACAACATTATGGTCGCCTGCAGGTTTAAATAAAACTCCTTCCCATGCGTCCATACCAATTCTATTCTTCCATCCCTAATGTACACCAGAAACGATTCTCTTAAATCCTGCATAGCCATAACATTACAAGTTACAAATCATCGACAACAGTGCCAAGCAAGAAAATAACACTGGCATGGATGTAGAGATACCTGACTTAAGAGAACATCATACACTTTGTCCTTTGCTAGTGATTTCTTTTGATTTGGTGTCTCCCTTTACCTGAAGTCCATCACATCCATTAAGTGATCTATGACCAACACCATCTAATTTTACTTTTAAGTTACAACTAATAGGCAACCAATATAAAGATGAAATCTGCGAGAGGAAGAACATAAAGAAACAAGAACATATAAAACCTATCTTTTTCACATCGATTACGAAAAATAAATCTTTTTCTGCATTATTAAGCACAAAATCATAGGCCACTTGACAATTTGTTTTTGTTTTTTTGGTAGGCCACTTGACAATTTGTTACAGCTTACAAGTAAACAAATTTGTTTTCCTCCAGATATACGAATGCAAAAGCTGTGTCATGCCCCAAAGCACACTCTTTTACCGTTTTGTTTCTCCAGTATAAACTATAAATACAAACTCTTAAAGATTGAAGACTGTTTTATCCTCTTGAGAGACAAGTGGAAAAGCTAAAAGTGCTTAGCTTACAGTCCCTTTGTTTCGAAAATCGAAATACAAAGGATTCTCTTATTTTGTAGAGCATACCATCTCTTTGCATACAGGTTTAGAGGATTCTCGAATCTTACAATGAATACACAGGTACACTAATCAAATGACATATGACGTATCGTATCGTGTATCATTTTCTTTCTTCAGAGTAACATCTGGTATATCAGAAGATACACTAACAGATCTATTGTTCTACATAATATTTCAAATAAACTTGCACTTGTAACTTATTTGGCCTAAAGGGAAAAAATAATACACTGATGGCAGAAGAAAGTAGCATACAAAGGTTCCAAAAAAAAACAGACGTAGTCAGTATAGAGAGCTGAAGAAATAAGTAATGTTAAGTTAACACACAAAATCAATTTAGCTGAACAACAGTCAGAATATAACAGCAATTGGTCATTGATCTTTTGGCTAAATAATTGATGATTCATAAGCCCAATTTTCTACTTGTTATGCAAAATTAATGGACCTACAACAATGATATTAACCATATAGAAAGAATGTAGAAGCTCAAAATGACTTCTAAGTACTTCCATAGTGCCCTTAAAAGTCCTTGCTCACATAACAAAACAAATATTGCCCACCACTAGTCATGCGATTTGCCATATAATGGTTTTCCTTGTTAAAAACCAGCTAAAACAAAGAAACCCATTCATTGCACATGTATAGAGTAATAGAGTATAAACAACAATTACCCTCTAAAAGGTTCCCACCAATGTACTCATGAGGTCAGCTGCCGTGTGCAACAATTGAGTTATTATTCAGAAGATGTGGTTTCAAGTTTTAAATCATGAAGCAAATGCAGGAGCATCCAAAAAGACTCCACTAATTCTTCCCTGTGGTTTCATTTGGTTTAGTTGTTTTGTTATTGTCTTATGGACCATCAGTTTATTTAGTATCCTAAAGATGTCATATGACTTCTTCGAACTCAAAAGAGAAAGAGCCAAGATAAGAAATATTGACGACATCACTTGCTAGGATCTTAGGGTTCCTAGTCTTACTGTAAATACTCCTTAGGAGTAGTTGTAAACAGCTATCTATAATTTTGTATCTAGAACTAACTTCTTATCAAAATTTGGGGTTCTGACCCTAGAAGCTCAGCTATTACGTTCTGATTTTCATCTTTACTCTGATCTCTTAGTGCTTTTTATTTATGCTTTGCTGGGACATCCTCGTTCGAGTAGCCTCACCGCCATTATTGCAGTTTGGCGGTGCTACTTGCGTGTACAAGAAACACTAGGACTGTGAATGCTTCATAATTATCCAAAGCACAACATGTTACTTCCTTTATCGATAAAAACGAACAAGAATCATAACCAGATCTGATCCAAACCAATACTTTTTTCTTTTTGACATATGTTAAATAATGTTGCTTGTTGTACCAATCGCATCAAAAACTGTATATCCGTGAAAAACTAGTTAGCCTTTGGATATGAATCATCTCGAATTGTAATCACTAATAAGAACAACTTGAAATATGACCATACCCACCTAATGCAAGATTGCAAGATAGAGCTCTTAGGGTGTGTTTCGTCAAGGAAGGCCGGCCAGCCAATAGTTATATAATATATGTGTAAACCACAATAGACGGGGTCTTCTGAGCTCCCTTTAAGGGCTAATTCAAAGAAGAAAAATAAATTCTGTATCATGAGGATGGTCTAACTGGGTAAAGCAATTCTTATCCTAATTTGAACCATATATTCTGAACTTTGAGTTCCTGATCTCGTTAAAAACAGGCTTGGATGCTCCTCTTGAGTTACTGATCTCGTTAAAAACAGGCTTTTTGGATCCAAGGCAGTGCATTTTTGAGTTACTGATCTCGTTAAAAACAGGCTTGGAACCAATTCTCCCCTTTGCTTTCCACTTTATGTTCTCTCTTGTATCACATACCACCCTTTTTCGATAAGGAGTTTGTTAAGATAATTTTAAACAATTCACATGAAACAGCTGCGGTGATGAACGGGAGATTTGGTCATTCCGAATCTATGGAAAGCAAGGAAATATAAGGCTCATAAGAGTTCCACAATCAAGCAAGAGCCCTGTCACCCACTCCTACCGATCACCTCTGAATCCATTTGAGGACAACACTTGTTTATGATTAGAAACTGGATAATGCCAGACCCTGATATCCGACAAAGATTTCTGCATCGCCCACTACTAATACATCCAAATGACCAAATTGATATTTCTGCTCTAATTTTTTGGAAAAATTTAAGTTTGTTATAAAAGTGAAGATATAGATCCAACATCAAAGATTTCTCTGAACCAACAGTTCATTTCTTTCAGTTTGCAAATTTAGTCTTTCGGGTTTGTTTGGTTTGATTTCGGAGCAAAATCCTTGGACTTGATGAATATATCCTAAGTCCTAGATTCATCACCGAAAAAATAGTACTTTCTAATTCCCTAATTTCGTAGACATGAAAATTTGAAATTTCAAGATGCTTTTTCTAATTTACTAAATACTTCAAAAGTGCTTTGGGCAGTAAATATTTTTGAATAAAAAAAAAAAAAATCAAAACCAAACAAATTAAAAATCAAATAATTAATTTCTAAAATCAACTTCAGATTTGAAATGAAGGATTTCAACACAGTTTAAAATAAAAAAATGTACATGTCAAACTCTAATTCACAAGATGGAGAAAAAGTAAGAATTTATGCACCATGGATATCTATCAATAAATCACAGGGGTAGAATACAGCTTAAATAGCATGCGTATGAACATTAGCTTTTCACGTGGAAATATTCATGTACATCACAATATCACATAAATCTTAAGATGGTATAATGCATGAATCAGAAGTTATATGAAACACGTGGTTCGAAGGTACATTAATTATTTATTGTGCTAGGTGAAGAAACTAGAAAGTGTTTCATATACTTTGAACGAGGATAAACATATTTTGGGTCTTTTACATGATACCTCAAGGTTAGTATAAACAGTCGACGTAAAAGTTATCAGATTCCTTTGAACAAAAATCATCAACAGGGAAGATCCTTGCATACGTATGTCATTACAGAATATAACAAAACATAACCAAACTTAAGAGAATCCTGATACTATGTTTACAATATAGGGTATCATAGGCAACTATAAGACAAAATGATATCTGAGAATATACTTAAATCCTAAAAATAGTCATAATTGTTGTATAGAATTCCATTCAGTACAATTAAACAGCATAAAATTCACACCAATGATTAAACTCATGGGACAAAGCACAAGTAGGAACACTAGTATATATATCAATGAAACTGGATTGGAAAATATATTAGCAAGTTCAACTATTAATTATTAATTTGGTATCTTAAACAAGTGTTGACTCCACTATGTGAACATACTACATATGAAAATCTGACTGATATCAAATTGAATAGAAAGATGACTGTGATTTTGGAAAAACAAAGATGAGCCAAGAAACTAAAGGTTCTACTAGTACATCACACAAACTCAGATGATATGCATCATTGTCTGAGTAGTATGCAGCAAACAAACAACCAAATAAAAAACCACAGTACAGACTAAAATATCTACCTTGTGACTCATTCTGATTGCTATTTCAAGAAGTTCTATATTAAGCTAACCTTGTTTATCAGATACACACTATTATAACATTTTAGGGAAATCAGTGGTTAAGTGTCGTTTCTATATTATATTAACCCATGAGGAATGCTCTAAAGAAACTCAACACTTGCATTATATCCACAAATCCCACTACAGGACATTTTTCCTCTTGGAGTGGAAAAATGATTTCAAACAACTGATTTCCGACAAATGTGTGCCTTATAGTTGAATTCTACGATCATAAATCTTTTACGCAATGTTCTAAGAAATTTAATACCACATATACTAGCTCAGGATTTATAATTACCACATTAAAATCTAATAACTGTTTCAAATCTTGCCCATAAGTTTACCTATCCAAAAACTACACAACTGAATTTTAATGTTTGTAAGTCCCCACATTAGTATTTGCTTAAAACGTTGCTCACATCCCCAACTACTTTGGGTTTTGACACAATCACCATATAAAAATTAAAAATAAACAAAGGCACAGAAAAATCACAGTAGAAACCCTAAGAAAAGGGCATTGAAAACTCACCATTCCTTTGCTTTCATAATAATCATCCAATGCCCACTGATACTTAGAATGATCTAACCCAAACCATTCAGCCAAATACCCATCTAAGCTCGAATGTGCTGCAACCACATAAACAAAAGCAAAAGACACAAAACTATTTAACAAATCCACAAAATAACAAATACCCAAACTGCAAAAAAACCATTAATCAACTAAAAAAAAAATACCATTTTGAACTTTGGCAACAGCATTCCAAAAAAACCCAAAAGCAGAGGAAGAACGAACATTATTAGCTGATTTCTCAAACTGTTGAGGTGGGGGTTGAACTGGAGGAGGAGCTAAAGGAGAAGGAGAAGGAGGAGGTGGAGGAACAATTGATTGAACTTTGGGTGATTCAGATTTGATTTGTTGAGATTGAGATTGAGGTTTTGGTGAAGGTGATGGTGTTTTTGGTGGGGTTAGAAATACAGTATATCTTCCAGCTTTACCAATTAGTGGAGGTGGAGTAGATTCTTTATTGATTGCCATGTTCAAAATTCAATTTCAAAATGTCAGAAAGAAAGAAAGAGAGTGATATTAAGAACAAGAACAAGATCAGTTTCAGATTTCGAGAAATTCTTCTTCCATTAAAGATACAAATGAAAGGGAAAGGAAGAGAGAGAGAGAGAAAGAAAAGAGTGATGACTGATGAGTGTGAAAAGACAAGTGGGCTTTTTTTATAAAGCAAAGCATCATTATGATTCTCTCTTTCTCATTATCAAAAAGTTAATTGGACTTTGGCCCAGGCTTGGCCCAATTAGAATTTTTAACCGCCCCGCGGTGAGGGTGGGTGACTTTAGGTGTGTGAGAGAGTAGGAGGCGAGGAGGATGGGAGAAGAACATTTTTGAGAGAGAGAGAGGGAGAACTGGAGAAGAGACAAGGATTGAAGAAAAAGAGGGTTTTTATTCTTAAAGTGGAGAGATGGACATTTTTTTCACTCCCGATCCCACCCGACGCTAAATAGACCTCCTATGGGCTATGTCTTTCTTTCCTGTAAAAACTTTCCAAAACTCTGTCATTTTACTTTTTAACATGAAAACTTGCATGTTGATGGATTTATGATGAAGGAATACGGCCTGATGGAATGGAATCATGGACTGAAATTTTTAGTGTACACTTATGTTCTTATTCATGTGTGTGTTTGAAGCATTATGTTTTGCCAATCATGGGGAACTTTATCTGCATACTTGTCCAGTTGTCTTAGTAGCCATGCATATATAGTTCAAAATCCGGTTTAAGGTGATCCGTAGGTGATATGCTGGAGATTTCGTTCGGTACCTAAAATATTAAAAATTTATGATTTGATCAATATCAAAAAATACTTTTTCATCATAATCATCTTGTTTTTCCTCCCTGCATAAGCTTGTTCATAATACTCAGTATTACTAAGGAGTCTAATGTTTCCATATCGTTAACATCAATATCAACCTCCAATATGTTGAAGTTGAACGAGTAGTGAGGTAGATTAATATCATGGCGAGTTGGCGACATGGCCTTCTTCCTTCGTGGAATTACATGCAGTGCTCATGGCAGAGGCTTTGTCTGGCAAGTAAAGGAATAATTGACGTACTGAATTGAGAAAAGGCATTCGAGAGTCACATTGAAACTAACATCATTGACAGACTGGTGCTCAACATATCATACTATAACTTCTTTTTTTTTGCAAAAAGCAAGCATGGGGTTTAGGCAGACCCCAACCAGATATTATTAACTTTGAAGAAAAATCAGATTACATTCTTTGGTAAAGTGTGCCATTGGCATCGCTTTCCAGGAACTTGTCAATTACATCCCCCATGGGGTAGGCAAAGAAGATAATGTTCTCAGTGTCAGGGTATGTTGTAGCCAAAGCATCAACAACTTTATTAGATTCCCTAAACACATATTGGATAATTACCTCTTCAAAAGAACTCCTAAGAGTGTTGATATACTGAACCATGCTAACAGTCCTCCAGGTTGGAGATGTTAAGTCATTTAGAATTCTGGAAACTTGCATAGAATCAGTCTGTACCATGATCTTCTTCAGTCCCATATCCTTAGCTAGCTCAAGCCCTTTCTCAACTGCTATCATCTCAAGAAAGAGAACCGAATTTGATGATGAACCTGCAATATAAGCTTGTAATACTTTCCCTTGCTCATTCCGCAATACACCTGCATATCCAGTGCCGTGTTGTCCCATTGCTTCATCAGTATTCAGTGCTATCCATCCACTAGGGGGTGGGGTCCAGGCGACTCTGAGTTGTTGTTGATAGCTAAAGGTCATGTTCTGCCCAATTTGGGTAGCAGCAAACCTGTTCCAACAGTTGTCGATGTATGCACTCTAAACTGAACCCACTTTGATCTTCACATCTCTCACAATGAGTTGTTTGACTTGGTGCTCTTGTCTAGCTTGCTTCCTGAAAATGCACGTGTTCCGTTCTCCCCATATCCAATAGATGGTGGCAGCCAATGCAGTTTGTAAGAGAGTTTTGTGAAGTGATCGACCTCTCAGCCTTTTCAAAATCCACTTCCAATCCTTGACCGGATTCACATGTTTTCTAGTTATACCACACCATGCAAGGACTTCTTTCCAAATGTTGCTAGAGAAATTACATTCAAAGAAGAGATGAAATGCATTTTCAGGAATTGGACAAGTACTTGAGCTGGCTTGTTGTTGGCTCCAATGATACATAGATGAAGCGGTCGTCTGTTTGTAATAGTTGAAGAGCTCCATGTTGCATAAGGCAGGAAGCACAATTCCTTGGCTGCTTGGCTTCTGAACAGTTGGGGCTGCAGTAGTAGAAGTGGCATTGCTAGTGTTTATGCTATTGACCCTATCAGAAATGTGAGCATTACATAGAATACAGTTAGAAACTTTAAGAGATTTCCATTGCACAAGCTTATCTTGGGTCATCAAAGCGTCTTGTGCTGCCATCCAAGCTATTGTAGCTTGCCTAGGTATGCAAGCATCATTCCAGAATAACTTTGTCCAAGCTGTTTTGGGGTGGTGGCTCCTGAGTACTGTGTATGCAGTTTTAATAGTGAATCTCCCCCTTGGGTGAGGCTTCCAAATGGGCTGGTCAGGATCCTGTGATATAGGTCGGATAGTTCTAATAACATCCCAAAGTTCTTTCATTTCTTCAGGTATGTCTGTAGGTGGCCTCCATACACCATCCTCAAGAAAGTTGCAGACCTTTGCGGAGTCCCTAATTCTTGATCTCTGTCTCAACTGAGTACAAAACTTGTCCCTTAGAATCCCCATAGGCGACCAAGGGTCATGCCAGAAGTTTAGTGAAACACCATTTGCCACTATGCTCTGAGTATACCCCTTAGTGTATGCTCTTCCTTTCAAAATCCCTCTCCAAATCCAGGAGCAATCAGTTGGAATCTCCATAGTCCAGAAGTAGTTGGATTTAATGAGATGGTTCTTCGTCCAAAGATTCCACATAGTATTATCACCTTTAGCTACATTAAAAGTGATCTTACTAATAGCCGCCTTATTCCATGTTTTGAAATCCTTGACTCCAAGTCCCCCCTCTATTCTTGGCCGACATATTTTGGTCCAACTAATTCTGTGAGGCATTCTTTCCATTGTTGCTCCTGCCCACAGAAAATTGCTGCATAGCCTAGTTAGCTCATTGATAACCTCCTTGGGTAAGAGATAAACACTGCACCAGTAGACTTGTGTGTTTGTCAACACTGAATTAATAAGTTGGATTCTGCCGGCGTAAGATAAGGCTCTTGCTGCCCATGACGTGATCTTAGCTGTCATTCTTTCGATGAGAGGCATACAATCTGTTCTGGTAAGCCTGGTAGAGATGAGTGGCAGACCAAGGTACTTGATTGGGGGGGTTCCAATGGCATTCCTAACATCTGAGCAAAAGCTACACTTTCTTGTTCAGTTCCACCTCCATATAAAACTGAGCTCTTAAATGGATTAGCTTGCAGCCCTGACACTGAGTAGAAAGCCTCTAGAGTATTGTTGATTGCCATACCTGAATTACTATCACCCTTGCAAAACACTAGTAAATCATCAGCAAAACATAAGTGTGTAATAACAGGGTTATAACATTTAGGGTGTAAAGAAAAATTTCCCTCCATCAATTGTTTCTCAATTAAAATGCCAAACATGTCATAATTAAAACAAACAACAGGGGAGATAAAGGGTCACCCTGACGAATTCCCCGCTGTCCTTTGAAAAAACCATGAGCTTGGCCATTGATCATGAGGGAGTAGTGCACAGTGGAGATGCAAGAGCTAATCCAGCCTATCATTCTACGAGGCACACTAACTTTTTCTAACAAATGAATGATGAGCTCCCACCTTATCATATCAAATGCTTTCCTCAGGTCAATTTTAATGGTACTCCTTCTAGATATTCCTTTCCTGCCATAACTTCTTAGCAATTCATGAGAAATCATTATATTGTGTGTGATACTTCTCCCTTCAACAAAAGCCGATTGATTTGGGCTGATGCTGTTGGGGAATAAGTGTTTGAGCCTATTGACAATTATTTTAGAAATGCATTTATAAATGACATTACAACATGATATGGGTCTATAATCAGTAATAAAAACAGGATCATGCTTTTTAGGAATTAAACTTACAAGTGTAGAGTTTACCCCCCTTAGCATTTGCCCGGTGCGAAAGAAATTGTTAATAGCTTTAATGAAATCCTCCCCGACAATAGCCCAACATTTTTTGAAGAAACAAGCATTGAAACCGTCCGGCCCAGGTGCCTTAGAGTGCTTGATTGAGAAAAGAGCTCTAGTGATTTCTTCAGTGGTGACATTGTGACCGAGTTCAACCAACTCTTCTTCACTGCCCAATTGTTTTATGTTCATGTGCTGCACTATTTCTAGTGGGAAGGTGCTTGAGTGTTGCTCACCCATCATACTCTTATAATAAGATAAAAACCCTTCTTTAATCTCTTCATCAGTTTCCAGGAGATTGTTTGCCTCATCTGTGATCGAAAATATTTTGTAGCTTGATTTCTTACTCTGAACCACTCTGTGGAAATAAGCATTGTTTTGGTCTCCAAGTTTGATGTTAGTGGCTGAAGCTTTCTGTCGTAATGATGCTTCTTCATCCCTTGCTAACTGCGTATATTTCTGAATTGCTATGCTTTCCATTTCTGCCAACTGAAGATCAAGGGGTCTATTTTGAATCTCGCATTGAATTTTGTCCATCTCATCTTTGGCCTGTGCAGTTCGTTCTCCTAGCTTTGAATAGTGGGTCTTGCTCCATTCCTTCAAGTTATACTTCAGTAGTCTTAGCTTTGAGGTGAGCCTCATCATTGGGTTGCCACATTGCTTAGACTTCCACACATCCTCGACCAACGGTAAGAAGGTGGGGTTTCCAATCCAATGATTGAAGAATTTAAAGCTCCCATACTTCCTCTTTCGTTCATTCCATCGCATTACAATGGGGCAATGATCTGAAACTCCTGGATTTATGAAATCAACAAAAGAATCTTTAAACTGAAATTGCCAAAGGGGGTTTACCAGACATCTGTCGATTCTTGTGAGATTTCTTGTGTTATTGTGGCTGTGATTTGACCATGTATAAAAATCTCCCTTGCTTGGCAGGTCATTTAATTCATTGTTGATCATAAAGTCTTTAAAATCCACTACCTCTCTAGGGTGCAAAGGATTGCCTCCAATCTTTTCATTTGAGTCTTTACATGCGTTGAAATCTCCAATAAGTGCCCATGGTTCAGTAACAGAGTTGGAAATTGCCGATAAATCCTCCCACAACTTACCTCTTTCAGCTCTGCCATTCCTACCATACACAACTGTCAATAAGTATACTTTCTTAGTTCCCAATTCTTTGATTCTGGTGTGGATGTATTGGTCTGTCATTCCTAAGATCAATACATCCATTACTTTATGATTCCATAATAACCATACTCTTCCCCTATGATCACAGTCGTTATTGCTAACCTGGCTCCAATGGGGTAACATATTCCTGTGTATAAGATCATAGTTGTAGGATTTGACCTTCGTTTCAGTTAGGCCAATAAAATCAAGACTCTCACTACGCACTATCTCCTTCACTTCCTCTTGCTTCCTTGGGTCATTCAGTCCTCTTATGTTCCACACGGCAATGGCACAAGCCATTAATTAATTATTTTTTGGATTTGTTGTCTTGCCCCTCACTGCAGTAGGAGCTGATGTAGTCTTGCTCGTTTGAGCTTTCTCTTTTTTCTTAGCATTTTTGTTATCTGCATCTATAAAGGAGGGCGCTTCATCTTTGTCCATGAATTTCTCCCTGCGTTTTTGCAGCTCATTTGCTATACCATCATCTAGCTCTGGTTCTTCATCACTAGGGTCATCTTCCTCATCTGATAGTTTTGTTAGTCTCCGTAAGGATTGCGGGATTGGTTCCCCAATTCTCGGGCCTTGTATTGGAGTCTTGAAGGCCTCATCGACGTTATTGTCTTTCTCCGTGTTGTTGACATTCTCAGTGTCGCTGTGATTCTCTGCCAGTGCTGCATATCTGTTTGCTGAATTTTCCTGGTCTTGAGGCTTTTGTAAAATTCTATAGGAGGCTGAAGCTCCATTCTGTTCTTTACCATTAAACCCACTGCTATGTGGCTGGTTTTTACTCATATTCTTGTGAGTGTTATTATGTTGGCCTGGTTTCCTCTTGTTCCATTCTCCTCCTTTTCTATTTTCCTGGTTATCATGAGCTTTCCCTTCTCTTCCATTCACAAAGTTGTTTCTAGCATGTCTCTCTGAGTTGTTTCCTTTGCTAATCCATTTAGATTTGGTTCTATAAGACTGCCAATCATTTCTTCTGTTATCAGCCAAAGTGGGCGGTGGAGGTTTACTTACCTCTTTCTCTGGCTTGTGCTTCGGGCATTTTGCTAAAGAGTGACCAAAGCAAAATGCCCGAACATACTATAACTTCAACAATCCAAACATTTTGTTACATTTGAAATGCAGTTGATCAACTTTAAGAAGAATGTTGCCATGCAAGCTTTACCTAGGTGAAGCATCTATTAACTCCCAAAAAACCTATCAACTCTTTGTGCAGATTTTCTTACTGAACTATATTCTGTGCTTAAAAAGGTAGCATTTTCCATGTTTGTCGACAAGTTACTCCTTGCAGAATCAATGCTGGCCTGGACACGAAGTCGAACCAGGAAATTGTGTAATAAGCTCAAAGATTTTGTATGCAACGAACAACAGTTACTCTCCCTAGCTAGTACCTACTCACTTCGCTCATAGATTTACCTCTGTATGTAAGGAACAAAATGCGTGAAAGTTTGAGTAGTTGCTGCTACAGAAAATATTTTGAAACATCGATTTCTATCCTACAATCCTATAGTCTTAATGATGTCGTTACGATCGAAGAAAGGCTTTTAATCTTTTCAACATCAGCCAATCGTTTCATATCCTGTGGTGTTGCATTGTCAAGACATCATATGTAGAACTAAATTGAAATAGAACTAGAAGAAAATAACCCAACATAAACAAATGCTTAATTTAGTAGATTTTGTATTAATTAATAAAAACACAGAGCATAATGTATTAATGCAGTTTACACCACCAAAGAAGACGAAATAAAGATATTACATTATTAATTAAGAATAATTAAAGTATTGATTAATATCAAAAAACAATTCTTCATCTTCTTGATTTTCTTCCTTGCATACCGAAGCAACTTGTTCGCAAAAATCAAAATTATTAAGTAAAGTATCCTTATCTTCATTAGAAGGCCATAACCAGCATTCTGATTCTTCTTCTTCTTCTTTTACTCTTTCTTCTGGTGATGGTGGTGGTGATGATGATGATCCATTGATTAACTTTTCCAATTGATTTTGAACCTTTTGTTTGACATCTTTTAAATCAGTCTCTAACCTCTTTAATTTCTCCGTAGAATCGAAGTTTGAGAAATCAATATTATCCCACCACAAAAACCCTCTTTCGTTCTCTGATGATTCTTCTTCTACTGCTACTACAGAGTTGTTGTTTTGGTTGTTGTAGAAGCGATCAATGAGTTTATCAACAGAGGGATTACCAAAGGTGTATACATTATTTTTAGCAGAAGGAGAGAAGACAATAATACCAATGTTGGCATTACAAAGTGTAGAGAGAGTAGAAGCTTTCTTGAAAAGACCTTGACGTCTTTTACAGAAAGTAACGTTTCTTGATTCTCTCTTCTCTATCTTCTCAATAGCAATTCTTCTCTTCCCCATATCTCTTTCTTTCTTCCTCGAGATCTTCTATAATTAAAACTGAAAGTAAAGCAAAACCAAGTGCTGTTGAGGGAGCAGAGTTTATGGTATCTCTGCTTTCTTTATATATATAGAAAGAGATCATCAGGACAGAAGAGAGAGAGAGCGGGAAGAATCGTTGTTGAATACAGCTGTGGCTGTGATGGATTGGTAACCAAAATTAGAAATTCCATGGAAATTGGATATAGTTTCGAATTCCTGATTTCCATATTTGTAAAACAAACCGGCATTCAATAATCTGAGCAAACAACTGGGTTTTCTAATTTCAGTCGGTTTAATAATCCTAGTTTTCCTTAATTGCCCTAATTTTTTGTATATGGGCTTTTTGTTTTGGAATTTGGGTCTCTCTCTGTCTGTGTTGAACTCTGTTTCTGTGTTAAAACAGAGCTTTACTTGAAATTTTAAGAACTTGTGAAGACAACTAGAACATTCTGCAATTGTTGTGGGATGTTGTATTTTGCCTGTTTGCATGAAAACATAGAGTAGCAACTAGCAAATAATAATTGAACAATATAAATCTGCTCTCTAAATATAAGTGTAAATGTTACATTTCACACACTGCCAAGTAGCTAGTGGTCTATAACCATTGACGCTTATTCAACTAAAAACAATAATAACTCAGCATTTCAAATCTATACTAATGGAATTGCCGCATGCATTATGAATATTTTTACAGGGATATTAAAGAACGAATCATCATACAATTCACGCCCATCCAATGTGTGCGATTGTCTGATACATCTGCCAAGATTGGTCGTTGATCAATTTTCTCTTGGAAGTAGCAATTTGAAATGAACGAATTTCACAATTCTAGTCGTCCATATTTTTCATGTATTCTTTGGAGAGTTTAGACTCCATTATCAACTGTTGTTCTCTGAAGAGAGAGTAACCCGATTCAAGTAGAGCTTCCACAGTTTGCTGTTTCACCACAGGCAAAAAATTGATTTTAACAAGCTAAAATTAATGAATACAAAATCAACATAACACAACATCAAAAGATGGCAACAACACAAATTTGGCTGGTAAACACCAATTTCCAGTTCATATTTCAGATTGTAAACCTTTTTGGGTGGTGAAGTGGTCACTTAGAGCAAGAATGCGTTATCTGTGCAGGTAAAAAATGGATGCTAATTTGCCCATACAATGTCAGGCTACATGAGCAATATCTGTTGCATGGATTCTGACAAAGATGTGAACAAAACCCTTGAGTTGCAAACGACCTATACGGATGGACTCTGACAATCAGGAACACTTGGGCCAAATCATCAAATATTATAAGATATCTGATCGATGCCCCTACCATAATTTTACAATAGTAGGGTGGGCTACTAGGCTAAATTATGAGCAAGAAATTTGCAACTTTATAACTCAATTTAGAACTTTCGAAACAATATGTAACATTTTAGTTTTCACTAAAATAATCAATTGGAGTCCTAGTTCTCCAAGTTGGGCATCCATGACGGGTATGGTCCAACTGGAGAAGTTGTAAAGGTGTCATATTATGGTGTATATTCTCTGGTTGAAAAAAAGAACATGGCAATGTAACAGCCCAAAGATAGGAAGGTCAATATAAGATACATATAGATTAAGAATTTAGCTCATTACCTTGGGTGGTACAAAAGAAGCTAGCGGGTCATCCTTTTTTCTCTTGAGAAGTGTCTTCCCAAGATTTTCTACACCGCCAATGTCATCTACCCACTAGAAATCAAACAGAAGCAGGTTCTATATTAAACATTCAGAATTAGCAGCAACTTGTTAATGAAAAGGAAGAAGATAAAAAGATATTAATTTGTGAAACTTTCCCACCCATGGATATGGAATTAATAATCATTACTGGTCAGTTGTCAGCAGTCACCATTTTGCTTCAGAAACTCACAACATTATATGTAAGCTTTTAGACTTCTCAGGACAAGTGATTGTAACAAACTTTTGGTAGTTCTATACATCTCCATTTCATCTTAATTTGTTGTATTTGTGAGAAATGGAGTGTCACCATTAAAATTGAGATGGAAACTAGACATGTCTATGTGGTAAAATAACCGTACGTGGTTGGAACTGAAACCATCAATATTGAGTAAACCGTATAAATCAATTATAAGAAAAAAGTAAGTTTAGCTAAATCAGATGTAAAGAAGGCTCATTGTATTTTACTGGAAGATAAATGCATGGCGGAAGGAAGGTCAATATAAGATGCACTTCTGTATAAAACTCACGGATTTGTATGTAACTATGACCTAATGCTCTAGTCATTTGTGAGAAGATGGCCTCTTTTTATAAAAACAAAATTAAGTGCTCCGTTAGGTTCCACGTATAAAAATGAGGAGGTGTTTGTTTCATGTATGACAATTCCCATGAAGCACAGTATTAAAAGAGATATTTGGGGGGCCTAGAGTCCAGCTATCCATTAGTAAGCTACAACTGAGACAGGCTAAGAAGCGGAGGAGATTCAGAACTTCACAATATCCACATGCATTCTAAAATAACAAACCCCTTCTAACAGAAACACATATCTCGGGATATTAATCTACAGAATACCTTGGATATTGATCGATCATATGTGCGGGATCTAAGAGCGCCATAAAAGTCCAAAGCTGTCCAGCCAAATCAAAACATTAAATTTGATAGCTTAGTAATTGCACTTACATTGACCGAGAAGCTAATTGGATACATGAAAACAACAAACATAACAATAAACGAATGATCATGAGGTTGGATTTGTCAGACAGTGGTATGAAGGAACCGTATATAAAGCTATCATCTTTTCTTTTCTATGTTCTTAAAGGGATTTCATCTACTTTTTGGAGTTCAGAGCTCATTTTGCCATCATCCTATGACATGGAAGTTCTTCCATTTCAAAAGACGTCACACATTCAGTTGTGCAGATCATGATTGAACAAGTCACCATATTCAATGGTGATCAAACAAGGGGGAAGGGGGGATGCTTCCAGTTACCATCCGTCAAATTCGTTTATGTTGCACATTAGCATGAACTGTGGACTTGACATTTAGCTGCTCACACTATTCCATTGAACTACATAACAGCTTATCTAACCTCACAAACCAGGCAATAACCAGATTTGCGGATATTATTGGATAGTTCAAAAAGGTGTGACATCACGTAAAGAAAGTGAGTTGGTTTTATTGTCTGTCAAGACCAATCTCATAGACAATATAGAAACATATACTTTTCTGGCACCATGCCCAACTCTTCATTATTACTTCCTACATAACATGCTTGATACTATAAGAATAGGTATAACCAGAAGTCTAGCATGCATCTGCGCAAGTATAAACAAATACCTTGATTAGGAAATGTATCTACAATGCTCACAACTTCATCCCTCGATATACCATCTTTTTCATACATTCTGCAGACAATATTTGTGATATCTTCACGTGTTGGCTGCCTGAATCACAATACATTAAAAAAGGGAGATAACTTTAATCATCATTATGACATGCAGGAGCCAAAATCAGAAACAATGTTATCAATCCATAGCTTAATTCTAAAACAAAGATACATGAAACAATGTTATCAATCCATTCTGTAGTCAAATGAAATAGCTATTTATCCCATTTTGCAGACCAACTATTTCTCGGTAATGGATAGAACAACTTGGCATATAGCAATAGCTCAAAATTTATTTTACGCACCAATAAAACTTATCCATCCTTCCATCACGAATCAGGGGAGCATAAATTGTTGAGAAATCATTCCCGGTTACAATGATAGGGATTCTATGTGTGATATCTGAATCTCTCCAGTCCTGCCCAACGCTGACTCGCTTAGGATTATCACACAAGTTCATCAGAGTCCCAACAACAATTTGATTGTTGACTGTCATTTGAGTGAAACCTAGATAAACATGAACATAGAAAAAGAAACTGTAAACAACCAAACTTACGGAACAACTAAATTTTAACCTCTGAAGTGAATTTTCTCACTGCAGTTCCATTTTTTTCTTCTACTTTCTTAACAGACATATCTCAGATTCTGAGTACTTACAAGATGAGGAAATAAATATGTCATCAAAACACATAAGAACAATTCAGAGGTGATTTGTCATTGAGTGACCCTCTAACATAATGAAGGAAATCTAGCACCTAAACAAAATTTTCCAGATTTCTTCTTTTCATTTGTTGTGACAGCACAGGAATTCATGAAAAAAAACCTTGTATGTGAGGTAGCAGCATTGATTAATGGGTTCTAAAATTCACCTCCACCAAAAATTTCAGATGAAACTCACCAAACCTGCCAAGCCCAGCATCAATATCGTTCACCATCAAGCAACTCATCTTTCCCTATTTGTAAATAAGAACAAGCCATGCTAAATAAGTACCTTTCGTGTGAAAAACAATGAGATATGCTTCAGCTAACTGATGAAGATTAGACAAGCAAGAATTTCAAAACAATGATTCACGAGGTATTGATGTTGCCAAACAGTTGTACTGATCATCTCCTAAAGTCTTGTTCATTTCTTGGATCAGACTTGTTAACAAATTGTATGTGTGAAGCCGCTGGAAAGTAATATCAAGTCATAGGTTAAAAGGGAATGTGCATATCTTTTCATGGATAGGCATTGTATTTCTCTTAAGCCAGAGATAAGGGGTCTAAGATATGGAACTCTGGTTAGCAATTGGAGGCTTGCGGTCATACTGTTAGACCGAACGTATTCCACCTTAATTTGTAACTGTATCACTGTCCAGACACAATCTCTCTTATCTCTTTATTTGGTTAAAATAATCTAATTTTCTCATATATAATGGCAATATAATTGATTAGGAGATATCTTTCAAATTACTTACTAATTTTGGGAAAAAACAATCATAAAAGCAAAAAACAAGCAATAAACAATATTCATGGCCAAAGGCATAGTTTATCCTAATGGTTGTTATTAGGTGGTGTGCCTTCCCCTTGTACCCATAGTCCCATTTTACAACTCCATCGAACATCTAAGGCACTTGGGAATGAGAGGGGAGGATTTATAAAGACAAGGTGAATGAAAGTGGCATGATTCTAATCATGTGAAGTTTGACCTTGTATAATTGGTTTGGTGTCGCTTTATATCTCAGTTAGAGATTTCAGAATTTTGTATCTAATTGAGATGTCATGGTAATGTAAATGGTTTATGGGTTTCCGCATTGTAATTTTTAGGGTAGCACTTCCTTTAGTACCTTGCATTAGTTCTCACTCCCCAGCATAGAACTAACCTCAAAAGTTCAAACTGAAAATAAAAAGATTTATAAATGGAGTAACAATTTAATTTTGTATGATGTGAACAGTCGTCTAATATTAATTGGGAAAATGCACCAACAGGGAAGAAAAGAACAAAATGAAAATGACAAAAAACAAACTTTTTGACATCACAACCAAACAACATACATATATTTGAAATGAAAGCAGTAAAGGCTTCTAACTTGGTTCTGGACCACTTGAGAAGCTGTTCTATACCGTTCGCGGATGAGTTTACCAGGCTCTCCTGAAAAATTAAGTGGAAACAAAAGTATATGAAACAAAGATACTTCGATAAGGCTAGTAAATGGCTATGTGAGACAATAATTAAACTTGGGTATGGCCAAACGCTACTTGACATAAGTTATTGTAGTAATAACTGCATTAGACATGAAACTTGATATGACCCTTATGTAGTTATGTTTTATTAATAAAATGATTGGGAATACGTATTGAACAATGTATGGATACAACATACTTTCAGTGTAAACCGAACTTGACATGTGCAAACTTATCAAGAAATCATCCCACTCAGTGATCCCTAGATAGTCCACGATTAAAACTATTTACACATTAAAGAGAAGATCTTATTCTGCACACAGTGGACCAAAGCACAAATTTTGTGATTTTAATCAAATTGTATAGTTCTAATTACTGTCTCCTTATAAAACCCCAATTCGTCATTATCAAGAGGAGTCCATCAAAGATACACCAGCTATTCTTGTGACAATATGGATAACACTATTCCCAATAATTAACAAATAAAAAGCCTTTATGACCCATGAATAATAGTATGATACAGCCTATGTAAGGATTTTGTATGAAAGGAGGGGGATTCACACACAAAAAAGTCAGGTTTTCACTTAAAGAAACTAAAGCGAAATTAATCTTCTTGAAAAGAGACGATGATTAGAATTTCAACAAAGCAACTTGTGATATACATCTGGTAAATGATAACTTTGCGCTAGAAACTAGATGTGGCCCCAAGATAAGTGAATCAAGCTAAATAAGTCATCTTACCTGCTCTATCTGACTCCAGCTCCCCGGCAGACATAATTACTGGTTCAACTCCCATTGCCTGAAAAATTAGTTCTGTCTGGAATGTTTTTCCTTGTCCTTTTCCACCCCAAATTCCTATAAGGAAAAGTTTTTTAAATTACTGTTGGTACTTAACATAAATTGCTCCGACCAGAGGCAAAAGCTAGATCCAGGGCCAATGAACAATGAAACCATTTTCTTATATTTGTCAAACAAAATTAAGAGTACAACATATTCCCATGAAAAAAGTAAGACTACAATCCTGTTTTGTAAATTTAAAGCTGAAGAAAACAAGTTGACTGTCAACAGGTATTTTTCTATAGGTATATGATGCAGACAAATAAAGACGTATAGGAAATGTATAACTGAGAAGACTACAGCATCAGACATTTATTAGCAAGAAAATGCTAAACAAATGAAGACATAGATAATATTGAATACTAACCCAGGATTAATGGTACTTTGACATTGAGAAGATGAGCAATGAAGTTCTTCACAATGTGGCATACTGCAGGAGCAATAAACCATTGAAGTATAAGATAAAGAGAGAAATTTTCAATGGAGCATTTGGTGCATGTGTGTATGTTGAAGAGGAAAATGCACGGTCTTCTATCATGATCAGGCCCTCCAAGAAATTGAAGGTGAGCTACAGTGTTGTTTTTCAACCTTTCTTATACTGAAAGTATTTTTTAATAATACATATATTTTTTCCCCTTTGGGTGTGTCATGTGTGTGCATACTTAGAAGTTTACCAGACAGGACACCGAACTGTGATTATTTCTAAACCTGATTCCAGCCCTATTAAAATGCTGCCTCAGACTATTTCAAAATGGTCGCTTTATCCTTGCAAAGTTTCGTAGAACTTACCAACTTTATCCTGAAAAAAAGGACAAGATATGCATGTCAACTTCAATAAGGAATACAAACCAAACTAGTTAATTTCACATCTGACACAAACACTGGATCTCAAAGGTTATTTTCACTGAAAACTTTTTATTAGGAACAGAAAGATCAATGTCAAGAAGATAAATGAGGTAAAGTATCAAGACTATATACATTAACTAAGTATCTCTGCTATCCTTCCAAACTAAAGAGCAAAAATGATCAGAAAAATGAGACTATAAATGAGGACCGATGCAAAGCGTCACGTAAACTTAACAAAATTATAGGTGTCCCTGACAACTAATGGTACGAGTTACTACACTACAGCCAGTGTGCACAATAATTCAAAGTCTGTGAAAAGATTAAAAAGCAAACAGGACTAAATTCTTATCTGACTTCCTAATCGGTTCCATTTTTCTTGAACAACAAAACGTGCATTACCTCTAACAACTAACCACGTTGGAAAATTGGTTTTACCAGTGTTTATTACCCACCATAGTTCATATATACGAAGTTTGTCAAGCAACTGGTCTAGGGTAAACTCTGCTACAGATAAAGCATGTAGTGTTTACAGGTGTAGAAACTCAATATGGGTCTTTCTTCCTGCGCAACTTGGGGCGCAATACCCCTGCCACATTGTCACATCTCACATGTACCATGACTTAGGGATTTACGAACCTAGTGGTTAAAAATCTATTTTCAGTTGAACTAAGAGGAAACTCACCATGAAAGTGGGGGCAATATAATAATCTCCTTGAAGATACTCAAACGACCTAGTAGCCTTTTGTCGATAATCAAACACAATATCCGCTGCCAAAAATTACCAAATTAAAATTCAATTTGTATTACCAATTTAATCAAACAATTTCAATTACAACTACATAAAATAATATCTCTTCTAAATAGAAATACACTAATAATGAATCATCAATGAATAAATGAATTACCATCTGTGCCAAGAAATTTTCCAACAAAAAGATCATCAATGATTCCAGCTCTAGCTCCAACTGCAATATTCATGTTATCTGCTTCTTTACCCAATCTATAAAGATAATCTTTCCCTTCTGAATCCTTTGCTTCCCATGAAGATTGTTCTGAAAGTTTCCTTTTCGTTGATTCATTCTTCTTCTCATTTGATTCTTCTTCTTTTGAAGCAGAAGAAGAAGCAGAAGTTGGTTTCTTCAAACAGAAAGAAATTGAAGAAAATGTTTTGTAATTTCGACTTGTAATATAAGAACAACGATTTGGGTTAGTAATGAACTCTACATGGGTAGGAAAAACAATCATGGTGATCTTATGGGAGCAGAACGGCGTATGTTAGCAACTACTACAAGTTTCTTGCTTCTTGTTCTTCTTTATCAAGAGTGAGTATTTCGCGCCACATATGTGAATAAGATAGATAGACAGATAAGAGGACCAGGTAATAATAGGACAGAAGGAGCAGAGTTTAACACTCAACATTTTGCAAGGGCAACCCAGATAGGGAGTGGGTGTAAATAACATCAAATCATTTCTCTTTTCTCTTTCAAGCTAGTTTACAGAGAAAACTTCAAAGCTTAAAACTTTGAGAGAAGAGAGAGAACTATGTGGAGATTATCAAGTAGAAAGCTTCTTCTGTTCACAGATCGAAATGGGTTCAAGAGAATAAGAAGATTTAACTTCTGTAGTAGTTCACACAATGAAGATTCATTAATTCAAGAAGAAATTTCCAATCTTCTTAAAGAAAAGAATTGGATGCATTTGATGAATTCATCAGATATACCCAAGAAACTAAACCCAGATATTATTAGATCTGTTATTCAGAAAAACCTTTTACTTGATCCAAGACGTCTCTACAGTTTCTTCAATTGGTCTTCAACTCAAATTGAAATGGGTAATCCTCAAAACTATTTAGAAAGTTCTGCAATTTTAGTTGTTAAACTTTGCAATTTTAATTTTTTTGGAACTGCAAATGATTTGTTATTTCAAATGATAAGAACCAATTTGTCGCCTTCGGAGATTTTTCAGTATATTCAGTGTTCTTATAATGAATTTGATGGTTCTAATTCTGTGGTGTTTGAGTTGTTAATTGATATGTATAAGAAAATGGGGAGGTTGAAAGATGCTGTGAAAGTGATTGATGATAGTAAAGGGTATTTTGTGCCGAGTTTACTTTGTTATAACTCTTTGATGAATGATTTAATTAAGGCTAATATGTTGGAAGGTTTTTGGAAGGTTTATGAGAGGATGATGCAAGAAGGAATATGTTTTGATGTTTATACATATGCCAATGTGATTCGAGTTTTTTGTAGAGAGGGGAATGTAGAAGAGGCGAAAAAGGTACTCTTTAAGATGGAGGAGAGAGGTTGCAAACCTAACTTGGTCACCTACAATGTCCTTATTGATGGTTTGTGCAGAGTTGGAGCTCTGGATGAAGCTTTTGAAATGAAGAAATCTATGGCTGTGAAGTGTTTAGTCCCAGATGGATATACGTACACTACATTGATAAAAGCGTTCTGCAAAGAAAGAAGGACGAGAGATGTGAAATCGATATGGTTGGAGAGGGCACATGAGCTTCTTGATGAGATGAAGAAGAAAAAGTTAACACCCACAATGGAGATATACGATGTAATAATTATTGGACTATGTCGTTGCGGGGATTTGTCACGTGCCAATGAATTTCTAGAGGAAGTGGTTGCAAAGGGACTGAAGCCAAGTTCTAAGACATACACAGCTCTTATCACCGGTCACAGCAGGGAAGGTAGAGTAGAAGATCTTAAATTGGTTTTGGAGGGAATGCGTAAGCAAGGGATTGAACTAGATAGGTTTTGTTATAATTCTATTATATCTGATCTATGTAAAGCTGGAAAAATGATAGAGGCAAGGACTTTCCTAGTAGAGATGAATGAGCATAGATCTGCTCATTTGAAGCCAACTGCTTTTACATATGGTGCTTTCGTCCATGGGCATAGCAAGGCAGGGGAAATGCAGGATGCCAATAGGTATTTAAGAGAGATGCTTGATCATGGGGTGGTCCCTGATGTATATATTTATACTGCTCTTATGTCTGGGTTTTGTAAGCGAGCTGAGATTGATAAAGCTTTTGAATTATATGATGAGATGTGCAGAAAAGGCATAAACCCTACTATTGTTACATTCAATATCTTCATTGATCGTTTATCCAAGTTAGGGGATGTTAAAAGAGCAAGAGAAATGTTTGACAGTATCCCAGGAAAGGGTTTGGTACCAAATATTGTAACATACACTACAATGATAGATGGGTACTGTAAATCAGGGAATGTAACTGAAGCATTGAACTTATTTACTGAGATGTCTTCAAGGGGTATCCAAGTTGATAAATTCGTGTACAATGCACTTCTCGATGGACACTGCAAGGAGGGAGACATGGAAAAGGCTCTGGTCTTATTTCAGGAAATGGTGCAGAAGGGTTTTGCAACTACACTTTCTTTCAACACTTTAATTGATGGCTACTGCAAGTTTCAGAAACTGGATGAAGTGAAGTGTCTACTTGAGGAAATGAAAAATAAAGGAATTCTGCCTAATCACGTAACTTTCACGACTGTGATTGACTATTTCTGCAAGGCAGGATTTATGGAGGAAGCAAAAATGATCTTTTTAAATATGCAAGAGAAAACTCTGATGCCAAACATTGTTACTTACACATCTCTAATACAGGGTTATAATACCAAAGGTAATACATCAGAAGCACTGGCTTTATTTGCAGAGATGAAGATGAAGGGGATTAGACCTGATGAAGTTACTTTTGGAGCTATTTTTGATGCTCACTGTAAAGAAGGAAATCTGACAGAAGCATTGAAGCTGAGAGATGAGTTAGTGGCCACAGGAACACCATTGAGCAATGACATGTATGCCACTTTAATTGGCGCCCTTTGCGAGAGGGAAGAATATTCTGAAGCATTGAGACTGCTCGAAGAAATGGGAAAGCAAGGGCTTAAGCCCACTCTTGATGCATGTAAAACTATAATTGGTAGCTATCATGGAGCAGGCAGTGTAGAAGAAGCAAGACAGGTTTTCGGGAGAATGGTTGAACTAGGGTTTATTCCAAACACAACTACTTTAAATGACTTAGTTGAAGGGAAGCAAAATGATGCAGATATTGAGGATTCTAACAATCTCTTGAAACAATTAGCATAGGGAGTTCCAAACAACTAGCTTTGCATGCAAAGACTAAGTTTGAGTTTGTGTCTCTGCATCCTTGTTCTTATCCTTGTGGCAGAAGCTAGAGCATAATAGTCTCTTCTAGAAGGGTTTCTTGAGTGAGACTTGGCCTGGCATATCAAGACCTTTGTTATCAACTGCATTTGATGTTGCTACCAGCACCTACAGAGGCATGAGAAGGAGATACTTCCAACCAAGAAGGTAGGGGACGGCTTCACAAGTTTACAGAAGCATGCCTTTTGACATTTGTTTACACTGAAATGATCCTCTTCGACTGATAGCTCAGTTATCTGGCAGTTTCATCGTCGAAATAACATATCATTGCATTTTACATCTAGGGTTGGTGCTGCCATTCTGCAACCACAGTAGTGAACTAGTCTAAACATGGGACTCCGCTTGACTTATTTGGCTGCTTAGTTAAATTGTAGGCAGTTTAGTTGGTTTCAAACATGCTCAGCCTAAACGGTTGTACTTCTCTCTTATGCTGTATGAACATGGAGATCTGCACACCTCATGTCTCCTCTCGGAATCAATTCGCAGATGTCCTCACCAAACGAGTTTCTGTTTTCCAAGCTGAACATGTCTGACATGTATGCTCCGGCAGGGGGTGTTAGTAATATGTTATGTTACTGATTTATGTTGAAGTATATGTATATCAGATACAGGAGTAAGCAAGATAGCTTGAACCCTGATTTTTCTTCCCCCCTTTCTTCCTCTTCTCTTATTCTGATTCTCTTTTACTTGTAGTCACGTTACTTTGATGGTCCCTCCTAACAAATAGCAAGTTCTAACTAACAAACTCTTGTACAATGTGGTTTATAATGTGTGATTATGTGGAAAAAAACTAAGACTAAAAAATTTCAGAGAATTCTTTGGTAAATTAAAACTTGAGAAAAGAAATTTTCAAGTCAGAAGAAGATTCCTTCTAAGAACAACCCTGGCGGTATAATACTGGTACAGTATCTGCAGTCTTTTCTTTCTCCCTTAGTACATTCTTGTGTCATTGTGACAGGATTTCAGTTCATTAACACAAATGTGCAACTGAAATTATCGTTATACGAATTATCGAAGACTTTTTTGATTGATGCACAGTATTTTGTACCTTGATGGCTTCAGTATCAATGTCAATGTCAAATGTTTTATTTGAACCTTGTGTGAAGACATAGAATATAGATTCTATGGCGTAAAGTGAACGTCTGAACCAAACGACAATATTGTGTTCAGAGACAAGGAATGAATAATTTGTGTGTTCATCGTTTCACCTTCTCTCTCACTATTACAAGTAGACATTCATTGGAAATATTGTAAATTGAGAGAATGCGAAAACAAGCATTCAGAACCAAAGTCAAGTTTTCTTCAAAGGATGATTCCATGGATAGGATTAAAAGAGTGTAACCCACGGTTGAATCTAATGAAAAAAGCAAACATGATGGGATGTCATGGAGTCTATTTATAGGATTAACGTAAGAACTGGACTTAAAAATTAATGCTTGTATATGCTTGAGTGCTTGACTACAAGTCTTCCATATATAGTAATTCTGCCTGCTGTGAAAAACTCTACTATTACATATGCTAGTCTTCCACAGTAATCATTTGTCCAGTGAAACGCTAGTACTACATATATAGAAGGCACTTTGAGTACCATTTCCATTACCCTTTCCTTAATCAGCCATGGAGTTGCCTTTACATGCAATCTCTACTCACATTTCTTTCAAACAAATGATTTGGTTGTTCTGTTGTATGTGTATGTTTTCACTAAGTTCATTCAAATCAGGCTCAGTAGCACTAGTCACAGCTTCTTTTAGAAACGAATCTGATAGTTTTGCGTTGCTCGCAATCAAGTCTAAAATTCGCGAGGACCCATTAGGAGCACTTAATTCATGGAATCACTCGCTCCACCACTGTGACTGGCAAGGAATCAGATGTAGTCGAAGACATCATGAGAGAGTCATCGTATTGGATCTTCGAAATAAAAAACTTGGAGGAACACTCTCTCCCTACATAGGGAACCTCAGTTTCCTTAAAGCCATCGGGCTCACCGAGAACAACTTCCATGGTGAAATACCACAAGAAATAGGTCGCTTGTTTCGTCTACAAGACCTCTTTCTCAATAACAATTCCTTTGAAGGAGAAATCCCAAGCAATATTACATATTGTTCTGATTTAAGAGAAATCAATCTTGTTGATAATAAGCTCTCTGGGAGCATTATTGCTGGATTTTCTTCCCTGTCAAAGCTTCTCAGATTGGCTCTTGCCAAAAACAACTTCAGTGGAAGAATCCCACCATCTCTTGGGAACCTAACATCTCTTACTCATCTTTCTCTTTTAAATAACCGTTTGGAGGGAAATATTCCAGACGATTTATGCAACATTCGGAGCTTAAGTTTTTTTCAAGTCGACTATAATAATCTCACAGGTAAGATTCCTTCTTGCATTTTCAACCGCTCAAGCTTATATAGTTTCGGAGTCCATGGTAATCAACTAGAAGGAAGTCTTCCACCAAATATGGGTCTTACTCTTCCCAAACTCAGAGGAATTTTTTTGGGAAGAAACAAGTTTAGTGGTCGTATCCCAGTTTCATTGTCCAATGCTACAAGACTAGAAAAAATTTCAATTCCTTTCAATGCTTTCACTGGTTCTGTTCCAAAAGATTTACGAAAGTTGCAAAGACTTCGTTGGTTATTATTTGCTGGAAATCAATTAGGAACCCAACAAGGTAGAGATGATCTGAGCTTCATAAACTCTCTAACCAATTGTACCAAATTAGAATTCCTAGATTTCGACCAAAACATACTCAAAGGTCCACTGCCAAATTCTATATCTAATCTTTCCACCACAATCAAACTCCTGTCTTTTGGAAATAATAGTATCTATGGGAGTATTCCAGTAGGAATTGGCAATCTAGTTAATATTGAAATTATTGATTTTTCTAACAATAATCTCATTGGCACCATCCCTACAACCATAGGAAAACTCAAACAACTACGAGTATTATATCTAGGACAGAACTTATTATCAGGACACATTCCATCTTCCTTGGGTAATCTTACTCAATTGACAGTTCTTGGTTTAGAAACTAACCTCCTAAAGGGAAGCATACCTCCTATGCTAGGAAACTGCAAAAACTTGGAATTGCTTGTTCTTTCTCAAAACAACCTCATTGGTACAATACCCATCCAAGTTGTTAGCCTTTCCTCTCTAAAGATTGCCCTTGACTTGTCCCAAAATTCCCTTGTTGGTTCACTACCATTAGAGGTAGGTAACCTAACAGATCTTGTGTCATTGTCGATTTCTGACAATAAATTGTCTGGACAAATTCCAGAATCATTCGGCAAATGTTTGAACTTGAATACACTTCTCATGAATGGTAACTTCTTTGAGGGAGAAATTCCCAAGTCATTGAACACTTTGAGAGGTCTTCAAAATCTAGACCTTTCTCGTAATAACTTGTCCGGGGAGATTCCAGAATTTTTAGAGCAGTTTCAAGATCTTAGCTATCTGAATTTATCATTCAACCAGCTTGAGGGTTGGGTTCCACGCAATGGGGTGTTCGCTAATGCAAGCATGGTTTCTGTTTTCGGAAATGTTAATTTGTGTGGAGGTATTGAAAGGTTGAAGCTTAGTCCATGCATGCCGAAGAAAACAAAGAAGAAGACATCGTTATCATTAAAAGTGATTATCCCCATAATTATTGGAAGCTTTCTTTTGCTTTTGTTATCGCTTTTCTTTGTAGCTTTTTACCGAAGAAAAATGGTAAACAAAAATACATCTTCCACAACATTGTTTAATATTCCATCGTACAAGAGGGTCTCTTACTTAGAGCTCCTTCGGGCAACGAATGAATTTTCTATGGACAATTTGATTGGTGTTGGGAGTTATGGCTCTGTGTTTAAAGGCATACTCCAAGACATCAACCAAACTGTCGCAGTGAAGGTCTTGAATCTTCAACGAGAAGGAGCTTCCAAGAGTTTCTTAACTGAATGCAATGCCTTGAGACATCTTCGTCATCGAAACCTTCTCAAAATCATAACAGCTTGCTCAAGCATGGACATGCAAGGAAATGATTTTAGAGCTTTGGTTTTCAAGTTCATGCCTAATGGGAGTTTAGAGGAGTGGTTACATCCAAGAGAAAATGAGCAGCAACATCACTCAAGAAATTTGAGTTTCATCCAAAGACTCAATATAGCCATTGATGTTGCTTTGGCGTTGGACTACCTTCATCACTGCTGCCAACCTAGTGTAGTTCATTGTGATTTAAAACCGAGCAATGTTCTTCTTGATGATGACATGACTGCTCGTGTGGCTGATTTTGGAATAGCAAAGTTGTTCTCTGCTACTTCCTATGATTCTGCAGAAAGTCAACCCAGCTCAGATGTGATCAGAGGATCCATCGGATATGTTGCTCCAGGTATTTCACAATCTTCTACTCATACATATGTACAATTTAATATTCTTCATAGTATGCATTTAATTATATGATTTTAATCAATAAAATGCAGAGTATGGCATGGGTGTTAAGGTGTCTGTGCAAGGAGATGTTTACAGTTACGGGATATTGTTGCTAGAGATGTTTACAAGAAAAAGACCAACAGATGATATGTTTTTGAACGGGTTGAGTCTGCATAGCTATGCAGAAATGGCTTTGCCTAATCAAGTGATGGGCATTGTAGATCCATTGGTGTTATCAGATGATAACACTGAATTAGTCAACACTGTGGAGGATAGCAACAGTCGGGCTAATCTGCAAGAATCATTGGTTTCTGTAATCACACTTGGAGTCCTTTGCTCTGCTGATGCACCAACAGAACGAATGACCATGAGTGAAGTTGTTAGTGAATTGCATCATTTTAAGAAATATTATCTCTCAGGAGAAAGGAGCAATTCTGAGTGACTCAAGAATTTGCATTTGTCAAGCCCAGATGTGCCTTCTTATAGTATTGTTGGTCGGGTTTATTTTACATTACTTCCATGGAATCTTGTGCTTGTATCTTTTATGCTAGTTTTCTTATTGAAAATAAGTAACAGTTTATTATCTTGCATAACTAGGGTCAGGTTGATTCCGATTAGTATTTGGTCAATCCGATGATTTACCGCCAGTTGAACATTGAGGGAGCTGATTTGCAACTGACATTATGTTTCTTCCTGTAGTTTATTTCTTTTGGTGTTGAACTTGAACAGCTAGTGAGTGTTTCCCTCACTGGGTTTTGTGCTACTGTAACCCATTGTATATATCACTTTTCCATCGCAATAGAAATTGTGTTTAACAAGAAAAGGCTAATTTCTAGATTGTTCTATCTACAGAGCACTTAAATTGCGAATCACGTGACAGAAAATAAAAAAAAGTTATAGATTGTAGGTTTTACTACAAATTGTCATCTTAACAGAGAAAGGTCAGGCAAGGACATTTGCAAGTCTGGCAAGAAACAAGCTTCTAAGAATAGAAGCTTAAATACTCTCACAATTGCTTTATCTGCCTTTTTGGTATTGGAAATTTATGTAACATAATCATATCTTCATGAAGTCCATACCGATACATGGACACGTACATGACCATATTTCTGTTCAAAAAATTCCCTATCCTGATTCAAATTTGAATTTTTTACATTTGAGCTCAAGTTTACAATCTGGACATCAGTTCAGTTGCATTTTCTAGTTGTAAACTTGTGGTTGTCTACTTTTATATGGATTTTGTGATCTTCAGTTTACAATTTGTTTTTGTTTCTATGTTAACTCATCAATCATCTCTGTTAAAAAAAAGAAGGGTATTTAATGCAGTGAAAATTCATCTGGTAATAAATGTTGTGACAGTAAAACTTAAAGGTTTTGGCAGCAATTTAACATGTTAATGGAGGATTAGCGACTTTTGCGTACCAAGAAATTCATATACTGTAAATTCTTTTATTTAGTTCAGTTCTAACTAACAAACTCTGACTTTTCTTTCTTCCTTTGTTTCTCTAAAAGAATGACTGGTAATTTCCTGTGTCATTGTGAACCGGATTTCAGTTTATAAACACAAATGTGCAACTGGAAGTTATCGCTATACAAAGTACCAAAGAGTACTTCAACGCCAAATGTTTTATTTGAACCCTGTCAGTATGAACTTGAACGACATTGTTTTCAGAGACAAGGAATAGAAAAATGTGTGTGTTTTATTGTTTATTCTTCTCATAACTAATACGAGTGGGACGTTTATTGGAAATATTGTACATGGACACGGTATTAGGTAAGAGAATGTTCAAACAACTTGTTTGAAACAAGCATTCAGAACAAGTCAAGTATTTTAAAAAGACCGGCCAGTCTCTAATAAAGCATTGAGGTATGAACTTGACTTGAAGTCTTCCATAGTAAATTGGTGAGCATTCTGCCTGTGAGCTCTAGTAGTACATATATAGCATATGCAGAAGGCACCTTGAGTACCATTAATTTCAATTACCCTTTCCTTAATCAATCATGGAGTTGCCTTCACATGCAACTTCTACTCAGATTTCTTTCAAACAATTGATTTGGTTGTTCTGTTTTATATGTATGTTTTCGCTAAGTTCATTCAAATCAGGCTCAGCAGCAGTAGTCACAACTTCTTTCAGAAACGAATCTGATCGTATTGCATTGCTCGCGATCAAGTCCCAAATTCCTAATGACCCATTGGGTGCACTGACTTCATGGAATGACTCACTCCACCATTGTGATTGGAAAGGAATCACATCGAGAGTCACCATGTTGGATCTTCAATCTCAAAAACTTGGAGGAACACTGTCTCCCTACATAGGGAACCTCAGTTTCATTAGAAACATCACACTCACTGCGAACAACTTTCATGGTGAAATACCACAAGAAATAGGTCGTTTGCTTCGTCTACGTCATCTCATTCTCCCTAACAATTCCTTTGAAGGAAAAATCCCAAGCAATATCGCATATTGTACCGACTTAAGAGAAATCAATCTTGTTGACAATAAGCTCTCTGGCAGGATTTTTGCTGGATTTTCTTCCCTATCAGAGCATTCCCAATGGAGGGTGGATAAATCCACCTCCACGTAGGCGCCACGTAGGTCCACCTAGGCAAAATCCACCTCAAAGAGAGAGGTGTATTTGCACTTGGGTGGTAGTTTCCCAACGCAGAGTGGACTCTTTGGTATAGAAAGTGGATTTTTTTTAAAATCCGGACGGCATGTCACATGCCGTCCCATTTTTTTTTGCAAAAAAATAGGGAGACGGCATGTCACATGCCGTCCGAGAGTCCAAAAATTTTAAAACACTACTTAAAACTTAAAAAAACAAACGGACGGCATGTAACATGCCGTCCGAGAGTCCAAAAATTTTAAAACACTACTTAAAACTTAAAAAAACAAACGGACGGCATGTTACATGCCGTCCGGTTCTACCACCCACAGGTGGATTTGAAGGTGGATTTTATCCACCTTCAAATCCACCTGTGGGCAGCCCACCTCCGAAATCCACCTCCCCTTGGGAAGCTCTTTTTGTCTACAAGGTGGATTTATCCACCCCACCTCCAAAATCCACCCTCCATTGGGAATGCTCTCAAAGCTTCGCTCATTGGGACTTTCCAAAAATAACTTCAGTGGAAAAATCCCACCATCTCTTGGGAACCTAACATCCCTTACTAGCATTTCTCTTTTAGATAATTATTTGGAGGGATACATTCCCTACGATTTATGCAACGTTCAAAGCTTAGGGTTTTTTCAAGTAAGCGGTAATATGCTCACAGGTAAAATTCCTTCATGCCTTTTCAACCACTCAAGCATATATTACTTAGCAGTTTCTGATAATCAATTACAAGGAACCATTCCTCCAAATATGGGCCTTACTCTTCCCAACCTCCAACAATTTCTTTTGGGAGGGAATAAGTTTAGTGGCCCTATCCCAGTATCATTGCCTAATTCTACAAGACTTGAAATCATTGATATTGGGAGTAATGCTTTCATTGGTTCTGTGCCAAGAGATTTAGGAAAGTTGCAAAGACTTCGTTGGTTAGGGCTTGGTCAAAACCAATTAGGAACCCAACAAGGTGAAGATGATTTGAACTTGATCATCACTTCCCTAACCAATTGTAGTTACTTAGAAGTCATAGATTTCAGCAGGAATGTCCTCAAAGGTCTGATGCCCACTTCTATATCCAATCTTTCCACCACAATCAGATTCCTAATAATGGAAAGCAATAGTATCTATGGGAGTATTCCAGTGGGAATTGGCAATTTAGTTAACAGTGAAGTAATTAGCTTTGCTGGGAATAATCTCACTGGCACCATCCCTATATCTATAGGAAAACTCAACCAGCTACGTGAATTATATCTAGGAGGGAACTTATTATCAGGACACATTCCATCATCCTTAGGTAATTTGACTCAACTGACAACTCTCAGTTTATCAGAAAACAATTTAAGCGGAAGCATACCACCTTCTCTTGGAAACTGCAAAAACTTAGCAGAACTCGATCTTGCTATGAACAACCTCATTGGTGCAATACCTATCCAAGTTTTTAGCATTTCCTCCATGACGGCTGGTCTTTTCTTATCCCAAAATTTCCTTACCGGTTCACTACCTTTAGAGGTAGGTAACTTAACAAGTCTGCTGAAATTGTCGGTTGCTGATAATATATTATCTGGACACATTCCAGAATCACTCGACAAATGTTTGAACTTAGTTCAACTTTCAATGAAAGGTAACTTCTTCCAAGGAAACATTCCAAAGTCATTGAACACTTTAAGAGGTCTCCAAATTTTAGATATTTCTAGTAATAACTTGTCTGGGGAGATTCCAAAATACTTGGAGCAGTTTCCAGATCTTGCCTATCTGAACTTGTCTGTCAACCAGCTTGAGGGTCAGGTTCCACGCAATGGGGTGTTTGCAAATGCAAGTTTGTTTTCTGTTATTGGAAATCAAAATTTGTGTGGAGGTATTGAAGAGTTGAAGCTTCCCCCATGCATCCAGAAAAAAATAAAAAAGAAGACATCATCACCACTCAAAGTGATTATCCCTATAGTTGGAAGCCTATGTTTGTTTTTGTTATTGCTTTTCTTCCTAGCCCTTTACCGGAGAAAAGTGTTGAACAAAAATACATCATCCTCAACATTAACTAATATTCCATCGTACAAGAGGGTCTCTTACTTGGAGCTCCTTCGAGCAACAAATGGATTTTCTGCGGACAATTTGATTGGCGTCGGGAGTTATGGCTCTGTCTTTAAAGGAGTTCTTGAAGAGATTAACCAAGCAGTTGCGGTGAAGGTTCTCAATCTTCAATGAGAAGGAGCTTCCAAGAGTTTTTTAACTGAATGCAATGCCTTGAGACATCTTCGTCATCGAAACCTTCTCAAAATCATAACAGCTTGCTCAAGCGTGGACTTTCATGGAAATGATTTCAGAGCTTTAGTTTTCGAGTTCATGCCTAATGGGAGTTTAGAGGAGTGGTTACATCCAAGAGTAAATGGTCATGACTCGAGAAATCTGAGTTTCATCCAAAGGCTAGACATAGCCATTGATATTGCTTCCGCGCTGGACTACCTTCACCACCACTGCCAACCAAGTGTTGTTCATTGTGATTTAAAACCAAGTAATGTTCTTCTTGATGATGACATGACTGCTCGTGTTGCTGATTTTGGAATAGCAAAGTTGTTCTCTACTACTTCCTATGATTCTGCACAAAGTCAGCCCAGCTCAGATGTGATCAGAGGATCCGTCGGATATGTTGCTCCAGGTAACTCACAATCTTCTAGTCATACATATATATGTACTATATTTAATATACTTCCTAGTATGCCTTTAATTATATAATGATTTTACAAATAAAACGCAGAGTACGGCATGGGTGTTAAGGTGTCAATGCAAGGAGATGTATACAGTTATGGGATATTGTTGCTAGAGATGTTTACGACCAACAGATGATATGTTTGTGAATGGGTTGAGTCTGCATAGCTATGCAGAAATGGCTTTGCCTAATCAAGTGATGGACATTGTAGATTCAATGATGTTACTACATGATGATAACACTAAAGTAGTCAACACTGTGGAGCATAGCAACAATCAGGCTAATCTGCAAGAATGTTTGGTTTCCTTAATCACACTTGGAGTCCTTTGTTCTGCTGACGTACCGGCAGAACGGAAGACCATGAGTGAAGTTGTTAGTGAATTGCATCATTTTAAGAAACATTATCAAGATGTCAGGAAGAGGAGCAATTCTGAGTGATGAATAGGCATATGTCAAGCTTAGATGAGTCTGCTTATAGTACTGTTTGTTGAATTTATTTTAAATCACTTCTACAGAATCTTGTGGCTGTATCTTTTATGCTAGTTTTCTTATCGATAAAAGTAACAATTTATGATCCTGCATAACTAGAATAATGTCGATCTGATGATTTACCAGCCGGATGAACAGTGAGGGAGTTGAAGATGAACTGCTTGTGGCTTTTGTGCTACTGTAAGACATTGTATATTTCCACCACAATAAAAAGTGTGTTTGACAACAAAAAGCTCATTTCTACATTGCTCTATCTTTTGCTTAATTGCGTATTACATGGCAGAAAATAGAAAACCCCAATCATTGATTGCAGGCTCTACCACAGATTGCCAACTTAACAGAGAAAGGTCAGGCAAGGACATTTGCAAGTCTGGCTGGAAAAAAAGCTTAAATGTTCTCACAGTAGAAGAAAAATCAATTGTAAAGCCTCTAACCTTCAATGCTTAAACAAGACATTTCACTAAAAACTATTTTGGAGCTTCAAAACATCATTTACAAAACATGTGAAGATAATAAGCACAAGCATTACCACCTCACCTACGCCCTACGGAACAAACTTAACTTACCACCTCTAGTACCAAACTGTAAATGGATGTGGGTTTGCAGTCTTTAAACTACTAGTAAAAAGATTGTGTCCAAAGACTAGTTCATTGTCTCTAAAAGAGGCTTCAAACTAGACGATGACAGTAGGATTGACATGTTTCCTAAATCCTTAAAGCCAAATAACGATATAAACAAAATTGGGCTCACAACTTGCCATGCATTGGAACCCTCCAGATACTGCGAGGGCGGGCAGTTTGCTTCAGACAGTCTGCTAATCAGATAAATCAGCTACGTGTACAATACAGCAACCCCTCATTATCGAGGGCCCTGGACATTCCCTGCATTCCACTAGTGAAGAAGTTAGACGAACCAACGCTATCGGAGCACGGTGAGCACAACTCAAAGTGAAAAAAACAGAATCAACCAGGAATTGCTTGAAAAGTTTACCTAGCGTCTTAAATATTTAGGACAACAATGTCTCTCTCTTGCTTACAGCAACAGCATTAGATTTTACAGGAGGCAGTTTGTCCAATACCCAAGCGGTTGAACTACTAAGCCATAATGCTTCACCAGTCTCCTTATGCCTAAAATCAGGAGCTTTTGGGTTCGTCTATTGAAAAATACATAAGGGGATTATATACCAATTGTTAAATTATGATTAGCCAAGAAAATCAAGATTATATACCAATTGTTATTCAGCAAATACATAAATTATGATTAGCCAAGAAAATGTTGGACATTAATCTAGCAGTACCTTCGTGGATCTATTGTCCCACCACTTATTTGGGTTCTCCACCAAGCTCTTCCAAGAAGCATCTGGTTCAATGCATATATCAGAGGAGAGAGGAAAAGAATACTGAGTATAAACAAATAACACACAATTCAACATGGACACTTCAATGATAATCAACTAATATCCATGATTGTAGTATGAAAAACTTGAGATAATTATTTACAAATTAACAACTAACCTTTACTATCCGTTTTTTTACTTGTTTCATTAACTGTAACATCAAGTTTCGATTCATCTAATTTTGATAGGACCCATTCCGGTGCGCCGTTAAGCCACAATGCGACACCAGTATCCTTGTGCTTAAAATCTGGACTTTTTGGTTTGATCTGAAAGAAAGAAGAGTATGAGATGCATGGATACAAAATATCACAACCTATTTAAAATCATAATCACCCGTCCACTGAGCTTGTCCTTTCGATTATCCCACCACCGGTCTGGGTTGTCAATAAAATCTTGCCAAGAGCTCTGAGAGTCTTTGAACAAGAAAAAGATTACACTCAGTTGCAGGCACAGTTAAGGGTATAAGGTGTATAAACTCAAAAAACCATTAAGATCAAGTTCTCTAAGAGAGAGGAGATATGCCAAATAATTCTACAGAAAAAAGTGACTTTCAATGCATATACTTGCCATTTTTCTGACTCTTCTCCACTATCTTTTTAATAAAGTTCAGTGATTCCACTTTTGAAACAATCCATTCTGGCGTGGAATCATCAACCCATAATTTTTCTCCATTATCCATGTGCTCGAAATCCGCATCTGTTGGATTATTCTAGCCAAACATATGGAAAAAAAAAAAACACGAGACAAGGAAATGAATATGCAACCATAAAATATGACTGAGATCATTCATAAGCAACTCTTGTAGTAAAATGACTTGATACCTTGGTCAATCTATTATCCCACCATTTACAAGGATTCGCAAGAAGATCATTCCATAAAGGTTCAATAGTAACCGAGTCCTTTGTAGCTGTGTTGAAAAGACATAAAATGAGCCTCGCACTCAAAACTAAGATCCCGAGATAGAAACAAAGAACAACTAAGTGAACTAACATCCATGGAAGGAATGAAATGAAATATGAGTTTATAGCCCTGATCTAACTTATCATTTTCATAAACAATTGAAAAAAAAAAAACTTGAGACCCAACCTTCTCATGGTGTAGATACCATAATTCAAAGGGAAAAGGTAGAATTTATATATTTTGTGGATATTAGAAAAGGCATAACATGATACTGATGCACACGCATGAATACACTTCTAAGTAGTAATGTGATGCAATCAGGGTTAGAATCCCACTCCAAAGTCAAATTGAAGATATAATGAGCTAATGATATTAGTTTCAAATTTTAATCAACATTGTTATTACTTATTTGGAATTATTTCTTGTTCCTTTATGCTTAAGGCTTTAAACATTAAACACAACCCTAGGCCTTTGGCCAAATGAAAAGTTGTGTTACAGAAAATTTGTGAATCTGTATAATTCTCAAGTGCAATAAGGGAAAAATTGTCTTCCCCTTCACGAATTTGTGAATCACAGGCAATGAGTTTGTAATTATTTAGTGTCAGACATATCTTTTTATTGCATAAAAGAGTATTGATTTGCTATCAAGAATGATGATTTTCCGAAAGTTCTACATCCTTCAACATCCAGGTCTTAGTCGTCTCCTCGGTGCCACTTCAATCATCATCTCTCTCCATAGCATTCATCGCCAACAATGTATGTAAGAACGAGAACCAAACAGACTAAATCTGGAACAACCAGCATCAGATCTAGCCGAAAAATCGCAAGCCAGCGGGGTTTTTTTTTTTTTGTATGAATTATTTTTCTCTCTAGGTACTTCTCTCTCTTCAGTCACTAATCTTCCTCCAGTCGCTTCATGATCCATCCACTACTCTCTTGAACCAAACTTATTGCCGCCCCTCACAAGCTTTGAATAGTCAATTTAAAATGGGAGTTAAAACGGCAAGTCAGCTACAAATGGAGGAAAAATGGGAGGATAGGAATTGATAGTAGTTTCTATGTATGGAGCAGGCTAGACGGATAGAGTAAACTTGATTAATAAAATTGTATGGGTGGGATCTTTAGTGATTTAGTTCCTCCCTACATCCTATTTGGACCACTTCTTGATGTAATTGAACAATTATATCGATAATTATCTTCATTTCTAAAAACAATAAAATTAAAACGAAATAAACTTTCACAGCTCACACCATCGTCTCAATGCAAACCCATCCTTGCCCTTCTTACATGAACCTCAAAACCTTTACCAAGTCCATACTACTAGACCAATCACGGCCAAACACAGTTCATACTCAGCTTCTTGGGTCCATGACCCTCATTCAACTGCGTGCCTACTTTAAGTGCTAGGATGGATTTCTTGGAGTCAGATATAGACACGTATTTTGATGACTTTTGCCAGTTTCTGGTAGATCGATGAAATTACCACCTAGAGATGTTTATGCTCCACCACCAACTCTGCCATCATGGGATGATCTTGTGTTTGTGAAGAAAAAACAAGAAATGGTAGAAGAGGCAATCTTTCAAAAAGAAGAATTGAATGAAACTGATTTCACGTCTGCATGTTTAATTCTTAATTACAGGGTGATTACAAGGGGATATCAGTCCTTCCCTTCACAAACATGTGAATTTTGAAGTTGTCGCTAACAAAAAACCAGTGTCTCACAGGCAATATGATTCTTTGGTGTCACATGCATATTTCTTATTGGACGAAAATGAAACATAAGCCTTACCGTGTGTGTATATAGAAAGTGGTTGCAAGTGCATCTCTATGAAAAATTCAATCTCCAGGGATATATACAATTATACATACTTACATATGTGTATAGTGTGTCTCTACCTGTCTATAAAAGAAACAGTAAAGCCGAGATGTATGATAAAAAAGATCAAGAAAAGGAATAGGTAATGCCTTCTTTTCATACTTACATGAACAGCTAGTAACTTGTTCTCTTTGCTCATATGATGTTTCACACTCTTTCCTTTGAAGAGCTTTTTGTACAAAACTCAAGCTATGTACCATGACCTAAATTAAAATATTGTGGACATTAAATTCATGTATCTGTAACAGCTAATAGTTGAGAAAAACTAACAAAATATGAAGTTTTCAAACAAGGGTTCTATTGCACTCACGAATGATAGAGAGTAGTTTCTTGTACCAGCATAAGATATGTTACGTCAAGTTGGGGAAAGTCGGACGTCGATTTATTTGACCAAAACGTTGGTTTCTAGTTTGGCTCCTAATAATCTCATGTTCTGGAGTGGTCATATGACTCATATCTATCAGTAGAGGATTGTGATAAGGGCCAAGACAGTATAAGTGGGTTTTGAATATCATTCAATCTCGAAAAGCAACTTATCTACACCATATTTGATTAGTATTCATAGGCCTTTGAATGATTTGAGACCGTAGATAGCAGTGATACACAGTAATCTGTTGATATATGTAAACTCTAAAAAGTGGGTACGAGTAATTGTGCATTTGGGCCTATAAATTGTATTGTATCTTCACTATCTTGGGATAGATAAGGTTATATTCTGTACTCAGAATGAGTTCCATTTTGTGAATCTTTCAAAATTTGGTTTTTTTGCTTTGAATATGCTAAGCTGGTTCTGTCTTTAACTGTTAAAGCAGTCAACGGCGCTCGTACAACCCTTGATATCTATAATAGCTTATAAAGGAATCGCTATAAGATGGATATTTCATGTAGCGTGTACAAAACGTCGAAACCCAACACTTTGTATAATAGATATGTTGTTTAGAATCAAGTGATCTCGAATTATACAAACAGCCTCTTTTAGGGAAATAGGGAGAAGCTTACACACAAAATTTCTGAAGTTAATAATAAAGTGGTGAGATTTATGTAAAGTGGTAAGGCTGGCACTGTTAACAAAAATGATGAAATGAGTTTTCTAGCAAGCCGAGAGCAAGAAATTAAGCTATTAGTCCTATACAATCTTCGAATATAGAAATTGAAGCAACGTAGAAGATATTTATCTACAATAAAACCAACCTGGATACCAGATTGACCTTTATCAGTGGTGAACTGTGGTGGATCCCCAGTAAGTTGTCCAGCTACATGCACAAAGTCTTTCTCCTTCAGATGGCAGGCAGCAACATGTGCCAGATCACCTTCGAAGATTACTGGAATCCTGTTTTATCAGAAAACAATAGGTGTACACTGAATAAACCCTTTTTCTGAAAAGGGAAAAAAAAAAAAAAAGGATGCACATATAATAGAACTATGCAACCTCGGACTCTCAGAGTCGATGAAGACCGCTTAAACAAATACATCGACGGGTATACATTGCGTTCCTTCCCGGGTTACGTCTTCGTAAGGGTGTAATCTTAGTAAGGTATGACAACAGAAGAACTACCGACAAAGAAGAGTGCCAACAAAATAGATCCAGAAAAGATAGTGTGTGATCGTACAAACTAAAAACACGGGAGGTGTCTTGAAATGTTTACCTTAAAATATTATGCTGATGCCTTTGGTGAGATTTACATCAACAAAGGAGGAACACAAATGATTTGATTTTGGGAAGAGAAAGGAACATCTTTGATAGGGTCTTCCCATGATCATTTTATGGAGTTAAGCAAAATTTTAGCCCCTTAATGCAGCTGCTAAAACATAGGTTTGTGGGATTCTTGTAAAGCATCATAATGACAAGAGAAGACTATCACAATGGCAAGGTGCTCATATCATATCATGCAAATAACAATGGAATTTAGAAAATGTCACAATTCTTGAAGTACCCCCTCTCAACCTATGAAGCCTCATTTGGGAAGGGCAGCGGTGTATTAGTGGTATAAAGGCTACAAGCCCCGTTGTTAAGCCTTACATTTTATAGATAAGCAGTTTCATTATTATTGATTTAATACAATGATCAGACCCCCCCAATGTCTCAAATTTAAGTCATCAACCTTCAACTTTCGCCACAAAAAGAAAAAAAAAATCCACAGCAACAATTGCAACAAACAAAGGGACTAACCAAAGATTTGTATCTGAAACTTGCTGCTGAGTAAGAATTGTTCCTGCCCAAGGTTTTCCATCCAAAGACGCTTTAAACTGAATAGGCATACCTATATAACCAATCAAATTCACTGAATTTGCGGCTTTAGCTTGAAAAGGTATTTCACTAGGTCTTGGCCAATCAGTAATATCAGTAATATTAAGAACCTTCTTAACTTGCCATGAAAATGATTTGGACTTTGAAAAATCCCCATCAATCTTATTCACATCTTTGTTTTTCAAAGTGGGTGAGAAATTATTAGAAGACTGAGATGCTGCTGGTGGTTGTGGTGGTGGTGGTGGTGGTGGTGGAGGGTTGAGATCTTGGGGTTGTGAAGTAGAAGATTGTGATTTGGGTGATTGTTGTTTTTTGGCAAGATAAGATGATGATTTTGATTTGGTTGTGGTGGAATAATTAGAAATTTGAAGAAAAATGGTGGAATGGAAGAAGCGGTGTTTAGTAGATGGTAATGATGAAGTAAGAGCTTCTGAGAGTATTCGAGATAGATTCATGGTGTTTTTCTATACTGAAGAAGAGAAAAGGGGTTTTAGTGGGGGTTTAAGAAACAAGGGTTTATGCTATGGTGATTAATGGAGAGAAGAGAAAAGGGTTTTAGAGAGAAAGGGAAAGAAAGTTGTAAATGTACAACATAGTTCATATTTGCATCAAAACATTTTATTTTCTTAAAGAGGGGGTTGTTACAGTGCAACTATTTAATTTGGAAGATTCTCAGAGGGTGTTACCGTGCAACTATTTGCCTTACGAGGTGCAAGATGAAAACAACACTTGTTTTGCAGGAAATTCAGAGGACCTCAGGAGAGTGCGGCAGGTGTATGTAAAGATCAATGGGTAAAGCTTTTGGGTGATGATATTAAGGGGATATAGGTTTTGGTCACTTTTGTTTAGGTATAATTAGGCTTTCGACACTTATTTATTGTTTATTAGGTTTTAATCACATTTTTTTTTTTCTTCTTTCTTTTTTTGGTTTTAATCAAGGAGTATTTTTTTTTGGTATTTATGACTGTGGCTACCATAACTAACCTAACCAGCAAGCTAAGTACTATTATAGCCATAGGGGAATTGGGTCATCAACTCCAAAAATAATATGTGCTCACCGTTAAGCGGAGAAACCCAAATACTACAAGGGAACCAACTGTTGTAGGAAGTTTTTGGTTTGTTTCTCATTTTTATCGTTAAACCGTGTAAGTTGGTGTGATCTTCGTAATGATCGAAATTGTTTTGGCAACCCAAATGGAGAAGGTTAGTAAGTGCAACTTAAACGCTTAGAACAACAACTCAACTTCGTCAACTAGTTTATATTAGTGTTGCTCGACTCAGTTTTCTCTACCGAGTTAGGACTGAGTCACTACTTTTCTTGCTTCTTTCTTCTTTATTTTAATGGCATTCTCTTTCTAACTCAAGGACAAATCATTTCAAGGCAGCGGGGTTCGAGTCTTTTGTGTTTTGTTCAACTGAAATTAGCTTGAAGTATGGGGTGTTGATAAATTTTCTTTATCACCCTTTCTTTCCTTCACTATTCTCTTTGGCTAAACATTAGGGTCGATCAAATCTGTGTTGGTGAACAAGTTTGTGAGGTTGGATAGAGTAATTGATTGTTGATTTGAAGGAATGGGGTAGATCAAGTCGGATTGGAAAGCTTGGTTGGGGTTTTTGATTCGGGATTTCAATTACCCATTTCCAATTTCTGTTTTCTTGACGATGGCTTAAGGAGTTTAACTCTATTATCTTTGGTTTTGGTTTGGCACTTCACACCATCTTTCAAAGGCTTTTGTCATATTTTGTTCTGATCTCCAAATTTGGGCTAATTCCATTTTCTTTAGTTTCATCTTTTGCTGTTTACTTCCTATTTAGTTGTTTGCATAATCTCCTAATAGTTTTAGCCACCCTTTAATCCTTCTTGCTTTCATCTGTCTCTTGTCTTTAGCAGGTTTGTTGCTATCTTTAGTTTCCCTTTCCCCTAGTACCCTGTTTGGATAAATCTTCTCGTGGATCTTTTCGTTTTGGTTGTTGTGTTGTGTGTTCCTCTTTTGGTTTTGATCATTGTAATGAAATGGTGTTCTTATTGGGTGTGCCTTTCATTTTGGTTCCACTATTGGTTTTGTGCGACTTCTTCCCTCAGGTTATCCGATGGTTTAAACACACCAAACAATGGTTTGGAACGTGTAGGGTTTGCCCTTTTTGGATGCTTTCTAGTAGCGTTTGGCGGCGGGGTAGATGTTTTGCATCTACTCTTTATACCCACCCCATTTAGGATCTTTCCTGTTTTGATCCTCTCTTTGTTCTCAAGTTTTTTAGTTCTTTGGAGTTCTTTGGGAGAGGTGTGTCTTTCTGAGTGGTGGCTGAAATGGACATGTATGCTCATGATAGAATTCTGGTTTCATTACAATGTTTTACAACTGATTGTGGCTCCACAACAGGCGATGCAAGATTCAAGGATCTATCGAAGATTTACTTTATGTAATTATAAGTTTATCTATGTTATGCTTGGGTGCAAGGTTCCACCTTGTAAATATTTTTGTTTTAATAAATAAAAGTTAGTTTCTTACCAAAAAAAAAAAAAAAAAACTTCAATGATTAACCCACAATTTAAAACAATATATCTGATAATGTCACTTCTTCTTTCTCTTTAAGTTTTGGTTAGTCCTTTAAAGGTACAGATTGCTTGGAAGAAAAGCTTAATTGTATTTAAACAGTAAAAGATGAGTTATATACACTAAGTGAATGCACGTCTATTAGACGTATTATATAATACTAAGTGAATGCACGTCTAACAGACGTGTATCATATTTCCTTGTTTTTTGGTAAAAGTAATATTAGTTTCTTAGTTTGTAGGTAACTACTTGATAAAGTTTAATTATTTATATTAAAATTACTTAATAACCCTTTATATTAGAGAAGATATATTTGATTTTAGTGAAAGAGAAATGGATTTTTTTGGTAAAAGTTTGGCATCAGGAAAAAAACTCTCCTCCTGAGTTATTAAAAGAGATGTTAATATGGAAAATGACACAAATTCTTAATTAAAAACAAACCAACGTAATTAAGGTTGGAAAAGTGGAAAACCCTAAATCATTCGACACAAACACAAAATGAAGTAAACAAAAAACACAAACCAATTTCATTAATAATAGACTTGAAAATCGGGCTACACGTGTAATGGGGTAGCCCTCCCATTTAGATTGAAAAATAAAACATAGAGAAAATAACTATAATTAAATCTAATTAAAGACAAAAAAAAAAATTTCCTCCCCTCCCATCAGTTCTGATGGCCATGAGCTGCGTTGTTGTTTTAGCCTTAAAGTTACACTTATTAACCTTTTTCCTCTGGGTTGTTAAAGCAATTTCGATCATTATGAAGAACACAACAACCCACATACGACTTCAACAATAAAGTAAGACAAAAACCCAAAACTTCCAGCAGCAGTTGGTTATTCCGCCTAAAGGTGAGCACATATTGTTCTTAGAGTTGATGACTTAATCCCCCTATAACTATGACAATACTTAGTTTGCTGGTTAGGTTTGTTGTGGTAGCCACAATAAAAAAAAACCCTAAAAGGTAACTTTATTAATATGATCTTTATGCTATATGTCTAACATTTTGTTTTCTTATCTATAAATCGTTATTGTGCTAGCTGCTAAGTACAATACAAAGTTCAAAATTTTATATGAAATGAAATACGAATTCATGTATACTTGTAATCCCAACTTGATGGATGCATAGGTTTTATATTGTAATTGTGAACTTTCTGTAATCTAGGATATGATGAAATAAATTTTCCATTTGTACCTTCTTTTACGCATATTGTCGGACCATTTGAAAGATTGAGATTTGGGAATTGTACGTGGGTTATGTTTTATGACGAGTGAATTAGCTACTGGTTGAAGTATTTAGTTACTTAAATGTGTTTATATATTATTTTTGGATCAATGGTTGAATTGTTGAAAGTCAGAGAATGAAGAAGACTGGAAGATTGGAAGATGTAAACATTTTTACCAGGTCAACCCGAACCTGACAGGAATCTAACCTGATTACCAAAACTCGACTCTTTTGGCTCGAATAACACCCCTGTTGTACTTACTCATCCATGATTTTAATATGGGGGGTTATCGCCAATTTTCTCCTTTCAAAGGAGTGCTATGAATTTAAATTAGACTTCGATCATGATTGATTTAATTTATCCATTTTTCTTAAAGAAGGGTTTTGGTTTTGCTGCTACATTGTGATGGTTTGCTCCATTGATAATTTTTAACGATCATTCGCTCTTGTTAGTCTAATCTATATCCACATTGGGTTCACTTTTTCAATTTCAAATTAGTTAGAGATGAGATGATGAAGAAAGAAAAACCATAACCGTTTTATGATGATGGAGGTGGATAAGATTTGACTTTTTTTTTTCTTACCTTGAGAGGGAAGGGGGTTTAAGTAAACAAAGGTTCTCTTAACTAAAGTTAACTTCTGCTATTATCGGCCGACTTTAGGAGGTCCATTATACTTCGGGTTGGGAAAAAACTAGTGTCCGTCTGTCCACTTCAAAAAAAAAAAAAAAACAAACTCTTTTCTCCAATTCTCATTTTTCTCTTCGTATTTCTTCATCTTCTTATCTCTCTCTCTCTCTTTCAATTCTCCTTCTTCTTTATGTCTCTCTCTGATTTTTCTTCTAAAGTCGGTCCCCCATCGTCTCACGGTTGTATATTGTTATATTTGGGGGGTTTTAGACAAATAATTTGGATCAAAGGTATAATAGGGCAAAGTTTTGGTCAAGTAGGAGATGTGGTTTAGGGGTGTTAAACGAGCCAAACGAGCCGAGTTTTGTATGTTCAAACTCGGTTCGTTTATAAACGAGTTGAGCCTAAATTTTATACGAGTTTTATTCTATGTTCAAGCTCGGCTCGTTTAGCTATACGAACGAGCTCGAGCCGGAGCTGAGCTCGAACTACTCGTTTAAATTACACATAAAAGTAGGATTTTATCTAAACGAGTCGAGCTTTGATATGTTCAAGCTCGGTTTGTTTATAAACGAGCCGAGCCCAAATTTTTATACGAGCTTTATTTTATGTTAAAGCTCGGCTCATTTAGCTATACGAAACGAGCTCGATTCGAGCTTTTAACGAGCCGAGCTTGAGCTGTTCAGTTTGTTTAACAACCCTAGCTGTGGGGTTTATGCCAAATTTGGCATAATTAGGAGTTGTTTTGCCAAAGCTGGAGTCGAGTTTTTAACGAGCCGAGCTCGAGTTGTTCGGTTTGTTTAACAACCCTAGCTGTGGGGTTTACACCAAATTTGGCATAATTAGGGGTTATTTTGCCAAAGCTGGTTAAACTATGGGGGGGTTATCACCAATTTACCCATTTTTTATGTTTTAGGAAGTCCGCTCGCTGTGTTCTGATCTGAATATTTGATGTCGACATAAATGTACAATTTCACAGTTGCAATCTTGGTTATACTCATTCCTCTTCCATGAGTTGAAAGAAATACTCCAGTTTGAAATTGAAGTAAAGATTAAAGAAAGAATGGGAAGAAATCTGAAGAATGCAATCTTGGCTATACTCATTCCTCTTCCTTCCATTACTTTCTACCTCACTTTTCTTCACTACAACAACAACAACAACAACTATTCTTCTTCACTTTGGATATGGTGTTCTCACAATCCCTTTTTATTAGCCAATCTTCTTTTCTTCATTAACATCAATCTTTTCTTCTGGATCATTGGTCTACTTCAATCATGTCATTGGGTATTTATTAATTTCTCTTTCTTTTTAACAAGTAATTGGGTATTATTCTTTTTCTGTATAAATGTTTTGATCTGTTTTGTTTATATTGGTTGCAGATGATAGATTTGTATTGGACTGTAATACCTGTGATGCTTTCTCATTATTATGCAACACACCCTTTTGCAAAACACAACTTATGGAGATCAAATGTTGTCATTTTGCTTACTTGGTTATGGAGTATTAGACTTACTCATAGCTATTTTAGAAGAGAAAAATGGCAATGGGGTGAAAGGGAAGATTGGAGGTTCAATGAAATGCGAATTCAGTATGGCAAACATTGGTGGTGGATTTCCTTCTTTCTTGTTTATGTCTCTCAACAGGTAAAAAAATCTACTTTTACTGTATTTGCTTTTCTCCTTGGTAGTCTAAGTGTTTGAATATATGCTTCAATAACAAATGTATCAAGTGTATTGTTTTGGAGTTTTACATGAGCTCAACCAAGCTTTTAGAACTGAATCCTATAGGTAGGCTACAACCTCAGCTACTTACTTGTTACCCCTTCATCAGTTCATTGCCCAATACAAACCAAATTGTACCATTGTTCGATATGTCAAAATGCTGGTGATAGAATCAGACCCAAATTACTCTACTTTTGAATATGTAAATGGCACTTAGTGAGTAGCTTATGTTTGGGTGTCATCTATAAATTGAAAACTGGTCTGTCCGATATGGATCCAATATAGACAACCAGATGCCTTGTAAAATTGTAGAAGGTATGACATTAAACAACCAGAACAAGCAACACTTGGAAAAGCTGTATATGATCCTGTTGATGAAGGATGCAAGGATCTAAAATACTCCGTATAGAGAGGTCGATTTTTTCCGTAGTCACTCAAAATATGCCTTATGGTCCAATCCCAACATGGAAGTCATTATCATCCTTTATAGTTAAGGGATAATTCAATTAATCTGATGCAAGATACGATATTAAAATTGTTGAACTCCCAAGTTAATGTCTGTTTATACTCCTCAGCTATAGAAATGGAAATTACGATCAGGCCTTTGAAAGGTTTATCTTGCAGACTGTCCAAGGATTTTCAACCTTCTTTTATACCCCTTTAAAATGTTCCAAGTAGCGGTTCTCTTTGGGGGTCTGTGACGCTTTTCATAAAAATTTATACGAGAAACATTTCAGGTCCTGGAGATATTCCCCTTCTCTAAGTTATTAAAGGTGAGGAAAATCTTTTATACTCTAAAATCCTTCCAAACAAAACACTCTCCTCAAAGATCAACTTTAAATAGTTTAGCTGAGGATGAGTTGGTAGATTTCAGTCTTTCATTTTTGTTATTAGTTGGACCAGTCATGTTAGGTTCATCCCGACTCCCGAGTAATGGTTTAAGGCGTGGTTTTGGTTCGCCCCTCCAAATTTGGTAAAATGAATAAAGGCTGCAAATTCTATGATAAAATCTGAGTCTCTCACTGATGTTTCCAATGCTCTGATTAATCTCATTTTATCGCCTCATTTCAGTGTTTATCTCAGAAATGCCTTAAAATACTTGTTAGCATTGAAATACGGAAAACCTGGATAAGTCATATCATATGCTAATCTGAATGTCTAATACTGTAATCAGTCAAGCCGAGTCATGGGATTTCACGAATATATCACTACAGATTTGATTGGACTAGATTGCTGAGTCATGTCCTACTCGAGTCTGTCAGTCACAAAGTAGTGAAAAATCATAGTCTATTATCTTTTTTTGCAAATTAACTTTTGATTATTTGAATCTTTGTTTTTTTTTTAATTTTTTACAACTTTTAACTTTTATTTCTTTGAGAGTGTTTACTAATTTCTGTTCATCCAACTTGTTTTCTGAGTCTTTTATCTCTTCTTGATTAAGTGTACTGTTCATTAAACTGAAGCTTGTTTGTTCCTCTACTAAGTACTAATGAAGAGTTGAAGACCAGGTGTTCATTTTACAAAGCAATATACAATTACACCTAAAGAGATATGGGTGCGTGTGTCAGTGTCTGACACGGCGTCCTGAAATCACTTTGAAATGGGGACACGGATTTTGATGCATTCATAGTCAATTTTTTCTTTTGGACATAACATACATCATGTCCCCTTTTAAATTATAGTTAGAAGAAGGGATACGTTCATGCTCATCTCTCTCCTTGTTTCTGCCTTCCTTTCGCCCATGCTCCTTTATAACAATTCCTAATCCGAAATCATGTGCATAAGTTTGTAAGTGTGTCCGGCTTGTCACTTGTGTCATGTGTGTCCAACACAGATTTTAAAACAATATGGAGTGTCCATGTTACATGGAAAGAAATATGTTTCATCTGAAACGCTGGATCAATCTCTACTATGAATTAACGTTAATGTTCTTAAAATATATCCACAGGTTTTATTGATGGGCATATGCCTTCCTATATATGCTGTCAACTCCATTGACAAAGCGTGGAATAGTTGGGACTCTATTGCTACTTTTGTCTGCCTTATTGGGATAGCTGTTGCTTACTTTGCTGATACACAACTACACGAGTTTGTGAGCAAAAACAAAATATTCAAGGAATTAGGTGTAGACATAGTACCCAATCTTGATAGTGGTTTATGGCGGTACTCTCGTCATCCAAATTACTTTGGGGAGCAGCTATGGTGGTGGGGTTTAGTTATCTTTGGATGGAACATTGGACATGGGTGGACACTCATTGGATCTTTCATAAATAGTATGTGCTTCGCATATGTTACTGTGGTGGTAGAACAAAGAATGCTGAAACAGGAATTCAGAACCAAGTCTTATAGGTTGTACCAAAAGTCAACATCAGTGTGGATTCCTTGGTTTAAGTTGTCTCAGAAGGAAGATTCTAAATATAAGAAATATTGACACAGTTGTGTTGAATCTGTTGCGGAATATATAGTATATCGATTTTGTAATTTGAAACATTCACAGAAGAAATTTCACATTAAATGGAAGAAATATTGTATCTTTGCTTTAAGGTCAATGTTAGTGTCTACCCCTACCTAATTAAACCCCAAGAAATATAGTAGTTTATGACAGCTACAATGCAGTGAGTTGTTCTTATTCTATTCATGTTTTGTAAGGATCAATTGAATATTCAGCCCCCTTATGATCTTTTGCTGTTATAGTCGTTTTGATCATCGGCATATTATATTAAATATATTGATGTATATATCCTTTTGCAGTTCTAGATCTTGTGTTTGTTGGTACTTGGTACAAGTGTTCTTCTATGTTATACATAGCTTCTCTTCCTATGCCCCAATTATTACATTGTTTTGGTTCAGAAATGACTTTGATATTGGATCATAATGTAATCGAAGAAAAGAGAGGGAGAATGGTCAAGGAGAGGAGGGAAAGTGTGGAAACTAATATTGATTCTTAAAAATACCATTACCTGTCTCCCAATGTGGAGCACTAATTGTGATAAACTTCTACAAAGAAGGATGAGCTTGGGTAATGGGTGTATATTGTGCAAATGTGCAGAAGAAACTATGCAACATCTTTTCTTGAGTTACAGGGTACTGAGGCATATTTGGTGGAGATATATGCATCAACAATCAATGCACTTGGAAGCTGGCACTGGGCAGCTGGACAGCTGGTTGTGGCTTATGAAGTATTGCCAACCCCATACTTGAACAATGGCGTGCGATAGAATGTATAGGTGTCTCTAAAGTTATATGGCAGATTTTACCTTATGAAGTGTTGTTCAACATTTGGGCTAAGCAAAATTGTTTATTTGAAAAAGGCAGTGCAGGTTGACAAAGTGATTTAGAAGGTTGTTGCTAAAAATTGATAAGAAAAGTGCTGGAAAGGTGATCACGACAGAAACAGGGTGAAGAACAGCTGAAGATATGGGATTTTGCTGCAGGCCTGGTAGGTGTGTTTCAGTGGAATTTCTTGTCAGTGCTGCATGTCTGATTTTCTTACCAGTCAGGCGCTGCCGAATTTCAGAGTATGAAATTGGAAGCGAGGTGTCCACACAAGGGGATGAGTACAATTATGGAATATTGTTGCTGGAGATGTTTACAACAGAATAAACCAACAGATGACATGTTTCTGAATGAAATGGCTTTGCCTGATCAAGTGATGGGTATTGTAGATCCCTTGGTGTTTTTAGAAGAAAAGGAGAGGTACTTAATATTGTTGGGCAGAGGAATATGTTGCGGTAGACTACGCGAAGATTTGGTTTCTAAATCTAGAACTCTTGGCAGCAGAAGCATCTGTTAATCAATATACAATAATTTTTATCATATTTTACACCATCTTAATTTTTCTTTTGTGTGAAAATAATATCTGTGTGTTCATTCGTTAAACTTTTCATCCTTAATACAAGGGGACGTTTATTAGAACAGAGGTCAGAGAATGCTCAAACAAACATTCAGAACCAAATCAAGTTTTCTTGACTCAGAAATGAGTTTTCATATTTTGCTTTGGTGTTTAATCATTCAATTCAACCATTAACAATGGAAACAAGACTTTCTATAAAAATTCCATGGATAGGATTCAAAGAGTGTAAGCCACGGTTGAATCTAATGAAAAAAGCAAACATGATGGGATGTCATGGAGTCTATTTATAAGATTAACGTAAGAACTGGACTTAAAAATTAATGTTTGTATATGCTTGAGTGCTTGACTACAAGTCTTCCATAGTAATTCTGCCTGCTAAATTTGAAGAAGGAAGTGTGCAGGTTATGTCAAGGTGTTTTAGAAGGTTAAAGAGACTGTATATGGTTGTGGCTTAACATTGATAATAAAAACCTTGATCTAAGGGAAAGGAATCAGCTTTGCAGATCTGCTGTTATGACTTATGACTGGACCAGGGTGAACGGAAACAGGGTGAAGAATAGCTGAAGAAACTGGGTTTTAAGGGAGGCTGTATTAACCTATTTCTAGATTAATGCACTGCTGGGTCAGGTCGCTAGGTAGACTTGACCAAATGGGGATGTTTGAGATCGGGGTGGCTGCACCTCGTTGAGATCGAGATTGCCTACGTACTCTAGCTCGGGGGAGTTGAACTTAGAGATCAAGCCATCGTAGTTCTGTTTATATAGAAGATTGAAGGGCGTGGATCGTGGATCTTGCAGATTCTCCGCCATCATAATGAGGATTAAATGTGTAACGCGCGTGGATCATCCATGTGACTTAATTATGTAACTGACGAGAATATTCTGTGCATTGAATGAGAGCACGTGTGTATAAGCAGGCCGCTGCTCGTGATGAGGTCGAGCTGTTGTGGTCGAGCTATTAGCAGGTAGAGAGCGTGGCGACCTGATGGATGAATGACTGTGCCACGTGGCTGCTTTTGATTGGTTGAAGTATGTAGTACCCCTACATAAGCCCCCTCTTTTTAGGTCGGCTGTGGAAGTCGGGCTGAAAAGACTAAGGACTCTTATCGATGCTGATTTGTAGTTTGCTTTTTGAATTTGCTGACGTGGCAGTCATGCAACGCTGTCCGTGGTAATCATGGCGTTCTTACGGGGAAGTGGAGGAGTTTCCTCGAGCAGTTAGCCGTGTAGTTATGGCAACTGACGCACGTATTGCTTGATTTGCTATCTGCCTTCCACGTGGATTGATCCAACGGTGGATGCAAACCGTTTTGTGAGTGGAGAATAACTGTACTGCATATGGATCCTTGCTCGATCTAAGCCGTTCACCTGTTTCGAACCGATGGCTGGGATTACTCGTGCTACAGTATTTAAGCTGTAGTTACCTTGAGAAGGGTTTACCTATCTCGCCTTTATTTGAATTGCTGCCGCTTTTGCCTTGTGATCTGGAGAACTTTGAGAGCTCGTGAGGTTTGTCTTCTTCTCTCTCTTTTCTTTGATTGTTTGTTTTCTTTCGTTTTCATCTTCTGTTTTCGTCTTTACTGTGTTGAGAGTAATGTCTGACGCTAGTGATTCCCAAAATGATCACTTGAGTGGTGGGGTTGATGAGTTTGAGAGTACCCAATCTGACATTCCGTCTCCCGTTCGCGATGAGGAGGTAGATAGCCCCCAGAGTAGTGGTTCTCATGGGCCAGACTCTTCTGATGATGAAATGGTAGAGGGCGACGATGGTGCAATGTGTAGAGTGGTGAATATGAATTATGTACATAGGCATTTTGCTGTTAGGAGAGTTTATGAGTTTAGGTCGATTAGGCACTTGGAGATTAGATTTCTTGGAGATCGTTTGCTTTCTCCTGACTATCGTCTGAATAATCCTTCCTCTACTGTACTTACTTTGAACCAATTCTGTGCCGGGCTGAGGTTGCCATTGTCTTGTTTGGTAGTCGACCTTTTGAATGCCATTGGTCGAGCCCCCTGCCAGATGAATGGTAATTTCTGGCGGAATATGAGGGTAATTGATGACCTCAACAAGTTGCATAGGTGGAACATTACTGTGAAAGATGTACTGAACCACTTCAGCTTCAAACGCTCCTCGAAGGTTGAACTCTCGGGCTATAACATGCAAGTTAGGCCAGACCGTTTGCCTTTGATCTACCCAGTAAGTAGCGAGCCATGGTGGAAAGATCCCATGCTGTTTACTGGGTCGATTGTTGAAGGGGATATCCAGTTGCGTCATGTTACTAGGAATGACGCTCGTAAGTTTGTGGTCTTTAGTTCTAGGGTTGCTGACCCATATTCCTGTTTCTGGACTTGAAGCTTTTGTATTTTTGTTACAGCGATCAGGGACGATCATTTGGTGAGGAAGAACGATCTGAAGTCCGCTCTAAACTGCTTTGGTAACTGGAGCGACGAGCGGAAGATCTCGTTCCTACCCCACTTAAAGGAGTATTTTATTCCTAAGGGTGGTCCAAAAACTGTTTGGGACGAGCTCGAGAGGAGGAAAGCTTTGAAGAAAGCCTTTATGTCTTCTGTTCACAAATCTGGTGGTGGGCGAACTGGTAGCAGTGCGCGAGCTGGTGACAACGAACGGGCTAGTAGTAGCTCGAAACAGGGGGGGAGAGAGCGTTCAGTCGGTGCTCCTCGGAGGTCAGAGAAGGATCGACCTGCTGATAAGGATCGACCTCAGTTGCATGGACGATCTGTGGAGAGGGAGCTACCTGTGGAGAGGGAGCGGTCTGTTTGTAGCTCTCGCCAGGTTGAAGCAATGGCGAGCCCCCCAGTCTCAGGTCCTCCCCCCTCACTTCCTAAAGTAGGTGCATTGGCTGGGAAGAAGAGGTCCTTCACAGGGAACCTTAAGCTGATGGAGTTCCCAGCTATGCCAGCTCCTGTTTCTTCAATGCCTGTGACGTCTCCTGGGATGTCTGTTTTGTCCAGGAAGACTGCTCCTCGGCCTTCGCAGAAGGGCAAAGGTATTTCTTCTGAATTCCGCCCCGGGCCGTTCGATTATTTGGATGGTCAAGGAGAGAAGCATGTCGTGTATGATAACGACAGTGCTATCGATGACCCTTGCGTTGCTCGGGCTGTGAATGAGGGTATCGTCCTGGACGCTGATGCCCGGGCAGTGAAGTCGCAGACCTTGCTGGTGACCTGCTCGAAGATAAACGCGGCGCTGTCTTTGGTGAGTGTGATCGTAAGTCGCATTTGTTTTGTTTATGGTTTGACTTTTGGTCTGAATTCTGTTGTTGTTTGCAGCTCAATGCCAGCTTCCAGGAGGTGCGTCTGGTTGCTGAGATTGGTGCTCAAGCTGAAATTGAGTTGAAGGCGCTCAACGAGAAGCTCGAGCAGGCCAAGAACATTGCTGTTGTTGCTGAGTGCAAGGTTAAAGACAGGGATGCCCAGGTCGCAGCTCTGAAGGAGACGGTGGAGCAGTTAAAGGAACGTGATGATGCTTCTCAATCTTCTGCTGATTACTGGCAGAAGGTATGTCAGGAGAATGAAGCGGCGTGGAAGGCCTACTGCGACCAACTGGTGAAAGCTATGACGGGGTCGCCCGAAGGAGAGGAGACGCGAGGTGGTGTTGAGGATAATTTGGCGCCAGCTCAGGACGCCTCGATGGGCCCTAGTGACCAGGTCGCTGTAGCCCCTATTGAAGTTGATGCTTCAGGCGATCAGTTTACGCAGCAGTAAGCTAGCCTTGGTGTCCCTTTTCTTGTATTGGGTAACCTTGTGCAAAGTTTGCTTCTTGCACTCCTTGTTCTTGCAGTACGTCTTCTTGCACTCCTTGTACTTGGCAGAGCGCATTCTTGAGAGCCCCCTTGTAATTTTGAGAGCTTGAGTGGATAATTCTTTGTCTTTGTATTTACCATCAGTAGTCAGTTTTTACTTTGATGAGGTTGTATGAAGCCCTTCTGACCAGCTAGTTTCCAGGGAGTCCTGGTAGCTCGTTCAGAAGGCAGGTAGACGAGATGAATGGCTGCAAGCAGGACGTACTGAAACAGTTCCTCTTGTATGCCGTAACTCTATTTTCCTTGTACCTGTAATTGTTAAAATCTCATCAAGTAAAAAGTTAATTCAACGATTTACCTTGCATTGTTGTTCATGTCGTTTTGTCTGCTTGAATGGGATTTGCAAACAATAAGTAACATTTGCTCGACCTGCTTGGGTTTGAGGTCACATTCAACATAGTTGTGCTTGGGTCGTGGGAAGAGAATGACCAATGCACCGAGTTAAGTTGTTAGTGATTTAACTTAACAAAATTTTAAATTATCAAAGGGACTAGAGTTTTGATAATTTGTAGGTCGATGGATTGGACCTTTAGTAGCCATTCATGTTTGAGCAGAGATGAAGGCAAAAGTGAATTTATACATTGAAATGCAATGAATGGATGCTTACATTTCATTGATAAAATTTCTTTAAGTGAAAAGCATTCCATGGGTTCTTAACGATCTCCCCTTCTGGTGTTTGAAGACGATAAGAACCGTTGCTCTAAACCTTCGTGATAATGTAAGGGCCTTCCCAATTGGCGTTCAGCTTGCCGATAGTGTCCTTTCTTTTGTTATTGAACATTCTTCTTAGGACTAGTTCCCCTGGCTGGAAAGTTCTTGGTCGCACGCCTTTGTTATAAGCTCGCTTGAGTCTCTGTTGGTATTGCTCGAGCTTTATAGCGGCGTGGTTAGGCGTTCTTCGAGGAGGTCGACTCCAAACGACCAGGCTTGATTGTTGAGTTCAGTATCGACCAGAAGTGATTTGGTCGTTCCGAATGTTAGCTCGGTGGGAATAACTGCCTCAACTCCGTAGCATAGGCTGAAAGGTGACATCCCAGTTGACGTACGAGGGGTTGTCCTATAGGCCCACAGGATGTTTTCTAACTGCTGTGGCCATTGATCATGCTGGTCTTCGAGCTTCTTCTTCAAATTGTTTAGAATCTGTCGATTTGCAGCTTCGACCTGGCCGTTGGCTTGCGGGTATCTAGGTGTTGACCTTGAATGCTCGATTTTCCATAGGTCGTAGAATGCCTTGATATTTTTTCCAACGAACTGAGTGCCATTATCTGTGACTACTCGTTTTGGTAGTCCAAACCTTGTGATGATGTTTTCCCACATGAATCTTTGGACATCTGCTTGTTTTACGTTGGTTAGTGCAACAGCTTCTACCCATTTTGTGAAATAGTCGACGGCCATTAGAACGAACCTCTTTTCAGACTTCTTTTCTTTGATTAGGGGCCCCATGATATCGAGCCCCCACATGTGGAATGGCCATGGTGCAGTGATGTTAATGAGATCGTTTGGATGCTGGTGCTGCTTATCGGCAAATCGCTGGCATTCTTTGCACTTCAAAACAAATTTCTTTGCATCTTCCTTCATTCTTGGCCAGAAGTATCCTTGAGAGATTGCTTTATGGGCTAAGGTACGCCCCCCAGAATGGTTTCCACATTCACCTTCATGGATTTCTTGAAATATCATCTCGCCTTGTTTTGGGATCAGACATCGTAATAACAATCCAGTTGCAAACTTTCTGAAAAGTTTAGCTTCATGGATTTTGTACATTGTGACTTTATGGAGCAATTGACTAGCTTCCTTTTTGCTGGATGGTAGGACACCAGTTTGAAGGTAAATCATGAAAGGTTGCATCCAAGTCCCTTGGATGTCTGCTGGAGTTGTTTGTAGTAGGTCGGAGATTTGATGAACATCTTCTTCTTTGAATAGATATGCGGGCTGTGCACTGATTGCTATAGTGAGAGCTCGTGGTTTGTCTGATTCGATCTTAGATGCTAGGAATGCTAATGAATCAGCATGCCTGTTGTCATCCCTTGGTATGTGCTCGATCGTGAAATAACTGAGCTTGTTGATGAACTCCTTTGCTTTGCTAGCATACCTGATGAGGTTGACCCCATTGATCTGGTAATTACTGGTAATCTGATTGACTACCAGCTGTGAGTCACTGTACACCTTCAGGCGAACTGCTTGCAGGTCGATGGCCATTTGTAGGCCCTGAATTAGAGCCTCGTACTCGGCCTCATTGTTGGAGGTCGCAAAATCGAGACGAGTTGATCTCTCGAGCTGTGAACCTTCAGGAGAGATTAACACAACACCTATGCCACTTCCGTTGGAGTTATGGGAACCATCCACATATAGCTTCCATGTGTCAGGAGGGCTGTAATGGACTTGCCTTGTTTCAGGTTCTGGTTCCCAATTGGTATCCTCTGCTGGATAGTCTACCAAGAAATCTGCAACGACCTGGCCCTTGACGGCTTGCCGTGAAACGAACTCAAAAGTGTAATCACCCAACTCGGCTGCCCATCGAGCCATACGACCTGTTTTGTTCTTCTTTTCAAGAATATGGCGTAGTGGTTGATCGGTGATTACTTTTACGGTGTGCGCTTGGAAATAAGGTTTGAATTTGCATGCAGCATAAAGTAAGGCTAATGCTAACTTTTCCAGAGGTGTGTACCTTATTTCGGCCTGCTGTAAGACTTTGCTTGTGAAATAGATAGGTCGTTCGACCTGGTTTTCTTCTTTAAAAAGAACTGCACTGATCGCAAAATCTGATGTTGCAAGGTAAACGCCAAGTACATCTCCATCGTTGGGCCTTGTGAGAACTGGTGGAGTAGACAAATATGCCTTGAGATCGTTGAAGGCTTTCTCACATTCTTCTGTCCACTCATATGTAGCCCCCTTCTTTAGGATATGAAGCATTGGTCTGCACTTATCTGATGCTCTGGAGATGAATCTGTTCAGAGCTGACACCATGCCGTTGAGTTTCTGGATTTGTTTCTTTGTTTTTGGGCTTGGCATGTCGATCAGGGCTCTGATCTGATCGGGATTTGCTTCAATGCCTCGTCTGGTGACTAGGTAGCCAAGGAATTTTCCTGATGCAACCCCGAATAAACACTTCTCTGGATTAAGACGCATTCTGTACTGTCTTAACCTTTGAAATGCTTGGTCGAGATTGTTCAAATGATCTTGTTCTTTGTCACTCTTCACTAGCATGTCATCAATGTAGACTTCCATTGTTCGACCTAGGAGGTCGTCGAACATTCTGGTGACCAGTCTTTGGTAGGTCGCTCCTGCATTCCTTAGCCCGAATGGCATAACCTTGTAACAGAAAATACCTTGTTCTGTTGTGAAAGAGGTCTTCTCTTGGTCAGGTTCGTACATTGGGATCTGGTTATACCCTGAGTATGTGTCCATGAATGACAGTAGCTCAAAACCGCATGTCTGATCGACTAGCCTATCGATTCGTGGCAGTGGGAATGAATCTTTAGGACAAGCTTTGTTTAAACTTGTGAAGTCGATACAGACTCTTGTTTTTCCATTCTTCTTTAAGACTGGTACGATGTTGGCTAGCCAGTCTGGAGTGTCGACCTCTCTAATGAAGTCGACCTGTTTGAGTCTGTTGATCTCTTCATTGACAGCTTCATGAAATTTTGGAGCAAGCCTTCTAGGTTTTTGCTTTACAGGTCGATAATTGGGATTGACCCGCAGTTTATGACATGCAATTGATGGATCTATACCAGGCATATCGATATACGACCAAGCAAAAACGTCTTTATTACTTGAAAGAAAATTTACAAAGTTATTGAACTTATCTTCTTTCAATTCTGCACCTACATAGATATATCTCGGGTCATCCTCTGACCCAATGTTCACACGTACACCTGGATCAGTACTTCCGAGATTCATCTTGGTGGAGCTCGTTTGCTCCTTTTGTAGTTGCTATTTAGCAGGTTCAGACTTTTCCTTGGACGGGCTCTTTGACTTGTTGTTGCCCTCCTGAGCCTCTGTTGTGACTAGGCTCTTTCCTTTGACATCAGCATCCTTGACTCCAGAGGTGGATGGCTTTGACGATGGAACAACTTCGATAATGCCGTGGCATTCCTGTGCGGTGTTCTGATTGCCGCGAAGTTCCATTATCCCATAAGGGCCAGGATAGCGGAATACTTGATGGTATGTTGATGGCACACCTCTCATAGCATGGATCCATTTTCGACCCAGAATCGCATTGTACTTGCTTGCGATATTGAGGACGCTGAACTTGCTGGTTACAACGACCTTGTCTTCCCTTCTGCCTACAGTGACGGGCAAAAGAATCTCACCCTTAGGGTCTTCCCTTGAACTATTGAAGCCAAGGATGGGTGTGAAATCTGGGATGAGCACTGAGTCGGGCAGCCTCATGTCCTTGAAGGTTCTGTACATGAGAATGTTGCATGATGCCCCAGGGTCAATGAATACCCTCTTGATGGTGTAATCCGCTATTCTGAGCTCAACGACTAGGGCGTCGTTGTGTGGAGTAACGACCTTGTTGAGATCGTCCTCGGTGAAAGTGATGTCAGTCTCTTGGCAGGCAGGGATGTTGAAACGAGCTGCTCGGCCGGTGATGGAGTAGACATGGTGAAGATGTTCTACTCGCCTCTTCTTGTCACGTGAGACAGGTGTGTGTTGAGATTCGTCAATCATGTAAACTACATGACTGTCCGACTCGCTGTCACTGTCAACTTTGTTTGCGACCTTCTTGTTGATGTGGTCGCGTAGGTCGCCTGTTGGACCTAAGCGTTTGGAGAGGCTACGCCCTCTGCTGCGTACTGGGCTTGTGGAGGCCGCTCTGGCCTTGCTGTGACCCCGCTTTGGTGAACGAGGAGGGGTTCTGGATCCCTTCCTCATCCGCTTGCTTGCCGAATCCTCCTGTCTGTCGAGGATCCAATTGTTGAGCCTTTTCTCGTCGGCCCAAGTCTGAAGTGCGCGTTTCAGAACGCGACAGTCATCTGTCTGATGACACCGTACCTTGTGGACTTTGCAGTACGGCCGACCGGATGTATCCTCTAGCTGTGTGAAGGAAGGAATCTTGCACCAATGATTGTGCTTGATTCTTTCATAAATATAACCGGCTGGTCGCGTGAACCGGTGATATTCTCGTTGCTCAGTAGGCAACGACTTAGCTTTGAACCTCTTCCCATCGGACCGAGGTCGCTTGGTTGAGCCAGACTCGATGTTGCTGACTACATGGTTCTACTCCCTCCCAGTGAGGGCTTCTTCGAGCTTGATATAACGATCTACCTTTAGGTAGAGCTCGTCCAAGGATGAAGGTCGCTTCATGGCAAGCGACTTGTGGAGGTCGGACCCCTGGGTCAGACCGTGAGTAAATGCGATGGTTGCAAAGGCTTCATGCTCCTTTGCGAAATCCTGAATAGAATGCAATTCAGATTTAAAACGAGCAAAGAATGTGCTCAGAGACTCACCATCTTGCTGCTTGACTTTGAAGATGGAATCTATAGTGACAGGGCGCTTCTTGTTGTGGATGTAGAAGATGACGAATTGTTTCTCGAGCTCTGCAAACGAGCTGATGGATCCTGATTTCAAACGGTGAAACCAGTCGAGAGCAGGTCCAGTGAGGCTGGACTGGAACAGCAAACATAGAAGATGATCTTCTTTGATGAGAGGAAGGGATTTCCGAAATCCCTTGATGTGGTCGGTTGGATCTCCGACTCCGGCATACTGGTCAAACTTGGGAGCATTCAGCTTGCTCGGTAGATCATGGTCGAGGATCTCCTTGGAGAAAGGAGACTCCTGGAACTGCTGGAGAGACTGTACGGCAAGTTGCTCTGCAGTGTGGCTCTTAGAATGGTGAAGGAGAGCCTGGGAGGCTTTGAACTCCGCCAGTTGTTGACTGAGTTGCTCGTACTTCTGGTTGGAATCGTCAGCAGGAACGACTCCATGTCCGCTATTTTCACCTTGCTGGGGGTTGGTTTGTGCAGCTTTCAGGCGTGCATTTTCTTCCTGCAAAGCAGTGATTTGAGCATGCAGATCGTGAATAGTTAATTCTGTGGTAGTCATTTGAATAGATGACTTTGATTTTGGGTGGGAGGGTTTGGGTTTTCGATTATATCGAATTCCTTGCAGTCGGCGCCAAATGTATTAACCTATTTCTAGATTAATGCACTGCTGGGTCAGGTCGCTAGGTAGACTTGACCAAATGGGGATGTTTGAGATCGGGGTGGTTGCACCTCGTTGAGATCGAGATTGCCTACGTACTCTAGCTCGGGGGAGTTGAACTTAGAGATCAAGCCATCGTAGTTCTGTTTATATAGAAGATTGAAGGGCGTGGATCGTGGATCTTGCAGATTCTCCGCCATCATAATGAGGATTAAATGTGTAACGCGCGTGGATCATCCCTGTGACTTAATTATGTAACTGACGAGAATATTCTGTGCATTGAATGAGAGCACGTGTGTATAAGCAGGCCGCTGCTCGTGATGAGGTCGAGCTGTTGTGGTCGAGCTATTAGCAGGTAAAGAGCGTGGCGACCTGATGGATGAATGACTGTGCCACGTGGCTGCTTTTGATTGGTTGAAGTATGTAGTACCCCTACAGAGGCCTAGTGGTGTTTCAGTGGAAGTATATGTTTTCTTCTGATCCTTTTCGATGAATTCATCAGTCAAGATCGATAGTAAGAGCTGGAAAATAGAATGGTATTCTAAATCCAGAACTCTTGGCAGCAGAAGCAGCTGGTAATCTTAGTAAGATTATTTTGATCATATTTTACATACTTGTAATTATTCCTTTTGCGTGAAAATAGTGTTGGTGTACATGTGTATTCATCCTTTAATCGTCTTATCATCAATACATTTAGTTGTAATATTGTAGATTGACACGGTATTAGAACAGAGAATGCCCAATCAATTATTCAGAACCAAGTCATTTTGAAAGGATGATTCCGTGGATAGGATTTAATGAGTGTAAGCCACGGTTGAAACTAACATGAGTGGATGTCATGTCATTATAGGATTAACGTAAGAACTGGACTTGAAATTAATGTCTGTATATGATTGACTATCTATATATGAATGAATGGATGTCATTGAAGTCTTTAAGCATTACTGTTGGTATATGCTTGACTACAAGTCTTCCATAGTAATCATTCTGCCTGTGAAACTCTATATAGCTTATGTAAAAGGCTCTTTGAGTACTATTAAATCAACCATGGAGTTGCCTTCACATGCAATTTGTACTCAGTTTTCTTTCAAACAATTGATTTGCTTCTTCTGTTTTATATGTATGTTTTCGCTAAGTTCATTCAAATCAGACTCAGCAGCAGTAGTCACAACTTCTTTCAGAAAAGAATCTGATCGTATTGCATTGCTCGCGATCAAGTCCCAAATTCCTAATGACCCATTGGGTGCACTGACTTCATGGAATGACTCACTCCACCATTGTGATTGGCAAGGAATCACATGTAGTCGAAGACATCGTGAGAGAGTCACTGTCTTGGATCTTCAATATAAAAAACTTGAAGGAACACTCTCTCCCTACATAGGCAACCTCACCTTCCTCAAAGAAATCACTCTCACAAAGAACAACTTCCATGGTGAAATACCAAAAGAAATAGGTCGCTTGTTTCGACTACAATCCATCCTCCTCGATAACAATTCCTTTGAAGGAGAAATCCCAAGCAATATCACGTATTGTTCAGACTTGAGTGTAATCAATTTTGTTGATAATAAGCTCTCTGGGAGAATTTTTGCTGGATTTTCTTCCCTATCAAAGCTTGAGGGATTGGGACTTTCCAAAAATAACTTCAGTGGAAAAATCCCACCATCTCTTGGAAATCTAACATCTCTTACTCATCTTGATCTTTTGTGTTGTCGTTTGGAGGGAAATATTCCGGACGATTTATGCAATGTTCAGAGATTAGGTTTTTTTCAAGTAGGCGGTAATATGCTCACAGGTAAAATTCCTTCTTGCCTTTTCAACCACTCAAGTATATATTACTTAGCAGTTGCTCAAAATCAATTACAAGGAACCCTTCCACCAAATATAGGCCTTACTCTTCCCAACCTTGAAACAATTTATCTGGGAGGAAATATGTTTAGTGGCCCAATCCCAGTTTCATTGTCCAATGCTACAAGACTTGAACTCATTGCAGTTGAGTTTAATGCTTTCACTGGTTCCGTGCCAAGTGATTTAGGAAAGTTGCAACGACTTCGTTGGTTAGGGTTTGCTGGAAACCAATTAGGAACCCAACAAGGTGAAGATGATCTGAATTTCATCAACTCTTTAACCAATTGTAGCAAATTAGAACTCCTAGAGTTGATCCAGAATGTCCTCAAAGGTCCACTGCCAAATTCTATATCTAATCTTTCCACCACAATCACAGTCCTATCTTTTACAATTAATAGTATCCACAGTAGTATTCCAGTAGGAATTGGCAATTTAGTTAATATTGAAATTCTTGATTTTTCTAACAATAATCTCATTGGCACCATCCCTACAACCATAGGAAAACTCAAACAACTACGAGAATTATATCTAGGACATAACTTATTATCAGGACACATTCCATCTTCCTTGGGTAATCTTACTCAATTGACAGTTCTTGGTTTAGAAACTAACCTCCTAAAGGGAAGCATACCTCCTATGCTAGGAAACTGCAAAAACTTGGAAGTGCTTTATCTTTCTCAAAACAACCTCATTGGTACAATACCCATCCAAGTTGTTAGCCTTTCCTCTCTAACACTTGGCCTTTTCTTGGACCAGAATTCCCTCACTGGTTCACTACTAGAGGTGGGTAACTTAACAAATCTTTTGCAATTGGGAATTTCTGATAACAAATTGTCTGGACAAATTCCAGAATCATTCGGCAAATGTTTGAACTTGAATACACTTCTCATGAATGGTAACTTCTTTGAGGGAGAAATTCCCAAGTCATTGAACACTTTGAGAGGTCTTCAATATCTAGACCTTTCTCGTAATAACTTGTCCGGGGAGATTCCAGAATTTTTAGAGCAGTTTCAAGATCTTAGCTATCTGAATTTATCATTCAACCAGCTTGAGGGTTGGGTTCCACGCAATGGGGTGTTCGCTAATGCAAGCATGGTTTCTGTTTTTGGAAATGTTAATTTGTGTGGAGGTATTGAAAGGTTGAAGCTTAGTCCATGCATGCCGAAGAAAACAAAGAAGAAGACATCGTTATCATTAAAAGTGATTATCCCCATAATTATTGGAAGCTTTCTTTTGCTTTTGTTATCGCTTTTCTTTGTAGCTTTTTACCGAAGAAAAATGGTAAACAAAAATACATCTTCCACAACATTGTTTAATATTCCATCGTACAAGAGGGTCTCTTACTTAGAGCTCCTTCGGGCAACGAATGAATTTTCTATGGACAATTTGATTGGTGTTGGGAGTTATGGCTCTGTGTTTAAAGGCATACTCCAAGACATCAACCAAACTGTCGCAGTGAAGGTCCTGAATCTTCAACGAGAAGGAGCTTCCAAGAGTTTCTTAACTGAATGCAATGCCTTGAGACATCTTCGTCATCGAAACCTTCTCAAAATCATAACAGCTTGCTCAAGCATGGACATGCAAGGAAATGATTTTAGAGCTTTGGTTTTCAAGTTCATGCCTAATGGGAGTTTAGAGGAGTGGTTACATCCAAGAGAAAATGAGCAGCAACATCACTCAAGAAATTTGAGTTTCATCCAAAGACTCAATATAGCCATTGATGTTGCTTTGGCGTTGGACTACCTTCATCACTGCTGCCAACCTAGTGTAGTTCATTGTGATTTAAAACCGAGCAATGTTCTTCTTGATGATGACATGACTGCTCGTGTGGCTGATTTTGGAATAGCAAAGTTGTTCTCTGCTACTTCCTATGATTCTGCAGAAAGTCAACCCAGCTCAGATGTGATCAGAGGATCCATCGGATATGTTGCTCCAGGTATTTCACAATCTTCTACTCATACATATGTACAATTTAATATTCTTCATAGTATGCATTTAATTATATGATTTTAATCAATAAAATGCAGAGTATGGCATGGGTGTTAAGGTGTCTGTGCAAGGAGATGTTTACAGTTACGGGATATTGTTGCTAGAGATGTTTACAAGAAAAAGACCAACAGATGATATGTTTTTGAACGGGTTGAGTCTGCATAGCTATGCAGAAATGGCTTTGCCTAATCAAGTGATGGGCATTGTAGATCCATTGGTGTTATCAGATGATAACACTGAATTAGTCAACACTGTGGAAGATAGCAACAGTCGGGCTAATCTGCAAGAATCATTGGTTTCTGTAATCACACTTGGAGTCCTTTGCTCTGCTGATGCACCAACAGAACGAATGACCATGAGTGAAGTTGTTAGTGAATTGCATCATTTTAAGAAATATTATCTCTCAGGAGAAAGGAGCAATTCTGAGTGACTCAAGAATTTGCATTTGTCAAGCCCAGATGTGCCTTCTTATAGTATTGTTGGTCGGGTTTATTTTACATTACTTCCATGGAATCTTGTGCTTGTATCTTTTATGCTAGTTTTCTTATTGAAAATAAGTAACAGTTTATTATCTTGCATAACTAGGGTCAGGTTGATTCCGATTAGTATTTGGTCAATCCGATGATTTACCGCCAGTTGAACATTGAGGGAGCTGATTTGCAACTGACATTATGTTTCTTCCTGTAGTTTATTTCTTTTGGTGTTGAACTTGAACAGCTAGTGAGTGTTTCCCTCACTGGGTTTTGTGCTACTGTAACCCATTGTATATATCACTTTTCCATCGCAATAGAAATTGTGTTTAACAAGAAAAGGCTAATTTCTAGATTGTTCTATCTACAGAGCACTTAAATTGCGAATCACGTGACAGAAAATAAAAAAAAGTTATAGATTGTAGGTTTTACTACAAATTGTCATCTTAACAGAGAAAGGTCAGGCAAGGACATTTGCAAGTCTGGCAAGAAACAAGCTTCTAAGAATAGAAGCTTAAATACTCTCACAATTGCTTTATCTGCCTTTTTGGTATTGGAAATTTATGTAACATAATCATATCTTCATGAAGTCCATACCGATACATGGACACGTATATGACCATATTTCTGTTCAAAAAATTCCCTATCCTGATTCAAATTTGAATTTTTTACATTTGAGCTCAAGTTTACAATCTGGACATCAGTTCAGTTGCATTTTCTAGTTGTAAACTTGTGGTTGTCTACTTTTATATGGATTTTGTGATCTTCAGTTTGAAACCGGCACGAAGTGGTTTGACATCAATTTTGTGACAAAGTGTCCTTGGTTATCTCGCCTTGAATTCATTGTTAGGAAAATCAAGATGTACGCATGGTCGTCTCGTGTCCTTCGTGTTTCTTAGTTCTGTCCAGGATAAGTTATTGGGTTCTGGACGTACGTACCTAGTTAGGACGTACGTACGTCCACTGAGGCAGCAAACCTCTTTTGGTCAGGACGTACGTACGCAGTTAGGACGTTCGTACGTCCAAGTAGGCAGCAGACGAGTTTCGTATGAAGACGTACGTACCGTGTTAGAGCGTTCGTACGTCATGGTAGGCAGCAGGCTTATTTTTGTGTGGCGACGTTCGAACGTCATATCGACGTACGAACGTCCAAAGTCGGTTTGCACTGTTTCGGCCCATTTTCCTTGGTTTCCAACCCTAAGTATAAATAGGGTTTCTCTTCCATAGAACAAGTCAGTTCTTTGGCCGTCCACCCTTCTTCTAGTTCATATGTTTTGGTTAGGTTTTTGATATTGAAATTGTTTGTGGCTATTGAACTCAATTCCCTTTCTTCCCCCTTTTCTCAATTCATATCTTTGTGATCTTTAAGAGTTATTGTGAATTCGGCTTCGAGTCTTCTTGTGTGTTCATCAAGAAGTCGAGTGTCTTGTGCGTACATCAAGGTGCTCTGGTGAAGTCAAGGTGTTAGAGATAACCAGGAGTATCAACTCGCAGTGAGTGCAGGTAGTTGATAGGTTTGTACATCTCTTTTCATCTAGTGGATTATTTTGTTGTCACGAGGACAACCGTGGACGTTTCCCTGTTTGGGTTTTACCACGTTAAAAATCTCTGTGTGTTATTTACTTTCTGCGTATTGTTTGATTGTTTGTTTGAATTTACAATTGTTATACTAGCACTATTTGTAGTTTTACAATTGGTATCAGTCGCTGGGGGCTGGTTAAGGAGGGTAAAGGCTCACGCTAACAATCAATAGTGCTATGGATTACTCTGGTAAGACACATGTCTCGGTTGTTGCTCGACTGTCTGATGAGCAATCAAATGCTAGTAAAGAATGCTCTAGTAATTATGACAGGGATTTGATTCTGGTGAACAATAATGATTGGGCTACCCTATACCGGTTATCCAGAAAGGAATGCCTAAGGTTGGAGGCACAAAATTGTATTCTTCAAGATAGACTTGACTTACTATCCTCTAGTTCCTCATCTATGTCAATCCTGGATAGGGAACCTGAGTCATGGCAGATTGATAAGGTGGCCTTATTGGGTAATCTTGCTGCTCTTGAGCACGACAAGGTCGAATGGGAAGCTCGGTGTAATATTGTGTCCACAGAACTAGACAAGGTCAAAAAGGAACTGATTCGTTTTCAGTCGTTCAAAAAGTGCAATGGGTTGTCATCTTCTGAACTACCTCCACTGTTGCCCCATTCTCCTACCAAAAAGTCCGACATTCATCACTCTGTGGACACGGTTGGCATCCGGCGTAAGTGGAAACCGTTTAGGCGTGCTCCGCCTCAGGGAAGAAAACGTCAAATGCCTTGCTCACTATGCGGACACTTTGGACATTGGGCCTCGCAGTGTGGTGTGGTTGCTCATGTTCCACAATCATGGAAGCCGTTTTCACAGCCGTCGTATGATTATCCATCTTATCCATATGCCTCTTACTCTTTTCATTGTAATTTTGCAGGAAATGTTTCGAATGTGGCGATCACTGCCCTTCATGTCTCAAGTTCGGATAGTGAGTGGTTACTTGATAGTGGTGCTTCAAAACATATGTCAGGTAATGCCAAACTTTTCTCCTCTGTTACTGCTATAGATGGTGGAAGTGTTACGTTTGGGAATGGTAAGAGCTCTCCTGTGATTGGTAAGGGATTTGTCGCTGGTATTGGTTTATCTTCGAATGATGTTTGTCTGTTAGTTGATGGTTTGCGTGTTAATTTGATCAGTATTAGCCAACTGTGTGATACTGACCATACTGTTAATTTTTCCAAAAATATATGTACTGTACTTGATAGTTCGGGTAAGTGTATCATGACAGGTAAACGAACACTGGATAATTGCTATGCCATTCAGCCTGCTGCATCTGGCATAAACTGCTTACCTAGCAAACTAAATGAGGGTCTATTGTGGCATCAACGACTAGGTCATGTCAATTTTGAACACCTGGACAATCTAACTCGAAATGAATATGTCAGGGGAGTTCCTAGACTTGGAAGAAATTGGGACACTGTGTGTGGTGGGTGTCAACTAGGTAAACAGATACGCAGTCCACATTCTAAGAAAAAGTCCACAACCACATCTTCTCCTTTAGAACTCATACACATGGATCTGATGGGTCCTACTCGTACTCCTAGCTTAGGAGGCAAACGATACATCTTGGTTATGGTTGATGATTACACTCGTTTTACCTGGGTATCATTCTTGCGTGAAAAATCTGATACGTTTCTTGAGTTTCAGGGGATATGTCTTCGTATTCAGAACGAGAAAGATACTCAAATTAAACATATCAGAAGCGATAGAGGCGGTGAGTTCACAGCCACAGGCGTGATTGAGTATTGCATTGCAAATGGTACGTGGCAAGAATTTTCAGCTCCATACACTCCGCAACAAAACGGAGTCGCTGAAAGGAAAAATCGTGTTATTTAGGAGATGGCTCGTGCTATGTTGCATGCAAAGGATGTTCCGACCAAGTTTTGGGCGGAAGCGGTCCATACTGCTTGTTACATAATGAACCGTGTATATCTAAGATCTGGTACCACACAAACTGCTTATGAGCTATGGTATGGTAAGAAGCCGAATCTAAAATATATGCGAGTTTTTGGTAGTGTTTGCTATGTGTGCAAGGACAGACAAAGTCTGTCCAAGTTTGATAGTCGAGGTGAAGTAGCTCTTTTACTTGGTTATTCTTCTAACAGTAGGGCCTTTCGAGTGTTTAACTACACCACTCGCAAGGTCATGGAATCCTTTAATGTTGTTGTTGATGACACTATTACATCTGACTCTTCTGTTTCCACTGGTACACAGGATGTCACAGCTCTATCACCCGTGTCAAACCCGGCTGACATGTCTTCCATATCGTTATCATCACCTGATAATGGCAATGATGGTCCTAAACCTTCTGGTGATGCAGAGGACGTGCCTAGTAGGAGCGATGCTGTGCTCACACCGGATGATGTAGTCCAATCACCAGATGTAATTGATGTGTCTCCAGATCTCTCCACTGCACCTGCTGAACCTGAAAGGGTGTTTAATCAAGCTTCACCTCGTGTCAAACAACATCACTTCTTAGGAGATATCATTGGGGACATTAATGATCAGCGTCTGACTCGTCGGAGGGCCAAGGAGACAAATTGCGTTCATTATGTTTGTTATCTCTCTTCTCTTGAACCTAAAAATGTTACTGATGCTCTTACTGATGATGATTGGCTAGTTGCTATGCAGGAAGAACTCGGTCAGTTTAAGCGTAGTGATGTCTGGACGTTGGTTCCTAGACCTACTCACACTAATGTGGTTGGCACCAAGTGGATCTTTAAAAACAAATTGGATGAGTTCGGGCAGATTGTGCGCAACAAGGCAAGGCTCGTAGCTCAGGGCTATAGTCAGATTGAAGGCATTGACTATGGAGAGACATTTGCTCCTGTGGCTAGGTTGGAATCTGTCAGACTTCTTCTTGCTATGGCATGCCACTTGAATTTCAAGTTGTATCAAATGGATGTCAAAAGTGCATTTCTCAACGGTATTCTTAATGAGGAGGTCTATGTTGAACAACCTAAAGGGTTTGTGGATCACACTTTTCCGAATCATGTCTTCAAATTGCAAAAAGCACTGTATGGGTTAAAGCAGGCTCCTCGAGCTTGGTATGAACGTCTGACTTCCTTTTTACTAGGAAAAGGGTTTGTTCGTGGCAGTGTTGATCGGACTCTGTTTATACTAAGAAAGAATAATGATGTTCTTCTCGCCCAGGTCTATGTGGATGATATAGTGTTTGGCTCGACGTGCCCAAGTCTCTCTGAATCTTTCTTCCAGTTAATGAGCTCTGAATTTGAAATGAGTTTAATGGGAGAACTGAATTTCTTTCTTGGCTTGCAGGTCAAACAGTTTGATCATGGAGCTTTCATCTCTCAAACAAAGTATGCTAAAGAACTGGTTAAAAAGTTTGGTCTCAGCACTTCCAGTGGTCAAGATACTCCCATGGGTGAGAGGGTACGTCTTGGTAAGGATATTATGGGTAAGTCTGTTGATATTCGTGAATATCGGAGTATGATTGGTAGTCTTTTGTATCTCACTGCTAGTCGTCCAGATATTTCTTATAGTGTTGGGGTATGTGCAAGATTTCAGGCTAACCCTAAAGAATCTCATCTCACTGCTGTTAAGCGTATTATTCGGTATGTTGCTAGCACTCTTGACTATGGCTTATGGTTCACCAGAGATACAAATAGTGTTGTGGCAGGTTATTGCGATGCTGATTGGGGTGGTAATCTTGATGATCGTCATAGTACCAGTGGTGGCTGTTTCTATGTTGGGAATAATCTTGTCTCCTGGCATAGCAAGAAACAATCATCTGTATCCATCTCTTCATGCGAGGCTGAGTATATAGCTGCAGCTTGTGCATGTACGCAGCTTCTGTGGATGCGTCAGATGCTTCGAGATTATGGTATTCAACAGCAGGCGATGGACCTGTTCTGTGATAACACAAGTACCATTAGCATTTCTAAGAATCCTGTTCAACACTCACGCACAAAGCATATTGACATTCGTCACCATTTCCTTCGTGAGGCGGTCGAAAAGGGTGATATTGTAATGGAGTTCATTCCTACTGAACATCAGCTGGCAGATATTCTTACAAAACCTCTTGATGCAGGCCGATTCCATTCCTTGCGTAAGTCTATTGGGGTTGTAACTCTTCCCTAATTGTTCTGTTCCTTTCTTTTTCTCTCTGTTCTTGTCTGTGTTTAGGATGTTTAGGTTTGGTCATTTATTATGGTTGTTGGTATTGAGGACATACTACTTTCTCTATTGTGTGGATTCCATTTTACAGATGTTTCTAGTTTGGCGTCCTCAACTGTCTTTGTGTCATGCATAGTTGTAGGGATACATTATACTCTCTTCGTATTGGTAGTTTCTTGCATGATGCATTTACATGTGGTTTCCTGCATAACTCCTGTTACCTATGGTTTCGGTTCATGATCGTTGTTTGTTCTTTATATCGTCTCACCTCTTGTAAGTGGTCAATTACTCACAAAATCCCCAGCCATTTGAATGTCTTGAGAGCATACTCATTTGGCTAAGAACCCGTTGGGGCTGTGAGGGTCATGCTCTGACGGATGCACTCAGGAGATGTTAGTTCTTGTGTTGCACGTTATCATGGTATTGCCCTTCTTGAGTGTGTTTTGCCGAAAAGATGTAGGCTACACCCTACCCTCGTGTTCTGGTAAAAGATGGAGATACTTTATACTCCCACACGGGAATGGCATTTTTTTTTTTTTTAAAAAAAAAAAAAAAAAAAACTTTCAAGGTATTCAATGATCAATTTTTTTTTTTGTTTGTTCCAAGGTATTGGTCTATCCGGTTCTTCTACATGCTTGCATCATTTTAGTAACTATCATGTCATGGTGTATAATGTCGCTCTTCGATTTTGCATTGTCTTAAGGTTGGGGGTTGTCTATGCTGTATTCGGCTGTAATTGGAATCCTTATGATAAGTAGAATTGTTTTTCTTGTGATGTCTCTCAATATTTGTTCTTGGTAGTTCTTTGGTTTATTATCTGACTGGTTGGATGGTTTGTCATTTTTTTTTATTTATATATATATAGTTCACAAAAAAAAAAAAAAAAAAAAAAAAGGGGTTCGTACGAACGCTTTCAAGACGTTTGTACGTTTAGGTGGGCAGATCTTGTTTAAACGTACGAACGCTTCAACGACGTACGAATGTGATCTTCACCAGATGGTTAGTTTTTGGGTCCCGATGTTCGAACGTCTTCAGGACGTACGAACGTCTGTCATACAGTCCAGCTCCTTTGTGTTTAAATTCAATTTTTTTTTGCACCAAAAGCTTGCTGTTACATCAATCGTGCACCTTCTTCTCTTTTGCACGAACATTAGGTAATCTTCACCTTCTACTCTATTGTTGGGTCTATTTGACTGTGTGTTCTGGCAGTTGTTTTTAATTGGATTACTAATTCTTTTCTAATTGGCAGTTTAGTTCTGCTAATTAGGTTATGGACCTCTCTTTTGGGCCCATGTTAGGTTTACTATTATTTTTCTATATATAGGTGAGTCTTCTTCTCTTTCACTCCTATTGTGTCTTCTTACCTCTTGCTAGTTCTTTCTTTGTTCTTCTGCATTTTCTATGGCAGAATATGAACTTCTTGGAGTTTTTGTTCCGAATATTGGTTATGTGTCGTTTGTCGTGATGGAGTACAAAAACAATGCTAAGGTTTGTCGTTTATGTCGTGTTCCTCATGGGTATGACTATGATCATCGATCTTTATCTACTTCTTGCGTGGTTCATGTCAATCATTGGGAGAGGCTACCGGGACATCTTCAAAATCACATCTTGGAGTTGGCTGGATACCCGCAGGTTACAGGACTTGCTGCTCCTCTTACCGACTGTGGCTTGGACAGCAGAATTTGGGAGTTATTTTGTACGAGTGCTGCTCATCCTGTGACGGCTCGGTGGAATATCTATTCGGCTCGTGCGAAAGCCTTATGTCCTATCTTAAGCTTTATGTTCATGTGATTACTCAGTGAAATAGGCCTTCGGCTTGTGCGGAAGCTTGCCTCTCCAAGCTTCCTCTAGGCTTTCGAATTCGTTAATTCAAGCCTTCTGTTTTTGTCGTTTTGCCTTTTATGTTTATGGATTTCTCTGTTTGGTTATTAGTTGACTTTCTGAACTTTTAACAGTTGGATTAGTTTTATATTTTTATATGTTTTGTATTCTTCGTTTGGTATTGATTTCTTTTTCTTGGTTATTTGTTTATTGTTGGTTATTTTGTTCACTTGTTGTGACAAAAAGGGGGAGATTTATGACTCTAAGTACTAACAATCGTCTTCTTGTTGTTAGGTTATTTTTGGGTCATGTTTCAGGTATGCTACACGTATGGGGGAGTGAACGTGTTGATGATTTTAGACGTTATATTGTTATGGGGGAGTTCGAGTGCCAAAAATATTTTGGAGCTCATGAAGTATGGGGGAGTTGCTCGAAGGAACTTCTGTTGAATCCTTGATTGCTTCGGAAGTTCCTAGTTGCTTCCGTTCGATCTCTGATGGTTAAAGCATCTTCCTAAAGCTGGATAACAAGAATTGGTGACTTGTTATGTGTTTCTATTTTGAGTGTTTTTGTAGGCATGTTTTATAAATGCCATGGTTTGGGATTGTAAGCACGTTTTATAAGTGCTATTAGAGTCATAGGTTTTTGTCACAAAATCAATGTCAAAGGGGGAGATTGAAACCGGCACGAAGTGGTTTGACATCAATTTTGTGACAAAGTGTCCTTGGTTATCTCGCCTTGAATTCATTGTTAGGAAAACCAAGATGTACGCATGGTCGTCTCGTGTCCTTCGTGTTTCTTAGTTCTGTCCAGGATAAGTTATTGGGTTCTGGACGTACGTACCTAGTTAGGACGTACGTACGTCCACTGAAGCAGCGAACCTCTTTTGGTCAGGACGTACGTACGCAGTTAGGACGTTCGTACGTCCAAGTAGGCAGCAGACGAGTTTCGTATGAAGACGTACGTACCGTGTTAGAGCGTTCGTACGTCATGGTAGGCAGCAGGCTTATTTTTGTGTGGCGACGTTCGAACGTCATATCGACGTACGAACGTCCAAAGTCGGTTTGCACTGTTTCGGCCCATTTTCCTTGGTTTCCAACCCTAAGTATAAATAGGGTTTCTCTTCCATAGAACAAGTCAGTTATTTGGCCGTCCACCCTTCTTCTAGTTCATGTGTTTTGGTTAGGTTTTTGATATTGAAATTGTTTGTGGCTATTGAACTCAATTCCCTTTCTTCCCCCTTTTCTCTATTCATATCTTTGTGATCTTTAAGAGTTATTGTGAATTCGGCTTCGAGTCTTCTTGTGTGTTCATCAAGAAGTCGAGTGTCTTGTGCGTACATCAAGGTGCTCTGGTGAAGTCAAGGTGTTAGAGATAACCAGGAGTATCAACTCGCAGTGAGTGCAGGTAGTTGATAGGTTTGTACATCTCTTTTCATCTAGTGGATTATTTTGTTGTCACGAGGACAACCGTGGACGTTTCCCTGTTTGGGTTTTACCACGTTAAAAATCTCTGTGTGTTATTTACTTTCTGCGTATTGTTTGATTGTTTGTTTGAATTTACAATTGTTATACTAGCACTATTTGTAGTTTTACACAGTTTACAATTTGTTTTTGTTTCTATGTTAACTCATCAATCATCTCTGCTAAAAAAAAGAAGGGTATTTAATGCAGTGAAAATTCATCTGGTAATAAATGTTGTGACAGTAAAACTTAAAGGTTTTGGCAGCAATTTAACATGTTAATGGAGGATTAGCGACTTTTGCGTACCAAGAAATTCATATACGGTAAATTCTTTTAATTAGTTCAGTTCTAACTAACAAACTCTTGTACAATGTGGTTTACGTTGCCTGATTGTGTTAAAAAACTAAAGTCCTAAATTAATGTTTCAGAGAATTCTTTGGTAAATTAAAACTCAGAGGAAAAGAAGTTTTCAAGCCAAAAAAGATCTGCAGACTTTTCTTTCTTCCTTTGTTTCTCTAAAAGAATGACTGGTAATTTCCTGTGTTGTTGTGAACCGGATTTCAGTTTATAAACACAAATGTGCAACTGGAACTTATCGCTATACGAAGTACCAAAGAGTATTTTTTAACTTTTAGATTGATGCACAGTACTTTGAACCTTCATGGCTTCAACATCAATGTCAATGCCAAATGTTTTATTTGAACCCTGTCAGTATGGTGTACCCTGAACGACATTATTTTCAGAGACAAGGAATAGAAAAATGTGTGTGTTTTATTGTTTATTCTTCTCATAACTAATACGAGTGAGACGTTTATTGGAAATATTGTACATCGACACAGTATTAGAGCAGAGAATGTTCAAACAACTTGTTTGAAACAAGCATTCAGAACAAGTCAAGTATTTTAAAAAGACCGGCCAGTCTCTAATAAAGCATTGAGGTATGAACTTGACTTGAAGTCTTCCATAGTAAATTGGTGAGCATTCTGCCTGTGAGCTCTAGTAGTACATATATAGCATATGCAGAAGGCACCTTGAGTACCATTAATTTCCATTACCCTTTCCTTAATCAATCATGGAGTTGCCTTCACATGCAACTTCTACTCAGCTTTCTTTCAAACAATTGATTTGGTTGTTCTGTTTTATATGTATGTTTTCGCTAAGTTCATTCAAATCAGGCTCAGCAGCAGTAGTCACAACTTCTTTCAGAAATGAATCTGATCGTATTGCATTGCTCGCGATCAAGTCCCAAATTCCTAATGACCCATTGGGTGCACTGACTTCATGGAATGACTCACTCCACCATTGTGATTGGCAAGGAATCATATGTAGTCGAAGACATCGTCAGAGAGTCACTGTCTTGGATCTTCAATATAAAAAACTTGAAGGAACACTCTCTCCCTATATAGGCAACCTCAGTTTCCTTAAAGTCATCGGGCTCACCGAGAACAACTTCCATGGTGAAATACCACAAGAAATAGGTCGCTTGTTTCGTCTACAAGCCCTCTTGCTCAATAACAATTCCTTTGAAGGAGAAGTCCCAAGAAATATCACATATTGTTTTGATTTAATAGAAATCAATCTTGTAGATAATAAGCTCTCTGGGAGAATTTTTGCTGGATTTTCTTCCCTATCAAAGCTTGAGGCATTGGGACTTGCCAAAAACAACTTCAGTGGAAGAATCCCACCATCTCTTGGGAACCTAACATCTCTTACTCATCTTTCTCTTTTAAATAACCGTTTGGAGGGAAATATTCCGGACGATTTATGCAACATTCGGAGCTTAAGTTTTTTTCAAGTAGGCGGTAATATGCTCACAGGTAAAATTCCTTCTTGCCTTTTCAACCACTCAAGCTTATATAGTTTCGGAGTCCATGGTAAGCAACTAGAAGGAAGTCTTCCACCAAATATGGGTCTTACTCTTCCCAAACTCAGAGGAATTTTTTGGGAAGAAACAAGTTTAGTGGTCGTATCCCAGTTTCATTGTCCAATGCTACAAGACTAGAAAAAATTTCAATTCCTTTCAATGCTTTCACTGGTTCTGTTCCAAAAGATTTAGGAAAGTTGCAAAGACTTCGTTGGTTATTATTTGCTGGAAATCAATTAGGAACCCAACAAGGTAGAGATGATCTGAGCTTCATAAACTCTCTAACCAATTGTACCAAATTAGAATTCCTAGATTTCGACCAAAACATACTCAAAGGTCCACTGCCAAATTCTATATCTAATCTTTCCACCACAATCAAACTCCTGTCTTTTGGAAATAATAGTATCTATGGGAGTATTCCAGTAGGAATTGGCAATCTAGTTAACATGAACCTAATTAGTCTTTCTTTTAATTATCTCACTGGTGTCATCCCTACATCTATAGGAAATCTCAACCAACTACGAGTATTATATCTAGGACAGAACTTATTATCAGGACACATTCCATCTTCCTTAGGTAATTTGACTCAACTGACAACTCTCAGTTTATTAGAAAACAATTTAAGCGGAAGCATACCACCTTCTCTTGGAAACTGCAAAAACTTAGCAGAACTCAATCTTGCTATGAACAGCCTCATTGGTGCAATACCTATCCAAGTTTTTAGCATTTCCTCCATGACGGCTGGTCTTTTCTTATCCCCTTTTAAATTATAGTTAGAAGAAGGGTTACGTTCATGCTCATCTCTCTCCTTGTTTCTGCCTTCCTTTCGCCCATGCTCCTTTCTAACAATTCCTAATCCGAAATCATGTGCATAAGTTTGTAAGTGTGTCTGGCTTGTCACTTGTGTCTGAAACCGGCACGAAGTGGTTTGACATCAATTTTGTGACAAAGTGTTCATGGTTATCTCGCCTTGAGTTTATTGTTAGGAAAACCAAGTTGTACGCACATCGTCCCGAGTCTGTGTTCTCGCGTCCATGTGTCAAAACTAAGTTTTGGGTTTAGGACGTACGTACCTAGTTAGGGCGTACGTACGTCATGGTAGGCAGCAGACTTGTTTTGGTCAGGACGTACGTACCGAGTTAAGGCGTACGTACGTCATGGTAGGCAGCAGACTTGTTTTGGTCAGGACGTACGTACCGAGTTAGAACGTTCGTACGTCCAAGTAGTCAGCAAGCTCGGTTCGTGTGGAAGACGTACGAACGTCATATCGACGTACGTACGTCCAAAGTGGGTTTTCATTATTTCGGCCCATTTTCCTTTGTTTCCAACCCTAAGTATAAATAGGGTTTCTATTCCAAAGGACAAGTTAGTTCTTTGGCCGTCCATTCTTCTTCTAGTTCATGAGTTTTGGTTTAGGTTTTGGTGTAGAAAGTGTTTGTGGCTATTGAACTCAATTCCCTTCTTTCCCCCTTCTCTCAATTCATCAATCTGTGATCTTCCAAAGTTTATTGTGATTTCGGCTTCGAGTCTTCTTGTGTGTTCATCAAGAAGTCGAGTGTCTTGTGCGTACATCAAGGTGCTCTGGTGAAGTCAAGGTGTTAGAGATAACCAGGAGTATCAACTCGCAGTGAGTGCAGGTAGTTGGTAGGTTTGTACATCTCTTTTCATCTAGTGGATTATTTGTTGTCGCGAGGACAACCGTGGACGTTTCCCTTTTCGGGTTTTACCACGTTAAAAATTTCTATGTGTTATTTACTTTCTGCGTATTGTTTGATTGTTTGTTTGAATATTCAATTGGTATATTAGCACTATTTGTAGTTTTTCAATTGGTATCAGTCGCTGGGGGCTGGTTAAGGAGCGTAAAGGCTCACGCTAACGATCAATAGTGCTATGAGTTACTCTGGTAAGACACATGTCTCGGTTGTTGCTCGATTGTCTGATGAGCAATCAACTGCTAGTAAAGAATGCTCTAGTGACTGTGACAGGGATTTGATTCTGGTGGACAATAATGATTGGGCTACCCTATACCGGTTATCTAGAAAGGAATGCCTAAGGTTGGAGGCACAAAATTGTATTCTTCAGGATAGACTTGACTTACCCTCTTCTAGTTCCTCATCTATGTCAATCCTGGATAGGGAACCTGAATCATGGCAGGTTGATAAGGTGGCCTTATTGGGTAATCTTGCTGCTCTTGAGCACGACAAGGTCGAATGGGAAGCTCGGTGTAATATTTTGTCCACTGAACTAGACAAGGTAAAAAAGGAACTGATTCGTTTTCAGTCGTTCGAAAATTGCAATGGGTTGTCATCTTCTGAACTACCTCCACTGTTGCCCCATCCTCCTACCAAAAAGTCCGACATTCGTCACTCTGTGGACACGGTTGGCATCCGGCGTAAATGGAAACCGTTTAGGCGTGCTCCGCCTCAGGGAAGAAAAAATGCCTTGCTCACTATGCGAACAGTTTGGACATTGGGCCTCGCAGTGTGTTGTGGCTGCTCATGTTCCACAACCATGGAAGCTGTTTTCACAGCCGTCGTATGTTTATCCATCTTATCCATATGCCTCTTACTCTTCTCTTTGTAACTTTGCAGGAAATGTTTCAAATGTGGCGATTACTGCCCTTCATGTCTCAAGCTCAGATAGTGAGTGGTTACTTGATAGTGGTGCTTCGAAACATATGTCAGGTAATGCCAAACTTTTCTCCTCCGTTACTGCTATAGATGGTGGAAGTGTTACTTTTGGGAATGGTAAGCGATCTCCTGTGATTGGTAAGGGATTTGTCGCTGGTATTGGTTTATCTTCGAATGATGTTTGTTTGTTAGTTGATGGATTGCGTGTTAATTTGATCAGTATTAGCCAACTGTGTGATACTGACCATACTGTTAATTTTTCTAAAAATATATGTACTGTGCTTGATAGTTCGGGTAAGTGTATCATGACAGGTAAACGAACATTGGATAACTGCTATGCCATTCAGCCTGTTGCATCTGGCATAAACTGCTTACCTAGCAAACTAAATGAGGGTCTGTTGTGGCATCAAAGACTAGGTCATGTCAACTTTGAACACCTGGACAATCTAACTCGGAATGAATATATCAAGGGAGTTCCTAGACTTGGAAGAAATCGGGACACTGTGTGTGGTGGGTGTCAACTAGGTAAACAGATACGCAGTCCACATTCCAAGAAAAAGTCCATAACCACATATTCTCCTTTAGAACTCATACACATGGATCTGATGGGTCCTACTCGTACTCCTAGCTTAGGAGGCAAACGATACATCTTGGTTATGGTTGATGATTACACTCGCTTTACCTGGGTATCATTCTTGCGTGAAAAATCTGATGCGTTTCTTGAGTTTCAGGGGATATGTCTTCGTATTCAGAATGAGAAAGATACTCAAATTAAACATGTCAGAAGCGATAGAGGCGGTGAGTTCACAGCCACAGGTGTGATTGAGTATTGCATTGCAAATGGTACGTGGCAAGAATTTTCGGCCCCATACACTCCGCAACAAAACGGAGTCGTTGAAAGGAAAAACCGTGTTATTCAGGAGATGGCTCGTGCTATGTTGCATGCAAAGGATGTTCCTACCAAGTTCTGGGCGAAAGCGGTTCATACTGCTTGTTACATAATGAACCGTGTATATCTGAGATCTGGTACTACACAAACTGCTTATGAGCTCTGGTATGGTAAGAAGCCGAATGTCAAATATATGCGAGTTTTTGGCAGTGTTTGCTATGTGTGCAAGGACAGACAAAGTCTGTCCAAGTTTGATAGTCGAGGTGATGTTGCCCTTTTACTTGGTTATTCCTCTAATAGTAGGGCCTTTCGAGTATTTAACTACACCACTCGCAAGGTCATGGAATCCTTTAATGTTGTTGTTGATGACACTATTACATCTGACTCTTCTGTTTCCACTGGTACACAGGATGTCACAGTTCTCTCACCCGTGTCAGACTCGGTTGACATGTCTCCCATATCGTTATCATCACCTGATAATGGCGATGATGGTACTAAACCTTTTGTTGCTGCAGAGGACTTGCCTGGTAGGACCGGTGCTGTGCCCACACCGGATGATGTAGTTCAATCACCAGATGTGATTGATGTGTCTCCAGATCTCTCCACTGTCCCTGCTGAACCTGAAGGGGTGTTTAATCAAGCATCCCCTCGTGTTAAACAACATCACTCCTTAGGGGATATCATTGGGGACATTAATGATCAACGTCTGACTCGTCGGAGGGCCAAGGAGACAAATTGCGTTCATTATGTTTGTTATCTCTCTTCTCTTGAACCTAAAAATGTTACTGATGCTCTTACTGATGATGATTGGCTAGTTGCTATGCAGGAAGAACTCGGTCAGTTTAAGCGTAGTGATGTCTGGACGTTAGTTCCTAGACCTACTCACACTAATGTGGTTGGCACCAAGTGGATCTTTAAAAACAAATTGGATGAGTTTGGGCAGATTGTGCGCAACAAGGCAAGGCTTGTAGCTCAGGGCTATAGTCAGATTGAAGGTATTGACTACGGAGAGACTTTTGCTCCTGTGGCTAGGTTGGAATCTGTCAGGCTTTTTCTTGCTATGGCATGCCACTTGAATTTCAAGTTGTATCAAATGGATGTCAAAAGTGCGTTTCTCAATGGTATTCTCAATGAGGAGGTCTATGTTGAACAACCTAAAGGGTTTGTGGATCACACTTTTCCGAATCATGTCTTCAAATTGCAAAAAGCACTGTATGGGTTAAAACAGGCTCCTCGAGCTTGGTATGAACGTCTGACTTCCTTCTTACTAGGGAAAGGATTTGTTCGTGGCAGTGTTGATCGGACTCTGTTTATACTGAGAAAAAATAATGATGTTCTTCTCGCCCAAGTCTATGTGGATGATATAGTGTTTGGATCGACGTGCCCAAGTCTTTCTGAATCTTTTTCTCAGTTAATGAGTTCTGAATTTGAAATGAGCTTAATGGGAGAACTAAATTTCTTTCTTGGCTTGCAGGTCAAGCAGTTTGATCATGGAGCTTTCATCTCTCAAACAAAGTATGCTAAAGACCTGGTTAAAAAGTTCGGTCTCAGCACTTCAAGTGGTCAAGATACTCCCATGGGTGAGAGGGTACGTCTTGGTAAGGATGTTATGGGTAAGTCTGTTGATATTCGTGAATATCGGAGTATGATTGGTAGTCTCTTGTATCTCACTGCTAGTCGTCCAGATATTTCTTATAGTGTTGGGGTATGTGCAAGATTTCAGGCTAACCCTAAAGAATCTCATCTCACTGCTGTTAAGCGTATTATTCGGTATGTTGCTAGCACACTTGACTACGGGTTATGGTTCACCAGAGATACAAATAGTGTTGTGGCAGGTTATTGTGATGCTAATTGGGGTGGTAATCTTGATGATCGTCATAGTACCAGTGGTGGCTGTTTTTATGTTGGGAATAATCTTGTTTCCTGGCATAGCAAGAAACAATCATCTGTATCCATCTCCTCCTGTGAGGCTGAGTATATAGCTGCAGCTAGTGCATGTACAAATAGTGTTGTGGCAGGTTATTGTGATGCTGATTGGGGTGGTAATCTTGATGATCGTCATAGTACCAGTGGTGGCTGTTTTTATGTTGGGAATAATCTTGTTTCCTGGCATAGCAAGAAACAATCATCTGTATCCATCTCCTCCTGTGAGGCTGAGTATATAGCTGCAGCTAGTGCATGTACACAACTTCTGTGGATGCGTCAGATGCTTAGGGATTATGGCATTCAACAGCAGGCGATGGACTTGTTCTGTGATAACACCAGTACCATTAGCATCTCCAAGAATCCTGTTCAACACTCACGCACAAAGCATATCGATATTCGTCACCATTTCCTTCGTGAGGCGGTCGAAAAGGGTGATATAGTAATGGAGTTCATTCCTACTGAACATCAGCTAGCGGATATCCTTACAAAACCTCTTGATGCAGCCCGCTTCCATTCCTTGCGTAAGTCTATTGGGGTTGTATCTCTTCCCTAATTGTTTTGTTACTTTCTTTTTTCTCTCTGTTCTTGTATCACTGGTTATGTCTGTTCTTGTCGTTATGGTTGGGTATGTTGGTTCTTTCTTAATCAGTTGAGGGCAAAGGTAATTTTTCTCAGGATGGATCGCTCAATAGTCGTGAGCTTCTTTTTGTTGGTATTGAGAACATACTACCTTCCTTATTGTGTGGATTCCTTTTACAGATATTTCTAGTTTGGCATCTTCAACTGTGATTTTTCTGTCATGCATAGTTGTTGGGTTACCTCATACTCTCTTCGCCTTGGTAGTTGTTACATGATGCATTTACATGTAGCTGGATTGTCATTTTAAATACCTGTACATCCCCAGTCTTATATGATTTTCCTTCATGGTCATCGTCCTCTTTTGTATTTATATACCTCTTGTAAGTGGTCAATGACTCACAAAATCCCCAGCCATTTGAATGTCTTGAGAGCATACTCATTTGGCTGAGAACCCGTTGGGGCTGTGAGGGTCATGCTCTGACGGATGCACTCAGGAGATGTTAGTTCTTGTGTTGCACGTTACCATGGTATTGCACTTCTTGAGTGTGTTTTGCCGAAAAGATGTAGGCTACACCCTACCCTCGTGTTCTGGTAAAAGATGGAGATATTTCATACTCCCACACGGGAATGACTTTTGTTTCAAAAAAAAAAAAAATGGCAAGTGGCTTTTGCTTTTGTCTAGTTGAAAGACAAGAAGAAAAACAATATTGTGTGTTTCCTTGGTTTTGTTGTGCTCCGGTTCACTTTCATAATTGGTTTAGTTGGAAGTGACTTTCAATATACTCAATGATCATGTTTTTAGTTTATTTCCAGGGGATGGTATAGGTCCATCAGGTTCTTCTGCATGTTTGTATTATTCTAGTAACTACCATGGCTTGGTGTATGATGTCGTTCTTCGATTTTGCATTTTCTTGTGGTTGAGGGTTGTTTAAACTGTATTTGGCTGCAATTGGAATCCTTATGCTAAGGAGAAATGTTTCTGTGTGATGTCTCTCAATATTTGTTTTGAGTTGTTATTCGGATTGTTTTCTGGCTGTTAGGATGGTTCCTCATTGTTTAAAAAAAAAAAAAAAAAAAAAAAGGTGGGAGTACGAACATTGTTATGACGTTCGTATGTTGAGTTGGTCAGAACTTTTTCTAATGTACGAACGTTTCTAGAACGTACGAACGTGTATTCTGACAGATGTTTTTGGGGTCCCAACGTACGTACGTTCCTGTTACAGACTCAGTCCATATATACCTTTTAAGCTTATATGTTTAACAGGTTTTGGTCCATCTGTTACATTCAATGCGTGCCCCCTTCTTCCCTCTCGCACGAACATAAGGGATTTTATTCTTGCTCTTCTCTTTCCCTTCTCTCTACATTGGCTTTTGTCGACCTTATTAGTGTTCTTCTTCTCCTCGATTGTTGTTGTTCTTCCATATTTGTTCTTGTTCTGGTTTATTCTCTGTATTTCTTTTCTTACCATTACTCTTTTGCTATCTAGTTTTTGTTTCTACACTTAGATGTTGAGCATGTTATTGGATATTGCTATTTTAATATTAGTTCTAGTTCTTTTCAGTTTTGCAGTAAATTTCTGCTAATTAGGTAATGGACCTCCCTAATCGGGCCCAAGTTAGGTTTATTTGTTTTTATTCTCTATATATATGGGAGTCCTCTATTCTCTTAATCCTATTGTGTCTTCTTACTTCCTTCTAGTTCTCTCTTTGTTCTTCAGAATTATTCAATGACAGAATATGAGCTTCATGGGGTTTTTGTTCCGGCTGTTGGTTATGTGTCGTTTATGATGATGGAGTACAAAAACAATGCAAAGGTTTGTCGTTTATGTCGTGTCCCCCATGGGTATGACTATATTCATCCATCTTTCCTTCATCCATGCATAACTCATGTCAATCATTGGGAGAGACTACCGGGACATCTCCAAAATCACATTTTGGAGTTGGTTGGATATCCGAAGGTTCCAGGACTTGCTGCTCCTCTTACCGACTGTGGCTTGGACAGCAGAATTGTGGAGTTATTTTGTACGCGTGATGATGATCATGTGATAGCTCGGTGGAATAGACCTTCGGCTCGTGCGAAAGCTTTATGTCCTGTCTTAAGCTTTATGTTCATGTGATAGCTCGGTGGAATAGAACTTCCGGCTCTGGGTCATTGGGAGCGAGTTTTTAAACTTAGTTAACTTCATTTTTATCTTATGTCTTTATTGTTTCTTATGTTTATGGATTCCTATGTTTGGTTATTAGTTGATTTCATGAACCTTTAAGAGTTGGGCTAGTTTTCATCTTTTTATCTGGTTTGTCTTGATTGTTTGGTGTTGCCTTCTTTTCTTGGTATTTTTTTAATATTGTTTATTTCCTATTTGTCGTGTCTTTTGTTGTTTGGTTCTTTTGTTCACTTGTTGTGACAAAAAGGGGGAGATTTATGACTCTAATTACTAACAATTGTCTCCTTGTTGTTAGGATATTTTTGGGTCATGTTTCAGGTATGCTACACGTATGGGGGAGTGAACGTGTTGATGATTAGAGGTTGTACAGTTATGGGGGAGCTCGAGTGTCAAAATTTTGGAGCTCATGAAGTATGGGGGAGTTGCTCGAAGGAACTTCTGTTGATTCCTTGATTGCTTCGGAAATTCTTAGTTGCTTCCGTTCGGTCTCTGATGGTTAAAACGTCTTGCTCAAGCTGGATAACAAGAACTGGTGACTTGGTATGTGTTCTACCTTGAGTGATTTTGTAGGCATGTTTTATAAATGCCATGGTTTGGGTTTGTAAGCACGTTTTATAAGTGCTATTAGAGTCATAGGTTTTTGTCACAAAATGAATGTCAAAGGGGGAGATTGAAACCGGCACGAAGTGGTTTGACATCAATTTTGTGACAAAGTGTTCATGGTTATCTCGCCTTGAGTTCATTGTTAGGAAAACCAAGTTGTACGCACATCGTCCCGAGTCTGTGTTCTCGCGTCCATGTGTCAAAAATAAGTTTTGGGTTTAGGACGTACGTACCTAGTTAGGGCGTACGTACGTCATGGTAGGCAGCAGACTTGTTTTGGTCAGGACGTACGTACCGAGTTAGGGCGTACGTACGTCATGGTAGGCAGCAGACTTGTTTTGGTCAGGACGTACATACCGAGTTAGAACGTTCGTACGTCCAAGTAGTCAGCAAGCTCGGTTCGTGTGGAAGACGTACGAACGTCATATCGACGTACGTACGTCCAAAGTGGGTTTTCACTATTTCGGCCCATTTTCCTTTGTTTCCAACCCTAAGTATAAATAGGGTTTCTATTCCAAAGGACAAGTTAGTTCTTTGGCCGTCCATTCTTCTTCTAGTTCATGAGTTTTGGTTTAGGTTTTGGTGTAGAAAGTGTTTGTGGCTATTGAACTCAATTCCCTTCTTTCCCCCTTCTCTCAATTCATCAATCTGTGATCTTCCAAAGTTTATTGTGATTTCGGCTTCGAGTCTTCTTGTGTGTTCATCAAGAAGTCGAGTGTCTTGTGCGTACATCAAGGTGCTCTGGTGAAGTCAAGGTGTTAGAGATAACCAGGAGTATCAACTCGCAGTGAGTGCAGGTAGTTGGTAGGTTTGTACATCTCTTTTCATCTAGTGGATTATTTGTTGTCGCGAGGACAACCGTGGACGTTTCCCTTTTCGGGTTTTACCACGTTAAAAATTTCTGTGTGTTATTTACTTTCTGCGTATTGTTTGATTGTTTGTTTGAATATTCAATTGGTATATTAGCACTATTTGTAGTTTTTCAGTGTCATGTGTGTCCAACACAGATTTTAAAACAATATGGAGTGTCCATGTTACATGGAAAGAAATATGTTTCATCTGAAACGCTGGATCAATCTCTACTATGAATTAACGTTAATGTTCTTAAAATATATCCACAGGTTTTATTTTTGGGCATATGCCTTCCTATATATGCTGTCAACTCCATTGACAAAGCGTGGAATAGTTGGGACTCTATTGCTACTTTTGTCTGCCTTATTGGGATAGCTGTTGCTTACTTTGCTGATACACAACTACACGAGTTTGTGAGCAAAAACAAAATATTCAAGGAATTTGGTGTAGACATAGTACCCAATCTTGATAGTGGTTTATGGCGGTACTCTCGTCATCCAAATTACTTTGGGGAGCAGCTATGGTGGTGGGGTTTAGTTATCTTTGGATGGAACATTGGACATGGGTGGACACTCATTGGATCTTTCATAAATAGTATGTGCTTCGCATATGTTACTGTGGTGGTAGAACAAAGAATGCTGAAACAGGAATTCAGAACCAAGTCTTATAGGTTGTACCAAAAGTCAACATCAGTGTGGATTCCTTGGTTTAAGTTGTCTCAGAAGGAAGATTCTAAATATAAGAAATATTGACACAGTTGTGTTGAATCTGTTGTGGAATATATTGTATATATCGATTTTGTAATTTGAAACATTCTGTAACGCCCCTGAAATCCGATCCTAGCTGGCCAGGCAAAATTCGGGTAACAGAGTCATAATGATCTCCATATGTCCTCCATGGACCGTAGGGTCACACTACTGTCACGTGATATCACACCTCTAGACCACAGAAGAACATAATAAAATAAACAACAAATACTAAATTAACAGCGGAAGTCTAAACAAAATACAAACTATATAAATATACATCAGAGTCATGCCCGAAGGTTACAACTCATCAAACTCCAACTAGACATATGAGCAACTCAAGACAACCTCCACCAAGCTCTTATCGAATACTTCATCTCTAAAACACTTGTATCCTGAAAAAGAAAAAGGGAAGACGTTAAACGCCAGCAAGTTACAGAACTTGAGGTTCGATCTTAATTCCCAGAAAAGGAATCCGCGCGTCCTAAAGATAAACAATTATAAATAATAATTAATTTATTTTAGCATTTAACACAATGATAAATAAATCAACAAGATCATTCTCTGGTAATCCGCAATGTCCAGTTCCAATAATCGAATAATCAAAATCTATTTCAATTAATCAATCAATCAATCAATCAATTAATCAGTCTGCAATATCGGATCAAGTCCTTATCCAGTAAATCCAATCCATCATATTACATCAATCCAAATCCATGCATCAAGTGCCAAGTTGTGCAGTAGCACCGAGTCGTACGCATCATCGCCACACACTCACATGAAATTCATATATAAAGTTGTGCAGTAGCACCGAGTCGTACGCATCACGCCATACACTCACATGAAATTCATATATAAAGTTGTGCAGTAGCACCGAGTCGTACGTATCACGCCATACACTCATATGAAATTCATATATAAAGTTGTGCAGTAGCACCGAGTCGTACGCATCACGCCATACACTCACATAAATTTATATATAAAGTTGTGCAGTAGCACCGAGTCGTACGCATCACGCCATACACTCATTGAGTTATGTCATGTGACAACACTCCGGGACGTCTCCCCATCATACGGGTTCGGTGTTAATTTGTTTAACACGCCCAAATCTAATCCAACACATGGTTCAATCCAACCATTCTATTCCAATCATTATCCATATAAATATATATGACGAACAACATAAACGTGTATGATGTCAAGTTCAGGAATTTCTAAAGTAAGAAAGTCCATAACCAATGGATTCAATCAAACATTTCAATACCAAGTCAAATATTCAAATCCAATAATAACATATTTTAAAATATAAATTTCAGCAATATTAATAACTAAATATTAACAAGTTTGCATATTTATCAAATTCTAATTATTAAAACATGTATTTTCATGAGAATCAATTATTATTCTACTATCCCAAACTTAATAACCAAACTAACACTTCAACCTAATCTGAAAATTAAGAGAAAACATCAAGTAATATAACTTGCCTCATAAGAAAACCACCAAACACCAAATATACGAAGAACACAACTCAAAACCACCATACTGCAATCCAGTCACAGATTTTTTGACCTCCAAAGAATCAGTTGTACAGGTCACGTCCGGAAGATTCACATACTCTACTTTATATGCTCAGATGCGTATTTTCAATAGGGTTCTAATGACGTAAGATTCATGTCATTCCGAGTTCTGTAGAGAGAGTTATGGCCGAAATACTAACAGGGTGTTATCAAAAACGGGAATCCATATATTTCTCTTCAAGTTTGAGATCTTGGGTTTTTCTTTTTGATTTAATAACTAAGGATATTATATATACTAATATTTATTTATGTGGACTTAAAGATGAGTTTAAAATAAAGCCCAAAGGCATGATACTAATCCCATTTATAAAACCTATTTATATAGTCAAAGAAGTCCAAATTGAAATCTAATTTCTATTAAGCACAAGCCTATCAAAATACCGGGTATTACACATTCATAGAAGAAATTTCACATTAAGGCCCTGCTTGGTTACCCCGCAAAAATTTGCATAAAATTTAGCCTAATTTAATATGCTTGAAACTCTTGATAATTAGTTTTATGAACAAAATTTATGCAAAAGTTTGGTGCTATTTCAAAAGTGCAAAAAGTTTACACCTTTCTCTAATAAACTTAGTAGGGGACCATTTATGATTATCTCATGTTTATGCAAAGTTTAAGTAGGGGACCAATAGGGTTTAAGCTAAAATAGGTGGGGGTCCATTCAAATTAAAGAGTAAACTTGGGAGGGACCACTCTAACTATAGATGGGTAAAAATTTGCCTTTTTTGCAGCCCAAACAAGCAGGGCCTAAATGGAAGAAATATTGTATCTTTGCTTTAAGGTCAATGTTAGTGTCTACCCCTACCTAATTAAACCCCAAGAAATATAGTAGTTTATGACAGCTACAATGCAGTGAGTTGTTCTTATTCTATTCATGTTTTGTAAGGATCAATTGAATATTCAGCCCCCTTATGATCTTTTGCTGTTATATAGTCGTTTTGATCATCGGCATATTATATTAAATATATCGATGTATATATCCTTTTGCAGTTCTAGATCTTGTGTTTGTTCGTACTTGGTACAAGTGTTCTTCTATGTTATACATAGCTTCTCTTCCTATGCCCCAATTATTACATTGTTTTGGTTCAGAAATGACTTTGATATTGGATCATAATGTAATCGAAGAAAAGAGAGGGAGAATGGTCAAGGAGAGGAGGGAAAGTGTGGAAACTAATATTGATTCTTAAAAATACCATTACCTGTCTCCCAATGTGGAGCACTAATTGTGATAAACTTCTACAAAGAAGGATGAGCTTGGGTAATGGGTGTATATTGTGCAAATGTGCAGAAGAAACTATGCAACATCTTTTCTTGAGTTGGAGGGTACTGAGGCATATTTGGTGGAGATATATGCATCAACAATCAATGCACTTGGAAGCTGGCACTGGGCAGCTGGACAGCTGGTTGTGGCTTATGAAGTATTGCCAACCCCATACTTGAACAATGGCCTGCGATAGAATGTATAGGTGTCTCTAAAGTTATATGGCAGATTTTACCTCATGAAGTGTTGTTGAACATTTGGGCTAAGCAAAATTGTTTATTTGAAAAAGGCAGTGCAGGTTGACAAAGTGATTTAGAAGGTTGTTGCTAAAAATTGATAAGAAAAGTGCTGGAAAGGTGATCACGACAGAAACAGGGTGAAGAACAGCTGAAGATATGGGATTTTGATGCAGGCCTGGTAGGTGTGTTTCAGTGGAATTTCTTGTCAGTGCTGCATGTCTGATTTTCTTACCAGTCAGGTGCTGCCGAATTTCAGAGTATGAAATTGGAAGCGAGGTGTCCACACAAGGGGATGAGTAAAATTATGGAATATTGTTGCTCGAGATGTTTACAACAGAATAAACCAACAGATGACATGTTTCTGAATGAAATGGCTTTGCCTGATCAAGTGATGGGTATTGTAGATCCCTTGGTGTTTTTAGAAGAAAAGGAGAGGTACTTAATATTGTTGGGCAGAGGAATATGTTGCGGTAGACTACGCGAAGATTTGGTTTCTAAATCTAGAACTCTTGGCAGCAGAAGCATCTGTTAATCAATATACAATAATTTTTATCATATTTTACACCATCTTAATTTTTCTTTTGTGTGAAAATAATATCTGTGTGTTCATTCGTTAAACTTTTCATCCTTAATACAAGGGGACGTTTATTAGAACAGAGGTCAGAGAATGCTCAAACAAACATTCAGAACCAAATCAAGTTTTCTTGACTCAGAAGTGAGTTTTCATATTTTGCTTTGGTGTTTAATCATTCAATTCAACCATTAACAATGGAAACAAGACTTTCTATAAAAATTCCATGGATAGGATTCAAAGAGTGTAAGCCACGGTTGAATCTAATGAAAAAAGCAAACATGATGGGATGTCATGGAGTCTATTTATAAGATTAACGTAAGAACCGGACTTAAAAATTAATGTCTGTATATGATTGACTATCTATATATGAATGAATGGATGTCATTGAAGTCTTTAAGCATTACTGTTGGTATATTCTTGACTACAAGTCTTCCATAGTAATCATTCTGCCTGTGAAACTCTATATAGCTTATGTAAAAGGCTCTTTGAGTACTATTAAATCAACCATGGAGTTGCCTTCACATGCAATTTGTACTCAGTTTTCTTTCAAACAATTGATTTGCTTGTTCTGTTTTATATGTATGTTTTCGCTAAGTTCATTCAAATCAGACTCAGCAGCAGTAGTCACAGCTTCTCCTGTAAACGAATCTGATCGTTTTGCGTTGCTTGCAATCAAGTCCCAAATTCCCGACGACCCATTAGGAGCACTGACTTTATGGAATGACTCACTCCACCATTGCAATTGGCAAGGAATCACATGAGGTCGAAGACATCGTGAGAGAGTAACAGTGTTGGATCTTCAAAATAAAGAACTTGGAGGAACACTCTCTCCCTACATAGGTAACCTCACTTTCCTCAAAGAAATCACTCTCACGAAGAACAACTTCCACGGTGAAATACCAAAAGAAATAGGTCGTTTGTTTCGTCTACAAAAATTACATCTCGATAACAATTCCTTTGAAGGAGAAATCCCAAGCAATATCACATATTGTTCTGATGTAAGACAAATCAATCTTGTCGATAATAAGCTCTCTGGGAGCATTTTTGCTGGAATTTCTTCCCTATCAAAGCTTCTCATATTGGGTCTTGCCAAAAACAACTTCAGTGGAAGAATCCCACCATCTCTTGGGAACCTAACATCTCTTACTGATCTTTCTCTTGCATATAACCATTTGGAGGGAAATATTCCGGACGATTTATGCAGCATTCGGAGCTTAAGTTTTTTTTAAATAGGCATTAATAATCTCACAGGTAAAATTCCTTCTTGCCTTTTCAACTACTCAAGCATGTATCATTTCGCATGTACTGGAAATAGACTAGAAGGAAGTCTTCCACCAAATATCGGCCTTACTCTTCCCAACCTCAAAAATATTGTTTTGGGAGGAAACAAGTTTAGTGGCCATATTCCAGTTTCATTGTCTAATGCTACAAGACTAGAAGTCTTTGATATTGCATTGAATGCTTTCACTGGTTCAGTACCAAGTGATTTAGGGAAGTTGCAAGCACTTCGTTGGTTAGGGTTTGGTGTAAATCAAATAGGAACCCAACAAGGTGGAGATGATCTCAACTTCATAAACTCTCTAACCAATTGTAGCAACTTAGAATACCTAGATTTTAGCGAGAATGTCCTCAAAGGTCCACTGCCAGATTCTATATCTAATCTTTCCACCACAATCAGACTCCTAAATATGCAACAAAATAGTATCTATGGAAGTATTCTATAAATAATATCTCTGGTGCCATCCCTACATCTATAGGAAAACTCAATCAGCTGCGAGAATTATATCTAGGAAAAAACTTATTATCAGGACAAATTCCATCTTCCTTGGGTAATTTGACTCAATTGACATATTTCACAATATCGTATAACAATTTAAATGGAAGCATACCACCTACACTCGGAAATTGCCAAAACTTGGAACAACTAGATCTTAGTGCAAACAACCTCGTTGGTACAATACCCAAACAAGTTGTTAGCATTTCTTCTCTATCAACTGGCCTTTTCTTGAGTCAAAATTCGCTTACTGGTTCACTACCATTAGAGGTAGGTAACTTAACAAATATTATGGAATTGGTAATTTCTGATAATCAATTATCCGGACACATTCCAAAATTACTCGGCGATTGTTTGAACCTAAATGTCCTTTACATGGATGGTAACTTCTTGGAAGGAGAAATTCCCAAGTCATTGATCACATTAAAAGGTCTTGTAAGTTTAGATATTTCTCGTAATAAATTGTCCGGGAAAATTCCAAAATACTTCGAGCAGTTTCCAAATCTCAACTATCTTAATTTATCATTCAATCTGCTTGAGGGTCGGGTTCCACTCAACGGGGTGTTTGCAAATGCAAGTTTTGTTTCAGTTGATGGAAATCCAAATTTGTGTGGAGGTATTGAAGGGTTGAAGTTGTCTCCATGCATCCAGAAGGAAACAAAGAAGAAGACATCATTATCATTCAAAGTGATAATCCCTATAATTGTTGGAAGCGTATGTTTGCTTTTGTCATTGCTTTTCTTCCTAGTGGTGTGCCGAAAAAAAGTGTTGAACAAAGCTCAATCTTCCACAACATTCTCTAATATTCCATCGTACATGAGGGTCTCTTATATGGAGCTCCTTCGAGCAACGAATGGATTTTCTGTGGACTATTTGATTGGTGTGGGGAGTTATGGCTCTGTGTTTAAAGGCATACTCCAAGATATCAACCAAACTGTTGCAGTGAAGGTTCTTAATCTTCAACAAGAAGGAGCTTCAAAGAGTTTTATAACTGAATGCAATGCTTTGAGACATCTTCGTCATCGAAACCTTCTCAAAATCAAAACAGCTTGCTCAAGTGTGGACCTTCTAGGAAATGATTTTAGAGCTTTGGTTTTCGAGTTCATGCCTTATGGGAGTTTAGAGGAGTGGCTACATCCAAGAGTAAATGGGCAACAACATGGCCCAAGAAATTTGAGTTTCATCCAAAGATTGAATATAGCCATTGATGTTGCTTCCGCGCTGGAGTACCTTCACCACCGCTGCCAACCATGTGTAGTGCATTGTGATTTAAAACCAAGCAATGTTCTTCTTGATGAGGATATGACTGCTCGTGTCGCTGATTTTGGAATAGCAAAATTGTTCTCTGCTGCTTCCTATGATTCTGCACAAAGTCAACCTAGTTCCGAGGTGATCAGAGGATCCATTGGTTATGTTGCTCCAGGTAATCCAGAATCTTCTGTTTACAACTAATATACACTATATTTAATACACTTCATAGTATGTGTTTAATTATAGGATGATTTTATAAATAAAATGCAGAGTACGGCATGGGTGTTAAAGTGTCCATGCAAGGAGATGTGTTCAGTTATGGGATATTGTTGCTAGAGATGTTTACAAGAAAGAGGCCAACAGATGATATGTTTCTGAATGGGTTGAGTTTGCATAACTATGCTGAAATGGCTTTGCCTAATCAAGTGATGGGCATTGTAGATCCTCTGGTGGTGCTTTTAGAAGATACAAATGAAATATCCAACATTGTGGAGCAGAACAATACCAGAGCTAGACTAGAAGAATGTTTGGTTTCTGCCATTACACTTGGAGTCACATGTTCTGCAGAAGTACCCGCGGAGCGGATGACCATGAGTGTTGTTGTCTCTGAATTGCTTCATATCAAGAAACATTATCAAACAATTTTCAGGAGCATTTCTGAGTGATGATTTGGCCTTTACCAATTTTCAGGAGCATTTCTGAGTGATGATTTTATTCTGTCTTTTTCTTTCTCTTGTTGTACCCCAATTACTACTATGTTTTAAAATAAAAATGCTTTGATGTTTCTTGTCTCTAACAACATTATTATACAGTAATTCGTAGCGATATGGCATGATCAGCATTATTATATATAGATGAAATGAATTGTTGAATGGGTATGGAAATTATCAAACATTCAAAGTGTTCTCACTCATTACATTTATTAGCTTGTAAAACTGGTCTTTTTCGATAAGAGCATTCCCAATAGTAAAAGGGTTTTAAGGGTGCCACATAGGAGAGAGAGAAAAGGTTTTAGCATAAAATTTATGTTAAAAGTGATTAGCACTTTTAGAGTTACCAATGGTTGGTTTTAAAACAAGGGTTAAAATTTAAGGTTTCACTTTTCCCAAAAAATATAGGCTGTGCTTGTTTACCCGGAAAAAGACCGGAATGCAAAAACACGTCATCCATTTTATGTTTTTTTGCTTTTCTGATTGCTTGTTGATTCAAGTTTATATGGGTCCCACTGCTAAAAAAATTATTAAACCGTAAACCACGTAAGCAAATACTACGGTTTAGTGAAACCCGGAATTCTAAGTAAAACAGAAAATCAAGCCTTCTTTTGTGGTCCCCAACAGAAAATCAAGCCTCTTTTGTGGTCCCCATTGGTCTTCAGAATCTTTTATCTCGCCACGTCTCTCTTTCCTCTTTTATGATTGTGCTCAAACAAGCAACAATATATGTAATAAATGGAAAGTGTGGAATTTTGTTTTAACTTTTTTAAAATTTAACCGTTTCCATTTCCGTTTCCCCAAAACTTCCGGGGAAACAAGCACAGCCATAGTGTACATTGTGATGAAATCTAATTTTTAATTAATAAAATGGTCCTATGTGGCACTTTTAACTCCTTGACAAATTTGCCAAGGAGGTAAAAGTGTTTTGCTTGAAAAGTGTGTTAAAACCCACTATTGGCAAGAGTTTTTTACTAAAAGTTGCTAAAAGTGATTTAAAACCTACCATTGGGAATGCTCTAATGTTATGTATTGATAATTGGCATGCATTGAAATTATAATATTTGACAATTGGTCCCTTAAGGATTTGAATTTAATTTTTATTTACATAAAAAGATGAGATAGTCATTATTAATTACTAAAAAGGATTAGAGCTTAAAAAGCAAGAGATTGGACCTTCAGTTAGGTTTTTGATTTCAGATTTACTTTTTACAAAATTGTTTTCTACACCTTTAAAAAGAAAAGAAGAAAAGAAGAAAAGCTAGGGTTTTGGCAGGCGACTTATTAATAGAAGAAGGAAGATGAAGAACATTAATTAACAAGCGAGTAAACTTTTACATTTTACAGTTTTTGTTTCCTGGTAGTTTCCATATCGCATAGATTTGACAACCTTAGAAATCTATTATACTATATTAAAGCAGAAAATACCCCTAAGAAAATATCTCTTCAATTAGGCTATCAATAAGACTGAAATTGATAGTCTAATTGAAGAGAATTTTGATTAAGTTTGGGTATATTTGTAATTAGGCAAAAGTGGACCACCATCACAGATATAATTAAGCCCAATTAGACCATGGGAATAATTAAGCCCAATAAAAAAAATTAAAAGAATACCCAATCCCAAGTATAATCAAGTCCAGCCCGTACCCAGTTGGACCAAATCACAAGCATAATTAAAATACAGTAAAACTTCGATAAATTAATAGCCTTGAGACTAGAGAAAATTATTAATTAAACGAGATATTAATTCATCGATTAATTAATAAACTATTAATTTACATAAACAATATATTTTCATGTATGTCTTTCTTTTTAGGGGGCTAACATGATGAAGCTGGATAATCATTTTATTCTAGAACCGGTTCCACGAAAAGAAACACTAAAATCGATAATGATATTGGAATAATTTCTTTCTTGCAATACAAAATACAACACCAGATCAACTCATCACACTACAAAAATTTAGAGACGAGGTTCAAACCAAAATCAATTTTGAGAAAAAAAAAACAATAATTGACTTTCATTATAAAAAAATATAAAATATATTTGTATATCAAAAAAATATTAATTTATATATTAGTTGGGCCTTCAAGGATTTTTCTAAAATGTATTAATTATCTAATAAATTTACCGAAATATTAATTTATCAACATATGCCCAAGTTGGGACCAACCAAAAATATTATTTAAAGGAGATAATTAATTTATCGGGTATTATCTTATCGAGGTTTTACTATATCTTTTCAATTATGCTGAAATTGATAAATTAATTGAAGAGAAATTCATTCAATTTGGGGTATTTTTGTAACTACACAAAATAAATAAAAATAGGTCAATATGTAATTTCACATATTAAATACAACAACCTTCATAAGTAACCCTAACTCGAATTCTTTATAAGCAGTAAACCACATTATCACCACTAAATCTAATACCAGTAATTGACTACCATTGATAAAATGCTCTAACTCGAATTTCTTTCAATTCAACAATTTTAACTTCAATAAGTTTACCAGTAATCTTTTTTGAATAAGTAGCTAAATAATTATCTGGTGGAAGTAGTGATTTACATTGAAATCACCAGATGATTTACTACATTTGTACAACTTTTCCATCTATTATACTCAATTAAAGCTGAAAATACCCTTAAAAAAATATCTCTTCAATTAGATTGAAATTAATAGCTTAATTGAAGAGAATTTTGATTGAGTTTGGGAATCAAGTCCAGCCCGTACAAAAAATACAGTAAAACCTCGATAAATTAATAGCCTTGGAAGTAGAGAAAATTATTAATTAAATGAGATATCAATTCATATATTAATTAATAAATTGTTAATTTACATAATTAACAGTATATTTTTATGTATATCTTTCTTTTTTTTAGGGGGGGGCTAACATGATGAAACTGGACAATCGTTTTATTCTAAAACCCGTTCCACGAAAAGAAACACTAAAATCGATAATGATATTGGAATAATTTCTTCTTGCAATACAAACTACAACACCAGATCAACTTATCACACTACAAAAATTCAGAGACGAGGTTCAAACCAAAATCAATCTTGAGAAAAAACAAGCAAAAATTGACTTTTATTATAAAAAAAATATAAAATATATTTGTATATCAAAAAAATATTAATTTATATATTAGTTGGGCATTCAAGGATTTTTCTAAAATGTATTATCTAATAAATTTAGCGAAAAATTAATTTATTAACATATGCTCAAGTTGGGACCAGCTAAAAATATTATTTAAAGGAGATAATTAATTTATCGGGTATTATCTTATCGAGGTTTTACTGTATCTTCAATTAAACTGAAATTGATAACTTAATCGAAGAGAAATTCAAAACTCACCAAGATTTACATTGAAATCACCAGATGATTTATTACGTTTATACAACTTCTCCATCTTCCTCTTCACTCAAAGTCTATGTCTGCTTATATGCTTATATTTGATCCATGTATATATGATGTTTGCTGAAGATCTCTCGACGACACAGAAATCAAAACTCACCAGTATTCTAAGTCAAATGGGCAGCTATGCAAGTTTATTAATAAGATCATTAATAATATTAATATGATATTATTGTGGACACACGTCAAACATGTTTATGATGGTCATTTTCAATTACATTCTAGATTTGACAAAAAGTATTTTGCAGGAATATGGAGAACCAGTAATCTATTTCTTTTCTTTGCACTTATTAGGCACTGACAAAAAGTAAATGAAAATAGAAAATAAACTCCAATAAAGATGATGATATAATCTTCAATACATTTCAATGGTGGGGATACGAAAAGGGACCCAAGTAGCAGTAAGACTTATTTACTGCAATTTCATGAAATTTGAGTTTCCCTTAATTTGTGATCTAATGTACGTAAATGTGTTGCAGATGGGACTATATCAAAAAATATCGCAAGATTCACACAGACATGGATTGTATGGTTGCCTTCCGAAAATGCTTAACTACAGGCTTAACGGGATCTCTCCGTCACATTACAAGTAAGTCATCTTTATCATCATAATAGTTTGTTAAAGATTTCGAATTTTCATGATGTTAACTGTTACAAGCCAATTAAGAGACGCTCGACTGCTAATGGACTACTGTGAAAAGATTGTTTCCCAAAGTGATGAAGCCTCAACAACCGAGCCAGACTAAATTCTAATTGAGACTTTGAGAATTGAGAGTACTGCAAAATCCCATTCTCCTGGATATCTTCAAATGTTTTGGGTTTAATTTTCATGTATATATAATAATCATTTAATTTCATTACTCAAATATTTATAATAATTCTAAATGAAATCATACCAGATCATAGACTTTTGAAACGGGCTAAACAAAATATTACAAGTTACAAACCAAAAGCAATATAAACCCCCCTCCCAAAAAAAACTTTAAAACAATCAGATATGCCCGTGCATTGCACGGGCCTAAGGACTAGTATTTTTTATAAGTGAATTTTATGGAAGGTAGATTACAGACTATATAACAACATATTAAAATTTCAGATTTTTCTATTGTGCCGTTTTTTTAAATAAATTGATAAACCCACTGTTCATAGGCTTTTCAGTAAAGATTGCTGGTATTCTGCTTGTGCTGTTTTGGTAGAAAAATCATGAAAATTTTGTTTTAAAATATTTTTAATTGATTTCAAAAATCCTGAAAATTAGATCGAAAGGACTTTATTCTACTCCCTCCGTCCCAAATTATAATTACCTTTTGGAATATTCTATTTATTAAGGAAACATCATTTATTGTTTGTCTACTAACTCTACTTCCTAATTTACCCCTATTTAATACTAATTACAATGCCTAACTTTTCATTAGAATAATTACTTTAATCTCAAAGCAACGGTATTTTAACTTAAGAGAAATGCTAGCATCACAGATGTATAAATAGCTACCACGTATAGAGAAGAAAACATGTTAATTGATCAGTCGATTTTAGCTAATATGGAGAGAGAAAATTCAGGAGAAAAAAAAGTAAAATAAAACAAAAAACTGCAACATCTTGCTGTTCTCCGGACTCTTCTCTCCACTCTCTTCAATAGCTTTCTTCAACTGAGTTTCATCTTGCTGTTCTCCCTTACTATTACTTTTTGCTTGCGTGACTTTAATTTCATAGAAAATTTATCTAAGACTCGTTACTTAATATATTTGGATGATTCCACTTGATTTAGTAAATAGACATTTCGAACTATAAGTTTCTGTTAAAAATGTAATCTGTAATGTCCAAGTTCAAGAAAAGCCCAGTCCATAGAAGTGTCCAGAAGCATAAAGAATTATCTAGTCCATAGAAGTGTCCAGAAGCATAAAGAATTATCTAGCATATAACAGTTAATAGTTAATAGAGAAATCTAGAATGTATGAGAAAAAATCAGAACTATGTAGAACAATTAAAGTCGGTTATAATGTCCTATAAATAGGGAGGTGAAAATGTTGTTTGAAAAAAAAAAATCAATCAAGAAAAGAAGTTCTCTAGTACTAGAAGTCCTCTTTTGTAATAAAAACAAAGTTTCTTTTATAAACTTGTTATTTTGTCATATTCTTCTTCTTGACTCTCATATACCCACTAACACTTCCATTGTTTTAACAAATTGGTATCAGAGCCAAGTTTTTTCTTTGGTCCCCCCATACCACTTTCCATCATCTACACCTTAAACCACTATATTCCCATTATTTACACTTAAACCATGGCCATAAATCAAACCCCATATACATTCAATTATACCCAAAATCTAATACCCATATTTGATGGTGATAGTTATGATTATTGGAGTTTACAAATGAAAACTCTATTCATGTCTCAAGATTTATGGGAATTAATTGAAGATGGCTATGATGTACCGGAGTCGACGGCAGAATTACAAACATGGGATCAAAGCAAGCAAAATGAGTACAAGGAGAAGAAAAAGAGAGATGCCAAAGCATTATTGTTCATCCAACAAGGGGTAAGCAAATCAATTTTTCCAAGAATTCTTGGCGCTTCAAATTCTAAGGATGCATGGGAAATTCTTAGGAAAGAATTTCACGGAACCCAAAAGATAATTTCTATCAAACTCCAATCTTTATGGCGAGAATTTGATAATTTTCTCATGAAAGATAATGAGAAAGTTCAAATATTCTACAATAGGGTCTCCAACGTTATCAACCAAATTAAAAGTTATGGAAACACTATTGAAGATAAGAAAGTTATTGAGAAAATTTTGCGAAGTTTACCGGCAAAATTTGATCATATTGTCGCCGCCATAGAAGAATCAAAAGATTTGTTAAAATTATCATTATATGAGCTAATGGGTTCTCTTGAGGCGCATGAAGAAAGGATGAACAGTAGGTCAGCTGAAAAATCATTGGAGCAGGCATTTCAGTCCAAGGTGACTTTTGGGGACAAGAAAGAAAATTCAAGAAGCTTCCAAAATCCCGGAGAATTTAGCCGAGGAGAAAGCTCAAACTGGGGACGTGAAGGAAAATTCAGCAACAACAATCGAAGGTATGGCAAAAATCCTTCTTCAAAACCTTATTGCAATGTTTGCAAAAAACCCGGTCATAAAAGTGAAAACTGCAGATATAAATGCACCACGTGTAAAAAGTTAAATCACGTGGATAAAGATTGTTGGCTCAAGAAGAAAAATCAAGCCAACTACATGGAGAAAAATGAATCTCCAGACCAAGTATTTTATTCTTGCTATAATGCAATGCAAAAACCTAAAGATATTTGGTATTTAGACAGTGGCTGCAGTAATCACATGACTGGAGATAAGAAAGGTTTTATAAGTCTAGATGAAGACGTAGATTCTGAAGTTAAGCTAGGAGATGGTAAACATCAGAAAATAGAAGGAAAAGGAATAGTTACAGTAAAAATTGGAGAAGGAGCATCTAAAAATATGCATGATGTTCTGTATGTCGCCGGTCTTGCTCAAAACTTACTAAGTGTTGGGCAACTTATCCAGAAAGGGTATATTGTGCATTTTGAAGATAATGAATGCACAATTTACGATAAAAGAAAGAAGCAGGTGGTTGCCAAAGTACAGATGACAGAAAATAAGGTTTTTCCATTGGTGATGTCATCGGTACAAAATTATGTCATGAAAGCAACTGCAGTTGATGAAACTGAATTATGGCATTTACGATTTGGGCATTTGAATTATAGAGCCTTAAGGGTTCTAAAGTCCAAAAATATGGTGATTGGGCTACCTAGTATTGGTGGAGAAGTTAGAGTTTGTGAAGGCTGCATTTTTGGGAAAACTCTTGACAATTCTGGACAAAATGTGTCAACGGGCATTCAAAACTGTCGACACCATAATTAATAAGATGGCGGTTTTAAAAACAATAGCAACAATATTGACACTACTGCTAAATTAGTCAAGATTTATGTAGCCTAAACCTAATATTGAAATTGAACCACTGTCTCTCTCTCATAACTTCATAAGTTCTCATTTCTTTTCGCACTTCACCCCAAAGCAACTGTTGCACGAACCACTTACACATTTATTTCGTTTTATTAGCACACAACCACTTACACGTGGCACACAACCAATACACATGGCACACAACCATTAAACTCGACACACAACTATTAAACTCGGCACACGACCATTAATATCATTTTGCCCGCACATAGTAGGCAACAACTAATCAATAAAAGAAGTATCCAAACAACACACTAATAACCGGTTATCCACATATATCATTATCGTTGATTAAAACTGAATCAATATAACATATAACATTCATGGACGTACCAAAAGCCAATCATTAAGTGAATAACATCAAAATAAATTTTATATTATAATTGGGAAATTTCTTAAAAAACCACCACCTTTAGGTGCTTCTTCCCAAATAGCCACTCATGAGTGCTAATCTTCCCAAATAGCCACCTTACCCCACTACTTTTTGTTTTTCCGAAATTTTGATACCAAAATTACCCTTTGTACTTATGACAAACCTTTTTGCTTTGATTTGACCAAGTACAAACTGATGTGACCCCTTGACAATAACCTATATAGAATTACAACCATTGATTTTGCTAGAAAGGAGAGATTAAATCACAACCGTTTATTCAATCTGCATTTACAAATATATCCTAAACAGTTGTTTCCAACTAAATGACGTGTAAGGCTGAGATTAAACATGGATCTGTTCCCACAATGAAAAGATGACACGTGTTTATAGGCGTTTGTGGGGTAATTTAGGTGGGAAATTTTGGAGAAGGTAATCACTTACAAAGAAGAACCCTAACTTACCTAACCTTTTTTCTTCTTTTCCAACCGCCTCCATTAACACAACAAAATCACAAAATTACCACTTCTCCCACCCAATTTTAATTTCCCTTTTAATTTCTTGTTGTTCTATAACCCTAATTTCATAAAAAAATTGTTCTTAAACGCACTACCACAGAAACCCTAGAAACAAATTGTGAAATTGAAGAGGTGTTTGTTAATGAGAAGATAGAAGAAGCAATTGAAGGAAAAACTGAAGAGCAAGTAGAAGAAACTGAAGAGAAAGAAACAGAATTTGGAAAGAAAGATGAAGAAGAAGAAATCACAGAGAAACATGTAGAAGAAGAAAAAAAAATTGCAATTGAGAATGAAGTAATTGAAGGGGGAGAACAACAAATTGAAGAGGAACAACAACAAATAGAAGAAAAAGTAGACGAAATTGAAGAGCAAGATGATGAAAATCCAGAATCAAATGGAGTAGAAAAGATGAAAAAGAAATATGGCCGTAAATTCAGTGTAACGGTAAGATGCTCAATGAAGAAGGTAGGTGATCATTTTGGGAGTAAATTACCTTTGTTGGAGAAGCAAAATTTTAGTTTTTCATGCTTTAGGTATTTCTCATATGTTCAAACGGATAAATTACACATGATTACCTCTGTTGTTACACAAATTGTGAAAGCTAGGGTTGGTAAATTGAAGTACAAGATTGGGGGAAAAGAAATGCAGTTCAAACCATTTGATGTCACTTTAAATTTAGGATTGAAAATTGGTCGTGTACCACATGATTTCATTTTCATGGAATCAGAAGTTCCAACTCCATTTAGGGAGAAATATTTTGGTAAGAGGAAAAACATTAAGGAAAAGAACACGAAAGATGCAATTGAAGTAGCACAAAATGATCCTAATTCTGGTAATGATGTGCATCGTTTGAATCACTTGTTGCTTCTGTTAACACGCCTATTACCAGATGCATCTAATACCATTGATGTCAGGTACGTCTAAAACTCACACATTTATCTTCAAATGTCGTTATGTTATCTGCTAAATACTCTAACTGTAGTTGTTCATTGTTGTCATATTATCTGGCAACATTGTGATCTTTATTTTTTATATGCTAAATATCAGTACTTCAGCTTCAAATTTGTGTGATACTATCGGCTAAATATCAGCATGTTATCTTCAAAATGTTAAGCATGTATCCTCTAAATTTTCTATTTCTACATGGTTTAGGGTTAATATGTTATATAATGTTAATATGGTTTATGTATACTGTAATAGTCTTGTAACATATATGACCATTGATCTTAGGTATGTTGACCTTGCATCAAATCTTCAGTAATTTGATGAATTTCCTCGTGGAACTGTTGTGTTCATCCGTTAGAAAAAGCTCTAGAAACAACAACAACAAATGAAGCAGCCCAAAAACTGAGTTACAATCTACCTGAGTGTGTGCTTGCATTTATTATCTGGGCATACAGCCACATCCCATGTCTAGGTCCTAAAAGGGAAGCTGATGTACCACCATTCCCTAGGATCCTTAGTTGGAAGAATCTTCTGGGAAAAACAACATGTAGAGAAACCATTTATAAGAAGCTTAACCCTCCACGCGGAAAAGTAATCGAAGTTGCTCCCTCTTTCCTTACTCCTCAAGAATCTGGCGAAACACTTGTTGTTGAAGCAGAAAAGGTATGTATACTACTCTCTAATTAGGTTTTATATCCCATACTTTATGCATAGTCTATCTTGTAGCTAGTAGATTCCTATATTACATATAACAATGTATATCTATCCTCAAGTTATGTCTATCTTATCAGCTAAAATGCAAATCTTATTCTCTAAATTGTGAGATATTATGTGTTAATATTAGCATGTATATAATGGTTTGTAGTGGCAACAAGAACTTGACAAGCAAGAAAAGGATAAAGGTGTGGGTTCACTGGAAGGAATTCTAAAGGGAGTGGTAAGAGACATTGAGGAAGGAGTTGTTTCTGGTGTAAGCAAGATATTGAAACCTGAGGCACTGAAAGGGGGATCTTCTTCTTCAACCCAGATGAGACACTCCTAAAGAAAGGACACAGAAGAAGGACACTACCCCCACCAAAAAAAACAAGGAACCAAGTACCCTCAATAAGAAAAATGAAACCAAGAAGAGTCAAGCAGCTGTAGCCAAGTCTAAAACAACTGGACATGCACCCAAGACTAACCCTAAAACAACTGCTACACCCAAGACTAAAGCAACTACAACACCCAAGTCAGTTCTGGACAACACAACTACCACCACCACCAAAGCAGTCTCCAAGAGTGGTGTTAATACAAGGAGTCAAAGCATTCCCATTCCATCCAAGAGAAAGCCCACTTCATCTAAAACCAATGCAAAGACCATTTCAAGTCCTAGTGCAGATAGAAAAGGCAAGAAAATTGCCAGTGAGAGGTTAAGTTCACCAATTGCAACAATTCCAGAGAGGTCTCAAACTTTACAACTCTCTTTAGGTGGGATGAGGGCCACAAGGAGCACAAGTCAAATTAGAAAACAAGAGAAGCAACAAGTTACTCCACCTCCACCAAAGAAACAGAAGACCATCCCATCTCCTACCAGAAAACAACCTCCTAGGTATGAATTGCAGTTATATCCTCTAAAACGTAATTATTAGCAGCTAATAGTTAACTTTATATCCTCTAATTTATATCTTATATCTTCAGGGAAAGCAAGTAGCAGGTCTTGACAAGTCATGGAGGAAAAATATAAAAGCTAAAGATGCAAGAATTGCTGAGAAAAAAAATGCCAAAGAAGAAGCTAAAAAAAGAAGATTTATTCCAAGGCCAGATAGTGATGAAGATGAGGATATATAGGTTCAAAAGAAAGAAAAACATACAGGGGGGGGGGGGGGGGGAGATAGAAAAAAATGATGAAGGAGCAGTTGAAGGAGAAGGAAAGAATGATGAAGAAAAAAGTTGAAGGAGAAGGAAAAAATGAAGCAACCAAGTAAGGAGAAGGAAAAAATGAAGCCCTAATTCAAATGAATTTGTCTAAACCCCCCAAAATTGGTATCAAAACTAATTTCACTCACTAATTTGAATTTGGGGGTATAATGGATAAGCACATTTGGGGTGGGGGGGGGGGGGGGTTTAGATAAATTATTTCAATTAGGCGTATAATGGGTGAACAAACTTTGAATGGACAGAAACTTGGTGGGTTGCTTAACGCAAAGGGGTTAATGCTAAGATTGGACAACATTGGGGGTTCACGCCTAACCCGGTCAAAATATAGGGGGTTTTGACCAATTTTCCCATGTTTTTAATAATATGATCTGAACAAATAAAATGCAGAGTAGGGCATGGGTGTTCACGGGTGTTCACGTGTCTGTGCAAGGAGATGTTTACAGTTACGGAATATTGTTACTAGAGATGTTTACACGAAAGAGACCAACAGATGACATGTTTCTGAACGGGTTGAGTCTGCATAGCTTTGCAGAAATGGCTTTGCCTAATCAAATGATGGATATTATAGATCCAATGGTGTTATTAGATGATAACACTGAAGTAGTCAACGCTTTGGAGCAGAGCAATAGCCGCACTTGTTTGCAAGAATGTTTGGTTTCTGTAATTACACGGAGTCCATTGTTCTGCTGATGCACCAAGATTTCAGGAGAAACATTTCTGAGTGACGACAAATTGGCGTTTGTCAAGCCTAACTAAGTCTGCTTTTAGTATTGCATTATTGCTGGTTGGGTTTATTTTACATAACATCCATGGAATCTTATGGTTGTATATATCTTTTATGCTAGTTTTTATATTGAAATAAGTTCAAGTGAATAATGGTTTTATATATTTCCTAATTTTCGTCCTATCGGTTTATGATCATCCATAACTAGCAGATGCATGGTTGATTAGCAGATGCATGGTTGATTCTGATTAGTAATTGGTCCATCTTATGATTTAGCTAGCGTTGCTTTCAGGTTGAAAATGCTCTGACAAACATTACTTTGTCCATCATTTCAGTGTTTATCTAATTTTTTTCTCAAAATACATGTTATCATCAAAATACACAAAACCTTGTTTTGTTTTGTTCAGAAACAGTGTGGGACTAAAAAGTCTGACAGGTTCTAGCAAGTACTGTTATAGTACTCCTATAACAACAACAAAAATACATATGAACCTGTTAAATCTAACTCAAGCTGTGAAGTCATAAATAAATCAACCTTTGTTTGCAATACAAACAAAGTAGAACCCTTTACAGTTGAGTTTCCCAGATGCAGAATCCTTTTAATGCATCATTAGTATATCGTATCATGAATCTTTTGACGTGTTTAAGTTGTATAAATACATATTTGGATATTCCTATGAAGTCTTGAGAGATATAATACATGAAGATAAATATTACTAAATATGACAATATAATAGATGTAAACACAGTAAAAATAATATTTAATCTTTAGTTGGTCCAACGGTTCAAGGACGTGATCAAACAAAATAAAGTTGATGTCCCACATTAATTTTCTTTTTTACAAGTTTGAAACTAGCTCTATATGGTCCCTGCCTATGGGCTTCACCCCGACTCTCTTCTTCTTGTCTCAGTTGTTCCCACTTCTGCTCTCTTACAACAACCATTTCTCCACGGATCTCCAGAGTTGAACCCAATTCGATTTTGGATAGTGTTAAGTCTGTTGTACATAATACAATTAAAGCTACAGTCTCAGACTTGTGATGAAAATTTGGACTACATCCTCAAGGCCTATAACCGAAACTGTACGCACCTTTCATAGTGAAGTAGTGATAATCTTGAAGAGGAGGGATGAGGAAAAATTTAACGCTGTAGCCAGTTGGATTCTTTTTAGTTCTGTTTAATGGTTTTACTAATCTAAGGAGACTAATAATATACCCACATATGACTTCCAGTTACCTTTGTATCAAACAACAACAACAATAAATAATGATAATTGATATAAAAACAGCATCAAGATAGTATGGAAAGGGTCTAAAAAGTTCTCCCAACCTGAAGTCACGATCATCATAAAGAGATTCGACTGATATAGAAGCCATCGTATTTGCACTTAGAATTTCTTTAGTACGTTTAACCTGTTTTTTCAATTTTGCCATTGCCTTCGGGAATTTCCTCACATCTACTCCATTTCCTACTTGGTTATTGAATTCGTCAGCAAAGTACTCTACCAGACGCATTTCCATATTTTGACCCCCAAGCTTCGGGTTCCATCAAAACCTCCTTCACCTGCAGAAGATTCAAGCATAAGATATATGTAAAAATGGTACTAAAACTGGGAAGCATCTTTCATGTGAACAGACCATATGAATTTTGTAGGTTTGGTGAGCCAAATTTTGGTACCTGTAAATGTAAGTGAATTGGGTTCTTAGAACAGTCGGAGAAGATGATCGGAATTCAGAAGAGGAAGGAGATGAGGTTGTGGAAATGGCTGAGCTACCTGATTAGATAGTTGCCTACGTATCTGAGAAAGAATGACTTAGTCCCAGAATCAAGCCCACGTTCATTATATAGGTGATTGGGACAACGGATAGCTCATTAATTGCCCAACGGAATGGTCAATTAATGGGCGGATATTTTGGATCTGACAATATATTGTAACCGTAGAGAATCAAAACGTAAAGTGTTTGAATGAGGACGATGTAGCTCGAGTAAAAGTAGCTCTACGTCGGGTGAGCTCGGATAAAAATGGGCTTGTGTCGAGTGAAGGCTTTTGAAGGTCGGATTGTATTAGCATTTGTGGTGACGCAGTGAGCTCGAGTAAGTGTGGTGTTACGTCGAGTAGAGTCGAATATAATTGGGTTCACGACGAGTTATGTGAATGGGTATATACATAGCCCCTTTTTTATTTTGATTTGGGTCGAGAAATCAATTTTGTAGATATGGTGGACTCAAGTCGAAATAAAAAATGTAGAAGATGATGATGTTTTGGTGGGTTGCTTTCTCTCGATTTACGATGTAATGAATGATTCTATTGCGTGCTGCAGTAAATGAGTTTGCATTCTCGAGAGAAAAGGAATGATTGCGTTTTTTTTTTGGGGGATGTGATATTTTGGCCACGTGGATTGTCTTTTTGAATTTTGAATTTTTATAAAGTAACCGAAATGAGAGGGAAACCAAGAGTTTCGTCGGTTGGATTTCTCGCAACGTATCTGGCCGTTGATTGAAGACGGTTTGGACGGTTGAGATGAAGTGGTTGGGTTTTATAAAACCTAACCGCACCGCTAGAAAACCAAGGGTTTCTCTTGCTTAGGATTTAAGGCTTCTGCATCTGCTCAGCACAAGGTACTTGCTCTTCTTCTCTTTTGCTCTTCTTCTTCATTTCTTCTATTTCGTATCTTTCTTGCTGTTCTTCATTGCTTTTTTCTGGTTTTATTCCTTGTTCTTCAAGTGGTGGTTGAGTAATTTGATCTTCCTTTTGTACTTGTTTAATTTCCTTGTTTACCTGTTGAAATCGCCGTTGATTGGGTGCTGGTTTTGCTTATTTCCTCCATTGTTGAAGTTTTTTGAAGCTTTCTGTGTCTGTAAGTGGTAGTTGTTCTTGGTGGATAGTGTTTGTTGATTGATTTGTCCTAGTTGTAGCTGTACATCAACTCTAAAGAATGAGTGATAGGGGGTCGGAAAGTATAAGTGATAACGACGGAGATGTTCAGGCTAGTGTTAGTGGTAGTCGAGTTGAAGCAAATGATGACGAGACTACTAGTGGAAGGATCCTTAGTGTGGAAGAGGCTCGGAGGTCGTTTCCGGAAATTCGAGCTGAGTTTAACATTAGGATACCCGACCTTGAAATGTATAGGGTACCTGATAGGCTTTTCGACCTATGTGGGGATACAACCTCGACGTTAATATGTCTTGGTCAGTTGAGGGGTGGCATGCGTCTTCCATTTAGCAAGTTCGTATGTGATGTGTTAAATCATTACGACGTAGCTCCCATTATGATGCCCACCAGCTTTTGGACATCGATGCTAATATTTGAGGAATTAAACAGGCTGTATAAGGCCGATATTGTAAAGTGTGACGTCGTTGCATATTTCATGTGTGTGACTGGTCGGAGTGGGGATTACGTTTGCTCCTTAAATAGGAGACGGAGTTGTGGCCCAGCAAAGCTGTTCAATCCTCCGACCTCGAACGATGGTTGGAAAAACTCCCCTGTATATAGAATCCGGGGTCAGTTTGTCCAGCCCAGTGCGTACCTATGTCGATATGCGATTCCGAGCATAGGTGAACGTATGTCTTGTAACTTTACCTTATATTTTAAAAGTTGAATTTTTGCTGACCTGCCCTGTGTGTTTCGTAGGTCAAACAAAAGATTATAACGAGCATATCGACGGTCGTTTGCATCCGAGCAATATAACTGATTTTGCTGAGAAATCTTGGGCCGAGAAGAGGAAGTTGTTACCTCATTTGGCACGTTTCTTTTGTGAGCCCCGAGTTAAATTTAACAAAGGTGCCGAAGTGGAAGTTGGTGTCTCCAGCGCTCCCGCACCCAAAAGAGTCAGAAGGAAGAAAGGGGAACTTGCTATAGCTCTGCCGGTTGCGGAGTTGGTTTCAGGTCGACCAGGAGATTTACCCATCGAGGCTGTTGACGCATTACCCATGGCTCCACCAAAGAAGTCTTCAGAATTTCCCCTGACCGGTGGATCTACTCATCTGGCGAGTAAGGTCCCGAATGCCCCGAACCTGAGTGACTTTTTTGGATCGAGGTCGATCGAACCTGCTCCTCAATCTAAGAAGAGGAAAGCCCCAGCTAGGGGATCTGAGCCTGGGACCGCTTCTAAGGTTGATAAGCCAACTCAGGACACGGGGAAAGGTAAGGCACAAGCCCCTTCTTCTAAGTCGACTAAGACATTGGCTATTGATGTGAGTGAAGATTTTGCCGCTGGTGAGGCGAATAGGTTCTCGCCGGTGTTTCCAAGTCGGGAGGGCTATGTGAAGGCTGATGACTCAGCTTGGGATGATAAGGAGATCAGCCTTTCGCTGATGGAGAATTGCTTTCTCTTTGAGGATGCAAAGAAAGTCCAGCCCCAGTCTCTTGTGGAGGATTCCCAAGAATTTGCATCTTGCGCATATAGGGTGAGCTTTACTTACCCAGTTATGATTTGGTTTATCCTTTTACCTATCATGTACTTTGTTTTTTGATTCTTCCTCTGCTAAATGCCAGATGAATGTGATCCATAACAAATGGATCACAAAGCTCGAGAATGCAAGGAAGAAGGCTGAAGCTCTGCAAAAGGCCAATGCTGATAACAAGGCATTGCGAGCTGAAGTCCAGAGCCTGAAGGGTAAGCTCGAAGCTTCCCAGAAAGAGTGCGCCGAATATGGTGCGAATCTGGATGAGGCCCAAAGTTTTGTGATGACTCTTCAAGGTCAGCTTGCTGATGTGAATGCGAGCTGGGAAGCTGATGCCCAAAAGTCTGTTAAGAGTATCATGGGTTGGCGGCAGATATAAAGGCCAAGAGACACGAGTATTCATCTGGATTCTCGGCTCGCAGGCATTCCTTTTTGAATCTTGCCATGAACTTCTTTGTTGTTTCAGTTTCATCCTGTTTGAGACGAAAAAGGGCTGTAACCTCGATTCTTCTCCTTTTGTTGTGGATATATTGGGTGACGAAAAGTGACTCCAGTTGGTCGTACGAGGTAATGGATCTTTCTGGTAGTCGATGATACCAGTCTATTGCACTCCCACGGAGTGATGCAGAAAACAATCGGCAGAAAATATCTTTGTACTTTGGCCACAGGGCCATGCTTGTCTTGAACTGTAGGACGTGGTCCATTGGGTCTCCACTTCCGTCGTAAGTGGTGAACTTTGGAGGCATGAAGTTTGGGGGGGGGGGGGGGGGGGGGGGTTCCTGTTGTAGGAGGTCTTCGTGCAGGGGTTCTATCTTATAACGTTCTAGGGTTGTTGAGGCTACCTTTTGGGCTGTGTTGGCCTTAAGCGAGTCTTGATGATTTTTATCAAGCTTTTCCGATAGCTGTAGTATTCTGTCGTGAGCAGCTTGAAGGTCAGCCATGGTGGGGGCGGCGGTGTTACTGGAGGTGGGTAGGGCAGGGTTGTTGACAGTTGTTGTGACTTCTTCAGCGTTGAGCGCATTTGCAGCAACTCCATTGAGCGGTGTGCCATTAGTGGTGGCGGTGGTGCTCTTGAGGTGATTGTTTTCAGCCACCAGCCTGTTGATCTGTTCTTGTTGATCAGCCATCTGCTTCTGGAGTTGTTCAAATTGCTCGCTAGTAATTGTTGCCATGGTCGGTTGTCAGGTTATTGTTCGTTCACGAATCAGTCGGCGCCAATGTAAATGTAAGTGAATTGGGTTCTTAGAACAGTCGGAGAAGATGATCGGAATTCAGAAGAGGAAGGAGATGAGGTTGTGGAAATGGCTGAGCTACCTGATTAGATAGTTGCCTACGTATCTGAGAAAGAATGACTTAGTCCCAGAATCAAGCCCACGTAGTTCATTATATAGGTGATTGGGACAACGGATAGCTCATTAATTGCCCAACGGAATGGTCAATTAATGGGCGGATATTTTGGATCTGACAATATATTGTAACCGTAGAGAATCAAAACGTAAAGTGTTTGAATGAGGACGATGTAGCTCGAGTAAAAGTAGCTCTACGTCGGGTGAGCTCGGATAAAAATGGGCTTGTGTCGAGTGAAGGCTTTTGAAGGTCGGATTGTATTAGCATTTGTGGTGACGCAGTGAGCTCGAGTAAGTGTGGTGTTACGTCGAGTAGAGTCGAATATAATTGGGTTCACGACGAGTTATGTGAATGGGTATATACAGTACCCAAGTCATAAAAAACATGATACATTCACAACAATTAAATGTCCATTCTCCTAATGACAGGATAACAAATCATAATGCAGCATTGTATATAGAATTGATGCCAATATCTTGGATATGTTGTGCAACATGTTACGATGTTGGCACTGGCCATTATAAGAAGAAAAGTGATTTCTATCATCCATCAACATTCGAATACGCTTTAACACAAGAAGCAGAAAGTGTATAAAGGATATAGATTCAAAATTCAGTTTGGTACTACAGGTGTGCAACACTGCAACTCAACGTTATCAAGTTCAATTTGGGAAGATCTTGGTCAATTAATTCCAAAAGAACTTAACATAGGTTATTTTCTAGAGAGCCGCACTGAGAAAATTTCAAGAAAAATCGCAAAATCAATGAAAGATGGATTAAGCAATTCATACACCACAAGTCACCTACGAAGGGCATTTGATAAAAATGTCTATAGAATATGGTCTTTCAAGAGAAAGCTGCTAAACATTCATGCACTAAACGTAACACGGACAAAAAATTATAAATCAAAATATGAAAAACGTATACCTGGAATTGATTAACTGAGACTGTCTTTCCGTACTCCTTAGTATTATAAGCAGAGAAATAAACCAGAGCAGCATAAGTACTACTTGTGCCCATATCATAAAATATGACATATCGCGACTGATTCGAAAAATCCTTATCAATCCCATACTGTAAAGCTGCACCAGAATGTTCATTCAAAAGCGAAAGCACATTAATACCAGCTAATTCTGCAGCTTGATTCAACCCTTTTCTTTCTGCTTGTCCAAAATAAGGTGGAACTGTTATAACAACATCTTTAATAGATGTTTTCGCATGAAACTCAGCCAAGTTTTTTCCATAACTCAACACCATTGCCACTAATTCCTCAGCTGATTATACAGTAACCCCATCATCAATCTTAATTCCCATTGCACCCCTTTGATCTTCAACTAAATCAAATGGTAAGTACAACGAATCAGCTAGATTCTTAACATAATCAAAGGGTTTACCAAGAAAATCCCTAATTCGAGAAAAAACTTTATTTGGATATCTAGCGATAATTCCAGCTGCTTTTCACCAATTAAACGATTCCCATCTTGAAATGCAACTAAAGCTGGTAATTTTCTCTTTGACATAAAGTATAATAGATAATAGATTACATGGTGTTTTCACCAATTATAATGTGACACGTACTGTTAATTGGCGTGGCAACAGAATGGTAGTCTTTAAAGTGCCTACGAGTTTACCTGGAAATAACAGACACAATTATGGACTCAATGGGCTCTATTTTAGATTGGGCCTTTTGGGCTTTAGACCACTTCGAATTCAACTGGGAGATGGGGACGTACGTCGGCCACTACCTAATACCCGCTATTATAAAAACGCAACTTTGGCCACCTTTATTTTCTATTAGCGCTGCGCGAAGGAGATTTTGGATGATTGATACGATGATTATCTCAAGGTAAGTTTTTATTTTTTTATGTTTTTTAATGTTTTTTAATATTTGGTAGTATTTTTTTTTTTTTTTTTTTTTTTTTTGCAGAAATGGTTCAGAGGAGAAAAAGGCCAACTAAGAAAGAAGTCAAAGATGTACGCCTAGCCGCAAGAAGGCTGTGGCTTGATGACCCCCAACCACTTATGGCCCATTCAAGACTACACCTTCAGCTGTAAACATGGTAAACTCAGGTTATACTTTGCAGCCCATGCCACCCAACGGATTGGTTTTAAAGACTTCTCAACTTTTTTATCAGCAGACTACCCAACACTTGAAGATCAAGTAGCCTTTCTCTCACAAATGTTGGATTCTCGGCCCATGAAGTATGTCTTTTCTATTCACAAAAGAAAAACCAAGACAAACATGAACTTTGGAAATTGTGGTTTAGAAGAAGGGGTATTTGTAGTAACTTATTTGACCATGTGTACAAGGGGGAGAAAAAACAAGCTAATCGATTTTGTGGGTTACATAATTGGATTTATCTAAGTCAACAACAAGGTAAGGTTAAGAGTGCTAAATCGACAATCCACGACGGAAACCACACATCTGGTGCGCTTGTAACCATTTGTTTCAGATTTGATGGAAGAAAACCCAAGAGATCAACCTTCCTATTTGGCTGTAGTCCTGAATTAGAATTCTCCCTCTATACCTTGTGTGCCTTATACGGAGAAGCTTATACTAAGTTCAGATATGGGAGCGAACTTGTTTCTATTCGAAAACATCAAGATAGGTCAAACACTTATGTTACTTCCCTTTACTTCTCACCACTATGTAGTTTGTAATTATTTTAATTAAAACTATTACTTTTATTTTAAATAAGATTTGTCAGCAACATATTGTAGTAAAAATGTGTCTAAAAATTTAAATAAGTGCATAGTCAACAACAAAAAAGAGTGTCAAATAGATTCTCACTCTTCCATGTTGTTCTGAAATTTAAAGAGATCCTGCTCATCAAACAAATTTGAGAAAGCACATTAATACCAGCTAATTCTGCAACTTGATTCAACCCCTTTCTTTAATAGATGTTTTCGCATGAAACTCAGCCAAGTTTTTTTCATAACTCAACACCATTGCCACTAATTCCTCAGCTGAGTATACAGTAACCCCATCATCAATCTTAATTCCCATTGCACCCCTTTGATCTTCAACTAAATCAAATGGTAAGTACAACGAATCAGCTAGATTCTTAACATAATCAAAGGGTTTACCAAGAAAATCCCTAATTTGAGAAAAAAACTTTATTTGGATATCTAGCGATAATTCCAGCTGCTTTTCACCAATTAAACGATTCCCATCTTGAAATGCAACTAAAGCTGGTAATTTTCTCTTTGACATATAGTATAATAGATAATAGATAATAGATAATAGATAATAGATAAAAGATAATAGATAATAGATAATAGATAATAGATAATAGATAATAGATTACATGGTGTTTTCACCAATTATAATGTGACACGTACTGTTAATTGGCGTGGGAACAGAATGGTCGTCTTTAAAGTGCTTACGAGTTTACCTGGAAATAACAGACACAATTATGGACTCAATGGGCTCTATTTTAGATTGGGCCTTTTGGGCTTTAGACCACTTCGAATTCAACTGGGAGATGGGGACGTACGTCGGCCACTACCCAATATCCGCTAATATAAAAACGCAACTTTGGCCACCTTTATTTTCTATTAGCGCTGCGCGAAGGAGATGTTTTGGATGATTGATACGATGATTATCTCAAGGTAATTTTTTATTTTTTTATGTTTTTTATTGTTTTTTAATATTTGGTAGTATTTTTTTTTTTTTTTTTGCAGAAATGGTTTAGAGGAGAAAAAGGCCAACTAAGAAAGAAGTCAAAGATGTACGCCTAGCCGCAAGAAGGCTGTGGCTTGATGACCCCCACCACTTATGGCCCATTCAAGACTACACCTTCAGCTGTAAACATGGTAAACTCAGGTTATACTTTGCAGCCCATGCCACCCAGCGGATTGGTTTTAAAGACTTCTCAACTTTTTTTATCAACAGACTACCCAACAATTGAAGATCAGGTAGCCTTTCTCTCACAAATGTTGGATTCTCGGCCCATGAAGTGTGTCTTTTCTATTCACAAAAGAAAAACCAAGACAGACATGAACTTTGGAAATTGTGGTTTAGAAGAAGGGGTATTTGTAGTAACTTATTTGACCATGTGTACAAGGGGGAGAAAAAACAAGCTAATCGATTTTGTGGGTTACATAATTGGATTTATCTAAGTCAACAACAAGGTAAGGTTAAGAGTGCTAAATCGACAATCCACGACGGAAACCACACATCTGGTGCGCTTGTAACCATTTGTTTCAGATTTGATGGAAGAAAACCCAAGAGATCAACCTTCTTATTTGGCTGTAGTCCTGAATTAGAATTCTCCCTCTATACCTTGTGTGCCTTATACGGAGAAGCTTATACTAAGTTCAGATATGGGAGCAAACTTGTTTCTATTCGAAAACATCAAGATAGGTCAAACACTTATGTTACTTCCCTTTACTTCTCACCACCTTGATGTAGTTTGTAATTATTTTAATTAAAACTATTACTTTTATTTTAAATAAGATTTGTCAGCAACATATTGTAGTAAAAATGTGTCTAAAAATTTAAATAAGTGCATAGTCAACAACAAAAAAGAGTGTCAAATAGATTCTCACTCTTCCATGTTGTTCTGAAATTTAAAGAGATCCTGCTCATCAAACAAATTTGAGAAAGCACATTAAAACCAGCTAATTCTGCAGCTTTGTTCAACCCTTTTTTTTTAATAGATGTTTTCGCATGAAACTCAGCCAAGTTTTTTCCATAACTCAACACCATTGCCACTAATTCCTCAGCTGAGTATACAGTAACCCCATCATCAATCTTAATTCCCATTGCACCCCTTTGATCTTCAACTAAATCAAATGGTAAGTACAACGAATCAGCTAGATTCTTAACATAATCAAAGGGTTTACCAAGAAAATCCCTAATTTGAGAAAAAACTTTATTTGGATATCTAGCGATAATTCCAGCAGCTTTTCACCAATTAAACGATTCCCATCTTGAAATGCAACTAAAGCTGGTAATTTTCTCTTTGACATAAAGTATAATAGATAATAGATTACATGGTGTTTTCACCAATTATAATGTGACACGTACTGTTAATTGGCGTGGCAACAAAATGGTCGTCTTTAAAGTGCTTACGAGTTTACCTGGAAATAACAGACACAATTATGGACTCAATGGGCTCTATTTTAGATTGGGCCTTTTGTGCTTTAGACCTCTTCGAATTCAACTGGGAGATGGGGACGTACGTCGGCCACTACCCAATATCCGCTATTATAAAAACGCAACTTTGGCCACCTTTATTTTCTATTAGCGCTGCGCGAAGGAGATGTTTTGGATGATTGATACGATGATTATCTCAAGGTAAGTTTTTATTTTTTTATGTTTTTTATTGTTTTTTAATATTTGGTAGTATTTTTTTTTTTTTTTTTGCAGAAATGGTTTAGAGGAGAAAAAGGCCAACTAAGAAAGAAGTCAAAGATGTACGCCTAGCCGCAAGAAGGCTGTGGCTTGATGACCCCCACCACTTATGGCCCATTCAAGACTACACCTTCAGCTGTAAACATGGTAAACTCAAGTTATACTTTGCAGCCCATGCCACCCAGCGGATTGGTTTTAAAGACTTCTCAACTTTTTTATCAACAGACTACCCAACACTTGAAGATCAAGTAGCCTTTCTCTCACAAATGTTGGATTCTCGGCCCATGAAGTGTGTCTTTTCTATTCACAAAAGAAAAACCAAGACAGACATGAACTTTGGAAATTGTGGTTTAGAAGAAGGGGTATTTGTAGTAACTTATTTGACCATATGTACAAGGGGGAGAAAAAACAAGCTAATCGATTTTGTGGGTTACATAATTGGATTTATCTAAGTCAACAACAAGGTAAGGTTAAGAGTGCTAAATCGACAATCCACGACGAAAACCAGACATCTGGTGCGCTTGTAACCATTTGTTTCAGATTTGATGGAAGAAAACCCAAGAGATCAACCTTCCTATTTGGCTGTAGTCCTGAATTAGAATTCTCCCTCTATACCTTGTGTGCCTTATACGGAGAAGCTTATACTAAGTTCAGATATGGGAGCGAACTTGTTTCTATTCGAAAACATCAAGATAGGTCAAACACTTATGTTACTTCCGTTTACTTCTCACCACCTTGATGTAGTTTGTAATTATTTTAATTAAAACTATTACTTTTATTTTAAATAAGATTTGTCAGCAACATATTGTAGTGAAAATGTGTCTAAAAATTTAAATAAGTGCATAGTCAACAACAAAAAAGAGTGTCAAATAGATTCTCACTCTTCCATGTTGTTCTGAAATTTAAAGAGATCCTGCTCATCAAACAAATTTGAGAAAGCACATTAATACCAGCTAATTCTGCAGCTTTGTTCAACCCTTTTCTTTAATAGATGTTTTCGCATGAAACTCAGCCAAGTTTTTTCCATAACTCGACACCATTGCCACTAATTCCTCAGCTGAGTATATAGTAACCCCATCATCAATCTTAATTCCCATTGCACCCCTTTGATCTTCAACTAAATCAAATGGTAAGTACAACGAATCAGCTAGATTCTTAACATAATCAAAGGGTTTATCAAGAAAATCCCTAATTTGAGAAAAAACTTTATTTGGATATCTAGCGATAATTCCAGCTGCTTTTCACCAATTAAACTATTCCCATATTGAAATGCAACTAAAGCTGGTAATTTTCTCTTTGACATATAGTATAATAGATAATAGATAATAGATTACATGGTGTTTTCACCAATTATAATGTGACACGTACTGTTAATTGGCGTGGCAACAGAATGGTCGTCTTTAAAGTGCTTACGAGTTTACCTGGAAATAACAGACACAATTATGGACTCAATGGGCTCTATTTTAGATTGGGCTTTTTGTGCCTTAGACCACTTCGAATTCAACTGGGAGATGGGGACGTACGTCGGCCACTACCCAATATCCGCTATTATAAAAACGCAACTTTGGCCACCTTTATTTTCTATTAGCGCTGCGCGAAGGAGATGTTTTGGATGATTGATACGATGATTATCTCAAGGTAAGTTTTTATTTTTTTATGTTTTTTATTGTTTTTTAATATTTGGTAGTATTTTTTTTTTTTTTTTTTTTTTTTTTTTTTTTTGCAGAAATGGTTTAGAGGAGAAAAAGGCCAACTAAGAAAGAAGTCAAAGATGTACGCCTAGCCGCAAGAAGGCTGTGGCTTGATGACCCCCACCACTTATGGCCCATTCAAGACTACACCTTCAGCTGTAAACATGGTAAACTCAGGTTATACTTTGCAGCGCATGCCACCCAGCGGATTGGTTTTAAAGACTTCTCAACTTTTTTATCAACAGACTACCCAACAATTGAAGATCAGGTAGCCTTTTCTCACAAATGTTGGATTCTCGGCCCATGAAGTGTGTCTTTTCTATTCACAAAAGAAAAACCAAGACAGACATGAACTTTGGAAATTGTGGTTTAGAAGAAGGGGTATTTGTAGTAACTTATTTGACCATGTGTACAAGGGGGAGAAAAAACAAGCTAATCGATTTTGTGGGTTACATAATTGGATTTATCTAAGTCAACAACAAGGTAAGGTTAAGAGTGCTAAATCGACAATCCACGACGGAAACCACACATCTGGTGCGCTTGTAACCATTTGTTTCAGATTTGATGGAAGAAAACCCAAGAGATCAACCTTCCTATTTGGCTGTAGTCCTGAATTAGAATTCTCCCTCTATACCTTGTGTGCCTTATACGGAGAAGCTTATACTAAGTTCAGATATGGGAGCGAACTTGTTTCTATTCGAAAACATCAAGATAGGTCAAACACTTATGTTACTTCCCTTTACTTCTCACCACCTTGATGTAGTTTGTAATTATTTTAATTAAATCTATTACTTTTATTTTAAATAAGATTTGTCAGCAACATATTGTAGTGAAAATGTGTCTAAAAATTTAAATAAGTGCATAGTCAACAACAAAAAAGAGTGTCAAATAGATTCTCACTCTTCCATGTTGTTCTGAAATTTAAAGAGATCCTGCTCATCAAACAAATTTGAGAACGCACATTAATACCAGCTAATTCTGCAGCTTTGTTCAACCCTTTTCTTTAATAGATGTTTTCGCATGAAACTCAGCCAAGTTTTTTCCATAACTCAACACCATTGCCACTAATTCCTCAGCTGAGTATACAGTAACCCCATCATCAATATTAATTCTCATTGCACCCCTTTGATCTTCAACTAAATCAAATGGTAAGTACAACGAATCAGCTAGATTCTTTATATAATCAAAGGGTTTACCAAGAAAATCCCTAATTTGAGAAAAAACTTTATTTGGATATCTAGCGATAATTCCAGCTGCTTTTCACCAATTAAACGATTCCCATCTTGAAATGCAACTAAAGCTGGTAATTTTCTCTTTGAAATATAGTATAATAGATAATAGATAATAGATAATAGATTACATGGTGTTTTTACCAATTATAATGTGACACATACTGTTAATTGGCGTGGTAACAGAATGGTCGTCTTTAAAGTGCTTACGAGTTTACCTGGAAATAACAGACACAATTATGGACTCAATGGGCTCTATTTTAGATTGGGCCTTTTGGGCTTTAGACCACATCGAATTCTACTGGGAGATGGGGACGTACGTCGGCCACTACCCAATATCCGCTATTATAAAAACGCAACTTTGGCCACCTTTATTTTCTATTAGCGCTGCGCGAAGGAGATGTTTTGGATGATTGATACGATGATTATCTCAAGGTAAGTTTTTATTTTTTTATGTTTTTTATTGTTTTTTAAAATTTGGTAGTATTTTTTTTTTTTTTTTTTTTTTTTTTTTTTTTTGCAGAAATGGTTTAGATGAGAAAAAGGCCAACTAAGAAAGAAGTCAAAGATGTACGCCTAGCCGCAAGAAGGCTGTGGCTTGATGACCCCCACCACTTATGGCCCATTCAAGACTACACCTTCAGCTGTAAACATGGTAAACTCAGGTTATACTTTGCAGCCCATGCCACCCAGCGGATTGGTTTTAAAGACTTCTCAACTTTTTTATCAACAGACTACCCAGCAATTGAAGATCAGGTAGCCTTTCTCTCACAAATGTTGGATTCTCGGCCCATGAAGTGTGTCTTTTCTATTAACAAAAGAAAAACCAAGACAGACATGAACTTTGGAAATTGTGGTTTAGAAGAAGGGGTATTTGTAGTAACTTATTTGACCATGTGTACAAGGGGGAGAAAAAACAAGCTAATCGATTTTGTGGGTTACATAATTGGATTTATCTAAGTCAACAACAAGGTAAGGTTAAGAGTGCTAAATCGACAATCCACGACGGAAACCACACATCTGGTGCGCTTGTAACCATTTGTTTCAGATTTGATGGAAGAAAACCCAAGAGATCAACCTTCTTATTTGGCTGTAGTCCTGAATTAGAATTCTCCCTCTATACCTTGTGTGCCTTATACGGAGAAGCTTATACTAAGTTCAGATATGGGAGCAAACTTGTTTCTATTCGAAAACATCAAGATAGGTCAAACACTTATGTTACTTCCCTTTACTTCTCACCACCTTGATGTAGTTTGTAATTATTTTAATTAAAACTATTACTTTTATTTTAAATAAGATTTGTCAGCAACATATTGTAGTAAAAATGTGTCTAAAAATTTAAATAAGTGCATAGTCAACAACAAAAAAGAGTGTCAAATAGATTCTCACTCTTCCATGTTGTTCTGAAATTTAAAGAGATCCTGCTCATCAAACAAATTTGAGAAAGCACATTAAAACCAGCTAATTCTGCAGCTTTGTTCAACCCTTTTTTTTAATAGATGTTTTCGCATGAAACTCAGCCAAGTTTTTTCCATAACTCAACACCATTGCCACTAATTCCTCAGCTGAGTATATAGTAACCCCATCATCAATCTTAATTCCCATTGCACCCCTTTGATCTTCAACTAAATCAAATGGTAAGTACAACGAATCAGCTAGATTCTTTATATAATCAAAGGGTTTACCAAGAAAATCCCTAATTTGAGAAAAAACTTTATTTGGATATCTAGCGATAATTCCAGCAGCTTTTCACCAATTAAACGATTCCCATCTTGAAATGCAACTAAAGCTGGTAATTTTCTCTTTGACATATAGTATAATAGATAATAGATAATAGATTACATGGTGTTTTCACCAATTATAATGTGACACGTACTGTTAATTGGCGTGGCAACAGAATGGTCGTCTTTAAAGTGCTTACGAGTTTACCTGGAAATAACAGACACAATTATGGACTCAATGGGCTCTATTTTAGATTGGGCCTTTTGGGCTTTAGACCACTTCGAATTCAACTGGGAGATGGGGATGTACGTCGGCCACTACCCAATATCCGCTATTATAAAAACGCAACTTTGGCCACCTTTATTTTCTATTAGCGCTGCGCGAAGGAGATGTTTTGGATGATTGATACGATGATTATCTCAATGTAAGTTTTTATTTTTTTATGTTTTTTATTGTTTTTTAATATTTGGTAGTATTTTTTTTTTTTTTTTGCAGAAATGGTTTAGAGGAGAAAAAGGCCAACCAAGAAAGAAGTCAAAGATGTACGCCTAGCCGCAAAAAGGCCGTGGCTTGATGACCCCCACCACTTATGGCCCATTCAAGACTACACCTTCAGCTGTAAACATGGTAAACTCAGGTTATACTTTGCAGCCCATCCCACCCAGCGGATTGGTTTTAAAGACTTCTCAACTTTTTTATCAACAGACTACCCAACACTTGAAGATCAAGTAGCCTTTCTCTCACAAATGTTGGATTCTCGGCCCATGAAGTGTGTCTTTTCTATTCACAAAAGAAAAACCAAGACAGACATGAACTTTGGAAATTGTGGTTTAGAAGAAGGGGTATTTGTAGTAACTTATTTGACCATATGTACAAGGGGTAGAAAAAACAAGCTAATCGATTTTGTGGGTTACATAATTGGATTTATCTAAGTCAACAACAAGGTAAGGTTAAGAGTGCTAAATCGACAATCCACGACGAAAACCACACATCTGGTGCGCTTGTAACCATTTGTTTCAGATTTGATGGAAGAAAACCCAAGAGATCAACCTTCCTATTTGGCTGTAGTCCTGAATTAGAATTCTCCCTCTATACCTTGTGTGCCTTATACGGAGAAGCTTATACTAAGTTCAGATATGGGAGCGAACTTGTTTCTATTCGAAAACAACAAGATAGGTCAAACACTTATGTTACTTCCCTTTACTTCTCACCACCTTGATGTAGTTTGTAATTATTTTAATTAAAACTATTACTTTTATTTTAAATAAGATTTGTCAGCAACATATTGTAGTGAAAATGTGTCTAAAAATTTAAATAAGTGCATAGTCAAAAACAAAAAAAAGTGTCAAATAGATTCTCACTCTTCCATGTTGTTCTGAAATTTAAAGAGATCCTGCTCATCAAACAAATTTGAGAAAGCACATTAATACCAGCTAATTCTGCAGCTTTGTTCAACCCTTTTCTTTAATAGATGTTTTCGCATGAAACTCAGCCAAGTTTTTTCCATAACTCAACACCATTGCCACTAATTCCTCAGCTGAGTATACAGTAACCCCATCATCAATCTTAATTCCCATTGCACCCCTTTGATCTTCAACTAAATCAAATGGTAAGTACAACGAATCAGCTAGATTCTTAACATAATCAAAGGGATTACCAAGGAAATCCCTAATTTGAGAAAAAACTTTATTTGGATATCTAGTGATAATTCCAGCTGCTTTTCACCAATTAAACGATTCCCATCTTGAAATGCAACTAAAGCTGGTAATTTTCTCTTTGACATATAGTATAATAGATAATAGATAATAGATAATAGATTACATGGTGTTTTCACCAATTATAATGTGACACGTACTGTTAATTGGCGTGGCAACAGAATGGTCGTCTTTAAAGTGCTTACGAGTTTACCTGGAAATAACAGACACAATTATGGACTCAATGGGCTCTATTTTAGATTGGGCCTTTTGGGCTTTAGACCACTTCGAATTCAACTTGGAGATGGGGACGTACGTCGGCCACTACCCAATATCCGCTATTATAAAAACGCAACTTCGGCCACCTTTATTTTCTATTAGCGCTGCGCGAAGGAGATGTTTTGGATGATTGATACGATGATTATCTCAAGGTAAGTTTTTATTTTTTTATGTTTTTTATTGTTTTTTAATATTTGGTAGTATTTTTTTTTATTTTTGCAGAAATGGTTTAGAGGAGAAAAAGGCCAAGTAAGAAAGAAGTCAAAGATGTACGCCTAGCCGCAAGAAGGCTGTGGCTTGATGACCCCCACCACTTATGGCCCATTCAAGACTACACCTTCAGCTGTAAACATGGTAAACTCAAGTTATACTTTGCAGCCCATGCCACCCTGCGGATTGGTTTTAAAGACTTCTCAACTTTTTTATCAACAGACTACCCAACACTTGAAGATCAAGTAGCCTTTCTCTCACAAATGTTGGATTCTCGGCCCATGAAGTGTGTCTTTTCTATTCACAAAAGAAAAACCAAGACAGACATGAACTTTGGAAATTGTGGTTTAGAAGAAGGGGTATTTGTAGTAACTTATTTGACCATATGTACAAGGGGGAGAAAAAACAAGCTAATCGATTTTGTGGGTTACATAATTGGATTTATCTAAGTCAACAACAAGGTAAGGTTAAGAGTGCTAAATCGACAATCCACGACGATAACCAGACATCTGGTGCGCTTGTAACCATTTGTTTCAGATTTGATGGAAGAAAACCCAAGAGATCAACCTTCCTATTTGGCTGTAGTCCTGAATTAGAATTCTCCCTCTATACCTTGTGTCCCTTATACGGAGAAGCTTATACTAAGTTCAGATATGGGAGCGAACTTGTTTCTATTCGAAAACATCAAGATGGGTCAAACACTTATGTTACTTCCCTTTACTTCTCACCACCTTGATTTAGTTTGTAATTATTTTAATTAAAACTATTACTTTTATTTCAAATAAGATTTATCAGCATCATATTGTAGTGAAAATGTGTCTAAAAATTTAAATAAGTGCATAGTCAACAACAAAAAAGAGTGTCAAATAGATTCTCACTCTTCCATGTTGTTCTGAAATTTAAAGAGATCCTGCTCATCAAACAAATTTGAGAAAGCACTTTAATACCAGCTAATTCTGCAGCTTTGTTCAACCCTTTTCTTTAATAGATGTTTTCGCATGAAACTCAGCCAAGTTTTTTCCATAACTCAACACCATTGCCACTAATTCCTCAGCTGAGTATACAGTAACCCCATCATCAATCTTAATTCCCATTGCACCCCTTTGATCTTCAACTAAATCAAATGGTAAGTACAACGAATCAGCAAGATTCTTAACATAATCAAAGGGTTTACCAAGGAAATCCCTAATTTGAGAAAAAACTTTATTTGGATATCTAGCGATAATTCCAGCTGCTTTTCACCAATTAAACGATTCCCATCTTGAAATGCAACTAAAGCTGGTAATTTTCTCTTTGACATATAGTATAATAGATAATAGATAATAGATTACATGGTGTTTTCACCAATTATAATGTGACACGTACTGTTAATTGGCGTGGCAACAGAATGGTCGTCTTTAAAGTGCTTACGAGTTTACCTGGAAATAACAGACACAATTATGGACTCAATGGGCTCTATTTTAGATTGGGCCTTTTGTGCTTTAGACCACTTCGAATTCAACTGGGAGATGGGGACGTACGTCGGCCACTACCCAATATCCGCTATTATAAAAACGCAACTTTGGCCACCTTTATTGTCTATTAGCGCTGCGCGAAGGAGTTGTTTTGGATGATTGATACGATGATTATCTCAAGGTAAGTTTTTATTTTTTTATGTTTTTTATTGTTTTTTAATATTTGGTAGTATTTTTTTTTTTTTTTTTTTTTTTTTTTTGCAGAAATGGTTTAGAGGAGAAAAAGGCCAACTAAGAAAGAAGTCAAAGATGTACGCCTAGCCGCAAGAAGGCTGTGGCTTGATGACCCCCACCACTTATGGCCCATTCAAGACTACACCTTCAGCTGTAAACATGGTAAACTCAGGTTATACTTTGCAGCCCATGCCACCCAGCGGATTGGTTTTAAAGACTTCTCAACTTTTTTATCAACAGACTACCCAACAATTGAAGATCAAGTAGCCTTTCTCTCACAAATGTTGGATTCTCGGCCCATGAAGTGTGTCTTTTCTATTCACAAAAGAAAAACCAAGACAGACATGAACTTTGGAAATTGTGGCTTAGAAGAAGGGGTATTTGTAGTAACTTATTTGACCATGTGTACAAGGGGGAGAAAAAACAAGCTAATCGATTTTGTGGGTTACATAATTGGATTTATCTAAGTCAACAACAAGGTAAGGTTAAGAGTGCTAAATCGACAATCCACGACGGAAACCACACATCTGGTGCGATTGTAACCATTTGTTTCAGATTTGATGGAAGAAAACCCAAGAGATCAACCTTCCTATTTGGCTGTAGTCCTGAATTAGAATTCTCCCTCTATACCTTGTGTGCCTTATACGGAGAAGCTTATACTAAGTTCAGATATGGGAGCGAACTTGTTTCTATTCGAAAACATCAAGATGGGTCAAACACTTATGTTACCTCCCTTTACTTCTCACCACCTTGATTTAGTTTGTAATTATTTTAATTAAAACTATTACTTTTATTTCAAATAAGATTTATCAGCATCATATTGTAGTGAAAATGTGTCTAAAAATTTAAATAAGTGCATAGTCAACAACAAAAAAGAGTGTCAAATAGATTCTCACTCTTCCATGTTGTTCTGAAATTTAAAGAGATCCTGCTCATCAAACAAATTTGAGAAAGCACATTAATACCAGCTAATTCTGCAGCTTTGTTCAACCCTTTTCTTTAATAGATGTTTTCGCATGAAACTCAGCCAAGTTTTTTCCATAACTCAACACCATTGCCACTAATTCCTCAGCTGAGTATACAGTAACCCCATCATCAATCTTAATTCCCATTGCACCCCTTTGATCTTCAACTAAATCAAATGGTAAGTACAACGAATCAGCTAGATTCTTAACATAATCAAAGGGTTTACCAAGAAAATCCCTAATTTGAGAAAAAACTTTATTTGGATATCTAGCGATAATTCCAGCTGCTTTTCACCAATTAAACGATTCCCATCTTGAAATGCAACTAAAGCTGGTAATTTTCTCTTTGACATATAGTATAATAGATAATAGATAATAGATAATAGATTACATGGTGTTTTTACCAATTATAATGTGACACGTACTGTTAATTGGCGTGGCAACAGAATGGTCGTCTTTAAAGTGCTTACGAGTTTACCTGGAAATAACAGACACAATTATGGACTCAATGGGCTCTATTTTAGATTGGGCCTTTTGTGCTTTAGACCACTTCGAATTCAACTGGGAGATGGGGACGTACGTCGGCCACTACCCAATATCCGCTATTATAAAAACGCAACTTTGGCCACCTTTATTTTCTATTAGCGCTGCGCGAAGGAGATGTTTTGGATGATTGATACGATGATTATCTCAAGGTAAGTTTTTATTTTTTTATGTTTTTTATTGTTTTTTAATATTTGGTAGTATTTTTATTTATTTATTTTTTTTTTTTGCAGAAATGGTTTAGAGGAGAAAAAGGCCAACTAAGAAAGAAGTCAAAGATGTACGCCTAGCCGCAAGAAGGCTGTGGCTTGATGACCCCCACCACTTATGGCCCATTCAAGACTACACCTTCAGCTGTAAACATGGTAAACTTAGGTTATACTTTGCAGCCCATGCCACCCAGCGGATTGGTTTTAAAGACTTCTCAACTTTTTTATCAACAGACTACCCAACACTTGAAGATCAAGTAGCCTTTCTCTCACAATGTTGGATTCTCGGCCCATGAAGTGTGTCTTTTCTATTCACAAAAGAAAAACCAAGACAGACATGAACTTTGGAAATTGTGGTTTTGAAGAACGGGTATTTGTAGTAACTTATTTGACCATGTGTACAAGGGGGAGAAAAAACAAGCTAATCGATTTTGTGGGTTACATAATTGGATTTATCTAAGTCAACAACAAGGTAAGGTTAAGAGTGCTAAATCGACAATCCACGACGGAAACCACACATCTGGTGCGCTTGTAACCATTTGTTTCAGATTTGATAGAAGAAAACCCAAGAGATCAACCTTCCTATTTGGCTGTAGTCCTGAATTAGAATTCTCCCTCTATACCTTGTGTGCCTTATACGGAGAAGCTTATACTAAGTTCAGATATGGGAGCGAACTTGTTTCTATTCGAAAACATCAAGATGGGTCAAACACTTATGTTACTTCCCTTTACTTCTCACCACCTTGATTTAGTTTGTAATTATTTTAATTAAAACTATTACTTTTATTTCAAATAAGATTTATCAGCATCATATTGTAGTGAAAATGTGTCTAAAAATTTAAATAAGTGCATAGTCAACAACAAAAAAGAGTGTCAAATAGATTCTCACTCTTCCATGTTGTTCTGAAATTTAAAGAGATCCTGCTCATCAAACAAATTTGAGAAAGCACATTAATACCAGCTAATTCTGCAGCTTTGTTCAACCCTTTTCTTTAATAGATGTTTTCGCATGAAACTCAGCCAAGTTTTTTCCATAACTCAACACCATTGCCACTAATTCCTCAGCTGAGTATACAGTAACCCCATCATCAATCTTAATTCCCATTGCACACCCTTTGATCTTCAACTAAATCAAATGGTAAGTACAACGAATCAGCTAGATTCTTAACATAATCAAAGGGTTTACCAAGAAAATCCCTAATTTGAGAAAAAACTTTATTTGGATATCTAGCGATAATTCCAGCTGCTTTTCACCAATTAAACGATTCCCATCTTGAAATGCAACTAAAGCTGGTAATTTTCTCTTTGACATATAGTATAATAGATAATAGATAATAGATAATAGATAATAGATTACATGGTGTTTTTACCAATTATAATGTGACACATACTGTTAATTGGCGTGGCAACAGAATGGTCGTCTTTAAAGTGCTGACGAGTTTACCTGGAAATAACAGACACAATTATGGACTCAATGGGCTCTATTTTAGATTGGGCCTTTTGTGCTTTAGACCACTTCGAATTCAACTGGGAGATGGGGACGTACGTCGGCCACTACCCAATATCCGCTATTATAAAAACGCAACTTTGGCCACCTTTATTTTCTATTAGCGCTGCGCGAAGGAGATGTTTTGGATGATTGATACGATGATTATCTCAAGGTAAGTTTTTATTTTTTTATGTTTTTTATTGTTTTTTAATATTTGGTAGTATTTTTATTTATTTATTTTTTTTTTTGCAGAAATGGTTTAGAGGAGAAAAGGCCAACTAAGAAAGAAGTCAAAGATGTACGCCTAGCCGCAAGAAGGCTGTGGCTTGATGACCCCCACCACTTATGGCCCATTCAAGACTACACCTTCAGCTGTAAACATGGTAAACTTAGGTTATACTTTGCAGCCCATGCCACCCAGCGGATTGGTTTTAAAGACTTCTCAACTTTTTTATCAACAGACTACCCAACACTTGAAGATCAAGTAGCCTTTCTCTCACAATGTTGGATTCTCGGCCCATGAAGTGTGTCTTTTCTATTCACAAAAGAAAAACCAAGACAGACATGAACTTTGGAAATTGTGGTTTTGAAGAACGGGTATTTGTAGTAACTTATTTGACCATGTGTACAAGGGGGAGAAAAAACAAGCTAATCGATTTTGTGGGTTACATAATTGGATTTATCTAAGTCAACAACAAGGTAAGGTTAAGAGTGCTAAATCGACAATCCACGACGGAAACCACACATCTGGTGCGCTTGTAACCATTTGTTTCAGATTTGATAGAAGAAAACCCAAGAGATCAACCTTCCTATTTGGCTGTAGTCCTGAATTAGAATTCTCCCTCTATACCTTGTGTGCCTTATACGGAGAAGCTTATACTAAGTTCAGATATGGGAGCGAACTTGTTTCTATTCGAAAACATCAAGATGGGTCAAACACTTATGTTACTTCCCTTTACTTCTCACCACCTTGATTTAGTTTGTAATTATTTTAATTAAAACTATTACTTTTATTTCAAATAAGATTTATCAGCATCATATTGTAGTGAAAATGTGTCTAAAAATTTAAATAAGTGCATAGTCAACAACAAAAAAGAGTGTCAAATAGATTCTCACTCTTCCATGTTGTTCTGAAATTTAAAGAGATCCTGCTCATCAAACAAATTTGAGAAAGCACATTAATACCAGCTAATTCTGCAGCTTTGTTCAACCCTTTTCTTTAATAGATGTTTTCGCATGAAACTCAGCCAAGTTTTTTCCATAACTCAACACCATTGCCACTAATTCCTCAGCTGAGTATACAGTAACCCCATCATCAATCTTAATTCCCATTGCACACCCTTTGATCTTCAACTAAATCAAATGGTAAGTACAACGAATCAGCTAGATTCTTAACATAATCAAAGGGTTTACCAAGAAAATCCCTAATTTGAGAAAAAACTTTATTTGGATATCTAGCGATAATTCCAGCTGCTTTTCACCAATTAAACGATTCCCATCTTGAAATGCAACTAAAGCTGGTAATTTTCTCTTTGACATATAGTATAATAGATAATAGATAATAGATAATAGATTACATGGTGTTTTTACCAATTATAATGTGACACATACTGTTAATTGGCGTGGCAACAGAATGGTCGTCTTTAAAGTGCTGACGAGTTTACCTGGAAATAACAGACACAATTATGGACTCAATGGGCTCTATTTTAGATTGGGCCTTTTGTGCTTTAGACCACTTCGAATTCAACTGGGAGATGGGGACGTACGTCGGCCACTACCCAATATCCGCTATTATAAAAACGCAACTTTGGCCACCTTTATTTTCTATTAGCGCTGCGCGAAGGAGATGTTTTGGATGATTGATACGATGATTATCTCAAGGTAAGTTTTTATTTTTTTATGTTTTTTATTGTTTTTTAATATTTGGTAGTATTTTTATTTATTTATTTTTTTTTTTGCAGAAATGGTTTAGAGGAGAAAAGGCCAACTAAGAAAGAAGTCAAAGATGTACGCCTAGCCGCAAGAAGGCTGTGGCTTGATGACCCCCACCACTTATGGCCCATTCAAGACTACACCTTCAGCTGTAAACATGGTAAACTTAGGTTATACTTTGCAGCCCATGCCACCCAGCGGATTGGTTTTAAAGACTTCTCAACTTTTTTATCAACAGACTACCCAACACTTGAAGATCAAGTAGCCTTTCTCTCACAATGTTGGATTCTCGGCCCATGAAGTGTGTCTTTTCTATTCACAAAAGAAAAACCAAGACAGACATGAACTTTGGAAATTGTGGTTTTGAAGAACGGGTATTTGTAGTAACTTATTTGACCATGTGTACAAGGGGGAGAAAAAACAAGCTAATCGATTTTGTGGGTTACATAATTGGATTTATCTAAGTCAACAACAAGGTAAGGTTAAGAGTGCTAAATCGACAATCCACGACGGAAACCACACATCTGGTGCGCTTGTAACCATTTGTTTCAGATTTGATGGAAGAAAACCCAAGAGATCAACCTTCCTATTTGGCTGTAGTCCTGAATTAGAATTCTCCCTCTATACCTTGTGTGCCTTATACGGAGAAGCTTATACTAAGTTCAGATATGGGAGCGAACTTGTTTCTATTCGAAAACATCAAGATGGGTCAAACACTTATGTTACTTCCCTTTACTTCTCACCACCTTGATTTAGTTTGTAATTATTTTAATTAAAACTATTACTTTTATTTCAAATAAGATTTATCAGCATCATATTGTAGTGAAAATGTGTCTAAAAATTTAAATAAGTGCATAGTCAACAACAAAAAAGAGTGTCAAATAGATTCTCACTCTTCCATGTTGTTCTGAAATTTAAAGAGATCCTGCTCATCAAACAAATTTGACAAAGCACATTAATACCAGCTAATTCTGCAGCTTTGTTCAACCCTTTTCTTTAATAGATGTTTTCGCATGAAACTCAGCCAAGTTTTTTCCATAACTCAACACCATTGCCACTAATTCCTCAGCTGAGTATACAGTAACCCCATCATCAATCTTAATTCCCATTGCACCCCTTTGATCTTCAACTAAATCAAATGGTAAGTACAACGAATCAGCTAGATTCTTAACATAATCAAAGGGTTTACCAAGAAAATCCCTAATTTGAGAAAAAACTTTATTTGGATATCTAGCGATAATTCCAGCTGCTTTTCACCAATTAAACGATTCCCATCTTGAAATGCAACTAAAGCTGGTAATTTTCTCTTTGACATATAGTATAATAGATAATAGATAATAGATAATAGATTACATGGTGTTTTTACCAATTATAATGTGACACGTACTGTTAATTGGCGTGGCAACAGAATGGTCGTCTTTAAAGTGCTTACGAGTTTACCTGGAAATAACAGACACAATTATGGACTCAATGGGCTCTATTTTAGATTGGGCCTTTTGTGCTTTAGACCACTTCGAATTCAACTGGGAGATGGGGACGTACGTCGGCCACTACCCAATATCCGCTATTATAAAAACGCAACTTTGGCCACCTTTATTTTCTATTAGCGCTGCGCGAAGGAGATGTTTTGGATGATTGATACGATGATTATCTCAAGGTAAGTTTTTATTTTTTTATGTTTTTTATTGTTTTTTAATATTTGGTAGTATTTTTTTTTTTTTTTTTTTTTTTTTTGCAGAAATGTTTTAGAGGAGAAAAAGGCCAACTAAGAAAGAAGTCAAAGATGTACGCCTAGCCGCAAGAAGGCTGTGGCTTGATGACCCCCACCACTTATGGCCCATTCAAGACTACACCTTCAGTTGTAAACATGGTAAACTCAGGTTATACTTTGCAGCCCATGCCACCCAGCGGATTGGTTTTAAAGACTTCTCAACTTTTTTATCAACAGACTACCCAACAATTGAAGATCAAGTAGCCTTTCTCTCACAAATGTTGGATTCTCGGCCCATGAAGTGTGTCTTTTCTATTCACAAAAGAAAAACCAAGACAGACATGAACTTTGGAAATTGTGGCTTAGAAGAAGGGGTATTTGTAGTAACTTATTTGACCATGTGTACAAGGGGGAGAAAAAACAAGCTAATCGATTTTGTGGGTTACATAATTGGATTTATCTAAGTCAACAACAAGGTAAGGTTAAGAGTGCTAATTCGACAATCCACGACGGAAACCACACATCTGGTGCGCTTGTAACCATTTGTTTCAGATTTGATGGAAGAAAACCCAAGAGATCAACCTTCCTATTTGGCTGTAGTCCTGAATTAGAATTCTCCCTCTATACCTTGTGTGCCTTATACGGAGAAGCTTATACTAAGTTCAGATATGGGAGCGAACTTGTTTCTATTCGAAAACATCAAGATAGGTCAAACACTTATGTTACTTCCCTTTACTTCTCACCACCTTGATGTAGTTTGTAATTATTTTAATTAAAACTATTACTTTTATTTTAAATAAGATTTGTCAGCAACATATTGTAGTGAAAATGTGTCTAAAAATTTAAATTAGTGCATAGTCAACAACAAAAAAGAGTGTCAAATAGATTCTCACTCTTCCATGTTGTTCTGAAATTTAAAGAGATCCTGCTCATCAAACAAATTTTGCTTTGTAAAAATTGCTGTTGCCTTTGTATTGTGTTCCAAAAAAATTTGGAAAATAGAGAATGTGACATTTTTCCCTATTGTCTTATAATCTGTGATGAAAGGTGAAAGCGGAAACACTAATCTGTACATCCAAAATGCAAGATCACATTAAAACATTCTTTTGCTTTTCATAAGTTCAGCTCTGGCATCATTGATGATAAGTTGGAGCCTTGAACTGCTTAAGGCTTCCTTATTTATAAGTCATAACCAAGTAAGACTTGCAGACATCCACTACTTCCTGATCCATAGAACCATTTAACACAATATGCAAGACATCCACTACTTCCTGATCCATAGAACCATTTAACACAATATGCAAGACATCCACTACTTCCTGATCCATAGAACCATTTAACACAATATGCAAAAGTTTAAGATTTTACAAGTTGGCCCCACTGAATTGCAAGCCAACAATAGAACCATATTAGCTAAATTAGAAGGGGAAAAAAGATTCGATATAGGCTATATATTATTGTGATGGCAGCCATTTACATGATTCTAAGAAGGGAAATTATAGACTATATAGGATCAAACAGTTTTGGAATATAGGTACCTTGTAATTGTATGTAATTTGTGAAAATCGGCTGGAGAACTTGTGAAGCTTGTAATGACCACTGTTATGACCCAAGTTTCTGGCAAGGAAGATGATGTTAGCAGATGAATTGGTTGTAAACTGATGTTGCTGATCAAATGGTTGAGTCGGTCCCCCAATTGAAAGCTGCCTCACATGATCAAAATCAGCTATTGCTTTGTACTTTTGACTGTATTCAGGACGCTCCAATTTAGCATGGTCATGGAGAAGGCCACAGAAAAATGAAACTTTGTTGTCTCCTGCGTGGTAATATCCTCCCACCAGTGACCTCTTATTGTCTGACAAACCATTCTTGGGAACCCGACCTCCTGCATGAATTGAAGATGACATTTTATTTATATTGTAGTATATATAAACCTCAACACATACAGTTAATCTTAAGAGGGATACTAGTATATTACAGTTAATAACAACATGATACTCATATTTGTGAAAGACGCATGTTTTCTAAATTCTATCTGGCGTTGCCATTAAACACTCGCTTACTGTTATCAAAATACATACGTTTGCAAAAATAAAGGTTGGTAATATCATCAGTGTGCGGTAAAAAGAAGAGTGACCCATTTTAATATTTAATCTATAAAAATTGAACCCTCTCAAGGCTGGTTGATAGAAATTCCAGCTCCAGACTAATTGCTTGATGGAGTCAAATCAAGTCTAGAACTAAACCCAAAAAATGGATGCTCATTTGGCTAATGTTATGATATTCGGGAAGATGGTATTCTAGGATTCCTTATCACGCCCCCAATGCACTATTTTGACTGAAGCCATTTTCATCTTGTCAGCAAAGCTTTTATTACTAACGTAGTTTACAATATAGTAATGATCGGTAAGCTTTTCTGCAACATCTAAAATGCAGAGCAACATATGAAAAAATGGACCAAGTAATATTGGCAAGTGATTTTATCTTAGGTTGTTTACTTTCAAAGTAGGATTCAATTGAATCTTCAGACTTTTTTCATCAACTTCAGAAATATCTGACATCCTAGTGGCTACTTATTACTGAATTCTACAAATAGATAAGGTAAAAATTATTTAGTGATAAGCTCTGGCAGATACAATCCTAACTTGGATTCTGTGCTCTGGATCCCAGTTCAGAAATTGATTGTTAACAAACACCTGATAATCACAAATGCAAATCATCATCAGTACTCAACCTTCATTGTTATTACATATATATCTCAGATAATATTAGGAACAAACCTAAACCATTAACAAATTATGCACAGCTGACCTATAACTTCAGGATAAGAAACATCAGCCTTGTGGGGGTGTGTGTCCGTATATTATTACCTTGTCGAGGCTGTTCAGGTAATCGACTGCTCTTCTCTGTTAACCAAAAAGGTATGCTCATCCATTTCAATGTTTGGTGAGCCGCTAAGACATTATGACTTAAAAAAAGAAGTTTAGGTATAATATAGTAGTTTTAAAGAAAGAGATGAACAGATATACGTACACCAGAGGATAGGAAATGCAAACTTACTGTCCCACCAAAGTTCATTTTCAGTTGTTTCATCTCTAAAACATTTTTATCTCCAGAGTGTCGCTGATGCACCAGTTGATGTTATAGATGAACCAAAAGAAATGATACGATCAACTTTGTGTCTACAATAAAATCTAATAATACTTTTTTGGTACAAATTACACATTGTGTTACTACCTCCAGGAGAAAAGTTGTAACTTGTAAAGGCTATGTGTGAGCTTTAAAGCACTATCACTGGTACCAAAGGTGGGTGCCACATGGTGATCAGCCACGTGTGCGACCTTTGGACTGTCACTTTTATTTGTAGTTGGATATTTTTTTCACCAATTTCAGCCCAGTCCCTCTCATCAGCGATGCTAATGACACACTACCTAGTACCAAATAAAACAACAACCAATTTCATAATCAACAAAATAATTTCGGAACATAAATACACTATCCACCGTGATTATTTATGTTAATATTTCGCAAAAGTGTAGGATTAATCTCTTTTTACCAAATATCCGATGGATTAAAGTTGCTGCTCCTGTCGATTTTCTTCCGACACAGTAGAAAAACACCTCCATTTATAGGACTACTTGGAGCAAAATTTTCATCTGCAATGAATGTAGTTATATTAATAATCAGGTGTCAGATTGGAAATCACCCTCCAAAAAAAATTGAAATCGGTAGAAAAATGTTATATACTTCTGATAACATCATCCTAATCAGTTATCACAATTGAGAAAAATATGCATTCTATGAGCTGTTGGCTGATGGTTCAGTATGCAAAACACTGGTCTGCGGTATATATAAATTATAGGAAGAATTTTCACTTTTCAGTAAGTAAATCTTTTTTATCAATTGTAGGAAGAATTTTCAAGTTTCCAAGCATATATAAATTCCGTACTTACTAACAACAAATTTATTTTTTGTTTTCAATCAAAACCAAAGATCAACATTAAGCTTTACCAAGAAATGGATTTTTACCTCGACCATGGCCACAGCTTCTCCTTGCATCTCAAGTGTCGCTACTAACTCTCCGCCATATACCACTCAAGATCAGTAGAAGAAGATTCGGATGTTGGAGGACTTCTGGAAGCATAAATTTTTTGTCCCAGCTTGTCATCTGATGTAGATGCAGAAATTAAGTATTTATGGATAAATAACTAAAAGGAACTATATGCATTCAGATAGATACTGTCAAATAAGCCAAAAGATGAGAAGTTCTTTTGGAGTCTTAAAATCCAAAGCAATTATATTGAGGAAACGGTTTCCATACTTTGTAGGACTCAGAGTGGGCATGGCTTGGCATCAAAAATTGGATTTTTTTCACTGAAAAAAATACAGTTGAAAATGCATGATGAAGGGCATGAGAGAGAAAAACACAGAAGAATATGATGTTCGCACTACTATGATTCCTTGTCACTCCTGTTACTGATAACAATAATAATCTAACGCAAAATGGGTATTATCTTATTAATTAGGGGGATTTAGAGATACCCCCAAAAAATATGAACTCTTTGAGATACCCCTAGATTTAAAAACCATTAGAGATACCCCCCATTTTTTCATTTGGAGCCGGTCAACCAAGCCATTGACCTAACTTGTTTTCATATTGATTGAAATACCCTTTTCCTAACTTAAGCTCTGTCCTAATCATCCAACCCAGTCAGCATGCATTTCTACCACATCATCAAATATTTCACCAGATCTAATCCAATGGTTACAAATAATTAGCCATCAATCTCCACCCATTCTTCTTCTTCCTTCTTCTCCAACCCATCAATATCCACCCATTTTTCTTCTTCCTTCTTCTCCAACCCATCAATCTCCACCCATTTTTTTTCTTCCTTCTTCTCCAACCCATCAATCTCCACCCATTCTTCTTCATCCTTCTTCTCCAACCCATCTTATATGTTCTTCCTTCTTCTCCAACCCCTCTTCTTCTTTCTTCTCCAACCCTTGTTCTTCTTTTTTTGCTTCTTCTTTCTTCTCCATCCATTATCAGAGATCCAGAAAATAACTCCATTAACAGATCTAGAAGAAAAGGCGAAAAACTTTAAACTAAAATTCTTCTCTTTCCGCTAACTAAAACGTCGAGATGAAGGTAATAAAGTACTTTGTAGTTGTTTTAGTTCACTTATATCTCGTTTTTCTTTATTTTTTCAAGTATTGGTTCATCATCTTCTTCACTCATGTCTTTTTCTGCAATTTTGGGGGGTATCTCAAAGAAAAGTTTAATTTTGGGGGATATCTCTAAGAAAAGTTTGGTTTTTTATGAACAGATAATTTGTCAAATGTGTGATCAGACTGGGCATTATGGAGATGAATGTCAATGGGTATATAGCTATTGTAAGAAACCAGATTGTCATTGCATCATGAGGTTGACAATTTCGAACACATCAGACAATCCAGGTCGAAATTTTTTAAGATGTCATCTTTGTGGGAATTTCAAATGGTTAGATGCTATAAGACAATCTGAAGAAACCTCGAAAATGGGTGGAGAAGACATTGATGAAGAAAGAAAAAACTTCAAAGAAGTAGCTTTGTTGCACTGCTCTCTCTCTCTCTCTCTCTCTCTCTCTCTCTCTCTCTCTCTCTCTCTCTCTCGCTCAAGAAATTTACTTTCCCTCTTCTAATTATGGTTTCAGTTTCTAATTGATCTAGGGTTTCAATTTGATTATATTGGACGGTCCAGATTACATCTTCCTAATATTGGGTGGGGATAACATAAGGTTAGTGGCTGAGTTTAAGATTTGGTGAAATGAAGTGTTTTTGCTGATATGGCATAATTGGTGAGTGCGTAGCTGACTAGGATCACCATTAAAATCAAGGAAGGGTATTTTAGTCTAAGTGATATAAAGACTGGTCAAATATAGGTCAATGGCTTGGTTGACCGGCTCCAAATGAAAAAATGGGGGGTCTCTCTAATGGTTTTTAAATCTGGGGGGTATCTCAAAGAGTTCATATTTTTTGGGGGGTATCTCTAAATCCCCCTATTAATTAACAGTAAATTTTAAGTATTTTGATGAAACCAAATGGTGAAGAATAGAATACATATCACCAGTGAGAGGGATCTGATAATTTATAATGACATTATAATCAACCACCTGAAAACATTCGTGAATGTTCACTAAGATGTACCATTACTATCCAAACAGACTGTTTTTCCACTTACGTATATGAAAATGTTTGATTCATGTGGCATTAAAAATGAGTGGTAATAAAATATTACTCTAATCAATCATGAAACAGTAAAGAGTAAGTCACAGGCAAACGACATACCTTAAAAAAATTATTTGCAGCAAGGAGCAAAAGTTTTAAATACAACGCTCTGTAAAACCCTAAAACTGACAACCTGATCTTCGGGAAATGTTATGATTTGGCGAAAAAATAGGTTCAAAATCTCCGATCTAGTAGCTCCCCCAATCTTATGATTACCACAATGCAAAACGTTCCAAATGCTGGTGGAAGGGCTTGAACCTTCGACCTTGTGGTTTAAAAGCCACATGCTCTAACCAACTGAGCTACACCAGCCAACTAAGTAAAATATGGTAGACATTGAAATATTCTAAACAAACATGACATTCTGGTCCTATTCGATCATCTATTCACATATAAAAATATGAAATATTTGAATATGAAAAAGAACATTGAATGAATGCTTGAATAAAAATATTGTAAAGATATAAACACGAAATTTTGGTACCTTGAAGTTGACTGAAGTTGGTTGGAAGAAAAAACAGTGAGATAACTTAAAGGGATAACACGTGAAAGAGTTGTGGAGCTTCATCCACTTTATAGGTTGGAAGCCTCTTGGAAGTAAACTGTTGAGATGAGCCATGGAATGTAGGCTGATTTCGGTATTAGAGACATTGTGATAGTGAATATAAAGGTTGGTCGAATCTAGTCACAATCGATGCCTGTGTCTGCTGAGCTTCATATTAATGGCATGAGAGCCATTTACACGATGCTAAGAAAGGATCAAACACCTTCAGAATGTATGAAGTACCTTGTATTTGTATGTAGTATGTGCAAATCAGCTGGACAACTTCTGAAGCTTGTAAATTTGTAGGTTCATTCATCAGTTATGACTGTAAATGGATAAATTGTCTGTAAAAGGATGCTCATGATCAAATGGTTTAACACTCTCAGATTTTGCCAAAATCCTGTTAAAGCTCATTAAAAACTGAATCGTTCAGAATGTTAAACATAGATCACCTCTAGATAACAGAACATATAGTAAGTAAATCAAAGGCAAATAGAGTGTGTAAGTATTAGCAGTTGAGCACCTCAATAGTTAGTTCAATACTTTCAGTAGCACCAGCAATGTCTGGAAATATCAACATCCCATACATCCTGCATATGATGACAGCTGAGTATATAAGCAACATCTAAACCTGTGAAACACAAATGCCAAGTACTGAATGAAGGTTGTTCATGTGTCAAGTTTTGGAACATGATTTTGAAGAGGAGTTATGCTCGCAATCTGGTTATTTATGGTTGGTTCGTGCATACACCAAATCTTTGTTGTTTAGTTCCCTGAACAAACTTCACTATCTGCAATACCACACTCGAGCGTTTCAGTTTTGAAAATGGTTTTATGGCAATAGGTGAAGTATCATTCTGTTATATCTTTGTTGATTTAGTAAAACTATATATATTCTTACATACGACCATCAGATAAGCTAAACAAAATAAATAATAGTCGAAGCCATTTGGTGCGGAAAGCTACTATGAATCTTTTTAGTGGATAGAAGAGTTTTTCATTTTTTATATTGAGCCAAAATAAACAGGGCATCAATGACGATAGACAATGGCCTCATAAAATTGGTATGTCATAGAACTACATATCATTGTGTCGATATATATATATCGACACAATGAGCTGGATCTCCTAGTGCAAGTGAAAAAAAAAAAGAGAGTGCAAAAAATTTCAGTTAACATGATAAATGTCGGTTAGAACGCAAAAATGTCTAGCAAGTTAACATGATAAATGTAGAAAAGAATAGTTAACAATTTATAGATGACATAATAAATTACGAAAAATGCCGCAGGAGATGTGAGAGAGAATGGTAGAAAAAGAGTTGTATGTTCTTACCCGTATTTTGTCTGCCTTCTGGACGGTATTGAATTTTGCTTAATTCTTTGATCTCTCAATTGTTGTCCATTCCATATTAGAACCTAGGCTTGCACAATTTTTTGGTAAGCTGGTTGTGCAGCTGTCGCTGAAGCGGATGAAGGTAGCTCACTTGGTTGTGTTGACTATAAGGTTTGGTTAAGGGTGTTCCTGGAGGACTTGGAAATTAAAAGGCTGCTTGCAAGTATATTGTAATACCAGTAAATAAAAAAGAAGACAAAGTAAACTGACCTGACATTTGTATCTAGAAAACTCAAACCATAGTAGAGGAAAATTTACTTTGGTGATGAAACCATAGTAGAGGAATAATTTTAATTGGAAACTTAAAAATAAACTTCTCCTTGGTAAATTGCAAACACTCAATTCTTTGTTGTGAAATCGATTTTAGATATATATAGAGAGAGAGAGAGAGAGAGAGAGAGAGAGAGTATAGTTAACATGATTTTTCGCCATTAGCATGATGTGCATATACAAAGTGGATGAAGAATTCGCTGAGGTAGAAGGCGGTGCGCAAAGAAACCGTATGAAGACATTTCGAACCATCTGAGCTACACCAGCCAATTAAGCAAAACATGGTAGATGTTAAAATATTCAAAGCAAACATGACATTATGGTCCTATTTGATCATCTATTCACATTTAACAATCAATTCATGCACACGTCTTGGTTTTCAACTAAATAAAGAAAAGAGAGTATTACATGAGCAGAGAAACAACGTAACAATATGGTCATAGTGGTCATGCCTTAAAATGCAGATGACCGAGAAGTAACTACTATTCAACATCTATTATACTATATTAAAGCAGAAAATACCCCTAAAAAAATATCTCTTCAATTAGGCTAACAATAAGACTAAAATTGATAGCCTAATTGAAGAGAATTTTAATTAAGTTTGGGTATATTTGTAATTAGGCAAAAGTGGACCACCATTACAGATATAATTAAGCCCAATTAGACCATGGGAATAATTAAGCCCAATAAAAAAAAATTAAAAGAATACCCAATCCCAAGTATAATCAAGTCCAGCCCGTACCCAGTTGGACCAAATCACAAGCATAATTAAAATACAGTAAAACTTCGATAAATTAATAGCCTTGACACTAGAGAAAATTATTAATTAAACGAGATATTAATTCATCGATTAATTAATAAACTATTAATTTACATAAACAATATATTTTCATGTATGTCTTTCTTTTTAGGGGGCTAACATGATGAAGCTGGATAATCATTTTATTCTAGAACCGGTTCCACGAAAAGAAACACTAAAATCGATAATGATATTGGAATAATTTCTTCTTACAATACAAAATACAACACCAGATCAACTCATCACACTACAAAAATTTAGAGACGAGGTTCAAACCAAAATCAATTTTGAGAAAAAAAAAAACAATAATTGACTTTCATTATAAAAAAATATAAAATATATTTGTATATCAAAAAAATATTAATTTATATATTAGTTGGGCCTTCAAGGATTTTTCTAAAATGTATTAATTATCTAATAAATTTACCGAAATATTAATTTATCAACATATGCCCAAGTTGGGACCAACCAAAAATATTATTTAAAGCTAGATAATTAATTTATCGGGTATTATCTTATCGAGGTTTTACTATATCTTTTCAATTATGCTGAAATTGATAAATTAATTGAAGAGAAATTCATTCAATTTTGGGTATTTTTGTAACTACACAAAATATATAAAAATGGGTCAATATGTAATTTCACATATTAAATACAACAACCTTCATAAGTAACCCTAACTCGAATTCTTTATAAGCAGTAAACCACATTATCACCACTAAATCTAATACCAGTAATTGACTACCATTGATAAAATGCTCTAACTCGAATTTCTTTCAATTCAACAATTTTAACTTCAATAAGTTTACCAGTAATCTTTTTTGAATAAATAGCTAAATAATTATCTGGTGGAAGTAGTGATTTACATTGAAATCACCAGATGATTTACTACATTTGTACAACTTTTCCATCTATTATACTCTATTAAAGCTGGAAATATCCTTCAAAAAAACATCTATTCAATTAGATTGAAATTAATAGCTTAATTGAAGAGAATTTTGATTGAGTTTGGGAATCAAGTCCAGCCCGTACAAAAAATACAGTAAAACCTCGATAAATTAATAGCCTTGGAAGTAGAGAAAATTATTAATTAAATGAGATATCAATTCATCTATTAATTAATAAATTATTAATTTACATAATTAACAGTATATTTTTTGAAACCGGCACGAAGTGGTTTGACATCAATTTTGTGACAAAGTGTCCTTGGTTATTTCGCCTTGAGTTCATTGTTAAGAAAACCGAGTTGTACGCGCGTCGTCCCGTGTCCTTGCCTTCGCGTCGTGTGTCATTGGTGTGATTTTTGGTCCAGGACGTACGTACCTCTTAAGGACGTACGTACGTATCGAATGACAGCAAGATTGTTCGTGGTCTGGACGTACGAACCTTTACAGGACGTTCGTACGTCACAGCAGGCAGCAGGAGTATTTTCGTTTGGAGACGTACGAACGTCATATCGACGTACGTACGTCCAAAGTGGGCTTTTACTATTTCGGCCCATTTTCGGTGGTTTTCCAACCCTATGTATAAATAGGGTTTCTCTTCCAAAGAACAAGTGAGTTCTTTGGCCGTCCAATTCACCTCTTGTTTCTTGGAGTTTGTTTAGGTTTTGGTTTAGATTGTTTTTGGTGATTGAACTCATCTTCTTCTTCCCCATTCATCTTCTTCTTTCTTCTTCCCTGTTCATCTTCTTCTACATTATTGAATAGTGATTTAGCTTCGAGTCTTCTTGTGTGTTCATCAAGAAGTCGAGTATCCTTGTGTGTTCATCAAGGAACTCTGGTGTAAGCTTGTTACATAGATCGGCTTCGAGTCTTCTTGTGTGTTCATCAAGAAGTCGAGTATCCTTGTGTGTTCATCAAGGAACTCTGGTGTAAGCTTGTTACATAGATCGGCTTCGAGTCTTCTTGTGTGTTCATCAGGAAGTCGAGTGTCTTGTGCGTACATCAAGGTGCTCTGGTGAAGTCAAGGTGTTAGAGATAACCAGGAGTGTCAACTCGCAGTGATTGCAGGTAGTTGATAGGTTTGTACATCTCTTTTCATCTAGTGGATTTATTTGTTGTCGCAAGGACAACCGTGGACGTTTCCCATATTGGGTTTTACCACGTTAAAAATTCCTGTGTGTTATTTACTTTCTGCATATCGTTTGATTTGTTTGAATATTCAATTGTTAGATTTGCACTATTTGTAGTTTCTCAATTGGTATCAGTCGCTGGGGGCTGGTTAAGGAGCGTCAAGGCTCACGCTAACGATCCTATGAGTGCAATGATGGTTCATGAGTCTGGTCATAATAATTTTATTGCTAAATCGTCTAAATCTACAAAACCAAAATCTGATTTTGAAAATGATGATAATTTGTATGTTGTTAGCAATAGTGATTGGGCTCTTCTTTACAGACTTTCTGCAAAAGAATGTGAAAGATTACAAAAAGCTAATATTGATTTGCAGGAAAAATTTAATAAAGCTAATTGTAATGTGTCTACTATTTCTGATAATGTTTGTTTTGAAGATAATGGTGTTTTGCAGACTAAGGTTGATTCTCTAGAACAACGACTCAGACATTGTGCAGAGGACTATATGCTTCAAGGGGAAGTTTATGAATCCAACATTGAACATTTGGAAAAGGCTAATCTCTCTTTGCAGGATAAAATTGAGATTCTTGAAAAACAGATTTCTTGTGCTGCAGATGATACAATTTCTATTTCTCAATTATTTGACAAAGAAAAACTTGACTTGTTATGTAGAATTGCAGCTTTAGAGAAGGCCAATCAGGAGGTCGATGAGAAATACAAATCTCTATTGGTGGAGTATGAGGTAACAAAGAACGGCTTAACGTCTACTCAACTCCAATTGCAGGTTTTGGTCAAAACTAGATTTGATTCTCCTATTGATAGTTCCACTAGTTCATCTAGTGTGATTACTCCTGTAAAATCTACTAGTTTGCCTGCCCTTTTGCCTACCCCACCTATTGAGACTAGACTTAATGCTACTAATTTTCAGCATGTTTCTCGTAAGAATTTTAAGTCTAAGGTTAATGGTAAGGCTGTTTTTACTGATAAGCCATATTGTTCTCATAATGGAGGTATAGGTTCTGTTAAGGCACCATGTCACAAATACAATGGTGACATACATGTTTCATCTTCTACCACCACATCTTCTTATAAGAATTCTTTGAGTAAGTCTAATGTTTTTCATTGTTCTTATTGTGGTAGAGTTGGTCATTTGGATAGTTTTTGTTGGGATTTTGATCAACATGTTTCATCCTATTCTCGTGTTCCTCATCGTTATAATCATGTTGATTCTAATGTTCCTTCTTGTGCATTTTCTAGACCTTGGAATTATAATGGTTCTCATCACAGGTTTAAGAAAAACAAGTATTCCAACAAAAGGAAGTCTAAGACTAAGGAGGAATTAGTTAAGGACAAGTGTATTGCAAAGCGTGTTAAGGGAAAATCTCATATCATTTCACCTCCCAAGGTGTGCACGCCTAGTGTTAAACAAGTATAGGTAAGAAAGGATAAGTTGAAGGTTTTTCTGGACTTGCAAAGGTCTGGTGGTGTCCCATTTTTGGGATGATGTAGGTTGTTTCTAGCCTTGTGTTATTTGAGTTGCATATTTCTCTAACCACATAGGCTATTTGTTTGGTGTTTCTACTTTTTCTACTTTGTTTGTTTAGCTTGCACATCATGTTGCATGTCTGAATACATTGTTGGTTATTCCTTCTATTTTTCTTTATTTATTCCATATATGTGTTGTTGGATGCATCTTTTCTGAGATATTGGTTTAATTCAATTGTCTTAAATAAGTTGCAATATGTTTGGGTGTTTTCTCTTTCTGAACTCTTAAGTATGTTTTGGTATGTATCATGCATTTTTCCTCGCTTGTTTGCACAGTGCACGGCATGCTTGCATGATGGGAGTTTTTGGAAACCACTTACATATTCTTTGAACTCATAGAACTTCTCTATCTCTCGAGTATTTATGTGATCTTGAGCTATCTCTCCTTTGTTTTGGTTAATGTTCATCTTGTTGTTCGTGTTATTGAGCATTCTTATCTTCCTATTACAACTCTTGTTAGTGGTCAATGACTCACTTTATCCCCAGCCATTTGATTGTCTTTGAAGCAATATCAGTTGGCTAAGAACCCGTTGGGGTTGTGAGGGTCATGCTCTGACGGATGCACTCAAGAGATGTTAGTTCTTGTGTTGCACGTTATCATGGTATTGCACTTCGTGAGTTTGTGTTTGTCAAAAAGATGTAGGCTACACCCTACCCTCGTGTATTTGAAAAGATGGAGGCAAAAATCCCTCCCACGCGGGAATGACATTAGAGTGATGTAGACTAAACTCCACCACATGCGGCAAAATAAAAATCCAAGCGCATATTCATTGTTTTTTTTATGTAAGGCATACAAAGTTATATTCCTTTGCCTTTTAATGTCTTGGTTTTCATTTGAAAGATCATATTTACATATTTATATTCGTTTGCCTTCTACTCATATCATTTGTTTCAAAGGGGGTTGAAGTTTGTTTCTTCTATGCTCACTTACTAATCGTATGTCTCTTGTTGATGGTTCTATATTCTAGGTTTTCAAGGGTGTGTTCTAGTGGTGAACTTTATCTCTCTTTATGCATTGCATTGCATCCACACACCGAGGTTTAGTTTATGATGCATTTCAATTCTCTAACTGTTCAATATTTTGTTTATCCCAACATATTGCCTCTTATTTTTGTACGGATTGGGATTGGCTACTGTTTTTGGAAGTTCATGATGTGTTCCTCTTCACTTCTATGGTACATCGGTTATTTTCCTTTTATCTTCTTATTATGGTTTGTGTTGTTAGTCGGTTTGCTTTCTGGTCTTTAGGTTGTTCTTTCATTCGTTAAAAAAAAAAAAAAAAAAAAAGGAAGAAAAAAAAAGGGGGGGGTCGTACGAACGCTGTCATGACGTTCGAACGTTGAGGTGGGCAGATCTTTTTCCAACGTACGAACGTTATTAGAACGTACGAACGTAGGGTCTGACAGATGTTTTTTTGAAGAGTCCCGACGTACGAACTTCTTTAGGACGTACGAACGTCCCTGATACAGTCCGGCCCATTTGCTGTTTAAATTCAAATTTTTGTTCAACCAAAAGCCATTTGCTGTTATATCTATCGTGTTCCTCCTCTTTTGGCGCACTACAAGCAGTTCCCCTTTTGGTTGTCTTGCTCGTCTCAGGAGATACCCCTCTTCTCTCCTCTTGGTTGTTTTTGTTCTCCTTCTTTGGTGGTTGCTTCTTGCTCAACTTACGCCGTATTAGTTTTTGGTGTTTACTCTGTTCTTACTCAAGTAAGTGAAATCGACCTCTCCCTATATTCATCTTCTTCTTCTTCTCCTTCCTCTCTTGGTATTGTTGGATTGCATGGTTAGTTTCTATTTTTCTTTGAAATATCTGTTTTGTGTTATTTGTTATGTTGGTTAGTATTTCCATTCAATTTCTTGAAATTGGTGGACGAATTGGCTATCTCTATTTCTTGTTATTGCTTCTCTACTATTGGGACTGTTTTGTGATGTGTTTGGGTGCTCACCATTGCTTCCTTGTTGTCAATAGCTTGTGTCTTGTTTCTGCACATCAAGTGTTTGATTAAATGCCTCAATGACCCTGCTATTGTTCTTTTTGTCGATTTGCTTCCATTGTTGATTTGTGTACTGGTGTGTTTGTGTAGGAAATGGCTTCAAAGCGTGCACGCACCTCCACGGCATCCACATCTAAGGGTGCATCTTCTTCTCGCGCTCCGAGGGGTCGTGGTTCCACTCCGGGTTTGTCGTCTCATCCCTCATCCCTTGGCGCTCATCCTCGAGCCAAGGCCATTGTTCCCGAGCGTTTCTTCGACTTGGGAGACATTGCTGCCACTCCTCTCGGGGCTTCTCAACTTGGCAATATCGCATTGTTCTTTGAGACTCGGAATTGGCTAAGGGTGGCTCAACCAATCACCAAGTACTCGGTTGAGCATACGATAGCATTCTATGAGACGAAGAGTCCTTCGCAAAATCGCTCGAGTTTTTCGGTCCTCATTGACGGTCGGAGATACACTATTTCTCCGAAGGTGATCCGTGAGGCGTTGGGTATTGACGGTGATTTTCTCCCTGAAGGTGTTGTTCATGTCCGATGGCCTATTCCGGATGAGATTCAGATTGACCTTGTCGATCAAGTTCAGCGGATGTTCATCGATGGTGTCACGGAAAGATATCACGCAAAGTTCTACAGCGCCATCCTTGTCCACATGGTTGCTCACTCCAACATCTACCCCACCAAGGGCAACAAGATAATCATGACCGACGACATGGTCAAATTGGTGGTTTGTATGTCGGTGCACCATATTAGTCTTTCTGAGGTCATCTACAATCGGATGCTTCAAATTGATGCAGCTAAGGGTACTCTTCCTTTCCCTAGCTTTATAATGACAATTCTCAGGCACTTGGGTTTTCAGGGACAGTACACGGAGGTGAGCCCTCCAAGGTTCGTTGGCCATGACTGGGTCAACGCCATTAAGAAAGGCTGTCAGTCTCGGAAGGTTGCCTTTGAGTCTGTGGGTGCGCGTTTGACGCATCACCTTATTTGGGGAGGCCGGGCTCTTGATCGCCAAGATGATTTTGATCGGGCCTTGACGTCTGGACGACCCATCCCAGCCTCTGCTAGGGGAAATCGGGCTGTTGCAGCAATTGATGCTCGGGTCTCCTCTCTCCGACGTCATCAGGACCATATGGATGCTCGGTTAGATCATTTTGGGGTCATTCTCTCTCGTCATGATGTCATGATCAGTGATATTCATGCGATGAATGTTGCTCAGATGCGTCATCTACAGCTGGACTTCACTCCCACAGACTTGCCTCCGTTTCCGGAAGAGGTGCCTCCAGTTCCTGGTGCGAGTGATGGTGATGACTCAGAGAGTGAGGACGAGGGTGATGGTGAACCCAGTGATGGTGCCTCGGAGTCTGAGTAGTTGGTTTTATGGCTTCCTCTTCACATTTTTGTACTTAACTGCTATATTGGTTTGTTTCTATTTTTTTTTAGTATTGTACATGTTCTTGGATATTGCTATTTTCATATTAGTTCAAGTTGGTTTCCTTGTTTTGCAGTAGATTTTTCTGAGGTAATGGACCTTTTTTTTTGGGCCCATGATATGTTTACTCCTATTTTTCCTATAAATAGGGAGTCTTTTTCTCTTTTACTCCTATTGTGTCTTCTTACTTCTTGCTAGTTGTCTCTTTGTTCTTCAGAATCCTCTATGGCAGAATATGAACTTCATGGAATTTTTGTTCCGACTGTTGGTTATGTGTCGTTCATGGTGATGGAGTACAAAAACAATGCTAAGGTTTGTCGTTTATGTCGCGTTCCCCATGGATATGACTATATTCATCGACCTTTTCTTAATCCTTGTTTGGTTCGTGTCAATCATTGGGAGAGATTACCGGGACATCTTCAAAATCATATCTTGGAGTTGGTTGGTTATCCGAAGGTTCCGGGACTTGCTGCTCCACTTACCGACTGTGGCTTGGACAGCAGAATTGAGAAGTTGTTTTGTACGAGTGAATGGCTGGAGGATTATGATGATCATGTGATTGCTCGGTGGAATAGACCTTCGGCTCGTGCGGAAGCTTACTTCTCCAAGCTTCCTCTAGGTCATTGGGAAAGGGTTTTTCGAATTCGTTGATTCAAGCCTTTTGTTTTTGTCGTTTTGCCTTTTATGTTTATGGATTTCTCTGTTTGGTTATTAGTTGACTTTCTGAACTTTTAACAAGTTGGATTAGTTTTATATTTTTATCTGTTTTGTATTCTTTGTTTGGTTTTGATCTCTTTTTCTTGGTTATTTGTTTATTGTTGTTCACTTGTTGTGACAAAAAGGGGGAGATTTATGACTCTAAGTACTAACAATCGTCTTCTTGTTGTTAGGTTATTTTTGGGTCATGTTTCAGGTATGCTACACGTATGGGGGAGTGAACGTGTTCATGATTTTAGAAGTTATATTGTTATGGGGGAGTTCGAGTGTCAAAAATACTTTGGAGCTCATGAAGTATGGGGGAGTTGCTCGAAGGAACTTCTGTTGAATCCTTGATTGCTTCGGAAGTTCCTAGTTGCTTCCGGTCGATCTCTGATGGTTAAAGCATCTTCCTAAAGCTGGATAACAAGAATTAGTGACTTGTTATGTGTTTCTATCTTCAGTGATTTTGTAGGCATGTTTTATAAATGCCATGGTTTGGGATTGTAAGCACGTTTTATAAGTGCTATTAGAGTCATAGGTTTTTGTCACAAAATCAATGTCAAAGGGGGAGATTGAAACCGGCACGAAGTGGTTTGACATCAATTTTGTGACAAAGTGTCCTTGGTTATTTCGCCTTGAGTTCATTGTTAAGAAAACCGAGTTGTACGCGCGTCGTCCCGTGTCCTTGCCTTCGCGTCGTGTGTCATTGGTGTGATTTTTGGTCCAGGACGTACGTACCTCTTAAGGACGTACGTACGTATCGAATGACAGCAAGATTGTTCGTGGTCTGGACGTACGAACCTTTACAGGACGTTCGTACGTCACAGCAGGCAGCAGGAGTATTTTCGTTTGGAGACGTACGAACGTCATATCGACGTACGTACGTCCAAAGTGGGCTTTTACTATTTCGGCCCATTTTTGGTGGTTTTCCAACCCTATGTATAAATAGGGTTTCTCTTCCAAAGAACAAGTGAGTTCTTTGGCCGTCCAATTCACCTCTTGTTTCTTGGAGTTTGTTTAGGTTTTGGTTTAGATTGTTTTTGGTGATTGAACTCATCTTCTTCTTCCCCATTCATCTTCTTCTTTCTTCTTCCCTGTTCATCTTCTTCTACATTATTGAATAGTGATTTAGCTTCGAGTCTTCTTGTGTGTTCATCAAGAAGTCGAGTATCCTTGTGTGTTCATCAAGGAACTCTGGTGTAAGCTTGTTACATAGATCGGCTTCGAGTCTTCTTGTGTGTTCATCAAGAAGTCGAGTATCCTTGTGTGTTCATCAAGGAACTCTGGTGTAAGCTTGTTACATAGATCGGCTTCGAGTCTTCTTGTGTGTTCATCAGGAAGTCGAGTGTCTTGTGCGTACATCAAGGTGCTCTGGTGAAGTCAAGGTGTTAGAGATAACCAGGAGTGTCAACTCGCAGTGATTGCAGGTAGTTGATAGGTTTGTACATCTCTTTTCATCTAGTGGATTTATTTGTTGTCGCAAGGACAACCGTGGACGTTTCCCATATTGGGTTTTACCACGTTAAAAATTCCTGTGTGATAGATACTTTCTGCATATCGTTTGATTTGTTTGAATATTCAATTGTTAGATTTGCACTATTTGTAGTTTCTCATTTTTATGTATATCTTTCTTTTTTTTCAAGGGGGGGGGGGGGGGGGGGGGGGGGGGCTAACATGATGAAACTGGACAATCTTTTTATTCTAAAACCCGTTCCACGAAAAGAAACACTAAAATCGATAATGATATTGGAATAATTTCTTCTTGCAATACAAACTACAACACCAGATCAACTTATCACACTACAAAAATTCAGAGACGAGGTTCAAACCAAAATCAATCTTGAGAAAAAACAAGCAAAAATTGACTTTTGTTATAAAGAAAAATATAAAATATATTTGTATATCGAAAAAATATTAATTTATATATTAGTTGGGCATTCAAGGATTTTTCTAAAATGTATTATCTAATAAATTTAGCGAAATATTAATTTATTAACATATGCTCAAGTTGGGACCAGCTAAAAATATTATTTAAAGGAGATAATTAATTTATCGGGTATTATCTTATCGAGGTTTTACCGTATCTCTTCAATTAAGCTGAAATTGATAACTTAATCGAAGAGAAATTCAAAACTCACCAAGATTTACATTGAAATCACCAGATGATTTATTACGTTTATACAACTTCTCCATCTTCCTCTTCACTCAAAGTGTATGTCTGCTTATATGCTTATATTTGATCCATGTATATATGATGTTTGCTGAAGATCTCTCGACGACACAGAAATCAAAACTCACCAGTATTCTAAGTCAAATGGGCAGCTATGCAAGTTTATTAATAAGATCATTAATAATATTAATATGATATTATTGTGGACACACGTCAAACATGTTTGTGATGGTCATTTTCAATTACATTCTAGATTTGACAAAAAGTATATTTTGCAAGAATATGGAGAACCAGTAATCTATTTCTTTTCCTTGCACTTATTAGGCATTGACAAAAAGTAAATGAAAATAGAAAATAAACTCCAATAAAGATGATGATATAATCTTCAATACATTTCAATGGTGGGGATACGAAAAGGGACCCAAGTAGCAGTAAGACTTATTTACTGCAATTTCATGAAATTTGAGTCCCTTAATTTGTGATCTAATGTACGTAAATGTGTTGCAGATGGGACTATATCAAAAAATGTCGCAAGATTCACACAGACATGGATTGTATGGTTGCCTTCCGGAAATGCTTAACTATAGGCCTAACGGGATCTCTCCGTCATATTACAAGTAAGTCATTTTTATCATCATAATAGTTTGTTAAAGATTTCGAATTTTCATGATGTTAACTGTTACAAGCCAATTAAGAGACGCTCGACTGCTAATGGACTACTGTGAAAAGATTGTTTCCCAAAGTGATGAAGCCTCAACAACCGAGCCAGACTAAATTCAAATTGAGACTTTGAGAATTGAGAGTACTGCAAAATCCCATTCTCCTGGATATCTTCAAATGTTTTGGGTTTAATTTTTATGTATATATAATAATCATTTAATTTCATTACTCAAAGATTTATAATAATTCTAAATGAAATCATACCAGATCATAGACTTTTGAAACGGGCTAAACAAAATATTACAAGTTACAAACCAAAAGCAATATAAAACACCCAAAAAAAAAACTTTAAAACAATCAGATATGCCCGTGCATTGCACGGGCCTAAGGACTAGTATTATATTAAGACCTGTGTTGATCCCCAAGCAAACATATAATAAAGACAAGCAAATTCGAATCTAATATGCAAGCTTGAGAACAATGTCTATTGTTTTGGTTATCCAAATGAATCGCATTTGAGAGAAACGTCATTCACTTGATGCAAATTTCAAAATTTAATAGTTTGCTCAATTTAGATCATCTTCTTCATCTGTATAAGTGTTGTAATTTTTGGCCTGGCAGTAAAAATTACATTTATGCAAAACATAAATTCACTTGATCAGACCAAAATAGAAAGAGATATAGATATATACTGTTCATTAAAGCTGGCATGTGTCATGAAGGCCAATCCTATTCCAGTATCACCACTGGTACTCTCAATGATGAACTCACCTTCAAGGAAACCGATGATGAAAGGAATTAAGAGCAGCAACGAAGTCAATTACTTAAAAGGAAACTGATGACGAATTCAGAGCAGCAAATAACTCATTTCGAAACTAACGATGAAGACGGGAAAATTGTAATGGCAAGAGGGATGAAGAGCTATAAGACATGAGGGAAAACAGGAATTGAGAGGATGAGATAGAAGAGAGGTGAGGTGCGTGCCGTCGAAGAAGAAGAGAAGCTGCAGCGGTGGACGGTTCAAGACTGACATCTCTGAACAGTTAGATTTTAAACCAACAGTCTACATAAACAAGAAGAAGAGAAGAATTTCTGTAAAAGCTGAGGAAGAAGAAAAGGGTAAACTACATCATCTATCAATCAATAGAAACAAAAATAAGAGAAGAAAAATCTCTTCAAAAGCCAACCATGAAACACAATCACATCTACATCTATCTAATATGTTCCCACACGATATATCTAATAATATGTTCCCACACGATATTATGGTTGCCATACTTTCAAGGCTACCTGTCAAACCATTGTTGAGATTCAGATCAGTTTCTAAGTCATGGAACTATTTAATTGGGAGGGATCAATCTTTCATCAACATGCACTTATCTCGTTCTCAAATACAACCTGTTGAAAATGAAAAAATTATCTTTAATTGTTATGAACACAACTCCCACCTCTACTCATTAGATTACAACGGATCACTTGAACGACTCAATTCTCTTAATTTGAGATTAAGGCATATTCGTACCAAACACAATTACATTTGGGGTACTTGCAATGGACTGATATGTGCAGGAGGTTTTCCTCACTTGTACATATGGAATCCATCCACTTTAGAATATCGAAAAGTACAACGTTACAAGGGAAAATATTTTCTTTCTTGCTATGGGTTTGGTTACGATCCTAATGCCAATGATTATGTGGTTGTAGAACTTACTCGGAAAAATGATGACCGGTTTATTTCTACTGTTGCCATTTATTCGCTACGCAACCACTCATGGAAAAGAATCCAAAACATCCCTTATAAAACTTCCGAGTACTCAAGGCTAGGACAACTTGTCAATGGTTCGTTGCACTGGGTAGCACATTCGAAAATGTTCACATTAGAAAGTGAAGGTGAAGAAAATGAAGAAGATAAATTTCAAATACCAGAGAATGCAATACTTGCTTTTGAAATTGCAACTGGAAAATTTGTAGAGGTGCCTTGCCCTAATGAATATCGTGGAGTTATGCTTGTCGGCCAATACCAAGGGAATCTGTGTGTCTTTCTCGACATGAGAATAAACTATAGTTTTGATTTGTGGGTGATGAACGATTACGGAGTAAGAGAGTCATGGACTAAAATCTTCAACATTCGAAAGCCCCAAAACTTCTCTTACCTACCCATTTCACAAATTATATTACATTCGTCAAATGAAGGTTCTATTGTAATGCAATCAGGTTTTTATGATGATAGTCTGATTTTGTATGACCCCAAGCGTAGAACTCGCCGTCGCATCAAAGGCATTCCGGTAGGGATTAATGTAAGCTCTTATGTACCAAGCATTGCTACGCTTAATGCTGAAATTGTACTATAGTATTTATTAGGGCTGTTTTGCCTTAACAATTTATTGATTGATATATTAATTTTTTTAATTTTTTCTTGTTTTCGGGTTTTGGGTGCAAACCCATTTAGTGAATTGTTGAATGTTAATAACATTCTCATCTAGACATCTACAAATTGTAAATTTCTTTGTTACATCTAATATATGTTTGGCCTCAATATCTCATTACATACAAGGAGATAAGGATCCTCATACATGAATGTGTAAAGTTAATTTGGACATTTCTACTGACTTTAAGAGGTGGTCGAAACCTCAAATTCAAGGGAAATTTTGACTTAACCCCCCTTATTTTGTCCACGTTTTGAATAAACACCCCCATTTGTCCAAGTTTGGACTTTACCCCCTCTCCGTCAGCTCCCATCCAAGTTACGCTTATTTGTATTTTTTTCTTTCTAAAATACCCCCCATTCCTTCTCTAGACTTAATTCCTCGAAAACAACGAGGGAAGAGTATTTTCAAAAGAAAAAATATAAATAGGTGTTAACTTGGACGAGAGATGATGGAGGGGGGGGAGTCCAAACTTGGACAAATGGAGGGTTTATTCAAAACGTGGACAAAATAAGGGGGTTAAGTCTAATTTTTTCCAAATTCAATTAGACATTTTATCAAATTGATCCAAACGTTTTCTCTTTCTTCTCTGCGTCTCTATTAAAATAATAAAATCTCTTTAAAAAATCAAAACTTTTTGAGCTCTGTCTAATGAATCAAACAAAACCTTTTGTGGTCATGGTCACCTTTTATGATCGTGGGTTTGGTTACGATCCTAATGCCAATGATTATGTGGTTCATAGAAAAGAATCCAAAACATCCCTTATGAAGTCACCCTAGAGCCGGGACAACTTGTCAACGGTTCGCTTCATTGGCTAGTATATTCAAGAAGGATCTCAAAAAAGGGCTCTACATCAGATCGAAGGATTGTCCAAGCTTTTGAAATTGCAACTGGAAATTTTTTAGAGGTACCTTGCACTTGTGGAGTTGTGGTTATTATAAATATATGTTTGTCACGCAATATCAAGAGAAACTTTGTGTCTTCAATGGTCGAAAAGTGCAGAGGCACTGGTATTGAATTGTGGGTGATGAATGACTACGAAGTAAGAGAGTCCTGGACCAAAGTGTTCAACATTCAAAAGCCAAAAAAATTATCTAATATGCACGTTGAAGATATTATATTTTGTTCCACAAAGGCTATTCTAATAATATAGGGTTATAGTGGACATTTGATTTTGTATGACCCCCAAAAATAGAAGGCGTCTTATTTGCATCCTACGCAGGAGGGTGTTTGCTGCAAACTCTTATGTACCCAGCATTGCTTCCTGAAATTATACCTTAGTTTATGAAAGTGTTACTTTTTTTTTTTTTTTTTTTTAATTATCAAGAACAAGTTTTATTGATAAGCTCAACGAATTACACAAAAGTAGAGGACAAACGCGCTACAAACTACGCAGCAAGTCCTTTTGATATATTAATCATAGCCCGAAGGCTTACAAGGACAGGGCCCAAAGGGCTTACAAAGACAATGCCCGAAAGCTACTGATGCTACCATCTAAGCGTCCACACCGCCAACTTGCAACTCGAGTAATTATGCTACTCAGGGACTTGCTTTCGCTGAAGAACACCTAGCCACATCATCATCACGGGAGAACACCTAACCACATATCATCATCATAAGAGCATTGACCTCCTTATCTCAAACCAAGCCCGAAGGCTGACCCACCTAAGAATTAGGTGAGAAATTTTCACAAACACTATTAATGAGAATTGAACTCACAACCTCTCACTTGTGGGAGTGTTTGAGAGGGATAACAAACCAACTGAGCTAGCAATTTTTTTTTTTTTTTTGAAACTGTTACTTTCTTTGATCCTAGTATTCAAATACTATGAGCCTTATTAACTTGTTTAGGACGATAACAATCAGAATAATAGTCCACAAAGTTTGATCATCCTAGACTAAAAAAACACTTCCAAACTTGATTGAATATGTGTAGAGATTTTGCAGGGACTCTAGTCTCTAGTGAGTGAGTACTACAACAATATAAGGATTCAGGAACATCACGTGATATTGGGCCTAAGGCCCATGATCATGGAAGATGATGGGAGAGAAAAGGACCAAAAGAGTTCTCTGATGATGATTGCACAGGCTAGAATTCAAAAGGTGATAACAAAGGAAAAGGAAAGCGACGAGTCAAAATCTTGACTCAAAACCCAATGACGTAACACGACGCATCACTAGTCAAAATATCAGTCAAATCTATTATTATAAACTATATACCATCCATTTGTACCTTTTGGCATAATCCGAGCTGGCAAAATGACAAAAAAGCAAAAAAGTTTTCCCAAGTGATGTTCAGGCTTTTTTATGCTCTGTTTCACCACTACCTATCACTATGACATTTTTCTTTTGTGAAAATGATTTTTTTTTTTTTTTTTTTTTTTTTGCATTAAAAACAAATTTTATTGATAAGCTAAACGAATTATACAAAAGTAGAGGACAAACGCGCTACAAACTGCGCGGCAAGTCCTTTCTGCATAGCAAACCCAATTCTTCTAAATACATATTCGTTCGAACCCGCAGTGATTGCTATCTATTACCTTCTGCACTCTCCTGAGGAGCACAACTGCTTCTAAGCCTATGATATGAAAAATCATTATTGTTATTTAAGATAATGATGAGTAGTATAGGTTGAGTTTGGCTTTGTTGCACATACTTAATATGTGTGTATCCTAAACTCCACCAGATGAGTCCACGGGATTTTTAATAATTTTTTTTTATATTCCACTAGGGTTAACATCAAGTGTTTTATTTATCCACCCATCTCGAACATTCTAAAAAAAATAAAAAAAATATTACAAAAACCACGTGCACTCATGACTCATCTGGTGGGAGGTTAGCATGCACACTTTGTAAGCGTGTGCAACAAAGCTGCACTAGTATATGCTGGTTTTCGATACAATCTCGATAAAGAAAAAAAAATTTGTGCATGACCATAGAATGTTTGCATTGCCTTATATTGCAAACAATATTATAGACTCATCATTGTTGGTTTAGTTAATAAACTGTTATTGTTGGCTAGTTTATAATCTCACCAACATGGGAACATGAATCACCATATGTCCTCCATATCCACTCACACTCTAGCTCTCAGAGATTTTGGGGTATGTTGATTGTTGACTGCCTTTGCCTGGCCTTTTCTCAAAAGGGTGTGGTGTGTTGGTTTGAGTATCTAGGAATTCTAGCTGATCCCCCTCCACTCCACTCCACTCCACTCCACTCCACTCCACTCCTCACTCCTCATCCCCCATCTCCTTTTCTTTTCATCATCCCCTTTTTTAGCTTTCATTACTTTATGGGAGAAGTATGGCTTGCATTAGTAGTTCCAACTTTTTAGACATATGAAGAAGATCCTCTAGAGAATCTTTTAAGTTGATCAATAAGTTGGGGAAAGAGAAGCTAGAAAGAATATTTATATATATAAATAACTAGTTTGCCATCTTTGTCCATTAGATTTTGTTTGGTGAAGCAATATCTTGTTAAGATCTGAAAAGTTATTCATCAAGTGAAGTAGTTGTTCTACAGATAACTTTATTCTTGCAAGCTAGCTAGTTTTCTTTTTCTCTTTATGAGTTGATAATAAACTTTTTTTTGAAGTTTATTTCATTTGTGCATGAATTGATGATGGCTGATCAAAGCAATAGTATTACACAAAGGGAGTATAGGAAGGGAAACTGGACAACTCAAGAGACTATGGGCCTGTTTACTTGGGGGAAACTGTTTTCAGTTTTCCATTTCCATTTTTCTTTTCTATCTCTAGTTTTCTTTTTCTAATGAAAATTTTGGAAAATTAGAAAACGTGTTCACTTGATTTTAAAAATTAGAAAACTGTTTTCTGTTTTCTATTTTTTTTAACAACTTTTTTTTCTCAAAATAATAACTTTTATTGATAAACTCAAAGAAAGACACAAGCTTGAACGTAAAAGACATATAACAAGCTTGAGCAAGATTCCATTAAATAAATTGTACAAATCATTTTTTCAAACCAAAACAACAATATAAACATAATAAAAAGAACATATTTAATAATATACATGTCCTCCACGAAATAAGTTGTAACAAACTACAATTCACCGTATTACAAATTCAACATCCTGTAGTACATAAATAGGTTGTAACAAACTACAATTCATCGTATTACAAATTCAACATCCTGTAGTACATAAATAGGTTGTAACAAACTACAATTCATCGTATTACAAATTCAACATCCTGTAGTACATAAAAAGGTTGTAACAAATTACAATTCATCGTACTACAAATTCAACATCCTGTAGTACATAAAAAAATCAACGACGATTGTAGTCATCCCATATCTCATTTGCAATAACATCTCTCACTGCAGCCATCTGGTTTTGTTGGGACATATCCACTTCAATACCTTATTGTACCACATCAAAACCTAACTCATCCTCAACAACTAATCCTTCCCTTTCATACATGGTAAACAATGTATCAGATCTATCCTCCATTCTAATGAAATTATGTAGAGTACAACATGCTATTGGAATTAACTTTTGTCGTCTAAGAGGGTAATTAGGTATTGATTTTAAAATGGAAAATCTTGCTTTCAATGCACCAAAAACCATTTCTATCACATTGCGCAAGGTCGAATGTCGGTGGTTGAATAACTCACGCTTTCTTGTGATTTGTTGTTGCATTTGGTGATCATGGAAGTGATACCGCTCGCCATGGTAGGGGGCTAAAAATCCAGGTATGTTTGGATAGCCAGCATCTACAACAAAGTAAGAACCTACAATTCAAAATTGTAAACTCAGTGTATACAAAAGATATCCATAACTTCCAAGTAACTAAATAGTCAATTGGAACACCACCATAAAGCAGTTACATAAAATTTCATGAATTGAAGTTTTTGATAAAATAAACTACAAATTTGATATTAATTGGGTTCTTAATTTAATAATTTATTAATTATGCTCTAACTTACGACAAAATAAGAGCAAGCGTATATTCAGAAATTTCATCTTAGACAGCAAGATCCATATACAACTAAGATACGATTATAAGCAACACTTAGCAAAAAAAAAAGAATAAATCTCTTACCTTCAGGAGGAAGTGGAAAATTATTTTCTTGTCTAGTCAATGCATCAAGAAGTAGACTTCACAACCATCAATCATACTTTGCTGATGCACTTAGATAACTGAGCAAACATCCTCAGTAATTTGAAAACTTTTATTTGAATACAGGTTGGATAGTTCTAAGATAGTATAAACTGGTTCGTGAAAATAAACTGGGGCATTTTGTTGGTAAAAAGATAGTTATGTAAAAAATGGTTACTCCATATGTGAAGCCTGAAGAACAGTTAGCTGACATCTTTACTAAAGCTCTAGGGATAATATCATATGTGCCACATTATCTATGTGGAAGCTTGAGGGGGAGTTGAGAGTGCGTTGTGTTGTACTTTCAGTCTCTGCGGAATAAAAATGCTCTATGGACTAAGGTGTTAAACAAGCACAACCTATCCGAATTTCTCAGTGTGAATGGACAATGATTGACTCTAAGATGGAAAATGAAGCTCTGCTGCTGCCTTTTGACCTCACTGGCTGTTCAATTATCTTTTTATTACATGGAATCATGGATGATAGAGAGTATGAGGTGTTGAACTGTTGGAGAATAAGGCGGGCAAATGGAGGAAAGATGACGGCAAAACGATTAAGGTAAAAGAAAAAGAACTGACTTGAAAAACAAAAAAAAAAACATTTTTTGATGCAAATATCAGTGCCCTCAGTACTCCATTATTTTTGTGCAAGAAAAAAAATACAAGATAACTGAAAACACGAAACATCGTGTGCTAGTTTTGAAGTTAAGTGAAACAACCAAAATTGGAACCATTCCTTGAAATCAAATACAACTTGAAAGGGTGCACAAGTAATTATCGAGATTGTTCAAATATCACAGGAATCATATAGACTTACTAAATCTGATTTAATTCAACTCACCAAGAATAAGTACAAACATGCATCCAAACTATAACTATACAAGAAAAGTTTAAAATCCCACAATCCAAATTCTAGTTTCTCAAATCATATTCAATAAATGCCCACCTGAGTTAAGTACTTGCAATAAGCTTGATACTGACATTATAACAAACACAGAGACTGCATCAGATCTTACATTTTTATAACTTTCAATATCACAAACATCATAACTACCCATGCTCGCAAAATCCCAAACATCGTAAACTTAGAAGAAAATGAATACCCATGCTCCCAAAAATGTGCAAAATTTCAGAAAATAAAAACCCATGCTCGCAAAATCCCAATGAAAATTCCCATGCTCGCAAAATCCCAGAAAATACACTAGTTCAAAAGTTATGCTAAATTCAGCCAAACCCCCAAATTCCATAGAAGAAAACCCCAAATTTTAATACTATTTGTTAATAATAACAATTGTGAAATTAGGAAATTGTACCTTTCTCTATTGATCTTTCTCTAATTGATTGTTGACTGAAGAAGAAAGCTCCAAACTGTAATGTAATCACTTGTAACAAAAGGTTGAAAACCTAAGAAGATAAATGTCAAAATTAGAGATTGAGCAGAAATTATTCTTAGATCTAATACTTATATCCATAATTGATTGAATAGAAACATGAAGAATTAATAAAAAATCAATTACCTTTTCGACGATGAAAGTAGCCAGTGATGTTGTTTTGTGAAGAGGAAAGATAGAGAAGAACAAGAGGAAGAAAATTATGATGAAGAGAAGAGAGATATGGAGAGAGATGAAGAGGAGAAGGAAGGAGAAGAAGAGATCGATGAACCTTCAACCCTTCTCCATGATTTCTTCTTTTTTCTTCTTTTTTTCGTGAGTTCTTTTCTTCTTCTTTGTTCGTGTTTTTGGTTTCGCGATGGTGTTTTCCAAATGGAAAACGCTAAATTGGTGTTTTCTCTTTTTAAGTTAAAATAAGAAAACAGAAAATTATTGGAAATCAGAAAACTGTTTTCTAAAACTATAAAAACATCTCAAGTAAACACGTTTTCTAATTTTCATTTTCTTTGGAGATAGTTTTCCGGAAAACTAGAAAAGTTTCCCACAAGTAAACAGGGCCTATGATTCTTATAATGGCAAAGAAGATGGATGAAGAGAGGAGAATGAAGAGAGCTAGTGGTCCAGCAGTAGACAGTGAAGGAAGGAGTAGTGCTTCTGCTGGTAGTGGTAGTGTAACTTTTATTCAATGCGAAAACACTTAGTACTTATGGTGCGAAATCCATTCTCAGCCACACACCTGTTTATGCATTACTTGGTAACTGGTTAGAAAGGTTTATGTAATAAACTTTTCCTTCTCTAGTCAAACTGACATAATGCTGACTGTATTACATAATGCTGACTGTATTGGGACAATATGATGACTGTACCAACAACATCTATCTTCTTCTTCCTTCTTTCTCTCTTGGGCTGGAAAGGCCCAAGTAACTTGGGCTGGAAAAAAACAAACAAACTATTCTGACTCCACAATGTGATCAGATCGCTGTGATTCGAATTCCGATGAGTCAAAGGATTTAATACGCCGACTAATATCCCCAATACAGATAGTTAAGTGGAGTTAGATGAGCGTTGCATTGATCTTGCCTATAAAAGGTTGTGTTGATGAAGTCCAGGTACAGAGCAAAGCAATGGCATTTTCAATGAAGGCAGTTTTATCTTGCAAGTCCTTGCATGCTTCCTTTTCACTCCTGAGCTTTGGTGAGGAATTTGTGAGGGAGCCCGACCGAGTGTATTTGCAGCTTGCAGGTAGTGATAGTGAAGATGAGGCCACAGAGACTGAAGAAGATGACGATGATGATGATGAGTCAGAGTCAGATTCCACTCCCAAGTCAGAAACTGATGAAGGTGAAGATTCTGATCCATTTGCAGGGTATCCAGGTGATAGTGGCATTTCAGAGGAGGAGGAGCCACCAGCCCGTGAGCCAACTCCAGATGATGAGGAGATCAGCACTGAGGAGGGCGAGGATGATGATGATGATGAGTTTCCATGAAGAGCTGGTTGAAGAGGAGGAGGGCCGTTTTGTGTGTTTGTGACTTGTGTGGTTTTTTTTTTTTTTTTTTGTAATCATGTAATTTTCTTTTTTTAATCATGTACATTTTTAATCAACTGTTTTTCTTTTCTTTTTTAATCATATGCTTTTTTAGTCATGTGCTTTTTTTTTTTAATCATTTTATGAAATTAAAAATTTTGGTAAGACTATTAAATACCATGATTAAACACAATACCGTGATTAAACACAATTTAAAAAATAAATTAATTCAAGTTACTAGAAAAGAAAACAACAATTTACCAAAAATAAAATATAAAAAAAAAGAAAAGAAAAGAAAACAATATAAATAATCAAGGTTTAACTATCTGATATAGGAGAGACAGTTTCTAATTCTTAAGGGGAGAAAAAAAAGACTAGAAAATGAGTTTGAGTTTGTTTCACTAAGTAGAAAATGTAAAAAGTAAAATGAAGAGATAGTGGGCTTAATATTTGATAGGGCTTAAAAGTTGGGCTTAAAATGAAGAGATAGTGGGCTTACTAAATTAGACATCTTAATATACCAAAGACAAAAAATATGGGCCTTGTAACTTTTGGTGGCCTTAATCGGTCGCCTACATGGAGATCCGGCCCTTGTTTGTTTTCTTGCTGCTTTGTTGCATGTTTTCTTGTAGTGTGTTGTAATGTTGTACCAAGGTCTTGGACTAGCCTGCAATAGTTCAATGCAGGATGTATGCAGGTTTATAGGTCATTTGTTGAACAACTGAAACAGGAAGAGATAGAGGTGTGTTTGGGTCTTGGGTTTGGATCTTGGAATAGGGCTTGATTTGAGAGTAATTAATTGGCTTCAGTTTGAAAACAACAAAGTGAAAATGGGCCTTAAAGTAATTAATGGGCTTCACAAAATCAGGCCCAAAATAAGAGGTGTGTTTGGGTAATATTATTGGTTCATATACACCTATCTGACCATACATGAAACCTATCTATCTGACCATACATGAAACCATCCCCTCTTACCAACTCAGGAGCAAAATTATATATCTGAACCACAAGGTCTCCATTTTTTGCATCACATAAACACAATCAACCAATAAAATAATCTAACACTAACACATGAAAAACATCAAAACAATCAACCAATAACAATCAAACTAATTCTAATAACAAACACAATAAATTAAACCAGAATCAATATAAATAGATTGTTTAAACCACCATAGCTAAACAAGCTACTATGTTAATAAATCCTTACTACTACAAATTGTATATCAGAAATAAAAACTAACACAAAAACCAAAAAAGACTAACTCCAGCTTTGATAAGCGAGACCACCACCATCATCATCAGCTCTACTTGGATCTCTGTCTCATCTTTCGACGTTTTCTCTTCAACCTCCTCATACGCTTATTCTTCCACTACACATAAACAAAAACCAAAACAAATTATGGGAGCTGGCAGGTCTTAACATCCAAATCAAGCACACCCACAGAGAAGGTAATGTTGTAGCTGACCATTTTGCCAGCCTAGGTTTACACTTACTATAAAGCAACTGCAAACATCTCTCCAGACAGGACACTCAGACAATATTTAGCAATGGCGACAACCTCAACATTCCTATATCAGACTCCAATCCTAACATCTACCTTCAACAATCTACTCAGGGAAGTTTCCTACAACCTTTTACTCTATTACTTACTCTATCTATCATCATGCAGATTATCATATTATCTTATCTCATATCATTTTAATCCACAACACACATTCACATACTTCTATGATTTCAAACATCATTATCTCTGATGGTAATTTTACTTGCAGAAGTTAACATTAACATACATCATTAGCATAACTATTTTAATGAGTTCACTCTCTCATAATTTTACTCTAATGGTAATTTTACTTGCAGAAGTTAAGAGATTAATACCAACCTTCCATAGCAGCTCTAGTCCTCCTCTTTGTTGGAATTAGTAGGCTCATACTTCTCCTCCTCCTCGGTTTCATCATCCATCTCCCCAGCCCAATGCTTCCTCTCCAGCTCGTCATAATATTTTTCCTCCTCGTTAGTAAACATGTTTGGACCGAACATATCTTCATCAAGACAACTCTGCTTCTTCTTCTTCATCTTCTCATATCCAGAATCAGAGGAATTTTCCATCTCCTCATCTTCTTCTTCTTCATCTTCTTCATCTGCAATTACACAGGGAAGTTAAACCTCACTCACATTAAAAGCAATTTAGGGTTGTTTAATTAAAACTAAATTAAACAGATCATCTACTTATCTGCAGATCTTAACATGCATTAAAGCCACATCAAGGAATCTTACCAGCTTCATAATCAACCTCTCCATCAACTTGACACTAGTCCTGGATGCCCTGATCTTCATCTGGTTCATAAAAAAAGCCTCAGTACTCACCTTCATCTGTATCTTCATCAACTGCTTCATCCTTCACCTCCTCTTTAGGGATTTGAACCTCCATTGGTTCTGGCTTTGGTACAAGCATTGGTTTCTCCCCATCTTTCACTTCAAGTTTCATCTCAAGCTTGGGAATTTTGTTGGTTGCAGACATAAATTTCATCATCTCATTGCTGCATGTGGAACAAGTGATCAACTTCTTTCGGATCAAATCTTGGACCTCCTTCTGGTCTTCAGGACAGAGCATACCTTGCAACAAAGAAGACACCCTATTCATCATCTCATCCAGATTAGTATCATCCAACTCCTCCTTCTTCACTTGGACAACAGAAGACATTCTTTTCTCCATCTGAATTGCAGAAATCTTTGTGGCTCTCTCTCTCTTCTCCTGCACAATCTTCTAAACACTATTTGGAAAAACTAGACAGAATATTGATGATGATGATAAGCTTGCTTTGTGCGCGCACCAACTTCCTAGGCAGTTTTCAAACTGATGCTAAAGTCAAAAGTCTTCTCTAGGATTTCAGTTTATTTTCTAGCAAATTTCCCCACTGGGCCTGCTCCAGGCCTGTTGGACGAGCTGCATTTCTGTACTTTCTCCTTTATGGACCTCATGTATTCTGGGCTTTTACCCACCTTCTTAATTTCAGGTAGAGGTCCATGCCAAACCTCATTTATTAAATAAAAAAAAACGAGCTGCATTTCTGTACTTTTCTAAAGTTTTTTTTTTTTTTTAAAAAAATAAAAGAAATGCAATTCTATCTAGAATGATGCGCAAGCAATAGACTCAACCACAAAATTTTCTAACCATTCAGCATCTATGGATTGATCAATTCTAAGGGTGGTCAAAGGTCTAACTCTTTTCCAGAATTAACTGAAAGCTTACTATTTAAGATCTTTCTGGGCTTAAGGCTGATACAAGTGTGCGGACGTGTATGGGGTCTTACATCGGCTCAAGGCCTAGTTCCTTCGCACACACTAGGATATTTTGGATTCCACCATCACTATCCATATCCAACTAAACTTATTCTCCACTAATTAATCCTTTCTCTATAACTCATATCATTATCATAGATGAATAATAATGATACGGAAAATATAACATTTAAATCATTTTTCAAATAAACCAAACAAGTTTAATCTTCTTCACTTTCAAAATCAACAACTCTAAGAATTATGTATCAACATAAGCATAAACCATCAAAGAATTTAATGTAAGTATGATTTATCAAACGGAAGTATACATAATCAAAGAAATTGACTTAAGGAATTATAAGACCAAAGCTTATGATTATATCAAATGAAGCAAGATTAGTAATCGTTAAATTCTAAAATAAAAAGAATATAACTAGTGGAGAATTAATTTTATTCAAATAATCATAATGATGGTTTCCTCCTCAATCCTAGTTAAATAATTTAGCTACTCATAATGAAAGAAAGAAATACAAAATAACATAACCTCATTGATAAGCCTATCTTACAAAACTAGCTACTTTGTATCTCCCCCAAGCAAATGGTATGCATGTCTTTATATAGGCAATGGGATTCATGCAATCATGTAGAAAGCAAGCATGATCTTCTTCTTCATTTAATAGCCACCCTATAGCACCACCTATGGCCATATCTAAAGCCACAATTTGAGACTTTCACAAAGTGTTTCCATGTGTGGTTAATGGTATTATTTGGCTTTGCGTGAAATGCAAGGGTAGTTTGTGTAGGTTAGATATGTAGGAGAATAAGAAAATAAGTATGGGTGCGTAAAAAATGGTGAAATGAATGATAAACACTAGTGAAATAGTATAGGAATAGTGAAATGGTTTTGTGTGAATATGAAAAATCAAAGAGATGAATAGTGGAATAGTTTGGTGTGAATATGAAAAAGTAAGAAAATGAATAGTGGGCCTAAAAGGCTATATGGTAGTGTGATGGATGTATAGCTCATTTCTTTCTTCAATGCATTCCTTCTTTCACATGCAAATCAAAAATTCCGGTTCTTTCCTTTCCATTGTCATATGCATAAGTCTGCTAGAAGCAAGCCCATGGATGACAACTAATGGACGGGCTTTGGGTCTTTGAAGCTCCAATGAAATCATACCCAAAATGTTTTGGGATCCCATGCATTCACTTTAACAACCTTTGCAAGTTTTGTTAACTATCCAAATGACGCATAACTATGCTCATTCGATGCATCAAGCAAATCCTATAAAATGAACAAATAAATATTAATTATTTAAAATAGTAAATATAAATAGACTAACTAGTATAAATTTGGGTGTAAAAATTATAGATATAATGTGTTCATCAAAGAGGTCTGGGGTTCGATCTCAGGCAATGGATCTTTGAGTTATTGATCTTGTTAAAAACAAGCTTGCCAATAAAAAAGAAAAGAATTAAGTATTTCGTCATGTAGCTGCAGGATGAATGCAAACTGAAGCTTTGTTTGTATCTTTACGATGGCTATGTGATTGTATCTTAAAGCACCGTATAATTAAGCCTAAAAATAAACCTTTTTCATCTGAACAAGGGATCATTTCTTTTTAAAAAAGAATCTAACTTTAGGTTCTTAAAATATGTCCACAGGTTTTTTTGGTAGGCATATGCCTTCCTATGTATGTTGTTAACTCTATTAGATCTGTTATGTTGATGTATATATCCTTCCGCAGTGATAGAGTACTTGTGTTTGTTTGTAGTTTTTTGTACTTGTGTTAATTTGTTTGTAGCTTTCTTTCATATGTTAGACATAGCTAGCTTCTCTTTTTGTGAGGGGCAACTCTACTGTATAGCAAATTAGGCCGGTGCCTAAGGCCCCCAATTAATTGTTGGGTACATATTTTTTATTTAGGCATTTATTTCTTTATTTTTAGGTGATTTTTTAAAAATGAGTCTAGATATTGAATAGTTCTCTAGAAAAAAAAATCTTAAAATTGTTTTATTAGATACGAAAATCAAAGAATTTTGGGACCAGGTTATTTTTGTTCAAATTCCAATACTTTCCATAGTTAAATTTAATAACAATTAGTATAACTTATCTGCAATAAAACTAAAATCAAAATCAAATTAAATTGCATATAATATCTATGGTTTTTGTTCAAGAAAATTTTTGATTTCTACTTCAAGGATATACCTCAATTTTGGTCTGCCTAAGGCCCCATATCTCTCGAGCAGGCCCTGCTTCCTATATCCCAATGATTAAGTTGTTTTGGTTCACAAATGACTTTGATATTGGATCATAAATTTACAACTGACATTATTTGTTCAAAAATAACTTGATTGGATCATAATGTAATATATGATAGAAATAGAGAAAAAGAGAGGGGGAGTGCCCAAGTCGGAAAAGTGTTGAACACTCACATAACTCTTAAAAACACCATTGCCTGTCTTTCTATGCGATTTCAATTGGTACCACCTCTTACGTATTGATAAACTTCAACAACGAAGAAGAAACAATACAATATTTCCTCTACTGCAATGATCAATGCAATGGGGCAATGGACAGTTGGTTATATACCACCTCTTTGAAACCGGTATTTGGTTTTATGGTTTGACATCATTTCGTGTTTGTGTCATCGGCTATCTTGCTTGAACTTCATTGTTAGGATGAACCTTGGTATGTGTCTCATTTCTCACTCTTTCCTCTATCATCTTGTGTACAGGTTCCTTAGTTTTCAATCTGTCGGGTTTTTGTTCGGACGTAACTCTTTGGTTCAGACGAATTTGTTCTAGATCTTTTATTCGTGCAGAAACTAGTATTTGGTTCGGACGAAACCTTTTGGTTCGAATGAAATTCTTCCAGCAAGTTGTTTCGTCCTTTGGACTTGTTTTTATTTCTAGAGTCCATATAAATAGGTTTTCTCTCATTAGAAAACCTAACTCTCTAGCCGTCTCTTCCTCTATTGAGAGTGTTTGTTTGTTAAGGGAAAAACTTTTCATTTCCTTCTTCTCAATCTTCTTATTCTTGATTCTTCCTTCTCCCATTATTATCCATATTCCTTTGTGAATGCATATTGGCTTCGCGATCTCCTTGTGTGACTGTGTGACTATCAAGGGATACTAAAGGAGCAATCTATACTTCGTAGACTTTGAGATCTTTGTGTGTTCATCAAGGTTCTCCGGTGAAATCCAAGGGTGTTAGAGATAGCCGGTATTGTCAAGTAGCAGGTGTATGCAGTAGTACTTGATAGGCTTGTAATCTCTTACAACATAGTGGATTGTTTTGATACCGATCTAGGTAACCGTGGATGTTTCCCAGTTTGGGTTTTACCACGTAAAAACTTCTTGTGTTCTTTACAATTATTCTTGTTGATTTATTTACTGTTTGTTTATTCCATTATATTGCACTTGTTTGGGGTTTCACTCTTAAGTATTGATAAACTTCAACAATGAAGAAGAAACAATACAATATTTCCTCTACTGCAATGATCAATGCAATGGGGCAATGGACAGTTGGTTATATACCAAATACGTACTCGAACAACGGCTTGCAATCAGTTGTAATGGTGTCTCTGAAGTTATATTGCCTATTTTGCGGTCTGCAGTATTGTGGAACATTATGCTATTTTTGACAAAGGCAGTGGGCAGGTTAACAAGGCGAACAGAAGGTTAAATGCATGGACTATATAGTTGTGGCTTAACATGGGAATGAATCAATTTTGCAGATCTGCTGTTGGACGAAAGAATACAGTTATCACCTCATGGTGCGGCTCTGATGATCCGATCCAGATGAGCTTTAGAGTTTTATCGTATTTGTAAATCTCAGGTTATTGGAAAACATGTTGAGGCCAAGATCAAGTTGATGGAGAGCAGAGCAATGTATAACAATTTTTCTTATAGACAATCGTATTGCCCGTAATGCAGAGGAATGACAGAAATTCTCTGACAGCAAGGAGGTTGATCGTGGATTTACTGTACTGAAGATGATGCAAGATGTGGTAGCTCCCCAACCTCCTGGTCTGGCAGAGGTTATCCTTTTGTAGTCTATTGTTTGACTGATCATGAAACTAGGCAACATCTATGGTTTAATTTTAGTGTATGGTGGCTAAAGAAATATGGGAAAAAGCAACTGAAGCAATGGGATTAAAGCTTGATATCAGCAATGAAGATTCTATGAGGCATTACTGTAGGAGACTTACCCATCTCTTCAGCCAGTATCGAAGATTGTTTCTCTGTCTATAATGGTGAAGCTCTGGAAATTTAAAAGCAAGTGTAAATATGATGATCCAAAGCCTTGAATGCAGACTATTTTGCATTAATATCTCTCATCTTTGAAACTAGGCTACACAATTGATGAAGCATGGTAATACTTCAGTTAGTGATCTCATCGCACTGAAAAAATTACATTTGATGGTAGAACCTAAGAATAACGCTCCTAGAATCATTGAGTGCTACTGGGATCTTCCACCTCGTGGCTATATCAAGATAAATTTAGATGGTGCTAGTAATGGGAACCCAAGGAAAGCAGGATGGGGTGTTGTATACAGAGATTCAGTGTGACGCCCCTAAAATCCAATCCTAGTTGATCAGGCTAAGACCAGACTCCAGAGTCGTAATGTTCTCCATATGTCCACCATGGACCGTAGGTTCACATTATATCCATGTAAGGACAGAATAATAAAATATCACACGAACAAAATTCGAACAAAACAACAACGGAAGATATATTTCAAAACCAAACTCTGTATATACATATATACAAGGATTGAACTGAAAGAAAAACACACAACAGAAAGGATAACATACTGTGTCTGCCCCAAGGGCTACACTGATAACAAAAGACTAACTACAACTTAGAGCACCTGCTTAGCTAACTATCTCCAACTAGATCCTCTTCGCACGCTCTGAGAATCGCTTTACCTGTTTCCTGGAAGGAAGGAAAAAAGGAGCGATTAAACGCTAGCAAGTTACACAACTTGATATCCGATCTTGATCCCAGGGAAGGAATCAGCGCACCCAATAAAAAAAAGCAATACAATACATGTATCAATTATAATCATTATATCAATTCCAGCAACTCGAATCAATAAACAATTATATAAACAATCTAATCATCACACATATGGCATAAAGCCCATCCATCTGATATCAAATCATCTGGTACCGCAGTACCCCAGCCATGCATCTGTATGCGACACCGAGCAATACTCTCCGCAGGCTCATAAGGTTGGTGACATAGCACCACTGAGTGTACTTCTGTATGCGACACCGAGCAATACTCTCCGTACACTCCAGGGACGTCTCCCCAAATTCAGATTGTTCAAAACAGTCTCTGGCTCGAAAGCCCTTTTCACACAAATCAATCCATTCATTCAAATTGAATACATCTTAACTATCAATACGCATAAATTTCAAAATATGCAATCTCATATTTAGCATGAAAATTATACATGAATAATGTCACTAATAATCTAATACATTACTGCAGCCTCAATTACGATTTATGACAATCAATATCATGTTAGAATCAAATAAACACACTAACATGCTTTCCTATCAATTTTTCAACAATAACCGAATAATGATATCAATTTTATGAAATCAAAATCAAACAAATTCAATTAATACGCATAACCGAAATTGGACTATAACTATAGTATACTCTTACACCCACTAACCTCATCTATCTCCTAAAAGCAAGAGAAGATATCAAATCATGTAACTTACCTCGCTTTGCGAAGAAGAACACTATAATGATAAGCTATTATCAACAAAATAGCAATCCGCAAATTCCAAGCACTAAACCATACAATTTCTAAGTCCTTAGCCTTCTTCTTCTTATTAAAAATTTTTGGCAACTTTTCTTTAGTGTAAAAACAAAGTAAAGCAAGTTCTGTTCTTTCTCTTTTGATGTATAACAGAAACCAGGTAACATTAGTTTATATTCATAAGGTAAGTCGGTTCTCATTCTCTGCACTCTAGTGTGAACTGGTTTGGTTAAGGTCAAAACAGTGAGCTTAGATCTAAAGTCAAAAATAGTGAGCAACTCTAAAATTTTCAGCAAACTAACATGCAGTGAATGAAAGTCAAATCCCTAACTAAGGTCCAAGGTCAAACAAGAATACATCCTTGCATGTTACTATCCTACAGGGTATTACAATGATACCAGTTGGTATCAGAGCTTAGAGTTCATTTATCCTAGTGGGATATTCCTAGAGTCTGTGGGTGTTAGAGCAGCATAGGAGTATGTTCGTACGTTAGTATAGATTGAGTGAAGGCGTTACGTTTACGCTCCGTTTCATTTAGTATTCAGCTCTCTATTCATGGATTGTTTCTCATGTTTCCTGCTTGTGTTGCTATAGTGACTAATGGCGGGACAAGAGGGACATGCAGGGGATGGGACTGATACGAGTGGGACTGGAGTTGCGATTCCAGCTTGGATGCAGCCCATGATGACTTCGCTTACTAATCTTACAGCAGAGTTAGTAGCTTTGAGGAACATGGGTGCAAATCCACCACAGTGTAATACGACACTTCAGCCAGGGGTACTAGCAGGTGAACCAGATATGACAGAGGAGGAATTAGAAACAGGCTGATTAGAGTCATGGCTGCGGGTGATTGAGAAATTTCAGAAGCACAAACCACCTACTTTTGACGGCAAAGGCAATCATCTGGTGGCAGGTGAATGGAAAGCTGAGGTGAAGAACGTGTTGCGCATTATGAAAGTGAACCCAGTCCAACAACAACTCTTGACAGCCCTACAGCTTAAGGGTGGAGCCAGAATGTGGTGGAATAGTGTAGTATCTGAAGAAGATGAGGATACGATGGAATGGTTAGATTTTGAGCGACTCTTTGATAAGCAGTACATCTCTCGGACAGCAAAGACCATTACAGAAAAGGAGTTACTGACTATTCATCAGGGTGAAGACACTATTACAGAGTATGAGCACAGATTCATTCGTCTTACCAGGTTTTGTACAGATCTGAGGTTCTCTAATTGACGTTTGGCTCGACAGTTTGAGGATGGTTTGAGATCCAATTTGAGGCGAGCAGTGCGGAATCAGCAACATCCTACAGTTAGGCAGGTTGCAGAGTCTGCTATGATTACTGAGGCAGACATCATCCATACCCGAGAGCAGAAGGAAGCTAGTGGTAAAGGGTTCGATGGTGGTAAGTCTCATAAGCGCCATCAACCGTCCGATGGACAGAAAAATGGTAATGAGAAGAAATTCAAATCAGGCAGTTCGGGTAGCAGTTCGAGGTATACAATGACTTGCAATGCTTGTAAGAGGCCAGGACATAAGATGGCAGACTGTGAAAAGTTCAAGAGTGGAGCTTGCTTTAACTGCGGTGAAAAGGGACATCGTGCTTTTGAGTGTCCTAAGAAAAATCTGAAAGATAATGATAAGAAGAGTGGAACCGATCAGAAATCTGCGGATAGCAGTGGCACATGGAAGAGTAAAGGTTCAACCCAGTCTACGGGTCAGACTCAGGGTCAGTCGTCAGGTACGGGACAGTTGTATGCTCTACCGTACTATTATCAGCCAGGAGAGACTCCACAGGGAGCGATAGTTCCAGCTGTAGTTCCCTTGTAACAACAGGCACCACCTGCACCAGTTACTGCAGCGATAGCACCAGCACCACCTGCATATGGTCGTGTGTATACGATGATTCCTAGAGATGCTACTGATGGAGCACTCTTGGAAGGTACGTTCTGTGTTAATTCCATGCCTGCTAAGATTTTGTTTGATACGGGTGCAAAGTATTCTTTCGTTGCACGTTCTTTTGCTCATACCGCTGGTCTTGTTTGTGAGAAACTCGAGTCTCTTATGATTGCTGAACTTCCTGGTGAGTTTTATCAGTATCTAGATTCTGTTTGTTGGGATTGTCGGGTTACTCTTGAGGAGCATGAGTTTCGCGCGGACTTGATTGTCTATGACATGAAGAGTTTCGATGTAATTCTGGGTCTGAGATGTGAAACCGGCATGAAGTGGTTTGACATCAATTTTGTGACAAAGTGTCTTTGGTTATCTCGCCTTGAGTTCATTGTTAGGAAAATCAAGATGTACGCATGGTCGTCTCGTGTCCTTCATGTTTCTTGGTTATGTCTAGGAAAGTTATTGGGTTCTGGACGTACGTACCGAGTTAGGACGTACGTACGTCCACTGAAGCAGCAAACATCTTTTGGTCAGGACGTACGTACGCAGTTAGGACGTTCGTACGTCCAAGTAGGCAGCAGACGTGTTTCGTATGGAGACGTACGTACCGAGTTAGAGCGTTCGTACGTCATGGTAGGCAGCAGGCTTATTTTTGTGTGGCGACGTTCGAACGTCATATCGACGTACGAACGTCCAAAGTCGGTTTACACTTTTTCGGCCCATTTTCCTTGGTTTCCAACCCTAAGTATAAATAGGGTTTCTCTTCCAAAGAACAAGTCAGTTCTTTGGCCGTCTATTCTTCTTCTAGTTCATGTGTTTTGGTTAGGTTTTTGATATTGAAAGTGTTGTGGCTATTGAACTCAATTCCCTTTCTTCCCCCTTTTCTCAATTCATATCTTTGATCTTCAAGAGTTATTGTGAATTCGGCTTCGAGTCTTCTTGTGTGTTCATCAAGAAGTCGAGTGTCTTGTGCGTACATCAAGGTGCTCTGGTGAAGTCAAGGTGTTAGAGATAACCAGGAGTATCAACTCGCAGTGAGTGCAGGTAGTTGATAGGTTTGTACATCTCTTTTCATCTAGTGGATTATTTTGTTGTCGCGAGGACAACCGTGGACGTTTCCCTGTTTGGGTTTTACCACGTTAAAAATCTCTGTGTGTTATTTACTTTCTGCGTATTGTTTGATTGTTTGTTTGAATTTACAATTGTTATACTAGCACTATTTGTAGTTTCTCAATTGGTATCAGTCGCTGGGGGCTGGTTAAGGAGCTTAAAGGCTCACGCTAACGATCAATAACGCTTTATGGAATCTCACAAGTCTGCTACTTCAAGTCTTCCTCCACAATTCAGTGGAAAGGACTTTGGTCATTGGAAAGTACGTATGCGAGCTTATCTCCAAGCATTAGGAGAAGAAGTCTGGCTTTCTGTTGTGACAGGGTGGAAAGAACCTCTGACTACTGCAGGTACTGATGATACTGCTGTTACATCACTGACGCCACGTGAAAAGTGGACGCCTGAACAGAAGTTGTTGGCAAATTATAACAACAAGGCACTCAATGCTATTTTCATGGCATTAAATGCTAGTGAGTTTCGTCGGGTGCAAGGCTGTGAAGAGGCTAAAGATGCATGGAACAGGCTTATCTGTACACATGAAGGTGACGAAACAGTCAAAGAAAGTAAGCTGGAACTGTTAACATCTCAGTTTGAGAATCTACGGATGGATAATTCTGAGACCTTTGATGATTTCTTTATTCGTCTCCAAGACATCATCAACTGCAGTGCGGCTATTGGTCATGCATATACTGATACACAAGTGGTACGTAAGATATTGCGTGCTTTGCCTCCTCGGTTTCGTTCACGTAAGGATGCCATCACTGAGAGTAATGTGATTAAGAACATGTCCATCGAGACACTTGCTGGGAAACTAAGGACATGTGAGATGGAACAGGCTTTGGAAGAACCGTTGAAGAACAAATCTGTAGAATTCAAAGCTACATCGTCTAAAGAACCTTCCACAGGACCTTCTGATGATGAAGAACAGGATGTGGATGATAACTATGCGTTTCTGTCACGTAGCTTTCATAAGATTCTGAAATATCAACAGAATCGAGATCCTCGAAAGCGATTTCCTGATTCCTCAAATGCTCCTAGAAGTCGTGGTTTTGAGCGGTTCTCTGTGGATGGGAGAAGAGCTCGAGTTGATCGTAAAGATGTCCAATGTTACAAGTGTCGTGATTATGGACACTTTGCAAATGAATGTGACAAGAAGGTGGATCGCAAACCTGGTGATAATTCCAAAGCGAACCTCACAGTAACATGGGATGATTCAGATGAAGATGATGATGGGAATCTCTCAAATGTTGTCTCCAATTATGTGGTCTTCAGTGCATCCCTGGATGAACATCCAGGAGGTATTGTATCCTCTTCTGCTGATACTATTGTTTCTGATTCTGGTGTTCATGCTACTACTAGTGAATTATGTGATATGTATAAGTTTTCCATGCAACAAGTAAAGTTGCTTGAAAAAACTAACATCGTCTTGCAGGATCAGGTAGATAGTCTTGGACAGGATATATGCAATCTTACAGGTGATTCCAGCATGTTGAAGGAAGAATTTGTGAAGGAAAAGGAGGATTTCCAAGTGCGTATTGTCACTCTGGAAAAACTGAATAATGATCTGGAGACACGGTATCGATCCCTTGTACTGGAGCATGAGAAAGTAAAGGCTGAGTTGTTTACTACTAACAAACAATTGGTTGGGTTTGGTAAAGCAAGTGCTAATCTAAACTCTCTGTTGGGCGGTAAATCCCATTCAGATAAATCTGGTTTAGGTTATGACACATTTGTTCCTCTACTGCTAGCACTTCCCGCACTACCTTTGTGCGACCAACAAGTGTCGCTCTTCCTGCTCCTGTGCAGGTGTCTAGTGTGGTATCACCACCCAAGGTTACTCATGTAAAGCATGTTCGGAAAAAGAACTCTAGACACAAAGGCTTTAAATGTCTAACATGTGGTCGCATGGGTCACACTTCTGCTTTTTGTTGGAATAATTTGTATCCTGCTCATCATCCTTCTTTTGCAGGTAATTCATATTGGAACAAGTCTTCTACTTTCTCCATGCAGGCTCCATACATGTGGAATGGCTATGCTCCGTGGGGTTTACCCAGAACTTCTCCTTATGGAAATCGTCTTCAAACAACACCCATGCCTACTCCACCACCACATTTCTGGGATAGGAGTATGGATGCATCCAGGAAAATGGTATCTCACATGGCTCGGTTGGTTGAACCAATGCCTTTATCATGGTATCTTGACAGCGGTTGTTCGCGTCATATGACAGGTGATAAGACTCTGATTGATAACCTGACTCTTGGTTATGGAGGTAAGGTTAGGTTTGGTAATGGTAAAATGCTTCCGGTTGAAGGTAAAGGTAACTTTTCTGTGGTTGAATCGCTCAATAGTCATGAGCTTCTTTTTGTTAAGGGTCTTAAGTCCAATCTATTGAGTATTAGTCAGTTATGTGATGCTAAATTTAAGGTTGTGTTTGAGGACAATAGGTGTGATGTTTTTAATTCCAATCATATCTTGGTGTTAACTGGTAGTCGCTCATCTGATAACTGCTTCATTGTCACTACACCTCTTCCGCATTCATATACCTAATGTGTTCATTGGAACTGTCTGTGTTTAGGATGTTTAGGTTTGGTCATTTATTATTGTTGTTGGCATTGAGGACATACTACATTCTCTATTGTGTGGATTCCATTTTACAGATGTTTCTAGTTTGGCGTCCTCAACTGTCTTTGTGTCATGCATAGTTGTAGGGTTACATTATACTCTCTTCGTATTGGTAGTTTCTTGCATGATGCATTTACATGTGGTTGGCTTGTCTTTTTAAATACCTGCATAACTCCAGTTTTCTATGGTTTCTTTTCATGATCGTTGTTTTTCTTTTATATCTACTCACCTCTTGTAAGTGGTCAATTACTCACAAAATCCCCAGCCATTTGAATGTCTTGAGAGCATACTCATTTGGCTAAGAACCCGTTGGGGCTGTGAGGGTCATGCTCTGACGGATGCACTCAGGAGATGTTAGTTCTTGTGTTGCACGTTATCATGGTATTGCACTTCTTGAGTGTGTTTTGCCGAAAAGATGTAGGCTACACCCTACCCTCGTGTTCTGGTAAAAGATGGAGATACTTTATACTCCCACACGGGAATGGCATTGTTTTTAACAAAAAAAAAAAAAAAAAAAAAAAAAGGAAATGTTAAGTGTCTGTCACACTTGTCTAGTTGGAAGACAAGAAAAATAACAATTTTTCTGTGTTTCCTTGGTTTTGTTGTGCTCGGGTTCATCTTCTCCTTGGTCTACTTGCAAAAGACTTTCAAGGTATTCTATGATCATTTTTTTTTTTGTTTGTTTCCGGAGGTTGGTATTGGTCTATCCGGTTCTTCTACATGCTTGCATCATTCTAGTAAGTACCATGTCATGGTGTATAATGTCGTTCTTCGATTTTGCATTGTCTTAAGGTTGAGGGTTGTTTATGCTGTATTCGGCTGTAATTGGAATCCTTATGATAAGTAGAAGTGTTTTCTTGTGATGTCTCTCAATATTTGTTCTTGGTAGTTCTTTGGTTTATTATCTGACTGGTTGGGTGGTTCTTCATTTTTTTATTATTTATATATATAGTTCAAAAAAAAAAAAAGGGGTTCGTACGAACGCTTTCAAGACGTTCGTACGTTTAGGTGGGTAGATCTTTTTTAAACGTACGAACGCTCCTAGGACGTACGAACGTGATCTTCACCAGATGTTTGGTTTTTGGGTCCCGACGTTCGAACGTCTTCAGAACGTACGAACGTCTGTCCTACAGTCCGGCCCATTTGTGTTTAAATTCAAATTTTTTGAACCAAAGGCTTACTGTTACATCAAATTGTGCTGTGTTTCCCTCTCCGCACGAACATAAGGAGGTTTCTCTTGTTCTTCCCTTTCCCTTCTCTCTCAACTGCCTTTCGTCGACCTTATTCTTGCTATTTTTCTCTGTGATTGTTGTTGTTCTTCCTTAGTGTGACTTGTCGTTGTTCTCCGTCTTGCAAGTAAGTTTTTTTTTGCAAACTCCTTGGTTCCTCTCTATCTATGATGTCTTGTCATGTGATGGTTATTTTTCCCTTTTTATGGTTGTGCTCGTTTATGGGGTCCTTGGATATCTGTTATATCATGTTGTTTTTGTTTATGTGGTTGGTGTTCGTTTCTTTACTTGAAATGTGTGGATGGTTTGTTTCTCTCAATGTCTTGTTCCTTCCTCTCTTATTGTTTATGGTTAGATTTGTGTTTAGGGTGCTCACCATTGCTACTTTGTTGTCAATCGCATGTATCAAAGTTGTGCACATCAAGTGTTTGTTGAAATGCCTCAATGACTTTTTATTGGTTTTTCTATCACTTCTCTTACATTTTTGATTTGTGCTTGTGTAGACAATGGCTTCTAAGCGCGCACGCACCACTCCCATCTCCACGGCATCCGCGTCTAAGGGTGCATCATCTTCTCGCGCTCCGCGGGGTCGAAGTTCCACTCCGGCCTTGTCCCCTCCTACCACATCTCTTGGTGCTCATCCTCGAGCAAAAGCTATTGTTCCTGAGCGGTTCTTTGACTTGGCAGACATCGCTGCTACCCCTCTTGGGACTACTCAACTTGGCAACATATCCCTATTCTTTGAGACTCGGAATTGGCTAAGGGTGGCTCAACCAATCACCAAGTACTCGGTTGAGCATACGATAGCCTTCTATGAGACAAAGACACCCTCGCAGAATCGCTCGAGTTTTTCGGTCTTGATTGAAGGTCGGCGATACACCATTTCTCCTAAGGTGATACGTGAGGCGTTGGGTATTGATGGTGACTTTCTTCCTGAAGGTGCTGTTTCTGTCAGATGGCCTGTTCCGGATTCGATTCAAATTGACTTTGTCAATCAGGTTCAGCAGATGTTTATTGATGGTGTCACGGAAAGGTATCATGCCAAACACTACAGCGCCATCCTCTTACACATGGTTGCCCACTCCAACATCTACCCCTCCAAGGGCAACAAGATTATCATGACCGACGACATGGTCAAATTAGTGGTCTGTATGTCGGTACACCATCTTCATCTCTCTGAGGTCATCTACACTCGAATGTTTCAGATCGATGCAGCTAAGGGTACTCTTCCTTTCCCTAGCTTTATAATGACTATACTCAAGCACTTGGGTTTTCAGGGACAGTATATGGGGGTGAGCCCTCCAAAGTTTGTTGGCCACGATTGGGTCAACGCCATCAAGAAGGGTTGTCAGTCTCGAAAGTTGGCCTTTGAGTCCGTGGGTGCGCGTCTGACGCATCACCTCATTTGGGGAGGCAGGGCTCTTGTTCGCCATGATGATTTTGATCGGGCTTTGACCTCTGGACGCCCCATCTCAGCCCCTGCTAGGGGCAATCGGGCTGTTGCAGCAATTGATGCTCGGGTTTCCTCTCTCCGACGTCATCAGGATCATATGGATGCTCGGTTAGATCGTTTTGGGGTCATTCTCTCTCGTCATGATGTCATGATCAGTGATATTCATACGATGAACGTTGCTCAGATGCGTCATCTACAGCTGGACTTCACTCCCACAGACTTGCCTCCGTTTCCGGAAGAGGTGCCTCCAGTTCCTGGTGAGAGTGATGGTGATGACTCAGAGAGTGAGGACGAGGGTGATGGTGAACCCAGTGATGGTGCCTCGGAGTCCGAGTAGTTGGTTTTATGGCTTCCTCTTCACATTTTTGTACTTAACTTTGCTCTTTTGCTATATTGGTTTGTTTCTATTTTTTTTGGTATTGAGCATGTTCTTGGATATTGCTATTTTCATATTAGTTCAAGTTGGTTTCTTTGTTTTGCAGTAAAAAATTTTTTGGTGATGGACCTTTCTTATTGGGCCCATGATAGGTTTACCCCTGTTTTTTCCTATAAATAGGGGAGTCTTTTCCTCCTTCACTCCTATTGTGTCTTCTTACCTCTTGCTAGTTCTCTCTTTGTTCTTCAGAATTTTCTATGGCAGAATATGAACTTCATGGAATTTTTGTTCCGACTGTTGGTTATGTGTCGTTCATGGTGATGGAGTACAAAAACAATGCTAAGGTTTGTCGTTTATGTCGCGTTCCCCATGGATATGACTATATTCATCGACCTTTTCTTAATCCTTGTTTGGTTCGTGTCAATCATTGGGAGAGATTACCGGGACATCTTCAAAATCACATCTTGGAGTTGGTTGGTTATCCGAAGGTTCCGGGACTTGCTGCTCCACTTACCGACTGTGGCTTGGACAGCAGAATTGAGGAGTTGTTTTGTAAGAGTGAATGGCTGGAGGATTATGATGATCATGTGATTGCTCGGTGGAATAGACCTTCGGCTCGTGCGGAAGCTTACTTCTCCAAGCTTCCTCTAGGTCATTGGGAACGGGTTTTTCGAATTCGTTAACTCAAGCCTTTTGTTTTTGTCGTTTTGTCTTTTATGTTTATGGATTTCTCTATTTGGTTATTAGTTGACTTTCTGAACTTTTAACAGTTGGATTAGTTTTATATTTTTATCTGTTTTGTATTCTTTGTTTGGTATTGATTTCTTTTTCTTGGTTATTGTTGTTCTTTTATCGTTTCCTTTGTTGGTTGGTTATTTTGTTCACTTGTTGTGACAAAAAGGGGGAGATTTATGACTCTAATTACTAACAATCGTCTTCTTGTTGTTAGGTTATTTTTGGGTCATGTTTCAGGTATGCTACACGTATGGGGGAGTGAACGTATTGATGATTTTAGACGTTATATTGTTATGGGGGAGTTCGAGTGTCAAAAATATTTTGGAGCTCATGAAGTATGGGGGAGTTGCTCGAAAGAACTTCTGTTGAATCCTTGATTGCTTCGGAAGTTCCTAGTTGCTTCCGTTCGATCTCTGATGGTTAAAGCATCTTCCTAAAGCTGGATAACAAGAATTGGTGACTTGTTATGTGTTTCTATTTTGAGTGATTTTGTAGGCATGTTTTATAAATGTCATGGTTTGGGCTTGTAAGCACGTTTTATAAGTGCTATTAGAGTCATAGGTTTTTGTCACAAAATCAATGTCAAAGGGGGAGATTGAAACCGGCATGAAGTGGTTTGACATCAATTTTGTGACAAAGTGTCTTTGGTTATCTCGCCTTGAGTTCATTGTTAGGAAAATCAAGATGTACGCATGGTCGTCTCGTGTCCTTCATGTTTCTTGGTTATGTCTAGGAAAGTTATTGGGTTCTGGACGTACGTACCGAGTTAGGACGTACGTACGTCCACTGAAGCAGCAAACATCTTTTGGTCAGGACGTACGTACGCAGTTAGGACGTTCGTACGTCCAAGTAGGCAGCAGACGTGTTTCGTATGGAGACGTACGTACCGAGTTAGAGCGTTCGTACGTCATGGTAGGCAGCAGGCTTATTTTTGTGTGGCGACGTTCGAACGTCATATCGACGTACGAACGTCCAAAGTCGGTTTACACCTTTTCGGCCCATTTTCCTTGGTTTCCAACCCTAAGTATAAATAGGGTTTCTCTTCCAAAGAACAAGTCAGTTCTTTGGCCTTCTATTCTTCTTCTAGTTCATGTGTTTTGGTTAGGTATTTGATATTGAAAGTGTTGTGGCTATTGAACTCAATTCCCTTTCTTCCCCCTTTTCTCAATTCATATCTTTGTGATCTTCAAGAGTTATTGTGAATTCGGCTTCGAGTCTTCTTGTGTGTTCATCAAGAAGTCGAGTGTCTTGTGCGTACATCAAGGTGCTCTGGTGAAGTCAAGGTGTTAGAGATAACCAGGAGTATCAACTCGCAGTGAGTGCAGGTAGTTGATAGGTTTGTACATCTCTTTTCATCTAGTGGATTATTTTGTTGTCGCGAGGACAACCGTGGACGTTTCCCTGTTTGGGTTTTACCACGTTAAAAATCTCTGTGTGTTATTTACTTTCTGCGTATTGTTTGATTGTTTGTTTGAATTTACAATTGTTATACTAGCACTATTTGTAGTTTCTCAAGATGGATGCAGAGTTATCAGGGGAAGATAGATACCATAGCAAAGACAGTTACTTTGCGAGTGGATGGTCATGATGTGACCATAGCTATCCCTCGAGGTAATGAGTTAGCTGAGGCTTTTCTGGCGCATATCGAGTTGGGAGCATCTGGGAAGGTTGATTTGGCATTGTCTAATATGGCAGTGGTTTGTGATTTTGAGGATGTCTTTGGGGACATTCCTGGTTTGCCTCCCCACCGTGTTGTGGAATTTGGCATAGATTTGGTTCAGGGTACTGTACCCATTTCCCGCGCTCCCTATCGTATGGCACCAGCAGAGACGAAGGATTTGCAGGCGCAACTCAAGGACCTTGAGAGTCAGGGTTTCATTAGGCCGAGTCACTCACCTTGGGGTGCACCGGTGTTGTTCATTAAGAAGAAAGACGAGACTCTTCGTCTTTGTATTGATTACAGAGAGTTGAATAAGGTGACGGTGAGGAATAAGTATCCTCTACCACGTATTGATGACCTTTTCGACCAGCTTCGAGGAGCACAGTGGTTTTCTAAGATCGACTTGAGATCTGGGTATCATCAGCTGAGGGTTAGGGAAGAGGATATCCCTAAGACGGCGTTTTTGACGCGTTATGGTTCTTATGAGTTCCTAGTTATGCCTTTTGGGTTGACTAATGCACCAGCATTTTTCATGGATCTCATTAACCGCATCTTTCGACCCTACCTCGATCAGTTCGTGATAGTCTTCATTGATGATATTCTGATATATTCTCGTTCTGAGGCAGAGCATACAGAGCATTTGAGAATTGTCTTGCAGACATTGAGGTAGCACCAGTTGTATGCAAAGTTCTCTAAATGTGAGTTTTGGGTTCGAGAAGTCAAATTCTTGGGGCATGTGATTTCTGGAGATGGTCTTTCTGTAGATCCATCTAAGGTTGAGGCAGTGCTTGATTGGAAGCAGCCTACTACAGTTCAGGAGATACGTAGTTTTCTTGGACTCGCTGGGTATTATCGCCGTTTCATTCAGGGTTTTTCCAAGATTGCCACAGCTTTGACCCATTTGACGAAGAAGGATGTTCCTTTCATTTGGAACAGAGATTGCCCGCTTGCTTTTGAGGAGTTGAAGCAGAGGCTTACTTCTGCTCCAGTACTGATGTTACCTCGTACTGATATACCTTTCGTGGTTTATACTGATGCATCTTTGTTGGGATTAGGCAGTGTTTTAATGCAGGCAGAAAGGGTTGTGGCCTATGCTTCGAGACAGTTGAAAATCCACGAGATGAACTATCCTACTCATGACCTTGAGCTTGCAGCAGTAGTATTTGCACTTAAGGTATGGAGGCATTATTTATATGGTGTTCGGTTTGATTTATTCACTGATCACAAGAGTCTGCAGTATTTGTTCTCTCAGAGGGAGTTGAATATGAGACAACGTCGATGTATGGAATTGATTAAGGATTATGACTTTTCCTTACAATATCATCCTGGGAAGGCAAATGTTGTAGCTGATGCCTTGAGTAGAAAACCGAAAGCTCGTTTAGCAGCCATACAGCTATGGCCTATGGTTGAAACACTTAGTGACTTCGAGTTTTGCCCTAGACTTGGAGGTCAGCAGTTTACCCGAGTTGCCTATCTGGGTAGTATGACTTTACAGTCTACCTTTGTTAGCCGATTGGTTGATGCACAGGTTTTAGATGAGTGGATTCAGGCTCAGAAGGATGCTTTGGTTGATACACCAACTCCAGGTTGGAGTATTGGTAACGATGGAGGTTTGAGATTTCAGAATCGTCTTGTTGTTCCTGATAACTCTCAGTTGAGGGAAGAGTTATTCGATGAGGCACTTCGTACGAGATACACTGTTCATCCAGGAACTACTAAGATGTATAAGGGTTTGAAACAACATTTCTGGTGGAAAACCATGAAGAGGGAAGTTGGCACGACGGTTCATTGGACCTTTCAATGTTCTTGAACGGATTGGGAAAGTGGCTTACAGGATCGAATTACCTCCTGCACTGGCAGATGTGCATAATGTCTTCCATATATCTATGTTGAGATTATTTAAGAAGGATGACAGGAAAACACGACATAACCAGAAGGACATGCAAATTAATTTGGCGGACTTTCAGATAACTCCGGAGATGTCCTATGTGGAGAAACCAGTGAAGCTTCTCAAGGGAAGAAAGGGAACTTCGTAGAAGGAAAATTCCTTTTGTTCAGGTTCTATGGACTGGACGTACGGAACGTGAAGCTACTTGGGAACGTGAAGAGGATGTTCGTCGTGACTATCCGATTTTCTTTGATAAGGTACGTGTGAATCTCGAGGACAAGATTCCTATTTAAAGGGGGTAGATTGTAATACCCTGTAGGATAGTAACATGCATGGATGTCTTCTTGTTTGACCTTGGACCTTAGTTAGGGATTTGACTTTCATTCACTGCATGTTAGTTTGCTGAAAATTTTAGAGTTGCTCACTATTTTTAACTTTAGATCTAAGCTCACTGTTTTGACCTTAACCAAACCAGTTCACACTAGAGTGCAGAGAATGAGAGCCGACTTACCTTATGAATATAAACTGATGTTACCTGGTTTCTATTATACATCAAAAGAGAAAGAACAGAACTTGCTTTACTTTGTTTTTACACTATAGAAAAGTTGCCGAAAATTTTTAATAAGAAGAAGAAGGCTAAGGACTTGGAAATTGTATGCTTTAGTGCTTGGAATTTGCGGGTTGCTATTTTTTTGATAATAGCTTATCATTATAGTGTTCTTCTTCGCAAAGCGAGGTAAGTTACATGATTTGATATCTTCTCTTGCTTTTAGGAGATAGATGAGGTTAGTGGGTGAAAGAGTATACTATAGTTATAGTCCAATTTCGGTTATGCGTATTAATTGAATTTGTTTGATTTTGATTTCATAAAATTGATATCATTATTCAGTTATTGTTGAAAAATTGATAGGAAAGCATGTTAGTGTGTTTATTTGATTCTAACATGATATTGATTGTCATAAATCGTAATTGAGTCTGCAGTAATGTATTAGATTATTAGTGACATTATTCATGTATAATTTTCATGCTAAATGTGAGATTGCATATTTTGAAATTTATGCGTATTGATAGTTAAGATGTATTCAATTTGAATGAATGGATTGATTTGTGTGAAAAGGGCTTTCGAGCCAGAGACTGTTTTGAACAGTCTGAATTTGGGGAGACGTCCCTGGAGTGTACGGAGAGTATTGCTCGGTGTCGCATACAGAAGTACACTCAGTGGTGCTATGTCACCAACCTTATGAGCCTGCGGAGAGTATTGCTCGGTGTCGCATACAGATGCATGGCTGGGGTACTGCGGTACCAGATGATTTGATATCAGATGGATGGGCTTTATGCCATATGTGTGATGATTAGATTGTTTATATAATTGTTTATTGATTCGAGTTGCTGGAATTGATATAATGATTATAATTGATACATGTATTGTATTGCTATTTTTTATTGGGTGCGCTGATTCCGTCCCTGGGATCAAGATCGGATATCAAGTTGTGTAACTTGCTAGCGTTTAATCGCTCCTTTTTCCCTTCCTTCCAGGAAACAGGTAAAGCGATTCTCGGAGCGTGCGAAGAGGATCTAGTTGGAGATAGTTAGCTAAGCAGGTGCTCTAAGTTGTAGTTAGTCTTTTGTTATCAGTGTAGCCCTTGGGGCAGACACAGTATGTTATCCTTTCTGTTGTGTGTTTTTCTTTCAGTTCAATCCTTGTATATATGTATATACAGAGTTTGGTTTTGAAATATATCTTCCGTTGTTGTTTTGTTCGAATTTTGTTCGTGTGATATTTTATTATTCTGTCCTTACATGGATATTGGATTTGGAGCTTGGTGTCACGTGGCAGTAGTGTGAACCTACGGTCCATGGTGGACATATGGAGAACATTACGACTCTGGAGTCTGGTCTTAGCCTGATAAACTAGGATTGGATTTTGGGGGCGTCACATTCAGAGGGTAGACTCGTGGGAATTTATATTGGTGGACTGGGGATCAGAAATAATTATATAGCACAAACCATGGCTGTTATTAATGCAGCACACAAAGTTATTGAGATGAATTGGCTGAATATTTGGATTGAAGGAGATTGAGAGACTGTCATCACAGGTTTTCAAAAGGGAGACATGCATTGGATGGCTAAAAGAGAATGGACAAGGATTCAACAACAAGCTTCCAGTATCATACTGTCCTATAATAAAGGAAAGTTAACTTCAGTGCAGATTGCTGCGCTAAAAAGGGGGTACGTTTGAATGAAAGAGATACAAGATGGTGGCCTGGAAAACCACCATTTAGCATGGCTTTAGAAAACAACAATTCTACTTGCTATAGATTTGTTGAATAAATTGTAATGTGGCAGTAATCAACTGACCACTTTTGTGTACATTGGAGGTTTATTTTGAACCTTGTATCATTCTTTTGAAGATACGGCATTTTAAGAATAAGAAAGGCCTCATGGTGTTTCAGTGGATTTAATTGTCTGCGCATGTGAGATTCTTACCATTCAGGTGCTGCAGTACATGGAGGCTTGTGTAACTACTGCTGAACATGGAGCTGTTGTTTTGCTGCTGCTGTACAGGTCATATAGCTTGGCATGGGTCTTCTTTGGTCTGTCCTGGTGAGAGTGTATCTGTGACTGTGGTATAGGAACACAGTTTCCCTGCACTGTGTGATGGGTACATTCGAGTGAAATGGAAACATAGTTAACATTATACCTTGTTCAAATCTCTAAACTGCAGATTACAAAAGGGGTTGGCGTGTTATTGACTATTGTTAGAATTAACTCACTTGTACATGTGAAGGAAGCAATGCTTTACTGGTGCAAGTGGGGGAAATTATGCATGGGAATAAGAAAAACTAAAACCCAAAATAATTGTAGTATTAACGCCTCGGGATTTCGTCCTCGCTCATCCCAGTGCGTCGAGCACCATACTGCTCGCTAATGTCAATATTGTCCCCCTTTAGTCACTGCGGATATCCAGCAGTAGAGGGTTTTGGATCAGGGCCCACCCATGTGGTTCACCCCAAAAGGCCTTGACATTAGTTAGAGTATGGTTAAGCTCTATATACTACCAATACAACCACTTTCTTGGCAATGTGGGACTAACACCAACTCATGGGTGTTACAATCTCACCACCTTAGAAATAGAGCCGTCCTCGGCTCTGCAGTACACTCAGTACAGTCCCAAAATCTCTTGATACCCAAAATTGGTATCAAGAGCTTGTTTTTTCTGGGTTTAGAAGATAAAAACCTGATTTTTTTACAAGAGTCGCGTTCATGTTGGTGATTTGAAGATGGGTTATCGTTAAAGAGGTCAAAGAGAGTTTTCGCCGCCGTCCGATCGTTGGAGTTTACAAGAATCGAAGCGTTATACCGATTCTGAATATAAAGCTCCCAACTTTCATCCTAGCCGCCGCTTTTCTCTTTCCAGAAGGTATGAACCTCCCTCTTCCTCTCGTTCCTCTTTTCCCCCACGCAGGCGACGTCATAGTTATTATGACAATGGATATTATTCCCACCACCAGCAGGACACACACCCTCCTCGATGTGGTTTTCAGCAACAATATGTTGCTTATGGTGCTAAATATTCTCATGGAAACCGTCCAAAGACTTATGATCACGATGGTCTTCATAGTCGCAATTCTAAGGTTACTCCGTATGGAGAATACCCACACTATATTGAATCTGAAATCGATTCTAAGAGCGATGAGTCCATGATTGATTATGAAGAAAATGAGTTTTCTGACGGGGAAAGTTATTATGAAGATAATTATTCAGATGATAATGATTCTTTGTGTGTTGAATATTCTGATGATGAAACTAGTGCAGAATTTGAGTTTGGTGATGCCCCCGCTCACTTGACGTTCCCTGCCAAGTGAGACAAGTACCTGGCGCTCCCTGGGCCTTTCCAGCGTACTTCCCACCTACAACAGGCGACCCGTCGTCAGCTCTGATACCAACTGTAACGCCCCGGGATTTCGTCATCGCTCATCCCAGTGCATCGAGCACCATACTGCTCGCTAATGTCAATATTGTCCCTCTTTAGTCACTGCGGATATCCAGCAATAGAGGGTTTTGGATCAGGGCCCACCCATGTGGTTCACCCCAAAAGGCCTTGACATTAGTTAGAGTATGGTTAAGCACTATATACTACCAATACAACCACTTTCTTGGCAATGTGGGATTAACACCAACTCATGGGTGTTACAAGTATAATGATAAAACAAGGAGAACTTTGCACCCCTCTCATAAAGTGGAGATGTCGTGGGTTCGAAACACGTCAACAGCTGATTGATGTAAGTGTTCTTACAATTTCATAGGGTTTGAAACACGTCATCAGCTGATTGTTTGATATAAATGTTGTTACGTAATTTAAAGGGTAGGTCCCATCAACTCCTATCGCCAACAAACAAAAAAAAATAAATAAATAAAACAAGGACTTCCCCGTGCATCTTGTTATGGCCCAATATTAGTATCAATCCTATTAAGCCTGATGTCATTTATTTAATAAGCATATTATCATGATATTTTATCAAAAAAATATCTTAAACATCATAATCGAGTCCCTACCAAATAATATACATATCAACTTCACACTTACACTCAAAGATCAAGTCTTGGTCGTTGGTTCTCAATTATAAAAGTAGGTGTTGTGTTGATATATTTGTTTTCAAAGAGTCAGATAATCAGTTAACGGTCGATCACATTCACATCACATAAGTCTTCTATTTTTATTCATATTTGGCTGCTTAGTTGCATATACTTTTATTTGGATTATAACCATATATATCATATGCTTAAGGTAATAGGACTTTTGAGTTGCATTAATCATGGAAGTGTCTTCACATATTGTATCTTATGGTCAGGTTCTGTTCAAACAATTCTGTTGGTTGTCTTATGCAATCATAGTTCTAATTAATTCATTCCAATCAGGATCATCAACTGCCATGGCGTTTTCCAGAAATGAATCTGATCGTGTCGCGTTACTCAACATCAAGCTTTTAATTAAAGACGGACCATTGGGAATATTGAGTTCATGGAACAACACAGTGCACCACTGTGATTGGCAGGGGATTACATGCAGTATGCGACATCGTGATAGAGTCACCGTCTTGGACTTGCAATCTCAGAAACTTGAAGGTACTCTATCTCCCTATATAGGGAACCTCACCTTTCTTAGAAGAATCAGTCTCACTATAAACAACTTGAGTGGTGAGATTCCAGAAGAAATCGGTCGGTTGTTTCGTTTACAATACCTCTTTCTCAATAACAATTCCTTCAACGGTGAAGTCCCAAGAAATCTTACTTATTGTAGTGATTTACGAACAATTGATCTCACTGATAATAACCTGTCTGGGAACATTTTTTATGAGCTTTCCTCTTTTTCAAAGCTTAAGTTCATGTTTCTTGGCAAAAATAATTTCACTGGAAACATCCCATCAGCACTTGGGAACTTCTCATCTCTAACTGCTCTTTCCCTAACAGAAAACGATTTGGATGGAAGAATACCAGACGACCTATGTCGCATTCAGAGCTTAGAATTTTTTCAACTTTCTCAAAATAACTTCACAGGTAACATACCTTCTTGCCTTTTCAACAACTCAAATATATATATGTTCTCAGTTACTGGGAATTACTTAGAGGGAAACCTTCCCCAAAATATCGGCATCACTCTTCCGAACCTCAAAGCAATTTATTTAGGAGGAAACAGATTTAGTGGTCCTATTCCTGTTTCATTATCCAATGCGACAAGACTTGAAACTATTGCGCTGACTTTCAATTTTTTCACTGGTTCAGTGCCAATGGACCTAGGAAGGTTGCAAGGTCTTCGCAGATTACTGTTCTTTGCCAATCAAATAGGAACCAAAACTGGAGATGATTTGAATTTCATAACTTCTCTAAACAACTGTAGCAATTTAGAACAACTGTCATTTCAATCCAATGTTCTGAGAGGTCCATTGCCAGATTCTATATCTAATCTTTCCACCAAAATCAGATTGCTATCTTTAGGGACTAATCAAATATATGGAACTATTCCAATAGGAATTGGAAACTTAGTTAATACTCAAATAATGGACCTTGGTTTTAATTATCTCACTGGCAACATCCCTGCAACTATAGGAAAGCTTAACCAACTTCGGGAATTATATCTCGCACGGAACAGCTTATCAGGAGAAATTCCATCTTCTATTGGTAATAATTTGACTCAACTACTAAAAATTAGTTTAAGTACAAACAATCTTAGTGGGAGTATACCGCCTAGTTTTGAAAACTGTCAAAATTTGCAGCAACTTGCCCTTCACAACAACAACCTCGTTGGGACGATTCCCAAACAATTGTTTAGCCTTTCCTCACTAACACTTGGACTTTTCTTGAATCAAAATTTCCTTAGTGGTTTTCTACCATCAGAAGTAGGTAACCTGACAAGTGTTGTGACACTGAGAATTTCTGATAACAAATTGTCTGGACACATTCCAGAATCACTTGGTAATTGTTTGAACTTGAAGTTCCTTTACATGAATGGTAACCATTTCGAGGGGAAAATTCCAAATTCTATAAACTCTTTAAGAGGTCTTGAACTATTAGACCTTTCTCGTAACAACTTGTCTGGAGAGATTCCAGAATATTTAGGGTTGTTCCCTCTCCTAATCTTGAATTTATCATTTAACCAGCTTGAGGGACAGGTTCCGCGTGATGGGGTGTTTGGAAATTTAAGTGGGATTTCAGTTGTTGGAAATAGAAACTTGTGTGGAGGTATAGTAGAGTTGGAACTGCCTCCATGCATTCAGCAGAAGAAGACAACATCCATTTCTATCAAAGTAATTATCCCTGTGATTATTGGAAGCTTACTACTTTTGCTTGTGCTTTTGTGTATTTTCCTTATGTACTACCGAAGAAAAGTGCTTAAAAGCAAGCCATCTTCAACAACGTTGTCGAATCAAACATACATGAGGGTGTCTTTTCCAGAGCTCCTTAAAGCCACAAACGGGTTCTCACCTGGCAATTTGATTGGTGTTGGGAGTTATGGCTCCGTGTTTAAAGGTATCCTTGAAGAAATTGACCAAATTGTTGCAGTGAAGGTCTTGAATCTTCAACGAGAAGGAGCTTCAAATAGTTTCTTAACTGAATGCAATGCCTTGAGAAATCTTCGTCACCGGAATCTTGTCAAAATCATAACATCTTGCTCAACTACTGACTTCCAAGGAAATGATTTCAAAGCATTAGTTTTTGAATTCATGCCTAATGGAAGTTTAGAGGAATGGCTACATTCAGAAGTAGATGAACAACAGCTAGAGTTTATAAGGCTGACTTTTATCCAAAGACTAAATGTTGCCATTGATGTTGCTTCTGCATTAGACTATCTTCACCACCACTGCCAACCCCAAATTGTCCATTGTGATTTAAAGCCAAGTAATGTTCTTCTCGATGATGACATGATTGCTCGTGTAGCTGATTTTGGAATAGCAAAGATTTTCTCTGCCACTTTCTGTGATTCTGCACAAAGCCAACCAAACTCAGCTGCTATTAAAGGATCAATTGGATATGTTGCACCAGGTAATTATAATTTTATCATTTATTCATGTCAATACTGAGTATATTTCCAATAATGTGTTAATACGATATTGATGAGTATAATGCAGAGTACGGCATGGGTGTTGAGGTGTCCGTGCAAGGAGATGTGTACAGTTACGGTGTCTTGTTGCTAGAGATGTTAACAAGTAAGAGACCAACAGATGACATGTTTCAAAATGGGCTAACCTTGCATACTTATGCTGAAATGGCTTTGCCTAATCATGTAATGAGCATTGTAGATCCATTAATGGTTTTAGAAGACAATGATGAAACACTCAACAGAGCAGGGAAAAGCAACTCGCTAGCTAAATTGCAGGAATGTTTGGTTTCTGCAATTAGAGTTGGAGTCACATGTTCTGCTGAAGCACCAACAAAGCGGATGACCATGAATGAAGTTGTTACTGAGTTGTATCATATCAGGGACTGTTATGAAGGTCCCAGAAGCAATTCTGATCATGGAAAAATTTGCGTTTAATGTCTAGCAGTAGCTACAGTCCTCAGAGTTGAGCTGATCCATCTTTTGGTAACTTTTCCACAAACTTGTACCCTGTTATGTATAGTAAAAAAAAAAAACATCAGTACCATTGCTCTAAGAACAATCCGTTTGATCTTGTTCAATGAATCATAAAACCTGTTATTCAAATCCTTGTTAATCTGTGATGGAAAATTCAAATTAAATTCTGAATTGATTCAGTGTGAATTGTGTTACAGCTTTTTCTAAGCATTGTTGACTCTTCTTATATATTGTTATATTAGGACTTTAGGAGACTTTGATTATCTGTTTGATGTCATTCAATATGTCACCAGTTTTGGTAAAAAAAACACTCACAAGATAATTCTGCTTATGTTATCCCTGCAATTGTCTTTGCCATTGCACATATTTTAATAGCAATGCCCTTACTCTATACCCTGTGGTGAAACCATCATTGGTAAAAAAGCTCAGAAGATGTTTCTTGCAATATAATCGTCCATGCGGCTGCATTTCTGCAAAGAGTTTGGAGGAATTAAGTAGCTGATATAAGGAAGATGGCGAAAGTTGGAGGATTGGTTAAAAAGAGGATAAATATAGTTTTTCACCAAGGACCAATGCTCATGAACAACAACAAAAAATGTTCTAACATGGCAGATAAGATGGGTGATACAAGTGTATCCTACTTGGGAACTTAGTAGGTCTTTTCCTTGTGGAACAAGGAAAAGAAAACTTTAAATAGGTTTCCTTGTTCCATAAGGGAGGGAATTTCAGGAAAAAAGAAATTCTTGGCCAACTAGAAGTTGTCCAAGGCCTATAAATATATGTTTTGGCATAAACCAAAAGATATAGAGAGAAACATGTAGTCTTTGTTATGATAAAATACACAGGATCTTGATATGATTAATGAAGAAACAAATACAAAAGATGTAAACTAAAGTAAAAATACGGAAACACAATAATATACGTGGTTCGGCAATATGCCCACATCCACGGGACAAAGAGAGATAGCTTTATTGATAATTGAGAAGTGGACTATACAATAACTAATGAAACCTTAGTTTAGGTTTCCTCACAAATCTCCCTCACTCATACTTTCTTATGTGCTCATTCTTTGCTCAAATTCTTATGGTTACACAACACCAATATTTATAACCTCTTTGGTTAATCCAATTGGTAACCCAATTCCTAAATCAACAACAACTTAGATTTCTAATAGATTAGAAGGTCTTATTGAATCCTAATAGAATTCCACCACACTTGTTGCCAAATAAGAAAACCGATTCCTAATAGGAATCCATTACTTGTAACCTCCACATGTCACTTTTCTACAATTCTCCACCTCGGCGAAGATTGTAAAAAACTGAGCCGACCATAATGAACCCATACGTGCTTCTCCTGTACCACACAAGCGTCATCTCATCTTTGCCCCCACACGCCCATAAGGGCCACTACCCCGAAGGGCCTCAACATTTGGAGAAATTGATCAAGTTAAAACAATGCCTAAACTTGACCCCGAAAACCACCTCAGTGAACACCTCTCCTAAAACTTTATTTTCAAACTCTTTACTTAATTGTTTCTTTAAAGAAACAATACATGACTTGCTATTTGCAGCTACAAGCATGTCATCCACATAGAGTAAGAGAAATATAACAGACTCATCTTGAAGCTTTATGAAATAGACACACAGATCATATTCACTTCTAGAGTACCCCTGTTTCAACATAAATGTGTCAAACTTCTTATAACACTGTCGTGATGTTTGCCTCAATCCATATAAGAACTTCATCAGTTTGCACACATAGTCTTCTTTACCAGCAACTTTATAACCGTCGGGCTGTAACATATATATGTCCTCCTCTAAGTCTCCGTGCAAGAAAGCAGTTTTGACATCTAGTTGCTCGAGCTCTAAATCAAACTGCATCACCAAAGCTAACAAGACTCGGATGGAAATGTGTTTAACAACCGGAGAGAAAACTTCACTATAATCCACACCTTTCGTTTGTGCATATCCCTTAGCCACTAATTTTGCCTTGTAACGTACACCACTAGTTGTACCCTTGGAGTCTAGAATACCATCTTTCACTGTGAAAACCCACTTGCAACCAATCGACTTCTGACCCTTAGGCAACTTTACAAGTTCCCAAGTATTGTTCTTGTGAAGAGATTTCATCTCTTCATCCATCGCTGACTTCCATTCATGAGAATGAGAACTCCTCATTGCCCCCTTAAAGGTAGAAGGCTCATCATCACAAAATACTGACAATGCAAAAGATGCACTATCCTCAAAACCAAGTCGAACTGGTGCTTTTCTCAAACATGGTTCACGTTGAAATGCTAAAGATGGCCACTCATGATGCTGCTCTAATTGTTGCTGCTGTAAAGTATCTTCAAGAGGAACCTCCTCTTCAATCTCATCATCTACACTCTTTGTGTCTGGATATTTGTCTGTAGTTACCTGTGTAACCTCTGAACTTGTAGGTACCTGTACAACAGTCACCTCTTTATCTATTGTAGATGAATATGGAACATTATGCTCCACCTGCATGGTATCGTCACCATCACTGTCATTATCATGACCCTCATGTTGAGAGTCCCAACCTGTGAACTTTTTTGAATCAAGCATTGCTTTCTCATTAAAGGTCACATCACGACTGATCTGGAATTTATTCAACTCTGGGCACCATAAACGATAACCCTTAATACCTTGTGGATATCCCAAGAAAATAGTTTTCTTGGCCCTGACTCCTAACTTATCTTCTCTGATATGAAAATAAGCAGGACAACCAAACACCTTCAAATCTGAATAATCAGGAGGTGTACCAGACCAAACTTCCATAGGTGTCTTACAATCAATGGCTGTAGATGGTGATCGATTCACGAGATAGCACGCCGTATTTACTGCTTCAGCCCACCATACCTTACCTAAACCTGCATTGGATAACATGCACTGTGTTTTCTCTAGTAGTGTGCGATTCATACGCTTAGCTACCCCATTCTGTTGTGGTGTACCTTTCACTGTGAAGTGTCTAACGATACCTTGTTCTGCACAATAAACTTTCAATGGGTCTTCAGTATATTCTCCACCATTGTCAAAACGTATCATTTTCACAACACGGCCAGTCTGTTTTTCAACCATAACTTTCCACTTCTTAAACAAATCGGTGACTTCGTTTTTGTGCTTCATGGTTTACAACCAAACTCTCCGCGAGAAATCATCGATAAAGGTCACAAACCACCTTGCTCCTCCCTTAGAAATTATTCTAGAGGGACCCCATACATCTGAATGTATATAATCTAAAGTACCCGTAGTGCGGTGAACAGCGGTACCAAAACGAACTCTGCACTGCTTGCCAAATACACAATGCTCACAAAAATCGAGCTTGCAAGTTTTCTGGCCACCAAGCAAACTCTTTTTACTTAATATAGACAAACCTTTTTCACTCATATGCCCTAGCCGCATATGCCATAACTGAGTAGAAGTTAATTGTTTCTCATCAACCGCTTGAGAAACCATAGCCATAGCTCCACCTGAAACTATATCTCCAATAAAAAAATATAAGTTTTCATGTCTTTCGCCCATCAAATATAACTGTATACAGTTATTATATAGTTATGCTATGCTTTGACTGTTTTTGATACAGGCAGCTTCCATATTCTAATTTCGAGTACAATTCAATGCCAGAATACCTAGCATTACGGTTGTTCCAGGCATATTCATTTCTTTAGAGAGTTTTCCCGTCGTTATTTACCCTAAAGGGTCCTAATTATATTCCTGCATGGCCCCGGTTAAGGTAGAACATCCTGGACCTGCATATCCGAAAACAGAACAGGTCAACATCAAGGTTTTTCGATTATGCCAAATCAAAATATAATTTCTGTAGATTACCTCCGTTAATCCATGGCACTAAAGGATTTGTTGAGGAGTTTTGAGGCGATTCAACAAAATAATAGAATAGTGCTCGTCCTGCTGTAGGATCCACTGTTACATCATAACCTGAATACTGATCAAAATCCACTCCTTCAGGTTGACCTGGCAATGCATCAGTCTCATCACCTTCCATCAATCCATCTTGTGGACCAATGTACAATGGATAACACTCACCATTTAACGTTTCTAAAACTGACTATACATTGTTGTTTGGAGGGTTGTCTGATCTACACGACTTCATCAATTTGTCGAGGTATTCAATTTGACTTGCATGACTAATGTTGGGAAATGTCAACAGGTAGTAAGAAAAGAGTAACCAATATGAAATTATTGTTAACCCCATTCCCCTCTTGGTGCTGAAGTTTGAACAACTATGAAATTAAACTTCAAAGTGCTTTTAAACAAGGTAAGATAAGAGGTGTCGTAGGACAAAAATCTCAAGATGGATTGATGTCTTTACTCTTTAGCATTTGGATTAAAACATTTATTTGGATGCATTTAGTGTTTTGTAAATCGTTTAGCCCTTTAAGTAAACAACAAAATGACGGTAGTTCTGAAGTTGCTTATGCATGAAGCACATATTGTTGGTTTTTTTTCTTATTTGTTTAGGAACGTACGTACCATGTTAGGGCGTACGTACGTCCTGCATCACAGACAACTCCCATATGGTAGAACGTACGTACATACGTACGTGCATACGTACGTCCTCGGTACAGTTTGCCAAAAAAAAACCATGTTTAAGCCCATTTCATGTTTGATTGTAAGGCTATGTTATAAAGCCAATGAAAAGGTTAGAAAACCTAATCTTGATGTGATGCCGCTCCTTATGAAAGTTTGTCTGGTAACACAGCTGATGTTAGTTTGTTAGCCACAGATGTTTGTTTGAAGGTTCAAGCCCATGAGCCAGTTGTAGCTGTGAAGCCGTTGTTTGGAGACCTTTGTAGGTTTCGGGTGTTGATTCATACTCATCTTCAGTCAGTTATAGTCATAAAGTGAAGATAGTATTTGGTAGTTTGGACTCCATTGTTTTGAATTATATTTGTTGGCCCTATGGGGCATTGGCCCTCTACGGGCATTGATGGGCATTTGTTCTGATTTGGCCCCTTTAGGGGATTTGACCCCTCAGGGTATGATGGACATCGTATAGATGTCATTGGAGTGAACTACGATGGCTTGATCCCTTATGAGAAGGGTACGTAGGCAACCATGAGGTGGTGCGACGGTCGTTTAGTTCTTTGGGACATGTGTGGGAGATTGGTAGACGTACCGACAAGCATGGCTTGTTGAATGGTGGTAAGGTACGTAAAGTTTTTTTTGGGCATCCTTGTTTGGATGATAGTTTGAAGTTGGAAGAGATATCTCAGTAGGTGGAGATTGATTCCGCTCCTTATGAAAGTTTGTCTGGTAACACAGCTGATGTTAGTTTGTTAGCCATAGATGTTTGTTTGAAGGTTCAAGCCCATGAGCCAGTTGTAGCTGTGAAGCTGTTGTTTGGAGACCTTTGTAGGTTTCGGGGTGTTGATTCATACTCATTTTCAGTCGGTTATGGTCATAAAGTGGAGATAGTATTTGGTAGTTTGGACCCCATTGTTTTGAATTATGTTTGTTGGCCCTATGGGGCATTGGCCCTCTACGGGCATTGATGGGCATTTGTTCTGATTTGGCCCCTTTAGGGGATTTGACCCCTCGGGGAATGATGGGCATCGTATAGATGCTATTGGAGTGAACTACGATGGCTTGATCCCTTATGAGAAGGGTACGTAGGCAACCATGAGGTGGTGCAGCCGTTTGGTTCTTCGGGACATGTGTGGGAGATTGGGACTTGTTTTGTTCTTGGTGTCGGCTTAGATTTATTGAATCTTCGTCGAGGTGGAGAATTGTTGGGTTTTTTTCTTATTTGTTCAGGAATGTACGTACCATGTTAGGGCGTACGTACGTCCTGCATCACAGACAACTCCCATATGATAGAACGTACGTATGTACGTGCATACGTACGTCCTCGGTACAGTTTGCCAAAAAAACCCATGTTTAAGCCCATTTCGTGTTTGATTGTAAGGCTATGTTATAAAGCCAATGAGAAGGTTGGAAAACCTAATCTTGATGTGAGAGAGATTGTGAGAAGCCATTAGAGAGTTTGAGAGAACTTTTGTGAGGAAGAACACTTTAGTTTCTTCGTGAGGGCTTGTATAATCATCTCTATAAAAAAAGATTATTTGTTTGTCCGTGGACGTAGGTAATATTAGCCGAACCACGTAAATCTTGTGTTTTGTGTGGGTTTTGTTTGGTAGCAGTAGTAGTTTCATCTTCTCTATTTTTGTTTTGTTTAATTCATACACTATTTCAATCTTGGGTATTGGTGCATAAGTTTCCGCTGCGCACAACACATACAGCTTGCAGAGCTGCAGTTTTCTTGTTTGCAGAGTTGCACCACCTTAAAATACATGTGTTTCGTTCTTGGTGTTAAATTCATGAACTACCGAAATATCCCTGTTTTCATGACAGGAGAATTATTCATCATCGACAGTCAGTTCTTAGCACTGTCTAAAAGTATTGCTCAAATGGTCGTCATCAACTAGCCAGTAGATACCACTGTCATTCTACTGGACAATAATATCAGATCAATGACCATTCCACAGTCAAATGCTAAAAACATGGAGATGTGGCATGATTATGGCAGTGGAAGATGTATTTTTGATGTGGCATGATTATGACAGTGGAAATGTTGTGGAAGATGTATTTTTGAGTTTCTTACCAGTCAGATGCTGCTGAACATTGAGATGTGGCATGATTATGGCATGGATTTGATTTGGGCTGTCCCTTGATGTCCCAGTCGTTAATAAGAATTTCATTAGAATAATAAAATAAAACAAGTAAGGAATCGAGGAATTAACTAAAACTACATTTGACTGACTAGAATCTCTTTGTCCCCCGCCGCGTTTTTCAGCAGGCTTCAAAGTGCTATAACTAGTTGTAGCCTGTTTAGTCTGTACTTGTGGTCTTTAATTAAGCACGTCGTCCAGCTTGCAAACAATTTGATCAATTAAATAAAATTCTAATTTAGAAAAATTGGACAAAGCCCCCTATATTTTGACCGATTTTGGCGTGAACCCCCGAATGTTGTCCAACCTTGGCGTTAACCCCCTTTGGTTAAGTAACCCCCCAAGTTTCTGTCCATTCAAAGTTTGCTTACCCATTATACCTCTAATTCAAATAGTTTGTCTAAACCCCCCAAAAGTTTGCTTACCTATTACACCCCAAATTAAAATTTAAATTAGTAAAGTTAGTTGTGATAACTAAATTTTAAGGGCTTTAGACAAATTATTTGAATTAGGGGTATAATGGGTAGTTAAACTTTGAATGGATGGAAAGTTAGGGGGTTTCTTAACGGAAGGGGGTTGACGCTAACGTTGGACAACATTAGGGGGTTCATGCCAAAGCTTGTCAAAACGTGGGGGGTTATGACCAATTTTCCCTTCTAATTTTTTATGATTTTTTTTAAAAAAAAAAATGGGTGGCCATTCAAAAACCTTATTATTCAAAAGCTTGAAGCCTTAACCGGTGGCAATACTCTTAACGCTAACAAGATTAAAAATGCAAATTACAGAATTGGTTGCAAGGTGCAAACGAGCTGTGCAAAGTCATGAGACAGGCGTGTCTGTGAGATATTAGCATTTATTTTCTCCATTTCTGACTGTACTTAGACAAGATCGACCACTTTCTTTGGAGAGGATTATAGTCACACGAGAAAGACCACTTTCTATAAAAAAAATTCCTCTAGAGAAGATCTACTGGAAAAATTAAACAAGACTAATCGACCTTAACGTGTGGGCTGGAGTGTTGACAAGATAATAATATCTATGAGGACTAGACTTCAAAGTCTTTCTTAAGTTTCTAGCAATGAAACTCTACTCCAAAGTCTTCCTTGAGTATCATTAATTACTGTAAATGCAGAAATAAGTTAAGTGAACAGAGTGCTGAAGAAGATGATCAAAAATAGAAGTGGGAAGAGATTTGAGAATGAGAAGTGACTGAGCTATCTTAGAAGATAGTTGCCTACGTATCTGGGAGTGACCAGGTCCCATAATCAAGTCTACGTAGTTCATATTTATAGGTGATTGGGACAACAACTAGCTCATTAATTGTCCAACGGTAGGATCAATTAATGAGCATACGTTACAAAGTGATTGTGAAATATATTGTAACTGAAGAGAATAAATGTGTGGAGTAAGGGTGAGCTCGGAGTGAGGTCGAGCAAGATAAGCCCCAGCTCGAGTGAGCTCGAGCAAAAGGGTGTTCACATCGTTTGACGACGAATGAATAAAGAATCTAAGTCGGATCATGAAGGTTTTAGTGAGCTCGAGGTGAAGTCGAGTAAAAAGGTGTTCACCTCGTTTGACGTCGAAGGTGTATAAATTGTGTTCAAAGTGGTCGCTTAAGTGAGCTCGAGGAAGCTCGAATACATAGGTATATACATAGCCCATTTTCATTCATATTGAAGTGGGCGAGTTGAAATGAAGTAGAATGAGCTGACTTCGATTTGGATGAAAACAAAGATGTTTCATTGGAATGAGCAGTGAATTGCCTTGGAGTAGGGGGTTTCTTGTGAGCTCGCTTTTGGTGTTGCACTTGTCTTTTGATGTAGATAGGTGGCTCTATAATGCGAGGGACGAAGCTTTTGGTCTCGTCTTTGGATTTGTGTTGAGCTTTCTTGAGTTGTCCAATGTCTTGGTCGACAAGGTAAGTAATGATGAACGTGAGCTCGATTTTGGTGTTACACTGAGTTCGGGTGAGGTAGAGAAAAATAGTGTCCACCTCGTTTGAGCTAGATGATGAGAGTGAACTACATATGTCAAATGAGCTCGGGCGAGCTAGAGGAAAATATTGTCCACCTCGTTTGAGGTGGATGAGAGTGAACTAGATATGTTAAGTGAGCTCGGGTGAGCTAGAGAAAAATAGTGTTCACCTCGTTTGAGCTAGATGAGAGTGAACTACATATGTTAAATGAGTTCGGGTGAGCTAAAGGAAAATATTGTCCACCTCATTTGAGCTAGATGAGAGTGAACTAGATATGTTAAGTGAGCTCGGGTGAGCTAGAGAAAAATAGTGTTCACCTCGTTTGAGCTAGATGAGAGTGAACTAGATATATTAAGTGAGCTCGGGTGAGCTAAAGGAAAATAGTGTTCACCTCGCTTGAGTTAGATGAGAGTGAACTAGATATCTCAAGTGAGCTCGGGTGAGCTAGAGGAAAATAGTGTTTACCTCGTTTGAGCTAGATGAGAGTGAACTAGATATGTCAAGTGAGCTCGGGTGAGCTAGAGAAAATAGTGTTCACCTCGTTTGAGCTAGATGAGAGTGAACTAGATATGTCAAGTGAGCTCGGGTAAGCAAGAGGAAAATAGTGTTCACCTCATTTGAGGTAGATGAGAGTGAACTAGATATGTTAAATGAGCTCGGGTGAGCTAGAGAAAAATAGTGTTCACCTCACTTGAGCTAGATCGATGAGAGTGAACTAGATATATTAAGTGAGCTCGTAGTTGTCTTGGTGGAAATCTCGTTTTACAGTGGACTTTGGTGAGCTCACAACTATCTTGGTAGAGATCTCGTTGACAGTGGGCTTTGGTAAGCTCGTGTATGTCTAGCTTGGTAGAGATCTCGTTGACAAAGGGCTAAAGTGAGCTCACAGTTGTCTTGGTAGGGATCTCCTTCGACAGTGGGCTTTGGTGAGCTCACAACTATCTTGGTAGAGATCTAGTTGACAATGGGCTTTGGTGAGCTCGCACATGTCTTGGTAGAGATCTCAACATAAAGTGAGCTCGCAGCTGTCTTGGTAGAGATCTCATTGATAGATGGTTGAAGTGAGCTCGCAGTTGTCTTGGTGGATCCCGTTTGACAGTGGGCTTTGGTGAGCTCACAACTATCTTGGTAGAGATCTTGGTGACAGTGGGTTTTGGTGAGCTCACACATGTATTGGTAAAGATCTTATTGACAAAGGGCTTAAGTGAGCTCACAGTTGTCTTGGTAGAGATCTCATTGACATGGGGCTGATGTGAGCTCGTAGTTGTCTTGGTGGAGATCTCATTTGACAGTGGGCTTTGGTAAGCTCACAACTATCTTGGTAGAGATCTCGTTGACAAAAGGCTAAAGTGAGCTCGCAGTTGTCTTGGTGGAGATCTCATTTGACAGTGGGCTTTGGTGAGCTCACAACTATCTTGGTAGAGATCTCGTTGACAAAGGGCTAAAGTGAGCTCGCAGTTGTCTTGGTGGCCCCCGACTTGCCAAGAAGTGGGATGACCTCAAGAATTTCATGGCATCTATGTGCCTCAATTTGGTCACCTCGGAGTTCCATGATGCCTCTGAGGCCAGGAAATTTGATCACTTGGTGATAGGTAGATGGAACAGTTTTCATCCTGTGGATCCATTTTCTACCCAAGATTGCATTGAACTTAGTTGTAACGTCTAACATGAAAAATGTGCACTTGACAGTGACTTCATCTTCTCCAGTTGAGATTGGGAGGTAGATCTCACCATTTGTTTCAGTTTAGTGGAGTTGAATGCAAAGATGACTTGTAGGTCATGGAGCATTGAGTCTGGCATCACGCATGAGCTGCCTACTAGTTGTTGGACTACTTTTTCTTTGTTTGTGAGCTGAAATATATGGTGAATGTGTTGACTTCATCAGTGGTGGCTCCGTTTGGTGGAACGGTGGTGGAACTCTTCAGTTGAGCATTTTCAGTCACCAACTTGTTGATTATTGGTTTGTTTGTGAAGTTGCTCAAACTGTTTGAGTGATTCCGGCAATGGTCTTTGTCTGGTTGATATTCGATCACAGTCAGTTGGCGCCAATGTAAATGCAAAAATAAGTTAAGTGAACAGAGTGCTGAAGAAGATGATCAAAACTAGAAGTGGGAAGAGATTTGAGAATGAGAAGTGACTGAGCTATGTTAGAAGATAGTTGCCTACGTATCTGGGAGTGACCAGGTCCCAGAATCAAGCCTACGTAGTTCATATTTATAGGTGATTGGGACAACAACTAGCTCATTAATTGTCCAACGGTAGGATCAATTAATGAGCATACGTTACAAAGTGATTGTGAAATATATTGTAACTGAAGAGAATAAGTGTGTGGAGTAAGGGTGAGCTCGGAGTGAAGTCGAGCAAGATAAGCCCCAACTCGAGTGAGCTCGAGCAAAAGGGTGTTCACGTCGTTTGACGACGAATGAATAAAGAATCTAAGTCGGATCATGAAGGTTTTAGTGAGCTCGAGGTGAAGTCGAGTAAAAAGGTGTTCACCTCGTTTGACGTCGAAGGTGTATAAATTGTGTTCAAAGTGGTCGCTTAAGTGAGCTTGAGGGAGCTCGAATACATAGGTATATACAATTACCATCTCAAACAATTAGCCATGGCCCATAGGTGCCTTGTGATATCCTGAAATTTCACTAAAAGGCGGCAAAAGCACACGTAGAGAAAAGAAAAATGCACATGGTTGACCTAGTAATTGTAACAGGTTAATTGCATGAGAGAGTTGCTACTGACTTGATAATGTTTATGTTATGAGCTTGATTACTCTTCATTTAGTAAGCTATAAGTGTCGTTGAGAGGGAGAGGCTGGCTGTGTTCATATAGAAGAAGCTTTATAATTTATATCTAATCAATGTTGTTTCGATTCAAAACGTTAAACTTTTACCAATTTCCAAGTGTCTAAATAACAATAAATTAAAGTCCCGGAAATTCAATAGTATTAGTGTCTTAGCCGATTCGGTTAATTTTAATTTATTCATTTTTAATTACCATTCAAGTTTTAAGTTATTAATTTTTAAAATTATTATAAATTACACTAATTTATTAAATCTTATGAAATAATTATTTCTGAGAAACTACAAATAGTGCTAATATAACAATTGAATATTCAAACAAATCAAACAATACGCAGAAAGTAAATAACACACAGAAATTTTTAACGTGGTAAAACCCAATACGGGAAACGTCCACGGTTGCCTTGATGACAACAAATAGTCCAGTAGATGAAAAGAGATGTACAAACCTATCAACTACCTGCACTCACTGCGAGTTGATACTCCTGGTTATCTCTAACACCTTGACTTCACCAGAGCACCTTGATGTACGAACAAGACACTCGACTTCTTGATGAACACACAAGAAGACTCGAAGCCGAATTCACAATGAAACTTGGAAGATAACAAATTTATGAATTGAGAGAAGGGGGAAGGAAGGGAATTGAGTTCAATAACCAAAAACACTTTCAACACAAAAACCTAAACCAAAACTCCAGAACCAGAGGAATACTGGACGGCCAAAGAACTAACTTATTGTTTGGAAGAGAAACCCTATTTATACTTAGGGTTGGAAAACACAGAAAATGGGCCGAAATAGAGAAAATCCACATTGGACGTACGTACATCGATATGACGTTCGTACGTCTCCATCCGAAATAAACTTGTTGACTGCTTGGACGTACGAACGTCCTAACAAGGTACGTACGTCCAGAACAAAAACTTTCCTGCTGACTAACCATACGTACGTACGCCCTAACATGGTACGTACGTTTAGCACGATGAAAGTTTTGCTGCCTAACCTGACGTACGTACGTCCTAACAAGGTACGTACGTCCTGAACCAAAACACATACTTTTGACACAAGACGCGAAGACAAAGACACGGGATGACGCGCGTACAACAAGATTTTCTTAACAATGAACTCAAGGCGAAATAACCATGGACGACCAATGTCACAAAATTGATGTCAAACAACTTAGAGCCGGTTTCAATCTCCCCCTTTGACATTGATTTTGTGACAAAAACCTATGACTCTAATAGCACTTATAAAACGTGCTTACAAACCCAAACCATGGCATTTATAAAACATGCCTACAAAAACACTCAAGGTAGAACACATACCGAGTCACCAATTCTTAATATCCAGCTTGAGCAAGTCGCTTTAACCATCAGAGACCAAACGGAAGCAACTAAGAATTTCCGAAGCAATCAAGGAATCAACAGAAGCTCCTTTGAGCAACTCCCCCATACTGCATGAGCTCCAAAGTTTGACACTTGAGCTCCCCCATACGTGTAGCATACCTGAAACATGACCCAAAAATATCCTAACAACAAAGAGACGATTGTTAGTAATTAGAGTCATAAATCTCCCCCTTTTTGTCACAACAAGTGAACAAGAGAACCAATAAACAAGAAACAAAAATAACCAAGTAAATAAACCAACACCAAACAATCAAGACAAAACAGATAAAAAGAAATAAAACTTATCCGAACTCTTAAAGTTCACGAAAACAACTAATAACCAAACATAGGAATCCATAAACATAAGAAACATTAAAGACAAAACATAAAACTGAAGTTAACGAATTCGAAAAATTCGTTCCCAATGACCTAGAGGAAGCTTGGAGAAATAAGCTTCCGCACGAGCCGAAGATCTATTCCACCGAGCTATCACATGATCATCATAATCCTCCAGCCATTCACCCGTACAAAATAACTCCTCAATTCTGTTGTCCAAGCCACAGTCGGTGAGAGGAGCAGCAAGTCCTGGAACCTTCGGGTATCCAACCAACTCCAAGATGTGATTTTGAAGATGTCCCGGTAGTCTCTCCCAATGATTGACATGAACCATGCATGGATTAAGAAAAGGTGGATGAATATAGCCATACCCATGGGGAACACGACATAAGCGACAAACCTTTGCATTGTTTTTGTATTCCATCACCATAAACGACACATAACCAACAGCCGGAACAAATACCCCATGAAGGTCATATTCTGCCATTGAAAATTTTGAAGAACAAAGAGAGAACTAGAAGGAGGTAAGAAGACACAATATGAAGAAAAGAAGAGAAAAACTCTCCTATATATAGAAAAATAAAATAAACCTAACTTGGGACCAATTAGGAAGGTCCATTACCTAAGTAGCAGGAAGTTACTGCAAAACAGAAAGCAACTAGAACTAATATCAAAATAGCAATATCTAATAACATACTCAACATCTAAGTGTAGAAACAAATACGAGATAGCAAAAAAAATAACTTTAAGTACAGAAATACAGAGAATAAACTAGATCAAGAACTACTCGGACTCCGAGTCACCATCACTATGGTCATCACCCGAAGTACCAACTAGACCATTTTCCTCACTCTCTCTATCAGAGTCAGCACCATCAATGTCACCTCGAACTGAAGGTACCTCTTCCGGAAATGGAGGCAAGTCGATGGGAGTGAAGTCTAGATGAAGATGACGCATCTAGGCAACGTTCATCCTATGAAGATCACGGAGCATAGCATCATGCTGAGAGAGGATGACTCCAAAACGATCTAACCGAGCATCCATATGATCCTGATGACGGCGAAGAGAAGAAACCCGAGCATCAACTGCCGCAACTGCCCGATTGCTCCTAGCTGAGGCTGAGACAGGGCGTCCAGAGGTCAATGCCCGATCAAAATCATCATGGCGATCAAGAGCCCGGCCTCCCCAAATTAGGTGATGCGTCAGACGCGCTCCCACGGACTCAAAAGCAGACTTCCTAGACTGGCAGCCCTTCTTGATGACATTGACCCAGTCATGGCCAACAAACCTTGGAGGGCTCACCTCCATATATTGTCCCTGAAAACCCAAGTGCTTGAGTATTGTCATTATAAAGCTAGGGAAAGGAAGAGTACCCTTAGCTGCAACGATTTGAAGCATCCGTGTGTAGATGACCTCAGAGAGATGAAGATGATGCACCGACATACACACCACTAATTTGACCATGTCGTCGGTCATGATGATCTTGTTGCCCTTTGTAGGGTAGATGTTGGAATGGGCAACCATGTGCAAGAAGATGGCGCTGTACGACTTGGCATGATATTTTTCCGTGACACCATCGATGAACATCCTCTGAACTTGATCGACAAAGTCAATTTGAATCGCATCCGGAATGGGCCACCTAACATAAACAGCATCCTCTGAGAGACGATTATCATCGATCCCCAATGCCTCACGTATCACCTTCGGAGAGATAGTGTATCTCCGACCTTCAATCAAGACTGAGAAACTCGAGCGATTCTGTGAGGGTGTCTTCGTCTCATAGAAGGCAATCGTGTGCTCAACCGAGTACTTAGTGATTGGTTGAGCCACCCTTAACCAATTCCGAGCCTCAAAGAATGAGGATATGTTGCCGAGTTGGGTAGCAATGTCTCCCAAGTCGAAGAAGCGCTCAGGAACAATAGCGTTGGCTCGAGGATGAACACCAAGAGGTGTGGGATGAGGCGACAAGTCCGAAGTGGGACCTCTACCCCGTTGAGCGCGGGAAGTGGATGCACCCGTAGAGCCAGGAGTGTCCTTAGCGAGTGTAGTGCGAGCACGCTTAGGAGGCATGTCCTGCACGCATACAACATAGTGAACACCTCACAAGTAAGTAAAACCAACAAAACACACAAGAAAATCTTAGGAAACTCCATTCAGGCATTTCACCAACCACTTGATGAGCAAGACAGTACATATAGGCAAAAACACCACATGAGTAAACCAAAGTGATAGAAAACATGTCCAAGAAACCCACAACAATTGACAACCATAACAAGTTAAAACCCAACCATCACTTATTAAAACATCATAGAGAAAGGAAACAAGAAGATGGCAAAAAAAAAACTTTCTTGCAGGAAAGAGAACAAGGACAAGTACCACTATGGAAGAACAACAACAAATGAAGAGAAGAAGGACAAGAATAAGGTCGTCGAAAACCAGTTTAGAGAGAAGAAGAAAAAATGAAAAAAAATAAACTCCCTTATGTTCGTGCGAGAGAGAAGAGGGTGCACGATTTGAATGTAACAGACGGGCCAAAAACTGTTAAACATATGAGCTTAAAAGTTATATATGGGCCGAGACTGTACCAATGACGTACGTTCGTCCTAATGACGTTCATACGTCGAGCCCCCAAAAAAACAACTGCCGAAACATTCGTTCGTACGTTCTAGGAACGTTCGTACGTTGGAAAAGATTTGCCCGCCTAAACGTACAAACGTCATGAAGGCGTACGTACGAACCTTTTTTTTTTTTTTTTTTTTTTAACAATAAAGAACCAACCTAAAAACCAGAAAACAAACCGAATAACGACCCAAAACAAATATTGAGAGACATCACAAAGAAACATTTCTACTTATTGTAAGGATTCCAATTATAGCAGAATTACAACTTAAACAAACCTCAACCACAAGAAAATGCAAAATCGAAGAACTACATCATACTCCAAGTCATGGTACTTACTAGAATGATGCAAGCATGCAGAAGAAATAGATAGACCTATACCAACATCCGGAAACAAACTAAAAACATGATCATTGAATATATTGAAAGTCACTTGCAACTAGACAAAAGTGAAAGTGAACCGGATCACAACAAAACCAAGGAAACACCCTTCTTTTTTTTTTTTTTTTTTTTTTTTTTTCCATAAACCCATGTGAGACGGATGCCATTCCCGTGTGGGAGTATATAACATCTTCATCTTGTACCAAAACACGAGGGTAGGGTGTAGCCTACATCTTTTCAGCAAAACACACTCAAGAAGTGCAATACCATGGTAACGTGCAACACAAGAACTAACATCTCCTGAGTGCATCCGTCAGAGCATGACCCTCACAGCCCCAACGGGTTCTTAGCCAAATGAGTATGCTCTCGAGACATTCAAATGGCTGGGGATTTTGTGAGTCATTGACCACTTACAAGAGGTATATATATATAAAAAAACGATGACCATGAAAGGAAACCATATAAGACTGGAGATATATAGGTATTCAAAATGACAATCCAACTACATGTAAATGCATCATGTAAGAAACTACCAAGACAAGGGAGTATGATGTAACCCTACAATTATGCATGACAGAAAACCACAGTTGAAGATGCCAAACTAGAAATATCTGTAAAATGGAATCCACACAATAAAGAAAGTAGTATGTCCTCAATACCAACAACAATTAAAAAAATAACCGAACCTAAACATCCTAAACACAAACAGTTCCAATGGACAAATTAGGTATATAGATGCGGAAGGGGTGTAGTGACAATGAAACAGTTATCAGGTGAGCGACTACCAGTTAACATCAAGACATGATTTGAATCAAAAACGTCACACTTATCATCCTCAAACACAACCTTAAACTTAGCATCACATAACTGACTAATACTCAAGAGATTGGACTTAAGACCCTTAACAAAAAGAAGCTCATGACTATTGAGCGATCCAACCTCAGAAAAATTACCTTTACCTTCAACCGGAAGCATTTTACCATTTCCAAAGGTAACCTTACCTCCATAACCAAGAGTTAGATTATCAATTAGAGTCTCATCACCTGTCATATGACGCGAACAGCCGCTGTCAAGATACCATGATGAAGGCATTGGTTCAACCAAGCGAGTCATGTGAGATACCATTTTCCTGGACGCATCCATACTCCTATCCCAGAAATGTGGTGGTGGAGTAGGCATGGGTGTTGATTGAGGGCGATTACCATAAGGAGAAGTTCTGGGTAAGCCCCACGGAGCATAGCCATTCCACATGTATGGAGCCTGCATGGAGAAGGTGGAAGACTTGTTCCAATATGATTTACCTGCAAAAGAAGAATGGTGAGCAGGATACAAATTGTTCCAACAAAAAGCAGAAGTGTGACCCATGCGACCACAGGTTAGACATTTAAAGCCTCTGTGTCTAAGATTCTTTTTCGGGACATGCTTTACACGAGTAACCTTGGGTGGGGAAACCACACCAGACACCTGCACAGGAGCAGGAAAAGCGACACCTGTTGGTCGGACAAAAGTAGTACGGGAGGTGCTAGCAGTAGAAAGAGGAACAGATGTGTCATAACCTAAGCCATATTTGTCTGAATGGGATTTACCAATTCCCAGCAGAGAGTTTAGACTATCACTGGCTTTACCAAACCCAACCAATTGTTTGTTAGCAGCAAACAACTCAGCTTTTACTTTCTCATGTTCCAATACAAGGGATCGATACCGTGTCTCCAGATCATTATTCAGTTTTTCCAGAGTGGCAATATGCACTTGGAAATCCTCATTTTCCTTCACAAATTCTTCCTTCAGCATGTTGGAGTCACCTGCAAGGTTACATATATCCTGCCCAAGACTATCTACCTGTTCCTGCAAGACAGTGTTAGTTTTTTCAAGCAACTTTACTTGTTGCATGGAAAACTTATACATATCACATAATTCACTAGTAGTAGCATGAACACCAGAATCAGAAACATTAATATCATCAGTAGAGGATACAATACCTCCTGGACGCTCATCCAGGGATGCACTGAAGACCACATAGTTGGAGACAACATTTGAGGGATTGCCATCCTCATCTTCATCTGAATCATCCCACGTCACTGTGAGGTTCGCTTTGGAATTATCACCAGGTTTGCGATCTACCTTCTTGTCACATTCATTAGCAAAGTGTCCATATTCACGACACTTGTAACATTGGACATCTTTACGATCAACTCGAGCTCTTCTTCCATCCACAGAGAATCGCTCAAAACCACGACTCCTAGGAGCATTTGAGGAGTCAGGAAATCGCTTTCGAGGGTCTCGATTCTGTTGATATTTCAGAATCTTCTGAAAGCTACGTGACAGAAACGCATAGTTATCATCCACAACCTATTCTTCATCATCAGAGAGTCCTGTGGGAGTTTCTTTAGACGATGTAGCTTTGAATGCCACAGACTTGTTCTTCAAAGGTTCTTCCAAGGCTTGTTCCATCTCACACGTCCTTAGTTTCCCAGCAAGTGTCTCAATGGACATGTTCTTAATCACATTACTCTCAGTAATGGCATCCTTACGAGAACGAAACCGAGGAGGCAAAGCACGCAATATCTTACGTACCACTTGTGTGTCAGTATATGCATGACCAATAGCAGCACTGCAGTTTATAATGTCTTGGAGACGAATAAAGAAATCATCAAAAGTCTCAGAATTATCCATCCGTAGATTCTCAAACTGAGATGTTAACAGTTCCAACTTGCTTTCTTTGACAGTTTCGTCACCTTCATGTGTACAGATAAGCATGTTCCATGCATCTTTAGCCTCTTCACAGCCTTGCACACGACGAAACTCACTGGCATTTAATGCCATGAAAATAGCATTGAGTGCCTTGTTGTTATAATTTGCCAACAACTTCTGTTCAGATGTCTACTTTTCACGTGGCGTCAGTGATGTAACGGCAGTATCATCAGTACCTGTAGTAGTCAGGGGTTCTTTCCACCCTGATGTAACAACAGAAAGCCAGACTTTTTCTCCTAATGCTTAGAGATAAGCTCGCATCCGTACTTTCCAATGACCAAAGTCTTTTCCACTGAATTGTGGAGGAAGACTTGAAGTAGCAAACTTGTGAGGTTCCATAAAGCACTATTGATCGTTAGCGTGAGCCTTTACGCTCCTTAACCAGCCCCCAACGACTGATACCAATTGAGAAACTACAAATAGTGCTAATATAACAATTGAATATTCAAACAAATCAAACAATACGCAGAAAGTAAATAACACACAGAAATTTTTAACCTGGTAAAACCCAATACGGGAAACGTCCACGGTTGCCTTGATGACAACAAATAATCCAGTAGATGAAAAGAGATGTACAAACCTATCAACTACCTGCACTCACTGCGAGTTGATACTCCTGGTTATCTCTAACACCTTGACTTCACCAGAGCACCTTGATGTACGCACAAGACACTCGACTTCTTGATGAACACACAAGAAGACTCGAAGCCGAATTCACAATGAAACTTGGAAGATAACAAATTTATGAATTGAGAGAAGGGCGGAGGAAGGGAATTGAGTTCAATAACCAAAAACACTTTCAACACAAAAACCTAAACCAAAACTCCAGAACCAGAGGAATACTGGACGGCCAAAGAACTAACTTATTCTTTGGAAGAGAAACCCTATTTATACTTAGGGTTGGAAAACACAGAAAATGGGCCGAAATAGAGAAAATCCACATTGGACGTACGTACGTCGATATGACGTTCGTACGTCTCCATCCGAAACAAACTTGCTGACTGCTTGGACGTACGAACGTCCTAACAAGGTACGTACGTCCAGAATAAAAACTTTCCTGCTGACTAACCATACCTGCGTACGCCCTAACATGGTACGTACGTTTAACACGATGAAAGTTTTGCTGCCTAACCTGACGTACGTACGTCCTAACAAGGTACGTACGTCCTGAACCAAAACACATACTTTTGACACAAGACGCGAAGATAAAGACACGGGATGACGCGCGTACAACAAGATTTTCTTAACAATGAACTCAAGGCGAAATAACCATGGACGACCAATGTCACAAAATTGATGTCAAACAACTTAGAGCCAGTTTCAATTTCTTGAGTAAATTTGGATAGTTTTTCTTAATATTTTATAGGAGTTCATAATTTTTTTTTAATCTAATTTTTTTTTTTAATTATCGGACCTTTTGCTTATAAATAAAAGTCCAACTCATAAATAAAAATATGTTAAATTACAATAAAACCATTACTTAAAGGGTATTATATAAATTTACAAAAAAACATGACTAAAATGATATTTTAATCAGAATTAGGTGACAAAATTCTAAAGCTCAATTCTATTAACCGGGATTTACCCCTGTTTATAATAGTAGTATAGATTCTTCAAAGTCTATTCAGAAATTTAACATGACATACAGTGAAACCTGTGTAAATGTACACCCTATATAAAAGCACAAAAATATTCATTCCATATTTAATAATAATATATTTATTTTTACTTTATAAACATACACCCTATGCAAATGGACATTATTTCTTGGTCCCAAAGATGTGTATTTAGACAGGTTTCACTGTACCTAATTTGAATTTGAAACTGAATATGGGCTAGCTTTTGAAAAAATTCCATGGAAAGGATCTAACCAGTAACCACGATGAATCTAATGAAAACAAAACAAACAAGACTAAAAAGACAAGTGGAGTTGGACTATTTATGATGACTGGATTCTGTAGTGAAGTTAGACTTGAAATTAATGTCTTTCATAATATATTATGACTGGAGCAGTGCCAAAGTCTCCCTTAACAATACCATATAGTGGAGTTGCTTGATTACTCTTCATTTAGTGGAGTTAGACTTTAAAATGCGCATGTCTTTCATAATATATTCTGATTCAAGAGTAATGTGGACGGCACTTTGAGTAATGAGTACTATATATAGCCTATATGTAATATGTAGAAGGCACTTTGAGTACCATAAATCAGCCAGCCATGGAGTTGCCATCACATGCAATTGTTTAAATTCTTCTGTTTTGTATGCATGCCAACAACACTAGTCATAGCTTCTTCCAGAAGTGAATCTGATCGCTTTGCGTTGCTTGCTATCAAATCTGAAATTCTTAGCGACCCATTTGGAGCACTGACTTCATGGAATGACTCGATCCATCATTGTGATTGGCTAGGAATCACATGCAGTCAAAGACATCGTGAGAGAGTCACCGAGTTAGATCTTGAATCTCGACAACTTGGAGGAGTACTCTCTCCGTACATTGGGAACCTAGTTTCCTTAAATACATATGGTTCTCCAAGAACAAATTTTATGGTGAAATACAGCAAGAAGAAATAGGTCATTTGTTCCGTCTACGATATCTAAGGCGTTGTTTGTTTTTACCTCTTATAAGAGGTTGGATTTATTAGAGCCTCTATTAAGAGGTGTACCACTAAAGTGAGGTGTTTGTTTTTTGCCTCTTATAAGAGGTTACAAGAGGTTTGCCTCTTATAAGAGGCTGATTTTTGGTAGTGGCAATGACCTTGCTATTAGCCTCTTATAAGAGGTAGACATTTTCAAAATACCTATCTTACCTATGATCTTTATAACTTTTTCCTACCCCTAGTCCTTAAATATAAAATACCGTAAATCTTTTTTTAATTTCTCTTTTTTTCACATATTTTTCTCTCTCTCTCTTATATTTATGGAATTTTCTTTTTCTTAAGCTAAAAAATTAATTTTTTTTTAAATTTTTTTATATTTAGGGAATTAAAAAAACATTTTTAAAAAAAGAATATAATTGCAAAGTTCATCTCTTATGAGAGGTTTTAAAAACAAACACCTTACATCTTATAAACTCTTGCAAGAGGCAAAAACAAACGATTTTTATGTACCTCTTATAAGAGGCAACCTCTTACAAGAAGGACCCCAAAAAAACAAACAGCCCCTAAGTCTCCCTAACAATTCCTATGAAGGAGAAATCCCAAGCAATATCACATATTGTTCTGATTTAAGAGAAATCAATCTTGTTGATAATAAGCTCTCTGGGAGCATTATTGCTGGATTTTCTTCCTTGTCAAAGCTTATTAAATTGGGTTTAGGCAGTAATAATATCACTGGAAAAATACCACCATCTCTTGGAAATCTAACATCTCTTACTGATCTTGATCTTTTGGATTGTTGTTTGGAGGGAAATATCCCGGACAATTTATGCAACATTCGGAGCTTAGGTTTTTTTCAAGTAAGCAGTAATAATCTTACAGGTAAATTCCTTCTTGCATTTTCAACAACTCAAGGATATATCGATTCGCAGTTGCTCAAAATCAATTAGAAGGAAGCCTTCCACTAGATATCGGCCTTACTCTTCCCAACCTCCAAGAGATTTTTTTAGGCGGCAATAAGTTTAGTGGTCCAATCCCAGTTTCATTGTCCAATGCTACAAGACTTGAAGTCATTGGAATTGAATTTAATGCTTTCATAGGTTCCATGCCAAGAGATTTAGGTAAGTTGCAAGAACTTCGTTGGTTATTAACTGGTGAAAATCAAATAGGAACCCAACAAGGTAGAGATGATCTGAATTTCATAAACTCTCTGACCAATTGTAGCAAATTAGAACTCCTAGATTTCACCGATAACGTCCTCAAAGGTCCATTGCCAAATTCTATATCTAATCTTTCCACCACAATCAAAGTCCTATATTTTACAAATAATAGTATCTACAGTAGTATTCCAGTAGGAATTGGCAATTTAGTTAATATTGAAAGAATTGTTTTTTCTGAAAATAATCTCATTGGCACCATCCCTACAACCATAGGAAAACTCAAACAACTACGAGTATTATATCTAGGACAGAACTTATTATCAGGACACATTCCATCTTCCTTGGGTAATCTTACTCAATTGACAGTTCTTGGTTTAGAAACTAACCTCCTAAAGGGAAGCATACCTTTTATGCTAGGAAACTGCAAAAACTTGGAATTGCTTGATCTTTCTCAAAACAACCTCATTGGTACAATACCCATCCAAGCTGTTGTTAAAAATGTAATCTGTAATGTCCAAGTCCAAGAAAAGCCCAGTCCATAGAAGTGTCTAGAAGCATAAAGAATTATCTAGTCCATAGAAGTGTCTAGAAGCATAAAGAATTATCTAGTCCATAGAAATGTCCAGAAGCATAAAGAATTATCTAGCATATAATAGTTAGTAGAGAAATCTAGAATGTATGAAAAAAAATCAAGAACTATGTAGAACAATTAAAGTCGGTTATAATGTCCTATAAATAGGGAGGTGAACATGTTGTTTGAAGAATCAATCAAGAAAAGAAGTCCTCTAGTACTATAATGTCCCCTTTTGTAATAAAAACAAAGTTTCTTTATTCTTCTTCTTGACTCTCATATACCCACTAACACTTCCATTGTTTTAACAAATTGGTATCAGAGCCAAGTTTTTTCTTTGGTCCCCCCATACCACTTTTCATCATCTACACCTTAAACCACTATATTCCCATTATTTACACTTAAACCATGGCCATAAATCAAACCCCATATACATTCAATTATACCCAAAATCTAATACCCATATTTGATGGTGATAGTTATGATTATTGGAGTTTACAAATGAAAACTCTATTCATGTCTCAAGATTTATGGGAATTAATTGAAGATGGCTATGATGTACCGGAGTCGACGGCAGAAATATAAACATGGGATCAAAGCAAGCAAAATGAGTACAAGGAGAAGAAAAAGAGAGATGCCAAAGCATTATTGTTCATCCAACAAGGGGTAAGCAAATCAATTTTTCCAAGAATTCTTGGCGCTTCAAATTCTAAGGATGCATGGGAAATTCTTAAGAAAGAATTTCAAGGAACCCAAAAGATAATTTCTATCAAACTCCAATCTTTATGGCGAGAATTTGATAATTTTCTCATGAAAGATAATGAGAAAGTTCAAGTATTCTACAATAGGGTCTCCAACGTTATCAACCAAATTAAAAGTTATGGAGACACTATTGAAGATAAGAAAGTTATTGAGAAAATTTTGCGAAGTTTACCCGCAAAATTTGATCATATTGTCGCCGCCATAGAAGAATCAAAAGATTTGTTAAAATTATCATTATATGAGCTAATGGGTTCTCTTGAGGCGCATGAAGAAAGGATGAGCAGTAGGTCAGCTGAAAAATCATTGGAGCAGGCATTTCAGTCCAAGGTGACTTTAAGGGACAAGAAAGAAAATTCAAGAAGCTTCCAAAATCCCGGAGAATTTAGCCGAGGAGAAAGCTCAAACTGGGGACGTGAAGGAAAATTCAGCAACAACAACCGAAGGTATGGCAAAAATCCTTCTTCAAAACCTTATTGCAATGTTTGCAAAAAACCCGGTCATAAAAGTGAAAACTGCAGATATAAATGCACCATGTGTAAAAAGTTAAATCACGTGGATAAAGATTGTTGGCTCAAGAAGAAAAATCAAGCCAACTACATGGAGAAAAATGAATCTCCAGACCAAGTATTTTATTCTTGCTATAATGCAATGCAAGAACCTAAAGATATTTGGTATTTAGACAGTGGCTGCAGTAATCACATGACCGGAGATAAGAAAGGTTTTATAAGTCTAGATGAAGACGTAGATTCTGAAATTAAGCTAGGAGATGGTAAACTTCAGAAAATAGAAGGAAAAGGAATAGTTACAGTAAAAATTGGAGAAAGAGCATCTAAAAATATGCATGATGTTCTGTATGTCCCCGGTCTTGCTCAAAACTTACTAAGTGTTGGGCAACTTATCCAGAAAAGGTATATTGTGCATTTTTAAGATAATGAATGCACAATTTACGATAAAAGAAAGAAGCAGGTGGTTGCCAAAGTACAGATGACAGAAAATAAGGTTTTTCCATTGGTGATGTCATCGGTACAAAATTATGCCATGAAAGCAACTGCAGTTGATGAAACTGAATTATGGCATTTACGATTTGGGCATTTGAATTATAGAGCCTTAAGGGTTCTAAAGTCCAAAAATATGGTGATTGGGCTACCTAATATTGGTGGAGAAGATAGAGTTTGTGAAGGATGCATTTTTGGGAAATTTCATAGATTTCCCTTTGCTAAGTCATCATGGAGAGCCAGAAAGTCTCTAGAAATGGTTCACGCTGACATATGCGGACCAGTTCGAACACCGTCATTAAACAACAAAAGATATTTTCTTTTGTTTGTTGATGATTACAGCAGGATGATGTGGGTGTACTTCCTAGAACAAAAATCGGAAGCATTCACCACATTCTTGAAGTTCAAGGCGCTCGTTGAAAAACAAAGTGGGCATTCCTTAAAGGTGTTACGCACTGATCGAGGAGGAGAATTCACATCTAAGGAGTTCAACAAATATTGTCAAGATCAAGGAATCAAGAAGGAGCTGACAGTCCGCTACACTCCTCAACAAAATGGCGTGGCAGAAAGGAGGAACAGGACGATCGTGGAGATGGCTCGGAGCATGCTGAAGGAAAAAGGCTTACCAAACAAACTATGGGCTGAAGCTGTCAACACCGCGGTCTACATTCTCAACCGTTCGCCAACTAAAGTAGTACGAGACAGGACGCCGTATGAAGCATGGCATCATCAAAAGCCCACGGTAACTTCTCTCAAAGTCTTTGGATGCATCGCATATTCTCATATTCCATCAAAACACAGAGAAAAGTTTGATGAGAAGGGAGAAAAGCTCATCTTAATCGGGTATAGCGAAGAATCCAAAGCTTACAGGCTACTTAATCCCATGACCAATGAGTTAGTAATCTCCAGAGATGTCATCTTTGATGAGCATAATGCATGGAGTTGGGATGATGAAAACAACACTAATGTCGAGGCGCCACTAATACTTGAAGAAGAAGAATCAACCCAAGAACAACCAGGTCCAGAACCTGAACCAGTTACTCCGCCAACAAGCCCAAGAAGTCCATCTTCAACAGGATCAAGCTCTCCCCCAAGAAAGGTACGTCCTTTACAAGATATTTACAACTCATGCGGTCCAGTTGTTTTTCTTGCTTGTGAACCACAAAAGTATGAAGAAGCAGCAACTGAAGAAAATGGAGAAAAACTATGGATGAAGAAATGAAAGTCATCGATAAAAATGAAACATGGGAGCTGGTTGAAAAGCCCAAAGAGAAAGAAGTTATTGGGCTGAAATGGGTCTATAAGACCAAGTATAATGAAGATGGCTCTATCCAGAAGCACAAGGCTCGGCTTGTCGCAAAAGGTTATTCCCAACAACCTGGAATAGACTTTAACGAGACATTTGCGCCCGTTGCAAGGATGGAGACAATTCGTACAGTACTAGCAATTGCAGCACAATTGGAGATGAAAGTCTACCAGTTGGATGTGAAGTCAGCTTTCTTGAATGGAGAACTTGAGGAGGAGATCTACGTGGAACAACCTCAAGGCTACATCATCAAGGGAGAAGAAAGAAAAGTTTATCGACTTCGCAAAGCTTTGTACGGGTTAAAGCAAGCACCAAGAGCCTGGAACAGTAAAATTGATCGCTACTTTCGCCAGAATGGATTTGAAAGAAGTCCAAGCGAACCTCAAGGCTACATCATCAAGGGAGAAGAAAGAAAAGTTTATCGACTTCGCAAAGCTTTGTACGGGTTAAAGGAAGCACCAAGAGCCTGGAACAGTAAAATTGATCGCTACTTTCGCCAGAATGGATTTGAAAGAAGTCCAAGCGAACCATCGCTTTATGTGAAACGAGATGGTGCGGGTAATTTCCTTATAGTTTGTCTTTATGTTGACGACTTAATTTATGCCAGCACCAAGCAAGCAATGGGAGAAGAATTCAAACGAGCGATGATGAAGGAGTATGAGATGACTGACTTGGGACTCATGAGATATTTTCTCGGGATCCAAGTACGACAATCTCAGGAAGGCTTTTTTCTTTCTCAAGAAAAATATGCCGAAGACCTCTTGAAGAAGTTCCAGATGGTCGACTGCAAACCAGTGACAACACCAATGGCTGTGAATGAAAAGCTAAGTAAGGATGATGGAGCAGCTAAGGCTGATGCTTCACTATTCAGAAGTTTGGTTGGTTCGTTGATCTATCTCACGAATACAAGACCAGATATTGTTCAAGCAGTAAGCATGATATCGCGCTACATGAGTGATCCAAGCAAACTACACTATGCAGCAGCCAAGAGAGTACTGAGATATGTCAAAGGAACGAAAGGATTCGGCATCAACTACAAGAAGGAGAAAGATAACAAGTTAGTTGGCTATACAGATAGCGATTGGGCAGGATCAATAGATGACAGGAAGAGCACTTCAGGTTATGTTTTCATCCTAGGTACGAAGGTGATCACATGGTCATCAAGAAAGCAAAATACAGTGGCACTATCGTCGGCATAAGCAGAGTACATGTCAGCAACAAGTACAGCTTGTAAGGCAGTATGGCTTCGAAGAATTCTGGCAAATTCAACAAGAGCAAGAAGGTTCTACTACTATATATTGCGACAATATGTCTGCAATAGCTATGACCAGGAATCCAGTGTTCCATAGTAGGTCAAAGCACATTGAGTTGCGTCACCACTTCATCAGAGACTTGGTTGAAAGTGAAGAGATCGAGCTACAATTCTGCAGGACTGAAGATCAATGTGCTGACATATTTACCAAGCCACTTGAAGGTGAAAATTTTCATCACTTTAGGAGGAGCATGAACATTACAGATTAAGTGGGGGTGTTAAAAATGTAATCTGTAATGTCCAAGTCCAAGAAAAGCCCAGTCCATAGAAGTGTCTAGAAGCATAAAGAATTATCTAGTCCATAGAAGTGTCTAGAAGCATAAAGAATTATCTAGTCCATAGAAATGTCCAGAAGCATAAAGAATTATCTAGCATATAATAGTTAGTAGAGAAATCTAGAATGTATGAAAAAAAATCAAGAACTATGTAGAACAATTAAAGTCGGTTATAATGTCCTATAAATAGGGAGGTGAACATGTTGTTTGAGGAATCAATCAAGAAAAGAAGTCCTCTAGTACTAGAAGTCCCCTTTTGTAATAAAAACAAAGTTTCTTTATTCTTCTTCTTGACTCTCATATACCCACTAACACTTCCATTGTTTTAACAGTTGTTAGCCTTTCCTCTCTAACACTTGGCCTTTTCTTGGACCAGAATTCCCTCACTGGTTCACTACTAGAGGTGGGTAACTTAACAAATCTTTTGCAATTGGGAATTTCTGATAACAAATTGTCTGGACAAATTCCAGAATCATTCGGCAAATGTTTGAACTTGAATACACTTCTCATGAATGGTAACTTCTTTGAGGGAGAAATTCCCAAGTCATTGAACACTTTGAGAGGTCTTCAAAATCTAGACCTTTCTCGTAATAACTTGTCCGGGGAGATTCCAGAATTTTTAGAGCAGTTTCAAGATCTTAGCTATCTGAATTTATCATTCAACCAGCTTGAGGGTTGGGTTCCACGCAATGGGGTGTTCGCTAATGCAAGCATGGTTTCTGTTTTCGGAAATGTTAATTTGTGTGGAGGTATTGAAAGGTTGAAGCTTAGTCCATGCATGCCGAAGAAAACAAAGAAGAAGACATCGTTATCATTAAAAGTGATTATCCCCATAATTATTGGAAGCTTTCTTTTGCTTTTGTTATCGCTTTTCTTTGTAGCTTTTTACCGAAGAAAAATAGTAAACAAAAATACATCTTCCACAACATTGTTTAATATTCCATCGTACAAGAGGCTCTCTTACTTAGAGCTCCTTCGGGCAACGAATGAATTTTCTATGGACAATTTGATTGGTGTTGGGAGTTATGGCTCTGTGTTTAAAGGCATACTCCAAGACATCAACCAAACTGTCGCAGTGAAGGTCCTGAATCTTCAACGAGAAGGAGCTTCCAAGAGTTTTCTAACTGAATGCAATGCCTTGAGACATCTTCATCATCGAAACCTACTCAAAATCATAACAGCTTGCTCAAGCGTGGACTTTCAAGGAAATGATTTTCGAGCTTTGGTTTTTGAGTTCATGCCTTACGGGAGTTTGGAGGAATGGCTTCATCCAAGAGTAAATGACCAACAACATGACTCCAGAAGTTTGAGTTTCATCCAAAGGTTGGACATATCCATTGATGTTGCAACTGCTCTGGACTACCTTCACAACCACTGCCAACCATGTGTAGTGCATTGTGATTTAAAACCAAGCAATGTTCTTCTTGATGATGATATGACTGCTCGTGTAGCTGATTTTGGAATTGCAAAGATGTTCTCTGTTGTTTCTTATGATTTTTCACAAAGTCAGCCCAGTTCAGATGTGATCAGAGGATCCATTGGATATGTTGCTCCAGGTAATTCACAATCTTCCATTTACAACTAATATGCAATATTTAATATACTTCATAGTATGCCTTTTATTATATGATTTTACAAATAAATGGCAGAGTACGGCATGGGAGTTAAGGTGTCCATACAAGGAGATGTTTACAGTTATGGGATATTGCTGCTAGAGATGTTTACAAGAAAGAGACCAACAGATGACATGTTTCTGAACGGGTTGAGTCTGCATAACTATGCAAAAATGGGTTTGCCTAATCAGGTGATGGACATTGTAGATCCAATGGTGTTATTAGATGATAACATTGAAGTAGTCAACACTGTGGAACATAGCAACACCAAAGGTAGACAAGAAGAATGTTTGGTTTCTGTAATTACACTTGGAGTCACTTGTTCGGTAGAAGCACCGGCAGAACGGATGACTATGAGTGATGTTGTCAGTGAATTACTTCATATCAAGAAACATTATCAAGATTATTCCAGGAGAATTTCTGAGTGATGAATTGGCGTTTGCCAAGCCTTGATAGTAGATTTATTCTGTGATAACAACATAAATAAACATTATCGAGATTATAGCTTGATGTCATTGATCTCTTGTTGTGGCTCAATTTTTACTTTGTTACAAAATAAAAATGGCTTGACATCAATGTTGGTTTTCGTCCCTAAATTAAAATCTTTGCGAACAGTATTATTATACAATAATCCGCGGAAATATCGCATGAACAGCAAACATTCAAAAGTGTTCTTCCACATGGTATTGTTCCAGATGGTGTTGCATTTATTAGCTTGTTATCTTCTTGTAGTCATGCTGGACTAATAGATGAAGGAATGTTTTTCTTTAAGGCCATGCAGCCATGCAGTGCATCTATGGGATTGAACCAGAGTTGGAGCATTATGCTTGTATGGTTGTTGATACATTGGCGAGCTGGATGCCTACTTGAAGCAGAAATGCATGTGGAACCTGATGGGATTGTGTTCAGGACTTTACTTCATGCTTGCAAACTTCATGGCAGGCAATGAACAGATATTTGAAGCAAAGCCTAATTAGAACCCTGTTTTGTTTCAATTGGTGTAAGTGGGGAAGACGTTGGCTCGATGTTGATAATTTTGTTTCAGAGAAAAAAGTGAAATCTCTTTCTAGTCTTTCTTACCTTTTCGATGGTGTAATCCCTATCAATTTCACTAATTGTTCAAAGCTAACAATAATCAATTTCATTGGCAATAAGCTCTCTGGAAACCTTTCACCTAAGCTTTAGTCACTGTTAAAACTCTTTTGGAAAGATTCCACCATCCCTCGGGAACCTTTCATCTCTTGGTTCCCTTTGATTCTTTCAGGTTTCTAGAAAAAACCTCACAGGTCAGGTTCCTTTCAGCCTCTATAACTACTCACTCATATATTTATTCTCCGTTGTTGAGAACGAACTAAAGGAAGCCTTCCTCCAAATATCGGCCCTACTCTTCCCAACTTTAAAGAGATATATTTAGAATTCAACAAGTTTACCGGCCTTATTCCAGCTTCACTATCCAATGCTACAAGAACTGAATTATTGATTTTGGTCAAAATTATCAAATCAATTACGAACTGAAGTTGGAGATGGTTTGAAATTCATAACATCTCTTACCCCCAATTTTAGCAACTTAAGTATTGGCATTTGGACAAAATTTTCTCAAGGGTCCATTGCCGGATTCTATATCTAAGTACTTGTCCACCAAAGTAACATACCTTTCTCCTAGACATCATCAAATATACGAGGTATTCCATTGGGAATACAATACTTGATAAATATAGAAAGAATCTATCTTCGTGAATACTACCTGACCAAAAGCATTCAAAGGTGACCGAAAAGCTCTACAAAGTAGGAGAACTATTTATAAACATAATTAACATTATCAATAAACAATAGGATCATGAATCATGTAATTAATCACTAACAAATACACCTACCTTTGTCCATAGTCATTAATAATCCGAGAAGCTGCATAAGATTTAGGTTTCTCTCTCATTGCCTCTTAAACCCTAATATGTGTTGTAATATTAAGTGTATGAGGATGAAGATCATACACATAACTTAAACCCATTAGATCTAGACCGTCCATTATAGTTAAGATCTACGGTAGATATGACTTCCACATAACCTATTACTAATTAACTTATTTCTATATTAAACCAAGGTTAAAGGTACATGTACCACATAATGGGTTGGGCTTTATATGTGGAAATTCCAACAATCTCTCACTTGGTCCATAGTAAAATCTCACCTACGGTTTAATGTAGAATACATAAGACGCGCAATAAGAGCTAAATTAGTTTCTAAAATGGTTATCATAATACCGTCATTAATTGTATAAGTCATGGCGGTTCCACATCGCATAAATGACATGGTTCCTTCCATGTACTACGACATCCACAATTTAATTAACTATGTCTATAAGCGGAAGTAACAATAACGGTCCAGTAATATTTGTGTAACAGACTATTTCTCTCAACAATTATCCATTCACATACATGTTCATAAACAATAGAAAATAGAAAATTCTGAACTTAATCAATATTAATAAGCTCAAAATAATGTCAAATAATAAGCACCGAGTAATCCTATTCCAGACCAAAATACGGCGTTTTATGAAAAACATAAATTCACTTGATCAGACCAAAATAGAAAGAGATATAGATATATACTGTTCATTAAAGCTGGCATGTGTCATGAAGGCCAATCCTATTCCAGTATCACCACTGGTACTCTCAACGATGAACTCACCTTCAAGGAAACCGATGATGAAATGAATTAAGAGCAGCAACGAAGTCAATTACTTAAAGGAAACTGATGACGAATTCAGAGCAGCAAACTAACGATGAAGACGGTTCAAGATTGACATCTCTGAAAAGTTAGATTTTAAACCAACAGATCGTGACCCTTCTTTGTGGGACCACTTTTACATAATACAGGTTAGTTCTGGACCGCAGATTTGTAGCAACAGATATAATCTATTAGCAGAAGGGAGAAGAAAAAAGAGAGAGAGAAAACAGATCTGGAACGAGGTATGATAATTGATTGTTATTTTGCTTTTAATTTTTGTTCCGGTTTTGAATTTTTTAGATAGCCTAAAAATCTACAGTACAAGTTTGTTTTGGTTTCGACAACCAGTTTCTTTTGTAAATTGGAGTCGGTTGTTATCCTTATAAATATTCTAAAGAGACTAATGTTTTTGTTTTGTGTCTCTTCATTAAATCAATACATCTTCATCAAATCCAAACTATCATGACAGTCTACATAAACAAGAAGAAGAGAAGAATTTCTGAGGAAGAAGAAAAGGGTAAACTACATCATCTATCAATCAATAGAAACAAAAATAAGAGAAGAAAAATCTCTTCAAAAGTCAACCATGAAACACAATCACATCTACATCTATCTAGTATGTTCCCACACGATATATCTAATAATATGTTCCCACACGATATTATGGTTGCTATACTTTCAAGGCTACCTGTCAAACCATTGTTGAGATTCAGATCAGTTTCTAAGTCATGGAACTATTTAATTGGGAGGGATCAATCTTTCATCAACATGCACTTATCTCGTTCTCAAATACAACCTGTTGAAAATGAAAAAATTATCTTTAATTGTTATGAACACAACTCCCACCTCTACTCATTAGATTACAACGGATCACTTGAACGACTCAATTCTCTTAATTTGAGATTAAGGCATATTCGTACCAAACACAATTACATTTGGGGTACTTGCAATGGACTGATATGTGCAGGAGGTTTTCCTCACTTGTATATATGGAATCCATCCACTTTAGAATATCGAAAAGTACAACGTTACAAGGGAAAATATTTTCTTTCTTGCTATGGGTTTGGTTACGATCCTAATGCCAATGATTATGTGGTTGTAGAACTTACTCGGAAAAATGATGGCCGGTTTATTTCTACTGTTGCCATTTATTCGCTACGCAACCGCTCATGGAAAAGAATCCAAAACATCCCTTATAAAACTTCCGAGTACTCAAGGCTAGGACAACTTGTCAATGGTTCGTTGCACTGGGTAGCACATTCGAAAATGTTCACATTAGAAAGTGAAGGTGAAGAAAATGAAGAAGATAAATTTCAAATACCAGAGAATGCAATACTTGCTTTTGAAATTGCAACTGGAAAATTTGTAGAGGTGCCTTGCCCTAATGAATATCGTGGAGTTATGCTTGTCGGCCAATACCAAGGGAATCTGTGTGTCTTTCTCGACATGAGAATAAACTATAGTTTTGATTTGTGGGTGATGAACGATTACGGAGTAAGAGAGTCATGGACTAAAATCTTCAACATTCGAAAGCCCCAAAACTTCTCTTACAGATCCATTTCACAAATTATATTACATTCGTCAAATGAAGGTTCTATTGTAATGCAATCAGGTTTTTATGATGATAGTCTGATTTTGTATGACCCCAAGCGTAGAACTCGCCGTCGCATCAAAGGCATTCCGGTAGGGATTAATGTAAGCTCTTATGTACCAAGCATTGCTACGCTTAATGCTGAAATTGTACTATAGTATTTATTAGGGCTGTTTTGCCTTAACAATTTATTGATTGATATATTAATTTTTTTAATTTTTTCTTGTTTTCGGGTTTTGGGTGCAAATCCATTTAGTGAATTGTTGAATGTTAATAACATTCTCATCTAGACATCTACAAATTGTAAATTTCTTTGTTACATCTAATATATGTTTGGCCTCAATATCTCATTACATACAAGGAGATAAGGATCCTCATACATGAATGTGTAAAGTTAATTTGGACATTTTTACTGACTTTAAGAGGTGGTCAAAACCTCAAATTCAAGGGAAATTTTGACTTAAACCCCCTTATTTTGTCCACGTTTTGAATAAACACCCCCATTTGTCCAAGTTTGGACTTTACCCCCTCTCCGTCAGCTCCCATCCAAGTTACGCTTATTTGTATTTTTTCTTTCTAAAATACCCCCCATTCCTTCTCTAGACTTAATTCCTCCAAAACAACGAGGGAAGGGTATTTTCAAAAGAAAAAATATAAATAGGTGTTAACTTGGACGAGAGATGATGGAGGGGGGCTTAAAGTCCAAACTTGGACAAATGGAGGGTTTATTCAAAACGTGGACAAAATAGGGGGTTAAGTCTAATTTTTTCCAAATTCAATTAGACATTTTATCAAATTGATCCAAACGTTTTCTCTTTCTTCTCTGCGTCTCTATTAAAATAATAAAATCTCTTTAAAAAATCAAAACTTTTTGAGCTCTGTCTAATGAATCAAACAAAACCTTTTGTGGTCGTGGTCACCTTTTATGATCGTGGGTTTGGTTACTATCCTAATACCAATGATTATGTGGTTCATAGAAAAGAATCCAAAACATCCCTTATGAAGTCACCCTAGAGCCGAGACAACTTGTCAACGGTTCGCTTCATTGGCTAGCATATTCAAGAAGGATCTCAAAAAAGGGCTCTACATCAAATCGAAGGATTGTCCTAGCTTTTGAAATTGCAACTGGAAATTTTTTAGAGGTACCTTACACTGTGGAGTTGTGGTTATTATAAATATATGTTTGTCACGCAATATCAAGAGAAACTTTGTGTCTTCAATAGTCGAAAAGTGCAGAGGCACTGGTATTGAATTGTGGGTGATGAATGACTACGAAGTAAGAGAGTCCTGGACCAAAGTGTTCAACATTCAAAAGCCAAAAAAATTATCTAATATGCACGTTGAAGATATTATATTTTGTTCCACAAAGGCTATTCTAATAATATAGGGTTATGGTGGACATTTGATTTTGTAGGACCCCAAAAAATAGAAGGCGTCGTAGTTGCATCCTACGCAGGAGGGTGTTTGCTACAAACTCTTATGTACCCAGCATTGCTTCCTGAAATTATACCTTAGTTTATGAAAGTGTTACTTTTTTTTTTTTTTAATTATCAAAAACAAGTTTTATTGATAAGCTCAACGAATTACACAAAAGTAGAGGACAAACGCGCTACAAACTGCGCAGCAAGTCCTTTTGATATATTAATCATAGCCCGAAGGCTTACAAGGACAAGGCCCAAAGGGCTTACAAAGACAATGCCCTTTTGATATATTAATCATAGCCCGAAGGCTTACAAGGACAGGGCCCAAAGGGCTTACAAAGACAATGCCCGAAAGCTATTGATGCTACCATCTAAGCGTCCACACTGCCACCTTGCAACTCGAGCAATTATGCTACTCAGGGACTTGCTTTCGCTGAAGAACATCTAGCCACATCATCATCACGGGAGAACACCTAACCACATATCATCATCATAAGAGCATTGACCTCCTTATCTCAAACCAGGCCCGAAGGCTGACTCACCTAAGAATTAGGTGAGAAATTTTCACAAACACTATTAATTGTAATTGAACTCACAACCTCTCACTCGTGGGAGTGTTTGAGAGGGATAACAAACCAACTGAGCTAGCAGTTGTTTTTTTTTTTTGAAACTGTTACTTTCTTTGATCCTAGTATTCAAATACTATGAGCCTTATTAACTTGTTTAGGACGATAACAATCAGAATAATAGTCCACATAGTTTGATCATCCTAGACTAAAAAAACACTTCCAAACTTGATTGAATATGTGTAGAGATTTTGCAGGGACTCTAGTCTCTAGTGAGTGAGTACTACAACAATATAAGGATTCAAGATAATGACCCTTATCTTCTTAAATTTGCCCTCGTCTGAGTCGTCTCCTCTTCTTTCTCGCATTTCTATTTCTCAGGCGCTTCTCTCTCTTTCTTTCTCTCTCTTACACATACTTCTTCTTGTAAAAGCCCAAATATTTTGTGCTCTCTATTTTTTCTCATTCATAGGTTTGGGTAAAAACGTTTTGAAGTAAAGGATCTGGAAATTTCTTCAAAGAAAGCACAAAAAGGCAACCGTGGTGGAAAACTGCTAAGGGCTTGAGGACTGGAGGAATGTGTAAATAGGTGAGTCTTCCTTGTTGGTTCTTTGGAATTTCTTTGTACAATTTTTCTTTTTGTTTGAGTTTGGGGTTTTGAGAATAATCTTAGAAAATCTGAAATTTAGCAATAACTTGATCTTTTAGTGTTTGAAATCAGTAATCAGCTAGAGTTTTTTATAATTGTAGTTTCACTATGATGTAAAGTAGCAAATTGAAACTCAAATTTCTTTTTCCCAAGACTGGACTGTGCTGTACAGTCATGTGCCTCAGAGAAATTCAGGCACTTTTTTACTGAACACTTGTGAACATCTCTAATTTATTACATTAAAATTTCTGAATATTTGGATTTGTTGTTTGAAAGTTAAGATTTTTTTTATTATCGGTGCGTTTTGGAGAAAACTGGCATATACAGTTTTCCTTATCTGTATGAATAATGTGTTTGAACTGGTTCAGGTTCTCATACCTTTACATTATTACCGTTTAAGCGATGTTCTGTGAATGTTCTAACAAATGTAAACCAATAAAATATTAAGTGTTGGGCGCCCAAAAGGAATGGTATTGTGAATTTTACTTGATCAATGTTTAGAAAGCAGTGAAATTATGGAAATCGGTTAAGTTCTACGTGATTACTTTTTTGGTTGTCATTCGCTTGTGAGAACAAGGATGAGATTAGATTATGTTAGCTTGTTGGTATCCGCAGGTTTGGATTTGTTGTATAAACAAAATAACCTTTGCCAAAATTTGGTATTTTTCTTGAGTGGGCATAAAATTCTTGATTGACGTTTGATATGCTTTAAGAGACACTTGAGCGGTTGCTCTGGATTCTGCTTTATATGGAGGTGTCTACTACCTTAGAGTACTTGTAATCTTCACTATGTGTTTAGCTTTACATGTCAAATGGTCCATGTTACTTAGGGTTTGGTTATATTCAAATATTACAATTTAGATTGTGAAAATGGTGTTGTTGGATGGATCTATAAGCTCTAAACGGTAAGAGCGCTCATAAATGAGAGGTTGATGGTTCGAATCCATCTGGATCCAATTTGTGTCCAATATTAATTATTAATAATTAACTATACCTTATGACCAAATAAGCATAATGATTTTGCGATACTATAAAAATCAATAGTTATCAGTTGTCATGTGGTTCGGATTAATCAACAAATATTTGAGTTGATTAACATACGAATCATTAGATATTTGAACTACTTAACATGTTAATCGATGCAAACGAAAAATGCTTAACGTATTAAGCAAAAAGAATGAAATAATACTTAACGTAGTATTGTTGAGTTGATTAATGCACTAATCAACTAGTGTTTTAGATGATTAATATATTAATCAACTAAATAAATAAGAAATATATATATTCTTTAGTTGATTAATGTACTAATCAACTAGCGTTTTAAATGATTAATATATTAATCAACTAAATAAAAATATATATATATTCCTTAGTTGATTAATGTACTAATCAACTGTTGTTTCGGTTGATTAATACACTAATCAACTAAACAGGAAGAAAAATATAGATTCCTTAGTTGATTAATGCACTAATTAACTATTGCTGAGTTGATTAATGTACTAATCAACTGGTGTTTGAATTCATTAATAGAAAAAAACATATAATTTTTTAGTTGATTAATGTACAAATCAACTAAACAAAAAAAAAAAAAAAAATTTCTTAGTTGATTATAATAATAATTAACTATTTATTTGAGTTGATTAAATAATTATTGTAATTAACTTTTGCTTATCAACTATTGTTTTAGTTAATTATTATAATAATCAACTAAACTGTTGTAGAACTCGGCTCTTGATTAATATTCTAATAAACTTTTTTTAATTATCATGTTTAAAAAAAATTTAAATGCTAGATAATGTGATTAATATATTAATTAATCGAATAAAAGTTGATTAATGTATTAATCAATCATATAAAATTTCTGATTAATGTGTTAATTAGTTTTTGTTGTGTTAATTAGTTGAACAAAATTGTTAGATTAGTATCCCTGCGAAACAACTGATTAGTATCAAAACAACTATTTGCGACACAAATCAGTTTTAATTCTTTTAAAAATGAAGTGCAGAGTGACAAAGGCATAGTGGTAGTGCATACATGATACAACACCCTAAGCCATTTGTGAAGAAAAAAAAAACACCCCAAGCCAATTACCAGTTTAGAATCTATCTTTCAATCATTCTTACCCATTTGTGAAGAAAAAATAAGTTTGAAGAAAAATAAGTTTTTTTATCATCAACTTGAAATAACCGTGAAAATAGGTTGAAATTGACTCCTTGAGATTCAAAATTAGGATAGATCGTCAATAGCGAATTTCAAACAATTTTTTTGTTCTTCATTTTGTTTGTTTCCATTTTTCTTTTACAATTACATCTAGGTTTCATGGGTTTTCAACAATTCGAAGAAGAAGGAGGAGAAAGGAACTGGAAAAAGAGAGAGTAAGTAGAACAAATTGACATAGATATGGAGAGACACAGGAACGTAAAAAAGGAAGAGGAAGAAAGTACTGTATATCAAAATCCAAATCTCGATAATAGGTAGGGGTATATGCGGTATTATAAACAATTGGCCTAAACCCTAACTAATCTGTTATCCTTGAGCCTAATGAAACGTTATATATGGTCCTTGGGCCCAAATCACTGAAATATCAAAGTATCGATGTATATCGCGATATATCAAAATATTTCGGACAATAAATGACAGATACTTCAAAGTTCAAACATCATAAATCGATAATATATCGTATCGTATCGTATCATTTTCTTTTAAAATATCGCGATATTTTGTTCTATGCCTTTCAGGCTTCCAGTATCACAATTCGCAAATAAAATCTAAGGTATTAAGTATTAAGAATATTAATCATCATTAACATAATAACCAAACTTGGGCTTCAGCCCAAGTAATCAAAGGGTAAGGCTTTCAGGCCCAATACAGGTCTTGTTTACATTTGCGCGCTCTCTCTCTTTCTCTCTCTCTCTCTCTCTTTTCTCTCTCCCTTTCTTCTTCTTCTTCTTCTTCTTCTTCTTCTTGCTGCTGCGTTTTCTTCTTTGCAGAAAAAGCAAAACTTTCTTCTAATCCCAATGAGAAAACTTTCTTCTTTCGTTTAATGAACTTAGATTGAAGAAAAAGGTAAGATTTTTATCTATTTATAAAGCTTAATTATATATATTGATTATTATTATTAGAGGTTCTTCTTCGCAATTCAATTAAAAAAGTTTCAATTTCAATTCAATGTGTCAATAACATTGTAAAGTTTACACTTTTCTTCAAACCCCATATCTTAAATTTAGCTGATTTTGCTATAATGAACCTGATTTATCCTAAGTTGTCTTTGATGTGATGTTCTTGATATATTTTTCTATTTCATTCAAACATAAAATGTTTGTAATAATCTAGTGTTTTCTCCATTTTCTCTTATTCATCGATAGACAAGCTATGGGTGTTATAAAAGACGGAACAGTATCTGGGATTTTGCCAGAAAATGTAGGGTTTGCTGTGCATTATCCAGGATATCCTTCTTCAACTGCTCGCGCCATTGAGACTCTTGGAGGCTCTCAAGGAATACAAAAGGTATCATCTTCTGCAACCACCTCTACTCAATTAATCATTAATAACTACAGTAACTTAACTCAGAAATTACATTCATTTTACATTTTACCATTAACATAAAGTAGCACATTCATTCTTACTCCCTTGATGTAAAAAAATTTGTTCATAGTTCTATGATCATGTGTAATATAATTTATGTCACCTTTTGAACATTTTAATATATTGTTATATGTAGATCTCTTGGATGACGATTTTTGATAATATTCACCATAAGCTGCAAGTAAAAGGTCTCCTAATTGAACCCTTTTGACAAGTGAACAGTATCATAAGCCTAAATTTCTGTAAAGCTTTCATTATGAATATGAAGCAAACAAGGAGAACTTGCCGTTCTCCATATCGTATCTTGAATGTCGGCATGTGATCTTAAACCATAAGTCATTAAGTGGGGCTTTTCATTATTGAGAAGAGAATGCAGTTCTTTAGATAAATTGAGAATAACTTTCATACTTAAACTCTTACTGTGATGAATATTATGAAATCACTTGGAAAGCTTCACACTTGCTAATATCCATGGTAAAACCCTCAAACACTTAAAATAGAGGGCGTTACTCTTTTTTATATATGTAAACCTTGCTTGACCTGCGCTAGAGCTTGAAATCAGCCCCAAATCAGATGCCATTAAACCATTATACTAAAAGGGGTTTATGCCACCAAGATAAAGAGCGAAGGGGAGAGAGGGCCCCCTTGCCAAGTTCCTGTCTTACTTTTACAATTCAAGTGATCAAAAGGTTTTGCAATTAATCCCTGGCACACCATCCTTCAACCTGGTTGTACATATGTTCGCACTTTGCAATCAATTTATCATCAAGAATCTGCTTTTCTTTCGCTTATTACGATTTTAGAATGCAATGGTTGTGTTTTGATAACGAAAGAACAACCAAATAAAAACACAGAAGAAAAGAAGATGTGTTGAAGATTCTTTGAGTTGCTAATGACTACTCTGTATAGGTGGGAGAATATAAGACTGTAGTTTGTATTGCTTAGGACATGAATATTACATGGTAATCAGTGTAATTTCTTGGAGTGTTAGTTAAATTCTGCAAAAACAGAGAGGAATACAAATCCTCTGGTTGCGAAGGGTACGGTCGGCACTACCACGATATTAGGCCATTAAAGTTTCGGTGGACCCAAGTGCAGGCCATTATTAATCCATTCAAGAAAATTAATAGAGAAAGGCAGTACCATTAAACGTAAATCTTTTATTGAAACTTAGAGCAAATATATCCATACCTCACTTATTTGGAAAAGTCACAAACTTAATTTCTTGGATATTTTTTAACCTTAGACATTGTCTCGAAAGTAACAAAGGTACCCTTTTAAGGCTATAAAAAGTTTGCAGCCGATTTACTAACTCAAAAGAGATGAACGACTGTAGCATTCAAAGAAGTCAACAAATCGAGGACAACTTCCACACATTTTGTGAACTAAAATCCAGGTTCTTGATTAGAATAAAAGTATAAAACTAACCGACCATCAATATAAAAGTTACCTCAACCAACTTGGTTTCAAATGTCTTGCATATAAAACCTTCAAGCATTGCTTGATGCTCTAGTAGGTTTGCTAACCCTTTCCATATGATGATGATGAATGGGCAAAATGAACCTTCATTATCTCCAGGTTTAGAACCACGATGAACCTTTAGCACTAAGTTTAGATCTAATATGTCCATCCCTCACTTATTGGGATTTGCTTAACTAAGGATCATCCTAACCTTGGTAAACTCCACAAGTATGCCTATTCTGTGTAAAAGCATTTTCAATTTTATGAGCTTCAAAGAGGAGCATCACCTCAAAGCTCAAGGATGACCTTGGTGAGCCTCACCCCTGGTGCGCACCAAGCCTTAAACCTAAGCGCCTTTTACAGGTTTGAATAAATATGCATGCCGTATATGGCTATCAGTAACATAAATCATTTCCTGCTCCTCGAAAAGTCTTTCCTGTAGTTTTAAGCACATATGGATCTTTGACTTTTTCAATTAGAGAACAATATATGTTAGGGCTAACATAATCTGTCAAGATTAATAATCGGTTGTTCATAGCTTGCACTTCAATGTTAATCATGTGAAGAGTTAGATTAGAAAAAGTAGAGGGAGGAGCAGATTTAAGATTATAAAAATGGGTTATGCCATTTTGTGAAGAACTTTGTCATTTCTAACTAATTACTTATCAATTAATCTATTAAAAAGAATATCTGCCTAGCTGTTCCGCCAAAATCTGTACTTTTCATCTTTGCTAATTGGTCTGGGTTTTTCTTGCAGACACGCAACATAAGTTCAGAACCTTTAGAGCTCCGCTTCCGTCCCGAAGATCCCTACTCGCATCCTGCATTTGGATATCTTCGTCCCTGTAGTAACCTTTTGCTAAAAATATCGAAACAGAAAACTAATGGAGATCAAGATGTTGTGATCTCTAAAAGAATACCAGAGTGTTCATTAACAAATAAGGAAAGTTCAAAGTATATAAATTGCTTTCCGGAAAATTTAAACAATCCACATGAGAATTCTGTCCCTGATAATGCTTTGGGTGGCGTTAAGAAAGACAATCAACCACAGATGGAAGACTCAGCAGAGTTGGCAGAGCTATCGGCAGAGATTGTTGCTCGAGTGTCTGAGGCTTATCACTTTAATGGTCAGTGTGGACATGTTTGTTTGTTACTATTACTTTGTTTTATGTTTCAAATGGTGTGCCTAGTGGGTATAGGATCCAACTCTGTGGCATTACAGTAAATGGTTTTAAATTGTTAGGTGTGTGGACCAAATAGTCCCACATCCGAGCCATAACAGATCTGTAAGGGGTTTATAAGTAATGGTCTGGTATCCACTATTGTCGAGGCCTTTTGGGTAAGTGAAACCCATAGGGAAAAACCCCACACCATGGATATGGCCTTGGGCCTAGTGGTGACTAAGGTGGGGACAATATCGACAGAATAGTGGTGGACCATGGGCCCAACAAATGGTATCAGAGCGGTTCGGTCTTGGGAGGTCACGGGTTCGATTCTTTGCAGCAACATTTTAAAATAAATATGTTGCTGAGGGGGAGTGTTGGTGGATCCACCCCCATGTTTGGTTAGGACTGTGGGCCTAACTGTATGTGCGGCCCGTGACCCAGTTGGGAGAGTGGCAAAGTCCACCTCCGTGTTTGGTTAGGTATGTGCCTACCAGTTTATCCGGTATTCCGGTTGATATACATTATGGTAGCCTCTCTCTACAAGTTCGAGCTTTTAGAGAAACTGGTTTACAACATGGTATCCGAGCCAAGTTGTGAAGAGTGAGTGATTTCAAAAATTGAGGAAGTGAAGAGATGGCAACAGAGGCAAGTAACTTCGCACAACCTTGTATCCCGAAGTTTGATGGGGATTATGAGCATTGGAGCATGCTAATGGAGAATCTTTTTCCTTCAAAGGAGTTTTGGAGTGTTATTGAGGCGGGGTATACAGAGCCTGCACTTGGAGAAGCGTTAACTGGTGCATAGAAAAAGACCATGGAGGAGACAAAGTTGAAGGATTTGAAAGCCAAAAATTACCTTTTTCAATCCATTGACAAGTCCATTCTGAAGACAATTGCTCAAAAGGAGACAGCAAAGCAGTTGTGGGATTCAATGAAGGTCAAGTACCAAGGAAATGCTAGGGTGCAGCGTGCTCAACTTCAAATCCTTCGCAGGAATTTCGAAGTTTTGGAGATGAAAGTTGGAGAATCTGTAATAGATTACTTTGCAAGGGTGATGCCGGTGGCGAACAATATGAGGAATCTTGGAGAAAATATGCCTGATGTGAAGATCGTTGAGAAGATCTTGCGTACACTTACTGAGAGGTTTAATTACATTGTTTGTTCAATTGAGGAGTCGAAGGACATCAATCGTCTTTCAGTAGATGAGCTGCAGAGTTCATTACTTGTTCATGAACAAAAGTTCCGAAAGAATGAAGGAGATGACCAAGCACTAAGGGTCTATGATGAGAGAGTTGGAGGAAGAGGACGAGGCAGAAGCAATTGCAAAGGAAGAGGTCGTGGAAGAGGGCAAGTGTTCAATAGGGACACAGTAGAATGCTTCAAGTGTCACAAGCTTGGACATTTCCAATATGAATGTCCAACTTGGAACAAGGAAGCAAATTATGCAGAGATGAATGACGAGGATGAGAGGTTGTTGATGTCGTATGTTGAAATGCATGAGGTGCAACGAAATGATGCATGGTTTCTTGACTCAGGGTGCTTCAATCATATGTGCGGGTATCGAGGTATGTTTTCATATTTAGATGAAAATTTTCAGCATTCGGTCAAGTTGGGAAACAATAGTAAAATGAGTGTGGCTGGAAAAGGAAGGGTAAAGCTACTGTTGAATGGAGTTAATCATATTGTCAATGAAGTTTACTATGTTCCGGAGCTCAAAAACAATCTCTTGAGCATAGGACAACTTCAAGAGAGAGGTTTATCAATTTTAATTACAGCAGGAGTTTGTATGATTTATCATCCAAAGAGGGGTTTGATCATTCAAACTCTAATGAGCGCCAACAGCATGTTCATCCTTCTAGCACAGACTCTAACTCAGGTATCTGCACCAGCTCAACCAGAGAGATGTCTTCACACAAGTTCTCAAGAGAGTTCTGCACTTTGGCATCGACGATATGGCCATTTAAGTTATAAAAGTCTAAGCACCTTGCAATCGAAGAATATGGTACACGGCCTCCCTCCATTCACTGGCTCAGGTCCGACATGCACAGATTGTATTAATGGCAAGCAACATAGAGATGCCATGCCGCAGAAAAGCACTTGGAGAGCAAGTCAGAAATTGGAGCTAATTCACGCCGATATTTGTGGTCCTATCACTCCTGCGTCTAACAGTGGAAAGAGGTACATATTGTGTTTCATTGATGATTTCAGTCGCAAATCATGGGGTTTTTTATTGGTTGAAAAGTTGAAGGCATTGAATTATTTTAAAAGGTTCAAAATAATGGCGGAAAAGGACACATGGATGTTTGTGAAATGTTTACGAACTGATCGGGGAGGAGAGTTTACTCCCAATGAGTTTAATGAGCTATGCAGGCAGCAGGGTATCAAGAGACAGCTGACCACAGCTTACACTCCACAACAAAATGGTGTAGCCGAGAGAAAAAACAGAACAGTGATGAACATGGTTCGATCAATGTTTTCTGATAAAAGAATTCTAAAAACGTTCTGGCCAGAGGCAGTGAATTGGGCAATCTATGTTCTCAACCGGTGTCCGACAATGGCAGTGAAAGATATTACACCACAAGAAGCATGGAGCGCGATAAAACCCTCAGTTGATCACTTTCGAGTCTTTGGTTGCTTGGCACATGTACACATTCGAGATGTGAAACGAGGTAAGCTTGATGATAAAAGTTTTCCTTGTGTATTTTTGGGAGTTAGTGACGAGTCAAAAGAGTATAGATTGTTTGATCCTGTTAATAAAAAAATTGTAGTGAGTAGGGATGTGGTTTTCGAAGAAGAAAAACAGTAGGATTGAGATGTGTCTTATGAGAAGCAAATTCTTTTAGACTTAGAATGGGGTGATAGTGATCGTGAGAATGGAGAAGGGTTAACTAATAATGGAGATGAAGAAAATACTGTTGGAGAGGTTGGAGAGAATCATGATAGGGCAGTTAGAGAAGGGGAAGATGGTTCTAGTGAGGGTGAAGTGAGAATGAGGGAGTCGAGGCCATCTCGTGAGAGGCAACCTCCTGTATGGATGGATGATTATGTTAGTGGTGAAGGTTTGTTTGAAGATGAAGTTCATATGGCATTAGTGGTGTCAACTGATCCATTGTATTTTGAGGAAGCTGTGAAGAGTGAAAATTGGAGATTGGCTATGAACAGTGAAATCGAATCCATCGAAAAAAACCAAACATGGACACTCACTGAGCTGCCAGTTGGGGCCAAAAGAATAGGAGTGAAGTGGGTTTACAAAACAAAATACAATGAACATGGACAACTTGATAAGTACAAGGCTCGTTTGGTCGCTAAGGGGTACTCTCAGAAGTATGGAGTGGATTACAGAGAAGTCTTTGCACCAGTGGCTAGAATGGATACAGTGAGAATGATCGTTGCTCTAGCTGCACAGAAGAATTGGACAATTTTTCAGTTGGACGTCAAGTCGGCTTTTCTCCATGGTGAATTGAGTGAAGATGTTTATGTGGAGCAGCCAAGAGGATATGAAAAACAGGGCAGTGAGCATCTAGTTTACAAGTTACACAAAGCTCTATATGGATTAAAGCAAGCTCCACGAGCTTGGTTTAGTCGAATCGAAGCACATTTCATTGGCGAAGGATTTCTGAAGTGTGATAGCGAGCAATTATTCACAAAGCGAAGCACAGCAGGAAAAATCATCATTGTAAGTGTTTATGTTGATGATTTAATTTTTACTGGTAATGATGAAGTGATGATGTCTGAATTTAAATGCTCTATGTTAAGAGAGTTTGATATGTCTGACTTGGGGATGATGAGGTTTTTCCTTGGGATTGAGGTGCTACAAAATTCTGATGGTATTTCTATATGCCAAAAGAAATACGCATTGGAGGTTTTGAAAAGGTTTGGTATGATGGGAAGTAATTCAGTAGGCAGTCCAATAGTTCCAGGTTTCAAAATCAGCAGTGATGGAAATGGAGTCTTCGTCGATGAGACGTATTACAAGCAGCTGGTGGGTAGTTTAATGTATCTCACTGCAACGAGACCTGACATGGTGTTTGTTACGTGTCTCATAAGTAGATATATGGCAAACCCAACTGAGCTACATCTACGAGCAGCTAAGAGGGCACTTCGATACTTAAAAGGGACTGTGAACTATGGAATTCATTATAAGAGAGGAAGAAATGGTAAGAAAAGTCAGTTGTTGGCGTTTACAGATAGCGACTATGCTGGAGATATGGAAGACAGGAAGAGTACTTCAGGTTATGTGTTTCTAATGAATTCAAGTGCTGTTTCATGGTGTTCAAAAAAGCAACCTATTGTGACTTTATCAACCACAGAAGCTGAGTTTGTGGCTGCTGCAGTTTGTGCTGGTCAAGGAATCTGGATGAAGAGAATTTTAAAGGAGCTAGGAGAGTCTGATGAAGGTTGTACTACTGTGATGTGTGACAATAGTTCAACCATCAAGTTGTCTAAAAATCCAGTTATGCATGGTCGTAGCAAACATATTGACGTAAGGTATCATTTCTTACGGAATCTTACTAAGGAAGGTACACTTGAATTAGTTCATTGCAGGAGTCAGGATCAGGTGGCAGACATAATGACGAAACCATTGAAACTTGAAGTTTTTCAGAAGCTTCGCAAGCTACTAGGAGTATGTGAGGTTTCTGATATAAACTAATGCTTCAAAGCATTTAGTTTAAGGGAGGGAATGAAGGGGTCTACTGCAGTTAGGAGTTTGTTTGAATAATGTCTTGATATTCAGGAAAGTCCTAGTCTTTAGGTTATTTATTAACTTTGAATTGGTTTAGGTTTCTGTTAGCACTTAGCTATATTTTTGCTAAGTGGACTGCTTTTGTTAAGATAGGATTATGTATTGAAAGCTATTAAAGCCGGTTCTATTGCTAATAAAATCAAGTCATTCAATACAGTTTTATTGTTTGAGTTCATTATTTCTCTTGTTCTCAACAATCTGGTATCAAAGCCCACGGTTGATTGGGCGGGCTTGGGCCGGGATTTGGTCCAAGGTGGAGATTGTTAGGTGTGTGGACCAAATAGTCCCACATCCGAGCCATAGCAGATCTCTAAGGGGTTTATAAGTAATGGTCTGGTATCCACTATTGTCGAGGCCTTTTGGGTAAGTGAAACCCATAGGGAAAAACCCCACACCATGGATATGGCCTTGGGCCTAGTGGTGACTAAGGTGGGGACAATATCGACAGAATAGTGGTGGACCATGGGCCCAACATAAATATCTTCTGTTTCTTTATTCAGACTCTTCAAGCACTTTGTTTTCTTACAAACTAAGGCTTGATTTGTTATTCTCTTGCTATAGGAATGGTAGACTACCAACATGTTGTTGCTGTTCATGCACATGCTGGGAAAAACAAAAATAAGAGGAGAGATAGGGCAGAAGTGGAACCGTATTCTGGTGATGCATTTTAAGTTGTGGTTTCAGATTAGAGTATTGTCTTTTATCGACTTAATATTTTTTGATTATTTTGTAGAGAAGGGTCCTATGGACATAGATCAGGAGGATTTGATGATTTTGGTACCACCACTTTTCTCACCGAAGGATGTGCCAGAGAAAATAGTGTAAGGTCCCTTGGATTGCATCTGTACATTAGAAATTTAGAATATTTGATGCTCGATTAAAGTTGTTTAAATGCAAGACACACAAAGGAATAATTTTACAAAGCTGTGAATAGTTATTACTTAAAAAGTTCATTATGTTCTTACTATTATTAGTATTATCATCGTTATTAGTATTTTTTTTATGTCTGATTACCATCCACACATATTATGGCACAGCTCTTTGGGTTTGGACTTTGGAATGACATCTAGAGTATGTGAGTTGGATTGGCAAGATATTACATTATCATCAATATTCTTTTACTAAATGGCACTGTATGTATGTAAAAACAGTGCCAGGATAGATATAAGTATATAACCCTAATCCTATATGATTGTTATCTTTTATCATCTAAGATTATCCAGGTCGGACAGGATTTCACCTTTTTGTTGTAAGTAGTATTCATCAAAACGGAAAATCCAAAAACTTGTTCACTTAGAGATTAAGCACATGTGGCTGAGAGAGAAACACATTTTTTGCGCTTACCCATGATATTTTAACGTTTTAATTCCAGGCCAGCGTATGTGAGATTTTTTTTAAAGCATTTGCTGTAATCTTTCAAATAATAGACATAATTACAATTTAATTTATGGAAAAAGGAAAAATATCAGTTGATAGCACGAAATGGAGGGTGGTATGTGTTTGAGGTCATTTCAACGTGTTGGCCTCGTCTGTAACTCAATTCCATTTTAATCACTTGAGAGTGTCGGTTGACATCGGTTGGGTTGTCTATGATTACAACCATATACATAGATTAAGTAATAAGGATAACTTACAAGTTGGAGGGGGAGATAGCAAGGGTTCTATGAAATAAATTTTATGGTATCTCTTACTCTTATATATGTATAACATTGTAGTCCCCTTGCTAACAAAAACATGTTCTTGATGGATCTGTGCGGTATATTGATCTGTTTGACATGGGATTATAAGCGGTCACACCCAGTTTGATCTGGGTTGGTTCTGTCTTTTTGGTCGGTCCAGCCTTGAGCAGGCTTGGGCTGGAGGGTGGGTATTAAGATAATAATATTTCCTCATCGCCTAGATGCTTTAGCAATGGGTAGGTAATGATGTATGGCGTGAGGAGCTGATGCTTTGGAAAATTGCTTTTCCTCAAATGTGGACGAGATTGAGAAGAAAGGGACTAGGTGAAGTTGATGGGTAGGGCAGTGTAAAGGTCCATCAGTTTCTATTTATAACAACATATATACTGAGGCCTTTCATCGTAAGAACAAGACCATTATATTCATTGATAACTCTCCTCTCTCACTTAGTCACTTCCTGCTGACCCTAACACAGTGCTTTCGAAAAACTTCATCACTTCCTCCTTCAACACTTAAAATATTTAGTTGTTCCTTTTCTCAGCCTCCCTTTCTTTCTTTTTTGGAGAACTGATTCTTCCAGTAGTTTATTCATTACTATTGATGATTTCTATAGAATTATTGTTTATTGCTAGTGAAATATGAATTTACCCTTATACATTGTTTTTGTTTATTTATTTTTTGTGAAGTTTTATACCTGCTGGTATCATAAATTGCAGATCAACATTTCCAACTTCTCTTTCTATTTAGCTTTAATTGCTGTAATTTTCAGGTTGAAACCATCTGCTACTCTGAACTCTAAAAAGAAACTTGAGGCAATTGTGAAACAACGTTGGGAGGTAAGTTGGTTAAGATTGGTACTGTAAAGACAGATCTTTTACATCCCAATAAGTAGGTGTTTGGCTTGCATGTCCCAGATGTTCTTGGAAATGAGTCACCATTAGCTGCTTTACATAATATTAGGCTAAAAATCTCATATACGACAATGAAGACTAATTAAATGGCGAACTCTTTTCCTATTGACACTTTAGTGGTTTACACTTTGACTTCTCCATGAACCAGTTATCCACGGATATAGCGACTTGTAGATATAGTATATGTGAAAAGTGGCATTATTTTGAATTTATCAGCATTTGCATGTTGATGTTATACTTCACATGAGGAAATTCTTTTTTTTTTCTTGTTTCTTGATAAGGAAGCTGGTTGCCTAGAGGCACTCGAATTATTTTGAATTCTTATGTTACTTTGCGAATTTATAATTTGTTATAAGTGGCTTTCTTGAAAGTTGTTTTTTCCCATTTGCATGTTTTTAATATCCGCTAAGTTAATTGAATTTTACTAGTGCTGGAGTTTTCATCTAAACCTGCCACTTTAGCTATGTGCATCTATTGCTTGTCATCTTGGATATATTTTCTTCAGATATCATTGCAATTTGTTCTAGATTTCGTGGTTATGTTTCTTATTAATATTCTAAAGTGACTTGCATTTAGTAAATTTTTGTTTCTACAGTATATGTAAAACAGCAATCATTTGGTCTTGGTCACCGAATTGGAACTGAGATGATTCTTCTTCTTTTGCAGATGCAGATTGAGCCATGCCTTGCCATTGATTTTAACATTAAAGATATCCTACCATTTGTTAATACGGAGTCCACTCATCTATTAGAAGTTAAAGAAACATAAATCAAATTCATTTTTCTCTGTCCTCTTGTTCACTTAATATTCTTACAGATTCCTAGGAAAGTCAAATGGGAAAATCACATAACCCAAGGTTCAGATCATTGGAATTTACAAATGGCTGTATCTACGTTGTTCGATGAGCGTCCTATATGGCCTACGCTTTCATTGAATCACCACTTGCTTGATAAAGGTGTAACACTTGGTGCTCATTTGCTTAGAAGGTCCTTTCCCAAGATAAAATTTCTTATATTGACTATGATTGTTGATATCATATCCCTCATTATATTGATAATACCTTGCATTGATTCAGTTATTTTTGAATCTTATAGGCTTCTCTTTAGAACTGCGTATTACTTTTCTACTGGACCATATCGTCGGCTTTGGATTAGAAAAGGGTATGATCCTCGGAAGGATCCTGAATCGCGGGTGTAAGTTTTCTACTCAAACAATTGCTAAAGCTTAAGTCAATCAAATTATTAGTTTGACTCATTCTTTTCCAACCTGTTGTCTATTACTCCGCGGGAGTACTTATTGTTTGTCCAACTGCCGCAACTTGAAGGAAATTAATTGTTTTGAAAGTAACCGTTCAATGTGGAAAGCAAGTTAATCACTGTCAATTTAAATTTGGAATTTCGTGTACCCAACAATCGTTTTGTAGCTCTAAGAAGGTAGAAGAATTCTTGATGAAACAATTGTTTAAATTACTCTGACGAAAGGAAACTGTCAGGGTTGATCTGTTGGCACACATGCCCATGCATTCCCAAAGGCATTTGGATTCGAAATCTAGTGCCATGTAGGCATATACTTTAGGGAATATGGCTTGAGCGCAACAGAGACACCTAAAGGCAGCTTTGTAATTTTGAAGAAGGTGGTCTGGTCGTATAAAGTCCTCCTTTCTTTCAGTGGAAAGCCTTTCTTGATTTAGAAGACACCTTTTTGACCATTTGGTTGCTAGATTTTGGGAGATTTTGTATGAAGAGCTTTCAGGGACCATTAGGCTGTGGGCGCTTGCTTCTAAGTTCTGTATTTTTTTTTTCTCCCACCTTGAACCTTTAGGTTATCTAAACCTATTTTCCTTGTCATTTTGATATAGTTTACAACTCCACCCATATATATTAAAAACAGAAACAAGTAAAGATGTCTTGATATGTAGTATAGAATATAGACTTAATGCAGAATTTGTTGAAACATGAATGCCTGCTTGATGTAATATTGTTTTCCTACAGATACCAAAGAATTGATTTCCGCGTACCACCTCCATTACGATGCACAGATGAAAATTCAACTGACAAGTGAGTTTTCATTTTTCACTTAACTTTTGGCTGATTTATTCAGTTATATATTTTGTCTCATTTGTCGCTGTGTTTATATCATTAGAGATATCTAGGATATATATATTCTATCCTGGAGCAAAGTAATAAGACCCTTAGACCTGAAAACATATGTTTCTATATTTGAAAATTTAATTAAACATATCTATTTTTCTACTTTCCTAGCTATGTGTTTGTTTGGCTATTATATCTAGATGCAAGCAATACTGCTAGAGTACTAGTGGTGTTATTAGACTTGCTGGAGTTCATATACTTGCTGGGACCCCCTCTTTTATGTGTGTTAGTGTTGAAGTTCTTCTGCATCTTATTATCTCACAGATTGAAGCATATGTGGAAAGATTTATGTGCTTTACGCGTTTTTCCTTGTAAAAGTCAAATTTCGTTGCAACTCTTTGAACTTGTTGATGATTATATTCAAGAAGAGATTAGAAAACCTCCTGAAGAGACATGTTCGGTAAGGTGTTTTCTAGGGTTTCTAATCATATCTAAAATTTAACTTGTTGACTACAGAATTGATATTCTCCTCCATATTAATATCTTTATTTATTATTCTACTTGTTATTACAAATGTCACTATTAGGCTACATTTATTATTCAATATTTCCAATGCTTATCATCCCCTTTTGGATCCAGCTGACTGCAATTTATTACTCTTCTAGTAATCCTTCCCTTGTTACTGTTGCTCAACGTCAGATCCATCAAAAATTAGGTGGAATCCAAAAAGGTGCCAGAACAGAGTCCCACTAGGGGTTGAAGAAAGCTTTCCATTGGGAAAGCTTAAACTAGTACCCCTTTACCAAAAATTGATTTCTTGATAAAGCAGTAACTACATCATCATCTAGCTGCACTTCTGCAGTACACGTTTTGAATAAAGTTTACTTGGCCTAAAGTCACCCTTTAAACCCATGTCTGGGCAGATGTTAGTTCTTCAAGAGAGGAACTTACCTATAGAAAATTTCATGATCGAAGTCTTGTCAAGACATGCCTCTAATTTTGCAATGTTTTGAGGGAGCAAAATACACAAGAAGACTTGATTCTTGAAATTTATTCCCTCAAAACAGTGTATTGTGTTCCCTCTAAAGTCTAAACAGTGCAAAATTAGAGGCATTTCTGGACAAGACTTAGATCATGCACTGTTAGAGGAATGTCTTCCTATACTCAGAAAACTTCTTAACCTTATTCTTAGTCAATGAGGTCTGCAAGGTATCTAAAAGATCGAGGATTAGTAATCATTGCAGGCGGCCCTCCTACCACCGCCAAGGCTTCTGTAGTAGCCATGAAACCAAGCAAACCAAATCACAGAAATCTTAGATTACGATGACCTTTCTCAGTCACATGTAGATCACAGTTAAATATTATGTATTATCACACTACAAGATAAATGGTTAAACTTACAAGTTTACACATTCGATATATTTTTCTGTGCAGTTTTTAACAGGGTGGTTCTCTTCGTATGTGCTCGAGAGCTTGAGATTACGCATTGCAGTGAGATTCCTGTCCATATATCCGAAATCGGGAGCTGAAAGCTTCTTAAAATCTGCATCTGTACGCTTTGAGAAGTCCAAGAGAGCGCATGCTTTTAAGAAGGATGTCAGACCCAAAGAGGTGGAGCATCAGCAGGTCCACAAAGGTTAAAATTTTCTCCCTTGTCACCATTATTTTACTTGTTAGTCTTAATAATCTTCTCCATTATTAATCAACTGGCTAAAGTATTGTGATTTATTTTTCCAGTTTCGGAATCAAGCAGTCATGTTTCTAAAGTGTCTCCAGCAAAGCTCAAAGATACAGATTTAGCGCATTTTGATGGTAAAGATGAGTCAGATGATGATGTAGAAAACAATGATGGGTATGATGATATTGAGGAAGAAGATGAGGAAGAGGAATTAGATGATTACGAACCATACCAAGTGGTAGTTGAAGCTCTCACATATCCTAAGCTTGCATTTGAATTTTCAATTTCTCTATTTTTTGGTATTTTTGTAATATTTAATATTTCCTTACTAATTATTTTGTGTTATTGTGTTTTTAGGATGCCGGTGATGGTGATATCTCGCTACATCCTTTTCCCTGTATCCTTGAAACATACAAAACTTGTTTTTGTTTTCTTTTCCATAGTTTCTCATATATGACAGCTTTAATTTAAGAACTTTCTAGTTGAGTGAGGTTTGCAAGGAAGCCGGGAGGCAGAATGGAGTTGGCATTCCTTTTTGTCCTACCCTATAGGCTGAAGAATGATAATTTTTTGTACACATCTCCTGTTGTGTCCGTGAATTTTTATTTGCCCCTTATATGAATGCCTTTTTCTTCTTTTGATATTTGTGTAAAGTCTTAACAGATTTCTTAGTTATAACTTATATTTCCTGTGGATATCAATTCATCGTTTCAGAACCAACTTTCCTATACATGTTTAGATTCTGTCGGAGAGAACATCTCCAAGAACTACTTGCAGGAGCTTTTTGGTAGTTTTCCATCGACTGAAGCAGGTAGAAACAAGGATCCAGAAGCTGAAGGAAGTGATGCAGAATATCAGATATTCGAGCACGATAGTGGTGATAACAATAATGACTCTGACGATGAAGACTACTAGAATATCCAATTTGTTTATATTGTAGTAACTCAAAGGTATCCAATCAATGGCAAGTGTCTATCCTATGCTCGTTGGAATAAATCAAAAAATGTATAGCGATTTCTTCACATGGATGTTGATTTTTGAGAAAGGAGATAAAGCAACTATTTTTCAAAAAAGGATGTTGAGTTCTATCCACTAATTCAAGCAAGCACAAGGAAACAACATTCTGTATTCTTGATTTCTGCAGTTTAGTTTTTAACCAGATATGGATAATATAAGTCTTAATTAATTAATTTTTATTTTTTTTCTTAATTTTCTATTAAGTACGAACGGAACAAAAAGGTTTAAACTTGCTTAGCCTGCTCAGCCAACAAAACTGAATCATTTAAGTTAGGTTTTCTTTGATGGGCAGCATAACAGTTTTGTACTTCAAGGCAGCTGTGTGAGTTATCAAATGTTGACTAAAGTACAAAATGTTCATTTAACAGTATTTGCAGAACATTGGGATTTTGAGTCCTGTATAGTGTGGAGACATTCCCATTCTAAGGCAACAGAACTTCGGAAAATTGGTATTATGCACAGCTGCACTGGATGAATAACAACATAGGTAGGATCTAACGTAATTCATCGTGCCTTATTTGCTTGTTTTCAATCAAAATAACGTGCATAAGCATCTTATATGACTCCCTGTACATTTTTGATTTCATTCCTTGTGGAACTTAGTTTGTATGTCTGTGGTGAGGCGTACGATATAAAACACCTTGACCAAGTTTAAGAGGAATGTTACTAAGGATGTTGTGGACCTGGGATTGCTAAAACTTTCAGCAGGATGGGAAAGAGAGTTGGTTCATTCCTACTAAATTGATTATAAATCTATCCGTGCCTGTCTGATTCGTTGTCAACAAGAAAACAGGGATTTGTACTTGTGGAAAAAAACTTTAAGATGTATGCTTACTCATCCTCAAGACTACGATGCCAGGTTTTGTGCTTCAAGGGTGGAGTATCAACTTCCAAACCTTCATAGTTAAAGCTATAAAGAAAGTTTGTACAACGCTTTTAAGAATGGAATCACAGCTGACCAAATAATCTGTTTCCTTCAGCAAAATGCACATCCTCGTGTTGCAGAGAAAATAGCGTCTGTACCAGAGAACGGTACAGACCTGATGAGGCTGTGGGAAGCAGGTTTCAATAGGGTCGGTCAAGATTGTCTTAAGTAATATTTATGACGATGGCATGACAGAACGGTGGCCTGACCTGTTATGGGAAGATTCAACGGGAATTTGTACCGTAGCTAGCCAAGGCAACATTCACATATCAGCATACAAGGAGAATGCGAAATGTATAACAGATCCATGAATTTTACTTTCCTCACTGCAAGTACCATTGATTCAATGATCAGCATACAAGGAGAATGCAAAAGGCACAAGAGATTCACCTGGAGAAATACAAAATCCATTTATTTTGCAGAACATTCACAGTAGAATTTGCATATGTTCCTTATTTATGTGAATAAAAGGGTTATTTTGTCAATAAAACCTCACCCCTATGCACAGCTGATCAAATGCTGTTCTTTCGACTCATCCACCTATTTTGACTGTTCAAAACTTCATGTGCTTCCTCTTCAGTATGAATTATGCTTTGGCAATCGGGTTCAAAAGATTTCTTTCGAAATGAACAGTCCCAGTTCAACTTTACAGGTCTGCAAGTTCCAGCTCTATCAAGTAAAAGTCCACCATAGCACAGATCTTGGCCTATAACAAAGCAAAATTTTAGGAAGTAGTCCAAATGTATCTAGTTGGCAAAGTTATAGAGGTGATCAACTGGTCATACAACATATTCAGAATGTGACCTGCAATATATACATATTATTGTACACCGGCAATATCTAACAGCCATAGATTTTGGGATCTAAAAAACCTAATAAGATCATTTCTTTGTTTCCTTACATGGAGGGCCACCAAGTTCTCAAGCGGCTAAGAGAGCATTAAGATTACTTCGGGGAGTATTTGAGTGTGTATGTTGGCAAGCCAGACCATATCAGAATGTGGGAATCTCGCATAAAGTTTTCAAAATTTGACCGACCTGTAAAGAGAGGATGTGTGTTATCATCTACATAACTTACTACCCTAAGTGTGTTTTATATTCTCTTTATCTGGCCATAGCAATATAAAGATCATTTGTGCTTATGCACAGTAGTTCAACATTCAGTGAATATGAGTTTGGCTTCATTTTTGCATAGAAAAAAATTAGTCCATATGTTGTTGGTTAAGTCATCAACTTATCAATGCAACAATGCCTAATTGCATATGAAATAACTTGAAAGACAAAATCTACATTGAAGCTTTAAGTTCTAACAGATTCTTTCAAGGCTGTAAATAAAATAAAAAATATAGAGGATTAATGTTTCCAAAAAAAATTGATAGTGAAGGCATGGATTCTCACATAGAGGGTTTTACCACTTAAAAAAAACTAGATAATGTATATTATTATTTGGAAACTATGAAAGAGGCATATGATATCAACAAGCGTCAACAGTGACTATTAATTTTTAAAGTATGCTATTTTGAGTCATTATTTAGATGGCATCCTGTATCATTTTACAAATGCAAATATTCCAATAATTACTTTTGCATTTGTTGCATATGAATGATACAAGTCTTCAGCCCTACTTTCAAGTGCTTAGACTATTATTTTCTAAAGTAGATCGATTAAGTTCCTTTTAGACTGATAGAGACTTGATTTGTCAACATCTCAACTTCTTCGCATGCCAATGATATGCCAGTTCACTATTGATAGATTAGGTTTGCGATACTCACCTCATTCATGTAATTCCCTTTGTTGTAATGGAGCTCATATTCCGTGCTTTTAAGGTGTATACATTTTTTGACTACTGGGAACAGCTTGCTTCCATATGAGATTTGCATATTCTGGGTGGTCAACAAAAGGATTTCTGTTGTGCTGGTAAAGGCTGCATACCCTGTTGTTTCTCAATTTCTCTGTTCTTGATGGTGGATCAAGTTCATTCCATTTTAACAACGTTGAAAGTAATCCCATCTCCCTATTTTCTATAGGAAAAAAAATGACACTTTTAAGAAGCTTGAAGATGAAAACAAAATGAATAAAGATACTATCGCTCATATCATTACAATTGCAAAATGTATTTAAAGTTTATACATCTAAGAAAAACTCGATAATGATTAAGCAAGTAGAATAACAGAATAATGAAAATCAGAAATGAACAAAATGTTAACTGGTTACATGGAGTTGAGAAAACCCCACAAACATAAGGCCCAAATCAAGAATCTGTACATATAAAATAGAGGGCCATGCGTTTTTTTATTTTGTCCTTACTGATTGGATTTTGAGTTTGATTCTATGATCCTGTGGTAGTTAAAATACTGTTTTTGATTGTGCTAAATTCCATGACAAATATTATCTTTTATACAAAGAAGAATAAAAATCATTCTATTAGAACTTGTTATCTTACCCATGCTTGGCGAATCAGAAAGAAGAAGATTTGGGCTTTCATCTGACTGATTAAACCCATAGCATGTGGCCATGTACATTAATGCCCTTGCGATATCCCCCCTAACCTGCAGTATAATCCCCCAATAAGATATTAACTTATTAAGTTCATGTTGAGCACTAATCAAAGAATCAATCTTTCCTGATTTAAATGTCAAAAAAATGATTAAGCTGATACGAAAATGGTAAAAGTAAGGTGTCATTAAAAGTTAAAGGTTCAAGAGGCGATTCCTCCATTACTCAACTAGATGTTGCAAAAGCAGCAATCTAATCCATGAAAATTATGTTCTATACTAGGAGGCTTTCGATGAGAGAAGATGATTGTGTGTTAGGAGTATGTGAGGTGATAAAAAGTTAGAAATACAATTCTAAAGATCTTTTAGTTGATGATAATAGGCAAGATCAAACAAAATAATATGTGATCAATTAATGACGATGGGAAAATTTGAACCCCCTTAGATGTTGCATTAGCCTAAAGAAAAAACCTGCACTGGTGGTGCCCATCTTTTCTTGTCTGCTTCTGTGTCATATGCCGCTTCTTTATTGGCAGGTTTCAGACAGTTGGTTGACTTAGCCAGGCATTCTCCATAGTATTTGTTTCCTCTTGATGAATTTACTGAAAAAATTAAAAGTTTCTTTTATAGGAAATACATTAGGCAAAGCAAATACTCCTTTATATACACAAAAATAAACTCATCCTACCATTCACATCAGCTGGGCGTATATTGTGTAGATCGGTCAAGGAAGGACCATCACTTAAGCCATAAGAACGTGGCCACAAATGTTCCCCTGTGGAATCATAGATACGACCATGGCATGAGTTAACGCTCTAAATGTTAAAGAACAAAGCTATTTCAAACAAAGTCAAGAAGAAAGACAAAAGTCTGGGGGCATCATGGCATGAGTTAAAAGTATCCACTTAAGATTGTTTGCTACCAAACTTGAGGTTATACGTTGCACTCTCTAGCATTATGAAACATCAAAAATCAATGTAAATTGATGAGCAATGCAGTCAATGAAAACCGATTTTAACTTAGCATTCAGTGAATCTGCTCATGAATCACAGTTTTCATCATTTGACTCTAGAGACAGTATCTAATAACTACTTAAGCTTCATTTCTGCGATAACAAAAGTAAGTGGAGAGAGAGAGAGAGAGATTAAATTATGATTTTCTAAAACATTATATAGGCAAACAAACAAAATGAGACTTACAAAGTACAAGGATCTAGCAGCACTCTAACAGCATAAGACCTAGAATAACCAACATGTCTAAAACCCTTCTTAGCACTTAGTGTAGATCCCATCAAAACTTTATTGGCATTTTAGGTAAAAAAGTAATAAAAAAATAACAGAATCTTCTATATGGATGACTTACTGTTCCATCCCTCTGGTTTTCCTGCCAAAAGCTTTGAGACGACTCTCAGGGAATAAATTTCTATCCTGCACATGCGCAAAAACCATCCTAGTGAAACCAATGAAATGAAGCAGGTGTAAAAACTGCATGGTCTAGCTAGGCCGACCATTTACATAATAAATCATCCCTGACAATTTCAAATTTACCTAGACCCCGAGAAAATGAGACAGTACCTTCATTAATGTTTAGAAATGGTCATTTGTTAGCTTTCTGTATGTATGAGAGTATGAGACTATGACATTAACACTGTTGGTTTTCAAAGAAGTGTCCAAGAAAGCAGCTAAGAAGCAAGAGGTGTCTATACTTTATAAACCCTCGAAATTAAGATAACAGGAAGGAAAACATACACGTCTGATGAAGCTTCAGGATTTTCATCATCAGCTGCATCAAGAAGCTTGAGTGCCTTCCACACCTGCTTATACAAAACCTTTTCTCAGACATTTGAATTATTAGCAAATTAACAAAATGCAGTAGATAACTAAAGCACCTCTTTGTAAGATAAGGATTTGTGAGAGGAGATGATCGAGTTCAATTCTTTCATTAGATCTTTTCCTTCTTTATGATCTACGGAGGCATAGTAATGTGAGACATCTTCACAAGCAAATTCCAAGGGCAAATATGGATCACCATGGGCCTCTCCGATAAGTGTAAGACCAAGCAGTAAGGCAACTATTCCTGAAGCCAATCTCCTTAAGAAATTGAAAATTTTTAACCACCTGGAAATATTAGAGAACAAAGTAAATATTACCATGGCTTTATGTTGAGGTTGTCTGTCACGAAATGTAAATAGCCTGTCAGTCCCACACTCCAGAAACAATAGTGAGTAGTTTCAAATGGCAACAAATGGAGTCTGGATTTGTTTAAATATGGTTGACTCTAATTCCCAGTCCCTTTTTGGCTTTTTCCAACCCAACCTACTATCCCATTAATACGCCAAGGTAACCATCTAGTATCAAGTCATTACCTACACGTATTTAAGCAATTATATTATCAAAGTATTCATGAAATATCTTGTTAGTGATCAAAACCAACTTTCAGACAGACAAAATACGTAACTCGAAATGATGTGCTCCCATTTTTGTCAATACTCAAGAAATTCCCTTTTGTAACAACACTTCACAGGAGAATTAATGAAAGATTGCAGCAAATTTTCAAAAACTATTATTTGCTTTTACCTAAAATTAGTGCTTATACTCGTTCGATCAATCCTGTACTCTGAACTCAATAGATATGAAGCAATCTAAGTAAATTGGTAGATAGTTCTCTAAGCCGGATTTCTCATATGCATTTTATAAAACACTTACAGTATTTGGTCTGCAATATACACAACATAGTTTCATATAAAAGGAAAAGCAAGGACTCTTTCATTCTTGTTTATTAATTTTGTCTATTATTGAATATGGTTGAGGCATTTCATCAAACAATCTAATGTATATAAACAGATATAAAACTCACCCAACACATATACTGTTCTGAGACAGTTGTTGATTGGTTTTGCCGCTAATATACACAATCAAATCATCTACCGCTAGTTTATATTGATTCTTACACCAAAGAATACAATGGCAGGGTAATAGAAAGAATGGGTTTGTGTTAAATTGTTTTTTACTTGGGATGTAATGAGTGTTGAGTCTGCTAGTATTATTATGCCTACATTTGCTCGCGATGATCGAGTTTTGAAAATGGGTGAAAGTGAAACAGAATGTGTTTTGATTGAAAGATATAGGAAGTAACAAAGCAGAAGAATTCATTTCTTCGTTCTTTCTTTGCTTTGCTACTAGTTACTAGTTACTAGTTAGTGTCAGTGTCAAGTGTGAAGACGGTTAGACAGTTATCAACAGTTTATATGGTTTATAACTGACCATCTCAACTGTAGTCGGTTAAATCTTTTATTGGGCCGGATATGTAAATTGGATATGACCCATGGGCCATGGCTGTTTCAGACAAAATTACTGTATTATTATTATTATTGTGTAAATGGTCTGAACTATAAATAGGAATTCAAACTAATGAGTAACGCACAATTCACAAGAGTACATGCACATGGTTTTGAAATGGATGTAAGAAGAAGAAGAAGAACAAGAACACCAGAAGAGAGAGAAGCAATTTTGATAAGAAGAGAGGAAGAGATAAGACGCGAGGATAGACGAAAAACAATTCTCAGGTTTATATATATGTTGGTATCTTCTGATTTCGTTTGCACTTCTTTCATGTTCATGGGTCAGAATTTCATGGAAACTCTTTTTCCTACTTGTTTGGATATATTGTTTGAAGAGAAAGACTCCGTATACTTCATTGTAGTACTCATTCCTGGATTTATTATCCTTACTTGCTTCTGAACAGAATACTTCTCCATCTTCAATTCTTTCGTAGTGTGTAGTGTAATATATATACAGGATTTCTTTCTTTCTTTCTTTCTTTCATCTATCTAGCTTGTTAGTGTTGTGCGCAGCGGAAGCTTATGCACCAATACCCAAGATTGAAATAGTGTGTGAATCAAACAAAGCAAAACAAAACAAACACAAAACACAAGATTTACGTGGTTCGGCTAATATTGCCTACGTCCACGACCAAAACAACAATCTTCCAAATAGAGACGATTATACAAGCCCTCACGAAGAAACCAAAGTGTTCTTCCTCACAAGAGTTCTCTCAAACTCACCAATGGCTTCTCACAATCTCTCTCTCACATGAAGATTAGGTTTTCCAACCTTCTCAATTGGCTTTATAACATAGCCATACAAACACACACGAAATGGGCTTAAACCGGCCCATATACACAAAACCAAGAGAGGATGTACGTACGTCGAAATCACGTACGTACGTTCAGCTTCAAAAATCAACATCTGTGCTACGGGACGTACGTACGCCCTAACTACGTACGTACGTTCCTTCCCACCAAAGTTATCTGTCGAATGGAACGTACGAACGTCCTAACTGCGTACGTACGTTCCTGAACAAAAAAGTTCCCTCCTCCAAAAAATCCAACAATTCTCCACCTCGGCGAAAATTCAATAAATCTAAGCCGACACCAAGTCCCAAACTCCCATACTTGTCCCGAAGGACCAAAGCGGTTGCACCACCTCATGGTTGCCTATGTACCCTTCTTCTAAGGGATCAAACCACCGTAGTTCACTCCAATGGCATCTATGCGATGCCCACCATACCCCGAAGGGTCAAATTCCCACAAGGGGCCAAATCAAAACAAATGCCCACCAATGCCGGGGCCAAATCAAAGACAAATGCCCACCAATGCCCGTAGAGGGCCAACAAACAACTTCAACACAATGGGGTCCAAGCTACCAAATACCATCTCCACCTCAACAAAGTTCTCCATCGAAGATGATCCAATGCCCCGAAAAACTAACCTCTCAAGAGTTTTTCCTATGAAGTTCAACCAAGTGGGGTACAACTTCAAATCACTATGCATAGATTTACCAAATACGTCTTCCTTACTAAGCGCCAAACAAACATCACATGAGAGATTACCAACAATAGGAAGTACGTACACAAAACCCCCAAACAAAGGTTTCACGGCTTCATAAGGTTCTTGGGCGATAACCTTGCTACTAACAATGGTGGCTTCAACTTTCTTCTTTGTCGTGTCACCTAACAAACCAATCAAATGTGGAGCGACATCAATCTCCACCCGAACAAATGACGCTTCAACAAAATGCCTACCAACTATGCATGCCTTGCCACCCGCAAACAAATCTGTCTTCACTTGCATAGTACGATCAACGACATGCCCCATATTACTATGCAATTCCTTGGTAGAATCGACAGACAAATCAACAACTGAACTATGCATACCCTTTCTAATGTCTTTCATAACAACTCGTGCACCTACAACAACTTTTAGAGCTCCACCAATACATGTAATTTTTATACCATCGGACTCTAAAACACCCAATGAGATTTGATTCGTAGTCAACTCTGGTACATACCAAACATCTTCTAACTTTCGAGTGCTTCCATCTTCCAACTTCAATCGAACTGTACCTATCCCAAAAGTTTTGCAAGTATGATCATTACCAAGCAAAACACAAGCATCTAGCTCCTGAAAGCTATCAAACAACTCCCTATTGGGACACATATGATAGGAACAACCCGAATCCAAAATCCACTCATTAGTAGAATGACTAACTGAAGATGAAGCCAACAACGAAACACCAACACATGAATCCTCATCTCTTCGATGTACACGAACAATCTTCTTCTGCAACTTTGGACAATTAATTTTCCAATGTCCCCAACAATGACAATAGGCACATTCATTCTTTGCAAGAGTTCTTCGACTTCTCAATTTACATTGAGAACCAACCAATCTACCAATACTATCATCAACCACATAGAGCCGGTCCTCTGTATTTTTCAAAGTGTACTTGTCTTCCAACTTGGACAACATAACCATTACAATGGTTTCCAATTTGACAATGTACCACAAATCTTCTACCAAACAATACCGGACAAATTCACAAGCCTTTAAATTTAGAGTTAACCATTCATCATCATTCATATTTCTCGATTTATCATCAAGAACATCCACATAGCCATTAATGGCTAACCAATCTTGTACCTCCGTCTTCCACATAGCAAAGTCGAGGTTACCATCAAATCTATGAATGTCAACATCTAACAACAAGGTTTGATCAAACAAACTATCAACCTCGTTTCCAAATTCACTCGAATCCGAAATATGATCCGACATGATACCAATCAATTTCATACACCAAACAATCACCAAACGAAGGTAAACAAATTTGAAAATTCACACAGGAATTTCAACAAACACCTTCTTGACAACCCACGGATACAAGATAGAACTTTTGCCTTAAACCACAAATAAGAAACTCACCTGCAGAAATTTCTTCAAACACCTTCAAGGCTCTCAAGATCTAGCCTGCAGCTCTGATGCCACTTGTTGTGCGCAGCGGAAGCTTATGCACTAATACCCAAGATTGAAATAGTGTGTGAATCAAACAAAGCAAAACAAAACAAACACAAAACACAAGATTTACGTGGTTTGGCTAATATTGCCTACGTCCACGACCAAAACAACAATCTTCCAAATAGAGACGATTATACAAGCCCTCACGAAGAAACCAAAGTGTTCTTCCTCACAAGAGTTCTCTCAAACTCACCAATGGCTTCTCACAATCTCTCTCTCACATGAAGATTAGGTTTTCCAACCTTCTCAATTGGCTTTATAACATAGCCATACAAACACACACGAAATGGGCTTAAACCGGCCCATATACACAAAACCAAGAGAGGACGTACGTACGTACGTCGAAATCACGTACGTACGTTCAGCTTCAAAAATCAACATCTGTGCTACGGGACGTACGTACGCCCTAATTACGTACGTACGTTCCTTCCCACCAAAGTTATCTGTCGAATGGAACGTACGAACGTCCTAACTACGTACGTACGTTCCTGAACAAAAAAGTTCCCTCCTCCAAAAAATCCAACAGTTAGTTCTAAGGTTTAGGGTTTCATAAACCAACTCTTTTAACTCAGTATCCTTACGTTCAATCGTCTTACCCATCCATTGATCAGTTATTACTTCAGTTTACAACCTCATCAAGAATTGCATGGTAGTACAAATTACAATGTGGGTTATTCTTCCATCGATAATTCTAAGTTGTGGTGCGTCTGGAAAGAAACAGAGTGTCTCTTTACTTCTCTTTCTTGGTAAACAAAGTGGTGAACAGATAAATAAGGGTAGTTCATCTTTTTCATGAATTCCTTCTCTTCTTTACTTCAATAACGAAATAAATATCGGTGATTCTATTGATTTTGAATACGATTACTATAATGATGAAGAACTTGTTGAATCGATGATGCGATATCTTTACAAAACTCAAACTGATGTTACTCCAGCTTTATTGTGTTTGGTGTTTCATGATTTCTTGATTCAGGTTTGTTTTTTAGCTAATTTACTGAATTTTTGTCTTACAATGGGATTTTGATTTCATTAGGGTTTTAGTGGGTTTTGTGTTAATTTAATTTGATTTGATTGTTTTGAATGAAATGGGGATTCTTGTAGAAACGTGATGGATCTGTTCTAATGGATTCTCTCAATGCTGGAAATCAATCTGAGAAAGATACTGTACCTAATGGGTCAATGAAAGGTTTCAATATAATCGAAAAAAGCAAATCCAAAGTCGAAGAAGAGTGTCCTGCAACAGTTTCTTACGTTGATATTCTTATTCTTGCAGCTAGAGAAGGAATTGTTTTGGTAATGCATTGATTATGTTGGTGTTTTGGTAATGTATTCATTATTTTGGTGTTTTGGTGTTTTCGTCGATTTGCTCCTGATTGTTTGTTGTTATTGCAGGCTGGTTGTCCTTACTATCCTGTGACTACCGGAAGGAGTAATAGCCTTGTATCGTTTCCTGAAATTGCCGCTTTTGACATTCCATCTCCTAATGATGATCTTTCCAAGACCATTACATTATTTGCTAGTAGAGGATTTACTTCTGCAAGTAGCAGAGATGGAAATGATAATATCATGTACATTGGTGGAGCAGAGATCACTCAACCTAATTTCTTCTACAACGGTACCGTAGTTGGTCATTGTCTTGAAGGTTTTATCTCTCCTTTTTGTGACATAGAAAGGATGACTCCTCTATCTTTTCCTTCTCCACAATCTGATAATCGCACAAATCCACGATTAATTAATACTCTGCCTTCCCCTGCTATTATGCGTCTGATGATTAAAGATGGTATGTTTCGACTTCATACTACTGGTTTCAGTGTTCTTAATGATCCTGCAATCTTTTCTGATGGCCATGCCTATTGTAACAATTTCAGATTCCATATCGTACCTAATCGCTTGTTAACGAGTGCTGATCTAATGAGGCTGCCAACAGGCACTACTTTGCCTACAATGGATCACAGTGGTGACTCCTTGATAATTACTAATGGAGGAAGTAGAGGTGGTCAGATGAGGATCAATTACATAAGAATCAAGACTCCTGATGTGGTTTACAATCTCAAGATTGCGGTTCAGAGTGTACTCTTGCCATTTCCTCATCTTCATTCAGCTACTGTGGAGTTTCGAGGTATGGAGGCACTGGCACTTTGTATGATTCTGCCGCTGCGGTTGGTGATCCTGCTATGTTTAAGACAAAAAGGGCTCTGCAGATAATTTGGGAATGGGATCTTGTGCAGCATCTGATAAAGACGGTGTGGTTGAGGTGGCACCAGCACCAAAGGTGCATAAGGAGACTTTGTAGCTGGTAAAGCTTGCCTTGGTTTCTGTCTGTTCCTTTGCACTCTATAGGTAATTAGGTATCACAGCTTAAAGCTTAATTAGTTAATTGCTTGTATGCATTTACTAATAACATGCATGTTCCTACTGGTAATAGTCGTGTACTACTACAACTACAACTACTACTACTACTACACCTATTACGGCAAAGGTGCTCGATGAACTTTGTAGTTATACTGGAGAAATGTGTATCTGCCATGAATGTAACTGCATTTACTTTTCTTGAGAGATGTACTGAGTCTACAGTTCTCTGGTGTTCACAAAATGGTTGTAACAGGGCAACATTGTCATGTATCTTTCAGGTTTATCTCAATAAAAAATTAGCCATTTGTACATCTGAATGCTTGATTTTCTACATTGTAGGGAATATGATAAGAAGAAGGACTTATTTCCTGCATTGCAAAAAGATTGTAGTTAGATTAATTCCACATTATATTGTCTGTGTGTAGTCTGTAACTAGGACTATATTATGTGTACTTCGCATATTGTTTGAAGTTCTGAACATATAAACGTATAAACATTATGCTTTTGTTTCTATTGTGAAGCAAGTAAGCAACAGAAGGGTAAATTTTACAAAAATATATTTCAATAAGCAATTTAAGCATTGAAAAAAAGAAGGTCCAAATATGACGAAAATATTGAAGACCATTCTTACAGAAAAAAGAAAAAACAATTATTTGGTCCCAAGTTCTCGTCTGGTTGATATCAACCACAACAATGTTTTAAGAAGGATTGGACATGGATCACCAAATTCATTCAGAATATCAAGAAAGATAGATGATGCTCATCCCACAGCAGCAGACAATTCCATCTTTCTCGCACGACACAAGTTTATATCCAACATATTATTTGTCTCTGACACGTTGAGTTCAGCATCTAAAACATTTCCATTTCGCTTCATTTGCACACTTAGGATCTTCAAGAGCTTGTAGACCTCTCTTCTTTGAGGATGACTTTTATCTTTTACCATAAACACGTGCAGTTGGTTATTTATCTCAATCCAACTGCATCCTGGCTGCTTAACAACTCCTCGTTGCTTCATTAGTTTCCTTACCCTGACAACTTCTCCCCATAGTCCAAGCTCTGTGTATATGTTTGATAGTAGAAATATGGACCTGAATTACTAGGCTCAAGTTTCAACAATTTCTCTGCCACCTGCATTCCCATATCATGGTTACGATGAACTTTATAGGCTGCAAGTAAGGACCCCCATAGGACGGTATCAGGTTCTATTGACATGCCTTCGATGAACTTATTTGCTTCCTGTAGACAACCTGCCTGCACAAGTAGGTCAACCATACATGTATAGTCATCCTTCGTCAGTACCAAACAATGCTCCTGAGTGATTGAACGGAAATGCCTACGACCCTGATCACGTTCTAGTGAAAACATCTAGAGCTTCACTCCCATATCCGTTCTGTGCATATCCCACAATCATTGCATTCAATGAAACCTGATCACGTTCTTCCATGTTTTCAAACATCCTGTATCCATCTTTAATCCATCCGCATTTTGTGTACATTGACAAGTGAGTTTCCCACAAAGATATCAGACTCTGGTCCAGAAACAAACCGGAGGCCATGTTTTATGACATGAGTATGAGCCTCCTTCCCCAGCTGTAGATTAGCAAGGAATTGGCACAAAGATTGAGTACATTAACAAAAGTGTGGTGGGTTGGCCAAACTGACTCTTTCTTTACAAGATGAAACAGTTCAAGCGCCTCTTCATTCTCACCATTTTGTGCATAACCAGCTATAATTGCATTCCATGATACTACGTTCTTCTCTGACATTTTCGTAAGCTTTAAACGAGCAGATTTGACAATCAAGGAAACCAGATTTTGTAAGGGCAGTTATTATTAGTGAATGGTGCCCCGAATGAACTTTGTAATATTGGAGAAATGTGTATCATTGCATTTTACTTTTCTTTAGAAGATGTACGGAGTCTGCGGTTCGTGTTCACAAAATGGTTGTAGCAGGGCAACTTTGTCATGTATGTTTCAGGTTTATCTCAATAAATATTTGGCCATTTATACCTCTGAATGACCAAATGTTTTATTTCTAAGTTATCAACAAGCTAGCTATGTGCACAGTAAAGCATAGAATTTGGGATAAATTAGCTATTTTGGTCCCCTAACTTTGCCTAAATTTTCAGTTGGGTCCCTAAAGTTTAAATTGGTCAATTTGGTCACAAATCTTTCGAAACGTTTGTAAAATGGTCTCACCATTACCAAACATTTAACAATTCTCTTTTTTTACAAAATAGGTTCTATTTTTACACAGTTTGGGTTTGTGTTATATTTTTAAACAATATGATGTTGCACGTGCTACTCACGTGCTCTACTGACCTAGAAAAAAAAATATATTAAAATTTGAATTTAACAGACCACGTGTGATAGTAAACTACCACTAGGCAACTTTGTTAAATGTTTGGTAACGGTGAGACCATTTTGCAAACGTTTTGAAAAATTTGGGACCAAATTGAGCAATTTTAACTTTGAGGACTCAACTGAAAATTTGAGCAAAGTTAGGGGACCAATATAGCTAATTGGTCTAGAATTTGGTATCTAGCATTGTCACAAAATGGTGCTTTCATCTGTTGTATCCAACTGATTTATGTTAAGTTTCTCAGGAAGTTGTTTACTCAACTCAAGAAGACCTGTTACCTAAGAAGGTTTTGACACTTAGATATGACATTACTTGACCATTCTCATTTCTTCCCAACAGATGCTTAACCTATTACTCAGTAAAAATGTTATAGGCAATGTACTAGTCAAAATATGGATATGAACAAGATGGTTACTATCAGTCGACTTCAAAATGGTTCCATTTATAATCCTTGCCAGGTATATATTTAGGCTAGTTTCACTCACTGCCATTATGCATTCTTCATTTTCAGACAAAATAAGAAAAGGTGAGAACTAACTTTAGCTACACAAATAAAACTTTTATAGCAACACCCTTCTTCCCTTTTTACTTGTAAACCCTATCTGTCAACTTCACGTTTCTTATCCTAGCTAATCCCCTGAGGCACAACAGTTACATGGTTCTTAGCCTTGCAGTGATGTGAGATCCTCTCTCGCCTTAATAGCGTTGGGAAATTTTTTATAAATGGTCGAAGTGCATTCACATAATTCCCACTTTACATTCTTCTTTTAGTTAGAATCATGATCTTGAACATATTGTCACAAAATTAATAGGTTCAAAGCATCAATGAAAACAAATGCAGCGAAAGCAAAACTATATAAATAAAATATTCCATATACTTATATAAAAAAAGGCAATTCAAATCCACATACCACTAATTAGCTTTATGTTTCAATCAAATTAAGAAGCAAATAAAATCTATTTTCATGAATTTCAAAGAAGTTGAACAAGTAACAAGTCAGTCTGGTTTGGCCAGGCCTACCAACACATTAACACTAATTAATTACTTATAGACAAACTCGCAAAATAAATCACGCTAACCCTTGAAATTGTGAGTAGAATAAAACTCAATCCTGAAATGCTAGGAAGCACGGACACTTCAAAAAATTCACTGTGTCAGTGTCAGACACTGCTTCGGACACTGCTTGGACACGTGTCCGACATGGCACATGCGTGTCCCATGTGCCGTTCAATCTGGACACTTCATGGACACGGCTTGGACACTTCTTGGACACTGTTCTGGACACTTCTTGGACACTGTTCTGTTTCCAAGTCCTAATTTAAGACGAATTGTAATATCTTTCCAACCATTTCTCTTTCATGTTTTATGAACTATGAATGTATATGATACATGACATGATTTCTAATATATTATTGATATACCATATTTATTTATATATATTTAATTGCCGCGTCCTAAGCCGTGTCCGTGTCCTAATTTTTGGGATAAACAAGTGTCTCCGTGTCCGTGTCCGAGTCTGTGTCAGTGTCCGAGTCCGTGCTACCTAGCTGAAATGTTACTAGTACTTGGCAAGAGTTTTGGTGGCAGCAATCTCTTGATCATCATCGATAACATCATAAAAAACATCATCATCAACAACCAGCATACCACCAACATCATCATCATCGTCACCATCAAATATCAATTCATATGTTTCCAAAAGTTGGGGGATGAATTTGCAGGAAAAGACCACACATAAGACCATATATATCAATTCTTTGAGGAAAAGGTTGTAAGATGAGTTGACAAAGAAATAAGCAAGAATACCGCGAACTACACAGTAGTTGGGATAATACAAAAACAAGGAACGAAATACTTCAATATAGTAGACACTAATGGAAGCTTGTCCATAAGTGGAAAGGCCTTTCTCTTTGAGATAATGTGTTGATGATTTAAGAGCTTTGAAAAGAAGAGCAAACCTAAAGATATTAAAACCTTCAAAGTATTGATCAGGAGTATACCTGTTGTTGTAATGAAAAGCCGAGAGAATAATGAAGGGAAAATTGGCGATAACCCCCCACATTATGGTCACTCTTGGTAAAAACCCCCTATTTTGTCCATTTTTGGCGTTAACCCCCCAACCCCCAAAATTAGACCTTATGTTGCCCAGTTTACCCCTGACCCCTCCTATTTGAGTAAACCCCCTAATTTAACGTCAACAGAAATTAACTAACAGATGTTAACTCTGTTTCCACCAACTTTTATTTGCATAAACCCCCATTTATCTTAGTATTTGTCTGAACCCCCCTATTTGCAACAGAGAAGAAGAAGAAGAAGAAGAAGAAGAAGAAGAGGAGGAGGAGGAGGAAGAAGAAGAAGAAGAAGAAGAAGAAGAAGAAGAGGAAGAAGAAGGAAGAAGAAGGAGGAGGAAGAAGGAGGAGAAGAAGAAGAAGAAGAAGAAGAAGGAGGAGGAGGAGGAGGAGGAGGAGGAAGAAGAAGAAGAAGAAGAAGAAGAAGGAAGGAAGGAAGGAAGGAGGAGGAGGAAGAGGAGAAGAAGAAGAAGAAGAAGAAGAGGAGGTGGATGGGCGACACGTGGATTGGTGGTGAAGTAAAATTTTCAATTTTGGTTTTCAATTTTTTTACTTTTCGGGGGGGTTTATGCAAATAAGAGTTGGTGTAAACGGAGTTAACATCTGTTAGTTAACTTATGTTGACGTTAAATTAGCGGGTTTACTCAAATAGGAGGGGTCAGGGGTAAACTGGGCAACATAAGGTCTAATTTTGGGGGTTGGGGGTTAACGCCAAAAATGGACAAAAGAGGGGGTTTTTGCCAAGAGTGACCATAATGTGGGGGGTTATCGCCAATTTTTCCAATAATGAATGCAGGAACTAGAAAACATTCCATTAAAATAGCACGAACGAGTAATAACTTATCTTTTAACAGAAGAAGTGGTTTCACTAATGGCCAACCAGTGCATATAACAAGAAAGAAAATGAGCAGAGGAGTCTCGGATAACAAGTTGGAAACAAGTGTAAGATGAAGAGAAGGTGAGTAGATAATATTGACAAGTAAACTTAAACCTTTCAACAAAGGAACAAGTATCATCAGAACATAGATCCAGTACACGGAAGAGGAAAATTCCTGTTGTTCAGTTTTTGCAAAAGAAAATTCTTGTTGTTCAGATTCCTGCTTAATCCTTTTAATATAATAAGCCCAGTAGAAAAACAAACAAAAGGTTACTATACAGAAGATCAAACTGTTTATTTTTAATACAAATCACCACCAACACCAGTTAGGTTTCCTTGAATCTCCAACATGATTGTGATTTGGTTATTTCAGTCGAGGGGATAGGGATATTATATTATGGGTATTTATAGAGTAGAGAAAAGCAAGGCTGTAAGAAGAACCAACAAGGGTTTTGGTTTTTTCTTTCCCCAATTCCTCTCGGAAAGCAATTGCAAATTCGGATTGATCTCTTCACATTGATATTTCTTCCAAATTGGACTTTGGGCTTTGGGATGGATCTCTCGAGTCCAGTGAAGTCAATTCGAGCAACCTGTCAGTGATACCATGGTGACTAAAATAATGGATTCAATATAAGAGGGGGCAAATGGGGCATACATATGGTGTCGGCATTCTTACCTTAAAGATCGATTAAGAATCCGAGTCACAGATTCATACAAGCGGAGGTGGGAAAAGATCCCCGCAGATGTTATCCCATGTCAAGCCCACCAATCCCTGCGAGAAAATGAAACCCCTGCCAGAAAACTACACTATCTCAGTTCCAGAGTCTGACCTCCTCACAATTTACACAACATCCTTCAGGTTCTCCATCACGCGCGCGTCGCTCGAGTGGTCACATTCTCATTGATACAAACAGTACACATGTTTTCAAGGACCAGTACCTACAGTTTTCATCATCACTCCCACCAGATAGATCATCTCTGTTTGGTCTAGGAGAGCATACTAAGAAGACATTTAGTCTTATGCCTGGCCAAACATTCACATTATAAATGCTGATATTTTCAAATATGCATGTAAGAGAAAAGCAAGGACTCTTTTTTATTAATTTTCTCTATTATTGAATAAGAAAAGAGTTCTTGGTGTATTGTGTCAAGGAAAGGCAAGTCAATAAGAAGAGAGTTCTTGGTGTTAAGTTTATAACAAAGTGGTATCAAAGCTAGGTTATAGAATGGCTAATTGGAATGATGCAGTTCCAATATCCTCGTCTAACAAAAGAGAACTATGAGAACTGGAGAATCCAGATGAAGGCGTTGCTGGGATCTCAAGATGTTTGGGATACAGTTGAAAGAGGCTATGACGAACCAGAAAGTGAAGTCAGTCGACAACCCAATGAGCTCACTCTTCTTAAAGATTCTAGGAAGAAAGACAAGAAGGCACTCTTTCTCATTTATCAATCTGTGGATGAGTCCGCATTTGAGAAGATCTCAAGTGCTTTTACTTCAGTGGAAGTGTGGGACATCCTACACAAGTCATTTATGGGAGTAGAGAAGGTGAAGAAAGTGCGATTACAAACTCTTCGAAGTGAGTTTGAGTCTTTGCATATGAAAGAATCAGAACCAATTTCTGATTACATCTCAAGAGTTCAAGCCGTGGTGAATCAATTGCGTCGGAATGGTGAAAAACTGGAAGAAGTTCGTGTAATTGAAAAGATACTTCGATCTCTCGATTCGAAGCTTGAGCATATTGTTGTGGCCATTGAAGAATCCAAGGATTTGGATACCATGACAGTTGATGATCTAATGGGATCATTACAAGTTCATGAAGAAAGGCTTCTTAAGAAAAAGGAGCATCAATCCTCTCTTGAGCAAGTGCTGCATTCAAAGCTCTCGTTAACCAAAAAGCGGGATGAATCTAATAACCATAGAGGCAGAGGACGTGAACTCGGACGTGGCCAAGCAGGGGCAGAGGTCGAGGAAGAAGTTTTAACACTTCTGGTTATGACGACAAGCATTCTGATGAGAATAGCTCAAGAGGACGTGGCAGAGGCAATTTTCAAAGGACTCGCGGCAGATTTCAGAAAATTTTTTACACTTGTAACAAGGTTAGCCATGAAGCTAAGAAGTGTAAAGCTCATATTCAGTGTTATAATTGCAACAAATATGGCCATTATACTCCAGAGTGTAGAAACAATGAAGAGAAGGCAAATTTTGTTGATGATACACAAGGAGTTGAGTCTACCGTATTGTTTAGTTATCAAGGAGCAGCCATGGATCAGGTCATTGGTATCTTGACTCGGCAGCAAGCAGTCACATGATTGGAAAGAAGCACTTGTTCATAGAGCTTGATGAGTCGGTGCATGGCTCTATCAAATTTGGGAATGAGTTGAGGATTTCGGTTAAAGGCAAAGGTAAAATTCCTATTCGCCTAAAGAATGGAAGATGTCTATTATGCTCCTGATTTGAAAAGTGACATTATAAGCTTGGGAAAACTCTTAGAAAGGGGGTATGATATACGTTTGAAAGATGGCAACCTCTTAATACGAGATCAAAGAGGAAAGCTACTTTGCCAAGTTCCTATGACCAGTAACCGAATGTTTCTTTTGAATATTCAAAATGAAACTTTAAGTTGCCTTAAAGCTAGTGTGGAAGATGACTCATGGCTATGGCATTTGAGGTATGGGCATTTGAATTTTGGAGACTTTAAGTTGTTATCAAGTAAAAGTATGGTGAAAGGACTGCCTTCTATACATCCTTTGGAACAACTATGTGAAGGTTGTTTGCTTGGCAAACATTCTAGAAATAAGTTCCCACAAGAAGCTACATATAGAGCACAAAAGCCCTTGGAATTGGTGCACGCTGATGTTTGTGGGCCATTCAAACCTGTTTCTCTTGGTAAGAACAAGTACTTTCTTGTTTTTGTTGATGATTTTACTCGTAAGACGTGGACTTATTTCTTGAAAGAAAAATTAGAAGTCTTTTTCAGATTTAAACAGTTCAAGTTGTTTGTTGAGAAAGAAAGCGGTGTTGAATTGATTGAGATCGGATCGTGGTAGTGAATTCACTTCACAAGAATTTGAAGAATTTTATGCAAACAATGGCATTCGGCGTCCCTTGACAGTAGCATACACACCACAGCAAAATGGTGTTGTCGAAAGGAGAAATCGCACCATAATGAACATGGCTAGAAGTATGTTGAAGAGCAAGAAAATGCCTAGAGAATTCTGGGCAGAAGCGGTAGAATGTGCTACCTATTTGCTGAATTGTTCTCCAACCAAGAATGTGTGGAATCAAACTCCACAAGAAGCATGGAGTGGAAGGAAGCCGAGCAGCCAACATTTACGCATTTTTGGTGCATAGCTTATGCACACGTACCTAATCAGAAAAGGACCAAACTTGACGACAAGAACACTCAATATGTCTTTGTTGGCTATGATTCACGCACTAAAGGCTACAAGCTCTATGATCTAGTCCCAAAGAAGACGGTTATTAGTAGAGATGTGAAATTTGATGAAGAAGCTTCATGGGACTGGAATGTTTCGAAAGAAGAGACTTATGATTTATTGCCTTTTTTTGAAGATGAAGGTGGAAGCACCTCAAGTGTTTCAAGAACTTCAAGCACCACCAACTCCTATTACTCCCCAATCTCAGCCACATACTCCACTCTCTCCTGGGGAATCTAGTTCAAGCGTTGGACCAAGGGGCAGAAAAAGTTTACAAGATCTTTATAATGAAACCGAAGTGATTGAAGGGGATGAAACTACACTATTTTGTCTACTTGCAGATTGTGAAATAATCGATTATGAAGATGCTTTGTAGGACGTGAATTGGCAAGGAGCAATGCATGAAGAAATCAAGTCCATAGAAAAGAATAAAACATGGGAACTTGCTGCTCTTCCAGAAGGACAAAAGGCCATAGGAGTTAAATGGGTGTACAAGGCAAAGAAGAATTAATGCTAGTGGTGACATTGAACGGTATAAAGCCAAGCTTGTCGCGAAAGGATATAGCCAAAGGGCAGGAATTGATTATGATGAAGTTTTTGCTCTGGTTGCTCGTCTTGAGACTGTGAGGTTGCTCATTGCTTTAGTCGCGCAAAACAAATGGCAGATTTTTCAGATGGATGTCAAATCAGCATTTTTGAATGGATATCTTGAAGAAGAGGTTTATGTCGAACAACCTCCAGGATTTGTTCGAATTGGTCATGAAGACAAGGTGTTAAAACTGAAAAAAAAAACGCTCTATGGGATGAAACAAGCTCCCCGTGCATGGAACAACAGAATCAATGCATTCTTTGAGAAGATCGGGCTTGTTAAATGTCCACATGAGCATGCACTTTATCTCAAGACAAATTCAAGTGGCGATCTCTTAATTGTTTGCCTGTATGTTGACGACTTAATTTTTACAGGAAACAATCCAAAATTGTTCAAGGAGTTTAAAGAATCCATGACTCAAGAATTTGAAATGACGGATTTAGGACTTATGTCATATTTTCTAGGCATTGAAGTAAAGCAAGGGAATGATGGAATTTTTATTTCACAAGAAGGATATGCCAAAGAAATCCTCAAGAAGTACCAGCTGGAAGATTGCAATCCTGTTTCAACACCGGTAGAATGTGGTCTCAAGCTTTCTAAGTTTGATGAAGGAGAAAGGACCGATCCAACTACATTCAAAAGCTTAGTTGGGAGTTTGTGTTTCTTAACTTGTACCAGGCCTGACTTGCTTTATGGAGTTGGATTAATAAGTCGTTATATGGAAGAACCTAAGTCTTCACATATGCAAGTAGCGAAGAGAATTCTTCGATACCTCAAAGGCACAATCAATAATGGTTTGTTTTATTCATCTCATGGGCAGTTTCAGCTTGAAGGTTACTCAGTTAGTGATTGGGGCGGAGATGTTGATGATCGAAAGAGTACTACAGGTTATGTTTTCTTTATGGGAGGAGCCGCATTCACTTGGCTGTCAAAGAAACAACCTATTGTTACTCTTTCTACGTGCGAAGCTGAGTATGTTGCTGCATTTACAACTACCTGTCATGCAATTTGGTTACGACAGCTTCTCAAAGAACTTCAATTTTTTTACGAAGAACCTACTAGAATCTATGTCGATAATAAGTCTGCCATTGCACTTGCAAAGAATCCTGTGTTGCACTCAAGGAGCAAGCACATTGACACTCGTTTTCATTTCATTCGGGAGCATGTGAAGAACAATTGTAACGCCCCTGAAATCCATACCTAGTTGATCAGACCAGACATAGACACCAGAGTCGTGATATGCACCATATGTCCACCATGGACCCTAGGATTCCATCACTGTCACGTGCCATCCAAGCCGAATTCTTATATCCATGCAGAACATATGGAAGAAAATAAATAAACAACATCGGAAGTCTACTAATCAAATTTCTATATAAAGAATCAACTGATGAAATAAGAGTGTCTGAAGTATCCGAAAGCTGATAAATGAATAAGCAAATGCCACGAAGGCTACAAATGATAACTGAAAGAAATATCTAGACTAAGAGTAACTCTATCTACAATCTCCAACTCTAACAGCCTCTCCATCCTCATCGGACTCTCCGTAATTAACCTCACCTGTTTCCTGTAAAAAGGGAAAGGGGAGCTCGATTAAACGACTGCAAGTTATAAGACTTGAGGTTCGATCTTAATTCCCAGAAAAGGAATCCGCGCACCGAAGGGGGTTAACTAAACATAATATAAAATCAATAAAAATACATGACAAACACTAATCTAATCCAACTTTATAAATCTTCTAATGTCTGCATCATAATTTTTCAATCTCAAACCAATCACACAATCTATCAAAGTCCATCAATTTCAATCTCAAATCAAATCATCAAACCATCCAAATCCATCAATTTCAATCCATGAAATTCATATATAAAGTTGTGCAGTAGCACCGAGTCGTACGCATCATCGCCATACACTCATTGAGTTATGTCATGTGACAACACTCCGGGACGTCTCCCCATCATACGGGTCCGGTGTTAATTTGTTTAACACGCCCAAATCTAATCCAACACATGGTTCAATCCAACCATTCTATTCCAATCATTGTCCATATAAATATATATGACGAACATGGGTGATTTAGGTTTTGGTCACCACTTTTTAGTATAAATTAGGTTTTGGAGCCGGTTTTTTTTTTATTAGGGTTTAGAGCTCATTTTCGAACCAACAACTAAAAAAATCCGGTTGAACCGAAAATATTTTCAAAATACCTAAGTTTACCCCTGAAACTCACGTGATCACTAACCCTAATATAGTTTTGAGCAGGGGTATTTTGGCCATTATAAACAATTACTTGGGTCAATTGTCGGTTCAGCTCTAAACCCTAATAAAGAAAAAAAACCGGCTCCAAAACCTAATTTATACTAAAAAGTGGTGACCAAAACCTAAATCACCCGACGAACAACATAAACGTGTATGATGTCAAGTTCAGGAATTTCTAAAGTAAGAAAGTCCATAACCAATGGGTTCAATCAAACATTACAATACCAAGTCAAATATTCAAATCCAATAATAACATATTTTAAAATATAAATTTCAGCATTAATAAATTCAATATAATCATGCTTTATTCCTCACATAAAGTACGAATTAAGCAATATAATCATCTATTATACTTTGGGACATTAAATTAACATTAAACACGTTTTAAATTACCAATTCCTACATTAATAGGTTTTTTTAAAGTTAAATTTCAGCATTAATACATAATTAAATATCACAAAGATTGTAACTTTATTGAGTTCTACTTACTAAATCATACTTTATCATGCAATTCAATTGTAATAAACGAATTAAACATGCTAACAAGGGGTTACTTCAACCTAATCTAGAAAGTAAGAGAAAACATCAAGTAATATAACTTACCTTTGAAGATGAACACAACCTAGATGCACAAACAAGAAAGAAAATCCAATTCCAAGCCACCAAATAATCAAAACAATGTAAGCAAGCAATACCCAATCAAAACCCTAGGTTTTAGAAAGTTTTTCTTCTTCTTCTTAAGCTTCTTAATTGATTTTTAATAAGAAAATTCTTACTGAAAATCAGATCTAAGTTTTATAACATGAAAACGGGTCAAACAATTAAAAATGGGTCGAAAGCAGAAAACGGGTCGGTTCGGCCCATTCGGCTCAACCGACTGAACCTTCTTCCTCACCCGAATATGCAGATTCTTGGGTATTACAACAATGAAGTGGAGCTGATCTCAATCAAGACTCAAGACCAGGTTGCTGATATTTTTACGAAGCCCCTCAAGATAGATGTGTTCAATCGGTTGAAGGCTATGTTTGGAGTAATTACAAGGAATGATTTGGTTTAAGAGGGGATGTTGGAAGATAAACCAAATCATGAGTTATAGTTTTGTTATTTATGAGTGTTAATGAGTTTGTGATTAATAATATTTGTGTGAATGTTAATTAGTGTTGGTTTATGAAAGATTGTAACTTCATACAAGTTACAAAATGTGGAGAGTCACAGTGTGGTAGAGTCCTATATATAATCTTGTATTGTGTTAAGGAAAGGCAAGTTAATAAGAAGAGAGTTCTTGGTGTTAAGTTTCTAACAGGGATGTCATGAGTGGTGAGTATTATGCCTACATTTCCTCGCGATGATTGGGTTTTCGAAAGGGGTGAAAAGCAGAATTTGTTTTGATTGAAAGGAAGTAACAAAGAAGAATTCATTTCATGCTTTCTTTGCTACAAGTTAGTTTAGTTGAGTGTGTCAGTGTCATATGTGAAAGAAAACCGTTATCAACAGTTTATATGGTTTACAACATACCATCATGACAGTTAGTCAGTTACAAACATTAGTGGGCCTTGGGTTAAGAGTTTAAATCCAACATTGGTAGTGGGCCTAATCAGATTGACTTAGAGGATATGGTCACTTGACTATTAGTCAACGATTTTGACCAATTGTTGACTCAAATTGATCACCTTGATTGTTACTTTGGTTATCAATTCAGTGCATTGGACAGAGAAGTAGTAGCTAGACCTAGCTAGGTGGCTAAGTGGTCAAAGGGCTAATAATAACCAACCTTGGTGAGTTGTTGAATATGGAAAAAGTTTCTGATACAAGGTATTTATGACTGTCGTCAACATATGCTGGCAAGTGGCAATGGTTACTCTCTAATCTCTATCACCCAGACACCCACCTCCTATTTCTCCTCCTTGTCTCAATTCTCCACAAATAATAAGCCAAAACCATTAAAACCACCCTCTTACATGCTGACGTGCTAAACAAGAAAAAACACACTGCAACCCTTAATTCAAGACACAAGAAGAATTTTTTTTTTCTCTGTGATTTGAGTAGGCTAAGTTTTGATTTTTTTTATTGGTAAACGCGGTTGAGGGGACCCTACCCCTTTAAATTTTTTTTATTGGTAAACGCGGTTGAGGGAATCCTACCCCTTTAAATTACGTGTAAAAACTTATATCAACCATCATCTTTTGTTGACGTGTTTCGAACCACAACCTCTCCGCTTTGTGAGAGGGGTGCTACCATTGAGCCACAAACTCATTAGCGTTGCTAAGTTGCTAACAACCAACTCTATATAGTCAACAATTCATTTCATGCAAGAGTATAGCAGTGGGAACAACTATCTAACAAGTAGATTGCTTATAAGCAAAAGTCCTCATCATTTGTCTTACTTCACGCAGGTATAGGTGTAGAACTGTAGGTGCATGTGTCACACTGTCATGATGTGTGTATAAGATTCAAGCAATTTGAATTAAATACTACTGTACAGTATAAGGTATATGTAAATTAAATTCTACAATAGGTATGTGTATTGAAAAGTCAAAATCTGGTACTACATGACATCTTACTTATATGTTTAAGTTTAAATTCCTTCTGATATTTGGGATACAGTGATCATGGAATGCAGGAAGGAATTGCAAATGCTGCTTACATATAGAATTTAATTGCTTTTAATGCTGTTTGGTGGTAGGAAGTTCTGATGAAAAGATGTTGACAAATCAAACATAGTAGTAGTAACTGAAAATCCGAGGTACCCTTTAATTTGTTTAACATCTCTCATTCTCTTCTCTCTACACATCCCATCTTCCCCACTCCCTCTTCAACCCCACATTATAAACTCTTCAATTCTCTCTATTCTCAATTCCTTTTGCCTCTATAATAATTCTCATTCTCTCTTTCTTTAGCTCTATCACTTTCTCAAAGTATTTTTTCTTTGGTCTGTCTTTTTCATTTTCTTATCTTGGCCCTTTTTTTTGGAGCTAGTTCTTCATATATATAAACTTAGTTAATTAAGCAAGGAAAAAATGAGGTTGGGATTTTTAATTGTGTTGTTTTTGGTTATTGGAAGTAATATCAAGTGTGGTGTAGTTGCAAGAGATGTTTTCTGGAATGGAATTAAAGAAGCAAATGATGAGAAAAATTTAGAAGAGAAAGGACAATCAAATGTGGAAGTTGTAGTAAAAGGTGATCTTGGTATGAAATGCAAGTTCAAGAAGTTGAAGTTATGTGATTACTATTTTTCTCACTTTGAAAAGAACACAAATGATAGTACTACTTTAGATGCTGATAAAAGAAGAGTGCCTACTGGTCCAAATCCTTTGCACAATAGGTAGCCGGCTATAGCTAGAACAAGAAGAGCTAGAGGAACTTGAATATATGCAAGTGAAGAACTAACAGCTTCTGATCGAAGATGAAGATCATGGTGATAAAGGATGTCCACCCAACTCAGGTGATGGCTTTAATTCTTCTAGCTTGACAGGATGATATTAGTTGCAGTATTCTAGCCTGTGAGACTCAGTTCAATATGCAAAAGAAAATGCTAGCTGAAATGAAGAAATTGTATTAATTTTTATTTTTTTCTTCTTTTTCCCTAACATGTATATGAATTGAATTTCACAAAATGGTTATGTGATCTTGGAACACATGTGTTTTTTCATCTGATAAATTTGTCTACTTTTCAAATTTGACATTATTTTTTGAAATAATTTGTGCAACTTTTATAGGAATTTCTAGCTAGTTTTCTTTATTTTCTTGTATTTCTATAGCAAATAGTCAAACAAGAGATATGCTATGCTTTCCTTGGAACAGTTTGTTTGTTTTCAAATTTCAATTGGTTTTAGATTTTACTTGTTTATTTTTGGGGTGATGGAGCTTATTGGTTTGATCAACTTCTGGTATATACATAAACTAAGACGAGGCTTAATAACCAAAATGGTTACATGTCAGACATTATATACACTCCTATAACCTATAAAATCATCAGGCCTAAAATTGTTTAGAGCTAATTAGTGATACCCCCCGAATTCAAGGCAACATAGCGATACCCCCCGACTCCAAAAAGATTTGTGTTACCCCCCCCCCCCCCCCCCCCCCAAAATTATTTTCTGGTGAAAAATCGACTTGAACTGCCATAAATACCCTTATGCCACATCAAACTTTTAATTTGACCTAAACCATTGCTGACGTGACATAAGGGTATTTATGGCAGTTCAAGTCTATTTTTCACCGGAAAATAATTTGGGGAGGGGGTAACACAAATCTTTTTGGAGTTGGGGGTATCGCTATGTTGCCTTGAATTCCGGGGGTATCGCTAATTACCTCAATTGTTTAGAAAGGCATATATTTAACATCTAGAAATGAAAATAGAATTGACTTTTTCCACAATTATCTTTGACATCTTAACTGATCAAGCATTGAAAGAAATTACACAAAAACATAAAGACATTGATCAATTCAAGTAGGTCCAGTAAAAGAGGTATCCGACCATGGTGTTGCAAAAAGAAGACATGAAGTAATGTACACAACTAACTGCAAGAAGTAGAGGATTTATTGAATGAAGTGATGAAGTAGGTTTAAAGGGGATGGATAGAGAGGAATTGGTTACATGGTTTTGATCTGTTTAGGAGTAAAAGAATGGGATTGGTTACCTTATTTGGATATATAGTAATGAATGAGAAGAGTGTCAGTATATGTATATGATTGATAGACCTGCAAGTGCAGTTGATGCATGTCGTACGTGCCAACCAGCCCTGCATCTGCATGGTAATGCATTCAATTCAATTTAACCTTCTTTACTCACTACTAGCCATCAAACTAAGAAGAAAAGCAAACTAAATTTTGAATTCTCTTGTCTCTGTATGTCTTGTTTCCCACAACTTGTAAGTTTTTGCTGTGAAACATGCATGGTTCAGAATCAGATAAATGCAGAGAGAAGGAGAGCAATAGGGTGTTGGGTTTTGTGTATAAAACCAATTAAATGGAGAAAAAAGAGTGTGTGAAAGAGAGAGCTTTTATTAAGCTTTGGGATTCACATAGAATTCCATTCTGTTTGAGTATGATTGTGTTTTCTTAATACTGGTTTGACTGGATATTTGATTCATATTTAAGATTTATTAATGGTGATTAGCATCATCATATATTTAGTTGATGGGGTTGACCTTTGATATCTCCGGTCCATTATTTAGTGCTCTGTTTCATTGCAAGCCCAATACATGCAATATCACACGGGTGTTATTCTTCTCACCCAAAATAGTTGTCAAAATCCCAAATTGAAAAACTTGTCAAAAAAAACCCAACACCTTAGTCATGTCATTTATTCATTTACCCTTCTTCCCTAACAACTTTTAAAAATCCTAATTTTTTTTTGAGAAATGCTAGTGTTACTGCGGAGGTGACGCTCCAGGCTTACCTTCTCACCAGATCTTGCCATGTGTACTTGTTGAACTTGGTTAAGGTTTTAGTTGGTTTGCATAGAGATTTTAGGTGAGAGAAATAGTGGAGAAAAAATCGGAAAAAAAGAAAAAAGAATCCTAATAATTAGTACAACCTCCTTTTTGAAAAAAAAACTAAAAATTTGTTGCATATCTCATTTTTTTTTTATTAGTTTAGTGCTCTTCGAAATTCAATGGAAATAAAAAAGTGTTGTTTGTGGCTATTTTTGTTTTGATGGGTTTTTTTTATACAATTAGAAGAATAATGAAGCAAATCTTAGTTATCAATTGTTAGATTTTTTTCGCCAAATGAAGCAAAGAGAAGACAATGAGTCAGACTAAATAAAGAGGTTGTTATCAATTATGAAAAAAAAACAGAGGTTGTAATTATTAGAATTTTTTTTTCTTTTTTTTTTTTCCTATTTTTTCTCCACTATCTCTAATGTGGAATATATGCAAACCGGTTAAAACCTTAACCAAGTTCATATTGTACACATGGCCAAATTTGGTGAAGAGGTAAGTCTGGAGCGTTACCTCCACAGTAACGCTAACATTTCTTTTCTTTTCTTTTTTTCTATTTTTTTTTTTTTTTTTTTTTTTTGTATTTAGAACTAATACATTATGTTCCACATTTTTTTTTCTTTGTTCTCTATTTTTCTCTTTAATTTTGTTTTTTTTTTAACCAAAACAAATTTTATTCATAAAAATTTGAAGAATTATACAAAGTTAGAAGACAAAGCGTGCTACAAATTGTGCTACAAACACGCTCAAATGCAGACAATAAACTCTTACTTTTGTGAATGATTACACATAAACATTTGTTAGGACGATATCCTTAACCTCATTTCCTTAACCTCATTTGAGCTTTTTCTGAATAATATACTGGTAGGGGTCCATGCCAAACCTCCTAAAGGTTTGTTAAAAAAAAAAAAACCCCTCATTTGAGCATGTCCTATGTTTTATTATAGGTTTACCACAATGAAATTCAAAACCCAAAATATATTGAAGACATCTCAGGGTTTCAAAATCAGTACTTTCTATAGAAGTATAGAATCAGATAAAAATAATTTGCACTTGTAACGGCTTAATTGAAACAAAATTTATGTACAAGAAATTGTTTCTCATTAACAGTGTGCAAGTTTGTCCCACAATGAAGAACGGAAGAAAACTATTCGAGTGTTCAGATTGTGAGTGTAGATGAGAGGCCAAAAATGTAAATTTGTATAATAGAGATATTTGGTTTATTGACAAGTTTTTCAATTTGGGTTTTTTTGACAACTATTGTGGGGCGGGAAGAATAACACCCTATGACCCTATCACATCTCAGATTGAAATTAATTGGATTAAATGGGATGTGCTCTTAGGCCCCCATAGAGTTATTGTAAAATTTTGGGCCTTTAGAATTTGAGAAAGACAACCAGAAGACTATGTTAAAGCCATAGTTGGGATATCCAATTGTTTGACATCCAATTATTTAAAAATGGATATATCTGCAATTTCAACTAGGGGTGCTGATTGGGGTGGAGCAGGACGGGCGGGGAACAAAGCGCGGGTTGGGGCTGGGCGGGGTCAAATAATCCCCGCTCTTAGGCGGGGCGGGGAACGGTGGGTTGGAAAAAGGTTCACCCAATCCCTGCCCTGTACAGGTCGGGGGACGGGGAAAAAGTCACAATATCATAAAATTCTCTGAGTCTTGAGTCTGGAAAATAAAATAAAATTACAATATCATAAAATTCTCATCATGCAAAAAAAGCCAAATGTGTCTGAGTCTGATCAGCCACAAGGCATATCAGCTACTAAACAAAATTTTACAATCTTCCTTTTTGAAATTAAACAAAATTTTACAATCTTCCAATGTATCATCCAAACTATTTTGTTCAAAATCCTAGTTACCATCAAACACATTTCTCAAAGTTTTACTAACTTCACTCTGAGTCAAAGTAAAGAATCCGAGCAGCCGTGTTCAATTTTTCTGATAGACTGAACTGTGTTCTTGTAAGGCTTGACAGATACAACAACAACAACAAATGGTGCTTAATCATATGATAAAACCCCTGAAAGTATATATCATAATTACTCTCTGGCCAAACAACAACATAACAACAGTACATAATCATGAGACTTGAGAGAGGTAGGAGAAGGCAGCAGCAGAGAGCCGTTGTGGGTTGAGGTAAAGAGAGAGAGAGAGTGAGAGATAGAGAAGATTAGGGATATGGGGCGGGGATGGGGACGGAGCGGGGTGGCATGGTTCGGTTTGGTTCCATTTTACCATTAAACTGAAACCGAACTGTGCAAGCTGGTTCGGTTCGGTTCGGTTTCAAAAATCGAAAAATATTATTAAAATTGGACTGCACCGAACCGATTTAATTCGGTTTGGTTCGGTTTGGCCTTTTGTGTTTTGGGCTTTAATAACTTTGGGTTTTTTTTTTTTTTGTAATCTAATGAATATTTGAATATAATCTAACATTTATAAAAAAAAGTAATAAAAAACATATATAAAGTATATATATAAATAAAAAAAATTAAGAAAAAAAAATATATATATATATATATATTTTCGGTTCGGTTCGGTTCGAACCGAAATATTAGAATAGGAACTGGAACTGGACTGTATATACTCGGTTCGGTTCCAATTCCAGTTCGGTTTGACCGGTTCCTGGTCAACGTAGTTTTGACCCGGTTTGGTTCCGGTTTTAATTCGGTTTTCCGGTTTTTTGCCCACCCCTAATGAAACCCATCCCTACCCTACTACCCATTGGGGCGGATACGGGGCGAGACAAACATTAGGGCGGGGCGGGAAGATGAAAAACGAGGCGGGTTCGGGTCACGGGGCAAGTTCAGCACCCCTAATTTCAACACTAAAAAAAAAACATACTGGGATTTTTTCATGCAATACTTGAATATTTAAATATGTTGATATTTAATTTTTAAAAATTCTAAAATATTCACAAAATATATTTTGGCATTTTCATCTATGGTTAAAATTCATCTATGGTTTAAAGGTTTAAAGCAACTCAACTCTTAAAAGCGAATGAGCCTGTGGTGTGGTCTCAATGGTAGCACCCTTCTCACAAAGTGGAGAGGGTGTGGGTTCGAAACATGTCAACAGTTGATTGTTGTTCGCCCATCAACAAAAAAAAAAAAAAAAACTAAACTCTTAAAAACAAAAAATAGAGAGAGAGAAAAAAAAAAAAAAAACTGATGATGGCTATAGTGTATAGAAAGATGGATTAGTCATTAGACAATCACTCAATTATTGGCATAAAATGTATATTATATTTTGGTTATAACTTTAAATATATGTATTATTGGTTGGTTAGTCAATTTTGGTTTGTATCTTTATAGTAGTTGCCTTTGTGAAAGCCTGAGTTGGTCCAAAAATGAAGCCTAGCTCCTAGACATTTTAAAGTATCCATTAATCCATAGTCCATCCATAACAATGAGGGCACATGTGTTATATTGTCACCATCTCTACTAGTTTGATCATAGGCCCAGTAACATACTAGCATATGATCCAGCCCATTAACTATACAACACATTTGATGTGGTTCAATATGAAATTTGGAGAGGGAAAAAAAAAATTGAAATTTGGAGAAGTGACATAAAACAAAATTTTGAATCAAATTAATCTCATAGTGAAAGCTATATAAGCAATGGCACATTTTGGTTGGTGGGCGAGGTTGAAGAGGATCGCTACCTCTTTAAATTACAGGAAGAAATTTTCCATCAAACAATTAGCAGTCAACTTGATTTGAACCCACAACCTTGTCCGAAAGAGAGAGATGCATTTCCATTGAGGCATTGAGCCAAAGGCTCATATGCTAGTTTCGCAAATTGCTCAACCCATTGTTAGTTTTTTAACACGATGGTGCATCCATGGACCATCACTGAGGGACACACATTAGAGTTTTGCTTTAACATTGTTAGTAGTTAATAGTGCCATGGTCCATGGATGCAACATGCATGCACCAGGATGAGTACACCATACAAGTGAGAATGTGGAATTTCATCAGATGTTGCATTTGGTGATATGTAAAGAAAGAAGATAGGGTCAGGGGCTAAGTAGGCGACAATCAAAATGTGGGTCCTAAATCCTCATCAGTGCTAGTAAGACTAGTAGTCTAGCTATAGTACTAAACCATGTGTAGATGTACAGAGAACAAGTGAACAACAATCAAACAGAGAAACATCAGAAACTCCAGAAGAGAAAAAGGCAGAATATCATACATGAATTAGGCTTGTTTTGTTTTTTTCTGATTTTTTTCACACACAAAAGTATGTACTTTCAACATCAAAAGGTCACTTAAATGTATTCTCTTTTGTTTGCATGTTGTAGTGGGTGGAGAGAAAACTCAACAGACAATAGCTTTTGGATTTCACTCGGGAGATTTTTCTGTGAAGATCACCAACGACCAATAACATTCTAATCTTAAATTCATGTTCAAACAAAAAAACCCAATAACAAAGTACTGCCAGCTTTGTTCATTTGTACAAAATATATCTATATATAAACAGACCTTTGGGAGTTTGGGTTACTTTGGCTTACAAAGTTACATTTCTTCTCTTCTATCACCAAAGGGCAAAGGATAAGGTAAAGACTCTTTCATTATATTTTCTTGGTTTTGTTCATGATTTTTAGTTAATCTTTTCTTTTGCAACTTCATATGTAATAGTTCTACTTGTAAGTTCATTCATATCAATATATGATATTCAGGGCTTTTTAAAATTGGGTTTTCTTCAAGTATCTGAGAATGTAAAGTGAAAGTGTTCTTATGCTGATCAACACTCTGACATTTTTTTTTCTTAAGTCTGTAAATGTTTTTGTATTGTTTCCTTCTTCTTATTGTATTGTGTTTGTGTGTTCTACTTCTCAGTTTTACTTCTTCAGAACTCTAAAATGGGGGTTTTTTAGGCTTAAACTGAGTTAAACACAATTTAGTATTATAAATAAAGTTCATATGGTTTTTCTTTCTCTATGTGTATAAGTAAATTATTAGTCTTTGTTCATTGTTCTACTTCATAGTTCATAGTTCATACATGTTAGGATGTAGGAATATATAATACTAAGTGTTTTCAAGACGAAACCTTGATCAAAATGCTATGGATATTTATTATTTTGATGAAACATTGATGCCCCAATTGGAATCTATATCATAAGATTTTGTAGAAAGCAAGGGAAAGAATAGTCTTAGAAATCGCAATTATTGGTCCCTTTACTAGTACTTTATTGTGTCCTGTTTCACTGGTTTACATCACTATGTAATTTTTTCTAGCTCAAATGTGTTTTCTTGAAAGATTGAAGAGTTATTAAGCTGAAACTCTTGTTATGTTTGGCTTAACAGTGAAGAAAGATGGATGTGATTTTGGATTGGAAATCCATAGGTTCTCTTCTGGCAACCTTCATGTTCATTCGAACTGCAATAAATGATTTCTTACCTCCTGAAATATACCAATATCTTAAGCGCTTCTTCTCGAAAATTTTCTCTTCTCTTCTACCCAAAGTCACTATTATCATTGAAGAATTTGATGGTGCTTACACCAATGACATTTTTGAAGCTGTTCAGGCCTACCTTAGCTCCAAATGTTTCTCCTCAGCTCAAGTCCTTAAGCTATCCAGACCCAAGAATTTTAAGAACCTTACCTTTACCATGAACACTAATCAGAGTTTTGAAGAGACCTTTGAAGGAATTAAGATCAAATGGTCATTCTACAGCGTGGAAAAGAAAACGTCTAATCTTGGTTACTCTCGGTCTCTTGAGAATCGTCTGTTCGAGTTGTCATTTCATCGCAAATACAAAGAGAGCGTTCACTCTTCTTATATTCCTCATGTCATGGAGGTAGCTGAGGCGATCAAATTCAGGAACCGTGAAAGGAAATTATATACTAATCGAGCTTATAACGAAGATGGTCGGATTTGGTCGTCCATACCCTTTTCTCATCCATCTACATTTGATACATTAGCAATTGATCCAGTTTTGAAGGAGGATATTAAACAGGATTTGATGAGGTTTGTCAGAAGAAAAGAGTTTTACAGCAGAGTTGGAAGAGCTTGGAAGAGAGGCTACCTTCTTTATGGTCCACCTGGGACAGGTAAGACAAGCTTGATTGCTGCGATTGCTAATTTCCTCGAATTTGATATATATGACATGGAACTGACTGCTGTGACCAGCAATTCACAAATGAGAAAACTCTTGATCTCGACATCCAATAAGTCTGTTATTGTAGTGGAAGACATTGATTGTTCACTCGATCTATCGGATAGGAAGAAGAAGGAAAGCAGAGCTGAAGATGATAACAATGAGAATGAAGGAGACAGTAGGAAAATCAAGAGTCAGAAGAAGGGGAGCTTGCTACAGACTGTCAGTCTATCAGGGGTGTTGAATTTTGTAGATGGACTTTGGTCATCATGTGGGGGAGAAAGATTGATAATCTTTACGACCAATCATAAGGAGAAACTGGATGCGGCATTGTTGAGACCTGGTAGAATGGACAAACATATTAACCTCTCATTCTGTGAAATTGAGGCATTTAAGATGCTGGCAAAGAATTATCTCGGTATTGACAAGCATGAGCTGATGAGGAAGGTGGAAGAGATGTTGCCGCTTACCAAAATGACCCCAGCTGACATTGCAGAAATCTTCATGAGTTGTGAGGAAGATGCAGACATGGGCATGATAAGTGTCATCAAGAGGATGGTTAAGGAGAAGAAGAAAAATGATCATCTGACAATTGAGGATGCTTCAGTTGATGATCAGAAAAGTAAAGCAAAGAAGAATGATGACAATGACAACGAAGATGCTTCAGTTGATCAGAAAAGCAAAGAGAAGAAGATCACTGACAATGACAATGAAGAGAAGGAAGATGCAACTGAAAAGAAAGAGGAAGATTAACCGACAAAGACGAGGCTTGCATATTTTTGGTTTGCAGCTCAGATAAAAATTTCTATCCATATGACTTGGGATGTTTTGCTATAACATCATTATGCTTCAGTTAAGTACTAACAACGATGTTTTATGTTATTAAACAGTTATATTACCATGAATTGGGATATTATATTGTACCAAAAAGACTTCTTATGTGCATTTGGGGATTATGTAATGTAATCTTTTCATCGAGAAGTATAGCATGGATTTTGCATTCTGTCTCAAGTTTTTTTTTTCCCGAATTGAATGTGAACTTTATTAAGAATTAAGAGAGATTTGTATTCCAACCCTTCAAATTATAACTAGAAGTATAAAAGATGAATTATACTAGAAGTAGAATATTAGGGTGGAAAGCTATATATCTCAATGTGAGACATAACTTGTATATATAATGAAAGAATTGTGTTAGACAAGTCACTACTACTAGTAGTGTGTTAGACAAGTCACTACTAGTAGTGTGTTAGACAAGTCACTACTATTACAATAACTTCCAACATTATACAACAAATCATACTTCGAATCTAAAATATGTTCTATAAGGTTCCTCCAAGCAAGTGATGAAAGAAGGTCGCTGTAATGATGTCCACACTTTCACTCCCAGGTACAGACTTGCTCCTTTCTTTGCTGCCATGTCTGCTGCAAAATTTCCCTCTCTATAAGTCTGAGTTATACTCAAAGAATGCATTCTGTCTCAAGTCTTCGTACATATGTTTGGGTGATGTGGTTACTTATGTTGAAAATGATATGCTCCATAGTTTTTTTTTTTATCTTAGAATACTTCTAGTTTGAAGTTAAAACTGTTGCAGAGATGCTCAACTTATTGCTAGAAATCAACACATTTCAACCCTTGGACAGTTTAGTAATTGCAATAAAATTGAAATTCTTCTTACTTCAACTACAACAGATGAATGATGTTCATTAAATTTATGCTTACCTTTCGAACTTGCCACAAACCGAGCCTCAATATGTAGAGTGATTGATATGATGCAGATCTATTGAGCACGATGTTGCGAGGTACAATTAATTTCATAAAGAAGATGAAAACAGATACTAACTTTACTACATCTTCCTCATGAACCAAGCCTATGAAGTTCAGAGAATAAATATATTCATATATGTATACTTGCAACATGCAAATGATTAAGACAAGCACATTAACCTCTGCGCAAAATTTTACAAGTTCTCTAGATGTAATGATTCCTGCTAATAAGGCAAATGTACCTTTGAGACAGAGCTAATTCTCATATATATCTGAGCATTGAGAAGTTCTCTTCTCTTCACAAGCTGGACTTGAAATCTATGTTGAATATTTTTGCGCTTGTATCAAGTCCTTTTCTTGAATCAAATGAAGTGGAAAAGAATACGTGTTTTACCTATGCAGGAACAGCTAAAATGTTGCATCAGCAAATTCCTACACTTGACAGTAAGGTCTGCTAGTGTAAATTTTTAGGCATACGAGGCCGAGATAATGTGGGGCTATCACTTAATATGGGTGAAGGGAAACTTCCGGATATAGTCTCCCAAGAAAGGTTATCATCCGGCTTCCGACGCATCCGCTCCATGAATGCTGGTTTCGTGGGAGTTGAAACCAGTTCTACTTTGCATGTTAGCATGGCAACTATCTGAGACATTGGAGGCCTCATTGTTGGGTAAGCTTGAAGGCATAAGAAGGCTACATGAATGGCTTGTAATACATCCTTCTCCACAAACCCATCTTCACGTAATTTTGGATCCACAAGCTCAAGTAGGTTGGATCTCTCGTAAAGTTTCCATGCCTAATAAGAAGCATACAGGAAAGAGTTGAGTTCAAAACAAACAATGAAAAAACATTTAATAAGAACACACAAGAAGAAAATGAGGAATGAGGGTTTAAAAGGCTTACATATTCGGGAAGATATTGCATTTCTGAAGGTAAAGAAAGATCGGTGTTTTTCCGGCAACCAATGATCTCAAGCACTAGAACTCCATAGCTGTAGATGTCTGCCTTCTCAGATAACTCTCCTCTGATGGCATATTCAGGTGCAGTGTAACCTCTAGAAGTATAAAAAAATAGACAAAACACACATCAGTGAATTTTTCAGCCAAAGGAAAAGGCTTCCTAAAAACAAAACCGAGAAGTGTTGAAACAGAATGATAATAGAAACGTCTTATTTCAAAACTTACAAAGTTCCTGCAAATGTAGTGCTGAGATATGTCTCGTCCTCTGGAAAAAACCTAGCCAACCCGAAATCTCCAATCTTTGGTTGATATTTCTCGTCAAGTAGGATGTTGCTTGCTTTGATATCTCTATGAACAATTCTTAGGTGTGAATCTTCATGTAGATACTGTAAACCTCTAGCAATGCCGAGGATAATTTGGAACCGGGTTCTCCAGTTCAGGAAGTACTCAACCTTTCCTGTTCGACAAAAACTCTTAGGGAAAAAACAGAAGAAGATTCTAAACTGCACATATGCTAGACATTGTCATTGAGGAATAGAGAGTTTGCACCAACCATATAATATCTTGTCCAAGCTCCGGTTCTTCATGTACTCGTAAACCAGTAGCCTTTGTTTCCCGTCAGAGCAACATCCAAGAAGTCGAACCAGGTTCTTGTGTTGTATACTTGTAATCATTCTGACCTCTGCGAGAAATTCTGTTTCTCCTTGCTGGGATTGGTCTAGTGACAGTTTCTTCACTGCAATCATCTTGCCATCCACTAACTTTCCCTGTTACAACATAATATACCATCTTAAGACAATGCAAATAAAGAGTACTCTTCACATTCATCCTTCCATGATCTATCTAACTTCCCCTGCTAACAAGTGCTGTACTTTTAGTAATCAAACACTCATTTGAGTATACATTTTGACACAGATTAAGGTAAAGCATGCATACTTATGACTATTAGAATTCAATCAATTTTCATATTACACATTACAGTGCTTTTGTACCTTATAGACAGGGCCAAATCCACCACTTCCAAGCATATTCTGAGGGTGGAAATTCTTGGTTGCCTTCTTCAAAGTCTGGAATTTAAAATAGCTTATGGTTCGAAGATTTCCGCTGAAGTATTCTGGGGTTGCTGCAAAATTTAACCATTTAAGAGCTACAATGTTTAAATTGTTGTCAGTTATACACTTGTACTAATTTCCAAAGCCGGAGTCTAACCTGCTTGGCCTTTAGGTTTTTGTCGAAACTTAGCCAGCTCGAAAATTTTGATGTGTTTCCGGAACAATACCAGTAGAATCAAGCAGATCAAAAGTAATATTAGAATGGCAAGGAGAATATAAAAGAGTGGTGATCGCTGATTTTTGGGGTCCCCCAACGCAACTTTAGATGGGGATGGAGATAATGCTGCATAGATCAGATTAAAAGTGTTGAATTAGATAAGTAAAACTTTTCTTCCATTAAATTTAGACTTGCATTTTGAAAACCTAAAGAGCTTCACAGACTTTCAGCTTAAAACACTTGGAAGTGTTAAATCTGTTGTATGTGGGAGGTGGTTAAAGAAACATCTGTTTAACACAAATGCTTCACCATTATACCTCCAAAATATATTAAGCAATATTGATTCATTTGAGTCCAATCCATTTCAATACTAGAACTCAAGACTATTATATATGTTATCAATCGTAGAATCCTTGGTTAGGATCAAATAAACAAGTAAACTTGCACTCCTATTATAGAGATTGCAGAGAAGGAGATTCCACTATAATACTTACAGTCTGGTAGCAACCAGCTGCTTACTCGGCCCATACTTGAACAAGCAAACAGTTTATTCTAGTTAATCCGGCCTTCAGGGACTCCCGAGAGGCAGAAGCGCAGGTTTCATCACCTAGTAGCAACTGATATAGTATTAATTGATGAACGAGAAAAAGTATGTTGTGAAGCAATCTTCTTCCCCTATACTCTTGTTTTTTTATATTTCTGGTGTTCTTTTGAAGGGTTTAGTTGGAGAGCATTGTTGCAGAGAGAAGGAGAGATTGATCAATGATAGAACATAGGGAAAACAATGTTAGGGAGTTTGGAATATTGGTGTTTATGGAAGCAGACAAGAGTAAGAATTCAAAAATTATTGTATAAACTCTATTAAGACGGCGATTATCACCATGCTTTTTTGTAAAATGACATAATAAAATGACTCAGTCCAGTAAAACCATTGGCATATATCTTAACTTGGAGATCTCTCACAGGGTCAACATCAATGCACTGTATAGGATCATTAGTAAAACCATTACTTCAGTGATTATATTTTGATGTAATTAATGATCGATCGATGACCATGTCTTGCATCGGTTTGTACTATATGTAGTAAAATACACATTTAACATATAAGTAACATAAGGAAAAACTCAATGAATAGATTCAGGAATTCAGATTGAAGCAGTGAAGTGATTGCAAATCAACAACATATAGACAAAGCCATTGTTTTCAGTATACTAAGCACCTCAAGCCCTTGGCCATATCTGATGCAGATTTTACTGAATACTTAAAACAATGGGAAATGTATTGAAATGTAAAGTATGTAAGAATGTTGTGTGGGGGCAAATAAATGTATCAATCAAAACGTTACTCCCAAAGTAATACTCCAAAATAAACCAACTAACCACCAACCAACATTCTATTCTAATTTCTAAACAATAAGTTTAATTGAAATTTCTGTTTGTTTATCAATGTTAACTAGCAATTAGGTGTAAACAGTAAACCATCTGTTTCCTTATTCCTTGGCAATATCCATTTTGGTTTCAAAATGCCAACTTAGCTTGATTTTGACAATTTCAAGGGGGTTTGGTTTGGTTTGGTTTGGGTGAACAGTTAACTTTTTTTTCTTTTTTTCTTCAGAATCTTCCACAGTACCATGTTGGGCCAATAATTAGATGGGTTGGACTTTACAATGGGCCCATATCCATTATCTGAGCCCAATTGAAGAGAATAATTGGTGCAACTCTTTTTAATGAGTTGCTTATAAGCATTTCATCAAACATTGGTCTAAGTCATGATTGCAACTGTTTTCCTCCATTAATGATCTCTGTCTGTTTCAATAGATCTTTGTTTGATCATGTTACTTATAAAAACATTTCAACACATGTTGTTTAGATCTTCATCAAATGGCTTCATCATCATCACCACCTCTTGTTCAGAAAAAGAAGCAATATAGTTTCTTTTCTATAACAACTTTGTATTTGTTCTGGTTTCTTTTTTTCTTATTACTTGTTAGTATCTTCTTCTTTAGCAAAAATGCTCTTGAACCCACTCTTTCTTCTTACAAAGATTACCTCATTTGGTCTTCAAACAACTCTCCACCTCTTGTTTCCACCTCACCACCAACACCAGAAGAAGTAGTATCAGTTCAAATTGATCCAGTTGTTGTTGGGGTGAAAGAAAAAGAGATCCCCATTCAAGAAAAAAGTTCTTTGGTGGATGAGCAAGAGACCATTGATTCTATTTCTAAAGATGGGATTCTTTCAGTTAATTCGATGTCGGTGGATTGGGGAAGTAATTGTGATTTGTATTCTGGAAAATGGGTGAAGGATGAACATTATCCACTTTATCAACCAAGTACTTGCCCTTATGTGGATGAAGCTTTTAGTTGTCAAGGCAATGGGAGACCTGATTCTGAGTATTTGAAATGGAGATGGAAACCCGATGGATGCAAACTTCCAAGGTATATAATCAAATGTGAATTTGGTTTTCGATTATTGTTTGGAAATTTGGAAAGTTTAAACATGTTTTAACCTGTTCATTATAAATTGGTAAGCTATTTAATTATTTTTCTGAGAACAATACTTTATCTCAATACAAAATACTTTATCTCCTTAGACATCACAATGATTCCCATCATCAAACATAATACAGCATGAGAAGTTGTGTTTTGATGTATTAAATATTGTATTTATATCTGTGTTTTACACTTTAGACTGAAGAATTGTATTCCCAGTCTTACCCGACTACCAGTGTATGTACCCAAATCCATACTGAGCACATTATCTCGTGAGTGCATCTGTATTGTGTCAATTTCTTTCTTTTTTAATAGCTCTATTTAAATTTAAATTATACTATTTTAACAAATGATGATGATCGACCCTTCTAGTCTTACCACAATCCTGCATTTATAGAATATTCAAATGAATGTGTTTTCCTTTTTACCATTTGTCATCGTTAAATTTATTCTATTATTGTTCAGACTTAACAGGAGCGCGTATTTCTCTTGCCTCATTCTTAATTGGTAGGTTTAATGCAACAGACTTCTTGGAGAAATTTAGGGGTAAAAGGCTTATGCTGGTTGGAGACTCTATGAACCGCAATCAGTTTGAATCAATTCTATGCATCCTCCGTGAAGGCCTCTCAGATAAAAGCAGAATGTATGAGACCCATGGGTATAAAATAACCAAAGGGCGAGGCTATTTTGTTTTCAAATTTGAGGTAACTACCACAATTCTTATTCTCCATTCTTCTATGTTTTAATTTAGGTTTCAACCAGAATAACCATCAAATGACTCATTAAGTACTGTAAAGTTTACTCTAATCATGTTTTTTTCACTTCCTACCTACTTGTATTCAACTTTACTCTGAAGCCATTATTGAGGTACAAGTACAATTACTACTAAATTCTTATTTGATAATCTTGTGTTTGGCAGGACTATAACTCCACAGTTGAATTTGTTCGCTCACACTTCCTTGTCAGGGAAGGGACTCGTATCAATGGTCAGGGAAATTCAAATCCAACCCTCTCAATAGACCGGATTGACAAGTCTGCTGGCCGATGGAAGCGGGCCGATATCCTCATTTTCAATACTGGCCACTGGTGGACTCATGGAAAGACTGCAAGGGGGTCTGTAATCTTCATATTTTTTGGTATTCAGTTATTATATGTATTCACTTCTTGCTTGTGGGCTTGGCCTTTCAAACCCTTATGAGATTCCAACCTGAATGGAAACAATTGACTGCATTTGATCAAGCAGGAAAAATTACTACAAGGAAGGTGATGTTGTCTATCCTCATTTTGATGCAATTGAAGCTTATAGAAGGGCCATGAGAACTTGGGGGAAGTGGATTGATGCGAACATAGATCCAAAAAAGAAGTTGGTATTCTATCGTGGATACTCGTCTGCCCACTACAGGTTAGGAATTTGTTTCTCGTATCACATAATATTATTTCTACTGCACATTGAAAAATAAATGTATGCAACCGTATTTTCGTAAATAGGCCATACAAATATGTGGGAAATAACTTGACCAGACTAACACACTACAGAACAGACAAATAGGGACGGAGCCAGGATTTTTGGGAAGGGTAGGCAAAGTTTTGTATATAAGTAATAATCTTAACAAAAAATTTAAGGGTGAGCATAACATAAGGTTTTCCAACCCAAAGACCACTTAATCATAGCTCTATTATATGTATTTTTACTTTTTTCATGAATTTAAGGGTGGTCGGGTGAACACCCTTGGCTCTTCCTGGATCCGTCCCTGAGACGATCACATGATAATCTATATCCGATTCGATCAATCCTTGGAACAGGGCACAAACTTCAACAAGTGGAATACTTGTGAACACGATGTCATCAGTTGGAATTTTGGCTTAGTATAATTTCAATTGGATTTTGCTGCACTCATGTAACTCATAATTGTTCACATTTCTTCATGGTTAGATTGTGTAATGGTTTCTCACATGGCATTTTAGCTTGAGGCGGCATGCATACTAGTCTTTAAGTAGGTCTGACATAAGACATAAATCATGTGAACATGATGTCATCAGTTGGATCAATCAGCTACATTTTTGCAATATCTATATAATTGTTTATAATTGCTTACCGCTGGGCCGTTGCAAAAGTATAAATCCTTTAGTAGGTTGTAATTCCATGTAGGATAGAATACTTGGTTAGCAAGTAAATAAATAATGTCTTTTGGACCGATTGGCTTCTTTGGGGAATTACTTATTGAGCATTCATTTGAGAAAATGTATTTAGAAAGTCGTGTTTTTCTTGGTGTTCGTCCTTTTCTTTCTTTCCCAGACACCAAGGCTTCTTAGCATTTTCTTCTTCTTTTTTTGCAGAGGTGGAGACTGGGATTCTGGCGGGACATGTAATGGAGAGAAAGAACCTATTTTAAGTGGGGCTTACCTCGACAGTTATCCACCAAAAATGAAGATTGTGGAAGATGTTATTCGTAATATGAAGGTACCAGTGACATTGTTGAACGTGACGAGGTTGACAAACTTCCGTAAGGATGGACACCCATCTGTTTATGGGAAGAATGTGACTGATGGTCGAAAGGTTTCTACGAAGCGGCAGGACTGTAGTCATTGGTGTCTTCCAGGGGTTCCTGATGGATGGAATGAGCTGATATATGTGAACCTCGTCTTACGACAAACAACTCCTTCACATCAAAAGTAAGAACTTTGTATATTTTACTTCAAGGTTGTTTACTAGTAGCATTATACAAGATTAGCATAAAAACCAAAGTAATGAAAAGACAAAAAAAGTTCCCCTGTTTGACTCATTGTAACCCATACATATCTTATTCTTTACTGAATTTTTTTTTCTTCGGAAATATATGGACCAAATTGAAATTAACCAATTTGTGGTCCAACGATTGAATTATAGTATATAATTCCAAGACACATAAAGATTCCTGTACATTTTGCATCATATAGCATCTCAACTCAAAAGGAAGGTAAAACCATTATTATTAAGAAGGGTCTGAGTGGTCTATTGGTCAAGACTTGGGAGGTTGGGCGTAGTCTAGGGATTGAGTTCCACCTTCATAGGGGGGAAAGATATTAGGGTAAATAAAAGAGAACAAAGCCTAATATTTATTATGCATTTCCACTAACATAGGCTAATTTGTACTGCCCATGATTGCGATTACATTAGGAATGACCACTGGCATTGCTGATAAGCTTGTGAGCTTGGTTTTAAGTGATTGGGTGTGATCCTAAGCATATAGGAATGCACTTTAAATCTTACTTTGATCCTTACCATGAAGCATAGATACTAAACTGAGGCAAATATGGTTGAAGAATATGATACAAAAACTTATTCTCGCAATGCTTAAGTAAATTCAGATCACATTCACACACACGATTTGTTACCCTCAATCATTATAACTACCTGGTAAGACTAAGAAGTAACTTTGGAATTATTTTACTCTGAGAACATTGTCAAATATTCTCATCAAGTAAGAGATAGAGATGGTCAGAAACTTTGCGATTAATAGAACTACAAGGGTAAATTTCTGAGGTCGGAGGTCTTCATCACATCCTGCTATATAAAAAAATGAAGAATAGAAAGAATAACTTCCTTAGACACCAAGCTTCCCATTTTTCCTTAGACCAAATGCTCTCCTCTTTCTCTGATCAAATCTTTGTGATGGTGAAACTTTGAAGTGACCTCAAGTTTGACTTTTGCGACTGTTAAGCAAATAGGCCAAAATAAAGTCTTTTCTTGATAGAATGAAGTGCATGTATTGTAGAGATTGACTAATAATTGGTTTAATATTTTGCACTAGTACCACGTAGCACCCAGGTATAGAATGTCATGAGAATCTCTTGTGCACAATTGCTTGATGAACCTAAAAAACGAAAAACTAGCATTTGGTGATTTGCAACCATTTTGATCCATGTGCATGTAAAAAATAATCTAGAATTCTAGATGTTTGATATAGATTAAAGGAATATTTACAAAATGATGTTAAGCATAAACCATCACCTAAAGTAAGAGTCATCACAACTCGTAAGGTTTGGCTTCTTCCCGTGAAGCTCTGCCTCTCTCTTTCCTTCGCTCATATTTATCATAGGAAGGGTTCATTGCTAGAGGCAAATGAACACAATAAGCTGATGATCCCAATTTTCTTGATCTCAGATCTTGCAATTCTATCTTTAACCTTCGATTTTCATCTCGTAGACTCTCACAATATGTCTTCCAGAACTCGCAGTCTATTTCCCTTTGCTTCAGCTTGGTTCTGCAACAAGATCAACTTTCCTTTTCGTTAGGTTCTAGCTCAATATATATCCAGAATCATAAGAATAATAATAATAACATTGTTACCTTGCCCTTCTGTTCTGAAACCAAACTTCTACTTGTCGTGGCTGTAGATTCAACTGGTCTGCCAGATCGTGTTTCTTGGTCTGCCAATTAATGAAATAATCCAACATTTAGTCATACATAAAACATATTTCAATTTTCAAATAATTTAAGGATCATGAAGGGATTTTTTTTATGATTATTGGGGTCACCATATGAGATATGCCATTATTTGATGTGAATCTTATATATTACTACAGTTTATTCTCCCCCCAGGAGAATCTTCATGTTAAGGTGAAGAAATGAATTCATGTTTGTATCAGAACGAAGTGATCTCTGTGACAATTGTGCCATTAATATCTTCGCTTCTTTACATGCAAGGAAAGAGTGAATACCTGAGTAAGAACGTTGTGTTGTCTGAAATTTTGCTCCAGCATCATTACTTGTTCATGTGTGAGCACCAGTTTCTTTCTTATAGCAATTTTGTTGGTCTTGTTGCTGTGAATTTTGTTGCTATAAACATTATTACTATTGATCTTATTTTCTACTTCATCATCTGTCGTTCTTGAACTAAATCGCTCAAAGTTTTGCACTTCATTATCGGTTTCTTCCTTCATCTGTGGTGGGAATGAGAGATGAAACATGATTTGTTGTTTGTACTCCTTTGGCGTTGGCAGAAACTCGCTGCTGCCAAGTCCAAGACCCAGGCTTATGTTGCATTCTTTTACCTCTTCCATGGATATTTGAGAGAGCAAGCAAATCTGGTCTACATATAGGAATGTTGTTTATATATACTGTATCTACTTTGTGATTGAGTTTAGTACTCCATTATATCTATTTTAGCTGCAGTTGAATGTTAATAACTACAATATGAAAACAGCAATAAGAGCATGCGTTGGACTAAAGACTCTCTGCAGATTTTGACCAAATAATTATGAGTTGAAGCAGTTAGTCCTCATGATACCTTCTTCCAAGCAATTTCTCTTTAATAAGTTGTCACTTTATGAATCTTAAGGTTCTTAATCGGTTTATGGTGCCGGATTGACCCAAACCAACTACAAAATCCTTCAAGTTAGCCACATTTGGGTATTTGGTTTATACAACCAAACTCGACCTGACCCACCAGACCAATACATCATTATCAATTTATCATTATTCATTAATATAGTTAATTGATGATTAGAGGTTACATTGCATTCGTAAATGGTTTATTGAATGTTATTAGCAAATAAATCAAATGAAATGGACATGTGACATATTGATTTACTTAATTTCTTTTGATTGTTGTAAGTCCAGAGTTGAACCAATTAATTGTAGTAACTTGCAGAAACATAGAGTCAGATAAGTTACTTACCAATAAGTATATACTTATAGTATTAATCATTATGGTCAAAGATCCAAAATATACTAAATAATCCTTTTTAAGATAGGAGATATGATTATGATGTATTACTACTTGGTCATTTATGACAATAAATATGTTAATATGAATATATGATGGTGTAATGGTGTATGGATCATCTAAGTGTTTTAGCACAGGTTTACTCCTCTGCGTACAACTCTGGCACCCAACATAAGTTTGTGTGTTGTGTCTGGCTGAAGGTGAGTAGACCAATTACATTATTGGTTGCTTGGTCTCATACAGGTGCAACACTTGAAATTGCTATTGACTTGTATATCTCAGTTTAAAATTGTTTATCAAAGAAGTGTTGACAGTTCTGAGTTATGAGGAACTCCAGTAACACTAACACCATCAACAGGAATTAGAGATAGATGGACAAACATTATTGAATAAAATTAATCCAAGGCAACAATATGCATGTTAGAGACTGTTGGCAATGTACGTGTGTACTGGGCAGTTTTGCTAGGGAAGTGAAAGAAGCTCTACTTCTCTTGAATTCAGATAAAGATAATCATCCCAAGGGCACTTACCTGCTAGAATTTATGACTCATCAGATTCAGACAGAATCAAGGTAACAGGATTACATTGGCGGAACGTAATCTGAATCTGCTCTGGATTGCAGAATATGGTGATGGTGTCTTAACATAAAAGGCGAACTCTTAGGTGCATCAGCCTTCAATGGGTATGGGTTAAGTAGGCTATGACAAGCCGAACGGAAGAAAACATATACGATTAATAACTTGCATATATAGCTTCCAAATGCTACACTTAAAAACACTGCAGAAGATTAATTGTACATCTAAATGAGAGAGCTAAATAAGAGAAACCAAATATTAAAAGAACAGCTACACTGGAACAAGAATATCTAAAGAGTGCACAAATCATTTGTAACGAATTGCTATCACATAAAAGTTGTGATTGCAAACACAAAACACTGATAGTAAAGAGCATCAAAAAGTCACTGCTAATAGTAACAGCGAACACCTGCTATGAACGATATTTTTGCAGTTGATGAACCTGGAGCACGCCCCAGTTCATTGCTGAAAACTTTCAGCTTTCCCTCCTCATCGGCCATCAATTGTTAGAAGTAATAATTACAATTGTCTCCAATGTCATTGCATACTTCAACAAATTTTTCAGAAACTCGAATTCATAAACAAAACCTTTGATGGGTTCAACCTCAATATACTTGACGTTTTTCAGCGAAAACTCTTCTTCCAAGTAACTCTCAATGCTTGCAGAACTTTCATTTATCTAGAAAGTAACAAAAATAAGTTAAACAAAGGAATACCATTTCAATAGTCATACGTTAAAAGTCTACTAAATACAAAGGAAATTATATAGTCTACTAAATTAAATGTTCATATACTGTATACCTTTGGCCTCTTCATATTTATCATTACTAGTTCTTCGCGCGATGTCCAGATCTGCAGTTTCTCGGTAACATGCAAATCTCCACATGTGAAAGAAGTAAGATTTGGAGAAGAAACTGTTATTTTGAAATCGTAAGGATTATTCACAGGTATACACCTCTGAATAAGCAAATCCTTGATTTGAAGCGAAGAGATTATAAGATGATCACTGGATTCCTCAAACTCATAAAAAGAGAGGTACAGACTTTCTAGAACTGGACAACCTAAGATAAACTTACTAAGAAACTCAGTACTCATTTTGCAAACTGATTGAAGATTCAAAATTTTCAAGCGCGGCAAATCAGATGAATCTGGCAGTGGAACTTGAAGCCAAGTTCTTGGATTCAAACTTAATGTCAGATGTAAACTTGTTAAAAGACTTGGAAGAGAAAAGAGAGACAGGCAAACCAAGAAGTTCAGCAAAATGAGGATTATCAAAGGTGAGATATATATGTTGAACATTACACATTAGGACATTGCGTATCCATGAACGGATGTGATATATACTACTATCTGGGTAGTATAAAAAAAAACATGAAATGTATGGATTGGATGTTTTCCACGAACACGCAACACTTTTTCAAAAGTTTCATACAATTCATAATCATCATTTTCATTGCCAAAATCATTTGCATTGAAGTGAATAACTGGAAGAGATTTCCAAAAGCCCCACCAAAACTTAGATAAAACACTTAATTTAACCACCTCTGTCATATCAAAAACAGAAAATATATGTTGAAAAGAACTGATTTTAGTAGGTTGGTAACCCTATCTACATTCTCATTCCCTTCATTATTCTCATTACTAACTTTTGAAGAAGAAGAGGAAAGTTGTTTTATTCTTTGTTTTGGTTTTTCTTCTCTTGGCATAGCTTCTGCAAATGAGACGAAGAAGAAGAATAAGGTGATAGGTCACTACTAATGGGCTCATGCATGGCTCAGAAACTACTGACATTTTAAATTGTCGTAGCTAGATTGAACATGCAACCAAATAAAGACAAAAATCTCGATAGAATTCGTGAAAATTAAGGGAATATATCATATTTTTCATAAATAAATAAAAAAATCCTAGTCTAATATTTGAAAATTGTGGATTTTTTTTTTCTCGCGAAACTAATGTCCCAACACTACACAAAGTTTGCTAATTTCGCACGGTTAATTGTAAACCTACATTATATGTATTATGTGTATACTACTTTGAAATATGAATTTTCTGTAAACAATCTTGTAAGAGCAGAAAAAGATGTATCATGTCCTACATATTTTCTTTCAAGTGAATTTGATTTGAGGTTTGAGGATGAGATATCGATTGTGCACCAACCACTGGTCCTCTTTTACTCAACCAAACCAAACTTGTTCAATTCGAAGATTATAGTTTGTATCCCAAAGTGGTGAGTGGTGATATACTGACATTGTATGACATTGAGCACCAGTACGTGGTCTAGTGGTAGAACAGTACCCTGCCATGGTACAGACTCGGGTCAATTCCCAGCTGGTGCAGATTTTTTGAGATGGCCGAGTTGGTCTAAGGCGCCAGATTAAGGTTCTGATCCCAAAGGGCATGGGTTCAAATCCCACTCTCAAGTCTCAACACAAACAAAGACCCCCCACCCAATTACCCAAAAAAAAAAAACAAAGAAAAAAAACTACTGTAGATTGCAGATTTAGTGTGAATCTTAGTGTTCATATGAGTTCATATTTTGGTTTCTCGTAGTTATCAAAAAAATATTTGGCTTCTCGTAATTCCGTTTTATCTTTTATTTTATATCTAGATCTTGATCCAAATTTTTATATTGGATTCAGATCCAAACCATATTTTAAAAAAATGAGTGAACAGTAGATGAAAAAAACATTTTGTGATTATTCAAACAATAGTAAGGTTTATCAATTCATTAGGATATATTAGATCTACTGTCAAATTCATATTCAACTTGCGTAAAGAAATACAGCAAAAATTTTAAAGTTAAATCTACAGTGGAATTCACAAAATTATGAGGCAAAAGGCTTACCTAGGATGTATGGGGATCAGACCTGTGACCTCAAAGTTATTGAACATAATATCACCAAGTTCACATCAACCTCCATTGATTTAGACCAAAGATTAGGAAAGGAAGAACCATTCACAACATATTTGAGATTTTGACGAAATGATAAACACGTACCCAATCCTCTCTCTCTATATATATACTAGCAGGTGACCCGTGCCTTCGGCACTTGCGGGTAGATCTCCTAGGGTTGTTGCGGGATTGTAAATTGTCTGAATGAACTATGTAAGAAGTTATGCAGTAATTTACATGTAATAGATCTAATTTTCGACTATATTGAGGTTGCAATGAAGTTGTCTATTACGAATTTGATAATTGAATTTGTAAATGTAGATTGTTGGAAGTCATACGGTGGATATGAAATTGAAATAAATATATAGCTAGAGAACTAAAATAAATAAGTTGATGGGAATATAAAAAAAACTAATATCTATTGTTATTGCGGGAATTGTGGGAATTGTGGGAATTGATTACATATGAAATTGGACTCAGACGATGGACTTTTGAAATAGGAAGCAGCTTCAAGTATTCATAGGAAGAGCAAATTTTTTTGGAATATAGACAATAGCTCCTTTGTTTTTGCCTGATGGAATTTGGCCTTCAATATATGTGGTATAGTAAATCTATATATTACAGACCCAAAAAAGAAGTACAAAATATATGGTCGTAGCAGCGTTAATTTATTAGTACATATTTATATGTCCTGCTGGTAGTCAGTTGCTTCAAAGATGGGCGCCTGCTGGTAGTCACGCTGCTTTATATGTCCTGCTGATAGTCCTGCTGATAGTCACGTAAAACAATTTCACGCTGATAGTCCTGCTGATAGTCACGCTGATAGTCCTGCTGACTATAGTCCTGCTGATAGTCACGCTGCTTTATATGTCCTGCTGATAGTTCTGCTGATAGTCCTGCTGATAGGACATATTTCGAGCTGGTAGTCAGTTGCTTCAAAGATGTTTACAGCTGTGATAGAAGCATCAGGATGAGCAAGATTGTATGCTGATATCCTAAGCTCGAAGTCTTTTCTTTTCCCAATAATTGATTGTAGAGCTTCTTGAATTAAGGTTTGACCATTTCCCTAAATAAAAACATGGCATAAATAAAATATTGGTTAGTATATAAAAAGAATGTAAATAGGAAAACCCAATTCTCCATAAGGGAAAAAAAGAACGTAATGGGATGGCCAATATGCTGGATGACACTCACTGATGCGGAATAGAGGCCCGTCTTGTAATCGAAGAATAAGATCTCGGGTAGTAGTTGGCACATTTTCATCTCCTGGTAATATAACTGCGATTTCATTTGTTGTAGGTAAATTGAAACATCTGGGATCTGTCCCAGGAGTATAATGCAAAGAAGCTGGAATTGCATGATTTTCGAGTGCAACGTCTGATAGAATTTCAAAAGCGCGCCTATATAATTTGCAGAGGTCATTGGTTTCCAATAACACAGTGTTTATAATACCTAACACGTCATTTCGAAGATGAGGATTCCGAGACTCTCGAAAAGCCAAGGCTGTAGAAGCATCATAAATATACAACTGCGCATAATTGGGTTCAACCCCTTCAGCTGGTAACAAAGATCCGATCCTATATCAATTCAAAAAAAAAAAAATTAAAGAAGATCAATATACTTGCTGGACGAAGTGGAGGCGGATGTGGTACTGGGAATATGCTTTTAGGATCTTGTAGGTATGATGGATGCGATCAAAAAAATCCACAAATATGAATATAAAACATCCTATATTATGCGGTAAAATGCAAAGAGAAGGAGAGAAGGAACCTATGACGTAATTCTCCATGAATAGTAAAAGCCGTAGGACCTCGACCACTAAGAATGCGCTCATCCATTGCAACACCAAGGCTTGTGAAAGCATTTGCAGCATTATAAGAGCGAATACATGTACGGAAAGAACTGGCCAAAGGACTAAATTCCTCAAATAAAGATTGCAGCGCAGGAGGTGGTAGCTTTACAAAGGCAGTCTGATTTTACCTTGTAAACAACAAAGTCCAAATGAAGAATGGGTAGATGTTGAAGATGCTAGACGCTCAGCATGCCAATGAAGAGCAGAACAATACTCACAAACAACGTCCATATGGCCCAAAAAATGACGCTCTCTTTGGAAAACAAAAATAAGTTCAGTGGGTCGACCTAGGTAATCAATACATACCAATATAGATATAAATAAAGATCCGAATACAGGTACGAAAAAAAATACAGACCTTGGCTCATATGAAGCTGAATGGGAAGAGGAAGCGACAGAAGAAACAGTAACCAAAAAAGGGGGAACAGCAGCCGAAGAAGGCTCATGGTACGGAATCTTGAAAATCGATTCCCTGGATCTTCTTGCTCGTTGGCCTAGGGAGCGACGTTTAGAAGAATTAATACAATGGAACGGATCAGAAATTATCTGGGAAGAAGCTGCGACTGGGACCCTGAATGAAGCAATAATACAGAAACAACAAAACAGATGATGCGGTTTATTAAAACCGGAAAACAACATGTGGAAGGAAAAGACTAAGAACACATAATAAAGAAAGGGACATACCGTACAACACCTGAGGTAGACGGAATCAAAGTTGCAGATGGAAACTGTACAGGTTGCAAGCTGCTTAATCAAAACAAAAATCTGAAATCCAAACCGGGGTGGGAAAAATTGAAGAGGACTCATAGAACAGAAGACAAACCTAGGAAGATTCTGAAGGACAGCAGATTCCGAACCAAGCGCAGAGGAAGCAAGAGGAGCAGCAACAACAGGGGAAACTCGGGAAAGAGCCTCTCTTGCTCTTCGAGCTCGTTGGGCTACCGAGCGGCGACCAGCCAATGGGGCCCTCGTTTGTAGTTGAGGACGGCGCATAGAAAGAAAATATGTGAAACTACCAAAACAGAGGAAAATTCCATTCAGAAACAGCAGTAGAAAAATGCATGATGCCGTCTGGGAACAATTTCCAATCCTAATCAGATCATTAATATATTTGTAAATATTATATATTTGAACTTTTTTGGGAGGTGGTTGAATACATATATGAACCGTTAGCGGAGTTGGATTAATACATGTGACTCAACATATACCCTACCTAGAACTCAATTGGAACGGCATTGAGACAGTGAATTTATGAGGTATTAACAAAACCATGGGTTGCTCCCTGGAAGGGGGGATTTATGAATCCAATAAAGAATAATATTCAAGACCAAATCTAAAGCTTCAAGTATATATATCATATACCAAATCTAAAGGGCTATCATGTATATATACCAAATCTAAAAGTTGATTCAAAGGAAGACAGAGTCATGTGAAAGTAAACATATATAAAAACAACCTAAAGGGCCAGAGATCATATAGGAAAATCTAGAGGCTCATGTATGTATATTATATATAAATACAGGAACGAATAAGTTGGGAAGAACCTGAGGTGAATGCGAGGGACGCGTAAGAGACTGCGGAGCAACTGCAAATGGTTGAGGTGATTGCAACTACAAAATTACAGAGAGATCTTTATTAAAAGATTTAAGAACATACAACTGGAAAGATTTAATAACATTCAACATTATTGTTGACGTCATTTTCTGTGAAGTTGCTTTTGTTTAACAGAAACAACTTAACAGAAAATGAATGGGTATTGACAGGATAGGATTGACATAATCACAGGGTATTGACATAAACATGTAACAGGTTAACATGATGCTAATATTGGTAGTTTTGTTTAAATGTGACTGCCGGATAATTTCAGTTAATGGCATACAGATTTTAGAACAAAAACTACCAATTTGAGAACAAAGAAATAAAGAAAGAAGAGTACTACATTAGTAAAGAAAATAAAATTAAGGAAAAGAAAGTAACAGGAGAGATTAAATATGATCAGAGTGGTTAGTCAACCTGAAAAAGAGTTGTAGGGAAATATATTCAAGACCAAATCTAAAGGTTCAAGTATATATATCATATACTAAATCTAAAGGTTCAATATATATATATATCATGTATATATAGCAAATCTAAAAGTTGATTCAAATGAAAACAGAGTCATGTGAAAGTAAATATATATAAAAACAACCTAAAGGGTCAGAGATCATATAGGAAAATCTAGAGGCTCATGTATGTATATTATATATAAATACAGGAACGAATAAGTTGGGAAGAACCTGAGGTGAATGCGAGGTTGAGGTGATTGCAACTACAAAATTACAGAGAGATCTTTATTAAAAGATTTAAGAACATACAACTGGAAAGATTTAATAACATTCAACATTATTGTTGACGTCATTTTCTGTGAAGTTGCTTTTGTTTAACAGAAACAACTTGATAGAAAATGAAAGGGTATTGACAGGATAGGAATAACATAATCACAGGGTATTGACATAAACATGTAACAGGTTAACATGATGCTAATATTGGTAGTTTTGTTTAAATGTGACTGCCGGATAATTTCAGTTAATGGCATACAGATTTTAGAACAAACACTACCAATTTGAGAACAAAGAAATAAAGAAAGAAGAGTACTACATTAGTAAAGAAAAGAAAATTAAGGAAAAAAAAGTAACAGGAGGGATTAAATATGATCAGAGTGGTTAGTCAACCTGAAAAAGAGTTGTAGGGAAATATGTGTTGGCTAGTCAACCTGAAAAAGAACAAATAGAGACGATCAGAGATATATATAGAGATGAAGGCGGTAAGATTGGGGGACTTTTTTTTTTAATAGTGGAGAAGGTGCAAATTAATTAACGAAAACCCACCTTTGCTTTACTAAGCAAGTCCATACCATCGGCACCGATCCTGTATCCAAAAAAATATATAAGAGAAAGATCAATATCAGAAACTTGTAATACAGCATAGAAGAGATAATTAAAAAAAGAAAACCAAATATAAAAGAAATTCATTTTCTTTTTGTAAGTAGAAGAACAAATTTATAACACAATAGTACCTATAGTAGAAACATTTGATAAATAAATTTTTTGTAGAAACATTTGATAAATATTTTTTTTTTTTAATTAATGATGAAGAAGTAAGCGAACGATCTAATAAGATAGATAGATAGGAAAAGACTGATAATATGTTCAACCGAGTCTATATCAATACAAAAAACGAAAGAAGATATGGGAGGCGGAAGAACAAACAACTTCCAAACTGCATCGAGAAGACGATATAGACAATTTGCAATTAAGGTTAAGAACAAATATAAGAAAGAACACCGACTGAGGAGGGAATTGCAGCAACAGCGGGGTAAGAGATTAGGGAGAGAACACCGACTGATGACTATGGTAATTGGAGTTTCAATGGCGGGGATTGTCTCACTATCTAGCTACCCTCATTTTAATTTTATCCTGATAATAACGATGGATGAATTTTTTTTTTTTTTATAAGTAATATTTTATTCAAATAGGGATAAAAGAATAACAATCTCGATCAGCCTGCATTTTGCAATGCAGCATACCTCAACTAACATCTAAGCAACCCTGTCACCAGGTCTTCCCAACGCAGCAGCAGGTCTTGGAAATAGTAACCAGAATCACATACCCTTTAATTTCGATATGCTAATGACTGACGTGAGTTCCAATATTAGTAAATTTCTACTCTTAGTAAGTAACCAATTACCATCTAAAACCAACTACTACTCTAAACTGCTTATCAAGGCTGCAGATACAGGAATTGAAGGATGACTACCTATCTCAAGTGTTGGACAGTCACGTGTTCAACTTTTAATAATATTTCATTAACTTTTAAAATCACTTATCTTTAAAATCACTTATCGCAAATATGCGGCAATCAACTACGTCTGCATGTCACATTACTTCCATCCATTTGTGATAGGTAATGGATAGGTAGCACAGAAGAGTACTGGAAGAGGCAGGATGCTGCTCAAGCCAAGCTACAAGCCAAAATATTCCCAAAATATGTTATCATGCTGATTTTGTTTGAGTTTTGACTATACTTTCTTCTATACTGTACTATGTCTTGAAAGCTTTCCTACTCTAATAAGCATGCTGATTTTGTTTGAGTTTTATTACACGATATGCAAGCTTTCCAAATAACATCAAGAGGCAGCTTAAACTAATTACAAAAATGATTGACTTAACAGAGATTATTGGTGGAGAAAGAATATTAAGGATTATAAATTGAAAATTAAGATAAGACTAAAAACAACATCATAAAAAAAAAAACAATTACTGAATTGATTGATGCAAACTAACCTGAGAGAAGATAGGGCAGCAAACAGGAGAGAGAAGAGGAGATATGATTGAGAACATTGATGGAATTTGAGAAGATATAAAAGAGAAGAGGAGAGAAGAGAAAAGAGCGCAACAGGAGAGAGAAGAGGAGATAAAGATAAAGATAACTTACGGGCAGGGCCGGACGAACTTTAGAAGGCGGGCACACAAAGGGGAAGACCGGGAGACAAAGCTGCGATCTCAGCCGCCGAAAGAGCTGCCCGAAGAAGACGGAGCGATCCCAGCCGCAGGCGCGACCTGCCCGGCCGGGCTGCCCAAAACTCTGTGTTATAATAAGGATATATATATCGCCTATCACGTCATCTGTCTACGCGTACATGACAAATTTTCTTTGAATTAATTGTTACACGTCATAAGAATATTCTCGATGATTTTATCATAAATATTACATCTACAAATTGATTGAATTACCATGCATATCAACGATGCTTAAAATATTTCTCAACTATATAGATACTAGTAAAACCCGTGGCGCTGCCACGATTGTCAATTAATTTTATATTGCATAGTAAATTTTAATTTAGATTAAAATATTTTGTTTGTTCGATTAAAATTTAACTATTTTTTTTTTTTTTTTTGATTAGTTGATATATGATTTAGAGTTGGTTGAACTTGAAGTTGCAATCCCGTAGTCTGCACTCTTGGTAATAATTGTACTGTGAATTCTACTACTGTTAAGGATGTTTTAGAAGAATAAGAAAGAAAGCATTAAAAATTAATTAAATCTTGGATATATCATTATACTTAAAATATTCTATATCAAGTCGCAAACTCGGAGCAACGTGTTTGTAGTTTGTATTGACAGTTTACATAACATTGCATAATAATAATAATAATAATAATAATAATAATAATAATAATAATAATAGAGGTTTACAGCGTAGTTTGTAGCTTGTTTCTCCTCTAACTTTGTTTTTGATTAAAAAAAAACATCATTTGTATATTTTCAGGTTTTTGAAATTACATCTCAATGATCATATAGTAGCAGGTTCTATAATAAGAGGTTGATTGATGAATACAATAATATGCATCCCAGAACGAAGCCAGAGAACAAAACTGAAGACCAACATCCAAATTCGGAATGACTAAAACTAAACATATATATTCAAAACCAAAACAAATACTTTCTCAGGGACATGTGGAACAAACATATAATAAACATCCCTTGTGGAGTTATTAACTGCACTAACACCAACAGACATTACAAAAGTATGAACAAAATAGGGGCAGTTATCATTAGGTAGTTGATATCAGAATCATATCACATCAATATCAATTAATATAAACTAAATAAAATTAGTATTAGATATTTACCAAATGGCAGAGTATTAAAAGTTCTTACCTAACCAGTATATATCAAATAGCCCAAAACTCTAGACAAAAGTAACTATTTTCAATGGAAATAAAATGATGATCCCGTCCACTCAAATTACACTCTATCTCGGTCCTTCATTCAAAGGCCCACCGGTTGTCCTTCCTAACCTTTTCTTGCTCTGGACTGAAATCATTCTTGATGTTGAGTCTCTTCTGTAGTCTACTGTTTGATGATCTTTGCCACAATCTGGAAAGTTAGAATAATTTGCAACTGAAAAAATAAAAGGCAAAATGCAAATAATTCAGTCAACAATATAATTGAAGGAGTTTAAACTGAGGTTTGGGTATGTGCTAAATAAAATTCAAACCCAAGCACATAACACGTTACAGATTGTTTAATGTTGGGGCACCTCCAAAGTATAGTTTTTGAATTTAAAATTCAATATTTGTCTGGGAGTCCAATAGTGTGTCACAACAATTAATCATACCAGAGTGGACAATCATGATGATACAATGAGAATCTAACTGAAAATGATAAATTAGCTATTTTGGTCCCCTAACTTTGTCCAAATTTTCAGTTGAGTCCCCAAAGTTTAAATTGGTCAATTTGGTCCCAAATCTTTCGAAACGTTTGCAAAATGGTTTCACCGTTACCAAGCATTTAATGCCATTGTAAAAATCTAAATTCTAAAGTTATCAAACCAGAAACTGAAGAAAGATTTAAATAGAAATGAGAGATAGAATACGTAATAAAATTGAGAAAAATAGTACTTTACGAATGATTCATCTGGTCATACCTGTAATCAATTAGAGAAGAACTTCAGGATAAACAACATTGGTTGTTTTGTCATCATCTTCATTCCCTAGGAGAACAAATATTCGATTGGAAGAAGTACACCTTGATAATGCCACATATAATTGGCCATGACTGAAGACATGGTTTCGCAAGTCTATACCCACATACTTAACTGATTGTCCTTGTGACTTATTAATAGTCATTGCAAATGCCAATCGAACTGGGAATTGTCGTCGTGCCATTTGGAAAGGCGTTTCTGAAACAGATGGTTGAAGAGTTATACGTGGTATGAATACATAATTTCCAGCATGGCTACCATTAAGTATCTTTGCTTCTATAACTCTTGTAGCAAACTGGATAACCATTAGACGCGTTCCATTACATAAACCATCTCTCGGTTGAAGGTTCCGTAGCAACATTATTGGACAACCAACTTTAAGTTGGAGTTTGAATGGTGGAAGACTCGGTGGATTCAGTGCTTGCATATTCTCGTTTGATATACTGTTTCCCCTATTCTCGATTGGTTGATCATCTTCAATGGCTTTATCAGCAGCTAGGTACTCATGTAATTCACCGGGAAAATGATTTATTGTTAATTCATTAAGAGTAGCTACATCATCATTGCGAGCAGAGAGAATAGATCGTTCTTGCAAGTAGGTCTCGGTAGCTACCTCTTCCACATTCAGATTGGGGTAAACTTTAAACAAAAGATCCATGGTACTCTTACACCTTTTGATCTCCGAAGGCAATTCCACATCTTCTTTAGGATTTGTTCCTATCTGTAAATTATAATATTAAGGGTATAATAAGCAAAGGTTTAAACGTAGATATAAGCATAAGAACTATTGTTGAAATTTAAAAATTACCTAGATATGAAAATAACAAATATTGTTGAAATTTAAATATTACCTCAATCAAATAATCTGCGAACTTGACATTTTCAGTATCATTACTGTTCAGTAGCATATTTTTAACCAAAGTTAAGAGTCTAACACCACTCCACAAATGTGATTTTGTTAGACATGCACGAACAATTTCTTGTCTAGTTCCTTTAGTAATGACAGGGAGAGTCTGTTTGAAGTCACCGCCCAGAACAACTGTAACTCCTCCAAACGGTTCATTAATTTCACGAATATCCCTTAGTGTACGATCAACAGCTTCCACGCAGAACTTATGTTACATTGGTACTTCATCCCATATAATCAGTTTCGCTCTCTTGAATAATTCTGCATGGATTGTTTGCTTTGTGACTGAACAAACAGAGTCGTCTAGAACTTCAAATGGAATTTTGAATGTAGAATGAGCTGTTCTTCCTCCTGTTAATAATAAAGATGCAATTCCCGATGAAGCAACCATTATGACAATATGACCTTCACTTCTCAATGTATCTGCTACAGTATTATAGACGAACGTTTTTCCTGTTCCAGCCAGACCACTTAGGAAAAATACTTGTCCACTATCATTACGAACAAAATTTGTAATCTCGGTATAGGCATATATTTAAGCTGAAAAATAAATACATAACTTGCATATCCTAAAATTTACGTGGTATCTGTGGTCGCTCACACACACCTAATACCTTTTCAAACTGTCAATCTGCGATCATTGGAAACCAACAATTGAACTTAACCTCAACCGACAATTATAGCAAAAACTAAAACAATTTAACAGAAAATAAAGCTAAGAACAGATCATGTTCCTTGGTGAGTGTTAAATCTAGATATCATTTAAAATTAAACAAACGAAGTAGTTTGTGAACAATTATACCCAATCAAAACGGACTTTCACAAACACTTATAATTTGTTAGGATTCTCAATTATAATTTGCTGACGAACATACAAAACCTTAAGGGGTAGAAGATAAAAAATTGAACTGTGATGAGAAATTTAAAGAACAATTCGAAATTTGATAAAAATTCAAAACTTGGAAAGAAGATAAGAGAATGATGAATTAGTGCTTAATAATCACTATTAAATGGCATTATAAAGAACTGATTTGTATTATATGAGAGAATTGTCTTTCCAAAATATACTAAAAAAAGTAAAAATGCAAGGAGGACTTATTGTGATCGATTGCTCTGTATTCTGAGGAGAAGATGAAGATGGAGAGAAGCAGAGAGAAGATTGAGATTGAATTGAAGATTTAAGGTTTCGAAGAGAGGAAGGAGAAAATAAAAGAGAGAGAAAAAAAATTAATGGGCTTCAACCCAAACCAACAGCTGATCCGTCTACATTCAAGCCCGTATTAAAACATGTGGACCACTTACTTAAATCCTTTGTTCTATTAAGGTTTAACCAAGGTTTAACCAAAGGTTTAGCCATCTATTAGTTGTTAAAATGAATCATAGCCGTAGATCTAATCTACAACTTCGAACTCGAGAGAATCTGGACCGCTACTTATAACCCCAACTTGTCTATTTTATCTATCCTTTGTAGATTATAATATAGATACCTGTCCTACATATCTATCTATTATATTCTATTAAAGCAGAAAATACCTCTAAAAAAATATCTCTTCATTTAAGCTATTAATTAGACTGAAATTGATAGCCTAACTGAAGAGAACTAGTGTGTTAGTTGGTGCTATGCACCGGTTAATTTTGATTCATCAGTCTGTGGTCATAGTTTAAAATTTTGTTAAAGTTCGACGGTATATGACGATATTTGAGAATTCGATATCACAAAATTTCGCGAAATATCGCGAATCTCGGTTTGCACTGTGATTTCAAGTGTCGGAATCTCGACATATATCGTTATTTTAAGAAACGAAATTTCGTTCGAAATCGAAATTTTAAACTATGTATGTGATTACCATTCGAGTTTTTTAAGTTATTAATTTTACTCGTAAACAAAAATTATAATTTAAACTAAATTATTAAAGACTTGTATTTTTCAATCCATCATGGCCAAAACAACAACAACAAGATGATGATGAGATAGATATTTCGGACAACAACAACAAAGGAGAAGACGTGAAGAAGAGTATTTGAAACATAGTCCCACATGTATTAGGTGGAGTTCATCATTTGAGTTATTAAGAGAAGACTAAGGGTGGCAATCAGACCTGGCGACCCGAAACCTGACCTGAACCTGACCTGAACCTGACCTGATCTGGGTCAGGTTTGGGTTTGGATATTAGAGGAATTTAGGCTGATCAGGTCAACCCGACCTGGCCTGATATACAATCAGGTCAGGTTCAGGTTTTCCTTGCAGACCCATCAGGTCGACACGAACCTGACAAAAAAAAAATATTTTTTTTTTTTTTTTTTGGTTTTTACCCTTTTATTTTTCTATCCTCTGCGGCTCTTTCTCTCTCTCTTGGATCGAATTTCACTCTCCTGGTTCTTTTTTTCATCTACTGTCTACTTCGTAAACCAACAAACCCATTTCAGATTTGTTAAATCTTTCTACTCGACTGAATTTCTTTAATTTTAAATCAGACCCACTTGATTTTCTGCTAAAAGTTCATTGTGGGTTAAGTTATACTTTGATTAATTAGTGTTTCATTGCTTAGTTTTGAGCAAAATCCACTTCACATTTTTTTTTTATTTTGATTTTAGTTTCACTACAAAAATATTGCAAAAACAATCTTGGTTGATTGTCATGAAATCCAATGGAAGGAAGCATCAGTAATTGTGGTTTTCTTGTTTAGTTTCATTGAAAATAGTATGTAATATCTTGCTCTTATTATCTACGGATCGATTTTAACAACTTATGTTATTAACTATAGGTAGTATACGATGAATTCATGATCATCAATTTTGAATTTTTTATGATTCATTCTATTTTGTTGATAAGTTTTGTACTTAGTTATATTAAGTCATGGTGTATTCATGTATTCTTTATATTAAAAAAAAAAAAAAAAAAATCAGGTTTTCAGGTCGACCCGAACCTGACCTGATAACCTGACAGGTCAGGTTCAGGTTTCACTTTTGGAGGGGAAAACCTTCATCAGTTCAGGTTTGAGGGTTGAGACCCGATAACCTGACCTGAATCTGATCTGACCCTACCTGATTGCCACCTCTAGAGAAGACCCTAACTAATGTCGAGGCCTTTTGAGTAATGGAAGCTCGATATTAAAAACCCCACACCACGGATATGACTTTGGGCCTAGTGGTGACTAAATGAGGACAATATGGACGGACTAGTTGGGTTAATGGGTTGGGCAAATTGGTATGAAAGCCTAGGTTACGAATGGGAAGATCTCCAAGTGGTGGAGTCCAAGGAAAGTATAAGAATAAGCTCTTGGTGGACTAGTCATTAAGAATCAATTAATGTTATATAGGTAGTGATCTGGGATCATTAACTTAATAATTCAAATGCAGCAAATTTAAAAACTTGAGTTATGTTGATGTTTTTGTTCGAAAAACTAACGAAAACAATTATTTCTAGTAACGACAACAGTACTCTGTCTCCAAATCAGCGTTGGGATAGATAACTTAACACCAACCAGGCATTGAATATACTTGGGCACATCAGTGCATGTTAAGATGGTAACAGTATGATACTTGCAGCACAATCGCTGCTCATGACTTTTGACTCTGTAGTAAGAATACCCTAGTGAGACAGTAACATTTGACATTACATTATCTTTCTGGTAGTAATGTTATTTGAATGTTTTTCAGGTGGAATAATATTCAGTAGATGTTTCAAAGTCACCAGATGAACAATCCAGAACATGGCAGTACACCTGTATATACCCATCACCGAGTTCTCTCTTAGTCGGAACTCCAACTACCGACTTTGCACTTATTTCATCCGACTCCATATGAGATCATGCTCTACACATTTTTATTTCAAACCTAAACTTATAAAACCTACTTGGACATAAAATCATCCGAGCTCATCCGACTTGGGGCTACTTCATTGATTACTCCGAGTTCAATACCCCAAATCCGAGCTCAGCCACTTCCTAAAACTTAAATCCTTCCCCTCCGATCATCTTCCTCATCTTTCCGTTCTTAAAAATCAACTACATTTACATTGGCGCCGACTGACTGTGAACGAATAAAACCTGAAGGAGACCATGGCTGGAGTCACACAAGAACAGTTTGAAACCATCCAAAAGCAACTTAGCGACCAACAGGAACAGATCAACAAGTTGCTTTCGGAAAATGCTCAGCTCAAAAGCTTCGCCACTCCACCGGCAAACGGTCACACAACTGATGAAATCAACACCAACAACCCCATTATTCCCACTTCCAGCAACACCGCCGCCCCTACTATGGCCGAAATGAAGGAAACTCACAACCGCCTCCTGCAACTCTCGTCCAAATTAGATAAGAGTCACCAAGAATCTGTTAAGGCCAATACTGCCCAAAAGGTTTCTAATACCACCCTTGAAAAATACAGAACAGAACCCTTACATGATGACCTTCTTCATCAGGAACCACCCCCACACTTAATTCCCCCCCAAGTTCACAACCTATGATGGAAATGGTGATCCATTGGACCATGTCCTACAGTTCAAAACCAGCATGGCCTTGTGACCCAAGTATAAGGACATTTTCTGCAGGCTTTTTTCAGCCTCGCTTCGAAGCAGTGCTATCGACTGGTACCACAGACTACCTGAGCGCTCAATCACGTCGTATGACCAACTCGAAACACTTTTTGTCACTCAATATATCCATAACAAGCGGCGAAAAATCGAAGTAACCGCATTATTCTGACTTAAGCAAGGTGACACTGAAACCACCAAGAGGTGTATGGCTCGCTTCAAAAAGGAGTGTCTCAAAGCAGACAGTCCAGATGAGAATGCATGTCTGTTAGCATTCATCTCGGCGGTTCACCCTAAAACCGCCTTGGGAAAAAATATCATTTTGGACGTTCCCCCGACACTGGAGGATCTGTATGTCCATGCTGACAAGTACATCAAACTCGAAGAAGCACTGGCAAAAACAAGAGAACATGTTTCCACGGTACAAACAGTCAAACCTCAACATTCCGACTCCAAGGCAACAAAGGGAACCTACCGAAGAAAGCAATCCAATAGCTCGGTCAAACATAGGTTCCCCAATCCATTCAAGTGTTCATACACCCAGCTATATAAACTAATCAAGGAAGAGGATTACTTCAAGCCAACGATTCATGAGCTTGAGCCAATTCAAGAAAATCCATACTGCAAGCTGTACAAATGCCGACATCATGCATGTCGGTACCTAAGGACTTACTGCCACCAGCTTAAACTAGAAAGGCACCTGAATGATTTCCTAGTTGAAGAATCAGCTGACCTTCGTCAAAAGCTTAATGATAAACGCAAGAGAACTGATAGCCCTTCAAAGGCAAAAGGTACAATTAACATGATCATGGATACTCGTCCACCTGAATGGACTGCCCGAGCTAAGCGACAAAAGGTGAATCCTATACACCACACATTCCAGCTCACTCATCAGGCAAAAATAACCAAACAAGTACAGGAAAAGAATGCATTAATTTTCTTTGACTTCGACTTGAAGAAGGTGTGTCTATCACACAATGATGCTCTCGTTTTCCACATCCGACTCTGAGGATGGACCACTAAGAGGGTGCTGATAGACCCAGGAAGCTCTTGTGATGTCTTGTTTAATAAAGCTTTCGCTCAGATGCTTATGCCCGACTCCGTCTTGCAAGCACCCAGTGTAACTCCCTTTGCATTCAACTCAACTGAGACTGCGGTAAAGGGACAGATTACCCTCCCCGTCTCCACTTGGGAAAAAGAGGACGAGGTCACAGTAGAATGCCTCTTCTATGTCCTCGACGTTCCCACGCAATTCAACGCCATTCTGGGTCGAAAATGGATCCACAAAATGGGGGTTGTTCCATCCACTTACCACCAGGTCATAAAATTCCCTGGACCTGACGGTATAATGGAACTCCGAGGTGAGCAAATTGAGGCACATGGCTGGCACGCCATTCCCGAGGTCATACCCCTCCCCAACAAAGAAACAACTGAAAAGGCAGTCGTTAGCTCTGAAAAGCTCACTGTCAACCAAATTTCTGATGCCGCAGAAGGCAAGGCCATCACTGAGCCAAATTCTGATGCCACTGAAGGCAAGGCCATCACAGAGCCAATATCTGAAGCCACTGAAGGCAAGACCCTCATTGAGCCACTCGACCCCCCGACTATAGAGAAGGGTGAACTAGTCAATATAGACACTGAAACTGAGCCTAAAATTGTTTATGTAGGGGCTAACTTAGATCCTATTGTAAAAGAGCAACTCGTTGCCACTTTGAAAATGAATAAGAATATTTTTGCTTGATCGTATACTGATATGCCAGGAATAGATATTAACATAGCACGCCACAAACTGAATGTGGACCCCACGAAAAGACCAATAAAACAAAAGGCTCTAAAGTTGGCACCACACTTAGCTAAGGTTGTCAACACCGAGGTCCAAAAACTAATCGATGCTAAGTTCATAAGGGAGGTCAAATATCCTGACTGGCTCACAAATATTGTCGTCGTCATGAAACGGAGGAGTTGCAAGGCAACTTGCTTCTAGTGCAGAAGGCATACCCTTTAGATTTACCAACGCTTTGGATATCGATCAAGTAACTGGCGTTGTATATTTTACTGACAGCAGTAGTAGATACACAAGAAGGTATTAATATTTTCATTTCTTTGTAAAGTTGTATTTTTTATAATATTATTTTATAATCATCAATTAATATAACATGATATTTTTTAATGTCTTACAGAGAAAATCTAAGAGTATCTGCTAGTGGTGACAATACTGCAAGGTTCATGAGATATGATCCGGTAAGCAGAAGAGTAACGGTGTTACTTAGAGGGCTTAGTTTGGCGTTGAGCAAAGACCATGACTATGTCCTTCTTCCAGAAACTAGTAGACAACAAATTTGAAGATATTGGCTTCAAGGTCTACGAGCTGGAACATCAGATATATTTGCTCAAGTTCCCGGATCACCAGATAACATCAAGAGAAATGATATGGGGCATTTTTGGGTTGCCTTGAATAACGGTCGTTCAGTTCCATCTTCTAATGACGAACCTATAGTAGTTCGGCTCGATGGACAAGGTAGAATATTGGAAAGAAGACATGGTAATGGTTTCATGCAATCCACTAGTGAAGTGAACGAAAACAGAGGAACTTTGTTTGTTGGATCTGTGGGTATGCCATACGTTGGCTCTTCTCGTGTTTAGATTATTCCTGGAAGTATATAGTTTTGGATAACTAATAGTTGAATTGGTTGATGTTCTTTTTAGAATTTCAGTTTGGTAATTGGTACAAATTATATGTAAAACTTATATTTTACCATATTGTTTTCTTCTTTTTTGTTTATAATATTTTTTTTTTCTAAAGTTCTGGCTTAATATAAAAATATGCATGCATGAAGAAAGTTTCAACAATTTAGATTGTTTTTCAATGGAACTAGGGCTGGCATGGTTCGGTTCGGTTCGGTTCGGTTTTGGTCAAAACTGGCAACCGAACACCTAGTAGGTGTTTTGTAAAAACTAAAACCAAAACCGAACTGTTTCATTTTTGAAACCGAACCGAACCAAAATTTTTTTACTAAAACCGAAATATAATCCAACATGTAATTCGGTTTGGTTAACCGAATAAAACCGAACCGAACACCTAGTAGATGGTCTGAACTGTTGGAGTGTTGGACAAATGGGCTGGGCTGCTGGAGAGATGGCCTGGACTGTATACAGAATTACATGATGGGCTGGACTATACAAAATTACATGTTCGGTTCGGTTTTGGGTGTTCGAAAATTTTCGAAACTGCAACCGAACACCCAAAGTAGGTGTTTTGCAAAATTAGAAACTGCAACCGAACATGTAAACACCTTATTTTCGGTTCGGATCGGTTCGGTTTGCATGTTTCGGATCGGTTTTGCCCAGCCCTAAAAATGGAACAAGTTTCGTAAGGAAGAGAATATTGGTTTACTTTAGATGCATCGGCCTTTTAGCTCTGACCTAATAGAATTAATGTTAGAGACTAATGTGAAATTGCGAATTGATCTCTGGAGGGACTGTTGGCAATGTACGAGCGTGCTGGGCATCATTAGTTGGAAAGTGAAAGAAGCCCCATTTCTCTTGAATTCAGATAATTAAGGATAATCGTCCAAGGGGCACTTACCTGTTAGAATATATGACCCATCAGATTCAAACATAGACTCAAGTTAACAGGATTGCATTGGTGAAACATAATCTGAATCTGCTAGTCTGGATTGCAGAATATGGTGATGGTGTCTTAACATAGAAGGCAAACTCTCAGGTAGTCAGATGCATCGGCCTTCAATGGATTAAGTAGGCTATGACAAGCGCTGAACCGAACAAAACATATTAGATATACCATAACAGACAAAAGAAAAGTAATACAATCCATTAGCTTGCATATATAGGTTCCAAATGCTACACTTATAAACGGCATGATTGAATCAAATAAACTGCAGAAGATGGTACATCTAAACGAGAGTGCTAAATCGGTGAAAACAAATATTAGAATAACAGCTACACTGGAAAAAGAATATCTAAAGAGTCCACAAATCATTTGTAAAGAATTGCATGCTATCACATAAAAGCTGTGACTAGAAACGCAAAATACTGATACTCCGTAGTAAAGAGCATCAAAGTCACTGCCAATCATAGCTGTCATCACCTTATATATATGAACGATACTTTTGCATTTGATAAGGCTTGAACATGCCCCAGTTCATCGCTGAAAACTTTCAGCTTTCCCTCCTTGTTGGCCATCAATTTGTTAGAAGTTATAATTACCATCGTCTCCAATGTCATTGCATACTGATACTACTTACTACGTAGGGTCATAGACGTGCAGCATGTGTATGCTGCAGTGTGCAAATTTTTTGTCAAAGAAGCAAAGAGAGAAAATTAACAGTACTAGTAAATTACCCGTACAAGTTCTATTTCTAGTCTTTCGACGTTACAAGAAATTTCAACGATATACTACATAATTTCAAACATATACTTCATATATACTTTCATATTTCAAGTAATCTTCGTCAATTCCAAGAGCTAAGCTAATGAAATGCGTGAAGTCTTCAACAAATCCAGTGCATGGGGGGATTTCCTATAAAGAACACAGAGGTACAAATTAAACGCAATCTGTTAGCTAAATTGCAAAATGGATTCCTACTTCCTAGACATCCCAATGTAAAGGATATCAAATTTGTTAGCTACTGGCACTGCAATAGGTTTAGGTATACATTGATGCTGAAAATTTGTTACAGCTTAAATCATACTGAATATGAACTAAGATTTCAAATAAGGAAAACAAATAGAAATGACCGAAACGGTATTAATAGAAGAATTTACAAGTATACCAAAATCTGTGTTACTTACTAAAACTGTTTCTGAATTATGATATTGCCATTGCAAGCAAGATACCACTTATACTGTTATACACACTAATAGAAGACTTATGGTCAGATGGTGTGTGGATCATCAAGTGTTGTAGCACAGGTTTATTCCTCTGCATATAATTCTGAAACCCAACATAAATTTGTGCTTGTGTCTGGCTGAAGGTAAACGAAATAATCACCCCAGATGGACCTGTAAACAAGATCTCGCTTGGTAGATCAAATGACCAATACATCATATCATCCCGCCACCATTGAAGTATTGTTGGTCACTTGGTCCAACAAAATGGATTTACATTTCTGTATGTTCTGTTAATCATCAAGTGCATCGCCTTTCAAAAGATTTAGTAGGCTATGACAAGCTGATATACAGAATAAAAACATATACACTATACAATAGCAGACACAAAAAAAGGAATACAATATAGCTTCCAAATGCTCCCCTTATAATTGCATGATTGAATCAAATAAAACACAGATAGCAGAAGATGCTACTACTAAATGAGACCGCGCGCCAAATCAGCGAAAGCAAATACTAAAAGATCAGCTACACTGGAAAAAGAATAACTAAAGAGTGCACAATTCATTGTTAAAGACGCTATCAAGTAAACGTTGCTATTAGTAATACAAAACACCGATCGTAAAGTCACTGCTAATAATAACAGTCATGACCTGCTATAAATGAAACTTTTGCAGTTGATAAGGCTTGAGCATGCCCCAGTTTATCACTGAAAACTTTCAGCTTTCCCTCCTTGTTGCCTATCAACTTCTTTGAAGTGACAATTGCCATCGTCTCCAATGTCATTGCACACTTCAGCAAATTTTTGAGAAAATCGAATTCATAAACAAATCCTTTGATGGGTTCAACCTCAATATACTTCACGTTTTTCAACGAAAATTCTTCTTCCAAGTAACTCGCAATGCTAGCAGAACTTTCATCTATCTGGAAAATAACAAAAATTAGTTAAACAAGGGAACATGATTTCAATAGTAGTCATAACTTTACAAGTTATACTAAAACTGGATAAACTCTAAATACAAAGAAAATTAGTCTACTACTATTGATCATACTTTCTTCTGGATAGAAGCACCTACCTTTGATCACCTAATATTATGCAAAAGCACGAAAAATATTACTACTTACTACATAGGGTCATAGACGCGCATCATGTGTATACTGCAGTGTGTAAATTATTTGTCAAAGAAGAAAATAGAAAGAAATCAACACTACAAGTAAATTACCCGAACAAGTTCTATTTCAAGTCTTTCGAGGTTCCATGATATTTCAAAGATATACTTCATAGCCTCCAAGTAATCTTTGCCAATCTCAAGAGCTATGTTCAATGATCTTAGATTAACAAAGGAAATGTTTGATTTTTTCAGCAAATCCAGTGCTTTTGAGACCTCCTATAAAGGTAGAAAACACAATCTGTTAGATACATTGCAAAAGAGATTCCTACTTCCAGACATCACAATGTGAAGGAAATTAAAACTGTTAGCTACTGCAATAGGCCGGTTTAGGTTTACATTGATGCTTAAAAACTGTTATAGCTCAATTTTATACTAAATATGAACTAAGATTTCAAAGGAAAACAAATATAAATGACGAAACGATATTAATAGATGAATTTATAAGTACCATAATCCTTGTTACTAAAATGGCTTCTGAATTATGATTTTACCATTGCGAGAAAGATAGCACTTATTCGCGTCAATATATGTAAGTACAGTAGCTTAGTTTGAGTACAATTTGGATATAGATATAGAGGGAAAGAGATATAAAATACCTTAAGGACTTTGAGACCTTTGACAACACCCCCGCCAATTTTAGCTGAAACAATTGGTATAAAAAAATAATTAACACAATTCTAGTGAAACAAAGTCAGTATATTCTCAGATGAAAATCATAATTTAAATGTTCATATACCTTTGGCCTCTTCATATTCATCTTCACTAGTTCTTCGCGCCATGTCCAGGTCTGCAGTTTTTAACAACGAAAGGTTCTCAATATGAAAATCGCTAACGTGCAAATCTCCACATGTGAAGGAAGTAAGATTTGGAGCAGAAACTGTTATTTTGAAATCGTAAGGATTATTTGTAAGGAAAACCTTTGGTTTTCCTTTCTCATTATATGGTCATCATTAGGAAATCAGTTTTCTTATTAATTATATGCTAATCAATAATCAAAATGGTTACAATCTAGAGCTTTAATTTTCTTATTATTGACCTTGATGGATGGTCAAGATTAAATCTTAAAGATCTGGAAATTTGGTCCTCTTTCTACCTATAAGTAACAACTTTTGTCCATCACAAATGGTTGTTCAAATCATGATAATGAAAACAGATAACTTAAGCTTATAGGCAAAGAAAGAGAAACTATTTTTCCTCCATTGAAGCTTTTTCAAGAAACAACTACAGTAGTTCCAGACATACAATCAGATTACTTTCTTCATCATGATGTCTGGAGGTATGTTTAACTGACCGAGTTCATTACATATGTGATAGTCATGTATTTCAAAGATCTTAGGGATCATGTTATGTATAAAATATCTAACATGTGGTATCAAGAGCTTAGTTTAGAATACATGATTATGCATTAATAGGATTTATATAAATTGAAACAAATCAGCATGTATAGATCCATTACTGACTCTGTTTTGCAGCAAATCTTGATCCAACTGTTATGGCCTGAATGTATGTTTATTAAAATTCCGCAATTTTATTTTGGGCACGACTGTTTGATCGTGATTTTGTAAGTATTTTATCATTATGTAAAATTATGGAGATAGAAATGTTGTTTGATCGTGATTTTGTAAGTATTTTATCATTATGTAAAGTTATGGAGAAAGAAATCTTAAGACTCAAAGCAATCGAATACGAAGGAAGATGATCGAAAAGGGATGAAAATAGGCCATACAGTTGGATCATATATTCATCATTATCCTTCATATGATGATTATCATAATTATATTACTGTTCATGTTATTATGATTATTACTGTTCATATTATTATGATTACTACTGTTCATATTGTTCATATTAATTCTACTAAATGGATTGATGCCATGAGAGATGAATTGAAATCTATCGATAATAATAAAGTATGGGAAGTCGTTCAATTGCCTCCAGGGCACAAAGCAGTCGGTTGTAAGTGGGTCTTCAAGACCAAACATGACTGTAATGGTAAAATTGAACGATATAAAGCCAGACTTGTTTTCAAAGGTTTTAATCAGAAAGAAGGCATTGACTATAATGAAACTTTTGCTCCTGTTTCCAGGAAAGATTCTCTTAGAATTATCATGGCATTAGTAGCTCATTATGATCTCGAGTTACATCAAATGGATGTGAAAACCGCCTTTCTAAATGGAGACTTAGAAGAAGAAGTCTATATGCGTCAACCTGAAGGCTTCATAATTGAAGGACAGGAAGACATGGTCTGCAAACTTAAGAAATCAATCTATGGACTGAAACAAGCTTCCAGACAATGGTATCTAAAATTTCATGAAATCATTACTGCCTTTGATTTCAAAGAAAACATAGTTGACCCTTGTATATATCTCAAGTTCAGTGGGAGCAAGTTCATAATATTGGTTCTGTATGTTGATGACATATTATTAGCTAGCAGTGATCTTGGTTTATTACATGAAACTAAAGATTATCTCTCAACCAACTTTGAAATGAAAGATATGGGTGAGGCTTCCTATGTGATAGGAATAGAAATATTCCGTGATAGATCACAAGGACTTCTAGGATTGTCTCAGAAAGCATATATTGACAAAGTTCTTGAGAGATTTGGCATAACGAATTGTTCCTCTAGTCCTGTCCCACTGCAAAAAGGAGACAAACTTGTTCTTGAGCAGTGCCCAAAGACTCCTATGGAACGAGAAGAAATGTCCAAATATCCTTATGCATCTCTTGTGGGGAGTTTGATGTATTCCCAGGTCTGTACTAGGCCTGATATCAGTCATGCTGTTGGTATGCTGGGTAGATTTCAAAGTAACCCAGGAATCGCTCATTGGAAAGCTGCAAAGAAAGTACTGAGATACCTAAAGGGAACAAGGAATTACATGCTCACATACAGAAAATCAAGTCACCCACAGGTGACTGGTTATTCAGACTCAGATCTTGCTGGATGTCCTGACACAAGGATTTGCACTCTTGGCTATGTGTATCTCTTATGTGGAGGTGCAATATCATGGAGAAGTCAGAAATCTGAGTTGCTTTTCGGATCCACCATGATGGCTGAATACGTGGCATGTTATGAGGCTTCAATTCAGGGAACATGGCTGCGTAATTTTGTCTCACAGTTTGGCGCTTTAAGTTTTATTTCTAAGCCATTAACTGTATACTGCGACAATGAAGCTGCAACCTTTTTCTCCAAGCATGATAGGATAACCAAGGGTTCAAAACACATGGACCTAAAATACCTATTACTGAAGCAAGATGTTAAACTAAAGAAAATTGTTGTTGAGTCGATAAGTACAGATTTACAAGTGGCAGACATATTCACGAAAGGACTACCTCCAAAGACTTTTCAGAGACATACTGAAAGCATGGGTCTTGCAGACAGTTCCTAATTATTTTAATTTTATGTCATTTAATTTTGTACTTACGTACGACAATTATTGAGCTCTTAATACTTTTCACATCTGCTATTTCTGTTTTCTAATGTGTACACATTTATATTTAGATGAATGACAACAGAAAAGTCTTTACTGCAAGACATTATGTGACCATTAAGTTAATCTCATTTACGGCCTAGTTATGAAAGTTGTCAATGTCGTAGTACATGGAAGTAAGCATGTTGCAAAATAATGTGTACACGCCATGACTCCCATTGACCACTAGATTAGCCAAGGCACTTATGATAACCGACTAAAGAAGTGTTTAGCATATCATGCGCGCCTTATGATCTTAATACGAAAACACTAATGGATCTTCCTATCGACCAAGTGGGAGACTGTAAGGAAAACCTTTGGTTTTCCTTTCTCATTATATGGTCATCATTAGGAAATCAGTTTTCTTATTAATTATATGCTAATCAATAATCAAAATGGTTACAATCTAGAGCTTTAATTTCCTTATTATTGACCTTGATGGATGGTCAAGATTAAATCTTAAAGATCTGGAAATTTGGTCCTCTTTCTACCTATAAGTAACAACTTTTGTCCATCACAAATGGTTGTTCAAATCATGATAATGAAAACACATAACTTAAGCTTATAGGCAAAGAAAGAGAAACTATTTTTCCCCCATTGAAGCTTTTTCAAGAAACAACTGGAGGTATGTTTAACTGACCGAGTTCATTACATATGTGATAGTCATGTATTTCAAAGATCTTAGGGATCATGTTATGTATAAAATATCTAACATTATTTACAGGTATACACCTTTGAATAAGCAAATCCTGGATTTGAAGCGAAGAGATTATAAGATGATCACTGGATTCCTCAAACTCACAAAAAGAGAGGTACAGACTTTCTAGAACTGGACAACCTAATGTAAATTTTTTAAGAAACTCAGTACTCATTTTGCAAACTGATTGAAAATTCAAAATTTTCAAGCGCGGCAAATCTATTGATTCTGGCAGTGGAACTTCAAGCCAAGTTCCTGGATTCAAACTTAATTTCAGATGTAAACTTATTAAAGACTTAGAAGAGAAAAGAGAGACAGGCAAATCAAGAAGTTCAACAAAAAGAGGATTATCAAATGTGAGATATATATGTTGAACATTACGCATTACAAGATTGCGTATCCATCCATGAACGGATGTGATATATACTACTATCTAGATAGTATAAAAAAGCATGGAATGTATGGATTGGATGATTTCCACGTACACGCAACACTTTTTCAACACAGTTTTCGAAAGTTTCATACAATTCATAATCATCATTTTCATTGCCAAAATCATCTGCATTGAAATGAATAACAGGAAGAGTTTTCCAAAAGCCCCACCAAAACTTAGATAAAACACTTAATTTTACCACCTCTATCATATTAAAAACAGTAAAGATACGATGAAGAACATCTAAAGGTAGATTGCTAAGTCTATCCACATCATCATTCCCTCCATTACTAACTTTTGAAGAAGAAGAAGAAGAAAGTAGTTTTTTGTTTGTTCTTGTTTTTCTTCTTCTAGCCATAGGTTCTGCACAATTATCTTCACAAGTCATAACCCTAGCTAACTTCTTCAATTAAAATAGATCTAAAACTGAAACTACTCAAAGAAAATCTTGTTTGTTTGAAAATGAGTAGATTTACATTTACATTACAATGATATCTCTTTAGTTGTTGACTTGTTGAGAATCTTTTGAGATTATGGCCCTGCTTGGTTACCCCGCAAAAATTTGCATGAAATTTAGTCTAATTTAATATGCTTGAAACTATTGATAATTAGTTTTATGAACAAAATTTATGCAAAAGTTTGGTGTTATTTCAAAAGTGCAAAAATTTTACACTTTTCTCTAATAAATTTAGTAGGGGACCATTTATGATTATCTCATGTTTATGCAAGGTTTAAGTGGGGGACCAATAGGGTTTAAGCTAAAATAGGTGGGGGTCCATTCAAATTAAAGAGTAAACTTGGAAGGGACCACTCTAACTATAGATGGGTAAAAATTTGCCTTTTTTGCAGCCCAAACAAGCAGGGCCTATTATTCCTATATTTATGGCTTTGCCTTTATGCATGCAATTAAATCTATCTTTTTAGTTATTAGATTCCAAATTTAAAATCATATATCTTCTGGGCTGTGCATATGTTTCTAGGGCTATGTTTTAGAACAAAATGTTTAAGACTTATTGGTTGGGCCTGTAGAAGCATTATTTAAAAGTACCCATGTCCATTTCACCCAGCCTGACTCAAGGTGATGGGGTAAGGCTTTTTACACTTCATTACTTCAAATTGATGAGTATAAAAATTAATTTTCAAGGATTTATGATAATTGATGAGTATAAAAATTATTATAAGAATATAAATAATAAAACTAAAATTATAAATTAATCAATTCAATCAGTACAAAAGGAAGAAGGGAAAGGCATCTTGGTAAAGTACAGGACTTGAAGCACATGGATTGGTAGGGTGACAGGTTCTTGATTGATTGTGCCCCTAATTGGTCAAAGCATATATATGGACCCCATTTGGCAAGTTATTTTGACTCACCTGAAGGACATGCATGTTTGCAGATGGTCAAATTAGTATGTACCTAAGAAAAGAGGGTGCAATATATACTTGCGCAAAAGAAATAAGACCAATTGCCAATTGCAGAAATGAAAACATCTGGTAACTATGCTAGGAAATGAAAGGTCACTACTCATGGGCTCATGGCTCAGAAACTACTTGTAACATGTCAAATTGTTTTAGCTGGAACCTCGTGAAACTGAGTGGAAAATTGTTTTTTTTTTCCCCTGAAACTATTGTCCCAACACTACACAGTCTGCTAATTTGGTGCTGTTAATTTACTGTAAAGGTACATTATGTGTATACTACTTTCAAATATGAACTTTCTCTAAACACTCATAAAAGCAGAAGAAAAAAAAAAATACTACGTTCAACATATTTTCTTTTAAGTGAAACTGAATTGACGATGAGAGATAACTGCACGAACTGCTGCCCCTCTTTTACTGTACAAAACAAAATTTGATCAATTCCAGGATTCTGGTTTGTAGCCCAAAGTGGTGACATTGTATGACATTGTGGATTGTGAATTTGTGATTTACGCGCATGATCACATTGTGTAAACTAATTACTATAGCTAGTGAGATTCCAAACCAAAGGAACATTGAATGAGAGAAACTTGCATGTAAACAGAAAATGGAGAATACATCATGCAGGCTAGGGTTTTGTGAGGAAGAGAATACTGTTTTACTGCCACTTAAGAACTGTAGATACATAGGCATTTTACTCCTGATCGACCTAATTGAAAGTTGGCGTATCGATCAATTTTGGGCTTATGATCATTTTACGATTGGATGAAAACGAAGATGAGGGATGATTATATTCAAGGGAGAGTAAGCTAGAAAACATATTGACCAAACAAACAACTAACACTGAAAAATATCTCAAAGCCTAAAGGTGATGTAAACACAAAGCATCTTGACTGGCCATGGTTGGTGAGGACAAGACATGGTTATGCAAATGATTGATGGTTGGTCTTGTTTGGTTTGAAACTCACACATGGTTTGGACCTGCTCAAAGCACTGTTTCTCTGTAAAACTCACTCTTTACCCATATTATTCAAGAAAAATTATTTTGGAAGATAAGAGAGACTGAGAAAGTCACAGAGTCTTCAGGAATCAGAACAGTGTATGTGTTAATTTTAGGTCTCTCTCATTCACAAAATATAGGGCTAGCATGGGCTCTGAGCCTCAGACATGTTTCCCCACCCATTTATTCATTATTGACTCTCTCTCTCTCTCTCACAAACACACACATCATACACAGTTACACACAATCTTCACCTATTTATTTGATCTTCTCTTAGGATCTTCACTATTGATTTTGGTCTTGAATTCTAGTATTCTACCAAACAATTAATAAAGGAATCTTTTTCTATTTGAAAAATGAAACCTTGTAGTATCATGTTCTTCTGTCTGATTACAATTGCCTTCTACCTCTCATCTTTAAACATCACACATGCATCTTCCTCTTCCTCTTCCCCTCCTAACACTTCCACATTACTCACAGGAAAGCGAACTATGAGGAAACTGGGCTCCGAAAAGCCTGAAGTTCGAAAAGAAGACAATGATATTAAGGTGTGTAAGAAGTAGAAATGAATTCTTAGTTCTACTGACATTTTTCTTTTGTTACCACTTATATTAATCCATGATTACAAATGGATTGTGTTGTCGATTTCAGGTTGTCAAAACACAGTGGCAGCAGGCAAATAAAGGATCTGCGGTTGGAGAAGATGTAGACGAAGATGGAGATGGGCTGGTTTACCATATTGACTATCACGGCGTGTCAACACATCCTTATCCCTCTCCCAAACATCCTAGACCATAGGAAGCAATTAAGCAAACAGTCATATTCATGATGGAAGCGAAGATCCCTGCTAAATTTAATGTATGGATACTTCTATATAAATAGTGTTTCACCTGTATCTATAATTCTATATACGAATTATTTCACCATCAGTCTCCATAACTGCAACAAGAAGCACCAAATTTGCAGGTAGATGTCACTTAGTAAACTAACTGTTTATAGTAACACTACATTACTTGGTTGTTCATGTTGCCACAGCATTGTAGCATATTAAGATATACTTATCTAAGAAAGTGGACAGAAGAAAACAGAACCCAGAGACTACTGCACCTACCCAGTAAATCAGAAAATCCATGAAATACACATCATACTTATCTTATTTAGGCGCTACTGAAGTCTAGGCTACTAGCCATATGATGTGCAACAGAACAAAGACCCAAAACACGCTTTAAGTGTGGAGTTAAACTACAAGGTGGCATGAATTCAATGTAAATAAAGTTGCAGTGCAATATTTTTCTAAAAGGAAATTGAATAAGCTTTTGAATCCAAAACCAACTGGAAAAAGATAGGCAAGCAAGCCCATCTGATTTACTTATTCAATATCAAGTATTTCCATTACTATGCAAATTTAACATACCATTCATATATTGTGTTCGTACTCTTTTGTACTTTTCAAGGAGTATCTCAAAGCTCTTACATGCATCCTCAAACATTGCCTCCCTACAAAATCTAGACTTAACCTGCATAAAAACAGTTTCTGCATACTCTCTATGCTCATCAAATAACAAAAAGATGTTGTGGAATTCAGCCAAAGGATTATCCCAATCAAACCCTTCCTTCAGTCTTTTCGCTGGACAAAGGTGGCGAAGCCATCTCATTCGTTGAAACATATCTTCCTTCTTCTCTTGAACAGCGACTTCTACACTCTTGAATGCTTCCAAGAATCTCGCGTCTCTATCAATTTTGCTGATCACATATCTGAAAGTATCTCTTTGGCTCTGACTGAGAGCATCTTCATAATTAGCATGTGCATCTGATGGGGAAGAAAATGCGACAACCATGCAAGCCTTGGCAAAAGTAGGATCAATAGATCCAATTTGCTGGATGGCAACATGCAAAAGATGTACTGACATAAAATTTATGGTTCTGGGGAAAGGGCTAACTACTGTATCCAGAGCCTGGTTGTTGTTCTGGTTCCAACAATGAAGTGCAACATGAGCAAATCCCTCCCACCTGTGCCCAAGTTATGTTGGATGAGGATCAGAAACAAAAACTAATTCCCATTTCATGAATTAAAAATATGGCTTGAGTGGAAAAAAATAAGCTCAAGTATTTTGAGTGAACCTTGTTTGTCAATTACATGTTTCAGTCCAGCATAATATAAAAGTGAGCATAGAAATTGTTATAACTGAATGGAAAGCATTATTAGGTTTTACAAATCACACAAAAAAAATCAGCACAATCAGAATGTATATTGAACATGTACATTAATGAGCCAGTTTAATCTTTGCGTATAGTGAAGGATCACTAACTGAGCTGGTTTTTCAGGAACATAGGATCAGACAGGAAAGACTATGATGCACATGTTTGCATTACAATAGTTGAAACAGAGGCGAGTTAGTCCACATGCATTATGGGGCTCACAGGTAATGAAAGCACATAGGTCCCAAATAATTAGGAGATTTATCAACCACAGAGGAAATTTACAATAAAGTTGCCTTGATAACAAAGGAAAGAAAATTGCTTTTAAGAAAATGGAAACAAGAAAATAGGCATTGATTAGATACTAATCATTCTCAATATACGGTATTCAGATAAGAGGTATACACATCCCGACATACATACTATGATACAAACATAACCAAAAAGCCCTTTGAGTGCATATCACAACAACTCTCCACCACTGTGTGTCACAACCCATCATCTCTAACTTTCTCTAAAGACTGTCCAAGGAACTACAGTCCATGACTGCTTTCATCCCATTTGGACAGTTTTTCTCCTGCTGAAATTCCTCATATACATTCTGATCTATTCTTTTGGTAGACAGGTGTACGACAATAAGCTTTTGAAATTTAAACGTTGGTTTACTGGGGTCCCTTAGAATTCAGCAGTTAAACGAATTCAATTTTATAAAAAAATAATAATGAGGAATGCACATGCATGGCCCGCTATGATGTAGAATCGTTACCAGTCAATCATGCAAAATGCTTCGATCAGTAGACCACCCACTATTAAACAATGGCAAAAAGGGATATCAATTGAATGATGATGAAATATACAAAGGTACAACTCGAGGCTTTTTCCTTTGGACGACTTCCCGGTTTTTTGTGTATCAAAAGTCAACAATTGGCCCAAGAGAGGGCCACATAGCAAACTTCGCCAAAATTAAAGATGAGGCAGCAAGAAATTAGTCTAAAATCTTGAGCATGTTGATGAATTATTTAGAACAAAATCACTGGATTTCTAACACCAAATTTTGAGGAAGCCAACAATAAGATTTTGCCTCCATTATTTACTTGAGTGATTAAAAAATATAGACAAGTTATGGGATCAAGATCAACTCAAATTGGGTGAATTAATTTTTCTTATTTGTGTAGAATTTCCAAATAGCCTCCATAAGATGAGATCCATCCAATCCAATAACAATGATTTCTAACTGATATCATCTTCTTGCAAGTTTCTTTGTATGTTTGAATAACTACTGTTTTGCTCCTTCCATAAAATTTATACAAAGGGCTCTGAATTGAGTTGCACTAACCATTTTCGCTTTGGCTGCCAGTAAATAGAAAATGGTCACTTGAAAACATCAATAATGCTTTGTGGTTTGACCCAACTGCTCAAGGTGTATGAAATGAAAATAAAAGGATTTCTCAAACTTTGGCTGAAATCGGGCATGAGAAAATAAGTTGATTAACATCGTCGAAGTTTTTACACACACAAAAAAAAAAAATATATATATATATATATATATATATATATATTCAAGAATTTGAGTTGGAAGTAGATAAAAATCTACTTGGTTGGGCTGACTACGAACCATCTACTTGGCTGTTGTATGCTAAGACATGAGAGTCTCCTAGAGGAAATGATATTTCTCACTATTAGAGTATAGTAATATAGTTAAAGTAAAAAAAAAAAACATAAATACAGTTGGTAGGTAACCACCATTGTAAGTCAAGATAACTTGAATACAATAGTAACACCTACCAACTGTATTTATGTTTTCTTTGATTTTAACTATACTACTATACTCTAATACTCTCAATTCTCAAAGGCAAATAGTTTATTGAGAAACAGGAAAAGGTTTTCAGGAGGCAAACACCTTTGGCACCTTATGATTATTATTGGCAATTATTTTATAATTGACCAAACTATCCATTTTGACAATGAACTTTGAACTTATTTTCAAAATTGATAACGTACTTTCAAACTAACAACAAACTTCCATTTTACTTTCAAAACTGACAATATGAACAGAATCCGGTGAAGTTTGTTGGTAAAGTTGCTGACATGGATTTTGACTGCTTACGTGGCGTTGACCAAGGCTAAGTGTCAAATTATTTTTGTCGGATCAATAAAACGAGCACTCGTGTTTCTCACATGAAGAATTCAGTTCATTAAAAATAAACTAACTAACAACTACCAACAACATCCAATTAACTATTACTTCTCTCTCACTAAAAAACCTAAGTCTAAACAAACAAACACAAGTTAATTGGAGCAGCAATTCCACATTTGCAGGTACCATAAGCACTGGTATATGTGTTTGAAGAGCTTGAAAACATGATTTGAGAGAATCTTGGGGGAGAAAATCGAAGAAGGAAGCAGAAAAATGTCTAGGGTTTCTCTGTTTCGTTGTGGTAAAAATAGAAAGAGAGAAGAAGATGATTTAGATCAAACTAGCCGTTGTAAACAACTCATGTGCAAAACACACTCATTTAAGTTGTTTTTTAGTTTTTCTAATTTGCTTAGGTGGAATTTAATTTTATTACACGTCAGCATTTATCTTCCACGTCACACAGTTCACCGGAGAAAACCATCGAAGTTATTCACATTGTCAATTTTGAAAGTTGACTTGAAGTTTGTTGTTAGTTTCAAAGTACGTTGTCAGGTTTGAAAATAAGTTCAAAGTTTGTTGTCAAAATGGATAGTTTGGTCTTTTGTAATTTGGCGATGTTACTACTTAATAACATCATACTAGAATGGTTTCGTTTAGTTAACTTCCCTGAAATATTTAGCGAGAAATATTACAATTAAACTATAGTCCCTACCTCTGATCCAGCATTGGGGTCTCCCACTTTTAGTATTCTTTCATTAGTATTCTACTTGTCTCTAAATCTTTTTGTCAAAATAGCCTAACCATTATTCGCGTCTCTGCCTAATATTTATTGCATGTTGTGTCATTCTAAAGACATAAAGATGCAAATAGTAGGGGTCACTTCTTCCAATAACCATGTAGGGATATACCTTCGTAGGAGTGTTATTGTATGTGTTTGGTACACATTGATCTTTCATGATGGAAAGATGAAAGTTTCTTGGTAGATCAATTTTCATGTGATTTTCATGGGTTTAACTTTTCTGACAATTTGCCATGTCTTTGTATATGTTCTGTTATTCAAGGCGCTTGCATATGAGGCTATTACCTTATGCACCTCAAGATAACATTCCTCATACCATAGCACTCACAATATTTTGTTTCCAACGTAGGGCCCATTATATCAGCAAAGACAGTGGAAAGCTATGGTGCCACATAATTATATAACAACATTTTTCAGCATTTATATCCCATAAGTTCAACACACACACACAAACACAATAAAACTATAGGTGGCAGCAACAATAGCCATAAATTTGTAAGTAATGACGAAAAAACATGCATACAAGAATGGATAATTAAAGAAAGCACTTACTCAAAGGGGGACTCCACCTCAATCCCAAGTGTCAAGTGCAAGGAAAATCCAGTTGATGCGCCATGTATGTCAGACCCACCATCATCCGCCCTTGTACAGGCTTCATGAAGGCAGCCTCTAGGTATGTACAAAATGTCACCTTCCCCGAGCAAAAACTGCTCACATTTGGTATAAGGGACCTCACCCTCAGAGCCAACATAACCATCTCGAGGTTCATACAAGCGAGGTAAGTGCAAAGTTGATCGAGGATAAACAGTCCACTGCTTTTGTCCTAGAAGTTGCCATACAAATACACAATGATCATCATAGTGTCGAGCTAAACCCTGAGATCCAGGTGGCGTCAGGTATGAATTTGCACCTACTGAAGGTTGACCAAACAAAACTGCTAACCCATTTGCAACAGAACCAATATTGTATGAGCGAAACTCCATCCCACGCAGAGCAATTGTATAACCATTTTGATATGCTTCTTCACACTTCTGAACGTCATCAATGTTGATCAAATCAAGACCACTTCTACAGGAACCTGTCCATTTCTGTTGAAAGTGCACCTCACTTTTCGGATACCCCTGATCAGTTCCATTCCCCTCCACTGCTTTTACCACCCGTATGTCCTGCCCATAGGTTATACGCTGACCTAGCCCATCCTTTGCCTCTTTCAAAAAGTTAAGGATGTCTACTTCATCTGAAGGGAGAGGAGGACAAGAAACCAGGCTCCCTAAGATGGAAGAAAGGACATCGTTTATTCTTCCAGAATCGGGAGGCCGAAGCAAGGAACTTAAAATATCACAATGACCATTTGGGGACCCTAGGGGCTTCTTCCTTAGAAGAAATGGTGATTTCTCCCAAAAGCTAAACATAAAATGTTCAAAATCGGATTGGTTTGGACCAAAAATGCTTCTTTTAACCTGTTCAGCTCCGCAGGTGGCAGTAAAATTGCCAGAATCTATAGAAAGCCTGAATATACTTTCTGTCAGATCATCAAATTTTATAACGCTCAAACAGTCTTTTCTCTCTTTGCTGCATTTTGCAATGTGTCTTTCTGAACTTTGATCTCGTACTTGCACCAACAAGACTTTGAGATAGCTCAAAATGATATCACACAGCTTCTCTGGGATTTCAGACAACTGGTTCACATTGCAAGTGTTGATGAGGGCCACAGTAGCATCAATAATTAGTACTAGAAATGCATTTTCCATAAATGATCCTCCAGAAAATTTGGCACTTATCTTCCCATTACTGCATAAAAATCCATTCTGCGTGGGAAAGGCTGCATTCTGAAGAAATATAGACCTATGGGTCAGGTTAGACTTATATAAAACCTCAAAAGAAAACAACAGAACATGGTAATGAAGCACACAACTGTCATAAGCAAACATGTTTGCTACGCAATCCAGTATATACGTTAAGATACTACTTACTCTAATTGACCATTCCTAAGCACGATATGACGTTAACCAAACAAGTAGGCAGTGGCCCACAAGCAAACACTCTGGAAATTAATTGAATAAAGAAACCTCAAAAATAACAAAAGTTCACTCAAAGAAAATATGGAAAAGGTAATGAGAATATTTAAGGGTTTAAGCCCATTAACTATGATGCCCTATATAAACTAATACTGAAAAACGATGCCCTCTATGGAAAAATGGCTCTGGAAAATCACTACTCCGTATATTACAGATATGTTAACTGATTTTGTAAACTGAACAAATAACACTGTTCAGATTTTGTAATATGCATTGAGCATCTCTGTTCACATTCTTTTATTGTTTTCTTTAATACAAATTACCCTGCAAGCCCCAATCCCTTGATCATCGCTTGCATTTGTAGAGTGAAAGAGGCCTTTGGTAAAGGTGAATTCAATGCCAAGGGTAGAAAAATTAGTGGTTGACTTGATTTGTACACTCCAAGCTTTGGATATCTTGAAGTAAAAAAAATATATAAATAAAGGCAACTGAAGATTTAAAGACACATTCTTACTTCTGCTTTGGCATAATAAGTAAAACAATATTTTGCTATATAGAATATACCGAGTTTCTAGCCTATATCGGCCATAACACAAGGCTATATCATCGAGTCACAAGCCTCAAAGTGTGTAAGTCTCAATAAGCATTACTAGGGCTACAACCTTGACACAAAATTCGTTAGGTTAGCCCTCAAACATTACGGTCAAAAAGCCTGGAGACTCTCCTTCAACGCTCTGGTAAAACAATATTAGGTGCAATGTCAGAATGGATGATGGCCAGCTTTCTTTATTGTCACTGTCATTCTTACGAACGAGTAAACCAAAGTGGTTAGAATAGTTGCAAGATTATGGATGGAATAAAGATTTCCTTTCTTTTTTTAATTTTCATTTGGTTATAGACAATGGTAAATGGTGTCATTTGGGTTAGATCAATAAACAATAAATTGATATGGGCTTAGATGGATATAGGTACCAATGTCTTTAATTTGCTTCTATTGTAATTAAGTGGGAAAATGCAGAAAAATTGGCATCATAACAAGTTCCGGTAGCATTCCTATTTATGCATATACTCGGAAACTCCTTTCTCAGACTTTACCTACACTCTTCTTATGTGACTCCTACCTTTGTTCAACTCCCTCTTTTATACATAGAGACCTATCTAGCTTTTAAGGTGTAAGACTCAACACAATATCCAAAATGACACCAAATGGTGCAGAAAAACTGAGGGTCGTCGTCAGTCAGTCCTGACTACTAAATAAAATCACCAATATTTAATGGAAATGGAAAGCTTCAAGCAATAAACCAACACATCACATACCCCCTTAAGATAGATGCAAGTTCACAAAATCCCCATTACTCTACATTCAGTAATCCATTATATTGAAGATAAATTATTTCATTAAATGCCATGATATTTACCCAAAATTCAAATTTCAATCAAATTAAACACTAAAAACATCAAAATATAACAATTGACATTACCAAGCTTTATAAAACACTTACATTAGCTTCACCACAGCATTTAATGCACAAAGCTTTTCACGCGCAACGGAAGTAGTAGAAAGATCCAAAACAGCATTACAAGCAGCCATAGAAACTTTCTTATTCAAACTCACTAAAGCATCTAACAACGCCTTCAGAACCTCTTCATCAGATGCAATTTTCTCATTACATTCAAAAGATTGAAGAGAAATCACACCAATAATCTCAGCTGTTAGTTTAGCAATTGAAGGAATTGATTTAGTAGTTCTAAGAAGAGATGGAAGAAGAGAAAGAAACAAGTTGTTGTTAATTAGGGTTAGGGTTTTAGATGGATTAAGAGATTGATTATGAAGAATGTTTAAACATTTTGTTAAGAGAGTTCGAGCAGAGAAATTGGTGTGCAAGTTAGCAAGAGATGCAAGAAGAATGATGTGCACGTTAGCATGAAAGAGATTGTGAGAAGGAGAAGAGTTTTCTTCTTCTATGTTGCTTTTCTTCCTCTTTCTCTTCATCTTGCTGTTACTGTTCATCAGTCTTCACTCTTCACTCTTCACTCATCTTGTTTGCAGCTGCTAATTGGGCCGGGCCGAGACTTTTTTATAATGGGCTGGATTTCTTAACAGAGGACAATCCCTGTTATGAGATTCACCCCTAAATCCCTGAAGCCCCTTACACATCTTAACAGACCTGACCAGTAACATGACTACAACTAGACCTGTTGCTGCAGCATTCTCTGCATATTCCTTCAGCTCCATTCTGCTCACCATATCTCAGTCATAACAAAGTGCCAGCCAAAGAGTAGGTCTGTGTATCTAACATTCTGGCGCAGCTCCATGGACTTCTAGTTTATATTCATCCAACTCCAGACAGTCGACTTGATGGCCTGCAATATGTTCTCTGAGGTTGCTTCCACTTCATTAAAAATGACCCCATTTCGGGTTTTCTATATCAGCCACATTACGGCATAGGGGAGTATTGTCCATATATATAGGATTAGCTATCTCCCTACTATTAAACTCCGGTCAATTCTCTAGAAGTTCCCAATTGTCCAGAGCATTCCATGTTTCCGGCTTCACCACCACAAGTTCCTCCCATATTCTTCTAGTGAAACTACACTTCATAAAGAAATGTTCACTATTTTCCTCCCTCCTTGCATAGGCAACACCTATTAGGAATCATTAATTTTCCCCCGCTTTTGGAGTTTTTCCACGGTTAGAAGGCTATAAAACCATCTGACTGTCCCACCTGGATTTGTTTTATGTGAATTTCTTCTTATCGCTTATCTGACTGTGATTCCTCTTCAACTACATTGTGTCATAGCAAGAACGAACCATCTGGATTGAACTGACAGATTGCGTAATAGATATATATAGCCTCTTTATCTAACAAGCTCTGCATCTTTGGATGGAGGCCAAGGGATAACAGAGATGATTTGATTAACACGAAGCGATGCTGTCTTCAGGAAAGTGGAAGCAAAGCTTGACAATAACGTGTGTAAGAAGATCAAGGCAATACTATTATGGTTTTGCATCGGTGGAAGTACACTGAATGACTGAACAAAGATTATACTATTGCAGATGTGCTGCTCAACTGGGAGATGCTAATGCTGCCTTAGTTTTAGTTTGCTTTGTGATTTGTTTTTCACATTTGTATAACACCAAGAGTTGTGAACGAATTCCAGTGAAACTCTCTAACTGGAACTGTTACTGAAACTCTTGTAACCTTGTTTTCCCAAATCAATAAAATAGCCAATTTATCCAAAAAAAAATGATTATCTGAATAGAAAAAATTTAGCAACTACAGATCTAACAATATTAGACTAAGTGACCTTCCCATATCTGTGACATCAGTTTGTGCTTCTTTAAGATATCTTAGGGTGTGTTTGATAAAAATTTGCCATTTTGCCACTTTGCCAAAAAAAAAAATTGCCTGCATTAGACATTTTGCCATAGTTTGATAACCGGCTTGGCAAAAGGTGGCAAAACCCATTTGCCGGAAGTTTTCTGTTTGATAATCACTTTAGCAAAAGATGGCAAACCACATTTTGCCACTTTACTACGGTTTGATAAATTATATAACAAATGTAATCTATATACTATATAATAGTGGAGCCTAACAAGTGCCACATGGCGTGTTCTTAACAACTTGAGAATAGGACTTAAGTCCAACTGTAAGCCCAATTGAAGCCCAGTTGTAGATATAAGTGCCACATGACACTTTTCTAGAGATTTGCTTAACTTTGGTGAGAGCCCAAATTAAAAAGGAAATCCACCTTCCATGTCAACAGAGATTTATAGAAACCTTAAAACCCTTTAGAACTTAATTCTAGATCTCTTTTTCCTACTAAATTCTTCGTCTATTTAAAATCCTTAATTCTTATATAAAAACCATACTAAATACAAAAAATATTAATTATAAATCTCTACAAATTTAGTTTAAGAAGGGCATTAAAAAAAACTCGGTTCAACAAATCACTTATAAAGTCATTATAAACTCTCCACAAATTTAGGTTGAGAAAGGCATTAAAAAAAGTTTGGTGATTTTCCATTTTATTGAATAACACAAATCCCGGTGCATAGCACGGGTTCAACAACTTGTAATGAAAAATACAGATGTACAAAGCCCATAAAAGTACATGGATCAAAAAGAAATTCATGTTTTTAAGTCCAGTACATATGTAAAAGACTAAAAGGCCATGGATAAATTTCCTTTGTTTGAGGCATGAGTACTCAGTGAGTCATCTAATTTTACCCTAAACAACAAAAAGTCTTCCGAGCACTTTAACATGAAATCATACCAATTTTACCCTAAACAAAAGGTAAAATAGGTTACACAATTACACTTCCAGGTATTATAAATTTACAGAACTTTAATTCTGATTATTGCACCATATAATAGACTTGGTATATCAATTACAGATATTTAAGGAACACATTTTTTTTTATCAAAGGAACACTGTAACTCCATGGTTGCTAACGCTGCAGTAAGGGTGCGACAAATTTCCTCGGAGCTAAACAAAAAAATGACGTATGTAATCCAAAATATAAAGAACTGATAATACTCATGCCTCAAACATAGTGCAGAATTATAGCAAGGCGCACAACGCCTGCAGTTGAAATAATCCCTTGGGGACACAACCACATAAGAACTTCCACCTGCAGTCCCATACTCCCACATACTTTCTTTTTCACACTTACCAGATCAAGGGCACACAAAAACTTCAGACATAAATAGTCTTTGACAACTTTAATGGACCTCAGTGGATTTGAACCACTATCTTCTGAGAAGTATGCCCTCTAATTCTCAGTTGCTCTACCATTTGAGCTAAAAGTCCAGTTTAATACAAGTAAATAACATAAGGAATCTAAATTCTTAAAAAAGAATTAAAAGGTTTTATAAAAAAAAAAAAAAAAAGGTTAAAATGACATTATGAAATAAATTCAGAACAAACCACTGGTACCAACATTTACTTAAGAAAAGACAAAGTTCAGTCCTGAACACCTACAATGCAAACTGTGGTTGCGATATGGAAACTGACAAGTAAAAGCTCTAACTATAAACGAACATACAAGTCATACCACAAGTGATCAGAGTACCAAATAAAATTATGGATCATGCACCATTAAAAACTGACAGACATGTTGGACATTCTTGCTTTAGGCAATTTTGTGTTCAATCTATTAGATCAAACAACAACAAAATAAACCACAAGCAAAAAAAATATATATTAAAAAAAAAAAACACAGAATTGTTTTAGAAATGGTCTCCCAATGAACTGAAATTTTCAATATCGAGCTGAAATTTAATTTCAACTACCAGCCATTGCAGATGAACCAATTTCTTTGGTATTAGAAGCCAGAACAAGACTTCATCACATCCAAAGACAAACTAATCTTAACTCAAAATATTTTATTAGCAGTAACAACAATGAACAACATATTGCCCAAAAAATCAATGCCACAAATAATCATGTTCCATTAACAACGAACATCATTTACTATTAAATACTGTAAATCCCTAACCCCTGTAATTTACAAAAAACCTCAAATTTTCAACAAAACCCTAACCCTAGAAATTTAAATCGTTTAATTAAGCATACATAATTTAAGAAAAAAAAACCCAATAGTTCACAATTCGAAAGAAGAGAAACAAAAAACCCCAAATTCAAACAAAACCCTAACATATAAGTCCCAAATCCAAACTTTACGGAAAAAAAAATTCTTGTCATTCTTAGAACCCTATCTTCTCGATCAATCGTTCAAACCGATTTGCAAACTTCGAACAGTGAGAGAAATAGAACAAGAAGAAAAAAAAACTAAAGAAGAAGAAGATTGCAGTTACCAGGTTGAGCGAGAGGTAAGAACGAGATAAGACTGCGGCCATGAGAGACAGGGCACCAGCCGAAGAGAGAGAGAGAGAGTTTTTTTATTTTTTTTGTTATGTTTTATACTTGAGAAAAGAAATGGCAAATTTTTGTGGAAAATTTGATTTGCCCAAAGTTCCACCTCGTAGGGCATCTCTAATGGTTCACCAAATTTGATGGACAACCTCAGCAGATTTGGTACCTATTTGATGGATCATTTGATGAAAAAAACTTCAGTTTCTAATGGTTCACCAAATTGAGGCGGGTAATGAAGTGCCACTTGAGTTGGGCGGGCTTTGAAGAGCCACTTAAACAAAAAATTTTGTTGAGGCGGACATCCAAGTGCCACTTAACCCAACAGTTAGTTGAGGCGGGCAATGAAGTGCCGCTTTAAGAAAAAGCTAAATAAGAATTAAGTTGAGGCGGACATCCAAGTGCCACTTAATTGAAGTGGGCTTTGGAGTGCCACTTTAAGCGGCACTTCATTAGCCGCTTTAAGTGAAGCGGTCTTCTCTTGCCCGCCTCACCCCAGTATCAAACCTTAAGCTTTTCATCAAAATTTCATCAAATTTGATGAACTTTTGATGATTTTTGGCAAAATATCAAATTTGAAAAACTTTTGATGGTCCATTAGATGGAGTTTTTTTCACTTTTTCATCAAATTTGAATTTGATGATAGATTTGATGAACCATTAGAGATGCTCTAAGGTGGGCAAATTTTTTTCGCATTTGCCAGGTAAAATTGGGGTAAATTTCGGTCACGGCAAAACCCTTATGGAATCTCTGTTATCAAACGCACCCTTACTATGTCTAGGACTAAATGCTATGCAAGATTTCACACCCTTAGAGCATTCCCAATGCAAGGTGGATTTTGGAGGTGGGGTGGATAAATCCACCTTGTAGTCTAAAAGAATGTCCCAAGGGGAGGTGGATTTTGGGGGTGGGCTGCCCACAGGTGGATTTGAAGGTGGATGAATCCACCTTCAAATCCACCTGTGGGTGGTAGAACCGGACGGCATGTTACATGCCGTCTGTTTTTTTTTATAGTTTACGTAGTGTTTTAAAAGTTTTGGACTCTCGGACGGCATGTCACATGCCGTCTCCCTATTTTTTATTAAAAAAAAAATGGGACAGCATGTCACATGCCGTCCGGTTTTTCTAAAAATCCACTTTCTCTCTACAAGAGTCCACCTTCCCTTGGGAACTCTCCACCTTGTAGAGTTTCACCTTGAATCAACAAGGTGGATTTTGCTTAGGTGGACCTACGTGGCGCCTACGTGGAGGTGGATTTATTCACCCTGCATTGGGAATGCTCTACATCCACCTATTATCCAACTCTAGCGCAACTAAGGCAAACCAATAATGTATTAATTCTGTAATCAAACTTTTTCTACGTGGTTATTGGCCCGACAGAGAGAGTTGAAGAGCAACCTTAAATTCATCCAGCTTCAACCTACTATGTTCAACCTACTATGGTTATTGGCCCGACATTTCACAGCAGTGACAAGAAATTCCACTGAAGAACCACCAGGCCTGCCTCAAAACCCCATATATCTTCAAACTGTTCTTTATGCTGTTTCTGTTATGATCACCTTTCCAATGTTTTTCTTATCCATTTTAAGCGACAACCTTTTAGATCGCCTTTTCAACCTGCATTGCCTTCTTGAATATATATAGCACAATTTTGCATACAGCAAAATCTGCCACATAACTGCAGAGAAAGCTCTATTGTTGATTGCAGCTATACGCATTGTTCAAGTACATACGGTTTTGGTGTAGAAACAGATGCCCATTGCAATATATTGATTGTTGTATTTAAAGCTACTGAAATCTTTCTTGACACCCTGCAGGTAAATTGAAGACGTAGCATGGTTTCTTCTTCGCATTTGCACAATATGTGTGTATTAGGCGAGCTCATCCCTCCTTTCCGTGGGCACTCGCCCTCTTTTCTACAATAATACAAGTACATTACATTATGATCCAAAACAATGTAATAAATGGGGCATACTACAAACAAATACACGAATTTATAACTGCAAAAAGGACATACATAAGCATATAGGCTGATAACTGCAAAAAGGACATACATTAGCATATAGGCTGATATATCGGAACGACTATAAATGTAAAATATTTTCTGGGAACTGAATATTCAATTTTCCATTCTATAATTGCATCAGCCATATAATAAAATTGTGACATAAAAAAAATAACAATTTACTAAACTATAGCAGTCACTGGAAGGTTTCATTTCATTAGAGCCCCTTCCGTCATATCCACAATGTCCAAGGAGAACTACGAAAGAAGGCCTTGTGTATGGGGCCTGTCGGACAATCTTTGTTTTTTTTTTTTTTTTTTTAAGAAAAAGCTTTCTTATTAAATATCAAGACTCAAAGGCTACATCACAAGCTCCGAAGGGTTACATATGAAACAATCTGGCCACCTAAGTATCCTTGTCGCCTCCACATCACCAGAGTAGCCTGTCAGACCATCTGAATGATAACAAATTGCTGATTGCATCATGATTAAATATATAAAGGATCCTAGGAGGGGCAGTCCTTATTAATCCATTAAACCAAATACCACAGAATCACAGATACAGACTCTCAACAGAACAGACCAAAGAAGACCCATGCAAAGCTATATGACCATTGACCTGTACCGCAGCAGCAAAACCACAGCTCCATGTTCAGCAGTAGCGACGACCGGCGCCATGTTCAGCAGCACCTGAATGGTAAGAAGCAGACACGCGCAGAACTAACAAGTAATTCCACTGAAACACCACCAGGCCTTCCTTAAAACCCCGTATCTTCAGCCATTCTTCACCTTGTTTCAATCATCACCCTGGTCCAGTCATAACAGCAGATCTGCAAAGCTGATTCTTTCCCTTTCTTTTTTTAAGCCACAACGATACAGCCCCTTTAACCTTATAAAACGCCTTGTCAACCTGCACACTGCCTTCTTCAAATTTAGCACAGCTTCACATAGCCCACCAAATGTTCCACAGCACTGCTCAGGGCAAAATCTGCAATATAACTTCAGAGACACCTCTACAGTTGATTGCACGCCACAGTTGAAGTATGTTTCTGGTCTATAACCAGCTGTCCAGTGGATTGATGGCTGTATTATATATCTTCTTCAAATCCACCCAATTCAATCCTGCAGTTTCTTCTTCACATTTGCATCTCCAAGATCCTCTGTTGAAGTTTATCAACAGTTAAAGAGGCACTACCATTCCCATATCTAACAGGAGAATAATGATATATATACCTCAACATATCTTCATTTTTTTTCAGTGGCAGTACTCCCATATCTAACTGCAAAAGGAGTCTCTAAAGCTTCTTTTTCAGGAAAGAGGGGAACAATTTTATCAATTTTCCATTTTGTAATCGCATCAGCCATATAATAAGATTTGGAAGAAAAAATATGATTCACTGGTGCTGTTTGTTTTTTCAGTTATACTACTTCTGATAGCTTATAAGCTATTAGAAAACCCAAATGTATGTTTGTTTTTACTTCTAGTTATGGTCTTATAAGCTTTTCTAGTAGAAATTGGCTAAAAAAGTGGCGGTTACTATAAGCTCCATCCCAAGATTATAGCACCTAACTGTAGCGGTCACTGGAATGTTTTATCTGTTTCTATCAGATATGTTGCTGATTACATCATGATCTAATATAAGAGGGAACAGTCATTGAAATCAAAGAAAGATACAATACTATATCGGTGATCGCTTGTCATAATAAATCAAGCAAAAAAAAAATTCTTAAATGTTCAACCTGTAGTGCCAACGAAAACGGAAAACACACAATCTGACAGTAAAGGTATGCAAGTAATAAGAAAAAGAAAAAAAAAACCAAGCAATCAAAGAAAGTAGACACACAGGATTTACGTGGTTCGGCAAAGCCTACTCCACGGGGCAGCAAGGAGATCGTTTTCCACTATAGAACCAAGAAAACCGAAGATTACAAACTGTAATACCTTGTTCCTGTTCACACTCAAGACCAAATCTGTTGGTGTGTTCACACTAGAAAAAAAAAATGAACCGACCTACTGTTTGTTATAACTTAGTGAGCAAGGATTTAAACCGACTTACCTTGATAAGGATATATATACATATGTCCTGTTTGCTCTATACAGTAGAGAGAGAGAAATAACTTTGTGTGTTCACACTATATACTTCAAATTTAAAAGAGGAAGCTGCAGAAATTTATAAGAAGAAGAAGGCTAAGGACTTGGAAATTGTATGCTTTAGTGCTTGGAATTTGCGGGTTGCTATTCTTTTTTTGATAATAGCTTATCATTATAGTGTTCCTTTTCGCAAAGCGAGGTAAGTTATATGATTCGATATCTTCTCTTGCTTTTAGGAGATAGATGAGGTTAGTGGGTGTAAGAGTATACTATAGTTATAGTCCAATTTCGGTTATGCGTATTAATTGAATTTGTTTGATTTTGATTTCATGAAATTGATATCATTATTCGGTTATTGTTGGAAAATTGATAGGAAAGCATGTTAGTGTGTTTATTTGATTCTAACATGATATTGATTGTCATAAATCCTAATTGACGCTGCAGTAATGTATTAGATTATTAGTGACATTATTCATGTATAATTTTCATGCCAAAGGTGAGATTGCATATTTTGAAATTTATGCGTATTGATAGTTAAGATGCATTTAAATTGAATGTATGGATTGATTTGTGTGAAAGGGCTTTCGAGCCAGAGACTGTTTTGAACAGTCTGAATTTGGGGAGACGTCCCTGGAGTGTACGGAGAGTATTGCTCGGTGTCGCATACAGAAGTACACTCAGTGGTGCTATGTCACCAACCTTATGAGCCTGCGGAGAGTATTGCTCGGTGTCGCATACAGATGCATGGTTGGGGTACTGCGGTACCAGATGATTTGACATCAAATGGATGGGCTTTATGCCATATGTGTGATGATTAGATTGTTTATATAATTGTTTATTGATTCGAGTTGCTGGAATTGATATAATGATTATAATTGATACATGTATTGTATTGCTATATTTTATTGGGTGCGCTGATTCCGTCCCTGGGATCAAGATCGGATATCAAGTTGTGTAACTTGCTAGCGTTTAATCGCTCCTTTTTCCCTTCCTTCCAGGAAACAGGTAAAGCGATTCTCGGAGCGTGCGAAGAGGATCTAGTTGGAGATAGTTAGCTAAGCAGGTGCTCTAAGTTGTAGTTAGTCTTTTGTTATCAGTGTAGCCCTTGGGGCAAACACAGTATGTTATCCTTCCAGTTGTGTGTTTTTCTTTCAGTTCAACCCTTGTATATATGTATATACAGAGTTCGGCTTGAATAAATCTTCCGCTGTTTTTTTTGTTCGAATTTTGTTCGTGTGATATTTTATTATTCTGTCCTTACATGGATATTGGATTTGGAGTTTGGTGTCACGTGGCAGTAGTGTGAACCTACGGTCCATGGTGGACATATGGAGAACATTACGACTCTGGAGTCTGGTCTTAGCCTGATCAACTAGGATTGGATTTTAGGGGCGTCACACAAACTCTCTTGGATCTCACAAGAACACTCTTGCGAAACCCTAGTTAAAACCTCACAGTTTTTTTTTTTCTCTCTGTTTATTTTTTGTCTCTCACACTCACTAAACATCTAATAGGGTTCATATTTATACCCTGTACAAATTATCATAGTGGTTTTCCCGAAACGACCTTTATAAGCACAGATCTATTCACGTTCATTTTACCAAGCGATATGACATCATAATTGTCGTCGCCGGGCTTCATCATGTAGCTCTCTGCGAGATGGTCGTGTTGATATTTAACACATCCAAAACGGAGCCCCGGTGAAGAAGTTATGACCGTCCAAAGCTGCCTGTGCATGCTGGTCACTACTGTTTGTGCAAAGCTGCCTGTGCATGCTGGTCAAGTCTGTGCGCACGCTCTGGTTGCAACTGCCTGTGCATGCTGGTCAAGCTTGTTTTCCAACAATTCTCCACCTCGGTGAAGATTTCTTCAAATCTGAAACGATCACTCCAGAAAACCTCGACTCCCCAATTTCCACCAAATGTCCCAACGGACCATATCGGCTGGACCACTAACATGGCTGCCTACGTACCCTCCTCCTAATGGATCAAACCGCCGTAGTTCCATTACAAGGGCATCTAATGACGCCCACCACGCTATAAAGCGCGCAAATGCACAAGATGGAGCAAGCGCAAACAATGATGGAACTTGACTCCATCAACTATCTTGCTTAGCATATCAGCGGGATTCTCTTTGGTATCAATCTTCAAAAGCAAGATATCACCCTCTTCAAGAATTTTTCTAACAAAGTGATAGCGCACATCAATGTGTTTTGTGCGTGCATGATGAACCTGGTTCTTTGCTAAGAAAATAGCACTCAAACTATCACAATAAGCCGAGATTTGCTCTTGCTCAACACCTAAGTCATCCAATAAACCTTGTAACCAGATAGCCTCCTTTATCGCATCTGTTAATGCCATGTATTCTGCCTCTGTAGTAGACAGAGCTACAGTTGACTGTAAAGTAGACCTCCAGCTAACCGGTCCTCCTGCCAGAGTGAAGACATAACCAGTAGTTGATCGCCGTTTATCTAAATCACCAGCATAGTCAGAATCTACATATCGGACACAAAATTGACCAACATCAGATTGCTTCACAAAGCATAAACCAACATCTACAGTACCTTTTATGTACCTTAGAATCCACTTCACAGCGTTCCAGTGACGTTTACCGGGATCATGCATATATCTACTAACCATACTCACCGCTTGTAAAATGTCAGGCCTTGTACATACCATAGCATACATCAGACTACCCACAGCACTGGCATAAGGTACACGACCCATATACTTACGCTCCTTATCAGACTTAGGAAACATAAGTACAGAAAGCTTAAAGTGATGGGCAAGAGGTGTACTCACAGACTTAGCATTCCCATTAATATGGAATTTTTGTAGCATCTTCTTCAAATATGTAGTTTGCGACAAACAAACTCTACCCTTCACTATCACGCTGAATTTCCATGCCAAGAATTTTCTTTACTTCACCTAGATCCTTCATTTCAAATTCAAGACTTATTTCTTTAACTTCTCGATCTCGGTCTTGCTCTTAGAAGCAATAAGCATATCATCCACGTATAAGAGCAAATAAATGAAGCACCCATCTGGTAGCTTGCAAAAATAAACACAATGGTCATAATGACTTCTAGTGTACTTTTGTCCAAGCATAAATCGATCAAATCGCTTATACCATTGTCGCGGAGACTGTTTTAAACCATACAACGACCTTTTCAGTTTACACACAAGATTTTCTTTACCAACAACTTTAAATCCACTTGGCTGAGTCATGTAGATCTCCTCTTCCAAGTCACCATGTAAAAAGGCTGTTTTTACATCGAGTTGTACCAACTCTAAATTATACTGAGCTACCAAGGCCAAAGGGATGCGTATCGGGGAGTGTTTGACAACTGGAGAGAACACCTCATTATAGTCAATCCCCTCTCTCTGTGCGTAGCCTTTGGCTACTAATCGTGCCTTGTAGCGAATGCTTGAACCTGCAGATCCTTCTTTCTTCGTGTAGACCCATTTGCACCCTATCGCTTTTATCCCCTTAGGCAGCTTTGTAAGCTCCCAAGTCTCATTCTTGTAAAGGGACTGCATTTCTTCATTCATAGCTTCGTCCCACGAATCAGATTCTGAACTCTGAATTGCTTCCTTATAGGTAGAAGGAAGACCAGCTTCAATGATAGGAAGTGCATATGCTACCATGTCCTTAGTAAGCCAATCTGGCTTCTTAGGATGTCTTGGTGGTTTTGTAGTTGCAATAGACTCGCTGATCGGAGCCTCCCTTTGTACATTATTTGTCTCTATCTCTGTCCCATCTAAAACAGTCTCATCTGTAGCCTCAATTGGAACATTAATTTCTTGAGCACCTTCTTGTGTCACTCCTGAAGGTGTCAATCTTGAAAAAACAGAACTACCTGGACCAAATGGAGATGCATCAATCTCCACCAACTGCGAGATTTCTTTGGTCTTACTCTCCACCTGCTGAGAGTTTTTAGGCTTCAACATAGAAGCCTCATCAAATGTGACATCCCTGCTCAAAACAAATTTTCTATTTTTAGGATCCCATAACTTGTAGCCCAGTTGTGAAACCCATAAAGATAGTTTTTCGTGCTCGAGGATCCAGCTTATCTTCAATAACATGATAATATGCTGGACACCTAAATACATGTATAGAATCATAATCTGAGACCGGACTACCTGACCAAACCTCCATAGGAGTTTTACCTCCAATCGCAGTAGAAGGCAACCTGTTAATGATGTGACTTGCATATGATATAGCCTCAGCCCAAAACGATTTGCCTAATCCAGCATTAGACAACATACAACGCACTTTCTCCAGCAAAGTGCGATTCATGCGTTCAGCCACTCCATTTTGTTGCGGTGTTCTTCTAACGGTGAAATGTCTCTCAATACCCTCATTTTGACATACTTGCAAGAACGGATCATTCTTGTACTCACCACCATTATCTGATCTGAGTCGCTTGATCTTTCTGTCAGTTTGAGTTTCAATTAACTTTTTCCACCTCACAAAGATTTCTAGGATATCATCCTTATACTTCATGGTGTACACCCACAAACGCCTAGAAAAATCATCAACAAAAGTTACAAAATAATGTTTACCTCCCAGTGATGCAGTTCTAGAAGGTCCCCATACATCTGTATGAACATAATCAAGGGTTCCTCGAGTGCGATGAATAGAAGTACCAAACTTCACCCTTGTCTGCTTGCCCAGAACACAATGTTCACAAAAATCTAGCTTGCAAGCCTTAGCACCTTTCAATAGTCCTTGTTTAAGCAGTGTATACAAAGACTTTTCACCCGTATGCGCCAAACGCATATGCCATAATCTAGTGGTAGCAGCCGCATCTGATTGACATATAGCTACATCTCCAGTAAATGTATTACCAATCAAATAATACAAATTATTTTGACAAACACCTTTCATCACAACTAAAGCACCACGCACAAGTTTTAGTATGCCATTTTCAATTGTTACTTTGTAACCTTTGGCTTCTAAGCTTCCAACTGAGGTCAGATTCTTTGCTAAAATGGGAACGAACCTTACATCTTTCAACTCTCTAACCATGCCATCATGTAGCTTGAGACGAATAGTACCTATCCCTTCCATTCGACAAGGTTGATCATTGCCCATATAAACGGAACCACAATAAACCTTCTTTAACCTGGTGAACCATTCCCTCACAGGACACATATGATAGCTAGCTCCACAATCCATAATCCATTCTCTATAGTCACTATAAAGTACTTTTGGTGAAATGCATAGAGAAAAATCAGAATCATTATCTTCAGTTTCGGTACCTTTGTGTTGTGCAGTATTGGCTTCAAAAGATTTATTCTCATTGTTCTTCTTTTTAGCCTTTGGACAATCCTTCCTCCAATGCCCTTTCTCGTGACAGAATCCACATTCATCACGAGCCAAACTACGCCCTCTCGACTTAGATCGAGATTTGCCTTTACCACCAGATTTCTTTCGGTTATTAGTCCGACCTCTTGCCATCAACGCTTCAGAATTTGAGTCCCTGGATTCCTCTTTGTCTTTCCTTCTACATTCATGACTTATCAATGCGACAGAAATCTCATTATAATTCATAGTCTCCTTACCATAAGTAAGGGTGGTAACCAAGTGCTCATATTCATCAGGAAGTGAATTTAACAAACAAATAGCCTTGGTTTGATCAGTTACAAATTCGCCAAATCGACAAGTAACTTGGTGAAATCATCGAGATGCTCTGACACAGACATACCTTTTCTCATATCTATTCGATATAGCTTTCGAAGTAGATAGTTGCGATTTTGGATAGTCTTCGTTAAGTACTTCTCTTCCAAAATTCGCCAGACCTCCTTTGCCGATGTTTCATTCATAACAAGGTATTTAATGTCTTGTGTGATACATGACCTTATGGTTCCACAAGCCCTCTTGTTCATTTTCTGCCAGACTTTCTCCTCCACATCGTCTGGCCTATCTTCCAGAACGTCTTCTAAATCTTGCTGACATAAAGCGTCCATGACCTCGCAACGCCACATGCCAAAGTTATTTTTTCCAGTAAACTTCTCTACTTCTATTTTTGCTTGAACCGTGACCATTGTGTTGGTCTTCTGTTTTGAAGAAACCGTACCCTGTGATGGTTGCGGAACTTCATTATCGTTTGCCATATTCTTCAAAACTTACACACCCTACAGCAGCAAGGGAAGGCCAAAACTTGAAGAAAAATAGCAAAGTTTCTCCACTGCCTTCAACCAACGAAACGCAAAGTAAACCTTAAGCTCTTGATACCAGTTTGTAGTGCCAACGAAAACGGAAAACATACAATCTGATAGTAAAGGTATGCAAGTAATAAGAAAAAAAAAAAAAAAACCAAGCAATCAAAGAAAGTAGACACACAGGATTTACGTGGTTCGGCAAAGCCTATACTCCACGGGGCAGCAAGGAGATCGTTTTCCACTATAGAACCAAGAAAACCGAAGATTACAAACTCTCTTGGATCTCACAAGAACACTCTTGCGAAACCCTAGTTAAAACCTCACAGTTTTTTTTTTCTCTCTCTTTATTTTTTGTCTCTCACACTCACTAAACATCTAATAGGGTTCATATTTATACCCTGTACAAATTATCATAGTGGTTTTCCCGAAACGACCTTCATAAGCACAGATCTATTCACGTTCACTTTACCAAGCGATATGACATCATAATTGTCGTCGCCGGGCTTCATCATGTAGCTCTCTGCGAGATGGTCGTGTTGATATTTAACACATCCAAAACGGAGCCCCGGTGAAGAAGTTATGACCGTCCAAAGCTGCCTGTGCATGCTGGTCACTACTGTTTGTGCAAAGCTGCCTGTGCATGCTGGTCAAGTCTGTGCGCACGCTCTGGTCGCAACTGCCTGTGCATGCTGGTCAAGCTTGTTTTCCAACACAACCACCAATTGAAAATGAACAAAAAAGCAAAACTTGACAACTACCATGTTAAATGTTCCTATATTTAGAATCTTCCTGCTGAGAAGACTTGAACCAAGGTATCCACACTGATGTTGACTTCGGGTACATCCTATAGGCCTTGATTCTGAATGCTTGTTACAGCATTCTTTGTTCTACCAGCACAATCACATATGCCAAGCACATCGTATTAATGAAAGACCCAATGAACGTCCACCCATGTCCAACATTCCAACCAAAGATAACTAAACTCCACCACCACAGCTGCTCCCCAAAGTAATTCAGATGACGAGAATACCGACATAAACCACTATCGAAATGATAAACCAAACCATGATTTTTTACTAGTTTGTGACTGGAGTTGGACTAGAATCAGCAATCCAGGTCAATTTAATTTTGTACTAATATAGTAATATGTAGTGTTGATTCTTGAAATCCCATGACTAGTGTTAATTGATAAGACCTTTATATTAAACACTGAAATGATGAACAAAATGAGTTTTATACAGGAGCATTTACAATCTCAAAACATGCTAGTTAAGTCATCAGACAAAAAAACCAAATATTAATCAGAATCAACCTAACATGAATGGTCCAACTAAAAATTATTCAAAACACTTAGCCTACTCATCCTTGACTGGACCATCTAAAGTTTGAACAGATTTGAAGGAGACAGATCGATTAGGAAGGATTTTGCAGAGTAATAGATTTGGTTCGTGTATAATTCACTTGGAGAGTGGACCGGCTCCAGGACCTGACAGGTTCCACATACAATTCTTTATGACCATCATCAGAGACTCCCAGGAGAACCGTTACTTAAAATATAGCACACTCTTTACCCTTATGGGGTACTCCTGGCAATGGAGTTACTCATGATAGAAAAAAGATTGACACTTATCACTACTGATGAGAAAGAAAGAAATCCACCACCAATGTTTACCATACTGAATTCGCATTTCATTGAACCTCCAATCTTCCCTTTCACCCCACTGCCATTTTTCCCTTCTAAAATAGCTATGGTTAATAAACTGCAACATGATTTATATTGGGTAATAAACTGATGAAGTGGTAACAAGTGAGTAGCTGGGGTTTTAACCACTTATAGGATTCAGTTCTAAAAGCTTTGTTGGGCTTTATCGGAAACAATACGCTTTGTTATTAGTTTTACCATGTGGATAGTTCATTGAAGCACATACTAACACTTAGACTACCAAGGAGAAAAACAACTACAAAAAAGGTTGAAAAAGTGAGATTGATGTTAATGAAGAAAAGAGGATTGGCTAATAAAAAGAGGTTGTGAGAACACCATAACCAAATTGAAGACAGAGAAGAAGAAGAAGAAGAAGAGTTGTTGTTGTGCAGAAAAAGTGAGGTAGAATGTAACGGAAGGAAGAGGAATGAGTATTGTATTAAGCTTTATTTGACTGTACACTTTACATAATTACATGATGCATCAAGATGGAGGGCAATTTGTTTTCTGTAATGTGATTCGCCATATTTAAGTGCATAGTAGACAGAGCAATGTAGAAATGAGCTTTTTCTTGTTAAACACACTTTTTATTGCGACAGAAAAGTGATATATACAATGTTTTACAGTAGCACACAATCCAGTGAGGGAAACACTCACAAGCAGTTCAAGCTCAACACCAAAAGACCAACAATACTGTAAGTAGACTTGTCTAGGCTTGACAAGTGGCAGTTCTTTGTCACTCAGAATTCCTCCTCCTCCTCTGATCTTGATAATGTTTCTTGAAATTATGCAATTCATTAACAACTTCACTCATGGTCATCCGTTCTGTTGGTGCATCAGCAGAACAAATGACTCCAAGTGTGATTACAGAAGCCAAAGATTCTTGCAGATTAGCACAGATGTTGCTATGTTCCACAGTGTTGAGTAATCCAGTATCATCATCTAATAACACCATAGGATCTACAATGCCCATCACTTGATTAGGCAAAGCCATTTCTACATAGCTACGTAGACTCAACCCGTTCAGAAACATGTCATCTGTTGGTCTCTTTCTTGTAAACATCTCTAGCAACAATATCCCATAACTGTACACATCTCCTTGAATGGACACCTTAACACCCATGCCGTACTCTGCCATTTATTTATTATAGTCATGCATATAATTAAACATTTACAAAAAAGTATAAATTATATGGTGCATAATTGCATGTGTTGATAGAAGATTGTTAATTACCTGGAGCAACATATCCAATTGATCCTCTGATCACATCTGAACTGGGATGGCTTTGTGCCGAATCATAGGAAGCAGCAGAGAACATCTTTGCTATTCCAAAATCAGCTACACGAGCAGTCATGTCATCATCAAGAAGAACATTGCTCGGTTTTAAATCACAATGAACAACACCTGGTTGGCAGCGGTGGTGAAGGTAGTCCAGCGCGGAAGCAACATCAATAGCTATATTCAATCTTTGGATAAAACTCAAATTTCTAGAGTCCTGTTGCTGCTCATTCACTCTTGGATGTAACCAGTCCTCTAAACTCCCATACGACATGAACTCGAAAACCAAAGCTCTAAAATCATTTCCTTGAAAGTCCACGCTTGAGCAAGCTGTTATGATTTTGAGAAGGTTTCGATGACGAAGATGTCTCAAGGCATTGCATTCAGTTAAGAAACTCTTGGAAGCTCCTTCTTGTTGAAGATTTAGAACCTTCACCGCAACGGTTTGGTTGATATCTTGGAGTATGCCTTTAAACACTGAGCCATAACTCCCAACACCAATCAGATAGTCCACAGAAAAGCCATTCGTTGCACCAAGGAGCTCTAAGTAAGAGACCCTCCTGTACGATGGAATATTAGACAATGTTGGGAAAGATGGATTTTGTTTCAACACTTTTCTTCGGTAAAAAGCTAGGAAGAAAAGAAATAACAAAAGCAAACATACACTTCCAACAATTATAGAAATAATTGCTTTGAATGAAATTGATGTTTTCTTTTGTGGTATCTTCTGGATGCATGGGCGAAGCTTCAATTCTTCAATACCTCCACACAAATTATGATTTCCAACAATTGAAACCAAACTTGCATTTGCAAACACCCCATTGCGTGGAACCAGACCCTCAAGCTGGTTGAATGACAAATTCAGATAGCCAAGATCTTGAAACTGTTCCAAGTATTCTGGGATCACTCCAGACAAGTTGTTATGCGAAATGTCTATGATAATAAGTTCACTCTTAGATTTAATTGTTGTAGATGTTTGAGTTTTCCTATAGATGTAGGGATGGCATCAGTAAGATTATTCAAAGCAAAACTAATTAGTTCAATGTTTATTAAATTGCCAATTCCTCCTGGAATACTCCCATAGATACTATTTTCTTGCATATTTAGGGTTTTAATTGTGATAGAAAGATTAGATATAGAATCTGGCAGTGGACCTTTGAGGACATTCTCGCTGAAATCTAGGACTTCTAAGTTACTACAATTGGTTAGAGAAGTGATGAAGTTCAAATCATCTCCACCTTGCTGGGTTCCTATTTGATTTACACGAAGCCCTAACCAACGAAGTCTTTGCAACTTTCCTAAATCACTTGGCACGGAACCAGTGAAAGCATTAAACTCAACTGCAATGAGTTCAAGTCTTGTAGCATTGGACAATGAAACTGGGATTGGGCCACTAAACATATTTCCTCCCAGATAAATTTCTTGAAGGTTGGGAAGAGTAAGGCCTATATTTGGTGGAAGGGTTCCTTGTAATTGATTTTGAGCAACTGAGAAACTATATATGTTTGAGTTGTTGAAAATGCAAGAAGGGATTTTACCTGTGAGATTATTAATGCTTACTTGAAAAAATCCTAAGCTCCTAATGTTGCATAAATCTTCCGGAATATTACCCTCCAATTGAGTTTGTGATAGAGAAAGTTGATTAAGAGAAGATAGGTTTCCAAAGGATGGTGGAATTTTTCCAATGAAATTATTACTGCCTAGACCTAATGTGAAAAGCTTTGATAGGGACGAAAATCCAGCAAAAATGCTCCCGGAGAGCTTATTACCGATAAGATTGATTACTCTTAAATCGGAACAATATGTGATATTGCTTGGGATTTCTCCTACAAAGGAATTCTAATTGAGCTCAAGGACTTGTAGACGAAACAAACGACCTATTTCTTGTGGTATTTCACCATGAAAGTTGTTCTCAGTGAGTGTGATGTTTCGAAGGAAACTGAGATTCCCAATGTAGGGAGAAAGTGTGCCGTCGAGATTTTTGTATCCTAGATCCAAGACAAGTGACTCTATCACGATGTCTTCGACTGCATGTGATTCCTAGCCAAACACAATGGTGGAGTGAGTGATTCCATGAATTTAGTACTCCCAATGGGTCGTCGAGATTTGAATGAACTGAGCAAAAGCATACATATAAAACAAATCAATTGTTTGAAAGAAATCTGAGTAGAGATTACATCTGAAGGAAACTCCATGGCTGATTAAGGAAAGGTTAATGGAAATGGTACTCAAAGTGCCTTCGACATATGCTGTATATATACTATTCGAGTTTCACAGGCAGAATGAATGATTACTATGGAAGACTTTTAGTCAATGCTTTAGATAGAGTGATAGACTACATGACATTATGCATTCATCTATACAGTACTACTCCTACCTTATTTCGGCTCCCTACTCAAAATTTGAAAAATAAGAAAAAAATATTTTGCTTTCACACACTGATATATAAATTATAATCCCACATGTAAAACATTAACGTGTAGTTTGCTTCACACAATACGTACATGCATGATTGGAAAACATTAACATCTTGCTGCTTTTTAATCAGAGAAAAAATGGGTTGGGAGATTTAGATAGAGAGAAGAGGTATCTGCTTTCACACAGTGAGAATGAATCGACTGAATGCTTGTTTCAGTTTAAACATTCTCTGTTCTAATAGTAGTTGTGCCGTGGACGGAAATGGTAGTTGTGCCGTAGTAAGTACCAAGTCATGGGGCAATTACAAGACTTCAAGGTCAATGCCTCTTTTAAAGTTGGCGTAATTTTGGCATGATGTATGGTGCCTAGATGTTCCCCTAGCATCAAGGTTGGCTACCTTGTACCGAATAGCTACAAAGATATACGAATTTTAATGAGCACTATACACAGTCCGAGCTCGAGGGCCAATGGAACCTGCATCTTAGGAGACAAGTCAGAGATTGGGAGGCAAATGCCCAAGACAACCTGCTGCAGATTCTAGCTGACTATGTTTTTCATGAGGGGGATATTTTGTGGTGTAAACTGTAAAGTGTAAACCGTCCAACAAAGGTGAATTTTCATTTAAATCATTTTATGAATTCTTGAAAAAATCTAATGTGCAGGAGCATAGCATTACTGCAACAAATTTCCCACACAAATTTGCCTGGAAAGCACCAATTCCTTCAAAGGTGAAGTTCTTCCTTCATGACAGGGTATCAGTGGGTAATCGCTTAATCAGCAAAGATTTCAATGTCAACCCTCTCTGCCCACTCTGTAACTCTGAGCAGGAAACCTCTGTCCATCTCTTTCTTCGCTGCAAGAAAACTAAATGTATTACTGTTAATCAGCAAAGATTTCAATGTAGTTTTGAGTTCTCTTTGATCAAAAAATTAAATGTATTACTGTTAATATGCTGATCATGCTATATCGCCGTGAATTACTGAATTACAGTATAAATATGTTGTTAACATCAACTTACATTTTAATTTAGGAAAGAAAATTAGTAGAGACATCAAACAAATTTTTATTTTGTAACATACAGTAGTAATTGGGCTACAGCAAGAGAAATGACATCAAGAGGACATAACACAGAATAAACCTGCAAACATGAACAACATTTTTAAAACGATCGGCAAGACTTGGTAAAGGCCAATTCATCACTCAGAAATGCTCGTGGAATAATCTTGATAATGTTTCTTTATATGAAGTAATTCACTGACAACATCACTCATTTTCATCCGTTGTGCTGGTGCTTCTGCTGAACAAGTGACTCCAAGTGTGATTGCAGAAACTAAACATCGTTCTAGTTCTAGTCTACCTCCGGTCTTGCTCTGCTCCACAGTGTTGGTTACTTCAGTGTTATCTTCTAAAAGCATGAGTGGATCGATAATGCCCATCACTTGATTAGGCAAAGCCATTTCTGCATAGTTATGTAGACTCAACCCATTTAGAAACATGTCATCTGTTGGTCTCTTTCTTGTAAACATCTCTAGCAACAATATCCCATAACTGTACACATCTCCTTGAATGGACACCCTAACACCCATGCCATACTCTGCCATTTGTTTACTAAAGTCATATAAACAAACATATAAAAGATAGCATACTAATAGTGAATGGAAGATTGTGATTTACCTGGAGCAACATATCCAATGGATCCTCTGATCACATCGGAACTGGGCTGACTTTGTGCAGAATCATAGGAAGCAGCGGAGAACAACTTTGCTATTCCAAAATCAGCTACACGAGCAGTCATGTCATCATCAAGAAGAACATTGCTCGGTTTTAAATCACAATGAACTACAGCTGGTTGGCAGCGGTGGTGAAGGTAGTCTAGAGCGGAAGCAACATCGATGGCTATATTCAATCTTTGGATGAAACTCAAAGTTCTTGAGTCATGTTGTTGCTCATTTACTCTTGGATGTAGCCATTTTTCTAAACTCCCATAAGGCATGAACTGGAAAACTAAAGCTTTGAAATCATTTCCTTGAAAGTCCATGCTTGAGCAAGCTGTTATAATTTTGAGAAGATTTCGATGACGAAGATGTCTCAAGGCATTGCATTCCGTTAAAAAGCTCTTAGAAGCTCCTTCTCGTTGAAGATTTAGGACTTTCACTGCAACAACTTGGTTAATATCTTGGAATATGCCTTTAAACACAGAGCCATAACTCCCAACACCAATCAGATAGTCTGCAGAAAATTCATTCGTTGCTCGAAGGAGATCTAAATAAGAGACCCTCTTGTATGATGGAATATTAAACAATGTTGTGGAAACTTGATTTTTGTTTAACATTTTTCTTCCATAAAAGATTAAGAAAAAAAACAATAAGAAAATCAAACATAAGCTTCCAACAATTATAGGGATTATCACTTTGAATGATAATGATGTCTTCTTCTTTATTTTCTTCTGAATGCATGGGCGAAGCTTCAACCCTTTAATACCTCCACACAAATTACGATTGCCAACAACTGAAACTAAACTTGCATTTGCAAACACCCCATTGCTTGGAACCCGACCCTCAAGCTGGTTGAATGCTAAATTCAGATAGCTGAGATCTTGAAACTGTTCTAAATATTCTGGAATCTCCCCAGACAAATTATTATGAGAAAGGCCTAACTTCGTAAGACCTTTTAAAGTGATCAATGACTTGGGAATTTCACCCTCAAAGAAGTTATCGTCTAGTGAAAGCTGAATTAAATTCAAACAATTGCCAAGAGATTCTGGAATGTGTCCAGACATTTTGTTGTTAGAAAATCTCAATGATAAAACATTTGTCAAGTTACCTACCTGTGATGGTAGAGGACCAGTAAGGGAGTTCTGGTGCAAGTGAAGGCCTTCTGTTAGAGAGGAAAGGCTAATAACTTGGATGGGTATTGTACCAACAAGGTTGTTTTGAGAAAGATCAAGTGCTGCCAAGTTTTTGCAGTTTCCAAGAGTGGTTGGTATGTGTCCATTGAAATGGTTATGGGATAAACCAAGAATGTTCAGTTGAGTCAAATTACCAATGGAAGATGGTATTTGTCCTGATAATAAATTTTCTCCGAGATATAATTTTCCTAGTTGGTTGAGTTTTCCTATAGTTGAAGGGATGTTGTTAGTAAGCTTGTTAAATGAAAAGTCAATTACTTGGATGTTAACTAAGTTTCCAATTCCCACTGGAATACTCCCATATATACTATTACTTGACAATGATAGGTATGTGATTGTGGTAGAAAGATTAGATATAGAATCTGGCAGTGGACCTTTGAGAACATTAGATAGGAATGATAGTTGTTCTAATTTACTACAATTTGATAGAGAGGTGATGAAGTTTATATCATCCCCACCTTCGGTTCCAAGCTGATTAAAGTCGGACACTAGGAATTGAAGGGCTTGCAACTTTCCTAACTCCCTTGGCACTGAACCAGTGAAAGCATTATACCCAATATCAATGACTTCAAGTCTTGTAGCATTAGATAATGAAACTGGGATAAGACCACTAAACTTGTTGCCTCCAAAATAAATTTCTTTGAGGTTGGGAAGAGTAAGGCCTATATTGGGTGGAAGACTTCCTTCGAGTTGATTAGAAGCAACTGCGAAATTAAATATGCTAGAGTGGTTGAAAAGGCAAGAAGGAATTTTACCTGTGAGATTATTAACACTTACTTGAAAAAATCCTAAGCTCTGAATGTTGCATAAATCTTCCGGAATATTTCCCTCCAAATGATTATCTGCTAAAGAAAGTTCATTAAGAGAAGATAGATTTCCAAGGGATGATGGGAGTTTTCCCATGAAGTTGTTTTTAGCAAGACTCAAGTCCAAAAGCTTTGATAGAGAAGAAAATCCAGGGAAAATGCTCCCAGAGAGCTTATTATCGATAAGATTGATTACTCTTAAATCGGAACAGTATGTGATATTGCTTGGGATTTCTCCTTCAAAGGAATTGTTAGTGAGAATGAGACTTTTTAGACGGAACAAGCGACCTATTTCTTGTGGTATCTCTCCATAAAAGTTGTTCTCAATGAGTATGATCTTTCGAAGGAAACTGAGGTTCCCTATGTAGGGAGAGAGTGTTCCTCCAAGTTTTTGATATCGAAGATCCAAGACGGTAACTCTCTGAGGATGTCTTCGACTACATGTGATTCCTTGCCAATCACAATGGAGTGAGTCATTCCATGAAGCCAGTGCTTCCAATGGGTCATCGCGAATTTGTGATTTGAAAGCAAGCAACGCAAATCGATCAGATTTGTTGCTGGAAGAAGCTATGACTAGTGGTGCTGAAGTTAGCAAAAGCATGCATATAAAACAGAACAACCAAATCAATTGTTTGAAAGAAAACTGTGTAGAAATTGCATGTGAATGTGAAGGAAACTCCATGGCTGATTAAGGAAAGGGTAATGAATATGGTACTCAAAGTGCCTTCTGCATATGGCCATATAGAGTTTCACAAGCAGAAAGATTACTATGGAAGACTTGCATATACAGACACTAATTTCAAGTCTTGTTCATATGTCAATGCTTTAGATTCTCCGTCCTGAAAATTTGAAAAAGATGATTTTACACACTGAGATAATTTGTCTGCTTCACACAGTAGCTATATTTGTTTAATTGTAAAACATTAACATGTGTAGTTTGCTTCACAGAATACGTAAATGATTGTGCTTCACACAATGTGTAGTCTGCTTTTGACTCAGAGAAAAAATTATACGCTTTCACACTGTGAGACTGAATCGACTTGGTTCTGAAAGCTTGTTTGAGTTTGAATACCGCGTCAATCTAAAAATATCTCCAACAAAAACCTGCATTATTACAAGCAATGAGAACTGCAAGAATCAATGACAGCCTTCACCCAAATAATCAATCACCCATCAATATCCCTTCCAGCAGAGTAGAAGTGTAAAACAAAGGCCGCCATCATAACATCTGCATCGTCGACATCTCTGATGACTAAGAAATTAAGATAAACCCAAGTTGAAGTCCAAGCTAAAGACAAAATGCATTGCTAAGTGAGAAAAGACTCAAGAGTGAGAGTATGCTTTCTTCTTTCTTCTTTCTTCTTTCAGCACCTAATGCAAGTAGAAGAATCCCCTGTAGCATCACATGTTAAGCCTATTTGTACCAGCGGAATGATTAATTCATGATTCATCAGCAATATAAACTCCGTAGCATATCTGAACACAAACTATTATTCCAGTCAGGATTCATGATTCATAATCAAGATATTTCATGATTCATCAGTAATTTTTTTATATTTTTTTTTTCCTGTATAGATTGAAAACTCATGTTAAACAAGTGTGCTATACACCAAGGGAGGCGAATATTGGAGCAGCTAAGAAGGAAGCTCATATGACAGTAGGCCATTATACATGGACTACACAGAAGCCATAATTTTAAGTGTGTTAAACACCTAAAAACTTCATACAATATCTCAACTGACCACATACCGTACTTCAAAAAATTTAACTGATTAGATTTGAATTCTAATGTGAACTCCACCTCATGCATCAGTCCCATTGATCATTCAAACCTCTACCCTGCTTGGAACAAATCAAACCTGCAGTACTAGTTTCTAGCTTTCTATAAATAGTAAAAGAACCCAGCAATCACAGAGTCCAACAGACAGGCTGAAGGGGTACTAAGCATCATCAACATCATCTCAATTGTGGAATCAGTCCTTGGATCAACATTGTCTTAGCTGCAACCTGAGAAATGGTCTTATAGACTAGAAACAGTCATCCAGCAGAGTCTGCAGGAATTGATAGCTAAGAGCAACAACCTCCTTAGGGGAATAAACTTAAAACCCAAACAGTGCTAAAAAGTTAAGTTTTTAACTACTACAACCAAAGTACAAACTTAGTCTTTACAGCATCACACATCAGCTATACTGCTTAACAAGGCTGTCAATTACGACAAGTAAATTCACAGCCCACGAGTTTTTTTCCTTTTCTACAAACATTAGACTTGGATCTAAAAGATGCTCACACAGAGGTGCTATTTGATGTATCCCCTTCATTGGCCAAGAAACGGACAACGACACAAGTGATATTATCCGCGCTGCCTCTCTGATATGCTTCCTGCATCAGCATCTTGGCAGCCTCCTCAGGATCCTCGATAGATTTGATCATAGAAACAGCCTCCTGAAATAATTCAGAAAACAGGAGATAGGAGTATAAGTATCTACAATAACCAGAAAGTCGTTTCCACTAGCTTATATGTGTCACCACTTAATGAAAATACTAAAAAAAAAATTATCATGATTTTTAAAAAAGGATGGTATATTGGAATGTTATCGACCGTTATCTTCTGAATCAAGATACTGGCTCTCCAACAGGGCAACAGGTGACCACCAAGTATCATATAATCAATGAAAAATCTTGTTAAAGACAGAGACTAGAAAAAACCTCATTTGTGACAACATCCCACAGTCCATCGCTCGCAAGGATAAGAAATTCTAGAGAGCTGTCAACAACTTCTTCCTGCAATATGCACACAAAAACTATGAATAAGATGGGCAGGAAAAAAAATTAAAAAAATGGGAGCACTTGTTCGAATAGAGAAATTTGTCTAACTATCTTTTTTCAGGAATCTATGTACACTTTCTCAGTAATTAGAATATGTCACTGTAATCTAGCATATATTATCGCCAAGTTTTTGTGGAAGCGTTTCTTGTCGTACGTGTGTTGTGTGCATACTGGATACCAGTACATTGGGCATAGATCCAGGTAAAACACCTAAACTTTCAAGAATATAATTATTTGGTTTTCAACTATCGCTATGTTTGGTTCGGTGGAATTCAGATTCCGGGAAAGTATGGCCAGATTCCTTCAATTGTGGAGAAAAATCAGGAAAGTAGATTCCGGTGTAGGCTAGATGGAAGGAATACGGTTTCCTTTTATAAATAAAGGAAACCAGTTTCCATATGTGTTCGGACACACTTGTCCACCGGTGATCTTTCTTCAGATTTTGTTATACCATGGACTCTATTTCGTCCTCATTTTATCCATCTCTCTCTCCTCTTCGATGATCTATTCCAACATTACCCTCTGCTTTCCCGGAATTTGGATTCCGCGAACCAAACATACCCTATATGTAAAATAGTAAAATAACTTTACAGTAAGAACTTATTACATTCTATACCATATTACTTAGATTAGTTGATTATTCAAAAATATGTTTTGAAAGTATAAACTAGCATTTAAATTTCTACTCCTAAATTGAATGTTAGCTAATCACTTAGTGTTTAATCAAAGTAACCGATCAATATAAACGGACCTCCAGTATATTCCCAAGACATTCTTTTTTTATATCTCTATGACAATTGTGAAAATTACAACATGATTATTAAGAAAATATGGCTATAAATAAATCAAGGAAATCATATCTTCAGGCTCAAACCTGAATTTCTGGATCAGCAACAACATATTGCTTTAAGAGCCTATCACCAAATGCACGGGAAACAGCAAGAACGCCCCCCACTCTCCAGGTACCTTAATGACAAGATTTCGACAGTCAAACAAACTTATTTAACAGAGAACAAATGTTACAAAAAAATGGTACAAAGACCAGCGCAATATGACATCTACCAGCCCACATCACAAAGCCTCCAGCATCCTCAATCCGTTGCCTCTCATCAGTTTGGTCTGGCTTATGATCGCGTGAAACAGCTATAGCTGCAACAAGTTAAATAATGATTCATTTAATCCGTTCATGAACAGAATACTAAAACAAATTGCTCATCCCAGGACCAACTTCTTATAGTAATAAGACAAGCATGACATGACTCAAATGTCAAATCACCATCACTGGACTCAAATGTCAAATCACCATCACTGGACTTGGAGTCAACTTCAAAATCCCCTATCTTCTTAAAAAACGGGTATAGCCAATACATCAAATGAATCTCATACAGCAAAGGATAACATGGGTACAGCTCCAACCAGATGAATACCTTCCTCTCTTCATACTGTACAAACAATATTTATTAATGATGAATAAACCATAAAAGAACCATAGTACTGAGTACTGACCATCATGAGCGCATATCTGAGGCTTTCACAATTTTATAAGATATAGCTTTTCTTACTAGATTTTTTTATAGTACAGAAGATTCTGTGTGCCTCTCTGGTCTTTCCTAAGGATTTAAACAAAATGGCGCAATCATGAAGGATTAAGGATATAAGCAGGTATTTGGTTTGCATTTTCAGTTTCTTGCTGATCCTTGTATGGGAATCTCCTTGATGTATCTTGCATTATATCAATAAATGCCATTATTATAGGAAAAAAAAAAAAAAAAAAGATTGTAAAAAAGGTTAACTCAATTTCATTCAGCTTATATTGAAGTAAAATTTTCTTTTCTGCTTAACCCTTCATATTTAATGCTCAAGGTATATAAAACATCATGACTGAAGTTTCCATATCCAATGCAGAAGCACAATACTTACCATTTCCTCCCCTACAAATAACAGCCCTGGAGTCCCCAACATTCGCAACTAGCAAACGATCACCAACAAGAATTGCAGTGGAAGCTGTTGAACCAGCATCCCTGTTCTGACTGTTTTCTGCTTTGAGGAACTCTGAGTCTGTATGGTTGTATGCATCAGCTACATAGAAATAAAGATTTTAAGTGAGTACTGTGTAAAAGGAGATCAAGAATATATATACATTCATAAGGGGAAAAAAACAATCACCTATAGCTGACTTGGTATCAGAGATGAACTTTGGATGCTTAATCAGATTACTAAATAGGTTCTCCTTCACATACTCTGCAGCTCGAGCACCTCCATGACCTGAAACAACCACAAGAAACATACGTAGCACCGAAGACCTTCTTGACGTTGGGTTATATATAAGGTTACTTAAAAGAATAAGGAAAACATAAATATTACCATCAAATACTCCAAAAAGGCCAACTATCTCTCCATCGACCCCATCAATTCTGGTCTCATAAAAATCTTCCATTGAAGATCTCTTTCCTGGCGAGCTAGCGTATCCGTAGCTAAACTTCCCATTCTGACTATTAACAGGACAGATTTATCATTTAGGAGGGATGCATTACCACTAAGATGGCAGAAATTAATAGAGAATCAAAACTAGCAAGTTTTACCACAATATGCATCTCATTTTGGGATGGCCATTTTCATATATGTGCAGAATATCATTAAGTTATAATAATGGTATTGACATGCACACGAAATACTTTCATTAAGTTATAATAATGAAATTGACATGCACACGAAATACTTAACACGATTGATATAAAGCATAGGGAATGAAATCTAGTAGAATAGGAAAACAAACTAGCTAGAAACTAATCCTAAGGTCCCCACCCACAATTGGAGGCATCCTAAACATTACACTTGGCAAACCTATGTCTTGTCAGATGATTGATCGTGGATTTACTAATTTAACTCACCTATAGATATCCAAAACCAAGACATCCTATAACATTTAAATTCATCCTACAGCATTTAAACTCATCTACTCCATTGTCAAACCTCAAACCAACGTCAATGCAAAACATTCATCTTATTCTTCCCAAATCCTAACTAGTCCAAATGCATGAGAAATCACTTTTACACCGAAAAAGAGGAAGAAAAGTACAAATAAAACCTATATTGAAAGATGTATGACAAAATAAGAAAGATCTTGAATCAAATCTCGTGTTTTCATATTCGATTGTTTTGCAGATGCTTCTAAAAAGAAGAGTTGATTCATCAAGTTCCCGTTGAAATAGGATCTACATAAGGAAAAGCACTTCCCGAAAACATCCGGGTCGAAATATAGCTTTCAAATTAAGTTCCGAATTAGTGGATGCTGCCAAAGGGAGGGCGATGCCATACGAAAAAAGGATAGAGACTCATAAAATGGCAGAGGCAAATAGAGATTTCGCACATTTTCGTTAATCCATGAACAGGATCCATAAAACCCAAACTTCAAGGTCATTGAGTGGTAAAAACATGATCTCACTCCCGTGTCAGGAGATCAATCTTGTGAAACCAGGAATGAAATACCAAACGGAGTGAAGGGGCATTAGAAGAGTTCCACTTGTATATCTGCTGTTAAACTCACCCATCTATTATCTAGGACTAGTCACAAGTATCCAAGAAAAGGAAGAAAATCCAAAGATATTAAGAACTAGATGAAATGTTTGACAGTCTTCAAATTCCTCGCAAGTTTTCTTCTTCACTGCCGATGGTCTTTTCACACCCCTGTCTTCCCTTACGGCCTTAGCAACTGAGCTAATAATTGCCGACTTAATTACAAACTATCAAACCAGTGAAGGGGGTTGGACCTGTATGCAACAGGAAAACCTTGTTATGGGGGCAGATTCTTTAATGATAGTTAGATCCCTTTGTACTTTGTATCTTTTTTTTATTAATATATTGACCGTTTTCCTTTCCATGCTTTCCCCAGTTCTAACAAGTCCAAGGATTTGTATAGTCCATCCAAATTATGAAAAGAAATCCATAGTTAAGATCTTCTAAAACATGACAGACCACGAGAAGAGAGAATCTTTACAGAGTTATCCATCAAAAAAAAAAAACCCTACATGCTGAAAAAGTGTGTCCTCAATATGAGAAAGTAACTCAAATCAGTCTACACCAACCCATCATTCAAAGCCCTCGGCAATAACGAAAACAAAAAGTTCCGAAAAATTGAATTCCCCAGTATTCAACATCCAAAAAGTGAAGAAGAATTAGAATAATCACTATGCTTCATAAACCCAACCATTGATGTTGCAGCAAATGTTCGAATTCCATCAATTCTCCCCCTCCTCTATGATTAATACAAACCGCAAAACAAGCCCCCTTTTATCACTAACTAATGTGTGTTTTCGACTTTTGTTTTCTTTTTTGGCTACAAAACTCAAACGAATATATGATACTTCTCAAGCATAGTGAAATCTTAAGGTTCTCCCTCATATCATATCTAAACTGAAACCAATTTCCTCAGAGAATATTTCCAGGTGCAGAACACTTCTCCAAACTGGATATACATACGCGATGGAGACCTCCAGAGCCATCCATGTTGTAGTTGAAATTCTATTCATGTAAACATCAGTATGATTTAATAACGAAGATGGCAGACACTAGTTCCATCCCACTTTATAAATCCCATCCGCACCAACAAGGACACTCTCTCTTTTGACAGATCATAAAAGTGCTTAACGTCCTTGAAGGTATGAATAGAAAGAACATGACATAGTAACCCTAATTTTAATGCTTTCAAAAATGGTATCAAACAAGATTTTGCTCTATGTCACTCACTAGAAGCTTTATAAATTAATTAACTGACCAAATAGTTAATGCAAAGTCAAATATATACAACCGTTCCCTTCTCATTTCTATAATGGCACATGCCATGTGCGACAAAATTCGTACAAACTTTTTCAAGTTTAATATTGGAAAAGAGAAAATCATTTTGTTTGTGTGTTTGTACCAAAATGGCAAATATGGTTTTTTGACACGTTACATTCACAAAATCCAGATAGCGGTTCTGCACCATGCAATCCTCAACTGGGGATTTAAAACAGGGATGACGCGTGTTACACAAATTTTTCATACTTTCCTCAACGTGATGCACAAGTCATTAATTGTTAGATGCAAACTGTATGAAATCAGACTACCTGCCTAAATAAGGATACTCCAGTATCTTTATCTGAAAAGGCATTATTATACGCATAATCTGACAAATTTTGTCGGACCTTCGACAAATCGAACAAATTCCACAGAACATGCATTGGAGCATCATACCAAAGTTTAGGGTGATCCAACTAGTTCCCAATGTATGGTCCATGCAATTATCTCAAAATCAATTAAACCTCTTCTGTATATAATACCTAATTGGCTAATTGAATCAAAACGAGATGTCTAAATAGCCAAATTATTAATTTGTTTTTAAAGATCTAAACAAGCTAAAACATTAATTAAAATGTACGAGCTGCAATTTGAACATGCAAAACAATAACAACAATTCCATAGACAAAATCAGATAATTCATTCACTTAAAATGCATGCAAACAAGAAATAGAAATCGAAATTGAAATTTTAAAGAAATTGAAGAAAAAAAAAAAAAAAAAAACAGAGTTCACCTGAGACCACCACCACTAACAGGTGCATCATCACCTTGAGTTCCACTGCTAGATAAAACAGAATTCAAATATCCCATGATCTTGATCTCTCAATTAAACCAAATTACACTAAAAAGAAAAAGAAAAGAAATAAGAAAGAAGTTTTTTCTTTAATTCTTTTTAGAATAAAAAAAAAACACAAAGAAGTCAACTATTGCATGTAATTGAAGAAAGATAAAAGAGATCTCAATTATCTCCAAATCATCTCCATGTTCTTAACCTAAGAACCTGTAAAAAAAAAACAAAACAAAAAACCAAAGATCAAATCACATTAATAAAATTCAAAAGAATGAATGATTAAAAGATCATAATTAAGTTTGAAGATAAGATCTGTGAAGAAAAAACAATACCTGATGTTGAGAGAGATAAGAGAGAAGAAGAAATGCCATAAGAAGAAGAAGAGATAGAGATGGAAAGAAAGAAAGAAAAAGAGAACTTAAAAAGAAGGTTAAAGAAGAAAACGACGAACAAAGAAGAAACAAAAACAAAACCAGAGCAGTTTTGTTGTTGGTTAATTTGTTTTGGTTTTGGTGAGGAACGCAAGTGAAGGGAGGGAGAGATAGAGAGCGATAATGGAAAAACAAAGAAAGAGAGAAAAAAAAAAAATTAAAATTATTAATATTTATTTTATTAATAAAGAAAAAATGGGAAAAAGAGAAGAGAGAGAAAATTTCCGTTGTTTCGTACCAAAACGGGGGTCAACATACGTGGCAACGGTAGTTCGTGAAAGCCAGCTTTTTGAGAGAGAAAGAGAGAGACGACTTTGTCAAAGCCGACAACGTAACCGTAAGGGTTCCCGTCTTGATTCTTTTCCTCACTGTCTTCCACGTGTTACTCATGCATTTTTTCTTTAATCTTCACCTACCAAAATAATTTTGCTATTTGCCACTTCACTACGAGTGAAACGACGTTTTTTTATTTTTTTCCCTGATTACCCACTACTTTCTAAGGGTGTGCGAAAAAACTGAGATTAAACTAAAATAAATTTTATTGATAAGTTCAAAGAATTACACAAAAACAGAAGATAAATGCGCTATAAATTATGTAACAAGTCCTTTCTGAATAGCAAACCTAATTTTTTTAAATACATATTTGTTTGAACTCACAGTCATTTCGTTGCTATCCATTATCTTCTGCACTCTCCTAAGGAGATCAACTGCTTTTAAACCTAGCAATTCAAATGTGTCAAATGCAAAGGGGATGAAACTATGTTGGTTAGCCCCTACTTGATATCCCTATTTTTTTTCTTCAATTACTCACTACTTTCAATAAGAGTAATTTCCTGAAAAAACACAAGATTATGGTGGCATGCCCTAGCAGGCACAGAAATGCGCAAATATACCCCATTAGACATGGAGTTGTACTTTTCAGATTTTTCATTCCTATAATATCTTTTTTTGTCTTTTCCTCACTTTTACATATATATTTTTATTGAAATTTATAAATTCCATAACTTTTAATTCAAAAGTCAGATTTAAAATTTTCATATATGATTAAAAAACTATCGAGAATATCTATTCAACAAAATCCTACATGACTATTAAATTTTAAATTTTAAGAAAATCATAATTTTGTAATTTTTCACAAGTATGTACAAGTCAAAAATTGGAATGTAAAAGTCCATTTATTGCTATAAATTGTCCATTATAATGAGGATAAAAGAAATACATACTTGAGGTCCCCCAGATAAAGACTAATTGAACAATCAAACAATAAAAGTCTGTAAACCAAATTTATAGAGGTCACAAAAATAAATAAAAGAAGTCCACACAAAACCACTAGAATTCCTAAAAAACATAAAGGACATCTTAGTAGTCCCTCCAAACACATTCACAAGTTTTCCACTTTAACATAAGTTCTCTTTGGTGCTTCACGGGAGGAATTACAACTACCTTTTGTTGTTTGAGAGTCTACGAAGTGAAACACCAAAGATAACGTACGTTGAAGTGGAGAAGCTTGAAAGTGTCTTAGAGGGACTGGTAAGATATATTTTATGTTTTCTTTGAAGACTTACAGTGGTTTTATGTTGACCTTTTTAATTTATTTCTTTTGATGACCTTTATATTTGGTTTGGGGATCTGTTGTGTTTGATTGTTCAGTTGGTTTTTATTTAAGGACCTCAACTACGTATTTTGAGACCTCTATCGGGATTTTTGGGACCTCAAGTATATTTCTTTTACTCTATAGTTTATATATAACAGAATGTTTTCCCTCGTTATAATGGTGTATTGTAAAATATTAAATGGACCTCTACATTCTAATTTTAAATATAGAATTTAATAGTCATGCTTGTTGAATAGATCTTCTTTACATCTTTCCAACCATATAAAAAATGTTCATATCCGACTTATGTATCAAAAGTTATAGAATTTATAATTTTTTAAAAAAAAAAATTAAAAGTGAAGAAAAAGACAAAAAATGGTATTATTGGAAGAAAAATTATAAAAAGTACAACTTCGTGCCTAATGGGTATATTTTCCCATTTTTGTGTTTGTTTGGGGTATGCCACTATAATCTTGTGCTTTTCCAGGAAATTACCCTTCAATAAAATTGGAGAATGGTATCCTTTTGTATTTTCAAGTGGTCAAACCATCATTGACCCGGTCAAGTTGTGGTATTTTACTTAATATTCCTAGAATACCCTTTATGAGCCACGTTGGATTAACATTCTGGAAGACCCTTCATGAGCCACGTTGTATTAACACGTTGGTCCTCGTTTTTACCATATCTGATCTTTAAACAATCACATTTGAAGTCATTTACTTGCATATGTGTCAATATAATTTTTTTTTTTTTTTTGATAAATAAAATTTATTGATAAAAGAATAACAAGATTACAACCTGATCAATCAACACACTAAGGGTTGATAAATTTTCCTGGCGAATTGATGTTTTCGGCAATCCGGCAAATTTTGAGGCAAATGGTGATTTGCCGGCTTCAGGCAAATAATTTTTGAGGCAAACAAATTTTGCAAGTGTTTGATAACTCCCCGGGCAAACACTGGCAAACACTTTAAAACTTGGTTTTGCCACTTTTTCTCTGTTTGATAACTTTTTTAATGGTTAGGCAAACACTTAAACTGAACATGGGCCAATTTTTAGAGCTCATAAATCTTAAGCCCATCAATCTTAAACCTTTGAAAAAACAAGTGTCTTATCAACCCAACCCAATAACATAATACATACTTGTGATTTGTAGTAATAATACAAAAGTTCAAAAAAATTTAAAATTTAAATTAACGAAAAAAAAGGTAGTGGTTGTTATAGAAGATAAATTGGGATAATAAAAATCTTGGTGGACAAAATGAAATATTTAATAGCCCCGTGTGTAGTTAACACAAGGACCTTCAACTCGATACACATAAACATGTGTAACAAAGTATACACATGTTTATTATAAAAAATACAAGGACATGTATACAAAATAATCACTCGCAATATCGAAAATAAGCACCACGCAATGTCGAAAATAACTTGTACGCACATAACTCTAATGCACGAGTTATAAACAAGCCCACAAACAAATATAATAAAAAAAATCGGTATTGTTTAAAAATAAAATATTTAATCGCCCTGTGTGTAGTTAACACAAGGACTTTCAACTCGATAAACATAAGCATATGTAACCAACTATACACATCGACATTATAAAAAGAAAAATTACAAGGACATGTATAAAAAAATCACTAGCAATATCGAAAATAACCTGTACGCACATGACTGTAATGCACGAGTTACGTCACAAAAATAATAATATAGTTATAAACAAAAGTTATGTCACAAAAGTCAGATACATGTCCGGACGTCCAACATTTATAATGTCGTCATGAAAACTATTGTCAAATCAGTTTTACCAAAATATTAACAACTAATGCCGTCATCTACATCAACAACTATTTGTTAACACAGTTTTTCCAAAATACTGTCAATCAGTTTACCAAATGCACATTAACTGCTGTCAATAACTAGAATACCTCACTGTCAGAATCACTGTCAATCACTATTGTGGAGTTTGAAATCTCAACTGCGACATCGACATCCATTTCTGCTTCTGAGTTCCTGAAAATTTCTGCTACACGGTCCCAATTACCGCCAACGCCATAGTTGTCAAAGCATGAACATGGTTGTTGACCAGTAAAAACAACTTCATCATCGCCAATCTTCATCTTTTTTTTTCCAGCCCTATCAACCTTGCTTGCTGTCACCTTGCGTGCCTTGGCTGCCTTGGGTGCTGCCTTGGGTGTTTGCCTTGGGTGCTGCCTTGTTGTTGCCTTGGTTGCCGCCTTGGGTGCTGCTGCCTTGGTTGCCTTGGTTACGGCTGCCTTGGGTGTTGCCTTGCTTGCTGCTGCCTTGGTTGCTACTGCCTTCCGTGCTGCCTTGGTTGCTGCTGCCTTGGGTGTTGCCTTGCTTGTTGCTGCCTTTGTTGCTGCCTTGGGTGCCTTGGGTGTTGCCTTGCTTGCTGCTGCCTTTGTTGCTGCCTTGGGTGCTGCCTTGGGTGCCTTGGGTGTTGCCTTGCTTGCTGCTGCCTTTGTTGCTGCCTTGGGTGTTGCTGCCTTGGGTGTTACTCCATCGGGGATCCTGAACTTCATGACTTTCGGCATGATCACTCGCATTTTCGGTTTCTTCGCCAGTGACTTTTTCCCAGATCCAGATGCGCCATCTGTCTTCTCAGCTCCAATACCAAGTGATACAAGCTTTGAAGTAGTGTTGCGGATCCTGGCCGGAGTACGAACCTTCTCCGTTGGTGTATCAAGGAACACTCCTTCAGCCCTTGCCCGAGCATACAATCTCTCGACTTCTTTCCAACCCTTGATCACCCAATCAGAAACTGTGGGGTCCATACGCCTGATCTGAACCCAAATCTCTAAACGATGCTGAACATAACCCAAAATCTCAAATAAGATCTCATCACCTGGAGCCAATTTGGTGTTTTTGATGAAAGTGTTCCAGCCTAGATGTTTGAAGTAGTATGCATGGTCTGAATCCCACAACAAGACGATCTTATGGTCATGATCACAACACCACATATTCGTAACCAAGCCAGAATGAAAATTGTCGTTCAACCTTGCCGGAATTTTCTGTTAAAGACAGGTTACATTTATAAATATGTTATCTCCCTAATTTCGTCAATCATGGTATTACATGTATTCAAAAAAATTCAGAATATATATAGATTCGAAAAAAAAAAAAGATTAGACATACCATAATCTTTGAATTTGTGACGTTCGCTTTCGTCACTGTCTTGGACCACCAGATATTCCGATCTCCGTCAATTGGCTGAAGTCCTTTCGCTTTGGCCATCTAATATGAACCAAAAAAAAAACAAAAACAAATATACAGTAATAATACATAAGGCTAGAAAGGTAATATACAAAATAATACAAAATGGGTGAAAATATTTGAATTGAACATGTAAAATTTAAACATTGCCAAAATATTACATATTAATAAGATACACAAGTTTTTCGAATTTTTTCCAAAATTTCATATTAAACATCATGAGTGTGACTCGACTCATTATCAAAGTAGTTATCGTTATCACAAAACCTAAAACATTCGTTAGGACATGGTGTATTCGAGCAATGCATACACGTCTCGAATTCTTTAGCTTTATAGTGAAACCATGCGTAAGAGCAATCTTCGCGACAGGGATGTTGAAGGCATCGAGCACATATCATCCCCATGTCATTCGTCGGAGGCGATCGAAGTATTGGAAACAAGTACTCGATTGATGGACATAGTTCAACGGAGCACTTCACAAGACTTATCCACTTGTCATCAAGTCTATTCCCACTTCCAGTGTAGATTTTCATCACACCGGTACAACCTGATTGTCCACAACGCATGTATGGTTCTAAGATTGGCAAACAAGAATTGAATTCGAAGTCTTTATGTTGGCCGTATTTGTATACCTTCAACGCTGCGCGCTTCCGTTCCAATTCACAAACGAAAATTTTTCGACGCTCGCGAAGCAACTCAACAATACCGATAAAATGCTCGGTAGTCTCCCAAATTCCAGACATTCTATTGGCTAGGTGTGACAGACCTCTACCTATAGTAACTCCCTCCATTGCATGGAATCGGTCGGAAACAACACCCCAAAACTCTTCACCGGTACCATTTACCGGTGGTGAACTCCGGACTAACCCCCAAGCAACACATAAATTTTCATCGTCTTTTGGTGTCCCCGCCTTTCCTTTTTATAAAATAACACATGAAGAATGTAAGGACTCCACAAAATTAATTGTTGAACAAAATAGATATATATGGCACTCAATAAAATTGTCATTAAACAAATTTACTTATAAAGCAGTCATTACATACATTACAGATAGCCGTCACTCATGGACGCAGACTATACGCAGTCACTATAGTAGACATTGGCAAGTAGGTTAGAATACACCTATCCTTAATGTGGCCGTAACGGCCTGGAATTTCACTATTGACCTCGTCCCACTCTTCATTGGTTCCGCTAACTTTCAACGTGACATTGTCAAAATAAAAACCATAGTACTCGCACAACTCCTGGACTAGCTTAAATTCTCTCTTCAAATACGAGATTCGACGTCGAATCTCGTGGAAACTAACTTCGATGTTGAAACCGTGTTTCACACTATTGACAAAATGGTCATAAGCTGACCGGAGTCGGACCATCACAGGTACATTGCCTGTTGCATGGAACAACAGCACATCACACAATAACACATCCATATCTGCAGTCCAATGCACATCCATATCTCCAGTCCAATGCACATAGCGCTGCCTATATAGACTCGCAAATTACCGGGATGCATTCCTATCAAATTAAGCAGAGCATTGGCATCACCAACATAATATAAGAATATAAAAAAATGAGAAATCCAAACAAACAACTCCATAACATAAGTTTTTCGGTGTTAGAAAAACACCCCAAACATCGTTTCAATAAACTGTCTAAAGGTGTCGTTTGCAACATCCAAACTAACTTAACACAATATTGTTCACATGAACACAGAACCAAAGTTTTAACAAACAAACACAACAAGGAAATTGAACGACTTCGACACTAGACATTACGGGCAACATTTGCCAGCTTCTTAAGCAACCAAGGACGCTGCAGTTTTACATTCAACCCCATGAACACAGACGCTAGCGCTTTGTTAGCACCGAGCAAGTCTATTGCCTCCAAAAGCATATCTTCGTCATCACCTAGGACGTTCGACAATGCTTCAGTAAGATCATCGATCTATGGACCAGAAAAATGATCTGCCAGAGATTTCACAGCGTCCATCATCCCTTTGTTATATTCTGCGTCACTTGGATCAATGCAGCATAGGCGCGACTTCTTACGCTTGTTCTGCAAAGGTACAATGGGAGGTGGTATAGGCAGCCTACGAGGTCCTTCCGAACTAGAGCTTTCATTAGTACTCAGCCCAGAATTTCCGGTATGCGGAGCTCGTTGACTTTTACTTGTGTCGGCTCCCTCCATTACCACAAAATCTTCTACTTCATCAGGTTCTGTCCCTAATGAACACACATTTACGAGACTTTAGGGATAATGGTTGGACGCAAACGCCTAACAATATTTAACGTACAACAAAGGTTACCATTTGGTGAATCAACGACGAAGATTTCTTCTTCTTGGTCTCCAGCGTCACCTCCATGACCATTTGCAGTCTCATTACCGATGATGATATACAGCTGGTCATAATATGGAAATTCTTTCCCCCGTAAAGGCACCGCTTCGAGATGGGCCTACATTAACACATATATGTACATATGTGTATTAGAAGTGGGTATAGACATGGGGCAAATTTTAATTGAATGGAGTTCAAACACTAGAAGAATTACCAGAAAATATCTATTCCAAGCGTCTTCTTCTCCAGCTATAGTCCTGGTTCCACTATCGAAAGTGAAACCAAAACCACTAGCATCAATGAGCGCCTTCGCTGTGAGGTATGAAGCCCTCAAAGTCTTCATGCTCGATCTAACATTCTCAGGCCCAACATGCATCCCTAATGCCTTGTTCACAGCCACAGCGGCTGCCTTTAGGGATTCAGTTTTTATCCCATTGTCGACACGCTTACCTCGAAGCGCAACCTCTTCACACAAGACATCGAGCATGACCTCAATCATTTGCTTTGTCCACCTAATCTGGGTTTTACCAGTTTGGCGAGAACTACCCGGGTTATGGGGTGGAAAGTACGGCTGTTCCTGAGGTAGCGATTGAGTAGATTGAGAAGGTTGTGGAGGTGTAGTCTGTTTGGGTTTCTTAGTCCTCCTTGGTGGTTTGAAGTTAATGGTTGACATGCCTAACAATATATCCATTCATGAAAAACAACAAATACTTCAAATAGTCATACAAATACAAATACAAACCAAATATCCAAATACATAAATTGTTACAAATCGTACATAAGCATGAAAACTAAACAAATATGGTTCTCATTCTGGTTCGCCATTGTGGTAGTCCAAATAATCGGCCCACATTTCATTACGCAAATTGTCACGCCAATTTGTCCAAGCCTGGTACGGACCAATAAGAATCCCACCCCCACCATTTCCGGGATCGAGTTCAGGTACTACCTCTGGTTGGTCGTCCTCCATCGGTACCCAGGGCTGCCAAACATCCGTGGGATCGATGTCTTTCAGAAAATTGTGCAACGCACAACAAGCCAAGATGATCTTGGTATGCGTTCTCACATCATGGAAAGGAGCATGCCTAAGGTACGCGAATCTCTTTTTTAGCACACCAATAATCCTCTCAACCACGCCACGCATTGACGAATGTCTCCAATTATACAACTCATCAGCATTTTGGGGAGAGTTGGTTCCTCGCTCTCTAAGATGGTACCGGACGCTGCGGTAAGGGGTTAAAAACCCTGGACTCAATGCAAAACCTGCATCGGCAAGGTAGTACTTACCGTCCGGTATAGTTAACCTCCTACCCTTACGACTAACTGCGTTCCGCAACAATCGACCATCGTGGGCCGATCCCTCCCACCCCGCAAGCACGTAAGTAAACCTCATGTCAAAAGTGCAAGCTACAAGGACATTTTGGGATATTTCACCTTTCCGGTTGCGGTACCTAGTATGATCTGTGATAGGGACCATGGTAGGAAAATGGGTACCATCGACCGCACCAACAGCATCCTAGTGTATAAAAAAATGTTTGGTTAGTCTAAGTGGTCGTTTTAAAAATATTTTTTTTGGAGTTCGTTCTAGAGTTAAGAATCAGACCTTAAAAAACTCGTGGTAGTACACAGGGTTGTCATGGTTGGTCAGTGGTGAGTTGGCTTCGGTAGCATTGTTGACAACTTCCCTAAACAATTTTATCAGCGCGTCCAAGACAACATGGAAGAATCGACTCACGGTTTCACCCGATCGTTGGAACTCGAATCGTGTTCTCCGATTGCGGTTATCATGTCCCACTATCAATAAGAACATGGCAACTTGCTCTTCCACAGTCACGTAACGGGAGTTTGCTAGACCTAAGCGGCGTAAGCGACAACATAGTTGATGGAATGCATTACGCCTCATCCTTAGGTTTTCATGGCAGCTAGTGTCGTTGTCTATATAGAATCTTGATAGCCTAGATAGACGTTCGTGATCTTGGTACGTGTATGGCTCCCTAGGTATACTAGGTGATCTGATATACCTCCTAGACCGTCGTCGACGTTGCATCACAGAATGGACAGCTACAATTGTCACAATTGCAGCCAACAACCTACGTTCTTCCTCCTCAGTTGGCATTCTACAAAACCCCCAACCCTTTAAACACAGTATACATATATAGTTCGTATTAATATAAACAACCAAGTTCCATGATTAAAAAACGTTCCTCGTATTAATATCAAATAGTTCGAACATTTTATGATTACAAACGACAACCACAAACTATCAGACATAGTTCGTACATTTCCCTGATTAAAAATGTTTACAACGACCCAAGTTACAACACAAACAACAACTTCAATAAAATGGCGATCAACATAACCAAGAGAACAACCACTAGTTTCCTAACCAACCACCAACTATCGGACATAGTTGGAAGCGTCTCAGGGAGGGTAGCAGGGATCCTAGCTGGAAAGGTGGTCGCCGGCTGCAAATAGGGTTGCACAGGTTGTTGGATTCTCTGTGCCGCACGACCAGATAAGTACTGGTCATACAAAAAATGGGCTTCGGCAAGAGATTGACAGCCCTGATAATCATTGTTTGGAAAACCGTCTACTTGAGCCTTGGCTTCCGACCAGGTTAGGTATACACCCGGACGTATCCCACGACGCACAATATAACAAGCATACTTAACCATAATGGTATCTGAAACAATATAACAAGCATACTTAACAAACGGGTTGCAGTACTCCAAAGGAGTTGCTTCATTGACCGTTCTTGTTTAGGAATATTATCCATTTCTCGACAAACAACTACTAAAAAAGTTTTTACATTCTGTAAATCAATTATGGGAAAATAATTTAGAAGGACTGTAAGCATAAAATACATGAACAGTTTTACTTGGTTACTGCGATGTTGAAGTTCTAATATAAATCCATCACATACACACATTGATTAATAAATAATATTACTAACAAGGTTTTAAGCAATAGAGGTCGAATTACACGTAAGTGCTCTGACCCTCATTACTGCCACTGTCAGAGGCCATCAATAATAGCTTGACAATTGATTCCCCGTACAAAAGGGTTGCAGTACTCCAAAGGAGTTGCTTCATTGACCGTTCTTGTTTAGGAATATTATTCATTTCTCGACAAAAAAATACTACAGTGACGTAAACTGGGGTTGCCTGAAGTCACAAAGTACACATCGATTAATAAATAATATTACTAACAAGGCTTTAAGCAATAGAGGTCGAATTACACGTAAGTGCTCTGACCCTCATTACTGCCACTGTCAGAGGCCATCAATAATAGCTTGACAATTGATTCTCCGTACAAAAGGGTTGCAGTACTCCAAAGGAGTTGCTTCATTGACCGTTCTTGTTTAGGAATATTATCCATTTCTCGACAAAAAAATACTACAGTGACGTAAACTGGGGTTGCCTGAAGTCACAAAGTACACATCGATTAATAAATAATATTACTAACAAGGTTTTAAGCAATAGAGGTCGAATTACACGTAAGTGCTCTGACCCTCATTACTGCCACTGTCAGAGGCCATCAATAATAGCTTGACAATTGATTCCCCGTACAAAAGGGTTGCAGTACTCCAAAGGAGTTGCTTCATTGACCGTTCTTGTTTAGGAATATTATCCATTTCTCGACAAAAAAATACTACAGTGACGTAAACTGGGGTTGCCTGAAGTCACAAAGTACACATCGATTAATAAATAATATTACTAACAAGGTTTTAAGCAATAGAGGTCGAATTACACGTAAGTGCTCTGACCCTCATTACTGCCACTGTCAGAGGCCATCAATAATAGCTTGACAATTGATTCTCCGTACAAAAGGGTTGCAGTACTCCAAAGGAGTTGCTTCATTGACCGTTCTTGTTTAGGAATATTATCCATTTCTCGACAAAAAAATACTACAGTGACGTAAACTGGGGTTGCCTGAAGTCACAAAGTACACATCGATTAATAAATAATATTACTAACAAGGTTTTAAGCAATAGAGGTCGAATTACACGTAAGTGCTCTGACCCTCATTACTGCCACTGTCAGAGGCCATCAATAATAGCTTGACAATTGATTCCCCGTACAAAAGGGTTGCAGTACTCCAAAGGAGTTGCTTCATTGACCGTTCTTGTTTAGGAATATTATCCATTTCTCGACAAAAAAATACTACAGTGACGTAAACTGGGGTTGCCTGAAGTCACAAAGTACACATCGATTAATAAATAATATTACTAACAAGGTTTTAAGCAATAGAGGTCGAATTACACGTAAGTGCTCTGACCCTCATTACTGCCACTGTCAGAGGCCATCAATAATAGCTTGACAATTGATTCCCCGTACAAAAGGGTTGCAGTACTCCAAAGGAGTTGCTTCATTGACCGTTGTTGTTTAGGAATATTATCCATTTCTCGACAAAAAAATACTACAGTGACGTAAACTGGGGTTGCCTGAAGTCACAAAGTACACATCGATTAATAAATAATATTACTAACAAGGTTGTAAGCAATAGAGGTCGAATTACACGTAAGTGCTCTGACCCTCATTACTGCCACTGTCAGAGGCCATCAATAATAGCTTGACAATTGATTCCCCGTACAAAAGGGTTGCAGTACTCCAAAGGAGTTGCTTCATTGACCGTTCTTGTTTAGGAATATTATCCATTTCTCGACAAAAAAATACTACAGTGATTATGACCAGATAAGTACTGGTCATACAAAAAATAGGCTTCGGCAAGAGATTGACATCTTGGGTAATGAACTAACCTAACCTTATGTTATCTATAGTTCTAGACTTATACATTGCGGCATGGATAAATACAGTGCAACATGTACACGCGCAATATGTATAGTTCTATTACATTTCTAAAATACAACATGTCGTTCTAAACTATACAATTTTGAAACATATATAATAAGTACACCTAAGCATGATAAACACAAAAATCGAGGCAATCATAATACTTTCTAGAAGAAATACATGTAACTCTAAACATGCTATTAACACTTAACATGGCAACACACTCAGTTCATATGAACATTTATAGTAGATAGAAAAAATACCTGGTTCAATTCAGTGCACAACAAAGAAAAAAAGCAGAGAGTGACGACCGAAAAGCTAGAAGATGCGAGACTTCGAGACTGCAACTTGGAAAAGAAACATAATTAGATGGTTGTAATCATTTTGATTAAAGATTAAATAATTAGATTGTTCTAATTATTTTGAGAGAGTAGTAAATACTAATAGTAATGTACACTTACTGAGAAGTTGTAGTGGTGGTCGTGCAGCTGTAGCACTCCAATCTCTAAAGAATCAGTGGGAGAACCTGCCACCAAGCTGGGATAAATTAACCTAAATTTTGAAATAGAAAATATTAAGAAATCAAAAAAATATAAGCATGTCATCAAGGACATCCCTGTAAAACTCTAGTATGGGCAAGCATCACTTTGTTAAAGGGAACCCTGATTCCCGACACTCCGTTGACATTATATAAATCAAGCAAGTTTTAAGATAAAAGAAAAAACTTAACTGCTGTTTTGTAAGAACTAAAGAAGCCATAAGATGTTTCAATCATATCTGAATTAAGGGGATAAAACTAAGATGTGACAGCTCCATTACACCCAAAAAAACATGTTAATACTGTAATACGACAACGACCCAGCTCAATTACACCCAAAAAAACATGTTAATTACAATGACACCACGATTACAGTCATTCCCCAAAACCCAGAACCCATTGAAAAGGGTTACAAGTTTTTAGTTAAGATACTACTGTCAAAATATTTAATCTGTCCTATGGTAAACAGAACAATAACACCACTAATATTTTTTGAATACAGACTATGCACACTCCTTTCATATGGTTTACGACCCCTCCAACTATTGAATGTTTTATCCAGCAAAAGAATAAATGCTAACAATAGTTTAAAACTTAGGGGTAGTGGGGGCCCGTGAACAACCCCGCTTGCCTTTACAAAGAAAATAGTTCAAAACTTATAATCGAGAAGAAAAAAAAGGTAAATGGAATCTAAAAGATATGACATGTGGGTTGTGGCAGACTTTAATTTGCGAAGAAAGCTATAAGATGTCTAAATGTTATAAATATGGGTGACAATATTTATATATCTATGATACTATATTAGTGAGGTTTCATCACTGAACATATAATAATTCCAAAACCATCATAACAGGCAGCCAAAAAATAAATATTCACTCAAAAAGCAAAGTAGTCATACCCCTCGATTAGCACAGATATCTGTAGCTTTCTCCAACAGAGTTGACGCAAAATTATTTTGTTGTTCTTGGACAGTTCTCAGCAATTCCGGAGCTGTCAAGCAAATAAAAGATTAATACTAACTTGTCCCAGATCTTATCCACTTCGATATCACTATCATACATAGTCCTGAATAATCCCAATACAAGGAATAATTGACCTTTTCTCAAACACTTGAACATCAAGCTTTAGTTGGCCAACATAATACTCTACAGTCTACAGCCCTGTTTGGTTGCACAAACTACTTTTTAATTACTTCAAATGGTGTAAACAAACAAAAACTAATGTTATAGTTGGAAAGAAAGAAAGGAAGCATTTAAGACTATAAATTTCGTTGATATATCCAAACTTAAGAAACTATTTACTTGCTCAAACAAGATTCCAATGCTTGAAAGTCCCAATAAGCAAAAATCCTGTCAAATGGTGTTAACCATAGTCGTATTATGATTTTATAAACATGGCTTACTCCAAGCACAAATATATACCATCTTTTATTCTTTAGAGAAGAACTCCCAAATTTAATTACTTCAAATGGTGTAAACAACTCATCCGCATTGCTTGTCAATCATTAACAGTTCCCTACATACATGTATACTTGAAAAATGTTTACCTTTAGCATTACAAGATTAAAAAAAAAAAAAAAAAAAATCACATTAGCAAAGAGGTCCTTTTGCAAATTTGAAAACATTTTTGGGAGATTTAAAACAATTTCCACAAACCCAAATGTAAAAAAACAATTTCCACAAACCCAAATGTAAAAAACAATTTCCACAAACCCAGATGTGACTTAAAATCACATCCGCATTGCTCAGTCGGACATTTCAACAAACAATGTCAATGCATTTGAATAAACAACATAAAATAAATTAATCTACAACTACTACTTCAGTCTTCAAGATCATCAGATTTCATAAAAACTCAAGATAAATTTCATCAGAAGACAAGCAACCCTCAGTTCAAATTTAACAAACTCTTATTTTCATCTAAAAACTATAAATAACATGAAGAATTGCAAGAGAAATACAAAAGAAGTAAGTAAGAACACTATAACAAAAAAAAAATCAAATATTTATGGTGGCTGTGGCTTACGAGAAGAAGCGAGCGATGCAGCTTGAAGATAACCAAAATCAACAAACCCTAACTCTCAAAGTTTGTGATGGTGGAGGTCGATTCAGAAACTGTGAGGTCGATCGATGGAGTAACGGTGTTGTGATGGTGGAGGTGATGGTGGAGGTCGATCGATGGAGTAACGGTGTTGTGATGGTGGAGGTCGATCGAAATTTCAATCGGTGTTGTGCGTGGCCGCCATTGTTGTCGAGAGAGAGAGAGAGAGATTAGGTTAACAAACTTATATGTTGGTATATATACTTGGCAAATGAATTTCTTTGCCTGAGGCAAAGAAAAATTTTCCCAGGGGGGGGTCAGGAAAAATTTTCCCGCATTTTTGAGGAAAATCGCTGCACGTGACCATCTCAGGCAAATTTTGCCAGACTTTTGCCCGACGCCTCAAAGTGTTATCAAACAGAGTAAAATCACCAAAATACAAGAAAATACCCATTTGCCTGAGGCAAAACGGGTTATCAAACGCACCCTAAGTGTAAATTAGATCAAAACACTTGAAAACTCGACTAACATGAAACAACATATTCTCAAGAAAATCAAACTAATCATAAACCCAAGGAACACTCACCTAAGGTTGCAATTCTTCGCATCCAACATCTCGTCAACAGTGGTTTGACCACCCGAAAATTCAAAAGGGTGAGCATTTTTCAATTTTATTGAAAGTAATATGCAATCACAGATTGGCTTTTTAATCCAATGGACAATCGCCGATTCACCTTAAAGAAATTAATGAAAACGGTAGTATTTCGCCTTTTGAAAAAAATAAATTAAAAATAATAGTGATAGAAAACAAACAACACCTACAAACATAAACTCGTATTGATGGCTTTCATCAGCTAATTAAAACCAGTGTTTTAAAAATCGTCCCAGGAGGTTTCTAGGCGTTAGGCGCCTAGACGACTCAATTCAGTTATACTATTATATATTTATTTATATATTATTTTATTAAATAAAAACCTGGCCGCTTAATCTCTGTCTAATCACTCTAATAGCCCTACTGCCTAGCTTTCGCCTAACGATTTTTTTAGAGCATTGATGAAAACAAGCTAAACACGTATACAATCTCCAACCAATGCAATTGGACACAACAACCCCATTCGAGTCATCCTATTTTTTTAGTCACAATTCTTCGTCTTTCCACAGTGCTAATATGGATAATATTTTTAGGTTTCCTTCAATATCCTCAATGTAGACAATAATTAAGAAAAATGTTTTTTCCCGAGAAAGTGGATAAGATTAAGACGATTTTTTTTTTTTTTTTTTTTTTTAATTAAAGCAATACTAGTTCCACAAACTTTACTCAAACCTCACAACACAGATGCATAACTAACTCTATAAGCAATTAATCAATGACATTTTATAATTGTAAATCATGTAACAAGAATGGCTCATTAGCTAGTTTGGTAAGTCCTTGTCATGCACTGAGTTCAATTTTTTTCATCTTCATCGGTAAATGTATGTTTCTATACATGGAGTACCAAGCCAAACAAAACCCCTCCAACCCATTCCTCCAACCCATTCTGATACATGTATGCACTATGCAGTATGCATTTTAAGTTGCTCTTCCTAAATAGACAAGACTTCTGAGCTGTGAACCGTGTCTGACCACAATTACTTAATAGCTTCCAATTCATGTGAGCTGCAAGAAATTAATTAGAAACAGACTGGCTGTACCAATCCTCAATTTGACAACTATAATCATTTAAAGATTAGTCTCAAAGAGTCAAAGAGCTTCATCTTTTTCTAATTGGCTTATAAAGTACCTAGACTATCTAAATCTGTCAGCAATACGCTAAATATACAATCTTCTGGCATAATGTTCTCTTGCTGATAATTTAATATCAACATTACAAACAAACAATTTCTCGAGATATTAAGATTACTTCAGGAATGAACCATCAATAACGTTTTGGTACACACTTGCCTACATTCTGTTATATAAGTTAACAAAATTATTTTGAAGGCAATATCTATTTACAAAAAAAAACCTGGAAAGCCTCTTCCAACTGTATAAATTTTCTGTAAATAATTTGTTGGAGATATACTGAACTCAGCCAAAATTTGGGAAGATCTCCCACATTTTCATAATTGCAGCTTATGTCTAAACCAACTCACAAATCATATAAGTTTCCAGGAAAATAAATTCATTTTATGAATTAGTTAATGTCAGAGTTTGTATCAATCTTATGAAGAAGCCTAGATATACAAAGCCATGTACTTCCAGGGATCTTACGACCTGAATGAATAACCAAGGCACAGACAATATCCATTGTAAATTGATGAAACTCGGGCTTTACAGACAATCGCATTAGCATTGCTATCCACACTTCGGGAGCCAACTTTACTGCTTGCCGGAGAGATCGAAGCGCATTTACAACCCTAGTTATCGTTGCATGTCCCTGTAGAAGAAAAAAATAAATCCAAGTGCATATTATAAGCACTCAACTGATGTCTACAAGAAATGGAAGTAGTAGCAAAAACTTAAGTATCTCTGAACATTACTTCAAATTCTTCATCACAGATATTTGTAATCAAAATCTATATTTTTTTTCTTATTTTTTCCTATTGCAATGTTATACATGTAGAAACACCCTTAGATTGCCTTTTCAAGCTTTAAACCAAGCATAACTGAACAGAAGGAAGAGTAAAAGGAAGAAACTAGCGAGAGATGCACCCACCAATAATTGTCTGTGTAAAAAAAAAATGACAACTGCCAAAGTCATGATGACCACTACTTATTCACTCTGTGGAAGAAGACAACTTAATATTTATGTGATTTGACCTGAACGCCTCTACAACCTATGTCTCAGGCATACAACCTTCATTTACTACGCTGAATTTTGTGCTTCATCCCAGAATAGAAGTACAGATGCTTAATTTTACGTTCCAGTGTCTTGGAAGTGCACTGTTGGTTATCATATCCAACTAATTTTCAAAGTCAATCTCCGATGCAGAAGGAACAAACTTTTGACACTTGCAATTGCACTGTAGCTCGTTGGTCAACATTGCAACACAACCCAAAGACACAGTCCCTCACAACACAGACATACACACCCGGCTAAGAAGAAACAGCGAGAACAAGACAAAGCAGTAAAACTAACAAATTTCAAATGTTTGTTCATTCACTTTCATTTTTTTTCATCAAAATGCATGACAAAGCACATCTGCACAACAAATAGGGAAACAAAAAAAGGAGACGGGAGAGTGGGGAAGCGGGGAGAGCAACTAGATAAGGAAGTAATTAACAAACCTCGAATTCAAGCCTTTCACTCACTTCCAGTTTTTCGTTGAAAAGGAATGGAAAAGCCTTCTCAGATAGAAATACATCACCAGCTTTGATGATGTCCTGGACAAGGAAAACACGCACTCGCCAACCCCTCTGAGATAAAATGAAATGGAACAGGTCTTCTGTGGCAGCAACAACTGAACGCATATCGAAGTTTTTCCATCCAAAAACATTTGAAGTACTTGCTCCCTCAAGACCACCAGGAGGTGCATCGGCCGATTCAGAGATTGCTGTTATCTGGAACACGGTAATATCGCATTAAGAAAATCAGTCTCTTTATAAACATGATCAGTACCTACCCATAATCATCATTATGAATGCTAGTGTTTCTCAGTTTAATAATACCGTTTAGTACCGTCACTTTAGGCTTCATCTAGTCTCTATCCACTTTTATTTCGAAAACAGTATCTTCAGATTTCGACAGATCATCAATAACTAAAATTTTAGGTGATATTTCACTTCGAAGGCAAACAGAAACATAGATATTTATGAACAATGAACTTCGGTAGCAATTATAAATTTTAGGTGTATGAACACAGCACTACAGTGAATATATGGGTTAAAAGCAACTAATCAAACTATTCTTGACCAAATTTGAATAAACTAGAAACAAAAAAACGGAAGAAAGGGATGGCCTACCAGACGTTCTAAGCGATTCCACCGAATGGACCCATCGTTACGTATAAGAAGTTCTCCTAATATCTTCCGCATATCAGGATGTGGGTCTGCAAGAAGTCTGGCAACCACAAAAGGATATGAACTCTCCACAACTTTAAATTCAGGATCTAGTGCTTTAGCAGTCCCTTCCAGTGACCCTAAAGCTCTTATGACAAGCGCATAGTCTGGAGGCAAAGAAAAATTGAACTCGTACATAACATCATATAGTTGATTCATTATACCCTGAAAACAATCACAGATACCAGTCAGGCTTCTACAGTAGAAATTCTACTTGATACCAATATAGAGACAATAGACTAGAAAGCTATGACAATGGAAATAAAAAACATTGAGGAGACAGATGGCATAATGGGTCATTATGACCACCACGACATGATTTACAAAAATATAGGTCAGACCAGTTTACAATAAGAACAAATAAGTATCTTGGTGATTTTTCATTAGATAAGATTAAATAATAGGTGTACTTCAGAGTAATTCCAAGGTCAATGTTGTAGTTTGTGGCTGCATTCAAGTTTCAAATGGATCCACAGGGATCAAGCTTCACATTCAAATAAATTCCTATTATGACAATTGAAAGTCATTCTATTGGTCGGCCTGTCATTTTATCCAGTTTTCCAAATCCCTTATGAACATTCAAAAGGAAACTTCAAGAGTAGGGAAGTCCTCCAATAGCCAATTACATTGGTTTGTGCTTAAGTGAATTTCAAGCATAGTCCCGAATGCATGAAGGTTTTAATTTTTGAAAAAGCCTGCTACCTCATAATCGTAAAAAAAGTACAAACAAGATACAACAGAAAGGTACCAAACATACAAGGATAACTAGATTAGGCTCCTAGTTTTAATTAGAACACAGTATTACTGAGTCCTCTTAAATGTATACATTTTGGCATTTTGCCGAGTAAGACTTCAAGACATCTCTCAACAATGTATGCTGGTAACTGGAATGATATAATCCAAAACTCCCTTGATGCTTCATTAATTACTGAAAAAAAAGCATCTCAGGATACAATCTAAGGATTTTATGAATTAAAAGGTGTTTTAGGATGGTTTCTGGGGATGTTACTGAAAACAAAAATGATTCTAAAGCCGTGAATCATGGCAAAACCAACAGCCCATCTGAAATCGATATGTGAATTTCCTGAAATTTGAGCATCCCATAATGGAAAAAACAACCACGATAACCAAATAAATCTACCAACTCAAAAAAAAGAAAAAAAACTTATCCGTGCTACTCTTCCTAAAAATGAACAACCTTCTTTTTTGTTTTTTCTCCACTCTTTCTCTGGTTTCCCCCTGTCCTTTCCTTTAAAGATTTTTTTTTCTCACGGCAACTCTTTCTTTCTTTCATCTCAGCAACTCTCAAAGATTCAAGTATTCATTTTGGCTACTCTCACAAGCTCCTTTTATATCACAAATAAGTTAAATGAGATCCTCACCAACAACATTGCGCATGTTGAATCAATTGTTAACTTTTTTATACACACTAACTGATTTTAATGCCATGTCATTGTATACATGCATTATGTCATAGTAGCAACTGGGATTTCAAAGACTTTGGCTAAAGTTTCTAATACACTAAAAGCTATTCACATTACCGAAGTTCTCTAGGTTAATTTGGGTGGTTTACAGTTAAGTAAAACAGTCTTTATTCTCCTTGATAGCTACATGCTTGAGTGCTGGTAAGCTATAAAATTTTCAGCGCTGTTACTAAACAACCAATATGTAATAACAATTGAAAACAATTCTGAAAAAGTCTAGTGACAGGAGCAGTGGCAATTCCAGTTCTAATAGCACGTACTAACATTGTTACAGTAACATTACATTTTTCCATACTTCAGCATAAATTAAAGCGGCTAGAACTATAATTGCTTCCTTCAAGGACGGAGATAATAATTTTATTTTACCAACAATCAAGTATGTAGCTATTCAACAGACCCATAATACTTTTTCGAGTTTCCTTCCTTTTTGTTGGAAGTTATTGTAATAGTAGTGACTTGTCTAACACACTACTAGTAGTGACTTGTCTAACACACTTCTTTCATTATATATACAAGTTATGTCTCACATTGAGATATATAGCTTTCCACTCTAATATTCTACTTCTAGTATAATTCATCTTTTATACTTCTAGTTGGTATCACAGCCAAGTGAGATCATGGTTTTCGGCCACCGGCGACACTAACTCAGGTGCCGGTGGCCGGATCTCCGATAAAGTCTTTTTGTCTAATTTGTGTTCTTGTTTCCGCTGTTTTTCTGCGCCTTGTGTGCTACTGTTTTTTTTTTTTTTTTTTCCCTGAGTACTGTTCACGAGTACTGTTCACGGTTATTGTTCATCAAGTACTGTTCACCGAAACGAACATGGCCCTAACAATCACCACCACTACCTCCGATGTCTTTCTCGGTTGAACAGCTGGTTATCCCTGCTCCTTTATTGTCTCTGCAGCTGGACATCCCTGCAGACGGTTCTTCTCGCAGCTGGTCATCCCTGCCATTGAACATCCTGCCCGATGTCGTTCTCATGATACTTTGTGGGGGATGTGAGAGAACTTTTTTTTTTTTTGTATTTCAAGCTGAAATTCAGAGTCTAAATGTTCAGCTTGAGGGGGAGTGTTGGAAGTTATTGTAATAGTAGTGACTTGTCTAACACACTTCTTTCATTATATATACAAGTTATGTCTCACATTGAGATATATAGCTTTCCATTCTAATATTCTACTTCTAGTATAATTCATCTTTTATACTTCTAGTCTTTTAAAACAAGAATATGTTACACACAGAAACCATGAATGAAGAAGGCAAGAAGCACACCTGAAAATCTTGTGATTGACGGGTCCCATCACCAAAGGATGCTTGTAAAGCATTTGAAACAGATTGTATATCAACCCCGTCAGGGAGAAATCCAAGAGAAAGAAAGTCGTTTGCCAAGCCAAGAGAATCGCGATTCACAAAATGCACAAGCTGAAAGATATAACATCACCACAGTTACAAGCTCATCCTGAGACAACAGCTTAAGATGTCTAGCATAAGAAAGGAAAGCATAGATAACATTGTAATTTTGAGGAGCAGATGGAGGGGAAAACCATACAACCACAGAGAAAAAATAGGCTTGAGAAATTCAAGATGATGCAGTGCAAACAGTGAAGGATAAACCAGAGATATAGAAAAGCATGTGGGGTGGGGGGGTCAGCCAAAGCACTACAAACTTAGTTTGACCAACTTGCAGATGCCCCAAAAAAGCAAGGTAAATATTTATAAGATTCAAGACGCCCATTTTTAACAAAATATTTAATTGCAGCATGATAAGAAGAGGGACACCCCTAGTCCAAATTCAAAGTTCCCTCAGCACAATAGCAACACATATTGATACAGGTGTATCCTTCTTTTAGGAACTTAGTTTCTTTTTCCTTGTAGGACAAGGAAAGGAAAGTCTGTATAAGAGTTTTCCTTGTTATACAAGGATAATAATTTTAGGAAATAGGAAATCCTTTTCCTTGGCCAACTACAAGTTGTCCAAAGCCTATAAATATTGATGTTTTGGCATAAACCAAAACATAGACCAAGACATAGAGAAACAACTATTTATTAGCTTGTTTAGAGAAACCACTAAGGTTTAGTGTGTTTAGAAATATTGAGACAACTAGGGTTTAGTTTGTCTAGAGAGTATTGTGAGGCAGAGATTCTTGTAATCTTCATAATATTCAGTAAAGAAGATAGTTTTCTTCGAGATCTTGTTTTTTGTTCATCTTTATTTATTGCTATTGTTTAATTCCGCACTCAATAGTACCTTTACCTAGTAATTTGTATCACATATACCTAAAAGAAGCCAGAAACTAGAGCATAGCAGCTCCAGAGAATAAGAATCATTAGAGGTGCTCTAAAATAGGTAGGAGTGGATTTCCTAAGTGTCAAGTCTTCTTTGTTCTTTGTCCTATTTCTGGAGCCAATTTATTTAGGAAGTGGTGTAGTACTGTAGTTCCTTGACTTGTCAGAACACAGGTACATAGGGTAGTAGCAACTCTCCGCTGGTCATTGAGCATATAGTAGTCAACAGTTTAAAAACAATGCCTCTGATTTTTATTCACAATGCACATGTACTTTCAAAAAACGCAATTCAAGTGCTTATCACTGGCGTAGGTTTTACTGTACACACACATTTAAGAAAAATACCCAGACAAAATACAGGAAGGAAAAGTATTAACTGCACATCCACATCCCACAAAGAACTGATCAACGGTCAAGATTAACAACAAAGTACTGATCAATGCACATTCCACAGGTAAATATCTGTGTGCGTGTGTGTGCGCGCGCGAAACTGACAAAAGAGACTTTGTGACTATGTTAGAATCTATATAATGCAGCCACCCTTCTCTAGTTAAATCTAAAGTAAAAATCATGACTTTCAGCAAATGATGGATTAGCTATTTCAATGAAAGTTCAATTGTGGAATGCTCACCACTTGGATAAGTCCAACCCGATAATGGCGAGGAATCTCGCCCATCATTCCAAAATCGAAGTATGCAAGAGAACCATCATCTGTTGCTACTAAGTTGCCTGGATGAGGATCAGCATGGAAAAAACCCACTTCAAGCAATTGTCTCAACGAGCAATAAAGTCCCTTCAAAATAATATACAACAAGAATATGAGCCCATAATGTGCTTCTGCTTCTATTTATTCAATAAAGAATGTGAAAAATGCCAACAAACACATACTCAAAGGTCATGATACTAAGGCAAAAAAAGATGGGGACACTTACATTATGAATAAAGAATTTAAATTTCAAAAATTATTTTCTAAATCTATAATTGACCAAATGTATTGTAGCAGATTCCTAGCATAAAAAAGCATCTCGGTAACATTCAAACTTACCAATGAAAATTATATAACTCAAGTAATTTCCACAAAATTATACAACAAGGAAAAGCTCCAATATACCTAAATGCACATAAATTTCATGCTCATGGACATAAAAGGTGTGCGCATGATGTTCAGAAACTTATTTCTATTTCCATGTAATGGTTACATATTGTTGATAAATGTGATGTGCGGTCTTACATTCAGTTTGATGGACCTTATTATTATTCTAAAGGTCCATTAGAGTATGCTAGGGATTTTACTACACATTGGTCAACTATGCTAAGTTTCTTTTTAGTGTATTTCATGTTATACAGGATGAAATCAGAGTAGATCCAGCTCTTGGAGTCAACTGAAATTGAAGTTTGAGAGATAAATCTAAATTTGTGATTTTTCCCGATGTAAGTATAACCCGCACTGATTCTTTAAATTCTATGTTCTTTAACTGAGATTCATAATTTTATGTATAACTGCAAATATCTTTCATGCATTCACACTTCATGTGAAGATTAAACATGGATTTTATGCTCCATGCACAACTCGGTTACAGGGTTGAATGACATTGAGGGATGTAGATCCTTTTGGCAGAAGACTGTTTGCCTATTAGTGGACTGTGTATTTTCTATTGTGTTATAGATGACAATAATAACAGCTCCACAGTAGCATGTCAACGGGTACCCAGATAGCCTAAATCAAACCAAACCAAAACCGTTTATGGGGACATTATATATAGTTTATTGATGGAGCCAATAAACTTATAATCTAATCATCTGAACGGTGCTCGCAGTTGAATGGCTACCTGGTACATTTAATAGTAATAGTAAACTGATCGTTCACTGAACTCTACAAAGTTGATCGTGAGAAATTTTCATCACTTGCTCCGAAAGGGTGACGTATGCCCATGGCTGTTGTGACCTAAGCATCCACAGACCTCCACATCATCAGAACACCATTGCTTTATGACTTGCTTTTGCTATGATCCATCAAAGCAACCACACCATCTCTATGTCACAAGGACACCAGTCCTAAAGGTTATTAAGAAGTCATAAACTAGGCCTTAACTGATCCACAACATAAACTCCTAAGAATAAAATGAATAAAACTCCCTCAACGTTGAGCCAAAGGCTCATCGCAGTATCCAAAGTTATATTTTCACAAAGCAAGTTTTTAGTGGAACCAATAAAATTAAAATCCAATCATACAGCAGGTATCCCAGTTGAATGGATTATGCAAGATAGTATGGAGAATACTCAAGTCTTGAGAGTGTAGCTTGATGAAGAAGAAAAATGCCAAGAAAAAAAAGCTACTATTTTATGTAAGAAATGGCATATAAGTTGGGGTCACATGTAATTTCACTAATTCATTTAAAACCAATAAAAAGGTAGATGGAGACCACTTAAAATACAATGTAATAAAGGAAAAAACATGCAGACATCTGTAACATACACCAGGACCTGTGGTCCTACAAGATGCGGATAGCTATGCATGGCTATTCTTCTACAGTGCTTATAAGCTTAGCATGGGTATACTTAATAAATTATAGTTGCATTTATATGTGGAAATTCTAGCATTATAGATGTAAATGGCCCAAATATATAACCAAAATTTTAAACAAGAAATAATTATATTCTAGTGAGACTCGAGGTTCTAAAGAAGATACATGATAAACCTAGTACATAACATTGTTGTTATAACAATTATGGAAAGCAACCCTTACCCACAAGAGGTTATAGCTTCTTTATAGTTTATATATCAAAGGAAAATTATCTAGTTAAGTATCTTGTCATTATATATTGTAATATGAGTAGAATTACTAATACGTATTACAATATTACTGAAGGCAAGTTCTTGATATTTTAACTACGAGCGCAGCGGTATAACTTCAAAACTCTGCACCTGATAGACTTCAACTTAAAAATTATGGTCAGTTCTTAGAGTGGACATAATTCATTTAATGTTCAACTGCCTGTGGTCTTAGACTCTCAGTAAATCAAACATATTACTCATATCCTTTGTATGTTGAAAGTTCTTCCGCATTTTCTAAAAGAGAAATCTCTATCACATACCTGGTCAATTAGTTCCTTGCGATTTAAAAGGGCTTTCTTCAAGCGATCAGCATCTGTGAGCTTGATCCCATCGATCCATTCCATTGTAAGTACAGCCTTTCGGGTAAGGTTCCAATATATTTTAGGCACCTTAACACAATTTTCTTTCTTCCCTAGTTTAACAGCAGTTGATCTTCTTTCTTGACTACCCTGCTCACTGCCTAATAACCAAAAGCCATTTCTAAGAAACCCAGTCTACTAGCTCAAGTAATGAAGTTTTTATTCCAAAGAAAATCATTATATATTTAAAGAGACGTAAAGGAGGAAAAGAAATTATTCATCTACACTAGACATGGCAATTCTTGTCATTGCTACATAAATAAGTGCATTAAATAAACATGACATTCGAAACTGATATATGTGATATAATTGGAAACATAACTAATGATAGTAATAGCACTATCTAGGAAAAGAAAACCAAAGCGTAATGGATATTACTAATATGATAAAAAAACTAAATATACTAAGAAAAATTGTTGGCTTTAAAGAGGTCATTTCAGGCAACAAAAGCAGCAGCACAACTAGCTCAGACGATAGACTGAGCATGAAGAAAAACGTTGTGTGCTTTTAAGTCAATAGTTTTCACAATTCATTTACATGACTTCTTCTTTGCAGATAACCTTCAAATGCATGCTGTTTTTTTTTACAAAAGAACAGCTTAACATCCTACACTACGTTAACAATAATATTATATGAAAAATCCCATATATGGTATTTGGGCTATCTATTTAGCATCATAATGTAAAACCATGATTGCTGTTGTAAGAAGAATCCAAATAAGATGTTGTCATAGTGAAGATGATAGTCATGTTCATGATGACATTCACATCACAAACACGGTCAATACATATCCATGTATAGACTCCATTCCGAAGCCTTTCCATAACATTGTTTTAAGCCATCTCCTACAACTATTCATTGACTCATCCACCAAAAGGTAAAAACAAAGCATTTGAAGTATTTGTCTATATACGGGGGAGGACCTAGAAGGATAAAGCCCAATATTACAACCAGATGGGATCCAACAAAATAACCAAAGGACATTTGTATTTTGTGCAAAATTGCAAATAAACTGTCTCCTTATGGACATTATTGTCCTCTTGGCATATGAGCATCATTCCAAAATTTATAACACTGCCTGTTTCGATTAATTTTGCAAGAAAAAAAAAATGGTTCAAAATATTCAATTTTGTAGTCCTTTTTACACCAAAGGAATTGTGAGAGTGGTACTCATGATTTTGGGTTTATGACAGACAAAAGAGGTAGATCAGCACTCCTCAAAAGCATATATGTGTTGATGAGCGGAAGCTACCTGGTCCATCTATCATTTTAAGAAAAATGTAACCAAGTATGTGTACAAGAGGAGTTACCTGTATAACAGCCATAGAGTGAGGCAAAGCGCTCTGCATTGTGTCCCTCTAGGATGTAATCTATTTCTTCAAACATGTGTCTGACCTGTCCATTCATGCAAAGCCTGTATATATGGATAAGCATGCCCTTTAAGAAATAGCCAAAACTAACAAAAAAAAAAAAAAAAAACTAAACAAGACAAAATAAGAAATGAACAAGATCAATCATGCGGATCGTCAGAGCTTTAAATATTTTACATGAATATAAATCTTAAAGGGAAGGTGGATTTGCAAACCATTCCTCACAAATTCAACAAACAGATTGCCACAATGCAGATGTATAGGTGAAAGGGGCTTAGTGCCAGCATTTAGATGCATTTCAGATTGTTCCTATATCCACTAGTTATAAAAAGCATATAACATTAATGCCTGTGGTATCTTCTACGTGCTCTGACCATGTACTCATGTAGTGTCTTCTATGTACTCTACCATACAACTCTGATCATTCAACATAATTTCAGAGAAAATTAATTCTGAGAGCAAAATGGTACTAGAAACTAGGAAGTAAGGACACGCTGCCAGATAGTTCTGTACAAAAAATCATTTTCATCCGGTTATCCGTACATCCTCAGAAAATGTAGTTGAAACAAGAAAAGCATTTCAGAATTCAAAACTAGCCTGAGATATATATTGAGTCAGGCTGTTTCAATGTTTATCTTTAAACCTACATTCAAATCACTTTTAGTGTCCATAGCCCTTTTAATGCCTTCCAGTTGAACCAGACATATTTTACCAATGTTCAATATTGAAGGATCAATTGCCTATGCTAAGTTATTTGTCGAAATAATGTCAATAGTCAATCAGGTCAGATTTGTTCCAGAGCTTGCGCTATAACATCTTTTTGAACACGAGACAATTGAATAGATTCAAGGTAATATCATATAATTGATGTTATGTATCACCCGTGTTTGTGATCCCTTTTGTGAGTTTGCCTCTTGATAGAGCAGCAGCCCGGTAGATCCTAATAGGCCTTATTGTCAAGTATCCCATCTAGCGCTAGCCCCAAGGAGGAATGTTGTGTGTGTGTGCGCGCACGTGTATGTTTGTCCCAGGGAGTTGGCGTGTGTTTATCTCTGCTTAGACGCATGGCCTCTTAAATAGCAATGTTCTGCCTCGCTCCATCAGCTCGGGCTTCTAGAGTACATTAGTTTTGAATACAGGTAAACTATATGAAAAGCTTTAGAATATGTTCCCGCAAATGATTCCCAGACATATACCCACATTTAGTAGTAGATTGGCCTTAATCACTGGCTACTTAATTTGGAGATCAGAACTCATAAAGGGATTTTCCAAAACCAAAATATATTACATCTCAAAGAGAGCTTGTACTAGAGAAGCTTTTACTTTTCAGTTTGCCTAGAATTCGAAGAACTCTCTATGAATAACGATTCACCAATTCTGAAATACATTAATTCATATTTGACCACTCATACGCTGTGGAAATCTCTACTGACAATGACAGTTCTTCAAGTTGGCCAAAAAAAAAAAAACACCAAACACAATTATAAACTAACGAGATACCAACTGGAATAAAATTTGGAAACCAAATTATTCTTCGAGTAACAAATGTTCAAAAACAAATGTATTGCAGAATTGTAAGGACAACTCCTCCAGATTTACAGCTTTAATACAATGTTCACAATAATGCTACTCAAAAGCCCAACTTGATAGGTGTGCAAAATTTATATAAAAGGAACTGCTGATTGGTTTACACATCAAAACATACGAAACTTAAAAGATGTGAGAAAGTACAAGCTATGGAAAAAAAATATTATTTTGAAGGTTATTCATCATTGTGTGGAGCAATGGACCTGCTTACTACATGACTAACATGCTCAAAACCAGTCGTCATTATTATGAAGAGATCGTGAACATTCACAAAAATAAAAAACACGAGGATGTGGTTACTCACCATCTCATTTACTGCGACCATAAGATCCTTCCGAGCTTTGGCAAATCTTCTTAGCTGGCCTCCAATCATGTTGAATAGTAAGGCATCAAGTGTCAATGAGAGCGACATACCAGGCCTCTGTACTTTAACAGCTACAAGCTCCCCCGAATGCAAATGAGCTGCAAGGTTTGAGAAGAAGAGACAAAGTCTACACCACATACAAAATATAGAAAATAACTCCTTTTACATATAATTCTAGCATCTTTTCATCCACAATATAAGATTTTCTGACCTTTGTACACCTGCCCTAAGGATGCGGCCGCTATGGGTTCAGGGCTGATATCCGCGAATATTTGTGAAACTGGGACACCTAATTGGGACTCAATGGATTTCATTGCGATATCTGTCGGATAAGGAGGTATTTGATCCTACCATTGAAAAAAAAAATTCCAATTATAAGCATAAGAAAATCAAAGATAATTGGCACAACCCTTAACGAAACATATCCAGAGGGACTACTACGAGGCAAAGTGGACAAAGGATACCATATACCTGTAACTTGGCAAGTTCATGACAATAAACAGATGGTAATATATCTGGTCGAGTGCTCAGAGCTTGTCCAAGCTGTCAAAGCAAAAAAAGTATATAGTAAAAAAAGGAGAGACTCATTACCAAGCCAATAACTAACATCTAGGTTACAGTTAATTGCATAAAGTTTAGAAGCGGGGATTCATAAAGACAAACAAATTACCAAACACTTTGCCTACTTTTCCTTTCTTCTCTTTTTCTCTTTTTAGAGCAGAAATTATAGTCCACTTTTCTCATATATGAAATAGATATTCAATGATTAAGAGTAACCGAGTAACTTTTCAAATAGTCCACTTTTCAAAGTCAAGTACTGGCTTACCTTCACATAGAAAGGCCCTAAACGAATCAGGGTCTCGCGAAACTGCAAAAGAATTAAGGAGAGTCAACATCTGGAACAGTAAAGGGTTAAGAAATCGATATCTCATAACGTATAGAAATATCTACAAGCAAGTTTACATCCCAAAAACTAATTCTTATATCAAGTAAATGGTATGACGTGATTGTATATTTACCACTTTTGCAGAAATTCAATACATTTATACAAATTTTCTAGGATTGACTCCATATAGAGATGAATATGACACACAGTCGTGGTAAATAAAAAACTGTCTTCCCTTCATTGATAACTGCAGTGTGTTGTGAGAATTCTAGACAGATTGTGGTAAATACTGTGCCAACTTGACTAATGAAGATAGATGCAATGGACATACCACCAATAACAATGAATGGCTTATATATAAATATCACAAGATTTGACAGATAATTTACCAATCAAGATTTAAGTGCCTAGAAATCAATTGAAGAATGGTCTATTGGCAAAGACCATCAGATGCAGTACATTCGAGACTAAAAATCTTTCTTTCCTTTCGCTTACGGTAATCTAGAAAATAATCAAACCATTGACTTGTTAACAACTTTACATGATGATTGTTGGTCTTGATGTCTTGATACATGTTCTCTACCTAAAACAAGGGTTGATGTCTTCGTACATGTTCTCTATATTTTTTTAAAACAAAAAGGAAAAGAAATGAGATACATACAAGTACAAGCAATGAAAGATTTAGGAGAGATACAAGCAATGAGTGAAATAAAAAGGGTGATGGAGTTTTATTTTAATTATATTTATTGCTTGGGAAAACAACACCTTATTCTTCTAGCTTCAAGTGATGAGATTCAATGGATCCCTGTATATACTTATGTTAAATTGCTCTAGCTTCCAATATGTGTTTCAAGAATAGCGACATAGTATCACAAAACTAAGGGAAGTGACTCCTTCACCAAATACGATCCAATGGCTAATCACTACAAGGTAATTGAAAAAGAAGCCCTAAAATCAATAAACCTCCGCTATGAATATCTACCCAAAAGCTAAAGATCAGAAAGGCTGAAATTCAATGCAGATCTTCTGATTGAAGGCTCTTTAAAGGTGACGTCATTGACCAGAAAGTGACACAAGGTACCAAACAGAAAAAGTTTTGGTCAAACCGAGAGTCTAGAGACTGCCCATCCCAATATTCAATTTCCGAAGCGCTGGCCGTCTTCAAACTGACACTTCTGTTCACAAGGCTTGAGACAAAGAAGGGAAGACTCCCCATCTTTCCACAAGAATGTTTAAGATTTCAAGTATTCTGACCGAAATACGCACTCATGGAAAAACCCACTGCACAGGAAATGCTTATTAACAACCTCGTAAAGATGTAAACTATAGATATTCTCTCAATTTTCCTATCGTGTTGAGAAAGCACTTGCTCTTTGTAGCGCTCTCACTCATCAGTCCCTTCAACCATTCATTCCATTTTGTTTTTCCGCGTCTTTTTAAAGTTAAGTAACGATAAAAGCTGGCAGAAGGAAGTCACTACTTGTCCCATGCCAATCAAACTATCCTACCCTTCCAAGACTTCTAGTAGTGCGTAGAAACTAGCAAGTACAAAAGTCTCGATGAAACATGCAATGTGGCTTCTTCCAAAAATCATTAGTGTAGTCAAACTCAGGTTTCACAGTTATGGGTAAGAAAATGAAATTCGAAGTATAAACCTCAAAATCTAAAGCGCATTCCATTCATCACCACCCGTAGAAGGACACACCTATTAGGATTGCATAATGGATGATGTTCCAATGACTTTTGCCTCTACAGGTATAGACAACAAAGATTTTTACTCTTCACCAGAGCAACTGAGATTGCAACAAGAATTGGATACTTTCGAAACCAAGTCCCTCATGTATCATGTAATTAGTTGATCAAGAGTTGATAATAAATTTTGAGTAAATTTCATTTTCTTTCTTCAATGAGGTATGATGAAATTAAGAATAATGTTCAGTTGCATAGGAAGCAAGTATAGCAAGTTCAGTTTGGATGGAACCTTCGTCAAATGCAAGGACGATTGAATTAATGAACAGAGGAGAGACACTGTACGAGAATTTCTAATTTTACTCTTATACATAAAAGTTATCCTTTGAGAGGATGGGAGAAAGGATGCACCTTCCTTACAAAAGAGCCACGATCACTACAACCCCAAGTCAGCCAATAGTGATGGAATCAATCTTGCTACCAATATTGAGGCTTAGACATTGACCCAATAATGATGTGCTGGTATCATCACAGGTTCCTTTTGTTAAGGCATCATATAATTGGCATTTTCTTTAGTACCATGGCTAGGGTGCCCTGTTCTATGTCACGGCTTGTGCTTACTGCTTGTGCCAAATATCATCGTAGGATATTATTTTTCAACAATTAGTTACTGTCTTTTTGTTTCTTATAATAAGAGACTTTTTTGTTTTGTTAAGCTGAGAACAAAGAGACAATTAATTATATTGATTTAAATTTAAAGAAGAGACTGTTGGGGTTTTCACATTCTGCTAAATTAAAGTTTAGAGTTTATCTTTTGAGTATTCTTCCTCTCACTTGCTTCTGCGCGTATAAAACACGTCAAATATCACTATTCCCTAATACTTGTCCTGACTACAAGATCACAAGCTAAGTTCTAGTCCAACAGAAAAATCACTAATATTGTGGTAATTTATTGTAAGATAAGATGAACAAGGATAGAAGGAATTCAATGCGCAGAGGCTACTCTCCTGCCCAGTGATCCTCCCATAATTGAACAACCTTACCACACTCCAAAACTGGAAAGAGATTTTTCTCGTTGCAACAACAATTAGATTTTAAGACAAATAAAATATTATGGACACCTGACTAAATCAAGCTCCCATTGGGATCGGGACAATCTGAATTTCGATTCCATTCTCAAAGAGCCTTAACTATAGACTTAAAGAGCAGAGAGTATAGATACCTTCACCGCACGACTCTCTATGTCTTGGAGAAAAAGATGCCATATGGATAACTTCACAACCTGAAATGAGATGATAGCTGCTCTATACAAAGCCAAGAATGGACCAAAACGATAATAGGCTGAAAAACTTCTAGAGCTTTGGGCGCCAAGTGCTTGACCAAATTCAATCTCCAACGATTCCTTCCTTAACCTTGCATACTGCGCTGATGGTCGCTCTCCATGAACACTGGTAAAACCTGTTGAAAAACTAACCAAACACCAAAACTAATGAAGTATCAGCTACGAAATCGATCAGAACTGATATGACATTTGATATAAGCTATAGGCTAACAAAGATCATGCAAGAAAATCCAAAAATGGATATTGTCCTTTAGATGAAAATGCAACTTGGGGTAACTAATTGATGTTAAATCAACTTTTAAATGTAGTAGAACTGTCGAAGGTAATCATAATGTAATGCAATAATGTAAAAGGCTACAACAAGGATACATTCTAAACTTGAGATGTCACTCCATTTGATGAGCATCAAAATTTCCATAAAAAGCAATCACTATGGGTAGGCTTGCTCTAACAATATTAATTTAGAGAAATGCTGTATGTCGAAAAGTTAAATTTGCATTGCTCAAGTGTGTAGCATGCTACCACACTTAGCCAACTACTTTGAGGAGGAACTGGGACGAATTATGATAAGAGTCTAGAAGCCTCCCCCTGATTGGAAGGTTTGCAAGCCTCCTTAGATGAAAATACACCAGGTAATGTTATGATTCTAAATAAACAGTTACATCATAGCTTAGGTACTTCTTGATTTGAAAGCAATTGCAGAGGAGGTTTTAACACTTCTCTCTAGCTTTGACAATGTCAATATGGAAGGAAAGACTTCCCCTAATAAGAGAACTTTTTGAAACATCAAAGGCCATATATTTACTCTATTTTCTTTTGAACGAAGTCTAATAAATCTGATGTGATAGTGTCCTATATCCCTGAGTCGATATGTAACATGAACTACACCCTCATTAGGCAACATCTGAAAGGAGTCCACAAGAGTATGGAGGAAAAACTATACCATAATTATCTTATTACTTTGTAGCAAAATGTGAATCCATATCAGACACCCAAAACGAAAACCTCCCATGAAAATGCTATAATTCTTTTTCTTCGAAGAGAACAAGAGACATAATTCAGAGGAATATTGACTCACGCGTAATGGTGCAGAACGCAGGTCGGGAACAATTCAGTAATACTTCTTCTTCTAGTGTCAATACCTCTTTGACCTATCTTTAAGTTATGACTCCATAATACTGTTCTGGTGGCATTCAAATGGTTTACAGCTGCCAAAGAACAACAACAAAAAAAAAAGAATAAAGTCATAATATATCAGTAACAGCAAATGACAAACATAACAGCGGTTATCATGTAACAGTAATATGATTATATGAATTCATAATGTTTTGCAGATAAGTCCCTCTCCAACTCACTATTTCATAGTGGTGCGAACACAAACTTAACCAATACTCCAATAACCAGAATGGTCTTCTCTTTGGAGTTCACTCATATTCCTTTGTGTATATTGCTTTCTCTTTTGGGAACACAAATTCATTGTAATCAAACAAAAGAAAAAACATGCAAATGCCCAAGACCAATGAACAATGTCAAACTAAAGCAGACTCATCAAGATGCTAAGTCTAATCTGACATAAATATAACTATAAAATCCACATGAAGTTCTTACAAACCAATGTTACAAGATACACATGCAGAACTTCTTTCCTGCAGACTTTTTATCACTAAATGTGGTCTAAATGTACAGTTTCTATTCGTGACTAAACCAAAAATATACATCTTCGAGTTAGGAAATTCAGAGCCCCTAAAAAAAATACTATATGGACATGTCCGCATAGTTTTAGCAGCTAGAACTGAGATCCAAACAAGAAATATAAGTCCATTACTAAACATTTTAAAAGATCCACATGCATAACCTGAATTTTAAGAAAACTACCTTTAATGAATCTGCCAGTCCAGAAGACAGAAACATACATCTTGATGCAGTAAAATAAAGGTGCTTGACAGTTTGAGACTTTGAGTGTTCATCATGCTTAGTGATCAACAACCTATATTTCTATTAAAGACCATGAAAAACTAACCAAACAAATGGCATAGTGATACCACTACATATTTCACTGGAAGTAAAATCCATGGCATACTTTAAAGTGAGAATTCTATCAGGAGATGATCATAAGCTATGACCTAAACACCCATGCTTTTGTTAAACATCAAATAAGATCACTCTGTAAAATGGTCCTGTGTCAAGCAGGAACAAATGATCTAAACCTTAAAGAAATTATGCTAAAATCAACCAGCCAAAACTCGTCAAAAGTCCAAAATATGAAGAAACCTGAAGCATTCTAGAAACACTCACTGAGCCTAGGTAGTCCCCTCGCTAAAACCACCAATCAGTATGAGTGATCAGTGATATGGCCATGCATGATACAAAACAGTTGTAATCTATCCTTTAGGTCACTCTTTCGACGTGGTTACCAAATGGTGATACAAAACCTATGCATTCAATAAACAGAAGGCCAATGATTAAACCTATGATTCTGACAAATTAGAGACAAATCACACTGAAAAACTTCACATTATTTTGAAATAATAATCAGTTCTAATTCAATTCGCCCATTACACACACTCTGATTCTGATTCTGATTCATACAAGTTGTTTACAATTCGTTAACAGTAATCACAGATAAACTTAAACATATAAGAGAGAGAGAGGACCTGGTGAGAGAATAGAAGAGTGGCGACGAGTGAGAGACACATGATGCCGCTTTCTAACGCACGCGGCTACATTCCTCATGGAAGAATTGAAAATCATCAACTCATAAACAGATGGAAATTCATGAACTAGGTTTCTATCCGCTTTTCAATTGTTTGAAGAAATGCGCGAATGAATTAATGAATTAGTAGTTAGAAGAAGGGAGAACACTATGCGATCAATCTCATCTCATCTCATCTCTCTCACAGTAATAACAAACACACTCCCTTCTTGTTCTTCTTCGGTTCGGTTTCCCTTGCAGAGCTACTGGTTCGTGGGTGGGTTAGAGAGAGAAAGAGAGACACGTAGCATGACCGTCGCGCCACGAACACATGAACCTCCCAAAGCTGTGTGTGCAGTCCGTGTTTAGAGCAACAGACCCAAAATATTCTGGCTAAACTTTGGGCTTTTTATTGGGCCCTGCTTGTTCAACTCCACTTTGTGAAATCCACCTCCCATTGGGAATGTAACAGCGTTTCCGATTCATGCTTAAACTAAAAAAATTTAGTAAAACTATTAAAAACATCACCAATGCTTAGCAAAAAAAATTTAAGTTTAGCAAAAACTTAAAAAATTTATTTTTCTTTTAAGTCAAGTGTTTAAACTAGTAGTTGACCAAGTTTCTGCTAAAACAAGGTATGTGCGGCATTCCACTTGCGGTTTGAAAAGTCAGACCACCAAATCACATTCCACTTTGGGGCATGAGGTTATTCAGGCCCAACGGGCACTTAAAACCTAATGTTCACACCGCAAGTAGAATGTAGTTTGGTGTTCTGATTTATCAAACTACAAATAAAATGCGGTGCAATGTTTTTTTTAACAAAAAAACAAACAGAACGATTGGGCCTTGATTTGCTAAACTAGCAGAATTACTAACTTCCTATGTGGACATGTGGCACTGCAAGTATAAGCATGCTACTGGAAAGTTCTTTACTGTAGGCCTTGCTTGTTTGGACTGCAAAAAAAGGCAAACATTTACCCATCTATTATTAGATTGGTCCCTTTTAATCTGTTATTTGATTTAAATGGTCTCCTATAGGACTGGGCACATATCGGTTCGGTTCGGTTTTGGGCTAAACTGGCAACCGAACAACAAGTAGGTGTTTGGTAAAAGTTGAAATCGAAAACCTAATTGTTTCATTTTCGAAACCGATCCGAACCGAACAAAATTCACTGAAACTGAAACATAGTTGAACATGTTATTCAGTTCGGTTAACCGAGTAAAACTGAACTAAACACTTAGTTTCTTGACATAGTTCAATACTTACATAAATAAAACTGGAAATATGAAATATCATACTAGTTGACTGATGACTATTATACATTCATACAGACATACAGTTAACACACAAATGACATGTTCGGTTCGGTTTGGGTGTTTAAAAATTTTTGATACTGCAACCGAACACCCAAAGCAGGTGTTTTGCAAAAACAAAAACTACAACCGAACAGGAAAACATGTAAATACTTTATTTTCGGTTCAGATTGGTTCAGTTTGCATGTTTCAGATCGATTTTGCCAGTCCTAGTCTCCTACCTAGTTTAGCTTAAATTATATTAGTCTTCCACCTAAAATATACTTAAACACGAGATAATTATAAATGGTCTCCTACCAAAGTTATTAGAATAAAATATAAAATCTATGTGTTTTTGCAAATAACAACAAACTTTTACATAAAATGTGTTCATGAAGTGATAAAACCACTTATCAAGTGTTTTCGAGTCTATTAAATTAGACTAATTTTGAGGTAAATTTTTGGGGTGCCCGTAAACAAAAAAAAAAAAAAAAAAATCCCACTTTTACTGATCCGTATGCACTAAACCGACTCTCCGCTCTCGAATGATCGCTGGGTTTAACTTCAACAGTCTTCTCACTTTAATTCTCACAGAAACTGAATCTCTCTCTCTCTCTCTCTCTCTCTCTCACCATTTCAATGCCTCAACGACAGCAACAACAAGCGATGGTTCGACCATGGTTTCTCGAAGCAGTTCCTCTATTAGTCGTAGTGCTAATCACAGCTCATGTTCTTGCTCTGGTACTCTCTCTTTCTCAATTTCTCAATTCTCTTCTCTTTCGTTTTCATTTTCTTTTTCTATTTCTCTCTCTCTAATTCATCTATTATTAGGTTTACTGGATTTACAGGTTAGCTACTGAAAAGCTACCTCAACGAAGAAAAGCTCATTAGAAGAAGAAGAAATCGACAACAGGTGTCAGGTGGAGTGGAACCCTATTTTCATCTCTCACTTTCAAATCCGTATTTTGATGTGAAATTTCTAGAATTTAAACCTTGTGTACTGGAATATTAATATGATAACACGGTAATATTTAGTGTTTGTATTCCTTTTTAGATTTGACGATTGACGAGTAATGTGCAAAATTATGTGTTTTAATGTTTGGATTAAATAATGTATTTGATTGTTGTTTTTATATTGGATCTATTCTTCATCATTTGCGATATTGAACCTCATTTTTGTGGAGTCTTATTATTTATTACTTTGGGAACTCGTTTAGGGCATTATTACAATAGTTTAAAATTGGGGTTGTGGGATTTGGTACTAGCTTCTGTCGTAGTGACCCTGTAGAACTCCAGAAACACTCAGATTTTTTAACCTTGTTATGGTAATGCAGGAAAAGTGACTATTAAATTGATATATTTGTAGAAAGGAAATGAATAATTAAAGGAATTGAGCATGCTTTGTAACTTAGTCAAGTTATGACTTAAATAGATTTAAGATCCAGTAGCAGAGGCATAGTACAGTACCTAACTGAAATGGAAGTATTTCCTTAAGGGGGACTTTTGACATCTCATGAAGTCCGCTACTATACCTCCGGCTTATAAAGGTCCACTGTACATTGTTGTTAAAATCCCAGACCTGATTTGGGAACCTGTTTCATCCCCTCGTCTAGTTCAATGGTAATCACTACCGCAGGTCGCAGCACATTCGGAAACAGATTCAGTGATTACACCAGCACTAGTGACTGTGATTTTAGAAGGTAATATGAGTTCCGGCTATTCCTGCGCAACCTTGAGTAGCTAGTATTACCATCACAATTTGTTTTGATGGTAGCTATGTGCCTATGCCAGTTGAAATCCAATTAACATAGCTGAATCTCTGGGCAGTTCTTGGACTACATCCCACTGCTAGCTGTAGTTGTACCTGTTGCTAGCAGGCTGAACACTAAAACATTACCTTAATTCTAGCTCTCAACAAGCTTATTGTGGTGCCACGACAGCTGCTTCCCATAGCTTCTTGATGATGTCAGCTGCCTTTTGTATCATCTTACAAATTTATTTTTAAGTCATGGCCCCAATTAAATTGTGTGACCAGTCCCATTGTTCTAAATTCACTATTCAGTAAGAGTGTAGGACTGAGCTTTGCTATGGGTTTACTGGTTGCTGATTTGAAGAATTGGAAGGATTCACCCACGTAAACTCTTAAAGATTTAATGCTCAATTAACGAAGATTATTAATGTGTGTTGGGTGAATTTCTATTGATTAGTGTTGTGTTCTTTGTGCTTTCTTTTGTTTTGGCACTTTTTCGGATGGCAAGCATACGAGATCTAAAGGGTGCTTACGAAGTTGAAATGTCTTTATGGCTTAGGAGTTCTTCCCATGTCTGTTGTTATTTTCTATTGCTTTCTAAGCAAATTCTCATCGATGAGAATACATTTATTCAAGGTACAAAACAAACAAAGGGAATAATATACACTAACATACTGAGTACCGACTAGGTTAGCGTACTTTATACACTAACTGATACATACCGAGTACTGACTAGATTAGAGTAATTTATGCCCACTTATAGCTTGCTCCTCACCTGAATACGTATGGCAAGAGGTGAGGAGAAGGGCTGGACCAGATGAAGTAATATCACATCGCTCCACCCTAAAACAGAGGATTCAAATTGCATCCTCATCTAACATCGTTAGGAGATAGCCATAACCTTACGAAGGTTTTTGCCATGATGATCACTTCCTCTGCTAGTGGAACATAATTTGGATGAATTAGGAATTGCTCCATTTTGAAATTTATGGTTAAAACTTAAAAGTATCTTTCATAACTTTTATGGTTATGGTTTAATTTAAAAGGTAGATAAGGCTACCCTGTTAGACTTAAGATGCAGGGATGGTCAACACCCTTTTATTTACGTATGGACGGCCAAAACTTGTAGTTTAATTGTCATCACCACAGGGGCACAGACATCACCTCACCACCGGCATATGTTATTGACTTGTTGATGCCATTTGATAATCAGTTTTAGTTCCCCCAGACTTATGGATCAAGAGAGAGAGATTGGACAAAGTTTGATGATGAGACAAATCACCTTAATTATACACACCCTAGAGCTATACTTTGACATCATTTCTCTTATCACTTATGTTTTCTGTGCAAGAAATTTTTGTGGTATTTGACGTGCTTGAGGGATTTTAAATAAGTGGACATGGAAAACTCCTTGGAAAGATTGAGAGGCAAGACATCTCCAATGGGATTGTTTTTTATTATGTTATTCACAAGGTTGGGAAATTAAATCTTGAGCCTTGATGATACAAGGAGAGAAACACTTTGTTCTTTGGGAGTCCTACAGGATTGCATTATTATCAAATTAAAAGTGAAGTTCCTTGATATTGTAATCAGGCAAATTATATCTATGGAGCAAGATATTGGGTGATTGAGAATCATGTTCATGGACATACAGTATTTAGTAAGATAGAGATGGACAAATCAGGGGACAAAATCAGTGGAGAAGTGTACAAGAGAAAGTTGATTCAGATAGTCAAATTCTGCCTACACTGCTAAAACTCCCTCATTTATTCTTGACAGTTGAGGTGGGTTCTAAAAGAGAAAGTGGAAGGCCACAGGAACTTTGGCTGAGAGCAGATTTATGGGTGTTTGAGTCATTAGAAATCACCCCTTTTAGTATGATTGAGTAGAGGAAGATGGCTATTCAGCTGACCCTAAGGCCATGGTTATGTTCTTTGACAATTGTGTTGGTTTAAAATCTTGAATCTTTCTGTGATTAGACTGTTGATTATGATAAAAAATTCAATACAGACTCTGAAAGGGGTTCAGAGTTATCAGAATCCAAGTGTGGAAATTGAAAAAAAGGCATCATTTTTCGATAACAGTAATTATTTGGTATTGTACGTAGTTGAATTGCTTTGAAGATAAAAGGTCACTTGTTTATACATGATCATGTGTCATATAAGACTTTATTTTGACTTTGATACTGTATGTTAGCCTTACTGGTGATTTGCCAGTTAGTATTACTTGAGCAGAAGCTGTGCTTGACGGTCAGCAACTCAGCACTGAGCACCCCACTCTGTCTTTGATGCCAGGTAGAGGTATTCGGGGCAACCAAGTTCTATGAGCATAAATAATTGATCTGTAGTTTTTTTTTTTTTTTTTCGCTTTCATACTTTTTTGCTAAAACGCTTTCACTTTGATGTTTGATCTGTAGTTTCTGACTCTTTTAACTGTAAAACATATTTAACCTACCAATGGCGGATATATGTATTTCATGTGTAAATGATACACCAGAAAGTCGAATGAAAGCTGTAGATCAACTAGTTGTAGATCTCTTGCCAAGTCTTCTCTTCCAGCAATCAAGACCACCTTGTTTTAGTATCTTTTTGGAAGATTAAATGCCAAGTTGGAAATCTCAGTTTATAACAAATTTTGGAAGATTAAATGCCATAGCACCTTCATTTATCAAATCCATAGTTGTTATATACTTATATCCATGCAATGTACCTAATTGTTCACTGAGTTATTATATCCATGCGGCAAACTCCACACAACTGATCAGGGGAGTCAGGGACTTACTTTCAGATCACATAATTATATCCTCAGAATCTCAGATGTATGTTATTGTATCAATTTCATTAAAATGTTCAACTGAATCCCTTTATTTTTTTTTTTAACTGAACCCTTGAAATTATTTACTCTAGTCTCTAGGTCTAGGTCTCTAGGAGGAGATGATCCATGTTAGATTATTGCAGGAGCTAATAAGTGGACCCCCAAAATCAATACAATCGCAGCCAATGGGCTCTTAACCAGGCTCTATACACCAAATGGATCTGGAATTGCCAAATAAAAGGGTGATGGGACCTAAGTACACTGCTTCTGGAACTTTTTAGCAATATTGCTTCTACTCAGTCTAGAACTACTACACCAAGTTGTATTGGTATTGATAAACTTTAACGCCAAGTCTAGTACCTCTATAAAAGGAACACATTCAATCACCTAATCATCCATCACATTATACAGCCTCAATTCAGAGTACAAATCGAAAAAATTGTGTTCAATTACAGAAACTTGTGGGAAGTCTTCAATGGAAAGAAGAAGATGCTGAAGAAGATCATTATTGCATGAACATATTTTCAGATCTTTCTTCACATCTGTCGAAGACTTCTCACAGGTTTCTTAATTGAACAACAAATTTTGTTTGGAGTCATTGCCAGAACTTACCATATACCAGGTATAATTTTTTTGTTTGTTTAATTTTTTTTTTTAATCTCTCTCTCTCTAGTGCTGTTACTATCAATTTGGTTGCATTATATTGTTTATTGCTTTTTTATCAATAAGTTTAAACTTTATTAATTATTGCGCTGCTGCTCCCATACATATCTGCTTTTGTGCATGTTTGCTGGTTCTTGCCTACTTAAAGTTGTTCAATATATTTATTTTTCTTTTTTATATATATATATATATGGGATATAGTTTTTGTTATATGTTTGTGGTAAAAAAAAATCTCTGTTTTATTGTTTTACGATAAGTTTAGTAGCAACACCTACTATGGTTTTTTTTTTTTTCGCTAGAACCTACCATGTATATCTTTTACAATATTCATTTGAAATAAAAGATGGAAAAGCATGTTGAAACGGTTGAAAGGACTAAAAAGTTCCACTCCTCTGTCCAATTTACTGGCGTGCAGTCTGGATTTGTCAACCAATCCAAATTCTCAACTGCTAAACATTGTCTATCTATCTCACTTAACTTGTTTGATGAAACAGTATTGCTTAATTCATTGCTTTGTGTTGTTAGTCTATGTAATGATGCTTGAGGACCTGAATATATCAATGGCCTGCAACCAATATAACTCTACCCTCTAATTTGGTGGCAATTGTGTCCCCTCATGCATACATGACCAGTGAAAACATAATCAAAACGAAGCAACAATTCACAACTCAGAATGATGTTATTTTAACGCAAATTGTAAAGGGTTCCTAACAGTGACATTAATATATAGCTAAGCTAGTGGGCAAAGTTTGCAACTATATATCGATAGAAAAAAATTGTTAACCAAGCAGATGACCTTATACACTTTTCTTAGGTCCACTTGTCGGACTGCACTAACAACTAACAATGATATGCAGCTTCACGCCTTGACCCAAACTAATTTCATTGACTTGGACATTAAGATGTTTTAAGCAAGCAATGTGAACAAATTCTGAGCTACTTTTTTTTTTCTGTCTTTATAACATGATTTTATTAAATTATGATTTATGAGACAACTACTTTATTTTGACTTCTGCTTTCTCAAGTCCGAGTCCAGCTTCACATAGTGGCCAAGGCTTGTACACAAGCCTTTTCTACTGTCTTGTTCTTCTCCTTAAATATTTTTCATTCCTTACCCCTAACTGTGCATATCAGTTCTGATCCCATGTCTAGATATACCACCCATAGTATCTCCAGTATTTCTTTCACATAAGAACAGCTTAAAAATAAGTGCTCCACATCATCCATATCTCCCCATATTTCTTTCCCATACCTAGATATACCACATTACCACCAAATGTTCTGACAGATGAACTAGTTTCTAGCGACTTGGTTATGAATACAAATGCCAGACAGAAGTAAATATATTATTATCATCTAGGACTCTCAAAGCCTTGGTCCTTTTCTTACAAAACCCCCCACATAACTTAGTTCAGAACCAGCCTTGAAGTGAATGAATTAGAAGGAACAAGATGTAAGGAAATGAGACGACTCTTTCTTGAAATAAGGTCGATTTCAAGCAGATATCTCCATTAATATTATTAATATTGCTAAGAAAGTCCCATTGCTATAAAATGTAAAATTGTAATAAACTATGTAACTATATACAGTACCACATTATCCATTGCTCATAATTCAATAAAATGATACATAGCAATAATGACATATATTGAATAGAAAAAAAAGCATCCATAGAACAATTGCACATGAATCCGAAGTGTTCTATTATATGCTCTTCATCAATGTAATTCAATACAAAGGAAAGAACAGAGCCGGCTTGTGTACAAATTAACCTACAACTTGCAGAGATTATAACTGACCCTAAACAATCAATATCATCAGAAGAACGTTTGATCAGGTCTGAAGAATTGACGCATTCGACTGATCGGAACGGTAAACTTAAAAGAGTCAAGCTACGGGTATACTTGTCGTAATTTAGCAGATATTTTTATGATAAAACAATCAGAATCGAAATAGCTAATAGCAGGAAAATATTCAAGATTTGACAATAAAAGGTCAAAAATTGAGTTTTTACATAACAGATAAATGCAAAGAAGATTGTTAAACAATAAAAGTCATACTACTTCACTAAAACTTAAAGTGACTGATATGGTTTAGACCATTTTTTTGTGTGTGTTTTTTTATTGGCAAGCGGGGAGGTTGAATGCGAACTAGCTATATCTCCCCACATTTCTTTCCCATGCCTAGCTATACTACCATCCATAGTCTAAGAGACGAACTAGTTTCTAACTAGAATTACATGTCAACAAGCTCAATGCCATCAACAGATTGATCCGCATTGGGTTCGATACCCTATTATTAATATTGTTACGAAAGACCCCCATAACACGACATAATACAGTTACAATTGGAACTCATTTAGTGTAAAATAAATTCAATCCATATAACGTAAACTAAAATGAGTCTGAAAGCGTATGATAAAGCTGGATTTCCAAAGCAAAGTGTGCAATTCAAGTTATCAAACACCTTTCCATCTTTTTCTTACAACACCAACCCACCCACATAGTAAAACATGGTCTACCGCCTTAGTAACAATTATAATGTAATGTAAAGTCGTAAAATATACCACATTGCTCATACAAGAAGCAGATAAACTCATATAGCAAAAACAAAATAAGAAGACAGCTAACAACAATTGAAAAAGAAAAAAAGATATCCATTGATCCATTACACGAATCCAAATTGTTTTACAGTGAGATGAGATGCTTTCCCATCAAAGTAATTCTATGAAAACAAGAGAAAAGAAAAGCACCTATTTGAAATGAAGTTTGTTTCTTTGATGATTGCACCGTAGTTGATTCAAGCCTTGGGGTTCATTGTTTAGAAGCCATCATCATAACCTTGAAGTCCTCATAATCTATCAAACCATCCCCATCACTGTCAACTGCCCTGATGATGTCGATGCACTCAGTAATACTACATTTGTCTCCCAAACTCCTCATTACCAACAACAACTCTTGGGGAGAAATAAATCCATTTCTGTCTGAATCATACATCATGAAAGCCCCTTTTAAATCATCTGAAATCTTTGCAGAATCCACCCCAATAGTATTTAGCTCAAGAAATTCATTAAAATCAATACACCCATCTTTATTTGAATCAACTTCTTGGAAGATTTTATCCAATTGTTCTTGTGTAACAGAATGTCCCAAAGTTGTCATCAATGAACCCAATTCATATTTGGAGATAAACCCGTCACCATTCTCATCGATTTTCTCAAAAACACTTCTCAATTGAGTGGTATTACTATTACTTGATCGAAACGAGGTTTTCTCATAATCCCCAGATGGTTTTAATGAAGATTTCTCACAGATGTGAAACCAAGATTTAAACTTTTTCACAATTCCATATATTTTAGCAGGTTTCAAGTTGTTTTCATCAACTTTGATATTCGTTTCAGAAAAGATCCTTGAACCTTTAAATTTAATCTTCTTGTGAGGACGAAATACAACGCAACACTTCATACTACTAGCTCTCAAGAACAAAGAAAGAAGATTGAAAACAAAGATTTCAAATTTGAATAAAAAATTGAGGAATTGATAGATAGATCGAATATGATAAATTAAGAAACCAAAACAAGAGAGATGAAGGGAGAAGACGATTGATGATGAAGAAATTGGATTTACGACGGTGGGTTGTGTCAATACTGAGTTACTGACTGTATTGAGACTTAGAGAGAGAGAGACAGAGAGAGAGAGAGGGTGGCTTATAACTTAAATAATAATAATTTGGACCTCTGGATCAAAAATTAGGCTCAGTTTTATTTTTGGACATACCCCGTTTGAAAGTCGAAATTTGAGATACCTCCATTTGAAAAAAAAATTGAGATACCCCAATTCAAGATGTGGTGTTATCTTAGCCGTCCATCATAATCCATCATAAAACTCACCTACGGCTGTAAAGCTCTTCTGTCTTGAATTGGGGGGTATTTCAATTTTTTTTTCAAATAGGGTATCTCAAATTTCGACTTTCGAATAGGGGGTATGTCCAAAAATCTCTTTTATTTTCATCAGCTTTCTAATGGTTCACCAAACTTTGATGTTTGAACTGTTGTATATATATTGTATGTACCGAGTTGAGTTGGTTTGGTAGATGAAAGTTCCTTTGTTAGAAATTATTTGGTATGTAGTTGAGTTGGTTTTGTAGATAAAAGTTCACTTGTTAATATATGATCATGTGTCATTTGATTTAATTTAGGGTTTTTTTGATAACCACGCCTCTTTTTTTTCTGAAAACGCAGGAAGGAGTAAATTTTGAGATTTTTGACAAAAAAAAAAAAAAAAAGCAAAAAACATCCAGGCAAAATATTTTTTTCCTGCTTTATTTTTGTCTATTTTTTGTACATTTTTCTATTTGCCTCTATTTGATAACAATATATTTTTAGGCAAAATAATTAGGCTTTAGTGAACATTGGGCTTTAGCGTTTGTATTCCTTTTTAGATTTGACAATTGAAGAGTATTTTCTTAGGGATATTTTCTGCTTTAGTAGAGTATAATAGATTTGATTGTTGTTTTTATATTGGATCTATTCTTCATCGTTTGCAATATTGAACTCATATTTGTGGAGTTTTATACTTATTACTTTGGGAACTCATTTAGGGCATTATTATACAATAGTTAAAATCGGGGTTGTGGGATTTGGTACTAACCCTTGTCTAGAACTCTAGAAACACTCGTATTTTTTAACCTTGTTGTGGTAAAACATGATAAGTGACTATTAAATTGAAATACTTGTAGAAAGAAAATGTATAATTGATTGAAAAAATTGAGCATGTTTTGTAACTTAGATTATGATTTAAATAGATTCAAGATGCAGTAGCAGATGTAAAGTACAGTACCTTATAGTACCTAACTGAAATGAAAGTATTTTCCTAAGAGCAATACCAATGCAGGGTGTAAAACCAAACACATCAACGCCACTTAGGTTCCATATAGGATTTCACACCTTCTTAAATGAGAGTGTAAACTAAAAGGGTGGATCCATCCCAACCCAAAAGTGGATAGGAGGTGGTATTAGTATGTATCAAATTTATGGTCATATGTCATGTTCCGTTTGGCTACTTTGTTTAAGTTCATATGGAACTTCAAGTTATGTTTCACCATTTTTAAAGCCATATGGAACTTCAAGTTCCGTTTCGCCATTTCTATTAAGCCACATGGAACTTTACATTTTGTCCCACCCTTTAAAAGTCAAATGAAACTTCAAGTTCCGTATACTGCTTCCACCTTTTATTTTACACCTCCCATTGGAAAGGGTTTTTAGCGTCCCAAGGTGTAAACATCCACCCCCACCATGGTTTACACCCTGCATTGGTATTGCTTTAAAGTGACTTTAGAGTTTAGACATCTCACAAAGTCCGCAACTATATATCCTGCTTATAAAGGTCCACTGTACATTGTTGTTAAAAACCCATACCTGATTTGGGAACCTGTTTCCATCCCCTCTTCTAGTTCAATGGTATTCACTACCCAAATGCCCAGGCCGCAACACATTCAGAAACAAATTCAGTGGTTACACACAACACTAGTAACTTTGGTTTCTTAGGGTAATATCAGTTCCGGCTATTCCTGGGCAACCTTGAGTAGCTAGTAGCACCATCACAATTTGTTTTGAGGGTGGCTATGTGCCTATGCCAGTTGAAATCCAAGTAACATCTCTAAATCTCACCTGAATATGTATGGACCAGATGAAGTAATATCACATTGCTCCACCCTAAAACAGAGGATTCAAATTGCATCCTCGTCTAACATTATTGGGAGATAGCCATAACCTTACAAAGGCTTTTTCCATGATGATCACTTCCTCTGCCAGTGGAACATCATTCTCAAACATGATTGCATATTTGCATGAATTTTGTTGGTTTTTTTTTTTTTTTTTTTTTTTTGCAATTAACATGGATTTTGTTATTTAGTTGGATAACACTATGTCTATAGTAAAAATGCGGTGTTTAATTCTTATTTTCTTAAGCTTATAACTTGAAAAGATAGATTAATTGATGGTCAAAAGTCTCAAAGTTGAATCTGCTGTATTTGGATGAATTGGGAACTGCTCCATTCTGAAATTTATGGTTAAAACTTAAAAGTATCATTCATAACTTTTATGGCCGGTTATGGTTTAATTTAAAAGGTAGATAAGGCTTCCCTGTTAGAGCATTCCCAATGGTAAAACACTTTTAGTGGTGCCATATAGGATGGTTTTAAGGAATTTTGGTGTTTCCAATGGTTTTAGCAAAAAAAAGATTTTAGTGTTTCCAATGGTGGATTATTGAAACCGCACTCATTGTGGGGTATGGATCCATACTGCACTCATTGTGGCGGATGGATCCATACCACACTAATTGTGGCGAATGGATCTTCTTTTAGATGAGTATTTAGATGAGTCCATACCGCACTAATTGTGAGGTATGGATCCATACCGCACTAATTGTGGCGGATGGATCCATACCGCACTAATTATGGCGGATGGATTCCTACGTGACACTTTTAACTCCTTGGCAAATTTGCCAAGGAGTTAAAAGTGTTTTGCTTGAAAAGTGTGTTAAAAGCTACCATTGGCAAGTGTTTACACTAAAAGTTTACTAAAAGTGTGCTAAAACCTACCATTGGGAATGCTCTTAGACTTAACATGCAGGGATGGTCAACACCCGTTTATTTACGTGTGGATGGCCAAAACTTGTAGCTTAATTGCCATCATCACAGAGGCACAGACATATGGATCAAGAGAGAGAGATTGGACAAAGTTTGATGATGATCCAAATCTGTTGAATAAAAGACTTTTAATTAAATTCAATTCAGTTTTTCATATTGATTCATCCCAAAACATAAGTTTATATACAAGTTAGTTTCTTGTCTACCAAGAGACACTATTCTAAATACATAATATTCTAAATATATCCTAAATATATTGTTTCCTATTTAGAATATATACAACTTTTTACACTCCCCCTCAAGTTGGTGCATAAATGTCAATCATGCCGAACTTGTCAATGTAGTTGTCGAAGCATTTTTTAGATACACCTTTGGTAAGAACATCAACTAATTGTTCTTCTGAGGTTACGAAAGGAAAGGGAATAACCTTAGCTTCCTGTCAAGATTTTCTTTAATAAAATGACGACCAACCTCCACATGCTTTGTTCGATCATGCTGAACTGGATTATGTGCAATTTGAATGGCGACTTGATTATCACAATGTACATCCATAGGCTTTTGAAGCTTGAAGCCCAATTCCTTCAAGACATTACAGATCCACAACAATTCACATACTCCATGTGCCATACCTCGAAATTCAGCTTCTGTATTCGATATGGCAACAACTTTCTACTTCTTACTACGCCAAGTTACAAGATTTCCACTGACAAAAGTAAAGTATCCTGATGTAGAAAGTCTATCAGTTTTATCACCAGCCCAATCTGCATCTGTGTGTCCAACAACATTCACTTCATCATCTGTGTATCCAACAACGTCCAATACATCATTTTTTCCAAACAGTAAACCTTTGTCAGGTGCTTTCTTTAAATACTTCAAGATACGAAAGACTGCATACATATGTTCTTCACTAGGAGAATGCATAAACTGACTAACCACACTCACAACATAAGCAATATCAGGTCTAGTATGAGAGAGATAAATTAACCTTCCTACAAGACGCTGATACTTTCTTTTATCAGTAGGAACTTGGTCAAGATGAATGGCGAGTCCATGATTCATCTCAATGGGTATCTCCATCGGTTTATAATCCAACATCCTTGTTTCATCAAGCAAATCAAGGACATACTTCCTCTGTGAGAGCGAAATCCCCTTTTTAGACCTTGCAACTTCAATACCCAAAAAATACTTCAGTTGTCCTAGATCCTTCATTTCAAATTCCTTCAACAAATACTTCTGCAATTCATTTATTTTCTTCGGATCATCCCCTGTAACGATCATGTCATCAACATACACAATTAAAGCTGTAATCTTACCATCCTTGTGTTTGATAAACAAGGTATGGTCAGAATTGCTCTGTTTGTACCCAAAAGCTCTCATGAACTTTGTAAATCTTCCAAACCAAGCTTTTGGAGACTGTTTCAGGCCATACAAAGACTTCTTCACTTTACACACCTTCCCAACATCTTCGGGATGGTTCTTTACACCTGGAGGCATATCCATGTATACTTCTTCCTCCAAATTTCCATTCAGGAATGCATTCTTCACATCAAGCTGGTGCAAAGACCAATCTTTATTTGCTACAAGCGAAATTAAAATTTGGACAGTATTGATCTTTGCCACAGGTGCGAAAGTCTCCTCATAATCAGTTCCATAACGTTGTGTGTATCCCTTGGCAACCAATCTTGCCTTATATCTATCAATAGTTCCATTTGCATTAAGTTTCACGGTAAACACCCAACGACATCAAACAATCTTCATTCCAACAGGCATATCAACTACCTCCCATGTTACATTCTTTTGAAGGGTTTCCAATTCTTCATTCATTGCTTTATTCCATTTTGGATCTTTCAAAGCATCCTGCACGTTACTAGGAATAGATACAGTAGATAATTGATTTATAACAAGTGCATGTGATTCAGAAAGCCTATGATTAGACATAAAGTTAGCTATATGATATTTAACATTGGCTTTAATGTCTGGTTCATATTGTTTCTTAGGAACTCTCTTACTAGCTCTTTGTGATTTTCTAGGTTCAAGACTTTCTAACCGAACAATCTTATTAAAGATTATAGGAGGTACCTGAGGCAGCTCATTCTGACTGAGATCTTCAGTTGTTGATGTAGAAGGGGAAATGTCGTGTGCTACAGTTTCAGATACATCTTGATCATATGCTTCTGTCTGATCGCTGGGAACCAAATGGTTGATTGTCTGCTCATGATTATTCTCTACTGCTACAGGATCAATTTCTGCTGCAGGAACTTCAAATCGTTCCTCCAAGTATTCCAATTCTTCAAAGACATAGGATTCCCTTCACCGCCACTCTCCCCCTGAAGGGAAGACTGGGAAATTCTCCCTGAGTAATATGGGTCTGCTTCATGGAATGAGACATCAAGAGATATATACATTTTGTCAGTAATTGGATCATAACACCTATACCCTTTCTGAAACTCTGCATAACCCACAAAAATACATTTCTCCGCACGAGGATCAAGTTTACTTCGTTCTGGTTTTGGGATATGGACATAAGCTGTACATCCAAACACCCGAGGCTCCAAGTTAGGCATAGATGGGATGGAAAAAAATGTATGGAGTTTCTGATAAGGATTTTGGAACTCAATTACCCGTGAGGGAGTACGATTGATAATATATGTTGCTAATTTCACTGCTTCACCCCAATAGGATCGAGGTACATTCATGCCAAACAAGGAAGCACGAATAACTTCCAACAACTGTCTGCTCTTCCGTTCTGCTAAACCATTTTGTTGGGGGGGGGGGGGGGGGGGGTACCAGAATTGGAGGTTTGATGACGAATTCCATTTGACCGGCAAAATTCAGACATGAGGCCATTCACAAATTCTCCACCATTATCAGACTGAAAGACCCTGATAGATTGTTGATACTGCGTCGCCACCATTTTGTAAAAATCAGTAAACATCCCATATACATCACTTTTATTTTTCAGTAATGACACCCAAGTCATGCGAGTGCAATCATCAATAAAAGTCACATAATATCGAGCTCTAGAAAATGAAGAAACTTTTGCAGGACCTCAAACATCAGAGTGAATTTTCATAAAAGGAACAAGACATCTGTTAATACTTGGTGAATATGAAATACGGTGGCTCTTGGCCAATGCACAAATGTCAAAATGAAATTCAGAATCACTAACAACTGAAAATAAATGAGGTTGCAACTTCTTAAGATAACTAAAGGATAGATGACCTAAATGTCGATACCATAACCATGCAATTTCTTTTGCATTCTCGACCCTATTGACTTGATTAGCTTGCCCCAAAAAATTTATCTGTTTCTTTCCAGTTTCTGTCAAATCCAGATAGTACAGTTTCCCCCTTCTAACACCATAACCGAGGTCCTGTCGAGTCAGAATGTCCTGAAAAATACAGAAAGATGGATAGAACGTCACAATACATGCAAGTGTTAGAATAATTTGACAAACTGACAATAGGTTATAATCAAGAGATGGAACAACTATGACAGATTCAAGAGTTAGGGTATCAAATAACATAATAGAACCTTCTCCGCTAACCAGAGTTGGAGTACCATCAACAGTAGAAACAACGTTTTGAGGAGAAACCCTAAGACTTTCCACAAGGCTAGGGTCATTTGTTATATGGTCAGATGCACCTGAATCAATTATCTATGTACTATTCGAAATAACCTTACCATTCGTACCTGATTGCGCTACATTAGCCGAAGCATCGTCTGGATGTCTATTCACAACATTAGCAATGGTGGCCTTGCTTATATTCTTTCGTGGCCTCCTTGCGAAGTCCCACCAATCAGGATAACCAATCACTTCATAACATCTCTCCTTACTATGACCCAGTTCTCCACAAACACTGCACCTTTTATCTGATAAGGATTTGATTTACCTTTAGGATGGCATGAAGGACCAGAAAAATTGGGAGGAGTAATTATCTTGCTATGAACAGCCAAGACAGAGGATTCAGTTGATACAGAGCACCCCATAGCCTGTTTCTCAGATTGTACCTCGTGAATGTAAGCATGGCTTTGCTCTAAGGAAAATTTAGGTTCCTTACGAAGGATCTCTCCACGCACCTGATCATACTCCGAATCTAGTCCACTCAAAAATATATGAACACGCAATCTGAACATTGTTGACGTTTCATGGACTACAGCTGCAACATTGTTGTTCTGGGAGGTCACCCTTTGATCAATCTCCTGGAACATTGCCACCAATTCGTTGTAATAGGTAGGAATAAGTCTCCCACTCTGCTTCGCTTCAAAGCACTTCTTATTCAATTCAAAGATTCAAATTTCATCAGAGTCATCATAGAAGGTCTTCTCCACAGCCTCCCAAATATCTTTTGCAGTAGGAAGACGAATATATCAGTTCATAAGAGAAATCTCCATGGAATCAATAAGCCAACTTTTCACCTTTTCATTATCTGTTGCCCAAACTTCATATTCTGGAGAATTCATATGCGGTTCAACCTTTGCGCCAGTCAAATAACCAATCTTTCCCCTTGTTCCAATGAGAGGAGCCCATACCGTATAGTTGGACTCATCTAATGAAATAGTTTTTGGAAACGCCTAGTTATCTTATGGGGTATAGTGATGATGAATGACTTGTGAGGATGATTGATTTTGTGGCACAATTGAATTTTCGGTAAATGAAGAATTGTTTTCAGATCCAGCCATTGCAGAAATTTGTTGTAGAAAAAAAAAACAAAAAAACAAAAACAGATTCGATACCTTTTACTAGAACAAGTGTATCTCTCTGGCCGAAACTCCAAATTGCAAACCGTTGATTGGGTTGGAAAGAGGACTTGAAGATCTTTCCAACAAGATATAGTACGCCTGCTGGGTCCTAATATACTGCCTTGTAGAAGCCTGGAAAGATAATAAATTTTCAGAAAATAAAATAGGCAAAAATTGGTATGAGATTTAGGTTTGGAAAATGTTTGATATTTGGGTTTGAGATTCAAGGATTCAAGAATGGTTTGATTTCAATGGTTGTAGTACGCAGCGGATTCAAGATTCAATAAGTTTCAATAAAAAAACGAACACAAAAAAACAAGTTCAAAGGATCGAACATGCTCTGATACCATGTTGAATAAAAGATTTCAATTAAATTCAATTCAGTTTTTCATATTGATTCATCCCAAAACATGGGTTTATATACAAGTTAGTTTCTTGTCTACCAAGACACACTATTCTAAATACATATTATTTTAAATATATTTTAAATATATTATTTTCTATTTAGAATATATATAGACAGCTTCCTACAAAATCACCTTAATTATACACACCCTTAAGCTATACTATACTTTGACATCATTTCTCTTATCATTTCTGTTTTCTGTGCAAGAAATTTGTGTAGTATTTGACGACACTAAGGAGGGTTGAACAAGTTTAGAAATTTGGAAAGCTGCTGCTTGAGGGATTTTTATTATGTTATTCATAAGGTTGGGAAATTAAATCTTGAGGGTTGATCATATAAGGAGAGAAACACTTTGGCCTTTGGTAGTCCTAACTCCTACGGGATTGCATTATTATCAAATTAAAAGTGAAGTTCCTTGATATATTAATCAGGCAAATTATATCTATGGAGCAAGATATTGGGTGATTGAGAAATGATAATCATGTTCGTGGACATACAGTATTTAGTAAGATAGAGATGGACAAATCGGGGGACAAAATCAGGGGTGAAGTGTACAAGAGAAAGTGGAAGGCCACAACGAACTTTGGCTGAGAGCAGATTTAAGGATGTTGAGTCGTTCGAAACCACCCCTTTTAGTATGATTGAGTAGGAGGAAGATGGTCATTCAGCTGATCCTAAGGCCATGATTATGTTCTTTGACAATTGTGTTGGTTTAAAATCGTGAGTCTTTCTGTTATATAGACTTAGACTGTTGATTATAATAAAAAATTCAATACAGACTCTGAAAGAGGTTCATCAGAGTTATCAGAATCCAAGTGTGGAAATTGAAAAAGGCATCATTTTTCGATAACAGTTAGTAATTATTTGGTATATGTTGTATGTAGTTGAATTGGCTTTGAAGATAATAAAAGGTCACTTGTTTATACATGATTATGTGTCATTTAAGACTTTATTTTGACTTTTGATATTGTATTTAGCCTGCTTACTGGTGATTTGCCAGTTAGTATTATATTACTTGAGCCGAAGCTGTGCTTGAGGATCAACAACTCAGCACTGAGCACACCACTCTGTCCTTGATGCCAAGTAGAGGTATTCAGGACAACCAAGTTCCATGAGCACAAATCATTGATCTGTATTCTTTTTCCTTTTCATACTTTGATGTTTGATCTGTAGTTTCTGACTCTTTTAACTCTAACATATTTAATAGTAACTAACCAGAAAATTGGATGAAAGCTGTAGACAGTTATATGTATTCCAGGTGTTTTCTCTATCACAATCATGGGTACTCTTATCAACAAGAATGTGGATTGTTTAATCACCGATGTGTATAGTCCTAATGATAAGAGAGTGCTTAGTGAATTTTGGGATGAACTCAACCGTGTCCGAGCTTGGTCTAATCTTCCTTGGTGCATAGGAGGAGATTTCAATGTTATCTGTTATTATTATGAGAAAAGGGGAGGGAGTCATTTGACAAGTGCCATGACGAGTTTTGTCAAATTTGAAGATAAGCACGGTTTAGTGGAACATAATCTTGAAGGGGCTCTTTTCACATGGTCGGATAACCATCACGACCCAGTGATGACCAAACTAGATAGGTTCCTAACCACAGTCGAGTGGGATTTAAAGATGGGTGATGCAAAACAATCCGCATTGCCGAGATTCACTTCCGACCATAGAGCAATCCTTTATGAACCGTACATGGTAGAGAAAAAGCCAAGACCGTTTGATTTCGAGCTCATGTGGCTTGAAGACAAAGACTTCGGGGGTTTGATTAAAACATGGTGGGAAGAGTTCAATTTTGAAGGTTCTCCGAGTTATGTGTGGTGGAGCAAGCTTAAGGCCTTAAAAGAGAAGATAAAGTCTTGGAACCAAGATATCTTTGGGAGGGTGGATAGAAAGATTGAAGAGAGGATATCAAGGATCAATGAACTTGATGAACTCGAGGAAGACGAGTTGTTGTCCGATGATGATTTGGTGGAGCGGGCTTTACTTAGAGATGATCTAAGTCACTTACTTAGGTTGGATGTGATTAGTTGGAAACAAATGTCTTGCACCAAACATTACCAAGAAGGACAAACTAATTCAAAGTTCTTTCATGCAATGACAAATGCTAGACGACGGGCAAATAGTCTATCTTGCTTGTTGATTGAGGTACAAGTGTCTAGAGACTCCACTCGGATAAGGGAGCATATTGTGGAATATTAAACCAACCTTTATGAAGAAGAGTATTTGAATCGACCTAAGCTTGATGGGTTAGTTTTTTATTTCTTGGATGTTATACAAGGGGAAGAGATTGAAAGGGAGTTTACGATAGAGGAAATTGTCCAAACTCTAAATGCTTTGGAGGGAGAAAAGGCACCAGGTCCGGATGGTTTCCCTATGAAGTTTTATAAAACTTTTTGGCATGTGTTTAAGGATGATATTGTGGTCGTTGTCAAAGAGTTCCATAGTTCCGGTTTTTTGGATTGGCGTTTGAACACTACTTTTATTACGTCATTGATCCCGAAGAAAGAGGGAGTACTCTCACGTGGAGATTATAGACCCATTAGCCTCATTGGAGGGGTCTATAAGATTATCTCTAAGATGCTCGCCTCTAGGATCAAGAGAGTGATTCATGTATTGGTGTCCGAGAACCAAAGGGTTTTTCTTGGGGACCGTCAAATCCTTGATAGTGTGCTCATCGCCAACGAATGTATTGACTCTAGCTTGAAGGGAGGCACGCCGGGTTTGTTGTGTAAGGTTGACATCACGAAAGCCTATGACCATGTGAACTGGAATTTTCTTGATTATATCCTTAGTAGAATGGGTTTTGGGTTGAGATGGCTAAGTGGGTACATACTTGCATCTCCACGGCTCGTTTCTCGGTGTTGATTGAAGGTGGCCCCGAAGGAAATTTCAAGACTAAGAGGGGCATCCGACAAGGGGATCCTTTGTCGCATTTCATTTTCATCTTGGTGATGGAAGCTCTCTCCTGGTTCACTTTGAAATGTATGCGAGACGGGTTGTTCAAAAGGTGTGAGATTGGCAATAGTGAGGTGAAAGTTGGCATTTTACAGTTTGCGGATGACACGATTTTCTTCACGGATCCTTCTTACCAATCCCTCTCTCTCATCAAGGTGGTGTTTTTCTTATTTGAACTGGTCTCGAGTCTAAAGATTAACCTTGGTAAATCCTCACTCTTCGGGGTTGGTAATGTTCATGATATTGATGGCTTAGCATGTTTCTTTGGGTGTCATGTGGCAAAGCTCCCCGGCAAATACTTTGGATAGCCTCTTGGTGCAAGTTACAAGAACGTCGAGGTATGGAGCTCGGTTATTGAGTCCTATCAACGGAGACTTAGTGGATGGAAGCGTAGAATCATTCTAAGGGTGATCGCCTTATTTTAGCAAGGTCCACTCTTGCAAGCCTCGCTATTTACCACTTGTCCCTTTTTACCGTACCGGCAAGCATTACTAAGAAGCTTGAAAAAATCGTAAGAGATTTTCTTTGGCGATCGAGCGAAAATAAAAGAAAAATCCACCTTGTGTCGTGGGATACAGTTTGTACTCTCATGAGTGAAGGTGGTTTGGGAATTCGTGATTTGAGGATCATGAACCAAGCTTTGCTCACGAAATGGATTTGGCGGTATGGGAAGGAGGAAGGGTCTCTATGGAGACGGGTGATTGATGCAAAGTATGGACCTTGTGATAATGGGGGAAGACCAATCAAGGTTACTCAACCGTACGGTTGTAGCTTATGGCGAGGCATACAAGTTGCCCAAGAAGACTTCTTTGGTAATATCCATCATGTGGTCAAGAGAGGGGATCGTTCTCGATTTTGGCACGACAAGTGGATTGGGGACGTGGTATTCTCTAGAAGATTTCATCGATTATATAAGTTCGCTTCCCTAAAAGATGGAACCGTGAAAGATCATTTTTTGAAAATGGGGAGTGGAATCTTCGGTTGAGAAGGACTCTCTTTAGAGAGAGTGAACAGACTCAATTGGACCACCTAATAGGTTTACTTTTTTTTTTTTTTTTTAAAAATTGGTATATTAATCATGGCCCGAAGGCTTACAAGACCTAATAGGTTTACTTGAGAATGTTACTTTGGAAGAAGCTAATGATGCTTGGGAATGGCAGCACAAGAGTGATGGATAGTTTACTGTTAAATCATGGTATTCACAGCTTGCAAACAGTGGACGGATCAGGTCTATGACTCCATTTTCTTATCCCCACAAGTTAGTTTGGGAGCCAAAGATCCCCACGAATATCCACGAATATAAAATTCTTTATGTGGAGCTTGCTGTGGGACAAAACATTGACTATGGACAGGCTTCAGACCAAGGGGCAGTTCATTGTGAATAGATGTGTGTTATGCAAGGGTGACAATGAGACAACTAATCATCTGTTTCTCTTGTGTCCTATGGTGAAAGATATTTAGAACTCTCTTGTTACAGTTAGCTCACAGGCTGTTGCTCTCTTCAACATCGTCCAAACACCTGAATAACTACTGAAGGGTTGGCCAAAATTCCTAAACAGAGGCATCAGTGAAAGAATCTGGGCAATTTTGCCGTACGCTGTACTCTGGTGTATATGGCAGTGTAGGAATGGGGTGGTTTTTTGCGAACGGGATTTCAACATGCGCAGAATTGTGGTAATGATAAAGTCTATGGTATGGGCATGGTTGAATGTTGATAAGGTCAGTCTGGATCTCAGGAGGGAATACATTTCGCAGACCTGCTGAATGACTGGCAAGGGGTGATGAAGGAAGCAGGGTGGTTGATGTGGGTCATGAGCAGAAGACTCATGAATGGTGCTCCTTTTGGGTGACCTGTATCTAGTATGGGTTTGTCTTGTATTCATATGGGATTTTGTGTTTGTTTTCTCATACCTGACGGTGTACTTCATAGAACATGCTGATCAGGCCTGTATATTTGTGTGGAATACTCATGAAAATTATACTTTTATCAAAAAAAAAAAAAAAAATCAACTATTTCTAGTAACTTCCAAGGCATGTCCACTTATTTTGCCAAAGCTTCCCTCCCAGCAATCGAGACGACCTTGTTTTAGTATCAGCACTCAGAATGAACTTTCGATGGAGAAAGGGCAGTTCCAATGGAAATCTCAGTTATAAAAACTTTTGGAAGATTAAATGCCATAGCACCTTTATTTATCAAATCCATATATATTTCTGAAGACTATTTCTAAATGCCATAGCACCTTTATATCCATGCAACGAACCTAATTGTTCACTGAGTTGTTATAATATCCATGCGATGAACTCCACACTTGATCGGGGACTCACTTTCAGATCACAAAATTAGATGAGTGTTTTTTTTTCCTAGATGAGTGTTTTTTTTTATGATAAAATTTGAGAAATTATACAAAGTTAGAAGATAAACGCGCTACAAACTGCGCTGCAATCATGTAGCAATTTTATAGATGAGTTGATGACAAAGTATGAGTAGTACTATCTAACCACAGAATCTCAGATGTATGTTATTGTAACAATTTCATTTAAATTGTTTAACTGAACCCTTGAAATATTTACTCTACTAGGAGGAGATGATCCATGTTAGATTATTGCAGGAGCTAATAAGTGGACCCCCAAAATCAATACAATAGCAGCCAATGGGCTCTTAACCAGGCTCTATACACCAAATGGATCTGGAATTGCCAAATAAAAGGGTGATGGGACCTAAGTACACTGCTTCTGGAACTTTTTAGCAATATTGCTTCTACTCAGTCTAGAACTACTACACCAAGTTGTATTGGTATTGTTGTTTTTGTGGTTTTGATAAACTTTAACGCCAAGTCTAGTACCTCTATAAAAGGAACACATTCAATCACCTAATCATCCATCACATTATACAGCCTCAATTCAGAGTACAAATCGAAAAAATTGTGTTCAATTACAGAAACTTGTGGGAAGTCTTCAATGGAAAGAAGAAGATGCTGAAGAAGATCATTATTGCATGAACATATTTTCAGATCTTTCTTCACATCTGTTGAAGATTTCTCACAGGTTTCCTAATTGAACAACAAATTTTGTTTGGAGTCATTGCCAGAACTTACCATATACCAGGTATAATTTTTTTGTTTGTTTGATTTTTTTTTTTAATATCTCTCTCTCTAGTGCTGATACTATCAATTTGGTTGCATTATATTGTTTATTGCTTTTTTTTATCAATAAGTTTAAACTTTATTAATTATTGCGCTGCTGCTCCCATACATATCTGCTTTTGTGCATGTTTGCTGGTTCTTGCCTACTTAAAGTTGTTCAATATATTTATTTTTCTTTTATTTATATATATATATGGGATATAGTTTTTGTTATATGTTTGTGGTAAAAAAAAAAATCTCTGTTTTATTGTTTTACGATAAGTTTAGTAGCAACACCTACTATGTTTGTTTTTTTTTCGCTAGAACCTACCGTGTATATCTTTTACAATATTCATTTGAAATAAAAGATGGAAAAGCATGTTGAAACGGTTGAAAGGACTAAAAAGTTCCACTCCTCTGTCCAATTTACTGGCGTGCAGTCTGGATTTGTCAACCAATCCAAATTCTCAACTGCTAAACATTGTCTATCTATCTCACTTAACTTGTTTGATGAAACAGTATTGCTTAATTCATTGCTTTGTGTTGTTAGTCTATGTAATGATGCTTGAGGACCTGAATATCAATAGCCTGCAACCAATGCAATTCTACCCTCTAATTTGGTGGCAAATGTGTCATGCATATGTGAATATATAGTGCCATTTTGCTCCCCTCATCCATACATGACCAGTGAAAACATAATCAAGACGAACGACCAGTGAAAACATAATCAAGATGAACGAAAAATTCACAACTCAATGATGTTATTTTAACGCAAATTCTGCCCAGCTATTCATGTCGCTTTCCAGCCACAGTTATTACGTTTTCATAACAGAGATCGTTAATTACGTGAAATCTCTTTAAAAGCTAGGGTTCCTAACAGTGACGTTAATATATAGCTGAGCAAGTGGGCAAAGTTTGCAACTATTATTATTTAGGATCAAAAGTTTGCAACTATTATCAACATTGATAGAAAAAAAAAATGTTGCGTACTGTATCTTCATAGTAAGGGAGAGAAGGAGATAACTTTATAAAACAAGCAGATGACACCTTATACACTCTTCTTAGGTCCACTTGTTGGAATGCACTAACAATGATACATTATTGTGATCTCAAGAATGATAAGTTTAGAGTGCTTCCCATTCCCGAATACCCTGGAACATCGGTCAGTCTCTGCGCTTTGAAGGGTGATCTATGTTACTTTGCTGGTGACAATGTTTTTCATCAACAGCCGTGAGAAAATGTTTTTCATCAACAGCCGTGAGATAATGGGTAAGCCTTTTTCTTTTATATCACCACTGCACCTTTTTGAGGATGCATGGTCAGAAGATTCTGCTAACTGCAGAATACAGATATCCGCATCAAGCTGAGCCTTTGGTGATCTGTTACCACACTGAGAACAAAAAGGCAACCTTTCTTATCTCACCAAATACTGCCTCTACTGCTGAAGAAGAACTAATGGACACTCGAAATGTTGAAGAACCCTTATGGAAAGGTCTACATACAAGGGTCGCACTTTGTCCTATGATGACTATTTGAATGGTTCTATTCACTCATTCTCAAGGTCAAGGTATATATACATGGGAAGCACAAGCGCTCTAATCTACAGCAGTTGTTACGTGTGTTCTAGGTTTTTTATTTGAGTTTTAACTTGTTTGTCTCTTTTGTATCCTTTTTGTTAGACAACTTGCATTCTGTTCTTGTATTTGTATGTGGGAAGGAGTAAGTTTCTGATAGGTACAGGTCGTATCACTGATATAAGATTTTATTTATTACTATTTGAGAGTAATCTCTCTGAAAATAACTCTCTGTGCTTTAACCTCTTGATGCAGTAATGTAAGATACATATATTCCGATACAAACGAAAGTCGGATGAAAGCATAGGATTATTTTGCACAAGGATCAACTGTTTCCTTTGACCTTGTTTTAGTATCATCAAAGCCCAAGGAAATCTCAGTTACTTCTGGAAAACAAAAGATGACCCGAGATATAGATAACTATTGTTGTAATACAAAATTAAAGTGAGAAACAAAATGAGGAGACGAAAAAGACGTCAATAATGGTTCTGACCAAGAACAGGCTATTATGCACCACTCCACCCATTTATGCAGTATTGTTTGGACTATATAAAGTATCTCTAAATCTCGAATTCGGCCAAGCAAGACCAAATAAGCGTTTTTTGGTCTTTTTCTAGGCTGTTGTTTTTTCAGTTATACTAGTTTTTTTAGCTTATAAGCTATTAGAAAACCAAAAGTACGTTTATTTTTAACATGTCGTTACGGTTTAATAGGATTTTCTGGTCGAAATTGGTTAAAAAAAATGGCGGTAATTATAGTACCAGTAACCTACTAGATAAAAAAAAAAAATAAAAAAAAAAAAGAGATTTTTAGACATACCCCAATTTGAAAGTCGAAATTTGAGATACCCCATTTGGAAAAAAAATTGAGATACCCCATTTTAAGATGTGGTATTATCTTAGCCATCCATCATAAAACTCACCTACGACTGTAAAACTCTTCTGTCTTGAAATGCGATATCTCAAAAAAAAATTCAAATGGGGTATGTCCAAAAATCTAAAAAAAAAACAAAAAAAAAAAAAAAACAAACAGCACCCTTGTAAACTGTAAATCTGTTTAGGTTTATGGAGGCCCACTAAATGAGGCTTGGGCTATAGGGAGGCCTCATCCAGTATACGTCAAGAGAAAATAGAGAAATTTCCCGCCTAATTTGTATTTCTTTGTAGCAAACCAGACTACCAGAGTCTTTCAGAGCTTTGTTTTCATCATCTTCTTTTATCTTCTTCGTCGATATTTCGGCTCTTCGGCATGGATTCTCACTCTATTCTATCTCTTCTCTCACACATCTACATACTCAACTTCCTTTCATCTCAACCGTTAGATCTTCTCTTCTACTTCACACACATAACTTAACAACTCATCTTAACCCTCAAACTATCTCTCCATCCATTCTTCTGAACTCATGTTCAAGTCTTCAATCTGTCAAACAAATCCATGCTTTTTTATTCACTAAAACCCATAATCCATTTTCTTTCTACCCAAATTTAATAACCCTGTATGCCGATTTTGGTGATCTTGAAAGCGCGTTTTCAGTATTTAAATCCTTACCTAAAGCTAATACATTCTTATGGAATTTTATCATGAAAGAATATGTTGATTATGGTCATTTTGAGTTTGCTCTTCATATTTTTCAACAAATGCGAGATTCACTTGTTCAAGGTGATAATTATACGTTTCCCATTGTCAACAGAGCAATTTCATTGCTAGGACCGGAACATCTTAAATGTGGTGAGATGGTTCATTGTAGTGCAATTCAATTGGGGTTTGGAGAAAATTTGTATTTCTCTAATACATTGATTGAAATGTATGCGAAGAATGGTCTTATTGATGCTGCTTTTAGGGTGTTTGATGAAATGCCTGACCGGGATTTGGTTTCTTGGACATCGATGATTTCGGGGTATGTTTCGAATGGGGATGTGATTAGCGCCTATAGGATTTTTCGCAAAATGAGGATTGAGAACTTGGAGCCTAATTTGGTGACATTATTGAGCATGTTTGGAGCATGTTCTGTTGATACAAATGTGGTTCAAGGGAGGAAGCTTCATTGTTATGTAATCAAGAATGGGATGGAGAATGATGGTTCTCTGAAAAATTCCATCTTGACTATGTATAGTAAGTGTGGAAGTTTTCAGGATGTTGAAATTCTCTTCAATACAATTTTGAGAAGGGATGTTGTTACTTGGAATATTATGATATCCATATATTCATCGTATGGCGACTCTTCAAGAGTAGCTGAGATATTGGACAAAATGCGGACCGAGGTGATACCTAGTGTTGAAACGCTAACCTTGGCTATCTCCTCCTTTGCCAAGTCTGGACATCTTCTTCAAGGCGAAAAAGTACATGCTTATGTTGTAAAGACAGGTGTTTTTGATAATATCTTACAGAATTCTCTAGTTGAGTTTTATGCAAAGTGTGGAGAGGTAGGGAAAGCACTACAATTATTCAAAGAGGGTCCTCCGCGAAATTACATTACTTGGGGTGCTATGATGTCAGGGTTCCTTCAAAATGGATATATCAAGGAGGCAATTGAAATGTTTTACCAACTGCAAGGTACAGGGATGAAACCTGGAAGTGATGTGTTGCGAAATCTTGTTCTTGCATATTCTCATTTGGGTGCTCTGCAGTTAGGCAAAGTTGTCCATGGATTTGTGATAAAGAACATGATTTGCAGCTGCGCAGAAGATAAAGTAGCCATGGAAACCTCTCTTCTAAACATGTATGCGAAATGTGGGAGCATTGTAATTGCAAGAAGGTGTTTTAATCAGATAGCTGTTAAAGATGTTGTATCATGGAGTTCTATGATAGAAGCATACAATAACCATGGGCTAGGTTTCGAAGCCTTGCAACTATTCAACTGTATGGTAGATGAAGGTGTTGAACCCAATAGCATCACCATTTTAAGTATACTTTCTGCTTGTAGTCATTCTGGATTTGTTACTGAGGCTTGTAAGGTTTTTGAGTACATGACCGGAAGATTCGGTATAAAACCAGATTTAAACCATTACACTTGCATGGTAGACCTCCTGGGTCGGTCTGGCGAGCTCTGTAAAGCACGGGAAATGATTGAGAATATGGTTATAGAGCCCGATAGTAGGATTTGGGGTTCTCTTCTTGCTGCTTCAAGGATTCATTTCGATAGGAAACTTGGTACATATGTCGCAGAACGTATGATGGAGTTAGACCATGATACCATTGATTACGATACTTTGATAAGCAATATCCATGTTAGTTCTGAGAGATGGGTGGAAGCTGAAAATGTGAGAAAGGTCATGAGAGAAAAAAAGTTAAAAAAGCCACCAGGGTGGAGCTGTGTTGAAGCAAGAGGGAAATTACATGGTTTCGTTGCTAGTGATGGATCACACCCCAAGATGCCAGAGATCCATGGAATTTTGCAATGCTTGAATAGGAATACGATGGAGGAATTTGGCTAAGTTTGTAAGCTGATTTGACTAATAGATGAGTTCACAGGTATGTAAACGCTGAAAAACATCTCTTATCTGCAATAACAAATGGAGAATTATGGCATGTAAACCGACAATAATAGCTATAAACCTTAGCTGCCTCATTTGGACCAAGTAAAAAGATAGTACTCACTGTTTGGGTAAATTTTGTATAAACTCCAACCGAAAAGGGAAATCGATTGGGGATCTTAAAATATGTTGTCGCGTTTGGTATTCATTACCGTAAGAACTAGCATAATGGAAGGATAATTATCCAGTTCTTTTGCTATAAGGTAGTTTGGTCACTTTTATCCTCTCGAGGCTCCACATCCAGCGAGCTTGGTAGCATTCAATGATGGGAGGTTTTCTACTTCTGCCATATGTTCATATAGTGTGTGTTTCTTTTGTGTGGTGATATGCAATAGAAGTAAGTATTTTTGTTTGCACTTCTTTCTGGTTGGGCTGTCCTTCCTCATATAAGCTCAACTTTTCTAGAACCCTGTTAGAATTGACATTGCACAAGCTTTCTACAATTATGGATTCCTGCAGGATTTGTTGTTATTTGAATTGGGACATTTTTTAATGTAAATACTACTTGCTTCTATTTCTGAGTCCATAGGATTGTTAATTTGATAGTGTTAAGAAATGAATTCTACTTGATTTTACAAGTTTGTTATAAGTTAATTGGATATACTCATATACTGTATTATTGAACATCCACATCCGATGAGCTTCCAGATTTATGCCTGAATCGAGCTTTAGAATGTATTATTCATTGTCCTGATAACTGGATTTGCTACTGGTGGTCTATGTTGCAGAGATAAAATGCATTACCTAATACTGTACTTAGTGCTGGCCACCTGCATTGTTTTTAATATTTCCATTGGATGGGGGTTTGGCAAAAAGTTTGTTGGCCAAAAGCAACAACAAGATGTTTTGTAGGCTATGGTGATCTAACGCCAACATCTTCACATAGAAAAATTGCAATCACATGTGTTTGTTGTTGATAAATGATAATTATTGTTTCAGGTAAAAATATTTCCATGCATAATTGTCAATTGCTTAAGATGAGCAAATTTCAAGGTTCTTTTGGTTTGGGCAGTGCTGAACTCCTGTCAATTATTACTCATCATGGCTTATCACTTTCATGTTGAGTTGCTTTATGCCTAACTGCCGGCCAAAAGTGCCATTTCAAAACCACATCAATGCGTTGTGACTTGTGAGGATATTTTGTTTGTGCTACACTGCTACTTGATAGAATCATGGACCCAAATTCAGAACTCCATACATCAATGTTACCTGTTTTAGTAATGAAAAATGTGCATGCCTGATTTTTCTGTCTCTGTTGTAGTTTCTCACCCCCAGCAGTTGATCGTTTAAGTCAACAGATTAGGAACCTCGATCATGCCCACTCTGTCCTTTGGATGTAAATATACTTCCCAACAACTATTGACCATTCACCAACAATACCTTTTATAGAAAAGTTAACCAATTCCATATTCTCTACTAAGATTGCTGAGAAAAGTGGAATATAATGATGCAACACAAATGGGCTGCTGTGGATGTTGTTTACAGTCTAGGGCTCCCCTCATCATGGAGGTGAAAAGTAGGAAATCAGCAAGTAAATAAAAGTAAAAAGCATAAACAAATGAACAAACACTGTGAATACTCCATTGAGAATTGAAATGTAAAATGTGCATGCCTGAATTTTCTGGTATCTGTTGTTGTTTCTCACCATGCAATTAATCGTTTTAGACTGTGTTACCATTATTTAAGACAGTAGATTAGGAACCCCAATGTCCCTTTGGCCTTTGAATGTAAATGTACTTTTGTTAATAATCCCAACAACCATTGACCATCCACCAACAAACTTTTATAGAGAAGTTAACCAATTCCATATTCTCTGCTAAGATTACTGAGAAAAGTGGAAGATAATGATGCGACACAAATGTGCTGCTGACTGCTGTGGTCTCGTGGAGGTTGTTTACATCCTAGGGCTCTCGTTATGGAGGTGAGAAGTAGGAAATTAGCAAGATATTAAATGAAAAAAGCAAGGACAATCATCCGTGTATAGTTGTATACTCCATTGGGACATTCACAAACCCTTGCAGAATAGTAATATCAGCATACCCAATCCATGAAAGCAATGTTTATTGAGCTATTAACATCACTGTTTGTACTATTAATTGTGTTTATAATATGCTCATGTTGCAGGTATTAATAACTAGTATGTTCACTAATATAACTTGTTATGCAGACAAGCAGTGCGCACATGAGCTAGCTGCATCCAGTCTCATACAACCGATTCAAAAACACAGGTTCTGCACTTTAATCCAACCATATAAAACTGTCCAGCAAGCTGAGATTTTGCAAAATAGAAGGCCAGACTAGAACAAATGATCTTAGTTTGCTGAAACAGCATAAATTAAGTAGCACATAATCTTCCAATTCTGTTATAGCAGCCTATCTTTGCAGTGGGATTGGAACCCCAGCTGATGGCAATTTGATCCCTAATACTAATATTGTTCGCTGAGAAAATTAAAGTAATTTTTTTCGGATAGGCATGCGTCAAGCAACATCCAAATGTGATCTTAATAAATTATTCTGGTAAGACGGAAGACTACTCCAATTATTGGTGCAGGTTTGCAACACATTAACAGCCAAAAACCACCAACAACTTCGATTCATATAAAAGTGTATGACACAGCACAATAATACGATCATTAGGCCAGAAAAATAATCATGTTAAGACAACTCAAGTGTCCATACATAATATCATGCAAATAAATGAAATAAAAAATCCAAACCAAATAAGATACTAAGATAAAAAAGAGTCCAGTGGCTAATGCCCATGGCGAAGGGACCACTTGGTCCAGCTATGGTATTTTTATTAAGGGGGTGATACAACCACATTATTTTCAGGATGATTCACCCCCAATATTTTAGTTCCTACAAACCAAAACAACTTGGCAGTAGCAATAGGCACTAAAAGGATGGCCTAAGACAATTAAGCTTTGCTGGATATCTCAACAACCTTTGTCGTTTAAGAAAGATGCACTAAAATGCTTGAACGTATATATAAATTATGGTTTTGCTTGACTCGACGAGAAAAGCTATTTAGTGAAGTAACATCCACCTACATTCCTCAATAGAAATGTATAACATAGCAAACTTTCCGAAAGGGAAACAAAACTTATACTTGAAGTCAAGGCCATTACCAATAGAAACAAATTCACACATAGTTTAAAATGTTGTGCATCGAATGTGAACTTTGAATTAAATTAAACCTCTAAAGACAGGAAAGGTCTCACATGTCTGTCGCCACTTGGCATCATAAAAGTAAAAATCAAATGCTTTATTGACAGAAGAAGATTATTTTTATAAAAACTATTTGAATCCTGATTATATAAAAGACACCACTAATTATCTTTTTAACAGCATAACATCTTATTCAAGGATGGCCCTTACATTACCACTGTGGCAGAAAACTCTGAAGGTACGTTACAAGACTGGAAGAACAAGGATGGTGACATCCAATTCACAAGTGACAGTTATTTGTCTCAAGTTTCAATATGAGACTGCACAATTGGCAAACAATACATATTGATACTAAAGAGATGCCATCATTAAGTTTATGGGAAGGCATCATCCCTGAAGACACCCATATCAACCTAGTATATCTATTGGTTTCCCCTACACGGTACTCTTTCAAGATTTCAAATAACATATATTTCGAAAAAGAGGATAAAACACTCAAGAGTAAAATTATAACAAAAAAGAGAGGAAGTGTAGAATATTATAGAACCGTGATACGGTGGAGACCGACGTTAGGGGAAGAGAAAGGAAGAATAAAGAGAGAGAGGAAAAGAAAAGAAGAGAGATTTCAAAAAAAATAAAAAAGATGGACAGACAAAAATTGAAAAGGAAAAAAGGGGGACAGACACGAGTTTGGGTTCCACCCGACTCTAAATGGACCTCCTAACGTCGGTCGATAAACGGATACCTTATACTCAGCTCAACAAAGGCTAACTACCCCTTCAAGAAACAGTAAGAACACAAAATGACACAAAAGCAAAACAGTCCTCCACAATCACAACTCATTACTTCCATTAGACAGATTCCACAAATTAGAATCTCAGGCTAAAAGCCAAAAAGGAAAAGAACAAAATAACGGCAAAATGATATTTCTTAGAAATGTGTTTGTCTTTTTTTCCATTAGTTTACTTAATTAAGTTAGTTCCCTCAGACATTGTTTTTCATACACACAAAAGTCTCCAAAATCAACTGCATTTATCGCCAATTGCACGTATAATATTTCCGATACTATTGCAAGCACTACACAAGAAACAAATGCTTGCAATCACAAAATTCATCAACAAATCTCAGATTCTAACTAGAAATCTAAAGTCATCAATGTACCTGAATATATGTAATAAGTATCTGTATTTCTGTAAATACTAATAAATTAGAAAGTCTAAATTATTTTCTTATTTCCATTATGAAAAAAACAGAAATTGGATTCAAGTAAGTAGGTAAAAGGGGAAAATAAAATTCCAATTTCCCCAAATTTAAAAGTTATTATTAAATATCTACAACTACAGACACCAATTCTTCAACAAAGGTAAGAAATTAGCCAAGAAAAATAAAAAAAAAAAAAAAAAAAAACCTAACCTTCATTCTCAAGATCTTCTTCTTCACCATCATTTCTTCCAGATTTAGAAGATTCATTTCCATGATGATGATTAACTTTTGATAACCCTAACCCTCTGCAACCTCCTTTCCCACTCTTATTACAAACCGAAGAACAAACCGACCCTCCTGTCGACTCCATTACATTGGTTTCAACAAAAGTAGCTGAAGACATTTCCATATGAGCAATTCTCACTGCACCTAACAATTTCTCGGGTAATTCTTCTTCCGTTTGCGATTCAATCAAAAACCCCATATCAATTGAAACAGCTGTAACATACTTCAAAGCTAAATGCAAAATGGCACTAGCAATAGCAGAACTACCAATATCTACATCAATCTCGAGGTAATTATCTCCTCTATGATAATTGCAAGTCAAAGCTTTTCCTAACAAACAAGCAGCATGATTTCCAACAGCAGCTTTTACAATCCAAGGTCCTTTAACAATCCGATTCACAATCTTGAATCGTTGATTACGAAATGAGTCATCACCATGAACAAATCGGTAAAACAACGATCCAATTGGAATCGGTTCATCAGTAGCAAAATAAAACACAGCACTATGATTCTCTCTACCAGGTACTTGAAGATTAACAGCGAAGATGAAAGTTTTAAGAGACTTACCAAGTGAATGAGCTTTACGTAGTGAGTTAGCAACTCGGTTATCAGATCGGGCAAGTACGTTATCAAGTTTAGTTGTTGATCGGAGCCAATCAACTCCGGCAGGTTTAAGAAGCCAATCGCCGGAAGGTGTTTTTTGTTTTTTAGTGAAAAAGTTTTTGCTACGAAGTGAAAATAAATCACCTGGTGGTGAAGCCCAACCGTTGGTTCCTTTATTAAGATCCACGTGTTTCAATGATCCACCATTGATTACTTCTTCTCTCCAATCTTTTACTTGTTCACCGGATTTTGAACAAACATCGTCGGAGATCCGGTGTTTTAACTTCGTTGGGCACATTCCGGCAATCTCTCTCTAGTTTCTCTCTCTAACTCTCTTCTCTTCTTCTTCACGAGGAGAGAGTAGAAGTTAAATACTATAAAATCAGTGAAGCTTTGTGAGTTTTGTGTCAGCTATAAAACAGTTGGGGAAAAGTTAAATAACCCTAAAAGTTTGAGGATATTACGAGGAAACCAACAGTAAACGAGTGATGCGATTTTTTCAGAATTGATTTAGATGGTGAAACTGAAACACTCCCAAAATTCCGTGTCACATCTTTAATGCCGACATTAGAATTATGACACGTGTCACTATGAATCTATCAGAGTATCAGATTTTTGTAAAAATAAATCAAAATAAAAATAAATACTTGGATTTGTTATTTTTATTTATTTTGGATAGAATCCAACATATGAATCACATCACACTCACAAGCTTGTAGGATGTTTTGGCTCAGCTGTCTGCAAGTTAAAAATGGTAGGATATAAGTAGGTCATGAAGATTATAAGATTTATTAGTTTTCTTTGAAAAATGCATAGATAGGTTGTGCACTAGTACCATTTTTTTTTTTTTCTAATTAAAGCAACCAGAAAAATTATTATTGAGATTAATATGAGCATGGACAAGTGGACTGCCTAGTATAGAAGACAGGTTACAGATGGTTTAATTGACCTTATCGATAGAGATAAATGGTGATAGTGACACGTGCAGAGATTTCAGAAGACCCACTGTCTCTCTCTAGCTCTCTGTGTACACAGAAAAGAAAAAGAAAATGGACCTAAATTAAAAGAAAAAAAAGATTTTTTGGTCCACTAGTTATTCATTCAAGATTAATGTATACTTTCGTTTAGTACCAATGATTTCGACCCAAGGTTTGTTCGCAGGTCCGACCGTTAGACAAGAGAGCACGAAGAAAGCTTGTTATTTAGACTTCATAGCATGCTGGTAAGCATGAATTGAGATTTAGCAAAGTAGCAAACATCAGTTCTGCAGACTTTGCCTTAATCTATACCACACCCAAAGGTATAGATTTCTGTAAGGAATGCAAAAAAATTTATATGTGTAACCAACTTCTATGTGGGTGTGTACACCCAATCATATGATGCCATGTGTCTATAAAGTGGTTGGATGGTTGGAAAACTGATCAAGTCCATTAGGGTTAACTAAACCCATACTAGGTTATATTATTATTGTCACATGGCATTTTGTGATTGGGTGTACACACCCACATACAAGTAAGCTACACATATAAAATTCTCTGATAAGGAAGGCCGATTTCTATAATTAATGCATTATTATACATACATGCAATTTTAAGGAAGAATTGAAACAAGTTAGTTAACAACTTATTATGATTCTGTACCCAAGCAGGGGATTAGAAGATAAAAGATGATTTTCAATCTACATCAGAAGTGCTTGCTTAGCTTGCAACTAAGTACAAAAAGTAATATCTTTCAAAAAATTTAAATACATTATATTACTCATATCTTGATACCAATCCCATTCACATCTACAATTTGTTTTGAAGGATATATATATATTATTAGTTAAGGACTTAAGATTACCAAAAAAAAAAAAAAAAAAAAGTTAAGGACTTAAGGCTATTTTTCAGAAATGAAAATTAAGGTAGCGTTAAGCCAACTCATAGCAATATTTTCCAACTAGAACCATCATACACAATTAAATATATAAACCATGCCAATTAATTTCCTTCTATAATGTAGTTGTTCTTGGAAGGACAACTACTGTAGATTTATACAGCTAGCTAGATCATGTGATTGGAATTTACAAAAGGAAAAGCAATTGATGAAAGGCATAAGTGGACCTGAAGAATACCATCTTCAGCCTTTAATTTATATACATCCAGCCAAAGATGTAGCATACCAGATCATATAAGCTGCTCCACCTTCATCAAAAAAAAAATATAAGCTGGTCCACATTGATACATCATTTTATCTCCTAATTCTTTAAATCAACAATCTGCATCTAATTGTCTTTCTAGGATGTTTGGTTTGGTTCATAATTAGTCATTACTCTAATAATATAATGAACAACAAGAACAACAACTAAGCAGACATGCCAATACATGCAGGGAAAAGGCTTCCATCCTGGAGTGATACACAGATCGAAGAAAAAAAGTTCCATATTATCATGTTGGCTAGCTGCTTGTTGATAGGGTATGGTTAACTTCATATAGTGCTCAATTGTTCGTATACATACCCCAAGTGTGGCCCTTGCTACGTACTGCTGCCCTAGCTACTTTATCCACAACCTACCATTGCTTCCAAAAGTCACAGACTGCCTTCATATCACTAAGTTTCCAACAAGTATTTATAAGCATAATTAATATTATCAATAAACAATAAGGATCATGAATCACGTAATTAATCACTAACAAATACACATACCTTGTCTATAGCATTGATGATCCGAAAAGCTGCACAAGATCTAGGTTTCACTCTCCTTGCCTCTTAAACCCTAATATGTGTTGTAATAGTAAGTGTATGAGGATGGAGATCATACACCAATTTATAGAGGTGGAGAGAGGACCTAAATCTACAAACCTAAGCCCATTAGATCTAGACCGTCCATCATAGTTAAGATCTACGGTAGATATGACTTCCACATAACTTATTACTAATTAGCTTATTTCTATATTAAACCAAGGTTAAAAGTACATGGACCACATTATGGGTTGGGCTTTATATGTGGAAATTCCAACAGTCTCCCACTTGGTCCATAGTAAAATCTCACATACGGTTTAATGTAGAATACATAAGGCGCGCAATAAGAGCTAAATTAGTTTCCGAAATGGTTATCATAATACCGTCATTAATTAAACCACTAATATGAGTCATGGCAGTTCCACATCGCATAAATGACATGGTTCCTTCCATGTACTACGATATCAACAATTTAATTAACTAGGTCTATAAGCGGAAGTAACAATAATGGTCCAGTAATGTCTTCGTAAAAGACTATTTCTGTCAACAATTATCCATTCACATACATGTACATAAACAATGGAAAACAGAAAATTCAGAACTTAATTAATAATATGAGCTCAAAATAATGTCAAATAATAAGCACTAAGTAATCCACAAAATCATTAAGTTATGGGTTACATTCAAAACCCAACTTGTTAACATGATGCTAGAATATCATTATTTCTAGCTCTTAAGTTAGTGGATTACTAACACGTGTACTAATGTGTTCCATTGACACTCACTTGTTCTAAACTTAAGCCATAATCAATATGTATTTTATATCATGTGCTAAACATTAGAATACCTATCATTCTTACAAAGGCATATAGTTGCAACATTATTACAATAAAAATCAAACGACTTAGAAATCAATAACTCTAAGTTATGATATAAAGTTTTGCAACTATACAACATTGCATGTAGCTTTACAACATGCTACAAATTCGGCTTCTATGGTGGGTGAAACAATAATGTTTTACCGACTATCCACACACCCATTAAATTCCGAATTTGTAAAATCAATCACCTCAATGTGATTAGATCTCTTAAAATATGAGTATAAGGTTTCTCTTTCATTCGTTCTTGTTCCAATTCATTCATAGGATCTTGATTTAATTCAAATATTCCGCCTCTGAATTGGAGCATCATTACAATTATGCCTTAACACATTAAATCTATCCAAAACTTTATTAATGAAATCTTTCTAAGACGTTCCAACAATTATTGTGATCAATCCCGAAATATTTTTATTTCTATCACATATGACGCATCACCATAACTTTCATTGCAAAGTGTTAGACAGAAAAAATATTTACATAAATGAAAATCACTGCTGCGAAACAATAAATCATCAACATACATAATCAAAATAATAAACTTACTCCCACTGAACTTTGGGTATGTACATTAAACCCAAACGTTTGATACTATTAATCATTAGGTACCATTTTCGAGAAGCTTATTTTAAGTCTGTATATTGACTTCTTTAACAAATAGATTATGTGTTCTTGGTCTTCCTTTATGAAGTTGTGTGGCTAATTAAACCATGTAGACTTTATCCAAACTTTCATTCAAAATATCATTTTCACATTTATTTGGTGTAACTCTAAATCGAAATGAGTCACCAATGCCATAATGATTCTAAGATAATTCTTCTTTAACACATAAGTGAAAGTTTCACGCACGAGAAAGTAATGCCACCATATTGAGTAAACTGTTTGGATACAAGTCTTGCTTTATGGCATTCAATAGAACCTTTTGAGTCAATTCTACTAACCCCAGACTTAGTTAAAATCCACACTTAATTTATCTCTTCATTCATGGCATGAATCTTTTTATCAGAATTACTATAAGTAATGGCTTGTGAAAATGTAACTGGATCATTAAATTCAAATTCTTGTAAATACAACACGTGGTCATCCAAATAGCTGGTCGTGATCTTTAAGATCTTTTTAATGCTACTTCTTGTGTGTGTTTACATTCAGTTCAATGACATTAATTTCATTAAGTGGTTGAGGATCAACTTGTTGTTTATTGTTGTTAAGCGGTGCAACAACATGAGGAACAACAGAAGTAACAATAATATCATTACAAAATTGAGGTAACAAAATTGGTACCATAATTTCTTTAATGATTACCTCTTTGATATGATCACTCCCACTTATTTTGTCATTCATAATGAATCAATAATTTCCAGTTTCAATAATTCTAGTGGTATGGTTAGGATAATAAAATCTATACCCTTTAGACTTTTCTAGATAAACCTTAAATGTGTAAATGTCTTAAACTAGGTTTCCATCTTTTCCACATTTCAAAAGGTGTTTTTGTAACTGCCTTAATAGGAACCCAATTCAATATATACACTTCGGTTTATAAAGTATACATCCACAATGATATGGGTAAATTAGAATTACACATCATACTTCAAACCATATTCATAAGGGTTTGATTATGCCTTTGAGCTACACCATTCTGTAATGGAAAACCAGACATTGTGTATTAGGCACAAATTCCTAACCGTTCTAGAAGTTTGGCAACCGGGATGTTGTCCCGTGTCATAGATCATACTTTCCAAGAAATTCACTACCTCTATCAAAAAGTATAGTTTCCACCTTTCTATTTAATTGTCTCTTAACTTCAGTTATGTAAATTTCAATAACATTTACATATGAGACTTATTATGCTATAGATAGATACAATAACGAGAAAAAATCATCAATAAATGTAATGAAATATTTTTCTCCACCAAAAGATGGAACATCAAAAATCCACATATGTCTATTTGAATTATTTCAAGAAGCGTACTTCCTATGGCTCTTCTTAGTGTGTTTGGTTTGCTTGACTTAATGCATTCCACACACACACACACACCAAAATTAGTAAAGTTAAGGTTCGGGAAAACCCCTTCTTTTACTAGTCTACTTTTCATCTAGATGTATAATCCAGTCTTTTATGCCATAATAAAGATAAACATTAATCATAATCAATTCACTAAGGGTTAGGAATACCAATTAAGTTTGATCGAACCATACTAAAACCAAAAGCTTATCTTTTATATCAAACAAACGCCATATTCACATAAATGGCATTGGCACACACATAGTGTATATCCAAACACAATTAGAGAATTGTTCATTCAACTTCTTGAAACATGAATTAAACTTGAGTGACATGATTATAATGTTGTTTAAGCCTTGCCTATACTTGAACTAGTAGTCTCGCCATTTAATTCACATTCCACTTGTCTTTAATAGTGTAATAGTGAAACTGAACATACTATGTAGGCAAGAAATTTAGAACAAATTGAAGGACAAAGTAATCATCCACTAACATGTCTAAATTCTTTAATTTAACAACTAAATTGGGAAACTCAAGGATACAATCATGCATACTATGAGTACTATGAATAGTAATCAGTTCAACAATTAACTTTTTAGCTAGCAGTGCGAAAATGATTCTTAATATTATTCATCAACAATTATTCACATAAATATTGAGTTTAATTTGCATGTTCAATCTAGTTCATGCATAATGCATAATTTTCTCCTTTTTACTGCTTTTATAAAATAACAGTAGATTCAACAATAAGAAAATATATGCCAAGATCTAGAACTCCCACTAAAATCAACTAGACTTATTCATTCTAGTTCATTAGTTTTATTAAGGATAAAACATACAAAATATACGAAATACAAGAATAATAGAACGAGAAAAATAAACATGCTCACAACATTAGTCAACACATTAATTAAACAATATGACTAAGATTTTTAGTAATACTATAAATGGGTGACATATCACATGATCAAAATAAGCATGGTATCTGTGGATATCGTACACTCATTTAATCACAAATACGTGCAACCCCTTAATTTTATTCAATCTAACATATGCCTGATCTACCTGTGGGTAGCTCAATAATGCAAGTGAATAAATAAGCAATAAGGTACTTAGTCGAACATTCAACACAATATTTAGTTCACTGTGGTGAAAACCAAATCATAATATGAATGTTCAAGAATATTCATTAAACATATTGGAATCACTGCGGTGGATACCAATAAAAAAAAAAACTTGATATGAATATAAAACGAAAGCCAATGTTCATAATCTGAGTTGGTTCACTGTGGTGATACCAAATCATGATGACATGAACCTTAAGGGAATAAACATGCAGCTGAATAAATGCTACAAGATCAAAATATCATAATGCATCTTAATCATAAGAAGTGCACAATTTAATAAATTCAACTAGGCACATGCATAATATGGGTGAAATCAAGAATTATCATAAGGCATACAAGTCTGAATTAGACATGGAAGCAACTAACATTAACCTATTGTACATATGTGACTAATATATGAGAGAGGCATGAAAGTAAAATACATCACAATATAAACTAGCACAAAATGTCTAACATTAAGATCCAAACACATTAATTATAGACTGTAACTATTAGACCCAAAGATGATCCCGTTATCATTATGAAAATCGTGTGCAAACAGTAATTGAAAATACCAAACTACCAAAACACTAATGGACAAAGCGTTAAGTTCAAAACAAAAATTGGTTCAGTTTGACTTTATGGTATATTCATAAAAAATCAATATTCATAAACATACTTGGTTTCACTGTGGTGAATACCAATAAAAATCTTAATATGAATATTGCATAAATTATCTTAACATTGCATGATCAAAATACATAAAGGCAATTGATGCCTATAAGCAATGCAACTCAAATTAATAGTGGAGCCCATAATAACCCAACACAAAATCAACACGCAGAACCACACTCCCTTTAGGATTTCAGAATTTCTCCAGGTTACAATAATGACATATTGTGCATGAAGATTTAAGTCACAACAATGATATAGATCAGGTTTCGTTAAGTAGAAAACAAATATAACATATTGTTTAATTGTTGGACCTGAGGCACCTTATTATGGGATGTGACAGTAAGCCCAAAAGCTAAACAGAATAATTAAAAAAAAACAAACTATGCAATAGGCCCGAAACAGTAATGGAAACAGTTTTTTTTTTTTTTTTTTCCAACATAAATTCATTGGTTTCATAAAAAAAAAAAAAAAAAATTAAGTAGACTAATATGATATGTCTACAGAGTAATAAACACCGTAGGAGATTAAAACATGAAAAGAGATTTGTTCTAGGCAATAAAAGTAAGTTAATGGTGCAAAACAATTAATGGTTAGATCCAAGACACATTCATAATGTGTTGAGCATACATGAAAGCCCACATGCTGATATCATCCTTTTCTACCAGAAGGAATAATACATTAATAGTTTAATACAAACCCAAACCGTAACCATACAAGATTAAGAAGTCTTAATGGATGAAACGATAAGTCATAATTAAATTGTTTGACAGTATGAATTGCTACAAAAGAAGCAGCCATGCATAAAACCAATTAACCAAACGTTGAGTGATATAGCAGTCATGCATGAAATTTCCTATGCTATGTTCAATTAATCATGCATGTGAGTATGTGAACATTAGTTAAGAATTGATCATGCATAAATTATTACTGCTAACAAGTATTCAAGTAATCAAACAAAAATTACCCAAAGGTCCCATCCATTAAAGAAGACACGTACAGATATAAATAAAATCAACTTGTCTAACAAATTGTGCAAAACATGTGTCATCAAGAACACGATTTAACTATAAAATAAAACAAAAAACTGTTTCTTAATGCGGGACTATAATACAGAATTTTATTTTGCAGTAATTGTAGAACTAAAAACATGATTCATATTGGCTTTGATACCACATATAAGCATAATTAATATTATCAATAAACAATAAGGATCATGAATCACGTAATTAATCACTAACAAATACACATACCTTGTCTATAGCATTGATGATCCGAAAAGCTGCACAAGATCTAGGTTTCACTCTCCTTGCCTCTTAAACCCTAATATGTGTTGTAATAGTAAGTGTATGAGGATGGAGATCATACACCAATTTATAGAGGTGGAGAGAGGACCTAAATCTACAAACCTAAGCCCATTAGATCTAGACCGTCCATCATAGTTAAGATCTACGGTAGATATGACTTCCACATAACTTATTACTAATTAGCTTATTTCTATATTAAACCAAGGTTAAAAGTACATGGACCACATTATGGGTTGGGCTTTATATGTGGAAATTCCAACAGTATTTGTCTGTTTGCATATGTATAAATGTACTACTACTCTCCCTTGAATTCGATAGAATGGTGCATGCATGCGTTGGGCATGGAATGGCAGAGAGACCATCATCTTCACCTCATATTATATCCATTGTCTTCTCTACGTACGTAATGTATATCAATATAATCCCAAGTTCACAAGTGACAAATATAGCTAGGTCTTCATTGATCCATTTTCCCTTTTATTATATTTGTAATGACATTTTAACTTAAGTGAAGCTGGCCCAGGAACAGCGCCATCTTCCATGCTGAGGCGTGTGCTATCGATTTATAATAACAAACCCTCATCATTTGTCACAGCCCCATGCGCTAGTTATGAATTCTTCTCATATATCTTGAAGGATATTATAGCATTACATTACAGCCAAAATTACATATTATATATATAATAACAAAAATCTTGACTTATGGATTTTTTGTTCTATAAAAGTCTGGTGCAAATAAATTTAGTGGTAGTAGTGTTTCAAAACCTCCTTTTTCCCTATATAGTAGAGCTTTAATTTATCCAAAGATGACAAACATAGTCCATATGTGATGAACTTAGCAATTAGCATGTGAAGCATTCATATATATAATTGATACAATATCCAGAGTATGCCATGACCAATAACCTAGCTAGACTATTATAAAAATAAAAATAACCTAGCTAAGTTTGTAAGACAATATTATTAATGTATTGGAGCACATAAACATATATGAAAAAAATAGGGGGTATGCAGCTAGCTAAATCACTTAAATAAAAAAAAATACTACAAGTTAACTACTAAAGTAAGAGTCAGCTGAGGCTTTTATCTTTACCCAAGAACCACAAATTACGAAGACTTTTGAGTGAGTGGCCAGGTCAAGTAAGCACCAATAAACCTGCTATAGTAGTTAGATCCATTGTTAATTGTTGCTTAGCATTTAGGAACACTATAACGTAGTGTCACAAACCTTCGCTGCCTCCTGTTTTGCGTTATTTTTCTTGTGTTTGACAAATTAACAAACTAGTTCTTATGTCCTTTTGTTGTTATCAAGGCAAACAAGTCTCACTTCTCAACAATATTCAAGTGGGTTTTACACTGTGGGCCGGTGGCTAAAGGGTGCACACAAATAGCATTGACCTTGGCCGACTTTGGGCTATTATCTATATCTTTCATGAAAGGGCAGGATATATGTTGTATAGGGGTATATATTTGGCCTATCCTACCACAAGGTATTATTGAACAAAAGATCATAGACTTGGGAATGTGGTGGCAATGAGATAGGGAAATCTTTTAGTGGAGCACAAACCGAATGAAATAAGATCTCAATCTGTTGATGTAAAAGTTTGGTTTCATGTTGCAGATTATGTAGAAGGGGAGACGACTCTATAGAGTATAGAGCATGTACTGTTGGCACTGGGCAGTGCCCTATGGCACAAGGGTTTGGACAAGGGCAAGCCGAAAATTCTGGCATAATAGTGGTTTTTGGACTTTGGGACAACCTTTATCTTGGCCTAAAGAATGGAACCTTTATTACAATGGGATGGTGTCAATTTTGCAACTGAGAAATTCAGTTGTAATGGGTCAATATGAGAATCTGAATTGAACCTCATCGGAGCTTCATGAGAACACAGATTGATAGTCTTTTATGAAACTTTCCATGACAATGCTTGTATTTTTTATTTTTTTTTTGGCAAAGGGAAAAAGGAAGTAACAAAACTAGTAGGCAAATAACAGTATAACACCAATTTGTGTCACCTTCTCTATGCATATGGTAAAGGGTTTTTTCATAAAGATGAGTATGATAAAGGCAATACTACAGATTTACAGAATTAATATTTGCTGAAACTTTCTGTTGTATGCCCTTCCTTTTTGTTAATGGGTTTCATCACAAGAAAGTTGACTGCTTTGACAAGGAAGAGATCTCCCTGTGCAAAGTAATTTATGTACACTGCAGCATTTGCACAATATTCACTCTTAACAAGCTGGGCATAAAAAAAATAGTTTGGTAGACAAATTTAAATATCCACGAGGTGGCTATATTTATCATAATTGACATCTCTCTGCAAACCTTGCTATGCAAATACACAGTGCCAAACCCATAAACTGATAAACCCGATAGAGCTTTATTTATCAAATGAAAATTTAAACCCTCAATCAGTTGGTGAGCAATTTTTTCTTAAAAACCTCTTCCCCTTCTAATGTGCCATGCTTGCAAGAAGATTAAGACTAGACCTGTAAATGGAAATACTTTGTTTGAGAGGGGTGCTTCCAAAGTTTAACAGATCACACTTTCACAGTCCAAGTTTCTTTTCCAGCTTCCAAGATAATAGATGATGTTGCCATTAACGAAATCAGCAAAGTTAGGCATGACTCTGGTAAGTCTGCATCCTACCAAATATTCAAGAGAGTATTGAATATACTTAGAGGACCCAAACATCAACAAATTTCTCCTACACATGATCAAGAGTCTATGATCAATTTGCTTCTGAACCCAGTCATCAACCACCTGATTTCTTTCCTCAGAAAGTCAGAATACAAGAGATAAACAGAGTAAATACATTCTAATGACTCTACCAGAAAAAAAAAACTCGCATATGATTTCTTTCCTCAAAATAACCACACTATCATCCCAGTCAACATTCCAAAAAAATTTCATCTACCACTCCATTATGCAGAAGTATGTTTCCTAAGATTATTCTAATTCATTTCCAGGCCATTCACAACATTCCATGTAACAAGATTGATAAGCATCATTCAGAGCCTGTTTCCCATCAATAACATCATCCTTCTAATCTGTATTACTGAATGTGCTCTAGTTAGCTGCCTTCTACTTAAACAAACTCAAACTTGTTCAAACACTTGTCCTGAAATTCCACTTTCCAGACTTCATCTAATAACCTTCCATATTAGGCTCATATTACGAGCGAATCCTAGCTTCTCAGCCAACGAGAATACATCAAATCTATTGTCTGAGAACCTACTCGTTTTCTCACTTCAAGGTTCAGCAGAAAATCATATAGTCTTTCAAACTGTTTCAAAGAAATAAATTCTTTTCTCCAATCTTTCCATGGATCTATATCCCCCACCATATCCAACGTTTTTATGATTCTGTTTCCATCTACACCAACGTTTTTTTACAGGATTACCATCACTACCAACACCCTCACCATTACTGCATCTCCGCTATATGCTCATAGTGATAACCCAAAGATCTTTGGAGTCAGCACAATCTTTTGCGTCTCAACTTTTCTTATTTTCCATGGCCACTATTAGTGATATGATATCTCACACTACAAAGGTCATATCAATGTTTAAGAAAATTAGATTTTAGATTACAGAGTGCAAAGCCGATTGGCTAAGGATCTGAGACTGCAATTTCCATCTTTTATGTAAATAAACAAAAACAATGTCACCACCAAAAAGCAATCAGAATATCATCTCTAATTTCCTAGCATTTTTTTTTCTTCGTTACACAAATACTTGCAAATCAAACACTCTGCCTGTCTGCCACAAATACTAATCATGTAATATGTATAAAATGCTTAGTTTCCAAACATGGCAACAGAAACAAAAACATTAACTATATATCAATTGACTAAAATATCTTAACAACAAAATAATCCATAATAACAAATGAAACTAAACTCTCGTTGTTCTTGTATATATATATATATATATGTATCTTATATCGAAACATCTACATCATCATTATTGAAACAAAACACAACAAAAGTAAGAACGAGGAAAAGAGATTTGTACATATATAAGGCAGGCAGATTACAGGTAACCAAGTACTAATCAACCAAGCTGGATCATCATCATCATCATCATCATCGAGTTTCGTTTGCAAGTTCAGTTCTACATTGGAGGTATGTTTGAAAAGGAAAAGCCTTTATATCCTTTATAAGCATAATAAGCAATTCTTGTATAATAGAAACCAGGTATGAATAAAATCCCTCCCAACACAGCAAAGAAAATCCCTAAATTAAATAAAAAACAATCATGAGCTAATAATTAAGAAAAAACGAAACCCTAGCTAATAATTAAGAAGGTAAGAAAGAGAGATTGAGAGAGAGAAGAATACCGTGAGCTTTGTCACCACCAATTCTATTGTAAGCCATGAAAGAACCTAAAACAATACCTAGGGTTCCAAAGATAAGTAAAGCAATAGAAAGAGCAATTTCTTTAATTGGAGGTTTGTTATGAACGATATAAGCTGGTTCCATCATTATATCTTCATCTGTTATTGAGAAAGCATGATCTACATAAGCCATTGATTGATTTGGGATTTATTGATTGAATTGAAGAGCGTGGGAAAAAAAAGATGAAAGAAGAAGAAGGTTGCTTTGAAACAAAAAAATACTTTATTCAAGAAGAAGAATCGATAGATATTGCTTTGAATTGAATATTAAAAGAGTTGATTTTAGATTAGATTTAGAACCTTTCTTTGTTTCGTACTAATCAGGTTTTGGTTTTGTTGAATATTAAAAGAGTATACAAATGTGTCCAACGACGACTACTTTACTGTCTTTAATGCCCACCTCACCACCTTCTTATTGTGACGTGTTTGAATCTCAGGTGAAGAGGTTCATTGTCCACTTAGTACAAGTTGGGTAGAGAGTCACAAAGTAATGTTTGGACCTAAATTGGACCTTAAAATAGAGCATCTCTACCATAGGTGAAAAAATCGTTTAGGGGCAGATATCCGATCTGCCAAAAACCGGATTATTCCTCGGATATCCGATCTCCCGTGTCGGATTTTTGAGGTTTGGCAAATTCAAAAAAAACGGAATTTTTCGCGGATATTTGCGAAAAATTCGGCAAATTGGGCGGTTTTCTGCACTTTCCGTGTTTTTTTTTCTGATTTCGATATATAAACTTATAATTAAAAGAAAAACATACATTACAAATTAAACACACGACAAATCATACAAGGAAGCTAAGACGGAATTATTACACAAGATAGTTTTACTCATAGGTGAAAAAATCGTAAATATCGGGCGGATATTCATAGAACTTTTATATGTTTACAATACAAGAACTAAACACAAACAACCTCATTACAACTCAACCCATAGTTTTATTTTAATAATCAAAATAAAAGACATGTTAACCCCAGAATGATAGACGCCCCTTGTCAAACCGATGAGCTTCGAGTCGCATGCGTGTGGGGACGAACTCAGTACAGTAATATTCCCATGACATTATTTGCTCGTACGACACAAAAGCAAACCAATTATGTATGAAAAACCAATTCGATACCAATTATTCATTACACAAAAACAAACCTTGGATACAAACAGTATACTGGTTTGCCAAAAGTGAGAGAGAACTTCACTTTGGCATGGGCGTGCTTTTTTTTCGTTTCTTTCTGATATATTGCTCTTGGAGGGCCATAAAGTTCGTCGCGAAAGTTTCCAAACGTCTAGTGCCTTTTGGACCTTTTTTTGATAATCTCATCGAAAATTCTAGTTCGGGGGGATTAAAAATAAATGTGTTAATTTTATAATCGAAAATTTCATAAATTTCGATAAATATCGGTTTTTGCCGAATTATGCCTCGAATATCCGATAAATGCCGACCGACATGGGGTGTTTTAAAATCCGTTTATATGCCGTATGCCGTACCGTGCCGATCTCCAAAAAAACGGAATATATCGCGAATATCCGGTCGGCAGAAACGATTTTTTCACCTATGATCTCTACTACTAATGTGAGTTATGAATGTCTACCTGTGATATGTGAGGATGTGAATTCTATGTGGCACTATGTGTTTAAATATCTCTTTTCTATGCAATTGTGTAAAAACAAATTTGTATATGATATGTCAACAATAACTAATAAATGGAGCCAACTATTGCTAAGGTGCATTTTTCTGTTAGATTTTTTTTTTTTTTTTTGAACAAGTACTGAGGTTTAGGCAGACCTCCACTTGTATATTCCATAATCAATCAGAAAGGTTACATAACTCCCAAAGAGGGAGATTACAAACAAGGCCAACAAGCCTAGCACAAGACCAACAGACCTTAAAACAAACCTAAACATAAAGCCCAAGGCAAAACAAATAAACAAAACATAATTTAAATTCATTTGGGACAAAGCCCAATATCAAGCCCGAAGGCGCTCTGTTAGACTTAGCTCTTCATTATTATCAAAAAATTTAGTCTTATGATTTTTTGATCTGAAATTTGTGGGACAAATAAAATATTATTACGTATTAGTGGATTGAATTCTAGTAGGATTTGAATAAGTTATTTAACTAATTTTTATTTATTAAAAACAAATTTGCCCAAGCAAATTTTTATTAGATTGTGAAATACATATTTGATGGTAAATAAGTCCAATAGAAAAATGGACCTTCGCAGTAGCAAATATTAACTTAGCAGTTGGCTCCTAAATAGATTTCTCTCCAACTCCTTAGTTTAGGGAAATAACAATATGAATGAGAGCCTCTATTTGTACGAGGTCAACCTCACAATGTTTATTCATAATTATGCCACATTAGGTTCATAGTGATAATTTATAAAAAATAAAAATAAAAAGGTTCATAGTGATAATAAAATATTGCATTGGAGAGAGTGTCACAAACAGGGTAAGTAATGAAAATTTGATAATTGCGGGTGATATTCTTCACCAAAAGTATAAATTCCATGGATTTTCGAAAGTGACAAAAATTGGGATAAACATATCTATTTGATTGAAGGGGAATGACAAAATGTGCGGTATAAGGTGACGAATCAATGGTAAGGTATGTGTACAAATGTTAGATTAGAATTTGTAATAAAGATTTGTATGTGCAATTGAAAAAATACTAACGAACATGAGGTGTTTGATAATACAGAGAAGGGAGATTCCAAGTAACAAGAGGTATCGAGGATGCAAAAGTAGAAGAGAACTTGGCGGTCTACTTCAAAACCAAAAAAGATACACGACTATTCAATCTATCCTATGAAGATAAAATTGTAGAAAAAAAAAATTATTAGAAGAAGAAAGAAGGGCAATAGAAAAAAAATAAAATTAAAGAAGATGTGAACGTAAGTGAGCATGAACAAAACATGGAGAATATTGTTAATGTGGGGGAAAGAGAGAAAGAAGGTGGTCTCGAAAAGAACATAAGAAAAGAAAAGATGTCTAAGGCTTTGAGTTATCCATTTAAGTGCGGAACAAGACCTGAATGAGGATTCTATGAATATATCACTTACTCTTTGTGTACGTTATAGAGTCTCCACTCCATGTTGAAAGCTCTTTGTGAAACAAGAAGGCGGTAAATGAAAGTGAAACAAAAAAATGGTTGTGAAGAACCTGGAGGAGCTGAACATGTTGGTTTCACAAAAATAAAAAATTGTACTTGATACAAAGAACACGCGAAGAAATTCTTATACATCGAGATTCACGGTGTCTACTGAATATTTAAAAGGCAAGCAAAAACAAAATAGACACATTTTCTTCTCGATCTTTTCGAACTAATGATGATGACGAAATAAGTGGGGTATTATTTTGTGATGCAACATCAAGGCGTGACTACGGGTTGTTTGGTGATATATACAATGTGCTTTGACGAAACACTGAAAATAAACGATTATAATGTTTTGTGCACTATTTGTCGGAGTTCTCAATCATGGGCAAACACCCTTTTTTAGATGTGTTTTTTTTTTTTTTTTTTTTTTTTTTTAAATAAATAAGATCTACTGAAATACATCTATTGAAATTTTCCTTATAAACATATTGTTTGCTACTATTGTTGTAATTACTGCTTTTTTAGTCCAAGAATCATCATAGAAAACCTTGTCATGCTCTAATTATTGAGACAAATAATAAGGTTCATATTGAATAATAAGAAACAAACAACTTGTCTTAACTCTTAACATGTTGTGCGCAACATAGTTCTAGTACAACACGCACCAATTGTATGATGATATATAGTGAGTTGAAGTATAGTAGTAGCTTTCTTCAGTAAGGCTTGTCGAGAACAATGTCATGCAACATGTTGCAGCTTTAAAACTAATCACGAAAGCACTTCAATCCCCGCATTAAACGAAAAAAAATACAAATGCTAATAGAAACAAATTTGTTGTCTACATTGATTTTGAGGTTGGCAATTTTGTTTTATCTGTTTGCTAAAATAATGATCTGTCATATCATGCCAGAGCTGACCAGTCCACTTGAGTGCCACATCTGCAATGATTCCTTTCTGAGCTCAGAGTACCTTGCACATGTGATTGGGTGCGAAGAGCGTTAGGCTTCCCGAGTGATGGAGCCTTGTGTACAACTTTAGTGTTACACCAACCACAACATAAAAATATAAAATTCAGAAAACCCCGGAACTCCAATAGATTATCCAGGCAGCATTTGAAAAAAAAAAAATCGTTAATATTAGACCAAGCCGAGCTACACATATCATTGCAGTTGATCGGATGTGGTTTAGTTGAAAGAGAAAATACCGATACATTTGTTTGGTTATTCACTACTTTTTTGAAGCAATGGGAAGGAAGAAGCCAATAACAATTTTTAATGATCAAATATTGGCGATTACAAAGGCAATTAATATTGTTTTTTCTAGAATCTAATCATAGGTTATGTCCTTAGCACATTTATCAAACAATGTTTTGTAAGTGCAAATCATTTTCAGCTAAGTTCAAGAAATACATACATGAGGGGGAAATAATTGAAGAATTTGAGTAGAGCTTGTGCTACTCAAAGAGTTCAAACTAGAGGATAATGAATGGTTGAAAAATTTATATAAGTTGTGTGAACAGTTGGCTCAAGTTTATGCCCGGGCTCACTTTTGTACCCCATTGTATTAACCATATTTGAGAGGTTGGTCAATACATTAATGAATGATGATGATCTGTATGATATGAACAATAGTAAAGTAGAGACATGAACACCATTGTATACGTGGTTCGGCAATTGTGCCTACATCCACGGAGAGAGAGAATGATCTTTATTATAGTAGTGGTGGTGATACAAAATGGGAGCTCGATTATGAGGAGAGCTCGAGAGAGATGAGACCTGAGAGGTGAGGTCTCATCATGAGAGATTGGGGAGGTCGTTGATATTGAGATCTCACCATGAGGTCGTGTTGGGAGCATTAGGCCATCAGACCATGTGAGCAGAGATGAGAACATGCCTAGAATGAGTAGCTTGCCTTCATATTTATAGGCTACAATGTAACTCCATTCTTAGCATTTACTAGGGTAATGATGAGAGAATATCTTTGTAGTAATTGGCTTTAACTTTGTTGTGTCATCAAGAGAGAGCCCATTAGATGTTGACACGTGACACCATGATGAACGGTAGAGATGGTGCCACATGTATGTTGTATGTAGTACCCCTACATAAGCCCCCTCTTTTTAGGTTGAACGAAGTTCGGGCTGAAAAGAAGTAATCGAATCGATCCAGCCCCCAAGATGAATGAAATGTGGGGGTCTTTAACGAAGTCGATCCGCCCCAAATTTTGATGAGCTTGATCATTGAGATTTGCAGGACGCGATGAAGGTCCCTTATGGTAATGGCAACTCGATCATAACTTTGTGTGTAGCGAGCTAGTTAGTTCCAGGGAGACCTGGTAGCTCGTTCAGAAGGCATGTAGACGAGATGGACAGCTGCAAGCAGGTCGTACTGAAGTGGGTCTTCTTGTATGCATGGGTTGTTGGTCTCGGTCATGCTTTAAGGTGGTCGTTTTTTTGTGGTCGAGTTGCATAGACCTGATAATGTTAGCATGTGAAACATTATAGAATTCAATAAAAGACTTACATGGAATTGTACGTCTTCCTTATGACTTGTATGTACTATCTTTGTCGCCTTGTGACTGGACACTTCGATAGATATGGCACTTTGGAGTGCAATGTAGCTCGTTTGAGAAAGAGCATTGGTTGACCAAGTGTTTTGAGAGTTACTTGGAACCTTTTGGTGCCCGATCTAGTGAATGGTCGCAGCGTGAAGACCTGTTTGACAATTCTCGGGCATGTGGCCTTTGTGGGTCTGCATTGCGTTGAGAGTGAATGCGTTCGACCAGGCGTGTGGCTAGAGAATTGTGTTTGAGGTCGTCCCGCATACGAGTGACTCACTAGTCAATGAGGGTGGCCGTATTGTATATCAAGCATTTCAATTGTAGAGAGTTCAGTGAAAACAATGTAGCACATTTGTGCAAAAATAGCTCATGGGGAGTGAGGTCGTGTTCAGGTGACCTGCACATAGAGAGAGCTACAAAAAATATCATTAATAGCTAATTGTGTTAATAATAAGTTAATTTCATTAGATAAAGTGAGAATAGCCCCCTGTATGGCATAAATGTTCTTGAGGTCGTTGAAAGACCTGTAATTTGAGAAGGTCGTTGATAGACCTGGTGAGGTCGCGATGAAGGACCTGGCATGAAGGACCTGGTATGAGGGACCTGGCATGAAGGACCTGGTATGAAGGACCTGAGAGGTCGTTGGCTTAGGGACCTGAGAGGTCGTTGGCTTAGGGACCTGAGAGGTCTTTTGCTTAGAGACCTGCCTAAGAGGTCAGGTCGCGATGGGACCTGAGCTCGTCTGCTTAGAGACCTGAATATGTGAGAAGGTCTCTGCAAGACCTGAACATGTGGCCATTAAGAATGTAACTGATGATATAAAATCTTGATCGAGTTATGAGAATATATGTTACATAGATGCATATAATAGTCAATTTGTGGGAGACAAAATAGAATGAACAGTAAGAAATGGAGGTCTCTTCGAGTGGGTAAACATAAACAAATATCATAGTGAATTGATACTTATCTTTATTTGCTTCAAGCCCCCAACTGTGAGTTGCAATTCTGTCTTTTCAAATTCAATGAATTTCTTGAAAATCACCATCTGAGAACCTTAGAACAATGGTGTTCGGTGAGGTTGGTGGGTGGAATTCGCTTGAGAAAATCCCAAGTCCCTGTAGTCGGCGCCAAATGTATTAACCATATTTGAGAGGTTGGTCAATACATTAATGAATGATGATGATCTGTATGATATGAACAATAGTAAAGTAGAGACATGAACACCATTGTATACGTGGTTCGGCAATTGTGCCTACATCCACGAAGAGAGAGAATGATCTTTATTATAGTAGTGGTGGTGATACAAAATGGGAGCTCGATTATGAGGAGAGCTCGAGAGAGATGAGACCTGAGAGGTGAAGTCTCATCATGAGAGATTGGGGAGGTCGTTGATATTGAGATCTCACCATGAGGTCGTGTTGGGAGCATTAGGCCATCAGACCATGTGAGCAGAGATGAGAACATGCCTAGAATGAGTAGCTTGCCTTCATATTTATAGGCTACAATGTAACTCCATTCTTAGCATTTACTAGGGTAATAATGAGAGAATATCTTTGTAGTAATTGGCTTTAACTTTGTAACTTGTGTCATCAAGAGAGAGCCCATTAGATGTTGACACGTGGCACCATGATGAACGGTAGAGATGGTGCCACATGTATGTTGTATGTAGTACCCCTACACCCATTAACCACAACACAAAGGAGTGAAAGTATCAACAAATATATAATTTTTTTTTTTAATAGTAACATTAATTCTTCAAGAGTTTTGCTTGCAAAGCTATGGATGGTCGGGCGTAAAAGAAATAAAGAAGAAGACAAGACAACAAGGACAACTACACTTCCATTGTTGTCGAATTGGTTGGTTGAGCTCGAAACATCAAAAATATATACAATAAAACAATTTTTAATATTTTTCAAGATCAATACGAGAAAACTTTAGATCTTAGATTGCAGGTAGTTCAAGTTGACAGAGATGTTAGTACTTTTGTGGTTGAGAAACTGGGAAGTCCATAGAGGAATCGTATACTTTTGTGTTTGAGTTGGAAGGAATTTTGTGTTGTTAGAGCATCTCTAATGGGTCTCCTAAAACCTATAATTTAGGAATTCCGAAAAAAACAACACCCTAACGCGTCTTCTATATTTTTAGCAGCCGGCTATCCACGTAGGATGTGGTGGGCTGGTCTGCTAAAACTTCGTACAAAATTGAACCAAAGATAGGATTATAGGAATGTGGAACATGAACCAGCGTGGAACATTTTTTTTATTATTTTTTTAATTCCATGCTGGTCAAACCGGCGTGGAACCTTTTTTTTTTTTTATTCCACGCAGGTCAAACCATCGTGGAACCTTTTCAAACAAATTTATTTGTTACACCCCAAGCCCAGCCCACGCCTCCCAGCCTACTGCCCCAAGCCCAGACACGCGAAGCCCAAGTATTCCACGCTGGTTGAACCAGCGTGGAACAGAAAAACATTTCCACGCTGGTCCAACCAGCGTGGAAGATAAAAATTTGGCAAAAAAAAAGGTTTTGCGTTAGGGTTGCCCCTGATATAGGTATGGAAGACCTGCTAAAAAAAGTGATGGGAAAGTAGGTGGCACCTACGTGGAGGCTAAATCGTCCTATATGTCGGCTAAATATGGGAGACCCATTAGAGATGCTCTTATGTTTTAAAACGGTTTCGGGATATGAGCTTTAGTAGTCTGTTATCTTGTTAGTATATGAAAAAGATGAACAAAGAATATTGTAGATGAAGTTGTTTTTTATTCTTATAGGGAAGCAATCAGTGGTGACATGGATCTATTGGCCACGACTCATTATGGTGAGTTATAGTATGTTTCACAAAGAGTTGTGGTAAAGGGTGCAGAAATATAATACATTGTATTCATTAGCTAAGTGAGAGATGTTACAACTAAAATCAAAATTAGATTCATTGGCTATTTAGGAAAACATAGTTTTAAGACTCGTTGATTCTCATTTGAACCGGCCAATTTAACTCGGGATCGGAGGTGACCGTGTCAAAAAACCAATGTTGAATCGTTTCAGTAAAGAATCGGTTATAAATTCGGAAAAATCGACGATTCAGTGGTTCAAACTGAAAAATCGGTGAGTTAAACTTTGAATCGGTTAATTTTGTCTAACTCAAATCTAAATCTACAAAGAAACAAACTAATCAAAACAATACAGAATCAAAACTAGCTAGTATGACTTTTACTTGATTTAACTCTTGGATATTGTTGTTGTTGGTCAAACTTTGATATATGGAAGAGATTAATTAGAAGAGGAAAGGAAAAATAAAAATAAAGGGAAGGTGGAGGTTACATGAAGGAAGGAAGGAAGGAGGAGAACTGGAGAAAAGGCTTTGAAGTGGAAATAAGAGAAAAAAAGGTTTGATCAGGTAGTCCTAAGTTTCACACTCACACAAAAATAATGGGTTAAAGTAAAGTTGCTAAAAATGCCCCAATCATAAACCACCTTTTGTTCGCTGATGATTGTTTGGTCTTTTGCTAGAGCCAATCTTGAGACTGCACATAAGATACCAACTATCTTGTCTCATTAATTTTTGTCTTATCTTTGGAGCTAAGATTAACTCGCAAATCCTCCGTGGCTCCATCTTTTTCAGTCCCAAAATTCCTCCTCGATTTCAGACGATGATCTCTTCCATTTTCCGCATCCCAAAAGGTAATTCAAAGGGTAAATACTTAGGTTCTCTAATCTACAATGGAAGATGCACAAAGTCCACTCACAGAGACACTCTTACCTCCTTCTACTCCAGACTTAGAGTGTGTTTGTTTAAAATGCTGAATACTGGATGCTGGATGCTTAATGCTGGATACTTAATGCTGGATGCTGAACACTGAATGCTGGAAAAGTTGTTTGGTTATCATTTTTAAGAAGTTTTGTTTTTGATTTATTTGTTTATGCATAAGTGTGATTTTAACCATGTTACCCTATTATTGGAAAAGTATTTTGACAATACACAATACCTTATCACATAACCCAAAAACCTAAAGTTGATTTGCACTCTGGTTGCGCAAGTTGACCATTCAGTGTTGTGCTTCAGATGAGAATGTTTCACCCTTAGCCAAAATATTTGTGTAACTACACTATATTGTTACGTCGTACAAACAGAAAAATGTTCTAACAACAAAACTATACACGCCAATTTTTCTTCTAAAACATGATATTTAAAAAACAAATCTTAACCTTTTAAACTGCTCGTCTAAAAATTCTAAATTTTGGATATTGTACAAAAGAAATCGTCATGAACATATGGAAAATATTTCAAAGTGAACAGACAAAGGAAAGATCCCTTACTAAGCAAACGAATCTGACTGTAATTTTTCTTCTAAAACATGACAATCACAAAAAAATCTGTAACTTTCAAACGACTCGTTTAAAAATTCCAAATTTTGGATATAATACAATAGAAATCGTCAGGAACATATAGTAAAACTTTTAAAGTGATCAGACAAAAGAAAGTCTCCTTATTAAGCAAACGAATCTGACTGTAACGTAATTTTTCTTGTAAAACATAACAACCACAAAAAAATCTGTAACTTTCAAACCGATCGTCTAAAAATTCTAAATTTTAGATATAATATAACAGAAATCTTCAGGACCTTATGGTAAAAATTTCAAAGTGATCAGACAAAGGAAAGGCCATTAACTAAGCCAATGAATCTGACTGTGATATTACTTAATGGTTATGGATGATAAAAACAATTTTTATAAGGGTAGAATTGTCTAAATAATACAACAAGCATTAAGAAGTTAAATTAAGCGTGAGATTTTCGCTGGGCCAAAATCGCTGAAATATCCCAATTAGTTCTTAATGCTTGTTCTAAACAAACAACTTAAAAAACACTTATTTCTGAATTTTAACCTGGTCCACCACTTAAGAAACACTTAATGCTTAATGCTTAATAAAACAAACACTACCTTAGTCTCTGGCAAGCTAAATACCTTTCTAGAGCTGGTCGTGCTACCCTTATCAAGTCCACCGTCAGTTCTATCCCCATCCACAATATGAGTTTTTTTTAAGCTCCCCAAAGCCTCCTTGAATGAGATTGACCAAATAACAAAAATTTCTTATGGGGTGGTCTAGGAATTAGAGTTTGTTGCACCATTTGATCAATTGGGAAACATGTACCCTTCCTAAACATAGAAGAGGTCTAGGAATTAGAGCTGTTGCACCATTCAACCAAGCTTTATGAGCTAAGTCGGCTTGGCACTTTTGCACACTGAGAATGCATTATGGACTAAAATTTTTAGAGCTAAATATCTGAAAAAGAAAAACTTTCTCAACTTTCTCCTTCTAGTGGATGTCCCTGGGCTTGGAGAGGATCCTCCATGGTAAAGAAGCTTTTCAAAAGCACCTACAATGGACGATTAATACTTGTACATCTGCTTACTTCTGAACTGACTTGTGGTGTTTCTACCCAACCCCTGGTTACCTTATGTACTTCACCCCCTCCCCCTTCTGAAACCAATAAGAAAGTGAATGAGTATTTCAACCATACTTCTCTTTCTTAGGATGTTGACTTTTTGTCCCTCTTCCTCCCCAGTGAAGTTCTTGATCTTGTTAAGCCTTTCCTTCCTTTATGTCAAGGCTCCCCTGACCAACTAATCTAGCCATTTCCTCCCAGTGGCCAAGTTACTACCAAATCCGTTTATCAACATTTTACCAATCTAGTTTCCACTAGCTCACCCCCTCCCTACCCTCCCAAAACTGGATCCTCCCCCTAGAATCCAGACTTTTATCTGGTTATGTAGACATGGTAGACTTTCTACTTGTGACTACCTTCATCAGCTTACCATTCTCCAATCTCCTATATGCAAAAGATGTAACTCTCAGTCTGAAACTATTAACCATACCCTTTGGGAGTGTCAAGAAGCTTAGAAAGTTTGGACATTCCTCCTTTCTTTCAAGCTCCCAATCCCACCTTTTACTTCTAGTTTAGATAGTTGGATTCAGAGCTAGTTTGAATCTCCTTCTTCCCTCCATTATCCTTTGGATCTCCTTATGAACACTGTGTGTTGGATCATTTGGAAAGATAGAAATGACTGCAATCTTATTGACAATTCTCTCCATGTGAAAATTTCTATTCTTTCTGTGAACTTTATCATTCAAGAATGGGTTAAGAACCATAATGTAGCACCTAAAAGGTTGTCAGAAATGTATGTAAACTGGAATCTACCACCTGGAAACCCTGGTAAAATTGGGTTGGGAGGTATAATCAGAAATGACCGTGGGCAACTTGTACAAGTTTTTAGTCTCTACAAAGTATATTCCACCAATAACATGGCAGAAGCTCTAGCAATTTTATTTGGTCTTAATCAAGCTAACCAACTGTGTATTCAACAACTAGTGATTCAGGTGGACTCCCAGATAATTCTAGATGGAATCCAAAACTTATCCCAAGCTCACTGGAGCCTACAGAGGACTTTGCAGAAGTGCAAGGATGGTTTGAAGGATTTGGAGACAGTCAAGATACAGAAAATACGCAGGGAAGAGAACCAAGTGGCAGATTGGCTAGCCAAGGAAGCTGTGCAGGACCATCAGTGGGGAATGCTAAGTACCACCAATCTTCCTTAAGGATCTTTATAGTCTTATATATGGGCAGATGTACCCCCACGTACTATTTCTAGTTTTAAGACCTCTTGATTTCTGTATGAACTTCTTTTTATTTAAAAATAAAATAAAATTGTAGTGCAATTGTCCTTAACTTTGTATGATTCCTCAAATTTTTATTAATAAATTTTGCTTTAAAAAAAAAAAAGTTTCATTGAACTTGGATTGTACTTTCAAAACTTAACTACAATGAGCTGGGGAAAAGAAATATTTTCAACCCAGTCTGTCAAACCCAACCTTTCATATATTTTCAACCCAATCTGTCAAGCCAACCTACAATTTGCTCTCCAAACAGTTCCCTGGAAATCCGTGACAAGAACCAAAGGTTCTTGAAGAGAAAGAATATGCTATATGTTATCCTATTACAGAACCAGCAGTTTGTACTATTATACAATGGATGTTAAGTTATAATACACTTCTTGTGCACGGTTATTTTCCAAACAAATCATCTTTTCTTTAATGGCAGGTGGAAACAACAATCTGGCTTCTGCAAATTTTTACAATCTTCTTGCTAACTCTTTTTGTCTAATTCAGCAGCAGCTTTTTGCTAGAAAGTAGGGCAGCCACGCAAAAATGTTCACTTGTATAATCATGTATAGTAACATGTAAACCATGTCAAACAAAGACTTTAAATTTGCAAAGCTTTGACTCGAGCTGTCAGCTCTCTGACTTGGTTCCTTAATCGTTCTGGGTTGCAAAAGAAGTCAACAAAGACCTGTCTTTCCCGTCCTACCTCGAGTGGATGATGCTTGACAATCTGCACCAAAACTCAGTAATTTGAATATAAGGGAACCCCATCCAATAGTAATTGTCATCATAATTAACATCAGAAAAACCTATATCACAGTCATGCATACCAACAACAAAATAGTAGCTCCTGTGCCCGTGTGGAACTTCTGGATAGCATAATAGCAGTACTTGTGCTTTCTAAACTAATGATCCCAATAGAGCTATAACATCTGGAAAACCAATTTTCAATAGGCTGAACTATTTAGTGTATCTCATACTCTCTTTTAAGAAATGGAATATACTCCCTCCGTCCCAAATTATAAGTACCTTTTGGAATATTCTACTTATTAAGGAAACATCATTTATTGTTTGTCTATTAACTCTATTTTCTAATTTACCCCTATTTAATACTAATTACAATGTCTAACTTTTCATTAGAATAATTACTCTAATCTCAAAGCAAGGGTAGTATAGACAAATGAACCATTTAACTTAATTAATATGTGTTGAAAAGTCAAAAGCGACATATATTTTGGGACAATCTAAAATGGAATAAGGTACTTATAATTTGGGACAGAGGGAGTATGAGTTATGGGTTCTCAATTTAGCTCCTTGCTGATTCTATATAGGGGTTATCTTCACGAGTTATCAAAACATTCAGTAAGTAAAAATACAATAGCATAAAGAGATTTGAACGACTCGTGAAAATGAGAGAACAAGGCATGCAGTTTAAGATTACCTCAGCCTTCTCAGAATGCTCTCGTGTCACTTTTTCTACCGCAGCAGAGAGTTGCGCATTCACTTTTTCCATCTCCACTAGCTCTTTCATTAGCGGCTGGAAAATAAAACCACGACCAGAGTAAAAAACATCAACATGTAGGGAATGTGAGATGGTGAAGTCTGATAAATAACTATAACTGGCTTTATAAAAGGCTCTTATGAAATATGTAAATGGTTTGCAGACTCCCTACAATACAAGTTCACCAAGCAAGAGAACCTAAGAGGTATTAATATGATCCATCACCACAACTTTCATTCACTGGTTTACCGGCAAAAAAATTGCAGTTGGAATTTTTGATAAGTATGTCAATTCACAATGGCACAAAAAGACTTCAAGACGATAGGTATGAAAAGATCTACTGTTCAAATTGATAGCATGCATGCTCTTTGTAATAGGTACAAGCAAATCAGGAGAAAGGTGTTAGTGTTTTAAGTAATTTAAGAAATGAATATGCCTAATAACAGGTAGCATCATAATAACATTTAACCGATCTTTTGCAAGCAGACTTTTGGTAAAGATAGTTCTTAAAGTAAATTTTGCTGTTGGCATATAAAACAAAGCTGCGATCGCAGACCCATCAACTTAAATATTTAGCGATGTGTCATTCTAACTGTAGTCAGCTAGAGCGTGATAGTGACCAACTAAATTAATCTTAAGAGTTTTGCTTAAATTCTAAGAGCTGGAGATTCATATCTGTTGAGCAATACTTGCCACATAACACACTTGCAAGGTATGTTAATGAGACAAGTTTCTCACTAGTAATGCATTCATATGCTGAGGAATCATGGTAATGAATCTATAAGTAGATACGAACAAAAATATAAGGTAGTAGAAATGTATATTCATAAGGTTTTTACCCAAGGAGTCAGTATTGGTTGTGCCGTTGTTGATGACGCAAATAATAATTTCTGCAAACTTTGGATAAGAGTACACCTACATTTTAAGAGAATTCTCGATTTCAGACAGTGTAAAACCAAATCCCTGACAAAAGCATAAATTTGTATCCAGTAGCCAAAATATTAAAAAATAAAAAAAATAACATGAAGAGAGATGATTCCAGATTATAATGTAGATACAGGATGTTACAATTATGCAAAACAGATGCCGAGGGAGTCTCAAACTCTAACGGATGTGTCGAAGGCAATGGGGATGGAAATTGAAGCCGGTTGTAAATCAGCGGAGGAGATACTGCGCTCTATTATCATGTTTATGTGAGGAAAAATGGTGGTAGTAAAGCATCAGCAGAGAAAGGGGATCAAGTTTATTCCAACGGTGCCTAATCTTGAACCATGGAACATGAGGGGCGCCATGAGGATAAATAAAGCTCGTAGCTGGTGCTTCAACTCTTCCATAGGGTGGACTGGGACTCAACTTATGTGCAGATGGGGGTGTCAGATTTTTGCTGGAAATTGACACTATATTTGGGTGTAAGGGACTGGTGCATGCACATATATAATACAATATGTTGTTTTATTGATTAAAAAAAACAGTTATTTTGAAATAATGAATGGCGCAATATTAATTAGATGACTAGGACCTTACGGAAAGTGAGAAAACTAATTGCCATTTTGAGAAGCAAACCAAGACTGGGTACACAGCGTGGAAATCTGACAAGGAAATTACATAATTTTCACCACATAATAGTTACACCATTAAAATGATTCCAAGAAAAGACTCCAATCTGACCACATTTATAGGCATGTTACATAGGTGTAGTAATGGAGTCTTTAAAACTTTAAATTAATAAATTCCCTTACGGACAGAACCGCCCATTTGGACAAAATGTCCAATCGTGTGCAGGTCACTCTTACAATTTAATCAAATGTCGGAACTCTCCATGTTCTCATCTTTTTCCTTTCAATCTAGCGAACCATCACAGAACAACAGAGGAAGACGACCAAAAAAATTAAAGTAGATAACTCTTGGCTCTCAGAACTAGTGACTAGTGAGCCAAAACAAAAGTCATATCAAAACAGAAAGAACTCTCGTTTGTCAAAGTTCCTCTCTCTCCCTCCCTCAAACTCCTCTATATGATCCTCCCCTGGCGCCTTTGTCTGGGGGTTATTTGTTTAGTGGAATTTGACATGCATTATGTTTCAATTTGGTGTGCGAGAAGTGGGTGAAAAATGAGGTCAAAATAAGAATTTGGGGGTTCTGAAATATTTAAGTCTTCAAGCTTAATTTATCCTGAACTTGTTCAGCAAATATTTTTGAGCAGACATGTAAGAAGTAAGATCAGCGAGTTAGAGGATGGTGATCAAACTGACAGTTCAATTTTTCTTATCAGTCAACAGTAATCATTGGGATATAATTCGATATAGAATTTGGGATAGTTAAGTAGTTAACCCAATGCTACTCCATGCTTAGGATGAACCCAAACATCAGTGTCAAACACATGAAACTGAAAAACATTGTTTAAAGAATCACAAGAGATGAAGCAAGACTTTAGATATTTAAATCTTCATAGACAAATCAAAAAAATCTTAGCAGTTTATGGAAAGACACCCTTATTTACAGAATAAATAAAGGAGATGTCTGTATTTCATTATTTATTGTTCATTCTCGCCATCGTCTAGTTTTGTTGATGTTGGGGACAGAAAAGATAACTAGGTGCAGCAAGTTTATAAAATCTTAAGCAGTTTATGGAAAGACACCCTTATTTACAGAATAAATAAAGGAGATATCTGTATTTCATTATTTATTGTTCATTCTCGCCATCGTCTAGTTTGGTTGATGTCGGGGACAGAAAAGATAACTAGGTGCAGCAAGTTTATAAAATCTTAGCAGTTTATGGAAAGACACCCTTATTTACAGTATAAATAAAGGAGATGTCTGTATTTCATTATTTATTGTTCATTCTCGCCATCGTCTAGTTTTGTTGATGTCGGGGACAGAAAAGATAACTGGGTGCAGCAAGTTTAAAAATTTGGGAAAATTTCCTATTTTCAATAGAATCGTTAAACTTGCATACACAGATAATATCAGGCTCGTAGGACGTACACAATCTAGTAATGGAGTCACGTTGGAGTCCTTTTCCTGCAGTCACATTATATATAAAGAAAAGGGTACAAACTACAAAAGGCCACGTGCTACAGAAACTCGAAAACTCTGGCAAAACAAAAACAATTCACTGAATAGTACCCAGCTTTTCAAATTTAGACATCGGGAGACAACAGTACAGGTGCAGAAAACATATACGACCAATGAGGGGGGAAATAATTTTCGCAAAACCTTACCTAAATTTTAAAATGTTGCACTATTGCCTTACAAAAATTTCATGAGTAATATCAATTAAATGTGATACCACAGGTAATTGCAGACATTTTTCTCTCTAGGTAAAAAGGATCACTTACAGCTCATTGATACATCTGCTGCTGTCCTCTGGAAGAGAATTCTCAAGGTCCGACTGAAGGCTTGCTAAATCTGATTGAAGACTATTTATCTGTTGAACGATGCCAGGAGCTGATACATATGTTGGTAATGCACCTTGGACATCTACAGACACAAACTTACGAAGGGGGGTAAGACATATACTGGAGATAGGCCCAGCTTTATAAAAATGAAAGAGAAGACTGTTGGCTCACTTGAATGAATGCTTAGAAGGTCTCTCACACCATGCAGAAACGTGTCTCGATCATCAACAGCTCCTTGTTCATGAACTTCTGAAGCAGCTCGAATCAGTGAAAGGCAACGGCCCTATTTTGTTAACAAATACCAGTGTTTCTAACATTAGATAAGAGCAGCATTATCAAAAATGAATAGATAGTAAGTTAAATTTTGCAAAAAAAAAAAAGGGCTTGCAGCGCAGTTTGTAGCGCGCTTGTCCCCTAACTTTGTATAATTCCTCAAATTTTTATCAATAAAATTTGTTTTGGATTAATAAATAATAATAATAATAAAAAAAAGAGATATTATGTTTTGAGGTGGTGAACATGACTTCAGAAACTGATTTGTGGCATTTTCTAGAGACAGCCTACTTACAATGTGATTTACAAATTACAAACAACAGGAGAAAATTATATCACAAGCAGAAGCGACAATATTACACAAAGAACATAAAGATAGCGGCATACCACACGTCCATTAGTTGCTGATAAGTACCCCTGCAATTCGGATTCAATAACTTTAAGTAGAGAGTATGCTCCAAGCATGGTATTATGCTCCAGCTGACAAGCTAGCTTTAAAAACTGGTGCCTAGCAAGCTGGTTGAGTAGATGGTTGATAAACTGCGCAACAAGGGAAAAATGGATGAAGTACCATTAGAGTTCATCAATATTCATTCTCTTTGCTTCTAGAGTTAAGAAAATAATAGGCATAAGGGAAACCATGTATGTACTTTCATTCCACAAAAGAATGTTAGATCAAAACCATGAAATAGATAGAAGAACATCGTTTCCAAATGTATGTTATCTCCTTGATTAATAAAAGTTTAAATTCTTACCAAGAAAATTGTTCATAAAATTTTAAAGAATCAAATACAGTGCCAAATCATCAATGAAAAGACACCTCTTAGATTATATCTAGCAGAGAACGTTGCAATTCGGAATCTTCACAATATTTTCAAGCAAAATGGGCATAGTTTGGCTACCTAAATGCATCATACTTTGTAAAGAAGAAAAACATACCGCTTTCTGCTGAGCAATATAATACTCCTGGCGCATAACTTTTAAATCGTAATCACCTGAAAGCTCAAAATGAAAACATAAAGGTAATATGATGAGAATCCTTTCACCTCAATTGTCTAGAATTTATTTTTGGGAAGAATTGCAATTTGCAAGACCTTGCAATATATATGTGTCTTGTAGTTGAGCAAGCTCCCAACATAGATCTGGAATCGTCTGAAAGAATGAAGAGATATAGAGAGATTTTAAATTGGAGATAGGTAGAGAATCACCAACCTAAGAAATGTACAAACTAAGATCTACCATTTGCCAGGCAATGTAGATTTGTTCAGTAATAGATGCTGGAACCGAAAAGCATACTGTGACAGTCATTAATAACAAACAGAACAAAAATATGTATTACATTATTAGATCATTTCCTTGTAAGACGATTATGCTAAACATTTGCCATTTTTTGTTTGCTGAGATTGTTTTGCTGGTCTAAGAATTTAATGAATTCCTAATAGATATCCTGATTCGCGACAGTCACTAATCTCACCAATAATAACAAAAAGTAGAAAGATGAGTTATTATTAGAGGGTTTCCTTGTAAAAAGAACTACACTTAACATATGCCATTTTTGTTTGCTGATGTTGATTTGCTAGTTTATGAATTCACTGAATTTGTAAACAAATGTCTTTTTGAGGATCATCCACAACAAATAAATGTTTGTTTGTTGTGGTTAAAGTTGTCTCCAGAGTGCAAGAGATTATCTAGATCCAAAGTGCTTCGACTCTAATTTTATTTCAAAGTTCTGCATCATAAGTGTGTACTCTGGCTTGAGGGAACATACCACGCACAACAGCTGACTTAATGAAACTTCAGTTGCTTTCCAAGTTTCCAATATCTATCTTGCATTCATCACATTGTATATACACACATAAATTAGGATGTCTGAAGGGTGGTTACTGGTTAGCATCTTGAAGATTGGGCCTTCTACTAAGATCGTCCGATTGATGTTTGTTGGAAGTAAGGGTATTGTAGGCTTTAGGTGTGTAGTTTAGTCCCACATAGCTTAGATATAAAGTCTATGTGGTTTCTCTCTCTATATATAGAGAGTTAGCTTCTTTGTAAGTTTAACCTAATATATCAATATTGTCATTCATCTTTTATATTTCTAGTTGGTATCACAGCCAAGTTAGGTCATGGTTTTCGGCCACCGGCAACACTAACTCAGGTGCCGGTGGTCGGAGCTCCGGCAAAGTCTTTTTGTCAAATTTGTGTCTTTGTTTCCGCTGTTTTTCTGCGCCTTGTGCTACTGTTTTTTTCTGAGTACTGTTCACGAGTACTATTCACGGTACTGTTCACCGGAATCACTGTTCATCCGGAGTATTGTTTATCAATTTTTTTTTTAAGGTTCAGGTTTGCTGTTTTTTTTATTGTTGGTGCGCCACTTTTGTCCAACCTCTTTCTAGGGTTTTGTCTGCGTTGTTGATGTCATGCGCAGCTTGTTCAACCCTTTCTAGGGCCTTGTATGTGTTGCTGCCGTAGTGCGCCGCACTTGTCCAGCCCTTTCTAGGGCCTTGACTGCGTTGTTGATGTCATGCGCCATTCTTTCTAGCCCTCTCAAGGGCCTCTTCTGCGCCGCCATTCGTCTACAGTTTTACTGTTCCTGTCCAGCCCTTTCAACGGCTTTATTACTCCACAATCAGCCTTCTTTCGTCTTAGAGTACCTCATCTTTATTGGTTTTGAAATTATATCAAATGCTTTGTGGAAAGTTATTACGACCTAATATTATATTCTACTTGGTATCAAAGCCAAACCCACCAAACCCTAACCCTCACCACCATCAACAAATCCTAACCGTAATTCCCTGCGCTGCAACAAACCCTAACCCTAATTCTCTGCGCTTCTACTGCTGCTGTCACTTTCCTGCGCTTCTGTGTAGCCATTCCCTGCATCTGTTCTGAGCACGGCTTCCGTCCATCCCTTTCTAGGGTCTTTGTCTTCAGCGGCTCCACCGCTCCTATGAAGGCTTAAATCAGCCTTTGTTATTGTCTTTTCCTTTGTCCTGGAGCAGCTCCTCTCTTTCTTCCTTGATTAAAGGTATCGTCTCTTTGTCCAGAAATCTCTTGTTCATTAGGTGCTGCTCTATTGTCTCCTCTTTTTTGTCGTTTTGCCAGAATCTCCTACGGATACATCTTCAATGGATAAATCACCATCCAATTCCAGTGTCTCAAAATCTGAATCTGGTAGTGGGAATGAGAATCTGTTGAACTTCCCTGCTTCTCATCGGGTTACTAGTGTTCTACTGAATGGCCAGAATTTTTCGTCTTGGTCTAGGTCTATCCGCTTGTTCTTGGGAGCTAAGGGTAAGATTGATTGGTTATTCCCTAACAAAGTGTTGCGTCCATCAGAGGCTGATTCTACTTATGGGAAATGGTTTATGGATAATTGTATGATTTTGGGATGGATTTTAAACTCGATGGAACCAGAAATCTATGAGTTATTCACATTTCATGAAACTGTTGATAGTTTGTGGGCTGCTTTGACAGAGATGTATTCTACCTCGCATAATGAGGTGCGCATATATGAGTTGTACAGGGAGCTTGGTCAGGCCTGTCAAGGTTCTTTGTCTGTAACAGCCTACTATGGATATTTGAAGAAGAGATGGGAGGAGCTTGCAATCTACACCTCTTTGACTGACATTACAGGAATGACTTCAGCCATTGCTATAGCCATTCAAAAGCGAGAGGATAAACAGAAAGTCCACCAGTTTCTTATCGGTTTGGAATCGGACTTTGAGGCTATCCGTACCCAAATTCTCAACACTTCACCTCTCCCTTCCCTCGGAGAAGCTTATGCATCAATTGAGAAACATGAGCGTCGTGTGAAGTTGAACTCCAAAGTCACCATTGCTTCTAATGCTTCACCATCTTCAGATCAGATGGCATTTGCTGCCAATTCTCGCTCTCATGTCCGGTCAGGAGGCCCCCGCTCTAATGCTCCACCTGGGGGCAATCGGGGTCCTAATCGACCATTTTGTGAATACTGCAAGGCTGATGGTCATTATCAATCTACTTGCTATCAACTTCACCCTAAACTTCGCCCGAAAAAGGTTTCTGGCAAGTCAGGAGGTGGCAAGCCTCGTACCGCAGCCTTTTCAGAGGTTCCCATCAGCTCTTGGTCAGGGGGAGTCTCGGATGATCTTAATGCCACTATTGAGCGGGCATTGAACTCGAAGATGGATCAGTTCATGCACGTCTTCAGAGAAGAGAAATCAGCTGAAGGTGTCGCTGCCACATCAGCTACTACAGGTACACCCACTGCTTTTCATGTTACGACTACTAGTAGTCCATCTTCTTGGATTCTTGACTCCGGTGCCAATGATCACATGACCGGTGAGTCTAATCTTCTCTCCAATTCTCATACCCCAATTAATAAACATGTAGTTATTGCTGATGGCTCTCTCTCCCAAGTTCAAAGTAAAGGCACAGTTAATTTGTCACCTCACATTGTCTTGGAGTCAGTTCTTTACATTCCGAGCTTTACTCTTAATCTATTGTCTGTTCATCGTCTAGCTAAGAATCTTAATTGTGCCGTTGTTTTTCTCGCTAATTCTTGTTATCTTCAGGACCTTCGTACGAGGCGGATTTTTGGCAGGGGGTATGAGCGTGATGGCCTGTACTACTTTGGAGATCCTCCGCCAGTTCCACCTATTTCAAGTCTACATGCTAGTGTCTTGCCTGAGTCAGGCCGTTATGTTTTTTCTTTAAAGTCTTTGAACACTTGGCATGCCCGGTTAGGACATGTTAATTTTCAATACCTTTGTCTTTTGTTTCCCGAATTAATCACAACATGCAAGAATTCGAAGTTTCATTGTGATATTTGTTCTTTATCTAAACATGTTAGAAATACTTACATTCCTCGCATGCATAGATCTCCATGTGCTTTTGATTTAATTCATTCTGATGTTTGGGGACCGTCTCCTATAACTGCATGGTCTGGGCATAGATATTATGTGACATTTGTTGATGACTATACTAGATGTACATGGGTGTATTTGCTTCGTAAAAAGTCTGAGGTCCTCCCCTTGTTTTCCCAGTTTCTGCAACTTGTTAAAACACAATTTAACGTCGTTGTTAAGGGAATTAGATCTGATAATGCTAAGGAGTATGTGTCTAATGAGTTTGTCTCTCGCCTTAATCAGCAAGGTATTCTTCAACAATTAACTTGTCCTTACACACCTGAACAAAATGGTGTTGCCGAGAGAAAAAAATAGGACTCTAATGGGCATTGTTCGATGCTTGTTACGTGGTATGCATGTACCTCAGTCGTATTGGCATTTTGCTGTACTTACGGTTGCCTATCTTCTTAATCGTACTCCCAGTAGGATCCTTGGTGGTAAGGCTCCTTTCCAGCTTGTTTATCCAAGTCACACTTTGTTTCCTATTATTCCCAGGGTTTTTGGGTGCGTATGTTATGTCCACAACAAGAGTCCTTCTCGTACTAAACTTGATGATAAGTCCATTCGATGTGTTTTCTTAGGGTATTCTCCTCTCTCCAAAGGCTATCGATGTTATGATCCCTCTCGTCGTCATATTTATCACACTATGGATGTTACCTTTGTTGAGCATGTTCCTTTCTTTGGTAACACTTTATCTGTGCAGGAACCTATAACAACATCGGAGGAGGAATCTTCAACAATATATCCTATGCTTGTCCTTGATTCTTCTCCTCCGGTGGAACCTATGCCAAAACCTCTACAGGAACCTATGCCAAAACCTCTACAGGAACCTATGCCAAAACCTCTACAAGTTTACACTCGTCGGCCACATGCTCACCACAATACCTTGTCATCCGCCTCAGGTAACATCTCTCCTTCTGTTACCCATGTTCCTGATCCTCCTGTTATTGTTCCTATTGATACGTCTTCTCCTATTGTTGAACCTCGTTACCCTTCACGGGCGCGGTGTCCTCCTGAAAAATATGGATTTCCCTGTTCTACTAATCATCCTATTGCCAAGTTTGTTTCTTACCAGGGCTTGTCAACCTCTTACCATGCCTATGTATCTTGTACATCTGCCATTCAAATTCCTCGTTCTTTGTCTGAAGCAATGGCAAATCCTCATTGGGTAGCAGCCATGCAAACTGAAATGGATGCACTTGAACGAAGTCAAACTTGGGAGATGGTTCCTTTACCTGCTAATGGAAAGACAGTTGGGTGTCGATGGGTGTTTAATGTGAAGTTTTTGGCTGATGGAACCGTTGAAAGGTATAAGGCTCGCCTTGTTGCTAAAGGTTTTACACAAGTACCTGGGCGTGATTTTGGTGCTACTTTTGCACCAGTTGCTAAACTGTCTTCAGTTCGTCTTCTCATCTCCTTGGCTGCTTCCTTCCATTGGCCTCTTCACCAGTTGGATGTGAAAAATGCTTTTCTTAATGGTGACCTTGATAAGACTATTTATATGGACCCTCCACCAGGCTTTCGTGGTGTGGGGGAGTATGTTGGTAAGGTGTGTCGTCTTCGGAAGTCATTATATGGGCTTAAACAATCACCACGAGCTTGGTTTCTTCGGTTTAGTGAGGTAGTTCTCCGGTATGGCTTTACTCGTTGCCATTCAGATCATACAGTGTTTGTCAGATGCATTTCAGGAAGACGTACCTATCTTCTCGTCTATGTTGATGATATGATCATCACAGGTGATGATATTGCGGGTATCTCACAGATTAAGGAAGATCTTAGGAAAGCTTTTGAGGTAAAGGACTTAGGGCCTTTGCGATATTTTCTTGGGATTGAGGTGGCCCGTTCTTCCAAGGGAATTTCTTTGTCTCAAAGAAAATATGTCCTAGATCTGTTGAGTGATACAGGGAAGTTGGGATGTCGACCGGTCTTTACACCTACAATACCCTTACTTCCAACAATGTTGAATAACAAAATAATTGTGATATGAGTTTGTCGATTCTTATCAAAACAAGCTGTTCTTTTCAAGATTGTTTTTTACAATAATCAGTATAACACAGATCTATCTATAAATAAGGTCTTCAAGCAATTACTGAGCTTCGCCAAAATCCAAATTTATCCGGCAAGATTTGGCCTTTTCATGGATATTTATCAAAATGAGGAATTTTTCATGCTGATGCAGAAAAAGCTATCTTTCAATTCTGATTGCTAGAAAAATGAAATGATTTTTCCGATATTGGCCACGGCATTTTGACTTATGGTCTTAGTCATGTGAGATGGTCATCCTCAAGGGACCACATTTCACTTGTCCAAAATTTTCACGGAGTATCCCTTTTGAGTATTTTGTGATCAGGTGAGACACCGGTTAATAACTTGTTGTAGTTTGCTTTTTCTGGTTATTTTCTTTTAATTTCTGCTGTAATCTTAGCCCATCTCTACCTACTTCAATTTATCAATTAAATTCGCCTTCTACCAACCAGAAACAAAAAAAAGTGTGTTCAACCGTACTAATAAACAATGAATCTATAAGTCAACAATGAGCATTGCAACAGGTGCAGAGGATATCATATCCACTTTTAAGTATGCTCAAATAAAGCATAAAGATTGGACTTCAAGATCCAAGGAGAAAGGTCCCAGTTTGATAGTGTCTGAATTGATTATAGTACGATAGCAGGCAATATAAGTTCCATGAAGAAAAAAGAAACTATATTAGACAGCAATGTACAGACCTCAGATGACAACTTGTCCACTTTTCGATATAGATTTGAAAGCTCTCCTGCCAATTCAGAATGCTTTCTCCTGCTTGGTGACAAAACCAAATATTAACAAAAAGATATCCCGCCGATGTTACGATATAAATATAGGAAAAGTTCGACAAAAATCCAAAAGAAAATGGTGAAACAATAGCAACTCTAGATAGAAGATGTAGCTGCTGTGTAAGATAGATTAAGAAGAAATTATTTGTTTAAATATTTGTTTGTTTGCTGTTATTCTTGTTGCTTTTGTTAAAAGAACCCAATAACTTGTAAATAGTGCAATAACTTTGTCAAATAACAGGCAAAGAAGGATGTTATAACAAAAAAAAAAAAAAAATTGATTGTAAAGCACATACATATAAATTGAAATTGTCAATGAGATTTAGCTACTGTATAAGAAGGGTATCAAGTTTTTCCTTTACTGTTTGCTTTTTTCCGTTGTTGTTGCTTTTATAACAGACGTTAATTTTTATATTATGTGCAATATTTTTTCACAAAAACAGGCGATGGATTGTGAAAAGAAAAACAAATTGACAACACATACATAGAAAATTGAAATTGAGCAAATAATCTAGATTCCAGAGATGTATTATACCGAAGAGAATGTAGATCAAGATGAATGTGAGTCTCTACTTGAGCCTTCAGTGCTGCAAGTATGGCTTGTTGCTTAGCATTTTCAACTTGAGCTTCTATCCATTGCCTCTCACTTGTCGGGTATCTGAAATCATCAACCATCAGAAGGATGTTAAAATACCAACACAGATTTGGATATCTTAGGTCATATCTTAATATAGCAACACAGATTTGGAATCATACAGGATCGATAGTCTAGGACTAGGGAGGTAGAACAGGGGCTTTGGCACTTTCTTTTGGGCCAAAGATCAATTTATGACATGATAATGTAATCTTTTTTTTTTTTTTGATTGGCAAGCCTGTTTTTAACGAGATCAGTAACTCAAAGATGCACTACCTGGGATCGAACCCCAGACCTCTGGTATCATCGCCCAGAGGTATTACCGACTGGGCTCAGCTGGCATCTGCGATAATGTAATCTTAATTGATCTTAAAAAATTAGCAGTGGGTTTTTAGATTTTTGATGAAGAATTTGTGCTGATAATGTAAAATTCTTTGACTACAGTATTAAAACTACCTTTTAGAGATGAAAAGGTAATATAGATACTGTTGCCACTCACTTATGAAAAATAGCAAATTATGAGGATTTTTTCATAAATAAATAATGTTTATTAATAAACAAAAGAAAGTAGAAAGAACAACACAGGCATGTTACATATTATGTGCCATAACATGAACGGTGCCATCATACTTGATTACTTTCTTTCAGGAGTTAGCCAATGACTGAAAGTTTGCTTTAACTGGGATAGGGTAACATGCAATGTAATGTTAGGTACAATTCATAAGGGACTTGTCTTGTGTCTGTATGAGAGAGGGGAAAGTATGAATAATGAATTGTAATGGTTTTTGTGACTTGAATCAATAAAAATTTTACCGATCAAAAAAAAAAAAAATAAAAAAACATACCTAGAAAACAGGATTTTGAACATATTCTATGAAATACCTGTAAGAAAGTACCAGTTGATAATATATCATTGATAATCGGCCCAAAAGAAAAGGCAAATATTCCAACGATAATTAGGCAAAATTTTGGTCCACATGCTAAGATGTTTACTTCGTGACTTCAAAATGCTAAGAGCGAACAAAATTTCAAGTAAAGCAATCAATAAAGATAACATACGTCACAGAACTGTGGCCACAAGTCTAAGCTACAGAATTTGATGGGATATATGTTTTCATGATGGGTTGGCAAAGGGATGATAAGATCCACAATAGGAATACTTACATAGAGCGAAGACGATGAAGTTCAGTCATACGTTGATGGTCAGATTTGTCCGAATCTGTTGTTGTAATAAGCATTTGAAAAGTGTTACCAATCTACACCTTTTAAGGTTGTAATTATAACTAAAAGATATGAAAGATGTAAATACCCAGTCGAATCTACTGAATGTATTTTAATTAACAAGACTAAATGCACTTACGAATGAAAATTTTAAAAGCGCCGCCTTCAGTATCCAACAACAAAAATTTCAGAAAGTTCTATATCTATATCCAACCATCAACCAAATGTCTCGTTTGAATAAAAAAAAAGAAGCTAACACAATGTCAACGACTAATCAACCTGTTGAAATTTTCCCATTGCGATCTTAACCTACTCATCTTAGTGTACTCTCTACTCGCTAAGATCCTAGCCACCCACAAATAAAAACCACCGCTCAAGATTTTCCAAAATTTAGGATATTTCCTCAAAAACTACCTCGTTTTGTCATATGTACATATAAATTCACATGCGAGTCATAAATCCATCAGTTTAAATTCTTCACCAGAATGATCTATTAGGGGGTTAAGGATAAGCTATAAGGATCCTTGGCAATTTCAGATTCAAACAATGGCATTGTTGTATATACATAGCATGTTAACTGCAAAGGTAAAATAGTGGAATAGGGAAAGTCTTTTGGTTGAAGAAAATTATTGTGACATGTAAAGGACAGAAAAGTTGATTTTCAAAATTCAAAACGTTATAACTTATGCTTAAGAAGTCGGTTTTGAATAATATTTGTAAAGTTTGGGACTTTTCAAAGAAATCAAATGAAAGTACCAAATGTTTAGCCTAATGGTGCACACCTGTTATTGTGAGTTTGTAAAATATTGGTCCAAAAACACGAAGGCACACCAATTATCACGAGCAACGTAAGAGACAAGATGTTCAAGCCGGTTCTCATTAGTGTTGAATTGTGTTAAGTGCATGGCCCTGACAGACTAATGCATGACAATTAGTTGAGCCTCAGGATACACAATGCCTGTCTAGGTGTCCTAAGGTACACTATTGTGTCGAAGACACAACAATAGTTACGAGCACCCTAAGGTAGGTCATTCCTGAAGATCTAATTGTTGTTGGTTAAAAGTTCAATAGACTATAGGTGTGTTGATTAAGCCGAAGGCCCGTCGACCTGTCTGACAATCATTTCTCAAATGAAAAAACAAACTGGTAGGGGGTGTCATAGACACGAGTAAATCACGTAATGGGGGCATTATATTTAAGTCTTATTTCTTCTTGTTAAGGGAGGGGAGGGGAAGGGATTAAGATGTTCACCATGGTGAAAAATTCATAGTATTAGATTTCAGCGCATTTTGATGTAGTAAAATGAATAGTGGTTTGCAAGTTGAGGAAGTCTCAATGGTGAGAAGATCTTCCTAACAAAAATCAGCCCTTTCGATGCAGCAAAATGAATTATCTTGTAAATTATTCTCTTACATTAGTAACAAACATCTTGAAAATGAACAATTACTGCTTTCGACAGATTTTTAGTAATAATTACTAATCTCCTAAATAGTGTTAAAGACTCTCTCCCAAGCCAAACCACTATCATAACTACTATTACATGTATTTTTATTTTTAACATGTAATAGACAAAAGATACCTCCGTACTGAAATCATGAGATAAACATGTACTCCATTGGTGAAATCATGAGATATTCTGCCATAATTAGCTTGTAATCTTTGTAATATTATGCGCATGTTTATTCGTTGTATGTTGCCATATTTGGAATACAAGTGAACTATCAAGCAACTCATAAATGTGCATTATGTAACAAAGACATTATTAGTTGTAATTATGGCAGAATATCTCATGATTGTAATTGGCAAAAGCAACATGTAATAGACAACGGATACCTTGTACTAAGCAGTTTGAGTTGTCATCAAGATTCAGCCATGAACATTTAGCTTTACCCTCTTCAGCTACCAATCGAAAAGGACCCTGAAATCAAAGCTTTAGAATTACTTAATGAATAAACTTTGCACGTCATCCTAGAAGCCAGATTTTATGTATGCAATTTTATGTCATTAAATGTCTGTTAAAATTACTATTTAAAACAATCCAGAAAGATGTTGAACAAAGGCTTTTGTTGCAGGTCAAAAATCAAGGAAGGGTTTATTTTAATCACGCACTGCTGTATTGATCTTAAGCCTTTTTTCATGGTCAACTAGCTTTCTTCCCAAAATAAGCATTCAATAGTAAGTACATCTAAGAAGAATCCATAAGGTCCCAAGTGCTCAGTCTTTATAGTTTATCCATAAGAACCTGCATTTAAAATGTAGATATTTTCAGCACTTATTTTCCCAAGTGCTTAGTCTTTATAGTTTATTCAGAAGCACTGTCCTCACCCTAGCTTTTTCCTTTAGATTAAGATTTTGGCGTAAATTGTTCTCAATTATGAAATAGCAAGTGAGATTCTCGAAACTTCCCGCCGTATTTTTATAGGGCATGGAAACTTCACAAATTTAAAATGTTAAATCATTTGCGGTGTTCAGTCTATAACCAAGGAACATGACACAAAGCACGAAAGACATTTGCTATTTGATTGAGTATATACCGTCTCGAACTGCTTCACAAACCAATGGTTTAATTCCTTTGTACAAGCCGAGTCTCCAACTAGGTACGAATGGAAGTCAGAGTATGCTAAGTAGATTCCATACTCTACAAAGAATTAAATTGAAGACTGAGATTAACGATTGCAAAATGAGACTAATGATTGCAAAAAAAAAGTGATCTGAAAAGTTGGTTAATATGATACAGAGTAAAATTTTGTGGTGAAACATGAAAGAAAGTTTCCTGCTTCTAAGGACCCCACAACTTTGAGCGAGCAAACTCAAAAGTAACATCAAGGCAACGCTTGGAATCAAAACTAATGCTGCTGAATAAACACATGACAGGAAAACCAAGTTTTCACTCATACCATTGGATTAATATTTATTAATTTTTCACCACACACACATACTGATACAGACATAGAAAAGGATGATCATTATAACTAGCATGTAAACATTTAGACTCGGGATTTCAATGAAGTGATCCTAAATTCCATCTAGCTCAAACAAAATAAAACTTGACAACTAAGGAATAGAGACAATCAAAATAGAGTAGGAACCAATCACGAAGTTGAGCTTTATACAAAACATCTGTTACTTATTAAAGAACAAACAGAAAGCATAAGAAAAAAGGCGGCACAGCTTCAAAATTTTAATTGGTATTACAGGTATTTACCATCCCCTGAATGAAAATGAGCCAGCTCCTGTGCTGTAGATGCAAGTCTTCCAAGAACGGCATTCATCTAGTTATTGTGGAAAGACAAGTCAAAATATTTCTGAAATCTCCAGTAATCAAAAAATGACCAACAAAACTACTTTATCACGAACTATCCACGAATAATTCATGCTCAACAGGGAGCTGGCAGAAAAATGCATGTGCATGAGAACCAGATGTACATACACGCATATGTTTCATACTAGCTGCATTTTTAATTAATGTCGAGGGGAATCAGAAGAATTAAGATAAGCAAAAAAATGAGAAATTAACCACCCAAAAGGTGCAACCAACAATCATAACTTTTGTGGGCATTCAACGTCTGCTCATTAACCTAATTATCAGTTAGATAACACGTAAATATTTCTCCTACTATTGATTAAACCATGTCAGCTCATTATCAGTCCAGTCAGCAGTATCAAAAGGATTTAATTAGATTCTTTTGTGGCTTTAGGTCCCTTACAAAGCTGATATAATCCTGTGGTATGGCATAAAAAAGAGCTTGAAGAGTAATTTTGATAGTGTTTGTACGGTAAAAGCATCAAACCTCAGAAATGACAGTCGTTTTTGTTAACACCTATTGATGGGTATCTTTAAGAAACTACAACTGCGACTTTCACAAATATTTTAAACATAAATGATATGTATTACAAATAAGGCCTGCTAAGATATATAAGTTTGCAAAGTTTTCCTAGAGGACTAAAGGCCAATCTCCTGTACCACAAGTGTATCTCCTAGTTATTGACACTGATTTTTACTCTCACTTTTATGCATGTTCTATGACCTATATAAGTCTCACTCTCAAATACGTGTAAAACTTTAGGTATCAAAAACCACGAGACAAACAAATCAGGTTACCTCTAAATTTCTAGCAGAAAGATTATCATCAAGCACAGTGAGCTGTCCATTAACTGTGGAGGTTGCAGCCACCCGTGCTCTCCTCCCTTGGATCAAAGTTGAAGCTTGGCCTGCAAGCAAATCATACTGAGACTGTAGAAGCCTAAGCTGTTTCTGCAATTCCAAAGCTTCTGTTTTGTACGCAGAAGTCGCATCCCTAAAGAAAAAAAAATGAATAAATTTGTCACTAAATATATGAGAATATCAATATATACAAAAGAGAAATATGTCAAGCAACAGTGTAAAACCTGATATCTTTCAAACCTTCCTCAGACCCAAAAACTGCCTCCTGGTTGTCTCTCCTGCTTGAGAAGGCTGAAATGCTATCATAAGCAAAATCCAAATCTTCTCCCTGGCAATATTAGCCATATTACAAGCCTAAATAGAGGGAAGACTGGACAACTAAAAGAAAGTACAGGGCAATCCACAGCAAACTTATAATTATGATACAAATACTCGACCTAGAATAATGTGCTACAGTACAAGTGGTTTAGTTGTTATAGGGAAATCACAAACATGTTGGCTTATACAACATATCTGTGAACGTACAAAAATATAGACCATTATCAACTCAAAAGATGAATTGAGGTAACAATATATCACATTGTATATAGTTATTAGCTTTTAGTTTTATGCCTGAAGAATAATGTTTCCCACAAAACGTTTTTCAGTTCAAATTTCTAAAAGACTAAAATGTTTAACCTAGAACAATGGTGATCAACATAATGACTTATTTCTATCTTTTCAATATATACAATAATACTGACTTAATATTTCAGTGTACAAACACAGCTATAAGTTAGTTTAGTTTTATGCAAAAAGAATATGATTTCCAACGCTTTTGTTATGTTTCTCACAAGTTGAAGCAACTCTTTCGCAATCTAAAAAACTTGTTGTTTTCAGTACCAAACAAATTAAAAAAGAACAAGTTAGTAATACAATACCTCCAACAATTTCCCTTCTTGTGTAAATTGGTCATACCTATAAATAAACAAAGTAAATATCAATTACACGAGTATTCAAGCATTATTATGCCCTAATTCAATCAAAGAAATGTGAAATTGAGAAGAGAAGAGATGAAGTAACTTACAAAGAGAGTTCAGAAGGTGAAAGAACATTAGTAGAACGAAGATTAGAACAGATCCAATCAAGTAGAGGTCGAGCTTCTTCATCAAATGGCCATTCAAAACTATCTGGATCTAATTTTTCATGTCCTTCAAACCCTAATTCACCTAATAGATTGCAAAGTTTCGCACCACTACTACTACTACTCATCTTTAGGGATTTGGTTTTTGAAATTTTTCTTTTTTTAGAGAAATGATTTCGTTAATTAAAAGTCTTGCCTAATGGTTATGGCGGGGTCGTTTCTTTCTTTTCGAGTGGACTCGCCGATAATTTGGGCTGGCCCGTTTGTTTAATGGGTTGGACTAATAAAATTCATGCACAGTGAAGCCCATGACCACCAGTTTGCACCTGGGAAATTTTTTCAACATTTGCTTTTGAAGAGGATTTTCCTATGGTGTGTCATCCCATCTTCAAAACTGTGTGCATCATCATCCCATAATTTTCCGGTTATGTGGAGTTTATTATGATGATTTGATTCTCAGGTTCATTTTTTCCTAAAATTGTGATTTTGCAAGAACAATGTATGTTGTCCTTTGGTCTTATAGTATTTGATTTTGTACATAAAGGACTCAACTTTAAAGACATCAGAAATCAAGATCAACAATAACTCTATTACGACCAAAATTTGTTGATTTAGTTTGGGAGCTCAACTATGACACAGTGGAACATTTGGTTACCCGAAATATTGCATGTTTTAATTATCGAGCTCCATCACCAAAAACAAACGTCAGAACACAACATATGATTAAAGATTTAAAGACTACTTCAGTGCTTTCGTACAAGGTTTGAATCAAAGATTTAAAGACTACTTCAATGCATAAATGTAAACCACAGCACTTGAGTAGTTCAAGGTAAAATATAGACAGTTGAAATCCAGAACCAGCTGAGTGTGGTAGCATTGCTAGGGAAGGGGGAGAAAGGGGGGTTGCTTGTCTTTACTTTGCTGTGCCTTTGTTTTGAATTCACAAACAATTTAACTGAATTTTTGGCTACTTCTTTATGTTCTCAAAGCAATACAGTTTCTGAACAGGCAACACTGTCAGAAAGTCCAACTCTCAACAATGTCAGAAAGATCTCTGATGGACCTTAACTGAATTTTTGATGACATTCTACGCTAAGGACTTCTACGGCTATTACTGCAGTGGTGTGAAAGTATACAAGGAAACCAACTTCACTGCAGATGCACTTGCTTCCTGGGGGTTAGGAAAGCTCTAGATATGGACTATGGTCACTAATCACACGGGCACCATTCACAATTGGAAGCTCATGATTATGATCTCTTTCCTAACGGGTGCTTAGCTTGGAAGAGATCGAATATCCCCTACTTTTTTCTGTAAATATTTAGATAGATCTTGTAAATGTGTAACTTTCGAACGCACCAACCGCTCAGCCATAAAAATTAGTGTTTCACAAAAAAAATTGTCGTCTCTAAATACCGCCTTTCAGTGATATCAATCGACCACACGGCTTCAAGTGTCGGCACTACTTTTATTCTAGTGTTTTGTCAATTGAAGAATGTTTTGTAAAAGCAAGTACCTAACGCAACCCGTGAGAATGCTAGCTATATGGACAACTACATCTCAATCAAGCAATGGACCAATTCAACCTGGCCACTGTGATATGTTAACAAGATTAGACAAGCCACCCTTTTATGTTACTCAGTAATCCTCTGACCATTATCTCTTCATCTTTTAACCTATTCACTTTCCACCATGGAGTTCCCCCAAGTCCCAAGTTTAGCATATTCTTCTTTTGCACTTTCATGACCATCTTCTTCAGCATTGTACCCAGTACTTCACTGTACACAAGGTTAAGGTTACAAAAATGGACCCAACAGATCCAAATGGGTCCCATCATGAATAGGACTTGAAACTATGACACTAAAGATTAACTGCTCTCTGTAACTTTCATTTTGTTCAATTTCCAAATTTAAATGCAGTGTGAACAAATGGATCAATACAGTTTTCTGTAGCTTTCTTTGTTTTCATTCCCTACCATCCAAACAAATTTCTTGCATTCACTAAAGCCAAAAATTTGTCATCTAGGAAGAATTTGAATTTCTCAGGGTTGGCTATCTGATACCTCTGAATTTTAACCTTGAATAGAGACTCAAAATTATAAACCATCTTGTAATTATCTTCTCCATGGTTTGCAACTTTGCCTCTAACATCAAGAGATATAACAAATAAAGACCACTAATTCCTTCTTCCTCCCCACATTGTTTATGCCCCTTCGCAGAAAATTAACATCAAGAAAATGAAATTTTAAAACAGAACAAGCAAAACAGAGGAAATCTCATACTTTAGAGTGCAAATCTGTTAAAGATCAACCCTTTTCCCCGAAATGAAGATGAAGAAAGTATCATAAAAAAATCCAAACATGGGCAATGATAGAGGTTAACAAATATTTTTGGCTCCTGTGATCAGATCAATGCTATCCACAATGAGAATGCATTTATAATTACAATTTATTGATAGAACCGTTTCAATTCAACTCATTTTTTTGAAATTAAAGCTATATACACAATTGATCCAACGACTGTATATTGAATTTCAAGAAATTAAACAAAAACACAAAGCAGAAACAAGAATCCGAGGTTGGCGAGGTATATATTATTTTCGAGGAAAAATTACAATATATATATATATTTTCATAGTGACGAGGAAAAAATAAAAAGAGATGACATAAGAAATGATGATGGTATCTGAGGAAAAAAATTCAAAATCAACCTGCTCTGATCTTCTTAGACGGATTAACAAGAAGTGGTATGAAGACAGAATTCAGATCCCTTGGAACGTGGAAAAACAATTGAGAATTCAACACAACAGATTTTCGCTTCATTGGTCGAGGTTTCCTTGGTGCAGGTGGACATACTAATGGTGTCTTTAACAACTGATCTTCAGACTTTGGTGTATGACATTCTTCTTCTTTTTCTTCTAAAACTTTTTCAATCTCAACTGATACATTCTTGATTTCTTCAACCAGATCCAAAACTTTAACACCATTATCATCTTCACCGCCTTTTATCGTCGTTTTTGTTCTTGGAATTCTAATTGTTTGTATTGGAGTAATTGGCCAGAATTCTTCAGGTATTTCTAGACCCATTTTCGGTATTAACAACAAGAAGTAGAAGAAGAGAGTATATATGAAAGTTTACATATGGTGAAAGAGTCTCTATATAAAGAGAGAGAGAGAGAGAGAGAGAGAGAGAGACAGAGAGACAGAGAGAAGAAGAAGGGTGAATGATTGATTGAAGAAGAATAACAGAAAGAGAGGGAAGAGAGAGAGAGAGAGAGAGAGAGAGAGAGAGAGAGAGAGAGAGAGAGAGAGTATGTAAGAGCAAAAGCCAAAGAAAGAATAAGATAAATAGGAGTTAAGGCAGTCTTAACTACGCTAGCTGTTCAAAGTGGTCGCGCTAGAGTTGCGGGGGTTAACAAGTCTCATCATGGTTCAGGTTGTCTTGGACCACATTGTATATATGTGTATCAATTTGCTTTTATTTGACATAAATGGCAACCATTGTAGTATGGGTATGCATACATGAATATTTGTTTTTTTCTGAAGATATTCCAGCTACCAGATCTCAATTTTGAATTTCCATCCAACTATTGGAAATGAAATTTATTACCAAAAAATCTCACCTGAGTTTTACAAAATTATGTGTTTAATCATTAATGGGGTTAATTTTGTTATTATAGGCCCTGCTTGTTTGGGCTACAAAAAAGGCAAATTTTTACCCATCTATAGTTAGAGTGGTCCCTCCCAAGTTTACCTTTTGATTTGAATGGTCCCCCACCTATTTTAGTTTAAACCCTATTGGTCCCCCACTTAAACCTTGCATAAACATAGGATAATCATAGATGGTCCCTTACTAAATTTATTAGAGGAAGGTGTAAAAATTTTGCACTTTTGAAATAGCACCAAACTTTTGCATAAATTTTGTTCATAAAACTAATTATCAAGAGTTTCAAGCATATTAAATTAGGCTAAATTTCATGCAAATTTTTGCAGGGTAACCAAGCAGGGCCATAGCTGTAAAATTTACCATATTTTACATTACTTATGGATAATAAATTTCCCTCCATTTAACCATTTTGAATCTAGTATGTAGTATTTCCCTCCAAAATGTTGCTTAATGAAACCTGAGTTATGCACAAGCTGTAAGTAATAAATAACTCCTTAAATGCAATTAGATTGTGTGTATCACAGATTAAATGTTTACTAATTCTATAGAAGAAAAAAGAAAAGAGTCATGATGATCATATGGGAGTTTCTCTGGGTCTATTCTCTCTTTGAGGAAATATTCGCCTACCATTTACGCGATTTTAGCTACTGTTCTAATTTCTGACAATTACTTCCAAAAAACTCATCACCATATTATGCAGGTCTTTTGTCAAATTGTCATTTTAGGCAAATCAAATTCTTTTTTAAAATGAAATTTGGTAGCAATTTTTAGCCTATTTAATTTGATTATGAGTTACGTTTAATAAGTCCAATTATCATCTGACAACATTATCATCACACCACTATAACAGAAATAATGTGTAACACCCTTTGCATTCACGTTGATATAATGGCCGGTGCATTTATTCACTTTATACCTTCTTTTCAACTTGGTTATATACTACTCTATCATGTCTCTATAACTAGACCAGTACTGTTGATAAAATGATAAGTTGTGAAAATGTGTAGAAGTATAAAACAGAAACTCAGTATAATTTGCTCATCTTTTTACTGACCAGCCTAGGGTAAAAAGGCTTGTTACTGATTGCTTTGTTCAGAAATTCAACTGACATATTCGGGTTCATTTAATTACAGGAATAATACCTGTTTTTGTCTGTGTAATTCCCGTTTTCATCACTACCGATGTCTGGATTTTGGAATTAGAACTAAGAGCATTCCCAATGGTAAAACACTTTTAGTGGTGCCACATAGGATGGTTTTAAGGAATTTTGGGGTTTTCAATGGTTTTAGCGAAAAAAGGGTTTTAGTGTTTCCAATGGTGGATTATCCATACCGCACTCATTGTGGGGTATGGATCCATACCGCACTCATTGTGGCGGATGGATCTTCTTTTAGATGAGTCCATACCGCACTTATTGTGGGGTATGGATCCATACCGCACTAATTGTGGCGGATGGATTCCTACGTGGCACTTTTAACTCCTTGGCAAATTTGCCAAGGAGTTAAAAGTGTTTCGCTTGAAAAGTGTGTTAAAAGCTACCATTGGCAAGTGTTTTTACTAAAAGTTAACTAAAAGTGTGCTAAAACCTACCATTGGGAATGCTCTAATGAGTATAATTGATCAACCTTATTCTAGGAATTAAAAGAATTAAAGATAGGTAACCAAGAAAACATTCTACCAAAGTACTCTTGGCCTGATCATTAAGATCTGAAAACCAGATCTGAGAGGCAAAAGCTGCCTAAATCACATGATTTTTGGTGGGCGAAGAGTAGATGAAAAAAATTAAAGAGAAACAGTGTAACATGTCTTCCATGTGAGCCAGAAATATAACCTTAATAGTATATGTATTTGCAACTTATGTTTAACAGCATGGAAATGCAAGTTACAGCTTATGTTAAGTACTGTGATTGCTGGATAACATGTTTGAGTGAGCAGTTAAAGTGATAACGCTAATGGAGAAACTCTGAAGCTTCTGCTTCAAGGACAAGTACTAATTCATGTAAAAAGATATCCAAGCTAGCAAAATTTTGTTTAATGTATTATAGATGAATTTTAATATTGATTACCGGCACTTAAACTTGCGGTATAATCATCAACAAATTAATAACCAGAGACTATTATTTAGGTCAGCATAGGTTTGTTTTTTTTGTTTTTTTTTTCCCGAAGGTCAGCATAGGTTAAGATTATCAAAAATACAATTAGTCAATTAGTAAGAAAAATAACAGTATATCTACATAGTAACATAGAGGATTTGCTGATTTGGTGTATATATATGTCATTCTTTTGGAGTTGACATTGTGGAAACCTATAATAACGGCCAATCAGGCACCATTACAACTTATTTACTTCATGCGTAGAAAACAAGATTCTGTAAGATGGGCTGGCAAACAAGGAGCACGTTGCAAGGAAGAAGAAAGTGGAAAGGGAGATTAGCAGAAGAAGTAGTATATTGAACACCAAAAGTACCCTTGCAGCAGCACATGGAACAAATGAGTGCACATCACCAAAGCCATGAAATTGAGTGTAGATGAAGCAGACTCTCTTTGTCTCTAGGTCCACGTACTTTTTTACTTTATATGTACATTAGATATAGATTATTGAAACTACTGTAAAGAAAGTACTACTCCAATGAATTTCAAGATGGATTACAAGTCTGCTTCTTCTTGGTGCAATTAGCTATGCATGTATTATTCCTAACAAATCTACTGCTCCAATGAATTTACCAAGTGTGACCTACCCAACCTTTGGATCGTATCAAACATATTGAATTATTGATATTGATTACAGGTCAATCAAAGTGTCTGAGGGTCCTAACCAAAGATACACGTATCATAAATGAATGTTATAGCCTTATAGGACACTCTATGGATAAAGGATGGTGGTGAACATTCATCAAATAATGTCAATTTTATTAGTGTGTAGAGCCTAGAAGAGAAAGAATAAGGACATACCTTGTTTAAACTAAAATGAAAGGTGAAGGGGACTTGCACATGACCACATATAGCATCCAATGGAAAGTCATTAATAGAATAATAATATGTTTAATGGTTTGTGTATGGTGGTAGTTTTGGTTGGTTGTGGAATCTGGATCTAAAAACCCACCACATGCCCCCAGTGTCTTCCTCTTCACCTGAGTAAGAATAAAAAGAAGAAAAATGGATGCCCATAATTCCAAAACAAGTACTATTTTCCAGTTGCTATGTATGCCTGAGCATGTGTGTGTTTCTACACCATAAGAAGATTAATTATTTTTGTAATACATACAAAATGGGTTTTCATGAATGTTCTTGTAAAATAAGTGATCCTAATAAACCACTCTGCTTCCTCAAGACATAATATGAACATGTCAGAGTATGGATACCTGTAATATTTAAATTAGATTCCTTAATGGCCATATATATATATATATATATATATCATTAGAGTATCTTTGGTTGAATTATATATGTACTGTAATAAGAACTGGTTAGAACTAGAAGGAAAACATGCATATGGGAAGTTGTAAGAAACTGAAACTACTTCTGTATTCTAATCTTACAAAGGTATGAACCCTATCTCATTGGCAATCCCAGTAAGATCGTCACTAACAATAAATAAAAGCCACTTAACAGAAGAACCTAATGAGCTTATTTCAAGCCATTTTTTCTCCAAACCTATAGGATCAAGCAAGGATTACATAACTTAGTAACTATTTGGTTGAATTTATTGTGTCAGATCATTTCCTAGTACAGTGTGGTTTTCCCTATAGTTCGAGAGCTCCTTGTAGGCTGTACTGTAGGACCTGGTGGTTAATGTCACCAAAACAGAATTTAATCGTTGATTATGTTACCACGTCATAACAGAACACTGGCTAGCCCATCTCACTGTGGCATACCGCATACTTTGGAGGTTACTTTACGACCGTCCCTGCACCCAAAGCCAATCTAGAATAAACTGTTCCAAAATTTACCGGGGATGGTTTGCATATATAACAAACACCGACTTCGGTGCTACATTAGAACTGTCCTAGTAAGTAGTAACTCCACATTTCTGTACAACTTGTGAAGAAAGAGTACGGATCACATTTCTGTAACAGCTTGTGAAGAAAGAGTCCACCAGTGCATTTTAGCTAAAGCCTAAAGATGCCAAAGGTGCAACTTTAGCAAATTAAACAAGAAGAGTTTAAAGGTATAAACTAGTTTAGTACACCGACATGCTGCAACATTTTTCTGATATTTAAGTAAAATTTGTATATGTTAATCAAATTCACTGTCTTAACAATCACTATCCTTGCCAGGTATTATGTTAAAGTTAAACTATTGCATCTTCCCTTCTTATTCTAGGAAGACAGATATTCTGATTGTGAGAGAGATATAGATGAGGAATCCTTACGGGGAAATGGTAAGAATACATTGGGAATTAATCTGTCCAATGAGTCAATGACTTCTTTAAAAAGCAGAACCAGAAGATGGGATCTGGAAAGTAGGTCAGTTGTATACCAACATAAACGTACAGATCCCCAAACAGCTTGCTTTGCCAAAACAAACCAAACAACTTCACTTGCATCTTTCCTATTGCTAGGTTGGATATCTTTCTTTGGTATTGCTAAATTATTTGCTATAGTAACTTTTTTTTCTATGGTATTTTATACTAGGGTACCCTTTGTATAAAGGAATAATTACATGCTCTACGTTGATAATCCATTATATTTCAGGATTCAGAAAATTATAAATTCCTTTTCATCTTGCAACTTCCAAGAAAGAGGTGACCTTAACCTTATGCACAAATCACAATGGTAGTAGAATAGTAATCCTAAACAATTGTTTTGATTTGGACAATTATAAACACTAAATTAAGAGTGTCTTGGTGAAGGGAAGCACATGCCATGCCTCATGCCCTCATGTTACAAGATCCGAAGAAGATATCATAAAGTTTATAGGAGTATATTAATTATAAGAGTAGATGAAACATGATTAGGTTCCCTTACATCCCTTACAAAAGCACTAACAGAGTCAATGCCTTCCATTATCTATACTTCCAAATTTGTAGTATAAGGGAGTGATCCAAGTAAACCTTATTCGATCAATTGCCGAGGTATATGTTGGTAACTATTTAAAAGTATATCAAACCCAATCACATAGTTATAAGCTTAAAAGATCTACAAACACACTTATACACATGGATAGCCCACAAAAGTGACAAAGTATATGTCACAGATGACACAATCCCTAATGGTAACCCCATGTAAAGTCAAGATATAATACTCTATTAGCAATATTAATCTTTCTAGCTACTTCAAACTAAAGTAAAGTTTAGTTGCAGTTGTTGCATGTGAGTGAGTGATCCCAGAAATCTAGAGAATGACCATAGGCGAAGCTTAGAAATTAGGGTTAATGCCTTTTGAAGGAATGTTTATTGTCTAAAACATCTAAAACATCCATGGCAGTTGTGAAGACATAGTCTAATGCATAGTTGTACTGTTTTTAACATAACTGTCTGTATAATTACAGAGGAACACTATTACATAGAAAGTCCTTAAGGGGTTGCACTGTACAAGTACAACCCCATCTAGCTAGCTAGCATTGCCCATGACACATTTTCTATTAGGGTTGGGGGTATTGATATATATTATAATTAAAGCTTCGTACAGTCTCGCGATATGGTAAACTGTTACACCAAGGAGGTTGATTCTCATCATGAGATGCAGGATCTGGTTGCCAAATTAGTGGCAGTATACATTCTACATTCTACTGCATTATTCATGAAGATGAATCAGATCAAATTTGTTACCAAAACGTTAGTCTCCCACTCCCAAACACTCCAACATAGGTACCAAATCCTACTATCCGCCGTATCCAACAATTTTTAAAAAATTTGAGGAACAAAAATTAAAAAACACTGTAGTTTATTTAAATTTTCTAATATATACAACAACAAATTCTGCTTCCTCTAGTACGTATTTGTTTATGTACTTTTTTTTTTTTTTTTTTTTTTTTTTTATAAAAGGTAGGAATTTATTCAAAACAAAGAGGACCCAAATACACCCTCATCACTTGATCAGCATGCTCATTGAGCACCGTCAGGTTATATAACAGAAACAGATTCCAGAACATACAATTATACAAAAGCCCCTAACCATACAGTTACAAACCTCATACATCCCTATCTTACACACCCTACATTCCCAGCTCCTGAAAAACACCACTTCTCGTGCAGAAGAGCTCCTCATATATCTTGTCAGAAAGAGTGATCTGCAGCTTCTGAAAGTGTTGCTTGCACAGTTGCACCCTTGTTCACCATCACCCCATTTTAGGTTTAACTACGAAGCCCATGTTAAAGGTAAGTTATGGAGCCACTCGACAAGGAAGCAGAATGGGAGAAACCCAAGTGAAGACATACTTGTTCATCAAGGCAGGTATCACCATACCAACCAGGAAACAAGTGAGCATAGTGGGAGCTTACAAACAGGACAGAAAGAAGCTACTAAAGGAAGTTGTAAGCTTGGATTCCGTGAGTTTATATGTTGAGGAAGGCTGGACCTCTGGTATCCTTCATGCTCCTTGGTACCTGAAAGCTCCGACGGTCGAACACCAGTGGACTTTCAGGTACCAAGGAGCATGAAGGATACCAGAGGTCCAACCTTCCTCAACATATAAGCTCACGGAATCCAAGCTTACAGAAGTCAAGGGAATACAAGCCCAAGGCCGTCGACAGTAGTGGATCCAGGAGGACATACTTAGCCTTCTAAGATAATACGAGAATAAACTATACACTAATTCTTAGAAATCAATTGGTAGGGAATTGTTAGATCTTTCTCTGTATTTACTTGACCTATTTGTTAAGAGAGAGAGTACTTGAGAGAATGTGTGATAAACACATGTTTGTACCTAGGTTTAAGTTTAGAGAATTTTATTTGTGTAGCCTAATTGTATGTGGCATCTTATGATTGGGTGTAGCTTTAAGTTTTAGATAATTTTTTTACTTTAAGTTTCTTTGTTTTTTAATATAAGGTTAGGGGCGTTAACAACGAATTTGAATTTGTTCCAACAACACTCTCCACCAGATTTTGCCACGTACTACTAATTTTTATTTATATTTTTTAAATTTAACTGGTCCCACTAGGGTTAACAGCACCCATCTTAGGTGTTTTAGTTTTTTAATTAATTTCACTTAATATTAAAAAAAAATTAAAATCAAAATTTTTATTTTTTAATATAGCCACGTAGCAAGATCTGGGGGAAAGTATTGTTCCGCACTCCGTTAACAACCCCGCTTGCCCATTAAAAAAAAGTTTTTCACTCCTTGTTGTTGCATGTATCTCTTAGGTGGTGTTTGATAACACGATTTTCCTGTGGCAAACGCGAATTTGCCCGCTTTTTTTCATTTGCTCGCGTTTGATAACCCAGTCGGATAATTCGGCAAAATTTGCCTAAACACCCTCACGTGCCTCTATTTTCCCGCATTAAAGCGGACAAATTTTGCCTAGCCCCCCCCAGGCAAAATTTGCTTTGCCTGATCACCCCCTTTTATTTGCCAAGTATATAAACAAAAATTAAAACAACTGAACCTACCTTCAACCCTATTCTCTACAAACAACAATGGCGGCGACTGCAATGGCGATTTTGCAACAGATCTTCAATTAGGTTTGTTTTCTTCACTTTAATCTGCAACAATTTGCACAAGATGCACAAGATCTGACAAAATGCCGAGATTTTGCAACAAATCTTCAACAGTTTAAATTTCATCAATTTCTTCAACAGATCTTCAACAGTTTAAATTTCTTCACTTAAATTTCTTCAACTGTTGAATAGATCTGTTGTCAAAATTTCTTCACTTAAATTTCTTCACTTTAAAATTTTCTTCACTTAAATTTCTTCACTTATAAATTTCTTCACTTTAAAAATTTTGCCACTTTAAATATCTTCACTTAAATTTCTTCATTTTAATCTGTTGCAACAGTTTAAATTTCTTCACTTTAATCTGTTGCACAAGATAGCTGTATAATCTGTTGCAACAGATTATACCGAGATTTTGACAAAATGCACAAGATTTGTTCGATTTGTTCATCACAGCTATAGATTTGTTCGATTTGTTTATCACAGCTATCGATTTGTTCATCACATCGATTTGTTCGTCACATCGATTTGTTCATCACAGCTATAGAAGGTTCGTCAGCTTCATTTTTTATTGATTCGTTCTAATTGTTTTAATTAATCAATTGATCTATTTCAATTGCTTGATTTTAAATCTACAATGTCCATGAGCACAATCTCAATAGTTATCTTGTTTTAGTTGTTCGATTCACTTGTTTCAGTTGTTCGATTTGTGTTTGACAAATCAATTTCAGTTGTTCGATTTGTGTTTCAGTTGTTTGATTAGTTATCTTGTTTCAGTTGTTCGATTTGTGTATTGATTTGTGTTTCAGTTGTTCGATTCACTTGTTTGGATTGTTTGACAATTTGAGATTCGTGTTAGGTGTGTAAGTTCAATTACGTGTTTTTGTAATTGTTTGATGAAATGTCAGAATGAAAACATGGAGTGATTCAATTTGGTAAACAAAGAAATTTTGCATGTACATTTTGATGAATCTAGTTTCTTTGAAATTGACATAACTATCAATTATATTTTGTTGAAATTCATAGTCACTCAATTTGAGATCCATGTTCAATTAAGTGTTTGAATCATAACTCTTTCATGAAATGCTTCAATGAAAAATAATTTTGTTTTTCTTATAAAATTCAGTTGGGAAGTAAAACAATGGTAATTTTTACATAAAATATTGATTGAAATCTATTCTTCTATACTACGTGTGGGATATCACTGTGTATCATTGCTTGGATACATCTACAGCTTATTCACAGAGTTTCTATAATCTCTCCAAATTTAATATACTTTCTACAATCGATGTGTGGTTTGGCTGTGATAGTAAATATTTGTGTATCTACTAATCAAAAGATGATATTTACCACTAGTTTTTAATATCGTGTAATAAGACAAAATTTTCTTTTTAATGTTTCATGGTATGGATTGTGGCTCTTTATATTATTCCTAATAATTTCTTATTCAGCAAAGAATGGAATAACCGAGCAAGTTTAAATTGTACTCAGATTTTTTTCTTGTTATATTTGCACATAGTGTTTGGTAGCAACATGGTAGTAGTTGTTCTTATACTGTATCACATTGTTCATGATTCTTACTGGTATATCCTCCTACATTTTTGCACCTTTCTAAAAATTCTTTTGTTTGTCTATATTTGTATGTAATGTCTAGATTCTATGTTGATAATATCTGATGAATGTTTATGTGTGTTTTTGTCGCACGGATTTTTCTTTTGCAGACCAGTATCGTTTAAACATCAGCTCAGAAATGTATGATTTTGATTTGAGTTTTTTTTTTTTTATTTTATTTGTTCTAAAAATTGTATGCAGTAATGATGTATGAATTTTTTTTGGCAGCTTCGCTTTCTCTTGTCCATCGCTTTCTCCCCTTCACTCGTCTTTGCTTTCTCTCGTCATTTGCTTTTCAAGGTTAGTTATTTCTTTTACCATGTATTAGTTGGGATTAGAAAGCATGTTTTTGTCAGCAGTAGGTATCTGTATATGCAGTAGGTATCTACCATGTATCAGTTGGGATTCCAATGACATGTTTGAATAATTAAGTGATGTATATGAATTGAGTTTAGATTGTTTTTATTATATAATCATGCTTTCAAGTTTCAACATACAATAATTCTTTAAGAATTTTTTTTAATATAGATTGTTTTTGTCATCTATAGATTGTTAATTGTTTACACAAATAATAGTACATACTAGTATCCTGATTAGTTTGTACACACATCGTAGGACTTTATGTTAATTCTTACGCATATACAGACTAATGATTGTATTAGTTATTTCTTAATTACACACATAGTACAGACTAGTAACTTGATTAGTTGTGAGAACTATATTATAAGAAATAAGTTGATGTAATGGTAACTCATAATGTTAACAAAATCTAAAGTTAAATAAAAATTGAAATCTGAAAGTATAGTTAAATTGAAATCTGAAAATATAGTTAAATAAATTGAAAGCTGATACATATAAACTGAAAGTTGAAACATATAAACTCATTATGTTGAAAACATCTAATTACCACTTTTCAGAGAATGGGTAAGTATTCCTATTATGTTGTGCGTCGTGGGTTCTGTCCGGGTATCTACAAAACTTGGGAGGAGTGCAAGTCACAGACGGACGGCTTTAGCAACGCTGACTGGCGTGGTGCTTATACCATTGCTGAAGCAAGGCATATGCTTCAGCAACATCTTACAAATGGTTTCTATCAATCTTCTCGCCTTATGTGTGATCCTAATCATCTTATGTCCCAGTCTTACATTCATGCGCCAGAACCGTCTGAACATTCTGGTCAATCTTACCAATCTGCCGCTCAATCTCAAGCACCTCTATCTCCACTAGTCAGTCATCGGCCCTTAAACAATGTTGTTGTGGTGGACGACTTTATATGGTTGGTCAAGAAGTTGGTGTTGGTTATGTTGATTGTTGTTATTGCATTGTTAATTAAATTGTTATTTGTCTTGTGAGATTTATGTAAAAAGTGAAATTGATGATGTAAATTATTAACCAGTTTTTATAATAATTTTTTATTTAAAAAGCACTCTTACGCATTCATACACTACTAACAATTAAAATTATTAACCAATTAAACTTACCACATGTTCTGTAGAATGCCTACCGAAGATGAACGTATCGTTACAGCTACTATTGTAATTGTAGCTGTCGATTGGTTAATGCACTATATTGCAACGAGACGTGAACGTGTTCCTAGACGTCCTAGGGCTCCCTATACCTATAATAGAGATTCGTCGCGTGGGCAAACCTTAGCCCGGTTCTACACCGATAACGACAACGATTGCCATGACTAATTGAGGATGAGGCGTTTTGCATTCCATCGGTTATGTGCTAGGTTGAAGACTATGGGTTTAACCGACTCTCGGTACGTGTCAGTTGAAGAACAAGTTGCAATGTTCTTGCTCATAGTCGGCCACGACAATCAGTGTAGAAGAACACGTCACGAGTTTAGGCATTCTGGACAAACCGTGAGCCATTACTTCCACTTGGTTTTGAATGCTTGTCTACAATTGTATAGGCAAGTGGTTGTCAACGCCACGGCTGAGAACTCACCCCTCAATGACGGTCCTGGGGATGTATTTTGGCATCAGTATTTCAAGGTACGAAAAATTCTTTCGTATTTTATCATCTTCTTATAGGTACGAAAAACTCTTTCGTATTTTTCTGACCAAGTAAATTGTTAATTAGGACGCTGTAGGCACAATCGATGGTACCCACTTCCCCACCTTAGTGCCCCTTGATGATCAACCGAGGTATCGTAATCGGAAAGGAGTGATATCCCAGAATGTTCTAGTTGGATGTACGTTCGACATGAGATTCACTTACGTTCTAGCTGGGTGGGAAGGGTCGGCGCATGATGGGCGGTTGTTGAGATGTGCGGTTACTCGTCAAGGAAGGAGATTAACCTTGCCCCCTGGTAAGTATTACCTTGCGGATGCTGGCTTTGCATTAAGTCCCGGCTTCCTCACACCTTATCGTGGGGTTCGATACCATCTCAAAGAACAAGGACATCGGGCTGTTGAAACTGATGAAGAACTGTACAACTGTCGGCATTCCAGGCTACGTAATGTTGTGGAGAGGATCATAGTGGTGTTGAAGAAACGCTTCGCTTATTTGAGGAAAGCACCATTCCATGATGTGAAGACACACACAAAGATAATATTGGCGTGTTGTGCAATTCACAACTTCCTCAAAGATATCGATCCAGCTGATGTAGTGGAACCTGATTTGGAGGAACCAGAAGAACCCGTTCCCCCCGAGGCAGATAATGCGCAAGGCGGTGGAATACTCATATCCGCATCACGGTCTTGGAGTAAGTGGCGTGATGACTTGAAGAAGGAAATGTGGACTAATTATGAGAATTACAATGAGCTGGAATAGCGTTGAGGTTTCGTTGATTTTATTAGGGTTGTGAGTGTGGTAGTGTTGTGCTTGAGTATTTGATAAGTTGTTTGAAATAATTTGTTTGGGTTGTTTGAAATAAGTTCGAATAATGGAAGAGGTAATTTGCCAATAATTGTAATAAGTTGGAATAATTTGTGGTTTGGACTATTTGATAGTGTTATGAGCGAGATTATGTTTGGATGTTTGATTTGGACTATTTGATAAGTTGTTTGGAATAATACGCTTGTGTATGGTTCATATCTGTGTATAACTGTGAGTGTGGGATGATTAGGTACAACTATGTCGAACGGACAGTTCAAGAAGCCTAGAAAGACCAAGAAGGGCAATGGTAACGATTCAGCGGACCCTTACTTCCCAACTGACAAGCCAGTTAAGTGCCACATAAGGTGGACCAACAACATGAAAGAGGTGATGTTGAACACTTTGTATGAAGAAGTGTTGAGAAACGGTAAGAGAGCTGACAATGGCTTAAGAACCGAATCATTGAAAGCAGCTGCAGATGGTGTCAATTCAGCCCTCCGTATGAATGTTAGTTCTGAACATGTACGGACTCGCCTGAAGACACTTAGGAAGGACTACAAGATTGTAAATGAACTTCTGGATTTGTCTGGTTTCGGATTTACTTTTGACACTGAAAACAAGACTGTTATTGCTGCAGATGAGGATGTTTGGGAACGATACTTTCTGGTAAGGCACATTTGTTGATGAGTTTGGTAATTGTTGGGTCGTAAACTTGACAAAATGATTAACACAATGGTGCTTTGTAGGCTCATCCTGAATCACGTAATGTTCGTGGGAAGCATTTTCCATACTTTGAACAATTGAGCCTCATCATCGGCAACGACATTGCAACTGGTGAAGGAGCATGCACAGCTGATGAAGTTGATGATGAACAAGTTGAGGGGTCACCTGCAGGCAGTGGTAAGATACAACCCTTTTGTGTTTATTAAATTTGTTGTGTGAAATAATCTGGGGCTGATTCGTAGATTGTGAATGTATACAATCGCAGATGAATTGGGGGTTGATTCGTACTCTTACATGGATGATGGTGCTGGACACAAGTGGAACAACTGCAACAAATAATGAGAGCTCAAGCAACTGCAGTGATTCTGCCCCTCGCATGCACCCAATTCCACCCCCAGTGCAACCTGTTCAGTCCAAGCGCAAGAAGTCGCGTTTCAGACCCCAAGAACAACCAAACAACTCTGAGTATGCAAAGGGCATCATGGATGCTGTTAGGACCTTGGCAGTGGCATTTGCTGGTCCGAACATCGATGATTTGTGTGATGCACTCAAGGTTGTAAGCAAGGGGGACAGAGTTCTGTATCTGAAGGGTCTCGACTTTCTAGGTGTTGAGGACAAGCAAGCGAAGATATTTCTTGGGATGGACGCTGATCTGAGGGCTGATTGGTTGGTTGATAAGCTTAACTATGTTAAGCCTTTCAATGGGGATGAGTGGGCTAAGGAGTAGTTGTTTTCATCTGTCTTGATGTGTGTGTCTTGATGTGTTCTTTTCGTGAACTAGTTAACTTCGTCTAAACTTTGTATCAACTTTGTAACAGATATGACTTTTTTTATTATCTATCTATGGTTTTAACTTTTGTTTATCTGAATGGCTTGAATGGTTTAGTCCTGAAATTTTCCGTCACATTTTATTACTTTGTGTTGTCGAGTTGTGTCGAGTTCAGAAAATATATATATGTTGTAGTTGTATGTGTGTGATGTAAACTGACTGCGATGGATTGTTTCAGTCAGTGGGAATGGTTTAGTCCTGAAATTTTCTGTCACACTTATTACTTTGTGTTGTCGAGTTGTGTCGAGTTCAGAATATATATATATATATATATATATATATATGTAAACTGACTGCGATGAATTATTTCAGTCAGTGGGAATGGTGCGAATTATTCACACCCGAAAAAATCCCCGTCTAGGACGGCGTTTGTTCGCGTGGACTCCAGATACGGACCACACGATGTGCACTGCTATGCTGGCAGACGAGACACCAGGTCCACTTATGGTCCGTCTTAGGTCGGGAATGGTAAAGGCTTCTGATGTTTTAAATCAACACACTAGGCTGGATTTGTGTGCTGAAAACATCTGGGCTCGTTTGCGTTATTTGAAACGTTTGGCGAACCTTATCAATGAGTTGTGTGAAGAGCATCCAGGATTTCATTGGGACAATGAAAGAAGTACGGTGATTGCAACGGACGATGACTGGATTGCCCTTGAGGAAGAGATACCTGAGTATTACACACATATTAGAAACATGTATGTTCCAGCGTACCCGGTGTACTTGGAACTATCAGCAAAGTATCGTTTGTAGGCAAAGAGTGTTTGCGTGAGGTTTAAAAAGTGTTTTATAAAAAACTTGATGTAGGTGGTAATTGTCTTCATTTGACATCTATGAGTAGGTGGTAATTGTTTTATGAAAAACATGTACTGTATAATGTTTTGGTAATATTATAATTTTTATCATATTTTGTAAAGTCAATGCATCATTGTATTAGAATGTTATCTGACATTGTGTTAGGATTAGAATCAAACTCAGATAATGGTGTGGTGGACTCCTAAGGAAGACGAGAACTTGTGTTTCGCGTGGGTATCGATACACACTTGTCCTCCGGTTAATGATGCCGGTACAAGTTATTGGACAGATATTTCGGCTCGTTTTCACGAGATGGAGGGAGTTGTTGAAAGAAAAGAACTAGGCCACTTAGCTAGTCGATTTCAAGACATTTGGGAGTGCAAAGAACTATTGGTTAGTTTAATAGACTTCATGCCTAAAACGAACTATTATCACTAACGAAGATGAAAGGATCCGAGAAGCGTGCAATTTATACAAAATTAACCAATACGGGCGGTTTGAATTCCTCCCTTGTTTGCCAATAATCGAACCATTCATGCATTGTGACAACCTTGGGTGCGATGGTTTGATGAAAATGCACAAGGGAATGGGAAACAATGACAAGCAATGGGTATGCTTTGCAAAATGCGCTAATCAAGCATGCCCAGGAATTATATTCTTGTATCCATTTCATGTATCGCCACCATCTGGAGGAGACCTTGAGATGATTTGTGCAAAATGTCTTCAAAACCCTTGTCATGGTGATTGCGCAAACTATTGGAAGCACATTTCTTTACCACCACCTGATGATGGTGTTTGTTTGCACTGCTTAGGCAACCCATGTACGTGGGATTGTGCCAATTATTGTGATTGTTGTAGTCGTGACTAGACATTTATGTTATATGTAAGACACATTTTCATTTATTATGTTATATGTAACACACATTTTAAAATAGTATTGTAACTTTCGTTTTGATATGAATCATGTAATGGTCGTAAAGTGCTTTGTATTCCTTATCATGTAATGGTCGTAAAGTGCTTTGTATTATTAATTATCTTGTGTATGGAACATATTGTATAACTTACGCCGTTGCGGATTAACATTGTCGTGTAACAAATGGTTGCTTATATTTTTTATGGAACATTGCTAGTCTAATTTCAACAAATTGTTGCACATCATGTGTAGCATTGTTTACGTATGTTGAGTAATACATTTGTAAACTTATGGGTATTGCAATATGTGTTACAGAGAACCAAGCAATGGCGCCCAACCTAAGGTCAATCATGAGAGATAGCCCATTCTGGGTGAAGCAAGTTACAAAGGGCCACGTCACCAAGGGCTGCGTAATGGTAAGCAAATTCCTAATTATGTATGGACAGAGATAAAATGATGGGCTTTGGGCTGTTAGTTGGCTCTCACAGTGATGGCTAGTAATGTTGATATATATGGCAAGAAATGTGCACATATATATGGGCTGCTACATGTGCAGAAAACTGTTTGATATATATTGTTGATATATGGAATAATTGTTCGACAGAACTGTTTGATATGTGGCTAGTAATGTTGATATATATTGTTGATATATGGCAGAAATTTTATATATACTGTTGATATATGGAATTATTTGACAGAACTGTTTGGATTCATGGCAGAAATTTTATATAACCATGTCTAGTAATGTTGATATATATTGTTAGTATATGGCAGAAAATCCTCGCTGCGAACAAGTATTTGTTCGCACACTGCAACCGAGTTGTGTTGATCTTGCCTGGTGAACAAAGTTTCGCTGTTGACATTGCCAATGATCACCACGCTTCTTTGTACTTCCGGTACAATGGGTGGAAGTGTTTCATCGATTCAGTGGGACTCAAGGAAGGCGACAGAATCTTGTTTGAGTGTTGGGGGTCTTTGTCGCACACACGACCTGGGGAGGATCAGAGTACAGGTTTATCACTGCGATGGGCGACCACCAAGGCTTTTCTTCGGGCGTATACCAGCACCGGCGACAAGGACTTGGCCTACTGGGTTTGAGAGACCCCAATCAGGTCCAGCTAGAGACCAGACCGAACCAGAAGAGGAAGAACAAGAAGAGGAAGGTTCGGGTACTCTAGCTTCACCATATGTTGTCTAGTTGGGTGTTCACCAGGAAGGTTGATTGTTTGTTTTGTTTTGTTTTGTCTGACTATGGGGGGCCGTGTTGATGACATTTTTAAGAACTTTATTATTATGTTTACATAAACCTATAACTATGTTTTATCAATGTATATAATTTCGTTAATTATATTATGTGTGTTATTGTTGAGTAATTTTTTTTGTTTTTCGAATTCGTTAATTTGGGTGTTTTTTTATACATGTACGTACGCAATTATAACAAATGTTATTATTGAGTTTTTTTTTTTTTTTTTTTGATAGCGAAATGTTATTGAGTTACTAGGGTGACTCTACCATCACTTTTGGGTGATATGTGATCACTTTTGCACAGCCCAATCAAGTTTGGACTTGTTCTTTTGGACCAGCCCAATGGACCTTCAACTTTGCCACTAGGTTTTGCCAAAATCGAAAGTTTTATCAAAACCAATCTAACCGGCAAATATAGTTACATGGTTTGCCAAATGTGTTTTCAAATGCGTTCTAACCGGCAAATTGCGATTTATCTGCTTTTTGCAAAATTGTTATCAAACGATGGCAAAATAATTTTGCGGATAAATCATTTGCCAAGAACCGGTAAACCTGACATTTGCCGCTTCTTTGCCGGATTTTCCAAAAAAACTTCCAAAGCGGGAATTCGTTATCAAACACAGCCTTAAACGAGAGAGCGCAGGATATCTGGCAAAAATAGTTCTGTTTTGTCCTCAGTTGTCAGTTACAAGTTCACCAGGATATATCAAATCCAGCCCAAGAATTATTCTATCTAAGCCCATTAAGATATTTCAATGGGCTACAGTATCTAATAATCTAATAATTTAATTTGTTCTTAAACCCCACGATAGATCTGATTTGTTTGACCAAAACAAAAAAAAATAAAATAACACTCCATTGTTTTGAAATTTTATGTATCATAAGCAAAATTGTTGGGGTAGTGTTACACCTCTGTAGGCTCTGTTGCATGGTTAAAATGAAATTACTTTTGTCAGATTCAATTGGATCACTGGATCAGGCTTGGGTTGATAGTCGATCCTTTGTTTAGATGGACCTGGCAGGGCTTAGAATCAATTTAGGCTTCGAGCTAGCCAAGCCCATTGATACCCAAACAAATCCCTCCTTTTTTGGCCCTATGAAGCAGACACAACACCGGCCCCTTTATTTAGAACCTCCCCAAGCCGGCCAGTAGCACTGTACGTGTTGCTGACCCAAATAAAAGCTTTGGATTAAAGTCATGGCACCTTTGGGACAAATGTGTGGCTTAAAATTTGTGATAGGTGTAGAAACTTCAACATGTGGGGGAGGAGAAATTGTTCAATGTATGTATGCAATGTTTATATATATAAATGCCAGTGAAACTAGATTGCAATATTTTCTACCCTCTGCAAATCAAATCATCATAAGGTGAAGATTGAGAGAGTGGTTGCGTTCACTTAGCTTGATGCACTACTAGTACAGTACTATACTACTATCCATGATGAATATGAATAATGACAATAAAGCTTCCATTATACAAGTTGACTGTAGGTGTATGTAATTGGAATTGAACTTATCCATTTAGACCTACTGACAAATAATTTCTAACCACTGCATTGGTCCATCCATGTGAGTAGCACAAACCAACAACGATGAACAGAGGTATACCTACAGGGTTACAGGTTTATTTTTTGCTAATAGTTGAACATGGCTACAGGGTTATCAAGTATCAACTAACCCTTCAGAGTTCAGACTATATATACCATTTTAAGTGCATAGTTCTCAAGTAAAGCAAGTTATTGCTCCATGACATCTTACAACTTGAGTACCTACGTTCCTTATGTAGCATGTTCTCTCGTGGGATAAATTAACAAAATTCTAGTGAAGTCAGTCAGATATAGCACACCAAGTGTGGAAACTTGCACTGGTGTCTGGACGTCTGGTGTGTTTTGACCAAGGCAAGAATACATCCACATCCATTTCATTTTCGTCTAACTAGAGTCATGATAAAAAGAGTACAAAACACACCGCACCCTCTAGCCGAATTAGTCAACGAAAGACCAACTAAAAAAAACAAACAAAGAAAATGGTCCCATCCAGCTCATCAACTTTGACTAGATCCCATCTATTTTATTTTTTTAAATATAAAAATGGTCCCACTAAAGACTACAAAACAACAACTCCAGTACTCCACACAGTTTAACTTTTGACTTCATCAATTTTAGATCGGATTTCAAATCCAGAATCAAATTTCAATAAATTTTTAATAGTAAAAGTCAACAAAGCCGGGAAAACAACAAGAGAACTGTCTCGTTTCGACTTTCGACTTTCTTCGCATTTCCTTTTTTAATATACACATCACATCACATCAGCTTCAGACTTCAGTAGAACTTTAATCTAGGCATCTAGCGGTTACAAATAATTCTAACAAAAAAATTAATTAAATAAAACATTTTATTATCTAGATTTCTCTCTTCTTCTTCTCAATTGATGAGGAATCAAGAACCATCCCAACTTTTCCAACTGTATCTAATGCTTGTGGATGACGGTGTTCACCTTCATAAGTTACTATCAGCATCGTTGGATCATCTTGTGCTCTTTCAACATGTTTTCTTGCTGGACATCCTCTCATTGTACTGCACTTATAATAACCTCTGCAAATTTAAACAAGAAAAAAAAAATGTCAAAATAAATTCACAAATCTTAAAGGAATTTGATGGTGATGATAGATGGGAGTAGGATAATACCGTGGGAAAGGTGATCCCTTGATAGGTTTTTGACCATATTTTCTCCATGAATATTCATCTGCAGGAATATCAGCCATCTTTGAACTAATTGCTGGAACTCTAATTGTATTTTTCACACGAGATTTCCTGAAAAAACAATTACAATCACTGTAAATAACAGTTTTCACAGCTAAAAGTAATCAATTCATGCTACTATGCGCCGTTGATTATGTACAAGAATGTTTACCTTCTTTTAGAGCAATGACAACGGCTTCCTGAAACAGTGTATTTAGCAGAGAGGTCATTTTCATGGCACCTTTTCCGGCAAGATGAACCAAGAGGTGGTTTTCCGGCCGACATCGTCGGAGCCGGAGGTGCAAACAGAGGTTTTCCGTTAGAGACAGTACCTTCTCCAGTAATTGAAGACATAAAAGAAGAACTACCAGAAGTAGAGATCGGAGGTGATATAGTACTATAACTATTTTTACTAAACTGACTTGTTGAAACTTCACTCAAATTAGGACTAGATGAGTTAACTAGATTTGGTTTAGTGAAATCAAAAGTAACATTTTGCTGTTGTTGTTGTGATTGAGGATGAAAGAAGATTTTTTGTTGTTGAAGGTGGTGGTGGTGTTGTTGTGTTTGTGGTTTTGGAGTTGGTGTTAGAGATAAGATTTGCGGAATTTCAGAAGTAGATTGAGGTGAAGATGATGATGAAGGAGTAGTAGTTGAACAAGATGGAGGACCACGACGAAATCGAGCATGACCAGTTCGATTTAAGATGGAGATTACTTTCTTGAACTTAGAAACAGTGAAATCAGTAATTTCTCTACAATCTAATTGATTTAGATTGTTTTGAGAATTTTGTTGATTTTGATGAGATAATGTACGAATTAGATGTTCCATACTTCTAATTCCTGCTGTTGCTGCTTCTTGCATCGCGATCTGATCTTCCATCTTTGAAAATCCAAGAAGTTCCATCGCCATGAAATGAAAAAGATGTTGGAATATTGAGAAGATTTGATGAACTGAAGTGAGGAGAAACTCAAGCTGCCATTAAAGGTGCGATGGATGGAGAAGTTTTCTATTTCTTTCTTCTTTCTTCAGTTTAAGAGAGTTGAAGAAGAAATGAAAGATTGAAGTTGAAGTTATAAGGTGTTCGAAGATGACTGGATGAATCGGTAGCAAGTAAAGTAATGAATAAGAGTCAAACAAGAGTTTTTGATCTAAGGGATAAGATTCGATTAGATTTCTGATTAAAGAGAAAACAAATCAGGGGCTGCTCTGGTGGTGGGACATAGTTTTGTGTATTTACCCAAGTTGTAGTTGACTAGTAATTTCTCACGTTAAAATATAGAGAAATTCATAAACTTGGTTTGGTGAGAACTGAGAGAAGCTCTGCCCAGTGCCCACTAGACCACTATAGAAGGTGATTTGGTAATTAGGTGTTGATTCTTGTAAATTGATAAAGTCAAACACTTCTTAGTTCTTAATTACTAACAATGATCTTCTAGAACAGGCCTAAATATTTAAACCAAAATTTTTGAAAATGCACAAGACTAACCTAAAAATAAGCTTTAAAAATGGGCAAGACTAATGTAAAAATAAGGTTTGACATGTATTAATTGGTTTTCTTAATGAAGATGTATCCATTTGTTGCTAGATGCATGATAGGGCCATAGAATGACAAAAAATATTGAAAATAGGAAATTCAGAAGTTGCAAATTCAAAAGAAATGGTGTGTATAAACCATAGTTTTAAAATTTTTATTTTGGGCGAAATTTTGTTTTTCAAAATAACCTGCCGAGCGCCGAGATGCTAAAAATCACGTGCAAGCCGAGATTCATAAAATTTTACGAGATATTCTTAAAAAACCGACCTATATCGTCAAAATTTAATGAAATTTTAAACTATGGGATAAACTATAAATGCCTCAATAAAAATGTGAACCATACAATATATCTCTCTTCCAAAACACGTGATAAGTAATTGTTAGTTAGAAAACCAGGCTCAAAAATCATGTCTTCCACCTCATGGAAAATGCAATTTAATTTAGCCAGGTTTAGTAGAATAGTAGGTCAACCTACTATATGATGCTGGCCTTTTTTTTTTCCAAACATACAGTATTAGCACTTATACTGTTGAGTGTTGACTGTTACACATATCTTTAACAAAAAAAAAGGAAAATCAGAAATGTACTTGTATTGAATATTTAAATTATACATGGGATAGTTTCTTATCCTAAGAAAGTAAGACTGAATGGATATACAACAGGATTACAGGGATTGGCGGATTGCAGGAAGCCAGGAACTTATTAAACAGTATACTGTACTGTACCTTGATTTTTCGTAAGTTTTAAAGAGTGTTACTTGGTCAAGAAATTTTCTTATAGCTCTTTTTCTCCCACAAGGAAATTACCAAACTTTTAAATCCTGACTAAACATAAAACTTGTCGTACTAATTATTGACCATCTAGAAGAGAATTAACCTCTTAAAATATACTATTAGGAGACTAGTGGACATCGTGCAAACTGTATTTTAATTTTTACATATATATATATATATGTGATTGACCTTAAGCAAATGTTTCAAAATCCCAAATCCTATACAGTACATATATTATGTGATTGTGACTTAATAGGAAAATTCAAATGCACGGTGCCATGGAATCTGTAATACAAAGAGAACATAGTGGACTTTGCTATTGTTGTATTTTATTCTTTAGTTAAGCTTAGACTTTTGATTCAAAAAACATATAAAAGACCTGTAAACTGTACAACATACTTACTTGGCATGTAATTGGCGTATAAATTGTTTCAAGTTGGTACAATCTTAAGATTGTAAGAATATAGTTTTGCCTACAACACAAGGCTAGCAGCTTGTTTTAAAGAACAAAATGGAACTTGGTTCTCTAGAACATTTTGTTGGAATTTCCACATATAAAGCCCAACCCATAATATGGTCCATGTACCTTTAACCTTGGTTTAATATAGAAATAAGCTAATTAGTAATAGGTTATGTGGAAGTCATATCTACCGTAGATCTTAACTATGATGGACGGTCTAGATCTAATGGGCTTAGGTTTGTAGATTTAGGTCCTCTCTCCACCTCTATAAATTGGTGTATGATCTTCATCCTCATACACTTACTATTACAACACATATTAAGGTTTTAGAGGCAAGGAGAGAGAAACCTAGATCGTGTGCAGCTTCTCGGATCATCAATGGCTATGGACAAGGTATGTGTATTTGTTAGTGATTAATTACGTGATTCATGATCCTTATTGTTTATTGATAATGTTAATTATGCTTATATGTGGTATCAGTCGCCTCGTATGAATCATATTTTTAATTCTAACATCACCGTTCAATATAATACTGTATTATAATTCCGCACTCAAGAAACAGTATTTTTTTTTTTTCATTGTTTAAAGATGCACTTTCTTGAATCATGGTTGTTACTGTTAATGCGTATCATACTATTGACACCTTACGGTAAACCGGTGTTCTAACGTTGTATGGGACCTATGGGTATTAGGATATAAAACACTTTTTGACTTCATCATCATTAATAGTTGGCATTCATTCGAGTACTGTTCATCGCGTTACTGTTCACAGTATCCCGTTTTGCAAATTTAGTGACCACAGTTTACTGTTCATGCGTATTGTTCATCCTTGAACACTTTTTAACCCGGTTCTACAGACCCATTCATTCGTCTATAAATCTGGTTTGTTTGGGCATACATAGTCCATTAATTTTTTTTGGGTAATTTTCCTACTTCGATTACTGCTGTAGTACACATCTTTCCAAAGGAGATAATAATCTGGTATATCATTCTTTGGGTTTTCGGCCTTACTGTTTCAACCCATATTAAGTATTTTTGGTCCTATAATATACTATTACTTGGGGTTTTGTGCCTCCCTTAGTGACAAGAACCCAACCAATTGTATTATGATGATGTATTTTACTGATTAAATATTGTGCAAAATTATAATGGTAATATTTATAACAAGAAACGCGTTGGTATTCACCACAATGGTTCCAACTAAAGAGTTATCAAAATTGTTTTTTTTTTCTTATTCAATATTCGTGTTAAGATTTTTATTGGTATTCACCACAGTGAAACCAAGTATGTTTATAAATATTGATTTTTATGAATATACCATAAAGTCAAACTGAACCGATTTTTGTTTTGGACTTAACGCTTTGTCCATTAGTGTTTTGGTAGTTTGGTATTTTCAATTACTGTTTGCACACGATTTTCATAATGATAACGGGATCATCTTTGGGTCTAATAGTTACAGTCTATAATTAATGTGTTTGGATCTTAATGTTAGACATTTTGTGCTAGTTTATATTGTGATGTATTTTACTTTCATGCCTCTCTCATATATTAGTCACATATGTACAATAGGTTAATGTTAGTTGCTTCCATGTCTAATTCAGACTTGTATGCCTTATGATAATTCTTGATTTCACCCATATTATGCATGTGTCTAGTTGAATTTATTAAATTGTGCACTTCTTATGATTAAGATGCATTATGATATTTTGATCTTGTAGCATTTATTCAGCTGCATGTTTATTCCCTTAAGGTTCATGTCATCATGATTTGGTATCACCACAGTGAACCAACTCAGATTATGAACATTGGTTTTCGTTTTATATTCATATCAAGTTTTTTTATTGGTATCCACCACAGTGATTCCAATATGTTTAATGAATATTCTTGAACATTCATATTATGATTTGGTTTTCACCACAGTGAACTAAATATTGTGTTGAATGTTCGACTAAGTACCTTATTGCTTATTTATTCACTTGCATTATTGAGCTACCCACAGGTAGATCAGGCATATGTTAGATTGAATAAAATTAAGGGGTTGCACGTATTTGTGATTAAATGAGTGTACGATATCCACAGATACCATGCTTATTTTGATCATGTAATATGTCACCTATTTATAGTATTACTAAAAATCTTAGTCATATTGTTTAATTAATGTGTTGACTAATGTTGTGAGCATGTTTATTTTTCTCGTTCTATTATTCTTGTATTTCGTATATTTCGTATGTTAAAACTAATGAACTAGAATGAATAAGTCTAGTTGATTTTAGTGGGAGTTCTAGATCTTGGCATATATTTTCTTATTGTTGAATCTACTGTTATTTTATAAAAGCAGTAAAAATGAGAAAATTATGCATTATGCATGAACTAGATTGAACATGCAAATTAAACTCAATATTTATGTGAATAATTGTTGATGAATAATATTAAGAATCATTTTCGCACTGCTAGCTGAAAAGTTAATTGTTGAACTGATTACTATTCATAGTACTCATAGTATGCATGATTGTATCCTTGAGTTTCCCAATTTAGTTGTTAAATTAAAGAATTTAGACATGTTAGTGGATGATTACTTTGTCCTTCAATTTGTTCTAAATTTCTTGCCTATATAGTATGTTCAGTTTCACTATTACACTATTAAAGACAAGTGGAATGTGAATTAAATGGCGAGACTACTAGTTCAAGTATAGGCAAGGCTTAAACAACATTATAATCATGTCACTCAAGTTTAATTCATGTTTCAAGAAGTTGAATGAACAATTCTCTAATTGTGTTTGGATATACACTATGTGTGTGCCAATGCCATTTATGTGAATATGACGTTTGTTTGATATAAAAGATAAGCTTTTGGTTTTAGTATGGTTCGATCAAACTTAATTGGTATTCCTAACCCTTAGTGAATTGATTATGATTAATGTTTATCTTTATTATGGCATAAAAGACTGGATTATACATCTAGATGAAAAGTAGACTAGTAAAAGAAGGGGTTTTCCCGAACCTTAACTTTACTAATTTTGGTGTGTGTGTGTGGAATGCATTAAGTCAAGCAAACCAAACACACTAAGAAGAGCCATAGGAAGTACGCTTCTTGAAATAATTCAAATAGACATATGTGGACTTTTGATGTTCTATCTTTTGGTGGATAAAAATATTTCATTACATTTATTGATGATTTTTCTCGTTATTGTATCTATCTATAACATAATAAGTCTCATATGTAAATGTTATTGAAATTTACATAACTGAAGTTAAGAGACAATTAAATAGAAAGGTGGAAACTATACATTTTGATAGAGGTAGTGAATTTCTTGGAAAGTATGATCTATGACACGGGACAACATCCTGGTTGCCAAACTTCTAGAACAGTTAGGAATTTGTGCCTAATACACAATATCTGGTTTTCCATGACAGAATGGTGTAGCTCAAAGGCATAATCAAACCCTTATGGATATGGTTTGAAGTATGATGTGTAATTCTAATTTACCCATATCATTGTGGATGTATACTTTATAAACCGAAGTGTATATATTGAATTGGGTTCCTATTAAGGCAGTTACAAAAACACCTTTTGAAATGTGGAAAAGATGGAAACCTAGTTTAAGACATTTACACATTTAGGGTTTATCTAGAATAGTCTAAAGGGTATAGATTTTACTATCCTAACCATACCACTAGAATTATTGAAACTGGAAATTATTGATTCATTATGAATGACAAAATAAGTGGGAGTGATCATATCAAAGAGGTAATCATTAAAAAAATTATGGTACCAATTTTGTTACCTCAATTTTGAAATGATATTATTGTTACTTTTGTTGTTCCTCATGTTGTTGCACCGCTTAACAACAATAAACAACAAGTTGATCCTCAACCACTTAATGAAATTAATGTCATTGAACTGAATGTAAACACACACAAGAAGTAGCATTAAAAAGATCTTAAAGATCACGACCAACTATTTGGATGACCACGTGTTGTATTTACAAGAATTTGAATTTAATGATCCAGTTACATTTTCACAAGCCATTACTTATAGTAATTCTGATAAAAAGATTCATGCCATGAATGAAGAGATAAATTAAGTGTGGATTTTAACTAAGTCTGGGGTTAGTAGAATTGACTCAAAAGGTTCTATTGAATGCCATAAAGCAAGACTTGTATCCAAACAGTTTACTCAATATGGTGGCATTACTTTCTCGTGCGTGAAACTTTCACTTATGTGTTAAAGAAGAATTATCTTAGAATCATTATGGTATTGGTGACTCATTTCGATTTAGAGTTACACCAAATAAATGTGAAGATGATATTTTGAATGAAAGTTTGGATAAAGTCTACATGGTTTAATTAGCCACACAACTTCATAAAGGAAGACCAAGAACACATAATCTATTTGTTAAAGAAGTCAATATACAGACTTAAAACAAGCTTCTTGAAAATGGTACCTAATGATTAATAGTATCAAACGTTTGGGTTTAATGTACATACCCAAAGTTCAGTGGGAGTAAGTTTATTATTTTGATTATGTATGTTGATGATTTATTGTTTCGCAGCAGTGATTTTCATTTATGTAAACATTTTTTCTGTCTAAACACTTTGCAATGAAAGTTATGGTGATGCGTCATATGTGATAGGAATAAAAATATTTCGGGATTGATCACAATAATTGTTGGAACGTCTCAGAAAGATTTCATTAATAAAGTTTTGGATAGATTTAATGTTTTAAGACATAATTGTAATGATGCTCCAATTCAGAGGGGGAATATTTGAATTAAATCAAGATCCTATGAATGAATTGGAACAAGAACAAATGAAAGACAAACCGTATGCTCATATTTTAAGAGATTTAATCACCTTGAGGTGATTGGTTTTACAAATTCGGAATTTAATGGGTGTGTGGATAGTCGATAAAACATTATTGTTTCACCCACCATAGAAGTCGAATTTGTAGCATGTTGTAAAGCTACATGCAATGTTGTATAGTTGCAAAACTTTATATCATAACTTAGAGTTATTGATTTCTAAGTCGTTTGAATTTTATTGTAATAATGTTGCAACTATATGCCATTGTAAGAATGATAGGTATTCTAATGTTTAGCACATGATATAAAATACCTATTGATTATGGCTTAAGTTTAGAACAAGTGAGTGTCAATGGAACACATTAGTACACGTGTTAGTAAATCCACTAACTTAAGAACTAGAAATAATGATATTCTAGAATCATGTTAACAAGTTAGGTTTTGAATGTAACCCATAACTTAATGATTTTATGGATTACTTAGTGCTTATTATTTGACATTATTTTGAGCTAATTATTATTGATTAAGTTCTGAATTTTCTGTTTTTCATTGTTTATGTACATGTATGTGAATGGATAATTGTTGACAGAAATAGTCTTTTGCGAAGACATTACTGGACCATTATTGTTACTTCCGCTTATAGACCTAGTTAATTAAATTGTTGATATCGTAGTACATGGAAGGAACCATGTCATTTATGCGATGTAGAACCGCCATGACTCATATTAGTGGTTTAATTAATGACGGTATTATGATAACCATTTCGGAAACTAATTTAGCTCTTATTGCGCGCCTTATGTATTCTACATTAAACCGTATGTGAGATTTTACTATAGACCAAGTGGGAGACTGTTGGAATTTTCACATATAAAGCCCAATCCATAATGTGGTCCATGTACCTTTAGCCTTGGTTTAATATAGAAATAAGCTAATTAGTAATAGGTTATGTAGAAGTCATATCTACCGTAGATCTTAACTATGATGGGCGGTCTAGATCTAATGGGCTTAGGTTTGTAGATTTAGGTCCTCTCTCCACCTCCATATTAAGGTTTTAGAGGCAAGGAGAGAGAAACCTAGATCTTGTGCAACTTTTCGGATCATCAATGGTTATGGACAAGGTATATGTATTTGTTAGTGATTAATTACGTGATTCATGATCCTTATTATTTATTGATAATGTTAATTATACTTATACATTTAGGATTTTTGATTAAGTTGACTAAATGAGAATTATTCCAATAAACAGAATCAAATAACCAAGATTATGAGAATCTCTTGTCTCTCGAAATTATCAACTCATGAGAATTACTGAACTTACCTTGAACGGCAAAACTTTACTAAAGACAAGAAACAAAGTGGAGGGGACCATGTGATGCCGTTGGCTTTTTGTAAAGTTAAAATTGTTGACCGAATCTTTTTTTAAAAGAAAACCGGAAACAACCAGTAGCTTATTGTTAACCGTTAGATTAAAATTTGCTTAATCGAACGATCAGGATGAAATAGTAGTTAGTTGACTATGAAGTTTTAATGAACAGAGCACGCGTTGTAAACTAAAATGGAGTTATGAATATTTAAAAAGTAGTTGCAACTAAGAAACCCGGAAATCAAGGGTATTGATTGCTTTCAAAGTCAACTAAAAAAGAAAATTCCAACTTCAGGTATAATTACCATACCAAGGATCCAAACAGACCGTCTGTTTCCAAGAAAATATTGGAAGAAAGAAGGACAGAAGAAGAAGGGAAATGGTTGGTTTAAGTAAATTTTTAGGTTTAATCTTGTGGTTATTCTAGTGAAACTTGATTTATGCACAAATCATAATTCATATACTCCATTTTATACCTAATGAGTTGATAATTTAATTAGCTGCAATTTAGGCTCACATATCGTAAATAATCAAGCCTAAGCCAACATACGAAGTATCCTGTTGTCCTATTGTGAAAGAAGGCAACAAACACTAAATCACTCTCCCCAGGATGGAAGCAAGCGATAGACCTTGACGCTGTCCTTTATGTAGGGACGGACTCACCAGGGTTGTAGACCCGGGCTACACAAGCCGCACGGACAACGGTAGTATGGTTATTACCTTGAAACCCTCTCGTCAACACCCAGCTTCTCATTGTCTTAGCAAAGGCAGCGGAGGATCCAACTCTTAGCATGTTTACTATAGGAGCTTGGTACAAACCAGTTGAAATGTAGAGGAATTATGTTAGGTTTTGAGGCAGCCGACTGACTGCCGACTTGGTTATTTAATCTAATTGTGAGAATAGTTGAAGCATAATTATTTTGTCAAAAAATAATACTTGTAGTAATAATGTCAGAATGAAAATACAGTATATAGAGCCAAAACTCAAAATGTTGTAAAGGATTTAGGATTAAGGAGCATACCTAAATGATCATTAATCACCTGGCTTGATTAAGAATTTCGAAATCATTGACACGCCTAGTTTGACTTTTCTCCAAATCAACAATGACATGTCTAGCTAGTTATACTTTGAAAATTGATTACTGTAATATTAATAAAAGGATTATGTTTCTTATGATATGTGATGATTGATTTAATTACATTTTGAAGTCCAACTAACTAGGTCATCAATGATCTAAACATTATACATTAATCAAAATCCATTAATTAAACTCAGTTACACATTGATCTTTGCATGTGTCAATTTTTAAACATATACTTGTAGGCTGGCCGATGGTTTAAACAGAAGAGACCTTCTTCATTCCATCATGAATGTCAACTAAGAAATAAGAAATAAGAAATGAAAATGAAAAACCATCTCATATACTTCAAAATTTGATAAAAAATACGTAAATTTTGTAATTAAAATCAAAATAATTTTTATTTTTATTATATACTCATTGAGGAAGGGCACTAGCCATTATATTATTTGTATTGTTGGTCAGCCCAATAATTAAACCTTTTCTTTTTTAACATGACATTTGAATAATCTTGATGAATAAAGTACAAGATCTGAAATTCTAGATGCCATTGGCAATTTGACATTGTAGAACAATTATGCACTTGTATAATAATTCTAGGTACCATGCATGATGCATGCAACCAGAATCATTTAGGATTTTGTTCTTCATGTCCAACACAACCTTTCCTTGGCTCCAATTCAAAGACTATTATTGTTGTATATACCCATTACCGAGTTCTCTTACTCGGAATGCCAAACACCGACTTTACACTCATTTTATTCGACTTCGTATCTAATCACATTTCATTCACTTCTGTTCAAATCCTAATCTCACTAACTCGGTATACTAAACACCGACTCTGCACTCATTTCATCCGACTTCAATCGAGTTACATCACCCGAGCTCAAGCCCATTTCCAACTTGGCCCACCCGACATGCAGACAAGTCATACTCCAACTCGGTGACTCATGAGCTCGTGTGGCGCTTACGTGGCAATGTATTCTCCATTATTACTTGTCCGTTAGTTGTCCGTTATTTTCCGTTACAACATCAATGTATTTATATCACACATGTAATTCCCTATCTATATAAAGGGATCTATTCCATGTGAAAGAGGACAAGCTCTCTCTAGCTCTTGGGAAGCTCTCTCTAGCTCCTCACAAGCTCTCTACTCATCTCATCTCATATCAATAAAATACACTTATCTCTCCCGTGGTCGTAGGCACCATTGCCGAACCACGTAAAATTCATGTGTCTATTTACTTTTATTTTGCAATCTCCATCACGACTTGTTCTTTTTTATGTAATGTATTTACATTGGCGCCGACTGTTTGTGATCGAACAAAAAGTTACATATTCGTCATCAACAAATCACTATGGTTTTTTTTTTTTCTCAAAATACAAGAATTGTTAATTGGGGAAAGCAAGATAAGTATTAGATGTCTATGATATTTCTCTGATCTCTATGATATATGTTTCTATTTCTCTGATCTCTGATCAATATGACTTTCATTCTCTATGTTTATTGCTACCATCTTAATACCATCTTAACTATATGGTTATTAGTATAGGCATATCTATTATTAAATATATTCTCCTATATATGTACAATATGGCCACATGCATCTTTTATTGTCCACATATTTGACATATATGCTATGAGCCAATTACTTGTTTTTCTTTTTCACATATAATATCATTATTCTTTTCCATTCATGGGAATGGATGAACAGCAACATCCACCAATCATACGCATCATATACTAATCTTAACTTCTGGTTCCATTTGTTATGATGAGATATATGCAATTAATATTACATTTTATTTCAACTAGCTCAATTTGATTTCTTATGCACTTACAGTATATTGGGGGCTATCATCAAGCCCATATGCCCATTTACATGCTACATATTTCTGGCCTACATGCTACTGATGTTCCCTGCTACATAGTCATGCGACATCACACATCTACTATCATTTCTTTTTTGATACAAATGTACTGGCTACCATTTTGGCTTAACATGACACAACTATTCAAGGACCAGAAATTGAGGCTTCATTAAAGCGAGCTCAATTATATGGACTTTTATTTCATGTCATTTTACTGATCTTATCACTTATACACATACTTTAAACATATTATTTGTTACTTCATATGATTATTCGGTATGAGACTGGGGGCTAACTTTTATCCCTCAGGTACTAATTGTTTTTTTTTAAGTTTCAGGAAATGGTGAACTCAAGTATGATGATTTGAACCCATTTTCATCCCTATCATATGAGCCCATTTTTCTTAAAATTCATACCAATTTTGTGTCTATCACTCAAACTTGATATCAAAAGCTTTTCAAAGGAAATTGGTACAAGGGTTAGATTTTTCATGTGCATAGAAATGTCAAATCAAATCAACTAAGACCTCAATGGCATTATATGTCTATCCAATGTCAACATTGTCATCGTGACACGACATTCGGAAACGATTCAAAAGCAAACGCTCAGCTCACGGAAGCGAACGCTTACGAAATTACGGTTTGGTTGAGATTTCGAATGCATATGAAACTTTTAACTCGAGTTCCACATCCTTTTTCAAAAAGTCAATCATTCTCAAAACCCGTTTTCTACTTCTTATCAAGCTGACCAATTTCGCTCAACTTAATAAGAGGGGGCTATGTATATACCCATTACTGAGTTCTCTTACTCGGAATGCCAAACACCGACTTTACACTCATTTCATCCGACTTTGTATCTAATCACATTTCATTCACTTCTGTTCAAATCCTAATCTCACTAACTCGGTATACTAAACACCGACTCTGCACTCATTTCATCCGACTTCAATCGAGTTACATCACCCGAGCTCAAGCCCATTTCCAACTTGGCCCACCCGACATGCAGACAAGTCATACTCCAACTCGGTGACTCATGAGCTCGTGTGGCGCTTACGTGGCAATGCATATTAATTACAAGATCAATATCAAATATATTCTCCATTATTACTTGTCCGTTAGTTGTCCGTTATTTTCCGTTACAACATCAATGTATTTATATCACACATGTAATTCCCTATCTATATAAAGGGATCTATTCCATGTGAAAGAGGACAAGCTCTCTCTAGCTCTTGGGAAGCTCTCTCTAGCTCCTCACAAGCTCTCTACTCATCTCATCTCATATCAATAAAATACACTTATCTCTCCTGTGGACGTAGGCACCATTGTCGAACCACGTAAAATTCATGTGTCTATTTACTTTTATTTTGCAATCTCCATCACGACTTGTTCTTTTTTATGTAATGTATTTACAATTGTGATCCCTAATTATTTCGTGTTGTTCAGATTTAATCCATTTATATTAGTCATATAGTTGTCCATGGATACATTCCTACTAGGTTCTTGCTATAATTGTTTTCTTGATAGTTCTTGTCTTCTTGACTTATCCTGATGGAAAATGGTTATATGATAATATGAATTAACAGTGGTTAACTGGTTGGACGTGGTACTCGCCACCCTAACCAAAATGCACATTGGGTACCTTGGGGAGCCATGAAATTATGGATGCATAACCATCCCTCTCGATCACCTTGTAACAAATGAAATGATCGATCGAAGATTGTTCTGTGATCGATTAAAAACATTTTAAATTAATGGTATATATAATCTTCTGTGTAGGTACATTTCTGAAGTTCAGACGGGTGTTTTAAAAGTATATCTTTGCTCCTAAACTACTGTTGTTGAAACTTAAAAGTAGGCCATCAGTCTGTGGAGGGTGCAAACATTCTTGGGCAGAAATGTGAGATGGTGTATGTATCTTGTAGGTTCAGATGAAAGTTGCCATGAAAATTGGGTTCCTACATGCCACAAGGTAATTGGTCTGAACATACAAAGTTTTAATCTAGCAGGTTCAGACCAAGTGCTTTAATCGAAGCCCTCTACTGCCCAATTTTCTAGGCTTGGACAGAGCTGAAGCCCAATATCATTTTGGTAATCTAATATCCTGATCTATAAGCAGCCGAAGGTCCATTCTGCCATTCATGATTAGTCTAATGAGATGTAACCCCATACAATTGATTAAGGTCCATACTTTTAACTTACCTGACCCCTCTACAAAGAAATTTCTCAAAACATGATCATTTACATTCACAGAAACTAATTTCTTGTGTTAGACAGTTGGAGAACATTTTGCTAATCAAAACTGAGAACTGTTGTTCTTACAATAAATGTATAGACCTATAGGCTACAACTCACTATGTGTTCTAGCAGGTTTGAAATACCAATGTAGAGGGCCTTAATTTAAACATGATATATATTTAACTTTGCTGATAAATGATATAAATGTACAGTAAAAAACACTCTCAAACTCGATCATCAATATATATAAATCTGATCTTTTCCAGGGTGATTTAGGTTTTCGTCACCACTTTTTAGTATAAATTAGGTTTTGGAGCCGGTTTTTATCTTTATTAGGGTTTAGAGCTGAACCGACAATTGACCCAAGTAATTGTTTATAATGGCCAAAATACCCCTGATCAAAACTATATTAGGGTTAGTGATCACGTGCAGATCACGTGAGTTTCAGGGGTAAAATTAGGTATTTTGAAAATATTTTTGGTTCAACCGGTTTTTTTTAGTTGTTGGTTCGAAAATGAGCTCTAAACCCTAATAAAGATAAAAACCGGCTCCAAAACCTAATTTATACTAAAAAGTGGTGACCAAAACCTAAATCACCCTCTTTTCCAGGAGGTTGTGAACCAAAGTCCAACAGACAAAGGTATAGTTGAAGTCGTAAACCTCTCTCTTGCTGTTCATTCACTTAGGTTATAAGATCATGACAGTACATCACCTATCTATGGCAGCATTTATATTTAATTTCCTAAGGTCAATGATATATGCATGGATATGGAATGAAACTATTGTACATCTTAAATTTCTTGGTACAATATTGAAACAAGCTCATTCATTCACACGTTGGGATATCATAAATAGGATTATTTTATTTTATTTTATTTTTTTTGCCAATTACACTGGGGTTGGGCAGACCCCCACCTGTATTCATATTAAATAAATTACACTCTCTCGTACAGAGTTCCTAACATGTCATCACTGAGATGTTTGTACAGAAATTTATCCAAAGGTGGTACAAAATACATTTTGTTCTCTCCATTAGCACTACCCAGAGTAGCTAAGTAATCTGCGCTGTTGTTGCTTTTCCTGAAGACATGCTCATATTCAATTTCCTCAAATTCATGCGCCAACTCAAAGATTGTAGCAATAAGTCCTATGCAGTACCATGGTGAGTTGATCAGATTCTTTAAAATCTTCACAGTCCATAAACTATCAGAGCAGATCTGTAGTTTTCTTATTCCCAAACCACTGGCTAGTTTCATTCCTTCTAAAACTCCTTTGATCTCTTGGTGAATGACTTCTGAAGAAGTATCACCCCCAGTATATGCAGCCAGTACTTCACCATTGTGGTCTCTTAGTAGTCCCCCAAAGCCAGCTCCCTTAGTGTTAACAGCTCCGTCTGCATTCAGCTTAATAGTTCCTTCAGGTGGTGGCTCCCATTTGCAGTATCTCCTTTGTTTCTTCTTGTAGTGCACTTTGATTCCCATATTATGTGTCATTACTCTGTTTGCAACTGTGTCTTCTACCTCTGCAAGTTTGTTTTGCGTGTAGGTCCTCATCTCTGCTATGCATCTGTCTCTTACATATTCAGCCGTCATGGATTTGTCTGCAAATCTTCTCTGATTCCTTTCTCTCCATAAATAGTACATTGTGGCACATGTAAAGATATTGTACACCTCCCCCTTCATGCCAGCTATTCTGCTTCTTCTTATGATGGATTCCCATTCTTCCTGTGCGGGTCTATCATTTGTGTTTAGTCCAACGTATCCCTTTATACCTCTCCACACTGTCTTCGAATATTGGCATTGAAAAAAGAGATGTCTGCTGTTTTCTCTGTTAGTGTTGCATAAAATGCATTGTGAGGATGTTAAAATGCCCCTGTTCATCAGCCTATCTTGTGTTGGAAGAGCTCCTGAGAGTAGCATCCATGTGGTGATTTTGTGCCTGGGTATGACTTTGCTACTCCACACTAACTGGTACCACTCTACTTTATCATGAACTGGCATCATGGCTTTATAAGCACTCTTGGTCGTGAATGTACCTGTAGGATTAGGTTTCCATAAGAGTCTGTCATTCCCTAACTGAGGTAGAATAGTTACCTGACTTAATACTTCAGCTTCGGCATTGGGCAAGAGTGAGCTGAGTTGGGTTTGCAGTGCTCCATTGCTGATTATGGTGTCTAAAGATGACTCCCAATGGAATCAGAGGTCCCCATCTCAACTGTACTTCTTGATTCAGCTTCAACGGTCCTAATGTGCTCCATGGGTCCTCCCAGGTGTCTATATCCTGACCATTTGCAATCAAGTATCTCATGTTTCTCATGGTTGTCTCTCTTAGCTTGAGTACTGATCTCCAGACCCAAGAGACATCATTAGGTATAGGCATAGTCCAAAAACTTTTATTCTTGATTTGGTAAATCCATATCCATTTCACCCATAAGGTTGGCTTTTTGTAGGCAATGTTGAACACTAATCCCTGGTAAGCTGCTTCGTTCCAAGCCATGAAGTTCTTTAACCCAAGTCCACTACATTCCTTCCTACGGCCTAGTTTCTGAATGCTGGCATGGTGTATCTTGTTTTCTAGGCCTGGGCCACTCCACAAGAATTTTGCACAAAGTTGGGACAGGTTCTTCGCTACCGCTTTTGGCAACATATAAGTTTTTGCCCAAAACACTTGAAATGCTGAAATCACTGATTCCACTAGTTGTAATCTGCCAGCATAAGAAAGGTTCCTTGTTTTCCATGATGTAATTCTTCTGGTTGCTTTCTCAATTATAGGCTGACAGTCCTTCACCGTAAGCCTACCAGCAATAAGAAGGAGTCCTAAGTATGTCACAGGAGCCTTTACCAACTGCACACCACATATAGTAGCTAGATGTTGAGCTTCCATCTCTGGAATACCTGCAGTTAACAGAGTAGTCTTATGTGGGTTCAGGTTGAGACCAGTCTCTTGAGCCAAGATCTCCATAATGCTCATCACAGAGAGAATAGAGTTTGGGTCAGCCCTGCAGAAAAGAAGTACATCATCAGCAAAGCAGAGGTGAGTAATTGCTAGTTTCTTGCATTTGGAATGGTAGTTCATGGATCCTATGGTAATGACATTCTTCAAGAGACAATTAAGTATTTCCATGACTATGACAAAGAGGTATGGGGACAAAGGGTCTCCCTGCCTAAGACCCTTCTTACCATGGAAGTAACCTATTTGTGCCCCATTAACCATTATAGAATAGGAAGGGGTAGTAATGCACACTTTAATCAAAGCGAGCAACTTATTGGGGATACCCATTCTCTTAAGCATAAAAAGCACAGCTTTCCATGACACAGTGTCATAGGCTTTTTTCAGATCCACTTTCATGGAACATCGAGGGGTGCCTGTCTTCCTACCATAACCCCTAATGAGCTCATGAGACATAAGTAGATTATCCTGAATAGATCTGCCTGAAGGAAGGCAGTTTGGCATTCAGACACCAAATAATGATCCCTATTGCAAGAAGTAAGGAACAATAGCCCTGCTCGACTGCAGACTTAATTATGGGGACGACGAGTTCAAACTACTCCTACTGATGAATGAACCTTCACAGCCATTACCCCCTGACCACATCGTTCGTAATGTTGAAGCCCCCATATTAATATCTATTATCGTGGAGATGTGTCAGATAAAATTTCCATGTAGTTTTGGTACTTAAAAAAAACTGTCACTGCACGCGCTCTGCACATAACTTCCATTGGGAGCATGTATGGTCGTACGGACCCTCTCATCTCATCCCATCCCACCGCCCTCAACATTGCGTGGGTGTTCTTAGGCTGAGTATACACATATTAAAAGAAAATGAATTTTCATAGAATTGTTTATATTTGTTAACACCCTCAGTACATTATACATCTGCATTCAATAATTTGGTAGAGGGGTTGAAGTGGTAGGATTTGGCCCAAAAAACACAACACTAATGTAGATGAACTAATAAGCCAACCCACACATATAGAATTAGTAAGCCCAGACCAATGATAGTTTATCTTAAGTTAACAGTAAATTTATATATATTGATTACAAATGGGAGGGGTTCTAGGGACTCAGGAAATGTTTGACTCAATCCTATTTAGGGTAGTTGTACATGTTGGATTGACATGATTTTCTGTAAGATGAATGTTCTCATTATGTACGACATCTTCACCAAAATTTATCATAATCTCAATTTTCTAACCCTACAAAAATCATATTACAAGTTAATGTATTGTGGAACGTTCATTTTTACCGTTGAATTTAATATTACATTTGATGGGTCTAAATAATATATTCAAATGAGCTGATTTTTTATGTAGTAGATATTTATAGTAAGGAGATCATATCTACCAAAAATTATGTCAATCCAATATGTACAAGTACCCTAAATAAGATTGAGTCAAAATTGAGTCAAACATTTTTTGAGTCCCTGGAACCCCTCCCCAAATTGGAGAAACTTTGATTATATAATTTATAGATTATATGATAAAAAATAATTGGGCTTAATAAAATATCACACCTGACATCAGAAACTACAAAAGAAATGGAGAGAGTAGGTATGTTGAAGTTAACATAAGAATAGGGGTAATTTAGGAAATTTAACTGTAAAATGTTGGGACACATGTCGAGAAGTTTCAATCAGGAGGCGCAGTGACAAAAAATAATAATAAAGCGTTGTAGACTTGATTTTATAAATCTAGGACTTGATTTTATTGTTTCTTTATTTCTCAGCCGTAACTTTTTAAACAACTTATATTTAGGCACAAGTCTAATTCTGTATTTCATTTTTTGCCCTTGAAAGTTTATAATCAATTTTTTTTTTTTTTTTTTTTTTTTTTTGTGAATTTGAAGCGGGTGAATATGGGTGAGTTGGGCCCAAGGACACGGTTCCTATTCGGTTAAGCCAAAAAGACATTAAAAGATTCTACTTAGTGAGAAGGACAACGTTTTTATGATCATAGGTCTGATCATAACAATTCACTCCCTTGGATAAAAATACCCTTTATGATTACATGTCTAATCATATCCGTCCCAAATTATAAATACTTTATTCTTTTTTGGTTGCCCCAAAATATATGTCAATTTTTATATTTGAATATTTTTTGCCTATACTACCCTTGCTTTGGAATTAGAGTAATTATTCTAATGAAAATGATTAGGTATTATAATTGGTATTTAGTGGTAAATTTAGAAGTATAGTTAGTAGACAAAATATTAATGTTGTTCCATTAATAAGTAGAATATTCCAAAAAGTACTTATAATTTGGGACGGAGGGAGTACTATATACACACTAAATGCAATAAAACTATACCTGGCCTACCCAAATGAACCCTAGTTGTAATACAATCTTAAGAAACCCTATAATTAGACCTATAATCACATGATCACGAGTCTAATAATATACTATATAACATTAAATGCAATAAAACTATACCATACCCCCAATGAACCCTATTTTCAATGCGACCTTATGCAACCGTATGATCAAACCTATAATCATATGATCACATGTCTAATCATACACTACATAATACTAAATGCAATAAAACTATACCCTACTCAAATGAACTCTTGTTGGAATACGATCTTATGCAACTGTATGATCAGACCCTATAATCACATTTATTCGTTATGATCACAATTATATATGATCACACATAAATTACAACACAAGTATGTATGATCATATTTATAATCACATTTATTTGTTATGATGATCATACCTGAAGCATTTTATGATCATGAGTATGATTACAGTTGTGATCATATAAATCAAAGGGACAATGTGTATGATCACACGTATAATCATAATTGTCATCACATTTATACAGGGGTAAAATTAGAATTTTGAAAAGATGTGACTATATGATTACACGTCTAATCATAAACATTTGTCCTTTTGATAAAGTCAAAATCCGGGATTGTCCTTTTGATAAATTATAAACGTGCATTTGTCCTTTTGACAACCACAATTCAAAGTCTGTCCTTTTGGCCAAAAAAATTGGAATAAGGTCTTACAGCCTAATTCTTTGAATTACTTGAGTGATTATAGTAAGCATTTTAACACATAAGTGATTACTTGATTAAGCAATCTCACTTATTATTCACTTTTAAGTTTTTAACACACAAGTGATTACTTGAGTAAGCAGTCTCACCTTTAAGTGATTACTTCAATAAGCACTATAACACATAAATTACTTGAGTAAGCAGGCTCATCTATAAGTGATTACCTGATGTGATTACTTGAGTAAGCACTTTAACACATAAGTGATTACTTGAGTAAGCATAATTGTTTTTACAGGCTGTCTAGGCTGCCATCCTTAGGATGATAGCCATCTTGACAACATATCTAGTCCGTCCATTAAGATTAGATCTAACCGCTATGATTTATTCAAGTGTTGTAAGCCAAAACACTAAGGGCGATTTCGTCATTTAATTTCTGTCTCTTTCTCATCATGAATTAACATGGGAGGTGATTTCCATCTCCATATCCCCGAGTGAAAGAATTTTAAAATTCTTCTTGCAGCAACAACAATACAAGAATTCTCCATTAATGGTATGAATTACATGGTTCCTAATAATTGTCAACAAACATTTGTTATCTGCTTTATTGTCATTGAGCATCGATGATAACCCCTAAATGGTTACTTATCAACTGAATTGTAGACTATGTGAAAATAGAATTTAATTGAGGATAAAAAAACGCTATAAATGAGGTTAATATAAGTTTTCTTTACAAACTTTCAATTATCAACTTCATTAGAAATTGAAGGGATCTCTTTCTGGGTTCAAACTCTTCAATTCTTCATAACATATTCTTCTCATATCTCAAATGTTTAGTTCGTCGGTCTCGATTTCTTTTGCCAATTCAAATCTTGTGTTTTAATTTTAAAAGAAATTTATAAATAGAAAACGAAAATCGGATTGGTTTGATTTCTTTTTCGATGAGGTGACTTCAGTTTTTTGGAACTTCAAGAGTTATTGTGAAAAAATCATTTGGAATCTGTTGTTGCAGTGAAAGAGAAGAAAAAAGTTGAATGACAGAAATACCCTCCGTACTTTAAGTTATAACAGATGAATAAATCTAGACGGTTAGATCGTCTTAAAACAGACGAGCCAGATGGGCTGTCAAGATGGATGTCATCCTAAGGAGTTACGTCACAATTATTTTTTTACTTAAGTTGCATGAAGTTATGTGATTATTTATAAAATGTATGTATTTTACTTATGTCATCCTAAGGAGTTACGTCACAATTATTTTTTACTTAAGTTGCATGAAGTTATGGATGTCATCCTAAGGTGTCGTTTTTTCTTCAGTTAAGTTCTGAACAGTCTGAATACTAATTAAACATTGAATATACTTAATGAAAACTTAATACCATACTGAATACATTACTTAAATTAAGTTCTGAATTACTAAAAATGTCTAGCATTAAGTGCTGAATGAAACTTGAATGTCTTTTATACCCCATTTTTTATGAGATTTGAGCTCAAATCAATCATTTAAGTTTAGAGAGAGAGAGAGATTGAATAGAGAGAAATCTGAAACTGAAAGAGAGAGAGAGAGAGAGAGAGAGAGAGAGAGAGAGAGAGAGAGAGAGAGAGAGAGAGTGTCACGCCCCAAATTTTAAGATGATAAAATTCCACACTATGTGTTTATTTCATTATCTCAAGATTTAGGACGCGAAGAGGAACGATTCAAAAGAATCCAGACTAGAATAAAATTTTCAAAGCTACAAGTCACAAATGATACTAGAATCATTAAAATTATATACATCAACAACCAGTCCAAATTACATCCATAAAGTCACGGTGGATACCTCAACACCTTATTATAATACATCTAGTATGAACTCCAAATACAATACAAACCAAGATTAACATAGATATATGCTAGATATCCAAAAACTACCTCACAACTATACACCGAATGTCCAATTGAAGATATTCTCGCGAACTCCAAAGATGCTAGAATCGCTACTCTTGATAATGATCCCGCTCCTGCTCCCCGCCGACGCTCCATAAGGATACGTACCCAAGAATGCACAAAATACAAACTTGGGTCAGCTTACGCTGGTATGAGTGATTCTCGCACAACAAGACAAACCATAAACAACTACAACTAGGGTATAATTATTTAACTTCGCATACCTTGGTTTCTATTTAGCTTATGGTAGGCCAGCCCTGCATACACATTAGTGGGCCTACCATCCTGCAATATCTTGTACGTGATAATTATAAACACCATTATACATATAATATGCTAGAAATCTAAGCAAGTCACAAAGAAAACAACTTCCAATAAAGCTAAGCAAGTTATCACAATCAAGCCAAAGTTAATACCCTAGCCACACTCCACAATAGCCATATACTACACACTATCTATGGCTAACATAGATATCCCTGTGCCTCGTCAGATAACTCGCAACCACTTTCGATAACCGGAATCCATCATCGGGATATCAACTAAGATTCCGCCGCCTCGAAAAGGCTAAGCTTATCCGGAGCGCGCTATAAACATTTACCACTCGTCTACTCATGAGAACGAGAAGGTACTCACCCCGAGCATAAGGGGTAACGGGCTAATAATTCACCTTGGGACACACACACCAAGGGTTTTCAAAACACTTTTTCTTTTTCTCATTTCGAAATTCAGTACACTCATGGTACTATAGCCCACTTAATATTTTCGGAGTTGTGGCGTGCTAGGATATCCGAGTCAAGCTACTGACTCGCGCAACAAAGCAAACGCACACAAAATAAGCTTAACAATTTATGATCAGGATTATAAATCAGATTAAAAGATAACCAAGACATAACCGATTCACTACTATATCACATCATCATTATTGAGCATATAGAATACAGATAATTCTGAAAAGAAGCAGTACAACAACCACATATTATATATCAGACAGGTCCACAACTGAATTCAATAACGTTCTCTACACAAATCACAATGTATTCCAGCAACACTGCAAAAACCTGTCAGATATTGCACCACATATATGACAGACTAAACAATAGATTTAGCTCTCGACTAAAACTGAAAATATAAAGCTACACGAGTCTGGTTTACTGGGTTTTTAAAATCAAACGAAACGGTTCGGTATTGAGTCTGTTATGAACCATAAGGGGTGTTCAGGGACGTCCTGAACCTGCTTGTCAGACTTGCATCATAATTTCTACCCATTTAACAGCAGAAACAGAGAGATGTGTAAACATCAATGTTCTAGATAAAAGAAGCTACTTTCATCTCTAATTGGAATAATATAAAAATATTCAATAGTTTAGTTTCTATGGTCAAAATGCCGCAACAGTGCAGAGGTTCCAGGAATCAAGAATGTACTGACTATTTACCAAATAAGAACATGGGTTGATGTCATGGACCCATGAACAACAATTCCTACTTAATCTACCAGGTTCAATACTCAAAACAATGAGTAATTAAACCACAGAAAGAAAATCACTCACCTATGGTTAGAGTTAACTCCTTTCCTAATCCAAAAGAAAGCAAGATGATGACTTCAATTTCACCAAAGAAACAAGCTTGAATCACCAACAAGAACCCACCAATTTTGTTTTAAAAATCACTCCAATGTTGTGCGCAGCGGAAACTTATGCAACAATACCCAAGATTGAAATAGTGTATGAATTAAACAAAACAAAATAGAGAAGATGAAACTCCTACTACTATCAAACAAACCCACACAAAACACAAGATTTACGTGGTTCGACTAATATTGCCTACGTCCACGGACAAATAAATAGAACTTTTACTATTGGAGAAGATAGTACAAAGCTCTCAAACAAATGGAGAAACGCTAGGTTTCCTCCCTTCTCAAATCCTCACCAAATCTCTCAAAGAGACAATCACAAATTGAGGATACAAACTCTCTCTCACACTTGGATGGAGACGATTATACAAGCCCTCACGAAGAAACCAAAGTGTTCTTCCTCACAAAAGTTCTCTCAAACTCTCTAATGGCTTCTCACAATCTCTCTCTCATCAAGATTAGGTTTTTCTCTTCTTCTATTGGCTTTATAGCATAGCTTTACAATAGAAACCGAATTGGGCTTAAACAGGCCCATATGCAGCAAACACAATGAGGACGTACGTACGCCTTGACTACGTACGTACGTTCTATCTAATGAAAGTTATCTGTGATACAGGACGTACGTACACCCTAACTATGTACGTACGTTTATTAAACAAAAACTTCCCTCCGTCCTCTTTTCCACAAAAAACCCAACATCCAACAATGCTTCCATCATGATAAATACATTTCCATCAAACAAAACCCAACATCATTCCGAATTTCAGTTTGTTTCACTCCACCATTTTTCTTTCTTCTATTTTTTTCTTCTCCTTAATCAACAAAACCAGTTTTGAGAAAAGAAGATACAAGGATATTTTTCTATGTTCTAAAGTCAAATAAAAGTCCACCCATTTTCAACACTTGTCTGTTTAAACCATAATACAATGACACCTAACACTTCCATGCAAAATTATAGCTTTTTAGCTAGATGTCCCTCTTATAGTCTCACATTCTAATAAGTCCAATTCCAAATCATGTCTTTCCCATATAAAATCAATCCCTTTCTCACCAACTTTTGTATATATAAATATATAAGAAAAACATAAAAATAGGGTCTCTACAGAGAGAGAGAGAGAGAGAGAGAGAGAGAGAGAGAGAGAGAGAGAGAGAGAGAGAGAGAGACCTAAAACTGTGTGTGAGAGAGAGACCTGAAATTGAGAAGAAACAAGCTAGAGAGAGAAAGTAGAGAACTAGCAGTTGGAGAAGAAGAAGGAGAGAAGACGAGGAAGGAGATAGAGAAATAGACGAAGGGGTTTAGAGGCTATGTTCGTCTTTTCGCTCGGTTAAGTTATTCAGACTTTCATTCTGCCAAATTTTTAGTCTGAATGACTTAATGAATTTATCACTGAATGGGCAACTTAATCACTGAACCATTTGCAAAAAACAAACAGTCTGAAGACTGAATACGGTGGTCCACCCGCTTAAGTTCAGTCTTCAGACGTTGCTTAATGAAAAACAAACGACCCCTAAGGAGTTAGGTCACAGCTTATGTGATTATTTATAAAATGTATGTATTTTACTTAAGTTGCATGAAGTTATACTATAACAATTATTTTTTGAGAGAGAGATTGAGAGGAGTTACGTCACTGAGGTATTATACAGGGATAACCGGGTCATTCTTATATGTGACAGGGGAAATCAAGTCGTTTCACTTAACCACGTCCTGATTTTATGTTTGCGTAACTGCTCGTCCTGAATTTAAGGAGACAATAAAATCTCGTCCTAATAATCTGATATCCCATTCTTTGTACAAATTTAATTATATATTTAGACTAGGGGGTGATGATTTAGGATCTGATCAGATGTACGGGTGGAAATCTGATATGGAACCAAACCTGCTTTGCTATAAACAACTTTGGGTCAAGGGAGGTATATTGGGTTTCGACGTTCGAGTCCAGATAACCCAAACCTGCTAGACCTATTTACTAAGTAGGTCAAGCTCAGGTCTGAGCAGTAAACATGCATACCGACAAAAAATGATTACACAGGAAAAAAAAAAGGATTTTTAGACTTAACCCCCCTTTTTATGGTCACGATTTGAGTAAACCCTCCCATTTGTCCAAATTTGGACTTTACCCCCTCTCCTTCTGTTTCTGTCAAATTTAACTTCAATTTTGTTTATAACTTCCCAAAATGTCCTCGATTGCTGCTTTAGACTTAACCCCCTAAAAATATAAGAGAGGGGTATTTTAGGAAGAAAAAATAAAAATAGACGTTAAATTTGACAGAAATAGACGGAGAGGGGGTAAAGTCCAAACTTGGACAAATAGAGGGGTTTACTCAAAACGTGACCATAAAAGGGGGGTTAAGTCTAAAAATCCCCCCCAAAAAGCTCGTTGTGCAGTGAGACACGTCGCTTCATGATAGTTGATTTGATGATGTGATTCAGACCATCTCCTCCTGAATGATTGTATTAACAGCCACCTGAACTGTCATACAATGAGTCAAAAATTTATTCAAATGCTATTCACGCACATGCAAAGAAAATAAGTACTATAAAGATGTTTGTTAACAGACACACAAACCAGCCAGAAACACTTCTGATCCTGCTAATTTCAGGAAGTGAAATAAACTTTAAAGTTAAAAAAATATCTTTTAGGGTCTGTTTGATTCGAGTCCGGGAAATAGATATTCCGGGAAATCTCAATTTCCCATGTTTGATTAAATGGAAAATAAGTGGTAAATATTTAAAATGACATGATAAGTTAAAATGTTGGGACAAATTAGAGCTCAATTTTCTCGAACTCTCACTACAAACATATTTAAATGATTTTCCAAAAAAATTCATGATCAATGTAGAATTATAACTATTTTGGCCCTGCTTGGTAGCCCGAGAAAACTTTACATATGCAAAGTTTTGTTTCCGAAGATTTTTGCATAAGCAACGCTTTGCTAAATAAATATTTACCAAAAGTTTCCATGTGCTTGGTGATATACTGCAAAAATTTGCAAACTTTACGTGTGCTTGGTAAATGGCAACTATGCAATTTTTTACCAAAAATTAAAAACAATACCAAGTACATTAATTATACATTTTCGGAACAAATTCTAATAAAAGTTTAACAAAACAACTTACCACATTCTCAAATATGAACCAAACGAACAATAATCATCTTCAGTACAACCATCATTATTTTTTAGGAACAAACTATAACAAAAGTATCGAATTATGTTTTTAACCACAAAACAAGTAACAATATGATTGACTCACAATACTAATTACACCACAAGCTCTTGTTCTCTCATTAGTTCCTTATCCTCATACACAAATCATTTAAAATGTCCCTCTTTCCTTCCTCATTGGTTAAGACAAAAATTTCTGCTTCAGTACGATCTTTCATAAGATATCTAAAAGCCGCATTCAAAAACCTTTCATTAAAACTTTGAACTTCCATCACACTTTGACGCAATTGCTTTCCAAAGCTAAAAGGGTGTACTGTATCTGTAAGTTTATCAAGGCGTTCATAAACTCCTTCATATACCATTCATCATATCTTCCATAAACTGAACCTTCTTCCCATGTTGTTTTTTCACAGATGAACCCTGTCTTTTTTTTTTTATGCTGGCAGAAGACATGTTTTCTTCGACTTCATCTACTTGTATGACAGGTTGTCCCCCCTCTTGAACATCCTCCTTTTCATTATCCAAGCCATTGAGTGATTATGATCCTGCATTATTCAAATCTAACTTAAGAAGAACATACATCAAAAACGTGTTTGCCAAAATACAAGCTTATAAGTTGTCTGACTTGCTCTTGTAAGTCTTGTTTCGATATCATGATATGTTTTCTGGGAACAGTAAATGAAAAACTAAAATTAAATATTTTCAAGTGTCATGTGTAGTCATGCGTAGTCATGTGTAGTCCCCAGACCTCAGTAAACAAGCATGTAATGGAAAAAGAAATATTCTAGTACTAACACAAACCCATTCTTCACAACAACAAACTGAATGGGGTTCCGGCCAACCCAGCCATGATTAAGGCCCTTAACTAAGCACAAACCCAACTACCCAAGTTTGACATAGTTTAGTCATAAGCTGCAGTAGCTAAGTAATATAGCTTCCAGTAGCTGAGTTGCATACTATTGTGTTTAACACAACTATATTCTTTTACTCTCAACATGCTGAAATTTATAATCTGAGTATCTACTTGAAAAATATATTGGACACCCAGTAAACAATATACTACACAAGTTTACAACCGATACTCGTAAACAATATACTACACAAGTTTACTGTCAAAACTTCAACACCTAAAGAAAATTATATAAGCTATAATACTAGGTGATAACCCCAACATTATGATGGACATACCGGTAGGTCTGGTGGAAAATATCAACAAACATCATATATTTGGTCCTTGAAACCTCTGCTCATCATCTCATCAGATTCGTCCTGTGTCAGTATTGATCATATGTATTTACAGTCAATGATCACATAAATACAACAAAAGAGACGGAGAGAGATTGAAAGAAGAATTCAGGAGCTTACAACATGGACTCCGTATTTCAGCTTCCTTATATCTTCACCCATACTTTTGCCTTCAAAACATGCATGAGCTTGTAAGTTAATGTAGTAGTTACCAATCACCAAGCTTACTTTAATTTTTCAGTCTGTGATGCAATTTCCCTTGTAGGTGATATCAATCCTTGAACCCTAAACATAAACATGACTTGATATTAATACGCAGAGTCTAAAAGCATACATGTACATACATTTACGACTATATATACCAAATTATAGGGGTGTACGTCTAATAAAACAACAATCCAAGAATTCGAACAAGTTATTACAGTATAGTGTGTACACCTTTTGTATCAAACAAATAATCCAACGATAGGTATAATCGATGGACAAATGGAAGTTTGTTTTGATATACAAACTGAGGACTGAGCCTAACAAAGATTATGTTTGTTTAATTACTCTCACTCTCACCAAGTTGTTCTCTCACTCTCACCAAGTTGTTCTCTCATCTCATGTGCTTACTGCTTACCATTTTATAAGGCAAATCAGTTGCAATGATCATCAATCATGGCATTACAACCATGTACCGTAAAAGTTTTCACATATTGGTGGGAGAAAACATATAATCAAGTAATCAACCTCATAGGGATAACGACCCCTTTTTTCCTTGACATTTATAACTGTATACTAGTCAGGCATGGGCCTTAATGGTAGTAGAAAACTAGAAAATAGAAATACAAGTCCCAAAGTACTGGAGAGTTTCACTATCTACTTATAAATAACTTAAATCGATCAAAAACAAATTTATAAATCCCTTTTGTAAATTAACATCAACATCTAAGCAACTAATCTGCATCACATCTACATAGATAATAAACACTTAAGTAAATTGATTTCATAGAACTCAAACATACGTTTGTTTACTTTCTAAACAATGTTTTTGTAACCTAATTAGCCATCTTAGTCATCTTAGTTAATACGACAACTCAAATCCTTCTATAAAAAAATCGAAAATTTTGCGTCAACTTGCAAACATCTTATAACTCACAAAACAACTAAAACCCCTTTATCACAACTACCTATTTCAAATCACTAAATCCAAATCAACCTAATCATATGATTTAACAAATTGGGTTTATTTAAAACTAAGAAAATTGATAAAATGAAGAATATTATAGCAATTAAACAAATAAAAAAATGATTAATAGTTGACAACAATTAATCAATCAAAATCTATTCAAATAAATATTTGTAGATCTAAAATTATTGACCTAGAGTTTTTAGATTCAAATCACAATCAACTCAAAACAAGTTTGAAATCAAATCCAATTAGATTGATTTTAAATCGAAAGAGCATACCTTCTAGATTAGAAAAACAACAGATCTGGTTACAGAATGAGTGGAGAGAGATCGAGCAATCGATTAAGTGAAGAACTTGAAAAGTGAGAGTGATAGAAGAGATTGAAAGCTTGCAGTGATAGAAAGTAGATTAGAGATGGAGGGAAGTGAGATGATAGAAAGAGAAGATGAAATCGATAAGAGAAAGCATCAAAGCGAGATGAAGCGATCTGTGAAATTTTTCTCGTCCCTTTCAACCAGCAAACTTATCTGGCCTCTTGGCCCCCACCGATAGAAAATCCTCCAAGCACCTATAAAGTTATTTGGGCTGCAAAAAATTTTCAAAACAAATTTTTCTGGCCCAAACAAGCAGGGCCTTTATCATAATTTTATTTCCCAAATATTTGCACATGGTAAATCTATTTCCCGGTAAACTCTTTTCCCGCCCGAATCAAACAAACCGATGTTGTAATATGCGTGTTGCCATTAACAAAGAAAAAAAATTAAAAATGTGCGAGTTCAGATTATAACAAATTAAATTCATAGTATCATCATGACATGGCCACAATTTCTTCGAGAAAACTTGATCCTACATCAGCAAATCCAACCTAGGACACATTGACTGGCAAAGCTTCAGAGAAAAAGGTGTCCCAGCCGGAACCTAACCCTGGTCATTTTTCAAAGTCATTGTCCAATATAATCTTTACCAACCTATACTTCTGCACACAGCTCAAATCCAATGCGTTTAGTCAGGGTGTATAATCAGGCCAACCTCAAAAGGTAATGATCACTCAACAGAAACTACTGTGAATATATTGCTCATTCAAGATTACTGATTTTGTGAATTGTAACTTCATTTTTTTAGCATAATTCATATGATCAAATGTTCCGAAAATAGCTCTGTCAAATAGAAGTGCTAAAGAGTCGTATGAAAGTTTAGTAGAGTTCTGGGGCACAGTCTTGGGAGTCTAATTTGCTTTTCACTATTTTTAGTAGTATCTCATGTCTGAGTAACAATTAACCATAGAAAGAACCTTGTTCTCCCATTAGAATTCAGCCCGCATGGTTCTAAATCAAACATCGGCGCACGTACATGGGATATGTAGTCTATGATATCTATTTGAAAATCATTAAGCCAACCAGTTCACCGAAGCACGTCCCATAAATGATATTTCCAAATATGATTCCTGTTTCGGTTGAAGAGACCTTAATGTTGGCTTCTATCTGCTTCCTTGATTCTGCAGAAAGTGTGTAGTTCTAGGGCAGTCTACGTGTTTGAGGTCACCCATAAAGGCCAACTCCAAGCATAAGTTCTGAAGAGTCTCCTTTGTCGTAATGGTGAACTGTAACATATGCTTCAGCATAAGCAGTATCAGTGTATCACTAAAACCAGTCAAGAGAAGAATCATGTTCAATATTTTGCATCATCTCCATCCTTGGTGAAATCTCCAGTTGCATGTTTCAAATCATCGTGGACCTCATCTTCCAACTCAATCTGGCTCATACCCTGAAACTCAAATTGAAAAAGGACCAATATGAAACCCCAAAAATTAACAATGACTACCACAAACAGATAACAAGATGGATCCAAATATCATTATGATTCAACCATCAAGTAACTGATTTGATTTAAATTTAATGATCACCAATTCAAAACATACGATTTAAAACCTTCTCCCACCAGGAGAAAGTGTTGCTACATCTGTATACAGTAGACTCTATGGAGGAGTGGTTAACAATTTGACCAAGAAAAATGGGGGACCCACTACAAGATCGAACATGGAAGTATCTACCTTATGCAGTCTGTTGGGTCATCTGGAAACATAGGATCTTAAAGGTATTTAGGGATAAGGAACCCTATATTTGCTAACATGAAGAAGGAGATCAAGGCTTTGATATGGTATTAATTGGTGTGGCAACTAGATTGGAAGGAAAAACTATAGAGCACAAGACGTATTGATAAGATGGGAAGACACCTTTGCAGGTAACATTGGGCCTCGCCAGGAGCCCAGGACGTGGCAGGCATTGGTTGAAACTTGAAATTGTTCTATCTTGTTGTATGGTCTGTTCACAATATAACCTGACGATATACCTCTGGTATCTGCGGATCAGGCTTGTAATTCTTTCTTTACAGTATCATCAATAAAAAAAAAAAAAAAAAAAAAAAAAAAAAAAAAAACACTTTCTCCCACCGAATATATACTCTCCAATGCCTCCAAATAAGCGGTTAAAAGTTCCGGTGTATGGCAAATCCTTCATTTCGAAATTACATTAACACAGGTCCCTTACATAACTATTTATAAATAAAACTTTTCCTTACCACAAATGTTCAGATTTAAATTGGTGAGTATGAGTCTGACGGCTGGTGAGCGTGTAAATGTGAGACAGAGATAAGGAGCGAATTGCAAGAACCCACTCCTATCTATAGAGCACAACAATGCAATAAATTTTTATAGAGGACACATAGTTTGGTAGATATGGTCCTCTAACTATCCAGTCTTGTTGAGAGAGAGAGAGAGAGAGAGAGAGAGAGAGAGAGAGAGAGAGAGAGATGTGGACTTGCGGCACATAGCTAGCTAGCTAAGAACTGCCTAGTCAATTTTAAATCCTAAACAGAGTGTAATATATAAGTACAACTATATATACACACATTTGTTGTAATCGGTTTTGCAGCAGGGGTTCTGCAAAAAAGAACTCCTGGAACAACAGAGGGAATATACAAACTCTAAGGGTCTGTTTGATTGGTCGTGGGAAAAATTCCCACATCAAACATTACCCCAGAAATTCCCAGATGCCTGTTTGATTGGTAAAGTTGGATCATGTAAAAATTCCATGATAAAAATATTTCTCATGAATATTTCCTTGACCCACCCCTAAAAAAAATTCCCAAACTTGTAAGGGAATATTTTTTTTGTCTAATGAAACAACTAAAATCTTTCCCACATAAAATTTTCCTCATGTTTTTATGTCTAATCAAATAACTAAAATCTTTCCCATATAAAATTTTTCTTGTGTTTTTATGTCAAATCAAACGACCCATTAGTGGGAATTATTTTATGTGGGAATATTTTCAACTATAAAAATTCCCACCAGTAGTTATTCCCACCAATCAAACACACCCTAAAATACAAAGGGATGCCATTAATCACATCAACTAATACAAACTTATCGAAGTATGCTCCTGCTTATATTTGTTTATTGACTTCAGTTATGCTCTCAGAACTCAGAAGCTTTGCCCAATTAACTGTGCATGAACCCAGTTTATGCTTTAGGCTGGTCATGTGGGTAGTGGTGGTAAACAGACAGTGGAAACAACATAACTGAATAAAACTTTAGCAACACAAATCAATACAGTAGAATAGTAGATAAATGGTAAAACAAAGAAAAAGAGATAAAAAGCAGCACCTTTATACTGTACAGAAAAAGAAACTCAGAATGCAAGAACATCTTGATTATTAGCACAATCAACACCATTAGAATGTGAACAGGATTCAAGTTTAAGAGAGACAGTTCCTTCTCCAATGTTAAATATATAAGAAGGAATAGCAATTAATCTCATCCTCTTCAAAACGGTTCCACCAAATAAGACACAGTCATCCTTCCCCTCTGAGCTAAGTAGATACGACCCATGACCAGGTATGTCAGAGTATGCACCATCATTCCAAAATACAAATCTGCAAAGTGAGCCAATAAATTTTTACAGAAAGGATTGCGACTTGTTTCCACCTCGAGGCTGGGTCCTTGTCCAAATGACCAAATCATAAGCATACATTTGTTCAATGTGATGCCAGAAAACAGTAATATCCCTATCACCTACCCAACTCGATAGCTCAAGGAAGATAATATTTCGCTATGTTTGAATTACAAGCAACATCTCTAACCAGTTGTTAGAATCAATGTCAAATATAAATATGGTCTTAGGACAACATGCATAGGAATTAAGACCCTTGTATTAGTTGTATAAATTTAAGAGATCTTTGGACATACCCCATTTGAAAGTCGAAATTGATATACCCCCAATTCAAGGTGTGGTGTTATCTTAGTCGTCCATAATAAAACTCACCTACGGCTGTAAAGCTCTTCTGTCTTGAATTGGGGTATCTCAATAATTTTTTTTTTCAAATGGAGTTTTCTCAAATTTCAAATTTCGACTTTCAAATGGGGTATGTCCAAAAATCTCAAACTAAATTTAATGGTGGAATTATAAGTAAATCCCACTTGTTAGTTTGTATACTAGTATAACATTCACCCCAATATAATTCTCCATGCTAATAGTGGGAGGGGTTCCACATAATGTCTAGGTTTTGAATCACCTCAAAAGACATAAATCATCTTAGTTTTATGATAAGCCCTACCAACCTTCATGCATGAAAAACTGTCAGTAGTCATATCATAGACAAAAATATTGTTTGTGAACAATCCCTTGGTCTTCACCTCATCATCATATGGAGACACTGAACCCCACTCACCTCTAATGAAATACATCTTTGATTCTAAGTACAGAATAGAGTATTTGTCTAATTTTTTTTTAGAGCAGAGGAGAAGCCAACATGACAACCCAATCATTTGTTACAATATTAATCTTTATCACAATGTGAATATATAAATCAATATCTTCTCCTATCTGCTACTGCTAATCATCCGTGCTTCTTCTTCTTCGCCCAACTTTCATTTCCATCCGCTGCTTTCCACTTCGTTGCGGCTGAATCTTAGACTCATCTTTAATCTTTCACCAACGCAATTCAGTGCAACCAGCCCACCTTTTCCTATGATTACAGAACCAATCAACAAACTAATATCCGTGCATGCGTGATTATAGAAAACAGCCCAAGTTAGTGAGTTACCCAACCCAGCCCATTTGAATGTAGCCCACCTTTTCCATAAATCAGCCACATATGAGTATATGACACACCTTTTGAAAAATAAACACAACTTTTTTCAGTAATTTTTCTGATAGACTTTATGAGTAGACACATTTTGGTCAATTATGTAAGGGTATTTGTTGTTTGCTTTTTTTTTTTTTCTTTTAGCCGAAAAAAGAGTTTTTATTCAGAGATGAAATTACATCAATTTAAATATTCCCCGAGTACATTCAGTATGGGGAAATTATGAGCTCCCCTTTACACTACTCATTTTGGCCATATGATATGAGTAATCATAGATAAGAGAAAAACTATTTCGTAAAAATTGGTAAAATCTCATTAATGTAAACTTCCTGTTTCCGCATTATCATCTTATATAGGATCAGCCACCGGCTCTCTATTTTCTCTCTTCTCCTCTGTGATGACCAGTCAGTCAGTGAGATGTCTCCTTGCCCATATGTTTTAAACCCATAAACTATTTTCAGGGAAAGTATTTTCATCTTGTCTTGTTGGTAATCAGAGAAATGTATTTTCCGTTGTACAAAACTGCCAAATGCACATATACATCCTCAAACCAATCGCCCACAGTGCTCCAGTGTAGTAGACATTAATAATTGGGGGGTTTGAACAGTTTTACACGTGAAGGAACAGAGCAGAGAATAAGAACCTCTTCTGTCAATTTGCCACCTCATCTTCTTTTCATTGTTTATTGTTTCAAGATTCTCTTTGGCATGTATGTTCAGGTAATAACCAGGTGTTAAGAAAGAAAGCATCAATTCATTCATACACTTTGTTTGTATTTTCACTCCTTCTGAAGAAGATAAACCAAAACCATTTGGTTGAAGTTTTGTAAATAAATAAATAAATAAATAAAAAGCACACAGTTTTATTACTTTTCTTTTCTACTATTGATTTTTTTTTTTTTCTCTTTTAACATAAAACCCTAAAAAGCCTCGAAAAAATCAAAAAGAGAAAAACAAATCGATTCAGATTCATTCACACTTTGCTTTTCGTTCTCCCGAACTACAAAACTCGATTCAAATTCCACATCAAAGATTCATCAAAACCGAAACCCCCTTCTTAATTCGAAACTACTTTACTTAAAACATCATTTGTAACTTGTAAGTTTCTTCTTCTTTCGATCTGTAATTTTTTGATTATTTTAAAGAATTTAGTTGGAATTCTTTTATTTGACTGGTAGATGTGTTTGGTTTGAATCTTGGTGTGAGATTTGGTGTTGAAAATGATGGTTTTCAACTTAAACTTAAACTTTGCTTTCACTATTAGTCCTGGATAGATATAACTACTTCATTTCATTTTCATTCAACAAATAAAGCTTAAATGTTACAAATTTAATCTTTAAGTTGAAGATTTGATAAATTTGTCTCATTTTGAGCTTTTGGGAGTTTGGTATTTTGAAATTTTAGTGGTGGAGGAATTAGGGTTTGGGGATTTTTTTTTTGTTGGAATGGCATCAGGAGCTAAGAGAATTGAGAATCTCTTAGCAGCTAGGAAGTCTTTGAAGATAAGTTTAGAGAAATCGAAAGTGCTTGGTTTCGCGTTAGAGAAGACAGGGCCAAGATTGGAAGAGATTAGTCAGAGATTGCCATCTTTGGAAGCTGCGGTTCGTCCAATTAGAGCGCAGAAAGAGGCTTTGGTTGCTGTTGGTGGCCATATAGATAGAGCTGTAGGTCCTGCAGCTGCGGTTTTGAAGGTATTTGATGCTGTTCATGGGCTTGAAAAATCACTCTTGTCGGATCCTCGGTCTGATCTTTCTGGTTATCTTTCGGTACTTACACGCCTTGAAGAGGCCTTGAGGTTCCTTGCTGATAATTGTGGATTGGCAATTCAGTGGTTGGAGGATATTGTTGAGTATTTGGAGGACAATTCGGTTGCAGATGAACGTTTCCTTTCAAATTTAAAGAATTCATTAAAGACTCTTGGGGAATTTCAAAATGATGATGCTCGGGCTCTCCTTGACGGAGGGCTTATTAATGCTGCTCTAGATAAGTTGGAAACTGAGTTCCAGCGGCTCCTTACAGAAAACAGTGTACCTCTTTCCATGACTTCCTCTTCAGGTGAACAAGCCCTCATTGCCCCGTCACCGTTGCCGGTTCCTGTTATTCTTAAGTTACAATCCATCATTGAGAGATTAACTGCAAATAACCGGCTTGAGAAATGTATCTCTATCTATGTTGAGGTTCGTAGCTCAAATGTCAGGGCAAGTTTGCAGGCACTCAACCTAGACTACCTTGAAATCTCAATCTCTGAATTCAATAATGTTAAGAGCATAGAGGCTTACATAGCTCAATGGGGCAAGCATTTGGAGTTTGCCGTAAAGCATCTTTTTGAAGCCGAATACAATCTGTGCAATGATGTATTTGAGAAGATTGGCTTGGAGGTCTGGATGGGTTGCTTTGCAAAAATTGCTGCGCAGGCGGGTATTCTAGCTTTCCTCCAGTTTGGGAAGACCGTTACTGAAAGTAAAAAGGATCCTATCAAGTTAGTGAAGCTGTTGGATATCTTTGCTTCTTTGAACAAGCTGAGATTGGATTTCAACAGGCTGTTTGGAGGCAAAGCCTGTATTGAAATCCAAAATCTTACTAGGGATCTCATAAAGAGGGTTATTGAAGGGGCTTGCGAGATTTTCTGGGAACTTTTGAATCAAGTGGAATTGCAGAGGGATACTCCTCCTCCACCAGATGGCAGTGTCCCAAGGCTTGTTTTCTTTGTCACTGACTACTGTAATCGACTGCTTGGAGAAGATTATCGACCTATCCTGACCCAGGTCCTTGTCATTCACAGAAGCTGGAAACAGGAGAAATTTCAAGAAAGGCTACTTACTGATTCCATATTGAATATAATCAAGGCAATTGAGCTGAATATAGAAACATGGTCAAAGGCATATGAGGACACCATCCTCTCCAACATCTTTATGATGAACAACCACTGGCACTTGTACAAGTACCTGAAAGGCACAAAGTTAGGTGATCTCTTGGGAGATGTCTGGTTAAGAGAACATGAACAGTACAAGGAGTATTATGCTGCAGTGTACTTGAGGGAGACTTGGGCAAAGCTCCCAGTTCTATTAAGCAGGGAAGGTCTCATTCTATTTTCAGGTGGGAGAGCTACAGCACGCGATCTTGTTAAGAAGAGGTTAAAAGCGTTTAATGAGGCTTTTGATGAAATGTATAAGAAACAGTCTAGCTGGGTTGTGTCAGAGAAGGACTTGAGAGAAAAGACTTGCCAAATGGCCGTACAGGCTATTGTTCCTGTATACAGGAGTTACATGCAAAATTACGGCCCCTTAGTTGAGCAAGATGCAAGTGCCAGCAAGTATGCCAAGTATACAGCCCAGAGTTTGGAAAAAATGCTGAACTCTCTCTTTCAACCTAAGCCTAAGAAGTATGGGAGTTTTAACGCAAGACACTCTAATGGGAAACTCAACAATGTAGGAACCAACCAATATCACTCTTCGCCAACTGTTGTTTGATTTGTACATCTGTACGTTCTTTTATTACCCTTGAAGGGAAATAAAGCATAAAAATTCATTTTCTTTCCTTTCTCTCTCTCTGTCATGATGAACTTTTACTGTTCACAGTTTTCTTCCTCCATCCGAAGGCTATCATTATCCATACAATATATCAACACTCATGCGGCCTAACGGGTTGTCTGCTTTTTAGATCTCTTTTAATTGGTACCACTAGACACAATTGTCTCCAGAGACTGCAAGTGAGATATCACTGTCCAGTACCTTCATTATGGAGGTCAAGAGGGTCTTATTTCAGTATGGAGGTTTGAAAGAGCAACAGATATGATTCCTTATCAGTTCCTTGGATCACTTGCCAAAGCCTTTTCTGGTAGGTTCCTAATTGCATACTTTGACTATCTAACTGATTTTTGTTTCCCACATCTTTTTCTTCTTTAATCTTCATTCATTTTGTTGTTCATGTAGATGCTAGATGGTAATGACAGTTGTTGTAATGCCCTCAGTAATATAAATCAGCTCTGTAATTTTCATTAAATGCTATACATTTATATAATTTTGAACTTTTGAAATGTTGTGGGTGTTGAGAATTTTTTTGGAAATACATGAATGTTTGTTGGTCCTGCAACACTGGATATGGTATTTGACTGCATGCTTCAGAGTCTGGGTTAGTGACTTTGGCCCTCTGCGGAGCTGTGTCTGGCTCTATGGGTTAGTGGGTTATTTTTTGCCTAGACTCCATGTGCTTTGTATGGCTCTATGGACCTGCCTGTTATACAGTAGTTTGACCCTTTATATTCATTAGTTGATGCAGTGAGTAAAATAATTATTGAAATTGATGAATATTCTTCCTTTGTTGATGAAATTTTGAGTGAAGAGTCCTCTCACTTTGTTTCCTGCAGTTTACCAAATATTATTGTGGTGCACGATATTCCATTGTCTGTTCAACTGAAAAAAAAAATGCAGTGTTAAGTGGTTTTGCTTTCTGAAAATTTATGCATTCTACTAGGGTGGTCATTTTTATGCATGTGCTGTGTATCGTGTAAGTTACCGTAATAGCTTCACTGAAGCCAAAGTGATCCAGTACTCACAAAGTGCAGCTTCTAGGATCCCAATATAATTTATGCATTCTACTAGGGTCTTTTTTTCCCAAGTAAAACCTGCTATGCCACTGCTGGTGTTCTTTTGCCTCTATGTTTGTCACGAGGAGCAGCTTCTAGGATCCCAGTAAACATTTATGACCGATGCCAAATTCCTCATCTATCCTTTCTTTTGGTACAGTACTGTACTTTAATTTTGTTTGATTGGCAAGGAATGAGGCAAATTTCAATGCTCAGCTAAGCTAAATGGACACTTGATTTGTGTTAGATACTTGGATTAAAGCAAAGAAAGTGGAGTACAAGTTACAAGAGGTTTGCTGTGAGAATGGTATATTAAATGTGAAGCAACTGAAATGGCTGCTTGAAATTGATTACTAATTTACTACATCTTTCCTTGGCAAACTTTTTTCTGCTGGTGGTTGGTTCGGTATTAATTTGCGTAAAGGTGGAAATTGTCATCTTGCAGTTTCTGAGACCAATCAAGCTGAACTTCTGCCATTCTCCCCAAATCTCTAAAGAGCACTTGCATGGTCTTATAATGAACTTCACAGGTACTTATATCATATGCTTCAGGATATAAAATTGCTTTATTCATCATGATCTACCAGTAAAAATTGGTTCCAACCAATGTGTTCGGCTGTGATAATATCAGTATATGACTACAAAACCAGACACTTAAATAGCTTGAATTAACTGTGGTCTGTTATAAGGATAGAATGCAATTTTACCCGGAAAAGGGGGAAATAAGAGAGAATAAACTCTAAAAATCAGGTCGTCTTCCCTGGCTTGCATTTTTCTTCCATGTGTGTTCCCTAATTTTTGACATTTTTTGATAAATGAATTTACCACCCAAATAAATATATCTTCGATGTGAATATAAAATTATTAGAGATAAATTTGAAAGCACGACTAATATCTCTTCAATTATGATATTGATTAGATTAAAATTGATAGCCTAATCGAAGCTGATTTTGATTAAGTGGGTATATTTGTTATTACGCAAAAGTGGGAAATCTATCACGGATATAATCAAGCCCAATTAGACTAAATTACGGTTCACGGGGATAATCTATGTTCAGTCTAACACAACTTAAATTAGACCTAATCCCAAGTATAAACAAGTCCAACCTGTGGATTGCACAAGCCGATGCTGTTTGTTTTTTCAGTTATGTTCTGATAGTTTATAAACTATTAGAAAACCCAAATGGATGTGTTTTTACTTCTAGTTAGGGTCTTATAAAATTTTCTAGTAGAAATTGGCTAAAAAGATGGCGGTTACTATCAGCTCTATCCCCAAGCTTATAGCTAGTAGCTTATAAGCTATAAGCTACTAGACAAAAAAACAAACAACACCAAGCACTAGTTGTCTAGTTGATGATGGCAGAATCCAATTAATTACCAAACACATTTACATTTACTCAAAAATTGCAATTAAAACCTTACATCGAAAGAAAATAACTCACGTAGTATCTCTTAAATAGTCTCATGCATAGATTTACATTGTTGAACACAAGTTTTCTATTGGACACAAGTTTTCTTGCTTATGATCATTCAGTTTTATTTTTAACCAACACGAACTAATATAATTTTCATTTAGATATAATGTAAAACAAAATTGTACCGTAATGATTTACAAGTTATTATGTGCTCATCTATAGTGTATACATTTTGTTTAGACCATCTCCAACCGCTATGATACAATTTTTTTATTTTTTATTTTTTATTTTTTATTTTATTTTTTATTTTTTTTAAATGCAATTCAAATTTTATTGATAAGCTCAACGAATTACACAAAAGTAGAGGACAAACCGCGCTACAAACTGCGCGACAAGTCCTTTCTGGATAACAAACCCGATTCTCCTAAATACATATTCGTTCGAACCTGCAGTCATCACGTTGCTATCCATTATCTTCTGCACTCTCCTGAGGAGCTCAACTGCTTCTGAGCCTAGCAATCCAAATGTGTCAAATGCAAAGGGGATAAAACTATGTTGGTTAGCCCTACAAGCTCCGTCATGTTTCTCCACTTTTGCCGCTGCTGCATTGCTAGCTGCTAGCCCCACCTCAAAAATCCCAGCACTCAGCCCAACCATCGGAGACGCCCCTGTAACATCAACACACGCATGTTTACCTTCAGACCAGTTATAGACCAGAATATCAGCAGGACGTAATGTCGATCTTCCTTCCTTAGGATCAGTAAGAAAGTTAACAGGAGCCTCCTTCTTAACCTGTACGCCAGCCCGCCAGAACACATCACACAAGATATCTCTAACGTGGTCATGCCTGTACTTGAAGCCGGGGTAATGCTTACAATGGGCCGCATGGTCCCCGAAAGCATCAAGTCTACTCTTCTTGCACACTGGACAAAGCTCATCATCTGAATATAGAGGGATCATCAAGTCTACTCTTTTTTATTGTTTATTTTTTATTTTTTATTTTTTATTTTTTATTTTTTATTTTTTATTTTTTATTTTTTATTTTTTATTTTTTATTTTTTATTTTTTATTTTTTATTTTTTATTTTTTATTTTTCTATTTTTTTAAATTTTATTGATAAGCTCAACGAATTACACAAAAGTAGAAGACAAACGCGCTACAAACGCGCTACAAACTGCGCGGCAAGTCCTTATTTTTTATTTTTATTTATTTATTTTTTTATTTTTTTTGTATTGCTATAATTATTAGAAAGCACTAAAAAACTCCAACTGATTTCTTTATTTTTAGGGGTATTTTGTATTTAATTCCTCTATAAGATGGGTAATTAACATTTGATCCAATTTTTATTGTTTATTAGTAAATGGTCATTTTTTCGTCAATTGACTGTCAACCTCGTTGACCAGAGTCAAGGCATGTAATGACCAAGCTACCTTTTCATGTGATAACTTAACGCAAAAACCATAAATTAGTTTGTTTGTAGACCTGCAAAATTAGTATATGGTCATTCTTTCTCATATTTTGTTTCAAATATAATCCTTGTAAACAGTAATGAAAATAACCATGAAAGTTATCTTACCTTAGTTGGAGTGAATTTCAACATGTAACCACCACCCATGGAACCTCTAGAAGTTTATTCTCTTGTGTTTACAGGTGAAGATAACAACCAAGTGAAGTGCATGGATTTAAATAATTGGTTTCCAACAGATTTATATTTTGACCGTTGGATAGAGTTCATCAAATCTTGCCACGTGGATGGAAGTGATAAAATTCAATTTTTAATAAGTTGTGTCACATGGCAGGCACGTGGTTCTCAACAGATCTTTAATGTAGATTGTTGGATGAAGTTTACTAAATCTTGTCACGTGGAAGATACAAGATATGTTATGGTTTTCAAGTTTTAAGTTTTGTCACATGCTAATCACGTGAAAGGGTAGTCTTATCATTAAGAGAATAGGGATGCCTTGACTATAGTCAACTGGGTTGACTAATAGTCTAAGTGACAAAAAAAATGATCATTTATTAATAAACGATAAAGATTAGACCATATGATAATCACCCATCTTCTAGAAGAACCAAATACAAAATAACCCTTATTTTTTACAGCATTCCCAACATTATGGTTGATGACGAATAATCTTGATTTAACATAATCATCACCAGCCTTCATCCATGTATCATAATATGAACAATATGTCAAATCACTAGGTTGACACCACAAAACACCACATGCAATATTTTGTAACACCCATGAGTTGGGTTAGTCCAACATCACTAAGGAAGTTGTTGTACGTAGTGGTAGTATATAAAGTTTAACCATACTCTAACTAATGTTAAGGCCTTTTGGGGAAAGCTAGGTATATGAAACCTGATCCAAAACCTTCTACTGTTAGATATCCGCAGTTACTAAAAGGGGGACAATATTGACATTAGCGAGCGTATGGTGCTTGGTGCTCCGGGATGAGCGAGGATGAAATCCTGGGGTTTTACAGTTGGTATCAAAGCCGATGACAGATCTCCTGTGACGGGTGTGGGGTACTCTAGAAGGCGCCTAGCCTATAGGGTGACGGTTGCGCTAGGTACTTGGCTCTCGCAGGAAACGTCGAAGATTTTGGGACTGCGTTGTGCTTACTACAGAGTCGAGGACGACTCTATCTTAAGGTGGTTAAGCTCTATATACTACCACTACAACCACTTCCATAGTGCTGTGGGACTTGCCCAACTTTAACTATATAGATCTTAACCATACTCTAACTAATGTCAATGCCTTTTGGGGAAAGCCAGATGGGTGGACCCTTATCCAAAACCTTCTACTACTAGATATCCACAGTAACTAAAAAGGGGACATATTGACATTAGGGAGCGTATGGTGTGCTCGACGCTCTGGGATGACTGAGGACGAAATCCCTGGGTGTTACATATTTTACCCATATACCCTTTCACCCTTTCATTCTATGTATCAAGAATCTTTTTATATATGCTATATGTTTTGTTCATAAACGTAGAAAATTTCTGTTTTTTTTCTATAGACAATTGAAAGAGAAGGCAGTGATCATCAAGAACAAAAAAAGCGAAGATTCGAAGAAGGTCAATAACAAAAATAATAAGAAGAAGATCATCAAGAACAGAAGACATATAAAACAAATAAGGAATTATAATGAATTCTATATTTGTAAATATACAAGTGAAAGGGTGTATATATGAATATATAAAAGAAATGGACCAACCAAAAATTGTCACCAACATAAACTTTCACTACCAAAAGGCTGGTAACTATTTCTCACCCGCCAAGGCTTTATGAAGCTTGTTGGTGCTCATTTGTCTTCTCAATCATTTTTCAATGGTGGATGAGGTATATTATATTAATAGTGTTATTCTCAAAAGTTTTTCATATATGAAAACAGATTTGAAAAAAAAAGAAAAGAAAAGTTGAGAAAATAGCAATCAAATGGAGATTAAATTGACGAATTTTTAGAAAATATCAACCGGTTTGAGATGGTCTTAGAGGGAATGTGATTGTTCAAATAGGAAAAATGAAAAAATAAAAAAAATTGGTCTTTCATTGTTTTTGATAAAACTATCTCACTTATTGAGGTGTGTTTGATCAAGAAATCCATTCCTCAATAAATCTACTTCTTAGGGGTAAATTAGTATTACCAATATTAAATTATAAGAAATTAGTAAAATTTTGATTTTGATTTTTTTGATAAGTATTAGAGGTAAATTAGTATTACCAATATTACCTATTGATTCAAACATACCGTTAGATGCTTGAGATTTTGGCACTTATCCCCCAAATGAAAGTCAAAATTTGAGAACCCCTGACGTCGACCTTCTGCTTAAAAGGAACTATTGGATAATCTTTTGACCATTGTTTGTGATCACCAAATTCAGATGTGGTTATTGTATCTCAGTCTTCCATTATCAAATCACTAAACAATTCAGATACAACGATGTCTTCAATTAGGTTAATACAATTTTTTTTTTTCAAACGGGTGTGTTAGCTCAAATGCTCACTTTTATTTTGGATGCTAAGTGCCAAATTCTTTAAATTCTAGCACGTCTTTTTTTTTTTTTTATTATTATTAAAGTACGTATGTCTTTATTCAGCCTTGTTATTCAATTTATAATTGGTGCATCCTAAGAGCACTTGCAATACTACATGGTGGCTACTTAACCTAGCTAATTGAAACATCTTGTAAGTTATAAATTATGGCTATTCAAAAGAGATTTGAAAATATTACTACTTTCTGGCTATTAAAAAGAGATTTGAAAATATATATATATATATGTTGATCTCAACCTATTATTTATAAATTATGTTTTTTCTTCCACAAAATTTATATGACGACTGGTCGAAAACACTTATCATAACACGTGGTACCTTGCAAGAACATTGGGTTGATTCATATATAGAATTAGATTTGATTTTTATTTATCTTAGATTTTTATTTATTATTGCCTTCATGTTAATTCAATTAGACATGTTTTTCACCTCCTTGGTTCTTAGATAACTAATGCAGACAATCATGAAGGCTTATGGTGGATTTATATTTGGTGTTTTCTAAGAGGTTTCAAATAATTGGTGTTCGTATAACAGATTGTTATTAACCTAATAGAGATAAGTACTTTGCGAGTTAAATTTTCCATTCACATCCAAATATGTGTGTTACCCTAGTTGCTTATTTAGTATATGATTTTTAAAGCATGTGGTAAAACTATTGGCTTCATGTTTATACAGTTAAACATATTTTCACACCTCGTTGGCTCTGGAGACAGTTTATCAACACGTATAGTGAATCCATATTTGGTGTGCTTCGAGAGGTTCAAAATCAACTTTTACGTCTATCTCATGCTGCTATTTAACCTACGTACTAGAGATGTTAAGTCACTTAAAATATCCATGTAAGTCAGAACACGTATACGTATTTAATATAATTAACAATAAATGAATAAGTTTCAAGGTGCGTAGCAAGACTACATTCGATCTACTTTTAATGAGCAGATAAACCGTTTAGAGACGGGCTGTTCAAGCTATGGCGTGCGGTTGCTATTTAACCTACTAGAGATGTTATGTCAGTTGAATTACATTCAAATCAAAACACTATATGTGTTTACTACGATTGGCTATGGAAAGAATGAGTTTGAAGGTGTGTGGCAAGACTATATTCAAATACATTTAAAGAGCAGCTAAAAGTTAAAAGACCGATTGTTCAAGCCACATCCTAGGTTTACATTTTGTTCGATATAGTTGTTACTTAACCTAATTGAAACATCCTGTAAGTTAAATTATCCATTCAAATCAAAACATGTGTATTTACTATGATTGGCTATTGAATGAATGAGTTCCTAGTGCGTGGCAAGACTGTATTCGATACATTTAAAAAGTGACTAAACAGTTAAAAGACTGGTCGTTCAAGCCACATCATATGTTAACATTTGTGTTTGATGCGGTTGCTATTTTTTGTTTGAGCGGCTAAACGGTCTAGTGATGTTCTTTTAGTTAAATTATCCATTCAAATCAAAACACATGTGTTTATTATGATTGGCTATTGAATGAATGAGTTTTAAGGCGCATGGCAAAACTATATATATTCGATACATTTAAATAGCGCCTAAATAGTTAAGAGACCGACAGTTTAAGCCACATCTTAGGTTAACATTTTGTCCGATGCATTTGCTACTTAACCTAATAAAGACATCCTATCAGTTAAATTATCCATTCAAGTCAAACACACAAGTGTTTATTATGATTGACTATTTAATAACTGAATTTTTCAAGACGCGTGGCAAGACTGTATTCGATACCTTTAGAAAGCAGCTAAACGCTTAAGAGACCAATCGTTAAAACCACATCCTAGGTTAACATTTTGTCTGATGCGGTTACTATTTTTTGTCAATTAAATTTTCCATTCAAATCAAAACACATTTGTTTATTATGATTAGCTATTAAATGAATGAGTTTCAAGACGCATGGCAAGATTATATATGTTCGATACATTTGAAGAGTGGTTAAACAGTTAAGAGACTGACCGTTCAAGTCACATCTTAGGTTCACATTTTGTCCGATGCAATTGCTATTTAACCTAAAAGAAACATCCTGTCAGTTAAATTATTCATTCAAGTCAAAACACATGTGTTTATTATGATTGACTATTTAATAACTGAGTTTTTCAAGACGTGTGGCAAGACTGTATTCGATATCTTTAAAAAACAGCTAAACGCTTAAGAGACCAACCGTTAGAGTCACATCCTAGGTTAACTTTTTGTCTGATGCGGTCGAATACCCTTTAACAACATTAATGATAAAATTACATGATTTGAATTGACATTTAGTTTCCATTAGTTAACCTATCCAAATATACCAAATGAAATCTATACCATTTTGATATGGTGGAAAAATAATCCTCCACTCCAAATTAGAAACATTTTGGATAAGAAGTTAATAAACCCCTAATCTTGTTTCCGAGTGTAGGTAATCCTAACATCCACTTGAAAGAAAGAACAAATGAAAAGCTTGTGTGGCTTTGTAATAAACACCCAAATGCATTTAATAGCCACGTAAGCAATGCGTTAAAGAAACGTGTTCGAACATGCAAACTCATTTCTGCCGAGTACGCCGCAGACGGACGTTTTAGTTTTGATTTTCACCTATTTATATTATTATTTCTTTCCTTTTTCTTCTTCAATTCTATCCAAATTTTTTCTTCCTTAAACTTCACTCAATTTATTCTTAACATGTGTACCATTTATATTATCTTCTTCATTTTTTTAGTAATATCTTCTCTTTAATCCAAAACTGCCAATTCATAAGAAAAGAAAATTTACTTGGAAAGTAACGTTCGATCAAGAAGAAGAAGAAGAATTAAACAAGATAAATATAAGATCATAGCGAATGAGCCTGTGGCTCAATGGTAGCATCCCTCTCACAAAGTGGAGAGGTTGTAGGTTCGAAACACGTCAACAGCTGATTGTTGATATAAGTTTCCACACGTAATTTAAAGGGGTAAGGGCCCCCTCAACCCTGCTTGCCAACCAAAAAAAAAAAAAATATAAGATCATAAGAAAGAATGTCGGTGTTATTTGTTGAGGTAGAACAACAAAGAAGAGAAGGGTATCTTAAGAAAGAGATGGAAAGTCCAAATTTCTCTACAATTACAAGTAATGGCAGATTTGAGAAGAAACAGAGCAACAGTAACAACAACAACAACAACAAGGACTCTGTTTCAAAGGAGAAAGAGATGAATAATGAATCACCAAAGAGAAGTAGTAGTAATGATTTGGGGGCATTAACAGAAGGTGAAGATGATGATGATGATGGTGAAGTTCAGAGTGAATTGAAAGGTGCTTTGGGTTCCATTGGATCACTTGAAGAATCTTTACCAATAAAGTGAGTTATTAGTTTATTTTAAGAAACACCCTCATTGTTTTAGTTTATTAGTATATTCTCCTTGAATTCATCATGTTGATGATAAGTGTCTTGGTGGTGTCCAAGAACTATTTTTAGATAAAGATGAGTAGATGACTGAACACTGAAGTTGATCTAGAAGAACTATTTTTAGATAAATGGATACTCAAGTTTAGAAGAAATGTTGTTTAACAACTCACTAGCTTTAGTATGAACTATATCAACTTATCATCTTGATCCATAAGATAAAAATGTGCAATAATAGTATGATCTTGTGAATCTTTAGTAAGAACTTACATTTTGTTGTGTGTCTAGGTTTTTGAAGGTACAAAATCATAGATGTTTGATCTGGCTAAAACTATTTTATGCAGCCGTAAACTCTCGCATTTTGCAAGTCGGCATTGCTTGTTGGTATTCCGGATAATCTATTTTGGATTATTAAAGAAACAAAAAATATTGGATGTTTGTCCATAAATTATGTTCTACACACTTGTAGTCTTGTTGAGTGTGTAGAATTAGGTGCCATTGTAACCGTTTTGCCTTGGTTTTTGTTTTTGAGGGCAACTCTTTGAATGAGTTGTTTATGTGCATTCATTAATTATACAATTTCTTTACAGAATTTTTACAAGATTGACTAATTATCATTTATATTTTATACGTATTGTAGTGATGGTCTTTTTCTTTTATTTCTTGGTCATTTGTTTTTGCAGAAGAGGGTTATCAAGTTTTTACTCAGGAAAATCGAGGTCTTTTGCAAACTTGGTAGAAGCAGCAACTGTGACAGATCTAGCAAAACCAGAGAATTTATTTAACAAGAAAAAAAGACTTCTCAGGGCTACAAAATGGTATTCAACAGAAGATCTTCATTCAATATCTACAATGAATGATGATGATGATGATCAAGGTCAAAAGTGGAATAACAAAAGGTGTAAAACAGACCACAAAATCTCAAGTTGTTCTCATGATGGGCAAGGCATGCATTAAGCAATAATCTCATGCTTGTACCATTTTGTTAATATATCAAGACATATATCAAATGAAGTTACAGTATTTTAGTTGAATTGCTCTGTTTACGCGTTAAAAGCCTACTTAGCCTAGGAAAACATTACCATCACTTCAGTTTTAGAATGTAATCGAAGTACTTGTAATACCAAAAGCTTACTTCAGTTTTAGAAATTAGAATGTAATCGAAGTACTTGTAAAATCAAAAGCTTCTGTGATGTGACTCTTGTCCAAGACTATAAGCTACAATGTAGTGAATGTACTCTTTATAGTTATGTAATGTCCAGGGTGATCGTTCAAGCTGACTGAGAAACAAAGCAGAAAACTGAAACTGTTGAATTGTTTAAACAAGGACGCAAATTTTGTTAATTTCTCTTAACATTGCAATGCCTTGTATTGGACTATTGGTGCACTACCCTGTTGCGCGGCACTGAGCACTAAAGAGAATTAAGACAAATTTGAAATGCTGTACTTTTGTTCCTACTTCCTACAGAACCACTATCTCCTAAATCTAGTTTGGAACTGCTTGGCCACTAACTAATAACGTACATCTGATACTACCTACTCTGAGAGAATAAGCGCGACAGCTCTTCGGATCACCTTATACCGACACTCCTTAGTATATGCACACAGAAAAACAGAATTGTTGTATAGCAAAAGCAGTATTGGTGGCACGTACGTAGCAGCCGCTTGTTCCTAATTCCTCATCGAAAGAGATTATATCTATAAACACTTGGATGAAGCCGTTTCATTTCTACTTGTGTCTATCCTCAAGACCTCAACCAGTCAACCTGCATGGAATGCTGCCAAATTCTATTACTCCAAGACAAGAAACTAAAAGACTCAAAGACTGGACACTAATCCACTACAAGCCAAATAAAAATTTAAGGGAAATCATATTGCAGTTTACAAAGAGCTATGCACATATTTCAAACATCCCTAAAAACTTATCTACACCATGCTAAGAGCCACCTGCCCACGTTAAATAAAATCTAATTATTTATTTGAAATTATTGTTTTTTCTCGTCTCCTTTCCTTCTCCTCGAATTAGAAAACAGTACATGTTTCTAGTATCAAGAGATACATATTTTGACCTTTTGATAAATTTGAAATTAATTTTGTTGTGGTGAATTTGAAGAATTGGATAGCTCTTTGTAAACTGCCGAGGTGGCAGTATGATTTTCCAAAATTAAACCAAGCCTTTTAGCCATTCTTGAGTCTTGACATTGTTTATGGGTTGGACCGAAATATTGGGTTTATATCAAGAAAATTCACATCGACTTCTTGGGTTCGAATCACTCTTTAACGCGATACATTTGGAAGCCCTAATACAAAAAAGATCAAGAAAAAAATTGGTGTAAACCCCCCACATTTGTGACTACTTTACACTTAACCCCCCTAACTTTTTTTTATTTGCGTTACCCCCCCGAACCGCCGGTCCAAACCAGCTGACCTTTTTAATGGCAGAACTACCCTTTTTCTCTGGGGGGTTTACACAAAATTAAAATCCAAAGTGTGGGGCTAATACTAAACACAAAAAATGAACACTAAATATTTTGAAAAACCCAAAAATACCCCTGGTATATATGTACAACTTAACATTTTGTTGTTTACCCCCCAAGAAAAGAAAACCCTGTTTCGAAGAGGCGGAGCAATTTCACTCGACGACGTTCACATTTTCACTCGATTTCACTTGATTTCCATCAATTTTACTGTTTTTCTTTTAATTTATAGCTAGGGTTTTCTGTTGTCAATGTGTGGTGTGTTTAAGGGTAAAAGATTTTGATGGGGTTTAGGGTTGTTAATGTATTGTTTATTGTTTTGCAGCAGTCATGGCACCAAATCCGAAAGCAAAAAAGAAAGAAAAGGGGAAGAAAGTGATTGTTGAGGAAGATCATGATATTAAACAAGTTTTGTTGCATTTGGGGGGGGGGGGGGGGGGGGGGGGAATGGGACCAAAACTTAAAATATCATAGTGGTGAACATGGGTTGTTGGGTAGATGTCATAGAGACTTTATAAATCTTATTGATTTTACTGCTTCTGTAGTTGAAGTTGTTGGTTGTAATTCTAAAGAAGAACTGGTTAACATGTACTACATGAATGAAGATAATGAAAGGCAAAAATTAACAGAAGATATTCACTTATTGACTTTGTGGGATACAGGGATATTGAATGATAAAGGTTTGCTAGATATGTATGTTGAATTGATTCCTATAAAACCTGTTGAAGTTGACAGTAGTGGTGGGGAAGACAGTGATGATAGTTTAATGGAATTGTTTGAGGATTTTTCAAGTGGATATGAACCTTATCCTGATAGTGGTCGTTTTGAAGAGTTGGATTCACATGGGGATTGTTCACAACAAGAAATTGTTCACAACAAGGGGACCACTATGGGCAGTATGTGCGAAAACAAATGCCAAGGCCAAAGCCTGTGACTCCACTACTTTTACCTGGTAAGTTTTTTTATTGTTATATTCTTATTGTATAGTTTTGAGTATGCAATACTATATTGTATATTTCTTTAATGGTATAGTACTATGTTAATAATATAGACCAAGAAAACTATGTTAATATCAACATTTGTATATTTGTATATTTCTTTAATGGTATAGAACTATGTTAATAATATATGTATTTTTATGTATTTATTTTTGTAGGTATTGAACATGATAGTGATCATGCTGCTTTGGATATTAATGATGTACTTGAAGTGGATGGTGGTAATAATGTTGTTGAATTGAATGGTCTAGATGATGTCAGTGGTGATAGTAATGTACTAAAAGCTGCAGAACCACTTGATGAAGATATTATTGGGTGTTCTGGTATAGGAGAAGATATTGACATAGACCAAGTTGATCCAGAAGAAGACTTTGTATTAGGTCATTCATCTCAAGATGAGTCAGATGGAGATTACATAGATGAAGAAGATGAGAGTAGTGGTGATGATATTGGAAGTGAATCAGAAGAGGATGATGCCCCTAGAGAAACAGGAAAAAATTGGATTGATGACTCAGATGAGGATTGCATACCAATTAATGAGGAGGAGAAGGATGCAGAATTTTTGAAAAGTAGCTTTTCTTTAAGGGTTGAGGAAGGAGTTACAAGAGATGAAAATAAAAAAAAAGAAAGTTCTTTATGAGGGGATGAGGTGGGATGATATTTATAAGTGCAGAGAGTGGATGGCAGAGTATGCTGTAGAGTACCATTTTGAGATCAAGCTGAATAAGAATGAAAGTTACAGATATAGTGGAAATTGTAAGGCTGGGGGTTGTCCATGGAGATTTTATATTAGAAGGGTTCCCAACAGTATAGAAATGCAGTGTAATGTCTTAGAAGGTGAGCACAACTGTTCAATGGATCCATGTGAGACTAATTCCATGGCTAGAGCACCTTGGATAGCAAAGGTTATTGAGAAGAAAATGAGATTGCATTACAGGAGTTTCAAGACCAGGGACATTATAAATATTATGTGGAACAAACATCAATTGATTGTTAAGTATTGGCAAGCCTAGAAAGCAAAAGGACTAGCATTGGAGAGGGTACATGGAAACTATGAGGAAAGTTATGCAAAAGTACCAGAATTATGTAGGCAAATCCTAAAAGCTAATCTAGGGAGTATTGCTGCATATTCAAGAGATGATACATACAAGAGTTTTACAACCCTTTGTATATCTTTCAAAGCATTCACAGATGGATTTGTTGCTGGTTGTAGGCCACTCATTGGGCTTGATGGATGTTTTTTTAAGGGTAAGTATGGAGGTGTTTTACTGAATATGATGGCCTTGGATGGAAATAATGGATTGTTCCCTTTAGGTATATATGTTTGTAAAGTAGAAAACCAAGAAAACTGGACAAGATTTTTAGAGATTATGGAACCAATGGTGGGGAGGCATCCTGAGAAACTGACTATTCTATCAGACAGGCAAAAGGGGTTGATCAATGTTGTGAAGCAAGTGTTTCCATCTGCTAATGTGAGGTACTGTATGAGGCATCTTGTAGCTAACATGAAGACTAGACATAAGGGCCTTGAATCTTTTGCATGGGCAGCTTCAAAGAGTTATACAAAGTCATTGTATAGGAAGAACATGGATGAGCTGAAGAAGAAAAATAAGACAGCTTATGAATGGTTGATGGAAGACAAGGTAGGTGGTCCCAAAGTGTTTTCAAGGTCACATTTTGATAAGATATCCAAGTCAGAGCATGTTTCAAACAATTTCAGTGAAGCATGGAATGCTCACATATTGGAAGCTAGGGATAAACCACTTATCAAGCTAGTTGTGAGGATTATGAGTTTGCAAATGAAGATATTGTATGACAGACAACAAAAGTCGGCAAGCTGGCATGATGATGCAATTGTTCCAAGAGTTGTTGAAGAATTGCAAGAAATGCAGAAGCATACAGGTGAGTACACAGTTGGGGGTTCATCAGACAACACATTTCAAGTATCACATACCATATCAGGTGGTTGGGCAAGAGTCAGATTGGCTGAGGGGAAATGCATCTGCAAGCAGTGGCAGAAAAGGGGGTTCCCATGTATTCATGTTGTGTGTGTTCTCAAGCCAAGGAGGATTCCATATTACAAGTATGTTTCACAAATATTTCTTTTTCATACAAATTCTTTTTTTTTTTTTTTTTTGGCTCAACATTAATATTTTGAACAATGTCTGATTATGTTTTTTTCTCATAATGTAACAGGTATTGTAGTCCATATGTCTTGGCCAAGGCTTATAAGGCTGCTTGTAGAGATAATATAATACCTATATTGTGTGAAGATGAATGGGAGCCAATTCAGGTACTATACATTTTTTTGTTTTTCTGAATTAATATTGTGGCATGGTTTTTTCTTAATATTTCTTATTTCTTAATATGCGGGAAAATAAAACTGTATTCCCCCCCATTAGGGAGAGACAACCAGGCAGGCCTAGAGTGAATAGGATTAGAAGTGCACAAGAGGATCCAGATAGGAGAACTGTGAAGTGTAGTTCATGTGGTGGGTTTGGACACAACAAAAAAGGTTGTCAAGGAGGTCCTGTTGGTGAAAAGGTTCCATTACAGGATAATAACAATGTTGTTGAGAAAGAAAGAAATAAGGGTGGGAGACCTAGAACTAAACCGTTGAAGAATACTAATCTTCCACCTAGATATCAACCACCTGAAGATAATGGGAGGGGGAGGGGAAGAGGAAGAGCGAGGGGTAGGAGTGGAAGAGGGAGAACACAATCATCTAATGGTAGGGGGGCTGGAAGAGGTAGGGGTGAAAACATGGTTGATATTGATCAAGCTGAACCATCATTGGCTGAAATGTTTGCTGGCAGAGGAAAAGGTGGTAGAGTAAGTGGAGCTGGAAGAGCAAGAGGAAGAGCTAGTGGAGGTGGCAACGGAAGAGGAAGGGGTCCTAAAATTGAACCAAACTTGCCTGGGATGTTTGCACCCACAACTGAAGAAGTACTTCCACCTGCAACTGAAGAAACACTTGCACCTTCAACTCAACCTCAACAAGCGGAGGGTCAACCACCATCAAAACCCCAGAAGAGAAAGATTTTTAATCCAACACAAGCATTGCACAAGAGGAAAAGTAAGGCATTAAATACTCTCTGAAGGTTGATGATACATGTACTGTTCTATTTTCAGTCATTTTGGTTTGGTTAATGTGATACATACTCTGAGCTGTAATGTGTACTATATGCATGTTGGTGCATATAGTGTTTATTGGTGTCACTTTAGTTTTTATTTTGTATTTTGGATGTGAAACAAAATCTTTTTGGATTTTGGATGTTATGAACAATATTTTTATTGATGGATTTTGGATGGTATTATGTTTTATTGATGGTTTTACAGTTTTTTATGGATGTTATGGTTTTACAGTTTTTATTGATGGTTTTACAGTTTTATTGATGGTGTTACAGTTTGTATGTGCTATTTTTTGTAGTTCAAACATAAACAACATAGATTTTTTATTGACTTTGAACAACTAGATATTACATTCTTCAGTCATTAATTTTTAGGTTCCTTACAAACTCACACATATCACTAGGACTACCTTCAATAGTCATAGGCATTTTTCCTTGAATAGTTAGCTTCAAACTGCCTTGTTGTGCCTTTTTTTCCTTCATTTCTTCATCTTGCTTTTCTTCTTCAACTTGCCTTCCTTGTTTTCCCTTGCTGGTAGGGCGATCAATCCACTTAAAACCATCGCACTTATATTTCTTGCATCTAAGAAACCTGCATCCAAGACTATGGTCCCTTGTGCTTTTCAATACCCTCATTTTTTCCTTACAACCTTCTTCCACACATGGATAGTCCAGGTATTGGCATTGCCTATACCAGTGTCCAGAATCTTCACACACAAAACAAGGTCTTGATACAGATGATCCAACCTGTTAGCGAAAACCCCCCATTAGTAAGTAATAATATGTGTTACCCCCCCATAGCCATTAAACAATGAATGCAGGTACAAGAAGGAAGAAGATGAAGGAAAAATCTTAAAAAAGAAGAAGAAAAACAAGAAGGTGAGTTTTTACCTTGTCTCCCATGGATGAATGCTTGCTTGTAGTTGAATTGAATGCATATTATGTTGTGGGATGACTGTTAGTTATAGAAAATGTGAGTTCCAACGGATCTATTCCAGGGGTATTTTTGGGTTTTTCAAAATATTTAGTGTTCATTTTTTGTGTTTAGTATTAGCCCCTCACTTTGGATTTTAATTTTGTGTAAACCCCCCAGAGAAAAAGGGTAGTTCTGCCATTAAAAAGGTCAGCCGGTTTGGACCGGCGGTTCGGGGGGTAACGCAAATAAAAAAAAGTTAGGGGGGTTAAGTGTAAAGTAGTCACAAATGTGGGGGGTTTACACCAATTTTTTCAAAGATCAATAGCCAAAGCCCATAGTAGTTCTCTATTTCCTTTAGCACTGTTCTGTGTTCTCTCTTCAAATAATTTTCAGTAAAAAAAAGACCGAAAATGACTTTAAAAAGTATATGAATTATATAAAATGTTTGAACCTTTCTCATATGAAAAAAATCATTGATCTTTTTTGCCTTTTGCCATCCTTGCCACTGGAATTTGAATCAACTATGTTATATATAGAAATGGGAGCAACATTTGTACCTGTTGCAGTGAAGGACTGAAGGCCCAACACAAAAACCTATTACCTGAATTCGCAAAACTGTGCAGCTTGCAGATGATTGAGAAATGATTTTCTTTTGGAAAAAACATAAATCAATGAATAAACCTATTCATAGTTTTGGGGAAAGATTTATAATCTGATAGAGAAATACTGTACTAATCTTTTGTTAATAGTGAGCTATAGTTTGTTAAGATATACGGTAATGTTTACCAGTGTCTAAAAGTCTAAAGCACTCCCTGCCAAACTTCTCTACTCTTGGAATTTTCAGTTTCAGCGAGTTTACATCCAGAAGATCTAGATGACGATAATCCTGTTTGGATTCATTAATTCAACTAGAAATTCTATGCTGCTAAGTAGAAATCCTTCAAGTAATGTACCTCAAAGCAGTAAAAGGCATCTGGAAATTCAACTTGCTTTTTTCCCTATGCTGCTAAGTAGAAATCCTTCAAGTACTAACTGACTAATCTTCAATATTATTATTTTTGTGACTGATGTACTCTAAATTTCCCTACCACCTAATGAAAATAAATGTGTATCAAGGACTCTACTCAGTTTATCTCTTGCATGTACTTATGATCTTAATTCATCCCATTCTTGTTCCATCAATCAAATGGTGTTTAAGGTCATGCATGTCTTAAATTAATAGACATCATTCTAAAAAATTCTCACTTAAATTGGGTTAAGGGTATTATATATGGTACACAATGTACCTAGATATCCTCAAAATCTACTATATATGTAAAGGTGATAGTGTTTGGAAATGTTGTTCAAAGAACTAATTCTAAATTACCCCAGACCTATTAGATCACCATGGTTAGCACTAGTGAGGCAGTGAATGCTTACTATTCAGCTGCATTACTGGGGATGCAAGCAGCACAAACATGGTGGCATGTTGGACAAGGAGATGAGGAGATGTATGAAGCTGAGTTTGTTAAGGAGAATAGATTGGTTGGTGTGGTATGGTCTACTAAGAGAGATGGTGGACTTTGGTTTGCTCCACCTGAATGGAAGGAGTGTAGGCTTGGAATCCAACTACTTCCTTTGTTGCCTATCTCTGAGGTCTTGTTTCCTGACACTGGGTTTGCAAGAGATTTGGTAAACTGGACTTTGCCAGCTTTGGGAAGACCAAGGGTTGGAGAAGGATGGAAGGGATTTGTTTATGCAGTTCAAGCAATATGACAAGGAAGCAACATTGGAGAATACCAGGAATTTGACTGTACATGATGATGGAAATGAAACCGGCATTCGGTTGTTTGACATCATTTTGTGACTAGGTTAAAGGTGTTCGAGGTTATCTCGCCTTGACAACATTATTAGGAAGTACCTTGATGTGTGAGCGTCGTCCCCTTGTCTTCTTTCTCATCCTTCTAAGGTATGTCAGGTTACAGTTTGTTCAGGTACGTACGTAGAGTTAGGCAGATATTTTTTTTTTTGTTATGGAATGTACGTACCTAGTTAGGACGTACGTACGTTGAAGTGTCCAGGCTACCTTTTGGTTCAGGGACCTACGTACCTAGTTAGGGCGTACGTACGTCATTGTGATTTTTCTGTGTTTTCGGCCCATTTGTCGTTTCTACTAAACCCTAAGTATAAATAGGTTTTCAAGAGAAGAACAAGTCATTTCTTTGGCCTTCCAATTCCACCTTTTCTTCTCACGTTTGTTTAGGTGATTGAACTCACTCTCTTCTTCCCAATTCATCTTCCTTAATTGTTGATAGTGATTAGCTTTGAGTCTTCTTGTGCGTTCGTCAAGAAGTCGAGTATCCTTGTGTGTTCATCAAGGAACTCTGGTAAGCTTATTTCATTGTTCGGCTTCGAGTCTTCTTGTGTGTTCATCAAGAAGTCGAGTGTCTTGTGCGTACATCAAGGTACTCTGGTGAAGTCAAGGTGTTAGAAATAACCAGTAGTGTCAACTCGCAGTGATTGCAGGTAGTTGATAGGTTTGTACATCTCTTTTCATCTAGTGGATTTATTTGTTGTCGCGAGGACAACCGTGGACGTTTCCTATATTGGGTTTTACCAAGTTAAAAATATCGTGTGTTCTTTACTTGTTTATCGCTTTATAGTTTGCTTTACTATTGTTATATTGCACATATTGGGGTTTCAATCGGTATTAGTCGCAGGGCGCTTGTTAAGGAGCGTAAAGGCTCACGCGTAGATCTTTAGTGCAATTTTAATGGATTCTGATAAATTTAGAACACTAATTTGTCCTCCTAAATTTGATAGAACTAATTTTCCCTATTGAAAAGTTCGTATGGCTGCGTATTTGCAGGCCATCAGTGAGGATGTGTGGATCGCTGTGGAAGATGGTTGGTCACCACCGAGAGTTACTACAGGTAGTACAGATGAGGTTGTTACAATTGCAAAGCCAGGAAACACACGGAGTCTGGAAGACAAAGTTGCTTCTACTAACAACCAAAGAGGGTTTAATGCTATATTTATGGCTTTGGATACTAGTGAATTTCGGAGAGTTCATGGTTGTATAACATCCAAAGAAGCTTGGGATAGGCTGGTAAGTGAAAACTTAATATGTGCAATATAATACTAAAACAAACAAGAACAAAGCAATAAACAAGTAAAGAACACACAATATTTTTAACGTGGTAAAACCCAATATGTGAAACGTCCACGGTTGTCCTCGCGACAACAAATAAATCCACTAGATGAAAAGAGATGTACAAACTACCTGCAATCACTGCGAGTTGACACTACTGGTTATATATAACACCTTGACTTCACCAGAGTACGTTGATGTACGCACAAGACACTCAACTTCTTGATGAACACATAAGAAGACTCGAAGCCGATCTATGTAACAAGCTTACACCAGAGTTCCTTGATGAACACACAAGAATACTCGACTTCTTGGGTTTTACCATGTTAAAAATATCGTGTGTTCTTTACTTTTTTATCGCTTTATTATTTGTTTTACTATTGTTATATTGCACATATTAGGGTTTCAGGAAATTCACTTACAAATTTACTATGGTGGATTCAGATTAGAGGAGATGGAAAGGATATGTTGATGGACATCATAAAGGGAGATACTGTGCGCTGGTCTAGAGTAGACATTATCACTAATTAGAAGATATACTTGAAATTAGAGATAAATTAGTTGTGTCCAACACCGACTCCAATTTTATTGACTCCAATTTTATTCCCTGTAACAGTGTGGGAGCTTAGGTGAAAATTACACCAATGTTGAAAATACACCATACATTATATCAATCTTGGGTTTTGTGTGGTCTTTTTTTAATGGAGGTGTGGTTTTTTTTTTTAATTTTTTAAATTTATTTATCTGCAGCTTTTTCTAAATGTTAGTAATCAAATGGTATACAAAAATGAAAAAACTTCCTACCTCCCAAACAAACATTTGGGTTAAGTTTATGTTTTTTTTTTTTTTAACAACGTAAAAAATATCATTAATAATACCCAACACAATACATCCTGATCAGCATGCTCATAAGCATCGTCTGATCGTCATGTAAGAACAAGAAAGCCATACATCGGAACTATACCCTTACAGAGACAGACCCTTGAATTATTAGTTATTACCATGACCGGATACTATAACAAAGATGAGTCAACTTCATAATTGCTCCAAATGAAAATGGCATAATATGCACGAAAAAGGATTGAAACAAAGGATTTCTATATTTCTCGTGCATTACAAATGGGGGATTTCTATATTTCAGTTTTATATACTTTAGCAGTCTCTGTATTGACCATGGTGTGACAGGCCATCAGGCCATCCATTTACAGCTGTTCGATCAAAAGCCTCGTAAACTCCTGCCATGAATCAATGTCTGAGTTAAGATGAATATTTTCAAAGCTCTAAAACCAACACAAGGTAAGATTTTCATCTAAAATCTTACTCTTACTAGCATCCCGTTTGCAACTGCATCAAAAGCATGAACATCAGTGTCAATAAGGTCTTTTTGAAATACACAAATAACACAATAGAATTGTGTATCAATCACCACACAGTTCATAAGAGATAAAACCCACGAGTTTCACAAAACAATGTACTTAATATGCACTGGGTATCTTTATACTCCTAAACTTCATTGTTGGAAAGTACAATAGAAACGATAATGTCAGTAATGATGATAGACTGTATAGTCATTCATCAATGGAATGATGGATGTGTAGAAGAGGCATGAATAAACTTATGGGGGGTTGGTTCCCAACTAACACTAGAAATAAAGATGTAAATGTATACAACTGAAACCATCTTAAGAAGAATATTACGTGTCTTGCAATTCTGAGTGTAATAGTTACCCTGCCTAAGCTTTCAAGTTGGCTTATCATTCAGTCATTGCTTGACAATGAAACATGCTTTAGAATACGACTAAAATGTCAAAGGAAGCTTGATACAGTTAAAATGAAGTGTGCATGTATTCTAATCACCTCAGGGGTTATATATTGTATCACACAAATCAACTTTAGTCTTTTAAATAATCAATGTATTTACTTACATGATCCTGCAACAGAGATGTTGCTAATGTAATAGCTGCCATAATCATCTGACCTTCTAGGAAGGTCCTTGATGTAGAATGCACAATAGTGATTCAACCCAATAAAATCAAATGAGCCCTTCAAATGATTCAGGTCATTCTCTGTAAAAGTTGGTAATCGAGATCCAATTATCTTCCTCTTAATAGCAGGGTAGTTCCCATGGACAAGAGGGTCCAATAACCTGATTCAGAAATTCCACTCTTAGAAACTGTAAAAAAATTCAGGTGCTTTATGCTAAAATTAAATTGAGTAAAGACAACAAAAATTGAAACAACTAATGAATGGTCTACTTCTTCGATTCATGTTTATCGTACATACCAACCAATGTGAAAATCAAGCATTCTTCTTGAAGCACCAACATCCTGAGGTGAATTACTCGTAGATTCATACAAAATGCTAGAAGTGTTATTCCTATCTGGCCTTTTTATTTTTCCCACATAGGAAGCATTTTTCAGATAAATGTGGCAGAACACAGAGCTAAGCAAGACAATATTGCTAAAGCTAAAACTGCTATGATATATGTTCACCAAGAACGCTGTGTCTAGTGGCTAATAGGCCAAACAATCGAAAGAGGGGCTAAAGAGCTAAGCAGAACCTGGTATTTTGTCCTGTATAAATGCACTGCTGATGCATGTGACAGTAAGATATATGACCAGGAATGTATGGTTCTGATGTTGAGTCTCCCTTCGAACAGTTTTTATCCATGGGATATGAACAGCGACGTGGTGGCATCGTCCACAAACCATACCCAATGGCTGTCTGCACGTTGGGTACATTAAAAGTCATCCAGAATTAACTCTGTCACCATATTCTTTGAAACAGATATTAGCATAAGCAGTAAAATCCTCACTGCAACAGAAACAACAGTTTACAATAACAAAAAAGTTATTAGACTACCCTTCAAAGCAACAACCCTAGTCATTTACTCAATACTCACATGAACTTTGGGCTCAGGAATCCATAATATTCATCTTCTAGAGCCTAGGGAATACCGAAGTAGCTGAGAGTAACATGAGCCTCAATTCCTGTTAGAATAAAGGACACAAGAATTTGATGTGTGCATGTATGCTGAGAGACTAAATATTTTTGAATGGAAATCAAAAACCAAAATGTAATTGGAAACAGTAACACTCAATCAGGTACCAAGCTGACAAGCTCATTGATGAGATTATTGTAGTAATTCACGCCTTTGGGGTTGACAGCTTCATGCCTATCTATTGATAAAAATTCAACAGACGGAACTAATTCAGTTAGCCATTAACCAATAGCGTGATTATATAACATAAGGGTAAGAAATAGAGCGTCATACAAGGAATAATCCTAGACCAACAAATAGTGAATTTATAGGCATCTAGACCCATTTTGTTCATCCGCTTCACATCATCCTATTGTGACTAGATTGTAGAATACTACTCTCTTTTAGCGTCTTTTCTCAGAGTCGACAACTTATTAGCAAATCTACCCCGAATAATAGATATTCCAGTGTCCAAACCACAATGCCATTATCTTTTGCAATATTATTTGTCGTTACTTACACATGTATGAGTGTGTGTCTAAGCACTGCGATGTCGCCTGTGCCCTTCTCTGGTGTTCTCCCATCATGAGTGAAAGTGTACCAAATGCTAGGTTTTCCTCCATCCACTGCAGCTGCACCTTCTACCTACAATCATAAACATATACACTGTATCTTATCAAGTAACATATATGCTAGGTTCCAAATACTAGAATTGATCAAAATGAAAGAGATCTCTGAAAGGAGTACTGTAGAGATGAATATGTTACTTGATAAGTTGAAGTACTGGCATCAAACACAAAGTCAGAAGGGACGTCAAGTCGACTAAGTTCCAAACTGGTACTACTGCTACTAATAATATTACTACCATCATCTACAACATTCCCTGCATATACATCATGTACAAAGAAGAAGAATATAAGCGAGACTGTGAATTGTAGGATTCAAATAAAGATACTGGCCCCTTTTAAGTATTAAAAAGGATCAGGTGAAGCCATCTGCAACAGCTGGTTATAGGTTTGGAAGATGGTCCCTTGTTTTGTCTATCTTCTGCAAAATCCATTTTATAGATTTATTGCCAGAACTCATAATTGCTCCAAATGAAAATGACCATAATATGGATGAGAAAGGGAAAAACTCACACCTGTGACAGAAATATTCATTCAAGGTTTCAGAAATGTGTTCTTTAGAAAGGTAAGGTTAATTTGCAGTAGTTTCTTGGTAACCATAAAACTGATACCTGTCAACTACACAAAATAAACCATAAGAGCAACCTAACTCTGTGTGTACCATTTCTCGTCATTCATAGATACTGAAGAAAAAAGGGAAGGACAAAGGAGTTAATCTCTCATATCGCTGTGCAATCTCTTGACTGCCTATGTGTCCCTTTTCTAGCAAAAGATCACAGTTCCTGTTTCTGCACCTTGTTATAACTTTTTTTTTCTTAGCCATCTGAATGTCATTTTTTTTTTGTTTTTTCTTATTCTATGTAATATTTTTCAGACCTTCTAAAGTAAGTCTAGGGGACTTCTCTAGCTTAGAACTTGGTTTGTCACGGCAATTCCATTTCTTCTAGTCCTTTCAACGCTTCCATCCTTCTATGTTAGTAACCACATCCAGTTTAAGTATTATAATTTCCATAACTGGACTTTATCAACTTTAATTAAGAACTCACCACCCCCTTAGGCTTACACACTATCTTTCAGTTTCAGTTTTAAGTTCCAGCATTCAGAAAATTGGAATACCATCAACTAAGTTCTGACTTATGACCCATCAACTAAGCTGTACATAGGTACCTCATCCTCTTTGAACTCTCTGGATTAAAAAAAAAATTCGATGGCAATGGTACATTATTGCCATTTACCAGTGTTTTGTATAATAACGTTAAGATTGACCTGGAGAGCTTACTGGAGGTTCAAGAAGCTCTCTGGACTGCGTTTTGGCAAATGCATTTCAAAAAAGTTCTTCATAGGTAGAATCAGGAGTTTTTACTAGAAGATTGTTTGATATTTATTTAAGCATATAAATAAGAGAATAATTAGAAAGTTCGCACAAAATTATACATTTAATAGCGTCAACATCTGTTAAAGTTTATTCACTGTACAAAGAACCAGAACTTCGATTTATTTTTCCAGTTTTTGATAGAAAATTGGAATACCATTGAACTGACTGCTTCGGGTATCTCCTCCGCTCCTTATTCTTAAAGTCAACTTCGTATAGACCGAAATGATTAGTGTAACCGCCCGTTACCTCAAAACAGTCCAGAAAGGACCATACAAAGTATCCCCTGATATTGGAACCGTTCCTGCAACGACAATCAGAAAAAGAAAGGGTATTAGCTCTAGGAATGTGCCAATGTTTGTGACAGACCAAGCCATTGTACTTGGTATATTAGAATACTTGATATATCAGTGAACAATTTGGGCAAAAGGTAAACTGTTTACGGAGAATAAACACATTGCATACATTGATATACATTTCAGAGTAGCCTTATTGGAAAACTAGTTTCCTGGATTGATCACCACTCAAATAGAATAAGACATGAAAGTATCTAATACTACTGCATATATACATTGATATATGTAAGCTTGCGTAGCATTCGCCTATTAAGAATGTAAAACACCATTCTTTTTCAAGTGGTACATTGCTTAGATTTTGTGACTATGTAAGATCTTCTAGATTTTATATGTTCAGCGTATACAACGATGTTACGACATTCTAAGATATTCTTTCTGAGTAACATTTTCAAATACGTGTAATGGAATTTTTTTTACAAAGCTCCACCACAGTGTAACCTATATAGCTATGAGGTAGAATAGCAAAGCAAAATAATTACCTTATGGATGGTAGCACAGCTGCGATGTATGCCTGTAAAAACTCAATTCTTACAGTGTCATTGCGAGTTGGAGGATTAAACAACTCATCATCAGTCATTGAATATCCTGTTTTTATAGAAGGTGCAAGAAAACTTAAATTCCAATCCATAGTCATCTTTAGATAAGTCTTAAGATTGCGAAAATTGAAGAAAAAAGTACCATTTTCGTGGATTACAGATGCAGGATTTTTATATGTCAATTTCATATACTCTAACAGCCTCTGTATTGACCATGGTGTGACAGGCCATTCCTTTACAGACATTCGATCAGCTGTAATAAGCCTTGTAAAATCCTGCCACGAATCAATGTCTGAGTTAGGATGAATATTTTCAAGGCTCTCAAAACAAACACATGGTATAAGGAATTCATCTAAATCTTACTTTTACTAGCATCCTGTTCGCAACTGCATCAAAAGCATTAACATCAGTGTCAATAAAGGTCATTTTGAAATACAGAAATAACATAACAGAATTGGGTATCGATGATGACATAGTTCTCAAAGGATAAAACCTACGAGTATCACAAAACAATGTACTCAGTTTGCACTTGGTATCTTTATGCTCCATAAATTCATTCTTGGAAAGTATAACAGAAACAATAATGTCAGTAATGATTAGAATATATAGCCCTTCATCAATGGATGTGTAAGTGATGTAATACTATCGGCGGAAGCAAACAATAATAAGAACACCAATTAAATAAATGGTTTGAACACCCCAAAACTAGGGTTCTTCACAAAAACGAATTTAATGTCTCAAGACATAAACAAATCTTCAATCTAACCTACTTAATAGGGTTTGCAATCCCCTATTTATAATAACCTAAACCTAATCCTAACTACACTAGAAAACTAAGTAAATAGAAACTACTACTAGGGATGTTCTAATCCATATAGGAATCTGCAGGAACTATGAGGCATGTGCCTTGCACATGGTATCTTTATGCATATGCATCAAATCCCCCCAACTTGAAAAAAACTCATCCTCGAGTTTGTGTACTAACATCCTCCAAAGTTCAAAACGACTCTTGTACATCAACCTCAACCTTACGTTGGTGCAGAAAATCCGGCCATGAATCTTCCCCAGATAGTTGCTCGCAGAAAGAATGATGGACATTAATGTCATAGGTGCATCATTAGGACAACCCAATTGATTGGAACAATATAACCGCATGTCAAGAAATAAGAATTGAAGGTGTTTGTCCTTCCATGGAGAAAATCCATTCTCATCTTGGAATAGATAAGGATCAACATAACCATCAAACAAATTACCAATTACTTTTATGGGACGGAATTTGTGGGGATGATAAAAATCATCAATTTGTCGGTCGGAATCAATGGAATTCATTGATTCATGGGAGTGATGAGCGAAATTCCGAGAACGTTCATCCTCTTTACCATTGTCATGGACAACAACCAGGTTTCCTTGCTTGGGCAACAAATAGAACTTCTTATTTATCTCCCTTGCAGATTTTTCAATCAAATCTTCTACTTGATCCACACATTCAACGTCTAACTCAAGAGACACAAAACTAGATGTATCATCACTATCATCACCAAAAACGGAAAAGAAATCAACAAGATTGTAACTTTGTAAACCACCAATTCGAGTACGAGTGACGTATTTTTCTTCTTCAAACATGTTGAGTAAGAAATTAATCTCCGCTTCTTTGTCAAGTCGTTTCTCTTCTTCAACAAATTCTTCCTTAAAAGACGCAAATTGACTTTTTAATTTAGTAAAGCAATTTAAAAGTTCCCTCAAATCTTTTTGTATGCTTGGTGACGTCATGGAGACATCGCTCTTAGAATCGATTTCAGATTCAATATAGTGTGGGTATTCTCCATACGGAGTAACCTTAGAATTGCGACTACGAAGACCATCGTGATCATAAGTCTTTGGACGGTTTCCATGGGAATATTTAGCACCATAAGCAACATATTGTTGCTGAAAACCACATCGAGGAAGGTGCGTGTCCTGCTGGTGGTGGGAATAATATCCATTGTCATAATAACTATGACGTTGCCTACGTGGGGGAGAAGGGGAACGAGAGGAAGAGGGAGGTTCATACCTTCTAGAAAGAGGAAAGCGGCGGCTAGGATCAAAGTTGAGAGCTTTATATTCAGAATCGGTATAACGCTTCGATTCATGTAAACTCCAGCGATCTTGCGGCGACGAAAATTCTCTTTGACCTCTTCTACGATAACCCATCTTCAAATCACCAACATGAACGCGGCTCTTGTAATAAAAATCAGGTTTTTATCTTCTAAACCCAGAAAAAACAAGCTCTTGATACCAATTTTGATGTAATACTATCGGCGGAAGCAAACAATAATAAGAACACCAATTAAATAAATGGTTTGAACACCCCAAAACTAGGGTTCTTCACAAAAACGAATTTAATGTCTCAAGACATAAACAAATCTTCAATCTAACCTACTTAATAGGGTTTGCAATCCCCTATTTATAATAAGCTAAACCTAATCCTAACTACACTAGAAAACTAAGTAAATAGAAACTACTACTAGGGATGTTCTAATCCATATAGGAATCTGCAGGAACTATGAGGCATGTGCTTTGCACATGGTATCTTTATGCATATGCATCAGTAAGTTAGAGGCATGAATAAATTATGGGGGGTTGGTGCCCAACTAACGGTAGAAACAAAGAAGCAGATGCATACAAGTGAAACATCTTAAGAAGAATGTTGTGTCTTGCAAATGTGAGTATAATATTTACCCTGCTTCCACCTAAGCTTTCAAGTTGGCATATCAAGCTTCAGTCATTGGCTCATTGCTTGACATTGAAAGACGCTTTAGAATACGACCAGGGACGGAGCCAGGAAAAGATAAAATTACATATAATATGAGGTATGATTAAGTGGTATTTGGCTTGAAAAACCTTCATTTATGCCCACCTTAATATTTTTTTTTCTTTTAAGATTATTACTTATATAAAAACATTACCCACCCTTCCCAGCATTCCTGGATCGGTCCCTGACTCCCTGAATACGAGTAAAATGGAAAACGAACTAAGGAAGGTTAATACAATTTAAATGAAGTGTGAATGCATCCTAATTACCACAGGGGTATATATTGTATCAAACAAATAAAACTTTAGTCTTTTAAATAATCAATGTATTTACTTACACGATCCTGTAACAGAGACATCTCTAATGTAATCGCTGCCATACTCATCTGACCTTTTAGGAAGGTCCTTGATGTAGAATGCACAATAGTGATTCAACCCAATAAAATCAAATGAGCCCTTCAAATGATTCAGGTCATTCTCTGTAAAATTTGGTAATCGAGATCCAAGTATCTTCCTCATAATAGCAGGGTAGTTCCCATGGACAAGAGGGTCCAAGAACCTGATTCAAAAATCCCACTCTTAGAAACTGTTTAAAAAATTTCAGGTGCTTATGACAAAATAAAAGTAAGTTATTACACCAAAAATTTGAAACTACTAATAAACGGCCTCCACTTCTTCAATTCATGCTTATCTTACTTACCAACCAATGTGAAAATCAAGTAATCTTTTCGTAGCAGCAACATCCTGAGGTGAATTAGTCATAGGCTCAAACCAAAATGCTAGAAGTGTTATTCCTATCTGACCTTTTTGTTTTTCCTACAAATGAAGCATTTTTCAGATAAATGTGGGAGACCACAGTGTCATAATGGTAAAGCTGCAACCGTTATGACACATACTTCACCAAGAACGCCATGTCTAGTTGCTACTAGGCCAAAAGGTTGAAAGAGGATAGAGATCTAGAAAAGCAAAACCTGGTATTTTTTTCTGTATAAATGCACTGCTGATGCATGTGACAGTAAGATATTATGACCAGCTACGAATGGTTCTGTTGTTGAATCTCCCTTTGAACAATTAATAATACCAAACGGGTAGGAGCAGCGACCTGGTGGCATTATCCCCAAACCATATCCAATTAGTGTCTGCGCGTTGGGCTCGTTAAAAGTCATCCAAGATTTAACTCTGTCTCCATATTCTTTGAAACAGATATCAGCATAAGCAGTAAAATCCTCACTGCAACAGAAACAGCAACTTAATAATAATAAAAAAGACTACCCTTTAAAGCTACAACCCTAGTTATTTACTTAAGTGATGGAATAATCACATGAACTTTGCGCTCAAGAACCCTCCATATTCATCTTCTAGAGCCTGAGGAATATCAAAGTGGCTGAGAGTAACATGAGCCTCGATTCCTGTTAGAATCAAGGACATAAGATTTTGATGTGTGCCTGAGTACTCGATAACTACACTTTTTTTAATAACATGCAATCAGGTACCATAGCTGACAAGCTCATTGATGAGATTATTGTAGTAATTCACGCCCTTGGGGTTGACAGCTCCATGTCCATCTATAAGGAAAAGGCACAACAGACAGACATTTAGTTTACGATTAAGTAATCGTGTTTAAGGATAAGAAATAGAGTGTCATACCAGGAATAATCCTAGACCAAGAAATAGAGAACCTATAGGCATCTAGACCCATCTTGTGCATCAGCTTCACATCATTCTATTGTGGCAAAAATAAAAAATTGATCTTTAAAATTAGTGATTAACATAAGTAGTTTAGATATTCGAATTATATAAGCAGATCCGCAAAACAATCATTTGCATTTAGTGTTTATGGTCGTATTGGAAATGAAATAATGGTTTCCCATTTACGCCAGAATATTTGTTCATATTTTACAACTCTAGTAGTAAAAAGTCGAAAACATCTTTCTTGATATTATTATATTGCAATGAGTTTTTCAGATATTGTAACTTAAAGGCAAATCTCCTCCTAATAATAGAATTTCCAATGTCAAAACCATAATGTTATTATTTATGTGTATGTGTATTGGTGAATTGATACCTTATACTGGTGATATTGATCGGCTGCGATGTCGCCTGTACCCTTATCTGGTGTTTTCCCATCATGAGTGAAAGTGTCCCAAATGCTAGGTTTTCTTCCATCCTCTGCAGCTGCACCTTCTACCTGTACAATACAAACATTGATCAAAATGAAAGAGAATTCAATTCTAAAGGAAGAAAACTAATTATGTAGAGATGGATATGTTTACTTGATAAGCTGAGGTGCCAGCACCAAACACAAAGTCAGGAGGAAAATCAAGTCTACTAAGTTCTGAACTGGTACTACTACTGCTACTAATAATACTACTTCCATCATTTACAACATTCCTTGCATAAACATGTAGGAAGAAGAAGAAGAATACAGGGCAGCACTTTGATTTACTAAAAACCCTCACCATCTTCTTTGACTTCTTTCCCTCTCTTTGTAAGATACCAATAACTAATAACAATAACAATTACTATATGATATACATAGGTTGCATATTTGCAATTAGAAGCTTGAAGAGAATTTCTTAGTTCTTACACCTCAAACAAACAAAACAAATAAAGAAACAAAAAGGAGATTTCAAGTAAATATTTTATGCCAAACAGAAATATATATTCTACTTGCAACGTGTAAAGTAAGGTGCAGCCCCTCCAGGCCTCACAGCAAACTGTACGTTTCTGCCGACTTCACTGATCACTACGAGTGGAATGCACATCTGTTGGATGTATTATATAGAAAAATCTAAATGTCATTGAGATATGTTGCTTAAGTTTTTTTTATTATTATATTAATTTTAATTAATAAAAATTATTTATTAAATTATTATGATCTTATAAATTAATTAATGGCCACATGAATTATGATATGTATTAGAGAATACATATTAAATTTAATATTTGATTATAACAAATATTTAATATAATTTACGTGTAAGATTGAAGAAAGAAAAATGAAAATCAGTAAACATATGGTTATGAAATATTCTAAGTTATTTTTAGTAATAATAAAATTCTAACTTTTTAAAAAAAATTTGGTAAGAAAACGTGTTGGTAGTAGAAAAAAGGTGGAAGGTGGTGCATGTGAATATATTACCTGAACTTGTTGAATTGTTTTTTTATTGTTAAACGTGTCTGGAAGGTGGTGCATGTGAATATATTACCTGAACCTTTAGACGGGCGAGACGATTGAGTTGGTCTCGCAGTTCTTGGATTGTTACTTCTTGGGTAGCCATTTGAGGAAATGGTAGTGGTGAGATGACTTTAAGTTGGGTGGGAGGGCTGGTTTTTTTGATAGAATCGAATCCTTTTAGTCGACGCCAAATGTATTAACCTATTTCTAGTTTAATGCATTCACTGGGTCAGGTCGTTGTTGGACTGACCAAAGGGGGAGTTTGAGATCGGGGGTGGCTGCACCTCGATGAGATCGAGATTGCCTACGTACTCTAGCTCGAGGGAATGGAACTTAGAGATCAAGCCATCGTAGTTCTGATTATATAGAAGGTGAAGGAGCGAAGATCATGGGATCTTGCGGATTCTCCGACATCTTTATGATTGTGTAATATTCTCCAATGATTGTATAATAGCTGCCATGATTGTGTAACAACTGGAGATATTCTCTATGTGTTGATTTAGGGCACGTGCATACGAAGAGGTCGCCCTAGGTCGTATAGTCGAGCTGTTCTGTTCGGCCTTCAAGTAGGTCGAGCAGTGAACGACCTGTGAGAATGATGAGTAGGCCACGTGTCGTGTTTTGATTGGCTGGAGCATATAGTACCCCTACAAACAGAATAAGTTTACTTTTCTTGTTTTAGATTTTTTTTTTTGTTTATGGATGATAAGAGAGAAAAATAACAGAGTTTGGATCTTTGTTGGAGAAAAAAAAGCAAGCCGCCGGGGAAAGAGTTGAATATTCCACATTAGGGGCAGATCAGGAACCAAAATCTATACTACTATTATAAATCTGAATAAAATTCAGGGGTAAGTCTCGGTTAATGAGAATTGTGCTTTAGAATTTTGTCACCTAATTCTGATTAAAATACGTTTTTAGTCATTTTTTTTGGTAAATTTACATAATACCGTTTGAATAATGGTTTTATTGTAATCTAATATATTATTATGAGAGCCGGTATCCAAGCCCCACGAATTAGTAATAATGCCCCACTAAACCAATCTAATAATACCTAACATATCCTAAATTATATTAGTAAATGCACCCATATAAAATATTCTTTTTCTTCTTTCATTTTTCTTAACTTCATTTGTGTATATTTGTTATTCATTAACAATATACATCTTTTAGTAAAAGACTAATACGAATTGGTTTCTTTGAAAGAGATTTTGGAAAATGAATTCTGTTGGAAACCATGGATAATACCACTTTAATATTGCAAAACTTGCAAAACTTCCAACACATAAATTTTAATAAAATTCAAACGATCTTTCAAAATTGAAGTTTTATTTTTGATAGTTACTTACCAAACAACCAAAAATCAAAGTATAAGTGATTCTAAGTTGTTGTTCTTACAAAAAACTCAAAATTTTGTTTCATTATACATACTATAATTAAGTTGTTTAATATGTCAATTCTAAGTTGTTTCAATGTATAAATGATTCCAATCATAAGTTTTAGCAATGAAAAATTATAAAGGAAACCATTTGAATAGATGAAGAGATGGTTAATTAAAATTTCAGTTTCTCATATTGCGGTGTATTTGCTATTGGGGCATGTTTACCAAAGTACAAAATCTGGGTGGGGTAGGTTTACTGATTGGGGCTTAGTTACCAAACTGTGGGGCTTGGATACCGACTCTCATTATTATTTATAGGATGAATTTTTATTTATGAGCAAAAAATCCAATAATTAAAAAAATAATTAAATTAACAAAATACAACGAGAATAATGAAGTTACTTAATAAATAATTATTTCATACGATTTAATAAATTAGTGTAATTTGTAATATTTAGGCCCTACTTGGTAGCCCGAGAAAACTTTACATATGCAAAGTTTTGTCTCCGAAGATTTTTGCATAAGCAAAGCTTTGCTAAATAAATATTTACCAAAATTTTCCATGTGCTTGGTGATACACTACAAAAATTTGCAAACTTTACATGTGCTTGGTAAATGGCAACTATGCAATTTTTTACCAAAAATTAAAAACAATACCAAGTACATTAATTATACATTTTCAGAACAAATTCTAATAAAAGTTTAACCAAACAACGTACCACATTCTCAAATATGAACCAAATGAACAATAATTCTCAAATATGAACCAAATGAACAATAATTATCTTCAGTACATCCATCATCATTTACTCGGAACAACCTATAACAAAAGTATCGAACTATGTTTTAACCACAAAATAAGTAACAATATGATTGACCCACAATACTAATTACACCACAAGCTCTTGTTCTCTCATTAGTTCATTATCCTCACACACAAATCATTTAAAATGTCCCTCTTTCCTTCCTAATTGGTTAAGACAAAAATTTATGCCTCAGTACGATCTTTCATAAGATATCTAAAAGCCACATTCAAAAACCTTTCATTAAAACCTTGAACTTCCATCACACTTTGACGCAATTGCTTTCCAAAACTAAAATGGTGTATTCTATCTGTAAGTTTATCAAGGCGTTCATAAACTCCTTCAAATATACCATTCGTCATATCTTCCATAAACCGAACCTTCTTCCCATGTTGTCTTTTCACAGATGGACCATGTCTTTTTTTTTTGTGCTGGCAGAAGACATGTTTTCTTCGACTTCATCTACATGTATCACAGGTTGTCCCCCCTTTTGAACATCCTCCTTTTCATCATCCAAACCATTGAGTGAGTATGAACCTGCATTATTCAAATATGAGTTAGGAGAACATACAATAGGGCGTATTACCACAAAATAAATCTATGCTTTGTCACACTACAAATGCACCACTTCTTGTCAAGGGTTTTACCACAAATTTTAGTCTGCACCAGCAAGTTTTCATACTTAAGGGACACAAAAAAGGATATATATTATGGACTCTATCATCTTAAGTTCCTAAGTACAATCATGTACTCTATCACCAGCAAGTTTTCGTACTTAAAGGAACTATTTTGCAGTTTGAAGAATAGTGGTCAACTGTTAAACTTCGAGACTACAAATATAACCTCCTTAACATAAGCTAGATTGCGAACCATTTATTCCCGATGCCAACCATTCCTAGGTTCAGTCACATACATATGTGACGAAATCATTTATGCTATATCATGGCTATATAGACATATGAAGACTTAAGCCCTTTGTGCTGATCTATTTTTTAGCAGGTATATAGACATACAATTCTCAAGCTTTGAAAAAAACTTTCAAGCCAAAACATACAAGCATATGAGATACGTCCATAAAATGTTGGACAGGCCGATACTAATGTTCTCTTATTCTTTTCTTCATTGTTAACTTCTAACTTTATCCAGCTAAAATGTTCAAAAACAATTCAACTCATACTCTACTTTTCAACTACAAACATTAAACAATACAACAGTCCATATGGAAAATGTAACCTCTAGCCTTGATTTTCGTACAGTATAAATGAGAATCAGGCTCGCGAAATAAGCTTAATAAATAAACAGAACAATTGAAGGAGCAGCAAAATTTGGTGAATGCAAGGCACAATTGCTGTCTACGAATTATGTGATGGGAAGTAACAAATTTTTATGTTCCAAACATATGTTTACATGAAGAGACAGTATAGGAGAAAGAGCTTCTGTACATGAAAATTTATTATTATCTTATGAGAAGAATATCAGGAGCTTGGGAGTTTTGATTTCACCATAGCTTGAAACCCTTATGTGGAATTGCAACAGACTTCAAGTATCCTACAGAAGAGGGCCCTTATCACTCTGTGTTTACCACTTTAACATTCAACTTCATTTTATACATCTTATAACAGTTACTTCATGTGCATCATGCTTCTATATCTCAAAATAACGCTCCATTCTTGTTGTGTTTTCACTCAAGAATATTTACTCAAGAATATTTTATATCTTCCGTCATATAGGAAGTTAGTTAAAATTGGTCTTATTGTACACAAATCAAAGTCAGGTTTCCAAAATATTATCAAGGTAGCCAACTATGAGGTTAGTTCACATATACATCGAATAGCTTAGGACATGTTTTCTTTACCTATAACAAGAGCAAATACAAGTGGAAACACCAAGAACCCAATTCAAGAGCCAAACTAGAAACACCCAATGCAGATGTTAAATGAGTGGCAGCCAGAAAGATGCAACAAATTATAATTTGAGCAAACGCATAGCCATTGAGCAATGAAACAAAAGGACAAAAGGGGATGTCAATATTACTTATAATTTGAAAATTTCACACTCTTGATTTTAGGTGATTAAAGCAAACAAATTAAACTCTTAATCCATCAAACTACAATCAGATTATCATCCATCAACAGGTAAAAACAGATCATCGAAGAGAGCAAAAACACAACAACTGAAATTTGCAGCAAAGCAACCAGTAGGTATTCAACTCAACCTCTCCTTCCCTTCCCTTTTTACTTTTCTAGCTATGTTATGTTGTGTTTACTTCTATACGTACTTATTCTCCCAACAAAATATGCAAAAGGTGCATTAACCAATTAATTCAATTTTTTTTTTCTTTTTCAAAATGTACTAAAAGACCCAATATATATATATAAGGTTTCAAGCCATGGTTTTTACTGTAATAGTGTTGGATGGGATCCAAAACCAACCTCTTCTTCAGAGATTTTGCTTAGAGAAAGTCCCCGTATGGAATGGTATTTCCTTTAGTCATATACCATTGTCAAAGTATCATTAATATGATGATTTTAGTTTCTGCACTCCTTCGATCAAAACCCCTTTATAAAGGTCTAATGTAAATACTGATTAAAAAAAAAGGTCTAATGTGAGTCATCTTAGTTAACAGGACAAGTCAAATCCTTCTCTAAAAAACTCAAAAATTTTGCGTCAACTTGTAAATATCTTATAACTCACAAAACAACTAAAACCCCTTTATCACAACTACCTATTTCAAATGACTAAATCCAAATCAACCCAATCATGTGATTTAACAAATTGGTTTTATTTAAAACTAAGAAAATTGAAAAAACGATTAATTGAATATAGACAACATTTAATCGATCAAAATCTATTCAAATAAATATTTGTAGATCTAAAACTATTAACCTAGAGTTTTTAGATTCAAAACTCAGTAGAAATTTCTCTACCAAACAAAAATAAATTTAAAAAAAACTTGAAATCATAACCAATCAATTTGATTATTGAGTAAAGAGCATACCTTGTCAATGAGAAAATCAACGGATCTGATTGCAGAATGAGTAGAGAGAGAATGAGTTAGTATCGATTGAGTAAAGAGCTCGAGGGGTGGGAGTTAAAGACAACGAGAAGCAGGATAAAAATAGAAGAGAAAAAGCATCGGAGTGAGAATTGAGAAATTTTTCTCTTCACTTTCAAACGACAAAGTTCTCTGGCCTCTTTCGAATATTTCGTAAAATATTTGCAGTGGGGCCCATCGTAAGCAAAACCCACCAATCACCTGTAAAATTGTCTGGGCTGCAAAACTTTTTCAAAACAAATTTTTCTGGCCCAAACAAGCAAGGCCTTAATAAAATTAATTAATAACTTAAAACTCGAATGCTAATCGGACATGGATAAATTAAAATTAGCTAAGGCACTAGTAAATTGTAGTTATCAAACAGAGTTTTTCTAGATATTAAAGCCACGTGTAATAATCAGAGCGTGGTGAGCAAAAAAATTCTCTAGTATTCATGGGTTTAGGCCAGTTTTACATCTGCATGTCAGACTAGGATTCACGGGTTAACGCCAGTTTTACATGACATGGGCTTCATTTATTCTCTAGTAGAATAGCTGTTGGGCTGGACAATTATACCAACGTGCTGGACAAGACTGCTAGATAGGCCGTACGCCCTTACTGTTGGTGGGTTTTGGATTGATGAGGCAAGTAGATGATAAATGCAACTAAGCAGATAATAATGAGGTGGGCACATCAAACTCAGAGTTCATCTGTCAACAATATTATTTTGATCGAAAAATGATACTCTCAGCTGTGTTCCTGAAGGCCCTTATCGTTATGTTTCAGTTTCACCATCATTTTGCCCAACCATGATAACTAAGTTTCCCTAGTCTTGTAATCGCCAAAATAATTATAATTATGTTGAATTTAATTTAGGGGTCATATCCAACAATATTTACAACAAAAAAAAAAAAAAAAAAAAATCCAACAATATATGTTTCTTTAGTTTAGGTAGAAATCAATCCCCCAACAAGTTTATTTCAATTCATACTTTCTAATAAAATGTACAGTTAAACCCCCTTATATCACCAATAAATCTATTAAACAGTATCCGAATGCGAACCATAACCACCAAGGCACCTAACAATTTGAAAATTTATATCTAACATAAAAATCTATATTACGTAGTACATTATTATAAATAGGGGATTTCGTTTAGCTTAGAATAACAAAACTTGAGTTTGAAGTACTTGAAACACAAAAATAAAAGTTAAGATGGCTCTTCAGTTGAATGCCTCACCCCTTATTTGCTCTCCTATTTACTTTTCTCCTAGGTTGGTACCAAACAAACCTATGATCAAAATGTATAGGCCCAAAAATGTTGTTTACAATAGTACGAAAACAATTGGACCCGTGGTCGAGGAAACGGTCGTTAGGCGATCGGCAAATTGGAAACCTAACTTCTGGGATCTTGATAACTTAATGTCGCTTACAAGCGAGTACAAGGTACCACACACATTGTACTAATATTTGTTTTATTTATTTGTTACATACATGTTCTTTCGTAGATAAAAAACGATTGGTTGGTTTGCAGGAGGATATCTACAAGCAAAAAGCTGATGAACTGCAAGAAAAAATCAGACAAGAACTAAATGATTCAGTAGGATCGCCAGTGGGCAATCTAGATTTTATTGATGTTGTCCAAAGGTTGGGACTGGGAGATTACTATAAAGAAGAGATCAAAAGAGCACTAGACAATGAATTCATCAACAATAATCAATGGTCAGATGACGATTTATACACATCATCACTTCGATTTAGGCTACTTAGACAGCATGGCTATGATGTTTCCCAAGGTTTTACATCAACTTAATATCCTTATATAATATAAATTATGTTTAAAGCATGTATATATTGTTGAATTACTTTTGTTTATGGAACAGATGTTTTTAATAAATTCAAGGATGAAAAGGGTGCTGCTTTGAAGATGTGCCTTTGTGATGATGTTAAAGGAATGTTGAGTTTGTATGAAGCTTCTTACCTTGGTTTAGAAGGTGAAGATTTCATGGACGAAGTAAAAGTTTTCACAACTAAGCACTTAAAAGCTCTCAAGGGAAGCATAATCAGCCCAACACTTGCTAAGAAGGTTTATCATTCTTTGGAAGTTCCCTTGCACTGGAGAACTCCAAAGCTAGAGGCAAGGTGGTATATTGATATATATGAAGGTGAAGACAACATGGTCCCTATGTTACTTGATCTAGCAAAGTTGAACTACAACATTGACCAAGCCACATATACCAGTGAAATTCAAAATTTGGCAAGGTAAATTCACACTTGGGACAAGTTAATTTAGTGATTAAACTGGTTTTTAAAATGTCTTTCTTAGAAATGCATGCATGACATATCCTTTTCACATGATCTTGTACCAAATAAATTACCAATATCATGGTGTTGTTTGTTTTCAATCTATTCAGCAAGATTGAAGACTGAACTTAAGTGGTTGAATCACCGTATTTAGTCTTCAGACGTACTGTTGGTTTCTGGTGAAGCTCTGAACCGAAAAGACTAATTCAACACTAATTTAAGTATTGTATTCAACATGGTATTAAGCACCATTTAAGTGTATCAACTATCAAGTCCTTAATCAGTATTCAAATCTTTTATAGCTTAATAAAAGTAAGAATAAAGAAATGAAAGTAATTCATATTTGTATTTGCAGATGGTGGATAGACTTGGATCTGCATGGAATGGACTTTTTCAGGAATAGAATTTTGGAACATTTATTTTGGTCACTAGAAATGATTCCCGGACGACAATATGGACGTTTCAGAGAAGGACTAACACCACTGACTTCACTGATAACTGTTATTGATGATGTATATGATATTTATGGTACTTTGGAAGAGTTGGAACTATTTACAAATGTCGTTGACAGGTTCGTATATAGTGTCGTACTTTTCTTTTTACTTACATTGAATTGGATATGATTAGATCTAGTAAATGAACTTTGTGCGTATATCTCAAATTAACAGATGGGATGCTAGTGCAATGCAAAGCCTTCCACAGAATATGAAGATTTGTTTAATGGCTATGCTCAATTCCACCAATGAAATCGGTTACAAGATACTCAAAGAAGATGGCTATGATGTTATCCCACACCAAAAGAAAGCTGTAACTAATAATCTTTTTACTTTCATTTTCATATCCTATAGTCTACAAATCAAATTAATGATTTTGATTTGTTGTTGTTGTTGTTGTTGTTTATAGTGGGCGGATCTATGTAAGGCATACCTTATAGAGGCAAAATGGTTTTATGCGGGATATACACCAACATTGAAGGAATATCTAGAAAATGCAGTGGTATCTATAGGAGCACCTCTCATGCTAGTCAATGCTTACCTTTTAAGTGCCAAAAAGATAACAAAAGAAGCATTAGATTACATTGAGAGCATGCCTAGTTTGATATACAATTCGTCATTGCTTCTTCGACTCGCAAATGATTTGGGAACTTCATCGGTAATTAAAACTCAATTTATTATTATGCATAGTTATATCTTTTTCATATACATATGTTATATTTTGATATTTGGTGTAGGATGAGATAGCGAGAGGAGATAATCCCAAATCCATCCAATGTTACATGCTTGAAACAGGAGCGTCTGAAGAAGCTGCTCGCGAACACATAAAATACTTAATCAATGAAGCTTGGAAACAGATGAACAAAGCTCGAGTAGCAAGTTATCCTTTCTTGGACGAACCTTTCATTAGTTCTGCACCAAATCTTGGGCGTCAAGCACAATGCATGTACCAATATGGCGATGGACATGGTATTCCAGACCTAGAGACAAAGGATCGTATCAAGTCCTTGTTCATAGAACCAATCCCAATCGAAAAGATATAATTATGAATAATGTATTGATTTCTATTAATTAACACTTATAATAAGCATTGAATGTAAGTCTTGTTGGTCTGTAAACTTCGGTTGGTGTCTGGATACTATGGCGCTGAAACCTTACTGATAAGAGTCCGGCTATCACAAGTTATGTCTCACAGCTTACCCCATGAAGTCAGCTCTAAACCGTTGGATTAATCTAATCATTCTAATCTCGAGATGATATGTGGACCAAGAAAAAAAAACCCAAAAGAAAAAGACAAAAAGAAAATCGTTAAGTTTGTGACTCCGTTTATCTGTCTCCTTTTTATTTCTGATCACCTTCTTCTCTCTTACTCCATATCAAAAACCCTAAGTTTTTCTATCTATGAAAAAACGCTACCTTTGAAACACTTCAACGTTTTCTAAGATTTGTTTTACTTTCTTTTTTATTTTTCTGAATAATAATTGAAACTACAATTTATCTATACCTTTTGTTTGATAATCTTTATAATAATTAGGTTAAATTAAGGGATTCATCAACGCATATCGATCTGGTTGTTCATTGGTTAACTTGCAGTTTGCGGTTTTGTTATACCTTTTTGTCTAATATTTTTTCAAAAGTATATTCATAATACTATTTTTTTTCTAATTTTTGTTTATGCATCTGTTGAAATTTGTATAAACTGATACAAGTATCATATTTATGCTAATTATCTAAATATAATTTTCCTCAGGTGCGTATTTCATTAATTTTCATTCATTAATAAAATTGATCGCAATGTAACTCTTCTAATGCCACCTATATTGTTCATTAGGATCCCTTTATGTGAAGTTCGACCGTCATTGAATTGGATGAAAGAGGGAATCAGTTTCAGAGATCTCCTTACTATGTGGCATGTTGTTATGGAGGAAAGATGGTACGTAAGAAGGACAGAAGTAACTGACAGCAACATCAGTGCAGTAAAGGGTTCAACTAATGGTAGTAATAGTTAGCAGCAGCAACAGTGCACTGGCTTGCTGTGGTGTTTCTATAATGTTTGTTTACTTGAATTTTTGTTTGTATGTGTTGCTTTCGATTGGAACCTGTTGAGGTATTTAAACTCAATGATGATTAATAAAATTTGATTTTTATAAAATAAAAAAGAGTTGTGTCTATTGTTTTCTTTTACCAGCCATGAACAACTAGTCATTACAAAACAAATGTAAATAGTTGCTTAACAACTGTCATATTTCTCCAACTGTGATATTTCTCTAACATGACCCTGTCAACATTAACATAACATCTTGTGCAATATTGAACAGGGACTCAGCTAGAATAATGAACATTGTCAATATTAACAAAGCATCTTGTGCAAAAAACAGATGTCCAAAGCTAAAACTATAACTACAATGAAGTATTAACCCAAGAGAACTAAGTTTCTTATCATTCTCAAGCACAAGTTACTCCACAGAGTTTCTTATCATTCTCAAGACCCCTACAGAACAGAACCTCCTGTGCAGAAACTATATAAACGCCCTAAAACTTCCAAAGACAAACCTTCAGCACAAAAACCTGCAAGGACACGGAGAAAAACCAGTCTAAAGCCTCTGAGATCTGATTGCTTAATCTATGATAAAACCAACTCAAGCACTCAAAGAGTACGCTATTATTCTCCCCAAACCATACTAGACTCTCTATAGCTTTAGTAGTTTTAAATTTATTGAGTAGAAGAACCAAATCTTATCTCAAAGCATCATGTATACAACATTTCCGTTACTCTCATACTTCATCATTTTGGAATGATGCCGACCAAACCAAACAAGATTACACCAGTTCAAACCACACCATGCTACACTAGTTTATCATGCAATGATGGGACCAAACCTCCTTTTCCATTATAGCAACAATATTAGAAAAATGAGGTTAGGTGGACATTAGAATTCAAATTACAATGGTAATGATAAAATATGGCATCAAGGACCTTGGTGGATTTGAACCACCATCTCTTGAGATGGATTTTTCTCAAGTGCTCTACCCTTTGAGCTAAAGATCTGACATACAAAATCCATTGGCAAACCATATGCAACAAACCAAACCATTAAAAAAGTTAAACACACACATGCTCCCACCCTGATTCAAGCAACAATGCCTCCGAAACTATAACCATTTATTCAATGAGTGCTCGCTACTGCAGCTTTGCTAGGAGGATCTGGTGCAGACTTTTGAGTGATGTCATTGATATTGTGAACTTTCTTGACAGGGCAGTGACGACGATAAATGATGTTATTACTTGGCCAAACTTTAATGGAACTGGCATTGGCAGCAAAATACGAGATGCGATTCATGTTGCTATACTATGGACTGCAAGAAAGGCCAAAGTTTAGGTAAACATACAACTCTAAAGTAGGTTCTGAATGGGGGTGTTGGACTACAACAAAGGCATCTTAAGTGAACGGCTACACATGAAATTGGCTGGGAGGCAATGCAGTAAACAGTTACCTTGGTTTCAATGACAGTGATACATATTAAAAAAAAAAAAGAAAAAAAACACATAGAGATTCATGGCTTATGCATGTATTATAGTGGCATGGGTTTGAGGTTTTGAAATCCTCAGTAAACATTAAAAGAAAAAACAAAATTGATTGATCTTTGTTCAGGAATTGAAATTGAAATTTAACAAAATAAATCACACAATTGATATACATAATAAAATAAAGCTAGAGGGATAATTATTAAAGCCCTAATCTTTTGCAAAAAAACATAAAGCCCTGAAATTAATTCTAAAAAGAATTTTTTTTTTTTTTTTTTTTTTTTTTTTTGAAAATGACCAATGGCAGAAATCTCATAAAATTTTAGGAATTTCTACATACCTCTAATATTTAGATGATTTTGCGATAAATAGAAGAAATCTCAGTTTTATGGGTTTTGATATAGAATATGAAGTAAGGGAGAAGAAATGAAGAAGGGGATCACAAACGAGGAGAAGAGAGAGAGACGGTTAGACGGAGTCACAAACATAACGATTTTTTTTTTTTTGCTTGGTCCACAAATTGTCTTGAGATTAAATTGATTAGATTAATCCAACGGTTTAAGGCTGACTTCATGTGGTAAGCTGTGAGACATAACTTGTGATAGCCGGACTCATTACTATATGATATACATAGGTTGTATATTTGCAATTAGAAGCTTGAAGAGAATTTCTTAGTTCTTACACCTCAAACAAACAAAACAAATAAAGAAACAAAAAGGAGATTTCAAGTAAATATTTTATGCCAAACAGAAATATATATTCTACTTGCAACGTGTAAAGTAAGTTGCAGCCCCTCCAGGCCTCACAGCAAACTGTACGTTTCTGCCGACTTCACTGATCACTACGAGTGGAATGCACATCTGTTTTGGATGTATTATATAGAAAAATCTAAATGTCATTGAGATATGTTGCTTAAGTTTTTTTTATTATTATATTAATTTTAATTAATAAAAATTATTTATTAAATTATTATGATCTTATAAATTAATTAATGGCCACATGAATTATGATATGTATTAGAGAATACATATTAAATTTAATATTTGATTATAACAAATATTTAATATAATTTACGTGTAAGATTGAAGAAAGAAAAATGAAAATCAGTAAACATATGGTTATGAAATATTCTAAGTTATTTTTAGTAATAATAAAATTGTAACTTTTTAAAAAAAATTTGGTAAGAAAACGTGTTGGTAGTAGAAAAAAGGTGGAAGGTGGTGCATGTGAATATATTACCTGAACTTGTTGAATTGTTTTTTTATTGTTAAACGTGTCTGAATTAACTCCAGTTGACGGGATTGTGCGCCATATAGCCAAAGCCCATATCCAAACTATAATTTCTTGTCATTGGGCTGAAACAACGGGTTTAAGATCCATAGACAAAGCCCATATCCAAACTTCTTCTCCTTCTTCTCTCTTTGCTTGCTGCAACTCTTTTTAGTTCCAATTGATTCCAAACCTTTTGCTATAATTGAATTCTTGATTCTTCTGTTCAGATTACCTGTAATTTTTTCAAGAAATGGCAGATGAAGCAACCAGAACGGTAAGAAAATATCAATTTATTATTTTCTCACAAAACGAATCATGCTCTTTAAGATTTATTTATTTATTTATTTTTAATTTTTCTGGTGAATTTAGGCATTTATTGAGATTCAAGGTCGTATGATAGAGACTACAGGGAAATTGAAGCAGGTAATAACCTTACTTATACTGCAAACTTTTACTTATTCTTCTTCTTAATTGTTAGGGTTTCTGATTTACTGTTTATGTGTTTTATCACAAATTTAGGTTAGGTTTGTGTTCTTAAGTTAAATTTTTTTTTTTTTTTAATAGATAATGGTTACATTCAAACTAAATTATTGTTACCATTAGGGATACTCATTGCGAGGCTTAATATTTACTATGTATTTCCAACTACAACGAAGGTGGGGCATAGTTACAATACTAGTAAATTGAACACAAAGTTAAAACGTGGATACAGTCGAAATAAAATCCATATTTTTTTTTATGTGTTGTGCGAAACATCTAATGTTATGAATGAATTATGTACTTTTTATTAAAGTGGAAAACTTGTTGATTTATAAGGATCAAATAATTTAGTCACATAGGATTGCATTTTGTTTGTACAAGTGTGAGGCCATGCGTTAAACTATGTTATGCTTTTTCACTGTTTTCTATAACAAATTTTCAAAATTAAACTTTCTTAAACTTGACATTTAAACCCATCTACTTGGCCATTGTTAATGCTTGTGTGTGGAAAGATATGGAACTGCGTAGGAATAGAGATGGCGATGGTTATCGCTGTCTAGTTTTGTAAGGGTTGAGCACAATCATGACAATTTTTAAGAGTCTTGGACTTATAACGACAACGCCAACCCAGAAGAATGCAAAGGCTTTACAGGGGACTTTGTTTCTCAAGCTTTAGAAAGATGATCCTTCCTTCAGGGAAACCAACATATATCAACTATACTAAAAAAAGACAACTATGTTTTTGAAATTTAATTCAGAAGATGAACAATATAGTCCTTATCTAAAACTAGTAGTGGTATATTAGGGTACAAAAACATTTTCAATCTTAGAACAGTTGATGTTCCCTCATAATTGAATGTAGGCCATATCCTTGGACTGAAAGAATGTATGCAGGTGTTCTCTTGTACTCATGCAGTTTCGATCTTTCTACTATATCATCTTATGTTGCTCTTCCAATACTCAGTTGATATCTTGAAAAGTCCGAGTATTTGCTTTGTACTGTTGATAGTCTTGGGTGTGGAATGGGTTGAATCAATACTTGATATAGTTAAGCAACTAATTGATCCTATTAGTTTATCTCCTTACTAATGTGAATTCATTTCAATATCTTCACATGTATAAGGTTATCTTCAATTAGTTCAGATTCAGACTTAATATTTGGAAGGTCAAATGTTTGATATCCTTTTTTATAGCTTGACAACTGATGGCTCAGCATGTCCATTCACTGTTTGGATATGCCAGCCACACCAAAATGTTCTTCTGGGTCAACAAGACCAGTATATCATCATTTTAATGTCTTGTTTTAGGCAGTTCTGGATTGATCAATTTATCTATTTATATACAGGTGCAGAGTCAAATGCGAAACAAAGAGGCAGAGAAGAAACGTGCTTTTCTAACGTTGGAGGAGTTACGACCACTTCCTGAGGACACAAATACTTACAAATCTGTTGGTATGGTACACATTTTGGTTTCTGTGTGTCTTGTTAATTTTATTATGTTGTTACGTGCCTATGTTATGTTATATTATGCTTTAAGTTCCCTAGTCAGACCTATTTTAGAAAAGGAGTCTTAATGGTTCTCATAGTACTTATGATGTAATACTATCGGCGGAAGCAAACAATAATAAGAACACCAATTAAATAAATGGTTTGAACACCCAAAAACTAGGGTTCTTCACAAAAACGAATTTAATGTCTCAAGACATAAACAAATCTTCAATCTAACCTCCTCAATAAGGTTTGCAATCCCCTATTTATAATAGCCTAAACCTAATCCTAACTAAACTAGAAAGCTAAGTAAATAGAAACTACTACTAGGGATGTTCTAATCTATATAGGAATCTGCAGGAACTATGAGGCATGTGCCTTGCACATGCTATCTTTATGCATATGCATCAAATCCCTCCAACTTGAAAAAAACTCGTCCTCGAGTTTGTGTACTAACATCCTCCAAAGTTCAAAACGACTCTTGTACATCAACCTCAACCTTACGTTGGTGCAGAAAATCCGGCCATGAATCTTCCCCAGATAGTTACTCGCAGAAAGAATGATGGGCATTAATGTCATAGGTGCATCATTAGGACAACCCAACTGATTGGAACAATATAACCGCATGTCAAGAAATAAGAATTGAATTTGTCCCTCCATGGAGAAAATCCATTCTCATCTTGGAATAGATAAGGATCAACATAACCACCAAACAAATTACCAATTACTTTTATGGGACAAAATTTGTGGGGATGATAAAAATCATCAATTTGTCGGTCGGAATCAATGGAATTCATCGATTCATGGGAGTGATGAGCGAAATTCCGAGAACGTTCATCCTCTTTACCATTGTCATGGACAACAACCAGGTTTCCTTGCTTGGGCAACAAATAGAACTTCTTATTTATCTCCCTTGCAGATTTTTCAATCAAATCTTCTACTTGATCCACACATGCAACTTCTAACTCAAGAGACACAAAACTAGATGTATCATCACTATCATCACCAAAAACGGAAAAGAAATCAACAAGATCGTAACTTTGTAAACCACTAATTCGAGTACGAGTGACGTATTTTTCTTCTTCAAACATGTTGAGTAAGAAATTAATCTCCGCTTCTTTGTCAAGTCGTTTCTCTTCTTCAACAACTTCTTCCTTAAAAGACGCAAATTGACTTTTTAATTTAGTAAAGGAATTTAAAAGTTCCCTCAAATCTTTTTGTATGCTTGGTGACGTCATGGAGACGTCGCTCTTAGAATCGATTTCAGATTCAATATAGTGTGGGTATTCTCCATACGGAGTAACCTTAAAATTGCGACTACGAAGACCATCGTGATCATAAGTCTTTGGATGGTTTCCATGGGAATATTTAGCACCATAAGCAACATATTGTTGCTGAAAACCACATCGAGGAGGGTGCGTGTCCTGCTGGTGGTGGGAATAATATCCATTGTCATAATAACTATGACGTTGCCTGCGTGGGGGAGAAGGGGAACGAGAGGAAGAGGGAGGTTCATACCTTCTAGAAAGAGGAAAGCGGCGGCTAGGATCAAAGTTGGGAGCTTTATATTCAGAATCGGTATAACGCTTCGATTCATGTAAACTCCAGCGATCCGGGGGCGACGAAAATTCTCTTTGACCTCTTCTACGATAACCCATCTTCAAATCACCAACATAAACGCGGCTCTTGTAATAAAAATCAGGTTTTTATCTTCTAAACCCAGAAAAAACAAGCTCTGATACCAATTTTGATGTAATACTATCGGCGGAAGCAAACAATAATAAGAACACCAATTAAATAAATGGTTTGAACACCCAAAAACTAGGGTTCTTCACAAAAACGAATTTAATGTCTCAATACATAAACAAATCTTCAATCTAACCTCCTCAATATGGTTTGCAATCCCCTATTTATAATAGCCTAAACCTAATCCTAACTAAACTAGAAAGCTAAGTAAATAGAAACTACTACTAGGGATGTTCTAATCCATATAGGAATCTGCAGGAACTATGAGGCATGTGCCTTGCACATGCTATCTTTATGCATATGCATCAACTTATTCTTTAGGCCATTACATTTATCGCTTGACACATGGTCTACTGTATAATATAATGGTCATGATACCTGTCTAACGACTGCTTTTGGTGTACTATGCCTGCTGTTTATGTGGTACATTAAGGGTGCCTTTAGCTTTTTTGGATATGTTTAAATTTTATTTATTTCTAATTAAGTACAATAACCATATTTTGATGCATGTCGTACCTCTATCACATTTTTAATGTCCAGTACTTCAAGAGCAAGTGTTTACAACTTTGGTACACCCTGTGCTGCACCTTTCAACGTTAACATATAATTTTAATCATTAAACTCTGGCAGTCGATCAAGAACTTTTCTATAGTGTCAATTTATTAATCAATGAGCTGTGAATCAAATTTATGACTTCATAAAGTTCAGAATGTGGAGAAATACTACTCTCTCCACCACGTGTATACATACTTTATAGCTACACATGCATATCTTTTTGTGCCTCTTTTGATTCTGTGGTTACTGGTTTGCTATTCAGATGCATGGGTGGGTGTGTGTCTGTGGTATACATTTTTGTGTGTGTTGGAGAACATTCTTGAACCTCACATTAATAGGTGATTTGGTTAGTATTGTGCTTTAGGCCCAGATGTAGACTTACACTTTTACATCTACCAGTCTTGTGATTTTAATCCAATAGAATCATTGAAGAATTCTGGGAGATTTGAAAAGATTAATAATAAACATTTTGTGAATTTCAGTCAGATCCTATATGGAATGAATATTGAAAACGTTTCCCTGGTGTAATAAGATCAGAAGATTTCTTATTTAGGCTGGTTCCATTTGCTATTGTGGAATAGGAAATCAACATTAGGCTACCGTTGAGACCAAAATCCAAGATGTTGTAAACTAAGACGTTTTTTAAGCATTTGCATTGAGGTATAAGCTATCACTTACCTGAATGTCGCCGGTTGAAATCCAAGGTGTTTGGGAATATTTTTCAGGTTAAAGATCACAATTCCTCTCGCTCTCTGTGTGAGTTGTTCTGTTTCAAAGGATGGTGGGTATTATTTGATGGTTTACTGATTTAACTCATAACATGACGTTCGTGTAGAAAATTGCAGAAGGCATGTGATAATATATAAGTTAGTGGGTGAGTCTAGTCCGAGCTTAGATTATCTGGTGGTGGAGTTCTCATTGGAGTGTGCATGTGGTGTCATAGATACTTGGAGCAGTGGAGGAAGGCTACCTGTTCCCTGGCCTCATGGAATATAAACACCACAATTACTGGTGGGACAAGTTAATTGTGTCTAAAAGGTTGGATCAAGGGCGAAGGTAGCTGAAGTGTACTCTAGACATTTTGCTCAGGGTGGTTGTTTTTCAAAAAGAAAGAGCCATGAAGAGGTAGTCACAATGGTACTGACATGGCATCTTCAGTGAGTACGCGTTTCCCTTTCTGAACTTGTGTGTAGCACGGAAAACCTTTCGATAAAAGATTCACTACTCAAATGAAAGAAGAACAGAAGTATCTTTTGTTTTTCTCTTTCTACAGAGGTGATCGGGTATCCCATGCCTTTGATTAATGGAGGCACCCATATTTCAATGTAAGACTAAAGCAGTTGTTGCTGCATCAATGTAGGGATCAGCGTTAGGGGACAGTGGGTCCAAGGACGGTATTCACCGAGAACACTTTTGTGGAAGTTTTGTTGGGGAGTAATATTGGTGACCATAGTTCTTCTCCTTCAGTTTGAGTCTGTCTTGGCCTCTTGGGTTTTATAACTGAATTCTGCTTAGACTTGCATGTTCAGGATTATGTAGAAGATTATTGACACCCTCCTGGCTCCTTGCCATCCTAGGTTGTAAATTGGGATTTTTTGAGATACTTGGGCAGTTGGGCTTGCTTCAAGAATAAACTTTGAAGTGGTTTGGGACCCAGTTTTGGAGGTTGGAACAGGTGGAGATTCCTTTCTATGGAATTGCAGAACATGTTGGGGTCCTAGTCTTACAATGTTGGATTTGATCAAGTTATGTTTTCGGGGGATTGGTTGAGATTTGTTTATCCCGAGGTTTATGAAGTCTTAATCTTTAGACACAACCAACATTTGTGTGGAAGACTTAATATCTGTTGTTTGGTGGCAGCCAATAGCAATATGAGGTTTGTGGAGCTATATTTCTGCTGAAGTAATGCTCTCATTTCTTCTTAGTTATGTGTTGTCTTTTTGGTACGATATTTTCTCGCTTCTTGTCCGCTCTTGTTAGGGTAGAAAATGATAGGTGGTATATGTGTGCCTACGTAGAAGGGATTCCCTTAAGTCCTATAGATGTTAGGGACTATCTCTTTGTGTTGTATCTTTTTGCTTACTGATCAGCAACACTTCATTTTATTTAACCCAATTGTATCATGCCTCATTTTTTTCTTCTTCTGGGAACCGATCGTTAATGTCTTGTATCTTACTAGAATTATGCTAGGTTCAGTAATTGCACCAACAATGTCAAAATTGAACAAGGAATGCATAGGTGGATTTCACATAAGTAATCTTCATTTCAGTTCAATTAATTGTAGCCCTGATGATTCCATTATATTTTAATCTAAGCTTCTACAAATATAAAAAAATAATTCGGATGGGTGTATTGGTTTCCATCAGTAAGAAGGCTCTGGCACGTCAACCTGATCTGCGTTTGCTTAAAATGTCGGTTACGACATGGTATTAAACACAACAAGTTCCTAGAAAATGGAGTACCTTGTTGTGTAGGCTTGTACATTCTACATAGGCTGTGTACTGCATTCTTCCTTAAATAATTTTGGGTTGTTCTACTGTTTTCATCACCATTACTATTTGTTAGTTTGCCATTATTGTTGCTAAATGTTTAACGATCAACTCGTTGTAACACCCTTTTTGTGTTTTACAGGGAGAACGTAAGTCATGGATTTTCATCTTCCTTGATTGGGAACAGTTTCTTTTGAAAGATCACCAGACCAGCTTCTTGATTGGTTTTTTTTCCTTTCCAATAATATTTATAAAATTTGCTAGTGAACACACAATCTTCTTCTTTCCTTTCTGTCCAGGTTTGTTTTGGAGCCCAAATCGTTTTTGGTGAATGAGCAGGAGAAGAAACTCAAGGATAGTGAGAACGCCATTTCCTCGTTGCAGGTCTCTCTCTCTCTCTCTCTCTCTCTCTCTCTCTCTCTCTCTCTCTCTCTCTCTCTCTCTCACACACACACACACACACACAGTTTTACACTTTTACTGGAGCAAGAATAACTTGAATGAATGTAGTGTATATAATGTAACTACTGTTAAAAAGTTCACACAAAACTGGACAAATAAAAAGCAGTAGGAAAATACAATTCTATGTATAAAACTGACGTGTGAAGATAATTGGTTTATCCCCATATTCAGTAGGATGTTTGGACTATCTTCCTAATGTTTTTGATAAGTGTATCACTGATTATTTAAAGATAAATAATACTCCCTCCGTCCCAAATTATAAGTACCTTTTAGAGTATTCTACTTATTAAGGAAACATCATTTATTGTTTGTCTACTAACTCTACTTCCTAATTTACCCCTATTTAATACTAATTACAATGCCTAACTTTTCATTAGAATAATTACTCTAATCTCAAAGCAAGGGTAGTATAGACAAATGAACCATTTAACTTAATTAATATGTGTTCAAAAATCAAAAGCGACATATATTTTGGGACAATCTAAAATGGAATAAGGTACTTATAATTTGGGACAGAGGGAGTATATAATATTTAAAAATACGTAATATAAACTCTTGCAACTAGAGTTGGTGAAAAACATTTTAGTCTCCTCAATCCACCACTTTTCACGGATCTGTTTAGCTATATTTCTGGAAAGTTCTCTCTTTATTTTTGAGCTATGAGTTATTTATCAACGAATTGTGGACTGTTGGCAGACATCCAAAGAATACTTGGAGAAGCAGATGGCAGAAGTGGAGACTAATCTGAAAGAGCTCTTGCAACAAGATCCAGGCATTGCTCGGCAGATAATGTCAATGACTGTGTAATGCTTTATTTCCTCTGTAGATTATTTTCATATCTTCTTTCTTCATGAATCCAAGAATTGAATTGTTATTCGTCATTCTTCTTGCATGATATTTATGGCTGTGACATCTGCTGAAGTGTAAGATTCTGAAAGTTAGTAATGTTATGTTGTTAAATTAACTAATGAAAAATGTTTTGTTGCCACCTATATGCTTTAAAGTATTGGAAATGTTATACATCATAATTCATGTCCCAATCAACCTTACTCTTAAACCAGCAAGAGATGTTCTTTGCTGTCAAACCCAATTCTTCATATATAAAACTTTCAGTGTATTATCTCAATCTTGATGACTTTATTGCTAATTACATAAGAATCGCTTTCACAAACCTTTGTTTAACAACACTTCTGATGGAGGTCACAGCAGGTGAGGTAAGGAGTGATTTTCTGAGAGGTTGATATTTAGGGAATATACAATAGAAAATGAAAAAGAGGAGCCAATTCTAAAATCTCTAATCTTATTGAGTTTTGTTAAACTTGAATGATCCCGAATATTCAAACTTCAGTTTCTTTTTTGACATGGGTACAAGTTGTTAGAATTTCAATGAGAATAATCTTTCCTGTGAAAGGCTAGCATATATGCAGATTTTGACGAAAATTAAACCAGACACAATAGATTAAATTGATCAATCCTGAACTGGCTATTTTAGAACGAGATATTTGAAAATCCTTTGCTTTGTTGACTGTTGTTGTTAAGTAAAGAGTTTGCTCAAGTTGAAATAGTTGTTGGGCATTGGTCATTCCCCATCTGCTATGTGTTTCTAAAGTTTGATGAATATTTTTGGAAGAGGGAGAAACGTTGATAACAATGTATTGCCTGGTTGAAGTGGCCTAGTGGCAACATGAGGCTACTTTTCAAAGTGAATGCCAACTCACTAAGAAAGGATTCTGCCAGGACATTTAAGACTATTTCCAGATTATCCTCCCGATTTTTTAATATATTTTGTTTATCTTCCTTTCGAGTCTCCAACAAAGTTCCTTCACAGTATAATGAAACCTGCTAAATTCATCATGTAGCTAATATAAGGAAAATAATGTTATAGATTACTAATCTCAGAACAATGAATATATTACAGCATAAAGGTTATTCTGGAGTAGCCAGAATTTGATGGTCTTAATGAAATTTCCATACAGATAAAGAGTGGAGTGGAGTTCCCTTCCACCCAACAGTTAGGCACTTTTTGTTCATATCAAGAGTGCACAAACTCCCACAAGCAAACTGCTTACGAATCAAATTTGCTTGATACAAGGATGAGTGACTAAATTCTATCTCCACCATTCCAAACCTTGCAAAGAATGCTCTCCATACATTGATCCCCACATGACGAAATGTACGTTCCTCGCCCTCTGTTGCGACAATATTCATTATTCCCTGACCAAAGTAATGTCTTTCGGTTGTGATTCTATTCTGATTGTTTCGATCCATGCAAGCTTCAAGGCAATCAAAGAATGCACTGTAAAAGAAGAGACATTCAATGAAGCGGTTGAAGAATGATGGTGAATTATGGCATCCTTCGATTTCGGTGACTACCATTAGGCATGGATTAAGGTTCCTAATCACTCTCATTAAAGAATCTAAACGTTCAGACCGTGTGAGCATTGTCCTCAGCACAAAGGGTGAGTAGACTGCAATGGCTTCGTCCTCTGTTACATCGAATAACTCTTCCTTGAGGTCGTCCATGTTTGATACAATAATTGCCTTGAATGAAAATGGTAAACCCATGCTTTCGGCAAAGTTTGCTAATCTCTTCCCTGTCTCTTGGATTTCCTGTTCGTCTGTTCCAATACCAGTTAACTTAAAAAGCTCAACTGGACATTCATGTCTTGCAGCAAGAGCTTGCATCAATACCGTCCACGCTATCCCAGCTTGGATCCCAAGATCAACTAAGTGGACCTTTCGCGCTAAAGCCACACTTTCTACAATTGCTTGTACTCCTGGAAACTGCAAGACTTGGCAGAAGGGAATTTTTTGGTGACATTCCAAATGGGCTGAACTGGGGGTCATTTGTCCCTCTTCAAAATCAATAGCAACTCCAAATTCCATTCTTTGCCTTCCCTTTTTGCCTCCTTTGAACGAGATTCTCCCTGTTTCTCGATTTAACCGCTCTTGAAGAGCTTCAGCAAAGTAGAAAGACACCCTTTGAACAGGATTACCTGTACTGGATGACAAGTAAGCACACGGGGTAAGCAATTTGCTAGCTCTATCATATTGTTGATTGCCTATCTTCTCAGCAGATGCGAGAAGAAGACTTGCTAATTCGACATCATTGGTCTCCTCACGGCCAAGACCTGAGAATGCACAACTGAAGGGATGTGAGAGCATGGAGAGATGATCATCATTTCGGACAGAAAACTGGATATATTGAGCTCCAGCGACTCTCATGACTTCTTCTGTTGACAGTCTTTGGTCATCAACAACTTTGCAGGGCTCATGATGATTCTCGTTTATTCTTCCCACATTCATCTTGTTGTAGCCACTCTTATATTCATTTAACAACTCCAAAGAGCCTAAAGTAGTTGGATATTGTCTTTCATTCTTAGGTTCGACAAAATCTGAAAGTTCAGTTAGGACAGAGTCGAGAGTGACAGATTCGTCGGGTGCTTGAAATGGTGGAGAATCAATAATGAATTGAAAATCATCCAGCATTCCAAAATCAGAAAATGGTTGCTGTTGATCTTCCTCATCTGACAATATTACTTCTTTCCGCGGAATGCTATCTTCATAAGAAGCATACTGAGAACATATATAATCAAGATCTCCCCAGTCTTCTGATCCAAATAACTGTGTTTCTTCCCCTTTGGTCAGTCCTCCATTAGTTTCGCAATTTTTAAGAGGGGCCTGAACATCATGAACTCTACCACAATCATAAGGTTCGAATGAGAAAAAAGCACTTGCCATCTCGATAGTTAGCTAGCAAAGCTGATTAACAAACTACCCCTTTATACCAGATAATAATATATATATTAGGCCATCAATTAACAGCTACTCACATCGGACAATCAACAATATTTGAAAAAATAACATTTACTTAGTCCATTCAACCAATCTTATAGTAGTTTATTATAGCCACCATCATTCTACAAGATCGAAAGGGATGTCGCGCAATATTATACATGAACAACAACGGAAGATGTTGATATGTCGATGTTTACGACTTAGCCTGCTGTATGACTGCTCATATATCTGTTGATTTTTTTTTTGGATAGGCCATATATGTGTTGATTACTCGACACTTGGATCCACAAGGTCTGTAACAAGAAAATTATAATCGATGTTGCAAGTATGTTACCATCAAAACAAAAATATGAATCCAAAAACTTAATGAAGGTTACAAAGTTGTATATTGGAGGTATTCATAATAAAAACTCAAAAAAACTTCAGCCAAACAAACAAGACAATGAAAAACAATAAAGTGTAAACAAGATATTAGCTAAACAAGGAAACAGAAAGGACATGGGAGCAAGTATAGAAGAAGAAGATTCTCTGGATCAAAAGACAAAGAAAAAGGAATCATTTAGAAAGAAAACAAAAAAGGAAGAAAGAAGGAAAGCTTAAGAAGAAGACATGTTTTGAGTTTTTTTTCTCCATGGCAATATGGTTATGGTGACAGGTTTGAGATGGATGGTTTGGGACTTTGGATCCATTGCCATAGGAGGCCCAACCCCAGTTTTTTTTAACCTGGGCTGGGGATTATTTCACCCAGAAACCTGTATATTATGTCCATGTAATTGTATTACTTTTGCAAGAGTAAGGGAAGATGGAGACAGGAAAGGTTTTGTGCAGTTTGCAAATTGCATGGTAATATGCATGGTTTTAAGACTCGGCCGAGTTTTGTTTGAACCAGTCGAGTCAAATCGGGATCGGAGGTAATTGGGTGAAAAATTCTTTGTTAACTCAGATCAGCACAGAACTGGTGTTCGAACCGGTTGAATCGACCGATTTTTATATAGAATCGGAAAACTCACCAAGTCAAACTAATAATTTCAAAAAAAATTACCATTTTTGCACATCAAAAATATCAAAAACTAATATTAAATTAATTTTTAATATATTTTAATATTAAAAATTAATATTTAGTTTAACAAAGAATCGGTCGATTTTTGGTTGACTCAGTGAGTAGAACCGGGATCGCTCTACTCCGATTCGATTGAAAAAACCGGTTCTTAAAACCATGGTAATATGGGGTCATTTTGTAAAGTAGGTCTGTTAAACGAACCGCACAGCTTGGGCTTGGCTCGATGTTCGGCTCGTTTTCAGATCATTCAAGCTCGTTTGAATTGCCAAACGAACCGAACTTAGAATGACCTAAATATGGTCATACACGTGGTTTGGTTACCAAATACTTAATGAGTATGGAATCAGGGATTTGGATATAATGATTCCGGTTAACAGTGTTATAAAGTTTCCAAAACCAAGTGCAACTGGATATAGATCTTCAAGGCCCGGTCCAAGTTACGCCACCACCATGCAGAGGACTTAATGTTTACACGTAAATATGGTTATACACGTGGTGCAACATCATTGGATGCTTACACACTTAAAAGACAACTAGGACTATGGAATCATTGTCAAAATGGGGTCTAGTCCGAGATAAAGGTCTGGAAGACCATAAAAGCTATCAATTGGACTGTGCGCTTGTATGAGCCATACTCATAAGCGCTAAATCCAACCCATTGAAGAAAGAGAGAAGGCAAGTCGGCCTGCATACGTGGCTCACAACCATTGAACCGCCTTTGCCCAAGGGCAGTTTGGACATTGCATACCAAGTTGGAGGCCATAAATAGCCCCAATTCATTTTTCAATCTAAGTTTTTCTTTCCCTCTCTGTCCAAACTTTGCGCTCTCTCTATCTCTCCAAACCTTTCATCTACGCACTCCTTTTGAGACTCCTAGATCCCCAAATTGCTCATTAAACTCTCATCTCACCCCTCTCAAAATTTGGTATAAATTGTAGGGATCATTGATGAAGGGTTGTTGGGCCAATTTGACCTAAGAACAGAGTTGTGACATGGAGAGAAAGAGTGGTTAGTGGTTTATTATTTCAAATAAATTTAAAGTAAAAGTATATATTATAAATGAAATAAATGAGGTACACAAGTTAACCTGCAAACTCTCCAAGGATAGGTCAATCAGGTCGACCTGATTAGGCCCAAAAACTTCAAATATCCAAACCTGAACCTGACCCAGTTCAGGTCGGGTTTTCAGTTTTGGGTCGTCAGGTCCGATTGCCATACATAAACAATAAATGTGTCGAATAACAAGACTATGACGGTGGAAGTATTGTCAAAAGGTTTGCCATTTGGGATTGTGTAAGTGCATTATTCTACGCTGACCGCGTGGAACCAAGACAGTGACGGAGTATCTTTGGTAAGATAAGACTGGATGCAGTAGATAACAACTCGGTATCTTAGTGGAGAAGCTAAGTTGAAACTTCTTTAGTAAGCTTTAAGTTTCACGTGATTTACACCTAAGAAGAGAGAGAGAGAGAGAGAGAGAGAGAGAGAGAGAGAGAGAGAGAGAGAGAGAGAGAGAGAGAGAGAGAGAGAGAGAGACTAAACTAAGAAAGCTCCACGTGGAACCTCCAAAGACACAGATCCAATGGAGATCTTACGGCTATGCTAGAGCATGAACTACTATAAATACTGTAGCATTTACTACTAATTAGTTAGTTAGACATTTACTCCCATCATCTACCCCATTGTTACACATCCAAACCTCCATTTACTGACTTGATCGTTGGAGTATTAGTCACCGGAACAACTCCGGTGAGTTCTTGCAGGTACACGGAGCTGAGGACTGAAGAGTATCAGAACCGTCAAGCACACGGAGTTTGATAACTGACACCACTGTCTTCTCTGACTCGACGGTGTGAGTTCAAGTGGGCTTACATTTGGCGCTAGAAGGAGGGCATTGAGAGTCTCAGATCTAGATTGCATAAATTAGGTTTGAGTCATTAGGGTTAAAGAAGATGGTGGAAACTAGAGCATCAGAACTCTAAACAGTGGTGGAAGAAAGGGATAATCTGAGAGAAGAGTTAAGAGTATTAAGGGAGCAACATGCACAAAGACAAAGAGGAGGAGACAGTCACCTAGAAGAGGTGGCGGAAGTAAGCGAGGACGAAGAAGAACCAGAGGTAAGGATACGGCTGCCTCCGCCACCAAGACGACATAGACAAGAAGAAAGAGCAGTAACTATGGACTCGGTAGGGTCACATGCTAGGGAGTACATAGAGATCACATCAGATGATCCAGACCAAGGGGTGGATCAGATACCGGCGGGCAATGCATATGCCAGATTATTCCAGAGAGTGGAGGGACTTCAAGAAGAACTGAGAAGGCAAAACAAGGGCAAAAGTTCCATGGTCTCACAGGATCTAGAAATATTGGGGAAAAGACCCCCTTGCGAATTCATGTTATGTGTATGCATTCCCCACAAACTTCCACATGCCCAAATTCCACGAGTATGACGGTACCAGTGATCCTATCCAACACCTTAACCATTTCAAGCAGAGACTAGCAACGTGCGAGGGCCCAGAATTTGATGGCATATGGTGCAGACTGTTCCCCGGTAGTCTCACGGCTAATGCCACCGATTGGTATCTAAGCTTGGATACCAGGAGCATCTCAAACTTCGCTCAACTAAGTGCATCATTCGTGACCCATTACATCCATTAGAGAAGAGAGGAAGCAGACATCTCGTCTCTGTTCAATATGCATCAGGGCAAAGATGAAAGCCTGCAAGTTTCGTGACAAGGTTCAAGAACGAAGTGATCCGCACTAATGGTGAGGTGGCCGACAAAATAGCGATGGTAGCATTCCAAAATGGAGTGCGCGAGAAGACTTAAGCTTACAATGCGGTGAATTCTCCCTCAATCAGTTCGTTAGAAGAACTGTATGCCAAGACCGAGAAGTACATAAAGTTAGAGAAACTCGCCGTTAGAAATGCAGGGAAATCTCTAGTGGTAACAGTGAACACAGTGAAAGGCAAAGATAAGAAAGAACCGGAACCATCACGGAGACCTAGTCCACGACATGAGTCCGGGATTCATAGGAATCGTGATGGTGGGAAGGGATCAGACAACAGAAGAAAGTATGACAGGGATGAACCACGAAAATCACCACCAAGGAAGCGTACTCCACCAAAGAAGCTCCCACCCTTCAACAAAACGTTCGAACAGATCTACCGATGAATTAGAGGTCTAAACTGTTTTCAGGGCCCTCCCACCAAATGTGCCACTATAAGAGGAAAACCTTATTGTGACTACCATGAGACATACAACCACAACACCGATGAGTGTTTTGCATTCCAGGAGCTATTGTGGGATCTGTTGCAAAGAGGTTTCCTAAAAGAATTTGAGATAGGTAACAATGCCGTGGTAGTGGCACCGAGAGTTCCGCCAGCTCATGGTTTCATAAACATGATCTTAGAAGGGCCGAGAGAGTCAAATCATCAAGTGAAGAAGAAGATAAAGGAGAGTCAGACAAATTCAAGAAGGGGGAGAGGCAGTTGAGCTAGCAATGCCTGTAATGAGAAAGGGGCAACGTGTGCATCAGAGTGAACCAATTGGGTTCAACGCACTAGATCTTATTGGGGTCATGTTGCCACATAATGACCTGTTAGTGATTACGGTGTTGATTGGCAATTGGACCGTATCCAGAGTTCTGGTGGACTGTGGAAGTGACGTAGACATTTTGTTCACCAGAGGTTTGGATCAGATGAAGTTGGACAGAGCCTGTTTGCAGCAATCAGTCGGACCTGTTTATTGCTTCAGTGACGGATCCGTACAGCCTATTGGGGAGATAACCTTACATGTCACGGCCGTTGTGAAAACTGTGATGTCAAGACTCATCGTGGTGGAATCCCAGACAGAGTACAATGTTATCTTGGGCGAGACTGGATCCACCTGATGGAGGCGGTGCCATCTAGCTACTATCAGAAGATCAGATTCCCTACGAGTGAAGGCCAATATGAGATCAAAAGTAACCAGGCAACAGCCAAGTCCCTTCGATCAGCAACCGTCAGATTCATGACACATGGAACACCTGGGGGCGTCCAGGTTTCCAACTCCAAATAGCAGCCAAAGGAGCTGGCTGACGGGGAATCTAAAACCATGGAACCAACCGGTTCTGTCAGCCTCTCGGAAATAGAGGGAGAAAGGGTGACCAACGTTGGTACTCTAATGGACCTTGACCTCAGAAGTGAACTAGTGCAATTCCTTAAGAGAAATCAGGATGTGTTCGCATGGACAATCGCTGATATGACGGGAATTGATCCAACAATTGCCTGTCACAAGCTAAATGTTGAGCAAACCGCCAGACCAGTGGCACAGAGACCTCGTTTTATAAGGCCTAGTCTAGTTGAAGCAGTGTCCGTAGAGGTGAAGAAGTTAGAGGAGGCCGGGATCATAAAAGAGATACAATACCCAGATTGGGTGTCCAATATAGTAGCGGTCCCAAAGAAAAATGGGAAGGTGAGAATTTGTATAGATTTCACCAACTTGAATGACTCATGTCCCAAGGATAGATACGTGATGCCAAGGGTGGATGAACTTGTAGATATAACCGCCGGTTATGGTCTCCTCTCCTTCATGGATGGATACTCGGGTTATAACCAGATCTCCATGCAAGAGTCCGATCAGGCAAAAACCGCCTTCTATGCGGGTAAGAAAACCATGTGCTACATAAAGATGCCATTCGGTCTCAAGAACGCAAGGGCAACATACCAAAGACTTGTCGAATTCATGTTTCGTGAGCAGTTGAAGAAAACCATGGAAGTATACATAGATGACATGTTGGTGAAGTCGGTGCAACCCTCGAATCACCTCAAGGATCTGGGTGACACTTTCAAAATCCTCCGCCAGTACAACATGAAGTAAAACCTAGACAAGTGCACGTTCGGGGTAACAGCAGGCAAGTTTCTAGGCTACATTGTTACACGGAGGGGAATCGAGGTAAACCTGGACCAAATAAAGGCCTTCATAGAGATGCCGTCACCTTCCACGCAAAAGCAAGTACAAATACCTAGACCCGTGAGAATAGCTTCATACTCAGCTTCGTTGTTGGTGGCCGGGAACCTGAGTTTTTCCGCTACCTGGATCCTTGTGTCGTCTGGAGTGACTATCACAATGCCTATCGCCGCGGAATCCCCCTTCACAGATCCATCAGTAAATATCTGCCATCCCTTCACAGTTCTTACTCATTGCTCAACGGTTCCTGTTTCAAGTTCTGCATCCATCATGATGTCTGCATTCCAAAACTCATCTTCTACCGGAAAATCGGCTAAGAAATCCGCAATGACTTGAGATTTTTTGGATTTCTTCTGCTCGAACTTGAGGTTGAACTTGCCCAATGAGATGATCCATTTTTCCATCCGACCGGCTTTCTCAATTTTGGATATGACTTGCTTCAACGGGAGGTTTGTCACAACCGTTATGTTGTAGGCCTCGAAGTAAGGTCTGAGCCTCTGAGCTGAGAACAACAAGGCCAATGCATATTGCTCTACCTTGCTGTATCGTACGCCTTGAAAGTAACAAACCTCACTATCTTCACAGATTCCTTGTTGGTGGTGGAATAATTCAACGACAACTACAAAGCGTTGAATAAGAATATGAGCTCTTACTTGGAAGTACTCAAACACAGCATAAAATGATTCACCAGCGTAGACATATTTCACCTTTACAGAGGAGAGAACCGTGAAGTTGATGCCTTGGCCTACCTAGCTGCTACCATTGGGAAGAATGATACTCAGTCCATTAAGATCACCCAAAGAGGAAAATCCATGCTAAAGTTGAAGCAACACTGCAGGCAAATTGCAGAGGACATGGAGGCGACTTGGATGGATCCAATCGTCGGTTACCTAATTAACGGCACCTTGCCAGAGGAGAGAAGTAAGGCCAGATCCATCACGGAGCAATCAAAGAGGTATGCAATCGTGAACAACAATCTCTACCATAGATCCCCCGGCGGCCCTCTGTTGAAATGTATTCACCCGAACAAGACCGAGACCAACATGGCTGAAATACATAGCGGTAGTTGTGGCAGTCATTCCCCTGGTAGAGCAATGGCTCACAGGATTATGATCCATGGCCACTACTGGCCCAAGATGTACCAGGAGTGTAACGGTTACGCCAAGAAGTGTCACGGTTGCCAAATCCATGGAAGATTGATACATGCTCCAGCTGAGGAACTGCACCACATCTCAAATCCATGGCCATTTTCAATGTGGGGAATTGACCTGGTAGGGAAGCTGCCAAAATCACACTGGAAAGAGTACCTCTTAGTAGCAACCGACTACTTTACGAAATGGGTAGAGGCAGTACCACTCCTACATATCACGGAGGAGGAAATCAAAGACTTCATCTGGGTAAACATTATATGCAGGTTCGGCCTTCCAAGGGCCATAGTGGCAGATAATGGAGCACAATTCAGAGGAAAAGAATTGAAGAAATTCCTAGATGGTTACGGAATCAAACAGCTATTTGCGGCACCATTCTACCCCCAGGGTAACGGCCAAGCAAAGGCATCAAACAAAGCGGTCTTAGAAGTCATCAAGAAAAAGCTGGAGGATAGAAAAGAAAAGTTGCATGAGCAACTATTGGAAGTACTTTGGGTCTATCGAACTACAGCACAACAGTCCACGGGATTCACCCCATTCTCTCTCACCTACGGTATGGAGGCGGTCATCCCTCAAGAGATGATAGTGAACACCGTAAGACACACAATTGTCGATCTGTGCCTTAACAATGGGATAATTGAGAGAGATCTAGTATTGGCAGATGAACGCCGCGACACAACAAGAATAAGATTGTAAGACTACCACCGCTAGCTTTAGCGAACCTACAACAAGAAAGTGAAACCACGATGTCTCCTTATCGGTGACTTGGTACTTAGAAGACAATATCCAGAACCAGCGAAACTAGAACTTAACTGGGAAGGACCATATTTGGTCGACAAAATAGGTACTAACGGTGCCTACTACCTTTCAACATTACAAGGAGACATGGTGGACAAGCCATGGAACATCTCCAATTTGAAGAAATACTACATGTAGTATCTACACTCCTCTTTTGAATTTTGGAAAATATTTTGGTCCGTGAACTCAGTGTAAGACAATTCAAATTTTCTTTTGTATGCCTCAAGGAAAATTTCCATTTTCTTAAATCAATGAAATCATGCTTCACGGTTGCTTTTGTTTGTCCAATATTAGAGTTCAAACTACGATGAATCGCAGTTGCCTCTCCAATCGCCTAACTTGCCCTAGCGATAACCATGCAAAAGGTACTGTCGGGATGCCCTTAACGGAAGCCCAAGTCAAGGACTTGGGGGCGAGTAGTAAGATAGGAAGTTGGGCTTAGCAAGCCACCAGCTGTAATAGTGGCAGCTTCCATGAACCTACTCGTTCCTCACGGGGATTGTGTTGCCAATACCATGAGATGCCCCCGGGGAAGAACCTTCACGGTTAGTGGAATGATAGTGTTACACCACTAGCAATGTGACGACATGGCTAGTGGGTCTAACACAAAGATCATTCCACAAGTCTGGCTACTTGATTAGATTGCCAACTCCATGAACCTAACGGCTCCATAGAGAAGAGGAGTCTCCACGGTTCTCATTCTCCAAAAATACAAAAAAGAAAATGCAGATTGTTCAAACTCCATGAACCTAACGGCTCCATAGAGAAGAGGAATCTCCACGGTTCTCATTCTCCAAAAATACAAAAAAGAAAATGCAGATTGTTCAAACTCCATGAACCTAACGGTTCCATAGAGAAGATGAGTCTCCACGGTTCTCATTCTCCAAAAATACAAAAAAGAAAATGCAGATTGTTCAAACTCCATGAACCTAACGCTCCATAGAGAAGAGGAGTTTCCACGGTTCTCAGTCTCCAAAAATGCAGAAAAGAAAATGCAGATTGTTCAAATTCCATAAACCTAACGGCTCCATAGAGAAGAGGAGTCTCCACGGTTCTCATTCTCCAAAAATGCAAAAGATACAGATAGAGAGGGATTCTTTACGACTATGATTGAACCTAGCGGCTCCAAATAGAAGATGAGCCTTTACGGTTTTCTAATTACAAAAGATAGAAGAAAATTAGACAAAGTTAATTCAAAACAAAAGCAATAGCCTCACGGCTCCTTCAACATCAAAAAGTATATTCCTGCCGGCTCCAACAAAATACAAAAATATCACAGCCTTACGGCCCCAACAACAAAAGTCTGACATCAAGAGAACTAGTGTATCAACAATACATCAAAATAAACCTCACATTCACTCAGGAAGGGAAGGTGGTGGAGGAAATGGCAGGGCGTTAATCATGCTACTATCGGTCGAAGTAGACCTTGCAGACTGGGCGTTCTTCCTCTTTTCCAGAACTTCCGCCACCTTCAAAGGAACCAGCTGTTGAACTCGTTTCTTAATCTCTTCCTCAGCCTCCGCCATGAGCAACTTTATCTCGGCGGGATGATCATCCTTGAGCTTACGGACTTCAGAATCCTTCATCTTCACCACGTCTTCAAGAGAGACTACATTTGCATTACGATCAAAATTTTCCTTTTCAAAAACCGCCACCTTACCAACGACATCTTCCTTCTCCTTGGTCAAACTTTCCACATCAAGCTTCAATGAGGCTACCGCATTAAGATGTGCAAGCTCCATTTCCTCAGCAGATCGATTCAAGGCCGCCACCTCTAAGGAATCACCTCCTTTCTCCAGCTCACGGTTCTTGGACCTTAGCTCACTTTTCTCTTTCACAAGAGCATTCCTCTCAGACATCATCCTTTTACGGTTAACGTAAACTACAGAAGTAAGCTCCGCGGCCCTAAGAGAATGAACACAGTCCTGTAACAAAAATCAAAGTAAGGAAGACAACTAAAGCAAAGTCAAATGACAAGGTTACAGGAACTTACAGCAACCATATGTTGAAAAAAGCCACCGTGAGCACCACGATAATCCAATTGAAAAACCATAGCCTTGTCACGAGGCATAACCGAGCCCTTCATAAGTGCGAGAGCAGCCTCGCCATTTAAGAGAGCCGAATCTTCCACGGTAAGTGGCCTGCCGTCAAACTCAAAACAAGACTTGAAAATCTCAGGTGTCGAAGGCATCGGGATCTTCTCGGTCTCAGGAGCTTGGGTCCCAGCACCGCCATGCTCACCATCACCTCCAACAGGGGAATTCACTTCCTTCTCCTCTGAACGTTTTCTTTTAAGGACATTGGAGTCCTCCCCCACGTCATGAATATTGTCACCACTGCCCTCATCGCTCAACACCTCAAGACCATCATCATCAACTTCAACATCAACATCAATAGATGAAAAATCAAATCTTCGGTCGGAAGCCATCACCTCGGATATCCTTTTGCGCTGAGCAAGCTATTTTACCCTAGGGCGAATAAGAGAACCAATAGGAGTATACGGAAGATTTTTCGATTCCGCTTGAACAACTGGATGATGAGGCTCAGATGGGCCCAACGAGTGGGTCGCGGTATCAGAAATAGTCTCAAGAGAGTCGGGAGTTCTCTCTCTTTTTCTCTTCCTTGATTGCTTCTTTGCTTGTTTTCTTGCCTTCTTCTCCTGTTGCTCAGGTGTTTTCTTCTGTTTCTTTGGAGGTTTCGGGCAATCCTTGTGCTGGAGCACCGGCAACCTGTAGGCTCCCAAATCAAAACCCCCGAGAAAAATTCTCTGATCTCCGTTAACCTGGGCTTCCGTCAACAGATTAAGATTTAACCATTTCAAGCGCTCATCAGCCCCAAGGATTATTTCAAAAGGAGCCTTGATATGATCTGGTAGAACTCTAGAGTCACCCTCGACACCTGCCAAAAGAATACACACGTAAGCGTCACAGTCAAGCATCAACACCATGAAACCAAAGTCAAATTACTTACTCGTCGGATTATTGTTAAAAGACCAGTATTGTAGTTCAACTTCAACACCGTCACCCTTCCCACCAAAAGAGCCCCTAACTACAAGGAGGAAATCAGGGCAAGACTTGTCACTACTTACAATATTCTCTATCACAGAAAGCCTACCACTGCGACGGACAAAGTGATAATACTCTATACCCGCCCGTTCATCGTTCTTTCTAAGACTGTACACTTGCCTTATGTGTCCTAGGCCAATACCGTGGCCCTTGCGGTTCAACGTATTGATGGCTCGCATAATTCTCCAAAAGTTTCATGTACACTAACCGGGGGCTATACGGTAGAAGTTTAAAACCTGTATATCTAAAGAAGTCAAAGGAAACCGCAGACCCCTTGCAATTTGGTGGACCGTTACCATGATGGTATCTTTCTCTACATGGTGGTGAGCAAATCGTAATGAAGGAAGGAAGTGGTTTACCTTTACTGTCTCAGGGATGTTATATACAATTCTAAACAAATCCAAGTTCGGCCGCCACTCAAACGATATGGTATCGTGTTCATCTAAATAGTAAAAGGCCGCGGCGGACTTTATGCGCCGTGAAGACCCTGGAGTCTCCTCAACATTACAATCTAATGAAGCCACAACCCCCTCGGTTGCCTCTGCTACACCTTTCTTCTTCTCATCTGCATCGCTAGTCATGTTTTTCGGTGCCAATTACTCTGAACAAAGGTTGGGGGCGCCCAAGGTCAACCTCACGGGTTCCTAAAAACATAAACCGGAAGTTAAAGGAGGGACCAAACAATCCTACTTTCTCATTATTCCTACTTTTTTCGTACAAAACCTGAAGCAGTTAAGGTCAACCCCACGGCCCAGCAAAAGTATATCACAGAACCGTGATCCAACCTCTAGAAGGTGAACGGGTTAATTCTAAGTTTTTGTGTTCAAAAGAGATTTCGTTTCATCTCACCAAACTCTATTCCGTTTTGAATTCAAATAGATATTCAGAAGTGAGTTTTCTAGTGTTTAGGGTTCTTTGAGGTTCAAATCCAAAAATAATTCAAAGCCTAACATACCCAGAATGTCACGAAAATACAGAAAAAACCGCACAATCTTAGAAATTCTATTCGCTGTTCTACAAGAAAATGCAAAGAAAATTAAACAAAACCAACCTGTTCCTGGAAGCAGAAATCCAAGCAAAGAAGATTGGACCCCAAATCTCCAGCAAAGAGTACACCAAGTTAGAAAAGAAGAAAAGATGAAGAAGATAAAGAAGAAAGTAACAATGGAGGAAAAAAGATGAAGAAGATGAAGATAAAAATGAAAAAGAAAGAGAAAAGGTTTTTTAGCTTGTAATCGAAGTTAAAGAAGAGAGAGAAAATTAATTAGGGGGAAACACGAGGGAGGCGCAGCAATCACTCCCTGTTTACCTATCGAGGCAATTAAGGCAGCACGTGGCCCATAAGTAATCAGAAAAAGACACGTGTATTTAATCCGAACGGTTATGAAACCAAACAGTCGCGCGTGCACAACACGTGGCCAGCAAGGTAAGAGTTTAAATTTGTTATTTGATTTAAACAAATTTTGCGAGGGAAAAACTAGAAGTGTAGAAAGCAGAGTTCCAAGTGTTTAGATCCAACGCCGCTAGCCTAGCGGAAAAAGGGAACCCATTCCCATATGACCATCACAGAAGTCACATGTTTACACTCACGGAGCTCCACTGTCTTCTCTGATCCAGCAAATCGGCGAGACTCGTAAGGCTCACGGTCTACTAGATCAGAGGGGGCGATGTAAGTGCGTTATTCTACGCTGACCGCGTGGAACCACGACAGTGACGGAGTATCTTTGGTAAGATAAGACTGGATGCAGTAGATAACAACTCGGTATCTTATTGGAGAAGCTAAGTTGAAACTTCTTTAGTAAGTTTTAAGTTTCACGTGATTTACAGCTAAGAAGAGAGAGAGAGAGAGAGAGAGAGAGAGAGAGAGAGAGAGAGAGAGAGAGAGAGAGAGAGAGAGAGAGAGACTAAACTAAGAAAGATCCACGTGGAACCTCCAAAGACATAGATCCAATGGAGATCTTACGGCTATGCTAGAGTATGAACTACTATAAATACTGTAGCATTTACTACTAATTAATTAGTTAGACATTTACTCCCCTCATCTACCCCATTGTTACACATCCAAACCTCCATTTACTGACTTGATCGTTGGAGTGTTATTCACCGGAACAACTCCGGTGAGTTCTTGCAGGTACACGGAGCTGAGTATTGAAGAGTATCAGAACCGTCAAGCACACGGAGTTTGATAACTGACACCACTGTCTTCTCTGACCCGACGGTGTGAGTTCAAGTGGGCTTACAGGTTGGGTAGTGCTCTTCGGCAGTAATATGTGCTCAAGGAATTTACCAACAGATAGTTGGGACTTGGGATCTAGTGGAGGAAAAAAAATCAGAGGTAAGTTTGGAGTAAGGGATTACAAAACACTATTTGAGCAGGTGGCATGTATTTTTCAACTCTGAAAAAGATGCAGCGAGACTTTCCTTGATCTATTTGAATGAGGTGTTGGAGGTGGAGGAATCTTCATTAGTTATGAATTTCAATAAAGTGAGGGTTAAAATCCGATGTAATGATATATTAACCTTACTCAGAACTCTTTTGTTTTAGAAGAATAGTATTTCTTTTCCAATTTCATTGGTGTTGGAATCACGGGTGTCGGAGGTTTTGGCGTTTTAGGAGTTCTACAGTTGTTTCCAATGGAAATAGTGGCGGCCGCGGGGAGATTCATTACATGTTAGAGGAGCAGTTTACAACTAATTTACATCCATGGGGCATGCTGGTAATGTGATTGAACCACCACAGAACCAATACTTGTTGATGTGACGGAGTTGGTCTAGCCAGCTATAGGTGATTTGGCCATTTGGATGTTCAGAATTTGAATTTGAATATTGAGGGTACGGGCCTATGGGGTTTTGGTGATCTAGAGTCTAGACCATGGGCTAGGTATGCCTGGTGATCAGGATGTGGGCTCTAGTGTTAAGAGTTGATAAATAGATGTGGGCTCTATTAGTGAGTCGAGCTTAGTTCAGAGGAGTCCATGTTTTTGGCAGACATTCTGCAAAAGCATGGATGTTGCTAAGGTCTGTATACTAGAGAGGTGGTGTTGCTAAGGAGATTATTCAAAAAAATCGAAAAAAAAAAAAAAAAAAAAATGTAGAGAGGTGGTGTTGCTAAGGTCTGTATAATTTTTCCATTGCAATTGTACATATATAGTTGTAAGAATTTTGGAAAAATCAATAAATAATCACAGTTACACACACATTTGGAGGAAAAGAGGAGGCAGGAAGCTTTGAAGTTTCCTAAACAACACATATATAGAGTGTATATTCTTCATAGTTGACACTTGAAAACCGTGTATATATAAGTTAGCCTTAAATATAAAAGTGTACTTTTTGATTTGGTTGTCTGATCTGTACATGTTGATCATACCATGGATCACACAGATATATAAAAGGAAGGGGTTGACCTGGGTTATTGGCAACAATTCCATGTTCCCCAAGGCCAAACCTCAGTTCTAATGAGCTGCCTGGATGGTTCAGAAAGAAATCAAATTGTGTAAAATGGTGAGGAGACAGACAGGAGTTTAGCTGCAACACAGCTCTTAATGTAAATATATAGATTACAAGCTCATTAAGATGACACATAGTATTACACAAAGAATGTACGTATACAGACAAGTTAAACATGCTGATGCATGTAATCGTGTCTGATATTATGCTGGTTTTTGGCCTTTGGGTTAAGCTTATTAATTCCCTCATTAATGAAAAAATTTAATGTGTAAATATGTCGTGCTGTTTTTCTCAGGACTATATGTCTATATATATGGACCAAATAGACCATTATATATGGTGTGTATCTTTTATTTTTCTGATAATAGTAACAAAGATTTAAGTCTGTCACACACTATATATATACTAGGTTCCAATAGCTTCAAACACTCAAAAAGAATTCTGAAAACTAAGTTTCCATCCTCGAGAAAACTTGCTTAGCAAAACCATGGACAGTTGAGTGGACTTGTAGCCAAAAGTCATAATAATCACCATAAAATTGTACTAGATTCACTAAATCTCTTAATATAATTCAAATTAGAAAAGCTTCAAGGGTAATATTTACCATTATGATACCAGATTTCATAGATTTTGATGGAATTATGACTATGAAAAAACTATGTCCAAGATGTCAGTATTTTTAGTACAGAGATCAAAATTTGGATTCTTGACAAAAAGATAACCAAGCTAGCTAGCTAGCAGAAGTGGCAAATGAAGCTTGACACGAGGAAGAAAGGTCCATGCACATACAATAAAATACACAGAAGGCCAGATCTGTTTTCTCAGATCCTTTTGTTTTGAGACAAAACCACAGATATGTATGTATATACACGCGCAAATACACACACATGACCTTCAACACGTTCTTGTTTTCACAGGATTCCTTTTGTGTTTTTTTTTTCTTTTACATCATTGCTCACTTCCATGATACTTATCCATCTTCTCTAATAAAACCACAACAACAACTCTAAAGAAGAAAGAAATAAGATTGAAACAAGATTGAAAGAGAGATACTTTTTCTTCATTTCTAGGATTCTATCTATCTATAACTACAGCAACTTATTTCTTTCTATTTCTTTCTACAACAAGAAGAAGAGAGAGAAAGAGATTGGAGTGTTTAAAGAGAGGAATAACTCATTTAATTTCTTCTATTTCCATTTCAGCAACAAGGAGAAGTTCTAAGTATTCTTCTCTTTGTGAAAACAATACATTAATTTCCCCCTTCTCTAACATCTAAACAACAACCATGATCTCAGGCAAGGACATTTACGATGTGTTAGCGGCTATTGTACCACTATATGTTGCAATGATCTTAGCTTATGGATCAGTTAGATGGTGGAAGATTTTCACACCTGATCAGTGCTCCGGCATCAATCGTTTTGTTGCTGTATTTGCTGTTCCTCTCCTTTCCTTCCATTTTATCTCTAACAATGATCCTTATGCCATGGATTATCGTTTTATTGCTGCAGATTCCCTTCAAAAGGTAGTCATTCTTTTCGCACTTTTTATCTGGCAGATTTTTTGTAAGAATGGTAGTTTAGAATGGATGATAACACTCTTTTCACTTTCAACTCTTCCAAACACTCTTGTTATGGGCATTCCCCTTCTTAAAGCCATGTATGGTGATTTTTCGGGTAATCTAATGGTTCAAATTGTGGTCTTACAAAGTGTTATTTGGTATACTCTCATGCTCTTCATGTTTGAATATAGAGGTGCTAAGCTTCTTATAAATGAACAATTTCCTGAAACTGCTGGCTCCATTACCTCTTTTAGGGTAGAATCAGATGTCATCTCTCTTAATGGACGCGAGCCATTAGAAACCAATGCAGAGATTGGCGACGATGGCAAACTCCATGTCAGAGTTAAAAGATCGACGTCATCATCAGTTGTGTCTTCTTATAACAAATCTCATGGATTGAATTCGATAAATACCATGACTCCCCGGGCTTCAAATCTCACTGGAGTTGAGATCTACTCAATTCAATCCTCACGAGAGGCAACACCAAGGGCTTCTAGCTTTAATCAGAATGATTTTTACGCCATGTTTTCAAGCAAGATGCCTAGTCCAAAACATGGATATACTAATAGTTTTCAAAGTGGTGGTGCCGATGTTTATTCATTACAATCTTCAAAAGGACCAACACCTAGAACATCGAATTTCGAAGAGGAGATGATGAGACTTGGTAAGAAGAAAGGAGGCAGGAGTATGAGTGCTGAGTTATTGAATGGTACTACATTAACTTCTTCATACCCTCCTCCAAATCCAATGTTTTCGGGTTCAGGGAGTGCTGGTAAGAGGAAGGAAGGTGGTAGTATTGGTGGTAATAATCCTAATAAGGAGCTTCACATGTTTGTTTGGAGTTCAAGTGCTTCCCCTGTTTCTGAAGGAAACTTGAGGCATGCAGTAAATAGAGCTGCTTCTACTGATTTTGGTGTGGTAGATTCTTCTAAAGCTGTTCTTCAACAAGAAATAGCTGCTTCCAGAGGTACAAATATTACCTCTTCTCTTTCTCACTTTTTATTTCGACATTTTGTCTGATAGTGATAATTATTCAATGATATGCAAAATCTCTATACACGATTTTAACTTTAATGTCAATGCATGTGTTTAATATGATAAATGCAGCAGGCATGCATGATTTCAATGAAACAACATCCCCTATCAGAAAAGTGGTTGATGACGGAGAAGTAGAAATCGAAGACGGATTAAAGTATCCTGCAAATGGATCACCATTTTTGAGCCAGAAGAAGATTGATATGGCAGTAGCAGTTGGAGGAGGACAGAAGAGGCTTGGAGGTGGTAGTCAAATGCCTCCTGCAAGTGTGATGACTAGACTCATTCTTATCATGGTGTGGAGAAAGCTCATTAGAAATCCCAACACTTATTCAAGTGTTATTGGCCTTGTTTGGTCACTGGTCTCTTTCAGGTACCAAAACAGAATCTATCCTTAGCATCTATATACACCATGGATACCTTTGGAGAATTATAGCATAATCTACTATTAGATATATTTTTTTAGGCTATTAAGATCTACAGATTAATATAACAATTGTGAGTGAAAATCTGCATATCTTTGAGCTTCGTAAGAGCCAACTGGACGGATTTTCAGTCTTTTATTTTTATTTTTCGTCGAACTTTTAATCTCTCAATGACGAATATTGACCTGAATTATTAAAGTAGCCCCTTAAATGGATCATGTTATAGAAGAATAGAACAGGACCTAGATAACAGAATATTAATCATAAATCAATTATATTTTGCTTGCCTGTTTCTATTATGAGTCGACAATATCCACAAAAAAGATATTTCGACATGCATAACAAATAACCAGTTAAGAATAGAAACACACAAGACAATAACAGAAGAACCTTTCTGTATGCATGCATCATAAAATGTACACAACATGTGGCAGGCAACATAAACTGGTGTGGTTTAGTTCATAAATGTCTACCTATTAATTATTCATACAAATAACAAAAATAGGAAAAGTATTACTTGAGACTATTTTATTTTATTTTTGCAAAATTATTCATGTTTGATAATGACACAATTTGGGATTACCAATTGGCAGGTTCCACATCGAAATGCCTTCTATCGTGGCAGGATCAATTACAATACTATCAAATGCAGGACTTGGAATGGCTATGTTCAGTTTAGGTATTCAGCAAGAAACATATTCCTTGGCAATATCATTAGTACTCATGAATATCTCACACCAAAAATAAATGTGATAAATTTACTCAAATAGTATTCTATCAACAGGTTTGTTCATGGCTTTGCAACCAAAGCTCATTGCTTGTGGTAAAAGAGTAGCCACATTTTCCATGGCTGTTAGATTTTTGACAGGCCCAGCAGTAATTGCAGCTACGTCTATCGCATGCGGTCTTAGGGGTGTGCTTTTGCATGTTGCTATTGTTCAGGTGCATAATCAAACCCCAAATCTTCCTACATATACATTACCAAACCCCGCCATTAATTCTCATTTCTGATTCACAGGCAGCTCTTCCTCAAGGAATTGTTCCTTTCGTATTTGCAAAGGAGTACAATGTCCATGCAGACATACTTAGCACAGCGTGAGTTACATAACATTGGCTTCACATATTAATATTTATTTCTCAAATATAAATGGCTGAGGTTTGATACATTTTCTATGCTGCAGGGTTATATTTGGAATGCTAATTGCACTACCTATAACAATTCTTTACTACATTCTTCTTGGGCTCTAAGTATGAATTTTGAGTAAGAAGACATGAAGACAAAGAGAAACATATACAACTATATCTCCATGGCAGACTGAGGTGTGGATGGGAGACGAAAATGGCCTAAAATACTCCATAGGATTCAGTGTTAATGTGCTTCTATGCATGTGACCGTTGGGGTTTGAAAAAAAAAAAAAAAATCTCTTGTTACAGTAGTTCTATTATTTGTTATTTTAACCATCTTGTTAGCTAGAAAGTCAATTCAAAACATTTGAAAGGAAAGAAGATGTGTTAATATTCTTTTTGCCCAATGTAAGCTAAGAGTGTTTTTTTTCTTTTCTTTTACAGATTAAAGTTTGATTCTATGGTCCATTTTCGTATATTTTTTCGCATATACAATTCGAAATATACCAAAATTTAAGAGACATGCAAAAAATACACCTTAAACAGTCTGAAGCAATTGAGAACTTGAACATCTACAATATACAATACTTATATAAACAAGTGGTGTTTAAATAGGTTTGTTATCAATCCTTTCCAATTACTTTAATTTAGTTTCTAAGGCAAATTACATGTAGCATGCCTTTATCTTAATTTTGTAGCATGTGATCATTAGAGTAATTGTCTGAGCTTCTCCTTCTCATAGGGTTGTACATCTGGTTTTAGTTTATACTTAGTCAATGGATTGATGCAACCTGAAGACAAATTAATTATATCTAGAACACAGAATTAATTATAAACAAGGATAATCAATATGTTAAGAGATATATCAATCAACATATACAGAACAACAATCAAAATCATATACAGTACAATACCGTTATTATGTTTATAATAAGACTGGGGATCAAATTGCGAGTGATTTCGACCAATCTTCGATTGATCATTGGATACTAAACAAACTGATATTATTCTTATTACCCTATTTATAGATGAAGACAGGATCCATTTACATATCTTGTTCTCAGTGGCTAAGTATATGTAGGATAAGTTTGATTTATATAATAAATATTGTTTTCCTGTATATTTGTTTAGGAGTACAGATTGGAGTACATGCACATGTAGATCATTTAAAATCTGTCCAAACTCTGCAAAACCAGTTAATTACAGAATAAGAAAACAAGTTCAAGAATTTCTGTAAACACAAAAGCAGACATGCAAGATGATTAATATTAAATAGAGACAAAAAAGAGCTGGATGAATTGGGAATACCCCAACCTCACATTCATTTTAATCAAAACCTCTCATCCTCAAGGAAATTAAATGGGTTTCTTTGCTAGTTTAATCAAATTTTTAGAGTATAGTTTACTTTGCTTAGTCAATCTTTCTCTGTCTTCATCTCCCAATAAAGATATCTCAACTTAAACTTTTGATGTATGTACAGATGAAGCTTGGTATATGGTTATAATACTATTGTTCAGTCAAAAAGATTCCAGTTCATTTTCCAATGAACACTTCCATCACGCACTTGCTCAAAGCTTATAACAACTGGGACTCATGCAGTCATGGCTATCTCCAGGCCAAATGTAATGGCTATATTCTAGTAACTTCAAACTTCAATACACACAGGTTCTTCCCCATAAGCTTATGTAGTTCGAATTAAAACTTACTACTTATCTCTTATCTAACAATCTAGTCATTTTGGTGATGATACTAATACGATATTTTGACCTTTTTCATCCACTTGGATACGGATGGTTCAAGGGTGATGTACTGAAATTATATAGAGGCTTCCATTCTGCCAGACAGAGTAAAAGAGCCAGAGGCTGCTTCCACTTTCACATAACAAGACTCTTAATACTGAGCACCTAGTAATTGTGCCCGTCAGAAACTGAATCACACAGAGTTTAGGTAAAACGCTCCACCATGAGTTACGTAAGAATCAACAAGGCACCTGTAATGAAAGTGGTGGTTCCTACATGAATAATATGATCACTAATGGCCCCGATGTAAATTTTGACTTGCACAATCTGGGTGTGGAAGTTTCAGAACTCTGAAAAAGACATACTATACAGTGTTTTGTGACTGGACCAGAGAAAGAAAAAATGAAGTACACACCATCTCACATGGGCGTTGTTAACATGGATGCGTAATACAATCAAAAACCAGCTTTTCAAACACTATCCAGTAGAAAACGAATCGATAGTTGGTGCCAAAACAATTGCCAGTTTCATTTAGAGGATTTATGCAAGCAAGTTCATTCTGTTTTCAATTAATTGACAAGCACAACAAAGAAAAAGCCAGAGATGCTATGGGCTCTGCAACCAAAATTGTGCAGTTGTGCCTTCCAAGTTCTGGTCAGTGGTCATCTATTAATCTATTATCATCTCTCATATGTAGCTTAATAATACCAAGAAATCATTTGATTATTTGCCTCAAATAGGAGGGGCTAACTTTTGATCGCCAATTTGCAGAGTGATATGAGGGTAAAAGGTGGTTGTCTACAATCTCTAACCAGTATCCCAAGGTGTTGGAAATCTCTCATTCCTACTGAAACCTAGTAATATCTCTTCCTTCGAGGGAAACTAATTCAAATTCTTTCATCATCCATTTCCAGTACATTACCAATTCAAATTCTTTCATCCGTTTCTAGCACACAATCTTTTGTCCATCTAACCACAGATTACAAGCTTTAATAAACCATAAAAACCAAATGCCCTATTAAGCTACCTTAGTTGGAGGGGTGTCGATACCTATTAATAGTTATTAACAGTACGAAATTACAAATCCATGCAGACCCAACCATAAGCTAGCATGGGCTCATAGACTTCGTAATTATCACTAGTGTAAAATCCCAAAAAGATTGCAAAATGCCATATGAAGCAGGAAGCAACAATAATGTTTAAGAGGCAAAAATAAGTCCATGAGTTGCATATAGGTGGTGGGAGTTTGGGTACATATATTCATCAACAAAGCTCACAAAACAAATAATACCTTCCAGTTCAGTTATAAAAGCATAGCCAACTTAAAGATTATACTAATTGATTACAACACTTGTAGAAGAAAATTTGGAATTATTTACATTAAAAAGATATTGTTTAGAATATCAAAGTAAAAATCAGTAATTCTTCTTTAAAAGATGTCTTGCCTCACAACCCACAACTCTTGAATGAAGGCCATGGTCAAGACATAAGTTAATCTAGCTACAGCATACATAAGAAGGTTTTAAAGATTCCTAGAATTGTTTTTAAAGTAAAGGCCAAAAAATTGGTTAGAAATTAATTTATCTTCACGTGTAATGTTGGTTTCTTTCATTAGACAGCCTCTGAACCACGATGACCATCATCGTGGCTTCCAGTTTCTTTACTAAGTTTAGATTTCGCTAGAGAAAAAGATGCCTGTCTACTAGGAGTTTTATTTGGTTGTTGCTGTGAACTGAGCAAGTTAAGGTAAGTATATACAGACATACCCAAAAGGGCCGTAATTGCTCCACAAATACTTGTTCTTCCAGGATTCGAACCGAAGAGAAGATAGCCTCCAAGAAGGATAACACATGTTTTGAACTGTCCAAGAACAACATGGGTGGTAGCCGAGGTTGCCCTGATAAGACCAATCAATTCAGAGTTTAATATGGGGATAGAATGACCAAGGTCTCTATTATAAACCTAGAGTATTTATTTCGAGGAAATCTACATAGAGATCAACTCATATACTAAGTCTGATTCCTGAGTATTTTTCTGAGAACAAAATACGACACATTTAACAAAGTAACATAAAAAAAACAGAAGAGGGCGCTGGCGGAGGGAGGAGACATGAGTGTAAATAATTCAATATCATCTATTCTGAATTTTTCCTTTTGTTGCACATTGTAAATAGTTCAATGATTGATATGGTACCTACCATGTAACTTTTTTTCCAAATTGATATAGTATCATGTTTTATTAAAAAAAAATTGCACGATAATAACCACAAAAATGAGATCCACTTACCCAAGTGCTAAAGCACCTGACCACTGAAGCAAGAAACCAAGGACAGCCGACATAACAATTGCAGATGTGTTGCTCAAGTTCCAATTGAATGAGAGGAAACCTGGTGGATCAAGCCAGGGCATCATAGTCACCAGAAAGAACAACGTGATTGGTGTGGTCTTCCACATTAACCTGCTTGAAAATTAATAAATTAGTAACTTCTCCTATTGTACTTGACTTGCCAAAATAGAATAGGAAACTAGGGTGAACAGAGACATACGCCAAGGCAGTCCAATTTTCTTGTTGTTGTAGGTTGGACCATAAGATCTTATTTACCGCACTGGGGACTATCCATGCCAATGCTATACAAGCCCCAAATAAGTGAAACTGAAGATCAGTAACAGTAGCCACAGCCACACCAACAGATACTACAGTAAGTGCTAGTACCTGCCAAACATCACATTTGAATCTCGATCAAATTTTGGGTATCAATGACACTGCAATCTGGTACTGGTAATAAAAGCAAGACTAGCATTACAACTTACAAGATTCGAATAAATAACAAACAACACTAGCAACGTATATTTTTAACATTTTAGCACCGCTCGCCCATGCAACATTTACAGAAAGAATGTAGCTGACAAATGAAGAAGAAATGCTTCTGAACTTGATGATATAAATCCTTCGGAGTCTATAAGTCTAAGCATCAAAACACAAAATCCATTTTTCTCGAGTGTGGTCATGAATCATTATTTCCTATATAAATTAAATAAACTAAGGGTCTGTTTGATTGGAGCCGATTTATTTACCAGGAAATCATCATAGCGATAAAGGTAGTAATTTCACAAAACTTTTAGAAGATAATGGAGAACCCTGTTCTTCTCTATCTCTTTTGCCGGAACGACTTTGTCTGTCAATTTCCATCGTCTATCCATTAATTCCCCGAGAAATCGATTCCCCGAAGAAATCAAACAGACCCTAAAAAAGAATTGAACTTCAAATGGTATTTAGGTGAGGGTAAATGTTCTTCATTAATGATTTTTTCTTGATAATTGAATGTTCATAACTGTTCCTACCCTCTTATTTGAAGATTAGTAATTGCCCATGCTTTTTCCACTTCAAAATCAACAGTAAAAACGAATACAGTACGTGCCAGCATACCAGAAGCATATCCAGTGTTGGATGCAAAGCTTCAGGAATTGCACACACTGCGACATACCATATCTTGGTAGGTGAAGATATAAAATTGAAATATGTATCATTTACAAGGGCTCGGGGAGTGTTGTGATCCAAATACCAATTTACCCAAAAACTGGCAAATGGATATTAACTTATCATTCAAAGATTCAAAACAAATTATAATAGAAGCAACGAAATTGACGTCTCCTTCATGAGCAACTATTTTTGTTGCATGAGCATATAAATCATTTCATATCAGATGCTTTGCATATATGACTAAGTACACCTTTAAGTGCATCAATGTTGCAATTTATCCGATTAAATAGAAGCTCCAGGTATCCGACACAGCAGAGATAAACCCACTCCAGGTTTTTCTTTCTCTCTGGAGCCATTATTTTCTTTTACGGAAAAGATAAAAGAAAAAAGTAGAAGAATTTCTATCCGAGTATAAAAAGGTTGTAATGACAAATGAGAAAGAAAAAAAAAAAACTGGAATCGAAAAAGTTGCAGTTCATCTTTTATAATTGATCAAAAGGGTCTGCATGCCCTAAAAAATGTCATATCACATGGCAGTTACCTTCTTGAAGGAAACTTTCTTCCTGAACAGCACAAATTCCGCAAGAACAATTGTTGGAGTCACAGCGATTTTAGCCATTTGGTAGAAACCCACACTGAAAATATGCACCTTAAGAATTAGAATATGTAGTCAAGGATTATTTTACTCACAAATGGTAAGGAATACAAAAATCTCACCTATTATACTTCAAGCTGACATTGGCGAGACCATTCGAGAGAGACATGACCATACCAAGAGCTAGTATAGAAGAAAACGGGGTTGATTTTGCTGGAGGAGATGCTGGGAGTAGAGAAAAGGCTTTGAGTATTGCCATCAGGAACCAGCTCAACGAATAGTGAATAAATGTAAGGAAGATGGGATAATTGAATCCAACTCTTCCGAGTACCTACAATAATGGCAAATACCCTATTCATTTCAGCAAAAAAAAAAAAAAAAAAAAGCACTGGAGCACACAAAACAAAGTGTTGGGGGACTGACCATTTTGTTCACCAAAATTATACTAACAGAAACCAAGAAATTGAAGGTCAGTGCTATAGTGGGGCCACAAATACGTTGCTGCTGACGTTTTGCGCCTTCAGATGTACGTAATTCATTATACAAAGAAGCTCGAAGATCCTCCAATGCTCTTCCTGTATGTACGAGAAATAAAGATGTGAAGAACAAGCTTTTATTCTTTTCATTACAGAGATCTTCTCAGTCAATATAAATCCCATATCAAGAGCGATTACAATTTCAAAAAATCAATGGCGTTTACAATATAGGTAGATACTTTGCTAAGCATAGATGCCCCACACAAAATGCGAATCGGGGTTTATAAGGGTTACCAAAGGCCTATTACAAGTCTGACTACGAGTTTGCTTAAGGCCAGATAATCGGCTTCTTGTAAATAGCCTATTTCAGAGAATATTGATTCATTCACAACATGAAAGAAAATCTTAGGATTATCAACAGAGCCATATGCACAATAATGTCTTAAGAATTGGTCAGGTAACTATGAGTGTTGAGAGAAAATTGTACTGAAACTTGGTATATTTTTACTTCAATAAAGTTACTATATCTCAAAAAAAATCTATACACAAACAACTTGATAACTTTATAAGTCCTACTTCAGATCACCTTGCATTGAGTAATACTGGTAATTCCAATAAATACAAACCATTTTGAAGACCACTGCTTGAACATAATTTAATGATATACAGTAGGCAAAGTCACACAATAAAAAAAAAAAAAAAAAAAAAAAAAAACAATCTTTATTGTCAAAACCTCATCACAAAACCCAAATAAAAAAAACCCTTCTCAAATCCTTTATATCTTTTGTTATTAATGAATAAATTACATAAATTGATCGGGAAAAAAAAAAAAAAAAAGAGGTTAATTGATTAATGCCGTCAATTAATTACACTGAAAAGTAAAAATATATTCCAAAAAAAACCCAATTTTCCAAATTGAAAAGAAAACGCTGAAAAGAGTAAGATAGATAGAATGAATACCCATTGCTTGTAGTTAGAAAATTTTGAATTAGTTTTTTAACCCATTGCGAAGAGAAGCAAAAAAAAAATATGATTTTTATTAACAAGGCGATCCAAACAAGGCGAAAACTGAAAAGGGTGAGTTTGAAAACAAACCGTAAACTATTTTTTTGCGGAAAAAAAAAATATCTTAGAAATAGAATTTAAAAAAAAAAAAAAAACGAACCTCTTTCACCGGCATCACTATCTTTTCGCTTAAGAATCTTCCTAACATCTTTTTTAATAAAGAAATTAAACATTTCTCTACTAACCAACATTTCGAACACAAGAAGAAGAGGAAGAAGAAGAATTGCAGAGAGAGAGAAGAGTGAAGAATGAAAGACAAAGTGAGTTGAAGTTGAATGGAAGAAGAGAGTAGAGAGTGAGTGTTGGTGAGAGAGAGAGAGAGAGAGAAAAGAGAAGGGAATGTGACACGTGGGCCGTGGGGTATGGGAAAGAGCGGTGATAGCGGGACGATGAAGTTGTCGGGTTTAGCGAAAAGGCGGAGATTTTAAAGAAAGCGAAAGAATCACAGATCACATTCACGCGTACTATCAATCTATCTATCTATTTGCACAGTTGCACACTCACTCCTCGACCGACACTTAAGTAGATGATGGACTGACTCATGAATCAGAATCATGATGAGTGAGAAATTCTGTTGTGCCTTTGCTTTATAGAATTACTATCACATGCTCCCTCCCTGCTTATCATGTGTTCTAATCTATGCCCCCCATTCTTTGAGGTATATATGGATGACAGTATGACATTGGATCAAGCTTGACTCTCAAGTCTCATCCTATCCTATCCAATCCAATGGAGATTTGTAAACAAATTGACAATACATATACAGTAATGAAAATGGAATCCCAAGAAGAAGGTTCAAATGGTTTAATAATTAAATGAATAATTATAGATGCAGCATTTTTCTGCGAGGTCCATTATATTAAATATACATACTACCATAGTACCAAAATGTATTGGTATGCACATTATGGCGTATCAGCATATTATGGTTATAGGATTTAGTTGTACACTAGTACTGTAAACTATTTTTCAGTGGATTATCTTTGCAAAGTAAGTATGTCTCAAGAGGTCTTCTGTCCTCAATAGAACTCTATGTTGTGCTATAACAAAACTCTTTCCATATATACTTGAAGGTATGAAATAATATAGGGTACGTATTCAAAGAGCACGGCTACAATCCAATTAACCGTATACAGTGAACAACCATGGCCCTTAGATCTACACAAATCTCGACCTATCTAGTTGTCTTTCAAGGGTAACGTAAGAAAAAAAATATTTCTACAAGATTGTTTTCTTCATGGTCTTCTTCTCCGTCATCATCGAACACCATCTTGCTACTCTCAAGTCTCATATCCTTTATTTCTCTATTAAAAGATTAGAATGGAAATTTTCGAAACATTTTGTCTAAGATTTCTTCTTTTTGAATTTCTTTTCTTGGATAATATGCATTAGGAATTCTCTTCTATACTGTAGGGGTACTACATACAACATACATGTGGCACCATCTCTACCGTTCATCATGGTGCCACATGTCATCATCTAATGGACTCTCTCTTGATGGCACAAGTTACAAAGTTAAAGCCAATTACTACAAAGATATTCTCTCATCATTACCTCATTAAATGCTAGGAATGGAGTTACATTGTAAGCCTATAAATATGAAGGCAAGCTACTCATTCTAGGCATGTTCTCATCTCTGCTCAGATGGTCTGATGGCCTAATGCTCCCAACACGACCTCATGGTGAGGTCTCAATATCAACGACCTCCCCAATCTCTCATGATGAGAACACGACCTCTCAGGTCTCATCTCTCTCTTGAGCTCTCTCCATTATCGAGCTCCCATCTTGTATCACCACTACTATAATAAAGATCATTCTCTCTCTCCGTGGATGTAGGCACAATTGCCGAACCACGTAAATAATGGTGTTATGTTCTCTTTATCTTGTTATTGTTCATGTTATTATACATCATCATCATTCATTAATGTATTGACCAACCTCACAAATATGGTTAATACATTTGGCGCCGACTAAGGGGACTTGGGATTTTCTCAAGCGAATTCCACCCACCAACCCCACCATTACGCCATTGTTTCATAAGTGGTGACTTCAAGAAATTCATCGAATTTGAAATGAAAGAATTGCAACTCATAGTTGGGGGCTTGGAGCAAATTGTCTACACAATTACTGGGCTCGGCAGAAGCAAAGATAAGTATCACTTTAATATTTTTTGGTCATTAAGATAAGGCAACGGCAAATAGCGACCTCATTTGTCTCTGTTTATTGTTACTGGTCATTGAGATGAACCAGCGAGCTACTGAAAGGCAAAATCGACCTCCATTCTATTACTGGTCATTCAACATTTTTCCATTACATGTGCATTTATGTAGCAATTTATTCTCATAACTCATCCATGATTATCTCCTCTCATTCATGAGCCACATCAATTGATTACTATCACATGCATAATCAATCACATGCTTTATGCTTACATATATAAGAGTTACATTCTCACATCAGTTACATTTTTTGTGGCCACCAGTAACCCACAATCAATTTTGTTATATATTTTCAACATTAAACCACTTTAATGATGTTGACTATGGCTCAGTTCTCATCAAGCCCACTAATGGAGTTCTTAGGTCTTGCAGAAAACTCCTCATACATTCAGGTCTCTAAACTAGCAAGCTCAGGTCTCGTCGCGACCTCACCTCATATCCAGGTCTCCAAGCCAACGACCTCTCAGGTCTCGTCGCGACCTCACCTTCATGCCAGGTCCTTCATGTCAGGTCCTTCATACCAGGTCCTTCATCGCGACCTCACCAGGTCTATCAACGACCTCCTCAAATTACAGGTCTTTCAACGACCTCAAGAATATTTATGCCATACAGGGGGCTATTCTCACTTTATCTAATGAAATTAACTTATTATTAGCACAATTAGCTATTAATGATATTTTTTGTAGCTCTCTCTATGTGCAGGTCACATGAACACGACCTCACTCCCCATGAGCTATTTTTGCACAAATGTGCCACATTGCTTTCACTGAACTCTTTACAAGTGAAATGCTTGATATACAATACGGCCACCCTCATTGACTAGTGAGTCACTCGTATGCGGGACGACCTCAATCACAATTCTCTAGCCACACGCCTGGTCGAACGCATTCACTCTCAACGCAATGCAGACCCACAAAGGCCACATGCCCGAGAATTGTCAAACAGGTCTCCACGCTGCGACCATTCACTAGATCGGGCACCAAAAGGTTCCAAGTAACTCTCAAAACACTTGGTCAACCGATGCTCTTTCTCAAACGAGCTACATTTGCACTCCAAAGTGCCACATCTATTGAAGTGTCCAGTCACAAGGCGACAAAGATAGTACATACAAGTCATAAGGAAGACGTACAATTTCATGTAAGTCTTTTATTGAATTTTATAATGTTTCACATGCTAACATTATCAGGTCTATGCAATTCGATCACACAAACGCAACAACCCATGCATACAAGAAGACCCACTTCAGTACGACCTGCTTGCAGCTGTCCATCTCGTCTACATGCCTTCTGAACGAGCTACCAGGTCTCCCTGGAAGTAACTAGCTCGCTATACACAAATTCATGATCGACTTGCCATTACCACAAGGGACCTTCATCGCGTCCTGCAAATCTCAATGATCAAGCTCATCAAAATTTGGGGCGGATCGACTTCGTTAAAGACCCCCACATTTCATTCATCTTGGGGGCTGGATCGGTTCGATTACTTCTTTTCAGCCCGAACTTCGTTCAACCTAAAAAGAGGGGGCTTATGTAGGGGTACTACATACAACATACATGTGGCACCATCTCTACCGTTCATCATGGTGCCACATGTCATCATATAATGGACTCTCTCTTGATGGCACAAGTTACAAAGTTAAAGCCAATTACTACAAAGATATTCTCTCATCATTACCTCATTAAATGCTAGGAATGGAGTTACATTGTAAGCCTATAAATATGAAGGCAAGCTACTCATTCTAGGCATGTTCTCATCTCTGCTCAGATGGTCTGATGGCCTAATGCTCCCAACACGACCTCATGGTGAGGTCTCAATATCAACGACCTCCCCAATCTCTCATGATGAGAACACGACCTCTCAGGTCTCATCTCTCTCTTGAGCTTTCTCCATTATCGAGCTCCCATCTTGTATCACCACTACTATAATAAAGATCATTCTCTCTCTCCGTGGATGTAGGCACAATTGCCGAACCACGTAAATAATGGTGTTATGTTCTCTTTATCTTGTTATTGTTCATGTTATTATACATCATCATCATTCATTAATGTATTGACCAACCTCACAAATATGGTTAATACATATACCTTCTTCATTTTCTGATTCTATCTGCATTCTCTCTACCAAACATCAAGATGGATATTGAATTTTAAAACTTCAAAGTTCAAAGATATAAGTTCTATTGCAATCTCCTGATCCCCGCTGCGAATTAATTCATTTTCATTTGTTGCCCAATCACAATAATTGGGTAATAATTTTCCTTCAAGATATTCATCATAGGCTCCCAAATTTTCATAACATGGCAACTGAAAAAAGCTCTTGTTTTGATGATTTAAGACTTAATTGGTGTTACAGATTCACAATGAGTAGTACTAATTAAGTACAAAATCAACACAAATTCACAAGGGTTATTGTAAATTCAGTACACAATCCTGATGGAGAATGAATTGTTTGTTTCATTTAAAAATTTCGATTTTTTTGATTTGATGTCTTTATTCATCTAACTAACAACAAAACTAACGATTAAAACAGTTTAGGAAGAAGGGTCGAAGGAGAGGGAAAAAAAAGGTAGCATATTTGATTATTTTATTTTTAAGTTTTATTTCCCGATTTTACCCTTGAAAGACAAACTTAGTGACTCGAGATTTGTGTAGATCTGTATAGATCTAAGGGCCATAGTTGTTCATCGCATACGGTTAATTGGATTGTAGTCGTGTGCTCGTATTCAAATACAACAACCAAAGTAATTAATCGGATACAAATCATACAACATTACAACAACAACAAAGTCATACAAGAAAACAATTTTGATTGCTTAATTAATTGCAGCTTTTCTGAAAACTTGAATGTAGTATGATGTATTCCTAATTACGCTTCAACAGAAAATAAAGCTTAAATTTTAAGCATATCCAAATGGGACCTAATTAAGAGTAGTTACTTAGAATAAGATGCCAAGTGTAACGGAGACAACAAAAGTGTCCAAAGTCATAACAATCATTATAAAGCATTTTACTAATTCAAAATTAAGATTTTCTGTATTGTGGAATATATATGTTGATTTTTGTTTTGATCCTAACTCCTAACTCTAAGCAACAAGCCTTTTGTATAATCAAAATTAATATTGAGGATATTTTCAAACCATGTGCAGGCAAAGAATAAGAGAAGAAGATGCCAAAACATCAACCATCACATAGGCCATAACACAATTAATCATATCTAGCCAAATTATATATATGCATAAATCAAAGCTAAAATACAAATTCCTTTGATTGAGATCTTTCATATTAATATCCAAATCTTATAGTCAATTACAGGAGGAGATTAATAAACCTGTCTAGTCTAAATATTTTTAAGTTTAATAAGATAATTAAGTTTAGGTTTAATGATTTAACTTGAAACTTGAAAGATATGAATGGATAATTCTTAAACTTTAACCTTAATTTATACATACAAGTCGGTAAGAGAAAACATTTTAGCAAATAACGTTGTGACAGTGAGCTGCAATACATGCACATACAACATTATAGGCCAATAATTATTGGCCAAAACATCCACTATTGGTAAGTGGATTGTTGACACACTAGAAGCAAATTCACACACAATATATATATAAGTGCAAAGGTAAGCACACCTTTATTGAGAAAAATCTCACAACACATTTGATGAAGCGTGAATTTAATTAGTATGACAACTTTTGTGTACGTTTATAGATGATGTATATAGTGATGTTGCAGCAGCAGTGATCTATGATCTATCTTCCTTGCCAGTTGCCACTCAACAGTGGTAGGTCATATAAGAATGATGAGTACTAGTCTTGTATCTAATCTGAGCAGTGTGGACAGGGACGACTGTTAGTTAAGAAGAGACAAATAGAGCTGGAATTATGGGTTTGAAATGCAAGTTTGTAGCAACTCGATATTTACAGCACTATGACAAACACTAGTCTGTTCAAATGTCTCTGTGCTCTTCCTACATTTGGTTTCTTGTACCTAACAACCAACCCCAACATCCCATGCATGTTGCATACAAATGTTCCCAAAATAAAACACCTTCTGTGGTGATTTGATCATCATGGACCCATTTAACCTGAATCCATATATAATATCAAATGGACCCATAATATTATTGAACTGTTTAGATCTGAATCATTCTTTCTTTTGATCTACCCTACTACTGTACTATAGTTCTTTCACTGAATGCACAAGCAAAGTAGCAAATCCATTTGAATCTCAACATCATATGTTGCCTTTTTACCAAAAAACATTATATGTTGGCCGGTAAGTGGTAATATATATATGAATTGATGTTGTTGGAGGCTAGTTGAATAAAATAGAAGCAATAGCGCAATTAAAAGAAGGACAACTTTCATGAACAATATTGTGTTCTTAAGCATGAAGTTATCTCATTTTGAGCAAAATTGTGGTGGAAGCATTAAAAATAAATTTGTATTATATAAGTACGTGGAATACAATGTTGTGCCACAAGGATATAATATCGCAGCAACAGAATTCAATTTTCATGATCTTGTTTGGAAACATAGATCACAATGCGCGATGACAACCCTAGACTATATCAACGTAGATTATCTAGTAAGGTCTAGAGCCAATGTAGTTCCCAGGGGGATAATACTCGCAAGTAATGAAAGTGTCACCATTATCGCAAATTATTTGTGCACAACCAACTCGTATAGTGGTGCGCCAAACCACTTGAGTATAATGTGTGCATTCTTTACCAGAACAACTATTGTTCTCATAATTGTACCAATTCCTTTCATTCACCCAAGCATTAACGGCATCTTTAGCACTCCATACTTCATGACCTTGACCCCAAAAGAGATTTTCTCCAAACACATAGCCAGGAGAATGGATTAGTTTGCAATCTTGACGTCTTTCATTTGAATAAACTCTAGCATACCTTGCTAATAAGGGTTCATACTTAAGTGGTGGTACACCAACTAGTTGTCTTGCATTGTTATGCCCTTCGACGATTTGGTTAATGAACTCAGTGCTGTTAAGGCTGGTGGCATAGCTAGTTTGTACTAAGCCAAAGAAAATTGCTAGGAGTATAGATAAGGAGAAGATGTTAAGAGGTTGACAGAATGAAGCCATTGATGCTTACAATTTCTTGGGGTTGTACGTGCACTTAGCTTGGTTAATTTGAGTACAATTTAGCAATGGGAAACCTTTTTTTATACCATTTGGGATTTAGAATTTTACCCTTGTTTCTTGGTTTATAAGTCTGTGGTACGGTCTTGATTCATGGAGTGTCATTTGATTGTTTGAAGAACAAATAACCAAAATCAAGGTGGTGGGCGCTTGTAGCTAATTGATTTATTATGAGTTAACTTGTTATGTAGACATAAGTGACCAGATCCCTTACTCCTGTAAGTTAAATGGCAATCTAATTGTACTCCATTGACTTGTCTTTGGGTGGAAAACTGGAAATAGACACCAAAAACATCTATGACAACTGGAGGTTTGATATGGTTCATGGTTGTATATCTAATTACATATGCAATTAGTAATAAAAATGTAACGCCCCGAGATTTCGTCCTCGTTCATCCTAGTGCGTCGAGCACCATACCATTCGCTAATGTTAATATTGTCCTCCTTTAATCACTGTAGATATTCAGCAGTAGAGGGTTTTGGATCAGGGCCCACCCATGTGGTTTACCCCAAAAAACCTTGACATTAGTTAGAGTATGGATAAACTCTATATACTACCACTACAACCACTTCCTTGGTAATGTAGGACTAACCCCAACTTATGGGTGTTACAAAAAATAACAAATCAAGTTTCAACTTAACAAATTACATATAAATGTGAAATAAACCTAGGGAGTTTAATAGCTACAAACCTACTAGCAATACAATATATACCATTCCCTTTATTATATTAAACCTCCGTGTTTTAGGCATGTATCAAAGTCTTCGTTTCAAAGTTTTGACAAACTTGCTATGTAAATTGCTTATAAAAATCATTACAATGTTGTGTATGTATTTTTATGATAGTTCAAATAGTTTTTTTTTTTTGTTGGAAATAGTTCAAATAGTTTACCAGCTATTGTCTTTCCTTCCTGTAGGAAAACAGAAAAAATCCCCCTTTTTAATTCTTTGCCAACTCTTTCATACTTCACCAACATACCCAATAGCGAATTAGTGTAGGTGTCGTCCACTTTTAAGTTCAAAACAAAAACCGAGTAAATACTAAGTCGAATATCCAGATAAAACCCCGTTTCTATAGTCCAAATGTTCTATACTAACCTTAAAACACCTCAGCTATTCAATTTTAATATTGGTAAACTTTGATGACCAAAAAAAAAAAAAAATAACCATAAAAAAATGTGGCTGCTAGGATTCGAACCCAGGTCTCCACAGCCACAACGTGGAATTCTCACCATTAAACTACAGCCACCGTTTTAATACTTACAAATTCATCAATATATTCTTAGTACAACTGTACAACCTCATCACCATTGTACATTGTCATAATTAACACTTTAACAGTTTAGAACTTTAGATGCTTTGCGAGATATGGTTTAGGGTTGTCTATCAGTATATCAAACATGCGATTAGTAATAAAAATGACAAATCAATTTTTTTTTACTTTTTTAGGCCAGAAAGCTAGATCTATAATTCTATACATTCAGAAAATGAGTACAAGTAGGTGCCAGTTGGACTCAATTGGTAAAACCTTTGGGTGATGATACCAGAGGTTTAGGGATCGAATCCCGCTAGTATTACCGAGTTTTTGATCTCATTAAAAGCAGGCTTATCACACCATTTTTTTGCAAATGAGTTTGTACCCCTCTCACAAAGTGGAGAGGTTATAGGTTCGAAACACGTCAACCGCTGATTGTTGATATAAGTTTCCAGATATAATTTAAAGGGGTAGGGTCCCTTCAACTAGTAGCCATTCCAATGCTATCGTGATATATATAAATGTGAAATAAACCTAGAGGGATAGGGGTTTTGATAGACACAACCACTAGCCATACAACTACTATAAATGTGATATATTTATGCCTGTATCAAAGTTTTCATTTCAAAGTTTTGACAAACTAGCTCTATAAATTGCTTATAAAAATCATCACAATGCTGTATTTTTTCTCTCTATATATAAGATAGTTCAAATAGTTTACTATTATCTTTCCTAGTTTTCTGTAGGAAACAGAAAAAAAAAATCCCCTTTTTAAATTATTTGGTAATTCTTTCATTTACTTTACCAATATACCCAACAACAATACGTCAATACCCGTACTATACAACTAATTTTTGGCTTTTTGCACCTCCTCAATTTTTTATTTAACATTATTAGAATATTCTAAAAATAATTATGATATCGATTATTATTATATTGGTAGCATTGATATGATGAGCAAAAAAAAATTTAAAACAAAAAAAGAGAAAGTTGAGCGCAATTTGTAGCACGTTTGTTCTCTATTTTTGTGTAATTCTTCCTTTATTTGAAATGAAAATTTGAGATACCCCATTTCAAGACAGAAGAGATTTACAACTGTAGATAAGTTTTATGATGGATGGCTAAGATAACACGACATCTTAAAATGAGGTTGTCTCAATTTATTTATTTTTTTCAAATGGGGTATCTCAAATTTTCAATTAAAAAAAAAAAAAAAAGCTAATTAGCGATTGTCCCTAAATTTGAAAACCAAAGTTGCAAATGCCTCCAGATTTTTTTTTTGTTTAGTGATGCCCCTAGATTTGCTTTCTTATTCTTTTAATATCAAAACTACCCTTTCATTTTGTTTAGCCTTTACCCCCAACTCCATAAAACCACTTTAACTACCATGTATGAAAGAAATTGGTGGTTTTTGTTTCCAACAGTAGATCTAGATAAAAACAATCGCACACATCTCGAGGTTTATCCTACGATAATAAAACAAAAACAACCAATAACATGATGCCACATGTAAAGTGTTTTACTTTACCAAATTAAACCCACAAATCTCTACTAATTTAACATCTTCTCCACCCCATTCCAGTAGCAAGAAAATGAGAAGTCTATAAAGTGTTTTACTTTATGTTGTTTGTTGTTAGATTAACCTAGAGATGGATTTTAGATGTATAGTTGAAAATAAAACCATCAATTTCTTGCATACGTGGCAGTTAAGATAGTTTTTTAGAGTTGGGGGCAAAAGCTAAATAAAATGGAGGGGTAGTTTTGGTATTAAAAGAAAAGGGAAGCAAATCTATGGGGCATCACTAAACAAAAAAAAATTAGGGGCATTCGTAACTTTGGCTTTCAAATCTGGGGGCAATCACTAATTAAAAGTGGGGTCTGTCAAAAAAATAAAATAATAAATCAGCCATAAAAAATAATGTGGCTGTTGGGATTCAAGCCCAGGACTCCACGGCCACAACGTGGAATTCTTACCACTAAACTACAGCCACCGTTTAATTAGTTACAAATTAATTGTTATATAGTAATCAACCTCATCACCAATTGTGAGATAAAATTTATGCATGATGATGCACACAAATACACAATGCATGTAAATCCCTTTATTAAATAACAAGCCGATTTATTCTAAGTGAAGAAACACCACAGCCACCTTTATTGTATCTCACACTATTCATAGAGAATCTGATCAAGTTAATTAACTATAACAGTCAATATGCACATCAGCAGTCAGCATATATAGCTTTGGTATACAAAGCTCACAACTAACGTTTAATCTAGTATACTCCACCCTCAAATCTTTTTAACGAAAAAAAAAAGCAAATTAAAAAGCTCATATTAGGTGTTATAATCTTTCTCTAAGTTATCTCTACTTCTTGTGTATATATACAAACCTCATTCTATCTCTACTGCACTGTGTACCTAAGAACGTTCATATGGCTGCATTTTCATTCATCAAGTATGCCATTATCTTGTCTATATCACTAACCTCACTCTTAAATTCATCAAATTTTGTTAGTGCAGCACTTAATAAAACCGAGATGATCAAACAAATGCTCGATGGTCACAATAGCGCTAGAAAGGCTGTTGGTGTGCCACCACTTAAATGGGATACAAAGTTAGCTACATACGCTCGTGTTTACTCTAACCAGAGACGAAAGGATTGCAAGTTGGTTCATTCACCTGGGTATGGATTTGGTGAAACTTTGTTCTGGGGTCAAGGCAAAAGATGGACTGCTAAAGATGCTGTAATTGCTTGGGTAGCTGAGAAAAAATGGTACCATCATGACACTAATTCTTGTTCAGGTAAACAATGTGGTCATTATACACAGATTGTTTGGCGCAACACAGAGCGAGTTGGGTGTGCTAAAATAATTTGTGATACTGGTGACTCGTATATTGCTTGCGAGTATCACCCCCCTGGGAATTACATTGGTGAAAAACCTTATTGAATGACACCATCAACAAGGAAATCAGGGTTGATATTTGTAATTACTTGTTTGTATATAGAGAAAAAAAATGTACATAATTCTATTCTTTTATACACAAATTTATTTTCCTTTTGTCCATAAAAATGATTGGGCTCACATCACTGAACTGGGCCTTATATCCAATCCATTAATATGGGCTTTTTAACACTAAAGAGCACATGAAACCAGTGACACTTGCTTGTAAATCATGCTATCGTTACTTTCAGCTCGTCTCTCTGTTCCCGCCATTTATTCCTCTTCATCTAAAATTAGGGTTAGGGTTTCTACATTTCCCCAATTTTCTCAAATTAGGGTTTTACAAAGTCATTATCGATCAAAACACATGAGTTTATCAACAGAAGCATCTTCAGCAATTTCTTTTGAGAATGATAATGGTGTTGAATTGAAACAAAAGGATGAAGAAGTAGTTGTTCAATATGTAGTTCTAAGGCGAGATTTAATCGATTCATGGCCACTTGGAAGTGTTGTGACACAAGGTTGTCACGCTTCTGTTTCGGCAATTTGGAGTTATAAAGATGATAATTGTACTATTGATTACTGCAGTCCAGAGAAAATTGGTTCCATGCACAAGGTTTGATTTGTTTTCACCCCTTTGAGTTTTCTTCAATTGGTTTATGTTGTAGATAATTAGAGCTGAAAGCACATGAAACCTCTTTTCTTAAGTCGATTAATTATCTCGTACTTGTCTCTGATATAGTTAGCTCAATTAGCTGCATGACAAGTTGATGTTGGTTTGGGAGAACTAAATCCTGATTACAGATAATATTCCATAATTCTGATTGAAATGTGTTTGTGCCTGTAAATTTGTTAATAGCTATACATTCATCTTCCCGCATTGCCTTTGTCGTGTGATAAATATAAAACTGTAAGAAAGGTTTAGAGAAATGGATTATGATATGGCATTGTTTAAGGGTCTGTTTGATTTACCGGAAAAACAGGAGGACAGCAGGGAATATGTTATACGTCGGAGAAAGAAGAAAGAACGAAAAAAACAGTTTCATGATTTCTCTTAGCTAATTCAGAAATTACTATTTTTTCCTTTAAAAAAAATTACCGGAGAATTTATTTCACAATCAAACAAACCTTAAGTTATATAAGCTAGGGCTTCATCGTCAGAAAAGTTTTAGTGTGAATTTTGCTTATCTTGGTTTTGAAATATTTATCTTTATATAAATTGCACATGTGATTGGTGATCCTGCTTTTATGTACATGGAAATTAGTGTTAAAGATTCAAGTACGATTAGATTGTTTCAAGTAATTCAAGATTCCAAAACAGTGGGTTGTTTTAGACTTTAGTACTCTTTTGCGATAACAAAATAAAAGTTTCTAAATTTATATGGCTTTGCAGGTTACATTGGAGGTCAAGGGTGAAACCCAACTCTTCAACTTGTCACAAAAACTTACAGCCAGTGACATTGCTCATAAGCTATGGATTGAGCAGCCGGAGAACATACCAACTTGTCTTGCCACAAAGCCATATCCGAAATCTGCAGTTTCATCATTCTTCAAGAAGTTAAAGCTTTGTAAGTGATTGCATTTCAAGTCTGTAGGCATCAAGGGTCATGCTTCTGAATTGGGTTCACAATAAGCAGGAACCCCCACTACCTTGTGTACAAGTTTCATAATATTTCAACATTTGTTCTTTTTGCAATATCGATTACATTAATGTTGGTTCAAGAAAAGATTGATGAAAGTTATGCTGGTTCAAGACTTCCAAGGTTCTAGTGCATTGCTGCTGTTTGTTGAAATTTAATTTAAGCTTAAGCTTTCATTGTAAGCGTGACATCCCCAAATCAGATTTTTTCTTTCTTTTTGCAATCAATATATTCATTCAAGAAAAACTGCAAGAATGTGTGCACAACGGCTTCTATTGATCAGTATTATACAGAGACCCATCTGATGATTTAAAATTTACCTTAAATAGATGATAAGCATGCTCATTACAATTGACAGCCCTATGGGAATGTTAATTATCTTCATAACAACTAGGGTAAGCTTCTAATTCTAGTCTACAAAATCAGCTGTTGCTGCTACATCACATTCAAGCACTAAAATCGGCCACTTATGGAGTAGAGGATTTGGGGATCTCGAGGATTTGGGCATGGTTCATAGTTCTCTTAGTTGTCTACATTTGCAAATCTTCATATTATTAGTTGTTTGACTTGGTTATCCTCGACTCCATTCTTGTAAAGAGAAAGTCTAGTGTCTCTCAGGCCTCTGCTTAATTACGGACCAAGGTTGCATACTGGTTCTGCTTCTGCGCAATAGATTTAATGTGCCCATTTTTTTAGAAGACTTGGAATAGTAGGCAATCATGTAGGCTATATAAAACTTGTCTGTTTTCAAGAAAACCAAAGCAATTTTCTGTTGTCAGGAGTAGTAATCATCCATAACCATATAAACAACCTGATCTGCTGGTGTAACCAAACAATGCTTTGGCCAGCTGCATGCTGCTGCTGCCCAAAATTCCTTGTTCCAACTGCTAATCAGTCTGCTCTCTTTGTGCTTTTGCTAGCAAAATTCTACTGCATCAATCCAATACCCAAGGATTAAAGCTAAGTAACTTCCCATTAAAACTATGTTTTATGTTAAGACTTGTTTTGTAAGTTAAGGATCTTAATGGCAGAATGAAATGTGTGTTGGACTCGATGATTGCATACTCTGTCTGTATGAAGAGCCCGCCCTATGGACATTTGAGTTGGTTTTGCACATTACACAAACACAGAGAAAGAGATCATACTGTAATAATATTCATGCAAGGAATCACCTAGTCCAGCTACACATTAAAAAAGGCCAAACTATCGAGTCATGCAAGAAAATAGGGTCGAATGTTCAACTTATGCAACCAAGTTAAAAATCAGCAAACTTTTAAGTTTTTGCAATTTATACAATGCCGTTAACAATTCCTTAATAGACGAGTGGTTTTGTTAACTGCATTTTTTTTTATTGTTGATTGTGTAATAATTTATCGTTGATTGTATTTTTTTTTTAATTGCCGACTGTGTTGTAATAATTTATTGTTGACTATGTAAAGTAAGCAAAAATAAAAAATTTAAAAACAAAACCCAAAATTAAACAATAATTATTGGTAAAACAAATTACTTAACCCAAAAACAACCATTAACTAAGATTTTAAGTTCGATTTGATGAATCCAAAAGATTGAGAAGTCGGAATTAAAAATCTTAGAAACCCAAGATTTACCTTCTTTTGAGATAAAACTAATTTTTTTTTTTTTGAATACAATTGACAAATTTTATTGATAAGCTCAACGAATTACACAAAAATAGAGGACATGCGCGGCATAAATTATCTAGTTGAGTTAATGGCGTTGCATAAATTAGAAAAACTTAAAAATTAACTTTAAACCTAATTTAATTGATTGTATAAATTGGGACCCTTTCGAAAGGATGCTATGCAAAGAGCGAAGAGTTGCAGCAATCTTATCGAAACAACATGACGTTTGGTTGCAAGTTGCAAGTTGCAAGAGCCAAAGAGACGACTTGTGATGAATCGTCGTCACTATGACTCCTCCGCACAAATATTAATTTATTTTAGATTTGAGGGATAAAATTGGAAATATAAGTTAAAATTTGCAAATGTGGCAATGGAATTTCGGCATTAGATAGATATAAAAAGGAAATCTATCTATCTACGGACTACGACCCTTTATCAAAAAAAAAAAAAAAAAATTTAACAATTCAATCTTCTTTCTACTGTACTCCTTCTAATCTTCTACAGTAATCCAAACTACCGAACAGTTTGTTCTCAGATCTTCCTCTTACCGATTTTCTCTCCTCAACTTCCGGTAATTACTCACTCATTTCATGAATTTCTAACTAGTGTAGTACCAATTTCATGATTTTCTAACTAGTGTAGTACCAATTGAATTCCTAATTTATGTATATATCATATAAATCATTTTGTTATTGATTGGTATCTTCAACAATTTTTTCTTTTAAACGCAAGTGGTGGTGGTGGTGGTGGTGAAATTTATAGTTCAGTACAAAAGGTTTGTTTGATCCAGTATTTATGTATGTACTACTAATATTAAATTAATTGAATTATTCATTTATTATAGTGTAGGATTTGTGTCATCTGCGGTGGTGGTGGTGGTGGTGGTGGTGGTGCTGCCGTGAATTTGGGAACAAGTACTACTGTACTTTACTGGACTGGGAGTTGTTTCATACAATTCAGTGGATCCAAAATGATGGGATCCTTTTTAACTAGAGGACTTGTGTAAGTTGCTTTTTAACTTAACTCAGAAATATTTGTATGTGTTTATGTTATTTGAGAGCATTACAAATGTTTTTATGGGATTTTTTGCAGAATGGTTTTTGGGTATGCATATCCTGCGTATGAGTGCTTTAAAACAGTGGAGAAGAATAAACCAGAAATTGAACAACTTCGATTTTGGTGTCAGTATTGGTATGTTACTATATATGTGTGTACAATACATGTATTATTGAGATTAACCCTTGTTTTATAAAACATTGATCAATTAATTTATCACATTTTTCTACAATCAAGTAGGATTTTGGTTGCATTGCTCACGGTGTTTGAAAGGGTCGGAGACACGTTCATTTCATGGTATTGAGTTTGTTTTAATAAGAATGGTTTTTGTAATCAGATATTTATAATCGTTATTATTATTCTCAAGTGTTATTTTGTTGATTTTTCTTTTTAAAGGGTTCCAATGTACAGTGAGGCCAAGTTGGCATTCTTTATTTACTTGTGGTATCCTAAGACAAAGGTACATACATCTTGACCTTGGTTCACAACGATTTTGTCCATAGTTTATTTTTTGGTAGTTTTTAAATAGTAATATTGTTCACTCATTATATTGCAGGGAACAACATATGTTTATGATTCATTTTTCCGTCCATACATCGCAAAGCATGAAACCGAGATTGATCGCAACTTGTTGGAACTGAAGACTAGAGCAGGAGACATGGCTATTCTTTATTGGCAAAGGGCTGCAAGCTACAGCCAGACTAGGGTTTTTGAGGTGTTGCAGTATGTTGCCTCACAGTCGACAGCAAGACCTCGTCCCTCTCAGGTATCCAATGATAAAAATTAATAGGTCCATTGGATGTTTCCTTGCCATCAATTGTGTGGTTGGTTGGGTACATTGTCTTCCCACTGCTATCTTGCCTTCAGAGTAATAATAGTTTTTGTTCTTGTTCGCCTGGTGGATATTTTTCTAACCAGCTCTTCCTTCTAACTCATAACCTTCTTAGTCTCAATCATAAACTATTGATATGATTATATAATTTATTATGAAGAATAATTCTCTGTTATCTGGTACAAATTGTTAGTTACGTTGTACAAGTTGCACCTTCAGATTTTTTTCCAGAACATTTTATTTTTTCATCAAGGATATCTTATCATCCCTTCCAACGGTTGTGAATCTCTTAGGTGTTAGTCTTAGTCATCACTATAGTATAAGTAACTGCTTCATTGTAAGTTCTCTGTGCAACTGCTTCATTGTAAGCTTTCTGTGTCGAGTACAACTTAATGTTACCTTTTGCAAGTTGTTAAATAATCAATTGCTATAATTAGGTTTATTTGAGCTATCACTTCACTTATGTTGGTTCCATCAATCCATTCATCCGTATTCAGACTAAATGTTAACATGCATGAACTTTACTTCTGTTGGTTCCGTTGAAACTGTAAATATATCCATTCATCTACAAGCAGAATATATAACCTTGAATATATATATATAGGTTGAGCCCGTGTCTTCGGAGAGAATGAGAGAGAAAGCACTATAATTCAGTAATCGTTTTTTGTTGGTGTCAAGATTTGGGCCATTGGATGATATAATATATATATATATATATATATATATATAAAGTTTTGATGATGAGATTTGAAAAGTGCCTTATCCCAAATGACAGGCAGTTGGCATTGGTTATTGTCGAAAGTCAAAGCCAGATTTGATAATTTTTGCTTATTGGTAATTAACTCTAACAAGGATATAGGGAAGAAGATATTACCTATCTATAACTTGATAACCCCATCTCTTCTGACATGCAGATCTATTTGAGGATGTCACCATCTGTAATTTGAAAACCACATCTATATAGGTGAATTTTAGAGGAAAGAGGATGTGGTAATTCTTTGACTTGATATGTAGATTTATAGTAGGATATTATCATTTTTATAGCTTGATAAGTAACTATTCTCTTGCGAGATGAACTGGACGTCGCATGCCGTTTCTAGTGTTTTGTGACTATGCACCACATAAGTTGCATCCAAATGGGGCCCCTGCCCTTTACCAGCCCCATTTTATAACTTCTTAACCAACTAATCTCATGTCTTCTTCACCTCCCACCTCTCCTTTGGGTCTAGGTTTTTTTTTTTTTTTTTTTTGGGGGGGGGGTATGTGGCCGATGCGTGCTTTTTCGTATTAGCTCTGACATTTTTTTTGAAAAGGCTCTTTTTAAAAAAAAATTAAAAAGAGGTCAAACCCTCCTGAAGAACCTGTTCAGACAGAGAAAGTCAAACAACTCTAAAGCAGATAATTCGAAGTGCTTAAACTATTGTGCAAAGTTGGCTACTTGGCTTGTTGATACGGTTAAGGGCGCTTGGAGCACTGCGGAAATCAAACTCCAACAAATGCGTAATAAAACCTCTCATTGTTAAGACCCAACCTTTTTTTTGTGTGTGTGTGTGTGGCGGGGGGGAGGGGGGGGAGCTTCTTTCTCAATCCTTATCTGAAATATTACAAGTCCCCCTCCTTCCAAAAATTCTTCATGCAACAGTTTGGATGGTAGTAATCATCTTCCCAATATCTATAGAAGTGTAAGCATGAACATGTCAAACTTTCCAAATGCCTATATAGGCAGGGACTAGTTTAGAGAGTCATTGTGCTCCAAGTCTCTTAGAACCTCAGTCCATGTTCTCTTTGTTGCCGAAGCATAATATCTTCTTTCCTTGTCATATCACTCCTATTCTCGTTAGTCTTACCAGTCAGTTGGTCTAAATGTTTTGAATACATTTATTACATTGCCATTCAAAGTTCCCCTCTTAAAATTCCCCTCACTAGGTGTTGTATATGGTTTGAATTTATCTATCATTGCACATGTACAATCATTCTCGTAGCAGCCCTTTTATGGCCTCTATTTCTTTCTATTAACTACTATTTCGTAGGTGCCAAGTATTGAGAATATTAAGCATCGATTTGTCTCATTTTAATTTGTTAATATTATTTACCATAGTCAAATAATACTATGATCTTTCTTTGATGCTAGCCCCAGTCTTGTTTAGATCCATTCTACATTTTTTTTATACCCGTGTGGAACTCTATATTGTTTTACCTCAGTGAAGGCTACTGCATGAAGTTGTCGTAGTAATTCGACGATAGTTTGATATTTGCCATGAACAGGAGTAAATGGTTTGTAAGCTACTACTAAGCTTAGCGTATGGCTTTTGGTGCAATTTGGCAATAACACATACTTAGTGATGGATTTTGGGTCTTGAATGGCGTTGTTGTATATATATATTAATATTTTAATTTTGTATTTGCCAGTAGGTAATAATAGATTCACCTATTGCTCTTCATATAGGTAGTATTAACATAATTTTATGCAGAACATGTCATATATCATTGCAATAATATCACCATGTACTAAATGGTGAAACTGTTTTTTTTTTTTTTTTTTTTTTTTTTGGTAAAGGGTTTAACTGTTTTTTCCCTTTGAAATTACAACAGGGTGTGGGGACTGGCCACCCTCCGGCTGCTGCTAGAACTCGACAAACAGATGGTACTTCGCAGCAGCTTCCACAACAGCCACCTCAGCTTCCACAACAGCCACCACAGTCTCCACAACAACCACCTTCTCGTACTTCAAGTACAGGTTCAACTCAGAAGCTACAACAGGCACCATCTCGCACTTCCAGCACAAGTTCAACTCAGCAGCAACAGCCACCCTCTCGTACATCAAGCACAGGGACTAATAATCAGCAAAAGGATGCAACACTAGACAAAGTTGCTCCTGCTCCTGTGACACTGGCAGCTGCGGTTCAGGCAGAAGCAACAGGTCCTAGTCAACCTGCCATCCAAACTGAAGCTGTATCAATGCAGATAGAACCGGCATCTTCCTTGACTAATGAAAATGCAAATCCACCTTCACAAGATACAGTCATGGAGGAAACTCGGGTTACACGTGGCCGATTGAGAAAGAGCCGTTCAGTCACAAAAACTTAGTTTTCCAAAGCAGGTGAAGGAAAGCATGATTAACCCGAAACAATTTGTCAGCCATATCTCTCTTCTTAGCATGTGCTGTGCAGAAACAAAATGTAAGTAAGGAAATAGAGACATAGTGTCGAGGGATGGTTGATGCTGGTGTAGTGTCGAGGGATGGTTGATGCTGGTGTAGTGTCGAGGGGTGGTTGATGCTGGTGTACATCTATTTCCATCTGGTTGTGGGAACGGTGAAAAGTGAGGGACAGGTTAACTAGTTTGTCTAGCCAGCCAGAATAGTGGTACTGCATTCTCAGATAGTTTAATAGATCCAGTTCGTTATTTTATTTACGATTACCTTATAAATATCGACGCCATTCATTTGCTTTGATTTCTATGTTTACTGATCATCGCCATTATGTTATTGAACTATTCATGTGAGGATTGATGTCCAATTCTTAAGGCTGAGACAATTAGGCATAGCGTTGGATTGGTGTGTTTTGATACGAAGTTTGAGGTTTATACTCTGGTTTGGTTTTGTTTGCCAATTTTGAAAGTTACATGGCTCCATATCATGGCCTATTGCTCGCCAAGGAGTCAAATATTTTGAAGTTAACTGGTTAGGTGGACTCTCAAGTGGTGCCGCAGAATTCCCCCGACTACGGAGAAGAGCAAAGATGAGATCGAATTTGATGGCATGCAAGCTTGGACTGAAGGATTTATTGGAGATATTTGTACCCTTTTTGGCCTTATATTGTAGTCTCTAATTCTAGTCTACAAAATCGTCTGTTGCTGCTGCGTCACATTCAAGCACTAAAATCGGTCACTTATAGTTGTAATCTATTTTAAAGCATCCTTCTTCATGACCTGGCTTCCAGCCTTCCACTATTTTCTAGTTCAGGGAGCTTCCATTCAGATGCAGAAATTTTCCTAGTGTTTCTCAATGGCCAAGCAAATCAATTATAGATGATGCTATTGCATGTTTGTCAGTTTGTTTTCTCCTCTGATATGGGGGTAAGTGATTGGATTTAAACTATAAAGTTTAAGGCCCTCAAAGTTGAACATTATTGAGATGGCTGATTTGATTGACATGTACGATGCTCGACTTCTGTATTGGATGAACCATTATTTTAAGAAGTCCCTTCATTGGGACACTTCATGTGACATTTTGCGTCAGAGCGGTACCCCTGTCATTGCAGCAGAGCGTGTTTACATTCTCAGATCTTTCCTAATAAGCTCTGAGGCTTTCAAAAGATATAGGACTGGCGTCAGTTTTAGAAAGAGTGGAGCACTGCTTTGCATATGTACATATGGCACTATGTAGAAGTGTTAGACTAATTTCTCTCTGAATGGAGGCTTTTGATAGGAATCTTCCATTTCCAATGTTTGTTCAATAATGATTTTATATTCATAAGTAACAACTGGATTACTTTTGAATTTTGCAAACACCATTTATAGGGTGCAAAGATCTCTTAATGATTCTGGTTTATGTGTGTGTATATGTTCTATATATTTTTCTAGGAACTCCTATTTTCTTGTCGTCATTGGATATATCAGTCAGGGATTTGTATATTCTTCTACATTCCCATTGTAGGAATCTGCACATTGTTTGAACAATTCATTTTGTGATTTTCCACCTGCATGATTCAGAGTAACAGTTACGCGGATAGATGTTTGTTATGATATTCTCTAAAAAACTCATGGGTGCATTAGAGATTTTACCCAAAAAGATAATTCAAAAGTGTACATTAGCCATTAGGGCAGCATTGAGTTTTACCCTGGGTGATTACTAAAATGATTTTACCCACAAAGATAATTCAAAAGTGGTGCAGATGATTCCACCTGCAATTCAAAAAGACAAAACCTCATCCTCAAAGATACAGTTCTCTTCATCCATAGGAACTGCACCAGCCACAGTTGAAAGTGCACGTGTAAACCTTAACAAATTGAAGTAAGGTTAATGTGCAAAAGTAGCTTTAAATAAAAGCAATGCCAAAGGGAAGACCCTAATTTTAACATTAGGGATTAGCGCTGCAATGAGTCTTTTAATGTAGACACTAAATTTGAGATTACTTTTGAGCCTCCCAGGCTCCAACAATTCCCGAGGAGCTGGTATAAGGGCACTGACCTGGAGATGATAAATTGACAGATAAACAAGAAAAGACATTGTTTAATGATACCAAGGACACTGAATGCAGATTTTATGGGAAAAAGTTACAACTCATTTTTCATTTCTTCATTTAATTCTCATACAAACGCCAATACATGGTTTTATGATACTTTTGTAGAAGTGAATGACAACACCAAAGAAGAACCCTTACGAATGGGACACATATTGATATTGTTACACGAAGATCAATCCATGGCATGCCCTAAACAAGAACCTCTTTCCATAATCAAAAACCTTTCCAGAACTGCCAGCTGCCGTGCTATAAAAAAACCACTGACATCTCAAAGGGAAGTTCCAGAGTCATCAAACAATCTCCGCTGCGTCTCTATGTGACAGTTCTTCTGTATTTACCCCTGCTGACAATTTTTCTGACGCTAATCTTTCTTCTAGAGCGCGCGCTCCCCTTTCTCTGTGGTTTACAAAACCCATGACTTATAAATTGTCTTGACAAAAAATTTGATAAGAAAACCATCATAAAAAATAAAAGCTCTTTAACAAAGGGTTTGACCCAATCACCGGTGCATTGATTATAACTATTGATCCAATTGCATCAATACAAAACGGGAGGTGGCATGAACTGCATTGTGGTATAATCTAGTTTTTAACCCAACACAACTTTTAAAGGAACTAAATCAACCAATTGAGGGGTATACATTGTCCTCCTTCCTTTCATATTTAACTATCTCTTCAGCAAGACAGACATCTACTCTTAGTTAACCTAGATTTCAACCAACTTATGATAACGTTTTCGGATCAGATTTGTCCTAGACACCACATGGCTCGCGAATTGGACAGTTTCAGAAAAATGGTAAATTATATGCTCCAAGTCATATATTAAAAAGTTTACCTCCTCCTCGATGCTTCAACAGGGTCAGAACCAGGCAAGGGAGCACTGCCGAGGGTATAGCCATCAGCTTCATCAGAAACTCTAGATCTTCCACAGAGCAGCCGATCAAATATTGATGCAATTGGATCAATAACTGGTCTGAAAAAAACCAACAAAAAAACCAGGCTCAATAAAAAGGAAGTATTATTACTATCAAAGGTCCTTAATGAAACAGAATTTGCATGTGTGATATGGCAATGTATTACCGTAAAAAACTAGGGAAAAATGTAGAGAACGCGAATTCATCACTTGGGTCCCCCCTAAGGGTTGTTTCTGGATGACTTTGAAGATAGCGTAGGTAAATCCAACTCACATATGTTCCAAAAATAAAAGTTGGAAGGTAGGATGCTGCCTCTGCTGTAAAGAAGCTTATGACTATTGCCAACAGTAACAGGAGGGATGGCATCCACTGCAATGCATAGGAAATAAAACCACAAGTGAGCATTAAAGAATATCTTGATGTCTTAGATAGATATAAATGTATAATATAAATGAACCAAAGCTACACAAGAGATCGTACCTTTGTTTTTAACTTTAATTGAGGGGACATTGAAAGTTCCTGATCAGGTAAAATTTGCTTGATACCCACAAGGAACCCTGAAAGGACCCCATGAAATCCAGAAAGAGGTGTATAACTGAGACAAAGTAGGGGCAGGGTAGTCAGAATGATAAAACAAATTATCATAAACATCAAATGCGAAATATGGTCGACAGCAAATGGCGATAGAAGGGTATTCAATTTGTTCTTCTCGTTCTTTTTTCTGAAGGAAGCAGGGGGGTATTACCAACTTCAATATTAATGCTCAAAATCCAAGAAAAAACAAAAGGAATGGATTAAAATAGAGGTATTGAAGAACACACTTTGTTTAAAATAATCAGACAACAGCCTCACATTGTAGCCATTAATAAAACAAAGGTGGCATTCGCAATATACTATAATCAAGGATAGTAAAGAAAGTGTATGCAAATGATGTGAGAATATCGATCAGGTGTAAAAAATTCAGGTATATAAATTCTTATTTCAGAAAATATATGCTCCATTTGAATTGCCCATCTCGTAGTACAGGAAAAGAGGTAGTAATCTTCAGAGGGTTTTTTTTTTTTTTTTAAAAAATATTAGAGCTTTTTATTTTTATAATTCTGTTTTTCTTGACTAACTGGTGATCAAACCAATCAAAAGATAAACTTAAACAAAATTAAAGATCCAGGAAATAGCTTACATGGGAAAACAATTTAAGGAGAGACATATTCAGCAAATGGGGAAGGGCAAATAAAACGTGTTAAGTAATGATCAAAGACTTACAGGTAACTCTCCTGCCTCGTAATGTAGTAAAAAGCAATAGCCGTGACGAAAACACAAACGGAGGTTAGAAAGTTAACCACAACGATAAACTTCAAGAATTCTTTGGATCCCCATATTGGTTCAAGCAACCTTCCAATGAAGAGAAGACCAAAAGTGCTCGCAACCATCTGGAATAAAGTTTGATCAGTCCTTTGTGAAATCAACTTAAAAACAACATTCTTGTGAGATACCACTGATTAGCTTAGCCGTTTTATCTAAAAAAGAAAATATTCTTACCGCGACAAGTGATTGCTCAATGTAACCGGCTGTTATGAGGTTCCAAGCAAAAGGAATTGTCCTGCACAATCAATTCAGCAGAAACAGATTCTAAGGATTCAGTCTACAGCTTGCAAGACAATAGTTCAAGCAGGATAATGTATTAAAGAATTTTTTTAGAATTACATACTTCTTTATAGTATTCAATTTTGTTCTTTCAATTCGGTTAAATTTGCACAACAGTATATGAATCACAAATATAACATTAAATTTCACCATGTTTTGATAAGGATTAAGTATTAACTAAGGCTAATGAATAGGTTGGGCACTTGGGCTCAGATATTGTTAAAAAAAGGCACCAGTAAGGTATTCCAAATGTTGAACAAGGTATCACTTTCCTTCAAAATAGTGCAAGCACTATGTGATGTGACCTAATGATTAACAAAGCCCATGAAAGATGTTCTTCTACACAGCTGCATTATTCAGAAAAAAAACTTATGACCTATATCTCTGATGCCCTGATCTCTGCACGAATCCACAGGATTTTAAAAGGTACCTCTGGTCGAATTTCAGACTGAACACTGAACTACATAATTTTGGCGTGCCAACTTTACACATTAAATTTGACATTTCAACACCATGGTTGGATCCTGACCGTATTGTTTTAATGTCCTTAAAATGCAGAAGTCAAGAGCTCAACTGACTAGAAAGCCAAACTCAAATTTCAAGATGACTTTTATTGTTTTAATGTTGTCTTATTTTAGGGCCTTAAACCTACAGAAGAGCACATAACAATGACCTCACTGTTGTTACAAGTCAAATTTCAAGATTACTTCTACATTGAAGAATATTATTGCTAGATGGTCTCGAGAAACTTAATCTCCGAGCATTGACAAATCCACATTTTGCAAATATTGTCAAAACACAGGATCCATACTGTAGCTCATACAATGGTATGGGTAACCAAGATTCTGGAATACTCAAAAATTGCAGAATTATCCAAGGTAAAACAACAGAAATTGCAAACACGATGATCAACAACTAGGCAGTACTAAACTTACTGACAATTGAAAAGAGAGACACCAGGTTCAAAAATTGAACTTCTGATGCCGGCAGAAATGTTAACGATTCTCATACCAAAAGCATGTCATCTTGGGCACCTATCACATGGTACACCATTTTTTTGCTATTCAATGTTGTCAAGGAAATAAATTTGAAAAACCTAAAGGTTTTTTAGCAATGTCCCACTACAAGTGACTGCTCTTAGTTCAAATAATTAATACATGCTTAATTAGCCTCAATGTGATAATCAATCAGGTAAAACATTATGGTTCATGAATGCCACATCCCAGTGGATGTCGTTGTGGTTAGAAAACATGCTTAAGTGTTTTTTATCCCAATAGCATTTTCACAAAATCAGATCACCCTTTAAAAAAATCAAGACAGCTCAGAAAGAAACAAATGGTAAACACGAAAGTTGTAACTTACAAGGGACTATATGAGATTTTTCTAATGTTGAAAACACACATGATAAAAAGTTGTAAGTCAATAAATGAAACAATAAGAAGAAGAAAATCCATACCTAGCTGGAATAAGTGTAAGATAAGTAACAGCAGGTGGGAATGTCTGGACTATGACAGAGCCAACAACCAGAACTACAGCAAGGCCTTTGCAAAGCCGTGTAAACCCAGAGAAAACACTGGTACCCTGCCATGAGAAACTATAAGAAAATCTAGTTCGGTTTTGTCATGAAGTCTGGAACTTGACAGCTCTACATATAACATCAAGTGTAACAAAGTTGGGTAGAAGCGCAAGTAACAAGTATCACATGACATTGTACTTTCTCTTTCTACCTATTTTATCTTTGGATATAAGAACTTGTCAACCAAAGGGAGCAACAGATGAAGAGATGAAAGGTAGCAAAGAACCTTAACATCAAATTTCCACTTTCAACTTCATGTTAATAGTTGTAATTGCAGGGCGTATTTCATGATTTAATTGGGTCCGAAAAAGATTCCAAATTTCACTTGTCTCTCACAAATAGTGCAGGGGTGTGGTACCATGGGAACCGACATTACCACAAATGTAGAACAAACTAAAACACGATATTCTCATTTAAGACTGATGGTTGACATATATTTTTTTCCATTACCTCCTAATACATGGGCAGTGCTATGCCTAATACGATTATTCATACATAGAAAAATGACGGTCTCTTTAGTAAAACTTCCGAGTCATTGAGGATGCAAGTTAAAAGTATCGAGAAACACTACTGGTTACCCCTCAGCTGATCACAACAAAACACTTGGTAAAGTGCCAATTCCTTCTTGTTTGTTTCTAAAGTTAAGATTTAATGCAACAGATTAACATTGATTAATTATATAATTCTTAACATATCATCAGTTTATTGATTATACTGGAAAGTACTAGATAGAATATAATCTTGTAAAATATAGTGAATTACAATTATTTAGCTAGTTAATCAAAGGGGTTGTTAAGATTGATTAGAAAACCCTAACCCTAAGAGGGGTTTTTCTAGATCTGATTGTGTTTTGTGTTTCAGTGAAGAATGTAGTCATAGTGTGTGTAATCTCACAATCATATCTATAGATATAGATAGATAGAGAGAGAGAGAGAGAGAAGTACTTACTCCGGTGGCAAGTCGAGAACTCATGGCTGAAGAAGAAGAAGAAAGAAAAGATCCAACAATTCGATCTGCAAACCAAACTTATTTCTCTCACTTTCTCTATCGAGAGTAGATGATGATGATGTTGTATTTCCTTGTTATTTACTTCAAAACATTAATATAAAATTACAAACGTGTTTGCAACAAAGTGTATACTGCATAATGCATAACCACTGGAAGATTGCTCTTATTATGGATTGTGGAATGGAGTCAATGGAAATTGGAAAGAAGGTGGCATAGTGCTAAGAAATAAAAACCATGGACCCATCGTATCCCATCTCCCAACCCAACCCAACCCAAAGTATCCAACCATATACTATGACCCATTAACCACCAAAATATTTGGTTGCCACTTGCAGACTTGCTTGCTGCTCATGCCAAAAGGTCTTTGCATACAATGGAAAAAGCCCTTACATGATTGATTGATTGATACTTACATTTTGACAAGGACCATTTTTACAAGAAAAAATATTAACTTAAATGTGTTTTGTAACTCTTTTGGGCTCTTTAAAAGGATTCTTGGCCAGTCTCCATGTTGTAATAAGAGTAATAAGAAATGTATTTGTATTTGCCACCTAGGATAATATTAGTCCAAATTTACAAATTAATGTTACGTGTGTATTTGTATTGTTTCATCCTTAATATTTACATAAAAAGTCCACAATGATGCTCGATTACCAATCCAATGTTTTGAATTATCAACAATTGCGAGATTAGCAATCTAATGTCAAGGTCAAACCTAATCCATCGTATTCTTCTTCTTTTTCAACGTTTTGTTGTGATTCCCGCATGAATTGAACATAAAACTCATGGATTTTAACTTTACTTTTGATGGTTTAAAAGATTTCCTTCTCCTCCTCGTTAATTTTAACCAAATCACATCATGCCCCCAAACATATAAAATTAAGCCCAAAACATGCAAAATCAAATCGATGATTTATAGTATATTGTATAATAATTAGACAAATTATATGTAATAAGAAATTTGATAAAGGCCCATAGTTTCAAATATATTTATATATTTCATATATATGGGATAAATAATAGCAGGGAAAAAAAAAACGGACCCAATTAAGGTGTGGAAATATAAGATTGGACCAGTTAGGGAACTAATGGTAAAATAGGCCCAACCGCTGATTTCCGTGTCTTATGGACTAGTTTACCCTTCAACTGATGCAAAGACTTGTTTGCATATCATAAACATATAAACATACTTATTTATATCAGTCACAATACAAATATAAAATGCAAAGACTTGTTTGCATACTTGCAAACAACAACATAAACCATAAAATGTAAATGCAAAGAATTGTTTGCATACTCGAAACGACGACAAGATAAACTAGAAAATGTAAAGACTTGTTTGCATCAGTGACAACACATAAAGATTAAATGCAAAAACTTGTTTGCATACTCGAAACAATGACATACCATAAAATGCAAACATTTGTTTGCATAAACCAGAAGGGTATTATCGGTAGTGAAAGGGCCGTTTTTACAATATCAACGTTAAATGGGTTTTTTCTGATTTTACAAATGCTTAATGAGGGCCAATTTTACAAACCGGGCCTTAGTTGGGCCAATTGTGTTTTATAGGTGCTTAATGAGGGCCTAGAACCATTTCCATGAAATAATAGTTCAATTTAATTATGATCCATTAAACCCTCTAGTCGGAATATATTTCTAAACCTATTTAACATTTTAATAAATTCCATAAAATCTTCTGTCTACCAATTCATTAAACATTTCGCCTCTAATATTCCATTTAATATTAAAAAATATATATATATGCATGTCATTTGAATTTTAAGACTAAAGATTCCATTCTTTTGCACAATACCAATTGGGCTTGGGGTATTTTTTTTTTTTTTTGTGTGTGTGTGTGTGTGCTTGGCCGGTTTGTTAGGTAAGGAAACCAATGAGTTCAGATTCCTTTGTGAGATTCTCTCTCTCACAAGACACAACTCTTGTACTCATTTTGGTTGAACAAATGAAATATTTTTTTTTCCTATCACACAAATAAATAAATAAAACCTAAGAAAAAAAAAACCACAAGAAAAAAATTAATATAAAAGAGTAATAACAAGAAGATGTATAAATCATCAAATACAATAAAGATATACTACTTAAGTAGTTGTCTAGGGTTTATGGATTTTTTAATTTGGGGATTTGCTTTTGCAATAAGAAGAAATGGCTACGAAAGAGATTATGCGTAGGTCAAAGTACGAGATTTATGATGATACAAATTCAGATTTTATTCAGTCCATCTACTAAGTTTGTTTTTTTTGTGATAGGTCAATAGTTATCACATCATTCGTAAAAGTCTTTGGGAGCTATTAGAAATCTTTCTGCACTTAGTAGATTAACTATGGGAATTACTTATCTTAAGGAGTTGTATTTGTGGAGCCACTGAAGACGAACTCAACCAAAATGTTGGTGTCTAAAACAAAAATGCATGGTCTAAGGAATGTGCCCTTTTATAAATTCTAGAATCTGTGAAAATATAACTCTTTTATAAAATATAAAAATACAGTATTAGCTAAAAGTATTGGTTAGAAAGCCCACAATATATTTGCTATATTGTGTAAAAGTATTTGCTATGTATTAGCGAAAAAATATAGGTTAAAAAATATTTAAATTTTGAAAAATAGTATATTAAAACCCATAGGTTATAAAAATCAAATAAAAAAAAATACATAGCGTATATGATGAATATACATTCGTAATGTGTTTTGATTTCATATATGATGAATATAAAATTGAAATTTTAACAAGTTGATGCATTTATAAAGTATAGACGTATAGTCATACCTATGAACAAATAAATTACAATTCTCTTTGTGTTCCATTTTCATGATGGATGTCACAATCCGCAATCAAGATTTTGGGGAGAAAATGCAATAGAAAACATAAGAGCATACAAACTCACTCAATTGATCTAACAACTTATAATAATCAATATATCTACTTAAATTAACATATTCATACCAGTTGTTCTGAAAGAACACGTGTTGCGATAGCCACATTATTAGCCAAACAACGCGTGATGTTCTGGAGGTCGTACCACAACGACGACAGACCTCAACTCTTTCTTTCGTGTTAGAAGTTTACAGAAAATTAGTCAAACAATTCTTTTATTAATGATAAAAGATAAAAGAAGATGTGGAAGAGTTACAGAAATCCTAAACTCTTTTGATGAAATACTTGTTTTGAATTTTAATATAATTAGAAAAAACAAAGAATTTATTTAAGAAAGAATATGTGGGATGAAGAAGCAATATAAAAAGCATGGAAAAAATATTGTATTTCTTTTATGAGACAACATCCACTAATTTATTATTTGTTATCGCTTCAATGGATGAATTCATTTTATCATTTAAATACTTTCTATCATATATACTTAAATAATTAGGGGTTCAATTCGAGCAGCTCGAGCCGAGCTAAGGTATGCTCGAACTCGGCTCGTTACTAACCGAGTCGAGCTCGAGCCGAGCTCAAAATTAAGATCGAGCTGAACTATGAGATCGAGCTCGGCTCGCGAGCCAACAGTAAAACTCGAGCTCGGCTCGTTTCGGGTCGCTGGCTCGTTTCGGCTCGTTTGGCTCGTTATAATACTAATTCACTGATTTGATCAAACACACAATAATTTCTGATCAAACACACAATATGCAATAATATATCGTAAACAACAATATTTCACTGTAAAAATACACTCTAATGTCGCAAATTAACAAAACAAACAACATCTTCTAGTTTCTTAGAACACAATTTCTTCTAGTACACTGAAACACAAACATTAAAACATGAAGTTAAAACAAACAATCCATCATAGTTCCGCACACCAAAAAGTTATAACAACCCATCATTGCTAACCATCTTCATGCCTTGCATAAGTGAGATATCTTCAAGAGTTCCAAACCCTACAAAAACAATGATACATACATGTGAAAATCCAATCACAGAACTACACTGCCATTGCATTCATATCAAGATACCTTGTAGGCAGCCAGAAGTTACAAAATTTACAACAAGAACTTCCAAACTGAAGTGTATATTCTTTGACAGACTACACTAGTCGCTCATATCAAATTCTTTATAACTTTCTGACTTCTGATGAAGGAATCAATCTAAGTACTTTGTATATATACTTTATATGATACAGACATACACCCAAATACTTTAACATATACAAAGGCCAATTCGGTCTAGAATCTAGATTCAGTTCAGAAATTGGTACTGAAAAATTATCTTTAAGGAAGACAACTCTAGTTGCTAAATGATACTATAAGAATATGATCTTACCAATAAGAATAAACGAAGTTTAGGATCTTACCAATACACCAACAAAATAATGCTACATTCCAACTAGCCTGAATAACCGAATATCATAACCTGAAATTAAAAAGCAAAAGTAAGACTATATATAAAATTCATAAAATTTTACAACCTAATAAATAATTCATAAACATGTAAGATGTTATACTTACATTGGCCTTATTTATACATTGAACTCAGTCCGCAACCAATTTGAAGCACAAAGAAGACCTTCTACCGTGTCATCACCTAATGAAGCTCTGTCATCACTAATAACTCGACGTCCGACACTGAAAGCTGACTCAGATGGTACAGTAGTCACAGGAACGAAGAGAATATCACGAGCCATTTTTGACAAAGTGGGAAACTTCAGGGTATTTGATTTCCATCATGCCAAAACATCAAACTCTTTACCTCCACCTACTAAAGCACTTTCTTCAAGATAAATGTCTATCTCCTTTCTACTTGGTTGAGATGTACTTCTTGTCTTGAGCCAATTTTCGAACTCAACTCTTTCTCTATCATCCTCGTTCCTAGGAAGACCCCCACCACCATCTTGACCAATGTTACTATTCCCACCATTTGTTCCCATAGCAACGTAGTCATCATAAAGGTTATGCAATTCGGCTCTAATGTATTGCAGTTTTGTCTCCACTTCCTCTAATCCATATAGCTTTTCAAATACATACTCAATATGCATCATTTTGTTTCGAGGATCCAAAACAGCAGCTATTACCATCAAAAGACTACTCTCCTTCCAATACTTGTCAAACTTTTCTTTCATCCTTTGAACCATAACATTCATGAATTCTCTTTGGTCATTAGCCATATCATCCAAGATTTTTCTTATTTTCCAAACTTGAAGAAAAAACAAATTTGAAGTTGTGTAGTCACGACCTGAGAAAATGTCAGTTACTTTATCAAAAATAGCTAGAAACTTGCACACATCGCTCGCTATTTTCCAATCATCATCAGATGGCAACCAACAATATGAAGTGTCTCTCATTGCATAGGAAAAACATCTTTGAAGATAAGCGCTCTGTCCAACATATGAAATGTCGAATTCCATCGGGTGACACAATCAAGAATCAAAGACTTATCAGTGGGCATAGACATATTCTTGACAACTTCATTGAACTTATGAAGACGCGAAGGGGATAAAATGATGAACTTTACACTTTCACGAACATTCTCAATAACACTTTTAAGTGGACTCAACCCATCCTGCAGCATAAGATTCAAGATATGTGCACAACACCTAACATGAAATATCTTCCCACCAAAGTAAAGTGCATTTCTACCTTGAAATTGTTCTTTCAAAGATCTAGCAGCCGCATCATTTGAAGAAGCATTATCAAGCGTAATAGTGGAATCTTGTTTTCAATTCCCCAATCAGAAAGACATTCAAAGATTTTATCAGCAATGGCAAGTCCAGTGTGTGGTGGTGGCGACAAATAAAAGTTTAATATGCGATTTTGCAAATTCCACTCATTATCTAAAAAGTGTCTAGTCACACACATGTATCCTTTAGTTTGGTTAGAAGTCCATAAGTCGGATGTTAAGCTAATCCTACCAACACCATTAAACATAACGTTCATTTTTTTTTCTCTTCCGCGTATAATTTCATGGCATAGTCTGTAATAGGTTGGCGACCAAAAGGCTCATATTTGGGGTTAAGCATCTTACTATAGATTCTAAACATCTTATGTTCAACCATTCTAAAAGGATACTCATGAACCATGATCATCTTAGCTGTGATATCTTTTATGGCTTCTTTGTCATACTTGTAAGTTGTCAAAGAACCAGTTTTTCCACAAGACTCAAAACTTAAAAGTGACTGACCTGGACCATTACCTTTACCAGAGATTTTAGCTTTGCGACTTAAGCATGTATCTACATGCCTTTTAAAGCTTAAAGTTGGCCCCCCCTTACTATACATAAAATGTCGGAAACAATGTTTGCATTTCACACCCGTCGTCTTGTTGTCTTGATCTACAATTTCTTCAACATCAAGCCATACACCGGATGTCTTTGCTCGTTTGTGTGCTCTAGATAGTTCTACTGCTTCTTCTTGAGTTGAAGCTTGCAAGTCGACTTGTTCACTTTCCATATTCGCAGGAGTTGCAGAAGAAGCTTCTAAATCTATTGGATGCTCTTGATTTGATGTCGACATAACCTGACAAAAAAAATATATATATTATACAACATTTTAATCAAACCAAACTGTTGCACAAAACATGAAATAATCTAATAATGCATATAAGGTTCAACAGGTAGTTAGATAGTGTAATTACACGATTAAGTATATTGCAGTCCTCCAAGATGATGGCAAACAACATATTTCCTAATGTTAACAAGCTATTACATAACCTAATGACCTTAGACTTTTTGTTGAGTCAAAAAAGAGAAGTTATGATCAATAACAATTGTAATATACAGTATAGTGTATACAAAAAAGAGAAGGGTATTATGAAATCAGTGACTGAAGCAGTAAGCAATTACTACATTGTTTTGAGCACGGTTTAGAGGCAATAATGTATGTGGATTGACCAAAATAATCTAATTTTGAGCATAACTTGTTTCTTTTGATGTGCTGAACAACTAAATGTACTGTTGATGTTCTACAAAAGTCAAATTAGATAACAGGGTATTGGGAATATTGTCTGTATATGGTTTATTAAAACTTTTTATAAACATGATGGATGATTTAACTTGATTTGAAAGCCTTATTAATCATCACTCAGATATATTGCTTCATGGATCTAACTGACATGTTGTTTTGTTCCACAGCTTTTTATGGAGTTACAAACATTAGAATCTACAATATCGCATTGTCAAATGGCACAACAAACAAAAAAAATAACTCAATGATGAATAAAAATCAAACCTTTATAACAATTTCACTTCATATGATCTCTTTTACTATTAATTTATATATATATATATACATAAATTGAAACATTGGAATTTTTTCAGACTGATATAGTTAAATCGATACATAATAAACAGACAAAACTAACCAAATATGAAGATTTATTTCAATCCAAAACGAAACGTTTGAAAGCTTCACATTTTCAAGACTTTTTGTGGTTTTGTTTTAGTCGAGAGAGAGAGAGAGAGAGAGAGAGAGAGAGAGAGAGAGAGAGAGAGAGAGATCTGAGCTTACTATGTTTTGGGTTCATTGATCTCACTAATTAATCTGATGACTAGGATAGTTTAAAAGATTACCTGTTGTTTCACTTGTTTGTTGAATGAGATCTGAAAAATTAAAAGTTGAAGAAGTTTCTTTCTTGAATGAGATCTGAGATTAATGGAACTATGGAGGAGAGAAGATGAAGAATTAAAGAGAGAAGAGAGAAGAGATCTGAGATTAATGTGCGGACCACAAACAGAAATTTTTAAGCCCAAGCCCATAGGCTAAATACCGGGGTAATATAGTATTTGACTAATTGCAAATAGTTAACGAGCTGCTCGGCTCGGCTCGTTTAGATAAATGAGCGAGCCGAGCCGAGCTTTTATCGAGCCGAGCCTGAGCCGAGCCCGAACCGCTCAGCTTAGATTGCAGCCCTATAAATAATTACTTTTATATTCATGAAATGTGGCCAAAAGGTAAAGATGAGAGAAATTCCTTTATATGTTACACCATCGATCATTGAATTCTTAATTTATTATTATGGCGTTACTGGGTGGTGAGCCGGACCTGGAAAAATTTAATTGATGAGACAGACAACGAATTTCTCCTTGTATAAACCAATTTAACAGAGGGACTTGCGACTATATTATTACAACTGCCACAACAGATGTTGCAATAGTTATCGGCATTGAGAGCCAAAATATTTGTTAAGTGTTCAACAAAGTTGGGCTTGTATGAATATTTTGGATCATGACAACATCGACAAAGTAACGGATTATATCAAATAAAAGGTATACACTTCGATAATGACTACCATTTTATTGGAAAACCAAGTATAACAAGAGGTCCATGGAAATGTGGTTTGAGTGATATGCATGTTACGATAATATAAAAGTTAACGACAAGTTTAGTTGTGAGGAAGGAGTATATGAACTTGAAAAAATGTGTTGTTGGCAAGAAGTTCAAGAAGTCAAAACCATACCTTTTTTTTTCTAATTAAAAATTAAAACAAATACTTTATCAAAAGTGTGAGGCCTTTAATGTCTCAAAATGCAAATGACATGCATCTTTGTTTATATTAAATGGAATGTTGAAGGTGAAATGTTTAGTGATTTGGTAGATGAAGATTTCATTGAATTTATTTAAATGTTAAATGTGTTTATAAATGTGTATCCATAAAATATAACCGGTTTTCAATAGTTGTATTTATCGTTGAAACTCATTTGTCAATCCAACGCCTGAATAACAATCCAACGCCTTATTAGCAATCCAACGCCTGGTTGTTAACCCTAGCGTAAATGACAACTTCATCATTTAATAAGTCTCTTAAATTTTGATGAATACATAATTTTCAATTTGTATCAACTTTCGATGACGTCTAGATAGACATATAAATTCTACTCGACGAAAAAAAAGGTTGGATTTGTGTTGGCATTGGAGATACTCTAAGAGATTAAAAAACAATGATTTCCAAAAAATCATAATTTTGATTTTTGAATCAAAAGTTACATGATGGGCCTCAAACAATACAACAGGATAAGTGAGTTTGAAGCAACATCAAGCCCAAAAATGCAACACATGGGCAGAAGTGCTTAAAGGAAAGCTAGTATTGTACGTAGTTCCATGGGGGTGTTATTCTTCCCACCCAAACAAGTTGTCAAAAAACCCAAATTTTAAAAATAGTTAAAAGTTGTCAGAAAACCCAATACTAAACATAATTAATTATTTATTAAATTTTGTCAAAAAACTCAAAGCTAATTTACACAAAGCTAATTTTGTTAATCTTCCTCCATCATAATTATTGGAACATTCTCCCCATATTCTTCCATTTGCAATTGTCTATCAAAATCATCTAAAAAAAGAATTTTATTGAGGTCTATATCCATTATCATATTGAAAAGTATGATATGATCTTTGGACGAGTATTTATTTAGCCGTTTAGGAGAAGAAAACTATTATGTTGTGTGTTCTTCATAGTGAAAAATCTGTTTTGTGTTCATCTTGTCCACCAAAACCCTAAAAACTATATTTAGAAATTTCTTTTCATTAAATTATGTAAGTGGGTTTTTTCTCATAACATGCAGTAGGCTTTTTCTCCAAACAAGTTGTGTTTTTTGACAAAATTTTGTTATTAAGTTTATTACAATAGTAAATTAGTATTGGTTTTTTTTTTTATAACTTTTAACTATTTCTAAAATTTGGGTTTTTTGACAATTTGTTTGGGTGGGAAGAATAACACCCTTCCCTTCCATGGCTGTTGGGGTCTTTGTTCTTCAGGGTTCTTTGAACAAACACATAGCAGGCAATCTCTCTCTCTCTCTCTCTCTCTCTCTCTCTCTCTCTCTCTCTCTCATATGGAATATCTGAATTTTAATGGTTTTCGTTGGCTTTTGCAGTGTTACGAAGGCTTGGAGTGAAAGGGGGTGGAGATAAGGAAAGCTGCTCAGTTGGACACTACTGTATAAGTGCTCTTATCATTCCTGGTGGAGAAGGTACTGTACCATCATGCTCATTATCACAATCTGGTTCGATTCCCTTTCTCTTCTCCCTCGCTTTCATTTCTTGTTATATACAATAGCATCATTATACTTCAAATTCAATTTGGATAAACAATGGGTATAAGTTATTTCATTTGAAAACCAATCTTTTCTGTACAACATAGTTGTTTTTTTTTTTTACCCCACACTCACTATATGTCATTTAATTTAATCCATTTTTTTTCATTTGAGAACAATATGCTCAATTCAATAAGGAATTCGTGCAAATGGGTCTGCTTTGTTTTGGTTATGATTCATGCTAGCGTTGTAAGTTTGTATTTTATAACCAAGTCATACAATTGGGTCTGAGCCATTTGTTAGAATATATACATAAGATAATAGAAAATTGAATCTTCTTTCATTTTTTAATCTGCAGTTTCCTTCTCTGCGTGAATTTGTTAAAATGGGGAAGTCTGTATGTGCAACTGGTGAGTGTAACTCAGTTTAGTTTAATCCAGAAATCTGGGTAATGGTTTAGTGGTCAGAATGCAAGTTAATTTTAGGTGTTCTGAGGACTCTGGTTGTCTTGGTAGGTGACGCCAATACCAAAATCTGTAACAAAGTTGATGAATATCATATATAATTAATCTTGTTTCCATAAAATAATAAAATTATTTGGTTGGATTTGGCATCCATGGCATGAGTCTAGAGTGAGGTTTAAGTTAGGGAATTGACCACCCCAATCCCCCCACTCAAAGCCTACTCTCTATTGAAAACCATCCAGATTTTCTATTGTTGCCTTCTACCAATGGAGTTGTTAAAGAATGAAGCAAGTAGGTTGATTAGAATAACAAGAATTGGGGCTTTCTTTTCAGGGAAAAAAGAAGGAGGGCAGGAGCTCATTGGGGGACTAAATTGTACATCGAAACTACTTTGGAAGTCAGGTAATATTTTGAATTCAGCAAATTCAATCCGCGGTAATGTTATAAAGCAATCAAACAATTTTTTTTTATTTTTTTTTCTGATAGGCAAGCGGGGTTGTAACTGAGGACCCCTACCCCGTTTCATTTATCGTAAAAGCTGGTTACAATCTCATATAAGTTTTGTTATTGGCATCATCAAATACAATCTTCTTAACATCCTCAGAAAATGAGCTAGGTATAATGTCAATGTAGCTACCATTCGGAATAGTACTAGCTAAAGCATCAGCTAGTTGATTAGTTTCTCGGTAAACATGCTTCAAGTGAAAGTGTTCCATCTGCCCTAGCAATGCTTTGATTCTTCTCATCATGTGATTAACCCTCCATGGATGTTTCTGCTTCCCTTGCACAAAGGCCACAACATTGGTCGAGTCTGTTTGTGCTTCCAGTCTTTTGATCCCATCTTGTGACGCTAATTTGAGTCCTTGTTCCAGTCCCTGCAATTCAATGTAGGCTATCATGCTATAATCTGATTTCCCATGTGCTGCCCATAAGACATAGCCGTTATGATCTCTTATGACTGCTGCCCAGCCACCATTTCACCCTTGTAAAGTCCCATCTGTATTCAGTGTAAACATACCTGATTCAGGCTTCTCCCACTTACAAGCTAAAGCTTGAGGTTGTGAAACCACAATATCAATGTTCCATATGTCTTGCAACCTCTGCCTTTCTGGTCCCTCTTCCATAGATGCATCTAATGAGCACAACTTAATTCTAACATCATTCAGTATCCCATGGCAAAGTTGTGGAGTGTGCTGGTTTGTGCTTCTAAAAATTCACTAATTTCTTTCCTGCCATAGTCCAGTATATGAAACCATTGAACATTAATTTCAAAGCATCTTGGGCTATACCTTTTCCTGCTGCAGTAGCACTAACCCAGTTCAATGCTTGCTCCCAGTTTATTGCCTGTTGCCTATTATACCAGGCTGATCGTAACAATAAACCCCATAAGCTTTTAGCAAACGTACATTCAAAGAAAATGTGTACCTCAGTCTCGATGCCTTGCCAACACAAAACACATGTATCTGAATGAACAACACCCCATTGCTTCAATTTGCTTAGGGTCTTAAGACCACCCCTTAATGCCAGCCAAGTAAACAATCAAACAATATTGCTCATTTTGAAACATATTCTCGACTTACTAATAATAATGCTTCTTCTTTGATATTTCTCTACAGCTTAAGAATTAGCATCTTAGGAAGCACATTAGTTATAATAACGTAATTACCAACCGATCCATGTTTATTTTATAATTAAGAACCAAGTTTAATCATCAAAGCAATTGCTGTTTGCAGATTCAGAGTTTTGAGGCAGAGCTTACAGTATCAGATCTTGCAGCCAAGGAAGGGGACCCAGAAAGTTATCGTGGGGTTTTTATCCGTGCTCCTGCGATTCTCGATGCAGGGCCCGAAGTTTTTGGCTGAAATACGTGTCCCTTCAAAAAAACCAATAGCAGAAAAAGAGGTTGCAGAGCTGCAGGAGGTTTGTCATGCACTTATCTCTCATTTTGATTGGTTGGCAAAGTGTTTTTATCTATTTCCTGCAATGCTAGAGGAGAGTATTCTTGCGAATGTTTGTTTGATCTCCATAGAAGGTCTAGGGAACTCATTTATCTTTCTTTCTTTTACTTCTTTTTTTTTTTACTGGCAAGATGGATTGGTACATATCTTATGTTAATAATTCTTTGAAATAGACAGAGGTTTCCCTTTCCTATCCTCTACCTGTCAATGGCAATTGGGGTGCTAAAAGGAATTTTTCATGTGGCTCGTTTTTGGACACTGCATTTAAAAAGTATGTGTTATTGAAAGACACCAATTGTCTATTTACCCATCAGCCCAACTCTATCCTTTACTTACATAGTAGTTTCATTCATGAAGTCCCACTTCCTTCTCCGGTCTCCTTTTTTACTTGGTCTGTGGCCCCGAAGAGAGATCTTCACATGGAAAGTCTTATTAAAAGGAGAATGTTCATTATGGTTGTCCCTTGTGTAAGTCAGATTGGGAATCAGTTTGTGATATTCCATCCATTGCATTTTCATACTGAATTCACCTTAGACTTCAGTCTCAAGAGGGAGACAGACTATTATTTATCATTTCATGAATCCAAATCATTTACACCAGAGTGCAGAGATAAAACTATCTGCACTCTCCTTTATTTATCGTTATAAGTGGCATTTCAATAAAACGGGTGATATTCAAATTAACATAAACTTTTGGGCTATAAGTCCATAACTTCTTTTCGTGTTTGCTTTTCTGTTATTGCTCTTGTTTTACTAGGACTTGCCATGGCATGGTTTAAAGTGGTCCCAAGTTCCAAGTTAAAAATTAACATAAACTCTTAGGCTATAAGGCAATAACTTCTTTTCTTGTTTGCTTTGCTGTTATTGTTCTTGTTTTAGTAGGACTTGCCAACCTACTTCGTACTATGTTGCAGTTTGCCTAAAAAGATCCAAACCACAAAGGTGTATTTGATTCAATCTTAATTTCTAGTCCGCCCTTCCTCCACCTCCCTTTTGGGAGAATGATTATATCTCCATTGAGATTTATGAATGCTCATTTGGTAACAATGAACACAACTTGTTTTTCATGTCATCTATTTCAGGAGAAAGTAGAGTCTGAAGAAAATGTGATTGTAGCTGTAAAGCAGGAATTTACTTGCGACTGCTTTTCACCCTGAATTGACTGCAGATACTCAATGGCATTTTCTGTTAAACCTTAATTACGTGTACCAAGTTTTTACCAACTCATCTGTTGGGACATAATCAATCTTGTGTTTCTGAAGACCCAAAGGTTTTACTTGTGCAGGCATAGTTACTTCTTGTAGATGGCGAGTGAGGAAGAGCAGACTCTTTCTATTTCAGAGGGAAATTTTGATGAAAAACAACCAACACGGATTGATCTTCCAAATTTTTAACAGTAGTTTGGCCAAGCAGATGATCCTTTTTCAATTTTCAGTCAATACTGTTATAGTTGTTGCTATCTTTGTTGTTGTAAGTTTGAGATTTATTCCATACTTCAAAGAAGCAGATGTTACTCTGTACACAAAACTTGAGAATTTGAAATAGGAAATGAAGTCCTTAGATTTTCCTTCGAGAAATATAAAGTCACCTTCTGCTTTGGTTCTGATTGATTTGGCAATAATATTATAGTAAATTGATGTTTAATATCTGAATGAGTAGATGAAGAAAAAAAAAAATACAACTACGTAGTTTCTCAAAAATTGTATAACTTAATTGGCTTCGACTTGGTGATGATTTTGCTTTTTTCTTCTTGAGCAGAAATTGATCATTCACTCCCAATTAACCTTTGAAAAAACGAAGGTGTGGGTGTGGGTAGTCTACATGATTTGTGACATAAGCTACAGAACAAGAAACTTCTGTGGCGGAATGGGAGAGGAAAAACATATGGACAGTGGTTGGAGAGAAAATTGGACAGTAGCTCAGATCATAGGGACAAACACCAGAATCACAGATAACTTCAATTCCTTGGTCCCATCCCAAATACATGGTGAGGGGGGCAGACAAGAAGAAAAATCACAAAATACTAGCTTCAAGGAACGGCCTAAGGATTAAGGAATTGGGTTTCATGGCAACCTCATGATTATGGAGAATAAATTCATTTAGTATGTGAATTATGCAATTAGTATATCGGAAATTTGAAAATCAGAACAATGGGGCCTATGTGATGCAGAATTTAGTAGCTAAATTCAATTCATTTAGCTTTGATGCAGTTTTACAAAGATGGGGGGTGAAGGAACAAACACAGAAATAATACCGCAGAGAATAAAAAAATTCAATTGATCTCAGTTACATTAATTATAATGTAAAATTAGTACACTATTTCATTAGATCTATGAATACAAAACAGTTCCAAAGGCTATGCAAGAGCATTGATGCAAATAGATTTCTTGATCGAGTGAAAACAGCACCCATTACCATACCAAGTAAGATGAGTGGTAGCATCCTTTGTGCATTGAAATGTGCTATAGCAAACACCACTGAGCTCACCAGGATTGAGCACCAGACAGGCATGTACTTGGTCAAGGAGGGAAGTAGGAACCCTCGGAATACAATCTCCTCCCACATTGGTGCACATATTGCCACCACTATTGCATATAGTACCATTGCAACTGGATCTCTTGCCACAATTGACTGCTCGACACTGGAAACAGTGATTGGTGAGGATGGCAGGTGGGGTACAAGGTTGAGGTTGACCTGCGACAACCGATTGACCAGAGGGAACATAAGGCATCCCAGGCCAACATCAAATTGCCAATTTCCTCCTAGGTTGAATCGGAACCAATCTGATGGAAGGGGTTGGAACCTGGAAAGGCAGCGATGGAGGATGGCTATTCCAGCTAGGCCTTCAGCCACATCCGTCAACAGGCTGTACAGGGCTTGGCCTCTGTATGTCAGAGATTCTTTGCTGAATCCTGCTGCATGGGCCAAAAATGGAACTATCCAAGATCCCACAAACCAAAAGGAAGCAATCCAGAGTAGCATAACCTGCAAGCAAACACGTATGTTTTAAGCTTGTGAGTTTACAACTTGAAGATATTAAAAAGATACATTGACGAAAAAACAATGCATATTTGACTCGATGATATCCAGAACAAGGAAAGAAGGGGCTCCAAGCTGCGCCAACATGTCAAGACTAAGGGTGGCACAGGCAGCTAGCCTGCTATTCTGAACGTACTTCCCAAGGGGGAATCGACTCATTGAGATCAGGCCAAACGAATGCCTATAGTATAAAAAAGGCAACGATTTTAAGAATAAACCAAAGCCAGGGCCATGAGTAGTGAGCGCAGGATAGGGGTTTTGGAATTTGAGTATTCAAGTAGGATTCTAGTACACAGCAAGATACAGGCACTCCGTCCCATAGCAAGAAGTGGCAAGGATGCAGGGAAACATAGTAAGGAGTTAAGGACCCTATGCTGTACTCTGCCCCAGTGTACTATACCATGTCCCCCGCCTAAGGGGCACAGCGGTTACATAAATCCTGGATGAGAAAGCTAGCAGTATCTTCAAAAAGAATTGTGCAATTGTAGGGCACAATGTCAAAATCTGATGCTCACATCTTTTTCTGCTAAACTATTATTTTCCTTGAAAATATTAGATCGAGTTACTGACATATGCAAGGCTCTTATTCCGTTTATACATATGCGTCAATCATATGATAAGCCAAGTAAAGTACATTCAATTTCTTTCGTCTACAATCTATCACATAAAACATCGTGGAAACACTGATGTGGCACTTTCCCTACATGGCCAACTCTCGTTCCTTACATTACCATGTGTATAATGTTGAAGCACCTCAACCAAAGCTTATAGCCACAGCACCATTAACCCATTATCTTCTTCCTTATATCATACTCGATCTGCTTCCAGTACCACCCACACCATCGTCTATCATCTTCCACCATGTGTCTACATGAACTGCAAGTTCAGCTCCTCTCGAAAAGGAAAAAGAAAAAAAATGCTACATCGTTGGATTCAGCATCTAGAGTTGCCTTCTCTGGCTTTTCTGAATCCAACTTATAACCCAGATAGTTTCACCCTTTCCTTTCTTCTTCTCGAACTTCTATTTTATTTTCTTATTTATTCACTAGCATTTGTCTTAGCTAAAAAAATTTCCCTTCCACTTGATTAGTACTAGTCTAACTACTTATTTCAGCAAATTAATCATGTAACATGTTATGGCTTTTTCAATAAATTATACTAAACATAATGCAAAGTCCACAGATCCTATATCTAAAATTCTGACAACCGCACCAACACCCAAACAACTTGGCTAACAGAAACCCTCATTTATATACTAAAGTCTAAAGAAGACTACACTTCACAATTTGAACATGTCAAATCCTCGAATCAGGCTGCAAGTCTAATGAATATCAAAAATCATTCCAATAGGTGTTAAAGTCTAGACCCAAACTACGAGAAAAGGAAGTTTGTGGTTTGGAATTTGGAAATCTTCAGTAAGGTAGCACTTTGCTGCACTTCCAGACAAAATAAGATGTGAAGAGATACTCCATCCAACTAGATGACATTACTGTAAGTAAGTCTGCGAATGTTCAATCAATTGTATTAATCCTCGAGACATGCGACCACTTAACCAAAGCATGTGAAGTCATGTACCAACAATAAACTAGAAAAACAAATATTCACACTAGAGACAATGGTTTAATAGTACATTCATGCCATAAATTACAGACTTCAAATGGGGGTAATATACTACCAGGAACAAAGAGACTAAAAGATAGGCTCAATTGTGGGCAGCTCAAACTTTAGGTGTTTCTGTGAAAGGAGCTAACCTGTAAAATGGTTTCTGCAGTCCATGGTACTGTCCAACGCTTCCCAGGTATTCTAAAAACCACATCTGCTGCCTGAAACAAGATCACACGCAACTATAAAATATCCACTCATAAACACATCCGAACAACAACAGATAAAAGCGGTCAAATAAACAACAGCTATCATAGTGTTGTCAGACCATAAATGCGTAATTTTTTCATGCTGAATGACAGAATCAGTAACAAACTGTATAAACGTTAAGAAACAAAAAGAAAAAAAAAATATAAACAAGGGTTGCACATTAAAACAAGTAGAACATAAAGTAAAGAGGGATAAAACATATAGAATTTATCGTTTGAAAAGCAGGGTTTAAAGTTTAAACACAAAAGTTCTAATCTTTCTTTGCGTAAGAGTTCTTTCTGTTGTGACTTGGGGTCACTAAAGTTCAAATTATAACTTTTAATCAGCAACCCCGATTGTGTTTGGACGATCTCACTGGATCTGTGCTTGTATTTCAACAAACTTGATGGTATCCAAAAATTCAATAGTGATTTTTATTCGATCAGTAAATAATCATTTTTATAGATTTGTGGAAAAAGCACACGGTAGGCATGGTGGAGCTTTTAAGCAAGGCACTAAGTGACAGACCGCTATATACACATATTATGCCAACCAGGCTACATAGGGAGTCCCAATTTACAATAAAATCCACAAATCTTGAACCATTGAAACAAGCACCAATACCAACTATAGCTTTGACTTGACAGATCAAATCCTCTAAATTCTGCTCCTCCGAGTTCAATATACTGCCATTTCTTTCCTTTCAAATGGACCCATTACCTAAGTAACACAGGTACATGTATCAGTCTGACATAGGTACGAAGTATTCGACATGGTGAAAAAAATAAAAATGAGATGCTCCTAAGCTAAAATATTTATTGTGTATCAGACAAGGGTATGTGTGTGTGTATCCTTCACAGGTAATTCATTCTAAAATCTGGATACTCATGTTGCATAGCCCATTACACAGCAGTATAACTGTGCTTGAATTACCAGTCTACTTGAAAAAGGCCCCTCACTCTGGCAGTTTCACCTTGAGGCATTGTTGTACTGAATATGGTCGGCTGATCTGAACTGAGACTCGTAGATCGATCACTATTCTCAGTAGGGGTTGGATGTGGCTACTCGTGCGGCTACAGCTTCGGACATGGCTGCTCCGGCTGAATCCAGACTTTTGGACTATAGCGACGACAACGACGAGGGACCCTGAGAGACGAAGAGAATGTTAAATGATTGCAAAAAGATTTCCCAAAGTTCTGTGGCCAATGGGCAATCAAAGAAGATACGAATAATCTCCTTAGCCTCTCTCTTACAAATCACATGTTCCCTTGGAATCTGCTTCATTCTTCATCTTAACTGATCAATGCTGAGCACTATGCCAAGTGCTAAAGACCACCAAAAAACTTGATGTTGTAAAGGAGAGAAATTTTCCAGATTCTCTTGTACTGAACTGGCAGCAGATTAACAATACCTCTTAAAGTATTCCTTTCAAACTCAGAGCGAGTTGAGGCGGACAAGAATTGACTGACTATTTCCTATCCAGTTCCCATCACCAAATTTTAGTGTCCCGATGACCAAAACAGCACTATCAGCCTGTTCAAGTATTTGGACTAAATTGCAGAGTCCTCAATATGTCTATCTGGGAGGTTTTTCCAAAGGCTCAAGTCCCAAATTACAGTGTCTCCAGTTCCATGCATGCTTTTGGAAGGGGAGTCCCACCCACCCATTTCATAAATTTGTTGGCGTATATACAAATACCCTTCAATAAATTCTTGCTGAAAGGGTCATTTTGTATATTCGGCATCCAATGCTCATCCAATGAGTTCTTTCAGCCAACTGATTAGATAATTACAGTAATCGCGAGTAAATGAATATTCACGAATTTACATATAAATCACTATATATATATTAAGGGACCCAAAGTCAGAAACCAAATAATTTATCAAAAAACAAAAATTTGATTTATATCTATTAAATTGGCCAATAAACGAAAATTCTGATTCTTCAATAATTCTTTCGATATCTCTTGGTCAATTCAAAGTTTATCTTCCTTTAGCATTGATTTTTTGATATATGCATTAGACGATATTCTCCGTGATTGCTCTGTGGCTCTATGCCATAAGTTTCGGGTCTTCTCACCATATCTCCATACTTCCATAGCCCCTCCCCACCCCCCCCCCCCCCCCAAAAAAAAAAAAAAAAAAACTTGGTGAGTAGTGTCTCTTTTCATGAGCTTTATATGTTTACACACCAACCATGCCCTCTCCAAAGGACAACAGATTTCATCCTATGGATCGTGAATTTGGTGAACCTCCCTACTTCCATTCCGAAGAGATCTCCTAATAACTCTTTCAATTTTATTAGCCAGAATGATTGGATAGGAAAGTGGGGCATTTAGTAAGTGAGTAAGCAATGGAGTGTGCTCTTGATAAGCGTCATCCCAATTCTTAAGACAGATCTCTATTATTATATTGTTTCTTTAAATAAGACTTATTTAAAGGAAGAAGTCAGCAACCCACATCCACTAGTTATTAAGAGTGAAAAACTATTTTCAATTTATTATGAGTAAGACCTGACACACTAAGAGAAGCCAATTTCACAAGTAGACTTTACAAAGTCACCACCCTTTCTCTAGTATTATTCTTCTCCCCAAAAATATTAGTTTGTTTCTCTATAACCAAAAGTCCTAGCAGATAGCATGAAATTGGACCCTCCACACCAGTTTCCCTGCCTTAGACATATCTTCAAAATACCAGACTATCATCATAGTTCAACTGGCAGACCTCAATAACTAAGTTCTTAAGTCTTGAGCATACCCAATATCGACAAAGAATGAATAGACTTTCTGCTGTTACATGTTTCCCATGTTGTTGCCTTACTTCCTTAAGTTGTCAACGGTCAGGGTCCCACCAAAGCAGATTCCAGAGAAAGAAACTGATCTTGGTAGGGATCTTTGGATTCATGAAAAGAATTTTCTCATCCACAGACAGACAATGGGTCACAGTGGTTGTGGTCAATCAGTATGGATAAATTCAAAAGATTCCCCTAGATGAGATGTCGAAGTACCATAGAGATGCCTAGTTAATCCCTCATTTACTTATTCTCCAATGGTACTTCATTATCTAAATTCCCCAAGACGAGGACTCCTTTAGAAATGTAGTGTCCTTGTAGTAATTAAAAAGTCCTCATCTAAAGTCAATCAATGGTTTAGCATAAATTGAACAGCATTTGAAAATTAATTTAGCCCAAATGAATTCATCCTTGATGGGAGGAAAAAAAAAACTAAAAAAATCTTGAAGTCCCAAGTAATTAAAAAAGATCTAGATCGCTAGAAGGACTTTGGTAAAACATAATTTTGACTTCCATGGTGGCATGCTCAAAATATGAAAAGATATATCAGCGAAGGAAGTTAAAAGGATAATAGCTTTACCTCTTTAAAAGATGTAACAAGATCCTTTTTTGCAACACTTGATTGATCCAATTCAGGCCCACCCAACTTTTCAAGCTGCTTATCTTGCACTAGCTCAGCCTCTGGGAGGCCAGAAAAAGACTCTTCATGTCGAAAACAACACACTTCTCTTTTCTACAGACAAAGATGAAAATATTCAAGTCAGACATTCAAAAATAGAAACTTAAATCAATTTTAAAGTTAAAGTATCTGACCTGCTTTAAGCATGTAGAATCAAATTCAACGCAACGGAAGCTCCTATTACAAAGGGACCGTGAGTAGATTCTACTTTGCTTCAAAGCCCTAAACCTTGAAACTGGAGGTAGAAGAAGCGAGAGGTGTTGAACGAGACAATGGCAGCAGGTAGGGTTCGACATAAGGCCGAACAAGAAATACCTAATTTTTCCGCATCAGAAAGATGAAATCCTAATGCTTTTCTTCACGAGGTTTAAGACTACAGTGTGGATTGACTGCTTATTGTAACAACTGTAAGAATCATAATACAACATCAAAAGATACATTAATTTTTTTCTCAAAGAAATAAAAATGTATTTAAATAAAAAAAAAGTAATATCATAGCTGAAAAAAATTGTTAACACAAAAGAAATGATGTTACTGTGGTGCAAGACTCTTTTGTTAAGAGAGTGATTGTTGGGAATTGAGACAAGGTTGACCTTTGTTTTTGTACCTAGTTCATGTAATTTTTCTTTCTTTTTTCCTTTTTTGTTAGCTATGTAGTTATAGATATTTCAACCCGATTTGTAACTGTTGTAAATGTTTTTCGTACTAATAGAATGCTAGTTAATTCTAAATATTGATATACAAATTGAAAACAAGACGAATACAACGAGCTAAGGCATCAAAGGTTTTGCAACCATCACCGAGGCTTTTTGACGCAATGACGCATTAAATGTTGTAAAAGCCATAACATAGTCCTAGAAAACAGTCCATACAACCATTTGTACTTGTACCTAATTACCCAACTAAGATTAAATCCCCAAAGACTACAATACCTACATCACCTTCTAAAGCACTCAGCTCCTTTATTAGTTTATCTCAGCTCTCAAATTACACAGCCAGAACAGTGAAAATAAGAATGGCCTAACCTGCAATATATGGCTGCCTTACCCGTGCCTAGAACATATTGCAACGAAAATTTTAAGCCCACTACGCAAAGAAGAAATAATGAAAAAATGCGTAAACCAGGTTGTTAAATGTCCCCAACCTAAAGAAGCTTAAAAGTTAATCCCATGAACCCTGATCAGCAAACTCCAAATCCCTAAAAAACATTATATCAAGTCTATCTCGACTCGCTCTCTACATATAATTAGTTCTTCCTTCTTTTACTCCTGATCAAATATTTTCACTAGTTTTGAACACATCGTGCAAGATAATTTCAAATAAACTTAATCCCCCATCATATTTCAGAAAAACATTAAAAAGGGGAATGTTTTCTTCTATTAAAAAAGCAAGCTTTTATAACACATCACCTTAGTAGTGCACTGCTTTTCCTAAGGTGCTGACTGATGCAGCTATACAGTGGATAACTTGGAAACAGGTGATTTATTACAAATGGGTGGGCATATGATTTACAAAACCCTTGGTGCCTTTGACAACATAGCCAGTTAGTATGACCCTCTCACAAGTACAAAGTTGCTTCACATTAGTGAGGAAGAATCAAGCTCATTCTATCCAATAGAATCATATTGACTCAACTATTTCTATTCAAACACGCAATCAAATTTAACAATATGACTAGGCTAACAAGTTCAAAAATGTCACAAGAATAAATCCAGAAACCCATTTTAAAGAATAAATTGAAAGGAGAACATTCATTGACCTACAGTGAATCAGAATTCAGAAGCATAGTCTATGGAGTCGTCAATCACAGTCGTATGCTCATCACTTAAGTTATGGGATGTAATAAAGCATCTCCCCCTTCAGTTTACCTTAAGAGGGCTACGATGAGACTGGCTTCCTCAAAACTCTGCTATCTATCTAAAGGCTGCCAATCTATTTCCAGTTTACCGTATTCAATCTTCCCTCAAGCATTGCAAAGGCTACTGAAAAATGTCTAAGCCAGTTTGTTTGGGGTTCCAGCGGTAATACACATAAATACCATTTTATCTGCTCAAAAACCTCCCTCAATAAAGAAATTAAATCTCTATCTCTATATCTATCTCTCTTATTATTATTATTATTATTGAAAATGAAAACAATTTATCAAAAAAAAAAAAAAAAAACACCTAAAGCTGCAAGGGGCAGATCGAATAATAGTTATTGAAAACAAAAACATAAAATTATTTGAAATGTTCGATTGAAAATAAAAATTCAAAGTAGAATGCATACCTGGTTATAAAGAGAGCGAGCGAACACACAACATTAGACTGAAATCCCAAAATATATGATAGAGGAAAGGAAACTCGTGTGTAAAGTAAAAAAGAGCAGAGCAGAGCAGACATGAAAAGGGATTACTGGAATAGTGGATTACTCTCTCTCTATACACCCAACCCCTTTGTTTTTTTTATGTCACGTTTGGCCAATGCACCCCCATTATTAGTCTAGAAATTAGTTTGTCCACCCATTTGATCCAGTCAGAGTGTCAGACCCTTTAAGTTACATAAATACCCCTGAACATTTAAAATACCTCAACCGTCAACAGAGTTTTTTTTTTTTTACCAAATTAATCTCAACCCAGACTTCAAAATTAAAAAAAATATGTAAATGTTAGTTGAAGTGCAAATTGATTGTAATTTTAGGATTGAATTATACAACAAAACTCACCACTCAAATTAGACGGTTAAGTCATAAGTTTTGTTAAACCAAACAGATGAATTATAACTCAAGATGATAAATTCGACAAGAAATTGATTGAATTAAAGAGAAAATCGACTAAACTAATTAAAGATCAGACTTTCTCTATCTTTGAAGATGATTGTTAACCGTAAGTTAGTAACCCCAACCCCCCACCCGAAGCGCATGAAAAGAGGAAAAATTTCAGGTTTAATTTCAGGAGAGTCCATTCTCAATGTAATTGAAATTATTTCAGCACTCAATGTACTACTCTACATAGATTGAGTTCATGTGGAACTAGAACCCATAAAAGCAAGGTTTACCGCACACCTCCCTGCATAATTTCGCCAGGCTCTCACTACCACTAAAAAAAAATTCAGCTCAATTTCCGGGAATCTAAATAAAACAAACAGTACATAATACAGATAGTAAACAATACCAAACATATACATTGATTCCAATTCTAACCGCCTGAGCAACAATAATCCATGGAGCCATATCCCTCAATTATACTAACAGAAAATGTCACATCGAACCATTGTTATTTCCTTCCTAACTACAATTGTTATTTCTCACGCGTAGAAACACATAAAAGGCTGGCTTGAACCCTCTCAGAGTTCAAATAATACTAACAAAATTACAGTTCAATTGATGATAACAGCAAGGAAAAGTACAGTGAAACTTAAATCTCAAAAGAACAAAAAGATAGAAAAAAATTCTTGTATTGATTCCATTAACTGCCTCCTTTCTGCTTCAGTGTGATCTTGTCCCCTAAACTAAGGGCAATTCCCTGGGTCTTGCTCCGTATCCTTATGTAACCGCTCAGCTTCCCGTCAGCTTGCTTTTCGATGCTCACATTCACCAAAGCATCTTCTCCAAAAACACTCTTAGCATACAGGTTTGCAGCAAGGAACCCACACTCTCCATCTAGCGCTGACCTGAAACCCAACAGAGATAACATATGAGAAGATCAGACCATAAACATTTCACAATAAATCTGAAATCCGGATCTCATTATCAAAATGGTATTGTAGGATTCATCCCTGTCTATCATGGAAACATTCTAATATACTTTCTTTCGTAAGACTGTATCATCTCTACACTACCTGTCTCTTTCTTTCATTGCAAACTCACGACAATAAAAGATTATACAAGAACTAGAAGCTTACTGTGCAGTGAGACACTTCATGTTAGTAGATTTGATGATGTGATTTAAAAAGTCCTTCTCGTCCTGAATGACTGTATTAACAGCCACCTGAAATGCAATACAAATGAGTCAAAATTTTATTCACATGCTATTCACACACATGCAAAGAAAAGTTCAAAGAAAAGAAGTACTATTCATAGTACAAAAAATCGATATCGAGCAATCTATCGTCATTCTAAAAAACCGATATATCCGGATATATCGAAATATATCTATCGATATATTTAGTTTTTTAAATGTGAAGACTAATTTTAGGGGTTCTAATTTATTTCAAAAACCAGAATCGTAGGCAAATCTTGATATAATCCCTATAAAACTTCAAAAAAATTAAGGTCAGTATCCATCAAATCAAATTCTTACCTTTTTTTAGAATCAAATCAAATAAATTTACCAAAAAAACTACTTCAATAATGAAATATTTAAATATATCACTTTCCAATTTCGATCCAGATTCTATGCGATAGAGAGATCTGGTTCTTCTTCCCGATTTCTTTCTTTTCTTCATCTCAAGAAAAGATCATCATCAAGATCTTTCCAATTTCGATCCATCTTCAAACTCATCTTTGTACCTTAGAGATCTGTTTTTCTTCATCTCCATTTTAGAGATCTGGTTCTTCTTCTTATTCAAAAAAAAAGAAAGAAAAGAATGAAGAAACAGAGATGAGTTTGAAGAAGTCAAGGAGAGAGAGAGAGAGATGAAAGAGGTGTTCATCGAAACAGAAAAAGATATGAAGGTTATCTTTCACTGTTCCGTTATCGATATATTCGATTTATATAATCTTTCGAAAAATATCGCGATATATCGCAAAGAATCGAACGATAATTGACAGATACTTTAACCTTGATATTTTCGTAATGTATCGTATCGGTTTACTGAAATAGCGATTCGCGATATTTTGTACTATGGTACTATTAGACCTATTCCACAAACAAAGTCCCAAACCAAGAAAACCAACTTCTGATCCTGCTAGTTTCAGGATGCAAAACAAACTTTAAAGTTAAAACCGCCAATACATAAAGCCTAAAACATCTTTTATATTTCTACTATTGTTACAATCAAGAAATGATTGTAACTTAAAATAATTAAAAAGAAAACTAGAAGAAGATGAGAAGATAGAATTGGATTTATTCAGGGAAAACCTACCTCCAATATGGTTCTATCGGAGGGAATCTTGCCTCCATTCACACAACCGTGCAAACTATTATCAGATTTCAGCCTCCCATTTAATTGATCAAAGATGACTCCATTATTCCACTAAATCCACTAACAGAGATAGTTGCTAAATAAAAGGACTACTAACCACTAATTGACTTAGTCAAACCTAAACACTAACTAACCCAATAACACAACTCACATGCCCATTACAACTCATGTTGTAATATGCGTCTTGCCATCAATCAACAAAAAAAAAAAAAAACAAATGTGGGAGTTCATATTATAACAGATGCCATCACTATATCATAACATGGCCACAATTTTGTTCACGAAAATTTGACCCTACATCAGCAAATACAAGCTATGACACATTGACTGACAAAGCTTCAGAGGAAAAAAAAATGGGCAGGAGCTCAACTCCAATCTTTCATTTTTCCATATCAGTATCTAATCTAATCTTTACAACCCATACTTACATCTCAAATCCAACTCATAGCAAATCTCAAAAGGTAATGATCACTCAACCTAAACCAACTCAGGCCGCCATACTGTCTGCACCTAAATGCACACAGCTCAAATCCAACCCCTAACAACTCAGGTCTTACTGAATCTGTGAATTGTGACTTAATTTTATTTAGCATTATTCATAATTTTTTCAAATCATTTGATATGTAGTCAATTGGAAGTGCCAAGGAGCAGTATGAAAGTTTAACTAGTAGAAATCCGAGGTATAATCATGTATTCATGGGAATCAACTTTGCTTTTCACTATCTCTTTGCATTTTTTACTACTCCTTTTTAGGAAGTCGGTGTGAATCTCACTCAATCTTTCTCACACCAATCCTCCCCTCGGCTAGTAAAACTACAAACAAATATAACTAAACAATATATATAGCACGCAAGAAAAAGGCTGCAAAATGATCTATAATCATTCAGAAAACTCAGATGCTATTAAACAATATAAACAATCATGAAATTAAATAAAGCAATTAACCACAGAAGGTACCTTGTTTTCCCATTCGAATTCAGCCCACATAGCTCTAAATGCAACATCAGCGCACGTAGCAGGTGAGATGTAGTCCATGATATCTATGTGAATATCATTAAGAACAACAACAGTTCGCTCAAGCACATTCGACGTCTCGTAAACAATATTTCCAAATATGACTCCTGTTTCAGTTGATGAGACCTTAATGTTGGCTCGTATCTGCTTGCTTGATTCTGGAGCCAGAGTGTAGTTCTGAGGGCGCTCAACAAGTTTGAGGTCACCCATAGTGGCCAACTCCAAGCACAAGTTCTGAAGAGTCTCCTTTGTTCGGTTGATGACAGTAACATCAAGGACAATGTCATAATGATGAACTGTAACATATGCTTCAGCATAAACAGGATCACTAAAGCCAGTCAGTTGAAGAATCCTGTTCAACTTGTTTGCGTCATCTCCATCCTTAGTGAACTCTCCAGTTGCACGTTTCAAATCATCTTGGACCTCATCTTCCAACTCAATCTGGCTCATACCCTGAAAGCCAAATTGAAATAAGACCAATATGAGAAACCCAAAATTAGCAATAACTATCACAAAAAGGACATTAATATACATTATCATTGATTCATTGTCCAATACACAATAAAAGATATGATTTCAGTATTTCACAACTATGGATCCAAATATTCAATCGTCAACTCGTCAAGTAACTGATCCAATTCAAATTTCATAAATTGCCAATTCAAAGCATATGATGTAACAACACTTTCTCACCGAAAATATTTAATAGCGTAATACCCTCCAAATAGGTGGTTAAAAGTTCCAATGTAGGACAGTTCCTTCATTTCAAATTATACTAACAGGTTTCACAACATAATTATTCATATGCAACACTTTTCCTTGCCTCAAATGTTTAGATCTACATAGGTGTGTGTGTGTTTCCTTGCCTCAAATGTTTAGATCTACATAGGTGTGTGTGTGTTTCCTTGCCTCAAATGTTTAGATCTACATAGGTGTGTGTGTGTGTGTGTGTGTGTGTGTGTGAGTGTGTGTGTGTGTGTGTGTGTGTGTGAGAGAGAGAGAGAGAGAGAGAGAGAGAGAGAGAGAGAGAGAGAGAGAGAGAGAGAGAGAGAGAGAGAGAGAGAGAGAGAGCTGCAGTGAAAAAAAATCAGCAGGAATCTTCTTGCTATATATATAGAGCAGATCAATGCAAGAAGATTTTATAAAGGGCACGTAAATTGGTAGCTAAAGTTCTATAGCTATCCAGTCATGTCGAGAGAGACTGTTGCGGCACATAGCTAGCTAGCTAGAAACTCACTAATCAATTTTAAATCCTGCAAGAGTGTACACAAGTACAACTTTTGAAAAAAATGTTTTATCAGTTTTGCAGCTGACATTCTGCAAAAAATAAAACCCTGGAACAAGGGGATATACAAAGTCTATCTGACATCATAGCAAGGTAATTTTTCTTGGGAGTCTGTTATTTTTGAGCCTTCATGAAGCTTTGTTTGCTTTGTAGTTGGTTTTGTTATGTTGTTAACCAGGGATATCTCACCCCTCGGTAATCTTTGTATAGTACTTTTCATCATCTAAATGTTATGATCATTTACCTCTCTCAAAAAAAAAAGGTAAGTTAACATTAGATGTCATCTTGTAACAGATTCAACAAAACTAGAAAGGAATACAAATTATTACAAAAATAAGAATAAATGGCTAATATGAACTTATCTCATTAACATGGACTTGGGTGCTGTGTGAATTTGGAATAATTTCACAGTTTTCAGGCACTATTCATTTGAAGAATATAAACAAGACTAAATGAGTATATGAACTTATCTCATATAGTCATATCCATGGATTTCAATCATTGCTGTATGAATTTGAAATCATTTCACGGTTTTCAAGTCATTTGAAGAATATAAAAGAAATATATAAATATATAACGTCTTACCTTCCTGCTCTTCAAATGGTAGAAGTCAATGAGGTCATCTGGCTGAGCATGGGAGATCTGAGCCTTTGCTTTAATCTCTTCCGTTTCTCGAAACTGTTTATCTGCAAGCATTTTAACAAAACTCTCCCGGCATGAATGTAACCATATCCTTCTAGTCTCGTCACCAGTATTACACAGTAGTCTTATGCAGAGGATGATCCTATCATATGAATCATTGTCGATTGGATGTGGAAGATATGAAGATTGTCCTAGTTGCAGCATAGAGACCATGATCAATAAGGCCTGAGATGACGCCTTGTTCACTTCACTTTGTGCTGGCTGAACCTCTTCCAATCTCAAAATAAGTTTCGTCAAGGTACAAGCAACAACAGCTCCTAGGAAAAAATCACCAGTAAGAATCAAGGACCTGAGGTTTCCAGGTGCAGACAAGGATCCCTGAACAAGAGTTGGGGGGGAGATGGCAGTTTCTGAAGCAGCACTCTGTGTAGCATAGGTACCATCTGCAAGAATTGCCGGTCTTCTTGAAGAGACAGTGATTGAATTTACTTGTTGAGATGACTTTGAAGAATCAACACCCTCCCCTTCTTCAGCGATTGTGTAAAACGGAAGATCACCCAGACATTGCGTAATGGTTTGTATGCCGCTCTCAACTTCAGAGAGCGAAAGACAGTACTCTCCAATGATCCAAAGGGCACATGAACAAACCCGTGCAGCACGTATCTGGTAGAAAGTATCCAAGAGCCTTGTTATGATTGAAACCCTTAATTTTGGGTTGGTTTCAATAATTTCCCGAACAAAAACAACCACATCCATAGCAGAAGCAACATTGTTGTCTCCCAAGAAATCCATCAACAAATGAACCACAGTGCTTGCGACGTCAGGAAATTTAATTGCACAAGAATGTATGGCTTGGACAAGCATTTGGCGATACTCTCCATTTTTCTCCAACTCAGTACTTTGTGTCTTTACAACTTCCTTCTTCAGCATTAAAACTACCTCATCAACATTGCGAGGAGTTATCAGTTCAAGAGAAATGTCGATCGTCTTCCTTCGAATGTCAAGATTTGGGCTTGAGAGCGCCCTAAGTACATCCATGATCATCTCAACCATGATATCTCTGTGAGAAATTTTGAGCTCGTTCAACCGATCAAGCACAATTAGCTTAACATTGTTGTCACTTTGAGATATTAGAAGCTGGCAATAGGTGCTTGCAGCTTTCCTAATAACTGTAGGAGAAGATGAGAGGGAGACAAGTGTGGCAGCAGACTCATAGATAACAGCTGGAGAGGGTGCATCCAACAGAGATATAATAATCATTATGTATTTTCCCTTCTCTCCTTGTTTCGCTTTACAAACCTTACGGATCAGCTCCAAAATAACCATCTGAAGCATCTCATTCCAAGTAGCAACACTCTCCACATGGGTCTGAAGGTAATTAATAGCCCTGTCCTGAGCACAATTAAACAGCATCAAAAAGGCATTCCTTTTTGCCGAAGGATCCTGCTCTGTGGAAAGTGCCTTCTCTATCATTTCAGGAGCATCAACAAGGAGTTGATCCCCTTGTTGAAGATTGTAAATGGACATCACAGCAAGAATTGCACTTTTACGAATATAAGGATGTCTATGCTCCAAATTCGACAAAACAGATGGGATCAAAGGCTCAATAATCTCAGTCTCCTTCAACCGACAAAGAAATCTAAGAGTCACACCACGAATATATTCATTCGGATGTTGAAGATTATTTCTCAAATTCTGACAAATCAAGATCATCTCTGGTAAAACTCTCCCTTTAGTATCAGTCTTTTCTATAATCTCCAAATACAGAAGCAATAGTTTCTGAATCGTATGATCTTCAGATGGTAAAACATATCTAACAATTGTAATAAAAAGCTGAGGAAGTGTTTCACCATTCAATAAAAGCATAATTGCTTTCTTCATTGCTTCTACTTTAGAAGGAACATCATTTCCTTCTAAAGCTTCTTTGATCTCATTAGCAAGTGCAGGTGTTCCTTTATCAAAGTGAATTAACAAAGAACAATGCTTCTCCATTTTAAATTTGATTCAGATCTGAAACAATAACATTCTTAAAACCCTAAGTTTCAATCAAATTTCATTAAATCTAAACGAAAATGTGTTTGATATAAACGATATAAACCCTAATAAAATACAAATTACAAATTACAAGTAGAAATAGATTTTGAATGTACCTTAGATCAGATCGTGGAGAAGAAATTCAACACAACAGTTATATCTCCTTCGTTCCGATTAAACGTTGTAGAACTTAACGAAAAAGAGATTCGAGAAACAGATCGAAAGAGAGAGGGAGAAGAATGAAGAAAGATTTCACTCTGCTTGCTCTCTGCATAGATAGAGAGTCAGATCTGAGGTTGAGATCGGTGTGTGTGAGAGAGAAAGAGCTGTTTATATATTAATGTAAAGTGTGAGTGCGAGAAGGAAAAACTTGCGGAAGAAAATTATTGACATCATAATTATTTATTACAAAAAACTGTGTACAAGTTTTTTGCTTCACATTTATTTATTTATTTTTACCTATTTTCATTTTTTTTATAAAAAAAATTAAAAAACATTTATTTTTGAAAATTTAGAAAACTGTTTTAGATTTCCAATTTTTATTTTCATTCTTTTTTAGCTATCTGGCTTCATACAAACTTACCCATCCATCTAAAATTATTCCTTCATTTTTATTTACAAATCATTTCAGGGATCATGCGGACTCATTGTAAGCATTACTTTGACTTCAAGTACAAGCATGACTACGTTAGAGATATCTTGATTGATGTATTCTGGCAGACTGGAGTACAGGTTAAGAAGAAAGCTCATGTTAACTTCCTTACTCATCTTAAGGAAGGAAGATCGACATTACATCCTGCTGATATTCTGGTCTACAACTGGTCTGAAGGCGTTCGCGTGTTTTGATGTTACAGGGGCATCTTCGATGGTCGTGCTGGGTACTGGGATTTTTGAGGTTAGTCTAGCAGCTACCAATACGGCAACAACAAAAGTGGAGAAACATGATGGAGCTTGTAGGGCTAACCAACATAGTTTTATCCCTTTTGCATTTGACACATTTGGTTTGCTAAGCTCAGAAGCAGTTGAGCTCCTCAGGAGAGTGCAGAAGGTAATGGATAACAACGTGATGACTGTGGGTTCGAACGAATATGTATTTAGGAGAATCGGGTTTGTAATTCAGAAAGGACTTGCAACACAGTTTATAGGGCATTTGTCCTATACTTTTGTGTAATTCTTCAAATTTTTATCAATAAAATTTATTTTTGAAAGGAAAAAAAATCATACACTCCATCCAACAAATTTTAACAAGTGATATATATATCACTCAAAAAAAAGTTTATTAGGTAATAGTTATATCTTGTGACTTAAAATACATAAATTTTATATAGTCAAAATATAGTTTGATTAGAATGTAATAAGCTAAAATATTTCTTTTTTTACATCAAACTAAATGGCTGAAAAAATAAATAAATAAATATATATATATGTATATATATATATATATATATATATATATATATATATATATATATATATATATACCAAAATTAAAGCAGGAATATAAATAGTTAAATTAAACTAAGACAAAACAGCGAAAATTACAGAAATCTTAAAACATAAAATTGAAAGACAGAAATTAAAACAGAAAAGTAAAAACAGAAAATAAAGAAGAAGAAGAAAATATGAAACTTTATTCACATGAAATTAAAAGCTAAAATAAATAGAAAGAAAAAGAAAACGAAAAGAAAACTTACAGAATACTTGAGATATTCACATATAATTCCCCCTGAATAAAGTTTCAGGTGGAAACTACGCACACCAAAATTAAAACTAGAAGGGAAAGGTTACAAGAAAAGCTAAAAGATTACAAGTAGAAGGGAGGAGAAAAGAGAAAGCTTGAGAGAGAGAAGAGGGTTTGCTTCACGATTGTTGAAGGCTTCTATGGAAGGCTTGAACGTTGTGGAAGGCTTGTTCTTTCACTTGTGAGAATGCTTCGTTATATAAGCATTTAGAAAGTGGAAAGTGGGTCCCAGTTGGAAGTGGGAAGTGGGTCCCAAAGAGCACTTTGAGAGCATTATATGAAAAGTGGGTCCCAGTTGATAAGTGGGAAGTGGGTCCCAGTTGGCATTTTGCTAGTGGTGGACCCCATTGAATAGTAAGCACCTTTGTCTTGTCGGTAGAATAATTTTCTTCATTTTGCTAATGTGGGCCCCAGTTGTAAGTGGGTAGGTCCCAGTGAATAATAAGCATTTTTATTGTCGGTAGAGTAATTGTGGACTTCATAGTTGGAGTCTGGTAATTGAGCGAGGCAATCATTAGTCCTCTCCAAGATCAATATCGTCATTATCTTCGTCATGCTGGGAAGAGCTATGTTGAGAGCAATCTTGTTTAAGGTCCCACCATGAAACAATAGAGTTACCAGGAAAATTAGATTCTTTACTGGTATTGGAGTTAGTGTCCATGGGAGAAATATCTCCAAAAGAGGCTTGGATTTGCTCTTGCATTTCTTGGATAATTCTGATTTTAATTTCCTGGGATGAAAGTCCGGGATGGTCCTTTGTTAATTTTTCCCTGAGGATTGAAACAGGATTGGAAGTAGAAGGTTCTTTAACAACCGGTGATGGAGTATGCCTGGAGGCATATAATTGTTCCAATTTCTGGATGTCAGGAGTAATATTTTCTAATTTTTTCTCAATGGGGCATTTGGCCCACCATTTATAATGGTATTGTCTGCACAGACCATGAAGGCCCTCAGAAGCTTGGAATTGGCAACTGTAAGTCCAGGCCCAAATCCATGGGATTAAATAATCCGCTAGGAAAAAGAGGAGTGATTTTCCTCGAATCTTATCACTACCTTCGAACAAGTGATGGTATTGAAGATAGGGTTTAAAAAGAGCTTTTAGCTCAGGTGGCAAATAATCCAAATTAGAACCAAATTTAAAGAACCAATTGTAAAACCAATTAGGAATTTCGTTGTTATCTTTTTTGAAATCTTTATCAAAATAGAGGAACCAAGAGTGTTTCCTCTGAGGATTTTGGTAAAAGAAAGAATAGGACCATGCGTCCATATAATCCCAATAATTATAGGTTTGATTGTAATTATGGTATGGACCACGTAATTCCCGTAATTTATTGGGATCGCCCCAATCAGAAGATTTGAGGACCATGTGAATCATTGCTTTACTGTAAGCAATAGGAGAATTAAGGGTATTACCCTTTCTGTTATGTTCGAAACTGACAGATTTAGTTTCTTCTAAAATTGATTCATAGAAATATCTATGTTTTCCACCTCGGATAGGACTATTATCCTTTTCATCAAAGTATTTTTGTCCCAAAATTATGGGATCAGATAACCATTTTTCATCCTCTGAATTGAGGATTACCAGGAGTTCTGTATAATTTTTTAAGAATAACTTAGGCTCATTGTTGAGTAATAATACTTCTTTCATAGTTTTGTCCATTGGGACTTTTCTAGAAGAACCTGTATTAGGACTAATTGGGCTTAATTTGCCTTTTCCTTTATTTTGAGAACCCGAATTGGGGCTGCCGAGGCTTAATTTGCCTCTTGAATGTCCTTGACTATTCATCCCTGTAAATATTCACGGGTAAGAAAATCAGGAAGAGAATTAGTATCTCCTTTTATAAATTCTATTTGAAATTCAAATACTGAAAGAATTGCTTGCCATCTAGCAAAAATATGTTTGGATGCTAAATTTTTAACATCTTTTTCAATAATGTCTTTTGCCGAACTACAATCAATTCGTAACAAAAATTCCTGGTTTATTAAATCTTCTTGGAATTTGTTAATACAATTGACTATGGCTAACATTTCTTTTTTAACAGTCGAATATTTGACTTGGGCATTTTTCCAAACCCCAGAATGGAATCTGATTAGATCCTTTTTATTGGTCAAATTATTTTTCTGTTTAAGTATGCCACCATAACCTTTGTCAGAGGCATCTGTCTCCACAATTTTTAATCCATTAGGATTAGCCAGAGATAAACAAGGTAACTGTTTAGCTTTAAGTTTTATCTTTTGAACAGCTTTAGTATGATCTATAGACCATGGTTCAGGATTTTTACGAAGTCTTTCATAAAGAATTTTGGTGTCAAAAGCTATATCTTTGTAATAATCAGAGATATAGTTAAGACTTCCTAAGAATCGCTGTAATTGTTTTTTATCTCTGATATCATCAGAGAATTTAGAAGCAAATTCTATAGATCTATCAATAGGGATGATTTTCCCTTGACAAATATTATGTCCTAGAAATCGAATATCGGTTTTAAATATCTTCATTTTTGGTGCAGAAACAACTAAACCGTTTTTCTTAATAAGATGAGAAAATGTATTTAGGTGTTTAAAATGTTGGTCAATAGAATTGGAAAAGATCAATATATCATCAATATATACAATACAGAATTCTGTATAAGCATTAAAAATTTCATTCATAATATTCATAAATTCTGAAGGGGCATTTTTTAAACCAAAAGCCATTACATTCCATTCATAGTGTCCAAAAGGAACAGTAAAAGCAGTTTTATACTTATCTTGTTCAGCAATTTGAACTTGCCAATAACCTGATTTTAAATCAAATTTAGAAAATATACGGGCATCATTTAAGCGTTTTAATAAGTCCTTTTTATTAGGAATAGGATAACGAATCCATTGTAAGACTTTATTAAGGGGTTTATAATTAATGACCAATCTAGGAATCCCTCGTTCTTGTTCAGCATTTTTATTAACATAAAAGGCTGCACAACTCCAACAGGAAGAACTTTTCCTAATAAGTCGTTTATCTAAAAGACTTTGAATTTCAGTCTTGCATAATTCCATATAAATTTTATTCATTTGAATAGGTCTAGCCTTAGTAGGTATCATGTTTTCATTAAAACCTTCAATATAAGGTAGATTAACAATGTGTTGTTTCCTATCCCAAAAGACATTAGGAACATCACTACAAATTTCTTTTTGAAATTGTTTTTCCAAAGAAATAATTTTTTCTTTAATAATATTTTGTTCTAATTGTTTATTAATTGAAGCATAGCTTATTTCTTGGGATAAAAAATTAATCTGTTTTTCTTTTAAAAATAAAGTTTCTTGTAATTGATTAATATAATTAACCTTATCTTTAAAGACAAATTCAAAGATTATCTTTTTTCCCTTTATAGTAGTGTGAATACCAGTATTATCTATTCTTTCAATAGGCCAAATAAGGCTTAGAAAGGGTCTACCTAAAATTACCATTTGAGACAGGTTATCAGATAAAACAAAAGAAGTATTAATACAAATACCATCATTGCAAACAAAAACATCTGATAATTTATAATTTATTCTCATAGGAGAACCATTAGCAGTATTCAATGCATACTTAGTTTTTTCAAAGTACTTAGTAGGAATTAAACCTTCTCTTATATAATTAAGGTCGGAACCACTATCAACTAAAGCAATAGATTCTAAAGTAAATTCCTGATTAATTACCAGTTTTACTTTAATATGCCATCGCTGATTGGTAGAGTAAATTAAGGATAGTAAATCTCCAGTGGTTTCTATCTCTGGTGAAAAATTTGTTTGATTTTGAAATAAGGAAATTTTCTTATTTAAGATCTTAATTTCTGATTTAAGATTATTAATTTCACCTTTAAGGTCAGAAATAGTAGATTTACTAATTATAGAATTAGAACCAGTATTATTATTATTAAAAGAAGAAAGAGTTGTAGAAGAATTTATATATTTATCCAAAGCTTGTCTTCTTTCAACAGGATTAGATATTTTATTGATAACATCTAAAATTAAGGTCTGGTCATTACTCAGGACATTAATACTAGGTATGTCATAATTTAGAAAAGTCTCTTGATAAAATTCATTTTCTAATTTTGATTCACTATTAGTGATATCCATTAGACCATGTATAAAAGGTTTATTCCTTTTAGAATATTGATTAAAAACAAATTGTTTTTTGAAAGAAATTCTATTATAGATAGATTTCTGACGGAAAGGTTTTTTAGAGATTTTCCTCTGGGAAATAATATTTTTAATACTAGGTGATAAAATACTTATAGTATTATCAAATTGATTAGGATATTGTCCTATTTTATTATTCTCAGTTAATTCTGAAATAATAATTTCTTTACTAGAGGAAATGAAAGTGACATCGTGGGTGACGTCATAAATGACATCATGAGTGTCCTTATGAGGGACATCATGCTTATCCTTTAGACTGTCGTTAATATCCCTGTCCATTTTCCTAGAAGAAACAAGAATGATATTATCATGTTTGTCGTTGATATAATTATCAACTTTTCTAGAAGAAATAAGAATGACCTCATCCTTATCTTCTAGGCTGACTTTATCTTCTAGGCTGACTTTAATATCACTGTCAGTTTTCTCAAGAATGACATCATGTTCATTCTCTGAACTGGCGTTGGTATTATTGTCTCCATTATTCTTATCTTTATCAGATACCTTATTGGGTACAGTATTCATATCCCGTGATAAAGTATTAGTATTAGTCAAAGTCTTTATGGGTTGATCTTGACTTAAATTCTTGTTTTGTGAAACAAATTCTTTTGCAGGAGAACCATAGATTTTTCCCCATAAATTCCATGTACCTGAATTAGTTTTATTAACCTTATTCTCAGTATTGATAATTTTACTGTCAATTGGTTGTAAATCTGGAATAACTTTAATAAACTTTGTCTCTTCTGAGATTGGTTGTTTGAGAACAACTGATTTCAGAATAACAGATTCATCTGTTATAGGAGACTTAGTAGGAAGATTATTAGGTTTAGAACTTTTATTAACAGTATTAGTCCAATTGTTAAAAAATTCTTGAATAACACCAATTTCTAAAGTCCTATCCCATCGTAGCACGTAATGCGCAAATGGAATAATACTCTTAGTATCATTTAAATATTTGTAATAATTTTCTTTTAAAAATTCATGTTGTTCATCATCATACTGATCCTTATACCATATTCGAAAGGCATTATATTTAGGATCTTCCATTCATTATTAATGGTCACTCGATTAATAATAAATTAATCTGTTGATTGTACAGAAGAAATCCATCTAGAATTATTAATTTCTTCTTTATAAATATTATTTTGATTCATCATTAAAATTAAAGAAAGCTTAAATAAAGCAGAATAACACGAAAGTGAAGATGTCAATAAGGAGTTAGAGATCATATAGTACTTAACCCATAAGTAATTAATCAGAAATAAGAACATAGTAAAATACAGTTTTAATTCATTTTTCATGATTAATGCTGACAGTCAGCGATTTAAGTCAAAACTGATAATTACTTCATATCTTAATTCATAATTTATTTCAACAGTCAACGATTTCTGTCACGGTGAATAATAATCTCATATCCTAGATCATGATGAACTTCAACAGTCAACGTATAAGATCCCTAACGCCAACGGCCACCTGCCTACGGCTAAACGGGAGAAAGACCGTGACAAAGTCTCTATTCATCATAACTTAGAATATTAAATTATTACTACCGGAGACTACAAGTAATCCAACGCGACTAGATAGAAATTAATCATAAATCAAACATAAAAATAATTATTAGTCGGAGACTACAGAGTAGTCCAACGCGACTATGTCAAAAATATTAACCATAAATTCCATTAAGAAAATAGGTAATATTACTAACAAGAGTGTTAAGCAATAGAGGTCGGCATGCACATGAGTGCTCGGTACCTCATCACCGCAGCAGTCAGAGGCCACTAGTAGCAGATGACAATCAATTCCCCTAGACTAAGGGTTGCAGTGCTCTCTAGGAGTTGCTAATTTCCTTGATTAGGAATATTAATCATATCTTAACGAAGAACTTGAAACAATATCATCGTTCTTATAAACTGGATAATTACTGTTAGTCAAGACCACTACATGATCCCCAACAGTAATTTACGCTGACGGGTATGATTAAAAGTAGAATTCTTATTATATAAACCATGAGGAATAGCATTATTAGATTCCTTTATACCTTTAATTTCAAACTCATCATCAATTCTTTCAGGAATACTGGAGGTAGAAGCTCTAGATGGTTCCTGATAATAGAAATTTTTTACAGATTTAAGACGGGATATCCTATTAGAGGAAAACCTTATTTCAATATCACCTTCGGGGTTCTGGATGATTTGATCTAGGTTTCTATTAACAGGTTGGGTAGGAATAATACCCTGATGATCCCAGTTCTCAGGATAATTAATTTGATCCCAAGGAATAATTTTATTACAAGCCATATTTGACTTACCCAGATTAGTTTCAATAATGGTTGTATTACCTTTATTACTAATTAATTTGGCATTAGGACTCAAAGTGTTCATTACCTTAAATTGAATTCTATATGCAATATTCAAAATTTCGGAACCAGAAATGAATTCATAACCTTTAGTATCTAGGTCCATCATAACACTTTGCATGATATTATCATCGGATAGGGATAATTCCAAATTAGGATAGATATTACAATAAACTGGTCCATTACTAGTAGTGGACTCCATAATACCCATTAAGGATTTTTGATAATTTGTACATCTAGCATCTCTAAGGGCTAGAAGGAAACAACAATCAATTCCCTTTAGGTGTAAAGGTTTTACAGCAATTTGAATTAATCCTATATGGATGTAGTGATAATTTTGACGATATCTAATAATATCTTGCTCAGTTATTAAAGGAATAGATTTTTTATTACTATTAATTGGCATGGTATGTTCAACCGTTTTAATAGACATAACAACTTTGTAATCAAAAGATCCTATGTTATAAATTCTTTTAGGTTCAATTCTGGGCATATCCCAATTTAATAATTCATTTTCCATTTTCTCTATATTAGAGATTTCAATACATTCTTCATTTTTTAAGAATTTCTTTTTATTTTTAAACATATTAAACATAATAACAGAATAATTCTAAATGTTAAAAAACTTAAAAGCAGAATATTTTGAGAGCAGAGATGTCAATAGGGAGTTAGAGATCATGCAATACTTAACTCATAAGTAATTATTCAGAAATAAGAACATAGTAAAACACAGTTTTAATTCATTTTCCATGATTAATGCTGACAGTCAGCGATTTAAGTCAAAACTGATAATTACTTCATATCTTAATTCATAATTTATTTCAACAGTCAACGATTTCTGTCACGGTGAATAATAATCTTATGTCCTAGATCATGATGAACTTCAACAGTCAACGTATAAGATCCCTAACGCCAACGGCCACCTGCCTACGGCTAAACGGGAGAAAGACCGTGACAAAGTCTCTATTCATCATAACTTAGAATACAAAATTATTACTACCGGAGACTACAAGTAGTCCAACGCGACTAGATAGAAACTAATCATAAATCAAACATAAAATAATTATTAGTCGGAGACTACAGAGTAGTCCAACGCGACTATGTCAAAAAAGATTAATCATAAATTCCATTAAGAAAATAGGTAATATTACTAACAAGAGTGTTAAGCAATAGAGGTCGGCATGCACATGAGTGCTCGGTACCTCATCACCGCTGCGGTCAGAGGCCACCAGTAGCAGCATGACAATCGATTCCCCTAGACTAAGGGTTGCAGTGCTCTCTAGGAGTTGCTAATTTCCTTGATTAGGAATATTAAACATATCTTAACGAAGAACTTGAAACAGTATCATCGTTCTTATAAACTGGATAATTACTGTTAGTCAAGACTACTACATGATCCCCAACAGTAATTTACGCTGACATGACGCTGATACCAAAATTAAAGCAGGAATATAAATAGTTAAATTAAACTAAGACAAAACAGCGAAAATTACATAAATCTTAAAACATAAAATTGAAAGACAGAAATTAAAACAGAAAAGTAAAAACAGAAAATAAAGAAGAAGAAGAAAATATGAAACTTTATTCACATGAAATTAAAAGCTAAAATAAATAGAGAGAAAAAGAAAACGAAAAGAAAACTTACAGAATACTTGAGATATTCACATATAATTCCCCCTGAATAAAGTTTCAGGTGGAAACTACGCACACCAAAATTAAAACTAGAAGGGAAAGGTTACAAGAAAAGCTAAAAGATTACAAGTAGAAGGGAGGAGAAAAGAGAAAGCTTGAGAGAGAGAAGAGGGTTTGCTTCACGATTGTTGAAGGCTTCTATGGAAGGCTTGAACGTTGTGGAAGGCTTGTTCTTTCACTTGTGAGAATGCTTCGTTATATAAGCATTTAGAAGGTGGAAAGTGGGTCCCAGTTGGAAGTGGGAAGTGGGTCCCAAAGAGCACTTTGAGAGCATTATGTGAAAAGTGGGTCCCAGTTGATAAGTGGGAAGTGGGTCCCAGTTGGCATTTTGCTAGTGGTGGACCCCATTGAATAGTAAGTACCTTTGTTTGTCGGTAGAATAATTTTGCTAATGTGGGCCCCAGTTGTAAGTGGGTAGGTCCCAGTGAATAATAAGCATTATTGTTGGCGATATTTGTCCATGGCAGAATAATTGACGGGTATTGTAGACCCCTCCAGTTGGCTGATTATCCAGAAAAGTAGATTCTTTCTGGAAGTCGGATAAGTGTATATGGGCCCCATTCAGTTCAGGCTGGTTTTTGGTAAATTTCTCTATTGATTTGGACTGATAATTTGTTCCAATAAATTCATATTCTGAAAAAATTGGTTCAATTGTGGATCACTTCCCATAATATTCCATGAGAAAGGTGGATTGTAATCTGTCAAATCTATTTTACCATTGGAACTTAATCTGAAGTGGTAATATAGGATTGTAACATCAGTGGCAATATAGTCCATAGCAGGGTTGAATTTAAACCACCAGTTAGAAAACCATGTGGGTATTGTCCCACTAAAATCAGGGGAAAATGAAAAATTCCAAAAATATTCATGTTGGGGAATTTGAAGAAAGAAGGTATAGACCCATGCATCCATATAGTCCCAATGGGTAAAGGTCCGTAAGTTGTTGAAATGAGGAAAGGGACCAATAAGGGGCTTGGTAATAAAAGGTTCTCCCCATTCGGGAGGTTCTATTATTTTATGAATAAGTGCATCTCTATAAGATTTAGAGAATTGGTTATTAACCTTGGAAAAAGAGACTGAACCAGTCGTAATTAAAATAGATTCGTAGAATTCTCTACGTTCAAGAATTTGGGATGGACTATTAGTCTCTGGGTTAAAATTATTAAAACCTTGGTAAATAGGTGAATGTAGCCACATTATATCTCTATTAGTTAGATCAAAAATTAATTCATTGGAATTCTTCAGATATGATCTGGTATTATTATCTTCAATAGAAGATTTACTGATATTCCGTTTCCTTTCTTTTAAAGCAGGAGATAATTTTTCCCATTCGGGAGGAGAATAAAGCATTTCACCCTTTCTTTTATTAGAATCCGAATTAGGATTATCTGATTTTTCCCATTCGGGAGGAGAGTAAAGTATTTTACCCTTTCTTTTAGTAGAATCCGAATTAGGATTATTTGCTTGACCATGAGGAGTCATTTCTGCAAAATTAAAGCAAATATTGTCTTTAAGACTCGATCATAATCCTTTAATTAGGATAAAGATAATTAAGACTCGATCATAATCCTTTAATTAGGATAAAGATAATTAAGACTCGATCATAATCCTTTAATTAGGATAAAGATAATTATCTTACTAGACAAGAATTGATAAATAGATTCCCTGTTACAAAGAAAGAGGAATATTAATGTCAGAACTAGAAGGTTCCTCAGGTATTTCAAAAATCATTTTTTCTTTTAATTGATGGTTATAGTCCTTATCAGGTTTTATGATAAATTCAAACCTAACTTTTTTCCCCATAAGGATAGTATGAATTCCTTCATCATCGATTCGTTCAATTGGCCAAATAAGGCTTAAAAAAGGTTTCCCTAAAATTATCATTTGGGATAAAGTATCAGATAAAATGAATTGAGTTTTAATACGAATAGTATTATGACATATTAAAACATTTGATAATTTATTATTTATTTTCATAGAAGAACTGTTTGCAATATTTAATGCATAATTGACCTTTTCAAAATATCTAGAAGGTACCAGATTTTGCCTTATACAATTTAGGTCAGACCCACTGTCTATTAGGGCAATAGTTTCTAAAACAAAATCCTGGATAATGAACTTGATATTGACATACCATTTTTGGTTAATATTATTATCTAAGTATAATAATCCTCTAGTTTCCTTAGCGTTGATAAGAGGAAGATTATCTTTTGTTTCTAAACGAGTAATTCTCCATTTTAGATTATTAATTTCGGTTTTTAAATTATTCATTTCTTTTCTAAATTCAGAAATGGGAACTTCTTTAGTTAAAGGTTTTGATTCTATTCTGTCGAAAACCTTTTGTAATGAATAAGGTTCTATAATACTAGAATTATACCTATTATTATAGGAATCCTTTATATATTTTTCAATAGCCTGTCTTTTCTCTAAAGGGTCGACAATATTATCAATCATATCAAGAATAAGAGTCTGATTTTCAGATAAAACATTAATACTAAGGCCGTTCATGTCAATGATAGCCTTGTAATAGTCTTGGGAAGTCTTACAGTGTGTAGAACATCCTTTCCCTGACTGATGACTATTATCAGATTCACTATTAGTGAGTTCTTCCACTTCCATGATTTGATCAGAAGAATCATCCGAATAGTAGCTACTAGAAGCTTCATTATTGTCAAAAATTTTGTTAATTTGTTTTTTAATATTATCATCAATGCCTAATTCGTTAATTTGTTTACGAATGTCGATTTTAGAATAACATCGATTAGCATAATGACCTATTTTACCACATTTATGGCAAGTAATATTTTTGACATTCTTTTTATTCTCTTTAGAGGATGAATTAGGTAAAACCTGGTCAGGTCTTTTAAAAGGTTTCCTTCGAAAATATTTCTTAGAAAATCTTTTAGGGGATGATATAGTTTTATCCTTTTGTTGTTTAGGCATATCATACCCAAATTGTTCACAAAATTGGCCTAACTCTTTTCTCCCAGTTAAATTTTGTTTCTTAAGTTGATTCTTAAGACGAATATCATTACAAAGAGCTAATCCTTCAGAAGTACATTCTCCAATAAGTTCACCATAAGTGTAAAAATCATAAGGAATTTGAATTCCATCATGTTTATTTTTAAGTCTATTTTTGACTTTTTCAGCAAAAAGAATAGGTAATCCAGAAATAAATTTTTCTTTCCAAAAAGCATTATTACCATCATGTCTATTAGTAATTTTGGTCATAAAGACATCTTTATACCATCGAAAATGAGTTAAAGTTGGGCATTTCAAATTCATGAGGAGATCTTTACCTCTTTCATTAGCAGTTATGGTATTACCAATAAAATGTTTAATTATAGTTTGAATTAGTGTATAAACAGCATCTTGGACATGGGATTGTTGTCCAGAGGTATTGATTTCTATTTTAACAGAACCAAGAATTTCTTCTCTTTGGCTAGGGGTAAGAAGGTTATCCCACCATCCTTTTAATTGCCCCGTAAAACCCGCTACAATACAGCCGGCCGTTTGCTGATCAGTATTATTAGAATTTTTACAGACAGTAGCGAACATAAGAATCCTATGTAAGGTGACATACATCATATATTCAGATAGACTGTCTATATTCCATTCATATATGGAAAATGAATTATTAAATTGGGATATGCCCAGAATTGAACCTAAAAGAATTTATAACATAGGATCTTTTGATTACAAAGTTGCTATGTCTATTAAAACGGTTGAACATACCATGCCAATTAATAGTATTATTCCTACCCATGGTATGGAATAAGATAGTACCATGGTATGTTCAACCGTTTTAATAGACATAGCAACTTTGTAATCAAAAGATCCTATGTTATAAATTCTTTTAGGTTCAATTCTGGGCATATCCCAATTTAATAATTCATTTTCCATATATGAATGGAATATAGACAGTCTATTTGAATATATGATGTATGTCACCTTACATAGGATTCTTATGTTCGCTACTGTCTGTAAAAATTCTAATAATACTGATCAGCAAACGGCCGGCTGTATTGTAGCGGGTTTTACGGGGCAATTAAAAGGATGGTGGGATAACCTTCTTACCCCTAGCCAAAGAGAAGAAATTCTTGGTTCTGTTAAAATAGAAATCAATACCTCTGGACAACAATCCCATGTCCAAGATGCTGTTTATACACTAATTCAAACTATAATTAAACATTTTATTGGTAATACCATAACTGCTAATGAAAGAGGTAAAGATCTCCTCATGAATTTGAAATGCCCAACTTTAACTCATTTTCGATGGTATAAAGATGTCTTTATGACCAAAATTACTAATAGACATGATGGTAATAATGCTTTTTGGAAAGAAAAATTTATTTCTGGATTACCTATTCTTTTTGCTGAAAAAGTCAAAAATAGACTTAAAAATAAACATGATGGAATTCAAATTCCTTATGATTTTTACACTTATGGTGAACTTATTGGAGAATGTACTTCTGAAGGATTAGCTCTTTGTAATGATATTCGTCTTAAGAATCAACTTAAGAAACAAAATTTAACTGGGAGAAAAGAGTTAGGCCAATTTTGTGAACAATTTGGGTATGATATGCCTAAACAACAAAAGGATAAAACTATATCATCCCCTAAAAGATTTTCTAAGAAATATTTTCGAAGGAAACCTTTTAAAAGACCTGACCAGGTTTTACCTAATTCATCCTCTAAAGAGAATAAAAAGAATGTCAAAAATATTACTTGCCATAAATGTGGTAAAATAGGTCATTATGCTAATCGATGTTATTCTAAAATCGACATTCGTAAACAAATTAACGAATTAGGCATTGATGATAATATTAAAAAACAAATTAACAAAATTTTTGACAATAATGAAGCTTCTAGTAGCTACTATTCGGATGATTCTTCTGATCAAATCATGGAAGTGGAAGAACTCACTAATAGTGAATCTGATAATAGTCATCAGTCAGGGAAAGGATGTTCTACACACTGTAAGACTTCCCAAGACTATTACAAGGCTATCATTGACATGAACGGCCTTAGTATTAATGTTTTATCTGAAAATCAGACTCTTATTCTTGATATGATTGATAATATTGTCGACCCTTTAGAGAAAAGACAGGCTATTGAAAAATATATAAAGGATTCCTATAATAATAGGTATAATTCTAGTATTATAGAACCTTATTCATTACAAAAGGTTTTCGACAGAATAGAATCAAAACCTTTAACTAAAGAAGTTCCCATTTCTGAATTTAGAAAAGAAATGAATAATTTAAAAACCGAAATTAATAATCTAAAATGGAGAATTACTCGTTTAGAAACAAAAGATAATCTTCCTCTTATCAACGCTAAGGAAACTAGAGGATTATTATACTTAGATAATAATATTAACCAAAAATGGTATGTCAATATCAAGTTAATTATCCAGGATTTTGTTTTAGAAACTATTGCCCTAATAGACAGTGGGTCTGACCTAAATTGTATAAGGCAAAATCTGGTACCTTCTAGATATTTTGAAAAGGTCAATTATGCATTAAATACTGCAAACAGTTCTTCTATGAAAATAAATAATAAATTATCAAATGTTTTAATATGTCATAATACTATTCGTATTAAAACTCAATTCATTTTATCTGATACTTTATCCCAAATGATAATTTTAGGGAAACCTTTTTTAAGCCTTATTTGGCCAATTGAACGAATCGATGATGAAGGAATTCATACTATCCTTATGGGGAAAAAAGTTAGGTTTGAATTTATCATAAAACCTGATAAGGACTATAACCATCAATTAAAAGAAAAAATGATTTTTGAAATACCTGAGGAACCTTCTAGTTCTGACATTAATATTCCTCTTTCTTTGTAACAGGGAATCTATTTATCAATTCTTGTCTAGTAAGATAATTATCTTTATCCTAATTAAAGGATTATGATCGAGTCTTAATTATCTTTATCCTAATTAAAGGATTATGATCGAGTCTTAATTATCTTTATCCTAATTAAAGGATTATGATCGAGTCTTAAAGACAATATTTGCTTTAATTTTGCAGAAATGACTCCTCATGGTCAAGCAAATAATCCTAATTCGGATTCTACTAAAAGAAAGGGTAAAATACTTTACTCTCCTCCCGAATGGGAAAAATCAGATAATCCTAATTCGGATTCTAATAAAAGAAAGGGTGAAATGCTTTATTCTCCTCCCGAATGGGAAAAATTATCTCCTGCTTTAAAAGAAAGGAAACGGAATATCAGTAAATCTTCTATTGAAGATAATAATACCAGATCATATCTGAAGAATTCCAATGAATTAATTTTTGATCTAACTAATAGAGATATAATGTGGCTACATTCACCTATTTACCAAGGTTTTAATAATTTTAACCCAGAGACTAATAGTCCATCCCAAATTCTTGAACGTAGAGAATTCTACGAATCTATTTTAATTACGACTGGTTCAGTCTCTTTTTCCAAGGTTAATAACCAATTCTCTAAATCTTATAGAGATGCACTTATTCATAAAATAATAGAACCTCCCGAATGGGGAGAACCTTTTATTACCAAGCCCCTTATTGGTCCCTTTCCTCATTTCAACAACTTACGGACCTTTACCCATTGGGACTATATGGATGCATGGGTCTATACCTTCTTTCTTCAAATTCCCCAACATGAATATTTTTGGAATTTTTCATTTTCCCCTGATTTTAGTGGGACAATACCCACATGGTTTTCTAACTGGTGGTTTAAATTCAACCCTGCTATGGACTATATTGCCACTGATGTTACAATCCTATATTACCACTTCAGATTAAGTTCCAATGGTAAAATAGATTTGACAGATTACAATCCACCTTTCTCATGGAATATTATGGGAAGTGATCCACAATTGAACCAATTTTTTCAGAATATGAATTTATTGGAACAAATTATCAGTCCAAATCAATAGAGAAATTTACCAAAAACCAGCCTGAACTGAATGGGGCCCATATACACTTATCCGACTTCCAGAAAGAATCTACTTTTCTGGATAATCAGCCAACTGGAGGGGTCTACAATACCCGTCAATTATTCTGCCATGGACAAATATCGCCAACAATAATGCTTATTATTCACTGGGACCTACCCACTTACAACTGGGGCCCACATTAGCAAAATTATTCTACCGACAAACAAAGGTACTTACTATTCAATGGGGTCCACCACTATATATATAAAACACATAAATCAAAACAAGAAAATTAATATATTACAAAATTTTGATAAATTTTCTAGATTTTCCAAGTTCCAAATAAGACCTTGGATGTTAAAAGACCAGAAAATGATGAGATGATTGTGAGCTTGTTATTTGAAAGAGAAAATTTATCTAGTTTAATTAAGATTTGAGAAGAAGAATCCTAATACCTTCTGGACATTGGTTTCAAACAACTAGTAAAAACCAACTTCTGAATATTGCGCCTCGTACAACATTGAAACCAAACAAACACAACTTAAAGATAGAATTTATTCGACATCAAGGACCATATAAAGTGTATCTAGTTAAAAGTTGTTGCTACAAAAGAACACAATTAAGGGAGCACATCCACAGCAGAGTTTTTTTTTTTTTTTTATCAGAATGTACTATATATATTCAAGATCTCTGTAAAAAATTTGCAACTCCTAATCAACATACAACTCGCATTGTATCGTCAGGTATTTGCTATCCCCTAACCTCTGAGGACAATCCCTCAAGTTACACCACAAAACACAAAGTAAAACAGAACACAACCCATGTAAACTCAACACTGCCATGGCCACAGTTTGCAGTCCTATAGCTAACAATTTCAGCACCTTCACCATTGTTCTGTCATCACCACTCTCCATCCAAACAACAAATCAGTGAACCTGACCTGCTTTCTCAGCTCCATAGCCCTCTTGTTCATGTTAAGCCACACCCAAATAGTAGACTTAATTAAATGGATAACCTTCCCTGTATCCACTTTACCACCATTAAATATGATTTCGTTCCGAGTTTTCCATATGCACCATAGGGTAGCATAGGGAAGCACCTCCCATATGACAGCAGCAACTTCCCGACTGTTAAACTTAGGCCACCTCCCTAGTACTTCAGTGGTTGAACTCCAAAGAGGTAAGGCATGTCTCGCCTTAGCCTTAACCACTACTAAGTCTTCCCAAATGGTTTTCGTAAACCTACAAGTAAGGAGTAAGTGAGGTATAGACTCTTTTGCACTTTCGCATAGACAGCAGCGATTTGGAATGGTCGAACCCCTTCTTTGGAGGTTATCAACTGTAAGGATGCGATCCCAATGATAGGTCCACATGAAAACTTGACATTGGTAGGGATTTTCGGCTCCGAAGTCAACTTACAAGGGAAATTCCTTCTTTCCTCCCTACCTGGACTCCCAATGTCTATCAAAGCCTCATAGCAACTCTTCACCGAGAAAACCTTATTTTTCTCATGTTTCCACTCCCATTCATCTTCCTCATCCACTAAGCTAATGTTTGCGAGGATCTCTATGAGGGAGTCATATTGGGCTTGTTCGCTTTGTCGGAAGCGTGTTCTCCTCAAATGTAGACACCACCCTCCACCATTATCATAGTGCTCCTTCACCACACCACCTTTTAGAGAAGCATACTTGTAAATTTTATGAAATCTCCTCACGAACGGGTTTTCCCCTACCCAATTATCATGCCAAAAGCGAGTTTTGTCGCCTCGCTTGACTCTAGGGTTGGCAATGGTACGGGTAAGACTCGAAACCCGGTCTGATCTGTACCGATAAGAAGGGGTTTGGTATTGCATTTTTATGTATTGGTACGGGTCTGGTTCTTAAAATTAGGACCTGATTGTTATCGGATCGGGTTTAGAATTAGTAGATACTTAACCGATATGGACCCGATATAAATTATTTTGAGGTTTTGAATATTTTAGATTCACTACCATTATTAACATACCATAAAAATCCTAAATTTTAGAAATTTGATTATTGTAAATAAATTTTTTAATACTAATTACCTTATAAGTATATGCAATTACATTAAAAATATAAAAATAAATAAAATCATACACTATATTTGTATACTTGATTATATATATTTACTAAATATATCTAGATTCTTAAAAATTAACTCATTTTTTCTAAATTTGTATACATAATTTTGACATATCAATTTATGGTCAAAATACCCGAATCCAACCCGGATCCGATCCAATAAGATTTGGTACGGGTATGGTTCCTTACTTTCGGACCCGATAAGGTCTGGTTCCGGGTCCAGGACCAGACCTTATTGGTTTGGGTATGGTATTTCTAATATCCGGTCCGAACCGGTCCATTGCCAGCCCTACTTGACTCCATGTTTAATCCCCTTAAAGAACACCTCTTGGGAGGCTTGAACTCCTCTCCATAGGCTACAACCATAAGATTTAGTCACTAGCCTCGGACGTCCACCATTATCACACGATCCATACTTTGCCTCAATAACTTTTCTCCACAGTGCGTCTTTCTCGGTCCCATATCTCCATAGCCACTTTATGAGCAGAGCTTGGTTCATTACCATAATTTTTCGGATGCCAAGACCTCCCTCTTCCTTAGGGGAGCAAACCTTGTCCCAAGCCACCAAGTGAATTTTTCTTTTCTCATCACTAGACCCTCATATAAAGTCCTTAACTATCTTGTCGAGTTTGGCGTCAATACTCAATGGAATAGTTAAGAGAGATAAGTGGTAGATGGAGAGACTAGCAAGGGTGTTTTGAGCGAGGATCAACCTTTCTCCCTTCGATAAAATTCTCCTCTTCCATCCACTTAGGCATTTTTGAAATGATTCAAGGACCGTAGATCATACTTCCACATTCTGGAACTTTGCCCCAATGGGTAACCCAAGGTATTTGAAAGGTAGTTTGCCTACCTCACAACCAAAGAAAAAGGCCAAATCTTCAATATTAGGCACCGTTCCCACTTCGGCTAATGATGATTTTGCCAAGTTGACCTTCAAACCCAAAATTCCTTCAAATATGAACAAAATAGCTTTAATAGTGGCAAGAGCTTGATATGACGCCTCGGTGAGGAATAAAGTATCATCCGCAAGTTGCACAAGCCCCACTCTTACATCACCATTACCCACGTGAAAAGGAGCCATTAAACCATCTTGAATACATTTTGTCGTGATCCTAGACAATGCCTCCATCACAAGAATAAACAGAAAAGAGGAAAGTGGGTCACTTGTCGTAGTCCCCTTTGGGCCTTGAAGAAACTGGTTGGCTCACCATCCATCAAGATAGAAAAATGAGTCGTTGACACACAAGTTCGTATCCATTTCATCCACTTCACCCCAAAACCAATACTCCCAAGTAGATAATCAAGAAAGCTCTAATTCACATGGTCATATGCTTTTGTGATGTCTACTTTACATATGACACCGGGCACACCTTGTCTCAACCTTGTATCTTTATACATTCATTAGCGATGAAAACGCTATCAAGTATTTGTTTGTCACCCATGAATGCCCCTTGTGTACCCGAGACCACCTTATGTAAAACTTGCTTCGACCTCGTTGCCATCACCTTCGAAATAATTTTATAAACCCCACTGATTAGGCTAATGAGTCTATAATCATTAATGGAGAGCACACCTTCTTTCTTTGGGATCAAAGTGATGAATGTAGTATAAAGGCGCCAATCGAAGAAACCCGTGTCTTGGAAATCTCTCACCACGGCCATGATATCATTACTAAAGACATGCCAAAAAGTTTTGTAAAAAGACATTGGGAACCCATCGGGTCCCGTAGCCTTCTCCCCATCCATATCCTTGAGTGCTTGGACCACCTCTTCCACTTCAAAGTTCTTCTCCATATCCACCCCTTGAGAAGCTTCAATCTTATCAAAATGCATCCCATCTAGTTTCGGTCTATGCATAGTATCCTCTTTGAATAGGTTCTCATAGTAGCTAGTGACATGATTTTTGATGTTTTCTTCATCCCTTGAGATACACCCATCCACATATATATAAAAGAGGTTATTCGCCTTCCTCCTCCAATTCGCCGTTGCATGAAAGAATTTAGTGTTACTTTGGCCTTCTAGGTAATGTTTAGATCTAGATTTTTGCTTCCAACTAATCACGTTCATTCGAAGCAAAAAATGTAAATCATCCCGAAGAATAGCCCTTTCCATCAACTCATCATCGGTGAGTAAGTCGGATTCCTCCTTCAAGTCAATCTCATCAATCCTCTCATTCCTCATCTCAATTTTCTTGTCCACCCTCCCAAAGACATCTCGATTCCATACTTTAAGCTTAGACTTGAGATTCTTCCACCACACGTGACTCAGAGTACCCTCACAAGAGAACTCCTCCTACCAAGTCTTAATTAACATATGAAGTGATGCATCTTCAAGCCACATAGACTCAAACTTAAATGTTCTCTTCTTCCTTCCTATTTTACCGGTTTCAAAGAGGACGCCCTATGGTCCAAGGTGCACCTTGGCAAAGCTTGTTGCTTAGAACCATCAAAGAATATCTCCCAATCCACCGACGTTATAAAGCGGTCCAACTTGGTCATAACCGTGTTAGTTTGGTGATTGGACCAAGTGTACATGGCCCCTTCCAAGAAATGTTCAACAAGTCCATATTGATCCTCGAACTCGACAAATTGACGCATAGACCTTGTGAGAGCACTCCCACCACGTTTCTCATAAGTAAATCATATCACATTAAAATCTGTTCCCATGCACCATGGATCACCACACCATGCCCTCACTTTGTGAAGTTCATCCCAAAAGTCTCCTAACAATTTCTTGTCACTTGACCCATATACTCCCGTAAGAAGGCAATCAAAATTCAAACTAGATATAGTACACCGGACTGAGATGGAGAAGCTTCCCAACAACGAGTCCTTCACCTCCACTATATTTAGGTTCCAAGCTAGCAACATACCCCCCGATAGGCCTATAGATGGCACAAATTCCCATTTCCATTCTTGTGGCCACATCTTTGCATTTTCGATGGTTTTTTCTCTTTTATTTTTGTTTCTTGTATCATGATGACATCCGCCTTTGACTTCTTTAGTAACAATTTAATGTTCCCTTGGGCATCTAGGTTATATAGACCCCTTGCATTACATGTTACAAGTTTAGCCAATAGCCAACTTCTCACCCATGAGCTCCTCATTACATTGCTCATAATTTCTTAGTTCCCGGTCATCATCATTTAGCTCCTTATCTTTCTTCTCCCTCAATTTTGCATACCCAAGCTCTCGAAAAAATTTCTTCACCACTACATCTCCATTAGTCGACAACAAACCCAGTTGTTTAGAAATAGAGCCAATGACTTTTCCCACCCAGATATCTATGTCTTCCCGATACCTCAGTTGGAAGCATTCTTGTACAATTAGTTCCCCAAAATTTACCATATTCCCAGGTTCTCTCTGATTCACGAAGTCGGGAGGGCCGTCCACCGATTCATTACACTCAGGCTGCAATATATTGTCAGACAGACCTTTCATACCACTCATTCGCATTATTCTGATATTATCATCCTTCTGACCCTTCGATGTCCCTTCCCCAAACTGTAGTTTCTTGCCATTAGGAGGGCTAGAAATGGAGAAATCAGAGCCCGCTGGGGTGAAGGTGGGAGTTACCTATGACATCTTGCTGGATACTACAGGAACACGCCTCTGATATTCTTTATCTGCTGCGAGTCTAGCTAACTGTTTTATTCTCCCTAGTCTCTTCCCTCCTCCTTTAGAAGAAGGCCACATTTGTCTGGACAATTTTAGGCTTGGATGCCCGCTGGTATTAGATCCAAGTGGAGTGTGGGCTTTTCCTTTTATGGACTTCAATTTGGATACTAAGCTTGTCTGAGGTTGGGCTTCCTCTTCTTCTGCTTCAATCTAAACCGGGGTCTCCTCCACTATTTCACGGATTGGATCGTATCTTCCTGACTGAACGACCTGAGCCCACGATCTTGCTTTAATGGGCCTTGGGTTTCGAACTCCTCCTGAGATCTGGATCTACTCTGTCTGCTTTTCTGCATGGGCCTGTTGGGCCTCTATTGGGTTACTTATCGCTGCAGTGACACGTGGTCATGTTTCAGTGTTCACCCCTACTCTTTGCACCAATGGAACCCGACTCCCTCCGCCGTCATCCTCCTCCACTACAATATATTTCCCCGTGAATCTCCTACCTTCCACCACCGTATTAGAAGCAACCTCCGAACAAACACTTTTTTCATCCCCCACCTCGATTAGCACAGGAAATTTGTATCCCAATTCTTCCAGGAACACGATCCTTGGTAAATGTTCCATAAGAATTTGGCGAATATTGATACGAACAACCTCACTCATCCGATAGTCCAAAGAGCTACCATCCACTGTAAAGTCTTTACAGAAGAGCCTCACGATTTTCTCTACAACCTTATAAATTCTCAGATGTAAAAGAATACCCTTCAACCTAATCGATTTTTCCTTAAGTACCTCTACCCCTTTCAGAGAGCCGAATTTCGGCGACCATTTTTCAAACTTCACAAAGGTATCATTCATCTCTATCGTGTTTAAAGCTTCCAGCTTTCTGGCCTCTTCCACCGAATCTATAGATAACATACCCGTCCCAGTACTAAGGTTGGTTATGACTACTTCCCCCATTTGCTCAATCACTTTTCTTCTTAAAACTTCCCAGTCCTCCACTGTGGATATTGGTGTGCAGAAAATGACGGACTCCCACCATGAGAAATTGGTGATTGCAGTACGGTTGATCGATTAGGCCAGTGATGCCCACATTTAAATCCTTGGCAGTCGCCATGTGTTGGGGTTGCTTCAACTTCCTTTTATCTGCCCCACTGATGCGTGAGTCCACCTGAGTAAGCACTTGAAAACCCTTGTTACTCTATTTCTCTCCACCCCTTTTCTGTTGATCACCCTCATTCCCTGTGTCAAACAGAGCCAGCAAAGAAACACCCATATATGCCCATCCATCCTTGCCTTTTCCGGCTGAAAACTTCAAGATTCTCGTCCCTTTCTGTTCACTCTTCTTAGTGAATATCAACTCCAGATATCTTCCTTGTTTATTTTCTTTTTGAAATCCTACGATTGACACCTTATCGTCTGAGTACCTTTCCTCCTTAAGTGATTGAACACTAGATTCACATAGAAGTAGCCCTAGCCACCGCGCTCCGCCCTCAGTGGTGGTGGCTTTGAAAAACCCCTTAACTCCTTTTTCTGAGATGAACACTCTCCCTTCAGTAGATGCGTGTTCTCTTCGTTCAAAAACAAAAGACTTCCTCTCCACAACTGAGAATCTCCTCCACTGATTCTTCATCGCCATGAGATCAACAGTAACTCCTCTACAAACCAGGTCAGCAAACCCCCCCCCCCACCATAATTGTTCCAAATAGGGTTGTCAATGGATCGGATCGGTTTGGTTTTCTCTATGATCCAAACCGATCCAAATATATTATGATCCAAACCGATCCGATCCAATTCAAGAATGGATCATATTGTTTGGATACTAAACCGATCCGTTTCTAATAATAAATATCCAATCCGATCCGATCCGATCCAATTCTCAATTCCATCTTCTTCTTCTTCACTGTAATAGGATGAGTAAATTGATAATCTCTTCTTCTTCTTCATTCCATCTTCTTCTCGTTCATCACTTTATTACAATCCTTCCATCACCGACAAGGGGACAATGAGAACATCATCATCCTTCTAACCTTCTTCAATGAGAGAAATATATAAATTAATGAGACATTTGATTTATTCAATATTTATTTCAACAATTAACCATTCCTTATGTGTAATTATGATCCATGAATCCATGAATCAGCATCTATGAATCAGAATAGAAAATACTCAAATAAAAGCCAAAAGTATTTCAAGTGATCCGAAAATACCTTAGATAATACAATTTGATTATGGAGAGAGAGAGAGAGAGATTAATCAATGAACAGAAGAAGAAAAATTGTTGATTACTTGAAAGGGTTAAAAAGACAATGAAAAATTTTACAAGAAAAAAAAATATAGAAAGATAGATAATGGAGAGATTTCAGTTTTCACATACTATTTGGATCGGATCGGTTTTTTGTTTGAAATTATCCGAACCAAACCGAAATAAGAATGGATATCCAAAGACCATTTCAAGTGATCCGAAAATCCAAATGGATATCCAAAACTAAAAAATAATGGATTGGATCGGTTTGGATCACGGATCGGTTCGGATAGTTGACAGGCCTAGTTCCAAAGCCACTCGCTGGAAAGCTGCACGACACCAAACCCACCTCACCTGAATGAGAGACTCTAGGTACAGCTGGTAATGATTGTCCGGGTTTCCCTCGCCCTCGGTCCTCACCTACCACTGTATGAATCCACTGAGTCTCTACCACTTGAAACCGAAAACACAACTTTTCACCGGAAAAGAAAACACAACTCGCCTGAACAAGGGAATCTATGTACAGATAGTAATGATTGTCCGGGTTCCCTCTCCCTCGGTCCTCAACTACCACTGTATGAAACCACTGATTCCCTAATTCAGACTTCACGTCCGAACACCCTTTGCCGGGAAGAAGCACCTTTCGCCGGAAAAGAACACCCTCCTCTGACGTCACAGTCTAGATAATATCCACTGTATGAAACCACTTGAATTGTTTGAAAAATTATGGAAGAAGCAAACGCTTCCACTCACTCATGGAAGAGTTGCCACAAGTATCTCATTCATCTACCATTAACGCTTCCCCTTGTGGCTAATCATTTGCAACTTGTATTGTTCAATCTAGTGGGAGTGAGGGTTGTTTGTTTGGTTGTGCCCGGATCAAAATTGTTACTATATGAATAACAGTGGGAAAAAACGAACTCTAAGTGTGACTTTCACCCTGATATGTAGCTCTCCTGGGTAAGAATAGGCTGCAACATGCAAAGCCAAACATAATATAAATCTTTCTTTCATCCGCATCACAATCCATTTTAACCATATAACATAATTTTACAATTCCGAGGATGATAGCATGACCATACCTTTTAAGACAGGCTTGCCAATCAAAAAATAAAATAAAAAAATGACCATACCTTCTTCATCCCATTCGATACCATGAATCTTAATTCTGCGGACAAGAGCTTCAAGTTCCTTCTCATCCTCATCAGGGTTGACAACCACCACAACATATGGTCTTCCTAAATTAAAAACGTAAATGGTCGAGTAAAAATCAAAACACTTCTAAGAGTATTTATGAGGAAAGAATAGTTTCACAAGTCCTATTATATGAATATAATGTCGGTTTCAAAAAACAGATGCTCAATGCAGTTCATTTTCTAATTTCTGACCCTACGAACAACTTTCTAGGAATTTACTTGATTTTCCACAATTTTAAGGGGGATTTAGAGATACTTCCCAGAAAAGTTTGCACTCTTTGAGATACCCCCCCAGATTTGAAAATCATTAGAGATACCCCATATTTTCTCATTTGAAGCCAATCAACCAAGTCATTGACCATGGTCTAACCAGTTGTATTAACCTATTTCTAGATTAATGCATCAACAGGGTCAGGTCGTTATGGAGACTTGGCCAAGTGGGGATATTGGAGATTGGGGTGGCTGCACCTCGTTGAGATCGAGATGCCTACGTACTCTAGCTCGGGGGAATTGAACTTAGAGATCAAGCCATCGTAGTTCTGTTTATATAGAAGATGGAAGGGCGTGGATCGTGGATCTTGCAGATTCTCCGCCATCATAATGATGATTAAATGTGTAACGCGCGAGGATCATCCTTGTGAATTAATTCTGTAACTGATGAGAATATTCTGTGCATTGAATAGGAGCACGTGTGAATAGCAGGTCTCTGGTCGTTGTGTAGTCTGGTCGCTTTAGTCAGGCTGTGAGCGGGTAGAGATTGTGGCGACCTGACAGATGGATGACTGTGCCACGTGGCTGCTTTTGATTGGTCGGAGTATGTAGTACCCCTACATAAGCCCCCTCTTTTTAGGTCGACTATGGGAGTCGGGCTGAAAAGACTAATTACTCTTTTCGATGCTGATTTGTAGTTTGCTTTTTTGAAGTTGCTGACGTGGCAGTCATGCAGCGCTGTCTGTGGTAATCATGGCGCTGTTACGGGGAAGTGGAGGAGTTTCCTCGAGCAGTTAGATGTGTGATTATGGCAACTGATGCACGTATTGCCTGATTTGCTATCTGTCTTGCACGTGGATCAATCCAACGGTGGATGTGAACCGTTTTGTGAGTGGAGAATGACTGTACTGCTTATGGATCCGTTTGTCGATCTCAGTCGTTCGTTTCTTTTGAATCGATGGCTAGAAATTCTTGAGCTACAGTATATAAACTATAGTTACGTTGATAAGGGTTTACTTATCCTGCCTTTATTTGAATTGCTGCCGCTTTTGCCTTGCGAACTGAAGAACTTTGAGAGCTCGTGAGGTTTGTTCTCTTCTCTTTTCTCTGATTGTTTAATTTCTTTCTTTTTCATCTTCTGTTGTCTTCTGCATTGTTTGAGAGTCATGTCTGAGGGTAGTGATTCGCAAAATGATCACTTGAGTGATGGTGGTTTTGAGGAGTATGAGTCTGAGAGTACTCATTCTGATCCTCCGTCTCCCGTTCCCGATGAGAATGTGGATAGCCCCCAGAGTAGTGGTTCTCATGGTCCAGATTCTTCTGATGATGAGATGGTTGAAGATGACAATGGTAGAATGTGTAGGATTGTGAATATGAATTATGTACATAGGCATTTTGCTGTTAGGAGGCATTATGAATTTAGGTCGATTAGGCATTTAGAGATAAGGTTTCTTGGTGACCGCCTACTTTCTCCTGACTATCGACCTAATAATCCTTCATCTACTGTATTGACTTTGAACCAATTCCGTGCTGGGCTGAGGTTGCCGTTGTCTGAACTGGTGGTCGGCCTGTTGAATGCCATTAGGCGAGCCCCCTGTCAGATGAATGGTAATTTCTGGCGGAACATGAGGGTAATTGACGACCTCAACAAGTTGCATAGGTGGCACATTTCCATGGAAGATGTATTGAACCACTTTTGTTTCAAACGGTCTTCGAAGGTTGAACTCTCTGGCTGTAACATGCAGGTTAGGCCAGACCGTTTGCCTTTGATCTATCCAGTGAGTAGCGAGCCATGGTGGAAAGATCCCATGCTTTTCACTGGGCCGATTGTTGAAGGAGATATCCAGTTGCGTCATACGATTAGGAATGTCGCTCGTAAGTTAGTTGTCTGTAGTTTTATGATTGTTGGTTCGTGTCCCTGCTTTTGAAGTTGATGTATTTGTATTTTTTTGTTGCAGCGATCCGGGACGATCATCTGATTAGAAAAAACGATCTGCAATCTGCTCTGAACTGCTTTGGTAAGTTGGCCGACAAGCGGAAGATTTCGCTTCTGCCTCACCTAAAGGAACATTTTATTCCTAAAGGTGGTCCAAAAACTGTGTGGGACGAGCTCAAGAGGAGGAAAGCTTTAAAGAAAGCATTCATGTCTTCTGTGCACAAAGCAAGTGGTGGGCGACCTGGTAGCAGTTCGCGAGCTGTTGAAAGTGAACGAGCAAGTGGTAGCTCGAAGCAACCTGAAAGAGAACGTTCTGCAGGTGCTCCTCGGAGGTTGGAGAAGGAGCGACCTGTTGAGAAGGATCGACCTGCGGTGCAGGAACGATCTGTGGAGAGGGAGGTGCCTGCGGAGAAGGAGAGGGCTGTAGGTAGCTCTCGCCAGGCTGGAGTCGTGGCGAGCCCTCCAGTCTCAGGCCCACCCCCCTCACTTCCTAAGGTGGGTGCATTGGCTGGGAAGAAGAGGTCCTTCTCAGGGAACCTTAAGGTGATGGAGTTCCCAGCTATGCCAACTCCTGTGTCTTCAATGGTTGCGACGTCTCCTGGAATGTCTGTGATGTCCAGGAAGACTGCTGTTCGGCCTTCGCAGAAAGGCAAAGGTATTCTGTCTGAATTCCGCCCTGGGCCGTTCGATTACTTGGACGGGCAAGGAGAGAAGCATGTCGTGTATGACAACGACAGTGCTATCGATGACCCTTGTGTTGCCCGGGCTGTGAATGAGGGTATCGTCCTGGATGCTGATGCCCGAATGGTGAAGTCGCAGCCTTTGCTGGTGACCTGCTCAAAGATAAACGGGGCACTTTCTTTGGTGAGTTTGATCGTAAGTCGCATTTGTTTTGATTATGCTTTGGTATTTGTGCTAAATTTCTTTTGGTGATTGCAGCTCAATGCCAGCTTCCAGGAGGTGCGTCTGGTTGCTGAGATTGGTGCTCAAGCTGAAATTGAGTTGAAGGCTCTCAATGAGAAGCTTGAGCAGGCGAGGAACATTGCTGCCGTTGCTGAGTGTAAGGTCAAGGACAGGGAGGCCCAGGTCGCAGCTCTGAAGGAGCAGTTGAGGGAACGTGAAGCTGCTTCTCAATCTTCTGTTGAGTACTGGCAGAAAGTTTGTCAGGAGAATGAAGCAGCTTGGAAGGCTTACTGCGAGCAACTGGTCAAAGCTATGACGGGGTCGCCCGAAGGAGAGGAGACGCGAGGTGGAGTTGAAGAGACTTCGACACCAGCTCTAGACACCTCGATGGGCCCTAGTGACCAGGTCGCTGGAGCCCTTATTGAAGTTGATGCTTCAGGCGACCAGTCTGTGCAGCAGTGAGCTGGGCTTGGTTTTCCCTTTCTTGTATTGGGTAACCTTGGTTTTCCCCTTCTTTTATTGGGTAACCTTGGTTTTCCCTTTCTTGTATTGGGTAACCTTGTTTTCCCTTTCTTATATTGGGTAGCCTTGTGCACAGTTTGCTTCTTGCACTCCTTGTTCTTGTGGTATGTCTTCCATAGCTTATTCATGAGAGCCCCCCTTGTAATCTTTGAGAGCTTGAGTGGAGAACTTCTTGTCTTTTGTATTTGGTGTCAGTAATCAGCTTTTAGTTTGATGAGTTTTGTATGGATTCCTTTTTGCGAGCTAGTTTCCAGGAAGTCCTGGTAGCTCGTTCAGAAGGCAGGTAGACGAGATGAATGGCTGCAAGCAGTACGCACTGAAACAGTTCCTCTTGTATGCCTTGATTCTATTTTGGTTGTACCTGTAATTGTTAAAATCTCATAAAGTAAAAGTTAATTCAACTATTTACCTTGCATTGTTGATTATGTCGTTTTGTCTGCTTGAATGGACTTGCAAACAATGTTTGACATTTGTTCGACCTTATCGGGGGTTGAGGTCGCATTTAACATAATTGTGCTTGGGTCGTGGGAAGAGAAAGACCAATGCACCAAGTTAAGTTGCTAGTGATTTAACTTAACAAATTTTGAAATTATCAAAGGGACTAGATTATTGATAATTTGTAGGTCGAGGGATTGGACCTTTAGTAGCCATTCATGTTTGAGCAGAGATGAAGGCAAAATTGAATTTATAGATTGAAATGCAATGAATGGATGCTTACATTTCACTGATAAAATTTCTTTAAATGGAAAGCATTCCACGGGTTCTTAACGATCTCCCCTTCTGGTGTCTGAAGACGATAAGAACCGTTGCTCTGGACTTTTGTGATAATGTAAGGACCTTCCCAATTGGCGTTGAGTTTGCCGATAGTGTCCTTTCTTTTGTTACTGAACATTCTTCTTAAAACTAATTCCCCTGGCTGGAAAGTTCTTGGTCGCACGCCCTTGTTATAAGCTCGCTTGAGTCTCTGTTGGTATTGCTCGAGCTTTATAGTGGCGTGGTTACGTCGCTCTTCGAGGAGGTCGACTCCAAACGACCAGATCTGATTGTTGAGCTCTGTGTCGACCAGAAGAGATTTGGTCGTTCCATATGTTAACTCAGTGGGAATAACGGCCTCTACTCCATAGCAAAGACTGAATGGTGACATCCCTGTGGATGTGCGAGGAGTTGTTCTATAAGCCCATAAGATGTTCTCCAACTGTTGTGGCCATTGATCATGCTGGTCTTCGAGCTTCTTCTTCAAATTGGTTAGAATCTGTCGATTTGCAGCTTCGACCTGGCCGTTGGCTTGTGGGTACCTAGGAGTTGCCCTTGAATGCTCGATTTTCCAGAGGTCATAGAATTTTTTGATATTCTTCCCAACGAACTGGGTGCCATTGTCAGTGACTATTCGTTTAGGTAGCCCGAACCTTGTGATGATGTTTTCCCACATAAATCTCTGGACATCTGCCTGTGTTACGTTGGTTAAGGCAACAGCTTCCACCCATTTAGTGAAATAGTCTACGGCTACTAGAACGAACCTCTTCTCAGACTTCTTTTCCTTGATGAGGGGGCCCATGATGTCAAGCCCCCACATGTGGAATGGCCATGGGGCAGTGATGTTGATGAGATCGTTTGGATGCTGGTGTTGTTTATCAGCAAATCGCTGGCATTCTTTGCACTTTAAGACAAATTTCTTTGCATCTTCCTTCATTCTTGGCCAGAAGTATCCTTGGGAGATTGCTTTATGGGCTAAGGTACGCCCACCGGAATGGTTTCCACATTCACCTTCATGGATTTCTTGAAATATCATCTGACCTTGCTTCGGGGTCAAGCATCGTAATAACAATCCAGTTGCTGATTTCCTGAAAAGTTTGCCCTCATGGATTTTGTACATTGTTACTTTATGCAGTAATCGACTGGCTTCCTTTTTGTCTGATGGTAGGGCACCAGTTTGCAGATAAACCATGAATGGCTCCATCCAAGTCCCCTGGATGTCTTCTTGAGTTGTTTCTAGTAGATCGGATATTTGATGAATATCCTCTTCCTTGAGTAGATATGCGGGCTGTGAATTGATTGCTATAGTTAGCGCCCTCGGTCTGTCTGACTCGATCTTAGATGCTAGAAACGCCAGTGAATCAGCATGTCTATTGTCATCTCTGGGTATGTGTTCAATTGTGAAATAGTTGAGCTTGCTGATGAGCTCCTTTGCTTTGCTGGCATACCTGATGAGGTTGATCCCATTGATCTGGTAATTGCTGGTAATCTGATTGACTACCAGCTGTGAGTCGCTGTACACCTTGAGACGAACTGCTTGTAAATCGATGGCCATTTGTAGGCCTTGTATGAGTGCTTCGTATTCGGCCTCGTTGTTTGAGGTCGAGAAGTCGAGACGAGTTGCTCTTTCGAGCTGTGATCCTTCAGGAGAGATTAGCACACTACCTATTCCACTTCCATTGGAGTTGTGGGAACCATCTACATATAGCTGCCAAGAATCTGGGGGGTTGTCTTGGACTTGCCTCGTTTCAGGTTCTGGTTCCCAATTGACATCCTCTGCTGGATAGTCTACCAAAAATTCTGCGACGACCTGGCCCTTGACGGCCTGTCGTGAAACGAACTCGAAAGTGTAATCACCCAGCTCGGCTGCCCATCGAGCCATACGACCTGTTTTGTTTTTCTTTTCCAGTATGTGGCGTAATGGCTGATCGGTGATTACTTTTACAGTGTGTGCTTGGAAATAAGGCTTGAATTTGCATGCAGCGTAAAGTAATGCTAATGCTAACTTCTCCAGAGGTGTGTACCTTATTTCAGCCTGCTGTAAGACTTTGCTTGTGAAGTAGATAGGTCGTTCCACTTGATTGTCTTCTTTGAAAAGTACTGCGCTTATCGCAAAATCTGATGTTGCGAGGTAAACGCCAAGTACATCACCATCTATTGGTCTTGTAAGAACTGGTGGAGTAGACAGATATGCCTTGAGATCATCGAAGGCTTTCTCACACTCTTCTGTCCACTCATATGTAGCCCCCTTCTTTAAGATATGAAGCATTGGTCTACATTTGTCTGATGCTCTGGAGATGAATCTGTTCAGAGCTGAAACCATGCCGTTGAGCTTCTGGATTTGTTTCTTTGTTTTTGGACTTGGCATGTCGATCAGGGCTCTGATCTGGTCGGGATTTGCTTCGATGCCTCGTCTGGTGACTAGGTAGCCTAGGAATTTTCCTGATGCGACCCCGAACAGACACTTTTCTGGATTAAGACGCATTCTGTATTGCCTTAATCTTTGGAATGCCTGGTCGAGGTTGTACAAATGATCTCGTTCTTTGTCGCTCTTCACTAGCATGTCATCAATGTAGACCTCCATTGTTCGACCTAGGAGGTCGTCGAACATTCTGGTGACCAGTCTTTGGTAGGTCGCCCCTGCATTCCTTAGCCCGAATGGCATGACTTTGTAACAGAAGATACCTTGCTCAGTTGTGAAAGAGGTCTTTTCTTGATCAGGCTCGTACATTGGGATCTGATTATACCCTGAGTATGCGTCCATAAATGACAATAGCTCAAAACCGCATGTCTGATCGACTAGCCTATCGATTCGTGGCAGTGGGAATGAATCTTTAGGACAAGCTTTATTCAAGCTTGTGAAGTTGATGCAGACCCTTGTTTTCCCATTCTTCTTTAGGACTGGGACTATGTTGGCTAGCCAGTCTGGAGTATCGACTTCTCTGATGAAGCCGACCTGTTTGAGTCTATTGATCTCTTCATTGACGGCTTCGTGAAACTTGGGAGCAAGTCTCCTTGGTTTCTGCTTCACAGGTCGATAATTGGGATTGACCCGTAGCCTATGGCATGCAATTGATGGATCTATTCCGGGTTTTGGGTTTTCGATTATATCGAATTCCCCTCAGTCGGCGCCAAATGTATTAACCTATTTCTAGATTAATGCATCAACAGGGTCAGGTCGTTATGGAGACTTGGCCAAGTGGGGATATTGGAGATTGGGGTGGCTGCACCTCGTTGAGATCGAGATTGCCTACGTACTCTAGCTCGGGGGAATTGAACTTAGAGATCAAGCCATCGTAGTTCTGTTTATATAGAAGATGGAAGGGCGTGGATCGTGGATCTTGCAGATTCTCCGCCATCATAATGATGATTAAATGTGTAACGCGCGAGGATCATCCTTGTGAATTAATTCTGTAACTGATGAGAATATTCTGTGCATTGAATAGGAGCACGTGTGAATAGCAGGTCTCTGGTCGTTGTGTAGTCTGGTCGCTTTAGTCAGGCTGTGAGCGGGTAGAGATTGTGGCGACCTGACAGATGGATGACTGTGCCACGTGGCTGCTTTTGATTGGTCGGAGTATGTAGTACCCCTACACCAGTCTTTAAAGCTTTAGGACTGAAATACCCTCCACCTAGATTTAATCTCATTAATTAATAATTATTAAACATCCACCATCTTTAACCCAAACCCCCCACAATCCCTAACACACAACCCACCACCACCACCACCACCACCACCACCCATTCACCTCCATCATTAGCATACTAAAACCACCACCACTTGTGTAATTGGTGAACTTTGTCTTTGAAAACAATTAAAATATGAAGAAAATGGTGGAGATTGGATTTGGGTTTGAAAGAAAAGTTGATGGAGTATGAAGAATAAGGTAATGATGATGGAATGTGTAGAATGTGAGATGGTGTTAATGATATGGTTTAAAAATTAATGGTGATGGGGTGTGATTGTGTGAAGATGGTGGTGATTAGATTTTGGAGATGGTGGTAATAGATGTATATATGGTTGGTGGTAGTGGTGGTGTTGGTAATGGAGTGTTAAGGGTTTATATAGTGGCGGCGGTTGGGTTGTGGAAGTGGTGGAGTTAAGGTAATTGGAGATGGTGGTGGTGGTGGTGGTAGTTAAGGATGGAGGTGGTCAGGTGGTGGTTGTTTAGAGAAGGAATATGGAAGGAAGTTATGATCTAGACCATCGATTTTGGATGGCTAAAGATAGATCTAGATTTTAAGTGATGGAGATTAATTCAATTAATAATGGTGACATGTTATTTTTAGGGTTATTTTGTATTTGGTCCCTCTAGAACATTCATATTTAGCAAGTGGTATAGAGTTTTTCAATTATTAGCAGTTGGTCCTTTTTCCGTTATTTGACTGGTAGTCAAACCATCCAAGTTTTTAAAATACCTAAACTACCCATGCACATGTTAATCATGTGCATTTTTATGAACAACAAATCTCATTCTATGCTTCATCCAATGGTCCAAAATAAACCAATAAATAGAAATAAACTAAACAAAATAATAGAAATAAAAAAACAAAGATAGTGACAAACAACAATAATAAAATCTGGCAAAGTAATATCCCATCAATCTAACAACCCTCAATACAAAATCAAGAAAACCAACCCCAAAAATTATCAAGATGAAAACCCAATTTTCTTTTAAAGCAATTGAAATTGAAAAATCATTCTTTTTGTCAAGCAATTGAAAATGAAAACCCAACACTTATTGTTCTTCTATAAATACTTAATACCCATAGTTCTTGCCAAACAATTAAAATTGAAAACCAAATACCCATTTTTCTTCTCTTCCAATTTAGAAACCTAATACCCATCCATTGTTCTTGTCAAGTAATAGAAATTGAAACCCAATACCCAACAAAACCAAAACATTCTCTATACCTCAAAGATGAAGAAGATGAGAAAGAAGCTTAAAAATTATTTTATTTTATAAGCCAATTCATAAAAATGATTTACAAAAGTGATTCATTGACTAAGAGCAATAAACTTTGAAGGATGAAGAACAATAGGTATTGGGTTTTTCAAAATCATTAATGGGTAGTTTTTCATTTGCAAATTTAAGTGATAAAACTTATTCTTTTGTCAAGGTAGAGTTAAAAATTTATTTTTCTTCTCACTAAAACATGTGCCTCGCACGTGCATAGGTAGTCTAGGTATTTTGAAAAATTGGGTGGTTTGACTTCAGTCAATTGAGTTGACTGTTAGTCAAGTAACGGAAAAGGGACTAAATACTAATAAATGAAAAACTCTATACCACTTGCTAAATACAAACTCTATACCACTTGCTCAATGAGGTCAAAGATTACCAAACAATAAACAATAGTATAAGAAGAACAAAATAATAAAGAACAATAATACCAAGATATACGTGGTTCGGCAATGCCTACCTCCACGGGGAACAATGAGAAGATTTCACTATAAGAAAAGAAACACCGATTACAATAATCTCCCTAGTATCTTTCTCAAGATCTTAATTTCTCACCTTAAACCCAATACACCCTTGGCTCCCAAAGTTCTCTCTCACTTACTCTATCTATCTCTATGTTTCTATTATTTTCTATTCTCTTCTCTTCTCTTGTTTTCTTGTCTTACAAATACCAAGTTACTTGGGTATTTATAGCCCATGGATAGAAATCAAATCCATATAGAATTACTAATTCAAACTAGAGATAAATAGGAAACCGAGTCCAAATAGAACTCCTGCACATATATGGTTTTCTTAACCAATATAGGAAACTGATCCTATGGATCACACCTCTTATAAGGTATGATCCTGTGCACCCAACTATGACGAGCCAATATACAACAGCTTCAAATAAGAAAATTAAGTATCTCTAATGATTTTAAAATCTGGGGGGTATCTCAAAGTGTGCAACCTTTTCTGTGGGGGTGTCTATAAATCTCCCTAATTTTAAGGAAACAAACACAACCTCACAAATTATGTAAACAACAACTGAATTTTCATCCTGTAAGTAGAAATTTTTTGTGTAAGAATAAAACCAGAAAACTAGCAAATAAAATAAAACCATGATTATATTAAAATATTCCCACGTGACTAACTCCACACCTCTCCCCCCCCCCCCCCCCCCCCCCCAAAAAAAAAATAAAATAAAATAAAAAACATGTTAGACTAGAAAGAGCGTAAAGAATGAACCTCACCAAAAAATAGTGCAACTGCAAACTGATGCCTAGAAGTTGCAATTGTTTCAACTAACATTCTAAAATATGACTCAAAAACACAAACCTTACTCTCAACACACACACATTCCATGCATAAGTCATATAGTACTATAGAAAACCAGTACAGAATGGTGCAACAAAGATCTATACGCAGTTCAACAGACACATTCTAGGATAAATCTTCCCAGACTCTTCAGTTAAAGCAACTTTCTCTGGACTGCTTGGTCAATAATACTCGGACTATTACCCATGGCGAACCTACATAAAAGTGAACGACATGATTAGAATTATTATAGTGATTTCACAACTGCACCATCAATAGGTTATTAGTCATATAAAAAAAATATAATAATAGGAGTAAAACTTAGCAAAGAGAACCAAATACGAAGAAGAGAGGAGGAGAGAAGACGAGCGAGTGAGGAAGAGAGAAGACAAAGGGTTTTGAGGTTAAGATAGTCATTTCGTTCGATTAAGTGATCCAGTCTTTCATTCTGGCCAAATTTTAGGCTGAGCCACTTAATCCATATATCACTGAATCAACGACTTAAGCACTGAATATTTGTAAAAAAACAAAAATTCTTAGTTTTTTTTTATCCAGAACATAAAATAATAATACTGTAGTATGTGGGATTAATGGTGGTGTCGCTCTCGGTTGAATCAATAGTAGTGGTGGATGGGATGATGGAAGGTAATTCAACTATTTGGACTAGTGAAGGCATCAGTCGATTTCATTCAACACCGACTTCATATCTCTTTTGGGCGCTTTTTCAATAAACACCGACTTCATATCTTTTTCGGGTTTCATTTCACTATCTTAGTTTTTTTTTTTTAACTTTTTTTTTTCTTAATTTTAAACACGTGTATACTAAAGGACACTTATCTGTATTTAATGTCTTTATTTGCCACATGTGTGAGATAAGTATTGTTGATCTGTTTTCTTATGGGGTGAGACAACACTCTATATCTGCCACGTGTATAAAGTTCTGTTAGCTTGTGGACACTTGAAATTTGATTTCTTAAAGTCATATTATACGACACGTGTATACTAAAGGACACTTATCTGAGTTTAATGTCTTTATTTGCCACGTGTGTGAGATAAGTATTGTTGATATGTTTTCTTATGGGGTGAGACAACACTCTACATCTGCCACGTGTGTAAAGTTATGTTAGCTTGTGGACACTTGAAATTTGATTTCTTAAAGTCATATTATACGACACGTGTATACTAAAGGACACTTATCTGTGTGTTAATGTCTTTATTTGCCACGTGTGTGAGATAAGTGAAACCGGCACGAAGTGGTTTGACATCAATTTTGTGACATTGGTCGTCCTTGGTTATTTCGCCTTGAGTTCATTGTTAAGAAAACCTTGTTGTACGCGCGTCGTCCCGTGTCCTTGTCTTCGCGTCGTGTGTCTCAAGTATGGTGTTTGGTTCAGGACGTACGTACCTCTTCAGGACGTACGTACGTATGGTATGTCAGCAGAAAGTTTGTTTGGTCTGGACGTACGTACCTTCTTAGGACGTTCGTACGTCCAAGTAGTCAGCAGGTTTATGTAGGTTTGAGACGTACGAACGTCATATCGACGTACGTACGTCCAATGTGGATTTCAGCAATTCCGGCCCATTTTGTGTGTGTTCTAACCCTAAGTATAAATAGGGTTTCTCTACCAAAGAACAAATCAGTTCTTTGGCCGTCCAATTGAAGTCTCATTCTTGGAGTTTGTTTAGGTTTTGGTTTTAGGTTGTTTTGGTGATTGAACTCATCTTCTTCTTCCCCATTCATCTTCTTCTTCCTTCTTCTCTATTCATCTTCTTCTTCATTGTTGAATAGTGATTTAGCTTCGAGTCTTCTTGTGTGTTCATCAAGAAGTCGAGTATCCTTGTGTGTTCATCAAGGAACTCTGGTGTAAGCTTGTTACATAGATCGGCTTCGAGTCTTCTTGTGTGTTCATCAAGAAGTCGAGTGTCTTGTGCGTACATCAAGGTGCTCTGGTGAAGTCAAGGTGTTAGAGATAACCAGGAGTGTCAACTCGCAGTGATTGCAGGTAGTTGATAGGTTTGTAAATCTTTTTTCATCTAGTGGATTTATTTGTTGTCGCGAGGACAACCGTGGACGTTTCCCATATTGGGTTTTACCACGTTAAAAATTCTTGTGTGTTCTTTATTTGTTTACTGCTTTATTGTTTGTCTCATTATTGTTATATTGCACATATATTGGGTTCTCAATTGGTATCAGGAGCAGGACGCTTGTTATGGAGCGTAATGGCTCACGCGTAGATCCTATGAGTGCAATAATGGTTCATGAGTCTGCTTATAATAATTTTATTGCTAAATCGTCTAAATCCACAAAACCAAAATCTGATTTTGAAAAGGATGATAATTTGTATGTTGTTAGCAATAGTTATTGGGCTCTTCTTTACAGACTTTCTGCAAAAGAATGTGAAAGATTACAAAAAGCTAATATTAATTTGCAGGAAAAATTTAATAAAGCTAATTGTAATGTGTCTACTATTTTTGATAATGTTTGTTTTGAAGATAATGGTGTTTTGCAGACTAAGGTTGATTCTCTAGAACAACGACTCAGACATTGTGCAGAGGACTATATGCTTCAAGGGGAAGTTTATGAATCCAAAATTGAAAATTTGGAAAAGGCTAATCTTTCTTTGCAGGATAAAATTGAGATTCTTGAAAAACAGATTTCTTGTGCTGCAGATGATACAATTTCTATTTCTCAATTATTTGACAAAGAAAAACTTGACTTGTTATGTAGAATTGCAGCTTTAGAGAAGGCCAATCAGGAGGTCGATGAGAAATACAAATCTCTATTGGTGGAGTATGAGGTAACAAAGAACGATTTAACGTCTACTCAACTCCAATTGCAGGTTTTGGACAAAACTAGATTTGATTCTCCTATTGATAGTTCTACTAGTTCATCTAGTGTGATTACTCCTGTAAAATCTACTAGTTTGCCTGCCCTTTTGCCTACCCCACCTATTGAGACTAGACTTAATGCTACTAATTTTCAGCATGTTTCTCGTAAGAATTTTAAGTCTAAGGTTAATGGTAAGGCTGTTTTTACTGATAAGCCATATTGTTCTCATAATGGAGGTATAGGTTTTGTTAAGGCACCATGTCACAAATACAATGGTGACATACATGTTTCATCTTCTACCACCACATCTTCTTATAAGAATTCTTTGAGTAAGTCTAATGTTTTTCATTGTTCTTATTGTGGTAGAGTTGGTCATTTGGATAGCTTTTGTTGGGATTTTGATCAACATGTTTCATCCTATTCTCGTGTTCCTCATCGTTATAATCATGTTGATTCTAATGTTCCTTCTTGTGCATTTTCTAGACCTTGGAATTATAATGGTTTTCATCACAGGTTTAAGAAAAACAGGTATTCCAACAAAAGAAAGTCTAAGACTAAGGTGGAATTAGTTAAGGACAAGTGTATTGCAAAGCGTGTAAAGGGAAAATCTCATATCTTTTCACCTCCCAAGGTGTGCACGCCTAGTGTTAAACATGTATGGGTAAAAAAGGATAAGTTGAAGGTTTTTCTGGACTTGCAAAGGTCTGGTGGTGTCCCATATTTGGGATGATGTGGTTTGTTTCTAGCCTTGTGTTATTTGAATTGCATATTTCTCTAACCACATAGGCTATTTGTTTGGTGTTTCTACTTTTTATGCTTTGTTTGTTTAGCTTTCAGATCATGTTGCACGTCTGAATACATTGTTAATAAAAAAAAAAAAAAAAAAAAGGGTTGTTGGTTATTCCTTCTATTTTTTTTTTTGTTTTTATTTATTTATTCCATGTATGTGTTGTTGGATGCATCTTTCTGAGATATTGGTTTAATTCAATTGTCTTAAATAAGTTGCAATATGTTTGGGTGTTTTCTCTTTCTGAACTCTTAAGTATGTTTTGGTATGTATCATGCATTTTTCCTCGCTTGTTTGCACAGTGCACGGCATGCTTGCATGATGGGAGTTTTTGGAAACCACTTACATATTCTTTGAGCTCATAGAACTTCTCTTATCTCTCGAGTATTTATGTTATCTTGAGCTATCTCTCCTTTGTTTTGGTTAGTGTTCATCTTGTTGTTCGTGTTATTGAGCATTCTTATCTTCCTCTTACAACTCTTGTTAGTGGTCAATGACTCACTTTATCCCCAGCCATTTGATTGTCTTTGAAGCAATATCAGTTGGCTAAGAACCCGTTGGGGTTGTGAGGGTCATGCTCTGACGGATGCACTCAAGAGATGTTAGTTCTTATGTTGCACGTTATCATGGTATTGCACTTCTTGAGTTTGTGTTTGTCAAAAAGATGTAGGCTACACCCTACCCTCGTGTATTTGAAAAGATGGAGGCAAAAATGCCTCCCACGCGGGAATGACATTAGAGTGATGTAGGCTAAACTCCACCACATGCGGCAAAATAAAAATCCAAGCGCATATTCATTGTTTTTTTTTATGTAAGGCATACAAAGTTTATATTCCTTTGCCTTTTTAATGTCTTGGTTTTCATTTGAAAGATCATATTTATATTCGTTTGTCTTCTACTCATAACGTTTGTTTCAAAGGGGGTTGAAGTTTGTTTCTTCTATGCTCACTTACTAATCTAATCTATGTCTCTTGTTGATGGTTCTATATTCTAGGTCTTCAAAGGGTGTGTTCTAGTGGTGAACTTTCTCTCTCTTTATGCATTGCATTGCATCTACACACACCGAGGTTTAGTTTATGATGCACTTCAATCCTCTTATTTGTTCAATCTTTTGTTTATCCCTATATATTGCCTCTCATTTTTGTACGGATTGGGATTGGCTACTGTTTTTGGAAGTTCATGATGTATTCCTCTTCACTTCTATGGTACATCGGTTCTTTTCCTTTTCTCTTCTTATTATGGTTTGTGTTGTTTGTCATTTGGTTTGGTTTTCTATTGAAAAAAAAAAAAAAAAAAAAAAAAAAAAAAGGGTATGAACGTTATTAGCACGTTCGAATGTTTGTGGAGGCAGATGTTTTTTTTTGGAGGAACGTACGAACGGTGTTATAACGTTCGTACGCATGTTCAGGCAGCAAGGTTTTTCTTGTATTCCGACGTACGAACGTACTAAAGACGTACGTACGTCCTCTGAACAGTAACGACCCAAATTGTTTTCTTCTCCAGCCCATCTGTTTGAAATTCTTGCCAACTAAATTCAAATCGTGCATATATTCTCTAAGCACGAACAAGAGAAGTTTTTCATCCCCTTCTAACTGTTTAGGAAGCTCTTATTACTCTCTGTTCTTCTCTTGATACTTCATTATTATTTGTCGGTTATGCTTTGGATTATGAGCTTGTTTACCATGATCATATTGGGTTCATACCATTGGATATATACTTGTTGTCTAGATGCTTTTTGGAACTTCTTGTGATTATTAATGGTTGTGGAGTTTCATGGACATGTTTAGTATCATTTTGGTAAGCTCATGTAGTGTTTTTGCCTATATGTCCTGTATTGCTCACCAAGTGTTTGGTGAAATGCCTCAATGGGTTTCCTAAGGTTTTTCTTGGTTGTTTTGTTGGTTTTACTTACTTGTGTGGTGTTTATAATGTTGTGTGTGTGCAGGCCATGCCTCCTAAGCGCGCTCGCCCAACACTCGCGAAAGACACACCCGGCTCTAAGGGTGCATCCACTTCCCGCGCTCAAAGGGGTAGATGTCCCACTTCGGACTTGTCATCTCATCCCACACCCCTTGGTGCTCATCCTCGTGCCAAGGCTATTGTTCTTGAGCGTTTCTTCGACTTGCAAGACATCCCTGCAACTTCTCTAGGAGCTACCCAACTCGGCACCATATCTTCGTTCTTTGAGGCTAGAAATTGGTTAAGTTTGGCTCAACCAATCACTAAGTACTCGGCTGAGCACACGATTGCTTTCTATGAGACGAAGACACCTTCACAGAATCGCTCAAGCTTCTCCGTCTTGATTGAAGGTAGGAGATACACTATCTCTCCGAAGGTGATACGTGAGGCATTGGGGATCGATGATCATCGTCTCCCTGAGGATACTGTTCATGTTATGTGGCCCATTCCGGATGAGATTCGGGTTGACTTTGTTGATCAAGTTCAGAGGATGTTCATCGATGGTGTCACGGAAAGATATCATGCCAAGTCCTACAGCGCCATCCTCTTACACATGGTTGCCCATTCTAACATCTATCCTTCAAAGGGCAACAAGATCATCATGACCGACGATATGGTCAAGTTAGTGGTATGTATGTCGGTGCATCATCTTCATCTCTCTGAGGTCATCTACACACGGATGCTCCAAATCGATGCAGCTAAGGGTACTCTTCCTTTCCCTAGCTTTATCATGACAATACTCAAGCACTTAGGCTTTCAGGGACATTATATGGAGGTGCGCCCTCCAAGGTTTGTTGGACATGACTGGGTCAATGCCATCAAGACGGGTTGCCAGTCTAGGAAGTCTGCTTTTGAGTCTGTGGGTGCGCGTCTAACGCATCACCTAATTTGGGGAGGACGGGCTCTTGATCGCCATGATGATTTTGATCGAGCATTGACTTCTGGACACCCCGTGTCAGCCTCGGTTAGGAGCAATCGGGCAGTTGCAGCAGTTGACGCTCGGGTTTCTTCTCTTCGACGTCATCAAGATCATATGGATGCTCGGTTAGATCGTTTTGGAGTCATTCTTTCTCAGCATGATGCTATGCTCCGTGATCTTCACACGATGAACGTCGCCCAGATGCGTCATCTTCAAATCGACTTCACTCCCATCGAGTTGCCTCCATTTCCGGACGAGGTACCTCCAGTTACAAGTGATATTGATGGTGATGCCTCTGAGAGAGGGAGCGAGGATGATGGTCTTGTGGGCATTTCTGGTGATGAGCAGAGTAATGATGACTTCGATTCCGGGGAGTAGATTTTTCTTTCTTTCCTTCTTCCATATTTTGTTTGCTGTAGTTCTATTGGATTTCTGTCTTGTTACTATTGTTAGAAATTGTGTTTGTTTTGGATATTGCTATTATGATCCTATTACTACTAGTTCTTCTCAACTTAGTAGAAATATGTTGATTGTTGGGTATTAGGCCTGATTTGTTTGGGGCCCACGTTTGGTTTAGTCCTGTTTTCCTATATATAGTTTCATTTATTGTGCTCTTCTCCCTATTGTGCCTTCTTACCTCCCTTCTAGTTTCATCCTTGCCTTTCAGGATTTTTCAATGGCAGAATATGAACTTCATGGGGTATTTGTTCCGGTTATTGGTTATGTGTCGTTCATGGTGATGGAATTCAAGAACCATTCAAAAGTTTGCCGTTTCTGTCGTGTTCTTCATGGTAGTATTCTTCGGCTCGTGCTGAGGCTTCTTTCTCAAAGCTTCTTCTAGGTCATTGGGAACGGATCTTTTGCATTTGTTAATTCAAATATTTTTGTTATTATTGTTATGTTATTGGCTTGGGAACGGATCTTTTGTATCCCAATTCTTCAAGGAACACGATCCTTGGTAAATGTTCCATAAGAATTTGGCGAATATTGATACGAACAACCTCACTCATCCGATAGTCCAAAGAGCTACCATCCACTGTAAAGTCTTTACAGAAGAGCCTCACGATTTTCTCTACAACCTTATCAATTCTCAGATGTAAAAGAATACCCTTCAACCTAATCGATTTTTCCTTAAGTACCTCTACCCCTTTCAGAGAGCCGAATTTCGGCGACCATTTTTCAAACTTCACAAAGGTATCATTCATCTCTATCGTGTTTAAAGCTTCCAGCTTTCTGGCCTCTTCCACCGAATCTATAGATAACATACCCGTCCCAGTACTAAGGTTGGTTATGACTACTTCCCCCATTTGCTCAATCACTTTTCTTCTTAAAACTTCCCAGTCCTCCATTGTGGATATTGGTGTGCAGAAAATGACGGACTCCCACCATGAGAAATTGGTGATTGCAGTACGGTTGATCGATTAGGCCAGTGATGCCCACATTTAAATCCTTGGCAGTCGCCATGTGTTGGGGTTGCTTCAACTTCCTTTTATCTGCCCCACTGATGCGTGAGTCCACCTGAGTAAGCACTTGAAAACCCTTGTTACTCTATTTCTCTCCACCCCTTTTCTGTTGATCACCCTCATTCCCTGTGTCAAACAGAGCCAGCAAAGAAACACCCATATATGCCCATCCATCCTTGCCTTTTCCGGCTGAAAACTTCAAGATTCTCGTCCCTTTCTGTTCACTCTTCTTAGTGAATATCAACTCCAGATATCTTCCTTGTTTATTTTCTTTTTGAAATCCTACGATTGACACCTTATCGTCTGAGTACCTTTCCTCCTTAAGTGATTGAACACTAGATTCACATAGAAGTAGCCCTAGCCACCGCGCTCCGCCCTCAGTGGTGGTGGCTTTGAAAAACCCCTTAACTCCTTTTTCTGAGATGAACACTCTCCCTTCAGTAGATACGTGTTCTCTTCGTTCAAAAACAAAAGACTTCCTCTCCACAACTGAGAATCTCCTCCACTGATTCTTCATCGCCATGAGATCAACAGTAACTCCTCTACAAACCAGGTCAGCAAACCCCCCCCACCATAATTGTTCCAAATAGGGTTGTCAATGGATCGGATCGGTTTGGTTTTCTCTATGATCCAAACCGATCCAAATGTATTATGATCCAAACCGATCCGATCCAATTCAAGAATGGATCATATTGTTTGGATACTAAACCGATCCGTTTCTAATAACAAATATCCAATCCGATCCGATCCGATCCAATTCTCAATTCCATCTTCTTCTTCTTCACTGTAATAGGATGAGTAAATTGATAATCTCTTCTTCTTCTTCATTCCATCTTCTTCTTGTTCATCACTTTATTACAATCCTTCCATCACCGACAAGGGGACAATGAGAACATCATCATCCTTCTAACCTTCTTCAATGAGAGAAATATATAAATTAATGAGACAGTTGATTTATTCAATATTTATTTCAACAATTAACCATTCCTTATGTGTAATTATGATCCATGAATCCATGAATCAACATCTATGAATCAGAATAGAAAATACTCAAATAAAAGCCAAAAGTATTTCAAGTGATCCGAAAATACCTTAGATAATACAATTTGATTATGGAGAGAGAGAGAGAGAGATTAATCAATGAACAGAAGAAGAAAAATTGTTGATTACTTGAAAGGGTTAAAAAGACAATGAAAAATTTTACAAGAAAAAAAAATATAGAAAGATAGATAATGGAGAGATTTCAGTTTTCACATACTATTTGGATCGGATCGGTTTTTTGTTTGAAATTATCCGAACCAAACCGAAATAAGAATGGATATCCAAAGACCATTTCAAGTGATCCGAAAATCCAAATGGATATCCAAAACTAAAAAATAATGGATTGGATCGGTTTGGATCACGGATCGGTTCGGATAGTTGACAGGCCTAGTTCCAAAGCCACTCGCTGGAAAGCTGCATGACACCAAACCCACCTCACCTGAATGAGAGACTCTAGGTACAGCTGGTAATGATTGTCCGGGTTTCCCTCGCCCTCGGTCCTCACCTACCACTGTATGAATCCACTGAGTCTCTACCACTTGAAACCGAAAACACAACTTTTCACCGGAAAAGAAAACACAACTCGCCTGAACAAGGGAATCTATGTACAGATAGTAATGATTGTCCGGGTTCCCTCTCCCTCGGTCCTCAACTACCACTGTATGAAACCACTGATTCCCTAATTCAGACTTCACGTCCGAACACCCTTTGCCGGGAAGAAGCACCTTTCGCCGGAAAAGAACACCCTCCTCTGACGTCACAGTCTAGATAATATCCACTGTATGAAACCACTTGAATTGTTTGAAAAATTATGGAAGAAGCAAACGCTTCCACTCACTCATGGAAGAGTTGCCACAAGTATCTCATTCATCTACCATTAACGCTTCCCCTTGTGGCTAATCATTTGCAACTTGTATTGTTCAATCTAGTGGGAGTGAGGGTTGTTTGTTTGGTTGTGCCCGGATCAAAATTGTTACTATATGAATAACAGTGGGAAAAAACGAACTCTAAGTGTGACTTTCACCCTGATATGTAGCTCTCCTGGGTAAGAATAGGCTGCAACATGCAAAGCCAAACATAATATAAATCTTTCTTTCATCCGCATCACAATCCATTTTAACCATATAACATAATTTTACAATTCCGAGGATGATAACATGACCATACCTTTTAAGGCAGGCTTGCCAATCAAAAAATAAAATAAAAAAATGACCATACCTTCTTCATCCCATTCGATACCATGAATCTTAATTCTGCGGACAAGAGCTTCAAGTTCCTTCTCATCCTCATCAGGGTTGACAACCACCACAACATATGGTCTTCCTAAATTAAAAACGTAAATGGTCGAGTAAAAATCAAAACACTTCTAAGAGTATTTATGAGGAAAGAATAGTTTCACAAGTCCTATTATATGAATATAATGTCGGTTTCAAAAAACAGATGCTCAATGCAGTTCATTTTCTAATTTCTGACCCTACGAACAACTTTCTAGGAATTTACTTGATTTTCCACAATTTTAAGGGGGATTTAGAGATACTTCCCAGAAAAGTTTGCACTATTTGAGATACCCCCCAGATTTGAAAATCATTAGAGATACCCCATATTTTCTCATTTGAAGCCAATCAACCAAGTCATTGACCATGGTCTAACCAGTCTTTAAAGCTTTAGGACTGAAATACCCTCCACCTAGATTTAATCTCATTAATTAATAATTATTAAACATCCACCATCTTTAACCCAAACCCCCCACAATCCCTAACACACAACCCACCACCACCACCACCACCACTACCACCCATTCACCTCCATCATTAGCATACTAAAACCACCACCACTTGTGTAATTGGTGAACTTTGTCTTTGAAAACAATTAAAATATGAAGAAAATGGTGGAGATTGGATTTGGGTTTGAAAGAAAAGTTGATGGAGTATGAAGAATAAGGTAATGATGATGGAATGTGTAGAATGTGAGACGGTGTTATGTAGGAAAATACACACCGATATATTACTGTTCTAAAATAAATAAAAGGGAATAGATGATGCAAACCAGAATAAATGGATGAAGGACAAGATTTAGATCGAGTCGAGATAAAAATCTCTCTCCTTAAGACATTATTCGCCCCGTACATGTGCCGAACGGTTTATCAATGACGGACTGTCTCCCAGGATACAACGATCTATCCTTCTTAGCGTAGCAGCACTTCAAACGCATAGAAGACGGCGAACCAATTCTTTGTTATACTCTCTCATGGCAAGACACAAACACTAGAAGAAAGAGAATCAATTTGTTTTTTAAAAGTGGTTTGAAGACAAACACAAGATACACTTATATAGTAGGAAGACACATTTTTGAAAAGGCACATGTCTATTCAATGTATATTTGAATAGACACCTGACCCAATACAATGTACACATCTGTTGGGACAGACACACCCATTGGGAATGAGTGTCTACAAAGTATGTGTCTATTGGGAAAGACACACCCATTGGGATGGGTTGGGCCAAATACAATGTATGTGAATACATACCCATTCATCTACTATAACACAAGTTAGCCATGGCCAGTGGTTAACTTAGGACTTAAATTTCTCATTCATATACAAATGTTTTGACCACTTGAAAACATTTCCAACAATCCCCCACATGAATGGAAATTACCGACTCATAAAACAATCGAGAAAAAAAAACAGACGAGACTTGAGAGAGTACAAACGGAAAGTAGCTGCTTCGGTATAGGTAGCAATTTTTCAGCCTTGAACCTACCCTAGTGAATAACCATCGGATTTACTAGCTAATCGGTGAACATGATGTCTTGAACCGCTCAGCCGTTTGTGTAAACCAAGACAATGGCTAACACACAGTTTCCCTTCCTCAAAGAACTTGATTCTATGGTTGTGTTCATTTTGGCCTTGAACTTCCTGGTATTCATGAGTGCTCTTAGAGAAATGCAACCTTCAACATTCTCACAGAAAACGGCCCTTTTTTCTCACTCATAAGGTGATTGCCCATGAAGAGTATCCTGTCATACCCCACTTGTGTTACCAAGCTATGGGAATCATTAAAAGTATAACTTATCCTATTCCATCAATACGGGCAGCACTGTTCTCATCATCCTAGGAAAGGGTAAGAGATAAGTAATCTCTCAGTGCTTTCGTCAAGTAAAGCGAGATTCGGTTGTCCCTTTGAACCTAGATCTTGGGATCTCCAGTCAGCTAGGTTGGGTTGCCATCAAGCCTACTCTTTCGTCATAGGTTGTAAACCCATTCCTCTCGATGATTCAACTTACTCTCGTGACTAACCTTTAGTAGTTGGATCCGCTAGGTTGTCAATTGAAATAATTTACTCTATAGAAATTTTCCATTAGAGAGTAGTTGTTTAACGGTTTTGTGTCTTCTTATAATTTATCGAGACATACCGTTATTCATACAACTCGGTGCCCAACACATATGAAATTATGTATTGCAATGTATGCAAGTAACGGGCACTAGTTATTTTCACATGAAAATATCCTCTAAGATGTTTTTGAAGCCATTGTGCTTCTTTATGTGTTTTATCTAAAACCATAAATTCAGATTCCATACATAATGGATATAACAATACACTTTTGCTTAGAAGATTTTCAAGATAACGTTGCACTACCAAAGGTAAAATCACAACCACTCATGGCTTTTGAGGTTTTGGTAATCAATATCCAAAATGCATCACTGTATCATTCATGTACAGATGAATATATTTGTAGTGCAAGCCATAACTGAAGGTATAATTCAGATAATTTAATACCTTAGTTATTACTTTTCAGTAACTTATTTCTGGAATACTCATGTAACAACTTAGGACACTCGTAACATGTATCATGTGTCTTGTCTCTTGTCTCTTGCAATTTGTGATGTACATCTAATTGCGAATTACACAAGCATATTTAACTGTGATATGCTATCCCCATCAATCTTAGTTAAATGAAGATTGGGATCATCTGGTGTATTAACTACACGAGTATATCATTCTTGAACTTCTCAAGAATCTTCTCAACATCGTGAGATTGAGATATCAAAACAATTCTGATTTCCTAGTGATTTTAAATCCTAGTATCACATCAGCAATTCCCCAAATCTTTCATATCAAACTTAGTGTGTAACATATTCTTTGTAGCTTTAATGATATCATTATGACTACCAAAAGTGAACATGTCATCTACATAGAGACATATGATAGCATATCCAGATTTGTGACTGTAATGTAAACACATTTGTCACTTTCATTGATTTAAACGAAAATGTTAACAACATATTATTATCAAATTTTCCATGCTATTGCTTCAGAGTTTGTGTTAAAACATGTCTTTTTTTTTCCATATATACAAACCTTCGTTTCTTTCCAGGAAGAATAAAGCCTTTCTGGTTGAGCCATATAGGTTTCTTTCTCTATGTCACCATATAAGAAGGCATTTTTACATCCATTTGATGTATTTCCAAGGTTGTGTAGAATAACAACTGCAAGTAGCATTCTGAAAGACGTTATTCCCGTGAGTGGAGAATATGTCAGAAAAGTCCAAGCCTCTGTGTTGCTTGTGACCTTCGACTACAAGTGTAGCCTTGAAGTGAACCATTAGGTTCCATCTTCGTTTGAAGAACTTTTTGCTAACAAAAGCTTTAGCTTCAGGTGGGAAATCAACTAACCCTCATTGTACACAATTATTTAAATAATTTTATTTGAGAAATTAATTTAGACTGCTTGTTTGGACTTAGGCCAAAGAATTTAGAATATAGTTCTTTGTCCATACTCCCTTATAACGGCTTTAAGATTTATAGAAGTGAAAATCATTAGTCTTTACAGAAACACGATTCTATAAAGAAATCGTTAGTCTGTTCAGAAATATGATCATCTTCTTTAATCCTTAGCCCTACCACATTTTGAATTCCATTTATTCAAATGTATGTTTGTGATTAGCATAGCCACATTGAATGGTTAAAATTGTTAACCATTTCGAGACTTTCAGTCACCCCCACATTTCTAAGTAAACAAGAACTTTTTCTTTATATTACTTAGATAGTGCCTTTACAAGAACATAATTTGTACACTTACGCTAAAGCTTGTTAGACAAGTACACAAAATTGTAATCGCATAAAACCAGAACTTTGAGTACAAATATTCATTAATTCATTGTTACTCAAATAGTTAATTTATGCATACATAAATACTAGATGTGACTCCCACAGTCTGGTTACACATCTACAAGTTTCATGTCAATATTCAAAAAATAATTTTGTCTATTTAGACAAATTTCAAGTCTACAAATGCAACTGGGCGAAATACCCCCACATTTGAGACATATTGCATGAATACAAAGAACTTTGCAAATCATATATTTGCAAATTCCGTTCATTTGGAATCTATACAACCAAATGCTTATGAATGTGGATCTCACACACAGATAAGATTAGGGCCTTAAAATTACACCCAGATGTAATATAATGCCCATTACTCTTTGTAAATGAACGAATAATAAATATCCATCCATTTTCACCAAGGCGTCTCTATGAATGAACATTTATCAAAGAAAATGTACATACATTAAGTATGACATGACTCATGAGATCCCCTACATTTTTCAAATATACTTGAAAATGTCATCACCAAATAATAATATGGAGTAAATTATAAAACTATATGAAACCATATAGGCAATTCACCATATGCCAAATAAAAGTTTGCATACTTTGAATCAATTGCACCTTTGGACACCAAAGATGTTTACACAAGCAAGTGTACTTCATTCTACGAAGTAACAAATTCTTGTAATGTTGTACATAAGATCATCACCATGAGGTTTTGTCTTTCATGCGCGTTGATACCATTTGTACAACTATGTGCAATATTATTTATAGCCAATGAAACATGTCTACATATATGTTTATTTGAACTTCAATTCATTTATCATATGAGAATCACGTCAAATTAGACAACTGATTCATCTTCCAACTTAGTTGGTGGTTTGGTTTGATTATATCAACCATCAACGCGATTTCTATGTCTAGATGCATCCAAAGATGACCCATTGACATCATTCAAATTAAATCAAAATCTACAAATAATTGTAGCAATTAAGTCATTGAGATGTCGAACAAACTGATTGATCTACTGGACACATCAGTAGAATAATCCCATTTTCGAAAACTTGAGTAACCAAAATTTTGATCAACTCAAAATTCGAAAATCTGTCACTAATGAACAGTAACACCGTTTTAATTGTTTCTGACAATCCAACGGTTGGATGATCACAAAATTTGAACATATTATTGCATTAGACGTTATGCAACTACTGTAAAACTTTCAACTCGATCAGAGAACGGGAAGACTTTCATCCGACCACGATCTTCAGACTGCGTAAGCTTGAAAATTCTGAATTTTTCAAGTGATCCTCTTCCCTTCTTCCTGTTCTGATTTCTCCTTTACATCACAGCAAAGGTTAAGAACATGAACTTTCATAAAAGTAAACAAAGTTAGATAGCATAAGAAACACATTAATCTCATGCATAGATTGCATCAAAATTCCCCGTAAAGAATAGTACTAAAACTACGGAACTTTGTAGACAAAAATTAAATGTTCATACTTCAAAGATGCATCACTCAAATCCCAAAAGATTTGCCCAGCAGATTGTCTCTTCGCTGGCAAACAACTATATATATAAGCCTCATCAAAAGAAACGGGCCTCTTACATGTCCAGTATAGCACTGGACCTACGACAAGCAGACAGCCAAACGGTGCTCTTGCAAACAAATGCAAACAATGACTATAAGAATCAATAGAGACGTGTCTTTTCCATCTTCACTGTCCAAACTAATCACGGCCAAAAATAAATTTAGCCCAATAGCCTAACAGTTGCGTTGTTAGGAGTTAGGACAGGTTTCTTCTTTCAAGAACATAATTCCTACTCCATAATTTCAAGAAGATCATGTTATCGTTTTCTACCCAAAGAAAATTCAAACTAAGAACAATTTAAACAAAGTCCAGGCAATCAACAGGCATTGTTTCTTGAAAAGTACAGAACACCCTCATGCTTAAACATATACATACATATATACAGAAAACTTCATGCATACTGAACCACATCAGATGATATTCTTATCAATTAGATAATTTATAATGCAACATGGAATCATCATAGATTTTGATAGCATGAATGTAACAAAATTGAAAACTTCTCTGTCATCGATTGTAGGAAAATATAAAATTTTCGAATTTAATCGAAAAACCAATATTCTGCACCACAAAAGTATTAGAACAGTATAAACCACGAACCAATAATGTCTTAAGATTGTAGGAAAATACACACCGATATATTACTGTTCTAAAATAAATAAAAGGGAATAGATGATGCAAACCAGAATAAATGGATGAAGGACAAGATTTAGATCGAGTCGAGATAAAAATCTCTCTCCTTAAGACATTATTCGCCCCGTACATGTGCCGAACGGTTTATCAATGACGGACTGTCTCCCAGGATACAACGATCTATCCTTCTTAGCGTAGCAGCACTTCAAACGCATAGAAGACGGCGAACCAATACTTTGTTATACTCTCTCATGGCAAGACACAAACACTAGAAGAAAGAGAATCAATTTGTTTTTTAAAAGTGGTTTGAAGACAAACACAAGATACACTTATATAGTAGGAAGACACATTTTTGAAAAGGCACATGTCTATTCAATGTATATTTGAATAGACACCTGACCCAATACAATGTACACATCTGTTGGGACAGACACACCCATTGGGAATGAGTGTCTACAAAGTATGTGTCTATTGGGAAAGACACACCCATTGGGATGGGTTGGGCCAAATACAATGTATGTGAATACATACCCATTCATCTACTATAACACAAGTTAGCCATGGCCAGTGGTTAACTTAGGACTTAAATTTCTCATTCATATACAAATGTTTTGACCACTTGAAAACATTTCCAACATGTTAATGATATGGTTTAAAAATTAATGGTGATGGGGTGTGATTGTGTGAAGATGGTGGTGATTAGATTTTGGAGATGGTGGTAATAGATGTATATATGGTTGGTGGTAGTGGTGGTGTTGGTAATGGAGTGTTAAGGGTTTATATAGTGGCGGCGGTTGGGTTGTGGAAGTGGTGGAGTTAAGGTAATTGGAGATGGTGGTGGTGGTGGTGGTAGTTAAGGATGGAGGTGGTCAGGTGGTGGTTGTTTAGAGAAGGAATATGGAAGGAAGTTATGATCTAGACCATCGATTTTGGATGGCTAAAGATAGATCTAGATTTTAAGTGATGGAGATTAATTCAATTAATAATGGTGACATGTTATTTTTAGGGTTATTTTGTATTTGGTCCCTCTAGAACATTCATATTTAGCAAGTGGTATAGAGTTTTTCAATTATTAGCAGTTGGTCCTTTTTCCGTTATTTGACTGGTAGTCAAACCATCCAAGTTTTTAAAATACCTAAACTACCCATGCACATGTTAATCATGTGCATTTTTATGAACAACAAATCTCATTCTATGCTTCATCCAATGGTCCAAAATAAACCAATAAATAGAAATAAACTAAACAAAATAATAGAAATAAAAAAAACAAAGATAGTGACAAACAACAATAATAAAATCTGGCAAAGTAATATCCCATCAATCTAACAACCCTCAATACAAAATCAAAAAAACCAACCCCAAAAATTATCAAGATGAAAACCCAATTTTCTTTTAAAGCAATTGAAATTGAAAAATCATTCTTTTTGTCAAGCAATTGAAAATGAAAACCCAACACTTATTGTTCTTCTATAAATACTTAATACCCATAGTTCTTGCCAAACAATTAAAATTGAAAACCAAATACCCATTTTTCTTCTCTTCCAATTTAGAAACCTAATACCCATCCATTGTTCTTGTCAAGTAATAGAAATTGAAACCCAATACCCAACAAAACCAAAACATTCTCTATACCTCAAAGATGAAGAAGATGAGAAAGAAGCTTAAAAATTATTTTATTTTATAAGCCAATTCATAAAAATGATTTACAAAAGTGATTCATTGACTAAGAGCAATAAACTTTGAAGGATGAAGAACAATAGGTATTGGGTTTTTCAAAATCATTAATGGGTAGTTTTTCATTTGCAAATTTAAGTGATAAAACTTATTCTTTTGTCAAGGTAGAGTTAAAAATTTATTTTTCTTCTCACTAAAACATGTGCCTCGCACGTGCATAGGTAGTCTAGGTATTTTGAAAAATTGGGTGGTTTGACTTCAGTCAATTGAGTTGACTGTTAGTCAAGTAACGGAAAAGGGACTAAATACTAATAAATGAAAAACTCTATACCACTTGCTAAATACAAACTCTATACCACTTGCTCAATGAGGTCAAAGATTACCAAACAATAAACAATAGTATAAGAAGAACAAAATAATAAAGAACAATAATACCAAGATATACGTGGTTCGACAATGCCTACCTCCACGGGGAACAATGAGAAGATTTCACTATAAGAAAAGAAACACCGATTACAATAATCTCCCTAGTATCTTTCTCAAGATCTTAATTTCTCACCTTAAACCCAATACACCCTTGGCTCCCAAAGTTCTCTCTCACTTACTCTATCTATCTCTATGTTTCTATTATTTTCTATTCTCTTCTCTTCTCTTGTTTTCTTGTCTTACAAATACCAAGTTACTTGGGTATTTATAGCCCATGGATAGAAATCAAATCCATATAGAATTACTAATTCAAACTAGAGATAAATAGGAAACTGAGTCCAAATAGAACTCCTGCACATATATGGTTTTCTTAACCAATATAGGAAACTGATCCTATGGATCACACCTCTTATAAGGTATGATCCTGTGCACCCAACTATGACGAGCCAATATACAACAGCTTCAAATAAGAAAATTAAGTATCTCTAATGATTTTAAAATCTGGGGGGTATCTCAAAGTGTGCAACCTTTTCTGTGGGGGTGTCTATAAATCTCCCTAATTTTAAGGAAACAAACACAACCTCACAAATTATGTAAACAACAACTGAATTTTCATCCTGTAAGTAGAAATTTTTTGTGTAAGAATAAAACCAGAAAACTAGCAAATAAAATAAAACCATGATTATATTAAAATATTCCCACGTGACTAACTCCACCCCCCCCCCCCCCCCCCCCCCCCCCCCCCCCCAAAAAAAAAAAAATAAAAAAATAAAAAACATGTTAGACTAGAAAGAGCGTAAAGAATGAACCTCACCAAAAAATAGTGCAACTGCAAACTGATGCCTAGAAGTTGCAATTGTTTCAACTAAGATTCTAAAATATGACTCAAAAACACAAACCTCACTCTCAACACACACACATTCCATGCATAAGTCATATAGTACTATAGAAAACCAGTACAGAATGGTGCAACAAAGATCTATACGCAGTTCAACAGACACATTCTAGGATAAATCTTCCCAGACTCTTCAGTTAAAGCAACTTTCTCTGGACTGCTTGGTCAATAATACTCGGACTATTACCCATGGCGAACCTACATAAAAGTGAACGACATGATTAGAATTATTATAGTGATTTCACAACTGCACCATCAATAGGTTATTAGTCATATAAAAAAAATATAATAATAGGAGTAAAACTTAGCAAAGAGAACCAAATACGAAGAAGAGAGGAGGAGAGAAGACGAGCGAGTGAGGAAGAGAGAAGACAAAGGGTTTTGAGGTTAAGATAGTCATTTCGTTCGATTAAGTGATCCAGTCTTTCATTCTGGCCAAATTTTAGGCTGAGCCACTTAATCCATATATCACTGAATCAACGACTTAAGCACTGAATATTTGTAAAAAAACAAAAATTCTTAGTTTTTTTTTATCCAGAACATAAAATAATAATACTGTAGTATGTGGGATTAATGGTGGTGTCGCTCTCGGTTGAATCAATAGTAGTGGTGGATGGGATGATGGAAGGTAATTCAACTATTTGGACTAGTGAAGGCATCAGTCGATTTCATTCAACACCGACTTCATATCTCTTTTGGGCGCTTTTTCAATAAACACCGACTTCATATCTTTTTCGGGTTTCATTTCACTATCTTAGTTTTTTTTTTTTAACTTTTTTTTTCTTAATTTTAAACACGTGTATACTAAAGGACACTTATCTGTATTTAATGTTTTTATTTGCCACATGTGTGAGATAAGTATTGTTGATCTGTTTTCTTATGGGGTGAGACAACACTCTATATCTGCCACGTGTATAAAGTTCTGTTAGCTTGTGGACACTTGAAATTTGATTTCTTAAAGTCATATTATACGACACGTGTATACTAAAGGACACTTATCTGAGTTTAATGTCTTTATTTGCCACGTGTGTGAGATAAGTATTGTTGATCTGTTTTCTTATGGGGTGAGACAACACTCTACATCTGCCACGTGTGTAAAGTTATGTTAGCTTGTGGACACTTGAAATTTGATTTCTTAAAGTCATATTATACGACACGTGTATACTAAAGGACACTTATCTGTGTGTTAATGTCTTTATTTGCCACGTGTGTGAGATAAGTGAAACCGGCACGAAGTGGTTTGACATCAATTTTGTGACATTGGTAGTCCTTGGTTATTTCGCCTTGAGTTCATTGTTAAGAAAACCTTGTTGTACGCGCGTCGTCCCGTGTCCTTGTCTTCGCGTCGTGTGTCTCAAGTATGGTGTTTGGTTCAGGACGTACGTACCTCTTCAGGACGTACGTACGTATGGTATGTCAGCAGAAAGTTTGTTTGGTCTGGACGTACGTACCTTCTTAGGACGTTCGTACGTCCAAGTAGTCAGCAGGTTTATGTAGGTTTGAGACGTACGAACGTCATATCGACGTACGTACGTCCAATGTGGATTTCAGCAATTCCGGCCCATTTTGTGTGTGTTCTAACCCTAAGTATAAATAGGGTTTCTCTACCAAAGAACAAATCAGTTCTTTGGCCGTCCAATTGAAGTCTCATTCTTGGAGTTTGTTTAGGTTTTGGTTTTAGGTTGTTTTGGTGATTGAACTCATCTTCTTCTTCCCCATTCATCTTCTTCTTCCTTCTTCTCTATTCATCTTCTTCTTCATTGTTGAATAGTGATTTAGCTTCGAGTCTTCTTGTGTGTTCATCAAGAAGTCGAGTATCCTTGTGTGTTCATCAAAGAACTCTGGTGTAAGCTTGTTACATAGATCGGCTTCGAGTCTTCTTGTGTGTTCATCAAGAAGTCGAGTGTCTTGTGCGTACATCAAGGTGCTCTGGTGAAGTCAAGGTGTTAGAGATAACCAGGAGTGTCAACTCGCAGTGATTGCAGGTAGTTGATAGGTTTGTAAATCTCTTTTCATCTAGTGGATTTATTTGTTGTCGCGAGGACAACCGTGGACGTTTCCCATATTGGGTTTTACCACGTTAAAAATTCTTGTGTGTTCTTTATTTGTTTACTGCTTTATTGTTTGTCTCATTATTGTTATATTGCACATATATTGGGTTCTCAATAAGTATTGTTGATATGTTTCCTTATGGGGTGAGACAACACTCTACATTTGCCACGTTTGTAAAGTTCTGTTAGCTTGTGGATACTTGGAATTTGATTTCTTAAAGTCATGGGCAGCTGGACATACTATCATGCCCAATTGGGTAACTAGAGTTTATGAACTGGACATACTGTTTAACCCAATTGGTGCAGTATAGTTACAACTACAGTGTAACGACCCGACCTATATCACCACTGATATTGTCCCCATTTTGCCACTGCGATCATCCAACAGTGTGGGGTTTTACGGGCAACAACTTGCTTCCCAGGAAGTCACCCATCCTGAGATTACTCCCACTCGAGCACACTTAACTCCGGAGTTCTTTCGAAATCTGGAGCCAAGTGAGCCCAAAAGGCCTCAGTGATAACATGTGATCGATCTATACCTATATTCTAATGTCAGGACATCCCCGTTTCAAGTATTGTAGGACAAACCACATGTCGACCCAGGGTGTTACAATCCCACCACCTTAGAGAACAGTCATCCCCGACTCTGGAATATACAGTCCCATATCTCCGACGTTCCTTGCCCCTCGTGAAACGAGTACATGCTGGCGCAACCGTCACCCCTTCCTGGGCTAGACGCCTTTTCAGCATACTCTCTCACCCTCGACAGGTGAACTGTCGTCGGCTCTAATACCATTTGTAGAGACCCGACCTATATCACCATCGATATTGTCCCCTAACCACTGCGGTAATCCGACAGTGTGAGGATTTATGGGCAACAGTCTGCTTCCCAGGAGGTCACCCATCCTGAGACTACTCCCATCTGAGCACACTTAACTCCGGAGTTCTTTCGAACTCTGGAGCCAAGTGAGCCCAAAAGGCCTCGATGATAATATGTGATCGATCTATACCTATATTCCAATGTCAGGACATCCCCCTCTCAAGTATTGTAGGACCTACCCCTTCGGCAAACCACTTGCTTTATATGTATTATCAGAATCTTGTGATGTATACAATATGGTTTTCTATATAAATACCAAGTGTGTTTTTGCAAATTTGTGATAATTGTTAGTTAATAAATTGATGAATTCAACACCAGATTTCTATGAATTTTATTATGATTAATAGAGTAGAAATGAAAAATTGCACATGGTGTTGATGTTAATGTCTTGAGATCCGATTCATGTCTTATTGGGATATGGGTCAAATTTTGGGGTGTTACATACAGTGTAACATAGCTGCTCTCTTCTTCCCAAACGAATTTGTTGGTCGGTATCTTCATGACCTTTCGTTAGGCCTGTAAAAATGGCCCTTTGGCCTTAAACCCGGCTCGACCCGGCCGACCCATTCAACGAAAAAACCCTTAAAACTCAATCCTTACAATTTTTAGGGTAGGGCCGGCCCGACCCTCTCTATTTAAGGGTCCGGTTAGTGTTTAGCTTTGGAAAACTTAAACCCTACCCTTAGCCCAACCCTAATTAGCCTTCCCAAAGCCCTTTTACGACCCTCATTAATATATGTATAATTTTCAATATGGCTACGTTTGGTTCCCGAAATTTGGATTCCGGGGTAGATTAGTTATTAGCGAAATTAAAGACAGAACAAAACAAGTCGGAGTAAGAAAACCAGAAGAGTGCAGAGAGGAAGACAGAGATATTTTAAGACAAATGATCTAGACTTCTACGATATTACAATTTGTCCAGGAATTTGTTTTCCAAATTTCTATTAAGGAAACCACTTTTCTATTTTGTAGCCTAAAAAATCTGGATCAGGAATCTGATTTCCCTAATTTATACCTAAATTATAGCTAAAATACATTCACTTTCCACGGAATCCAAATTCCGGCGAACCAATCGTATCCTATATTTCTCTCTATTATGAAATTTGAACATTTTTTAGAGTTTTAATTATGAAGATTCTTACCATTAGACATAGATGTCATTTTTGTTTAATATATATAAAAATTACCGTATGTTTATCGAATAATTTTTCGAATCGGTTGTTAAAAAATTATTATATAACTAAAGAAAATTAATTCTCAATAGATTTTTTTATTAACAATCTATTTCATTATTGAGCATGCAATAAAGAATAATTAGATTATTATTTTAAAAATATATTTTATATTTATCATGATAGAATTTTATCAATTTAGATTAAATTTTTAAAGTTTGAAATTTTAGTAATAAGATAATTATCGAATTCTTGTATTTATTAGTTGTAATGCTTTTAAGTAAGACAATATCATATACTATAACAAATTTTGTGGTAAAAATAAATATCTGTGTACATTTAAGAATTGAAACATATTATACGTATTTTCAAAAACTTGAAAATGATATTAATAAAAACATGATCCCATGTTTTTTTTGTTTAATTAAAACATGATCATATATATCGACCCTATCAACCGAACCCGTTAACCCAACCCACAACCCTTTCAAAGAAGGGCTAAAGGTCGGGTGAGGTTTTCATAATTTTTGTGTAAGCCCACCCTAACCCGACCCTTATCATCTTTTAGGGTAGGCCTGGCCCGACCCTTAAAGTGTGAGGGCTCGAGGGTTTAAGGGTCGTGTTAGCCCTACCCGACCCATTTTACAGGCCTAACCTTTGTAGTCAACGATCCTTGTGATCCAACAACGGGCGTGGGTGCTTAGCCTCTAGGCATAGGACTGGTTCTAGCACCCAAAAAGAAAAGAAAGAGAGAGAGATACGAAGTTAACCTTGGAGTGTCGTGATGTGCGTAAGCTGGCCCAGACATTTAGTTAGCGATGTAATAGGTTGCAATACAAAATTAGCCATCGGAGTGTCGAGGTGCACGAAAGCTAGCCCGAACATTCGGTTAGTGGATAGCCTATTTGGCTTTTTAATAAAAGTTTAACATTTTTGTTAAAAAAAACTTAGCGACAATAATGAGGCCCTTGCACTTCTTGCATGTGTTCCTCAAATCAATGTGATACATTATTTTTGTAGAGAAAACCGTTAATCTATTATACTCTATTAAAACAGAAAATACCTTAAGAAAATATCTCTTCAATTAGGCTATCAATTATCTATACTCTCTATTAAAGTTGGACTTGCCCTTAAGGAAAATTTCTCTTTCCAAATTAGAGTAAATTTGGTGCTTCAATTGAAGAGAATTTTACATAGATTGAAAATTTAAAAGGTTATTATTGTAAATTTATATCTAATATGGCTTAAATAGCTAGATGGCTACATTTAATAGCACTATCGTCATATCTGTCTTTTTGCACAAATATATTAATGGCTAACCAAATTTAATGGCAAATACATTTAATAGCACTATGGCTATATATATATATAATTTCGAACTTCCTTCCTTCCTCGACATCTACCCATGGTCTTGATACATCAAATTCAATCTATCCTCTCTCCCTTCTCCAAATAATGGTTAGAACACACACACACACACAACCTTCATTACAATAGATTATGTGAATAACACGTAATAGTATAGATTATGTGAATAACACGTAATAGTACAATACTATGCGTCTTCCATTTTTCTTTGAGTACAGGTTAGAAACTAAATTATATGGACTTTATAACCATATAACATGATTATGTTGCGTAATTATAGCGTGATTTTTAGGATTAGTTTAATCTTATTTATCGATTATACTCAAAAATAGTTATTTGAAAAGCTAGCCTTCGGCCAAATGTTAGCCCAGGATATAAATTTAATAGTATTTTCTGAAATGATGTATAGTCTAGACATAACCAAAGCTCAACTCAATAACTTGATAATGAAGTGATTTTTTTTAGCCATTATTTGGGGATTACGAAACAGTAGGGATACACCTAAATATAAATTTTTAGATTTTTTCCTGATTTTTGTCGTGAAAGTAGAGACTGGGAGAATCAAAAGATATAATTTATATATAGGTCCAACCATTTTTTTTTACTAAAACTAAAAACCGAAGTCCAACAATATTTTTTTATTAGCCAGCAGGTGTGCTTTCATTGTAGCTAGCTACATGCCTCTTTATACCAAGTACAAATTTGTGTAGATGAAATACTTATTATAGCAAATCTATACTTAGTAATAAGTATGTGGCCCAAAGGTAGCATCCCTATCACAAAATGGAGATGTTGTGGGTTCGAAACACGTCAACAGCTGATTGTTTGATTAAAAGTTTCCCCACGTAAATTTAAAAGGGGCAGGGTTCCCCCCAACCTCGGTTACTAATAATAATAATAAAAAAATAAAAAGGTATGTTACCTACTATAATAATTTTCAATAAGCACCATATATTTTGCAATTCAACATTTTATCCTATGCTTCAACTTGATCTTTCAATAGTTTTATTGGGTGGATTAGTTATGAATGGTTACTTTACTATTGCAAGTTACTATATATTATGTTCTTGCTAAACCCCTTTTATATTCAAAACTAAAGTCTATACTCTAAACAAAAAATAAATCAAATCATATGATCAGTGTAGTGTAATTCATGGTTTGAACATTCGTAAGATTAATCATACCATGGTTTATTGTCACAATAAAGTAAAACCATAGTGAAAAATTCAATATTTGCTAGACATTATAGCTCAAAATATCAATTAAACATTCAAAAAAACAAGCATTTGACGATAAACTATTTCAAAAATTTTAATCAACCATATTTACGAAAATAAAATAAAATTAGTGGTGTAATAAAACTGTAAAAAATAACAATTAAACGGATGACATACATTAACAAAACTTTTTCAAAAGACTACACCTAATTTATATTATTTAATAACATTCGTGCTTTGCATGGGCCTTATAACTAGTATTATATTGAAATTGATAGCCCAATTAAAGAGAATTTTGATTAAGTTTGGGTATATTTGTAATTACGTAAAATTGGATCACCCATGTGGACCAAATCACGGGTATAATTAAGTCTAGTCTAAAATAACTTAAAATAAACCCAATCCCAAATATAATCAAGTCTTGGCCTAAGCACGAGTATATGGATAAAAAAGAATCATGATCGAGATCAGGTCACAGACTCACAGACCCGATAGAACGGAAATTATAGAATGGTACAGTAAAATGATTCTTTCCCAACTGCACATAAAATCATCAATTTCGTGAATGAGTGGAGATCCATAAGTTCACGGTCGACTGGACCAGTATATATGGGCCCATAGCTAGCATTTCATCGAATGTGATTTTAGTCCAACTACAGGGATAAATAAGTCCAATCAGTTTTAATATCACTCACTCGCTCACATCACACCTGTGTCCTGTGTTCCTTCTCTCTCTCTCTCTCTCACAGCCTGACGACTTGCGAGATCAAGAAAATAAAAAACCCTAAAAACCAGATCGAGATCGATCGAAAATGGCACCAAAATACACCTCTGAAACCCTAACAAATTCAACAGATGCAATGAATTCAATCGATCCTTTATTTCATATCATAAACATCTTACCTTATAGTATTCTTCGTGTTCCTCGAATGCGATTAAGATTTCCATCTTCAATTACACTTCCATCATCTATGACTGTTTACTCTCTTGTTCTTCTAACTTACTTCCTTGTTGTTTCTGGTTTTGTTTATGATGTTATTGTTGAACCACCAGGTATTGGAAGTACACAAGATCGATTTACTGGTGCTTATAAACCAGTTGTTTTTCTTCCTGGAAGAGTTAATGGTCAATACATTATTGAAGGACTTTCTTCAGGATTTATGTTTGTTCTTGGTGGTATGGGTATTGTTCTTATGGATCTTGGACTTGATCGTCATCGTGCTAAAAGCGTTAAGGTTTCATTTGCTTTTGCTGGTATTGCTTCTCTTGTTATTGCTTATGTTATGAGTATGTTGTTTATTCGTATTAAGATCCCCGGTTACCTTGGTTAAATTGGTTGGGGGCTTAATTGATTACAAATTTGTGATAATGTTCGGGGGAATTTAGGTTTCGAACGTGTTTTTATGAGGAATATTGTATCTGATTTAACATTTTGTTCTTTTTTTTACTAATAGAACATAGTCTACTTGTTGCAAATTTTTTATTTTACTGCAAAATGCGATATCATGCATAAATCACAGTTAAATGCAATGTTTCATTTATGGTAGCTCTTGTATTATGACTTGTATGAGCTTATTATTCTTTCATAGATTGGTTCCTCTAGTTCAGGGTTCATTTTTATTTACTGTCATTATTATTTTGAAGATTAATGTCTGTATGAAAATTTTAGAGATTATTGATGGTGTTCTTCATAGTTTTTTTTTTTATTGGAATTAGAGGGCTCAGGTAAGATAGGCATAAGTTATATTGGATTGGAGGAGTGTGCGGGTATGGGAAAGGGAATTTATCGTGCAAGAAATATCGATATTTGGAGGGAGATAAAGTGACAAGAATTGTAGGAAGAGATTATCTAAGGTCCACCCATTCGATTGACAGATTGAAGCAACTAGGTGTGTTTCATTGATTCAAGTAAAGTAATGACGCAAAGAAAGGGTAAATGATATAATGGTCTTGGGAGTTAGAAAGGTATCAGGACAAGACAACACTTACAATTGAGGGGTACTATTTACTCAGACTCTATGGTGGTGCAAGTATTCTTTTGGGAGAAGTAATTTTAGGGTTCCTGCCAGATAGTAATTTTCTAACAGAGGAACCTGTTGGAAACCCCTTTTTGGTTGAGGTTGGAATCCACTTCCACTCTTAGAAATAATAGTTGCCACATTTAGGAGCCCAAATTTGAAAAAAAAAAAAAAACATGACTACAATTTTTTAATATTCGTGGAATTAACTGTTCTTTAATAGGAACAAATATTAAATTTCAAGGATTGTAAGGCAATTTGGTGATTGGGTGCACAGGCACTCCAGTACTGAGTTAAGACCCAAGGAAGTGTTCCAAGTTCCAATTGGTTTGTTTGTGTCAACCCTTTTAGGCAGTTGTGGATTCAATTTGCCAGGATAGGTATGGCCGTATGGCTTCCCAGTGGGATGAAGTCCTTTTGATGTTTGAAGGGGTGAAAGATAATGCCCTCTTAGACCAGTCTGGTTAGATGCTAGCGTTGGTATCATGTCTGCAGAGACCAAATCACAACAAAATGAAAGAAAAGAAACGGAATAATGATTCTGAGTGTTATCTTCCTTATGAATGGACTGCCACAAGGAATAGATCAGCTAGCGAACCAGACTGGCTTAAGAGGGCATTGCCTTGACCCCTCTAAACATCTAGGTGAGGTATAGCTGTTGTGGGAGATTGAATCTGGTTAGATGCTAGCGTTGGTACCATGTCTGCAGAGACCAAATCACAACAAAATGAAAGAAAAGAAACGGAATAATGATTCTGAGTGTTATCTTCCTTATGAATGGACTGCCACAAGGAATAGATCAGCTAGCAAACCAGACTGGCTTAAGAGGGCATTGCCTTGACCCTTCTAAACATCTAGATGAGGTATAGCTGTTGTGGGAGATTGAATCTGCAACCTTTTTAGAAGGGCGACAACCAGTTGGAAATTTGAAATACATGCTTCAGTCTCTAGTTCTCTTGTCTCAATATCCTTAATTTCATTCTTTTTTCCCACAATCTTCATGCTTAGACCCTACCTCTTTCCCACGATCCAGAGAATCATCACACAACTACAAATCCTGTCTCTCATCGTCACACTTTGTCTCATGGCTGTGATTCCTTCCTTTTAGAGTTTTGGCTGCAACATTTTCATAGTATTCTTGAGTCTTGACAAAAATAAAAATCATCAGAAGAGCTTCCTTAATGGTAGTTGTAGGCCGTAGTTCAGTAGTATAAGCTAGGTTTACTAGGGATACTGTAGGGATGAGGTCCTTAATGATAGTTGTAGGTCCTAGCTCATTAGTATAAGCTAGGTTTACTTGGGATACTCTAGGGATGAGGGGTGCCTTTGTGGTAATTAATTGCTTTGCCCTTCTGTGTGATCCTAGAGGTGGAGCATCAAATGTTGAGTCGAGACCCGAGAGTGTCCGTACACATTAAGTTGTATGAATACATGTTTTGTAGTTTCCTATGACGACAGACCTTAATCCAGAAGCCCTTGTCCTGTAGCCCTCGAATTTTCACCTCCTCCCACTTCAAGAGATGCTAGTAACAGGATTTTGCTGGATCTGTTGGCCGGATTGTTAACTTGTTAGCCTGTATTGATCTTTAACGAAAAGTGATTGGAACCCATGAATCCTTTGCAAGTTATTTGTATTTTTGTATGGTGGCATCTTTAATACTTGTACGCCGTTATGATCAGAATGCCTTGCTTCAATATTAGTGTATTATGTATGGAGCAACCATTGAATCCTAGATTCCAAGTATGTGTTGCTTCACTTGCTTCAAGATTCCACTATAACACAAATGGAACGTAGGAAAGTGTTGGAGTTATCCTTTCATACAGTGAGTGATTGTAGGACGACAGATCCCTATATACACTTATTTTGAATGGGATTTACATGTAGATTTCTTTCTGAAAATATATTACATTGTGATCTGTCGCATTACAATTATAACTGGGTTAGGAATGACAATAAGATTGCACTTGCCTTCCATCTGAATGTGATGATTTTTGGTGTAAATTCGAATTTTATCTGAATCTGAATTACCACTTGATCTGGTACATGGTCGATTCAAAAATTGATAAGCTCATGCATGTTCACCAACAATATTAGTAGTATCTACCCAATTTTCCCATGTAGTCAATCCTTTCTCAAAAACTACTAAACAATCCATATCTTGACAGAACTGGTTTCCTTCTTGAGTGTAGGACATCTGCAACACTACCACCATACCATACAACCTGCAGGCTCCTGCAGCTCTAAATGAATCTCCGTGCAAAAAATGATCCTACATTTCAAACGCATTAATGTCATCTATGGCTGGTAGTAACCTATATTCTGTGGCATATGATCACCCTTCTACTGTCCAAAGTGTTTTTTTTTTTTTTTTTATAAGTAAAAATTTATTGAAAGGTAAAAGGTTACAAAGCTGTTCAGTATGCCGAGGCACCGACAGTTTCTCTCCTAAAACAACACCATAAAAAAAAAACCTCCGAAACCAGAATCAAAAAGGTTGTACTTGTCCTTTTAACACATCTTTCTAAAAGTCCCTAAAACAATATTTTCTCCTATCGTTCCATGTCGCATTCTAGTACCATATAGTAGCCTTGATCTTTCACATAAAATTTATCAAAATCTTACTATTACGACATTTTCATAAGCACCACAAAACTGAATAAGGTAACAGTCTCCACACCCTTTTACTCAAAGGTTGAATGCTTCCTGATGGCCATTTCCATAAGCACCACTCCTCCACCGAGTCAACAACAAACATAACATGATACATACCTAGCATAGGATCCAGCAGATGCTTCCAAACTCTGAGTGCAACAGAACAACGCAAAAACACGTGTGAATTAACTCGTTTACACATCCACAAAGACTGCAACTCGGGGAGATATTAAAACCCCTATGAATGAGATTATCTGAAGTCAAAATTCTCCCCAACAATAAGGTCCAACAGAAGCCATTTTTCTCGACTTTAAGGGATATATTCACTTTCCAAACAAGCTGCACTGGAAAACTCACCACTTCTCCATCATTTTGAGCACTTTGAACCTTCTTCAGCTGCTGGTACAACGACTTAACAGAGAACTTGCCTTTATTATCCCATTTTCACCTCCACCAATCAAAACACTCTTTGTAAACTTCATTAAAAAGCACTGACATCAGACCTTCAAACTGCTCCTCTTCCCACTGTCCAAAGTGTTATAATAGCTACTAATATATCAGTCGCCACTACCCAAAATCCAGAGCCACAGGTTGAGGCTTAGTTAATTTAGCATTCAACAATTCTTTAAACAAATATTGAGATTCTCTTGCAGTGATTATATACAGTACTAACAATAATAAGCTACAAATGTCAATAGTCACAGGATTTCCAAAAGGCCCCGTCACTAGAATATGGAGTTTAAATGATAATTGCAAAGTGTTTGGGTGGCAACTTTTGTTTACTTAAGAGCATTCCCAATGGAGGGTGGATAAATCCACCTCCACGTAGGCGCCACGTAGGTCCACCTAGGCAAAATCCACCTCAAAGAGAGAGGTGTATTTGCACTTGGGTGGTAGTTTCCCAACGCAGAGTGGACTCTTTGGTATAAAAAGTGGATTTTTTTAAAAATCCGGACGGTATGTCACATGCCGTCCCATTTTTTTTGCAAAAAAATAGGGAGACGGCATGTCACATGCCGTCCGAGAGTCCAAAAATTTTAAAACACTACTTAAAACTTAAAAAAACAAACGGACGGCATGTAACATGCCGTCCGAGAGTCCAAAAATTTTAAAACACTACTTAAAACTTAAAAAAACAAACGGACGGCATGTAACATGCCGTCCGAGAGTCCAAAAATTTTAAAACACTACTTAAAACTTAAAAAAACAAACGGACGGCATGTAACATGCCGTCCGGTTCTACCACCCACAAATCCACCTTCAAATCCACCTGTGGGCAGCCCACCTCCGAAATCCACCTCCCCTTGGGAAGCTCTTTTTGTCTACAAGGTGGATTTATCCACCCCACCTCCAAAATCCACCCTCCATTGGGAATGCTCTAATAAAAGTGATCCAAAACTGCAGCTGCAAGTGTCTTTTTTTACCTTGAGAGAACCTCTTGCAATACAATATTGCAGTGACGAATGTATGCATGCAAATAGATAAAAATTTGTATGAAGTCTTTCACATGTTTTGTACTCCAGTATTAACAACACTTGCAACACTAGCATGAGCCTGCAATTCCAAAAACACTAGCATGTTTGGAACCTTCTAAATATTCACTGAAGCAAGAAATTTAACATTGGCATCACTCAGTTTCCTCCAAACAGAATAGATCAACCATCTAATTAGATACAAGGTCCACAATATCTAAACCCTACTTTACGTTTTGCTTCGCCTCACTGGATAACTGAAGGTCACATCTTAGACTACATAGCGGTAGGTAACATATCTTCCTGCCGTCTCACTTGGCCTAATGATCTTCACAACTTGCCCACGTTTAAGCCCATAATATCTAGAGATAGGATCAGTTATCTGCATTCTTGGAAGCTGAAAAACAACCCAACAGAGTAAAAGAGTAAGTACTTGGGGCAAATCCGAATTTCATACAAGGCTAGTCCCTAATGCTGACAGAATAATAGCATACAAAAAGTGCATAAAAGATAACCATCTAGGTCTAACCCCAAAGAAAAGAATTGATTCCAAAGAAGGGCTTTGGTTGCCCTGCAAATTAGGCCTACTTTCTTCATAAAAAAATAAAATAAAATTAGGACTACTTTGATATGTAGAAATGAACCAAAATGAAGGTATTTCAAATTAAAGGCTTTGGTTGTCATCTTAAGCGGTCTCCCCACAAAGCCTCTGTCAAGTGTCAAATAAGATGTAGAGAGAATCAAAGGCTTGTTTCTAACCCTAGTTTTTGTTTAGTGAAGAGTTCAACCTTTTGAAGGTTTGGTTAAAAATCCTGACATGTTGAGGGTTTGTCCTTCATCATATGCCCCATTGTCTTATGAGACTTTACAACCCATCCATACTAACAGAATGTACTCTGCCCATCAATTCCTTCAAGAGCTACCTCAAATCTTTCCCAAAGTGAAATCAAATCATCAACCTTTTAGGCTTTTAGGTTCCTAAGAGCATCTCTAACGCGCAGTCCAAATTGGAAATTTTTTTTGATAAATGGGAATTATATAAATAAAAAGGGGAAGAAGAGATTACAAGCCTGATCAGCCTACTCGTTTAGGAGTATCGTCAGGTTAAGAGACAAAAATTACAAGAAAAAAAGACAGACTACACTTCATACTCTCATGAAGTGAGTAACTTGTGCCAATCAAAAATAAGCTCCTCAAAGCGATGATCTCTGATCCTAGAGCTTCCTCCTAGCCAATACCATGTAATAGCCTTTACAGCAAGCTGAAACTTCTCTCTGTCCAAATTGGAAAATACGAAAAAATGATTCTTAACAAAGTTTTCAAATATAGAAAACTGTGTTAAGGATCACTGCGCATAGATGCTCTTATTGATTATTGAAATTTATAAAATCTGATTTTATCAGGTCCTTCTATCTCCTAAGTGGCTCATACGTGGATCCTATCCCTTTTTCTATGATGGACTGTGCTTTAGTGACTTTTAGTGAAGCTCTAATGAGGTTGAAATTCCAAATGACTTGGTATTCTCATTGATGAATAAAGACATTACACCTAAAGCTGAACACACAACAATAACAATTATAGCCACCCTGCCTGGAGTTGACCCTCTCTAGAAAAATTTCATTTACTAACAATAAAAAAGAGGAGACACTGCCATAGAGCTGTTTGAATAGAGTAAATGAGACCTCTGTTTTCAACTTTCAAGTACACGAAGCTGAAATAAATCAATTTTACAGGGAACCTAACAAGACTCTTAGATTCCTACACAGGTCCACATAGCTGCAACTATTCTATTATCTCTGTTCTTTTAGATGATGATCTGGATAATTAGTCCAAGATGATAAAAATCAAAATCATGCTGTGTGTAAAGAACTAAAGACTCTTAGTCCCCCCAGATGTAAGGCAAAATGCCATGTTGTGAAATATATGTTTCTCGTTTTTACAATACATAGGCGCTCCTTGCATCGTACATAAGAATCAAGATGATGAAATGATTTTTTTCAAGGAAAAACAATATTAGGATGCTCAGTACATATTATCCATTGAAAAAAGAAAAAAAATTACAATATTGAATCAGCAAGGAGGATTAGTTAGGATAAATTGTGAATATTGGGGTTATCATGCAGTTTTGAATCAGCAAGGATGGAACACTTTGGATAAATACGGCACAATGGGGATGAACAACTTTGGATCTTGTGGGTGAACTTGAAACTATGGATCACGAGGAAGTTATATCATAGGTGATGCCGTGATGCAATGCCAATATTAATCTAGTTTGGGACCATAATTGCCCACTTTGAAATTATTCATTTACTTATCCAGAACTAACCTGTGTTTCCTTTAAAGTATACCGCTCAAGAAGAGTCTTCTTTTCTTCGGTTGTAAGCACCTGATGTTCAGGAACAAGGACGTGTTCTTTAATATTGACAAGAAGCTCCGCTTCCTGCAGCAAGAATATAATCATTGTTTTTCTTTTAATCTAAAATATATACACTGTAAGAAGAAATTGTTTACATATACAGTTAAGAATGTAAAGACATTCATCCATTCAAAGAAGAAAGAGGCAAATCGTGGAAGTGTCAAAGAACATTTCAAGGTCCGGAAAGGTCCGGAAGGAATCGAAACTGTAAAATGAATAGCCAATAAGGTCTATAAAGGAAAGCTATATCTTGTGTATTGTACTATAGTATGCACAATATAAATCTTAGTTCTTGCCAGTTATAAAGCTGAATACAGCAACACAAAATATCACTCAACTGTATTATACAGCAGTGTTCTAAGGAAGCCATATGCTGCTAAAAGGTGCCATTATGATGATCAAATGTTGCACCGTGCAGATGATAGGGCTCTGGAAGTTTGTATAAAATTAGCCCCCAGTTTCATGATTAAGGGTAATAAGACAGAGGTAAAGCTTCATACAAGAATGCTCTGCATTGTTTTCCTTTATATCAATGACGGTCCATACTCCATATGCAAATTCTCCACGTGAGAAACTAAGGTGTGACTCAGTGAATATGTTTTCCATCCAAGCAATGACATATAATTGACCTAGTAAGGAGAAATAAAGAATTGATACAGAGGATGACTCCATCCTACGTAAGAGCAATTTCCCACAAACTTTCCTATTCTGTACATCATATCTTCATCTTCTATGTTGGAACCAAGAAAATCCATTATTCTATATGTAGGATATATACTACTTATCAAAAAGAAAACTATACTACTATAATTGATCGCCTGAGTTGAAATAAATAGACTATTGCCACATAAGGATCAAATACTCCTATCAATCTGAAAAACTTATTTTTAGGATAAATACATTCTCAGGAACAGTTTCATCATTCAGTGCAGAATGTTTCTCGTGTGTTTACTCGTACTGTTCTGTCTTCCCTTTCAAAATTTCACATGCCCCAATCAGTTCTCATGGAAGTCTACTATACATGGTCTCCCATGCTATCCCTATATTGCACACAGAAATATCAGATAATTTTTCATTAAAATTTGATCACCAGTTACGATTCCCTTGTAAGAACCTAGGTTGTCACGGGCAAAGTGAGGCGCTAGGTGCCAGACTTCCCAAGAGGGAGCTTGCCAGCTTGGTGGCACCATTGCAGCGCCTTTGACAGTCAGATCTATTTACAAAAAAGTGGCACCTTGAATGCCTTGAGAACCTCGTAAGGTCTTGGGGAATCAGGGCTTTGGAGGCACTTCGGAAACGCCTTTGACAGCATAGTTTACATCAGACATATCGACATATCGTAGAGTTATCATAATGACACAATAGTAAATTCATAGTGAAAAAAGGACGATGGAACTTCAGGTTCTTCATTTAGGTAGTAACAATTTCAGACATTCTCTTAATCCATCCAAGTAATGCTCAAATGGATATTAAAATTCTTATGTAAACCAGAAATTTACTAATATGAAGAGCACGAATAGATCACCTGAAAAACTTCGAGATGGAATTTTCCAGAAATTTCACTAATGCAATTTCTGGCAAATGGGGTCAAGTTTTGTTGAACCACCAATACCGCTCTAAACACATTCTCGTCTTTCATTCGATTCGTATAAGTCTTCATCGTCTTCACACCAACCTTTTGTTCATCAGGGAAGAACACATATATCTGATTCATAAACAAAACAAAATAAAAAATTCGGTACATAAATAGAACTTAAGACAATGTTTCATTTTCAATTTACTGTACTAAACACTAATCGAAGAATGAGACCTGATCAGAGTTATCATTCTGTTTAAATTTGTTGATAACAAGATCTTCTCTTTTGGCATGGTCACCAAGTTTATTATGAAATTCCTGCTTAGTCATTTTAAGCTCAAAATCAGTAACCAAATATCCTCGATCCTTTAACATCTGCATTACTGTTTTACGGATTCTGAACAATCTAGAAATCTCTTCCTCTGTCAACATTTTCCTTCTACCCTCTTTTCTCTATAAAAGCAGTCACAATTCCGAGCTGCAAACACCATAAGCCCAACAAGTGTTTAACAATTTACAAAAGGAAAAAGTGAATAAATTTTGATACATGAAGAAGACCACCAAACAAGCATCATTATGACATTAATATGTATTTTTTGTCTATGAAGTATGAAGAACCCCTTTTACTTAATTAACATATAATTTTCAAAGAATGGGGCAAAGTAGTTGTACCCTTTGTTGAATTGTTGCTCATGATGTTCACAACAACCCAGAACCAGATTAAGTTCATAAAGAATGAATCAAGACTGAGTAATGGAATGAAACAAATAAAACCCTTAAACCCTTAAACCCAGATATTCACAACTACATAGTACAGTAATTAGAATGTTGTTTGTAGATAGAATTGAAGAAAATAGTTACAGAAAATAGTGAAGGGTGAGAAGAAATTGCAGAGATTACTATTAGCATTACCTTGTTTAGTCACTGGGAAACGAGTTGCTAGCTAGCAGTAGCTAGAGCCTAGAGACAGCATGCCACCCATGGAATTTGGAAAGGGTTGATGGAAATGGGAAGAAAACCATGCCAATCATGTACAAGGGTTTTGTTGTGGACTAAACAAGATATATAAAATGGGCCTTGTGTGAATGAGTAAATGTAAACCTGATCCTATGTTAGAATTTTGGGCACAAAAATTAAATTAATATCCATCTTGTATATCAATCTGCACAAATATTTACCAAAGCTACCAAATTTCTCTTTTAATTAATCAAATATTTTATTAATATTCAAAATAATTTATACAAAAATAGAAGACGATGACAAGTACGCTACAAATTGTGCTGCAAGTATTATTTGGCACTACAATTTTGTGAATCTTGACTCAACATGTATAAATACCCTAAATAAAATTGAGTCAAACATTTTTTGAGTATTTGGAACCTCTCCCTTATTTAAATACACACTTTGTCAAAATTTCCAAATATACACTCATCAAAACTATACATGTTCAAGCTTAATTACTCTATATGTTCGTATAGACACATTTTTTCTTAGTCCAAAAGAGGTGTACCTGTTGGTTATAGCCAGCTTCAAACGTACGTTTGTTATGTAATGTGCCCTTGGTTAATCAATACATAAAAGTTTTCGTGAAAGTGCCATGGAGATATATTTGGAACTTAATTATATATTATGTTATTGTGCAGAAGTAGGATAAATTTTATTTATATACAATATGCTCATGAGTGGAAAAATTGTGGAGTATTTCCGAAACTAATGGATAATATCAATCTCTTATGTTTATCTTAGTTTTACATTGCATATTTTTATTCCATTATCATATTAAGCGCAATTTTCATTGACTTCACGAATAAAGATGTACTAGCACCATGTCATTATCTTGGATTTTTTTCGAAAATTTTCAAATAGTTAGGAATATAAATAAATCCAAGACATATTTTTAACAAAGATGCTCGTCAAATAGTGACCTTATTGTTTGAAAACTTGTACAATCTTATGAAGCAAATCTCATCTCAATCGTTTCACATTATTTTTACCAAAAATAGAGGTCATACACTCTTCGTACGGGCATTTCATGGACAACCGGTGGATTCTCAACCGTCCTTGTTGTACGAAGTCAATGACTGACGAAACTATGCTTGTGACACATAGATTTGTCGGTTTTACAAATAAGATTAAGAATTAATAACCAAATTTTTAAATCAGAAATTTTAAAATAGAAAAATGTGTTACTCTAGAAACAAACTTTTAAAATAAAATAAAAAATATTGTATTAAGATAATAGTACAGACTGTACAACCTTTTTTTTTTTTTTTTTTTTTTTGGTAACGAGACTGTACAGTTGGTAAGTTATTTATGCGATTGTATATGATAAAATGAGGATTATTTGCCGTATATTCCAACTTCCAATTTCCAAATGCTTCATTTCAGGTATCAGTCAACTCTTTTGCTAGCTAGGGAAAAGGATATAATAAGAACAAGAACTTATCTTGATTTTATTATAGCAACTTACATGCTACCAACTTGACTAGCTTAAAATGATATATAAAAACATTCAAGACAAAACAACTCAATTTCAGGTAGCAGACTTGAATGTTCTTAGATTTGTATGTAAACAACACAAAGCTATATCCAGTTGTAAATAAATAATGCACTTCTATTCCACGTGGAAGATCGTTATTGGACCGCTATATTGTTTTGATGAATGATATTGGATTCTGGCTCTACCAACCGAATATGATCTTGTTGGTTCATGCATATGATATAGATCTTTCAAGTTTGCAGTACAAAAATGAACAGCTGCTAGATTTAATGATCACGCAACCTTTCTGGAAGTGGAAGATATGTTTTTCATATACATTTATGCAGCTAGGTTCATGTCTTCTTCGATCACCACAATGCAACTGAAGTAGTAGGCCATAAGTACTAGTGTACTACTACTTACAACATTACCTAGTAGGGACAGATCCATGAATGTGAGATACTGAAGTTCTGTCAGATTTTAGTGGCATGTATGTATCATGTATGTCTTTGATGGCAGGATTAATTGTTAAGTTCCCTTCATATACTATTCCAAGAACACAATTGCTTGGAAATACGGATATAGCTTGATCACAAATTCTCTCATAGACTTGCTTCAAGTTCTTTAAAAATTTCAATATTCCTCAAGATTTGGTCCAAGCAAAAAAATTATTTTTGCGAAATAAAAGGGCACCCATTGCTACCATTGCCAAGAAAAGAATTTACTTCATCAACGTGGCTATACACAAGGCATAAGATACGGCATGTACTTCTACTACATCATACATACGTGTCAATAACCCATATGTAAATCCGTACATTTAGCTTTTCATATATAAAACCTACCATATACTTGTGTTTTTCTTCCAAATTTCTTCATACATATTTTCTCCTTTCTTTTGAATATTTTTTTCTTTGTTGTATTAAAGAAGAAGAAGTTAGTCAAGATGATGTATGAAATACAACAAGTGAGAATGGAAATGATGAAGAAAAGAAAAGAGAAGAAAACAGGAATTGAGATTGAAAGAGTAGAAGAAGTTGATCTTAGTGGAATGTCTTTGGATTCTGTACCTAATCCTTCTCTTAATTTAGCTGTTATTCACAAGTTAGATATCTCTAATAACAATATAGAGGTACATATCTATTTCCATTTCCTTTCTTCTAGCTTTTTTTCTCATATATTTCCATGCAAACTAATTATGTTCTTAAGAAAAGAAAACATTCTTGGTATTCCATTTTTAATTTTAATTTTTTTTAATTAAGAAGTCAACTACTTTCTCATGGTGGAAACATATAATTAGTTTTCCTAGTTACAATGTCTTTTTTATTAACATCTGATGATGAATGTATCCTTATTTGGTGATTTTGTTTACATATATGCAGGTTATACCAGAATCATTAACAGCTAGATTACTAAACATTATGGTGTTGGATGTTCACTCTAACCAGCTTAAATCACTCCCTAATTCTATTGGCTGTTTATTCAAGCTCAAGCACTTGAATGTCTCTGGAAACTTGCTTGAATCTCTCCCTAAATCTATTGAAAATTGCAGGTAATTAATTATCTCATCAGCTTATTGCTCTTTCATTCATTCAATTTGAAGGATACAAATTACTGTACCCTTATTAAAGACTAACCTGTTGCAGACAACTAGATTTTGTCTTTTAGATATATAGTGTTATTATGGTATAGTTCAGGTGGGATAAATAGCTAGTTTCAGAGATCCAACCTTTTGTCCATAAATATATCTAGGTTGACAGTATGATTTTGAAGTTTGAACTATACTATAAAAATGGTATGTAATATAATAATTAATATTGGGAGGTTGTATTGATTCTCTAGACCCAATGTTTCTGCAAATTAATGGAGTACTTGTTAATACAGTATGTTTCTATGTTTTCTTATGTAGGTCACTTGAAGAGCTTAATGCCAACTTCAACAAATTAACCTCATTGCCTGAAACAATGGGATATGAATTGTCCAACCTTCACAAGCTATCAGTGAACTCAAACAAGCTTGTTTTTCTCCCTTATTCCATCTCCCACTTAACCAACCTGCGTGTTTTAGATGCACGCCTTAACTGCCTCAGGTCCCTCCCTGAAGGTCTAGAGAACTTAATCAACTTGGAAATTCTCAATGTAAGCCAAAATTTCCATTACCTTGACACATTACCATATTCGATCGGTCTCCTCATTTCCCTTGTCGAATTGGATGTAAGTTACAACAAAATTAAAATCTTGCCAGATTCAATGGGATGTCTCAAGAAGCTACAAAAGCTATCTGTAGAAGGAAATCCTCTTGTTACACCCCCAATGGACATTATTGAACAAGGTATAGGTGCAGTGAAGGAGTACTTAAGTGACAGAATGATCAAAAGCCCAAAAAGCCCATCAAAGAAGGCGGCCTGGATGGGCAAATTAGGGAGATGGAAGACATTCAATGGCCGATTCACTAACAGCTCTAGTGAGGACAAGGACACTTTTGACATGTCTTATTATCGACCGGCCAATGGTCTTGCTTCACCAAGCTTCTCTGGGAAGTTTTCACCCCGACGTCTGTTCTCACCTCGAACTTATTTTTCAAGGTGAAGAGTAAATATTATTTCCTTATTGTTCTATATATTTATTTGTGTATTCAAGTGAAATGTGCTGTGAGATTTTGTACAAGAATGCAGACATTTGTGAAGTTAGGGATGTAATATAGGAGTTCTGTGTTGTATGTATAGTGTATACTGTGGACTAGCTGTAATTATGGTTTCCAAAATTGTGTTTCAATGAATTGTGATCCATTGTCTTTAATCACATTGCTATTAACACAGGGGCAAAAGGATAAGCATACATGCCATTAAATATAGAAAACCCCCAGTTAATATCCTACCAACTATATATAAAAGGCATATTAATCAACAATTATATACAATTGATATTTCTTAACTCATCTACGAGTAATTGTTGTTAGTGATCCTTCTCTATACATCTTCTAACAATACATTCATTTACAACTAACTACAGAAGTTTGATGGAATTCACCCTCAAAGCTAGGCCATTGCCTTCAAGTGTCATGAGTTCTATGACCTATGACATAACCTAATTGAACATATATTGGTTAATATATAGTTCATTTTCAAATAATAATGGACGTATCATTTCTTCGATCTTTTATCGTTATTGGATTACTATTGGAATTTATTCTGATGAATGGGATCTCTCTGCCTATAAGTAACTACAATAGGCAGGCTTCTTTCCCAAGCCAGTGCAGTCCATACGACCATACACAGTTGGTTGTATATTATGAAGGACTGCTGACACATAATTAACCTTAAATTCAAAAATAATCCTATATAAGTTAGATTAATATCTTTGGTTCATTGCTCAATTTCTTTGTATAATACAACATTTCAAACCCAAAGACTTCCATACACAATTTTGCCACCATTTCATACTAGACTTACTTCAATCTAAATAAACTTAATTTCATCCAGAAGAGTAGTCTTGTGATGTAATCTACTGTCGACAATCTGAACCATAGTCCAAAATCTCTTCTTACCTGCAATTTGAGCTAAACCCAAATGTCAAAGATGTCCTGCTGAAGTTTTCGTAGGGGGTCGAAATTTAGTTGAAATATAAACCTAGGATTATATTTTACAGAAAACCCAAAACAATTTTCCATCGGGTTTTTTTGGTACATGTAGAATATGTTGTTTTCATGTTCTGAACTTCTGATAAACAGATCGAGAACCGGCCGGACATGGTTTTGAAGTTAGGTACTATGTAAGGTCAGAACGTGGAAGAAATCAGTTAAATTTAGTATGATAACGTTGACATTTATTTATGTATTAGAGTACCATAAACATAACATGGCCAGCAGCCGAAGTCCAAGATATAATACGGCCTGTACTTGTGTGTTAAAAACGTCACTCATACGTGTCATTAGTTGTTAATACAAAGGTACAGTCTATGTACTTTTAATTCCTTTGCTTATATAAAGCTAGCTTTTCACCAAGTTATTGTATATATCTCAGTGTTCTGTTTTTCTTCTGTGAAGTTTGAGAATACTACTAAAGATGATGCATGAAGAATTACCACAACAAGATGTATTGTTTAGAATGGAAGGAATGAAGAAAAGAGAGAAAAAGAGAAGATCAAGTTTTGATGAAAATCATCATCATGATGATAATCAACAAAAGTTTGAAGAAATTGATCTTAGTGGCTTGTCTTTGGATTCTCTTCCAAGTTCTTCTCTTAATCTACTGTTGATAAGCAAGTTAGATCTTTCTAACAACAATCTTGAGGTATATCTATATTTATCATTTTATCATCTTCTTATCTGATTCAAAATCTCCTAGAAACCTATATATGTTTGGTGATATATATATATATATATATATATATATATATATATATATATATTTGTTCATTTTATTTTCTTCATCACTTGTTCTGTTTGAAAAATCACTCAACTTACTTCAAGTTTTTTGTTGTTAGATTAATATTTTCTTTACAAATTTTTTAATTAATTAATAATCTTGTTTGTGCCTAAAAGGTATCTAGTCTAGCTGTATAAGCCTTGAATGACACTTTTTCTTTCATGAATCATGACTATATATATATATATATTTGTTCATTTTATTTTCTTCATCACTTGTTCTGTTTGAAAAATCACTTAACTTACTTCAAGTTTTTTGTTGTTAGATTAATATTTTCTTTACAAATTTTTTAATTAATTAATAATCTTGTTTGTGCCTAAAAGGTATCTAGTCTAGCTGTATAAGCCTTGAATGACACTTTTTCTTTCATGAATCATGACTATATTGGAGTATTAGGGAAATTTTGACTTAACCCCCCAAACAATGGACATCTTTTGATTAAACCCCCATATATTCAAAAAATTTGACTTTCCACCCCACCGTTTGATTCCGTTAGATTTTCCATCTAAACCTAATTTTAACTTCCCTAAATACCCCTCTTTCTATTATTAGTCAAAACCCCCTAATTAAAACCGGTTTTGTTAAAAGATGAAAAATTACCCTCTTTTTTTCTACCTTATCTTCTTCCCATCTTCTTCTTCTTTTTCCCATCTCATTCTTCTGCACATCACCTTCACCAAAAAAAGTAATTAGAATCTGAAATCGATCTCCTTCTTCATCACATCTCACGACTGATTCTTCTTCTTCTCCACTTCTTCTTCTTTTCCACTTCTTTTTTTTCAAATCTTGAATTTGTCATTTGAAATTGAAGCAATCGCAAAATGAACAATGGGGAAGGTGGATCTAAGGTAAGGTTATAAGTGTATGAACAATGGGTACTCTTCTTCTTCTTCTTCTTAGATTTAATTTTTCATTTCTATCAACTATTGATTCTGGTTCTGGGGGGTTATATCAAATACATACAAATACAGCGGGGATTTTCTATAAACTAATTATTGATTTTAATATTAATAGAAAGAGGGGTATTTAGGGAAGTCAAAATTAGGTTTGGATGGAAAATCTAACGGAATCAAACGGTGGGGTGGAAAGTCAAATTTTTTGAATATATGGGGGTTTAATCAAAAGATGTCCATTGTTTGGGGGGTTAAGTCAAAATTTCCCGGAGTATTAATTAGTGAATACTTATCTTGTAATTTTTGTGATAAGTAGGCATCTAGCTTATTATTAATTGTCATGCATGCCTTAACTTTGTAACTATTAATATCTTGTTAACAAAAACAACTGATCATCCAATGCAGAGTATACCAGAATCATTGATGGCAAGATTGTTAAATGTGGTAGTATTGGATATTCATTCCAACCAGCTTATCTCACTTCCCAATTCTACTGGATGTTTATCTAAACTCAAGGTCTTCAATATCTCTGGAAACCTACTTGAATCACTCCCCAAAACTATTGAGAATTGCAGGTATATCTTTCTCCTCTCACCGTCGATAATTAGGGAATATGCTAATTATTTATTTTTTGCCTTTTTATAAAATTAATCATGTTTGGGAACAACAAATCTATGGTTGATTTTTTTTAGCGAAATGAAATAGTGTATGCCTCAAAAAAAATTTATTTAAATTTATTGAATAATCTTTCAACTATTCATATAAATGACATGGATCGCGTGTTAATACGAATTTATCATGTTTGAGACAATTCTAATTTTCAGAGTCAAAATTAGAGTGGCCTCAATCATGAATATGAGGGCATTTAACTCAAAAAAAATGTTCATCTGAAATCTGAATATTTCTGTGCAGGAGCCTAGAAGAACTGAATGCAAACTTCAACAAATTAAAGAAGCTACCTGACACCATTGGATTCGAATTGGTCAACCTTAGAAAGCTATCAGTCAACTCAAACAAGCTTGACTTTCTTCCTTACTCAACTTCACACTTAACCAACCTGCGCATTTTAGACGCACGTCTTAACTGTCTCAGGTCTCTGCCTGAAGGCCTAGAGAATTTAATCAACCTCGAAATTCTCAACATCAGTCAAAATTTCCAATACTTCCATACCCTACCAGATTCTATAGGCCTCTTAATCTCGCTCGTTGAATTAGACGTGAGTTATAACAAAATTACTATCTTACCCAACTCGATCGCTTGTTTGAAGAATCTCAAGAAGCTATGTGTGGATGGAAATCCACTTGTGTCACCCCCTATGGAGACTGTGGAGCAAAGTTTGAATGCAGTGAAGGAGTATCTGATTGAGAGAATGAATGGGACTCTTAAAACTCCATCAACAAAGAAGTCTTGGTTTGGGAAGATTAAGAAATGGGGTACATTTAATGGTTCAACTCAAAATGATCGTAAGCAACGGATGGATAAGGATGGTTTCATCATGCATGAATATAGATCACTTGATGGTTTGGCTACACCAGCGCGGTCCATTGGAATGTTCTCACCTAGACGTATTTTCTCTCCTAGGAGTCACTATACTACTTGATTATTGGAACTTCTGTTATTATCTATCATTAATTACATGTTTAGATGAAAAGTCATATCAAGAGAACAAAGACACTTATGTGCATTAGCTTGATGTTTGAATCTTGTCAAACTATAGTTGTATTTTGATTGACTTATGTGTTAGTGTGATATTGACAAAGTAATACTATGCTTAAGGTTTGATAGATATTGCATTTGACTAGTTTGCATCCATGATTACCTGCATAATCATTTTCTTTTTCTTAATTTCTATTTTGCGATAATTTGGTTTTATATAATTATCATCATTAAGTGTACGTTCATTTGAATATAATTAATATTATTGATTATGTATTAGATCACAGGCTGGGACCTGTATATGTATATTTGGGCATTTGGCCTTTTGGGTGTGGTTGGTGTAATGTTCAGGCCTTTCTCCATTGATGTGCATGTAATGTTTCTTTCGAGTTGAACAGTACTTTTAAGTTTTTTAAAGTCATGAACATTGAAGAGTTTCAACTTGCAACTTATTACTCTAGAAAGAGATTGAAAGTTTGAACAATTCATATGCATGTTAAAAAGAAATCTCTTAATTAGAGAGGTTTATTCCAAGATATTAATACAAGTCTTTTCATAAGTAGGGACAAATTGAGAATTGGGGAACACTAATGAGTGATGAAGCATTAGTCTAAGTTCCTCTTACATATATAATGAAGAAGATAAGTGTGAAAACTTCTTTTACCAAATCTTGGAAGATTGCATTGAGACTGAGAGAAAAAGATGACCCCTTTTGAGAAAGACCAGTGTGTGTTCCTTGTGTGTGTTTTAGACCACATAAAGTTCATGCTAAACTAGTTTTGTTCAAGCACCTAAAAAGAGTGAAAAAAAAATAAAAGAGGAGAATAAAAATGAGGTTAATACAGAATTAAGTAATTAACCTTGGAGTGTCGGGGTGTGCGTAAGTTGGCCCAGACATTCGGTTAGTGATGTAATAAGTTGCAATACAAATAGGTTGGAATACAAAGCTAACTATTGGAGTGTCAGGTGCGCAAAAGCTGGCCCGGACATTGGGTTAGCCTTCCGTAAAGAGGAGCCTATTTGGCTTTATAATAGGTTCGGTGTTCCTTCTAAGTGGGTGTGGGTTTTATGGTCAAATACTAATGATGAAGATAGGAAAAAAAATAATAATGAAGATAGAAAAAATGTTTAAGTGTAGACATCTGCTTTAACATTCGTGGAATGAATTTAAAATAGAGGAACAACGAACCTTTTAGAGGAAGACTTGTTGTATTTGTTCTTCTCTATATATCTTTTTGGGTCTTTTTCACATATATATGAAGATGGAAAATGAGAAGTTTGACATGTAAGGTAAAGTGATGACATATTTGATTTTCCATATCAATAATGGTCCAGTGTTATCAACTCAATTTTCTTCTAGAATGACATTGTTATTGATTGAGAAGAAATTATATATATGCAATTGATTAGTAGGTTTGACTTGATAAGAGCAGACTACAAGTGTTAATATGTGTTGATGTTTCAGAATTAAGGTTTGGTTAATTGCAATCAGTACTTGAAGGGTGCTGAGATTCATAATCAATCTGGCCTAAAGCTTTTATAAAGTTTATTGTTTTGTGTTGTGCGCAGCGGAAACTAATGCACAAATAAGATGATTGAACTAATGTATGAAAGTAAAACCAACCTCCACACTACTTTGAATGTAGCGTAAGATCCATTTCACAGCCTCCCAATGTTTCTCACCAGAATTATGCATGTACCTACTTACAGTGCCAACTGCATGCCCAATGTCGGGCCTTGTCCATACCATTGTTGGATTTTTTGGACGGAGGGAACTTTTTTGCTCAAAAACATACGTACGCAGTTAGGACGTTCGTACGTTCCATTCGACAGATGACTTTAGGGGGAAGGAACGTACGTACGTAGTTAGGGCGTACGTACGTCCTGGATCACAGATGACTTCCCCGTGTGGCTCGACGTACGAACGTCAATTCAACGTACGTACGTCCTCTCTTGGTTTTGTGTATATGGGCCGGTTTAAGCCCATTTCGTGTGTGTTTGTATGGCTATGTTATAAAGCCAATTAAGAAGGTTGGAAAACCTAATCTTCATGTGAGAGAGAGATTGTGAGAAGCCATTGGTGAGTTTGAGAGAACTCTTGTGAGGAAGAACACTTTGGTTTCTTCGTGAGGGCTTGTATAATCGTCTCTATTTGGAAGATTGTTGTTTTGGTCGTGGACGTAGGCAATATTAGCCGAACCACGTAAATCTTGTGTTTTGTGTTTGTTTTGTTTTGCTTTGTTTGATTCACACACTATTTCAATTTTGGATATTCGTGCATAAGCTTCCGCTGCGCACAACAAGTGGCATCAGAGCTGCAGGCTAGATCTTGAGAGCCTTGAAGGTGTTTGAAGAAATTTCTGCAGGTGAGTTTCTTATTTGTGGTTTAAGGCAAAAGTTCTATCTTGTATCTGTGGGTTGTCAAGAAGGTGTTTGTTGAAATTCCCGTGTGAATTTCAGATTTGTTTACCTTCGATTGGTGATTGTTTAGTGTGTGAAAGTGATTAGTGATGTCAGACCCATCTTCGAGTAAGAATGGAAGAGTGTCATCTTTGAAGCTTGACATCGAGAAATTCAATGGTAGAAACAACTTCGGCATGTGGCAGTGCGAAGTTCTGGATTTGCTTGCTCAGCAAGGTTTGGAAGATGCTTTGGGTGAAAAACCCGAAAAGATGAAAGAAGATGATTGGTTGAAGTGGAATAGGCAAGTTTGTGGCGTGATTCGCCTTTGTTTGGAAAAGGACCAGAAATACTCGGTGATGAAAGAAACGTCTGCTAAGGAGTTGTGGAAGAAATTGGCTGATATGTATATGAAGAAAAGTTTAAAAACCAAGTTGTTTCTGAAGAAGAGGATCTTCCGCATCGATATGAGACCTGGTATTTCTTTGTCTGAACATCTGGATGAATTCAATAGGCTTATTGCTGACCTATTGAATTTGGATGAGGTTGTCAGTGATAATGACAAGTCTCTATGTCTTTTGAACTCTCTCCCCGATAAATATGACCATTTGTCCACCACTTTGTTGACGGGGAAAGAATCTGTTAAGTATGCTGATGTAGCAACGACGTTACTGAACTATGAATGCAGGCGCAAGGACAAAGAAGTCCATAGGGGTTTAGGTTCAACGTCCGAGGCTTTGATGGTAAGGGGACGATCCAATGATCGTACTACTCGTAGCGGAGGAAGATCTCGATCAAAGTCTAGAGGTAAACCTCTAGCAAAGGATGAGTGTGCCTTTTGTCATGGAAAAGGCCATTGGAAGGTTGATTGTCCCGAGTTGTCAAAGAAGGAAGATTCTATGTCTTCCAAAGATAATAAGGTAAATGTTGCACATGCTGATGATAGTGATGATGATTCAAATTATTCTTTGGCTGTTATGGTTGATTGCTCCACTCAAGGGTGGATTATGGATTCTGCATGTTTTCACCATTTGTGTCACAGTAGAGATTTGTTTGCTAGTTTTCAAAAGCTAGACTGTGATGATGTTGTGTTAGGTGATGGTCGTCACATGAAAACACTTGGTGTGGGGACTATCAAGTTGAAGTTGGAGAATGGTACAGTTAAAGAATTAGTTGGTGTCCGGTATGTTCCGGAATTGGAGGTGAATCTCATCTCTCTTGAAACTTTAGAGTCTGATGGTATGAAGATTGTTCTGCAAAATGGGGCTTTAAAGGTTGTTTCTGGTGCTTTGGTTGTTATGAGAGGGACAAGGCAACGAAATTTGTACTATCTTAACGGTAGTGTTGTTGGTTGTGGTGGAGATTCTTCTTCACATTTGGTGGATTGTTTGACTCCTCCCAGTTTGTCAGATTGTTTGGTTGATTGTGGCTTTGGTAGGCGTACCGACAAGCATGGCTTGTTGAATGGTGGTAAGGTACGTAAAGTTTGTTTTGGGCATCCTTGTTTGAATGATAGTTTGAAGTTGGAAGAGATATCTCAGCAGGTGGAGATTGATGCCGCTCCTTATGAAAGTTTGTCTGGTAACACAGCTGATGTTAGTTTGCTAGCCACAGATGTTTGTTTGAAGGCTCAAGCCCATGAGCCAATTGGAGCTGTGAAGCCGTTGTTTGGAGACCTTTGTAGGTTTCGGGGTGTTGATTCATACTCATCTTCAGTCGGTTATGGTCATAAAATGGAGATAGTATTTGGTAGTTTGGACCCCATTGTTTTGGATTATGGTTGTTGGCCCTCTACGGGCATTGGTGGGCATTTGTTTTGATTTGGCCCCTTGTGGGAATTTGACCCTTCGGGGTATGGTGGGCATCGCATAGATGCCATTGGAGTGAACTACGGTGGTTTGATCCCTTAGAAGAAGGGTACGTAGGCAACCATGAGGTGGTGCAACCGCTTTGGTCCTTCGGGACAAGTATGGGAGTTTGGGACTTGGTGTCGGCTTAGATTTATTGAATCTTCGCCGAGGTGGAGAATTGTTGGATTTTTTGGACGGAGGGAACTTTTTTGCTCAGGAACGTACGTACGCAGTTAGGACGTTCGTACGTTCCATTCGACAGATGACTTTAGGGGGAAGGAACGTACGTACGTAGTTAGGGCGTACGTACGTCCTGGATCACAGATGACTTCCCCGTGTGGCTCGACGTACGAACGTCAATTCAACGTACGTACGTCCTCTCTTGGTTTTGTGTATATGGGGCGGTTTAACCCCATTTCGTGTGTGTTTGTATGGCTATGTTATAAAGCCAATTGAGAAGGTTGGAAAACCTAATCTTCATGTGAGAGAGAGAGATTGTGAGAAGCCATTGGTGAGTTTGAGAGAACTCTTGTGAGGAAGAACACTTTGGTTTCTTCGTGAGGGCTTGTATAACCATCTCTATTTGGAAGATTGTTGTTTTGGTCATGGACGTAGGCAATATTAGCCGAACCACGTAAATCTTGTGTTTTGTGTTTGTTTTGTTTTGCTTTGTTTGATTCACACACTATTTCAATTTTGGATATTCGTGCATAAGCTTTCGCTGCACACAACAACCATTGCATACATCAAGCTACCAACCGCACTTGCATATGGATAACGTGTCATGTAAGCACGTTCCCCATCAGAAGTAGGAGACATAGAAGAATTCAAATTAAAATCTTTTGAGAGAGGTATACTCACAGCAGTACCAATCTCATATTGGCTAAATCTCTGTAGCACCTTCTGTAGATAGGCCTTTTGAGATAACCACAATCTTCCATTGTCTCGTTCCCTCTTAATTTCCATGCCAAGTATCTTTCTCGCATCACCAAGATCTTTCATCTCAAACTCCATAGACATAGTCTTTTCAACTTGTCTATCTCCACATTGCTTTTAGAGGCTATGAGCATGTCATCAACATATAAAAGCAAATAGATAAAAGAACCATCACATACCTTGCGAAAATAGACACAAGGATCATATGGACTTCTTGTGTACCCTTGCCCTAGCATAAACCGAGTAAACCGCTTGTACCATTTCCTTGGAGATTGCTTCAACCCATACATCGATTTCTTCAATTTACACACCAGCTTGTCATTACCCGCATCTTTATACCCACTCGGCTGAGTCATATAGATCTCCTCATCTAGCTCACCATGTAGAAAAGCAGTTTTCACATCAAGTTGAGCTAACTCCAAATCAAATTGTGCTACCAAGGCCGATAGGATGCGAATGGAGGAATGTTTCACAACCGGAGAAAAAATTTCATCATAATCAATTCCCTCCTTCTGACCATAGCCTTTTGCCACCAATCTTGCTTTGAAGCGTACATTTTCACCAGGAGACCCATCCTTCTTGGTGTAAACCCATTTGCACCCGATTGCTTTTTTTCCCTTAGGCAACTCCATGAGTTCCCAAGTTTCATTCTTATGAAGAGATTTCATCTCATCATCCATGGCCTTCTTCCACCTTTCATAATCACAACTCTGCAATGCTTCATGAAAAGTTTCTGGAATACCCTCATCAACAATCGAAAGTGCATAAGCTACCATATCATCAGTAAGCCGTTTAGGAACACCGACATTTCTCTTGGATAATCTAAATGCAATTGGACCCTCATCATGAGGATCCACATATTCTGTATCATTAACCGTCTCATCAACAACCTCATCATCTGTCATGTCATCAGAATCTGTAAGACTAGGAACCTCAATACTTAAAAAACCTCATAGTAGACGTTTCCAAAGATACAGAATCACCTAGAACACGTGGAGATGTCTCAGTCTCCACCCACTGCGAAACCTCTTTGGCCTTGCTCTCCACCTGCTGAGAGCTCTTAGGCTTCAACATAAAAGCCTCATCGAATGTCACATCTCTGCTTAGAATAATTTTCTTCAATTCTGGATCCCATAGCTTATAACCTTTTACTCCACTTTATAGACCCATAAATAAAGACTTCTTTGCACGAGGATCCAACTTACTCTCTCGGACATGATAGTAAGATGGACACCCAAACACATGAAGAAAACAATAATCCGAAGCAGGCTTACCAGACCAAACCTCCATAGGAGTTTTGCCATCAATCGCAGTCGATGGCAACCTGTTAATAAGGTGACAGACATACACAATAGCCTCAGCCCAAAACACTTTGCCTAACCCAGAATTAGACAACATACATCGAAGCCTCTCCAGTAAAGTTCGATTCATCCGTTCTGCCACCCCATTTTGCTGCAGTGTCTCTCTTACAGTGAAATGGCATTCTATACCCTCATTCTGACATACTTGCAAGAAGGGATCATTTTTGTACTCTCCACTATTATCTGAGCGAAGTACCTTGATCTTTCTGCCAATTCAGGTTTCAACTAACTTCTTCCATTTCATGAAAATTTCTAGGCGTGTCTGATGGAATTATAAGGAAGCTGAAGAATGTTAGGTATGTTCCTAACATGAAGAAGAATCTCATCTCGGTTGGTACTCTAGAAGCCAATGGTTACAAGGTGGTACTTGAACATGGCGTTCTAAAGGTTGTGGCTGGTGCAATAATTTTACTCAAGGGTATTCGACAAAGGAACTTGTACTTCCTTCAAGGTAGTACAGTTACTGGGGATGTGGCCGTGTGTCTGAGGCTACATCAAAGATTGCTAGAGAGACTACGCGACTGTGGCATATGTGGTCACTACACCAAAATAACAAATTTGCAACTAGGCTTTTTTAAATTTGCAACGGTTATTTAGCATTGCAAATTTGCAACACCTTATAACCATTGCAAATATATTTTGTCGTTACAAAATAATAAAATATAAATATATTATTTTCTTACGCGTTACTATTATAATTGAAACCCCAGTTGTCGTTGCTAAATTTTTAGGTAACTCAAACAAAAAAGTAACGTGGCACGGTTATAACACGTGCAGCGTTGCAATTTGAAGCGGTTAAGGAGTCCGTAAACTCTCTCTTCTCTTTGATGAAGAGATAAAAACTCATCCGCTGCCTCTCCTCTTCTCTTTATAAAAACCTTCTCTTCAATGCTCTCTTCCCCAACTCTAAACTTCCCCAACTCCAAACTCATCGCTGCCTCTCCTCTCTCTTTTCAATCGTCGCCTCTCCTCTCAATTTTTCGTTGCTGCTTCTCTTCTTTGTGCTCGGCGTTCTCACGGTAAGTGCGCATCTTCAACATCTTTTCCATCGCTGCCTCAATCTTCTCCTTTGTGTAATCTATTTTTTTCTTCTTCAATTGTTGTTTGTATGAGATTAACAATGGAAATTAATGAAAGCTTTCTATTTGAACTTAATTAGTGAAAATTATAAAAAAAAATTCTAGGTTCAATGTTTATGAAGTGTTTCTTGTATATTTTTGAAAATTACAGAAAACAAAATTGTCTATTTTCAATTTGGCCAAACTGTCGAATTATACAACAAAGTAGGGTCGAATTCCCATTCCATGCAACCAAGAAAATTAGGGCTTATAAAATCAGCAAACTTTCAAGTTTTTTCAATTTATACAACCCGTTAAATAATTTCTAACAGACGTTATGATTTACTGATGTGTCATTTTAAAAAAAAAATTATTGCTGACTGTGTAAATAAACGTTTTTTTTTTTTTTTTTTTGAAATAGTGCCCTCAGGAAGTAGGACGTCAGGCCACCCAAGATTGGTCCCACTTGCCCACCCAAGATTGTATGAAATTGAAGCACGAGCTTAGCACGTGGTCATCTTCCCCAAGTTTATAAAGTTCCAACTTTTCCCCAATTCGAAATCCCCAATTCTGTAAACCTAAATCAAACTCTTCATAAGGAATTCTCCCTTGCTCAATAAGTTGATCAAACCCCCAAAACAAACCTTTCTCTTTAATATTGCCGTAAATATCTCAAATCTTACCAAAAACCCCCACTTAATCTCTCATATTCCTCTAATGAAGATTTATCTGAAAACCAAGAACCTAGAAGATCAATTGCAACAGTATGAATTCCATTCAGAACCAAATATTTAATCACATGACGAAATGAATAAGAACTACAACCCATTCCATGAATTAACAACACTGTTTCTGCATCTCTAGCGCCATTTTCGATTGCAAAAACTTCGATCGGAGATCCATTAGGTTGTGTTTGAACTTTAATTGTTCTTCCTTTAGAGTATGAAGATGTAAATCATTGGGTAAGCTTAAGAACCAAGACTTATTATTGTAGGCTTAGTGAAGACAGAAAGATGAAGATAGGTGTGACTAATGCGATGAATAGATTGAAGTAAGCCCAGTTAATGAAAGCATTAGTATAGGAGAATCAACTGGTTTGATGACGAAGAAGAAGATGTAGAAGATAGTTGAGTCACGTGCTGGGTGAGTGGTAGCTATCACGTGCTCGGTGCGTGCTCTATTTTCACACAGTCAGCAACCAAACATTATACAGTCAGCAATAATTAAAAAACAAATAACACGTCGGTAAATCATAACGTCTGTTAGAAAAAATTTAACGGGGTTGTATGAATTGGAAAAACTTAATAGTTTGCTGATTTTGTAAGCCCTAATTTTGTTGGTTGCATGGAATGGGAATTCGACCCTACTTTGTTGTATAATTCGACAGTTTGGCCTTTCAATTTTTGTGAAGTGTTTCTTGTATTTTTTAAAAAAATACAGAATCTGTATGATTTTCTATGTGTTTTTATATTAAGTTCAAATTAAATTTAAGGGGATGCCTCAAATCTACAGATATAGTGGGGCTTCCCTTAGAATCACTAAGTCCTTCGATCAATCTTAGCTGATAGAATATATCGAGAACGGCAAGTGTATACTATTCCTGGATCAATCCCTACCTGTCTCTCTGCTATGCCTGGATCAATAAGGCCGCCTGCCTGCCTGTCTTCGTATGCAGTTGTTGAAAAAAAGAATTACTTCTAAATGGTGCCAGACTTATATTCTTTCTTAGTGTCAATACCAGTTCCACCCAGTTTGTCTTGAGTAAACCTTCTCAACATCTCCAATGCAGCCTTTGGTTGATCCATTGGGACCATGTTTCCAGCATCATGGACCTTGAGGAAACTCAGAGGACCATGGCTTTTCAGTTGGCCTGCTTCTGCACCATCCACCCGAAATGAGACGACGGGCTTACTTACAAACTCTTTCTGACGATACCATTGCGTGGCATCGACCCATCTTGAGTTTCCTGTACATAAAATAAATGCACATCAAATATGGAATATTTGATTATATTCTTAACTATGGAATATATATATTTTTTTCTGGTAAATATGGAATATGATGTTGCTTTGTGTACTTATAGAGCTTGAGTTGATATTTTAATCCAATTTAATGAAAATTCAATTGATTTTCTTAACTTTGTTCTCTCATATTCTTCAATTTCCTGCATTGACTTATCTTTCCCACCCCTTGTTCTTACTTAGAGATATAAGTAACTGTGTGATAAAACATTCTACAAATGCATTAATGTCTGCTCAAATGCAATAAGACTTTGTTCTTCATGTTCAAACCCTTTTACCCAAGCCTGAAAAAGTTAACCAGGTCAGCTACAAAAGCCTGAAAAAGTTAACCAGGTCAGGTGCAAACACATGCTTTTAATTTAGTTCTACAATCTTAGCTTAAATGGTTTTGAATAGTTTTATTGTGCAGCCCAAGTAATCTGATCAAGTGCATTGTTAGGATAACAAATTCGAGAATAAAACAAGATTGTTTTATAAATTTCGAAAGCTCCTAAATCTTTTCTTTATATAGTCTTGCAGAATGTCGCACCCAATTCAAAAAGAGTGGATGAGTGAAGGAAATAGATTTAGTGATGTGTATTTGGAAGGGGTCAGGGATTTTGTGAAATTTGTGGAATTAAATAATTCTGGGTCCACAACATGTACTTGCCCATGTAAGAAGTGCAAAAATATAAAGAGTGTATCCCTTCAAGATCTAAGAAGACATTTGATTTTAAGCGGTATAGACCCAACGTATAAAGTATGGGTTTTACATGGTCAAAAACCGTATATAGTAAAAAGGGTAAATATTCAGGAAGAAACTATGGTTGATGGAGGGATTGGAATGGAAAATTTTGTTGATGTTGCTTACGGAAAATACGAAGGGGTACCAGGTAGTACTGATGAGTATACAATGCATGTTGATCACGAACCAGACCTACCCAAAAGGTATAATGAATATAAGGAAAAAGCAAAAGAGAAATTGTACCCTTCATGTAAGGGACCTGAGACAACTCTTTCTGCTATTGTGGAATTGCACCACTTAAAAAAACAATTTGGTTGGTCAGGAGCTAGTGTAACTGCAGTATTGGGTTTAGTTAGAAAATGGTTACCAGAAGGAAACACATTGCCAACGAAATACCCAATTATGAAGAAAATGTTAAACGATCTAGGGATGAAGGCTAAGTGTATTCATGCATGCGTAAATAATTGTGTTTTATATTATAAGGAGCATGAACATGCAGATGAATGTTTTAAATGTAGAGAACCTAGGTTTAAAGTATGAGAGGGGAAAACCAATAAAAAAAAATCAAAATGCATTGCCGGTCCCAAGCCCAGATAAAGGAGGAGGGGAGATGGGTGAGCCTTCGAACAAATTGCATTTTTTATATTTTGAATGTAATTAACATTTTGAACAAATTGCACTAGTTCAATGTCGTTATTGTTGTTCGTTTTCATTGGATCTTTTACTTGTGAGTGAATAACATTTTGGTTATTAGGTGTCTTGAAGGAACGCCTTGGAATATTACGGATGCTTCAACCTGGCCATCTTTGTGCACAATATATATCTATATATCTACAGGTGACAGACCTATCTTGCCTTCTGACCGTGGAAGATATAATTGTGTGCGCATATCTGCGTTTTTACATACCTATCTTGCCTTCTGACCGTTAATATATCTGTGAGGTTCTCTTAGAAGCCTTGAAAAGGGTAGGTATTCTTTTATTTATTAGGCTAGTGCAGATAAACATTATTTAACTATATCCATGTCTATTATACTTTGCTCATACCTTTACATTGCTAAATCATTATGCCTTTGCAGCAAAAGGGCACATTTGAAACAGGTCAAGAAGACAGTGTTGAAATTCCAGAGGAACTAATGTTGAGGTTGGCTTACCGAGAAGCAGTTGTTGCTGTTCTGGCATGCTATTATCCACATCCTCATCGCCCTTTCACAGAGGTTGGTAAAATGTGGGTATTGTTAAGTTGTTTCTTGTGGAAAAAAATTGGTATCCATCTCGAGCTGTGACTCTTTTGCGGGTCCTATTAGTTAACTCATAAAATTATTTAAATTGAATTGTAGACGGACATCCATTCTGTTCGTAGCCAACAAAACATGCGTTACACTGCAAAGTCTGGAACCATATTTTTAAGAAAGTCAGACTATGTGAACTCTATAGTACGAGCATGTTCACGTGAGTGATATATCTAATCCTACATTACTATGTTTTATTAAGTTTATCAAGTTGTTATGTAGCAGTAATCTTCTCGAGTGTTTGGGTAAACATGCAATGTTGCTTGTACCCAGACACCAGCTTTTGGAAAAACATACTATAGAAATCATATTGATATTGTACCAAATGTAGGTTTGTGGTGATTTTTTGTATTAGTAACTGTGAGTGATTGTTTCTTTTGTCCTTTAATAGTTGGCCATGAATATATAAATATGAATTTGTTTGCATACTCAGGATGAAACAGTGGTACATTGGTTACTTATTTCAAAATCTTAACTTACAGCTGACAATAAAACTGGAAGCACTTCGAGAGGAATACATGCGCTTTGTTGTTGAAAAATGCTCGTCTGTGCTGAGAGAATACCATTCAGCTGTGGAGACAATTACAGGTCATATAGATTCTTTATTACCTAAGTCCTGTAGTTAAACCTACATATTAAAGTTTCATTAATTTGGGGTGTCTTTCTTTTCATTACTTGGTTCTGATCTACTGGTATTTTATGGCATCTAGATGTTTTACTTGAGAAAAAGGAGATTAAAGCTGAGGAAATATGAGAAATATACAAAAAATCTCCACGAACACCTCAGGTGATTAATTTCTTGCGTTTTCATAAAACTTAAAGATTCTAATGATCTGTCACAGATATTCGTTGTTCTTAATTGCTTATGCTATTGTACAATTTATCATAGAACTTGAAAATAGAAGAGCAATAAAGGTTGGCCATCTTAGTACAGAGTGTTTAATTGATTAAATTGCATGAGTGGATCAGTTTCCTGTGTCCCATTATGTTATGTCCCAGTCTCTCTTTTAACTTAGACATAAGGTCTATATCCATGCATGTTGTCTGTGTATTTAGACTCGGGCTGTAGTTGGGCACATACCTACCTTTTTGCTATTAAGTTGATCTGCATGTGATATTTTTATCCACAGGTGTTTGGAAAGAGCACTGTCATTGGTCTGGCCCTAACATTTGGCAATGGGCTCCAGTTTATGGGGGGTCAAGGTGCAGGATATGCAGCAACTGATTCTGTTCAGGTTAGTGTCTTCATATGAATTAATGTGTTGCTAATAACATAATTTCAGAAAATGTACAGATCATGTTTCCATTGAAATAATTATGTGCATAATCTTACCATGTACTTCCACTTGTTAGCACCTTCTAGGGCATACTTTGGTTTGGAGAGTACCGAAGATCATCAAGAAGAACTTACGTATTGCTTGTGAGCATGTTGTTAATGTTTGTCGTGGCCGTAGCTACCCTTATGGCATCATCAGGGCATTAGAAGTAATGGGACATGGCAAAAACATATATGATATATCCCCTGTTCGCACAAACTAAAGAAAATCACGACATGGCAAAATTGCGAAAACAGTGGTATAGTGATCTCAGTTACTGAGGGTAAACTAACCCTATGAAAAAAATAACAGTTTTTTTTTTTTTTTTTTTTTTTTTTTTGAAAGGTAATTAGGTTGTTTTGTTGTTTTGATGGACTGCAGATCTACTATTGTAATTAATGATCTGGAGAATGGAGGCATTCAGGACATAGTGTTAATTGTGGAATGACGCGCGCCAAGTTGCCAGGTTTCCCCCCTCATTTTTTCTCATACTCTATTAAATTGAGATGTGTATTTTGATTTTGATTTGTTTCTCTCTTCGAGGGATCGATTTTTCGATCATTGAACAATATTGAAAAGAGCATTAATGGAGTTCCATTGGTATGTTCTTGTGTTATATTTTAAACTCTGCATCCTAATTTCTAGTAAAGTTTCTGTTGATATTAGTAATGGATGTCCAAGATATGGTAGTAGTTGTTCTGATGTATGGGTTTGTAGAAAAGGCAATGGAGGCCATCTAATTGCAGGTGCATGTGGAAAGCATTAATGAAGAATAGCAAAAATATTTTTTTTTTTTTTTTTTTTATAATTTGCAACGCCTTATAAGCATTACAAATACATGTTGCAAAGTACCAGATTACCGTTATTACAAACATTTGCAACGCCTACTGGCGTTGCATTTTCAAATATTTATCAATTTAAAAACAGTTATCCAACAACAATAACCGTTGCAAAATAAAATAAATGCAACCCACTATGGGCGTTGCAAATATAGATTAAACAATGCCAATAAGACGTTGCAAATACAAACATAGCAATGCCAAAAAACCGTTGCAAATATTTGCAACGGTATTTGTAACGATGTACTTGCAATGGCATAAAGGCGTTGCAAATAAAATTTGCAATGCCATATTACCATTGCAAACCGCTTGTTATGGTGTGGTGGGTTGGCATATACTGGTGAAAAATCCTTGCAAAGGTTGATAAAGCAAGGGTTGTTAAAGGGTGCTATCGCCTGTAAATTAGAATTCTGTGAGCATTGTATTCTGCGCAAACAAACAAGAGTAAAGTTTGGCACGACTATCCATAATACTGGTGAAGCTCTTGATTATGTTCAAACGGATGTCTGGGGAGGTAAACTTTACTCTTGTCTGCTTGATGGTAAACCATTGTCTTGATTTCCCCCTTCGAATCCTTCGAATTCACTTCTTTTGTCATCTTTCCACCAACTTTCAAGCACTAAATAATCACCAAACGAATCTGAAATTCACACCGGAATTTCAACAAACACCTTCTAGACGCTCAAGTTCTAATCGAAGCTCTGATACCACTTGTTGTGCGCAGCGGAAACTAATGGACAAATAAGATGATTGAACTAATGTATGAAAGTAAAACAAAACGACAAAATCAAACAAGCAACCACACAAGACACAAGATATACGTGGTTCGGCAATATGCCTACGTCCACGAGGAGAAATGATGATGTTTTTCTTATCGAGACAATTGTACAAGCCCTCACGAAGAAACCGAAGTCTTCTTCCTCACAAAAGTTCTCCAACTCTCTAATGGTTTCTCACAATCTCTCCAGTAGAAAAACTTAGGTTTTGTTCTCTTCTATTTGGCTTTATAACATAGCCTTACAATAGACCACGAATTGGGCTTAAGCCGGCCCATATTGCACAAAGCAAAGGAGGACGTACGTACGTCGAAATCACGTTCCTACGTCGAGCCACGGAGAAGTTATCTGTGATACGGGACGTACGTACGCCCTAACTACGTACGTACGTTCCCTGAACAAATACAAAGTTCGTACGTCGAATTGACGTTCGTATGTCCAAAGTTATCTATTATGCTGAATATACGAACGCCTTAACTGCGTACGTACGTTCCTGGACAGAAAATTCCCTTCGTCCTTTTCTCTTCACAAAAAAAAAAAAACCCAACAATTTTCTGTTTATCATGATCAATCTTATGCGATAGATCTCACTTTTTTACTACTAGGAGCATCTTCAATCCATGCAGAAGATGTCAAAAATTTAATTTATAGAAACTTGTCCAAAAACCATCTTCAATCCATCCATAAATTTAACATTTCCATAACTTATCTATAAGAAAGTCCAAAACTGTGGAGTGTCTTACAAAAAGAAATGTAAAATTTACGGAGCTATTAGTGTCGCGTGGAACTATGAGTCCCGCGTGAGCGGAACGGGCTGTGTCGCATGAGATTAATACCCCAGTTCGTTACTAGGTCTAGAATAGCCCATATGACCTTAAATATTTTGGGCTTTTGTGTGTTTGGGTAATTTTTGTGTGAACTAACACTTTTATTTTATATTTTTTGTAAAAATTAATAATCTAAGAGTAGAATTGATAACATCGCGGGAAGTTAGTAATCTCGCTTCATCAGCGCACTAATTCCGGCCAAAACTTGCCCTTATTTTGATTTCAAGTGTGTTGTCTGTGTATTTTTTGATTTCAAGTGTGTTGTTTGAGATTTTTTTTGATTAATAAAATTTAAGTGATATAAAATAGAATTGCATTGCATTTTGCATTGTATGATTAATATAAAATAAAATTGTATTTAATGATCGATAAAATAAAGTGATCAATAAAATAAAATAAAATGGTCAATATATAAAAGTGTTACAATATCCAATATGCATAAATGTATCTATGATCTCGCATAAATGTATCTATGATCTCCCCCTGCTTCCGCTCCTTCTAGACCTCCTGCTCTCTCTACTCCCTCCCTCCGAGCTCTCACTAACGTAACTGTCATCGCCAATGGTACTACTAGGTTCAGCCTCGTGATCATGTCTACGTCTCCGAGGTGGTGGTGGTGCAGCAACATCCTCAAATCTCTGTAGTCGGTCCTGTGCAGTAGCGTACATCCTTAGAAGGGTGTTGTAACGATGATCCTCTTGGGCGGCAACATATCTGGTATACTCGTACACATCATCTCGCATCCCATCAGCCATCCGAATAGAATCAGTGTAACGAATGCGCATATCATCTTGCAAAATTTATAACTTAGTGAGATACAATTCTAAATACATTAACGTACATAATAAATTTTTAAATAAATAAATAAAACTTACCAGCTGTAGAGCATGGAGCATAGGTTCCAAGGTAGCAACACGAGCATCCTCTGTAGAAAGAATCGGGAGCTGAACATCACTGTGCCTAGTACGTACTGCAAAACTCCAAGGATCAACTACAAAAGGAGGTCCTGCTGGAGGTGCATGGTATGTATGTGGGTGATCAATCGGCTGAGATGGCCCATGAATCCTCAAACCCCTCCTGATACCACCTCTCCCCACCAAGTCAATGTTCCCAGACTGATATAAATCATCAACAATAGGCCCATGGGAAACTGTAGTCCAGTACAAATCATACGTAACCTGAGAGGTAAAAAGCAAGAACGAACCATGATCCAACCATAAGCTTTGATCCCAAGCAGTGTCGACCATCACTCTGGTGTATCCTATCCAGGTCGTCATATCCTCAGGGGTATCAAATGGAATAGAAATACGACCAGTCAACTGCCGCCAACACTTATCACCAAGATACGGTATGTCGTGTCCACTAACACCCCGAAACACTGCTCGTGCTCGTGAAACTGTAAGAGCATGCTGGACATTTAGGTTGTTCGCCAATTGAGCAGAATCATTCCAAGGTCTCCAAGTAATAGATTGAGAACTACAGAGCTCTATCTGGTTACGGGTAATAATAGTAGATCATCGAATCTGCTCACCACCTCGTAACCGCTCATTGGAACCCCAAAGTTGAAGACGTGGAAACTGAGTAGTGATGTTCCTAACCAAAGGAGTCATCGTGCCGATGTACCCATAAAACCAATGCTCCAAGAACACAAAGCTCACACCGACAGTCATCGTCGTCGCAGCCCGGTGAGTAACAACTCTGTCAAGTGACTCCAAAGTCTAAGCATTCATAGCTCCACCCCAATCATAATCTCCAAGTCGGTCTATATATATCCACAATCCCAGCCAAATAACCTAACTGAATAGTCGGATGACCAGTTCCAACCAGTAAGTTACCTACAATATATAGGTAAAAAAAACTCTCAAGTACTCAGTCCTCAACTCACTCTCCGGTTCAAACTGAGCTGCCCAAAGCTCTTTAGTATCAGGGACGGAGCCAAGAATTATTTCTTAGTGGGGCACTCAGAGAAGAAGTGGAATTTTTTTTTTATTATTAACCAGAATTTTCATTTTTTTCCTTTATACTTATTATAGTTTAACAAATTAATGAAAAGTATGATCGTTACCTAAAAATGAAACAATATAATATTTTAGAAATAAGCTTATACTCATCTTCTTAAAGCATAAATAAGCAAAATTTTGATATTACGTATATAAGTTTTATAAGATCCTTAAATATATTTTCCAAAGAAAAAAATCTCAAAACACATTTTCATTCACCAAAATATATCTATAATTTTCTCTTATGCGTCAATGAGTAGTTGTAGACTTGTAGTTGTTTAATTTATAAGTTTCGTTGGGAAGGGGTGAAATATACACCTATGATTTTTACTTTTAAGAAAAGAAAGAAAAATAGTTGATCTCTCACTTTGTCTCTTTCTATCTCTCCACAATGAGGGAGTGATCAAATATTTTTTTTAATTGTTTTTTTACGGTAGAAAGAGAAAGTTAATGAGCTTCCCTGTTTGGGCTATGGAGTGTTTTTTATGTAAGCTTTGGCTGAAATTTGGACCCAGTTGTCACGGGCCAAAGTCCAACGTGTATAACTGCAGGTATTCAAAGCCCAAATAAGAGAATTAGTGGGGCACTGATGGCTAAAAAAAAGTGGCCACACATAAATAATACAGTACATAACTACTAAAAAAATTTCATAAAAATCACTGGGGCACGTGCCCCATTAAGTGCCCAAGTAGCTCCGTCCTTGTCTAGTATCTCCAAGAGGGTGCATGTACACTTCTACCAAAATGTGTAACGCCCCAAAACCATAACACGAATCCCCATGACTCAATGTCAGATCTCGAGGCATTAGAATAACCCAACCCATGATAATCATATAATAATACAAGATTTCAAAAGATTTTAATATATATATTTAACATTAAAAATCCATAACTTAATACAATACAAAATAATACAAACTGTGATCACTTCTATACAAAAGGATTAATTATACCAATACCCTTTGTAACATTCGAACAACCATATCTGATGAATCGATCTATCCTCGAACAACTGTTTAACTGAAAAGGGATTAATGATAGGGTGAGCATTTCCACTTGCTCAGTAGTGACTCACATTACCAAAATACTATCTAATCATGCATGACGATTAACCATACGAAATAGTTGAAATAATGCAGGTTTTAATTATAATAATAAAATACACAAGTAATTTGATAAGTAAATATTTTTAAACCAAACCTTTTACCTTTTATAGTAATCATACTAACCATACATCCATACAATAAGTCGGGTAGCTGGATCCTATTAGAATGATGAGGTAAGACCGCTATACCACCCCGATCGCAGACAATCTCTTGGTTCAGTACTTACCAGTGTGAACCTACACTGTTATTTCCTGATTTCCGGTGGGGTGACTGTATTACCGTTATTGTGTTCCCAGAGCACTAAACCCGTCTATTTAGGCTCAGGTGGGCCTTTGACCATGATTCCTGATACGAGGAATCCCTGACTTACGTTGGTCAACCGTTCAACGACTGCAGACTGCACAAGATCCTGACACACGTCCAGGAAGTGGACTAACTCTCACCCCTCGCGTCTAAACCTCATGGAGGTAACATGTAGCCTCATCTGAACTAATATATCAACAAAGTATCACTACATGAATGGTGGTCTGGAATAGTGAAAAGGAATTCCCCGATACATCTCTAATGTATCTCTCTAGAAGACGACCCATTCACCTTCTAAATGTGAACACCATAGATGTTATCGTAGAATGAACTGTCGTCTCCGGAATATGACAACAACTCATTCTTTATAGGAATTCACAGGTCCCTCTCCAAACTACCTCATTATATAAATATATATAATATATTGGTTACTTTCCTTTTATTTTAATTAACTATATATATCCATATATTTAAATGTGTGGTGAGTCCCCAGATTTAAACAATATCCATGGCTACCCTAACCGGGCCACAACCATAATCAAATATGATCCGTATAGTTGGCTACCCTAACCGGGCCACATCCATAATCGTGACAGCATACCAGATCAATATTTTCACCAATCTAGGGACCCACACATCTCAGTTATACATTACAATCATGTTTCCTTGCTCCGCATTACAAAACTCAATCTTTTCCACCATTGGAAAGAGATTTATCAAGAAATCCTCTTTTTAAAACACTATTTTTATATAAAAGGATATATATAAACTAAATTAATCCATGGGAGGGGTTCCAGGGACTCAGAAAATGTTTGACTCAATTTTGACTCAATCCTATTTAAGGTACTTCTACATGTTGGATTGGCATGATTTTTGGTAGGATGAATGTTCTCATTATGTACGACATCTTCACCAAAATTTATCATAATCTAAATTTTCTAACCATAGAAAAATCATATTACAAGTTAATGTATTGTAGAACGTTCATTTTTACCGTTGAATTTAATATTACATTTGATGGGTCTAAATATATTCAAATGAGCTGATTTTTTATGTAGTAGATCTTTATAGTAAGGAGATCATATCAACAAAAAATCATACCAATCCAACATGTACAAGTACCCTAAATAGAAATGAGTCAAACATTTCCTGAGTCCCTGGAACCCCTCCCTTAATCCATCTCCCTTTTCCCATCCTGGAAAAGAGATACAATAGAAACTTCGATAGTTTTTTCGTTTATAAAACCATTTTAATATATATACGACCTTAACAACTCCAGTATAAAACATGATATCTGTAACTAATCACTTTAATAAAAGCTATAATCGATAAACCACGAGTAATCTATATATACCAAACAAAACCATGCATGCATTTTTATCATCAATAATATATCAATTAATTAACAACATTTAAAATATGACACATGAAAAGACAGTATAAAAGAAATGTAAGTACCTACCTCTTGCTCATTAGTTCCTTAACTTCCTTCTAAGTTTGAAACACTCATTTAAGTATGTTGATATCCTAAGACCGCAACTGTATGCAAGTAAATCTATATGAATTAATATTGCGCATCCAAATTAAAACCATATTACAAGTTAAGGTTAAGTGTTTACCGGCTCTGCACTAGTGTACCAGCTGGCTACCAACTTACTTAATCAATCCACACTAAACATCTCACCGAGCAATTGCCGAGGTTCATAAGCTCACACCCATCTATGTTCCATCTACTTTCTTAAGATTTGTACTTGGAAATTGGGAAGGGAAATTTGGTCAAAACCCCCCACATTTTGACCGAGTTTGGCGAGAACCTCCTAATGTTGTCCAAGCTTGGCGTAAACCCCCTTCTGTTAAACACGCCCTAAGTTTCCGTCCATTCATAGTTTGTTTGTCCATTATACCCTTAATTCAAATAGTTTGTCTAAACCCCCCAAAAAATCGTTAACATAACTTATTTGACAGAAGTTAAGTAGCCGTTTGGATTACAATTTTTAAATTTTGTTAACGATTTTTTGGGGGGTTTAAACATATTGACAGAAGTTAAGGGTATAATGGGCAGACAAACTATGAATGGACGGAAACTTAGAGGGGTGCTTAACAGAAGAGGGTTTACGCCAAGCTTGGACAACATTAGGGGGTTCTCGCCAAACCCGGTCAAAACTTAGGGGGTTTTGACCAATTTTCCCAATTGGGAAAGCATCAATTACATGTCCCAAATAAAACTTACAAACACCTATATTTAGCACCAAATGAATCATGCATATGTAGTTAATTCACGCCACCTTAGAATCAAATTCAAACCAGTCAGTTGTAAGTTACCATATCACCATATGAAGAAAATGAATTCACAGTCGTCCAACTTAAAGAGCTCACAATTTTTGATAAATAAACATGACAGATTAATCTCTAATTAATTCTTTATCTTGACCACCAAGCACTGCCAAAACTTGAATACAATTAACATGTGAATATCTATGAGGATGGGTTTCGGTTTCTTGTGTGTGAACTGCCTCTATGCATGATCATAATCTTTATCTTAAATTCAGAGATGTATACTTCAACAACCAGAGAAGAAAAATCCATTGGAAATTGGATTGTGTTCACTTGATTAGATTGGTGACTAGCTAGAAGAGCTTTGGGGTTCTCATTCAAATTTTCTTTCTTTTTGCTAGTTGCTAGTGGGAACTGGGAACTGGTTGCTCCTGGATCCCCATCTCTTTAGTACTTGATGAGTCATAGTAATAGGTGTCAAGCTCTCTGTAATCTAAATCCATACAAAGCAAGTCATTTCTAGTGATCTTGTGAGCTACTTGATAAGTTACCCACTTTAATAAAAATCTTGATTAGGTAATATATTTGGGTCCACTTAAACTTTTCCTACACATTTGGGCGCGCTCGATCACCTATGAGTTGGTATTAGTGCCAAGGGTAGTAGTCCTTATTAAACATCAAAATTAACTGTAATATTTGCACGCGTCAGGTTTGCGGAAATTTTCTAAAATGTGTTTTGAGGTTTATTATTTATTTATTCTAATTTAAATATTCTTCATATTTCAAAAACCAATCCACCAAAGTTATAGTTAGTTTATCCTAATAGTAGATTATAAATAAAATTATTATAATACCCTTAAGGTGAATACGGATCGTTACAAAATGCTCATCTTCACTCCCTTACACTAAAAATGACCATCACCCAGTTTTTTTTTTTTGGTTGGCAAGCGAGATTGTGGGGACCCCTATCCTTTTAAATTACGTGTGGAAACTTATATCAACAATCCGCTGTTGACGTGTTTCGAACCCACGACCTCTCCACTTTGTGAGAGGGGTGCTACCATTGAGCCACCGGCTCACCCTGTTTACTAAAAGTTTCAGTCATAACTGCAAATCCCTCGTGAACAACATTATAAGGTATGCGCGATCCTCTACCAATCAGTATCCCTATAATCATAATAAAATCCAAGGGGGTCATACCTAACTCTCCGAAGGGAGGTGAAAAGTGTTGGTCGACGGTCACCATCTCTCTATCAACGAACAAACTACAGAGTGGTCCGAGCGACAACTAAGCGAAGAAAGAAATATGCCAAAAGGGAAAACTAATATATGGTCTCGAATATGCGCCATCCCTACTGTCGTGTCCAGTGCTCGCCACCAAGTAACGAGTATGTCGTTACCCACACTCGGCGCCCAAGCAAACATCCTCTATAAAGTTTAACATAAATGTGTCATTAATCGTTTTATATACAATCTATGTATATATTAATTTTTAACCTATAGTCTAAATTAATCGTTTTATATACAATCTACATATATATTAATTTTTAACCTACAGTCTAAACTAATCGTTTTATATCCAATCTACGTATATATTAATTTTTAACCTATAGTTTACATAATTTTTAACCTATAGTCTAAATTAATCGTTTTATATACAATCTACGTATATATTAATTTTTAACCTATAGTCTAAACTAATCGTTTTATAAAATACACTATACAAGTGTGTTAAATAGCTAATTCCACTAAGAAAGAAGGAGGAGCTAGAACCTCCTAAACAGAAAGATTGGAGAAGTAATACCTTACGTTTTGTATAAGTTTTATGATAGAAAACAAATAGATTATTGAAGGTGGCTTAAACGTACTTTTACTTAAATCCAAAAAAGTGAAAAAACTGATGTGTATTTTGAGTCGTTGCCCCTTCTTAGATTACAAGACCCTTTTTAAACTCTAGTTTAAAAAGTATAGGTAATACTAGGCTCTTTAAAAGTATCGGTCATAATAGGCTCTTTTAAAGTATCGGTCATCCAGATCAGAGCACCTATACCACGCACCTCCGGTTGCTTCGTCCCCTCTGCCGTTGGTCGAGCTCCTTCGGACCTCACCCTTTATTTAAAGCGTTCTCCTTTCCAAGATGTGTTGTAATAAAATATAGGCTATTTATAATAAAGAATAGGCTATTTATAAGAAAGAATAGGCTATTTATAAATCATGGAAAATAAATAATAAACACTAAATAAAAATAAATAATATATATATATATATATATATATATATATATATATATATATATATATATATATATATATATATATATATATATATATATATATATTAATTTTTAACATATAGTTTATTACATTAACATTCATCTAAATTTCTAAACATCAAAATTAACACATCAAATCAAAATTTATCTAAATTTCTAAACATAAAAACGTAATCAAAATTCATCATCAAATTTAATTTAATTTTTCATAACATTATCAAATTTAACTAAACACCAAAAAAATTATCAAAACATCAAAACTAAAATAAAATTTTAAAATATACCTCGGTAGTGGGCACGTAGTAGCTAACATGATTGGTATCCTCGCGCGATGAAACCACTCTAAAGCTTTCAACGTCAACTTTGAAACCGGCACGAAGTGGTTTGACATCAATTTTGTGACAAAGTGTCCTTGGTTATTTCGTCTTGAGTTCATTGTTAAGAAAACCTGGTTGTACGCGCGTCGTCCCGTGTCCTTGTCTTCGCGTCGTGTGTCACAAGTATGGTGTTTGGTTCAGGACGTACGTACCTCTTAAGGACGTATGTACGTATGGTATGTCAGCAAGATAGTTTGTGGTCTGGACGTACGTACCTTGTTAGGACGTTCGTACGTCCAAGTAGTCAGCAAGCTCGTTTCGTGTGGAAGACGTACGAACGTCATATCGACGTACGTACGTCCAAAGTGGGTTTTCACTATTTCGGCCCATTTTCCTTGGTTTTCAACCCTAAGTATAAATAGGGTTTCTCTTCCAAAGAACAAGGGAGTTCTTTGGCCGTCCAATTCATCTGTAGTCTTGGAGTTTGTTTAGGTGGTTTTGGTGATTGAACTCATCTTCTTATTCCCCATTCATCTTCTTCTTCCTTCTTCCCCATTCATCTTCTTCTTCATTATTGTTTATATTGATTTAGCTTCGAGTCTTCTTGTGTGTTCATCAAGAAGTCGAGTATCCTTGTGTGTTCATCAAGGAACTCTGGTGTAAGCTTGTTTCATAGTTCGGCTTCAAGTCTTCTTGTGTGTTCATCAAGAAGTCGAGTGTCTTGTGCGTACATCAAGGTGCTCTGGTGAAGTCAAGGTGTTAGAGATAACCAGTAGTGTCAACTCGCAGTGATTGCAGGTAGTTGATAGGTTTGTACATCTCTTTTCATCTAGTGGATTTATTTGTTGTCGCGAGGACAACCGTGGACGTTTCCCATATTGGGTTTTACCACGTTAAAAATATCGTGTGTTCTTTATTTGTTTATTGCTTTATTGTTTGCTTTACTATTGTTATATTGCACATATATTGGGTTCTCAAACTTCTTGTGAAAAATCTTCAATCTCCACTTGGTGATATTTTTGGACAAAAGGAGGAATATCGTTTTCAACTTGTGGATTTGTGTTTAAAAGTATTTTCGCTTGTTCATTAAAATTTTCTTCATCAAACTGTTGTTCTTGAGAGTTTAGAGCATCTAAATGCTCCAAATTGAGGTTATAATCCATTAGATTTGTGAAAGGAATCGAAAGTTAGGGCCAAAAAGGGCTGAAATCAAAGTTGTGAAGCACTCAAAATCGAAGAATGGCGGCCGAAAGATGCAGTGAATGAACCAAGAGGAGGAAGATGGTGGTTAGGGTTCGAAATTAGGCGAAGTTATTAACATTGCACAGTGATGTAAGACATAACACATACACCAATTGATTTTCTATTTGGGTTTATGATTTACTTAGAACCTTAAATAGTATTTCTAAATTGTTATTTTCGTTTTTATTACTTGGAGTGTCTTTAGAAGTGTCTAGAAGGCTTATTTTAAGTCCTAATAGTTTTAGGAAGTTGCCAAAAGGTAATACATACCTTAGGGAATAAATAATTCAAGTTCTAGTAGGTTTCCTAGTTGTGTCAAGGGAGTTATCTATATAAAGAGCTCCAAAAACGAATTTCTTAGTGAAGATTGATGATTGAAGAGTTTATTATTTACTTTATTGTCTTTCAATTTAGTTTTTACTTCAAGTTCTTTATTTTCCGCAATTTATTTTCAAGTTATTTAAATTTCAGCTTTTACTTATTGCAAATCCTTTCCGTTATTTCAATTCCTTGCAATTTCAATTCTTAGATTAATTGGTATTAAGAGCTCTAGTTTTAGATTTTTATCTAAAAACGATCCACCACCTCCCCACCACCACCTTCAAGTTTGTTTTTCACCATGGTTCTTAGTGATGAAGACAAAACTTTCCTTAGAGATTTATTCGCTCAACAACTATCTGATTTTACTGTTATGATAGATAACACCTTTGGTATACATAAATCATCAAACACCAAGAATCTTGAAGAAGTGAAGGCGGACACCCTCAAAGGCATTCATGAAGAACCAATCAATACATCTTCAACCACCACGCCACCCCTCATTTCTACCAACAACCTTCCCATACCTACTATTCTTAACCTAACCAATGAAATCTCTTCCACACCAAAACATCATGACATTATTGAAGAAGTTAGAAACGTTTTTATTAATGAGCCATCAAGTATTCGTGAAGATCCTTTAACCTTTGTGGTTGAAATTGAAGATCAAACACATATTTTTAAGGAAGAAGGGAATCATAAAGTTGAGTTTGTATTGAAAGATTCATTGTCCATTAATTTTTCTCATTATGATTTTATTGGTATTGATCGAATTCTTTCTAAGCAAGTTCTCTTTGTTTTCGAAGTCCAAGGATCAAAAGATCAAACAATCACATCAGGAATAGTTCATAAGAATTCATGTTATTCAAAGTATCTTTTCTTATGGAGTGGACGTCATCAATACAACATAAATTTGAGGACAAATTCTTTTGAAGAATGGGGGACTGATGTAGGACATAACACATACACCAATTGGTTTCCTATTTGGGTTTATGATTTATTTAGAAGCCTAAATAATATTTTTAAATTGTTATATTTGTTTTTATTACTTAGAGTGTCTTTAGAACTGTCTAGAAGACTTATTTAATTTTAAGTCCTAATAGATTTAGGAAGTTGCCAAAAGGTAATACATACCTTAGGGAACAAGTAATTCAAGTTTTAGTAGGTTTCCTAGTTGTGTCAAAGGAGTTATCTATATAAAGAGCTCCAAAAACGAATTTCTTAGTGAAGATTGATGATTGAAGAGTTTATTATTTACTTTATTGTCTTTCAATTTAGTTTTTACTTCAAGTTCTTTATTTTCCGCAATTTATTTTCAAGTTATTTAAATTTCAGCTTTTACTTATTGCAATTCCTTTCTGTTATTTCAATTCCTTGCAATTTCAATTCTTAAATTAAGTTTATTTTAGCTTCCGCTGTATCACACAGAGTTATCAACGTCGCGCAAAGTTATTAACATCGCTTTGTTAGTATTTTTTTAGGCCAGCATTGAAGATGCCTATGTAAAACTTGGTTTAAATCCTGAAAAACTACCTAGGTGGCAGCTTAACTTTAGGCTAGCATTGGAGATGCTCTTATATACTACATAGTCAATTGATTTTAAGAGGTTCTTTATGGTTCGGGTGGCAAAAAACAGTGTCCGTCCACTTTTTTCAAATAAAATAAAATAAAGTAAATCTATGCTCTAGTTATTCTCTCCTTCTAGCTCTTGTGTTCGTCCCTTTTTTCTTGTTCTTATTTCTTCTATCTTCTTCTTCTCATTTCCTCTCTCTTTACAATATCTCTCCCTCAAACACTTCTCGGCGCCTCCTCTCTCCAACTGCTTCTCTTTTAATTAATTATTTTCCATTAAGAAGCTTATTCTGTTTGCAATCAGAAGAATATATAGTATAAGAAAAGTAGAAATATTAAGAAACAAAGTAGAAAGTAATCAATTGTGTTTCCAAAGTTCATTGGAAATTTGGAGCTTCACAAACTCTCTCTCTCTCTCTGCAAAATGCCAAAATGCTTGAAAAGTCCAATACATTCATAGAGCCCAAATCCATGAGAAATATTTTGCTCCCCACTCAGCTTAAATGATTACACTTGTCCCCCAAAATATGTGAAAAATCTGTTCTTTAACCACCACTATTTGATGTTCCTGATTTGCCTTCAAAGCATGGTTTTAAGAATCAGTCAATTCATATTTGACTCGGCCGGTTGAAATCGGGATCGCTGCAGACCGTATCAAAAAGTCATTGTTGACTCGCCTAAGCACAAACTCTGTTTTCAACTCGTTAGAAACTGCCGATTATTTAAAAAATCAGTAGAATCGACGAGTCTTGCTTTTGAATCGGGTGGAAATTCATAATCTAAACCGTAATTCTGAATCTCATAGTATCAGTAGAAAGTTCCAACAATGAATCAGAAGTTGAATATATGGTCAAAGATATAAGATCTTCAATGTTTTTGCAAAACCAAAGCTTAAATGAGAAAGTAAAGAGTAATTGGTGAAAAAAAAATGATGAGATAGGAATCAATTATGGAAATTATCAGGTGGTCCAGGTAGTTTAACTTAAGGTGGGGTAGAAGATATTTAAAAAAAAAAAAATACCATTTATTATCTAGCTAGGAATCGGGCGCTTACAATTAGAATCGCTGAGCTAAATCGGGATCGGCCCAGTCCGATTCAACTATAAAAACCGGTTTGTAAAACCATGCTTCAAAGTACTAATTGATTACAATAATTAAACACACCTTAGAGCATTCCCAATAGTAAAAGGGTTTTACGGGTGCCACATAGGAGAGAGAGAGAAAAGGTTTTAGCATAAAATTTATGTTAAAAGTGATTAGCACTTTTAGAGTTACCAATGGTTGGTTTTAAAACAAGGGTTAAAATTTAAGGTTTCACCTTTCCCAAAAAATATAGTGTACATTGTGATGAAATCTAATTTTTAATTAATAAAATGGTCCTATGTGGCACTTTTAACTCCTTGGCAAATTTGCCAAGGAGATAAAAGTGTTTTGCTTGAAAAGTGTGTTAAAACTTAAAACCCACTATTGGCAAGAGTTTTTTACTAAAAGTTGCTAAAAGTGATTTAAAACCTACCATTGGGAATGCTCTTAAGATATGTGCTTTTTTTTTGTTCCTCTCTCTCATCATGTTTCTTCTTCCTCAATACGCGGTGAACATATCTCTCTCATCCTCTTCTTTTTCTCCAACTCTGCAAGGGCAAACTGGAGTACTGGACAATCTTAAATTGAATTCTTTTTTTCTCGATTCGAATTAAGAACAATAAAATATTTTCATGACAACATACTAGTATCTAAATTAATTTTATCTTGAACATTTGTTTTGATTTATTGAACCGAAGTCATGAACATAATAAAAAATTGCTAATGGTGTCTGGGATTTGGTTGTAAGGAGACAAACAAAAGGATTACATATTAGAATCAAATTGCCTTCAAGTTTTGAGAAATTTGAATTGCTTTGGATAATTTTTGCATTTTAGTAAAAACAGTGTATTAACCTATTTTTAGATTAATGCATTCACTGGGTCAGGTCGTTGTTGGACTGACCAAAGGGGGAGTTTGAGATCGGGGGTAGCTGCACCTCGATGAGATCGAGATTGCCTACGTACTCTAGCTCGAGGGAATGCAACTTAGAGATCAAGCCATCGTAGTTCGGATTATATAGAAGGTGAAGGGGCGAAGATCATGGGATCTTGCGGATTCTCCGACATCTTTATGATTGTGTAATATTCTCCAATGATTGTGTAACAGCTGCCATGATTGTGTAACAGCTGGAGATATTCCCTATGCGTTGATTTAGGGCACGTGCATATGAAGAGGTCGTCCTAGGTCGTATAGTTGAGCTGCTCTAATCGGCCTTCAAGTAGACCGAGCAGTGAACGACCTGTGAGAATGATGAGTAGGCCACGTGTCGTGTTTTGATTGGATGGAGCATATAGTACCCCTACATAAGCCCCTTCCTTTTAGGTCGATAAAGAAATCGGGCTGAAAAGACGTGTTGAGCTCTGATCGATGTTAGCTGATTTGAAGTTTGCTTTTTAAATTTCCGACTTTTACACGTGGCGGTCATGCATGCTTGTCTCGTATCATCATTGCGCCTTTACGGGGAAGTGGAGAAGTTTCCTCGAGCAGTTACCTGATGGGATTATGGCAACTGAAACACTCCTTACTGATTTCTCTTTGCTGGACACGCGGATTGATCAACGGTGGATATGAATCGTCGGACGAGTAGGTAATAACTGCAAAGGTCGTGGGTGCCTTCGTTTGATCTTGCCCGTTGATGCTATGTGATTCGATGGCTGGGATCTCCTTTGTACTAGTATTTAAACTGTAGCTTATAAGCAAAACTTCTTACTTTCTTCATTTGCTCTCTCGAAGTGCTGCTGCTTTGCCATTGCGACCTGAAGATCTTGAGATTTTTTGAGGTGAGTTCGTATTCTCCTGCTCTTTTCTTTCTTCTTTCATTTCTATTTACTTTGTTTTGTAATTTCTGAGAGATGTCTGAGGGTAGTGACTCCCAAAATGACCACCTTAGCGGTGATGGTGCTGGTGAATATGAGTTTGATGATGAACAGACTCATTCTGGTGACGAAGCTGGTTCTCCTGATCGAGAGGAATAGTGTGAAGATGAGGGGAGCCCTGGGAGTAGTGGTTCTCATGGTGAGGACTCTTCTGATGGTGAGATGGTGGAGGGTGAGGACGGGTCCTTCTGTCATGTAGTTAACCCTACTTATGTGAATAGACATATCGCCTTTAGGAAGTGGTATGGGTTAGCCTCCATTAGGCACCTTGAGATTAAGTTTTTGGGAGATCGCTTACTCACGGAGGAGTATCGACCTAACAACCCATTCTCCACTGTTTTCACTTTGGCCCAATTTCGAGCTGGGCTTAGGCTACCCCTTTCTCGTTTGGTAGTCGACCTTCTAAATGCCATCAGACGAGCTCCTTGCCAGATGAATGGTAATTTCTAGAGAAACATGAGGGTTATAGATGACCTTAACGGGCTGCATAGGTGGAATATTAGTGTAGACGATGTGTTAGGCCATTTCTCTTTCAAGCGATCTGCGAAGCTCGAGTTGGCGGGCTATAACATGCAGGTCAGGCCAGACCGTTTACCATTGATTTACCTTGTGAGTAGTAAGCCATGGTGGAAGGATCCCATGCTGCTTACCGGTCCGATAACTGAAGGGAATCTTCACTTACGTCATGCCATTAGGAATATGAATGATAACTGTAAGTTCCTGGTCGTTGGTCTTAGATTGTAATGTGGGTGACCTAAATCTGCTGTTTCTTGGTCGTTGATTTTTGTTTTTGTTTTTTCTTGCAGCGATCAGGGACGACCATCTAGTGAAGAAGAACGACCTGAAGTCCGCCTTGAACGCTTTTGGGTCTTGGACTGACGATCGGAAGATAAAGTATCTTCCTCATCTGAAGGAGTATTTTGTCCCCAAGGGTGGTCCCAAGACTGTTGCGGATGAGCTGGAGAGAAGAAAGGTGCTGAAGAAGAGCTTTATGGCTGCGGTGCAGAAGGCTGAGAAGTCTCGATCTGGTACTAGCTCGAGGCAGAAGGATCCATCTGTGAGCCCCCAGATCGTGTCCCCTCCGACCTCTCTTCCTAAGCTACCTCCGAGCTCGAGCAAGAAGAGATCGTTGTCTGGTAACCTGAAGGTGATGGAACCTCCAGCAATGATGCCCTCTCCTGCTCCTCCTCCGAAAACCTTGCGAGCTCCTGACTCTACTCCTTTGTCTAGGAAGACTGCTGTACGACCTTCGAGCAAGGGTAAAGGGGTATCATCTGAATTCCGACCTGGCCCTTTTGATTATCTGGACGACCAGGGAAGTAAGCACGTTGTGTATGACAATGATAGTGCTATAGATGACCCCTACGTTGCCCGAGCTGTTAACGAGGGCACTATTCTTGATGCTGATGCTCGCATGGTGAAGTCGCAGACTCTTCTGGTGACTTGCTCGAAGATAAACTCTGCTCTTTCTCTGGTGAGTTGGGTTTAGACCGATTTATGTGGTTGATTTTGTATATTTTGTCTTCTAATTGTTTCTACTCATGCAGCTGAACGCTAGCTTCCAGGAAGTTCGTCTGGTCGCTGAGGTTGGGGCTCGAGCTGAAATCAAGCTGAGGCATCTGAATGAGAAGCTTGAGCAAGCTAAGAACGTTGTTCTCGTTGCTGAGGCGAAGGTGAGGGATAGGAATAGGGAGATTGTGGCGTTAAAGGAGGTGATAGAGGGCCTTAGATATGAGGTTGATGCTGCCAAGGATTCTGCGGCGTACTGGGAGGCTGCGTGCCAAAAGAATGGTGCTGCATGGCAGGCATATTGTGAGGACCTCAAAAAGCAGTTGTTGGGATCGCCCGAAGGAGAGGAGACGCTCGTTGGTGACCAGAGTGCACTGGTCCCAGCGCAGGACGCCTCGATGGGCCCTGGTGATGGGGGTAGGAGTTGTCCAGAACGAGCTGGTCGACCTAGACGACCATGCTCCGCAACAGTGACCTCTTCCTTGTCTTCACTGATTCATGGTGTTTCTTGTTTTTGTATGCATTCCTCACGGTTGAGCAGTACATCTCCTTCTTCTTCCCACGTTTAGTCTTCATCTTCTTCTCACGTTCAGTCTTCAGCTCGAGTGGTTGTGAGGTCGAGTGAATATGGTTTTGATTGCTTGTTTTGATGTGTTGTACGTAATCATAAACAGTAGTGGTCGATCTGCTTCGGTAGGTCAATTACACCTTTATTTTATGTATTTATCTTTCTTTGTTGTGGATGATGTAATCTGTTCTTCTGGGCGGCTAGTTTCCAGGGAGTCCTGGTAGCTCGTTCAGAAGGCAGGTAGACGAGATGAAAGGCTGAGAGCAGGGCGGACGGAAATGCTTCCTCTTGTATGCCTTAGTTAATAAATTTGCTTTTCTTTCTCGTCGTTGTAGTTCTGACTTATTTTGCATGTGACCTCTTGCTTGCGAGCTGGATATGTAGAATGCTTGCCTAGCCTCCAAGTAGTTTAGGTCGAAATAGCAGATAGCTTTTCCTGCAATAGTTAGGCTTTTTGAAGAAATAATTAAAATGAAATTTTACTTCGTTACCTCGCTCGCCTTTACTTTGCTTGTAATGTTTGGTTGTAATGATTTGCGAACATGCAGTAAGTCTAAAACTCGATCTGTTATAGGATTTGGTCGATTGAATGTGAGCTCGTTGTTACTTAGGTCGTGGGATAGTTATGACCTAAGTAAGCGTTGTTAGTTGAGTTTCAGATGTCAACTTAACACTTAAAATTATCAAAGGACTAGAGTACTGATAATTTGTAGGTCGAGGGATTTAGTTAGACCTATTCAAGCCATTCATGTTTGAGCTGAAATGAAGGCAATATTGAGCTCGTTTATTGAAATATGAGAATGCATGCTTACATGTTATTGGTAAAACTTCTTCAAATGATAAGCATTCCAAGGATTTTTCACATCTTCCCCTTCTGGAGTTTGAAGACGATAAGATCCGTTGCTTTGCACCTTTTTGATGATGTAAGGACCTTGCCAGTTGGCATTGAGCTTTCCAATATTTGTTTTTCTTTTGTTGTGGAACATTTTCCTTAGCACGAGCTCGCCAGGTTGGAAAGATCGAGGTCGGACACCCTTGTTATAAGTTCGTTTGAGCCTCTGTTGGTATTGTTCGAGCTTAATGGTGGCGTGATTCTTTCTTTCTTCAGCCAAGTCTATCCCAAAGGACCAAGCTTGGTTATTGAGCTCAGTATCGACCAATAGTGACTTGGTCGTTCCGAATGTCAGCTCGGTGGGGATGACAACTTCAACTCCATAGCAAAGGCTAAACGGAGACATTCCTGTTGATGTTCTTGGAGTTGTTCTGTAGGCCCAGAGGATGTTTTCTAGCTGCTGTGGCCATTGGTCTTCTTGATCTTCGAGTTTTATCTTTAAGTTAGTCAGAATATGTCTGTTCGGAGCTTTGACCTGAGCATTGCTTTGTGGATATCGAGGAGTCGATATAGAGTGCTCGATCTTCCATAATGCGTAGAAAGCCCTGATGTTTTTCCCGACGAACTGGGTCCCATTGTCTGTAACAATTCTTTTGGGCAAGCCAAATCTCGTGATTATGTTTTCCCACATAAATCTTTGCACATCTGCTTGAGTGACGTTAGTGAGGGCGACGACCTCCACCCATTTGCTGAAGTAATCGACCGCGACTAGAACATATCTCTATTCAGATTTCTTTTCCTTGATCAGTGGGCCCATGATGTCGAGCCCCCACATGTGAAATAGCCAGGGGGCAGTGATGTTGATGAGGTCGTTGGGATGCTGATGAGCATGATCGGCAAATCGTTGACACTCTTTACATTTCAACACAATTTTTTTGGCATCTTCCTTCATCATTGGCCAGAAGTATCCTTGAGAGATCGCTTTATGAGCAAGTGTGCGACCTCCTGAGTGGTTTCCACATTTTCTTTCATGAATCTCTTGGAAGATGATTTGCCCATGCTTTGGAATTAGGCATCTTAGGAGTAAACCAGTCGCTGATTTTCTGAATAGCTTGCCCTCATGTAATCTGTACATCGTGACCTTATGCAATAACTGGCTGGCATCCTTCTTGTTAGGTGGGAGCTCGCCATTTTGAAAATAATGGATGAAGGATTCCATCCAGGTTCCCTTGATATCCTCTGAGGTCGTGGCTAGCAGATCGCTTATTTGGTTGACCACTTCTTCCTTTTGTAGATATGCAGGTAGCGTATTTACTGCTATGGTTGGAGCTCGAGGTCGCTCTGATTCGATCTTGGATGCAAGGAATGCTAATGAATCAGCATGTCGGTTATCATCTCTTGGAATGTGTTCGATGGTGAAGAAACTGAATTTACTGATCAACTCTTTTGCCTTTCTTGCATATCTGATCAAATTGACTCCATGTATTTGGTAGTTATTTGTAACTTGATTCACTACCAGTTGTGAATCGCTGAATGCTTTGAGTCGAACTGCTTGTAGGTCGATAGCCATTTGGAAACTTTGAATTAGAGCTTCATATTCGGCTTCATTGTTAGAGGTCGAGAAGTCTAATCGAGTTGACCTTTCGAGTTGTGAGCCCTCAGGGGAGATGAGTACGGCACCGATGCCACTTCCATTCAAGTTGTGTGAACCATCCACGTAGAGTTGCCAAGTGTCTAGGGGATCAACTTGGATTTGTCTGGTTTCTGGTTCTGGTTCCCAGCTGAAGTCTTCAGCAGGGTAGTCTACTAAGAAATCAGCTATGACCTGGCCCTTGACGGCCTGGCGGGGCACGAACTCAAATGTGTAATCACCGAGCTCGGCTGCCCATCGGGCCATACGACCTGTTTTGTTTTTCTTTTCTAGTACGTGTCGTAGTGGCTGGTCGGTGATTACTTTAACGATGTGTGCTTGAAAATAACGTCGAAATTTGCATGCAGCGTAAAGAAGAGCTAATGCTAACTTTTCTAGTGGTGTGTACCTTATTTCTGCTTGTTGCAACACCTTGCTTGTGAAGTAGATTGGTCGCTCGACCTGATTTTCCTCTTTGAACAGTACTGCGCTGATCGCAAAATCTGAAGTGGCGAGGTAGATTCCGAGCACATCTCCATCATTAGGCTTTGTGAGAACTGGTGGAGTGGATATGTATGCTTTCAGCTCAGCAAAGGCTTTTTCGCATTCTTCTGTCCACTGATATGCAACCCCCTTTCTAAGAATATGAAGCATTGGTCGACATTTATCGGATGCTCTAGAAATGAATCTATTAAGAGCTGATACCATGCCGTTGAGCTTTTGGATTTGCTTCTTAGTCTTCGAGCTGGGCATATCGACCAAGGCTCTGATCTGATCAGGGTTTGCTTTAATACCTCTTCGTGTGACTAGGTAGCCAAGGAATTTTCCTAATGCTACTCCGAATAGACACTTTTCCGGGTCAAGTCTCATCCTGAATTGCCTTAACCTTTGAAACGTCTGATCGAGATTGGCCAAATGATCTTGCTCTTGGATGCTTTTTACTAACATGTCATCGATGTAGACCTCCATTGTTCGACCTAGTAGGTCGTCGAACATTTTTGTAACAAGTCGCTGGTAGGTTGCTCCAGCGTTTCTTAAGCCGAAAGGCATAACCTTGTAACAGAAGATTCCTTGCTCCGTTGTGAATGAAGTTTTTTCTGGATCTGGCTCAAACATTGGAATCAGGTTGTAGCCTGAGTACGCGTCCATGAATGATAGTAGCTCGAAACCACAGGTCTGATCGACTAACCTATCGATTCGTGGCAATGGGAATGAATCTTTAGGGCAAGCTTTATTCAAGCTTGTGATGTCGATGCAGACTCTTGTTTTCCCGTTCTTCTTTAAGACTGGGACTATGTTGGCCAACCAATCTGGTGTGTCAACTTCCTTGATGAACCCGACCTGTTTAAGTCTATTGATTTCATCATTGACTGCTTGATGAAATTTTGGGGCAAGTCTTCTTGGTTTTGGCTTGACAGGTCGATAGTTTGGATTGACGCGTAGTTTATGGCATGCTATTGAAGGGTCTATTGGTTCCCGAGGAGGATGGCTTATCAGTCGCCACAGCTTCAAGAATTCCATGGTATTTTTGTGCAACGTTTTGATTGCCTCTTAGTTCCATTATCCCATTGGGGCCAGGATAACAGAACACTTGATGGTACGTTGATGGTACACGTCGCATGGCATGGATCCACTTGCGACCAAGTATCACATTGTACTTACTTGCGATGTTGAGGACGCTGAACTTTGCGGTTATGACGACCTTATCTTCTTTCCTGCCCACAGTGATGGGCAACAGTATCTCCCCTTTTGGATCCTCTCTCGAGATGTTGAATCCCAAGATTGGAGTGAAGTCAGGAATGAGGACTGAATCAGGAAGCCTCATATCCTTGAAAGTCCTGTACATCAGTATGTTACAGGATGCACCTGGGTCAATGAGGACCCTCTTGATGATGTAGTCATCAATTCTTAACTCAACGACCAGAGCGTCGTTGTGTGGTATAACGACCTTGTTGAGGTCGTCCTCGGTGAAGCTGAGGTCTGTTTCCTGCCAAGATGGGATGTTGAATCGAGCTGCCCAGCCTGTGATTGAGTAGACATGGTGGAGATGCTCTACTCGTCTTTTCTTCTCTCTGGATACTGGGGTGGAGTTGGATTCATAGATCATGTACACGACATGACTCTCTGTTTCACTATCACTATCAATCTTGTTTGCGACCTGCTTATTGATTTGGTCGCGGAGGTCGCTTGTTGGACCTAATCTTATTGAGAGGCTACGTCCTCTGCTGCGTGCTGGACTTGGGGAGACCGTTCTGACCTTGCTGTGAGATCGTTTATCAGAACGTGTGGGTGTTCTCGATCTCTTCTTCATTCTCTTCTCACCGGATTCTTCTTGCCTGCTTTAGATCTAGTTATTTAGCCTTTTTTCGTCGGCCCAAGTCTGAAGAGCTCGCTTCAGTATACGGCGATCATCAGTCTGATGGCATCTGACCTTGTGGACCTTGCAATATGGACGACCAGATGTGTCTTCCAATTGTGTGAAGTCTGGAATCTTGCACCAATGGTTGTGCTTGATGCGCTCATAGATATAACCTCCTGGTCTTGTGAATCGATGGTACTCTCGTTGCTCAGTGGGCAACGCCTTAGTTTTGAATCTTTTGTTTTCTGATCGAGGTTTTTTAGTGGAACCTCCCTCCACGTTTACGATGACATGAGTTTTCTCCCTACCAACTAGGGCTTCCTCGAGCTTGATGTAACGATCTACCTTGAGGTAGAGCTCGTCTAGAGATGTTGGCCACTTCATGGCCAAAGACTTGTGCAGATCTGATCCTTGAATCAGACCATGAGAGAATGCGATGGTTGTGAAGGGCTCGTGCTCTTTTGCAAAATCCTGGATGGAGTGCAGTTCTGTTTTGAAGCGAGCAAAGAAATTGCTCAAAAGTTCACCGTCTCGTTGCTTCACCTTGAACATAACGTCGATGGTAACTGGACGCTTTTTGTTGTGGATATAAAAAATGACGAACTGCTTCTCTAGGTCGGCATACGAACTGATTGATCCCGGTTTTAAACGGTGAAACCAATCAAGAGCAGGTCCGGTGAGGCTGGACTGGAATAGCAAACATAACAAGTGATCCTCCTTGATGAGTGGAAGCGATTTGTGGAAACCCTTGATATGGTCTGCTGGATCTCCTATCCCTGCGTACTAATCGAACTTTGGAGCGTTGAGTTTGTTAGGCAACTCTTACTCGAGGATCTCCTTGGAGAAAGGAGATTCCTGGAAATGTTGTAGAGATTGGACAGCGAGTTGTTCAGCTGTGTGCCCTTTGCTTAGTTGAATGGCGACCTGAGAAGCTTTGAACTCAGCGAGCTGCTGACTGAGTTCTTCATATTTTCGATTGCTGTCTTCAGCAACGACAGCCCCCTGTTCAGGGTTTGTTTCTGCAGCCTGTGCAGCCTTTAGACGGGCATTTTCCTCCTGGAGACGATTGAGTTGGTGTCGCAGTTCTTGGATTGCTACTTCTTGGGTAGCCATTTGAGGAAATGGTAGTGGTGAGATGACTTTAAGTTGGGTGGGAGGGCTGGTTTTTTCGATAGAATCGAATCCTTTTAGTCGACGCCAAATGTATTAACCTATTTCTAGATTAATGCATTCACTGGGTCAGGTTATTGTTGGACTGACCAAAGGGGGAGTTTGAGATCGGGGGTGGCTGCACCTCGATGAGATCGAGATTGCCTACGTACTCTAGCTCGAGGGAATGGAACTTAGAGATCAAGCCATCGTAGTTCTGATTATATAGAAGGTGAAGGGGCGAAGATCATGGGATCTTGCGGATTCTTCGACATCTTTATGATTGTGTAATATTCTCCAATGATTGTGTAATAGCTGCCATGATTGTGTAACAACTGGAGATATTCTCTATGCGTTGATTTAGGGCACGTGCATATGAAGAGGTCGCCCTAGGTCGTATAGTCGAGCTGCTCTGATCGGCCTTCAAGTAGGTCGAGCAGTGAACGACCTGTGAGAATGATGAGTAGGCCACGTGTCGTGTTTTGATTGGCTGGAGCATATAGTACCCCTACAAACAGAATAAGTTTAGTTTTCTTGTTTTAGATTTTTTTTTTTTTTGTTTACGGATGATAAGAGAGAAAAAGAACAGAGTTTGGATCTTTGTTGGAGAAAAAAAAGCAAGCCGCGGGGGAAAGAGAGTTGAATATTCCACATTAGGGGCAGATCAGGAACCAAAATCTATACTACTATTATAAACCTGAATAAAATTCAGGGGTAAGTCTCGGTTAATGAGAATTGTGCTTTAGAATTTTGTCACCTAATTCTGATTAAAATACGTTTTTAGTCATGTTTTTTTGGTAAATTTACATAATACCGTTTGATAATGGTTTTATTGTAATCTAATATATTATTATGAGAGCCGGTATCCAAGCCCCACGAATTAGTAATAATGCCCCACTAAACCAATCTAATAATACCTAACATATCCTAAATTATATTAGTAAATGCACCCATATAAAATATTCTTTTTCTTCTTTCATTTTTCTCAACTTCATTTGTGTATATTTGTTATTCATTAACAATATACATCTTTAGTAAAAGACTAATAGGAATTGGTTTCTTTGAAAGAGATTTTGGAAAATAAATTCTGTTGGAAACCATGGATAATACCCACTTTAATATTGAAAACTTGCAAAACTTCCAACACATAAATTTTAATAAAATTCAAACGATCTTTCAAAATTGAAGTTTTATTTTTGATAGTTACTTACCAAACAACCAAAATCAAAGTATAAGCGATTCTAAGTTGTTGTTCTTTCAAAAAACTCAAAATTTTGTTTCATTATACATACTATAATTAAGTTGTTTAATATGTCGATTCTAAGTTGTTTCAATGTATAAATGATTCCAATCATAAGTTTTAGCAATGAAAAATTATAAAGGAAACCATTTGAATAGATGAAGAGATGGTTAATTAAAATTTCAGTTTCTCATATTGGGGTGTATTTGCTATTGGGGCATGTTTACCAACGTACAAAATCTGGGTGGGGTGGGTTTACTGATTAGGGCTTAGTTACCAAACTGTGGGGCTTGGATACCGGCTCTCATTATTATTTATAGGATGAATTTTTATTTATGAGCAAAAAATCCAATAATTAAAAAAATAATTAAATTAACAAAATACAACGAGAATAATGAAGTTACTTAATAAATAATTATTTCATACAATTTAATAAATTAGTGTAATTTGTAATATTTAGGCCCTGCTTGGTAGCCCAAGAAAACTTTACATATGCAAAGTTTTGTCTCCGAAGATTTTTGCATAAGCAAAGCTTTGCTAAATAAATATTTACCAAAATTTTCCATGTGCTTGGTGATACACTACAAAAATTTGCTAAATAAAAATTTGCAAACTTTACATGTGCTTGGTAAATGGCAACTATGCAATTTTTTACCAAAAATTAAAAACAATACCAAGTACATTAATTATACATTTTCAGAACAAATTCTAATAAAAGTTTAACAAAACAACGTACCACATTCTCAAATATGAACCAAATGAACAATAATTCTCAAATATGAACCAAATGAACAATAATTATCTTCAGTACATCCATCATCATTTACTCGGAACAACCTATAACAAAAGTATCGAACTATGTTTTTAACCACAAAATAAGTAACAATATGATTGACCCACAATACTAATTACACCACAAGCTCTTGTTCTCTCATTAGTTCATTATCCTCATACACAAATCATTTAAAATGTCTCTCTTTCCTTCCTAATTGGTTAGGACAAAAATTTCTGCCTCAGTACGATCTTTCATAAGATATCTAAAAGCCACATTCAAAAACCTTTCGAACTTCCATCACACTTTGACGCAATTGCTTTCCAAAACTAAAATGGTGTATTGTATCTGTAAGTTTATCAAGGCGTTCATAAACTCCTTCAAATATACCATTCATCATATCTTCCATAAACCGAACCTTCTTCCCATGTTGTCTTTTCACAGATGGACCATGTCTTTTTTTTTGTGCTGGCAGAAGACATGTTTTCTTCGACTTCATCTACCTGTATCACAGGTTGTCCCCCCTTTTGAACATCCTCCTTTTCATCATCCAAACCATTGAGTGAGTATGAACCTGCATTATTCAAATATGAGTTAGGAAGAACATACAGTAGGGCGTATTACCACAAAATAAATCTATGTTTTGTCACACTACAAATGCACCACTTCTTGTCAAGGGTTTTACCATAAATTTTAGTCTGCACCAGCAAGTTTTCATACTTAAGGGACACAAAAAAGGATATATATTATGGACTCTATCATCTTAAGTTCCTAAGTACATGATTGTACTCTATCACCAGCAAGTTTTCGTACTTAAGGAACTATTTTGCAGTTTGAAGAATAGTGGTCAACTGTTAAACTTAGAGACTACAAATATAACCTCAATTGAATACAAAAATTGAATCATCATCACAATTCCATCTTGTTAAACTTAGAGACTACAAATATAACCTCCTTAACGTAAGCTAGATTGCGAACCATTTATTCCCGATGCCAACCATTCCTAGGTTCAGTCACATACATATGTGACGAAATCATTTATGCTATATCATGGCTATATAGACATATGAAGACTTAAGCCCTTTGTGCTGATCTATTTTTTAGCAGGTATATAGACATACAATTCTCAAGCTTTGAAAAAAACTTTCAAGCCAAAACATACAAGCATATGAGATATGTCCATAAAATGTTGGACAGGCCGATACTAATGTTCTCTTATTCTTTTCTTCATTGTTAACTTCCAACTTTATCCAGCTAAAATGTTCAAAAACAATTCAACTCATACTCTACTTTTCAACTACAAACATTAAACAATACAACAGTCCATATGGAAAATGTAACCTCTAGCCTTGATTTTCGTACAGTATAAATGAGAATCAGGCTCGCGAAATAAGCTTAATAAATAAACAGAACAATTGAAGGAGCAGCAAAATTTGGTGAATGCAAGGCACAATTGCTGTCTACGAATTATGTGATGGGAAGTAACAAATTTTTATGTTCCAAACATATGTTTAAATGAAGAGACAGTATAGGAGAAAGAGCTTCTGTACATGAAAATTTATTATTATCTTATGAGAAGAATTTCAGGAGCTTGGGAGTTTTGATTTCACCATAGCTTGAGACCCTTATGTGGAATTGCAACCGACTTCAAGTATCCTACAGAAGAGGGCCCTTATCACTCTGTGTTTACCACTTTAACATTCAACTTCATTTTATACATCTTATAACAGTTACTTCATGTGCATCATGCTTCTATATCTCAAAATAACGCTCCATTCTTGTTGTGTTTTCACTCAAGAATATTTACTCAAGAATATTTAATATCTTTCGTCAAATAGGAAGTTAGTTAAAATTGGTCTTATTGTACACAAATCAAAGTCAGGTTTCCAAAATATTATCGAGGTAGCCAACTATAAGGTTAGTTCATATATACATCGAATAGCTTAGGACATGTTTTCTTTACCTATAACAAGAGCAAATACAAGCGGAAACACCAAGAACCCAGTTCAAGAGCCAAACTAGAAACACCCAATGGAGATGTTAAATGAGTGGCAGCCAGAAAGATGCAACAAATCTGAATATATGACTTATAATTTGAGCAAACGCATAGCCATTGAGCAATGAAACAAAAGGACAAAAGGGGATGTCAATATTACTTATAATTTGAAAATTTCACACTCTTGATTTTAGGTGATTAAAGCATACAAATTAAACTCTTAATCCATCAAACTATAATCAGATTATCATCCATCAACAGGTAAAAGCAGATCATCGAAGAGAGCAAAAACACAACAACTGAAATTTGCAGCAAAGCAACCAGTAGGTATTCAACTCAACCTCTCCTTCCCTTCCCTTTCTACTTTTCTAGCTATGTTATGTTGTGTTTACTTCTATACGTACTTATTCTCCCAACAAAATATGCAAAAGGTGCATTAACCAATTAATTCAATTTTTTTTTTCAAAATGTACTAAAAGGGTACATAAGTTGGGGAGACAATTTATATTATAATAAGCTGAGAGACATTTTAATTCGTCGGATCCTTTTTAAAATTGTTTCGAGATTGTTGTGCCAGAGATAAACGGTTGAGATTAGAATTTCAAACTTAAGTGGATGGTCCAGTCGGTTTTACCAGACTTGGACTCAATTCGGATCGTAAAATAGGCCCAATTTGATGTTGCACCCACATAAATTAAGGTTTCTCTGTACTGTTTTGATTATTTTCGCCTCTTCTATTCTTTCACCAAAAGTTACTGTCTAAGCCAAACCTTAATTCTTCATCTCTCTCGGATTTCTCTGTATCAACCTCTTTATTCAATCAACAATCCTATCATCTTCCATCTCTTATTCAGGTAAAACTACTATCCAATTTAAATCTGTTTGATAAAACATTATATTTGTAGTGTAATTGAATAATTGAAGATTTTCAGAAAGAAAACCTTAGTTCCTGAATCTTCATGTGGAAAGTTATTAAATGGAATTGAAATTGGACTTCCTTGATCATGTTTCATAGTTGTTAAGCGATCCTGTGTAGTTTCCATTATAATACAATTATTAGTTATATGTTTCCATGGAAATTCAATAAAATCAAAACACATACTTCTTCTAAAATTGTTTGTATATCTTGGGTAGAAACACATACTACTTCTGAAATTGTTTATACATCTTGGGTAATGGATATTGAGAAGAAATTTCAGTTTGAGAATAAGGTGTTTGAGAAAATGTCAATCAGAGATTAGAATCAGTAACAGACAATTCCCGAGTTTCATGTGGTTTGAAGAGAATGCCCTTATAAAATATCTTTCATGGATTCAAAATGTCATAAATCTCAACATCTGATCAACCAACCTTGCAAGTTGGTATATTATATTCTTAAAATGTTTTTTAACGGGATGAGTGACCATATAGAGCTAGCACACAACATTTTCTCCCAAGAAGAACCCCACATCATATCCCAACCCATTTACCCCAACTACGTTGTCTAACACCTCTATAACGAAATTTATTATTATCTGGTCCTCCTTTTCCTTTACACTTTCTTCCACCATTAGTACTACTACTAGGTGAAGAAGAAGATGAAGGAGGTGGAGAAAAAGAAGAAGTGTTTTTATTGTTGTTGGTAGTACTGTTGCTTGCTGGATGCAGCTCATCAGCTGCTGCATCATCCATGATGATGATAGATGCAGCTGCAATTTAGCTAGAAAAGAAAATATTCTTTTTCCACACACTATAATCAATACAAACAAAATTTATATGGCAGTGTGGTTTTGTTGTAATTAAGGACCATAAACCTCGCTTAGCTAACAGGTCACCTACATGGTTAGCTTTGCATTATATACACTGCAACTTAAATTTTACAGCACTGCAGTACTTATACAATCATCTACCAGAGTGTAAAAAAAACCTTCCTTCCATGAGTGTTAAAAAAAAAGTATAGTCTGTTTGAACCTCCACACGAATGTATACATATTCCCTCAATTAATGCAGTCCATCACTGAGAGCTCTGAGTTATGCCATGTCATTTCAAAACTTCCCCACTGTTGTGGACAACCCTGCAAAGGAAAAACCTAAGAACTTTAATAGTCAATACAAACAGTAAACAGATAGAACCAAACCACATAATAGTCAAAACTTTAATTTGCATTGCAATCAAATAAAATAAAACTACACACACCTACAAAACTCTGAAATTAATAGCATGAACTATGTATAATTGATAGAAAAAAAATATATCGACCTGGCTGGATAAAGATGTCCCTGAAGCCATGGAGATTTACATGGGAAATCACATAAAAACAAAATGAATGCATTAGTTTATAGAGATATGCTTTAGAATTAAATGCACGAGGAATATGAAAATTTATAACTTTGATCAAGATACATGTAAGAATTTCTACAGCTTCGCTCGAAATCTATCTTTTCTGTTACAATAGGATCGAACGATTTCATCAACAATTACTTGAGCTCCGACCATGAACGAAAGTTGGTTTCACCTGAAGCATTTGTGGATGCAATGATATATAGATACATAATTCAGCTGACAGTACGCATTTTGGGCCAATTTTCACCTGACTAATAGTTTTTAAATAATTTTTTTTTATTGGTTATTCTGAGAATGACATCTCAGAATACTCTTTTCCGCTTCTCTCTGTCATGCATTGCTAACCCGTTAGCAATGAGGTTTTTTTAAGCTTATATTAGGAGGATATATATTTTATTTTATGGTACATCTCCCGGCGTTAAGCTTTTTGTTTCAGGGAAAACATGCATTATAATTAAGAACGAAAATTTTGGTTCTAAAGAGTTGTTGAGTTTTTACGTAATTAGTTAAATATTGTTGTAGATTTCAGATTTATGACTTGCAAATTTCTATCACCATTTCTATATTGCTTTTGTTCTTCCATTGATTGTGTTACACGCCATGATAAACACGTTATAACCTTAAGCATAACATGCAGGTAAAGCTCAAAAGCTTGCAAACGCTCTTACTTGGGTTTGTCAATTAAGTCTATCTCAGGTATGATACTTACACAGTACTGATTCTAAATTAGTGGTTAACTATGTACTTCCCCAAATCTGTTGATGGTTGGCATATATTAGATTTATATATGATATTGGATATAAAGTTGTTTAGGTTTTAATCTATCATTCATTCATTCCATGTCATCCTTATTACTTAGGAGTACTACGTATTTAGGCTTTTATCGATATCAATAACTAATTACATATACTCTAATGGAAGCACATTGCGCCTTTATATGGTAAAAATCCTTCAGTAACTCATGTCTTTGATCATTTTTTTTCATATACATGCCTTAATGCATAGAATACTGCTTTTATTTAGGCTTAATTGCATTGCAGTAATTTTCGATCTCAATCGACAAATAGAATATTATTTAACTGTGACTGGATGTTATGTTCTCTCTTTTGTTTAGCAATGTTCTCTATTTTGTCCTTTGCTTCGATGGTTAATCAATAGTGTCGTGTCTAAACCCTAAGGAATTTTCAAAAATGGTTATTAACACCATACACCAATCATGCCACCAAAATTATTTTTCAAGGTCATTATTTTTCCAAGTCTTTTATCTAACTTACTTGGGAACTGCAATAACAGCAGTGTATGGCCAGTTGGAGCTGTATCGAAGATACAGATGAGTTTACATAGGTTAAGATTTTTAACCTTAGATGATCGCCTGTGTAATTATTACAGTTTATCACAAAGTTAGTGATCTATTTTAATGCAACTATCGTTTGTTTAATTTTAAATGATTAAAAGCTTTAATATAGCAATCACGAGGAATGGAGAAGATTGAAGTACAACTTCCATTTCAGACGAATGGCTTTTAACTCTGAAATATGAAATCTAGGTTTTAAGCAAACAGACCTTTAAATTAAATTTTGGTTGATTGGTTTTGTTTTTACAAATTCATGAATTTTGTTATAAAAGTTAATTGAACATTTTAATCTCTTTACAACTGTGAATTCTATAGAATGGTAAGGAATTGAATGTTATTTCACTCTATTGATCTGCAGTACATTCAATGTGTATATATATACTTGTTCACCAGTTATTCTAGAGAATTCTACCAACTCTGTACACCAGGCTATTTTAGAGAATTCTATACAATGTCAAACAGGTGATTGTCTGGAGGATTCTATAAAACTCAAAAGTGTGACTTCTGGGCCAGGCTTATATTATGGGCTGTAATACTCCCCCGCAAACTCGACGGCACTGGTGCAACGAGTTTGGAACTGAGCAAGGAGAATCTTTGGCGCGAGAGTCCTTTAGTGAATATATCAGCAAGCTGATCAATAGAGGGGACAAACTGAATCTGATGATGGCCACAAGCTACGCGTTCTCGAACAAAGTGATAGTCAAGCTCAATGTGTTTAGTACGCGCATGAAAAATAGGATTGGCTGCCATATAGGTTGCACTTATATTATCACAGTAAAGTATGATGGGAGAGGACAGCAAAGTGCAAAGATCACGGAAAAGGTGTTGAATCCAAATTGTATCAGCACATGCAAGTGCTAAAGCTCGATATTCTGCCTCCGCACTGGAACGAGAAACAGTTGGTTGTTTCTTAGCACACCAAGATATAAGATTAGGGCCCAAAAATACACAATACCCAGATGTGGAGCGCCGACTATCTGGGCAACCAGCCCAATCAGCATCAGAAAATGCTATAAGTCTTGGAGGAGTATGAAAACGTTGAAGATGAAGTCCTTTACCAAAGGAACCCTTTAAATATCGAAGAATTCGTTTGACAGCAACCATGTGTGGTTCTCGGGGCTGACTCATGAATTGAGAAACATGATGTACGGCAAAGGCAATGTCAGGCCTTGTAAGAGTAAGATACTGAAGTGTACCAACAAGATGGCGATACTCTGTAGGATCAGTAATCAAGTCTCCTTCGTGATGAGAAAGAACAACACGTGAAGCAAGTGGCGTAGAACAAGGCTTGCAATCCACCATTTTACTGCGACGAAGAAGATCAATGGTGTATTTATTTTGGGTGAGATAAAGACCAGAAGGGTGATATGATACCTCAACGCCCAAAAAGTAATGTAAAGCTCCCAAGTCTTTGATCTCAAACTCAACTCCAAGCTTTTGAATAAATGAATGAAGCAAGGATGGTGTGTTGCCTGTAAGTATGATATCATCAACATAAACCAGCAAGATCATTACCTGAGAATGATGATGAAAGATAAACATAGAATGATCAGCACGACTCTGTTTAAACCCAAAAGATATGAGAAAAGAGGCAAAACGATGAAACCATGCCCGCGGAGCTTGTTTAAGACCATAAATAGCTTTGTGAAGTTTGCAAACATGAGTCGGGCGATCAGGATCAATGAACCCAGGAGGCTGTTGCATATAGACTTCTTCAGAAATATATCCTTGCAAGAAGGCATTCTTCACATCTAGTTGTTTAAGCTTCCAACCCTTAGATATGGCAATGCTAAGGACAACGCGTATAGTGGTTGGCCTGACAACCGGACTAAAAGTTTCTGCATAGTCAATGCCAGGTTGTTGATGAAAACCTTTGGCGACCAATCGAGCTTTATACCGTTCAATTGTACCATCTGAGTGTTTTTTTAATTTTGAAAACCCACTTACAACCAACAATGTTTTGAGATGATTCAAAGGGTACCAGACTCCATTTTTTTTAACCTTAATATTTATTATAAATTGTTATTAATCTCTTTCGTCTTTCTTAAGTAACAAGAGGTTTTTTATTTTAGGAAGAGGTGCTGCTGCGTTTCACTCTCTCTAATCAGGTTCTTACATCACTCTCTTCTACGTTTTGAAATTGCAATCATCTCTGCAAAATTCTAATTACTATATAATTGATGAGATAAAACCAATTTCGAAAATTCGGATAAAAGAGATTTACACACACACCCCTCCACAAAATAGTTGTTAAGTTTTCCAGAAAAATTAATTAGTTCAGTATTTATTATCAACAACTTGTGAATTAGTTGAGACCTAAAAATGCCTTGTAGTGTAACATTAGTTCTTATGGGTAACATTTGTCATCTATCTAATCAGGTTCTTACATCACTCTCTTCTACGTTTTGAAATTGCAATCATCTCTGCAAAATTCTAATTACTATATAATTGATGAGATAAAACTAATTTCGAAAATTCGGATAAAAGAGATTTACACACACACCCCTCCACAAAATAGTTGTTAAGTTTTCCAGAAAAATTAATTAGTTCAGTATTTATTATCAACAACCTGTGAATTAGTTGAGACCTAAAAATGCCTTGTAGTGTAACTTTAGTTCCGCATTAATCAGTGTAGCATTTGGGATCACCTACATGTAACATAGCAAAAAGACTATGGAGAAAAAAAAAAATTGTTCCTTCTAATAATGTTACATGTGACACCTTCTAATCTGTTTATAAAGGGTAGGCATCTATTGTGGGTTGAATTGCTCATTTCTCCATCTCATGTTACTTTGTCGACTTTCCCATTCATCCTAACTAATCTAAGTTATAAGCGACAACGGGTACATAAGTTTGTCTAGAGACAACTAAGACCGTAGGATGTTATAACTCAGATGGATGGCAGAGATTAGATTAGAAGTTAACTTGGTTTCCACTCACTTAAAATCTTAAAACCCTAATTAAACTAAACCCCATCGAGAACTCCTTCTCTGCCTCTTTTTAATTTGTTTTCCCTAACTTGGTTTCCCTTACATTGCCAATTAGCCAAAGGTAGGAACAAGATCAAAGAGGAACTGCAAATGTTATTGCTATGATTGGATTTTCTTTTTTGAAGGAATTTGGTCCAGCCGTCCAGTCATGGGAGGTGACTTGTAAGTACAACTATAAACTTCTTTCGATTGCTTATTTGCTTACATAAGAATATGCAAATTCTCTATTCCTTCTGTGAAGCATTTCATTTCGTATCTCTCATCTTCAAAAGGGGTAGTAACACCTTGGAAGAATGTCTACATGGGCAGATTATTACCTGATGTACTGTCTCAAGCATGTAATACTTTGTCAACTAATACCAATTATTACAGTTTATCACAACAAAAAAAAAAAAAAAAAAAAAATTGTAGACATTTCATCTCTTGCTCGTCTTGTGATAACCATCTTTCATTTTCTTTGATTTGAATTCACTTTCAGTTCAATAGTTTTTGCTTATTTTGCCCTGGTTTCTCGCAGACTCCCAAGAAGCTTTTATCTGCTTTAAAAAGTAGTCATGAGAAACTGGGTATGCCGTTGAACAAGTTGTCTGTGACCTGGGCGCCTCATGTGTATGATTCACTTCCTACATCTCACTGTCATACTGTAAATACTTGAAACATCTTGGAATGTGAAAATCATTCTAACTCTCTGAAGAGAAGAAAGAAAATGAGAACTTCAGTTATCGTGTTTTGTGTTGTTTCTTTAGTCCTTTTCTCATTTGCAGCTACTTCTACCTCAGCTCTGTTCGAAACAGTTGATGGAAAAACAACTCAAGGTACATAACATAGCTAGCTAGGTTCATATTGTTTTCTCTAATTAAGTTGCACATATATATATATATTAGTTTTAATTTGTTGTTGTTGTTGTTGTTGTTGTTGTAGCTGTTGATGGTGATGCAAATGGAAGCTGTTGCAATCTATGCAGGTGCATAAGGTCTATTCCACCACAATGTCAGTGCACTGATATAAAGAGCAGTTGTGACAGTTCCTGCAGTGTCTGTCGTTGCACAAGATCCATTCTTCCACAGTGTAGCTGTATGGATATCAAGGACAGCTGCGCTTCACCTTGCCTTGAATTGGGTTCTGAACGCCTTTGATCAAGCAGTATGGTAGAACATGTATGTAATCTGAGAGTTAGTTAATGTTGAATCTTGGATGTATTCTCATTTCTCAGATGTTAATAAATAATAATAACTAAGAGCTAGGGAGGGTGTACTGAATTTCCTTAGTATTAGTTTTATTGGCTTATCAACTGCATTTTCAATTATTAAAAAATCTTATTAATTAACCAAATTAATAAGGACACTTATTGTGATAGTTGAAACTTCAGAACCACCAAAGGGGAATACCATGCCCCTCAATCCCCCATCTAAGCAATTAAGGTGATAAAGAACAAATTTCCCTCTTTTTTTTTTGGTGAACTGTGGCATTGAATTGTCAAATTGATAATTATTTGGTGTAGAACTACATATAAGATTTAATTTTTCACTATCTTGTGTTCATTTTTTGTTAACCATTTCTTCTTCGCTTATTGTTTCCTGGACTTAATTAATTAAGGTTTGAAATGAGCTAGGCCGGTCACTTATTGTGAGAATCTCATATCAAGTTTCAACATTTTCATGCATGGTGTTACTGCCGTGTGGCATGTCCTCTCTCTCTTTCTACGAGAAAATTTTATCGATAAACTTTAAAAACTTGAAGAATTACACAAAGTGGAGGACAAGGACAAGCGCGCTACAAGATGCTTTGCAAGTCAAGTCCTTTCGAAAACTATTTAAGCTTTCTGAATTTCCTGGAAAGGCATCAATTATGCACTTTTTTTTTTCATTTCAGGAGAAATCTTACATTTTTCATTTTTGGTTCAACGAGAAAGTTGAAATGCCAACAATGAAAAACAGTTCAACAATTTCATGAAGCTATTATTTATAAGGTGTGTACTGTGTAGTGAACTAATTATAGATCAACCAGTGTTAAGATTTAATTATTCTGTAAAAACGACAGAATAGCATGGAGTACAGGTCAGGAAGATAAAAGATTTTAATATAGCAATTAAAAGCTTTACACAGGTGAGCTGTAGGTATCTATCAACTTTACAAGAACTTATCTCAATGATTCAATCTAATACAAAACTAACTACCATTAGAGAGAGCTTCTTGGATATCCACAATGTAGCTGTATGGATATCAGAAAACCGACTCAGAAAATCTCTGTATTAGAATTCAACTGAAAAATAACCCTAATATGAATATACCAAAAATACACATATTCCATCCAAAACCGACTCAGAAAATTCCAACTTTATATAAAATTCTATTCCTACAACAATACCATCTCACAAAAATCGACTACAAAAATCTATATAAGTAAAACCTAACTTTCAAACAGAACTGAAGGAAAAATTGGACAACCATAAAATCCCACCAGACGTAAAAGTAGACAACCATCCAAACCAGCGCATTTATAAATTCATAATTAAGTGAATATATTGATGCTCAAGGAGTTCTATCATAAAAATATACAAACAAAAACATATGAGGTTCTAAAATAGCTAATAGTAAAACCACATGATTAATATTTACAAATTAATTTCTAAGTTATGAATGACTTCAGCAAAATCAAAAAAATCAAAATAAAAAGAAAACAAATAACCACTGCCAAGTTTCTCATGACAGGCATAGAGTGTTAAAACAACAACATACATTATGTCCTGCAGAATTACCTGTGATAGGTACACAACATCCAGTATCCATTCATGCATCGTGGAAAGAAAAATTAAATTAAGAAAACCATGATTTAGACAATCATTATTACTCATATCATTAAACTTAATTATTGTTAGCTTTACGGTACTTGTAATAACACATTACACACACAATACATTATGGGTCAAAATTAAATGTACTAACCAATGCTACATTTCAAATTTACAGTTTTAAAGGAAAAAAATGGTACAGGTACAAGATATATCAATAGCAGAGATTGAAGGGACAAATTACGAGTGGAAAATAACTGTAAAAGTTATGTTACTATGGAAAGAGTTTGATAAAACGAATTCATCAACCATAAGAATCCATATGATATTGATGGATGCAAAGGTAAATATGAACTAAATTAATAAAGTAGAATATATTTTTTCTTTGTTGGCATAAATATTACTTTTTATATATTTGAGTAATATTATCGACTATATCCTAACAATATAAATATATATTTTACAGGGAGACAAAATACACGCCAGAGTCAATAAAGAGGATATAAGGGAATGTACCAAAAATATAGTTGAAGGAAACATCTATACAATAGCTAGATTCAAGTCAACAAAAATCTATGGAATACAATTTACAAATCATCAATATAAAATAGAAATACAGGATTTTACAAAAATAGAAGAAAACAACCAAAATAGTTTGGATTTTCCTATGAACAAATTCAATTTTTTGGACTATTCAAAAATACCAAAATATTGCAATTTACAAAACAACAGAAGATGCTTTGGTAAGACAAACAAGTACTTTTCTCATAATTCATATCTATAATTTCACTACGGTTATTCAAAGATATTAACTATTTTTTTTTTTTTTTACAAATATTATTGGAAGATTGCATTCTTGGGGCGAAATACAGAAAACAACAAAAGTGCAATTTATAAAAATTAAAAATGAAAGGTATATTAACAAAAAAAATATAGATAAAATTTTATTAATTATTATTTATAAAAATTGATTTAACAAATGTTTATACAATTTTTATTTTGCAGGTATGATTTATTGGGAGTTAAACTTTATGGTAAATCGACAAAAGAAATCGAAAAGGCAATCAAATTGAAAGAAAATGGGAATCAACCAATAGTCATCGTAACTTCAACATTAGCAAAATATCATGAACCAAAATTTGGTAAGGATTGTCTTCTAATTTAATTAATTTTTTTATTTTATAATTTTAATAAAATATTATTCAAAAATATAATAATATTAACTTTATAATTTAATAATTTCAAAACAGGATACTACGTGGAATCATCATTTGCTACAAAGATATTCGTAAACATAAGGATGCAAGAAGTGGAAGATTTCACCAACACAATGAACAAAAGAAAAGCTGCGGAGATGGAATAGGAAACAGATATAATGTACCAAATGTATATGGATGATTTTTATTGCTCTGAAGATTACATAGATATTTCATAACAATTAAATCAAAATCATATTATAAATAAAAAAAAATTATAAACAAAATATAATATATATAAAAACTATAAAATACTAATTTAAACTAGCGTGGCTTTTGCCACGGGTACACACAAAAGATACATAAGTTGGGGAGACAGTTTTGACGGATAGATAATTTTGAGAGATATTTTGGACCGTAGGATGTGTGATATTTGATCTAACAGTAGAGAGATAAAATAACACCCTAATTAATTAAACATTAAAACCTTAATTTCTCTGAATGAAACTCTTACGTTTCTTCCTCACAAAACCTTAAACCTAAAATTCCACATTCGTCTCTCTCAATCTCAGCGCACAGTCTCTTCATTTCCATCAATCGATTTGAACCAGGTAGTCTATCTTTCTTATTTCGTGTAATATACTGATTCGAGTTAAACTCTCTTCTCTTTTAATTCTCTTCTCTTTCATCTCTCCCAATTCCACCACCACCACCAGCAGAGGATTCCATATCTTCTGCAATGCAAAAGTTTGTACGAGCAAGATTTGATTTGATTTCACCAAGTCACTAACTCTCTTATTGTTGGTCTCTCTCTTATTTTGGAGATTCAGGTTGATGATTTTTAATCACACGGAGGTGATCATCCATTAGTATCAATCAATTAACAGAGTAATCATCAGGTCATCTCTCTCTTCATCATCCATTAGTATGAATCACCAAATTTTAAACATTACACCCACTATCAGATTATAATTGCTATTAATGATTATTTTATCAGATTTTTTTTTTGGGGGGGGGGGGGGGGGGGGGGGGGGGGGTTGATGCGTTTTATTACAAAAAGCAGAAAAGTGCAGAGCACTTTTTGATTATGTAGCTTATAATGCAAAAATTATTGCATAAACAAAAAGATACAAAGGTTATAAGATACATATATAAGTTCAAGTTCCCTTACAAATTTTGGCAAAGCGGTAATGGCAGTATGACACCAAGCTCTTCTTATACAGCCACACAAAACTAACTGTTGTTCCATCTGTTAAATTTAAGAATGATCCATAAGTGTTTTATGTTTATCTTAATTCTTTGAAACATATGGCAGAAGGCATGAGCGGAGGTACAGTGAAGTTCTGGAGTGTTGTTGAAGGATACTATGGGAAGAAATTTGAGCCTTTCCGGGAGCTAATTGGAATTTAAGATCTATCTGGGGTGATGTTGTGGGGTATGGGACTTATGTATCACGAGGATGTCCTAGGGAGGAAATTGGCACTGCAGGTTATGCATGTTGTCCAGACATTGTAATTTGTTTTATTGGTGGTAATGATATTTAAAGGTTAATGCATATTTAGTTAATCGTTCTTTAGAACCACCTCATTCTTCTCCAGTAAATGCTGATGCAATGCTAGAAGGCACAAATATTAACGGTGTCATTTTAGAAGCAGTAACAATGTTGCATTGGAACACATTTCTTTCAAGGTGTTGGATTCAAGAGGTGTTATTTGTATTGATATGATGGCTATAATATTCTGCGAAGAAAATGGAATACCTGGTTGGTTTTGTTTCCTTGTGGTTAGTTTTGTCAGTTACAGGTTTTTTCTACTACTTTGCAAATCGAAAGTGGGTTGTAACATTATGCATTTCTGTACATAGTTGCAGGCAAAAGTAGTTTTTAACGGAACTTAAGACAATTTTTAGCATCTCACCCAAACAATTATTCAATATTTGAAACATTTTAAGTATTGTTTTAGGAAGATTTAGATTTATGGTACGATTGGAGATTTTCATTTTTTTCCTATAAAATGCTATGTTACAACTATGTACGATTTTTGTACATAGTTGCAGGCAAAAAAAGTACATGTAATTAGCATTTGAATATCCTATAATATATATATATATATATATATATATATATATATATATATATATATATATATATATATATTACTCTGTTTAACCAACATCAAATAATGCTTAGCAAATTTTGCAAAAAAAAAAACAACACGCACACAATAATGACAAAAACATTAGAAACTGTATAACCAATTATTATAACTTATGGTAAAAATCAAATGAAAATATTTATTTATAGTAAATTCAATTAAATAAACAAATAGAAAAAATAAAATTCTTAAATTTTTATTAATAAAATTTGTTTTTTTTTTTTGAGTTAAAAAAAATAAAAAAACAAAAATAAAAATAAAAGTATTTTTTTGAAGAAAATTGTTGACACTAGCGTTGCGAAGCAACGGGTACAACTAGTATATATATATATATATATATATATATATATATATATTATAAGGTTTCAAGCCATGGTTCAAGCCCAAGATTGAACCAAAAAGAATTTATAATATTGGTTCTTTCGATTACAAAGTTGCTATGTCCATTAAGACAGTAGAACATACTATGCCTATTAACGGTAATAAAAGATCTATTCCTTTAATTACCGAACAAGATATTAACAGATATCGACAAAATTATCATTACATCCATATAGGATTAATCCAGATTACAGTAAAACCTTTACACCTGAAAGGTATTGATTGTTGTTTTCTCCTAGCCCTTAGGGATGCTAGGTGTATCAACTATCAAAAATCCTTGATGGGTATTATGGAGTCCACTACTAGTAATGGACCAGTTTACTGTAATATATATCCTAATCTGGAATTATCTTTATCTGATGATAATATCATGCAAAGCGTTATGATGGATGTATTAACCATATTTGTGAGGTCGGTCAATACATTAATGAAAGATGATGATGTGTATGATATGAACAATAATAAAGTAGAGACGTGAACACCATTGTATACGTGGTTCGGCAATTGTGCCTACATCCACGGAGAGAGAGAATGAACTTTATTATAGTAGTGGTGGTGATACAAAATGGGAGCTCGATTATGAGGAGAGCTCGAGAGAGATGAGACCTGAGAGGTGAGGTCTCATCATGAGAGATTAGGGAGGTCGTTGATATTGAGACCTCACCATGAGATAGTGGTGAGAGCATTAGACTATCCGACCATCCCTGGAATGAGTGATTTGCCTTCATATTTATAGGCTTACAATGTAACTCCATTCCTAGCATTTAATGAGGTAATGATGAGAGAATATCTTTGTAGTAATTGGCTTTAACTTTGTAACTTGTGCCATCAAGAGAGAGTCCATTAGATGATGACATGTGGCACCATGATAGACGGTAGAGATGGTGCCACATGTATGTTGTATATAGTACCCCTACATAAGCCCCCTCTTTTTAGGTTGAACGGAGTTCGGGCTGAAAAGAAGTAATCGAACCGATCCAGCCCCCAAGATGAATGAAATATGGGGTTCTTTAACGAAGTCGATCCGCCCCAAATTTTGATGAGCTTAATCATTGAGATTTGCAGGACGCGACGAAGGTCCCTTGTGGTAATGGCAACTCGATCATGAATTTGTGTATAGCGAGCTAGTTAGTTCCAGGGAGACCTGGTAGCTCGTTCAGAAGGCATGTAAACGAGATGGACAGCTGCAAGCAGGTCGTACTGAAGTGGTTCTTCTTGCATACATGGGTGGTTGTCCTTTTGTGGTCGAGTTGCATAGACCTGATACTTGTTGATAATGTTAGCATGTGAAATATTATAAAATTTAGTAAGAGACTTACACTGAACTGTATGTCTTCCTTATGAGTTTTGTATGTACTATCTTTGTCGTCTTGTGATTGGATATTCCGATAGATGTGGCACTTTGGAGTGCACATGTAGCTCGTTTGAGAAAGAGTTACTTGGAACCTTTTGGTGCCCGATCTAGTATGGTCGCAGCGTGGAGACCTGTTTGACAATTCTCGGGCATGTGGCCTTTGTGGGTCTGCATTGCGTTGAGAGTGAATGCGTTCGACCAGGCGTGTGGCTAGAGAATTGTGTTTGAGGTCGTCCCGCATACGAGTGACTCACTAGTCAATGAGGGTGGTCGTATTGTATATCAAGCATTTCACTTGTAAAGAGTTCAGTGAAAGCAATGTGGCACATTTGTGCAAAAATAGCTCATGGGGAGTGAGGTCGTGTTCATCTGACCTGCACATAGAGAAAGCTACAAAAATATCATTAATAGCTAATTGTGCTAATAATAAGTTAATTTCATTAGATAAAGTGAGAATAGCCCCCTGTATGGCATAAATATTCTTGAGGTCGTTGAAAGACCTGTAATTTGAGGAGGTCGTTGATAGACCTGGTGAGGTCGCGATGAAGGAACTGGTATGAAGGACCTGGCATGAAGGACCTGGTATGAAGGACCTGCCATGAAAGACCTGGTATGAAGGACCTGGTGAGGTCGCGATGAAGGACCTGAGAGGTCGTTGGTAGACCTGTCGAGGTCACGATGAGAGACTTATCTTGCTTCTGTCGAGTCCAGTAATTGTGTAAACAATTTGCTCCAAGCCCCAACTGTGAGTTGCAATTCTATCTTTTCAAATTCAATGAATTTCTTAAAAATCACCATCTGAGAACCTTAGAACAATGGTGTTCGGTGGGGTTGGTGGGTGGAATTCGCTTGAGAAAATCCCAAGTCCATGTAGCCGGCGCCAAATGTATTAACCATATTTGTGAGGTCGGTCAATACATTAATGAAAGATGATGATGGTGATAATATGAACAATAATAAAGTAGAGACGTGAACACCATTGTATAGTGGTTCGGCAATTGTGCCTACATCCACGGAGAGAGAGCATGAACTTTATTATAGTAGTGGTGGTGATACAAAATGGGAGCTCGAGAGAGATGAGACCTGAGAGGTGAGGTCTCATCATGAGAGATTAGGGAGGTCGTTGATATTAAGACCTCACCATGAGATAGTGCTGAGAGCATTAGATTATCCGACCATCCCTGGAATGAGTGATTTGCCTTCATATTTATAGGCTTACAATGTAACTCAATTCCTAGCATTTAATGAGGTAATGATGAGAGAATATCTTTGTAGTAATTGGCTTTAACTTTGTAACTTGTGCCATCAAGAGAGAGTCCATTAGATGATGACATGTGGCACCATGATAGACGGTAGAGATGGTGCCACATGTATGTTGTATATAGTACCTCTACAATGGATCTTGACACTAAAGGATATGAATTTCTTTCTGGGTCAGAGGTTTTGAATGTCGCTTATAGAATTCAATTTAAAGTTATGAACACTTTAAGCCCTAATGCCAAATTAATCAGTAATAAAGGTAATACTACTATTATTGAAACAAATTTGGGAAGATCTAATATGGCCTGTAATAAAGTTATCCCTTGGGATCAAATTAGTTATCCTGAAAATTGGGATCATCAGGGAATTATCCCTTCCCAACCGGTTAATAGAAACCTAGACCAAATCACCCAAACTCCTGAAGGAGATATTGAGATCCGGTTTTCTTCTAACAGAATATCTCGTCTCAAATCTGTAAAAACTTTCTATTCTTCGGAACCATCAAGAGCCTCCACTTCTAGTATTCCTGATAGGATAGAAAATGATTTTGAAATTAGAGGTATAAAAGAATCAGATAATGCTATTCCTCATGGTCTTTATACTAGACCTTCTACTCTTAATCCTACTCCTTCAGAGATGGATTTTTCTATTAATGTTATAGAATTAAATAATGAATTTAAGGTTGATCGTATAGCGATTAATAATGAGTTTAAAAGTTCCAAGTATGATGCCTTTAGGAAATGGTATTGGGAACATTATAATAAAGGCCAACATGAATTCCTTAAAGAAAAATACTATAAATACTTAGATGAGACTAAAAGTATTATTCCTTTTGCACATTATGTGCTAAGATGGGATAGAACTTTGGAATCATGCGTAATTAAAGACTTTTATAAAAGTTGGACTACTACTGATGGTAGAATCATAAAGGCTATTCATCCTCCAACCCAGCCTTTAAAATTAATTAATGAGTCGACTACCTTAGAGACTATTGCTTATGTTCAACCTTCCACTAAAGAATCAGAATTAAACAAAGTTTTTAAACAATCCAATTATACCAATCTGTGTTTACAAACCATCGGAAAACAATTATTCCGTATTGAGACCGAGGTTAGTAAATCTGAACCTAATAGTGAAATTTTCCCTGTTAAATCTCCTAATGGGGATATCTTCCGTGTTAATATTAAACCTCCTCCTGATATGAAGTTTAATTTGGAAAATAATAAATTAAGTCAAAATGATTTTATCGAAGAACTTACTAAAAAGTTAAAAGGAGTAAAATTAACCGATAATCATATTGTTGTTTTATCACAAAATGAGAATTTTGTTAACAAAAATTTATCGGATGAAAATATTGAAGAATTTCAAAATATTTTGCACAATATGGAGCAAGAAGTTAATGAACTTGATTTTAGCAAATCTAGTAAAGCTAAAATACCACCTACTCGGACCTATTATCCTAGGCCCACTCCTACAGACATCCTAAATGAAGAAGATTATATTGCTGTCCAAACTTCGTACAGTGCTAAAACTATCTACGAATGGAATATAGATAGTTTATCTGAATATCTGATTTATGTCACTTTACATAGAATGCTTATGTTTGCTACTGTTTGTAAGAATTCCAATAATACGGATAGACAAACAGCTAATTGTATTATAGCCGGATTCACGGGCCAATTAAAAGGATGGTGGGATAATATTCTTACCCTTAGTCAAAAGGAAGAAATTTATACTTCTAGAAAACTAGAACCCGGAACCTCAGGACAAAATATCCAAAGTGAGGATGTTGTTTACACATTAGTTCAAACTATAATTAAACATTTTATCGGTAATACTATGATCGCCCATGAACGAGGAAAAGACTTGCTCATGAATTTAAAATGTCCAACGTTAACTCATTTTCGTTGGTATAAAGATGTTTTTATGGCTAAAATCAATAATAGGCATGATGGTAATAATGCTTTTTGGAAAGAAAAATTCATTTCTGGTTTACCTCTTCTATTTGCTGAAAAAGTCAAAAATAGACTTAAAAATAAGCATGATGGGATTCAGATCCCTTATGATTTTTACACTTATGGTGAGCTTATTAGCGAATGCACTTCTGAAGGACTAGCTCTCTGTAATGATATTCGACTTAAGAATCAGCTCTAGACCCAAAATTTAACTGGGAAAAAAGAATTAGGACAATTTTGTGAACAATTTGGGTATGATATGCCTAAACAGAAAAATAAAAATGTTTTATCTCAAAAGAGAATTTCTAAGAAACCTTTTCGAAGGAAATCTAATAGTCACACTTATAAAAGACCTGACCAGGTCTTTTCCAAGCAAAAATCAAATTCTTACCCAAAAAAGGATTCTAAGAATTTAAAAAATATTACTTGCCATAAATGTGGTAATAAAGGTCATTATGCTAATCGATGTACTTCTAAGACTGATATTCGTAAACAAATCAATGAATTAAGCATTGACGACAATGTTAAGAAACAAATTAATCAAATTCTTGATAATCATGAACCTTCTAGTAGTTATTACTCTGAAGATTCTTCTGATCAAATTATGGAAATTGATGAACTCACTAATAGTGATTCTAGTAGTAGTAATCAGTCAGGGAAAGGCTGTTCTACACATTGCAAGACTTCCCAAGACTATTACAAAGCTATTATTGATATGAATGGGCTTAGTATAAATGTCTTATCTGAAAATCAGAAATTAATTCTTGACATTATGGATAAAATACCTGATCCTATTGAAAAAAATCAGACTATTGAGAAATATTTAGAAAATTCTACTAATACTAATTCCAGTATTTTAAAACCCTATTCTTTACAAGAAGTTTTTGATAGAATAGAGTCAAGAACTGCAACTAAAGAAACTACTATTTCTGACCTTAAAGGAGAAATGAATAATTTGAAAGTTGAAATTGAAAATCTGAGGTGGAGAGTTTCCCAACTTGAAACTAACAATACTCTTCCTCCTCCTGAAACCGGCACGAAGTTGTTTGACATCAATTTTGTGACAAAGTGTCCTTGGTTATTTCGCCTTGAGTTCATTGTTAAGAAAACCTAGTTGTACGCACATCGTCCCGCGTCCTTGTCTTCGCGTCGTGTGTCATTAGTGTGTTTTCTGGTTCAGGACGTACGTACTGCTTAAGGACGTACGTACGTATCGTATGTCAGCAAGTTAGTTTGAATTCTGGACGTACGTACCTTTACAGGACGTTCGTACGTCGCAGCAGGCAGCAGACATATTTTCATATGGGGACGTACGAACGTCATATCGACGTACGTACGTCCAATGTGGGTTTTCACTATTTCGGCCCATTTTCCTTGGTTTCCAACCCTAAGTATATATAGGGTTTCTCTTCCAAAGAACAAGTCAGTTCTTTGGCCGTCCAATTCACCTCTTGTTTCTTGGAGTTTGTTTAGGTTTTGGTTTAGGTTGTTTTGGTGATTGAACTCATCTTCTTCTTCCCCATTCATCTTCTTCTTTCTTCTTCCCTGTTCATCTTCTTCTACATTATTGAATAGTGATTTAGCTTCGAGTCTTCTTGTGTGTTCATCAAGAAGTCGAGTATCCTTGTGTGTTCATCAAGGAACTCTGGTGTAAGCTTGTTACATAGATCGGCTTCGAGTCTTCTTGTGTGTTTATCAGGAAGTCGAGTGTCTTGTGCGTACATCAAGGTGCTCTGGTGAAGTCAAGGTGTTAGAGATAACCAGGAGTGTCAACTCGCAGTGATTGCAGGTAGTTGATAGGTTTGTACATCTCTTTTCATCTAGTGGATTTATTTGTTGTCGCGAGGACAACCGTGGACGTTTCCCATATTGGGTTTTACCACGTTAAAAATTCCTGTGTGTTATTTACTTTCTGCGTATCGTTTGATTTGTTTGAATATTGAACTGTTACATTAGCACTATTTGTAGTTTCTCAATTGGTATCAGTCGCTGGGGGCTGGTTAAGGAGCGTCAAGGCTCACGCTAACGATCCTATGAGTGCAATGATGGTTCATGAGTCTGGTCATAATAATTTTATTGCTAAATCGTCTAAATCTACAAAACCAAAATCTGATTTTGAAAATGATGATAATTTGTATGTTGTTAGCAATAGTGATTGGGCTCTTCTTTACAGACTTTCTGCAAAAGAATGTGAAAGATTACAAAAAGCTAATATTGATTTGCAGGAAAAATTTAATAAAGCTAATTGTAATGTGTCTACTATTTCTGATAATGTTTGTTTTGAAGATAATGGTGTTTTGCAGACTAAGGTTGATTCTCTAGAACAACGACTCAGACATTGTGCAGAGGACTATATGCTTCAAGGGGAAGTTTATGAATCCAAAATTGAAAATTTGGAAAAGGCTAATCTCTCTTTGCAGGATAAAATTGAGATTCTTGAAAAACAGATTTCTGGTGCTGCAGATGATACAATTTCTATTTCTCAATTATTTGACAAAGAAAAACTTGACTTGTTATGTAGAATTGCAGCTTTAGAGAAGGCCAATCAGGAGGTCGATGAGAAATACAAATCTCTATTGGTGGAGTATGAGGTAACAAAGAACGGTTTAACGTCTACTCAACTTCAATTGCAGGTTTTGGACAAAACTAGATTTGATTCTCCTATTGATAGTTCCACTAGTTCATCTAGTGTGATTACTCCTGTAAAATCTACTAGTTTGCCTGCTCTTTTGCCTACCCCACCTATTGAGACTAGACTTGATGCTACTAATTTTCAGCATGTTTCTCGTAAGAATTTTAAGTCTAAGGTTAATGGTAAGGCTGTTTTTACTGATAAGCCATATTGTTCTCATAATGGAGGTATAGGTTTTGTTAAGGCACCATGTCACAAATACAATGGTGACATACATGTTTCATCTTCTACCACCACATCTTCTTATAAAAATTCTTTGAGTAAGTCTAATGTTTTTCATTGTTCTTATTGTGGTAGAGTTGGTCATTTGGATAGCTTTTGTTGGGATTTTGATCAACATGTTTCATCCTATTCTCGTGTTCCTCATCGTTATAATCATGTTGATTCTAATGTTCCTTCTTGTGCATTTTCTAGACCTTGGAATTATAATGGTGTTCGTCACAGGTTTAAGAAAAACAGGTATTCCAACAAAAGGAAGTCAAAGACTAAGGTGGAATTAGTTAAGGACAAGTCTATTGAAAAATTTGTTAAGGAGAAATCTCATATCTTTTCAACTTCCAAGGTGTGCACGCCTAGTGTTAAACAAGTATGGGTAAGAAAGGATAAGTTGAAGGTTTTTCTGGACTTGCAAAGGTCTGGTGGTGTCCCATATTTGGGATGATGTAGGTTGTTTCTAGCCTTGTGTTATTTGAATTGCATATTTCTCTAACCACATAGGCTATTTGTTTGGTGTTTCTACTTTTTATGCTTTGTTTGTTTAGCTTGCAGATCATGTTGCATGTCTGAATACATTGTTGGTTATTCCTTCTATTTTTCTTTATTTATTCCATGTATGTGTTGTTGGATGCATCTTTTCTGAGATATTGGTTTAATTCAATTGTCTTAAATAAGTTGCAATATGTTTGGGTGTTTTCTCTTTCTGAACTCTTAAGTATGTTTTGGTATGTATCATGCATTTTTCCTCGCTTGTTTGCACAGTGCACGACATGCTTGCATGATGGGAGTTTTTGGAAACCACTTACATATTCTTTGAGCTCATAGAACTTCTCTATCTTTCGAGTATTTATGTTATCTTGAGCTATCTCTCATTTGTTTTGGTTAGTGTTCATCTTGTTGTTCGTGTTATTGAGCATTCTTATTTTCCTCTTACAACTCTTGTTAGTGGTCAATGACTCACTTTATCCCCAGCCATTTGATTGTCTTTGAAGCAATATCAGTTGGCTAAGAACCCGTTGGGGTTGTGAGGGTCATGCTCTGACGGATGCACTCAAGAGATGTTAGTTCTTGTGTTGCACGTTATCATGGTATTGCACTTCTTGAGTTTGTGTTTGTCAAAAAGATGTAGGCTACACCCTACCCTCGTGTATTTGAAAAGATGGAGGCAAAAATCCCTCCCACGCGGGAATGACATTAGAGTGATGTAGGCTAAACTCCACCACATGCGGCAAAATAAAAATCCAAGTGCATATTCATTGTTTTTTATGTAAGGCATACAAAGTTTATATTCCTTTGCCTTTTTAATGTCTTGGTTTTCATTTGAAAGATCATATTTATATTCGTTTGCCTTCTACTCATAACGTTTGTTTCAAAGGGGGTTGAAGTTTGTTTCTTCTATGCTCACTTACTAATCTAATCTATGTCTCTTGTTGATGGTTCTATATTCTAGGTCTTCAAAGGGTGTGTTCTAGTGGTGAACTTTCTCTCCCTTTATGCATTGCATTGCATCTACACACACCGAGGTTTAGTTTATGATGCACTTCAATCCTCTTATTTGTTCAATCTTTTGTTTATCCCCATATATTGCCTCTCATTTTTGTACGGATTGGGATTGGCTACTGTTTTTGGAAGTTCATGATGTATTCCTCTTCACTTCTATGGTACATCGGTTCTTTTCCTTTTCTCTTCTTATTATGGTTTGTGTTGTTAGTTATTAGGTTTGTCTTTCTGCTATTAAAGTTAGTCCTTAAGGTTAGTCTTCACATGGTTGGATATGGGTTGTTAGTTTTGTCGTTAAAATTGATTCTTAGATATGGTGCAGCCTCTATTTGCTATTGTTTGTGTTTGGTTCTTCATTATCCTAGTCTAACAAGTTTAGTGCGATTCTCATTGCTTGGTTGTTATCGTGTGCACACTTCATGATTCTGCACACCATGTGTTCGATAAAATGTCTACATGGGTATTCTCACATTTCTTGTGCTAGGTTCGCCATTTCTCTTACATTTGTTAGTTTGGTTAATGTTGTGTTTATGCAGGACATGCCTCCTAAGCGCGCTCGGACTACTCCCACCAAAGAAACACCCGGTTCCAAGGGTGCTTCGTCATCGGGCACACGTCCTCCTCGTGCTTGAAGGAGTAGAGGCGCCATTCCTTTGGATTCTTGTAGATGTTCTTGCTGAAAGTGTTTATGGCTTACTCTATTTTGGTTCTATTCCTTGGTAATTCTTTTCAGTCGGTGTTTCATTGACATACTAAGGTAATAGTTCTCAATTTGTTTTAAGAAGGCTACAAGGTATGCATAAGCATATTTTGGTGATGAAATCATGTTATTGGTGTATTCGGTTGTCATGATTTATATTGATTCATGTTTTCTCATAGGTTCTCATCATACTTTTCTATGTTGGGCTAATATTCTTGAATTACCTTGTTGGCTAGCTGGTGTTTAATTAAATGCTTATGAGACTTGCCTATCCTCTTATTGTTGCTTCTTGTGCCTGGTTGATCCTATTTTTTTCCTGCAATAGGTTTGATTAGATGTGTTCTTGGTAGTCTTCTGCAAGAATCCTCATGCAATGGTTTTGGGCTACCACTGTTCTACTTTGGGATGCATATGCTCAGTTTGATCATCTATTGTTAGCAATTCTCTTCTATTGACTCTCTAATCTTTCTGACAATGTGTGGCATGTCATCGGAGTCTTAGTGTTTTGGCAGGAAATTTACTCTGAAGTTGGATTGTTGCTTTGTGACTTGGTGACATCGATAATCCTTGCTCATTCTTCAGTTAAAGTTTTTTTTGAGCTTGATAATTGTCTATCTTGTTTGGCATATGTTTAGGTGACGCTTTTGTTTAGGGGGAGAATTCTTTGTATTGACGTCGTGTTAACAAGTGTTTATTTTATGACTTCCGTTGCATATTTTTTTTTTTTGTTAACATGATTGTTCTCTTACTTTTCTTCTTTAATCTTATTTGTTATGGTTTGGTATTTATCTTTTCTCTTTCTTTTGTTACTTGCTTCATTTGTGACAAAAAGGGGGAGATTTATGACTCTAATACTAACACCTTCTTCTTCCTTGTTAGTGTATTTTTGGGTTATGTTTCAGGTATGCTACACGTATGGGGGAGTGAACGTGTTGATGTTTAGAGATTGTACAGTTTTGGGTCATGTTTCAAGTATGCTACAGTTATGGGGGAGCTCGAGTGTCAAACTTTGGAGCTCATGAAGTATGGGGGAGTTGCTCGAGGAACTTCTGTTGCTTCTGTTGGCTCTTTGATTGTTTCAGAATTTCTTGTTGCTTCCGTTCGGTCTCTGATTGTTAAAGCGTATTACTCAAGCTGGATATTATGTGTTGGTGACTCGGTATGTATTCTACTATGAGTGTTTTTGTAGGCATGTTTTATAAATGTCATGGTTTGGGTTTGTAAGCACGTTTTATAAGTGCTATTAGAGTCATAGGTTTTTGTCACAAAATCAATGTCAAAGGGGGAGATTGAAACCGGCACGAAGTTGTTTGACATCAATTTTGTGACAAAGTGTCCTTGGTTATTTCGCCTTGAGTTCATTGTTAAGAAAACCTAGTTGTACGCACATCGTCCCGCGTCCTTGTCTTCGCGTCGTGTGTCATTAGTGTGTTTTCTGGTTCAGGACGTACGTACTGCTTAAGGACGTACGTACGTATCGTATGTCAGCAAGTTAGTTTGAATTCTGGACGTACGTACCTTTACAGGACGTTCGTACGTCACAGCAGGCAGCAGACATATTTTCGTATGGGGACGTACGAACGTCATATCGACGTACGTACGTCCAATGTGGGTTTTCACTATTTCGGCCCATTTTCCTTGGTTTCCAACCCTAAGTATATATAGGGTTTCTCTTCCAAAGAACAAGTCAGTTCTTTGGCCGTCCAATTCACCTCTTGTTTCTTGGAGTTTGTTTAGGTTTTGGTTTAGGTTGTTTTGGTGATTGAACTCATCTTCTTCTTCCCCATTCATCTTCTTCTTTCTTCTTCCCTGTTCATCTTCTTCTACATTATTGAATAGTGATTTAGCTTCGAGTCTTCTTGTGTGTTCATCAAGAAGTCGAGTATCCTTGTGTGTTCATCAAGGAACTCTGGTGTAAGCTTGTTACATAGATCGGCTTCGAGTCTTCTTGTGTGTTTATCAGGAAGTCGAGTGTCTTGTGCGTACATCAAGGTGCTCTGGTGAAGTCAAGGTGTTAGAGATAACCAGGAGTGTCAACTCGCAGTGATTGCAGGTAGTTGATAGGTTTGTACATCTCTTTTCATCTAGTGGATTTATTTGTTGTCGCGAGGACAACCGTGGACGTTTCCCATATTGGGTTTTACCACGTTAAAAATTCCTGTGTGTTATTTACTTTCTGCGTATCGTTTGATTTGTTTGAATATTGAACTGTTACATTAGCACTATTTGTAGTTTCTCACCTCCTACCATCAATAAAGATTGGATTGGGGATTTATTATCTCTAAACCATAGTATTAATCAAAAATGGTATATTAATACTCGACTTATTATTAGTCATGACTTTATATTGGATACCATTGCCCTGGTAGACAGTGGGTCAGATCTTAATTGTATAAGAGAAGGATTAGTACCTTCTAAATATTTTGAAAAAATTCATTATGCCTTGAATACTGCTAATGGTTCTTCTATGAAAATAAATTATAAATTGTCAGACGTACTAGTCTGTAATAATACTATTCGTATTAAAACTCTTTTTGTCTTATCCAATACTCTATCTCAAATGGTAATTTTAGGAAAACCATTTTTAAGCCTTATTTGGCCTATTGAAAGAGTAGATAATGAAGGAATTCAGACTACTCTTTTGGGAAATAAAATTATTTTTGAATTCATCATTAAACCTAATAATGGGTATATACAGCAATTGAAAGAAAAAATGATTTTCGAACAGATTGATGAAGAACAATTTGATGGATCAGATAGCAATATTCCTATTGTCTTATAAGACAATATCTACAATTTACATCCTAAATTCCAGGATTAATTCAGGATGTCTTATGAGACATGGAAGATAGCAATGTCTAATGAGACAACAATTTGCTACAATTTACATCCTAAATTCAAGGATTGATTCATGATGTCTTATGAGACATGGAAGATAACAATGTCTAATGAGACAGCAATTTGCTAAAATTTACATCGTAAATTCAAGGATGGGTTTCTGACTAATAGTCATGGCTTATGACGTCTTAAAGACATGGGAATTCTTTTGTCTAATAAAGACAACAATTTACGTATCTTATCAGATACTAAAAATTTCTGACTTATAGTCATCGGCCATTATAATGGTCAAAGAATTAATATGCATAAAATCTATGCAATGATCTTTTTACTTCTAATAGAAGTTATTCAATTATTGTCTTTACAGGAATGGCTTCTTCTGGTAAAGAATCTGGTTCTAATTCGAACATTAATAAAGGAAAAGGTAAACCTTTCTCCCCCTTTCCCGAATTGGGAAAATTTTCTCCAGTCTTATTAGACAGGAAAAGTAATATGAATAAATCCTCAATAGGAAATAATAACCGATTATTCCTAAAGTATTCCAATGAATTAATTTTCACCTTGACTACTGACGATGAAAAATGGGTAAAATCGCCTATTTATCTCGGTACAAGGAAATTCGGCCAAGGGACTAATAGTCCATCCCAAATTTATAATCTTAGAAATTTCTACGAAGCTATTTTAATTGAGACCAATTCCGTCCATTTGGATAAATCTCCAACTATTAATAACCAGTCTCCAATACCTTTTCGAAGAGCTTTTATCAATAAAATAATAGAACAGTCGGAATGGGGTGATCCTCTAGCTACCAAAGACCTAATTGGTCCCCTTACTCGAGCTAATAGCTTTAGTAATCAGACTTTTAATTATTGGGATTAGATGGATTCTTGGACTTATACCTTTTTCCATCAATTACCCCAAAAAGAATATTTCTGGATTTTCTACTTTTCCCCTGATTTTGATAAAAATAGAAATTTAGTTCCAACCTGGTTTGAGAACTGGTGGTTTAAATTTGACCCTGCCATGAATTTTATTGCCTCCGAATTAACAGTCCTGCAATATAATTTCAAATTAAATTCTTCTAATCTGATAGAACTTTCTGCCCACCACGGTCCTTTCTCGTGGCAAATTATTTGAGTCAGTTAGATATCATACCGACCCAAGCCTCACAGGCCTACCAAAATTTATCCCTTCCCATTCATGATCAACAAGAAAGTTACTCAATTACCAGACTCCAGTCCAGAATATGGGGTCTAGAGCTCACATGGTGTTCAGTATCAACAAGACAGTTGCTCAATTATCAGACTCTGAGACAGAAGATGGAGTCCACACAACAGGTCAATCAGCCAACTATGGGGTCTACAACACCCACGAGACCACAGGTTACTCTACCGACAATAACGGGCCTACTATTCACTGGGGTCCACACATCACATAATGCTTACATGGGGACCACCCACTCACAAAGTGCTTAATGGGATCCATCCACTAAGAAGATGCTCAATGGGGCCCACACATCACAAGGTGCTCAATGGGGCCCACCCACTAGCAAGATGCCCAATGGGGCCCACTTCCCACTCTCAACTTGCCTATATAAAGAGGCATTCGTAACAAGAGAAAAACAAGCTTCGAATGCGCTCATAAGCTTTCAACAACATTCGACAGCAAGCCTTCTCCCTTCTTCTCCCCTTTTCTAATCTTTTCTTTTGTAACCTTTCCCTTTTCTTGTAAATCTTTTGGTGTTTGAATCTTTTGGTGCTTCGTTTATACCTGAAGCTTTCTTCAGGGGGTATATATATGTGAATACTACTACTTGTACAATCTGGTACAAGTTATATGTGAATACTACTACTTGTACAATCTAGTACAAGTTTTTATGTGAATAAAGCTTCAATTCAGTAAGTATTGCGCCTCTTTTATTTTAATTTTCTCTTCTTTTCTCTTCATTTTCCGTTTATATATATATATATATATATATATATATATATATAAGGTTTCAAGCCATGGTTTTTACTGTAATAGTGTTGGATGGGATCCAAAACCGACCTCTTCTTCAGAGATTTTGCTTAGAGAAAGTTCCCGTATGGAATGGTATTTCCTTTAGTCATATACCATTGTCAAAGTATCATTAATATGATGATTTTAGTTTCTGCACTCCTTCAATCAAAACCCCTTTATAAAGGTCTAATGTAAATACTCATTAAAAAAAAAGGTCTAATGTAAGTCATCTTAGTTAACAGGACAAGTCAAATCCTTCTATAAAAAACTCAAAAATTTTGCGTCAACTTGTAAATATCTTATAACTCACAAAACAACTAAAACCCCTTTATCACAACTACCTATTTCAAATGACTAAATCCAAATCAACCCAATCATGTGATTTAACAAATTGGTTTTATTTAAAACTAAGAAAATTGAAAAAACGATTAATTGAATATAGACAACAATTAATCGATCAAAATCTATTCAAATAAATATTTGTAGATCTAAAACTATTAACCTAGAGTTTTTAGATTCAAAACTCACTAGAAATTTCTCTACCAAACAAAAATAAACTTAAAAAAACTTGAAATCATAACCAATCAATTTGATTATTGAGTAAAGAGCATACCTTGTCGATGAGAAAATCAACGAATTTGATTGCAGAATGAGTAGAGAGAGAATGAGAATTAGTATCGATTGAGTAAAGAGCTCGAGGGGTGGGAGTTAAAGACAACGAGAAGCAGGATAAAAATAAAAGAGAGAAAGCATCGGAGTGAGAATTGAGAAATTTTTCTCGTCACTTTCATACTACAAAGTTCTCTGGCCTCTTTCGTATATTTCGCAAAATATTTGCAGTGGGGCCCATCGTAAGCAAAACCCACCAATCACCTGTAAAATTGTCTAGGCTGCAAAACTTTTTCAAAACAAATTTTTCTGGCCCAAACAAGCAGGGCCTTAATAAAATTAATTAATAACTTAAAACTCGAATGCTAATCAGACATGGATAAATTAAAATTAGCTAAGGCACTAGTAAATTGTAGTTATCAAACAGAGTTTTTCTAGATATTAAAGCCACGTGTAATAATCAGAGCGTGGTGAGCAAAAAATTTCTCTAGTATTCATGGGTTTAGGCCAGTTTTACATCTGCATGTCAGACTAGGATTCATGGGTTTACGCCAGTTTTACATGACATGGGCTTCATTTATTCTCTAGTAGAATAGCTTTTGGGCTGGACAATTATACCAACGTGCTGAACAAGACTGCTAGATAGGCCGTACGCCCTTACTGTTGGTGGGTTTTGGATTGACGAGGCAAGTAGATGATAAAGGCAACTAAGCAGATAATAATGAGGTGGGCACATCAAACTTAAAGTTCATCTGTCAACAATATTATTTTGATTGAAAAATGATACTCTCAGCTGTGTTCCTGATTCTATCAAAAATGATACTCTCAGCTGTAAACATGCGTGTGTTGATGTTACAGGGGCGTCTCCGATGGTTGGGCTGGGTGCTGGGATTTTTGAGGTGGGGCTAGCAGCTAGCAATGCAGCAACAGCAAAAGTGGAGAAACATGACGGAGCTTGTAGGGCTAACCAACATAGCTTCATCCCCTTTGCATTTGACACATTTGGATTGCTAGGCTCAGAAGCAGTTGAGCTCCTCAGGAGAGTGCAGAAGGTAATGGATAGCAACGTGATGACTGCGGGTTCGAACGAATATGTATTTAGGAGAATCGGGTTTGCTATCCAGAAAGGACTTGCCGCGCAGTTTGTAGCGCGTTTGTCCTCTACGTTTGTGTAATTTGTTGAGCTTATCAATAAAATCTTATTTATATTTAAAAAAAAAAAAAAAAAAAAAAAGCTGTGTTCCTGAAGGAACTTATCGTTATGTTTCAGTTTCACCATCATTTTGCCCAACCATGATTACTAAGTTTCCCTAGTCTTGTAATCACCAAAATAATTATAATTATGTTTTAGGGGTCATATCCAACAATATTTACAACAAAAATAAAATAAAATAAAATAAAATCCAACAATATATGTTTCTTTAGTTTAGGTAGAAATCAATCCCCCAACAAGTTTATTTCAATTCATACTTTCTAATAAAATGTACAGTTAAACCCCCTTATATCACCAATAAATCTATTAAACAGTATCCGAATGCGAACCATAACCACCAAGGCACCTAACAATTTGAAAATTTATATCTAACATAAAAATCTATATTACGTAGTACATTATTATAAATAGGGGATTTCGTTTAGCTTAGAATAACAAAACTTGAGTTTGAAGTACTTGAAACACAAAAATAAAAGTTAAGATGGCTCTTCAGTTGAATGCCTCACCCCTTGTTTGCTCTCCTATTTACTTATCTCCTTGGTTGGTACCAAACAAACCTATGATCAAAATGTATAGGCCCAAAAATGTTGTTTACAATAGTACGAAAACAATTGGACCCGTGGTCGAGGAAACGGTCGTTAGGCGATCGGCAAATTGGAAACCTAACTTCTGGGATCTTGATAACTTAATGTCGCTTACAAGCGAGTACAAGGTACCACACACATTGTACTAATATTTGTTTTATTTATTTGTTACATACATGTTCTTTCGTAGATAAAAAACGATTGGATGGTTTGCAGGAGGATATCTACAAGCAAAAAGCTGATGAACTGCAAGAAAAAATCAGACAAGAACTAAATGATTCAGTAGGATCACCAGTGGGCAATCTAGATTTTATTGATGTTGTCCAAAGGTTGGGACTGGGAGATTACTATAAAGAAGAGATCAAAAGAGCACTAGACAATGAATTCATCAACAATAATCAATGGTCAGATGACGATTTATACACATCATCACTTCGATTTAGGCTACTTAGACAGCATGGCTATGATGTTTCCCAAGGTTTTACATCAACTTAATATCCTTATATAATATAAATTATGTTTAAAGCATGTATATATTGTTGAATTACTTTTGTTTATGGAACAGATGTTTTTAATAAATTCAAGGATGAAAAGGGTGCTGCTTTGAAGATGTGCCTTTGTGATGATGTTAAAGGAATGTTGAGTTTGTATGAAGCTTCTTACCTTGGTTTAGAAGGTGAAGATTTCATGGACGAAGTAAAAGTTTTCACAACTAAGCACTTAAAAGCTCTCAAGGGAAGCATAATCAGCCCAACACTTGCTAAGAAGGTTTATCATTCTTTGGAAGTTCCCTTGCACTGGAGAACTCCAAAGCTAGAGGCAAGGTGGTATATTGATATATATGAAGGTGAAGACAACATGGTCCCTATGTTACTTGATCTAGCAAAGTTGAACTACAACATTGACCAAGCCACATATACCAGTGAAATTCAAAATTTGGCAAGGTAAATTCACACTTGGGACAAGTTAATTTAGTGATTAAACTGGTTTTTAAAATGTCTTTCTTAGAAATGCATGCATGACATATCCTTTTCACATGATCTTGTACCAAATAAATTACCAATATCATGGTGTTGTTTGTTTTCAATCTATTCAGCAAGATTGAAGACTGAACTTAAGTGGTTGAATCACCGTATTTAGTCTTCAGACGTACTGTTGGTTTCTGGTGAAGCTCTGAACCGAAAAGACTAATTCAACACTAATTTAAGTATTGTATTCAACATGGTATTAAGCACCATTTAAGTGTATCAACTATCAAGTCCTTAATCAGTATTCAAATCTTTTATAGCTTAATAAAAGTAAGAATAAAGAAATGAAAGTAATTCATATTTGTATTTGCAGATGGTGGATAGACTTGGATCTGCATGGAATGGACTTTTTCAGGAATAGAATTTTGGAACATTTATTTTGGTCACTAGAAATGATTCCCGGACGACAATATGGACGTTTCAGAGAAGGACTAACACCACTGACTTCACTGATAACTGTTATTGATGATGTATATGATATTTATGGTACTTTGGAAGAGTTGGAACTATTTACAAATGTCGTTGACAGGTTCGTATATAGTGTCGTACTTTTCTTTTTACTTACATTGAATTGGATATGATTAGATCTAGTAAATGAACTTTGTGCGTATATCTCAAATTAACAGATGGGATGCTAGTGCAATGCAAAGCCTTCCACAGAATATGAAGATTTGTTTAATGGCTATGCTCAATTCCACCAATGAAATCGGTTACAAGATACTCAAAGAAGATGGCTATGATGTTATCCCACACCAAAAGAAAGCTGTAACTAATAATCTTTTTACTTTCATTTTCATATCCTATAGTCTACAAATCAAATTAATGATTTTGATTTGTTGTTGTTGTTGTTGTTGTTTATAGTGGGCGGATCTATGTAAGGCATACCTTATAGAGGCAAAATGGTTTTATGCGGGATATACACCAACATTGAAGGAATATCTAGAAAATGCAGTGGTATCTATAGGAGCACCTCTCATGCTAGTCAATGCTTACCTTTTAAGTGCCAAAAAGATAACAAAAGAAGCATTAGATTACATTGAGAGCATGCCTAGTTTGATATACAATTCGTCATTGCTTCTTCGACTCGCAAATGATTTGGGAACTTCATCGGTAATTAAAACTCAATTTATTATTATGCATAGTTATATCTTTTTCATATACATATGTTATATTTTGATATTTGGTGTAGGATGAGATAGCGAGAGGAGATAATCCCAAATCCATCCAATGTTACATGCTTGAAACAGGAGCGTCTGAAGAAGCTGCTCGCGAACACATAAAATACTTAATCAATGAAGCTTGGAAACAGATGAACAAAGCTCGAGTAGCAAGTTATCCTTTCTTGGACGAACCTTTCATTAGTTCTGCACCAAATCTTGGGCGTCAAGCACAATGCATGTACCAATATGGCGATGGACATGGTATTCCAGACCTAGAGACAAAGGATCGTATCAAGTCCTTGTTCATAGAACCAATCCCAATCGAAAAGATATAATTATGAATAATGTATTGATTTCTATTAATTAACACTTATAATAAGCATTGAATGTAAGTCTTGTTGGTCTGTAAACTTCGGTTGGTGTCTGGATACTATGGCGCTGAAACCTTACTGATAATTATGATGTACTTTTCTGAATAATAATAACAATTCCAGTTTCTATATATTTAGTTATGAGACCATGGTCGCTGCTTTGTAAAGATGCATGCATCTATACACTCTCTATTAAAGTAGAGTTTGTTCATAAGAAACTTTTCTTACTCCCAATTAATAAAAACCTGTGTGTACATCACACGAGTACTCCAATAACTTATTTAGATCCCTATTCGAAATTCGACATATTTATTCATATATGTAGTTTCTAGATGGAATTTTGTAGTAATGGCCTAACCATGTGATTGTTGTGATAGTGATACTATGTACTGTATATTTTGGATAATTGAATTCTTTTACATGAAATGACATATATTATCAAAAACATTATTTTCGTGTTTGGCGCAACAGATTTCACTTAGTTGTAAACATTTCTTAAAATGTGTTTGTCAAGAAGCTGTGCAGTTGATTCAGGAACAACAGAGCCCTATGGAGGTGATCACACACTGGCCAAAATTAAATCTGACAGGCATGGGTTCTTTGATTTGGCAAATGCTTCCCTACAGTACTTTATGGGTCACGTGGTCGACGAAAAATGAGATGCTGTTTCAAGAAGCTTCTTTCACGACAGATGAAATGTGCAGAAGGGTTAAGGCGTGTCTATGGGCTTGGCTGGTTGTATGGAAAGACAGTTTTCTGGAGCGCAACAAACTCCAGTTCAATGAGCTGATTAGTCAATGGGCGGTAACAATTGGACTTTGAGTCTTCAGGTCCTGTTTTGAGTTATGTATATATGGAACCTGACGAGGTTTTGTAACCTGCTCGTCAGGAGTGTACTTTGAGATTTGAAGTTAATATATTTCTACCTTCGATAAAAAAAAAAACATTTCTTAAAATGTATATCGACCTTGAGAAAACAAATTCTACTAAATTTTACAAACACTGTCAAGCATTAATTGAGACACACGATAACTTGAACCCTACAATTCAACTGCGAATGAGCCTGAGCCTGTGGCTCAATGGTAGCACCCTCTCACAAAGTGGAGAGGTTGTGGGTTTGAAACACGTCAACAGCTGATTATTATTGATACAAGTTTCCACACGTAATTTAAAGGGGTAGGGGTCCCCTCAACCCCGCTTCCCAATTAAAAAAAAAAAAACCGACAACTCAACATTAAATTTGGTCTAGTGTTGCTTTCAAATGAAAGTAACTTTTCTTTTGCTAAGTATATGAGATATCTCTTTACCCATGCCCAAATATTTGGGTTATATGATTTATTTATAGTTAAAGTAACAAAATAAGATTCTTAGGTTATGTGATTAAATCGGTGGGTGTGACTAATATCGATAAATATATTACAGTTTATTTGCTTATTACATGTTTTTTTAGAAACAAAAAAAAAATTGATTGATTGGTTTGCAGGAGGATACAAGGAAAAAGCTGATGAACCGCAAGAAAAAAATCAGACAAACTCTTAATGATTTAATAGGATTAGTGGGTAATCTTGATTTTATTGATGTTGTCAGAAGGTTAGGATGACTGAGAGACTACTATAAAGAAGAGATTAAAATAACACTAAACAATGAATTTATCAACAATAATCAATGGTCTGGTGATGATTTATACACGACATCTCTTTGATTCCTTAATACCTTTTGAATAGCATTTTGCTTACTCCTATGTGATTTAATATCTCTTTTAGTCTTATTTTTAGGTTTATTATAGTTTACGGGCCTAAACTCTCACTAACTTGAATTAAGGCCTAAAGTACCAAGTATTGGCTTAAGTTTATGGTTTATGAATCAAAGTGAATTAAAGCTCCAAGTCCACCTGCTCAAAGACTTCTACAAGAAACATGATGTCCAAGCTCAAGAGAAAGAAGAGTTTGACTCGAAAAAGGAAGCCACAACTGTATAAAGCTCAGAGGAGTATTTCTGCCGACCCAAAGTCCAATAGGACAGAAGTACTTTAACCGTACAACATGTGGAGCAGATGCCAAGTGACGGAAAGTCAAAAGTCAAAAGTCAACTCGCCACCCCGCTAGTAAATTAACAATCTGGAAGGTAGGCCCAATTCTGACTTAAAGCCCATGGACTCTAGACCGACCTACTTCTGTCCTATTGCCGACATGAAGAGTTTAAACACGTCTGCACGCATGATTAGTATAAATATAATTGTAAACTAGGATTTTGATACCTTTCCTTCAACTCTCTTCCAGAGGTACCATCTTGTATTAGGGTTTTGGAATTGATAAAAGGTTTAAGAGTAATAAAGGTATGTTCTTCTTATTGATGATGTCTTTTTCATCAATAGAAAGTTAAACCCTTAGGGGATAAGTAACCTCCATTGATGAAACTTTAATGTTAATTTAGTTTTTATACATGTTCTTATTGAATCGTTTTCATGCAAGAGATAATGACAATACTTTGTATATTGTCGTATCGAGAGAGAAGTAATATTAAAAGTTTATCCTTTTTGTTCTTGTATATCTACTATGCATACATGTTTAATATTTACAATACCCGAAAGGTGACTACATAATAGGGTTTCAATATAAACTTTGGATTGCTTAGATGATGATATATACATACGCTTGCATGGGTGGAACAATATGATTGATTACTTAGTAGTGTTACTTTGGGCAACATCCACTCCATTCATGCATCTCAAGTAAAATAATTAAATGTAATAGCTGAGAGGTGGGTGTTTATCTATCCTAACAATAATTGAGAGATGAACTAGGGAGTTACAATAGTTGAGAGGTGGGTAGCTAAAGAACATACATATTACTTAGGTTATTATTGTGGTGGATTCATGAGGTGAACATGTCCCCTATTTCCTTTATTGATCTTAATCCATTTTAATAACAGTAGTTAGATTAGAATTAGTTTAATTAGTTTCCTATAAATTCTCTACATATATTTGGGGTGTTATTCTTCCCACCCAAACAAATTGTCAAAAAACCAAAATTTTAGAAATAGTTAAAAGTTATCAAAAAAACCCAATACTAATTTATTATTGTACCCATATTTTTGAATAAACTTAATAACAAAATTTTGTCAGAAAACCTAACTTGTTTGGAGAAAAAGCCCACTGCATGTTATGAGAAAAAGCCCACTTACATAATTTAATGAAAAGAAGTTTCTAAATATAGTTTTTAGGGTTTTGGTGGACAAGATGAACACAAAACAGATTTTTCACTATGAAGAACACACAACATAATAGTTTTCTTCTCCTAAACGGCTAAATAAATACTCGTCCAAAGATCATATCATACTTTTCAATATGATAATGGATATAGACCTCAATAAAATTCTTTTTTTAGATGATTTTGATAGACAATTGCAAGTGGAAGAATATGGGGAGAATGTTCCAATAATTATGATGGAAGAAGATTAACAAAATTAGCTTTGTGTAAATTAGCTTTGAGTTTTTTGACAAAATTTAACAAATAATTAATTATGTAAATAAGGACAATAGTGTAAATTAGTATTGGGTTTTCTGACAACTTTTAACTATTTTTAAAATTTGGGTTTTTTGACAACTTGTTTGGGTGGGAAGAATAACATGATTAACATTATTGGACCACACATTGATAGTTTATGAGCCCAACCCAATTTTGAAATCTTCTTTAACAGTAGCATACTAAACACTTTCATATCTTCTACTCCCTCCGTCCCAAATTAAGAGTCCCACCTTGGGAACTAAAAAAATAAGGGGACATCATTTATTATGGTTAAACTAACTTAATTTTTCATATTTACCCTTATTTAAAGAAGATTACAATTTTCAATACTTTTTTGTTTTTGTTCCCACTATTTATGATTTTTCACAACTTAGAATTTTTTTTTTTCACCATTTTTTAGTTTTAGTTTACTTTCCCACCACTTCTTAGTTTTAGGTTAATTTTCCCACCACTAATTCTTTGTTTTAGTTTACTTTCCCACCACTTTTTAGATTTAATTTAATTTTCCCACCACTTATTTTTTGTTTTAGTTCACTTTCCCACCACTTCTTAGTTTTAGTTTCTACCATATTTTTATTTTCCATTTAAAATCTTGGCATTTGCTTTCTTTCCCACTATTTCTAATTTATTTTTCAATCTCTACATATATCTCCTCCATGAGTCCAATAACAGTACAAAACCTCCCACATTCTCTCTCACATCTATATCCAAATTAGTCTCTCTTTCTCATCCATATCCAAATACTAATGGATTTTATATCAACAACTAATTCTATTCAATCTAAATCAAAGGGAAAATTAACCAACGAAGAACGCCAAACCATTTTTGAGACTTTATTAAAGCAAAGTGAGAATGGAAAAATAAAGAAGGGTGTCTTTAGTGATGTTGCCGCTATGTTCTTTCTAAGTGAGAAAACAATTCGAAGAATTTGGAATCGAGCAAAGACATGTTTGGATAATGGATTGAGGTGTGATGTGTCACACAAGTTTACACAACGAGTTGGTCGAAAGCGAGTTGAAATAGATCCTAACTTAATCTCTCAAATTCCCTTACGCCAACGAACAAATATTCGATCTTTAGCGAAAGCTTCAAATATGGCTAAATCAACGATTCATAGGAGAATCAAAGAAGGTTTGATTCGGCCACATTCAAATGCCTTAAAGCCAATGTTGACCGATGAGAATAAAAAGGCAAGACTTCGTTTTTGTTTGTCAATGGTTGAAGATAATAACCACTCTTCCAACAACAATCCACTCTTCAATGACATGTTCGGGTATGTGCACATAGATGAAAAATGGTTTTACATGACTAAAGAGTCACAAAGATATTATCTTCTCCCGGGAGAAGATGAACCTATACGTACTTGCAAAAGCAAACGTTTTATCACAAAAATCATGTTCTTAGCGGCTGTCGCACGTCCAAGATTTAATTCAAGTGGTAATGAGGAATTTTCTGGAAAAATTGGAATCTTTCCCTTTACATTCAAGGAACCAGCCAAACGCAATAGTAAGAATGGTGTGGCTGGTACGGTAGAGACAAAACCCATTTTATCAGTTACCAAAGACGTTATAAGAGATTGTTTGATTAACAAAGTTTTGGCGGCGATTCGACAAAAATGGCCAAGTGTTAATGGTATGAGGAACACTATATATATCCAACAAGACAATGCAAAGCCACACATTGAACCAAATGATGTTGAATTTATGGAAGCCGCTTCTAGAGATGGATTTGATATTCGTTTGTCCTTTCAACCACCAAATAGTCCAGATTTTAATGTGAAAGGCATTCAGAAATGATTTTGTGAAGGCAGTAGTATTGCATCATAAAAAAAAATGAAACATTAGTTTTTCCATTAGCTTTTGAGAAACAACAAAATAGAAAAAGGGGGGGGGGGGGGGGGATCGATACATTAATCAAAATTAGGAAGAATAATTTTGAGCATTTGAGAAACAACAAGTTTTTTTTCTTGAGATTCCGTTGTAAATCCTTCATCCTTTGGTGGAGCGTTTACATCGAGTGCTATCACCTTTTTTTTTCAAAACTTGTTTTTTCGACCATTTTGTTAAATCTTCTTCAAGTTTTTTACTTTCATCCATGGTGAAGAGTTGTTGAGAAAGTTTTTTTAATGTGTATGTTTTGGAGTGGTGGTAGACATGATTATAAAGCAAAATAATTTAAGATTTTGAAAATAAAATTCTTAGAAAGTTGAGTAAGCATTTAATGAGTTAGATAAGCATACAAGAAAATTCAACAAATTTTAAATTTACTCAATTTTCAAGTAAAGGGTAATTTAGGAACTAATGGTTTTAAGCTTAATTATTATTTGCCTAGAATAGAAAATGGGACACAATTTTGGGACATCCCAAAAAGGAATACCAGACTCTTAATTTGGGACGGAGGGAGTATATTCTTACTCACGATTCATTCGATAAAGTTCTAAAACTTGGAGATTAAGGAAGTGGACAATCAACATGAATTCGCAATAAAAATTGATCTTTCTTCGTGTGTTTTTTAATCGAGGTAATTTATTATTTTAGTAATTAACTTTGATTTTATTTTGATTGATGTTTAAGGTTTTATCACTGGACTCTGATTTTATTATACCAAAATTGATTGTTGGTTTAAATCAACACATTGAATTGCTCGTTTATATAGCTTTATTGCTTTATATGATAATCTAAATTTAAATAAACTTTTTCATGGGTTAATTTGATTTTTCAAACAACAGAAGCAAAGGTATTAAACTATGCCTCCTTGTGCGTTTCGAAAGCATGCTTCTGGAGCTGCAAAAAGACGCAAATAAGAAACAAGATGCAGAATTTTTTGAAGTCTCGAGCAGGAGCTAGCTCTTTTAAGTATGTGAAAAATGATGAACTTAATGAATGAATGAATATACTAGAACATATGAATGACACAAGAAACAATTGAATTGATCTTAGTTGCTTGAATAATTTACAGAGATCAAAGTATCTATTTATAGACAGTATACACACACTAAAGTCATAAGTCTTTTGCTTAAAGTCTTCGTTGAGGTCTGTTATAGCCTTCATCAATTTATTGTTGGGTTTTTTTGTGGAAAAGAGGACGGAGGGAAGTTTTTTGTCTGGGAACGTACGTACGTAGTTAGGGCGTACGTACGTCCCGTATCACAGACAACTTTGTTCTTGCTGAACGTACGAACGTGTATTCGACGTACGAACGATGATGGTATCATTCAGGAACGTACGTACGTAGTTAGGGCGTACGTACGTCCTGTAGCACAGACTACTTCTCCGTGGTCCGACGTACGAACGTTCGTTCGACGTACGTACGTCCTTCTTTGCTTTTGTGCATATGGGCATGTTTAAGCCCATTTCGTGTTTGATTGTAAGGCTATGTTATAAAGCCAATGAGAAAGTTGGAAAACCTAATCTTGATGTGGGAGAGATTGTGAGAAGCCATTAGAGAGTTTGAGAGAACTTTTGTAAGGAAGAACACTTTGGTTTCTCCGTGAGGGCTTGTATAATCGTCTCCATCCAAGTGTGAGAGAGAGTTTGTATCCTCAATTTGTGATTGTCTCTTTGAGAGATTTGGTGAGGATTTGAGAAGGGAGGAAACCTAGGGTTTCTCCATTTGTTTGAGAGCTTTGTACTATCTTCTCCAATAGTAAAAGTTCTATTTGTTTGTCCGTGGACGTAGGCAATATTAGCCGAACCACGTAAATCTTGTGTTTTGTGTGGGTTTGTTTGATAGTAGTAGGAGTTTCATCTTCTCTATTTTGTTTTGTTTAATTCATACACTATTTCAATCTTGGGTATTGGTGCGATAAGTTTCCGCTGCGCACAACATTTATGAGGGTAGAGAGGTGGTTGTAGAGGTGGCTGTAGGTGGATGGTTGATGTTGTTCATTTGGTGGTTCATTGACTTTAACATAGACCCATTCTTCTCACTATCATACCCCCGCAAGCGAATGGGGCGGGAGCGCACCATAAGCTTGTTTGCCAACAACTTGAAACGAGTCGACGACAACCCTTTAGTGAACACATCTGCTACCTGGTCTTCAGTACAAAGATATCAAACATCAAGTTCTTTATGAATCACCTTATCATGGACATAGTGATAATCTACTTCCAAATGTTTGGTCCGTGCATGAAACACTGGATTTGATGCTAAAGATATTTAGCTGATATTGTCACACCAAATAAGTGGTGTAGAAAGAAAGATGCCCAAATCTTTAAACAAGGATCGAAGCCAGGAAATCTCAGCCGCAGTGTATGCCAATTGACGGTATTCTACTTCAGTGCTAGAGCGAGATATAGTGCCTTGTTTCTTAGCACTCTAAGAAATGGGATTATAGCCAAGATAAATACAATAGCCACCAGTAGAATGACGATCATCAGGATTTCCAACATAATCGGCATCTAAATAAGCTTCAAGATGAAGAGAACCAGGTTGGTAAAACAGGCCATGATCGTAGGTACTTTTCACATAACGTAGGATTCGTTTGACCGCACTCCAATGGGTTGTGGTTGGTTGATGCATGAATTGGCACACTTGATTGACGGCAAAAGCAATATCTGGACGAGTAATTGTCAAACTCAATTTCGAAATTGAGTGTCTACTATAATACTAAATGGAGAGTGTCTACTATACTTCGAAATTCAGTTCGATCACCAAGAGATTCACCATCATACAAACTCAATTTCTTACCAGTTTGAGCTAGAGAAGAGATTGGTTTAGCATCCTGGAATTTTGTACGTTGTAGTATATCCCAGATATATTTTCTTTGTGTCAGGTAAGCCACGAGAAGTATACACTGCCTCTATGCCAAGGAAAAAAGTGAAGAGGACCCAAATCTTTCATAGAAAATAAGGTACCTAGATTGAAAATGAGCTGTGAAATAGAAGACAGATTATTACCAGTAATTAAAATGTCATCAACATAAATAAGTAAAATAATGATCACACTTCCTTTACGAAACGTGAATAATGAATAATCCGCCTTTGATTCTTGAAAACCAAGCTCTTCTATGTAATCAGAAAATCGCTTGAACCAAGCCCGAGGGGCTTGTTTTAACCCATAGAGTGACTTGTGAAGCTTGCAAACATAATGAGGGAAATTTGGATCACTGAACCCAATAGGTTGACGCATATATATACCTCCTCAGATAAAATGCCATGGAGAAATGCATTTTGTACATCTAATTGGCGAATAGGCCATTTGTGATGAACAGCCAAAGCAATGACTATGCGAATAGTAGAATATTTTACAACTGGACTGAATGTTCCTGTATAATCAAAGCCTAGTTGTTGATGAAAGCCATTTGCAACCAGTCAGGCCTTATACCGTTCTATAGAGCCGTCAGAACGTCTTTTGATTTTAAACACCCATTTGTTTGGTAATATGTTCATATTTGGGCGAGAGGGTACTAATGACCAAGTACCACTTCGTTGCAAAGCATTGAATTCGCACCCATAACATTTCTCCATTCAGCATGCTTGACTAAAACAAGTTCGTTCAACAGGGAATCATACGTCACATGCATGGCATATTTCGGATTTGGCTTGCAAACTCCAACCTTACTCCTAGTAATCATGGGATGAGATACATCTCCTGCCACATTTCTTGGTTCATGGTCTTGGGACAAAGGTGTCTGAACATGAGAAATAGGTGAAGTGGGTTCCATGGTGGTAGAAGATTGGGAGTTAGTAGAAATTGTTGGTGAAGGAATATTGGCTTGAAGTGAGGTATTTGGAGTGGGACTAGGGGAAGTAGCCGGTGCAACCAATTCAATCACAGGTGCCGCAAAGGAATCCAGGGAGAACGCCGCTGCAGAGTTTGTGTTAGTATTTTCTTGAAAATGAAAAGAACCCTCATCAAAGACTACATGACGGGACAAATAGACACGACCGGTGGCCTGATCTAGACAACAATAACCTTGGTGATTAAATGAATAACCCAAAAACACACACCGCTTTGACCGAAATTGCAATTTATTAGTGTTATATGGTTTTAAATAAGGAAAACATGCACAACCAAAAACCCGAAGAGTATCATATGCTGGGGTTTTATGAAACAATTTTTCATATGGAGTGGTGAAATTTAAGACAAGAGTTGGTAACCAATTAATTACATACAATGCGGTATTGAAAGAGTGAGACAAGAGTTGGTAACCCAATATGTAATTGGCATATGAGCATGAGCCAAAAGAGTGAGACCAGTTTCAACAATATGCCGATGTTTCCGTTCAGCCAACCCATTTTGCTCAGGATGGTGGGGACAACAAGAACGAAAACTAATTCCATGGTTAGCTAAAAATTGTTGGAATTGACGTTTGGTGTATTCACCTCCCCCATCGGATTGAAAGACTTTGATTTTGGTCGAGAAAAGATTTTCAACATGCAATTTAAATAGGACAAAGATATCAAACACTTCATATTTAAATTGCATGAAAAAATCCAAGAATATCGAGAAAAATCATCCACAAATAAAACATAATATTTTGACCCTTTAACAGAAACAGTGGGAGAACACCAGACATCTGAATGCACCAACTCTAATGGAGTAGTAGCCATGGAATTTGACAATTTAAAAGGCAATTTTGTACTCTTGCCTAAAGGACATGATTGGCAAAAAAGAAGGGAACCGGATCCCTGCATAGGAAGACATTTATTTGAAACAAGACGCAAAAAGGTATTGGAAGCGCAATGACCTAGCCTTGAATGCCAAACTTGAGCACCAACACGGACACCAACAAAAGCAAAAGGATGACCCGACTTTGTAGAAATCTGGTTGTGAATACTAAATGGATAGAGACCATTTTCACTTTGGCCGCGGAAAAGCGTCCTCCCCGTCTTTAGATCCTTCACATAAAAACAATCGGAGAAGAAAATGAAATAACAATTATTATCTAGGGTAAATTGATGAACAGAAAGAAGATTAGTAGCAACAGATGGACAATGTAAAATATTGTTCAAATGAAATGATGAGGCACCATGAGATATTTTAGTAGAACCAATATGGGCAATATTCAAACCTGCACCATTACCCATAACGACTTGATCTTTCCCATGATATTCGTTGTGAATTGCTAAGTTAACAAGGTCTGGAGTAATATGATTTGAGGCACCACTGTCAGAAATCCATGTCGAGGAAATGTTGCTCAGAGATGTTGCAGCAGCCATAGCAGTGAGCTTTTGAGTTGGAATACGGCCTTCATAAGCTTGATTCATGCGTTGATAACAATCAATTGCAATATGTCCTACTCGAGAGCAAATTTGACAAATGGACCGAGCATTATTGTTACTGTTTGAGCTAGCATTGGAAGACCCTTGGGAGGAAGAGAAGCTCGAGTTTGGAGGCCGACGAGTACCAGATTGGCCTCTACCTCGCGTAGGATAACCACGGTTGTTCATTCCTCGTCTGCGAGAATTGTTTTGATGATACTTGGGTGCATACATTGCTGTTGGAGTGGTCTCAAGCGCAGGAGTATTCTGGGCTTTAAAGCGCATTTCAGCACTATGGAGTAATGCCACAAGATCATCATAGGATATAGGACTGTCACGTGCTTCTGCAGAACTAACAGTGGTTTCGTAGGTTGGACCGACATTATTCATGATAATAGTAACAAGATCATCATCATCAACTGGTTTGCCAGCTAGTGCAAAATTATCAGCAATATGATTAATCTTGTCAACAAAATCAGAAATGGAAAGACCTTCTCCTTTGATAATAAACAAATCGTTTCTTAATTGCAGAATACGATTTTGTGATTGAGAAGCATACCGCTTCTCGAGTGATAGTCATGTATCATACGATGAAGTAAAACGAGCCACCGTGGACAACACTGGAGGAGTGAGTGAATTATTAATCCAACTCAAAATCATTTGATCTCTTTGATTCCATGAAAAATAGGCAGGATCAACTTTTGTGGTAATTTTACCATCAACATCACATTTGAATTCGGGTGGACATAGATTTGTTCCATCAACAAATCCCATTAAATCTTTGCTTTTCAAGATGGGTCTCATCTGAGCAAGCCAAATTGGGTAATTGGTTCTGTCAAGTTTAATAGACATGAAATCGAAAATACTGGGTACCATGACACCAGAGGTAGAGCTACTGCCTTCCATTGAAAATGAAAGAGAGTGAGAGAATTAATGAAGAAAAAAAAAAGGAAACCAAGGAAGAAATAGCTTAATGGTTTTGATGATTGTATTGTCGTTAGACTTATTGCTTTGATACCATGATGAACTTAATGAATGAATGAATATACTAGAACATATGAATGACACAAGAAACAATTGAGTTGATCTTAATTGCTTGAATAATTTACAGAGATCAAAGTATCTATTTATAGACAGTATACACACACTAAAGTCATAAGTCTTTTGCTTAAAGTCTTCATTGAGGTCTACTATAGCCTTCATCAATTTATGAGGGTAGAGAGGTGGCTGTAGGTGGATGGCTGATGTTGTTCATTTGGTGGCTCATTGACTTTAACATAGACCCATTCTCACTATCAAAAAAGAATGAACAACTTCCAATTCCAAATAACGAAGATCGCGATAGTGATAGGGATGGAGATGATAATGATGAGCCTGATCATATTATAAATGACAATGAGGATGGTGAGCATATAATTGAGAATGTCAATGAAGACCATGGAGTTCATGTGAATCTCAATGGAGAAGATATACATGAGAATGGTAATGGTGAAAATGAAGACAACAATGAAAAGGATAAAACTCTGAATATTTATGATCGGGGAAATTGGGATTAAATTGATCAAAAGTTCATAGACTTAGTTGTAGAAAAAGACCCTGTAAGAAAAATGATGTTAGCTACTTTCCTAGAGATGTTGTTGGTAGACAATTTTCTAAGAAGAAGTTGTTCAAGTAAGATAAAGATGATAGTCAGTTGGTTACTTCGGGATTTAATAATTGGAGAAATCTTTCTTGGAGGCTTAAAGAGCATGAAACTAGTCATGCACACCTCAAGTGTACGAGTAGTTGGATGGAATTAGAATTAAAATTACGAAAGATCCAGACTATTGACAAGGATGTTCATGAACAAATTAACAAAGAAAAAGAGCATTAGAGACAAGTGTTGATAAAAATCTTTTATGTGGTGAAAACAATTGCTAAAAGTAATTTGACATTTCATGGAGACAATGAGAAGATTGGTCAGATAACAATGGGAATTTTTTGAACATAATTGAAATGATAGTCGAGTTTGATCCAGTCGTGCAAGAGCACCTTAGACGTATTGAAAAACATGAAACTCATTATCATTATCTTAGTCACAAATTCAAAATGAGTTGATATTAATGCTCGCAAAGGATGTTAAACGAATGATCATCGAGAAAATCCAAGAAGCAAAATATTTTGTTGTCATTCTTGATTGTACTCCAGATATAAGTCATGATGAGCAAATGACTCTTCTTATACGATGTGTGGATGTTTCAACGAGTACAGTCAAAGTAGAAGAATTCTTTTTAGGATTTCTAAATAGATGATACATATGGAAAAGGACTCTTCGAGACACTTAAAGATGCATTGATTGATCTTGGGCTTGACATTAATGATGTTAGAGGACAAGGTTATGATAATGGGTTTGATATGAAAGGAAAATATAAAGGAGTGCAAAAAAGACTACTTAATAAAAATCCTAGAGCATTCTACACTCTATGTGGTTGTCACAGTTTGAATCATGCACTATGTGATATGGCTTATTGTTCTGACAAAGCGCGCAATTTTTTTTTTTTTGGAGTTCTACAATGTATTTATTATTTGTTTGGATCTTTGACAAAACGATGGAGTGTATTGGAAGAGTTTGTTAAAGGTCTCACATTAAAACCATTGTCACAAACTCGATGGGAAAGTCATATTGAAAGTGTCAAAGCAATAAGATTTCAAGCTCCACAAATAAAAAAAAAAGGCTTTGATTCACTTGGCGGAAAATAGTGACGATCCCAAAACACGGAGTGAAGCTGAATTCTTGCAGTAAATGATGTTGACAATTTTGAGTTCTTGTTTGGTATGATTATTTGGCATGATTTTTTATTTGCTATCAACACTGTTAGTAAAAGCTTGCAATCAGAAGATATTGATGTTGTTATTAATTATTTAGTTGAAAGGTTTTTTTTTTTTTTGCAGAAGTATAAAGACATCGGATTTGAGGAAGCGAAGGGTGAAGCTACAAAATGTGCATCTCTTATGGGGGTTGAACCTATATTTTCGGTAAGAGCGAAACGCGTCATTAAAAGAAAAAAACAATTTGATGAGGAGCCAGAGAAGGTTAGTGAAAATATGATATTATCAGTTGAAGAATCATTTAAAATGATGTCAAACAACCACATGTCGGTTTTAGAAACCTCCCTGGTACTGCAAGAAGCTGACTTTGTAAATAAAGAAGAGAATGCAATTGTACACCAATGTTTATATTTTCCATATCTACAGAGTGTAAAAGAGCCGCAGACCTACTGTCTAAGGCGTGTAAGTATGATGAAAAAACAATGTGATGTTTTTTACTACTACTCTCAGCATGGAATTGCAAAATGTAATTGAGGAGGATGTAAACAAAACAATGTCCTTGAGAGTTTAATGAATACAGGTTGGGGTCTGCCGTCTGCCTAACCCTCTAATCTTTTCGGAAAAAAAAATAATGTTACTTATTTAGCAAAGTTGAACTATAACATTGATCAAGCCACATACCAAAGTGAAATTGGAAATTTGGCAAGGTGGTATATTTACATAAATGCCTTTCTTTTGAGATGAGGATTATTTGAAAGAAAGAAATTCTATAAGCAATACATTAAAAGTCGATCTATTTCATTATAATGGTATTTGCAGATGGTGGATAGACCTGGATGTGCATAAAATGGATTTTTGCAGGAATAGAATTTTGGAACATTTATTTTGGTCACTAGGAATGAATCAATAACTGTTATTGATGATATATACGAATATATGGATATTTATGGTACTTAGGCAAAGTTGGAGTTATTTACAGATGTTGTTGAAAGGTTTGTATCATACTACTCATAGCGCGCAAGGGTTCTTATCGAATAAGTTTTGGCTAAAACTTAAACAGTTTCTAAGTTAAAACAGGTGGGAAACTCTCTTAATTAGTAACACTTTTAGAGTCTGTATGATTACATGAAAACTGAGCTTATAAATTACGAGAAAAAGAAAGTTGATACTTGATACAACACATACACATATATGACCTCTGCACCTAAACGTACTCTGTCTGCATAGAAGTGACCTCTGCACAAAACTGGTTGCATCCTTTACCATTCGAAATGTTATAGCATGTCAGAGGACTTGACACACTAGAAAATTGTTGTGCTTGAAGTCCCTCTGACACTCCATGTTGTATATTGGCTCGCCATACGTTGGGTGCACAGGATCATACCTTATAAGAGGTGTGATCCATAGGATCAGTTTCTTATATTGGTTAAGGAAACCATATATGTGCAGGAGTTCTATTTGGACTCGGTTTCTTATTTATCTCTAGTTTTGAATTAGTAATTCAATATGGATTTGATTTCTATCCATGGGCTATAAATACCCAAGTAACTTGGTATTTGTAAGAAGACAATAAGAAAACAAGAGAAGACAAGAGAGTAGAAAACAAGAAAACATAGAGATAGATAGAGTAAGTGAGAGAGAACTTTGGGAGCCAAGGGTGTATTGGGTTTAAGGTGAGAGATTACGATCTTGAGAAAGATACTAGGGAGATTATTGTAATCGGTGTTTCTTTTCTTATAGTGAAATCTTCTCATTGTTCCCCGTGGAGGTAGGCATTGTCGAACCACGTATATCTTGGTATTATTGTTCTTTATTATTTTGTTCTTCTTATACTATTGTTTATTGTTTGGTAATCTTTGACTTCATTGACAAAACGGATCATGTATTGCAAATGAGGTGTTCTCACGAATATCTAGGTTGCGGGTTGTTGGCGTTGTTAGGATTTAATTAATCACTGCATATAGTTCAACAAGTGATATCAAGAGCTTAGGTTGGATTTAAGGTTTTGTCAAAGATGACGGAGACTACAGGTGTTCCTGCAAATAGTGACGGTAAGAAACCATCGGTTACTACTCTTGGCGGCGGTGTAAAAGTTGAGATTAAACCTTTTGACGGTAGAGATAACTTTACACTATGGCAAAGGAAGATGAGAAACGTTTTGATCCAACAAGATCTTCATGTGGTTCTTGACGGGAAAGACAAGAAGCCAAAGGACATACAGATGACGAGTGGAACAAAGCAGATCTCAAAGCCATGAGTTCCATCGAACTACATATCTCGGACGAGGTGATGTTTAATGTGATGGAGGAAACTAACGCCAAAAGAACATGGGAAAAACTCGAGAAGTTGTATATGGGTAAGTCTTTATCCAATAAACTTTTCTTGAAAGATGAACTCTTAAATCTTCGGATGGAAGAAGGTGGTGATCTTATGGAACATCTAAACGTGTTCAATAAGTGTATCACAAATTTGCTACGGGTGGATGTGAAGTATGACGATGAAGACAAGTCTCTGTACCTGCTCAGATCTTTGCCTCCATCTTTCAAGCACTTCAGGACCACATTAATGTTCGGCAAGGATACTTTAAAGTATGATGAAGTTGTTCAAGATATAATCTCTCATGTGAAGATGAATAAGAACACAGGTGAAGACTGTCAAGCAGAAGGACTATATATCAAGAATTCCAATGAGAGGGGCAAAACAAATAAGAGAAGTAGCAAATCAAAAGGCAGGGGCAGATCTAAATCCAGGGATAAAGAAGGTTGCTTTGAATGTGGTGCGACAGACCACTGGAAACGAGATTGTAAGAAATATAAGGAAAAGAAGAAGAAGGCCGAAAATTCAAATTCAGCCAGCGTTGTTACAGATGATAGCGACGGAGAAATTTTGGCGACTTCTTCAGGTAATGATATTTCTTCGCCTTGGATTTTAGATTGTGGCGTTTCTTATCATATGTGTTCAAACGAAGACTGGTTTGACACGTTTGAGAAAAGAAAAGGCGACGTAGTTTTTATGGGGAATAATTCTAGTTGTAAAATTTGTGGAATCGGTACAGTAAAGTTGAAGATGCATGATGGAATTGTTAGGACTCTACGTAACGTGAAATACGTTCCTGCACTAAGGAAGAATCTTATTTCCCTGGGTTATTTGGATAAGAATGGGTACACATACAAATCCAAAGATGGGAATCTCATAGTCTCAAAGGGTTCACTTGTGGTTATGAGAGGAGTAAGACTTTCTAACAATTTATACAAGCTTTTAGGAAATACAGTAATTGGTGGAGCTGCAGTTTCTACACAAGAAGATCACACTCAGCTTTGGCACTTGAGGCTAGGGCATATGAGTGAAAGAGCCATGGAAGAACTACACAAGCGACAATTGTTGAAGGGTGTAGGAGAGTGTAAACTTGAGTTCTGCAAGTATTGTATTATGGGAAAGCAAACTAAAGTACACTTCAAAGCTGCAGATACAAAGAACAGAAGTACAGAAGTACTTAACTATATTCACTCAGATGTGTGGGGGCCTTCACCTACTCAATCAAAAGGTGGAGCTCGCTACTTTGTCACTTTCATGGATGATTTTTCGAGGAAAGTTTGGGTCTACTTCATGAAGGAGAAATCCGAAGTTTTCACTACATTCAAGGAGTGGAAGGCAGAGGTAGAGAATCAAACAGGCAGAAAAATCAAGTATCTAAGAACTGACAATGGCGGTGAATATAAGGATAGGAAGTTTCTACAGTACTGCAACGATGAAGGTATTGCAAGGCATTTTACCGTGAAGAAGAATCCCCAACAGAATGGAGCTGCAGAAAGGATGAATAGAACTCTTATGAATAAAGAGAGGTGCATGAGGTTTCATGCAGGTCTGCCAGAGATGTTTGGACAGAGTCACTTAACCATGCTTGTCACTTGGTTAATCGTTCACCATCCAAGATGCTTGATTTCAGATGTGCAGAAGAGGTATGGTCAGGTAAACCGGTAGACTACTCTACTTTGAAGGTATTTGGATGTAGCGCATATGCTCTTATTCCTAGTGATGAGAGAACTAAACTTAAACCCAAATCTCATGAATGCATTTTCATCGGCTTCGAGAAGGGAGTGAAGGGTTATAAGTTATGGGATCCAGTGAACCGAAAGAAAATCCTTAGTAGAGATGTTGTGTTTGATGAGAAGACTATGCCTATGAATCAAGACATGAAGAATGGTGAGAAAAACACTATTGTTAAGAAAGCAACTACAGAGATATCTCCTCTTACCAAGGTATCCAACGGGAAGACTCCTATTCAGGTGGAGGAGTCAGATGCAGTGGTTGAAGAGGATAGGCCAGAACAACAACAGTGTGAAAAGGAGGTTGAATCTAATAAAGATAAGCAACAACCTTACAGCATAGCAAAGAACCGGGGCCAAAGACAAGTCAAACCACCTATTAGACTTGGGTTCGAGGAAGAAGTTCATTATGCTTTAAGCATTAGTGAAGGTGATCCTACTTCTTATCGTGAAGCAGTTGAAAGTAACGAAAGAGAAGAGTGGATTGAAGCTATGACTGAAGAGATGGAATCTCTATACAAGAACTCCGTTTGGGAGTTAGTTCCTAAACCTGCAGAAAGAAAAATTGTTGGCTGTAAGTGGGTTTACAGGAAGAAGGAAGGAATGCATGAGAAAGAACCACCAAAGTTCAAAGCACGTTTGGTGGCGAAGGGGTACTCACAGAAGGAAGGAGTTGATTATGATGAAATTTTTTCTCCGGTAGTGAAACATACTTCTATTAGAGTGTTACTATCACTGGTTGCTCAGCAGGATATGAAGCTTGAGCAGTTAGATGTCAAAACTGCTTTTCTCCATGGTGAATTAGAGGAAGTCATCTACATGGCTCAACCTCAGGGTTTTGTTGAAGCTGGTAAGGAAAATCTGGTTTGTAGGTTGAAGAAGTCTCTTTACGGGCTCAAGCAATCTTCAAGACAGTGGTACAAACGTTTCGACTCTTATATGCTGAACATTGGGTATAGAAGATGTGACTATGATTGTTGTGTATACACTCATGTGTTTGATGATGGGATGGTGATCCTATTGCTACTTTATGTAGATGACATGCTTATTGCTTGTCGGGATATGTCTAGAATTAAGGAGCTGAAGACGTTGTTAAGCAAGGAATTCGACATGAAGGATCTTGGTCCTGCACAGAAGATCCTAGGTATGGAGATAAGGAGAGACAAGAAAGCTGGAAAGATATGGCTGTCACAAGTCAAGTACATTCAAAAGGTACTTGAGCGCTTCAATATGATTGATGCAGATCCTGTGTCAACTCCTTTGAACAACAGTTTTGTTTTAAACAAAAGTCAATGTCCTTCCACAGATGCTGAGGTGGAAGAGATGAAGAAGAAGCCGTATGCAAGTGCAGTAGGGTGTCTCATGTACGCAATGGTATGCACAAGACCTGATTTAGCTCAAGCACTAAGTGTAGTATCGAGATACATGGCGAATCCAGGAAAGCCACATTGGAAAGCTGTGACATGGATTCTCAAGTATCTGAAGGGCACCAAGACGTTGGGTATCTTGTTTGAAAGACAACAAGGGAAAGCATGTGTTTTGGGTTATGTGGATGCTGATTATGCAGGAGATTTAGATAAGCGAAGATCCACCACAGGGTACGTCTTCACTTATGGTGGAGGACCGGTTAGTTGGAGATCAATGCTCCAAACGGTTACTGCTCTATCAACTACTGAGGCGGAGTATATGGCGGTAACAGAAGCTTGCAAGGAAGCTATTTGGTTGAAGGGATTAGTAAGCACATTCGGGTTAGATCAAAATTCTATGATGATAAGATGTGACAGTCAGAGTGCTATTTGCCTTGCGAAGAATCAAATGTTTCATGTAAGAACGAAACATATTGATATTCGCTATCATCGGATTCGGGATTGGTTGGACTCAGGTGAAATTATAGTTGAGAAGGTTCACACAGATGAGAATGCTTCAGATTGTCTTACTAAGCCGGTTTCAGTTGAGAAGTTCAGACATTGTTTGAACTGGCTCAATCTTTCTACATGCTAAAGATAGGGTGGAGCACCTCCTCACTTGAGGTGCGTTGAGGCAAGAGGATTCTTGCCAATGTGACGGTGCTTGAAGAAATTCAAGCTGCAATGATCTTGTTTTTTGGTCGATGGCTCACCAAGGTGGAGATTGTTGTATATTGGCTCGCCATAAGTTGGGTGCACAGGATCATACCTTATGAGAGGTGTGATCCATAGGATCAGTTTCTTATATTGGTTAAGGAAACCATATATGTGCACGAGTTCTATTTGGACTCGGTTTCTTATTTATCTCTAGTTTTGAATTAGTAATTCAATATGGATTTGATTTCTATCCATGGGCTATAAATACACAAGTAACTTGGTATTTGTAAGAAGACAATAAGAAAACAAGAGAAGACAAGAGAGTAGAAAACAAGAAAACATAGAGATAGATAGAGTAAGTGAGAGAGAACTTTGGGAGCCAAGGGTGTATTAGGTTTAAGGTGAGAGATTAAGATCTTGAGAAAGATACTAGAGAGATTATTGTAATCGGTGTTTCTTTTCTTATAGTGAAATCTTCTCATTGTTCCCCGTGGAGGTAGGCATTGTCGAACCACGTATATCTTGGTATTATTGTTCTTTATTAATTTGTTCTTCTTATACTATTGTTTATTGTTTGGTAATCTTTGACTTCATTGACAAAACGGATCATGTATTGCAAAAGAGGTGTTCTCACGAATATCTAGGTTGCGGGTTGTTGGCGTTGTTAGGATTTAATTAATCACTGCATATAGTTCAACACTCCAGCCTTTATCTAAGTAACTAGCACCTATTTTACCATGTCCCAAACCCCCTTACAAAGAAAAACTTTTTCTTCGCTCCATAACGCCTAGGACCACAGAGTGTTGTCGTAAAGCATTTATCCATCGCACATCCTAACATTTATATAAATCTCGAGATCTATCATTATTCATCCCAAAGATTTACATATATCTTAGAAATGTATGGTGGATATATGGTTAGGAGAGTACAAATTGTTATCAAATTGGGAATGCTTATTAGATTTGTTGGCAGTAGTAGGCTTTAAGAATAGAAACCGGCAGCAAACAATAAACAAAAAGAAGAAAAGAAAGAAAGAGAAAATGGTGAAGTGGGGGCATCATTTAGTAAGAAAATCTAGGTGGCATTTCACTAAAACAAACAGCAGACAAGCGTCGGTCACAACAAAGTCCACACCTACTCACTCACTCACTTGGATCATGAAGAAGTTTGCTTCATTCCAAAAACTATTACTCTGAAAAACAACAAAAATCTAATAAACAATTAAACACTTTACTTCTTCTACTTGTTCAACTTAACTCCAATTTCTTTTTTCTGGATTTTTCTTACTAAAACAGTGTGAATTGAGCTGTTCTTATTTTGTCTCTATTTGCTTTCATACTTGCATTCCTCTCTTTTCATTTCATTTCTTCTCTCTGTTGCTTGCTGTATATTTCATTCCTTTTCTTTATTCTCTGCTACCATTGTCGGTTTTCTTTAGCACTATTCTAGATCTCTTAATACAGAGAAAAAAGAGATATTGGAATCTGTTATTTCATTTCTTCATCTGGAAAAAACAAAATGGATCCAAAACAAGTTCTAGGTGCATTTCTTACTTTGACTATGTTCACAATGTTAGGCAATATGATTAAGAAAGATCATTTTGATACAAATCAGGTTAGTACTTAGATCAAACTACTTCTACTTCGTTTGTTACTTTTGAGTTAAACCCAATAATTATTTAGTTGTTCACTTTGCTTTGCTTGTTGAATTATAGAACATTATTATAACACATTATTATGTCTTTTATTTGTGATTGTAATTGTATTGGAAATTGGAAATTATTGTTCTATTGCTCAAATGAATTAGATTTGTATTAGAGTGATTTTCTTATTGATAGAATGCATTATGATTTAATAATATTATGTCGTGATCAATGGTATTCACATTTATTGATTTTGTGTTATAAGTAGGCTTCAGTTCTGTCAAGTCTAATTTGGGTCTAAATGCTTTAAACATGTGTTTATTGCTGCGACATGAAATTGAGTCCTTGATGAAGACTTACAAACTTGTTTATTTATTGGTTAAAAGGTGAGTCTTCAAGATATATCGGCTGTTCAATTTGATGCAAGTAAGCTTATGGAGCAAAGCCTTGTTGCACTTCCTAGGTTTAGTAAGGCGCCATGGAAAGATATTGGACCAGAGCTGAAACCGTGCTGGACCAAACAAGGACTTCGTAAGTTCACTGAGATGATGCTTTACTCATGTTTTCCTTCTCTTCCGGTTGTTGCCTAACTCATCTTCCTCTATTATGGGTTTTGTAGAAGCCAAACATTCAAAGGGTTTCATCGTATTCTCATTGACTAATGGCCCTGAATACCATATCTCACAGGTAATGTTATAATTGTAATCTGTGTAAATTGTGCACATGAATTTTTGTGAGATATTAAATGGGGAGATCTGAGGCACCCCAAATGTAGTTAACACAATTGAAATTTGTCGCTTTTGACCATCACACCGGGCTTTCTATAAAGGGAAATAGGATGCTCATTCATTTATGTTAGTGCAATTTCTGTGCTGCTTGGTGGTTCCTAGGCCAGATATTGTTAGATACTTCCTAGTTGTTTGGACGTCTTGTAGAGAAGAAAAGTAAGGACTTTGGACTTAGTATTACTTATGGTTCGAGTAATATGTATAGTGACTATAGATTTTGTCTTTCTGTTTAGGAGGTCTCAGATTGGATTCAATGTTTAAAGTGATTGTTTTAGAAGATCTCATATCTCCAGACCATGAGAACGTTTGCTTGTTGTAGAGTTCTTGCTTGGATTCTCTGCATGTGAAATCTCTTATGGCTAGTTCATTCAAATCACCTTTCTCCCGTTTCTTCTTTGTCCTCATATATAATTGTTGATCTTCTGTTGTTTGCTGATATTAGATGGCTAACGCGGTGGTGGTTGCGAGACATCTAGGGGCTGTACTTGTTCTCCCTGACATTAGGGGAAACAATATTGGCGACACAAGGTTAGTGTTCTATATAATTTTAGTCTTCCTCTACTATCTTATAATCCTTGTGGTGTGTTTTTCTTTTATGAAGTTTTTGTAACACATTCAGTGTTGGCCTTTCGATAAAAGTTCTTTTATTCTTCTCTTGCAATTGCCAAGGATGACATACTCTGGACTCTCGAGTACCAAAATGAAGAGTATTTTGGTCCCTTAATAGTCCATGTGAACTTAGTTGTATAATCATTCCACAAACTTACCAAAATTTATGAGTCAAATTTAGTTGTATCATCCCGATTTAGCACCATAGTCAGCTGAATGTCCTTCATTCAGGATACTATTGGCATTGATAGAAAACATTGTAGGCTGGTGGCATTGTACCTTTCTGCAGGGTATTATACCATCCTGGGCTAACAGTACTTCAAGTTGGTCAGGACCGGGACTTATAATGTTCTAACATCGCCATTTGATCGTATATGTTTATGAGATCACGGCTTAGACTAGGTACAATTATAGTTGTGTCTGTGTATGTTTAATATGTATTCAGTTGAAATTTGCTCTAAATGAACTCTTTGTAGAACCTAAGTTTTAAATCATGGTTGACGCTGATGACTAACCAAGAGACTAGAAAGTAAAGATAAACTTTGATGTCTAAACCTGCCATTTACTGTTGAAATCCATGATATGATGGTTCCTTTTGGAATATTTTACTAAGCTGAAATCACTCTTCAATAAAAACCTCCTTTTCTGTATCCTATAATAGATTCATCTATAATTTGATAATCATATATTCATATATGACAGATATTCATGATGCGAAAATTCAAACTTTATACCAACATTACTTAAACATATGAGATCAATAATTTCATATAAAACAATCACAGATTTGCCGTGTTCATAAACAAAATACTTTAGTTATCAGCTTGTTTACACTGCTCAGAATATTCAAGTACAAAATAAGGAATAACTTTTTTTTTTAAGTTGAAATTGTAAGACTTGTTTTGCCTAAAAGTTCTACATATGTTTATGATGGAAGCCTTAATGTGAGTATAAGCTTTATTTTAATTCTTGAGTTACATCTACTAGTATTATTTATGCTAATAAACACCATGTTTAAAGTTTAAATCACTTGTAATTCATGCAGGTACTTCCAAGAAATATATGACTTAGAAAAATTCATGAAAAGCGTCGATGGTGTTGTTGAAGTTACGAAGTCTTATCCGGATGAATTAGTGGCTGAAACACTTGATGTCGTGAGGGTTCCGAACAGAGTTACTGAAGACCATATTGGAGAACATATTGAACCCATCTTCCGGAAAAAGGGTAGCTTACGACTTGCAACTTACTTCCCTACCATGAATATGAAAAAGACAAAAGAAAATAAGGGCTTGGACTCAGTTGTGTGCTTGGCAATGTACGAGACTCTTAAGTTGCAACCTGAAGTTCATGAAGTGGTTGACTCCATGGTAGAGAAATTAAGAACCTTGAGTCGGAAGTCAGATGGCCAATTTATTGCAGTGGATCTGAGGATTGAAATGTTAGAGAAGAAAGGGTGCCAAGGAAGCGGAGGTAGTGGGAAAAAAAGGTGTTATAATGCCCAGGAAATCGGAATCTTCTTACGGAATATCGGCTTTGATAGGGAGACTACAATATATTTGACTCAGTCTAGGTGGCACAAGAGTCTAGATGCTCTGAAGAAAATCTTCCCAAAAACATATACAAAGGTAAGTAAATTTTGCTTTACCCTAGTGCAGTCATTTATTTTGTTTGATTGGTGATATATGAATTTGTAGGTAGTTTTAAGTGTTATTAACACCTGTTTGCCTTTCACAAAATTCTGCAGGAAGGTATAATGCCAGTGGATAAAAAGGAAAAGTTCCTCAACTCGGGAAGTTCAGAACTTGAAAAGGCTCTTGACTTTTCCATATGTTCGCAGAGTGATGTTTTCGTACCTGCCATCTCGGGCCTGTTTTATGCCAATGTAGTTGGAAAGAGAATTGAATCTGGCAGGACTCAAATACTTGTTCCGGGCAAAGTAACCAGTTCTTCTTCTGTCGCAGATTTCATATCCCCTTACATCTCGAAGCAAAACCACATGGCATATTCATGTTTCTGCTAAACATCCAACAGGTCATACTTAAATCAAATCTTCCATTTCCTAGAAATTGTTCTTGAGATCTAAAAACAGGTGTCAATCTGAGTTCGACTGGAGTTTAAATAGCTAGGTTCTTTCAACATGTATATGTGAAACTAGATGGGCTATTGATATAATATCATGTATTATGTATTTATGTACAATTTATTACATAGTTTTGTTGGAAAGTTATACATGATAGTTCTATATTGATTTCTATAGAAGATTGCCACTATGATCTGAGTGTTGGTGTAATATTCACAATTGTTGCAACAGAAGAAAAGATTGAATTTGATTTCTTGTAAAAGAACAAGTATTGTAATCTTATTTGGCTGCAAACTATTTGAATATCAAGATCAGTCTCCTTACTGCCAACCAGAGGAAACTCTTAACTGTTAAAACCAAAAAGTATTTGTATTACTGATAAGTTAAATAGAATTAAATTGTATAGTTTGACGGAGATGTAAAAGATAAAAAAAAAAAAAAATCTCCCAGGCAACCCACTTGCCTACAAAAAATTTTATCTGTGTTTCCTCTGGTATGTGGTTCGCGTGGTCCCAATCACAACATGCCACGTGTTTATAAATTAGTTGGATAATTGATTGAAACCCACTAGGGTTAACTACACCATACTAGGTTATATTTTTTTTAACACGTGGCACCCTCCTATAGGGTGCATATCGAGCAACTTCACATAGAGACGCATCCGTCCTTTTTCAAAATGGTGTGGAAACAGGAGGTGCCCTCAAAAATCAAATTCTTCGTGTGATCTCTCTTGCTCAATAGAACTTTGACTAAAGATAACCTGCAACACCGAGGTACGCAGATTGCTCCCCTATGTTCTATGTGTTCTTGTCTGAACAAAATCATTGTTCATCTCTTCTTGCATTGCTCTGTGGCGTTGGAAGTGTGGCATTCTCTGCTTATTCCGTTTCCAGAGTTGTACTCTAATCTGTTTAGAGTAGACTCTGTTGAACAATGGTTAAGGGAGTGGCCAAGTGGTACTAACCATGAATTCGGAAGGAAGGTTTGGAGGTACCTCTCATATGCAGTGTTGTGGTCCATATGGAAGGCAAGAAATAATGTTATTTCAGGGGCAAGTTGGTTTGCATAAACAACATATGCAAAGAGGTCAAATTCATCATTTGGTATTGGTGTTTCAGCTGCAAACGTAGATAGAAATACAGATTTCAGGATATTGTCAACAACTGGAATGGTGTGATCAAGGGGAAGATTGTACCAGTTGACCCTGGTTAAATGCTCAAGAGGCGGAGGGGTCTCGTTGTTATTGTTTTAGTCTGTTCCTAACCTGACGATGTTTTTGTTGGTAAAACATGCTGATCAGGAATTTGTTTTAGCTCTTTTTCTATCAATAAAATCAAACTTATCAAAAAAAAATAAAAAAACCCTCCTATAGGGACCACATGACCACATATATTTAAGCATCACAGATAAAATTTTTTGCACTTGCCTGTAGCACCAGAAAATTTTATCTGTGATGCTTAAATGTATGCGGTCATGTGGTCCCTACAGGAGGGTGCCATGTGTGAACAAAAATATAACTTAGTAGGGGTGTAGTTAACCCTAGTGGGTTTGTGATGCAGCGGAAGCTAAAATAAACTTAATCTAAGAATTAAAATTGCAAGGAATTGAAATAACGGAAAAGAATTGCAATAAGTAAAAGCTGAAATTTAAATAACTTGAAAGTAAATTGCAGAAATTAAAGAACTTGAAGTAAAAACTAAATTGAAAGACAATAAACTAAATAATAAACTCTTCAATCATCAATCTTGGCTAAGAAATTCGTTTTTGGAGCTCTTTATATAGATAACTCCCTTGACTCAACTAGGAAACCTACTAGAACTTGAATTACTTGTTCCCTAAGGTATGTATTAACTTTTGGCAACTTTCTAAGTCTATTAGTACTCAAAATAAGACTTCTAGACACTTCTAAAGACACTCTAATTAATAAAAACGAAAATAACAATTTATAAATACTATTTAGGCTTCTAAATAAATCATAAACCCAAATAGAAAACCAATTGGAGTATGTGTTCTGTCCTACATCAGTTTGAATCAATTATCCAACTAATTTATAGATATGTGGCATGTTGTGATTGGGACCACACGAACCACATATTAGAGGAAACACAGATAAAAATTTTTGTTGTAACACAGCGACCGGGGTTCGAGTTGTGACCGTGCGTCTACAAAAAAAAATTTACTCCCTCCGTCCCGTTTTTACAGGCTGATTGGTGTTTTCACGTATATTAAGAAAGTGGTGAAAAATGGTTTACTTGCATTTAATTACAATGTTATTTCCAAAAACACCCTTGTTCTTTTTGTTGTGTATATTTAATGCTATTAACTATATTTAAAAAAAAAATTCACAACTAATAAGGTGTAAATTTGTCACTTGTTTTATTAACTGTTTTGAAGTGTGTGAAATGGACTATATAGTGGGACAGAAAAATTAGGCAAATAAGCCTATAAAAATGGGACGGAGGGAGTATCTTTTAATATTTTTTTTAAAGGCCCATTAAAAAAAGAAAAATACAATGTATTGGGCTTCTTTAAACTTATAGTGGGCATTGAAGCCGGCCTGCAGCACATTCTTAAATCTTAAGAGTATGACTAATCTAATCATTCGTTTGTCTTTTATTAAAATGAAATTAATTAATTAGAGTTATAAACCGGCCAAATGTGTAGTTAGCTCAGTGGTAAGAGCTAAGGTATTAGGTATGGCGTTGTTGCTGAAACCGATCTCTCTGACTCTTTTTCCATTTGTAAAATTCAAGAAAACTATAATTCTTGAAACAACAACAACAACAACAAGAAGAAGAAGAACAAGTAACTCAACTCAACCTACTCATCAATTCTTCTTCAAACAAATTTCCAATTGTTTCGATGATACAAGTTCAAAGCAAATAAGTCGAATGCATGATGAATTCAACCCAGAAATCAGAATCGAAGAAGCAGAAACACCACCAAGTTCATGGTACAAAGATCCTTCTTTTTACAATCTTGAACTCAATCGTGTCTTTTATCGAGGTTGGCAGGCCGTAGGTACGTCTATTCACTCTCTCGTGCACACCTGCTTCTTTATTTTCTCCGTCACTTGAGATTCTTGTAAAATTACAGTATTGACCTCAAAACATTTTAGCAACACTGAATTTATTAAGGTTAAACTCGTCATTTTGTCACAACATATTACAAGTCCAATCTGAATAATGCGTTAGAATGAAAACAAGATTTCCATGAACAGGATACTTTACATGTCTCGCAATGGGTATTAGTATACTAGTATAATATAAGAAACTTATTTGTGACCATGTGGCTATCAAGGTAGGCGAAGGGCTTCTGTAACCTTAGACTCCTTATGCTGCTGTTCGACTGAACTCGTTGGCTCTGCGTCCACCGTTCTGTAAATACAAATTGTATAGGCTCATTGTGATACTACTATGAAACTATGAAAGTACCAAACATTACAGTTACAACTCAATACTGTTAATAGTAAATTGTTGATGGAGATATTCTGTGAATTTGCTAATGTAGTTATTAGTAAGACAAGAAAATGTTCCTAGCTGATTTGTGTTCGAAACAAAGTTTCCCGTTTTACAATCAAAATAAACTTTACAGACATTTGCATTTCATTCAATTCTGTGATTCATAGTTACTTTTAGCTTTAGATCTCTAACTGCCTTCCTCTACAGTCTAGACATTAAACTCTGTTTTTAAGTTTGTTTCAAATTGGGCAAGCTTTTTATGTACTACTTTTTTGCCGTATTAGAGGTGTATCTGCCTAATCATGAACAAGTTAGACAGTTCAATGGGGAAATGACAATTATTCACATTATTGAGCTGACTTGTGTTGTTTCTGCATATTTTTTTTTTTATGTTCATTGAATGTCAGGGTTTACAGAACAAATAAAAAATCCCCATGACTTCTTCACTGGCAGGTAAAAAATCTTTCTTTGTTATTATCATTGTCATACAGTGTGATTTTAAGTTAGTAGACTGTATCTTTTACAAATGTCTTTACTTCAAGGTAGCTAATTAGAAAAGCGCATCAGATTGGGAAGTGTACAGTTTGTAATATGTCGAGATGCTAATGGTAAAGTTCATGCTTTCCACAATGTGTGTCGCCATCATGCCTCTCTTCTTGCATCCAGGAGTGGCCAAAAATCTTGCTTCGTATGCCCTTATCATGTGAGTTTCAACGCTTCCTGGCAGACACCACATATCTGCATAGACATTTTATTTGTTATCTTTAGTAAAAAAGGATTCAAGTTGGCATTTCATTTCCGACAATATCTCTTATCAAGTATGTTCAAAAATGGTCCAGAATGTTGACAATCTAGAGTTTTGGTATTGGAGGAAGAACGTAGTACCTTTCCTCCTACTGAGTGCAGTGATCATAATTTCTGTAAACCCCTTGTCATTTGTAATACATATATAAAAAAATATTTTGACCTATTACTTTGGTAGGGATGGACTTATGGCTTGGATGGGAAACTCCTAAAGGCAACAAGAATATCAGAAATACAAAACTTTAAATTAGATGTATGTGCTTCTCTCTCTGTGCCTCCCAAATAACTCTTCTCCTACAAACAATTTCTGAGAGTGGTGATTTGTTTTTTCTGTTCTTTTGGTTTTTTTTTTTTTTTATCAAAATTTAGGAATTCGGGCTTATACCGGTGCAAGTGGCTATATGGGGCCCTTTTATACTGATCAATATAGACAAAGGTATTGAGCCTCAACAGCAGGTTCATAACAAGATAGTGGAAAATGAATGGCTGGGTACTTGTTCAGAACTACTGACTACAAATGGGATCGACACATCACTAAGTTTTGTCTGTAGGCGTGAATATACCATTGATTGTAACTGGAAGGTTTGTTTCTTTCCAGATTCATATACTATCTTAGTTTCTTTTGAGTAGAAAAAGCATACTGACTTTCTCTTTTGAATTTGTACAATCTAGTCATACTTTAAATCTCTTAACTTATTGTATTGCAGGTCTTTTGTGACAACTATTTAGATGGAGGTTATCATGTCCCATATGCACATACAGGTCTTGCGTCTGGCCTAAAGCTCGAGTCCTACTCAACAACAGTATGCTTGTTACTTATTTTATTTCTGATGCCCTTGTATCTTTTTCTAAGGCATTATATGTATGCATTTCTTAGACTATATCATCAATATGCTTAAGAATGGAGTGGTTGGGAGGTTTCCTTTTCGGGTACTTTTGTGTTGTGTTCATTATCCTTTCAACATGACAACACCCAACCTCTTTCTGGTGATCCTATGCAATAGATGTTTGAGAAGGTCAGTGTCCAAATATGTGAAAGCGGATCCAGAGAAAATGGAGGTGATTATGATCGACTTGGATCAAAAGCCATTTACGCTTTCATCTATCCAAATTTTATGATAAACAGGTACTGCTGTTGAGTGTGATTATTCAGTTATTTCACCCTTGACTTTTCCATCTTACTACTACTTTAGGATATAGTAATTGACGTTGAGATATTGGTGATTCTTAGGTACGGTCCTTGGATGGACACTAATCTTGTGCTTCCACTCGGACCTAATAAGTGCCAAGTGATATTTGACTACTTTCTTGAACCTTCTCTCAAGGTATACGTCATTTATATATCTTAATAAAATATAAGTGTCATAATCATGCCATCAACTGGTTCAAGATTATGCAGGGATGTTTGTTTGTTTTCATTCAATAAAATTCGAACTATCAAAAAAAAAAAAACTGTTTCAAGATAGCTCCGTACTATATGCATTTCTTGTGCCATATGACAAAACCATGTGATGAAATATGATGGCTTCAAGTTTTTCGTGCCAATTTGGCTACTTTATTTTGAATTGTCACCATGCTCTTCACTTGGACTTGGTTACGATTATAAGGGCAATGAGCTTCTCAATTGCTTCACGTAGAGAAGATCATTTTAGCAAACATTTTTATCTATTCAACTCATGTTCGCACCACTTATAGATAATGTGCAATAAGTATCCCTACATCCCTGGTTGTTTTCACGTCAAACCACACTCAACACCGCCATGTTATCCAATCCCATTGATTCGAACTGATTGCTTTACATTTGCTCCAACATCTCAGGATGACAAAGCTTTCATTGAGAAAAGTCTGGAAGAAAGTGAGAAAGTGCAGGTATGGAGTTTAGAATGCTTTTTTATCAAATCTCATTTGTCTGCATTTGTTCTTTTCATGGTTGATTTCTAAATATTTTGTGTAACTAATTCAATGATAGATTGAAGACATCGCATTGTGTGAAGGTGTTCAGAAGGGCCTTGAATCACCAGCATACTGCACTGGCAGGTATGCTCCTACTGTTGAGAAAGCCATGCACCATTTTCATTGCCTGTTGTCAGAGAACCTTACCAAATGATCTGCAGATTGTATTTACTATTCTATGTTTCAAAAGGAAAAAAATATCAGCAGTCCATATATATTCCGTCTCATGTATCGATCAATTTTCTTAAGAAGGCGAGATCTCATATTGTTTTCTTTTGGGATTAAGCTCATTATTGTGTAGAATAGAATGTGATGTTAGGAAGTACTGTACAACAACATATAATATTAAATTTTGGTCCAATTCTGTAATTGTTCAGCACCAATAGTCAGCAAAACAAAGCTGGCTAGTGACTAAGTAATTACCAATTACCATACCTTAGCTTTTGCCTGTCAACTAGATTTTGGCTTTTGCCTTATTGCCAAAAGTCCTTGAGCATCCTAGGCCCTAGCGGTGAGTATGCTGATCCTTACATATTTGATTTCTCTAATGAAAATTTTGCCTTGACGACTGTTTGGACCATCTATCCTATCCTGTTCCTCCCGATTAATCAGTTCGATATATATGCTAGGATGCAGGCAACTGCTTCGCACCAGAAAAACACTGAATATATCAACTTGTACTTCTCATTAGCAAGGTATGCAGCATGAATATGACAGGCTCAGCAGGGCAGTATTGAAATTATTATAGATATCAGGTTGTGACATTTAGTGGCAACTAATGTGATAGTGAATCAGTGATACTAACCATTGTATAGGAGAACGACGATGGTAGGACGATGGTAGTTTCTACCCTTCACAAATATGAAATCCCCTCACATTTCTTGCCTCTGCCATCTAGCTGACCAGTGCCTATAAGAAGCATAGGGCAAACTCTTGCTTTTGACAACATTCCAGTTTCTTAGATAACTGAATCTTCTGAAATTCTGGAAGAAACGATAAGAAAAATCATTATCCCTTGTTTTGGCCTCTGGCACATTTTATGCACTTTTGCGACTTTGTTGTACATTGACTGCAACCATAGAGAGAGGCATCAGGCATGGGCACCGTGGAGTATGCTTAGGTGTTTGTTCTTACTGATAGGAATAGCTGTATTAATTAATCTTTAATTGAATAGTAGAATTGCCAAATGGATTATATCTCAAATTGGCATACAAGTTTCTGGACTTCTGGTGCAATAGCTCTAGACCCATATTACCCCTTCATTGATTAAACGGCTATATTTTCTCAATATGGTAGTTCTCAGAGTTCCATATTTCTATTGCCAACTTTGCTAATTTCCAATTAAGGAAATCTTCTTACATTCCATTAAACTCACCATTCTCCATAACAATGTTTAAAATACTAGCCGTTATCAACATTCCAATATTGGACTTCAAGAATCTCTAAATCCTTTATAATTCATATTGAAAGAAAAAAAAAATCTTTAAGAATATCATCAGTTTACATTTTTCATCAAAGCAAATATCTCTTTTAATATTTTTGCAGAATCCATTATGGCCAATCCTACAAGATGTGCAGGTTGTAGATATCTTAGAAGAAGATGTCCTGAAGATTGTGTTTTGGCTCCATATTTCCTTTCTAGCAATCCTGAAAGATTTATTTGTGTTCATAGAATCTTTGGTGCTAGCAATGTTAGTAGAATGTTAATGGTAAACTATCTTTTTTTCTTATATTATTTTCTACGTAGTCATAAGAAAATCTGTGATGGAATCTGATATATTCATGTGATATGCAGACTCCAGTTCATAAGAAAACAATATTAATGACGTCCTTGCTAGTACTAGGGAGAGTTTAATCTGTAATGCAATTTAATTCAACTGAACAATTTAACTATGTTAAATATCTAGAATAATTACAAGATATGATATCGTTAAATTCCTAATACTATTTTTTTGCCGACGGATTACAGCAACTTCCAATGGTACATCGGGCAGCAGCGGCAGATTGCATGTCATATGAGGCGGCTAACAGAGTTAGAGATCCAGTTTATGGTTGCACAGGGATTATATACCAATTACAACAACAGATTGCAATGCTTGAACGTGAACTTGCAAAAGCACAAGGTGAAATTGCATTTTACAATGCTCAACAACAGGAAATGAATAGAGACCAAGACCAAGGTGAATCATCATTGTTCAATGCAAGCCAGCAACAACCATTCCACTTGGATCAACAACTTCTACTACACTATTATCAGCTAAATCTAAACCCATAATCAAATGTTGTGGAGGCAATTTGTTTCTTTGATTTTTGTTTAAGTTTCCAAATTAATAAGGAGATTGATGCTTGTTTAAATCTGAAAAATCAACAATAAAAAACAGCAAAATTACTGATTGCATCAAATGCTTGTTTAAGTTTGTTAAGAGTATATTGATTTTCATGAAAAAAAAAGGGTCAAGAAAAGATTTAATAACTGAAGATATATACTAACGCATATACATTAATCAATCTCATATCTTGCTACCTTGCTTCACTTTGTTATCCCAGGCAACTCAATCTCATATTTATGTAAGCCTTAGCGCATCTTTGTAACTGGTTCCTTATCATTCTCTCTGATGTAACATTCTTTTGTTCATTAATACAAATCCTTACTTGTGTGCAAAAAAAATATAAATTTCACTTGTCACTCCCTTTACCTTAATATTGCACGAGGAAACACATACCAGACCATTCTCCTAATTTCCTAAGCCTCTAGCAAAGTGTTGGCAAATGGCCAATCCATCGTATGTAACCAACTGCACTAGCATGTTGGGTACAGACGTTTATTAGCAAGGAGTGCATAAGACATCCACACCTCATGCATTGAAGCATTGATCATCTCCTCCTAAAAGTTTAATCACCCAACTCCAGAAGGACAAATAGTACATCAAAACTTAGGTGAGCTGAGCTCAGTTGATCTGGGGTTCGATCCCAGGCAGTGCATCTTTGAGTTACCAATCTCATTAAACACAGGCTTGCCAATCAAAAATATATATATATAAAAAACCAATAGAAACATTTAACCTACATGGTACCTTAGCTATCCACAAACTAACTCAAAAGGAAATTGGATTTCCAGATTAAGGGTAGTAGTTACATCCCATTTCAGATGTGAATAAAATAGTTTAACCAGAGAATTTTATTTGATTGCCGGCGGCTGCACTCACAAGTCAAATCTGCTTAAGTGCCCAACCCTCTACATGTTCATTAGCTTTACATTACATCCTTTTGACTGCTAGGAACAAAAATAACTATGCACACACTAGTCTATAACCTCCCAAGTCCCAAATTGTGATTACAATGTGTTAATAAGGATCTATTGTTATCTTATTATGAAAGTAACTTGCTCTTCAACCCTATAAACCTCACCTTAAACGATAAACCTCAACCTCAGAACTGTTTTCTAGAATCTAAATAAGTGCCAAGAAACAGAGGGGACCAGACCAGACCAAACCAAGGCCTAAGAAGATCCCAAGTACTTGCAAGGTTGCTGGGTGTAATTCCCACTTCAAGAGATCCCCAAACATCACTTACCAATCTAAGTGTTTTTAGTTGTGTTGTTTGGGATCTAAATGATGGGTTATCATAAGATTCTTAACTTCCACAAAATGAATCAGATAAGAGACTAGACAGAGAACCCAAACTGAATCCAAGTACTTACCAACATAAGATAATGAAGCAGAAGCCATTACTTCTCAACATTTCAGTTTGTAAGTTAAAATTTTCAAGTCCCTAAATGCAAAAACGCCAGGACAAATGGATTGCTTAATAAACCCTAATAACTACTCATCACAACCTTCTCCATCATCATGAATCTACTTTTTAGGTTTTTGAATCCAGTATGAGTTCATCATGAAAAACCCCGTCTATCCGTACGCAGTATAAACATGGCGTGCTTAACCCACAGTAATAAACCAGCCACAACAAAAGGTTGAATACAGCAAGCTGAGACTCACAAGATTCCGATTAAATTTTCTATGCAGCTTTCAAACAATTATAGTAACAAGATTGAATTAGGATTTGTTCACAAATACTTATAAACTGTCAGAAAATTAGTTATACTAATTACACGAGGAAACTTTGAATGCACATTGTGGTTTGTTGTCAAGATCCTTCCTCTATATTCAAACAGTCTGCCCAAATCACAAAACAACGGCCAAAAAAAAGCCTGCAAACCAACCAATCTCTAGCTATATACTGTTTCTTCAACCTGAAAAGAATAGTAAACTATCAGCAAGCAAATTCCCATATCCTCATTAAAGACACTAGAAAAGTATGCATCAATATATGCAATTTAGAAATGCTTACTGGGAGGAGCTGCACGCCTGCGCCGTCTGACACGCCTGGTGAAGAACTCGCTCAAGGGTGTCTCCGGTACTGGCAGGAGCTTCCCCGCGATAGCAAGGGGCCAGCTAAAAGAATTCAGGCGAAGACAATGGATCAATTGTCACAGAGCATAACAAGAAAGCATAGAAACACTTGAAGCACAATAACACAAAGAAATTGATCAAATGATGAAGCAAACAAACCTTATAGCACCAATGGCAATGGATACAAGCCATTGCTTCCAATTGAGTTTGATAGTATCAGTAAACTTTCCCAGAAACTCAATGATAACAATCTGCAGAAGATGATACAGACTTTGAGATTTTGTGTGACAATTGCCAAATAATACAGGAACAATAGATAAACTGAAGTTTTGCCACCTGAAGTACTAGCGTGACTCCCACTATAGCCATAAAGAGACGGTTCTTAGTGATACCACCAAACACATTCATTTCATCAGGCTTTCGGGCATTGAATTCGTTGAATATCTGCAAATTTAGTTTGTCATAAATGTCAATGAAAAATTTAAAGGCCATGTGGATACAGCCCCACTAAAATAGAATAATATCATCACTTTTTTTAGATCAACTAAAATCTGTAAGTTTGTAGCATTCTCATGTTGGTCGCCAGACTTACTTGACATAGGACAAATGCATTGAATATCAAGGTATTGGCTGCGTGGTCAGTCTTCAGTTCTAAGAAGCTTATGTTCTTCCCCATGAAATTAAGGACAAGGAGGACGATCACTTGGTAGAGAGCCTGCAGTATCCCAATAATACATCAATAGTAATTGAAGGCAGGGCTGAATATTTGCATGAAGTTTTGACAGATAATTGTCAGCTATAAACTATATAACCTACATACCTGTACAAGCAAGTTTCTCCACATAATATTTGTAATAAGAGGTTCCCTGGATACATACATATAAAGAGACGTAAGCAAGTAGCAATAAAAGAACACCTAACAAATAAACTGCAACCGTGATGTTTTTCTTTTCTTTTATGATAACTTTGTCTAGAAAATAGAAAATGGAGAAAACAAAGCCAAACGTGGTTCAGGACACTTTTCCAAAAACAGTAAGAAGAATAAAAAAAACAATAACTAACAAGTCTACATCATGACCTTAACTGATATCCAAAACTATATCATCCATTCTATTATTCTATGCAATCTAACCTTCGACCGACAGGAGATCTGTGCATAAGATGATCAGTTGGAGGTTCTGTAGCCAGTGCAAGAGCTCCAAGAGTATCCATGATGAGGTTCACCCAGAGAAGCTGTGTATCGAAAAAAATGTATCAACATCCAAAAAAGTATAAAATAAATAATAGATAATAAAATAACAAAATCAATATTTAAACAAAAAGGTGATTTTAACGTAAAAGCTGCAGACAAAAGCAAACCTGCACAGCATTTAAAGGAACCTCCCCAGTGGTAACCGCAGCCACAACATTAATTATAAGGGCTGCAACATTGACTGTGAGCTGAAATTGGATAAACTTCTGAATATTGGCATATACAGAACGACCCCAGCGAACAACCTAGTATAAACAGCAAATTTTGAGATGACTTAGATCTTGCCTATCCAAGACAGAATACAGAAAACGAGACTACTAGCATATAAACAAAACAACCAGGCAGGTTCTCATATTAATTCCCCGAAAACGTAGCTGCTATAAGTTTCATCCTTACTATCATTAAAACCAGTTAATAATAATTTTGGAAAGAGCCCTGCAAAATATACCACTCAACTATTGACCGGGATAACTACTCTTCTGTATCGACTAACTGGAAAGAACATGTTTCCCAGCCCATGAATATCAAAACACTGCCATAAATTAGACAACAGAAAATAGCTATGATAAACCAAGTCATAGTTTTTTCACTAATTTAGATCCTGCCATGCCATATTTCAACTAACCTTTACAACCGAAGAAAAGTTATCATCTAGTATTATTATGTCTGAGCTTTCTTTGGCAACTTCCGTTCCTGCGATTCCCATTGCAAGACCTATGTCTGCCTGAATTCCAAAATGGGAAAGTCACAAGTGTGGCCATATATAAGTATCAAAACTAGTACAAAAACTTACAACATTACAGAAGGGTAAATTGTACAAGAAAAAACAGCAGTAGTAAATGCTGAACTATGGTACCCAGATAATTCAAATGAATTCCATTAGCATGATGAAAGTCTAGACACAAGTGTCATAAAGTTCTATATCTGATTTTGTATTCTTGCAATCTGGTAATAAATGACATGTGAAGAGATTGGATTCATCCCTCTATGTTCCCCCAACAAGAAATTTTGACATAAACATGACCTTAACAATCCAGCTTATATACTATACTTTTTTCCAAAACACAAAACACAAAGTTGTGCAATCCAGAATGACGAATAAACTCATTCAAGTTTATCTTGAACTGAGCAATGAGCCAATGAGAACAAAACCAGAAGACCATAAACTTCTACCAATGAAGCAAGTAAAAAGGAATGATAAAATCATCCGGATACAAATAAAACAAATAAAGTCTCTTTCCCAAACACCCAAAATATAATCCCACAAGTCCCAAGGCGGATACATGAACGATCTATAAATTAATCATGCATAAAAGTCCAAACCTCATGCAATGCGGGAGCATCATTAGTGCCATCCCCTGTCACAGCAACAACATGACCTCTTCTTTTCAGCGCTTTAACAAGTAGAAGCTTGTCATTGGGAGAAGACCTTCCCATCACCTACATATGAAATTCTCATTAAATGTATGCCAACAAGGCAGTGATAACTTTATTCAAGTCATTGTACCACAATACATCATGCCTTATGAATCAAAATACAAGATTAAAATCACACAGGATAATAAGTAGAATACAAGGTCATAAGAATCCCTCATGTCTTAAGAACAGTATAACCGAGTTCGCATGGATAAACATCAAACAAACAACAAGACATAAAGCCACTTAATCATACTGATAATATTTAATATTATATTGCACCAAACTAGGTTGAAACCCTACCGATATTTTATCAGCAATTTCTTCCCGAGCGCTATCCGACAAAGCCCGAAAAACCTTTCCTTCGATGAGATTTGGCTCAGTTGCAGCAGCGTCTGAATCTAGTATCCCACACTCTAAGGCTATTGCTTTTGCTGTTTGAATGTTGTCTCCAGTGACCATGCGTACCTATTTGTAAAAGTGGAACCTTATTTCAGAATTCTTCTTAGTGTGAAGGGAATTTAGTCGCAGAAAAATGCAAGCATGCATACACAAACAGGGAATGATTTCCCTTAATATCAAACATAATGCCATCCCATTATATAACAAAAGAAACAAGAGTAAGAAGTTGCATATTTATCATATTAAAAAGTTAATATATTCGCCCACTAATGAAGCTCCCCAATGCAAAATTATTCCATTGTTAGTAATGCTGCAATCAGACAGCTGATATTGGCATCCCTGGCATCATCCTTGGGAATATACATCATCCATACATTCAATGGCCAAAAACTTCATCAGAAACCGGCTAGCCCTGGGAAACACCCATAACTAAAACTTGTGCCGATACACTGACTCATATGAACCATCAGATGGGTGCCTATTCAACCTGTTTTAAAATTAACCACACGATTATGAAGACCTTAACTTATGACAAGTAGCAAACAATTCCTTGACTTCTTGTACATTCCATGTGTCTCAGTAGGTATGCTTGTACACGTACGTAACTGAAGGCCCCATTTAGCATTTGCTTATTTTAAAGCTGTTTTCCCGTATGTGTACATAACATTATCCAGAATTAAAGATCTCCATATTCACCCTATATGTGATGCCTATATGTGATGCTTATATGTGATGCCTATATGTGATATGCATTCAGAAAGTGCTAGGCATCACATATAGGATGGAAACTAAACTTTAAAACAAATGAAGGGGACATTATAATTGAGCTCAAACCTAAGAATTAACAAGTGGTTTAGCTAAGAAAAACATGTGATTAAAAGTTCATCGATCTAAATTCGAAAGAGTTAAAAAGTTTTAAGGTTAGTACCACTATCGAACAAAGGTCTTAAATGAAAATAATCAAAGACTACAGGACACTGACAGACATATGCCCCAGAAACAACCTTGACATCATCCTTAAAGGATAGAATGAGAAAAAAGGTTACTAGATCACATCAGTTACTAATGCAAAAAAGAAAAAAATAATGATATACTGCTGTGGTCATCGCATGGACTGTATGACATTATGCTGATACCATCACCTTATAATTTTAAATTTAATCAGATGAACGAATACAAATTGTCAGATGTCTCTCTTTGTTTTTCTCTTCTTTCTTATCCCTGTTTGTTTTCTTCGATTTTGGACTCGAAAGAAACTCAAACCAGACATCATATGAATCATTGTGTTCGAGTGTATTCGACTCAGAGTTTTTATTAAGAAAAAAAAAACATGGTGTGTCCATCAAATGCGTTAAAAGGCCACAACAAATAAGGTGAAAATAATCTCATATAGAAGTATTGAAATAAAACTCAACCAACTGTCATGACTCATGACCACAAGTACTAGTACTTGAGAAAATAACCCCACAACCATGAATGAAATTAGTAGCCTTATTTGCCAGTAACTACTTTTAAACCAAATGAAAATAAAGATGCATTAAAAAGAAAGTGGTCAATATATCAGTACCAACAAGGAAAATGGCATACACCCAGAATCATTTATAATCCTTTATGGCTAACAGGCATATAGAGAAAATTCATGACACTGTTCTACAAATATTAAAAGAGACCAAGTAATTCACTGGAATAATACATGAAGAAACATAATAATTCACATCCAAAAATTAACAAATGCACCTGTAGCTAATGATGAAAAAGGCTAGAAAATACCTTAACACCAGCATTTGTACATAATTGCACAGCGTTCTTTACACCAGGCCGGCAAGGATCCTAAAAAAGAACAAATGTATTAGCAAATATTGAAACATAAAAAAGTGTACTTCCATAAATACTGACTTTCAAGACCATATTTGAGACTATAGCATAAGAAAAATAGTTTTCGATATATGAACATGCAAGATCAAAGGGGTGGTAACACTAGGCTTCAAAAGATGACCCTTTTATGTGAAACAAATACAACAGTAAGGAAAACCTTAAGCTTTGATAAAAACAAGTGGAAGATTGCAACACATAAATGGTCTTCAAGAGTATAGCAATTAGCAAATGGGTTTAATAGGACTATGAGACTATCCATCGCATACCAAGACCTCTCAGCTTGAATAGAATAAGATTTACATATAAATATACAGATATCTCCATGATAACAAAATGGAAAAACCCATGAAAATTCGGTAATACTACAAAAATACCATGGAGTGATACAGTATATTATTGCATGTGGACATGTTCAAAGTACTTAAACATCAGAAGGTAGTCTGCTGCTTGTCTAAGACTACTCAATAAATAAAGAACCTCGTACAACATGATATTACCGAAACTGCAGCAAAATAAAGAACCTAATATGAGGAATATCCAAATCTATACACAGTACCTTTATTCCAACAATAGCCAACAGAACAAGATCTTCCTCGGGTATAACCCATTGTTCCAGTTGATCTTCATCCTTTGGCACTTTGTTGATATCAAATAACCTGTAGGCGAGGGCAACACAGCGCAAACTACCTTCAGCCATATCTCCAATTGCTTTCTTGTGATATGCTACCTGCAATAAGAGTCACGGTTCTATATTATAAAAGGAATTTTTCACAAAGATTTTTAATTCAGATATGCACCCAAGTCCCGTTATTATATTCAAGAAAATGCTACTTAGTTTAGGACCTTCTGAAAAAAAAAAAAAGAATCTGCGGTTCTAAATTCATTGGGATATTGGTTTACATCAAAAGACATTCTTTAATTTGTGGAGCCACGCATACAACTTTAGTTACACAAATTAAATATGCTTACCTTATCTTCATCCAGTGGCTTCACAGCACCATCTGCATCAAGAAACGATGAACACGACGCTAACACTATTTCAGCAGCACCTTTCCAGTGTATATGAACTTCGTTGTTTGGCTGAAACAATAATCAGTACATGTATTTCTTTAGGATCACAGTAAGTAAAGACAATGAAAACATAAGATCAATAAATACACTCAACAATGTGTAAAACTTTATTAAGAAAATCATGCACTTTGTGAACAAGCAGAATCTTATAACTTTCGGAAGAAGCGGAATCTTAATGAAACTAAGTATTTTTAGGAACACAACAAGTAAAGCAAAAATATATATAAGAACCATGGATACACTTGATATGTGCAAAACATTGACAAAAAAACAAAGATCTTGATGACAAGCAGAATCTTACAACTATTAGAACAAAAATTAGATCAGTAATACTCATTTCAGTCAAGCCCCAAAATCCCAACAAAAGAAGCATGCTTATGTTTGAGAGCTTTCAAGAACTTATTGAGCTAGCGGATGGTCTTCTAGGAAGGAAAATAAAACAAAGTATGACACCAACTTGAAGCACCAGAACTGAAAAGAACTCTAGCATTATAAGTGCTCCAACAAAAGCAATTGGATGGGTGACCTCTTGGAAGCTGAAGAGGGGTGAAAAACACAATGCCGAGCAATCGCAGCGGCTAAATCAGGCAGTATCAGGATATAGTATGAAACAGATCATTTTAAAAGATCACGGTAGTCACAATACACTCAATCCCTCCAACATCAGTAATACACACTGTCAAATAACATTTCCTCTTTTCAAATTAATACTAACAAGAGGATTAAATTTACTAACCAGCTTTACAGCAAGACCACCTCGCTTCTTCTCAGAGTTGAAAGGGAATACATGAAGAATAGAGGCCTCTGATCTAACCACTTCCAACTTCATGCCCAGCTATAGGAAGATAGAAAAATACATATCAGCTCCATATAAAAATTAAATAAAAATAAAGACTTCAAAAAATTGTCATGATATGAAAATAGTAAAGTTACCTTGACCCCCCAAGAAAGGATGGCCTTCTCTGTGGGTGATCCAGATATCTCTACTTCACCACCCTGTAAATGAAATAAAAGGCAGATACTCATTCAAAAAAACGTCATGTAAGGCCGCTAAAAATAAAATCTGTATAATTTAGAATTCTGGCACTTAAGCATTGCAGATGAAAAATGAGATAGTATTGCATCAATATCTTTAGATTCAGAAAAATTACTGTTGCGCTAAACAATAAGACCAGAAATAAACATGAACAATCCAACAGTTAAAATTAGAAAAGTGAACCAGTCAACTATCATTATGTGTGACGACTAAATGACTAAACCAACAGTAAACTCCAGCTAGATCCTTTGACCCCTCTCCTACCATGAAAAACTGAACTTTATTAACTCACCTCAGAAGTGAAAACACTTCCCGTGCTGTTCTGTGCAATGCCTTCAACCAGCAAGGACTGTGCAGTAGGTGATAATGATCTCGAGTAATCAGAGGAATCTAACTTCTTCCCACCACTATATGCCTCAACAACAGTCATCTATAATCCCAAAAAAAAATCCATTAAACTAGGGATTTGCATAAAGAGTTACATCATCTAAGCAAATGAGAAAACATTGAATATAAAGTAAGTGAAAAATAAAATATTCGACAAAGGAAATTAGTGAGTTCAGTAGAGAGCAGGATCAAAGAATTCAGCTTCAGCGAAACACCCAATAATTAATTATAACAACCTGATTCAAGGTCAATGTTCCAGTCTTATCACTGCAAATTGTTGTAGCAGAACCCATAGTTTCACAGGCTGAAAGCCTCCTGACCTGCACCTCAATAAGGTTAGCAAACTGTGTATTATATGTAGGCGTGATTGAGGACATCAGTAATTTGTAGATGAGCATACCAAAGCTTTATCTGCCATCATCTTTCGCATTGAGTAGGCAAGGCTATACGGTTAACAAAATTTAAAACAAAACAAAAAATTAGTCAACATATATTACAGAAGCAAGAAAGTGGCAATAATGAAAGCAAAAAAGAGAGCAAAACAAACACTTACGTTAAGGTCACAGCCAAAGGAAGTCCCTCAGGTACTGCAACTACGACAATTGTGACCTAAAATGGTTCGGGTGATTCTTAGCAAGTGTCAAACAAAAAGTAGTAGCAAAAAACACATTTATATTATAAATTTAAGCATTGCATACAGACCGCAACAGTGACAATTTTAATTGCTCCATCAACCGCGTCACTGACATTTGTCTTTCCCTTTATAAACCTATTTGGTTCTCTCGTATGACCAGTAAAGTATCTGAAGTTCAACAGAAAAAATTCAAGAATAAAGCCCAATGGAAAGATATAGCTGGCTGCAATACTAAATTTTTCACTCAGATGCAAGATAGGTCGCTGGGAAGTGACAAACTGTAATTCACTTTTGTGGTTCGTCTCGTTCTCAGCCAAAATCAAAGTTTTTAGCAGCTTACTTATAAACATTGAGAGCCTAGACAACAAAAAATATAAATTCCTTTCTAAACAATGTCTAGAGAAAGGATCATCTCTTTTGCAGTTGGAATACCAAAATCTGGGGAATATGAGAGTCCAAATGAAAATTTCTGCAGCAATTATGGACAACTCTTGTCTACATTAGTTCCTTCAGCCAGGCGTCAACCTCCTCACTTCTATTATCCTCCATTAGTTTAAATAGTTAACATTACAAAAATAAAAAAATAAAATACCTAGCCAATAGTACAACCAGCACGACAAGAGCCACTGCAAGTCCAACTATACCAATAAAGGTTGCCACACCGTTCAAGCGTACCTATACAACTCATTCAAAAAGACAAACAGTTCATACAATTTATATATACACCAACAGTTCAAAACTTACTTTCAGAACATACAAACCTGCAAGGGAGTTTCTTCACCAGTATCCTCCGAGATACTTGCCATCAGCAATCCCCATTCAGTATTTATCCCAACACCAGTTACCTGGACATTGAGGTAAAATTATACAAACAGTAGCAAAGAAACTAATGCATCTTTCATCGAAACCAGAGAAACTAAGAAAATATGATGAGTACTTTATTTCTATAGGAGACAGAAACATTCCCTTTATTATTTCTTTCAATCAGGATCTCAAACAAATAAAGATCTGAAATTGCATGTGAAGTTGGTCTAGCATATAATAATAAAACAAATGCCGTGTGGATAGATAAACCATATTGCTTTTCGAGCTTGCAGTCTTTCTTTTTACTGACTAAAGGTCTAAAACATAAACTACAAACAGTGCATCATATCTCGGCAATAAGATGCCATATCATGCTAGCATTGCAAAAGTTCACAAGACTGATGTATTACCGACTTGCTATGAATACAGTACTCATATATTTTTATTATCTCGCCGATTAAAGTTCGACAACTTCACAAGAGATTAGGCTTTACCAGCATAGTACCGTAACCATCGGCCACTTTGCATCCAGACATCAGAAAAGGGTCCTTACGATGATCTTTGTGTACCTACAAAAACATAATATTCAAACATTCCAGGCCATGAGGAGACACACTGACAAATAGTTTAAAATAATTGGAATTAGGGACTCAACAATATAGATATGGTCGGTATAGATGGCATTAGTTGACATAGTAAAGATTCTAGACGTAACAAAAGCTTACGATCTTGGCTTCCCCAGTCATGCTAGATTCATCAATGGCAAGAGAGTGGCCAACAACTAAAACTCCATCAGCAGGAACCTATAAAGGTATCCAAAGTTATAATTGATAAAGATTGGCATCGCCAGTAACAAAAGAAATAGTGAACAAGGTCCACTCACCTGATCACCAATCTTGAGAGGTATAACGTCGCCAACAACAATATCAAAAATTGAAACCTCGACTCTTTTACCACCTCTAACGATCTGCACCAGCATGTTGACAATTCATCTTAGCTACATACATAGAAAACATAACCAAAGAAAATATCTTGAACAGAAGAACAATATACCTCCAAGTGTATATTTCGCTTCTCATCATTTAGATTCTGAAACTGCAGAGACTGTCTGTAATCACTGATAGCTGCAAGAGAAATAAAAAAAAAAAACTATAATATTGGCCAATTCATCATTAAATATCTTAACTGAATATCCAGTATTAAAACTCTCAGGGTTGATATTTACTTCAAATACAATCAAAACTAGTATATTTTAGCTATGTAGTCAAAACCATGCAAGGAGAGCTTTTATGATAGGTACTGTTCAGTGTTAGGCGCAACCAGAGAGCCTAGCATATTTGATGACATCTATGATGATGAGTAAGACAATGACGACTCAAGAAGAGATTAGAGGAGCAAGAATAGGAGGCCAACAGCAACTGAGGCTCTCTCCTGGGTATTAACTTTTATGTAGGAGATTATAGGGATCATGGCGTGAATTCTTGTATATTTTGGGGGTATTGGGGGGGTTCATTGCGGTCTTCAGACAATGACCTCACTAGTTTCTATTTGAAACATGCCTTTGATGTAATATTTTAATAATGACAATATCAACCAGACAATTCTTCAAAGACATTTACGTATGAAACACAAGTTTAAAAGGTCTTTCTTCAAATGAATTTAGCAAGGATACACTAATAAATCACATGCCTGTCACAACAATAACAAGCAGAACAGCAAAGGCAATGCTTCCCCCATCATACCATCCTTCCTTAATCCCCTATTATACAGAAACAAAACAACTGACATCAGTGGCAAAAACAAACAGAAACATAAGAGCTAAAATATTAAATGAGACAAGATCACTACAGTAACACCTGTAAAGCATAAATACAACACTAAGTGTCGAAGTACTAGCACAAGAATGCTTCGTGCACAAAACCAAGACCATCGCAATTTCCAATAGTAGTGTACAGAACAGTTAATAACATATAGATTATCAGCATAGACGTATAGAACAGAACAATCGCCTAAATAGATTAATGGTATATAGAATGACTTGGAATTTGCAAATGAGTCTATCCAGGACTTAGCAGACTTGTAGTTAACACTAATACTGTATCTTCCTTAACATAACCCATGACACCAAAGTCTAATGTCAAGTCTGTGAAAGCAGTTTCTAGGATTTCATGAACGTGACACAGTACCTAAATGAACATCCATTAAAGTACAAAGGAAACTCATGGCCAAAAGGACTGTTTGAAGTGGACATTGAATATATATACTCTCCACACCATCCACAAAAAAAAAATTATGAAGGATGTCAGTTCATACAAATTTTTTATCCAACTACTTTTTTTCCAGTAAAGCATCTTACATTATATTAATGGCAGATGGAAATAATCGAAATAATCCAGAGTGTCACATCCAATCGTATTCTTCAGCAACTGCCCCATACGATACCCATAGTAAATGATGGAGTTCATCTCATCCCAGTGTTAAAAATTATTAGAATTAAATGATACTTTAAAGTGTAGAGAATTTTCTGAATAATTCTAGGAAATTTTCCTGTCTTCAATTTTCTAAAGGTTCGGGAAAGTAAATCTAGGGTTTATTAACTTGCAGCGTAAGTCACCTCATGTACATATAAACATAGTATGTATGTTTATGATTAATGAATAGGAGATTTGATGTTTCGAGTTAACTTGTATAAAAGCTTTTCGATCACTGTGATACTTAGTTGATCAACAGGGGACCAACACTGGGACCAGAAATTAGTCAGATCACACATCTTGTGTACTCTGAGAGCAGCTCCAGATTAGAATCCTGGATCAGAATATCCATGCGGAAATATGTTCCCCCATAAATGTATGTGTTTATTAGAAAGATATAGAATAGCCTCAACACATAAGTATATGGTTATCATATACATACCTGTTTTTACTTAGTAAAGTGTGTATTTGTATTATGTGCATGTAGCATGTAAGTATGTATGCTTGTATGTACATTATTGCATATGCATTCTTTATGAATATATATAAACAAAGAATCCTTGTCATGACAAGATAACCTATTCACAAAGGAGCACAACAAGTGAAGTATCCCAACAAACAAGTTTCTTATTATATTATGAGCCATAAGAAGATTAAAGTGGCAAACAGTACAAAGTCCTTTTTTATCACTATCCAGGCTCTGGACAATAAGATTCAATGTTTCAGCCCATTCACTTGATGTGCTTCTTGCACAAAACACTAAGTGTGATGTCGTTTTGTATGTAGTACATCATAATTTGTAATCCACTATTATTCTTCTAAACCCTCAAATAGATTAATAGAACTACAAATCTTTAGACTCACCTCAGTCTTTATTCCTAGTGCCAGAGATGCTGCTGCAGCTACCATCAATATGATAAGAGTAAGGTCTTGCCAAGCTTCCCACACGAAGTTCTGCAAAAATAATAACAGAATATGATTCTCTATAACATAAATACCACAAATAAATATCGATACATAGCATTTGACGTATGCGACTATACCAAAAAACTCCGGCCCTTCTTCTTTGGGTACGTATTTGACCCAAAAGTATTTTTGCGATTCAGAATATCTGCATCATCTCCATTAATTCCCTTCTCTGGATTTGTTTTCAACATTCCCGCCAACCCTGTGACCTGGTGGCATAATTAATGCAGTGTTAGACGAAGCTTAGAAAAGATTCCAATTAAAAAGCATGTGGAAGAATGCATCTTATGGACTTACCCCTCCATGACGTTCTAAAGCAGGCAAGTCATGATCCCTTGTTACTGAAGCAAGCTCTTCTAGACCGATTTCAAAACCACCAGTGGGGGTTGTAGATTTAGGAGAACCTGATACTAAAAGAATATAGTCACACATCAAGACCAGGAAAGTGTGGAAAATTATAATACTCAGATACATTAGGATGAATAAAATTATAAACTTTTTAATCTAAGAATAAAATGTAATTTAGGTTTGAGGGTCAAGGTTCAATTTTAATTTAGCACAACTTATCAAACATTCCAATATATCCAAGGCACTTCAATATACATTCCACTTTTCATAAGGCTGGAGCTTTCCTAAAATCAACCTTGAGAGACAATAGTGAAGATGGCAGAATATTATTGCAGCCATAGGTGAAAATATCGTGCGTGCCGGGCGGATATTCGCGATATTTTCCGTTTTTTCAGAGATCGGCACGGTACGGATCACGGCATATATTCGGATATTAAAACACCCCATGCCGGTCGGCATTTATCGGATATTCGCGGCATAAATCGGCAAAAACCGATATTTATCGAAATTTTGGAAATTTTCGATTTTAAAATTAACACATTTATTTTTAATCCCCCCGAACTAGAATTTTCGATGAGATTATCAAAAAAATGTCCAAAAGGCACTAGACGTTTGGAAACTTTCGCGACGAACTTGATGGCCCTCCAAGAGCAATATATCAGAAAGAAACGAAAAAAAAACACGCCCATGCCAAAGTGAAGTTCTCTCTCACTTTTGGCAAACCAGTATACTGTTTGTATCCAAGGTTTGTTTTTGTGTAATGAATAATTGGTATCGAATTGGTAACATAGGAACCTCCCAAAGTGATGATTCCAGTGTACCATCCTACCAAACCCAACCAGATGACAGTGGTTCTTGGTTTCCTAATATAGGGAGTTGGTTGGCCCCAATGACAAGTGGGTCCGACGTGCAGTCAGCCGATACATTAATGCCGGTTCAACAATACTCGAGATTTCCTATATTTGAATCATTTGCTCTGTATTGTATGGATCAAGATGCATATGATATGCATATTGACCAATTCAGGTCGTACGAGCAAACAATGTCATGGGAATATTACTGTACTGAGTTCGTCCCCACACGTATGCGACTCGAAGCTCATCGGTTTGACAAGGGGCGTCTATCATTCTGGGGTTAGCATGTCTTTTATTTTGATTATTAAAATAAAACTATGGGTTGAGTTGTAATGAGGTTGTTTGTGTTTAGTTCTTGTATTGTAAACATATAAAATTTCTATGAATATCCGCCCGATATTTACGATTTTTTCACCTATGAGTAAAACTATCTTGTGTAATAGTTCCGTCTTAGCTTCCTTGTATGATTTGTCGTGTGTTTAATTTGTAATGTATGTTTTTCTTTTAATTATAAGTTTATATATCGAAATCCGCGAAAAAACACGTAAAGTGCAGAAAACCTCCCAATTTGCCGAATTTTTCGCGAATATTCGCGAATATCCGCGGCATAAACCGATTTTTTCGAATTTGCCAAACCAATACAATCCGACACATGAGGTCGGATATCCGCGATATTTTCCGGTTTTTGGGGGATCGGATATCCGCCCCTAAACGATATTTTAGCCTATGATTGCAGCTATAAATATGAGTTTGTTAGATGCAACAAGTCAATCAGTTGTTTGCCGTGATATGAGTTTGTTTCGTTACACATGCTCTCTCTAAGAAGGCCAAAAAAGTGGCAGTGTTTTCCTTCAACATTTTCCCCTTTATTTTACCACAATATGCAAGCAGGGGTGGCTACCACATTTATAATGATCAAAACCTTCAAATATTAGACAGCACAACTAGGACAATAGAGATTTCAAATACTTTTTCCCTAAGCCAGTAATGAAGAAAACATCCTATTTCCATGCATCAGGTAAAATAATTTGGTAAAGGTAGAATGTGAATACCATGAGGAGCTCGATCCCCGGCCTCTCTAAAAAGAATTGCAGCCTGATAAAACAATTACAATGATTAGAATATGAACAACAAAATCCCAGATAGTAAGAAGTAATTATACAAACAAATTACCCGTATCACTTGTGCATGAGCTCTAATCCTCCTCCTTATGACCTCTCTATCATTTTGCTTTTTCAAGTCCAAAGTGTAACGAAACCGTCGAGAAGCATTTAAAACAAGAGCCGCTTGCTACAAAGAAAAACACACACACACACACAATTAAACCTAGAAATAAAGAAATTTGGAGTGACAACAATGTCCTATTCTTCACATTGGTAGCAACATGCATGTATAATAAAAACTAAACAACTTAGAAACCATGAACTGAGCGTAATCACTTTGATTAGATAAAACTAAACACCTGAGCATAACAATGATAAAAAAATCTTTAATTTTTTACAAGAATTCATGCATGTAAGAACAAACAAAAAGTGAACATTATCAAAAGGCACACTGCAAAAAACTTTGCGCATTACGACTAAACACCAAAGAATGACAAAAAGAAAATAAAATGTGTGGTTTTCTACATGAACACATAACTCGCACATGAGGGGAAGAAAAATAACTAAATAGGAAAAATGAAAACGCATAATCAAAGAGCCAATATGATGTGATGCAGATACTTGATTCAGAGCATGTGAATTTAACGCTTTAGGGCCACAGCAACCATAAAACCAATATGATGAAAGTAATACAGAAATCTAGAACTAATCATGTGGTAATAGGGCAACTCCTCAAGGTTGAAAGTTTTCCTCTAATATCTTAGAATTCCATCAATTCTAAAATGTATTCCCCAAGTCGATCAAGTCTTTGAGATTAAATTCAATATAATCTGACAAGGACATCGATCGAATGGCATCACCACTTGCGCTCTTGTCAAGCACTAGCCGTTTGGAATGTATTGCACGCAATGAAAACAAAACAGTCATCCTAAATTTTGTAAACATAACAAGAGTCCCACCTAGAAACGAGGACATCCACGGGATCATCAAAAGCTCAACTAGTAGGTAGTGATGAAAAACAATTAGCTACAATTAAACCAATTTAGTTCTAGCCGCATATATAAATAATAGGTAGGTATAAACTTGGGAATTGACTTGCATAGAATTATAATTTGAGTATATGTGGATTTCCTTTTGCTTACTATATGTATGCTTCCATGAAGAAGTGGAGGTCTACAGAAAAGATTAACTTCATTTAGACGATGGATACCATGCATACTGTTTTATCTAACTCCATCCAAAATTTGATTAGGTTATTTATTGCTAAAGATTATTCGTGGTTATTGTGCTTAGAAGTAATAGATGCAAGTAATCCTCAAGAGCATTTTCAATGTTCAAGTTATCATCAGTAATCATCTTCATTATAAACAACCACTCTTTTCAAAAGTTCAAAGCTTGTCAAACAAAGTTTACAAACGGAAAATGTGCAAAGTAAACTTTAATATACATAAGTTGTTGTTTGTGGATGGCCAACCATTACTACTTCAAGTTATTCCCAATTTGTTCAGTCACAACATATACCCTCACTGTTGCCCTTTATAGATCAAAAATTTAACCCTCGCTATTGGACCTAAATCTATTTTTAAAGCTTTACAGAATACAGAGTAAGAACAATTTCTGTCAGGATTGTTCAGTTTTAACGCTTAGAATTGTGCTCATGTCAATATAAAATCCAAAATTCTACTACTCTTCCTCAATCAACTACTTGTACAATATCCCTAATATAAACAAAATCCAGGTGCAAAACACCTACAGATTTCAAAAAAACAAACAATATAACAAAAACTCTAGTATTCAACTAACAAACAACATACAAAGAAATCCGACTATGAAAACAACATACATTGTGAGTAATTAACATGAAAAAACGTAATTAAACAATTTAAACAACAAATTAAGCATTAAAACAGAAAATAAATAAATAAATAAGAGAAATGATTTACCCTCCAACGCCTTAATCGTTCAATAGGAGCATTTTTTGTGTTAGTTATATCAAAAGGATCATCAGAAGTTTCATCATCATCTTCTTCATCTTTAACACGACGACTTGAAGCAGCAGCTTCTTCATCATATTGTTGACGATGATAAGGTGAAGAATTACTTGAAGAATTGTTCATGTTTTCTTCTGTAATCTTTCTTCTTCTCTGTTCGCAGGAGAGATGACACCGGCCACACCAGTATATCTTTTATTAAATCTAAACAACAACAAGAAGAAAAAAAACAAAACCAAACCGCTTTCTCAACAATAAAAAAAAAAAAAAAAAAAAAAAACTATTTCTCTCTTCTATCTATTAATAAAACAGTAAGAATGAAGAAGAAGAAGAAGAAGAACTAGGGTTTGAGAATGGAAATAAACAAAAAGAAAAAGGATGAAAAAGGAATTATAATGTTTTACCTTGTTATTGTTTATAATAAAAAAGAAAATGATGAGTAAATCGAGAGAGATAACGAGTTGAAACAGACGATTTTGCTTCTTCTTCCTTCTTCTTCGAGTTCCGCCGATTCTTTAAATCGGTTTTTGTCTTTTTAACCTTCTCTCTCCTCTCTCTCTGTTTTTTTTTTTTTCCTTAGGAGAGAAGAAGAAGGTTCAAAGAAAGAGAGAAGGAAGCTTCGCGGAAAAAGAAGGTAAAAACAAAAGGGTCTTTTTCTTTTTACTGTATTTAGGACAAAATTCAAAAAATTAAAAAAAAACAATAATAATAATAATAACAATATAAGTTGGTAATGAGCTTGTTAACAAAGGCTTGCTTGTTTTCCGCACTTTTTAGTGGGTGGGTTTATGTTTCTAGTGGTGTTGTAATAGCTTTAGATCTGGAATTTGTCTAAAAATAGTTATATGGTTTTTGTGAATTTTCTTACACAATTTGGTAGCCAACTTATATAACAAAATAGAATAAATTTCTAGGTCATGCCAATTTGGTTAGTTAGTTTTTGACAATTTTATGTGGGTTTATATAATGCTACAAATTAAGGAGATCGAAAATAACTATATGGGAAAAAGGCGCCAACCAACCGAAAGATTTGGTGTCGTTATTCGCTTACGAAAAATATTTTTGAATATTTAAGGAGATCAAAAATAACTATATCGATCGGGAATAAAAGGCAAGGCGCCAACCAACCGAAAGATTTGGTGTCCTTATTCGCTTACGAAAAATGTTTAATTTTCTTTTTGACTAATGAGTTTTCTTTTGAATGATAACAAGGTACCAAAATCAACAAATTCTGCATTTTAAACTTAATTCCTAAATTCCCAACTAATATCTCTTTTTAGAAAAGGTAGAAAATGTTTTACATGTGAACATTCCTTTTTTTTATTTGACTTTTCATGGAAAAACTATTTGAACAAGAAGGTAATTATGTGATGAATGAACAGCAATGAAAACTATGTGAACAAGAAGTTTTTTTTGGTGGGTCGTAGAGTGATTATTGGCACAATTAGTGTGTTTAGTAGAAATAAAATTAGTATTGGAAAAAAAATGTTTTTAAATGTATTTAAATAACCTGAGCGTGGATTACATTATAAATAAATATAATGTTATAAACTGGTATCTTGCACATATACCAATATTGAAATTCATATTTAACAAATAATTTGAATATTTATAAATTCATCAAAGAACGCCAAATGCCGTTGCTATGAACAAAACCCTTAAACCAGCATTAATATTTAATAGTGTGTAATCTAAATGAAGTCTTCATTCTTTCAACTAGTATGTCCGTTCCCCATTTGTCAGAATGGCTTCATTAGAAAATCGTTTGGGGCTCCTATTTTTCCTAATGTTCAATTAATGATCCAAGAAAAAACATCCAACGACTATTAGTCCACGAATAATGTGGGTATCTGCAGGCTGCAGCCTATACTTTAAATACAATGATATTGATTTTTCTTCAAAAAATTAGTCCAAAGAAGTAGGGAACACATGCAATGTCTTACTTATTGTATATACCTATTCACACAACTCGTCGTGAACCCAATTATATTCGACTCTACTCGACGTAACACCACTTTTACTCGAGCTCACTTCGTCACCACAAATGTTAATACAATCCGACCTTCAAAAGCCTTCACTCGGCATAAGCCCATTTTTATCCGAGCTAACCCGACGTAGAGCTACTTTTCCTCGAGCTACATCATCCTTATTCAAACACTTTACGTTTTGATTCTCTACGGTTACAATATATTGTCAGATCCAAAATATCCGCCCATTAATTGACCATTCCGTTGGGCAATTAATGAGCTATCCGTTGTCCCAGTCACCTATATAACGAACTACGTGGGCTTGATTCTGGGACTAAGTCATTCTCAGATACGTAGGCAACTATCTAAATCAGATAGCTCAGCCATTTCCACAACTTCATCTCCTTCCCCTTCTAAATTCCGATCATCTTCTCCGACTTGTTCTAAAACCAAATTCACTTACATTTACATTGGCGGCGACTGATTCGTGAACGGACAATAACCTGACCACCGACCATGGCAACAATTACAAAACGAGCAATTTGAACAACTCCAGAAGCAGATGGCTGATCAACAAGAACAGATCAACAGGCTGGTGGCTGAAAACAATCACCTCAAGAGCACCACCGCCACCACTAATGGCACACCGCTCAACAGAGTTGCTGCAAATGCGCTCAACGCTGAAGAAGTCACAACAACTGTCAACAACCCTGCCCTACCCACCTCCAGTAACACCGCCACCCCCACCATGGCTGACCTTCAAGCTGCTCACGACAGAATACTACAACTGTCGGAAAAGCTTGACAAAAATCATCAAGACTCACTTAAGGCCAACACAGCCCAAAAGGTAGCCTCAACAACCCTAGAACGTTATAAGATAGAACCGCTTCATGAAGACCTCCTACAACAGGAACCCCCCCCCCCCCCCCCCCCCAAACTTCATACCTCCAAAGTTCACCACTTACGACGGAAGTGGAGACCCAATGGACCACGTCCTACAGTTCAAGACAAGCATGGCCCTATGGCCAAAGTACAAAGACATTTTCTGCCGATTATTTTCTGCATTCCGTGGGAGTGCAATAGACTGGTATCATCGACTACCAGAAAGATCCATTACCTCGTACGACCAACTAGAGTCACTTTTTGTCACCCAATATATCCACAACAAAAGGAGAAGAATCGAAGTTACGGCCCTTTTTCGTCTTAAACAGGATGAAACTGAAACAACAAAGAAGTTCATGGCAAGATTCAAAAAGGAATGCCTGCGAGCCGAGAATCCAGATGAATACTCATGTCTCTTGGCCTTCATATCTGCTGTCAACCCCAATACAACACTAGGAAAGAATATTATCCTAGATGCCCCTGCAACGTTGGAAGACTTGTATGTACGTGCTGACAAGTACATCAAACTGGAGGACGCCCTCACAAAATCCAAGGAACGAGTGGCTGTTGTCCAAACAACAGAGCCCACTCACTCAAAACCAAAGCCGAATCGATCAGAATACAAAGGAAAGAACACATCCAATGCTAAATCCAAAATTCCGAATCCCTTCAAGTGCTCATATAATCAGCTCTTCGACCTCATAAAAGATGAGGATTACTTCCAGCCTCAAGTTCACGATCTAGAATCGATTGAAGGGAAACCATACTGCAAGTTACATAAGTGCCGCCACCATCTCACTAAAGATTGCCGTATTCTGCGAGCTTACTGTCACAAGCTCAAGGAAGAGGGTCACCTCGATGACTTCCTCTCCGAAAATGAACCCGACCTCCGCAGCAAGCTAGATGCCAAACGACAAAAGACATCAACGGAGAAAGGTAAGAAGCCTAAGGGAACCATCAACATGATCATGGATGCCCGACCTCCAGAATGGTCAGCTCGTTCAAAGAAACAAAAGATTCATCACATCCACCATACCTTCCACTTGACTCACAAAGCAATCGTGGCTAAACAAGTCACAGGATTTTCTCTGACTTCGACCTTAAAAAAGTATGTCTCCCGCATAATGACGCATTGGTAGTCCACATCAACATTGGGGGATGGATAATGAAAAAAGTGCTTATCGACCCCGGAAGTTCTTGTGACGTAATATTCAACAAGGCATACAGTCAGATGCAGATGCCCGACTCGGTCCTTCAGAAACCACAAGTCACCCTTTTTGCATTCAACTCAACTGAAACTGAAGCAAAAGGTGAAATTTGCCTCCCTGTAGCAACTGGTGAAAATGAAGACGAAGTAACTGTGTATTGCACCTTCTTCGTCCTTGATGTCCCCGCTCAGTTCAATGCAATTCTGGGACGGAAATGGATTCATAAAATGAAAGCAGTACCATCGACATATCATCAAGTCATCAAGTTTCCTGGCCCTAGAGGCATCATGGAATTACGAGGTGACCAAATCGAAGCACATGGCTGACATGCCATACCCGAGGTCATCCCACTCCCTAATAAAGTGGATACCCCCACAACGGTGGCGAGCTCATCTAAGCCCACTGTCAATATGATCGCTGCAATATGCAAGGCAGTCGAAGCATCTACTCAGCCCACTGAGAATGAGGTATCACAAGCTGAAAACGGCAAGGAAATTGTTCATCCATCCGACCCACCTGTCATTGAACAAGGTGAAAAGGTCAACATAGGATCGGATGATGATCCTAAATATGTCTATGTAGGGGCTAACTTGGACCCCATTGTAAAAGAGCAACTTATTGCTATTCTTAAAATGAATAAAAATGTCTTTGCTTTTGCTTATACCGACATGTCAGGGATCAATCCCACTATTGCTTGTCACAGGTTAAATGTAGATACCAACAAAAAGCCTGTGAAACAAAAAGCTCGCAAGCTAGCAGCTCATCTCGCCAATGCAGTTAACGCAGAGATACAAAAGCTAAAAAATGCAAAATTCATTCGTGAGGTCGCATACCCTGACTGGCTCTCCAATATTGTCGCAGTCATAAAACCCAACGGTAAAGTCAGAGTATGTATCGACTTCACGGACCTTAACAAAGCTTGCCCAAAAGATAGCTTTCCTCTCCCTCGAATAGACAAGCTCGTTGACTCAACAGCAGGTCACGAACTAATTTCCTTAATGGATGGCTATTCAGGCTACAATCAAATAAAACTAACAGACGAAGATCAAGAGAAAACCGCGTTCATCACCGAGCAAGGTACCTTTTGTTACACAGTCATGCCATTTGGATTAAGAAATGCAGGAGCCACGTACCAACGACTCGCAACCAAAATGTTCCATGATATGATTGGCAACACAATGGAAGTGTATGTTGATGATATGATTGTCAAAAGCAAGCACAAAGCTACCCATGTCACCGACCTCGAAAAAACATTCCTCCGACTTAATGAGTACAACATGAAGCTCAATCCGGAAAAATGTTTATTCGGTGTAGCATCTGGAAAATTCTTGGGTTACCTCATCACACAAAGGGGTATCGAAGCCAACCCAGAAAAAATCAAAGCCATACTTGAGATGCCGAGCCCAAAAACCAAAAAACAAGTTCAAAAACTTAACGGCATGATAGCAGCCCTAAACAGGTTCATAGCCCGGGCATCAGACAAACAACGCCCATTACTTCAACTACTAAAGAAAGGGTCAACTTATAACTGGACACCTGAATGCCAGCAAGCATTCGACGAGCTCAAGTTATACTTGGCTACTCCACCAGTCATCACGGTACCACAAGATGGCGACGTGCTGGGGCTCTACCTTGGCACATCTGAACACGCAATTAGTGGAGTATTGTTCCGAGATGAGAGAGGTATAGAAAGACCAATATACTTCATCAGTAAGACATTGATGTCTTCCGAAGCTCGGTATTCAAGCCTCGAGAAGGTAGGTTTAGCCTTAATATTCGCCTCACGAAAGTTGAAGCCGTATTTCCAATCACACAAAATAAGAGTCCTCACAGATGCACCTCTTCGGCAAGTGTTGGAAAGCAGAAACAAATCTAAAAGAATGGCAAAATGGTCCCAAGAACTCGGAGACCATGAGCTCATTTTCACTCCGCGAAGTAGCAGAAAAGGGCAAATCGTAGCCGACCTCCTGGTGGATTACGCCATCGACGACAACTCATGGATACCAGATAATGAGGTCATCGACCAACCAATAACAAAGATTCCAATATGGAAACTCTATGTCGATGGCTCCAAAAACCTCAACGGTTCAGGAGTAGGAGCCACGCTAATCTCACCAGAGGACGCCATCATAGAAAAGTCAGTCAGACTAAATTTCACCTCAAGCAACAATGATGCAGAATACGAGGCACTCCACACAGGTATACAAATGGCCATAGCTTTACAGGTAAAGGAATTGCGAATCCTAAGTGACTCACAATTGGTAGTCAGCCAAATTCTAGGCGACTACGAAACAAGGGAAAATACTCTAAAGCTATACTTGGAGCATACCAAAAAATTACTAAGCTATTTCAACAAATGGGAAATTCAGCATGTCCCACGGGATGACAACCGTCACGCCGATAGCTTGGCATATCTAGCCTCACAAATCGACACCGATTCACCGCGGACAATACAAATTGACATATAGTCAGCCCCGGCATATGAGGCACAGGTACATCAGGTAAATGAAGTGTCGGACTTCATAGATATCCCACAAGGTGAAATAGAAAATTCTTGGATGGGACCAATCATCAGTTATTTAAAAGGAACATACCCAGATGATGACTTCGAATTACGTAAACTCGAGCGAAAGGCTAAAAGCTACATTCTACTTGACAAAAGACTCTACCGAAAGTCAACTCGAGGGCCATATTTGAGGTGCCTCCCACCAAAGCAAGCGCACACAATCCTCGCTGAGATCCACCATGGAGAATGCGAAAACCATGCAGGGGCTAGGTCTTTAGCCCAAAAAACAAGAAATCAAGGTTACTTTTGGCCATACATGCAGTCAGATGCTGACAAGTTTGTCCAACACTGTGACAAGTGCCAAAGATTTGCTCCATTAATTCACCAACCAGCTCGGGACCTCAAGACAATCTCAAGCCCTTGGCCTTTTGCAATATGGGGGCTCGATATTGTGGGTCCCATCTTGAGAGACAGATCCAAAAAAAGATTCTTACTTGTGGCAACAGACTACTTCACCAAATGGGTCGAAGCAATACCCCTACGACGAATTCGCCAACAAGATGTTAAAAGTTTCATCTGGAAGTTTATAATCACCAGATTCGGACTACCACATACTCTAGTCACCGACAATGGTCAACAATTCTGTGGAACTCTAATCGAGGAATTCTACCTCGATTGGAGAATCAACCACGCACTTTCAACACCTCGCTACGCTCAAAGCAACGGTCAGGCTGAAGCCACCAACAAGACCATCATGAATAATCTTAAGAAAAAACTTGAAGCACACAAAGAGAAGTGGATAGAGGAACTCGATAGGGTACTATGGGCGTACAGAACGACACCGCACACATCTACAGGAATGTCTCCATTTGCCTTATGTTATGGCACAGAAGCTATCATACCAACTGAACTAAATTTCCTCACTACTCGATCTGAGCTCGTACAATCCAAGGAAAATGAAGATTTATGGGCCCACGAAGTCGACATGCTCGAAGAAAAACGAGACCAAACATTAATCACCACTGCTCGTTACCAACAAGTTTTAAAAAGAAACTACAACCAAAAGGTCCGATCAAGGGAATTTCAAAGTGGAGACCTCGTCCTCAGACAAGTTTTTTCAAATACAAAGAAGCCTGGGGACGGAAAGCTAAATCCTAATTGGGAAGGACGATACATTGTCAAAACCAACTTAGGAAATGGCGCATACACACTAATTGATGCCGAAGGGGAACAGGTACCTCGACCTTGGAACTCGAAATTTCTAAAAATATACCTACCTTGATCACTTTCAAGTGTCGACATCCTCCATTCCCTCACAGCAAGGTTAAGTAATAAAACCGCATGGAGCTCGTACTACAAGTCAACTTATTTCGAGCTACACTGAACAGCAAGTTGTAATAATAACCAAACATTTTCAATTCAACATACAAACATAAAGTCAAAATAGTTGGATTGCAAAATATAACGGATGTAAGGCCAACCGAAGTCGGAATTCCTTACTCATGTTTTACAACATCAAAAAGAAAACCTCACAGCTCTCAACAGAATGGCAAATACAACAATAGCTATCAAGTTTGCTCCTCAGGAATATCTGGGGTCGCTGCACCAGAATTCTCTCCAGCTCGGGGAGGGGGTTCCTTCTCAGTCTCCACAGTAGAAGCAGCAGCCGTGGCGTTATTCTCCTCTTCTGTGTCAAGACGAAAACGCTCAAGAGCGGCAACTTTAATTGACTCTTTATCCGCAGATGCATCAAAGTTTTCTACTAATGATGCAAGATGAGCCTCACGGCGAAGGCACCTCTCCTCCCAGGCATAAGATATCTGCCGCCAGCCCATGATGCTCTTAACAGACTTTTGGGCATCAGCTTCCCAGCTCGCATTCACATCAGCAAGCTGACCTTGAAGAGTCATCACAAAACTTTGGGCCTCATCCAGATTCGTACCGTATTCGGCGCACTCTTTCTGGGAAGCCTCGAGCTTAACCTTCAGACTCTGGACTTCAGCTCGCAATGCCTTGTTATCAGCATTGGCCTTTTGCAGAGCTTCAGCCTTCTTCCTTGCATTCTCGAGCTTCGTAATCCATTTGTTATGGATCACATTCATCTGGCATACAACAGGGGAAGAATCAAAAAGTCAACTACATGATAGGTAAAAGGATAAACCAAATCATAGTTGGACAAGTAAAGCTCACCCTATATGCGCAAGACGCAAATTCTTGGGAATCCTCCGCAAGAGACCGGGGTTGAACCTTCTTTGCATCCTCAAAGAGAAAGCAATTCTCCATCAGCGAAAGGCTGATCTCCTTGTCATCCCAAGCCGAGTCATCAGCCTTCACATAGCCCTCACGGCAAGGAAACACCGGCGAAAACCTATTCGCCTCACCGGCGGCAAAATCCTCACTCACGTCAACAGCCAATGGCTTAGTCGACTTAGAGGAAGGGGCGTGTGCTTTACCTTTCCCCGTATCTTGAGCTGGCTTATCGACCTTAGAGGCGGTCCCAGGCTCAGATACCCTAGCTGGGGCTTTCCTCTTCTTAGATTGAGGAGCAGGTTCGATTGACCTCGACCCAAAAAAGTCACTCAGATTCGGCGCATTCGGGACCTTACTCGCCAAATGAATAGACCCACCGGTCAGGGGAAATTCAGCAGACTTCTTTGGTGGGGCCATGGGTAAAGCAGCCACAGCCTCGATGGGCAAATCTCCTGGTCGACCTGAGACCAACTCCGCAACTGGCAGGGCTATAGAAAGCTCTCCTTTCTTTCTTCTAACTCTCTTTGGCGCGGGAGCACTGGAGGCACCGACTTCCACTTCGGTACCTTTGTTAAATTTAACTCGGGGCTCACAGAAGAAACGTGCAAGATGAGGTAACAACTTCCTTTTCTCTGCCCAAGATTTCTCAGCAAAATCAGTTATATTGCTCGGATGCAAACGCCCGTCGATATGCTCGTTATAATCTTTTGTTTGACCTACGAAACGCACAAGGCAAGTCAGCAAAAACTCAACTTTGTAAATATAAGATAAAGTTTCAAAACATACGTTCACCTATGCTCGGAATCGCATATCGACATAAGTAAGCACTGGGTTGGACAAACTGACCCCGGATTCTATACACAGGGGAGTTTTTCCAACCATCATTCGAGGTCGGAGGATTAAACAGCTTGGCTGGGCCACAACTCCGTCTCCTATTTAAGGAGCAAACGTAATCCCCACTCCGACCAGTCACACACATGAAATACGCAACGACATCACACTTTACAATATCGGCCTTATACAGCCTGTTCAATTCCTCGAAAATCAACATAGATGTCCAAAAACTGGTGGGCATCATAATTGGAGCTACGTCGTAGTGATTCAACACATCACATACGAACTTACTAAATGGAAGGCGCATGCCCCCCCTCAGCTGGCCAAGACATATTAACGTCGAGGTTGTATCCCCACATAAGTCGAAAAGCCTATCGGGTACCCTATACATTTCAAGGTCGGGTATCCTAATGTTAAACTCAGCTCGAATTTCCGGAAACGACCTCCGAGCCTCCTCCACACTAAGGACCCTACCACTAGTAGTCTCATCATCATTTGCTTCAGCTCGACTACCACTTACACTAGCCTGAACATCTTCATCGTTCTCACTTATACTTTCCGACCCCCTATCACTCATTTTTTCCGATGGATATACAGCTACAACTATGACAAATCAACAAACAAACACTTTCCAGTAAGAACAACTACCAAGTACAGACACAGAAAGCTTCAAAAACTTCAACAATGGAGGAAATAATCAAAACCAGCACCCAATCAACGGCAATTTCAACAGATAAACAAGGAAATCGAACAGGTACAAAAGGAAAATGAAATTACTCAAACACCAAGTGAAGAAAAAGGGATAAAACAAGCAAAAACGATGAAGAACAGCAAGGGAGATACGAAATAGAAGAAATGAAGAAGAAGAGCAAAAGAGAAAAAGAACAAGTTACCTTGCGCTGAGCAGATGCAGAAGCCTTAAATCCTAAGCAAAAGAAACCCTTGGTTTTCTAGCCGTGCGGTTAGGTTTTATAAAACCCAACCACTTCATCGTAACCGTCCAAACCGACTTCAATCAAGGGCCAGATACGTTGCGAGAAATCCAACCGACGAAACTCTTGGTTTCCCTCCCATTTCGGTTACTTTCTGAAAAATCAAAATTCAAAATACACTCCACGTGGCCAAAATATCACATCCCCCAAAAAACCGCAATAATTCCTCTTCTCTCGAAAATACAAACTCATTTACTGCAGCACGCAATGGAATCATTCCTTGCATCGTAAATCGAGAGAAAACAACCCACCAAACCATCATTATCTTCTACATTTTTTATTTCGACTTGAGTCCACCACATCTAAAAACTTGCTTCCTCGCCCCAACTCAAAATAAAAAAGGGGGTATGTATATACCTATTCACACAACTCGTCGTGAACCCAATTATATTCGACTCTACTCGACGTAACACCACTTTTACTCGAGCTCACTTCGTCACCACAAATGTTAATACAATCCGACCTTCAAAAGCCTTCACTCGGCATAAGCCCATTTTTATCCGAGCTAACCCGACGTAGAGCTACTTTTCCTCGAGCTACATCGTCCTTATTCAAACACTTTACGTTTTGATTCTCTACGGTTACAATATATTGTCAGATCCAAAATATCCGCCCATTAATTGACCATTCCGTTGGGCAATTAATGAGCTATCTGTTGTCCCAGTCACCTATATAACGAACTACGTGGGCTTGATTCTGGGACTAAGTCATTCTCAGATACGTAGGCAACTATCTAAATCAGATAGCTCAGCCATTTCCACAACTTCATCTCCTTCCCCTTCTAAATTCCGATCATCTTCTCCGACTTGTTCTAAAACCAAATTCACTTACATTTACACTTATATCTAGCAAAAACATAGAACAATGAAAAAAAAGGGATAATTACAATTTCTTAAAATTATGGCCTTGGAGTTCCATAATGACCTCGACATCAACACTACTTAGGAAGCAATGCATTTTTTAGTGACATAATAATTTCCCAGGAATAAATATCCAATGACATTGGTTTTAAACAATTGATCATACTTATTAAAGAGTGAGTCTTAGACAATCATGGACCATATGGTTATGTATTGCACCTTGCCAATAGTCCTAGAATGTTCCAGCATTATGTGATCCCATGGATGAAATGAATGCCCAAAACATAATGTGGTGATGTACTGACACTAGGGTCGTCAATGGGGGCAGGGCAGGGACCACTCTCAATTGTGGGTAATAATGCAATTCTTCAAAGGTTGCTGCGACCTGCGACTTGCCAGTTTTCCTTTTTAGACACTCTGAACTACCATAGACCAGCATTACAGAACCAGCCCCAAAAATTCAACAACTACATTTCATAATTATCTACAAATCTTTGGCAGGGTTAGGTAAACAATTGGTGGTCCCATTTGATTTGATACGTAATACCATATCTGGAGGTACTGTGGTTTGATCCTTTGAAGCTACTACACTCGCACAAAAGTATATTATTTCTTTGTTGTAGAATATTTTGAATTCTATTCTTTCAATAAGTGTAAATTAACTTTTTACACTAGAGAGGAATAACATCTTTCTTGAACACCAAAACATATATCCATATCCCACACCACTGACCACAGAATCAGTTGAATTTTTATACTTGTAAATTCTAAAGATCAATGACACTTTATTAATTAGCAAAACACGTAGTATCTAATCTATATCTGTCATGGTGGACAAATCGCATATTGACAAGTAGGATCTTGACAATTGTGTTAATATATATAATACTAAATACTATCACAAGGAAATTTTAGCTAGCAGAGAGCAAGGTGTCATGGTGAAGACTGACATATTGAATTGTCTACCAAGTTACTTAGTGGTAAAAGAAATGTATCATTAAGATAATCATATAGTAATTGTGAAACTACATACCTTGCGAATGTAAGAATGAAATTTGTGAAGAAGTCTCAGCTCATAGTAGCTGGGCTGGGGGGTGGGGAACACAACTTTGATTCGAACACAAGTTTAGTATCCGCCGTCACCTTTACTAAAAACCTTGAGATGATCGACTTTAAAGATGTGAGACGACTAATTAAAATGTTTATAAAGGGAAAAAAAGAATTTGATTCTGGCTATAAGATATACATGCAGTAAGTAGTAATACAGAAAAGGTTAGATAAAGTTTCAAACTAAAGATACAAAAGACTAATGGATAGCTAGCTTTCTTGAAAGAAGTCGAACCAGAACTCAGGGAACTTGAAGAAGAACAAAGAACTGAAAATTTTGAATGGTTGAGTGACTTGAGTCAATAAGATCACGTGGCAGACATGCTACAGAAATTTTGTACCAGGTGGAAAAGAAAATTTTGGTTGGATAAGGTGCGTATTTGATAAGTTTTAGAGAATAATAAATTAAAGACTGGTGCAGTTGTGGTGCACCATGACGTGGTGGCCTTGTTGTTGGCCTATGGTCGTCACAGAACTTCAGCTGCTAATAATGTAATTCAATCTTGGGTCCCAAAAGCATCTAATCTATAATTTGAGAATGATCACTGATTATAAGTGAACAGGATTTAGAAAGTTAGAACTTAGAAGTACCAATCCTTAACTCAATTAGGCGTAATAAGCTGCAAAAATTTAAATATAATTGGCTCATGCTTTTCTTAATTTAGACCACTTATATAAGGCAATTTTGTAAACTACTGTAATTGATTTTAGTTATTTACATACTTTATTTTTTTTGATAGAAGTAAAATTTATTAAGAGAAAATTAAAGAATACAAGCCAGATCTGTAGGTGGGCATCAATGGATGCCAATCCAGCATAAACTAAAACTCTCCGAAAACTTTAGTCTCGAAGCAGCACGTCCCATTGTTCCAGTAGGTCTCTAAAATGAAAGCTACTCCTCCCTTTCCAAATTCCCAGCCAAAACCAAATAAGTGCTTTCATCTTTGTACAAATTCCATTTAGTTATTTATATACTGCTGTACATATTTTAGTTTGATTTGTTGGAATTTTCAGTATTTTTAGCTTTAAAAGTTGACTTTGTTTTCCTGTTTTATTTTGACTTTGCTGTATGTGTTAAGTGTTAAGCAATTTTTTGTACATCAGGTGATGAGGAGGTGGGGGGATTTGTAGCTACAATTTTACATGCCACAAATACCCTTTTATTGGATTTTAGATATTCCTTTCTTTTGGGACTTAAAAGGAACAATAACATAAAATATAGACATAAGATATATATGTGTGTATATTTCACTCATGACTCATCACTTCAACTACTTTCCTATGCCGACATCAGTTTTATTGCTTATAGTATATGATTTTCAATGCAAAGATGCATTATGTGATAGTGATTTCAGACAAAATATCTTATGCGCATTTACTTGACTTTTTAATAGTAATGTCGATCAAGGGAGTTCGTAAAGAATAACTTACGATCGACATACCTATATAGTTGAACCAAATCGATAAAATCTTACTTTTGAGTTTTGACACATCATTGCAGACCCACCAGTGAAACATATAATGACAGACACATACAAATACTACTGTAATAGCTTTTTACATAGTTCTCTATCATAACTCGATCTGTCAAAGGATGCCTACAGGCCACAACAATCCTGATGTTGTGTTTATTGGGATCAAAATTGAGCCCACACAATGTTTTGGAGCCAAGCATTTTTTAATTTTGAAACATGTATCGATCGATCAAATGATTAATTTTGGAGGTTATTAATGTATTATCATATATCATCAATAATCCACCACCACGTACCTAGTACCATCAAGAATTACATTAAAGTGTAAGCCACATAAGGCAGTTTGGTCTCACACGTATATTAGGTATAGATATGATCATATGAGAAGCATATATAGGTGTTATATTCCTACTTCAAGGTACATATCATATGATCTCATCTAACTGAGTTAAGCACAAACTACGTGCTGCATTATTATTATTTTCTCTATCAAACCTTTTTATATATATGCAAAAGCATATTAATACACTTGATGCCTTCAACTGTGTATATATGTGTCCTCATTTAGGTTAAAATATGCTTAATTAGTACGGGTTTGGAAGTAAAGCCATGCATCTAAAGCAGGGAAATGGGATAGTATATATATGCTGATAGCAACATCATATCCCTAGCTTACATATATCTGTTAAGGAAGTCTATCTTAGTGTCAAGCAAACAATGATTGTGATGTACCTGATCTTGTTTAGATATTTTGTATAGAATGGCATTTTCAAAATATTGATCATACGGTAATGGTTATATAGTTTTATTATAGATCGCCATTGAATACGACTGGTTCATATCAAAATAATATTTTGTGTAAGACAAAATGAACCTTCAAGTAGTCGTGCTCATGACTGTGGAGTATGGACATGTTTTATTTGATTTTGGTTGGTGGACCTTTATATTTGACAAAAAAGAGCAGCATTTTGCCTTGACCAAGATGATGATGAAAACACATTATATCAGTCACGAGTATGTCATGCCACAGACTACATTATGAACACCGAAAGTAATAATACTCTGTTCAGACATCAGACATCAGAGCCTCAGAACCATCACCTTACCGACCAAGTAACCAGTTCACAGTCACACTCGCTTGAAAATCGCTCTTTGGTAATGGGGTATGAAAAAAAGTGTTTGAATTGTTTATGAGTTTATGGACCAACTGTTCTAAGTTCTGAGTTTAGTGTTTAGTCAACATTGGGCTTTGTTGTGAGATTAAAACAGTGTCTTATCACCGGCCAGACTCACAAGGCAGGCATGTAAGAGCAACTATATCGTGCCATGTGGTACTAATTGGACACATTGACCAATTGTACTTTACATACATTTATATACAGATTCAATACTGTGTACCAGTGTACGTACTTCTTTTCTTTATTTTAATGCCAAAAGTATACTCCAACACTCACAAATGTTGCCATCACCTTGGGACTGACGTATGCTTTCCTTGTTCCTTTGGCACTTTGAGAGCATTTGTCTTACAAAGGGCAATGGACTAATGGACTACTTACTGGATATGGGCCATACTTTTGAAAAAGCAGGGGAAAAGCATTATTAATCTCAAGCCCAATTTAGACATTGCTTAACTCACAAGATTTTGATCATGGTGTAAAGCCTTAAAGTAAAGTTGATCAATCTCCATAACTTAATTAAATTAAATTAAAGCATACTAAAGCAGAAGCTTCATAATAATTCTACCAAAAAAAAAAAATAAATAATAATAATACATTTTTTTTATATAAAGTTAATACGTTTGGGAGGTATATTTAGAGTTAAGTGGAACTCAAACTCATGTCTGTCCTTTTTTTTTTTTTTTTTTTATTTTATCTGTTCGTCGTTTTTTAAAATCTCCTTCTTTTCTCTCTTCCTCTCTCTTTCCTCTAACGTCGGTCTTCACCGTATCACGGTTTTCCATGTCGTCGTACATCAAATTTTCATTACTGATGAATGATGGATTGATGGCTTTAGGATGGACTAAACCTTCATTGTATAACTTTTTATGAGAGCTAGAGTATTGTCAATTCGAATAAGATTAAACCCCACGCAAAGGGCATCTTTACTTTAGAAAGAATGAAAGGGATAGAATAATTTCAGATTAGGTGCACAGTGCACTTATAACACATTTAAAAGTACGAATGGACAGATTCCAACTTCCAACTAACATAAACTGCCCAAAGAAAGTGTACCATGAACATGAACTTTTGCAACGAGAGTGTCATGGCAACATTGTTAATGGCCCTTAGAGCATTCCCAATGGTAGGTTTTAAATCACTTTTAGTCACTTTTAAGAAAAAACTCTTGCCAATAGTGGGTTTTAACACACTTTTCAAGCAAAACACTTTTAACTCCTTGGCAATAGGATCATTTTATTAATTAAAAATTAGATTTCATCACAATGTACACTATATTTTTTTTGGAAAAAGTGAAACTAAGTTTTAACACTTATTTTAAAACTAACCATTGGTAACTCTAAAAGTACTAATCACTTTTAACATAAATTATTTGCTAAAACCTTTCCCCTCTCTCCTATGTGGCACCCTTAAAACCCTTTTACTATTGGGAATGCTCTTAAAGAAAATTACAATACTATTTCCATCCATGGTCCCAAAACCCGAAGTCCACAAACCAATTCATGTTGTAGCATTGAATGCTTGGACCTCTTTGGCTCTAGTAACTAGTAAGTAGTAATTGATATCAGCAGAAGAAAGTGTTGCATTGCTTTTTTTTGTTTTTAAAGATCCTTGTATCTTGCATTGCCGGGTTAGATATTTTTATGCTACACTTCCAAGTACTGTACTGTACCTGTAACCAAAACATAAGGGCACAACAGGATTCTGCAACTTTTTTTACTTGACAATTATAGGCACTCACTCATTGAGACTGTAAACAAGGCCCATCAACTGAAGATGTTAACAAGGGCCTATAAGAAAAAAAAAAAAAAGGGCCTATAAGAAAATAGCACCTACTTCTCTCTGCTTTAGCTTGCCAGAGTTCAGACCTAGGGATAGTTACACACACAGAACTCCCAATCTGACAACTACCACATTGCTCTATGCTTCTATCCATCCTAAAAAATCAGTTTTACATTGTCTAGCAGCAACAGTCTCCATCACAATATATAATCTACACTAAGCTATCTAAAACTCTGCAATATAGGGCATGAAATACAATTGTTATTGATCATCATTTTAGCAAAAGAATTGCAAAATATCTAAATATATGCCAAGTTAATATTTTACGGAATCATTTATTGGACATTAAACTCCCACTGAGTATAGAAATTTTGTTCTTCCTAGCATTCCATATGTTGAAGTACAGGCAATACTGTAAGCTATTTAATTCCACCAACAAACACGTGGAAAAGGGACCTCCCATTAAAGAAATACCACAGAAGGCAAATTTACTGGTCATTCTATAACTCTGATGGAGTTCAATAAAAGAAAGACAAAATCTCAAATAAAGTACATGGTTTCAGTTACAACACTGGACAATTCCTCCAAGAACAAAATTGCATTAAGAGCCAAATGTATATCCATAAATTATGAATGGATTAATGGGCTCATCACGTGAATGCCACTCATTCCTCGTCAGAGTAGTTGAACTTAATAGAGTGGGTTTGCAAATCAATCTGACCTCCCCTATAGCTCCCACGCTTCTTCTTGGTCTTCTCATGTCGAAAATCTCTGTAGATAAGAAAGAATTAGACTGATTATGTAATCGATCGCACTATTTTTTCGCATAAAAGCAAAAACAACAATCTACAGTGATAAAAGGAACTGTAATTACTTGAGAATATACTAACGCCTCACTAATTTTAAAATGTTCGCTAAAACTCATACATGTCCCATCAATCTAAACTCCAGTGCAGAGTGGTAAAACTTTAAGAACAGTATGAAGAACAAGTGACTTCCATTATCTGCATCTAAGACCTTCCAGGTTTAAACATGTAAGCCCAATCAATGACATACACGCATTTTCCTAATAAATCATCTTCAGTTGAAGTGTTTGCAATTAAATGGCAGAGGTCTCCAATCGTTCCATCATCAATGGATTGATATACACATTCTTATCAACAGTACTCTTTAAGTAAAAAACAAATTCTAATAGGGGCAGTACAACTTTTTGTAGTCTGTCTCCTTATGTATGACATCGGTTGTTATTAGATTGAAAGATCCACCTCAAATCTTCTCTGGTCGCAGTTTTAATAAGAGGTCTACCTGATTTCAATTGATAAGTATGACCATTAGGTAGTGGGGAAAGAAGAGTCTTCTCCCAGTCAGAAAATATTGGTTGGTGTATGTGTGTTTCCTTTTTCTTTCCTGATAATTAGAGAATATTGGATGGGTGAGATTTTTACACCTTGAATACACTATCCCATCAACAATTTCATGATCAGACACGTATAAATAATTTTCGATGGGATTCATCTTTATCGCAACAACCTTTGTGAACTAGGACCAAACCACACCTCCCTTAGGACAGACTGAAAATTCCATACTTTGGACAATTGTGTTTAGCTAGCCAGCAAGGACGACAATCTCTCTAGTCATTATTTACTACTTTCACCTATGCTATACTCATTCAAATTTCAGGATGCTTGATCAAAGGAAGTACGAGAACCATCCAATAATGGTCCCTTAACTTCCATTTGTTCCAATAATATCCGTGATGAGTTCTTAATGTAGTTCAGAACTTCAGATCCACCCCATATATGAAAAACAGTAAGCAAACTGGAGTATAAACTCCACATTCCCAAAAGCAAGACTTATTACAGCATTATAGCAATGACAGTAAAGGCATTAACCTAATTTTTACTTGACATAGTATATTTTTTTGACATAGTATAAACTGTAATAAAAGAACTGAAAAATTGAAAACCAATACAAAATTATGAGGTAAGATAAGATCATACCTTCCCCTAACCTGTCCTAACACTTCTTGTGCTTTTGCACCATAACCGATATCTGCACCATCCTGCCAAAGTACATGAAATGAATGTTATACAAGTATAAAACAAAGTGATTAATAAACAAGGTTCCAAAATATCCAAGATCCCCCCTCCCCCTTTTACTCATCTTTTCTTTTAAATTTTTTGCCTTAGGTTACCCACATCAATTTCTGATATCACACAATTTACAACATTTTGGGGGGTCTTCACTCTTATGTATTGTAAGATAGATTCATAGATATTTTTGATACACAGGAGATTAATAGGTAATAGACACAAATACATATAATAGTAAAATATATGAAAGCTTCACCTTTGCCCAATAAGAATTATCTTGGAGCCTATCATCAGCAAACTTCACCTCATCGATTTTCACCCTTCGGAAAGCATTAACAGTCTTGGGCTGCAACAAGCAAATCAATTGTAAAGTAGCATGTATGAAATCTCCAACTGTTGTTGAAGTACACAACAAAACAAAAAGTTGACATCAAACAACTTAATCAAGCACATCTGAAGTTTCACCCGTATAAATCCGTATGTCATAGAAGTAAATGTTTACAGACAATCAATCAGTTCTTATACAACCAGATTGGATAGCTACTGGGTTTTTGTTCCTACATGGTGACTCACAATTAAACCATGATACAGCCATACCCAAAACAACTCGGCATATAGCAACCAAAACAAATTGCAAGAGGTATGTATTCCAATGGTATATGTGCACAAAATAACAGGATCCATTTAAAAGGTCGAGAAAAGGTAGTAAATAAAAAAGGATTAAAACAATTTCAGTAACAATGAACTGAAAATTTACTCCAACTGTCAAATTCAAGCCTGGTCAAACCAAGTTGGATCGCGGATTTATTTTGCTACTCAAATAACTGGACACTGCTGGACACCTCCCTAGATCTTACGCACCAGTGTCCGACACCGACACGTCCAGGACACGCTGGGACACGTGTCGAACACTTCAAATTAAGTGTCCTACTTGAGAAAATAAAAAATTCTAAACTGGACACCGCTGGACACTGCATTAGGACACTGCTGACACCTTAGTTAAGGAAATTTTTTGTATTTTTAGTTTTTTTTATAAATAAAGTGGGTCAGGGATAGAATGAAAAACATATTTGTGGAGAGAGAAACAAGAAAAGATGAAACTTCTCTCACAAGTCTCAAGGTCTCACCTACCCTCTCTTCATCTTCTACTTTCTCTTACTCTCTGTTACTCTTCATCCTTCTCTGATACTTTTTCCTTTATAGAAAGCCCGGTGTGTCGGTGTCCTACTTTTTCAGAAAATTACGTGTCGGCGTGTCCGTGTCGGTGTCCAGTGTACGTGCTTCATAGCTCGCTGAAAGTGTTACAAAAAGATCTTGATCCCCATTCACTACATAGCGGCATTCAAATATGTTGGTCCCTCATATGAGTAGTTATCTAATATAGGCACAAAAATTGAGAGGCATCCATATACTATATATATACCCTCAAACTCTGATTATAGACATGATGCACTTTTCACTCTTCTTTTATAAAGGACCTTAGTTATGAATGCTGCTGTATATCAATGGAAATCAAGATCTTTTTGAAATACCTACAGTGAGCATTACAAACTCACCAAATTATTTTTTAAAAAAGGCCCTTAGAAGAAAAACGGAGAAATTTCATACACTGCTAAGCTCTCATTCAACTAATTCAAGTGCATCACATAATTGAGTAAATGATATTCTCAAGTAAACACTCGCATCTTTTTTATGTTGACTTATTGACATGTATCATTATATCAACTTGCATAAAAGACAAACGTTTATCACACACTCAATTGCAATTAAACTAATAACATTAAAATAACTACTTAACTAGGTGTGGCTGTCGACAAGATGCACATAACGAAAAAACACAAATAGGACATGAACAACGGTATTATAAAATTTTAAAAAGAAAATGCAAGTTATAATGGACAAGTAAAAAGGTGCACCTCAGCCGAACCATTTTGCTGTTTCTTCGTGCTCTTTTGCGTTGCAGATCCTTCCCTTCCACTTTTTTCTAGGTAGCCATCACCATGCGAATCTGCTTTTGTTTGATCGTCATTTACTTTAGGTGTCTTTTCGCCCTCAGCCAGGCTATTGAGCTTGTTGTCTACAGATACTTGTGAGTTATTGATTTCTGACTTACTGGAATCATCTTGAACAGTTTTCACTTTCCTTTTTTTACCAGTGTGTCCATCACTCTCCGCCAATCTATCTTTCTTTCCCATGTCCTCTGAAATTTCTATTGTAGGTTTCCCAGCACCATCAGGCTGGATGTCATTCCCTTTCGAAGGAATTCTCTTTCTTTTTTTAGAACTTTTCTTGTCAGCAACAGTATTATTGTCCAATGTTGAAACATTTTCTTTCTCGGTGTCATTGGATTTTAAGCTTTCATCATTCAGTAGAATCTCAACGGCGGACTTTTCAGATGCCAACTTCCCTTCAAGAGAACAAGCTTCACTTCCACCATTTTCCACAGAGATCGACTTGTTCTTCTTTTTCTTCTTCTCTTTGGACTTCTTGTCAGGCTTATCCAACTGTGATTCAGGTAAAATTTCTTTGGGCTCCACAGCAGCAGCACACTTACTTTCTTCCTGACCCTCCTTATCTGAAGATTTGCTTCAGAAGTCAGAATAAGCCATAACTGTTTCCAAGTTAAAAAAAAAATCACAAAACAAAAGATTTAACATTGCAATCCTTCAGGGCATACCTAACTCCTCCAAGCCCTTGTTGTTTGATTTTGCATCACATTTACTACAAAGGAACAGAAACACACCACAATGAAGTATGTCAGCTCAACCGATACCGAGAGACACTATTAACTTAGTCCATACCCAGTACACTGAATAATACATATGTACATACACATCATATATATGGAGGATTCAGTTGTGATATTAACTTTTTTTGCTACAAAAGATAGCACACACCATTTATAGGACTTTGCACCTAATAACAGTTGGCTACAATTCTAAACACGCGTACTGCCTATAACCTACATTTACCTCCATCCTTCTTCGGAAGCATCAAAAGGATTAATGTCTGAATTCTAAAGTTAAGACTCCACTTGATGCCAAAGTTGAATTTTATAAGATAGAAACATCACAGTACCAATAATGGTTTGGAACAGCAAGTATAGCCAATAGAAATATAGTATTAATCATTGCTTTTGATGGTCTTTGTATTCAGTTTAAGAGTAACCCTCAGCTGTTATATACGAATCAAAATTAGGAGTTACACTGCTTGTGTTACCTTAATGCCATACGCTTGGTCTCCCAGTCTAATGCATGTACCTCTGAATAATCAAGCTGCATCCATATATAGCAAAAGTTTATTATTAGTACTTATTAGATGAACATCGAAATCTGAAGTTCAATAGCATAAAGAAAGTACATTGACATATATGAAGCCCACGTAACAATCATTTTCATTCTAAGATAGCTTCACAAAGAGCAAGCATAAGATTTGCCAAGTGGCTAATTTCTGGAACATTCATACTCATTTGATGTATAAATCATCAAGCTAGTTTCACAAGGAGCAATATTCTCTTTGGCCTGTCTCCACCCTCACGTATTGGCCCTTTGATCAGGGCAGTTACCAGTTGACTTTCCACATGGACAAAGCATCTCAATGAACTTTGCTTAGTTTCTACCTATTGAAATTACTATCACACTATCATAAAATCTCAAATGTCACCATTGTAAACTTATTATTTTAATATCAACTAACAGCCCATCATGATAGCTTCATCTGTAATTACAACAACTTAATGGATTAATTCATTCTGATTTTAATAAACTTACAAATCGTAACAACCATTGGCATTGTTTCGCCAAACTTAACTTCCATTTGAATGGAATGTGCACTAAAGTCTAGTGCCATATAGCACTCCCAATCTAGACCATCACTTCCCCTATACATATTGATACTGGCAATTTTTAAAATTTTTGAAGTATAAATGGACTGATTAATCAGCTAACAGTATCACTGCAATTTCCTAAACTGAGTTGAAATATCAACTGAAGCATAACAGACTACAAAAAGCAATATACAATACTTTCTAGCGAGGAACTCAATGTCTCCGATAAGTATCACTAATCAAACAACATATCACATACATGAAGAAAGAGAAAAAGAAAGAATTGAAGTAAAACTAAAACATGGGCAATCTCATCAATACCTCATCAATAGAAGCTTCAGACTGAAGTGCAGCAAGGGTATTGATTAAACCTTTGTATTGAAGATAAACAGCTATTGAAAGTAAATTAGTATCTTTAGATATGTTCTTCTTCTTGTTCTTGCTTTTCTCTTTCTTAATTGATGGTTCAACAATAGTTGGGGTTTTGTTTCCAATTTCTAGGGTTTTAGTTGAAACCATGTTGTTGTTATTGTTTGCTAATGTAACTTGTCGAGGCACAAATGCAAATCGAGAACAAGAACAAGAAGCTTTGGTGGTTTTCTCTGAAAGCTTCTCGAGCATATGAGCCAACAAGTGAGAAAGAGCGAGAGAGAGAGAGAGAGAGAGAGTTTCAGTGATTTATAACCTAATTACATAAATGTGGGCTTTTCTTTGGTGGGCAAACGGTCCAAGCCCAAATATATTTTAACGGTTAGATTTTGCATAAAGAACTACAACCGTTGGATTAACATTTTAACAAACCCTAAACCCTCATTTTTCATATTCTTAAACTCGTTTAGAGAGAGAGAGAGAGAGAGAGAGAGAGAGAGATATGGGTGAAGGAATGAAGGTAGAAACAATAGTTCCAGAGTCACAATTGAAGAAGAGAAAAAGAGAAGAAGAATGGGGTTTGGTGAAAAAGCAAGACTTTGAAGTTGCTAAGAAGAAGAATGCTGAGAATAGAAGTCTTATTTATAAGAGAGCTAAGGATTATGCTAAGGAGTATGATGAACAACAAAATGAGATTATTCGATTGAAGCGTGAAGCTAAATTGAAAGGAGGCTTTTATGTTCTTCCAGAACCTAAGTTGCTGTTCATCATTCGAATCCGTGGGTATGTTTGAAACAATTCAATTACTTTCATTTCATCAAATGTTTGATTTTTATTTGATTTTTTGATTGTGAAATTGGTGTTTTTGGAATGTTACAGTATCAATGCAATGGACCCAAAGACGAAAAGTATTTTGCAGCTCTTCCGTCTTAGACAGGTAAAAACAATGAAAGCTGCCCTTTTGCTTGAATTGTTATCACATTGGATGTGATTGCCACTTAAGAAACAGTGATTGATGATTACTTTGTGGATTGTTGCATATGTGTAAACTTGGTTAGTATCTTACCGATACTATTGATTGTATTTAAGATCTCTCCATAATTTGTTTATACGAAAACACATTCTCTGTATGGATTTTAAAACATATTTAAGTGTCAAGTTTGTCTTTATTTTGGAGTAAAAGAAAGCATTCCCATGTGCTTATTTCTGCAAAATTATAAGGTTTATGTAGGGGTTAGCATTGACTGTGATTCTGTTACTCCCCTATAATTGAATCTTGAGGGGATAAGAGACCTGATCAGATATACTGGCCAGAGGTCAAGTTCTTACTTGGGCCATATTCAGTGTTATGGGTCAACCCATCAGTAGGTCAGGTTCTATTGAGCCTAATTTTGGCTGGTTGGCTAAGTGTATATACACTCAACTGAATTTATCCACGCCAGACCACAAAATATTTGAGTGCTACTATCTATTGGTTAATGTATTTGAGTTTCGGCTAGTTCCATGTAAAGATCATTGATTACATTAGACAATAGATCACAATTTATATAATGCTTTGTTCTGATGAATTTGTTTCGAAATATCTCTTAATCTAAATTTGACTCAAAATTTTTAAGTTCGTAGTTTACTATTTTCAGATTATGATTAAGTTTTCAAAGGTTGGGAAACGTTTAATGAGTTCCGTCTGTATTGATATTGATCTTCAATACATGGATAACATAAGTTGGGACTTTTTTAGTCCACCACACGAACTAGGGGTGCTGAACCTGCCCAGTGACCCGACCCGCACCCGCCCCGTTTTTCATCTCCCTGTCCCGCCCCAGTTGCTAGTAGGGCAGGGATGGGTTTCATACTCTAAATTAAAACCCCACCCCGTCCCCCGCCCCATATCCCCGTCTGCTTTACCTTGTCCAGTTCATACTTTAAATTTAATTTTCAGTACTTTTATTTCATTGCTTGCCTTTTTATTTTTATTCATGTTTTTTTTCCCCAACCATTGAAGAAGAATCACCCACTTTTACTCAATTTTGATCATTAATAGAGTTATTCAAAATTTGAAACAACATCAATGAGTAAGTCTTGATTCAGAGAAAGGTTGAGATGAGAGCACACTACTGTGTAGTTGAGGAGAAAATCCAATTATAGATTCTGAAAGCTATATGGTTAAGGAAAAAAATCTTCTAATAGATATATATTTGTTTTTGGTTCCGTATTTATTACAGAATCTGCCTTGTCAACACTTCAAAAATCAAAATCTACCAAACTGAACTTGGTTGGTGTCAGATGGAGCACACTACTGTGTAGTTGTTGCAGATTGTTGGAACTGGTTGTTGCAGGGGGCTAATTACTGCAGTCTGTAATGGACCTTTTCCCCATCCCCGCACCGGCCCGTTCCCCGCCCCCCGACCTGTACAGGGCAGGGATGGGGATGAACCTCCTTACAACCAACCATTCCCCGCCCTGCCCCGCCTAAGAACAGGGCTTATTTGACCCCGCCCTGCCCCGCCCCGCCCCAACCCTGCGCACTGTCCACCCGCCCCGTCCTGCCCCGCCCCAATCAGCACCCCTAACACGAACACAGTAAGAGTGTGAATAATACATGGTGTTTGTTCTTGGTATGTATGTCAAACTACTTCCATTTAATTTGGTTCATGTTGATTAGTCAGTTAATGCACTTGTACTGTATGCTTGTACCATAGTTCATGACAAATAGTACAGGTGATACAATGATACATGCATGGTTGGATTGTCTTGTTTACATGTATAACAGCTATATGCTATGATATATGCATTAAGAGATGTTTTTTAAGAGTTGTGCATCATGGGTAGACATTGTCTTGTGCCAATTTGCAGAGCAAAGGCGTCTGATAACATAAACATCAGATGGCGCAATTTGCATTGAAGGTTGGCCATATAAATAAAGCAATTCTCCGTGCCTCTCAAATTTTAAATGTTTTGAATAGGCCTCGAACAAGTTGCCACATTCCCTTCTAATTTTATTTTTATTTATTAATTTTCTTAGTTCTAGTAGGATAACTTTTGTGTGCATCATGTTTCTATACATTAATCTCACATCCTACACATGAATGAGGTGATCTTTATGTGTTGTGTGTAGTCCTTAGTTTTCGCCAATTTGCAGAGCAAATGCATCTGAACATATAGAATTTTCAGATTTCGCAGTTTGCATTTAAGGTTGGCTATATAACTAATTGATTCTTCATGCCTCAAAGTTCTCATTGTTTTGAATAGGCCTTGAACAAGTTGCCACATTGTCTTCTTTCTTTTCTTTCTAGTAAGTTTGTATAACGTCATGTATAGTTTGACTCATAACATATACATCTATGGTTTGATGTAATCTTTGAGTGTAATGCATAGACATTGTTGTATGCCAATTTGCAGAGCAAAGGAGTCTGATAATATAATTATCAAATGGCTCAATTTGCATTGAAGGTTGGCAACATTAATGAGTGATTCTCCGTGCCTCTCAAGTTTTTTTTTTGTTTTGAATAGGCCTCGAACAAGTCCTCACATTATCCTCTAATTCTATTTTATAGTTATAGTAGGTTCGTTATTCTTTGTATCATGTGTCTATGCATATGTCGCATTATCATTGAAGCTGCAACGGGTAATCTTAAGCTTGCCTTTTCTCTTATCTTTAATGCATATATGTCAATGTATAGTTTGAACAAGTGCAAACTTAGTTGGGATTGCCCCTTTTTGTTGTTTCGGGTTTTCTTAATTTGCGTATATTGCTAATCATATGCTGTTTACTAATACACTAAGACCCATACAATAGATACACGCAAAACACTGATATCATATTGTATGAGATGATGTTGAACTGAAGTTGGAATTAATTATATTTTCACATAAGCAAATATTGGGAAACTCAGAAATGTCAAGTGAATAACCAGTTGTGATTATTTATTTATGTTATATTGTAATTCTCTTGTATCGCAAGTAGTAGTGGCACTTTTTAAATGTCAGTTTTGATTTGTTGTAGATATTTAATGGCGTTTTCCTGAAAGTTAACAAGGCGACAGTGAATATGTTGCGCAGAGTGGAGCCATATGTTACCTATGGGTAAGTGCCTTATTTCTTCACATATAATTTTATTTGCTTGTGCCAGTCACCAGATTCTGTTCTCTCCCTCACCTAAGTTGTCTGATTTTAATCTCTCAGATATCCCAACTTGAAGAGTGTCAAGGAATTGATTTACAAGAGGGGCTATGGAAAGCTTAACAAGCAAAGAATTCCTTTGACTGACAATTCCATCATTGAACAGGTCTTGGATGATGCTTTAGTTGTGTCTCATTGGTGAATTTAAAAATATTTGGCATGCTTCTATTGAAAATTGTATTGAAACATCTTATTGTTTTATTGTAGGCTCTTGGCAAGTTTGGGATCATATGCATAGAAGATCTTATCCATGAGATTATGACAGTTGGTCCTCGTTTCAAGGAGGCAAACAACTTCCTGTGGCCCTTCCAGCTTAAGGCACCTTTGGGCGGTCTGAAGAAGAAAAGGAATCACTATGTTGAGGGAGGTGATGCTGGAAACCGTGAGGATTATATCAACGAGCTCATCAGGAGGGTTAACTAGAGTGAGATTGTCTATAGACATCAAGGTTCTTCTGGCTATCCCTAGTGGTAGAGAAATCTGATTATAGCGTTCAGTTGGTTAAAGTAGGATGGTCTGCAAAATTTTCACTTTCAAGTTTTGTTTCAGGTTTGTATTTGTCCTAAAGATGTACTTCTTAACTGATAAAAGACTTGTTTTACAACCCAGTTTAAATATGTTATTATACTTTATTTGGTCTCAGTGGTACCCATCTTATTTTTTATTTTTTTGGTGAAGATGACCCATCATGCATTCAAGTAGTATTTTAAGAATAAATTGTTTTTTTTTTTTTTTTTTTTTTTGGTTCGTAAGCGAGGTTATGGTGACCCCTACCCCTTTTAAATTAGGTGTGGAAACTTATATCAACAATTTGCTGTTGACGTGTTTCGAACCCACGACCTCTCCACTTTGTGAGAGGGGTGCTATTATTGAGCCACAGGCTCATTCGCAAATAAAAATGGTTTGGTAAGCCTGTTTTTAATGAGATCAGTAACTTGATAATGCTGGCGGGATTCGAACCCCAGGCCTCTGGTATCATCACCCAAAGGTTTTACCAGTTGAGCCCAACTGACATCTGCAAAATGGTTTGGTAAGCCTGTTTTTAATGAGATCAGTAACTCGGTAATGCTGGCGGGATTCAAACCCCAGACCTTTGGTATCATCACCCATAGGTTTTACCAGTTGAGCCCAACAGTAAGAATAAATTGTTACTGTATGCCTACAATGTTATTCTTCTTGGATCCAAATGCTTCTTGTGCGTGTTAAGAAGTGTATGTAAAGGTTTGTTTTCTGAAAACCTGCTTATGTATTGTGAGCCTGGAAAACCAAACTTTTTCTGTTTTTATGTGAGTTTACTGCAATGGCTTTTATTGTTATGTTTAGAGCATAGAAGACTTGTTCAATGAGTTCCATCTACTTTTAGAAAATCTATGGATTGATTCTAGAGATTTTTGGATATACCCCATTTGAAAGTCGAAATTTGAGATACCCCATTTCAAGATGTGATGTTATATTAGCCGTCCATCATAAAACTTACGGCTGTAAAGAGCTTCTGTCTTGAAATAGAGGTATCTCAATTTTTTTTTCAAATTGGGGTATCTCAAATTTCGACTTTCAAATGGGGGTATGTCCAAAAATCTCTTGATTCTATTGATAAAAGACTGTTTTAGTGCATCTCGATTTAAATATGTTTTTGAACTTATTTTGTATAAATGATGTCCGGAAGGACCTATTATATTGAGTTTATTGATAAACGACTTGTTTTAGTGCTACCAGCTGGCCAATGTCAACTTTGGAATTTCAATTTTGTGTTATATGAGCTTGGAAGGTATGGTGGGGTTAATTTTGTGAATACCTGGAAACATGCTTATTTATTTTGAGCCAGGAAAACCTACTTCCCTACTTGTATGACTTTTTGTACTTATGTTTTATGTACAGTGTGTCTGTATAACGTCAAGCTTATTTTCATCGAGCTCAAGCTTATTTCCAACGATTTGGCCCTCCCGACATACAGTACAAGTCATACTCCAATTTGGTTCAACCGATGACTCATGAACTCGTTTGGCGCTTACGTGGCGGTTTCAATTAATGTCAATAAATATAAGATGAATACCAAATATTTTTTATTATTATTTGTCCGTTATCTGCCCGTTATTTGTCCGTTACCAAATCAATGTGATTTATATCACATGTGCTCAATTGTAATTCTCTATCTATATAAAGGGACATATTTCATGTAAAAGGGATAAGCTCTCAAGCTTTCTCCATCCTCTCGTCTCTACTCATTTTATATCAATAATAAAACAATCATCTCTCCCGTGGACGTAGACACCATTGCCGAACCACGTAAAATCATGTCTATTTACTTTATATTTTTATAATTTCCATGTCGTTCTTCACTTAGTAAATTTTATGTATTTACATACAGTATGGATTGAACTGATTGACACAAAAGATGATGGATTCTATGGTGTCTTTCATGCTTGCCACATAAATTGCAATCAGGTGTGTGTAGTTATGTTTTGTAACCTATGGGGACATTTCCTCAGTCGTCTAAAACTGACTTGAATCATTTCATCAACTTGAACTCAGATGTCATTGTGCTGCCGTTCACTTAAATGATTACTAATATTCCTTCACCTAGATGTGTCCAATTCCATTTTAGCTGTTTAGTTCTGCTAAATTCTAAGATACAACATTTACTTTATCTCTGCAATTTTGTGAGGTTTCAGCTTAGTCTGGTGCCCATGGTGATGAAAGGTCTGACCTGGTTGGTATTTGCATGTTGAAATCTCTTCTGAATTCTGAGTAAAGTTTTCTACCAATATTTGATGGGCCTGTAAATTGGGTTATACTGTATGTAGCTTGGGATTTATGGGTGTTACATCAAGCCCAAATGTAGGATAACTACCGACTACCAGGTACCAGCTGTCCCACCACGTGCCTAGCTAGCTTTGTCAAAGAATACACGTGTCAATATCATAACTTATGACGAAAGACACGTGTAAATTGTTTATCACTTAAATAGTCTCATAAGTTGAAGGCCATGGAGGAGCAATAGCAATGGAAGCAAACAAGGAGAGAAGAGAGCAACATCAGAAGCAAGAAGAATCAAAGAAGAGCAAACATGAAGAAATAGAGAAAGACAAAACTACTCCAACATCATCGTTGGATCCAACGGCTAAGATGTTAGTTCACGAAGCCATCATCAGTAGTAATAATAATGCTGGAAATGCAGAGAAGTCTGATGATGTTCTCGTGTTCGCACGATCTGTCAACAAGATTGATTCTTCTTTACAGTAGACAGTAGTGTGTGTGAGTCCCACTTCAATGGTGATTACATGTTCCACGTGTCTTGATTTGAACCTTTTGAATTATTGAAGTGAGAAATGAATGTATTTAGTGGTCCCTGTACTATTTTAGATAGAATAGTGTAAGGTACTTTTGGCTATTATTGTACTTATGGTTTGAAATTAGGGAACTTGATTCCCATTTCATGAAAAAAAAATGGGCAAAAACTGAACTTGCTAAGTTCAGACTATTATTTTATAGAGTGGGGATAACAAGTTCATAGAATTAGAACACCCACATTGTGCCGAGTGCACTCTTACAATTTACAACAGTCAATTTGGAGTTTGGTGAACTTACATTTTCCATGTTACACTTCAAATAATAATGCAGGTACCATTTTATGAATTGATTACAAATTATTTTTTAGCCAAGAACACATACAATATGTACTGCAGAGTCATTTCTAGTAATTTTCAAGTTACACTTGAAATAATGTAGGTACTTTATTTTGAGTGTTGATTTCAAAAATAATGTTTAGCCAAAAACACACAAACTTACAAAATAAAATTTATGGGACGTGGGGTGTATGTATCTGAATTAATAGTACCCTTTCTGAAGTTGTCCCCTATCAATTGTTCTTATCACACCAACCTAACAAAAGGACTTATTATGGTGGTCCATCAACTCCATAGTGAGCATTGCATTGTTGCTTTCATGCCTTGTCATCTTATTGTGTCTCATTTTATCTAACCCAACAGAATTTCTTCTTGTAATATATTGCATTATATCATGATATTAGTTTCCAATCGACATATTTAGTAGTATAAAACAAATATAATTTTCTTTCAAATTTATTTTGTTGTTCATATATGTATACCCAATATGTTGTTTCTATGTCACCTTTGCTTTCTATTGTTATTTCCAGGAAACTCACTAGTTTGTCCATTATGATATGATGAATTGCAAAAGGCTTCGAGAGATCCCCAGCATTGTCTTTTGCTTATCATGTACAGCTCAAAATTTTTGTAGATCTCATGAGATAAGGATAATAAGGGCCTACTCTACATTGTGCAAACTTGCAATTTTTTTTTCAATTTTTTTTTATAATCATTGAATTACATAATAATATTTTTTATGTTAAGACTTAAGAGAACATCAAGAAAGATAGCTGAGCTGCCTAAGTATCGATGCAAAATCCATTATTTTAAAAGTTCTCCAGCCCTTTTTCCCATTAAGGTGTTGATTTCTAGCTACATAGAATTTGTTCTTCTCCCCCTAGCTTCCAATCTTCCATGAAAATGAAATGGAATAAAGACCTTTGTATTATTTGGTTCAAAGAATAATGAGATTCCTTGACTTGGAGAAGGTGAAAGTGTAGAAGAAAAAAGAGAATGGATAATGAGAAATATCAAACCAGGGTTCTGTGTCCATTTTACATTTGAAAAATAGTCCCTGAACAGCTGAATACATTTGAAAAGTAGTCCCTGAAAACTGAAAAGCCATAGTATCATTATTTATTTATTTTTCTCAATTTACTTTTAATGTTTAACATGTGTGTTCAAAGATCACTTTAATTACAATGTGTTCAATAGTTTCCCAGTCAATAAAACACTTCAGTTATGCTGTGGAAATTTTGTTTGGATTACATTCTAGATAGAGGCATCATTGAGTTTTAGATCACTTTATACTGTCTCAGATCCAATAAGGGACTTTACATTAGAACACAACTCACATAAACTGAGGAAATCAATCTGTAACTAGTAAGAAAACAAAAATGGTGGTCATTGGTGTTGTGCAGCCTTGAAAAATTGTTCTAAATTTGAAGAACCAAAGCCATAATGCAGGCTACAGGCATCAATGTGCATGATCCAACATTATCCAACAAGTACATTCTCAATATCATGTCAAGACCAATCACAACATTGAGACATATGGGTCACCATTGCCTTAAGTCCCTAACCAAGTAAGTTTGGCACTTGGGGCTTGACTCTTGAGCCTCTAGTACTACCCTACAGATTCAGAACAGATGAAAATTACAAATTTAAAGACCAATTTAAGCCCATTTTATTCTTAACTTGTTGCTATTATGTTGAATTAGAAATGAAATCACATAAAACTTGAATTAATTTGCATTAAAAGAAAGAAATAATTTAAATTGAAACAACAGTACAAATAAAAGCATCCCTCAATTGAAGATCAAAAGAACTTCAATTCCTTGGTTACTAATTCAAAAAGCCTAAAATGAAAAATTACATGACTTCTCTCCATTTTCATCACATCATCAAGGAACATGATTTGAAAATCAACCGCATAAAATTGATCTATCATTGGTAAACAACTAAACGTCTTGAACACATACTGCAATAAAACTTTCTTTTAGTCTTGAAACAAAGTGGTAGAAAACAAAATCTCCATGCACTTTCCACATCCATAGCTTGTACCATTCCTCCACAATATGGACAAGAACCTGGTGCTGTTTGTGTTCCTAACACTCTTTCTTCTTCATCACAGATAAACACCAAACACATCTTTCTCTAAGCTAGCAACCTTTTTAACACAATTCTCTTTTCTCTTTAGTCTTCAAATATGATCAAAGAAAGGCAGAAAACAAGCTAAGATTGAAAACTTGTTGAACTTTATGGAACTTTTAGGCTAATGGGTTTTGTCTAAAACTCGTTGAAAAATGAAGTTGGATGAAAGGGTATTTATAGAAAGAGTGTTTTCACCTGGAGTTGGAATATTCGTAGTTCGAGAAGATTCGTTTTATTAAACCTCCTTAAGCCAAGTGTTCAGACCGACTGATAAAAAGATGACATGTAATATTTTAATTAATTAATTGAGTTTTTATCTATTTTTATTTTAATTAAATATCTTTCCATGGGCCATGGTAATTAATGAAATGGTAGGCACATCAGCACATGGTTTTGGTAAACAGATAATGGTAAATTTCTGTTTGGTTTGGCAGAGTATTTGCAACAAAACGTCCACAACAACTCATTTGTTGTTTAGGTCTTCTATAGTGCGTGTTTTTGTTGTAATGTGATTTTGTATTTCGGCCTAAACGTAGGAAAGACAAAGCTTTCAACAATTTCCACTTTTCCATCTGGAAAAATCCTGACATTATGTGGAATTTCCCAGAATTTCCCAGTTAAACCTACTAATATCTGGTCTCTAGCTCAAATGTTCATTTCCAAGACTATTGGACAAAATTGTTTTAGGCGAAATTGTTTTTTTAAGGGCATGTCTCGAAATGGCATTAGGTCACTTGTCAAGCTTGTTATACTTGTGAATGTTGTATCTTTCTTTCTTCCCCAAAGTTTCAACCAAATATTAATTAATGTGGAATTAATAAATATCTAATAATCTTTCTTCACTGTGATTGATAAAAATGTACTTAGCATCATATTATGTTCCATTTTTTATTCCAAGCAAGATGAATCTTTCCACTATTTTATATATAACAGTTCCATATATATAAATGAGACCTACCTAAGTAAGTTTCTAATTAGACGAGACTGAGCAATTGAGCATAGCTGCATAGCAGTGGTATATATTAATCAAAGATTCATATGTGTGATTAGTATATATGACATGAAAATCAGTTAAGCAAATGGGGTCATGGGGATCACCAGGTCAACTTATCCCATCAGAACTTTCTAATCTACAAAACTTTCGCAAACTCAAGCTTAAAAATTAGTTTAATTTTTCTCTTATAAAAATACATTTAAAACTCTTTTGCACGCAACAAAACTATCTTCACTGCACACCGTGTAGAATCTTGAATAGTTGAATCTCGACATTTCCAGGGAATTACGTGGAAATTTTTTATTGGAGGGAATTTTAATATCTTTTCTCTAAGACACGATTTAATTAAAATAAAAGATTTTGACACTTGACTCCCCATTTGAAAGTCGAAATTTGCGTTACCCCATTTAAAAAAATATAGCAATAACCCCCCAATTGGACGGAAAAAAAGAAGAATTTTTAAATTTTTATAAAATAAAATATTTTGATAATACCAAAACTACTTCTCATAAAACCTATGCTGTCAGGAGCGGAGCGCCAGGCGCTCAGTTTTTCAGGAACCACCTCGACCGCCCAGGCGGCGCTCTGCTCAGACCCTCCAGTTTAAGTTTGCTACTTTACTGTTTAGTGTTTACTAAATAAATAAGTAAATACTAAATACTAACAGACTTCAATTGAAAAAAGAAAAGATTGAATTTGATTTGAAGAATTAAATTTTTTAAAGAAGATTAGATTTGGATTTGATTTAAAAATTAGGAAGAATTGAAGATTAGAAATTTAGAAGAAGAAGAAGTTTAGAATTTAGAACTTACAGACTAGCAGCAGCCGGAGAAGAACTGAAGCAGCAGCAAGAGATGAAACTAGAGAAGAAGTAGCATCAGCGATTTTTAATTTTTTTTAATTTTTAGCTAACCTTTTATTTACATGGGCTTTTTGCCTTTTTTTCAGGTTTGGGTTGCCTTGAGCGCGTTTGTATGGGCCGCTCTGGACAGAGCGTTGCGCCTGGGCGGCGCTCATGCGCCCCAAAGCGTTTTAGGCGCTGTTTCGGTACAGCGGAGCGTCCCCTTTTCAAAATAGTGCCTCGGCGGCGCCCCCGACAGTATAGCTTAAAACATGTAAATAATAAACATAACTAGTAAAACCTCCATTGAAACATACATAATTAACAATACCCCCAAATCGATGTGCAAAAAAATTTGAAGGAGAAAGATGAATTTTTAAGAAAGAAGATGATATTTGTTTGAGAAATTTATTAAAAATAATAGTGGATATATGTTTTCCTCAATCACCCATACTTTCTTCTACTTGTTAGCTTTAAATTTAAAGAACATGCAATTTGTTTGAGAAAAGTTAGGTTTATTTATAAATTTGAGGATTTTGGATTTTTTGGGAAGACAACAAAGTTGACCATTAGATTAAGTACTAAATAGATGGATAAGATTTTAACATGGCCCATATTTTAATCCTTTAAGCTCAGCCCGTCTGACTTCTGAGTTTTGACAAGGTCCAGACTCTAAGTAGCAGCCCAAGCTTTTATGGATTGGAGACTGGAGAGGACTAGTACAGTAGAGGATAAAATTTTTGCTCCTGCCAATTTTTGCTCCTTGCCTCATTGCCAAATGTCCATACGCCACATGGTAAAGTTTTCTAAACTCTAAGGTAATATTTAACGGCAATTGAAACGGAGACGGAAAAAAAAAGAAAAAAAAAAAATTCACTTCGTCTTCTTGCACCAATTGATAGTGAATTAGAGATCAATATCTAACAGTAATCTTATTGAAGATGATTTATTAAACAAAAACTGTGTATTGATACTCCTGTATCAAATACCTTTTCTTGTTATCCTTATGAATTAATTAACTGCTTAATATAGTTTTCGGTCTCTCTCCCTCGTAATCTACTACCAACAATCTGGTTCTGTTTTAACTAGTTTCTCTTCTTGGCAATGTATTCTTATAAGTTACTACCGGCCAGTAAGCTTATTGTTATTCTCTACAATCCCAAGAAAGAACAAATGTGGTCATGTGGAAGCCAAGAGAAATTTTTTAAGAATAGGGCAGAAGTTCTTTAATGAGAAAAATTATATTTGTTGGATTTCTAAAAAGTGACCAAATTAACAGGAGAATAATTTGATAGTTAAAATATGAGATAAGAGATGAAGGCGAAGAAGAGATGGGAACAACCAGAAAACTTTTCTCTTTTGCATTCTCTGTTAGTTTGAGATTGACTCTGTTATTGATAGTCCACGTGTTAACTCGGGAGTGGGCAATGATGCAATGAGCAAAGATTGCCAGGAGCAAAAATTTTCTCTACAGTAGGGACTGCACCGTGATGGATAAGATTTTAATATGGCCCATGTTTTAATCCTTTAATCCATCTGACTTCTGAGTTTTGACAAGGTCCAAACTCCAAGTAGCAGCCCAAGCCTGTATGGATTGGAAACTGGAGAGGACTAGTACTGTAGGGACTGCACCGTGATGTTTATACTGTCATGCTATATTAATATTTTGTAAATTGTACTACTGTGTGAGGGTGCATAGTCAGATATCCTAAGTTGGTCGAGACTGAGACTTTTATTCTGTATCAGCTAACTCTTATAGTATGATTTCACAAACTGCAGTGTAAAACTTGATGGATGATCTAAGTCCCTTGATTCATCTTACAATATGCGTGTGGATTAGTCTCCTGTCCTGTGTGCCTAAATGTGCAAAAGCACTAGATATGAATGATTATCCTTCAGAGAGTCTGTAAAGTCATGCCCTGTGATTGAAACCTGAAGCAATAAAGAACCCAAAAGGGAGTCCCAAACTAGACAAAAAAAGATGGGAAGACTTATTAAAATTATCAATGATGCAAGAATTAATCTATTACATAACCTGCATTTATCAAATTTGCTAAAGATAAAGAACAGTATAAAGTACTAGTATGGTAACATTGACTTCAATCAACTAGCTAGTAGTATATTTCTTTATGAATCAACATAAATTAAAAACCCCTTTGATCTTATCCTTCCCTAAGAGAAATAAGTGCCTTCAATGGATTCTTCATCACAGTTGTAAACTCTTGCTTCTCTGATAAATCCACTTCATCTCCAATCTCAGCCTTCCATTCAAACTCCTTAACCAAATTAGCCACAAAATATTCCAAATGCAACAAAGCTAACCCAAGACCAGGACAAATCCTTCTTCCAGCTCCAAATGGCATCATTTTAATTTCCCTAGTCCCAGTTATATCAAATACTTCTTCCCCACAAAACCTTTCTGGTTTAAACTCCATTGGATCTTTCCAAACTTTTGGATCCCACCCCATTTCTGCTACCATGAAATTCACTGCAGCATTTTTTGGTACAACATAATCATCAAACTGTATATCTTCAGTAACTGCATGTGGTAAAACAAAATGTCCAGGTGGATGTCTTCTTAAACCTTCTAAAACCACAGCTTTTAAATAAGGCATCTTATGCAAATCTTCTTCTTTGATTTCATCACCATCATTAACATCAACTCCTTTGATTTCTTCCAATAGTTTGACTTGTATATCTTGATGTTTGACTATATTAGCTATAATCCACTGCAACGCGGTTGATGTAGTATCTGTACCAGCATTTAAAAACTCTGAACATAAACTCACCATCTCTTGATCATTTAACTTTCTTCCACCTTGTTCAGGTATATTCAGATTCAATAAAGTATCCACGTAAGCAGTAGTCACTACTTCTACTTCTTCTCCATTGTTTTCCTTGTTTTCTTTACGTTTACGAGCATGGATTAAAGGTAAAAGTACATTTTCTTGATTACTTCGCAACTTGTAAAGTAAATTCCATCGTTTTCTAAATAAAATTTTCCCAAATTTTGGGAAAAAACTGAGAACATTGAATTTGCCTACATTGAGAAGTAAATCTCTTTGAACAAATTCAATTTCTCTAATTTTCTTATCATCTAATTTATCACCAAAACACATTAAAACAAGTAAACAAAACATTGCATATTGAAAATGTTTCATAACACAAACAACTTTATTACCCGAATCTGAATCTTCTTTAATCTTCTTCTTAAGAATATCTAAAACCCATTTACGAGCATGACCATAAGATTTAACTCGAGATGGATGAAGAATCTCTGATGTAAGATTACGACGAAGAAGACGCCATACTGGTCCATAAGGAGCAGAGTTTATATTATGTTGATTAGCACTAAGAATACGACTTGCAAGAGGAGCAGGAGGACGATCAGCAAAAGTTGACCCATGAGTTATTAATGCTTTATGAGCTAAATCATGAGAAGTAATGAAAATAGATTTACGATGACCGATTTGTAAAGAGATGATTGGACCATATTGAGTACGAAGATTACAAAGAAAAGGTTCAATATCTGCAAAAGATTTACGAACCCATTGGAAAGATGTTAAGATTGGGATGTTTGGTGGACCAGGTGGGAGTTTTGCTGTAGATTTGGTGGAATTAGAGTAGATTAGATTGAATAGAGATTTGAAGAAGAAGCATAGAGACAGAGAGACTACTATACTGAACCAAGAAAACTCCATGGATGATTGATTGGATTGAATAAGTGGAGAGAGAGATAACAGATAAGAGATTAAGTTGAAGAATATAAGGTGTGTGTGGAGTGTAGACTGGGGAGAAAGAGAGCGAGAGAGACAGGCTGATAGTTTATTAGTTTTCAGTTTTCTTGCGATTTAAGCCATTGTTTAAGATAAAATTAAGAAGTGGAATTTTTTTATTGAAAGAGTAAGTGTGTTGTGTGTGCCTGTTAGCTAAACACGGCAAAAATACTTTATTGTTTTGGATTTTTGTGTCTAGAAGGGCCCATCAGTCCATGGGACAAACATGAGTGGCATGACTGGACGAAGTTAAGTGACAGAAGCTCTAACGTCATTAACGAGGGAAAAATAATATTGTTGTACGTAGGGGTAGGGGTGGCGATCGTGTCGGGTCTTAACAGGTTGGGGTGTTTTTCGCTTAAACCCGAACCTGACCTGTTAACCTGTTTAACTCTTTTTTCTTAAACCCGAACATGACCTGCTAATTAAACAGGTCGGGTTCAAGTCGATCTGTTTAGACCTGCTTTCTTAAACATGTCAAGTCCATAACTGTTAACACCCACAAAACCTGCTGCAACATGTTTAACATGTTAACCTATAAGTAAACATTATTTTTACTAAATACATGCTAGCCTTGGGTCTACTAAGAAACGACTCCTAAGGACGATTGAAACCCAAGGAGCGGTTTCCCCTTAGTCGACTTCAACTCGTCTTCTCCCCATTTTGTGCGCTTGTTTGGCAATTTTTATTTTTTTAGCACAAAGTGGGAGGTAAGCATTCTCCTGACCCTCCTTGAATTCCCTGCAAGAGGAGTTTCTGTATTGATTATCATTACCTTGATTGTTGCTTGATTTTAATTCTGTTTTTACTTGTTAAATCGGGCTTGCAAGGTGGACCTGGCCTAAAAGTGAAACCTAATATCAATTGATTGTAATATCCTAATCTTTAAAATTGAACCAACTAAAGTCATGCTATCACGATGTTCATTTGAGACCTTGAGCAGATATTTCAACTAGTACTAGGGGTGGGCAAAAAAACCGAAAAACCGAAAACCGAACCGAAAAAACCGAGTCAAAACCGGTCAAAACCGAGTTGACTAAAAACCGGTCAAGACCGGACCGAAACCGAACCGAACTATATAGCTATTGGTCCGGTCTCGGTTCTTGTTTTTATAGAACCGAGTGAACCGAACCGAACCGAAATAAATAAAAAAACATTTTTTTTATTAGTAAATTACTAAACTAGACATAGGAATTAGTAATTGGTTGTGGGCTTATGGTGGATCCATGGTTGGTTCATTGGTTTTGGACCTTTTTCCTATTTAGTACTTGATTTGGTGTATGTCTTATTTTGTTTAAAGCCCAAAACTTAAAAATAATCATCTAAATTGTCATGGACTAAAGGCCCAATAAAAAAGCCCAGGACCGAGTTTCGGACCGAAACCGGACCGATTGTATTTGGTCCGGTTCGGTCCGGTTTCATTCAAATAATTTTGGTCCATGGACCGAAACCGAACCGATACTTTCAAGTCGGTTTGGTCCCGGTCCTATTACATTTTAGGACCGGACCGGACCGTGCCCACCCCTAACTAGTACTGCGTGAACCATTCTTTGATTGGAGCACAAGCTAGGAATTGGGTCTGGAACCCCTACAGATTACGTCTGTAGAATCACTGTGGTTATTTAATTAATGAACGTCGCTTACGCACGGAAAACCTCCCACACTGGTTATTCGCAACTTGACTCTCGAAATATAGGGAAAATTCACAAGGAAAGCTTGGAAAGAACTCATTGACTTGGGTGAACACAAAATTGAGTCAATTTTTGAGCCCCTTGTTAGATGCTTTTGAATGGTTAGGACTTCTGTGGCATATGTAATGTGCATGTTGCATGCATCTTAGATCAGGTAAAATCTTGTCCAAACCTATTCCAATCTACACAAAGAGCACAATCACAGACCTCACTCCTTCTCTTGAGCAAGAGTTTAACAACTCAACCTCATTTACTGAAGTAACTCATGCACCTATGGCTCAAGAAACTACCCTTCGGGATTACTTTTTACCTTTGGCCACTGGACCACCTATCTGCATAATCTTGCCCGAGACAACTGCAGATAGCTATGGTATCCGCCCTCAAATTGTGGGCATATTGCCTAAGTTCCATGGACTTCCACGGGAAGATTCATATCAACACCTCAATAAGTTTCTGATCGTTCTTAACACTTTCAAGGAGAAACATTTGTCTGAAGAGGAAGTTAGCTTGAGATTGTTAACTTTTCTCTTGAGGATCGTGCATATCACTGGTTACATAGCCTTTCTTCCAATTCTATTGACACCTGGGCTCAACTAAGCAAAACGTTCTTGACCAAATTCTTTCCTATTAGCAGAACTAATGATATTATTGATGCCATTAGAAATTTTCGGCAGCAAAAGGGTGAAGTTTTCTTTGATGCATGGGAGAGGTATCAAGACCTATTTCTTCAGTGTCCACACCATAGAGTTGATGACACAAAAAAAAGTTAGGATCATATATAGAGGCCTTAATTATACAACTAGAAACATGGTTGAAAGCATGAGCGGCGGAGAATTTCTTGATTATCCCACCGCAAAGGCTCTGGCATTCCTTGAAAAAATTGTTAATAATAACCAGCAATGAGACTTACCTAGACATACCTGTGTGTACCCTAGGTAAAAAACCCGACAGGTGTCACCGATGGCTGTATAAGAAGCTAAACCGAGAGCACCTGAGCATTAGCTAGTCAGGACTGGGCTATCGGGTAGGGCCCAACCCGGTCTCAAGGAGTCCGCATACGCTCTGTGGACCTTGACCCACCGGATAGTCCACGACCAATGGGTGGATTCCCGGTTACTGTATAAGAAGTTGAACCGTGGGCTCCCATACATCGACCAAGCCCACCTCGGTCAAGTAGGTCAGGTCCGGCCCAGTAAAGTCCAGCAGCGCCAGAGGCTCATCCAAAGGCTTAGCATAGAAGCCCTGGGACCTGGCCATGGTGTATGCAATGAAGATTGGGCCTCCGATCAGAGGAGTCGAGCCCAAGTATTTTGCTTTCAAGCTTGATCAATCCAAACCAACTGGATAAGTCCAGCGAGATTCCAGGCAAACAGAACCCACGGTTTTAGCCCGTTGGAGAAGATAAAGAAAGAGCCAGGTTGAACCAAGACCTATCAGAGGATGCCACGTGGCAGTCATCCTGGTCAAAGGGAATTCAAACCAAAGAGATAACCGCTCGGCAGCATGCAAGCTATCTCCACGGAAAGCATCTTCACAGTTGAGCTACCTGAGTTCATGGAGGTAAAACCGGAGGGTTGGTTGAGCCAACCTCCTCCGGCCTACTACAAATACATGAGTTCTAAACCTCCTGAACTACGAGCCTTCCACTGAGTAACTCCATTAGAGCTTAGCAGAAGCAGAGACTTGATTCCAAGTTCATCATCTTGGATACGTAGGCAGCCCGATCCCGATCAGGTCCAGTCTCATTGTATACCCCCCATCATACCTCTGTCTATACAAGACTTTTATTGTAACTGTTCGATTAATCTATACTTATTTCGAGTTTGTGGATCAAATTTTTGCACCCACAATACCCCGAGAAACACTACCCCAAACTCATTTGATAAACCTAGAGGTATATATGAAGTCAAACCTGACTCTGAGCTTAAAACTTTACTTCATGGTTTAGTAAAAAAGGTAGAAGCACTTGAGGTGTCCTTAAAGCCCACATCACCTGTTATGAGTGCCTCCACTCTCTAATGTACTGCTTGTCATGACCAGACCCATACTGCCGAGTTTTTCCCTCTCCTTTATAATTCACCAGAAACTGAGGAAGCCCGTGCGTTCACTTACGGCGGACAAACCAACTTTACTAAGGGGCAATGCCATGTACCCATACATGGATCGCTCCAATCTTTCTTATTCAAATAATCATTATGCGGCTCTACCTGGTTTTAATAACTCTTATGGGCAATGTAGCAATGCCACGTATGTTGGTAGTAATGAAAATTAGAACAGGGTAACGGTCCCCCTTTATTCGAACAATGCTCATCACATGAGTAGTTCCAGGGACCAAGTGCCGACCAATCAATCTGCCCCTCCTAAGACCTCCCCTGAGGATGTGCTTGCCCGTTTCATTCAACAGACGCAAGCGTCCATTGAATCAAATTCCCAACGCATCCAGAGGATTGAGCAGAAACTTGATGAAAAAGGCAAATTTCCGGGACAAGCTATCCCGAATCCCAAAGGCAAGGAAGTTGCCTTGGTGACGAAAACTCCGTCTACATCTGCACCGCTTGCTGAAGTTAACTCATTCTTCACACTTAGGAAAATAGGTTAATAATCAGATTAATTATAAACCAAGTCCTAACATTGTGACCCCAGTTACCACTACACTTGTTGCCCTACCTAAAGGTTCGGCTAATGAGGCAACCACCTCTAAGCCAAGGATACATACCCGTAAGATTGTGGACTCTCCACTGCCTTACGACCCACCCGTGCCTTACCCCCAGAGACTCACTAGGTCCCTACAGGAAGTACAAGCGGATGAGGTACTTGATGTGTTAAAGCAATAAATATTAATATACCTTTCCTCACGCCTATTAAAAAAATACCTTCCTACACTAAGGTTTTGAAAGACTTGTGCACCTCTAAAAGAAAAACAAATGTGCCCAAAAGCGCGTTTGTGGCGGAAGAATTCTCTGCACTTGTCCAACATAACGGTGTGGTAAAATATAAAGACCCTGGAAAATGGACCATACCCTGCAAGCTTGGTGATAAGTTCATGGGTAGAGCTTTGTTAGACCTGGGAACGAGTGTTAATCTCTTGCCTTACTCCTTGTTCCTCAGCCTGGGTCTAACATATATGAAACCCACGAATATATCTTTACAACTGGCCGACAGATCATTGAAAGTACCTAGAGGAATAGTTAAGGACCTATTAGTTAAAATGTCTGACTTTTACTATTCTGTTGACTTTGTGGTGTTGGATACTGAGCCTACTGCCGATAACTAGGGCTCGCAATGGACTGGTTCGGACCGGGTATTCGAAATACCAGACCCGAACCATTAAGAAACCTAATAGATCCAGACCCAGATCCATACCTTATCGGGTCCAAAAGTGAAAAACCATACCCGTACCAAACCTTAACGGATCGGATCCCGGTTGGATCCAGATTTTTTGGCTAACAATTGATTTGTTAAATTTATGTACACCAACTTAGAAAAAATATTTTACTTTTTTAAAATCTAGATATATTTAGTAAATATGGTAAATGATTTTATTGATTTGTATGTTTTTAAGGTAATTGATATATATATTTGGAAGGTAGTTAGTATTAGAAATTAGAAATTATATTTGCAAAAGTCAAGTTTTTTAAATATATAATTTTTATGACATATTTGTAGTGTTAGTAAATTTAAAATATTTAAAATAACTAAAGAATTCATGTCGGGTCCATATTGGTTCGGTATCTATTAATTTCATACCCGAACCAATAAGAATCGGGTTTTGTTTTTAGGAACCGGACCCGAACCAAAACATAAAACTATAGTACCAAACCCGCTCTTATAGGTTCAGTTCGGATTTCGGGTCTAATTCGGTCCATTGCCAGCCCTACCAATAACTCAGTTCCCATCATCCTCGGCCGACCTTTTTTGGCCACCTCTAATGCTCTCATAAACTGCCGGAATGGTTCTATGGTTCTCACTTTTGGATCAATGACTGTTGAAGTAAATATCTTTAATCCTGGCCAACAATCCCTTGATCTTCTTTATCTAAAGATGTGTACCATCTCGATGCTTTACCGTATGAGATGGTACCTAGTTGTTACCCTAAAGATCCGGTTGTTAATTACCCTACCATGCATAATGTTAACTTCGACATCAATCAATCTATTGTTCAAACCAATGCTCATTTTAATTATATGCCTATCTTTGACCCCAAAGACCCTGAGGCCTTTGATTCGGTTTGTTGCATTGATTTTGAGTTCCAAGTCGAGACCATCTCTCCATCTCCGTATCGTCTTCCTCCCGAGCTGAAATGTGCCCAATTAAATTCAGACGGTGGTCATCCTGTTGTCATTTCTTCATCTCTTACTACCGAACAGGAAAATCAGCTTTATTTTCAAATTGGAGACAAAGTTTTGCTTTATAATCCTCGTTTGCATTTATTTTTTGGTAAACTTATGTCTCATTGGTTAGGCACCTTTGTTGTGTCTGCAGTAACTCCTTATGATGTTATTACATGTGTCAATCCTGCAGACGGTTCTGAATTTAAAGTCAATGGTCATTGTCTTAAGCATTTTCATGAGTTAAGACCTCATGAAACTCTCTTAGAGGACCCTACCTATTTAGACTGACCCTTGACCTGCTGGTATCCGGACCCTCTCTTGCTCTTTTTCAATTGTCTCTTTTGAGAGGTGTGGTTGAAAGTGTCGGGACCGTTAGTCCACGAACTCTTACTGGCTGAGTTTAATTGATCCAGTGCACGCTTTTCTCTTTAGCGCCACCACCAAACAGACCTGTTTTCCACTCTGTTTGGGGGTGGGGAAGTCATTTCCCATCTTCTTTTAAGTCTCGAGTATCTAACTTTAAAAGACACTTTGTGGTATCTTAGACATCAGGATCTCGCGCATTCCACTATAGCGTTTTATCTCTCCTGTATCTTTGTTTAGAGTAACGTTTATCTAGGGAGTGAGACATGTTTGTCCGCTTGTCTGGCTGAAGACGTTAAACTTAGCGCTCCTGGGAGGCAGCCATGTGTATCTTGTAAGCTCGGTCATGCCTTATTGCTTCTCTTATTATTGTCAGGTTTAGTTGCATTTTGGCTGTTAAACCGCCCGTTCTTCCATCTGTGTTCAGTTCTGTTTGGGGGTGGGACCGGCTGACCCACCCACTCTCTGTTTGTCGTTTGGCTGGTTGATAATTATTGCAGTTACAAAATGCATTGTTTTAAAATAGGATTTCCCTTTTCTGTTGAGTCAGTCTTTTATTTCAGCATATTTTATTTCAGTTGTGTCATAGTATGGAATTCCTTGTAATCTCTATGTATTAGGGGTGGGCACGGTTCGGTTCGGTTCTAGTTTCTCACCAAATTGGAACTGAACTGTGCATACTAATTCGGTTCGGTTCAGTTTAAAGAACTGTAAATTTATTGATAGAACTGGACTGGATTGGACCGATTCAATTCGGTTCGGTTCGGTTCGGTTTTCGGTTTGGGCTTTAATTTGGGCTTATATTTTGGGCTTTAATAACCCAACAGTACACTAAAAAATCAACAAAATTACAAAACATTTAAAACAAACTAATACATAATAGTCCAACAAAGGTCCAGTCCATCTCAAATAAACAAACCCAACAACTTAAACAAATGAAGGGTCCAATACAACTTAAAAGTAAAAATCAAACAAACAAAACAAAGTTTAGCCCAAACTCCAAAACACTTCTTCTTCCAAGCCCTGCCAACTTCTTCTTCTTCCAAGCTACTGCAACTATGCAACATACAAATAAAAATACAATGAATATTAGCAAATTCAAAAATTAAATTAATCCAATATAAAAATACAAAAATGATAAGACCTCAATGATGCAGGCGTGCAACATAGTAAATACTTTTCAATGAACAAATACTAGTGCAGATATAAACAAACAGATATAGATGAGGATGGATACAGTTTTTTGAAATACAATGAGGGTGGATACAGAAGTACTACTACAGAACAGATACTGGTTCTATTCCCACCCTTTTTTTTTTTTTTTTTGACATTTATTGTTGTCACTTCATAAACCAGCACCACTAATAGCATGAAAGAATTTGAATATATAGGCATATAGACATTCAGATGATTATTTTCTTCATACAACCAAAATAAATCCTAGTGAATAAACAAGCAGCACACATATCAACATTTTCTGAGACTTTACTCTGTTATGCTAATACTGCAAAATTACAATCTGACTTACCTCACATAACAAACCCTACCCTCCTCATCACATGAATGACACACAAAATTACTGCCATTAATGCACTAAAGCACAAAGTACTAACCTGTAAGCAAGTGTCTCTGATCCTCATGTTATATCTAAGAAAAAGTTGCAGCAGCAGTTTTTCTCGAAGATGCCGTGTTTAAGAACTCTGTAAACATGATACAAAACAAAAAACAATAACCAAATCAATATATATATATATTTTTCAAAAATTGTTTTCAAAGAACTTTAACAAAAAAAAAATAAACAAACCTGTTTCAATTGTCTCGTAAAACTCCATTTCTTCAATTGATGGCTCATATTGTAAAGATGAAATATCTGCTGACCTCAACCAGTTTTGGCAACAAATTAAAGCTTCCACCATTTTTGGAGTCAAGGATGCCCTAAATGAATTGACTATCCTCCCTCCTGTACTAAAGCATGCTTCCGAAGCTACCGTTGAAACTGGTATAGCGAGAATGTCCTTTGCAACTCTTGCCAAAACTGGGTATTTCACCCCATTGTGTTTCCACCATGTTAAAACATCAAAGTCAAGGTTCGCATCTGGTCGTTCCATAGGATCCATGATATACCTATCCACTTCATGTTCTAAGATAACCAAATTACTTGCCGCAGCTTTTTCAGCCCAACCTTGAGTCATTTCAGCCCTCTTTCTCCCCCCTTTAGGCTCTTTGGATGTTCCCATACTAGTTGAACTATCACCACTAGTTACACCACTAGCATTAGAACCATTACTTTCACTTGGTGGAATGACCTTAACATACTCATCAAAAAGGTTAACCAAAATGTTTTTGATCTCTTGCTTCTTCTTATTTGCAAAAGCTTCATCTCCGCAATAGCATTCCAACACATGGGCTAAGTTGCCCAACTTGTATCTCGGGTCTAAGACAAGTGCAACCATTAAGAGTTGGTTGATTTTGTCTAAATCCCCCCAATACTTGTTAAATTTCAGCCTCATCCCTTCAGCCATATTACATAACACCATTCGAGCTTCGGCATCATCATCATCTTCTTCATCTAAATACATAACACCTTCCTCTTGAAACAAAACCTTGATCTCTTCTTCAATAGAAATCAAATCATGAAAAGTTTCATGCACGGCCGGATACAACGACATTGATACTTTTAGAGTCATGTCATAGAAAACTTTTAAAAAAGTAACAAATATAGTGGCGTTACTCCAATCTCGTGCCTTGGGTGGTCCTACCCTCTTTCTCCCCTTGCTCTGTGGTGGTGTAGGTATAGGGGTTGGGCAGGTGGTGTAGGTACAGGGGTTGTGGCAAGTGGTGTAGGTACAGGGGTTGTGGCAGGTGGTGTAGGCTCTTCTCCCCCTTCTTCATCTTCACCAAACCATTGCAAATAAGCGTTATCATCATCCTCCCTCATTCTATTAAATGCCTTCTCAAACTTAAGGGATGCATTCAACATTAAGTAAGTAGAATTCCACCTAGTTGGGACATCCAACACAACAAGGCCCTTACACTCAATCTTCTCCTTGGCCACACAAGTTTTGAAGTACTCTAACCTTTGAGGCGAAGATCTCACATACTTAACTGCATTTCGAATGGCCAAGATGGATTTCTCAAGTTTTTTCAACCCTTCTCCCACTATCAAGTTAATAATGTGAGCACAACACCTCACATGCATGTACTTTCCTCTAAGTACCATCTCTGAATTTGTCCAATGCTTCATTTTGTTCTTCAAATACTCAATTGCCACTGTGTTCGTAGTTGCATTATCAGCTGTGATAGTAACCACCTTCTCCACACCCCACTCATGTAAACATTGTTCTAGAATCTTTCCTATGGAGTTTCCCTTGTGATTAGCTATGACACAAAAATTCAACACTCTTTTGTGGAGAACCCAATTATCATCTACAAAATGGGCAGTAATCACCATGTAATTGATATTTTGGCAACCTGTCCAAGTATCAGTAGTGAGACACACTCTACGCGAGGCTAAGTCACTTTTCAACTTTAACTTAATCTCTTGATACATGGTAAGGAAATGTCTCACAAGTGTTCTACGAGAGGGCACTGTGAAATAGGGGCAAGCAACACTACAAAACACTTTGAAACCTATACCTTCAACGAAACTAAATGGCAACTCATCTATAATAACCATCTTGACACAAGCCAATAGACAATCTTCCTTTGTTGCCCCTCTAGCCGTTAGACCACCTTCATCAAAACCAAGTGTTTTTTGCGTTGGATCGGGCTTCCTACCAGGAAAGTACTTACATTTTTCAACATGTTTTTTCAAATTAGAAGTCCCATTGCCACTAGGATCAGCAACATAATCACCTTCAATAGTACCTTCAGGACAATACTTACACTTCGCTCTTTTATGCGGTCCTTTCACGATCATCCCATTTTTCTTCTTAATATCTCCTTCTACCTCATATCTATTATAATGCTGCCAAACATCTGATCTCTCCGAACCAGATGTAGTTTTCCTTTTGGAACTAGGGGGCAATGGTGGACGTGCAGAACCTGCGGCTGGTGGTATAGGTAAATCTCCGGATATTTGTGAAAGTGATGGGGATGGGGATGACGCAGATGCAGTGGAAGAAGCTGCCATGGTTGGCAATTGTGGTGATGATTCGTATTCCATCTACAAAAGTACAAAAACATACCAAAAAATTAATAATAAATTCAAGTAATATCAAAGTTTCTTAACAAACAAACTGTTTACATATGGAATGAAATTAATAGTGAAAGCATATAAGTTTATTAACATGAAAAATACATGAGACTATGAGAGTATACTGTAATTGGTCAAAGAATAAAACATAAAGCAATACCTATCAGTGAACATATGGTGCAAAGATGAGTCAAAATGTTGTCATAGGACTTATCCATGAATCAAAATGCATTTAACCAAATCTTAAGACATAAACATGGGTTTTGCAAATTGCTTTTATTGATTCTTATTCCACCCTTAAAAGACCGTAAAAAAATAATTCTCCATACATATTGAGAATATCTTTTACATCAGATCTCAGTCCAGTTTATGTGTTAAGCAGATCCAAGGAAGACCAAATTGCTAGGAAGTATGGTGAAAGATATAACAGTAGAGATGTACCTTTCCAATCAGAACAGACTTGGCCTTCTTGAAACTTGTTGCAAGCTTCTCATACTCTGGAGCAAGTTTTTACAATGCCCTCACCTGCCAGGAAAAAGATAACAAAATCAAGGACTGAAAAGCAGCACATGTTGGAATTTCCACATATAAAGCCCAACCCATAATGTGGTCCATGTACCTTTAACCTTGGTTTAATATAGAAATAAGCTAATTAGTAATAGGTTATGTGGAAGTCATATCTACCGTAGATCTTAACTATGATGGACGGACGGTCTAGATCTAATGGGCTTAGGTTTGTAGATTTAGGTCCTCTCTCCACCTCTATAAATTGGTGTATGATCTCCATCCTCATATACTTACTATGACAACACATATTAGGGTTTAAGAGGCAAGGAAAGTGAAACCTAGATCTTGTACAGCTTCTTGGATCATCAATGGCTATAGACAAGGTATGTGTATTTGTTAGTGATTAATTACGTGATTCATGATCTTTATTGTTTATTGATAATGTTATTATGCTTATATGTGGTATCAGTCGCCTAGTACGAATCATGTTTTTAATTCTAACATTACCGTAAAAGCAAATACTGTTTATTATGATTCCGCATAAAAGAAAAACAGAATTTTATTTTATTTTTATGGTGGTTGATCTGCATGATTAAGATCTTAAACATGTGCATAGCCTCAACCAATAATGATCTTTTCCTGCACTACTTTGTGTTTTTGCCTTTTTGGCATATGTTTATTATGATTTATGAGCATAAGCAATCTGAGGATCTTGTCGTTGATCTATTTGCGCTCAATCAAAAGCGTTAGGTTTGTATACACTTAAGGATAATAATTTTGGTAAGATAGAATCACACTTAAACTCGTCATTCTTGGCCTCGTGATTTTTTTTTTTTTTTTTTTTTTTTTTCCCACTGTGATCTATTACACACTAATTCTAAAAAGGTAAGCTAATCGTTATAGTCAATGCTTGACGAATGGTTATGAACGCTTGACTATTATTGTTATAGTCAACCCTGACTGATTATGTTAGGACTGTATATCAAGATATGGTGCTTTCATAGCAATTTTGTTTTATATCCTGGTCTAATAGTTAAGCTTTGTAACTTTTAATTGTGGGCCTCGTATGATTCAGTAGTACTCGTGATATTTGACTTATGGTTTTTAGTGTTAATAGTTTGTTAAAGTTAAGGTTCAGTAATTTTGACTTAAGATAGAAAGATAATACTATTACTGGCTGCTAGTAATTCTAGCCATCTAGGTGATTAATAATATGTTAAACATTTGCGAGCTGTTTATTTATCTTGTAACTCAAAGTCTTGTGCTAATTCCTTTGTGAAAAATTTGTGGTTTCTGTCACCGTGTATAATTATAGTGGCTGAACAGCTGGATATTATAGTCGCACTAATGTGTCGTGTAATCTGTGTAAAACTGTAATTATAGGTTTCATAACAAGAAACATGCTGGTACTCACCACAGTGATTCCAAGTAAAGTGTTATGAAAATTGGTTTTTTCTGGTTCAATATTTGTGTTAAGGTTTTTATTGGTATTCACCACAGTGAAACTAAGCATGTTTATGAATATTGATTTTTATGAATATACCATAAAGTCAAACTGAACCAATTTTTGTTTTGGACTTAACACTTTGTCCATTAGTGTTTTTGGTATTAGTTTGGTATTTTCAATGAGTGTTTGCACACGATTTCCATAAAGATTGTGGGATCATCTTTTGGCCTAATAGTTGCAGTCCATAATTAAAGGTGTTTTGGGTCTTACAGTTAGACATTTATGTGCTAGTTTATATTGTGATCTATTTTACTTTTATGCCCTTGCCATATATATTAGTCACCTATGTACATTAGGTTAATGTTATTTACTTATATGCCTAATTCATACTTGCATGCCTTATGATTATTCTTTCATTTTAAGACCCATATTATGCATGTGCCCTAGTTGAATTTATTAAATTGTGCACTTCTTATGATTAAGATGCATTATAATATTTTGATCTTGTAGCATTTATTCAGCTGCATGTTTATTCCCTTAAGGTTCATATCATCATGATTTGGTATCACCACAGTGAACCAATTACGATTATGGACATTGTTTTCCGTTTTATATTCATATCAAGTTTTCTATTGGTATCCACCGCAGTGATTCCAATATGTTTAATGAATATTAAAACTACCTTGAACATTCGTATTATGATTTGGTTTTCACCACAGTGAACTAAATATTGTGTTGAATGTTAGACTAAGTACCTTATTGTCTATTTATTCACTTGCATTATTGAGCTACCCACAGGTAGCATATGTTACATTGGATAAAATTAAGGGGTTGCACGTATTTGTGATTAAATGAGTGTAGGATATCCACAGATACCATGCTTATTTTGATCATGTGATATGTCACCCATTTATAGTATTACTAAAAATCTTAGTCATATTGTTTAATTAATGTGTTGACTAATGTTGTGAGCATGTTTATTTTTCTCGTTCTATTATTCTTGTATTTCGTATATTTTGTATGTTTTATCCTTAATAAAACTAATGAACTAGAATGAATAAGTCTAGTTGATTTTAGTGGGAGTTCTAGATCTTGGCATATATTTCCTTATTGTTGAATCTACTGTTATTTTATAAAAGCAGTAAAAAGGAGAAAATTGTGCATTATGCATGAACTAGATTGAACACGCAAATTAAACTCAATATTTATATGAATACTTGTTGATGAATAATATTAAGAATCATTTTCGCACTGCTAGCTGAAAAGTTAATTGTTGAACTGATTACTATTCATAGTACTCATAGTATGCATGATTGTATCCTTCAGTTTTCCAATTTAGTTGTTAAATCAAAGAATTTAGGCATGTTAGTGGATGATTACTTTGTCCTCCAATTTGTTCTAAATTTCTTGCCTACATAGTATGTTTAGTTTCACTATTACACTATTAAAGACAAGTGGAATGTGAATTAAATGGCGAAACTACTAGTTCAAGTATAGGCAAGGCTTAAACAACATTATAATCATGTCACTCAAGCTTAATTCATGTTTCAAGAAGTTGAATGAACAATTCTCTAATTGTGTTTGGATATACACTATGTGTGTGCCAATGCCATTTATGTGAATATGGCGTTTGTTTGATATAAAAGGTAAGCTTTTGGTTTTAGTATGGTTCGATCAAACTTAATTGGTATTCCTAACCCTTAGTGAATTGATTATGATTAATGTTTATCTTTATTATGGCATAAAAGACTGGATTATACATCTAGATGAAAAGTAGACTAGTAAAAGAAGGGGTTTTTCCGAACCTTAACTTTACTAATTTTGGTGTGTGTGTGTGTGTGTGGAATGCATCAAGTCAAGCAAACCAAACACACTAAGAAGAGCCATAGGAAGTACGCTTCTTGAAATAATTCAAATAGACATATGTGGATTTTTGATGTTCCATCTTTTGGTGGTATGTCATTACCTTTATTGATGATATTTTCTCGTTATTGTATCTATCTATAGCATAATAAGTCTCATATGTAAATGTTATTAAAATTTACATAACTGAAGTTAAGAGATAATTAAATAGAAAGGTGAAAACTATACATTATGATAGAGGTAGTGAATTTCTTGGAAAGTATGATCTATGACACGGGACAACATCCCGGTTGCCAAACTTCTAGAACGGTTAGGAATTTGTGCACAATGTCTGGTTTTCCATGACAGAATGGTGTAGCTCAAAGGCATAATCAAACCCTTATGAATATGGTTTGAAGTATGATGTGTAATTCTAATTTACCCATATCATTGTGGATGTATACTTTATAAACCAAAGTGTATATATTGAATTGGGTTCCTATTAAGGCAGTTACAAAAAACACCTTTTGAAATGTGGAAAAGATGGAAACCTAGTTCAAGACATTTACACATTTAGGGTTTATCCAGAAAAGTCCAAAGGGTATAGATTTTACTATCCTAACCATACCACTAGAATTATTGAAACTGGAAATTATTGATTCATTATGAATGGCAAAATCAGTGGGAGTGATCATATCAAAGATGTAATCATTAAAGAAGTTAGGGTACCAATTTTGTTACCTCGATTTTTTTTTGTAATGATATTATTGTTACTTCTGTTGTTTCTCATGTTGTTGCACCGCTTAACAACAATAAACAACAAGTTGATCCTCAAACCACTTAATGAAATTAATGCCATTGAACTGAATGTAAATGCACACAAAAAGTAGCATTAAAAAGATCTTAAAGGTCACGACCAACTATTTGGATGACCACGTGTTGTATTTACAAGAATTTGAATTTAATGATCTAGTTACATTTTCACAAGCCATTACTTATAGTAATTCTGATAAAAAGATTCATGCCATGAATGAAGAGATAAATTAAGTGTGGATTTTAACTAAGTCTGGGGTTAGTAGAATTGACTCAAAAGGTTCTATTGAATGCCATAAAGCAAGACTTGTATCCAAACAATTTACTCAATATGGTGGTAATACTTTCTCGTGAAACCTTCACTTATGTGTTAAAGAAGGATTATCTTAGAATCATTATGGCATTGGTGACTCATTTCGATTTAGAGTTACACCAAATAAATGTGAAAATGATATTTTGAATGAAAGTTTGGATAAAGTCTACATGGTTTAATTAGCCACACAACTTCATAAAGGAAGGATAAGAACACATAATCTATTTGTTAAAGAAGTCAATATACAGACTTAAAACAAGCTTCTCAAAAATGGTACCTAATGATTAATCGTATCAAACCTTTGGGTTTAATGTACATACCCAAAGTTCAGTGGGAGTAAGTTTATTATTTTGATTATGTATGTTGATGATATATTGTTTCGCAGCAGTGATTTTCATTTATGTAAACATTTATTCTGTCTGAACACTTTGCAATGAAAGTTATGGTGATGCGTCATATGTGATAGAAATAAAAATATTTCGGGATTGATCACAATAATTGTTGGAACGTCTCAGAAAGATTTCATTAATAAAGTTTTGGATAGATTTAATGTGTTAAGGCATAATTGTAATGATGTTCCAATTCAGAGGGGGAATGTTTGAATTAAATCAAGATCCTATGAATGAATTGGAACAAGAACGAATGAAAGAGAAACCGTATGCTCATATTTTAAGAGATTTAATCACCTTGAGGTGATTGGTTTTACAAATTCGGAATTTAATGAGTGTGTGGATAGTCGGTAAAACATTATTGTTTCACCCACCATAGAAGCCGAATTTGTAACATGTTGTAAAGCTACATGCAATGTTGTATAGTTGCAAAACTTTATATCATAACTTAGAGTTATTGATTTCTAAGTCGTTTGAATTTTATTGTAATAATGCTGCAACTATATACCTTTGTAAGAATGATAGGTATTCTAATGTTTAGCACATGAAATAAAATACCTATTGATTATGGCTTAAGTTTAGAACAAGTGAGTGTCAATGGAACACATTAGTACACGTGTTAGTAAATCCACTAACTTAAGAGCTAGAAATAATAATATTCTAGCATCATGTTAACAAGTTGGGTTTTGAATGTAACCCATAACTTAATGATTTGTGGATTACTTAGTGCTTATTATTTGACATTATTTTGAGCTCATTATTATTGATTAAGTTCTGAATTTTCTGTTTTCCATTGTTTATGTACATGTATGTGAATGGATAATTGTTGACAGAAATAGTCTTTTATGAAGACATTACTGGACCATTATTGTTACTTCCGCTTATAGACCTAGTTAATTAAATTGTTGATATCGTAGTACATGGAAGGAACCATGTCATTTATGCGATGTGGAACCGCCATGACTCATATTCGTGGTTTAATTAATGACGGTATTATGATAACCATTTCGGAAACTAATTTAGCTCTTATTGCGCGCCTTATGTATTCTACATTAAACCGTATGTGAGATTTTACTATGGACCAAGTGGGAGACTGTTGGAATTTCCACATATAAAGCCCAACCCATAATGTGGTCCATGTACCTTTAACCTTGGTTTAATATAGAAATAAGCTAATTAGTAATAGGTTATGTGGAAGTCATATCTACCGTAGATCTTAACTATGATGGACGGTCTAGATCTAATGGGCTTAGGTTTGTAGATTTAGGTCCTCTCTCCACCTCTATAAATTGGTGTATGATCTCCATCCTCATATACTTACTATGACAACACATATTAGGGTTTAAGAGGCAAGGAAAGTGAAACCTAGATCTTGTACAGCTTCTTGGATCATCAATTGCTATAGACAAGGTATGTGTATTTGTTAGTGATTAATTACGTGATTCATGATCCTTATTGTTTATTGATAATGTTATTATGCTTATAACACAATGATTACAGATAGTAACTAATATATATATAAACAAAAAACCATCACAATGGGTTGAGAGTGAAATGAACGACGTCACAATTAATGAGAGAAGTCTCCAGTCAACATCATCGTATCTAAGTCACAATATTGGCAGCCCTCAACCAACCCACTTACCATTTGTTATCTCCATTCATAATTTACAAAGATAAAAACTAGCAATCAACTATAAAGCTACAAAAATTGAAGTCCTAAACATGGACAGGCACAGACCTAGACCATCAATCATTCATACTGGAAATGGGAGGCTCAAGCCAATGGCTCTTTAGTGTAAGAAACTTTGCTATTTGCTCCTTCCAAACAGCCAAAGGACAACAAACATGCTTACATACAACTCATTTCCTCATAGATGAGGGACTAACCCCTTTGATGATTGTTATATACTTATATTGGTTAATTTAAAGAACTGGAGTCCTTTTATTCACCGATTTTCCAATCACCAAAACATCCAGGATAAATTCTACAATTAAAATTTTATCTTTATAGAAAACTTAGTTGAAAAACTGAGCACCAACAAAGAACATAAAAAATAAATACTAAACCCCCAAAAGTCAAAGATACATCGAAATTTCCCACTCAATTAGCCTCCCAACTAAAAACAAATTGCCCATACTACTTAAGCACAAAGAGGTATAGGAGAGAACTGGTTATTGAAGGGTCGGAGTTTCATGTTAAATTACCTGATTCGAAGATGAAAGGTGAAGCCGACCTGCCTCTTTAGTGGTGGTGGTGGACTGGTGGAGTGGTGGTGGTGGTGAGTGTTGTTCTTTAGTGATGGTGGTGGTGGGTGTTGTTCTTTAGTGGTGGTGGTGTTTAGTGGTGGTGGTGGCGGAGATTGAATTTGAGAGAGAAGGAGACGAGACTCGAGAGAATACTGAATGAAATCAATTAACTAATTAAGCCCTAGTGATATTATATATTTATATTATTATTTTTTAAAAATAATTATTTATTTCGGTTCGGTTTGGTTTAAACCGAACAAAATAAACAGGAACTGGAACTGGACTGAATGTGCTCGGTTTGGTTCGGTTTCGGTTCGGTTTCATTCAGTTCTTAGTCAACACAGTTTTGACCAGTTTTTTACCGGTTATTCCGGTTCGGTTTTCCGGTTTTCTGGTTTTTTGCCCACCCCTACTATGTATGTGGAGATAATTTTGTTTGGCAGGAATTTATAAAGCGGTTTAAATTTTTTGTACATTCATGGTAATATCTTTCAATCTCTCTTTCCTATGCTTAGTATGAGCGTTGAGGACAAGGCAATCTTTTTGTTTGGGGGTGTTGAAGTATTACAATACTTTTTGCAAAAGATTTTCAAACTTCTTTTTCCATACTTGTGTAAAAATTCAAAAATTTTGAAAAATAAAAAAAAATCTATGTTACAAAGTCTTTTTCAAAAGTAGGATAAGTACACCATCAATGATGAATATAATGGTCGAAATCTTTTTTTTTTTCAAGTTTAAGGACATTTATTGCTTCACCAAATAGTTGAGTCTTATACTACATTTGCATGAACATAAACATGACATTCACTTGCATTTATTACAGATTACATGTGCAAATACAATTACACATTGAGAAACTTGAGGATTAAGTGTGGAGACTTAGCCCAGTGATCTTTTGAGACCTGTCCTTTTCTTGGAGAGTTATTATGTACATCTGGAGTCAAAAGACTCAACCTCTCAGTTTTGTTTGTTTTTAGTCTCATATTCATTTTTATAGTTAGCCTTGAGATGACACTACTACACAAAAGTAGATATATCACAGTTAAAAACTGTGATATAAAGATATATATCACGGTTTTTTTTTTAAAAAAACTGTGATATATACTGGGGTGATATATGTTCCTCAAAACCGTGATAAAAAAACAAAAAGTATGTCACGTTTTTATAATAGAACAGTGATATAAATTCATCTATTTTTGTTCTTTACTCTATTAAAACTGTGATATATAATAAACTTATAGCACAGTCAACTAATAAACGTGATAAATGCACTGAAAACTGTGATAAAAGGTCATAAAACTGTGATAAAAAGTCCTAAAACTGTGATAAAAAGTCCTAAAACTGTGATAGAAAGTCCAAAAACTGTGATATTTATTTGCAAATGTGTGATATAATAATTTATTTTCTAATTTATTAAAACAAAAATAAACAAAATTAACAATTTATAATAAATGCTGAAATTAATTGACCAATACAAAAATTAATTGAATTCATTGATACTAATTGATATTTTAGTATCTACATCCTTCATTTCACAAGTACAATAATCTAGTAAACTACTGTACATAACTACTTTCAAATATTACTTTGCAATCAAAAGAAAATAAAATAAGATTCACTTTTGTCCTCCCAATAAATCTCAAACCCAACTAATAAGAATACAATTCAATTTCGTTCGTTTGCATTCTCCACCATACATTGTTGAATAAATTCAGTGATCTCAAGTCGAACTTCATCAATTTCTTTCCTTGTGTACTTCTTTTTTCCAACTAATTTCTTAACCTGGAAAAACAAATTTTCATAGAGAATAATAAAAACCTAAGTAAATAAATATCAAATTAAAGGTAATCACTATACTCTCGAGAAAGTAAGTTAGTTTGTACTTTAATAAGATAAAAAACAAACATTTAGTTAGTTTGTACAAAGCAAACATTGTGTGCCATAACACAATATAATATATGTAAACCTGTACCATATCATGACCATAACAGTAAAATGTTCACCAAGGTTAAAATTTGCATTAGCTATCATAACACAATCAGAATTAGATAAAGAGTTTTTCTCCTTAACACCAAATTAAAGAATACATACTATGTTTCTTTTTAACATGGTGGGTCTGAGTACAACATTGTGAGTTGTATTTTTTTTTTAAGGAGTTGTAGCTCTTCTTGAGGTTTGGCATAAGGTTGGAAAGAAACTTCCATATCATTTGTCGTTTTGTATAGCTAACTTATTGTTAACGATGAATAATGAATGACATATTTCTAGTTTTGTCAAAAATAAAAAGATACTAATTTCAAATAATATACCTTGGCTCCAATAGTTTGCGACGAATCCTCCACCAGGTCTTTCATAAACCTCATTGCATAATATCCACAAAATAAGCTACCATCTGGTTGTTTTGGGCCCTACATGAATGGATATGAAAATAAACATTTGGCTCACAAGTACAAAGTGTTTAAAAGCTACTATATGAGTATAAAGTTTTATACCTTAATGCATTGCCAAATCGGTGTGAGAATTTTGCTTCCATTAATCATTTTGTATGCGATAAGACAATTATTAATAAGTAACTTAAAGCTTTCTTCAGGTTCACCGTGTAAAGAATCTAACCAATAGACATCCATATGTACCAAGTCAACCACAATCAATACAAAGACATCTAGTTAAACCCTGTTTACCTTAGCCTACCCTAATGATATTGTATTCCTTAGGTTGACCATTCTGATCCTTTTTTGTTACTTAGCCTTTTTCTTTAGTCCATTATCCTTACCCAACTCCATTGTGGGAGTAAGTACCCTTAGAATGTTTAGGTCATTTTACCCACTGTTTTTGGAACATGAGGATGATTGTTTATGTGGTTACAACAAGAAAGGAGAAATACAAAGAAATCTCCAAACTAGTCAGATGAACCAAATATTGAAAACCAAAAAGTTTGAAAAAATTCCAGACAAAGCCAGAATCTTCCAAAACCATTTCAAATTCAAAAAGAAAAGGAATATTCCAAAATATTGGCTAGAGCTTCATTGAAATTTTCCCCCAAAAGATGATAAACATTTATTCCCAAAAGAAAAATTCCAAAAATTTCTCCAAGTGTTGTGATAAGTCCTCAAAAGTGTATATTTATCCCCCTAATAATGTCTTGTTTGTCTAGCACTTAGCTTATATTATTATGTTATATCTATTGATTAGTGTTTTCTTGTCTATTGTGTAGGTTTCATGAGCCGAAATGCGAATATTGTGTTAAAGCCCGCGAAAAGTCAAGAAAAGCAACCAAAAAGGTGTTATTTGCACTAAGGGATGATAATTGATATTTGTACCCACAGATCTGCTGAGGGCACCCCCACGGTAAGTCCTGTTGGCTTGACTTTATGTCAAAGTGGGGCGGTCCAAATCTCAGCCCAAACCGGGTCCTATTGGGGCCCACAAGTCAGAATTTCTATTTAGGGCTTTATTTAGGAACAACATGTTATGTTTGCATGATTGAGTTTGTGGATACTGATTTTTCCCCATTTGTCATCATAAATCTTCTTTTCATCTCTACCATATTCTTAAGTTAAGATTTACTTATTATTATTGCCTGTAGAAAGTTAGAATCAATCTCAATTCTTATTATTGATTCCCTTGGTGTTTCTTAACAATTGTTTTCTATTGTGTTTGAGCTAAAATTTCCCCCTCTGAGGTGGGTACGACCCTTGCTTGTTACTTGTCTACTTTAATAACCAATTTATACAGGCACAAAAAGGAAAATCATAAAAATATAATCTTTTGATAGAGGTTAGAGATTAAACACCTTTTGGCCTCTATCATGCTGTTATTACAAATCACAAGTATTGAAGGCCCGAATGTTCCAAAAATGTTTCGCAAAAGCCTTTTTCTTTTATAGCCCTGTCCTAAGCCAAGTTACAACCCATTACTGTCTTTTGTAGATCTAAGCTGATATGGTAGGATGTGGCGAGTAAGTGAGAAGGTGTTAAGGTGAAAAACCCGACATCTCAAGCAAGGCTAATTTTTCCATTCTTTGAGACTAAGTTCATTCCATTACACCAGTTCGTTCTTATTGATATATGTGATATGTTTGTCCATCTTCTTTCCTCACATAGTGGTAAAATGATAAACACCATCTCTGAGTGACTTTTATTTCTGAGTGTATGTCTGTGAGGCAGAAGCCAAAACGACCTTTCCAAATGGTAACTTAAGACCCGTGGTAGTATGGGTACATTCATGTCTTCGATGCATTTGAGACCGTTATGTTTGGTTTATATTTCATATCTTATTCATGCATTTGTAGTATGTTATCTTATATGAACGGTTTTGCAATACTTATTCTTATCCTTGATAACCATTTCTGAGGTAAATGGTAGAACATCCTGTTCTTTGGATTAGTCATTGTAGTAAGTTTGTGGGTATCTTATCTGAAAAACCTTCAGGAGACTATAACTCCTCCACTTGGGAAATCTTTGTGGTTGAAAGCCTTGATGCATATGGTTAATCCAATCACTCTAGTTTTACTTCTATTTTGAGTCCTTAATTATTTTCTTCTCACCTTTGCTTGAGGTCAAGCAAAGTGTTGTTTGGGGGTATTTGATAAGTCCTCAAAAATGTATATTTATCCCCCGAATAACACCTTGTTTGCAAAACACTTAACTTATATTATTGTGTTATATCTATTGATTAGTGTTTTCTTGTCATTTGTGTAGGTTTCATGAGCCGAAATGCGAATATTGTGTTAAAGCCCGCCAAAAGTCAAGAAAAACAACCAAAAAGGTGTTATTTGCACAAGAGAAGAAGAATTGATATTTATACACACAAATCTGTTGAGGGCACCCCACGGTTGGTACTGTTGACTTGACTTTATGTCAAAGTGGGGCAGTCCAAATCTCAGCCCAAACCGGGTCCTATTGAAGCCCACAAAACAGAATTTCTATTTTAGGCCTTATTTAAAGTCTAATCTTAAAAATGCTCTACAAGGAGATCCATAAGTCTGATTTGGGCCCATGAGCTATCAAACTGAAGGTCTTGGTCCAAGCTACAACTTAAGCCTAAAATAATTAGGTTTTACGGTTTTACTAAAAACCTAATACCTCTAGAAGACCAACAGCAGTAGCCACGAATTTGACCTAATTTAGAAGTCTTTGTATGCAAGTATTATGCTTTGTATTTTCTATATAAGAGAAGTAGTAGCTAGGGTTTAGGTAGTCAATGCTTGAGAGGCAAAAATTCATCTTCTTCTTCTTTTGTATTGAACTCAATTCTTACTATCAATATCAATCAAATCAAATCACTTTTCTTTATTATGTTTTGTTATTTAATTATTTATTCCATGGTGTCATCATCAAGGATGAGTAGCTAAATTCCCTTAGGGGGATGGTTGAAGCACTCTAGATAATGCAAAAACACCATGTTTGTTCTTAATGTTCACTGTGATTCAAAGTACTTAATGCTTATATACTTCTATCTGCAGTATGAAGTAAGTATGATTATTTGCATGTTATTGTTATCCATGTTGTTAAAATACTATTGTTAGGGTTTAGGGAGACCTAGTTTTAATGGTTGTGTTTATATTGATTGAAGATGTGTAGTGAAATAGCTGAGAGGTGATTATTACATATCTGCAGTTAGTATCTTTTATTGGAACCCTTTTGTAATTAAATCAAATAACTGAGAGGTGATGGTTTAGTTATGAATTAATATGTTGAGTTAATTAAATTGAATAGCTGAGAGGTGACGGTTTGATTAATAAGACATATTCAATAGCATGCATAAGAGAATCCCGTTTTAATTGAGTGGAATAACAAATTGCAACATTTCAAGGAGGATCCCTTCATGATTTTCTTATTTTCAGTTTTGACTTTTTGGAGTCCAGATTTCCTAACCAAGATTTCAAGTGTCTCTTTATTATTATGCGTTGGTTTATTTGGTTGGCCAGGAATAAGGTGCGGTTTTAAAGTGTTCAACCCAATCCAGATACAGTGGTTCAAGTTGGGTTTAAACTGTTTCAGCTTATGCAGCAACCACCCTATTTGGATCATATGTCCCCTAAGCCTACCTATCATCGGATTTCTATTTTTTGGCGACCACCGAGGAGGCAATGGTTTAAACTCAATATTGATGGCTCCGCTCAACCAAATCCAGGGCCAGCGGGTATGGGTGTTGTGCTACGTGATTCAGCATCAAAGTTCATTTGGGGATGTTTAACCTTTCTACCATATTCCTCCCCACTGCAGGCAAAGTGTGGGGCTCTCAAGCTGGGCTTCCAAGTAATTTCAGCCTTGCACATGGATTACATTGAGATTGAAACGGATTGTCAAGTGTTTTTTTAGCTCATTTCTGATCGAAGAAGATTGTCCAATCATGATTAAAGATTTTCTCCTGGATATCCTGCAACTGCTCCAAGGTATTTAACATCATCAAGTTCGTTGTATCTACAGAGAAGAGAACTCAGTGGCAGATTCTTTCGCAACTCATGCCAGCGAAGGATGATTCTTCTTCTTCTTTTAGATTAATCTCTACAATAATCTCTCAAGTTGATTTTCTTATTCTTCTGAATAAGGTATGACATACAACCATTCCCTACTTAGGGTTTAACTTTTAATCATTCTCTTGATTTAATTTCAATTAGAAATCTTTATCTTCTTCACCATTTGTTGTTGTTAAGTCAATCAATCAATCAATCTCCATATCTACTTCTTTTTGTTTGCTTATATAATGTTTTTATTTATTTATTTCTATCTTGTGTTCTTCTTCTTATTCATTTAAGTTACTTTGTATGTATTACACTTGTTTTTCTCTTTCTATTTTTTCAATTTTATTCTCCAATACCAATATGGCTTTTGTTAAAGATGGATCGAATTTAAGTCAATTTTATTCTGCGTTACAGATTCACACGCTTGTAGTTACAGATTATGAAATGGACTATATAGGTAACAAATTCACACGCTTGTAGTTAAGTTTATATAGTTAATTTTGTTTACATTCTTTGGCTAATTAATAGGCTAATCCATGTAGAACTAACAGGTGACAATAATTTTTTTCCATAGAGTTTTGCAGACCTCATGGAGAGTTCAATTATGCACAAAGACAAGATTTTAATCTGATGGTATTGATTTTGATTTTTGTGTTCTAATCTTGACAATGACCAAGCTAGTCACTAATTCACTGTTTCCTAATCTGTTTTATATCTTTGAACACAAAATTCCAAATTGTGTGTTTTAAAAGAATTTTGTGTTTGAAGTCAAGAACGAAGTAGGCCTACATGAGTCGATCATTTTGGTTGAATTCACAATGTCATGAACAGTGTCTGAAGTGTCTAAGTAACGACTAACGAGTGAAATAAAATGTGGAAGTGGTTTGTAATTTGTATTGAACGTGTTTGTCTTATTGTTGTTGTAGACTTGTAGTAGTTTATGAGAGAAGTTTGAAAACCAGAAATTGCACTTGGAAGCTAGTCTAATAATCCTTGTGGTGCAGATCCACCCAATTTGACATAAGCCACTTAGTCAGACCATCTTCTTAGTAATCCATTGATTGACATTGGATGTGCAGTACGTTACATGTGAAAGGCATGCTTATTTATTTAAGAAAAACATTGCAATCTCTATGATAAAGTGTGTGTAGTACTCGTGAACATCATGTTTTTTTGTTTAATTTGTTAAGATATCCTAGCAATTTAGCTTACAGTATTGTTGAACATGGCCACTTGCTAACATGTAATCAATAATTTCAGGTCTATTTGATTATTTAGTAGAGAGAGCAACCAACCAAATTCCTGTTGTTGGTTTCTCCATGATAGACTGGTTCAGATAAGCTGATCATGATGCCAAAGAGAAGTACTTTGCTGATGATTATTAATGGACAGATTCTCCTAGCATAGATTTATGTTCTTAACCTCTTGAAGAAGCAAAATGTACTTTACAACTTTTGTTGTGTTTTGTGAAGGTTTTATTGTGTGAAATTTTATGTTGTTAAACAGTTGTACAATTTTTAATTGAAAGGTAAGGCATGTTGCTTGTATTTAGTAAAAATAATGTTTACTTATAGGTTAACATGTTAAACATGTTGCAGCAGGTTTTGTGGGTGTTAACAGTTATGGACTTGACATGTTTAAGAAAGCAGGTCTAAACAGGTCGACCTGAACCCGACCTGTTTAATTAGCAGGTCAGGTTCGTGTTTAAGGAAAAAGAGTTAAACAGGTTAACAGGTCAGGTTCGGGTTTAAGCGAAAAACACCCCCAACCTGTTAAGACCCGACCTGAACCCGACACGATTGCCACCCCTACTTGAAACTGAGGCGCGTTTATAAAGTAATTGAGAGGGAAAATTTGGCTAAACCCCAGGAAAAATGGGCTGAATTTGCACAAACCCCAAACTATTTTTTTTTATTTGAGTTTACCCCAGGCCGTCAGTTTTTCCGTTATTAAACCGTTTGTTGGTCCCACTTATAATCTACTGGATTTAATTTTTAATAAAAGACTCTAATATACCAATTCTACCCTCTTTACATCAACGGCTCAGATCTAACTAAAACTTACCTTAACAAGTCGTCTTCCAGTTGTTGAAAATTTTCATAAACATTTAAACAATTTATGAGAATTTTCAAATTGTCTATCTATTCAGCTTTAATACCCAATCTTTATGGAAAATCAGGTGGATATTACAATACAAACCAAGGTATGTAAAAATACATCTTCTTCTTCCCCGATCAGATCAATCATCGTTTTCTTCCTCGTCAAATTCCACTTGTGCCATTCAAGAACTTAAAGCTCTTGAAGATCTTTTCTAGATCTGATTGTAACTGTAAGCGGTCTTTCTGCCAACATTTTGAGATCAGTGAGGGCAGTGAAGAATGGTTTAGCTCCTTCGTCATCATCTCTATTACCTACAAAACACGTTAGGGTTGTTCCCGACGTTAGCACTTCAACGCTCAAGTCAGATAGTGTAGATGCAGAGAAAAAAAAAGAGAAAAACTATAGAGGAGTGATAGCTCATACCTTGTGTGTTAAGGTTTTTCCCCCTATATAGTATTCATACCGTGTATGTAATATAGGCCATGAGATCTTAAGAGATCTGACAGTTGTGATGTAGAGACGTGGACCTCTATATTCCAAGTATTCTCTGTCATGACCGATCTCACGTGCTTGCCACGTGAGCCGTACAGTCTGTCTTGTCTGAGTGATAACATGCATCACAAGCTATTTTACTAGGTTGATTCGTTAGAACCGAGTAACACGTGGAGTCTGGTATAATTATATACTTACATCGCCCCTTCTCTGGGCTGACGGATTTTTCGTGCCTAGAGAAATAAAGCCACATGGAATCATCAAAAGTTTCTTAGAACTTAGTGTTTGCGGAGCTCCTAGAGTTGCAAAATAAAATAGTGTCGGGGTTTAAAAAACTGTCGTACTTGATAGACTTGTTCAAGTAAGCAAGATATGTTGCGTTTGTACTTGGAATTCTACTTGGTAGTTTCAGCTTTTGGGCTTTCAGTCTATGCTGTTCACGGTCCAATATTCAAGATGGGAAGAAAATACCATGCTTCCTATAAAATTTGTTTATCACTAGTAAACTTAGAACTTGCTTCCAACTAGGAAATTAAGAATTTGTTTCTCAATAGGAGACTTTAAAGGTTAGGAAACCCTAATTTGCTCCTTATAAAAAATCATAACTCTCTTACTGCGATACTACTTGAAGTTTACTTCTTTTTTAGATTTATATTGAAGTTGTGGGCATTTTTTCTTATCAGTGTTCACTTCACAAAGGTTAGATTTTCTTTTGTGTTATTTGTTTTTCTTTTTTAGTACAGTTTACCCTGCGCCGCTCCCTCTTTTTCTTGTTTTTGATTCACTGCTAAGACATGAAAAAGTATAACAATTCTAGAGAAAATTCTCAATCTATGTACCATCTTGAACGTGTTTTAGATCTAACCACATATCCATATCGTCCTAACCTAAATGTTCTTAGGTCTGTTTATAAAATTCCAAGTAGTGTGACATTGTCTCATTATCTTCCCAAGTTGAGGTACGCTCACTATGATCCTGGGAATCCCGACAGTATTATAGTTACTGTTGGACAGATTGTTGTTGGGTTAAGATTTTCTCTTATCCGTTTTGACAGACAAGTTTTGAATTATCTCCAAATTTATCCTGGACAAGATAACGATGGTTTCTGGCGTGTAATGTACGCCTATAACTCTTTGATTTGTGGTGGTTATGAATTAGAGTATACCGATCTTCGAGCATATTCATGCTCTATAAAATGCCAAAGATGAAAGAAGTGCCTTATTTTTCCTTAGAAAATATAGTCATAAAAAAGCTGACTTACTTGGGGAAGTATGTGAATCTCAAAGGTGGTGATGTGATTACCCAATCATTGTTGGTGGCGCTTGTGAGTTTGTACCCGGGCCAATTGTTTCTCCTTTGACTTTCCAAAGATTTAATCAAGGTGTCTCTCTCAATATATTTTATTTGAGTAGTTGATTTTGACGTGTTTGTTAACGAGTTTGTTCATGCAGGACTTCATCTTAATTCGCAATCAAGCTTTCACTGTTTAACTACCCTTGTTGAGAAACTTGCTAAGTTTGATCCGTTAGTGCTGCAAGAACTTACTGGTTTGCCTCCGATGCGTGATCCCATTTATTCTTTTCTTTGTAGGGTATTGATCTAGAGAATACGAAGACACCCTTTTTTGTTCCGTTTGGTCGATCAACTCCGATAGAGTTAAAGAAAATAACCATGGTGTTGCCCAAAACTTTTGCATTTGATACCGATTCTAACAGTAGTGACGGAGATTACGGGGAATACCCTCATGTTGAATCAGGTGGTATTGATGCCAACAAGGTTACTGAGTCTACTGAGGTTGGGTTTGCTGGCAGTGCTGACGGATCTTCCGGTTTTGCTAAGGCTGCTGGGAAATCTGTAAGTCCTTTTAGAAGAGTAACTTGATCATCGCAAAGAAAGGAACCTAAAATTTTTGTGATGCTCGAGAAAAAGATGGTAGGTAATACTGCTACTACTGCTGCTGTTGTTGCTACTACTATTGCTGTTGTTGGTAGTGAGCCTTTCACGCCATCTTTTTGCTACAATGTTCGACAAGTTTTTGTCACGGACTCTGCTCTCAAAGATCCTACAGTAGCTAAAATTCACTGGATGAACAACGTAACTATCTTTCTCTTGACCTGGAGGCCACACTAAAAGAGGATTTTAATGTCCATTTGGATCAATTCTGTGTTGCTTTACAGCAGGTAATGTAGATATCTTTAAAGTTCTTATTAGAATTTTAAATTTTTGTCTAATATCTTTTCGATATAACACTGCAGGTGTCATTTAACACGACGTATTTTGTTGGATTGCATCAAAAGAACATGAAAAACTTTGATATGCTGGAACATGAATATGCCGAATAGAAAGCTAAAACTGCTAAGCTTGAGAAATTTATTCAGTCTGAGAGGGCTGCCAGATCTCTTGAAAGGTTTCACAATGAAAACAAGGTTGCAAAACTAGAAGAGAAAGCCCTTGCTTTGTCTGCTGAATTGAAAGAACTCTCTGAAAAACACGTCCAAGCATCGAAGGATGTTGAAGATGATTATGCCAATCAATTTCGTGACCTTAAGAATCAAGCAAAAGAGGAACTAAACAGGAGGAAAATGGAAATACGTACAATCAAGAAGATTAAGTTGACACATACGGAGAATTCTGACATCCACGATCCCAAAGATGTCTCCAAAGTGTGTACTGAGCGCATGGAGGAAGATGGGAATTTTGAGGCCGCCAAGGACATGAACAACAAAGATGTGGAGACCATCAGTAATTAAAGATGCCAGAGCCAAAACACTGAGACTGTTAATAGTACAACAACGTCTCATGAGTAGTTTATCTTTCTTATTAAAATTTTGTAGGGTTCAAGTAGAATCGCTTTCTTTGGTGATGTTTTAGGTATTATTTGAATATTTGTTATTCAAACTTCTGTCATTTGAAGACTCATTACTTGAACTTCCTGATTTTAATGGAACATCATTCATGTCTGCTATTTAGACGATATTGGCAAATTTTTCTGTCAGAATATTCGTCACATTGTAGAAGTTTTTTCTGAAGTTTTTTCTGAACGCTATAGGTATGCTTAGTTGACGTACTATATGTCTTTGCTTTGGATGTCTTCTTTCAAATGCAAAAAGGGGAATGTAGTTTCAATATTCTAGTAAAAAGTTATGATTGTTGGTGTCAAAGGTGTCACAATCGACTGAAATTTCCTTCCTATAAAAACTTTTCACTAAAGAAAATCAAACTTTCACACCAAAGTGGCGGGGAAATCGTGATGTTGTTACATACCTTTGCATAGAGGCACAATGAAGTTTTGTAATGCATAAAGGCAAGTAAACACTTGTAAATTTGGTTACCTCTAGAGGAACCACAGTTCTCCCTGTGTTAGCGGGCATGACCATCAATCCAAGAAAAGATCTTGCTTGTTCGTGCGGACATGGCGCATTGAAGTACTCGTCAATCCAAGAAAAGATTTATCCGCAGTTATTGTATTCAAGTAGAAACTGAACTTTGCATTGTAGGTTTGAATGGTATAATTCATTGATTGTTATCCTTGAATTTATGATATATCAAAGTATCTGAATCATAATCCGTGTTGAGCGAAAGAACTGTGTAGTCTGGCAAGAGCTTTGCCCTTTAAAAGTATATTCAATATTATCTAGGTTCCACAGAGTTGCCTTGTCAAGCTATATAGTGTGCATGTCGGAGTACACAAGGTAATTTTCCTGAAGAAAATGATGAGAAAATTCCATATCCTGAAAAACCATTCAGAAGGGAATTTCTCCGATAAAAAGAAACAACTCTGTTGTACTCTCCCCCAAGTCGTCACATGAAAACATACGATAATAATGATTCCAAAAATATTCACATTACTGAGTAGAAGATCATGCTAATGGATGTATGAGAATGAACCTTCATATGAAAACATACAGAACATGAGACTGTTACAGTCGCAATAGTTGTATGCTCGGAGTATGTTGAACGTGGTAGACAGATCAAGTAAGTGACTATCGGCTATCACGAATTTTACCAACATATCCAGTAATGTTATCAAAGTTGACGGAATAGGCGGGGTGTGTGGAATGGTTAGAATAATCCCTACCCCTTTTGATGTCCACATAGGATATCCAATTCTGCATCTGAAAATGATATAACTACACTTAGAGGAGTGGTCAGGATACACGGAGAGACTAAGTGCACTCATAGTCAACAGAGTAGCGGGAGTACTCGGAGAGATTGTTGTTGATGATTGTGTGTAGTTACACTGTATGGTACGACCTTGTGAGGCACTAATTTTGAGACTTTTGTTGTTGTCTGGTTTCTCGGTCCATGGGGACGAGTAGACTTGTAGCTATTGTAGGAGATTTTATTTTCAAATCACTCGTATGGAGCTCTGATTGTGCCGTGGAGCATTTGCAGTGGAGAATTCACTCAATCCCATTACAGAAGTCAGCCTAGCCCTGTCGTCACAGAGGCTAGCTGCTTTGTCGGCATTGACGTGACTGACCTCATGGTCCTACTTCCATCTTGGAAGGCTTTCGGCAATATTGTTGTTGCAGCCGTCACGGGGTGCGAGTAAGGGGGTAAGAGCTGCTAGGTGGGGCTAGCGTCGTGCCAAGAATTCTCTCTTACTAGCCTTAGTCGCCCCAAAGTATTCAACTAGCTTCCTAATTAGGGCTTCCCGACAAGACCGTTAGCATGGCTTTTGGCGGGGTTGCAGCTATGAAACATAAGTGCATAGAATGATACAAAACATGTATGCAAGAGTACGACAAGTCCAAATTTCTATGCCAGAGTGCGAAAACTACAAAATAATTATATTTATTATAATTAACATTTGTATGCTAGAGTGCGAAAACTCCAAGATAATCATCTTCATTATAATTCCAAAATAACACATGTAATCCCAATAAGCAATATAACATAAGCTTTTGCCAAGGAAGACAATTCCGTGTGAACTGTGAAGAAATAATATGAGCTCTAACATTATTGACGCCAAAAATGCCGAAACTGAGTGAACCGTAGATAAATAATATGAGTTCTATCAGAAATGACAAAGTCGTGTGAACCATAGAGAAATTATATGAGTTCTGCCAAAGATGACATAGTCGTGTGAACCATAGAGAAATTATATGAGTTCTGCCAAAGATGACACAGTCGTGTGAACTGTAGAGAAATAATGTGAACTCCAACATTAAAGATGTCAAAGATGATGCAACTGGGTGATCCGTAGAGAAATCATATGAATTCTACCAAAGCTGACATAGTCGTGTGAATTATAGAGACATAGTATGAGTTCCAACATTAATAATGCCAAAGATTAGGCAGCTGAGTGATCCGCAGAGAAATAATAAGTGTAACATAAGCCCCTTGACTGGTTGAGTAGTCCATCTAAAAAAGATCTGTAACATGAATTCCGCTATATGAATGAACATCAAGAATGACATGGCCGTGAAAGATTGGCAGAAAGATATAATAAGTAAATAAACATAAGCTTTGGATGCTAAGAGTGAGATGGCCGAGTAAACCGCATAAAACATTTCTAGGTATAACAAGTTCCAGTAACGCCAATGATGACATGGTTGAGTAAACCGTAGCAAAAAAATGATGTAAGCTCTCAAGAATGACATGACTGAGTGAACCGTCTAGAAAAGATCAAATCATAATAAGCTCCAATAATGCCAAGAATAACCTAGTTGAGTGAACTTTAGAGAAAATAAATATAAGCTCCCATGTAATACACGTCAAGAATGTCACGACCGAGTGAACTGTCCACTCTAGAGAATATATACTTGTATAAAAGCATTTGAGAAATCTGTGTAAGTAGAATACAAGACCATGAAGCAGTTAGAGTTGATAATTAAATTTTGTCATAGAAACAACATTGTTAGCCAAGTTGAACGTGCTAATCTGTCGAAAAACAGTTAACCAATATATTTATGTACATGATAGAATGAACATACCACCAGAAATGGATGTCAAGAATGACATAGCCGAGTAAACTGTAAAGTAAGAGTAAAAGATTGTCAAAACAGAGAGTATAATTATCGTAAAACAAAAGTAACATGATCTTCGCCAAGAATGACTTGACCGAATGACCTTCCAAAGATACTCGTGTATGAGCATTTAAACCTGGTGACCTTTCGCAAGAAATGCAAGCAATATGTTTATATACATAATACGAAGCATATTTAACTTCACAAGACTTAATTAAGCATGTAAATACATTATTGGACACAACTATCCAAGTGAACCGTGAAAACTTAGCATGTAAATGCATTATTGGACAGAGATGTCAAAGTATAAGATGCAAATGCATTATTAGACAGGGATGTCCGAATAAACCGTGAAACTTGGTATATAAATGCAGAAAACTGTGAAAAAACTTAGTATGTAAATGCAGGACAGAAATGTCCGAGTAAACTGTGAAGACTTAGTATGTAAATGCAGGACAAAAATATCCGAGTAAATCGTAAAGACTTAGTATGTAAATGCATTATTGGACATAATTGTCCAAGTAAGCAGCGAAAAAATAAAAATACATTAGACATAGATGTCGGAGTAAACCGTGATGTGTGAGCAACTGTAATATCATTGAAAAGATAAGTTCACCATCAACAGTTGTAACAGATTACCTTACCCGCCAGAACTGCTAGTTGAAGAAGAAATCTTACCGCCAGAGTTGTTGGTTAAGTAAGAAGAAATCATCAAAAAGAAATCCTCTTAAAAAATGATGAAACATAGATCTGAGATCTAACATAGCTTGAATACCGATATCGAAAGTTCTCTTTGTTGTACCGTCCTTCAAAGTAAAGATCCGATGTGTTTTGTGAATGTCGCGAAGGTGTCATGAGTCTTTTAGAATATCACGATATTGGCTGATTTGATGATGTTTGAAAACATTCTTCAGATCCATGGAGAAAACCTGGATGTACATGTTGTCTCTTTTAATTTTTCGAGAACCCACTTTCACACCTCACTAACCTCGAACTGTTCAAAAACCTTGATCTAGAATATATCTGTTAGTGGTCGCCCTCCTTCTAGCGCCATTATGTACGCAGTCTTTCCGCCAACATCTTGAGATCAGTGAGGGCAATGAAGAATGGTTTACCTCCTTCGTCATCATCTCTGTTACCTGTAAAATACGCCGGGGTTGTTCCCGACGTTAGCACTCCAGCGCTCAAGTCAGATAGTGTAGATGAAGAGAAGAAAAAAGAGAAAAAGTAGAGAGAAGTGATAGCGAGAAGTGATAGCTCATACCTTGTGTTTAGGGTTTTGCCCCTTATATACTATTCATACCGTGAATGTAATATAGGCCGTGAGATCTTAGAAGATTTGATGGTTGTGATGTAGAGACGTGGACCTCTATCTTCCAAGTATTCTCTGTCATGATCGATCTCACGTGTTTGCCACGTGAGCTGCACAGTCTGTCTTGTCTGAGTTATAACATGCATCGCAAGCTATTTTTCTAGGTTGATTCGTTAGAACCGAGTAACACGTGGAGTCTGGTATAATTATGTACTTACGGTAATCATGTTCTTACTCTTTTGAATTATATGATCCAGTGGTTCCGCCTGAGAACGATAAGATAGATTCAAAACAAGAAGAAGTCGCCTTGACAACACTGTTCAACTACTCATTGTTCAAGTCAGAGATCTTTTCAAAAAAATTCTTGGTCAAATGTGTGTGAACTACAAATCTTTGCACCAAAACAGAAGAAATTAAAATTTTTAATTACTGATTCAATCGAAAACATAACAATCTTTAACCTCGTCGTGTTGAAGTTGGTCTTTTTACAGCTACTATGTGAAAGAGAAATTTTGAAAAATGGAAGTTGGTATCTTTGAAATTCACTTTAATGGTATATGAATTTGAAATTATGTGTAAGTTGGGTATGATTCAAGTCCAAAATTTTATTCATTCTGGATCAACTTCAGTTTTTACTATTTCTAATAAAGTTTTCAGCTTTGCAATCTATATGAAATCAATCTACTCTTTTTAATTATTGTATGAATGTTTGGGCAAAATGGGGTGTTTCAGTTTTAGGTTTTTTTATGATTAAACAATCAAGTTACTAATCTACAACAATTCAATAAGACCCCAATAGTTACAAAACCAAAAAATTTTATATGTGTAGCCAACTTGTATGTGGGTGTGTACACCCAATCATATGATGCCACGTGTCTATAAAATGGTTGAAAAACTGATCAAGCCCACTAGGGTTAACTAAACCCATACTAGGTTATATTATTATTGCCACATGGCATTTTGTGATTGGGTGTACACACCCACATACAAGTAAGCTACACATATAAAATTCTCTGGTTACAAAACAATAGATTCAATAACAACTTATACACAAAATACTACCATAAACTAACCAACTAACCAAAATTAGAAATCAACACTTTCAAATATTTTGCAATTTCATACAAGAGTCACAGTTGAATTTTACTAAAATTTTACACCAGTTGAGCATTTCAGTCAATTTACATGTCATCCTAGTCCGCAGACGGTTTTTTTCACAGAAAAGTTGACGGTCTGGGGTAAACTCAAATAAAAAAAATAGTTTCGGGTTTGTGCAAATTCAGCCTACTTTTTTGGGGGTTGACAAATTCGGCTTAATAGAGATAATCAAATTATTAAACTGGACATGTGGCAAAATAATCATATAACACGTGGCAAAAAAAATAAAATGTACAACCCCTTCTGATCTGTCAAGTACAAGCAAAAATAAATTACTCATTCGTATTGAATGAGTTATATGTTTTAACAGTTGGTTTAAAATACCTACTTCACTAAGTTTGAGCCTAATGGTATTGCTACAATGCTACCCCTTTCATGGATTATCACACAGAAAACGATTCCTCAAATTAGGTCATTTGATGGTGCAATAGTATATAACAAACAGTTTAATCATCACTATCAAACCAGTCTTTCAACTGTCTTAAAAAAATTGAAACGTATTTTGCAATAAATTATGACTATGTTCTAGAGAGAAAGGGGGTTGTATCTGTTGGGACGCAGGAAACGATAGTTTTAGTAAAAAAAACCAAAAGGATTGTGCAGAGCTTCTTAACTAAAACAAATGTAAGACCAACATCACACCATGGCACTTAACAAATTCTGACAACCTTCAGATGGGCTAAAAAGGCTTCTTTAAGACTTAATTGTTCATAGAACGATCAAGCCCAGCCCATTTTGTCGGAGAACTAAAAAGGTAAACAACCATGTCGACTGCTGCTTTGTTGTCCAGAAAAGGGAACCAAAACAAAAACTAATCACAGGAGAGAGAAAATATTAAAAAAAAAAAAAAAAAGAAAATTAACGAAAACTATTCTCTCTTCTCTAGTGTTCTTCTTCTTCTTCTTCTTCTTCAAATTTGCGTTAAGAATCGAAACAAGTTGCAGAGCAAAGAAAGACCAGCTATTCCTATTCTATCTCTATCTTCATTAGTGAATTTCAATTAAATTAATAAAAAGTAATTGAAATTTTTTCTGTCGAACATCGAAATCAATCTCCAATAACATAGTGATCTGATCGTGGTCCGTTTCTATTGAAATTTGAAATTGAAGCTTGAATCTCGTTATATATCGAGATTCAAGAGATAGATAGAGATTGGTGATGTTGTTTAATTTCAAAACCTGATCAATTTCCAACTATGTGGTCTTTCTGGAGATCCAGAGATCGATTCTCATTGGAAGAACTCAGGTTTGTTCAACTTAACTATCTAAGGTTTTGTTTTCAATTGTTGAATATTGTAATGCATTTTGGATTGTTTTTTAGTAAATTTAAGAACAATTTGTGTATTATGACTCTGTCACTTGCTTAGAATTCTTCTACACACTGTTGACAATAAACCATACCGTAATTTGATGGGCATTCATTCGAGCATTTTCTTATATTCAACAGTAGAATAGATGAGGAGAAGGCATCATTATGAGTCAATTTTGTTGAGGGGATTGTAGATTACTTGCAAAGTGGAAATTCCAAAGATGGTCTGGTTAGATAGGTTCATTACCCTTTCACAATGGATTGATCAAATGGGGCCACATTTTGAATAAGGCCTGGGTACTTTTTAGAGGTATTCTTCTTAGTGGAAGCATTACAATCACTAAAGATTGGAGGAACTATGGAATGATAAACCTTAGTTCAAAGGATGAAATATAGTGTTTGATGACATTGCTGGGAAGTGAAAACTAAAAACTTGTTAGCTGGAGAAATTAGTAAGTGCCTAGGAAACCATAAAATACGATGTTCATATAATTTTAAAGATGGAGTTTCTTGGTGCCAAAGACCAAGGATGTAATGGTTCAATCATTTCGTTTGCTAATTGAAATCAGTGTTAGAGATGGGCAGATTATGGCGACTACCTTATACTTCATTTGTTTTCTATTTGGAGTCTGTTCTTTTTGGTTATTGATGTAGTTTTCTTTTCTCTGTAGTTTCAGTTATTGTATTTAGCCAGGGATATCTCATCTCTTGGGGAACTTTGTATTGAACTCTTTTTACATTAATATCAGGCTTTAATTTGTATGGTACATAAGCTTGAAAAGTTGATAAAGGTCTTTCGTTGTCGCTCAACTGGTAAAGCAAGGAAATACTATCTCTTCGCCTTGTAGACCAAAAAATTGCTGGCCACCTTTTTAATTGTATACTAGCACTTCCTGAGTCCTAACTAGATTTGTGCCAGTTGGTTCTGAGCACATGTCAACTTTATTTGGGTTTAAGGCAGTTTTATTCTTGTAGTGTTATTCTGAATCTATCTTGGACCTTCAGTACAGTTCGCTAATTAGAAAACTCTGATGTTACATTTTATTTCTTGGTTTAATTTTGGTTTATCCTTCTTGATGCCAGGTACTTGACAGATCAGCTGAAAAAAGTTCAAATTGTAAATGAAGTAAATAAGGTAAACAAGGTTTCTTGTTTACTTAATTACATTTGTTTTAATAATTACAATTGTTCTCATCCTCTTGTTTTATCCTGCAGAATTTTGTCATTGAGGCTCTGAGATCAATTGCAGAGTTAGTTACATATGGTGACCAACACGATCCAACCTTTTTTGAGTGAGATTTCTCTTACTTTGTAGGCTTCACTACTTCTCTTTGTCTTGGTGAAATTATTTATGTAGTTGAGGATTCTCTGTAGGTTTTTTATGGAGAAGCAGGTTATGGGGGAGTTTGTACGTATGTTAAAAATTAGTAGAATTCTGAGTGTAGCACTTCAGGTTCTACAGACAATGAGCATTATGATTCAAAATTTCAAAAGTGAACATGCTATCTGTAAGTTACTTGAACTATAGTGGGCCTAGTTTTAGCATATCACAAGCGATTGTTCTTTTTTCAAATTCCTTGGTGATTTTTCATGGTTCTTTATGTGCAGATTACATTTTCAGTAACGAACACATTAATTATCTCATAACATATTCCTTTGACTTTCGAAGTGAAGAGCTACTGTCATATTACATATCCTTTTTAAGGTTAGAAAATGCTACTACTTTGTTTGTTCTTTATTATAAAAATTACTTGGTTTCTCAGTTATCTTGTGCTCAATGTAATATCAATCACTTTTAATGTGGTGTCTGAAGGGCAATTAGCGGGAAGCTGAACAAGAATACAATTTCTCTGCTTGTGAAGACTCAAAATGTATGTTGGTCCAATTAGACTTGATTCTATTATTACTATGTTGCGTGTTTACTAATCAATTGTTTTTTCTGTTTCATTCAGGATGAAGTTATCTCATTTCCATTGTATATAGAGGCAATACGGTATGCCTTCCATGAAGAGAACATGGTCCGCATTGCCGTTCGTGCTTTGACTCTTAATGTCTATCATGGTAAGCAGCCAAATAAGGTGTTTATTTGGCAATTAATTGAATAGTATTTTTTACACTTGTATGGACTTTTGTCATTAATCTTTATCTGTCCCCAATGTTTATTTTATTTTGTCTTTCAGTTGGAGATGAAGGTGTAAATAGATATGTCACCAGCACCTCTTTAGCAGAATATTTTTCAGATTTAATAAAATATTTTCGGAAGCTGTGCATAGCCTTGGATGGGTTGGTCTTTGAAGCTGCAAAGTAAGAGTGGATATGATAAGTGATTTCATAGACAATAGGATATAACTTCTAACTACTAAATTTTGTTCTTTTTAATGCCAAATTCATCTAATCGGTATCTTTTGCCACCTAGGAACCCGGGCCCTGAATCTACTTCTTCCATTCTCTCTGCCGTTGATGAAATCGAAGACTACCTGTACTATTTTAGTGATGCTATATCTGCTGGGGTTCCCAATCTTGCAACGCTAATAACAAACAATGTTCTACAGCTTTTGGTATTTCCACTACTTCTCCCATCTTTGGCGGTTGAACCTACTTATGTGAGAACCTTTGGGTTGTACATGCAATTATTTTTATATTATTCGATTCTACAAACCTTTTAGGAATGCTAACATTCTGTTTACTTGTTGTTACAGGGAACACAGATTGGTGCCACTACATCACTGTATTTACTTTGTTGCATCTTGCGCATTGTTAAAATCAAGGATTTGGCAAACAGTATTGCAGCAGCTCTTTTCTGTTGCCCATCGGATTTTGTTCAAATCATTGAAGCTAAACCTAATGGCATTACATCAAATCATAATTTGCTTAGTGAAAACGAACAGTTAGAAAATGATGGTACTGGTGATAAGGAAAATAATGGAAGTTTAAGAATTAGTGTGGAGAATCTATCCAGCTCTCATATACATGCAGTAGAAGATTCGTACTTGCAACAACGTGGCGTTGGTCCACGTTTCGCTTTTAGGTACGATACATTTGTTTGCATAGGCAGTGTTGTACTTTATGCTCTTTTGACCATGAATGTTTCATAGCACATGGGACCGAAGTTCTGCTCCTAAAGATTGTACTAACCTAGGGTATGGTTTACTGCTATGTGGTTCTACAACAAGATATGTATCATGGTAGCTGCACATACATTCAAGTGTTCGAGGTTTAAAATGTGTACACATTCTTAAATCTGTCTGCAAAAAAGATCATAAAGGGTTTTGTGACCTACCAAGAGTTCAAGACAACCTTGTCCATTTCTCCTCCATTCCCTAGTATTAATGAAGGAGAATTTGTTTGCTCTATTGCAGGGTAACCAATCACAGCCATAGTAACTTCTAAAAGGACCTTAAGCTGTGAAAGAGCTGGGCAAATTAATGCATTATACAGTTAAATATGTTGCGTAAATGTTACTTCTATACAATGTCAGACAGTGTCTACTATAAAGATTATATAAGGCCCTCAAAAGTGAGATGGCTTTGAAAAACCATTTCTTTAATCTTCACACATACTCACGCTAAATGCACCACAGAACACCTGAAAGAACAAATAATGAGATGCAAGGATATGTTTTGATGTCATAGAAATGCAGATAAACATCTATTTTCGTAAATCCATTATGAGTGATGTTTGCAACCGACTCACTTTCAAACAGAGAAAAAGGAAATCTCTAGTAGTTGTACATTTTGAGTGATGTTTTATATGTACAGGTCTACATCTTTTATCATTGCTGGATATACTATTCTTCCCCAAGGCACTTGATTTCCTTGATTGTGCGTATATGATAGTTCTCTTTTTCGAACTTGCTTGATTGTGCTTGTATAATAATTCTCCTTTTCACATGTGGGGTCTATGTTCATCAGGGCTTTGTGATTTTGCAGAGAGGCACTGCTTTCGTACATAGTTCATGGGGATGACATCCAAGTCTTGGGTTCTTTGAGTGTCCTGGCTACTTTGTTGCAAACAAAGGGTAATACATTGAATAGTTGCATTTGGTTCTGTTTATATTGTAATTTTAAACATCTTGGTTACTGAATTTACTTTTCATTCTGTAGAACTGGATGAGTCAATGCTTGATGCCCTTGGAATCCTTCCACAGAGAAAACAACATAAGAAGTTGTTACTGGTAAGTTCCCCTAGTACAGGAACGAATCTTTGGCCTAGGCACGTACTTGACTCATAACCAACTAGTTTTCCAACCTAATACTGTATATTTTTTTATATAATTTTGAATAGGTAATCATTAATTATAAGAGTACTAGCAAGTAGTGGACTTATTCAAGAATGAGGATCAGTCATCCAACACTTCATGTGCATGCAATTACTAACAACTAACAAGATATAGAAAAAATTGAAAGAAGAAATATTTGTATAAAAGATGTAAATATGCAAATAAAAGGAGAAACACAATACAATTTCCAACTCTTAAAGAAATAAAGAAAGAAAGACAATATCCGGGGCTTTGGGCTAATAGAAATCTGTAATCTTCATTGGTTATCTTTTTCTTCTTCTGTGTTTTTTTTCTTTTGCTCTTGCTTTTGTGAATGTTTGCACATTCCCCATTAATCAGTATGTGACAGCATCTGTGTTATATCTTCCTAGTTTGTTAAGTATAGCATCGGAGTGTTTAATACAAATCCTTCTTGTCCTGCGTTTTTACCCTATTGACGAGCATTCATATCCGTCGAAATTATCTGCGTTTTTGTCTCTCTTTTTTTTTTTTTTTTTGTTGGCAGCTAGCATTTTACTTCATTAAAAAGGTTACAAGCATAAACCAAACCGGATGTGTAGTCCCAGAAAACCTAAAAGGAATGACAAAACAACAACAATGAAAACCAGCAAGATTAAGAGACCGGTGCAAAGCAGCTCCACTATCCTCTACCAAGTGAACACGAAGGAGAAAAGGATAACCTTGTCTTAAATGCCACTACATGCACACTTTGTCTTTCCCATGGGACCTTTGTTTTCGTGCCACTTCTTTGGTGCAATGTATGGAATCTGCTGTCTCTTTATTGTATGGACCCTATGGAAATCAAGAAATTCAACCATCTTTAAGCATAAAACTGTCACTCTAGAATCTATTTGATCATAGTGGTGAAAGGAACATTTTCATACTGGTTGGCAGATATGATGGAAAGATCTGGACACAGCTCTCAGGAGCTTATGTTTAACCACGACACATTGGTTGGGACCTAATTGTAATCATTTTGTTGTATTCTTTTGGTCTGGGTGACTGCCTCCCTCACCCAGTTTTGTTTTTGTCCCTGTTTTTTTTTCCTCAATCAATTAGAGTTCCTACTTATCAAAAAATGGGACCATCGTTTTCTTGTTTTTGCTCTATTTGAACAGTAGGAGTGGACAGGATGTATTGTTTAACTAAAGTATAGTGCTTTTATTGTTGTATGCCTGAAGCAAGCTTTGGTCGGTGAAGGCCCAGATGAAGAGCAGCTTTTTTCCTCAAAATGTAGCTCAATGAAAGACGGCGTTATTAGTGTACTTGATAGCTATCTCCAAAATCTCAAGGTAGGTGCAAACTCTACCACCTTTAAGTCTGTTGGGTTACAACTCCATCCGCTTAAGTGATGTCATGTTTGCCTTTTACAACTTTTGAGAGATTAGAGAATTCTTATGTATTGAGGCGAGTCTTTATTTTGCATATGATAATCTTCAATTTTTATCAAATTGAAGTCCATTTTTTTCTGACATCCACAAAATCTTCACATGTGATTCTCTTTGCTTCAAGTTTATGTTATGCCTATGTATGGTTACCTCAGAGCTCTATTCAAACCTTCTGCTTGTTACAAAATATTATGCATACAGTTCAGTTTAGCAATCAAATCTTTATTTTTCAGAGATCCCACATGTGTCATATACCTTTAGAGTAATTTATGAGACAAATATCATACCGGGCCTTTTAATGCTTTTAAAAGTAAAGTTGATGTAAATTGACACTACCTTGTTAGGGTATATGAAGCATTATGTCCATATGTATATAAACTCTGCTATAACTTAAAAATTTGTACAACCCATAATTTCTATTATTATATCGAAGTGAATTTTAGGAGTATGCTGTATGATTTATTGTTGCTTATACTTTGCTGTAAGCCTTAAGTGCATTTTCCTTATATCTGTTTTATGTTTTCATCAAGTTCTTAATTGTATCTAAATGATAACATAATAATTACTTCAGGCTGTGATTGCACTCATTGTTTATGTAGTATGATTTTAATTATTTCTTTCTGCTTGCTTTACTTTTGTCTTCCAGGATCAGTATGGATTGTCATGTTCTTGTAGAGAAGTAGGAGTGAGCCCCCGCGTCTATAGATTCCAGGTTCTATCTCTCTCCCAGCAGTGTTTGATCATGTTCTCTAAAGAGATTTTTTTTTTTTTTTTTTTTTTTTTTCTGTTTTTTTTTTTTTATTTCGTGGTCAGGGAGCATTTAATCTAGCACCAATCAGAATTTATTGAACAAAATTAACCTTAATAGGAAGTTCTCGAAAACAAGTTTCTTTTATGAAATACACATAAACATCAACAATCATAGGTATCTGGAACTCTAATTAGATAAAGAAGAATAAATCAGAAATGACCTAAACTTGAATCAGTTCATTACTCAATGACCAAGGTCTCTATTGCCAGCAAACCCTTACTTATAGTAAAAGCTTTCCTGGAAACAAGAATAGAATTCTCAAGAGGAACATAAATTACTTGGACCCAAAGCAAATAATCGCTAGAACATAAATTTAACTACTAGAAAGACTTGAGCTTTGACTACAGCTGACATGGACATGCATTACATCATAATGTGTTCGTTAACAATAATTATCTTATTATTTTTTCTGATAGAAGGATTAGGAAAAGCATATTCAGGATGTTTACGCAATGAAAGCCATATTATATATATATATATATATATATATATATATATATATACTCCTGGATGAAATGTTGGAGTTCAGGCGATCACCTTATCTCTTTTTTTCCCTTTTATACATCTATTGTAAGAGTAAACTGCACCTTTGAATGGATAAAAATTACAATTCTTTTTATTTGTTTAATAGAGTCCTAGAGTTATAATTGATAAAAGTGTTGCAATTTTTTTTTATAGGTGCTCGATGCATTGGTTAGTCTTTTCTGCAGGTCCAATATCTCCGCAGAGTCGTTATGGGACGGTGGTTGGCTTTTACGCCAGCTGCTTCCATACAGTGAGGCTGAATTTAATAGTCATCATCTTAAATCACTGAAAGTAAGTTTCTTATTCTCAGAAAGAAAAATTAGCTCTTGGTTGGCATCTGATGCATATGCATAAAGAGAGCATGTGCAAGGCACATGCCTCATAGTTCCTGCAGAATCCTATATGGATTAGAACATCCCTAGTAGTAGTTTCTATTTACTTAGCTTTCTAGTGTAGTTAGGATTAGGTTTAGGTTATTATAAATAGGGAATTGCAAACCCTATTAAGGAGGTTAGATTGAAGATTTGTTTATGTCTTGAGACATTAAATTCGTTTTTGTGAAGAACCCTAGTTTTTGGGTGTTCAAACCATTTATTTAATTGGTGTTCTTATTATTGTTTGCTTCTGCCGATAATATTACATCAAAATTGGTATCAAGAGCTTATTTTTTTCTGGGTTTAGAAGATAAAAACCTGATTGTTTTTATAAGAGCCGCGTTCATGTTGGTGATTTGAAGATGGGTTATCGTAGAAGAGGTCAAAGAGAATTTTCGCCGCCGTCGGATCTTTGGAGTTTACAAGAATCGAAACGCTATACCGATTCTGAATATAAAGCTCCCAACTTTGATCCTAGCCGCCGCTTTCCTCTTTCCAGAAGGTATGAACCTCCCTCTTTCTCTCGTTCCCCTTCCCCCTCACGCATGCGACGTCATAGTTATTATGACGATGGATATTATTCCCACCACCAGCAGGACACGCACCCTCCTCGATGTGGTTTTCAGCAACAATATGTTGCTTATGGTGCTAAATATTCCCATGGAAACCGTCCAAAGACTTATGATCACGATGGTCTTCGTAGTCGCAATTCTAAGGTTACTCCATATGGAGAATACCCATACTATATTAAATCTGAAATCGATTCAAAGAGCGATGCCTCCATGACGTCACCAAGCATACAAAAAGATTTGAAGGAACTTTTAAATTGCTTTACTAAATTAAAAAGTCAATTTGCGTCTTTTAAGGAAGAATTTGTTGAAGAAGAGAAACGACTTGACAAAGAAGCGGAGATTAATTTCTTACTCAACATGTTTGAAGAAGAAAAATACGTCACTCGTACTCGAATTGGTGGTTTACAAAGTTACAATCTTGTTGATTTCTTTTCCGTTTTTGGTGATGATACATCTAGTTTTGTGTCTCTTGAGTTAGAAGTTGCATGTGTGGATCAAGTAGAAGATTTGATTGAAAAATCTGCAAGGGAGATAAATAAGAAGTTCTATTTGTTGCCCAAGCAAGGAAACCTGGTTGTTGTCCATGACAATGGTAAAGAGAATGAACGTTCTCGGAATTTCGCTCATCACTCCCATGAATCGATGAATTCCATTGATTCCGACCGACAAATTGATGATTTTTATCATCCCCACAAATTTCGTCCCATAAAAGTACTTGGTAATTTGTTTGGTGGTTATGTTGATCCTTATCTATTCCAAGATGAGAATGGATTTTCTCCATGGAGGGACAAACACCTTCAATTCTTATTTCTTGACATGCGGCTATATTGTTCCAATCAATTGGGTTGTCCTAATGATGCACCTATGACATTAATGTCCATCATTCTTTCTGCGAGCAACTATCTGGGGAAGATTCATGGCCGGATTTTCTGCACCAACGTAAGGTTGAGGTTGATGTACAAGAGTCGTTTTGAACTTTGGAGGATGATAGTACACAAACTCGAGGACGAGTTTTTTTCAAGTTGGGGGGATTTGATGCATATGCATAAAGAGAGCATGTGCAAGGCACATGCCTCATAGTTCCTGCAGAATCCTATATGGATTAGAACATCCCTAGTAGTAGTTTCTATTTACTTAGCTTTCTAGTGTAGTTAGGATTAGGTTTAGGTTATTATAAATAGGGAATTGCAAACCCTATTAAGGAGGTTAGATTGAAGATTTGTTTATGTCTTGAGACATTAAATTCGTTTTTGTGAAGAACCCTAGTTTTTGGGTGTTCAAACCATTTATTTAATTGGTGTTCTTATTATTGTTTGCTTCTGCCGATAATATTACATCAGCATCGTATTAGGCTTGGTACCATTTTCTTTTTATGCGTTTGATGAATTATTGCTGGCGACGCAATGAACCCTTGATTAGTGTTACCTTTTCTTTTTCTTCTTCCTGGCAAACATTGTCATTGTTTCTCGCATTGGTTGCAGTTTCCTTTTATCTTTCACCCCCGATTCTTGTTTTTCATTAAAAGGATTATAGTACATTATCATAAAAATGCGATGCTGCATTGGTGATTGATGAGAAAACCTACTGGTGTACTGTATTTCAAACTATCTTTAATGTCTTCCCTAGGACTTAATGTTTGTGCGAAGGTGTTCATTGAATTACGAATGAAATGTTGTTGGAGTTACCATTGTAAGATTGTTTATATGCATGCATGATACCTCTGACAGGTGGGCTATGTGTATACACAATGAACACAAGAAGTTAGCCCGATAGTCTTTTATGCACCATTAGGTCTGATTGTTCTAGCTGGTGAACCTGGGGCCTGGAGTTGCATAAACGCTCTCCTTCATCATTTGGTGTTTGGTTTTGGGACACATGATTACCATTGATATCCTTTGGAAAAGAAAAGATGTGTTTGTGAATGGTTGTCCTCTCTGTATGTCAGATGGAGAGTAAAGAATTGTTAACTACACTCTTGTCCTGTGCCCCTTCTTTTGGCATTTGGGTGCCTAGCTGTAAATTTATCAGGTCGGTCTAATGGTTGTCGATGTTGGTGATGGAGCTCATTTTATCGTGGTTCCTCAGAGTTTTTGGGGAGTAATCATATATGGAGTCTGGATCCCCTCTGCCATTCTGTTAGCATTTCATCATTTGACCAGGCAGTTGTTCCCTCATATCTTGTAATAAATGAATATGCGTGTTTCCCCCTATTCCCACACATGATGAGAGTTTGGATTGAGATAATAATCGACAATTTGTGTGTTTTGGTCTTACACGTGAGGATGTGATTATTGGGGTTAGAGCGCTGATGTTGATTATAAGAGATGGCTTTTGGGTATTTGTTTTAGGTGGGTGAACATCTGTGTTCCTAGTTTAGTGAGGAGCCAGGTGTATCTTTGACCATATGGGGTGTTTGAGTTGTTTGTTCTTTGTTTTTGCTTGTGTTTCCTTCTTAGTTCTTAGGTATCTCAATGGACTTCCCCATTTGATTTGTTCAATGTAGTTTGGCCTCGTGCCAATTTAAAATAATCTTAAATTTCTTTTATTAGAGATATGTATGAATTATGAAAGACCATGCTGCTTCTCGTGCAGGTTTCGTACAAGAACTGCATTGACAGTCTTCTCCAAGAAGTCAGAGGGGTTTGGCCTGATTTACTGATAGCTATCCTTACCGATGAGTGGAAAAAATGCAAAAAAGGTATTGAGTAGATCATACTGGTTGAAGAATTATTTCAATGTTTTCATGCCGATTTTAACAATTTATGTTCTGGATTGTAGCTATCGAGTCTTCATCTCCTCAGAAGGATCCCAAGAGCATACTCTTACCACCACCAAAATGCACGTCCGATGGTTAGATTAACTTGCGCCAGCTTGTTTGTTGTGACATTTCTAGGTCTTAAGTTTTTTGTATGTGGATGTATCCAGTGAAATATAATTTGGTTTTACAGGAGAGTCTTCTTTATTTGCGGGTGAAAGATTGTGCACAAAGGTCAAGGTAATAATTTATTCGGTTTCAGATTACATATCTGTTTATCAAGTTTAGCTGCATTTTGGGGCATGGTATGGAATCTTGGTGTCTTTATAGTTTATACATATTGGTTACTAGTTAATAAGTCATGTCACTGTAAGAAAAATGAGATTCTGCCAGACATCCCCAAATCTCAGTTCTGTTATCAATTAAAATAAAAAACGGTTATCAATTAAAATAAAAAACGAAAAGAGAGGAAATCAACAGTTTATGTTGGAGTAAACCTAGAAATATGATTGAGAATCCCTTCTTTCCTTTTTCTTATTAACAAAGGTCACTTACTTGATCTTATCCAAAAGGATGAGAAAGGTATAACTAGGGTCACTTATTCGTAAATGTTTTCTTTGTCTTGTGGAATGTACAATATATTCTTTTACTTAATAAATACCTTGTGGAATACTACCAGACTACCAGACTACTGGACTTTGAGGACCCTGAAAATTGAGGGCCCTGTGCAATCACACTTTCTGCACATGCTAAGACCCAGTCCTTATTATGCGTTAATACATGCATCGAGTTAATCTAGAAAAGGCTTAATCCTTACTAAATCACATTCCCCAAAGGAATTTTAAAATTATTGAAATGAAGCCAAAATGTGATCTGAAAAACATTTAGCTAATTGAGACATGTGCTTCTCAGTTACGCATACTTCTGTAGTTTTCTTTTGTGGCTGACATATTTTCATTCCTGTTCATATCAGGTTTTTGTACTGCATCATCAACTTCAGATTTTTTCTGAAGGAGGTGCTTTGCCCGATCAGCCCCCTGTCGTCTCTTCAATTGATCTACCTTCAAATTCCCGGGCAGCAATTGCTGGTCTGGATGTTCTACATCCAAAGCCTGGTACTGAGATAAACCTAGGTCAGTATCTTCGTCGGTTAATTTTTCTGTAATTAAATTAAAAAGCATGCGTACTTTTTATTCTCAAAGAGTAGAGGTAATTTTCATTACTTATTGCCTTTCCTGTCTTTTCTGTGCCCATATGTAGTTGGTGCAGTGCCTTGTAGAATTGCATTTGAGAGAGGGAAGGAGCGGCACTTTTTCTTTCTGGCAGTCTCCAAGGAGACCTCCGGATGGCTTCTTCTTGCAGAAGAACTACCTCTCAAACAACAGCATGGGGTTATCCGTGTTGCAGCACCCTTGGCTGGCTCTAGTGTATGTACAACTGTATTCATTTCCATAATATACTTTCAGTCTCGCATTGGATAACGTGCTTGATGTTTTTTTATCAATAAAAGATCTGCTTCATATTAACCTAGAAATAACTAAATAAATAAATTAAACCCCAGAAAAGGTGAAGAACAAGAAAGAAAAGAAAGTATCTTGTGACCATTTAATTGCTAGTTTTGCTTTTTATCAAGATATCTTTGGTTGGATGGGTTTTAGGGACTATGGAAGAGGTAGAACTTGTGTGTTTCTACGAGATCCTTCTTTATGTTGATTTACAGCTCCCAGTGAAGTTCTCTAGAAACCAGATGGAGACAAGGGGATCCTTGGTGTCATCTTTTTTTATTTTCATAATCCAGGTCCTCCGAGGCTCTGAAATATGAATGTAGGTCATCTTGTCAGCATTATACGATGGTTTTTCTTTTGTGAATCCGATTGTTGCCTGCGTGTACGTGTGTATGCAAATCTTTAAAGGGAGCAAGGAGATTCCACCTTATAAAAGTTATAATGTGGACACTATTGTTTCTTCTCAAAGTAAGGTTTGTGGTTGAGACAACACTGAAATGGGAATGTAAATTTGTTAGGTATGGGGAAAAAGTGATTATATCCCCTACAAAAGTTTGTTGTAATTTGTATAGGTAATGAAGTTCCTCGATTGTAATTGTGGATATTGAAAGGGTATTTTCTTAGGAGGCAACTTTAAAAGAAAGTTCATATGGGGTTAGCTCCCAGTCAACCTCCAACCTGCCTTGGCTATCTATTTTTGATTTTATTTGTGGAGTGCCTTTTTGGGTGGGTGTCTTAGGTAAGATCCTAACTAAAACTTACCTACGCAGGAGAAAAATGATCATTCTCGATTTTCTCCCTTTGTGAGAGTAGTGGTGGGCTTCGAAGAGATTATGTTTGTATCATCGATGCTGTAATAGGATATTTCATCGTACATTGTACTTCTTTATTAATGCATGGCACAGGACTTGTTAATTTATGTTCCGTATATATGGGTGAAAGCTAAAAATCCTACTAGACCTTTGAGAATGAATATCATTCATACATATTTGTTCTTAATTTATGACATGTTAAGGTCTCTTTATTATATAATTAAGGTAGAGTCGTGCTTCAATCTTTGAATCTGTGCCAGGTTGTAGACTATATTTCTGTTTAGTTATTGCACATGGAAAGACCAAAGCACTGATTTGTAAATAACCTGACTCTCTTTCAGCCTAGAATAGATGATAAGCATGCAAAGTGGTTACACCTGCGCATCCGACCATCCACTTTACCCTTTGGGGATCCCACCAAGTTTGATTCGTTTGGGAAAGGGAGGGCAAAGTCTCTAGTTGACGGGAGATGGACCCTCGCATTCAGAGACGAAGAGTCCTGCAAGTCATCCTATTCTATGATACTTGAGGAGATGAATCTATTGAGCAACGAGGTGGAGAGAAGATTGAAGCCATTGCTTGAGTTTGACAGATCTGCAGATGATCCAGATTCTTCTCACCCTCCTTCAGAAGCTTTGTCATCAACATCAGCTCTACCAACTGATTCTTTGTAAGCTTTTTTTCTGGTAAGTTGTGTAGTATTACATTGCTTCAGACAGGGTGGGACATTACTTGCCACCCTTTGTATATATCTAGTTCCATACGGCAGCTTAAAAACACAGAAAGGTAGAGTAGCCTCAGCCACTGTATCACCACGATTCAGTGTCATTCTTTGTATACTAGTTTCCTCCGTTGTCTTGTAACTTTTGCTATATCATTGCTCATTCTTTAACAATGCTTAGGTTTTTTTTTCTTAGATGTAGTAATTTATGTATCATCAGTGTACAGTTGAAGTGATCCAAAATTAAAGTGGAAATTTTCTTCTCCGTCTCTCTTCTTTTGTATTTTTTTTTTTGGTTTCTAATTTTAGCTTGACGACCTTGCTCATATTTGGACTCTCTTTGTTGGAAGTTTAAGCGCTCTTGTGTTACCATATGCGGAACTTGATATGATGGTTGTCGCATTGTAACGTAGCTGAGTGAGTGATAGTTGAAGAGTTGGATGATCACTGGGATTCCAGAACTGGACCACTCTTAATTTACAGCAACATGGCATCATATTATTAAGGTTAGTTCCCTGTCTAACTTGCTCGGAAAAATGACTTGCCATAACTGTGCTGTACATTGCATTTTTTATTGTCAGGCCACTACTTGATTGTGGACAGTTCCTTAAAAGAGGTTGTACAAAACTCTTTACAGGGTCTATGACTAAAACAGTTTATAATGGTCGATAAGACACGGTTCCAATTCGGTTAGGCCAAAAGGACATTAAAAGATTCCACTTAGTCAAAAGGACAACGTTTTTATGATCACGAGTCTGATCATAACAATTCACTCCCTTGGACAAAAATACCTTTTATGATCACATGTTTAATCATATACTTCATACACACTAAATGCAATAAAACTATATCCTACCCGAATGAACCCTAGTTGGAATGCAATCGCAACCATATGATCAGATCTATAATCACATGATCACGGTCTAATCATATACTACATAATACTAAATGCAATAAAACTATACCCTACCTTAATGAACCCTAGTTTCAATGCGATCTTATGCAACCCTATGATCAGACGTATAATCATATGATCACATGTCTAATTATATACTATACAACACCAAATACAGTAAAACTATACCCTAACCAAATGAATCCTTGTTGGAATGCGATCTTATGCAACAATATGATTAGATCTTATAATCACATTTATTTGGTATGATCATACCTGTAATCACATTTATTTGTTATGATCACACATAAATCACAACACGAGTATGTATGATCACACTTATAATCACATTTATTTGTTATGATCAGACCTGTAATCGCATTTATTTGTTATGATCATAGTCCTAATCACATATAAACATCTTATGATCATGAGTATGAGCATATAAATGACAAGTTAAATTGCCGAGAAAGATGCTTGGGAGTTGAATACTGCAACTGTAATATGAGTTAAGACTTTGAGTTGAGGGTGTGATGATATATGAGTTAAGGGTATGATGATGGATGTTCGGAGACTTTGATCTGTTTTTTGCAACGTGGGGAGTTTTAGATGAACTGTCTTTAATAGCAAATGAAATAGAATGAAACTAGAAGCTGCAACAAACGAAAATTAAAGTGGTCATCACCATGAAAATTAAAAGATAACATAACAGGCAATTAAACCATTTAAATTTTTACAAGAAATCTCCCTCATTCCTTGAAAGCAAGTTGAATTGTTTTTGGGAGATTTGAACCCATATACCCAGTTTCCCCATCACTATTTTCTTTACCTCCAAGAGAGAGCCTAATACTTCCCTCCTTCCCACTCTTTTTAACCATTTGCAAGCTTGTTTGAAAAATGTCTTTTAGCCACTTTTCAAGCAAGCTTGCAAGAACTATACCCCCTGTCCCATTTACAATCACTTCTAACACCAATTGATCAACAGAAAATTTTCCCTTGTTCTCTTTCCCGAACACTTCTTCATATCTATCATTGAGTTTAGCCATGAAGTTCTCAGTTATTTGATTTAACTGAGAGGAATTTCGACTGAAGTGGAATCGGTGCGCAATTGATTCAAGCAGCTTATCTAGTGTCTTGTTATCCATACCGGTTTCTTCAGTCAGATCACTGGGCACTGATTTGAATTCGTCGTCTTCATTGTCCTCTTCCTGAGCTAGCATGTTTAAGTCAAGGGTATTCGAGCTGGATTGTCTCGAGAAAACCTTTTCAGACAAATTGTCTTTCTTGTCACAGGTTCTTTGATTCTTCACTGCCTTCGGCATTTCCCACTCAGCTTTTCGCTTATGATCAATTTCCAGGACTCCTGAACTGATTGAGTCTTCCGCATGGAGCTTCATTTGAACTACATTGTTGTATAATCTGTTCCTATCCTCATAGTTGCTAGAAGCACCCTTCGTCACAATGAATATCGTCTTTCTCTTGAGCTGCTCACTCGAATTGCTGCAGTTGTAAAAGTCAGAAAGCAATTCAATGAAGTGGGAATCAGCATAATCGATTTCTTCGATTAAAACCACACAACTTTCTTGCTTCTTTAATGTTGCCACAAGGGTTTCAGAACACGGACTGGCACGATTGTCTCCTATCATGTTCATGTGGACAAGGCGGTTTGTAGACCCGCAAAGTGACTCTGCAATGACTTGTGCTAATCGCATTTTCCCAATCCAGTCGTCCCCCTGAATCAGTAACCAGATACCATTTGTTTTAGTTGATTTGGAGTTGAGCAAAGCATCTGTGATTGACGGAATGGATTCAGATTGCCAAGGCAAGTTATTTTGCAGTTGCTTACTTAGTACTCTTGGGTCCATTTCTCCTACTTTTGTCTCAGGAAACAGAGAAGTGCCAAGAGAAAGGGTGATCTTTTCGTCTTTGCTTTCTATGTTTCCAAGGGAATCTAAGCTCAGGCCTTTAAGGTGGTCTTTGTGTATGGCATTACCATAACCGAAGTCGGTGGAATGGGACTGCAGACTTCCAAATTGAACAGTACCTCGGTCGGGTCTTGATGTGGATTCTGTGAAGGAGATAGAATTTGACCGAGGGAATGTGGTGTTCTGATTGTACTGTGAGCCAGTAGGCCACCATGAGTAAGATGAAGGAACATTGCATCTCTTGTTGCTTAAGTTTTGGTTGCCCAATAATGAAGAAGAGTGTATCTGATTAGACCTTGAATGGTGCAGGCTATGGCATAACCTGTTCCATTTTCTCCTTAATTCAGCCAAGTCATCCTGAAAATGAGACAAATGAGATGTAAGTGTAAGCTGTCTCCATGATGATAAACAATCCAGCAAAATATACTCATATTTTTGAGTAAATTTGTTACCTTGTAATAGGAGTCAGTTTTTTGTGGTTGCAACCAGTAAGGTAAATTGGTTGAACCCTTGTCCATGTCTTTCAGCAGAGATGATGTTTTTTGCTGTCCTGACTTGAGAAATCCAGCATCTTTTTCAAAATTGGAGGTGCATTCAGCACAACAATTGAGCTTATCTTGTTCTTCCTTGGATGCAAAAGGCATTGTTTCTAACAACTGAGGAGGGTTTTGCAAGATTGTCATCCTTGAATCAAGGCCACTACAAAACATGAATGCAATCAAAGTCAAAAACTAAAGCCAATTTTCCTACTTAAACATTACATTTTCTCTAGTGATCAAACTTAAAAACAATATTAAATTTTTAAAGACACACTCAGTTCCAAGTGTTTCAAAGACATTGACAAATCAAGCTTAGGATATATATTCACATAAATGCAAGGATTTCAAATAAAATAGTGCAATTTCAAAAAACTTGATAAAAGGACATCAAGCTCATCAGTCATCATTATCTTCATTCCATAGTTTCCTTCATTCTGATTATAGATAAGGTATCTTTCTTGTTCAGAACCTAAGGAGCAATATCTGACAAACCAAACACCAATGGAGAAAAGGACTGTGCTTTATATCTGTCCTCAACATTACATACCTTTTTACAGTGATAAACTGTTAATGACTCTAAATCATATGAAAGTTCAGTAACACAAATTTACATTCAAGGATGATAAACTGGATTTTTTTTTTGTTTCTCCCAATAACATGACTAAACACCAAACATAAGAGCTAAAAATAGGCAAGAGATGATTTGCCTTACCTTGAAGCATGCAGACTTAAACCAAGTCCACCAGAAGGAACAGAAACAGCTTGGAGACTCCATTGCACCTCAAGTGAAGGTTGCTTCATCTGACATTTCATATAAGTCTGATAATCTGCAGTTGCCATCAACCAAACTTTACTGTTTGAGTTGTTATAATCAGAAAGCAGTTTCCCAATTTCTGAAACTAGATGCTCAGATGGACTGTAACCAGGGATATCTCCATGAGACAATCTTCCATCTTTCTCACTAGTACTTGCTTCAACTGCCCATTTCAAGTCTCCAACATATATGATATCAACTGCCCATTTCAAGTCTCCAACATATATGATAGCTCCCCCTTCTGACACTAAAGAGCCTATCTTCCTCCTCAAGTCTGCAATCTTCATCTCAACATCTTCTCTCTTCATGAACCTCAAAGACACTGGAGGAAACTGGAATTTGATGAAATGTACTGATTTCAATTCATCAGGAACATCACCTCTCTCCACCTTTCCCATTAGTTCTGTAATCAGACTTTCTGTTGCTATCAATGAGTCCCCAACAATCACAGTATTCCTCTTTTTCTTCCTTAACAAAACCTCTACAACCAACCTCAAATCTTCTTCCTTGTCATTACTTGAATCTTTAAAAAGGGTGTTGGTTAAATGTTTCTTTGGAGTTGAAAAAAGAAGTGGGTTATGATCAGAAGAGCAATTCAAGAAATGGGTTTGCCAGAAACTGCTATGATTGATAATATCTCTATGGGATTCAGTAGGAGAAGTTGAACAAGAAGAAGGAAGAATACCATTAGAGTTACTATAACACTGAAAAACTGAAGAAGGTGAAGAGTCCTCTAAATTATTCTTAACAGAAGTACTAGAGAAACCAGCTTCTCTCATCACTCTACTAACACTTGGATCATCTAAGATAGATATAATAAGTTGTTCTAACTCAACCTTTATAGTCAAAAGAGGTTGTTGTTGCTGTTGTTCAATACAACCTCTTCTTTGATGTGCTTGAGCTCTTTTAAGTGCAGCAATAAGTGCATTAGAAAGAGAAGGTTGACCATGAAGAAGAGGACCAGGTGTAGTTGGAAGTCTATTGAGAGCAACATTGAAACAAAGTTCAAGTGCTCTACATTGAAGTGGATGAGAAGAAGAATGTGGATGAGATTTAAGACAAGCCCTTCTCAAGAGACTAGCTCTTGAGCTAAGCAAAGTTGCAGCTACATGAAGTGGTGTTACCTGAGCATGACCCCTTCTTCTAGCCAAACCCAGTGAATGTTTGAGGACTGAAGCAGCCTCTGATGTGAGGGTCTGCTGCACTGTACAACCTCCTGCACGCATCACTTAGCTAACCTCACCACCCCAACACCCCCAACACTATCTAACTTGCTATACCACCAAACTTTCTTTATCTTCTACTACTCTAAAAAAAAAAAATTATTTCTTCTTCTTCTTCAACAATACCCTCACCCCCCAACTAGTTTTAGTGCTTTAACAAACCTTCTTTAGTTTCAGTTTCTATAACAGAAACAAGAACTCCAAACCCCACTTCAAGTTTGAAGAAAACTAGCTAGAGTACTATGTTGTTCTTCTCTATCATCTACTACTGCTAGTGTGTTCTTCTTTTGTAGGAGTGAGTATAGCTGTTGTGTTTGCTTTTTATTTCCACTTCATGGCTTTCTCTTTCCTTTCTTAACCACAGTGTCATAAGGTACATTTCTCTAAAGTAGGACTGCTGATCAGCTACTTTAAGATATATAGAAAACACAACAACTCTATCTCTTCTATGGATGCCACATCAATATCATTGGACTCCTGTTTTGATGGAATAGTAAGATATAGCTAGGGAGTGTGATTGTTATCTTGCTACTTGTCTTGTAGTAGAGAAATCTGTTTGAAAAATAATATTGAAAATGCCAAAAGGCAAAGGTGATGAAATATGTCTTATATAATTTCCATGAAAAGCTGCCAAAGGAGATTTCTATCTTACTCTCTGTTCAAACTTCAAACCACGCCTTTTACTAACAAACAAAAACATCCCATATATAATATTATTCAGAAAATCCTTTGCTCAGACTTTATAAATCAATATCAAAATAACCAAAAACAATACTACACACAATTAATGCTTTGCAAACGTCTTCTTTGTGTTCACAACTTCACATATCTCATGCATTCTTCCTTGATCACGTCCATTGTGTTGTTGTATCATGTATGAAAAATTGGTACTAAATGAGCACTAATTTGGTGAGCCTGAACCTGAAAGCTTATTTGGATCATCAAACCCTCATGTGTAACACTGGCAAAGCCGTAAGCCACATTCGAGTGCACAACGGCACACCAGAAACTATTGTGGCTTATGGCTTTATTGATATGGTGTACACATTCTTGATATCATAGGATATGAGGCCTGGCTGGCTATTAATTTTTACAAATAAGATATGAAAAGTTGAAAATTACACTAAAATTTACCATTAAATAGTGTCATTATTACTTTCTTTTTTATTTGCTATTTTTGTGAAAATTGGGTAATGATGAAAATGGGTCTACACAAGGGACCCAATGATAAAAACTTCCTCAGAGAGGTTCCTCCTTTTTTTTTTCCACCATTAGTAACCTCTGAATAGAGAGACAAAGCCAGCAGAAATTCAAATAAAGAAGAAAAGAAGCCAGAAAAAGAAAACAGACCATTTATTTTTCTCCTTTATGTTTGTATTTATTTATTTATTAGCATGGATGGTTTATTGTTTTTGAGATTTTTCTTATTTTTGTAAAAAAATACCAACACTTCACGCCACTCCTCTAGTCCTCTCTTTGTAGGTAGAGAGGCAGCATTTTATTCTCCAAAGTACCCAAAAAGCAACCCTCTGTCTACTACCCTACATACCATTATTGCTTCCTTTTCAGACTATTTTTGTGTAAGAACTGAGAATCCCCATTTCAATTATTTTGTTTCTCAGTTTTCCATTCTTATGAAAATTATCTTCCTTCTCTAGTCTATCCAATAACTCCAAATATAAGTTTATTACATTAATTTGGATTTTTTTTTTATGTTTTGAGTATACATATTTGTGGTAGTTTTTAAGGGTTGAAAAAAAAGGACCATTCATTCAAAAAGTTTCCACCTAGTGAAAGTAAACATGATTGATATCAAAATGATTGTGATCATCTGATCATTCCACTTTCATATATTTGTAATTTTTATAAACCCATCATGTGTATAAGTAAGTGCTCTAGTAGTTACCAAGCAAAGAAAGTGCTATAGCATAGTTTCTACTTTTTTTTTTCCATTAGATCGAGTAGGTCACTTTGTTGACCATATCCTTTTGATCACAAAGATTGGAATCACTTGAAATAGTATATACTATACACATTATGTAAATTATAGTATATGGTAGTGGTAACTGGAAATATTTCATTCAATCTGATTGATTATGTACTGAATAAAGTCATGGTGGTAAGACTAAAAAGAGTGATGAAATTGCTTTTGTATCAAATTTTTAGCTAAGGGTAAGAAAAAGATGATGTTAAAGGGTTTTCCAATTGAATCATTGATCATTTCATTAGAATTTTGGAATAATGATTTAGAGCTTTTGGTAACTGAAAAGCATTGGGAGGCTTTGAGTTTTGAAATACAATGCGTGCCATCTAAGATCAGTATATATCATATAAGGTGAAATCATCAAGTAAATTGCATTAAAAGGAGCTAAAAGAACTGTCCAAAGAGGAGTGCTTGAGAGTTTTAAGTAAAGCAATATTCAAAACCAATGGATTCAGTTGCATGGTTTGAGGCAAAGAAAAAAAGTTACATTCATCAATAGCTCAATCTTAGTTCAATCTTCTTTTTACTAAACTGGCTATAAACTTTTAGCCAAAGAGTATTATGCAATATGTATACTTTGATGATACTTTTTGTTTTGTCTTGTTGTACATGTGGTGGCAAATAGTTGGGCCAAGAGTAACACTAACAAAAGGTTTTAGTCCAAGAGTAATCTTAACAAAATGAGTTGATGGATGTTTAATTTTAAGCAAAATTGTGAGTTATAAGGGGAAGGAAAACATAATGAGCCAACCTTGGTGGATACATGTTCATATAAAGTTACTTTGGTAATTTAAATTGTGGTCAAAAGTGGATACCTCATAATTGCCATTGTTATGAAAAGTAGCATACTCATGATAAAGTTTTTGATTAACAATTATATTGGATTTTTCAATTCAATTCCCTTCTTTGCTCAAACTACATTTTTTTTCAATAATCTAATATATTCTTTGTTAAGAATCAAATATGTATGCTTCTGCTTAATATATTTATGTTTCAATCATTGCCTTTGAGAACTTCTTCCATTCAATTCGCAAGTTTTATTCTTCTACTAGTCTAGATTCTAAAGCCTCTGCCATGCATTGCACCATATAGTAAACACATACTCTATCAAAAAAAAAAAAAAAACAAACAAAAAAACCATATAGTAAATATGTTTCATTAGCTGCAGTGTTCATATGAAAACATTTGTGCAAACCCCCACTTTTATACCCACTTTTGCGGTAACCCTTAAAAAAAAGATTATTTGAGAAAACCCCCAAAACGGTCGGTTCAAATTGGCACACTTTTTTAATTAATGGTCAGAATACTCCTTAAAGACTGGGGGTTTACACAAATAAAAAAATATAAACTGGGGTTAATAACAAAAATAAAATTTTGTGCCTAATTTTTTTTTAAATTCCTAAAATACCCCCATAAGTATATTACAGTTTGTTTTGTTGTTTAGTTGTTTACCCCCACATTTAGAAAAAAAGTTAGGGTTTTGGTTTTGTAGCCGCGAAGAAGGATTTTAGTTGATTTTTCGATCGTGAAAAAACATTGAAGAACAATTTCACCAACTAAAGGTATGTAAGGTGTGTAGGTAAGGAGTTCAATGGTGAGCTTCAAAGTACCTTGCTTGTCTTTCCCTTGACGACCCTTCTCTTCCTCTTCTTCAACTTGCTTTCCTTTGTTCCTCTTTATTGCAAGGTCATCAATCTACTTAAACTCATCACACTTGTAGGCTGTGTTTGATAGGCAATATTTGCCATGGCAAATAGCTATAGTGGATATATTTGCCCACTAAAATAGTATTTGTCAGTGTTTGATACGTTTTTTTATGATGTGGCAAATATTTTCAACTTTTGCCCAGTATGGAAGATTTGCCCACTATATACTGGATAAAAAGTTCCACCTATTAGGTGGATTTTGTTTGCCACCAAGTTTTGTCCAGTATTGTGGCAAAAAACATAAGGGCATTGGATTTTTGTGTAGTTCAATTAAGAATGATTTGGGCTTAGGTCTGTATTATTTTGTGTTATAAAAATAAGAAGGCTTTGGGCTTAGACACCTGTTAGGGTTTTATAAGCAAGACTAGGGTTAAAGAAGTATATATATATAACTTAATGTGTAGTGATATAAACCTTACTCTTTTTTTTTTTTTTTGATAAAATGTAGAAGTATATTCACTCAATCCACTTACACTGCCTGAACAGCGTACACAAGGTACCGTCAGGTTGACACTACCCATAGAGACAAACCTCTATTTACATAATTCCAAGTCCCAAATTCAAACCCTTACCCCTTACAGCACTAATAAATAGTGCAGCAGCAGAGCATGGTGCATAATGCACCTTGAGTCGCGAGACCAAACCCCGAGCTTCTGTTGCACGGACCCCCTTCAAGCAGGAACCTTCATCATCTGCTGTTTGCTGCCTATGCCTGAGAGCCCTCCAGTTCCCAGTATCACAGGAGGACAGACCCTCGCAACTATACCTTACACCCAGGCTTTCAGAAAACTGCACAACTCTATACAGTAACAGGACCCTGTCTGAAGCCCTGCACACCGTCGCAGCATGAGGAGGGTGCAGACCACTAACCGGACATCCTAAGCCAAACCGGCTACCATAATTCATGCATAAATCTGGTCCAATCACTCAGCAGATCTCTGAAGCATGATTCATCCCTTAACCCCGCACTAACCTGATCACACAACAACCATGCCCACACAGTGGCTTTGATTACAATCACCGTCTTAGGAATCGTGAAGGGTATGCCCTGAAAAATCAAGCTGTTTCGAGCTCGCCATACACACCACATGACTGCATATGGCAAGATATTCCATACCTTAGCCTGAACACCATGCCTATTAAGGGGAGGCCACCAAGTTAGCAGCTGTTGTGGGGTCTCCAAGGATTGAAACTCAGCAACAGCCCGCACAGAAACAGAGGTCAAGATGCGCCAAATTTCCTTGGTCGCACTACAAGAAATGAAAAGATGATTGGTGGATTCGGAATCACTCTTGCAAAGCTCACACCTGTTTGTTAAAACCATACCCCTTCTTTGTAACTTATCAATCGTCAAGGTCTTGTCCCACATTAAGCCCCAAAAAAAGAACTTGACATTCATAGGTATTTTCGGCTCCCACACCACTTTAAATGGAAACTCGAAAGGTTGAGAAGAGCGCCTCTCATCAAGGCTCGCCAAGTATGAGTAGCAAGACTTAACAGTAAAGAGCTTATCTTCGTTATGTCGCCAAACCCACTCATCATCTTCATCCACTAAATTCACCCTGCCAAGGATACCCATAAGATGATCAAGTTGAGTTACCTCGGTACCTCGAAAAAGAGTCCTTCGCAGGTGAACATTCCAAACACCATTGTTAAAATGATCCCTTACCGTGCCTTCCTTCATAGAAGCATACTTATACAGTCTGTGGAAGCGCCTAGCAAAGGGCAGGTCACCATGCCACCTATCATGCCAAAACCGAATCTTGTCGCCCCTCTTGACGACACGATCAATGCCATCAAAAATATCCTCTTGAGCTACTTGAATGCCCCTCCATAGGCTACATCCATAGGTTTGAGTAGACTTCCTAGGCTTCCCACTATTATCACTCTCCCCATATTTGGCCTCAATAACTCGACGCCATAGGGCTCCCTTTTCATGCCCATACCTCCACAACCACTTGGATAGGAGAGCCTTGTTCATGTATCTCAAGTCCCGAATACCCAAACCTCCTTCCTTAAAAGGAGAGCACACTGTATCCCAAGCCACCAAGTGCATTTTCTTTTTCTCCTCACTTGAGCCCCATAGGAAATTCCTAGTGATCCTTTCAAGCTTAACGACAATGCTTGAAGGAATCGTAAGGAGAGAGAGATGGTAGATGGCTAAGCTTGCAAGGGTACTTTTAGCTAGGAGGAGCCGATCACCCTTAGTCATGGTTTTCCGTTTCCAACCACTAAGTCTCCTTTGATAAGACTCAATCACTGGGCTCCACACCTCTCTATTCTTATAGTTAGCTCCCAAGGGAAGTCCACTAAACCTTACTCTTCTTCATTTTGCTCTGCTATTAGGTGATTACTACTCATTACTAATGATGGAGTATACTATCCTGTGCATGATTACAACAATGATTTCATTGAATGAGTTAATTTCTTAGCTATGTGGATTAGAAGTTGGCAGAATTTTTTTGTTTGGTTTTATTACGGTTAACTTTTTATTTTTTTTGATTATTTAGTTTGGCTTAAAGTACTCATTATCTAATAAAAAATTATTTTGGTTGAATTGTTTAGTATATTGTATTGGGCCATGTATGTGTATTTTGTATTAGGTCATTGATATGCACATGGTTTTGGGCTATGTATATGGGCAATAGTTTTGATCCACGACAAAAATTGATGTTTGTCATGGCAAATATTGTGAATCAAATAACAACAAATAGTAATAAAATGAGGTAAATAGTATTCACCCACTATGTTATCAAACAACGGCAAATTTAAAACACCCACTATCAGTTTGTCATTATCCACTATAATTTGTCATGATAAATTTGCCATGGCAAATCAAAATTTATTTTGCCATTGCCCACTATCCTATCAAACACAGCCGTATTTCTTCCATCTAAGAAATCTACATCTAAGACTATGATCCCTTGTGCTTTTCAACACCCTTATTTTTTCCATACAACCTTCTTCCATACATGGGTGGTCCAAGTATTAACATTGCTTATACCAGTGCCCAGAATCTTCACACACAAAACAAAACCTCTTTACAGATGAACCAACATGTTAGTGAAAACCCCTCATTAGTAACTCATAATTGGTGTTTACCCCCCACAACCATTAAAAACTGCTTGTAGGAACAACAAGAAAGAAGAAGATGAAAGGAGGAAGGAAAAAAATCAAAAGAAGAAGAAAACTCAAAAAAAAAGCTTACCTTGTCTTCAATGCTTATACTTGTTACTTGGGAGTTGAATCAAATGTGTAATTTGGTCTTTTCTAATTGATATTATAGGAAATAAGCTTTCTTAATGGATCTATTGTAGGGGTAGTTTTGGGTTTTTGAAAATATTTTAAAGCTAAATTTTGTTTTCATTATTAACCCCCAGTTTATATTTTTAGGGCCATTAAAAAAGTCTGGGGTTTTTTTTCAAATAATATTTTTTTAAGGGTTTATCACAAAAGTGGGTACAAAGGTGGGGGGTTTATACAAATTTTTTCTATTCATATAATAAATCTTACATTGGAATAAGTTCTTCAAAATTAATTTTTACTAGTTATTCTTTTTAGTTTAAGCCATTGGACTCTCAAGATGTGCAACTCAATTAAAAAATGAAGACTAATCTGAAGTTCTTTTCTGGAAAACACCTTCTCTAACACCTTTTAATGGATTTTGTCTTTTAGAGAACAGAAGGTAATGGAATTTTTACTACCAAACAAATTGATTTTCTCTTTTAAGAAGAAAAGTATCTCTTTATAGGTGTTAATAATCTTTGCAAATGAAAGTTATACTCTTCCGAAGGTGAAAAGAAATGGTACCATGCATGCTTTGAACATTATTTTCAACAAAGCTAGCTAAAGCTTCACTAGATGTTGATTGAGACTTACCTACCTCTAATCCCTCAAGGAAATCAGATTGATAATATAATGCACATTTGAAACACAAGTATACATTGGTCAAAAATTGCGACAAAATGTTATGGAGTCAGGTCAGGGTCTAAAATGGAACTCTAGCTATTCAAGTATAGATTTATGCCTCAAAAGAAATCTCCTCTTGCACTAGCAAGGTATAGTTGAAATCAGTAAAATCTTCTCTAAAATGGAAGTCTATTCATTTATATGGTCATTGTCAAGCATACCAAGTCTATTCATTTATGCTGATTAGAATCTAATCAGCATTTAAAAAGATAAAATAATATACTTAGTTACTTACCAATCTTTTTCACATGTTATTCTTAATCTTGCATTGCTTTAGGATATCTGTCTCTTCACCAAAAAAATGATATCTGTCTCAATTGACATTGTGATATTTGTTGTATATACCGATACATTCGAGCTATCTGACATGACCTCGTTAAAATAATACTTCTACCGACTTCAGTCGATGTGAGCCTATTTTTTCTCGACCTCACTCGGGCTCACCATTTTTCAGTATAATCCGACTTAAATTCTCTCATTTTCACCTCACTCGACGTGAACCATTTTTCACTCGACCTCGACGTGAACCTTTTTTCACTCGACTTCATTCAAACTTCATACGTTTTGATTTTCTTCGGTTACAATATCTTATTAAATATCATAATATCCGTTCATTCATTGATCTCATCGTTAGACAATTAATGAACTATCCGTTGTCCCTCATCTCCTACAAAAATAAACTACGCTTGATTATCTCCGGATAGCTCAGCCACACCTCACCCAAAACCTCTTTCCTCTCCACTTCTGATCATCTTTTCCGACTTACAAATACCTAACACTTACATCTTTCTTGAAAACAACCTTACTAACATACAAGCAGCCCTGTTTACTAATGACTAACCAATAATTGACACTTGAATATTAAATTAATATGAAATATGAATGGAGGTATAATGCCTGGAGCAAGAATCTACGACTATAAGAAAATAATGCTCTAGCCTCTAGGACAAGAAGAAGTCACTTGGGTCAGGAAAAAACCCTCAAATGATGAGAATTGCACAACTGAATACATGGTGACTGAAACTGAACTAAACGTACCATAAGAGATAATTAATTTGCCGTGGTACAACCACCATTTAAACAAAATCTAATTCACGAAATGGAGCACACTTGTCTAGGTTTGTAGTAGTTGTGTATCCATTATAAAGATGAATAATAGATATCTACATATATGGTTGGGCTTAATTAGTCTAATTTAAGATTAAAATTGTCCAATCAACTAGAACTAGCAGAAATGCGGTTTTCATGCATTGTCCCAGTTCTTAGTTGATTGGATGATCGAGTTTAACTGCATGCCTGCGTATGTATAGCCACCATATATAGTCCATATATACCTAATTAAAGGAAAATATAGAGAGAGAGAGGGTCCACCAGCAAATAAAAGGGAGGGAAGGGTCAAATTCAAATAGTGTTTCACATTTGACTGGAAAAGGTAGAAGACTGAGACTACTGCAATAAGGAGTAGTGTGATATGAAAGAAAGAAAGAAAGCGTGCAACTTTATACAATAAATGTCCCGACATCATATGATATGCTTCTCATCTTCCTGTCGGGATTTACTATCTTTCTTTCTGCTCATCTGCTACCTTTCTACCTTTCCACCTCGGCTATCTCGGCATAATAAGATAGGAAATAAGACAGAGAAATATTTATATATGGAAATGAAAATGCCAATTTCCAAACACATGTCACCAAAACTACTTTCACCATAAACTTCAAAAAGCTGACTTTAATCTTTCACCCATTTGTATTACAAGACAAACTCCTCACTTTACCGTATCTTTGTCTATTATTATTATTATTATTATTATTATTATTATTATTATATTGCTTTCTTATTTATTCTTCTATCTATCTTCTTGCTTGAATTTGTTGATAAATCGTGATCTTCTCAAAATTTAGTCCCTTGATTTAGAGTCAAAATTGTTGACCGTTGTAACACTTGTATTTGCCAGAGATAGTCCCGGCCTTGACTTAATTCTGAGACAGACCAACTACTTCACAGTTCACACTGCATGCTAACAGGGGAATTTTAGACTTAACCCCACCTTTTATGGTCACGTTTGGAATAAACCCCCATATTTGTCCAAGTTTGGACTTTGCCCCCCTCTATCTGCTTCTGTCAAATTTAAATTTAACGTCAATATTGTTTTTTTAACTTTCCAAAATGCCCCCAATTGTTGGTTTAGACTTAACCCACTAAAAAATTTCAGTTAACAAAACATAATTGTTTTATTTATTATTTTGTTGTTTATATAAGGGGTTAAGTCTAAAGTATGATAGAGGGGTATTTTGGAAAAACTTGGACAAATGGGGGGGTTTATTCAAAACGTGACCATAAAAGGGGGAGGGGTTAAGTTCAAAAATCCCTGCTAACAGCTAACCCTATACAAAAATTTACTACTGTGTTTGGACACTATAGTTATCTTGATGCATTCTAGGGTTTAAAACCCCTAATTTGTGTCAACATTGCTACTATATGTTTTTAGAATTATTAGAGATTTTTAGGTTTATGTTTAATTGATATTTTTAGGTGTTTTAGGGTATTTCTATTTTAGGTTTGTTTTAATTTCAAATTATTGTTTCTATTTTCATTAGAATTGGTCTAGGTTTAGGTTTCCTTGTTTTCCAAGGATTGTTTTTCCTATTTAAAGAGTTGTAGGCCTTTGGCCAAGTAGGTGTTGATTGGTTAATTGAATTTTGTGTTTTGAGAAGAGTCTTCTCTTTGTGTGAATTCTTGATTAAGAACATTGGTTGTCGAATCCCAAAAATCGTCGTAGTTCTTTGAATTCGGTTCAAAGTACATATCTTTATGCATGACTGCAACAAATTGGTAATCAGAGCAAGGTTTTGAGGCTTTTAGGTTCTCAAAAATCCTGATTTTTGCCATCTTCATCGTCGTTTCAATCACCGCCGCTGCCACCGCTTTCTTCAAAGTCTTCCGCTTCTTTGTTTGAGGTATTTTTTTTTTTTAAAAAAAGTTACTGTTCATCGTGAAACTGTTCACCTCAATTTTTTTTTCTTTGTATTTTCTTCTTGGATTATGAATACGCGTGCTAAAACCATGGAAGAGGTTAATGAGAAAATATCGAGTCATGATGAAAGGTTTGCTACGTTGGAAAAAAAGATGGATGATAATTTTGCTGAATTGAAAGCATTGATTCAAGAAATTCGTGGTCCTCGTAGAGAGAATTCTCCTCCACCATATCAGGAAAATCGTTGTGCACCGCATAGAGATGATTTTGTTGCTCTCCTACCACCTCCTCCACGTTGGGAGCAAAGTTTTAAATTTGAAGTTATTCTTGAATTCCATGGTAATACAAATCCTAACGATTATTTGGATTGGGAAGGAATTGTTGATGATGTGTTTACTGCTAAAGATGTTTCTGATGATAAACAAGTTCCTAATATTGCAACTAGGTTTAGAAATCGAGCTCGCGCATGGTGGCAGACACAAAAACAGTTGATTGCTGATAGGGTTATTTTGCCATATCAAAATTGGGATGATTTAAAACGTGCAATGCGACAAGAGTATCTTCCCTACAATTTTCGCAGCCTACAACACCAAACTCTTTTGACTTCTCATCAAGGTAACAAATCTGTTGATGATTATTATGATGAATTTACTTCTACTTATCCGCGTAGTGGTTTTCATGACGATGAATCTGTGCGTATTTCTCGTTTTGTTAATGGTTTGAAACCTCACATAAAAAGAGTGTTATGGTATTTGATCCTCGTACATTGGTAGATGCTCAATATAAAGCTAAATATTTAGAACACTGGATCCCTGGCTTGAAATATGGTAGTTCTTTACCCGTTGAGAAGCCAATTGAGGTGGATAAACCTACGAGTACTGAGATTGCAGAAGGTCACTTTTGATGGAACTTGTCACAAGTGCAATGTCTATTGTCATCGTGCAGCTGAGTGTAAAAAATTCCCTACTAAGCCAACATTGTTAACTGATGGTAATAATAGTGATGATCCATTGGCTGAAGAAAATGACATCTTACCTCCTGCTGATTCGGGTTGTCCAATGCTTATGATAGAAAAATCTGACATGTCTCCTCCCTTGAAACAAGTTGAGTCTCAAAGAAACAAACTTTTTCGTAGAGATTGTCTCATTGATGATAAACTAGGCTGTCTAGTGATTGATCCGGGTAGTTGTGAGAATGTGGTTTCATCTGGGTTTTTTTTTTTGATAAATTTCTGGTTTATTGAGAAAAAATCGAGGATACAAAACAAATGCAATTCTGCACAGCGAGAGAGATCCTCACTGAGACAAAACTGAGAAACAAAAGAAGTAAAAGAAAAAGAAATCACAGAAAACCCCTTGTTCCCCAGAACAATGTTAATCTAACCAGGGTCAATATGGTAATCCCACCCCAAGAGGATTTCACTGAAACGGGCTCCCTGCCTTTCTTCTCGATTTGAAACCCAGTGCCAAAGCAACCCCTTCACCTCCAATCTTGCCTGATCTAAGCTCTTCTTTCTCCCCCTGAAAATGAGTTCATTTCTTGATTTTCAAGTTACCCAGATTACTGCATATGGTGCTAGTCTCCACAAAATATTACCCAAATTAGTTCCCTAAATTTTGGGCCAATTGACGAGCCAGTCTTCAATGGACGCTGCTGCTCTAGGATTTGGTGTTCTCATGCCAAGCGGAAAAAGAATGTCCTCCCATAACTCTAACGCCCAATTGCAATCGAGAAAAAGATGTTTACTTGTCTCAATACCATTGTTACACATTTGACATCTATCATCATCAATAACCCCCATCCTTCCCAGTCTCAATCTTGTTGGAAATCTCCCCAGAATCAAGCACCACAAAAATATTTTGACCTTTAAGTTCACTGGAACACGCCAAGCAATTTTAACATTGAACGCAGCCACTTGTGTCTCCGTTCTTGCAATTTCTGCAAATAAACTAGTCACCGTAAATAACCCTTGTTTCCCCCACTTCCAAATCCATTGGTCTTCACCATCTGAGATCACAAAATTGTTTACACAATTCTGACCATGAGTATCCTGAATGAAAAAATCTGCCACCACACCATTTTGATTCGTGGATAGAGTAAAAATGCGAGGAAGCATTACTGCTAGAGGTTGTTCCTGACACCATAAATCCTTCCAAAATCGAATCCTCTGACCGTTCCCAAGATTGCATTCTATACCACGTTTAACTAACTTTGTCGTTGACATAATCCCTTTCCAAAGACATAAACCGTGTGACCCAGTCACCTGGTTTGGCCACCATCCATTAATGCCTAACCCATATTTTGCATCCACCACCCACCTCCATAAAACATATGGTTCATTACCATAGCGCCAAACCCATTTACCTAACAAGGCCTTATTCATGGCTGACATGTGTCTATAACCCAATCCACCTTCATTCTTGGGCCTACAGACTTTCTCTCAAGCAACCCAATGGATTTTCCTGCCCGAATCCCATAAGAAATCGCGAACCAGTTTCTCGATTTCGGCCGCCACTGATATTGGAATTGTGAAAAGAGACATCCGATAAACAAGCAGATTCAACATTGTACTCTTCATCAGCACCAATCTTCCGGCCTTCGAAAGCAATTTTCTTCTCCAATCTGCCAGGCGTTTCTTTACCATAGTCACAATGCCATGCCAAACTTGTTTGCCCAAACATCCCCAACCTCCATAAGAGCGGATTTAGCCATGTTAACTTTCAAACCCGAGACAGATTGAAACATTAGGAGTAGAACTTTGATAACCAATAGTTGCGTTCTAGATGCCTCCGTTAAGAAAAGTGTATCATCAACGAATTGGAGCACCCCAATATGGGGACCTTCATCCGTAATTCTAACCCCTTTCAAAAAACTCAACTCCATCGCTTTAAGCACAATTTTAGGCAGAGCTTTCATCACAATCACAAAAAGAAAGGGAGAAATCGGGTCACCTTGCCGAAGGCCTCGTTGGCTTTTGAAGAAACCCACCGGAGAACCATTAATAAGACAAGAAAAAAACGCCTTAGAAATAAGAGTCCACATCCATCCTCTCCATTTAGTCCCAAAACCTAATCTTAGAAGCATATAATCAACGAAACTCCAACTAACGTGGTCATACGCCTTCGAGATGTCAACCTTACAGAGGATTCCCTTTTGACCATGTTTGATCAAAGAGTCAATACACTCATTCACAATGAGCACTCCATCCACCCCTTGTCTTCCCTCCACGAAAGCACATTGAGGTTCTGAAATAACATACACCAAAACCTTTTTCAATTGAGTCGCTAGTGCCTTTGAGACAATCTTATAAACACCACCCACAAAACTGATCGATCAGAAATCTCCTAGGTTCGTTGCCCCTTCTTTCTTTGGAATCAGTGTCAAGAAAGTAGTGTTATTCTTTCTATCCATAAACGCAGAATTATGGACTCCTTCATAACTTTCATCAGATCCCCTTTAAAAATTCCCCAACATCTCTTATAGACCTCAATGTGAATCCCAACAGGGCTTGGTGCACGGTCCCCCCCCCCCCCCCCAAAGATCTTGAACTGCTTGTCTAATTTCATCCTCTGTAAACTCTTGTTCAATTTCAAGTTCTTGCTCATGATTAATACAATAAAAAACAAGCCCATCCAGTCTTGGTATGTCGCCAGTTTTCTCCTCAAACAGTTTTTTTTATAGAAATCAATGATATGCTCTTCAATCTGCTCATTTTCATAAATCATTTGACCATCAATACAAATATTTTCTATACCTTTCCCCCCTTCTTTTTGCATTAGCTAATTGGTGAAAATATTTCGTACAACCATCAGCTTCCCCTTTCCATTTAGCTCGATATTTCTGCAGCCATGATATACCCTCCTTCTTTAATAACCTGACGAGATCATTCCTCCAGCCCATTCTATCAATCTCTTCCTGAACAGATAAAATCCCTCCCAACTCCTCTCTTTTGTCTGCTTCATCGATTTTCCTGTTCATCTCTTCCAATTGAGAGTCCACCCTTCCGAGCACTGTTTTGTTCCACTCCTTTAAACTGTCTTTCAAAGCTCGCATTTTTTTTCCACCAAATGAGACTAGGCTCACCATCAAAATGATAGGAATTCCACCACTCATCAATTTTCTTAATCAGATCCTTATCCTCGAACCACATTATTTCAAAACGAAAAGGAATTAGCCCCTTTTTCACTTCATCACATTTTAGCAGTAAAGCACGATGGTCGCTATCATATCTAAACAAAGGTATCTCTGCCACTCCACTAAAGTGATTACTCCATTCAGCGTCAATGAGAAACCTGTCAAGACAACTCATCCTGGGGTTTGCCCCTCCGTCTGAGTAAGTGAACAGTGCACCATTGAGAGGCAAATCAAGTAATGCTTGCATACTCACAAAATCATCAAAAAATCTAATACTCCTCGTAATATTGCACCCTTCCCTTCTTTCATCTGCAAACCTTACTACATTAAACTCACCACCAATCATCCATGGTAATGGACACCATTGCTGAATACTATCAAGTTCATTCCAGAAAAATGGATTTCTTTTCTCTGTTTGGCACGACCCATAAACTGCAGTAAGTAACCACTGGAAACCATCCTCCCTCATTGAACATATAGCTGACAAAGAGAAAACCCCAACCTTACAATCCACAATTTCGACCGAATCAGAGTTACATGCTATCAGTATGCCACCAGATCTCCCAATAGCCTATAATTTAAGAACCTCCCACGAAAATCTCCATAAACCATCTATACACCCTTCATTCTCCTCTGTTACCTTCGTTTCCTGGAAAATTACAATGTCTGGATTGTGTTTTTCCACCAATTTACGGACACAATGATAAGTGCCCTGATTGCATAAACCCCTACAATTCCAAGAGATTGTTTTAATCGCCATCAGCACCACTTGAATTCTGGTTCCCCAAATTACTTCCAATCCCCTTAATTGTAGAACCCACCATTGGAGCACCTTCAAAATTTACATCCCTATCTCGCTCCCGCTTTTCATCTACACAAATATTTCTGAACAAGTTGTCAACAGTTTTCCCATCATCGTCATCAGAAATCCCTCTCTCCCTCGCAATTGAGGAAGTCAGCCATTGGAGCCATACCTCCACCTCCTCATCAGATCTACACTTTAATAAGCTGACTTTGAGATTCTCCACCACTTGTCTCTTTCTAAGATCGTTTGCCTCTTTGTTTCGCCTATCAACTTCGTCTTCCAACGAGCATCTAACTCTCTCACTTTCTGCCACATCACCATCACTAATGTTTAGTGAGCTTGCTGGATTGTTTTCATCTTCTTCAAGCCTCTCTGGAAGATCATGGATACTAACTTCCTTTCCCTTCCTGCTAATATGGGCCCCCATGGGCTCAAGTCTTAAAACCGGTCTCCTCTGACTCTTCCCACCATCCTTAAGCTTGCTATTGGATCGGGCCAAAGATGCCACTTGTTGCCATTTCAGAGCCCACGGAGTGAAAAAAACTACCCCTTTGGGGGGAGGCAATTGGGCCCAAACCCTGACTTCTCCTTCCCCACTGGAAAACCTTCTTTCTAAGGGTAGGTCTACTCTCTTGGACTTCATTGAAGCCCATGGACCTATCATTTTCCACCACCTTTAAGGACACCATCTCCTGCTGACGTAAAGGAGAGGGTGACTCAGCAAGATTCCCTTGCTCCTGAGCTGGAGTCATCAACATTGACTCGCAAATCGCCTGCTCTGGTCCCACTCCTTCTTCCCTTCTTGATTCAAATTGAAAAACAAGATTCTCCCTATTGACGGGAAAACCCGGTGCCCCATCCCCCCCGAGTCAGACTCTGCTACCACTTTAGCAAATCTTCTTCTAACACACTCTTCAGACGGTATGCTGATGTGGGAGTCCACGTCATCCATCTCCACCTCCGAAACCACTCCCTCCACTGATTCCTCTGATTCCGGCTACTCCCAAGCTTTTCCGGTACCCTCAAGATCATATTCAGGAATGACTATGATGCTAAAAATGAAGCCACCATTCATAAGGTACGCAAGTCGAGGCGTGGTCAAAGCCATACTCCCACCAATTCGAACCCGTTGTTCGGAGCATCCAAAATTCATGTTGTTCTCGTCTATCTACTTTGTTCCACCACATGCATCACCAATCGCCTTCACCACTTCTTTTGAGCGAAGGTGGAGAGGGATTCCTTTTAAGACCACCTACAGATTCTTCTCTCCCAAAGGAAGTACAGTTTGACCGCCCTCCACTAACAACCATCGTTTGAATTTCACCACCCCCTTCTCCCATTTCAGTGGTTCCATCCTCAAAAGCCATTCCTTGTTCTTATCATCCCTCAAACAGATCACACTTCTCCATTATCCATTTGTTTCACCTCTGCCTCCCCAAAAGTTGTAAAGAGCTTCCCCCCCACCCACTTCCAGTCCACTAAACCGCCTGTAGCTTTCCCTATTATGACGTGATCCCACCACCGAGAATTTATATTACTACCCTTCTTCTCCACCTCCACTCTTGGAAGAACTACCCTGCAATTTGCTTTCACACTAAAGCTAGTGGGAGTCAGATTTCTCAGATCCCCCCTATGCTGCAATCGAGGACCATCTCGTCGTAAGATCTGAACTGGTTCTGGTGCCACTAGTGGTCTCAGTGGTGGTTGAGGTATAGCCACCATTGACCTTTATTGTAACATCCCTTCTCTCTGAGTTTGAACTTGTCGGTGCTCTCTCCCCGGTGAGAACTCCACCAGATTCAACAAAACTTCTGCCAAATCATTCCATCCTCTTTGCCTCTCTCTGCTAGGAAAGTAGGTCATCATATCCACGTCTATCTTTTGAACCATGAAATTGAACTTTAGCCTGGGGGGATCTCCCCATTGATTCCTGACTGCCTTTGCAAAAACATGTTCCTTCAGATCTTCAAACTTCCATTCACCCAGCTCCCCTTCCTCTATTAGACTTGCTTGTTGGAGAACTTTACCGAGCCACACCGCTCTTTTTTCCCCTAAAGATGTCTGAAAAACACCCCCTTTTTCCTCTCTCAACTACATCCACACTCATCTTACCCTTTGAGTCGACAAATCTCACTAGGTCAAACAATTTTCCCTGAACCTGAATCAACTTCTTCACTCTACCCTTTGCCTTCTGGAAATCCCCATACCTCAAGAACAAATTGCCACCACAGATTACTAAGAAGTCACTGAGATCCAACCCAAAACAAAACCACTCATCGAGATCCCGTGCACTGGTAAAAAAATGTCTAAAAGCCAGAAACCATCTCCAATACTTCAAAATCTACCAATCAGAGAGCCTTAAGAACATGAAACTGTAATGGGGATTGTCGAAGATTCCTTCTCCCTTGGTCCTCCACCACCACAGTTTGAGTCCACCGATCTCAAACTCCCTGAACTCGATCGTCGGAAAAACTCACCGAAATCTCGAGCAGTGCTCCAACTGGGAAGCTTGGTTTCATCTGTGTGTTTAAAAAGCTTGGATTAAAGACTGTCCCACATGTCAAGCCTTTTGAATTTTCATGGATGCATGGTTCTTCAAGAGTAGCAGTTACTCAACGGTGTTCGGTTGCTTTTACTGTTGGTGGATATTCAGGTAGAGTATAGTGTGATGTTGCTGACATGGATGTTGGTGATCTTATACTTGGTCGTCCTTGGCAATTTGATCGACATGTGATGTATGATGGATATCGTAATTCTTACACATTCTTTTGGCGCAACAAGAAGATAATGTTTCTGCCTTCTCCATCTAATATTCATGCGCGTTTTGTTGGTGTTAATCTGAAAGTTGAAGATATGAAGAAGATTCAAGTTCGTGGATGAACTTTTTCGAACCCGGGAAGAGCTGATGCATTCTAGGGTTTTAAACCCCTAATTTGTGTCAACATTGCTACTATATGTTTTTAGAAGGGTAATTTCTCGAATAAGCACAACTATAGTGTTCTTCTTCCCAAAAACACAACAATAGATAAAAAATTCTTGAATAGGCACAAATATTCTTTGACTTGAAATTGTTTTGACTTTTAGCATTCTTTTGTTCCCATTTTGCCCTTTAGAGTATAGTAATTACTTTTGTTCTATTATTGGAGTGATGTGACGTGTGAGAAGATTCTTTTTTATTTTTTTCTTTTTTCTTTTAAATTATTTTTTTTTCTACTATAATTAGAGTAGTTAATTAATTATGATTATTCTTGGATTTTGGACTGATGTGCCACCTAGTCAAATTAAGAAGGATCACCTTTGATATTTCTAACCCTATAGGTTTGTTGCTAATATCTACTATAAAACCTTAAATATCTGCTACAATCATTTGTACACGTGGCAATAGTTGTTTGATGAATTAATAGGCAAGTTATTAAAGCATGAACATTTTTGGGCGAATTTTTGGGGATGTCAGACGAACAACTTCAAAACTCTTTTCAATTTCACTCTACAATCATTCCCACTCATTTATTTTATTTATTTTTCTTACGTCCCTAAGCATTGGCCCTTATTATTTGACTTCACAACCATGATCGTGTTATCTATGTCTCTTAAACAATTTAACCAAATCGAAAAATCACAGTTTAACCAAGAAGCTTGAAGAACATCATCAACTATTGTTTGGATCATTACATCAATAAATTTTTACGTATAAAAAAAAAAAAAAAACCCTATTGTTTGGAACCCCTGTGAAGCTTGAAAAACAACATCAACTTCTTGTAATTCATTTGAATCCCAAAAACCATCATATCTTTACATGGCAGAAAAAATCTCATCTGCTTCTATAAAACCATTACTTTTAGCAGATAGTGGTGTATGTGTAGCAGATGTACTTTAAATTCTAACAGATGTACTTGGAATTCTAGCAAACAAGGGAGTAAAGTGGACTGGAGGTTCAAGAATGTATACACCATTAGGAGGAGGGGTTTCCAAAACTACAGGATCGTTTGCATGTCCTTTTCCCTTGATTATCATCTCATAACTTGGGTCTTGAGTAGAAGTCTCTCCAACCTTAGAATATGAATAAGTTTGGTAGATGTACAGTGATAGGAGTAATCATCAATCCTTATTCTTGACTCACCATCCACATATCAAAGCTCTTTTTCCTTTGACCACCAAATCAAAAAATTACATTGAATGCATTATTTTTGCATCCACATAGTTGGATTAGTATCACAAGTTCAAAACTTTATAGTAGATATTTAAGGTATTACTGGTTTCAGAGCACTATCTGCTACAAACGCAATATAATTTGCTACTGTCAAGAACTGCTACTATACAATACTCACTCTATCTGCTACATTACACATTGAAAGCTACTGTAAAATACCTCAGTACCATATTATAATAAGGGAACAAAACAATAGAAAAGAACAAAAGTAATCAATGGTCTACCATTCCTTATATTTTTAATAAGAACAATCAAAGAACTAGAAAAATAACATTTTAAAAAATTTTAAAATCACATCTTGAAAAAAATAATATCTTGAAAAATTTAACAATCAAAGTTTGAGAAAAATCACATCTTAAAAAAATTTAAAAATCAAAGCTTTTAAGGGAACAAACAACCCCATACTTGAATGGATTTGAACCACAATAAATTTAATACAAATTTGTGTGTTAAATGCCCATTAAAGAGTAAGAATTAGATTGTACAATGAGAACTTATTGTTACTTGATGATGGTATAAGAAATACAAAGTAAAGAAGAAATGGTGAATGACAAATAAATGGTAAGAACATAATGAAAGAGAAAAAACATTGAAATAGAAAAATGGTTTTAAGGTTTTAGGAAGAACAAAGAAGAGAAGAACAAAATGAAAGAGGAAGAAGAAGATGAGTTGAGTTGTCTTAAGGTTTAACAAGATCAACGGTTAAGATGGAAATGTGAAAAATCAAACGGATAAGCTTGTTGTAAATGTCATTTTCATGGTGGAGAGAGAGAGTTTAATGATAATCATATAGGAGAGAGAAATTTGTTGATATTGATGGGTGGAATATTAGGTGAAGATGTAAGAAGGGTAGAAATGTCCTTGAAATTTTGTTGACTAGATATTGTGCTTGTTTGAGAACAAAATTAATCTTGTTGTGTTTTTGGGAACAAACACACTAAAGTTGTGCTTATTCGAGAAATTTATTAGGGATTTTTAGGTTTATGTTTAATTGATGTTTTTAGGTGTTTTAGAGTATTTCTATTTTAGGGTTATTTTAATTTCTAATTATTGTTTCTATTTTCATTAAAATTGGTCTAGGTTTAGGTTTCCTTGTTTTCCAAGGATTGTTTTTCCTATTTAAAAAGTTGTAGGCCTTTGGTCAAGTAGGTGTTGATTGGTTAATTGAATTGTGGGTTTTGAGAAGAGTCTTCTCTTAGTGTGAGTTCTTGATTAAGAACATTAGTTGTCGAATCCCGAAAATCGTTCGTAGTTCTTTGAATTATGTTCAAAGTACATATCTTTATGTATGATTATATCATATCTCTTGGTTTAGTATTTTTTTTTTTTTTTGAAAATTTTGGAATCTCACTTTTAATAACTCTAATCAAACACAGAGCCTTAGTATTTTTTTCCAACTTTATCTAATTAAGCTTCCCTTAATCTCCACAAAGACTGCACACTTTCATAGTATATAGGTCTCAAAATGAAATGATGTGATGAGGAAGTATAAAGTGTGAACTCAGTGTGAGTAATACAGGAAAAGAGCTTTTGTTACTGAAACTTATAAAAGGCTTTGCTCTCTAGCTAGTAAAGTGGGACCTTCTTTTACAAAGAAAAGTGTATGATCAAAGCAAAAAAGAAAAGGTTTTAAAGCTATATAGATGTAAAAAAGATGATCACTACTACTTTCTTTCTCTGATCATCATCTGATTCATGCAAAACCATGGCACAACCACGCAAAAGTTCACTGATTTATGATTACTGCCACTACTACTTACTAGTTACTTCACTTCTCTGATCCCAATGAACTAAAGTTCTCGCTTCATCAGTCACTTTCTTTACTTTTTTTTTCTCTTTTTGGTATACTGTTGCCTCTGCTAACCACTGTAATCAACCTCTTAAGCATTGAGGTAAAAGAAGGTTCTATATGCACCCACGTAAATTTTTTTCTTTTATAACGTTGTGACTCTTGAACCTTTCATTATATACCATGGTAAATTTGTGATGCACTGATACCTGGCCTGGTTTATGTGCACCCACGCAAAGTTTAATTGTTTATTGGCTTTAAGTGATTCCTTGCCCCTCGTCCTGCATTTAGGTCAACCCAATTCACACCATCATCGCACAATCGCTACAAAATTTGAAGTTATAGGCACGATGCACATACAGGGCGTCAGGGCTGTGCATTGAAACTTCCTCTCTATATGGAGCTCAGTCTCGCATATTTCAATATTCCAAAGTTATTTTGATCAGCAAACATTTGGTGACATATAGTGCATGGTTAAACTAATGAACATTGTTTCAGTCTATATATTCCTTTATTTCAGTGGTACGTTAAGTGTTACCATTAGAATATTATTAGTTTGCCATCGGACTGACCTTGCGTGGTAATTAAGGCACGAAGCTCTCAGCTATATATCTTGCCTCTGCATTTGAAAAGGGAGCAGTACTAGTAAACAAAGGTACATAGCATAATTATTGGCACAATCACCATTTTACTCATGCAGGCCAGGGTGAAGTAACTACTGTATGCGATAGACAAAGAGAGAGAGAGCATTCCACACAGTCTGTTAAATTAGTACTGCTTCGTATGTACTACTCTTATTGTGTTGGGGTAAGGCCAACAACATAACTGGAGAGCTCAGTTGTTCTTGACATCACTTACCATCCATGAGGTCAGGGGTCATGTCCTGGTGATTGGTGATAATAATATTAATGTTGCTTCATTCATGCCTTCATATGAATGAAAGCTTGTGTTTCATAATAGGTAAATTGTAACCTTGAGATCATCTAATCAGTCTGATATACAGTATATATGGTTTACATTCTAAATGTCATGAAAAACATGTTAAGTGTTTGTTTGATGTGTATGAAACAAAGTTAACCCATTAAGTCAAAAGTTTTCTAGCAACTAAATAAAAGTGTATATAAAGTTGAAAAACATAAGCAAGAAACAAACATAATATTTTAATTGTAACACATAATCGTTAATCTCATGAAAAAGATAATCTTGCAATTTACCTTTTGTTCTTTGTGGTACATTTTATTTAATAATAATCATTATGTAGACCATACATAATATAAAAAGATTAATCTTGCAGTTTACTTTTTTCCCTACATTCTTTTAATAAATCTTTCTTTTTACAAACAAATAGTAAACTTCAATCAAGCTCATCGAATAGAGAGAAACGGATCAAAAAAAGCTTATTTCGTATCTTATGTGAATGTCTTTGGGTGTATTTAAGACCCCGATAGAATTAATCTATTCTAATGCATGCTTTAATCTGTTTCTCTCTCTGTATATTAATCTCAACAGTACTGCAACACACAAAGACAGAAGAAAAGGTGAGGAATTTCACTGTTGAGTGTGTAGATTACTACATTTCATGCAAATAGTTTAATGTATAATAGATAGGGCCACCTAAAGAATAGAAGGGAATGTTGGAAAATGCCAAAAGCAAACAACTCAAAAACCTAAAATTCCTTAATAGTTTTGAAGGGACATACCCTTAATTTTGTTACAACGCATGCCCATCAAGCTGACACAAAGACATACCCTTTATCTCTTCCTCTCATTCTCTCTTTATCTTTCTCTCATTCTCTCTCTTTTTTCTCTTGGGCTCTCCTTTTCAAGCTGCTATAAACATGGATTCTAGCTCTTTGCCAGTACAAAACCCATCACTTCTATCAAAGAGAGGAGATGAAGGTATAGTACTTTTTTCTACTTTTCTACTTTTGTCTTTTAAAATGACTTTGGGTCCAGAACCCATGGAATTTGAGTTTATATTTTTCACCTTCTTTTTTGCATGGGAGTTAAACAAGACAAGATTGAATAAACTTAGCAGATTTTTCAAACTTTCAAACCCACTTACACCCTTGCAGTCATCATTGCAGCTGAGGTGGTGGATCATGGATGCACCTTTTTTGTTTATTTCCTTTGTTTAACCTTTTTGGGTAGGGTTGAAGGAATGTTTTTTCTTGAGATTGTAGGTTGTTTCCTGTTAATTTTGTTCATCCACTTGACATAGAATCTCTCTTTCCCTCTCACTCAAGTTGTTTTTATTTTACTTAGGAATGTATGCACACATAGAAATGTCACATAATATATGGCATCTCGAGGCTTTACAACCAGGTTTGTTCAGGCCTTCAGGGAGATATCACATACTCACATACCACAACACAGTGAACTAGTAGAATTACATCACAATGTAATGATGGTATGGGCGTGTTTTTTGTATATAATTGGTTTTGTAAACTTCATAACACTTCAAACAATTTCTCTTCATGGTTATGATCCAACTCACTATCAATTCATCTTATCCATCATTTTTTGATGATTTATACATTGATTTTTCATTTATGAGATGGCTGTCTTATGCTGCAGAAAAAGTTTTATCATTGTTTTGAAAAGCTTCATCATTTCGTATCCTCCTTGACTGACATGATTCTTAAAATAGTTAACAAACATGGAGAAAGATTGAAACTATAAATAAAGATCAAGAATGTACAGACAGGAAAAAAAGTTGGCCTATAGATAATTTCATCCGCAAATGAAGTTCAATGGAATGGCTTATTTGGTTGTCTGTGTGGCCGAGGCACTTTGGTCCATGAACAACACAGCCTGATTGTTCCATATACAAGCACCCCCTTTGCATGATTTGGAAATGGGGAGCACACAATGCACTTCAATCTATGCCACAAAATATAACACAGCTCCAAAGAAAGTTTAACGAAATAAAAAATCCTTGCTTGTGTTCTATAAGTTTCAATTCATAATTCGTTCTGAAATATAAGATAGATCACATACTCATAGAGGCCAAAATCACAATGTAAACTCGTTACCAAAATCAACAACAAAGGTTCTCTATAAGTTAATATATGTAAGTGGACTAGCCTTCTCAGATAACACCCAGGCATTCCCTGAGAATAAACTTATGAAGATTCAAAAGAAATAACAATGAATATTAATCTACATCTTAATCAATTGTGCATGGCTTGTTATCTCGACTACTACAATCCATACTCCATCCCCAATAACAAGATCTACATTCATCCATGTTATTTCACATGGAAAATGCAGACTTGGGGAGCCTTTCAATCCAGCTCCAGCCATTGATGCAGACACCTGTCTCCATCTCTATTACAAGCCAGGAAGGTTGGATGGAGAAAGATAACCAAAAATTTCTGGAGTGAAAGGGAGTCCTACTTATTTCCTGTTCGGCCTTCCTTCCTGGAACGATACCTAAAAGGCGATTTCAATTGTGCAACTAATCCACCAGAACTCTCTCCCTCGTCGTGCCGAGTGACGATTTTCAGAGGATGAGCTTCCGTGTTGAATACCCACTCATCAAAAGATATCACTGAGGAGGGCGAGAACAGGAGGTAGAGATACTTGAGTGTCTCCGCAAGGAAAAAGCTTTGCATCATATTGTCTTTAACCCCCGTGTTAACCTGATGTAAAACATATCAGCTGTAATGAAGGGTAGCATGAAAAAAGGATCACATAAAAACAGATGCTCCTACATAAGTCGATGGAACACAATGGCACACCAGGTGATACAAACAGCAACTACTAGCAAGAATATCTTTGCTCCACAACGCCTTATGTAAATCTTGAAAATCATCATTATAACAATTCCTCGAGAGAAAAAAGATTTTCTAAGAGATAGTCATTCCTAATCATTATGGAGCAAAGATTTTCTATTTACTAGCATCTCAAATTAAAGAGAAAATAGGGAAACAAAAAATGCACGCCGAAGCTCAAGAGAATGCAAATATGAATTAAATTCTGATCAGCAATAAGTTTGAGGGGTGCTTACATCCTTGAGTCCAACATAACCTGACTCCACACGAGAATTCTTTTCAAATGCTTGAAATATGTTCCAACCCCATTCTTGGTAAGTTTTGTTCCCTGTGAGACGCCATAGGTAAAATAATGATTCAACGGTTTCAGGCCTCAATATGTTCCACGATGTACCAACATTCATGTCCTGCAATTTGTGTGAATTTCAGCCTCAATCTCAGAGCGCGGGCAATATATCTAAGACAGTAGCAGAATGGAAGAAGTATCTGACCTGTCCTGCATGAAAAAAATAGTTTTCTCCGGCCAACTTTGTTGGTGTTGACTGGTAGAAGTTATAACAAGTCCAAGCAAGCTACACAAACATAATCAAAGAAGAGTCTTATTTAAATTTTAAAATAACCAAAACTGCATTGACAGAGAAAACTATTACGTAAAACTTGCTATCACGTACTTGATTACTCTATTTTACAAAAAACCACGTCAAGATAAGTGTCCAGTAGGTCCACTTACAGTTTGTGAAAATATCAATAAGGATTATTTTTTAAGACAACCCCAACACTTGTTTATAAAGGCATTACTCATCTGTACATTTTTCAAAGAAGATGCATATTAACATCAGATTAATCACCGCAACAAAGGCCCATAATTTTTATGTAACCTGCTGAAATCGAATCTGGATCCGTGTCATCCAGATTGATCCACGATTCACCCTAAAGTAGGCAAATCAGCAACCGTGTCATTAATTTGCTGATCCAGGAGGGTATTTTATTCAATTTAATGAGAAGCCATACCAGTTTTTGGTTGTATTGTGGCATGTGAATGACAAAATCATACAAGATTTCATACTTATTCTAAAATCGTGCCAGTCAAAATTAAAATCCGTTTCAATAGTAGTCAAGGTACATAGCAATATACATCTAAATCATGATGTTACTGCTGGACTGTCATTTCCCATCTTTACTCCTCCGAGAACAACTATCTGCGGTTAGAACATGTTCCATGTTTGACCTAGTAATTTCAAAAAATTAAAATTATAGGAGATGAGATACCTCTTCTGCGAGTGATAGAAACTGCTCACGTTCTCCAGGACCATAACCAGAAGCTCCTAAAGCTAGCATTCCTGGAGCAAAGCATGCCAATTCATCCATCTGCATATATTTAGATGATGACGCAAATTTAGCAAACTCTGGAGCACCCTTCCTTTGAAGAAATGTAAAAAGGTCCCACTCTTAGAACTCAGAACAATACCTTGTCATTTAGAGAGCCCCCATTCTTTTCACAAATGTAAGTAAAAGATGATGGTGTTGTTCTACGAATCAAGCTCTTTAAGCCTTTCATTGATGTCTCCCACATTTCTCTGATCCATATATACTAGTGAGAATCTTGTTAAGTAGAAAGCCACCAACATAGCTTATACATATTCTTCACTCAGTTTCTTTCCTTCTTTGAGAGTAAGGTTGATTGTGTTACGTAAAGCGCATAGTATATAGCTCACAAGTGTTGTGATACTTTTCTATCATGCAAGAACAAGAACAGAGTAACAGAAAAATAAAAAGAGAATATTCAAATACTGGCTAGACCTCAAACATAATATCCCTATGCGAAAACAAACGGACTCCAAGAAAAAGTCTTTTAGTTGTGGGATTGAAAGGGACTTGCTTCGAAAATTGTGTTTAAACAGTTCACAAAAACAATAATTCTACCCAGGATCAGCAAGCCATCTAGTAAGGCTGAGAGACAGCACAGGAACTACTCCAAGGAATGAAGCATGTATCACGAATCCAAATTTACTAGTGAAGAATAATCAAATCTAAGTGTTTCTAGTAACCTCGGGTGCATTAAGCCAAGATGAGATGTAAATCACCAAAACTGTTTTGATCCTCAGTATATGCATACTGTTGAAGAATATGCAGACTCTCAGCCAATCAGCCATAAACATATGCAGTGCCTGATTGCTTAACTGGCATGGAGCTCCAGCTCTTTCTTTATATTTCATTGGGTTACTCACTTACTCCAAAGTTATATTACATGAATTGTCATGTAAGGTCTATTACACATAATGTCACGAAGAAAGTAATTTAACAACTATTTTACTTCATTTTCTTACATAGTTGCTTGTTAATAAACACAGTTCTTGACAGTAGGCAAGAGAAAAACTTCGTTACACAATAAAATCAACGACAAATATTTTCATATATTCAGATCTACTCGTGTATGTCTCTCCTCTTCGATAATGAATGTTTATGGGGGCAGTGAAATCCAATTTGTATCTTCAGTTCCTGAAGTAGAAGATTCTTATCTAACTTTTGTCTCTTACCTTCAACAACAGTTCTTTTATTCAAAATATCATCAACCTCTTCTTCGTTCATTCAGTCCTTCGATTAGAATTAAAAGGATCTTGTATAATGTAGCAATAATTACAAAAGTCTCAGAACCAGCTACGTCGAATGTAAGTCTATTCATTGCTTTTGTTTTGAAAAGTTCTTCATTTAGATCAATAGTGATAGAAGTACTACATTTAATGAAATAGTGATATTTCAATAAATATCAATATTACAAAGATTCTTCAATGCATATTTTTACAGCTAAGTTTCAAATAAGATTAGATAAGACAGGTGTTTCCATTATTAATGATAAAGGAGAAAGTTTCTATAATATAGAGAAATACAAATATATATGAGGAATATGTATATACAGAGAAAGCTTCTTACCGATAATGTTTTACTGCTTCAGTTTTGTTCCCTTGTATCCAAGCCTTGAGCAAGTACTCATAAAAGCTGCACAGCATCAAGGTAAGGAGTAAAGACCATTATGGTTTGAAAGGTGACGAACATTATGTAAAGAAACTGTTAACTGTCCTTCTCAAAGGCATACATGTCTTCCCAACAAATGTTTTTTGACAAGATGAAGTAACAAAAGAATAATCCTATTGGTTCTATTGACATAGGTGAACTAATATATATGAAAAGATCATCATGCAACACAACAATGAGGTACCTATATGCCACCTCACAAAAAGACACTTTTGTCTTGGGATACCAATAAAGTACTGGACAATAGGCCAAGACAAAAACATTTCTTCCCTGAGGTGGCAAAATGCATACCACCCATTTGTACACAGCAATTCCTCAATAACACCCAAAAAAATTTCCCAAATACAACGGCTTAAAGACGGGTGAACTATTTTGCCCAGCCCTGGTTCTAACTTTTAAGCCAGTCTGTCTCCCAACTGCTAGAGCCAAATGCTTGTAGTCACTCATTCGATACTAGCAATGATATGAAATTTTCAACATCAATAAAAGCTCCTCTGTAGGAATTTGACGACACAACCTACGAAAACACAACAATTTTCTGGATAATAAATTATTTATCATCAAACCTCAGTTAAAGAGTCTGAGAATCTGAGACGGTGTTTGGCTCATCATCCAATGGCATCTGGATTTGAGGAAGTCAGGCTCTGACATGAAATGCATAAGTAGTTTCTCTTCTTCTTTATCACTTCAACTCCAAAAGTCAATGAACACGAGCTAAAACGAGAGAAAAGAAGAACGGACAAGTCAAAAGGGAGAGAAAGACGCAGGAATTTGCTTTCAGTAATTCTTATCTGTTTCTCTTAAATCTTAATTGCTCCTAAAATCACAACAATTGGTATCCCTCCTCATTTCTCTCTTTGATCAAATCTCCTCATGTCTCTTGTCTTCCACTTTTTCCCTTGAGTCTAATTCAGCCTAAATTTATTAAAATTGTAAAAATGACAGCTTCTTTTCCAGAAAATGTGTTGACTTATACGTACATGAAAGCAAGCACAAAAAGGACAAACAGCTTTTTATGGGATCAGTGCTAAAGTTTTGTCGGATTTTATGGTACTTGTAGCCCTGTAATGTGATAATAAAGTTGGAATTTAATTCCTAACTACTAGTTCAAAGTAAAAGACATGATGTACTGGAAGCTGTTCAAACACGCATAAGCAAAAAGAGCAATAAGTACAACTTAACTACACCTTCCCCATAAATGTAAATGCTTTTGGAAAAATTCACATAAGCTAGATCCTTCGAAAGACTCGGTGCCACCCCGAACTAGAATGTAAACTGCAGCTCACAGAACCTGTCTGTGGAGATATGTACACCATGATAATTGGAGAAGGAAAATACTTACGTAGACGTGTCATGGGATGACGCACTCACAACTGTCCAAACCCAAACTGCCCTTTATGTGCGCAAATATTATATTAGTTTTGATTTGATGTTGAGTATATTTAGATGCCTATTTCAGATAGCTTTCTTGTCTAATAAACAATGCTGTCAGGGGAGAGGGAAGGCACAAGGCGGTAAGGTTTCACTTCTGGGCTTCTGGCGCTTTGGCGGGGCCTTTAACAATGCATGACCAAAATCAGGAGCTACTTGGGAGCCTTGGGCTGGGGCACCTTAGTGAAAACTTCGCGCCTCGGCAGCACATTTGACCGCGTAGCTAGTAAGAAACCTTTGTTGGCTTAAAAAACTCTTCCTCACTTTTGATTCTGAATGTTGGATTTAATGAAATCACTAAGGTACTCGAGTATATCGGGACATTGATTTGAAGATTGAAGCTTCCGCCAATTAGAATCTTGTCAATTTCCCATTACAATTTGGAATTAAAACCATGTATGAGGTCTCAAAGTAGTGGAAAAGTAACAACATATAAAGTGGAACTGAACCCAAGACAATTTTTTCTCAAAATAAAGACTCTAAAACACTACACAAACATTATGTTCAATATCACTAACTAAACGCAGTCCAACTTAGGGATTCTCAAACAATATTCTTAACAGCAGAAATAATGACACATAAAAACCATTCACTTGCATTAAAAGTAATACTAATTCCGATTAAAAAAAAGTGAAAAAACGAAACAAAGTAGTCAATATCAATGTTAAGGTGTTACGAATTCAGTATCTAAAAATTCTTCAATGTTAAAATATATCTTAGAGAGAGAAAGAGAGTAAATACCTATCACCCATGGCTCCAAAGGTGACTGTTGAGTATGAAGCAGATGCTCCTGTGTGAGGATTTATATAAATTGGAAGCAAACCATCAGCAGGGAAGTTTTTGCGTATCTCTGTGATTACATTCTCCACCTGAAACACCAGCATGCAAACCAATTATCATTAACAGAGCTTTGTCCCAAATGTCAGTATACTGTTAAAATAAACATAGAATTATAGGATGAATGGAGTCCGAAAACCAAAAGAACAAATTTATACAGTAATTGATTCCACAAATATGAAAAACATAGGGGACACATGCCAATCTTTAACAACTACTTAAAAGACTACCAACTACAGCACCAAAGTAAACTCAAACAAAAGTAAACAACTTATTGACGGAGGCATAACTAACCAAGGTAGCTCAAACAATGCCTAAGACATTAATTTGGAAGGCTTTCCCTAATTCGTGACGATAATGATTGAAATATCTAAAATGGCTTTACGCTATAAGCCTTCTAAGTTGATGAAGAGAGTATGTTGGTGTTGAAGTTCTTCTTCTTTGGTGAAGGTGTGAATCAATCCCAAGACCTTAGCGCCCAACCCCTGAAGGCTTGACCAGTGGCCACCATCACTGGTAAAGGTGGGTTTTTTTTTTTTTGTTAGCCAATAAAACATAAATTTCATTAAAATGTGTGAGAGATTCACACTATTCCTAATTACAAAAGGTTATATCACACTAATGTACATGAAAATGATATCCTCCTATCTCAACATATAGTCATCAACCCTAATGCCTTTCAGGCAGTTAGGATCCTGGTTTATATTAAATCTCTGCCCCATTGACAACTTGGTCTTTAAGGATATTGGTCGGTTACTTAAACATAATATCATAGCTAACCAAAAGTCAGCAACCACAGGAGGGGAAACTTGGCTATGTATGGCATGGTATTATGCATAGGAATGGTGTCATGTCACTGAATACTAACTACAAACAGATGGCTGTAATCACCAAATTGAAATGCCTAGCACTGGGTCAATGTCAATTGTCAAAAGACTAGCCTGATTTTGGAAGTGTGGCGCAATGCTAGGATTTTGGTTAAGTATTGGTTTTTCCCTCTCCTCCACAACCAATAAGATTAATTTGCAGACCTTTTAAAATATGGAAAAGCATTTAAAAAGTAATATGGAATTACCCAAAAGCGATTCTTTAAAATCATTATAATATTCCCACAAAGTTCCAACCCTTCTGAAGAGCATACTTTCTACGCTTGGCTTTTCTATAGTAAGGAACCGCTTGATAAACAAACATAAAAGCCATATCAGACGCATTCCTCTTCATACAAAACACACATAAATCATAAATGGAAGTCAACTACGTATCTGCTAACTTTATCAAATATTTTCATTCCAGAACTGATGGAACAATTTTTAGGCCATTATTTATATGGTTTATGTTCTTGACTAGAACTTCAATGAAGTTTCACAAAGAAGGTCGGACAGCCCTTTCACATAAACTTCCATGCAAAAAGATATTTTATTTTATAAAATTTTGTGAACAACTAGTAAGGTTTTCCATTTTGGTGTAGATGAAAGATTCAATGAATCTTGAGTTCTAGCTGTCTTCTATCCTAGGAACTTTAATCCTCATAGCAATTAATAAAAATAAAAAAGATTGTACACATAAGTAGACAAGTATGATTTGATTTTACCTTCTTCTGGTACTTGGGGTCTCCAGTCCTTTGGGATAGAGCAATAAATTCCAGCTGCTCTGTGCCGGAATCTGCCAAGATACTTTCACCCTAGGGACAACAACAAAATAATTCCAGAACAAACAATCATTCATAAAACTGAAAACAACATGCAATAAATATACAACAGATAGCTCGATAAAGAGTCAAAACTTTGTTTTTTCCTCAGACGTCAGGTATTGAAGTTTTTATTTATTATTACTTTGAATAGGTAACACAGTTATATACACCAAACAAACCATTTGAACAAAAGCATGTTTAACATAATAGGACGGGGGGTGATGAATGATGGATTTATTTCACTTTCGGTGGCATGATGATATACGTATTTCACTGGAAAGATGGATCTCTCCAAGAACTAAAATAGAAAACTACACGGAGAAAAAGAGATAGGTAATATACCCCTGTCCACCCAGGGTTATGTGGATTTCCCTGGTTCAAGTTAATTGTGTTAAACGGAATTCCTGAAGGTGTATCCCATGCGGGCAGCAATCTTTCTGCAATGTCTGTAGCCTTTTCAAGGAACACTTTATCTCCAGAGAGATCATATGCACTAAGAAGTCCACCTACAACCCTGAAATTCAATGAGAAATTTTGAGATAGGGACACATAAATTAGTAAAAAGCACATCAATCTCTCTCACACTCGTTGTAATTTTTAATTATATTAAGAACACTGTCGTCTCAAGATTCGTCATGACAGGAGAGAGAACAAAATTACACAATAAAATAAGATTAAACCTTATAATGCAACCTTATGGTTGTCTCAAATACGCTAGCTTCATAATTCTTGTCAAAATCCAATGAGTTTGCTACCCACCTGCCATAAAACAACATACACTTTGAGAAAAAGAAGATCCAGTCAATCATAACATTTGAAAATTATATGACGATGGGGAAACACTTGAAAAGAATAAGAAAATATTACTCTTAATGAAAGCTCAAAGCAAGCAAAACTACTTACCTTTTTGCCAAAACAAACAAAATTGTTTTCTTAATTAAGCTTTTTTGAGTCAATAGTATAAAAATTGCTTCTAAGATGCCTTGAAATGTTATTTTCATATTAAAACATATTTGAGATGAGATGAGATGGCCTCATTGTAGAAATTGGAACTCACTCTCTTGCCTTCTGGAACTGCTCATCCAAACCCATTATGTATAATGTATCAAGAGAGTCTATCAAAGTTGCTCCAAGACCACCAAAACTATTAACCCCATTCTTCGTCTGTGGCTGAAAACATTAAGATTCAATATGTTAATTAATCGCTCGTGTAAATGTAAGAAACAAACATCTCACTTGGTCAACCATACTATTCAATAAGTGCCATCAAGGACACCAGCATGTTGGTTAGCGAGCCTCCAACATGCATAATATTCATAAGATGACCAAACCTCCATAGTCCATTTGCCAGTCTATAATTTAAAGGTTGGCCAGTGTCGTGTTCGCATGCTCTTCACAGGTGAATTTAGGTTATAGATCTCAAAGATCCTATAGAAACTACAAATAATTTGAGCATCTTTAGGAGGTCTCTTATGCTTCAAGTGGGAGAAAATCTTGTCTGTGTCCAGTTTCTCTTCCCCCGCCCCTCCCCGATTTCTCTCTCCCTCTCTCTCTTTTTTTTGGCTCACTGATCTCTCTCTCCCTCTCTCTCAATATTTCTTTCTCCTTCCCTTACCCACCCCCTCTCTCACTCTTTTCTCTCCTCCTTCCCCAACTTCTCTCTCCTATAGTTGGTCCTCACTGTTAGCAATTCTATAATTTAATATCCTTGCATACTTCGTGCCATCTAAGATGGGAAAACATATCTATTGGAACTTAAAAACAAACCTGAAGTTCATCCTGGCCCCATGCATACTGTTCATAAGATGTCCAAGCATGCAGCATAGCTTCTTTTACTTTCCCTCGTCGTTGAATGTCCATGGGGTCATCCTTAATAACAATCTTTTTGGTGGATTCATTAATTTTGCCACTCGCATTGATGGTTTCTCCCACATCACCTGACAGGGATTTTAGTTCTTGCAGCTGTAAAAAAAAAATGTAACATTATAGTTTCAGAACTATATAGAAAAGAGTTCAAAAATACACTCTCATAATAAACAGATCCCTAACCTGATTCTGCAATCGGACCACCTCCTCCGATATTTTTGTTATCTCATCCTGCAGATCGGCAATTTGTTAGAAAGAGTACTAAAGAGTGCAACCAAATGTACATCCATTGATCATAAGAGTGAAGGGAAATCTATCACCACATTCTAACAAAGTAACAAATATATGCATTCAAAGCATAGATGTGTATGAACTTACACAGAGAATGGGGAATATTATTCTATGTTTCATTGCTCTTTCGCTAAATTAGTTTTTCACGTCTGGGGTAAAATAATGTGGCAGTCTTGAGATTAATGCAACTTGTAAATTTTTATGTGTACATATAATGGAATAAAGTAAACATTTCAGCACCTGATTTCTAATGGCTAGAATATTGCATAAAATATAACAATGATTGTGCAAATTTGAGACACAAATATACCTTAATTGGTCAATACACAAGGAATAATAGTAAAACGAATTATGTTAAATAAAGCATTTTTCAAAACAAAAAACAAAAAACACTTTGAATAAAAGAAAAAAAGTAATTAAAAAACCACTCGAATTATTCAATAACTAGAACAAAAATGATAATTTCGATCAAACAGTTTGCTTCAAGGAAAACAAAGTACCTCATGTTCTCTAACAAGAGATTGGCGATCCCAAACAAAGAAAGTGACGAAAACGAATGCAATAAAGAGAAAAGCTAAACGTTTAGGACGTTTAAGATAATAAGAAGGATTCAAATATCTCCATCGATGTGATGAAGAAGAAGATGATGATGATGATGAAGATCTACTTGTTCTCGCCATTGATTTCACTTTTATTTGTTCAATTTCAAGTAATTGAGTAGATCGAAGAAGAAGACAAAGACTCGATGATCATTAGTTTTATTAAGGTGAGAAGAAAAGAAAGAGATATTTAAAGGAGAGAGGTCTTCGAAGTCTTCTTTTCTCTTCTCTTGAATCACAAAAAAGTCAGGACGAGGAGAGAGAAAAGGAATAAAGGATTCACAGACTTCAGAGGGAAGTTAGTACGAGTGGAAGAAAAGTAGTTGTTCTATTTGTTCATGTTCAAGAGGTTGGTAACAAAAACAGGCCCACCAACAAAAACAGATCCAGATCCATTAAGTGCATTATGGGTATGGAACATGATTCTTTACGTAAAGACCGTTGTTGTTTTTTGGGTTTTTTTGATTTTTTTTTTTTATACCAACTAAAATTATTATAAATAGAAGACTTCAAAACAGTGGGCAAGATTGGTGAAGAGAGTGAAGAAGAAGAATTTGTGGAAATTAAAATTAGAAGAATTTGAGAAAATTGAAGGATTCACGAAGAAGAATATGTGAAGGAGATGATAGAAAGGGGGAAAAATTGAAGGAGATGGTGGCTGAAAGAAAAAAAGGGAGAATAGGAGAAAGTGAGGGAGGAAGAAGAAGAGTAAGGGAAAAAAAAACAAGACCGACAGACAGACATTATTTCAGACATTTGATTTTTTACTTCTCATCCCAAAAACCTTCTTACGGTCGGTGGCTTACTTTATAATACGGGTAGTAGTGCGGAATAACTCAAGATCTACAAGAAACAAATAATGATAATAAAAAAAACGAAACCAATACACAAGATATACGTGGTGGTACCCTCACGGGGAATAAACCACCATAAACAAAACAAAGAACTTTATTATCTGCCACTAAAAGAATTACAAGATGAGATCTCACACAACTCAACCTCACACCGTTTACAAGAAGAACACAAACCTAGAAATCCCCCATATAGATTGCTCCCAAGTTTCTCAAGCCTCCAAGGTTCAAATCTCCAAGTTTTAAATCTCAAAACTTATAACCCTAAGTTTGTTATAAGTTGTTATAAGTTGTTATTAAAACCTTATTAAGGTTTCCTACATCATTGGCTTTATAGGAACAACTTATAACAAACTTAGGCTTTGTCACGAAGTTGGGCCTAAATTAGGCCCATGACTGATGCCAAAGTTTGTTGTCCAGTCTGTTGTTGCTTGCTACTACCAGGCTTGTTGCCTGTCAAAACTTCGAGGACAATTTTCTGACTGAATACTAAAAATTTGAAGAAATGTCATACGTCGTTAAAAAGCCAGACGAGTCTAATTTCTAACCCAACAAACGAATCATGATTCCAAGTACTGAACACAAAGTTATGATTATTTTGCTACAACGTGTCAAAACAGAACATAGCAAAAATTAAACAACAAGTGTTGATCATTTCATCTTCCTTTTCAGCTTTTCTTAAAGTAGTGGTGACTAAAAAATCTGCACAACTATTAGACTCCCTATATTCCCATTCAATTCTAATTTTTCTATTGTCATCATATACTAGTGCTTAGGACCGTGCATTACATGGGTAGATTTGATTGTTTTAGAGATATTTTTTTTTTTTTAGGGGTGGGTTGTAATATTTTGTTTAGCAGGTTTCAAAAGTTTATGATCTGGTATGATTTTATTTAGAATTATTATAAATCTTTGAGTATTGAAATTGAATGATTATTATATATACATGAAAATTAAACCCAAAGCAGTTGAAGATATCCAGAAGAGTGGAATTTTACACAGTCTCAATTAGAATTTGGTCTGGCTCGGTTGTTGAAGTTTTATCACTTTGGGAAACAATCTTTTCACAATAGTCCATTAGCAGTCGAGCGTCTCTTAATTGGCTTGTAACAGTTAAGATCCTGAAAATTCAAAATATTTAGCAAAATATTATGATGATAAAGATGACTTACTTGTAATGTGACGGAGAGATCCCCTTAGGCTCATGTAGTTAAGCCTTTCTGGAAAGCAACTATACGATCCATGAATGTGTGAATCTTACGACCTTTTTTGATATAGTCCTATCTGCAATACATTTACATACATTAGATCACAAATTAAGGGAAACTCCAATTTCATGAAATTGCAGTAAATAAGTCTTACTGCTACTTGCGTCCGCTTTCATATCCCCACCATTGAAATGTATTGAAGATTATATCATCATCTTTATTGGAGTCTATTTTCTATTTTCATTTACTTTTTGTCAATGTCTACTAAGTGCAAGGAAAGAAAATAGATTACTGGTTCTCCATATTCCTGCAAAATATACTTTTTGTCAAGTTGAGAATGTACTTAAAACTGGCCATCACAAACATGTTTGATGTGTGTCCACAATAATATCATATTAATATTATTAATGATCTTATTAATAAACTTGCATACCTGCACATTTGACTTAGAATACTGGTGAGTTTTGATTTTGGTGTCGTCGAGAGATTTTCAACAAACATCAAATATACATGAATCAAATATAAGCATATAACCAAACATAGACTTTGAGTACGTGAAAAGGAAGATGGAGAAATTGTACAAACGTAGTAAATCATCTGGTGATTTCAATGTAAATCTTGGAGATACTTGTAAATCACCACTTCCACCAGATAATTATTTAGCTACTTATTCAAAAAAGATTATTGGTAAAACTGGTAAACTTATTGAAGTTAAAATTGTTGAATTGAAAGAAATTTGAGTTAGGGCATTTTATCAATGGTAGTCAATTACTGGTATTAGATTTAGTGGTGATAATTTGGTTTACTGCCTATAAAGAATTCGAGTTAGAGTTACTTATGAAAGTGGTTGTATTTAATATATGAAATTACATATTGATCCATTTTTATTTATTTTGTCTAGTTACAAAAATACCCAAAAATAAATGAATTTCTCTTCAATTAGGTTTTAACCTAATTGAAGAGAAATAGTAAAACCTCGATACGATAATACTCGATAAATTAATTATCTTTTTTAAATAATATTTTTGGCTGGTCCCAACTTGGGCATAGGTTGATAAATTAATATTTCGCTAAATTTATTAGATAATACATTTTAGAAAAATCCTTGAAGGCCCAACTAATATATAAATTAATATTTTTTCGATATTCAAATATATTTTATATTTTTTTTTATAATGAAAGCTAATTGTTGCTTGTTTTTTTCTCAAAATTGATTTTGGTTTGAACCTGTCTTTGAATTTTTGTAGTGTGATGAGTTGATCTGGTGTTGTATTTTGTATTGCAAGAAGAAATTATTCCAATTTCATTATCGATTTTAGTGTTTCTTTTCGTGGAACGGGGTCTAGAATAAAATGATTGTCTAGCTTCATCATGTTAGCCCCCCAAAAAGAAAGATATACATGAAAATATATTAATTTATACTGTTTATGTAAATTAATAGTTTATTAATTAATCGATGAATTAATATCTCATTTAATTAATAATTTTCTCTAGTCCCAAGGCTATTAATTTATCGAGGTTTTACTATATTTTATTCTACTTGGGATTGGGTATACTTTTAATTTTTTTTTACTGGACTTAATTATGCTTGTGATTTGGTCCAACTGGGTACGGGCTGGACTTGATTATATTTGGGATTGGGTATACTTTTAATTTTTTTTATTGGGCTTAATTATGCCCATGATTTGGTCTAATTGGGCTTGATTATATCTGTGATGGTGGTCCACTTTTGCGTAATTACAAATATACCTAAACTTAATCAAAATTCTTTTCAATTAGGTTATCAATTTCAATCTAATTGATAGCCTAATTGAAGAGATATTTTCTTAGGGGTATTTTCTTCTTTAATAGAGTATAATAGATTTCATAAAACTCATCCACTAAGTCCTTTAAATCCCATCGAGACACATTATACCTTCCATTCAAAGCATTGCACACTACATATTTGAGAATCCACCTTAATGAGTATCTTCTTAGCTCCAGTTGCACACAAGACTCTAAGTCCTTGAATAATATATCAAACAACTCTGCAAATGTGTTTATAGCATGCACCAATGGAATAAATAATGCAAAAATACAATTACCATTCATATCTCTAGCAATGCATCCAGCTCCAGCTGAACCTGGGTTGCCAATTGAAGGTCCATCAGTGTTGAGCTTTATCCAATCAACATGAGGCAACAATGGAATAAATAATACAAAAATACAATTACCATTTATATCTCTAGCAATGCATCCAGCTCCAACTGAACCTGGGTTGCCAATTGAAGGTCCATCAATGTTGAGCTTTATCTAATCAGCATGAGGCGACCTCCACACAATCTTAATCTCTTTCTTGTATTTTTTCTTGTTTCTACTGTCTTGGCTTCCTTCCATAATATTTATCATCTTTTTATTTATTGCAATCACTGCTAAAGGTGAAGATGTTTCTTGTTTGAAACATTTCTCATTTCTAGTAAGCCAAATGAACCACAGTGCAACACCAATGACATAACTCTCTTAATTCAACTGTCTCTATTAAATGTATAAAGATAGGCCCACCCACTCTCTGTTTGCCGTTTGTCTGGTTGATAATTATTGTGGTTACAAATTGCCTTGTTATAAGATAGGATTTCCCTTTATGTTGAGTTAGTTTTTATTTCAGTTGTGTCTTAGTATGGAATTCCTTGTAATCTCTATGCATTTGGAGATAATTTTGTTTGGCAGGAATTTATAAAAGCGGTTTGAATTTTTAGTACATTCATGGTAATATCTTTCTTATCTCTCATTCTTTACTTAGTATGAGCCTTGAGGACAAGGCACTTTTTTTTGTTGGGGTGGGGAAGTATTACAACCTTTTTGCAAAAGATTTTCAAACTTTATTTTTCCATATTTGTATAAAAATTCAAAATTTTTGAAAAATTCAAAATAAATCTTTGTTACAAAGACTTTTCAAAGTTATGATAAGTATACCATCAATGATGAGTATAATGGTTTAATTCCATCTTTTTCAAGTTTTAAGGACATTTATTGCTTCACCAAGTACTTGAGTCTCATACTGCATTTGCATGAGCATAAACATGACATTCAGTTGCATTTATGGCAGATACGTGTGTACATGAAATTACACCTTAAGAATCTTGAGGAATAAGTGTGGAGACTTAACCCAGTGAGCTTTTGAGCCCCGTCTTTTTCTTGGAGAGTTATTACGTACATCTGGAGTCAAAACACTCAACCTCTCAATTTTAATTGTTTTTACTCTCATATTCATTTTTCAGTTAGCGTTGAGATGACATTAAGTGGGTGTAATATAAACTTGGGTCTTATAGCTTATTTCAAGAGATGATCACTATATCAGTACATAGAAATGATACAAAAATATTTAGTTAAACCCTGTTTACCTTAGCCTACCCCGATGATGCATTATCCCTTAGGTTGACCATTGTGAGCCTTTCATGTTACTTGGCCTTTTTCTTTAGCCCATCATCCTTACCCAACTCCATTGTGAGAGTATTTACCCTTAGAATGTTTAGGTCCTTTTACCTACTGTTTTTGGAACACGGGGATGATTGTTTATGTGGTTACAAAGAAGAAAGGAGGAATACAAAGAAATCTCCAAACTAGTGAGATGAACCAAATATTGACAATCAAAAAGTTTGAAGATTTCTGAAAAGCCAGAATCTTCCAAAAAAAAAATTAAGATCAAAAGAAAATGAAAATTCCAAAAAATTGGCTAGAGCTTCATTGAATTTTTTCCAAAGAAGAAGAAAAATACTTCTACTCAAAGAGAAAATTCTAAAATTTCTCCAAGTGTTGTTATTACAAATCACAAGTATTGAAGGCATGAATGTTCCAAAAATATTCCACAAAAGCCTCTTCCATTTCTAACTATGTCCTAAGCCCAGTTATAACCTATTACTGTATTTTGTAGATCGTTTATGATATGGTAGGATGCGACGAGTCAGTTAGAAGGTGTTAGGGTGAAAAACCCGAAATCTCAAGCAATGCTAACTTTTCATTCTTTGAGACAAAGTTCATTCCATTACACCGGTCCGTTTTTATTGATATATGTGAGATGTTTGTCCATCTTCTTTTCTCACATAGGGGTAAAATGATAAACACCATCTCTGAATGATTTTTATTTCTGAGTATATGTCTGTGAGGTAAAAGTCAAAGCGACCTTTCCAATGGTGACTTAAGATATGTAATTATATGTACACACACGCCTGTCTTGAATGCATTTAAAACCGTTATACTTATTTTCATGCATTAGTAGTATGCTACCTCATATGAATGGTTTCACAATACTTATCCTTATCTTTGAATATACTGTTTGGATGACATCCATTTCTGAGGTAAAATAGTAGAACATTCCGTTTTTTGGATTAGTCATTATAATAAGTTTGTAGGTATCTTATCTGAAAAACCTTCAGGAGACTATAACTCCTCCCCCTGGGAAGCCCTTGTGGTTTTAAAGCCTTGATGCATATGGTTAATGCAATCACCTTAGTTGTATTTATCTTTTGAGTCCTTATTTTTTTTTCTTCTCAATTTTGCTTGAGGACAAGCAAAGTGTTGTTTGGGGGTATTTGATAAGTCCTCAAAAGTGTATATTTATCCCCCGAATATCACCTTATTTACTTAGCTTATATTATTGTGTAATATCTATTGATTAGTGTTTTCTTGTCATTTGTGTAGGTTTCATGAGCCAAAAGTTGAATATTATGTTAAAGCCCGACAAAAGCCAAGAAAAACCATTAAAAGAGTGTTATTTGCACAAATGAGGTACCTGCACATTGCTGAGGACACCCCTAAGACTGGTCTGGTGGACTTGACTTTATGTCCAAGATGGGTGGTCTAAATCCCAGCTCAATCCAAGTTCTTATGAAGCCCACAGGTCAAAAGATCTAGTGAAGCCCGTTACTTGAAACCTAATCTTAAAAAGGCTCTACATGATGATCCCGAACTCTGATTTGGGCCAGTAAGCTGTCTATCTGAAGGTATTGATTTAAGGTACCACTTGGGCTTAAGAGAATTAGGGTTCCAGATGGTCTTACTGCTTCTAGAAGTCCTACAGCAGCCACAACGAATTTTGACCTAACTTTGAGAACAAATATACTTTATGTGCAAGCAAAGTAATTTCTTAATTCATTATGACTCATATTTTGTAATCTCTATAAAAAGAGAAGTAGTAGCTAGGGTTTAGATAGTTCATATTCTCTCTTGAACTCAAATTCTTGAACTTGTATTCTTGACTCTTTTCTTATTCTTATTCATAATCAAATCTTTTTCCCATTTATAATGTTGTGTTCTTTACTATTTCTTCCATGGTGTCATTATCAAGGATGAATAACCAAGTTTCCTTTAGGGAGAATGCTTGGAGCACTCTAGATAATGCAAAAAGCACCATGTTTATTCTTTTATATTCATTATGATTCAGTTTCTTAATGTTTTATTTATTTCAATTCAAGATAGAAGTAAATATGATTATTTATGTATTTGTTGCATCAATGTTCTTAAATACTATTGTTAGAGTATAGGGAGACCTAGCTATAATGGTAGTATTAGATTAATTGGAAATATGTGAATGAATAGCTGAAAGGTGACTTTTACATATCTACAATTAATCTCTTTTATTGGAACCCTTTTTGTAATCAAGTTGAATAGCTGAGAGGTGACAATTTGTTTATGAATAAATATATCAAGTTAATTGAATTGAATAGTTGAGAGGTGACTATTCGATTATTATAGGCATTAGTGATTATTTGGAATAACTGAGAGGTGACTAAGTAATTGCTATAGATTGAATATAATTGAATGCCATGTATGTTTTGCATTGTTTAGTTTGTGGATACCAATTATTCCCCTCCATAAGATCTTATTTCCATCCCTTTCCATCTTCTAATATTAGTTTAATTAAGTAGTAAACTATTTATTTTATTACCTGTAGGAAGTAGAATCAATCTCATCTTATTAGTTGATTCATGTGGTATTCTTTAATTATTGTTTTCTTTTGTGTTTGAGCTAAGAATTCTATTTTCGAGGTGGGTACGACCCTTGCTTGTTACTTGTTGTACATTGATAACCAATTATTACAGGCACAAGAAGGAAAATAATCATCACAAAATCTATCTTTTGATATTAGGTACACAAATATCTACTATCAGAGCGGTACAATCATCAAGACATCTTAGGAGCTGAAATGCCAAACGCCCAAACCGGAGCATGTCTGTAACTTTGGGCTTTTGGGCCTAAGGGTTATGTTGGACCAAGACATCTTAGGTGCGACGCCTGATAGGGGTACAATCATCAAGACCAATGTTATCAGACCCAACCCGGACACCAACCTGGGAAAGGGACTGGGTTTAGGGGTGCAATTCGAGCCAAATGAGCCGAGCTAGGGTATGCTCGAACTCGGCTCGCTACTAACCGAGCCGAGCTCAAAATTAAGACCGAGCTGAACTATGAGCTCGAGCTCGGCTCGCGAGCCAACTTTAAAGCTCGGGCTCGGCTTGTTTGGCTTGTTTAGCTCGTTTGGCTCGTTACCTGTAATAATATTGATTCACTGATCTGATCAAACACACAATAATTTTACTGCAATAATATATCGTAAACAAGAATATTTCACTATAAAAATACACTCTGTAGGGGTACTACATACTCCAGCCAATCAAAAGCATCCACGTGGCACAGTCATCCAGTCACCAGGTCGCTACAGCAACGACATCCTAGTAGCTCGTTCACAGCGACCCGATCATACAACGAGCAGCGACCTGCCATACACACGTGCTCTCATTCAATGCACAGAATATTCTCATCAGTTACACAATTAATTCACAGGGATGATCCGCGCGCGTTACTCATTTAATCCTCATTATGATGGCGGAGAATCTGCAAGATCCACGATCCACGCCCTTCTATCTTCTATATAAACAGAACTACGATGGCTTGATCTCTAAGTTCAATTCCCCCGAGCTAGAGTACGTAGGCAATCTCGATCTCAACGAGGTGCAGCCACCCCGATCTCAAACATCCCCATTTGGTCAAGTCTCCCTAGCGACCTGACCCAGCAGTGCATTAATCTAGAAATAGGTTAATACATTTGGCGCCGACTGCAAGGAATTCGAAATAATCGAAAACCCAAACCCTCCCACCCAAAATCAAAAATCACCTGTTCAAATGACTACCACAGAATTAACTATCAGTGATCTGCATGCTCAAATCACAGCTTTGCAGGAAGAAAATGCACGCCTCAAAGCTGCACAAACCAACCCCCAGCAGGGTGAAAATAGCGGACTTGGAGTCATTCCTGCTGATGACTCCAACCAAAAGTACGAGCAACTCAGCCAGTAGTTGGCGGAGTTCAAAGCATCGCAGGCTCTCCTTCACCGGTCCAAGAGCCACACTGCAGAGCAACTTGCTGTGCAGTCCCTTCAACAATTCCAAGAGTCTCCTTTCTCCAACGAGATCCTGGAACACGATCTGCCGAACAAACTGAATGCCCCCAAATTCGACCAGTATGCAGGAGTCGGAGATCCAACCGACCATCTCAAGGGATTCCGGAAGTCCCTTCCTCTGATCAAGGAGGATCATCTTTTGTGTTTGCTGTTTCAGTCCAGCCTCACCGGACCAACTCTCGACTGGTTTCATCGATTGAAGCCAGGATCCATCAGCTCGTTTGCAGAGCTTGAGAAACAATTCGTCATCTTCTACATCCACAATAAGAAGCGCCCTGTTACCATTGACTCCATTTTCAAAGTCAAGCAGAAAGATGGTGAGTCACTTAGCGTTTTCATTGCCCGTTTTAAGTCTGAATTACATTCCATTCAGGACTTCGCAAAGGAGCATGAGACCTTTGCAACTATTGCTTTCTCTCACGGACTGATCCAAGGGTCCGACCTTCACAAGTCTCTGGCAATGAAGAGACCTTCATCACTTGACGAGCTCTACCTAAAGGTAGATCGTTATATAAAGCTAGAAGAAGCCCTCACTGGGAGGGAGAAGAACCACGTAGTCAGCAACATTGAGGCTGGCTCAAACAAACGACCTCGATCAGATGGAAAGAGGTTCAAAGCTAAGTCGCTGCCTACCGAGCAGCGAGAGTATCACCGGTTTACGCGACCAGCCGGCTATATCTATGAAAGGGTCAAGCACAACCATTGGTGCAAGATTCCTGCCTTCACACAGTTGGAGGATACATCTGGTCGCCCGTACTGCAAAGTCCATAAAGTACGGTGTCATCAGACTGATGATTGTTGCGTCCTGAAGCGCGCCCTTCAAACCTGGGCCGATGAGAAAAGGCTCAACAATTGGATCCTCCGAAGGAATGAAGAATCCACAGGCAAGCGGGTAAGGAAGGAGTCCAGAACGCCTCCCCGTTCCCCAAAAAGAAATCACAGCAAGGCCAGAACGGCCTCAACAAGTCCAGCACGCAGCAGAGGGCGTAGCCTCTCCCAACGCTTAGGTCCAACAGGCGACCTACGCGACCACATTAACAAGAAGGTCGCCAACAAGGTTGACAGCGACAGCGAGTCGGACAGTCATGTGGTCTACATGATTGACGAATCTCACCACACCCCTGTCTCTTGGGACAAAAAGAGACGAGTGGAACATCTCCACCATGTCTACTCTATCACCGGCCGAGCAGCTCGTATCAACATCCCTGCCCGCCAAGAGACTGACATCACCTTCACTGAAGACGATCTCAACAAGGTCGTTACTCCACACAACGACGCCCTAGTCGTTGAACTCAGAATAGCGGACTACACAATCAAGAGGGTATTCATTGACCCTGGGGCATCATGCAACATTCTCATGTACAGAACCTTCAAGGACATGAGGCTGCCCGACTCAGTGCTTATCCCAGACTTCACACCGATCCTTGGCTTCAATAGTTCAAGGGAAGACCCTAAAGAGGAGATCCTTCTGCCCGTCACTGTAGGCAGAAGGGAAGACAAGGTCGTTGTAACCAGCAAGTTCAGCGTCTTAAATATCGCAAGCAAATACAATGCGATTCTGGGTCGAAAGTGGATCCATGCCATGAGAGGTGTGCCGTCAACTTACCATCAAGTATTCCGCTATCCCGGCCCTTATGGGATAATGGAACTCCGCGGCAATCAGAACACCGCACAGGAATGCCACGGTGTTATTGAAGCTGTCCCATCGTCAAAGCCATCCACCTCTAGAGTCAAGGATGGTGATGTCAAAGGAAAGAGCCTAGTCACAACAAAGGCTCAGGAGGGAAACAACAAGTCAAAGAGCCTGTCCAAAGAAAAGGATGAACCTGCTAAATAGCAATTACAGAAGGAGCAAGCGAGCTCCCCTAAGCTTAGTCTCGGAAGCACCGATCCAGGCGTGCGCGTTAACATTGGGTCAGATGAGGACCCAAGGTATGTCTATGTAGGTTCAGAAATGGAAGAAGATAAGTTCGCTAATTTTGTAAATTTTCTTTCAATGAATAAAGATGTTTTTGCTTGGTCGTATATCGATATGCCCGGAATAGATCCATCAATTGCATGCCATAGGCTACGGGTCAATCCCAATTATCGACCTGTCAAGCAGAAACCAAGGAGACTTGCTCCCAAATTCCACGAAGCCGTCAATGAAGAGATCAATAGACTCAAGCAGGTCGGCTTCATCAGAGAAGTCGATACTCCAGACTGGCTAGCCAACGTAGTCCCAGTCCTAAAGAAGAATGGAAAAACAAGGGTCTGCATCGACTTCACAAGCTTGAATAAAGCTTGTCCTAAAGATTCATTCCCACTGCCACGAATCGATAGGCTAGTCGATCAGACATGCGGTTTTGAGCTACTATCATTCATGGACGCATACTCAGGGTATAACCAGATACCGATGTACGAGCCTGATCAAGAAAAGACCTCTTTTACAACTGAGCAAGGTATTTTCTGTTACAAAGTCATGCCATTCGGGCTAAGGAATGCAGGGGCGACCTACCAAAGACTGGTCACCAGAATGTTCGACGACCTCCTAGGTCGAACAATGGAGGTCTACATTGATGACATGCTAGTGAAGAGCGACAAAGAACGAGATCATTTGTACAACCTCGACCAGGCATTCCAAAGATTAAGGCAATACAGAATGCGTCTTAATCCAGAAAAGTGTCTGTTCGGGGTCGCATCAGGAAAATTCCTAGGCTACCTAGTCACCAGACGAGGCATTGAAGCAAATCCTGACCAAATCAGAGCCCTGGTCGACATGCCATATCCAAAAACAAAGAAACAAATCCAAAAACTCAACGGCATGGTGTCAGCTCTGAACAGGTTCATCTCAAGAGCATCAGATAAGTGCAGACCAATGCTTCATATCTTAAAGAAGGGGGCTACATATGAGTGGACAGAAGAATGCGAGAAGGCCTTCAATGATCTCAAGGCATATCTGTCTACTCCACCAGTTCTAACAAGGCCCAACGATGGAGATGTACTCGGCGTTTACCTCGCAACATCGGATTTCGCGATCAGCGCAGTACTCTTTAAAGAAGATAACCAGGTTGAGCGACCTATCTATTTCACAAGCAAAGTCTTACAGCAAGCCGAAATAAGGTACACACCTCTAGAGAAGTTAGCATTAGCACTACTCTACGCTGCATACAAATTCAAGCCTTATTTCCAAGCACACACTGTAAAAGTAATCACCGATCAGCCATTACGCCACATACTGGAAAAGAAAAACAAAACAGGTCGTATGGCTCGATGGGCAGCCGAGCTGGGTGATTACACTTTCGAGTTCGTTTCACGACAGGCCGTCAAGGGCCAGGTCGTCGCAGACTTTTTGGTAGACTATCCAACAGAGGATATCAATTGGGAACCAGAACCTGAAACAAGGCAAGTCCAAGACAACCCCCCAGATACTTGGCAGCTGTATGTAGATGGTTCCCACAACTCCAATGGAAGTGGAATTGGTAGTGTGCTAATCTCTCCTGAAGGATCACAGCTAGAAAGAGCAACTCGTCTGGACTTTTCGACCTCAAACAACGAGGCCGAATACGAAGCACTCATACAGGGCCTGAAAATGGCCATCGACTTGCAAGCAGTTCGTCTCAAGGTGTACAGCGATTCACAACTGGTAGTTAATCAGATTACTAACAATTACCAAATCAATGGGATCAACCTAATCAGGTATGCCAGCAAAGCAAAGGAGCTCATCAGCAAGCTCAGCTATTTCACAATTCAACACATACCCAGAGATGACAACAGACATGCCGATTCACTGGCGTTTCTAGCATCTAAGATCGAGTCAGACAGACCGCGGGCCCTAACTATAGCAATCAACTCACAGCCCGCATATCTCTTCAAGGAAGAGGATATTCATCAAATCTCCGATCTATTAGAAACAACTCCAGCAGACATCCAGGGGACTTGGATGGAGCCTTTCATGGTTAATCTGCAAACTGGTGTCCTACCATCCGACAAAAAGGAAGCCAGTCGATTGCTGCATAAAGTCACAATGTACAAAATCCATGAGGGCAAACTCTTCCGGAAATCAGCAACTGGATTGTTATTACGATGCTTGGTCCCAAAGCAAGGTCAGATGATATTTCAAGAAATCCATGAAGGTGAATGTGGAAACCATTCCGGTGGGCGTACCTTAGCCCATAAAGCAATCTCCCAGGGATACTTCTGGCCAAGAATGAAGGAAGATGCAAAGAAATTTGTTTTGAAGTGCAAAGAATGCCAGCGATTTGCTGATAAGCAACACCAGCATCCAAATGATCTCATCAACATCACTGCACCATGGCCATTCCACATGTGGGGGCTTGATATCATGGGCCCCCTCATCAAGGAAAAGAAGTCTGAGAAGAGGTTCGTTCTAGTAGCCGTAGACTATTTCACTAAATGGGTGGAAGCTGTTGCATTAACCAACGTAACACAGGCAGATGTCCAAAGGTTTATGTGGGAAAATATCATCACAAGGTTCGGACTACCTAAACGGGTAGTCACAGACAATGGCACTCAGTTCGTTGGCAAAAATATAAGAAAATTCTACGACCTGTGGAAAATCGAGCATTCGAGGTCAACTCCTAGATACCCGCAAGCCAACGGCCAGGTCGAAGCTGCAAATCGACAGATTCTAAACAATTTGAAGAAGAAGCTCGAAGACCAGCATGATCAATGGCCACAACAGTTGGAGAACATCCTGTGGGCTTATAGGACAACTCCCCGCACATCCACAGGGATGTCACCATTCAGTCTTTGCTATGGAGTTGAGGTCGTTATTGCCACTGAATTAACATTTGGAACAACCAAGTCTCTTCTGGTCGACACGGAGCTCAACAATCAGATCTGGTCGTTTGGAGTCGACCTCCTCGAAGAACGACGTAACCACGCCACTATAAAGCTCGAGCAATACCAACAGAGACTCAAGCGAGCTTATAACAAAGGCGTGCGACCAAGAACTTTCCAGCCAGGTGAACTAGTCTTAAGAAGAATGTTCAGTAACAAAAGAAAGGACACTATCGGCAAGCTCAACGCCAATTGGGAAGGTCCTTACATTATCACGAAAGTCCAGAGCAACGGTTCTTATCGTCTTCAGACACCAGAAGGGGAGATCGTTAAGAACCCATGGAATGCTTTTCACTTAAAGAAATTTTATCAATGAAATGTAAGCATCCATTCATTGCATTTCAATCTATAAATTCAATTTTGCCTTCATTTCTGCTCAAACATGAATGGTTACTAACGGTCTAATCCCTCGACCTACAAATTATCAAAACTCTAGTCCCTTTGATAATTTAAAAGTTTGAAGTTAAATCACTAGCAACTTAACTTGGTGCATTGGTCATTCTCTTCCCACGAACCAAGCACAATTATGTTGAATGCGACCTCAACCCGCAATCAGGTCGAGCAAATGTCACATATTGTTTGCAAGTCCATTCAAGCAGACAAAACGACATGAGCAACAATGCAAGGTAATTCTTGAATTAACTTTTTACTTTATGAGATTTTAACAATTACGGGCACAACCAAAATAGAATCAAGGCATACAAGAGGAACTGTTTCAGTACGTCCTGCTTGCAGCCATTCATCTCGTCTACCTGCCTTCTGAACGAGCTACCAGGACTTCCTGGAAACTAGCTGGTCAAAAGGAATCCATACAAAAGTCATCAAAGTAAAAGCTGATTACTGATGCCAAATACAAAAGACAAGGAGTTCTCCACTCAAGCTCTCAAAGTTACAAGGGGGGCTCTTAAGAATAAGCTCTGGAAGACATACTGCAACAACAAGGAGTGCAAGAAGCAAACTTTGCACAAGGTTGCCCAATACAAGAAAGGGAAAACAGGGTTACCCAATACAAGAAAGGGAAACCAAGGCTAGCTCATTGCTGCACAGATTGGTCGCCTGAAGCGTCAACTTCAATCAGGGCTCCAGCGACCTGGTCACTAGGGCCCATCGAGGTGTCCTGAGCTGGCGCCGAAGTATCTCCAACACCACCTCGCGTCTCCTCTCCTTCGGGCGACCCCATCAAAGCTTTCTGCAGCTGCTCACAGTAGGCCTTCCACGCCGCTTCATTCTCCTGACATACCCTCTGCCAGTACTCAACAGAAGATTGAGAATTAGCATTGCGTTCCTTTAACTCCTCCACCGTCTCCTTCAGAGCTGCGAGCTGGGCATCCCTGTCCTTAACCTTGCACTCAGCAACGACAGCAATGTTCTTCGCCTGCTCGAGCTTCTCGTTGAGCGCCTTCAACTCAATCTCAGCCTGAGCACCAATCTCAGCAACCAGACGCACCTCCTGGAAGCTGGCATTGAGCTGCAACCAACAACAGAATTTAGACCGAATATCAAAGCATAAGCAAGACCAATAAGAATTATGATCACACTCACCAAAGACAGCGCCGCATTTATCTTCGAGCAGGTCACCAACAAAGGCTGTGACTTCACTGCTCGGGCATCAGCGTCCAGGACAATACCCTCATTCACGGCCCGGGCAACACAAGGGTCATCGATAGCACTGTCATTATCGTAAACGACATGCTTCTCTCCTTGACCATCCAAATAATCAAATGGCCCGGGGCGGAATTCAGACAAAGTACCTTTGCCTTTCTGCAAAGGCCGAGGAGCAGTCTTCCTGGACAAAGCCGACATCCCAGGAGACGTCAAAGGCATGGAAGAGATAGGAGCCGGCATAGCTGGGATTTCCGTCAGCTTAAGGTTCCCTGCGAAAGACCTCTTCTTCCCAGCCAAGGCACCTACCTTAGGAAGCGAGGCGGGAGGACCAGAGACTGGGGGGCTCGCCATTGCTTCAACCTGGCGAGAACTACCAGCAGAACGCTCCCTTTCCACAGGAACCTCTCTCTCTACAGATCGTTCCTGCAACAAAGGTCGCTCCTTCTCAACAGGTCGCCCCTTTTCCGACCTCCTAGGAGCACCAACAGAACGCTCTCTCTCTCCCTGCCTCGAGCCACCACTAGCCCGTTCACTGTCATCAGCTCAAGAACTACTATCAGATCGCCCACCTCCAGCTTTGTGAACAGCAGACATGTATGCTTTCTTCAAAGCTTTCCTCCTCTCGAGCTCCTCCCAAACAGTTTTTGGACCACCTTTAGGAATAAAATGCTCCTTTAGGTGGGGAAGAAACGAGATCTTCCGCTTGTCGCTCAACTTACCGAAGCAGTTCAAAGCAGATTTCAGATCGTTTTTTCTCAAATGATCGTCCCGGATCGCTACAACAAAAAATAGAAATACGTCAAGTTCAGAAACAAAAAGGCAAATCAACAATCCTAGTACTACAGACAACAAACTTACGAGCGTCATGCCTAATCGTATGACGCAACTGAATATCCCCTTCAACAATCGACCCAGTAATCAGCATGGGATCTTTCCACCATGGCTCGCTACTTACTGGATAGATTAATGGCAAACGGTCCGGCCTAACTTGCATGTTATAGCCCGAGAGTTCAACCTTCGACGACCGTTTAAAGCTAAAGTGGTTCAATACATCTTCCACTGAAATGTTCCACCTGTGCAACTTGTTGAGGTCGTCAATTACCCTCATGTTCCGCCAGAAATTACCATTCATCTGACAGGGAGCTCGCCTAATGGCATTCAACAGGTCGACCACCAATCGAGACAATGGCAACCTCAACCCAGCACGGAATTGGGGCAGAGTAAAGACAGTTGAGAAAGGGTTATTAGGTCGGTAATCAGGGGATAGTAAACGGTCTCCTAGAAACCTAATCTCCAAATGCCTAATCGACCTAAACCCATACATTTTCCTAACCACGATGTGCCTGTTTACATAATTCATATTTACAACCCTACACATTTCACCGCCGTCTCCCTCCACCAATTCATCATCTGAAGAGTCTGCCCCATGAGAACCACTACTCTGGGGGCTATCTACCTCATCATCAAGAACGGGAGACGGAGGGTCAGAATGAGTATTCTCAGACTCATACTCCTCAACCCCACCATCACTCAAGTGATCATTTTGCGAATCACTACCCTCAGACATTACTCCCAAACAATACAGACGACAACAGAAGAAGAAAACAAAAGAAAGTAAACAATCAAGGAAGAGAAAACAAACCTCACGAGCTCTCAAAGTTCTTCAGATCGCAATGCAAAAGCGGCAGCAATTCAAATAAAGGCAAGATAGGCAAACCCTTCTCAAGGTAACCACAGTTTATATACTATAGCTCAAGCATTTCCAGCCATCGATTCAAAACAGACGAACGGCTGAGATCGACCAAAGGATCAATATGCAATGCAGTTATTCTCCACTCACAAAACTGTTCGTATCCACCGTTGGATCAGTCCACGTGCAAAACAGATATTCAATCAAGCAATACGTGCGTCAGTTGCCATAACTACACGGCTAACTGTCCAAGGAAACTCCTCCACTTCCTCGTAATAGCGCCATGATTACCACAAACAGCGCTGCATGACTGCCACGTCACCAAATTCAAAAAGTGAACATCATATCAACATCGAATGGTGCATTAAGTCTTTTCAGCCCGCCTTCACCAGCCGACCTAAAAAGAGGGGGCTTATGTAGGGGTACTACATACTCCAACCAATCAAAAGCATCCACGTGGCACAGTCATCCAGTCACCAGGTCGCTACAGCAACGACATCCTAGTAGCTCGTTCACAGCGACCCGATCATACAACGAGCAGCGACCTGCCATACACACGTGCTCTCATTCAATGCACAGAATATTCTCATCAGTTACACAATTAATTCACAGGGATGATCTGCGCGCGTTACTCATTTAATCCTCATTATGATGGCGGAGAATCTGCAAGATCCACGATCCACGCCCTTCTATCTTCTATATAAAAAGAACTACGATGGCTTGATCTCTAAGTTCAATTCCCCCGAGCTAGAGTACGTAGGCAATCTCGATCTCAACGAGGTGCAGCCACCCCGATCTCAAACATCCCCATTTGGTCAAGTCTCCCTAGTGACCTGACCCAGCAGTGCATTAATCTAGAAATAGGTTAATACACACTCCAATGTCGCAATTTAACAAAACAAACAACATCTTCTAGTTTCTTCTAGTAGACTACTAATAAAACACAAGCATTAAAACATAAAGTTAAAACAAACAATCCATCATAGTTCCGCACACCAAAAAGTTATAACAACCCATCATAGCTAACCATCTTCATGCCTTGGATAAGTGAGATATCTTCAAGAGTTCCAAACCCTACAAAAACAATGATACATATATGTGAAATAGAAGTGATGCACAGAACATCTCATTCCTAACATTCTTTAACAATTAAGCCCCACCATCTTTGATTCTTGAAGTCAATAGTAGTTTAATCAAATATTCTTGGAAAGTCCATTAACATGTAAAGCAGATCATGGTTTGAAACTTTACTGCGAACTATACAAACAATATGTTCAAATAGATTCTGATGTTTGAATACTGAGCAAATAGTAGACTTTTAAACAGATTACTTTATAGTTCAATTATAATTTGATACATAACAGTGACTAAATAAAATTCAATTTCAACCAAAATTCAAATCCCATAAAAGGAAGAAATCTAGGGTTTTGTTTATTTTTATTTAGAATGAAATCAAATCCAAACTAAGGTTTATAGAAAAGAAGAAATTAGTATGAAGTTCAAGATTACCTGTTGTTTGTTGAATGAGATTTGAGATTAAAAGTTGAAGAAATTTGGTTGTTGGATAAGGATTAATGGAAGAGAGAAGATGAAGAGAGAGAAGAGAGAAGATGCTGCGAGTGCTTGCTATGCTCTATTGTGTATTTGTGTTGGACGGACCACAGGCAGACATATTTTTTAAGCCCATCAGCCCATAAGACCATAAAAGATAAGGCCGGGGTAATATAGTAATTGACTAATAGTATAACGAGCTGCTCGGCTCGGCTCGAGCTCGTGACGAGCTCAAAAACCTGCTCGAACTCGGCTCGTTTGAATAAATGAGCGGGACGAGTCGAGCCCGAGCCGCTCGGCTCAGATTGCAGCCCTAACTGGGTTAGTGGTTCAACCACTAGTCAACTGGACCAGTTGACTATATATATAGTGCCTTAGCCGATGCTACGCGCCGGTTAATTTTAATTTATCCGTGTCTGATTAGCATTCGAGTTTTAAGTTATTAATTTTATTAAATAATACAAATTACACTACTTTATTAAATCATATGAAATAATTATTTCTTAAGTAATTCATTATTCTCATTGTGTTTTGTTAATTTAATTATTTTTTTAATTATTGGCCCTTTTGCTCATAAATAAAAAAATTCAACCCATAAATAAAAATATGTTAAATTTTAATAAAATCATTATTTAAAGGTATTATATAAATTTACTAAAAAACCATGACTAAAAGGGTATATTAGTCAGAATTAGGTTACAAAATTCTAAAGCTCAATTCTCATTAACCTAAATAGTATATATATATATACATATGTGGTACGATTAGAGTTTAATATTGTATTTACATGTTAGATATAATCTTAGTTGTTTTCTATCATAAAATGACATAGCCATGGTGGTTGTATGCTTTCGTTATTAACTTCATTGAGGTCTCATGTTCGAATCCTAAGAATTGCATTTTTTTAACAAAAACACATTTATTACTGGATTAAAACATGTACTGGGTTATTGGGTCTTGCAAAACCCAATAAAACCCGAACGGTTTAAGTGGTTTAGAACTGGGTCAATTGCAGATCCGGTACTTTACTTAACCCAACCCGGTTAAGTCACTGGGTCACCGGTTTGTCGGGTCAACCCCCAGGCTGGGCCGGGTCTGATAACACTGATCAAAACATCTTAGGAGCTGAAATGCCAAACCGGAGCAGGTCCGTGAGTTTGGGCTTTTGGGCCTAAGAGGGATGTTGGACCAAGACATCTCAGGTGCGACACCTTAGAGGGATACAATCATCAAGACATTTTAGGAGCTGAAATGCCAAACAGGAACAGGTTCGTGAGTTTGGGGTTTTCGGGTCTAAGAGGGATATTGGACCAAGACATCTCTGGAGTAAGACCGAAGAGGGGTACAATCATCAAGACAACTTAAGACTTGGTTGCCCAAGTGATTATGGGACTTTGCTGTCTAAGAGGAATGTTGGACCAAGACATCTCCGGTCCAAGCACCAAGACATCTCAGAGCTTGGATTACCCAAGAGGGATGTTGCACCAAGACATCTCAGGAGTAAGACCTGATAGGGGTGCAACACCAAGACAACTTAGGACTTGGGTGCCCAGTAAGACCTGATAGGGGTACAACACCAAGACAACTTAGGACTTGGGTGCCCAAGTGATTATGGGACTTTGTTGCCCGAGAGAGGTGTTGGACCAAAACATCTCTCGAGTAAGACTAGAGAGGGGTACAAGCACCAAGACATCTCAGGAGCTGAAATGCCAAACCGGAGCAAGTTCGTGAGTTTGGGCCTTTGAGCCTAATGGGGATGTTGGACCAAGACATCTCAGGAGCAACGCTTAAGGGTACAACACCAAGACAATTTAGGACTTGGGTGCCCAAGTGATTATGGGACTTTGCTGCCTAAGAGGGATGTTGGACCAAGACATCTCTGGAGTAAGACCGGAGAGGGGTGCAACACCCAAACAACTTAGGATTTGGGTGCCCAAGTGATTATGGGAGTTTGCTGCCTGAAAGGGGTCTTGGACCAAGACATCTCCAGAGTAAGATCGGAGATGGGTACAAACACCAAGACATCTCAGGACTTGAGTGCCCAAGTGATTATGGGACTTTGCTGCTTGAGAGGGCCGGGGTGTTGGACCAAGACATCTCCGGAGTAAGACCGGAGAGGGGTACAAACACCAAGACATCTCAGGGCTTGGGTGCCCAAGTGATTATGAAACTTTGCTGCCTGAGAGGGATGTTGGACCAATAACTCCAGAGTAAGACCGAAGAGGGGTACAAGCACCAAGACATCTCAGGACTTGGATTGCCCAAGAGTGATGTTGCACCAAGACATCTCAAGAGTAAAACCTAAGAGGGGTGCAACACCAAGACAACTTAGGACTTGGGGGCCCAAAGGATTATGGGACTTTCGATGGTTGAGCGCTTACAAGGCTTTGGGCCAAAATTGGAAGCTAGGTCCAGACATTTTGGGTCTAAGTGAGGCTTGGGCCCAGTCACGTAGGACTTTTGAGACCTAATCTGAAAGTTAGGGTTTTCGTAATTTCCTTATCTGAGTTGGGGCTTGTAACCCTAAATTGAATTAGGGTTTTCTTAGATGCCTAATTTGGGAGTTAGGACTAAAAATCCCAATATGAATTGGGCCTTGATACCTAATATGAATTAGGGTTTTCTTCGATGCCAAATTTGAGAATTAGGGCTAAATATCCCAATCTGGATTGCGGTCTGTTTGCCATATCTGGGCTAAGGCTTTTGAATTGAAATGTCAGTATTCTAAGACGTACTGACCTACAACATCGAGCTGCCCCCAGTGGGACTGGGTTCCAACTTGTGAATCTAACGTTGCTGAGGATTCTGCTCCAAGTGACTGCATGAGATGTCTTCCAGACAAGATGAGCTTGATGTCAGACCTAAACTGGACCTGCAAGTTGCGCCCCTGGTAGGAATGGGGCAAAACTTGTGAGCTGATTGTTTTGAGAAGTTCTGCTCCTGGTGGCTGCCCGAGAGATTCCTCAGGCAGGATGAGCTTCATTGATTGACTGAAGTTGACAGTCGTTGAAGTGAGAGCCAGACAAGACCTGGTAGTCACCCCCAATTGAATATGGGTTTGACGCTGAGTTGATGGGCGTGTGGATTGCTCCCATTTGAACTGATAACTTTGTAATTGGCTGCATGCCTTACTGGATTAGGCCTCCGATTGAGATGGACGCCCCCAGTAAACCTTGGATAGTAAGGTTTACTGCTGGATGGATTGGACCGAGCATTAGCTGATTGGCAAAACCTTATTAGAGGTTCTGCAGGACTTCCTCTCTGCGGATTCCTTTGTTTGCGTTCACATTCGCTCAGTAGAAGAGTGTTTCTCACTATGCTCGTGATGGCGAGGAGATTTGAGTCTCCGATACTTGTGGATATGAGTCTCCGATAATGGTTCCAGTGACCTTCTGGAAGTGGTCTCTGGAAAATATGAGGTCTTTGATTGACCTGAGGAAGTTGATGATGTATCTGATAGTCCTTGATTCCGTTCCCTAGTCGATCCCAAACTGATTGGGGTCTATTTGCCTTATTTGGGCCAAGGCTTTTGAATTGAAATGTCAGTATTCTAAGACGTACTTACCTGCAACTTTGAGTTGCCCCCAGTGGGACTAGGTTCCGACTTGTGAATCAGACTTTGCTGAGGATTCTGCTCCAAGTGACTGCCTAAGATGTCCTCCAGACAAGATGAGTTTGATGTGAGACCCAAACTGGACCTGCAAGCTGCCCCCAGTAGGACTGGGAGAAGACTTGTGAGCTGATTGTTTTGAGAAGTTCTGTTCCAGGTGGCTGCCCAAGAGATTCCTTAGACATGATGAGCTTCATTGATTGACTAAAGTTGACAGTCGTTGAAGTGACAAGACATGTTAGTCGCCCCCAGTTGAACATGAGTTTGACGCTGAGTTGATGGGCTTGTGGATTGCCCCCATTTGAACTGATAACTTTGTAGTTGGCTGTATGCCTTACTGGATTAGGCGTTCGGTTGAGAAGGACGCCCTCAGTAAACCTTGGCTGTGTTTGGTTCACCGGAAAACAGATTCTGTGGAAAGTTAGAACAATTTCCTATATTTTAGCCTGTTAATAAGGAAAGCAAATTCCGGATTAAGATTCTCTCCCCCAACAAAATGGAATCCTTAAAATAAAAAAGTAAACCAATCCAGGGCTTATCGTAATATAATCTAAGTTCAGATATTTACCCCTAAAATCACTCCTTCTTCTCTGGTCTTCCCTTTCATATCACGTTTTAATTTCTACCATTCTCGTCTGAAATATGACACTTTCCTTTTTTGCCCCGGAATCTGTTTTCCGGTGAACCAAACACAACCCTTGTTGATAGTACGGTTTACTGTTGCATGTGTGATAAATCCTCAAAAGTGTACTTTTATCCCTCAAATAACACCTTGTTTGCATAACACTTAGCTATATTATTGTGTAATATCTATTGATTAGTGCTTTCTTATCATTTGTGTAGGTTTCATGAGCCAAAAGTCGAATATTGTGCTAAAGTTCGCCAAAAACCAAGAAAAATCGTTAAAGTAGTGTTATTTGCACAAAGGAGAAAAATTACTATTTGTGCCCGCGTATTACTGAGGAGACCTCTTGGACCAGTCTTGTAGATTTGACTTTATGTCCAAAATGGGTGGTCAAAATCCCAGCTCAATCCAAGTTATATATATTGAAGCTCACAGGTCAAATAATACATTTAAGCTCGTTACTTGAAGTCCAATCTTAAAAAGATTCTACAGGATGAACGAGAACTCTGATTTGGGCTCGTAAGCTGTCTATCTGAAGGTATTGATCCAAGCTACAACTTAAGTATAAAAGAATTATGGTTCCACGTAGTCTTACCGATTCTAGAAGCTCTATACTATCCACTACGAATTTTGACCTAATTTGAAGACCTTGGATAAAGCAAGGATACTTTGCATGCAAGCAAAGTAGTTTCCTATCTCATGAGGACTCGGATATTGTGATCTCTATATAAAGAGAAGTAGTAGCTAAGCTTATCACTTATTGAACTTCTTTTCTTCTTGAAGTCAATCTCTCTTGTAGTATCTTCAATCATAATAACAATATCTTATCTTTTCCATCAATGATGTTGTGTTCTTTTACTATTTCTTCCATAGTGTCATTAGCGAGGATGAGTAGTTAAGTTCCCTTTAGGGGGAATGGTTGAAGCACTCTAGATAACGCAAAAAGAACCATGATTATTCTTTTATATTTATTGTGATTCAATTGTTCAATGCTTATTTATTTCAATTCTAGATAGAAGTAAGCACGATCCTTTATGTATTTGTTGCATCCATGTTATTAAATACTATTGTGGGTGCAAAAATTTGATCCACAAACTCGAGATGTGTATTGATTAATCGAAAGGTTACAATGAAAGCCTTGTACAGACTGAGATGGGATGGGGGTATACAATGAAACTGGACCTGAAAGGATCAGGCTGCCTACGTATCCAAGGTGATGAACTTGGAATCAAGTCTCTGCTTCCACTAAGCTGTAATGGAGTTGCTCAGTGAAAGACTCGTAGTTCAGGAGGTTAAGAATTCCTGCATTTATAGTGGACCGGAGGAGGCTGGCTCAACCACCCCTCCGGTTTTGACTCCATGAACTCAGGTAGTTCAAACTGTGAAGATGCTCCCGCAGAGATAACGTGCATGCTGCTTGGCGGTTATCCCTCGGTTTGAATCCCCTTTAACCAGGACGACTGCCATATGGCATCCTCTGATAGGCTCTGTTTCAACATGGGTCTTCCTTTATCTTCTCCAGCGGGCTAGAATTGTGGGTTCTGTTGGACTGGAATCTTGCTGAACTTATCCAGTTAGTTGGGACTTGGGTTTGACCATGTTTGAAAGCAAAGACTTAGGCTGGACTCCTCGGACCGAAGGCCCAATCTGCATTGCATACACCCTGGCCAGGTCCTCTGGACTTCTATGATAAGCCTTTGGATGAGCCTTCATCGCTGATGGACTTCAATGGGCCGGACCTGACTCACTTGATTGAGGCGGGCCTGGTCGATGTATGGGAGACCACGGTTCAACTTCTTATACAGTAACCAAGGCTCCACCCACTAGTCGTGGACTATCCGCTGGATCAAGATCCACAGAGCGTATGTGGGCTTCTACAGACCAGGTTGGGCCCTACCCGATAGTCTAGGTCTGGCTGGCTACTGCTCAGGTGCTCCCGGTTTGGCTTCTTATACAGCCACCGATGACACCTGTTGGGTATTTCACCTAGGGTACAAACATCGCCCCCTCTTTGTCAAGTAGCAGAAAATCTGCTTGGGAACGATCTTCGAAATATCTTCCCCGGCTGTTGAGATTCGGGGGATTTCTTCCTTGATACGACTCCTTGACGACGATTCCAAATCCTTTGGATTGAGGAATAGGGTTGCTTCTTCCTCTTATAAATAACGAGCCGGAGGCGTAGAAGGATATCCACTTCCTTTCCTCCGGTCTATATTGTTGTTGTGTTGCTGCTACTGAAGAATGGCTGACGACCGGGTTGCTGACTTAGCTCACCGTGAATTCAACCTCAAAGTGGAACATGTGTTCAACCATGTGCAAGCTCGGGAAAAGAACCTGGAGAAGGTCGTTCGGTTGGAGCATGACATGAAGCTGTCTCTCAAAAACAGAGACGACATTATTGCATCCCTGCGCCTGGATCTCCGACTTTCCAAAGATTCGCTTAAACAGGCCGGAGATCAGATTCAGGAATTGAAAGAGAAGGTCTGGATTCTCGGCAATGCTGCAGCCAGGGGTGTTAGCTGGGATCAAGCCACTAATCCTCCTTCTACCGCCTCGCGGGACGATTTGGTAGACTAGTTAATGCTGCACCATTGTTGAGGAGCGGTGTCCTCTTCTTTGATTTTTATTCATCAATAAAATTCTTTTTCCCCACGTCTAATGTCTCTTCTTGCCTGGTGTTGTCTCGAATTTGGCAGGTTGACTGTCGGTCCATGGGAGACCGTTCCTTTTCGGGAAGCAACTGGGCTGGGGCCCGGCTTCCTTAACCTTTGTGGAGTTGTTGAAGCTATATATAAGGAGGAGCTTACTCTTGCTGAGTTATCACTCTCTCTTTCTTCTCCGTCTCTTCTTGCCAATCTTTCATGGCGGCTAGGCATTCAGATTCCAGCTCAGTCGGTGACAATCGTGAGCTGTACCGGGCACATCTCCTCAGTCGTAAGAGCAGTTTGAAGAGGCAAGTGATCGAACTTGTAGAAGATTAGCGCAAGTGGGAGGATCGCCATGAGGGCCGAATCTAAGAGAATTGAAAGATGAAGAGATTCGGTGCCTTACGGAAAGGCTCAGATCTGCTTCTGCTGAGCTTGCCCGGATGGGGGGCAAGATTGATGTCGTCGCGGTCTCTTCGTGGAAGGAGGGGTACACTGAAGCCAAGGCTAAGTATCATCTCCATGACTCACCGGAGGGGTCCAGTCTGGATCCTCCGTCTCCCCCCCCCCCCCTTGATGTAATCTTGTTCCGGTCGCACTATGTAAGGGATTTGGTGCACTCCGTACCATGCTTTTGATAATAAGATAATATTTCCTTTTATCACTGTCTTGACCTCCGGTAGATAAGTCTGGTTATCTTCCCGTCGTGATGAGTGAAGGAAACATGTGTTGGTCAACCAACCTTTGACCGTGTGGACCCCATCTGTATGTACTGACAGCTGAGTGGATCTCGGCTGATTATATGATGTGGATCCCAGCTGACTGTAAGATGTGGGTTCTAACTGAGTGTGTTAAGTGGGTCCCACTTCATCTTCTCTGAATCTTCTTTTGTTGGCAGGAAGATGTACAGCTTACAACTTCCAGTGAAAGTTTGTGACTCCTCGCTGATTGAGTCATTAAACTTGATGATTTAATGATTTTAAATTAATGGAGAATCCATTAAAGATACTTGGAAGACCATTAGCCGGTGGACCCTGGACTCCGCTTATAAAAGAAAGAACTTTAGAGAAGAGAAGGGCACTATCTCTCTCTCTCTCTCTCTCTCTCTCTCTCTCTCTCTCTCTCTCTCTCTCTCTCTCTCTCTCTCTCTCTCTCTCTTCATTTCTTCTTTCAGTGTCGCCGGAACCCTAGGTTCTGATTTCTTTGATTCCGCTGCAATCTTGACAGATCCTTCTTAAAAAATGAGAAGAAACATCATGCTAAGCTCTAGCAATGATGAGGAACCTCAGACTTCGGTTCCACGTCCCGCCACTGATGCATGCGGACCGAGCGAAATTTCGGCTTCTGAACCGATTTCTCCTGCCGGCGTAGAGGAGGTGGCCCCTCTGAATGCGGTCGACCCCTCGACGGAAAGACCCGGGAGGAGGTGGCATGCCTCCTCCAACCTTCCTAGAAATCCCGAGCTCGAGCGACTGAACTCAGGGGAAGTCCAGGAGCAGCTTGGACGGAGAGGAGTCAGGTTCGGCTCCCACCCTTAAATTTCGGATGGCTGTTCCGGTAACCTGATCGCGGTGAGCCTCTATCAACTTCTGTATGGTATGCAGCTCCTGCTGCCTCCTATGATCTTGCGATTGCTGTCATGGTGGGGAATCCCATCGGGTCAGATGCACATGTCTTTTTGTATACTCATGCACCGGATAGGGCTGATTGCCCATTACTTCAGGGTCCGCTTCGACCCGGTCGAGATGTACCTACTGATGAAGCCGGTTGCTCGAGAGGCTAAAGAGCGTTGTTTCTACGCCATTTCTTGGTGCACCGCCCGGAGGCCGTCTAGGCTTCCCAACCACTACGGTAACTGGTTCGAGCTCTGCTACCGGGTGTCAGGGTGGTCGTCTGACCGCAACATCCAGGGTGTCGCGGGATTTCATACGCAAGCACGTCGAACGCCTTTAGTTCTGATTTTTTTGCCTTTATAATCTGCGTGTTTGCCGAGCTCCGGCTCAAGAACAGTTCTGTGCTTTTGTTTGCTGGGAAACGCCAGCTCCAAGTGTCACTACCAGCGGGCATAGACTCTTCTGCGACCGAAGGCAACATCGAGTGTTTTCTTCAGCCTACCTGCAGACTTGCGGGATTTGACGCTCCCAGATCAGATTGTAGTGCACATTCGCTTCCCAGCCCAACTTGCGGCCTTGTCGGTTCCTCCGCAAGTCGTGGAGGTTGACTCTAGCTCCAGGGAGGGTGTTGTCCCCCCGGAGAGTGTGGTTCCCAGTGCTGCGGAGGAGCCTCTGGTCGAGAGTGAAGCTGTCGATCTCAGGGGGGAGATGGACAACTGGCCCGACGAGGCTGTTCCAGTCGGGGGAAGATCTCCTCATGACGAGCTCATGCCGGTTGCTCCGCCATAAGTCATCCCAGTTGTCGGGGATGTTCAGGTATTTGACGCTTGCTCTGTTTGTAATTCAAACCCTCCCTTGGGTCGTCGGAGGAGACCACATGTTTTCTATGGGTCCTCTGACTCCTCTGGTGACCCAAGCCTGATGTCCAGGGACAATGGACTTCTGCTTCCACATTGGTCCGGTGAATCAGCTACTGAAGGATTCTTTCCTACTCCGGTGCAGGTACATGCTGAAGTGGACAACCTAGCCCAGTCGGAGATGGTGGGACGTGTGTCCGAGAAGACCAAGATTGCCTCTGCTGCCGAGGGAGGCGAACCAACTGCGATCTCGGGGGGTCCACTAGATGTAGTGGACGCTCCCAGTGCTGAAGACGCTGGTGTTGAGGCCTCAGTGAAGGCAAGACCTTCCCAGCCTCCTACTGTTGAAGTTGTTTCTGTCCAGTCCCCTGCCCCGATTGATCCAAGGGGCAAGGCTGTTGTGGATGAGTCCGCCAGGGGCTCGAAGAGAGCTGTTTCTGCCTCCCCTGCTGACCAAGGGGTGGTTCTTCGCCTGAGAAGGGAAGATCCCATTCCTCGGGCGCTGAGGGGACCGGTGACGGGGACTACCCGGATTGGTAGTGGCTCCCGCGTCCCTTCCAAAGATGCCCTGGCTGTCGAGGATGTCTGGACTGAGGTGGAGTTTACTGTGCCGGACACTGCTGATGATGAAGCTCCGGTTTATGGGTGGGGTGATCAGGTTCCATGCACTGATCTGCCCACTGGCCCAACTGTGCAACTGGGCCCCGAACCGGGTGAGTACCAGCCCGAGGCTATCCCGGAGTTCCACTGCCAGCGTTCTCCATTCACCCTGCATTTCTGAATGGGGAACCAATATCGATTGGGGACTCCGACATCATGAACATCCACACCGCCTTCGATTACATCTTCCAGAATCTGCTTTCGAAAGACCAGGCATACTACAACCGTCTCTCTCGTGACCGGGCGATGAGGGTAGGGGCTCAGAACCTCATTGCGGTATGGTTTTCTGCCTTGAGTTATGACTATAGCTTTATAGATGTCTATATATCTGTTTCTGACTCTTGTTCTTCTTGTCTGTCAGACGCAAGCTGCCATGGCCAGGCTCTTTGAGCTGAGTATCAGACCCCGACCTTCTGCCTTGGAGGATCTGGAGCGCCTTCGAGCTGAGAACCGTCAGCTTGAGAAGGACCTAACGGCAGCGAACAATAACCGGTGGGCTCTGGAGGAGGATAAGCGTTCATGGCAAGATTGGCAGCTAACTACCATAGCCTAGACTTCACCCTAACCGCTGCTCTTCAGAGAGAGGAGGATTCCAAGGCCTCCCTGGCGAAGCTGGAGGCCACTTATGGGAAGTTGACTCAGGAGAAGCTGGAGTTGGATTGACGCCTCTCCCTTAAGGAAGTGGCGTATATGACGTGCCACCGAAGAGCTTCGACTAGCGAAGGCTGCCTATCAGCAGGTCCTTGACCAGCTGGAGAAGGAGAAGGTGAAGAAGGGCGGTGATGGCTCCGGTCCTTTTTCTCAACCTTAGCCCGGTTAGATTTTTGTAATAGGGTCCTGTCCCAGTTGCCAGGGGACTCCCACTTGTGTATCTTTTTACCTGAAAAAGAAATAAAAAAATTTGTTGTGCAAAAACATTTTGTTAAATATCTTTACCTTATAATTCCAACATTTATTACAACTGTCTATCTCCTTCGCCCCCTTATCGTTTTACGGAATTTTCCTTGGGACGATAACAGTTCTTTTTCTCGCTGACTTCATGGCGATCCATGGTTTGTTTGATGCTCAAAGGGGATTTGACCCTGCCTTACAAGCTTTGATCCGGGCCCCCGGGGGCAGACTAGCTTGTCTAACAGCTCCGGTTTTTAAGAGTGGATAGCCTCGCTCTTAAAATTTAACAGAACTGGGCTTAGCCACCCAATCGAACTGGTACTAGAACTGGAAATTTGTCCAAGCATTCTAGGCCTAGCCGCCCTGTAGAGGTTGGCAGAGGACTTGCTGAGTGGAGATTAGTACTCTGTCACCCATTGTGCTAAGACCAGAATCTAGGTCCAAGCATCTTAGGCCTAAAAGGAGGATAACTCTGCATTTAGGACTTCGTCAGGATCGGAAGCTAGGTCCGGGCATCCCAGGTTGGATGGGGCTTTCGATCCCTGTCATCTTTGGTTACCAAGAACGGAAGCTAGGTCCGGGTATCTTGGGCCAAAAAGGAGCATAACTCTGCATTTAGGACTTCGTCAGGATCGAAAGCTAGGTCCGGGCATCCCAGGTTGGATGGGGCTTTCGATCCCTGTCATCCTTGGTTACCAAGACCGGAATCTAGGTACGGGCGTCTTGGGCCTAAAAGGAGCATAACTCTGCATTTAGGACTTAGACATGATCGGAAACTAGGTTCGGGCATCCTAGGTTGGATGGGGTTTTCGTTCCCTGTCATCCTTGGTTACCAAGACCGGAAGCTAAGTCCGGGCGTCTTGGGCCTAAAATGAGCATAACTCTGCATTTAGGACTTAGACAGGATCGGAAACTAGGTCCGGGCATCCTGAACCTTAGTGGAGACATGATCTTGCACTAGGATTTTCAGCAGTAAACAATACAAAGTACTCAAATTCTTGCGGAAAAGAATCTTTATTGAAATCATCAACTGGAGTACATTACTTGTAGAATTTCTTGAGGTGGAAAGCGTTCCATGGTCTGGAAAAGAGGTCACCGGTCAGAGTTCTGAGGAAGTATGAGCCCTTTGCAGCATGTCTGTCTATGATGTAGTGTCATTCCCATATTTCTCCGAGCTTGCGGGCTGTTTTATCTTCAGTCATGACTTTGACTTTCCTTATGACCCAGTCATTTGGATTAAACTTTCTCTCTACGACTCGCTTGTCGTATCCTCTTTTTATAGTTTCCTGGTACCGGAGGAGGTGTTGCAGGGCTTGTTCTCTCTTGTCGTCAAGAATGGCATTTTCTCTTGCTAGGGTCCCTTCATTCTCCCCGGTAAGGACTGCATCAGTACTAATTGTCGGAGCTAGTAGTTCTGTTGGCATTACCGTTTCTGCTCCAAAGGTAAGCTGAAAGGGTGTCATACCGGTGGACTTTTATGGAACGGTCCGGTATGCCCATAAGACCCCCGGGAGTTGCATTACCCAGTTGTCTTTCGCTTTATCTAATCGCTTCTTGAGCGTATCCAAGATGACCCGGTTGGATGCTTCTACTTGCTCGTTTCCCTGAGGGTAGTACGGGGCCGAGAAGTTGTGTTTGATCCCCAAAGACTTGTAGAATAGCCAGATATTATCGCAGTCGAACTGTTTTCCATTATCTGACACCAACTCTTGGGGAATTCTAAACTTACAGATTATATCTTTCCGTAGAAATCTTCTGACATCGGAGGCGCATATCCTGTGCCAATGCTACGGCTTCAACCCATTTGGTGAAATAATCTGTAGTGACAAGTAAGAACCTGACTGAGTGTGTGATAAGTCCTCAAAAGTGTATATTTACCCCCCGAATAACACCTTGTTTGTCTAGCACTTAGCTTATATTATTGTGTTATATCTATTGATTAGTGTTTTGTCTATTGTGTAGGTTTCATGAGCCGAAATGCGAATATTGTGTTAAAGCCCGCCAAAAGTCAAGAAAAGCAAAAATCTACTGAAGGCACCCCACGGTCCGTCCTGTTGACTTGACTAAGGGAGGAGAATTGATATTTGCGCCCACAAATCTACTAAAGGCACTCCACGGTCAGTCCTGTTGACTTGACTTTATGTCAAAGTGGGGTGGTCCGAATCTCAGCCCAAACCGGGTCCTATTAAAGCCCACAAGTCAGAATTTTTATTTTAGGCCTTATTTAAAGTCCAAACTAAAAAGGCTCTACAAGGAGATCCAGAAGTCTGATTTGGGCCCATGAGCTATCAAACTGAAGGTCTTGGGGTCCAGGGTACAACTTAAGACCAAAATAATTAGGTTTTTCTGAAGACCTAATATCTCTAAAAGACCAACAACAGTAGCCACGAATTTGACCTAATTTGGAAGTCTTTGCATGCAAGTATTATTCGTTGTATTTTCTATATAAGAGAAGTAGTAGCTAAGGTTTAACATCTTGGAAGAGAGAGAGGAAAGTGAATATTTGTGAGAGAAAAGTTCATCTTCTTCTTCTTCCTTGTATCAAACTCAATTCATATCAATCAAATCAAATCACTTTTCTTTATGATGTTTTGTTATTTAATTATTTATTCCATGGTGTCATCATCAAGGATGAGTAACTAAATCTCCTTAGGGGGCTGGTTGAAGCACTCTAGATAATGCAAAAGCACTATGTTAGTTCTTAATGTTCATTGTGATTCAAAGTACTTAATGCTTATTTACTTCTATCTGCAGTATGAGGTAAGTATGATTATTTGCATGTTATTGTTATCCACGTTGTTAAAATATTATTGTTAGAGTATAGGGAGACCTAGTTTTAATGGTTTTATTTATATTAATTGAAGATGTGTAGTAAATTAGCTGAGAGGTGATTATTACATATCTACAGTTTATATCTTTTATTGCAACCCTTTGTAATCAATTTGAATAGCTGAGAGGTGACAGTTTGACTATGAGTTAATATGTTGATTTAATTAAATTGAATAGCTGAGAGGTGACGGTTTGATTAATGATACATATTCAATAGCATGCATAAGAGAATCCCGTTTTAATTAACTGGAATAGCTGAGAGATGACTATTTGATTATTATAGGTATTAATGATTAGTTGGAATAGCTGAGAGGTGACTAATTAATTGTTATAGATTTAACATGAAGGAATAACATGTTATGTTTGCATGATTTAGTTTGTGGATACCAATTCTTCCCCTATGTCATCATAAGATCTTCTTTTCATCTCTACCATATTCTTAAGTTAGGTTATTTACAGTTTATTATTATTGCATGTAGGAAGTAGAATTACACTCTATTATTGGTGATTCCCTTGGTGTTTCTTAACTATTGTTTTCTATTGTGTTTGAGCTAAGATCTTAACCTTTGAGGTGGGTACGGCCCTTGTTTGTTACTTGTCTACTTTGATAACCAATTTATACGGGCACAAGAAGGAACTTCAAATATAAATCTATCTTTTGATTAAAGGTTAACATCTTTGGCCTCTATCAGTGTGGAGCCTTAGGGAGTGGTCCCACAATGTCTAGTCCCCACGAAAGGCCATGCGCTCAGGATGGGATGCAATTCGTTTGTCGGGGCGTGACCGACCGGGGCATGCTTCTGACATGGGAGGCACGCCTGGGTGAACTTTTTGGCGTCCGTCATCATGTGCGACCACCAGTACCCTTGGATCATTGTCTTCTGCGCTAGATTCCTGCTCCCAGAATGGTTGCCGCAGATCCCAGCGTGGATCTCCTTTAGTATGATCAAGCCTTGTTCTGGAGTGAGACACCTGAACAATACCCCGGAGCCATGGCTCTTCATGTATAGCCTGTGTGACTCCCGGTGTAGGATGACAATGAACTTCCACGCATCCCTCATAATTTTGGCTGATAGCTTTGGATTTTCTGGGAGTAGATGATGGATGAGGAAGTTGATGTATGGCCTCCTCCAGTCGTGGTCGTTGCTGGACTGCAGTTCGGCGTCGATTCTCTCTACTTCGGAATTTAGGTTGTCCAGAATGTCTTCAATTGGTTCCTCCGGTGAGAGCTCCAGATCAATGTGAACATGCGAGAGCGGTGGTTCTGACGGGTCTGGTTCGTCCGGTTCCGTCGAAGGCGGCATTGCTTCCAGCCGGCCTCTGGTGAGGCAAGGATTCCAGTCTTCAACCTGTGATTTTGGTGGGTCCTTGTTTGACCCTGAGAAGGGGGATTTGGTTCACTCTATGTGTTAAGCCCGAAGCCGGGCTGAAAAGCTTCCTCATCTCTCCTCATTTTCTGTCCTCTGGTAGTGACCATGAATCAACTGATTGCAATATCCTAAGCTTTAAAATTGAATCAACTAAAGCCATGCTATCACGATGTTCATTTGAGACCTTGAGCAGATATTCCAACTAGTACTGTGTGAACCATGCTTTGATTGGAGCACAAGCTAGGAATTGAGTCTGGAACCCCTACAGATTACGTCTGTAGAATCACCGTGGTTTATTAATTAAGGAACGTTGTTTATGCACGAAAAACCTCCCACACTGGTTATTCGCTCCTTGACTCTCAAAATATAGGGAGAATTCACAACGGAAGCTTGGAAAGAACTCATTAACTTGGGTGAACACAAAATTGGGTCAGTTTTTGAGCCCCTTGTTAGATGTTTTTGAATGGTTAGGACTTTTGTGGCATATGTAATGTGCTTGTTGCATGCATCTTAGATCAGGTAAAATCTTGTCCAAACCTATTCCTATCTATACAAAGAGCACAATCACGGACCTCACTCCTTCTCTTGAGGAAGAGTTTAACAACTCAACCTCCCTACCATCTAAGGAAGAGTTCAACGACTCAACTTCACTTTCTGAAGTAACTCCTGCATCTATGGCTCAAGAAGCTATCCTTCGGGATTACTTTTCACCTTTGGCCACTGGGCCACCTACCTGCATAGTCTTGCCCGAGACAACTACAGATAGCTATGGCATTCGCCCTCAGATTGTGGGCATGTTGCCTGAGTTCCATGGACTTCCACGGGAAGATCCATATCAACACCTCAATAAGTTTTTGACCGTTCTTAATACTTTCAAGGAGAAACACTTGTCTGAAGAGGAAGTTAGTTTGAGATTGTTCCCTTTCTCTCTTGAGGATCGTGCATCTCATTGGTTACATAGTCTTCCTTCCAATTTTATTGTCACCTGGGCTCAACTTAGCAAAAAGTTCTTGACCAAATTCTTTCCTATTACTAGAACCAATGATATTGTTGAAGCCATCAGGAATTTCCTAATAACCTGAGCTGACATAGCATGGCCCCATTAACCGGATCGACCCAGATGTCCATATATGGCCTGGTCCCCTTGAGTGGGTCGACCAAGGAATCCATATATAGTCCAGTCCCCTTAAATGGATCGTACCAAGTGTCCATGGGCTTGGAGTAGCATGACCCAGTCCCCTATGAAGGATCGATCTAGGTATCCATGTACGTAGGCTTTCTACAAAGCTTAGCCCGGTGAATGCTGAATTGGGCCTGGGCCCTTTAGAGTAATGGTCCAAACTGATCAGGTACTCCTATTTCTACTTTATTAACGTGTGGTCGCTGACATATGGCACACCTTATTTTAGGGTACCAACATTTGACTATGGACTTATTTTTTATGTTTTAATATAAATTCTGAACGTAGATTTTGAATATCTGAATATGAAGATATAAATTCAAAGAAGAATGGACAAACTTCTTTGAAAATAAATTATGTTTATCTCATACAAAATAAATATTTTCAGGTTTGAGAAATGAGAGAAACAAATATGAATTTTAATCCATACCATTTCTCATTTGATCAGTAGATCAAATAAAAAAAAAAATTCAACTGTCAGCATTCAAAGAAAACAAAAACACCAACAACATCAAAAGAAAGAAATAATTTTCCTCGTAAAAAATACAAAACTCAACTTATGGTGCGTTTGTCCTCCACTTTTGTTAATTCCTTAAGTCTACCAATAATATTTTTTTAATTCTTTTTAATAATTTTTTAATTATGGTATTCTTTATTACCCCCTCCTACCCATTTGATAGGTTGGTTTGTGCTTTTCAAACACATAAGGGAAAGAGTAATTCTACGCTTACAAACAAACCCCACAAATAAAACCCACAAACTGACTTGTTTGTGGAGGTGGCATAGCCACATCAGCAATACATAAATAAAGTCTCCCACTGTTTTCTCACTCTTTTCTGTTCTGAGTTCTATCTTCTTCCATCCTCTCTTCTTGTTCGTTTAACCTAAATTTTATATCTCTCTCACCTTTCTCTTCTCAACGTACTTATCATCTTTCTTTCCTTTTCACAACAATAATAATAACCATGTATTAATGGTTAAAAAACATATTATGCTGTTAATTGTGAGATTTTTTTACACAATAAACATTATATACCTTGTTTGATCTGATGTAATTTAACTAAATTAATTCGCTTATGATGTAATTTAACTAAATCAGTTCTCGAAATTAACTCCTAAACTAAGTTCTGTACTTTGATTTGAAAACCCTTAAAAAAATTAATAAATTTAATTATTTACATCCATCAAAGAGATAAAACTTGATTTAGGGAAGATTAATATATTTGATTTATATAATTTCTAAATTTATTTTCAAATGAATCTGAAATAAAAGAGAGATTTAGATAGGACAAAGGAAGAGGGAGGAGGTGACTCCAGAAAGAAAAAGAAACAGGGAAGGTTTTTTTTTTTTCCTGCTGACCTGGTTACGCCACCTGCACAAACACGTCAGTTTGTGGGGGTGTATTTGTGGGATTTGTTTGTGAGCCTAGAATTATTCTAACAAAAAACATAATTAAGAGGGTAGGATTAATTAAGGGTAATATCCCAAAAAAGCCCCATGTTTAGGTGCCTCTTCCTCAATAAGCCCTCACATGGGGTCATCATCTCAAACAAGCCTTTACCCCACTTTTCTTTATTTTGTTTGACTAAAATACCTTTTGTACTAAAGACAAAAGAAAAAATTAGAATAAGACAAATAAGAAAGAGATAAAAACATATTTTTTTAATATTAATTAATTTTATTTGTTATATTATTTGTAACTTATATATCTTTTGATTAAGAAATTAAAAATCAATATGATGTATATGGTTGGAAAGATCTCGACGAGATCTATCTAACAAGATCCCACATGGGTATGAAAAAAAAAATATGTGATTTTTATTTTCTCGATAATTTTTTCTCTATATACTATAATTAGGGCTGGGCAAAACCGATCCGAAACATGCAAACCGAACCGAACCGAACCGATCCGAACCGAAAATAAGGTGTTTACATGTTTACATGTTCGGTTGCAGTTTCTAATTTTGTAAAACACCTACTTTGGGTGTTCGGTTGCAGTTTCGAAAATTTTGGAACACCCAAAACCGAACCGAACATGCAATTTTGTATATAGTCCAACCCATCATGTAATTTTGTATACAGTCCAGCCCATTTGTCCAACACTCCAACAGTCCAACTCATCTACTAGGTGTTCGGTTTGGTTTTATTCGGTTAACCGAACCGAATCACATGTTCGGTTATGTTTCGGTTTTAGTAAATTTTTTTCGGTTCGGTTCGGTTCGGTTTCAAAAATGAAACAGTTCGGTTTCGGTTTTAGTTTATACAAAACACCTACTAGGTGTTCGGTTGCCAGTTTTGGCCAAAACCGAACCGAACCGAACCATGCCCAGCCCTAACTATAATGGTTTTGTCCACTAAAACACTGATTGTTATTCTCTAAATAATATACCTTTATCCTCTAAACAAGCTACTGTATCCCCTTAATACGGTAAAACCTCGATAAATAAATACCCTTGGGACTGAAATTTTTTATTACTTAAGCGAGGTTATTCATTTATCGAACACTCATTTAGTACAAAACTACAAATTAAGACCAGATAAATTTATTACTCAATCGAGGTTGTTGATTTATCGAATATTCATTTATCGAGGTTTTACTGTATGCAATTACTAAATCACATTATATATTGAAAAATGTTGAAAAGTGGATTAAAGCTGGTTATCAAAGTATATTGGTCATGGTTCCATATGTATTACTTGGATTTTGTGGAAAATAAGAATGCATGAGTGTTTAAACAAAGAGAGATTATCAGTATCAATGATGGTCAGAGAGCACATGAGTTTGTGGCTCAACGGTTGCATCCATCTCACAAAGTGGATAGGTCGTTGGTTCGAAACACGCCAGTAACTGATTGTTTGATATAAGTTTCCTCATGTAATTTAAAGGGGTAAGGCCCTCAACCCCGTTTGCCAAAAAAAAAAAAAAAAGATGGTTAGAGATGTGAGCTAGTATATTGTTCTAGTGTGGGGGATAGAAAGAAGAATGAAGTACAAATTTGACGAGCTTCTTAGCATTACACCAGACAAAAGGAGGGATTTATGTTTAGACTGGGTTATGTTTTCTTTCTTATGGTTTGGGATGTAACCTAAAAAGAGTATATAGTTTTTTGTGAAGTTAACTATACCTTAAACGTTTTTATAAACTTTTCATGGTAATACAATTTTCTTTTTATTTATACTATAAGGGTTTTGTCCTCAGTCGAGACATCGAACTCATGCATCAAATTACAGACTACAATCCACATATATTAATAATATGGAATATATATCATGCTTTTGTAATTTATAGAACAACAAGTAATAATTTAGAGGATATTGCTTTGGTGTTAGAAGACAAGAATTTTTTTTTTAGAGAACAAAAATAAAAACTCTTCAATTTAGTAGTAATGGGTAATATTTTTTAGAGTAATTTTGAAAAACCTTTTGAAATCATAAGGAGTTTTTTTTTTTTCGAAACCTAACTTCTTAATAAAAAAAATATGAAATTTTGAATTTTTATAATTATTTGAATTTTTATAAATTTTTTAAATTTAAAATTTTATAGTCATGTGGGATCTCGTTTGAAAGATCTCGTCGAGACCTTTCCAACCATATACACCATGTTGATTTTCGATTTCTAAATCACAAGTTATAAAATTTTCAAATGTTAAAACCAAAAAATTATACACCAACTATTTTTTTGTCTTTTTCTGTATTTTGTCTTTTTTTTGAGTTTTTTTGTCTTATACCGATTTTAGAAGACAAAAGGTTGATTTTAGAGGATATAATACAAGGGTAATTTTGACCGCTTAAAAATTATGAAATAGTCAAAGGGCTTGTTTCTGAAGATGACCCATGTCAGGGCCTATTGGAGAAGAGACACCTAAACATGGGGCTTTTTTGGGATATTACCCATTAATTAATTTTGGCATTTTTTTCATATTTATCCTTTTTAATCTTTTCATGCATTTAATTAATTTTTTTTTGTTAAAAAAAAAATCCTTCATTCATTAAAGTAAACAAACAGGTTCAACAGACTCTAAAAGAACTAAAGCAAAAGGTCCCATTGCTAACTCTCGAAGAGCCAAATTAGCTACATCATGAGCCTCCCCATTTAAACTCTTAGAAATCCAAATAAAATCAAAGTACAAAAAGTCATTGCAAAGAAACAAAATACTAATAAAAATAGATAAGCAACACTATCCAATCTGCCGGCCTTCTCTCTTTCAAACTCTGCATCACACTTTGACAGTCCCCTTTGATCAGCACTCTTTGCAGCCCTTTTGCCTTGCTAATTGAACAGCTATCTCCACCCCCATTGAGTTCAGTTTCAGCCACACTTCTTACTTTCCTTTTCGTTTCCTTTTCCTGTAGGCAACAACCATAATTAATCCATCATTAGCCTTGTTAATTGCAGCTGCAGCCATTCTGAAACCAACCTTATCAAAAGCAGCATCAACATATAACATATCACAGATCTCAAAAGCAGTAGAGAGCATAAGATTATTAGTCATAGAGCATATATTTAAAGATAGATCTTCCAGCTTCACTGTTCCTTGCCAATCAATCCATAACCTGCGAGCATTACTTAGAACAACCCTAAACTTATTGCATTTAATAAGTTGAAGTATTATGTTGATAAAAATGTTTATTAAATGAGGGTAAATTGGTAATCTGAGTTATTTGATCTTTTTGAAAATAGAAAATTGGACTATAATTTGGGACATAAAAAATGGCTAAACCTGACTATCAAAATGGGACGGAGGGAGGTTTTTTAGGATCTAGATTGTGCTTTTTTCACCTCTATTTCAGAATCAAAATGGATCAAAACATGTCTAGGATCGAGAAGACCCATGTTGAAATTTCCTTCAACATTCCATTCCTTTTGAATGTAGTTTCGAATGATGGTTAGTGGGAGTAGGGGTGGCAGTTTTGACACGGACCCGCAAACACGACCCGAACACGACCTGTTTTTTGCGTGTTCGGGTTGACACTTACCTATTCCGTGTCACTAACGTGTCTGACTCGCTAGGTCTATTTTCTAAATGGGTCGTGTTCGTGTCCAACCCTTCTTCTTCTTCTTCCCTCCTTTGATCTCAGTTGTCTATTCATACTTCTTATTAATTTCATCTTCTTTTGTAGAATTAATCTCAGTTATCCATAAATACTTGCTTATGTATTAGGTATTGAAGTTAAAAGATCAGCAATGGTGTCAAAGGGATTAGGATTTAAAAGATCTAAAGTAAACCCAAGCTCAATTTCTTCAGTAAATAATGGAAATGTTAGGGATTTGGGGTTTGAAAATGGAATTTCTCTAATGATGACGATGATAATTGATCATAGATCTCAAATCTCATCTTCTGAATCCACTCATCTTCTTCAAATCTCTTGTAGAGTACAATTTAGGCAAGTTTGCCGTTGTGTCTCAACCGTGTCGGATCGTGTGACCCATAAATCAGCAGGGTCATGTTGAGATTGAACTGTTTAATAACCGGGTCATTTCGTGTTTAACCTATTTCGACCCACAACCTGACACAGATACGACCCGAAATGACCCGACACGACCCATTTGCCACCCCTAAGTTGGAGGTGCTGAGCTGAGAATTTGAGGATCACCGTGTGTCTTTCTACTTGTTGTTGGCCTCTAGTAATGTCCTCCTTACAGAAGCAAAGTGCTAACTTCCCATTCTTCTTGAAAGCCTGGAAGGTAGCAGGTGTGAGGTCCAGAGCTTTCGGTTGAAAGTTGGTGAAAAGAGAGGAGAAGGAAGCTGGAAGTCCCACCCACCATTTTGGGTGGATCTGAGGTGGTCGCCATTTTTTTTACTAAAAGTAGTAAAAAATGGTAGGTGAGGCCATGGGCAGGGGGAGAAACGGTAAGAAATGGGCAGAAAAATTACTAGAAATAGGGGTTGGAGGCGCAGGTTAGCAGGATAAAAGAGAGAGAAAGTGGAAAAAGCTAACATGCACTAGCAGAGCCTCTTATGCTAAGTTTGTAAAGCTTTTCATTAAAAAAGTGTTTTTTGATTAATATTAATTTGAGCCTTAAACTATACTTTTTAGAAATCGTCTATTATTAACTTTGACTTCTTGGTTCACCTTGCTCAGGAACGTTATAGAGCAAGTTCACCTTGCTAAAAACATATGACTAATTCAACAAGCAACCAGGAAATTGCTGAATAGAACCCCATTATTGGACACTAAGACCATTGTCAGCTGTAGAACAGGTTTATCCAAATCGTGGGGGTTAGAAAATGGTGAAATTAGACCAATGAACTAACTGAAGCAGGAAACATCAGCAACAGAGAACAGTTTCAAATCAACATACCAGAGCTTTCAGCCTCCTTGGCAGCTGTGGTGCATGCAGATAGTTTCATTCCTAGACTAACATCTGCAGATATGACAGACAATATGTCTGGCCTTGCCCCAATATCAAACCACTGATTGTTTACCCAATCCCTGGAAATTCTTAAATTCTTTCGTTGAAAACTTGAGAACCTATTTTCACCTGAAAATATAAAAATAACATATTAATATTAATGGTCCTGCAACAAGTAATGGCCTCTAATTTACAAAAAAGATTAAATGCCCACCAACTTAACATTCTGAACGAATTAGCTAATTAGCTGTAATGTAATATTAAAAAAAGAAAAATCACACCAAATTTTGCAAGGCACATACCTGAGAAGTAAACTTGCAGGTTATCATTTCCACATTCATCAATTCCAGTTACCACCCCTTCCCACCAGCCACTATACCATTTTGCATCCACCGGTGATCCGATCTCAAAAATATTACTTGCATTATCTTGAGAGGGAGGGCGTGGACGGGTTGTTAGGCGGCCTGAGCATCTCATTCCCAATTTATCTGGAGCTGCCAATCTGATAGGGATCCATTCCTAGACAAGATAAAGGGATAAAAAAAAGGTGAAATTTCACTTTACCATGGTGTAGTTTCCTGTCAACAAAGATAATGATGAGGTACTTATTTTTAGTTACATATGTTTTCATTCTTGGGGTTAGGATAACTATTTTATTACATTCATGGTGTATTTAAACAACCAATAATAAAATACAACAACACACATCCCTGTATTCAAACCAATACAACAAACATGAAAAGACATAGTAAGCGTCATGAGAGACACACATACCTCAAGATTGCCACATCCATCTACATCCTGCAAATCATCATATTGAACCTTCATTTTCTTTCGTGATAGCTGCAAGATCGTACACTTGAACCAGCAGCCTCGGATTCCACTATCTTGAGATAAAACCTCTATCTCAGCGTCAACCTTGAAAGGTGAGTGATTGGGCTCAACATACTTCAAAGCTGGTGGTGTGCTATCTAAAGCTCCAAGGTTCTGATATGTAGGTTCAGAGGCTGTTATCAGGCTCCTCTGGGCTGGCACTTTGACACCAGAACTACTTGTAACAAAACTTTCACGCCCTTGGCAACTTCTAGACTTCTTAGCTCCTTCTTTTAGAGTGCCTCCTTGACCTAAGCCTTCTACTTCTTCTAAAGACAAGACGACGTTTTGAAAATAATATCCCCGCAACTTCGTTACATCAAAGGGCTTAATTTTGCTCTTTATGAATTGCCTATAACACACATGCATTGTTGCTAAAGAAACATGAGGGAGGGAGAGCAAACATTTCTCATAATGTTCAGCAGTTAAAACTGAAGCAGGACCATCAACACATTCTGCACTAATGACCTGAGTTTGAGGTGTAATAAAGACTTCTCTTAGATGGGTCTTTGGCAGGGTTACTACATGTGCAACTTCCCGATTGTCATGAAACCATCGTGCTCTGACCTTCTTTTGTCCTTTCCTATCTTCATACATATCTTCCAAGTACGCGAGATAATGGCTGTCTTCTTTAGCCATAACGAAAACAAAAGAATGCACCTGGACATAGGAGAAAAATGGGCTTAATGAACAATAGGCTTATTCTGAAACAGAAGTTGAGAGAAATGCAGATACTCACACCAATAGTGATCCCATTCCTGCAAAATGATGGGTAATGTTTTAGCTGCTTACTGCAGGTCCACGGATCACCAGACCATAAAATGTCTGAACTATGACCTCTTAAATTGCTCGCATTCTGGCTCTGCAATAAATTTAGAGCAGTCCCACAAAATCAGACATTAAAGAAACAAGGACAGTCGGAGTTAAAGAAATTGTACAGATGGGAATGAGAAATTAATCAGATCACATACTGTTTGGTAAGATGGAAGGTCCCTTGGGTCAGGAGATCCTAAAGCTTGTCTTGGGTCTGGTTTTGATGAAACTGTTAGCAGAAATGTAAGCATTGGTTAGAAATCATCCAATTGAACAAAATTCATGTTTAATTGTTAAGTATCAATTATCAAAACAACAGTAATCAATTTCTACTAATGGAATTCCCCTCTAAATTTTTTTTTTACAAAGGAAATAAACTAAAAGAAGGATAAGAGTTAGTGCGAGCAAATGTATTTGGAAAAAAACACACCAGACGCCAGCGGTCTATCGTCTGTATAACAAATCCTGTCAATTCCAGCCATACCAAACAGACTTCTAAATTCGTAGAGAGTTACTCGCTTTGAACCTGGTTTTCACTAAAGAGATGTCGGTGAGGTCTTTCCAAATGAGATTAGATGATTTATTCACCGAGGAGGCGAGTACCAGATGTTCAGCATGTGGTTATGTTCTTTGAAGCCAGAACCATTATTTTACGACACGTGGTGTCGTACTATGCCATACGACAGAAAAAGTAGTGTTTTAGGGCAGTGTTTAAAAAGGCGTGCAAAAACTCGCTGTAAGGCTCCCCTTATGGCGTTTTGACCCAAAAATGCATTAAGGCTTATTAGTAAAAGCGCGGTGCACAAAAAGCTTATGCTATTGGACCGCCATCAACACTTTTGGGAAAAAACTCACGCTATTTACACTATATATAAAAAAAAACCACGCTATTTGTGCTTTTGCTTTTAAACCCTTACTTTATGTTTTTCGGGTATGGATGGTTTGGATTAAAAGGTTGCAACTTTAGAACTTAAGGGCTGATTGTTGAATCAAACAAACCCCAAATCCCTAACAAAAAGTCCCTAACAACTTAAGGGTTGATTGTTGATTAACTTTGAACTTTGAAGAACCTCAAGATGTCTTAATTAGTTAATTATCATGTTGTGTTTGATTACGAGTTTACGACATTATGTAGCTTTTGAACCTATGTTTGAATTCTGAGTTTATGATATTATCTATCATTTTGTGATTTGTATGCATTATTTTGATGCTATATTTTTTTAAATATTTATTTAATTAAAGAAAATAAATGCACAAATAGCTTGCACCATAACGCCTTATGGCTTCCGTCTCATTTTTTCTAAGGAAAACACTTTAGCCTCACGCCTCGCCTTTTTAAACACCGTTTTATGGTGTCAAATACAAAGACCAATAATATCCAAACAAACTCTTAAATTAAATATTATGTTAAAGCAAAAGAAATCAGGGTAGCTGTGACTGTGAGAGCACCGTCTTTGTACTTGTTTCTTCTTCCTTCTTCTTTCTTAATATACATGCTTTGTAATCAATTCATTTCATACAGATATATGAAAAAGGGTACATAAGTTTGCTAAAAAGAGATGAGATACCCCAAATAAGACAAACAAAAAACTACATATGCGTTTAACAACTAGAAAACTATAAAACCCACTATAGACCCAAATGTAATTGTCTCCTAACAGGATAGAAAGGACTTGAAAGAGATGTCCTTGTATTATGGCTAAGGCTAGTTCCAAAGGAACACCAATCCTTTAATGCCAAAATGTATCTGCGGGTTCCTGGAGATCCTCACCTGGAAGTGTCTATGTTTCCATTCCAGTAATATCCACCATAGTATTACACATGAGACGATGCTCTACAATATCTTCTTAGCCCGTTTTGCACCAAGTATTTTGAGTTTTCCATTATCATCTTTGTAGATTATTTAATGTAAATAACGTTTCTTTTGGAATTTTAGTCAGGTCGGGTTATGTTAGGAAGTTTGTCTTATTTAGAAACTTAAGCTTGATTACGAGTCAAGTGCGTCAACCTATATTTGCCTTCAATTATGTACCAATAATCAATTTTTTTAATTATTGATGGAATAAAAGCTGATATTCGCCCTTGCCGGTATAGGATACCTTTGTTTATTGTGTGTAGATAAGGAGTGATATCCTTGATTTATTCCCTGAGACAGATTTGCATCACAGGAAATGTCGTTGTTTCGTGCCACAAGGAAAAGGTTGCGGGAATAAAACTTCATGCCCCTCTAAAAAATTAGAGGGAGTGAGATGCGACGATGATACGTATATGAATTTACTGATGCTATCCACTATGTAGCAACAGCTACTGCACGACCATTCAACAAATCCACGTCCTGTAACTAACTTTGAAGGCAAAAATTCTATTGCTAGTTTCAAGCAAGAGCACCTTTGTTTGCTACCAAGACTCATGGCACCAAGAGATGGGAATCAGAACTGGAGATTGAGAATGTCTCTAATCTGGTTGTTGAAAGCTCAGTTATCATTTCCGTGTTGATGAGAAACTACCTTTGTTGTTTGAAAATTTTCATTTTTACATTTGATAAAAAGTTAGATAAAGATCATGTTGTTTTTGACGAGTCTCCTAAAATTCATTTTTTTGACAACTCAAAAGCATGGAGGGGTTCTGTAGTTAGAAACCATTACAGTGAATTCATTGAAACCATCATTTTAACAACTTATATGAATCCATTAAAAAATTGAAGGAAAGCTAGATTTTTTAGAACTGCGTGTCTGAAAAAAAATGTTTATCAAATTGCTTCCCTATGGGTGAAGCAACCAATGTTCCTAAGCCCAAATTTCAATGGTTTCATATTCAAAACAGAATTGTAAGTTGCATACTGTTGTGAGACTATGTTCATTGATATGTAACTAGGGTTCTTATAACGTGTTACAATGTGATGTCTTTTAGAAAGTCTATTGTATATAGAAACTAAGTTGCATAAAAGTCAAGTTTGTCTAAACTTTTTCCCGTAAAGTAGATTTTACCGATGAAATGAAAATTTGCAAAGTAAGAAACAGTTCAAGGTAGTGAAAAGGGATTTCAACTACCCTGTTTTTCTGCCATTACAATCAAAAAAGAAATGGAAGAAATAACTTAATAATTTCTTAGCTCCCCATAATAACGTCTCCCCATTGCAGCAACAGGTCCTGGTATTTGTACCTTCTCCTCCCCACCCAACATGCACACTGAAACAAGATAGAGCCTTAAATTTCACTGCAGAAGGCATATATTTTAATAAATATAGTTAACTTCTGAATCTGGAGTAAAAAGTTGATTTCACGTGCTATTTGTTTTAAAAAGTTGATTTCACGTGCTATTTGCTCTACATCTTGCACCACACCAAATGGAATACTTTCCAATAGAACTGGATTATATGGACCATTGATGCCAACGAACTACGGTCATCCTCACTCCTCAGATATCTGACTACCAACAGGCAAAAAGAACTGCAAACATCCTATCTTGGTCATATTGCCCCAAAGTATAAAAGGATGCCGATGACATTGATACCATCTGCAGATAAATGCTTAAGCTCCATTTAAACCAAATTTGACTCCTTTTAAGTAACCTTAGAATCAAGTCAATCAACTATCTTCCTTTCATTTCCTAACAAGTCAAAAAGTAGAATACACAGAATTGCTATAATGGGTCACGTCACCTTTCTGAGGCCCTTAGGGTTGTGCGAGCATCCCAACAATGATCCATAAATCAAGATAAATCTCATTTCCTTCCTAAAATTTTCAATTCTAATGTAAAAGACATCCATCCAAGCTGTAGTACAACAATATCAGCACTATGCATGAAAGAAATAGGAATAAGCATACTCATCCAGAAGTGAAGGTGGAAAAGCTCCATGCAAAGTCACAACAAAATCCCACATTAAGACATGAGACTTTTTCAATACGTTAATGCATTTAACTCTATGATGTATGCGTTATGTTCAACTTAATCAATTAAAATACAATAGATAAGACCATTTAGCAAATATGAACACAACAGTTACACAACCTCAGCTGAATTTACTGATTCAAACATAATTAAAACAAGTACCACAAGATAGAATACATACTGGATACATCTTGTGGAGGACGCTGCTTCACGACCGAAGAAGTGAGCCATTCAACCACCTCTCTTTTTGACTTCCATTTAAAACCAGCAGTGATATTCCTTTCAGTCCCATAAAGCTGATAGAACTCGTCTGCAACAACATAAACCATGTGCCTAAGACTTCTCTCAGTGCCCACAACAGCAAGAATAGAATTCCCATCAGTATCTGTGAAGTAATAGTGAACTACTCTGCTACCCTTCACTTGTGAAATATAAACCTCTTTCCATTCCAAAAACCCACCAACATTTGCCGCCGACATATTCCCAGACCTCTAAAACCACCTAAAACTTCACAGAAACCCTAATCAAAACTCGAAAAATTAACAAATTGGTCAATACCCAATTCTCCTAATTGCCTAAAAAGCTAATTTCATGAACCCCCAAATCAAAATCCACACACAAAAGGGTTACAAGAATCCAACATAACTAAAAAAAAAAAGAATCTAATAAAACAACACTTGTCAATCTCTATGAGATTCTTCTTCCTATTCTACTAAAACTCAATCCCTTAAGGAATGATTAGTTCCAGCTAGAAAAACTCAACAAAGGGTAAGCAAATTGATGAAAAAACGAAATGGGCATCAATAAAAATCTGAAAAAATAAAAAAAAATCAATAATTAGAGAAAAACTAAGACAAAATGGAGTGATGGGAGGTTCTGAAAGTGAATAAAAAAGTTGGGATGGAAGAGAAAAAGAAGTGGGTAACCATGAATGAAGTCAGAGATGTTGCAGAGGAGGTTTGGAAGTCTGTTGTTGTTGATGCCTATGTGAACTGGTGTTGATGACTACTGATGATGGCTGAAGATAGAGAAAGTAAAGAAGAAGTGTGGGTGATGATAGTTTTTATATATATTCTCTATTTTAGTGAAATTCTAGTTTTGCCCTTTCTTAAGATCTTTTTGTTGGTTGGATCTTCTTGAGATTTGTGTATATAAAGGGTATTATAGTAAGTATGTTTAAGGTTAAAAATAAAATATACACTTTATTTTGAGTAAACCCTATATTTTATTAATATTTAAATTAATTTATATTTTAAGTAAACAAAAAAAAAATTTTTTTTTTTTTTTTTTTTATAATAAATTTTTTATTGCTAAACTCAAAGAATTACACAAGAGTTGAGGATTAACACGCTACAAGCTGCGTTGTAAACACAATTTTCCTTTGCAACCCGATTTTCCTAAATACATTTTCATTGAAACTAGTGGTCTATCACGTTGTTTCTGAGGTTAAGGAATACGAATATTATCAACAATTTAATGCAATTTTGACTTTAGTTAGGGAATCTTATTAGTTGGATTTTTTTGGATTGTAATTAAAATTTAGTTTGTTTTTTTTTTTTTTTTTAACTTTCTTGCCTTCTAGGTAGAATCTTATAAAGCAAATTATAAATGATAATTAATTTTTAAATTAATTTATATTTTGAGTGAACAAAAATATGTTTTTTTTTTCTATAGTAAATTTTATATTGATAAACTCAAGTAATTACACAAAGGTAGTGGATTAACGCGCTACAAACTACGTTGCGAACTCGATTCTCCTAAATACATTTTCATGGAAACCAACTACCATCACGTTGTTTTCTGAGCGCAGAGGCTAAGGAATACAAAGATTATCAACTATTTAATGGAATTTTGACTTTTTTTCGTGAAATGAATCTTTCCAATTGGATTTTGTTTGAATTCTAATTAAAATTTAGTTGTTTTTTTTTGTTTTTTTTTTTTTACTTTTTTGCCTTTTAGGTAGAATTTTATAAGGCAAATTATAAATGACAATTATTATGATTTAATGTGATTTTGAGAACTTAAACTTGCAATGTACGATGGATCGTAATGCAACTAAGCTCATTTGGTAATACCCCTGGGCGATGATACCCGAGGACTAGCACGCTACAAGCCGCGCTCAAGTCCATTCTGAATAGCAAACCCGATTTTCCAAAATATATATTCATTGAAACCAGCTGTCATCATGTTGTTATCCATTATCTTTTGCACTCTCTTGAGGAGCTCAATTTTCTTTTGAGGCTAAGGAATACGAAGATTATCAACTATTTAATGCAATTTTGACTTTTTTAGGTAGGGAATCTTTTCTATTGGACTTTTTTGGATTGTAATTAAAATTTAGTTTTTTAACCTTTTTAGGTAGAATCTTATAAAGCAAATTATAAATGATAATTATTACTAATTAATTATTTAATGTGATTTTGAGAACTTCTTAAAGTAGCAATATACGATGGATCGTAACGCCAACTGAGCTCATTTGGTAATACCCTTGGGCGATGATACCAGAGGACTAGCACGCTACAAGTTGCGCTCAAGTCATTTCTGGATAGCAAACCCGATTCTCCTAAATATATATTCTTTGAAACCAGTTGTCATCACGTTGTTATCCATTACCTTTTGCACTCTCTCGAGGAGCTCAATTTGCTTTTGAAGCTAAGGAATACGAAGATCATCAACTATTTAATGCAAATTTTACTTTTTTTTAGAGAATCTTTGTCAGTTGATTTTTTTTTGTTGGATTATAATTAAAACTTATTTGTTTTTAACTTTTTTGGGTAAGAATCTTACAATAAATTATAAATGATAATTATTACTATTTGATATTTTAATGTGATTTTGAGAACTTCTTAAAGTAGCAATGTAGGATGGATCCATACATGGGCTGGATATATATTAATGAAAGATAACTTTTGAGATTTCTTGTGTAGATAAGATATATATGAAGCAAAAGGAACCACAACCATTCAAAGCTTCCCTACCTAAAGAGAGTGGTGAATTCAAGGAAAAAAAGGTTCAAGAAATGAAGACTTGCATCCTCAGGTCTCATTTCAATCTTCCAAGCCAATCTTATCTTTAGCACCTCACCACCTAGAACACTTCCATCTTTCCTTTTCAACAAGATCATTTCTAGTTCTAGAAAAACTAGAACCTAAACAAAACCAAGTGCAAGAAACCTTACAAAAGAAAGCAATACAAACAAAGCCCATCATCTAAATTAGTTTTTGACGTCTGGGGGTAAGATAATGTGGCAGACTGGCAGCAGGTCAATAAGTCTTGAGATTAATGCAAGTTGTAAATTTTGATGTGTACATATAATGGAATAAAGTAAACACACCCTAATTGGTCAATACACAAGGAATAATAGTAAAACGAAACATTTTTCATGAATAAAAAAAAACACTTGAATAGAAGAAAAAATGAAATTAAAACCACTCGAATTATTCAATAACTACAACAAAATTGATAATTTCGATTAGCAGAATAACCAAGGAAAACAAAGTACCTCATGTTCTCTAACAAGAGACTGGCGATCCCAAACGAAGAAAGTGACGAAAACGAATGCAATAAAGAGAAAGCTAAACGTTTAGGACGTTTAAGATAATAAGAAGGATTCAAATATCTCCATCGAAGTGATGAAGAAGAAGATGATGATGATGAAGATCTACTTGTTCCCGCCATTGATTTCACTTTTATTTGTTCAATTTCAAGTAGTTGAGTAGATCGAAGAAGAAGACTCGATGATCATTAGTTTTTTAAGGTTCGAGAAGAAAAGAACAAAGAGATATTTAAAAGAAAGAGGTTTTCGAAATCTTCTTTTCTCGTTCTCTTGAATCACAAAAAAATAGTCAGGGCGAGGAGAGAGAAAATGAATAGAATTCACAGACTTCAGAGGGAACTGAGTGCGAGACTGCGAGTGGAAGGAAGGTAGTAGTTGTTTGGTAACTTCATGTAGAAGAGGTTGGTAACAAAAATAGGCCCACCAACAAAAACAGATCCAGATCCAGATCCATTAAGTGCATTATTATGGGAATGGAAGTATGGAACATGATTCTTTACGTAAAACACCATTTGTCTAAGCAAAGTATTGTACCAAATTTTTTCATCTGGCCAATCATACTCCAAAAAATTTCATGTGTAAGGAGTAGGGGTGTCAATTTCTGCCAATTTTCAGATTTTTTCGGTTCTTGATCCAATTTTTTTCGAATTTGAAATAGATTATTGCAGTTCCTATTTTTGAATTTCTGATTTTGGAATTTCTCAAAAAAAAGATGAAATGGAATTGAAACTACTCCCGTGAATCTAATCTGATCAGATTTCTGATTCTAATCCGATTTGATTTTTCGATGAATATTTCAAAATTTCTGATAATTTAAATAGATTTAATTATTCTCATTTTTGAAAATATACATATATATAAATATATATATATATATATATATATATATATATATATATATATATATATATATATATATATATATATATATACATGTGGTAAAAGCTTGGTTTTTCTTTAAGGGAGACTTATTCAAAAGGACAGAAACAGTTGGTTTCTTATTGAAAAGGGCTTTGAAGTCAACAAATTCTGGACAAAAATACCCACCCTAATCATAGTATGATTTTAGGTCGAATCATATATAAGAAATTATTTTTTGCACAAAACACTATAACCTAGGTAGAGAGTGATTAACCCTAGTGGGAAAGGGCAAAGTCGGAATTGCACAAAATTTTGACACTATGATTCTACCTAAAATCATAAGTTTTTGTCTTTTTCAACAAGTCAACAAAAACTGCATATCTTTTTCAACCATGACTTTCAAAGAGATTGTCCTTATGGAGGGTTGACTCAAAAGAGATTGTCCTTCTCACCAAGAAAAACATGATTGGTCCTTCATAATAGTTACTTGTTTCTTTAATGGCAGTTATTTTAGGGCGACTTGAAGAAATAATCGATTTTCTTATTCTGTGATCTGAATTTAATTATTTTCCAATAAAATCATTCATTTTTTCATTACCTAATCTGATTATGGTTCATTATGAGCCATAATACGATACCAACCATGATTACCAATTCAAGTTCTTCTAAGAGTACGGGAAACCCTAATTCTCCTAAGGTGTCCCAAAATGAAAGAGAAGAGGATTTGAGCAGCCCTACGACTAATCGAAGTGCTAAGTATGATGATATAGACCAATTGGAGGCTGAACTTCGACTCAAGTATGGAGTAGGCTCGATTGAGAAATTTAAGGAGAGAGTCCTGAAAACAAACGAGGAAAACATGCTAGTGCACATGAGACTCAATTGAATCAAGCTAGGGTTTCAGAGGATGGAAACACTAACATGAAGGTTGTGGTTGTTGGTGACTCAACAAACCCTAGGGAACTCTTGGATTCTGCTAAACCATCAATGGTTTGGGAGTGATAGAAGAGGGTAAGCAATATAGCAATGGGGAGCAAGGTGAAAGTTATAAATCATGGGTGTCGGTGCTAGGGAGGAAAACAGTAGGGAAGGAAAGTTTGAAATATGTACCACCAACAATGGTGGATGGCAAACCAGTAGTCCATAGTAGTTCGAAACAACTCAGTCATGTGAATGATAAATATGCAGACTTGGTTATCGGAAGCTTTGTTGGGAAGAGGCCACCATACGCTTACGTGAAGGATGTGTGCGCCAAAGTGTGGAGGTTGAAGACTGATTTCTCTATGCAAGGTTATGGCGAAAACATGGTTACCTTCAAGTTCAAGAGTGAAGAAGATAGAATGAATGTACTGGAGATAGGTTCTTTTCACATTGCAAGTCAGTTGTTCATTGTGCGACCATGGAAACTATTTGTTGAAACTGATATAGAAGAGATGAAAACGATCCCTATATGGATTGTGATGAAGAAGTACCCTATGGAGTTATGGGATGCTGAAGGGTTTAGCCAAGTGTGTAGTAGGAGTACCACTTTTTGCTGACAAGCTAACGGAGGAAAGGAAGAGAACTACTTTTGCTCGTGTGTGTGTGTGGAGGTAGATGTGAAGTGCAAATTCCCTAAAGAGATAAGAGTTGTTGTGGATCAAAAGAGGGCAATTAAAATACCAGTAGAGTATAACTGGAAACCCCCAAGGTGCACACATTGTCAAATATTTGGGCATACTGATACTAAATGCCCTAGGACGTCCAAGAAACATAAAGAAGTTGTTTGGCTGCAGAGAGAGAAACAAGTAGAAGAGGAAAAAATGAGTGCAATAAGGAAGTTTCTGTCGAGGTAATACATGCTACAGAAGGAGTAAGTGATCCTGAGGAAAAAAATAATGATGAAGGAAAAATTAATGAGGGAGAAAATGAGAAACGAGTGAGGGGGGAGAGAGTAGAAGGGAGAGAGAGAGAGAGAGAGAGAGAGAGAGAGAGAGAGAGAGAGAGAGAGAGCCAATGCACATATGCTGATGGGTGGCAGTCCCCTAAGAAAAAACATTCTTGTAAACCTATAGAGCTGGATAATGAGGGAAGAGCAATAATAGTGAATAGTAAACAACAAGAGAAGAACGATGGAAGTCATGAAGGTGCTCCTTACTCTGAGGGAGTACAAAAACAACAAAAAAGGGATGTCAGTCCAAAGAATGGTAGAGGAGCTATAGTGAAATAAACACTTACAACAAAAGGTGCCGCGTTTGGGAATGGTAGTAAAAGCTCAGTGGGTGCAAGCACACCCACTTTAAACCCAAGGAAGTTTAAATAATGCATATAGGCTGTTGGAATATGAGAGGTTTCAATCGACATTTTAAACACACAGAAGTTAGGAAGCTTATTAGGAGGAAGGAGTTATGTATAATGGGGCTAGTAGAGACAAGGGTCCAACAAAACAATATGGCTAGAATCACAGATAAAGTCTGCCCAGGTTGGAACACTACTGAAAACTATCTATTTAGTGAATTGGGGAAGATATGGGTATCCTGGAATCCACGAGTGTGCGATGCGCAGAACATACAGTGCAGTTTGCAACATATCTCTATAGAGATAACTATGAACACTGGTTGTCAATTTTACCTTATAATGGTGTATGCGAGTAATGATAGAACAACTAGAAGAGAACTTTGGAGCTATCTTATGAACACTGCAGCAACAATGAGGATGGCATGGTTGGTGCTTGGAGACTTTAATACAGTTTTGAGCCCACTTGAGACCTTATAATGGTGTATGCGAGTAATGATAGAACAACTAGAAGAGAACTTTGGAGCTATCTTATGGACACTGCAGCAACAATGAGGATGGCATGGTTGGTGCTTGGAGACTTTAATACAGTTTTGAGCCCACTTGAGAAGATTGGTGGAGCTGAGGTAAGGCTAGCTAAAATAGTTGAAATCATACAATGTTTTAATGGGGCTAGACTAGTGGACCTTAAGTATTCTGGGAATTTCTTAACCTGGAATGACAAGAGAGATGACAGACAATGGAGCAACCTAGATAGGGTGTTGGTTAACACTGAATGGTTGCAAGCATGTCCTGATTACGAAGCTGAGTTTCTGAACCCTGTGACAACAAGTGACTACTCAGCTATGATTGTAGAATCAAAGAAGCAACAAGGAGGTAAGAATAAGTCCTTTAGATTCTTTAATTTTTGGCCTAATGAAGTTGGCTTCTACACTATCATTGAACAGGCATGGAAGATTAGAGTGGCTGCCAACCCCACATATGTTTTTATGACCAAATTGAGGAATGTAAAAGCTAAACTGACTGGGTGGAATAAAAACATTGTTGGTAATGCACTAACAAGAGCTGAAGAAGCAAGGAGATTGGTCACATTGATTCAAACTGAATTACAATCAGCACCACTAGATCATGAACTCATTGCACAAGAGAGACAACTATTAGAGATTTGGTGAAGGAAGCAAACGCAGAAGAGACCTTACAAAAGCAAAAATCCAGGGACAACAACATCACTTTGGGTGACAACAATACTAGTTATTTCTTCAATTCTGTAAAGGCTAGAAGAATAACTAACAAAATATCTTGCTTGCATGACAGTCAGGGGAATGTACTTAGTGAGATGGAGGATATAGGAAAGGCTTGCGTCAACTATTATAGTACTTTATATGGTCCAGAGGCACTGCCAGCAGTTGACTTCTTAATGTATAAGGAGTTACCACCAAGGGAGCAGATCAGTGAAGAGGTGTACAATGCTTTGCAATAGTTCTATTAAGTCATGGATTTCTATTCACCTTCAAGTCATGGATTTTTATTCACCTTCATCTTAATCACTATAAAAAAAACCAAACAACTTATCACCTCCAACAAACCTTGGTGCGTAGCACGGGTTCAACAACTGGTGGAAAACAATTAATCAAGCTCCCAACGAGAACGATGGGCCTCAAAAGACCCACGATCTATTTGTTCCACGTTGGCACTAGACCGGCTTGGAGCAAACAATCCCACCTATGATAGCAACTGCGACTTTTTATGATGGGTACACAACAATAAAAATGTCTACGCGTTGAGGGAGCAATGAGCTGCCTCAAACATAAATGAAAAGGAACACTAGTATAAAGTTTACTGCACAAATAAGTAGGGAGCCCAAGAACAGACATGTTCCATTTGCAACTCATAGGCTAACAAGTGCACGTTAAGACCATCGCCTACCCGACCGAGTGCATTCTCCCAAGTTGAGGCTCAGAGAAAGCAAAAGGTAAAATGGTTGACGCATAGATGCCTCTCAACCAACAATCCATTTGGTCGTCACTCGCTTGCCTTGGCCAACCAACACTGAATGTTCGTTTCAGATGGCAACGACCAAATAGATTGGGCGAGAGGTGACCACATTTTTGCCCCCCAACCATCCTCTAGTTGCCGTCATGCGCACTAAACCTTGGGCAACCAGCACCAATGACTCGATTTAGAAGGGTACATGCAACTTGGAGACATGCCGCAACTGGGGGCACAACCCAATATCGAGCATGCTTTGACTCCCATTCATTCGCCATCCACTTGCGTTGCTATGCAACTCATTTGGGTCCAATAATATGTTGACCCGTCATTCCTAATTTCATCTCCATGCAAAATCGAAAATTGTAAAAATATGAAAAAGAGAAAAACATATTACAGTGTTCTTCCACAGTTCCACGAGATGTTCTTGGTTTTCTTCCACGCATCAATTCAGACTATTTCTCTCTTTTTGTTCTTCAAATTTATTGAATTGAAGATTATCAGTAGGTTTCTCATCGGTTTCAACTTTACCCATTGTTGGGGTTTCACTTGCTCTTATATTATTCATTCAATTCTTGGATTTACTCTTTCTTTATTCTTTTTTGGTGTTTTACAATTCGTTTCATTAGAGAAAATGGGAAGGTTTCTCATTTTATCAACCGTAAGATGGAATCAAGGGATGATATAACGTCACGTGTAACAGTCTTTGTTATTAAAATTCAATCTCGTGTTATGCATGTCGTGGGGCAATATTGTTATTTTTAAAAAATTAACAAGCAAACAACAGTCAACTCGCGGAAGGTGCCCCAAGCTCTAAATATCAATTAAAAGCGTCCCATGCATTTTCTAAATAAACATTATTTAGGCGTACCAAAATTTAAAACCCCAAAAATAAACCATACAAATTCAGCAGTTTGCTTAAAGATACAAACTGGTTCAAAACAAGCAAATTAGAGGTCTAATAAGTCTAACATGCCAACTGATTAAAAATTTAAAACTACAAAATAAGGCCAACTGAGAAAATGCCCAAGTTTTCGACGTAGAGTAAAACGATCATAGCCCATTGATATCATAATAAGCCTAAACCCCTTAGTCTGATCCATCTTCTACATACAAAACTAGGGCTGGCAATGGACCGGTTCGGACCGGGTATTAGAAATACCAGACCTGAACCATTAAAAAACCTAATAGATCCGGACCCGAATCCAGACCCTATTGGGTCCAAAAGTAAAAAACCATACCCGTACCAAACCTTAACGGATCAGATCCGGGTTGGATCCAGATCTTTTGGCTAACAATTGATTTGTTAAATTTATGTATACCAACTTAAAAAAAATATTTTACTTTTTTAGAATCTAGATATATTTGGTAAATATGGTAAATGTTTGTATTGATTTGTATGTTTTTAAGGTAATTGATATATATTTGGAAGATGGTTAGTATTAGAAATTATATTTGCAAAAGTCATGTTTCTTAAATATATAATTTTTATGACATATTTGTAGTGTTAGTAAATTTAAAATATTCAAAATAACTAAAGAATTCATGTCGGGTCCATATAGGTTCGGTATCCATTAATTCCATACCCGAACCAATAAGAATCGGGTTTTATTTTTAGGAACCGGACCCGAACCAAAACATAAAACTATAGTACCAAACCCGCTCTTATCGGTTCAGATCGGATTTCGGGTCTAACCCGATCCATTGCCAGCCCTATACAAAACCAAAAGATCAAAATGATCCGGCCCAACTAAAGATTTCTGTCTTTGACAGAAATGAATAACGCCATTTTGAATGTTGGGAGCCATAGAGCTCAATCAAAGTGGGCATGATCCAGACTCCCTACTTACATTTCTACAACTATCAAATGATACAGAAGGAAATTTTCAAACACTTATAAAATTGTCAGAACACATTTGGAATAAGGTGAAAAAAGCCCGACTCCATATTTAAATTAACAACCATTAATGGGGTTTCCCACCTTCAAATTACAACCATTAATGATATTTTCTGTAAGTTTTCTTACATATCTACAAATCTTGAATTTCCATGAAAAACAGTATAATAAAGCAGTAGAGGGTCTTGGTTTCGAAATACATGAAAGCCACTCTGAATGTATGTCCTCACATTTCTCTAATGCAAAAAGTTCAGTTTACATGTTTAATGCAGTTATGCCAAAGATGGTGCATATTTCCTACTCAGTACTGAAAGGGCCGCGCTTTTCTCTGCGCTTTTCTCTGCAAATTTACCTAAAGAGGCTACACAATTCTTTATCCCTCTTAAGCTTAGTAAGAGTACTTAGAGCAAGCATCCGACTCACACAAACCACCATTGGGGGGCTGCTTGCCCAGAATATCCTCATTAAAGATTCAACAGTACAACGTTTTGTAACTTAAAAGGATCAGTACCTGTCTTTGATGTGGTTCAATTGCCTCTTTAATACCTCATTCTCTTTTCTTAGTTTCATAATCTTCTGCTTGAGTGTTTCGACATGACGATTCGAAGTTGAGTCTCGTTGCTGGTCTGCTAACTTTTTGCAGCTGTTCTCCACTGCAGAACACCAGATAGAGTTAATCACATTAGATTCACAAAGGCAGCTCATAAAACAATATTTCTTTTTCTGTCTTTTTTATGACAATAATTTCTCCAAGTTCGATCAAGATGCTTTAAAAGACTCGGGTACATTGATGTAATCAAGAGTCTGACTATCTCTTGCTAATATTTTCGAATGAAACAACTTATATTGACAAGTGCGGCCAAGAAATCCATCATCCGATAATGACCAGTTACTATAAGTTCAGATGACATGATAACTCATGAAATAGAATATGCAATGACAGAAAATGAAAGATAACTCACATTCCTTCTCCACGTATTGAAGCTTCTTATTCAACTCGTACTTTTCTTCTTGTTCAACTAGAAGCCAATCCTTCAAATCCTGTACCTCATGATGATCTGCCAAGAAAAGATTATTCAGCATATCCACCATTCAACGCACATCTCAGTTTAAAGAACCAATCTAAACAGGTTCACCATCCAAGATAAGCCAAGAATCATACGTTTTGACTCGATATCATCGTGAACCCGTTCCAACCTCCTTGAAAGGGCTTCTATATGTTTCTTGTGTGTAGCCAAGTCTGCACGGAGTTGATATATTGTTTCTTCCTTTTCTGCTTGTTGAAGTAAAAAGCATCTAAAAAATAACACCAGAGCCTCACTTTTCAAATGAAGGAGGAATCAAAGATAGACTAACAATCTACTATTGATAGAAATTTCTCTTACCTAACCTGTGTCTCCAAATCTTCAATCGCTGCTGCATACTCTCGTTTTAGTAAATCCACTGCTTTCTTATGTTCCTGCTTAAAGTTTCATTCATTGATATTTCTTGGGGGTTTTACTTTATAAAAGAATCTAGGGAGAATTAGGTCAAAGCATCGTTACTACAAACACACACATACTAGAAGCTTTCCTATGTTTCAATCAACAAGAACTTATAGCTGTACACTGTGAAGATCCCACCTCAAGTATAGCAGTTGCGGTCTTACTCAAATGTTCTTAGATCGTTCATTGAGAATGGTCTCCTGATTGACTCAAACACCCATCAAAACAGGCTGGTTTTCCAAAAATGTATGGTATAGGCATCAGGGTCAGAAAACAAACAAGAACGGAGACAATTCGCCAGAATCTTTCAAAGCTAAATCTGACACATTATGTTGAAGTTCAATGTTTAAAATTTTGAAATAATTAAAAGCAGATAGACATCATTTTTATCGGATATTTAAGTATAAACTCTCTAAGCGTTAATGCAAATGTAAACAGTAGTTTCATGACCAGTGGTGGCCAGTGTGATCGAGAATTCTGATATGGAAAAGCATGGATATCCATTGGTCTCTAGTACCTACCTAAACCATGTAAACTAAAATTCTAACATCAATCTCCTAAGAAGAATATTACTTGGTTCCCAAATCCGCAGAATTATCTATAACTTCAGTTTTCTAGTCCTCAATACAATAATTTCAACATCCTGATTTCCACCACGGTCATAAAATTTTCTAAATTACAGAATAAAAGAAAATAGACTAAGAATTTATGGATTTAAGAGCGTATAGAATTACTACTGTAGTATAAAAGTAATTGTTATTTTGTTGACTTAGATGTAGAAGCAGCATCATCTTCAGAATTTCTAATAGCTTTTCATTTTTCATTTTTGGGATTAGGCAGACGCTCTACTTAATGGATTCAATTCATCAAACATCATGTTCCCCTCAACATTTGCAAGCATTTGAGGCCTAGAGAAGGTACACACATCATAGTCTCTGGAGAGAAACTTAACTCACTGGACAGAAGGCAAAACCATTAGAGTTTTCACAAAAATGAAATCCTACAAATTCTCAAACGAGCAAACAAAGTGCATCTCAAGGTACCTTTGTAGTTTTGTTTCACTTCTTCACCACCCCTGGATGTTCTTTGCTCATGTGAGACTGACTTTTTCCTAAATCAAGCGAAGATACTCTAGAAATCACCTCAGCCATAGGGCCATCCTGAGAAACTATCTCACACCTTTTAATATAATAATCCAAATGTCTGAATTTATAGTTCCTTGTTACTAGTGTTATCACTTGCAGCCTATGATGGGCTCAACACTGAATGAAACCCACTTTTTAACAGTTTCTTTTGAATGGCCGCCTCTCCCCAACCCTTAACCCTAGCCACCTTTGACCACCGTTGACCCCCGCTCATTTTCCGTCAATTCTCTTCTCTGTTTCTCCCAGGTGCTTAGGCCTTCGTATAGTGAGTAGTGGGTCGTAGTTCTGAACTAATTGAGCAGGGATTAACACTGGGGAGGAGGAGGACCTGGATTGATTCCCCTCCTTTGGTGCCTAGCCCTCTTAGGGAAGAATCGGCAAGAGGTCGTCGGCGCTCAGCGAACGGGGATTAAAGCTATGGTGCAGGAGGCATCCAGCAAACTACGGATGCTGACTACACTGCCAGTTTTTTTCAAAAGAGAATCCCGCTACGCCGGACCTGGATTGATTCCACACCATAGTTCCTAGCTCTATTGAATATCGATTCCCTCTTTTTCCTTTTCTCCTTGTCCTTTTCTCACACCCTTTGCTGCTGATGGGTATAGCTTCTACACCTTACTATGTCTGATTCCACCCAGTGCACTGTTGTGGTGGCAATTGCTACTACAGCAGATCCGGTCACCACACTACCTCCACCTTCCAAATTGCCTGTTCACACCTACATTCATTCACCAAACCAGCAAACCCCTGAAACCCCTCCACCACCCCCCCTTTTGGGAAAGGAACCATTTCTGAAAATCCACTGGCTCTACTAGTGGAAAAGGAACTTACAACCTCTGAACTTCAAGTTGGAAGTTTGACGGTGCAATTACCCCAAATCGACCTGGATACGAGGAAGGAAACTAGTGGAGAAGCTTGGAATTCCATCCTTAAGAAGAAACCTTTGTCGACCAGTAATGAAGATCTGATTTTTTGCCCTCCAGTTAACAAAGATGGAATTTTGCAAATTGATGAGGAAACTTGTGTAGAAGGGACCAAAGAGTGGGAGGATATGCTTGTTGGTTTCTTTATAGATAAGAAACTACCTTACACTCTTGTTAAACGACTTGTTGAGAAGAAGTGGGCGCTCCATGGCCAAGTTGAAGTGTTGCTGGATGGAGACCTTTTCTATTTCTCTTTCAACAACATTGAGGATCGTGAGAAAGCTCTGGAAGAGTGTTCTTTCCACATGATGGGAAAGTTCTTCATTGTTCGGCCTTGGACTAGAGACGTTGAAGAAGATCGCGGTCAAATTACCAACATCCCAGTCTGGGTTAACCTGTTCAAGGTTGCCAAGTTCCTATGGACGACGAAGGGTCTCAGTATGATTTCAAGTACCATAGGTAAGCCTCTGTTTACTGATAAGAATACTGAGAGGAAGAAAATGCTCTCATTTGCTAGGGTATGTGTAGAGGTGGATGCTAAAAAAGAGCTACCTTGCTCCATTCTTCTTCAGACTCCTAGTGGAAAAACTTTGACTGTAGATATTGAGTATCTTTGGAAACCACTGATATGCACCACTTGTAAGGTTTTGGGCATGAAACTACTAAATGTGGTAAGGTGGAGAAGGTAGTGGGAAAACCAAACAAGGAGGGGTGGCAAAATGTCAACAAAAACAGGAAGGGTCATGTTAATGGGGGAGACAAGCGTCAGAAGGTGAATCAAACGGCTGATCTAGATATGAAGGGTAGAATGGGATCATCTAGTAAAGGAATAGTGGTTGCCAACAGTTTCACAACTCTTCAGCATGATGAAAACCAGGAATTTTCTTTTCAAGGTCCAACACTGCAGAAAGAGACCATAGCGGTGGGGATCCAAGAATCACAAAATTCTAGCTGCTCCAGAGTTGTGGAATCTACTAACAAAGGAGAAGAAGGAGAAACTACTGATGAAGTGAGAATAGAGGATGGAGTTGCAGAGAAGCTGAAAAGAATCAATGAAAAAAGCTCGCACACAAAGAAATCTGATGGTGCGACAATCAATAAGGGGAAAGGTATTAAGTTAGCTGAGACTGAAAAGCTGGGTCAAGAGAAGTGGAAGAAAGGAAGTAACAATACTGCAAAGAATCACAAAGCAAAGGAAATCCCTAAACAACCTCAAAAAGGGATGCAGAAGGGGTATAAACATTAAGTTTTATCTATGACTACAAATTCTATAGCAGTGTGGAATATTAGAGGTTTGAATGCTTTAAAAAAAGGACAGAGGTCAGGAATTTTGTAGAAGAACTTCAACTCAGTTTCACTGGGTTGATTGAAACAAAAATAAAAGCTCAGAGGTTCAGTCATGCCCACAACAACATGTTACCTCAGTGGCTAAGTATGAATAACAGCAACATAGACCCCAGGGGGAGGATCATGTTCTTACCATCTATGCCAGAAATAGCAGGTCTGAAAGGGCAAAGCTATGGATAGATTTACAAGAGTTAGCAACAACAACTACTGAACCTTGGATTCTATTGGGGGACTTCAATACCTGCAAAGAATCTAATGATAAAGTGGGGGGGGGGGGGGGGGGTAATAAGCTGCATTACATGGATGTGAAGGAATTTAATGACTTCTTACAGACTTCTGAATTGGAGGAGTTAGCCAGGGTTGGAGACCATTTTTACTTGGTCGAGCAGAAGTGATGGGAGAGGCAGAATTTTGACAAGGATTGACAGGTGTCTGGTGAACTCTGAATGGCTGCTTGCTTACCCCAATTCTTTTGCTAAATTCCATCACCAAGGGATCTCGGATCATTGCCCAATTGTACTGAATTGGACAGACCAAGGCATACAAAGGAAGTACAGATTCAGGTTCTTCAATCATTGGACTTCTCACCCTACTTTCATGAACAATGTGAAGGAGGTTTGGGAATGCAACACCACAGGGAACCCAATGATGAGACTGATGAGCAAATTAAGGATGTTAAAAGCTATGCTGTCAGGGGCGGAGCGAAGCGCCAGGCGCTCGATTTCTGCCTCACCGCCTCGACCGCCCAGGCGGCGCCCAGGCGGCGCCCTGATCAGACCCCTGACAGTAATCAGCAAAACATCAATACAGTCAATCAGGCAATCAGCCGGAGTAGAGAGAAGAGGAGAAGAGGACAGCAGCAGCAGCAGGCAGCCGGAGTAGAGAGAAGAGGAGAAGAGGAGAAGAGGACAGCAGCAGGCAGCAGCAGCCGGAGTAGAGAGAAGAGGAGAAGAGGAGAAGAGGAGAAGAGGAGAAGAGGAGAAGAGGAGAAGAGGACAGCAGCAGCAGCAGGCAGCAGCAGCGGAGAAGAGGACAGCAGCAGCAGCTTCTGGACTCATCACTCATCCATGGGCTTTTTTCTTTTGGGCCGCTTTGAGCGCCTCTGTGTTGACCGCCCTGAGCAGAGCGCTGCGCCTAGGCGGCGCCCAGGCTGATCGAAGCGTTTTAGGCGCTATTTTGCTGCAGCGAAGCGACCCCTTCCCAAAATAGCGCCTAGGCGGCGCTAGGCGCCGCCTAGGCGCCGCCCCTGACAGCATAGGTTAAAAGCAAGACTGAAGATATGGAGTAAAGCTCACTTCTCAAACATCAATTTAAGGGTTAAGGCTGCTAAAGCTCACCTGGACCTAGTTCAAACCAGCATTCAGCAAAATCCTCTAGATGATAGTTTGGCAGAGATGGAAAAGGAGGCAATCCAGGAGTACATTGTTATCAGTGGGGCAGAAGAGGCATCACTTCAACAGAAGGCTCATGACAACAGAATTACACTGGGGGACGAGAACAATGCTTTTTTCCACAGGCAGATAAAGACAAGGTACTCTAAAAACAGGATCATGATGTTGCTGGATGACAATAATATTGAGATCAGTGATAGGGCTCAAATTAACAGTATGATCCTAGACTACTACAGCAGACTTTTGGGGGAGGATCATAGTGACACTTTTCAAGGGAACTCGTTAGCGGAGTTACAGTTTGAGATGCTCAGTGAAGAGGAGGCAGATACACTTAGCAAAGACATTGAAACTGAGGAAATTGTACAAGCTCTTTTCTCTATAAGTGATGGCAAGGCCCCAAGCCCTGATGGGTTCTCTGCACACTTTTTTAAAAAGTGTTGGAGGGTGATTGGCAATGACTTTACGACTGCTGTTAAAAACTTCTTTTCTTCTGGGAAAATGCTTAGAGGGATCAACTGCACCAGTATCTCTTTGGTCCCTAAGAAAGACAACCCCGTGAAGACCTCAGATTTCAGACCCATCTCATGTTGTTCAGTGGTCTACAAATGCATTGCCAAAGTGTTGGTTAACAGATTGAAAGGCTGTTTGGCAAAGGTGGTGGATTTGACTCAAGCTGCATTTATTGAGGGCAGAAGCATTACTGATAATATTGTTCTATCTCATGAACTGATGCGCAAGTATAATAGAAGGGGCATCTCAAAGAGGAGCATTGTTAAAATTGATTTAACTAAGGCCTACGATTATGTTAGATGGGAAGCTTTAATACAAGTGTTACAACTGAAAGGAGTGCCCCACAAAATGATACATTGGATAGAAACTTGTATTACATCTATTCATTATTTTGTTACCATCAATGGAGCTAATGAGGGTTTTTTCAAAGGGAGAAGAGGAATCAGACAGGGTGACCCCTTGTCCCCACTCCTTTTTGTTCTCATCATGGATGTGTTTGGGAAATTGCTGCAACAACAAGTCCAACAAGGTACATTCTCACTTCATCCTAAATGCCATGATCCTTGTATTACTCACTTATGTTATGCCGACGACTTGATGGTATTCTGTGGAGGTGATACCACTTCAGCCAATAGTTTGAAAGAAGTGTTACTAAAATTCAAAGGCATTACTGGCCTGAGTGCTAATGAATTGAAAAGCACTATCATTTATGGAGGGGGTTCTGAAATTGAAAAACAGGAGTTTGCTCATATTCTTAATATGCCAATTAGCAGGCCACCAATCACGTACCTTGGACTGCCACTGTTAGCAGCAAGACTCTCTACTACTGATTGTATGCCTTTGGTAGAGAAAATGAGAAGAACAATACAAACTTGGGCAGCTAAGGCTCTCTCGTATGCAAGTAGAGCACAGCTAATCAACTCTGTATTAACTAGTAAACAGGTGTATTGGAGCTCCATCTTCCTTCTGCCAAAAGAAACCATCAATGAACTGAACAACATCTTCAGGAGGTTTTTGTGGTCTGGAGCCGAACTACTGAAATCTAAGAGCAAGGTCAGTTGGGTCAAGGTTTGTAAGCCAAAGGGAGAGGGAGGTTTAGGCATAAAGGACATTGAAGTATGGAACAAGGCTGCCATCAGTAAACTTACTTACAAGCTTGTTGCTGGACCAGCCAACCTTTGGCAAAATTGGGTGATGAAACACTTGGTCAAAGAACAACATTTCTGGACTATGCCTGTGCCAATTGATTGCTCCTGGGTATGGAGGGGAATTTTGAGCACCAGAACAGCCATGAGCAAGTTTATTATCTCCTCAATTGCAGATGGAAGCACATCATTCTGGCATGACCCATGGTCTGGGCTGGGAATTTTGAGAGATATTATGGACCCTGTTATTAGACAGAGGAGCAGAGTAAGAGATGGAACTTGCATAAAGGCTTTTATGCAGGACAGGCAGTGGAGAACTCCAGCTAATCCCTCTCCTGAAATGCAAGGTATTTGGGCAATCATGAGAGACGTGAAGATATCCAGGGATCTCACGGATGCACTGATATGGACACCACACCCCTCTGGAAATTTTTCTATTAACACTGCCTATGAAGTGTTCAGAAGCAGAGGTATCCCCCAAGTTTGGTGGAAACAGTTATGGCTTCCTCACCATGTTCCACGACATGCCTTCATCACTTGGTTGATTCTCCATGGGGCTCTTTCTACACAAAATAAACTGGTGGACTGGAAGGTACTACCTTTTTCTAATTGTAGGCTTTGCAACCCTAATTTCCCTATCCCTACAGCTGCCATTACTAAGCACCTACCAACTCAAATTAGACCTTCAACTCACTCCGACAGATTACCTTCCATCTGTAGTCCCATTGTTTATGCTTATAACAACAATAGCAACTCTACCACCATGAGAAACTGGGCAAGCGCCAACACCAGCTCTAGCATTGTCCCAGTATGTGAACATGAACACCACCTGTGTTTTCGACTGTATGTGGACACAGAAAATATGGAAGAATATTCTGGTCCAATGTGGATTCTGTAGAAATATTCTACAAGCAAATTTGGAGTGGCAGTGGATACTATCCAAGTTCAAAGGGTGGTCTTCACACAAAAATCATTCAGACTACACTTACAGCAACAGTATACGCAGTTTGGAAGGAGAGGAACTTCAGAATCTTCAGAGGAATTAGGGCCCTTGAGAGCTCAATTATCATAAACATAATGAAGGAGGTGAAAACTAGATTGGCAGCAAAAGTCCCTAAAGTGAATGCGACTTTCAGCAACAGAATCGCAGTTTGTAACTTAGGGACTCCGATCCAGCTAGTGAGGAGACCTACCCTCAAAGTTAGCTGGAAACCTCCACCTTTAAATTGGTCAATGCTGAATGCCGATGGATCTTTAACTGAGGAAAATGCTAGCTTTGGGGTGTTATAAGAGACCATGCAGGAAATGTTTCAATTGCTTACTGCATGGAAAGTACAGAAAGATCTATACTTTACGTTGAGTTGGCTGCTATTGAGAGAGGGCTTGACTTGGCTATTCAGATGGGAGTTCAGAGTTTGTGTATCCGGTCAGACTCCAAACTAGCAGTCGACATCATTCAGGGGAAATCGCCACCAACATGGAGAGTGAAAGTGCTACTACAGGACATTGGAAATAAGTTATTAAAGGTCAGGGAATTCAACATTGAGCACTCCTTCAGACAAGCAAATCAAGTTGCCGACTATTTAGCAAATTTGGGATGCAACATGGAAGGTTCTCTTGTTTTTTGTAATCCCCTACAAAAGGACATTATGCAGCTAGTATGCAAAGATGCCTCTGGCACAATGTATCCTAGAATGTAACTTCATTTGATTAATATAATCTGGTCGGGGTCTGCCTCAACCCCAGCTTGCAATTTGCAAAAAAATGATGGGCTCAACATCTCCAAGTGAAAAATCAACTGGCTTTTTGTCCCCTGGTTTTCGTCATTTTTTCTTAGTCTTTTACAGTGTTCCAATCGCTATAGGCTTCACCATTCTACAAGGAGTACTACAATATGGATCAAACAACGAACAACCTCAACATATGGAGCTGAAGAACTCGCAAATATAGTTGAGTGAGGAGAGCCAGTGCCTGCTTTTGGGGACTGAGCTTACATTGTAGCCACATCTTGATTGTAGGCCTCTGCACCAGCTAATGGTGTCACAAGCTTAGAGCAAACGCTTGGTTTTTTATGTGCAGAATCAGAAATCCAGCTATTTCAAGAGGAGCTCTATTTTCTCTCCCTCTTGACTAACAGTTTACCTCAGTAGAGCTCCAAACAGTTCCTAGTGCCATTGTAACTCTTGGAACTAGTGCTATTACAACCATCTTGTTTTTCAACGATTTCTTACCCATATCATTTTCGTATAGAGTTTGCTTCTCTATTCTTGTGAGCTACTGCTGAATTAGTTTTCTTCATGCACTTGGCTAAGGGATAGCCAAACCTCTGGCATTTGCTGCAAGACTTGAGTATCCAAGGATATTTTACTTCAATGGATCAAACATATTAACTCCAATTACTCTTTAATTAGGTTAGAAACTTGAAGCCGACTCGCCTTCATCACTAACTTGAGCAAAAGTTAACTGATTTTTGCTAGTTGCGGCCTCATAAAGGCACACCAGAATCCCTAGCAAACTAACAGCATACCCCAAGGCCTTCTTCCGTCCATAAATGCTTCAGGAATTTAAGGAATTTCATGCAAATGGGGATTGTTTCCAGCAGATTACTCTATTTCTCAACTCATGCACTCCTAAACATAAACAACCTATGAGCAACTAACATTGACTCCATCTCCACGACAGTTTGTCAAACTCTCTTATCAAAAGAACATGAAATAAAGAGTTCTCTGTTAACTAATGTATCATGCGCTATTTTTATGGTCTGTATAATGAGCCCTTAACGACAAGAAAAGGATTTTGTTTTTTGTCAAAGAACATAAATCATAGACCATTCTATAATTCCTGTATTGACAATGTCTAGAGGGAGTTCAGCCAATCCAGCATTGTATAATTCCTCTAGTGACAAGTCTCCTGAGTTTTTATTCAAAAATTTCCCCAAATAAGCTTATATATTAGTGATGTAGTATGAACCTATATAGTATATAGCATGGTCAACCAGTGAAAGACATAAATAAATAAATAAAATATGTATGGAAATGTGACTTACTTCTTCTTTAATGAACTGCTCATCATTCAATTTCTTGAGTTCCTCTTTCAAGCTTTGACATTTAGAACGACGTTCAATCTATTCAATTAAAAAGAATTGATCAAAGTTACCAACCACAGAACATTTAGAAAGAACAAGATAAATTGAACTTGAGTAAGAAGAAACTCACCTGATTAGACAATCTGTTTAAAGAATCAGTGTACAACTTCATCAATCGCTCATTATCTGTTCAATCAATTAACCAATGAAAGCCAAAATTCAGATCGGGTTTTGATTTGATAATCAATTGAACTTAAAATAGACCTAACCAACCTTCTTTGAGTCCATTACAAGTAATTTCAAGTGATTCTCGTCGCTTGATTTCAGTATTGTAGCTTGATTTCAATGAATTGATCTCTGTAATTCCATCTTTGAAGTCCTGTTTCAAATTCAAACAAACCAGATGTATTGAGAGAGAGAGAGAGAGAGAGAGAGAGAGAGAGAGAGACAGAGAGAGATGAACCTCGTAGATCTGATCGAAGTTAGAGAGAAGCAAAGACTCCATTTCTTCTTCGATGGTTCCCGCCATTTCTTTGAAGAAAACCAAACGAAATAAACCCAAAGTAATCAAACGCAACAACTTATTACTTATAAATTGTTCGTCAAATCGTCAATCATCAATCATGCGTTCATGCCGCATCCACGCCAAATTTACAACTTTGCCCAACTTTGTTGTGCCTTTTTCACGGAGAGAAGTTGGATCTGTTATAAGATATTTTTAGCCTATTAGGCCCATTTAACCCAAGTCCTGTTATTAGCATCCTAGTCTTTTTTATTTATTTTTTTATTCCTATTCACCACCACCCCAAGCCATAGATAGGAGAGTTCTAGTGTTTATCGATGGGTGATGGCGTGATGCTATAAGCACCTCCCAGTTTTCTAACAGCATACCCCAGAAAATCGGGTTTATCTATATTATAACCAGCACTTATAAACTTGGTAAAAAGACAAACAAGGGTCAAGATCTGCACATGAGATTATAGAGATTGGGTTATTTAACCCATGCAATGCACGGGTGTTATTTTATAGGGAAATTTCTCAAAAAACCACCACCTTTAGGTGTCTCTTCCCATATAGCCACCAATGAGAGCTAATCTTCCCAAATAGCCACCTTACCCCACTTGCCTACTTTTTCTTTACAATTATACCCTTCTGTACATCTGTTGCTCTTGTCTCCATCAAATCAACTTTTTGGTTGAAAAAAAAAGATTCCTTTATTGCATTTAAGTTTTAGATAAGGACATTAAATCAAAATTAGCCGTTGGATTGGAAACAATAGATCCCTACCGTTGGATTTTCTAATTAATGTACTGCACATACAACCACGTCATCTTCATCTCTTCTCTTCTTCTACTTTTTCGATTTTTTTCTGAACCTTAACATTGTTTGTTCTCCCTTTGTTCTGCACCTTCTTCTACACTATTCTTCTCCCCAACCTTAAACACACAAACATTGTACTTCTTCACACCCAAAATGCCACCAAAGAAAAAGGCAAAATCGAAAGCTCTAATTGCAAATGAAGTCCAGATGAACAGTAAATTAGGTAAGTAAGCTTTAAATGTTTTTAAATTTGCAGATTTCAATGTTTGGACAATAAAGTAGGTGTTGTTGTTTGGCTTTGAATGCAGTAGGTGTCGTTAATTTGTGTAAGCATTTTAACATATGTTTTGTTCTGTTTTATGACAAAAATGTGGTGAAGGTGTTGGCGATTTAAAGATGGTATCTCATGAAAAGATAGAATCTTTATAAAGATACCATTTTATGAACCCTAACCTTCATAAAGATGGAATCTTTGATAAAGATTGTGTTTTTATGAAATCCCAACCTCATAAAAGTTGTATCTTTAGCAAACTCACATCCTCATAATTTAGAGACAAGCTAACATAAATGGTGCTGTGATTTTGATTGTTGTTCATTATCAGTTTACTGGTGCACATCTGAGGTCAATGTCACTCTGTTTTAAAAGTAAACTATAACTTATATTCAATTAGAGGCTAAATAAAAGTATACTAACCGACTTGTTAGTTACGTTTAGCCGATATGTTTTAATACTTTGCATGAAATTGTGGTTTCAGGTAGCACTATCAATGTTGTGTTTCGCTATGGTGGTCAGGTTGAGACTAATGCAGATGGATTGTTATCATACAAGAATGGTGACACAAAAATAACAGTTTTGGAGTTGAAGGCACCATATGAAGAGTTTATGGAGATGGTTGAAGATATGACTCATACACAAAGACACAATTTTTTAATTCAAGCTGTCGTCAATGACAGTCCACGCAGCATCCCTGCTCAATATGACTATGATCAATTGATATTGGGGATTGTTGCTGCCAAGAACTTATACGTCATGTCTGTTTGGATAGTAGGAAATTTGAAATCAATGAATGGGGAATCAAGCTCCAAAACACAGAAAAATGTGAAAGGAAAGGAGAAAGTAATTGAGGAAGAAAAAGGTAAAGGAAAAACTGGATTGAAAAAAAAACTTTTCCCAGAACCTACCCCTCCAACAGATTGGGGTAATCAACCTGATTATTCAAATTTTTCCACACCTGTAAAGCAAGGTTGTATTTCTTCCCAATATCTCCTAGACCCTGCATCAGCACAGAAGAGCCATGTTATCTTCTCAAAGGGGTATGGGAATGAACAACAACCTCTTGTATTGGATACCCCACCTGGGACTTATCCCCAAGCTGTTATAACAACTTCCCCTCCTGCTCCTTCTAGAGTTTCATCTAGAAGTGAATCTCCATTGGTGGCTAATGTTGTGCAAATTGGAGCTGATAATAAAGTTGGGTACAGTTCCCATAACATATCCTCTAATGCTGGGGATATATCCTCTAATGCTCCCAATCTATTCGCTAAAGAGTGTGCTGCAGCGGCAATTCTTTCTGAGATGTGTAATAATGATGGATTTTGGAAAGGATTCTCCGAGGAAATTGAAGAATATAATGCACTGCAACAAACACAACTAAAAGATCAAGCTCAATGGGCAGGTGAAGAGCAACCACAAGATGAAGGTAAAGATTGTTCGATAGCCGACGACGATAGCGATGCAACTTATACAGAATCTCTACTGGATGTGCATGATTCACCAATCATTTGGACCACAGAGGATGAATTAGAAGATCTGATGTATGATGATTCTGCGCCTATGTTTGGTTCACAACATTCAGATAGCCAGGAAGAAGGCCCTACACCCCTGTCAAGGTTTTATGGTGGAAAAGAAAACCCCTTAGATGTAGCAGGTACGTCTACACGTTTAGCCAATGTTAGATGCAACTTAGAGGATAGATATAGACATGCATCTAGCGACAACAATGTTTCACAACATGAGAGCAATATACCAAGTCATGGACAAGTTCCAGAACATTTTCCAAGCCATGACAATGCTCAACATGAGGAGGGTAATTTCGCAAGTCAAACAAATGATCCACAACAACAAGACAATGTTCAAAATCAGACAAATCCTCCACAACAGCAGAACAATCGGGATGAAGATAGTGTACGACGTCAAAGGCATTACCCATCTCAGAACAATCGAGATGAAGATGATGAAATCAAACAAGAACTACATAATATATACGCAAATCTTCGTCGGATCAATAAAGGTTGTGCTCCACACACTGAACCTTTACACAATAAGTACTTGTTCCCTAAGATTGGGCAGATATATTTGTGTCGGGATGATTTTATGAGAGACATGAAATCTTATGCAATCGATGAGGAGTTTGACCTGAATAAGTATAAAACTGAGATGAAAAGGGTGTATTGGAAATGTAAAGTTCCAACTTGCCCATGGTATGTTCGTGCTACACCAAATTTGAATGGTACTTGGAAAATAAGATGCATTGCTGAGCGTCACACATGTGGGAAGTTCAGACTTGGATCAAAAAATCGTCAAGCTGATAGTGATTGGGTTGCATCTAAAATTGCGAGAAAATTACGGGATAATGAAGATCTTACATCCAAACAACTAAAAAGCCAAATTGAGGAGGAATATCTTACCCAGATTTTGTACAAAGTTGCTTGGAGAGCTAAAGAAAAGGCATTGGCCAAGGTATTGTTCTATTTAAAATTGCACCTTCCTATCTTATCCTCTAGTTCATTCATATATCTCAGCTACTTACTTTTATCATCTCCTCTAATTAGTCATTTTGATCCTCCAATTGTAGTTAAGGGGAAGCTTCAGTGAGTCATATCAACAACTTGAAACATACTGTAATGAACTTAAGTTGGTCGATCCAGATTCTCAGACTGATATTATCACAGGCCCTGGTGATGAATTCCAATGTATGTTCTGGTCATATGGTATAACTGTGAGAGCTTACAGAAACACATTAAGATCGATAATCATTATAGATGGAACATTTCTGAAAGGGAGATATCCTGGAGTTGTACTATCAGCAATTGGAATTGAAGGAAATAATCATGTGTTCCCTATTGCTTTTGCCCTTGTGCAAAAAGAAAACAATGAGTATTGGGAATGGTTTCTTGAAAAACTTAGGGACCATGTGGTTGGGACTGACCACGAGTTTGTGTTTCTTTCAGATAGGCACAAAAGTATTATTCAAGCTGTACCAAAGATTTTGCCCAAGGCTTGTCATATGTATTGTGCCCAACACATGTCCCTTAAATATGGGAATGCAAAAGTAAGGTGGTTGCTTAAAGAGGCTGCCAAGACACTCAATCAAAATGAGTTCTGGGGTTTGATGCTGCAAATATGGGCCATATCTCCAAAGGCATACCACAGCCTAATGGCAATTGGACCACTAAATAAGTGGGCTAGTGCGTTTCAGGAGAAACCCAGGTCGGTATCTATGCATTTCAATATCCTCTACTAGTAGTCATTCTACCGTCTAAGTATAGTTATCATACCGGTTAATTGTATATCTGTCTCCTCTTCTTAAGCAGATATGGAATTATTTACACTAATCATGTGGAGTCGTGGAATAGAATGATTATACCAGAAAGAATGCTTCCTGCTACAAATCTGGTCGAAGGAATTCATGCCAACATCATGAGGCATCACAGAGATTATCGTGTTGATGGTGAGAAATTCAAGACACCTGTAACTAAGTGGTGCCACGAACAAATTTTGCATAATGCTTGGAGAGGTAGAACCTTCACTCGTGAGAAGACATCTCCAACTATTTGGACAGTTTATGGTGAGAGCAGGACATGTGTGGTGGACTTGAATGCAAGAGAATGTACATGCAAATGGTGGCAAACTATGGGAATACCCTGTGAGCACGCAATGTCTGTCATTAGAGAATGTCAAATGGATCCATACACATTTTGTGGTGTGTACTACAGAAGGGAGACATATATGGAGACCTACAAAGAAAATTGGAGACCCACAAGAGGAAAGGATGAATGGCCAAAGGATAGAGTAGGCAGAAAGATTCTTCCACCACTACCATGTGTTATGCCTGGACGTCCAAAGAAAAAGAGAAGGAGAGGCAAACTTGAAGGTATCCCAGTACAGGAGAGAAGATGCTCAAGGTGTAGGTGTACTAGACACAATAAATCAACATGTATTGAAGTTGTACCAGACTTTGACTATTTTTTCCAACCTTTACCTGATGGACCACCTGATTCCTATTAAGTGTTGTGTGTTTTTTTTATCTAAGTTATGCCTTTGGAAGGTGTACCAGATTTTGACCATTTTGTTTTATGTTTGCCTTTTATATGGCAAATATGTATCCGCTAGTTGAAGGATTAATATCCTCCAACTAGTGAAACGTTACCATCTAATGTATACTAACTTGTTGTATTAATGAAAATCATTTGTACATCCAACATTACAGGAGTGAAGAAGCTCAAGGTGTACCACACTTTGAATATTTTTTGACCACCTGATTCCTATTAAGTGTTGGGAGTGTTATGGAAGTTGTACCAGACTTTGACCATTTTGTTCTATGTTTGCCTGTATATGGCACATTTTGTAGGTTGCCTTTTATTTTGTATGTTTCTTCGCTTATCTTCCAGATATCACATCTGTATCCTCTAATGGTTATTATTAGTATCTCTAACCAGTAATTATGTATCCTCTAACGTATACTAAATATTGGACGAACAGAACATGTAATATAATAATACTTTCATATAAGGGAAGGGAAAGGAAAAGGGTTTGTACATCCATACAAGACAAGAAAAAAAAAAACTTCAACAACATAAAAAAAAACAGAAAACACTTCAGCAAACATAAAAGAAAACTTTCACTCATCATCATCGTAATCTTCTTCTTCGTCTTCTTCTTCTTCATTTTCACCAGAAAAGCTGCTTTGCACCTCATCTTCCTCTGGGATGTCCTTATCCTTTGCAGCAACACATTCTTGGGAAGAAGGCACATCGCTGTCATCAGGGTACTCAACAAGAGGATTGGGCTGGACATAATCTGAGGTATTCAAGGAATCAGACTCATCATCTTTCTTCTCTTCACTTGCTGAGGTATTCAAGGAATCAGACTCTTCTTCGTCATCATCATCTTCTTCATCATCACTGAAACTTCCAAGGAAAGGGTCTGATATTTTGAGAAGCTTCAGAAAGCATTCATCTGCATCCTTGAGTAGAGAAACAGAAATAGAAGCCATAGTTTTGAAAAAAAAAGCTCTCAAGAATGGTTTGTTTGAGTTGTAACCTCTACATGGATTTATACTAGTAACATTTAATAAAGTGGGAAGATCAAGACGCGGATTCCAAGCATTTGACTAATTTTTTTCACCATCCAACTAATATTCTTTATGACCATTTAAGAACATCCCTCAAAAGTACCAAAATACATTGAGGGGAAAGTAAATATTGACGGGACATTAAACTTATCTAGTTTTACAGGGGAGTTGGGGAGAGAGAATGGCACAAGCTATACAGCGTAAACCTCATAGTGAATGGTACTAGATTTCTACAAAGCTGGCATTATATTTTAATATTTGGATGATCTAGCTACCTACTCTTTGAAAATGGTAAAATCTACATCTTACTAGCCTCATCCCCTGCCCAGAATCTCAGGGAGGATGTGTCTCGCTTTATTAGTTGTGCTATTCTGGTGTAGTGTAGTCTGTAGACTGCTTAGCCTGTTCGACTGTGTTTCTTTCAACACCACGTAACATGGTATCAGTTTTTGTCGATGCTGTAAAATGCCTTGAGGACCCTGCTGGTAGTAAGAATATCCCAAATATCTTTGGGCAGGAGGTGTGAGGTTTATCTCTAAGGGTAAATTTAGTAAGGGTCTACTATACCGAACGCAATGATGAACTTTTTTCTATTGTATGTGAGACTATATACTATCAATCCAAACATAGTCACGCAAGTCAAATACTAAATACGACAATCATCGTTCCTTGGTTTTATTAACTGTCCTCACATTGTTACACAAGAGCCAGTAAATAACAAAAATATATACGACTTGCTGAAATATTACCTAAGAATGATGTTATGCTACAAAAGTTTAGTCACACTGTTCATACACCCTTACTTGGTGGCTTCAATCCACACTGAACAAGGTCCATAGCAACACGTTTCCTCATAAGAGCAGACCTTCTCTTGAAAGCAAGTTCCCTACCCCTGACTATACAATCAATGTAACCAAGCAAAAAAACACCACAGCTGTGACCATCATCTTGTTCTGGGCAATTCACAAACTCCCTTTCCCATGCAAATTCCAAGTCAAAATCTGGAATGTTAGGGTCAGCAGCAAAGACCACATAAGGCAACATTTTCTCCAACCCTATCTGTTGTCTTGATGGTCTCTTCAAGCCCAAAGAGTCATATATTCTCACCTTCTTTTCCTTAAAACTGAAACTCAAGAGCACCCAGTGGTTATCATTGACCTGCATTATTAACAAATATCATAGGTTTTAGCAGATATTACCTTTGTTGTTAGAGGATGTTCTTAAAGTATATTAGAGGGTACAAAGTCAATACTCTTACTTGTAAAGGAATAAGTATAGCCTTTGCATGGTAAGGGGAAACTTGGTTCTCCATATGACCAGTAGGGCTCATAATGTTTATGGCACCTGTCTTAATTTTGAAGGCACCACTCCTAACTCTGTTTGCTGGTGATAGTGCAGCAAAAGTTGGATCCCTCATACGCCTATTGTATGTATATTGAACATCACCATAAAGCATGCCCTGACACAACCAAACAAATATATTTGTATCACCAAATTACTCATAGTGTAAACTCTAAATAACAAAACTGTATCCTCTACTTAAAGGTTCAAGTATAAGAACTTTAAAAAAAAAAAAGCGTAAAATACTTACAGCAAAATATATTGTTGGAACAATAGCATACTGATTATGTGGGTTGATATGCCTCCTCATCATTCCATACCAACGAATGATCAAGCTAACATAGGCTTCAATGATATCTCCATGCACCCAATTAGTGTTCCATAGGCTGTAAAACTGCTTCACATGGACTTCCAGTCCATATCCATAAACCCTCATCACTTTATGCTCAAAATTTGGCTCCTTCGCCAACCACCAGTAATAGTTCAAAACATCTGTCTCATTATGAGTTGTAGTTCTGTCTAGAAATGACATGCCCATGGTAATCATCAGCTGAGCATCAACTTCTTTCCCCTCTTCCTTCCCCTGATTCTTTTTTCTCAATCTTTTCTGGCTGTTGTTAAAGTCATCAATAGCTTGCTTATCCACTTCTTCATCTTCTTCTAAATCACCAGTGAAAACTATATCATCTTCATGGTGTTCAAGATTACCCATCTCACCAGCTGATGCACCATCTATTTCCACTAAATATTCTTGAGGAATATTCTTAGGAGCTGGAATGTCATCATCAAAGCTATAATCTTCTTCATCTTGCTCATCCTCCTTAGCATTTACCTCTTGAATTTTAGTAGGCAAATCTTTTCAAATCTTGCACATCAGTATTCTCAGACTTGAGGATGGCCAACTCCTGCACATGCTCCATGGTAGTATCAAGAATATCTGATTGGGCCAATATTGCCATTGCATCAGCAACAATAACTTCTTGTGCTGTATTACCTTCCACTGCAACATTTCCTTCACTTTCATTTTGTCCTTCTCCTTCAACCTTTTCTTCTCCTTTAACATTTCCTTCATTATTAGCTTCTACTGCAATCTTTCCTCCACTTTCATTTTTTTCTTCTCCTTCTCCTTGGACTTTTTCTTCTCCTTCAACTTTTCCTTCATTACTAAGTTTTCCTTCAACTTCTCCTTCAATTTTTCCTTCTCCTTCAACTTTTTCTTCAACATTGTTTCCTTCTCCTTCAACTGCTCCATCATCCTTTTTTTCTATCTCAGCCCCCCCTTGGGTGTTTTTTCCTTTCTTTTGAACCTGTATGTCCTCATCTTCATCACTATCTGGCCTTGGAATAAATCTTCTTTTTTTAGTTTCTTCTTTGGCATTTTTCCTCTCAGCAATTCTTGCATCTTTGGCTTTAATATTTTTCCTCCATGACCTGTCAAGACCTGCTACTTTGCTTTGCCTGAGGATATAAGACAAATATTAGATGGTATAAAGTTAACAATTAGCTGCTAATAATTAGGGATTTAGAGGATATAACTGAAATTCATACCTAAGAGGTTGTTTTCTGGTAGGAGGTGGGATGGTCTTCTGTTTCTTTGGTGGAGGTGGAGGTGGAGTCACTTGTTGCTTCTCCTGTTCGACAATTTGACTTGTGCTCCTTGTGACCCTCATCCCACCTAAACAGAGTCGTATAGTTTGAGACCTCTCTGGAGTTGTTGCAATTGGTGAACTTAACTTCTCACTGGCAATTTTCTTGCCTTTTCTATCTGCACTAGGACTTGAAATGGTCTTTGCATTGGTTTTAGATGGAGTAGGCTTTCTCTTGGTTGGAGTGGAAATGCTTTGACTCCTTGTATTAACACCACTCTTGGAGACTGCTTTGGTGGTGGGGGTAGTTGTGTTGCCCTTCTTCAGAACTGACTTGGGTGCCAAAGTTGTTTTGGTCTTGGGTGTAGCAGTTGTTTTAGGGTTAGCCTTGGGGGCAGGTACAGTTGTTTGCTGCACTCTTCTTAGTTTCATTTCTCTTACTGGGGGTACTTGGTTCCTTCCTCTTTTTGGTGGGGGTACTTGGTTCCTTCCTCTTTGTGGTGACCCCACTTGGTTCCTTTTTTCTTTTTGGTGGAGGTACTTGGTTGTATCCTCTTTCTGGTGGGGGTAGTGTTCTTCTTCTGTTTCCTTCCTTTAGGAATGTTTCTAATCTGGGTTGAAGATGAAGACCCCCCTTTCAGTGCCTCGGGTTTCAATATCTTGCTTACACCAGAAACAACTCCTTCCTCAATGTCTTTTACCACTCCCTTCAGAATTCCTTCCAGTGAACCCACACCTATATCCTTTTCTTGCTTGTCAAGTTCTTGTTGCCACTACAACAACATTATATACATGCTAATATTAACAAATAATATTTCATAGTCTAGAGGATATAATTGAAATTTTAGCTGATAAGATAGACATGATTTGAGGATGCAGATAGATTGTTATATGTAATGTAGGAATTTACTATCTACAAGATAGACTAGGCATAATGTATGGGATATAAAACCTAATTAGAGAGTAGTATACATACCTTTTCTGCTTCAACAACAAGTGTTTCACCAGATTCTTGAAGAGTAAGGAAAGGGGGAGCAACTTCGATTGCTTTTCCGCGAGGAGGGTTAAGCTTCTTATCAATGGTTTCTCTACATGTTGTTTTCCCTGGAAGATTCTTCCAACCAAGCATCCTAGGGAATGGTGGTACATCAGCTTCCCTTCTAGGACCTAGACATGGGATGTGGCTGTATGCCCAGACAATAAATGCAAGCACACACCCAGGTAGATTGTAACTCAGTTTTTGGGCTGCTTCATTTGTTGCTGCTGTTTCTAGAGCATTTTCTAACAGATTGAACACAACAGTTCCCCAAGGAAATTCATCAAATTTTTGAAGATTTGATGCAAGGTCGACATACCTAAGATCAATGGTCATATATGTTACAAGACTATTACAGTATACATAAACCATGTTAACATTATATAACATAACATATTTACCCTAAACCTTGTGCATATACTAAATGTAGAGGAGACATGATTAAAGTTTAGAGGATAACATGCTGATTTTTAGCCGATAACAGTACACAAATATGAAGCCTAAATATTACTATTTAGCATATAAGAATAAAAACCACAATGTTGCCAGATAACATTGTGTGAATTTTAGAAGATAACATGAACATATTTAGCAGATAATATAACCACATTTGAAGATAAATGTGTGAATTTTAGACATACCTGACATCGATGGTATTAGATGCATCTGGTAGTAGGCATGTTAACAGAAGCAACAAACGATTCAAACGATGCACATCATCACCAGAATTATGATCATTTCGTGCTACTTCAATTGCATCTTTCATGTTCTTTTCCTTAATGCTTTTCCTCTTGCCAAAATATTTCTCCCTAAATGGACTTGGAACTTCTGATTCCATGAAAATGAACTCATGTGGTACACGACCAATTTTCAATCCTAAATTTAAAGTCACATCAAATGGTTTGAACTGCATTTCCTTTCCCCCAATCTTGTACTTCAATTTACCAACTCTAGCTTTCACAATTTGTGTAACAACAGATGTAATCATGTGCAATTTATCTGTTTGAACATCTAAGAAATACCTAAAGCATGAAGAACTAAAATTTTCCTTCTCCAACAGAGGTAATTTACTCCCAAAATGATCACCTACCTTCTTCATTGAGCATCTTACCGTTACACTGAAATTACGGCCATATTTCTTTCTCATCTGTTCTACTCCACTTGATTCTGGAATTTCATCATGTTGCTCTTGAATTTTGTCTACTTCTTCTTCCATTTGTTGTTGTTCCTCTTCAATTCGCTGTTCTCCTCCTTCAATTTGTTGTTCTCCCACCTCAATTTGCTGTTCTCCCACCTCAATTTGCTGTTCTCCCACTTCGATTTGTTGTTCTCCCACTTCGGTTTGCTGTTCTTCGCCTGCAATTTGCTGTTCTTCTTCTACATGTTTCTCTTCTTCTTCTTCTTCGTCTTTCTTTCCAAATTCTGCTTCTTTCTCTTCAGTTTCTTCTACTTGCTCTTCAATTTTTTCTTCAATTGCTCCTTCTAACTTCTCATTAACAGACATTGATACTGTTTCTAGGGTTTTGGAGGTGGTGGATTCAACAACCATTTTTTGTCAAAATTAAGAGTTCTAGAACTACAAAGAAATAATTGAAACGGTATAATTTCAACAAGAAATGGTAACTGTGTTAATGGAGGCGGTTGGAAGAAGAAAAATGGTTTTTGGTAAGTTAGGGTTCTTGTTTGGAAGTGATTATCTTCTCAAAATTTTCCCGCCAAAATTACCCTCCAAACGGCTACAAACACGTGTCCTCTTTTCGTTGTATGCACAAATCCATGTTTAATCTCAGCCGTACACGTCATTTAGTTGGAAATAACTGTTAAGGGTAGTTTTGTAAATACATCTGAATAATAAACGGTTGTGATTTAATCTCTCATTTCTAGCAAAATCAATGGTTGTAATTTTTATGTAGGTTATTGTGAAGGGGTCACATCAGCTTGTACTTGGTCAAATCAAAGCAAAAAGTTTTGTCATAAGTACAAAGGGTAGTTTAGGTAAGAAAAAATCTGAAAAGTGTAAAGTGGTGGGGTAAGGTGGCTGTTTGGGAAGATTACCTCTCATGAGTGGCTATTTGGGAAGAAGCACCTAAAGGTGGTGGTTTTTTGAGAAATTTCCCTATTTTATATGAGATTATAGAGATTGGGTTTTAATGAGATTATAGAGATTGGGTTATTTAACCCGTGTAATACACGGGTGTTATTTTATATGTAAGTTTACATGTTATAATTTGATTTTGATTTTTGCTATTGAAATTGATTGAAAGTAGAATTTTCCATAAAATTATTGTTGTCCAGATTTAAAGATTTTATTTTTAAGTTTTAGATCAAATTAATTTAAATTGTATTCTCATTTTTTGTGTAGTCATCGAAGATGTAATGTGAAATAATAATAATAATAATAATAATAATAATAATAATAATAATAAATTACTATCATTTTATATAATAATATTATAACCAGCACTTATAAACTTGGTAAAAAGACAAACAAGGGTCAAGATTTGCACATGAGATTATAGAGATTGGGTTTTAATGAGATTATAGAGATTGGGTTATTTAACTCGTGTAATGCACGGGTGTTATTTTATATGTAAGTTTTACATGTTATAATTTGATTTTGATTTTTGCTATTGAAATTGATTGAAAGTAGAATTTTATTACGTATATATATATTTTTTTTTTTCTAAGTCCTCCATAAAATTATTATTGTTCTGATTTAAAGGTTTTATTTTTAAGTTTTAGATCAAATTAATTTAAATTGTATTCTCATTTTTTGTGTAGTCATCGAAGATATAATGTGAAATAATAATAATAATAAATTACTATTATTTTATAATATTTTTTGAGGATTTATTTACTGTATTTGTTTACCTATATAATTTTCTTAACAATTTAAATAATATAAATTGACGTTTTTAATTTGGAGTGTAAATTATATCTCCAAGCTCACAATCCAAATTCTTGACATTATTTTGCTTATGTTACTTTATTTTTATTTTTTTAACAAAAGATTTAATTTTAACTTTTGACAAAATACCAATATTTTGGATAAGATGTTCAATTGATTTGGTTTGTATACATATTGATTTAACCAAGTTATAGTGTTTACTTCTTTTGATTTTTGAATATATTTTGGATACATTTTAGTTATGTGATTTTAATAAATAATCTTTTAATTTTGGTTTAACAAAATTCTCTTCAATTAAAGCATCAGTTTTTCCATATGGATCAACTTTTGATGTTACAAATTAGTGTTTATCTTATATTGGTTAACTTTAAATATTTAATTTGGAGTGAAATTACTTAAATAGACTTACTAATTAACTACTATTGCGTAAAAGTTCTAAAATGACCTTTCAATTCTAAATTTTAATCAAATTCTCTTCAATTAAAGCATCAATTTATCTATAATTTACAGAGAGAATATTTGCTTAACGGCATGCCTAACTTTAATAGAGAGTATAGATTCTATTATACAACTCTATCTGTCCCATACATCTCTCCCTGTTATCGATCAGTTCTAGTTTATCATCAAACCTCTGTCACCTCTCTACTCTCATATTTTCATCAATGAACACTTTGTTTTTTCTCTTTTTTTCAACAAAGAAAAATTTGAAATTCAAGTGTTTTTGTGTTTAATTTAATTTTTATTTTCAGTATCTTTAGCCAAAGTCAATTATACAAATAATACATACAACCCATCCTTAAACCTGGACTATATGAGTTTTATACAATCAATTAATATTTCTATTTTTAATTTGATATTTAACTAATGATTCTATTAGTGATTTCAACCTAATACTAATGTTGTTGCTTTCATGTCAATGCTTCAAATTTTATTTATAAGTGAATAGTTTTAATTTCATCTATACATTTTCAGAAAAATCAAAATTTTCGCAAACAACAAATTTTGTTTTATGGATATAATGGTGTGTTGAGGTGATAGCAAGGACTATCACTAATGTAAGTACTTACTTTTCAACAATATTTTTTGTGTTGAATTGCTGGAAATTCAAGGACTAAACTATTGTGGAACTGGATGTTTCCATCGAAGAAAAACTACTATGGATTATCACCTAACAAAGCCAAGTTTTAATTTAAAAATCATGTTTTCACCAATGGTAAATGTTGATTGATTACTTAGATATATTTTTTCTTTATATACAAATGGTTGAATGAATGTCGTAACATCTTTGTTGCAGCCACACAAAATCAGGAAGTAATAAAACCGATATTTAGGAATTCAAAGGAGCTTATGAGATCAGCAGAACAACTATTCTGAATGATAAATGAACCATCAGATTCACCAAGCATTCTTTCAAACTCTTTGAAAGCGGCCTTGGAAATTTCTGACTATAGCTATGAATCTAATAAACAATGAAACACAAAGGTCAGCCAGTTCATTTTTGCCCATAGTATAAATAGTCTTTCACAACTTCTACAAAGTTTTATCAGAATATGATTAATTGAATACTTTCAGTACCACAGGTTGGTTGGGTTTGCATGCAAAGATGTTCTTATAGGATAAAGAATTCATGCAAAGGGTTGGTTGACAAATTTTTGCACGCCACACATTTCCATTCTTAGGTTGTGTGATGTCTGCAAAGCTTATCATTAATATTCAAACTGGTCTTCTGGAAAAAAATTCATCAGAAAATAAACAATTTTCGTCACCGTGTTTGGTGATCTGTGGTTCAGGCAATGTTTGGTTACACTTAAATTTGTATGTTGGGCCTTGGATACATTCATGAATTAATCTACTGCACCTTACCAGCCTATTTTATCCCCAACAACACATAATTCTTGCCCAAAGTTAATTGTGTATGATAACTTCTATTGAACTAATTTTAGGGCAAATATGTATACATTTAAAAGCAAGAATTTCACCTGAACATTGTATCTGATTAAATGCCTCACTGGTTGTTCATCTTAACTGCACAATTATTAGTTTCAATTTTTTGAATTTATTATTTTGTAAGCGACATAAATCTATCAGGTTACCATGTAGTCTTTTATACTACTATCAAACCTCAGAAACTTTCGAGTTCCAGTCTTTAACATGACCCTCCATCCTTCAAGTTCTCTCTCTCTCTCTCTCTCTCTCTCTCTCTCTCTCTCTCTCTCTCTCTCTCTCTCTCTCTCTCTCTCTCTCTATCTATCTATCTATATATATATATATATATAGAATACTCTTACTCCTCATCAGAAACTCACCATCTCTGAGTCTTTCCCTTTTTGCCTCACTGTGGAGGATCATGATATCCTCACCAGAGACATCACTTTTGAGGATATCAAATCCTATATGTTTAGCATTGGGGCACTCAAAGCACCTGGCCCTGATGGCTTCACTAGCATGTTCTACCAGAAATCTTGGACCACAGTGCAACCTGAAGTCACTAAGCTGGTTTTCGACTTTTGGTTAGGGGATAATTCCATTGAGCATATCAATCATACTAACATTGCTTTAATCCCCAAATGTGATTTTCCAAGCCTTCCCTCTGACTTCAGACCTATAAGCCTCTGTAATGTGACATACAAAGTCCTCTCTAAATTACTGGCTGATAGAATCAAAGAATTCGTCCCTCCCAAAGGTTATATCTCATCTCCAATGTGCCTTTGTCCCTAACCGTCAAATCTCGGATAATGTCTTGATGGCTCATGAGATAATCCATTCACTGAAGAGGAAAAAAGGCATTGGGGGGGAGGGGGGGGGGGGGTTATGGCCCTTAAAATTGACATGTCTAAAGCCTTTGATAGGGTAAATTGGGATTGTATATTAGAGATTATGAAGTGTTTAGGCTTTCCCTCTAAGATTCTCAACTTCATTCACAAATGCATTTCCTCCATCCATTCCTCTGTCATCATTAATGGCACCCTCATGGCTACTTTAAACCCACCATTGGTCTGCGTCAAGGAGTACCTATCTCCGCTTCCCTTTTCATCATATGTATGAAACTTCTTTCTCGTTTTATCCAGCAGAAGTGTGACCAGAAAAAAAATTAATGGTATCAAAGTCTCTAGAAATAGTAGACCTATATCCCACCTGTTATTTGCAGATGATATTTTTATCTTTTGTAAAGCAAACTTAGACGAGGCCAAAGAACTCCTCCTAACTCTCCAACTCTTCACCTCTATCTCTGGCCAGCAGATTAATTTCACTAAATCTGGTATCCTCTTTAGCACCAACACCCATCCCCCTCTTCGGTAGTAGATCCTCCATACCCTCATTATGTCTCCGTTAACGAATGAAGACATGTACTTAGGGACACCTCTTTTCTTAGGCACAAAAAAATCTATTCTTTTTAGAGCCTTTTAACTAGAGTTGAGAGACTACTGATGAAAAACAAGGTTGTCTCTCTCAGCTGGGAAGACTTTCATGATGGAAAATCCGCTAGACCATTCTCATTAACTCTGTCACCTCTGCCATCCCCCTCTATCTAATGACCTGTTTCAAAATCCCCAAATCCATAACTGATAAGCTGAACCAACTCCAAAGGGAGTTCTGGTCGGGAAAAAAAGAAAACAATCAAAGGAAAATGCACCTCATTAGTTGGAATAAGATGTGCCTCCCAAAATGCTTGGGGGGGGGGGGGGGGGGGGGGGGGACTAGGGATTAGAGACCTTAATACTCATAATGATGCCCTCCTTAGTAGGCTTGCTTGGAGGATTTTAAATCATCCTGAAAACTTGTGCTCTAACATTCTGAAATCCAAATACTTTCCAAACACTTCCCCCCCTTAACTCTAAAAAGCATCACTCTCCTTCTTGGACATGGCATTCCATTTCTAATGTCATGCATAAGATTTCTTCCCATATATGTTGGGATATTGGAAGGGGTTCCTCTATCAACATCTGGGCTTCCAACTGGATCCCCTCCAGTCCTTCTCTCAAACCTACTGCTCTTCCCAATTCTAATCCAAACCCTACCATTCAAGTTGTGAAACAACTACTGATAGCCAATACTGCCATGTGAGACCTAAACCTTGGAAGACACATCCCCTTAATGACCAAACAGTGCCCTATGTGTAACCACCAATCGGAATCTCTAAAACACATGTTACTTGATTGCCCCTTCACACAAGCTGTGTGGTTCCTCTCTCAATGGAACTTTAGACTTAATCATTTCCATAATCTAAGTGTTATTCAATGGATAAATCATTGGTTTGACCCCCCAAAAGTATGGTTAGTTGATAAAGATGATTGGAGCTCTTTTTGTGTGACCATTACTTGGGAAATCTGGAAAAACAGGTGTACTAAAGTGTTCCAAGGTAGTGCCATGGATCCAAAAGCCTTAGCTAACAAAGTGGATGGCCAAATGAATATGCTTAACCGAATAACAAGAACATCAAAGGATTTACTGTCCCACCAACCCTCCCCTTGTGCAATCTGGATACCACCTGCTGATGGCTTCCTTAAAATTAATGTGGACATTACTTTCCAATCTGCAGATTCAAACATTGGCATAGGTTTGTTAATAAGGGATACACTTGGATCCTTTCTTTTTGCAGGCAGTCAGTCAGGCAAAGCAGGTTCTGCGTCTGAGGCAGAATGCCTTGGCATCTTATCGGCTTGCAGAATAGGTCTGCAGCAGCATCTGAGCAAAGTGGAAATTGAAACGGACAACTTGGCAGCAGCAAACTATCTGAATGGGAAAGCAGCAAACTTATCCTAGATTGCAACAAACATCCTGGATGAGGCACTATCTATAGCTATGTCTTTTAATTGTTTATGCATTGTAATAGGAGTGGGAACTGCCCGGCTCATATCATTGCGCACAGTGCTGATATAAGCTCATTGGTTCCCATATCCTACTTTAGTTCTCTTATTTGGCTGTTGCAGCAGCTTGTCAGACTCCTTGTTTTGTAATAAGCAAACCTTCTAGCTTTCTAATATAAGTTTGACTATTAAAAAAAAACAAAAATTCTGTTACAGCGATGATGCAAGTAAACATGAAATATCAACCACATTAACAAAAGTACAGTGCTCATTTCTTTAGTTTTACTTATTTTTTTCGCAATTTACTCCACAATTTTCTTTCTCCCTTTCTCATGTTTCTCTTCAACGCCCAACAAGTACCTTTTAGTGATCAAGAAGTTGTTCTTATCATCACCAAGGCTCAGAGACAAAGCTGTTTTAGCATCTTGTATTCCATTTGTCAGTTGACCATATTGTAGGCAATAGTATATTCAAATGCCAATACAATAAAATGGCATTATAGTACCATACAGTAAATCAAATACCATACTTTCATGGTTAGCTACTCCTAAGACAGACTCATTGCAGTGCCACCTCAAAAAGATCTGCACCTTTATAATACATATAAAGAGAATCAGATATATGATGACAAAATTATGATAACCACAATGTAAGCAATCCTATGTCCCAACCTGAACATTTCAAGCTGATTTATTTTGAAAGATCCCCATACCTATCTATAAGTTCAACATTACAGGTTGCAGTAAGACTTGTCATTGTCAAAGGAAAAAAAGAAACTGGATACACAGGTCTAATTGTATGAAGCGAACACCTATAACTAGAAATAATCTTCGGGTGAAGATGAGATGATCCCTGTCTCCTAACTTGTATACAATCCAATTAAAACCTAACAACATTTTCACTAGGAATCAAGGCCATTCTTCGCATCAGGATTATTAGCAGTTGTCTCCTGCAAAACAAGTTGAAGTCGCAAAGAACAAGCAAACAATGAGAATTGAAGCCGACTTAATACTAGCTTATGGATGCACTAAACTACTAATAGGATGATTAAAAGAAATTAGAAATGGCTCCATGTATTAAGGAGCTTATGAGTTGATAACCTCCTCCTACTTTTTGTTAGTAAGACCTCCCCATCCCAAGTATGTTTGTGGTAAAAGGGATGTTAAAATGGCCAGTTTGGCTTGCACCGTTACAAAACATGCTCATTTCCATTTGCACATTTACAAAACATGCTCATTTCCATTCGCACATTTACAGTAGAACAGAAGCAACTTAAAATTTCCTCATACTTGATCTTTAGAGAATTAGCACCTAGCTACTTCATAGTCTGAATTCACTCTTGATGTAATGTTTTTATTAAATCAATGAATAACTTTTACTAATAAAAAAAATCAATAAGATATAATAGTTGCAATTGAGCGGTTGTTTTTAAGGAGTTGAGCTCCTCCTTAGCAACAATTTAACAAGCAACCACACCACCTAAACCAATTACCTCCAATAAACATGTTAAAACCAATACAATGCCATTACAATGCAATAATAGTTACTCTAGAACTAAAGTAATTTTTCGAGGTAACTAACCTCCTTGTTCACTTTTGAGGAAGGATGATTCTGTACGGGCATGCGTTTGGTCTTCGAAAGTTGTCTGAGCGTTCCCTGCAGGCAACCCAAGAGAATGACAGATTAGTTAAGAAAACCAAGGTGTTGGGAGGGATGGCATAACATATTGTAGATACATAGTTAAAACCTAAGCATCAGTTTGGACAGACCTCCATACGGATGTGACTATTTTCTAATCTTTTCATAAATTCCTATCTAAATGTCATGACCACACCTAACCAGCTCAAACCCATATTTTACAATTGCACAAATTTTCTTCATCCGACCGCCTTTTTATGAAATTTAGTAAATATCAAGTATCCATACATTTTATGGACATTTCGACTATTAGACAGAATATTGCAGTCTTGGAACGTGTGTTTTAGTCCCAAACCATTCAGCCCCACAAATTGTCATGTATCCATCAGTAAACCATCCCAAATGACAGAAAAAAATCCATCCAGCCAACCTAACTAGGAACTGTACATTCTAATGCCACATCTGGGTAACGTTTTCTTTTTCTGTCAGCAAAGTGACATCTCAGTACCTTCAATTGACTACTGGAAGTCCACGCTCTAGTCCAGAAGTACAAGAAGATGGTCACAACCTCTCACTTGTTTACCACGGAAAATACAAAAAGGGACTCCACCTTTTTATGACATTATCAGTTCTTTATGTTTGAAAAGCACCATCTATGAAAGTCAAATAAAAGCTCACAACATCTACCTTGTTTGCCCAGAAAAGGCCACATGCATTGCAAAGGGTTCGTGGTCCGTCAGGCCCACGTCGCATCATTGGAGTAGATTTCTCACTGATTCCACAATGACGGCATCTGGAAATAAAAAAAAAATCAATTAAAGAAGAAAGCATGGAAGCGCAACAACGACATTAATCTGTGAAAAAACAGTAATTTGCTAACACAATCAGCAGATACACTCATACACCCCCCCAAACACACACACACACACACACACACACCTACACACACACACACACCTACACACACCCACACAAACAAAAATAAGAAAAAGAGAAGGGAGATACATGAAATTGCATCTTTCCATTTGTCCACAATTTACAAACTAAATAAGATCATACATTTCCCAGTGGAATCACCCAAGAGCAATAACCCTTTTGGGGAACAGTTCCAAAGCTGACCTAGTTATAGGCCAGAGATTAGCAATTCAAGTATAGTAAAACACAGATGTCTTACCATTTAGAATTGGTACAACAGGAACTTCAATTAATAATACCGTAAAACACAGATGTCTTACCATTTAGAATTGGTACGACAGGAACTTCAATTAATAATACCAGAAGTCTTGTTAATAATAGTATCCCATAATCTGCTTTCTGAATAGAAACTGGTTTTTGGACATTATCAATCGTCAAAATTTGAAACACTAATAATGGATGCACTCACTGTTGATAATATTAAAAAAATTAAAATAAAGCGTTTAACCGTAGCTCAGTTCCATGCCTTGTAGATTCATTCCAAACCACTATCTTCCAAAACTAATATATAGTCAAAGAGGAAGAGACTTCCACTCAAGGGCATCATTTATTTATGCAACATGATCAACTAGTAAAATTTGTGGAAAACAAAGTTGATATACAAGTTGCACTATAATGAACGCCAGAAAGCCTAACCTACATACAGTATATCCATTATCAAATATCAACTAATCAAATGATCGACCGAGAAAGGCAGACCAATAAATTGAGGAGATGAAGTTGATGACCCAGTAGATGTAAAGGGTCATGTAACGGACTACGTATTATAAGACAATGCAAATCAACAACAAGTACGCACAAGAAAAAAAATCAACATTGATCGATTTGAAGTTAACCAGCACATGAACACATGTAAGAGCTTACGTAGAATTCTGTTGGAATCCATTGCCGTCTGGATTCCATTGTGGAGAGTCCCAACTTAGAACTGATGCTGAACCTTCATAAGTTGGCTTTGATGATGTGAACTGACCCTTGTGCCGTTTCATCCTACACCAGTTATATAGAAAAAATAAATAAGATCGTACATCCAAGCAATTACTTTGCATAACACCTGACAATATTGCATACTGTAAAAGTTTCTTGCAACCTTAAATGTTGTGCATTATCCACAGGATTAAACTAATATAATGGGGCATCTACCCGCTCAAAAAATAACCATGAAAGAACGTGCAAGAATAATCAACACATAACTGAAATCATACAAAGATGGACCTTTCCCTTTCCAATCAATTGAATAAAGAGTGGCTACCAACAGGAAAGAGCTGTGGCTGGATCAAACCACACAAACTCGGGGAAGAACATGCATGTGCATCTGAGACTAGAAAGATGTGTATTCCAAGCAGATGGAAACTGTAGCAGATTTTAAGTTCCCTATTCAAATGCAATATATTCTGATCCATAGACCATCCGTATTGAAGAAGTTGTTTCTTTCAAATACTAGCAACATTTTCTTTATTTTTTAAATGAAATCCGTGAATAAAAATACTTAAATACTAACATTATTTAAAAAGATATACTTTAAGGTGTGTTGATTGGAGGAAAATCAGTTTGCCAAAAAGTTCATCAAGAGTACAAGGACAAATAATTTGCCTCAAATTAGAGTAACCATAACTACATAATTTCTTCGTCCCCGATTTCTGTTACCCATGTCAGCCATATCATTCCATCTCTCTACTCTTTATCTTTCTTGAATCTTAATTTTCTACCTACCAAACACACCATTAGTTTCTACGGCATCTGGGGCACGCAAAAGACACAATAATATGTTCCATGTAACAACGTGCCAACATGTACACATTTTTTCACAGGTGAATGAGTATGATAATAGTTTTGTACGGACAAAAACATGCGTGTCATGTTTGTCTCTTTTCACTATAAAACACTTATGTTAAAGGAGGTGTGATAAAGGTAATCACACCAGATTTCAAATAGTTAGATCAATGAGCTTAACAGACTACTACATCTAGTCTACCCATTACATCTTCCCATCTCATCACCTCCATATCAGGCAGGAAAAAAGTCCAGTTCCAAAGTCCATATTTGACAGAATTACGAAGTGATCAGCTGCTCTAAAGTTAAAGCTATGTCTTCGAACAGTCTTCCAATTTCTTTAGGTCATTTTTCCTTACAGACAGATTGAAATTACAGTTTCCACAACATTCTGCCTACCCTATTTAAAATTCCACCTTTTGAGAACCCCTAATTGGTCCATTTATATTCAGTTGGTACCCACACTCCCTTGAAAACCATTTCCAAACATACCTCGTGACCTGAAAATCCACAAACAGGTGCTAGACGCACTCTTCTTCTTTACAGCACCTCACAACAATTCGCAAGTTGTTTTCCTTTCTTCTTAAAATTGCCTACCGTGGACTAATGTTCTTACTAAGACTCAAGGTTGGTAGATACGAGAATGCGGTCAAAGCCTCAAAGGGGTTTTGTTCATGTATTCAAATATCTCTAGAAAACTAGCCAGTTGCAAAAAATATGATCCCATAGAGTAATCAACGTAGCAGAATATATAAGGTACACCTTTCTTCCAACTAGTAAACCAAATTTAGTGAATCATTTTCGGGCATACATGCTTAGAAGATCATAAGTTCATAACCAACAAAATCGACAGATTCTTATGAATCCATATACCCTGACCCAATATAATAAAATGGGCTAGTTGTGGAGTAAAAGCATTATATTTTTGGTTGAAACAGAAAGTTGGGATATTGCAAACAAAGATACAAGGAATGTAACCACATACACAGTTTAAAAGAGTGCAATAATAGCTTAAGATCAATGTGTAAAAAATAAAACGAAGAAGAATGAACAACAAAAAGAAAGAAAGAAAAAAGACACCGAATTAACTTGCATTGATTCCCGTATCCAGATCCCCCCAAAAAAATAAAATTTGATATTTTCACCCTCTCTCTCTCTCAAAAAAAAAAAAAAGTGTTATATTAACATTGTCAACAGAGACTGGCAAGGTTTCAAGCATGTTTCAATGCTCAACCTCCACTTTTCCTATTCACTATAACACTGTGCAGTACGACTACCAGCCTGCTGAAAAATGCTAGCACTTCTGTTTCTCAGCAAGCTTTAAAATCTTTAGATCATTGAAACTAATAGGCAATAGCCCAGATTAATACAGAAATCTAGACATTAGTAAAGACATAAGTATAGAACATTAGGGAAGAAATAAAGGGGGGGGGGGGGGGGGGGTGTGTTATAAAATTCCATTGCTTAGAAAAACAGAAGCACAAGGTCTCATTCAGTACTTAAGTCAGTGGAAGGAAAGAATTATAATACAAGTCTCCCAAGATTCAACATGGAAAGGTAGAACTATAATAGAGCTCTCAACTTAAGTACATTGCCTGCAATGCAATGAGTAATCCATTGGGCCCTATTGCTTAATAAGAAAAATTATAGTTGCATATCAAAGCTCCCTCTCAGTTTTTTACTCTTGAAGTTAAAGTCAACTCTTCTAAGTGTTTTTATTACAGTAATGATCCAAAAGAACTTATTTGTATAATCAGTAGTTCACAAGAAAGAAGAACAAATAAATGTTGTGCATTGCATACCTCTGGGCCACCTCCTTACGAACAGAATAACGGATTTTCTTATCAAAATTCCGCTCTTTTCGCTTCTCACGGAATCTCATCAACGAAGCTAATCTCTGGGGAACATCCAAACGTTGTGGAACATGAGAGAGCTCCTGGTAAAATGCTTGAATCAGTAAAGGGAAAAAAGAAAATTCAAACTCACTAGCTTATTCAGATTGTCATAATAATTAATAAATACAAAAGGGATACCCTAATGTTATGATGGGAAGATATCGGAAGTGCGGGAACACCAACAGGTATTTCACGACCCCCCAATAATAACAGCACAGCCTGAACCTGTGGAACAATATGTAAACAGGTCATTTTCTTCAAGAATATCAGCACAAAGAGACAAATACATGTTTTCACTAAATGTTTGATGACCAATATTTATGTAGTTGATAAAAGGCTATGTGATTTTTGGGCAATGTAAATCATTATCTACAAATATGGAGTTACAAAGCCAAGCGTGGTTACGACTCATGAGTGAGGGAGAACCTCACCCAAGAACCAGGAAAAAGGAACAAACAATAAACAAGAAAGAAAAGAAAAACAGCCAAGAAATACAATAACTAGACGGTCCCAACAAATAAAAAAAATGTTGAATCGGTCCTCCGATCCTAAAGTCCAATACCAAATATTCATATAATCTCCACGACACTCTGTTCCTGAATTTCAAAAAATAGCCCCATTTTCCAACTAACCCAAATAACTCCTGCGGGCACCAGATCCCATAATATACCTGCGATTCTTGGCCAGTCTTTGAGAATTCTGCCAATGTCTGTAGAGTCAATCAGGGCTTGAACAGGAGCCCCATGCATCTAGAATTCTAGATTACATGATCCCAATCCTTTTTTTTACCAAAAACCAATGGTAAAACCGTAAAACAGGTATGCAATGGATTCGGGTGTCGACGTACATAAGCCACATGAGCAGGTAAATCCATCTTTTTTAAAATTAGCAGATCCCTAGTTTTTAAAATTAGAACTTTGGATTTTTGTAGTATCCTCAAGCTTGGGTTCAAATTAAGGTTAAAGTAACCTAATGTTAAGAAGCCACCATCTTCTTATACATGAACTTCACTGAAAATTGGTTTGTTGTCACCCATTTCCATCCTAATTGATCTTCATAATCCGCGAGGACAGTCTGCTCCAATCCTCTGTTGATTCAATCAGCCCATGCCATACCCAGTTCAAAAACCAGGTCACTAGTCACTACTGTAGGTTCCAGGCTACTTTCAAACTTTGATACACAAATGATCAGCCACACTTCCTGATTTAAGCCTTCCCATTCTGAACATAGGTTACAAAATCAAGTTGCTTCTCCACCTATCCATACAGACTCTGACCCTCCTACCATTGCTGCATTGCCAACAATTAAGTCTAAGTCTAAGCCATTTTAGCCTTAAGTTGCTAGGATCCTTTCCATTAACGTTTGGTCTGCAATCTGTATAATTCACAAATCCCTCTTGTACTTGTGCCTCCTGCGACCGACCTCTTTATTTTATGAATGAAAATTGCTTTACTGAGCAGCAAATTACTTAAAGCTCCACTATCAATTCAAACAACTCTAGACATACAGTTACTATTGCTCTAAGTAACATTGACACGGGTACGTGTGTCGGTGTCTGACACGGATACGGAGTATCTGATACGGCTTCTTAAAACCAGTCGACACGGGGATATGGATTGTGATTTATTTATAATCCATTTTTTAGAAATAGAACATAACCCTTCTCCGTCTCATCTTTCTTCTTTTTATCTTTTCTTTGATTGTAGTTTGATGAAGGGATAAATTCTTGGCCATCTCTTTCCTTTCTTCATATATCAGAGTTTTGTTACAAATTCTAACCCAAATCATATGCATAAGTTTGTAAGTGTGTCTGACATGTATCCCTGTGTGTCGGATACGTGTGTCGAGTGTCCCTGTATCCGATACAGATTTTTCTGACAATAATTGATGATTTGAGGGTAACTGGATTTCAGAAGTAAAACAAAGAATCTGTAAGTCCATATCTCTGTTTTATTGATAAACGGCACAGGATCACAAGGTCGGTAAACATAAGTAATGCAATGTCTGAACTCTGAACATCACACCTTGTACCATAGGTGGAAAAATCGCTGATATCCATCGAAATTGACGAAATTATCCGTTTCTCAGGATTCAGATGCGCACGGATCTCGAATCTTTATTGAGACAAAAAAAAAAAACCATTGCGATTTGAAATTTATGGATATTCCATATAATTCGCATCTAAATCACTGATTATTTGCGGATATTCGGATTACAAGCTGGTTTGTTGCCAAAATTAAGGGATTCTACAGATTGAAGATCTTCCAAAATATTTAAACTTACTTTTTACTTTCCTTAATTAACTCTCTGCTCTTCCTCTCTCTCAACTTCTCCAATAAATCGAATTGCTTTTATTGCTTTAATAGCTTTGCTTTCATGAATTTGCTTTTAATTACTTCTCCTTGTTTTAGAATTCAAACTTTTGTTAGATGCTCTTAGACAAAAATAGAGTTCTTGTCGAAGAGAGAAATAGTCTTGAGAGAGAGGATGGAAATACAGAGAGAACAAGGAACGTGCCAAATGCCTAGATCCTGTTGTGTTCTATGTAAATCATGAGATCATAACAAGCTTTTAATAAGATCTTATCCTCTTTGTGACTTGAGAAGATCATGTGATACTATATTTATGGTACGTCTAGATTCTAAAATCTGGTAAAAATAATAATAATAATAATATAATAAAGAAAGCTCCCCATTCCGACACACAGAAACGGATATTCAAGGATAATTTCGTTTTTCTAAGTTTCGGATATTCGCCTAAATTTGAAATTTTCATTTATTCCTTTGTACATCCAAATTGTGCCACCTCCGCACTCAATCTTTGATAGAAAGGATTACAATTGATCACCCAGCATGCTCAATCAAACATGGCGCACTGGCACAGACTGGGGAAGACCAAGAATCACATAGCAATCCAGAAACACACCTGAAATTCCCTCAACCACGTTCAAATGTGTAGGGCTGGCAGCCTAAGGGAGGGGGATGCAACTGAGCCTCTATTCAAAATGGAAATCAGTGTTTTGTGAGGCATTGTCTTACAAACCTCTAAAAAGAGTAGGGGATCCTAAACGTCAGGGTCTAATTTCTTTGTGTGTATAATTCTCACTTGCTTAAATTGTTAATTGCATTGAAATCAAAATTCATCTAGGTTTTCATTACGGTTAATCATCATTTGATTCAAAAAGCACATTACCAAACAACATAAATCTCAAAGCAATGTTTGTATTTTGCATGTAAAAGTGAAACTTTTAAGATGCTTAAAAGCTAGCATTAGGGTTTATTCTCACAATTATCAAGATTCCTCGAAAATCATATATATGCATACGACAAACAGGATATGAAAATCTATGCTTATCATTTCACTAAAAGTACTTGAATTTATATAAAAATATCCCAATTACTTTAATTTCAAACATTAGTAATGAATCCAAAGTACCTTTTCAGGAGATACAGAATCAAACACATAAACCTCTCCTTGAAATGAAAGCGTCAACTGGTTCCCAACATTACCATCAGTGACTGCAAGTGTTTGTTGATCAGATAAATTTCCATTATCAGACAATCGTACATCCCCTTCAACTCCTTCACTTTCTTCACCTTCCTCTTCTTCCTCCTCTTCTTCTTCTTCTTCCTCTTCTACCTCCTCCTCTTCATCATCACCCATGTCATCCCCATTACGAAAAGGCATCATTCCATTACCCCTTTGCCTATAATTAGATTCAATATTTTTCCCATTACCAACATTACTTGCTCGAATTTCAGTAATTTTCTCCGTATGATGCGTAACTCTGTGCATCCCGCCAATAGAAATTCAGATTTCTTCTTAAAAAAAAAAAAAAAAAAAAAAAAAAAAAACTCTTGTCGAATGAAAGAATTGTCGCAAAAGAAGATGAATTGAAATCGAAATCGATGAAATGCTTTGGTTGGAAATAAATTTTTTTTTTTTTAGAGAATTGAGTATGACAGGAGAGGAGAGGAGAGGAGAAGAGAGTCTTTCTAGCTAGGGTTTTAGACAAACATGGTGTGAGAATGTGAGAATGTGAGATGAGTTTACTCGTTATTTTATTAAGTTATCTAAGGGCGTGTTTGGTTGGTAAACATTTCGATAAAAAAAAGGGAAAAAATTCTTCACTGCCAGTATGCAACACACTCATTCCCAAAGGGCATGTAGGCTGTATTGCACTATTGCTTCCACTGCAAGCTTTGACTGCAATGTTAAACACTGGACAAGTTAACTGGCCTAAGGTGTGTACAGTTACAGTGTACACTGCTGTTGCATGATGATCAAACATCAAAGACATCAAGTATCTTTTAAATGGGTTTGAAGATGTTGGACTGAGATGGAATTTCAGACAAGAAATCAAGTAACAGACGGTCTCGCAAACTAGGCTTCACTGCAGGATTGTAAACAGCGATACCAGAATCACCTACATAGACCATCCTTTCCAGAGGAACTACAATCACAACTGCCTGTTGATGTGTCCTTTTGGTGGATTTTTCCACCTTCTTGTATTGCAAGCTGATATGTATGGTATTTGTAATGATCGTATTATTAACTAGAGATGACTATTAAGTAACAGAAAAAAAAAACTATGCCGAAGTCATAGACTAAGAGCCAGTTCCAAAATGTTGTTGTCTCACAATGTTACTATATTGTACTTAAAATAAAAAAATGTCGTAAAGTTGTGTTAAAAGAAGATCAAGGAAAGAGAAAAACAACTTCAATTTATATTGCATTGTGTCCCAAGGGACTTGCTCAGCAAACTATTATTGAACAAACAACTGCATGGTGCATGCTTAATGAACAAACAAGTGAAACTACAACAACAGGTGTGGATGATGGGAAAATTTTGTACATCATGTGATCTGCTGGGTCAGCTTGATGATCTTCGGTCCCATAGGAGTTGCATATCAATCTTGCTCAGGTTATCATCATCAAGACGTTTCCAGCTCTTGATCTTCTCCACTTCCATCCATTCATGATTTCCCTTTTCAAGTTCGACCAAGATGATCCTGGCTCTCCTTAGCCATCCAATCTTTCCGTAACCATGGTATCCAGAACCACCACCATAGCAAAACCAAATACCATTAATCTCCCCACAGAAGTCGTTGAGATGATCATGGCCAAGGAACACTGCTTTAACATCTCCCATTGAGGTAAGGGTCTCGAGAACCCCAGAGTTGACAGTAGAACAGGCGACTCCTTCCTGAAACTGACCCTTAAACTTTGTATACCAAAGCTGTCGAACTTCAGGAATTGGGATATGGAAGAATGTCAGTGCTGGGGCTGTCTCAGCACCTGGCAGTCCATCCAAATTTAGGTCCTGTTTATTCACCTGTCAATTGTGGAGACTTCAGAGATGTCAATAAAATCTAACGTGGATATATCTGTTAACCTAAAAGGCAAAGACAATAACAGACGTAAGCAATAACATTTTGTATTATGGAAGTATCAAAGTAAGAAGGTAACAATAAAAATTAATAACAGCGACAACATATCACCTGCTATACCTGAAACCCTTCAGAAATGTTACGAAGCCAACGAAGTTGTGATTCCTTGATCCATCCATATGTTCGAATCCCATCAACAGTCACCCTGTCTCCACTATCCAGAAAGTAGAGATTCAGTACACTGGTGTTGGCCAAATGGGTACCGAAGGCTCCATTTATTTGGATATTATAATTTCCAAAGCCATCAATATCTGCTAAAACACTCTCTTGGCCATTATCAAAGTGATCATATGTGGATGGGTTGATACGGGAAACTGAATAATCCATAAGGGAGATGAAAGACATCAACTCCTCACGGGTCATTGTAGATTCTTGATCGTGATTACCCAAAATGGCTGCCCATGGAATTTTAGATTCCATGGCTGGCCTGAAGGCTTTAATAAGAGATTCAGCAGCATCAGAAGTACTTGACCCAAATATATTGTCCCCTGGTTAAAATATGTAAACGTTTAATTCAGAAAATACTGGGCTTTTCAAAAGTATTAAAATTATAATGATAATAATCATAATAACAACAGCATGAAACAATGACTTGCCCAAATGAAGAGGCTTAGGAGTTACGTGCTCCCATTATGTCTTGTTTTTAATCCGAGTTCCAACAAAGATACTAATGATAAGGAATATTTTGATACCACAAGAAAGGAGGCAAATGTAAATGCTCTTGTAAAATTCTTCCAATGAGCATGTAAATCTGACACCAAAACATGTCATAATGCCAGGTAGACAGGTAGTCTGACAGCGGTTATGCATACTTCCCAAATTTGGTAAAATGATAAAATAGTCTACAAAAAAATGAAAATAAAATAGTCTCCTTCATCAGTCCTTTGTACAGTCTTACAGCTCTTGTCTGCTTTCTAGACCCCAAAATTTTTAATGAGGCTATTGTAAAACCCAAAAGGCAAAAGCTTGTCTACCCAATTTGTTTCTCGAACAGAATGTTGGACCTTGTTGGGGAGTTACCTTTCGACGAAAAGCTGACTGAGTGAAACAATGTGTACGAAGTGGTCAAATGAAAAGCAAAACAAGACTAGAGTATTCTATAATGTTCATACTTGTAGACAACCCGTTACTGTAAGTGCATGTCTACTTAAAGGTTTTGGGCTTTTGGCAGTAGCATACTACTTATCTGAGCGTAAAGTTGCTATATAATTTCAGTGAAGAGGTGGAAGAAAAAGTTGCTGTAGTAATAGGTGAATATGAGTAAGCTCCAATACCACATAAAATCGCATCACTATACAACTCATTTGTATGCGATGTAGGAGGTGTCGTATATTCTTATGGGTTGGGAGACATTCAATTACGATAATGATTGGCAACACTTTTTATATTTTATATCTTTTGATTGCTAATGAACTTCCCTCATAATATTCTTTTAGCACGCCGGTCTTTACACACCTCCCGATTTAATATCATTATATAGCAGTGTCAAATGAGGTGTAAGACTGTATGCATTCCTCGAATTATGTACTTCAAAATATTGATTTTTCCATCAGTCTAGTAAAATGTTAGTCTACCATATTTCAAAGAACTTCAATGTTAAGGATTCATGAAGTCATAAAACTATTGAGTTTTCATCAACGTAGTAGTATCCACAAAGAATCAAAATGATCAGATGTTTGCCAATAAGAGGATGCATATGGTTATACCACATTTAAAATTATACTTATAGTATATGATCTTGTGAAATTTCTATTTCCCAAACTCAACCTATCTTTCAAGTCTCAACATGTTTGAGGGTGTGGTACATTGCAAAGCTAGATATCCAAATTTCCCTCACATTTAATACAAATGAAGCAATTGGGTTATTTTCTTAGTAGTTCTTGTTAAAATTACAGATACTAATCTAATTTAACAATTATGAAAACCATTAGACCTTTTGATAAAAGTCAAAGTAAAAGGAATACCTGTAAAAGCAATAAAATCAGGCTTTTCAGTTTCAATTAACTTTCGAACAAATTGAGTTGTGTTAAGATCAGAACAAAACATGAACTCAGAAGCTAATACATCTTTGCATCTACTTAGAACTCCAGTTCCATAATGCATATCAGCAACCTAAAAAATTAAACAACATTCAATAATTTTAATTCATCAAGATTCTAAACATTTCTATCAAACAAACAAACTATGAAATAATAAGTAGAAAGAATACCTGAAGAATCTTGAAAGTGCCATCGTAGTTAAATCTTAAAGGAAGATTTGGTGTTTTCTTGACATGATGAACTACTTGTGGTCCTAACATAAATTTTCCCAAGATAAGTGTTTGAAGAATATACAATATGATAGTAATGAAGAAGATGTAAAGAAACTGTGTTGTCCATGTTTCTCTTGTTGAAGAAGAAGAAGAAGAAAAAACCATGTTTCTCTGATTGTTGACTGTCAATTGTCCGAATGACTGTAGTCTGTCTACTAGTCTACTACATCAGTACATCAGTTCTATCGTCATTCTATTGGGCTTGGACTCTAAGCTGGGTTTGTCCGAATGAGTAATCAAACGGGTTATTATCAACCAGCCCAAACACCAACCTCGTGAAGGGACTGTAGCCTGTAGGTGTAGGGTGCATAGTTCAAAATGCCAATTTCGAGCGAAATTTTAAATTTTGGAAAAGCAGATTTTGCCAAGTATTCGTGGGTATCCGTGAAGTTTTATATATCCGAGTATTGGCATAATTCGTGGGATATCCGCAGATATCCCCGATATTTAAACTATGGTAGGGAGTAGGGACTAGACTAGAGAGGTCACACAAGTGAAATGTTGTTATTTTCCAATCGACTGTAGGGAGCAGGGACCAAGGTGGTCTTTTTTTTTTTTTTTTTTTTAATTGGCAAGCGGAGTTGAGAACTTGAGGGGACCCCTACGGCCCTACCTTTTTAAATTACGTGAGGAAATTTTTGTAAAGCAATCAGCTGCTGACGGGTTTCGAATCAACGTCTCCACTTTGTGAGAGGGATGCAACCGTTGAGCCACAGACTCATGTGTAGGGATTTCTTTCGCAAACTGCGATAGAAATGAAAAAACAAAATATCCTCAAATATGTCTGCATGTCCCCACTGTGATGCCGTATGAACTATGAATGTAATAGTACTGATATAGGAGGTGTAATATTTACAAGTTTATCGGTGTGAATTTAAACATCTTGATTTAGCTGTTTGTAGCCGAGCCATTTGTACGTAAATAAACTGATATGAGGTTGTTCGTTAATTGTGTAAACCAGTTGGTATCCCGTATCTTCATTGCTTCATACCATTAAAATTGATCACAAGTTGCATGTTATTGAGGTTGATTTTCAATAAGGAAGAAGACATTAGATATACCATTTTGATGGTTAAGGGTTAGTCCGAGTAAATGATGCGGCTCGAGGTATAACAATTTCATGAAGCCTTACAGTACCAGGGTGTTCAGTTCAGTATACACCCTGCAGCAGTAATAGAATATAGCCCGGGTGTTGAGTTGCAGTGCACTAAACTTTCTTTATGCATAAAATATAGAAGATATTTATACTAACTTTGTTGAAGTGGTGATAAAGAAAACAGAGGGTGTGTTTGATTGGTGGGAATAACTACTTGTGAGAATTTTTATAGTTGAAAATATTCCCACATAAAATAATTCCCACTAATGGGTCGTTTGATTAGACATAAAAACACAAGGAAAATTTTATGTGGGAAAGATTTTAGTTATTTGATTAGACATAAAAACATGAGGAAAATTTTATGTGGGAAAGATTTTAGTTGTTTGATTAGACAAAAAAATATTCCCCTACAAGTTTGGGAATTTTTTTTAGGGGTGGGTCAAGGAAAGATTCATGAGAAATATTTTTATCATGGAATTTTTACATGACCCAACTTTACCAATCAAACAGGCATCTGGGAATTTCTGGGGTAATGTTTGATGTGGGAATTTTCCCACGACCAATCAAACAGACCCAGAATCTCATGCCATTTTATACATACTAACCAATCTTTTCACTCCCCACTCCCCAGAATAGTCTGAAATGGATACATTTATCAACAAAAATACCATTACTGGTTAAAACATGACCAATCTCTGTAGTTCTGTTGTTTTGTGCACCAAGGATACAGATTTAACAGAATAATGTACAAAGGTTTAAGATGAAGAATAGAAAACTCCACACGGCACATTACATTTTAACGGTTTCGTAGCTATGCAGAAAAACAGTGTCACTACTGCACAAATAGTTACATGACTTTCACTCGATCTCTCAATGAATGATTTCAATGTTCCGTGCCTGTTGCATCATCAGTAGGGTTGCTTTCATCTCGCCACTACAAAACACTAGAGCTCTTAAGAAAAATGATATAAATAATGCAAAGTTGAAATAAATGTTTAGAAATTTACCGGTGAAACAGATTGCAAGCGGGACTTGACGCTTTGATCTTCTCATTCTAAGCAATCGAACCACTTATGTTTTGCACGGAGCGTTTTTAGTTTTGGTACACTCTTGGTACCTAAAGGAAGCTTTTTCAAATTCTCACACTTACTCACTGTTAAGACTTCCAAGGATGGCCACTCCACAAGTAAGCCTTCCCTTCCGAAACTGCAGAGTCTTGGTAATTTCTTGAAGTATAGATTTCTCATTTGGGACAGAATTGCCTTGTCTTTCTTTGCATCACAATCGTCCCCATCATGTTCAATTATCGACTCCATATTTAAGCAATGCATTATCTCAAGCTCTTGTAACTGCAAGAGATTTCGAACAACTCTCAGGGGTAAGATGTAATACCCGATATTTTGATAGGCTTGTGCTTAATAGAAATTGGATTTCAATTTGGACTTCTTTGACTATATAAATAGGTTTTATATATGAGATTGGTATTATGCCTTTGGGCTTTATTTTAAACTCATCTTTAAGTCCACATAAATAAATATTAGTATATATAATATTCTTAGTTATTAAATCAAAAAGAAAAACCCTAGATCTCAAACTTAAAGAGAAATATATGGATTTCCGTTTTTGATAACACCCTGTTAGTATTTCGGCCATAACTCTCTCTACAGAACTCGGAATGACATGAATCTTACGTCATTAGAACCCTATTGAAAATACGAATCTGAGAATATAAAGTAGAGTATGTAAATCTTCCGGACGTGACCTGTACAACTGATTCTTTGGAGGTCAGAAAATCTGTGACTGGATTGCAGTATGGTGGTTTTGAGTTGTGTTCTTCGTATATTTGATGTTTGGTGGTCTTCTTATGAGGCAAGTTATATTACTTGATGTTTTCTCTTAATTTTCAGATTAGGTTGAAGTGTTAGTTTGGTTATTAAATTTGGGATAGTAGAATAATAATTGATTCTCATGAAAATACATGTTTAATAATTAGAATTTGATAAATATGCAAACTTGTTAATATTTAGTTATTAATATTGCTGAAATTTATATTTTAAAATATGTTATTATTGGATTTGAATATTTGACTTGGTATTGAAATGTTTGATTGAACCCATTGGTTATGGATTTTCTTACTTTAGAAATTCCTGAACTTGACATCATACACGTTTATGTTGTTCGTCATATATATTTATATGGATAATGATTGGAATAGAATGGTTGGATTGAACCATGTGTTGGATTAGATTTGGGCGTGTTAAACAAATTAACACCGGACCCGTATGATGGGGAGACGTCCCGGAGTGTTGTCACATGACATAACTCAATGAGTGTATGGCGTGATGCGTACGACTCGGTGCTACTGCACAACTTTATATATGAATTTCATATGAGTGTATGGCGTGATGCGTACGACTCGGTGCTACTGCACAACTTTATATATGAATTTCATATGAGTGTATGGCGTGATGCGTACGACTCGGTGCTACTGCACAACTTTATATATGAATTTCATATGAGTGTATGGCGTGATGCGTACGACTCGGTGCTACTGCACAACTTTATATATGAATTTCATATGAGTGTATGGCGTGATGCGTACGACTCGATGCTACTGCACAACTTTATATATGAATTTCATGTGAGTGTATGGCGATGATGCGTACGACTCGGTGCTACTGCACAACTTGGCACTTGATGCATGGATTTGGATTGATATAATATGATGGATTGGAATTACTGGATAAGGACTTGATCTGATATTGCAGACTGATTAATTGATTGATTGATTGATTGATTGATTAATTGAAATAGATTTTGATTATTTGATTATTGGAACTGGAAATATGATTGACATTGCGGATTACCAGAGAATGATCTTGTTGATTTATTGATCACTGTGTTAAATGTTAAAATAAATTAATTATTATTTATAATTGTTCATCTTTAGGATGCGCGGATTCCTTTTCTGGGAATTAAGATCGAACCTCAAGTTCTGTAACTTGCTGGCGTTTAACGTCTTCCCTTTTCCCTTTTCAGGATACAAGTGTTTTAGAGATGAAGTATTCGATAAGAGCTTGGTGGAGGTTGTCTTGAGTTGCTCATAGGTCTAGTTGGAGTTTGATGAGTTGTAACCTTCGGGCATGACTCTGATGTATATTTATATTTATATAGTTTGTATTTTGTTTAGTCTTCCGCTGTTAATTTAGTATTTGTTGTTTATTTTATTATGTTCTTCTGTAGTCTAGAGGTGTGATATCACGTGACAGTAGTGTGACCCTACGGTCCATGGAGGACATATGGAGATCATTATGACTCTGTTGCCCGATTTTGGCCTGGCCAGCTAGGATCGGATTTCAGGGGCGTTACAGTTGGTATCAGAGCTTAGAGTTCGTTTGACCTTTAGGGAGTACCTGTGGAGTCCAGTTGAGTTCTTAGGAGTATGAGCAACCAGTGGTAGAGTTTACTTTAGACTCTACTTGAGTGAGGATTGTTTTGGTTGAGTTTATATACGTATAGATATATTATATTGTTTGTTGTGACAAGGTGCTTCTAGATATTGTGTGCATGCTTACCTTGTTTAATATTTCTTCGTGAATCATATGTTTGGATATATGCAGTACGGATAGTTACCTTCTGGAAAGAATGGTTGAACTAGATCCTGGCGAGGATAGTTTGGTTGATGCCCATGTTGTTTAGGATGATATTCCGTAAGGGAACGGGGTTTGGTTGCAATGATGTTGCCGAATATGGTTGAAAGATTTAATTGATATTGTTGCTTTTATTTGTTTAACCATGATTAGAGCATGTTGATGCATTTGAGATTATGAGATATTTGGATGAACTTTATATCACTTTTGATATGATTGCTTAGGTGTATATTTTTTATTTTTTTTTGGAATGGAAAATACTTGATAATTAATTGTTTTGGAAAAAAAAACAAAATTCTCAAAATTGAAAGATAAGTTTTTATTTGGTAAGCGTAATGTTCTTAAAACATTTCAAATTTGTTGCTTGATTTTAAAGCATGGATTGTTATATGTTATATGAAAATATGGGTATATTTTTTTATGTTAAACAAATTATACTTGAATTTGGAAGATGGAAGCATGATAAATATTGTTTATGAGATCATGTTTATTGAAGAGATATATATAGCATACATAGGTTGATTTGATTGAAAAAAAAAAATTCTTTACAAAAAGATTTTAGAATAAATATATTCTTAAGATGATTAAGCATAATTGTATAAATTGCTTATGTTATTGATAGGATGTTTGAGTTGGAGTGATCTTTTTAAAGCTAGTAGCTCTGGTGATTACATATCTTTATTCAAATATATATGTTGTATTGCATGTGGAATTAATAATAAAGATAAATTGGATTTATACGATATGTTTATTGTAATCTTTGGAATGACTTGATTAAGTTGAAGCGAGATTAAAATTCGAAAAGAATAAAGTTTTGATTGCACGTTGTAATAAGATTTGGCTAAGGTAGAGTTAAATCTATAAAGCATGCTAGTATATATATTTTTGGTAGAAAATATGAAAAAAAAAAAAAAAAGTATTCATTTTACGTGTTATTGTTACTGTTCATGCTTTTTCAGAGTTTTCCGTTATGAATTTTTGAAAACTTGCCTTTGATGATCTGTAGATAATTCAAATACGGTTGTTTTAATATATAGTATGCATCGTTTTGATATTTGGTTGGAAAGTTATGATTTTTCTCGTAAAACTTATGTAGATTTTACTGATTACAATTTTCATTACAATTGGTTATGAATTTAGAAAAAGTTTCTTCTGATGATTTGTAGGCTTTATCGCTACAAAGAGTTTGACATATTGTACATGTCGTTTGGATAAGCAGTTATTAAGATATGAGTTTTTGATTGAGTTCGGTTGGAATTTAGTTATTGCTTGTTTCAGAAAAAAAAAATCCGTCAGTCTTTTGGAAAAACTTTATTCTGATAGATTGTAGATTATTTAATTATGAGCATTTTAATATATTATATGTCTTGTTTGGATCAATCAGTAAAAAAATATGATATTTCTCGTATGCATTTAACGTAATTTGAGTATTTCAGCTTTCTACTCGAAACTGTTCGAAATTTTAAAAACTTTCTCTTAGATTGTGTGGAGTTCTTTGATACCATCGTTTGGACATATAATTCCGTTTATTTGAAATTTCGGTTAGAGAGTTATGAATTTTTGAATATTATGCCACATTTACGATAAAATTGGTGATATGCATGTTAAAGCATCGTTGAGCTTGGAATAATATAACATCATTCCATTCGTGACAATAACAATATAAAACTCTGAATAGTTGTCTAGTTTATTTATTTATAATAAACTTTGTCAGAACATAATATGAGTTTGATACTTTGATTTTATAAAATATTAAGTAGTTATGGCATAGAATTAAATAAATGTTGGGTTATATATTTGATAATATAGTTTGCAGAGGATAATAATTATCTTTCTTATAGTTTTATTTCGGTTTGGAATTGTATTATATTTGCTTTATGCATAAGTAGATATTTTGATAATTGCGGATAACTGTTTAGATATCATGTTCCATGTTTTGTGTAGAAGCATGAATAAAGTTTGATTAGTTAGCTTAACATGTTAATAGCAAATTGTATTGTTAATGATTCAGTTCAAACCATGATTTGAAAATTTTGACTTATTAGAAGAAATATGTTTTTGCAATATTTTGAATATTGATGATTTTCATAGAAATTTAAGCATTTTTTCGGTAGTTGGAATTTTTAGCGCCTAGAAGCAAATTAGATATTTTGAAAGTATTTTAATCACAAGAATGATATGATAAACTGGAAGCTCTTAATTTGTAATCCATTTTTGTATACATGAATAACCAGGTTGGAGGATTCTTTTCAAATACAAATTATTGATGCTGATGCACCTTATACGCATGTTATAGATAATATAAATGTATTAGTCTTTCTTTATGAATTTGTCGTGAAGATTTTTCCTGGATGGTATACGATAATACTATGTACTAGTATGATGCACTTTAATTGGATAAGAATTCGAACTTGGGTAAAAGAATAAAATTTTTCATTATGCCAAAAAGGTGTATTAGTGTGTAATGTGTATAGAAATCTTATAGTGGATATATTTAAATTGAGGTTTTGAACTTGATACCTTATTAGGTTGTGCTAGTATGTTTGCGATACATTTTAAATCTTACTTTGAAAAGTTCATTTATTTGAAAAAAAAAAATAAAAAAATAAGAAGGATCTATGTTAGACGGTTAATGTAGGTATGATTATTTTTATAACAATTTAAATTAAAGAAAATAGAAATTCAGGTATGTATTATTATTACAATAAGGTTGTTTTGATTGATATGGCTCATGCATGAGTAAATGGTTTGGTGGTGTTCCTGGTTTGGAAGTGACAAAATTGAATATTTTTGTTATATTGAAAGATATTAATAAATACATATTTACTGTGGTTTATCGTATCCTTTTGAATATTGAATTAAAGATGTAACTTGATGTTACTTGCCTTTCTTTTGATTCGAAGTGTTGTAAACCCTTTAACTTCGAGCCGACTTTAAGATTTGGAGGGTCATGTGTAATTGCTCACTCTGCACTCCCCAAGACCTGACACTGCTTTTACTAGGAGTTACTTGACTCTAGCATGATTATGTGATATCTTAGAGATAGCTTGACCCGTTATCAGTTTATCTATTAAACGTTGATGTATTTTAGATAGGAGTGATGGATGCTGTAGCATGATTGGATACATAGCATGTGTACTGGAATTGTTTTGGATAAGGTAGTGTCATATTATGATATTTGGAATTGTTTTGGAATTGTTTGGATACTCTTATGAGTTGTTGGCTATGTGTAGCTATTCGGTGTGTGCGGGTCGCGTACCCAAGGAAACACAAGAGATGATTGGAGTAATGTATTGACTAAGTTAATGCTTGTGATAATAAGTTTGGACAATAAATTTTGTTTTTACCCATAATATGTTGTGCATATACGGATTCTGGTTGATAGAGACTTGTCTCTTTTATTTAGTTTTCAGATAGACATTTATATGATATTATCATTGGACGTATGTATATTACTATTTACATATCAAGATTGGTGATATGCACTTGATTGTATCGAGACACATTTCATATGGTACCCTGGCATTCTCCTGACACTTTGTTATATTGTTAGATGCATATGTATTAACAATGTTTTATATCAAGCTATTTGTAGTATCTAAATCAATGATGATTCATTTTTTTTAGTCGATATATTGTTTACCTAGCTTTATTTTGATGTTTGATTTGAATCTTGAGGACGAGATTCCTCTTTTTAGGGGGGTAGAATGTAATACCCGGTATTTTGATAGGCTTGTGCTTAATAGAAATTGGATTTCAATTTGGACTTCTTTGACTATGTAAATAGGTTTTATATATGAGATTAGTATTATGCCTTTGGGCTTTATTTTAAACTCATCTTTAAGTCCACATTAATAAATATTAGTATATATAATATTCTTAGTTATTAAATCAAAAAGAAAAACCCTAGATCTCAAACTTGAAGAGAAATATATGGATTCCCGTTTTTGATAACACCCTGTTAGTATTTCGGCCATAACTCTCTCTACAGAACTCGGAATGACATGAATCTTACGTCATTAGAACCCTATTGAAAATACGCATCTGAGAATATAAAGTAGAGTATGTAAATCTTCCGGACGTGACCTGTACAACTGATTCTTTGGAGGTCAGAAAATCTGTGACTGGATTGCAGTATGGTGGTTTTGAGTTGTGTTCTTCGTATATTTGATGTTTGGTGGTCTTCTTATGAGGCAAGTTATATTACTTGATGTTTTCTCTTAATTTTCAGACTAGGTTGAAGTGTTAGTTTGGTTATTAAGTTTGGGATAGTAGAATAATAATTGATTCTCATGGAAATACATGTTTAATAATTAGAATTTGATAAATATGCAAACTTGTTAATATTTAGTTATTAATATTGCTGAAATTTATATTTTAAAATATGTTATTATTGGATTTGAATATTTGACTTGGTATTGAAATGGTTGATTGAACCCATTGGTTATGGATTTTCTTACTTTAGAAATTCCTGAACTTGACATCATACACGTTTATGTTGTTCGTCATATATATTTATATGGATAATGATTGGAATAGAATGGTTGGATTGAACCATGTGTTGGATTAGATTTGGGCGTGTTAAACAAATTAACACCGGACCCGTATGATGGGGAGACGTCCCGGAGTGTTGTCACATGACATAACTCAATGAGTGTATGGCGTGATGCGTACGACTCGGTGCTACTGCACAACTTTATATATGAATTTCATATGAGTGTATGGCGTGATGCGTACGACTCGGTGCTACTGCACAACTTTATATATGAATTTCATATGAGTGTATGGCGTGATGCGTACGATTCGGTGCTACTGCACAACTTTATATATGAATTTCATGTGAGTGTATGGCGTGATGCGTACGACTCGGTGCTACTGCACAACTTTATATATGAATTTCATGTGAGTGTATGGCGATGATGCGTACGACTCGGTGCTACTGCACAACTTGGCACTTGATGCATGGATTTGGATTGATATAATATGATGGATTGAAATTACTGGATAAGGACTTGATCTGATATTGCAGATCGACTGATTGATTGATTGATTAATTGAAATAGATTTTGATTATTTGATTATTGGAACTGGAAATATGATTGACATTGCGGATTACCAGAGAATGATCTTGTTGATTTATTGATCACTGTGTTAAATGTTAAAATAAATTAATTATTATTTATAATTGTTCATCTTTAGGATGCGCGGATTCCTTTTCTGGGAATTAAGATCGAACCTCAAGTTTTGTAACTTGCTGGCGTTTAACGTCTTCCCTTTTCCCTTTTCAGGATACAAGTGTTTTAGAGATGAAGTATTCGATAAGAGCTTGGTGGAGGTTGTCTTGAGTTGCTCATAGGTCTAGTTGGAGTTTGATGAGTTGTAACCTTCGGGCATGACTCTGATGTATATTTATATTTATATAGTTTGTATTTGTTTAGTCTTCCGCTGTTAATTTAGTATTTGTTGTTTATTTTATTATGTTCTTCTGTGATCTAGAGGTGTGATATCACGTGACAGTAGTGTGACCCTACGGTCCATGGAGGACATATAGAGATCATTATGACTCTGTTGCCCGATTTTGCCCTGGCCAGCTAGGATCGGATCGGATTTCAGGGGCGTTACATAAGAGGTACTTCAGTTGATCACAACGACCAATAAACAAGCACCTTAATTTGCTAAAAGTTGGTGGTAAGTCAGGGAATCTCCTCATCTTTGACTGCTTAGAGATGGTAGAAGTATCACACGTAGAGATTTGCTCTACCGTTTCACTGCACTGCAAAGTTACAACCTCGAAATCAATGAGCTTTTTTATCCCCTGACAGCCCGCCACCCTAAGTTCGACAAGATTGTGTTGGATTTTTTGTGAAGGAGAGAATTTTTTGGTTCAGGAACGTACGTACGCATTTAGGACGTTCGTACGTTCCATTCGACAGATGTTGGTTTTGTGGCTGAACGTACGAACGTCAATTCGACGTACGTACGTCCTATCTTGGTTTTGTGTATATGGGCCTGTTTAAGCCCATTTCGTGTGTGTTTTGTATGGCTATGTTATAAAGCCAATTGAGAAGGTTGGAAAACCTAATCTTCATGTGAGAGAGATTGTGAGAAGCCATTGGTGAGTTTGAGAGAACTCTTGTGAGGAAGAACACTTTGGTTTCTTCGTGAGGGCTTGTATAATCGTCTCTAATTGGAAGATTGTTGTTTTGGTCGTGGACGTAGGCAATATTAGCCGAACCACGTAAATCTTGTGTTTTTGTTTGTTTTTGTTTTTGCTTTGTTTGATTCACACACTATTTCAATCTTGGGTATTGGTGCATAAGCTTCCGCTGCGCACAACAAGTGGTATCAGAGCTGCAGGCTAGATCTTGAGCGTCTTGAAGGTGTTTGAAGAAATTTCTGCAGGTGAGTTTCTTATTTGTGTGTCAAGGCATAAGTTCTATCTTGTATTCGTGGGTTGTCAAGAAGGTGTTTGTTGAAATTCCCGTGTGAATTTCAGATTTGTTTACCTTCGATTGGTGATTGTTTAGTGTGTGAAAGTGATTAGTGATGTCAGACCCATCTTCGAGTAAGAATGGAAGAGTGTCATCTTTGAAGTTTGACATCGAGAAATTCAATGGTAGAAACAACTTCGGCATGTGGCAATGCGAAGTTCTGGATTTGCTTGCTCAGCAAGGTTTGGAAGATGCTTTGGGTGATAAACCCGAAAAGATGGAAAAAGATGATTGGTTGAAATTGAATAGGCAAGTTTGTGGCGTGATTCGCCTTTGTTTGGAAAAGGACCAGAAATACTCGGTGATGAAAGAAACGTCTGCTAAGGAGTTGTGGAAGAAATTGGCTGATATGTATATGAAGAAAAGTTTAGAAACCAAGTTGTTTCTGAAGAAGAGGATCTTCCGCATTGATATGAGACCTGGTATTTCTTTGTCCGAACATCTGGATGAATTCAATAGGCTTATTGCTGACCTATTGAACTTGGATGAGGTTGTCAGTGATAATGACAAGTCTCTATGTCTTTTGAACTCTCTCCCCGATGATTATGACCATTTGTCCACCACCTTGTTGACGGGGAAAGAACATGTTAAGTATGCTGATGTAGCAACGGCGTTACTGAACTATGAATGCAGGCGCAAGGACAAAGAAGTCCATAGGGGTTCAGGTTCAACGTCCGAGGCTTTGATGGTAAGGGGACGATCCAATGATCGTACTACTGGTAGCGGAGGAAGATCTCGATCAAAGTCTAGAGGTAGACCTCTAGCAAAGGATGAGTGTGCCTTTTGTCATGGAAAAGGCCATTGGAAGGTTGATTGTCCCGAGTTGTCAAAGAAGGAAGATTCTGGGTCTTCCAAAGATAATAAGGTAAATGTTGCACATGTTGATGATAGTGATGATGATTCGAATTATTCTTTGGCTGTTATGGTTGATTGCTCCACTCAAGGGTGGATTATGGATTCTGCATGTTTTCACCATTTGTGTCACAGTAGAGATTTGTTTGCTAGTTTTCAAAAGCTAGACTGTGAAGATGTTGTGTTAGGTGATGGTCGTCACATGAAAACACTTGGTGTGGGAACTGTCAAGTTGAAGTTGGAAAATGGTACAGTTAAAGAATTAGTTGGTGTCCGGTATGTTCCGGAGTTGAAGATGAATCTCATCTCACTTGGTACTTTAGAGTCCGAAGGTATGAAGATTGTTCTGCAAAATGGGGCTTTAAAGGTTGTTTCTGGTGCTCTGGTTGTTATGAAAGGGACAAGGCAACGAAATTTGTACTATCTGAATGGTAGTGTTGTTGGTTGTGGTGGAGATTCTTCTTCACATTTGGTGGATTGTTTGACTCCTCCCAGTTTGTCAGATTGTTTGGTTGATTGTGGCTTTGGTAGGCGTACCGGCAAGCATGGCTTGTTGAATGGTGGTAAGGTACGTAAAGTTTGTTTTGGGCATCCTTGTTTGAATGATAGTTTGAAGTTGGAAGAGATATCTCAGCAGGTGGAGATTGATGCCGCTCCTTATGAAAGTTTGTCTGGTAACACAGCTGATGTTAGTTTGCTAGCCACAGATGTTTGTTTGAAGGTTCAAGCCCAGGAGCCAATTGTAGCTGTGAAGCCGTTGTTTGGAGACCTTTGTAGGTTTCGGGGTGTTGATTCATACTCATCTTCAGTCGGTTATGGTCATAAAGTGGAGATAGTATTTGGTAGCTTGGATCCCATTGTTTTGAATTATGGTTGTTGGCCCTCTACGGGCATTGGTGGGCATTTGACTTGATTTGGTCCCTTGTGGGAATTTGACCCTTCGGGGTATGGTGGGCATCGCATAGATGCCATTGGAGTGAACTACGGTGGTTTGATCCCTTAGAAGAAGGGTACGTAGGCAACCATGAGGTGGTGCAACCGTTTTTGGTCCTTCGGGACATGTGTGGGAATTTGTGACTTGTGTTTGTCGGCTTAGATTTATTGAATCTTCGCCGAGGTGGAGAATTGTTGGATTTTTTGTGAAGGAGAGAATTTTTTGGTTCAGGAACGTACATACGCATTTAGGACGTTCGTACGTTCCATTCGACAGATGTTGGTTTTGTGGCTGAACGTACGAACGTCAATTCGACGTACGTACGTCCTATCTTGGTTTTGTGTATATGGGCCTGTTTAAGCCCATTTCGTGTGTGTTTTGTATGGCTATGTTATAAAGCCAATTGAGAAGGTTGGAAAACCTAATCTTCATGTGAGAGAGATTGTGAGAAGCCATTGGTGAGTTTGAGAGAACTCTTGTGAGGAAGAACACTTTGGTTTCTTCGTGAGGGCTTGTATAATCGTCTCTAATTGGAAGATTGTTGTTTTGGTCGTGGACGTAGGCAATATTAGCCGAACCACGTAAATCTTGTGTTTTTGTTTGTTTTTGTTTTTGCTTTGTTTGATTCACACACTATTTCAATCTTGGGTATTGGTGCATAAGCTTCCGCTGCGCACAACAGATTGTTCAACCACACTAGCAACTCACAAGGGATAAGACTGATCACTTTGTCGCATCTGAGCACTTGCAAGACCTTCAAATTATGCAGGAATCCCTGTGGAAGTGTTCCATCACACATTCCCAGAAAATTCTTCAATTCATCAAGGTGTAATTCCTCCAAATTACGTAGTGCATATCTTGAAGCACTTTTTACTGCGGTACTCAGGAGATATTCCATTTCAGCGCATTCGCTAACATGGAGAAACTTCAAGTTGTTATTAAGCCCCATTGGATCAAGTTCTGCAACACTCTCAAGACCCTTGCATTTGTATAAATACAATAAATTTGTTTTCTCCACCAACATCAGCATCCAATTGGCAACTGAATTTAATGGGAGCTCAAGACACATACTCCTCTTGAATAGCTTGCTTTTGAGATAATATTCCGTTTCATCAAATGTTGAACTGAATGTAGTTGCAATCAAAATGTTAAATTTTGCTAAACCTTTCCAATGATGAAACCCGTCTTTAATGCCTTCCATCTCCCACTCCTTGTAGCCATTCATGGTATACAATTCTTCTAAATGGGACATACTCAATATTGATTTTGCTGAGATGGTCTTAAGTTTAGCAGTATGTGAGAGGTCTAATGACTTTAAGGTTTCTGGCAATCCGACTACATTTGAATGACGTATACTAAGTATCGTAAGGTTTTTCAATCTTTCAACTGGAGATATATTGCTCAAATAAAAGCAATTTTGCAGATAAAGTATACTGAGGTTCACAAGGCATGAGAGGGACGGTGGAAGCGATTCAATACGTGTGTAGCTTAGATCAAGGGTCAAAAGGCTTTTCATTTCAGCAAAAAAATCAGGAGGGATGCTATACAAATCCCTATTGCCATTTAAAGACAAGGTCAAGAGATGTGCACCTTTAAGTTGAGAGGGCAGATTGCACCTGATATTGGTAGTCATCAGTGACAATCTCTTGCATTTATCCAACTCCGTACTTGGCCACTCTGTAAGTGTGGTTCCAACTTTCACAATAAACCCACTTTTCTCAGAAGCGATTGATATAGCCACATCACGGACTACGTCGTGCATCCTTACGTATTTATTACCATCTCTTAGCAATAAACATGATGATGTAAGTTTGTCATCCTCTGCATGCAACCTATCCCTAGCTTCCTCCAAAGTATCGACGTTTCTTAATAGTTTCTCACCCATCACATAACACAATAAAACATCAATATCGATCTTATAGTCCTCAGGAAACAAACAACAAAATAAGAAACACAATTTGGTTGCTTCACCTTGCAAATAATTGTAGCTCAGCTTTATGGAAGAAATGACAGGATTCATACCTTCAAATATTGATTTCTTCAGTTCTCTATGTGCATTAGCCCATACAATTTCATCTTTACCTCGCAGAGCCCTTCCAAGTGTAACGATTGCTAACGGCAGTCCTTTGCTTTCACTTAATATGTCTCTAGCAACTGTGTGGTGAGTAGGCAAGTCCACCACATCACCAGCTTTCTGTCGGAATAGACTCCATGAGTCTATTTGCGAGAGTACTGCAACTTCAATCATCTTGTGTGTTTCCATCAAATTGCACACACCTTGGTCTCTTGTAGTAAAGGCAACCTTGCAATTCAGGATTCCTACTTCAGCTAATTCGATTCTCTCCCACAGATCGTACGTCCAAGATGACAAATGTCCTCTTATCCTGATTCAGTCTCTCAGATAACTGGGTTGCTCTTAAAAGCATAGTGTCATCTTCTTCAAGTTTCATTCCTAATACCCTTGCAACATCACCTTGAATCTTTTTCAGGTCAGGGTTTTGGGATACGCTCACCATCACAACCTCATCAAATATTTCCTTCTTTATAACATGCTTGGCTACTTCTTTGATTAACATAGTCTTACCGACCCCTGGCATTCCATGTATCCCAACCAAGGTAACTGCATCATTTTCCAATGCCTGAATGACTTTGTTTATTGTAAATTCTCTGGAAGCAAACATCATGAAATTAAATCTCCAGTAGACATAAGCTCTATGCTTGGATTAGGCTTGGGATTTGATATTGAATCCCCGAAAGTGTTCCAATTGTTAAAGAGCCCTTGGATAACACAAATCTTCTTTTCAGCTCTTCGACCAAGAATAAATCGAGAGTGACACCATCCTTTGAACCATCTATTGATCTGTTCAGCTTCTTTATTTACAAGAATCACTTCTTCACAAACAGCTTCCACTCTTGCTAGCCATGTTTGCACTGCTTCTTTGATCAGTTCATTATTATTCAAAGCTGCATTGATCAATACTTGAACATCGTTTCTCATTGCTATTAGTTTTTCCACATGTATTTTGAGGTTGTTGATATTTCTTTTGAAATGAACAAGATAACCAACCTCACGGTCAATGTGAACAATTGCACATTTAGTGGTCTCTCCAACTGCAACACCCGTAAGTTCCATTTGTTTTTGAGAGAAGATAAAAGAAGTTATAAACAAAGAACAGCTTAAATGTTGTGGGGGATGATCGTCTGATCGATATACTATTTATATGCTTTTAGACCTTGTCTATTGCAGGATTGAGTGCCCATGGCACCTTTCATGTCATGTCTTATATTAATATTTTTAGTATTATATAGTTGTACCTAACTATAATATAGCGTAGTACCTAATTACTTACTAATAATTTGCAGGCCTGCAGGCTTACAGTGCCAGAAGCATTCTTTGTCATTACAAGGAAGAAAAGAAAGAACGCGTAAACGACAAAAACATATGCTGTATGATATTTTATTTTTGACAAACAAAGGAATTGTAGTCGACTTACAAACAAGTTAAGGAGAAGAAAACATTCCACTACAAATATGTATTACATTGTCCTGTATACACAAGGAATAAGGAGTAAGGACGAATCATTAGTCGCAGATGGGGTCGTCGATCATCTAACATAGTCCTTCCCAGAAAGTGTTGATGTTACAAAGAGAGCATTACAAAGGCCAACATTCATACTCCTCTCAGGAAATTTCTTAAAATTTTCTTTCATTAATTTATTTTATACCCTTAATTGGAAATGTTCTGCAACCAGCAATGATAAACATCAGCACATAAAAATAACAGTCATCTCTACTTCTTCCCTATCAATTATATAAGGGGTATAAACCTGACATTATATTTTGAACTTGAACGATCATCTCCTTTCCAAACTTTTCTCCACTGTATATATCTGTTGTTGAACAAACAATCGCAATGATCGAATGTGCAATGGTAAATTCTCAAAAGGGTCTATTAAATACTGTATGGAGGCTAATAAATCACTTTTTTGTGGTAAACTCTATACCCCTTAAGTCTTCTCACATCAGAAGGCTAATAAATCACTTTTAATTCCAGGATCACTAATACCATGAGAATAATATATTGTTTTTCATCATCACTAATCTGAGTTTGTAATTTAATTAGAAAATGACCTGACATATTCATAAAACTCATACTAGCGTAGGCACACTTCCATTGAGAATCTACTGTCTAATTGGCCACCTTTGAACAGAAGTTACTTCATTTTGCTGGTACTAATAAATAGAGCAGTTTTTGAAATAGTCATTATAGCTAGTGTGTGTTTAGTTGTATTCAGAAAATATTCCCCAGTAATGTTTTAGTGGACACTCTATATGCATATAATTAGCCACTAGTAATTTGTCATTATATTGAAGCTGTGGCATTATAATTAGCCCCTGCATTGGACTTCTCCAGGCAGTTCAGTGCATAACTTCCTTATTTTTTTTTTAAAAAAACAAACGTAAGATAATTATCTTATAGAAACAAATAAGATTACATGTTACAATAGAGATGCTATGGCACATCACAGCCACAGCTAATCAAACCTATTACCTACTCTCCCACTTTGTGAGCCAGGGGAGTTTCCCATCGATTACAACTAACTCTTCGTTCAGTGTAGTAGCATGCCTTTCTGCCTTGTCTTCTGTGAAATTTGCCTCACACCAGGTGTGCCCGTAATACAAACAAACTGCATCTTCAGTTTGGATTTGTTCCATCTACGATTCAAATGCCGAGTTAACTGAGATGACACAATAGCCATTAGTAATGATGCTGTAGAATTAGATTTCACCCACACCCTGCTCTATCCATGCTGAACTGCATGTTCCAAGGTTTCCAACATATCTAGACACTCTGCAAGATAACATGTTTGCATCCCATGCAATGTTTCACAAGACAATCTGTAGAATCTCACATTCGATCATGACTTCTAACAATGGCATCATATATAACCTGCTGGACCTGGCTGCCGTCTAGCTGATTCATCCATGTTAATTTTAATTAGTCATGCCTTTGTCTGGTGGGTACCATTTACAACCCCTGATCCTAGGCACTCTAAATGGTTTTATCTTTAGCCCCAAACTTTGTAAAATATGCATGTCTTCGTTGTTGTAAGAGTGGCTCTTGGACAAAGAATAAGTGCGCATTATATATGCACATGTCTTCTTACCTCTTTCTTACATTTAGTCAGGTCTGGTTTCTTAACATCAAAAACCAATCTGTTCTTTGTGCATCCATAAAGTAACCATACCTATTGATAACTCAAATAATCGAACCAGAGAGCAAAAAACAGAAAGACTAAGTGGCTACATTGTATTCAAATTATGTTTAGGTTACAGTCTAAACTTAACTTAGAGTCTTAGATACATACATAAACCTTAAGACAGTTACTAGAATATCCTTAACACCTATGACTATGGTTGCTCTCCCAAGGTGTTTAATATTATGGCATTGCGCTTTGCATTGAGCATCTGCTTCAAGAAGTTTAGAGAAGTTTGTTCCAAAGCCAATCTATATTCAGCTATATTTGCATGTTTGATGGATCAAGTAGCTAGCTTGCATCTAGCAACAGTTGTGTTTTATTAGGCTAAAATCGGCCGGATGGTAATTCATCTGCTTTAATAGAACACCCAAGCTTCTATTTGTCTATCTGAACATGGATCGGATCATGAGTAAGGACGTTTTTGGGGAGATCCGGAACTGGAGGGACTTATACTTGATAGTTATAGGACCCCCTAATGCAAGCTGTACGTTTGGCTTAGGCCTTTCTCTTTGATTGGCTTTGATGTTTGCTTTAGGTTTGGGAATTGATATTGTATCTCCAAAGGTAGTCTTATCATCCAAGAGAGCTTGGATAAGACAATTCTTCATTTCAGCTCGCCTACCAAGGATAAAGCGAGAAAAACACCATCCTTTGAACCAACTGTTGATCAGTTCAGCTTCTTCAGTCACAAGAATCGCTTCACCACGGACAATTTCCACTCTTGCTAGCCATGTTTGCACTACTTCTTTGATTACTTCCTCATTGTTTAAAGCTACATCCATCAATCTTTTAACATCGTTTCGTGCTGCTGTCAATTGCTCCACATTTTCTTTGAGGTTAGTAATATTTCTTTTGAAATAAACAAGATAACTAACTTCACGCTCAACATGAAGAATTGCATATCTGATGGTTTCTCCAAGTGCAGCAGTCCCACATTCCATTATTGATGTTGTTTGTAAGAGAAAATGGATGATTGAAAACAGAGAGCTTAAATGCTAGTGAGGATGACACTCGTTCCCACACATTCTCTATTATGAATATATAAGGTGCAAATTTCACCTGTAAACATCATGCTATACATACTTCATGTTTATTTTTATATTTTAATCATTTCCCGGCCTGGCGGCCTGCCTGGCTTGAGTCCATACATATTTAACAAATTACTATATGTATCCGTCACGTAATAAAGACAAGATTGAAACCGGCACGAAGTGATTTGACATCAATTTTGTGACATTGGTCGTCCTTGGTTATTTCGCCTTGAGTTCATTGTTAAGAAAACCTGGTTGTACGCGCGTCGTCCCGTGTCCTTGTCTTCGCGTCGTGTGTCATTAGTGTGGTTTTTGGTTCAGGACGTACGTACCTTGTTAGGACATACGTACGTCCAAGTAGTCAGCAGAACTTTCATCTTGGTAAACGTACGTACCATTATAGGACGTACGTACGTATGGTCAGTCAGCAGAAAGTTTGTTTGGTCTGGACGTACGTACCTTCTTAGGACGTTCGTACGTCCAAGCAGTCAGCATGTTCTGTGTCGGATGGAGATGTACGAACGTCATATCGACGTACGTACGTCCAATGTGGGTTTTCACTATTTCGGCCCATTTTCCTTGGTTTCCAACCCTAAGTATAAATAGGGTTTCTCTTCCAAAGAACAAGTCAGTTCTTTGGCCGTCCATTCTTCTTCTAGTTCATGAGTTTTGGTTTAGGTTTTGGTGTTGAAAGTGTTTGTGGTTATTGAACTCAATTCCCTTCTTTCCCCTTCTCTCAATTCATTAATCTGTGATCTTCCAAAGTTCATTGTGATTTTGGCTTTGAGTCTTCTTGTGTGTTCATCAAGAAGTCGAGTGTCTTGTGCGTACATCAAGGTGCTCTGGTGAAGTCAAGGTGTTAGAGATAACCGGGAGTATCAACTCGCAGTGAGTGCAGGTAGTTGGTAGGTTTGTACATCTCTTTTCATCTAGTGGATTTATTTGTTGTCGCGAGGACAACCGTGGACGTTTCCCATATTGGGTTTTACCACGTTAAAAATATCGTGTGTTCTTTATTTGTTTATTGCTTTATTGTTTGTTTTACTATTGTTATATTGCACATATATTGGGTTCTCAATTGGTATCAGGAGCAGGGCGCTTGTTAAGGAGCGTAAAGGCTCACGCGTAGATCCTTAGTGCAATTTTAATGGATTCTGATAAATTTGGAACACTAATTTGTCCTCCTAAATTTGATGGAACTAATTTTCCCTATTGGAAAGTTCGTATGGCTGCGTATTTGCAGGCTATGAGTGAGGATGTGTGGATCGCTGTGGAAGATGGTTGGTCACCACCGAGAGTTACTACAGGTAGTACAGATGAGGTTGTTACAAGTGTAAAGCCACGAAACACATGGAGTGTGGAAGACAAAGTTGCTTCTACTAACAATCAAAGAGGGCTTAATGCTATATTTATGGCTTTGGATGCTAGTGAATTTCGGAGAGTTCATGGTTGTATAACATCCAAAGAGGCTTGGGATAGGTTGGTAAGAACTCATGAGGGTGACATTGCTGTCAAAGAGAGTAAGCTTGAACTTCTTATTACTCAATTTGAAACTATGAAAATGGATAATAATGAATCTTTTGATGAATTCTTTATTCGTTTGCAGGATATTATCAACACTAGTGCATCTTTAGGTTTAGTGTACACCGATACTCAAATAGTACGTAAAGTTCTTCGGTCTTTGCCATCTAGATTCCGTTCTAGGAAAGATGCCATTCAAGAAAGCAATGACTTAAAGACCATGTCCATAGAGACCTTAGCAGGAAAATTGAGAACTTATGAACTTGAGGTTCAACTTGAACAACCTCAAAATAAATCCTGTGCTTTTAAAGCTGGAACTTTTGAGGATGTACAAGATGAAAAAATTAATCATGATAAGTCTCTTGACACTAAGCAACATCTAAGTATCATTTATCGTTATCTTAAACATATTTTTAAGACTATGAAATATAATGGTTTGACTAACCATGGTTTTGACGAGTGTAAGCTTCCCAAGAAATTTGGTGCACAAGGGATAGAACAACAAAAAATCAAGTTATCTACCACTTGGGAGGAAGATGAAAGCGATGATGATGATGATGATGATGTAGCGGAAGACCATGCTACACATTGTGTTGCCTATGGAACATCTTTGAATGAGAATGTGGATTGTCAGGTAACCGATATTGTCGATCATGAATTCGATGATTCTATTTTGGTAAGTCCTGGTGAGTTAAGGGAATTACATATGTCATCTGTTAAACAATGTCAATCCTTGCGTAAGACTAATCAGATTTTAAATGATATGGTTGAGTCTCTTGTAAAAGAGAAATCTGTACTTGCAGGTGATATGGATGCCTTATCTGAGGAATTTTCCCAAGAAAAGCTAGATTTCCAATCTAGAATTATTTCTTTGAAAATATCCAATCGTGAGATAGAAGATAAGTATCGTTCCTTGTTGCTTGAGCATGAAGCTGTGAAAAAGGATTTATTCGCTTCTACTAAGCGATTGCGAGGGTTTGAGAAAGCTTCAGTTGATCTAGACACCCTTATTAAAAGTGGAAAGTTTTCTTCAGATAAGACTGGTTTAGGATATGACTATGTCGGAGCTTCCTCCAGTTGTGCCCCTCTTACTACTTCTTTTGTGAGGCCATCATTGCCTCCTTTGTTACCAAATCCTCATATTCCTACTCCGCCTCCACCTATCAAGGCTTTTGAATCTAAGCCAAATGTGATGACCAAGAACAAGACAAGTCCTAAACATAGACATTTTAAGTGTTTTACTTGTGGTCGGTTAGGTCATACTTCAGCTTTCTGTTGGGATAAAAATTCCATGGTTCCATATTCTTCTTCTTATGGTAATAATTATTGGAACTCACATTGTTCTTTTCCTGTACAGGCTCATCATTCCTCTTGCCCTCCTTTTATGCGAAGAAGTGGCCCTAAAAAACCACAACACTTCAACAATAGAAAGAGGGGTGTGCAAAAGGTCATCAAACCACCCCACATATGGGATAGAAGCATCGATGCTGCCAAATGTAGTCTAGAGAATGAGAGGCTAAGGATTGGAAAGTCTACTATCAGGGATAATATTCAAAAATCCTCCATATCCGGGTCCAACTTGCAGAATATCTCTCAAGTATGGGTACGAAAGGATGACTTGAACGTTCTTTTTTGACTTCTTAAAGTCAGATTGAATATCATCTTTGTATTTTTATTTTTTTTGTTTGTTTTCTAGCCTTGTGTTATTTTAATTGCATATTTTTCTAACCATATAGGCTATTTGTTTGGTGTGTTTTGTCTTTTTGTTTCTGCATGCTTTGTTTGTTTGGGTTGAATGTCATAAAAAAAAAAAAAAATAGTTTCCTTTGTTATGGGTGTTTGGGATACACATACTTTGTATATACATGTGGTTAGATTGGTCTATTACTCTCAATCATTCTTGTATGCTTAATATTCATGGATATAACTATTTTATTACACTTAGCATACGCTTGTGCTTTCATGTTTAGATTTTAGACCAACATTTATCTAGTTGTGTCTCATGCATATATCCTTGCTTGTTTACACTATGCACAACTAGGTGACACTTTGAGAGTTTGTTTGCATATCTTTTTCCATCCTTTGAACATGATGAACTTCTAGGATAATCATTAGTTGGAAATATACGTATGCATGCCTTCTTATGTTGTCTTGATTATTAGTAAAAAGGCGGCGTGGTAGTGGTCAACAATTCACAAAATCCCCAGCCTTTTGATCTTCTTGAGAAAGAAATCATTTGGTATACATACCCGTTGGGGCCGTGAGGGTCATGCAATGACGGATGCACTCAAGAGATGTTAGTTCTTGTGTTGCACGTTACCATGATGTTGCACTACTTTGAAAAGGGGAAGTAATTTGAAAAGATGTAGGCTACACCCTACCACATGTTGCAAAAGATGAAGGTAAAAATCCCTTTCACATGTTAATTTATGCACAGTAAAAAAAAAAAAAAACAGGTTAGAAGTGCATTTCCCCGTGTCTGTTTAGGCGTTTGTGAAGTGAAATCCTTCTAATGGTGAATACTAGTTGTTTTGAGTGTTCTTATGGTTTGTGAGTGAGGTGTGGAAATGACTCTCTTTGTGTTTTCTTTAGCTTTCCCACACACCAAGGATGTTTGTATGATGCATTTCTAGTAGATGTTTGGTTTCATATCTTAATATTTGATTGGTGCGTACTTTGTTTAATGAAACCAAGTTTATTCATCTTTACTAAGTATCTTGTTTTAATTGAGCTTGCATATACTCTCTTCTACCCTTGTATGCATGGTTCTTTGTGTGTTTCAAATATCCTTATTTGGTTTGTTTGTTCTAGGGGCATCTTTCTCATATGCATTGCATTTAGGTAGAGCTTTTGTTTAGGGGGAGAATTCTTTGTATTGACATCGTGTTAACAAGTGTATATTTTATGGCTTCCGTTGCATATCCTTTTTGTTGTTAACATGATTGTTCTCTTTCTTTTCTTCTTTAATCTTATTTGTTATGGTTTGGTATTTTTCTTTTCTCTTTCTTTTGTTCCCTTGCTTCATTTGTGACAAAAAGGGGGAGATTTATGACTCTAATACTAACACCTTCTTCTTCTTTGTTAGTGTATTTTTGGGTCATGTTTCAGGTATGCTACACGTATGGGGGAATGAATGTGTTGATGTTTAGAGGTTGTACAGTTTTGGGTCAAACGTGTTGATGTTTAGAGGTTGTACAGTTTTGGGTCATGTTTCAAGTATACTACATGTACGGGGGAGTGAACATGTATGGGTGAGTGAAAGTGATGATGATCACAAAGTGCATATACAGTTTTGGGTAAGCTCGAGTATTAAACCTTGGAGCTCATGAAGTATGGGGGAGTTGTTCGAGGAACTTCCGTTGGCTCTTTGATTGTTGTTGCTTTCGTTCGGTCTCTGATGGTTAAAGTGTCTTACTCAAGCTGGACTTCAAGAATTGGTGACTTGGTATGTGTTCTACCTTGAGTGCTTTTGTAGGCATGTGTTTATAAATGCCATGGTTTGGGTTTGTAAGCACGTTTTATAAGTGCTATTAGAGTCATAGGTTTTTGTCACAAAATCAATGTCGAAGGGGGAGATTGAAACCGGCACGAAGTGGTTTGACATCAATTTTGTGACATTGGTCGTCCTTGGTTATTTCGCCTTGAGTTCATTGTTAAGAAAACCTGGTTGTACGCGCGTCGTCCCGTGTCCTTGTCTTCGTGTCGTGTGTCATTAGTGTGGTTTTTGGTTCAGGACGTACGTACCTTGTTAGGACGTACGTACGTCCAAGTAGTCAGCAGAACTTTCATCTTGGTAAACGTACGTACCATTATAGGACGTACGTACGTATGGTCAGTCAGCAGAAAGTTTGTTTGGTCTGGACGTACGTACCTTCTTAGGACGTTCGTGTCCAAGCAGTCAGCATGTTCTGTGTCGGATGGAGACGTACGAACGTCATATCGACGTACGTACGTCCAATGTGGGTTTTCACTATTTCGGCCCATTTTCCTTGGTTTCCAACCCTAAGTATAAATAGGGTTTCTCTTCCAAAGAACAAGTCAGTTCTTTGGCCGTCCATTCTTCTTCTAGTTCATGAGTTTTGGTTTAGGTTTTGGTGTTGAAAGTGTTTGTGGTTATTGAACTCAATTCCCTTCCTTCCCCTTCTCTCAATTCATTAATCTGTGATCTTCCAAAGTTCATTGTGATTTCGGCTTCGAGTCTTCTTGTGTGTTCATCAAGAAGTCGAGTGTCTTGTGCGTACATCAAGGTGCTCTGGTGAAGTCAAGGTGTTAGAGATAACCGGGAGTATCAACTCGCAGTGAGTGCAGGTAGTTGGTAGGTTTGTACATCTCTTTTCATCTAGTGGATTTATTTGTTGTCGCGAGGACAACCGTGGACGTTTCCCATATTGGGTTTTACCACGTTAAAAATATCGTGTGTTCTTTATTTGTTTATTGCTTTATTGTTTGTTTTACTATTGTTATATTGCACATATATTGGGTTCTCAAAGATGACAGAGGATAAGGGGATAGTTTTGACTTGAATGAATCTTCAAGGAAATGAAGAAGAGTAAGAATCCTCCTAAGAGGGAGAATAGGCCTTGAAAGAAATTAAATAAGTTAAAAAATAGATGAAATCGAAGCCTAGCTTGCAAGTCATCGATAACACAGTTAAAGAAGATATATAAACTAATAAACAGTCGCGGGAAGAAAACATATTCATCAGTAATAAACAACCAACTACTTAAAAACATATTTGGAGCTCCTTACATAGATAACTCAATGATACCTACTTAGAAACTTCCAAAACACTAAAACCTAAACTTCTGAAATTTGCTTCGATTATAAAAGCAAATGTCCATTGCTTATAGTAAATATGCAGGCATATCCCCACAGAGATTAGTGCCCCCTTTACAAAAGTGTGTATTAATACTCTTCCAGGAACTTTCTTTGATTTCTTTTACGTATATGGATATTATAAGCTTCATTCAAAATATTCTGCGTCGGCATTAAACATTACCACCACAGAAGTGTTCAATAAGGCTTGACATTATTTGCTATTGATCTGTCTTCATCTTCCCAAACTATCTCCATTGTCTCGTTGTTCAAAATATTGCAGCATAGTCTACAACACCTCCTTATGAGATTCAGGAATGTAGATCTTACAATGTATATTGTATTACCCTGTGGGGATACTTATTGCAACAACTAAAAATAAATAAAAATTACCCAAGTCTTTTCAGATGCATGAGCTCATAGAAAATGTACACAAAGTCATCTGCTATCTATCTAGGAGAAATATTCAATCTGTTGGTCAAATGAAACTAAAATCTAGCTCCTTTAGACTTAGGCTGAAAATCATTTTCTCTATGATTTAACATCTGGCTCATTCCGAAATTGAAAATGAGTGAGACACTTTATAAGACTGGATAATTGGAATATATCTTCTGTTTGATTCCTTCTATATACTCTCTCTGTCCCAAATTATAAGTATCTTATTCCATTTTAGATTGTCCTAAAATATATGTCGTTTTGACTTTTCAACACATATTAATTAAGTTAAATAATTCATTTGTCTATACTACCCTTGCTTTGAGATTAAAGTAATTATTCTAATGAAAAGTTACACATTGTAATTAGTATTAAATAGGGGTAAATTAGAAAATAAAGTTATTAGACAAACAATAAATGATGTTTCCTTAATAAGTAGAATATTCCAAAAGGTACTTATAATTTGGGACGGCATATAAGTTGATCCTCAAGAGCTCTTATGTAAGAACAGCATATAAGTTCATCCTCAACACCACTAGGATTCCAAAATAAATAGTACTTCAGAGAATGAAGCTCGCATTGGCAGCCTGGCAGGCAAGTCTGGTACAACATTCTTCTTGTGAACTTGTCTTCATCCACAAAACAAGAAAATAAAAATGCCAATAATAGTGGTATTTGAATGTTCAAACTTATAAATCAAGATACATTTTTTTTCTTTTCTTATCAAGATAAATTCTATTAATTTTCCACAAAAAAATTACAAACCTGATCAGCGTACTACCCTTTGATGTGTACCGAATAATAATATAATTCATAATGCACTCGACCGCTTACACATGTTCAATTAGTTGCAATGCACAAAATTGACAAACTTGGTAAATGAAGTAGACAAGTTGAGAAAATAATCAGTTGGTTTGTTATCCCTCTCAAACACTCCCACGAGTGAGAGATTATGAGTTCAATTCCCATCAACAGTGTTTGGAAGAATTTCTCATGTAATTATCAGGTGAGTCAGCCTTCGTGCCTGGTTCGAGATTAGGAGGCGCCCATGCTCTTATGACCATGATATGATATGGTTAGGTGTTCTCCCATGATGATGATGTGGCTAGGTGTTTTTCAGCGAAATTAAGTCTCTAAGTAGCAAAATTGCTCGAGTTGCAAGGTCGCGGTGTGGACACTTAGGTGGTAGCATCAGTAGCCTTCAGACCTTATCTTTGTAAGTCTTTGGGCCCTATCCTTGTAAGCCTTCAGGCCATGATTAATATATAAATTTTTATTTTTTTTAAAAAAAAAAGTTGAGAAAATAATTGAGCCTATGACCTATCAGTATCACAGAATCCAGCTTTGTCTCCACCTCCATTTCCTTTTATGGTGTAACACCCCTCTCACACAACGTGGAGAGGTTGTGGGTGTTTCAACAGCTGATTGTTGATACTGTATAAGTTTCCACAGGTAATTTAAAAGGGACAGGGGTCCCTCAACCCAGCTTGCCAGTCAATTTTTCCACTTTTTGTCTACCCGAATTTTTTTTTATAGACTTGGGCCTCTGACCCATCCCACATATGCAAACGGGCCCTAAAGAATTACCCACAAAGAAAAAGAAAATTTTTGTTTCGTTTGCATTTTGCAAATAAAAGTGCATTTCTTTCTCCCGCCACATCCAAAAAAGCCGAACGATTCTTTCCGTTAGCTCTTACTCCTCTTCGCAAACGAGAAACTATCATCTTAGAAACCCTTATTTCTCTTTCTCTCTCTCTTGAAGATTTAATTCTCAGTTTCACCATTTAATTTCTTCTCAATTCTTGAATTTTCTTCTTGTTAATACTGAAAACTCAAGAGATTCAATTCCATGGTTTTATTGACGAGAGAGAACTCAGAAAACACAGGTAACTTCTTCTTCTTGGAAATTGTTTCTTGATGTATTCACTCTAATAAGCATTATTGCCTTTATTTATGGATTGAATTTGGGGTTTTTTTTTTCATGATTGATTTTGGCTATTAAAATTGTTTCTTGTTTATATTGTAAACTCAGGTGTTTTTTATCAAATTTCTTCATTTCTTTAAATTTTTGAAGATTGTATTGATCGAGAGAGAAGTCAGAAACTCTATAACCAACAAAGGGTAATTTTCCCTTGTTTTCCCTCTTTCTTCTTCTTCTTCTTGCATAATGTTGAGAGCAATTTATTTTAATTCTAATATTATAGCAGATTTCTATTTGATCAGACATACAGTACTTGTATTATTGTTTCTTGATATATACAAATTTGGTTTTTTTTTTTATTTTCATGATTGGTTCCTCAAAAACCTAATTTGAAAGTTATCAAGCTGTCTAGCATTTTAAGTTATCTTAAAAGGCATTCTTGTTTTGGGAGATGATCTTTAGCTTATAGATGACTAAATTGATTTTGATTGTCTAGTTACATCGATGCTCGTTCTCTAGACCTTTAGGCTCTTTTTTAGTCAGGAATCAGGATATACTGTTCACTTTAGGGAATCTTAGGTCGGACTTTCCTTCAATTTTTGGTTGTTGCAGCTTAGGATTGTTATGTCTTCATCAATTTTTGTGTTTGTGGTTTTACATCGTTATAGCATAAGTTTGTGACCATACTAAACACATTGAAGTGGCCTAGCATTTTGCTCAAGATCTTGTTAACTTGTACCTTTTAAAGTTCATTTTGTTTAATCTCATATAGAATTGATGGACATTTCATTATATCATTCTTTCCGTTTGCTATTTTTGTCACGCTTGATGTTAATACTCGGTTTGCAAAGGAGTGGACAGTAACTTATGATTACCTAAGAGCAAAATCACTGTATACATGGATGGAAGTTTGTATTTTAAACTATATATGTTCATTTTTAAGTGACCTATTAAAGAAACTTTGATGTAGAAAGAAAAACAGTAAGATATTCAATGATTACTAATTGTTATCTTCCAAAAGGTAATTCTTCTATAATTATGCAACTTTAGAATGTAGGCAACCGATCTTTAAAAGTGTTTTCCATAATACTATCAACCTCTAGATGATAGACGGAAAATTGTCACTTATTAGCTTCATTCCACTGTTTGCAGTGTTTCCATTTGTGGGCATTGATCTTCTTTTGGAAAATCTATTTTTTCTTTCTTCATATTGATTTTCTTTCTTTACCCTCTTTTGAAGGTCTAGGTTAAGCTTTACTTCTCTTTTTCTCTCTCCCTCTCTCTCGTTTTTTTTTTTTTTTTTTTTTTTTTTGTATCTGTTAAAACGATATTGATAACTAAAAAATCCTTATTAACAATTTATACTTATAGTCTATAAGTATAGTTATAGTTCATTTGGCAATTGTCCATATCATAGGTTATTTGGAGTAATGGTATCTAACAAAGTGGTCCACTGTATTATGTATATAGTATTAGTGTATGTTGCAATATTGACTGGCACATTTGAATCGTGCGAGCTATGACGAACTGTGAACAAATTGAAACAAAATGTTATTATGTGCAATATCTTTTCATAGTAGAAGACAAGTACAGTCCTCCACTGGTCTTCATTTCTATGTACCTGAAACCCTTGTAGTATTGTTAAACACTTGATTTTTGATGACATCTTTGTTGGTGTAATGTTGGGTGATGTTTGGACATGACTTCAGGTTTTTTGGGCTGAAGATCTCAGGGTGCCTAAAGGAGTTTGAGAAATATTATCCAGGAGATTTATTTTATCAGGACTTGCCACATCATCTAAAATAACAAATAAGATCAGAGCCTTCAAATATATCATTCACATTCATAGGCAGATATCTCCTGGGAGTTTGAATTACTTTAGTACTGTCGTAAATATTCTTAATTGTGTTGATTTATCATTAGGAAATAGAAACTTATAATGGAATTTGACATCTTTCCAGTAACACGAACGTCATTAATTGTAACGCCCAAGTGTTGTTAGGTTCAGTTTAGGTTGTTATCACTGAGCTTAAATCAATGTCCTATAAAGACTTTGTCTGGGTTGTGATATCTGTCACCATAGCTCATTGCATGAACATTTGCATTCAAAACTGCATTCCACTGCTTAAATCATCCTTGTCAGTATGCATAGCTAAGGTCCGAAATGTGGGTCAAAATTTGACGCAAGTTGTGTTGGGTCGGTGAAAAGTTGAGCCAGTACAAAGGCTTAATGCCTAACAAACAACCCTGTTACTTCAACAGTACAGACTCTCAATGGGAGGATGACAGTATACTTATGCTGGTCAATCCTAGTCTTAAAGTGCACGCATGGGTGTATCAGTATACGTTGATGAGATGTATGGAACAAAAGCATATGTAGGTTTCTACTTTTAAAAGTTTACTGCATTAAACTAAATGAATTACTAGAGGTCCGTTGCCTAATTTGTTGAAAAAAACAGAGATTACATAATTGTATGTTGATATGTAAAGAGAACTTCCTTTTCCTTTTTTTTCTTTCTAATATGAGCTTATTGCTTTTTAGGTGAGATATACTGCGTTAACTACCACTTAAGGCATTGAGGCAAAATAAAGATAAACACTCAAGAAGTGATTTTTTTAACTAGGGGCTCAAATGAATGGGATCCCGGATACATGGGGTAAGGCAATGACGATGATGAGGAACAGGATAAGGAGGAACAATAATGTGAACAGATCTTGGAGTGACTTACCTAATGGTCTTTTGCTCAATATTTTCAATAGACTGGACCGCAAGGATGTGTTCTGGCACGTTTCTTCAGTTTGTCGTTTATGGAAGTTAGCTTGTTGGGATGTCTTGTTTTGGAAGGATCACACACTGAAGTTAGATGAGCTAGAGAGTGTGTAATGGTAACATTGTGGAAGATGAGTTTGATAAATTGGGTTTTTCTTTGGAAAAAGTGATAGACAATATATTGACTATATTCAAGGATAATGTTGAGATATTGGAGCACACACATAGACATTTCTACGATTTGATGATTGCTCCTATTCAACTTTCAGATATGCTCCTTCTTCATGTTGCTGAAAGGTATGTCATATTCAAACACTTTTTTTTAGCATAGTCTACGTTTTTTTAATGTCATTGTTTGTGATGCTTGGTGCACCTAAGGTTCAAACTTTAGATAATGTTTTGTTTTGTGGGGGAAAGCAGGCTACAAAGTGTGAGTTGTAGTTATAACTGAAATAGTAGAGAGGCCAGAGTATTTCTTTGAAGCTATTTTCTTAGATACCACATCTTTTGATCATACTTAATATTTTATCTGCATATGAACTACTTGTAATGCAGACGATAATTTTCTCCCATGGTTGCGACATTTTTTGCATCAATGATATGTGCTTATCTTTTTTGCTGTCCTCTTTGTGATGCCCTAGTTTGTGCCCTACTTGGACCCTTACAAGTAGCCTTGTTGTGATCATATTCACCACATCTACTGCAATGCACTCTCCTCTTCTTTGCTCCTGAGCTTGATGCTTCGTTTGGATCTTTTCTTCTATTCTTCTTTGGTCTTCCTGCTGGTCTTAGAAATTCCCATGGCAAACATTCATATGGTGGCTGCACACATATCACACACACAATCAAACTAGTAAGTAGTAATGTTAGGAGCCGTAAAATTACTGCAATTATTAGATAGTCACTTACACTAGGCCAATCTTTGACCCTTGGAAGAGGTAGAACAAAGTTGGAGTAAGTCTTTTGAAAGGTTCTGATAGTATGGTAGTCAATAACCATGCTGCAAGTTAGTTCACATAGTTAGTTCACATAGTTAGCAGTTGAAAAGTATATAAAATGAGGGGGTATCTCAAATGAAAGTAAGGAATACCAAAGAAGACTAGAAGAAAAATTTCAAGTGAAGTTAGCAATTGTACCTGGTCAAGTGCAATCTACTAGTGGCAATAATGCACATAGCATGGACACATGGTATACCAGTAAGTTGCCATTGATGGCAATCACATGTCTTGTTGTTCAGATCTACCAGCCAACAATCATTCCTACCCTTTTCAACAGAAAACTGCCCATCAGCTGCACCATGCCATGTATACTCACTTATTTTCTCTTCTAGCTTCTTATAGACTTTCCACACCCTTGGAACCACACCATTGATGTCCATGGTCTTTGTTTTAGCATTCCTTTTGTATAGAAGGCACATAACCATCTTGGTGTATTCAAAGACAAAAGCTGTAACTGGTTTGTCTCTTAACTCTGCAATCCAATTGTTGAAACTTTCACTAAAATTATTGGTTATGTGCTCACAAGTGGAATATGGTTCAAAGTATGCTCTACACCATGTCTTCACATTTCTTTTGACCAACCAGTCATATGCTTCTGCATCTTCAGTTTGTAGCTTAGCCATCCATTCTTTGTGATCAACTTCTTTGTATGCCCTGGCAGCACCCCAGCATAACTCCTCAAATAACTTGCCTTTGGCATTATCCTTCTTGAAATTCTGGAACATATGCCTAAAGCAGAATCTGTGTGTAGAGTTTGGGAATAAAGCCTCGACAACCTCTTTCAACCCTTTTTGTTGATCTAACATGAATACCAACTTCTTTTCTCTTCTAGTCAATTGAGGTTCCATCATTTCTAGAAAATCAAACCAAGTGTCACTACATTCATTTCTACACAAGTAAATGGCAATGGGAAATAATCCATTGTTGCCATCCAGTGCAGTGATACTCAAGCACATACCCCCATATTTTCCCTTAAGAAAACAACCATCTAAGCCTAGAATAGGCCTACAACCTTCCCTAAAACCTTTCAAGCATGAAGCAAAACTAACACCCATACCTTTCATCATTTGATCCTCACCTCTTCTGCATATAGCTAAACTGCCAGGATTTTTCTTCAACACTTGCATACAACATTCAGCTGCAATTCTATAACTCTCTTCATAGTTACCATGGAGTCTTTCCATTATTTTCTGCCTTGCATGCCATCCAATGAAGTATGTGATATTTTGTGCATACCTCCTCCAAATTGCTTTCACAAGTTCCCTTGCCTTGAAAACAATCACATGATCCCTGACATCATCCTCTAGCTTTGCTGCAACCTAGTTGGAATCAACCAAACTATTCTTGAACTCTTTATTACCAATACAACCAGCACTATGCTTATTATGTAAGGTTCTGATCTTACAAGTGTGTCTATCACCTCTCGTAGCTTTACTGACCCTAGCTACAAACTTCCATTGACATCCTTTATCCTCATTCACACAAACTGCTATAAATCTGTCGCCATCATTTTTCGGCATTTTTTAAATAAATTTCTTCTTGATTGCATAATCTCTTATGTACTCCCTGCAGGCAGCAATTGTTGGCCATGACATATTCACCTCTGGTTTTGGCAGATCATCGAAGTAGGGAGCTTGTTCACCCATATCATCAAAGTCATACAATTCTTCGGTTTCCTTTTCAAAGTCAGCATATCCTTCCAAGTCTTCTTCTGTAGGTTCAAATCCAATGGATCCTTCTGAAGATGAATCATAGCTATGGTATGCCTCTTCAGCCTCAATATTATCAATTGGATCAAAATCAGGGTCAGAATCAGATTGGATATCCATAGGTGAAGCTGAAGGTGAAGGTGGAGCTGAAGTTGAAGGTGGAGCATGTGGAGGTGGGGGATGAGATTCAGATGGAGGTGGGGCATGGGATTCAGATGGAGGTGGGACATGGGATTCAGATGGAGGTGGGACATGAGAACCAGAAGGAGGTGGGACATGAGAACCAGAAGGAGGTGGGACATGGGATTCAGATGGAGGAAACATTGTATCCTTGACATTCATATCAGGCATTTCATCTAACTCCTCCTCAGAAAGTTGTTCATAGGTAGATTTCTTTCTTTTCCAAGCCTTGTTTCCTTGGAGCTGGTGTTAAAATTCTTAGACTTGTTTTTTGTACCCTTCCTCTTTGGCCTAGCAAGTTTGGTCTTAGGAGCTTGGCTGGATGGTTGAGCTTCATTAATACCTGCATCCTGGGTAGGTTGAGATTGTTCCATGTCGACATCAGTGTTACATGGTGTACTAATGACTTCAGGAGCTTCTTCGGCTAAAGGCTGCAGCTCTTCCAATTCATAAAACAAAGGCAAATTCCCTTCTTCATCCTGATCACCATACTTCCACCATTGAATGCAATCATAATCTTCCATTAACTCCATCCTAATACCCCCTTCCAAATACATAGGAAATTTCTCCACATTGTAATTGAGCATGTTCCTCTCTTCCAAAGTTTTACATAACATTTCATCAATGTCCAACAAACACACACAATCTCCATCAAGATTGGAAAAATCAACATATTGACCTCCTACATAATCTCGTGTCTTCCAATTGGCACTTTCCATGCTTCTCTCATTCCATTTACGTCCAAAGTGAAGTCGTATGCAATTGAACCCTAGTGATGGACAAAAATTCAAGCATTTGCTGCATACAACATTGTTAAATGGTTTGTTAAGACATTGTTATTTGTTATTTGTTATTTGTTATCAACATAGAGTGAACATACAACATTGTTAAAGCAGTTGTTAAGACATTGTTATTGGTTATCAACATGGAGTGAGCATTCAGCATTTCACATTCAACAATCAATATTTTCATTTGAGATACCCCCCATTATTATATTTTCATTTGAGATACCCCCCCAGTTACGTTTCAGCTATTTAAAACATAAGCAGTAAAGTCATTGTCTTCAACAAAGTCATTGTCTTCCAACAATATCAAGAGGGCAGTGATGAACAAACCTCAAATAAACCCAAAAGCCCTCAAAATTTTGAAAAACCTAAGATCCCCATCCAAATCGACACAATATTCAATAAAATAAAAAGGGAAACCCAACTTCAAAACTAATAACCGCCATCGCAAAACAATACTCAACCACATTTAAAAATCAAAGAAGGTCTTGAAGAAAATGGACTTACAAGTATTCTTGACGCCGAATCCTAGCAGGATCATAGATTTCTTCGCTTTCTGCACTTGAATCCTGGTAGTTGAACATGAATTCATCACTAGAATCAGATGAATCAGAAGAATCAGAAGATACTAAAAAAAATCGTGATCGAGGAGCGGCCATTGTTGAAAATTAGAGTATAACAACAGAAGATTTAGAAGAATGGAAGAAAATGGGAGAGTTTTGAAGAGGAAAAGAAAAATTTTGGTTGAAAATCAAGGTATGTGATCAACCTTCACTTGTAGTGCACTTTTCCGCTGGTTTGTTCTGTTAATGGCGGAAGAAGATAAGAAGTTAGGTTAGTTTTAATTTTAATTAGTTAGTTTGATAAGTTAGGTTAGATGTGATTAGATTAGATTTGGTTGGACGGTTGTGATTAAATCTTTTAAAAATTGTTCACATAACCGTTACTTAATTCTACCCATAGGATTAGATATAGATCTAGATCTATTTTGAACGGTTAGGATAAGAAGTGGTAGTTGTAAGTGGGTTTGCTGACATGATATTATTGATGACTGGGCAAAATGACTAGGATGTGGGTTTAAATGGTGGGAGGGTAAAATTGTCTAAAAATTATGAAGACTGGTCAGACCATGGTCAACGGCTTGGTTGACCGGCTTCAAATGGGAAAATGGGGGGTATCTCTAAGAGTTTCTAAATCTGGGGGGTATCTCAAAGAGTTCCTATTATTTTGGGGGGTATCTCTAAATTCCCGTAAATTTAAAGCATTATATGGTGATGACATTTATATAAAGTGGATTTGATTATGTTAAAAGCTTAACATCTGATTGTTGTATGCACTAGCAAACTTGTCTTGCAGTACATGTCAAAGTAACTTGAAGAGCAATGAGCTCAGATCATTGTTGTGACTTACTTCCAAGCATGTTGGAAAAGGACTATAAATGTTTCGTAAGTGTCGGTGTATTTCATCTCGCGAAGCTTCTTTTGCATCTCAAAGTTTCTATTTGAAAGATAGAATATGCATTATCTAGTCGCATCGTGTTAAAATAGAGATTATGATTAAAACATATATTTAGTTAAATTAATGATTCTTATTAAATACCCACAACAAACTGTATACCAAACCATCAGTACAGTTTTCACAATCAAATCCAATTATTGTATTGGTTTGATTGGACACGCACATTATCATCGCATCACAACTGAGTTCAGTACAATAATTGTAGGTAACATTTAATCAAACACTAAAAAGGAAAAGGAAAAAAAATATTGAAGGAGGATACTGGAAGGGTGGGTTTACTTTTGAAAAAAAATATTTAACACCTCGTTTTGAAAAAACTGAAACTCAGAAAATTATAATTTTGTGCACTCAAAGACATAAAATATATACAATTGAATCTCAGAAATTTCCAGTGTCTAACACTTTCTGTCACAAAAGTGTTCTGAAAAAATTTAATCATGGATAGGCAAAACAATATCACAAAATTAACCAATCTTTGTTTGGAACAAATTCATTGTATCTAAATAATTCCAATCGAGTGCACAACATTGGTTTCTGTTCAAAATTGAATCCCCCAACCAGCAAAAAAAAAAAAAAAAATTGAATGAAAAGAAATCTAACCTGGACGTATTAGTATAACGTTGACGAACAGAGATCCAAAAAACCTGCACCAGTTGAATGTGATTGAGATTGGCATCGATTTCTCTAGAAGGCAAAATATTTAAGAAAAAAGACCAACCTGGACGACGTATGCCGAAGAAGAAAGGTAGAAATCAAATGACAGTAGTTGAGGACAACCCAAATAAAAATCTCTAGCATCCATGGCACGGAAAAACAACATTAACAAACAAGACACCATTCTAATTAGAATAGACTATAAAGAATAACATGGAGTGGAATAGGAGAAATTTTTTGCTCACCACCCTTTTGGTCACCACGCTCCCCACTCTTTTAAGATTGTTACATGTGGCATAAAAATCTTGAAAAAAAATAGTTTGATAACTTCCGTTTTTCTCACTTTCTAATTTACCCCTACTACATTATCTTTCTCTTTCATCTTTTCTTCTACAGAAAAAACCAGACTCTCTCCTGAGTCTCATCTACAAACAGAACGAAAAAAAATAAAAAAATTATGGTCCTTGTTCTAGTGCGATCTCTAGATTGCATCTATAATTGCCATACTTTGGTGACCGACCAAAAATGTCGAAAAACAAATCCATATATGCAGTGCCGTACCTGAGATTTTGGGGGCCCTAGTTTTTTTTCCCTTGAGAACGTCCAGATACCTAACAATGAGGCCCTTAAATTTATTTAAAATAACAAAAAAAATTAAATAAAAATAATAATATACACATATCAATGAATTGTAAGAATATGTTTGAAGTTGAGTTTTTTTTTTTTTTTTTTATTAATTAAGAGAAGGGGAAGCAGAGAAAATGAATTTAGGTTTTTGTTCTAATGGAGGTAGAGCCATAGAACTATGAAAGTGAGAAAGAAAACTATTACAATATGTCAAGAGGCCTGATTAATGAACTGAATTGGGCTTTAGTTGAAAGAGAGCTTCCTCCCATTTGGTTTATTAATTGTATTGGGCCGCAGTAGGCTTTATTGTAGTTAAATTAGAAAAAAAATCCAAAAAAATATAACATATATACGGGCTTAGTGAGCAGAGGCCCCCCCGAGATTTGGAGGCCCTAGGCAACCGCCTAGCTCGCCTAGCCCCAAATCCGGCCCTGCATATATGCAATAGCCATTGTCACTGACATGTTTGTTTGGTTGTATAAATTGGCGAGCGGAATCTAACCTAACTTAATTAGATTAAGTTCAAAACTAAAAAGAAGCGACATGAAATTTTAGATGGAAGCGTTAATGATAGATGTCGCATCCTCCATTTACTAATTTTATTTAGAGTTTCAGACTTAATAAATCTCGGTGTTGCCAAAATTAAAATAAAAAAGTTTTATATAATTCATTGCTTAATTTGTACCAATCATTTTATTTTCAAAATTTCTTACTAAGTTAATTTTTGTTTATTCAGTTAATTATACTTTAGAGAAAATAAGAACGAAAAGAGAGTCTGATGTACTGTAAACAAAGAAGAAACTACAAAAAGAGATTAGAAAAAAAAAAAAAATTGGTTGAGAGTGGAGTTTTAGTTATCTATTATTCTTAATCAGACAAGGGCAAATAAGAAACTATAAAACCAGATTATTTTGAGGATTTTTAGGCCACATGTAACCATAGTAAGGGGTATGAGCAAGAGTGGTGAGCAGAAAATTTTGTGTGTTTTCAGTCGTGTCCGTTGAAAGAGTTTTCTAAATAAATTGAAAAGAACACGTGTTTATAGGGTATTATGGTAATTTCAAAAGGTCGAAATCTGTGTGTCCACGGGTAAGGTTTGACGTTTATAAGAGAGAGAAAAGAAGATATAGATATAGATACGTACTTACAGTCTGTATCAGACAGGCTCTCAGCTTTCTCTCTCAGTTTCTCTCTCTTTAGTCTATTCTATCTGCCGCCACAGTCATGTCACACAGCTGCTAAACAGCAGAAATTGCAAATCTCTCCTCCCGCCAAATCCAAACAACCCAACCCTCTTACTCCTCTTCACGAATCGCAAACGAGAAAATTTCTTATTGAAAACCCTAATTTCATTTTCTTCTTCAAATTACCATTTCTTTAATCTTCTTGAAAACCCTAATTATTATTTTATTCTTTTTGATTAATTGAAAGCCAATTACTGTAATTCATCTTTTTAAATTACTAATTCATCTCTCTTCGAATCTAACTAAAAGAAAGTAGTATTCAAACAATCAAGCTGTGAAGAGCATTCTGGGTTATCTTAAAAGGTAATCATTAGCTTAATAAATCCCTAATTTCATGCTGATTATGTTGTTTTACATTTTTTTTTTGAACATCTTATTGACTTGTTTTGAATTTCATTTTGTTGAATCTTGTGTACAATTGTCATACATTTTCACTAAAGCGTTCTCCGGTTTTAATACTCACAATAAGTTTGAAAAGAATGGAAAATAACTTATGGATGCCTAACAACAAAATGTTGGTATATGTGGATGGAAGTTTTAATTGTTTAAACTATGTTGCAATGTTTACAATAATCATTTCTTTGAAATCTATTTATAGACACAAACTTCTGTAAATATTTTGATAAGAAATATTCGACTTAACCTACAAATTTTGCATGCAGCCGCAGTTTTAAATTTTAGAGTAACATGTAAATTCGATATTCCTTGTAGCTGGGAATAAAACTCATTACAAATTGATTGTGATTTCTAATTTATTTAGAGGAGTCGGTCAACAGGATCTTTACGGAGATTACATAAAGGTTGAACCACTAAACTGCATGTATAGTAAATTACTGAATTGTGTTTTTAGTATGATAATGGCAATTTTCATCTGATCTGTACACAAAGTTAGAATTGAGAAGGTAATACGTATTAGAGAAACTTTCATGTAGGAACTTAATTAATAAATCCTCCCAGAGAAGCATTAAGATGTTCAACAATTACTCTTTGTTTTCTTTCAAAAGGTAAGTCTATAAAATGAAGTACTGCTACTGCTATCTCATTATTAAAAATTTCATCGAGGGATCGCTGATTTTTTAACTTTAGAAATTATGTACTCTTTATGAACTATGTACCGTTCTTTTATAAGTACTTTCAATAATGATCTTATTTAGCTTCATTCCACTGTCTGAAGTGTCTGCATTTGTGGGCATTGAGATCTTCTTTTGGAAGGTTAAAGTTCAGCTTTACTTTTTTTATTTTATTTTTTGTGACTGTTAACATAGTAACTTATTGACGTCTGATTCCCTGTAAACAATGGTACTAATGCTTCATTGGACAATTGTCCTTAATCACAGGTCCTTTCGAATAATGGCATTAACATAAAAATAAAGCCCACTCTATACAGTATTATTGTGTATACTAAAATAAATGACTGGCACATTTGAACTCCTATGAGCCACAAAGAACTGTGATCAAATGAAACCATATATGTACGTGCATTTTCATTGATTAGAAAACAAGTACAGTCCTCCCTTTGGCTTCATTTCTAACTTCTTAACACCTGCTAGTATTGTGAGCATTTAATGTTTGATGACATCTTTGATGTCTTCTTCCTTCTGAATGTTAATACCAACAATTTTTTGGATATCGTTGTTTTTAGGTGAATTTGGGACTTGACATTAGGGTACTCAAAGGAGTTTGGGAAATATTATTGAATGGCTTTCTTTTAGATTAACTGATGAGATTAAAGCCTCAAATATATCATTGTGTAGTCATAGGCAGATATCTCGAGAGTTAGAACCACAATGGTCGTATCAAATCATTGTAATCTAATTTTGTAGCTTCTACACTTTTTCTTTTTATATCTTTGATATATCATTCAGAAACGGAAACTTTTACTGGAATGAATCGAATCTGTTTTCCTTCAACGACGTGAACTTTTTTAATCGTAAAGCTCAATTGTTGTTGGGTTCAGTTTAGGTTGTTATCCCTGACCTCAAATCAATGTCCTATAATGATTTTTCTCTGGTCTGTGAATTGTAATCTCCTACTGTAGCTCTTTGCATGATCATTTGCACTTAAAACTGCACCCAACAACAGTTGCGCGTTACAATTAAAAAAGTTCATGTCGTTGAAAGGAAAACAGATTCCATTCATTCCACTATTTAACTGATCATTCCAGTGATACATAGCTAAGACCCAAAACATGCAGTCAAACTTGACGCAAGTTGTGTTAGGGTAGAGAAAAGTTGAGCCAGTGGAAAGGCTTAATATAATCCACTTACTCCAACTGCACAGATTCTCAACTGATGAAGGGTGACGGTTTTACTTATGCTGGCCAAACCTAGACTTAAAGTCTATGCATGAGTATATCAATATCCATTGATTAGATGTATGGAACAAAACTATATACAGGTTTCTATCTTTAAAGGTTTACTGTATCTAACTAAATGAATTACTTGAGCTTTGTTACCTTATTTGTTGAAAAACAGAGATTACTCAATTAAGTTTTAAGATTATAAAGAAATTTTCTTTTCCTTTTTTCCAAATAAGCGTATACAGGATTCCATTTTTAAAGTTTTACTGCATTTAACTAAATAAATTACTTGATCTTTGTTACCTTGTTTGTTAAAAGAACAGAGATTACACAATTAAGTTTTGAGATTATATAAAGAATTCCCTTTTTTCCTAATATGATGTAATTGCCTCGTAATTTTAGGTGACCAAATGCTGTGTTAAATACATGTTAAGGCGTTGAGGTAAAGAAAGATAAATCATTCAAAGGAGTGAATTTTGACTAGTGGCTCAAATGAGGAAGAAGGCAAGGACGATGATGACAACGAATAATGTGAAGAGATCTTGGAGTGACTTGCCTAGTGAGCTTTTGCTCATTATTTTCAATAGACTAGACATCAAGGATGTGTTTTGGCTCGTTTCTTCAGTTTGTCGTTCATGGCAGTTAGCTTGCTGGGATGTCTTGTTTTGGGAGGTTGACCTGCTGAACTTAAAAAAGCTGGAGAGTTTGTGTAATAGTAACATTGTGGAAGATGAGTTTGGTCAATTGGATTTTGCTTTGAAAAAAGTGATAGACAGTATATTCAAGCATAATGTTGATATATTGGAGCGCACACATAGGCAATCTTATCGGTTGATACTTCCTTCTGTTCAACTTTCAGATAATCACCTCTTTTATGTTGCTGAAAGGTATGTCATTTTCAAACCATTTTTAAGCATTCTCGACTATTTAAATGTAAGTCATTGCATCTGATGCTTGGTGCACCTAGGGTTTCAACATTTAGATAATGCTTTGTGTTATGGGGGAAGACAGACTACAAAGAACAAGTGTGGGATAGATACACATATAACTGAAATAATAGAGAGGCCAGAGTTCTTCTGAAACTGGCTAAAAAGCACGGAGCTATTTTCTTGGATTCCACATTTTCTGTCATAGACATATAATCTATTATAAATGTGAAACCCTCGTAAACATAGACAATAGTTTTCTTCCATTTGGCTGCCTGAATGTTTTTACCCTCTGAACCAAGTGGAGGACTAACCTACTTTTGGTTTGAGATGGGTGGTGGGAAACAGAAACATGTTGCTTCCACTTATAGTTCTAACGGATCCCTTTTTTTTTATTGTTTTTGTCTGTATAAGTATATTAATTCTTTTCATTAAATCCAGATAAGTAAAAAAGTTTCCTTCTAGTAAAATCTTGCCAAATAAACACACCCTGATGTTTAGAAGAGGACAAATCGATAACCAAAGGTATGGAAAAAAATGGCCATCTTGGACTGTTGGGACATCTTTTTCCGTCCAATTATGTTATCATGCTAAGTTATCTATATAGAACGTGTTAAAACATCTTTTTGTGAAAGCCTAGCTTCTGTCCTATTTATTCAGTGTGCATGTTTTATGGATTTGTCTGTAGCAACAGTTGAATTTTACTAGGTTTGAATCTGATGGGAGTTCATCTGCTTTTAACAGAACACCCAACCTCCAATGTATCTCTCTGAATATGTCTCGGATCACGGGTAAGGGCTTTTCACGGGTGATCCTCAACTGGAGAGAATTGAGAGAAATGACTATGGAACCCCCTAGTGATTCTGAGTATACGCATGTCATCCAAGAGATAGGCGTAAATTGTAGGAAGTTGAGATCTCTTTCTATAGTCTCCCAAACTGATCAATTCTTTTTTGATGAGCACAAGTGTCATGTGATAGCTACCAATCTTCCCAATTTGGAAAAGATCACCCTCGAAAATGGTTATATATACAAAATAGGTTTGCAGACAATACTGATCAACTGCAGCCAACTTCGAAGTTTAATGGTCGGACCCTGCATGAGAGCATTGGATGATGTCAAAATTACAAGGAGTAGAAGAGCATTGGCTGTAAATCCACCAAGATTTATACCAGAACCTATAGCACTATGGCTGAGGCCTGCAGCCAGTTATGCTTTTATCAAGGGAAAACGAAGTCGAAGGCAAATGGCTACGAAGGTGATTGATTTCATATGGGCAGCAACTGAAGATGAATTTGGGCAGAGTGGGACTATTAGAAAGTACTTTGATGTGTAAACTCTTTGTTATAAATAAGAGTTTATTGTAACTTCAGAATGGTGTTTTCAAGATCACATTTGAGTCTCAGAGCATAAAAGAACAATGTGAAAGAAAACAATGTCTTTGTTAATTCATTTTCTCATTTTAGCAAATGTATAACAGTATACAGTTTTGTTTATTTACTTATTTTTAGATAAACTGTAAATTTTTTATTGATTATCTAAAAAAAGAGTACAAGAGTTTTAGAAACAGACTGCAGAGATTTAGAGGTTCACTCGCGGTAACAACACCTCCCAATGTCGGATCGCATTCCCAAAAGGATATTCCTTATGCACAACACTTTAGCCGATCCAGAACCACAGTAAGCTTTGATATTTCTGCATATATTTTCTCCCGGATTGGATCTGGGGTCACGTGCTCGTTTTCGGTAAAAAATATCCTATGCAAATTTTTGTTATCAAATACGGGTAATTGGACCCTAAAAGTTTGGTTCATTGCATCGCTGGAAATAAAAGTTGCATGGTTCAACCCTTTGTAGCAGCTTTCTTTCGCTCTCTCTCTTTCTAACTCTAAAAAGCTCTTTAAAGCTCAATCACTGTTAACAACAGCAAGTGCAACTCCCTCTTCCCGCCAAATCCAAACAAAGATTACTTAGAAGTTTTCTTCTTGGAAATCCTAATTTCAACTCTCTCTCTCACTCTCTGTTTTGCCATTTCTTGGAATTTTTTTCCTTGTTCTAATTGAAAACTCAGGAGATTTGGATCAAATTGCTTCATTGAATCTTGACGAAGGTAACTTTTTTCTCTCTTTCTTCTTCTTCTTACAATCTTACATATATAATGTTGTGAGCAATTTGTTTCACTTCTTCTGATATTACATCAAGATTGCTATTTATATAGATAATACTATTATTGTTTCTTTTTCAATTTTTTCTTTGGAAATTGTTTCTTGATGTATTTACTCTGATAATTTTCTTTGGGTTTTTTCATGATTGAGATCTAAGGCTAATCCACCTATTAAAATTATTATATTTCATTCGTTGCATTGTGTCAGTTATCTTATTTTCTTAAAAAGGCATTCTTGTTTTGGGGAATTATATTAGTCTAGGTGATCTTTAGCTTATGAATATGCCTACTTTGATGTTGATTGTGTGGTTGTGTTGATGCTCGTTAGAGAAATTTTGCTTCTGTTTTATTCAGGATAATATCATCACTTTGGGGATTTTTAGAATCTGACTTTCCATTTTCGGTTGTTGTTGTCTAGGAATTTTATATGGTTCTTCATCATCACATGCATTCTTTCTGTCTGTGACTTTACATTATAGTATAACTGTGTAAGTGTGTGCTCATACTACACACATTGAAGTGGCCTAGCATTTCGATAAAGATCTTGTTGACTTCTTGTTGATGTTACCCTAAGATTTAAAGTTCACTTTGTTTAGTTTTGTGTACAATTGGCAGATATTTCAGTAAAGCGTTCTCTGGTTTTGCTTTTTTCGTCATTATGAACTGATGTCAATACTCACCATAAGTTCGCAAATAAGTAGAAAGTAACTTATGGATGCCTAAAAAATAAGATCTTGGTATATGTGGATGGAAGCTTTATGTTTTGAACTATACTGCAATCACCATTACTTTGAAATCTATTAATAGACAAACTTCTGTAATTATTTGATAAGAAAGTTTTCGACTTAACCTACAAATTTTGCATGCATCTGCAATTCTAAATTTAAGAGTAACATGTAAATTGATATTCTTTGGAGCTGGAAAGAAAACTCATTACAAATTGATTATTTTGTAGTTCCTACACTTTAACTCATTATATTGTTGATATATCATTCAGAAATGCAAACTTATACTGGAATAAATGGAATCTGTGTTCTTTTTAATGACATGAACTTTATTAATTGTAACACGTAATTGTTGTTGGATTCAATTTAGGCTGTTTTCCCTGAGCTCAAATCAATGTTCTATAAAGATTTGTCTCTTGGATTTGAATTGTCTGTGACAGTTGCTAATTGCATGATCATTTGCACCCAAAACTGCACTCCACTGCTTAAATGATCCTTCCGGTTATACATAGCTAAGGCCCAAAAGATGCGGATGAAAGTTGTGATTACGTAGAGAAAAGTCGAACCAGTCCGAAAGGCTTAACCCTGTTACTCCAACTGCACATACACTCAACTGGAGGGTGATAGTTTACTTATGCTAGCCAAGCCTAGACTTTAAAGTCCACGCATATCAGTATCCGTTGATGCGATTTATCGACTAATAGCATATGTAGGTTTCTACTTTTGAATTAAATGAATTACTAGAGCTTTGTTGCCTAATATGTTGAAAAAACAGAGATTATGTAATTGTATGTTCATATTATAAAGAGAATTCCCTTTCTTCTTTTTTTTATCTGATATGAGCTTATTGCTTTTTAGGTGAGTAAATACTGTGTCAACTACCTGAGGAATTGAGGCAAAAAGAAAGATAATCACTCAAGAAGTGAATTTTGACTAGGGACTCAAAAGAGGTGGACGGAAATGAAGAAGAGGATAAGGAGGAAGAATAATGTGAAGGGATCTTGGAGTGACATACCTAATCATCTTTTGCTCGCTATTTTTGGTAGATTGGACCGCAAGGATGTGTTTTGGCGCGTTTCTTCAGTTTGCCGTTCATGGCAGTTAGCTTGCTGGGATTTCTTCTTTTGGAAGGGTCGCAATCGCATACTGAAGTTAAACGAGCTGGAGAGTTTGTGTAATAGTAACATTGTGGAAGATGAGTTTGATAAATTGGGTTTCGCTTTGAAAAAAGTGATAGACAGTATATTCAAGTATAATGCTGAGATATTGGAGCACATACATAGGCATTTTTACCATTTGATGCTTTCTTTTCAACTTTCAGATAAGCTCCTTGCTCATGTTGCTGAAAGGTATGTCATATTCAAACCTTTTTCGCATATCTACTTTTTAAAATACAAGTCATTGTATCCGATGCTTGGTGCACCTAAGGTTCAACATTTGTTGCTTTGTTTTTTTGAGTGAGTGAGTGTGTGAGAGCCCTGGACTATTCACTTCAAAAGTTCAAACCTATTTTCTTGGATTCCACATCTTTTGGTCATACTTATAACCTTTATCTTCATGTCAAAACCCTCGTAAATAGATGATAGTTTTCTCCCATTTGGCTGCCTGATTGTTTTTACTCGGTGAACCAAGTGGAGGCTTAGTCTATTTTTGGTTTGCAATATGTGGCTGGAAACAGAAACATGTTGCTTCCACTAATAATTCAGACGCTGCAGAAGAGCATTAGAGGACATTAGAATTACAAGGAGCAGAAGAGCATTCACTGCAAATCCACCAAGATTTGTACAAGATCCTCTAATGCTAAAACTGAGTGTCATTAAAAGCAGTGATTTTGAACTGGTCAGTGGTAGACAAAGACAAGGCAGTGATGTTGAACTGGTCAGTGATAAACAAAGACAAGGCAGTGGTGATGAACTGGTCAGTGATAAACAAAAATATAAGAAATATGCTATGTTTACGATGGATGTGATGTGGAATTTAACTGCGGAGCAAATGCAAGATGCAGAGACAGCCTGGTAGCATGGCCTTGATGATAATAGTTGTAATGGTCATTTGTTGCAATATAAGTATATTGACTCCTTTTATTATTACCAGATAAGTAAAAAAGTTTTTGTCTAGTAAAATCTTGATATAAAACACACCCTAATGTCCACAAGGGAAACAATCATTGCCATCTTGGATTGTTGGGATTTCATCAGTGTTATCTAATCATCTTAGTTTGTTTACGTATAATATGTTAGAGCATTTTGCTTTAAAAGACCAGCATCTCTTTAGAACCACTACCTTTTTGTTCAGTTCACATGATTTATGGATTTGTCTGTAGCAACAGTAATCTGATTGGAGTTCATGGGCTTTAACAGAACACCCAAGCTTCAACGTATCAGTCTGAATATGCATCGGATCACAGGTGCGGACTTTTCAAGGGCGATCCTCAACTGGAGGGAATTGAGAAAAATAACTATGGGACCTCCTAGTGATTCTGAGTATACTCATGTCATCCAAGAGATAGGCATAAACTGTGGGAAGTTGAGATCTCTTTTTATAGTGTCCTCAAGTGGTTGTTTCGTTTTTGATGAGGATAAGTCTCATGTGATAGCTAAGTATCTTCCCAATTTGGAAAAGATCACCCTCGCCAATTGTTATATATACAAATTGGCTGTACAGACAATACTGATCAAATGCAGCAAGCTTCAATGTATTAAATTCAGACGCTGCAGAAGAGCATTAGAGGACATTAGAATTACAAGGAGCAGAAGAGCATTCGCTGCAATCCACCAAGATTTGTACAAGATCCTCTAACGCTAAAACTGAGTGTCATTAAAAGCAGTGATGTTGAACTGGTCAGTGATAGACAAAGACAAGGCAGTGATGTTGAACTGGTCAGTGATAAACAAAGACAAGGCAGTGGTGATGAACTGGTCAGTGATAAACAAAAATATAAGAAATATGCTATGTTTACGATGGATGTGATGTGGATTTTAACTGCGGAGCAAATGCAGAGACAGCCTGGTAGCATGGCCTTGATGATGAACTTATGTTCTGTTACCTGCCTTTACCCTCTTATTGTAAGAAGTTCTGATGGCTGATGTTAAGACTAGCTATTTGCAGTTTGTTTTCTTTCTTTTTGCACTCCTTAGCATATTTTTTATCTCAATGTACATTGTTTCCATACTTGTTTGTAAAAGAGAAAAGAAAATGTTGTTTTCAGTTCACATGTAAGTTCAAAGCTTTACCCCGAACAAATTAAAGTTCTTCCCTTTGGACTTACAAAGGATTGCTGATTCATTTTAGCAATTTAACAGTATATTACTATGTTCAAACAAATATTTTTAATACTAGGACTTCCAAAGCTTCAATTTAACAGTATCTCAAATATTTTTAATACTCATATGAGCTTGCCCGATGTACGGGCAAGCTCATATTCCCTCGAGCGGTGGGCAGTTTTTCCTAAGCAACTTGACCGCCCATCGTTTTTGCTTTCCCGTCCTTGGTTTTACTCATAGTCTCATAGGGGCATCTAATTCTAGGATATTGTTATGAAACCACAAATTTGATATTATGGATACAATGAAACCTATGTAGCTATCAATAGTAGCAATGAATTTTGGTTTCTTTGTATTAAACCATGTTTTCATTTATTGGTCTTGGCAGGCAACTGTTGTGTTTAAGACTATGACGAACCAGAGGAAGAGGATGAAGATGTGTACGGAAAAACAGGCAATAGAAGTTAGAGGATGTAGTGAATTGCCTGAAGATATTCTTATAATGATATTTAGTAAACTAGATCGCATGTGCTTGTTTAAATCAACTTATGCAGTTTGTCAATAGTGGCGATCCGTTGGTAGACTTCAGTTGTTTTGGATGGGAGATGGATTTCTTGATTTAAAAATATTTAAAGCTATAACTGGTGTTAAAGAAAGCTCTCTGTAGAAAACTATAATGAAAAGAGAACACAGTATAGAAAACTATAATGAAGAGAGAACACAATAATTAACGTGCTTCGGCATATTACCTACTGCACGGGAGAAGAGAGGAGGAAGGATCTTATTCAATCAGTCAATGAAGATCACAGAGCACAATATATATAGATACAAATGGAGGAGAACCAATCTTGGTCACCAAGTAACATCCAGATATAAGGAAATAAATATATCTTCCAGAACTCCAGAATCCTCTCTTTCTAATACTCCCCCTCAAGTTGGTGCGAAAATATCAATAGAGCCCAACTTGGACAGTATTTCATGAAACTTGTTATCTGGTAAACCCTTTGTGAAAATGTCTGCTAGTTGTTCATTACTGTGGACGAAAGGTGTACAAATAATGTTGGCTGGCACTTTTTCTCGTACAAAATGGCAATCAATTTCAACGTGCTTCGTTCTTTCATGAAACACTGGGTTGGAAGGAATGCGCATAGCCGACTGATTATCACAAAACATCTTAGTTGGTTGAGATGAACCAAACCCCAAATCTTGTAACAACGCTCGAAGCCAAATAATTTCAACGCGCTGTAGAAGCCATTGCCCGGTATTCTGCTTCAGCACTGGAACAAGCAACAACATTTTGTTTTTTACTCTTCCATGTGACTAAGTTACCTCCAACAAAGGTGCAATAACCAGTAGTAGACCTCCGGTCAACTAAACTCCCACCATAATCAGCATCACTATAGGCAGTAATGGAAGTATGTCCATTATTTCGCATCCATATACCTCTTCCCGGCGAACCCTTCAAATATTGTAAAATTTGATCCACGACAATCATATGATTAGTTTTGGGAGTATGCATGAATCGACTCACCAAGCTAACAGCATAAGATATATCAGGCCGAGTAATGGTTAGATAGATTAGTTTACCAACTAATCTTTGAAATCGACCAATATCAACGAGCAAAGTCACCAACATCATCAAGCTTAATCCCCTCATTAATAGGTGTACAAGACGGACTTACTCCTAAATTTCTAGTTTCCTTTAGCAAGTCTAATACATATTTTCGTTGGTTTAGAAAAATGCCCTTTTTAGAGTAGGCAACTTCTAATCCAAGAAAATATTTTAGAATCCCCAAATCTTTAATAGAAAATCTTTGGTGGAGGAAGGTTTTCAGCTTTGAAATCTCGCGTAAATCATCACCGGTGATTACTATGTCGTCAACATACACCAAGACAATGATAGTACCAGAAGAACTTTGTTTCACGAACAGTGAGGGATCAGCATGGCTTTTCTTTAAACCATAATCCGAAAAAACCGAACTGAGTGTGGCATACCAGGCTCTTGATGACTGTTTGAGCCCATAAATAGGCTTCCTTAGTTTGCATATCAGATCACTATGAGATTCAAGTGGATGACCAGGAGGTATGCTCATATAAACTTCCTCTTCGAGAGCAGCATGCAAGAACGCATTTTTAACGTCCATTTGATATAATTTCCATCCTTGATTTGCTACAAGAGATAAGAGGATACAGAATGTACTCATCGTTGCAACAGGTGCAAATGTTTCGTTGTAATCAAGTCCATATGTCTGGGTGAAACCTTTTGCAACAAGTCTTGCTTTATGGCGTTCAATGCTTCCATCACTATTATACTTGATCTTGTAAACCCAACGACAACCAATTGTTTTCTTGCCTCGAGGGAGCTTTACAATGCTCCAAGTCTCATTTGCATCAAGGGCTTCTAACTCTTCTCGCATTGCTTTTCTCCAAATAGGAATAGAATTTGCTTCGCGAAAATTCTTCGGCTCTTGAGCACAAGATAATGAACTCAGGAACGCAAAATGAGGGCGAGTCACATTATGATACGTCACATGCGCCTGAATGGGGTAAGTGACAGCATGATAAACCACAAAATCCTTCAATTTTCCTGAAGGTTGGGGAATTCTACTAGATCGCTGCAACCCATTCTCTGGTTCATTGGGGGCATGATTTGACACATTGTCTGAAACTTCTTCTGAATTTAAAGGCACATTTGCTGGAGATTCCGTGGGTGGTGGTGCAGCTTCATGATGAAGAGGTGAATGATTATGACTTGCAGTCGGAAGTGGAATCAAATCAACATACTCCCCCTGAGATCGATTCTCATCAACTTGGACAGAAAAAAATGGCTCATTTTCAACAAAACGAACATCACGCGAAGTAAAAAGCTTGCGTGATTTAGGATCATAACAAGTGTATCCTTTTTTTGTTGATGAATACCCCATAAAAATGCACCGAAGCGACCGAGGGTCTAATTTATCGCGATGAATGGCTTGTTGATGCACATAGCACACACAACCAAAGACCCTTAGATACCAAAGACCCTTAGATGGGACACATCTGGCTTTTTATTTTTCAGAACTTCCAAGGGTGACTTAAAGCTGATAACCCGACTAGGAAGGCGATTAATCAAGTATACAGCAGTCAACATACCATGTGACCAGAATCTTTTCGGAACGTGCATCTGAAACATGATAACTCTAGTGATTTCCAAGATATGTCGGTTCTTCCGTTCTGCCACGCCATTTTGCTGTGGTGTACCCACGCAACTTGTTTGATGGATAATGCCTTCACTGCGAATATAATCAGGTAAAGGACCCTTGGCATATTCTGTTCCATTATCTGTACGGAGGACTTTCATTTTTACGCCAAACTGAGTCATCGCCATATTATGAAATTCCTTAAAAACAGAACACACTTCAGTTTTTGATTTCAACAAATAAATCCAAGTTGCACGAGAGTAATCATCAATAAACAATACAAAATACTTGAATCCATCATAAGAATCAATAGAGCAAGGACCCCATAAATCAGAATGCACTAATTCAAAAGGTTCAATAGACATAGATGAAGAATTGACAAATGGTAAACGAGTTTGCTTTGCAAATTGACAGATATCACAAGCACTTGACTGAACAGAAATGGAAGGAAACAAATGAGATAAAATGTGGTTGGATGGGTGTCCAAACCGTTGATGCAAAACACTATGATTCAATTGGGTGGTATTGTGGCACAATGCTCCAAAATTTGTGAGCACATAAAGTCCATCTATGCAAACTCCTTCACCAATCTTCTTCCCCGACGTTCGATCCTGGAAAATAACAGTAGTTGCAGAGAAAATGGCATTGCAATTTAATGATTTAGTAATTTTACTAATGGAAAGAAGTTGTGTAGGAAATGAAGGAACATATAGTGCATCTGAAGGTGGAAAACCAGGAAAGAAAGTAATTTTTCCACATCCTAAAACAGGAACTGAAGTACCATTAGCCATAAATACAACATGCTTATCGCTGTTAGGCGTAAAATTTTGCAAAAACTTTGAGTTATTAGCCATACAACTCTGTTACAGAATTCCACAAATCCTTCGCCGATTCGGAAAAGGTGAAAATTTCTGCAACCTGTGTTTCCATGGAATTCAGGAGCCACGATCTTACAAGTTGATCATTGGAGATCCATTCTTCATACTTCGGATCAGTGGATGCAGGGCAAACTGATTTGCCATTGATAAAGCCTAACTTCTTTTTTCCACCAAGAGACAAAGTTATAGCCCTCGACCATGGTATATAATTAATACCATTCAAGAGAACTGTTGAGAGCCTCCAACCAGGGTTACCATCGTTGTTAGCCATTGAATTCGAGCTACGATGACAGATTTGAGAGTAAGCCACAACCAAATCAAATAGCAGATCTATTGATGTGAAATTGATTGGATCAAATGTGAACCTGAAACTGATACCATGTAAAAAACTATAATGAAAAGAGAACACAGTATAGAAAGCTATAATGAAGAGAGAACACAGTAATTAACGTGCTTCGGCATATTGCCTACTGCACGGGAGAAGAGAGGAGGAATGATCTTATTCAATCAGTCAATGAAGATCACAGGGCACAATATATATAGATACAAATGGAGGAGAACCAATCTTGGTCACCAAGTAACATCCAGAGATAAGGAAATAAATATATCTTCCAGAACTCCAGAATCTTCTCTTTCTAATACTCTCAATTCATGAGGATGGTTGAGATTATATTAGATGCATTGGCACTACAATATGAACTTGAGTTTGTCACTCGGTTTGATTTCCCTACACGTCTTCAACTTACAGATGATCATCTTTTTTATGTTTCTCAGAGGTTACTTCCATGTTCACTTATTTTAGGAATCTATTCGATTTTGTCTACCTTTTTACTTTGGACTTGATCTAGCTTTAGGCTGAAAATGGTCACAGTAACAAAATATTCACATAACATAACTTTCAAAACAAATTAACAACAAATATAAAAGGATTCCTTCTGTTATTATTACAATTTTTAGGGGGATTTGGACTATGGATGGGCACTAGTCAATATGTGTAATTAGGCTTTGGACCTTAAACTAGCTTTTATTATGCTTTGGACACGATTTTTGGTTGAGTCAAAGAGGTGTGTGGTTTTTTCCTTTCTCAATTTAGTCTTTTTCTTTTTCCCATCCTTAATGGATCATTTGAAGATGCTACAGTTTACTTGATTTTATAGGATGCTTTATATACCCACTTAAAAGATCTTTAGCATGGTTTGGTTGTGAAAGATATGAGGGTATTGAAAATAGGACCCATGTCGAACTATAGTTATGTTATTAAAGAGATAGGAGTAAACTGCAAAGATTTGCATGTCCTGCGACCAAATGGAGAAGTCAATGCGTTCGAACTTGATGAGATTACCTCAAAAATGATGGTTGATAATCTATGCACGATGGAAAAATCTTACCTCAGACATTGTGTGTTGCACAAATTGGGTTTAAACAATATCATGAGCAAGTGTCTCAAGTGGATTTACATTGACAAGTGTAAATTTGTGATGAGTTCAGATATCCGTCATTCCGAGAATAATGGTTATGAATCACATGTTTTAAAGAGCAGTTTGACAAAAGACAACAGTACTAGGACAAATAGCAATAGTACTATGGGAGACAATAATAGTGCAAGAGACAATGTGATTGAGTGGACAACCCCTTTGACAGGGCCGGCTCAAGCAAATGGGTGGCGTTAGGCAGCCCAAAACTGAGGCCTTTTTCTAATATTTTATTTTAATTAAAATAAATGCTAGATATTCTTGTTTTATAACATATCTTTTATCAAATGTATTTTTATGTTTAATTTGAGCAATTTTTCTAATAAAAAAAGGAATAAATTACAGTTACCGGCAAACTTAATTCTTTTTTCTTTGGAAACTATATTCTGGTTGTCTTCCAGTAGGGTCTGTCTTCCAGAGTAGAGGTTTCCTAGGAAATCATAACTGTTGCTGGTGTGATAAGTATTTGAAAACCACAGAACAGTTGTTTTTTTTTGTGTGAATGGGTTAAACGTCTTTGGGTCATGTGTCCCATGTCTGTGTGTATAGATAGTAGGGCAGATTGGTCTCTAGAAAGATGGATTAATCAGTTGATATCATGGTTGTCTGAGGATGTGAAGACTAATTCAGCACATTATTCATATACTATATATCTTGTCTTCCATATATGGTTGCATAGGAATGAATGTATTTTTTCTAAAGTTCCTTGTTCATATGATAATGTTTTGCATAAAACTAAAAATGTTTGGAGTTTATGGAAACAAGGATATTTGTGTGACGATGGACAAGTTATTATTACTGGAACTAATACAGCTGTACCCTAGCTGCTCGAGTGAAAGGGGTTACTGAAGGGAATGCAGAAACTGGCTATGGACTTCTGCGAGCATTGTGTGTATCGAAAGCAATGCAGGGTCAAGTTCAGTACCAGCAAGCACAGGAGCAGAGGCATGTTAGACTATGTGCATACAGATGTGTGGGGACCGGCCAAGGTCACCTCTAAGGGAAGTTCCAGGTATTTGGTCTCCTTCATGAATGATTATTCCCGTTATGCATGGGTATGTGCAGGTAATCGGCCCTCGCCCGGGGTCGGTATAGTAAATAGCTACATGTTAAACAAATGTGGTTAGCACCTCCTCCAGGATATTTTAAAGTTAACTTTGATGCGGGTTTTGACAGGGATACAAGTCATGCAACTGCTGGTGTTATTGTTAGAGATGGATATGGTATTGTGTTGGCGTGTGCTTATAGAAACTTTAGAGCTACTAATGCTGAAGCTGTTGAAGTTGTAGCTGCTGAATGTGCAGTAATGCTTGCTATGAAACTCAATATTAAAGATGTTCTATTTGAAGGAGATTGCAAAGTTGTAATTGATGCTGTGAATTCCAGAAGCAATGATAATATTTACTAGTCGGGGAAGACAATATTTAGGTCTTTATTGTGTCTGTTAGATTTTTTTCATTTTGTTAATTTTATTTGGTGTATAAGGAGCGTCAATATTGATGCCCATAGTATTGCTGGCTGGGTAAAAAATAAAAATAGAAATGTACTTGTACCTATTCCATCCATTTGTAATTTGTCTGTTGAACTATTTGCATTATTTAATATAAGGTTGGTTTTTATCAAAAAAAAAAAAAAATAGGAATAAATGAAAAACCAGGAAACATTCCAAAAAAGTAGAAAAATCAGAAAATAAATCCTAAGAAAATAGGGAAAAATTATCTGATGAGCCGAAAATATGTGGCCCTCAAAAAACAAAATTGGTTCGGGGCCTTAGGCAGGTGCCTATTCTGGCTAAACTGATGAGCCGCCCCTGCCCTTTGATGACAAATTTTACTCTATTTCATCTCTTCTTGACAGAATATTTTGATTTGAGGCAAATGTTCATGGCAGATGACATACCTGCAGCAACGAAGCGGGACTCCAAGCTGTAACTATTTAATGTCATATATTTTCAGTTATTGCATGCCAAAAATTATATTTGATTAGTGATGGTTTGAATTGTGATCATACTAGTGATAACCAGTGATTTTGTTATGGTTATTTTATGTTAATTCTGCGTTCATTTTATGTTCTTTTCACTTCATTAGTTTGATATTAGTTTGAAAATTTAAAAGTACCAATTGATATTAGAAAATGGTATTTTGTATTTGGTCCCTCTAGAACATTGCTATTTAGTAAATGGTATAGAGTTTTTTTATTTATTAGTGTTTGGTCCCTTTTCTGGTACTTGACTGTTAGTCAACCTAGTTGACTAAGGTCAAACCATCCATTTTTCATAAATACCTAAACTACTCCATCACGTGCCTAACACGTGGTATCATTTAAACAACAAAATTTGGTCAATTTCTTTATCGTAAACCCCTAATACGTGGCAATATCTAATGTTTTAATCCAAATATCCAATGGTCTAGATAATTTAGATCTGATGCCTTCACCAAATATGTCCATGACTTATTACAAGGACCTAAATGTAAAAAAAAAAAAAAAAAAAAAAAACTTAAACAAAGAGGACCAAATAAGAAAAACATCCCACATAGTAGTCTTCTTCCCCAATTATTAAAAAGTTTGATTAAAATGAAAGAGAATGTTTTATCTTCCTTCACAATGATGATAAATGGTTTGTAAACTTCTTCCGTCCAAATTCAAATTAAACACCTCATCCATACATCACCATAATAATACAATACTCATCTTACAAAATCCACCCCACCCAAAAGTCATCAAAATTGAAAACCCATTCTTATTGTCAACAAATTGAAATTGAAAACCTATCCTTCTTCTCAAACATTTGAAATTGAAAACTCAAACCCATTGTTCTTCTTAAGCAATTGACAAACCCAATACATCTTTTTCTTATCAATGAAATCCCATGTTACCTCATCTCTAAACCTTCTTCTTAACAACATCAAAATCTCGATTGTCGGATGAAGTTCACAGATTTTGACATGTGTACAATTATTTTAATGATTGAAAATCAGTTTCTAAGTGAAACATTGTGATTGTCCATGAAGGGTAGTCTAGGTATATAAAAGAATTTGATGTTTTGACCTCAGTAAACTGAGTTGACTAACAGTCACGTACCGAAAAGAGACCAAATACTAATAAACGAAAAAGTTTATACCATATGCTAAATAACAATATTCTACAAGGACTAAATATAAAATAACCTTATTAGAAATTATGATGATGACTCTGCAGATGCTGTCTTCGTTTTCACATTTTACTCAGAAGCGGGTTAGTCATATGAATAGGAATGTTAGTGTTAGTTCGTGCATATAAATTTTCGTTCGAAATTGAGGGCTGCTAATGGGTTTTCCCAACAAGAAATAGGTGGTTGGATCAAAGTATCAGACTATCAGGCTCGACTAATCCGAGCCTGGTAGTCCTACACCATAAGTCTAGCTAAACTTTTCCCTCCCAACTGTTATTCCCTTTCATGGGTTGTAACAACCCGGATTTTTGAACCTATTTAAAAATTGTGTTTTATGGATTTATTGAAATTGAATTCGAATTTGGAAAATATGGATATATGTTTTGTTGAAAATGGGTATCCTATGGATATTTTGGAGACTTAAATAGATATGGTCTATTGGGTATTTATCATCAAATGATTAATGGGCTTGAGATATTATGTTTACATGGGCTTATCAATTATTGAAAAAGTTAACTAAGAAATGGGCTTAGTAATGGACCAAGTATTTTAGGCACAAAAACCTAGGTTGGCTTGGTTTTGCTCTTTTTTCATTCACAATTTACCTAGCCGTCAAGAGCAAAAAGAAAAGAGGGAAAGAAAGAGGCAGACACCAAAACCGAGGTAGAGAAGGGAAGAAAGAAAGATTCTTTAGCATAAGGAGAGAGATGAGAACAAGCACATAAATTGAGGAAAAAAAAGTGAAAGAGAAAAATAAAGAGAAATGCTAGCGTTACTGCAGAGGTGACGCTCCAGGCTTACCTCCTCATCAGATCTTGCCACATGTACCTATTGAACTTAGTTAAGGTTTTAGCCGGTTTGCACTTTGTATAGAGATTTTAGGAGAGAAATAGTGGAGAAAAAATAGGAAAAAAAATAAAAAGAATCCTAATAATTAGGACAACCTCAACTTCCTTTCCTTTCATTGTCTTCTTTTCCCTAGATTCTTCATCTACTCTCAAATCTCAATCTCAATTTTACTAGAACATAAAATAATACAAAAACCAAAAAAATTGTCACATATCTTTTTTTTTTTTTTTTTTATTAGTCTAGTACTCTTCGAAATTCAATGAAAACAAATCACACTGTAAAAGTAGTTCTTTTTCAATTTGTGAAATTAGTATCTATTATGAAAAAAATAAAATCTTAGAATAAAAAGTGTTGCACAGAATTGGTTATATTCCTTTTTATGGTTTTTTTTTTATGCAATTAGAAGAATAATGAAAATCCCAATTATCAATTGTTAGATTTTTTTTTTTTTTTGCCAAATGAAGCAAAGAGAAGACTATGAGCTAGACTAAATAAGGAGGTTGTTATCAATTATTTGGAAAAAGGAGGTTGTTGTAATTATTAGGATTCTTTTTTTTATTTTTTTCCTATTTTTTCTCCACTATTTCTCTCTCCTAAAAACTCTTCGTATGGTGGAATATATGCAAACCGACTAAAACCTTAACCAACTTCAACAGATACACGTGGCGAGATTTGGTGAGGAGGTAAGCCTGGAGCGTTACCTCTGCAGTAACGCTAGCATTTCTCAAAAATAAATCGAAAGAAACAGAATAAAGAAAAAGAGAACAAGTACTTGGCTCGGATTTTAACAAGTTGGTTTTGTTTGCTTAGCCTAGGTGAGTGACACCTAACCCAATAGTATTTAATTTGATGTATATTATGATTGAAAGATAAATACTTTATGATTGCAATGAATGATAGTGTATGATTATTGTTTTACTCTTGATGTGACAATTGTATACCTATTACCTACTATTAGCTTATTCAACTGTTGACATTGTTTCCCTCAGAGTATGACCCATTTAATTCTATTAATTAGGGGAAGGGGAGTATTTAGTTACTGTTGACATATGGTATTAATACCTTGGCAAATAATTTGATTTTGTGCTTTATTAAATGATGCTATTTAATGATTTGTTTGGGGGCATTTATATATTCTAATTGAAATTTTGAATACATGGTGGTTAGAAATGATTGTACTGTTTATACAAATGTACCGTGTGGTCAATCTCGAGGGTATATTATGTCTATGATATTAATGATAATGTTTATGGAATGCACAAAAATAATACTCCCTCTGTCCCGTTTTTATAGGCTTATTTGCCCAATTTTTTCGTCCCACTATATAGACCATTTCACACACTTCAAAACAGTTAATAAAGCAAGTGACATATTTATCCCTTACTAGTTGTGAAAATTTCCTTAAATATAGCCAATAGCATTAAATGTACACAACAAAAAGAAAATGGGTATTTTTGGAAATAACATTGTAATTAAATGCATGTAAACCATTTTTCACCATTTTCTTAATATACATGAAAAACACCAATCAGCTTATAAAAACGGGACGGAGGGAGTACTACATACTGTTTTAATTTTGGCTCTTTAGATGAAATGTCGTTTGCATTGCTTATTGGGTATTAATTAATTAAATGGTTGTGTACCGCAGGGAAAAAAAAACCGGACCCCTTTAAGGGTTTGAAATATAACATTGGCCCAACTAAGGAACCATTTGTAAAAAAGGCCCCGACAAAAACGAGCCCGATCAAATTTGTTTGTTTGACGAAAATACCCACAGAATCCCAAAACCCTCTTTCTCTCTCTCGTCGCGAGAAGTTTCCATTTTTCAGCACTCTTTCTTTTTCTCTTCGCGAAAACAAGTCTTTCTCTTCCTTTCTCTATCAACATTGCAAATCATTGAAGACGAAAACAGCGTGAATCACTTTATAGAGATCTAGTTCATATCAAGTAAGTAATTGAATTCAACATTAATCAAACTCTTTGATTAATTCCATTTCTAGGTTTTTTTTTTTTTTTTGATTTCTACAAATGATGGTATGAATTCTTTGCAATGGTGGGATTATCATTAGATTTGGAAGTTATTGCATCTTCTTTACAAACAGTTCTTTGTCTTGAATTCTTTTATAGAGAGTATGGTGATTCATTAAGCTTTGAACTATTTTGATGCTGTGTTTTGTATTTTGGTTGTTTACTAGTTGTGCAAAATATTGTTTGCAATTGTTGTAGAGATCTTTTCGGTTGGATTGAACTTTTTTTTTTTCCCCTGATTTTGGTTGTGAAAACATGTGTAGATTGTTCACAAAAAAACCCACAATGGGCGTCAGTATCATATGGTATATTCATTTGTTTAGAATGTTGTGGTAAAACATCATGGTCTTGGTGTTCCTATTAGTTTTGTTAGATCAGTTACTATGTATTCTTGGTCTGAAATCCAACTTAAAAAAATGGAAGCTGGTGGTAATGATAAACTTAATAATTTCTTATCTCAATATGGGTATCTAAAGGAACTCATATTATTACTAAGTATAATACTAATGCTGCTAGTGTTAGAGAAAATGTTGTAGAGATCTCTTTGGTTGGATTGAACTATTTGTTTTTTATGTTGTGTTTTGTATTTTGGTTGTTTGCTAGTTTTGTGAAATCTTGTTTGTAATTGTTGTAGAGATCTCTTTGGTTGGATTGAACTATTTGTTTTCTTTCCTCTGATTTGAGTTTGCAAGCACACTGGCTTTTAGATATTTTTTTCTTCAAAATCAATTATTTAATAATTTCTCTAATAATTTTCACAACTTTCGAACAACTATTTGATGCATAGAACTTAATGTATTCGATACACATAATTTTTTGCAATGAGTATAGAATGTTGTCTTTAACTTACTTGACATTGAACAATGATAGGTTTGAAAAGATATTTTTGCATCCTCCACCACGGACTGACTAGTTTCAATTAAGTTTATATATTGATTTTTGAAAGAAGTTTTGATTGTGTTGTTTTTTATGTTTTTGCAGGAAATAATTAATGTCTGATTTTGTAGATGACCGTTTAGTAAACAATTTGACCAGTTTAGTTGATAGAACGACATGCAATATTCTGAAGGAAAAGAGTGTTAGCTCATCCGAAGACTTTGAATCTGGTGGAATAAATAGAAGTGAGAGTGTTGATGAAATTGAAGATTCAGAAGAAGAAAGTGAAGGTGAGAAAGTGATTGAGATAAAACTAGATTCAGTGAAGCGAAAGATTCCATCATCTGTTGTACAAACACCGCCACGTCAATCACCTAGATCGAAGCAACCGAAGATTTACACGGTGGATAAGGGAAAGAAAGTAGTGCGTTCAAAGGCAGCAACACAAGTACAAAAGGACAGAATTCCAACAAATACAAAGGTATGTAACAGTACTTTTCATGCTTGACATTGTTCTTAAATGTACAAATATCATTACATGAATTAAATGGACATATTCACAGGTGCACAAAAATCAATGCATTTCCTACATTGAATTTAATTCCCTGACCAAAACATCCATTTCTCTGAAAGTTCCTACTTTGAGAGGCTGCACAGGAAGTAGTTAGAGTTCATTGCAAATCATGTTTACAAAACTGTCATCTATGGACAATGAAAGTGATAAATTTTCTTTTAATATGCAGCTCCAATGCATATATGTATGATACCCTGACAATCCAAGGAAGGCTACTAGAAGATTTAATGTTTGATAAGTTCACAAGTAGTGAGGTATGTTGATTTTAACATCACGAAACTTGTTAAAATATATCATAAATGTAAAGAACTTATTTTCTGTTGGGTATAAGATTAGTTATTTATCATGAAATTTTCTGTTCGTATCTTGAATCATGTAATTGCTTATTTGTTATAAAGTTAGTCATTCCAACTTATTTTCATTTTTTTTTTCAAGGTTATTGACTTCTATTCGAAATGGTTGAAGAAACACTCTTCCGAGGGAGCAAAATCCTTATATGTGTCTTCTGTTGCATGGGTATAACTACTTTAAAGTTTAAGTTTGTTTTATAAATTTGCCTACTGAGTCTTTTTTTTAACATGCTATCAAAACTTGTTTTCAAATATAGACTCATCTCAAGGCCGACCAAAAGAAATGCGTGCAAAGAACATTGCATGACGTCTTCGAGAAGGAGTTGGTTGACGACATCAAATATGTGTTCATCCCTATGAATACATCAAAGAGTCGTCACCAAGCAGAAGGATATCATTGGACACTTTTGGTATTGAACTACCAAGATAAGAAGTTCGAACACTATAATAGCATGAAAGTAAGAAAATGACTTCTTAACTTGTCTTATGAAGAAGCAGGGGTCATGGTAAGTAAAAATTGATTTTTTAGTAGAAGGAATTTTTATAATGCAAAGATCTAAATTTGTGGTAGAGAGAATGTCTTTGAATAGAATGATTTGATTTGTATGCAGAGAAATGAGGTTGTGAACTGGATTAACAGTCACAGGGCTGAAACAAAGAAGTCTAAAATCTCTTGGCTGAAAGGAGTAAAAACCCCCACATGCCCTCAGCAAGGCACAACGTATGTCATGATTGCTCACAAACACTAAATGCATAGATTTTAGAACCTTTGATGTGTCATGCATGATTGGTAACAAACTCTTTTTGTTTTTCAGGTCTGATTGTGGGATTTATGTGTGCAAAATAATGGAAAGTTTGAGCCGTGAAGAGAAGTTGCACACCGGCAAAGATTTTCAATCAGACGTTGAGGAGTTGAGGCCTACTTTGACATACCTAATGCTGGCAGACAAAGAACACAGCTGGAATATTAACAAGTTAGCTAAAAATTTAGACTAAGATTGTAAACAAGGCATATATGGAAGGGTTCCTCTGTGCAGTTGAAATGATTGAACACTTTTGTAGGATTGATATTTTTTCAGGTTTCTCTGGGTATTTTGTAGGATTGACACTTTTGTTGTATAACTTTGTCAATAGACCTATGTACTGGCCTTTGGTATCATATCTTTATGAAAATGTTGACACTTTTTCTACTACTACTACTGTACATTGTTTTAGTAGCAAGGCATATGTTACTACTGTACATTGTTCTTATGGTCATAATAGCTTTGTTGTACTGTATTTTTTGTTCTTATATTCTACAAAACATTGGATCTAGTTCTCTATGTAGTTATTACACAACATGTATCCAAAATGCAAATTAGCTGTAACAACTACATAAATTATAAAATGCAAAGATATTTTTGCATATTCGCAGTCAGAACTATATAAAGTATGAAATGCAAATAATTGTTTGCATAAGTCACAAACAAATAAACTATAAAAAGCAAAGAACTGTTTGCATATTCACAGTTACAACTACATAAACTATAAAATGAAAAGATATTTTTGTATAGGTCACAAACAAATATTGACAGTAGTCATAGATATAAACCATAAAAGATAAAATGCAAAGAATTGTTTGCATATATAAACCACAAAAAAAAAAAAAAAAAATAACTGCAGTTGAAATGGTTTAACTAGGAACATTCCAGGTTTTCCTTACAATAAAATCTGGTATCTAAGAATCAAAGCGATTTCTATTAATTATCTCAGACCATTCGGCTGAAGTCATAGAAATCTTTGATCTAAAACGTCCTTTCTTCTTAATTGCACCAGTGTTAGGGATCCTTTTCGTCTTATGTCTGCCGCGCTGCTTACTAGTTTCAGGTGGAACAACTGTTTCCTCATCTCCTACAATGATATCACTCACATCCAGAATATCAGGGGGAATGTGATGTGAATAACTCTGACAGTAGTAAATTACTAAAAACATGGGATCAATGAAGTTCTCAATAGGTTCATCAATTTGATACGAACTTTATTCAATAATGATGTAATGGGGAGGAATCTTTCCTCACCAATCCATGAATTAAAGCTTTCGGCAACACCAGAACACATATCGCCATATCTACATCCAGGAAAATGAGCATTTGCCCAATGCTCAAAAGGGGTTCGAGACACAAAATCCAACACATCTTTTTGATTCTCCTTGCTGCCAACCAAAAGGTCATTATACTTCTCGTTGAATTCTCGAGTGGTGTAAGCATATGCACAATCTTTAAACAACTCTTCAATGAACTTTCGGTTACGACTTGGCCCTTTAATAACAACGCGTAAGTTGTTTTTCAAGTGCCAAAAACAGTAACCGTGAGTGGAATTAGGAAAAACTTGTGGCACATATTTCAATAAACTGTTATGCCTATCACTAATAAAAGTGATAGGACGTTAAAGTGAGACTACCACTTTCAGGTTTTCTAGGAACCAGCCCCAGTTGTCGTCATTCTCACCCGTTGATACCACAGCAAAGGCCAAAGGGTAGAAACCTGGAAAAAATAAATATTTGGGAGCTTAATATCATACTAACTAAAAGGTTTTCCTTCACAATATAACATACATCAACCAAAACACAAAACAAAAGAACATAAAATACAAAGACTTATTTGCATCAGTAACAAACACATAAATATAAAATGCAAAAACCTGTTTGCTTATTTACAGTGACAATCTCCTTCAACTATAAAATGCAAAGATGTTTTTGCATCAACCACAAACACATAAACATCAAATGCAAACACTTATTTGCATATTTACAGTGAATCTCCTATGCTTGTCATCAGTCTTTTTTTTTTTTTTATTAAAGTTGAAAAATAACCATAAGCCAAAAGATATAAACAAATTATTACTATCATCAACATAAATAATAAAGTATAAGCAAATTATTACCATCATCAGCATTCCTCTCGGTCGCGGCCATCATACAACCCTTAAACTTTGTTTTGAGATGACAAGCATCAAGAAACAACAAAGGACTACAATATGTAAACCCATGTATGCATGCTTCGAATGCAATGAACAGCCTATTGAATTTCCTAGTCTTTTCATCAATTTCCAAAACCATATGCCCACCAGGATCACTATCCTTCAACGTTTTCATGTATGAAACCAAGTGAGAGTACGACTCAGCCTCATCACCATAAATCTGTTTCGCAGCAAGTTTCTTCCCTTCTTTGGCATAGTAGTAATTTATGCTAACACCTAAATCCCTTTCCATTTCATGTTGTATCTCTTTTGGCGTAAGGGATGGTTTATCTTTAAGATGTCGAAGTATAGAGCTCATTACAAGTTCCCTACTCATTTAGGGTTGGTAATTGTCTCTCAACATCAGTCCACAACTATGATCAGGAACAAATTTTTTAATCACAAAATTTTTTTCAACACCATGCACTGCGGATGCCAAAACATAAAAATCACATCCATCTTTGGAACAATGCGCATTATATCTTGTCGTGTCACTTTTGGCCTTTTTAAACTTAAATCCGCATGCAATACTATACTTCAACAAAGCTTCCTTGAACTCACTCTTACTTGAAAACCTTTGTCCTTCACCGGTAATAGCATTAATCCAATTCGAAGATTTTCGAATTTCACCATTGTCATGAGCAGATGAGACAACCGAAATATCAGAAGATGTACTAGTCACAGATGAGACATCATGAGTAGTCCCACAACTCACACTTCTAACCATCGACACATTCACGTCAACTTTACATATTTTTTTATAAAAGCAAAAACATGCTAGGGACTGCAGGCTCGTATCACTGTCAATAACAGAATCTTTCCCATCCAATGTATATGACAATGCAAAATCCACATGTCTTAAGAAAGACCATTTCCTATATATGTCTTCTTTAAAAGTTGCCAGAGTATACTCACAATCAACACGAATCCCAATACAATCACCACCGTAACAAACAACTGCGAAAACATTTGGTTTATCCATACCTGATACATATAGATATATACAAAATATCAGTATGCAATAAAGGGTTTGCATCCACATGTACAAGAACAAACTTAAATGCAAAAAATCAAATCTAGGAACTCGAAATCACTGATTCATGGCAAAATAAAACTTAAATCGAACATTTGAAAATGGCTAAACAAGTTATCATGGCAAAATTGAATACAAAAATCAAGTTTATGAACTCAAAATTAATCTTAAACAACAACAAATCTAATAGTGAATGGATGAATTAATCAAAATTAAAATGAATTAAACCAAATAAAACAAACCTTAGAAAGAAATCAATGGTGTCCAAATAGAAAATATTTTCAATCTATCAATAACTTTCAATACCAATAAGAACAAAGGGTAGATCTCTCTGTTTTTCATTCTAATAAACAATCGCATTGCACAAAAGGAAGAAGAAGAAGAAGAAGAAGAAGAAGAAGAAGAAGAAGAAGAAGAAGAAGAAGAGAAACCATAAAATTCTGCAAGTTCTGCGTATTCAAGTTTGGAGGGCAATTTCGTCATAAGTTTTGTTGATTATGGTGGGCGTAAAAAAAAAACAGGGCCATTTTTACATTAATCACGTTAAATGGGTTGTTTTTTTATTCATAAACAGCTAATCAGGGCCTATTTTATTACCGGGGGCTTAGCTGGGCCATTTGTGTTCTGTGGACTCTTAATGAGGTCCCAGAACCATTTCCATGTGTGCACCGAGTTTACTGGCAGTGTGCCGAGTTTAGTGGCTGTGTGCCGAGTTTGGTGGTTGTGTGCCAAGTGTATTAATTGTGTGCTGAGGACACAAAACGCCAACGTAACTATTGTGTGCTAATAAAACGAAATAACTGATTAATAATAAATTCCCTAGTTGCCACACAATTCTGTTTTGGATTTGGATTCAGTTTTAAGTTGAGTATCTGTGTGATACGAATTGAGTATAAATTGTTTGTGTGACTTGAGTATTTTGGGTACTGTGTGAGCCCAATGGATTTGATTATTTTGGGTACTGTGTGAGCCCATGCATCTTTCGCTCGGTGCCATCGTTATTTGCGCGCAGGTGTATAAGTTTCACCTTTCCTTTCTGTGTGATTGGAAGTGATCGTGGGCTTACACATAGAGGCATAGTAGTGATGTAGACATGCCAATTGTGTGTGTGTGGTTAGGATGCAAACTAAATTAACTAACAAACCTTGATAATTAACGAACAGACAAAATGCGACATCAAAACACAATCACTTGAAGTGTTGCTAACAGTTACAACTCTATGATAGTTTGTTTTGTCTTCTCGAGGATGGTTGTCTGCTCCGTGATTATATGGAAGTTAATGGTTGATAGTTGTTCATTGATTGCAGATACTGTTGTTGTTGGTTTTATTTCATTGTTTATTATTTCATCAATTAATCTCTGTTGCAGGTGGTATGTCACATTAACTTTTACTGCAGGATTTGACCTACAAAACTTATACTCGCAAGTGGTAAGTTGCTTTAAATTATATTAATTGTAATGCATGCGTAGTTAGTTATTTTAACTGTGGACCGTTGATAGTTTTGGTGAGCTCTCCTTTCATGAGAGGAACTTACACTAGCATATTCGAAATGATGACCCTCGTTGTTTCTTTTGCAACTTGGGGTACGTCTCGGTTGGGCGTAGAAGAGGAGCATTGGATTAGAGATAATGAGACTGGAGCTGGAGTTGAACTGTGGAAATAAGGTAATTAATGTTTTTGAAGTTATGTATGATCCTTTGTAGTCTATTGCTTTGAATGATTTTGGCTGTCTGGGTCCCTGTGGGACCGACCCACTCACACTCTGGCTTTTGGTTTATGAATATTTGCTATTTATTTGACGAATATTCATTTATCAAAAATCGGGGTGTGACATGGGTTTCCTCAGTTTTGAGCAAATTGATTAATGGCACTAGCTAGGTCTTCCCATTTATGAAAAATCACCCTCACCAATTGATACACAAATTGGCTGTGCAGACAATACTGATCAACGGCAGCCAACTTCAAAATATTAATTTCATACGCTGCACAAGAGCATTAGAGGACATTAGAATTACAAGAAGTACAAGTGCATTAGCTGCAAATCCACCAAGATTTGTACAAGATCCTCTAACACTAAAACTGAGGGTTGTCGAAGCCAGTGATGATGAACTGGTCAGTGATAGACAAAGACGAGGCAGTGGTGAGGAACTGGTCAGTGATAGACATAGACAAAAGGATTACGATGAAGCAGATCTGGAATTTAACTGCAGAGCAAATGTAGATTTGCAGAGCCAGACGGGTAACTAGTCACATCTAAAGTAATTTGGACATGAAAACTCAGTTTGTATAAATAGGAGTTTATTATAACTTCAGAAAGGTGTTTTCACGTACTATGGAATTGATGATGAACTTATGTGCTGTTATCTGACTTTACACCCTTATTGTAGGAAGTACTGATGGTTGATGTTAAGACCATAGTTCAAAATTTCGTGGGATATCCCACGAATTATGCCGATTTTTTAGGAATTGGTTACACGAATATTTGGGCTTCACAGTGGTTTCTAGTGAAATCCGTTTTTTCCAAAATTCGAAATTTCGTTTTAAATCGGCATTTTAAGACTAGTTATCTGCAGTTTGTTTTCTTACTTTTTGCACTCCTTTAGTATATTTTTATCTCAACGTACATTGATTCATACTTGTATGTCAAGTGTGACCAAAGATAATGTTCTTCCCTTTGGACTTCCAAAGAATTGCTAATTCATTTTAGCAATTTAACAGTACAATAATATGTTCAAACAAACTTTTTAGTACCAGGTGTGGAAAGTGTAGTTCAATACTTCATTACAAGTTACAAAATTCCAGTGGATGATGAACTTATGGTGAAGTTGGGATCAGTCCTGAACCTTGAATCTGATCACATGTTATAGCTTCCATAGGGTTACAAATTACAAGTTTACAACTTTGTAGCAATTTGTAATTAGAAGTTTAGAACTTTGTTACTGATGCCTTGGCCGTTGGCCAACTTTGCAAGTTTGCAGTCCATCTTAGTCCCAAAAGCAAAATCTTGTCCTTTGGAAAGGTTTTGTTTATGTGCTTCCAAAGGACTGGGCTTTTACTTTACGACTTGAGTTTTAGATTGATGTGTCACTTCACTTTCACTTCCCATAAAAAGACCACAACAAAACACTCTCTCTCCCGCCATAACCCACCCTATTCTCTTCTTCTACCCAACACAATCTCTTTGGCGCAAAAAGAAGAATTAATATTTATTTATGGTGATGGTGAGTAAATTGTTTTCGGGGTATTTAGGTTTTAGTCACTTTATGTATATACTATTTAGGGAATAGTCATTTAAGTTCGATTAATTAGGTTTTAATCACTTGGTTCAACTTGAGTTAAAAAAAAACCGGGTTTAACCGAAATATTCTCTTAAATGGCTAAATTACCCCTAAAAGTCATGTGCATTACACATGATTACTTAAAATTAAAAGAAAACATAAGAACATCTTTTTTTTCAGCCACCACCACCATCCACTACCACCAGCTCTCTCTCTCTCTCAAACTAATCTATCGTATCACCACCACCACCTCCCTCTTTTGCACCATCGTCGACAACCACCTTCCGCTTTCTCAAACACCATCGTCCACCACCATTTTTCTATCTAATACCACCATCCACCACCACTAATCTCTCTGAAATTGAAATTTCACAACAGAAATATACCCAATCTCCTTATGGGTTTTGTTCAACATCAATTAGTTTTATTTTGGCAACCATTTTTTTTTCAATTTTTTATTTCACATATTTAGTTGAGTGAATAAATGAATAGAGCTTCAATTAATGATTGCTTTGATGTTTTTTTTAATTTGGGTTTGAAAGGAATGATAATAGAGTAATTTAGGAGAGTATTTTGAGGATATTGAGTGTTGCTTTGAGAGAATGGTGGTGAAATAAGATAATGGTAGAGTTTATTAATCAAAGATAAATCTATGTTACTGCTAAAGTCTTGTGATACAAGTGTTTTTTCAGTAAGGGTATTTCTGCCATTTTCAAATGTTGTGTGGTTCAACTACCGGTTCGTGACCAAAACCTAATTAATCAAACTGAAGTGACTATTCCCTAAATAGTATATACATAAAGTGACTAAAACCTAAATACCCCGTTGTTTTCTTTACTAATGAGTTTTATTTCATTATTTCCTCTTGAAATTTCTGTGATTTGTTCTTATTTTTTCCATGTTATATTGAACAAATTCATGTGGAGTCAGTCAATGGACTAATAATTTGTTATGAAATTAGCAAGTTTAGAAACCAATTCTAACTTCAAATTAATGTCTATGTTTCATGTGAACTAGTGTACATAAGACAATAAGAGATTTTGAAACCAAATTGCGAGATAATTGAAGCACGCTTTTGAGGCTTTACTTTTGTTTCATGGTCTAGTGCCAAAGTCAAATTCAAAGTCTTAGCTGTTACAGTTTCTGAAGATTGTGAATTCCCTCCATATATTGAGAATTTGAAATTCCGGTGTCTATTTCTAGTTTGGTAATGTTTATACAGTAAAACCTCTCTATAATCATACTCTTGGGACTAAAATAAATTATTACTATAGAGAGGTTATAACTTAATAGAGTTTTACTTAAGAAAATTATCGTATAATTTCAATAATGGTATAGTTTCAAAACAATAATATAGCTTCAAGATATAGTGCACATATACTAACTTAGTGATGGGAAGTGTTAGAAAATAAAAAAACATATTAAATGTCTAAAATTTTATATTTTCTTTAATATTTTTTTTAATATATAATATATTTTTTGTTAATATATACTTAATTATAACTAGAGTTAACTATGTAGAGGCAATTTTCTTCTAGATGGGACCGAAAATTTTTATAACTTATGACAATATGAATATTATTCCTATTTATAACTGGTCCCAAGTTGGGACCGGAATTTTTTATGACTATGTAGAAGTTATTCCTATATAGAGTATTCCTATAGAGGGGTTTTACTGTACATATTTATAGAATTTAGTTTCTATCCTTTTGACGACCATTATTTGGTGCAGAGTATGAAAGTACTCTTTCAGTTCACTTTGTTCACCCTCATGTACAATTGGCATCTTTCGTGTTGTCAGTCCTATATCTGTTGGTACCCATGATTAGTTGTGGGGGTTGATAGAGTAACTGATAAAAATAGATACTGAGATCTTTAGTTTTCTTTAGGAAAATTTAGACCTAAAAAGTCATGAGGGTACCAATATCTTTCGTGATGTCAGTCCTATGTTGGTACCCTGATTGGTATGATCATCATCAAACCTTCTTCAACATGTGAAAGTTGTTTGAGAGTTTGTGGTGGTATGGGAGGGGAGTTCTGAAACCGGCACTCGGTTGTTTGACATTAATTTTGTGACATTGGATGTCCATGGTTATCTCGCCTTGAGTTCATTGTTAGGAAAACCTCGTTGTACGCACGTCGTCCCTAGTCCTTCTCTTCGCGTCAAGTTTGTCAAAAGGGAGTTTTTGGGTTTAGGACGTACGTACCTAGTTAGGACGTACGTACGTCCACTGAGGCAGCAAACATCTTTTGGTCAGGACGTACGTACGCAGTTAGGACGTTCGTACGTCCAAGCAGGCAGCAAACTTTTACCGTGTGGGGACGTACGAACGTTGATTCGACGTACGTACGTCCAATATGGATTTTCAGTATTTCGGCCCATTTTCCTTGGTTTCCAACCCTAAGTATAAATACGGTTTCTCTTCCAAAGAACAAGTTAGTTCTTTGGCCGTCCAATTCATCTCTTGTCTTGGAGTTTGTTTAGGTTTTGGTTTAGGTGGCTTTGGTGATTGAACTCATCTTCTTCTTCCCCATTCATCTTCTTCTTCATTATTGTTTATATTGATTTAGCTTCAAGTCTTCTTGTGTGTTCATCAAGAAGTCGAGTATCCTTGTGTGTTCATCAAGGAACTCTGGTGTAAGCTTGTTTCATAGTTCGGCTTCGAGTCTTCTTGTGTGTTCATCAAGAAGTCGAGTGTCTTGTGCGTACATCAAGGTGCTCCGGTGAAGTCAAGGTGTTAGAGATAACCAGTAGTGTCAACTCGCAGTGATTGCAGGTAGTTGATAGGTTTGTACATCTCTTTTCATCTAGTGGATTTATTTGTTGTCGCGAGGACAACCGTGGACGTTTCCCATATTGGGTTTTACCACGTTAAAAATATCGTGTGTTCTTTATTTGTTTATTGCTTTATTGTTTGCTTTACTATTGTTATATTGCACATATATTGGGTTCTCAATTGGTATCAGGAGCAAGGCGCTTGTTAAGGAGCGTAAAGGCTCACGCGTAGATCCTTAGTGCAATTTTAATGGATTCTGATAAATTTGGAACACTAATTTGTCCTCCTAAATTTGATGGTACTAATTTTCCCTATTGGAAAGTTCGTATGGCTGCGTATTTGCAGGCTATGAGTGAGGATGTGTGGATCGTTGTGGAAGATGGTTGGTCACCACCGAGAGTTACTACAGGTAGTACAGATGAGGTTGTTACAAGTGTTAAGCCTCGAAACACATGGAGTGTGAAAGACAAAGTTGCTTCTACTAACAACCAAAGAGGGCTTAATGCTATATTTATGGCTTTGGATGCTAGTGAATTTCGGAGAGTTCATGGTTGTATATCATCCAAAGAGGCTTGGGATAGGTTGGTAAGAACTCATGAGGGTGACATTGCTGTCAAAGAGAGTAAGCTTGAACTTCTTATTACTCAATTTGAAACTATGAAAATGGATAATAATGAATCTTTTGATGAATTCTTTATTCGTTTGCAGGATATTATCAACACTAGTGGATCTTTAGGTTTAGTGTACACCGATACTCAAATAGTACGTAAAGTTCTTCGGTCTTTGCCATCTAGATTCCGTTCTAGGAAAGATGCCATTCAAGAAAGCAATGACTTAAAGACCATGTCCATAGAGACCTTAGCAGGAAAATTGAGAACTTATGAACTTGAGGTTCAACTTGAACAACCTCAAAATAAATCCTTTGCTTTTAAAGCTGGAACTTTTGAGGATGTACAAGATGAAAAAATTAATCATGATAAGTCTCTTGACACTAAGCAACATCTAAGTATCATTTATCGTTATCTTAAACATATTTTTAAGACTATGAAATATAATGGTTTGACTAACCATGGTTTTGACGAGTGTAAGCTTCCCAAGAAATTTGGTGCACAAGGGATAGAACAACAAAAAATCAAGTTATCTACCACTTGGGAGGAAGATGAAAGCGATGATGATGATGTAGCGGAAGACCATGCTAGACATTGTGTTGCCTATGGAGCATCTTTGAATGAGAATGTGGATTGTCAGGTAACCGATATTGTCGATCATGAATTCGATGATTCTATTTTGGTAAGTCCTGGTGAGTTAAGGGAATTACATATGTCATCTGTTAAACAATGTCAATCCTTGCGTAAGACTAATCAGATTTTAAATGATATGGTTGAGTCTCTTGTGAAAGAGAAATCTGTACTTGCAGGTGATATGAATGCCTTATCTGAGGAGTTTTCCCAAGAAAAGCTAGATTTTCAATCTAGAATTATTTCTTTGGAAATATCCAATCGTGAGATAGAAGATAAGTATCGTTCTTTGTTGCTTGAGCATGAAGCTGTGAAAAAAGGATTTATTCGCTTCTACTAAGCGATTGCAAGGGTTTGAGAAAGCTTCAGTTGATCTAGACACCCTTATTAAAAGTGGAAAGTCTTCTTCAGATAAGACTGGTTTAGGATATGACTATGTCGGAGCTTCCTCCAGTTGTGTCCCTCCTACTACTTCTTTTGTGAGGCCATCATTGCCTCATTTGTTACCAAATCCTCATATTCCTACTCCGTCTGCACCTACCAAGGCTTTTGAATCTAAGCCAAATGTGATGACCAAGAACAAGACAAGTCCTAAACATAGACATTTTAAGTGTTTTACTTGTGGTCGGTTAGGTCATACTTCAGCTTTCTGTTGGGATAAAAATTCCATGGTTCCATATTCTTCTTCTTATGGTAATAATTATTGGAACTCACATTGTTCTTTTCCTGTACAGGCTCATCATTCCTCTTGGCCTCCTTTTATGCGAAGAAGTGGCCCTAAAAAACCACAACACTTCAACAATAGAAAGAGGGTTGTGCAAAAGGTCATCAAACCACCCCACATATGGGATAGAAGCATCGATGCTGCCAAATCTAGTCTAGAGAATGAGAGGTTAAGGATTGGAAAGTCTACTATCAAGGATAATATTCAAAAATCCTCCATATCCGGGTCCAACTTGCAGAATATCTCTCAAGTATGGGTACGAAAGGATGACTTGAACGTTCTTTTTTGACTTCTTAAAGTCAGATTGAATATCATCTTCGTATTTTTATTTTTTTGTTTGTTTTCTAGCCTTTTGTTATTTTAATTGCATATTTTTCTAACCATATAGGCTATTTGTTTGGTGTGTTTTGTCTTTTTGTTTATGCATGCTTTGTTTGTTTGGGTTGTATATCATAAAAAAAAAAAAAAAAAAAATATATAGTTTACTTTGTTATGGGTGTTTGGGATACACATACTTTGTATATGCATGTGGTTAGATTGGTCTATTACTTTCAATCATTCTTGTATGCTTAATATTCATGGATATAACTATTTTATTACACTTAGCATACGCTTGTGCTTTCATGTTTAGATTTTAGACCAACATTTATCTAGTTGTGTCTCATGCATATATCCTTGCTTGTTTACACTATGCACAACTAGGTGACACTTTGAGAGTTTGTTTGCATATCTTTTTCCATCCTTTGAACATGATGAACTTCTAGGATAATCATTAGTTGGAAATATACGTATGCATGCCTTCTTATGTTATCTTAATTATTAGTATGAAGGCGGTGTGGTAGTGGTCAACAATTCACAAAATCCCCAGCCTTTTTGATCTTCTTGAGAAAGAAATCATTTGGTATACATACCCGTTGGGGCCGTGAGGGTCATGCAATGACGGATGCACTCAAGAGATGTTAGTTCTTGTGTTGCACGTTACCATGATGTTGCACTACTTTGAAAAGGGGAAGTAATTTGAAAAGATGTAGGCTACACCCTCCCACATGTTGCAAAAGATGAAGGTAAAAATCCCTTTCACATGTTAATTTATGCACAGTAAAAAAAAAAAAAAAAAAAACAGGTTATAAGTGCATTTCCCCGTGCCTGTTTAGGCGTTTGTGAAGTGAAATCCTTCTAATGGTGAATACTAGCTGTTTTGAGTGTTCTTATGGTTTGTGAGTGAGGTGTGGAAATGACTCTCTTTGTGTTTTCTTTAGCTTTCCCACACACTAAGGATGTTTGTATGATGCATTTCTAGTAGATGTTTGGTTTCATATCTTAATCTTTGATTGGTGCGTACTTTGTTTAATGAAACTAAGTTTATTCATCTTTACTAAGTATCTTGTTTTAATTGAGCTTGCATATACTCTCTTCTACCCTTGTATGCATGGTTCTTTGTGTCTTTCAAATATCTTTATTTGGTTGGTTTGTTCTAGGGTCATCTTTCTCATATGCATTGCATTTAGGTGGAGCTTTTGTTTAAGGGGAGAATTCTTTGTATTGACATCGTGTTAACAAGTGTTTATTTTATGGCTTCCGTTGCATATCCTTTTTGTTGTTAACATGATTGTTCTCTTTCTTTTATTCTTTAATCTTATTTGTTATGGTTTGGTATTTTTCTTTTCTCTTTCTTTTGTTCCCTTGCTTCATTTGTGACAAAAAGGGGGAGATTTATGACTCTAATACTAACACCTTCTTCTTCTTTGTTAGTGTATTTTTGGGTCATATTTCAGGTATGCTACACGTATGGGGGAGTGAACGTGTTAATGTTTAGAGGTTGTACAGTTTTGGGTCATGTTTCAGGTATACTACATGTATGGGGGAGTGAAAGTGATGATGATCACAAAGTGCATGTACAGTTTTGGGTAAGCTCGAGTATTAAACCTTGGAGCTCATGAAGTATGGGGGAGTTGTTCGAGGAACTTCCGTTGGCTCTTTGATTGTTTCAGAATTTCTTGTTGCTTCCGTTTGGTCTCTGATGATTAAAGTGTCTTGCTCAAGATGGTTATCAAGGGTTGGTGATTTGGTATGTATTTTCTATGAGTGTTTTTTTTTGTAGGCATGTTTTATAAATGCCATGGTTTGGGTTTGTAAGCACGTTTTATAAGTGCTATTAGAGTCATAGGTTTTTGTCACCAAATCAATGTTAAAGGGGGAGATTGAAACCAGCACTCGGTTGTTTGACATTAATTTTGTGACATTGGATGTCCATGGTTATCTCGCCTTGAGTTCATTGTTAGGAAAACCTCGTTGTACGCACGTCGTCCCTAGTTCTTCTCTTCGCGTCAAGTTTGTCAAAAGGGAGTTTTTGGGTTTAGGACGTACGTACCTAGTTAGGACGTACGTACGTCCACTGAGGCAGCAAACATCTTTTGGTCAGGACGTACGTACGCAGTTAGGACGTTCGTACGTCCAAGCAGGCAGCAAACTTTTACCGTGTGGGGACGTACGAACGTTGATTCGACGTACGTACGTCCAATATGGATTTTCAGTATTTCGGCCCATTTTCCTTGGTTTCCAACCCTAAGTATAAATACGGTTTCTCTTCCAAAGAACAAGTTAGTTCTTTGGCCGTCCAATTCATCTCTTGTCTTGGAGTTTGTTTAGGTTTTGGTTTAGGTGGCTTTGGTGATTGAACTCATCTTCTTCTTCCCCATTCATCTTCTTCTTCATTATTGTTTATATTGATTTAGCTTCAAGTCTTCTTGTGTGTTCATCAAGAAGTCGAGTATCCTTGTGTGTTCATCAAGGAACTCTGGTGTAAGCTTGTTTCATAGTTCGGCTTCGAGTCTTCTTGTGTGTTCATCAAGAAGTCGAGTGTCTTGTGCGTACATCAAGGTGCTCCGGTGAAGTCAAGGTGTTAGAGATAACCAGTAGTGTCAACTCGCAGTGATTGCAGGTAGTTGATAGGTTTGTACATCTCTTTTCATCTAGTGGATTTATTTGTTGTCGCGAGGACAACCGTGGACGTTTCCCATATTGGGTTTTACCACGTTAAAAATATCGTGTGTTCTTTATTTGTTTATTGCTTTATTGTTTGCTTTACTATTGTTATATTGCACATATATTGGGTTCTCAAGTTCTACTAACGATCTCAGTATCTATTTTTATCATTTTCTTGTGTGCATGTGTGTCAGAGAGGGAGGGGTGTAACGATGTTCTACTAGCAGTTGAGTACATAACTTTGGTTATCTGGACTCTGGAGGTAAGCCTTCTCGTTTTACAAAACTCTGGTTGATGGTGTAGCACAAACACACAACTTTTGTATTATGATATCAATACCAGGAATGGAAGGAAATTAGAAAGGTGACAAAGAATCTATTGAGGCTCCCTCCTAGACAGGTCTGATCGAGATGTCTTGTTATTGTGTTTTTGGGCCACTTTTCATCTGTTGCTGCACTGGACTCTGGAGCTGACGACCTGATCCTTGCTGTGGAAGCTGGTTTGGTCACTCGACTCTTTCCACTTTATGTACCATTTTATTTTTACCCATAATAAAGTTGCGAGTGCAAAATACGTGGGCATTATGATTTATTTTATGTAAGATTCCCGATTTTCATGTGCTGAGGGTAACTAGAATGTTGAAAGTTAAACTTTCCTCCCAGGTGAGTATTCTTACACTGATAGGTTGGTTAGCCTGTATATTGAGGTGATGGTTCTGTTATCTTTTGGTATAATTTGTTTGACTAATTTGGTTTATTGGCCCATGCAAGTAATCTTACTGTTACGTGGGAGCATATTTGGGTATGTATACGTGGCAACATAACATAACTCGGATTCATTTGCATTAAGTCGCCCATGGACTACTGGATAAACTCCCACTTTGTCGGGTAGTCGGCACGCGAGACGCACAAGAAGTACACCTGCAACACATTCCACAACCAGTCAAAGGTGGTCAAGTGGAGACAAGGCTCACAGCCACCCACGTAGAAACATCTCTACCGTGGGATCTTGCCAAACAGACGGACGGTCTAGATAAGAGGTTAGTCAAACACTATAAAAAGCGAGGAAGCCCCAAGGTTTAATTTAAGGTACTCTCTTCTCACTCAAAACCCTACTTTGTCAAGTTCTATCTCCTTCCACACATATACTGACTTAACCGTTGGAGTGCTCACACCAGACACTCCTCCGGTCTTGTTTCGTCCGTGTTGTGTATTGGCTCGCAATGCGCAGGATCATAGCTTATATTAAGTGAGGTCTATAGGATCATACCTTATGTTTGTTTCTAGAAACAATGTAGGTAGGAATTCTACTCCCATAAGTATTTGGTATTCTAATTGGTAATTGGTATTGTTATTCAATTAGAATCCTTGTATGGATTATGAACTCTTGTGTACTTGGTATTCTAATTGGTAATTGGTATTGTTATTCAATTAGAATCCTTGTATGGATTAGGAACTCTTGGATATATACTCAACTAGTTGGCTATTGTAAAAGGGAGGTAAAGAAGAGAGAGTGAACCAAAGGTGAAAGTATTACTAGATAGGGAGAGACAAATTTGTGAGGGTTTTCATAATAGGGTTTCTCAGGTTCTAGTGTGAGAGAGAAAATGAATTATAGATTTGTAATTTAGTTGTTTCTTTTCTCTGATTAGTAAATTCTTCTTGATCGGTTGTCGGGTGAAGTAAGCAGGTTTGCCGAACCACACTAAATTGGTGTTATTGTGTGTGATTGTGTTTTTTCGATTACTTTCTCTGTTATTTGCTATTATCTAGATTATCGGTATTACAACCAATCCTTGGGTTAAAGCTTCCGTTGCACAACCGTTTGTGTAACAGGAAGCAGGGAAGAGCTCAACCCTTGGATTATCAACGAGATATCCATCCCGTGTAGTCCGAGATCAGGACCTACACCTTAATTAAAATACAACAAACTATAGAATAAATATGTAAACGTGTTGTATATTTTTTGTACAGAGATTAGACATGGGATCCGCTGAGAGATTGTTTGTTTATATTATTTGAAGATTTTCAAAATAATTTATTAATTGTATACTAGTAAAAGCTAAATAATGGATCATTGATTTGCGTCTTTAATTAATTAATCAATTATACTAGTTTTAGTAAAATGAAAAAACTTCTAGAAATAACAAGTCTTCATTAAACATTCTTATCTATATTGGATTCTTTTAAAATGAAATATATTAGGAGTGATTGATTTGCATAATGTGAAAATGTTTCAAAATGATTAGGAGGAAGCTAAAGAAGTGTTGTGGAATTATAGGATTTTTGTTAATTTTCTATTCCACAACAACTCGGTTTTAAAAAAACATTAGCTTTACCCCTTAAACTCCAAAACTGCAGGGAAAGGAGCTGAAGTTGCAGGTTAATAAAGAAGATGATATAGATTTTAGAATAAGTTGAAGACTAAAAACACCCGTAACAAAGAGATCAAAGAACACTATAGTGATATAGACACCAAATCTTGGTAAACTTGACCTTGCGGCTGGCCTCTGTTTATGTAAATGCACTGTGCCGCAATATTTAAGGTCATTCAGGGGTTTAAAATAATTGTTCAAATAATTGAGCAAGATGCTAGCAATTCAAAGACAATAGTACAGTTTGATTTCTGAATATAAGGATATGATTGGTCTGTCTTTTGGACTTTGGAGGACTTGGATACTTTCAGGTGCTTACAAACATACATGTGTTTGTCATTGATATGGGATATGATAGATCATATACTTCAACATCGATCAGTATATAATCTGTAGGTATTGTTTTCACATGCTTTATACAAAGGTTGATCTTTCTTTCCTTTTTCAGAATTTCAGATTGGAATAGTGAATATAAAGTTTGGTTGTTGGCATCCCTATTTAGTATGGGAAATGAGGTACCTACAATTACAATCTAGTCAAAATTTGCATGTGATTAGTAGACGATAGTACAAGAGAATGTTTTTCTTGTGACCCAACTTTTTCAGGCAGAATTGATCTCCCTGTAGTTAAATATATGAAAAATTTATAGATTTTACTTCCAAATTTCTTTTTACAGATGCCATGTCTTTTTTTTTTTTTCATATGAATAGGAATGTTAGTAGTTAATGTATATGAATTTTCGCCCAAAAAATGGGGCCTGTTAATTGGTTTTTCGTTTCCTAATGAGAAATAGGCGCGCAGTCAGATCAGAGACAGAGTATCAGTCAGTCAGAGTCTCAGGCTCTCCAAGCCTGATAGTCCTACATCACAAATCTAGTTAAACTTTCCCCACCCAACTGATTATTCCTTCTGTATGGGTTTCCCTCGTTTCGAGCAAAGTAAAGTGATTCCCATTAATGGCTACGTTTGGTTCAGGGAATTCAGATTCCCGGAAAGTAAGGCTAAAACCCGCTAATTTTGGACGGAAAATCAGAATTTAGATTCCGGTGAAGGCTAAAATAAAGGAATATGGTTTCCTTTTTTATAAAATGGAAACCCGTTTCTATTTTTGTCCGGACAAATATGTAAGTGTTTTGATCTCCTTAGAATTCCTTCCATCTTAAACTCTATATCTCCGCCTTTTGATTGCTTTATCTTTCTTCTATTGTTATCTCTTCCATTAATACCCCTCTTTTCCTGAATTCCATGGACCAAACATAGCCCTTTGATTAAGTTGTGAAAGTGATGACCCTAGCTAGCACCAGTACACTACAGTAACTTTAACATCAACGATTCAACTGAATCGGTCACCACACAATGGGTCCCATATTCAACATCTTTTTGATTATGACACGTGTCTCAATCATTGTTTTGTAGTTCAATTCAAAAGACACGCTCTGGAAAAGGGTCATTCTCAAACGCGTCCTTAATTATGCTCCAGTCTACAAGTTTTTTAAATTAAAACATGCATGATCTCTCCAAGAAAAATACTAACATGAAATCCACGTGGCCAATATGTATTACCCACTCTTTCTATTTCCAACAAGAGTATCTTTCGTTACTCAGTACTAACTCTTATATAAAATCCAAAACAAGAAGCACAGCTTCTTCAAACCAACATAGTACTATATGCCTTCTCTCTCACCTTTGTTTCTCTAAACAAAAAAAAAAAAAAACATCAAGAAACACACATACTTTATAGTCTTATAGACATGGAATACTTAGAAGAAGACTACAACAAATATTGGGAAACCAAAATGTTTTTGCAAAGTGAAGAGCTTGACAGGTATTTCATCACAACACAATAATTGTATCAACAGTTTACTTTTTTTTTTTTTTTTACTTGTTTTGGTTGTGAATTAATTATAATTAAAGTGATGATAAGGGGGTGTTTGAATTTTAAACAGTTGGGCATGGGATGAAGCTTTTTCGGGGTATTATGATTCAAGTTCGCCTGATGGAGCAGCGTCTTCTTCTGTTGCAGCTAAGAACATTATTTCAGAGAGAAACAGAAGGAAGAAGCTCAATGAGAGACTATTTGCACTTAGATCAGTGGTCCCTAACATTAGCAAGGTAGATGACCTGACCTGACCACACCTTATTATAGAATTGTTAATTTGCGATTATTATAATATTATGTCCATGTATTTAAATATGTTGTTGTTAAAGTTGTTCAATAATGGATTATTATTCATTTGATGTGTTGGGCAATGATTAATTAGATGGATAAAGCATCCATCATTAAAGATGCAATTGAATATATTCAAGAATTACATGAACAAGAAAAGGCGATTCGAGCTGAAATATTGAAGCTGGAAGATGAAAGATTGAAGAATCCAATTCCAATTATTGATCTAGAGATCAATGCTAGTCAGTCCAAAACCAAGAAAAAAAGAACCAGTTCAAGTAGTTGCAGTTCTGGTGGAACAACAAGATCATCTTCAATTGATATTGTTGAAGTAAGTAATTACTTGATAAGTTTATGTGGATCAATATTTCTCTAAAGTATGAAATAAGCCAAACTTAACTATGTGTGCACTAATTTTGCAGCTTAGGGTGTCTTATGTGGGAGAGAAGACCTTATATATAAGCTTGACATGTGATAAGAAAACAGATACTATGGTGAAGCTATGTGAAGTGTTTGAATCTTTGAAGCTCAAGATCATTACAGCCAACATCACTTCTTTATCTGGCAAGCTCTTGAAGACAGTTTTTGTTGAGGTGATTCTTTACTTGCTCATTCTAAACAAACCTCCAATATTCTTAAGGGTGTTCTGTACAAGTAAGATGTTTTCGTATTTTTCTTTCCAGAGAGAACTTTAAATAAGTCTGTGAAACCCCACTTGCTTCCCAATGCGGGGTAAGGTGAAACCCACCAGTCATGATCAGTTATAAATAACTCATACAATTCAACCATGTTTTCCCTCATGATAAAACTGTTTCTAAATAGGGACTAAGTATCATTAAGTTTGCAGTCTAGCACCGAACCAAAAATGCACAAACATTTTCATATCCATCAAGTCATGAAATTGATTTCAGTTGCATTCCAATGTACCTTGGAAGGTTTCAAAACTGATAATCTTGTAGTCTGGTGTAGGAGTAGGGCAGTAGGCAATACTCTCTCTAATATAAAACTATAATGCACGTCACAAAATCCTGATCAAGATCTTGTATATAATACAATTATAGTATTATACAACATCAACCATTAAATACAATACTATTGGTCTATTGTCTAGATACGCGTTGATTTGTTGCAACCAGCAAGTTTAGTGGAATAATACCATTTTTTTTCCCTAGAAGGCTAGAATATTGAAAGAGTGAAGGTTGCAACAATATGTGGGCCTTGCTCATAAATGTATATAAACTTATCTAGAATTATTAAAATTGTTTTCGATTGTTTTTTTTATTTCTTTTTCCTGTATATATATGTCTCTGTTGTCTTCTTATTATTTGGTTTTCTTCAGGCTGAAGAAGAAGAGAAAGATCAGTTGAAGTTAAAGATTGAAAAGGCCATAGCAACAATGAGTGACCCACAAAGTCCACTGCAATGAGCTTCTAATCTTGCGAAGGCCATAGCAACAATGAGTGACCCACAAAGTCCACTGCAATGAGCTTCTAATCTTGCGAAGGCCATAGCAACAATGAGTGATCCACAAAGTCCACTGCAATGAGCTTCTAATCTTGCGTTGCAATAATGGATTTCTCTTTTCTTTTCTTTTTTCTTTTCAAAGCTTGATGCCTTGATGTTCTATTTACCTTACATAGTCTGGTTCGCTGGTTTTTTGTCAAAACTGCTAAGAAGTTTTATTAATTCCGGTTGGCTGGTTTGCATTCATGAGAAAAAATTGGTCTTCATTGTGGCTAAATTAGTTTTGGTCAAATGCCTTTTTTTTTTAATAGTCATTTTATAGATAAGTCATAAGTAGCTAATTGTTTCCAATATTACAGAACAATAAGTCTTTCTCTAGCTGTTTAGAAAGCCAGGATGGAGGTACAATAAAGGTGCATGGAACCAAGGAGCTTTTATCCGAATGTTGTGCAAGGATATGAGCAGCACAGTTCCCTGACCTAAAACTGAAAGTAAAAGCAATAAACTCAAAATATAGATAGATGCTTGGCTCGATCCAAGATGTTTGCAGCTGTCCAAGAGAGGCTATTTGGTAGGCCATTCATGTAATCTGCAACAGTTTTGTTGTCTGTCTCTATAACTAGTCTTCTTACTCGCTGCTGAATCCCTGCTCTAATTCCTGCCAGAATTCCTTTGCTTTCTGCATCTTCAGCTGAACCTGCTGTGCCTGAGACATTTCCTGCGACTATAAACAAACCATTGTTATCCCTGATTAGATATCCGATTCCAATTGGCTCTGCAGCTGTTTGAAATGCAATATCAACATTTAGTTTCAATCTATCTGTCTGAGGGGGGATCCATACGGAGCAAGGAGATGTAGTATTCTGTAAACATTGGCTGTTGTAGTAACTAGAATGATACTTTACCACTATCATATCAATTCGTCTAGCTAGTGTCTGTGGATCAACATAACTGTCTTGGAAAAATTTTAAGCATCTAACCTTCCATATTTCCCAAGTTGCTATAACACAAAAAGATCTCCATTTTTCTTTATCAATTAACCAAAGTTTTATCTCCATTTTTCTTTATCAATTAACCAAAGTTTTGGTGGTTCTAAACAAGTATTTTGCAATTGCTCAATAGTCATTCTGGAAGTGAGTTAATCTAAAGTTCCAAAGACTGGAAAACCAAACAGTTTGAGTGTAGGTATATTCCAGCAACACGTGTGTTGGGTTTTTGTTGGAGAAGGGAAGTTTTTCTTTCAGGAACGTACGTACGTAGTTAGGGCGTACGTACGTCCTGTATCACAGATAACTTTCAGGAGATAGAACGTACGTACGTAGTTAGGGTGTACGTACGTCCTCATTGTGTTTGCTGCATATGGGCCATGTTTAAGCCCATTTCGTGTTTGATTGTAAGGCTATGTTATAAAGCCAATGAGAAGGTTGGAAAACCTAATCTTGATGTGAGAGAGATTGTAAGAAGCCATTAGAGAGTTTGAGAGAACTTTTGTGAGGAAGAACACTTTGGTTTCTTCATGAGGGCTTCAGATCGTCTCCATCCAAGTGGGAGAGAGAGAGTTTGTATCCTCAATTTGTGATTGTCTCTTTGAGAGATTTGGTGAGGATTTGAGAAGGGAGGAAACCTAGGGTTTCTCCATTTGTTTGAGAGCTTTGTACTATCTTCTCCAATAGTAAAAGTTCTATTTGTTTGTTCGTGGACGTAGGCAATATTAGCCGAACCACGTAAATCTTATGTTTTGTGTGGGTTTGTTTGATAGTAGTAGGAGTTTCATCTTCTCTATTTTGTTTTGTTTAATTCATTCACTATTTCAATCTTGGGTATTGGTGCATAAGTTTCCGCTGCGCACAACAATGTGCCTAACAGACTCTATTGGTGAACTATAGAGAGGACATTTAAGGTCAGGGATAGGGATATGTCTACCCAATTTTTGTCTAGTAGCTACAACATTATGGATGCATTTCCAAAAGAAAAGAGTAGCTCTAGGAGGAGCAACAATTTTCCAGATTTTTAAGTTTGATTTTGGAGTTAAGGGCATATTGGGACTAGGGAGAGCATTAGAAGAGGCAATCTGGTACATGGATTTAACAATGAACTTACCATTTTTATTCCCCATCCATTTTAAGGAGCCAATAGCATGAGGACCTCTAATATTAGTATTCTGAATGTGGTGAACAGTAACTGGTTCGAATAGTTGATTGAGATTGCACATTCCAGGAACAAGAGTTTGGGAGGATGAGTTGGTTCACATTGGTAATGTTTGAGGAAGGAGTGTGGACATTGTTATAAATTGGCAAAGGTTTAAAACCAGTGAGGGAAGGGATCCACAAACTCGAGATGCGTATTGATTGATCGAACAGTTACAATGAAAGCCTTGTATAGACAGAGATTAGATGGGGGTATACAATGAGACTGGACCTGATGAGGATCAGGCTGCCTACGTATCCAAGAAGATGAACTTGGAATCAAGTCTCTGCTTTCACTAAGCTCTAATGGAGTTGCTCAGTGAAAGACTCGTAGTTCAGGAGGTTAAGAACTCATGTATTTGTAGTAGGCCGGAAGAGGCTTGCTCAACCACCCCTCCGGTTTTGACTCCATGAACTCATGCAGTTCAATTGTGAAGATATTTTTCGTAGAGATAGCTTGCATGCTGCCGAGCGGTTATCCCCTTGGTTTGAATCCTCTTTGACCAGGATGACTGCCACGGCCCACGTGGCATCCTCTGATAGTCTCTGGTTCAACTTGGATTTTTTCTTAGCTTCTCCAGCGGGCTAGAACAATGGGTTCTGTTAGCCGAGAATCTTGCTGGACTTATCCAGTTGGTTGGGACTTGGATTTGACCAAGTCCGGAAGCAAAGACTTGGGCTTGACTCCTCTGACCAGAGGCCCAATCTACATTGCATACAGCCTGGTCAGGTCCTCTGGGCTTCTATGATAAATCTCTGGATGAGCCTTTGTCGCTGCTGGACGTTACTGGGCCAGACCTTGCTTACTTGACTGAGGTGGGCCTGGTTGATGTATGGGAGCCCACGGTTCAACTTCTTATACAGTAACAGGGGCTCCACCTATTGATCGTGGACTATCCGATAGGTTAATGTCCACAGAGCGTATGCAAATCCCTTGAAACGGGTTGGGCCCTACCCAATTGCCCATGCCTGGCTGGCTAATTCTCAGGTGCTCCCGGTTTAACTTCTTATACAGCTATCGGTGACACCTGTCGGGTTTTTTACCTAGGGTACACACAATATATATAAAAGCTAAAATGGACAAACCAAACTGCTTACCGTGTCGTTCCAAGACGAGCATTTGGTGTGTCAGTTCTAGTAGTAAGAATATTATACGATGGATAAAGGGTGTTTACCTTATTTATTTTGTTAAAGAATGGTGAAAAAGTATACACCTCTCCCGGTGATGACTGAGAATGTTGGTTGAACTTTTCAAAAGGCCGAATACGTGCGAATATTCAAATCATGAAAACTAGATTATGCTGATGTTTCGTGAATGGGGAGGTAAGGAGGGTATTTCCAACCAAACTCACTTGGGAACCTAGAATACCCACCGTGAAGTTCTTCATGTGGACTTATCATTAGAATCGTCTCCTTACAATTGACAAGTTGCAAAGAAGGGGTATGCAATTCCGAATAGGTGTTGCCTTTGTAAAAAGGAGAAGAAAACTATTCAACATTTGTTTATTCAATGCTACTTCACTATGTTCATATGGCAAGAACTGATGATCGTCAATCCAACTGCAAAGCATTGTCTGTAGGTCTAGAATTTTGCCACAAATTTACTAGTAAACTTAACTGGTCTCCACTTAACAACAGCAATATGGGATATTCTACGCTATGTGGTAAGGTGGAAAATTTAGAAGGTTCAGAAAGATAGGATTTTGAACAATGGGGAGGCAAATCTGGGAAGGAATTTAGAGTATCAAGGCCCAATTTTGGGCATGGCTGAACATGAGTGTGAAACAGTGGAGCTAAGGAAATCGATCAGATTCATTGATCTAATGTTGCTTGGAGAAACATCATGACAAAGCTATGGTGACTGAGTTTTGGGGTTAGCTAGAATAGTTGGAAGACATTGTTCAGAATTCAGGGCGCAAAATGAAGACCTGTCAGAGTGTCAGGCAAGGGTACAAGTTTATGTGTTTGAAAGTTTGGTTTCTCATAAGTAATTTGAGAGATTGTCAAGGTTCAAGAATAAAAAATTTATATTTTGACAAATAATAAATAAAAAAATAAAAAAAATGACACTAAAAATAATTAAAAATTCAAGTATATATGACCGAGTGTCCAAATATTCGATATTTCAAGGTAAAATTAATAAAAAATACAACGTACTTTACACTATTTTTCACTTAATACAACGTACAAAAAAACTAACCAAATGATGCTTGAACATTCAAAAAGTTTCCATGTTATACAATCTGTTAATTTCATGCTAACAGATTGCTTAGTTGTCAAAAATTTATCTACATTGCTTTATTTAATTAAAAAAACTTAAAAATAATTTTCAACGCAACAAAAAACTGCACGTGTGTCTCATGTGACAATTACTATCTACTCAATTTATAAACATATTCTTACAAAATATCCTTAAACAAATTCAAAAATGACAAACTACTCCCTTTCTTCTCTCTTTAATTCTCTATTATTAATAGAAGATTGTTGGTTCTAACAAGGTAAAATGATCAAAAAATACAACGTACTTTCACAAATTTTTCACTTTATACAATGTACTAAAAATCACGCCAAAATATCAATGTACTTTGAAAAAGATTTCACGTTATACAATCTGTCTAAAACGAGCTAACAGACTGCTTACGTGGCCAATAATTATCTACGTGTATTTTTAAAAAAAAAAATTAAACAACATTTCCAACATATCAAATGAGACACATGTTTCTCACATGATTGACCTCCTTCTTCCTTATTTTAATAATTGAATTCAACAATTGTAAAAATCCCCAAATCTATAAATCCCCAATTCAAATCTCCAATTCAATTTCAAACCTTAGCTTTTGTGTCTTCATCTTTTGGTGTTAAACTAACTACTAGTTATTACTTACTTGAAAGAAGATTTTTCTTTTACACACACAACAAGATTATTCTACACCAATTCTTTCTTGAGATTCACTAATTCACCATACATTAGTGTTTGATTGAAAATAGGAGTTTTAGTTGTGAGAAAATGGTTAATTAAAATTAGGGTTTGAAGAATTAAAGAGAAGATATAGGGTTCAATGTTGCTATGAGAAAGAGAGATAGAAGAAATGTTGATTTAGGGTTTCGTAGTTTCCTATGTTTGATATTTTCTATCATAGAGATAACAACTAAAAAAAAATACATCTATATCTCTAACATCTTGGGATTAATGGACGGTTTAGATGTAAACATTTGTTGACATGATCTGATGACACATTTTAAAGTAGATTTGTTGGTTTTAATTTTACAACTCAACATTTCTTAAAAAAAAAATACATGTAGATAATTATTAGCCACGTAAGCAGTCCGTTAGCCAGTTTTAGACAGATTGTATAACGTGAAATTTTTTTCAAAGTACATTGATATTTTGGCGTGATTTTTAGTACATTGTATAAAGTGAAAAATTTGTGAACACTTTCTCGATTTCTACATATAAGATTTCAAATAACCCCACACTTTAATTTTCTTAAAGCTAGAAAACAAAATCGACTTTTTCAACCCAATAAAAATTGTTGTTATTATTGTAACCATTTCTAAATTTTGAATTATGAACATGCAATACCCATAGTTGATTGTTGGGTAATATCCCAAAAAAGCCCCATGTTTAGGTGCCTCTTCCTCAATAGGCCCTGACATGGGGTCATCTTCTCAAACAAGCCCTTTGACTAGATCATATTTTTTAGTAGGTCAAAATTACCCTTGTATTCTATCTTCTAATCTCAACCTTTTATCCTCTAAAACCAGGATAAGACAAAAAAACAGAAAAAGACAAAAAACAGAAAAGGACAAAAAAACAGTTGTTGTATAACTTTTTGGTTTTAACATTTGAAAATATTATAAGTTGTGTTTTAGAAATAGAAAATCAACATGGTTTATATGGTTGGAAAGGTCTCGACGAGATCTTTCAAAGTAGATCCCACATGACTATAAAATTTTAAATTTAAAAATTTAATTTTTTTATAAAAATTCAAATATTTATAAAAAATTCAAAATTTCATATTTGTTTTTTACCGAGAAGTTGGGTTTCGAGAAAAAACTCCTTATGATTTCAAAAGCTTTTCAAAATTACTCTAAAAATCTAAAAAAATCACACATTACTATCAAATTCAGGAGTTTTTATTTTTGTCCTCTAACATATATCTTCTTGTCTTCTAACACCAAAGCAATATCCTCTAAATTGTTGTTTGTTGTTATGTAAATTACAAAGGCATGATATCCATTCCATATTATTAATATATGTGAATTATAGTCTGTAATTTGATGCATGAGTTCGATGTCTCAACTGAGGACAAAATCCTTATAGTACAGAAAAAAAAAAAAAAAAAAATTTGTATTGCTATGAAAAGTTCATAAAAATGTTTAATGTATAGTTAACTTCACAAAAGAACATAATCCAGTCTATATATTGTTTTTTAGGTTACATCTCAAACCATAAGAAAAAAGAAAAAGAACATAATCCAGACTAAACATAAATTCTTCCTTTTGCATGGTGTAATGTCAATAAGCTCGTTAAATTTGTACTCTATTCTCCCTTCCTATCCCTTACACCAAAACAATATAATAGCTCAAATCTCTAATCATTATTTTATATTATTTTTTGGCAAACGGGGTTGAGGGCACCTCTTACCCCTTTAAATTACATGAGGAAACTTATATCAAATAATCAGTTTTCTAGCATGTTTTGAACCAACGATCTCTCTACTTTGTGAGATGGATGCAACCATTGAGCCACAGATTCGAGTGCTCTCTAACCATCATTGAAACTAATAGTCTCTCTTTATTTAAACACTCATGTCTTCTTGTTTTCAACAAAATCCAAGTAATACATATAAAACCATGACCAATATACTTTGATAACTAGCTTTAATCCATCTTTCAAAACTTTTCAATATATAATATAATTTAATAAAGATACTTTAGCATTAAGCGGTGACATTAGCTTTAGGGATCTGTTGACCAGGTGGGCATATGCTCTACAGGAACAGTGGTAACTCAGCTATATTGAAATTTGGGGATGTTTGTGCCCCCATGTTTCTTTCTTTTCTCTTCTCTGTCTTTGAGTGACATGTTATGCTCAGGAGCTAGGTGTAGAGAGTTGTTTTGGTTTTTTACCTGACGGTGTACAGTCTTTGTATATGCTGATCAGGCGATGTATATCCTACCTTTGGGTGTGAATATAATGTTGTTTGATTCAGAAAGAGAAGAAGAGACATACTTTTTATCAAAAAAAATATTGTAATTTAATAAATTTGCATGTTAAGTTGATACAATAGCTTGTTTAGAGGATAAAGGTATATTGTTTAGAGAACAACAATCAATGTTTTAGCGGATAAGACCCTTACAGTATATAGAGAGAAAATTATCGAAAAAATAAAAAATACATTTTTTTTCTTTGTTTTTTTCATACCCATGTGGGATCTTGTTAGATAGATCTCGTCGAGATCTTTCCAACCATATACATCATATTGATTTTTACTTTCTTAATTAAAAGATATACAAGTTATAAATAATATAACAAAAAATATTAATTAATATTAAAAAATTTGTTTTTGTCTTTTCTTATTTGTCTTATTCTGTTTTTTTTCTTTTGTTTTTAGTATGAAAGGTATAATGGTCTCACAAAAATTGCTAAAAGATAATGTGATGAGTCAGGGGGCTTGTTTGAGAAAATAGCCCCATGTTAGGGTCTATTGGGGAAGAGGCACCTAAACATGGGGCTTTTTTGGGATATTACCCTTGATTGTTTAAAGAAGTTATTTTATTTCAATTGGTTTTTTATTTGCACAATTAACTTCATATTGACAAATAAAAAATACATCTAATACATTTCAATAAAGAAAAAGAAGATCCAAATTTATGTGAACAACAACAATTAACATTACAAGATAAAGACATTGAGTTAAATTTAAGGAAAATTCAATTTAAGGTTTTTAAGTTTGAAATTGGGGTTTTGGTTTGAATTGGAGGAATTAGTCTTACAAAGAAAAGAAGATGGAGGTCATGTGAAAAACACATGCGTTCAATTGTTGTATTGGATTTTTAAATTTTATTTTTTATTTTTCTCACATGCCACGTAGATAAAAATTGTCCACGTCATCAACCGTTAGCAAGAATTTAACAAATTGTATAACGTGGAACTTTTTTGAAAGTTCAATGATCATTTGGTTAGTTTTTTTGTACGTTGTATTAAGTGAAAAATAGTGTAAAGTACATTGTATTTTTTATCAATTTTACCATATTTCAATGCCTGAATCTTCAAAAAAAAAAAAAAAACCACAACATTTTGAACTTGATGGTTGAATTGGTTCCACACGATACTATCAAATGAGAGAAACATTCTTTTAGAAAACTGATTGCTCTATCCAAAAAGAGAATGGACCAAGTATTGATTGCCAACGAATGTATCGACTCAAAGCTCAATGAGGGAGGTTCGAGTATGCTTTCCAAATTTGATATTGCGATGGCATTCGATAATGTGAATTGGCAATTTCTAGAATACATGCTAATGGGGAATGGGTTTTGGCCCAAAATGGATCTCTTGGATTCATACATACATTTCTACGACCTTTTTCTCCATTTTGGCTAATGGATCACCGACCGGCTATTTCAAGAGTACTAAAGGATTGAGACAAGGAGACTGATCAGTCCTCAAAAGTGTATATTTATACCCTGAATAACACCTTGTTTGTCTAGCACTTAGCTTATATTATTGTGTAATATCTATTGATTAGTTCTTTCTTGTCTATTGTGTAGGTTTTATGAGCGAAAATGTGAATATTGTGTTAAAGCCCGTGAAAATTCAAAAAAAACAAGCAAAAAGGTGTTATTTACACAAGAGAAGGAAAATTGATATTTGCACCCACAATATCTTCTGAGGGCACCCCACGGTCAGCTCTGTTGACTTGACTTTAGGTCAAAGTGGGGCGGTCCAATTTTCAGCCCAAACCGGGTTCTATTGGGGCCCACAAGTCAAAATTTCTATTTAGGGTTTTATTTAAAGTCCAAACTTAAAAAGGCTCTGCAAGGAGATCCAAAAGTCTGATTTGGGCCCATGAGCTATCAAACTGAAGGTCTTGGTCCAAGCTACAACTTAAGCCCAAGAAAATTAGGTTTTGCTAAAAACCTAATGCCTCTAGAAGACCAACAGCAGCAGCCACAAATTTGACCTAGTTTGGAAGTCTTTGCATGCAAGTATTCTACTTTGTATTTCTATATAAGAGAAGTAGTAGTTAAGGTTTATGTATCTTTTAGACTCCCATCTTTTAGATCTAGAGTTTTTCATAGAGAGAAAAAAGAGAATATTTTTCTGAGAGAAAGTTCATCTTCTTCTTCTTTGTATCAAGCTCTATTCATATCAATCAAATCAAATCACTTTACTTTATGATGTTTTGTTATTTATTTATTTATTCTATGGTGTCATCATCAAGGATGAGTACCTAAATCTCCTTAGGGGGGGTGGTTGAAGCACTCTAGATGATGCAAAAACACCATGTTTGTTCTTATTATCCATTGGGGTGATTTAGGTTTTGGTCACCACATTTTAATATAAATTAGGTTTTGAAGCCGGTTTTTATCTTTATTAGGGTTTGGCCATCAACCGGAACTAACCCAAACAATAATTAAAAAAAGGCCAAAATACCCCTATTCCAGCACGTGAAATGCAGGAGTGTACATGAAATTTGAGATCAAAAGTTGAAGAACAAAGATGATTGCCTGCAATGTTTTTGCCATTCTTCAATCTTGGTCACACACAAGCAGAAATCTTACAATTAGTATAGAGAAATCCATATTAAACTACCAAGACTTTGGTTTATCTAAATCTTTTCAAAACGTCGCAATAAATTATTCAAAACACTCTTGACTTCTTTAATCTTCAGCAAACCCCTCAAACTCAATCAACAACAACTCCCCTTTTTTAAAAAACCATTACAAATCCAAATTCAAAAGAGAAAACAACAAAAACAAGTTTCTTGTCGACGAGCAATTCTTCTAATTGAAAGACAAATATATATTCAAAGATGAAAGAGTTTGAGCTTCAATTGATTGAAGAAAATGAGAAATTGAAGCTAAGTATAAATGAATTAGAGAATTTAGAATGAGTTTCAATTACTTTGAATAATATAATGTTTGGCAACCAGAAATTGTTAGAGGAATGCAGAAGAAAAATTGTTGAGCAGTGTGGGTTTTAATTGCGAAATGATGGAGTAACAGGAGCTTTAGAAATTGAAGAGGAGAAGAAGAAGATAAAGAACCTTCACCATAATAGATAAGTGACTATTCAAGCAGAAAAATCCATACATCTCATATCCATTACATTCTTCTTCAACTTGTTGCTTCTCTAGCTTGTTCATCATCATACTATTCCAAATCACAACCTTTATCTTCATTCTGAAAAAAATGGGGTTGTTGGGGTTTATCTTCTTCCATCAAATCATCATCTTTATCTTTCTCTATTTCAATTGAAATTGAGTTTTGATCATTAGAATATCATTTCTTATTTTTCAATAGAATTAAGGCTGTCTCTTCTTTCTTAAATTGAAATTGGGGTTAATTCTTGAGACCCAACTTCTACAATTTCTGAAATCAAATCAGTATTTTATTCTTGAGATTTAATATACATAAATTTCTCCATCAAGTTAGAGTTCGATTTGAAGGGCTTCAGAAGTTGAATTGGGGTTTTGGATTTGCTCAACATCATCATTGTAAGTGGTGGTGGTGGTGGTGAGTGGTAGTATTCTGGTTGAAGTTCTCATGTGCAGGTCATGTGAGTATTGCAAAGGTAAATTCAGGTATTTTGAAAAAAATCTTGGTTCAACCGGGTTTTTTCAGCTGTTGGTTCAAAAATGATGGCCAAACCCTAATAAAGATAAAAACCAGCTCCAAAACCTAATTTATACTAAAATGTGGTGACCAAAACCTAAATCACCCTGTTCATTGTGATTCAAAGTTCTTAATGTTTATTTACTTATAATTCGCGATATGAGGTAAGTATGATTATTTGCATCTATTGTTATCCATGTTATTAAAATACTATTGTTAAGGTTTAGGGAGACCTACACTACGCCAAAAATCAAAATAAACGACTGCAGTATCTCAAAATAAACGACTGTTAGTAGCAGTAGTATTTAAACAACTAACAAAGACAGTCATTCTAGAAAATGTAGACAATCGTTTCTTACTTATTTGTTTGGCGCTTACTCCCGCGTCCCAAATGTTAAAAATTGATCCCCCGCCTTTAGTTGGAACTTGGGAATAATAGGTTTTCTTAAAAAAAAAAACAAAACAAGGTTTTCTTAAAAAAAAAAACAAAACAAAACAAAGGGTTTCCGTTTTTTCCTCGAGAGAAAAAAGAAAGGGTTTTTAGCTGCACGAACGGTTTGAAGCGAGATCGATCTCTTTCTTCTTCCTGATTTCGATCACTAGCAAGTTAAATTTCAGGTACTAATCGATTCTTCCTCTTGCTTCTTTTTGGTTCCTCCTCTTTAAATAATATCTAATTAGTTTCAATTAGCCGCCATCAACGAAATTGCTTGAGGTTTGCTGATTGTTGGAGGCTTTGGAGACGATTTCGGTTGAGAATTCATTTTCAATTAGGTTAGTTTTTGTTTCTCTACGACTTCAATTACTGAAAGGTTAAAATTTTATTTCAGAATTTTGCTTCTTTTGATTTATATACTCTCAGTTTCTAAAAGATTGAAATTTTAATTTCAAAATCTGTTTTTTTCTTGTTTTTTTTATATCCCAATCTCTGAATCTGCTTTATTTTCATTTGCATACTCCCAACTGTCATTGCTGCTTAGAAAGTGTCGAAAGAAGAGAAAGAGAAATTGCATCTATTCTTTTCTTTCGTTTCCTGGTACTGAGTGCTTTAGTTGAAATTCTTTTCTAGTTTTTGAAATTCACACATCTGTATTACTTTTTTGTTTGTTATCATTTATGTGTTTGAGACTGAGAAAATCTCACATTGTTTGTGCAAATCCTGTGCTTGATTACACATGAATCGCGGGAAGGCTGAAATGGGAACTAATCGGTATGTGCTTATATCTCTCATTCCTGAATAGCATAAATAATTGAAGTTTTAAGTACTGAGATCACTTGGTTGTTGTGTCTGTGTTGATTCAGAGATGAATTTATCAAGGAAATGTTCGAGTTCAACAAAATTATAAGGTTTGATATCATATGTTTATCTTCTCAAGTACAATTATTGTTGTTTTGTCCTTTGTTGTTTGCGGGTATTATAAGAATGATCTATACCTACTATAGTTTTAAACATGAAAATGGTTCAACATTCTTGATGTTCTTTATTATGGTATATAAAGTGTTTATTTCAAACACCAATCGAAGTTCATATAGTACAAGTCATACATATAGAAAAATTTAGCATGTCTGTAGTTTAATTAGTTGATTATATTCTTGTCTAGAACTCAGTTACGAGATGTTTAATATTTTGTTAATAAAATCAAAATTACATTTGAATGACTCTGACCAGATTAGGAGGGAATGTAGTCCCTATATCCTTCATCACATCACGAATTGGTGTAGTTCAATATGAGTTTGAAAGCTATTGATATATTTAAAGCTCTGTGGTTCCTGATGATGGAGTCCAACACTTGGCCGTGTAGTAGTTTATATGTTATCAAATTGGGTTTTGAAATAATCACTCATTTGTTAGGGAGAGGAAATCTGGAGAGGTGTAGACTGTTCTTTTTTTGGAAGCAAAGAATGCTCAAGTTAAAACACTGGTCAGCATTAAACAATTATTATTAATAACATGCCTTAGATGGAGTGTTTATGTCTTTAGTAAGTTCTTAAAGAACAACGAGCAATTACGGACTTAGGGTTCACGTAGTAGATAAATATAGAATGTAACGTTCCATCATCCATTAATGATGTTTTTCTTCCACAGATGAGCTTTCAGCCCCCACATATGACTTTAGTACAAGAATAATTCCTTATTTCCAAACTGTGTGCTGGTTGAGCGAATAATTGTCATTTGGCTGATGTTCAGCAATGGACTTAAGTTTTCTTTGTACCCACCTTTACATATTATAAATCCTTCAAACTATGTAACCTCAGCTGTTAAATTTATTATGCAGAAAAATTCAAGCAGCAATGGCTTCTACTTTTCCTGCAGATATAAGTTCGAAGCCTTCATCACATAATGGTATGTTTGCTCTTATATATAACTGGTAATGATATTGTTATTTTCTTACTTCCACATTTGTTGACTGTCAATATGTATAATTTCTTTCAATTGAAGTCCACATAATGTGTAGTATTGTTAATATCAAGAGGCAATATATCTCATTATTGTTTGGAATGTAAATCCGTGTGAGAGTACTGGTCTTATATAAGAGACATATTATATACATACCCGGTATAACGCAGTGAACATCTGTTACATACTATCTGTCAACCTTCTATATTTGTTTGATGGATGCGTTAATTATGGCAGTAGTTCTGTATATAAAGCTGAGGGGAGACTGACACATTAAGTCTTCTTCTTCTACCGAGGTAGGATAGGAAGAATATGGATCTGGACGTGTAATAATTCGAGCAACAATGCTAATGATTCAAAAACGAACAATAGCTACTACATGTTCGAAGAAGAGACAACAGTGACCATATGATACATGTAATCATATTTTAAAATTTACACAAAAGCATCTTCCCTTTAAGACATTATGTTAATAACGTTTTCCTCTGATCCTAGTTCTTCTTTGTTTTAGTCCTCTGGTTTCAGTTCTCAACTACATCCTGTTCACCCTTGTCCAACTTCTGCCCCCCCCCCCCCCCCCTGCCCCAAAAAAAAAAACACACACACACACACACACTTCTCTCCCCATGTAAGACTCTCAGCATATAGTGAATGGTAGAAGTGATAATATGCAGCTTTCTTCACTTGTCCCTTTTGACTTGTGATCTGTGACTTTTATGGGATTATTTTATATTCAACTTGTGTTTAGGTTTTACAACTGCACATTTTGTTAAGGTTCAGTATATGGGTATTTAGAAAGTGAGATAGATGCTAACATGGAAGATGGAACAACGTTTCAGGGCAACTTGATTATTCTCGGGTGGTGCTCCTTGTACATGGAGGCCTTTCATCTCGCCCTTCTTGGGTAGGGTCACAGATGATAAATTGCCAAATGGGTGTTGCACTGTTAAGTATAGTTGTCTTAACTCTTAAGCTATCATGCCTGGTCTCCCCCTTCTTGTTATAGTCCTTCCCTCCATCTCCAATAAAAACGGTAAAAATAAGATACTGCTATGCTTATCATCTCCAGTGGCCTGAGCTGCGTTTACCTTACCATTGCTCTGCCATAGTACCTGTCCAGTCCAGCAAAAGATCATTGAAAGAAGTTTCTTGCCTTAGTTCCAGACTCCTCCTGATATTCAACCATAACCAGGCAGTATCTTTCACATGTTTCACCAGATTTCCTCTGTTTATTGGGACACCTCTGAAAACTGCATCATTATATGCATCTTCCAAGTACACCAGGACAATGCATAGGTGATCTTTTTCATGATTGATTAGTGACTGCACCATCTATTTTGAATGATTTATCACCATGGTTGTACCACTTATTGGTTGTAGGGTAGAAAACACACATTGAAATGCTTTTCCAGAGCTGTGACAGAATGTTTAATAACATGTTTAGAATATTAAGCATTCTTATTGTTATGTACAGCTGCATAGGGCAAGATCTCACTATATTAACTTTAGTCATTGCACAACATTAATGAGTTTCTTATTATGTATATCTTCTTTTTTGTAGGGACCAATGAATTCATTGCCTAGACAATCATCTATTTCAGCTCAACAAGCATGTGAGTTGTTAAGCATTGGTGGAAGAGTCCTTGCCTTTGGAACAATATCTACAAATAGTGATGGTACTACATATAAGGTTATCATTGATGAAGTTGAAGATTGGACTGCTGAATTGTTTGGTGTTATAGGCAAGACTTTCAGAGATATTGATGTGGGACATACAGTTGATTGGCCACTGATCCTGACACGCCTAGTTTGATCTCCTTTCCCATTTTATATCACCATTATTGAAGTTGCATTGCAGTCAAGAGAATTTTTTGCTGTTATTGTCATTATTATGAAAAAGAATGGTGATGGTGTATGTATAGGTGTGTCTAATGAGTTGGTGTATGTAGTAGTGCGTCTTTTGTTTGTGTCTTGTGACCTGACGCTGTATTATACAGGCTGATCAGGATTGTAACTAGTATGGTTCTTCGATTTTAATAAAGTTTAAAATAGTTTATTTCAGGTAGCAATGTAAATCATGTGCATGTGCATCATTGGATCTGATTTTACTAGCACGTGAAAAACATGCATTTTGTATTAATAATTACTGTGCAAAACAACTGCTACTACCAGTCGTTTATTAAATTTGGAGGTTGGACCCATCTGCACGAAAACGACTGCTACTAACAGTCATTTATTAACGACGGTTATTAACAGTCGTTTCAAATTCAAATGAACAACAGTTCCGGGCATTCGTTTAGCAAAAACCACTCCGAAATTAACAACTCCCCCTGTACTGTCCATAACAGTCGTAAATACCTAAAAACGACTGTTATTAACAGTTGTTTATCTTCTATTTTGACGTAGTGCTAGCTTTAATGGTTTTATTTATATTGATTAAGGATGTGTATTGAAATAGCTGAGAGGTGATTATTACATATCCAAAGTTGATATCTTTTATTGGAACCCTTTTGTAAGTAAGTCAAATAACTGAGAGGTGATGATTTAGTTATAAATAATATGTTGAGTTAATTAAATTGAATAGCTGAGAGGTGACGGTTTGATTAATAAGACATAATCAATAGCATGCATAAGAGAATCCCGTTTTAGTTCAGTGGAATAGCTGAGAGGTGACTACTTGATTATTATAGGTATTAATGATTAGTTGGAATAACCGAGAGGTGACTAATTAATTATTATAGATTGAACATGAAGGAACTACATGTGATGTTTGCATGATTTAGTTTGTGGATACCAATTCTTCCCCCTTTGTCATCATATATTTTCTTTACATCTCTACCATCTTCTTAAGTTAGGGTTTACTTATTATTATTGCCTGTAGGAAGTTAAATCAATCTCAAATCTTGTTTATTGATTCCTTGGTGTTACTTAATTATTGTTTTCAATTATGTTTGAATTAAAATCTCCCCCTCTGAGGTGGGTACGACCCTTGCTTGTTACTTGTCTACTTTGATATCCAATTTATACAGGCACAAGAAGGAAAATTCAATACAAATCTATCTTTTGATTGTGAGGTACACAAATATCTTACAATCAAAATGACGTCGTTGCCGCTCTAAGGAACGGAGTTCATTCAAACACAAGTGAGAATAGTAGTTTCGGGACATCATCCTACTTCTATCCCTCCCACCCTTCTATTTTTAATTCTTTTTATTATTGTTTTTAAGTGTCTTGTTACTTAGTCCTCTTATTGATCTTGCAGCGAAGAAGGATTGAAAAAAACTCAAAAAACGGAGTAAAGATCAAATTTTTACGAAAGTGACGCGTTCAGGAAATTTTCCTGAAGGTTACTGGTTGAAACTGGGCCCGATCTCGAGTCGAGTTCAGTTTGGCCTGTAAGCATCTCGAGTCGAGTTCCAGGTAGGGAATTTACCTCGTTTTGCGTGATTTTTCCAGAGCATTCCAAAACTCTTTTTCAGCTAATTCTTTTTCCTGTTGAGAGATTGTGAGGTGAACTAAGTAGTCTATTTTTTCAGCATTTTTAAAGACTTGTAAGATATTTAATTATTCGATCAACGAAAGGGTTGCGGTTGTAATATTTTTAAAGTAGGTGTTGTTAGGATTTATTTTATTGTGTGTTCGCGGCGGATAGTAGAGCAAGGTTGTTGAGCTAGCCTTGAGTCTACTAAGGACCGACTCCTAAGGACAATTGAAACCCAAGGAGCGGTTTCCCCTTAGTCGACTTCCACTCGTCTTCTCCCCATTTTTGTGCGCTTGTTTGACACTTTTATGTTTAGCACAAAGTGGGAGGGAAGAATTCTCCTAACCCTCATTGAATCCCTTGCAAGAGGAGTTTCTGTAATGATTAGCATGACCTTGATTGTTGGTTGATTTTAAATTCTATTTTTACTTGTTAAACAGGGGCTGCAAGGCGGACCTGGCCTTTAAGTGAATCCTAATATCAATTGATTGCAATATCCTAAGCTTTAAAATTGAACCAACTAAAGCCGTGCTATCACGATGTTCATTTGAGACCTTGAACAAATATTTCAACTAATACAGTGTGAACCATCCTTTGATTGGAGCACAAGTTAGGAATTGGGTCTGGAACCCCTACAGATTACGTCTGTAGAATCACTGTGGTTTCTTAATTAAGGACCGTTGCTTACGTACGGAAAACATCCCACATTGGTTACTCGTTGCTTGACTCACAAAATATAGGGAGAATTCACAAGAGAAGCTTGGAAAGAACTCATTGACTTGGGTGAACACAAAATTGAGTCAGTTTTTGAGCCCCTTGTTAGATGCTTTTGAATGGTTAGGACTTCTGTGGTATTTGTAATGCGCATCTTGCATGCATCTTAAATCAGGTAAAATCTTGTCCAAACCAACTCCAATCTACACAAAGAGCACAATCACGGACCTCACTCCTTCTCTCGAGGAAGAGTTTAACGACTTAACCTCCATACCTTCTGAAGAAGAGTTCAACGACTCAACTTCACTTTTTGAAGTAAGACCTGCCCCGATGGCTCAAGAAGCTACCCTTCGGGATTACTTTTCACCTTTGGCCACTGGGCCACCTACCTGCATAGTCTTGCCTGAGACAAATGCAAATAGCTATAGCATTCGCCCACAGATTGTGGGCATGTTACCTAAGTTCCATGGACTTCCACGGGAAGATCCATATCAGCACCTCAATAAGTTTCTGACTGTTCTCAATACTTTTAAGGAGAAACATTTGTCTGAGGAGGAAGTTAGCTTGAGATTGTTCCTCTTTTCTCTTGAGGATAAAACATCTCACTGGTAACATGGACTTCCTTCCAACTCTATCGCCACTTGGGATCAACTAAGTAAAAGGTTTTTGACCAAATTCTTTCCTATTACCAGAACTAATGACATAGTTGATACATAAGAAGTTTCCGGCAAAAAGAGGGCGATGTTTTCTTCGATGGATGGGAGAGGTGATATACGGTTATTGTGTATCAAAAGATTAGATTAAGAGATTTTCCTTCTTGTGCCCGTATAAATTGAAGATCAAAGTAGACAAGTAACAAGCAAGGGTTGTACCCATCTCAGATGGGGAGATCTTAGCTCAAACACAATTAAGAACAATAATTAAGAAACATCAATGAATCAATAATAATAGTTGGAGAATTGATTCTACTTCCTACAGGAAATAAATAATAATTAAACCTAACTTAAGAATATAGAAGATATGGAAAAGAAGATAATATGATGACATAGGGGGAGTAGTATGTTTCCACAATCTGGGTTATGCAATTATATCATGTTGTTCTTCATATTCAATCTATAACAACTAACAAGTCACCTCTCAGCTATTCCTATTAGTTATTAATACCAATAATAATCAAATCCTCACCTCTCATCTATTGATTCTAATTAAAACGGGATTCTATTATGCATGCTATTGAATATACTTCATTAATCAAATCCTCACCTCTCAGCTATTGAATCTAATTAATTCCACATATTATTCACAATTAAATCCTCACCTCTCAGCTATTGAATTTAATCATGAAAGGGTTCCAATAAAAGATAAATATTACAAACATACAGTAATCACCTCTCAGCTATTTCATTACACATCTACAATAAATATAATACTATTATCAAAACTAGGTCTCCCTAAATTCTAACAATAATATTTAGCACCATGGATAACAATAGCATACAAATAACCATACTCACCTCATATCGCGAATTAGAGATAAGTAAGCATTAAGAACCTTGAATCACAATGAATAAGAAGAAACAACATAATACTTTTACATCACCTAGAAAGCTTCCACCTTCCCCCCATGATGATTTAGCTACTCATACCAAAGGAACAAATAATTAAATCAAAGAACATCATAAAAGAATTCATGAATTGATATTGATTGAATTGAATACAAAAGTTGATCTTCAAGTGGAGGCAAGAAGATCAAGATCTAAACGAGATTCTAGATAGATAAACCCTAGTTACAACTTCTCTTATATACCTATTACATAATGGAATACTTGCATGCAAAGACTTCCTAACTTAGTGAAATTCGTGGCTGCTGCTGTTAGCCCTCTTGGGCCAAAATTGTAGCTTGGGCCAAGACCTTCAGTTGGATAACTCATGGGCCCCAATCGGGCTTCTGGTTCTTCTTGTAGAGTATTTTTAAGATAGAGACCCAAAATAGGAAGTCCGGTCTACGTGAGTCAACAGATTTGACCCAAATTCTTCAGAAGTCAACAGTTGACCGAAAGTTAACATAGGTCAGCAGCAGTTGACCCGAAGTCAACAGTTGAAAGAAAAGTCAACTCTTGACCAAAAGTCAACCGAAGTCAAAGTTGACTGAAAAGTCAACTCAACATATTTGACCAGAGTTGACCGCGGGGTGCCCTTAGCAGATTTTGCGGGTGCAAATATCCACTCTTCTTCACTTGTGCAAATAACACATATTTGCTTGCTTTTCTCGACTTTTTGCGGGCTTTTACACAATATTCACATTTCGGCTCATAAAACCTACATAAAGACAAGAAAGCACTAATCAATAGATATAATACAATAATATAAGCTAAGTGTTAGACAAACAAGGTGTTATTTGTGGGATAAATATACACTTTCGAAGTCCGATCAAATACCCCCAAACATCACTTTGCTTGTTCTCAAGCAAAGATGAGAAGAAAGAATAAGGAACTCAAAAGAGGAGTATAACTAAGGTGATTGCATTAACCATATGCATCAAGGCTTTCAACCACAAGGGTTTCCCGGGTGGAGGAGTTATAGTCTCCTGACGGTTTTCCAGAGAAGATACCCACAAACTTACTACAATGACTAATGCAAGAATAGAATTTTCTACCATGTACCTCAGAAATGGTCATATCAAAGATAAAGATAAGTATTGTTAAACTGCTCATATGAGATAACATACTACCAATACATGAATAAGATATGAAATATAAACCAAGCATGATGGTCTCAAATGCATCGAGTACAGGCATGTACCCATACTACCACGGGTCTTAAGTCACCTTTGAAAAGGTCGCTTTGACTTCTGCCTCACAGTCATACACTCAGAAATAAAATCACTCAGAGATGGTGTTTATCATTTTACTTCTATGTGAGGAAAGAAGATGGACAATTATCTCACACATATATATAAGAACGGACTGGTGTAATGGAATGAACTTAGACTCAAAGAACGGAAAAATTAGCCTTACTTGAGATGTCGGTTTTTTCACCTCAGCATCTTCTCACTTACTCCCCATCCTACATATCAGCTTAGATCTACAAAGACAGTAATGGGTTGCTTGGTTTAGGACAGGGCTAGAAATCGCACAGGCTTTTGTGAAATATTTTTGGAAAATTCGGGCCTTCAATAGTTGTGATTTGTAATGCTAGCACATGGAGAAATTTTTGGAAATTTTTCTTTTGGAAGAAGTATTTCTTTTCTTTTTTTGGAAAATTTCAATGAAACTCTAGCCTATTTGGGAATCTTTCTTTCTTCTTGGATTTGGAATGGTTTGGAAGATTCTGTTTTTTCTGGAATTTCTTCAAACTTTTGATTTTCAACATTTGGTTCATCTCACTAGTTTGGAGATTTCTAAGTAACAAGGAAAGACTCAGAATGGTTAACCTAGGGGAATAAAATGTCGTCAGGGTAGGCTAAGGTAAACAGGGTTTATCTAAAGGTCTTTGTATCATCTCTAAGTACTGATATGGTGATCACATCTTGAATAAGCTACAAGACCCAAGTTTATATTACACCCACTTGATGTCATCTCAAGGCTAACTATAAAAATGAATATGAGACTAAAAACAGACAAAACTGAGAGGTTGAGTCTTTTGACTCCAGATGTACGTGATAACTCTCCAAGAAAAGGACGGAGCTCAAAAGCTCACTGGGTTAAGTCTCTACACTTATTCCTCAAGTTTCTCAAGGTGTAGTCGTATTTGCACATGTAATCTATAATAAATGCATATGAATGTCATGCTTATGCTCATGCAAATGTAGTATAAGACTCAACTACTTGGTGAAACAATTAGTGTCCTTAAACTTGAAAAGAAATTCAACCATTATGTTCATCATTGATGGTGCACTTATCCTATTTTTTAAAAAGTCTTTGTAAAGAAAGAATTTTTGTTGATTTTTCTTAATTTTTTTGAATTTTTACATAAGTATGGATAAAGAAGTTTGAAAATCTTTTGCAAAAAGGATTGAAATACTTCCCCACCCCCAAACAAAGAGATTGCCTTGTCCTCAAGGCTCATACTAAGCATAGGAAAGAGAGAGAGAGAGAGAGAGAGAGAGAGAGAGAGAGAGAGAGAGAGAGAGAGAGAGAGATATTACCATGAGTGTGCTAAAAATTCAAACCGCTTTATAAATTCCTGTCAAACAAAATTATCTCTATATAGAGATTACATGGAATTCCATACTATTACACAACTGAAATAAAATATACTGAAATAAAGGACTGACTCAACAGAAAAGGAAATCCTACATTACACTCTTGTTTTCAAGCAACCTCCCTTGGCAAACCATCCATGTCATCACGCCATAGGGTTAATGCCTCTTTGACCACATTCCAAGATCCCTCACCATTATCCATAAAATTATCATTTCGATGCAACTCTGGAAACTTTACATATATAGTGTTAGGCACCCATCTGAATAGGCGACTTCTCCTGATATAACGGTGTGTAGGATCCATAGGGATAAGGTGAGTCCAATCATTGTACCTAGTCCTCCAATCAGGATAGCTCTCAAGGATAACCTTACTAATATACAAGCTTGTTTTCATCCAATAAAAACACATTCCTAATACCATCCAGAATCCAAGTGGATATGTCAAGAGCATAAAAATTGGTGGCAACACCAACTTCCACATGCATGGCACTATCATTGATATAATCCAACCTATCATTACCCAACAAATTACGCAAAACCCGTAAAACAGCAGTAGCTACATTAGCAGGAAGGCAAGTGGTAGGTGCAATACTACGAAGTCCTTCGGGTTGAAGTGAGAAGATACATGGGCCAAAGTGATTGAGGTAATTCTCTATGATATCTATACGGTTATCACTAACATAGTTATCATAGGACACAACCGGATGAAACACAAAAGGATTTCCTATAACCATAGAGAGGCAACGGCATTAAAAACCACGGGGGAACCATGCATACAAACTTGGAACCCATCAAAATGACGAGTATCGGCAAAGGGTAACAAGAGGTAAAAGTCTCTTACCATAGAAGGGGAATACACAACTCATTCTGATCATTAGCCATTGCAAAAGAAGGAAGAAAAACCAAAAATCAGCACGAAAACCAAGAAAAAATCACTCAAAACAAACCCAGAAAACTGCTGCCAGGTCCAATCTCGAGTCGAGATTGAAATGGCCTATAAGGAACTCGAGTCGAGAAAAGGACAAGTTGACAAGATAATTCAAATTTCAACCATTTTCATTAAATTTTTGAAATAAAGTACAATGATCGAAAATTTTAATACAAGAGTGCTAAATCAAAACAAAATACATAAGCAAATTACAATGGCTAATAACATAAACTAAAAATCAACCCCGTCGTCGACGAGATTTCCCCTGGCCTTCATCGAAGCGACGCTGCAAGTCCTCGACTGCAGTCAAAATCTCACCCATACCCCTCCAGAGAAGCTGGAACCGCTCCTCGTTAGTATGGAGTGAAAAGAACGCCCGCTGGTCCCCGGGCTTGTACTGGACGGGCACGTCTGCCTGTGGGTCCCACAACAGCTGTCGACAGGCTGACATCCCAGGGTTGGAGACCTCGAGCCGGGACCGACTCCAGAGAGACTGCAGGAAGAAGAGGCGTCTCCCAATAGTGTAAGATAGCATCACCAGAGGAAGTGGAGCAGAAGTAGCTCGGGCACTGGTGATAGTAACGAAAAGACGGCGGACCATACAGTAGCCGTAGACGTCCTCCTGAAGCAGGCGGAGGATATGAATACCCTCCGAGAACAGCTCACTCGTCCTTGTCGTCCCAAGGACATTGGTGGTCAGCCAGTGTGCCACCAAGCCTTGGTTGACTCGGAGCCAACCGATCGAGATATGGCTGCTATACCGATGAAGCACCAAATCATCAACGAGGACGACCTCGATGACGTCTGGTGTCACCGGTGGAGCCTCCTGCTGCAGTGGAGCCTCGTCCATCTCGAGCGCCGTGACTATGGAGACAATCTCAGGTGTCAGCAGGTAACGATGGGCAGGATCCCAGTTCATGAACACGCCGTCATCGACCAACTCCATTGACTCATAGAAATGATGAACCATTTTGAGGATCAAATGGCTCATAGTCTGAACCAAGGAGTACATCCCAGCCTCGGGCATGAATCCTCTGAAGAAAAGTGCTCCCAAATCGATTATTATCGAAGAGGCGCGAGTAATCACGCTCTTGGATAATCACTCTCTCTATCTCTACGTCTATGAGGCATAATAATGGGGGATTTTGGTATAGATTTGAAGAGGATAAAGAAAGAAACAAAATCTCTTGGGGAACTCGAGTCGAGATTGAAATGCACTGTAAAGAACTCGAGTCGAGTTCTGGGGAAGAAGATGACCCTGGTTTGACCTACGTTGACTTGGTTTGACTATGGTTTGAAAATGACATTGTGACTTTTCTAAATACACCCGGGGGTATATATATAGAGAATTTACTTCCCCTAGACGCTTCCCCAACTACTGAAATTAGTGGAAATGACGGTTTTACCCCTGGAAAGCGAAAAGGCACGAAATAATTCAAATTTAATTTTGAAAAATTCCGCGATAATGTATAATTATATTCTTGCGAATATAAGTACCATTAAGATGGTCAAATAAAATCCAAAAATCATGCAATAATTATTAAAAATTCCAAAAATTAAAATAAATTCAAATCTGTAACTATAATATTTATTTAACCACGTAACCGCAATCAAAGAGTGGTGGGCCACACCCCACCCCCAAACAGATCTATTCTAGGATCCTAAAGAGATAGTTATTAGCCAATAACCACTAAACCCGATAACTAATAAAAACACTAAAGCACGATTGGGTTTAGAAGATACACAGGGCTGCCTCCCAGGAGCGCTAAGTTTAACGTGTTCAGCCAGGCAGGTGGACGACTAGGATTCACTCCCTAGATAAACGCTACTCTAAACAAAGATACAGGAGAGTCAAAAGCGCTAGAATGGAATGCGTGAAATCCTGATGTCTAATATACAACATGAGTCTTTTAAAGTCAGATACTCTAGACTTAGGAAAGATGGGAAATGACATCCCCACCCCCAAACAGAGCGAGAAACAGGTTTGTTTGGTGATGACGCTTCAGAGAAAAGCGTGTACTGGATCAATTAGACTCAGCCAGTAAAAGTTTGTGGACTATAGGTCCCGGCACTTTCAACCACACCTCCCAAAAGAGACAAGAGTAGAGTAAGGGAGAGTCCGGATACCGGCAGGTCAAGGGTCAATCTAGATAGGTAGGGTCTTCTAAGAGAGTTTCCTCTACTTCAGGGGACCTTAATTCATGGAAATTCTTAAGACGTTGACAATTGACTTGAAATTCAGTATTGTCTGCAGGATTTAGACAAGTGATAGCACCAAAGGGTGTTACTGCAGACACTACAAAGGGACCCGACCAACGAGACTGTAGTTTACCAGGAAATAAATGCAACCTAGAGTTATATAGTAAAACTTTGTCCCCAATTTGAAAATCTCTACGTAAGATCTGACGATCATGTAGTTTTTTCATATTAGCTTTGTAGGACTTGGAAAGATCATAAGCTTCATTCCGAAGTTCCTCAAACTCAGAAAGCTGGAGTTTTCTCCTCTCACCTGCCTGGTCGAGATTAAAATTGAGCTTTTTCATTGCCCAGAAGGCTCTATGCTCAAGCTCTACAAGTAAGTGACAAGGTTTTTCAAAAAAAAGACGAAAGGGAGACATGCCTATGGGAGTTTTGAAAGCAGTACGATAGGCCCATAATGCATCACTAACTCTACGAGACCAATCAACCTTATTAGGGTCAATTATTTTTTGGAAAATGTTTTTAATCTCTCTATTCGACATCTCAGCTTGGCCATTAGTTTGCGGATGGTACGCAAGGGCCACTTTGTGAGTAACTCCATACTTTTGGACAAGTTTTCGAAAAGCTCTATTGCAGAAATGGCTCCCCCATCACTAATGATCGCACGGGGAGCGCCAAATCGGGCAAATATATACTCTTTCAGAAAATTTATTACAGTTTCTTGGTCGTTGTGCCTTGTGGGAATGGCCTCGATCCATTTAGAAACATAGTCTACTGTGACCAGAATGTACAAAAAACCATGACAACCAGGGAAAGGGCCTATGAAATCAATGCCCCATACATCAAACACCTCTACAGAAAGTATTGGCTGTAAGGGCATGATGTGCCGCCTAGCGATTTTTCCTAATTGTTGACAACGAGTGGAGACAGTAGAATGCATGTGAGAGTCATTAAAGAGAGTTGGCCAATAAAAACCACAATGCAATACTTTAGAAGCTGTCTTTTTGGCACTAAAATGTCCACCACAAGCATGCTCATGGTAGAACTTAAGGACCTCTTGTTGTTCCCAATCAGGGATACAACGACGAATGATCTGGTCAGGACAGTGCGTACAAAGGTAAGGGTCATCCCAGAAATTATACTTGGCATTAGCAAGGAATTTGGATCTATATTGCTTGTTCCAATCATTTGGAAGCTTGTTGCTAGCCAAGTAATTAACTATATCTGCGAACCATGGAGCATTCGATATTGCGAAAAGAAGCTCATCAGGAAAGTTCTCAGAAATAACACTAGAATCCTCAGGACGGTCTAATCTAGACAGGTGGTCGGCTACTACATTTTCGGTCCCCTTTTTATCTCTAATCTCAAGGTCAAATTTTTGAAACAGTAATATCCAACGAATAAGGCGCTGCTTAGTCTCCTTCTTGGACAGAAGGAATCTAATAGCGGCATGATCCATGAAGACGATAGTACGGGTGCCTAAAAGGTAGGAGCGAAACTTATCAAGAGCATATACTATGGCTAGCAATTCTTTCTCGGTTGTCGTATAATTACGTTGAGCGTCATTGAGAGTCTTAATAGCATAATATATGACATGGGGCTTATCATCTAGACGTTGACCTAAAACAGCCCTAACAACATAGTCTGATGCATCGCACATCAGCTCAAAGGGTTTACTCCAATCAGGAGGCCTAATAATAGGTGCAGACGTGAGGGCGATTTTAAGTTTTTCAAAGGCACTCTTGCATTCTTTTGTGAAATCAAAAGGTGCATCCTTAAGCAATAAATTGGTTAAGGGACGAGCTATCTTAGAAAAATCTTGGATAAAGCGTCTATAGAATCCTGCATGGCCCTGAAAGGCTCGAATATCCCTAATAGACTTAGGAATAGGCAAAGATGAAACAAGATCTACTTTAGCTTTATCAACCTGGATACCCTCAGCAGAGACCAAGGACTATCCCCTTCCTAACCATGAAATGGCACTTTTCCCAGTTAAGTACCAAATTCTTCTCTATGCAACGTTTAAATACTAAGGAAAGATGATTAAGACACTCTTCAAAAGATGAACCATATATGGAGAAGTCATCCATAAACACCTACATAAATCGTTCGACCATATCACTAAAGATGTGTAACATACACCTCTGGAAAGTAGCAGGTGCATTACACAAACCAAAGGGCATACGGGCATAAGCGAAAGTGCCGAAGGGACATGTAAATGTCGTCTTTTCCTGATCTTCAGGGGCGATAGGAATTTGGTTGTAACCACAGTAACCATCAAGGAAACAATAGAATATGGTCTATGAAGGGAAGAAGAAAGTGGTCTTTCCGGGTGACTGTATTACGCTTTCTATAGTCGATACAAACACGCCACTTAGTTGGAACTCTAGTGGCGACTTGTTCGTTCTTATCATTGGAAACTACAGTCATGTCGGCCTTCTTAGGCACCACATGAATAGGACTAACCCAGGGACTATCCGAGATAGGATAAATCACCCCTGCATCCAGAAGTTTAAGAATCCCTGCTCGAACAACTTCTTTCATCCCAGGGTTGAGGCGTCTCTGAGGTTCACGAGAAGTTTTGGCATCTTCCTCAAGATGAATACGATGAAAACAGACAGAAGGGCTAATGCCTTTGATGTCGTGGATAGACCAGGCAATAGCAGAACGATGCTCTAAAATAACTTCTAAAAGCTTACTCTCCTATTCGGTAGTAAGAGATGAGGAAATGATAACAGGATGACTACCTTCTGAATCAAGATAAGCATATTTCAGCTCAGGAGGAAGAGGATTCAGGGTAACAGGAGGTGGAGTGATGGTCTCTACTTGAGTCTCAGAATCTAAGCTACAAACCACATCAAGGGCCTCAGGGTCTTTAGGTTCAAAGATAGGCACACTATCAAGTAGAGCATTGGTTTGGGCAATAGATTGGTCAATGTCGAAGTCTACATTATGCATGGCAAAGCAATGAACAACCGGATCTTCAGGGTAATGAAAACACCATCTCATTCGGTAATGAGTCTAAAAGGCACACTTCCTCAGATAAGGACAGATCAGGGGGTTGTTGGCCAAGGTTAAATATATTAACTTCAACGGTCATAGAGCCAAAAGTGAGAACCATGGAACCGTTCCGGCAGTTTATGAGAGCATTAGAGGTGGCCAAGAAAGGACGGCCAAGGATGAAGGGCACCGAATCATCAGCAGTAGGTTCAGTATCCAACACCACAAAGTCTACAGGATAGTAAAAGTCTGACACTTTAACTAATAGGTCATCTACTATACCTCTAGGTACTTTCAAAGATCTGTTGGCCAGTTGTAAAGACATTTTCGTGGGTTTCATGTATGTTAGACCTAGGCTAAGGTATAAGGAGTAAGGCAAGAGATTACAACTTGTTCCTAAGTCTAACAAAGCTCTACCCATGAACTTATCACCAAGCTTGCAGGGTATGGTCGGTTTTCCAGGGTCCTTATATTTAACCACACCATTTTGTTGGACAAGTGCAGAGAATTCTTCAGTTATGAATGCATTTTTAGGCACATTAGTTTTTCTTTTGGCAGTGCACAAGTCTTTCAAGACCTTAGCATAGGAAGGTATCTGTTTAATAGCCGTGAGGAAAGGTATATTAATATTTATCTGTTTGAACACATCAAGTGCTTCCTCTGCTTGGACTTCCTTTAGAGACCTTGTGAGTCTCTAGGAGTAAGGTACTGGTGGGCTGTAAATCCGTGGAGGATCCATGATCTCACGGGCAGTCTTCTTCGATTTAGAGGTGGTCGCCTCATTGGTTGAAGGTTTAGGTGGGGCAACAGGTGCAGATGTAACCGGGGTCACAATGTTGGGACTCGGTGTATAATTAATTTGATTATCAACCTGTTTTCCTGACCTAAGGGTGGAAACCGATTTTACTTCAGCAATTGGTACAGATGTAGACGGATTTGCAGTTTCCGTCACCAAGGCAACTTCCTTGCCTTTGGGGTTCGGGATGGACTGTCCCGAAAATCTACCTCTTTCATCAAGTTTTTGTTCAATTCTCTGGATGGCTTGGGCATTTGACTCAATAGACGCCTGGGTCTGTTGAATGAAACGTGAAAGCACATCCTCAAGAAAGGATTTAGGTTGGGTAGATTGATTAGCTGGCATGCGGTCCTTGGAACTACTCATAGGATGAGTATTGTTTGAGTAAGTGCCCTGTTCCTATTGTCAGAGTGACCAACATACTGTGGCATTGCTACGTTGCCCATAAGAGTTGTTAAAACCAGCTGGACCCGCATGATGATTATTAGAATAAGAAAGGTTGGAGCGGTCCATGTATGGGTACGTGGCATTGCCCTTAGTAAAGTTGGTTCTCCCTGCGTAATTAAATGCACAGGCATCCTCAGTTTCTGGTGGATTCATTAGGAGAGGGCAAAATTCAGCAGTGTGGGTCTGGTCATGACAAGCAACGCATGAAAGAGTGGAGGCACTCATAATAGTTGATTGGGGATTTAAGGATACGCCAAGTGCTGCTACCTGCTTAGTTAAACCTTGAATTAGATTTTTAAGCTCAATGTCAGGTTTGACATCATACATTCCTCTAGGTTTATCATTAGAGTCTAGGGTAGTGTTTCTCGGGGTATGTCCTGGTATATCCCAATGTTGGCTATTATTAGCAATCTTTTCAAGGAAAGCTAAGGCCTTGGTGGTGGAGTAGTCAAGAAAATCTCCACCACTCATGTTATCAACTGTGCTCCTAGTTTGAGTATTAAGGCTCCTATATAAAATTCTAACTTTTTCATTGTCATCGACTTTGGACATTGAAGAAATAGATCATGAAATCTCTCCCATGCATCAAAGAATACCTCACTCTCTTTTTGCCTAAAACTTCTTATGGCATCAACTATGTCATTAGTTCTAGTGATAGGAAAGAATTTGGTCAAGAACTTCTTACTTAGTTGAGCCCAAGTGACAATAGAATTAGGAGGAAGGCGATGTAATCAATGATATGCTTTATCCTCAAGAGAGAATGAAAACAATCTTAGGCTAACTTCCTCCTCAGATAGATGTTTCTCCGTAAAAGTGTGAAGAACGGTCAGAAACTTATTTAGGTGTTGATATGGATCTTCCCTTGGAAGTCCATGGAGCTTAGGCAACATGCCCACAATCTGTGGCCAAAGGTGAAAAGTAATCCCGAAGGGTAGCTTCTTGAGCCATAGGTGTAGGATGTACTTCAGAAAGTGAAGTTGAGTTGTTGAACTCTTCTTCAGAAGGTAGGGAGGTTGAGTTGTTAAACTCTTCCTCAAGAGAAGTAGAGAGGTCCGTGATTGTGCTCTTTGTGTAGATTATTGGTTTGGACGAGATTTTACCTGATCTAAGATGCATGCAACATGCGCATTACATATGCCACAGAAGTCCTAACCATTCAAAAGCATCTAACAAGGGGCTCAAAAACTGACTCTATTTTGTGTTCACCCAAGTTAATGAGTTCTCTCCAAGTTTCGTGAGTGATTCTTCTTCTCTTGAGAGTCAAGCAGCTAATAACCAATGTGGGAGGTTTTCCGTGCCTAAACACGTTCCTTAATTAAATAACCACAATTGATTCTACAGATAAATCTGTAGGGGTTCCTGACCCAATTCCTTACTTGTGCTCCAATTGAAGAAAAACCAAATAGTAATAGTTGAAGTATCCGTCAAAGTCTCAATGAGAACATCGTGATAACATGGCTTTAGTTGATTCAATTTTAAGGCTTAGGATATTGCAATCAATTGATATTTAAGTTTCACTTATAGGCCAGGTCCACCTTGCAGTCCCGGTTTATCAAGTAAAAACAGAAATTGAAATCAAGCAACAATCAAGGTCATGCTAATCATTACAGAAACTCCTCTTGCAGGGGATTCGTGGGGGGTTGAGAAAATGCTTACCTCCCACTTTGTGCTAAAAAGTAAAATTGCCAAACAAGCGCACAAATGTGGGGAGAAGACGGGTTGAAGTCGACTAAGGGGAAACCGCTCCTTGGGTTTCAATCATCCTTAGGAGTCGTTCCTTAGTAGACCCAAGGCTAGCTCCACAACCTTGCTCTACTACCCGCTTAGAACACACAATAATAAAAATCATAGCAACACCTACTATAAAAATATTACAACCGCAACCCCTTCGTGGATTGAATAATTAAATAACTTACAAGTCCTTAAAAATACTGAAAAAATAAACTCCCTAGTTAACCTCACGATCTCTCAACAGTAAAAGATTTAGCTAATTTGGAGTTCTAGAGCGTCCTGAAAAAAGCACGCAAAACGAGTAAATTCCCTGCCTGGAACTGCCTGTTCAGTAATTTCAGCAAAACTTCCCGTCTTTGGACGAAAATTTAAATAACTTCCGCTGCTCCAAAAATTCCAAAAGATTTAGGGCAAGTAAATCACCCCGAAATCTTTCAGCTGGAAAGTAGTCCTGGATCGTTCTGGATAATTCAGGCAAAACCGGGCCAAATTTCTGCCGAAACTCGACTCGAGATTGTTAATGACCAAAGTGATCTCGACTTGAGGTCAAGCCCACTTCGGAACAGTAACTTCAGGAAAAAAAAATTCTGAATGCGCGCCTTTCTTCAAACTTTTATATCTACTCCGTTTTTCGAGTTTTTTCAGATCCGTTTTCACTGCAAGATCAACAAGAGGACTAAGGGGCTGTTTGTTTTTTTTGGGTCCCTCTTATAAGAGGTTGCCTCTTTTAAGAGGTATGTCTTGTAAGAGGTTGCCTCTTTTAAGAGGTACATGAAAATCGTTTGTTTTTCCCTCTTGCAAGAGCCTATAAGAGCCAAGGTGTTTGTTTTTAAAACATCTTATAAGAGGTAAACTTTACAATTTTATCCTTTTTTTTCTATTAATAAATTTTTATTATTCTATTCTAATTAATGTGAAATTAATTAAATTAAAACTACAAGTTATAAATTGAATGTATTATAACAAGATCTTATATAATGGTAAGAAGGAAAAATGAGAAAATACGGATATAGATTACAATAAACCATTTTATAAGATTTTAAAACGAAGAAAAAAAATTAAAAAAAAAGAAGGAAAAATGAGAAAATACGGATATAGATTACAATAAACCATTTTATAAGATTTTAAAACGAAGAAAAAAAATTAAAAAAAAAAAATTATTTTTTTAGCTTAGGAAGAAGAAAGTTTCATAAATGTAAGAGAGAGAAAGAGAAGAATGGTGTAAAGAATTTTATGTTTAAGGACTAGGGATAAGAAAAAGTTATAAAGATCATGGGTAGGATAGGTATTTTGAAAGTGTCTACCTCTTATAAGACGCTAATAGCAAGATCATTGCCACTACCAAAAATCAGCCTCTTATAAGAGGCAAACCTCTAGTAACCTCTTATAAGAGGTGAAAAACAAACACCTCATTTTAGTGGTCCACCTCTTAATAGAGGCTCTAGTAAATTCAACCTCTTATAAGAGGTAAAAACAAACACCACCTAAGTAACTAGACACTTAAAAACAATAATTAAAAAAAATTAAAAATTGAAGGGTGGGAGGGATAGAAGTGGGATGATGTCCCAAAATAACTATTCTCTTTTGTGCTTGAATGAACTTCGTTCCTTAGAGCGGCAACGGCGCCATTTTGATATACGGTTATTGTGTATCAAAAGATTAGATTAAGAGATTTTCCTTCTTGTGCCTGTATAAATTGAAGATCAAAGTAGACAAGTAACAAGCAAGGGTCGTACCCACCTCAGAGGGGGAGATCTTAGCTCAAACACAATTAAGAACAATAATTAAGAAACATCAATGAATCAATAATAATAGTTGGAGAATTGATTCTACTTCCTACAGTCAATAAATAATAATTAAACCTAACTTAAGAATATGAAAGATATGGAAAAGAAGATAATATGATGACATAGGGGGAGTAGTATGTTTCCACAATCTAGGTTATGCAATTATATCATGTTGTTCTTCATATTCAATCTATAACAACTAACAAGTCACCTCTCAACTATTCCTATTAGTTATTAATACCCATAATAATCAAATCCTCACCTCTCAGCTGAATCTAATTAAAACGGGATTCTATTATGCATGCTATTGAATATGCTTCATTAATCAAATCCTCACCTCTCAGCTGAATCTAATTAAAACGGGATTCTATTATGCATGCTATTGAATATGCTTCATTAATCAAATCCTCACCTCTCAGCTATTGAATCTAATTAACTCCACATATTATTCACAATTAAATCCTCACCTCTCAGCTATTGAATTTAATCATGAAAGGGTTCCAATAAAAGATAAATATTACAAACATGCAGTAATCACCTCTCAGCTATTTCACTACACATCTACAATAAATATAATACTATTATCAAAACTAGGTCTCCCTAAATTCTAACAATAATATTTTACACCATGGATAACAAGGGCATACAAATAACCATACTCACCTCATATCGCGAATTAGAGATAAGTAAGTATTAAGAACCTTGAATCACAATGAATAAGAAGAAACAACATAATACTTTTACATCACCTAGAAAGCTTCCACCTTCCCCCCATGATGATTTAGCTACTCATACCAAAGGAACAAATAATTAAATAAAAAAACATCATAAAAGAATTCATGGATTGATATTGATTGAATTGAATACAAAAGTTGATCTTCAAGTGGAGGCTAGAAGATCAAGATCTAAAAGAGATTCTAGATAGATAAACCCTAGTTACAAGTTCTCTTATATACCTATTACATAATGGAATACTTGCATGCAAAGACTTCCTAACTTAGTGAAATTCGTGGCTGCTGCTGTTGGCCTCCTAGAGGGATTAGGCAATCAGCGAAACCTAATCCTCTTGGCCTAGAATTGTAGCTTGGGCCAAGACCTTCAGTTTGATAGCTCATGGGCCCCAATCGGACTTATGGTTCTTCTTGTAGAGCCTTTTTAAGATCAAGACCCAAAATAGGAAGTCCGGTCCACGTGAGTCAACAGATTTGACCCAAAGTCTTCAGAAGTCAACAGTTGTCCGAAAGTCAACATAGGTCAGCAGCAGTCTTCAGAAGTCAGCAGTTGACCGAAAAGTCAACCAAAGTCAAAGTTGACCGAAAAGTCAACCTAACATATTTGACCAGAGTTGACCGTGGGGTGCCCTTAGTAGATTTCGCGGGTGCAAATATCCATTCTTCTTCACTTGTGCAAATAACACCTCTTTGCTTGCTTTTCTCGACTTTTTGCGGGCTTTTACACAATATTCGTATTTCGGCTCATAAAACCTACATAAAGACAAGAAAGCACTAATCAATAGATATAATACAATAATATAAGCTAAGTGCTAGACAAACAAGGTGTTATTTGGGGGATAAATATACACTTTTGAGGTCCGATCAAGAGGTTTCAAGACCTACTTCTTCGGTGTCCACACCATAAAGTCGATGACACTGAAAAAGTTAGGATTCTATATAGAGACCTTAATACTATGACTAGAAACACAGTTGAAAGCATGAGCGGTGGAGATTTCCTTGATTATTCTACCGCCAAAGCTCTGGCTTTCCTTCAAAAGATTGCCACAAATAGCCAGCAATGGGACTTACCTGGACATACCCCGAGAAACACTACCCCAGACTCACTTGATAAACCTAGAGGTCTATATGATGTCAAACCTGACTCTGCTCTTAAAACTTTACTTCATGGTTTAGTGAAAAAGGTAGAAGCACATGAGGTGTCCTTCAAGCCCCCATCAACTGTTATGAGTGCCTCCACTCTCTCATGTGATGCTTGTCTTGACCAGACCCATACTGCCGAATTTTGCACTCTCCTTAATAATTCACCAGAAACTGAGGATGCATGTGCGTTTAACTACGCCGGGAGAACCAACTTTACTAAGGGCAATGCCACGTACCCATACATGGACCGCTCCAAGCTTTCTTATTCCAATAATAATTATGCGGCTCCACCTGGTTTTAACATAAGTGGTTCCAGGGACCATATGCCAACTAATCAATCTGCCCCACCTAAGACCTCCCTTGAGGATGTGCTTGTCCGTTTCATTCAACAGACCCAGGCGTCCATTGAGTCAAATCCCCAAGCCATCCAGAGAATTGAACAAAAACTTGATGAAAGAGGTAGATTTCCGGGACAGTCCATCCCGAACCCCAAAGGCAAGGAAGTTGCCTTGGTGACGGAAACTGCAAATCCGCCTACATCTGTACCAATTGCTGAAGTAAAATCGGTTTCCACCCTTAGGTCAGGAAAACAAGATAATCAAATTAATTATACACCGAGTCTCAACATTGTGACCCCGGTTACCTCTGCACATGTTGCCCCACCTAAAGCTCCGGCTAATGAGGCGACCACCTCTAAGCCGAAGAAGCCTGCCCGTGAGATTGTGGACCCTCCGCGAACTTACAACCGGCCTGTACCTTACCCCCAGAGACTCACAAGGTCTCTAAAGGAAGTCCAAGCAGAGGAAGTACTTGATGTGTTCAAACATATAAATATTAATATACCCTTCCTCACGGCTATTAAACAGATACCTTCCTATGCTAAGGTTTTGAAAGACTTGTGTACCGCCAAGAGAATAACAAATGTGTCTAAAAACGTGTTTGTGGCGGAAGAATTCTCTGCACTTGTCCAACATAACGGCGTGGTAAAATATAAGGACCCTGGAAAACCGACGATACCCTGCAAGCTTGGTGACAAATTCGTAGGCAAAGCTTTGCTAGACCTAGGAGCGAGTGTTAACCTTTTGCCTTACTCTTTGAACCTCAGCTTTAGTCTAACAAACATGAAACCCACGAAAATATCTTTACAACTGGCCGACAGATCATTGAAAGTACCTAGAGGAATAGTTGAGGATCTGTTAGTTAAAGTGTCTAACTTTTACTACCCCGCTGACTTTGTGGTGTTGGATACTGAACCTACTATCGATGACTTGGTACCCATCATCCTTGGCCGTCCATTTTTGGCCACCTCTAATGCTCTCATAAACTGCCGGAACGGTTCCATGGTTCTCAAATTTTGGCTCTATGACTGTTGAAGTTAATATATTTAACCTTGGCCAACAACCACCTGATCTTTCTTTATCTGAAGATGTGTGCCTTCTAGACTCATTACCTTATGAGATGGTGCATAATTATTACCCTGAAGATCTGGTTGTTCACTGCCTTGCCATGCATAATGTAGACTTTGACATTGACCAATCTATTGCCCAAACCAATGCTCTTCTTGATACTGTGCCTATTTTTGAACCTAAGAACCTGAGACCCTTGATTCGGTTTGTAGCATAGATTCTGAGACCCAAGTAGAGACCATTACTCCACCTCTTGTTACTCTGAGTCCTCTTCCTCCTGAGCTGAAATACGTTCATCTTGATTCAGATGGTAGTCATCCTGTTATTATTTCTTCATCTTTTACTACCGAACAAGAGAGTCAGCTTTTAGAAGTTATCTTAGAACATCGTTCTGCTATTGGCTGGTCTATCCATGCCATTAGCCCTTCTGTCTGTTCTCATCATATTCATCTTGAGGACGATGCTAAAACTTCTCGTGAACCTCAAAGACGTCTTAACCCTGCGATGAAAGAAGTTGTCCGAGCAGAGATTCTGAAACTTCTGGATGCGGGTGTGATTTATCCTATTTCGGATAGTCCCTGGGTTAGTCCTATTCATGTGGTTCCTAAGAAGGCCGGCATGACTGTAGTTACCAATTATAAGAACAAACAAGTTGCCACTAGAGTTCCAACCAAGTGGCGTGTTTGTATCGACTATAGAAAGCTTAATACAGTCACTCGGAAGGACCACTTTCCTCTTCCATTCATAGGCCAGATGTTGGAACGCATAGCTGGTCATTCCTTCTATTGTTTCTTACTCTGGTTATAACCAAATTCCTATCGCCCCTGAAGATCAAGAGAAGAGAACATTTACTTGTCCTTTCGGCACTTTCGCTTATCCCCGTATTCCTTTCGGTCTGTGTAATGCACCTGCTACCTTCCAGAGGTGTATGTTACACGTTTTTAGTGATATGGTAGAACGATTTATGGAGGTGTTTATGGATGACTTCTCCATATATGGTTCATCTTTTGAAGAGTGTCTTGGTCACCTTTCCTTGGTTTTTAAGCGTTGTATTGAGAAGAATTTGATACTTAATTGGGAGAAGTACCATTTTATGGTTAGGAAGGGGATAGTTCTGGGGCATGTCGTCTCTCCGGAGGGTATCCAGGTTGATAAAGCTAAAGTTGATCTTGTTTTATCCTTGCCTATTCCTAAGTCTATTAGGGATATTCGAGCTTTTTTGGGCCACGCAGGATTCTTTCGACGCTTTATCCAAGATTTTTCAAAGATAGCTCGCCCCTTAACCAATTTATTGCTCAAGGATGCACCTTTTGATTTCACAAAAGAATGCAAGAGCGCCTTTGAAAAACTTAAGACCGCCCTCACGACTGCACCCATCATTAGGCCACCTTATTGGAGTAAACCCTTTGAGCTGATGTGCGATGCATCAGACTTTGCTGTTGAGGCTATTTTAGGTCAACGTCTAGATGGTAAGCCCCATGTCATATATTATGCTAGCAAGACTCTCAATGATGCTCAACGTAATTATACCACGACGGAGAAAGTATTGTTAGCCATAGATACTCTTGATAAGTTTCGTTCCTACCTTTTAGGTATCCATACTGTGATCTTCACGGATCATGCTGCTATTAGATTTCTTCTCTCCAAAAAAGAGACTAAACAATGCCTTATTCGTTGGATTTTGTTGCTTCAAGAGTTTGACCTTAAGATTAGAGATAAAAAAAAAGGGACCAAAAATGTAGTAGGCGACCACTTGTCTAGACTTGACCGTCCTGAGGATTCGAGTGTCATTTCTTAGAACTTTCCTGATGAGCTTCTTTTTACAATATCGAATGCTCCATGGTTCGCAGATATAGTTAAGTACTTGGCTAGCAACACGTTTCCAAATAATTGGAACAAGCAAGATAGATCCAAATTCCTTGCTAATACCAAGCATTATTTCTGGGATGACCCTTACCTTTTTAAGTACTGTCCTGACTAGATCATTCGTCGTTGTATCCCTGACTGGGAGCAACAAGAGGTCCTTAGGTTCTGCCATGAGCATGCTTGTGGTGGACATTTTAGTGCCAAAAAGACAGCTGCTAAAGTATTGCAGTGTGGTTTTTATTGGCCAACTCTTTTTAAGGATGCTCACATGCATTGTACTGTGTGCACTCGTTGTCAACAACTAGGGAAAATCACTAGGCGTCACATGATGCCCTTACAGCCAATTCTTCCTGTGGAAGTGTTTGATATATGGGGCATAGATTTCATGGGTCCTTTTCCTGGTTGTCATGGTTTTTTGTACATTCTGGTCGCAGTAGACTATGTTTCTAAATGGATCGAGGCCATTCCCACAAGGCACAACTACCAAGAAACTGTAGTAAATTTTCTAAAAGAGTATATATTTGCCCGATTTGGCGCTCCCCGTGTGATCATTAGTGACGGGGGTAGCCATTTCTGCAATAAAGCTTTTCAAAAACTTGTCAAAAAGTATGGAGTTACTCACAAAGTGGCCCTTGTGTATCATCCACAAACTAATGGCCAAGCTGAGGTGTCGAATAGAGAGATTAAAAACATTTTGCAAAAAACAATTGACCCTGAAAAGGTTGATTGGTCTCGTAGAGTCAGTAATGCATTATGGGCCTATCGTACTACTTTCAAAACTCCCATAGGCATATCTCCCTTTCGTCTCATTTTTAGAAAACCCTGTCACCTACCTGTAGAGGTTGAGCACCGAGCCTTCTGGCCTTCTGAGCTTGAAGAACTTCGGAATGAAGCTTATGATCTTTCCAAGTCCTATAAAGCTAATATGAAAAAACTACATGATCGTCAGATCTTACGTAGAAATTTTCAAATTGGGGACAAAGTTTTACTATATAACTCTAGATTACATTTATTTCCTGGTAAACTACAGTCTCGTTGGTCAGGTCCCTTTGTTGTGTCTGCAGTGACGCCCTTTGGTGCTATCACATGTTTAAACCCTGCAGACAACTCTGAATTTTAAGTCAATGGTCAACCTCTTAAACATTTCCATGAATTAAGGTCCCTATAAGTTGAGGAAACCCTGTAGAGGACCCTACCTATTTAGACTGACCTTTGACCTGCTCGTATCTGAACCCTCTTTTACTCTACTCTATTGTCTCTTTTTGAGAGGTGTGGTTGAAAGTGCCAGGACCATAGTCCACAAACTCTTACTGGCTGAGTCTATCTGATCCAATGCACGCTTTTCTCTTAAGCGTCATCAGCAAACAGACCTGTTTCCCACTCTGTTTGGGGGTGGGGAAGTCATTTCCCATCTGCTTTTAAGTCTCGAGTATCTGACTTTAAAAGACTCTTTGTTGTATATTAGACATCAGGATTTCACGCATTCCATTCTAGCGTTTTGTCTCTCCTGTATCTTTGTTTAGAGTAGCGTTTATCTAGGGAGTGAATCTTGGTTGTCCGTCTGTCTGGCTGAAGATGTTAAACTTAGCGTTCCTGGGAGGCAGCCCTGTGTATCTTCTAAACCCGATCGTGCTTTAGTGCTTCTTAATAGTTGTCGGGTTTAGTGGCTTTTAGGCTAATAAACTATCTCCTGAATCTGTGTGTTAGTTCTGTTTGGGGGTGGGCGCGGACCGCCACTTGATAAGTATCCAAAAACGTAGTTTTTACCCCTAATTAGTATGATGTTAGAACTCACTTTTGGACTTGAATGAGAGTAATATCTATTGTTTTTGTATTTTTGTAGGAAAGAACCTAGAAAAGAATAAATCAAAGAAAAAGCCTACAAAATGATATAAAAAAAGCAAAAAGAGAAAAGTCAAGTATGAAGCCCAAAGTCATTGTTCCAAATGGTCAAAGCCTTGAATGAATCTTAGTGGATTAAATCTAAATGAGCCCATAAAATATCTACAAAGCTTAAGTCCAAGAGAGGCCCATTAAGGAGATAAGTGAAGTGAGACTACTAAATAGAAGATGGAGCATGGAATCACTTCAAGGATGATATTTAAGATTCTATCATGTGTAAAATATGGAGAATATTATGACAACTCAACCATCCAAGAAAGATTGTCAGTATTTTCTAGAATTTCAATATATATGGCAGTTTTATACAAAGTTGGCAACAATGGTGGCAAGGATTTGATTTTCAACACATGTTTTTCATTAATCTTTGACCATAATCATTCAAAGATTTTATTCTTGACATTTTCTTCCACAAATGATTTGATTAGCAATCAAATCAAATATTATGTAATATTTTGCAATTTTCCTATTTTAGGCTCCCTATGGATCTATAAATAGGGAGCTCTATTCATTGTATTGATCATCAAGAGTTGAGAACAAAACTCATTCTAATAAAAGTTATTTTCTTCTTCTTCTTTTTAGTTTAGTTAGCTTTTATTTTATGTCATTTTATTTAATAGATTTTAGTTTAGTATTATGCTAGGCTAATCTCCCTTTTTCAAGGGAGAGATGAAGCCTTTTCATTTTATGTAGTAGTAGTTAATATATGATTTATTAAACTTTAATCCATTAGAGTAATTCTGGAGGTCAAGGATCTAGCGCTTCGAGAGAAGGTTAGAGGTAAGTAATTGCAATGATTTACTTGTGAAATGAAACATATAACGGTGTTTATTTACTTTTTTCTTAGTTCTTTAATTTATTTTAGTAGGTGGAATATACACTTTGCTATAGCTATTTGGGGACACATTGAGTGACGGTCTGAAAGACGAACGTACTCTTTCTTGCCACCAACATAATAGTTGTACATTGTGTTGTAGTTTTTCCTCACATTTTAATGATAAGAAGTATCATTGACTCTCCAGAATTGATAGGCTCTAATGTAGATAGAATAAGTGTTTAAAGTCATACATTTCCATCATGCATTTTGAATCATCTTAGTGTGTAATGAGTATCTATCTACGGATTAATCTTGATAAATCTATATATTATTACATAATTGAATTGGTGGATTCAATCTCTTGAAATTCTCATCATATTTATCTTCTTATAATTATTTCTTACTTATTAGTAGTTAATCACCAATACCTTGCAAAATTATTTTCCCAATATTCTCTAGATTAGTAAAAATGAATTTCTCTTCTTCATTTAACTTGGTTCTCTCATAGACATGGATTCGATAACCCTTTCTTCAAGCTATACTCATTTTTAGGTAGTCAAAGCAAGGTTTTGAAAAGTGCGATCTAATTAACGACTATTTCGCCCTTTCACCACTCTCTGTTGCGGTTGCTTGGTTCAATAATTATTACAGTAACAAATTTGAGTTTATTTCAATTTTTGTGATTTAATAATTATTGCATGATTTTTGGGATTTTATTTAACATCTTAATGGTACTTATATTCGCAAGAATATATTTATACATTATCGCGGAATTTTTAAAATTATATTTGATTTATTTCGTGCCTTTACGCTTTCCAGGGGTAAAACCATCATTTCTACTAATTTCAGTAGTGGGGGAAGCGTCTAGGGGAAGTTACTTATCTATATATACCCCGGGTATTTCTAGAAAGTCACAAGTCATTTTCAAAATACAAAGTCAAAAGCAAGTCAACATGGGTCAAACCAGTCAACAGGTCTCTTCATCCCTACCAGAACTCGAGTCGAGTTCATTCCAAGCCATTCCAATCTCGACTCGAGATCCCAAACAGATCAGTTTTCTCTCTCCTCGTATCTCATTCATCTGTGGTCCGATTTCAAAAATTCTTTCGGGGTTTTGTTCCGTGTTCAAATCTTTTCAATTCCATACCACAAACCCCTAGTATCATGCCCCAAGACGAAGAGAACGAGTGATTATCCGTGAGCGCGATTATTCTCGTCTTTTCGACGATAATCGCTTAGGGAGCACCTTTGTAGAGAGAATTCATCCCCGAGGCTGGGATGTACTCTTTGGCTCTGATTACAAGCCATTTGATCCTCAAATGGTTCGTCGATTTTATGAGTTGTAAACCCCCTCTTTTAATTTCAGTTTTAATTGCATTTAAGTTTAATTAGAAGGTATGAATAATTAAGTACAAATCCCTAGACCAAGGGTTTAAGTATAATTACTATAAAATGGGAGGACTATGGTTTAGATAAACCAAACTTGGAGAAAACACCCACAAATAGATCTGGTTGCTTGTAGTTCGGAATCACGACCATAGTGGGATCACAATCTCAAATCGATCAGGTTCGTTGGATGAACCATCTTAGGTTAGATTATTAGTGTTATATATTCGATTAGAAGGTTTTTGCAAAAGCGAGAGAGAGAGAGAGAGAGAGAGAGAGAGAGAGAGAGAGAGAGAGAGAGAGAGAGAGAGAGAGACATCGAAAGAGGGCGGCGCTGCGATCAGAGTGGCTGAAAGTTGGAGTTGCAGTTGCGAGAAACCGGAGTTGCAGAGTTTAGAAATAGGAAAAACAACAAAAAACAATGACTGTGGGGTGGTGTCAGTTTTTTTTGTGGGAGTTGCAGACCAGTAGAGGAAGAAGAAGAGCAACAGTAACTGTGAGTGGATTTATTTTATTAAATTACTTTAAGTTGATTAAACTATATGATTATGATCTTCGTAGAGGGGTATATGAGAGTATGTTTACTGTTGGTTTGGACTTCCATACATACTAGTTATACGGCCCGTGCAATGCACGAATGTTATTAAATAGTGTAAATTAGGTGTAGTCTCTTGGAAAGGTTTTGTTAATGCATGTCATTGGTTTAATTGTCATTTTTATAGTTTTATTATAACACTAATTTTTATTTTTATTTTCGTAAATACGGTTGATGGTTTCTCATCAAATACTCGTTGTTTGAATGTTTGACTGAGATTTTGAGCTAAATATAATGTATAGAAATTATTGAATTTTCTATTATGTTTTTACTTCATTGTGACAATAAACCATGGTATGATTAACCTTATAAATGTTCAAACCATGAATTAGACTGATCATATGATTTTATTCATTTTTTGTTTGGAGTCTAGGCTTAAGTTTTGAATATGAAAAAGGGTTAAGCAAGAACATAGTATATAGTAACTTGCATTAGTAAAATAACTTTTCATAACTAATGCACCTAACAAAACTACTGAAAGATCAAGTTGAAGCATAGGATAAAATTTTAGATTGCAAAATATATATGCTTATTGAAGTTTATTATAGTAGGTAACGTACATTTTGTTCTTCTTCTTAGTATTATTATTATTTGTAAGCGAGCCCTAAACCTCTTAAATTTACGCGGGAAAACTTTTAATCAAACAATCAGCTACTGACGTGTTTCGAACCCACAACATCTCCACTTTGTGAGAAGGATGCTACCTTTGAGCCACATGCTTATCAACAAATCTATGTATAGATTTGTTATAATAAGTATTTCATCTACACAAATCTTTACTTAGTATAAAGAGGCATGTAGTAAGCTACAATGAAAGCCCACCTGTTGGCTAATCAAAAAAAAAAAAAAAAAAATGTTGGACTTTGGTTTTTAGTTTTAGTAAAAATTGCTGGGACCTATATATAAATTATATCTTCTGATTCTCCCAGTCCCTACTTTTATGACAAATATCAGGAAAAAACCTCAAAATTTATATTTAGGTGTATCCCTAATGTTTTGTAATTCGCAAAGAAAGGACTTGCAGTGCAGTTTGTAGCGCGTTTGTCCTCTACTTTTATGTAATTTTTTGAGCTTATCAATAAAATAGTTTTTCTTTAACAAAAAAACTATTTTATTGATACTTTTGGGAGCATGTGCAGCGAACCAGCATTGTTTCATTCCTTTTGCTTTTGACACTTTTGTGTTTATTACACCGGAAGCAGTTGAACTTCTCAGGAGGGTACAAAGGGTGATGAATAGCAATGTGATGATGGCGGAGTCCAATGAATATGTATTTCGTAGGATTGGTTTTGCTATTCAAAAAGGGCTTGCAGCGCAGTTGGTAGCGTGCTTGTCCTCTAGCTTTGTGTAATTCTTCTTTTATCAATAAAATTTGTTTTTGGTTGGAAAAAAAAATCAATAAAATTTGTTTTAGAAAAAAAAATCACTTAATTGTCAAGTTATTGGGTTGAGCTTTGGTTATGTCTAGACTATACATCATTTCAGAAAACACTATTGAATTTATATCTTGGGGTAACCTTTGGCCAAAGGTACGGCTAGAAGTGGATGCGGATTTATCCAAATTAACCGAATCCGAATATGTCGGATTCGGATATAAGAACACCCGAATTAAAATTCGAATTCGGATTTGTAATAAGAAACCTATTCAGATCTAGATTCAGATTTTAATCTGTTTCTTAAAGATTTTGTATTGAAATTTTTTGGATTTAGTCGAGTTTTTGGATAAATCTCGGATTCGAATTAATTATTTAAACCCGAATCGAATTCGGATCTAGCTTCGGATTTATTTACATCCGTTCTGAATCCGACCCGCCCTAGCCGAAGGCCAACTTTTCGAATAATTTTTTAGTATAATTGATAAATAAGATTAAACTAATTTAAAAAATCACGCTATAATTACGCAATATAATCATGTTATATGGTTATAAAACTTATATAATTTTATTTCTAACATGTACTAAAAAGAAAAATGGAAGATGCACAGTATTGTAATTTGTACTATTGCGTGCATATATTCACATAGTCTATTGTAATAAACGTTGTGTGTGTGCTTTTTTTTTTCCAAACATTATTTGGAGAAGGAATAGAGGATAGATTGAATTTCATGTATGAGGATTATGGGTAAATATTGAGAAAAAAAAAAAGTAAAGTACGAAATTATATTTTATTTATTTAATTTTTATTTTTTAGCTAATAAGATAAATATAGCTATATTGCCATTAAATTCATTGGTTAACCATTAATATATTTGTGAAAAAGACAAATATGCCCATAGTGATATTAAATGTAGCCATCTAGCTATTTAAGCTATATTAGATATAAATTTACAATAATAACCCTTTAAATTTTAATCTTTGTCAAATTCTCTTCAATTGAAGGATCAAATTTGATCTAATTTGGAAAGAGAGATTTTCCTTAAGGGCAAGTCCAACTTTAATAGAGAGTATAGATTACATCTTTAGATGATGATGGTGAATTGTATATAAAATAATTTTGTTTATCTATATTGGTGGTCAAATTCATTCCCTATATCTATCATGTTAATCAGATTAATGTAGCTGAGCTTTATAAGTTGAAATTCCTGGAACATGGATTATATTTGATTACTGATTGTGAGGTGTTGCTGAGTCATTAATAGTATATATGTATATTTTTATTTTTTTGTTTTTGTTGATATCCATACACTGTTATATAAGTACTATAGTAAGGATTGAACTTCTATGTTGTGATGAATTTTTAGTACAGTATACACCATTTTGCCATGATATGGGTTTCGAAAATTTGATATTTTCCTATAACAGTATAGTTAACTTTGCCGACTTGCCGACCTTTCTTTTCTTACTGTATGGGCTATATATATATACATCAGGACACATAGGAAATTATTGATTTCGTGTCCTAATTTTGATATGAACTTGAGAGTATTGACAGTATACGGAACATGTTTAATGGACTTGTACGTTGTGAACGTGGATATTAATTTTAGTTGGTTATGCATATTAATGATTGTAATGGCTATTAGAACTATATTTATTAGAGGGGTATTTTTGAAATGGAAGAATTTATTAGTAAATGCCTTGGAATGGCTTGATACCATGGACGATATATATACAATTTGGAAAAATAAGAAAGGAATACGAAATGGACTGGGAATTTAATTGTTTGAAAATGGTTGTGTGATTGGTTGATTAGTTTAGTTGTTTTGGTAGTTGCCCAAGCATTAGTACATTTGCCGCACCTCTGGAATTAGGTGAAAGAAATTAATTATCACCCTAGACAGTTTAGCCTGCGGATTGACTCTTGGATTATATTTGGGTATTTCCTAGACGGCTTAGCCTGTGGAACTAACCCTTCAAACCTTCATAGACATCGAGGTTGGTCTGGGCGCCACATTAAAAAGCTCAACGGAGCTATTAGAGATCATGAGTTAGGCTTACGTCGAGGCTAGCCAAAGCTTGCAGATGAGCACCCACTTGGGTTTTGGTTTCCGCGTAGAGGTTTTTAACCATGGTCAAGGCACACTGGTGCAGTGTGGGTATGGCAAATGTGTGGAGTGCATCCTGTGGGAGGTGTACTAGTGATTAGACATATGTTGTGATTTTTTTGTGATTGTTAAACCCGAGCACCGGCTAAAGGCCAGGACGTGGTTTTGTGGTTTTGATTTGTTGTTTGGTAGTGTGCTAAGGCTTATGGTATTGTAGTGCTTGGTGTTAATTAATGATATGGGTAAATTTTATATATTTTGATTATGAACTAGAGGTAATTATGATTATATGGAAGAACTGCGATGTTTTATTTATTATGGGAATTAATAGTTATAATTGGACCTGTCATTTTGGTAGATTGCAAACTATGCAGAGTTAGAATGAGTCATTATTAATGGTTTGAGTAAACAGAATGTATATTTCAGGTTGATACAAAGTATTAGATAACACATAGCGTGTATGTGATTTGGCTGAGCTTTATTATATTTGTCTATTATGTATTAACTCCATTTTGCAGATGGATAGGTCGACTAATTTATTTTGTGCAGGTGGATAAACCTATCCTTAAAAACAGTTGCTGCTTAGATAATGTATTTATATTATTGATCAATTAACATCGTAAATAGATAAATTATAATTGAATAATGGAAGTAAGCATGTGATTATATAAGGGATAAAAGAGTTTTAGTATAATGGAATTTATATGGTTGTTGGCGTATGCTTATTGTCTTAGCATGGAAGAATTGTTCTTTAATGTTAATTATATTATTTTGTGGGAATAGATTTCCCCCTTGTTTACTCATACCAGCTTTTATGCTGACCCATGTTGCTTTGTTTTGCACGTGGGTGTGTTCCATTTGGAATGCAGGCAGGAGAGGTTAAAGCTATGGAGCTATGACAGACCGCTTGTTGGGACCAGTAGAGATCTTTAGATGTTTCATTCATGTATTTTGTTGGCGTAAGTTATGTATTATAATAGAATGTAATCAGGTGTACTTTTATCGTTTGGATTTTTCTTCACTGTATTTTATTTAAGGTTCTTGTTGGATCTGGTTTTTAAGTTAGCAATTGTTGCGGCCTGGGTTTATTTTAGTTTTTTTAAATTCGGGTCATGACATGAGTCGATGGAGTTGGCCGATGGCGGCGTGTACATCAACTGGGATCCCGCCGATTGTTTCCTGCTCACGCCTGAGACTGTCTCCGTAGTCATGGCGCTCGAGCTTGACGAGGCTCCCCTGCAGCAGGAGGCTGCACTGGTGATCCCAGACATCATCGAGGCCGTCCTTGTTGATGACCGGGTACTTATCCGGTACAGCAGTCACCTTTCTATCGGTTGGCTCCGAGTCAACCAGGGCTTGGTGGCACACTGGCTGACCACTAATGTCCTTGGGACGACAAGGACAAGTGAGTTATTCTCGGAGGGGATTCATATCCTCTGGCTGCTTCAGGAGGACCTCCACGGCTACTGGGTCCGTCGTCTTTTCGCCACCATCACCGGGGCTCGAGCCACTTCTGCTCGTCTTCCTAGCCTGGTGATGGGTATTCTGCGCTACTAGGAGGCTCCTTTTCTTCATGCCCTTTCTCTGGAGTCGGTCGTCCGACTCGAGGTCTCCAACCCGGGACTGTCTGCCTGCAGACAGTTGTTGTGGGACCTTCAGGAGGAGGTCCCCATCCAGTACATGCCCGGCGACCAACGAGTGATCGGACCTCAAAAGTGTATATTTATCCCCCGAATAACACCTTGTTTGTCTAGCACTTAGCTTATATTATTGTATTATATCTATTGATTAATGCATTTCTGTCTTTATGTAGGTTTTCGGAGCCAAAATGCGAATATTGAGTAAAAGCCCGCAAAAAGACAAAAAAAGCAAGCAAGGAAGTGTTATTTGCACAAGGGAAGAAGATTGGATATTTGCACCCGCAGAATCTGCTAAGGGCACCCCATGGTCAACTATGGTCAAATAGGTTGAGTTGACTTTTGGTCAATTTTGAATGAGGTTGACTTTCTGGTCAACTTTGACTTCAGTTGACTTTTGGTCAAGGGTCGACTTTTAAGTCAACTATTGACTTTGGGTCAACTGCTATTGACTTTGGTTGACTTTCGGTCAACTGCTGACTCCTCATGACTTTGGGTCAAATCTGTTGACTCATGTGGACCGGACTTCCTATTTTGGATCTTGATCTTATAAAGGCTCTACAAGGAGAACTAGAAGTCCGATTGGGGTCCATGACATATCAAACTGAAGGTCTTGGCCCAAACTACAATTCTAGCTCAAGAGGATTAGGTTTTACTGATTGCCTAATCCCTCTAGGAGGCCAACAGCAGCAGCCACGAATTTCACTAAGTTAGAAAGTCTTTGCATGCAAGTATTCCATTATGTAATGTCTATATAAGAGAAGTTGTAACTAGGGTTTACTAGACTTTGGTTGATCATCAACTTGAAGACCAACTTTTGTACTCAATTCAATATCAATATCAATCCATGATTTCAATTATGATGTTCTTTGATTTAATTATTTGTTCCATTGGTATGAGTAGCTAAATCATCATGGGGGGAAGGTGGAAATTTTCTAGGTGATATATGATTATTATGTTGTTTCCTCTTATTCATTGTGATTCGAGGTACTTAATGCTTATTTACTTCTAGCTGCAGTATGAGGTAAGTATGATTGTTTGTATGCTATTGTTATCCATGGTATTAAATATTATTGTTAGAATTTAGGGAGACCTAGTTTTGATAATAGTATTATATTTATTGTAGATGTGTAGTGAAATAGCTGAGAGGTGATTACTGCATGTTTGTAATATGTATCTTTTATTGGAACCCTTTCATGATTAAATTCAATAGCTGAGAGGTGAGGATTTAATCATGAATAATATGTGGAGTTAATTAGATTCAATAGCTGAGAGGTGAGAATTGGATTAATGAAGCATATTCAATAGTATACATAATAGAATCCCGTTTTAATTCAATCCAATAGCTGAGAGGTGAGGATTGATTATTATAGGTATTAATAATTAATAAGAATAGCTGAGAGGTGACTTATTGATTATTATAGATTGAATATGAAGAACAACATGATATGATTCCATAACCTAGTTTGTGGAAACCTACTACCCCCCCTATGTCATCATATAATTCTCTTTTCCATATCTTCCATATTCTTAAGTTAGGATTTATTTATTGTTTATTGCTTGTAGGAAGTAGAATCAATTCTCCAAGTTTTATTATTGATTCATTGATGTTTCTTAACCATTGTTCTTAATTGTGTTTGAGCTAAGATCTCCTCCTCTGAGGTGGGTACGACCCTTGCTTGTTACTTGTCTACTTTGATATCAATCTATACAGGCACAAGAAGGAAAAATCTACAAATATAATCTTTTGATTTACAATACACAAATATTGTAACATTAGCGAGGTGCCTATCCATACCAATGAGGAGAGGTTCCAGCTTCTCTGGAGGGGTATGGGCGAGATTTTGACTGCCGTCGAGGACTTGCAGCGTCGCTTCGACGAAGGCCAGGGGTAACCTCATCGACGACGGGGATGATATTTTCTGTTTATTAGCCATTGTAATTTCTTATTATGTATTTTGTTTTTACCTTATTTTTGTTATTACACTCTTGTTTTAAATTTTCAATCATTGTACTTATTTCCAAATATTAATAAAAATGGTTGAATTTTTAATTTTTTGCAAACTTGTCATTTTCTGAAATTATTTAGCCATTCTTGGGCTTCATTGCAAAAATTTGGACTTGTGGAGTTATTTTAAAAAATTTCTGGTCCAAGAGACCTACGTCCAAATATTTTAAAAGGAAAGGAGGTTGGGATTTGATTTTTGGAAACCTTAAGGTTTTAGGCAATACTTGGAGTCCTATTAGGGCTCAAACTCTTTATTTTTTGCCTATATATACCAAACCAAGGTTGAAGGACCGTCACTCAAAATCAGAAAAACTTTTCAAATTTTTTTATTTTCTGAGATTGGCCCGAACTCGAGTCGAGTTCCTTATAGGTCATTTCAATCTCGAGTCAAGTTGGAACCTGACAGCAGTTTTTTTAGCTTGTTTTGTGTGATTTCTTCTCGGTTTTCATGCTGGTTTTTGGTGTCTTCTTCTTTCTTTTGCAATGGCTAATAATCAGAATGATTTGTGGATACCCGATGGCATGGATATCATTCCTGAGATGGATTTTTTGAGAATTATGAATAGTCCTTATGGAGCTTCTTTTCGGGATGGGATTTTCGACAAAGGTTGCGAAGGTTTTCTTTATGATTCTACTGCTGTGTATTCCCCTTCTATGGTAAGAGAATTTTACGGTACGTTGTCCTTTGGCGTAGCTATTCCTTTTGATCGTTTCAAGGTTGTTATGCATGAGTTTCCTGTCATGTTTAATTCTTTTGCCATCACCCGAGCCTTGGGTATTCCTCTTCAATTGAGACCTATCTTGCCACATCCTGATTATCTCCTTTCCAATCAAGTTGATGTTCTGGATAATTACCTAGATCATTTTGGACCTTGCACCTTTTCTTTCTATCCTGAGAATTATGCTAATGTTGCACCTACCACTTGCCTTCCCGCTAACGTGGCTACTACCGCTTTATGGGTTATGCGGAATCTTTTAGGTGCAGATAGATTGAAGTATGTCAATGATGTTACTATGCATGTTGTCTATGGTATTGTTAATGATTTTCATGCTTTTGACATATTTTTATGGATTATTGTGGATAGTATTCGGAATGTTTTCCAAATTGGTCAGTTCATTCTCCCTACTGCTATATGTAAAATCATCCTTCGTACCTATCTTGATTGGAAGAACAGGTACAATGATTGGACTCACCTTATGCCTGTGGATCCAACTCATCGTTTTATCAGAAGAAGTCGCCTATTCACTTGGGTGCCTAACACTGAGTATGTGGGGTTTCCTGGTTTGCGTAGAAACGATGATTTTATGATTGAGGGTGAGGCTCCTTGGAATGTGATAAGGGAAGCATTAACTCATTGGCATGATAGGTTGGATGGTCTTCCTATCGCACAAGTTTGACACCAAGAGTGTAGAGTAGGATTTCCCTTTCTGTTGAGTCGGTCTTTTATTTCAGTTGTGTCTTAGTATGGAATTCCTTGTAATCTCTATGTATGTAGAGATAATTTTGTTTAGCAGGAATTTACAAAGCGGTTTGAATTTTTAGTACATTCATGGTAATATCTTTCTTACACTCTCTCCTATGCATAGTATGAGCCTTGGGGACAAGGCAATCTTTTGTTTTGGGGTGGGGAAGTATTACAATCCTTTTTGGAAATGATTTTCAAACTTCTTTATCCATACTTGTGTAAAAATTCGAAAATTTTGAAAAATCCAAAAAAATCTTTGTTACAAAGACTTTTTCAAAAATAGGATAAGTACACCTTCAATGATGAATATAATGGTTGAATTCTCTTCTTTTCAAGTTTAAGGACATTTATTGCTTCACCAAGTAGTTGAGTCTTATACTACATTTGCATGAGCATAAGCATGGCATTCATCTGCATTTATTACAGATTACATGTGCAAATACAACTACACCTTGAGAAATTTGAGGAATAAGTGTGGAGACTTAACCTAGTGAGCTTTTGAGCCCCGTCCTTTTCTTGGAGAGATATTACATCAATCTGGAGTCAGAAGACTCAACCTCTCAGTTTTGTCTGTTTTTAGTCTCATATTCATTTTTATAGTTAGCCTTGAGATGACATCAAGTGGGTGTAATATAAACTTGGGTCTTGTAGCTTGTTCAAGATATCGATGTGATCACCATATCAGTACTTAGAGATGATACAAAAACATTTAGATAAACCTTGTTTACCTTAGCCTACCCTGATGATATTTATCCCTTAGGTTGACCATTCTGAACCTTTCTTGTTACTTAGCCTTTTTTCTTGGGCCCATTATCCTTACCAAACTTCATTATATGAGTTAAATACCCTTAGAATGCTTAGGTCCTTTTACCCATTGTTTTTGGAACATGAGGATGATTGTTTATGTGGTTACAAGAAAAAAGGAGAAATACATAGAAATCTCCAAACTAGCGAGATGAACCAAATATTGAAAACCAAAAAATTTGAAGAAATTCTAGAAAAAACCAGAATCTTCCAAACCATTTCAAATCCAAAAAGAAAAGAAGATTCCAAAATATTGGCTGGAGCTTCATTGAAATTTTCCCAAAAGAAGATAAGAAACACTTCTTCCCAAGGACGTTTGTTTTCTACCATAAACAGAGTGAAAAATTCTAAAAATTTCTCCATGTGCTGTTATTACAAATCACAAGTGTTGAAGGCCCGAATGTTCCAAAAATATTTCACAAAAGCATTTTCCATTTCTAGCCCTGTCCTAAGCCAAGTTACAACCCATCACTGTCTTTTGTAGATCTAAGCTGATATGGTAGGATGTGGCGAGTAAGTGAGAAGGTGCTGAGGTGAAAAACCCGACATCTCAAGCAAGGCTAATTTTTCCATTATTTGAGACTAAGTTCATTCCATTACACCAGTCCGTTCTTATTTATATATGTGAGATGATTGTCCATCTTCCTTCCTCACATAGAGGTAAAATGATAAACACCATCTCTGAGTGACTTTATTTCTGAGTGTATGACTGTGAGGCAGAAGTCAAGGCGACCTTTCAGATGGTAACTTAAGACCAGTGGTAGGATGGGTACATGCCTGTCTTCAATGCTTTTGAAACTGTTATGCTTGGTTTATATTTCATATCTTATTCATGCATTTGTAGTATGCTATCTCATATGAACGGTTTTGCAATACTTATCCTTATCCTTGATATAACCATTTCTGAGGTAAATGGTAGAAATTTCTATTCTTTGGATTAGTCATTGTAGTAAGTTTGTGGGTATCTTCTCTGGAAAACCCTCAGGAGACTATAACTCCTCCACCTGGGAAATCCTTGTGGTTAAAAGCCTTGATGCATATGGTTAATGCAATCACCTTAGTTTTACTTCTCTTTTGAGTCCTTAATTCTTTCTTCCCATCTTTGATTGAGGACAAGCAAAGTGTTGTTTGGGGGTATTTGATTAGTCATCAAAAGTGTATATTTATCCCCCAAATAACACTTTGTTTGTCTAGCACTTAGCTTATATTATTGTGTTATATCTATTGATTAGTGTTTTCTTGTCTATTGTGTAGGTTTTATGAGCCGAAATGCGAATATTGTGTTAAAGCCCGCGAAAAGTCAAGAAAAACAAGCAAAAAGGTGTTATTTGCATAAGAGGAGGAGAATTGATATTTGCACCCACAAGATTAGCTGAGGGCACCCCACGGTCAGCTCTGTTGACTTGACTTTAGGTCAAAGTGGGGCGGTCCAATTCTCAGCCCAAACCGGATCCTATTGGAGCCCACAAGTCAGAATTTCTATTTAGGGCTTTATTTAAAGTCCAAACTTAAAAAGGCTCTGCAAGGAGATCCAGAAGTCTGATTTCGGCCTATGAGCTATCAAACTGAAGGTGTTGGTCCAAGATACGACTTCAGCCCAAGAGAATTAGGTTTTGCCTAAAACCTAATTCCTCTAGAAGACCAACAGCAGCAGCCACGAATTTGACCTAGTTTGGAAGTATTTGCATGCAAGTATTCTACTTTGTATTTCTATATAAGAGAAGTAGTAGTTAAGGTTTACGTATCTTTTAGACTCCTATCTTTTAGATCTAGAGTTTTTCATAGAGAGAGAAAAGAGAATATTTTTGTGAGAGAAAGTTGATCTTCTTCTTCTTTGTATCAAGCTCTATTCATATCAATCAAATCAAATCACTTTACTTTATAATGTTTTATTATTTATTTATTTATTCCATGGTGTTATCATCAAGGATGAGTAGCAAAATCTCCTTAGGGGGATGGTTGAAGCACTCTAGATGATGCAAAAGCATCATGTTTGTTCTTATTGTTCATCGTGATTCAAAGTTCTTAATGCTTATTTACTTCTAATTCGCGATATGAGGTAAGTATGATTATTTGCATGCTATTGTTATCCATGTTATTAAAATACTATTGTTAGGGTTTAGGGAGACCTAGCTTTAATGGTTTTATTTATATTGATTAAGGATGTGTATTGAAATAGCTGAGAGGTGATTATTACATATCCAAAGTTGATATCTTTTATTGGAACCCTTTTGTAATTAAGTCAAATAACTGAGAGATGATGATTTAGTTATGAATAATATGTTGAGTTAATTAAATTGAATAGCTGAGAGGTGACGATTTGATTAATAAGACATATTCAATTGCATGCATAAGAGAATCCCGTTTTAGTTCAGTGGAATAGCTGAGAGGTGACTACTTGATTATTATAGGTATTAATGATTAGTTGGAATAACCGAGAGGTGACTAATTAATTATTATAGATTGAACATGAATGAACTACATGTGATGTTTGCATGATTTAGTTTGTGGATACCAATTCTTTCCCCTTTGTCATCATATATCTTCTTTACATCTCTACCATCTTCTTAAGTTAGGGTTTACTTATTATTATTGCCTGTAGGAAGTTAGAATCAATCTCAAATCTTGTTTATTGATTCCTTGCTGTTACTTAATTATTGTTTTCAATTGTGTTTGAGCTAAGATCTCCCCCTCTGAGGTGGGTAGGACCCTTGCTTGTTACTTGTCTACTTTGATATCCAATTTATACAGGCACAAGAAGAAAAATTCTATACAAATCTATCTTTTGATTGTGAGGTACACAAATATCTTACAATCAGAGACCTTCTTTATTCCCTCCTCTTCACCATTGTTGTGGAAACACTTTCAAGGATGGTTGAAAGAGTGATGAATCTTAGTCTTTTATGTTGAATTAAAGTTGTTCCTAATGCACATGAAATTGGTTTCATTCAATTTACAGACGATACTCTTATATTCATTAAGCCTTCCCCTATCCAAGTTCTCACCTTGAGAGGCATCCTCCTACGCTTTGAATCCATTTCTAGGCTAAAGAGTAATCTTTCTAAATCTTCTATTTCTCCCATTGGTGACGTTCCCAACATTCACTTCCTTGCTTCTCTCATCTAATACAAAGTCCAATTTCTTCCTGGTAAATACTTGGGTCTTCCTTTCGGTGCCTCTTTCAACTGTAAATCGATTTGGGACACGATTATTGGACTCTACACTAAGAGGCTTGGTAGTTGGTCAAAGAAAAACCTTTCAAAAAATAGGAAGGTTTTACCTCTCCAATCTACCCTTTCCAACCTCCCGGTGTATCAACTTTCCATTTTCACTCTCCCCTCTAGTATCTCGAATCGTCTTGAGAAAATTATGAGAGACTTTTTATGGGGCTCTTGTTGTGAAAAGAGAAAGATGCACCTCGTTAATTGGAATCAATTATGCGCTCCAAAAGAAAAAGGTGGCCTTGGTGTGAGGCTTCTTTCTATTATGAATAAGTCCCTTTTAGGGAAATGGATATGGAGGTCCGAAAATGAGAAAACTAGTTTATGGAGGAAGCTTATAGTAGCCAAATATGGAGTGGATGAAAGGGGATGGTGGCCTAAGACCTCTTCCACCCTCATGGATGCGGCCTGTGGAAAGGCATCATGCAACATGCTCATGAAATCAATCAAAAACTACCTACAAGGTAGGGGAAGGAGACAATCAATTTTTGGCACGATTCATGGTGCTTTGACATGTCACTCGCCACTAGACTTCTATTTCTCTCTTTATCGTATTGCTACAAAGAAGAATGGTCGTATTAATGACCATTGTGTCATGGTAAATGATGAAGTTCACTGAAATCTACATATGCGCAGGCAATTGAGGATAGAAACACAAAAAAATCTACTATAGGTTCTTAATGCCTTTGCATTGGGAGAGGGCAGTGACATATGGCATTGGAAGCTGTCCGAGAAGGGAATTGTCTCTGTCAAGTCCTTGTACTGTGATCTGGAAGAGGAAATAAAATTGGGTATCCACTACTAATGAACTTCCCTCACAAAGCAGTATGGAAGACATGTACCTTCTAAGTTGAAAATCTTTTTATGACTGTTATACTTGACAGAATACAAACCACAAATAAATTAATCAGCTACACATGTTGACCGTTTATACAGCCTGTGTAAATCAACTCTTATACCATCCGGTCACATCTTTCTCTTCTGCAAGTTCTTTAAGGAAATAGGGTGTAGGTTACTGCAAGATGTTTACGACATTAAAACATTCCTAGATAACGCACAAACTAGTGATAATATCATCACATCATGGCCATTGTACTCTAGTATGGGTCTTGACAAACAAAGATAAGGCAGATCATTCATGTTGCTATTAGGTGGTGCATTTGGAAGCAAAGAAACGACTGCAGGTTCAGAAACACTATTCCAGTGCAGTGGCATAGCCAAGAATTGCATCCAGAGGGAGCATTCAATGTTTTATTTGGCTATGGCAAAAATCGAACAAATCAATATAAGCACAGCAAAAAGTAGTATTATTAATAGTTTTTATGAGGAAAATGTTCCATTCAATTTCTATGGCAAAAAATGAATAAAACAAAATACAATTTTTTTTTTAAAAAAAAAAATCTTCAAATTGATAGTCTACCATTTATAAAAAAAACTACATAAGTAACAAATTAATTTAGACAATGAATAATTTCTTGTGGTAAGGAGTGCACAAATCTGTACACTTTGTTAAAAAAAATGAATAAGCAAGAACCATAGTGTAATTAATAAAGGGAAATCATATGACACCCGACTCTTTACAAAGAGCTATCCAAAAAAAAAAAAAAAACACTCCTAATAAACTTATTTAAAAACAAGATCATCGCAAGGCTTTTGTCTGGGACAACCAGTCCACGCAACTCCATAAAACTTCTAACATCGAATTCCAAACGCTTAAAAGAAATCATAACATACAGAATTTGATAAAATTTCATTTCTTTATGGCAAAAACACAACATCTTAACTTCGTAGATAGATAGATGAAAAGATCTCTAAGTTTTGTTGCAATTGATTTGAGATTCAAAAATTAGGTTAGAGAGAAAGACTTGTGATGGATTGGAATGAAAGAGCTCACATAAATCCTCGAAAGGAGATCTTTTGACAAAATGAAGAGACAAAACATATTAAGTTGGGTAGCTCTTATCACATATGGTGCTTTTAATTAGTCATAATTTTGAGATAGAGTATATTTAATTTTTTGGATAGCTTTTTATAAAAAGTCTGGTGTCAATATGATTTCCCTTAATAAATAACGCATATGCAAACTTTGATAATACCATGGTTGAGTGTACATCCACAAGTCCACAGTACAAAGAAGAAGAAGACAAAATGGCAGATGATTAGAGAAAAGGATGTAAAAAAGATATATAACAATTGTGCAATTTTCCTTTTTCATTCCCTCCACGATTCTCTTCTAAATTCCTAATATATAATAACATACACGGATTTAATAAGGATTTTTGAAAATAGGAATAAAATAAAATAAAAATAGTAAGAAGTTTATCAATTTTGTTAACTGGACGAAAAAAAATTGTAAAATTTGAGGGTCCGCACCCTCAACCCCCTGGCTCTGCCACTGTTCCAGTGTGCTAAATGTGTCATGACAGTTAAAGACTTTGTATGGAACTGGTTAGGTGGCAACGCTATGTGTAAGTACATAATTATACCAGACTCCACATGTTACTCGGTTCTAACAAATCAACCTAGTAAAATAGGTTGCGATGCAGGCTATCACTCAGATAAGACAGATGATAAGTCCTCAAAAGTGTATATTTATTCCCCAAATAACACCTTGTTTGTTTAGCACTTAGCTTATATTATTGTGTTATATCTATTGATTAGTGTTTTCTTGTCTATTGTGTAGGTTTCATGAGCCGAAATGCGAATATCGTGTTAAAGTCCACCAAAAGTCAAGAAAAGCCCGCAAAAAGGTGTTATTTGCACAAGAGGAGAAAATAGATATTTGCACCCCACAGATCTGCTGAGGGCACCCCACGGTCAGTCCTGTTGACTTGACTTAATGTCAAAGTGGGGCGGTCCAATTCTCAGCCCAAACCGGGTCCCATTGAAGCCCACAAGTCAGAATTTCTATTTTAAGCCTTATTTAAAGTCCAAACTTAAAAACGCTCCACAAGAAGATCCAGAAGTCTAATTTGGGCCATGAGCTGTCTAATTGAAGGTCTTGGTCCAAGCTACAATTTAAGCACAAGAGAATTAGGTTTTACTGAAGACCTAATGTTTCTAGAAGACCAACATCAGCAGCCACGAATTTGACCTAATTTGGAAGTCTTTGCATGCAAGTATTCTACTTTGTAATTTCTATATAAGAGAAGTAGTAGTTAAAGTTTAGGTATCTTTTAATTTATCTTTTAGATCATCTTTGAGTTCTTCATTGAGAGAGAAAGTTCTTCTTCTTCTTCTTTTGTAAAAACTCAATATTCAATATCAATTCCATTATGATGTATTGGATTTTAATTATTTATTCCATGGTGTCATCATCAAGGATGAGTAGCTAAATCTCCTTAGGGGGATGGTGGAAGCTCTCTAGATGATGTAGAAGCACCATGTTTGTTCTTAATGTTCATTGTGATTCAAAGTTCTTAATGTTTATTTACTTCTAATTCGCGATATGAGGTAAGTAAGATTATTTGCATGTTATTCTTATCCATGTTGTTAAAATACTATTGTTAGGGTTTAGGGAGACCTAGCTTTAATGGTTTTATTTATATTAATTGAAGATGTGTAGTGAAATAGCTGAGAGGTGATTATTACATATCTGCAGTTTATATCTTTTATTGGAACCCTTTTGTAATTAAATCAAATAGCTGAGAGGTGATGGTTTATTTATGAATTAATATGTTGAGTTAATTAAATTGAATAGCGGAGAGGTGACGGTTTGATTAATAAGACATATTCAATAGCATGCATAAGAGAATCCCGTTTTAGTCGAGTGGAATAGCTGAGAGGTGACTGCTTGATTATTATAGGTATTGATAAATAGTTGAAATAACCAAGACGTGACTTATTAATTATCATAGATTGAACATGAAAGAACTACATGTTATGTTTTGCATTATTTAGTTTGTGGATACCAACTTTCCCCCTATGTCATCATATATCTTCTTTACATCTCTACCATATTCTTAAGTTAGGGTCTACTTATTATTATTGCCTGTAGAAAGTAGAATCAATCTCAAATCTTATTATTGATTCCCTTGGTGTTTCTTAGCCATTGTTTTCTATTGTGTTTGAGCTAAGATCTCCCCCTCTGAGATGGGTACGACCCTTGCTTGTTGCTTGTCTACTTTGATAACCAATTTATACAGGCACAAGAAGGAACTTCAATAAAAATATAATCTTTTGATTAATAGATACACAAACGTCTACTACCAACAGACTGGCTCACGTAGCAAGCACGTGAGATCAGTCATGACAGAGAATACTTGGAAGACAGAGATCCACGTCTCTACTTCACAACCGTCAGATCTTCTAAGACCTCACGACCTACATTACATACACGGTATGAATAGTATATAAGGGGCAAAACCCTAAACACAAGGGATGAACTATCACTTCTCTCTACTTTTTCGCCTTCTTCTTCTTTTCATCTACACTATCTGACTTGAGCGTTGGAGTGCTAACGCCGGGAACAACTTCGACGTGTTTTGCAAGTAACAGAGATGATGACGAAGGAGTTAAACCATTCTTCACTGCCTTTACTGATCTCAAGATGTTGGCGGAAAGACCGCTTACACAATGAATTCAGATCATGAAGACCTTCTCTGATTGTCTGTGATGTGATTGGATCCATCTTCTTACGCCGTGACTACAAAGGTCTACCATTGTATTCTTGTATTGCCTATTGTCATTTGATGTACTCATATCCCAGTGCTTGTGAAACATCATTCACAACTTGAATTGTAATCTCTGCCGGTTATTAATATAGTGCGATTTAAAAATAAAAATTAAAAGAGAATGGAAATTTTAAAATATAAATTGCTTTTTCTTCCATACAAACTCCTTCAATACAAACTAAAATCTCAGTCACATATTTGGTTGGTTGAAACTTGTTTACTTGTAGTCTAGGTTTGTAAAAAAAATTAAAAGCTTTTTGGTCAAAGAACTTTTTATTCCACCTAACCACTACCTTTACACATCACAATTTGGGCTTTGGACTTAATAAGTTGTTGAATCCATATCACTGGGCTCTAGATGTGGATTCTAACTCTCTTATTGAGTTACTAAATTCATCTTATCCAACAAATCATTTACTCATGGGCTTAGGATATGGATCTTATATGTGTCTTAAATGGGTGGGTCGCTTTGTAGTTATATTTGATTCTAATCTCTATGAAAAATATCCATTTCAATGAAACATCATGTCGATAATATTTAATATAAATTCTAGTTTACCACAAAAAATCTACAATTATGTTTTTGCAAACGTAGGTTAAATCATTTGAATTTTTATATTTATATTATTGAAGTTAACTTTAAGAAATTTTGAATAGTAGTCAATTACGCTCAAACTTGATCAAGACAAGTCTATTTTGATCAACTTGAATGAAATGCAAGCATTAAGTTTAGTCATTTCTATAAGTACAAGTTGTGGAACTCTCTCTCGTCAACTTGGTCAATTTAAGTCAAAATTATATATCTTATTGATCAACTTAGCTTTTAATTACAACAAAGGTAAAATTAAAAAATGGTGCTTTTGGAATAATATATGTTTATATGTCTCTATGTATTTAATTGCTCAATATGCGTATTATTTGTATTTTAGGCGGTTTAATTAATTGGGTTGGGCGTCTAAACAGAAATTAATCGAGCTAGACATTGATTAATCAGACGAGGCGGCAATTATTTGATCTAGATGTCGACTAATTAATCTGGGCATAAAAACTTGGAATATATTATTCAAAAAAATAAAAAGATCTAAAATTAGTAAAGAAGACCTATGTCTTTGTTTTAAGAAATTGTACTTTCTATAAAAAAAAACACATTAAGACATATATTATGCTCGTTGTTAAGTACCATGGAGAGTTAACTTACGTTATTATATTTGTGGGAAATTATTTTGTGACACATAACATTATTTAAACAACAATATGTTATTTTTACTAATTATTCTTTATTTTTAAATACCTTGTAATACAATAATTTTGTTTTATATTTATTAAAAAAAATTGTTATATTAAATAAAAATCGCCCAATACTTATTCAAAAATATTATTTTATTAAAAATATAAGCTAGTCCAAAAATCTAAAGAGTTCGTCGATTTGAAGTGGTTGTTTCGTCTTGAACTAGCATTTTAAATCGTATACTAGATACATGTACTATCAGTTTAAGTCGTGACAGACAATTCTAATTGATATTGAGTGGTCGTACTAATATATTATTTTTACCAATTATTCTTTATTATTAAATAGCTTGTAATACAATAATATTGTTGTATATTTATTAAAAAATATATATTTTATTAAATAAAAATCTCCTAATATTTATTCAAAAATATTACTTCATTAAAAATATAAGTCCAAAAATCTAAAGAGTTGTACAATTTGAATTGGTCGTTTGGTCTTGAAATAGTATTTTAAATTGTATACTAGATACATGTACTATCTGTTTAAGTCGTGATAGACAATTCTAAGCGATATCGAGTGGTCGTATTAATATGTTATTGTTATCAATTATTTTTTATTATTATATAACTTATAATATAATAATTTTGTTGTATATTTATTAAAAAAGATTATTTTATGAAATAATAACTGTCTAGTACAATATAACCCCTATAAATTAATAGCCTTGAGACCACCAAAATCTATTAATTTAATACAATATTAATTAATCAATAAATTAATAATCTATTACTTTAGCGAAGTATTTATACATTATCAGTTTTATTCTAAGTATATTGTCTGTTATTCTTATAAAAATAAGATATTTTGACTTATTTCAATAAATAAGGATTTATAACCCATAATAAATGATGTAGACAATAAACTTAATTTTACGGGATTATATACTCTTAGTATTTTACCTATTGTATGTATAATGTATTAATTAAATTTAATAAAAAAACTCAATTGGATTTGACTTTCAACAAAAAAATTGATTCTTGTTTAAAAAATATAGTAAGACATAATGAAAAATTAAGTACTTTTTAATAGATTATTAGTTTACATAATATTGGACCTATAGAAACATATAAAGGTCTCTTCAAAATTCATTAACTTATAAATTTCGCGAATTTATCAATTTAGTGCATTTGACCAAATCGGGACTTGCAAATTGTATTAATTAAGCAAGATTATTAATTAATCGCGTATCAAATTATCGAGGTTATACTATATTTATTTAAACATATTATTTCATTATTAAAAATATAAGCTAGTCCAAATATCTAGAGAGTTCTACAATTTAAACTTGTTGTTTGGTCTTGAACTAGTATTTTAAATTGTATACGAGATACATGTACTATTAGTTTAAGTCGCGACAAATAATTCTAAGCGATATCAAGTGGTCATATTAATATGTTACTTTTATCAATTATTTTTTTTATTATAAAAAAATATTTTATTAAATAATTAATAACCTCCTAATACAATATAATTTCTATAAATTAATAGCCTTGGGACCACCAAAATCTATTAATTTAGTGTGATATTAATTAATCGATAAATTAATAATCTATTACTTTAACGAAGTATTATATATACATTATCAGTTTTATTCTAAGTATATTGTTTGTTATTCTTATAAAAATAAGATATTTTGACTTATTTCAATAAGTAAGGATTTATAGCCCATAATAAATGATGTAGACAATAAACTTAATTTTACGGGATTATGCACTCTTAGTATTTTTTTTATTTTTTATTTATTGGAAAGCGGGGTTGAGGGGACCCCTACCCCTTTAAATTACGTGTAGAAACTTATACCAACAATCAACTATTGGTGTGTTTCGAACCCACGACCTCTCCACTTTGTGAGAGGGGTGCTACCATATATTGTATGTATAATGTATTAGTTAAATTTAATAAAAAACTCAATTGGATTTGACTTTCAACAAAAAAATTGATTCTTGTTTAAAAAAGATAGTAAGACATAATAAGAAAATTAGGTATTTTTTATTAGATTATTAATTTATATAATAGATAATAAGACCTATAGAAATATATAAAGGTCGATTTCTTCAAAATTCATTAAGTTATAAATTTAAATTTAGCGAATTTAATAATTTAGTACATTGGCCTAAATCGGGACTGGCAAATTTTATTAATCAAGAGAAATTATTGATTAATCATGTATCAAATTCAGGGTTATACTGTATTTATTCAAAAATATTACTTCATTAAAAATATAAGCTAGTCAAAAAATCTAAAGTGTTATACGATTTGAACTGGCCGTTTGGTCTTGAACTAGTATTTTAAATCATATACTATCAGTTTAAATCGTGAGAGACATTTAAATCGTAAGAGACAATTCTAAGTGATATTGAGTGGTCGTATTAATATCTTATTTTTACAAATTATCCTTTATTATTAAATAACTTGTAATTAATACAATAATGTTATTGTATATTTATTTAAGAATATTATTTTATTAAATAAAAAATTGCCTAAAATTTATTTAAAAATATTATTTTATTAAAAATATAGGTTGGTTCAAAAATCTAAAAAATTTTGTGATTTGAACTGATCATTTGGTCTTAAAGTAGCATTTTAAATCGTATAATAGATATAAGTACTACCAATTTAAGTCGTGACATGCAATTCGAAACGAAATGATATTAAGTGGTCGTGTCAATATGTTATTCAAGCATGTCCAGAAGTTAGACAACATGAAGTAGTCGGCTTCTAGTCCACAACTACTTCAAATCAAAGAATAAACATTGTGCCGACTAGTTTAGTTTGTAGTGTACCAAAACCATAAGAAATAGTACTATTATAATAAAATAATAGTACTAGTAGAAAAACAGATAAAGATAACTTTAAATTGATAGTATATGCTAATTAATGCTATGAATATATTTTCTAATATCACATCCATTAAATGCTATCCTCATTTACTAAGTATTTCAACGTAAGATAGTGTTTATGTCAAAAGCGTTATTGCATTTATTATGAATGCTATAAAAACAATGGCGTTTAGCAAATGCTATACCAACTTGTTGACATTCCAAGTTAAAATTTATTTTTTATCTTAAAATAAAATAACAATAAATTATAAATAAATAAATAATAAATAAATAAATTATATCTAAGCAATAAACATGAAAAATTGGATTTTTAATAATTAACAAAACTCAAATAAAATGTATATAATGAGTGAGAAATTAGAAATTTGCAATATCAAGATAATGGTCCTTATTACAGAACAAGTATTCGAGTGTAAATACCTGAAGTTTGCCTTTTGTAATGAAATGGTATCAAATATCAATGAGATTTTATATTTTCTTTTATCTTATTGTTGTATATGTTTGAATTAACCAGAAAAAAAGTGTCATTATATCTAATAAAATTCGATTTCAAACCAATCAAAATTGGATTTCACAATTGTAATTTGTTAACACAAAAAAAAAATGGATAGCATTTGTGAAAGCTATAGTTATTGAACAATAGCATTTACAATGTCAATAAGCTATTGTTTAATAGCGTTGGTATAAAATACTATCTGTAAATGCTATTAATTACTACAACATTTTACACGAAACGCTATTGTGAATAGTATAGCATTTAAATAAATGCAATTACGGGCATAGCATTTGAAAAAAACACTATTAAAACAAAGATAGCATGACCATAGATAGTGTGTTTTAAATGCTATAAAAGGTTTTTAATAGCATTTATTTCGCGCTATTTATTTGGATTTTTCTAGTAGTTATACTTTGAACTATTATGACCAGTTCCAATCATTTCTGCGTATCTACTACAATTTAAACTGGTTGTACGTGTTGGAATATTAGTTCTGGCAGTTCATATTGCTCTTCAACAACCTAAATTAACCGTTTCTACCGTATTATTAATCATTTTGAATTTTTTCAACGACCAGTTCAAATCGTTTCTGAGACAGATTTCTGACTTGACGTGATCATATATAGGCTGGTCCAAAAATCCAGAGAGTTCAATGATTTGAAATGGTCGTTTCATTTTGAACTACTAGTTTAAGTCATATATTAGGTACATATACTATTATTTTAAGGCGTAACATATAATTCTAAATCAAACGATAAACTTTTGGCTACTAAACTCACAAACAGTCCATATGTTCATTGTTTCACAATAAACTATAAGCATAGCAAGACAATCAAATCTAGTTAGACGATGTGGAATTCTTCGTCGATTGCTCATATTGATCCATTCTTCACGTCGTTTATCTGCGCACGAGCATATGAATCTTCTCCTGATACGAATACCATTTTTCACTTTTAACATGTCCTTGCACACACTAAACCCTTTTAATTTGGCGTACTCATTGTAGAATAAGTAAGCTTCATCTTCAGTTTCGAATTGTTCTTCCAAAATGTTGGCCTCAGAAAAATCATCTAAATCTTCATCAATTTCTTTTTCAAACCTTAAACCAATGTCAAGTAGTATATTAACGTCAAAACTCTTTCTCTCATTCCCATCCTCGGAATCACAGTCGTTATTTACTTCAGCATAATCGTCTATAGAATCCATGGCCATAATGTGCCCCCTAAAAGAATTTTGAAATAAAATGATAAACCATAATACAATGAGAAAAAAATAAAAATAAATTTACAAGAATAAATAATAAGAAAACAATAATGAATCGATGGTACTATATTATTGGTAATACATATATATTGTTCTTTCTCTAATTTATTATTGGTTATAGTCATGCTTGGATCACATATTCATATAACCACTTGAACTCATTCCTAGATGTACAGTACGCCTGGAACGGGTCGTTTAAAAGTCTACTTCTCAATTTAAACTAGTATAAGAATAATTGACAACTAGTTTAAGTCGTTTAACTCTCTGAATATGGTTGGACAACATATCCATATAACTATTACAGATCATCCCAAAATGTACTTTACAACCTTCAAATTGTATCTAAAACTTACTCAAGGTGTAATGACCTTGGATATTACACATTTATTAAAAAAAAAAAACCATGGACAAACAATTAGCAATTAATATGTTGTCTAAACAAGACATTTTCTCTAAACCATGATCAATAAATTTTAGGGGATCTAAAACAATCAAGATTTAATTGTTCACAGTAGAAATGACATTGATCGAACCTAGATAGTGCTTTAAAATCTCTCGAAGTTTAGAGATATGTCATTGTCATAAAAATCTAAATTCATTTGTATGAAATAGCTTAAGCAATAGAAAATAAAACTCACTAACATAGAGAAATAGATTTCATTCAATCAAGTTGTGCATTAAATAATAGTAAAGAAAACTTACTAACCTAGATATATTTTCCCTTAGTTTAAGCCGCAAAGAAGAAAAGTTAGAGTTTGATCGTACGAAATAACTGATGTGAGTGACCAACCTTAACAACAATATAATTGGGAGAAACATGATGGAAGGTGGGAATCAATGGAAGAACAGAGAAACATGAAAGATATAAATGAAGATGAAGGTGAGAAGAAAAAAATACAATAAAAGAAAGAGTTTTTGTTGGTGATGTGTATAGATGGGTCCTATAAAAATAATAGAAAATAAATTAACTTAGATTTTTGTTTGACTTTTGTGTTAACTCCCCTTAACGGGCCCAAGCCCAGGTTAATTACAAGTCAAAGCCCAAGATTATAATCATTAAGAGCCTAAGCCTAGTTCAATTAGTAATAAGGCTTAGGCCCGTTACTACATTCAATATCAATCATGGGCTTTATCAATATCAATCATGGACTTTATCTATTTAAGTCCATTATATTTAATAAGGTTAATATGGTAATTCTATATCCTTGTAGAGATTTCCTTAACCTAATCCAACTACAACTCCAATATCTCTACAACTCCTAATTCAATAACAATTTCAATATCTTTAAAACTCATGTTCCTAATAGGACATGAGATACATTATCTTGTCATTATATGGTCCAAATACATGGGACTACAAATACTACAATACATTAGGGATCGTTGGATCACATCCTAACCCCAATCAAACTCTACATTTGAACTACGTTATAAAAGGCTTGATTCCATCTCTTTTACGGATACGTAGGCAACTAAGAAACAACTTAGTGCAGCCATTATCAATTACCAAAACCCTATTCTTTCATCTTCATCTTCTCCAATACCTTAGATCATAACATTAGGGGTTTCTTCTTGATCTTACATCACATTGGTCTGAAATCTGGTTGAAACACTTTGGCGCCGACTGAAGGTTTCTTTCCCCCTACAAAAAACCTATTTTTCAAAAGGAATCAAGCTCTTTATTTTCAATGGCAACAACTAGATCTCAACAAAACAAGCAATTAAGTAATGGTGGACGTCAAGAAGGTTCAACACATGTGCAAGCTCGTTCTCAAGGTTCTAACCCTAGGGAGCATACTGTCACTTCCAAGAAGGTTTCATCTAATGGCGAAGAACACTTGGTTTCTTCTTCTTCTTCTCAACTATCAAAATCCAAGGAGCGTACTCAACATGAAGAAGTCATGATTTCTAAAAACGAGTATCTACGCCGCAAACTCAAAATGCTTCAACATAAGAACAATGGTCTAAGGAGGAAGTTGAAACATGCAAATCACAATGGTAATGAGGTTCGTTAACTCCATCTTCTTCAAACGTTTTTGTTAAGTTCGGAGTCAATCCAAATCCAAGGAAAAAAACTCGACCTTCAACCATCCCGGAAGTTGAAGAGGACATTGAAGATGACATTGTATTACCGTCACAAGAACAATCCCCAGTTGACTTGGAAAAAGAAGATGAACACCGAAACCCTAAGGGCCTTAGGGTTCATGTTAACGGTCAAAGTGAAGCAAGAGACCAACATCACTTTCGCACCAAAGGAGTCATGGCAACCTTGCTAGGAGGTACTACTACACACCATGCTTTGAAAAGGTTGCGTGGAAGACCTCCAGCTAGGGCCCGAGACAAAGCCAACACACTCGCCACAAGAGTGCCCAGCGGCTATGAGTGTGACAAAACTCACCCGAAAGCCATGTCGAGCGGCTATGAGTGTGACAAAACTCACGCGAAGACCATGCCCAGCGGCTATGAGCGTGATAAAACTCACCCGAGGGCCATGTCGAGCGGCTATGAGCGTGACAAAACTCACCACAAGGCCATGCCCAACGGCTATGAGTGTGACAAAACTCACCCGAAGGCCATGTCCAGCAGCTATGAGCGTGACAAAAATCACCCGAAGGCCATGCTGAGCGGCTATGAGCGTGATAAAACTCACCCGAAGACCATGTCGAGCGGCTATGAGCGTGACAAAACTCACCCGAAGGCCATGCCCAACGGCAATAGGCATGACAGACCCCCCCCCCCCCCCCAACTACACTATCTCCAGCGGCAGTACACCCAACAGTCGTCCAAAGAGGCCTTTGTCCAGCGGCAGTATGTCCAGCACTCTCCAAAACAGGTTATGGTCCAAAGGCTATGCTCCTCACTATTCCGACAGATACCTTATTCGACCATCCAATCATTACCACTTACGTCGAGAAACCTCTCCCGGATGTAGGGGCACATACCACAACTCTCAACAAGGGGGACGAAACACTCGTTCACCAACATCTAGGTCCCTAATACATTACCGCCAAAATGCTGACCATGACACTTATGCACATGAATATGGTCATGATGGCAATGGTAAAGTAGGGATCGAGAACCTCACTGAAGAGAAGTTGCAAAGAATGATCGCTCAAGCAATTCAAGCAAAAGACGCTAAGGAGAATAGACTCGGCAACATTGCCCATCATACGGGCAAAACTTCCCCATTTTCCTTCCAGATTCAAGAAGCAGAGCATCACCTAGAATTCGAGTTACCAAGTTTCAAAGAATACAATGAAGTTGAGGGTGATCCTTGGCTTCATATTTCCAAGTTCAAAAACAAGATGGTGCTCTTTAGTTATGATGATGCACTCATGTGCAAGATGTTTCCTTCCACCTTTGGTATCAAACCTCTTCGATGGTTCTCCGAACTTCCACGGGGTTCTATCCACAACTACAATGATTTCTCTGTCAAATTTGTCAAACACTTTAAGCATAATTGGCGTCACCGTAAGGATGTCATTGTGTTGTTCAACATTAAGCAAGGAGATGGAGAGCTATTAAGTAAATTTGTAGCTCGATTTAGACAAGCCCAAGCGAAAATACCCGATGTCTCAGATACACTTGTTGTTTATGCTTTCAAGGTAGCGTTACTACATGATGACAAAGGGTTATATAGTTCCATTGTGTTTGACACTCCGACCACCAAGTAAGAACTTTTCTCTAGAGCTCAAAAGTATATCCATCTTGAGGATAATACAATTACCAAACAAGAGCACGAGGACTCAAATCACGAGAAGTTTATCTCCAAATTCAATTTCACATCTCAAAAGCAAGGTGACAATAGCAACAAAACTCCTACATACAATCAAGTCGTCAACTCCAAATTTTGAGAAGATGATGGCTCTTTGATCTGTTTCTTATACCATAAAGAATATTATAACATATTTCTGACAGTGTATACTTCAATCGTTCAGAGGAACTTTAATTTTACACATTTTCTCAACTTTGTCTGTTTTTTTACATGTTAGTCACACAAGCATATCTACATCTTTCGAAGTTGTTTTCTTCAACTATTTTAATTCAAGATTTTTTACAATGCTAGAGATTCTAAGGATTTGCAAGAAATCAAAATCTCAACTAACACTTTCAACTAGGTAATGTTCAAAGGGTTAAAGATTCTAAGGATTTATAATAAATCAGAATCTAAGGTACCATTTTTGAACAACTAAAATTGACAATGTTAGAGATTCTAATGATTTGTGACAAATCAGAATTCAAGCTCACATTTTTCCAACAACTAGTTAGGTATCTTAAAGATTCGTCAACTCAAGTACCACTTAGGGGCGTCAACCTAATGGTTGCATCAGATCAAGATCAGTGCTAACAATTTTGCACAACTAGTTTCACGCAACAAGACTTCATGTCATTGCTAAGGATTCCACGCGTGGTACTAGCATATGATAAGTCAACTTAAACTCGATACTTTTGTTCACCCCTCTATCACAGAAATTGGGGGCGTCACCATCTATCTTCATTACACCTTTAATGGTGTCAACTTTATGATCGGAACGCTTCTACATCATACGCTTGGGGCCGATTCCATCTTTCATCTAATGTATCACTACATGGGGCGTATGCATCAATATCAAGTGTGATCTCCAATGGTCACGTCAATATCAATATCAAGAGTGATCTTTCATGATCACATCAATTTCAATATCAAGAGTGATCTCTCACGATCACGTCAATATCAATATCAAGAGTGATCTCTGATGATCACATCAATTTCAATATCAAGAGTGATCTTTGATGATCACATCAATTTCAATATCAAGAGTGATCTCTCACGATCACATCAATTTTAGTATCAAAGTGATCTCTCATGATCACATCAATATCAATATCAAGAGTGATCTCCAATGGTCACATCAATATCAATAGCAAGAGTGATCTCTCATGATCACATCAATTTTAATATCAAGAGTGATCTTTTATGATTATATCAATATCAATATCAAGAGTGATTATCAATATCAAGAGTGATCTCCGATGTCACATCCATATCAATATCAAGAGTGATCTCTAATGCTCACATCAATATCAATCTTAATACTGATCGACAACTGATCACATCAATCTCAATATCAATACATGATCGACAAATATATGTTCATGACAATTTCAATTTCAATATATGTGATCTACATATATCACACCTGAGTTATAATCTACACACGCCTGCATGTTTATCATCTTATAGTCATACCTGTGGGGCAATATTTTGCATCAACGTCTTGAATGCGGATTCTGGAGTTTTTGTTGCGGTTTCTTTGTCTCGGTTATCATGCATTTCATTGGGCATGAAACCTACCGGGTCGTGACCCTCGTCTGACATGATAGTGCTCAGACCGACCCTTGGTCGGTAGCTACACCACCTGTCTCCTGGTCTCCCTCCAAGCTACCTTCACCACTAGCAGCAATCCCCTCGACAATGCCCCCAGCTATCTCCTCGTCCAACTTGCCCAGCGGGAATTGCTGTTCGGTTTTTTCAGTATCTCCACTTCGACAGTCTGTATTTGATTGGCCATAACTTTCTGCTCAGACATCGGAATATTGATATTTATAGTGGGTTGGAAAGAGGACTTCATTATCTTTCCAATGGTATATGGAACGTCTTCTGGAGATACGTATATTGGCGGGAATATGGCTCTAACGTTTTGACTATTTTTTGCCCGATGCATAGCCGTTGGAGATTTTGGAAATTTTGGCTAAGTATGGAATTGTCATGTCCATAGCTGCTGGACAGATGTTTTGTCATGTCCATTGCTGCTGGATTTTCCGACACTCTAAGCTCTCACTTTGCCAGCGGCTATCTCTTCCTCCAGCCTTCCCTTTTGCCCAACGGCTATCTCCTCCTCCAGCCTTCCCTTTTGCCCAATGGTATATGGAACGTCCTCTGGAGATAGGTATTTTGGCGGAAAAACGGCTTCAAAGTTATGACATTTTTTTGCAGGATGCATAGCCGCTGGAGATTTCAAATAATTTGGACAGTCTGTATTGGAATAGCCATAACGTTCTGCTCAGAGATCAGAATGTCGATCTGTTTGTGGGTTGGAAAGATTACTTCATTATCTTTCCAATGGTATATGGCACGTCTTCTGGAGATACATACTTTGGCGGAAAACTGACTCCAAAGTTCTGACAGTTTTTTGTAGGATGCATAGCCGCTGGATATTTTGGAAAATTTGGACAAGTATGGAATTGCCATGTCCATAGCTGCTGGACACATGTTTTGTCATGTCCATTGCTGCTGGAGTTTTCGATGCACTCTAGGCTATAACGTTCCCCAGCAGTTGTCCCTTCACGCGCGGTTTTCACTTCACGCGCGGTGTCCCTTCCCCAACGGCTCTCCCTTCACGTGTGGCAACCGTCCCAAGAAAAACCCTGTCAGGTGACCTTTCACTCAAAGAGGTACCTTGGCCAGCGGTTATGCTGTTGCCAGGTACCTTTTCATGAGGCCTAGCGAGCAGCTGTGTGACCTAGCAAGTGGTTGTGCTGCTGCCGGGCACCTCGACAGACAATTTTGTGCGTAGTTCGACACCCAAACCAGCAGCAGTGGCCTCGACAGACTGTGTTGGCTGCATCGTGTCGACTGAGAAATGGAAATCTAAAGTGAAGAATACATGAAGAATCGTGAGAAATGGAAATCTAAAGTGAAAGTACATCAAGCAAATTAAGTTAAACAAACTTGGTAAGCTAGACTCCACCGATTCTAATCTAAAACACTGCAGTATGAGTGTGACACTAGTTATGCCATAATCTTTTCGAATGTGTGAGACCAAACCTGAGGCGGAAACACATACACCAACACACGAACGATAATTAATGATCGATCTAAAGGCACTTCAGACATTCCCTTTCACCTACTTCTTCCAAATTAGAATTTAGTTGCTTGAAAGGAACTTATTGTAAGCTCTCTTTCCTTGATGAGCTCAGCTTGGTCCTTTAACTGCTTCAACGGTAGTACCTGCAATGACCACCGGACAACGACCGGTGGATAAAGCTCCAACGATCAAGTCAGTAAGCGGCTAGGTTTAGAGAATAGGTTTTAGCAAAGAATGAACAGTTACCTTTAGCGAACCCTAACGTGATCCTTTTATAGCAATACTCACCGCCTTCCTTGAACCGTTGGATCCTCCTTTGCATCCTACGGTTCTATTATCTCCTACGTGTTTCATTCTCCATCACATACTATACAGTAAATGCTTGACAGCCAGACATCACGTGCTTTATCCGTGATCCTCTAGAATGTTCTGAGCTCCGATTGGATACTTCCTAGTTTGCTCTCCTTACTTAACTCCTGTGTCCTCAATACTCCACCTAGCATGGTTTGGTACTTACATCGCCCCTCCTTTGACCGTTATCTATATTTCTTAGATGGCGGCTCAAAGGCTTTTTCTCTGCCTAAATGTAAACTCCTTATGATGACGGAAAAACTGTCACAATTACTTAGTCTATCACCTGCTCCTCACGTGCCTTTGGTTCTGCCTTATCTCTATCTTCCCAGCTACTCATTAATTGCGCATGCTCTCGAGTCCCGAACCTCCTACGCGTGCCTCTTTTGCTCTTACCCAGACGCACTTATGATTTTAACTGTTGTCCTTTCGCTTCCCAATGCTACTGTCTCGTCATTATTTTATTTCTTCCCGCAATACCCCCTGGATTATCCTCATATAAATTTACAACCTTTAGCCTAATTCTTCCATTTGCCTTTCATCTTCTTCACTCTCCTCCTCTGTTTATCTTTCTCTTTAATCTTCATCTTCTCTACGAAATCTCGCACCGTCCGGTCCCCTGAAAGTTCGACTCTCGTCTTTATTTCTTCCTCCGTCAACTAATTCAGGTTATTCTCTTCTCTTTATTCTTGATTTTACTTTTAGCCATTATTAGATCTAGGTTTTCATTTTTCTTCTTCTCACTATATACTCTGCACTTCGATTGCCGTAAATTTTCAAATTATTTTTCTTCTCTCCTTCCCTCCTCTTAGAGTCACCCTGTATACGCCCCTAATCTTTCTTCCTTTACGATTTTGGTTAGCCTTTCTTTATGGCTTCTTATCAAAATCTGAAAAAGAAAGATTCTTCGAGGAAGACAGTTGAAGGAGGTCAAGGTGATGGCGGAGTTCACCCTTCCCCTTCCAGTTATTACCTCGATTCGTATGTGCCCAGTACCTACCCTTATAGACCCGATTTAGATCTACTCTGTGAGCTATACGACATTCCTGAAGATGTTAAAATTTTCAACTACAAACATGCCCTACGCTTTGCGCATCACGAATTTAGCCGCCAAGATGCTATTATGGTGACAGCCCACCAAATAGCTTTTGGTTGCCGGTTTCCTTTTTCTGATTTAGTTCGTGATGTACTTAATTTTTACCAAGTCGCCCCTAGACAATGTATTGGTAACTTTTGGCGTATCTTGCGGGCCCTTGACCAGCTAAACAATGAAGGAACTACCGTTTCCCTTGCTGATATACGTCAATGTTATTATCTTCGGGTTTGCGAAGAAAAATGTGGTCAACCTTATTACTATTTCGTCAAACGCCCCGGCAGGCGATCTATTATCGAAAAATTGCCGGAAAGTGACAAGGAATGGCCTGACTTTCCTATGATTGTCTTTGGTAACTTCGGGGGAAAAGGACCTGGCATTTCTAACCCTTTAAAATATTGGCGGTTTAATCTAGGAGGTTTTTTCCTCACTTTCTCTACTTTGTTCATATATTAACATTCCTAGGATGAAAATTCTTTTGATAGCGTCTGTCTAACTCTTTTATCTGTTTTCTATTTCAGAGGTTCGCGGTGACGGCAAAGCCTTAAGACCCCGCAAAGACGCCCCTTGGGAACCTTTGATAGGATCTGGAGCTGACGCTTATTCCGCCATTCGTGAGCTTACTTCCTCAAAGAAAGACGGTACCCCAATCGTTAAGGATCTTGATCTAGGGGAATACGTCTTACCCGTCTGCTGCCACAAAGATTATCTCAGGGATAAAAAGGGCAGGTCTTCTGCTATTCCTCCTACTTCCCGATCAACCCAAAGGAAGGGTAAAGCTTCTGCTGCTGTCACCACTGAGTTGGAGAGAGAATCTGATGACGGTGGAGATAATATCCCTCTTCAGACGATCCTGACTAAAAAGAGAACCCGTGAACCTCCTTCTGCAGTTTCAGCGCCATCCGAGAAGAAGAAGCAAAAAAGAGTAACTGCCCGACTTCCCCCTTTCTTATCTGCTCTTCGAGTTCAAAAGATTGTCAGGAACTGTAATCGTGATCTTTCTTCTTCCTCAACTGAAAGTTCTGATTTTCAGGCGGTCCAAGGTGAACCAGAGACACTGCCGGAATCTCCCGAAGTTCACCTGGCGCGTTCAAAGCAACACGGTCCTTCCATTCCTAGAGTGAAGAGGGCCAAAATGGCAGAAGCTCCTTCTCAACAACCGGGATCCCCTTCTGATTCCTCCAGCGACTCTCTGGGAGAACCCAGACAACCAAACTTTAGTGGAATCAAGGTTTCCTTTAATCTTGACGAACTTGGGTTTGATGGCGGTCTCCTGTTTGAAGATACCGGCATGGACAATCTCGCCCAACCAGGTTCAACTTCTCATCCTTCATCTTCTCCTCTTAAGGAATTTTCCATGGCTCTCCTTGATCCAAATGAACCCCCTATTATTGGTGCGATGCCTCCACCACTTCCTGTTGATCACGAAATTTTTGATGTTGCTACACTTGTTGCACCTATTCGTGAAGCACCTAGATATACCCGCCATCGTACTCTTAATCACTCTTCATCTGGATCAGGTGACCAAGCCGCAGATGGCCAGCAATTCTCTCCCACCCTTGATGCTGAAATTAATCCGGCACCAACTGCTGACCAGACTTCTACACCTCCTGCCGGTGTTACTTCCCAAGGTCCTTTTCCGTCTTCAGAGTCTTTACCAGCCCTTGACCCTGACAAGGTTGGCTCCTCTTCTCGCGGTAAAGTACTTGCTGACTCTCCCTCCCCCAAGTCTCCAAGCCAGACTCCGGCCATTCCCTTTCCCCGTGATCCCTCAGCTTCGGCTTTTGACAATGGGGCAACTGCTTTCGCCACTATCTACAATTCTATTCTTCCTTCTGATCAAGCTAAACTTGATCAGATGAACTTTGGTGAGGACCGAGATACAGTTTTCCGTGGTCTAGCTCTCGTAAGTCTCCCCTCTTCTCTTTTTTTTTTTTTTTTTTTTTTTACTAACTTTTCCATTGAATTGTAGGTTAACGGTCTCGTCGTCAAGTCTTTTTCAAATGCTTCTAGGCTGGAAAAAGAAAAAGAAGATCTTGTAAAAGAGAAGCACGAAGTTACAGTGGATAAGAATCGACTAGTTCGCGAGAAATGGGCTCTTCAAGCCGAGATCGAGCAACTTAAGATTCAACTAAAAGAAACAACCGCGTCTCGTGATGCTGAAATCGAGAAGAATCGGAAAAGGCTTGAGGGTGAACACCGTGAGCGCGTTGCTGCACTTGAGGGTGAGCACCGTAATCACATTGCTGCACTTGAGGATGAGCACCGTGAGCGTATTGCTGCCCTTGATGCTGCTCATGCCACCGTGGTAGCAAGGTTGGAGGGGAAATGGGCTGACAGCTTAGTGAAAATAAATGAACTCGAAGCTTCTCATGATGTTGACTATCAGCAATATCTGGCTGATCTACGGGAGCAAAGAGAAACTCTCCTGGCTGACTACAGTTCAAAATATGAGGAGATGGAGGCGAAATTCAAAGAGGAGCTTGCCATGCAAGTGAAGGCTCAAGTGAAGGAAAATTTAACCGCCATTCTTTCTGCCAAGAAAATGCGGATAACACCTCCTAGCGCCTCCCCCCGAGATCCCTTGCCTTGAGTTGTAATTTGGTTAATTTTAAATTTGACGAAAATCTTTCAACATTTAGCATTTTTATAATTGCTATCAATTATTGTTATCTTCTGGTACTGGTTTCTCATGTGTTAACATTAGGCTATACTTCTACTGATCCCGTCGTCACGGTTCAGCAAGTGCAACCCCGTTAACACATTAGCACTATTGCTCTTCTCTTTTAGAGGCATCCCACTGTATTGTCTAAATCAAACTCAATGGGGAAGAAATAATCATATAGAGACTTTAACATTTAGTTAACGGCTTGCCTTGCCAAGTCTACACTTATGTTATTTCCCACCAATCTTAGTTGGGTTTCTTCTATGCCTGACCTTTGGCTTGGTCTCAGACAACAATGCTAGATATATATAACTAGATAAGTTAATAACAACAAAATCTTATATTTTCATTGAAATTCAAACAAATCTAGGTACATACTCTTTTGCTCTAATACATCTCTGCCTTCTAGGCATAGTATTTCTTTAGATTGCTGATACTCCATGGCTTATCAAGAGGGGTACCGTCTTTGTAGGTTAAGTAGTATGCTCCATTCGCTCCCGTCTTGTCTATCACAAAAGGCCCTTCCCAGTTTGGCTCTAGTTTGGCTGGAGGCGGATTCTGTTTTCTTAACACGAGATCCCCTGGAACTAGGCTTCTTGGCTTGACTCTTTTGTTGTATGTCCTCTCTATTTGACGGTGATAGCCCTCCAATCTGAGCTTTGCGCGCTCCCGGACCTCCTCAGCTAAGACCAGCTCTATTTCTATTATCTCATTATTCTTCCCTAGATCGACCACCATTCTTCTAGCCGTATGTACCAACATTTCTTGTGGTAACACAGCTTCCATCCCATAAGTGAGGGAGAATGGAGTTGCCCCTGTGGACCTTCTTGGAGTCGTCCGGTATGCCCATAGTACTTCCCAAAGATTCTCATACCATTTTTCTTTTTTATCCTCAAGCTTCTTTTTCAGTACCTCCAGGATGGCCTTGTTTGATGCTTCCGCCTGTCCATTTCCTTGCGGGTGAAATGGTGTTGCGAAGAGTTGCTTTATGTTATAACTTGCCAGAAACTTTTTCAACTCCTCTCCACGGAATTGAGCACCGTTATCTGCTACTATAGCCCTTGGTAAGCCAAACCTGCAGATGATGTTGGTCCAGATAAAATCTTTGACATCAACCTCCCTGATCCTTCGTAAGGGTTCTGCCTCAATCCACTTTGTAAAGTAATCCGTGGCCACAATTAAATATTCTCTTCCCTGTGACTTCTCCAGTTTTCCCACGATATCAATTCCCCACATCGAAAAGGGCCACGGATTGCTTATAAAGTGAAGGTTTTCGGCTGGGGTATGTATGAGTCTCCCATGAATCTGACAACCATGACATTTCTTAGCATAGCTGCAACAATCTTTATACATACTTGGCCAGTAATGCCCGTGAATCATTATCCTGTGTGCCATGGCCCGTCCCGGTGAGTGATTGCCGCAACTTCCATTGTGACATTCCGCCATGACTCCTTCTGTCTGGGATGGGTGTACACACTTCAATAACGGTCCAGTTGGTGATCGCCTATACAGGTCTTCCCCTATCATTGCATACCGTTTGGACTGCTCCACAATCGATCTAGCTTTTGCTTTGTCTGACGGAAGAGAACCACCTTTTAAGTGGCTTATTATTGGGTCCATCCAACTTGCTCCCAAGTTCTGAATGACGTTGACAGTCACTTCCTTCACCTCTATCATTGGCTGAGATCTTTGCATGAACGTTATAGTCTTGGTTGCATTCTCTTCTGTTGCCGTTGCTAGGTAAGCCAATGCATCCGCATGCCGGTTCTCTCCCCTAAACAGATGTACAATATCAACTTTCGAGAACTTTGCTACACTCCTCTTCAATGCTTCCAAGTACAACATCATCTTCCCAGTCTGAGCTTTATATGTTCCATTGAACTGTTCCACCACCAATTTCGAGTCTGTGAAAACCGTAACCTCCTTTACCTCTAACTTCAGCAATACTTCCAAACCTTTCAGCACCGCCTCGTATTCTGTCTCATTATTGGTAGCCGGAAAGGCTAATTTTTCTGCGATCTCGATCTTAGTGTCCTCTGGTGTTACCACTACTATCCCGATTGCTGATCTTCCTTTATTTACTGACCCATCGGTGAACACCTTCCATCCTTTGACGCTTTTCCACCCGGTATCTTGAACTTCTAGATACTCTAACTGCTCTTCCTCTTGTATTTCTGCACCCTTGATTACATCCTCCACTGGGAAATCTGCCAAGAAATCCGCCAGCACTTGTGATTTTTCCGCCTTCTTGGGCTCATACTGAATGTGATACTTACTCAATGAAACTGCCCATTTCTCCATTCTCCCAGAACGTTCGATTTTTGGCATCACTTGATTGAGAGGGAGGTTTGAAACTACTGTCAGACTATAAGCTTCGAAATAAGGTCTTAATCTTTGAGCTGCAAATAGCAAAGCGAGGGCATACTTTTCCACTCTAGAATACCTTGTCTCTGGTGAAGTCATCTTCTTGCTGAGGAAATAGACTGGGCTCTCCTTTGAGGCCTCCCTTCTGGTCAAGACCGCACTTACTGCGATGTCCGACACTGCTAGGTAAACATAGAGCGTCTCCCCCGGAAATGGCTTTGACAGAACTGGCGGTCTACCCAAGTATTCTTTCAACTTCTGGAAGGCTTCTTCACATTCATCATTCCAAGCAAAAGATAAATTCTTTCTCAAGAGCTTCAAAATTGGCTTGCATTTATCTGTGGATCTTGATATGAATCTTCCTAATGCCGTAATTCGGCCAGCCAGTACTTGCACTTCTTTCTGTGTTCTTGGTGACGCCATGTCCGTGAGTGCCCTGATCTGCTCTTGACTAACCTCTATTCCTCTCTTGGTAACAATGTAACCAAGGAACTTTCCTGACTGAACTCCAAAAGTGCATTTTTCTGGATTAAGCTTCATATTGAATTGACGCAGTGTCCGGAAGGTTTCTCCCAGGTCCTTGAGATGATCCTCCGGCTCTTTGGACTTGACTAACATATCATCAATGTATACCTCTACCGTCTTCCTTAGCTGATCTTCGAACATATATATGTGATCTACATATATCACACCTGAGTTATAATCTACACACGCCTGCATGTTTATCATCTTATAGTCATACCTGTGGGGCAATATTTTGCATCAACGTCTTGAATGCGGATTCTGGAGTTTTTGTTGCGGTTTCTTTGTCTCGGTTATCGTGCATTTCATTGGGCATGAAACCTACCGGGTCGTGACCCTCGTCTGACATGATAGTGCTCAGACCGACCCTTGGTCGGTAGCTACACCACCTGTCTCCTGGTCTCCCTCCAAGCTACCTTCACCACTAGCAGCAATCCCCTCGACAATGCCCCCAGCTATCTCCTCGTCCAACTTGCCCAGCGGGAATTGCTGTTCGGTTTTTTCAGTATCTCCACTTCGACAGTCTGTATTTGATTGGCCATAACTTTCTGCTCAGACATCGGAATATTGATATTTATAGTGGGTTGGAAAGAGGACTTCATTATCTTTCCAATGGTATATGGAACGTCTTCTGGAGATACGTATATTGGCGGGAATATGGCTCTAACGTTTTGACTATTTTTTGCCCGATGCATAGCCGTTGGAGATTTTGGAAATTTTGGCTAAGTATGGAATTGTCATGTCCATAGCTGCTGGACAGATGTTTTGTCATGTCCATTGCTGCTGGATTTTCCGACACTCTAAGCTCTCACTTTGCCAGCGGCTATCTCTTCCTCCAGCCTTCCCTTTTGCCCAACGGCTATCTCCTCCTCCAGCCTTCCCTTTTGCCCAATGGTATATGGAACGTCCTCTGGAGATAGGTATTTTGGCGGAAAAACGGCTTCAAAGTTATGACATTTTTTTGCAGGATGCATAGCCGCTGGAGATTTCAAATAATTTGGACAGTCTGTATTGGAATAGCCATAACGTTCTGCTCAGAGATCAGAATGTCGATCTGTTTGTGGGTTGGAAAGATTACTTCATTATCTTTCCAATGGTATATGGCACGTCTTCTGGAGATACATACTTTGGCGGAAAACTGACTCCAAAGTTCTGACAGTTTTTTGTAGGATGCATAGCCGCTGGAGATTTTGGAAAATTTGGACAAGTATGGAATTGCCATGTCCATAGCTGCTGGACACATGTTTTGTCATGTCCATTGCTGCTGGAGTTTTCGATGCACTCTAGGCTATAACGTTCCCCAGCAGTTGTCCCTTCACGCGCGGTTTTCACTTCACGCGCGGTGTCCCTTCCCCAACGGCTCTCCCTTCACGTGTGGCAACCGTCCCAAGAAAAACCCTGTCAGGTGACCTTTCACTCAAAGAGGTACCTTGGCCAGCGGTTATGCTGTTGCCAGGTACCTTTTCATGAGGCCTAGCGAGCAGCTGTGTGACCTAGCAAGTGGTTGTGCTGCTGCCGGGCACCTCGACAGACAATTTTGTGCGTAGTTCGACACCCAAACCAGCAGCAGTGGCCTCGACAGACTGTGTTGGCTGCATCGTGTCGACTGTCGGTACTCCTCCTCCAGCGATAGTAGACCCCACAACGGGATTTTAGGGTGCCTCCGGACTTGTGCGTGTCTCGTTTTCACCTCGATGTATTCATTGTCCATGCACACTCCCTTCTTCGAGCTCGCGCCCATTTCTATAATACATCGTCATTCTCCACATCCGTTTCTTAGTCACTCGACATCACTCAACTTTTATTTCTTTCTACTCGGATTTTCAATCAAACCCAAATTCCATTCAAATTTTTTTTGTTCAATTTATTTCCTATATTTTTCTAACGCCTTTTTCTATACATTTTTCTCGCCTGTATCTTCGCTCAGTCGAGTTCAATTTATTTTTCTATAAATTTTTATCGCCTGTATTTTCGCTCAGTCGGAATCAATTTATTATTCTATAATTTCCTACCGCCTGTCTCTTCACTCAGATTGCACTTATTTTTTCTTCTTTCCCCAATGGGTTTCACCCATCGGCTAAAGAGGGGGCGATGTGTTGACCCCCCTTAACGGGTCCAAGCCCAAGTCAATTACAAGTCAAATCCCAAGAATATAATCAATAAGAGCCTAAGCCTAGTTCAATTAGTAATAAGGCTTAGGCCTGTTACTACATTCAATATCAATCATGGGCTTTATCAATATCAATCATAGGCTTTATCTATTTAAGTCCATTATATTCTATATTTTTCTAACGCCTTTTTCTATACATTTTTCTCGCCTGTATCTTCGCTCAGTCGAGTTCAATTTATTTTTCTATAAATTTTTATCGCCTGTATTTTCGCTCAGTCGGAATCAATTTATTTTTCTATAATTTCCTACCGCCTGTCTCTTCACTCAGATTGCACTTATTTTTTCTTCTTTCCCCAATGGGTTTCACCCATCGGCTAAAGAGGGGGCGATGTGTTGACCCCCCTTAACGGGTCCAAGCCCAAGTCAATTACAAGTCAAAGCCCAAGAATATAATCAATAAGAGCTAAAGCCTAGTTCAATTAGTAATAAGGCTTAGGCCTGTTACTACATTCAATATCAATCATGGTCTTTATCAATATCAATCATAGGCTTTATCTATTTAAGTCCATTATATTCAATAAGGTTAATATGGTAATTCTATATCCTTGTAGAGATTTCCTTAACCTAATCCAACTAATTCAATATCTCTACAACTCTTAATTCAATAATAATTTCAATATCTTTACAACTCATGTTCCTAATAGGACATGAGATACATTATCTTGTCTAGTCTCATTTATGGTCTAAATACTACAATACATTAGGGATCGTTGGATCACATCCTAATCCCAATCAACTCTACATTTGAACTACGTTATAAAAGGCTTGATTTCATCTCTCTTATGGATACGTAGGCAACTAAGAAGCAACTTAGTGCAGCCATTATCAATCACGAAAACCCTATTCCTTCATCTTCATCTTCTCCAATACCTTAAATCATAACATTAAGGGTTTCTTCTTGATCTTAATTACATCACATTGGTATGAAATCTGGTTGAAACTGTTGTGCGCAGCGGAAACTAATGCACAAATATGATGATTGAACTAATATATGAAAGTAAAACGAAAAACGACAAAATAAACAAGCAACCACACACAAGACACAAGATATACGTGGTTCGGCAATATGCCTACGTCCACGGGGAGAAAGGATGATGCTTTTCTTATCGAGACAATTGTAATTGTTGGGTTTTATGTGAAAATCAGACGGAGGGAAGTTTTTTGTACAGGAACGTACGTACGCAGTTAGGGCGTTCGTACGTTCAATGTGAGATAACTTTGTGGAGAAAGAACGTACGTACGCAGTTAGGGCGGTCGTACGTCCCGTACGCCAGATAACTTCTCTGTGTTGTAACGTACGTACGTGATTTCGACGTACGTACGTCCTCCTATGCTTTTGTGCAATATGGGCCTGTTTGAGCCCAATTCGTGGTCTACTGTAAGGCTATGGTATAAAGCCAAATAGAGGTGGAAACTAATGCACAAATATGATGATTGAACAAATATATGAAAGTAAAACGAAAAACGACAAAATAAACAAGCAACCACACACAAGACACAAGATATACGTGGTTCGGCAATATGCCTACGTCCACGGGGAGAAAGGATGATGATTTTCTTATCGAGACAATTGTACAAGCCCTCACGAAGAAACCAAAGTCTTCTTCCTCACAAAAGTTCTCTAACTCTCTAATGGCTTCTCACAATCTCTCTCCTAAAAACATAATTAGGTTTTCCACCTCTATTTGGCTTTATACCATAGCCTTATAATAGACCACGAATTGGGCTCAAACAGGCCCATATTGCACAAAAGCATAGGAGGACGTACGTACGTCGAAATCACGTACGTACGTTACAACACGGAGAAGTTATCTGGCGTACGGGACGTACGACCGCCCTAACTGCGTACGTACGTTCTTTCTCCACAAAGTTATCTCACATTGAACGTACTAACGCCCTAACTGCGTACGTACGTTCCTGTACAAAAAACTTCCCTCCGTCTGATTTTCACATAAAACCCAACAATTCTCCATCTCGACGAAGATTCAATAAATCTAAGCCGACACCAAGAATCACAAGTCACAAACTCCCACACATGTCCCGAAAGACCACCTCGGCTGTACCACCTCATGGTTGCCTACGTACCCTTCTTCTAAGGGATCAAGCCATCGTAGTTCACTCCAAGATATACTATCAACTCGAAGGAATGATATAGACCAATTCTAACCAATAGAACTTAGTCCCATACACCACTTTAGTCACGGTAATATTCCAAGCTTCTGTCGGAGACAAAGCAACCATAGAATGTAATGTGGACAATCTGCTGATAGATCTCACTGCCAATCTAAACACATATCCAAGAGTAGACCAACCTCTATCAAAGTGACAATCATACTCAACATCCACATAACCACCACACCGCAGACTTAAAGGCTTCCATGTTGAACTAACAAACCAACCTCCACACTACCTTGAATGTAGTGGAACATCCATTTCACAGCTTCCCAATGTCTCACATCAGGATCATGCATGTATCTACCTACAATGCCCACTGCTCGTGAAATATATGGTTTGAAACACACCAACTCATCATACTTTGCAACTCCAAAACCACTAGGCTGAGACATATATATCTCCTCATCTAGCTCACCATGTAAAACAACCGTTTTCACATCAAACAGAGCTAATACACAATCAGATCGCACTACCAAGGCCATAAGGATGCAAACGTTTACCTTCAAGTGCACATCTTTACCTGGAGATTCTTCTTCCTTTTTAGGTAATCTAGTTGCAATTGGACCCTCATCAATAGGATCACCATTTTCTGCATGTCCAATCGTCTCATCATCTGTCATGTCATCAGAATTTGAAACACCCAAAACCCATACAAGAGTTTCCACATTAGATACAGAACCCACTGGAACATATGGAGATATGCAAATCTCCACCCACTGCAAAACCTCTTTGGTCTTGTTCTCCACCTGCTGAGAACTCTCAGGCTTCAACATAGAAACCTCCATAAGAGTTTTACCACTTATCACAATCAAATGCAACTTGTTAATAAGATGACATGTCTCAACCCGAAACACTTTGCCTAATCCAGCCATAGACAACATGTGTTCTGCCACCCTATTCTGTTGCAGTGTCTTTCTCACGGTGAAGTGACGCTCAATACCCTCAGTCTGACATACTTGCAAGACCGGATCATCTTTGTACTCTATGCTATTATCTAAGCACAATACCATGATCTTTCTGTCAATTCAGGCCTCAACTAGCTTCTTCCACTTCAATATTTCTAGGACTTCATCCTTATGCTTCATGATGTACATCCACGCACGCCTAGAAAACTCATCAACTAAAGACACAAAATAAGACTTACCTCTCCAAGCTATGTACTTGGTAGGTCTTCAGACATTCATGTGAACATAATCAAGAACTCCACTCATACAATGGATAGTTGTGCCAAACTTTGCTCTTGTCTGCTTGCCCAGATCACAATGCTCACCGAACTCTAACTTGCAGGCGATAGCACCCATAAAAAACCTTTGCTCCGTCATTGTCTGCAAAGATTTTTCACATTTATGCGTCAACCGCATATGCCACAATTTGGTAGTCTCTCTAGCAAACTTCGTTGTAGCCTCTGACATGGCCACATCACATGTAACTGTACTACCCTGCAAGAAGTACAGGTTACTTCGTCGAGTACCCTTTAGTAATACCATTGCACCAACAATAACCTTTAGAACACCATTCTGAGCTACTACCTTGTAACCTTTGGCTTCTAAAGTACCAAGTGAAATAAGGTTCTTCTTCAAATCAGGAACATATCTTACATTCCTCAACTCTCTTATCTTTCCATCAAACATCTTCAATCGAATAGTACCTATCCCCAATACATGACAAGGTTGATCATTCCCCATCACTACTGCACCATTATCTAGCCTTTTAAAGCTAGAAAACCATTCCCTTATGGGACACACATGATAAGTACCAGCCGAATCTAATATCCACTCTTTAGCATTAGTGGAACAATCGATGGATGAAACAAATAAAGAGTAATCAGAACCATCATATTCATCTCTATCATTACGTGCAATATTTACCTCAGAGTTATTCTTCTTGTCCTTTGCCTTGGCTTGAAGACAATCTTTCTTCCAATGCCCTTTCTCATGACAAAAGGAACATTCATCTTTTGCTAGAAACCCCCTCTTCGGCTCCCTACGAGACTCGCCCCTACTATTGTAGCTTCCCCTTGCCACTAAGACCTCTGGTGTTGAGCTTTTGGACTCTTCTTTGTCCTTCTTCATACATGCATGATTTAACAATGCTGCAGAAATCTCACTATACACCAACTTGTCTTTTCCATATGTAAGTGTGATAGCCAAGTGTTCATATTCGTCCGGTAACGAATTGAGGAGACACACTGCCTTGCTTTCATCACTTACATCTGCTCCAAGATTCACCAAGTCGGCAATTACCTTGGTAAAATCATTAAGATGCTCCGCCATAGAAATACCTCTTCTCATATCTATTCGATAAAACTTTCGAAGTTGATAGTTTTTATTGTGGATAGTCTTTGTCATGTACTTCTCCTCCAATTTTCGCAACATCTCCTTTGCAGAAACATCATTCATCACAAAATATTTAATGTCTTGTGCCAAACACAACCTTATGATTCCACAAGCTCGTTTGTTCATCTTTTTTCAATCCTTCTCTTCCACATCTTCTGGCTTATCCTCCAGAACATCTTCTAGGTCTTGTTGACATAGAGCATCCATTACCTCACACCTCCACATACCAAAGTTATTGGTGCCAGTAAACTTCTCTACATCAATTTTTGCTTGATGGTAACTACTGACTTGGTATCCCCCTTCGAACTCTTCGAACTCCCTTCTTTTGACATCTTTCCACCAACTTTCAAGCACTAAACAATCACCAAACGAATCTGAAATTCACACCGGAATTTCAACAAACACCTTCTAGACGCTCAAGTTCTAACCTAAGCTCTGATGCCACTTGTTGTGCGCAGCGGAAACTAATGCACAAATATGATGATTGAACTAATATATGAAAGTAAAACGAAAAACGACAAAATAAACAAGCAACCACACACAAGACACAAGATATACGTGGTTCGGCAATATGCCTACGTCCACGGGGAGAAAGGATGATGATTTTCTTATCGAGACAATTGTACAAGCCCTCACGAAGAAACCGAAGTCTTCTTCCTCACAAAAGTTCTCTAACTCTCTAATGGCTTCTCACAATCTCTCTCCTAAAAACATAATTAGGTTTTCCACCTCTATTTGGCTTTATACCATAGCCTTACAATAGACCACGAATTGGGCTCAAACAGGCCCATATTGCACAAAAGCATAGGAGGACGTACGTACGTCGAAATCACGTACGTACGTTACAACACGGAGAAGTTATCTGGCGTACGGGACGTACGAACGCCCTAACTGCGTACGTACGCTCCTTCTCCACAAAGTTATCTGTCACATTGAACGTACGAACGCCCTAACTGCGTACATACGTTCCTGTACAAAAAACTTCCCTCCGTCTGATTTTCACATAAAACCCAACAGAAATAACTTTACTCCAACAGGTAGCAAGTTTTCCAATAATTAGTTTTTTTGGCCATGTATGCAAAATGGGTGGAGGAGATTTGTTTGCACCAAGAATGGTGATGAAGGAGTTCGTTTGGAATAACAACTAAATATAAATACTTGATTAAACTAAAAAACAAAAACCATTTGTCCTAATTAAATGTAATAATATATACTTGCTTCTAATTTTTTAAAATTGAAATCATACAATAATAAACTAACAACTCATATCATTGCTACATTGAGTATTACTTAAGTACTTACCATTTACCAACTCCAATACTCTATCAAAAAGAATTACTCCATTACTTATCCCAATTATACGTGAAAAAAATGTAATTAAGTTTCACGCATGGTTCCAACTTCCAAATATACTGCTTTACCAAAAAGAACTTCCAAATATACTGTGTTCAAACTTTGAATACTTCAACTTCTACATTAAACACACTTTTGTACACGTCTGTCATTCACTCCTGTGATATGCACCACTGTGGCATTTCCCATCTCAGAGATTTTTGGAGAAAATGAACATAAATACTTCCACAATGCATGAACTTAGGGTGTAAAAGAATTAATCATTTAATCCTATATAATTCAAACTGTTGGGCCAACTTTCCTTACAACACCCAATACATGAACTGCTATAAAAAGAAACCAAGAATTTTTTAGGGTATCACTTTAGACTTACTAGTTACCAATACTCGTCTTACTCTCAAGTCTTAACTCAAACTGTAATCAATCATCTAAGTATGTTAGTAGTAGAGAAGAAGATGGTCTTCTTGTTCACTTTCATAGCATTTTTGTTGTTCCAACAACGCTTAGGAGAAGGCATGCAGGGTTTTGATGATGAGTGGTAATAAAGATTCCGACAATTTTATTAAAACTAGAGGTACCATGTTCTTCAAAAATGGGAAACCTATGTATTTTAATGGGTTTAATGCATACTGGTTGATGGTTATGGCATCTGATCCATTTTCTAGAGGTAATGTTACCTCTGTTTTTCAAGAAGCAACAAAGCACATGGAATGAATGTCGCGCGAACATGGGCTTTCAGTGATGGTGGTTCGACTCCCTTGCAGATTTCTCCTGGAGTTTATAATCAGGATATGTTTAAGGTCCTTATATCACATTTAAGGGTAATATGATTGTTTTTGTATAGAACCTATTGACTGATTCTTATTGTTTAATTTCAAGGATTATTAGATTTTGTGATATCGGAAGCTGGCAAGTATGAGATTCATCTAATTTTAAGTTCGGTGAATAACTATCCTGATTATGGAGGAAGACACCAATATTGTGAGTGGGCTAAAGAAAGAGGGGAACAATTGAAATCTAACGACGATATTTACTCTAACTCTACTATCAAAGGTTATTACAAAAACCACATTAAGGTATTGACTACATCAAAATCAATCACTAAGTATACAATGATTCAATCGTTGTATTATTGTTCTTGATTCGCTTGAAATTGTAAAAGCACATGTTTAATATGTGATATTATAAGATTTGATTTCCTTCCATAATTGATATTACTTTAACACTGTTGATGTACAATTTAACACTGTTAATTAAGTTGGATTACCATTTTATTCGTGAGAGGCTTATTCTTGGAACCCACCGTGTTCAGTTTGTTCCTTCCGCTGACTAGCTTGAATTGCTGACATCTTCACTAAAGGGTTACACAAGCATCGTTTTCAACTTTTGCGCTCCAACCTCGTCTCTCCAGGACAGTCGAGTTTGCCGAAGAGTGTAAAAGCACATGTTTAATATGTGATATTATAGGATTTGATTTCCTTCCATAATTGTATTGCTTGCTATCCAAGATACTTATATATAAATTGTACATCAACAGTGTTAAAGTAATATCAATTAATTCCCCTTCTATCTCTTCTACAGAAATTACATGATGGTATTAATTTATGTTGGATTTGATGCATTCACATTGGGTACAGACCATTCTCGAGAGGAAAAACAGCATTACTGGAGTACCATATAAGGATGATCCTACCATATTTACATGGGAACTTGTGAACGAGCCTCGCTGTGAAACCGATTTTTCTGGACGAGTTTTCCAGGTACTTTTACTTTCTTTTGTCCACATGATGTCTCTATTCGTTGCATCTATACATTTTTTCCTGATAAACCAATCTGTGAACAGAACCAGGTTTCCTTTTCAGATTGCAATTGACTATTTAAGGTCGAATGAATTTCAATTTTGGATAACCATATTGTATGTAAAGGCATACCTTAACCACATCTTTTCCTTTTGTAAAAAATCCATCCATAATATGGTGTGTTTCCCACTTTCCACCTACAATACATGAAGAATCGTGAGAAATGGAAATCTAAAGTGAAAGTACATCAAGCAAATTAAGTTAAACAAACTTGGTAAGCTAGACTCCACCGATTCTAATCTAAAACACTGCAGTATGAGTGTGACACTAGTTATGCCATAATCTTTTCGAATGTGTGAGACCAAACCTGAGGCGGAAACACATACACCAACACACGAACGATAATTAATGATCGATCTAAAGGCACTTCAGACATTCCCTTTCACCTACTTCTTCCAAATTAGAATTTAGTTGCTTGAAAGGAACTTATTGTAAGCTCTCTTTCCTTGATGAGCTCAGCTTGGTCCTTTAACTGCTTCAACGGTAGTACCTGCAATGACCACCGGACAACGACCGGTGGATAAAGCTCCAACGATCAAGTCAGTAAGCGGCTAGGTTTAGAGAATAGGTTTTAGCAAAGAATGAACAGTTACCTTTAGCGAACCCTAACGTGATCCTTTTATAGCAATACTCACCGCCTTCCTTGAACCGTTGGATCCTCCTTTGCATCCTACGGTTCTATTATCTCCTACGTGTTTCATTCTCCATCACATACTATACAGTGAATGCTTGACAGCCAGACATCACGTGCTTTATCCGTGATCCTCTAGAATGTTCTGAGCTCCGATTGGATACTTCCTAGTTTGCTCTCCTTACTTAACTCCTGTGTCCTCAATACTCCACCTAGCATGGTTTGGTACTTACACTTATGATCGATGACTTTGGTTTTATGCGAGCTAATTATAAGCTATTCCTTAGTATTGTCTTTTTAATATGTTACAAAAGTATAGTGAAGCTACAAGCCTACAACACTCGGGGAGGACATGGATCACATTCCAACCATGTTGGTATATGACCACCTGAATTGTTTGTGGAGGGCAGAGAGATCATCATTGAAGAAGAAAGTGTTTTTATTTCAGATTTATATAGAACTAGCTAGAGAAAGCTAATTTTAATTGCATGTTGTCACGATACTGACCATTTAATTACTTGCTTGGGTTCCAGGATTGGATTCATGAAATGGCTTCTTTTGTTAAAGCCATTGATAGTGACCACTTGTTAGAAATTGGACTTGAAGGATGTTGGGAAACTGGTTCTATAAGGGAATCTGTTTCATATTTGGATTTCTAAGTCCATATTAAGGATTTAGAATTTGGTATTGGAATATGACTTCCAATTTGATTAAGTTTGGTATTCCTATTAGGAATTTGTTTTGTACACCCTAAAGGCTATAAATATAAGGTCTTAGGGATTGGTTTAGTATCCTCAATCCATATTTGTTGTTTGTCTTCTTGTCAGAGTTGTGAGGATCTTGGATGTGAGAGAGAGTTTGTATACTCAATTTGTGATTGTCTCTTTAAGAGATTTGGTGAGGATTTGAGAAGGGAGGAAACCTAGGGTTTCTCCATTTGTTTGAGAGCTTTGTACTATCTTCTCCAATAGTAAAAGTTCTATTTGTTTGTCCATGGACGTAGGCAATATTAGCCGAACCACGTAAATCTTGTGTTTTGTGTGGGTTTGTTTAATAGTAGTAGGAGTTTCATCTTCTCTTTTTGTTTTGTTTAATTCATACACTATTCCAATCTTGGGCATTGGTGCATAAGTTTCCGCTGCGCACAACCAGTGGTATCGGAGCCGAAGGTTAGTTCCTTGGGTTAAAGAGGGATTGCAGAACATTGGTTAAAGGATTTTGAGGAATCTGCCCAGATTCGATACTCTGTGGTAAAACGGCCATAACTCTGTTCTCGGATATCGAAACGTTGATCCTTTTTTTGGGTTGGAAAGAAGACTCTTCAGGCTTTCCAACGGTGTATGGTACGTTTTCTGTTTCAAAGTATTCTATTCCCAGTAATTCTTTGAAGTTGACGGTTTTGTTTTCTCAATTTCGGTAAAAATCCAATCTTGGATATTTCTTGTGGTACTTGGTGAACTCCTTTGGTTTAGTTTGTTTGTTTGGTTTGCTGGTGTATGAAATTGATTGGTATCATGTCGGATCATATTTCGGATTCGAGTGAATTTGGAAAGGAGGTTGATAGTTCGTTTGATCAAACCTTGTTGTTAGATGTTGACATTCATAAATTTGATGGTAACCTCGACTTTGCTATGTGGAAGACGGAGGTACAAGATTGGTTAGCCATTAATGGCTATGTGGATGTTCTTGATGATAAATCGAGAAATATGAATGATGATGAATGGTTAACTCTAAATTTAAAGGCTTGTGAATTTGTCCGGTATTGTTTGGTAGAAGATTTGTGGTACATTGTCAAATTGGAAACCATTGTAATAGTTATGTTGTCCAAGTTGGAAGACAAGTACGCTTTGAAAAATACAGAGGACCGGCTCTATGTGGTTGATGATAGTATTGGTAGATTGGTTGGTTCTCAATGTAAATTGAGAAGTCGAAGAACTCTTGCAAAGAATGTATGTGCCTATTGTCATTGTTGGGGACATTGGAAAATTAATTGTCCAAAGTTACAGAAAAAGATTGTTCGTGTACATCGAAGAGATGAGGATTCATGTGTTGGTGTTTCGTTGTTGGCTTCATCTTCAGTTAGTCATTCTACTAATGAGTGGGTTTTGGATTCGGGTTGTTCCTATCATATGTGTCCCAATAGGGAGTTATTTGATAGCTTTCAGGAGCTAGATGCTTGTGTTTTGCTTGGTAATGATCATACTTGCAAAACTTTTGGGATAGGTACAGTTCGATTGAAGTTGGAAGATGGATGCACTCGAAAGTTAGAAGATGTTTGGTATGTACCAGAGTTGACTACGAATCAAATCTCATTGGGTGTTTTAGAGTCCGATGGTATGAAAATTACATGTATTGGTGGAGCTCTAAAAGTTGTTGTAGGTGCACGAGTTGTTATGAAAGGCATTAGAAAGGGTAAGTTGTACTACTTGAAAGGAAGTGCAATTACATGTGGTTTTCATAGTTCAGTTGTTGATTTGTCTGTCGATTCTACCAAGGAATTGCATAGTAATATGGGGCATGTCGTTGATGGTACTATGCAAGTGAAGACAGATTTATTTGCGGGTGGCAAGGCATGCATAGTTGGTAGGCATTTTGTTGAAGCGTCATTTGTTCGGGTGGAGATTGATGTCGCTCCACATTTGATTGGTTTGTTAGGTGACACGGCAAAGAAGAAAGTTGAAGCCACCATTGTTAGTAGCAAGGTTATCGCCCAAGAACCTTATGAAGCCGTGAAACCTTTGTTTGGGGGTTTTGTGTACGTACTTCCTATTGTTGGTAATCTCTCATGTGATGTTTGTTTGGCGCTTAGTAAGGAAGACGTATTTGGTAAATCTATGCATAGTGATTTGAATTTGTACCCCACTTGGTTGAACTTCATAGGAAAAACTCTTGAGAGGTTAGTTTTTCGGGGCATTGGATCGTCTTCGATGGAGAACTTTGTTGAGGTGGATATGGTATTTAGTAGCTTGGACCCCATTGTGTTGAAGTTGTTTGTGAGCCCTATAGGGCATTGGTGGGCATTTGGTTTTGATTTGGCCCCTTAGGGGGATTTGGCCTTTCGGGGCATTGTGGGCATCGAAAGATGTCCGTTTGGAAGAACTACGATGGCGTGATCCCATGGAGGGTACGTAGGCAGCCACTTGATGATCCGGCCGCTTTGGTTTGGTTGTTCGTCGGTTTTTTTTTGAAGATCGGCTTAGATTTGGGAAATCTTCACCGAGGTGGAGAATTGTTGGGAAACTGGTTCTATAAGGGAATCCGTTTCATATTTGGATTTCTAAGTCCATATTAAGGATTTAGAATTTGGTATTGGAATATGACTTCCAATTTGATTAAGTTTGGTATTCCTATTAGGAATTTGTTTTGTACACCCTAAAGGCTATAAATATAAGGTCTTAGGGATTGGTTTAGTATCCTCAATCCATATTTGTTGTTTGTCTCCTTGTGAGAGTTGTGAGGATCTTGGATGTGAGAGAGAGTTTGTATCCTCAATTTGTGATTGTCTCTTTGAGAGATTTGGTGAGGATTTGAGAAGGGAGGAAACTTAGGGTTTCTCCATTTGTTTGAGAGCTTTGTACTATCTTCTCCAATAGTAAAAGTTCTATTTGTTTGTCCGTGGACGTAGGCAATATTAGCCGAACCACGTAAATCTTGTGTTTTGTGTGGGTTTGTTTGATAGTAGTAGGAGTTTCATCTTCTCTTTTTGTTTTGTTTAATTCATACACTATTCCAATCTTGGGTATTGGTGCATAAGTTTCCGCTGCGCACAACAAAGGATTCTATGGAGAAGCAAAGAAGGAAAACAACCCCCGTGGTTATATATTTGCGACAGATTTCATCTATAATAATCAAGTTCTAGATGTCGACTTCACCACAATTCACGCGTACCCAGATGTATGGTAGGTTTCCTGCAAACTTTGTACAGATTGTGAATGAACAACCCTAATATTTTGTTGATCGATAATTATCTGATTTTTGTTTCCCTCAATGATCAAACTTGCATTGCAGGCTTCCTGGTTCAGATGACCAAGCACAAATTCAATTTGTACAAAAATGGTTGCAAGATCACATTGAAGATTCACAAAATGTGCTCAGGAAACCAATACTCTTTACAGAATTCGGAAAGTCTTCAAATGTTTCTGCCTACAATGTTAACCGAAGGGACACTTACTTTGGAACTATATACAATGACATTTATGCATCAGCTAAAAGTGGGGGTGCATGCAACGGCGCAGTATTTTGGCAGCTGTTGAGCCATGGGCTGAACATGAAAGATGGCTATGAAGTTATATTGGTGGAAAGTCCGTCAACAACAAATATTATTGTTGAACAATTGGTTGTAAGATATTTGTGTACCTCATAATCAAAAGATAGATTTGTATTGAAGTTACTTCTTGTGCGTGTATAAATTGGTTATCAAAGTAGACAAGTAACAAGCAAGGGTCGTACCCACCTCAGAGGGGGAGATCTTAGCTCAAACACAATGGAAAACAATTATTAAGAAACACCAAAGGGAATCAATAATAAGAATTGAGATTGATTCTAACTTCCTACATGCAATAATTAAAGAGTAAACCCTAACTTAAGAATATGGTAGAGATGAAAAGAAGATATATGTTGACAAAGGGGGAGAATTGGTTTCCACAAACTAAATCATGCAAACATAACATGTTGTTCCTTCATGTTCTATCTATAATAATTAATTGGTCACCTCTCGGTTATTCCAACTAATCATTAATACCTATAATAATCAAGTAGTCACCTCTCAGCTATTCTACTCAACTAAAACGGGATTCTCTTATGCATGTTATTGAATATGTCTTATTAATTAAACCGTCACCTCTCAGCTATTCAATCTAATTAATTCAACATATTAATTCATAAATAAATCGTCACCTCTCGGATATCAATTTAAATACAAAAGGGTTCCAATAAAAGATATATATTGCAAACATGAATCACCTCTCAGCTATTTCACTACACATCTACAATAAATATAAATACTACCATTAAAGCTAGGTCTCCCTAAATCCTAACAATAATATTTTAACATCATGGATAACAATAACATGCAAATAATCATACTTACCTCATATCGCGAATTAGAAGTAAATAAGCATAAGTATTTCGAAGCACAATGAACAATAAGAACAAACATGGTGCTTTTGCATCATCTAGAGAGCTTCCACCATCCCGCTAAGGACATTTAGCTACTCATCCTTGATAATGAAACCAAAGAATAAATAAATAAAACACAATACATCATAATGGAAAGATAATGGAATTCATATTGAATATTGAATTTGATACAATGAAGAAGAAGATGAACTTTTCTTCAATGAAAGTTGATCTCAAAGAATAACTAAAAGATATCTAAACCCTAGCTACTATTTCTCTTATATAGAAAATACAAAGTAGAATACTTGCATGCAAAGACTTCCAAACTAGGTCAAATTCGTGGCTGCTGCTGTTGGTCTTCTAGAGGCATTAGGTTTTTAGCAAAACCTAATTCTCTTAGGCTTAAGTTGTAGTTGGGACCAAGACCTTCAGTTTTATAGTTCATGGCCCCAAATCAGACTTCTGGATCTTCTTGTGGAGTTTTTTTAAGTTTGGATTTAAATAAGGCCTAAAATAGAAATTCTGACTTGTGGGCTCCAATAGGACCTGGTTTGGGCTGAGATTTGGACGCCCCACTTTGACATAAAGTCAAGTCAACTGGTCTGACAGTGGGGTGTCCTCAGTAGATCTTGTGGGTGCAAATATTGATTCTCTTTCCCATGTGCAAATAACACTTTTTTGCTTCTTTTTCTTGACTTTTCGCGGGCTTTTACATAATATTCACATTTCGGCTCATAAAACCTACACAATAGACAAGAAAGCACTAATCAATAGATATAACACAATAATATAAGTTAAGTGTTATACAAACAAGGTGTTATTCGGGGGATAAATATACACTTTTGAGGACTGAACAAATACCCCCAAACAGCACTTTGTTTGTCCTCAAGCAAAGATGAGAAGAAAGAATGAATGACTCAAAAGAGAAGTAAAACTAAGGTGATTGCATTAACAATATGCATCAAGGCTTTTAACCACAGGGATTTCCCAGGTGGAGGAGTTATAGTCTCCTGAGGGTTTTTCAGAGAAGATACACACAAACTTACTACAATGACTAATCCAAGAATAGGATTTTCTATCATTAACCTCAGAAATGGTTATATCAAGGATAAGGATAAGTATTGCAAAACCGTTCATATGAGATGGCATACTACAAATGCATGAATAAGATATGAAATGTAAACCAAGCATAACGGTTTCAAATGCATTGAAGACAGACATGTACCCATGCTACCACGGGTCTTAAGTTACCATTGGAAAGGTCGCCTTGACTTCTGCCTCACAGTCATACACTCAGAAATAAAGTCACTCAGAGTTGGTGTTTATCATTTTACCTCTATGTGAGGAATGAAGATGGACAATCATCTCACATATCAATAAGAACGGACTGGTGTAATGGAATGTACTTAGTCTCAAAGAATGGAAAAATTAGTCTTGCTTGAGATGTCGGGTTTTTCACCTTAGCACCTTCTCACTTACTCGCCACATCCTACCATATCAGCTTAGATCTACAAAAGACAGTAATGGGTTGTAACTTGGCTTAGGACAGGGTTAGAAATGGAAAAGGCTTTTGTAAAATATTTTTGAAAAATTCGGGCCTTCAACACTTGTGATTTGTAATAACAGCACATGGAGAAATTTTTGGAATTTTTCTTTTTGGGAAGAAGTGTTTCTCATCTTCTTTTGGGAAAATTTCAATAAAGCTCTAGCCAATATTTTGGAATCTTCCTTTCTTTTTGGATTTGAAATGGTTTGGAAGATTTTGGTTTTTTCTGAAATTTCTTCAAACTTTTTGGTTTTCAATATTTGGTTCATCTCACTAGTTTGGAGATTTTCTATGTATTTCTCCTTTCTTCTTGTAACCACATAAACAATCATCCTCATGTTCCAAAAACAATGGGTAAACGGACCTAAAAATATTCTAAGGGTATTTACTCCTACAATGGAGTTGGGTAAGGATAATGGGCTCAAGAAAAAAGGCTAAGTAACAAGAAAGGCTCAGAATGGTCAACCTAAGGGATAAATATCATCAGGGTAAACTAAGGTAAACAAGGTTTATCTAAAAGTCTTTGTATCATCTCTAAGTACTTACATGGTGATCACATCTTGAATAAGCTACAAAACCCAAGTTTATATTACACCCACTTGATGTCATCTCAAAGCTAACTATAAAAATGAATATGAGACTAAAAACAGACAAAACTGAGAGGTTAAGTCTTTTAATTCCAGATTGATATAATATCTCTCCAAGAAAAGGACGGGGCTCAAAAGCTCACTAGGTTAAGTCTCCACACTTATTCCTCAAGTTTCTCAAGGTGTAGTTGTATTTGCACATGTAATTTGTAATAAATGCAGATGAATGCCATGCTTATGCTCATGCAAATGTAGTATAAAACTCAACTACAGTAAAACCTCGATAAATGAATGTTCGATAAAGTAATAACCTCGCTTAGATAATAATTTCTTCCGGTCCCGACTTGGGCATGTGTACTAAAGTAATAACCTCGCTAAATGCATTAAGTAATAAAAAAAATTGAATCCTTAAAGGCCCAACGAAAATATAAATTAATAATTACTAAAATCCATACAAAAATTCATGCATATAATCTACGTACTCTTGAACTTTTATTTATAAATTTATTCTTTCTAAAAATATGCATCTAATTTTATTTTATTTTTTTTGTACCCAAACCAAATTCAACCCCATCCTTCACTTTTTGTAGAGCATACACAACTTCCAAAATATTTTGCTCATATTGTAGCAAATAGTTATATAATGTGATTATTGCTTGAAATACTTCTTTTGACGAAACATTTGGTATAACCGAACTATCATCTCGATTATGTTCACGTTTATCATCATTTGGTGTATGACCGCATACTTGTTGTCTTTTGGATTTTTTTTTCTTTGACCACATACATAGATTGAAAATCTCTCTCTAAAATAATAAATATTAATTTATCGATAAATTAATATATTATTCATTTATCGATAAATAAAAAACCTCACTAAAGTAATATATTTTTTCGGTCCCAAGGGTATGCATTTATCGAGGTTTTACTGTACTTGGTGAAGCAATAAATGTCCTTAAACTTGAAAAGAAGAGAATTCCACCATTATATTCATCATTGATGGTGTACTTATCCTATTTTTTAAAAAGTCTTTGTAACAAAGATTTTTTTGGATTTTTTTCAAAAATTTTGAATTCTTATACAAGTATAGAAAAAGAAGTTTGAAAATCATTTGCAAAAAGGATTGTAATACTTCCCCACCCCCAAACAAAAAGATTGTCTTGTCCTCAAAGCTCATACTATGCATAGGAGAGAGAGTAGGAAAGATATGACCATGAATGTACAAAAAATTCAAACCGCTTTATAAATTCCTGCCAAACAAAATTATCTCCACATATATAAAGATTACAAGGAATTCCATACTAATACACAACTGAAATAAAATGTACTGAAATAAAGGACTGACTCAACAGAAAAGAAAATCCTACATTACACTCTTGGTTTCAAACAAGTTCTATTGGCAAACCATCCAACCCATCGCGCGAAAGAGTTAATGCCTCTTTAATTACATTCCAAGACCCCTCACCATGATCCATAAAATTATCATTCCTATGCATATCTGGATACTCTACATATACATTGTTAGGCACGCAAGTGAAAAGGCGACTTCTCCTGATAAAACGATGTGTAGGATCCATAGGGATAAGGTGAGTCCAATCATTTTACGTATTCCTCCAATCAGGATAGCTATCAAGAATAATCTTAAAGATAGCAGTAGGGAACACAAGCTTATCCTCACCGACTAAGAACATATTCCTAATACCGTCTAGAATCCAAGTGGATAGGTCAAGAGCATAATTATTGGTAACAATACCAACTACTGCATTCATGGTACTATCATTGACATAATCCATCTTCTCAACACCCAACAAATTACGCAAAACCCATAAAGCAGCAGTAGCTACATTAGCAGGAAGGTAAGTGGTAGGTGCAATACTAGGGTATCCTTCAGGATGGAGTGAGAAGGTACACGGGCCAAAGTGATTAAGGTAATTATTTATGATGTCTATACGGTTATCACGAACATAATTATCATAAGGCATGACCGGTTGATAAACAAAAGGATTACCCATAGCAATAGAGACGGCAATAGCATTAAAAACCACCGGGGAACCATGCATGTGAACTTGGAAACCATCAAAGGGAAGAGGGTCGGCAAAGAGTAACATAAGGTAAAAGTCTCTTACCATAGAAGGGGAATACATGCACAGCAGTAGAATCATAAAGAAAACCTTCCCAACCTTTGTCAAAAATCTCATCCCTAAAGGAAGCTCCATAAGGACTATCCATAATTCCCGAAAAATCCATCTCGGGGATGATGTCCATGCCATCGGGCATCCACAACCCATTCTGAACATTAGCCATTGCAAAAGAAGGAAGAAAACACCAAAAATCAGCATGAAAACCGAGAAAAAATCACACAAAACGAGCTCAGAAACTGCTGCCAGGTTCAAACTCGACTCGAGATTGAAATGGCCTATAAGGAACTCGACTCGAGTTCGGGCCCAGATCAGAAAATAAAAAAGTTTAAAAAGTTTTCTGATATTTAAGTGACGGTCCTCTAAACATGGTGTGGTATATATAGGCTAGAAATAAAGAGTTTGTTGTTTGAGCCCTAGTAGGACTCCAAAAATTGCCTAAAACCTTAGGGTTTCCAAAAATCAAAACCCTAACCTCCTTTCTTTTTAAAATATTTGGACTAAGGTCCCTAGGACCAAAAAAATTTCAAATTACTCTAAAAGTCCAGAATTTTGCAATGAATGCCAAGAATGGCTAATATTTTTCAGAAAAGGACAAGTTTGCAAAATAATTAAAAATTCAACCATCTTCATTAATATTTGGAAATAAAATACAATGATTGAAAATTTAATACAAGAGTGCAATAATGAAACAAAAGCAATTTACATAAACAAAATACAATGGCTAATAACATAAAATAAAAATCAACCCCGTCGTCGACGAGATTGCCCCTGGCCGTCGTCGAAACGACGCTGCAAGTCCTCGACTGTAGTCAAAATCTCGCCCATACCCCTCCAGAGAAGCTGGAACCGCTCCTCATTGGTATGGAGCTGTACTGGATGGGCACCTCTTCCTGAGGGTCCCACAATAATTGTCTGCAGGCAGACAGTCCTGGGTTGGAGACCTTGAGCCGGATGATCGACTCCAGAGAAAGGGCAGGTAGAAGAGGTGCATCCCAGTAGCGCAGAATAGTCATCACCAGGCTAGGAAGAGGAGCAGAAGTGGCTCGAGCTCCGGTGATGGTGGCGAAAAGACGGCGGACCATGCAGTAGCCCTAGACGTCCTCCTGAAGCAGGCGGAGGATATGGATACCCTCCGAGAACAGCTCGCTCGTCCTTGTCGTCCCAAGGACATTAGTGGTCAGCCAGTGTGCCACCAAGCCCTGGTTGACTCGGAGCCAACCGATGGAAAGATGACTGCTATACCGGTGCAGTACCCGGTCATCAACGAGGACGGCCTCGATGATGTCCGGTGTCACCATTGCAGCCTCCTGCTGCACAGAGGCATCATCAAGCTCGAGCACCATGACTATAGAGACAGTCTCAAGCGTGAGTAGGAAGCGATGGGCCGAATCCCAGTTGATGTACACGTCGTCATCGGCCAACTCCATTGACTCGTAAAAAACGACGAACCATTTGAGGATCAAATGGCTCATAATCAGAGCCAAGGAGTACATCCCAGCCTCGGGCATGAATTCTCTCTACAAAGGTGGTTCCTAAGCGATTATTGTCGAAAAGACGAGAATAATCGCGCTCACGGATAATCACTCGTTCTCTACGTCTTGGAAGCATGATTCTTGGGGGTTTTGGTATAGAAATGAAGAGAATGAGGAGAGGAACAAAACCTCGCAAAAATTATCGAATTTGGTCAAGAATTGAGAGAGATACGAAGAGAGAGAAACGAGATCTGACTCGAAACTCGAGTCGAGTTCTAAATGAACTGTAAGGAACTCGAGTCGAGTTCTGGAGAAGAAGAAGACTCTGTTGACTGGGTTTGACCCGTGTTGACTTGGTTTTGACTTTGGATTTTGAAAATGACTTGTGACCTTCTAGAAGTACCCGGGGGTATATATAGAGAAGTAACTTCCCCTAGACGTTTCTCACACTACTAAAATTAGTGGAAATAACGGTTTTACCCCTGGAAAGCCTAAAGGCATGAAATAATTCAAATTTAATTTTGAATATTCACCGATAATGTATAAATATATTCTCGCAATAATTATTGGAAAATTCCAAAAATTGAAATAATTTCAAATTTGTAACTGTAATAATTATTTAACCAAACAACCTTAACAGAGAGTGGTGGGCTACGCCCACCTCCAAACAGATCTAGCACCAGGATCCAAAAGAAATAGTTATTTGCCAATAACCACTAAACGGGGCAACTAATGAGAAGCACTAATGCACGATCGGGGTTAGAAGATACACAAGGCTGCCTCCCAGGAGGGTTAAGTTTAACTTCTTCAGCCAGACAGGTGGACAACCAGGATTCGCTCCCTAGATAAACGCTACTCTAAACAAAGATACAGGAGAGATAAAACGCTAGAATGGAATGCGCGAAATCCTGATGTCTAATATACAATACGAGTCTTTTAAAGTCAGATACTCTAGACTTAAAATAAGATGGGAAATGACTTCCCCACCCCCAAACAGAGTGGGAAACATGTCTGCTTGGTGATGACGCTCAAGAGAAAAGCGTGCACTGGATCAGATAGGCTCAGCCAATAAGAGTTTGTGGACTATGGTCCTGGCACTTTCAACCACACCTCTCAAAAAGAGACAATAGAGTAGAGTAAGAGAGGGTTCGGATACCAGTAGGTCAAAGGTCAGTCTAAATAGGTAGGGTCCTCTAACAGGGTTTCCTCAACTTCAGGGGACCTTAATTCATGGAAATGTTTAAGACGTTGACCATTGACTTAAAATTCAGAGTTGTCTGCAGGGTTTAAACATGTGATAGCACCAAAGGGCGTCACTACAGACACAACAAAGGGACCCGACCAACGAGACTGTAGTTTATCAGGAAATAAATGTAATCTAGAGTTATATAGTAAAACTTTGTCCCCAATTTGAAAATTTCTACGTAAGATCTGACGATCATGTAGTTTTTTCATATTAGCTTTATAGGACTTGGAAAGATCATAAGCTTCATTCCGAAGTTCTTCAAGCTCAGAAAACTGGAGTTTTCTCGTCTTACCTGCCTGGTCGAGATTAAAGTTGAGCTTTGTCATTGCCCAGAAGGCTCGGTGCTCAACCTCTACAGGTAGGTGACAGGGTTTTCCAAAAATGAGACGAAAGGGAGATATGCCTATGGGAGTTTTGAAAGCAGTACGATAGGCCCATAATGCATTACTGACTCTACGAGACCAATCAACCTTTTCAGGGTCAATTGTTTTTTGCAAAATGTTTTTAATCTCTCTATTCGACACCTCAGCTTGGCCATTAGTTTGTGGATGGTACACAAAGGCCACTTTGTGAGAAACTCCATACTTTTTGACAAGTTTTTGAAAAGCTTTATTGCAGAAATGGCTAACCCCGTCACTAATGATCACACGGGGAGCGCCAAATCGGGCAAATATATACTCTTTTAGAAAATCTACTACAGTTTCTTGATCGTTGTGCCTTGTGGGAATGGACTCGAGTTATTTTGAAACATAGTCGACTGCGACCAGAATGTACAAAAAACCATGACAACCAGGAAAAGGACCCATAAAATCGATTCCCCATACATCAAACACTTCCACAGGAAAAATTGGTTGTAAGGGCAGCATGTGACGCCTAGTGATTTTCCCTAGTTGTTGACAACGAGTGCACATAGTACAATGCATGTGAGCGTCCTTAAAAAGATTTGGCCAATAAAAACCACACTGCAATACTTTAGCAGTTGTCTTCTTGGCACTAAAATGTCCACCACAAGCATGCTCATGGCAAAACTTAAGGACTTCTTGTTGCTCCCAGTCAGGGATACAACGACGAATGATCTGGTCAGGACAGTACTTATAAAGGTAAGGGTCATCCCAAAAATAATGCTTGGCATTAGCAAGGAATTTGGATCTATCATGCTTGTTCTAATCACTTGGAAATTGGTTGCTAGCCAAGTAATTAACTATATTTGCGAACCATGGAGCATTCGATATTGCAAAAAGAAGCTCATCAGGAAAGTTCTCAGAAATGACACTAGAATCCTCAGGAAGGTCAAGTCTAGACAAGTGGTCGGCCACTACATTTTCAGTCCCTTTTTATCTCTAATCTCAAGGTCAAACTCTTGAAGCAATAATATCCAACGAATAAGACGTTGTTTAGTCTCCTTCTTGGATAGAAAAAATCTAATAGCGGCATGATCCGTAAAGATGACAGTACGGGTACCTAAAAGGTAGGAACAAAACTTATCAAGAGCATATACTATAGCTAGCAATTCTTTCTTAGTTGTCGTATAATTACGTTGAGCGTCATTGAGAGTCTTGCTAGTATAATATATGACATGGGGCTTACCATCTAGACGTTGACCTAAAATAGCCCCAACAGCAAAGTCTGATGCATCGCACATCAGTTCAAAGGGTTTACTCCAATCAGGAGGCCTAATAATGGGTGCAGTCGTGAGGGCGGTCTTAAGATTTTCAAAAGCACTCTTGCATTCTTTTGTGAAATCAAAAGGTGCATCCTTAAGCAATAAATTGGTTAAGGGGCGAGCTATCTTAAAAAAATCTTGGATAAAACGTCGATAGAATCTTGCATGGCCCAGAAAGGCACGAATATCCCTAATAGACTTAGGAATAGGCAAGGATGGAACAAGATCTACTTTAGCTTTATCAACCTGGATACCCTCAGCAGAGACCAAGGACTATCCCCTTCCTAACCATGAAATGGCACTTTTCCCAGTTAAGTACCAAAAGTGCCAAAGAGACAAGTAAATGTTATCTTTTCCTGATCTTCAGGGGCGATAGGAATTTGATTGTAACCGGAGTAACCATCCAGGAACAATAGAAGAAATGACCAGCTAGATGTTCCAACATCTGGTCTATGAAGGGAAGAGGAAAATGGTCTTTCGGAGTGACTGTATTAAGTTTTCTATAGTCGATACAAACACGCAACTTGGTTGGAACTCGAGTGGCGACTTGTTCGTTCTTCTTATTGGTAACTACAGTCATGCCAGCCTTCTTAGGAACCACATGAATAGGACTAACCCAGGGACTATCCGAGATAGGATAAATCACACCTGCATCCAGAAGTTTAAGAATCTCAGCTCGAACAACTTCTTTTATCGCAGTGTTGAGACGTCTCTGAGGTTCACGAGAAGTTTTGGCATCGTCCTCAAGATGAATACGATGAGAACAGACAGAAGGGCTAATGCCTTTGATGTCGTGGATGGATCAGGCAATAGCAGAACGATGCTCTAAGATAACTTCTAAAAGTTGACTCTCCTGTTCGGTAGTAAGAGATGAAGAAATGATAACAGGATGACTACCATCTGAATCAAGATGGGCATATTTCAGCTCAGGAGGCAAAGGATTCAAGGTAATAGGAGGTGGAGTAATGGTCTCTACTTGGGTCTCAGAATCTAAGCTGCAAACGACATCAAGGGCCTTAGGGTCTTTAGGTCCAAAGATAGGCACAGAATCAAGAAGAGCATTGGTTTGGGCAATAGATTGGTTAATGTCAAAGTCTACATTATGCATAGCAAGGCAATGGACAACCGGATCTTCACACCATCTCATAAGGTAATGAGTCTAGAAGGCACACATCCTCAGATAAGGAAAGATCAGGGGGTTGTTGGCCAAGGTTAAATATATTAACTTCAACAGTCATAGAGCCAAAAGTGAGAACCATGGAACCGTTCCGGCAGTTTATGAGAGCATTAGAGGTGGCCAAGATTGGGCGGCCAAGGATGATGGTTACCGAATCATCGGCAGTAGGTTCAGTATCCAACACCACAAAGTCAACAGGATAGTAAAAGTCAAACACTTTAACTAATAGGTCCTCAACTATACCTCTAGGTACTTTCAAAGATCTGTCGGCCAGTTGTAATGACATTTTCGTGGGTTTCATGTTTGTTAGATCGACACAGGCAAAGGTATAAAGAGTAAGGCAAAAGGTTCACACTCGCTCCTAAGTCTAGCAAAGTTTTTCCCATGAACTTGTCACCAAGCTTACAGGGTATGGTCGGTTCTCCAAGGTCCTTATATTTTGCCACACCATTATGTTGGACAACTGCAGAGAATTCTTCCGCCACAAACGCGTTTTTAGGCACATTTATTTTTCTCTTGGCGGTGGACAAGTCCTTCAAGACCTTAGCATAAGAAGGTATTTGTTTAATAGCCGTGAGGAAGGGTATATTAATATTTATATGTTTAAACACATCAAGTACTTCCTCTGCTTGGACTTCCTTCAGAGACCTTGTGAGTCTCTGGGGGTAAGGTACAAGTGGGATATAAGTTCGTGGAGGGTCCACAATCTCACGGGCAGTCTTCTTCGGCTTAGAGGTGGTCGCATCATTAGCCGGAGGTTTAGGTGGGGCAATAGGTTCAGAGGTAACCGGGGTCATAATGTTGGGACTCGGTGTATAATTAATTTGATTATCGACCTGTTTTCCTGACCTAAGGGTGGAAACCGATTTTACTTCAGCAAGCGGTATAGACGGAGATGTAGTTTTCGTCACCAAGGCAACTTCTTTGCCTTTGGGATTCGGGATGGACTGTCACGGAAATCTACCTCTTTCATCAAGTTTTTGTTCAATTCTCTGGATGGCTTGGGCATTTGACTCAATGGACGCCTGGTTCTGTTGAATAAAACGTGCAAGGACATCCTCAAGAGAGGTTTTAGGAGAGGCAGATTGATTAGTTGGCATACGGTCCCTGGAACCACTCATGTGATGAGCATTGTTTGAGTAAGGGGGACCGGTGCCCTGTTCCGATTATCAGTATTACCAACATACGTGGCATTGCTACGTTGCCCATAAGAGTTATTAAAATTAAGTGGACCCGCATGATGATTATTAGAATAAGAGAGATTGAAGCGGTCCATGTATGGGTACGTGGCATTGCCCTTAGTAAAGTTGGTTCTCCCAGCGTAATTAAACGCACAGACATCCTCAGTTTCTGGTGAATTAACAAGGAGAGGGCAAAATTCAGCAGTGTGGGTTTAGTCATGACAAGCATCCCATGAAAGAGTGGAGGCACTCATAACAGTTGATGGGGTATTTAAGGATACGCCAAGTGCTGCTACCTGTTTAGTTAAACCATGAAGTAAATTTTTAAACTCAGAGTCGGGTTTGACATCATATAGACCTCTAGGTTTATCAAATGAGTCTGGGGTAGTGTTTCTCGGGGTATGTCCAGGTGCATCCCATTGTTCGCTATTAGTAGCAATCTTTTCAAGGAAAGCTAGAGCCTTGGTGGTAGAGTAATCAAGGAAATCTCCACCACTCATGCTTTCAACCGTGTTTCTAGTTTGAGTATTAAGGCCTCTATACAGGATCCTAACATTTTCAGTGTCATCGACTTTGTGGTGTGGACATTGAAGAAATAGGTCGTGAAACCTTTCCCATGCATCAAAGAATACCTCGCCCTTTTTTTGCCGGAAACTTCTTATGGCATCAACTATGTCATTAGTTCTAGTAATAGGAAAGAATTTAGTCAAAAACCTTTTACTTAGTTGAGCCCAAGTGGCAATAAAATTGGAAGGAAGGCCATGTAACCAGTGAGATGTTCTATCCTCAAGAGAAAATGGGAACAATCTCAAGCTAACTTTCTCCTCAGATAAATGTTTCTCCCTAAAAGTATGGAGAATAGTCAGAAACTTATTGAGGTGTTGATATGGATCTTCCCGTGGAAGTCCATGGAACTTAGGCAACATGCCCACAATCTGTGGGCGAATGCCATAGCTATCTGTATTTGTCGCAGGTAGGTGGCCCAGTGGCCAAAGGTGAAAAGTAATCCCGAAGGGTAGCTTCTTGAGCCATAGGTGCAGGATGTACTTCAGAAAGTGAAGTTGAGTCGTTGAACTCTTCTTCAGAAGGTATGGAGGTTGTTGAGTTGTGAAACTCTTCCTCATGAGGAGTAGCGAGGTCCGTGATTGTGCTCATTGTGTAGATTATAGGTTTGGACAAGATTTTACCTGATCTCTTTTTTTTTAACCATATAATAGGGTTAGGCAGACCCCCACCTATATTAATATCTAATCAAAATGATACCATCAGTATCTTCCTTTACAAGATCAGTCAATTGTTTACACATAGGGTTAATAAAGTAGTACTCTCCTATATCAACATCTAATCCAGCCAAACAATCAGCAACTCTATTGAACTCTCTGTAGACATGTTTATACAAAACAGTATCCAATGAGTTCTGGTAGTGTCTAATTTCACCAACCAGATTCTGATAGTACCAGGGAGTCTCTAATTTCCCTTGCAGCATATGAATTGCCTGTAATGAGTCTGCAACAACTATTACTTTCTCCTTATGAATCATTTTGCGGCCTTTGAGACCTACCAAGATGGCCTTCAATTCTTGAGTAATTACTGACTGTTCATTACTTGCCCCTGCATATGCCAGTAGAACATCTCCCCCATTGTCTCGAATCACACTGCCATATCCATTTCTAGATTCTGTAACCGAGCCATCTGAGTTAACCTTCACAAAACCTTCTGGTGGTTTGAACCAAGGGCAATAAATAGGCTTCTTCTTCACAAACTGTGTTGAGATCCCCAATTTCCGAAGAACCCTTCTACCTTCCAGTGAATCCTTGGTGGTAGTCAGAATTTCTTGTAAATAGTTCTTCACTTCAACTCTGATCTTGTTTCTTAGCACTCTCCATGGCTTGCTCTCATTTCTGAATCTTCTATTGTTTCTTTCCTGCCAGATATAATAGATTACTGCACAAATAAAGACCATGTAGACCTCTGCTGTAACATCATTACTTCCACACAACTGAAAGATTTTCAGCCATTCCCAATTCACATTATTGGTACCAATATTTAATCCCATCTCGTCCTTCAGGGATCTCCATATTGTTGTTGTATAAGAACAAGAGAAGAACAAGTGTTTTGAGTTCTCTCTTTCACTTTCACAAAAACAACATTTTGATGTGTGCATGACATGTCTCTGCACTAATCTGTCTTGGGTAGCCAGGTTGCCTGAGAATAAAAGCCATGCAATGAAAAAATGTCGTGGAACAACCCACTTCCGCCAAACTAGATTGTACCATCTTACCTTCTCCTTTGGAATCCTCATAGCATGATACGTAGAGTGCGTAGAAAAATTACCATGAGGTGTAAGAGACCAAATAACCTTATCTGAATCCAGGTATCTCTCAATAATTGTGCCCAAGATATTTTGCTTAACTTCCCTGTGGCAGATCATGAACTTGTTGTCCCCACTGGCCACTATCAATCAGATCAGCTACTGTTGCTTCTTCTGGAAATCGCAAACTTGTTCTTGCCTCTACATTGTCCCATAAAATCATTCCCTTGCACCATGGATCAAACCATAGTGAAGTTAGGGACCCATCAGCTACAGAAAATTTAATGAATGGCTTTGCATTGTCCCTGAGCTGTAAGATATTTCTCCATGCCCAGGAGCAATCATTTGGGATTCTCATGCCTCAGAAATTCTTGTCTTTAATATGGTATTCCCACACCCACTGGACCCAAAGACATCTATCTTTTGATGTAATTTTGAAAATCAATCCACAATAAGCTGCTTTGTTCCACAATGTCAAGTCCATCAAGTTTAAACCCCCTTCTTGTTTTGATCTTAACAGAACCTCCTTGCTAGCATGATGCAGTTTTCTTTCCATCATAGGACCTGACCAAAGAAATCTCACACATGATTTACTGACTTGGTCTAGGACTGCATTCGGCAACACAAAAGTCCTAGCCCAATATACATGAAAGGACTGTAGCTCAGAGTTAACCAATTCTAACCTACCAGCATAGGAGAGGAATCTGTTTTTCCAACTCTGTATCCTCTTTGTGATCTTTTCAACAAGTGGAAAGCAATCCCTGATACTTATTCTTGTTGCAGTGAGCGGAAGACCCAGATAAGTAACTGGTGGCTTCACCAATTTTAGTCCCATTATGGCAGCAAGTTCCATACTATCCTGGTCATTGAGACCTCCAACCAGAAGAGAGGTTTTCTGACTGTTTAGTTTCAATCCTGTGAGTTGTGCAAACTGCAGCAATGTTTCATGTACAGTCTGCATAGAGATGACTTCCCCTTTGAAGAAAATCAATAGATCATCGACAAAACACAAGTTCACAACCTTTGATATCTTGCACTTTGGATGGTACATAATGCTCCCTGTTGTTACCTGAATTCTGAGAAGACAGGTAAGGATTTCCATGATCAAAACAAAGAGGTATGGAGAAATAGGGTCCCCCTGCCTCAACCCCTTCTTACCCTTGAAGTATCCGCACGGGCTGCCGTTAATAATAACTAAGTAGTAGACTGATGAATAACACATTCTGATCCACCTCATGAACAAAATAGGGAACCCAAGTTTCCTTAGCATGATCTCAAGAGAACGCCAACTGACAGTATCATATGTTTTGCTTATGTCAACTTTTAGAGAACATCTTGGAGAGAGGTTCTCCTTCCAGACTTCCTCAATAATTCATGAGAAAGTAGTATGTTGTCTTGAATAGATCTCCCCGGTACAAAAGCTGTTTGATTGGCATCGATAAGCTTTGTCATACACTTCTTCATTCTACTAGTTATTAGTTTTGATATTAACTTATACACCACATTGCAACATGCAATTGGTCTATAGTCATTGACCGTATTAGGATTTGGAACTTTAGGGATCAAACAAAGGAATGTTGAGTTTAATCCTTGAGGTATGTGTTGAATCTGAAAAACATACCTGATTGTACTGATGACATCTCCTCCCACTATGGACCAACAAGACTTGAAAAATAGGGCATTGTAACCATCTAGACCTGGGGACTTGTAATTATCAATGTCAAACATGCTTAGCTTGATCTCTTCATCCTCTAAACCATTAAGCAAATCTTGTGCTTCTTCCATACTCAGAGTTGAACTCACTGGCAAGTCTTCCAACAAATTCATATCACTGTAGTCACCTGAATCTGATCCCAGTATGCTTTCAAAATGTTGAACAATCAGACCTTGAACCTGTTGAACTTCAGTTAGCTTTGTACCTTGGGAATCTGTAATGGCCCATATCTTATTTCTGATTTTCCTCTCCTTAAGCAAACCATGGAAATAGGCAGTACATTTGTCTCCTTTCAGCATCCAAGTACAGCTGGTCTTCTGTTTTAGTTCTTCGTACTCCATTTTCAAAAAATCAGTGTAGTCCTTTCTGAAAATTTTCTCATCATTGAGAAGTGTTACATCTTGTGCATTAGCTTCTAACAGCTTCTGAACATCTAGCAGTTTATGTTTTGCAGTTGCCACTCTACCATTGATATTAGCAAAATGTTCTTTTGCCCATGGCCTGAGCACTCCCTTCAACCTTTTTAGCTTCTGGTGTAACACATAAGCCGGGTTGCCTTGAATTGGTACATCCCAGAATGACTTTACCAGACTTTTAAATGAGTTGTAAAAAGTCCAAGCATTGTTAAACCTGTACGGATACATACCCTTTGGTTCTGTTATCCATGACAATAGAATAGGTGAATGATCAGAGACTAAGGGGTCCATAAACTCCACTCATGATGATGGAAAAACATTGCACTAATGAAGATTAACTAAACATCTGTCAATCTTAGACCCCTTTCTTCTATTTCCTTCCGTCTTATTCCATGTGAAGAAGTTGCCTTTATACTGTAGATCAACCAATCCCACAGTATTCACACACTCGACAAACTCCTCTATATCTCTTGGATGAATCGGCTCACATCCATATCTCTCGTTTGAAGCCAAAACACAGTTAAAGTCACCCCATACTGTCCATGCTTAATTACTGGGAGGTTGCAAACTAATCAAATCATTCCACAGATTTTTTCTTTCTGCTTTATGATTACTTGCATATATAATAGTAGCAAAAAATACCTTAGATAAAGGTAACACTTCTACTCTACAGTGCAACAACTGAGAACTTGCATGTACCTTAGTGATGTTTAGGTAACTTGGATCCCAGTTCAACCAGATCCTTCCATATGTGTCATGATCATAGTTGTGCAAAAACAACCATTGCGGGCAGCATAAATTCCTGATAAAATCAGCCTTCTCCTTCCTTACCTTTGTTTCCAAAAGTCCTAATAAACATAACTTATTGTCTATTCTAAAAGAATTTATTGATTTTGCTTTTGAGGCCTCATTGAGTCCTCTTATATTCCATATTGTTGTGCTTAACATGAGGAACTGATAGAACCACTACTCCGACTTGATGCTCTTGTCGTTGCCCTTTCAATCGCAACATTAGGCAGTTTTTTCTCCCTCTGGGGATCTTTCTTACTTTTCACATTGCTATCCTTCGGCTTTGCCTCTCCCTTAGCATGTTGCACTTTTATAATGTGATCTTTAAAGACTTCCACTTCTTTCATTGACTCTGTCGATTTATGTATCACATTGTTATCCTCCCTGCAGTTCTGTTGATATTGTTTGTGCTCTTCTGTGTATTGTTCAATAACATCATCTCCTCCTTCTAGGTCTTGTTGCTCTGTCAAGGTACATGGAATCATTTCTTCAATTGCAGCTAGTGGTGTGACCTCCTCCACAACTACTATTGCATTTTGTATAGCAATAGGCTCTTGTATTGCTACTGCATTTATTGTAACCATTTCAGCATCTTTCTTTTCCACCACTACTAATGCAGTATTCTGTGACATCACCTCTTGCTCAATTTCCAGTGTTACATATCTATTACTGGTAGCCTTCCCCTTCTTTGTTAGTTCCTGATGAACTTGGTTTTACTGGAGATCTTTGACTTCCTCTTTTAAATGAATTGTAGCCTTCTCCCTTTGATGCCTCTTCCTGTGCCTGCTGCAGCTCTGTCTTTTTGTAACCTTTCTGTTGTTGTTCTTAAACAATTCCTGGTTAAGTGGCCAAAGACATTGCAAGTAGAGCAACATTGTGGTTTCCAAGTGTATTCAACCCCTATCACTGTTGTTTTTCCGTCTCTTAAGTTAAATTTAAGTGTGGTTGGGTATGTTGTGTCTGCTTTAACTTCAATACAAAGCCTAGCAAAATCCAATCTTTCCATCTTCATTGTCATTGCATCACAACATTTTGGCTTACCAATTCGACTCCCAATCAGACTAAGCCCTTGTTTGGACCATAATTGTGTCGAAATATCAAAACACTTCACCCAAATTGGTACAGAAGTAATTTGACTTCTCTCCTCATACACATCTTCCGACCATTCTCTAACGACCATAATTCTACCAGCCACAAAAATCGGTCCTCCTTCCAGAATTCTCCTTCTATTTTCAGGATCCATGAACTTAAAATAATACAATTTCCCATCCGTTGTGATTTGCATACCCCCTTTCAATTTCCATTCTTTCTCTACAGTTCTCTTGACTAAGAAGTACGGAATTCTTTTGTCGATGAAATACCCCACAAGATGATTCTTCCAGACTTCCACACCTTGTTCTAGAATATATCTAGGAACAACTGTTACATCTCCATCCATTTCAGGTTCAATCCACTCCAATGGCCATGATTTCTCTGAATCTTCAGAGGAAAACAAAGAGGCCAAGATCTTAGGTCCTTGATCTTTCGTTTCACCAGAAGTGGTGGTAGCTTCATCGTTAATAGCTTGCGCAGCCATTAAACCCAAATGATATAAACTCAAGCTAGAAGAGAGGAAAAGATAACAAGACACTTACAAGTGAGGATTTCCCCTCTGAGAGTCCTCCCTCACCCAAGCAGCAATCCCCTTTCCCCAATCTAGTTACCTGATCTAAGATGCATGCAACATGCGCATTACATATGCCACAGAAGTCCTAACTATTCAAAAGCATCTAATAAGGGGCTCAAAAACTGACTCAATTTTGTGTTTACCCAAGTCAATGAGTTCTTTCCAAGCTTCGTGGGTGAATTCTCCCTATATTTCGAGAGTCAAGCAGCGAATAACTAATGTGGGAGGTTGTCCGTGCCTAAACATGTTCCTTAATTAAATAACCACAGTGATTCTACAGATAAATCTGTAGGGGTTCCAGACCCAATTCCTAACTTGTGCTCCAATCAAAGAATGGTTCACGCAGTACTAGTTGAAATATCTACTCAAGGTCTCAAATGAACATCGTGATAGCATGGCTTTAATTGGTTCAATTTTAAAGCTTAGCATATTGCAAGCAATTGATATTAAGTTTCACTTATAGGCCAGGTCCGCCTTGCAGTCTCTGTTTAACAAGTAAAAACATAATTAAAATCAAGCAACAATCAAGGTCATGCTAATCAATACAGAAACTCCTCTTGCAGGGGATTCGAGGAGGGTTAGGAGAGTGCTTACCTCCCACTTTGTGCTAAAAAAATAAAATTTGCCAAACAAGCGCACAAAAGTGGGGAGAAGACGAGCTGAAGTTGACTACGGGGAAACCGCTCCTTGGGTTTCAATCGTCCTTAGGAGTCGTTCCTTAGTAGACTCAAGGGTAGCTCCACAACCTTGCTCTACTATTCGCCGCGAACACACAATAAAAAAAATCCTAACAACACCTACTTTAAAAATATTACAACCGCGACCCTTTCGTGGATCGAATAATTAAATATCTTACAAGTCTTTAAAAATGCTGAAAAAAAATAGACTATTTAGTTCACCTCACAATCTCTCAACGGGAAAAATAATTAGCTAAAAAGGAGTTCTGGAACGCTCTGGAAAAATCACGTAAAACGAGGCAAATTCCCTGCCTGGAACTAGACTCGAGATTGTTACAGGCCAAACTGAACTCGACTCGAGTTCGGGCCCAGTACCAACCAGTTACTTTCAGGAAAAAAATTTGAATACGCACTTTTCTTAAAAATTTGATCTTTACTCCGTTTTTCGAGCTTTTTTCAATCCGTTTTCGCTACAAGATCAATAAGAGGACTAAGTAACAAGACACTTAAAAACAATAATAAAAAGAATTAAAAATAGAAGGGTGGGAGGAAAAGAAGTGGGATAAGTAACAAGCAAGGGTCGTACCCACCTCAGAGGGGGAGATTTTAGCTCAAACACAATAGAAAACAATTGTTAAGAAACACCAAAGAGAATCAATAATAAGAATTGAGATTGATTCTAACTTCCTACAGGCAATAATTAAATAGTAAACTCTAACCTTAAGAATATGGTAGAGATAAAAAGAAGATATATGATGACAAAGGGGGAGAATTGGTTTCCACAAACTAAATCATGCAAACATAACATGTTGTTCCTTCATGTTCAATGTATAATAATTAATTAGTCACCTCTCGGTTATTCCAACTAATCATTAATACCTATAATAATCAAGAAGTCACCTCTCAGCTATTCCACTCAACTAAAACGGGATTCTTTTATGCATGCTATTGAATATGTCTTATTAATTAAACCGTCACCTCTCAGCTATTCAATCTAATTAATTCAACATATTAATTCATAAATAAACCGTCACCTTTTGGATATCAATTTAAATACAAAAGGGTTCCAATAAAAGATATATATTGCAAACATGTAATAATCATCTCTCAGCTATTTCACTACACATCTACAATAAATATAAATACTACCATTAAAGCTAGGTCTCCCTAAACCCTAACAATAATATTTTAACATCATGGATAACAATAACATGCAAATAATCATACTTACCTCATATCGCGAATTAGAAGTAAATAAACATTAAGTATATCGAATCACAATGAACAATAAGAACAAACATGGTGCTTTTGCATCATCTAGAGAGCTTCCACCATCCCCCTAAGGAGATTTAGCTACTCATCCTTGATAATGAAACCAAAGAATAAATAAATAAAACACAATACATCATAATGGAAAGATTAATGGAATTGATATTGAATATTGAATTTGATACAATGAAGAAGAAGATGAACTTTTCTTCAATGAAAGTTGATCTCAAAGAATAACTAAAAGATATCTAAACCCTAGCTACTACTTCTCTTATATAGAAAATACAAAGTAGAATACTTGCATGCAAAGATTTCCAAACTAGGTCAAATTCGTGGCTGCTGTTGTTGGTCTTCTAGAGGCATTAGGTTTTTAGGAAAATCTAATTCTCTTGGACTTAAGTTGTAGTTGGGACCAAGACCTTCAGTTTGATAGTTCATGGGCCCAAATCAGACTTCTGGATCTTCTTGTGGAGTTTTTTTAAGTTTGGACTTAAATAAGGCCTAAAATAGAAATTCTGACTTGTGGGCTCCAATAGGACCTGGTTTGGGCTGAGATTTGGACCGCCCCACTTTGACATAAAGTCAAGTCAACTGGTTTGACCGTGGGGTGTCCTCAGCAGATCTTGTGGGTGCAAATATCGATTCTCCTTCCTATGTGCAAATAACACCTTTTTGCTTGCTTTTCTAGACTTTTCGCGGGCTTTTACATAATAGTCGCATTTCGGCTCATAAAACCTACACAATAGACAAGAAAGCACTAATCAATAGATATAACACAATAATATAAGCTAAGTGCTATACAAACAAAGTGTTATTCGGAAGATAAATATACACTTTTGAGGACTGATCAACAATCCCAGAAGCTATTAGATCTCAGCAAAAGGAAAGTTCTTCTTGATTGATTGAGAGTGATTGCATGCAGTAGTTCAAACACCCAACCAAGCTAGCCAAATACATTTAAGTGTCGCAGAGTGTACATTTGTACTTTAGATCATATGCTTTGCAAACTGAACTAATAAGAATGAACCTATTTTATCGCTATGCATATGAATATGATCCCTAGCTACTTTCATCTACAACAGTTAACCTGTTTTTGTTTAGTCCATGCCACCATGCTTAGCCAAGGACTGGGGATCGGAGTTTAACTAGGTGTAAGGTAATCTCAAATCTCATTATAAACTCAATGAAGGGTTTGAAGAACTGAAGATATATAACTTTATTCAAAACCATCTAATATATCAGTATGATATGTTCTGCATTTATAATCTAAAACATACTGTACCATTTTCAAATATCTGAAAACTTATAGCGACACTGGCTGGCAAGACTGATTAAGTAGCTGAAATTAAACGAAAAGATCGAACTTGACGACTGAGAATCTAATATTTCCACTGAACTCAGCCGTATTACATTAGGGCTTAGTAGTCTTGGCTTGAGTGGTTGACACCATTAATCTCTTTCTTTGAAGTTTGAACTAGCAAAGCTAGCTCTCGATAGCATAAAAGTGTACAATCAAAATCAACATGGTGATGGCGTGATGAAGTGTTACTAGTTTTTGGGCTACTGGACTTTTGATAAAAAAAAGCCCATGAGCACATACCCTGTGTTTCTGGGGAGGTTTAGGTCGTGGGGAAGCAAAGCAAAAACAACTACAGTGTGTTCATCATTGGCTCAAGGTGAGTGACAACTCTATTTCTCCACTATATTAATTTGATGCAAAATGCGGTTTTCTTTCTTTTGTTTTGGATTATTTGTTCCCATTCTTCATTAACCCTCAAAGTACTTTTTTGTTTCAGTTTGTTACCTTTTAAACAAGGGAAAATACAGTATGTTCCCCTTTTTCTCACTATCAGGCCAGAATGGGCAGGAGAAACCACCTCTAATTGACCCTCCAGCTTGCGTCGGTAGAGTAACTTTTTTCAACATTTATTTGAGTATATACGAAGTAGTTTAGTTACAATATGAACTATTAAAATAACTTATATACTAGGGGCTTAGTTTTGATTAATTATGTCTTGTTTTACTACATTCCCCAGATGTCATCCAGTGTTAAGTATGCAGTAGAGCCTATTAAATTTGATCAAGGACTGACTTTGCTAAAGGTATGTATTATTGTCTCGCAACTCTCTGCCTTCATGAGCCATCATCGGCTTCCAATGTTTCATGGTGAGTCTAATAGGACTATGCTTTTGTTTTTTAGGGTCGAGTAAGTACGCAACAAGTTTTTGCTTTATCCAACTCAGACTTAGTTCCTGGAAAGTATGAAGGTGCACAACCTATGGCTAGTCTATTATTTTTCCACTGTTGTTTTTATCCTTTACATAAATTAACTGAGTGAGGAATGAATCTTACTGATGTCTGTTTGATAGGAGGACTTAAACTATGGGAGGCTTCTCTTGATCTTGTCAAGGCACTCCGCACAGCTAGAGATTCAGGACGAAAAATTATCTCTTAGTGGAAAGCGTGTTTTAGAGGTGGGCTGCCTGTGCTCAGGTGACAATGAACACTCTTGCAATCATGCTTCGTATAAATATATTAAATTTTCATAACTATGGATTGGCTTTGTTTCAATGATATATGCACACATAATTCTGGTTATAGATAGATGTAGAAAGACAACGTACATGTTCTTGTATGTTTTGTTTTGTTTGATATGTATTTCATAAACATATAAAACTCACATAGTAGTGACTAGTGAGTTTTGTTGCTTGTTGTCTTCTTACTCCTAATCTATTGTGAAGTGTAATTTCAACGGTGCTGGGGACAGTAGTAAATTCAGACCAGTGTACTAAAGGTATTTGGTATAATAACCTCTTTGTACCTTAGGCTGTTAGGCATGAAATGCGGGGGTGACGTGCGTCTGATCAAAGTGAGGCTATTTTGATTATATGTAATTAAGAATAATATTTTACATGAGTGATATCATGTTTTACAACAGTAAAAGTGATTTTATAAGATAACATGTATATGAATTTCATAACATTGACTAACAGAGTGTAAATGATTACATACAATTAGCAGTATTTGAGAAATTTTGAAAATCAACTTCTTGGGTTTCTTGATCTTGCTTTTGATCCTTAACATTATGTCAGTTTATTTAGGTATGTGCGCCGCGCCTTGACACGAGCGCAGAAAAGTGCTAAAAGTTCACGCTTTGTATATGCACACGTGGCTTGCGTCTAGTGTGTAAGGCACATGTCCAGCCCGACGGGGAAAAATATTATAAAATGACCTTGACCTATAGGTTAGGAGGAGGAAGCAGCAGTGGATTCAGTGAGGTCTTGAATTCTTGCAGAGTATGCAAGCCAAGAGTACTAGCAGCTCCCTTTGGTTGTCTGTTACAGTTAAATTCATCCCACATGGCTTCTTGATTCAGTCACATCAACGAAGTGGCTCAATTCGGTTGTAAGTGTGGCAAACAATCAAATTGAGAGTACACCACCTCCTTCTGATGGTCTTTTATACTCGTATTGTGGACACATGCTCCACAAGGCTAAGTGGAACAGATGACCAGAAAGTGATGGGCTGTTTCTTTTAGCATATCAGAGTCTGCATATTCATAGAGTGAATCAGTGAAAGATACTGAGAAATCCTTTGATCATTTTTTATTCACTTGCATTTAACCACAGGCTAGCTAATTGGTAATAATATGTGTCCTGCTCATTGAATTCCACAAAGATACCAAGGAGAGTATGATGCCACAAAGACTGTGCAAAGAGCCTGCTGCAGAGTGTGATTTTCTAAGACACCACCAGCTTCTTTTGATCCTCTCTATGTATACTGTACATTCAAGTTACAGCAAGGCTTTCAAATTGATAGTACAGTATTAAGTTGTTGATCACCCTGTCTTAGTCACTGGGTCGTAAAGCTATACACAGAGGCTAGAAGAGATACAGGAATGCAAATATTGCTGCCAAGAGCTAAGATGTTATTCTGAGTTGATGAGTGATATCTGTCAAGTTATTAGTTATTACTGAACAATGGATATGCAATGTTTAAAAGTCCCAATGGAGCCTGATAAGGATCATTTTTAGGTTGTCAGTGACACTGAACTTCATTTGATCCCTATTTCATCTGCATGTATGGCCTATCCTGGACGTTGTGTTGGGACTAATGGAGATTTGTAAATCAAATCAAACTGATAGAAGAAGTCTGGTCCACACAATAGGATGACCCGGGAGGCATAGATTAATAAAAATTGGAAGTTTTTTCGGCAGCCTCTTCATGATCCCAAGTTCGAAGTGTAACTTCGATCAAATTTTGTTTCTAAAGAACTTAGGAACTTTATCTTCGGGTTTGCTAACTAGTATTTATTTTCTCACGATGGTACCGTTCGTTTGGCTTACGGGTCAGAAATACCGGTCCTTGCTCACTTTTGGTATTGTTGTATCTTACTCCATTCCTTCCTACCATCCAGAGAGGTGGTCCGCTGAATGAGCTGTTGGGGATAATAGGTCCCAGCCTAGCTTCTATTTTGGTTCTATCTTTGTCATCTAAGACATGGGCGAAGGTTAAATCGAACTATCAATAAAGCTTAGTATGTCTTTCAAAATTATAAAAGGCGATAAGAACATCTGTTCTATTGGCCAGTTGGCCTTAAGTTTAGGAGGGAGTCACTCTTTGGGTGCAAAATGAGAACCCAATATATGTGCAATATAACGATAGTAAAGCAAACAATAAAGCAATAAACAAATAGTGCTAATCTACCAGTTCAATATTCAAACAACTCAAACGATATGCAGAAAGTAAATAACACACAGGAATTTTTAACGTGGTAAAACCCAATATGGGAAACGTCCACGGTTGTCCTCACGACAACAAATAAATCCACTAGATGAAAAGAGATTTACAAACCTATCAACTACCTGCAATCACTGCGAGTTGACACTACCGGTTATCTCTAACACCTTGACTTCACCAGAGCACCTTGATGTACGCACAAGACACTCGACTTCTTGATGAACACACAAAAAGACTCGAAGCCGAACTATGAAACAAGCTTACACCAGAGTTCCTTGATCAACACACAAGGATACTCGACTTCTTGATGACCACACAAGAAGACTCGAAGCTAAATCACTATTCAATAATTAAGAAGAAGATGAATGGGGAAGAAGGAAGAAGAAGATGAATGCGGAAGAAGAAGATGAGTTCAATCACCAAAAACAACCTTAAACAAAACCTAAACAAACTCCAAGAATAAGACTTCAATTGGACGGCCAAAGAACTGACTTGTTCTTTGGAAGAGAAACCCTATTTATACTTAGGGTTGGAGAACACAGAAAATGGGCCGAAATAGAGAAAATCCACATTGGACGTACGTACGTCAATATGACGTTCGTACGTCTCCATCCGAAACAACTTGCTGACTGCTTGGACGTACGAACGTCCTAACAAGGTACATACGTCCAGACCAAAAACTTTCCTGCTGCCTAACCATACGTACGTACGTCCTAACATGGTACGTACGTTTACCACAATGAGAGTTCTGCTGCCTAACCTGACGTACGTACGTCCTAACAAGGTACGTACGTCCTGAAACAAAAACAACCTTTTGACACAAGACGCGAAGACAAAGACACGGGATGACACGCGTACAATAAGGTTTTCTTAACAATGAAATCAAGGCGAGATAACCAAGGACGACCAATGTCACAAAATTGATGTCAAACAACTTAGTGCCGGTTTCAATCTCCCCCTTTGACATTGATTTTGTGACAAAAACCTATGACTCTAATAGCACTTATAAAACGTGCTTACAAACCCAAACCATGGCATTTATAAAACATGCCTACAAAAACACTCAAGGTAGAACACATACCAAGTCACCAATTCTTGACATCCAACTTGAGCAAGAACCTTCCATCATCAGAGACCGAACGGAAGTGACTAAAACTTTAGAACAACTCCCCCATACTTCATGAGCTCCAACTTTAGTTACTTGAGCTCCCCCATAAGTGTACAACCTCTAAACATCAACACGTTCACTCCCCCATACTTGTAGCATACCTGAAACATGACCCAAGAATACACTAACAAAGGAAGAGATGAATGTTAGTATTAGAGTCATAAATCTCCCCCTTTTTGTCACAAATGAAGCAAAGTAACAAAAGAAAGAGAAAAGAAAAATACCAAACCATAAAAAATAAGATTAAAGAAGAAAAGAAAGAGAACAATCATGTTAACAACAAAAATGATATGCAACGGAAGCCATAAAATAAACACTTGTTAACACGATGTCAATACAAAGAATTCTCCCCCTAAGCAAAAGCTTCACCTAAATGCAAGGCATATGAGAAAGATGCACCTAGAACAAACAAACCAAATAAGGATATTTGAAACACACAAAGAGAGTCATTTTCACACCTCACTCACAAACCATAATAAGAAGATAAAAGGGAAAGAACCGATGTACCATAGAAGTGAAGAGGAACACATCATGAACTTCCAAAAACAGTAGCCAATCCCAATCCATACAAAAATAAGAGGCAATATGTTGGGATAAACAAAAGATTTAACAATTAAGAGAATTGAAGTGCATCATAAACTAAACCTCGGTGTGTGTAGATGCAATGCAATGCATACAGAGAGAGAAAGTTCACCACTAGAACACACCCTTTGAAGACCTAGAATATAGAACCATCAACAAGAGACATACGATTAGCAAGTGAGCTTAGAAGAAACAAACTTCAATCCCCTTTGAAACAAACAATATGAGTGGAAGACAAACGAATATAAATATGAACTTTCAAACAAAAACCAAGATATCCAAAAGACAAAGGAATATAAACTTTGTATGTCCTACATAAAAAAAAAAAACAACGAACATGCGCTTGGATTATCATTTTGCCGCATGTGGTGGAGTTTAGTCTACATCTTTCAATGTCATTCCCGTGTGGGAGGGACTAATGCCTCCATCTTTTCAATTACACGAGGGTAGGGTGTAGCCTACATCTTTTTGACAAACACAAACTCAAGAAGTGCAACACCATGATAACGTGCAACACAAGAACTAACATCTCTTGAGTGCATCCGTCAAAGCATGACCCTCACAACCCCAACGGGTTCTTAGCCAACTGACATTGCTCTTAAGACAATCAAATGGCTGGGGATAAGGTGAGTGTCATTGACCACTAACAAGAGTTGTAAGAGGAAGATAAGAATGCTCAATAACACGAACAACAAGATGAACATTACCCAAAACAGAGGAGCGATAGCTCAAGTGAACATAAATACTCGAGAGATGGAGAAGTTCTATGAGCTCAAAGAATATGTAAGTGGTTTCCAAAAACTCCCATCATGCAAGAATGCAGTGCACTGTGCAAACAAGCGAGGAAAAATGCATGATACATACCAAAACATACTTAAAAGTTCAGAAAGATAAAAACACCCAAACATATTGCAACTTATTTAAGACAATTGAATTAAACCAATATCTCAGAAAAGATGCATCCAACAACACATACATGGAATAAATAAATAAAACAAAAAATAGAAGGAATAACCAACAACCCTTTTTTTTTTATTATAACAATGTATTCAGACATGCAACATGATCTGCAGGCTAAACAAACAAAGCATAAAAAATAGAAACACTAACCAAATAGCCTATGCGGTTAGAGAAATATGCAATTCAAATAACACAAGGCTAGAAACAAACTACATCATCCCAAATATGGGACACCACCAGACTTTTGCAAGTCCAGAAAAACCTGCAACTTATCCTTTCTTACCCATACTTGTTTAATACTAGGCGTGCACACCTTGGGAGTTGAAAAGATATAAGATTTCCCCTTAACAAGCTTTGCAATACACCTGTCATTAACCAATTCCACCTTAGTCTTAGACTTCCTTGTGTTGGAATACCTGTTTTTCTTAAACCTGTGATGAGAACCATTATAATTCCAAGGTCTAGAAAATGCACAAGAAGGAACATTAGAATCAACATGATTATAACGATGAGAAACACGAGAATAGGATGAAACATGTTGATCAAAATCCCAACAAAAGATATCCAAATGACCAACTCTACCACAATAAGAACAATGAAAAACATTAGACTTACTCAAAGAATTCTTATAAGAAGATGTGGTAGTAGAAGATGAAACATGTATGTCACCATTGTATTTGTGACATGGTGCCTTAACATGACCTATACCTCCATTATGAGAACAATATGGCTTATCAGTAAAAACAGCCTTACCATTAACCTTAGACTTAAAATTCTTATGAGAAACATGCTGAAAATTAGTAGCATTAAGTCTAGTCTCAATAGGTGGGGTAGGCAAAAGGGCAGGCAAACTAGATTTTACAGGAGTAATCACACTAGATGAACTAGTAGAACTAGCAATAGGAGAGTCAAATCTAGTTTTGTCCAAAACCTGCAATTTGAGTTGAGTAGACGTTAAATCGTTCTTTGTTACCTCATACTCCACCAATAGAGATTTGTATTTCTCATCGACTTCCTGATTGGCCTTCTCTAAAGCTGCAATTCTACATGACAAGTCAAGTTTTTCTTTGTCAAATAATTGAGAAATAGAAATTGCATCATCTGCAGCACAAGAAATTTGTTTTTCAAGAATCTCAATTTTATCCTGCAAAGAAAGATTAGCCTTTTCCAAATTTTCAATTTTGGATTCATAAACTTCCCCTTGAAGCATATAGTCTTCTGCACAATGTCTAAGTCGTTGTTCTAGAGAATCAACCTTAGTCTGCAAAACACCATTATCTTCAAAACAAAAATTATCAGAAATAGTAGACAAATTACAATTAGCTTTATTAAATTTTTCTTGCAAATCAATATTAGCTTTTTGTAACCTTTCACATTCTTTTGCAGAAAGTCTGTAAAGAAGAGCCCAATCACTATTGCTAACAACATACAAATTATCATCGTTTTTAAAATCAGATTTTGGTTTTGTAGATTTAGACGATTTAGCAATAAAATTATTGATTTAGCTCTGATACCACTTGAGAACCCAATATATGTGCAATATAACGATAGTAAAGCAAACAATAAAGCAATAAACAAATAGTGCTAATCTACCAGTTCAATATTCAAACAACTCAAACGATATGCAGAAAGTAAATAACACACAAGAATTTTTAACGTGGTAAAACCCAATATGGGAAACGTCTACGGTTGTCCTCACGACAACAAATAAATCCACTAGATGAAAAGAGATTTACAAACCTATCAACTACCTGCAATCACTGCGAGTTGACACTACCGGTTATCTCTAACACCTTGACTTCACCAGAGCACCTTGATGTACCCACAAGACACTCGACTTCTTGATGAACACACAAGAAGACTCGAAGCCGAACTATGAAACAAGCTTACACCAGAGTTCCTTGATGAACACACAAGGATACTCGACTTCTTGATAACCACTGTAACACCCATGAGTTGGTGTTAGTCCCACATTGCCAAGAAAGTGGTTGTATTGGTAGTATATAGAGCTTAACCATACTCTAACTAATGTCAAGGCCTTTTGGGGTAAACCACATGGGTGGGTCCTGATCCGAAACCCTCTACTGCTAGATATCCGCAGTGACTAAAGGGGGACAATATTGACATTAGCGAGCGGTATGGTGCTCGACGCACCGGGATGAGCGAGGACGAAATCCCGGGGTGTTACAACCACACAAGAAGACTCGAAGCTAAATCACTATTCAATAATTAAGAAGAAGATGAATGGAGAAGAAGGAAGAAGAAGATGAGTTCAATCACCAAAAACAACCTTAAACAAAACCTAAACAAACTCCAAGAATAAGACTTCAATTGGACGGCCAAAGAACTAACTTGTTCTTTGGAAGAGAAACCCTATTTATACTTAGGGTTGGAGAACACAGAAAATGGGCCGAAATAGAGAAAATCCACATTGGACGTACGTACGTCGATATGACGTTCGTACGTCTCCATCCGAAACAACTTGCTGACTGCTTGGACGTACGAACGTCCTAACAAGGTACGTACGTCCAGACCAAAAACTTTCCTGCTGCCTAACCATACGTACGTACGTCCTAACATGGTACGTACGTTTACCACAATGAGAGTTCTGCTGCCTAACCTGACGTACGTACGTCCTAACAAGGTACGTACGTCCTGAAACAAAAACAACATTTTGACACAAGACGCGAAGACAAAGACACGGGATGACACGTGTACAACAAGGTTTTCTTAACAATGAAATCAAGGCGAGATAACCAAGGACGACCAATGTCACAAAATTGATGTCAAACAACTTAGTGCCGGTTTCACAAAAGTAGTTGCTAAATCAAGCTCCTTTATAGCTAATTATTTACTTTCCTCCTTTCCTTTATCACTTTCTTTCAGCTCATGCCTTGTAGTAGGTTAACCCTGTTATTATTAGAGAGAGTAGGGCTAAAAGGGGGCTCTTTCGAGGGGTTTTTGTTTTATTTTGATAGTTACAATTATTACCCTAAATCCCTTTCTTCATGTGAAGGTGGGATTTGATCACAAGATCTTGAGCCTAGACTCCCAAGCCTTGACCAGTAGAGCACTTGACACCTTATAAAACCAATTCTTTTTGGAAAAGGAATGAGAGCGGATGACACTTCTAGGTGGGATACTGTGACTTTATAAAAAACGACACTTCCATATGACATGCTATGACCTCAAATACTTGAGGAGGTAATTTACAAATATATTGGGAGGATAGGAAAGGCAGTGAATGCTGCAGTCTCCTTTCTCTATGTGTGATGTGTATGTTTTTATTAACCCTTCTCTTGCGTTCTCATAGAATATGCTTTTTTTTCTTAATGCATCCATGTGAGTAAATAGAAGCAGAGTTGATCCTATAATTTTAGAACTGTAAATATAGCTGAGTTGATTTATTTCAACCTTCAATCCTCTCATGTAGTCTTTTCATCTTTATTTCAGCTTGGTTGCGGGCACGGGCTTCCTGGAATTTATATGTACCTTGAGGTAAATCTTCCCACATGAGTGTCATATAGTGCTTAGGGTGCGTTTGATAAATTTTCCTGGCGAATTGATGTTTTCGGCAATCCGGCAAATTTTGAGGCAAATGGTGATTTGCCGGCTTCAGGCAAATAATTTTTGAGGCAGACAAATTTTGCAAGTGTTTGATAACTCCCCGGGCAAACACTGGCAAACACTTTAAAACTTGGTTTTGCCACTTTTTCTCTGTTTGATAACCTTTTTAATGGTTAGGCAAACACTTAAACTGAACATGGGCCAATTTTTAGAGCTCATAAATCTTAAGCCCATCAATCTTAAACCTTTGAAAAAACACGTGTCTTATCAACCCAACCCAATAACATAATACATACTTGTGATTTGTAGAAATAATACAAAAGTTCAAAAAAATTTAAAATTTAAATTAACGAAAAAAAAGGTAGTGGTTGTTATAGAAGATAAATTGGGATAATAAAAATCTTGGTGGACAAAATGAAATATTTAATAGCCCCGTGTGTAGTTAACACAAGGACCTTCAACTCGATACACATAAACATGTGTAACAAAGTATACACATGTTTATTATAAAAAATACAAGGACATGTATACAAAATAATCACTCGCAATATCGAAAATAAACACCACGCAATGTCGAAAATAACTTGTACGCACATAACTCTAATGCACGAGTTATAAACAAGCCCACAAACAAATATAATAAAAAAAATCGGTATTGTTTAAAAATAAAATATTTAATCGCCCTGTGTGTAGTTAACACAAGGACTTTCAACTCGATAAACATAAGCATATGTAACCAACTATACACATCGACATTATAAAAAGAAAAATTACAAGGACATGTATAAAAAAATCACTAGCAATATCGAAAATAACCTGTACGCACATGACTGTAATGCACGAGTTACGTCACAAAAATAATAATATAGTTATAAACAAAAGTTATGTCACAAAAGTCAGATACATGTCCGGACGTCCAACATTTATAATGTCGTCATGAAAACTATTGTCAAATCAGTTTTACCAAAATATTAACAACTAATGCCGTCATCTACATCAACATGATTTTTGTTAACACAGTTTTTCCAAAATACTGTCAATCAGTTTACCAAATGCACATTAACTGCTGTCAATAACTAGAATACCTCACTGTCAGAATCACTGTCAATCACTATTGTGGAGTTTGAAATCTCAACTGCGACATCGACATCCATTTCTACTTCTGAGTTCCTGAAAATTTCTGCTACACGGTCCCAATTACCGCCAACGCCATAGTTGTCAAAGCATGAACATGGTTGCTGACCAGTACAAACAACTTCATCATCGCCAATCTTCATCTTCTTTTTTCCAGCCCTATCAACCTTGCTTGCTGTCACCTTGCGTGCCTTGGTTGCCTTGGGTGTTGCCTTGGTTGCCTTGGGTGCTGCCTTGTTGTTGCCTTGGTTGCCGCCTTGGGTGCTGCTGCCTTGGTTGCCTTGGTTACTGCTGCCTTGGGTGTTGCCTTGGTTGCTGCTGCCTTCCGTGCTGCCTTGGTTGCTGCTGCCTTGGGTGTTGCCTTGCTTGCTGCTGCCTTTGTTGCTGCCTTGGGTGCTGCCTTGGGTGCCTTGGGTGTTGCCTTGCTTGCTGCTGCCTTTGTTGCTGCCTTGGGTGCTGCCTTGGGTGCCTTGGGTGTTGCTGCCTTGGGTGTTACTCCATCAAGGATCCTGAACTTCATGACTTTCGGCATGATCACTCGCATTTTCGGTTTCTTCGCCAGTGACTTTTTCCCAGATCCAGATGCGCCATCTGTCTTCTCAGCTCCAATACCAAGTGATACAAGCTTTGAAGTAGTGTTGCGGATCCTGGCCGGAGTACGAACCTTCTCCGTTGGTGTATCAAGGAACACTCCTTCAGCCCTTGCCCGAGCATACAATCTCTCGACTTCTTTCCAACCCTTGATCACCCAATCAGAAACTGTGGGGTCCATACGCCTGATCTGAACCCAAATCTCTAAACGATGCTGAACATAACCCAAAATCTCAAATAAGATTTCATCACCTGCAGCCAATTTGGTGTTTTTGATGAAAGTGTTCCAGCCTAGATGTTTGAAGAAGTATGCATGGTCTGAATCCCACAACAAGACGATCTTATGGTCATGATCACAACACCACATATTCGTAACCAAGCCAGAATGAAAATTGTCGTTCAACCTTGCCGGAATTTTCTGTTAAAGACAGGTTACATTTATAAATATGTTATCTCCCTAATTTCATCAATCATGGTATTACATGTATTCAAAAAAATTCAGAATATATATTAGATTCGAAAAAAAAAAAAGATTAGACATACCATAATCTTTGAATTTGTGACGTTCGCTTTCGTCACTGTCTTGGACCACCAGATATTCCGATCTCCGTCAATTGGCTGAAGTCCTTTCGCTTTGGCCATCTAATATGAACCAAAAAAAAAACAAAAACAAATATACAGTAATAATACATAAGGCTAGAAAGGTAATATACAAAATAATACAAAATGGGTGAAAATATTTGAATTGAACATGTAAAATTTAAACATTGCCAAAATATTACATATTAATAAGATACACAAGTTTTTTGAAATTTTTACAAAATTTCATATTAAACATCATGAGTGTGACTCGACTCATTATCAAAGTAGTTATCGTTATCACAAAACCTAAAACATTCGTTAGGACATGGTGTATTCGAGCAATGCATACACGTCTCGAATTCTTTAGCTTTATAGTGAAACCATGCGTAAGAGCAATCTTCGCGACAGGGATGTTGAAGGCATCGAGCACATATCATCCCCATGTCATTCGTCGGAGGCGATCGAAGTATTGGAAACAAGTACTCGATTGATGGACATAGTTCAACGGAGCACTTCACAAGACTTATCCACTTGTCATCAAGTCTATTCCCACTTCCAGTGTAGATTTTCATCACACCGGTACAACCTGATTGTCCACAACGCATGTATGGTTCTAAGATTGGCAAACAAGAATTGAATTCGAAGTCTTTATGTTGGCCGTATTTGTATACCTTCAACGCTGCGCGCTTCCGTTCCAATTCACAAACGAAAATTTTTCGACGCTCGCGAAGCAACTCAACAATACCGATAAAATGCTCGGTAGTCTCCCAAATTCCAGACATTCTATTGGCTAGGTGTGACAGACCTCTACCTATAGTAACTCCCTCCATTGCATGGAATCGGTCGGAAACAACACCCCAAAACTCTTCACCGGTACCATTTACCGGTGGTGAACTCCGGACTAACCCCCAAGCAACACATAAATTTTCATCGTCTTTTGGTGTCCACGCCATTCCTTTTTATAAAATAACACATGAAGAATGTAAGGACTCCACAAAATTAATTGTTGAACAAAATAGATATATATGGCACTCAATAAAATTGTCATTAAACAAATTTACTTATAAAGCAGTCATTACATACATTACAGATAGCCGTCACTCATGGACGCAGACTATACGCAGTCACTATAGTAGACATTGGCAAGTAGGTTAGAATACACCTATCCTTAATGTGGCCGTAACGGCCTGGAATTTCACTATTGACCTCGTCCCACTCTTCATTGGTTCCGCTAACTTTCAACGTGACATTGTCAAAATAAAAACCATAGTACTCGCACAACTCCTGGACTAGCTTAAATTCTCTCTTCAAATACGAGATTCGACGTCGAATCTCGTGGAAACTAACTTCGATGTTGAAACCGTGTTTCACACTATTGATCATAAGCTGACCGGAGTCGGACCATCACAGGTACATTGCCTGTTGCATGGAACAACAGCACATCACACAATAACACATCCATATCTGCAGTCCAATGCACATCCATATCTCCAGTCCAATGCACATAGCGCTGCCTATATAGACTCGCAATGTTTCTGCCAAAATTACCGGGATGCATTCCTATCAAATTAAGCAGAGCATTGGCATCACCAACATAATATAAGAATATAAAAAAATGAGAAATCCAAACAAACAACTCCATAACATAAGTTTTTCGGTGTTAGAAAAACACCCCAAACATCGTTTCAATAAACTGTCTAAAGGTGTCGTTTGCAACATCCAAACTAACTTTAACACAATATTGTTCACATGAACACAGAACCAAAGTTTTAACAAACAAACACAACAAGGAAATTGAATGACTTCGACACTAGACATTACGGGCAACATTTGCCAGCTTCTTAAGCAACCAAGGACGCTGCAGTTTTACATTCAACCCCATGAACACAGACGCTAGCGCTTTGTTAGCACCGAGCAAGTCTATTGCCTCCAAAAGCATATCTTCGTCATCACCTAGGACGTTCGACAATGCTTCAGTAAGATCATCGATCTTTGGACCAGAAAAATGATCTGCCAGAGATTTCACAGCGTCCATCATCCCTTTGTTATATTCTGCGTCACTTGGATCAATGCAGCCTAGGCGCGACTTCTTACGCTTGTTCTGCAAAGGTACGATGGGAGGTGGTATAGGCAGCCTACGAGGTCCTTCCGAACTAGAGCTTTCATTAGTACTCAGCCCTGAATTTCCTGTATGCGGAGCTCGTTGACTTTTACTTGTGTCGGCTCCCTCCATTACCACAAAATCTTCTACTTCATCAGGTTCTGTCCCTAATGAACACATATTTACGAGACTTTAGGGATAATGGTTGGACGCAAACGCCTAACAATATTTAACGTACAACAAAGGTTACCATTCGGTGAATCAACGACGAAGATTTCTTCTTCTTGGTCTCCAGCGTCACCTCCATGACCATTTGCAGTCTCATTACCGATGATGATATACAGCTGGTCATAATATGGAAATTCTTTCCCCCGTAAAGGCACCGCTTCGGGATGGGCCTACATTAACACATATATGTACATATGTGTATTAGAAGTGGGTATAGACATGGGGCAAATTTTAATTGAATGGAGTTCAAACACTAGAAGAATTACCAGAAAATATCTATTCCAAGCGTCTTCTTCTCCAGCTATAGTCCTGGTTCCACTATCGAAAGTGAAACCAAAACCACTAGCATCAATGAGCGCCTTCGCTGTGAGGTATGAAGCCCTCAAAGTCTTCATGCTCGATCTAACATTCTCAGGCCCAACATGCATCCCTAATGCCTTGTTCACAGCCACAGCGGCTGCCTTTAGGGATTCAGTTTTTATCCCATTGTCGACACGCTTACCTCGAAGCGCAACCTCTTCACACAAGACATCGAGCATGACCTCAATCATTTGCTTTGTCCACCTAATCTGGGTTTTACCAGTTTGGCGAGAACTACCCGGGTTATGGGGTGGAAAGTACGGCTGTTCCTGAGGTAGCGATTGAGTAGATTGAGAAGGTTGTGGAGGTGTAGTCTGTTTGGGTTTCTTAGTCCTCCTTGGTGGTTTGAAGTTAATGGTTGACATGCCTAACAATATATCCATTCATGAAAAACAACAAATACTTCAAATAGTCATACAAATACAAATACAAACCAAATATCCAAATACATAAATTGTTACAAATCGTACATAAGCATGAAAACTAAACAAATATGGTTCTCATTCTGGTTCGCCATTGTGGTAGTCCAAATAATCGGCCCACATTTCATTACGCAAATTGTCACGCCAATTTGTCCAAGCCTGGTACGGACCAATAAGAATCCCACCCCCACCATTTCCGGGATCGAGTTCAGGTACTACCTCTGGTTGGTCGTCCTCCATCGGTACCCAGGGCTGCCAAACATCCGTGGGATCGATGTCTTTCAGAAAATTGTGCAACGCACAACAAGCCAAGATGATCTTGGTATGCGTTCTCACATCATGGAAAGGAGCATGCCTAAGGTACGCGAATCTCTTTTTTAGCACACCAATAATCCTCTCAACCACGCCACGCATTGACGAATGTCTCCAATTATACAACTCATCAGCATTTTGGGGAGAGTTGGTTCCTCGCTCTCTAAGATGGTACCGGACGCTGCGGTAAGGGGTTAAAAACCCTGGACTCAATGCAAAACCTGCATCGGCAAGGTAGTACTTACCGTCCGGTATAGTTAACCTCCTACCCTGACGACTAACTGCGTTCCGCAACAATCGACCATCGTGGGCCGATCCCTCCCACCCCGCAAGCACGTAAGTAAACCTCATGTCAAAAGTGCAAGCTACAAGGACATTTTGGGATATTTCACCTTTCCGGTTGCGGTACCTAGTATGATCTGTGATAGGGACCATGGTAGGAAAATGGGTACCATCGACCGCACCAACAGCATCCTAGTGTATAAAAAAATGTTTGGTTAGTCTAAGTGGTCGTTTTAAAAATATTTTTTTTGGAGTTCGTTCTAGAGTTAAGAATCAGACCTTAAAAAACTCGTGGTAGTACACAGGGTTGTCATGGTTGGTCAGTGGTGAGTTGGCTTCGGTAGCATTGTTGACAACTTCCCTAAACAATTTTATCAGCGCGTCCAAGACAACATGGAAGAATCGACTCACGGTTTCACCCGATCGTTGGAACTCGAATCGTGTTCTCCGATTGCGGTTATCATGTCCCACTATCAATAAGAACATGGCAACTTGCTCTTCCACAGTCACGTAACGGGAGTTTGCTAGACCTAAGCGGCGTAAGCGACAACATAGTTGATGGAATGCATTACGCCTCATCCTTAGGTTTTCATGGCAGCTAGTGTCGTTGTCTATATAGAATCTTGATAGCCTAGATAGACGTTCGTGATCTTGGTACGTGTATGGCTCCCTAGGTATACTAGGTGATCTGATATACCTCCTAGACCGTCGTCGACGTTGCATCACAGAATGGACAGCTACAATTGTCACAATTGCAGCCAACAACCTACGTTCTTCCTCCTCAGTTGGCATTCTACAAAACCCCCAACCCTTTAAACACAGTATACATATATAGTTCGTATTAATATAAACAACCAAGTTCCATGATTAAAAAACGTTCCTCGTATTAATATCAAATAGTTCGAACATTTTATGATTACAAACGACAACCACAAACTATCAGACATAGTTCGTACATTTCCCTGATTAAAAATGTTTACAACGACCCAAGTTACAACACAAACAACAACTTCAATAAAATGGCGATCAACATAACCAAGAGAACAACCACTAGCTTCCTAACCAACCACCAACTATCGGACATAGTTGGAAGCGTCTCAGGGAGGGTAGCAGGGATCCTAGCTGGAAAGGTGGTCGCCGGCTGCAAATAGGGTTGCACAGGTTGTTGGATTCTCTGTGCCGCACGACCAGATAAGTACTGGTCGTACAAAAAATGGGCTTCGGCAAGAGATTGACAGCCCTGATAATCATTGTTTGGAAAACCGTCTACTTGAGCCTTGGCTTCCGACCAGGTTAGGTATACACCCGGACGTATCCCACGACGCACAATATAACAAGCATACTTAACCATAATGGTATCTGAAACAATATAACAAGCATACTTAACAAACGGGTTGCAGTACTCCAAAGGAGTTGCTTCATTGACCGTTCTTGTTTAGGAATATTATCCATTTCTCGACAAACAACTACTAAAAAAAAGTTTTTACATTCTGTAAATCAATTAAGGGAAAATAATTTAGAAGGACTGTAAGCATAAAATACATGAACAATTTTACTTGGTTACTGCAATGTTGAAGTTCTAATATAAATCCATCACATACACACATTGATTAATAAATAATATTACTAACAAGGTTTTAAGCAATAGAGGTCGAATTACACGTAAGTGCTCTGACCCTCATTACTGCCACTGTCAGAGGCCATCAATAATAGCTTGACAATTGATTCCCCGTACAAAAGGGTTGCAGTACTCCAAAGGAGTTGCTTCATTGACCGTTCTTGTTTAGGAATATTATCCATTTCTCGACAAAAAAATACTACAGTGACGTAAACTGGGGTTGCCTGAAGTCACAAAGTACACATGGATTAATAAATAATATTACTAACAAGGTTTTAAGCAATAGAGGTCGAATTACACGTAAGTGCTCTGACCCTCATTACTGCCACTGTCAGAGGCCATCAATAATAGCTTGACAATTGATTCCCCGTACAAAAGGGTTGCAGTACTCCAAAGGAGTTGCTTCATTGACCGTTCTTGTTTAGGAATATTATCCATTTCTCGACAAAAAAATACTACAGTGACGTAAACTGGGGTTGCCTGAAGTCACAAAGTACACATCGATTAATAAATAATATTACTAACAAGGTTTTAAGCAATAGAGGTCGAATTACACGTAAGTGCTCTGACCCTCATTACTGCCACTGTCAGAGGCCATCAATAATAGCTTGACAATTGATTCCCCGTACAAAAGGGTTGCAGTACTCCAAAGGAGTTGCTTCATTGACCGTTCTTGTTTAGAAATATTATCCATTTCTCGACAAAAAAATACTACAGTGACGTAAACTGGGGTTGCCTGAAGTCACAAAGTACACATGGATTAATAAATAATATTACTAACAAGGTTTTAAGCAATAGAGGTCGAATTACACGTAAGTGCTCTGACCCTCATTACTGCCACTGTCAGAGGCCATCAATAATAGCTTGACAATTGATTCCCCGTACAAAAGGGTTGCAGTACTCCAAAGGAGTTGCTTCATTGACCGTTCTTGTTTAGGAATATTATCCATTTCTCGACCAAAAAATACTACAGTGACGTAAACTGGGGTTGCCTGAAGTCACAAAGTACACATGGATTAATAAATAATATTACTAACAAGGTTTTAAGCAATAGAGGTCGAATTACACGTAAGTGCTCTGACCCTCATTACTGCCACTGTCAGAGGCCATCAATAATAGCTTGACAATTGATTCCCCGTACAAAAGAGTTGCAGTACTCCAAAGGAGTTGCTTCATTGACCGTTCTTGTTTAGGAATATTATCCATTTCTCGACAAAAAAATACTACAGTGACGTAAACTGGGGTTGCCTGAAGTCACAAAGTACACATGGATTAATAAATAATATTACTAACAAGGTTTTAAGCAATAGAGGTCGAATTACACGTAAGTGCTCTGACCCTCATTACTGCCACTGTCAGAGGCCATCAATAATAGCTTGACAATTGATTCCCCGTACAAAAGGGTTGCAGTACTCCAAAGGAGTTGCTTCATTGACCGTCCTTGTTTAGAAATATTATCCATTTCTCGACAAAAAAATACTACAGTGACGTAAACTGGGGTTGCCTGAAGTCACAAAGTACACATCGATTAATAAATAATATTACTAACAAGGTTTTAAGCAATAGAGGTCGAATTACACGTAAGTGCTCTGACCCTCATTACTGCCACTGTCAGAGGCCATCAATAATAGCTTGACAATTGATTCCCCGTACAAAAGGGTTGCAGTACTCCAAAGGAGTTGCTTCATTGACCGTTCTTGTTTAGAAATATTATCCATTTCTCGACAAAAAAATACTACAGTGATTATGACCAGATAAGTACTGGTCATACAAAAAATAGGCTTCGGCAAGAGATTGACATCTTGGGTAATGAACTAACCTAACCTTATGTTATCTATAGTTCTAGACTTATACATTGCGGCATGGATAAATACAGTGCAACATGTACACGCGCAATATGTATAGTTCTATTACATTTCTAAAATACAACATGTCGTTCTAAACTATACAATTTTGAAACATATATAATAAGTACACCTAAGCATGATAAACATAAAAATCGAGGCAATCATAATACTTTCTAGAAGAAATACATGTAACTCTAAACATGCTATTAACACTTAACATGGCAACACACTCAGTTCATATGAACATTTATAGTAGATAGAAAAAATACCTGGTTCAATTCAGAGAGTGACGACCGAAAAGCTAGAAGATGCGAGACTTCGAGACTGCAACTTGGAAAAGAAACATAATTAGATGGTTGTAATCATTTTGATTGAAGATTAAATAATTAGATTGTTCTAATTATTTTGAGAGAGGAGTAAATACTAGTAATGTACACTTACTGAGAAGTTGTAGTGGTGGTCGTGCAGCTGCAGCACTCCAATCTCTAAAGAATCAGTGGGAGAACCTGCCACCAAGCTGGGATAAATTAACCTAAATTTTGAAATAGAAAATATTAACAAATCAAAAAATATAAGCATGTCATCAAGGACATCCCTGTAAAACTCTAGTATGGGCAAGCATCACTTTGTTAAAGGGAACCCTGATTCCCGACACTCCGTTGACATTATATAAATCAAGCAAGTTTTAAGATAAAAGAAAAAACTTAACTGCTGTTTTGTAAGAACTAAAGAAGCCATAAGATGTTTCAATCATATCTGAATTAAGGGGATAAAACTAAGATGTGACAGCTCCATTACACCCAAAAAAACATGTTAATACTGTAATACGACAACGACCCAGCTCCATTACACCCAAAAAAACATGTTAATTACAATGACACCACGGTTACAGTCATTCCCCAAAACCCAGAACCCATTGAAAAGGGTTACAAGTTTTTAGTTAAGATACTACTGTCAAAATATTTAATCTGTCCTATGGTAAACAGAACAATAACACCACTAATATTTTTTGAATACAGACTATGCACACTCCTTTCATATGGTTTACGAATGCACACAACATGAAAAAAGCTACTTTTGCTGGAGGGGTTTTTTACCAGAATGTCGTGAAGGTGATTGTTTACATCGTTGGGGTCTCTAGGAATCCCTCCAACTATTGAATGTTTTATCCAGCAAAAGAATAAATGCTAACAATAGTTTAAAACTTAGGGGTAGTGGGGGCCCGTGAACAACCCCGCTTGCCTTTACAAAGAAAATAGTTCAAAACTTATAATCGAGAAGAAAAAAAAGGTAAATGGAATCTAAAAGATATGACATGTGGGTTGTGGCAGACTTTAATTTGCGAAGAAAGCTATAAGATGTCTAAATGTTATAAATATGGGTGACAATATTTATATATCTATGATACTATATTAGTGAGGTTTCATCACTGAACATATAATAATTCCAAAACCATCATAACAGGCAGCCAAAAAATAAATATTCACTCAAAAAGCAAAGTAGTCATACCCCTCGATTAGCACAGATATCTGTAGCTTTCTCCAACAGAGTTGACGCAAAATTATTTTGTTGTTCTTGGACAGTTCTCAGCAATTCCGGAGCTGTCAAGCAAATAAAAGATTAAACAATTTCCACAAACCCAAATGTTAAAAACAATTTCCACAAACCCAGATGTGATTTAAAATCACATCCGCATTGCTCAGTCGGACATTTCAACAAACAATGTCAATGCATTTGAATAAACAACATAAAATAAATTAATCTACAAAAACTTTGTGGTGGCTGTGACCATCAAATATTTTCAAATATTTTCAAATATTTTCAAAAACTTTGTGGTGGCTGTGACCATCAAATATTTTCATAACAAACTCAAGATAACAAAAGATAACATGAAGAATTGCAAGAGAAATACAAAAGAAGTAAGTAAGAACAATCAAATATTTATGGTGGCTGTGGCTTACGAGAAGAAGCGAGAGATGCAGCTTGAACATAACCAAAATCAACAAAAAACTCTCAAAGTTTGTGATGGTGGAGGTCGATTCAGAAACTGTGAGGTCGATCGATGGAGTAACGGTGTTGTGATGGTGGAGGTCGATCGATGGAGTAACGGTGTTGTGATGGTGGAGGTCGATCGAAATTTCAATCGGTGTTGTGCGTGGCCGCCATTGTTGTCGAGAGAGAGAGAGAGAGATTAGGTTAACAAACTTATATGTTGGTATATATACTTGGCAAATGAATTTCTTTGCCTGAGGCAAAGAAAAATTTTCCCAGGGGGGGGTCAGGAAAAATTTTCCCGCATTTTTGAGGAAAATCGCTGCACGTGACCATCTCAGGCAAATTTTGCCAGACTTTTGCCCGACGCCTCAAAGTGTTATCAAACAGAGTAAAATCACCAAAATACAAGAAAATACCCATTTGCCTGAGGCAAAACGGGTTATCAAACGCACCCTTAGGATTTATTGGTTCTTTGCATTGTGGTTTATTAAATTCTACATTTCAAATTTAAATTTTAGCTGCTTTTAATCTATTCTTAATTAGGGTGCATCTGCAGTCCATTTCCAAGATTTCAATGCTGAGGTAGTGCGATACCATACCAAATGTAAGAGCAAATTTTGTAAAGGAACAGCATGCACCTTTAGCAACAAATGAGTTGAAAAGCAATATCCCAGCTGAAGTTCGCTTCTTTTCTGGTGACTGGAGTGAGGTTCATAAACTTCTGCCACATGTATGGGAAAAGGAGAATCCTAAATCGTCAGATTCAAGTTCTGAGGGAGAACCTTGTGCTGGTTATGATATTATCTTAATGGCAGAGACAGTTTACTCTATCTCGTCCCTTCAAACCCTTTATGAACTCACTAAGAAGGTAAGTTACTTATTCTTGCTTCTTTTCTTTTCATCATTTTGCTTGATAGTTCTTTCAACGTTAAGAATTTCTTTTCTCAATTTTTCTTTTTTGCAGTGCTTAAGCCGCCCCCATGGAGGTATTTACATGGCAGCAAAGAAGCATTACTTTGGAGTAGGAGGGGGAAGCAGACAATTCCTAGCCACGGTTGAGAATGATGGTGAGTCTGAGTTCTGAGATGCAGTTTTAATTTGTCCTGTGGCTAAATGAGTCTGTTTCTGAATGAAACTGGGGGATTTTTACATATCTTTAGGGCATCCCTAATGGACCATCAAACATAGTATTAAACCTATATTTGGTGAAAAAAGGAAAAAATTCATCTCTAATGGACCATCAAATTTGAGTTGGTACCAAAGTTTTATCAAATTTGAGTTGATATCCCACTTGAGCGGGCAAGAGAGGGCCGCTCAGATCTAGGCGGGCATAGAAGAACCGCTCAAATATAACTTAACTTAAAAATAACATAATATCTAGTCAGCTCAATTGGTGTTTTTTAAAGGGTTTCAATAACAAAAAATAATTTTGTAAAATTCTAAAACACATAAGCAAGACTCGAACCCTAAAAGTCCCGCAAAAATTGTTGCAACAATACCAACCTAGCCACGAAAAGACACTGGTTAAAAATTAGTAAATATATAATATTATTTACACCAGCGGGTCTACTAGAACCGCTTAAGGATAAGCGGGCTTCTATTGTCCGCTTAAAGATAAGCGTGGTTCTATTGCCCGCCCAACTTCAAAAACTTAAAAAACCATTAGAGATGAAATTTTTTTACATCAATTGAAGTACCAATTGAGGTACCAAATGGCTTACGTGGACCACCAAATCAAAAAAACCATTAGGGATGCCCTTACTACTTTATAAGGGAAGAGAACGGAGCAATAGTAAAAGGGGTATGTGGCGGAATTCTATTGTCTACGAGATCAAGAAGGTAGATTCGTTCGACTGCGGCCTGGCCAGTACTATATAGACACGTGTTTAATCAATTTTATTTTCAACGATATTCTTTGTGCTAAAATATAACTGTTGGCGGGTCCCACAAACAAAAGTAAAATAAAAATATGATTCAGTAGTTCTGGGCTAGGTGATTTAATGGTTCTTGGGTTGGGCTTTCTTTGATTAAGCAGGCCTATTTAATCCAGATACTGCGCGTGCACATTCACTTAGTGCCTATAGTTCCTTTACTTGCATCATTCCCGATATATTTTCATTTCTACATGCAGTGTTTGCTAATTCCTCCCAGCAACGGATTAATTTTTCGGGTGTTTGTTAATTTCTCCCATTAACATATTAATTTTTTGGGTCGTTACGATATATGAGATTGTTGATTAAGTTTCTATTTTTATGTAGGTGTAATGGCTAGTTCCTTGATTGCAGAAGTAGCAGATGGTTCCTCTAATGTCCGTGAGGTATGGAAGTTTTCATTCAAGTAGAGCATTATATAAGGGAAAATTTGCGATAACCCCCCACATTATGGTCACTCTTAGCAAGAACCCCCTCATTTGTCCATTTTTGGAGTTAACCCCCCAAATTAGACCTTGCGTTGCCCAGTTTACCCCTGACCCCTCATATTTGAGTAAACCCCCTAATTTATCATTAACAGAAGTTTACTAACAGATGTTAACTCCGTTAACAGAACTCTTATTTGCCTAACCCCCCGAAAAAGTAAAAATGTGAAAACAAAAAACGTAAAGTTTACTCTCATCTTCCAGTCCACATTGATCAGGTAGGTGGGAGTTGATTTTACTTCTTTTTTAAGTTTTTAACTATCGAGTCGGGGGTTCACAAATATATGTTCTGTTAACAGAGATTAACGACGGTTAATGAACTTCCTGTTACTTAAGTTTGGGGGGTTTAGTCAAATAATATGTGACAGGGGTATAGTGGACAAATAAATTGCTGAAGTGGGGGTTAGAGGGTTAACGCCAAAAATAGACAAATGAGGGGGTTCTTGCCAAGAGTGATCATAATGTGGGGGTTATCGCCAATTTTCCCATTATATAATGTAAATTGAGCAGAAGATCCACAATCTTATACTGAAACAAAATGTTAACTACAAATCGACGTGGCCGTTTATTAGGATTATTAATGTTTAAACTTAAACCCATGAAATTTCATAAGAGTTACCATGTGATGTTTACTTTTGCAATTTGGGTTGGTATATGACAATGGTAATAGTGGGAGATCATTGCCAATTTATATTATCAGTTTATTGGTTTGTCTGGTCGGGCACCTGCCTTAGATGGTGGTGGGGTTTTCACGCATAATTTAAAATCATCGAACAAAAATGCAATGTTTCTCATGTCGTTTGGTATTGGCTAAACTTAAACCCTATTAGTTAATAAGCGGACTTTACCTGACCTATAATGCCTCATATTCTTCTCGAAATGGTTTAATGTATTTGTCAGGGACCAAATGATTTATTATGCGTATGTGCCACGGTTGAAACAAAAAATGGCCTCATGGTTCAATTGTCTCATTTAAAGGATCTAACAAAATATTTCTGGAATCCATCTGTCTCAGGGAAACTCGATCTGAGAAGCCATTCTCTGATTGCCCTTTGCATTTATACATTTTTTTTTGCTAATGGTAATTTATATTAGAATAAAAGAATGATACAAGGTTTAAAATAAACCTCCAATGTACACAAGGTGGTCAGCTGATTACTGCCACATTACAATTTAATCAACAAATATATAGCAAGTAGGATTGCTGTTTTCTAAAGCCATGCTGAATTACTGTTTGCATTAATACATCTATGTCTGAGCTATTATATTTGGCTGTACGCGTAAAGCAGCCACCACGCTGACATGTTCTGATTAGAAAATGTGGCATTTCTTTGTCATCCTGCGAGTAGCTTATCTAGTCTTATGTACATTCACTTGCCTTGCCCTTTTAAGTACAATAATGCCTCAGCATTGTTGGAAAACAAGAAAGGAAAGCAAACTTTTAATAAGTTTATACAAGTCCATATATTGCCAACTGCAACTCTCATCCATTGCATAGGTGTGTGGTGTGCCAAGAATGAGTTTTGATATCATCATCAATGTGATAAGGTTGGTAAGCAAGCATCCTAGAAAAGTGTTTGCTTGCATAAGAGGATTCAAAGGTGACATGCAACTAGGTAACGTGCTCTTTCAATTGAAAAAAAAACAACAAACAAAACTACAAAAGAAATGCAGGGTTGGTTATACCTGTAATCTTCTAATTCATATTTAAATTATTTTTTCCTTATAGAATTAATAAGATTCTGATCTTAATCAAGAAATTCTCACCAGTTTAAGCTAATGATGTAAGTTTCATATAATAGTCAGAAATCGAATATCCGCACACAAACTCAAAATTTTCAACTACGATGTCTATTGTATTATGTATTATAGACCAATCAACCAATATGAATCAAGGTGATTCATGAACTTAAATGTTATTGTATTTACACATTACATGTGTAAGTACATGGTTATCATGTTAAACCTACTAGTATAAATAGAAGATGATTTTCCACATAGAAACGGGTTAGTTATTCTATCTTCCCCCTACTATTTCTCTTATCTTTCATGAACAAAGGACTAACTTGATCGTTGGAGTGCGTTTATCGGAACAACTCCGGTGAGTTCTTGCAAGTACAAGGAGTATAGAGAAGGAGTCCATAGGGACCTTGACCATAATGGTGTAAAAAAAGTGGGCTTACATTTGGCGCTAGAAGGAGGGCTTGTTTTCCTGACATTTAGATAAGGATCTAGATTTCAAATAAACAAAAGGTTACGTTTTTCTTCAACAAAAATGTTATGGTTTGCGGAATCCTTCATGCTGGGGGCGACATCAAGGGAAAGAAATATGTCACCATCACGGTTTCCAGAGATTGTCGCAGTGATGTTATGGTTTCGTGGAATCCTTCATGTTGGGGGCGACATCAAGGGAAAGAAATATGTCACCATCACGGTTTCCATAGATTGCCGCAAAGATGTTATGGTTTCGCGGAATTCTTCATGTTGGGGGCGACATCAATGTAGAGAAAGATGTCACCCTCACGGTTTCCATAGATCGCTACAGATGTTATGGTTTCGCGGAAACCTTCATGCTGAGGGCGACATAAAGGCAAAGAAAGATGTCACCGTCACAGTTTCCATAGATTGCCACAATGATGTTAGGGTTTCGCGGAAACCTTCATGCTGGGGGCGACATCAAGGCAAAGAAAGATGTCACCATCACGGTTTCCATAGATTACAACAAAGATGTTATAGTTTCACGGAATCTTTCATGTTGGGGGTGACATCAAGGCTGAGAAAGATGTCACCGTCACGGTTTCCAGAGATTGTCGCAGTAATGTTATGGTTTCGCGGAATCCTTCATGTTCGGGGCGACATCAATGCAGATAAAGATGTCGCCGTCACGGTTTCCATAGATTGCCACAATGATGTTAGGGTTTCGCGGAAACCTTCATGCTGGGGGCGACATAAAGGCAGAGAAGGATGTCATAGTCACAGTTTCTAGAGATTGCCACAAAGATGTTATTGTTTCGCGGAATCCTTCGTGCTGGGGCGACATCAAGACAAAGAAAGATGTCACTATCACGGTTTCCATAGATCGCCACAAATGTTATGGTTTCGCGGAAACCTTCATGCTGAAGGCGACATCAAGGCAGAGAAAGATGTCATAGTCACGGTTTCCAGAGATTGTCACAGTGATGTTATGGTTTCGCGGAAACCTTCGTACTAGGGCGACATCAAAGTAGAGAAAGATGTCACGGTTTCCAGTGGTGTTATCGTATTGTGAAAACCTTCATACTAGGGGCGACATCAAAGCAGAGAAAGATGTCACGGTTTCCAGTGGTGTTATGATATTGTGAAAACCTTCATACTAGGAGCGACATCAAAGTAGCGAAAGATGCTAGTCACAATCTACATAGCCCGACACAGTGATGATATGGTTTCATGGAAACCTTCACGCTGGGGCGACATGGGTGACAACAAGGTAGTGAAAGATTTGTTCCCCCACATGCTACAGTTACGGTCTCCCTAAGCAATGATCACGGCTCCAATTATCGAGTGTAATCTCCAGTAGACTTTGATGTGAACGTGAATCTCCAAATAGAAACAGGTGGTCTCCAGGTATTCTCCAAATTGAAATAATTCAAATTTTCTTTTGTATGTGTCATTTTCATTTTCTTACTTTAATGAAATCATGCTTCACGATTTACTTTTGTTTGTCCAAAATTAGAATTCAGTCTTTATTGATTCACGGTTACCTCTCCAATCGCCTACGTTGCTCTGGCAGTGACCATGCCAAAGGTACTGCCGGAATGCCCAGAATGGAAGCCAAGTCAAGGACTTGGAGGTGAGTAGTAAGGTAGGGAGTTGGGTTTAGCAAGCCGCCAGCTGTAATAGTGGCAACTCCCATGAACCTACTCGCTCCTCACGGGGATTGTGTTGCCAATGTCGTGAGATGCCCCTGGGGAAGAACCTTCACGGTTAGTGGAATAATAGTGTTACACCACTAGCAATGTGACGACATGACTAGCTGGTATACACTACACCAAAACTGGGTTTTAGTAATGCAGGGCTTTTTTTATTTCTGAAGGTAGATTGCTGTTAGGAGGTTAGTAACGGCAATATAGTGTTAGTATTGCCCCAATACCGTTAGTATTAATTAGATATTTTTTTCGATTTATTTTATAACAACTAAGAAAAATATACTAACAGTTTTTTTGTGTTAGTAGTTACATTCCAATGACACAAATTCGACCATGTGAATAGCACGTGAGTAGTTTGGGCGTTAGTAGCAAAAACTAACTTATTCCTTCCCGATCTTAACTCTACTTTCTTCTTCGATTACACAAGAACTCTATTATGCTTAGAACTCTCCCACTGTTTCTCTCACCATCTCTGTAACTCTATAAATCTGAATCTCTCACCACTTCTAATTTCTTTTAATTTCTATTTCTTCTCTCCCTTCTTCATTTCTATTTATTCTTCCCTTCAGATTTGGGAGACTTGGGTTTAGTTGTCGATTTTGATTTAGAACAACTTCTGGCTTCTATCGTCAATTTTGAGGTAATTTCTTTCGAATCTTAAAGAAAAATGTAATCTATATCGTTACTTTGTTGGTTAAATTCTGATGGTGCAAGAATTTTTTTTTGTAATTTTAGTTTATATTCTGATCATTTTTTGAAACCGTAATTCATTGCTTTATAAACCATATCTGTGTAATTTTAGTTCTTATGTCTTTATTTTCTTGCAAAATCCTCTCGTTTCTTATGCCTTTTTGCTTCTTAGGCCCTTTTTCTTTCGTTGCTCCCCAATTGCAACAGGTGTTAATCTCTCTCTCTCTCTCTCTCTCTCTCTCTCTCTCTCTCTCTCTCTCTCTCTCTCTCTCTCTCTCTCTCTCTCTCTCTCTCTCATTACTCTTGTTAAAATACAAAAATTGGGTGTTCAAAATTGTGATTTTGCTTTGTTGTTTTTATTGTTAATTTGTACGAGGATGAATTCAAGAAGATCAAATGATCCGTTTTCTTATTTTTCTAATATTTTTCCATGTATGATTTCAAATTTTATTTATTAATTTCAAATTCTTGTGGTAATTAGTTATGTACTGCAAGGGAGATATAGTCCATTTGGGTTTGAATGACATCCCTATTTCTGATATCTCAAAACTTTTAACAAATAATTGAGTTCTGAGTACTCTCGGAAAAAAAAAAAAAAAAGAAGAAGAAGAAGAAGGAGACCATCACTTGGAATACCTGATTAATGATTCTTTTTTTACAAATGTATTAATTACTCCCCGTTTGTATTTAATGTATAGGCTTACGAACTTGTTCTTTAGTTTTTTTGATAATAAGTTATGGTATGACCAATATTCAGTTGTTAATTCTACTGTATCCGACGAACTACACACACCATTAGAGTGCTGGTGGATCCCATTTACATTGTATGGTGGCATGTTGTCTGAGTTGTACTTGAATGTTGAGTCTCTCCATTAGAATATGTTATGGTTATTATCAATAACAGTTGTATGCTTAGCATGGAATATGAGTTTGAGTCCTTCTGTGATTGTCTTTATGAGTGTTTCTTTAAGATTTTTTTCATTCTCGAAGATCCTTTTGTTTCTTTTTCTCAATAACCAGTAGGTAGTGGCGTAGACTGTAGCTTGGCAAATTTCTTTGTGCAGTTGTTGTCCTTTGAAGTATCTGCATATCCAATTCCATTCCATATGTGCGTCCTCTAACTTGTCATTGGAGCTCACACCAGTTCAGAATTTCAGTCCACACCTTCCTTGAATATCTCCAATTAAAAAATAGGTGTTTAGTATCTTCACGAAAATGCATTCGACTAAAACTTTCACCACCAATATTTACAGGTACCAATACAGGGAGAGCCTGATTGGACTGCATATAGGAGGGTATCTGTTGAGTGACTCGTACTGGGAACCCTTTGGGTACTTTGTGGTGTTTGTCTGCCTTGTACTCTCTGGGAAACTTCATACTCCAAGTTACAAAGGACACAATTAGTTTCAAGTAGCTTGCTCCATCTCAGTAGTTTATCCTGTGTCAAAAGTGCTTCTTGTACGGCAAGCCAAGTAATAAACATATCTCACCAAAATCTTTTTTGAGTGTAATGGTAGATTACTTTGGTGTTGAAGAGTTATTCTCTTTCTTAATTTTATTGACTATTTGACACTTAAATCTTTCTTCACTCATAACAAGTGAGCATTGTGCACGTTAGCTAGCTGTCTGTGCTATGAGCACAAAGTCAGCCACAGATACAGTAATGGGTCCTTATACTTCATGCTCATATAGATCTCTTTGAATGTGCAAGGAGATTGCGGTGTTCTATAGGATAGGGACCTTATAGCAATTTAATATTTAGATCTATAATTTGAATCCATGTAGATGTAATGTAGCACATGACTTAGATTCATTGCACTTCAACTTTGTTTCTCTTTATTTGCATCTTTCTCTATAAGTAGGACTATTCATTAGTCATTAGAATGCCTGAACGTGAATGGCTACTGTAGTTATAACGTACAGAGGTAAAAAGCAGTAAAACCTACTGTGTTGGACTCAATGAAGCTGGTAGGTATTGGGTCACTACTTCACTTGGGTCACATTAATATGCAGAACTTGTTTGTGTGGAAATGGATCACTATCATCTTTGTGATCTTCCCTTCTTGTCATAAATTTAGGTGTTCCTTTTTCATTCTCTTGGAAAAAATGATCATGCATGTTGTTAATTTTAGGATTGTTTTCTTTTTTAATGTTGCAGGAAAGCTATGATCAATGAGGCATCAAACTAATTTCTTAGGGACAGTTCATATCTCAGGGTATTTTTTTTCCGGTGAGTTATACTTCCAGCAAGTCATCACACACTATTTTTTCACTTGTGGTATGCATCATATGACACTATATGTTTAGGAAGGACTTAAAAGTGGAGTGAGTAGACAATTAGGATACTCTGTGTAATCTGGCAGCTTCCATTCACTCTTGTTATGTATGTTTTTATATTTTCTGAACAACTTGTTTTGTTTAAGATTTCATTATACTTTGTAATAATTGTTATGGTCACATAAAAATCTAGCATAACTGAATCTGATCTGAATTGAATAATACTGTTATTTTCATAGTATTTTTGGAATATTAATTCCAAATAATTTATGGCAGAAGTTACAGTATGATACATATATGTAAGGACACGAGAACATAGTATGTTTTTTTTTTCTTCTTAATCTATCCCCTTTTTAACTCCGCCAAAGCAAACTTATGAAAACCACTGGTCCCAAGACCGGATAAAAGAAGAGGGAAAAGGGTAATATTGTTAAATTATTTTATAGTTGAATTGTAATACTGTAGTTTAATTGTATCAATAATTAACTTGATTTTGTTTATTACAGAGACTGCACAGGGTACAAGATACCAACTGAAGTGTTGAATTTTCCTGCAAGACCTAACTCTTCTTCGATTTCTTCGTCCTGGGCGAAACCTACCAATGATGGTCAAGTTAATAAGTTAGTAGTGAATGATGAAGAAGAGCTTTATAAGCCTAAAAAACTGTAAGTCTATATATCTCCATTTGCCGACGCATTGAGTTCAATGATGTAAACAACAATCTAAGAATATTTCTTCTCCGCACTAGGGCAGGTGGTTTGGGTATCAAAACCGACACCTATATATATTGTGTGACAGTGATTAGGGTAAGCTCTCTCATGGTCTAAATCTCTAAACATCTATTGCATCTTCCCCTCAAAACCCTGAAATGGATTTGCATCCCATGGATATTTGCCAAAGGATAGGCCAAACCCGACCAATTCGTGTGTATAGTCATTAGAGCTTTGTTTACTATTGTGGATGTCTTTTGTACTTGTGAATACTATTTCTCGTTTAAATTTTTTTTGTAATATGAACTAATTAACTTTTCTTTAATTAGTGTCGCATATTAGAGAGAGCTTTCAGTAAGTTGAGGCGTGAGCATGTAGTGATTGGGAAAGGCCAGTTCCAGTAGGAGAGAACCAAGTCAAATTCTTTGAATGTTCTTGAGGTTTGTGTTCTGTTACCATCTCGCATCTTGGTTGCTTTGTTATGTTGTTAAACCCCTGGTTTGGATATCAAAGAACCACCCAATGTTTTGAATATCCTTGGGTCTCTATCAAAAGTAGAGACATGAGGGTAGTAGCAACATTGTCGTCACCTTTATGTTTTTCACTTATCTTTGTGCACGTTAGACCACCAAGTTGTTCCATGTCGTCATCACCTTTCACTATGGTACATAATCAGAATTATGTACCTAGGCATTGTAGTTTGATATTTTTCATTTTCTTTCAACAGGCTGACATCTAGAATGTGATGGATGCTATTGGATCAACACTTTATGTTCTGCAAACAATGGTTTCCTGTCTATGCTCTGTACTCTCAAAGGTGAACTGGCTATAGTTGTTAGGAGTTTAATTTTTTCTATTCCTCAAGTTGATTATAACCAATTAACCACAAACTTCAAATAGTAAGTTGTGATGTTGATATTTGTCTTTTTTATGTATATGTTTTTCTTTCCTTGGTTCCTATTAACAAGAGTTTGTGTTTAATAAAAAAAATGTGTTCGTTAAGTTCGAGATTGTGAATGCTTTGGAAATGTTAATTGTTCATTTAATGTACTAATTAATTGCATTTTTCGCTTAGTTAGTTATCATAGGTACATTATAGCAAGTGTTATGGCATAATGCAATAATGCTAATAATGTTGGATTGCAGTTGGCATTGTTAGTAAAAAGATTGTGAATGCTTTGAAAATTTTAATTATTAGACTGCAGTGGTATTGTTGAATGAAAATTTTGGAATATGTATCTGTGCAGGTTGTAGAAATGATTATGACAAGCTAGTAGGGCAAAATTATTTTTTGTGATTAATTTCAAGATTTGTAACGGCAAAATACCGTTGGTAAATGTTTACGTGTTACAATTTACTAACACATAAGTACCGTTAGAAATGTTTTGTTGTTACAAAACACTAACAAAAACTACTAACACATACCAGCCGTTAGAATTTACTAACGCATAGATGTCGTTATAACTAGTTACAACAGTATCTGTTACTAAATATGTTCTAACGGTTGTTTACTGTTACAACAGTATCTGTTACTAAATACTAACGCCGATTTGCCAAATCAGAAAAACCGTTAGTAAAAATTATACTAACAGCAAACGCCTTTTTTGGTGTTGTGATAACACAAAGATCATTCCACAAGTCTGGTTACTTGATATGCAAAGTTTCTTAACGGATCCATGAAGAAAATGAGTCCACGGTTCTTAATCTCCAAAAATGCGAAAAAGAAAATGCAGATTGTTCAAACTCCATGAGCCTAACGACGCCATAAAGAAAATGAGTCTACGGTTCTCAATCTCCAAAAATGTGAAAAAGAAAATGCAGATTGTTCAAACTCCATGAGCCTAACGGATCCATAAAGAAAAGGAGTCCATGGTTCTCACTCTAAAAATGTGAAAAAGAAAATGCAGATTGTTCAAACTCTATGAGCCTAACGACGCCATAAAGAAAAGGAGTCCACGGTTCTCAATCTCTAAAAATGCGAAAAAAAAAATGCAGATTGTTCAAACTCCATGAGCCTAACGGATCCATAAAGAAAATGAGTCCACGGTTCTTACTCAAAAAAAATGCAAAAAAGAAAATGCAGATTATTCAAACTCCATGAGCCTAACGGATCCATAAAGAAAAGGAGTCCACGGTTCACAGATTGCTCAGACTTTAGAGAGATGAGTAGATGCCACCTTATGATCTCGGTGGACGAAGACTTCACGGCTCTAGATTTATTCTTCTTTTTCAGTATTACCAACCGCGAGGTCTTTCAGATTGTTTGTTTAATTTTTTTTTTTTTTTTTTTTTTTTTTTGTGGGGAAGAGGGTGTTCCTTGTCCGATGAATCTTTATCGGAAACCCGCCAGAATGATCTCTTCAAATTAGATATGCTTAATAGCATGGAAAATATTTCTCATTTTAATGGTCACCGTTACATTGTGGATAACGGACCTGGGGGCGAGTACGGCAAATATGTCATTTCTCTTTCTCAAAGAGATTCATTCTTGTTAATTCGGAGTATTGGATACTCCAAGGCTTCTTGACATACGAAAAAAGAACTACGATGGCTTGATCCCAATTTGGGTACGTAGGCAGCTACTCGGGTAGCACAGTCAATATTTTACTTAGAAATCGTTAAGCTCAGATAGATGCGTGAAGGTTGTCACAAGTGATGATATGATATCAATAATTCAGTTTTCAACCGTGAACTTCGGTATATATGTAAACTCCGTCACATCCGAGATTAAAAAGAAAGAAACGTGAGATACACGGACCGAAAGCGCCTTAACTGGTGAGGAGACTCTCCCATAGTAATGATTTCTATGAGAATGGTTTCTCTGGACCGTAAGCACAGTGAAGGTAGACCTTCATAAGCTAACGCTCCAGAGAGGGGGCGATGTAAGTACATGGTTCTGCACCGCCACGTGGCAATATCAATAGTGACGGAGTATTATTGTAAAATAGGATAAGATACATGAGATAGCTACCACAAAACTTATTGAAGAAGCTAAGATGAAACTTCCTCAAGAAGCTATTAAGTGAACATGTGACATGTGTCACAACCGTGACCCTAGATCTTGTAAGGATCTATGGTCACCATGTTACACCTACTAGTATAAATAGAAGGTGATTTCCCACATAGAAAAGGGTTAGTTATTCTATCTTCCCCTACTATTTCTCTTATCTTTCATGAACAAAGGACTAACCTGATCATTGGAGTGCGTTCACCGGAACAACTCCGGTGAGTTCTTGCAGGTACAAGGAGTACAGAGAAGGAGTCCATGGGGACCTTGACCATAACTGTGTAAGAAAAGTGGGCTTACAACATGTATTAAACTTTAACTTGTTGCAATATACATTAGATGTAAACAAGACTAATGGATCTGCCAATGTGCTCGTGTACTTGCTTCAGATACGCCATTGCACGCGGCCATGGAGCTGAACTGGTTAGATTCTTTTCATATTCTATTAACTAAGTCTGAATTAACGTCTAAGAAGCTTGAAAGTCAATAAAGAAAGCCAAATGATTTGTAACTTGTTTACGTTATGCAATGAATGAATGGATCATGAAGATGAGAAGTCAGTAGAAGATACATAGCAAGAAAGCACACCAATGAGAAACAGAAACGTGATATCTACCCATTTGTTCATGTGTAATGTATGTTGGAAAGTTATAAAGTTGCTCTTTTTTATTACAACCAGAAAGTACCAATAAGTTCAAAGTCTTCTTCAGAGTTCACCCTTTGCATTCCCACCTTGCACCTTGTTAGTTAGCTGTGGAAGTTCTTCACAGTTATCTTCATCTTAAGATCGAAAAATTTCAGATCCTAAAAACTCTCTTCTTTCTTATTCTTATGGTTACTTTAGGAGCTATGGACATGGGTTGGCACAGTATGAGCACGCGTAGCAGTAGTAATCTTAGTTTTACTGGAGGAGGATTAACATTATCTGACGAATGTTACTTTGAGAAAAGACGCGTCTTCCTCAACAGCTATCACTTTTGTAGGAAAACTACTGTTGCAGATAGAATTAAGGCATCTTTTATCCGTGTTAGCAAACAGATCATCATCTTGTTTAGGCTTAGATCACCAAAGAAGTTTTACTTCAGGCTCAGGTACAGGTCAACTGGCAGGCAAAGGTATCATAGATTGTTCAATAATAAATCCAGCAACACTGGCCTTGACTGGTGTAGGAGTAGAACTACCTCATCGTCTCGTTGGTAGTTCAGTTTCAACTGTTTAATCTTTCATTTTCTTCGCAATGTGAAATATTTATTTATTTATAACCAACCAGAGAACATTTCTCATTTCAATTCTATGCTTGTTGGTTTGCATGAAAGATCAATTTGTATAGAAAACAAAATTCATTTTAGAGTCTAGGATGATCATAGCTAGATCTGTAGGAATTTAAAATGCATTTTTAACAATGAGAATATAACTGAAGTAACAGTTGTCCTCTTCATCCACCAATTGTCTGATAGAAAATGTTGAGCTAAACATAATCATGTCGAAATCATGGGTAGGGTTCATGATCTTATTGGGGATGCATGGATCAGTCAAATGAATGGAGGCACTTGTCGTGCCAAGTTCAACACAGAGTAAGAACTGTGTGTCTATGTCCCTCTAGGAACATGCACACTTGAGTAGGGTGCCAAAAGAAGTTCCATAAACCTGACAGTTCAACAAATTCAGATGATGTTAATTACATGTCCCCAAATCAGAACAAAAATATTTCAACAACTCCAGTTCAAGTCTCATTGAGTTTTGCACCCAAAACTACCATATATAACTGTCATAACCTCCAATTATTAATCAGCGACTAAATTTATATGTATCAGAAGAGACTATTGGGTCCCAAAGGCAAGATCACGCCATACATCTTCATTGACCGGTTGTGGCTCTTGATCTGATTCACAAAGAAAAAGAAAGTGTTAATCGAAGATGCTAGTATGTTCGAAGGAAATATATAAAATTTAATTCATTTCACAGTAATCTGTTATATCATTTTTACAAAGAATTAAAGAGAAAATGAGGGTCTATTTTCTGGATTTTCTACAAGTCTATAACCACCACTTCAAAACGCATGAAGGCAAATAGATTTTGAGAATTGGAAGTTCATTAAATGTGAACTTACAGACTACTAAACCTAAAACTCCTAAGAGTTGGCTTATTATTGCAGATGCACCATAGCTGCAATCTTCAAAGCCTTTGTCTTTTTAATGGTCTACTGAATATAGACAGGTTGACTGGGCCAGACGAACGACACAACATAGACAGCAAGGCTTCATCAATAAAGCTTACTGAGATATCATCAGAGATAGAAATCCAAGAATATGAAAATAACATCAATGGAACACTATCCACATTGAACCACTATCTTGTCTAAGCTCCCTAGTGAAATATAGCAAGATTTGAGTTTCAAATCTCTATTTTTTTCTTTTTGGTTGGAAAGATTACTCCAAAGAGAATTGCAATTAGAACAATACAAACTCAACCTAAGAAGGCCCAAACAAAGGCTGCCACTCTGATCGTTTACAAAGAATAATCAAAGAAGCCAAACCTAGAACAGCATGATAAAAAGCCAAAAAGTGATTTACATATTCCCCGATGCATCATGCAACATGATGAACACTAACATTTAGATGTTGAAAGGCACTACATTTCGTATCTGTAAACAATGGTGCTGATGCACAGAAAAATTTGCATCCATATTTGTTCAGTAACGTCTCCGATTCATCCCAATCACCTGCTTGACCTTCTCTAACTCACCTAGTTCTTACATTCATTTAAAAGGCCATTCATCTGCATGCTTGGCTAAGTGACATGCAGATCTTTGTGTAAAACTTGACTAAAACTACTAAACCAAACTTTCCCAACTTTAAGAGTAAAGACCTTTGATCAGTTATATAGATTTTGATATATCAAATTTGCATCATTATGTGACCAAAGTTTAGTAGCTTCATCTGTATTCATCTTGTTCCCATAAGCTAGCAATTTCCAATCAATATCTATCTCTTAACAACGTTATCTGCATGAAACACCTTTATCCTAAAAATCACTTGGCGGTTGAACTACTTATGATAGAACTATTTGTTTCTCCAGGTCCTTATATTCACAATAAAAAGGAAATAGTGACGTAGTCCAACAAGCAAGAAAGGAACAGTAACAAATCTCAATTCAGATTATTACGAAAGGGAGGACACAAAATGGGCTAAAAGTTGCACATGGCTAAAACCACGAAAATACGAAGGTCACTAATCTCATGTTTATATTGGTTGTGAAGGTGTTTAGTGGCCCACTGGTCAAGCCTAGACAGAATGAACCTCAAGGTCTAGGGCTCTTTTCTTACTTTTACAGTTTTACTAGGGAAGGGGGTATAAGGTAAAGGAACGACAAAAATAGTTATACTGATCAGTAAAAAAAATTGGTTGTAATAGTTAGATTGTATCTTTGTCTTGACCAGGGATAAATCATCCCTTCACATTTCTTGTATCATACTTTTTATTGTCATTATATTGTGATTGTTTACTTTATCGAACAGATGCCCTCAAAACCTATATACCAGGGGGCCAGGTTAAGTAAATCAACTGAAAGACTTCAAGATTTTGCACCATCTTTAGGAAGAAACCTAATCAACTAAAAAAAAAATTGTTTCTCTATCAGTGTATCAAGAAACTGACTATCAAATCCTGGCACTTTATGACAAAAATGTTCAGAGAGTGTATTTTAACAACCATTCTCCATTGGTCATTCCCAATTTCCCATTTCTAATACTGCCCCCCTCTCTCTGATCCCCCTCTTCTAACAAATCGTATATATTCTCTTCCAACCACAATCACCAAATTGAACATTTACCAATTTAACTTTAAAAAAAGGCGATCTTTTAAAGATTTCAGTTGTAGGACATCTAACCCACATGGCTTACATATGAATGAGGTCAGATGAAATGGGATCATTACCCAAGTTGTAACTAGTAACGGCATTAGACTCCATTTGAAATAGGAAATCCACAGACATCTTAAATCAAAATTCAAACAGAGCAATCCATCTCAGAGATGGAAACTATTATAATTTATTAGGGAAAAATCATAGTTTGGCAGTGGCTTCCCCGTGCTCGAAGAAATTATGGAACCTTCCTATGCTCCTATATAGCGTACAGCTCCTATAAGTTTGCTGTTAAGCTCTGTTCTCTCTCGAACTTTATCGATTTAGAAGCTAAGGCCCGCTTGGTATGTCAAAAACCAAAATAAATGCACGAGTTTAGTGTTTAAGACGGGACCAATATTTCACACATTTGCTTAATGTCCTGGTGGTTGTCTTACGATTTCTAACTATTTCAGCTCCTTCGAAAGTCAAAAACTAGCAACTGGTGATGCTTGCAAACTATATTCTTTCTCTATGCTGTCCTCCCAGCAACTTCCATTTTTAATTATTCCTCGCTATTCTAGCTAAAATCTTGTTTATGCATCTCCCTTCATCATTTTGCCTCTCTTCAAGTCCCTTCGATTTTCTATCTTTGTACTCTTCATATCTGCTACTCAGACCATGAGTTTAATTCTACCACTCCTTGACACTTGTTATTGTTAAGGAAATTCCTATGAATATGTTTTACATCATTTTGAGTTGGAATATGTCAATCGAGGAGAAATAGTGACGCAATGAGGTTTTCAATGGGAAAATGGAGGAAGAAACACTGTCTATGCATATACCATGATCGCTTTCTCCAATTCAACTAATAACTTTAGTCAGTTAAACTTCCCTATGGAGAGATTTTGGTTCAAAGTAACAAAACATATCATACCATTTTCATGGGTACGAAGAAGTTTTTGTTTTGTTTTTCCTTTGTAGGCTAAATTTATCAATACCACCAGAATACAAACACCATCATGTGATGTACATATACCACAAACCCGCAACCCACTTTCTAAAATGTGTGAAATAACAGATGAACATGTCTTCTGCAGTTCTGAGGCTACAAAATGTGATAGAAATTTATCAAACAAAGTGGGTTTTAGTTCTTGCTGAAATTTGATTAATGGTGGGGATCACTATTCACTACGTCATGTCATGTGGACTGTGGAGAGCGTTTCAGATACATTTTATAGAGAATATTATTGTAAGAAACACTGATAGACACAATAAGTTTCAATTGCATAAAAGATAACTCGAAATCTAAGTTATTGTAAGAATGAATAATGAATGAAGACCACATACTCGTATCTTCAGTTTCATCAGTCCGAGGAACCATCACAAGTGGTATAGGAAGATCTACAATATGAAAATAAAATAATAATTGAGAATTGAAGAACCATAAAAAAAAAAAAAATCTCTCTTTAAATTAAATTAGTGTTAGTGTGTTACTTAACATGCATACCATACCATCAGCGGGGAGAGTATCTTTCATCCATTCTTCATCTACAATATCTATTAGCACACCCATACTTAATTCTGGTATATTTCTTTTGAATTGCTCCGACATGCTTACTTCACCACCAACCCTAACCTTTCAATCACCCATACAAGAAAAATAAATCAACAAAATAAACTACCAGAAGAAAATGGGTGCCCTTATTATAAATAAACTTACAGGTTCGATTTGGTTCGCGGATGGAAGAAGAACACAAAATCACTAAAGTGATGTTGATAATGATGTTGGCACCAAACTCCGATCAGGTTTACCCACGACCCAAATAAACTTGGGTTATCTCTAACCCAGACCACGAGGCCCAACAAAGAAAATAATGAATAGTAAAGTATACGTTCACATACAACTATACCGTAGTAGTAAAGATCCATCTTTCTAATTTATCTCTTGTAGACTTAGGTTTTAAAGACCCTTCTTTTACCTGGTCTAATAATAGAAGGGGGGATAGTCATATCAGGGAAAGACTTGATAGAGTTTTAGCAAACACCAATTGGATCAATATTTTTCCTACTGCCTCTGTTACTCATATCCCAGTTGGTTTTTCTGATCACCTGGCTCTGGTCCTTAACTGCATGGGAAACACTAATAAGGTTTTTAAACCTTTCAGATTTCATTCTATGTGGTCTAAACACCCTGATTGTGCAAATGTTATTTTTAATTCCTGATCCACCAACCAACATGGGTCTCCTTCCTTTGTTTTTAAGCATAAAATTTCTAGTGTTACTACAACCCTAAGAGTTTGGAACAAAACCACGTTTGGAAATATTTTTGCCCAAATAAAGGACTGTCGGGCCAAGTTAACAGAAATTATGGATAGACCAAGTGATGAAGCTGCATAGATAGAGATCAAAGAATGGAGAAGTAAGTTGGAAAAGTTGTTGGCTGATGAAGCTGAGTATTGGGAACAACATTCCAAGATAAAATGGAAACTTGAAGGCAATAGAAATACAAAATTCTATCATCTCACTGCAACTATTAGGAGGAGAAAGAACTTTATAGATAGGATCCAGAATGATCATGGAGAATGGATAACTGGAAGGGAGAATATTGGGGAGGTCTTTAATGGCCACTTCCAATCAATCTTTAACTCAGAGCTTACCACTATATCCCAAACTTTGCCTAACCTCTTTCATACTGTAATCTCACAACAAGACAATGACTCATTGTTGTCCATTCCCACAGCTTCTGAAATTTATCATGTTGTCAAGAAAATGAGAAGTGCAAAAGCACCAGGTCTTGATGGTCTACAAGCCATCTTTTATAAACAATACTGGAACATTGTTGGTGAAGATGTTATTGTTATTGTTCAAATTATTTTTAAATGGGGAACATGTGGAAAACACCTAAACCAAACTTTCATTGCAGTTATCCCAAAAACCAAAAGTCCCTCTCATCCTAAAGACTACAGGCCTACCAGTTTGTGCAATGTCATTTACAAAACAATTACCAAACTTATTGCCAATAGACTGAAACCCCTCCTACCAAAATTCATTTCACCATCTCAAGGAGCTTTCACACCTGGAAAGGCTATTTGGGACAACGTGGGAGTTGTGCATGAAGTTATCCATAAAATCAGAAGATTTGGGAAGAAAGAAAAAGGTGGTTTGCTATGAAAATAGAATGGGAAAGGCTTTTGATAGAGTGGAGTGGAGTTTTCTGATGAAGACTTTTGAATGGTTGGGGTTTGATGAAAGGTAGAGAAATATAGTGAAGTTTTGCTTATCTACTGTCTCTTACCAAATTCTTTTGAATGGGTCACAACGTGGGAGTTGTGCATGAAATTATCCATAAAATCAGAAGATTTGGGAAGAAAGAAAAAGGTGGTTTGCTATGAAAATAGACATGGGAAAGGCTTTTGATAGAGTGGAGTGGAGTTTTCTGATGAAGACTTTTGAATGGTTGGGGTTTGATGAAAGGTGGGGAAATATAGTGAAGTTTTGTTTATCTACTGTTTCTTACCAAATTCTTTTGAATGGGTCACCTTTGAAGGATTTCAAACCAGGAAGGGGGTTGAGACAAGGGGATCCTTTATCTCCTTATCTGTTTATAATGGTGAGTGAAGCTTTATCTAGATTACTTGCAAGGGCAGAAAATGACAGGAAAATTACAGGAATTAAAGTTTCCAGATCAGCTCCAACACTTAGCCATCTTTTATATGCTGATGACCTAATTTCATCATTGGGAGAGCTACTTTGTCAGAAGTAAGGAATCTGAAAGATGTTTTAGATGAGTACAGTTTGGCTACAGGGCAGAAAGTGAATTATGAGAAGTCCAAAATTTTCTTGAGCAAGGGAATACACCATAGACATCAAAGAATGATCAAAAGCATTCTTAAAGTGGGTGATCTAAAGGTGGGGGACAAATATCTTGGCACTCCTCTGATCTTGAGCAGATCAAGGGTTAATGATTTTAACTATCTGGAAGACCAGATGAAGTCTAGAATGGAGAGTTGGAAAGTAAGTGTCCTATCTATTGCTGGAAGAGGTGTGATGATTAAGTCAGTAGCTCAGTCTCTTCCAGTTTACTCCATGTCAACGTTTATAGTACCAAAGACAATTACCAATAATCTGGACAATATCTGCAGAGATTTTTGGTGGAATGGTGCTAAGGAGGGAAAGTCCAAACACCTGTGTAAATGGAGTAAAATTTGCCAACATAAGAAGGAGGGAGGATTATGATTCAGAAATTTTGGTGACATGAATTTAGCCTTAGTTTCCAAACTCTATTGGAAATTACAGACTGATGAAAACTCACTATGGACTAGAGTAATGAAGGCCAATAAGTATGGGAAATCTTTGTGCATTGACAACCAACTAGAGGCTCCACCATGGGCATCAACTATTCTGAAAGGATTGCTCAAGGCTAAACCTATTGTGAAATAAGGATTGTTATGGATTGTTGGAGATGGAAGTAGAATTAACTTTTGGACAAATCAATGGCTGACTTTCCTTGGTAGACCAGCAAGTATCCAGGAACTTTGGTCTGACAATCCAACTAATGCAACCAAAATATCTTACTTCATCAATACAAATGGTACTTGGAAACTCAACCTTCTTAGAGATATGCCCTTTTCCTATTAAAGAAACCATTCTTAAAATTCATCCAAGACAAGGTACCAAGGATATGATAGTCTGATTTTTTTTCAAAAAAAGGTAATTTTAGTGTCAAGTTTATTGGGTAGTCAGAAATACGCAAAACTCCGGATCAAACTCTTCCAATGTTGTCCCATCTCTTGTGTTCAATACTCTCTGGAACCAAAACTTGCCCCCTGATTTACAAACTTTTCTTTGGAAAGTTTTATCTAGTCTTTTACCTATTGCTAATAAACTTAATGAACAACACCAGGATATTGATCCAACTTGTGTATTATGTGGAGCTGAGAGAGAAACTATACACCATCTTTTCTTTTTGTGTCTTTGGACCTCTAGAGTTTGGTATGGATCACCTCTTTCTGTTAGGCTGAATGAAGAGTTGTGTGAAGGTCATAATTGGTTCTTGTTCTTCAAAAACTTAGATAAACAGGATGAACATGATTCAAATGTTTCTTGACTTTCTTCTATGTTGGCCTTTTATATTATGTATGCCATCTGAAAATTCAGGAATCTTTTTAGATTTGATAGTAAGCAAATCATCTATGATGTTATTTTGGACAAAACTATTTCAGACAGGGACCTCTGGTTGAATGCTTTGTCACGAAATGATAATGTTGATAGTCACAACACTCCTACCTTCAATGTTAACTCAGAATGGATTAATCCACCACCAGGGTGGGTTAAAATCAATTTTGACACAAGTTTTTTCGCTGATAGAAAACAAGGTGATATTGTTGCCATTGCAAGGAATGAATAAGGATTAATATTAGCTGATAGTATAAGAAGAATCCAAGCAAATGACGTAGAAAAAGCATAATTTCTTGCAGCTGAGATGGTAGTTAAGTTGGCTTTAGAGCTGAACTACCAGGAGGTGTTTATTGAAGGAGACAACTCAAATGTTATTTCTTGCCTAAAAGGCACTTTAAGAACTTCATGGAACTCTTCTACAATTGCTGATTATGTTAGAAATTGTAGTTCTATTTTGAGGTTTGTAAACTTTCTGCATGTAGGAAGCTTTAGCAATGTTTGGGCAAACAAACTTGCTAAGTGGGCATATGATGTTGGTTTTGTGCCCTGGACTCTGATTGATTCGGAAACTATTTGTAACTTGATCGGCTTTATTAATGAATCAGAGAATTCTGAGTAGCACTCTGTGGCTCAGATTCTAATTATCAAAAAAAAAAAAAAAAAAGCTATATTCATAATTGGTTCGAAATTATGTTCAGGAGAAAAGTGGTTTCATGAACTGCTTTAATCTATCACATGGTTTTACCAACCGGTGAGTTTTTGAAAACTCGACCGAGTTAACTCGGACTTGATGTTATCCAGGTCAAAGAGTCAATGTTCACTCGGCTCATCTAAAAATCGGTGATTTATTTGGTTTGAATCGACGATTTATTTGATTAAACCGGTTTAATCATCCGTTTTAAATGAAGTTGTTTGTATCTTCAATTCTTCAAGGTTTATGCTTTTTGAAAATCATATTTATTTTTCGATGACCAGATGAAACCTCCAAAATTTCCATACTAAAGGATCCCCTTGTCTCAACCCCCTTCCTGGTTTGAAATCCTTCAAAGGTGACCCATTCAAAAGAATTTGGTACGAGACAGTAGATAAACAAAACTTCACTATATTTCTCTACCTTTCATCAAACCCCAACCATTAAAAAATCTTCAATAGATAAAAGGTGACCCATGTTGGTTGGTAGACCAGGAATTAAAAATAACATTTGCACAATTAGGGTGTTTAGACCACATAGAATGAAATCTGAAAGGTTTAAAAGCCTTATTAGTGTTTCTCATGCAGTTAAGGACCAAAGTCAGGTGATCAGAAAAACCAACTGGGATATGAATAACAGAGCTAGTAGGAAAAATATTTATCCAATTAGTATTTGCTAAAACTCTATCAAGACTCTCCCTGATATGACTATCCCCTTCTATTATTAGACCAGGTAAAAGAATGGCCTTTAAAACCTAAAAGTCTACCAGAGATAAATCAGAAAGATGGACCTTTACTACTACGGTATAGTTGTACGTGAACGTACACTTTACTATTCATCATTTTCTTTGTTGGGCCTAGTGGTCCGGGTTAGAGATGACTCGGGTTGTGGGTAAACCTGATCGGAGTTTGGTGCCAACATCAACATCACTCTAGTGATTTTGAGTTATTCTTCTATCTACCAACCAAATCGAACCTGTAAGTTTATTTATAATAAGGGCACCCATTTTCTCCCAATAGTTTATTTTGTTGATTTATGTTTCTTGTATGGGTGATTGAAAGGTTAGGGTTGGTGGTGAAGTAAACATCGCAGAGCAATTCAAAAGAAATATACCTGAATTAAGTATGGGTGTGCTAATAGATATTGTAGATGAAGAATGGATGAAAGATACTCTCCCCACTGATGGTATGGTATGCATGTTAAGTAACACACTAAGACTAATTTAATTTAAAGAGAGATTTTTCTTTTTTTATGGTTCTTCAATTCTCAATTATTATTTGATTTTCATATTGTAGATCTTCCTATACCACCTGTGATGGCTCCTCAGACTGATGAAACTGAAGATACGAGTATGTTGTCTTCATTCATTGTTCATTATCGATTCTTATAACAACAGTTTAGATTTCGAGTTATCTTTTATTCAATTGAAACTTATTGTGTCTATCAGTGCTTCTTACAATAATATTCTCTATAAAATGTATCTGAAATGCTCTCCACAGTCCACATGACATGACGTAGTGAATAGTGATCCCCACCATTAATCAAATTTCAGCAAGAACTAAAACCCACTTTGTTTGAAAATTTTCTATCACATTTTGTAGCCTCAGAACTGCAGAAGACATGCTCATCTGTTATTTTTGTTTGCATTGCCTCTCACATTTTAGAAAGTGGGTTACAGGTTTGTGATATATGTTATATGTACACCACATGATGGTGTTTGTATCCTGGTGGTATTGATAAATTTAGCCTACAAAGGAAAAACAAAACAGAAAACTTCTTCGTACCCATCAAAATGGTATGATATGTTTTGTTACTTTGAACCAGAATCTCTCCATAGGGAAGTTTAACTAACTAAAGTTATTAATTGAATTGGAGAAAGTGATCCTGGTATATGCATAGACAGTGTTTCTTCCTCCATTTTTCCTTTGAAAACCTCATTGCGTCACTATTTCTCCTCGACTGACATATTCCAACTCAAAAAGATGTAAAACATATTCATAGGAATTTTCTTAACAATAACGAGTGTCAAGGAGGGGTAGAATTAAACTCATGGTCTGAGTAGCATATATGAAGAGTACAAAGATAGAAAATCGAAGGGACTTGAAGAGAGGCAAAATGATGAAGGGAGATGCATAAACAAAATTTTAGCCAGAATAGCGAGGAATAATTAAAAATGGAAGTTGATAGAGAAAAATGGCAAATACAATGCTCGTTACTTTTTCACTTGCTCCGTTCATTTCCGAAAAAGGTATATATATACATATCCCATGCATTTCACAGATTTCCCAAACTCAATGTGAGATTTCCGTCAAGGATCTGAGAAATCCAGTAAATTTCAAACCCCATTTAAATTTCGATAATATTATGTGATACAATCTCTAAAAAACAACACAAATATCCCCGATTTTTTAACCTATGCATATAACCACATATTCTAATACATTTTGAATAACACAACAGAATTTTTTTATAGCAGCACTATAATCTCAAAGCTTTTATGATGTTCTCGATACTTATACCATCAGAGATTCACATACATATATCATAGATCTAACCAAATTTGACCTTACCCAAATATCATCTACAAGTCTACAACATATTAATCTATTTAATCAACCCAATTTATAACGAAGAACATGCATATAACATACAAGTAAATTTACCTATAAGACCAATTAATTAAAAAATCCTACATAAAAATCAAAACTTTAACAAACCCAACATCTAAAATTGGGTATTTTTCAACATACCTCATCATAATCTTTCTGAGAAGCTTTGGATTGCTTCAAAGGCATAGCTTTTCCACCTAAAACATCAAAAATAACAGCAGAAACAGTAAGAAAACAAACACAGAGAAAGCAATTCAACTAATTAATAGAAAAAAGATTAGATCTTTATGTAAAAGGGCTTACCTTGCTTGGAAGACATAACTGATCGGATTGGTTAACGATGAAGAAGAAGATAGCTGAACTTGAGAGAGAAAGAAAGAAAGTGGAATAATACCATAACCAAGCAATCTAAGTAAAGTGAAATGGACACGAGTGGTTCAAAGACCCGGATCAAAGCCCAAACATTAGGCCTGCTTACAATAATCCAAGCCCAATTTGGGAGTATTCAACTTGGAAGTTGGAAGTTGGAAGTTGGAAGATGAGAAGCATTGAACATGGAGTAAACTCTTCTACAGTTGTAGTGAAATGACTCTTTCTTCCAAAACCCTAACCCTAAATCGCCCCAGCAAAAGGTTGAATTGAGGCAATGGCTCCTCCATCCAAAGTTGCTACCACAAAGAAGGCTGATCCAAAGGCACAGGCTTTGAAGGCAGCCAAGGCAGTGAAATCAGGTGCGTCAACCCTTAAGAAGAAAGTCAAGAAGATCCGCACCTCGGTCACATTTCACCGGCCTAAGACTTTGACTAAGGAAAGGAACCCCAAATACCCTCGTATTAGTGCACCCCCAAGGAACAAGCTCGATCATTATCAGATTTTGAAATATCCCCTCACCACTGAATCTGCCATGAAGAAGATTGAAGACAATAACACTCTGGTCTTCATTGTTGACATCCGTGCTGACAAGAAAAAGATCAAGGCCGCAGTCAAGAAGATGTATGACATTCAGACCAAGAAAGTCAATACATTGATCAGGCCTGATGGAACCAAGAAGGCGTACGTGAGGTTGACTCCAGATTATGATGCTTTGGATGTTGCAAACAAAATAGGAATTATATAGATTGGAACTGGCCTTCATTTTCTGTCAGATTATTGTATTAGAGAGGTCATGTTTAAGAGTTTAGCAGCTATACAACTGAGAATCATGTTACCAAATTCAATTGAACGTGTTATGCTTTTGTTGGGAAAAAAAAAAAAAAAAAAAAATTATAGTGAAATGAACTACAACTGTTCCTTGATAGAGTTTTGCATGGATCACCTCCTTCTGTTAGAGCATTCCCAATGGAGGGTGGATAAATCCACCTCCACGTAGGCGCCACGTAGGTCCACCTAGGCAAAATCCACCTCAAAGAGAGAGGTGTATTTGCACCTGGGTGGTAGTCTCCCAACGCAAGGTGGGGGTTTGGAGTGGATTTAAAAGGCAGACGGCATGTTACATGCCGTCTGCACTTAAAAACAAAATTTAAACATCCGTACGGCATGTCACATGTCGTCCATTTGTTTTTTAACTTCAGACGGCATGTAACATGCCGTCCGTATGTTTTTAAGACCGGACGGCATGTCACATGCCGTCCAGATTTCATATATAAACCAAAACATTCGAATCAGTAGACAGATCTTTTCCTTTCTTTCTTCTTTTCTTTCTTTTTGCCTCCATTGTTATCTTCCCCAAACTTTCTTCCCTTTTCTTGCTGTTTTACCGGAATCTAAAATGTCAGACCTATTTAAACCAGCATCTAGATGGTTAAATAGGAAGAAGATGACCCATAAATCAAGTAGAGGGTCATCTTCAACACCTCGTAATCTCAATACCGAAGCAATTGATGAAAATGAGGCATTTGTGCCGCATTTACAATTTCCCGACCCAATTGCACCCAATTTGCATCCTACCCTTTGCCCAAGTAGAGAGACACATGTTACCTATGAAATGGAGAACACACAGGTAAGAATTTACAATTTTTTTTACTTTATTTAGGGGTTTAGTAGTGTTGTTTATAAAGTGTTTGATTAAATGCCCATTAGAAATTAAAATACATAAACGAATGTCGTTTTCATTGTTTTGTTGTTTGTTAATTGTTTTTTAGAAAATCCATCAATGGAAGATTCGTTGCGCTCATCAAACGGCTCAAGGTTGGTGGAAATTACTTACGAGCAAAACTCATCCCAATTTCGGTCGGGTATGTACTATGTTATCATGTACACCCTTAGGTCCAATTATAGCTTTTGATTGGGGAAAGAATGATGTGTCTTTAGAGTATGCTTTAGTAGAGAGGTGGTGGGATAGTACACATACATTCCATTTTCCATGGGGTGAAGCCGGGATAACCCCACTTGATTTTACTATGCTAACGGGGTTAAGTGTGGGTATTGAGGATACGGTTCCATTTGATGATACAATGGAGATGTTTGATGATCTTCACAACTATTTTCCATGTCTTGACAATCCATCGGCAAGATTTGATAGAAAAAAAATTGGAAGAATGGGGAAATTAGGGCGGCTTGGTTCAAAGATAGATATATTGATTTTTTGAGAAGTAAGCCAAAAGATTGGGCATTACCGGATGAGTGTGTTAATGAGTATGTTCTTGCATACCTTTTTTACTTTGTGGGTAATATTCTTTTTAAGAATCGAGATAGTTATATTCGTATGGGGTGGCTACGTGGATTATTAAATTTTGATAAGATGTGGGACTTTGATTGGGGGGGAGCCACTATGACCCATTTGTACCATGGTCTTGATGTCGCCATTCGACCTAGTGGTCACGGATCTCTTGCTGGCTTTGTGGTTATTTTACCGGTAAGTTTTTAAATATTTCCTATCTTTTTTTTTTTTGCATTTACGTGATGCTAGTTTTAGTGTTTACTAGATACATTTATATTTAGTTTTTGCTTACACGCATGCATTTATTTTTGGCTTATAGTTTTGGTGGTATGAGTACTTTCGTACAATGAACCCCTCACTGGATGAAACTATGGATCATGATATTATACCTCGTATCCGTGCTTGGGGTAAAGATCGTAGGATCCCACATTTTAATGAAATGAAACACAATGTCCATTTTGCACGAGGCCAAATAGAGCTTAGGGGTGATAGGGGAGTTAATTGGCAACCGTGGAATGATGCATCAGTGTTTAAGATAGACACAATGGATGTGACTTTTGAACCACTTAGACGTCAATCTAGAGATGTTTACCATGCTAGGGAAATGAGTTGACGTAGGATGGTGTTGATGGCTCCCGATGGGTTTAGGACTTGGTACCTAGGTGATAGGTGTTGGAGACAGTGTACTGGGACACCACAGATTCCTTATCCACCACCATCTAACATGACAGCTATGGATGTTGATCTTTGTACCTTGGCATGGTTTAAGGAGCACTTGGAATAGCCACTAGCATCGGACTTTTTATTACCTATTGAGGATGAGAGGGAGTATATGAGATATTGGGCTAAAGTTAGTCGTGGGACTCTACTACCACCGACTACCTATCGAGGACCGAACTTTGACGGTGTTACTAGTCAGGCATTGCGTAGTGATGTACACATTCAGTTCTCGTCTACGTACGGTTCACACTCTGGTGGATATGATCATGTACCCCAAGTTCCCAATCCCGATGACCCATGGCAGTGCTCGGTGGTTACTTCACACGGCTTAGAGACGTATATACCAGTCCACTCAGCCCCCGAGACTTACATGAACGAGCTCACTCAACAATTACAGGATATGGATATGGTTAGTATCGTTTTATTTAATTATAGAGTTAAATAATATATTGAATATAAAATATCATTTTCAATAATATGGTTTTTATTTTTTAGGAAACAATGCGTGCTCAGTTGATTCAATCGCAATCTTTAGTGTACGGCTTGCGAGATACACTCTTACAACAATCTCGTACGAGTTTCGAGTATCTTGAAGCACAAAGAGACGAGAATTCCCGATTGCAAGTTCAGTTGGGATCATTTCAACCGGGCTTGGATGACATGGCCACACAACTACAAACCCGTCCAACAAGGAGGCAACGACGCAAGAGAACAAGCACGAGTACGAGTACGAGCATGGCTTGTCTAGATGATGATTATGATGTCGAGGAGTAGTTTATTTTTTGTATCCAAACTTTTGGGTTAATATTTAATTTGTGCGGACGGATATGGATTGTTTTTTAATATGTAAAAATATTTTGTGTGGCTACTATATTTTTATTATTTTTTTTTTTTCTGTTTACATGTGATCGGCAGTGGAGTCGACAAATTTTCAGGAAAACAGGGGAGTCCAGCAAAAGATCTGTCCCTTTTTTGTGTTTTGAACTTTAAGAGACAGATGGCATCTTTCATGCCGTTTGTCCTTAAAAATCAGTAGGACGGCATGTGACATGCCGTCTGTTCCTAATAAATCAGTAGGACGGCATGTAACATGCCGTCTGTTTCTATTAAATCATACGGACGGCATGTGACATGCCGTCTGTTTCAAATAAATCATCCGGACGGCATGTCACATGTCGTCCGTATATGCTTGACTGCGTTGAAATGAGAAGGTCAACGGCATTTGGTAAGAATTTTAGGGGTTTACCATGCTTTGTACTTGAAAGACAAAGTGTTCTTGCATCCTACTTGTCGGGCTATTTCTATCTTCAACACTTCAACCCCAATTTTCTATCTTCAAGTCTTCAACACCAGTTTTCTGTTCCACATTTCTATCTTCAACACTTCAACACCAGTTTTCTATCTTCAAGTCTTCAACACCAGTTTTCTGTTCCACATTTCTATCTTCAACACCAGTTCAACACTAGCAAACAATGGCAAACAACCATAACAAACAATTATGGGCTGGTTCTTCATCATCTAGCTCATCTGATGATGCCGACTACGAGCGTATGGAGAGAAATAGACAAGAGAATGAGATGATATTAAGAACACATAGAAATAGAAGAAAGTTGTTGACGGGGATGGTACCATTGTTGCATCATGTTTTGGAAGAAGCAAACACATCTGATCATAGAGGTGGGTCTGTAGTTGAAAGATTTTATACTCATCGTGATAGGCGTGTACGTCATGATCTGATTATTGGAGATTATTTTGTCGAGAAACCAAAGTATGAGCCCGACAAATTTCGACGTCGCTATAGAATGAGAAGAGAGCTTTTTTGGTACATTTATCTTAAAGTAAGGGAAAATGATCCTTATTTTGTTGATAAGAAAGATGCAGTTGGTAAATGGGGGGGTTCCTGGGTTGTTGAAGTGTATGACTGCAGTGAAGCAATTAGCATCAGGGTGTGCAGCTGATGGTTGTGATGAATACCAACAAATTGGAGATTCTACAGCGATTGAGTCTTTACATAAATTTTGTAATGCAGTTATTGTTGTGTTTGAAGACGAGTTTTTGCGGACACCTAATCAAGATGATACAAATCGCATTCTTGCACAAAATGAGGCACGTGGATTTCCTGGAATGCTTGGTTCTATTGACTGCATGCACTGGACCTGGAAGAATTGCCCGACTGGTTGGGCAGGGCAACATAAAGGGCATATGAAAGACCCTACTCTTATTCTTGAAGCAGTAGCTGATAAAGATCTTTGGATTTGGCACATGTTCTTCGGCATGCCGGGCTCTCATAATGATATCAACGTGCTACAACGCTCAGATGTATTTGACACTCTTCTATCAGGTACTGCTCCTAATTGCAACTATGTAGTTAATGGTAGAAACTATAACTTAGGTTATTATCTATCCGATGGTATCTATCCCAATTGGGCAACATTGATTAAAGCAATTAAGGACCCAAGAACACTTAAAGCGCGTCATTTCACATCAAGACAAGAATCTGCGAGAAAAGATATTGAAAGAGCATTTGGTGTCTTGCAAGCTAGATGGCATATAGTGAAAAATTCTGCACTATGCCATTCAGTTGAAAAACTTGAGAGAATTATGAAAACTTGTATAATTTTGCACAATATGATTGTTGATGATGAACGCTTGACCGAAGTTGAAAATTGGGAACCTGAGGAAGGGGAAAATGAACCGGCAAGGTTTATACCAGTTGGTATGGCATATGTGATTCATTATGTTACCCAAAGAGGTATTATTAGAAATGCAGTTCAAAATGCCCAACTCCAAACCGATTTGGTAGAGCATCTTTGGAATCGGGATGGTAACCAACCCCTTGATGTGTAGTGTGTGTTTTATTTTAATGGCACTATAGAGCCATTTTAAATCCCGATGTAACCTATTTGACACTATGGTTATTAAATGTATTTGATGGCCACATAAATATATATATATTTGTTTTTTTGAATTTATTTTATATTAATCATAGCCCGAAGGCTTACAAGGACAGGGCCCAAAGGGCTTACAAAGACAAGACCCAAAGGGCTTACAAAGACAAGGCCGCATTATGGTTATATAGATAAACTAAACATCTTCGGAAGAATCATAACCACTACCCCCAATATCATTAAATTCCTTACCCCATTTGTTCTTAATTTGGGTTTGCCTTATTCTCATTAGTTCACGTGCTCGTGGATCAAGGATTGTTAAATCGGTCGCTAAGATTTTAGATTCGGTTTCGAAAAGCTTGATTCGGTTTTTCTCATCTTGGACCCTAGTCCTTTCCTTTTGCGCCTCAAGCTCTTGTTTCCTAATTTCAAGCGAAGAAGCAATGACCGCATCATCAACTTCAAACTTTCCTTCCAAACGTTGAATAAACCCTTCCATAAGCTTAAGCGATTCTTGACTCTTTTTTTTCTTATCCTTCTCCAATTTCTTTCCTTCGGGACGTTCTATGACATTTGGTGAGTCATTGAATATTGGACTTTGACCAAAAGTAGGAGGTGGACTTTCTTGCACAACATTCTTTTTCTTCGTTTTCTTTGTTTCAAATGACGCATTCCACTTTGGTGAATGTTGTAAGATTGCATATGCATGATCAAAACCAAATGTTTTTCGAGTTTCAAGTTGATAAGCACTTCTAGCCATATTAACCTATAATTTGATCATGAAAAGGAAAAATTATAGAATTAAAATAAGGTCAAAACACACTAAAATTCTAACTTGGAAAATAAATAAAATATTTCAAACTCAAAAGAATTTACTTACCCAATCTCCGTGATTTGATCCACTTGGTGGATTTGCTTCAATACCTTCAATAAATCCAACAAATTTGTTTAGATGCTTTTGGATATGCTTATAACGACAAGATAGAGCATCGGGAGTCCTCTCATTACTAGAAGGTTGCATCGAAACGAATTCGTTTCGAATTCGTGCCCAAAACCCACTAACGGGTTGAAATCGCCCTTTGGATGGATCTTCGGAAATTGTGACCCAAGCACGACACAAAGCTTCATCTTCTTGCATTGTCCAAGCAATTTGTGCAGCTTTTTGTGAAGAAGTAGCCATATTTTTAGCAGAAAAATATTTTTAGTAGTTCATACATGTATGTCCATAATTTGGCACAAAAATGAACCAGTAGATGACCGTTGCTGCAAAATTTGAATTTTATAGCCGTTACAGGTCGGACGGCATGTAACATGTCGTCTGATTGTTTTTAGATTTCGGACGGCATGTTACATGTCGTCCTATTGTAATTTTTAGTAGGACGGCATGTAACATGCCGTCCGGTTCTACCACCCACAGGTGGATTTGAAGGTGACCTGTGGGCAGCCACCCCCCAAAATCCACCTCCCCTTGGGACATTGTTTTAGGCTACAAGGTGGATTTATCCACCCCACCCCCAAAATCCACCTTGCATTGGGAATGCTCTAAGAACTTCATGGAACTCTTCTACAGTTGTTGATTATGTTAGAAATTGTAGTTCTATTTTGAGGTTTGTAAACTTTCTGCATGTAGGAAGCTTTGGCAATGTTTGGGCACACAAACTTGCTAAGTGGGCATATGATGTTGGTCTTGTGCCCTGGACTCTGATTGATTCGGAAACTACTTGCAACTTGATCGGCTTTATTAATGAATCAGAGAACTCTGAGTAGCACTCTGTAGCTCAGACTCTCATTATCCAAAAAAAAAAAAAAAGCAAAGCTATATTCATAATTGGTTCGAGATTATGTTCAGGAGAAAAGTGGTTTCATGAACTGCATTAATCTATCACATGGTTTTACCAACTGGTGAGTTTTTGAAAACTCGGCCGAGTTAACTCGGACTTGATGTTATTCGGGTCAAAGAGTCAATGTTCACTCTGCTCATCTAAAAATCGGTGATTTATTTGGTTGGAATTGACGATTTATTTGATTAAACCGGTTTAATCATCCGTTTAAATGAAGTTGTTTGTATCTTTAGATCTTCAAGGTTTATGCTTTTTGAAAATCATATTTATTTTTCGAAAATTTAAGAATTGAAGTTCTTGATTCTATCATGAAATCTTCCATTGTATATTTTATTTTTTATTTGTTGTAAAAAAAATATTTTATTACTGTAACAATTAATAAAAAAAATTTAAAATTTTAAAAAGTGACATAAAGAATCAGTGGTTCCAACCGGCTCGGTCACTAAGAATTGGTCGATTATTTTAAGAATCGGGTTTTTGAATCGGAATCGGTGCTACCCAATTTAGTTGAAAAACCTAGTTGGTAAAACCATGATCTATCAAGACTGGACAGTGGACATGCATGCTCAAGTTAAACTAATTTATACTGTATGTATTTAAAGCTAGAGAATCTTCCGTGGGCATGGTTTTACCAACCAAGTTTTTCAAGTGAACCGGGCAGTCCCAATTCCAATTTAAATACCCGATTCTTAACAAAATCGACCAATTTTTAGTGTCTGGTTGGAATCACCCAAATCCGAGTGAAACCGTACCACCGGTTCCTATTGGAACCACCGATTCTTTGTGTCACTTTATAAAATTTTCAATTATTTTTATGTATTATTATATTAATAAAATGATTTTTATAAAAGTAAAATATACAATAAAAGAATTTGTGATTGAATAAAGAACTTTAATTGTTAAGTTTTACAAAAAGCATAAACCTTAGAGCATTCCCAATGGTAGGTTTTAAATCACTTTTAATAACTTTTATTAAAAAAACTCTTGCCAATAGTGGGTTTTAACACACTTTTCAAGCAAAACACTTTTATCTCTTTGGCAAATTTGCCAAGGAGTTAAAAGTGCCATGTAGGATCATTTTATTAATTAAAAATTAAATTTCATCACAATGTACATTATGTTTTTTGGGAAAAGTGAAACTTTAAGTTTTAACACTTATTTTAAAACCAACCATTGGTAACTCTAAAAGTACTAATCACTTTTAACATTAATTTTTTGCTAAAACCTTTCCTCTCTCTCCTATGTGGCACCCTTAAAACCCTTTTACTATTGGGAATGCTCTTAAAGAACTTAAGAATAGAGACAAACATTTTCACTTAATTAAAGATGATGATTAAACCGGTTTAATCAAATAAATCACCGATTCCAACGAAATAAATCACCGATTTTCAGATAAGCCGAGTCAACATTAACTCTTTGACCCGGGTAACATCGAGTCCGAGTTAACTCGGGCGAGTTTTTGAAAAATGCACCAGTTCGTAAAACCATGTCCATGGGTGGTCTGAAAATGACAGAAAGCATTGAAAGTCAATAAATTAATGCGATTTAATAAATAAATAATTAACTAATGAATTTAAGATCGGGTTGGGTCTTATCACCATGGGCTTCAGCCTTAATAAGGTCCAACATGATATTAAGCTCCAAATGCCCATTGAGGTTCATTTTAAGTTTTATTGCTCTGATTATATATTTTCTGGCATTCTCACAGTCTCACTGTTCTTTGTGTTTTATCTTAAGCAGAGCCAGGGCTAAAAAGGTAAAAGTATTAAAAATTGATTTTTTATTTTAATAGTAATAGTTTCCATATTTGTAAAGTTGAATGTTCATGATGTTTTCGTTTTAGTTTTCAACGTTCAACCTACCTAACCCCAAAAGGTAACAACTTTATATACAAAAAAAAAAACAAAGGATTTTTTTTTTCTTGATAATTAGATAAGAGAATAAAGATTGATACGTTAGAGATCTATAATAACTGGTTACTTAAGCAACTGGAGATTTAGTATAACTATTTTGATTTTGATGTATAAAAGAAGAAATATATATGTTAAGTATCTCACCATTTAGGGTGGCAGTTTTTGACACGACTCGGAAAAAACTGACACGGACATGACCCGCTATTTGATTCGTGTCACAGATGGGTTGACAGGAAAAAAACCCGCTAAGCAAATGGGTCGTGTTCGTGTTTAACTTATAAACCCAATTTCACCCGACACAACCCATCTTCATCTTCGAACAATTTCATCTTCATAAAATCCCTTTCCCTTCAAAAACCCCTTTCCCTTCTTCTTTGAACAAATTCATCTTCATCTTCATCTTCATCTCCTTAAAATCATCTTTATCTTCTTCTCCCACGAGAACCTATTTCCTTCTAGTCCACCACTACCACCAACAACAACTATTACTATTGCCACTACTGTTACTGTAAGTAAACCTATCTATTATTATCAATTTTATTGATTACCCTTTTGTTTACTTTTAATTTTAAGATGTGGGTTTGATTAATTTAGGGATTTAATGGATTGTTTAGTAAGTTATAGGATTTAGGTATTTTTTAGATTTGGATGTTTATGGTGTAAACAGTTTGAAATTGGGGCTTTTGAACACCCCGTTTCTAGTAATCATCCACGTGTTTGTATGATAAGTATGGAAGAAAGCCTCGAGAAATAGCCCATCCATTTCTCATTTCATGTTTGCTGATGACATCTTCGTTTTCTCACGAACTACTATCGAAGAAACTCATGAACTCATTCGCACTCTACAATTATTTTGTGCCATCTCTTGCCAACAAATTAATTTTGATAAGTCTAGAGTGCTTTTTAGCAATAATACTCTCCCTCACACTTAACTTGATATCCTCAATATTCTTCAAATGAGGAGTCTAAGGAAAGAAGACCTTTACCTTATTCCACCGTGTTTAGCAACCTCACCCGAAAAGTGGCTAAACAATATAAGGTGTGGTTCTTTAAAAAAAAATTTGTTAATGTATGTCATTGGTTTAATCGTCATTTTCACAATTTTTATTACACTAATTCGAGTTGTCGAGCTATGATCAGTAGTGCTGTGTCTGTATTCGTGTTTTTTTATTGGATGTGGCAGCAATCAATGTAGCTGCAAATAGCACAACTCAAGAGTCAAAACTGACTAACATGAACAGCCCAACCTCCAAAACCAACCCATAAACAGTCGGGTTAGGCTCGCTCCAAAGGTTGAAAGCATTTCAACAACCCTGGCTAACCTTCACATGTCGGGTTGTAGTGATCCTAGCTTAACGGTTACTCTAAAGTCTAAACATGAAAAACAAAGCCCACTTCTTCCTTCCCCCGAATCAAATCAAATCAAATCTTCATTTTCTTTCTTTTTACCGATTTCGAAACTCTCGCGTTAGTTAGATCTACAAAACACAAAGCGAAGAAGACGAAGCAACCGACACCTAATCAACAACGAAGAACAATAACTAGGGTTTCTTCTTCAATCTCTGTATTGATTTCTGGTATTTTTTTCTTCTAAAAATTGAATCTAATTAAGTAATTAGATTTCTTACGATTCATTGAGTTGTATTTGTTAAGATTATTAGGGTTAGTTAGTTAGATTTGATTTGAGTTGTTTTAAATGAAATGAAATGGAATGGAATGGAATTGTTTGATTGATTGATTGATTTAAGCTTTTGTGTTTGATGTTTGTTTGTTTTGCATGATTTAGGTACTTGTGATTTAATGCCAGGGAAGGTTTCGTGTTGTTGTTCTTGATCTTTGGAGTATCAAGTACGAAATAGTTTTGATGGACAAGAATAAAAATAACCGAACTGATCTACTTGCTGTTGGGCGAAAAAAGGTTATATTTTGATTACTGACTTATTACAGTTTATAGTCATGATTATAATCCTAGTTATATTCAATTTGATATACAGTAGCTTCTATATGTTGCCATTTGGTAGAATTGCTAAAGCTGTTTTTTTTTTATATTTTTGTTACTAGCTTCAACAGTTTAGGAAGAAGAAAGAAACTAAAGGAAAATTGTCCAATAAGACTAGTAAGTCTGAGCATGAGGGTGAGGCTGACCTGGAACCATCTCCTGTTGATCCACCAGCCTCACCAAAAGCAGCTGAAGGAGAACCTACATTGCCTCATGGGGTTAATGCTGAGTCAAGCGAGTCATTGTTGCCTCATTTAATTGATAGTTCAGTGGTAACTGAGGCTGATTCAGTGCATGAACCTGTACCAGTGCAAGAGCTTGAATTCGAACCTGTTACTTTGGTGAAGGAGGGAGCTAATGCTGAATGTATTGTTGAGCATGAGGAGGTTCAAGGTAGTTCAATTGGACCTTCAGATGAGTCAGTTGTGGTCAGAGATGAACTCACAGCTTCTGCTGATTTGGCATCTGTTGACTCATTGGCCTCATACGGGGATAATCGAGATGCGGAGAAAGGACCATCATTATCACATAATTTATTATGTGATTTATCTTCAAATAAAGAAATGGAAAGTCAGGTAAGGAAGTAGATTGTGCTCAGTTTGTATTCCTGTAGATAGAGTGTTGTAGCATCTGTAAGATGAATGCTAAGACGCAAATCTTTCAAGAGACGCACACAGTCCACCCCACTACAGGTCCGGATTTTGTCTTGAGAAGTTATCCTTCCAGATCATTTTATAGAGTTCCGAGACAAAAGCCTGAGTTGTGGTTGGATACTTTTGAAAGAGTTGCATTTTAGTAGTTTAGCTTTTTACTAATTCTTTGGTGGACTGAGTAGGTTATTGAAAGTAATGCATGGATTTGATGTATAATTAAATTCTCATTTGTTGCTGGGTAGGGGCAATGCAGGAAGCTGACGGTTTGGTCTCAAAACAGTGTGATGGAAGGGACGAAGAAAGTCATAACTCTCTAAAAGATGGCAAGAGTTTGGGAAGTGGATGCATCAGGTTGGAACCTGAAGGGGTGAAAGAATCTGTTGCTTTTGGGTATCCAAAAATTGCTAAAGACACTTTTGCGGAATCTCAGGACTTGAAGGAAACAGAAAAATCAACCCATGAGAGAGAATTCATTGAAGGAGATGTTTCTGATATATCTTCAAATTACAAGGCCAAAGAAAATTATGACGAGGGTTCTATTTCTACTTTATCTGAGGCAACTGATGAAGCAGAAGGAATGCCATATATGAAATTTGTTGTGGGCACTGATGGAACAAATTTTAGAACAGAAGGAACCAGTGAGATGGATAGTGTTACTGTTACTTCTGATGAAAACCATAATGTAGTTATACCTGTATCTGCGGAGGTCATCAGTAGGGAAGAAGGAATCTTACCTATGGTTACTGAAGCAGGAACAGAGGATACAACTCACAGGACTGAAGAAACTGATGAACGAATTCAGAACGCAGGTAATGGTTCTGATTTAGCCGTGACACCCCGTGAGTTAGAATCAACTCCAGACGCTGATGGGGAAGAGAAGTCCGAAATGCTTCTGGTCGAGACTCTCAAACAGCAGCTCTACACTACAATTGTTGCAAAAGATTTCTTTCACATGCAACTTGCTGAGCAGATTGAGCTTCAAAAAAATTTTGACCAGGCGGACAATCAGTTACTGAATGAAGTAGCTAAGCTAACTTCTATACTCAAAGAAACCCAAGACTGCAATACTAGTCTCAGTGAAGAGCTTGCACAGTGTAGGTCAGACATCGAAGCAATGGCATCTGGTAGAGAGGAGCTTGAAACACAGTTTGTCAGTGCCAGGCGAGAGCTTTCACAGTGTAGGTCTGATCTTCAAGCTGTGACTGCTGGGAAAGAAGGGCTTGAAACACAGTTTGCTGCTGCTGGGAAAGATCTTGCTCAATGTAGGTCTGATCTTCATGCTATGTCTGCTGTGAGGGAGGAGCTTGAAACACAGTTTGCAAGTAGTAGGAAAGAGATTGAAGAAAGTACAAGCAGAGCTTTTGAGTTCCAAACTCAACTGGAAAGGTCCAGTGTGGAGACGGCAAATCTTCTGGCAGAATTGGCTGGCTTCAGGAGTTCGATGGAAGCTTTAGAAAATGAAAATGCCAAGTTACATGCAAACCTCACTGCAGAAATCGGTAGCAGAAATAAGCTTGAGGATGAAAATAAGTATTTATTATTTGAGAAGGAGAAGCTTGCGACCTTACATCTTGAACATCAGGAGCAATTCTCCAGCGAACATGATAAACACACACCGCTCGAAGTGGACCTTAAAGAAGCAATGCTACGCCTTGAACAACTCACCCAGGAAAACCTCTTTCTTTCAAGCAGTGTAGATATACATAAAGCGAAGTTGATGGAGATTGAGAGCAAACATTCCGACTTGCTTTCTGAAGCTACTGAAAACAGGTATACGCTAGAGGATGTGAACATTCCAGCGGACGATGAACATTCCAAACAAATTTCCCAGCAACTTGTCGGAAACGATATGTCTGATGTAGGGGAGTCTGTGGTTCTCGGTTCTACAGAAGGGATAGCAATTCAACCACTTGAGGGGCAGAACTCTGGTGATTCAAACAGGTTCTCTGATTTGATGGCACACCTTGATGAGGCTCAGAAGACAATGCATAAACTTGAAAAGGCAATTGAGGGAATGCATTCACATTCTGTCTCTTTAAGTAGGTCAAGTGGTAAAGTTGCTGGAGCGGGGGTCTCAAAACTTATTCAAGCCTTTGAGTTGAAAGTCCATCATGATGAAAATGGTCCAGTTGAGTTGCCTTTGGATGAAGGTGAAAGATCCACGGATGATCACCTTATGTTAGCTAAAGAACAGACAAGAAATCTGAGAGCTGTTCTGAAGGAGTTGGACCTCAGTGCTGTGAAGCTCAATGATGAATTCAAGGATGCGAAGAGCAGTAAGGAATGTGGTTCTGCGGCTTTAAGTGAACTACAGATTCTCTATGAAGCTTCAAAGCAACAGAATAACAATCTCGAAGCAAAGACAGTTGAGTTGGTTGAGAAACTTTCTGACTATCAATCAAGAACAGATGCTATGCAGCTTCAGTTGTACTCAATGGAGCAAAAATCAGGGGAAATGGAATCTCTAATTGTCAATCAAGTAGAAAATATGAAAAAAGATTTGGATGACAAATTATCTGCATTGGAACAAGAGTGGAACTTCACTATTGAAGAAATTTCTGGGACAATTGTGAATCTTGATGCATCTATTGGAAGACTGTCTACCACCACTGCTTCAACCGTCCAGTCTGATGGCTTAAATTTTGGCTGCCGAGTCGCTGCTTCAGTTAATGCTGCAACTAATGTGATTGAGAATCTCGATGAGAAACTTGGGGAATCATACACAAGTCTTATGAACGTGCACAGTTCGTATGAATCATTGAATGAAAAATTCTATGAGTTGCATGTAACGAATGGGCTAGCTGTTGAGATGCTGGGTTTGATTTATAGCGAACTTATAAGGTTCACAGTTAGCTCATGTGATGATGTCCAAGGGAGTTGGATGGATGTGAAGCATGAAAACAAGCTTGATCTTTTACACCCTAGTAACTACTTATACCTCTTAAATCGATTGAGCGAGCTGCTTGACGACCGATTGCTACTCAAATCAGCGAAGGGTAAGCTTGAGTCAGAGTTGAATAACAGAGCACAAGAAGTCGCAGAACTGAAGATATATTGTGTTGGCTCAGAAACAATTCTTAAGTTGGTTGAAGATGTCAAGTCTGTAGTAAAGTTAAATGACACAGAATTTGACTATGGGAAGCCATCAGTCTCACATCTGGAGTCTTTGATTGCATTTCTTGTTCAGAAATACAGAGAAGCTAGTGAACAAGCTGTCTCTTGTAGGGAAGAATTTGAAGTGAAGTCGTTTGAATATAGTGAGTTACAAGTGAAGATGGCTCAGTTAAGCTCTTTGAGTTCTCAACAGGAAGATGAAAACCAAATCCTTAAAAAAAGTTTATCTGAGATGGAAGGTACTTTAGAAGCTCTTCGTTCCGATTTACAAGCAAAAGGAGCTGAACTTGAACAAGCAGAGCAGAGGGTATCATCTCTCAGAGAGAAGCTTAGTATTGCTGTTGCAAAAGGAAAAGGCTTGATTGTGCAGAGAGACGGTCTAAAACAGTCCATATCGGAGATTTCGTCTGAACTTGAGAGATGCTCACAGGATGTACAGTTGAAAGATACCAGGCTTCGGGAGGTTGAAACAAAACTAAAGGCTTATTCGGAGGCTGGTGAACGTATTGAAGCTTTGGAATCTGAGCTTTCATACATTCGTAACTCAGCCACCGGATTACGGGAATCCTTTCTTCTTAAAGATTCCATTCTTCAGAGGATAGAGGAGGTTTTGGAAGACTTGGAATTGCCAGAGCATTTTCATTCCAGAGATATAATTGAAAAGATCGAGTGGCTGGCCAGGTCAGTTTCTGGTAATTCTTTGCAAATGACTGAATGGGACCAGAAAAGTTCTGTTGGGGGATCATATTCTGATGCTGGTTTTGCGGTACGGGATGGCTGGCAGGAAGAAACTCAGTCGATTCATGATCCTGGGTTTAATGAGTTGCAAAGAAAAAATGAGGAGCTCCAAACTAAGTTCTATGGTTTAGCTGAGCATAATGAGATGTTAGAACAATCTTTGGTGGAAAGAAATAACCTTGTTCGGAGGTGGGAGGAGGTCTTGGACAGGATTGAGATGCCTTTGCAGTTTAGATCCATGGACACAGAAGAAAGGATACAGTGGTTAGGAAATGCACTTACTGAAGCTAGCCATGATAGAGATTTTCTCCGGAAAAAGATTGAGGACTTTGAAAGTCATTGTGGATCATTAGAAGCTGATTGGGAACAGTCACAAAGGAAAATATCCGATCTTGAGGCGGATCTTCAAGGTGTAACACGCGAAAGGGAGCTTGTCTCTGAAAGTCTTGAGAATCTGTCTTCTGATCAGGAGAAAGTCTTGGAGAAAGTTAATCAATATCAGCTTGAGAAAAATAACTTGCAGAATGAAATCACTAGATTGCAGGAAAAATTGGTTAAGCTTGAAAATGACGACCATCATGTCCAAGGCGAGATCAAGAAACTACAGGTTTTGGTCACTGAATCATTACCGGATCAAGGCGCAGAGGACATAGCACACAGTGGCAGTGGTACTGAGTGTCTGGAGGGATTATTGAGGAAACTCATAGAAAGTTACATGGCTTTGTCGTTCGAGAAAACTGTTGTGGAGGATATTGTGAGGGAACATCATTCAGGAAATTCTGGTGTGGTACCTGACATACAGCAGAAGAATGTTTCGTTGCAATCCATGGAGAAGGACCAAATGAGTTTAAAGGAAGAACTTGAGGAGGCCTTGAGTAATTTCGTCCATGAGAAAGCTGAGAGGGTGAAGATTGTAGAGCATTATGAGTCTTTGGCTTTGGACTATGAAACATTAGGTAGACAAAGGGATGAATTGCAAGAAAAACTTAATCAAGAGGAGATGAAGTTTGTTTCTACAAGAGATAAGTTGAACATTGCTGTTAGGAAAGGGAAGGGATTGGTGCAGCAGCGCGACAGTTTGAAACAAACCATTGAAGATATGAAAGCTGAGATGAATCACTTGAAAAATGAGCTTAGCCAGAGGGAAATTGCTCTTGGCCAGTATGAACAGAAAATAAGAGACCTGTCCATCTACCCAGAGAAAGTAGAAACCTTAGAACGTGAATGTTTGTTCCTGAGGAGTCATTTGACACAGATGGAACACAGAATGCAGGATAGTGGAAACACACTGAGCAGCTTGATGAATTCTCTAAATGCTATTGATATAGGTAGTGGGTTGAATACTAGTGACCCTGTCGAGAAGATGGAGACGATCGGTAGACTATGGCATGAATTGCAAGCATCATTAACATCTTCTGAGCATGAATCCAAGAAATCTAAAAGGGCTACAGAATTACTCCTTGCAGAATTGAATGAGGTTCATGAGCGAGCTGACAGTCTCCAGGAGGAGCTATCAAAGGTTGAGGCTGCACTTTCCCGAATTTCTGAAGAGCGAGATTTAGCAGAGGCTGCTAGAGCTGAAGCCTTTTCACGTCTTGAGAATGTCACCACTGATCACTCAGATAAGAGAAGGAAGGAACTTGCTGAAGTGATGAAACTTAAAGCTGTCACTGATCAACTGAAGAAAGGGTGTTTTGGTTTTTCTAATCTGATAGCTGATGTTTTCTCTGCGGACTTGAAGCTTTTAAGTAATGTAGAGGATGGAATGGAATCTTTGTTCAAACAGATTGATGCTACTCATGTGGTCAAACCACCTCTTTTAGCTGCTCCTGGTGGAGTATTATCGGCGAATCCTGCATATGAGGTAACTGCGTGGTAGTACCTAAGTTTGAAAAATGCGTTTACTGAAAATATGATAGCTTTTCGTCATTATTTCCCCTGTTGGGAAAGAACCAATAAATTAAACAAAAAACTCGTTTCTATTTCTTAAGTTGCCTTGGATTTATTGTCTCTGAAACAAAAAAAGTCATTTCTGTTTAAGATATTCTATGTTATTCCTGGAATAATAAGTAGCATGTTTTTACTTTGTCACGCATTGACACTATTAATTTATTTCTTAATATTTTTTTTATTTAAATTCATAAAAAAAAAGGATTACTTGTCTACAAGAGATCATTTGAACATTACCTTTTCTGGAAAGACACTAGCACCTTCCTGCTACCTAAGGCTTTTAGCCATAGTTTAAAACGCCGATGTCGAGCGAAATTTCGAATCCTGGAAAAACGGCATATGCCGAGATTTCGACACTAGAAAAGAATTTGGAATCTGAGTATTCGTGGATATTTGTATATCCGATTTCTCAAATCCCGGCATAATTCGTGGGATATCCGCGGATATCCCCGATATTTTAAACTATGCTTTTGGCTACAATGATTCAAATTTTAAGTAAAAGTTGTGTAGCGGCTCTGAGAAGATATTCATATAATAGTAATTAAACTCTTAAATTCATATATACTAATTGAGATCTGTTGTAAAAACTTCTGTGATTGCTAATGTTTTATATGCTTATATTATCATTGAAAAAAATTCTAATATTATATTTAATATAGGTGTATCATGCGCTAAAAACTCACAATTCCTGTCATTTTACTCCAATTAATTCCCTGCTAAATCTCAATAGCATGATACTCTGATTAGTTCCCTACATCCCATTTAGGCACTCACTTGCCAAGTTTTGTTGCTGTGTTGTTTGATTTCTACTTATTATTTCAGTGTTCTCTTACTGTATTGTTCAGGTGACATTTCCTGCCACTGATGTGTCACTGGACATGAAGATGCAAGAGAACTTTGACGATTCAACTATTGATGCCTTACATATTGTTTGCCGTGTCGTGGAAGAATGCACTAGAGAAATGGACACAATAAGAGAAAAATGTTACAAGCACACTGTTTCCTGTGACCACCAAGCTAAGACATTATCAAAAGCCATGCAGGATGTTCATAAAGAATTAGCTTCCAGAAAAGAATCATTGGAATCTACAAAAAGGGACTTCACTATTCTTGAATCTATGAGAAAAGAAAAAGACACAGAAATCCTTTTGATGCACAGAAAGATTGCCTTGCTGTATAAAGCATGCACGAGATCTATACTGGAAATCGATAATCAAAAGGCCCAATTAGTTCGAGATGGAATGCTTGTACACGGAAAGGATGATATGAACGCGGTGTTACCAGCATTGAGTGATGGGCAAGAATCTATTGATGGGCAAACTTCATTCTCTGAGGAAAGTATCAGTAGCATTGCAGATACCTTGTTATCAGCTGTGAAAGATTTGATCAATATACAGGCAGAGAGAACTAAGAATGGCCAAAAAGAGCTTAAAGTCAGCATATCAAACTTGCAGAAAGAGCTTCAGGAGAAAGACATCCAAAAAAATAGGATATGTGCTGAGCTTGTTAGTCAAATAAAGAAGGCTGAAGCTGATTCTAAGAATTATTTGGTAGATCTTCAATCCTCCAAAGCTCAGGTAGGAAACCTGGAAAAACAGATAGAAGCTTTAGAGCAGGAGCGAAATGTCTTGGAATTGAAAAATAAGGAGCTCCACAATGGGGAAACCTCGTCTTTACAGTTACAGGAAAGGATCATATCACTGAATGATTTGCTGAGTGTTAAAGGACAAGGTTACTTTTCTCAATCTTGTTATGTTGATGTTTGCTTTTTAGCTGTTTTTTCAAAATGCATTGAATTGTAAAATATATTATTTAGAATCCTGATCTGTTGTTTTGGTACTCCACAGAAATTGAGGACTTAATGCAAGCTCTCGACGAGGAGGAGTTGCAGATAGAAAGTTTGAGAAATAAAATTGAAGAACTGGAGAGAATTTCGCAAGAAAAAAATCTGGTAGTTGAGAACCTCGAAGTCTCTCGTGCGAAGACTATGGCGAAACTATCCACCACAGTAAGCAAGTTTGACGAGCTTCATCAACTGTCAGAAGGTCTTCTCTCCGAGATAGAAAATCTTCAAGCACAACTGCAAGGTCGGGATGCAGAAATTTCATTCTTACGTCAAGAGGTCACGAGGTGCACGAATGATGTTCTAGCTGCATCACAAGAGGGTAACAAAAGAAATGTAACTGAGATGCATAATACATTGACATGGTTGGATATGATGATCTCACGTTTTGGGGGATGTGATGTACAACTCGATAACAAGGATTGCAGCCGCTTGGAAGCATGTAAAGAGATTCTTGAGAAGCACATTACATCTCTTTTTTCAGAATTGGAGGCTTTACGTGTAATGGCTCAAAACCATGATGCTTTGTTACAAATAGAAAGGAATAAAACTGAAGAGCTGCTACACAAATCAGAATCTCTAGAAAGATTCTTACATGAGAAGGAATTAATGATAGAATCACTCCAAGGTTCAAGAGATCTAGGAGAAACAACCAGCGTAGCTCCTTCAGAAATAACCGAAATTGAACCGATGGTATGTTGTTTTTTCACCCCTCCAATTTTGACTAGAATGGGACTTTATATGATAAGAAATATGTCATGCTCGGTGTTAATGATATTATTAACATAATACTATGCAATCAACTTTCACTAGAAATGTCCCATCTGCATATTGTTAATAATGGGTGTTTGAGAATTAAACAAGGAGTTCAAATTACTTCCTAACTTTGTTGCTTTCTTTTATCTTTTCCGAAAGGTATTGTATTTAACATTTGTTAAGTTGATACAAACAGATGGGACAAGATTTGGATGAACTTAACAGTTAACAAGTAATAGTAAAAACATACACCTCAACCTTAACCTTTTCTTATCACCCAGTTAAGAGTCATATATTTGAATATCTACTTGCAACATGGAAAGTCGAAGTGTTAATAATCATGCAAATGTTTAACAGCTTCGTAATATTGGCTTTATTTAATGTGCATGTGTTTTTTTTCTTTCTTTTATGAAAGATGGCCGTAGTCTATGGGGGTATGCATCATAATATCCCATATTCAGTGGGTCATTATTCTATACCAAATTTTTTCTTAATTCGTCTTTTGATGACAAAATCATAGAAACTAAAAGCAGCAAGTTATTTTATGTATGAGACTCCAGTTTTGTGCATCTTGGATATGTTTCTCACTTGACACCTGTTGGGCTCTGTATTGCAGATAAACAAAAGGGCAGTTGCTGGGGCTACACCTCAAGTACGTGGTCTTCGCAAAGTAAATAACGATCAAGTTGCTATTAGTATAGATATGGATTCTGGTGGGAGTACATTAGATGATGAAGATGATAAAAGTAAGTTCTTTTCTCTTCCTCATTTTTTTTTTGTATATAACAATTAGCTTATTACGAGTTCACCTGATAATTTCATGTGCAACCTCAGTGCATGGATTCAAGGCACTTACTACGTCACGAATCGTCCCAAGATTTACAAGACCTGTTTCCAACATGATAGACGGGTTATGGTACGCATTATTCCTGTTCGTCATTGCAAGGAGTTGTCTTTCTAGGTTTTGTACTAATCAGAAGAAATTTGGGTTTGTAATTTACAGGGTTTCATGTGACCGAGCATTAATGAGACAACCTGCTTTACGGCTCGTAATTATTCTATATTGGTTTATGCTGCATACACTACTTGCGACTTCAATGGTTTGAAAAAATAAATTCACAGGTTAGTTACGAGTATATTTCTTGAGATCTTATGTTGGTTAATTTTAATGAAGGCATTTTGCCATTGCTCAAGTTTTGTCACCAGGAGGTTTGCTAATCAGAATCTTGTGATTAGATGATTGCAAAATCACGATTACATAATATTTTGGCATTTAATTTTATATAGCTGTCAAAACACATACCCAGCAAGCGTTGTTTCTTTCTGTTTTTTTTTTTGGCTAACAAATTTTATTGAATCGAATGAAAGAATACAAAGATCCCCCTTACATTCAGCACCCTTCCCCCAGCAAGCGTTGTTTAAAGACTGGCGAGTTCTGTTCAGTTTAGTTTAAAAGTTGATTAGTTATATTCGATGTAATTCTGTACAGTCCAGCTTCCCCTGTGTCTCTCAAGTTGAAGTGGGATCTTGCCACAAGAAGTTTAGTCTTATAGTTGTTGTGAGTTAGGAAATAAAACCTCAGGTGATTATTAATGACACAAGGTAGTAGTGACTAGTGACTACAGTCACTGATGTGGTTGACAGTTTATAAGTTGATCCTTCTATCTGTTTGGTGGCGGATCCAGATCTCCCCATTAACAACTGGTGAAAACAGTTGTATTCTTGTCTGGTTGAAGTTTGTCTTGTGAAAACCTTTCTAGGGTGTGAAGGTAGTCGGAAGAAAATGACTTCTCATTCTTAAAAGTAATACTCCTGAATATATGTTCCAGTTTCCACATTAATTACATTCAGCACCCTTCCCCCAGCAAGCGTTGTTTAAAGAATGGCGAGTTCTATTCAGTTTAGTTTAAAATTTGATTAGTTATATTCGACGTAATTCTGTACAGTCCAGCTTGCCCTATGTCTCTCAAGTTGAAGTGGGATCTTGCCACAAGAAGTTTAGTCTTATAATTGTTGTGAGTTAGGAAATAAAACCTCAGGTGATTATTAATGACACAAGGTAGTAGTGACTAGTGACTACAGTCACTGATACGGTTGACAGTTTATAAGTTGATCCTTCTATCTGTTTGGTGGCGGATCCAGATCTCCCTCTTAACAACTGGTGAAAACAGTTGTATTCTTGTCTGGTTGAAGTTTGTCTTGTAAAAACCTTTCTAGGGTGTGAAGGTAGTCGGAAGAAAATGACTTCTCATTCTTAAAAGTAATACTCCTGAATATATGTTCCCAGTTCCCACATTAATTATCATTGTATATTCTTTCTAACATCAAGTCAATATTATTATGTTGGTAAACGACTGTAATAATTTGTAGAACACACTTGCCTACATGTATTATGATCATGAAATGGAGATGTGTTATGATCATGAAATGGAAATGTGGTTTAAAAAAGTATTGCATTGGACAGCCCAGTTTTTGTGGCATTATTTGATTCTAAGACTAAAATTTAATACAATATGCTTTTGGAACTGCTTATTATGTAGTGAGAGTGCAATTAAAATATGTTAATAAATTCAGTTACTAGTAAAAATTGGTGGTCAAACCCATCCTATTGTAGTATGAAGCAGAGCCTATTTGTTTATCTTCCCTGACATCAATGGGTGTATTATTACAATTAGTTTGACCAGAACTCAAAGCGTAATTCTTAATGAAAACACCTCTTTCTTCTTCATCTTCTTCTTATCAGACATGGAAGATCATCCCTGCCAGATCCTGGATTCGTAGCATCAGTTACACCCCAACTATCTTGGTTTTCTGGTTCCCCTAAGTTGGACTATTGACTATTTATATTTGCACTTTTGCCAATATTATGGTCTCTGATCCCATGAAGCTCTGGTATGGGGTCGTGTATGGTTGGAATTAATCCCACTACCATTTGGGGTTAATCTTCACCCGTGTTTTTACTGCAAGCTTGTTTGAGTAACCCCTTGTACATCGTATTCAATTTAAGATCACATGATGATCACTAATAGCTTACCCAATTATGATTTGTAAACGCATATATTTGCTATGGAAACTAGGACAATTAATTTGCAGTGAAAAGATAATTTCTTATTTTTGGGAAAGCTTCAGTATCTATTTCGGTTACCGTTGCCGTTGCTAGTATGTTTTTTATTTGATTATCACAGATGATGCCATTGTGTGCACAATGATGGCCTCTTATATGGATCATGGTTTGTAAGTGCATGATGCTATCAGCTATGTGCTATTTTGCTGACAATATTATTGACATTTTGCCTGCCCTATTTGATTGGATATCTTTTCATAAAAGTTACATTTTTGAAGTTTTGAATGCTCAGTTTATCTTTCAACTTTCTTACTATGCCAGTCCCACAAGTCTGAGGTCGTGACTGATTCCTCATTTTTCAATTGGTTCTCCATTAACAGATTTATTTCCTGGACAAAGGATGTTGGCTTACAGTCAGGGCTGCCTGATTTGTCGAAGTCATCTTCAGAGATTGATTCTTTTCAGACCAGTTGGATCTGTTGATTTATTAGTTGCTCGACCAGGCTGTTTGGTATTTTGCCCCATTTTTGCTTCGCAGTGAGCTGTGATCGCCTGGTTGCATTCAATAAATTCAGGTTATCATCATACGGAGGATAGGTGAGGTTGTTGATAAGGGTGTATATCATAGGTTAAAATTTTGTGATATTCAATATTTAGGATGCAATTATAGCTGATGTCAGTACCATATTGTGGTGCTATCATTTTTTGGTATACATGTTATAAACAGTGACTGGTGGCATAGCTTTCTATTGCTGTCTTCTTTTACCTTTGTAATTGTAAAGCATCAGAGTAAAATTACATCAATAGATGATGTTTACATTTTTTTATTTATGCTATATATATAAGTTGGCTACAAATGAAAAACAAAATCATTATTCTGGACAAGGGGTGGTGTGCGCCTGAAATGCTAGACGAAGAGCCTGTGTTGTATTTACCAATGATACTGTTGCAAGGTTTACTGGTATTATAGGGCCAGATTCCCAGTCTCCAATACTGTCATGACTCTTGAGTGATGCTGTAGCGTCATGCTTTTATGAATGTTTCTTGAACTAATCTAATTTGATACACACATTATTTTCCAAATTACCCGAGTACCTGATAGAATGGTTATTCCGTTGAAGAGTGCTCTGCCTACGTAAAAGACACCCAGTCCCAGCAAGAAACAGATCCTGTAACATGAGGAATTTGATGAAGAACTTTACTGTACAGCAGTTGTGAGCAAGACCTGATATCCATTGTTTACGCTGTAACAAGAGTAACAAATGTGCACAAGATGTATGGCCTCGTTGAAACACGTATTATTTTTGTGAACAGCAAGTCAGCAACAAATCAAAACGTGGCACACACTCCAAGGTGCTTACTCACCTATTAATGACATGACACAATCGTGGAATCAATTCTGTCCTTGGATTACTTACTGACTATAAAAGTATAAAGTATTCTGTGGTTCTCCACCTGACTTTGGAACGGTTCTACAATATGTTGCCAAGTCATCATCATTACTGTACCTTAAGATAACACCAAAGACCAAACACCGTCCCTAGTCTCTACTTTCTACCATACGTCCATACTTATACTTTGCCTGTGTGAAATATAAAAGCATCCTGAAATTTGCACTTGAAAAAAACCATATTAAAACCTCAGTAAAACCTTATAATTTTGTGCAGAGAAGAACTTGTGGTTGAGTATAAAAGACGCGTTTTAAGGGGCTATCATGGAAATTGAGTCAGGTCATCATGAAGACTGGAGAGAGTCTTATTGTGGTTCCCACAAAGACTAGTTGGTAAACCTTAAGTTGAGGAAGATATTTCTTTAGGTCCCTGTTTTCAACAAACAAACAAACAAAACAAAACCAAAGAATCCATGACCTCATTTCCTCTCTTTTCTCAGCTCCACAATATGATTACACCCTTACATTATTCACCAATTTAATATTTTCTTCAACCATAACCATATTTTAACTATTTAAATCTCGAATTACAAGTGGATGAAAGTTGAAACTTGAAACAGAATAAATAAAATAAATAAATAGATTAATAAGGGACATGTGGTGAGGGTGAAAGCTTTTGAAAAGAGAGGACGAGCTTTTATTTGTTAGCTACCCTGTTCCAATTCTAAACACTATTCTTGTCTTCTTTTCTCAATACCACACATTTGTTCTTTTAAACCACGTACACATGGTTTTCACCAAACCGCTTTTAATTCTCTCTCCTCTTTCTTCTCTCATTACAAATTTACTTGTTTCTCCACGTTTCTCTAGCTCTTCTAAATCTTTCTAACCAAACTCACTCTAAATCTCCTACAATCTCTCTGACTCTGCCCGCCGCATTATCGAAATGAAACGAAGGTTATGCGAGCTTTGTAATGGAGAAGCATGGTTATACTGTGTTTCTGATTCAGCTTTTCTTTGTTTAAATTGTGATGCTAGAGTTCACCAAGCTAATTTCTTGGTTGCTCGTCATGTTCGTCGAACTATTTGTTGTAAATGTAAATATTTTGATGGAAATAGTATCTCCGGCGTAGGATTCCGACGACACATTGAACCGATTTGTCAGTCTTGTTTATCTAATTGTTCTTCTGATTCTAATTCTTCTTGCACTTCTTCTTCTACTACTTGTATTATTTCCAGTGTTAATCAGAGTTCCGATCAACTAAACTCATCATCGAAAATTGTTTTCTCCGGCGGAAACTCCTTTCTTCTCCCGACAAAGTATTCCGATGAAGTTTCAAAGAATAACAAGAAGAAGAAGAATCGAAAGATCGTGGAAACTCGTTCTTTGAACGTGGATTTCAAAGAAGAAGATATTTTAGTAAATTGGTATAGAAAATTAGGGGTAAAATGTAATAGTAACATTTCTATCAAACTCGCGTTACACGCTATCTCAATTTGTTTACAGAAATTTACGAATTTACCATTTCGTGTATCTTTGGCTTCTTCATTATGGTTATCATTGAAGCTCGCAAAGGAAAAACCAGCAGTGGCTACGTGTCAAAATCTAAAGAAACTTGAACAAATCTCTGGTGTTCCAGCTAAACTGATCATACTAGCTGAGAAGAAGATATCTATTGTTTTGAAGAAAAATGAAGGCAAATCATCATCTAAACTTGATGATGATGACTTGCAAGAAGGTTGGGCTGAATGTTCTGATTGAATCATCACTCAATGCCACGTGGGATTTTGTGTGAACGAATGTTGTTTACTATCTAATCAAGTAAGATTTATGAAAAGAATGTTATAGTTGGTACGTAGTTTGTATGTTTTTTTTAGTTAAATGTAATTATCATATCCTTTGGTGATTTATTAATTAAATTTGCTCTTCAAGTCCAGGTTATTGTTGCCTGATTGATTCTATATATACTCTTTATGTGTTAGCAGTTCATTCCCTGCCTGCTCCATGGATTAATATCCTTCCATGCATGGATGCTCATGCACTATATATGTTTTCTCAGTTTCTCTAAATTGATAGTACGGATCGATCGAGCAACCCTAGCTTAAAATTTTAATATGCATGCCTTTGGGAGTCTTTAGGGAATCAGTGAATTGGATATCAGGACCAGGTTTAAAAGTTTATATAAATTCAAGACGGCTGCCCGTGGTGTTATAAATCCAGGACGTGATATTATCGTTTCTACCGTCAACATAAAAAGTCTACGATACCTTTGTTATATATATAGAAAGGACCTCGTTGTCCTCCTATTAAGTAAGATATTCGGTTCATTCTCACCGTATCTTAATCTCTCGATCTCCTATAATGTTTAGATACCGTACATCAGAATGCAAGTTAATTAAGTAATATTCAGTTATAAAAAAATCTAAAACAATATATTTTGTGATTAATTTGATTACACCCATTGATAAAAGTTATTATTTGAATAATCACTCATTTATTAGAGTGCTTACTCAAGTAATCACTCATCTGTCGGAGACTCAAAATACTTATTCAACTAATCACTCATGTGTCGTATGGTTGCTTATCTAACTAATTACTCATTACTTAAGATAATGCACAAGGGTAAAATGGAAAATACATTAAAAACAAAATCCAGGAAATCTCGGTCAAGTCCTGAATACAAGCTATGTTTTACTAAAAAACAATAAAAATCAAATCCTGATTTTATAACATAATTTAGCTACGGCCTGAATTTATGTCGGACCACGTATCTGGTCCTGGTGCCCAATTCCCAGTTAAGGAATTTAATTTGGTTTCAAGTCTTAATTACTAGAACTGTAGAGGATGCAGCCATGCAGCAACATATGGAGTCATACTCATACTCATACATGTATGAGAGTGATAATTTGAATTGGCTGAGGATTCTTGTTGGACACTGTTTGACATCAACTGTATGTTAAATGTGGGGATGATAAGGGGGTGGTTGCTGTCATTGCCCAAAAGGAAAGAGGTGGTTGTTGTGGTTCTTCTTTAAAGAGGTTTAAAAAAAAAATAAAAATAGTTTATTGAATTATTGGTTCTATAGTCCAGCAGCTGCACAAGATATTTTGTCCAAATATGGCTCGACTCATACTGTCATACACTCCTCCTTTGATGTATATTATTTAATCTATCCTTGTGGTCTAGATTTTTTATGATTAAACAATTAAAATTAGTTATAAGACAATCATGATTTGTTATAAATGGCTTTTTCCAAATTATTTGATGATTACAAAGACTCAATTAAAGAGTCCAAAACCAACTACTTAAGCTTTGATGTCATCATGTTATGTGCAAAATATATGGTCTACGTACAATTCCAACCACCATAAACATGAACCACTCAATTTTTTTTGAAGTAAAGTCATACATCAAACATAACCTTTATTGCATAAAATATCAATCGAGTTGATTGGTTAAAATTGATCAAAGAAGATGAATGATGATCAAGTGTGCCATGTGTAAAATTTAGCTACAATTCAGAAGGACAATGTTGCATGTATATGATGAAACTAATATCTGCAACTAAAAAGCAATGCAATGCAATGCATGGCTATTAGTTTCGTGGACAATAGATAGATCGAGGTCACACACCACCCACACACCACATAGATTTATATACTTTCTGACCAAGATGGGCCCATTCATTTGTGTAACATTGCCGTCTGATCTAAATGGAATTCCAGTACTATTTTTTCTCTTTTCATTCAAACTTATCTAATTAGTGATGCAACCATGAGAATATGAGATTTTGTTCAGAGATTGGTGGTAGCTAGCAACCTACCGTGTTAAGAGATCTAGAGCTAGAGGAAAATGCTGACAACATTAATATATATATGTTCAATCAATTATATTTCAACCTTCAACTCCTATGCGTGCCACAGTACATATGACTCATTCCCACTAATCATATATACCTTGCATATTAATTTGCAAGCAGCATTGATAAATGGTATGCAAAAGTAGTGGTACGAGCGTGTATATCCATTCATTCGATTTGAAGCGAAACTGTCATATGTATTGAGGTTCAACCTTCGTAAGTAGGATACACATGCACGTAACACAACATAACATGTATACATATATACAATTTACTACATAGAAAATTTGTTGCATTTATTCTTTGTTAGTATACTAGCAGCTGACTCGTGCCTTCGGCACGTGCGACGGATTTTGACAATGATTTTGGAAGTTAGGTTGGTTGATTTGTAACATTTCTTCTATTATCGGAGTTTGATCTGGATCAGGTATAAGATAAATGCACAGGTATAAGATAAATGCAGAACCGTATCTTCGAAGCTGGAAAATATTTTACCTTTTGTATGTGGTCGTAAAACATTGTGATGACATTTATTGTTTTTTCCATAGGCAGCAATGCGTTTTTTGTGTTGCAATAATAGGTAGTTCCAAAACAAATACCTGTGTAGCTTGCTGAATCATGTCCATAATATCGATTAGTTTTTTATTATTTGCTTCAGTAGTTCTTCTTCCATGAGGTATAGCATGACTAATGATAAGGATAAAATATAAATTAACAAAAAGAAAAATATATTCTAAGATAAGAAGAATCTAAAATATAAAATATAAATTTTGTAAATAGAAATATATATACAGTTACCAACACATTGGATAGCAGTAATTCATTTAGAAAGTCATATATTGTACCTGTATTTTATAATTAAATTTTGCTATGTACTTTGACTCAAAACCTATTCAGATGTTCATGAATGTAGTATTTTTTTTATGAATCTCTATGAGTTATATATTAAATGATTTATTATTAAAAGTGTATAGTAATACACAACCTATTTTTTTTCATGATATTTTTAATGAGAAATAGTAAATATGGTGGTTTGTATGCAAAAATATAGAAAAACGGAACATTGAATTTTAATGATGTTATATCAATTTAGTAATGTCAGTTTTATTTTCTTGGGTATAGATATTGGGAAGTAAATATTGGGCTTGTTGTTGGATTTTTTGATGGCCATTTGAGGTTGATCCTGATTGTCGCGTGTATTTGTGGTCAACAGATGTAGTTTGATAGAGTAACTTTTTTTTTCTTGGGTTTTGAGACTATATATTTTTTAAAGACGGTGTTTTGGTTTGCTAGTGTTGTTTTGTGGTTTTGTTCTGCCTGAGGTTTGTTTCTTTTTTTCTCTTTATTTTTTTTGTTGTTTGGTTTTTCAGAGATTTGAGGGAAGCCATATTTGGAGAATATGTATTCACAATCTTTTCAAAGGTTGGTTATGTTATTATTGGGTTTTTTTGGGTAGATATGTTATTAATTTTTTTCGAAATTTATTTATTTTATTATAGTTATTGGGTGATTCTTATGTTTTTTCATGTTGATTTGGTTTTTTAGGGATGTTACTTTAAGAATGGAATTCTGTCTACCCAATATGTTGTGTTCTTTAGTAAATTGTGAACTATTTTGGGTTATATATGAGAATTAGTTTAAGTGCTGATGAATTTTTAATTTAATTTATATATATTTATCTTAAATTATAGGGATATATAGACTAAATGACAGTGTAAATATTTGTATTTTCATTGTATGTATTATCTATATCATCTTGTTGGATCATTTATATATTTGAACCTTGATTACTGTATGTTGGTATTATTTTGCAGGAATTTAAATCGGGACAGGATTAGTTATTTGCCACTTGAGATTCGCAATCATATTGTATCTTTTTTATCTGTGGAAGATGCAATGCGGGTTTGTACTCTTTCAAGAGTATGGAGGGGTGTTTGTTCTTCAATTTCTTGTATGAAATTTGATCAGATGTTGTTTATGGCTAGAGGTTTTTGCGTTGCAGATTTTAGAGATTTTGTACATGAATTATTATTTCGGCATGATGGATCTGATATAGATGATATGCGATTCCGGGTTACAGTGGATGATGTGTATGTTACTCCTCGTCGTATTAGTAGTTGGTTAGCTTTTGCAATGTTTCATAATGTTAGGAGTATAGAATTTTCTCTTTTGGGTGGACATTTTCGAAGGTTTTCATCTTCTTTTTATAATTGTAATAGTTTGAAGATGTTGAAGTTGGTTAGGGTTGAGGTTGAATGGCCTGAGAGTTATAGGTTGCCACTATTGGTGAGGTTGAGCTAGCATTAGGTAGTTTTTAATAATGAAGAAGTTGTGGAGAATCTGATTTTGTGGGGGACATGTCCTATGCTAAAGGAGGTGGAATTACATTGCTGCGTTGTTGGGGGTCGTAAGGTTGGTATTGTTAAGCCTGGTCTTCAATCTGCAGTGATTTATGATCGACAAATGCTTGAATTTAGAGTATATGTACCGAATTTGTTGAGTTTGGTGTGTAACTGTTGGAAAGTTCTTAAAATAAGGCCAGATACATTGCAGTCATTGGTTTCTGCTGAGTTCAATTTTTATTGGGACATTGCTGTTAGTGATGGTACTTTGAAAGCTGCTTATTTTGCGTGTGTAAGGAAAATCCTGACTGGTTTGACAACTGCAAAGACTGTCAGCTTTAATAGAGTCTTTATTGAGGTTTGTTTTGGATATTGTTTGATATATATTTGTTTATATGTCAGGGTGATTATATAATTTCTAATTTTTTTCCGGTATTTTGTATATGTGGCAGTTCCTTTGCTGGGGTGAGGAGGAACTAATAGCATTAGTGCCTATGAGGTTTGCATCTGTGAGTCGATTATGTTTGGATTTATTTAACAGTGATAAACATTTAGAGGTGTTGAAGATTTTATTAAGGAGTTATGTTGATTTGGAGGTTTTGGAAATTTTGGTTGTTGATAAGGTACGTTTTTGAAAACTTTTTTTCATGAGAATACATAACTCATTAGATATTAAATCTGGGTTTTGTTGCTGTATAGGAACACGTGTGTTTTAAGATGCTAAAGGGAATGAATGCTTCTGAGAATGAGGTGTTTTGGGATTCATATATGGTTGTTGATGAAGATATTCTTCAGGCGTTGCGGGTGGTGGAGGTAAAGTATTTTGGTGGAAGAAAACATGAGCGTGCTTTTGTACAGTATGTGCTTGAGGCTACTCCTTCTTTGGAGCGAATAGATTTTACATATCCAGGTCGAGAGTTTGCAGGATATTATAATCAGATAAGAGTTGTTCAAGCAATTACAAAATATCGCGAAAGATTTACAAATGTTTTGTTTTCGATTATATAAAGGTCTGGTTCTGTTTTAGAAGGTGTTGTTCATTTTGTATTTGGATATGTAATAATCACTAAACTACTTATTTCCATAAACCTATGAAGTTGTTGTAATAACCAATTTCTGAAAGGCTGATTCTGAAAATGTTTATGGTGTTTAGTATGGTATGAATATTCTGGTGTTGTGGTATGTATATAGTTTTTGTGTGATTTAGAATTTGATGTTGGAATTTAGCTTTCTTGGAAGTGATGTCAAACATGTCCATTCAAAAACTTGCATAACCAAATCAAATTTTCCAAAGCACATTTATAGTGGTATAAGTTTTGAATGTTCAATTATTTCTGTTGATTCTTAATTTTGATTTTGTTTGCAATAAGTTAAGTTTACAATTTTGTATTATTAAAATATATTCGTTACAAGAAAGTCTGAGAAGTTGCCTCATAGGGTTCATGTAATGCGGCAAAGTTTGTATGGTGAAGCAGTTTTGGTAAGCAGCTATGAAGAAAGGGTAGTGAGGCAGCAAAAGGAGTAAGAAAGCTGAATGAGTAGTAACAATGAAAGGGATGTGGTGAGGAATAGTATTAGATTGAGTAGCAGCAAGTGAACGGAGGTTTAGGTTGGAAGATGGATTTGGAATGGGTTTCATCTAATGGTCCAAAATTGAGTGCTTATGTTGGTCAGTATAAAGTACAAAGTAGATAGAAGAGTAGAGTAGATCAGTAGAGTACAAAGTAGAATAGAGTAGAGTAGATAGAATTGAGTGCTTACGTTGGTCAGTACAAAGTAGAGTAGAGTAGATAGAAGAGTAAAGTGGAAGCTATTGATTGTGCTATATTGGGTTTTTATTTGAGGTGAAATTTGTGTTGGGCTGAAAATGTGGATAGATTCATTGTTGACTGGGTTGGGTTTTCTTTGTAGGTGGATTTTTTATTTTGAGGATTGGAATAGGTGATGTCGAAATTTGCATGATAACCGCGTGTATTGAACGTGAATGCATGGGAATTGGTGCATTGGAGGTGGACTATTTTCTTCAGTGAAGAAGGAACGATTGTTATTCCGTTTGATAGTACAAATTGATGCTGATCTGGGTTTGGTTTGTCGATTTGCTGTTATCGTTTTTCTGGTTTTGTTTGTCGATTTTTTTCTGGTTTGGATAGTAAAATTTGGAGTTTCCTGTCAATACCAAGGTTAGTTTTTTATTTTATTTTTGTGGTTAAATATTTTATTTTTTTGGGTTTTGTAATATGTAATTTTTGATTTTTATTGTTGGATATTTTATTCTGTTCATAATCTTTATTTTTTGTAGTGAGTATTAAAATATTTCTTTTTTGAATATTTATTTAGATATTTTTTGTTAGAGATTATGTATTTTATTTTGATTAGATTGAAGATAATGGAATAAATTTTTTTTTTGTAAACTATATCTGATAAGAGTTTTGAAATGTAGATGTAAATCTTTCTGTAATGGTGAATTTATGAAATTTTTGTAATGTTTTGGTTGTAGTTGCTGGAAAGCTGATCTATTCAGTTTGATTTTGTTAGAAGGTTGAAAGCATAAATATTCAGTTCAAATTTATTCCTGTATTTGTTAGTATATGTTATCTTAATCTGTAAAATAATATTTAAAAGGAGGATTTAGAGATACCCCCAAAATAATAGGAACTCTTTGAGATACCCCCCAGATTTAGAAACTCTTAGAGATACCCCCCCTTTTTCCATTTGAAGCCGGTCAACCAAGCCGTTGACCCTGGTCTGACCAGTCTTCATAATTTTTAGACAATTTTACCCTCCCACCATTTAAACCCACATCCTAGTCATTTTGCCCAGTCATCAATAATGCCATGTTAGCAAACCCACTTACAACTACCACTTCTTATCCTAACCGTTCAAAATAGATCTAGATCTATATCTAATCCTATCTACCGTTACATCATCAAACTCCACCTTCTTCTTCCTCCTCCTCCTTCTTCCTCCTCTTTTCTTCTTCACCATCATCAAACTCCATCTCTCACTTTTTCTTCTTCACCATCATTACTTTTCTTTCTTTCTTCTTCTCCATCCTATCTACCTATCTATCTTGCTTCTTCTTCATCAAACCATTCTTCTTTCACAATGTAAATTACATGCTCAATTACAATGTAAATCTTTCTTCCAGTGATCCAAGTCATCACAAATGAAACAACCTTTAACACTTGAACTAGAGGTCGTAGCTTCATCCCTCATAGCTTCATCTAACCATTTAAACTTCCCGCAAATGTGACATCTAAGAAACTTTCTAGTTAGATTCTCTGGGGTATTTGAAGTTGTCGATCTCATAATGCCTTCACAATCTGTCTTTTTGCAATGGCTATATACCCATTGACACTCATCTCCACAATGTCCACGTTGGTCACACATTTGACAAATTATCTGTTCAAAACAAATAAAACTTTCATTAGAGATACCCCCCAATATACAAGTTTCATTTGAGATACCCACCAAATTGCAGAGAAAGGTAATTTGGGGAAGATGATGAAAGATGATGAACCAAATCTCAAAAAATACTAAAATACACAGTACAAAACCACTAAATACTATAATTTACCTTCATATCAACGTTTCAACTAGGTAGATCTAGTAAAACTACTAAAAATTGAAGTATATATTGGTTCTTCTAGATCGAGTAATGGAGTGTCATTCTTTCACCAGATCTAGTAATGGAGTAATAAATGAGAGATGATAATGGCTAGATCTGTTAATGAAGAAGGAAGAAAAATGAAAGTGAAAGAAGAATGGTTTGATGAAGAAGAAGCAAGATAGATAGGTAGATAGGATGGAGAAGAAGGAAGAAAGAAAAGAAATGATGGTGAAGAAGAAAAAGTGAGAGATGGAGTTTGATGATGGTGAAGAAGAAAAGAGGAGGAAGAAGAAGGAGGAGGAAGAAGAAGAAGGTGGAGTTTGATGATGTAACGGTAGATAGGATTAGGTGTAGATCTAGATCTATTTTGAACGGTTAGGATAAGAAGTGGTAGTTGTAAGTGGGTTTGTTGACATGGCATTATTGATGACTGGGCAAAATGACTAGGATGTGGTTTAAATGGTGGGAGGGTAAAATTGTCTAAAAATTATGAAGACTGGTCAGACCATGGTCAACGGCTTGGTTGACCGGCTTCAAATGGAAAAATGGGGGGTATCTCTAAGAGTTTCTAAATCTGGGGGATATCTCAAAGAGTTCCTATTATTTTGGGGGGTGTCTCTAAATCCCCCTATTTAGGGTTATGTAAAAGAATTGAAATCTGTTGAAGAATATTAGTATCTGAAGTTTTGTCATTATATTCTGTTTAAATTTCGGTTATTTTAGGTTAATTTTTCATTTGGTTTCGGTAATAGGGAGTAGCAAACTGTCGACTATAATTTTTCATTATATTCTATGTTTTCAAAATTTAGAAACATATTTCTAAAAGCGATAGCAAACTGTCGACATTTACAAATATGATGGTTCAGATGAAATTGTAAGTATACTCTTTCCCAGTAGATGCATATGTTAGTATTTCTTATATGTAGCTGATAAGTCTGCTGCTTTGTATTTGGTTTTCCTGGTAAAAAGTATCTGTGGTTTTGCAAAATAACTAATATTTAGAACAAAAGTTGATGTGATTGCAAAATTATAGTCACGATGGTTATATACTAACAGTTGTAAACTATTTGTGTATATATAACATGACTGAATCTGTTTGAGTGTAACAAGTATCCATCATGTTAGGTAGTATTATTTCTTTGGGGAGAGCTGACGGTCAAAAGACTTTGTTGGTTCTTTTAATTGAGAAGATCCAATCTCAATTTTCGTGTATTTTTTTATCGGTTTATGGGTGCTTATATAGGTGAGTACTTATATGAGAGAGTTAATCTCATTTATATATGTGAGTAGTTATATAATGTGTTTTATGGGTAAAGTACGCTACAAAACTAAAAACCGAAATAAATAGATCAAATTATGAAAGAAAGTCCATATTTATAATGTTTGTAAGAAATGACGAATAATCTTTGCACATGTCTCGTTTATTTCTGATTTGTGTTTCTTTTTAATTTTTTTGAAGTTAGTTGGCAGTGAATACCTAGTATTGATATCTGACGAATAATCTTTCCACACGTTTCGTTTACTTCTGATTTGTGTTTCATTTCATTTTTTTGGTGTTAGTATTTGTTTCTATACTATTTATTTATGTATTTTTCAATTGGATTTTTGGTCTGATTTTTTAGGGTGGCAGAGGATATATTTTTGGGGGTCATGGATAGGACCAGGTGAGGTTGTTTTATTTTATTGATCTGTCAGGATTATATTGCATCTATATTGCATTATTCTCAATACCCGAAATACCGAGAACAGAGATGACGGGAAAAGAACTGTGGGTATATACTCGACAGTAGGTGGGGCACAACTGAGTATTTGGTTGGAAGAATGCAGATTGAAAGGGACAAAAACAACCAATGTATGAGGACGAACAAAACAGACCGACACAAGGCGTAAGGAGAAATTGAAAATAAAGGACACCAAACCTCACACTGGACAGACTCAATACCCGCAATCCCAAAATAAAAACAAAGCAAAGGGATACCAAATATGAGCGTAGATATACCTGCTAGTGGTTGAGGCACAGGTGGATAACGTTCGTGGGGCCAGTGTTTGCCGGACTTGTCGGGCCTTGGGCGTTGCTGACCCACGAGAATGTGGTGAAGGCATCATCGCACGATGGGCCAGTTGGTTGGAAGAATGCAGACCAACCTGGACGTGAACACGGAATGTATATGATCAAATAAAATAGAGCGATAGAAAGCGTCGATATTAAAACACATGGATGACAGATGACAGCAAACCTCACATCCTACAGTGACAAGGCCACTGGTATCGACATCCCCTGAAATCACTCCGCTGGACCTAAAGAGGGAAAAACTCCAGACTAAATATAGAATGGGGAAAAAAAAAATTAAAAAAACCAGGGAAAAAGCGCGATTGATTTCCTCCTAATCAATAATGAATAAGGAAAAATAACAACAATATCTGTTTAGAGGACTTCTTCCATTACATATATAAATTTATATGTAATGGAAGGACCTTTTTTAATATGAATTTATATGTAAGGACCTGGTTCAGTATGAATTGTTGGTTATGATGGATGTATGTATTTTGTTCTTTATTTCAAGATAAATATTCATTTTGTTATTTATTTAATAGTGTATAGCTTTGAAAGATATTTGAATTGGTATTTTTATTTTTTTGTTGTTATTTTTTTTTGTATATTTTTTTATAAAATAAATAATTCAATGGGTCTAAACAGGTCTAAACATTTTAAAGTCTAGATTATTTGTTTCCTATCATGCAGTTCATTTCATCTATAATTTAGTTAGCTAAATAATTTATTTTTGATTTATAAATAAAAGGTCTAAATTTGGTTTCATTATGGAAAATGTCTTTGTAGATTATTGACTCGGGATAGATTTAATTTTTTGCCAGATGAGGTGCGTAATTATATTGTTTCTTTCTTATCTGTGGAGGATGCGATGCGAGTTAGTGCTGTTTCAAAATTGTGGAGAAATGTGTGTTCGTCTTTGACTCGATTGACATTTGATCAAGTTGTGTTTCTTGAAAGAGGTTATACAGTAGCAAATTTTTGAGATTTTGTTGATGAAATATTATTTCGACATGATGGTTCTGATGTTTTAGAGTTTCGCCTTAGAGTTATGATTGATGATATTCATGTTACTCCTCGTCGGGTTATTGGATGGCTGTCATTTGCTTTTTTTCATAATGTGGAAATCATAGATTTGTACATGGTGGATTGGTATTTGGAAAGGTTTTGTTATGGTTTTTTTAATTGCAGTTCCGTAAAGAGTTTAAGGTTATTCAGTGTTCAAATTGAGGGGCCTGTGTTGTTTAAATTACCATCATTGGAGAAGCTTTATATGAGTGATGTGATTTTTACCAATGATGAAGTTTTACAGAATTTGATTTCGGGTGGATCATGTCCTCTTCTTCAGGAAGTTGAAATTCAATCATGTGTTATTGGTGGACCTGCTCTTGTTATTGCCAATCCTACTCTTCTGTCTGTGGTAGTGTATGATAATGGAATTACTGAATTGAAAATATTTATTCCGAAATTGTTAAAAGTAGTCTGCCATTGTTGGTCAATGCCTATCATTCAGAAGAATACTTTGGCTTCTTTAACAGATGTTAGAGTTGAAATTTTTTTCAAGAATGAAGACGTTGATGATTTGTTTAAGGTAGCTGCTGCTGCTGGAGCTCAGAAAATCTTGATTGGACTGACTAATGCGAGAACATTGTATTTCAATTCTATCTTCATTGAGGTTTGATATAAAATATTTAATAAAGTTTTATTTTTATTATATTAATTATGAGTCATTTTGGAGTAATCATTTTTATTTATATTTGATCTGAAAATGATGCAGTACCTTTGTTGGGGAGAAGAAAGTTTGGTGTCAGTATTACCTCTATGTTTTCACAATGTCAGATGTTTATGTCTGGAGTTATTCAATAGCTACAAACATTTTGAAGTGTTGAAACTTTTAGTAAGGAGTTGTCCTGATGTGGTCAGATTGGAAATTACTGTTGTTGATCAGGTATGATAATATATAATTGTTATGTTTTTTTATATATATTTTTAATTAAAATATTGGATATTATAAAATGTTTGATTATATTGGTTATGTTTTTTTTGTAGGAACATTTATGTTTTGAAATCTTGAATACAATTGATGTTTCACAGAATGAAATATTTTGGCAGTCACGTATATTTATTGATGTAGAAGTTATTACTGCCCTTCGTGAAATGGAATTCAGATATTTCAGTGCTAAGAAATATGAAGTTGCATTTGTGGATTTCATATTTGGAATGTTTTCGTCATTGTGTCGAGTAAAGTTTACCTATCCAGAAAGAGAATTTCCAAGGGGGTATCAGGGAAGAAAAATTAGGAAGGTGATTAACTACTATCGATTGAAATATGAGGATGTTATTATAATGTTGATATGATATCGTGGTTGTTGGGTACAATTTCTTGTGGATGTATTTTTTATATTGGGGGTTGTTACAGTCAGATTTTCTTTTGATCAGATGTTATGGAGGGACAAGGTTGGATTTGGGCTGGAGCAAAATATTTACTAATATTTGGCCAGACTTTTTTGGATGTAGTTATATTGGGTATGTACGTTTTTTGTTTTTTCAGATTTCAGAGATTAAGTTTTTGAAGGAATATTATAAATTTTAAAATTAGATTATTGTTTTATTATTCATTATTAAACTATTAGCTTTATATGATTGTCTGAATGCTTTTTGTTATTTTTTATATGGACTTATCGGATCAAGCATATGCAGGGGACAGACTATTCTTTGCGAAGTGAAGAAGCAAATTATTTCTAAATTTTTATATAGACAAACATTATGCATTTTATGCTAATCATAAAAAGTTGTTCAGCAAATTGAGAGGTAGAAGTGATGTTATAGGTACTTAGTTGTGTGGATATGGGGCTGGCTCTTGCAATGTGGGTATGGGTCTGATCCTTGAGTTTTGAATGGGGAAAAGAAGGAATATCTATCCCTGGCTTGTAGTTTCTAAACAACTATTTTTGCATCTGTTTAGATAATAGGATGTTTAAATATACAAAATTACAAATATTGTTTCTACAATATTACATATAGACATATAGTACTACTATAAATACAGATTTATAAAGAAATAGTTAGAGGACAGTACAGTGTGCTTAGATAGTAGTAATTAATTGTACAATATTTCTTATTTCATTCTATATAAGAAAGGTGGAGTGTTGTTCAGTACAATATTTCTCTTGAAAAAGCAAAAGTCAGATATGTATTCAGAAAATGCAAAATTTTGCTGTTGTAGTTGTTTATCCTGAAAGAGCAAAAATATTGTGAAGATGAAATATTAATATGAGGTTGCTTGAATAAAATGTTTCTTATCAATAAGGATGAAAAAAAAAATTTTGTGTACCTTCTGCTGTAGATAGATGTTATCCAATATTAATATTGGATAATGCTGCTTGTAAGGTATCAGGAATGGTAAAGTGAGGCAGCTAAAATAGTAAACAATCGAATGAGTTAATCTGTATAAAAATAAAAGACTGAAGTTTAAATGAAATGTATAAGAATATTTACCTTTATTGTAAATAGTTGATTTGTATATGGATTCATTCTTTTATTGACCATGTCGTTGTAGTTTTGCATATCAACGGCTTTTATTGTTGAACAATGTTGATCTTGGCATATAAGCTGGGGTATTTTGTTCTTGTAGGTTATTATTTTTGTATAACCAGAACAACCTATATTAGCACATTTCATGTAGTACCTGTGACAAAGCAGGGAATGATGACCGGCAGCTCCGCATACATAACATATGATATTTGGATTATTAATGTATTTTGGATCAAGAAGGTTGTGCTTGAAGTATGGAGAATTTTGGTCAATTTGGATGTTTCCATTGTTGTCGATATGTTGATGTAGTATATCTTCCATCCAAATGCTTTCAAGGATATGATGTTTTTCGTAATCGGATATTTCGTTGTTTTTTTCAAATTCCATCAGTACGTATAAATATTATACCAAATGAAGCTGTTAAGAAATTAGATGTAAAGTGAGTCGAACGAAATATATATTTTTAGGTATTAGAGATTTACCGTAGAGAAGATGTTGGGAAGAATAAAAAAAGAGGAAGTAGATATGGATAGAGATTAGGAATATGTGTTTGTTTAAGTATTGAGAGGGTAGGTCGGTTCTGTATTTGTTGTGGGTCATAACTTAGCCATGTTTGGAGATATTTGAAGATGCAGTTATTTAGAAATAGATGAGTCATGGTTTGTACGTGTACAGATTCTGTTAAGAGCAGAAGGTAGTAGAATATTGTAGATAAAGAAAGAAGGATGAAGAAAGAATGTTATAGTCGGTAATATTTGCATAGGTGTTTTTTTTTAAAGAAAGTCACATGCAAGAATGTGTTTTTTGGGAGGATAGGGTTTTGTTTTTTGGTAAACATGTGAGTAACTATTTTGGATGAGAAGTTCACATGTAATTGTTTGTTAATGTATGAAATATGAATAAGAGCTTTTGTTGGGAATTGTGAAAATAGATTTTTGAATATTGGATAAGATTGAGAAGAAGAGATAAGGATTTTGGTTGAAGCTGCCCTTATGATGTTTTTGTTATTTTTCTGCAGGAAATCACAGGTAAGTGAATATAATAATATACAAGTGAATGTAGTAGGTATCAGGTTGGAGGTAATTTAATTTATAGAAACGGTCAAAGAGGAAACAATATTATGAATATAGGGTAGTTTAATATTGTTCAGAAAATAATAATGTTTATAAAACAATATATTAATAATCATTTCAAATCATTTCAAATCATTAACAATATATTGATAAAATAATATATTAATAAGTAGAAATGGACCTGTGTAGTGACACGCGGTGAAAGATGGATTTGTTTTATTTGAGGACTTATGCGAACATTTATTAGATAAATAGAATATATTAAATTTTGGCAAGAAAAAACTGTATGAGCTGTTCAGTTGGATGAGCTGTGATAAATATAGATAGCTTCTTCAAAGAGAGGATAGTTTTTCCCCTTTTTTTTTAAGAAAAAAAGGCTGCTGATATCATGTTTACAAAGCAAGTAGGGAGTTCAAGTTCGTCGCGATATAAATGTTTCATATGTTCTGAAGTTGGGCATTTTGTAAGTGATTGTATATATAATGAGTTCCCCTGTGTTTTGCTTAATGCTGAACATACAATGAAGTTTGGAGTGAGTTCTCAAAAAAAATCACTGGGTAGACAGTTTTTAAGCTGTAACTATGGTGGTGGCGATTGCAAAGGTTTTTTATGGGTGGATGAGATTAGCAATATTCAGCTAAAAAAAGAAGAAATTTGGTATAAGATGCGAACGAAACAGGAAATATATAATAAAGAATCTGGGAAGAACGAATCACTTGTTCTTACAATTTCAACTGTAGACAATCTGGAAATGAGCGTAGAAGGCAATGCGAATGAGATTAGTAAGTTAGTTCAATCTTTAGCTAGAAGTAATATTAATTAATAAAATGTAGTTGTTATTTCAAATATTTGATGATTGTAAATTTGTAATAAGTTAGTAAATTTATTTTAGTTAAATTTGGAATCTTTCTTTTATCAATGTTGTCTGTTTATTTATGTGGAATATATTATCATTGATTTTAAATATTTTATAAATCAATGTTTATATTTATAATTTATAATTTATTTGAAAATTTGTATTTGATTTGTACCTATATATTTTGTAAACCAATATTTGTGAAATTTAATATGAAGATATGGGAATTTTTGCAAATGTTAATGGAATTGTTTTTTTTTGGATATTGGTTTGAAAAAAATAGGGAAAATGAAAAATTTATGGAAATGAAATTCATTTATAATTTGATAGATTTGAAGAAATATAAGAATCGGTGGATATTAAAAACATATATAACACACGAAAATTTGGATATTAATTGTTTGATGAGATAATTTAATAATGACAAAAAAAATTTTAAAGATGTTTTGTAAATACAAGAAAATTTGGTAGGAATCTAAAGATTCTAAGAAAAAATAATAGATTGAATATAATGAATTTTATTTATTATAATGAATGAGATGGTTTATATTATTGTGTCATGGTAGGTAAAATTTTGGTTTATCAATCAAATATATTTCTTCAAGTCTAAGAGTGTCGCCTATTAATAACTTTATAGACACGTATATACATTCCTTAGTAGTTTGGATGGGAAAACATGGTTATCAGTTAGTACTTAATATTGACATGAGTTTGTAATTGACAAGAGTAAAAAGAGTAATATATGAAGGTATATATTTTACTATTTGGGAGAGTTATGAGTTTTTCCGATGCCAGCAAGAGCCAGCAAGAGGAATTGACTTATACGATTAGTTAGAAATAAGGTTGAGATGAATAATTTCACGTGTTCATTTCTGAATTTGTTAGAAGATATTATGGAAGTGGTCACCATCAGGGGAATAAAAATAGGTAATATATTATATTAGGTGTATTTTTATTAGGTGTATCCATGGAAGTGGTCAAGTTCTGCATGTTCTGAAATGATTTGTTCAGAGGAGTAGCAGTATGACTGTTAAATGCGGTCACGTTTTTAGTTGATGTGTTGTTTTCAATCTGGAAATGAATTCTAAATTTGCAATATTAATGGATTGATTAGGCAAATCTTACAAATATGAAATATGTAAGGATGAAGATAGAAAAGATATCTAAATACCTAACCCATAGTTGTACAATGTCTGCCTTGCAGAGAAAGCATCAATACTTATTTGATATCTCGTTGCCACAATTTTTGCATAAAATACAACGGAATCCTTGAGTAATATACACATTGATAATCGTGGCCTTGCAGAAACAGGTGAAAGGCTGTGGTAATAAAAATTTATGTTAGTAGAAATAAATATATGAAGAAATTATTAATCATAAAAGTTAAAATATAATATCTGATACTTTTGATTTATTGTTTTCATGATTTCAATCAGTTTTTTATTTTCGGCTTCAATTGTTTGTTTTTCTTGGAATTTAGTATGACTGTTAACAAAATTGGAACAATTTATTTGATAAATCTTTTAAAATAAAATGAATGAATGAAGAAATATATTTGAGTTTCAAAACTCTTATTTGTGGCAGGTCCAGGTCAAGGAAAATTTTAGTAGCAAATAAATATTCTCACTGTTATATTTTCTGACAATAAATTAAAAAATAAGTTTCAAACGAAAGAATGAAGGTGGTAAATATTATCTGTCATTAATGAGGAAAAGATCACGTCTTATATTATCGGTTCTGTCTATATTCATTGTAATGGGATCGCCTAGGTTATGAAATATTCCAACTATATCTGTATAGGATATAAAATAAGACATCCAAGTAGATAAATATATTTAATACAGATAGATAGAGTAATGGGAATACCAGTAAGAGGATCATTTTTATTGATTTTAAATTTCAAGTTATCAAAATTTGTGAAGATGAAATTTGGTTAAGGAAATGGTAATGGTTCAGTGAATGAGATCAGCTGCGAAATGAATGTTAGTTTGATTGTATAAGGGTTATGCAGATGACATAATAATGCATCCTTTTTTTCAATACAAAAGTTTTCTAAGGTGATAATATTGTTTTCTTTAAGAATATCTTTGAAAAGGGGAGTATCTTTGGCAGGACCGATGCCTAGATTTGATTTCCCTATACAAAGAAAATCTATCTTTAGTATAGGTTAGTAAGGATGAGTAGTTAGTAGGTGGTAAAAGGATAAGGCAGCAAATGGTAAAGGCTAGTAACATAGGCTGGTAGGTGGCTGTATATGAAGAAGTCTGCAAAAGGTTTTTTCAGAAAGGTAGGTACTTACAGGGGAGGTTGTTAATAGGAATTTATGAGTAGCTTGGATGAGTAAGTATACAAAATAATATTTGAATGTAAACCATAATACAAGTGTCAATAACCAAAATATTGATTTATTGGTAGAAGTATTCGGTGAAGGATATGTATGAAATCAGTAAAGAGTTGGTATGACAAAGTAAAGGAAATGTCCAAAGATGATAGTAAATGCTGTTGAAACTCAAAAATATCTTAGTAGGAATAAGGTGTGTGTAATTTGCTATGCAGATGTTGCGGAAGGAGATGAGGTTAGAACAACTGAGTGTGGTCACACATTTCATGCCAGTTGTTTATCTATATGGGTTGAAAACAGACCAGTCTGTCTTCTATGTAGATTCAATATATTTAGGAGAGTAGAACAGAATATAAGAATGTAATAAGTTATATTATAATTGTAGTATGGTTTGAATGAATTTGTAAATATAGGAATATATGTGGATGTTACTATAGTTTATGTACAGATTTATTTGTGAATGTGTTCAATAGATTGACAATTAGCTTATGTACAGATTTATTTGTGAATGTATTCAATAGATTGGCTACTTGTATTTTGCCAATGAAGTCATTAATTTCATCTCCTGTGATCTATAGTAAGTTTGTTAGGTTATTATAAAAATGGTAGTTAATTTACGAAAGGTAAATAAGGTTGGATGATTTGCAATCCAGTATTAGACATTGGAAGTAGTTTATATGGAATCTATACAGTTTACGTAAGGAATGAAATTGGGAAATTTTGTTTAACAAATATGTAAATATTTGTGAGGCAGCAAAACGATATATTACATTTATTATTTCAAAAGTAGACAAAATCTGAACTGCAACTTCAAGAAGGAAAGGAAAATATTGTACATGAAAGAAAACGTTCATCAGATCAGGAAATACAGGAAATATGTATAGACATCCATAGCTGAGGTAGTGGAAAGGACTAAATATTTCTGGATCTTTTAGAAGAAGTTTCATAATGGTCAAGGATAGGAGCCGGACTACTGCAATCTTGAATGGAAGCTTCGAAAATATTGATCACTGTCAGAGGAGAATCGGGATGAAGTAAATTGAAAGGTCCAACTCTGACTTCGAAGTCCTGTTTCTTACCGATAATGGAGGAGAGGATTTCTTGAATCAAATTTTCACCATTACCCTAAAAAAATAAATATCCATCTGTTATATTAAAAATACTTTTTAAAACAATTGTGAAGTGCTAATGCATAGAGAAGGAGATATGAGAAATTCCAAAATGTAAACCTGAAAACTTAATCCAAGCATATCCTGGAAAGATTTCTGAAGAATATCTACAGCCTGGGCATTGAAAGCGGTGATGTCTTTGACAGTTGTATCATCTCGAATTTGGAATTGAATTCTATATCTATAGTATAGAATATCTATTTAGCAAATATAATAGAACATGAAAGAAGGTTATTACATAATATGATGAGAATTGTACAAATACCTGAGTCGAGGTTCAACAACTTTTTCTTGACAGTTATAACACCACGAGTCTTTCGATATTCCTTTTGGACATTTGTTGCAAGAGTTATAGTAGAAACTTTGATCGTCATAGACATGAACAATTGTGGCTTCGCAAAAACAGGTAAAAGGCTGAAGCCAGTAACAGTTAATAATAATAAGATATGTAAAAAGATAATTGTTTTGTTATTACAATAATAGGTAGTTCCAAAACAAATACATGTGTAGCTTGCTGAATCATGTCCATAATATCAATTAGTTTTTTATTATTTGCTTCAGTAGTTCTTCTTCCATGAGGTATAGCATGACTAATGATAAGGATAAAATATAGATTAACAAATAGTCAAATACCCAAAAAATATTTTAGGATATGAAGAATTTAAAATATGAACCTATTCTTCAGAATTGTTGCCTCGGAAGATCCATGTCAACATATATTTTCGAAGCAAAACTTGCATGCAAACAAAGCAGGTATGGAGAAAATAATGTAATATATATTAAGGAAAATATAATATGTATGTGATTGCAAAATTGGAAGTAACTGTAAACATACTGTTATATTTTCGGACAATAGTGGAAGTGACAACAACTGTTTGCTGATTGGAGGACAATATATCAAATAAGGCCAACTGATGAAAAGTATCTCCCCAGAAAGATATTTTTATTCCATCACCACTGTAAGAAAAATAAATTTTAGAAATCAAGGTTCGTCATGAGAAGTCCTATCTGTTCTGTGTTAATATTGCTCATTTGTATACCTTTCATTTGTAAGGTAAAGATCACGTTTTGTAGTATCCCCTCTTTTCGTATTGATAATAACAGAATCGTCAATTTTGTCAAATAATCCAATGACATCTGCATGTAATATATAGTAAAAAATATAAAAATTGGAGAAAAGTAAATTTAATATATTGAATATATAATAGAAGACTATGATATTTGAAAAGTACTAGTTAAAGGATCTGTTCGGTCGATTTTGTATTTCATGTTTGCGAAAGTTGTAAAAGTGAAACTGGGCTGAGGAAATAATACAGATTCATTGATAGAGGTTAAATTGGAATTTGTTTTTAACCTGATTTTGTAAGGATTGGTCAAAGGACAGAAAGATCCTTTTTTTTTTCTACAATAAAATTTTCTAAACTGATGATATTGTTTTCTTGAAGAACATGTTTGAAAGTTGGAATATCTTCAGCTAATACAGACGCATGTATTTGAGCACCCTGTCAAAGTCAATATCATTAAACAAAATATATATAAAATGGGAACGTATATAAAATGAAAATATTGATACGAATAACAAACCATTTCATCCATAAAGATGGAATCCAAACCAAAGACTTTTTTTGTTCCCAGTTTTGGAACGTTCCACACCCTTTGAATAAATACTCTAATTTTACCAGTAGGTTGTCCTGGATGAAGTAGGTTGATCATTGTGTAGTCGGTCTCCATTTGGCGATAGTTGATCAGTGCAGGGAAATAAAGCTGAAGATTTTGGAGAATAATATTTGGAAATGGTAGTAGAGATATTTATAAGGAATGGGTTGTGGATATGTATGGAATCCATTGCTGGCTAAGAACCACGTGTTGAAAATGTAGTATGTGTTTTTATTGTGTATGAATTTATATCAAGCTTAGTGGCAGATATAGAAATATGATGAAAAAAGGAGAGTTTCAGAACGATTGGAACTAATGAAGATGATAATCTGCCAAAAATAATAACAATGAATAATCCAAAATCAAAGACTCATAAGTATCGTTGGAAATTGTACACAATTGTGTTGGGATTAGGAAGAGATAACGTTTTGTTTTATCGTTACAGGAAGTGGATTTGTATCAAAAAATTTAATAAGAAATGAATATGTACTAAGGGAAAAGTAATCAGAAGGAGAAGGTAAATTGGAGCAGATCATAATCAGAGCAATTGATTTAATAAAAATAAAATAACAGCTATGAAGATTGAATGTTGAGAATGTAGATTATGTATTTGTAACAAAAGGGTTGTCTATAAGTATTGAAATAATAGTGACATTGGAAATTTTATACAAATATGGTTGGATTAGGAGGAGATAACATTGTCCTACCCCCTCCAAAAATGGATATGCATATATTCGCAGAAGAAGGAATTTTACAAAGGAAGTAAATGGATGCAGATCATGTCGAGACCTGTGATATAGTAATATAAGCAAAGAAGGCAAATTTGAGTGTATATAAGAAATCTAAACTGTAGATATTCTAAATTGATAAAAGAACATCTTTGATATTTTGGGAAAAAGACGGTACTAAATATAGGAATACTGTAATAGTATAATTCAGTGATAATATTTCTAAATATGAACATATAATTGTAGTTGCCCCAAAAAACTGAGGATAGTATATTCCAAAACTTAGAAATATATTTCCAAAAAGGGTTAGCAAGCTATCGACATTTACAAATATGATGGTTCAGATGAAATTGTAGGTATACTCTTTCCCAGTAGATGCATATGTTAGTATTTCTTATATGTAGCTGATAACTCTGCTGCTCCGTATTTGGTTTTTTTTAGTCGCACCCATATCTGTTAATAAATATATAGATGTCATTCAGATAGAAGCAATGGAAAAAATAATGTTACAATTAAGAAGAAAGTTATTTTTAAAAAAAGTGGAAATATAAATTTGAAAAGATGTTTCTAAAAATATGGAAGCAGTTCTAACAAATGCGGATCTGATTGAATATGATGGAATATGATGGAAGAAAACAGTTCTAACAAATGGAAGAAAGCAGTTCTAACAAATGGAAGAAAATACTTATAAATATGATGGAATATTTTTGAAATTTGGAAAGATATACCTGGAAAAGAGTTTGTTGAAGGGCCAACCTAATTTTGGAAGAAAAATCTGCGGAAAATATCGGAAGCTGCGAAGAAAGAGAAAAAATCAGTAAAATACATTCCAAAAACCAATAATACTATATAACTATTCTGAGGGAAAGTAAAGGAATACAGGTATAGGAAATAAACATAACTATTGGAATACCTATAATAAGACCTCAGGATACACAATGTTTGTAGTGCAATTGGTTGATGTTGAAGGAAGAATGACGAAAATATTTGCAGCTGATGTAAATCTTGATAAAGCTACATATAACTGACCATGACTAAAAACAGGAACCTGCAAATCAATGCCTACAAAATGAACCGATTGTCCTTGTGATTTATTGATAGTCATAGCGAAAGCCAACCGTACAGGAAATTGACGTCTTGACATTGGAATGGGCAATTCTGCTGATGGAGACAGAGTAATTCTTGGAATAAAAACGGGCTGATTTGCTTTTGGCCCAGTTAAAATTCTTGCCTCAATAACTTTGGTAGCAAATTTTTCAACTATAAGCCTGGTTCCATTACAAAGACCATCCTTTGGAGCAATATTTCTTAATAACATAATAGGGGAACCAACTTTTAATCTCAGTCTGAAAGGAGGTAAACTCGAAGGGTCCAAAGAATTTAATGTGTCAGTTGTATATGACAGAATTTCATGGGGCAAATCACCCTCTCGTTCAATTGCTTTATCCGCAGCTAAATATTTAACATAATTTCCAGGGAATATTTCCAAAGCCATAGCATTAATCTGTTTGACATCATCATTTCGCGGAGCCAAGATGGTTCGATCTTGAAGAAACAAAGGAGTGGCAGTTCCTTCAACATGAAGATCTGGATAAACTACAGATAACAAATCATAGTATTGCTACATTGCTGAATGGTCTCAGGCAATATCAAATTTTCATCTGGAAATGTCCCAACCTTGATTGAAAACATCATAAGAAAACGGATATAGTAATAACAAATTTATTATAGAAATATTATATTATGAAAGAAAAAATTATTGATAACTATATGAACATACCTTGGCCAAAAAAGCAGTGAAAACCAAACTCTGAGGATCATCCATATGCAGACGCATATTATGAATCAAATGCAAAATATTGACATGTTTCCAAAGATATGATCTACTAACAGATGCATTAACCACCTCTTCTCGAACACCTTTAGGAATTACAGGTAGTGTTTGACGAAAATCTCCACCCAAAACAACAGTTATCCCTCCAAATGGCTCTGTATTACCTCGAATATCTTGCAAGCTTTTATCAACAGCTTCAATACAATATCTATGTTGTGCAGGGACCTCATCCCAAATAATCAAATCTGCTTTCTGAAAAAGTTCAGCATGCATGGATTGTTTTGTGAATCCACAAACACTGTTTTCCATAATATCAAGAGGCAATTTGAAAGTGGAATGAGCTGTTCGGCCTCCTGACAATAACAATGAAGTTGTACCCGAAGACGCTACCAATATAGCAATATGACCATTTTCTCTACACGAAGCTGCGATTGTATTATAAGTAAACGTTTTCCCAGTTCCAGCTGGGCCATCCAAGAAAAATAGTTTGCCCTCATTATTATTGACCAAAGCAGTTACAACATTATACATCTCACGTTGTTCATAATTCAAAGCATTAATTCGCTGAGATATTTCTTGGGCCGAAAACAAAAAATTGAATTGAATCTGCTCTAATATCAATCGGTTCCCAAAGTCAACAAACCAATTTGTTAAAGGCAGAGGCATCGGAGGGAAATCTAACAAATTTTTTCCTGATTCCAATAAAAGTTTATTAAGTAAAAACAAACCGTAATCTTTAATTTGTTCATCAGTAGCTACCTCAATTTGGAAAATCCTATGAAGCTGATATGGTAGATCATCACAGATTTGCAAAGCGAAATCATTCCATAACCGATCTGGATGAAGAGGGGAACATTCGGTCAAAATAATAGCAAATAATCTCCGAAGCTGGTAACCAGTTCGCATGATGGAAGCTTCCTGTAGACATATTTCATATTCTCTATCATCCTGTAGTATTCCTCGAGCAATACATGCATCTTTATATGTATCATATGTTATATCTTCAACCTGGTACAAAGAGTCAAAAGATGAAGCACCAGCGACGACAGATAACAGTAATCGAAGGTAAAAACGTTCCCCTTCGTTAGGTTTAGCCATAAACATTCGCCCAATTGCAAATCCCTGTTGTCTTCGTTCCCATCTATTATTGTCCTTCTCTTTTTTCCACACAAAATGTTGGGGAAAATCAGGGTAGACAAATTTTTCAGCATCTGGAAAAGTTCTGTAATAATCAAAATATGCTGTTAATTTCGATTTCTGATTAAACGCTCTATTCCGAATTGTTTCCGCTGTATCATTTTTGTTAAATGAAACCTGGTGCATTCCATTCAGATGGAGTGGAAGTCGTTCAACATGTGGGCTTTCTTTATGCATAGCATATTCGAACAAATGCCAGGCAGCTTCAACAGGGCCAATATACCTTGCAATAAATATAAATATTAATATTCCATGAGAAATCAGAATTTGCATTAGCAAACCAAATTTGGTACTGCTCTATAGGAATGTACAGCAACAAAACATAATATTGAACAAAAAAGAATGAATACCTTGAATCAATATATTGTTGGATTTCATCAGAAGAACCTCTTAATACTAATGTAGTCATGTCATATCCCTTATAAATGTATTTATGAATATATTTAACAGCTCGAACAGATGCACAAACCTCAACATTAATATGACAATCAAACATTGCTGACAAATAAGGATTGTATGGTAGGACATCTCTATTGTCAACCTCATGGCCTCTAACCATATACACTTGTCCTGAGCGAGTTCGTCGGTAAATTGAGTAACCATCTTTATCCATAAGTGTTGTGATGACAAAATCTCTAGGGAAATGAGATCTGCAAACAAAGCGGCCATGGTTTAATACCATACAACAACAGTCAGGATTTCGAGCACAACATGGTCCATGAATCATACATGCACTAACTGTTGCAAAAGATCTGGATTTGTAACAGGATCTGGGAATTCTGCACAAACTATTTTGTCTACCTGAGTCGGAGTTCGGATCTTATCTTCTCGGCGCAGAAATATCAAGGCATACATATGCGGTAAACCCCGTTTCTGAAATTCAATTGTGTACACATATGCTGCAACCTTCCCTAAAACTCCTCGGTCGATAATCTCTTTCATAATTGCCTTCCTCTTCAATTCAAAAACACGCGCAACCAAGTCAGGCCTATCTAAAGCACTTTGGAAATGTTTTAATTCATTTCTAATTTCAGGCCAGTTAGGATTTGCAGTAGCAGTAAGAAAAATATCCGGATGATGATTATATCTTGTAATAGCCATTGAGTCCTGATAAATCTCATACATATTCCGAGGACTACCAGGATGCGATGATGGAAGAATAAAGCGTTTACCGACCTGCTCAGCAGGCAAACCCATACCGATACTATCTATGAGGCCCTTATAACAATCGGAGCGAAGCCGATCCTGATTAGTACGCAAATATTGTAATCGATTTTGTTCATAAGCAGCCCATGCATCAACCACAAATTCTTGGAAAAGAGGCCCCCCTCGCAGAATAGCTGAATATTCACTTGATCTTTCAAACAAACGGTACGCATAATATTCCAACTGAGTTAAACGCTTAGTAGTTGGGCCATCATTGCGAACATCCCACTGCTTCATATCAGGATGCCAACCCAATTCTCCATGCGGGAAGAAAAGTACATAATGAGAAGGCCAATAAGCAGGATGACATTCGCTAATACGATATAAAGGTCCGTTCCTCAAACGCAAAATAATGTCGCGGGTTGTATGCGAAATATTTCCATTAGTAACTAAAACAACAGCGATTTCACTAATTGATGGGAGATTGTAACGCCTTGAATAAGTGCCTGGAGTGTAATGAAGCGAAACCGAAACCTCATTATTCTGGAATGCATTCTGAGAAAGAATTTCGTAGGCATGTTTATATAGTCCACATAATTCATTACTTTCCAAGAGAACAACATTTATAATGCCCAGCACATCCGAACGAAGATGAGGATTCCTATGTTCTCGATATTCAAGTGCAGTATTTGAGTCATAAATGTACAGCTGAGCATAGCTGGGTTCAATTCCAGGATCCGGTAGCAAAGTGCCAATCCTTTACAAAAAGTACAAAATATATAAGCAAATCTATATAGATTACAAAGCTAGGTAATAATAATATAGAAAGTCTGAAAGTGGAAATAAGAAGGAGCTGAAAGTGGAAATAAGGAGTTGAAAGTGAAATAAGACCAACCTGTGGTGTAATTCTCCATGAATAGTAACTGATATAGGGCCATATCCGTTAAGGATACGATCATCCATAGTTACGCCTAAACTTGTCAGCGCATTACATGCATTATAAGAACGCATATTCTTACGAAAAGATCTTGCCATTGAAGTTGAATCCTCATATAAAGAATAAAGCGCCGAAGGCAAAGGAGCAAGCAGGGGTAATCTGATTTTACCCTGCAGACAACACATTCCAAATAAAGACGTAACAGGAGTAGAATTTAATAAGCGTTCGTCTCTCCAGTGAAGGGCCAAACAGGAATCACAAATCACATTCATTCGACCAAGAAAATGACGATGAGGAGGTACAGGAGAAATAAAATCAGATGGATCGGGTATTCTATGTTCATCTATATATTCAGGGAATACATCTTCAAGCATATTGACCATATCTGCATTGAAACTGACATTACAAGGGACATAAGAAAAAAAAAATGAGGTATAGAAAATATGAATCACACACTGCAAAAAGAACACCATACAACATAAGTACCTTTGATCGATAGTTGGTGAAGATAGAAGATGTTGTACATCCATTGAAGGAATCCCTAGCAACGTAGATGAAGATGAGCTTCCCACCTCATATGTTTGATAACATGTATTCATTGGCGGCAAGTTGTCATTGGCAGTAGACATTAGGATTCGAGCTGAATAAAAAGAATAAAAATAAAAAAATATGAACAACCAAAATCTCCTTACCAAAATAATTATATTAATAATAACAATATTGAAGAAGATAAATGAAAAAGTATACGTACCCACAAGTGATTGGCACAGATGCCAATGTACAACAATCAATTTCATTGTTCGTAGCAACAGATTTGATCGATGAAGATATGGGCAAATCCATTACCGTTGATTCCAAACTATCCAATCTGGGGAAATGAAAACTCAAAAATGAAAAATAGAAAAAAAAAAGGGCGAAATACAGATTCCAAAAGGAGCGAAGTCATTACAATTCAAAAGATCAAAACACAGGAAAAAAGAATGAAAGTCGTATGTATACCCGACAATCGTTGGGGCACGGGGAGATGACAATACTGGACACAGGTTAGGGTATTGGTATTTCAAAGCAGTTTGGGAAAGCAACTTCTCCCTGGAGCGTCGGGCCTTCTGCACTGTTGATCTCCGAGTAAGTGGTGGAAGCACTAAACACTTACTCATTTGATTGGAGGCAGGCAAACCAGGCTGGGAAAAAGCAGCAAATATATATGGTAAAACAAAACAAATCGAAACAAAGCAAAAATAAAAAAAAATATTGTCGATACCAAACCTCACCCCCTACAGATACGACGTCCGAGATAAACACATCCTTCAAAGGCAGACCAACCAAGCTGGAGAGGCAGGAAATCCAAAATAAGAACAAAACAGATGTCAACCAGAAAGGGTGCAGATTCCCTACAACCAAAACAAAAAAAGTAAAAGATCCAAAAAAAAAAAAAAAACACCAGAATATCCAGTAATCGGTAGAGCACATGGTGGCAACGATGCAGGGACAACTGATACAGCTCGCTACACCTTTGCAGAAATAGAAATGGGTTGGCCAATGCCAAACCACCCAATCTGGAGAAACCCAAGATCCCAAATAAGAAAAAACACGAAATTTAAACCGGAAAAACTGCAGGGTCAATACCCGAAATACCGAGAACAGAGACGACGGGAAAAGAACTATGGGTATATACTCGATAGTAGGTGGGGCACAGCTGAGTATTTGGTTGGAAGAATCCAGACCGAAAAGGACAAAAACAGCCAATGTATGAGGACGAACAAAACAGACCGACACAAGGCGTAAGGAGAAATTGAAAATAAAGGGCACCAAACCTCACACTGGACAGATGCAATCGCAGAAATAACTAAATCCTTCGAATCCGAACCACCCAATCTGAGAAGGCAAGAATCCCAAAATAAAAACAAAGCAAAGGGATACCAAATATGAGCGTAGATATACCTGCTAGTGGTTGAGGCACAGGTGGATAACGTTTGCGGGGCCAGTGTTTGCCGGACTCGTCGGGCCTTGGGCGTTGCTGACCCACGAGAATGTGGTGAAGGCATCATCACGCGATGGGCCAGTTGGTTGGAAGAATGCAGACCAACCTGGACGTGAACACGGAATGTATATGATCAAATAAAATAGAGCGATAGAAAGCGTCAATATTAAAACACATGGACGACAGCAAACCTCACATCCCACAGTGACAGGGCCACTGGTATCGACATCCCCTGAAATCGCTCCGCTGGACCTAAAGAGGTAAAAACTCCAGACTAAATATAGAATGGGGAAAAATAAATTAAAAAAACCAGGGAAAAATCGCCCACCGGACAGAGCATGTCAATGCCTCCAAATCAGAGGCATTGATGGTCGACAATGACAACTCAGCAGCCGACGGCAAATGATGGCCAAGAACAATTGGACGACGAAATAGATTATTTCGAACGGGGCCAATATTTTGCACGCCTGGAATACCAGAACCAACCTGGACACATAAAAAGCTGGCTATAAAATAAAAACAAATCAATCATCAGAGCGAGAACGCGTCAGATATACGAACCTGCTTTCGCTCAATCCACGACCGCATGACAACAATCACCAAAATGGAGACAGGTGGGAAACTCTACCTGGAATGAATAATAACCAATATATGTGGAACAAACCATCTGATCAGCTACAAACCAAGGGCATGACAAAATGGCCGGTAAACAATCCCAACAACTTCCCAACAACTGAACATATTAAGAAGGAGAAAACAACTAACCTTTATAGCAAAGATGAACACCAAGAACCAGGAAAACACAGCGACAAACTAAACCAATCAAACCGAGAAGAGAAAAAAAATATATATTAATATGATTTCTTCCACAAATACTGTATGCCTTCTCAATGAATAAAAAGGGGAATAAAGGCCAAATAGAAAAAAGGAAGCAACAATGAATATATCAATGGATATAAAAATAACCAAATATTTGTAAACCAGCAATTACAAATAAAAATCTCCTAGGAGAAAAGTATTTGTAAAAGCCAAATTACAAACAAACAAATATTGAACCAAACCTATTTAACCAAACCTAAGACAGAATATGATGAGGAATTTCCAAAAGGAAAAAAGCAAATCCCGATGAAGATACGGAAAGCGGAAGAACGACGAAGGTCGGTTCAGAAAAGAAGTAAGAAGAGAAGTGTGTGGCATCAAAACAGAGAAGAGAAGAAGATAGAAACAGAACACAAAAAAAGGCGGCAGTGACCGGAAGAAAGAATAAACATCCGGTCTCCGTCTCTCATAGTCGTCTGATCGAATCATAAAATAGATCCGGATCGCTGGCAAGGTCGGTGGCAAGGTCGGATCGCTGGCAAAGTCGGTCGTTCCAATATCTGAATATCTGAGTGAGTGGGACCATACTGAAAGTTAAGGCTGGAGCGTAGGATTGGCAAGCCGTGCCAGGGCGACAGATCAGGGCCTTTAATCGGCTTCCGGTGGAGTCCAGGTCCAGGTACGCAAATACCCTGGATCGTCGATTCGGACCGCTCGATCTTGACCGCTGTTTGTCTCTCCTGGATACACCTGAATATCTGAGTGAGTGGGACCACGCTGAAAGTTAAGTCTGGACCGTAGGATTGGCGAGCCATGCCAGCGCGACAAATCGAGGCCCTTATGCGTCTTCCGGTGGAGCCCAGGTCCAGATACACAAATACCCTGGACCGTCGATTTGGACCGTTTGATCCTGACCGCTGTTTGTCTCTCCTGGGAACACCTTTTCCATCGCCCGATATCTTTCCCAATCCTCGAGATGTTCAATCGCTGTACTATAGATATAGATATGTTGTGTGCTCTGAAGAAGTAACATGTATATCGGTCATATATAGTTCATATCACATCTCATGTGAGAACTGAGAACCCATTTGAAGTGATCGAGTCTAAACACCAGCAGGCTGGTTCTATGAAGCTAGGTTTCAACTAAAAACAATTTGTGCACCCATATATTGTTGACACATGGAGATAGAAATCAATTTTAAATCTTATAATGGACTTTAGAATTATTGACATGGTCAACATGAAAGCAAAACCAGATGGAGACTAAGTAAGTAACGTGTCCATGGTTCTAGTGTTGGATTTTTGTTGACATTGACATATGTAGGAAAACTCATTAGAGGGAACAACCAAAGACTATACAAGACTATAGCTACTTTGCTAGTACGTATATCCCCTTCACTTCATGTGGCATGTTTTGCATTGTGTGGTTAAAGTTGGCGTACTTTTAAAGCCAAGCAAGCAATTCTGACCACTGACCATATATGGACCCTTTTCGTTTCCTAAAAATATTAAAACTGCGTAATTTTATTGTTGGTGGATTTTATTTTTTTATTTAATGAACATAAACTGCATTGGCAAAAAAGCCAAAAAGTTATGTAGTTGATTTAATGGGCTTTAAATAAGAGTATAATATTATGGGCTTAATGGGCTGGGGTTTATGTTTTAACGACTATGGGCCAATTGAAATCCACTACGATTATTGTGAGTTTCCACGAACCTAACGGCCCAATAGAATTCCATACAAAACAGGAAACCTTTGTCCGATTGCACGTAGTATTTGTAGTTATGCAGTTTCCTTATATAATATAACAACTAACTCCCTTCCAAGTTCGAAGTTCGAATTGTAAAAGGCTTCCAAACTTCTCTCCCTCGCCATAATCTCCCACCAAAGTTTTTGTGTTCTTCCCATCCACCAAGATTTTGAGTTGTCAGACATGGTAATGCAAGAGTTGGAAGAGTGCTCACATGTGTTTGTTGCAGGAATATGTGGGAATTGTGGTTGTGGTCAGCATATTGACACTATATGTGCATCGAAACTTGGATATATACACAAAGATCATACTGTTAGTACTGAAGATAGGGATCGTTTACGTGAATTCAGGCTTACAAACATGATGCAAAAGAAGAAGTTGTATTTGATTCTAGATTTAGACCATACTTTAGTTCACTCAGTTCGGCCGTCTCAATTATCCCTTGACGAGATGCATTTATTGAATGAAGCAAATTCTCTCCAAGATATATCGAGCGGAAGTAGTCTTTGCAGGTTTGATACGATTCAGATGATTACTAAGTTGCGTCCCTTTGTGCGTACTTTTCTGGAAAAAGTAAGTGATATGTATGAGATGTATATATACACAAGGGGTGGTCTTGCATATGCATTAAAAGTGGCAAAGTTGCTTGACCCAGGAAGAAAGTATTTTGGGTCTAGAGTGATTTCGCGGGATGACTGCACCCAAAAACATGGAAAAAATCTTGACATGGTTCTTGCTGCAGAGAATGCTGTAGTCATTCTAGATGATTCAGGATCTGCATGGCCCAAGAATAAACAAAATCTAATGCTCATCCAGAAGTATTTCTACTTTGCATATGGAAACATGGGTGTTTCCCCTTCTGCGTCAATCAAGAAAGAAAGTGAGAGTGATACTGCACTTCTGGTAAGTTTAAAAGTACTTGAGCGCATGCATCAAATGTTCTTTGCTGGGGATGTAGATGCAGATTTTAAGGGCAGAGATGTAAGACAAGTGATGAAAAGAGCTCGGACAGAAGTGTTTTTTTCAGAAACAAGAGAAAGGAAAAAACGAATACAAGCAGAGGAATTTATCCCTTTGTAATCTATTATTTGTCATATAGAATCTGTGTCTTTGTAAGTTACATAGCTAAATAGATTATGTTTTGCGTACAAGATTAATTAGATAGCACTTAGAAGAGCAAAATGTTCTGCATACTCAAACTATTCTGATCGCAGGGTGAGGTTCTGCATATTCCTCAAACATTTACATCAAACATTTACATGCAACACAATACACTAACAACGTATAAGACACTTCAGAGATCAGAATGCAGAAGGAATATCACCATTCCTCTGATCAGAGATAAGAAGGCAGCAGAAATATTACCATTCCTCTGATCAGACAAGGATAGAAAGGTCCTTCATCTGCACCCACCCATACGAACAACGATCTCGGATCTTTTGTACTACTGGTAAAGCAGAATCTGCTACAAGGCGAATTCTGGCAATATCTTTCTCCAATGGTATTCTGGCTTTTAGATCCAACTGCAACATCAATAGAGAAAATATGAAACTGAACTCTTTTTCAGTAGCTACTGTGGTGATGAAAATAAATGCAAGTGGCTTAGAGAAAGCAACCTTCTCAATGAATCGCACCACATCCAACACGTAGCAGAAGTAAGAGAGCTGCTTGTACAGTTCCACTTCCGTGTACTGAAAATTTTAAATTCAACTTTAAGATACGTGAAATGAAGATATAGAAAAAAATACTAGTATGTATGAGTCTGACCAAGACCTTTCTCACAAGGCGCCCATTACAGCGAGGGTAGTTTGGACAAACTGTTCCTCTCTCAGATTCGCCAATAACCCGCAGGTTCAGACTTAGAGTAGTGTACTTGCAAGTTTCATCGTCGCACTATCCATCAGATCCAAAAGTTTTAAGTTAGAAAACATATAAAATTTAAATGAATACATTCAGTTTAATATGTTCCAATCAGCACAAACCAGTACTTACCGTCATTACACCTCTATAATACATAGAGATAAATCCATCTACTTGGCGTTTAACCTGTAAGCACGCATGTCAGAACGCAGAACACTCCTACTAGATTTTAGTACATAAATAAATAATTATATTATAAGTCATGTAATATAACAGTTACCTGGTTGGCTATCATTACAGGAGAAATTCTACCTCCGTCACTATCATCTGGACACTTCGGACAATGCAATCTACGCCAGAAATTATGGCTTGATTCCTTGGCCTGTGGTTCTGTCGAGCTTTCACCACTTGATGTCAACAGCAAAGTGGACAGTGTAGGACACTCAAAAATTACAGAGCAGGTAGGACACGATAATCGTAAAGGCTCACATCCACGATATCTGCAACATAAGTCCACAACTGATCAGTCTATAAACTGTATCATTACATGAGGAATTCACATTAGTTTGAGACTGAAGACAATTCTACCTCTCATCATCATCAACAGCAGACAAGAGTGAGGTAGAAGGATCATTGCTGACTGCGTCACTCGTTTTACTTTGGAACTGAAAAAATAACATTGTTTCTTTAGCAAGCATGTATCATCCAGTTGTTTACTGTCAGCTTGGACTGTGGAAAACATGACACTAACCTTGGATGAGTCAAGCCCTAGACAATCAGCTAAACGTGCTGGGCTTGTGCCCTGAATGGAAGCGCATAGACGTGATACTACAGGATGAATCTGCATGGCCAAGACAACCTCATACTCAGCAAGAGAATAAAAAATACAGAAAATCAATTCTGTCTACAATATTAGAAAGAGTTAACCAAGTAGATGCAAACCTGCTGAGCTAAGTAGTATTCAATGTCAATCATCCAATTGCCACTATCTTTTTTCAGCTCATCAGGATGCCTGGCTCGCTGAGCAATTCCTGTAGAAGAACCTGAACTAGTCCCCTACACATAACAATGCATGAAAGTTTGGGCGGTTGTTATTACCATGGACTAGCCATTGCTTTTCTTGACGTCAAAATGTAGTTGTCATTCTGATCATTATTTATGGAAAGATATATTCATTATATGAACAAATTATACTAAAACTTGCAAAAGAAAGACTACCTGCTCACAGCAAATAACATAAGGCACTGTATCACCTGCAGAGCAGCCAGAAGAGTAGCCAGCTTGCTTTAATCTAAGAGCCACCTAATGAAAGATTTGAGGTAGAAAGCATGAAAACTTTGAATGACACAAGAAACCAAATTCATGTAGTAGAGAATATTGATGGGTTCACCTGCACATGTGGTTGGTTTTTGGCATCTGGATAGGCCTCTGGTGGTTTTGTCAACGTCTTTGTGATGACATATTTCTCCAGGGGTACTTCCCCATTTCTCATCTCCTCCTGAACCTGGTTGGTGGGGATATATTTTAGTTTACAAGCACATGTGGCAACTGTTGCAAGCATGTAAATCTTGTCTTTTATGAAAATTATTAGGTAGGAGAAACCAGACAGAAAGATTGTAAAAGAGGATGTTGTCATAATGTAGCCCCTAAAGAACTAGTTCTACAGAGTATTTTACATCAAATCCATTACCTTCATAAGGGAGCTATGAATGGACTCAACAACATCCTCACATGACCTGCAAGCATGAGAATCTTTCATGACTCGACTCAAAGTGTAATCTGCAGTGGTGTTTCATGGCTACTACGCCCCTATACTAGTCCGAGTATAAATAGAAGATGATATGCAGCTCTTACCCGCCCGATAATATTTGACTTAAGCAGAAATCACCCAAATCTTTTGACAACAAACTCCAGTCACGTCGAACCATGTCAAGACCTTTACGCTCGATGATCTGCTCAATGCAAGTTAAATAGACACAGAGACATCAAAAGAGCCTTCATTGATTCAATAACAAATCAACAGGAGTAAAGTTTTTCGAATTTTAACCTCATATGGCATCCCATCCTTGAACTGCAATTTGACGGCTGCATATTTCTTTTTCTTGAGAAGTAGCATTCTCTTGTACAACCCATCAAGATCAATCTCTAAACACCGGTATTTCTTGTTAACCTAATAACACAAAATAATGAAAATATCACGAACCGTACCAATAGAAACAGATCTGGGTAACAACCAACCATGAACATGATATAAAACTTATCTGATAAAATATGGACTTCTAAACCCATTTCAATGTCAATGTAAACAGATTCATTATGAGTAATATGTTTGGTCTGAACCTTTAGTTTATCAAACTATATGCTTGAATTACACGGGAATGGAAGAGTCAGCAAAATACAAATCTCGCAGTTCCAGTTTCCAGGGTTTTGCCTATTTCCGTAACTTCGAATGTTAAGATTAAGGGACCAATAACTTATGAGCTCTACTTACTGGGTTTAATCTCTGGAACTACATAAGATAAATTAGTATCAATGAACTGGATAACAAAATGTATTGTGTCTAATTGAAGTAATGCTGTAAAGGAACTACAATCACGGTGGAGACTCTTCATTTTATTTCCGAGTAGTACATTTTATATTTAACATTTTTATGTTGGTTTGTCATTGTTCTTGACAAAAGGTAGAAAAGAAGAAAGAAGACACAGTAACCTAACTTACGAAGGCATGAACCTAAGATATTTTTGACAACTAACAATTTCATATTTTATTTTTTCTATCTCTTTCTAAAATATAAAATAGCAAATTAGGCCCCCAACTATAGAGCTCGTTTTTAATGAGCTTATATGAAGATGATCATCACGGTCAAAGACGTGACAGCACCTTATTGGGCCAACAGGCAGACATAATTTTAGGGGGCACAGGGAAACAAATAGCAATGGATAACATTTCTGTGGTGTGCAAAGCAATGTAAAGCATTTTAGGACTATATAGAGACTAGAGACAAGATAAAATCTATAGCAAATGCTTCCTGAGCAGGACCAAGCCATCCTGGTCCACATTTTATTTAAGGTTCGTTCACATATACAACTGGAATGTATGAACATCTGTTCTGACATCACACACGAGGAACATTGACAACATATCAAATGTTGATTTGATAGAGACAGAAGCTTAGCATGCAATTTATGACAGCACAATGAATTCTTCGATGCAAGTGGTTCACAAAATGTACATCAACTATACTTAACAAAAAAAACATTTTGAAATTTGATAGTAAAAAATTATTTTGTCATGACAATTGAAGATGGCAAAACCTGTGGACATGGAAAACTAGTACAACATATGTACCATAAGCTATATGGAATTTTACAGCACTATAGCGTGGCAAATGGTAGTAGTAGTAGTAGCACATAACTCACCTCTTGGATGACTTTTCCTGCTATTATTTTGGCTTGCGCAATATCATCAAGTCCACTATAAATCATGATTGAATCTGTATCACCATAGATTACCTGTTCAATACAAAGGTGTTTCACATCAACTCAATGCTACATACATAAAATACAAATATTTTCAAAACCAATATAACAAAAAACCTCTAGGTTCAAATTGTTCTGGACAAGATCAACAGTACTTTGTAAGATTTCCCTTCCCTGCGTAAAATTTACATGGTTTAATAACTAAGAATTGTTCGTTATCAATCAGCATTAAGTACATGCAAACAAACCCAAACATGCATAAAAATAGATAGATACCTGTAGTGTTATAAGCTCAGCTAGAGGCTTTGCATAGAATCTCGAATTCGAAAACCCCAAGCATCCATACATACTAATTGCAAGTCATGGGGGAAGTCAGACATTGGAAACAAAAATAAAAAAAGTAAAGACCCAAAAAAAAAGCAAATACCTGTTTGCAGTGAGCTTTAGAGCTTGCTGCTGAATGTCAAGCTGCTGAACTTTTAAACCCGATGCTGTCTTCAGCCATGACTTAACCATTTTCCTCCTCTCAACCAAGTTCCTCAGCAACTAGAATGTGTATATAACAAAAGACCAAAGTTAATATCAAATTTCTCAACAATGAACTTCATAGTGAGAGAGAGAGAGAGAGAGAGAGAGAGAGGATAAAAAAAAAATTAACAAAACTTCTGTGTGACAACCACAGATCATGTTAAAACTTTAATGCTTGAAACATAAACCTTGACTAAATCACCCCCATCAAATGAACTAAAGAGGTGTTCATAGCAATCCAAGCATTTGAATTATATAATAAAAAAGAAGAGAAAAATAAAATTGTAAATGCACATTGAATAACAGATAGCCTCAAAAATCACCATAATCATGTCCATCATGTATTTAATTAAATTTTGCAGCTTCTCTATTGGTCCATGTATAAATACTAATAATGGTAAAATGATAGATATTGTCTATAGTTTGGATGCTACAATTGCAGAGCCTCTTTATTACTTGTTTGGGTTCCTCCCTTAACACCTTGCTTCTTTTAATCAATAAAAGTTATTCCAAATGTGTCAGGAAATGCAAACCAGGAAATGGAGCAGCATGGCTCTATTAACAAGAAACTAGATCCCAAGACCTCTTCACTCTTATATAGAGGAGGCAGCTCCCTGTGCCAGAGGTGATTTTCCCTCTGCAGCTCTAATAATGTTCTATGCAATTGTTTTACTTTATCATTTTTCTTTCTCTTTTTTTTTTTTTTTGATAAAAACATACTTACAGGGAAAAAAGGTTTGTCAAAAGAAACAATCTAATTTAAGTACTTTATTTTTAAAATGAAACACCATCACTTACGAACAAAACATAGCAACTATTCAATCATGCTATTGATATTCCGAATTCACGTATAAGGAACAAAAACCATACCACATTACCACACAAACTCAAAGATATGCAGAAAGACACAAGCATGAATCATAAATACATGGACGTACTAAACATTAAAAGAAAACTTTTGGAACTAAGAAGTCGGAGTTCTCAAAGACTACAATCTAAAATAATCAACAGAACTGCATTTGCTTAAAGGGTAATACCTCAGGCAAAACACCAGTTGTTTTACTGGACGGTAAACGAGGAGCACTTCCATCAGCAGATCTTTCCACCGTTGTGAAACAGATATTGTATTCCTATATAGGATCAAAATCAAAATTTTCATAAATAAGATGGGAAGAAAGAACAGCAACAGGCAACAATGGCTATGTAACACTGACCAACATAATTCTATACACAAATCCTACTGGGGTGTGCTACATTTGTTGGGGTTACAGGGTACAACTGTTGTACGTTATATCCAAGTCATGCCAAACTTGGGTACAACTGTTGTACAACACCAATTAACATGCCAAACTGGGTTATAGGGTACAACTGTTGTACAACACCAATTAACATGCCAAACTTGTAAGAAACAAAATGTTTTTGTTACATCTATCCAAAGTCATCTGGGACGTTAGCCACAAAGTACAAATAAAATTAGAAAACTGAAACACTCTAGAAACTGCAAATAGAGACACTATGTACCTGAATTATTGATGGATAAAGACTGTTGAAGTCCAAAAGTAGTATATATTTGTCGTATAGGCCTTTTTTAGGTTCCAAAACTAATCCACCAGCGTAGCCAGGGCCTTTTTTCCCTTTCCCCTGATCAAGTTGCTGAAGGCCATCCTCTACAGGGGCTTCAGTTATATTCATATCATCAACATCTCCACCCTCGCCACCATGAGCCAATCTCCGTTTTGAATTAGCTTCTTTCTCTCGAGCAGAAATCTTATCAGGGACAATATACTTTCTAGCATGGAAGGCATGTAATAAAAGATATTCCACTCTCTGTGCCCTAGCACCCTGAAAAGCAAAGGTGTTAGACATGAGATATAGATGATTTTAGAAGAAGCCTTCGGTATGTTCTTTTGATTAAAAATTTAAACAATAACTCACCTGGAGAGTTTTTCCCCAGAGATTGCCACTAATGTTGGTCAACTGTCGTGTAAGTGGAAGAACACTCAAATGGAACATCAATTCCATGGATAACCATGCATCAGTCTCGCCATACTCTATCTGATTCATTACCAAAAGTAGAATAAGGACCATCACATAAAAATGCACCAATAGAGGATTTATCCAATAATTCATTGCTGAAAGAATAATATGAGAATAGATCATTTACGGTTTAAGGATTCTATGAGAACCAGCAACATTTTCTATGCAACAAATAACTCTAAGGGAGGAGTGTCTGAGCCTAATGAGACACACAGCAGTCAATACTCAGCGAAACTATACCTAGACCGGACTATAACAATGACGCACAAGCAAACATGCAATACACACAAATAACTGCAAGTTAGACAAGACTAAAAGTAGTAACAGTATGAGGAAAAAAACCTACTAGTTTCTGAAGTGATCCTGAGGACTGGAACATAGTCGGAAGATCATGTGGAGGGATCTCCGTCCTGTCTTTATTCAGCTGACTCTTTGCTAGTTGGGTCAAGGAATAACTGACCTGTAGTTACATAAATGAGTACATTTCGTTGATTAGAAACCATTCTCATGTAATCGTAGCAAAAATGCAACTTCAAGATAACACACCTCCTTTAATAGGTCACGGGAGCACAAATAAGTATCACATAAGAGTCGACCTGCAATACACGACATGATGCCTGGACTTGCTCCAGACCCGAACAGGCTGCTTCCCTTTGTAAGCTTAGGCATTACGGAACGCTTGAGACGTCCAATTTTAGACCACATGCTACTTGGTACCTTACAAGCCTGCATTTCAAGTTATAAAATATCCATTAGTTGGGAGAATGTCAGCCCCTACTACCTAAGAAAACTCTTGATTTGAATAAAACATAGAATGATCAATTACAAATTCACAGTTTCATAATTTCCCAAGCAGGCATTTAGAGTCCCGGGAAAAGAAAATCAAGGTCAGAAATTCAGAGTATTCTGCATCACATACAGTCTGCCTGGAGGATGTATGAGTCCCAAATATATAACTTTGGCTCCCAACACATACATTAGATAGTCAGTCAATGATAACAGTTTTCTCTTTGATGGACAATTAACCGATCATTTAATAAAAGAGAATTTTAGCAATTGCAGTGTGACCATTAAATTTAAAGCTTAATTACCAGAGTTCGTTGTTTACAGTATGTTATGCTACCATAAATTACTCGATAGTGACACAGAGCATGCAATTTTTTATTTATGAAGTATTGTTGCTCATATCATTCATTAGAAATTACCTGTGCTCTGTGAAGAAGCACATCCAAGTCAAACCCAGATATATTGTGTCCAACAAGGACATCGCTATCCAACTTGTGTAGTTCAAGCATCAGGCGATTCAACAAAGCTCTTTCACTGCAAAATAAATGACCGTCCAAGTAAGGAGGAAACATTTTAATGAGGGTGTGGGACAAAAGACTTCTAACGAACTGTCGAACAACTCAAAAAGAAGATCTAGACCTGAATAAAACAGATCAGAAACAATAGAATACCTGCTTTCAACACCAAGGATGTTGCATCCAGCCTTTGAATTTCTATCAGTAACCTCTTTTGTGAAACCCATTGGAAATATACCTCCTTCAAGTTTCCGCACCACTGTAAAATGGCCAAGTACCCCAGGTTTTTTCCACTCCGATGCCAACATAGGAGTGTCAATCTGGAAAGCAGAAGAAAAATGTGAATCACTTCTAGTCTACTACATCCATCGTAATTTATGCACAGCATCAGAATCTGGCCATTGCTTGTTACACAAACGTTTCTGAAAATGTTTAAAGTGGAAAAAAAAAATTGTTTAAAACTCCATAAGACCAAGAAAAATTACTTTGTACACACTAAAGTCGTGTGAATCAATTACTCTTGAAAAATGTGTATTGCCAACACTGCCAAACTTTTGGGGCTTAACAAATAGCTCAATCATCACATGTTCAAGTAGTGTCATCTTGTGTTATAGAATTCCATGAGCAACAGTCTACATTACTAGTTCATGTGCACATGTATAATAACTGCTATTTAGCAATTATTGGAAGTTGAATAGAAACTAGGTTCTAATAGCCACATTCTAATCAGTTTCATTGACTCTTCGCCCGTTCTTCCTCACATGAGGTAGTAAAGAAGTAGAAAGATAAAAAAAAACCTGATGATCTTCAGTCAGATAAAGAAAATTCCAAATTGAATAATTGAGAAATGAGAACCCCAGATAAAAACTTTTGCAACTGCCTTTTTGGCAGAATCACATGTTCCCTATTTATATTTGAAGCAACCAAACAGACCATTGAGTTTTAATTCAACTAATTAACCTGCCTCAGTTATAATGACATAAAAGTTAAGCTTATTGAAATTTGCCAACATTTGCAGAACCAGGGGCTCCATCCTAAAGAGAACCTCCCAATAACTCACCAGATAACCAAGAAGAATTCAAGACTTAGCTGGACGAAAAGTACAAAATGTAAAACATAACACCATAACAGGAGCAGTACTACTAAAAAGAAGCATGCAAATCATACCTTCGCCTTCTGACAGCATATAACAGATGCTGAGACTATCTCATTGACATTATGCTTTTCATTTATGATCGTCTTCAAGCTAATTGCTGAAACTATTACAGGCGGAATTTCTAGTACGACTTTTGAAGAAGATGGGATGTGTATGTCCTTTGGACAATCAACCGCAACTTCAAATTTACACCAGCTCACCTGTCCGAGATTTAAGGCCAAACAAGTACATTAAATTGCTTGTTAGTATTTGCCAAGTTAAATGTTGATAAAGTGGTTGAGCAAGATCAACATTAAAACTTATACAGGCTTGTTTGAAAACCATACCCGCTGAGAAACTGGACAGTTGGAAAACTTTGAAATTGCTAACCAGGAAGGTCCCTTTATCTTCCTTTTAATTAGGAAATGCTCCAGAGCACTGCATAAGGTTATATCTATCACATATTATTTAACTTTTCTTTACTCAAAATGAACATGCAACAAAAACTGCCACCAGGCAACCAATTAATTGAATCAAATTAGACTAGTCTTTCAACTTTCAATCACTCGTAAGTTTGTGTCTTAGAAAATGGGATGCGTATGTCCATCAGACAATCAACAGTAACTTCAATCTTAACATCAATGATTTACAAAATTACTTTACAAGCATCCAACCACCAGATTTTTCTAATTCCAAGTATCTTTCAGGCAATATAAGTTTACTACTCGCAGTACGGAAAGCTGTTCGAGGGAAATTTTGTAACTATAGCTAACTATCATGTGCCCATGGTCAACACTAGTATAATCCAGGTAAGCCAGTTAAGTCAATTAAGCAATAATAGCTGCCATAAACAAGCAATCACGAAGTTTATATCATACCCAAATCTCACCATGAGTGATATATCATATACCAGTTGCAACCTTTTAAGTTGACCATAGACATGTAAAATCATACTATGACAGAGGTCTAAAAAGGATTGCAAAATCAAAGATGAATAAAATACCATTTCCAACTCTTTATCATAAAAATGAGAGAATTGTAAAAAACTCATATCCACAATAAAAGATAAATGTTCCAACTCTTTCGTAACTTAAAACGAAACTGAGACAGAAATATCTTAGCAATTGTTGAAATGTTGGTACCTGCAATGTGTTCCAAGCAAAGCAGAAAAATGTTTTCCCTTGAGATCTGAAGAAAGCGGTGGGTCCTACATGTGAGAATCAGTAGAAAAAAGATCAATTAAGCATGTTCAATGGTTATGGGGTTAGCATTGCAATCAGGAAGACCTACCTTTCCGAAAATGATTTAATAGTTGGGTGAAAATGTAAGAAACCCGCCAATTAAAAAAAAAAAATTTAAAAAATGTAAGAAACCTTAAATGGGTAATTGATTTTTAGAACATATTGCTGCCCAATGGGTATGTCAGGTCGCTCGAATGTGTAACTCCTCTGCAAGATAATAAGACCTTTTAGGTGAAACAATGAATTCAAGAATTGAAAAAGAAAACAAAATTGACAGCATCAGCAAAGATTGTACCCATACAGTTGAGCAGGACTACTGACCTTAACAGGGGCCATGCTAAAAGTTGAGACACTAAGATCTAATAATTTGTTTGCAATTTCATTCTTCAACCCCAATGCCATCTCCTAACAAAGACCACACGCCACTAAATAAATTAATTGAATGTTGCATAACATAATTATTCTTATATAGATGTGAGGAGTATATGACGTAAACATTACTTGCAGCTTTGTCCGGAAAACTGTTGTTGAAATTCGGGAGTCTGTAACATCTCGCTCAAGCTCTATGATCAAATCATTCTGAAATACAGAGTTTCTTGGGATAGCATATATACATCTCTGCATATTCCTTACGACTGCGCAGCAGCTGTGATATGTATTTCCAGCTTTAACCTACAAGATGAAAAATTTCATATTCAGAATAGTGTTTCACTGGTATTGTATCAAAAATAGCATGACGAGACGAAACGAATATAAAAATGATAGGGGAGTAAATATGTACCCCAATAGACAAAATCATTTCTACTTTTCTAGAATATCTGGAGTAATGTTTTAAACTGTGAATAGAACTCTTTATGACCTTCACTTGAGAGGAATGGTAATAGTCAACTTCATAAGAATGAGAAATATTGTAAATTAAGGAATGTAAATAGGACAGCAAGGCTACGTAATCAAAGTAGTGGCATCACCAAATCATGCAAAACAGTATAACTTTTGAGAGCATAGTAAGCAGAAATATACTCAAGATTATTTATTTCTTTGATCTATTTATAACCATGTATTGTTGTGATGTTTTCCTCTTATCAAGAAATTTAGGATACTGAAGATGCCATCTATCAGCTCAAGAAAAAAATAAAATATACAGAGAAGAATAAGTACCTTTCCAAAAAGATAGACAATGCCCAAATTGTTGCCATAGGCCTCTTCGTAGGCATCGATGATATAAAATGGCAATGACCCATCTGAATCCAATAAGAACTCAGGCTTCTCATCGGATTTAACACTAGAATTAGTCATATTTCTGTCAAAACCAGCTTCCCCACTATCCCCATTTCGCAAAGCCTTCCATCCAGCAGTCGCACTTAAAGCAGGATCAAATTCCACATTAACCTTTGCATTTAAAACTTTTCCTCCGTCTTTCTTTTCCAAAACCTCACCCCTTGTTTCACTAACTTTAGGGAAGGAAGCATCCGCAGAATTGTGTGGTTCAGCCAATAAATTTGGAGACTCATCATCATCCCAATCCATGAGCATGTCTTTCTTCGAACCAATTTCCTTTTTCTCTTCAACATTGATTTGGGGCAACTCATTTGCAACAACATTAACATCATTATTAACAACAGAATCACCATTAACAATACGCAAATTCGAATTTTCTCTCTTAACCGAACCAATCAAATCCAAACCCTTATTAACTACAGATAATTGTGCCCCAGGTTTTCCCCTTCTACGTCTTTCTCTATCATTCTCATCAGGAGCAATTTCAGCAAGAACCTCATCAATAATACTATCAGACGAAAACCCCATACCATTACCATTACCATTACCATTACTACTCTTAAAATCCTTATTTCTATTAAAAACTGAAGAAGTAAAAATAGATGAAATTCTTTGTTTACCCATTAAAGCAGCAGCAGCAGAAAGCGCAGTCGGCTTTTTTGGCGGTGGATCTTTTTTCTCTTTCTCAGGTTTCTTCTTCTTTCTTCTAATTTCTGATTCTTCGTCTTCTGATGAATAAAGAACACCAGCTTCAGTCCAATCTTCTTCTTGACCTTCATCAACATAACCTAATCCATCATCATCAACAATAAATCCTTGAGCTTCTTCACAACGTTGAGCTTTTAATGCTTCATAATCTTCTTCACCAACTGTATCGTAAATTGGATCTAGAACTTTGATTTCTGATTGAAGACGAACGCCGCCATTTCGTCTTGATTTAAGAATTTGTAGGGCATTTTCACGATCTGATGCTTCTGCTCCTTTGTTTCTTCTTCTACTACTTCTAATTACAGGTTCTGACATCTTCGTCTTCTCAATTCCTCTTTCTTTCTCTCTTTCTTTCGCTCTTAATGAAGAATTGATTTCAGTCTCGAATTGGCGGGAAAATTATTATTCGCGCCAAAAAATTGGCGCCAAAAATTACTTGGTCAAACTTGACTCGGCGTCATGGATTTGTGACGTGGGTACACCGAAAGATACGCCGAATATATCGAACTAATCGTCTATTAGACTCTCAAAGTAGTGTAACTGTCAAGTGAGATTAAGAAGAATTAATAGAATTATAAGAACAGAGAATTTTATATGTGTAGCTTACTTGTATGTGGGTGTGTACACACCCAATCACAAAATGCCATGTGGCAATAATAATATAACCTAGTATGGGTTTAGTTAACCCTAGTGGGCTTGATCAGTTTTTCAACCATTTTATAGACACGTGGCATCATATGATTGGGTGTACACACCCACATACAAGTTGGCTACACATATAAAATTTTTTGTTATAAGAATGGATAGAATCAGTAGTTTGCCTATAAGCCTAGAGTAATTCTATGGGGACAACCGATGTAACCAGACCCAAGACCGATGTAACGTGTTTGATGATGTGGCTGATCCATGTCAGCTGCAAAATATTTGCCTTCTCTCCTCTGTGAACAATCTCTTTCGCTTCTCTTTCTTAAGCACAAACACAAAATCTTCACCAGAGCATAAACTAACAGAACTTCAGGCCTCATTCATCATAATTTTTCCATTTGATATTCTATACTTCTATATACTTTTAATTTTATCAAAGAATTTATAGGATTTTCGGAAATTAGCGTTTTTTTTATAAAATCAATTCAGAATTATTTCTCATCTGGTTTCTCTTTTCTCTTTTAGAGATCATATTTGATCAAAACATTATTTGATATACATTGAATCCTCAAGGGCATAAAAAACCTCGTGTAAAATCGATGAAAGAAGTGAAACATAAACTACATCAGTAGCAATAGCAATGGTCTTGTTGTTCAACTAAAAAAAACAGACAAAACTCTCAGAGTAAAGAAAATTAAGCCTTGAAAGAGATGAGGAGCAGGTAAGTTGGAAGGGGAAGAAGCGGTGCATATTTTTTTATTTTTTTTCTTATCTGCCGAGACTTTGGTGAGAGAGATGCGCAGAGTAAAGATGAAAGCAAAAAAAAATCACTGACATGAACCAGCCACGTCATCAGACACGTCAGGCTGGTTCTTGGGTCTGGTTTACATTGGTTGTCCTCATAGAATTACTCATAAGCCTAGGCCATTTAATTCTTTCATTCCTTCTAACTCAAGATGTTGTTAGAACTTAGAACATGTGTTCTGTCAAAACAATTGAAAAACATCTGGTGTTTTGTTCCTTCACTTGATATTGATGAGATGAGTTTATTTAATAGTACTAGTAGTAGTGCTGCACAAGTAGATAAGTTTGATAGATTCATCAAATGTCTTTTTGATCATCTGCAACAAGATAATCAAGATGGATCTTACATATACAAAAGCTCTGTCTTTCCTTGAAATTCAAATCTTTTGATATTTCGATTAATGCATTGATCGTGTATACACGCAATGTTGAAATTGTTGATATTCATTTTGTTGATAATCATGATACGAATGATTTGACTCATCAGATTTTCACTTGTAAATCTTTGAGAGTTCAGATTGTCGAAAAGCAAACTAAGGCCAGTGGCGGATCCATTGAGCAAACTAAAAAACACAATAACAAAAATCAAAAGAAATGAAAATTTAAATTAAAATCGACAAAGTAAACAAGGTTTCTCATTGTACGATTAAGAAAAGAAAAACCTACAAGTTGAGACACTAATGGAGTTGTGTCCTTCGATAAACACTATCAAACTTATCAATAACCGATTCTACATCAATGTCTTTTACAAATTCATGTTCGATATAGATAATAATGCAATCTTTTTTTTTTTTTTTTGATAAATTATAATCATGGAATCTATAGATAATCATGCAATCTGTTAGAAACTCGTCGTTCATCTTATTGCGAAGTTGGGTTAGAAAATTCACTATGAATTAATAAGTAAACAACTAATAAAACAACAAAAAAATTAATACAAAAATCTAAATTAATTTTAATTTATAAAAACAAATACAATAAAATAAAATTAGATAAAATAAAATTACCTTTGAAAATGATCGGGAGGAATAAAAAAGTGGCAAGTTAGGACCAACAGTCATATGTTCATAAGAGTTAGAGAGTTAGAGCTTTGCATTGCTATATTTTTTTCAAACGAGGAAAGAAGAATAATTTGGAAAGAAAACATATAATCCCAATATCCCATAGTCTTTTTTTGAGTTATTTCTATTTATCAAATATACATTATCTTAGATATATTTCTTAATATCAGGAATTGTGTTATGTGTGACTTTGGTTGAAATTAGTTAGTGGGATTAGGGGGAGAAAAATGAAAATACATATATACTATTAATCCTAAATACAATCTGCCCCTGGTAGTCTGGTACCTAAATCACCTCGGGCTCGAGCCCTGTCAAGCCCACTTTATGATTCGCCCCTGACTAAGGCTACCAGCTTCCATTTGCTTGTCAGTTGTCAGAATTCTTCATTTGAAAAATGTTGCTTTTATGGATGGGGGATTAGATGAGGATTTCTTCTCAGCTATTCCTTCCTTGGAGACTTTATTTGTTGAATACTGCTCTTTTGATCCTTCGTCACATGTCTTTAACCATTTCCGTTCCTCAACTTAAGAAACTCAAAATAGTTTGATAAAATCTAGTGTCCCGAATTTAGTTGTAGTTTTTGCGCCGAATCTATTGCTACTTGAGCTCGGGACCTTGAGGTCAATGCTGAAAACCATAAATCCATTACCTTTGTTGGTGAATCCATGTTTTTGTTTACTGCAATCATTAACATATGGTGGATTTTTCTGAATTAACTACCCAACTGATTGGCGATATTGTGAAGAATGTGCGGTATCTGGCATTGGCTAAATGGTTCATTGTGGTAACTCATTCAACCTTGCTCTTTTTTTTTTTTTTTTTTTCATTTGATGAATTTATATTTGCATGATCATATGATATATTATTATATTTGACAATCTATGGTTTGAATTATGTCTTAGTCATTTGTTGTGGGACTAGTGCGAGGGAATAATCAATCCACGTAGACCATGCTAAAATTCATGCGAACTGCACTTTATAATCTTAAGTGGTTGAAGATCGAAACTCTCTTTGGCAAATATAAACTTACATTAATGATTTGATCAAGCACATCCCCGAACTTAAAACGATGGTCTTTGTGAATATAAGAGTTTATTCTGAAAGCTAATTCCATTATATTGGCATATTAACATCCATTAATTTCAATGTTTGTACGTGTGAAAGTGGCCGGAAATGAAGAATTTTGGGGTACTTTGTATGGTGAATATGAAGAAGAAGAAAAGATATGGTCCAAGCACCAATTATCTCACCTCAAGTTATTTAAATTCCAAGATTTCAATGGGTCGACGATGGAAGTTAGAATGGTAAAATATTTCCTGGAGAATTCGATAGTTTTGGAGAAATTATACTCATAGTTACTAAGTTTGATGAAACATGGAGCTTATAAGACAAAAAGAAAACGATGAAAATTGGAGAAACACTATTAACCTACCCACGAGCTTCTCCAATTCTAGAAATAATATTTAAGGGATGACAAACAAGTAATTTTTTTTTCATATAGCAAAAGAATCCCTTTATTGATTCTTTAGGCTCCGAATTTTGCCAAGGGCGTAATATATTAATGGCAAAGGTACCCTAACATTTATTAAAAAGGCTTCTACTAACGTATAATTGAAAAAATGTCATCTAACAGAGTGCTTAGTCATAAGTAGGACTGCTTACTCAAGTAATCACTTATGTGTGTTAGTTTTAACTATACCAATTAGTTATGAAGTTTAATTTTATTCATACCAGTTTTATTTTGTTCAAATTAATTTTGAAGTTTAACTTTCTTCATATGAAAATTTTAAGAGATATATCAGCTAGATATGAAGAAATTTTTTATCATACTACTTAGTTATGAAGTTTACTTTTATTCATTCAAGTTTTCTTTTGTTCAAGTTAATTATGAAGTTTAATTTTTTTTTATTAAAAAAAAAATTTAACTTTCTTCATATGATTTTTTTGTTGTATGCATGTTATTTCATGCATATAGATAGATAGAATCTGTAGAGCTCTCTCAAATATCATGTCTTGTGGGTTTTTTTCAACAATTTTTTTTTTCATTTTACTACAGTCATTTGTAATCAGTTAGATTCAACCCACATACAACAAAGCGATTTGAATTGACAAAGGCAAGGCTACAAAACAATAAATTGGTGGTGCATACGGTACTTAATTTTAAACAGAAGTGTAAATGCATGATGTATGTGACTCAACGTCTCGACCTGATATGTTCTCCAATGAAAAACAATTGCAAGATTAATCTATATTATGCACTTGGTATAAATATTGTTCATAAAATCTGATTGTCTAACAAAATTTTGGACCTTGGTATTTAGTACAAACATATTGTACATATGAAGTTTCTTAATTAAAAAGCCAGTAATAAAATCATTACAAAACAAAATTATTTTTGAAGGAAAAAACACCCAAAGCTCCAAACCACCACACTACGCAAGTTGGTCAAGTTAATTGACTGACTACATGTAGCACACGATCAAGAAGTTTGTGTTTCAAAGAAGAAGAACGTGTTTTCAAAACAAATAACTGCAACGCGTGATTGAGTACATCGTAGGTAATTCAACACTTTAAAAAGAAATTAACTTCTAAATAAAATTCTCAACACCGTTAACAAATACCAACCTACTCATGCCAATCATTTTGCTAAGAATTTCCTTACTTTACAACATTGTTTATTTTATTTTTCTCTATTTTTTCCTCAAGAAATTTAGATCATTCTTACCCTCCTCTTCTTGGCTTTTATTTAATTTCCATGTTGTAGTAGTAGAAGAAGAGCCCATTACATTCACCACCACCACAAACAACAACAACAACATCACCACCTTCTTCTTCTTTCAAGCCATTGTTGTTGATTCAAGATAAGAAAATGGATCAACAAACAATGGATCCCATCAAACTTAAGCGGATTTTACAAATGTTGTTGTAGGACTGCTTATAAGTAATCACTTATGTATGTTAGTTTTAACTATACCAATTAGTTATGAAGTTTACTTTTATTCATACCAGTTTTATTTTGTTCAAATTAATTACGAAGTTTAACTTTCTTCATATGAAAAGTTTTAAAAGATATATCAGCTAGATATGAAGAAAAGTTTTATTCATACTAGTTAATTATGAAGTTTGCTTTTATTCATACCAGTTTTCTTTTGTTCAAGTTAATTATGAACTTTAATTTTCTTTGTTAAAAAAAAAAAAAAGTTTAACTTTCTTCATATGATTTTTTTGTTGTATGCATGTTATTTCATGCCAACAGACAGATAGAATCTGTATAGCTCTCTCAAATATCATGTCTTGTAGGTTTTTTTCAACAACTTTTTTTTTTCATTTTACTGCAGTCATTTGTAATCAGTGAGATTCAACCCACATACAACAGAACGATTTGACAATACTATAAAACAATAAATTGGTGGTGCATACGATACTTAATTTTAAACAGAAGTGTTAATGCATGATGTATGTGACTTAACGTCTCGACCTGATATGTCTTGCAATGAAAAACAATTGCAAGACTGATCTATATGATGCACTTGGTACAATAATGTTCATAAAATCTGATTGTCCAACAAATTTTTTAACCTTGGTATTTGGCAAACATATGATGTACATCAAAAGTTTGATTAGACTATTTCTCTTGTAAGCTTATATTGGTTTTTTTTTTTTTTTTGAAAAACTTAAGCTGGGGTTAAGGCAGACCCCCACTTGTATTAATCATCTAAAACCGATACGCTTACAAATCTTCTAAAGAGGATAGTCATTCGAAGGAGCCACATATACAACAGAGAAACAATTGGGCTAAAACCCAACCTATAAAGGACCTAAGAATATACATTTAAAACCAAGTCCTACAACACTACTTTTCAATTGAGCCGAAGCCCAATACAAAGCCATAAGACACTCAAGGTCAAACCTGACCCAAATCTACATGGGTTACTATAGACCCATTCTCATTGGTTAATTCATGACCCATCTTCCTAACCCAAATTAGCAGGTGATCTTCAAGCTTTGAACATCATAGCACGGATCTCCAAATACTTGATGTATGGTCAGATCCAACAAAAATATGAACCTTTGAACACCCTTCATGAAAATTAATTGCCTTGACCTCAAGAAAAGGATGGAATTTCGATGTTGTTTCTTCTTCTTCAACACCCACATTGATGAGATGAACACATCCCACTGCTGCATTCTTAAGGTCTATAATATTCAATAAACACTACCTTCAAAAGGTCTTTCATGACCAGAACCAACAAGAATAAGAAGAAATATATCTACATCCACCCATTATCTTGAACTCAAGATCAACAAAATTGCAAGGAAGATAGATCCATAACAAAATAACACAATTCTTAGATCTTTGATCTAAGAAAACCAGATCCAAGGATAGCAAAGATGAAGAACCAGATCTCAAAACGCTAGATGACTATCATTCAGATCTATTTAAAAAAAAAAAACAAAGCCTTTGATGCGTCAAAACAAATCAGATCTCTAAAAAACTCTCTTGATTCACTTTGCTCTAGTTGAATCCAATTAGAAGAAAGATAAGATCACGACTTTAAAATCTCTAATAGGCAATTAAATATCAGATCCACCATAGATTTAACTTCTTGCAAGTGCATCAACATAGACAAAGTAAACCTTAAGAAGAAAATTAAACTCAGATTCGGTGTCTAACAGCGATAACAAGCTCAAAACTATATCTTCTGCTAAGGATATGCATTAAGAAAACAGAAGAGGGTTGAGAGAGGTGAGGGGTTCTAGAGAGAAAGTATCTCTCTCTAGAACCCCTGCTTTGGGTTTTAATTAACCTAACAATGCACATTTTTATGTGTATGTTGATCAAGGTATAATATTCATTTTACATCTTAATAAAAAAAAATGTTGTATATCGAAAAATAAAAGAAAGTGCCTACTTAACTTTTTTTTTACTATGTACAATAATTTACTTAGAAGGAATAATGGAATATGTTTTGTATTGGCTCGCAATGTGCAAGATCATATCTTATATTAAGTGATGTCTATAGGATCATATATTATGTTTGTTTCTAGAAACAATGTATGTAGGAATTCTACTCCCATGAGTACTTGGTATTCTAATTAGTAATTAGTATTGTTATCCAATTTGGATCCTTGTATGGCCGGATTAGGAACTCTTGGGGTATTATATATACTCAACTAGTTGGCTATTGTAAAGGTGTGGTAAGAAGAGTGAGTGAACCAAAAGGTGAAAACATTACTAGATAGGGAGAGACAAATTTATAAGGGTTTTCATAATAGGGTTTTCCAGGTTCTAGTGTGAGAGAAAAATAGACAAAGAATTATAGATTTGTAATTAGGTTGTTTCTTTTCTCTGATTAGTGAAATCTTCTTAATTGGTTGCCGAGTGGAGTAGGCAGGTTTGCCAAACCACGTTAATATTGGTGTTATTGTGTATGATTGTGTTTTTTTGATTAATTTCTTTGTTATTTGCTATTATCTAGATTATCGGTATTACAACCAATCCTTGGGTTTAAAGTTTCCGTTGCCCAATAGAATACGAGTAGTGTTTAACTTTTTTTTTTTATTATTATTTTACTAATAATAATTTACTATGTACAATAATTTACCTAAAATATTTTCAAGTTCTGTTGAAGAAGATGAGGACGTAGCACGATAGCTCCTTTGATATGTGGTTGATTCATATATGCAACTGTAATGCCACATTCCGCTGAAAACCTTCTTGTAGTGGAAAATAGGGGAAGCGGAGGTTTAGCCATCGCAACTGGGCACGAAGATCTGACATGTTTTAGAATACAATAACCAGTCAACCCTTTATACAGTAAAACCCGGTCTCGATAAATGCATACCCTTGGGACCGAAAAAAAATATTACTTTAGCGATATTATTTATTTATCAATAAATTAATATTTATTATTTTAAAGGGAGATTTCAATCTATGTATGTGGTCAAAGAAAAACAAAATCAAAAGACAACAAGTATGCGGTCATACACCAAGTGAACATGATCCTGATCCAAATGACAGTTTATTTATACCAAATGTTTCGTCAAAAGAAGCATTTCGAGTAATAATCACATTATATAACTATTTGCTACAATATAAGCAAAATATTCCGGAAGTTGTGTATGCTCTACAAAAAGTTAAGGATATGGTTGAATTTGGTTTGGCTACAAAGAAAAAACAAACAACTTTAGATGCATATTTTCAGAAAAAAATAAATTTATAAATAAAAGTTCAAGAGTATACGATTATATACATAAATTTTTGTATGGATTTTACTAATTATTAATTTATATTTTCGTTGCGCTTTTAAGGATTCAATTTTTTTTATTACTTAATGCATTTAGTGAGATTATTACTTTAATACACATGCCCAAGTCGGAACCGAAAGAAATTATTATCTAAGCGAGGTTTGGTCATCATGTTAAATATGACTATGAGACTATGATCTATGAATACGAATCAGTATTGTATGAATTTCTGGTGAGTCTAATATGGTTATTACAATCATAACGTCAAGTCCGTTTAACTGTTTAAGTGCACATTTCTGCATGCCCTTGGTTAGGCAAGGTATGCTGGAATATTTTACATGAAGACTTTTATAAAGCTATTTTGAACTTCTTTACTTCTTGCAAAATGCTTCGGGGCATCAATGCCACTAACCTGTGTCTCATTCCTAAGAAGTCAAATCCTGAATTTGTGAGTGACTTTAGGCCTATAGCTTGTTGCACAGTTATATACAAATGTATTTCCAAGGTGATTGTGAACAGGTTAAAGCCTTTGATGTCGGAAGCCATCAGTCTGAATCAATCTGCTTTCATCATTGGAAGAAGCATAACAGACAATATCCTTATATCTCACGAGCTCTTAAGGAAATATAACAGGAAGGATATATCTAATAGATGTGCTGTGAAGATTGATATCTATGACATGGTACGGTGGGACCTCATTACTGAAATTCTTACCAGATCTGGTATGCCTCAGAGAATGGTTAACTGGATATACACAATGATTTCCTCTGTTCATTATTCTATTGTCATCAATGGCCAAACCCAAGGTTTTTTCAAAGGTAAAAGGGGACTCAGACAAGGAGACCCCATCTCACCTTTCTTGTTTGTGTTCATCATGGACATACTTGGGAAAAGACTCAGTACAAAATTTCAACAAGGCTTGTTGTCTCTGCACCCTAAGTGTAGGAATCCTTTTATTACTCACCTATGTTTCGCAGACGACTTGCTGGTTTTTTGTAAAGGTGACTTGGCATCTGCCTATAGCATCAGTCTATCCCTTGCACAGTTCTACCTTCTCTTCGGACTGCAGGCTAACCCTTTGAAGAGTTCCATTTTGTATGGTGGTGGCTTAGAAATGGAAAGAATGGAATTTGCTTCAGTCCTTGGTATGCCATTAGAGCAGCTTCCAATCAAGTATCTTGGCCTTCCTTTAATCTCTTCCAGATTATCTACTCAAGACTGTCAAGATCTTATTGGTAAATTCAGATCCAAAATCAATTCTTGGGCAAACTGATCACTCACCTATGCTGGTAGGGTTCAACTTATCAATTCTGTTCTTGGCAATAGTCATGTCTATTGGTCACAGATCTTCATGCTTCCAATGGCTACTATCCATGAGATAAACAGAATATGTAGCAGGTTTCTTTGGTCTGGCAATGATAGCAACAAATCACATAGACTTAGCTGGGAGAAAGTGTGCAGTCCTAGAAGTGAAGGAGGACTAGGTGTTAAGTGTATAAAGACCTGGAACAGGGCTGCAGTCAGCAAACTCACATTCAGGGCAACCCAAAAAGACGACTCTCTTTGGTATGCTTGGATTAAAAGCAACCTCATTAAACAACAACATTTCTGGACTCTTCAACCACCTGCAGACTGTTCCTGGGCTTGGCGTGGGATTCTTCAAGCTAGAGAATTCATCAAGCCTTATGTGAGCTACCACATTGGTTCTGGCGAAAGTATTTCGTTTTGGTACGATCCTTGGTCACCTTCTGGTATTTTGAGAGATGTTATTAATCCTGATGATAGATACAACTCCAGAATTCGAGACAATACTTTACTTAAAGAACTCATCATCAATGGCCGACTCAGAACTCCAACTGCTTCCTGTCCTAGTCTTGATGTTACATGGCAATATGCAAGAGACCTCCACATCAGCAGAAATTCGATTGAAGACATTCTCATATGGCAACCTCACCCTAGGGGCACATTTTCAATCAGAACAGCTTATGAAGTTATGAGGATCAAGAGGCCTGTTCTTCCATGGGTCAAACCCTTGTGGCTGACTTCAATGGTTCCTAAACATGCCATGATTTCCTGGATGGCTATGCAAGATCTCCTCCCTATGCAGGACAAACTAGTGAACTGGGGCATTATTAAAATTTCTAATTGTGTGCTATGCAACCTTGATCTCAAGAGCAGAGTGGACACCATCAATTCTGACCCTTCGTGTATTCAAACAACGTTTCCTGATTCATTTGATACTAGAGTGGACTGTTCAGAAAAGCCGAAGATTTGCAGCTGGCAACACTATAGATTCAATAGAAGAAGTACATCCATTTCTAGCACCACCTGGGCTGCCCAACATCATAGTTCCAGTAACAACCCTGTTTCTGAAAACAATCATCATCTTTTTTTCGACTGCTCGTTTTCGAAGGGAGTTTGGCAGAAAATTCTTAACTGGTGCAATATCTACAGATCTGTGGAGAGGTCACCAAGTGAATGGCATTGGATTTTACAGGCGACTAGAGGAAATGAACTTCATCACAATCTAATTCACTCTGCCTTTGCTGCTACTACCTATTGGATTTGGTTTGAGAGAAACAACAGAATCTTTAATAACCAGAAGACTGATCAAAACTCTCTCTTTAGAAGGATTACCAACGATATAAAGTGGATACTAAGTAATGTAACCAAGGAGCAACCCGACACATGCAGAAATAGAGATGTAGCTCAGATTATTGGAGGCAACTACAACTTCAAAGGTTTCAACCAACTCCTAGTGGCGTGGGAGAAACCTGAACCCCTTGAAATTGCACTTAATACTGATGGCTCCCTCTCTGAACATGAGGCAGGCATAGGAGGAGTGTTTAGAAACCAGCATGGAGTATCTTTACTTGGCTACACAGCAGGGATTACAAGCCTCTCTATCCTCTTCATTGAGATGTTTGCAATTCTTAAGGGGCTGGAAACTGCAACTCTTATGAACTATGGATCTATCTTTCTTCAGACTGATTTGCTTCAGGCTAGTAACATCATCAAAGGATTGTCACAACCTACATGGTGTGTCAAAGGTATACTAGAGAAAATTTTGGAATGCTCTGCTCAGTTGACCAACTTTAGAGTAAAGCATGTCTACAGAGAAACAAACTCAGTTGCTGATTCCTTAGCAAACTCTTGTAGGTCTCACGATGCCTTTACATTACGGCCCTGCTTGTTTGGGCTGCAAAAAAGGCAAATCTTTACCCATCTATAGTTAGAGTGGTCCCTCCCAAATTTACTCTTTGATTTGAATGGACCCCCACCTATTTTAGCTTAAACCCTATTGGTTCCCCACTTAAACCTTGTATAAACATGAGATAATCATAAATGGTCCCCTACTAGTTTATTAGAGAAAGGTGTAAAAATTTTGCACTTTTAAAATAACACCAAACTTTTGCATAAATTTTGTGCATAAAACTAATTATCAAGAGTTTCAAGCATATTAAATTAGGCTAAATTTCATGCAAATTTTTGCGGGGTAACCAAGCAGGGCACATTGTAATCCTTTACCTGAGCATACAAGTTCACTGATTGAACGAGATGCAATGGGTATGATGTACACTAGAATTTGATTTTATATAAACTGGTGGGGGTCTGCCTCAACCCCAGCTTGCATCTTGCAAAAAATAATGTATGGGCAACCACCAATCAGCCAAACAAGCTAGCTATGTCCAGTCTGCTCTTGTGCAGCCAGGCTATGCACAATTTCAGACCACTTGTACACATTCTGGTTCTGCTTAACCCATGCCAGTCATAATCATCCTCCGTCTTCCAATCTTGCTTCAGCTGCTTCGATCCTCAAGCACCACCTTACAATGTACTTTCAAGTGGGCAGCCAGCTTATGGTGGACAACAACAACAACAACAACAATATATATAGTATGATTCTTATGCTGGTCCTTACTCACAGCCTCCTGTGTATTCTGCTGACAGTACGTACTGTGGGCAATAATGCACATGGCTCACATATGATATGATGCTGCTGCACCCTGGAGGCTGGAGCTCAGCCTAATCAGCAAAGTGGAGTTGTGATGACTGATAACGGGGGAGTAAAAAGTAAAAAACAACAAAAGCTGCGTCCGATTTTACAATGTAAATTGGATCAGGCCTTAATTTATAGGTTGAACACTTGATCTAGTCCTGGTGCCTAATTTCCAGAAGTTAAATTGGGCTAGGCCTGCCGAATGCCTATAATCTGATCTGTCGAATTTACAGACAACTAGCTAGGGCCTAGGGTTCTTTCTCGTTTTCGTGCTTGTTCGTCAATCTCTCTCGCTTTCTCGATTAATTGCAAAGGTAAATTTTTAATTTTGAATCTTTTGATAAGAAAGAAGGATTAAGGTTGTTTGAATTGCTAGAAGATTTTTATTTTTATTTTTTCGAAAATTTTGGATGAGTGAATTGGGGAAAATTTAGTAATGAGAGAGTAGTATAGTATTGTGATGGATTATGGTTGAAATCTTGATTTATTCCATTAAACCAAGCAATTGTTCTTGTTTTGATATTTTACTTAACAATGGTTGGTTGTATTATCAATTATCAAAGACATGATCAGTAATGAGTTTATCTTGGATTTTTTATTCTTTGGTAATGATTAAATCTCCAAAGTTTGATCAGATTTTATTTATGAAAAAAATTGAAACCAGTGCATCTTGTTAGGATTAGGATGAGACAATTAAGTCGCTTCTAATTTGGGTTCCATGTGAAAAATTGACATTTTTTCCTTCTACACAACCCGATTTTCTACTTTGTGTCCTTTTTTATGGGGGGCTTTTCATTTTCTGCATAGCTTTATAAATTGGTACGTTTTGCACTTTTCATTGTCGACAACAACTTACAGTATGTTGGTTCTACTGCTATAATATTGCAGGTGTTTTTCCTCAGTGTGCTTGTGGTGTTACTGGCAGGTTTGTTTTCTGATTTTGGACTAGTGTAATCGCGATATCATGGATTCTCTTTTTGCAAGTTATGCTTCTTCGGATGAAGAGGAAGAACAACAACAAGCGAAATCTATTTTACATGAAACTTCATCTATGTTTAGTGAAGCCCCTCAAACTTCCCGTATCTTTTCTTCTCTTCCTGAACCCAGGTCCTCTGCCTCTTCGTTTCCTGCTCTTCCTCAATTAAATTCCTCCACGGTGTTCTCTTCTCTCCCTCAACCCAAATCCTTCTCCTCTGCTTTCCCTTCTCTTCCTCCATCCAAATCCCCCTCCTCTAACTTCTCATCTATTCCTCAAACCAAATCCTCTGTCTTCTCTTCTCTTCCTCCACCCAAATCTACCTCTAATTTCTCTTCTCTCCCACCGCCAGGCATACCTGATAATCCATCACTCTCTTCAAATCCCCTACCTTCTGATTCAAAACCCAAAAGGATAGTTCAGTTCAGGCCTCCTCTAGTGCTAAAACCATTTAATGGTGAAGATGACGATGATGATGACGAAGAAGAAAAACAGAGAAAACGTATTAAAGAGTCGAATTCTTCTGGTCCAACATCTTCTCTGAATTCATTCTTTTCAAGTCTTCCTGCTCCTAAGAACACCCTAGGTTCCGGTTCTGTTCCAGCCTTGGGTGCTGGTCGTCGATCTATTGTTGAAACCATTGTACCTACACCAAACTATGATGGAAAAGCAGTAGAGAATAAACCAAGTATTGCCAATGAGAGTCCAGAGAATTATGATGAAAATTTTGGTGATGGGTCATCTTCAATTTCAACATCTGAATTTTCAACTACTGTAAGCGATCCTTCAAATTTAAACCCCAGTACTGAAACTTATGAAAGCTCTGGTTATCATGAAGACAATGGCAATTATGGAGATTATGAGATAAATTATGCAAACTATGATGGAGTGGCAGCGATTGCACCAACAACATTGGCACCAGACACTTCGGGATTTTTTGGAAGTGTAGCAAGAATGCAAGGGAAGAGAGGGAGGAATGAAATACCTGCGGAAATAGTTGAAGTGAATCAGGATGAGTTAATGAAAAATAGACCAAGAGAGGATCAGGTCAAATCGACCGGAATAGCTTTTGGACCCTCTTATCAGGTATCTGATTCATATATTTTAATTATCTTTACGTACTTTCCTTTTCAGTGTTTATTTATGTGCAATTACTGTATTTAAAAGCTAAGATTGCAACAGATTCAATGCATCACCATATGCTACAATATCTTTCTATAGAACTTACTCTTGATAATGTCGGCATGTATGTGTTACATTTCCACATAACACTATGCAGTTTCTCTATACCCTTGATACATTATTCTTAGTTAACTGTTCAAACCTGAAAAACTGATGTCTAAACTCTAAAGCTGTTGAAGTACCTATGCAATCTTGTCCGCTGTCTTGTGTTGAAAAGAGGTAGAGTAGTTTAAGTTACATCATAATAACTTACTCATGATGATGTTGGCTAATATCTGATCATCATTACCACCTTAACACTACTCAGTTTCCTCGAAATCAAATTTCCTGTTTGTAAGATAGGATAAGAGAAAAGATGAATGTTCAACTTGTCTAGTTCTTAGGTTTTGGAGAATGTCTAGTTGTTAATTATATTTTTTCTTGTCTTTTTGAACGTGTGTTTGTGGAGTAAATTTATTTAGTGCCTGAGGTTCTTTGGGATCTATCACGTTCATTTTTGCCATCGCTGCAAGTGTTTCTGTGCTTTATGTCCATTTTCCCTTGTATCTAACATCACCTGGGTGAGTCTGTCGGATTATGGATATGCTTGCTTGTTGGAACTTTGTGTCCAGTCACTTCTACATGTAATATGTTTTGTAATTTTGTGGGTTATTTGGCTTGAGAGGAACTGGCATCATTTTGATGCTATGTCACTATATCAGCGTCGCAGGAGCAGGTCTTCATGTCGATAAAGGGTCATCTCTTCCACTAGTCAAACGTTTTTAGAGATTAAAGAGGTGTTTGTATTGCCTTTGTAGCAGGATGGGATCAGTTGCTGTATAAGGAGATAGGGTGGTTTTGTAGTCTTTTTGGGTTGTTTATTTGTATCAGCACTGTACTTGTAGACTGTAGCTGACTAGCTGTAGGTCATCTCGACCTACTTTTCTTTTTCTAAAGAAGTTCTCATTGTACCAAGTGAAAAAGGAATGTCTTTCAGTGTAGTCTATCCTCTGCTTTTATTTTTTATTTCGTAATTGTCACAATATGCAGTTGTATTTATTGAAATATGGTACCTAGTTCAGATCTATTTTGATTGAAACACACCCGTATTCATATACTATTTATAACAACTTAACTAGAATATAACTATTCTTTTGGTGTAAAAGCTGACACAATTTCAAGGAGACATACCGTTTGCTTTCCTCGTTTTTTCGTGGAAGTCTATTTTTGCGAGTTTGACTGCTTGTTTCATTTAATTGATGTTCTTGTAAAATATATTTGTAGCTACTTTGTATCGCCTGGGGATACCTTTTTCGTGGTGCTTGTGGTTGTAGTTGGTCAGTTTGTAACCTTTGCTTTGGATTTATCTATATATTGATCTTGTGCCTCTAAAAAAGGAATACAGCTAGGAAGAACAAATAAAAGAATGTGCAGCATATACTTATGTATTTTATTTATGTAGCCTGTTTCAACGAAAGGAAAACCTTCAAAGCTGCACAAGAGGAAGCATCAGATTGGATCTTTGTTCTTTGATATGAAGCAGAAGGAGCTGGAACTCGCAGAGCGGCGTTCTAAAGGGTTTCTTACTAAAGCTGAAACACACGCCAAGTATGGTTGGTGAGTTGTTACTACGCTCATTGTAATACACTAGTTGAAACTATGATGAAAATGAAGCAATACAGTTTAGGAGCAAAAAAATGAGAAAGTTTTTTTTTTTCCGTTTCTGTCATCCATGTAATTCTGTTATCTTTGTTTGAGTTGTGATGTATTTCAAATTTCAATGTGAAACAAAGGTTGCCAATAGTATATTTTTTTGCACAATACCTAATTTGATTCTCTTTACAAAAGGAAAAGAAAACAAAAGTTAATTGCTTCTAAATGAAGAATAGTGATTGTCAGTTGTCATCATTTGCCATACTTCAATGACCCACTGTCAGGGAAGATGTCATACTCCACAACTCTTTCTAGTCTTAGCATTATAGTATCTTATCTTCGTTATTATGTATTAATTGTTACCCAAGTCTTGAATAGTTGAGATTGAATGGCAAGGACCATTATAATTACTAGGTGCAAGTATTTCTGTTATAATTTTGTTACTTTGACGTGATTCAACTTTCATTCCTGCTTGCATAATTACGACTTGTTTTCTGTTATTATAGAATCATGCATTTATTGTGGTCAATTTATTGTTGGCTTATGGTACACATTCATGCACACATCACATAACATCCCAACCCAACTGGAACTCTCAGTTTTCGGTTGTTTCAGAGGTTTAAGTAAATGCGCAAAAAAATGCACAACATTATCTTTAGTGGTACAACTGATGCGATACACAAGTGTATAGGACTGGTGATTAAAGTCTCCCTTGGTACAACATTCTTTAATGATCCCTATTGATGGGCACCAAGTATCAATTCAAGGAAGTAAATTGTTCACGCGTGAGTAGCGCACCATAGTCTTTCCTCATCCATCTAGTAGACATGACGCGGAACAGAGCAGATGTATCCGTATGGTCTTACTGTCTATTGCCTGACAAAATAAGAGCCCAACCTTCTCTACGAGCCAGTCTGTTATCACCCTTGCTTCTGTTTTCAACAATCAATTTCCTTGTTGGGCCAGTATGGGCAGTTCTTATACATGGAGCACCAACAGGTGATCTGAGCTTAAAAGCGAAGTAAGCTAAGAGGAGTGGCTGTAAACCCATACGCTTCAGGACAAATTACGATTAGCCTGAGCCTACTTATTCAAAATTCAGCTAGAATCCTAGAGTAGATTTATATTGGGTTCATAAATCACTAAAACAAAGTGCTCTATTGTCGATTGCACTGGCTTGATCTTGATCGTGTTACTGAAACAAGCTTTGACAGGAGCTGTTGAAGCCTCAACCCAGATGGGCCTGGCTTGATAATGTTGATGTTACCCTGTTTTTCGCAGTAATCGAGTCTTGAAGTATTGTTTTCTGCATTTTGATTTATAGCTGAGGGTAAGCACCATTTTCCTCTCACCAACCCATCTGGTGGCCGCTTCAGGATGTCCTCATCCAACTTCTGGAGCACCAGATCATTTTCCTTAAACTGTCCAGCAAAGGCTGTTCCACTTTCCACCAGATTCTTGTAGTGCGATAGATTGAAGAAATGTTGTTCTACCTCTGGAGGGGTTTTCTGTATGAGGTATCTTAGATTAATGTTGACACTGGTGTTCAGGAACCGGGGGGAGTTGCAGAGGACAGTGTGGAAGTAGAATTCGAGGGGGTTTACTAGATTGGTGAAATACATTAGGAGAGTTCTTGGCAGGTTATCCCACCCATGTATGCAGTATTCCATGAAGTTTCTGGTGAGAATGGTCCATGAGGAACCTGCTCAAGCATATGAAATAGAAATTATCCAGTTACCATCATCACAATTTGACTTTTGAATGCACCAAACACTTGGATTTCGAATGAGATACTGACCTCGAAAAGTTCTGAAAGTGTTGGGTTTAGTTCGTGTCTCAGAAGCATATAAGATTGGGGCATTCTTTTGAGCATAAAGACCTGGGTCCACAATGACTTGGTTAATAGTGGTTGCCCTGCAACAAGAGAATTGAGTTATCATAGGAATGTTACTCTGGAAAACGCTTATGGCAATTGAGTTATCATAGGAATGTTACTCTGGAAAACGCTTATGGCTCATATGAATCGTTTGTTTACAATTTTGTTTGCTAGATTGGGGTGGGCTCTTACCTGTTCCGATCATTGTTATTAGAGTAACGAATGAAGTTGAGATCTCTGGGCAAGGAAGTGAAGGCATGTAGGAGATCTGCAAGCAAATACCAGATGTATTTTTACAATTAGGGTTAGAAGGTTGATAGATCTTCACATATGGTGTGAATATATCTAAAAGTTTGCTTGTATAAATTTCATCATAACAGACACCATGGAAGCCTTATATTATCTACCCAATCTATTTAGTTATCCCTTTTACCTTTTTTATTTTTTAGATTGTACAATGAGGAACCTGAAAATGTGGTGTTAGATAAACTTACCATCCTGGGTCATCATTGGATAATCCGAAGCACTTAATGGGATAAACCAGTCCCAATCTCGACTTATCTTTAAAAATAGAGCAGCTGCATGAAGAGTGGAAGCAAGGACCGATGATCCCTTGTGGTCAAGGGGATTGCTGCTGCCTACTATGTCCACATTTCGGAAAGCTCGAAAGACCTTATGAGATTTAACTAATAAAGCTAATTTCCTCTTTTCTTGGTCCGATGAAGAAGCATCAAGTTGCAAGATGTATCGGTTTCTAGGATGATAAACTGCCTTCAGCAGTCTTAAAATTTTCCCTCTATCTCCGCCACTACCACAAATCCAATAAGCAAAAACAGGTGGATAGCCAGGTCCCTTTACTCGAATTCTAGGCACATATGGATAATCATCTTTTGTCTCAGAGGTTTCTTCTTGAAAGAATGAACTTGAAAATGTACCCAACAGTAGGAGACACACAGCAAACACAAAGAGCACAACAGAGTACCCGAATATCCATGAGGATTTTTTGGATATCTTCTTTATGTTGCCCGCCCTCCAAAAATGTGATTTAAATCCAGTTCTCCAAACCTTCCATTCAGGATTCAAATGCATGGATCCAGAACTTATATTAAACACTACAGAGAACACCAATTGAACTGAAGGGAAGTTATTATGGAACGAGTTTAGTGTAGAGAAGGGTGCAGGTTTATTATATTCAAGAATCATTAGGGTAATAGTGCGATGATTAAACTACCTACTTGAAATGATGTGATGTTATGGTATGAAGTAAGCACTAAGCCAAAGTGATTTATAAACTTTAATTGCTACCTAACCAAACGTACGAAACAAGTTTACAGTTGAAATAGAAAGGAGTATAATCTTTAGTCATTGGACTTGTTGTCTGCAGCACCATATAAGGGACACAATGAAGGGAGAAAAAAGGAAGAGTTGGTTGGTATGTCTTTTCATAGTTTTGAAATGTCTTTTTCCGTTTTGGGTCCGTCCCATTTTCATTCTCAGTTGTTGTGCATGTAGGCTATGGTATTTCTGCAAATATTCTTGAACATGTAGAGTTCTGATGTCTTAGTTTATGATTTTTCTGACTAGTCTTCAAAAGCATTATGTCGTCTTCAATGTGGGTTGTTTTTATAGCCAATCAATGCGGCATATTTATCCCCATAGTGAATACAAGTCTTCGAGTAGAGTGACATGTTGTTCCAACGTCAAGGAGAGAGGTGCATGCTTATGTTGTATGATGATGTAGCTTTTGAGGCGTAATATGCCAGAAATGCGCATGATACACGACCTGATAGTTACCATTATTGTGGGCAATGTTCTGAAAGTGAAAGCTGATAAGCTGTGCTGTTGTCGCTTCTCTCATTCTAGCTTCTGATCTGCATATGAGTCTGATTACAAATATTATCTTGTGAATACCAATTAATTAATCTTAAAAATTCAGATTAGCATCAGTCTTTTTATTTAAAATTCAGATTTACTTGAATTATAAATGAGTATGAGGATATAGACAGGGATTGTGCTATTTTTGAGGAAATCGTAATAGTACATGTAATTTGCTCATCTGGATCACTTTGATTGGTATTTAAATAAGGGAGATCTTATTGCCACCTAAGAGCATCTCTAATGGGTCTCTCATATATTGCCGACACATAGGCAGATATGGCCTCCACGTAGGTGCCACCTACTTTCCCAAAAGTTTTTTTTAGCACGTCTTCTATACCTATATCAGGGGTATCCCTAACGCAAAAAGTTTTTTTTTTCTAAATTTTTTCTTCCACGCTGGTTCAACCAGCGTGGAATCTTTTTTCACTTTGATCTCTGTTCCACGCTGGTTGAACCAGCGTGGAAATTTTGGGCTATGCTTTTCTGGACTGGACTGAGCAAAGGAGATGGGCTTCGGTTGGAGTGGCAGAGCTGGTAATTAAAGAAACAGTTGTGGCCTGTTGTGTATCTAAAATTTGTTACAAACAGTTCCTAACCAGCGTGGAACATAAAAAAAATAAATAAAATAAGTTCCACACCGGTGTGGAAAAAAAAAAAAAAAAAAAATTTCCACGCTGGTTCAACCTGCGTGGAACAATTTATTTTTAACATCTGCTATAATCCTATCCCTTGTTCGATTTTGGCTTAAGTTTTAGCAGACCGGCCCACCACGTCCTATGTGGATGGCCGGCTGCTATAATTATAGGAGACGCGTTAGGGTCGACTTTTTTTGGGAATTCCTAAATTATAGGTTTTAGGAGACCCATTAGAGATGCTCTAAGAGATTTGTCAAACCCAATCAGACCAAATTGCTTTAGAAAACCCAATTAGATAATTATTTCATTATGAAAACGCCCTTACACACTCAATTTGAATTGAAAACCCAAAATTAATAATTTTTTTTTTTAATCTGATTTCTCTCCTAATAAATCAAATTAAAAAGAAAGATAAGAGAAACTCAAACCGTTATAGCACTTTTTTTCCATTTGTGTTTTCCTTTTTCTTAAATCTTGTTCATCTTTTTGTGTTTGATAATATAGATTTTATTACTCAAAATATTTGAATTTGTTTTCTTTTTCCCTCTTTCGTTTTGTGATTGTGAATTAATATTATTTAAAGATGGATATTATTTAAATGTAACCCAAAATTGATTATTAGAAGGGTGAGAATTGTTCAAATTGTTTTCCACCAATATTAGGTTTTGTGGGTAGTTATAGAGAGTTCAAACTTGTTTTCTAAATGGGTTTTTGATAAATAAAGTTGGATGTTTTACAAAAATAATAACTAATTAAAAGGGTATAATTGATAATTCATCATTAGGTTTTTGACGAGTTACATGGGTGGCAATAAGATCTCCCTTAAATAATTTTGTTTGATAAAAAGGGCTAATGTAAAAAATACAGTAGGTTGAATAATCGCAAATGAAACCTGTATCAAATTGGAATAGACGAATGCAATCTATAATATATCACTTATTAAATTTATTTATTTAAAATATGAAAATAGTTCCACAAAAAGACTACTCTGCATGATAGACCACTGGTAAAAGCAAAAAAAGTTACACACACACATATTAGTGCTAAAGAGTGCACTAGTAGCACTACAATCTCATTACACTGGTAAAAGTTCATAAGACTGCACTTGGTCTTCAAATTCTTTCACATTGCCTTTGGGATTTTCCTCAAACCTGCCCAACCTAAAGTAACTTAGGTCCACACCCTGTGCCTCTCCATTGATCACTAGGTCGGTCAAAACCCTGCCCACCACTGGTCCCATCTTGAACCCATGACCTGAAAATCCTCCGGCGATAACAACATCTTTTCCAAACTCCCCACCTAAGAAATCAATGACGAAATCACCATCTGGGGTCATAGAATACATGCATGATTGAGTAAAAACAGGCTTAGTGGAGTCGACACGCCCAGAAAATATCCCTTCAATCCATGAATACACTGAGTCCTCAATTTCAGTAGAGGCCCATGTTCTATTATCTGGATCACATTGGTATCCGCCATGCACCGCTATTTTGATCAACCCTGGAAATTCACATGAAGGTGTGCCATATATATATGGCTGACTGTAGCTCGCAAATGTCGGAAAACCATTATCAACAAGGAATTCCTCTTCATGACCCTTTTTAATCCTCCAGTAACATATGGTAGTATGTAAAGGTTGAATAGGCAAAACTTTTCCAGAAACCATTTTAACTAATTTTTGCATCCAAGCACCAATGGTAACTACACACTTTTTACCTCTAAACATAGAACCATTACTGGTAGAAACATACACACCACCCATTTCATAATCCATTTTTATATCTATAACCTCCATATTATCCCTAAGGGTTGCTCCCTTTTGAAGAGCTAGTGTTTGAAACATGGAAACTGCTTTTGTAGGCTTTAATACACCACCTAATTGCGTCAACAGTCCAACCCAATTCTCTGGCAATTCAAAACTACCATTAAATTGCTCAGAAACTTGCTTGTTATCAAGAACACTGCATGGAAGTGAACTAGACTTACAGTTCTCAATAACACATTGCAAGCTCTTGTTGTTCTTTGGACCCATATCAAATTGTGGAGTCTTGATGTAGACCTGGTAACCAATTTCTGATTCAGCCTCTTCCCATAAACGAGATGATTCGATAACCATATCTGAGTAGTAATCCTCAGGATATGTCGCACGAATTGTGCGTGACTCGCCATGGGATGATCCAAGTTGATGAAGGAAATCAAATTGTTCGAGGAGGACAACTTTTTGGCCATGTTTAGAAAGTTGATAAGCTGCACAGCTTCCCATTATGCCAGCACCAATGACAATCACGTCAAATTGCTCACCGGAATATTCCATTTCCTTTCTCTCTCTCTTTCTCTCAGCAAAAGCAAAAGACTACACTTGGTTTGGAACAAAATAGTACAAAAAAACAGATGAACAAACCAATTGGAATCTGAATTCAGTTTATATAGGACATAGTGGTATTAAAGTGACCTTAAGTTTTATGTATTTTCAACTTGGTACAACTAGCTTGAATGTTACAAATATATATAAATACAAAATAACAGTCATGGTCAAAACACCACGTAGGTCATTTGTTTGTATTCCTTCAAAGTCCAACAAGCAGAATCTTTCACATTGTAAATTTTACTGGGAAGTGGATTCACTGATTCACATCACGTGATGAAAGGAGTTGGATATACATAAGCAAATTCACAGCACAAGTCTATTAGCTAGCTAGCCTATGTATTTTTTTTAAACCAAAACAAATTTTATTGATAAAAATTTGAAGAATTATATAAACTTGGAGGATAAGCACGCTACAATTACGCTGCAAGCCCTTTCTAAATAGCAAACCAATCCTACGAAATATATATTCATTGGAACCCGCTGTCATCATATTACTATTCATCACTTTTTGTACCCTCCTGAGAAATTCAACTGTTTCTGGTGCTAGAAACCCAAAAGTGTCAAAAACAAAAGGAATAAAGTAATGCTGGTTCGTTGCACATGCTCCCTCGTATTTCCGTACCTTAGCTGCAGTTGCATGAATGACTGTCTGACCCACTTCAAAATTTCCATTACCAAACCCCACCATCGGAGATGCCCCTGTGATGTCAACACATGCATATTTCCTTTCTAACCAACTACATATCAAAACATCAGCGGGGCGTAGTGTTGATCTACCTTCTGACGGGTCTATAAGAAAATTGATCGGAACATCTCTCTTAACCCGTATTCTTGCTCGCCATACTACATTATACAGTATATCACACACATGATCGTGTCTCTATTTAAAATCGGGGTAATAGTTATAGTGTACAACATGGTTCCCAAAAGCGTCCAGTCGACTCTTTTTACATACCGAAGAATGGCACGGTACTCTACTGCCGTCATGCGTTGTCCTAACCCTTCTATAGGAATAGCAGTAAGGAAGTCTTTGACATGTTTGGTCTGTAAGGATTCTATCACAGCCCTCTGACGAGCAGACAAACCAAAATCTCTGTCAATACCAGTAGCAATCTTCCTGTAGTAAGCTTCCGCCAGTGTGTGTTGGGGTTTGGGGGGGGGGGGGGGGGTAGCCCTTGAGACTAGGATACTAAGGTCGAAATCAGGGAGAAAAAGTTGTAGCTTAGCAACTACACTATCAAAAACATCATCCATGTGTGCAGTACCACACCGTCGGAGTATGCGGTCCTGGAGCTTCTTAGTTTGGAATCGAGAGGCTGCAAAGGCAAACTTACTGACATCTGTGGCACAATAACTGCCAAGACCACCAACGCGTAATGACATGGTTGTTATGCGCCACTGAAGGTCGCCAAAATCCGAACCATCAGAAACTACGATACCTTGAAGGGTTGCCCGAAAGATGCGGCCCTACCCCGTTTTATGCAAGCAGAGTTGTTAGTGAGGTCCCCTACCCCGTTTCATAAAATAAAAGGATTGTGCTGAAAATGAAAAGTCCCACGATGACGTCAAGAACGACTAGAGGGGGGTGAATAGTCCCAATAAAAATTATCTAGGTTAAGTGAATGATTATACAGAAGTGGAACACTCTTAACACAAGACAATAAAAACTAACCAGGAATAAACCACACTCAGATAAACAAAACAAGGCTAATCCCAGTCTCAGTCTGACAAGGTCCAGTTAACTGGAGTCCAGTCGACTGTAGGCTCGTCCAACAGAGAGGATAAATGACAGATTAGGCAAAAACTAACAATACAAAGATGATGAGAGTAAATAGAAAGTAAAGAACAAGCAAACCACATAAGAGGCTTGGTTTATAGTGGTTCGGCAAGGATGCCTACGTCCACTCTTCAAGGAGGCTTTCTTAGCCTTTAGAAATTCCAGGCAAAACAAGGTAGTTACACACAGTACACCACTTCTTCACCACAAGCACTTCTTGTTGAATCTCTAATGAATCCTTTAACCTTGAATATTGTAGAGATACCTAACCTCTAACCTAGCATACTAGGATTTCTTCTCACAAATCACTTTTAACAAAATGGGTTTTGTTTCTCTTAATGATTTCTCTCAAAAGATGAATAGAGAAAGAAATTAAAAGCACTCAAGGTTGGTTTATAGAACACCAACTACAATAACTCTCACTCTCATAAATAAGGAAGCATTCAATGTAGTGAGTGAAGTTAATTCGATGGAATGGGATGGATTTCAATGAAGCTCTTCACTTAGGGTTTATCACTTTTGAATAGATAATAGAGCTAACACCATCGAACTTTTCTTTAGCCTTCTCTTGCTAGATATACTCCATAAAGTGCAATAGATCCGTTGGTCAAACCTGTGCTGCTGAAAATAATAAGTTCCGTCCAGTCGACTGGGGTCCAGTCGATTGGAGCAAGGAAACCTGGAGGTTCTGTCTGGTCTTCATTTTCAGCTTCTTTTTCAGCTACATAATCTTCAAGTCTTCAGCTCTTCATATTCTCCAAGACACAAGATATACTTACATGACTTGTTACAAATTTTTTTAGGGTTTACATGTGTTTTTACAAAATTACCCTTTATCATAATACACAGCACAAAACCATAGCTTTACAGGATGCACCCACCCTCATTTAAATCAACCAAACAGCTCTTGTTCATCGAGCAACACCTTCCTCATATCCCCCTATAATATATCCCTCCCTAACCACAACTTCTGATTATATAATCCATATGTGGTAAAAAAAAAAAACATAATGTTTAACATGACAATGCAAAGTGTTAAGAGCTTTGGCATTTGTCGTAGTAATCCACGTGAATGTGCTGGTGAATAAGAACAAAGTCCTGAAAAAGATATTTGCAATGCATGCTGGAATCTTTAATAAAAAGATCGAGATATGATATGACCATTCGTATCTGTAATATGGTGTGAAGTACTGTGGACTTACTTCGATCACTCTTGATTCTGATCTTGGACAGCTTTTGTTTTTTTCTTAGTCATGCACCAAATCAGAAAATTTTGCCTCCTTGATGATGAGGACTCTGAATAGGATTAATCACCAGTATTCACCACAAGTTTTATAGCTTTTACTGTATATCTATTACACAACAATAAAAACAGTAGCAATCATATCTAAAATGGAGATAGGTATTGATAAAATTCATGCATGGATCGGAGACAAATGGGATTGACACAGACACAGTTGTGTATATATTATTATCCCCATTCACCATCTGCTGATATATATTAGAACTTCCAAATAATTCTCTGACTATGTACCTTGGGGAAAAATAGATACTGTAGTAAGTTTTCAAATGCTGAGTACCTAGCTTCATGTTGAGTTAAGCCTGCTTTGGCCAAGATACATTAATTAAAACACGTCAAAACTCAAAATACAAAATCAAATATATATTTTTCAGCAACAAAAATTATTTTCTTGACATATAATATCATAGCTGAATTTGGATTATTGTGAGATAATATCTGAGAGACATAACTAATAATAATTATATAATTAATAAAGTTAGGGGAGATAAGATAGTTATGACTTATGAATTTATGATAGCACTTGCATAAACAAAAACAAACAAATCCTACAATAAGAGACTAAAGAGTTCTCACAGAATAATCTACATCTCTACCTGTAATACCCGGTATTTCATAATAGAAATTGGATTTTAATTTGGACTTCTTTGACTATATAAATAGGTTTTATAAATGGGATTAGTATTATGCCTTTGAGCTTTATTTTAAACTCATCTTTAGTTCCACATAAATAAATATTAGTATATATAATATTCTTAGTTATTAAATCAAAAAGAAAAACCCTAGATCTTAAACTTGAAGAGAAATATATGGATTCCCGTTTTTGATAACACCCTGTTAGTATTTCGGCCATAACTCTCTCTACAGAACTCGGAATGACATGAATCTTACTTCATTAGAACCCTATTGAAAATACGCATCTGAGCATATAAAGTAGAGTATGTGAATCTTCCGGACGTGACCTGTACAACTGATTCTTTGGAGGTCAGAAAATCTGTGACTGGATTGCAGTATGGTGGTTTTGAGTTGTGTTCTTCGTATATTTGGTGTTTGGTGGTCTTCTTATGAGGCAAGTTATATTACTTGATGTTTTCTCTTAATTTTCAGATTAGGTTGAAGTGTTAGTTTGGTTATTAAGTTTGGGATAGTAGAATAATAATTGATTCTCATGAAAATACATGTTTTAATAATTAGAATTTGATAAATATGCAAACTTGTTAATATTTAGTTATTAATATTGCTGAAATTTATATTTTAAAATATGTTATTATTGGATTTGAATATTTGACTTGGTATTGTAATGTTTGATTGAACCCATTGGTTATGGACTTTCTTACTTTAGAAATTCCTGAACTTGACATCATACACGTTTATGTTGTTCGTCATATATATTTATGGACAATGATTGGAATAGAATGGTTGGATTGAACCATGTGTTGGGTTAGATTTGGGCGTGTTAAACAAATTAACACCGGACCCGTATGATGGGGAGACGTCCTGGAGTGTTGTCACATGACATAACTCAATGAGTGTATGGCGATGATGCGTACGACTCGGTGCTACTGCACAACTTTATATATGAATTTCATGTGAGTGTATGGCGATGATGCGTACGACTCGATGCTACTGCACAACTTTGTATATAAATTTCATGGATTAAAATTGATGAATTTGGATGGACTTGATGATTTGGTTTGAGATTGAAATTGATAAATTTGATTGATTAGATTGATTTGGGCGTGTTTGTTATACTAACACAGGACCCGTGGATTTTAGGCGTGTTAATTATTATAACACAGGACCCGTTGGGAGACGTCCCTAAGTTACGTCAAATGACATAACTTGATGAATGTATGGCTGTGATGCGTACGACTCGGTGCTACTGCACAACTTGGCACTTGATGCATGGATTTGGATTGATGTAATATGATGGATTGGAATTACTGGATAAGGACTTGATCTAATATTGCAGACTGATTAATTGATTGATTGATTAATTAAAATAGATTTTGATTATTCGATTATTGGAGCTGAAAATATGATTGGCATTGCGGATTACCAGGGAATGATCTTGTTGATTTATTTATCATTGTGTTAAATGTTAAAATAAATTAATTATTATTTATAATTGTTTATCTTTAGGATGCGCAGATTCATTTTCTGGGAATTAAGATCGATCCTCAAGTTCTGTAACTTGCTGGCGTTTAACGTCTTCCCTTTTCCCTTTTCAGGATACAAGTGTTTTAGAGATGAAGTATTCGATAAGAGCTTGGTGGAGGTTGTCTTGAGTTGCTCATATGTTTAGTTGGAGTTTGATGAGTTGTAACCTTCGGGCATGACTCTGATGTATATTTATATTTATATAGTTTGTATTTTGTTTAGTCTTCCGCTGTTAATTTAGTATTTGTTGTTTATTTTATTATGTTCTTCTGTGGTCTAGAGGTGTGATATCACGTGATAGTAGTGTGACCCTACGGTCCATGGAGGACATATGGAGATCATTATGACTTTGTTGCCCGATTTTGGCCTGGCCAGCTAGGATCGGATTTCAGGGGCGTTACACTACCTACAGTGGAAAGGGACAATCCAATTCCAAGAAATATATATGCTAGCTAGCTAATACTTAATAGACTTGTGTTGTGAATTTGCTTGTATAAAAAAAATCTTTTTTTTTTGATAAAGTATTAAAAAAAAAATCTGAAAACCATATTGTTGATTTGAACGTCACAAGGACTGCGCGGGCACATATTCAGATGGTGTGCCTGTAGTGTTAGATGATAAAAGAGCATATAAGGTGCAGGTAAAGTATAATTCGGAGGTCTCCCATGTGTCACACCTGTAAGTACTTTGGACACAGCTACTAGATGTCCAAAACAAGAGAAACCAAAAGCTTCAAAGAACAAGGTTTGGCTGCAAAAACAGGTTAAGAAAAAGGTTATGGGAGATAACTTACAAGGGCAGCAAGCTAAACAAACAACTGGTAGCTTAGTTGGTTTGTTACCCCTCTCAAACACTCCCACGAGTGAGAGGTTGTGAGTTCAATTCTCATCAACAACGTTTGGGGGAATTTTTTTATGTAATTCTTAGGTGGGTCAGCCTTCGGGCCTGGTTAGAGCGAAAGCAAGTCCCTGAGTAGCAGAATTGCTCGAGTTGCAAGATGGCGGTGTGGACGCTTAGGTGGTAGCATCAGTAGCCTTCGGGCCTTGCCATTATAAGCCCTTTGGGCCTTTTCCTTGTAAGCCTTCAGCGCTTCACAATATTATGGTTTTTGATTGGCCTGGTTTTGGCGATCTACAGTGGCGTATGGCAACCCTTCCATTACGTTTGGGTAGACTTGGTATCTATTGTGCCACGGATGTTGTGAAGTTTGATTTTGTAGCTTCACGTACTCAAACAAAGAATCTTCAAGACCTTATTCTTCGAGGTTGTGAGACTGTACCTATGGGTAATGTTTTTGATACTGTCATTGCTAGTTTACATCTTTCTAAGCCTGATTTTGATCTCAGTAATCTTGCTCCAACTGCTAGCGTCCCCTTCAGACCCCAATATGTCTTAGCGGAAGCATACTACAGCAAGATTAGTTTTGGTTTTGAGAGGGAATTTGAGTTGTCAGTTAGACAGAAGACTGTGATTGGATGTGTGCAATCAGAATATGCCAAAGATTTCTTCCTTGCTATCCCGATGGAAAAGCTTGGACAACACATGACGCTTGTCGAATACCGTGTCATTCTTCGTTATCGATTGATGATCCCTCTATATTCAGATGGTGAGCTTTGTCCAATGTGCAAAAAGAGCAGACTTGATGCTTTTGGGGACCATACGACCCATTGTAAACATTATTATGCTTGTTAAAATGGCCCTTTGACCCTAAACCCGGCCCGGTCCGGCCCGCCCGACCCATTCAATGAAAAAAGCCCTTAAAACTTGGCCATTATGATTTTTAGGGTAGGGCTGGCCCGACCCTCTCTCTTTAAGGGTCGAGTTAGGGTTTAGATTTGAAAATCTTAGACCCTACCCTTAGCTTGGCCCTAATTAACCCTCTCAAAGCCTTCTTATGGCCCTCATAAATATATGTATAATTTTTAATATATTTCTCTATATATCAAAATTTGAACATTTTTTAGAGTTTTAATTATAAAGAATTTTACGATTAGACATAGATGTCACTTTTGTTTAATTTATATGATATTTACAAAATATTTATCGAATATTTCCCGAAGTAGTTGTTAAAAAACTATTATATAACTAAAGGATATTGATTCTCAATAGAATATTTTATTAACCATCTATTTCATTATTGAGCATGCAATTAACGGTATTATATTATTATTTTAAATGTGTATTTTATACTTATCATGCTAGAATTTTATCAATTTAGGATTAAATTTCTAAAGTTTGAAATTTTAGTAATAAGATAACATCTAACTATGAGTTCTTTGTATTTATTAATTGTAATACTCTTGGAAAAGATAATATCATATACTATAACAAATTTTGCGGTGAAAAAAATATATTTGTACATTTAAGAATTGAAACATATTATACATATTTTTTTCCAAGTAAAACATTAAAATGATATTAATAAAAACATGATCGCATGTTTTTTTCCAAGTAAAACATAATTCTATGTATCGACCCTATCAACCGGGCTTGTTTGCCCAGCCCTCAACCCTTTAAAAAAATGATAAGGGTCGGGTGAGGTTTTGACAATTTTTGTGTTAGCCCGCTGTGGGTGCAAAAATTTGATCCACAAACTCGAGATATGTATTGATTAATCGAACAGTTACAAAGAAAGTCTTGCATAGACTGAGATGGGATGGGAGTATACAATGAGACTGGACTTGATGAAGATCAGGCTGCCTACGTATCCAAGAAGATGAACTTGGAATCAAGTCTTTGCTTCCACTAAGCTCTAATGGAGTTGCTCAGTGAAAGACTCGTAGTTCAGAAGGTTAAGAACTCATGTATTTGTAGTAGACCGGAGGAGCCTGGCTCAACCAACCCTCCGGTTCAACTGTGAAAATGCTTTCCGCAAAGATAGCTTGCATGTTGTTGGGCGGTTATCCCTTTGGTTTGAATCCCCCTTGACCAGGATGACTGCCATATGACATCCTCTGATAGGCTCTGATTCAACCTGGGTCTTCCTTTATCTTCTCCAACGGGCTAGAACAATGGGTTATGTTAGCCTGGAATCTTGCTGGACTTATCCAGTTGGTTGGAACTTGGATTTGACCAAGTCTGAAAGCAAAGACTTGGGCTTGACTCCTCGGACCGAAGGCCCAATCTACATTGCATACACCCTGGCCAGGTCCTCTGGGTTTCTATGACAAGCCTTTGGATGAGCCTCTGTCGCTATTGGACTTTACTGGGCCAGACCTGGCTTACTTGATTGAGGTGGGCCTAGCTGATGTATGGGAGCCCATGGTTCAATTTCTTATACAGTAACCGGGGCTCCACCCACTGATCGTGGACCACCCGGTGGGTCAAGATCCACAGAGCGTATGTGGACTCCTTGAGACCGGGTTGGGCCCTACCCGATAGCCCAGGCCTGGATGGCTAATGCTCAGGCGCTCCCGGTTTAGCTTCTTATACAACCACCGATGACTCCTGTCGGGTATTTTACCTAGGGTACACACATCGCCCCCTCTTTGTCAAGTAGTAGAAAATCTGCTTGGGAAAGATCTTCGAAATATCTTCCCCGACTGATGAGATTCGGAGGACTCCTTCCTTGATACGACTCTTGATGACGATTCTGCATCTCTTAGACCAAGGACTAGGGTTTGCTTCTTCCTTCTATAAATAGCAGGCCGGAGGCGAGGGAGGATATCCACTTCCTTTCCTCCGGTCTCTGTTGTTGTTACGCTGTTGTTGTTTCTACTGAAGAATGGCTAACAACCGGAGTACCATCAAGAAGTATACTGTGGATATGCGGGAGAAAATGACTGGAGATCGAAGACCGGGATCACCGTATGGAGTTGATGACAAACGCCTGTTTGGAGGACATTCATCAGGTGTGCTTGAGCCTGTTTGCCTAGAACGGACAGCCTGCTGATAAGAGCCGGAGGCTTAAAGCTGCCACTCAACGGATCCGGGTTCTTCAGAGTAAACTGGCCACCGCATATGTTCTGTTGGAGAAGCTGGGGTACCATCTGGTCAAGGAAGAGAAGAATACTTGACCTGTACCCCCCGGCTTCCTACACTATGTAGGTAGGGGTGCAATTCGAGCCGCTCGAGCCGAGCTAAGGTATTCTCGAATTCGGCTCGTTACTAACCGAGCCGAGCTCGAGCTGAGCTCAAAATTAAGATCGAGCTGAACTATGAGCTCGAGCTCGGTTCGCGAGCCAACAGTAAAACTCGAGCTCGGCTCGTTTCGGTTCGCTGGCTCGTTTGGCTCGTTATAATACTAATTCACTGATTTGATGAAACACACAATAATTTCTGATCAAACACACAATATGCAATAATATATCGTAAACAACAATATTTCACTGTAAAAATACACTCTAATGTCGCAAATTAACAAAACAAACAACATCTTCTAGTTTCTTAGAACACAATTTCTTCTAGTAGACTGAAACACAAACATTAAAACATAAAGTTAAAACAAACAATCCATCATAGTTCCGCACACCAAAAAGTTATAACAACCCATCATTGCTAACCATCTTCATGCCTTGCATAAGTGAGATATCTTCAAGAGTTCCAAACCCTACAAAAACAATGATACATACATGTGAAAATCCAATCACAGAACTACACTGCCATTGCATTCATATCAAGATACCTTGTAGGCAGCCAAAAGTTACAAAATTTACAGCAGGAACTACCAAACTGAAGTGTATATTCTTTGACAGACTACACTAGTCGCTCATATCAAATTCTTTATAACTTGTTTTGACTTCTGATGAAGGAATCAATCTAAGTACTTTGTATATATACTTTATATGATACAGACATACACCCAAATACTTTAACATATACAAAGGCCAATTCCGTCTAGAATCTAGATTCAGTTCAGAAATTGGTACTGAAAAATTATCTTTAAGGAAGACAACTCTAGTTGCTAAATGATACTATAAGAATATGATCTTACCAATAAGAATAAACGAAGTTTAGGATCTTACCAATACACCAACAAAATAATGCTACATTCCAACTAGCCTGAATAACCGAATATCATAACCTGAAATTAAAAAGCAAAAGTAAGACTATATATAAAATTCATAAAATTTTACAACCTAATAAATAATTCATAAACATGTAAGATGTTATACTTACATTGGCCTTATTTATACATTGAACTCAGTCCGCAACCAATTTGAAGCACAAAGAAGACCTTCTACCGTGTCATCACCTAATGAAGCTCTGTCATCACTAATAACTCGACGTCCGACACTGAAAGCTGACTCAGATGGTACAGTAGTCACAGGAACGGAGAGAATATCACGAGCCATTTTTGACAAAGTGGGAAACTTCAGGGTATTTGATTTCCACCATGCCAAAACATCAAACTCTTTACCTCCACCTACTAAAGCACTTTCTTCAAGATAAATGTCTATCTCCTTTCTACTTGGTTGAGCAGTACTTCTTGTCTTGAGCCAATTTTCGAACGCAACTCTTTCTCTATCATCCTCGTTCCTAGGAAGACCCCCACCACCATCTTGACCAATGTTACTATTCCCACCATTTGTTCCCATAGCAACGTAGTCATCATAAAGGTTATGCAATTCGGCTCTAATGTATTGCAGTTTTGTCTCCACTTCCTCTAATCCATATAGCTTTTCAAATACATACTCAATATGCATCATTTCGTTTCGAGGATCCAAAACAGCAGCTATTACCATCAAAAGACTACTCTCCTTCCAATACTTGTCAAACTTTTCTTTCATCCTTTGAACCATAACCTTCATGAATTCTCTTTGGTCATTAGCCATATCATCCAAGATTTTTCTTATTTTCCAAACTTGAGGAAAAAACAAATTTGAAGTTGTGTAGTCACGACCTGAGAAAATGTCAGTTACTTTATCAAAAATAGCTAGAAACTTGCACACATCGCTCGCTATTTTCCAATCATCATCAGATGGCAACCAACAATATGAAGTGTCTCTTATTGCATATCTAGGAAAAACATCTTTGAAGATAAGTGCTCTATCTAACATATGAAATGTTGAATTCCATCGGGTGACACAATCAAGAATCAAAGACTTATCAGTGGGCAAAAACATATTCTTGACAACTTCATTGAACTTGTAAAGACGCGAAGGGGATAAAATGATGAACTTTACACTTTCACGAACATTATCAATAACACTTTTAAGTGGACTCAACCCATCCTGCACCATAAGATTCAAGATATGTGCACAACACCTAACATGAAATATCTTCCCACCAAAGTAAAGTGCATTTCTACCTTGAAATTGTTTATTCAAAGTTCTAACAGCCGCATCATTTGAAGAAGCATTATCAAACGTAATAGTGGAAATCTTGTTTTCAATTCCCCAATCAGAAAGACATTCAAAGATTTTATCAGCAATGACAAGTCCAGTGTGTGGTGGTGGCAACAAACAAAAGTTTAATATGCGATTTTGCAAATTCCACTCATTATCTAAAAAGTGTCCAGTCACACACATGTATCCTTTAATTTGGTTAGAAGTCCATAAGTCGGATGTTAAGCTAATCCTACCAACACCATTAAACATCACCTTCATTTTTTTTTTCTCTTCCGCGTATAATTTCATGGCATGGTCTCTAATAGGTTGGCGACCAAAAGGCTCATATTTGGGGTTAAACATCTTACTATAGATTCTAAACATCTTATGTTCAACCATTTTAAAAGGATACTCATGAACCATGATCATCTTAGCTGTGATATCTTTTATGGCTTCTTTGTCATACTTGTAAGTTGTCAAAAAACCAGTTTCTCCACAAGACTCAAAACTTAAAAGTGACTGACCTGGACCATTACCTTTACCAGAGATTTTAGCTTTGCGACTTAAGCATGTATCTACATGCCTTTTAAAGCTTGAAGTTGGCCCCCCCTTACTATACATAAAATGTCGGAAACAATGTTTGCATTTCACACCCGTCGTCTTGCCGTCTTGATCTACAATCTCTTCAACATCAATCCATACACCGGATGCCTTTGCTCGTTTGTGTGCTCTAGATATTTCTACTGCTTCTTCTTGAGTTGAAGCTTGCAAGTTGACTTGTTCATTTTCCATATTCACAGGAGTTGCAGAAGAAGCTTCTAAATCTATTGGATGCTTGATTTGATGTCGACATAACCTGACAAAAAAAATATATATATTATACAACATTTTAATCAAACCAAACTGTTGCACAAGACATGAAATAATCTAATAATGCATATAAGGTTCAACAGGTAGTTAAATAGTGTAATTACACGATTAAGTATATTGCAGTCCTCCAAGATGATGGCAAACAACATATTTCCTAATGTTAACAAGCTATTACATAACCTAATGACCTTAGACTTTTTGTTGAGTAAAAAAAGAGAAGTTATGATCAATAACAATTTGTAATATACAATATAGTGTATACAAAAAAGAGAAGGGTATTATGAAATCAATGACTGAAGCAGTAAGCAATTACTACATTGTTTTGAGCACGGTTTAGAGGCAATAATGTATGTGGATTTACCAAAACAATCTAATTTTGAGCATAACTTGTTTCTCTTGATGTGCTAAACAACTAAATGTACTGTTGATGTTCTACAAAAGTCAAATTAGATAACAGGGTATTGGGAATATTGTCTGTATATGGTTTATTAAAACTTTTTATAAACATGATGGATGATTTAACTTGATTTGAAAGCCTTATTAATCATCACTCAGATATATTGCTTCATGGATTTAACTGACATGTTGTTTTGTTCCACAGCTTTTTATGGAGTTACAAACATTAGAATCTACAATATCGCATTGTCAAATGGCACAACAAAAAAAAATAATAACTCAATGATGAATAAAAATCAAACCTTTATAACAATTTCACTTCATCTGATCTCTTTTACTATTAATTTATATATATATACAGAAATTGAAACATTGGAATTTTTTCAGACTGATATAGTTAAATCGATACATAATAAGCAGACAAAACTAACCAAATATGAAGATTTATTTCAATCCAAAACGAAACGTTTGAAAGCTTCACCTTTTCAAGACTTTTTGTGATTTTGTTTTAGTCAAGAGTTAAAGACGAAGAGAGAGAGAGAGAGAGAGAGAGAGAGAGAGAGAGAGAGAGAGAGAGAGAGAGAGAGAGAGAGAGAGATCTGAGCTTACTATGTTTTGGGTTCATTGATCTCACTAATTAATCTGATGGCTAGGATAGTTTAAAAGATTACCTGTTGTTTCACTTGTTTGTTGATTAATGGAACTATGGAGGAGAGAAGATGAAGAATTGAAGAGAGAAGAGAGAAGAGATCTGAGATCTGAGATTAATGTGCGGACCACATACAGAAATTTTTAAGCCCAAGCCCATAAGCTAAAGACCGGGGTAATATAGTAATTGACTAATTGCAAATAGTTAACGAGCTGCTCGGCTCGGCTCGGGCTCGTGACGAGCTCAAAAAATGGCTCGAACTCGGCTCGTTTAGATAAATGAGCGAGCTGAGCCGAGCCCAAGCCGCTCGGGTCAGATTGCAGCCCTATATGTAGGGGAGTAGTGCCCCTAATTAAATCGAATTAATGAAATTTTTCTTTATTCTGCCTTTGACTTTTTCCAAATGCTGAATCACCATCTCGTCAGTCTCTTGAGGACAAAGGTGTATGTCATTGTGAGTGAGACCAGTTCCTTGTGAAACATTACTTGTTTTGAGTGACTCGTGACTCCCTTTCTTCTGAACGAAGGAGTTCTCGACAATCCGGCTTCCTTGCTTCCTGCGGCCTTGACAATGGCAGACTCTAAGCCACTCTCTAGTGCAGTAAGCGACAATCGATCCGAGATCGTTCGAAAATTATCTCGTCTGGTGGATGACCTTAAGAGGAAGATTGGCGAACTTCGGGAGGGACAACTTCTTCATGAAGATATGTATGATACCCGAATGGCGGGTATGAAGGAAACTGTGGAATACTACCAAGATAAGTTGGAGGAGAAGGTGGTCGAGCTTTCGGAGGCCAAGGAGCGGGCAGATCTTGCTGTTGTTTCATCCTGGAAGGCCGGGTATGTTGTTGTCAAGATTAAGTATGGCCTTCTTGTTGTCCGAAATCCCCGTCTCCCCCTCTGATGTAATCCAGTTCTGGTCGCACTATGTAGGGGATTTGGTGCACCCCGTATCATGCATTTCATAATAAGATAATTTCTTTTTTTATCACTGTCTTGAGCTCCGGTATGTAGGTCCGGTTACCTTCCCGTTATAATGAATGCATGAACACATGTTGGTCAATCGTCCTTTGACCGTGATGACAAAGACCGGAGGTCCACATGTCGCCGACCTGGACCATGTGGACCCCACCCATACATGCTGAATGGATCTCGATTGATTGTATGATGTGAGACCCAGCTGACTTGGGCTCCAGATGACTATGCGGTGTGGGTCCCAGCTGACTGTATTAAGTGGGTTCTACTTCGTCTTTTCTGAATTTTCTCTTGTTGGCGGGAAGATGTAAAGCTTCAACTTCTAGTGAAAGCTTGTGACTCTTCACTGATCGAGTCATTAAGCTTGTTGATTTAATGATCTTGAATTAATGGAGAATCCATTAAGGAACTTGGAAGACCATTAGCCGGTGGACCCTAGGCTCCGTCTTATAAAGGAAAGAATCTGTAGAGGAGAGAAGGGCGCTCCCTTTCATTCTCCCTCTTTCTTTTTCTTCTTCAGTTCCTTCTTTATTTCGCTACCGGAACCCTAGGTTCTGAATTACCATCGAATTCCGGTGATAACTGTGTAAATTTTTCTCTAAAGATGAGGAGAACTATGGTGTTGAGCTCTAGCAGCGACGAAGAGCCTCAGAACTCGGCTCCCCGTCCTGTCGCTGGTGAGGGCGGAATGAGTGAGATTCTGGTCACTGAGTCTGATTCGCCTGCTGGCGTGGCGGAGGTGGCTCCTCTGAATGTCGTCGACCCTTCGACGAAAAGACCTGGGAGGAGGTGGCAAGCTTCCTCCAAACTACCCCGGAATCCTGAACTTGAGCGGATGAGTGCGGCGGAGGTTCAGGAACAGCTTGGCTGGAGGGGGGTTAGGTTTGGCTCCCATCCCTCCATTTCCGATAGTTGCTCCGGCAACTTGATTGCGGTGAGTCTCTACCAACTTCTGTATGGCATTCAACTCCCGCTGCGTTCTTCAATTCTGCGGCTACTGTCTTGTTGGGGGATTCCACCGGGCCAGATGCACGTGTCCTTCTGGATCATTGTGCGTCGGATTGGGCTGATGGCCCACCACTTCCAGATTCCTTTTGGCCCGGTCGAGATGTTCCTGCTGATGAAGTCGGTTGCTCGAGAGGCCAAGAAGCGTTGTTTCTACGCCATCTCTTGGCGTACTGCCCGGAGGCTATATGGACTTCCCAATCACTATGGGAACTGGTTCGAACCCTGCTACCGGGTATCAGGGTGGTCGTCTGACCGCAGCATCCAGGTGTCGCGGGACTTCATAGGTAAGCATGCATCTGATCTTGCTTTCATTCTTTTTGTCCTTATTGCTTGCGTGCTTGTTGAGCTCCGGCTCAGGAACAGTTCCATGCTTGTGTTTGCAGGGAAATGCCAGCTCCAAGTGTCTCTGTCAGCGGTCGTAGATTCTTCTGCGGCTGAGGGCAACATCGAGCGTTTCTTCAACCTGCCCGCAGACTTGTGGGACTTGACACTCCCTGGCCAGATCATGATACACATCTGTTTCCCAGCCAGGCTTGCAGCCCTGCCGGTTCCTCCGCAAGTCGTGGAGGTCGATTCCAGCTCCGGTGAGGGTGCTACCCCTATAGAGAGTACAATCCTCAGTGCTGGGGAGGAGCCTCCGGTCGAGAATGAAGCTGTCGATCTGAGGGGGGAGATGGACGACTGGCCCGATGAGGCTCTTCCAGTCGGGGGAAGGTCTACTCCTGACCAGCTCATGTCGGACGCCTTGCCGGAAGTCATCCCAGTTGTCGGGGATGTCTAGATATCTGACGCTAGCTCTGTTTGTAATTCAAACCCTCCCTTGGGTCGCTGGAGGAGACCACATGTTTTTTATGGTTCCTCTGACTCCTCCGGTGACCCAAACCTGATGTCGAGGGACAGTGGACTTCTGCTTCCCCGTGGGTCTGGTGAATCAGCTACTGAAGGATTCTTTCCTACCCCGATGTCGGTACATGCTGAGGTGGACAACCTAGCCCAGTCGAAGATGGTGAGAGGTGTGTCCGAGGAGACTATAGTTGCCTCTGCTGCTGAGGGAGGTGAACCGTCCGTGATGTTGGGGAGTCCACCGGACGAGGTGAACGTCCCCATTGCTGGAGACGCTGGTGTTGAGGCTCCGATGGAGGTAAGATCTTCCCAGTCTCCCATTGTTGAAGTTGTTTCTGTACAGTCCCCTGCCCCGGTTGATCCGAGGGGCAAGGCTGTTGTAGATGAGTCTGCTAGGGGCTCGAAGAGAGCTGTTTCTGCCTCCCCTGCTGATTAAAGGGAGGTTGTGCGCCTGAGAAGGGAGGATCCCATTCCTCGGGCGCTGAGGGGACCAGTGACGGGGACTACCCGGATTGGTAATGGGTCTCGCGTCCCTGTTGAGGATGCTCTAGCCGTCGAAGATGTCCAGACTGAGGTAGAGTTTACTGTGTCGGGCACTGCTAATGATGAAGCTCCAGTTTACGGGTGGGGTGACCAGGTCCCATACAGTGATCTGCCCACTAGCCCAATTGTGCAACTGGGCCCCGAACCGGGTGAGTACCAGCCCGAGGCTACCCCCGAGTCTCCACTGTCGGCGTTCTCCATTCACCTTGTGTTTCTGAGTGGGGAGCTGATGTCGATTGGGTACTCTGGCATCATGAACATCCATACTGCCTTCGATTACATCTTCTAGAATCTACTCCCAGAAGACCAGGCGTACTACAGCCGTCTCTCTCGCAACCGGGCGATGAGGGTAGCGGCTCATAACCTCATTGCGGTATAGTTTTCTGCCTTAAGTTATGACTTTGGCTTTGTAGATGTCTATATACCTGTCTCTGATTCCTGCTCTCTTTGTCTGCCAGATGCAAGCTGCCATTGTCCGGGTCTTTGAGCTGAGTGTCAGATCCCGGCCTTCTGCCGTGGAGGATCTGGAGCGTCTTCGAGCTAAGAATCTTCAGCTCGAGAAGGACCTGGCGGCGGCGAACAATGACCGGTGGGCTCTGGAAGAGGACAAGCGGTTCATGGCAACTGATTAGCATAACCTGGACTTTACCTTGACCCTTGCTCTTCAGAGAGAGGAGGATGTCAAGGCTTCCTTGGCAGAGCTGGAGGCCACTTGCGGGAAGCTGACCCGGGAGAAGCTGGAGCTGGACCGACGCCTCTCCCTCAAGGAGGTGGCATATGACCGTGCCACTGAAGAACTTCGGCTGGCGAAGGCTGCCTACCAGCAGGTCCTCGACCAGCTGGAGAAGGAGAAGGCGAAGAAGGGCGGTGACGGCTCCGGTCCTTCTTCTCAACCTTAGCTCGGCCAGATTTTGTAAAAAAAGCTCTTGTCCCGGTTGTCAGGGGACTCCCTCTTGTGTACCTTCTTTTCTGAAAAAGAAATAAAAATTTTGTTGTGCAAAAACATCTTGTTAGATATCTTTACCTTGATTCCAGCATTTATTACAACTGTCTATCTCCCTCGCCTCCTTATCGTTTTAAGGGATTTTGCTTAGAACGATAACAATTCTTTTTCTCGCTGAATTAATGGCACTCCATGGTTTGATGCACAAAGGGGATTTGACCCTGTATTGCAAGATTTGACCCGATGGCAAGACAACCCCGTTTTTTTAAGAGTGGAAGCTAGGTCCAGGCGTCTTGGGCTTAGAAGGTGCATGAATCCATTTTTAGGACTTAGACATGATCCGAAGCTAGGTCCGGGCATCCTGGATTGGATGGGGTTTTTTATCCCTGTCATCCTTGATTTCCAAGACCGGAAGCTAGGTCCGGGCGCCTTGGGCCTAAAAGGAGCATAACTCTGCATTTAGGACTTAGCCCGGATCGGAAGCTAGGTCCGGGCATCTTGGGTTGGATGGGGTTTTTGATCCCTGTCATCCTTGATTTCCAAGACCGGAAGCTAGGTCCGGGGCCTTGGGCCTAAAAGGAGCATAACTCTGTATTTATGACTTAGCCAGGATTGGAAGCTAGGTCTAGGCATCCTGGGTTGGATGGGGTTTTGATCCCTGTCATCCTTTGTTTCCAAGACCGGAAGCTAGGTCCGGGCGCCTTGGGCCTAAAAGGAGGATAACTCTGCATTTAGGACTTAGCCAGGATCGGAAGCTAGGTCCGGGCATCCTGGACCTTAGTGGAGACGTGATCTTGCACTAGGATTTTCAGCAGTAAACAATACAAAGTACTCGAATTCTTGCGGGAAAGAATCTTTATTGAAATCATCAAATGGAGTACATTACTTGTAGAATTTCTTGAGGTGGAAAGCGTTCCATGGTCTGAAAAAGAGGTCGCCAGACAGAGTTCTGAGGAAGTATGAGCCTTTTGTAGCATGTCTGTCTATGATGTAAGGTCTTTCCCAGTTTTCTCCGAGCTTATTGGTTGTTGTATCCTCAGTCATGACTTTGACTTTCCTCATGACCCAGTCGCCCGGATTGAACTTCCTCTCTACGACTCGTTTGTCATATCCTCTTTTGATAGTTTCCTGGTACCGGAGGATGTGTTGTAGGGCATATTCTCTCTTGTCGTCAAGAACGACTTTTTCTCTTGCTAGGATCCCTTCATTCTCCCCGGTAAGGACTGCATCAGTGCGAGTTATCGGAGCTAGCAATTCTGCTGGCATTACCGCTTCTGCTCCAAAGGTAAGTTGAAATGGTGTCATACCGGTGGAACTTCTTGGGGTGGTCCGGTATGCCCATAAGACCCCCGGGAGTTGCATTACCCAATTGTCGTTTGCTTTATCCAGCCGCTTCTTGAATGTATCCAAGACGACCCGGTTGGATGCTCCTGCTTGCCCATTCCCCTGAGGGTAGTACGGGGCTGAGAACTTGTGTTTGATCCCCCAAAGACTTGCAGAACAGTCAGATGTAGTCAAACTGTTTTCCATTATCTGACACTAGCTCTTGGGGGATTCCGAACTTGCAGATTATATCTTTCCACAGAAATCTTCTGAGGTCAGAGGCGCATACTTGTACCAATGCTACGGCTTCAACCCATTTGGTGAAATAATCTGTAGCGACAAGTAGGAACCTGACTGAGTGTGGAGCTTTTGGGAGTGGTCCCACAATATCTAGTCTCCACTTGGCGAAAGGCCACGCGCTCAGGATGGGGTGCAGTTCATTCGTCGGGGCATGACCGACCGGGGCATGCTTCTGACAGGGGAGGCATGCCTGGGTGTACTTCTTGGCGTCTGTCATCATGTGACGCCACCAGTATCCTTAGATCATTGTCTTTTGTGCCAGGTTTCTGCTCCCGGAATGGTTGCCGCAGATCCCAACATGGATTTCCTTTAGTATGATCAGGCCTTGTTCTGGAGTGAGGCACCTGAACAAGACCCCAGAGCCATGGCTCTTCATGTATAGCCTGTGTGACTCCCGGTGTAGGATGACAGTGAATTTCCACGCATCCCTTCTAACTTTGGCTAATAGTTTTAGATCTTCGAGAAGCAGATGGTGGATGAGGAAGTTGATGTATGGCCTCTTCCAGTCTTGACCGTTGTTGGACTGCAATTCGGCATCAATTATGTCCACTTTGGAATTCAGGTTATCTAGAATCTCTTCTATTGGTTCCTCCGGTGGGAGCTCCAAATCGATGTGAACATGCGAGAACGGTGGTTCTAACGGGTCTGGTTCGTCCGGCTCCGTCAATGGTGGCATTGCTTCTATCTGGCCTCTGGTGAGGCAAGGATTCCAATCTTCAAGTTGTGATTATGGTGAGTCCTGTATCTGACCCTGAGAGGGAGGACTTGGCTCGCTCTATGTGTTAGGCCTAGTGCCGGGCTGTGAAGCTTCTTCATCTCTCTTCCTTTTCTGTCCTCTGGTGGTTACCATGAAGACTTCCTTCCAATGCATGCATTCCAGAAGGTAGACCTCCGGCAATGGCATGTCTGGATCTTTGTGCCCGATACTCAGCTCTTTCTGGTATCCGATTGATAGCTGTCGAGGCTCTGTAGTGCTGATAGAAGAGGAAAGATATGATAGGGAGTCTGCAGGCCTGACATCTATCCTTGGTCGTTACTCGGCCGTGATGAATTCGAACTTCCATGCCATGGAGTGGACAACATAAAAATATCTTGCCATCCGGTCGTCCTTGGCTTGGAAGGATCCGGCGAATTGGTTCGCCACTAGCTTTGAATTTGTCTTGATTATAACTCTCCGCGCCCCCAGTTGGAGCGTTGTCTGGAGACCATATATTAGAGCTTCATATTCGGCTTCGTTGTTTGAAGCCGGGAATCCCAGTCTGACGAACTTTTCTGTCTTCTGATCAGGAGACAACTTATGTCGGATCCTGTACAGTTACTGGACTCGTCAGTGTAGATTGTCCATGCTTCGTTGTCTTTTTTGGCCGGAGACTCCTGTGACCGGGAGGTATCATTCGCCCCCAGTGTATCTTCTTCTAAGTCTGGGTTGACCGGGATATCCTCGATGGGAAAATCTGCCATCAAAGAGGCTATTGCGTGCCCTTACTCCGCGGTTCTGGGTTCATACCGGATGTGGTATGCACTGAGGTAGCTTGACCATTCGATCAGTTGATTAGATTCTTCCTGTTTTCCAAGAGCTTTCTTGAGCGGGAACTCTGTGTAGACTTTGACTGCCCTCCTTTGGAAATATTACTTTAGCCTCCTGGCTGCATGTACCAAGGCTAAGGCGATCTTCTCGATTTTTGAATACCTTGTTTCAGCTTCCTACAACACTTTGTTGATAAAGTATACCGGCTTCTCCTCCGGCTCTTCCACAAATATGACCGCACTAACTGCAATATCAGATGCGGCCAAGTAGATGCCAACTAGTTGCCCGGTTTGTGGTGCTATAAGGACCGGAGGTTGAGTAAGGTATGCCTTGATCTCGTCAAAGGCTTGTGGACAAGTAGGATTTCATTCTGCATTAGCTTTGCTTGCATTGAAGAATGGCTTGCATCGGTCTGAGTACCGGGAGATAAACCTGTTGAGAGCTGCTAACTTCCCGGTTAGCCTCTGAAATTCTTTTACTACCTTCAGGGCGGGCATCTCCAAGACTGCCCGGATCTGATCTGGATTGGCTTTTATGCCCCGGTTGGTCATTAGGAAGCCAAGGAACTTGCAAGAAGAAAAACCAAAAGAACATTTGGCTGGATTCAGCTTCATGTTGTACCTTGCCAGGATATCGAACGTCTGCTGCAGATCTTGCAAATGATTGTCTCTCTCCTTGGTTTTGACCATCATGTTGTCTATATAGACTTCCATGGTCCAGCCTATGAGCTCACTGAAGATGGTGTTGACCAGCTTCTGGTACGTTGCTCCGACATTCTTCAGACCAAATGGCATCACCCGGTAGCAGTAAAGCCCCCGATCAGTGATGAATGCGGTATTTTCCTAATCTTCTTCGTGAAGTGGAATCTGGTTGTATCCATAGTAGGCGTCCATGAAGGACAATCTTTGATAACCAGCAGTGGCGTCCACCATGTCTGTGATCCTGTGGAGTGGATATGGGTGCACATGACATGCTTTATTAAGGTTAGTAAAATCGATGCAAACTCGAATCTTACCATTCTTCTTTGGGACAGCCACGATGTTGGACACCCAGGTAGGGTAGACGACTGGTTTGATGAAGTTGACTGACAGTAGCCGATCGACTTCTTCGTTGGCCACCAGCTTTCGATCTGGCGCCATTCGCCTTGGCTTCTGTTTGATCGGCTTATGTTGAGGATCGATGTCTAGTCTATGACAGGCGACCAAAGGGTCAATTCTTGGCATCTCATTGACACTCCATGCGAAGACGTGGTGATTCTGCCGGAGCAGTGTGATCATGAGATTCTTCTCAGCCCTTGGTAGACCAAAAGATATGTAAGTTGTCTTGTGGGACTCCAGTCCCACTATAACTTCTTCCAGCTCGTCGACCGCTGGTAATATCCCAGTTTTCGCGTCTAGCTTCCCCTTGCTAGACTTGCTGAGAGCTGGTTGCTATTGATGAGAGTCTGTCAGACAAATAGTATTTCCCTTGGTCTCTGAGATGGATTTTCCCTTGACAGCATTGAGATGGCATTTGAATGCCATCCCTTGATCTCCTTTGCCCCTGCAAATTCCGTTGGGATTAGGGAATGTGAGGCTTTGGTGGAAGGTGGACATGATTGCTCTCATCTGATGAATCCAATCCCTTCCCAAGATGACGTTATAGCAGGAGGGGGAGTCGACCAGCAGGAAGTCTATCCCGACGGTATTGAATGCCACCGTGATTGGCAGGTGGACCCGCCCGGAGGACTGAGTTTGCTCCCCGTTGAAGCCATAGATAAGAGTCTCATCAGATTCGATGAGGCCCTTAGATAGCTCCATAGCTTTGTAAGCACATGAGAACATGACACTGGAGGTGCTACCGGCGTCGACCATGACTCGTCGGACCCGGTAGACGCCAATCCATGCTGTGATAACTAGGGCGTCATTGTGTGGATAATGCACGCCCCTTTCGTCTTCTTCAGTGAATGTCAAACCTTCGGGGACAATGGACTCAGTGCGTCCCTTCGTTGAAATTGAGTTGTCCAACTTCATGGACATGTCCTATCCACCGGAGCTTTTCTCGAGCGCAATTCTTCCTTTCTGTCTTGGAAGAATCGGGTGCCTGTACGTGGCAGACATATACAATCCAATCTTCGGTTTTTACCTGTTCGACTGCTCCAGTCTACATCATGTCATGGATGAGGCAGGCGTCAACCAGACGCTGCATTTCATAATTCAATGACCTGCAGTTCTTCAGCTCATGACCGTAATCATTATGATGATCACATTTCTTGGACTTATCTCTCTTGCCCTCCGGGTCTGTGGGGAGAGGGGCAGGTTTGTTGAGCAACCCTCTGTTCTTGATCTTTTTGAATACTTCTTCGATCGGGAACCTCAGGGGTGTGAATTCCCTTTCTTTGCGTTCGCCCCTGGTAGGTTTCTCTGACCGGCGATCGGGCTGTCAGGCTGGAGTTTTTCCCTTCCTGTCTTTATTTCTATCAGGGGGCCTTTTCCTCTTTGCGATCCTTGTCGGAGCTTTCTTCCTTTGCCTTCTGTGGCTTTTCGAAGGTTTGGCCTCCGGCAAGTCTCCTTCTCCTAGCTTTCAGGTCGTCCTCTTCCTGAGCATATCTTTCTGTTTTCTCGAGCAAAGCCGAAACAGAGGATGGAGGCTTTCTTGCTAGTGATCGGTACAACTTTTCATGGTTGTTGTTTAAGGCATACTTGAAGGCTTGAATGACGACGCTATCAGATGCGACCTGTACTTCTGATAGTAGGGTTCGGAACCTTCGGGCGAAATTCCTGAAAATCTCGCTCCGGTCCATCTGTAGAGAGAACAAGACTTCAGCTCCCTTCTTAGTCTTCTCGTTGAACTGGTATTTTTCCTCGAATAACTAAGCCGGTTGTATCAATGTGCGGGTGGATGCGGGCGGCAGATTGTGATACCATGTCTGTGCTTCACCTTTGAGTGAAGCAGCAAACATTTTTGCGAGTAGCTTGTCATCATGGTCCCAGATGGCCATGGTGCTCTTGTAGTTCATGACATGCTGAACCGGACAGCCGTTTGTCTCGTCATACTGTTCGAAAGGCGGCTGTTTGAAGCTGACCGGGACTATATGATTCCTGACTTCTTCTGCCAAAGGTGACATAGCCAATATTGAGAGAGTAAGCTTTCTGATTCGTTCGTCCCGGTTGGCTTTGTTGGAAACAATCAGGTTGATCATCTCTTGCAGCTTGAGTTGATTCATTTGTTCCACGTTCAGCTCCGGTTGTCTCTGATGGGTGCGAGCCCTTTGGGGACTCCTTCCCCTCCGGTCGTTGCGGGCGGGAGGAGTACTTTGGTGCCTCCTCCGGCGTAACTCTTCTGGTGGAGTGATTTCTTCTACGGACCTACTACAGATAACCTTGCGGCCATGACGTGGTTCGGGTGTTCTTGCACGTCCGCGGCGATGTTTCTGAACTGGGGAGATAGACATCCTATCTGTTGGGCTTTATGTGTAATATGGGCCTGTTTGGGCCCAAATTCGTGGTCTATTGTAAGGCTATACTATAAAGCCAAATAGAAGTGATACAAAACCTTAATTTTTCTAAGAGAGAGATTGTGAGAAGCCATTAGAGAGTTTGAGAGAACTTTGTGAGGAAGAAGACTTCGGTTTCTTCGTGAGGGCTTGTACAATTGTCTAGATAAGAAAAACATCATCCTTTCTCCCCGTGGACGTAGGCATATTGCCGAACCACGTATATCTTGTGTCTTGTGTGTGGTTGCTTGTTTATTTTGTCTTTTTTGTTTTACTTTCATACATTAGTTCAATCATCATATTTGTGCATTAGTTTCCGCTGCGCACAACACTATCTCTCCCCAGTGCTAGCTTGTCCCAAACAGGGCGAGGATCACGACTATGGGGGGTAAGGCTCCGGTCACTTCCTAACCGTGGCCTTATCTTCTTCTGGGGAGATGGACTTGAAGACGGGGCTGAAGATGACTGGCTATCTCCTGCCCTGATTCTCTTTTTTCTTAGTTTTGCGTTCTCCCTGGTTAGCCGCTTTGCAGTAGGGGATTCGGCCGCTGGGCCTTTCCCTTTTTGTTGCTCGATATAACCTCCTCCCGTGGCTGGGAGAATGGTTCTCTGGTCCCTTCTTGCAGCGCTACTCTGGAAGGTTCAGGATCTTGTGATGTTGGTATCCTGGCAGTCCGGTTGACTGTATTCGGATTACCAGGATCATTAGTGATTTGTACTATTAAGTTTTCTGTCTTCGGCTGTCCACTTTCGGAATGTTGTGAGCCATGGTTATGGCTCTCAGTTCCGAGAACGCACTCTTGATTGATGGGTTCTGTTGCTTTAAGAACCGGAGACAGAGGAGAAAGGTTCTCAGTCTGACTTTTCGTAACTTGGCACATTCCATTGTTGGAACGAGTCGGGCGTCTCTTACTTCCATCCATTGTTGCAGCGACTGGATTGAGATTTCTTCGAGGCTTTGGAACTGATGGGAGATTCAGCCCCACGGTGGGCGCCAAAGAGTGTGGGTGCAAAAATTTGATCCACAAACTCGAGATATGTATTGATTAATCTAACAGTTACAAAGAAATCCTTGTATAGACTGAGATGGGATGGGAGTATACAATGAGACTGGACCTGATGAAAATCAGGCTGCCTACATATCCAAGAAGATGAACTTGGAATCAAGTTTCTGCTTCCACTAAGCTCTAATGGAGTTGCTCAGTGAAAGACTCGTAGTTCAGGAGGTTAAGAACTCCTGTATTTGTAGTGGACCGGAGGAGGCTGGCTCAACCACCCTTCCGGTTTTGACTCCATGAACTCAGGTAGTTCAACTGTGAAGATGTTTTCCGCAGAGATAGCTTGCATGTTGTTTGGCGGTTATCCCTTTTGGTTTGAATCCCCCTTGACCAAGATGACTGCCACGTGGCATCTTCTGATAGGCTCTGGTTCAACCTGGGTCTTCCTTTATCTTCTCCAACGGGCTAGAACAATGGGTTCTGTTAGACTGAAATCTTGCTCGACTTATCTAGTTGGTTGGGCCTTGGATTTGACCAAGTCTGAAAGCAAAGACTTGGGCTTGACTCCTCGGACCGGAAGCCCAATCTACATTGCATACACCCTGGCCAGGTCCTCTGGGCTTTTATGACAAGCCTTTGGATGAGCCTCTGTCGCTGCTGGACTTTACTGGGCCGGACCTGGTTTACTTGATTGAGGTGGGCCTGGTTGATGTATGGGAGCTCATGGTTCAACTTCTTATACAGTAACCGGGGCTCCACCCACTGATCGTGGACCATCCGGTGGGTCAAGATCCATAGAGCGTATGTGGACTCCTTGAGACCCGGTTGGGCCCTACCCAATAGCCCAGGCCTGGCTGGCTAATGCTCAGGTGCTCCCGGTTTAGCTTCTTATACAGCCACCGATGACACCTGTCGGGTATTTTACCTAGGGTACACACACCCGCCTTAACCCGACCCTCATCATCTTTTAGGGTAGGGTTGGCCCAACCCTTAAAATGTGAAGGCTCGAGGGTCAGGCTAGCCCTACCCGACCCATTTTACAGGCCTAAGCATTACCCCGGCTTCAAGTACGAGCATGAGCACGTTAGAGATATCCTGTGTGATGTGTTCTGTCGGGATGGAGTATAGGTTAAGAAGGAGGCTCCTGTTAACTTTCTTACTGATCCTAAGGAAGGAAGATCGACATTACGTCATGCTGATATTCTGGTCTACAACTGGTCTGAAGGTAAACATGCGTGTGTTGATGTTATAGGGGCATCTCCGATGGTCGGGCTGGATGCTGGGATTTTTTAGGCGGGGCTAGCAGCTAGCAATGCAACAGCAGCAAAAGTGGAGAAACATGATGGAACTTGTAGGGCTAACCAACATAGTTTCATCCCCTTTGCATTTGACACATTTGGATTGCTAATTTCAGAAGCAGTTGAGCTCCTCAGGAGAGTGCAGAAGGTAGTGAATAGCAACGTGATGACTGTGGGTTCGAACGAATATGTATTTAGGAGAATCGAGTTTGCTATTCAGAAAGGACTTGTCGCGCAGTTTGTAGCGCGTTTGTCCTCTACTTCTGTGTAATTTTTTGAGCTTATCAATAAAATTTGTTTTAATTCAAAAAAAAAAAAAAAAACAAAAAAAAAACAACATGCTAGTGGTGAAGGAATTTACGGAACAATTAAAACTAACCTTATTATTGCAGCAGAGAAAGGGCACCAGGGTGATATAAATGTCATGAATGGAGCTGAACAACAAAAGGATTTAGGAATCAAGCATGGAGATACATATAAAAAGATCAGGATAACTAACTATGGGAAAGATGAGGTTATTATAGAGGAAGAGCAATGGGAAAGTCCAAATAGAAAGCATACCTTCCGAGCAAAAGGGCATGGAGATAATACCATTGACCTGGCCAGCACAGAGAAACAAGAACATAGTCCAACTCATGGAAGAAAAAAAAAGCGCACCAAACAAACAAGGCTACATTGAATTATGAATTGGGTGGTGGAGCCAAGGCTGGAAAGCACAGCTATTCAGACCATGTAATTAAATGACACCATATGATCAAGAATGCTTAAGAGTTTTGAGCACAGTTCAGCTGGATCAAGCTCTTAGGATTATGGTGGACCAATGCCGAAAAGAAAATTTGCATATACTGCTCACGGAGGGCATGAAGGGAGGCTACTATCAGATGCCTAGACAGCTGGACACTTAGATTATTTTAAATATGTTTATTTAATTATCCTAGAATTGTTTTTATTTTCTTTGTTTTGAACCGTTTCTATGAGGATATTTGAAATGTGTATAAAGAGAAAGGCATGTACTATATTGCAGGTGTCAGTTGGGCTCAACTGGTAAAACCTCTGGGTGATGATACCAGAGGTCTGGGGTTCGAATCCCGCCAGCATTACTGAGTTACTGATCTCATTACAAACAGGCTTACCAAACCATTTTTGCGAATGGGCCTATGGCTCAGTGGTAGCACCCCTCTCACAAAGTGGAGAGGTTAAAAACACATGTAAACCCTAAAAGAGTTTGTAACAAGTCTTGTAAGTATATCTTGTGTCTTGGAGAACATGAAGAGCTGAAGACTTGAAGATTATGTAGCTGAAAAGGAAGCTGAAAATGAAGACAAGAAAGAACCTCCAGGTTTCCTTGCTCCAACCTCCAGGTTTCCTTGCTCCAGTTGACTGGACGGGACTTATTATTTTCAGCAGCAAGCGACATTACCAAGCGACATGGTTTATGACCCGATCCATGATCCACTAAAGTTTTCAGATCTAGTCAACACAGGTTTGACCAACGGATCTATTGCACTTTATGGAGTATATCTAGCAAGAGAAGGCTAAAGAAAAGTTCGATGGTGTTAGCTCTATTATCTACTCAAAAGTGATAAACCCTAAGTGAAGAGCTTCATTGAAATCCATCCCATTCCATCGAATTAACTTCACTCACTACATTGAATGCTTCCTTATTTATGAGAGTGGGAGTTATTGTAGTTGGTGTTCTATAAACCAACCTTGAGTGCTTTTAATTTCTTTCTCTATTCATCTTTTGAGAGAAATCATTAAGAGAAACAAAACCCACTTTGTTAAAAGTGATTTGTGAGAAAAAATCCTAGTAGGCTAGGTTAGAGGTTAGGTATCTCTACAATATTCAAGGTTGAAGGATTCATTAGAGATTCAACAAGAAGTGCTTGTGGTGAAGAAGTGGTGTACTGTGTGTAACTACCTTGCTTTGCCTGGAATTTCTAAAGGCTAAGAAAGCCTCCTTGAAGAGTGGACGTAGGCATCCTTGCCGAACCACTATAAACCAAGCCTCTTATGTAGTTTGCTTGTTCTTTACTTTCTATTTACTCTCATCATCTTTGTATTGTTGGTTTTTGCCTAATCTGTCATTTATCCTCTCTGTTGGATGAGCCTATAGTCGACTGGACTCCAGTTAACTAGACCTTGTCAGACTGAGACTGGGATTAGGCTTGTTTTGTTTATCTGAGTGTGGTTTATTCCTGGTTAGTTTTTATTGTCTTGTGTTAAGAGTGTTCCACTTCTGTATAATCATTCACTTGACCTAGATAATTTTTATTTGGACTATTCACCCCCCTCTAGTCGTTCTTGACGTCATCGTGGGACTTTTCACATCCTCATTCCTAAGTGTTAAAATTGACAAAGACTAGCATATATATATATATTCTGATTTCTGATAACATGTCAAGGTTTAATTTCCTAGTGAAACACCATGCAACATGCGACACTTGTTGTTTGGTGTACTGTACTTTCACACAGTTACACAGCAGATTGAATGAAACAGTTTCATATGTTTAGGTTTAGATATGATTTCAATTTCTTTCTCACTATGATGATATATATCCAAACCCCTGTATATATTTTGTTTACAGTAGTTATCTGAGGGCTGAGGCCTATAATTTATTAATTATATTATCCAGAAACTCCAGTATTGAGGCTGGCAGAATTGTCCATGCCCATGACAAGTTACAAAACCGTATCTTATAAAGTTCCAAATCCCAATTGCTTAAAGATCCTTCAAGATTCAGATAATGAAAAAAAAGAAAGCAGCTCACAGGCTCACCTCCCGCGATATCAGGAATCCAGTCACTTGTTATTTTCCTGGTGGTTAATATGATATACTAAACTCTTTGAGCTAAGCATCTTATTAAAAAGATACAGAACCAAGATTTGTTTAATGTTTGTTATCTAGTGACCATTAATGGCTGGAGTCTAATGGGTGAATATCACTAACCTTCAAAAGAAAATGCATACATTCTAAACCAATATTTGTTTGCGCTTAGCAGAGATCTATTATGACAAAATAATGCAAATTCAGGTTCTGATTTGCATCTTTGATGGATCACCACTCCCTTAATCTAATAGATGAATGATTACATACCATGACATATGCAAAGCTCAACTACCTTCAAGGTGCATTGAGTCGTACGATACACACGAGCACACCCTTAGATCATACGGCCACAAAAAATTTAGTTACTGCAAATTAATGTGGGTGACTACAATTACATTCACGGATTTACAAGATAACAGGAATCAAATATGCACGTAGCCTTACTTACAGAAACCAATGTACCCAGATGTCTGGTAACTAAACAGAAGTGACGAGTATACATGATATCCATCCATGAGCTGATTCAGCTGTGCTACCAGTCCTTAAGCAGGTCATTAGCAACATCCTTGTAGCTAACTTTCTTCTTCTTTACAGGTTGTACATCAGGGTTTATACATTGCTTCTCATCTTCAAGAACAGAATTTGCAGTTACAGCTTTCGCACCTTGAGAGGGTACATCAGAATCTATACACAGTTTCTCATTTTCAAGAAGAGAATTTGCAGTATCAGGTTTCTTTGGTCCGAGGGAGGGTATCATGTCTAGTAACATAGCTTGAAGTGGATCAACCATTACTTCAAGTTTTTCTGAAGTGTTTTTCATTATTTCTCCTTGGATCTTAAGCACATTACCAGACCCCTCAGCCTTTTCAGTGTCTCGGGTGTCATTTCCACCGCTTATTTCAACGACATGAGCCTTATCAGACCATTTAGCTGCTTCATCGTCTTGTAATGTATCAAAAGTCACTGGTCCTTTGCTTCTTTGGGCTCCTTCATCTTCCTCTGGTGTCGTTCTGCAAATTCCACTACACACTCCACTTGACCCAACTTCTTCCTTGTAAGATGCTTCATCCGAAGAAGCACTGTTTTCTGATCCATTATCACCTATTTTAGCACGTCTGTTCTGTGACTTTCCCAGCATTCTTCCTCTCTTCATGTTTGTACGGGTCTTCGTATTTGTTTGAGCGGGCCTGCCTCTTTTCCTCTTTCCACCAGTCTCATGAGCTGCTGAGATTCTCTGCTTCTGTACAGCAGGTTTACCTCTATTGCGCTTGACATCCTTGACAGAAGAGGCAGAGATGCTCTGGTTCACTGTATCGTCTAAGCTAGAAGGTGCTTCCAGTTCCAAGGCAACTTCACTGGGAAGATGAAAACACGGTACAAGTTCATAGAGGATAAGTAAACATTTAAAGAGTGTGATGGGCAACACTACATGTCTACATGGCTATCATTCTAAAATTATGGCAGAATTGTGAACCATAATTTGCCTAGGGATATCCAATCAAATGAAGTACCCCATATACCCTAAAGCAGTCCAGAGGTAGCAATTACTTTCAGCATTAATCAATCACATTTAACTGATTGATAACCTGACCCATAAGACCTAATTCTAAAGCAAATTCTAATTTACCTTTCTTCATTATTCAACTCTTCCAAGTCATCTAGCTTTAAGCTATATGTCTCCTCTTTCAACTTCTGCTCTTGCTCCAAGGAATCCTCCAACCATTGGTACCTAACAGCATGCAACCTCTTGTGGCGCAGAAGACGCCTATCTGAAACTGAAAAGCTGCATACAGAAAGAAATGGAAAACATTGACCTGTTAACTACAAGATGATATACCACACATGTCCACTTCAAAATATTACATACACACATATAATTATAGTCACATGAATATCATAAGAAAAGAGTTTATGCCCAGATACTGATCAGAAGCACCATGAATATGGTATGAGTGTATGACATAAGAGTGCATTGATCAGAGAATTCAGAGCAGTTCAACCATTGATGGAAGAATTCATTTCGAAAAGTGCGAACCATCATGAATTGATTTTGAAAATAAGCATACAGTTGCTATAGACCAGTTTGGATTGCGTACTGTAAAGGAAGAATAACATCAAGGGATCTCCAGATCAGTGATGTACTCAATAAATAATAAATAAAAGTGAACTTTATAAAATTCAACTCCCATTGAATATAATACCTTTTGAAAAGAGTCTCAAAGTCTACATCAGACCCTGGTGCTGACAAGACTACCAAATGAGTAGCATGCATAAGCTTGTTGCTGACTTTACCAGCATGCATGGAAACTTCAAGTTTCAACCGCCTCAGAGCAAGCTCCAATAGAACATCCCACTCCGTATTTCTTTAGAAACCAGTTAACTTGGATAAGAGAAATTGAAGTTGCAGAAATATATCCTCGCAGTATGTTAAATGCCTCATTCCCCACTAATAGAAAAGAGAAAAGGGATGAAGTTCAGTCTTACATAGAGTGCGAGTGCGTCAAGTAGAAGTAAATGTGGCAATCCTGAAACTTAGACCATTTCTCTTTTGGACAGTACTTCGTTTTATAATATTCAATAGATTTGCGATCTGCTGATGTGTCCAGGTTGTTGAAGAGCTGCAAAGAAAATACCTGGGGTCACTGATAGGGTCGGAGAAGATAACAAATATGCAATACAGAAAGGATCAGACTCCAAGTACAATCCCGAACATTAAGGAAAAACATATACATCAGAGCATGTCTTCTACAGTATGTTATGCATCTGTTATATCTTTGCGGTTCACATTATTTGCCTTGGTATTGACTGTTTGAAATATTAAAAAGCGTCAAATCATGCTGGTCCCACACCATTCACAGACGTCAGCATTCACCGTAAGAACCGTCTAATTTGGAGGGACAAACACATACTATAAGAAGTGGGCTTGTAATATTCTGGTCTTCACTCATTGTTTTTGAAATACCTGACGGTGCTGTTGGCACGCTGATCAGGGGTGTATTGTACCTTCGAGTATGAATAATAATTGTATTTTTTCAAAAAAAAGAGGCTACTTAAATTGATGGACTGAGGAAAAATGGAAGGCCTTGCCAAGATATTTAAACCATATAGAAGTTGTCCATCTTGGGTATTAAAGATTTAAGCATTATCTCAAGATGATTCTATGCGTATACGAATAAAATTCAATGTACCTGTTTAATGTCCATAAGATCAAGATCCCAGTAATAGGAATCAGAGAACTCATCAACTTCAGCCTGTAATTTGTTTTTGGAGGAATCCGCAAGGAATAAAAAGTACCTTGAAAAAGAAGCAACAGTAAGTGTGTTAGATGCTGTATAAGAGTAACAAAAATAAATAAGAGAAACTTTCTATCTTAGCACCAACTTTGGCTGTAAAAGCACGAGACGTTTTTGAGAACAACAGTCCAAGACCCAGGAGTAGTGAATGACATCTCCACGGAGTTTAGCTGCATGATATTTAATCCCTGCAAAATTCATTCACAAGCATTACCAAGTGTTCTACATTCTAAGAAAATTATTTGATGGCTTGATGCTTATAACAAAAGAAAGCAAGGAAGATACCTTTCCTTTCAGCTGCAATACAATGTGTAACCGAGTCATTCAAATTCATTGAGAAACTCCCACCATTCTCAGCTACCATTTTGTGGAAATAATCTAATGATAGGTCAGTGGGCACATTGATGAAGTCTGGGGAGGTCAAGGGAAATAGTGGAGGTACATCAAAAGGACTTATAGTGGAGGTACATCAAAAGGACTTACTTATCTCAGCGTTCCAAACTATATATGCAAAGAAAACTATATAAACGAGAGCCCAAAACTCTAATTGGTAAAAATCGAAGACAATTTTGACTGTTAACAAGGAGTTAAAAAAAGAGAACAGAAAACATTAACAAATAAAATTTATAGGGTAAACGGTGTTTGTTTCTTCAATTGAGGTTTTGTATAATATAGGGGTAGATAGTGCTTATTGATGTACTGAACAGTACAGGGGTGGAGAGAGATGATCCTACCTGGGAATTCTTTACCACCAGATAATCTTATATATATATATACTTACATCTATTTAGATGGTCAGAGTTAACTGGGTGCAAAATCTTGACTCTTGACAAATAATATAAACTAAAATAATGAATTAGACACTATAAAGCCCGACTCAGTCAATTTGTACTTGTGTGATCTGAGCGGCTGAGCCATACAAGAATGGTTTCCAAGTTAGCATACCAGACATCGAAAAGACATAAACTTAGCCAAACCACAATCCTAATCCACATGTCTTTCGTATTGTTTAATAGTATAAATAGTCATAAGGTTAGACAGCATCGAATTTATAACAAAAACCTTTCACATGGAAGGAGATAAAAGCAGTAAACATTCAGGTTTCGGAGGAATTTCAAATAGTCAAAGGATACAAAACATCATATTTGCGAACAAGCAGGTTGCTTCCTTTACTCCAGAAACATCTGTCTGAATAAAGTGAGAAGGAACAACAGATATGGTCTTCTTATCTCCCTTTCTTGAAGACTTCAACCGTTTTGGTTTATTCTCTTGAACGCGTCCATAATCCACTCCCCTAGTGTTACCATTGCTTGAATGAACTATATCCATAAATGCTAAAATTTGAATAAAACAGAATCAGAAAAAAAAATCCCAAAAAACTCTCTCATGTAGTCGACTAGTCATGTGCACCAGAAAGTCATGCCTCATCTAGGGGCCAAGCAAAAGTAAAAAAAGAGCAACGACAGATGAAGTAAATAAACAATCAAGGGTTCATACATTGCACGTCAAGGCACTCATGCCAAGGTTTGTCATATCTCACACGATCAATTCTCGGGAATCTCAAACTATATGGGGAAGCAAATGCCTGAAGGAAAAAACATAACTTACTTTAAATTTCCTCAAAAGAAAAAAGAAACTTTTATGAAAATTTACAATTCCAATAAGCTCCAGATCAGGAATATATTCATCATATTGAACAAGTACATAAATAATATAGACAGATATATCGAATAATGTATTCTCAAGTTTTTGCTATACCTCAGACTTAATAGTCCGTATATCACTAGTGATGGAAAGTATGATTGACCTGCAACAAGAAAAGAGACATGGTTACTGTTTATAATTGCATTTGTTTTGGTTTTCTGCTTGATGAATACTGTGAAAAGGACTAACTTTTCAGGGCTCTCAATCCAGACATCTGGTCTCTCCTTTGAATTATGAGTTACTTCATAAAAGCTCGGGGTCCTCTTTGGATACTCATTTTTCCTGTCAAACAAAAAGGAAAGAGACTAAAGATGTTATATATTATAGCATAAAAGTACCATGGGACTTAGGTGGTAAAATTTAAGCTGATTATTGGTTGAGATCATCCTCCCAAACATCAGCTCTTCCTATAGCTTGTAATCCCATAAAAGTTGAATTTCACAAAAAGTAGCAAAGAAAAGACAATTTTTAACTTTATTTCTACTTTAATCTTGTTTTTTCGGCAATACTTTACAGAAATTTAAAATGGATAAAAGGGGAAATCTTGTTTTACTGCTGATGACTACAAGAATGATGAACTTCTATATATCTTCATGTAGGATACTATGATGAGCACGTGTCATGTAAAAGACAGCAAAATATCTTTTACTAATGTACCTGAAATAGGGCTTCAATTTTGTAACTAGAGCATGAAGTTCTTCATCAGTGAGTCCAGTACCCACTCTACAAAATGAGATAAATCTGGAAAGGAAAGAAATAGAGCTAACTTGGTCATGTCAGGCAAGGTATTCAATGCACTTGCTACGTATCTATACAGAAGGCCATTATGTACACACACAATGATCAGCACAAGACACTTGTGAGTGGATAATACACAAATTCATCTCTTTCTCTTTCTTTTTCTTCTTTTCACAACTAAACATATGATTCAACTTAAACTAAAAGAAAAACATACACCCAAGGTTTACTGAGAGATGTGACGACTTTCAGCTAATATAGATGCTACAGATTGAAGCAAACTGTATTACAACTCGAAAGGCTTGGATTATATAAACACACCACAGATCTTGACATGAAAATCAAGCACAGATTCCCGGAGGCTCAACACTGTTCCTCAATAGCGTAAAATTAAATGAATAATTCTTTTATATAAAATTACCGTCTTGGGTAAGTGTTGGGGGCTGAACGCTCTGCAAGACCCACCAAAAATTGACCAATCTGAAACCAAGAAAATTTTGGTTACATTAAGGGAAACAATAAAAATAAAAAAAATTAAGGAGAACTGATCAACAACTCACTTCCCCGCCATGACGTCCAGAACCATAGTATCCACCTATGAAGACACATTCAAGATGAGAGAACTTAGCAATACATTTAATTATATAAGTAGATAAATAAATAAATAAAAAACAAAAAATAATGAACATGAAACGATGCATACCTATAATAAGAACATCCAGATCAGAACCAGCACGTACATAATCCGGTTTCAACTTTAACCATTTCCCACTCCGATCACCAGGCTCCCATTTAGAACCAAGGTCCTTCAAGACAACTCCTTCATCTCTGAAAAATATTAAATATTGTCATCAATAAAAGAAGATGTGATGCAAGGTGACAAACAATGGAAGATATAAGCAATAAAGCTGCAAAACCTAGCTAGTAATCTGAACTAATTTCTTCTCTAAATTCTCTTTATCATACGTGTGCATGAACTACACCCCAACAACTGCAGACAGTTTAAATGAATAGTTTCAATAACATTCAATTTTCATTTAACAAATAAAAGAGGAAATTCATATGCACTTTCCAACCTATTCTCAATAGTTTCTTTGAAAAATCTTTGAACATCATCCACATTATATGCAACCAGTGACCAGCATGGTTCCCCTGTAAAAAGGTGATAATGACAGAAGCCCAGTTAAAAGTTGACAGCCCGTCACAAGAACATCATTATTTTATTACATAATGTTATTAACATCTGGAGAAATAATTCCTATGAGAGTTCAGAAACTGAATACACCAACGTAGTAAACTGTATAAATTCTCGAGTCTGATTAAAGCATAGCTCAGAAAAGACATATCTTCCAATGAGACATAGAACTTAAAATGGAAGGATACAAGATATCTCATTTCGAACCTCAGATATATGGTAGATATTCAATGGAATCTGTTCAAGCATGAAACTATTTTTAATTTCCGTACCTGAAGGACAGTGAGCATTAAGACCACCATTGGGTACTAATATTTCTAGTCGTCCTTTTAAAGGCTTTACAACTTTCCAAAGAAGCTCATGTCGTTCCTTTAAACTCTGATGGATAACACTAGTATCTCCAACATAAAGAATATCAAATGCGATATCTAACCGTATCTATGTTATGGTAAACATAATAAACTCTAACAGGATTCAGGAAATCAAACTTACTGATCAACATCATACTACAAAGACTAGACATTTATTAACCCTGGGGCACTAAAGGATACAGCACAACTGCAGCGAAAAATATATATATATTAGGTTCTGGACTCTTACTTTCTCCAAGAAAAGAAAAAGAAAAAGACAAATGAAACATATAATAAACAAGTACTGCGACGCACCTGCCGATCGCTGTCAAATCCTTCTTTTGCTGCCTTCGCTGTAAAACAATAATAGTTCACAAATAAAAAATATTAAGGACTACTACAGAGTACAGATCGAGAACATTAAGAGGAATATGGACAATCTTATGGACCTATTTCTTGGTTTGAACCAAACTCAGCAAAACGATTGGTAGATGTGTCCCAGACCAACATTTCACCATCAAGGATGCACCTGATGATGTGTACATACAATTTAGACCATTCAAATACATCTAAAAATCAAATATATGTTTGTCACAACATAAGAAGCAACAACTATAAGCAAATTCTACGTGTCTGTCATTTACACATTATCTATCTTACATGACAAGGCTATCCTGTTAGATTTCAAAACAATGAATAATAATGAAATGCTGGGAAGAAGAATTAATGTATTTTCATATGGAATCAATATGCATGCAGATGATAATGACTTGCATATAACTAACTCATGTGAGAAAATTCAACTGCAGTGAAATATATAATGATGTATGGTTCTCTGATGGTAAATACATACAGCAAGATCACGGTTTGGTGACTTGTAGTCAATGGATCCTGCATTAGCTTGGATGGGTCTAGAATCTCAAAATTCAACCTTTTCTTCCAACCACTTGATCTAATACATCATTACCACACAACCGTATGGAAAGTGGATTCAAATTATTTCCCAAATGGCATGATATGGTTGGGCATTGTTATCCAACAAAAGCTCTCACTTTTTCAAAGCACCCAACCAAATTACAAAACACAATGAGGGGGGCCAATATTGCCAAGGGCCACCCATCCTGCTATCACGCTGTGGAGACAGGATAGACAAGGAAGATAAAAATTTCATAGAAGGTATTAAGGTCGTTGTGTACTCTCAAAAATTGTTAGGAGGTTGTCTGGTATTATGTTTTCTTGACAACCATTACATTTTTGAATAGCCCTTGCTAGAAAGCAGGGCGTCACTATGACGACTCTAAATAAATAACGATAAGTTCATAGTTTTTAATTGCTTATCAAATAATAATTTAAATGAATGTATATGCACATCAAAAGGATAGTTTTGAACACGAGTCTAGGCCAGATTCTCGATATTTGAAAGGAAATTTCTTAAGGAATTTCGGTCTCTCTTCCCTTATGTGTTAGAATAATAACATTTATACAAGATTGAAATTCTTTGAGATGGGTCTCCATCCTTTGGCCTCCCACAGTGAATGGCCATCTCTAAAACAAACATTAAAAAGAAAAATAAAAAAATTCTAACAACTATATCTACATTGTTCAGAATTTGTTATGGTCTGAGAGTGACAAGTCAGTTAAGTGATGTCCCCAAGTTTCTAAAAGTATGAAACAAGTAATAGGAAGAAAACCATACAACATTAGCTCCAAACTATATTTAGTGATGATGATGCTTACCTGTCAACAAGAATATTTTCTTGAATAATTTGTGCCATTGCATGTCCATATTCAGAATGATCGAGAAAGGTCCTGCATGTATGAATAATTCAACCATTACAGTTATATAAAACTAGAAATCATCCAGATCAAGTAACTAACCAAAGGATATTGACGAAAATGGCAAATGATAACCTTTCAGGGATTCTACAAAGTTCAAACTATCTTAACTCAATTTGGCCTGATGGAAGCCAGGACTTTACCTCACAAGGTCATGCGAATCAGTTGTAGGAGACATAAGAGAGTCAAAAGACTAAAGACGTATGATAAATACCATCATATATGTGTGTCGCCCCACCCCCCAAACCCCAACCAATTATTTTACTAAACAAATTGTAATTTAGTAATATATACACTAATAAACCGATAGGAATCCTTCCACGCCCCATCCTCCATTTATGTGTTTTCTTTAAAAGAAAAAAAAAGATAAAATATATTTTTAAATCGAGTCCATGACCTAAGACTCTGCAAAGGAAAGAAATGCTTTTCAATTTTTCATATAATCCATTCAGGTATAAATCAAGATCAGCTCAGCTGGTCAGTCTCAACCTTTCTAATCAGGACCTTCTTGGAGTTGGGACAATACTAAATCTTCAGCAACCACAACTTTACAGTTAATCTTACAGTTCCAATAAAAAAGTGGCATAATATGTCGTCCAAGGCGAACCAGAGTTAGGGATTTTACACCTAGAACAAGATGATAAGATCTTGTACTTCAAAGTTTAAAAGGATTAGGCTACAATGGAAAAAACAACTAGGCTCAAGGTTCATGTTTTTCTTATCAATTTATTTACTAACTTCAACAAAGACTGTCAATGTGAATATGATTTATAAGTTAAAGGTAAGATGGAACTTAAAAATGAATCAACTGAAACCAGCTCACAGGAATAATATTGATAATAATTTAAGCGCAAGCACCTTGAGAAAAAGTGTATCTCTGCTCCCTTCTTATGAATTTGTATGCGATCACCATCAAATTTGCACTCGACGACCACTTCTTTTCCATGAAGCTAGAAAATTAAAATTCGAACAACAAAATGAAAACAATTTCCAACGCTAGTACTGAATATCTAAGAAAAATTATTAGTAAATTCATTTGTATAAATATATTATGGCCACCCGAGAATAATAAGACATATTAAAGTACATGTGATGAACATCTAATTACATTTAGGTTTAGAAAACTCTGCTACCTCATAATTATAACCAAAGGCCATCACATAGACCACTTACATAGGCTGCTCTAATAAATAAGAAATGAGATACCAAAAAACTTCATATAACAACATAGTTCTTCCAAATTCGAACCTTCTTCCATGCCGCAGCAGCATTACTAATTCTTAGAGCTAGCTGAGGTCGCACAGCTTTCCCAGTTTCTATGTCCTGCTCAAAAGGTTCAGATAACCCCAACAATAAGGAGCTGTACAAAATTACACATGCAAAGAAGAACTTTAAATAGTGTACATACCTGGCGTTTATGCCGCTGACTTCGATCCCTTAACTTTTCACATACTAGTTTCAAGTCACAAGTGACATTAAACAAGTCTTCTGCATCAGGATGGAATTCATGGAATATGCTCTTTTCACTAACTCCCAGCTTCAAATCTGCAACAACAAAAAGGAAAAAACATCATCGAGAAAGTCAGAACAAGAATGTCAGTATGTCATATAAGGATTGCAACATGATGCAAAGAAAAAATACCTTTAAGTATGATCATGACAATCCACTTCATTTCCTGGGCATTAGTTTTCTTGATGAGATCTGAAAGAACAGCAATCTTTTCCGCCCTATTGTTCAAAGGTTCAAATTAGAAAATATTATAAAAGAAAAGATAAGGCTAACAGTGGAGAAAACTTCGCATTATGGCAAAACAACTTTGTGTGCTATATAGAGCAATTTAATAGGTCCTACTTTTTGCAGGGTTTCTTTCTTCTCCGTTTGTTTTTGCCTTTTGGTCTTTGTGCCCCTTTTTATAATTAAGTGACACAAAAATAATCCCCCCCTCTCTCTTCCTCCTCTTTCTCTTCTCTCTTTGTTTTTTCCTTCAAATGTGGAGTGATGCAAACAAGGTCCTTGGTCCATCTGTAGCTCTTTTCAGATCCCTTGACCTAAAGTATCTTCATTTACATATGGTCAAACCATCATTATTGACTTATTTCCTTTCTTGATCCTCTACTGAACTACTCCTACAGTGTCTATGATGCATTGATCTCTTATTATATCCAACCTAGGCTTCAACCTCATCTATCTCAACATCTATATTTCTACTAACACACTAATCTATAAGAATGTTATGTCTGATCCTCTAATGACCATCAATGGGATCTTGTAGACCTCCATAAACTGCATCAGTCATGAAGTACAACCAAAGCACATTTCCACTTCAAAAATTCTATCCTATATATACAACATCTTCATCCATCAGTTTTAACCCAGAGGTAATCTTTCAACATAAATTGCAGTCCATATGTTTCAAAGCTAACTTACTTCTAACTCCATAAATATCTAAAGTAGCCCTGGAGATCCTAGTAACACTATCCTCTTACTTCAACAAATACAACTTCATCTGCAAATAACACACACCAAGGGACCATATAAACCTTTGCCGTGTAAACTGTAAGGAAATATTCAAGGGAACAAATATCTCCTCCAAATAAGTTCGTGTATTATATAATTTGAGTATTCATTAATTTACCTCACAAGTTCAGCAGTCTGAATCCCATGTTAAGTGTTTAACTTTCCATATTGAATTTTAGGGGAAACTGGGGAAGTAAAGCAAGCTTATGCTAAAAAATGATCATTTCCATCTTCCACATTCTGTTAAGAACTAGCCACATATGCCTCCAAAGAGCATAATGTTATTTACTCGACCTACAATCCTAATAACTCACCAAGCTTCCAAATTCGACATTGATGTTGCCCCACTCCATCACTAACCCAATTAAGTCCTCCATACTCACCTATAAGTAATCAATGAAACAAACTAAGGTCATCCTCCCTGTGCCTTAACATCTACGTATGCTTAACTCTAATAAACAAGAGTTAAGAACTAACTAATACTCCCCAAAACACCAAAACAACCGTTGTGTCGTGTGCTATTGCGATGAAAATCGTCATCATTTCAAATTGAAGCCTTAAACTTATACAAAAAAAAAAAAATTCAAAATTTCCACATGTATATATAATCGCAAAATTAGTAATACCAAAGAAAGCAATAAATTTATACCTATTTTCACTAGAAGCTAATCGATCAAGCAATTCATTCAACTCTTTAATAGTTAAACCACCAGAAACCAAACTTTGTCTTCTTTGTAATACTTCAGCAGCAACAAGTCCAAAATTACCGACATTAGCACCAATCTTAGCACCTCCTTTACGCCAATTAATAAGACGAACAGCATCTTCTGATTCTCTTGACATACCTAAAGCATCAATTAGACAAGTAGCAAGTATTGATTCTTTCAATCCATATGTTCCTCTTTCTCTATCAAGATTTGGTAAAAGTAATCTTATTGCACTAAAGTAATCATCAGCTGATTTACAGAAATTATCCAGAAATTTACGAAATTTTGAACGCTTTTTCGTTGATGATTTACTTCTTTGCATCCAATTGAACATTGAACATAGTACACTAAACTTCACTTTTCCATCACTCATCTCTCTCTCTCTCTCTCCCTCTCTCTCTCTTCTTCTTCTCTCTCTGTCTCTCTCTCTCTTTCTCTGCGCTTGAATTCCCTTGAAAGAAAGCTTTCTTAACAAGGTTCTCTTTCCCTCTTCTTTCACTTTCTCTTTCATCTAGTATTGGGCTTTAGAAAAACAACCGTTTTTGGCCCATGATTTGGCATTTCGGCCCATTTTATTTCCCGCCAAAAGCATCTTCAAAAACCTTATTTCTTCATCTTCTTTACTAATTCTAGGGTTTCGCTCTGGTTTTTGAAATTGAGTATATATTTAGGGTTTTAGTATTGAAATAGAAAGAGAAATGCATATAAAAGAGGTATGTTTAGAAGGATTTAAGTCATATGCAACAAGAACAGTTGTTTCTGGTTTCGATCCATACTTCAATGCAATTACTGGATTAAATGGTTCAGGGAAATCAAACATATTAGATTCGATTTGTTTTGTTTTAGGAATTACGAATTTACAACATGTTAGGGCTTCAAATCTTCAAGAACTTATTTATAAACAAGGTCAAGCTGGAATCACTAAAGCTACAGTTTCTGTCGTGTTTGATAATTCCGATCGATGTCGAAGTCCTCTTGGTTATGAAGATAGTAATGAGATTACTGTAACTCGGCAGGTATGATTGTCAAGTTTTCTTGAATTAATGGAAATAATTTCACCATAATTAGGGTTTTTTTTTTTACATTTCAACAATTTTCGGTTCAGTTTGTTAAAATTTCTTGAATTTGTTACGCCGTTAAAGCACCTGATGCCGGTTGACTCATGTTTTAAGAGTATGATTTAGAGTGATACATATGATTGGACAAAAATCTTTAGTTTACTTGCACATTTAGACTATATTACTGTAGATGAGGTATTGCGGGCTTGCGGCCGTAGAATAGGAGGTTAGACTCTTGTTATAAGTTAAATGTAGATATTTTGTCCACTTTTACTACTGAGAATTCTTGTGTTGATTTCGTCGTAACACATTTGCTTATCAAAGTATGGACAAATAGTGTTATAGCAGTTCCATGTAAAAAGTATGATGTGCAAAGTTTCATAAGAACATTGTAGGCATAGCAAGCTGCACGATTCACGATTGAATTGGGCATCATCATGAGTAACTTTTGGCGGACTTCCAAATGATGCTTCCATACACAGTAGTCTGTAGAAACTACATTGCAAACTTTAGCCTATACCAAATACACACATTTAGGGATGTAACTCTATTATAGACCTTGAAGGACGTAAACTTAGGAAAGACCATAATCTACATGCTTATATCTGTTGTGGAATTATTACATTTTGTTGTCATTATGTTCACTGTCTAGATTGTAGTTGGTGGAAGGAACAAATACCACATCAATGGACGCCTAGCCCAGCTGAAGCAAGTCCAAAATATTTTCTATTCAGTGCAGCTTAATATCAACAATCCACATTTTGTCATTATGCAAGGGAGAATCACCAAGGTTTTGAACATGAAACCTCCAGAGATTTTAAGTATGCTCGAAGAGGAACTAGAATGTATGAGACAATAAAGGAGGATGCTTTGAAGACACTTGAGAAGAAGCAGAACAAGGTAGATGAAATTGATAAGCTTCTTGATCAGGAAATACATCCTGCTTTGGAGAAGTTGAGGAAAGAAATGATGAAGTACATGAAGTGGAAAAATGTTAACGATGCGTTAATTCCACTTGAACGATTTTGTGTTGCTTATGAATTTGTTCAGGCAGAGAAGATAAGAGATAATGCTTTAAATGGAGTCAAACAAGTTAAGACCAAAATTGCTGAGATAGATAATGGCACAGCAACAATGTATGGGGAGATTCTACAATTAGAGACAAAAACAGCCAATATAACAAATGAAATAGATCGGATGATGGGTCGCGAGGTAAAAACATTGTCAGGCAAGGTGGATGCCCTTTTTTGTGATCTTGTGAAGGGAACATCTATACTGAGAAATCACGAAGATTCCTTGAATACTGAAAAGAAGAATGCTGAAAAGGTACTAGCATTTTAATATGTCCTATCATATTGGTTGATCTGTTTTCCTTAATGCTGAAAATACTTATCTTAGTGTAGTTTTTTTAATCTTTGTATTTTTCAATACTCACGGATGGTGAAATTCTTAGGTTAAAAGCATTAAAGACATCGAAAAATCCCTAGAAGAGAAGAACTCTGCTGTTCGAAGAGCTGAAGAAGGAGTTGCTGATTTGAAAAAGAGAGTCGAGGATCTCTCAAAGAATTTAGAAGAGTATGAGAAAACATACCAGGTGAGTGTTTGAGCTATGTTCCAACTTATCATGACATTGGTTTTCCATCGTCTTTTGCATACCTAATGAGTGATACAATGGAGATACATGCTAAGGAAATACAGTGATTTCTAATAGGGTGTGCTAGCTGGTAAGAGCAGTGGAGATGAGGAAAAGTGTCTTGAGGATCAACTTTGTGATGCAAAAGCTGCAGTTGGTTGTTCTGAAACAGAGCTAAAACAGCTGAAAACAAAAATAAACCATCTTGAAAGAGAGCTGTCGGAGAAAAAGAAACAGTTCATGTCAAAGCACGAGGAAGCTATGGCGGTAGAGAATGAGCTTAATGTTAGAAGAAGAGATGTGGAAGATATTAAAACTGCGATGGAATCTGTTCCCTATAAAGATGGCCAGCTGGAAGTTCTTCAAAAGGTTCACGACTTCTCAATTTCATATATTTTAAAGTCTAAACCTAGCTGGCAATATAAGTTTTCATATGAATTTGGAAAGGATCTTTTGGATTGAATCCACCCATCTTGCCACAGGATCGTCAAGTGGAGTTAGAGGTGGTGCAGAAGTTGCGGGATGTAGTTCGTATTCTTTCAGGAAAACTGGCAAATGTAGAGTTCACATACCGGGATCCCGTAAATAATTTTGATAGGTCGAAGGTGAAGGGTGTCGTTGCAAAGCTCATTAAAGTGAAGGATAGTTCAACCATGACTGCACTGGAGGTTTGTTTCTAGGTCATCCTTGTCTCTGTTCGTTGTCAGTTCGTCTTCATGGTATCTTATAAAGGTTACAGCAGGCCACTAAATTACCCGGAATTTATTTGCAGGTTGCTGCTGGAGGCAAGCTGTATAATGTTGTTGACACAGAGCTTACAGGAAAGCAACTGTTACAAAACGGAGATCTTCGGAGAAGAGTGACGATTATACCATTAAACAAGATTCAATCTTATACTGTTCCTCCTAGAGCTCAACAAGCTGCTGCTAGATTGGTTAGTACATTTGTTCACCTTATTGACATTTTACTTTATACTCTTCCAACATTGTGTGAAACCTGTTTTTGTTGCAGGTTGGTGATGGCAATGCAGAATTGGTACTTCCTTTGGTTGGTTATGATGAAGATGTGAAGGTCATTTGCACTTGTCCAAATCATTATTTTCATGCATTCTGTCACATCAAGTCGCTCATGAGTTCTGACTTCTAACCTTACCAAATAGGGTGCATAAGTTTATCAAAAGACAATTGCCTAAAATTATTGATTCTTGTATTCTTCTTTTGAAGTGATTTCTTTTTCTTCTTTATTTTGTATCATTTGATAATTGGCTGATAATTACTTTTGCATGCATTAAAATTTAAGGTCTGACGGAAATGACCTTCGTTTTGCAGGAAGTAATGAAATATGTATTTGGATCAACTTTTGTTTGTCGAAGTATTGCTGCTGCAAAAGAGGTAAACTCGTATGTATACGAACATTTATCTTGAGATTCATGCTACATCTGACTTCAATTGTTTATTTTTTATCTTCATTTTTTAGTTGGCTTGAAAAAAGAGTTTTTGGATTTTCTGAAATGCAACAATTGTATTAGGCTTAGTAGGCTTTGGTTCACTTGTGTAGTTCCTTGGACTGAAATTTTTAATAGGTAGTAGTATTGAAGTTTCTTTTCATTTTAAACAGAACTACTTTACTTTCACATCATACTTTGAAATATTATTTATTGAATCACAATATCAGCTGAGTAGAAATAGACTCATACTGTGGAATGTCATTTACATAAACATCTTTAGCAAAAAATTGAAAAGGGTTTCTTTGTTTAAATAATGTGTTGGAAATTAGTAACCACTTGTATCCAATATTTAAGTGCTTTCACGATGCTGTGTCCGACAGAGTACACCTATCTGTCAGTGTCACTTAGGTCCAGGGGAAGGGTGGAACCCAGAACTCCTTGGTCAAAGTCCAAACCATGGTGTAGATGTGTGAAATTGACTTGGCCTAAGACCTTAGTGTGTTGGACATCTACACACCAACCCTGTCAGTATCACTTAGGTCCAGGTGCAGGGTGGATCTCAAGAACTATTTAGCCAAAGTCCAAACTATGGTCGTGTAGATGTGTCATATTTACTTGTATTGGTGGATCCATCCCCATGTTTGGTTAGGATTGTGGGCCTAACCGTTTGTACGGCCCGTGAGCCAGTTGAGAGTGTGGCAAAGTCCACCTCTGTGTTTGGTTAGGTATGTGCCTACCAGTTTATCCGGTATTCCGGTTAATATACATTGTGGTAGCCTCCCTCTACAAGTTCGAGCTTTTAGAGAAACTGGTTTACAACATGGTATCAAAGCGGTTCGGTCTTGGGAGGTCACGGGTTCGATTCTTTGCAGCAACATTTTAAAATAAATATGTTGCTGAGGGGGAGTGTTGGTGGATCCATCCCCATGTTTGGTCCGTTTGTACGGCCCGTGACCCAGTTGGGAGAGTGGCAAAGTCCACCTCCGTGTTTGGTTAGGTATATGCCTACCAGTTTATCCGGTATTCCGGTTGATATACATTGTGGTAGCCTCCCTCTACAAGTTCGAGCTTTTAGAGAAAGTGGTTTACAACATGGTATCAAAACGGTTCGGTCTTGGGAGGTCACGGGTTCGATTCTTTGCAGCAACATTTTAAAATAAATATGTTGCTGAGGGGGAGTATTGGTGGATCCATCCCCATGTTTGGTTAGGACTGTGGGCCTAACCGTTTGTACGGCCCGTGACCCAGTTGAGAGTGTGGCAAAGTCCACCTCTGTGTTTGGTTAGGTATGTGCCTACCAGTTTATCCAGTATTCCGGTTGATATACATTATTGTAGCCTCCCCTACAAGTTTGAGCTTTTAGAGAAACTGGTTTACAACAACTTGGCCTAAAACCTAAGCTGGTACACATTGCGGGTTAACCTACCAAGTTTACGCTTAGTGTTATCTTGAGTTGGAAGATTAAAGTTGTTGTGTCTGAGGAGCTCTGCAAAATAATTCATGTGAATTGTAACTTTATATTAATTCATGTGAATTGTAACTTTATATTCATTATTTTTTATTCTGTTTGTGTGAGTGGGTGGGGATATGTTTTTAAAATTTTGTTTGTCTGTCAAAAACCCAAATTAAGACTCAAGATTAACTTTAAGGCTGATATTCACCTATGGGCTTTGTAATGGTTATGACAATGGTTACCTTAGTGACTTAGTGAACAGTAAGAGAAACAAGAACTGTTAATTTGCAATAATGTACCATCTGATTTGCATTTCAATTCATTTTGTGTAGGTTGCTTTTGGTAAGGAAGTGCATACACGAAGTGTGACTCTTGAAGGTGATATATTTCAGCCTAGTGGTCTCCTCACTGGTGGTTTTCGCATGTAAGATTTACTAGCAATTATAATCTTTGTTATTCATATCTCTCTTGGGTGTGTTTAAAAGAGAATTTGTTTAAAAGAAAAATTATAATGAGTTATGTTTATCGTACTTTCTGATATAAACACTTAATGTATATAGAGGGGATGGAGAACTTCTAAGGCAACTTCATGCATTGTCAGAGTCAGCCTCCAAGCTTTCTTTTCATGAATCAAGATTGTTGGAAATTGAAAACTGTAAATCACTGAGATTTGTTACCATATTTAATTATATTGTGTGATATTATTGTATACAGTTGTTGCCTTGTATAGGCTTGTACAGATCTATATATTGACCTCATAAGAGAAGAATATATTATTGAGTTCTCTAAACCTAAATCTTACATGGTATCAGTTGGTTGGTTTTCTCCTTCACCACCATCGATCCTGCTCTAGCCGCCAGCATCCCTTCCTTCTCCCAAACCGCTGCTGCTATCTTTCTTCTCTCCAAATCATCCCTGAATATTCTTGCGCTGCTATTCAACGATTCTTCTCTCACACCATGGTCACTCCAACTGAATCCACCGTTGCTGCACTAAACTCTACAACTTGTGTTACTACAAATACCTCCACCGTCTCCACTACTGTCGCAAGTATGCCAAATACAGTCGCTGCAGGTCCCTCTGTCTCTCTTTCAGCACCAAATGTTAGCCACTTCATCAAATTGGATGATGCAAACTACATGATCTGGCTACGTCAAATGGAACCATTTCTTAATGGACATAATTTTATGAGGTATGTTGATGGTTCTTTCTCTGCACCACCATCTCTTCTTCCTAGCACCGATGGTCAGCCTCCATCTCTCAACCCTGCTTATATGGCTTGGTATCAAACTGACCAACTCATTGTTAGTTACATTACTTCAACTCTCTCTGAGTTAATGTTGGCTGTTGTTGTTGGTACCACTACCTCTCGTACTACTTGGGAATGCCTTCGGCGTCATTTTGCTCAGCAATCTGTGGCTAACTCTGCCAATCTTCGGTTCCAACTCCTTTCGGTTACCAAGGGAACTAAGTCTGTAAATGACTATCTTCAAGAAGTTAAGTCTCAGTGATTCTTTGGCTGCTATTGGTGAACCTGTCTCCAATACCGACATGGTCACGTTTGTCTTGCGAGGTTTGGGGCCAGACTATATCACGGTTGTCACTGCCATTCTTAATTGTCCTCCTTTACCACAGTATGAGGACCTTCGTGCTCGACTACTCTCTCATGAAAGTCATATGGCTCACAACAATACCTTGGCACCCACTCAAACTGCTCTTATGGCTGCCCATAATTCTCCATCTACTGCTTTCACTGAATCTCCTCGCAACAATCACAATTCTGGTCGCAACTCTAAGGGAAAATGGAATCGGAATAAGAATAAAGGCTCTAATGGTACTGGGCAGAGAAATGTCAGCACTGGTCCTGGTATTTTGGGTGCTCCACCTATCTCTTGTCCAATGTGTGGTAATCCTGGCCACTTAGGACTTCATTGTCCTCATCTAGCTCGACGCTTTGGCACATCTGCCCCTCTTCACACTGCCTTTGCTGGTCTACAGTTGGGTCCACAGTATGATCCAAATTGGTATACAGATAGTGGTGCTACTCACCATATGACTAGTGATTCAGATAATATGCAGAACCGTGCTCCTTACACTGGTAACAATTCTATTTTTCTTGGCAATGGCACATCCCTTAATATATCCCACACTGGTAGTATCCCTGTCACACTTCGTACTCGTAAATTTCAGCTGAAAAATGTCTATCATGTTCCTGATATGCAGAAAAGGTTATTATCTGTTTCTAAGTTTGCTCAAGATAATAGTGTCAGCTTTACTTTTCATCCTTACAGTTATACTATCTCTGACTTTCCATCAGGTGTTCCTCTTTTTCAGGGCCTGTGTAAGGATGGTTTATATCCTATCTCGTTTGATTCCATTACTCCCAAAGCTCTTACTGCTGTTTCGTCTCAGTTATGGCATAATCGACTTGGTCATCCAAATGCCAAGGTTATTTTTTATTTAGGAAGCAATAATTTGTTAAGTTCGAATTTTCATCTCAAACAAGATTTTTGTAAGGGTTGTGCTTTGGGTAAATCCACACACCTTTCTTTCTCTAGTAATAATGAAATAAAAACTCAATTTCCATTCTTTCTTGTGCATTCTGATGTGTGGATGTCTCCTGTCTCCTCTGTTTCTGGCTTTCGCTATTATGTTTTGTTTACAGATGATTTCACACGATATTCTTGGATTTATCCTATGCGTCACAAAAATGAAGTTTTCACTCATTTTGAAACCTTTGTTAATAGTGTTAGGAATCTATTTAACTGCACTATTAAATATTTTCAAAGTGATGGAGGTGGTGAGTATGTTAACCACTCCTTTGCAGATTTTTGTCGTCGTTTGGGTATTCATCATAGACTCTCGTGTCCTCATACACCAGAACAGAACGGGCTTGCAGAACGTAAGCACGCCACATAGCTGACATGGCTCGCACCCTTTTAGCTGCCTCTCAAGTCCCTCTCAACCTATGGGTTGAAGCGGTTTCCACTGCGGTTTACCTCATTAACCGCCTTCCCACTTCTCTTCTTAAGTGGGCCTCCCCATTCACATGTTTGTTTGGTCGAACTCCTACCTATACTGCACTTCGTACCTTTGGTTGTGCGTGCTACCCGCACTTAGGGTATTATATCACTAACAAAATGTTGCCAAGATCTGTTGAATGCGTTTTTCTAGGTTACAGTGCACAACATAAGGGGTACAGGTGCCTTCATATTGAAACAAACAGAATGTATGTTTCTCGTCATGTCAGATTTGATGAGTTGACATTCCCATTTGCGAAGCGAATTCAGGCTCCTTAACTCACTACCTCTGATTATGTTACATAGGATTTTGTTCCTGTTGTGACACCGTCTATTTCTGATTTTGAGAAGGCGAATTCTAGTGATGTTGCACAATCTATCCCATCAGGTCATACTGATCGTTTCTATGGGCGTACTTACCAGCGCTCACGTGCTCCTCATGTTGCTACACATGGACATGATTCATTTACAGAGAATGTTATTTCCTCGGGTAATCCAATCAACTCCACCAATTCTAGCACTACCACTCAGTCCACTCCTTCGGTGAATACAGATGGTTCTACTCATTCAGTTGCTTCAGATGGTCCATCTTCATTTGTAGACACTTCAGAAAATATCTTTTCTTCCTCAGTTCCCAATGTCTTGCCATCACCTCCGCAATCGTCTAGCATTCACTCTTATGGTACTCGATCCAAGGATGGTACTTTGCGTTCTATAGAACGCACAGATGGAACAGTTCGTTATCCTCTCCCTAAGGCACTTGCAGCCCAACTATCTGCTATTCCAGATGAGCCTACTTGTTACTCTCAGGCTGTTAAGTCCACTGAATGGCGTGCTGCCATGACTGACGAGTTTAATGCCTTGCTTAAAAATCAAACATGGGATCTAGTACCTCCTTCTACCGCACAAAACATGGTTGGTTGTAAATGGGTGTTCAAGCTGAAACGCAAATCAGATGGTTCTATTGAGCGATACAAGGCTCGTTTGGTAGCTAAGGGTTTTCATCAACAACCGGGGCTTGACTATGATGAGACTTTCAGCGCTGTTGTTAAACCTGCAACCATACGTACTGTTCTTAGTCTTGCTACATCTTTTTGTTGGCCTCTTCGACAACTTGATGTGAAAAATGCCTTCCTCCAAGGCCATCTCTCACAGACTATATTCATGACTCAACCACCAGGTTTTATTGACCCACAACACCCACATCATGTATGCCGACTTCGTAAAGCTATCTATGATCTTAAGCAGGCTCCCCGAGCATGGTTTACTCGATTTGGTAGTTTTTTGATTCAGTTTGGATTCTCTCAGAGTCGTGCTGATGACTCCATGTTTACGTACAGGACTGGCACCCAACTTATGATCCTTCTAGTGTATGTTGACGATATTGTGTTAACTGGTAACACACCTTCTCTCATTTCAACATTCATCTCTATCCTTGCTAAGGAGTTTGAAATCAGAGATCTTGGTTTACTTCACTATTTTCTTGGTATTGAGGTATCTTCTCTACGTTCGGGAATTCATCTATCTCAAGCTAAGTATGCTCTAGACCTTCTTAACCGTGGTAATATGACCCACTGTAGACCATGTAGCACTCCGCTGAGTGCTAAGTCCCAGCTTTCAGCTTCTGATGGTACCCCCCTCCCTGATCCTTCTGAATATCGTGATCTAGTCGGTTCTTTGCAATACTTGACGCTTACTCGGCCGTACATCTCTTATGCAGTACATCATGTTGCTCAGTTTATGAGTGCTCCTCGCTCTGATCATCTTGTTGCAGTTAAGCGTATATTGCGGTATATCAAAGGAACCTTAGATTTTGGATTGCTATTTCGCCCATCCCGAGGTCCCTTATCACTCTATGCCTATTCAGATGCAGATTGGGCTGGTTGCCCTGACACTAGACGTTCTACCACAGGCTTTTGTGTGTTCTTGGGTCCTAATCTTATTTTTTGGATAGCTAAGAAACAACCGACTGTTTCTCGTTCAAGCGCCGAGTCAGAGTATCGTGCCCTTGCTCATGTGTGTGCTGATACTATTTCGGTTTCTCATCTACTTTCAGACCTCCAAGTGCCCATCTCGAAGCCTATCACTCTATATTGTGATAATCTTAGCACTACATACATGGCATCGAATCCTTTTTTTCATGCACGCACCAAACACATAGAGTTGGACTATCACTTTGTTCGGGAACGTGTAGCTTTTGGCACTCACCGAGTTCAGTTTGTTCCTTCCATTGATCAAACTGCTGATCTTTTCACCAAGGGTCTCCACAAACATCGATTTCAGCTATTGCGCTCCAAACTTGTCCTTCAAAGACCACCAAGTTTGTGGGGGAGTGTAAATCACTGAGATTTGTTACCATATTTAATTATATTGTGTGATATTATTGTATACAGTTGTTGCCTTGTATAGGCTTGTACAGATCTATATATTGACCTCATAAGAGAAGAATATATTATTGAGTTCTCTAAACCTAAATCTTACAAAAACAAGGTTGAGGTTTTCCTTACTCATATTCTTTCTTATTTGAATTGGTGATCTCTCGTTGTCTCATACATGTCATCAACTCGTGCACCATATTTTAAGCATAAGTAACTCAAACATGTACCTTTAGCATTCATTTGTATGATGAAACCATCTCTGTAAAATTCTTTTGATATTTAGGGTTTTCCCTCGACCTTCTCTATTAAAATTGCATTGTTATTGAGAGGTAAGCATTGCATTCTTTTCGAAAAAACTTAAACGTGTATAGAAAGCTTAGAATCAAAGGAAGCGAAAACGGAGATTTAGATTTTAGATATATAACTTGTGAGCAACTTTGCAGATAACTCAACTCCTGCCTTTTCAAAATAAGTTCATGGAGGTTAACAAGCAATTTGAACTCAAGTCCTATGACCTCACATTGTTCCAGAAAAGGGCAAAGGAAAATGAGCACCATAAGGTTGTATTCATTTCCCGTTAAAGTAGCATATACACTTAAGTTGAAGTTGTGATCTCATTTCTTATTTGGTTTCTCTTGTCTACCTTGCTAATTGTAATATTGATAATACGCTTTTATGATTGAAAGCTTTTCATATTCAATGTAGCTAGGTGAACAAATTAAAATGATGGAGCAGGACCTTGAAAAAGCTAAACAGGAAGAAAAGAGGAAGCAATACATGTATCAAGATTGTGTTTCTACCGTGAAATTGCTTGAGAAATCTGTGATAGAGCATGTCAATAATCGAGAGGGCAGGCTAGCAGATTTAGATGAAAAGATTAAGACAACAACAGCTCACATGCAATCAGCTTCCAAAGGCCTGAAGGTGTTTTTCTCCTTGTAAAGAGAGGTCTATTTATAGCAAGCTGAAACATATTTACTTAAAAATAATAAACATTACTTCCTGATGTTGTAACATACTGAAGGATGAGAGCTCTTTATAACTGCCTGATTTCAACAACTGTCTGCTACCCTTTCTGACATGTACACTAATGATCCTAGGGACACGAAAATGAAAGAGATAGGCTTATAATGGTATTGAGAGTATAAGGGTGGTTTGGTAATTCCCATATTAGGGTTTTATGATTAGGGTTTAGTAGGTCTTTATATATAGGCAATCTTGCCTCTTTATTTGTAACAATGCATTATGATAATATTATTCCGCTTCTCTACATGGTATCAGAGCTAATAGGTTAGATCTTGGGTTTAAGAAAAAAAATGATCTCTCAAAAGTTGCAGAATTTCTGCACAGTTTTGTTTTGTTGATCGGATTGAAACTCTTTTTGTTTTTCGATCGTCCTGAAATTTTTACAGATTGTCAAGATCATTATGGTGAACATGATACGAAATTTTCATGACAATCCAACGGTTGGATGTTGATATATTTATAGAATCGTGTCACTATTCATTATCGGGTTTTTCTGCTTCTGTCAGTTTTCATTGATTATTTTGATTGGTTATAAATTCCTTACTCTTTAGTATTTCAAATTTCACTCTCGCGTTCATACTCCTTCCGTTGTTATTCAATGTTGATTATTGAGGATATAATTTGGATGTTCAAATCTCGTTCTCTTTGTTCAAATCACAATTTCTTATTTATTTGTTCAAATTTGTTTGTTTGAACAATATTCTTGTTGGTCAAGTTTTTCATCATCGTTGCCCCAATTGTTTGCTTTCGTTTCTCGAAAAGCAATTTTCTTATGCCATAGTTAATATACTATTGGCCGTTATTGTTCCCTACACAGCTACTTGTTTGTTTTGCCCATAATGGGCTCTTTTTCGGGTTTTGGTCATTCCATAACCGATTTTCTTGTTGCTGTTGTTTTGGAGCCTCTTTTGTCATTATTGGGTGCTCATTTGAAGATGATGCGTGCGGCTGAAGTTTGAAGATTGAGATTTGTGGGAGTGTTGAATTTGTTATTCTTGGGATATATGTATTTGCAAGCCTGAAATATACAGAGTCTGTATATTTTGGCTTGAGGGGAAGTATTGAGAGTATAAGGGTGGTTTGGTAATTCCCATATTAAGATTTTATGATTAGGGTTTAGTAGGTCTTTATATATAGGCAATCTTACCTCTTTATTTGTAACAATGCATTATGATAATATTATTCCGCTTCTCTACAAATGAAAAGGGAAGCGGTCAATCAGGAGCGTGCTTCCTTGAAAAATCAATTGGCTTCTTTTTACAAACACAGATCAATAGCCTCCAAGCAGAAGTGGAGAATATAAAATTCAGGTAGACGAACATTTTCTAAACTAGACAATAAAGTGTTTATCTTATGCTTTGTATGCACCCATGTGCAGGTTAGCAACTTAAAGAATGATCATGATCGAGCTGAATCTGAACTCAGGCTGATTCGCTCAAAGAAAAAGAATATGATTTCGAAATAAACAGCATTTCCAAGGAGCAACAGAGACTTCAACATAAAATAAGAGAAGCAAATCTAGAGAAGAAGAAATTGGAAAATGAGGTTCAGGAATAGCTATCTCATTTACCTTCGTTTGATTTTTCAATAAATAAAGCGCAGCATTTAGTTTCTTCTTTTACAACATCCATACAGGTGAAACGAATGGAGATGGAGCAGAAAGATTGTTCATTGAAGTTAGATAAGCTACTGGAGAGGCATAGCTGGATTGCAAGTGAGAAACGGTTGTTTGGAAAAAGCGGGACTGACTTTGATTTCTCATCTTGCAACCTTTATAAAGCAAGAGACCAACTTGAAAAGTTGCAATCTGAGCAATCGGAGTAAGAAATTACTCTCATCTTCTAGTTTCTTTAGCCTTTTTGAAGGATTGATGCTTTGATTTCCATGACTATAGTATCGAATTAGTATAAGTATCACAATTTATTTTGAGAGAATTGAAGCATAATGCACGTGCCCTATGAATGGTTCTTTTATTTGTGATTTATTTTTCTTCCAATGCAGCCTTGAGAAGAGGGTGAAGAAGGATGCCATGGTCACGTTTGAGAATAAAGAATATGAATACAAGGAATTCATGTCCAAAAAATCCATTATTGAGGTTTTTTCCTCATCTCTTTGTTAGCTGTAAGAGAACTGCAAGTTTGATTTTATGCACGACTTAAGTTATTTATTATAACAATGACTTCATTTTGCACAGAATGACAAGTTAAAAATCAGGAAGGTGATTGAAGAGCTAGATGAGAAGAAGAAAGAAACAATGAACAACACATGGGTCAAAGTTAACAAGTGAGCATGCAGTTTTGAGTTTAATATATTTGCACGAGTCATTTGTATCTAATTACTTTTTATTGGTTTATTGCTATTTTTAATGGTTTATTGGTCAATTTTTATACAATCTTGTACCTTTTATGCAGCTATTTTGGGTCTATCTTCTCTACTCTATTACCAGGGACAATGGCAAAGCTAGAGCCTCCGGAAGGATGCAGCTTCTTAGATGGTCTTGAGGTCCGGGTTGCATTTGGTAGTGTGTGGAAGCGGTCTTTGTCAGAACTTAGTGGAGGGCAGCGTTCTCTTCTTGCACTTTCTCTTATTTTGGCATTGCTTCTCTTTAAACCAGCACCCCTATACATACTTGACGAGGTATGATTATTGTTTATATGGATACTCATCTTAGATTGGATTTGACATTCATGCCTTGATATTTCAAATGAATGGCACCCTATGCATTCTACAAAAAATGGGAGAAACCCAAGTGCGGACAAGATACCGGGCTGTCTACCTTGACATCTTTAGGATGACAATTATCTTGACAGCCCATCTCATATTCTCATTGCGAATACAAATTAGATCTAATTGTTCTAATATAATCAAGTCTTATAATCCAAAATAACAAGGGGCATTTCTGTTATTGAGGACTTTCTTTTCCTTTTCACAGATAGAGAGAAAACCCCCGTCAAACTTTAAAAACACCACACCTCCTGTTCAACATCCTCATCGGCTTCTTTATGTTCAAGAACTTGATTAAGCTAGACAGCCCGATAAACCATACTCCCTTAGTCCCAAATTATAAGTACATTATTCCTTTTTTGGTTGTCCCAAATTATATGTCACTTTCCAGTTTCTATATATCAACACATATTAATTAAGTTAATTTGCTCTTTTGCCTATATTATCCTTGCTTTGGAATTAGAGTTCTTATTCAAATGATTTAATATTAAATAAAGGTAAATTTGGAAGTATAGTTAGTACACAAATCAATAATGATGTTCCCTTAATAAGTTGGATTTTCTATAATGTACTTATAATTTGGGACGGAGGGAGTACTTCATAAACCCCTTGGAGTACAGTTAAAGTTCTTCTGTGGACACATCCATTGCACATCTAAATTAAAGATGAATGACAGGAATGGTGGATGTCTTATTTTCATACAAAACTTGACGTACTTATATAATTCAGTTTTTGTTTCATTGCTCATCTGTTAGAACTCGTAGCCTCTCCTGTTTCATTATTTATTCTTCATATAAGATACACATATGACTTCCATAAAGTTTGTCTTTAAAACGATTATACTTCTTTTCTGTTTCTGGTTGGCAGGTAGATGCAGTTCTTGATCCAAGCCATACACAAAACATTGGAAGGATGATCAAAAGTCACTTCCCACATTCTCAGGTCGAATTTTCTTTTACCTATATTTGGGAAGGTTTTTGTTTATTATTCTGAGTGAGAACAATTGAGTTTTGTTGGGCGCATATCCTTCAAAGTAACCAGCTTCAAATCTTAGAGTCTATGGCAAGGGTAATTTTTTCTGGATATAAAATTACTTGGAGGATAAAAACATGAGACTTATTTTCTCATTCTTCGGAAGATTTAACAGCAAAAAGTTATCTTGTTCATACTGACTTCTTGAAACAGAATCGTATGTCTCAGCAATGAGCATGTTTCTACTGAAATGAGATACCTAGAGCGTTGCTTTACAAAGAAACACAAGTAGTTAGGGGTTGACTACATTCTTTGATGTAATTTTTATTGTTGAATCTGATTAAGGTGCATGATTCGGTAGTAGTCGGTAATTGGCACATAGGGTCTTCTTTTCTACAATTTTAAATCATTTGTGGTGATTGTATATGGGAAGTCTAGTTTTTTATTTGAGAATATTGTAAATTTGTATATCAAACTTCAATTTTTTGACTGATTTATGATTCACATCACTATATATAACATTATAACAATTCTCAGTATAAATTTCCTTCACATTCTGTATTTTGGTATTGCAGTTCATTTTGGTTTCTCTGAAGGAAGGGATGTTCAACAATGCCAATGTTCTTTTTCGGACCAAATTTGTGGATGGTGTGTCTACTGTTCAGAGAACTGTTGTTAAGTCGGACAGCTAATGGTTTGTCATTAAAACACAAAGCTAATGGTTTCCAAGTTTTTGATATCTATCTAGTTGTGCAGCATAGTTGCCTCTAGCCATTACCTTAATGGTGATGTGTGATTGCTACATGATAGTTGTTGGATTCTGAGAGCGTCTTCAATAGAAGATATATGCAGAATTTATATTGTAACAAGGACTTGAATTAGGGATTTACAGTTTGATATTCTTATCGTTATCCACTGCTCTAATTTATAATTTTGTTGCTTATTATATACTGAGTGTTCTTTTTTTTTTTTTTTTTTTTCTTATTGTTGTTGTTACACCAACCATTTGTTTGATACTTCTAATGTAAAAATACAATATTAACATTGAAGATGATGGCAAGGGTTTATTGAAACATGATTGTAGATTTGGTTGGTTCTTAATGTCACACTCCAGTGGTTATGGTACTAATTCATTGTTCTTATACAGTCCATTTTCTAATGGAAATATCATTACCCTTCCTCAGTTCCTCACTTGAGTTCTATCTTCCGATTGCCACATTTACCTCCACCCAAACTGTTTTAGCTTGTGTGTTCTTTCAACACATTGTCTCAATGACAACGACTGGATTACCCGAACCTTTGACAGTAATCATCAGCCGATTTACAGAAATTACCACGAGAAACTTACGGAATTTTGAACGTTTTGTAGATGATGATTTTCTTCTTTGAATCCAATTGAAATTGAACAAAGTACACTAAACTTAACTTTTTTATCCCCCTCTCTCTAAACAAGGTTTCTTCTGTTTTCACCTCTCTTTCTCTTTCATTTCGGTTTGGGCATTGGTAAACTCTACCGGTATAATATAGGCCCATAATAAAGTGTTGGGTTCATTTCATTTTGTTCTGTTTCCCTCTCAGACCTGTTTTATCAAATTCAAACTTTCTAACTTCTATCCAGATTTTTCAAGTTTAGTCACCCAATTTTTTGCAGTGAAGGACAATGTTGTTAACATAATTTACACCGGTGACCAATGGCTCTGTCCACACAGTGCCATCGGTGTTACAAAAATTGTTGTTAATTTCTTCTTTGTTCGACATTGTCCACATGATATATTCTCATAGCCCGTCCATTTGTCGTCTTCATCAACAACTCCATCCATTCCTATCTTAGAGAGTTGGTTGGAGGCCACTGTCTGTCTGTCTTGGTATGGAAATAGAGTAAGCTTAGCAAAAATTTAACACCTAACAATTATTTTGGAACGCTGTTCTCTACTTTTGTTGTGTACTTGTGCGTTTGTCTGTCGGTTTGTCCCCATCGTAGTTCCTTGCGCGTTTTTCTTCTATCTTTTGTATAAATAATTTTGAGTATCAATAAAATTAATTTTTTAACATAGAACAATTTAATTTAAGGTCTTAGTTTTAAAAGGCTGTAGGTAAGGACTAAGAAGTGTAGGTGAGACTTGAGAGTATTATTGCTAAACTGCAATTTGTCTAAGGAAGCCATCAACCAATTATATATACACCTTAAAAGAAGTATTTAAGTTGATGTAGTTTAATTATGTCCTCGTTGATCATGCTTACAGATAATTTATAGCGTGCACTAGTCGTTACTCAATCGTTACCCCTCTATCATCTCTATTGCTATGTTCTGAGTACTCAGTTTATATTATTCTATCATCAGTGCACACACAACTTGCTAGCAAGTAGCAATAGACAATATATAAGATAAAGTTTTCTTTGATATAGTTTAATGAGAAAAGTTGGGTTGATAATTGAGATCACCTCTATTTATATGTAAAGCTAGACATGGAGAGCTAGCTAAGAGGTCTGTCAACTAGTCAACCATGAGTATCATGAAAATATTTCATTTGGTTTTCGACATTTTTGTTATGTTCAACTCAATATTGTTCATTGAAAATAAAACAGGTGATGATGATCATGATTCATTTGCATTCAATCGAAGTAGCTTTCCGAAGGATTTTGTCTTCGGGACATCTTCTTCTTCTTACCAGGTAGATAAAAATTCTGTTTGATTATATTGATCAAGTTATTAGCTCAGCCATGGCATATTGAGCTATCCGTACGTACTAAGCTCAACAAAATCGCACCATTAAGCAGCATGTTTTTATAATGATCTACTTACTCCAAACAAAACAGTTGGTACTATGTGGCTTGTTTGAGGGGATATGAGATGCATTTTCAGTGCCATGGTTGAGGTATTTGTACAAGTTAGGTTTGTATTCAAAGGAAAATGCTTCTGATTCCTGTTTCTTCTTCGTATTGTTTTAGTATGAAGGTGCATATAATGAAGATGGTAGAGGACCAAGTAATTGGGATACCTACACTCATAAGCATCCAGGTAATGACTCAAAGTATTGGTTTTTCAACAGCAAATAAACAGCTGCATAGATAATCTAATGAAATGTTTAACATTTTGCTTGATAACACCCCTGTACCTAATTATGGGTTACCTATATATATATATAGCATCATTGACGTTTTCCTTTAGTTTGCTAATATACAAGTCAGATTCCCAATTGCTCCACGTACAGTATAATTTAATTAATAATCTTAGTAACAAATAATGAAGTCAGGGTGTAGACAAAATATATTCCCCAGCTGATGTACTAAGTGATAGACATTTTTTATGTGGATTCAGCTGTAATCTCAAGTTCTCAACTGCAGTCTTAGACTTTGTTAAGTAAATGTGTAAATTTAAGTCTCAGCAGGCTGCTGTTAACTAGACACTGCCTTCCGCAACCTTTGACTCTTACAGTTTAGCATGGCTAGATATTATGATATATACATGGATATATAGTTGTTGAGTTTGATGTGTGTGGTTGTGTGTGTGGGGTGGGGTGGGGGGTGTTTAAGGTGAGATATATCTAGAATTTGGGTCTATTTGGAAATCTCTAGTTTTGTTATAATGCATTTTTGTTTAAAATTTGGCTGGCAAAACAGAACGAGTAGCAGGCAGTGCTAATGGGGATGTAGCCATTGATCATTATCATCGGTATAAGGTATGTGTATAACTTGAACTTTATATAGTGTAACCTAAATAGTAGTAGTTTTGCTCAGCTATGCCATTTTCTTCATTGGTAGGAAGACGTAGCACTTATGAAGGATATAGGACTGGACGCTTATAAATTCTCCATCTCATGGTCAAGAATTTTGCCCAGTAAGATAACACTCATTCGATATTTCGATTAGTTTCTTTCTTGCAAATGCACGCTAGATGAGTGATTGTCATTTGCTTTCAATGCATACAATAACATTTCAGATGGAAAGTTAAGTGGAGGAGTAAATAGAAAAGGCATCCAATTCTACAATGATCTCATCAATGAGCTCTTATCGAAAGGTATGTACTAGGAAATTTTAGTACTACATATTGTGTTACAGTAGAGTTTTTGTTTGGTAAATAGCATTTTTTTTTATCAATGGAATGGTCTACAACGTGGGATCTAAGCCCCGGTAGCAACTAGCAAGCTAAAACGGTGAGCGAGGCAGTCGTAGTTGCATTACGAAGTTTATAAACAAAGAACAATGAATAAACAACTAAGATGTGAGGATATTATACCATTCCATGAGAATATCTCCAAAGTGACAGTCTCTGTTCATCTGATGACAACCAACCCAATTCCATACAGTCCCCATCTTTGGCGTATCCGGTTTTCTATCCGTCATTTTGGGGTTTCCAAGTGAATCAAAGGATTTCTGCAGGCTGCAGGGAGAAACTTTTCCATATTTTTTTTTTCCGCCAACACTGCTTCTATTATGCATTTACGTTATTACGTACAGGCCATGATTCTACAGGCCATGATTCCAACAATTGCTTTATGTTGGTAGCACCCTGCAGTAGTTAAAAGTCCAACAGATTGCCAGTCACTCATACCTCTGTTAAATAGGCACCATCTGATTAGTACTTGTTGAAGTGTCTCTGGATCGTTGTTGCAGAGTTTACATAATGGCTCACTGTTACCGTCGAGTGTAACAACAACCATATATGTGCAGGTTTGCAACCATATGTAACACTCTTCCACTGGGATGTACCCCAACACCTGGATGAGGAATATGGGGGTTTTTTAAGTTCTGATATTGTGTAAGTATCCTTTCATGTGCAATACATGTCGCAAGATAATGCCAGATCGATTTATGTGTCATCTGACCCAATATGTAACTATGGTGTACAGGCTAGATTTCCAAGACTATGCAGAGCTTTGTTACAAGGAGTTTGGTGACCGAGTTAAACACTGGGTTACGCTAAACGAACCTTGGAGCTTCAGTAATGGTGGCTACACCGTAGGCACTTTTGCCCCAGGCCGATGCTCCAAATCAGCTGGCAATTGCAGCGCTGGGAACTCTGCAACAGAACCTTATCTTACGGCTCATTATCAACTTCTTGCTCATGCAGCAGCTGTAAAAGTATACAAGAAAAAGTACCAGGTGAGAATTTGTGGATGTATAATCGTATTTTCTTTGTAAATAGGCTTATAAACGTATTTTTCCTTTCATTTACACAGGTTAATCAAAAGGGGATTATTGGCATATCGTTAATATCTGATTGGGCAGTACCATTTTCGGAAACCCAAGCTGATACTGATGCTACACAACGAGCTATTGACTTCATGTTTGGATGGTAAGGCCTTTGCATTAAATTATCTTGTATAGCCTGTGTAGCCTGTATAGAACTATAGACGAGCTTATTGTTTTATACAGGTTTATGGATCCCTTAACCTATGGTACATATCCAAAGATAATGCAATCACTTTGTGGAGATCGACTACCAAAATTCACCGAAGAAGAGTCTTATATGATAAAGGGATCATACGACTTCATTGGATTAAATTATTATACTGCACATTATGTGGTAAATTATCCCTATTCTGAAGATGTTCAAGCAAGCTACCTTAGAGATTGCCATTGTAATAAAACTAGTAAGTTGATTTTCCCTTTTAAGCAATCTTAATTATATACTTATTATAACATGGCATGACAGTGAACTCAATCTTCTGTGACAGTGGAGAAAAATGGTGTCCCAATCGGCCCAAAGGTGAGAAGAACGACTTCAATTGGAAATGAGTGAACATATATGAGAATCATCCAAACTTTTATTGAGTTATTATGGAGCTCCGAACTCATCCTTTTCTAAAGTAAAGGTTTCATGCATGTATTTACAGGGTGGTTCAAATTGGCTATCAGTGTACCCCAGAGGGATTCTAGACCTTTTGCACTACATCAAGAAAAGATATAACAATCCAATGATTTACATAACTGAGAATGGTAAGAATTCAAATCCTTTGCAATCACCACAAATGCATACTTGAAGCATTTGTCCAAGTAACATAGTTTTATTAATTATTCTGTTTCCAGGTATAGATGAGATCAATAATACTACATTATCTCTTGAAGAAGCATTGAAAGATGATATGAGAATAGATTACCATAGTAGCCATCTTTCATTTGCTTTGGGAGCTATCAAGTAAGTTCATCATTGTTATAAACATTCAAATGCTATAACAATGTATGCATATCAAAATATGTGTCATCTTTCATGGATTTTACACGCACTCTCTATTTCTTAAATTCATCATTTTTATTTGTTATGTTATTTAAATTGGATTGACAGTGAAGGCGTAGACTTGCGAGGCTACTTTGCTTGGTCATTTTTGGACAATTTCGAATGGGATGATGGTTACACAGTTCGATTTGGCATCAACTATATAGATTTCAATACTATGAAGAGACACCCCAAGCACTCATCAGTTTGGTTTAAGAAATTCCTCCTCCATGGATGAAGAATTATAAGAAAAAAAAAAAAAAAACTGTCTATTATCTCAGTCATCATTTGTCAATTTCCTCCATGGACCATGAACGACGAAGCTCTTGAATAGCTCTATGAAAATCTTGTTGATTGAGAGATAATGCTTGTATCATATACAATAATTGTGCTTATATGCAGTGGCGGATCCAGAATTTCAAAATAGGGTGGGCTTGGATGAACGAAGAAAAAAAAATAACACAAACCGAAAGAAATGAAAATTTAGATTAAGATCGATAAAGTAAACAAGGTTCTCATTATTCAATGACGGCAGAAAAAAAAAAAAAAAAAACTATAATTTAAGACACTAATGGAGTTGTGCCCTTCGAGGAACACTATCAAACTCATCAACAACTGATTCTACATCAATGTCTTTTACAAATTCACGTTCGATGTAGATAATCATGCAGTCTGTTAGAAACTCATCGTTCATCTTATTGCGAAGTTGAGTTTTGACAATTTTCATAGCTGAGAATGCTCGTTCTGTGGTTGCTGTGGAAACAGGAAGAGTCAGTACAAGACGAATCAATTTATCAACCAAATTATAAGCTATAGACTTTCTTGTTTCAACCAATCCTTGACATAACTCAGAAATTGTAGACATATTCTGAAAATGCGGATCTGGAATCACATCAAGCTTATAGTGTTGCAGTTGACTTCGTAAAATGCTTATTTCTTGTCTCGTGAAATCCTGATAATAGAACTTTTCGGCAAGACTGCAAATGTCTTCAATTTCAAAAAACTTAAAAGAATATCTGGGATCCAAAGCAGAGCTAAGTCTAAGAAGTTCCATTGCATCCTCAGTGAAGCTATTCTTTAACTCCATCAACTGATAATCTATCACTGTAATAAATAAATCAACACGATAATAATGTTCAACTGTAATGCAATCATTTTGCTGGCATGAACGACGTGTTCCTATCGTGTAGTGATCATCCATATTAGGAGCATCAATATCATGCTTTTTGCAAAAAGACAACAAATTTCCAAGAAAGAGTCCCACTTTTCATTTTTCAATTCCTCAAGAAGAGCCTTCGTTGTTGAAACTAAATTCATAGCATTTAGGATGTCTTGAGATTTCTCTTGCAAAGCTTGACATAATAAATCTGTCACTCCCATAGTTCTATGCAACAAATGCAAGATAAAAACAAAATCAAATGTTTTCAAATGAATATAAGCTCCCTTTGCTTCCCTGCGCATCGAGTTATTAGATCCCGTCTTCATGATGCTTTGAAGAGTTGTATCTGTTGCACTGAACATATCTATCAATCTAGTAACAGAAGCAAAATGGGAACTCCAACGAGTAGCTCCAGCTCGCTGCAAATTGCTAATCTGATTAGCCCCCTTACCAGTTTTATTTTCACCAGTAGCTAACAATAATGCACATTCGTATTCTTGAGCAGATTGTAACTCATTTCTACACTTGGGAGAAGCACTGACAAGATTGACAATGGAAGCCAACTTTGAGAAGAACAACCATATATCGTGCACATCCTTTGATGCTGCTACTAGTGCAAGTTGCAATCGATGTGCAAAACAGTGTACATAATATGCACATGAGGACTCTTTAAGAAATAATGCCTGTAACCCATTCCATGCGCCACGCATATTGCTAGCACCATCATAACCTTGCCCTCGCATGTTTTCAATATGAAGATTGTAATGAGAAAGAACATCAGATATCTCATTTTTTTAATGTTAACGCTTTAGTATCTCTAAAGCCAACAATTCCAAAAAAACGCTCTCTCACAAAACCACCAGCATCGACAAATCTCAGAACAATAGCCATCTGCTCTTTAATAGAGTTATCCTGTGTTTCATCAACAAGAATACAAAATTTTGCATCCCCAACTTCCCCGCGAATCTGATTTCTCACCCTTTCAGCAAGAATATGCAATACTTGCTTTTGAATCTGAGGGGAGATATACATAGCATTTTTGGGGGCATTCTCTATGACAACTTCATTGATCTTTTCATCTAATTTTGCAACAAAACTTACAAGCTCGATAAAATTCCCTCTGTTTTCTGATTTAGTTGATTCGTCATGACCCCTAAAAGCACATCCTTGTAATGCAAGCCATCTGATAACCTCTATTGTTGTCTTAACTCGCAACCGATTCTTTAGAATATCCTCTTTGGATTGTGTATTCATTACTCTGTCTATATGATGAGATGGTTTATCCAACTCTTTTCATATGTAATGAATTTGGACCTCCTACATGTTGCAAAAATGCACACCTATCACCATCGTTAACTCTCTTCCAGCTATTAAACCCTTCAACAGTGAATGCAGGATACTTTGGTGGATTTGTTTCAAAAACAAAGCATGGAAAACAATAAGCTTTATCTTTTGTTGGAGAGTACTCAAGCCAAGAGAATTGACTGAACCAATTCTTTCCAAAACTACGGTTTTGGGTCCCTGATTTTGTTAGTGGATACGACTTGAAAGATGGCTGAAATGGTCCCATTTTGAGATAAGCTATTCGAACCTCATCACGTTGATTCATAGAGTAATCACATATCCGACCACGTAATCCTGGATCACGTTCGAAAAAAGAGGTAACATCTACTTCATTAGGTTTAACTCTTGGAGTTTTTGAAGGGTGTTGCTCATCATTATCGCCTAATAAATTAGCAACATTAGACGAAGAACTTCCAACACCATTTGATGTATCTTCATCCACTGGTTTGAAAAATAAAAGGATACTTTTTTTTTGTTTGGATGACTTGGGTGCTTGACGACGATTTGACATTGGACCTAAAACCATAAATTGATTTAACAACTAAATGAATAATAATCAACGACAATCGATAATACTTTGTTGATCATTAAAATTATATTAACTAAAAATCTAATTCAAAGGGTTTTTCGAAATTCATCGTGAATAAGTAAACAATTAATAAAACAACAAAAAAATTTAATACAAAACACTAAACTAATCTTAATTTATAAAAACAATTAATAAATACAATATAAAGAAAAATAAAATTACCTTAAAAAATAAATGGGAAGAATCAAGGCAGGTTAGGCGGTTAGCAATCCAAGACTCAAAGCGACCAGCAGTCACGTAGTAGTTAGTACAGGAGTTTTGACTGTTTTGTTGTATTTTTTTTTGGAAGAAGAAAGTGGAATAAATTGGAGAGAGAGAGAGCAGGGAATCTGTAGTCTTTTTATTTTTTTTCTATCTATATCAAATGATTCCTAATATCAAGGAATCATAGATTATGTGTTGACTTTTGTAATAATTAGTTGCTAGGAATCTAAGATTAGGAGAGAATACGTATATATATTATTAATTACTAAATATATCCTCGCCCCTGCTATTTAAACTACCCCGGGCTCCAGCCCTATCAAGCCCACCCTATGATCCGCCCCTACTTATATGTAATTCAATGAAGATTCGGGATGCTTTGAATTTTATCCTTAGATATCATATTTCTTCGTAAAATGTTTCTTCTTAAAAGATGAGTTACACAGTTCGATTTGGTATCAACTATATAGACTTCAACACTATGAAGAGACACCCCAAACACTCATCATTTTGGTTTAAGAAATTCCTGAAACCCCAATATATGCAATATGATACTAAAACAAACAAGAACAAAGCAGTAAACAAGTAAAGAACACACGATATTTTTAACGTGGTAAAACCCAATATGGGAAACGTCCACGGTTGTCCTCGCGACAACAAATAAATCCACTAGATAAAAAAAGATGTACAAACCTATCAACTACCTGCAATCACTGCGAGTTGACACTACTGGTTATCTCTAACACCTTGACTTCACCAGAGTACCTTGATGTACGCACAAGACACTTGACTTCTTGATGAACACACAAGAAGACTCGAAGCCGAACTATAAAATAAGCTTACACCAGAGTTCATTGATGAACACACAAGGATACTTGACTTTTGATGAATACACAAGAAGACTCGAAGTTAAATCACTATAAACAATAATAGGAAGATGAATTGGGGAAGGATAGAAGATATAAATACACAAAGATCAATCGAGGAAGAAGATGATCTTTGTGGAAGAGCCAACAAACAAACTAGGGTTCTATGGAGGCTAGTTTGGAACTCTTGCCTTTCACATAACACCAACGACCTATTTATAACCTAGGGTTAAGAAGGAAAGAAATATGGGCCGAAATAACAAAAAAGCTCGATGACCTACGTACGCCCTAACGTGGTACGTACGTCCCTGAACAAGAAAACCACCTCGGACACTTCAACGTACGTACGTCCTAACATAGTACGTACGTTCCAGAACATGAGAAAATATCTGCCTATGACTACGTACGTATGCCCTAACTACGTACGTACGTTCCTGAACAAACTGCAACCTAACAATCCTTAGAAGGAAGACAATGAAGACAAGGAACGACGCTCACGTACACATCAAGGTACTTCCTAACAATGACGTCAAGGCGAGATAACCTCGGACACTCCTAACCTAGTCAAAAATGATGTCAAACAACCGAATGCCGATTTCAATTCCTCCTCCGTGGATGAAGAATCATTAGCTAAAAAACTGTCTATCTCATGTAAGAATAATTTTATATCCCACCTAATAAAACAATCATTATTGGTTAGTCATTCTTTTATGGGTGGAATGATATTAATGAAATTATGGAAAAAATTTTCTCTCACTACATATTGAATAGACACCACCCATTTGGTGCATATTAGAAAGATTGGTTTTGAATAGACACAACTCTTCGGGAAAATGTATGTGTCTTTTCTGAATAGATTTTATGAAAATACACACACCCTTTAGACAATAATTGGACAACTATTTAAAGCTTTGTGTTGTTCAAAGATTAAGTGTCTAATAAGTATGTAATGTTTATCAAATCTTAAGTGTGTATTCAAAACATAACAGTACAGTAGATAAGAGAGAAACTATTTCTAGAGATTGGTAAAGTCTCACTAAAGTAGTTCGTGTTTTATTATCAAAGATCGAATTGTCTTATCTAATTTAAGCAATGGACAAATGTATGTCCAATTTATGTTCCGCATTATGTTTATTATGTTTATTGTGTGATTGTGAAATACAATATCCCAAATATCATCTTACATATGGTATCAAGAGCATAGGTTTAAGGAAATTGTGTTTCCATCATTATGTTTATATGAAAATTTGTTTCTCTAAAAGTTATCTATATATATTTCTTGAAAAAAGAAATTTTACTGTTTGTGTTCTTGCGAATTAAAGTGATTTTATGATTTTTTTTTTTTTTTTTTTTGTAGAAAAGCAGGGTTGTTACTGAGGTCCCCTACCCCGTTTCATTAATTAAATAAAGCTTGTTACATTCTAACATATTCTTTCCCAGTGGCATTGTTCAGTACAATGGTTCTAATCTCTACAGAAAATAAGCTAAGGTTGTACCTCAATATGTTCAATAGTCGGTATATCACCTGCCAAAGCACCTGCCAACTGGTTGGCTTCCCTATAAACATGTCTGATTGTGAACTCCTCCAATGTGCTGACCATGTTTTGTATACTTTTCATTAGCTTGTTAACTTGCCATGGATGTCCCTCCTTACTTGTAAAAAACGCAACCATATTCGTAGAATCCGTCTGTGCTTGAAGTCTTTTGTGGTTGTAGTGCTATCTTCAGTCCTTGCTCTAAAGCCTGCAATTCAATGTATGCTATTGTTTTGTATTTGGATTTTCCTTTGCTAGCTGCCAAAACATCCCCTTGTCATTCCTGATCACTGCTGCCCAACCTCCCAACGAATTTTGCAAGGTGCCATCTGTATTGAGTATACATATGTCAGGTCCCGATTTCTCCCATTTGCACTTGACATGTATTCTATGATTGTTGCAAAATTTTATGATTGTTGCAGAATTACTGTTAATGGATTTCATATTAATGGAGTTATGATAATTTATTATTGGTTTACTGTGATATGTATGTATTCATTAATGGAGTTTACTGTGATCAGTATGTGTTTTTACAAAGTTTTTATAAATTCTGTGATCACGTTTTTGTTACAAAGAAAAGTTTCACATACAGTATATGAATCGCCATGTTTTTCGATTTGAGAAATTAATAGTACGCCTTGTTTTAAGGATAAAAATACGTAAAGGTTTATTCCTATGCACCCACTCACTACTGTTAAGACACTAAGTCATGTTAGTCTATTAACTAGCATGGACCCATCAAACATGTATAATGTTATTGGGTTTGGATCATAAAATAATACTGGGTCTTATGGGACAGATCTGAATAGGATCACTAAGTCCAATTATGTTAAGTTCGAGCCCATAAATTAAAAATTGCTATACTGGGCCTACTGGACAGATCTGTATTGATCACAAAGAAGTGTCAAATTAAGAATTGTTTCGTCTAATTGTTTATGTATATGACTCATTATAAGTCCGTTTTTTATGTATTTATAGTCTATTCGAAGAGAATTTCGAAGCCGACATTTTGGACAGAATTATTGTACTGTTTGCATATATGATGTTTTAATTTTCTGTCCATTATGATATATTAAGCTTGGTAGATAACAGTGGCGGAGCCAGAGGGGGTTGAGGGTGCGCAAGTGCTCCCCCTCAACTTTTTGGAAATACCTACATGTATATTGCGTACACCAAAAAAAAATATTAATTTGTTTGATTTTTTTTTTTGTTTTTACTAGTTTAACTCTTAATATAAGTAACTAAGTAATAGGAATTAACATTCATAGGAAGGATATTATGGATATTTTGTATTTTATTTCCTTAATTCATACCTAAATAATTGTTACTTTTATTTAAGGAATCTAGGTTACTACTTAATTTTACTTTGCTACTACATTATCCCATCATAATTTGATAATTTTGATATTCGGAAGTCTTTTATTTTTGGATTCAATTATGGAGTATTTTTTTTTTTTTTGTGATCCTATGAATACCTATACAGCTTGGGTGCTCCCCCTCACCGAAAATCCTGGCTACGCCACTGGTAGACAATTATGTCTATATTAATTATTTTGATAAACACGTTATGTTCATTGTGTAGTTGCCAAAGTGACCCAATAATTTATGGTAGATATCAAAATTATTTCAATACCCATTATGTTGATGCTTATTGTCTAGAATGAATTTTGTTATCGGGTATTATGTATTGTTATTTATCAATTGCTAGATACATAAAATCGTCCAAAGGTGGATTGTTATTTAGAGTTTGATAAGTCTAATTGGATACTTTGTGTCTTTATTTAAGTTTGTATTGTCTATCCAAAGATAGCATACTCTCTTAAGTTCATGACTTACAAGATATTATAATGTCTTACTTTACAAGCATCATTATGTGTAGGTTAGTATATCACGTTTATTTTACCCAAAGGTGATGCATGATAGTACTTTATGATTGTTTATCTCAAAGCATAATGAAGTGAGTATATGTTACTTGTAATTGCAGTCTCATCATCGTTTTCGCATATTACACAAGTTATGTCTGTTCCTATACTTACTGGCATGAATTTTGCCGATTGGTCTGAAAAGGTCCAATTCAATTTAAGATTGCTTGACCTTGATCTAGCATTTCAAATTGTAAGCCCAATGTTCTCACTGCGAATAGTACTGAGACTCAAAAGACTTTCTATAATCAGTGGGAGAAATCGAATAAACTTAGCATTATGTTCATACGTATGACTATAGCGAATAATATAAAGTCTACATTACCGAAAACGGATGAAGCTAAGGAATATATGAAGAACATTCAAGAACGTTACTTGAATGCCAACAAGTTCTTTCATAGAACACTTATGGGGAATCTTTCCACCATACAATTTGATGGGAGTGGTACCATGCATGACCATGCCTTGGAAAAGGATCCAACAATGTTTGCATAAGTTTTGATGTGTGTTAATTCTCATAAGTGGAGTGATGCCATGAAAGAAGAGTTGGAATCAATGACACATAATGAAGTTTGGGATCTAGTAGAATTGCCAAAGGGTCACAAAACTATTAGTTATGAATGGGTTTATAAGATCAATTGTGACTTGAATGGTAATATTGAACGATATGAAACTAGACTAGTTGCCAAAGGTTACACTTGTAAAGATGGAATTGATTATAAGGAAACCATCTCTTATGTTTCAAAGATGGATTCGCTTAGAATTATCATGACTTTGGTGGCCCATTATGATTTGGAGTTACATCAAATAAATGTGAAAACGACATTTTTAAATGGAAGTTTAAAAAATGAAGTTTATATGGAACAACCAGAAGGATTTAAGGTTGAAGGCAAGGAACACATGGTATATAAGTTAAAGAAATCGATTTATGGACTTGAGCAAGATACCCACCAATGGTATATAAAGTTTAATGATACCACTGCTTCTTTTGGTTATGAAAGTAACATCGTTGATCGATGCATATACTTTAAGATCAGTGGGAGTAAGTTCATATTTTTTTATTTTATGTATGGATGATGTATTGTTGCCAAGTAATGATTTTGGTTTATTAAATGAAACCAAGAATTATCTTTCAAAGAACTTTGAAATGATTGACATAGGAGAGGCATCTTCTGTGATGGAAATTGAAATATTTCGTGACAGATCACAAGGATTGTTAGAATTGTCTCAAAATGCATATGTCGATAAAGTTCTTGAACGGTATGATATGCTTAATTGCAAAGCTGGTTTAATGCCAATTTAGAAGGGGGATAAGTTTAGCTATATGCAATGTCCTAAGTATGAATTGGAACACCATCGAATGAAGAATATTCCTTATACATCTCTTGTTAGTAGTCTTATGTATGTGGAAGCTTGTACAAGATCGGATATCAGTTTTGCAGTTGGTATGCTTGGTAGATACCAAAGCAATCCTGGAATTGAACATTAATTGGAAAGCTGCAAAGAAGGTTTCTTCGATATTTACAAGAAACGAAGGATTATATGCTCACATTTCGAAGATCTAAAAAGAACATTGAACTAATTGGCTACTTTAACTCGGATTTTGCTGGATGTATTAACACCCGTAAATCCACTTTTGGCTATTTATTCTTTTTTACTGGAGGACCAATATTATGGAAGAGTGCTAAGCAAAGTGTTATAGCTTCATCAATTATGGAAGCAGAATTTGTAGCATGCTTTGAGGCTACATTTAAAGCATTATGGATGCATAATTTTATTTTGGGACTTGGAGTTGTCGATACTATTACTAGGTCGCTGAAAATTTATTGTGATAATGCTGCAATAATCTTCTTTTCTAAAGATGACTAGTATACTAAGCGTGCTGAGCACATGAAGTTTATATGTCTTGTCATAAAAGAAGAAGTTCAGAAAGAACGTGTGTCTATAGAACATATAAGTACAAAACTTAAGATAGCAGATCTACTAACTAAAGGACTACCTCCTAAGATTTTTTATGAACATGTGAAAAGCATGGGTCTTACTAGTAGTATGAATTGAAGGCCATTGTATTATGTTCTATTTGACTTATGAGATCTCCTTAATATAGTTATTTCTGAACCATTTTCTTGTTCCCAAAATGTTGTACAATTACTGCTTTGGATGAAAGTTGAACAAGAATGTCTTATCTAAGACACTAATGTTGCACTAGAATGTTAGTTAATTTCTCGCTTATAGATCATATTGAATGATGTGTTAAGGTCGTAGTACATGGAAGGAAAGTATGTCTCTTCATTGACTTACAACCGCTATGATTCACATTGATTAATCATTTAATTATGACTAGTTATAACCCATGCCTACGACACGATTACTTTAATTATTATTATTTTAAATTTTATTTATATATTTTTCTATAATTTTTATTAAATACTTATTTTAAATTTTGACTTGATATTTTTTATTTGTTGCATCCAACTAATTTACTTTTGTGTTTATTGTAGCTGATATACCCTATCTTTTACTTTGATCAGGAATAACAATAGCACGTTTGGCTTTAGTTTTTTTCCTAATCAACTTTTGGATATAATAGTTCCATATATTACATATACATTGAACTTTACCAATGTCATTCAATTGCTTCAAATCTGTCTTTATTTCACTCCACCTTTGATTGCAGGCAAATATTAAAACATATGAGAATTTTTCTCTTGCCATTTTTTTTTCTTTTAGGAGTTATAGGTAGCATCTATTTTAGTTGTGTATTTTTTTTTTTTTTTTTTTTTGTCTGAGTTCTTAACATATAGAGGAACATATGGAAGGGTGGAGAATGGTGTGTTACCATTTAAGTAAATGTTTTGAATATCTCTTTCCAAATCATAATACTTTGAATTTGATTATAGTTGTCATTTTCTCTCCCAAGACCCATTATTTGAATTACAATACAAAACATGAAAAACTGCTACCAGGTAGAATAATTGGAAATTTTTGTAGCAATAGTATCTTTCCCTTGATTAATTAAAATATATTGAGTATTTATTTACCAAAACAGTAGACAGAGATGTGACAAACATTCAAACATTACTAAGAGATAATATAAAACAACTCCAGCTACATTCACAACCAATTTTTGTGACTAAGAGTTTGGCAGTGGTCTCACTACCAACCACTATAGGAGGCATGGAAAATAGTGTCATAATGTACTCAGTAGAAACTTGGATCTCATACGCTCGTTATGTAATCCTAAGCTTTAATACTTGTGTTATTTTTCTGCAATCGGGGGAAAATTTGAACGTGTGACGTTTCCATAACTGTAATCTCATCTAAACATTCTACGTATTCTTGATCATTCTCAAGCAGACCACATGCAACACATGCTTCTTTAAACGTATTAAATAAATAATTGTTATATATTTTAAGATCATTAAAACTGCAAGACCCTTCAACAATCGTAACTAACAACCGTAAATAGATTTTTTCACTTAAATTGGGACTTGCAAAATACATTCTACCAATGGCGAAACTATGTTTCCTTCTTGTGCACTTATAATCTTAATTGTTCCAGACATAATGTTGAGAGAACTCTTAATATGTTAGTTCCCTTGCATAAGCATCTACAACACAACAATAAAAACAACACAACAATAAAAAAAGACAGTTAGAGTAGATTTATTATTTCGAGCGTTTTTCAAAATAGCTTCCCTTGATTCATTAGGATTTAAAAGAAGACGGTTCATTCCAATAAGATGGAGGTGTAATCGTTGCACTTTCAGTCTCTCTATAGGTAGTATATTTTTAATAAGCGTGAAGCTGCTTCCAGTGGTCCATTATACCATGCATCTATATATTGTTGGATTTTATCTTGTCTATTCAACACCATTATTGCAAGAAAGTTCAAATAACCTACAACAATAGTTTCAGAGTATTTAGTTATCTTTGTAAGTAAGCATTTGCAATTTAGTGAGTTCAACTAAATTAATCTTGCCAATGATAATTTTTTGATATGACACAATAACCCTCAATATATTGTTTTACCATAAATATGACAATTGTTGTTAAAAAAACACTTTCTATTTTTTAGAATTTAGATTCCTAAAAATCAAAATATTTGTTAAATCAAATCTCTTGATTCATTAAAATTATTTAATTCTTCTTTTCCCAATTACATATCAAAATTTTGATTAAATTAATCAATAATGAAAGTGAATCTTTTTTTCATTTTCTATTTATTAAACTTTTACATTAAGAACTATTTTTTAAGCATTTTAAATAAATATAAATCCAAAATTGGAGATTTAAAATAAAAAATTTAATTACAATTTTTTTTTTTTTTTTTGATATGACACAATTGTCCTAAATTATTTTAGCATAAATATGACAATTGTTGTTCAAAAACAACTTTTTATTTTTTAGAATTTAGATTCTTAAAAATCAAAATATCTGTTAAATCAAATCTCTCGATTCAGTAAAATTGTTTGATTCTTCTCTTCCCAATTACATATCAAAATTTTGATTAAACCAATCAATAATAAAAGTGAATCTTTTTCCATTTTCTATTTATTAAACTTTTATATAAAAACTATTTTTTTAAGTATTTTAAATAAATATAAATCCAAAATTGAAGATTTAAAATAAAAAATTTAACGTAAAATTTCTGTATGATTCTTATATGAGTAAAACATTAATAGATTTCTCCAAGATTTGGTGAATACTAAATAGTCAAATTTTAAATTAAACTATTGAGGGCAATTATGTAATACCAAGAATTAATCATTGGCAAAAACATTTTTTCCCTTGGCAAAATCTGGAGCCTTAATTAATCCAAAGATTTACTGGTTTCAATATTTTTATTATTATTTCAAAAATAAATTTATAATGGTTTTAGTTGTCCTTGTCTCATAAATATTGGTTATTTAATATTATTAATTAATCTATAGGTTATATTTCTGAAATTTAATGTGTTAGCAATTAAAATTCTTAATCCTATGGCTACGATTGTCTCAATAGACAACTAATGGTTAAGAACGAATTTTAAACATTTAAGGGCTATTATCTTAACTTATTACATCGATTATATAATTTAATGTACATCCAATAGTTATGGTTGTCTCCATAGACATCTAACAGCTGTGTTTATGAGAGACCGCCTTATAATATTATATAGATAGATATATATTATGATGTTTTTTATTGTCTTATCATATTGGCCAAGTGAGAGAATGTAAGAATAATTTTATGTCCGACATGATAATACAATCATTATAGGTTAGTCATTCTTTTATGGGTGGATTGATATTAATGAAATTTTGGGAAAAATCCTCTCTCACTACATATTGAATAGATACCACCCATTTGGTGCCTATTAGAAAGATTGGTTTTGAATAGACACAACTCTTTGGGAAAATGTATGTGTCTTTTCTAAATAAATTTTATGAAAAGACACACACCCTTTCAGTGGCGGAACCAGGAATTTCCCTCACCTGGGGCACTCCGCCACTCCACCCTAACAATTTCAAGCAAAAAAAAAAAAACCCGATAAGCAAAAATTTAATGCATAGTTTTAAGCATATATATATTTATATATTAATAGACCAAAAAACTTTAATACATTGTGCTTTTATATTTAACTTTTACAGTATCAATCCTTCGACAATTTTTATCGAGTCTCAGTTTTTTCATCTCTGTAAACAAAACAAAAGAATAAACAAATACACACTATTCAATTTGCAACATGACAAAATTAATTATCTGATAAGACAAGATTAATAATTTTATAAATAAATCAATGAATTAACTACCAATAAAATTAAGGTTTATTAAAAGAAAAAATAAATTTAATAAAAATAGGAATTCCAATTAAAGAGAGTGATTGAGTTTACAATATTGATTAAAAGAGAGAAGAAAAGTTAAGGATTTATAAATTATAATAGATATTACTGGTTCTTCTAATGGAAACTACCTACGAAGTGACGAAGAAGAATTATGTTAAACATCTGTTGTTGTCCTGCCTGTTCGTGTAATATAGTTTTGATCATGGGTTTGGGTCAGACTTGTGTTATAGTTCTGATCATGGGCTTGGGCCAGACCCATGTTACAGTTCTGATCATGAGTTTGGACAGTTGGGCTGAGCTTATCAATTAGATGTAAAAAAAATAAAAATAAAATAAAAAATTGTAAAATCACCTGGGGCACGTGCCCCAGTTAACTTATACATAGCTCCGCCACTGCACCCTTTAGACAATAATTGGACAACTATTTAAAGCTTTGCGTTACAAAGATTAAGTGTCTAATAAGTATCTAATGTTTATCAAATCTTAAATGTGTATTCAAAACATAACAGTTCAGTAGATAAGTGAGAAACTATTTCTAGAGATTGGTAAAGTCTCACTAAAGTAGTTCGTGCTTTATTATCAAAGATCGAATTGTCTTCTTCAATTTAAACAATGGACAAAGATATGTCCAATTTATGTTCCGCATTATGTTTATTATGTTTATTGTTTGATTGTGAAATACAATATCCCAAAGATCATCTTACATATCAGTTAAGTTTTAATTCCCTTCAACAAACTGTGGCTAGACCATGAACGAAATGTTCGAAAAGCACTGCTATGTTGATGGATATTGCTTGTATAAGGAGAGCCTTTGGGCTGTTTGCGCTTACCGTTTGAGACTAAAACTAACAAATTTTGTGTCAAACTCTACAAGTGCAAGCGATTGATCAGAATGTTTCCGACAGAATGACAGATAGCTGAGTGCTTATGATTATGCATTAGGGACTGAAAGCTGGTTCAGAGATCGGGAAACTGAATTGCTATTTTATATTTGTTGTTTTGTTTTAATTCTTGTTGGTTGCTTCACACAGTCACATATAGTGTGAGCAAGACTTTACAACGTGATTTCATTTATATTTTTAACCGAAAAAAAAAACTCTTTCTAGAGTGCTTGAGCTTGAGTCTTGATATTGGATGGTTCAATTAAAATTTATTTGGTTGTAAACATAAACATTAACATTAAATTTTATTGACCAATTTCCAACACTATTTTCACATACTGATGTAAATGCCAATTTTGGTGAATAGGCAACAGTCACGGGCTATGCTTCAAGACTGAATTATTAAGGGGAAAAAAAATGCACCTTTAATTTTTGTGTTTTTTAGAAGAAAAATAATTTTTGAACAAGTTGAAAAATAAGAATTTGATAAAACAAAAGAACAAAAAATAAAAAATTAATTAAAAAACAAAAATGGGTCCTCAGAAGTGGAGCCTAATGGATACGTGGTCTAGGACGATCCGCACGGTAGCCGGCCAACGACCAGGTTCCTGTTCGCACACGTCTTAGACGGCAGAACTGAGCCTGCGACCTGCCCTAGCACAGACCATCTAAACCCCACCCTTCGTCGGCCAGCACTATAAAACGACCCAATCATATATTAACTAAAAAACTTACATCCTTTTATTCAATGTGGGACTAAAAAAGAAATCAAAAGTCTGACCACTGATCATTAATCTAAATTTAATCTAGTTGAGAACATGAGATTAACACCGGATTGTTTTTTTTTATTTTTTTTATACAATTACTTGATAACTAAATATATTCTTCTTTGTTTCTGTTCGATTTGTTTGTGATGTTTATTGTCTAATCTAGGTTTTGTTGGTTAAATTAAGGATTTTTTTTTTTTGAATGATGGTTTTTGAAAAATTAAGGATAATAATCTATGAAGAAATAATTTTTTTTTTCCTATTAATCTTTTTGGTAATGCTTTAATTTTGTCCATTTACTGATTTACTTACTTTGTTACATTATTATACTGTTCTTTCATGCAGTTTTTGCAAACTACTATACCATTAGTGCAAAAGGCACAAAGAAATTATCAGAACCTGTCTCTGCTATTGCTATCTTCTTTTCCTCTTGACATGTTGTTGCCGCGTGCGACCAGTTTATTATTCCAAAAAATTGGTTCCTGAGGTTTGTTTTCATGTGTTTTTTTTACTGAACCTATTCCAGAACTAGTGGCTGTGCTTTGGTTTACAAAATTACCAGATTTATGTCGTCTCTCTTGTTCTCTTACGAAGAAAGAAGTCATTTGAGTGGTTCATCAGCAGTGCACGCTTTCAGCACAACTGCACAAGGTACTTCTTCTATTATAAGCTCATTCTAACAAAGCAGTATCAGTCGAGTGCTATATTTTAAGCTATTACTTCATCAATTTATATTTGAATACATGTTTAAGTCTGTTTGACTTGCTTATAATGTCGCTTGTACCAATTATTCAATGCGAAATAACTAGGTACTCCTGGTGCGAAGTAATAATCTCATCCACACATTTTGTTGTTTTTTTTTTTTGTGAAGGGAAGTTTTTCTTTCAGGAACGTACGTACGTAGTTAGGACGTACGTACGTCCTGTATCACAGATAACTTTCAAGAGATAGAACGTACGTACGTAGTTAGGGCGTACGTACGTCCTCATTATGTTTGCTGCATATGGGCCTGTTTAAGCCCAATTCGGTTTCTATTGTAAGGCTATGTTATAAAGCCAATTAGAAGTTGGAAAGCCTAATCTGGGTGAGAGAGAGTTTGTATCCTCAATTTGTGATTGTCTCTTTGAGAGATTTGGTGAGGATTTGAGAAGGGAGGAAACCTAGGGTTTCTCCATTTGTTTGAGAGCTTTGTACTATCTTCTCCAATAGTAAAAGTTCTATTTGTTTGTCCGTGGACGTAGGCAATATTAGCCGAACCACGTAAATCTTGTGTTTTGTGTGGGTTTGTTTGATAGTAGTAGGAGTTTCATCTTTTCTATTTTGTTTTGTTTAATTCATACACTATTTCAATCTTGGGTATTGGTGCATAAGTTTCCGCTGCGCACAACAAGTGGCATCAGAGCTGCAGACTAGATCTTGAGCGTCTTGAAGGTGTTTGAAGAAATTCCGTAGTGAGTTTCTTATTTGTGTTTCAAGCCAAAAGTTCTACCTTTTATCCGTGGGTTGTCAAGAAGGTGTTTTGTTGAAATTCCCGTGTGAATTTCAGATTTGTTTACATTCGGTTGGTGATTGTTTAGTGTGTGAAAGTGATTAGTAATGTCAGACCCATCTTCGAGTAAGAATGGAAGAGTGTCATCTTTGAAGTTTGACATCGAGAAATTTAATGGTAGAAACAACTTCGGTATGTGGCAGTGCGAAGTTTTGGATTTGCTTGCTCAACAAGGTTTGGAGGATGCTTTGGGTGATAAACCCGAAAAGATGAAAGAAGATGATTGGTTGAAGTTGAATAGGCAAGTTTGTGGCGTGATTCACCTTTGTTTGGAAAAGGACCAGAAATACTCGGTTATGAAAGAAACGTCTGCTAAGGAGTTGTGGAAGAAATTGGCTGATATGTATATGAAGAAAAGTTTAGAAACCAAGTTGTTTTTGAAGAAGAGGGTCTTCCGCATCGATATGAGACCTGGTATTTCTTTGTTTGAACATCTGGATGAATTCAATAGGCTTATTGCTGACGTATTGAATTTGGATGAGGTTGTTAGTGATAACGACAAGTCTCTATGTCTTTTGAATTCTCTCCTCGATGAATATGACCATTTGTCCACCACTTTGTTGACGGGGAAAGAATATATTAAGTATGCTGATGTAGCAACGGCGTTACTGAACTATGAATGCAGGCGCAAGGACAAAGAAGTCCATAGGGGTTCAGGTTCAACGTCTGAGGCTTTGATTGTAAGGGGACGATCAATGATCGTACTACTGGTAGCGGAGGAAGATCTCGATCAAAGTCTAGAGGTAAACCTCTAGCAAAGGATGAGTGTGCCTTTTGTCATGGAAAAGGCCATTGGAAGGTTGATTGTCCCATGTTGTCAAAGAAGGAAGATTTTACTCCTTCCAAAGATAATAAGGTAAATGTCGCACATGCTGCTAATAGTGATGATGATTCAAATTATTCTTTGGCTGTTATGGTTGATTGCTCCACTCAAGGGTGGATTACGGATTCTGCATGTTTTCACCATTTGTGTCACAGTAGAGATTTGTTTGCTAGTTTTCAAAAGCTAGATTGTGATGATATTGTGTTAGGTGATGGTCGTCACTTGAAAACACTTGGTGTGGGAACTATCAAGTTGAAGTTGGAGAATGGTATAGTTAAAGAATTAGTTGGTGTCCGGTATGTACCGGAGTTGAAGATGAATCTCATCTCTCTTGGAACTTTAGAGTCTGATGGTATGAAGATTGTTCTGCAAAATGGGGCTTTAAAGGTTGTTTCTGGTGCATTGGTTGTTATGAAAGGGACAAGAAGAAAGAATTTGTACTATCTTAATGGTACTGCTGTTGGTGGAGGTATTCCTCCAAATTTGGTTGATTGTTTGACTCCTCCCAATTTGTCAGATTGTTTGGTTGATTGTGGCTTTGGTAGGCGTATCAGCAAGCATGGCTTGTTGAATGGTGGTAAGGTACGTAAAGTTTCATTTGGGCATCATTGTTTGGATGATAGTTTGAAGTTGGAAGAGATATCTCAGCAGGTGGAGATTGATGCCGCTCCTTATGAAAGTTTGTCTGGTAACACAGCTGATGTTAGTTTGTTAGCCACAGATGTTTGTTTGAAGGTTCAAGCCCATGAGCCAGTTGTAGCTGTGAAGCCGTCGTTTGGAGACCTTTGTAGGTTTCGAGGTGTTGATTCATACTCATCTTCAGTCAGTTATGGTCATAAAGTGGAGATAGTATTTGGTAGTTTGGACCCCATTGTTTTGAATTATGTTTGTTGGCCCTCTACGGGGATTGATGGGCATTTGTTTTGATTTGCCCCCTTGTGGGAATTTGACCCCTCGGGGTATGATAGGCATCGTATATATGCCAGTGGAGTGAACTACGATGGCTTGATCCCTTAGGAGAAGGGTACGTAGGCAACCATGAGGTGGTGCAGCCGTTTTGGTCATTCGAGACATGTGTGGGAGTTTCGGACTTGGTTTATTCTTGGTGTCGGCTTAGATTTATTGAATCTTCGTCGAGGTGGAGAATTGTTGTTTTTTTTTTGTGAAGGGAAGTTTTTCTTTCGAGAACGTACGTACGTAGTTAGGGCGTACGTACGTCCTCATTATGTTTGCTGCATATGGGCCTGTTTAAGCCCAATTCGGTTTCTATTGTAAGGCTATGTTATAAAGCCAATTAGAAGTTGGAAAACCTAATCTGGGTGAGAGAGAGTTTGTATCCTCAATTTGTGATTGTCTCTTTGAGAGATTTGGTGAGGATTTGAGAAGGGAGGAAACCTAGGGTTTCTCCATTTGTTTGAGAGCTTTGTACTATCTTCTCCAATAGTAAAAGTTTTATTTGTTTGTCCGTGGACGTAGGCAATATTAGCCGAACCACGTAAATCTTGTGTTTTGTGTGGGTTTGTTTGATAGTAGTAGGAGTTTCATCTTCTCTATTTTGTTTTGTTTAATTCATACACTATTTCAATTTTGGGTATTAGTGCATAAGTTTTCGCTGTGCACAACACATTTCATAACGGGTAACATTTTTAATAGTCATTGAAAGAACAGTATAATAACGTAACAAAGTAAGTAAATCAGTAAATGGACAAAATTAAAGCATTACCAGAAAGATTAATAGGAAAAAAAAAATTAATTCTTCATAGATTATTATCCTTAATTTTTCAAAAACCATCATCCAAGAAAAAAAAAAAAAAAAAACCTTAATTTAACCAACTCATAACAGGTACCTTCGTAACTGGTGAAACAATTTTTATTAATTGTTTTGGTCAACATACACGTCTATCATCTGTCTCTCTCTCTTTTTCTTCTTTTCTCTTAGCAAAGATGCAACCAATTCTTTTATTTTCTTAGTAGATCTTTGTTTGGTATATTACACATCACGATAGCAAGATGGAAGAACAAATTCAAATGAAATCTAAAGGAAATCCAAAAAATAACTTGAATGGGTTTAGAATTTACATGAAATTGAAGAAAAAGATCTGATAAATTTATTGAAGGCGATAGATCTGCCAAAGATATAATTATATCTAATTGTTGAAGTAAGAGAACAAGTTTGATGGGTCTGATTATTTTGTGGAGAGTAGTTTATGGTTAGCATAAATAAAATTTTGGTGAAATTAAATCAACCATTATCGTGTTCCTTGATTTGAGCCTTAATTCTTTGTATAAAATAGTTAGGAATCTGATTTATGGGGAAATTAAGAAGAAGAAGAACCTATTAATTGATTTTATTCTTTGATTTGGGCCTTAATTATTGAAATTAAAATAATTATTAAAAAACAATCATTATTCTTCGATTTGGGTTTTAAATCTTAAAAAATTAGAGTTAAGAACTGGTTTGTGGAGAATTTATGGAGAAGAAGAACTTTGATGGATGGATCATGAAGAGCTTTGTTCTAATACACTACGACTAGTTTAGTTTTAATATTGTAGATTGTAGGACAGTTGTCACAATATTCTTTTTAAGTTCTAATTTTATTAATATTTTCTTATATAAAGATTCATAACAGCTTGATAATTTTTATTTTTATCTGCAATATATATCTGCAAAACCCCTCAGCTTACACTGACTGAAAAATAACTATTATTTTAGCAAAGGAAACCCAAACTAAGTGAATAGTAACAAGTCAGAAAAAACATAGGAATTGCTACAGATTTCGATATAGACATAAATATTTGTAAGAAAATGCCTGGCTTAGAGCATCTCTAATGGGTCTCCTAAAACCTATAATTTAGAAATTCCGAAAAAAATAGCACCCTAACGCGTCTTCTATATTTTTAGTAGCCGGCTATCCACGTAGGATGTGGTGGGTCGGTCTGCTAAAACTTCGTCTAAAATCGAACCAAAGATAGGATTATAGGAATGGGGAAAATAAAATGTTCCACGCTGGTTCAACCAGCGTGGAACTTTTTTTTTATAATTTTTTTTAATTCCACGCTGGTCAAACCGGCGTGGAACCTTTTTTTTTTTTTTTTTATTCCACGCAGGTCAAACCAGTGTGGAACCTTTTCAAACAAATTCATTTGTTACACGCCAGTTTAACCAGCGTGGAACGAACGGCTATATCACAACGGCTACCATCAACAGCTATAATCTTGAACGGATATAATTTCGACCGTCTATATAAACTCTTCATCAGAACTCTTTTCTTCATCGGAATTCTTTTCTTCAAACTTTATCAAAACTCTTTTCTTCATCAGAATTCTTTTCTTCAAACTTTATCAAAACTCTTTTCTCAAATATGGCGCCACGAACGTCTAATTTTAGTAAAGCAGAAGATATTGCGTTATGTAAAGCTTGGGTAAAAATTTCTGAAGATGCTGTCGTCGGCGCTGGTCAACCCAAACAGGCATTTTGGGACAAAATTTTGGAAGAATTTGTTCTACTCTCCAATGGAAATCCAAAAAAAGGTCGCTCGACTCAATTATGTCGAAATGGGCGAAAATAAGTCCTGATTGTACAAAATTTTTATGTCATATTAATCGAGAAGTCCGCATCAATAGATCTGGAACCAGTCAGGAAGACAAGGTATATTTTTAACTGTAATTTTTAGGGTTCTATGTTTTTAATTCTAATATTTTAAATTCATAAATAGTTTATTTCTTAATTAGTTTTTTTAAATTATATTTTTTTAGTGGACAACTGCTCGTTCAGTCTACCAAACTGTGGAAGGGGAACCATTTAAATTTGGGCATTGCTATGAATATTTGCACACTTCTGCAAAGTGGATGGATTATGCTTCAGCAAGAACCCCTACGACTATTCAAAGAGAGAATGCATCTAAGAAGCAGAAATCAAACATAGAGTCGGAGTTTACTGGTGCTTCAAACGACACTCCAACTTCAAATGTTCGGAACATGCAGAACATCAATCTGGGCGATGATACTCAAGCTTCAAATGCTCGTAGCCAACAGAACATCCATCTCAGTGATGACGACTCCCCAAATGAATTTCCAGAAGGTACAACTAATGTTGGGGTTACACCAAATGTTTTTCTCAACATTGGGGATGGTCCAGTACCACCACCAGCGCGACCAACTGGAAGAAAAGCTGCGAAAGAAAAAAGAAAGCTACGATAATCATCTACTTCAGGGGGAGATGTTAGTTCTTCTAGGGCCGAGTACGCAGCTCAACTGACAAAGGCATGAAACAACGTCCAAAGAGTTGGCTCTAAAACAAGCCAACTGGGAGTTGAAGATGAAGATGTACCAGCAGATGGAAGAAGAAAATGCACGACTAAATGAAGAAAGAAGAGTAGAAAGAGAATCCAATATCATGATGATAGACACAGAAAAAATTGCTAACCCTATCCGCAAACAATACTTTGAAGAGATGCAGAAAGCAATCTTTGATAGGCGTCACAAACAGATCAATGACTTCTCTCCTACGTGGACTGCATCCCCAGACAATCCAAATGGGCCTTCCTCACAGAATGATTTTACGGGTACTCCATTTGCTCCTACTTTTTTTCAGCAAGGTATTCCTAGTATGCCTACTGGTTTTATACCTTTTGGTTATAGGCCTTATGCGCCAGATGATTTGGGGCCTAGTGGAGGTTTTGGGCCCCAACCTGGTTTTGGGCCTAGTGGAGGTTTTTGGCCTGGTGGAGGTTATGGGCCTAGTGGAGGTTATGGGCCTAGTGGAGGTTTTGGGCCTAGTGGAGGTTATAGGCCTTAGTTTTATATGTTTTGTACTATTATGGGCCTTAGTTTTATATGTTTTGTACTAGTATGGGCCTTAGTTTTATATGTTTTGTACTATTAGCAATTATAAAACATGAAATTTTTTAATATAACATTAAGATCATCTTTTCAAACACAACACAAGAAAACAGAAACTAACATGGACTCAAACAAAAACTCAAACACAAATTCAAAATCAAACACAAATTCAAAATCAAACACAAACTCAAACATAAACTACTACAGCAATTCAGTCCAAATCTTCATTTCCTCCATGACGTTGCCATATATGCTCGATCAAATCATGCTTCAATAAGTCATGTGCAGGACCACTTCTGACAGCACAAATGCGATGAAGCATGTCTCTAACCTCATCCACATCGTTTGATTGTAACTCCACTATTACAGGTAATGGAGGCTCATCACGAGGGGGCTTCCACTTTGGAAGAACAATATCCCTCCCATCTTCAATAATCATGTTATGCATTATCAAACATGCCTTCATAAATATACCAAGCTGTGCCTTGTTCCAGATACGTGCTGGTCTTGCAACCATGGCAAATCTAGCCTGTAAAACACCAAATGCACGCTCAACATCTTTTCTGACAGCTTCTTGGGCTTTGGCAAACACTTTCTTCTTTCGCGTCCCTGGAAATCTCTCTGTTTGAATAAGAGTAGCCCACTGTGGGTAGATACCATCAGAAAGATAGTATCCCATATTATAATGATTCCCATTCACCTGGTAGTTGCAAGGAGGCGATCTGCCATTTACCATATCATCAAAAACATGAGAGTTTTCTAAGACATTGAGATCGTTGCAACTACCCGCCGTTCCAAAACACGCGTGCCATATCCAAAGCTCATGATCTGCAACAGCTTCCAAAATAACAGTAGCTTTCTTATGGTGTCCCATATGTTGCCCATGTTCTGCTGTAGGACAGTTCTTCCAAATCCAATGCATACAATCAATGGATCCCAACATACCTGGAAACCCTCGTTGAGCTCCTTTAGCAAGCAGACGTTCAACATCAGCTGGAGTGGGTGTCCTCAAATACTCGTTCTCAAAAATGTCGACAACAGTTTGAGAAAAATGCTTCAGAGAATTGAGGGCAGTTTGCTCACCTATTTTGATTGACTCATCAAGAGAATCAGCTGGACACCTATAACAGAGAAGGCGAAGTGCACATGTCGCTTTAATTAGGCCAGAAGGTCCAGGAATACCTAGAGCATCGTATTTCTGGTGAAAATAGTCATTATTTTCAACAACTGCGTTATACAGCTTCAAAAAAACATTCTGCCTCATACGATAACGACGTCGAAAAAGCTTTGCACCAAAAACAGGTTGGGCTGCAAAATAATGGTTGATAAGCATGTTGTGTGATTGAACATGGTCACGCCTGTTAGCTGCTCGACCAAATTTAGAACCTCCCCATCTTGGTATGTTTTCTACATTTTCTTCTTCTTCCAAAGAAGCCGAAATAGCTGGAAGCAGACGATTGATATGCCTTGTGCTAAGATCTTCATCATCAGATGAGTCCATAAGCAATTGGCGTTGTTGGTTCAGAATTTCAAGATGTCGGTCGTAAGAAGTCATTGGAGAGAAGGAGTGCACAAAAATCTGTGATGAAAAGAGTTTTACTATTTGAGTGAATGAATGAAATGGAGGGAAAACGTATTTAAAGGAAATGAGAAATGGAGGGAAAAATGGGAGGGAAATGAGAAATGGAGGGAAATAATGGGAGGGAAATGAGAAGTGGCGGGAAAAAATGGGAGGGAAAAAAAAAGGAGGGAAAGAATGGGAGGGAAATGAGAAATGGAGGGAAAAACCAGACCAAGCCCAGCCCACGCCTCCCAGCCCACTGCCCCAAGCCCAACCCACGCCTCCCAGCCTACTGCCCCAAGCCCAGACACGCGAAAAAAATAGGTTTTGCGTTAGGGTTACCCCTGATATAGGTATGGAAGACCTGCTAAAAAAAGTGATGGGAAAGTAGGTGGCACCTACGTGGAGGCTGAATCGTCCTATGTGTCGGCTAAATATGGGAGACCCATTAGAGATGCTCTTACATGAATACATTGCTGAGCTTCCAATAAATTAGACTTGCCTATGGAATTTTGTTCAGATATGTAAGATGTTGTTAAGACCAATTACGTCGTCGTAGATGACCTCTCTGTAAATAGTAGTGGTCACAGCATTTGCAAATAAAGAGGTCGAAATTATATAAATGACCAGTTATCAAATCATGGTGACAGTATGCTTGTTCGGATGCAAGCTGGACTGAAGAAATGTAAGCGAAAAACAATATATAAGATAACTATGAGTGCAGATCCATGAAGCATGTATATTTATGCAGTAACGGGAAGAGAAGCGCCAAGTTGAGGAGCAATCATGGAAAATGCATTTCGTGTACTAAGTATTGGTGCTACGTACTGTGACCCTCATCAACGCATTCAATGTGAAGCAGTTGTCTGAAATCCCAGGGAAGCTGTCTGAAATCATTTTGCGTTATCTAAAAGCATTGTTGGTGCAAGTACAGGATCAAAGTTCTGAAAGAGACATTGCAAAATGCAGCAAAGAGAGGAAAGACTGTTTGAGTGCCATACAATTGCATGATCTATCGGAAAGTATATTCAAGCGTTCTATTGATTCTGGCTATTTTACAGCCACCTGCGGACCTGAACAGGTTAAAAGGAAGCATTTTTGGTCCAAACCAATTTCGCTTTCCAAAGGATTTTGTTACATTCACTCGAAGCAGTTTTCCAAAGGATTTTGTTTTTGGGACAGCCTCTTCTTCTTATCAGGTATTTTGAATTTCTGTTTCATCGATCTTGCCTTCATGCTAGGTTAACTAGGGCATGCATTGAGGCATTGAGCTACGAAACAGTTGATATGCTGTTTGTTTGAGGGGGTCTAGTGCATTTTCGGTGCCATGGTTGAGGTGGGAATTTGTATAACTTGGGGTTTGTATTCAAAGGAAAATGCTTCTAATTCATGTTTCTTTTTGGTATTGTTTTAGTATGAAGGTGCATATAATGAAGATGGCAAAGGACCAAGTATTTGGGATACCTTCACTCATAAGCATCCAGGTAATGACTAGTTCGTGCACTGCACTAAATTCTCGATCAAGTTCAAATAAATAAACATCTGCTGTGATTATTATCTAATAATAAGATTAACATTGCTTGATAACACACCTGTACCTAATTATTTCTTTTAATCAGAATTAAAATTAGAAAAATGGTCACCTACTTTGGTCACTATTCAGTAACAATGCAGTATATAGCATCATTGACTTTTTCCTCTATTTTGCTGAAATACAAGACAGGTTCTCAAATCTCAATTGCTTATCAGGACTCAATTGCTCCATGTACAGTATAATTTGATATTCTTAGCTAGTAACAAATTATATTAGGATGTAGATACAATTCATTGCCCAGCTTATGTACGTATTAAGTGATAGGCGACATTTTTACTGTGGGTTCTGCTGCAATCTCAGCAAGTTCTCAACTGCAGTCTGAGACTTTCTTTTCAATCAAATGTGTAAATTTAAGTTTTGGACTGCACTTAGCTGGACACTAGTTTTGTTGTAATGCATTTTGTATACAATTGTGACTGGAAAAACAGAACGAGTAGCAGGCGGTGCTAATGGGGATGTAGCCATTGATCATTATCATCGGTATAAGGTATGTGTGTATAATTTTAAGTTTATGTAGTGTAACCTAAATAGTACTCCAGTTTAATCTAGTTCAAGAAATGCCATTTTCTTCTTTGGTAGGAAGATGTAGCAGTTATGAAGGATATAGGACTGGACGCTTATAGATTCTCCACCTCATGGTCAAGAGGTTTGCCCAGTAAGATAGCACTCATTCTTGCAAACACATGCTAAAGGAGTGATTGTCATTTGATTTTAATACGTACAATAACATGTAAGATGGAAAGTTAAGTGGAGGAGCAAGTAAAAAAGGCATCCAATTTTACAATGCTCTCATCAACGAGCTCTTATCGAAAGGTATGTACTAGGAAAGTATAGTACAACATATTGTGTTGTCGTAGAGTGCTTTGGTAAATACAATAGCGCTTTTTGTTTATGGATTGAATGGGTTACAAGGTGGGTTTTAAGCCCCAATAGCAAGCTAGAACTGTGAGGATCACAGTTGCATTACAAAGTTTATAAAGAAAGAACAGAGATGCAATGAAATAAATAACTTAGATGTGGGGATAATCTCCCATTCCATGAGAGTGAAAGTCTTTGCACATCTGATGATCACCAACCCAATTCCATACAGTGCCCTTGATCCTCTCAACCATCCCTGTGTCCCTGAAAATTATGTCATTTCGGGTTTTCCAAGTGATCCAAAGGATTGCTGCAGGGAGAAACATCCATGTTTTTGCGCCCACATTGCCTCCATTATGTACAGGCCAATGATTCCAACAATTGCTTTATGTTGGTAGCACCCTGCAGTAGTTCTTCATAGTCCAACAGATGAACAGATTGCCAGTCAGTTCAGCCCATATCACCTCTGTAGTGATTAAATGGGCATCTGAGTAGCAAGTGTCTCTAGCTTGCTATTGCAGAGTTTACATAATGGCTCAGTGTTATCCTAGAGTGTAACAATAATCCAATGTGGCAATATATATTACAAGGCTGGTTTCTCGAATCAAACATATGTGCAGGTTTGCAACCACATGTAACACTCTTCCACTGGGATGTACCCCAGCATCTTGAAGAGGAATATGGGGGATTTTTAAGTTTCGATATTGTGTAAGCTAACCTTTCATGTAAAATATATGTCAGAAGATAATGCCAAATTTATGTGTCACATTTGACCAAATATGTAACTATGGTGTACAGGCCAGATTTCCAAGACTATGCAGAGTTTTGTTACATGGAGTTCGGTGAAAGAGTGAAACACTGGATTACCCTAACGAGCCTTGGAGCTTGAGTAGTGGTGGCTACTCAATAGGCACTTTTGCCCCAGGTCGATGCTCTAAACCAACTGGCAATTGCAGTGCTGGGAACTCTGCAACGGAACCATATTTTATGGCTCATAATCAACTTCTTGCTCATGCAGCAGCTGTGAAAGTATACAAGTTTCATGTGAGAACTTTTGAATGCATAATCGTAATTTCTTTGTAATTAGGCTTATAAATTAACATATTTCTCCTTTCATTTACGCAGGTTAAGCAGAATGGGGTTATTGGCATATCATTAATATCTGATTGGGTAGTGCCATTTTCTGAAACCCAAGCTGATACAGATGCTACACAATGAGCCATTGATTTCATGTTTGGATGGTAAGGTCTTTTGCATGAAATTGTAATATAGTGTATATGTACGTATAGTAATACTGTCATAGTTTAGAAGACGAGTTAGTTGATGAGCTTCCTTATTGTTTTATACAGGTTTATGGATGCCTTAACCTATGGTACATATCCAAAGCTAGTGCAATCACTTTGTGGAGATCTAATACCAAAATTCACTAAGGATGAGTCTTCTATGATAAAAGGATCACACGACTTCATTGGATTAAATTATTATACTGCACATTATGTGGTAAATTACTCCTTTTCTGATGATGTTCAAGCAAGCTACCGGAGAGATTGTCATTGTAACAGAACTAGTAAGGTTATTTTGCTTTCTAAGCAATTCTATATAATATAGCATGGCGTGACAGTGAACTTATTCTTTTGTGACAGTGGAAAAAAATGGTGTCCCAATCCACCCAAAGGTACTGAGAAGACCGACTTCAATTGGAAATTAGTGAACATATATATATGAGAATCATCCAAAGGTGAGAAGACCGCTATCAGTGTACTCCGGAGGAATTCTAGACCTTTTGCTTTACATCAAGCAAAGATACAACAATCCAATGATTTACATAACTGAAAATGGTGTAAGCAAAGATACAACAATCCAAGGATCTACTACTATAGATTGAAGAAGTAGTAAGCCTTTGGGCAATGATGTAATCTTGTTCTAAAACATTGCTCTTGCTGTATCATTCTTTGGTTCTTTAATAAAATCCTATTTGCGTGCAAAAAAAACACATAACTGAAAATGGTAAGAATTCAAATCCTTTGCAATCACCACACATGCATATATACTTCAACCATTTTTCCATGTAACATTGTTTTATTTTTTATTCTGTTTCCAGATATAGATGAGATCAATAATACTACATTGTCTCTCGAAGAAGCATTGAAAGATGATATGAGAATAGATTACCGTAGCAGCCATCTTTCATTTGCTTTGGGAGCTATCAAGTAAGTTTATCATTGTTATAACTTGTAAACATTCTAATGCTATAATCGATCAAAATATGTATCACAATACCCATATCGATCAAAATATGTATCATCTTCATGGAATTTTATACTCACTCCCTAATTTTTATTTAAATTCATCATTTTTATTTGTTATGTTATTTAAATTGGATTGACAGTGAAGGCGTAGACTTGCGAGGCTACTTTGCTTGGTCATTTTTGGACAATTTCGAATGGGATGATGGTTACACAGTTCGATTTGGCATCAGAGACACCCTAAGCACTCATCAGTTTGGTTTAAGAAATTCCTCCTCCATCGATGAAGAATTATAAGAAAAAAAAAAAACTGTCTATCTCAGTCATCACTTCTCAATTTCCTCCATGGACCATGAACGAAAATCTTGTTGATTGAGAGATATTGCTTGTATCATATAAAATAATTGTGCTTATATGATATCCTTATATTTCTTCTTAAAAGATGAGTTATGACACTGTCAGTGATTAAATTAGCCATCCCAAAATGCAATGGGCATTATCAATTAATCCCGTCAAACTATCTCATTCATAATTAGTCCTTTTTTTTACCAAAAGTTAGTTTACAATAATACCCTCTATTACTAGTATTTAAAGTTTAAAATTGCTATTAGAATTGAAAACCGCCTAGTTAGTGGTAGTGTAACAAGTGGAATTGCTATCAAGAATTGCTATCAAAAATTGAAACCGCACAATAGTATTACAATTTTCTAGAATTACATAATTAAAAGTTAGCAATTCTTAGAATTGCACATATAAATAATTAGCAAATTTTTAGAATTGCACGTAAAGTTTGCATTTTTTTAGAATTATAAAGAAAGTTTGTATGTTTTAAGGGTTTGTTTGATTGGTCGTGTCAAAAGTTCCCAGGGAAATATCGGGGTAGACATGATTTTAGGCAGAAGTTAGTTAGATATTTTATGAAATAACAGTTTAGATCTCAATCTCAGGGAAATATTATCACCTAAATCTCCCGAAACAGTAGCGCAGACCACCTTATAAAAAATTCCCCCCAAAATTGGCTTAGATCGTGAGAATATTTTCATGAGAGAATATTCATGTAACCGTTATATTAGGGATTTTTTCTTTAAATCCCGTTATTTTAGAGTGTTCTTTTGCTAGATTAAACCGAAATTGTATAACTGACCCAATAATTCCCTGGGAATTATTACATCGACCAATCAAACAGACCCTAATAAAAACTATAACCTATGTATGAGTGTAATTAACTCTAGTGGATTTGAATTAATTATCCAACTAATTTATAGACACCCAATCACAAAATACCACATGACAATAATTAAATATAACCTATGTATGGGTGTAGTTAACCCTAGTAGACTTAAATTAGTTACCCAATCCAAGTAGCAATTTTTTAGAATTGCAAGTGTCAATGATTAGTAATTTTTTGGAATTGCGTAGTTAAATAGTTAGCAATTTTTAGAATTGCAAGTGTTAATGATTAGCAATTTTTTGGGATTGCATAGTTAGATAGTTAGCAATATTTTAGAATTGCATAGTTAGATAGTTAAATAAAAAAACGGTTAAAAACGATTTAAAAGAATAGTATTGTCATTTAAAAATATAAATCTAAAAGTTTTAGTTTAGGATAAATTAAGTCAAGGATTGGTTAATAACTTTTCCAAAGAAAAAAGATCTGAGATTAAGTAATATTAGAAAGTGGGACTAATCATTAAAGCCAAAGTCAAATAGGACTAATCCATAAGTAGGGTGGGCTAAATGGGATCTAGGACTCATTCTTTGATGGTCAAGTATCTTTCGAAAAAAAAAAAAAAAATACAATGGATAGTGAACATTATTTTCATCAATAACATGTAATAGGCCTGGAAACGGGCTCTATTTGGACTTCTGGTTCATTTTCCATATAGCAGGCCTTTCATCTGATGCAATGGACTTACAATTATCGGCATATATAAAAGCCCAATATATATGGTGGAACTTTCTGTGAAGCCTGGTAAAGTGGTAAGAAAACTCCTTAATTTTCCTCTTAAATTTTTCAAACATAACCTGTAAATCTTATCTAAAGTTTTTGCATTTGACTTGGTTTTTAAATGACTTGTTAAAATGATCTTTTTGGCTTTTGCCCATGATAAGGATTGACTGGAAACGTTTTCATTCCTCTTCATGCACCGTTATATTTTAATAACTATATATGTGATTTTAAAGAATATAATCATTCTGATTAAACACACTTTACATGTGTTTATCAAATTGTCAATATTGTATGTAAGAAAATATATACCATGCAAACAGTTGAAGAAAGTTCTCATAAAAATCAACAAAGTACTTTTCTAATTGTGTTAGTAGTATAAGATAACTTTCATGCAATATAACTATTGATAAGAACATAGTTCAAGATTGGACATCCACGTTGGGAAGCCAGCCTTAAAAAACATGGTCATGCACGCTAGCTTGCATGAATTAGTAAAATGGATAATGTTGTACGTTGGTCTTCTAATGAGAAAACTGTGATGAAAATTTCTCTATATATATGTGAAACCATGCAGCTTCTTTGTATATACAATTCAGACAGTCATGGGTGTTATGAAGATAGTTCATCTTGCTTTAGACCTTCTTGTTATGTTTAACTCAATATTGTTAATTGAAAAACCTTCATCTTGGTCTTCAAATGACAATGGTTCCTCTATATTCAACCGAACTAGTTTTCCAAACAATTTCATTTTCGGGACAGCTTCTGCGTCTTACCAGGTACATATATATGCAATATGTGACAGTATTCATTTTGTTCATATACTATATATATGCAGTTTGTGTACCTAAAATCTGTATAACTTATATGTTGTTATGTTTTGGTTATTGTATAGTATGAAGGTGCATACAAAGAGGATGGCAGAGGTCCAAGTATCTGGGATACTTATACTCACAAATATCCTGGTAAAGATGTTCAACTTTTTTATTCAAATAACACAAAGTCAATTTCAAAATTATGATATACTTGTTCATATATTATATATCAGTAACAGTAATATATAGCGGCGTCTAACCATATATAGGTAGATTTTGACCTTTTTTTTTTTGCAAATTAATTATATGATGACAAAACAGAAAGAATAGCAGATGCTGGTAACGGGGATGTAGCCAATGATCATTACCATCGGTATAAGGTATATATGGCTGTGGATAAAGAATTTCTTATGTTTAAGCAGTTTAACCAAAATAATAATTTTGTAACCAAAATAGTTTTCACTAATTTACAGGAAGACGTAGCACTTATGAAGGATATGGGCATGGACGCTTATAGATTCTCCATCTCGTGGTCAAGAATTTTGCCAAGTAAGCTATTGCTTGTTTCCATTTGTTAGATTAAAATTCATGCTCATAAATAATGCTAAACGAGTGATTTATATTTCATTTGTAGATGGAAAGCTAAGTGGAGGAGTGAACGAAAAAGGCATCCAATTTTACAATAACCTCATTGACGAGCTCCTCTTAAAAGGTACTCATATATTGTCTTCCTCTCACACACCTCAATAATATTTGTCGTGGTTGTATATTTATTAGACTATTTTACCATGCGCAGGCTTGCAACCATTTGTGACACTCTTTCATTGGGATTTACCTCAACACCTTGAAGATGAATATGGAGGCTTTTTAAGTGCAAATATTGTGTAAGTAGCTTGGGCTGTGTTTCTCAATATACATACATTGGTTTCAGCCTCCCAATTCGATTCTTTGAACATTTTGATATGGTGTACAGGCCTGATTTCCAAGACTTCGCGGAGCTTTGCTACAAGGAATTTGGTGATAGGGTGAAGCATTGGATTACCTTAAATGAACCGTATAGCTTCAGCAGTAGTGGCTACAGCACCGGAAACTTTGCCCCTGGACGATGCTCTAAAACATTTGGGAATTGCAGTGCTGGGAATTCTGGAACTGAGCCATATATCACTGCCCACAACCAACTACTTGCTCATGCAGCTGCTGTGAAAGTATACAAGGAAAAGTATCAGGTGAGAACTCCTGCATAAAATTAGCCATTCTTGATAACAGAACTAGCTTTGAGCCAATTTGAAATGTAAAATTGTGCAGGCTGATCAAAAGGGTAAGATCGGAATAACATTGGTATCTCATTGGGCTGTACCTTTCTCCAATTCCAAAGCTGACAAAGACGCTGCTCAGCGATCCATTGACTTCATGTTTGGATGGTAAATATTTTTTCCTGCAATAATCTTATAGTGGTAAAAGAGATCTTGGCTAACTTTATACTCTAAACAGGTTTATGCATCCCATAACCTATGGAAAGTACCCAGAAAGCATGCAATTACTCTGCGGAAATCGACTTCCAAGATTTACCAGAAAGCAATCTCATATGGTAAAAGGCTCATATGACTTTCTTGGACTGAATTACTATACTGCAAATTATGCATCAAATAATCCATCTTCTAAGGATGACCAACCGAGCTATGTTACAGATTCTCAAAGTAGACTTACTGGTATGCTTCAGTGCAAGCAAAATCCAATGAATTATATACATCCTTGAAATGTGATTAAAGTTAAAATTATGGTGTAACAATGAACTTTTATTTGTTACAGCGGAAAGAAACGGTGTCCCAATCGGGCCAAAGGCTGCTTCGCCATGGCTTTCAGTGTACCCAAGAGGGATTATGAATATGTTGCTCTATGTCAAAGAAAACTATCAAAATCCTATCATTTACATTACTGAGAATGGTAAGAATAATTCACTCTTTTGAGCAAGCTCGTAAGGTAACTCAACATAAATTTACGTTTCGAGTTTTTCTTGCAGGTATGGATGAGGTCAACAACAGTACATTATCTCTTGAAGAAGCACTGACAGACAACATGAGAATAGACTATCATCGTAGCCATCTATCATATGCTCGTATGGCCATGAAGTAAGTTTTAAGGTGTTACGATCAATGATCGAAAAGAATTCGCTAACTTTACCCCAAAAATAAAAAGGATCCCGTAACGAAAAGTTGCTCTAAATTTTATACGAATTTCTTTGCTGAATTAACTTTGAATTGTTTTTGCAGACTTGGTGTAGATTTGAGAGGATACTTTGCTTGGTCACTTTTGGACAATTTCGAATGGGCTGATGGTTACACATTTCGATTTGGTATCAACTATGTAGACTACAAAACTATGAAAAGATACCCAAAACACTCGGCCATTTGGTTCAAGAAGTTCCTGCATGCTTGAAGAACATTATATTGTTTACGATAGATGATGATTTAATTCATTATATTCATTTTATTAAGCAAGAAATTATCCTTGTTTCTATGTATTAATTTGATTCAACCAATATGTACACGGTGTATAATACAATGTAAATGTATGATATTAATTGTTAAATATATGCTGCATATTCGATCTTTATCCGTCCTCAAATCAATATATATGCTGCAAGATAAAGTACTGTTCTTCCATTCACCATTAAGATTTTCCAGCTGAGCGCTTTGATCTTCTTTGTAATCTCGAAATGTGTTCACATACTCCATTCCATCTATCCACTCTAACTACTGCCATAAGAGTAGGGTTACACTATCACAGCAGGTCAGCAGTCTACCATAAAAAAAGTGTTGCAAATAAGCATGGAAGAAGATGATTTAGCAGGGGAGTTTGGGAAAATTCATTTCTACACATATCTTAAGGTTTTGTCCTTAGACCTAATCACCCAAAGTTTAAAACTGAAAATAAGTTGGATCCATCCATAGACTTTGGCCGAGTTTACAGTTAAAGAGAAATGGGTGTAATGAAAATATGCAGTTCATCTGGTTGTTTTAGTTTTAGACTTTGTTATGTTTAATTCAAGGGGGATTTAGAGATACCCCCAAAAAATATGAACTCTTTGAGATACCCCCAGATTTAAAAACCATTAGAGATACCCCCATTTTTTCATTTGGAGCCGGTCAACCAAGCCATTGACCTAACTTGTTTTCATATTGACTGAAATACCCTTTTCCTAACTTAAGCTCTGTCATAATCATCCAACCCAGTCAGCATGCATTTCTACCACATCATCAAATATTACATCAAATATTTCACCAGATCTAATCCAATGGTTACAAATAATTAGCCATCAATCTCCACCCATTTTTCTTCTTCCTTCTTCTCCAACCCATTAATCTCCACCCATTTTTCTTCTTCCTTCTTCTCCAACCCATCAATCTCCACCCATTCTTCTTCATCATTTTTCTCCAACCCATCTTATATGTTCTTCCTTCTTCTCCAACCCCTCTTCTTCTTTCTTCTCCAACCCTTGTTCTTCTTTTTTTGCTTCTTCTTTCTTCTCCAGCCATTATCAGAGATCCAGAAAATAACTCCATTAACAGATCTAGAAGAAAAGGCGAAGAACTTTAAACTAAAATTCTTCTCTTTCCGCTAGCTAAAACGTCGAGATGAAGGTAATAAAGTACTTTGTAGTTGTTTTAGTTCACTTATATCTCGTTTTTCTTTATTTTTTCAAGTATTGGTTCATCATCTTCTTCACTCATGTCTTTTTCTGCAATTTTGGGGGGTATCTCAAAGAAAAGTTTAATTTTGGGGGATATCTCTAAGAAAAGTTTGGTTTTTTATGAACAGATAATTTGTCAAATGTGTGATCAGACTGGGCATTATGGAGATGAATGTCAATGGGTATATAGCTATTGTAAGAAACCAGATTGTCATTGCATCATGAGGTTGACAATTTCGAACACATCAGATAATCCAGGTTGAAATTTTTTGAAATGAATTATTTGTGGGAATTTCAAATGGTTAGATGCTATAAGACAATCTGAAGAAACCTCGAAAATGGGTGGAGAAGACATTGATGAAGAAAGAAAAAACTTCAAAGAAGTAGCTTTGTTGCACTGCTCTCTCTCTCTCTCTCTCTCTCTCAAGAAATTTACTTTCCCTCTTCTAATTATGGTTTCAGTTTCTAATTGATCTAGGGTTTCAATTTGATTATATTGGACGGTCCAGATTACATCTTCCTAATATTGGGTGGGGATAACATAAGGTTAGTGGCTGAGTTTAAGATTTGGTGAAATGAAGTGTTTTTGCTGATATGGCATAATTGGTGAGTGCGTAGCTGACTAGGATCACCATTAAAATCAAGGAAGGGTATTTTAGTCTAAGTGATATAAAGACTGGTCAAATATAGGTCAATGGCTTGGTTGACCGGCTCCAAATGAAAAAATGGGGGGTATCTCTAATGGTTTTTAAATCTAGGGGTATCTCAAAGAGTTCATATTTTTTTTTGGGTATCTCTAAATCCCCCTTAATTCAATAGTGTTCATTCAAGCCAATCAGTAAAGATTGTTACTTAAAAAAAGCCAATGACAATTAATACTTGTGACAATGTAATGTTCCCTCAGTAATTGTACTAGTTTTCCGAACAATCTTACTTTTGGGTCAGCTTCTGCTTCTCATCAGGTACTGAGGTACACTATATATGTCGATCAGAATCATGCATATGCATGCAGAGAAGTCGACAAGATCGATACTTCCACTGTTTTTAGCTTTGGCCTTTGGCTTACCAATAACTGTAGTCCGTTTAAATACTTATTATATTTGCTATTATGTTTTGGTTATTGTATAGTATGAATGTGCATATAATGAGGATGGCAGAGGTGAAAGTATCTGGGATAACTTTACACACAAATATCCTGGTAATGATCTATGTCTAGATTTTTGTAGCCGTTTTTCGGTACATTTTCGGTATGGTGTATTACGGTACATTGCTTGTACATCACACAATCTTCCATATGGACTCAAGTGGAAACTTGCTACCGGTTAGTCTAAAGTCAACAAAAATTTGCTCTTATTGTTTCTTGAATTTTGCCATCCATATAGCAATTTTGTCATCCATACAGCTGCTTGTCATCCATATAGCAATTTTGTCATCCACCTGTATGTTTGACTGAAAAACTAAAAGAAACAATAAAAATTGCATAACTGGTTACCAAGTTGTCCTAGTCACATTGTGTGGACGAAAATGCTGCTCGCACCGTAATATACTAAGTTAAAATATGTATTGAATAAATGGCTAGATTTTTGAGGTATCTGGGGTTCCAGGGACTCGGGAAATGTTTGACTCAATTTTGACTCAATCCTATTTAGGTACTTGTTCATGTTGGATTGGCATGATTTTTTGAAAGATAAATGTTCATGCTATGGGAGCGATGTTCATAGGTTTTCCATCTCATGGTCAAGAATTTTGCCAAGTAGGCTCTCAATCGTTTCTGTCCACCGGATGAATTGCTTGTAAGTGCTAAATTAACAAGTCACTATTTCATTTAAATTGTAGATGGAAAACTAGGAGGAGGTGTGAACAAAAAAGGCATCCAATTTTACAACAACCTAATCGATGCAATGGTATCAAAAGGTGATCATGCGTATACATTGTCAGTTGCTTTTACATTTTAATGTGTCGCGGTTGTTTATATATACTAATTAAACTATTTTACTATGCAGAGGTTTGCAGCCCTTTGCGACCCTCTTTCAATGGGATTTACCTCAACAGCTTCAAGATGATTATGGAGGCTTTTTGAACACAACAATTGTGTAAGTAACTTGAGCTAGCTGTCTTTCTCAAATCAAACATATAATTTTGTTTGGGACCGATCTATTGAACATTTTGATATGGCCGGTGTATAGGTATGATTTCAAAGACTATGCAGAGCTATGCTTCAAGGAGTTTGGGGATCGGGTGAAACATTGGATTACCTTAAATGAGCCTTCGAACCCCAGCAGTGGTGGTTATACGAAAGGCACTGGCACTCATGCCCCTGGCCGGTGCTCTAAATATGTTGCGAATTGCACCCATGGGAATTCTGCAACGGAGCCACTGTGACCATCTATCCTATGCTCTTGAGGCCATGAAGTAAGTTTTAATTAAGGTGTTTTAAAAATTAAAAATTCAACTTTGTATGACTTGCTGTATTGCTTCTACTACAGGCAAGGTGTAAAATTGAGAGGATATTTTGCATGGTCACTTTTAGACAATTTTGAGTGGATTGCTGGTTACACAGTTCGATTTGGTATCAACTACGTTGAGTTCCAAACTATGGAAAGATACCCCAAACATTCATTCCATTGGTTCAAGAAGTTCCTGCTTAAACAAAAGGAGAAGGAAGAAGACGTAATGGATTTGGTATCAGATATTTAGAACACTGTGAAAGTATGGCTGTGACTTGGAATGATGTTTCTAGTGTAGAATAAGCTAGTAGTGTCGATAGAATTGCATTGTAGGGTCTTTTTGTTCTCTGTATTAACTGGACAGGGTCAGCTCACAGTGGCGTTATCGTACCCTGTCTTGTAATATGCTACTGGTCATGTTCATTATTTTTCATTAATTAAACCATAACTTCTATAGAACAAAAAGAATTGTTGATTGTATTGGAAGAACTTCCCCAAATTAAAGTATTATATTATTAATCGAAATAAATATGTCCTGAACATTAGGTCCATTATTCGAGTACTTTGAAAACCGCAAGACCCCTCTTTTGAAGCCATAAGGCCTACCATCCAACTTGATATGTGCTCTAAACATCTACGACCTCAGTATTGGAATTTAAGTTTTGAGATATGCCAATGACGAGTAAGACTTTCATGGAAAGATAAGGTTAATTAATCATATTATCAAATGGCTTGCTCAAGGCCTGCCATCATCTGGATTATTTGGAAAACGCGCAATGATGAAGTTTTCAGAGGCAAACTGACCGTGACCGAGACCGAACATAATTAAGGAAAAAAGGCATTATTTGGAACTGGGCAGGGGAACACTCATGCAACAGGGAATTCCATTATCAGGAACTGATTAGCAGCTGGACCTTTCTGTTAACACCTTAATTGTATCGATGCTTCAATGTCATGGTTTTTACTATATAGCTGGTCTTTAGAGTTGCGGTCAGTGAGACAACTAGGGTTTATTTTGTTTAGAGAGTATTGTGAGGTAGAGATTCTTGTAATCTTCATATATATCCAATAAAGAAGATAGTTTCTTCCAGATCTTGTAATCTTCATATATATCCAGTAACTATCCAATAAAGAAGATAGTTACTTCCGCATTCAATAGTACATTTACCTAACTATTTGTATCACTCGGTCTAAATGATTATTGTAACACCCCAAAACCTATAACAAGAGTATTATAGCTGAACACATTACTCTTACAAAAGAGTAAATTTTATTATCAAAACTCACTTACACAAATACTGTACAAGCTTCTAAACTGAAGTTATGATCAAAACTATACAACTAGAGATTACAGACTCCTAGACTTCAAAAGGCACCAGAGGTGTAAAGGACTGCAATCTAGGAAAACCCCACTCTCGCGTAACTAGTCATCAAGTTCCTGAAAAGGGGAAATAAAACGAGCGTCAACCACAGCTCGAGCAGGTGAAACCATACTTACTCGACTTAACTACATAGTTAGATAAAAACTAAGAAAGCCAGAAATCCATACGAAGTCATCATATAGTTAATGCACACCATTAGTATAAATTGAATATCCACGACAATTACTAATGTCCTACTCAATCAATTCAAACCTGGTATTAACTTAAGATCACAAAACTAGTATGCAAATAAACATCTCCATTCTTTCTTCAACGGTTTAATTAACTTTTATGAGAAGTGGCCCAACAAGCACCAACCCAAGGTATCTTGGCCTACTGCGCACCAACCTGTGGCATCACACACTCCAAGCCTCAATAAGACTTATTGGACGGGTGTGAACACTTACTCATTTAACTGTTTAGGGGAAGAAGAGGCTTAATGAGCACCAACCCAAGGTATCTTGGCTCATTAGGCACCAACCTGTGGCATCACACACTCCTAGCCCCCATAAGGCATTTTATGGACGAGTGTGAACTCTCTCGACCCATCTTTCATTACACAAGTTATCGATCATGAAATCTCTGCCTCACCCATAAAGAGGTCAGGATTTCCCAACAACATACCCAACACAATCAATATTGAATGATATAGCAACTAAACAAATTCATTCTCAATCAAAGAAATAAATTAACGAGTTGTCGCAAGATCAACAAATAAACAATCACATCGATAAATACAAACCAACATAACAATTCAAAGAACAATAATATTCGAACTTGCCTCATAAGAATTTACCCAAGTTTATGTATAGAACAAGGAAGCAAACCAACTATTAAATAATGAACCATCTGTACTTTTGAGGAGAATCAATCAGTAACTATATTTCAATTCAACATCATTTGATTGAGAGCTAAGTATATCATACATAGACAGTTCAGCAAACTAAAAGTATATAATTTGATTTGTAAGAATTCTAATAGAAATCTAACTCATCATGAATTAAGTAAAGCAAGTAGGGAATCACTTGCCTTGATCCTCACAGTGATGAACTCCTATTAAGTAAGCCAAAAGTCTAATCAATTCCTCCTAAGCTTCAGCCGCAACACTGCTCATTCTTTGCTCCTTCCTTATTCCCTCTTTCTTTCCTTTCACACCAGCTTATAACAGGTTTGGGTTTAGACAGACAGAGTCGGTTCAGATTATTTATTCTTTTATTTCCTATTTATAGACTCTCAGTCCTTTAACCTTTCCTATTCTGGTCTAACCCACTCTAAAATTTTAGTTGAGACCCTTTCTATATTTCTATTAGTAATATTAGGAAATTTAAATCCAACATCACTACCATATACAAAATATACAAAGCAAGTATGACTACTACTAGTAACTACTACAAGATTACTAGAAGTAATACAACTATCACACAAACCATATTCACAGATTATATATCGAGAAACATTAAGCATATGATAATTTAGTGTGGGGTATTACAATTATACTGCAAATTATGCAGAAAATCACCGCCTTTCTGAACATGACGAACCAAACTATGCTACTGATTGTCACTTTAGACTTACTTGTAAGCTTTAATGCGAGCAAAATATCTATGACTGACATACCGATCTTCAAATTTGTAATTATGGTTTTGAGTTTTGACAATTATTTGTGACAGCGAATGAAATGGTGTTCTTCCAATTGGGCCACCGGCCTTCTGCTTCGAGCTGGCTTCACATATACCTAAAAGAGATTATGAAATTGTTGCTCTATGTCAAAGAAAATTATAATAATCCGACCATTTATTTGGAAGGAGTGAGTGAGGTCAATAACAGTACATTATCTATTGAAGAAGCATTGAAAGACAAGGTGAGAATAGACTACTACCGTTGCCATGCATCTATATTTTATCCTTTGCTCTTGAGGCCTTCAAGTAATTTTAATTTAAGGTGATTTATCTTTTAATTAATAGCTCATGTGCATGCTTAACTTTGTGTTAAGTTCTTAATTTGCTAAGTATGACTTGCTGTGCTGCTTCCTACAGTCAGGTTTTAGATTTAAGAGGATACTTTGCTTGGTCACTTTTGGACAACTTTGAGTGGGTTGTGGGATACACAGTTCGATTTGGTATCAGCTACGTTAACTACAAAACTATGGAAATGCACCCCAAGGACTCATTCCGTTGGTTCCAGAAGTTCCTGCTTAAACCAATGGAGAAGGAACAAGAGCTAGTGGATTTGGTATCCCATGTGTAAAACACTATATTAGTACTTATTCGCTGAACTTCTGGAACACTATGGAAGTATTTATTCGCTGAATGTAGGGTACGGTCTCTTTTTTTTTTTTTTTTCTCTTTATTAACTGGCCTGAGCAGTTAGCAGTGGTGTAAAACACTTTGCAAGTATTTATTCCCTGAATGTAGGGACCGTCTCTTTGTTCTCTGTAATAACTGGCCTGAGCAGCTAGTAGTGGTGTTATCGCACACTGTCTTCTAATATGCTACTGGTCATATACTTTATTGAGATTTTTGGACATACCCCCCATTTGAAAGTCGAAATTTGAGATACCCCATTTGAAAAAAAATTTGAGATACCCCCAATTCAAGATGTGGTGTTATCTTAGCCGTCCATCATAATCCATCATAAAACTCACCTACGGTTGTAAAACTCTTCTATCTTGAATTGGGGGTATCTCAATTTTTTTTTCAAATAGGATATCTCAAATTTCGACTTTCAAATAGGGGGTATGTCCACTTTATTTTACATTAATAAAACCGTACCTTCTTTAGAACAAAAGGAATTGCTGATTGAATTGGCAGAATTTCCCAAATTCAAAGTATTATTAATCAAATTAAATATGTCCTCGATCAGTTCCATGCATTATTTAACTTTAGAATCACACTCATCCAGTCATCTGAAAAGCACATGTACTATGATGTCTCCATCTTAATGGGATGTGATGCGCACAGCGCCACAACTTTGAACAATATTTCTGCAGGGATTATATTTGGACTTGATTAAAAACGTAGGATATATCTACTCGATCTCAAGTGAACTTATCACATCTCCTATATACAACCCTCTGATAATTTTTAATCAAAGCTGGCATTATAATATAAAATTTAGTTCCACAAGATCATATCTTCCAGTTCTAAAGTATCAAAATTAGAGGTTTCGTAGTATATATACATGAGGCAGTCATATCTTCCTTGTAACATTTCCTTATGAATGATGAACAAGAAGCATCTGAAGACTGAAGGCACATGAGGGAGATTCCTTTCAAAATGGTTTGCACTTTGCAAGTTTGCAAAACTTTATATAGTATAGATTCTTTAGAACTTTTTTCACTCTTTTGATAAGTAACCAGATTCTCTTGTAAATGTTTTTGATAATACTGTATATAGTGTTGGATTCTACCAAAATCATGCAATGCCTTTGATTAAAGAAATCACTAACATACTACTATACTATTTGACAAATGAGGTATGATGACTAATACAAATGGAGTTGGACTGATGTTCTAACTTCTAACACGTACAGTTCAATTTGGCGGTATCAACTATGTTGACTACAAAACTATGAAAACTTGAAAAGGCACCACAAAGACTCATTCCATTGGTTCAAGAAGTTCCTGGTTGAACCAATGGAGAAGGAAGAAGAGGTACTTGATCTGGTATCTGATATGTAGAACACTCTATGGAAGTATGAATTTGCTGAATGTAGGGTACGGTCTCTTTGTTCTCTGTAATAACTGGCCTGATTAGCAGCTAGCAGAGGCGTAATCGCACCCTGTTTTCTAATTAATATGCTACTGGTCATGCACTTTACATTAGAACAAAAAGAATTGCTGATTGTATTGGCAGAATTTCCCAAAATTAAAGTATTAAATAAATATATCCTTGATCAACATATTAGTTCCATGCATTATTCTTTAGTTTTAGAATCACAATCATCCAGTCATCTGAAAACCACACGCAAGAGCCCTCTTTGGAAGCCAGCCTAAGTATGTACAGTACCCCCTGTATTAACCTATTTCTAGATTAATGCACTGCTGGGTCAGGTCGCTGGGGAGACTTGACCAAATGGGGATGTTTGAGATCGGGGTGGCTGCACCTCGTTGAGATCGAGATTGCCTACGTACTCTAGCCCAGGGGAATTGAACTTAGAGATCAAGCCATCGTAGTTCTGTTTATATAGAAGATAGAAGGGCGTGGATCGTGGATCTTGCAGATTCTCCGCCATCATAATGAGGATTAAATGTGTAACGCGCGAGGATCATCCCTGTGAATTAATTATGTAACTGATGAGAATATTCTGTGCATTGAATAGGAGCACGTGTGTATAGCAGATCGCTGCTCGTTGTATAGTCGGGTCGCTTTAGTCGAGCTGCTAGCAGGTAGATACTGTGGCGACCTGATGGATGGATGACTGTGCCACGTGGCTGCTTTTGATTGGTCGGAGTATGTAGTACCCCTACATAAGCCCCCTCTTTTTAGGTCGGCTGTAGTAGTCGGGCTAAAAAGACTAAGGACTCTTATCGATGTTGATTTTGTGATTTACTTTTTGAATGTTGCTGATGTGGCAATCATGCAGCGCTGTCTATGGTAATCATGGCGCTCTTACGGGGAAGTGGAGGAGTTTCCTCGAGCAGTTAGCCGTGTAGTTATGGCAACTGACGCACGTATTGCTAGATTTAATATCTGTCTTGCACGTGGACTGATCCAATGGTGGATACAGACCGTTTTGTGAGTGGAGAATAACTGCAGTGCATATTGATCCATTGTTCGATCTCATCCGTTCGTTTGTTTTGAACCTATGGCTGGAAATGCTTGAGCTACAGTATATAAACTGTAGTTACCTTGAGAAGGGTTTACCTATCTTGCCTTTACTTTGAATTGCTGCCGCTTTTCAGTTGCGATTTGAAGAACTTTGAGAGTTCGTGAGGTTTGTTTTCTCTTCTTTTTGTTTCTTTGATCTTCTGTTTTGTTTTCTTTCACCTTCTGTTTTCTTGTATATTGGTTGAGAGAAATGTCTGACGCTAGTGACTCTCAAAATGATCAATTGAGTGTTTGTGGTGATGAGGAGATTGAGTCTGAGGGTACTCGATCTGACACTCCGTCTCCCATTCGTGATGAAGAGGTAGATAGTCCTCAGAGTAGTGGTTCTCATGGGGCAGACTCTTCTGATGATGAATTGGTGGAGGGAGACGGTGGTGAAATGCGTAGGGTTGTAAATATGAATTATGTAAATAGGCATATCGTAGTTAGGAAAATGTATGGGTTTATGTCGATTAGGCATTTGGAGATTAGATTTCTAGGAGATCGTTTACTTTCCCCTGAGTATTGACCTAATAACCCTTTCTCAACTGTTTTTACTTTGCCCCAATTCCGTGCTGGGTTGAGGTTGCCATTGTCTCGATTGGTGGTGGACCTGTTGAATGCCATTAGTCGAGCCCCCTGCCAGATGAATGGTAATTTCTGGCGGAATATGAGGGTAATTGACGACCTCAACAAGTTGCATAGGTGGAACATTACAGTGAAAGATGTACTGAACCACTTTAGCTTCAAACGCTCCTCGAAGGTTGAACTCTCGGGCTATAACATGCAAGTTAGGCCAGATCGTTTGCCATTAATCTATCTAGTAAGTAGCGAGCCATGGTGGAAAGATCCCATGCTGCTTACTGGGTCGATTATTGAAGGAGATATCCAGTTGCGTCATACGATTAGGAATGACGCTCGTAAGTTTGTTGTCTGTAGTACTAGGATTGCTGATTTGTCTTCCTGTATCTGAACTTGACTTCTTTGTATTTTTTGTTGCAGCGATCCGGGACGATCATTTGATTAGAAAAAACGATCTGAAATCTGCTCTGAACAGCTTTGGTAAGTTGAGCGACGAGCGGAAGATCTCGTTTCTACCCCACCTAAAGGAGCATTTTATTCCTAAAGGTGGTCCAAAAACTGTTTGGGAAGAGCTCGAGAGGAGGAAAGCTTTGAAGAAAGCATATATGTCTGCTGTTCACAAATCTGGTGGTGTGCGATCTAGTAGTAGCTCGCGAGCTGATGAAAGCGAACGGGCTAGTGGTGGCTCGAGGCAGGAGAGAGAGCGTTCTGTTGGTGCACCTCGGAGGTCGGAGAAGGGTCGACCTGTTGACAAGGATCGTCCTCTGGTGCAGGAACGACCTGTGGAGAGAGAGCTACCTGTGGAAAGGGAGTGTTCTGCTGGTAGTTCTCGGCAGGTTGAAGCAATGGCGAGCCCTCCAGTCTCCGGTCCTCCCGCCTCACTTCCAAAAGTAGGTGCCTTGGCTGGGAAGAAAAGGTCCTTCGCAGGGAACCTTAAGGTGATGGAGTTCCCTGCTATGCCAGCTCCTGTTTCTTTAATGCCTCTGACGTCTCCTGGGATGTCAGCTTTGTCCAGGAAGACCGCTCCTCGGCCTTTGCAGAAAGGCAAAGGTACTTTGTCTGAATTCCGGCCCGGGCCATTTGATTATTTGGATGGTCAAGGGGAGAAGCATGTCGTTTACGATAACGACAGTGCTATCGATGACCCTTGCGTTGCCCGGGCCGTGAATGAGGGTATCGTCCTGGATGCTGATGCCCGAGCAGTGAAGTCACAGCCTTTGTTGGTGACCTGCTCGAAGATAAATGCGGCGCTGTCTTTGGTGAGTGTGAGCATAAGTCGCATTGGTCTTGTTTATGCTTTGACATTTGGCCTAAATTTTGTTGTTGATTGCAGCTCAATGCCAGCTTCCAGGAGGTGCGTCTGGTTGCTGAGATTGGTGCTCAAGCTGAAATTGAGTTGAAGGCGCTCAACGAGAAGCTGGAGCTGGCGAAGAACATTGCTGTCGTTGCTGAGTGCAAGGTTAAGGACAGGGATGCCCAGGTCGCAGCTCTGAAGGAGACGGTGGAGCAGTTAAAGGAACGTAATGCTGCTTCTCAATCTTCTGTTGAGTACTGGCAGAGGGTATGTCAGGAGAATGAAGCGGCGTGGAAGACCTACTGCGACCAACTGGTGAAAGCTATGACGGGGTCGCCCGAAGGAGAGGAGACGCGAGGTGGTGTTGAGGGTACCTTGGCGCCAGCTCAGGACGCCTCGATGGGCCCTGATGACCAGGTCGCTGTAGCCCCTACTGAAGTTGATGCTTCTGGCGACCAGTCTACGCAGCAGTAAGCTAGCCTTGGTGTCCCTTTTCTTGTATTGGGTAACCTTGTGCAAAGTTTTCTTCTTGCACTCCTTGTTCTTGCAGTATGTCTTCTTGCACTCCTTGTACTTGGCAGAGCGCATTCTTGAGAGCCCCCTTGTAATTTTGAGAGCTTGAGTGGATAATTCTTTTTCTTTGTATCTACCATCAGTAGTCAGTTTGTACTTTGATGAGCTTGTATGAAACCCTTCTGACCAGCTAGTTTCCAGGGAGTCCTGGTAGCTCGTTCAGAAGGCAGGTAGACGAGATGAATGGCTGCAAGCAGGACGTACTGAAACAGTTCCTCTTGTATGCCTTAATTCTATTTTGGTTGTACCTGTAATCGTTAAAATCTCATAAAGTAAAAAGTTAATTCAACTATTTACCTTGCATTGTTGTTGAAGTTGTTTTGTCTGCTTGAATGGGATTTGCAAACAATAAGGAGCATTTGCTCGACCTGCTGGGGTTTGGGGTCGCATTCAATATAGTTGTGCTTGGGTCGTGGGAAGAGAATGACCAATGCACCAAGTTAAGTTGCTAGTGATTTAACTTAACAAACTTTTAAATTATCAAAGGGACTAGAGTTTTGATAATTTGTAGGTCGAGGGATTGGACCTTTAGCAGCCATTCATGTTTGAGCAGAGATGAAGGCAAAAGTGAATTTATACATTGGAATACAATGAATAGATGCTTACATTTCATTGATAAAATTTCTTTAAGTGAAAAGCGTTCCATGGGTTCTTAACGATCTCCCCTTCTGGTGTTCGAAGACGATAAGAACCGTTGCTCTGGACCTTTGTGATAATGTAAGGACCTTCCCAATTGGCGTTCAGTTTGCCAATCATGTCCTTTCTTTTATTGTGGAACATTTTCCTTAGGACTAGTTCCCCTGGCTGGAAAGTTCTTGGTCGCACGCCTTTGTTGTAAGCTCTCTTGAGTCTCTGTTGGTATTGTTCGAGCTTTATAGTGGCGTGGTTACGGCGTTCTTCGAGGAGGTCTACTCCGAACGACCAGGCTTGATTGTTGAGCTCAGTGTCGACCAGAAGTGATTTGGTCGTTCCAAATGTTAGCTCGGTGGGAATAACTGCCTCAACTCCGTAGCATAGGCTGAAAGGTGACATCCCAGTGGATGTGCGAGGGGTTGTCCTATAGGCCCATAGGATGTTTTCCAGCTGTTGTGGCCATTGATCATGCTGGTCTTCGAGCTTCTTCTTCAAATTGTTTAGAATCTGTCGATTTGCAGCTTCGACCTGGCCGTTGGCCTGCGGGTATCTAGGAGTTGATCTTGAATGCTCGATTTTCCACAGGTCGTAGAATTTTCTTATATTCTTGCCAACGAACTGAGTGCCATTATCTGTGACTACTCGTTTTGGTAGTCCAAACCTTGTGATGATGTTTTCCCACATGAATCTTTGGACATCTGCTTGTGTTACGTTGGTTAGAGCGACAGCTTCTACCTATTTAGTGAAATAGTCGACGGCCACTAGAACGAACCTCTTCTCAGACTTCTTTTCTTTGATTAGGGGCCCCATGATATCGAGCCCCCACATGTGGAATGGCCATGGTGCAGTGATGTTAATGAGATCATTCGGATGCTGGTGTTGCTTATCAGCAAATCGCTGGCATTCTTTGCACTTCAAAACAAATATCTTTGCATCTTCCTTCATTCTTGGCCAGAAGTATCCCCGAGAGATTGCTTTATGGGCTAAGGTACGCCCACCGGAATGGTTTCCACATTCACCTTCATGGATTTCTTGAAATATCATCTGGCCTTGCTTTGGAATCAGGCATCGTAACAACAATCCAGTTGCAGATTTTCTGAAGAGTTTGCCCTCATGGATTTTGTACATTGTGACTTTATGCAGCAATCGACTGGCTTCCTTTTTGTCGGATGGCAGGACACCAGTTTGAAGGTAAACCATGAAAGGCTCCATCCAGGTCCCCTGGATGTCTGTTGGAGTTGTTTCTAGTAGGTCGGAGATTTGATGAACATCCTGTTCCTTGAAGAGATATGCGGGCTGTGAGTTGATTGCTATAGTTAGGGCTCGCGGTCTGTATGACTCGATCTTAGATGCTAGAAATGCCAATGAATCAGCATGTCTGTTGTCGTCTCTAGGTATGTGCTCAATTGTGAAATAGTTGAGCTTGCTGATGAGCTCCTTTGCTTTGCTGGCATATCTGATTAGGTCGACCCCATTGATCTGGTAGTTGTTAGTGATCTACTTGACTACCAGTTGGGAGTCACTGTACACCTTGAGACGAATTGCTTGTAGCTCGACGGCCATCTGTAGGCCCTGGATGGGTGCTTCATACTCGGCCTCGTTGTTGGAGGTCGAGAAGTCTAGACGAGCTGATCTCTCGAGCTATGAACCCTCAGGAGAGATTAACACAGCACCTATACCACTTCCATTGGAATTGTGGGAACCATCTACATACAGCTGCCATGTGTCTGGAGGATTGTCTTGGATTTGCCTTGTTTCAGGTTCTGGTTCCCAATTAACATCATCTGCTGGATAGTCTACTAAGAAGTCTGCGACGACCTAGCCCTTGACGGCCTGTCGTGATACGAACTCAAATGTGTAATCACCCAGTTCTGCTGCCCATCGAGCCATACGACCTGTTTTGTTTTTCTTTTCTAGTATGTGGCGTAATGGCTGATCGGTGATTACTTTTACTGTGTGGGCTTGGAAATAAGGTTTGAACTTGCATGCAGCGTAAAGTAAAGCTAATGCTAACTTCTCTAGAGGTGTGTACCTTATTTCGGCCTGCTGTAAGACTTTGCTTGTGAAATAGATAGGTCGCTCGACCTGGTTCTCCTCTTTAAAGAGTACTGCGCTGATCGCGAAATCTGATGTTGCGAGGTAAACGCCGAGTACATCTCCATCGTTGGGCCTTGTGAGAACTGGTGGAGTAGACAGATATGCCTTGAGATCATTGAAGGCCTTCTCGCATTTTTCTGTCCACTCATATGTAGCCCCCTTCTTTAGGATATGAAGCATTGGTCTGCACTTATCTGATGCTCTTGAGATAAACCTGTTCAGAGCTGACACCATGCCGTTGAGTTTTTGGATTTTTTTTTTTTGTTTTTGGGCTCTGCATGTCGATCAGGGCTCTGATCTGAGAGGTCGTTGGCTTAGAGACCTGAATAAGAGGTCAGGTCGCGATGAGACCTGAGCTCGTTTGCTTAGAGACCTGAATATGTGAGGAGGTCTCTGCAAGACCTGAACATGTGGCCATTAAGAATGTAACTGATGATATAAAATCTTGATCGAGTTATGAGAACATATGTTACATAGATGCATATAATAGTCAATTTGTGGGAGACAAAATAGAATGAACAGTAAGAAATGGAGGTCTCTTCGAGTGGGTAAACATAAACAAATATCATAGTGAATTGATACTTATCTTTATTTGCTTCAAGCCCCCAACTGTGAGTTGCAATTCTGTCTTTTCAAATTCAATGAATTTCTTGAAAATCACCATCTGAGAACCTTAGAACAATGGTGTAATGGTGGGGTTGGTGGGTGGAATTCGCTTGAGAAAATCCCAAGTCCCTGTAGTCGGCGCCAAATGTATTAACCTATTTCTAGATTAATGCACTGCTGGGTCAGGTCGCTGGGGAGACTTGACCAAATGGGGATGTTTGAGATCGGGGTGGCTGCACCTCGTTGAGATCGAGATTGCCTACGTACTCTAGCCCAGGGGAATTGAACTTAGAGATCAAGCCATCGTAGTTCTGTTTATATAGAAGATAGAAGGGCGTGGATCGTGGATCTTGCAGATTCTCCGCCATCATAATGAGGATTAATTGTGTAACGCGCGAGGATCATCCCTGTGAATTAATTATGTAACTGATGAGAATATTCTGTGCATTGAATAGGAGCACGTGTGTATAGCAGATCGCTGCTCGTTGCATAGTCGGGTCGCTTTAGTCGAGCTGCTAGCAGGTAGATACTGTGGCGACCTGATGGATGGATGACTGTGCCACGTGGCTGCTTTTGATTGGTCGGAGTATGTAGTACCCCTACACCCCCTCTGCCGGATTTTTGACTATGGTTATGAACTCCATGTCTCCATCCAATGGGATGTGATGCGCACAGCGCCACAGGTCACAGCCATCGAGTCAGTGTAATTTAATTTGGGCTAAGCTAGCCCGCCAGAATTTTTGAACAATATTTCTGCAGGAATTATATATTGGGCTTAATTAAAAACATAGGATATACAACTCTCTGATAATTTTAATCAAAGCTGGTCATATCTTCCAGTTCTAAAGTACAGTACTCCTATCAAAATTAGAGGATTATAAGTATATACTGTATGAAGAGATTGGAATATATACACGAGGCTTCCTTGTAACATTTTCTTAAAAATGATGAACAAGAAGAATCTGCGAGGCACATGATATGAGGGATATTCGTGTTTGGTTTGCAGTAGTATATACTATATAGTACTTTTAACTTTTTTTTCGCACGTTTGATAATTAACTAGATTCTCTTGTGTAAATGATTTTGGCAATATTGTATTAGTGTTGGATTCTACCAAAATCATGCAATGTCTTTGATTAATGAAATAACTAACATACTATTTGAGAAATGAGGTATAATGACTAATGACATATACAAATGGAGTTACAACTGATGTTCTAACTTCTAAAATGTTGAGAGAGACATTAAGAATGTTCTAAGAATCGTAGTAAGGTCTGCCATTATGAATGTACTCAGTTACAGAGAGACCTGAAGAAGTTTTGACACATTAAGACGTTTTAAACAAACACATTATAATTGAGTAGATATATATCCTTGAATTAAGGTTTGTAAATTGTAATCATCCACGTCTCATGATTCTTTCGAACCTATAAATGTATTACTGAACAGTGTTATAAATACGAGGGAAATTTTGACTTAAACCACCCCCCCCATTGTCCAAACTTGGATTTTGCCCCTCCTACGTCTTCTTCCGTCCTGTTTAACGCCTAACTTTAATTTTTTCTTTCCAAAATACCCTCCTTGCTTTTTTAGACTTAACCCCCCAATAATTTCTTTTCTTCTTCCTCCTCATAAACCCACCATTAATCCTTTTTCTTTTTTTTTTTTCTTTTTCCTTTTGTCGCTTCTTAACCCGTTTGAGTTTTTGACACTAAGACTCTAAAAAGAATTGATAAAAAAGAATTGCTGATTGTATTGGCAAGCAAGGCTGAGGGAACCCCTACCCTATAAATTTGGTGAGGACACTTTTGATCAACAATTAGCTGCTGGTGCTTTGGGTCGAAGAATTTGGAAAATTTTACCTTATGCAATCCTGTGGCTAATATGGAAGAAGCGCAATGGAATAGTATTCAGAAATGAGGCTATTTCAATTGAGAAATTCAGTATAGAGGTGAAGGGCCTGGTATTGTACTGGTTGAAACTCCACAAACAGTGCTATTACCACAATCACAACTAATCAAACAAACAAATCAATGAACAAAAAGTAAATGAACACGCGATATTTTTAACGTGGTAAAACCCAATATGGGAAACGTCCACGATTGTCCTCGCGACAACAAACAAATCCACTAGATGAAAAGATATGTACAAACCTATCAACTACCTGCAATCACTGCGAGTTGACACTACTGGTTATCTCTAACACCTTGACTTCACCAGAGTACGTACCTTGATGTACGCACAAGACACTCGACTTCTTGATGAACACACAAGAAGACTCGAAGTCGATCTCAATAATCAATGAAGAAGAAGAAGAAGAAAATGAATGGTGTGGAAAGAATGAGTTCAATCACCAAAACACAACCCTAAACAAACTCAAGAAGAAGACTTCAATTGGACGGCCAAAGAACTAGTTTGTTCTTTTGTTGAAAAACAATATATAGTTAGGGTTTTGGAAGAGAGAGAAAATAGGCTGAAATATGGAAATTACACCACGAAGTACGTACGCCCTAACTAGGTACGTACGTCCCTGAACTAAAAAGGTGATCTGTCGAACAGGACGTACGTACGTCCTAACTAGGTACGTACGTCCAAACCAAAACCAAAGATCTGTCCAACCCAATGTACGTACGTCCTATCTAGGTACGTACGTACTGTACCAAACAGTAAACTGACAGACTCAATAAGAGAAAGGATACTCGGGACGACGCTCACACATCAAGGTATTCCTAATAATGAGATCAAGGCGAGATAACCTCGGACACACCAAGTCACAAAATAATGTCAAACAACCGAGTGCCGGTTTCACTGGTTGGGTGGTTCAATCAATAACCGAGATCACAGGTTCGAGGACATTGTATTTGACTGGGGAAAATTGTTAAATCCTTAGTCTCTATTCTCTTCTTATCGCTACCTTTCTTTTGTATCTAGGGCCATGGCAGCACACAGAGAGCTTGCTTCTCTGTTATATATTATGCCATTGGATTCCCAATGTTTGATTTTCAATAAAATTTCTGTTTCTATCAAAAAAAGCTGCTGGTGTGTTTCGAATCCACAACCTCTACACCTTGTGTGAGAGATGCAACCAATGAGCTGAGCCATATGCTCATATACTACAACTGTTGTTTGTTGGTGCTGTTTTCTTTGGGCTTGGTGTTGCAGGCCTGCTATCCATGTCTCAGTCCTTAAGCTTGTCTGTGGGCAGAAGAATGGGTAACCCTGCTACAGCCTAGACCATAACAATTGAGAAAGAAGCTCCAGCAAAATGTGGTGGTCTCGATTTATTAACTTTTAAGAGCTTTTTATGTCCTTTTGCGGAACACTGTAAACTGCAATAATCGCAGGACTAACTGAAGGCAGGACTAACTGAACGAAGTGCTTCTGCATGGAAGATACACTTCTATGTTGCTTTTTTAGTTACAATATTTTTACACGAAAACACAACCCTTACGTGGAGTTGGGCTTAAAACGCACATGCACACACGCATACAGACCGACCCGACCCGGATTGTTCTTGGGTTTAGGTTCTTCGTGATCCAAAAATAAACACTACAAAAAATATGACTTTTTGCAGCAGATTTCTTGCAGCGGCCATAGAATCTGTTGCTAGATGGGCCTTGTAGCAGCGACCGAGGCCTTCTGTAGCAAAAAGGCCTTCTTGCGACGATATGTATAGTGGCTGAGGCAAAAGGTTAACTTTTGGCAGGAGGGGTAGTCCTTCCCGTGGCTACAAGTTTAGTTTTCGCGACACCTAACAATAGCGGAGGCAAAAAGTATAATAAAATATTCACCCCCAATAGCGAAAAATGTTACCCGCTTTCCTTTTCATTATCCCGCTCTATTTTCCAGCTTGGCGCCCACACGAAAAGAGAGGATAGAGGAAAAACTACATTTAACCAAAAAAAAAAAAAAAAAAAAAAAAAACTAAGTTTACTTCTCCTCACTTCCTTCTTTCTAGTTAAACAAGGTAGAATCTTCCCCAACTCATCTTCTATTGCTCTCTTCCAATTCCTCAAATCAGTCCATCTTCTCCTACTCTCTTCTCATTCTTCAAATCTGGACCAACAATCAGAAAATAGTTCAATACCAAGGTAAAGTTTGTTTTTAATGGAGATTTCTTTAGTTCTATGTTTGATTTAAGCTTGAAGTATGGGTTTTGTAAATGGAAAATTTCTAATTTTTGGAAAGGTTTTGTACAAAGCCATAACATTTCTAACTTTTTATTGTAATTTTTTGTTGAAACACTAAGGAAACTTGAAGAACATCTCAACAGGAAGAAATCAGCTTGTGCAATAGCTAGCTTAGGGTTGTACGAATTCTCCAAGTCCAACCATTGTGATACCAAGTAAGCTTTCTAAACTTGTGTGCTTGAAGTAACTTGGAAAGAAAAAAGATTGAACTTTGTGTTTGAATGTGGTTGTATTTGAGGAATTGTGCATCAAACTTTCAATTTCCTGAAAAATGATAGGTTTATATAAAAGAAATGCAATGTTTTTACTTGAATAAAGAGATTTCTGAAAAAGAATTTATTTTTGTGTTTGGATGTGGTTTTTTGTTTAGGAATAATGTGATTCACTTTCATTAAACTTGTAATTTCCTAAAAGGTTTTACTTTTTATGCTTTTGCTTGATGAAGACATTGCTTAAGTTCAAAAAATGACAGGTTTATACAATAGAATTTCAATGTTTTGTACTTGATTAAAGAGATTTTGATCTTTATTTTGTTTTATGGGTGGTGGATGCTTCACTTTGGTTTTAATCTCACTTGAATTTAATTTTCTTATTTTGAATGTTACTCTATATGAAGTTCCATTTCAATTGATATAGAAGGGTTCCAGTATAGGTTCTGGCCTTTTTTTTTTTGGATAAATGCTTTTGAAGTTGTAATTAGCAACAAAATGGGAGTAAGCAGCCTTTCATTTTGGTTGTGCGAGTACTTTTTTGTCTATAGTTTATTATTCAGTATTATTGCTCATTGATGACAGTTTCACCCAGGCCTCAATTAGATTAGTTAGATTGTCTCTGTCATTGATATTTGCTAACCAAAAGGTTTTCACCCAAAATTTATAGAACGTATGTCATCATCAGGTCACCCATGATATTGTAGTTACTAGTGATAGATGATACCTACAAAGTTTGGACAAAATTTTATATTACTCTCTCTTTTGGATTTCATTTTGCTGCCTTGTATGCTTTTCAAATAACATTTTTTAAGCAATTTATTTTTTGTACTCAACTATTACTTAGTATTATAATTTTCCTTATAATTGATTATTATGTGAACCAAGATTGTTAGCAGGTTTTCTTGCATAATTGTGGTGTCACTAATTTACTTAATGGACAAGAGTTGGATGCATCCAACGGTTGGGAAATGCAGCAGAGAATATATTATAGGGTGCAAGAAGTTCTTGGAATTTGCTTGGGCCAATCGACCTGCAGAATTTGGTGATGAGATTTATTGTCCGTGTATTCGATGCCTTAATAATGTGTTAAGGCCTAGAGAAGTAGTGGCAAAACATTTGGAGGAACGTGGTATATTGCGGACATATGTCCACTGGACAAAGCATGGGGAGCATGAGGAGGTACATACTCATCATGAACCTAATATTGGTGATGCTATGCACCGTATGTTGCAAGATGCATTCCCAGATTTGCTTAGTGCAGATAGTGAGATTCAAACTGAAGCTGGTATGGGTGAAATACCAGCCGAGTCTTGTTCGAGTGAGCCAAATGAGGAGGCACAAAAGTTTTTCAAATTGTTAAAGGAAGCTGATTCACCATTATATCCAGGTTCTAAAAGTTCAAAACTGTCATTCCTTGTACGTTTGCTTCACATAAAGTGTCTTAGTGGATGGACTAACCATTCATTCGACTTATTGCTTGAGGCTTTGAAAGACTTATTTCCTGAAGAAATCAACATGCCCAAGAGTCACTATGAATCAAAAAAGCAACTTCGAGATCTTGGTATGGAATGCATTAAGATAGATGCATGCCCAAATGATTGTATGTTGTACTGGAAAGATAATAAACGAGATGAGGAGAAGGATGAATGTGATACATGTGGTGTCTCAAGGTGGAAGCCAGCTTCACTTGAGACAACTGAGCATGGAACTGATTGTTCTAGAAAGAAAGCCAAGAAAAAAGCTGCAAAGGTCTTGCGATACTTCCCATTGAAGCCAAGACTTCAAAGGTTGTTTATGTGTTCTAAAACATCTAAGGAAATGAGATGGCATGATGATGGTCGCACAAAGGATGGAGGTTTAAGGCATCCAGGAGATTCTGAGGTATGGAAAAATTTAGATACGAAATATCCGTCATTTGGTTCAGAATCTCGCAATGTTAGACTTGGTTTGGCTAGTGATGGATTTAACCCTTTTGGTAATATGAGTACTTCTCATAGCACATGGCCAGTTGTTCTTATTCCTTATAATCTGCCTCCATGGATGTGTATGAAGCAACCTTATTTCATTTTGTCATTGTTAATTCCTGGCCCTACAAGTCCTGGAAATAACATAGATGTTTACCTCCGACCATTGGTTGATGAGTTGAAGGAGTTATGGACACATGGAGTTGAGACATATGATGCACATTCAAAAGAAAATTTTAAGATGCACGCAGCTTTGTTGTGGACCATTAATGACTTTCCGGCATATGCAAATTTATCTGGATGGAGTACCAAAGGCGAACTTGCTTGTCCTTCCTGTCACATGAAGACTTGTTCGAAAAGATTGCGAATGGGAGGTAAATATTGTTATACAGGAAGTCGTCAGTTTATTCCACTTAGCCATTCCTTCCGAAGAAATAAAAGTTCTTTTGATAACAATATTGAGATGAGAGCTGCTCCAAAACCCTTAAGTGGTAATGATGTACTTGCTCAACTAAATGGTTACAATCAGATCACGTTTAGCAAGTCAGATAATGAACAAGTTCGAAATAAAAGAAAGTTTGATGATATATTGCCACATAATTGGAAGAAAATCAGTATTTTCTTTGAGCTCCCATATTGGAAAGATCACCCTTTGCGACATAATTTAGATGTTATGCACATTGAAAAGAATAATGGAGAGAGTTGGCTTGGTACATTATTGAATATAGAGGGCAAAACAAAAGACAACTTTAAGGCTCGGCAAGATCTAGTTTTGATGGGTATACGGAAGTCACTTCACCCGATTCCTAAAGGGGAAAACAAATACATCTTGCCACCTGGTCCTTATACTTTGTCTTTGGAGGAGAAGAGATCACTTTGTAAATTTTTAAAGGATATAAAGATTCCTGATAATTATTCCTCAAATATATCACGCCGTGTTCAGGTCAAAGAATGTAAATTACCTGGCCTAAAAAGTCATGATTACCATGTCATCATACAACAATTACTTCCAGTAGCAGCACGTGGAATTTTACGTAAGGAATTGACTATGATTCTAGTTGAGTTGTCGAACTTTTACAAAAAATTGTGTTCAAAAGTTTTATGGCTTACGGATTTGGAACATCTTGAGTATGAAATTGCTGTGACCTTGTGCAAAATGGAAATGATGTTTCCTCCCTCATTTTTTGACGTTATGGTGCACTTGCCAATTCATTTAGCCGGGGAAGCAAAGTTTGCTGGACCAGTATTCTACCGCTGGATGTATGCAATCGAAAGGTCAGTATGTATATATATTATTCATCATTAATTTGTTGGATCATTAGTTGTATTTCTTTTAATAGATATTTATTGTATATTTATTCTTTATTTCTATATATGATAGGTATCTATTCACCTTGAAAAAATATGTGCGAAACAAAAGTTCCCCTGAAGGTTCAATTGTTGAAGGGTATCTTGCAGATGAATGTTTGAATTTTTGCTCAAGATACTTGGATAATGAGGTTGAGACCAGGTTCAATCGGCTAGGGAGGAATGCAGACTGTGGAAATATAGAATCAGAGGATATGCTTCCTATATTTGTAGGAAATGGTCGTCTTTTGGGGAAGGGAACCATGCATAATCTTACTGACGAAGAATGGGAACAAGCTCATTTGTATGTCCTAAGCAATTGCGATGAAGTGTTGCCTTTCATTGAGTATGACCACCCTTCTAAATTTTGCCTTTAATTGATGAAAAACTTTATTTTTGTGCTCATATTCATTATAATATAATTCTTTGTACAGGTTACACAAACAAGAAATTAAGGATGACCATGGACAGCGTATAAGTGCAAGGACTGTGGACCACATTCATAATGAAAAGTTTGGTAAATGGTTTGAAAATCATGTAAGTCTAGGATATATAAAACTCTTGTTAAGTGGTCATGCTGGTTTTTAATAGTGTGCATTTATTAACTGTTGTTTGTTAATTCAAGTAGGTTCAACAACTAAAGAAAAATGGTGAGCTGGTTAGCATGGAACTTGATAATTTATCATTCGGTCCCAGCCGATCCGTGTCCTCTTTCAAGGGGTGTATTGTGAATGGGTTCAGGTTTCATACAAAAGACCGTGAATTACAAAGGAAAACACAAAATAGTGGTGTTTTTGTGTCTGCTGATACTTCTAGTTTTTCAAGCGCTAAAGATGTGAATCCAGTAACAGGTAGTGTTGGTTATTATGGTGTTCTAAAAAACATACTGGAGCTGTGTTATCTTGGTGGGAAGCGAGTCATTTTATTCAAATGTGATTGGTTTGATGTCTTGAGCCGTGCTGGAATTAAAAGAGATGAATACGGGTTCACTATTTTGAATTTCACACGAAGATTAACTACCAACGAACCTTTTGTTCTAGCAGCCCAAGCACAACAAGTTTTCTATCTTAACGATAACTTGAACGCGAATTGGCGAGTTGTGTTGAAGACCGAACCACGAGATCTATATGATATGGGGGAAAAAGTTGAGTTAAACTTAGAAAATGGGTCCAACACGCACCAAGATGTGACCAACATAATCAGCAATGTGCAAACTATTGATAATTGGACCAGGAATGAGATGGAAGGAATGGAGGTTGATGCAGATTCAGTTGTTCGAGATGAGAACAGTAATAGTGGTGATAATGACCAGGACTTTATCGATGATAGTAATTGCGATGAGTATTTAACTGAAGAGAGTGATGAAGATGACTACATGGATGATTAGTTTCTTATTATCTTGCACTCTGTTTTTCTTTGTTTTTTAGATTGGAGTTATTATCATCTGGGGTGTTTTCTTATTTGCTGACATTTGATGTATTTGACATTTTGTACTGTTCTTCAGTTTGTTTTTTCTTTTTTCTCAAACTATATAATGTTGTTACCTCATTTTCTAATATTTTCTATCGACCATGAATTATAATAAGATTACAAGGTTGAGCATTTTTATTGTGTCTTCTTTCGATATCCATGATTAATCGTATTGTATAATATAGACAGGTGCAATGGTTAAGAGACGTCGCGAGCTACCAAGTGCTAATGAGCAAGGTAAGATTAACTTCATCTATTTCATTATTTGATTTTAACTACGAGCTAGAGTACATGAATGAGCAGGGTAAGATTAACTTCCAATTTGTAATTACTTTTATCTCAGTATGTTCTTTGTTTATATATTTACAATTCTTATCAGGTTCATCTTCTCAACAAGAATGGGTTAGGGGTCCTTCTACCCTCCCCAAAGTATTTAAGCAGCCACCAGGTTCAAAGCTTGAACTAATTTGGAATTCTAATGATCAGCCTGTGGGACCTCCTACCCATCCAAGTTTATACTCAGAATCGATTGGAGTATTGATGGCATCATGTCGACGATTTAATTGGACAATTTATTGGGAGCATCAACTTGAAACTAACAAGGACTTTTTATGGAGGTCACTTAATGTAAGTATAATAACTTTTTTAACGTAGTTGATATAGTTATTTAACTAAGGTGAATGTGCGCATATTTTTCAGTTTCATTGCTTATAATAAAAAGACTTAGCCATTCTCCCCAAGCCTGCAGACAAGTCAGTTGCATACTTTCAGAGCATTTCTACATCCACTTTTACATTGTTCAGCGCTGCAATAGTCTTTCATCTACCATTGAACTGTTCAGCAGTCATTTAGCCCCTGGTCATTGGTCATTCCAATTCAGTAACAGGTCGGTTATAGTGATTTGTCTTCACCTGTTCACCCTTTGCAATCATCCCCAGTTAAGACCATACTGTGCACTTGATTTGCCTTATAATTAACCTCAAATTGACATTGTCTATCTCTGAAAATAATATTGCCCCCCCCCCCCCCCCCTACACACACACTAAAACACCCACAGGATAGTCAGAGGTTAATTGGCCACTTAGGCCATCTAAAAATCTTCACACATGCACCGTCATGTTGAAAACATATTTTGGCAATTTGGCAGATGTCTTACTAATCCTTCCCAAACAACTAGCCGAGTGGTGTGAAATATTAACTTCATTTTTTTTTTTTTTTTTTTTTTTTAGGAGGTGTGGGTACTTGATGAAAGCAAAAGGAAACCCACTATGGGTATTTGCTCTGATATTTTCAGGAATAAGAAGAGTAAATGGAAAAAGTACAACTATTCACGCTACACCACCTATGAAGAACGTATTGATAAGGCGAATAAACCAGCCCAACTATCACTTCAAGAGTGGATTGATCTTGTGCAATTTTGGGATACTCCGGAGCATCAAGTAAATACAAATTAAGTATATTATTTCAGTTATAGATAAGTAGTATTCAAAGTGTACAATATTAACTATGTTCTGCATATATGTAGGTGGCTTCCAATAGAAACAAGTCTAATCGTGCTAAGCAATTTGTCAAACACACTAATGGTCGAATAAGTTTTCCACAGTTGATAGAAAAAATTGTGAGTGTATTGATTATTACATTGTATTTGTGAAACTGATATTAGTTGTTGCTTAATCACTAATTTTCTTTCTTTCTTGGGATAGAATTTGGAGGAAGGTGCACCCCCATCCCTAGGACAACTGTTCGTTAGATCCCACATCAGCCCAAGGACGCATGAAACTCTAGATGAACAATCAAGGGATTATATTGTATGTATTATCTGAGTGTAAACTTTATTTTTTTTATATTGTACTTAATAGTTCATGGATTGATAATTCTTTTTATATATAGGAGCGAATGAATGAGGCAGCTGGTACAGATGAAGATGGAACACAACTACCCCTCACTGATGAAATCTATAGGCAGGTAATGCCTCCAGAGCGACATGGACGGGTGAGATTGCAAGGTCGAGGTGTGACACCAACTACTTTCTTCGGCACTCGAGGATCTGCTTCTCATGGTAATAGCTCCACTCGCATTGAAGAATTAGAGAATGAGATGGCTGCAATGAGAAATCAAACACGAGAAAAAGAAGAAGAAAGACAAAGAGAGATCGATGATATGAAGAGGCAAGCTCAAGAAAAAGAGGATGATAGGCAACGTGAGATTAACGAAATGAAGAGACAAGCACAACAATTGGATGAAGATAGGCAACGTGAGTTAGATGATATGAAGAGACAGTTGCACACACAAAATGAAGAGATGGAAGCACGAATTATGCAAGCTGTACTTCGAATGACTAACCATCATTAGGATTCTTCAAAAAATTCAAGTAAGTCATTTCCTTTTCTTGTTGCTCATTTTGGGTTTATTTTTGTTAGAATTCCTTTGGGGTGCTGATGGTGTTTCCTTTCATCATTTTAATAAACTGGTTTAAATCTTGTTATATATAACTGACGTCACTTTATCCACATTTATTGTTGCACACTAGATTTATTAGATGATGACATTATACCTTAAGTATGCTTCTTCAATTAAGCTTTTGTGCTCCCCGATTAACACGTTATAATACCTTAAGTAAACTTATTCTCAAAACATTTTAAGTAGCGCTCATCATCCTCGTTGTATATGTTATGCAATTTTTTTTTTAAGTAACAAACAAAATAAAACAATCAAATTTAGTTTTAACTATAGTAGTAGTAAATATCGAAAAAGTCATGCATTTTGTTTGATATTTGCTACAATTTTTGTTTACACAGGCATGCAGGTCGATTTTGGATCAATATGTGAAGACTTGCTACAAAATATAGCCGCTTGGATTAATGGCATTTTTTGGGTCGATTCACTTGTGTATTTGTTTCAAATATGTTCACATTGAAGTGTATTTTGGTAGATACAGTATGTTTGTTCATGAACTATATGTTTGTGTATTTCGAGACAATATATATATATATATATATATATATATATATATATATATATATATATATGAACAATTTGATGTTATTTTGATTTTCTGGAAATTGAAGTAGTTTATATTGTGTTTGTAATGGTTACTAGAAAAGAAAAAGGTTCACGTTCCAAAAATATTATTTTTATTTTTTATTAAAAAATAAATAAACAAGTACTTTTTGCCACAGCTAGTTCTGTATCAAGAAGGTTAATTTTTTTTTTTTTAATAAACTTAATGCAGCGACCAAAGCCGTGGCAAAAAGTCTAAAATATTTATTTGGTTTATTTTATAAAATGAAAACAAAATTAACCTTTTGCCTCGGATTTGACCCCGACAAAAAGTAAAAATTATTTATTATTTTCTACTTAAAAAATTATATACTAATAGCATTTTGCCTCAGCCTCGACCGTGGCGAGAAGTTAACTTGTTGCGACGGCCACTATTCTCTGTGACAAAAAGGATCTTGTCACGCTCAGTTGAGCCACGGTTGCAGCAAAATATTTTTCCGTGGCTAGAAGTCTTTTGCCGCGGATTTTTAACTTTTCGCCGCAGCCGCCGACCGCGGCGAAAAGTTGATTTTTTAGTAGTGAAATTTTGCTCACCTGAGGTAGTTGAACTTCTCAAGAGACTCCAAAGGTTAATGGATAATAATGTGACGACTGCGGATTGTAATAAATATGTATTTCGAAGGGTGGGATTCACTATTCGAGAAGGGTTGGTAGCGCATCTTGTAGCGCGCATGTGACATGTCCTCTACTTTTATGTAGTTCCTTGATTCATCAATAAAATTTTCATTTAAAAAAAATGGTAGTTAATTATATGCTTCCAGGGATTTTGTATGGGGGTAATAACTCAATCTTTATTTCATTCGGAAAATAAATAACATTTGACTATGAAAGTCACATTCAAATATGAACTTGATCAACTATATGATATATCAAAGTTCAGTTCTAAAATAAGGCCTGCAGTCATCCAATGGGGGTTGATTTGGCAATTGACAGGGGCATTTTTATTTATGGGTTATCATACTATATGTGCATACATGGGCTGTACACAAAAAAAGATCTTGTTTTTACGTCTGCATTGTTGGGTTTTCTATGGGCACAGCTGTGGGAAACGGCAATATCTTTGTGGTTGGTCATCGTAATCCAGATCTATTTTTTGGGTTGGAAACTAGGCTTTTTTAGCTTTCCAATGGTATGTGATACGTCTTCTGGTGAGCAGTAGTTTAATAGGAAAACTGGTTTAGAGTTCTGACAAGTTTCAGAAATATGTTCAGAATGTTATTTGTTCAAGGATGTACGTACGTACCATGTTAGGTAGTACGTACGTCTGATACCCAGTTAATTTCCCTTATGGTAGAACGTACGTGCCATGTTAGGTAGTACGACATCGTCCTGGATTCAGTTTGCCTAAACGCCCAAGTTTAAGCCAATTTCGTGATCTATTGTAAGACTATGATCTATTAGAAGTGTGGAAAACCTAACTTTTCATGTGAAAGAGATTGTGAGAATCCATTAGAGAGTTTGAGAGAACTATCGTGAGAAAGAACACCGTATTGTGTTATTTGTGAGGGCTTGTAAAATCGTCTCTATAAAAAAAGATTCATCTGTTCTCCCCGTGGACGTAGGCATATTGGCCGAATCACGTAAATCTTGTGTCTTTGTGTGATTGCTTGTTATTTTGTTCCCACTTTCTCTATATTTGCTTCGGTTTTATATTTCCACTTGGAAGTAGAAAGTTAAAATGAGAAGAAGGTGAAGTGGGGGAAGAAAAGAGGGAAAACTGATTTGATGCCCAAGTGTGTAGAATATATCATCATGATATGCTTTAGTGCCCTTGACACTCATGTCGTTTGGCACTTCTAGTATTAACTACAACACCGTACCCATTCCACCTAATACAACTAATGTATATTTCTGCCGTCCGGATTTCATGTTCTGCTTCCATTCGGATTCCATGCAACAAAAGGAATTTCAACAGGGTTTGCTTCCGCAAAAGGTCTAGATGCCCCCAGTTCATTCGGATTCGATCAGTGGATCGTATACATAGCAGAACATGAAATTCGGACATCCGAATGAAAAAAATATAGTTCTGTATATTTCTGCCATCCGAATGAAATAATAACAAAAAAAATCTGTCCGTATTTCTATCAAAATAAAAATAATAACAAAAAAAATTGTTAAAATAACAGAGCTATATTTTTTTCATTTTTTTCTTATTTCTTCTGTACTTGTTTCTTCTCTTTATTGCACAAATTATCACTAATACCAAATACTACAATTTTTTATTTTTTTTATTGGCAATCGGGGTTGTGGGGACCCCTACCCCTTTAAATTACGTGTAAAAACTGATATGAACAATCAGCTGTTGACATGTTTCATGTTTCGAACCCACAACCTCTCCGCTTGTGAGAGGGGTGCTACCATTGACCCACAAAGTTATTCGCAAATACTACAATTTTGGTTGGTGCTAGACCAGAAAATTGAGAATTTTTTTGTAGTTTCAAAAAAAAAAAAAAAAAAAAAAAAAGAAAATCAAACATCATGATCTTGCCATTCTTTCTTCTTCTTCTCTATGAAATTTAAGAAACTGAGTCATGAACTTAATTTCTTTCATATGTATACAAAAATCATCTAAAATAAAAATTACTCATCATCATACCGTCATGCCTCAAAGAAGTCCTTTGCAGAAAGTAACTTTCTTCTAAAAATGGCATTCATCAAGAATAATCTCATGAGTCATGAAATGTACAATGCTGCATAAGCGTGTATGTATTATTGATAGGTTGAAGAATTAAGATGGCTTGATGGTTTAGATGATTTGATGAATAAGTATACATTGTTATAAGACAGTTGAAATTCAGCTTATTTCTATCTTATGGCGTATGCATCCATTAAGAATAACCTCATGAGAATGATGTTTAACTCATAAGTGTACTATTGATAGGTTGAACTTGAAGAAGATGGCTTGATGGTGTAGTTGATTTACTTGTGTAAGACGACTCTTATTCTAACCATAGCAGTTTCAATCATACTTTTTATGTTTACTGCTTACGTGACCCTTGCACTACAGAAGATTAAGAGTAGCCATCTTAATTATTCTTCTTCCATTATTGAAGTTAAGATTAACTGTTTGGATCCATGGAAATGATTTTGATATTACAACTAGTGGGTACAGATCATTAATTCAAACCCTTATCAATAAGATTGGCAATTGGTATATATGGTTGCACTGGTCAGTTTTCGTTCTCTTGGAAAAAAAAATGGCTATTGAGTATTGACCACACACATGACTAAGGGGATAGGTACGTAGAGAGTGATAGATTGAGAGCCCAATCAATTTTTGTCAATTTCTTTGGGGGACATCAATTTGACCCTCACTTATATATCTTCCTAGCTAATCTTCATCAAGAAATAGTACAAGTTACAGTATATTATCAATCAAATATAATACCCTCACTCACTCTAATATTTATCAATGGAAATTCGCCCAACAAGAACATGCATGCAAGCCCTCTACTTCAGAGGAGGTGGTGCAACTTACCTTATACCACCAACGGCCGCCAGTTTCAACATGAAAACGTACCATATTCTGGTCAGGACTAGGTGCGTGGTTCAGTTGGTGATCTAGCTTAGGACTAGGTGGTTCAGTTAGTGATCGATCTTAATTGCTTTATCTATAGTCTGCAATATCCTGCATCTCGACCTAGGTAACACAACACTTATATCTCCAGTACTGCTCTTTACAGTTTACAGTTGTTTAATTTAGAAATACATTTATCGAAATTTGTTCAATGGAATACCCAAAGTCCACAACAACAAAATTTTGGTTACGTTCTTTCTAATATAAATCTCCTTGTTTGTCCAGCCTTAGTTCATTGGTTGGGCTTGGAGAAGAAGATTATGATTCTCGATCGATCTTTCTCCTAATTTACTTATTACAAGCTCGGGTAGTAAATAATATGTAAACCTACTTGTGACGGTAAGTGAGATTTTCTAAGTGTACGTAATGAATCGATTCTCTTTGTTAAAGATTAATCTTTTGATAGTTACTTTAGACACAAATTAAAGTGCTGCTTTGAGAAACGATTCTCTCTTGATGATTTTGAACCATCACCTTCCTCAAAGTTTCCATGTGTATAATTAAGGTAGAAACTGCAAAGTAGAATTGATACGGTTCTCTCTTGATGCTGACATTTTTTAAAGATATAGCATGCATTAACTTTGTTTTATGAAAGGCTAGAGAAAAAAAAAAGTTAAAAGGATTACAACTAAATGTATATAAAGTCATTCTTATTACTATGTATGAATTATTTGATTAATTTGTTATTTGTGAATATCGATTTGCACAGTTATTCATCCACGTTTAAAGTTGCACCATGTGGGCGCCAAGTTGTAACTCTAACTCTCTTTCTCTCTCTCCGTCTCTCCTATATATAGCCTTGAGTTTTGTGAAGAATATGAATAACAAAAACCATTCTTCACTTCTTTGTCTTCTAGATCAGCTATAGCTAGCTATGGGTTTTATCATGAAGATACTTCATCTGGTTTTGGTTTTAGACTTTGTTTTGTTTAACTCAATATTGTTCATTCAAGCCTGCAATCAAAACATAATAGTGTTCAATGAAAAAGCTAATGAAAATATTTGTGCTGAAAATGTTCCCTCAGAATTCAACATTACCAGTTTTCCGAACGATTTTATTTTTGGGTCAGCTTCTTCTTCTTATCAGGTACGTACACATGTATATATCGTTCCCAGAATCATGCATGCTGGATACAGAGAAGTCAACAAAATTAATACTTCCACTGTTTTTAGCTTTGGCTTGGCAATATATATATATATACCATCTGCATACAAACAGCCGAATATATATATGTACTCATGTTTGCTATTGTGTTTTGGTTATTGTTAGTATGAAGGTGCACATAATGAGGATGGAAGAGCACCAAGTATCTGGGATAACTTCACGCACACATATCCTGGTGATGATCGATGTCTAGATTTTTTATAAAACATTAATCACCCAGAGGCGATAAAATATGGAAAATGACAATTAACCTACTTAATCGTATTTCAATAGTAACTGTAAACATATTAAATTATTAACATTAGACGACAAGGTAGAAGTCGATGATATATAGTATACTTATATATTTTGACCTTTATTTTTACTACTTCATGATGGCATGACAGAAAAGATAAAAGACGGTAGTAACGGGGATAGAGGCAATGATCATTATCATCGATACAAGGTATGGTTATGTTGATAAAGAAATAGTTGGAGATACAGTTAAGTTTACGAAAAAAACATCTACAACCAAAACTTTTTTTTTTTTTTATGTGGTATGTTCTTTTCTTCTACAGGAAGATGTAGCACTTATGAAGCACATGGGCGCGAACGCTCATAGGTTTTCCATCTCATGGTCAAGAATTTTGCCAAGTAAGCTCTCACGTCTCATTTTCATCAACTGGAGGAATTGCTCGTAAATGCTAAATTGATGAGTCGCTATTTCATATAATTTGATGTAGATGGAAAACTAGGAGGAGGTGTGAACAAAAAAGGCATCCAATTTTACAACAACCTAATCGATGAGATGATATCAAAAGGTAAGTTGCTCTTACATTTTAATATGTCTCGCGCTTGTTTATATTTTTTAATTACACTCTTTTACCATGCACAGATTTGCAACCCTTTGTGACACTCTTTCACTGGGATTTACCTCAACACCTTCAAGATTATGGAGGCTTTTTGAACACAACAATTGTGTAAGTAACTTGGGATAGCTGTCTTTCTCCAATCAAACATATAACTTGGTTTGGGACCGATCTATTGAACATTTTGATATGATGGTAATGTATAGGTCTGATTTCAAAGACTATGCAGAGCTATGCTTCAAGGAGTTTGGGGATCGGGTTAAACATTGGATTACATTAAATGAGCCTTCGAACCCCAGCAGTGGTGGTTATACCAAAGGCACCCATGCCCCTGGCCGGTGCTCTAAATATATTGCGAATTGCACCCATGGGAATTCTGCAATGGAGCCATATATCACAGCTCATAACCAATTGCTTGCTCATGCTACTGCTGTGAAAGTATACAGGGAAAAGTATCAAGTGAGAACGCCTGCACAACAGACTGACCTCTGAACCAATATGATTAAGCATCTAAAATATTGGAATTAAATGCAACTTAATTAAACTGTGCAGGCTGATCAAAAGGGAGAGATTGGTATAACGTTGGCGGCTGTTTGGCAGGAGCCCATCTCGAAATGCCAAGCTGACAAAGACGCTGCCCAGCGAGCTATTGACTTTAGGTTTGGATGGTAAGTGAGGTTTCATCATGCTAATGAATCACGTAGGAAAGCTATTGATTTGGAGCTAAGATATACTCTGAATATCTGATATAGGTTTATGCATCCCATAACCTATGGAAAGTACCCAGATAGCATGGAATTACTTGTTGGAAATCGACTTCCAAAATTTACTAGAGAGCAATATGATATGGTAAAAGGATCAATTGACTTCCTCGGTCAAAATTATTATACTGCAAACTATGCAGAAAATTACTTGCCTGATCATGCCAAACCAAGCTATGATACAGATTGTCACTGTAAACTTACCAGTAAGTTTTAATATCCTTGAATGACATAACCTTCAAATTTATAATCCTGGTTAAACAGTTTTGAAAAAACTTTGAATTATTTTTGACAGCGGAAAGAAATGGTGTTCCAATTGGGCCACCTTCTGGATCAAGCTGGCTTCACGTATACCCATCAGGGATTATGAAATTGTTGCTCTATATCAAAGAAAATTACAAAAATCCTACCATTTACATTACTGAGAATGGTAAGAATCATTCGAATAAATGTGTCATATATCTACGTACGTAAATAACCACAAATATAATATATTCTATTAACTTGTCGATTTTGTTTGGCAGGAGTGAGTGAGGTCAATAACAGTACATTATCTCTTGAAGAAGCACTGAATGATAAGTTACGAATAGACTACCACTGTCAACATCTATCCTTCGCTCTTAAGGCGATCAAGTAAGTAGAAAGGTGTTTTAATTTATTATTATTATAAAAAAAAAAAAGAAATTAAAGATTTATCTTTTAATTTGTGTGCATGCATGCTTAACTTTGTATGACTAGTTTAATTTGCTGTGTTGCATGCTTCTACAGTCATGGTGTAGATTTGAGAGGATACTTTGCTTGGTCATTTTTAGACACTTTTGAGTGGGTTGCGGGTTACACAGCTCGATTTGGTATCAACTTCGTTGACTACGAAACCATGGATAGGCACCCTAAAAACTCTTTCCATTGGTTCAAGAAGTTCCTGCTTAAACCAATAGAAAAGGAAGAAGAGGTTGTGGATTTGGTATCAGATATGTGAACCCTATGAAAGTATGTATTGTGACTTCTAGCTACAGCTGTGTGTAATAATGAAGTTTCTATTGTGACTTCTAGCTACTGTGTGTTGCATTGATTGGTAGTGTTTCAAATCCTTGTATTTGCTTTCAGTTTGAAACCTGACAGTGCTGATCGATCAGGACTGTAATTTCTGTTTTTTGTTATTAATAAAATCTAAAGCTCTTGTAGATAGAATAAGTGTTGATAGAATTGCTGAAGGTAGAGTCTCTTTGTTTGCTGTAATAAACTGGCCAGGGCAGCTCACAGTGGCATTATCACACCCAGTCTTGTAATATTCTACTGGTCATGTACATTATTTTATATTAATAAAACCGTTCGTACCTTTCTATAGAACAAAAAGAATTGCTGATTTGTATTATTATTCAGTTTTAGAATTACACTCATATGTAGTCTAAAATCTGCAGGCCCCCGCCCCCCTTGTCACTCTGCAATGAACTCCACTACCCTTCCATTATTTTTTGTTCAACAATGTGCCTACAGCTACTCATTTTAAAAAAAAAATTGTTAATATTCATAGCCCGAAGGCTTCCAAGGATAGGGCCTGAGGGCTTATAAAGACAAGGCCTGAAGGCTAGAAATACTACTGTTGCTACCAGCTAAGCGTCCAAATTTTACTAGAGAGCAACATGATATATATAGTCAAACAGGAAAATGATCATAGGACTTCCTCGGGCAAAATTATTATACTGCAAATTATGCAGAAAATTACTTGCCTGATGATGCCAAACCAAGCTATTCTACAGATTGTCACTGTAAACTTACTAGTAAGTTTTAATATCCAAGAGTGACATACCCTTCAAATTTAAAATCATGGTTTAACAATTTGGAAGGAATTAACTTTCAATTATTTGTGACAGCGGAAAGAAATGGTGTTCCAATTAGGCCATCGTCTGGTTCGAGCTGGCTTCACGTATACCCATCAGGGATTATGAAATTGTTGCTCTATATCAAAGAAAATTATAAAAATCCTACTATTTACATGTTGAACTACATGCAGTGATTAATAAAATCCCAACAACGTCAACAACTCGCAACCTAGATATTCGTGAGAACACCTCCTTTGCAATACATGATCCGTTTATAAATGAAGTCAAAGATTACCAAACAATAAACAGTAGTTTAAGAAGAATAAAACAATAAAGAACAATAACACCAAGATATACGTAGTTAGACAATGCATACCTCCACGGAAAACAATGAGAAGATTTCATTGTAAGAAAAGAAACACCGATTACAATAATCTCCCTAGTATCTTTCTCAGGATCTTAATCTCTCACCTTAAACCCAATACACCCTTGACTCTCAAAATTTTCTCTCACTTACTCTTTCTATCTCTATGTTTCTATTGTTTTCTACTCTCTTGTCTTTTTACAAATACCAAGTTACTTGGGTATTTATAGCCTATGGATAGAAACCAAATCCATATAGGATTGCTTGTTCAAAATCGAGATAAATAGGAAACCGAGTCCAATGAGAACTCCTGCATGTATATGGTATCCTTAAACAATATAGGAACTGATCCTATGAATCACACCTCTTATAAGGTATGATCATGTGCACCCAACTGTTGCGAGCCAATATACAACAATTGGTATCAGAGCCTACAGTTGATTGGGCGGGGTTGGGCTGGGATTTGGTCCAAGGTGTAGATTGTTAGGTGTGTGGACCAAATACTCACACATCCGAGCCATAACAGATCTCTAAGGGTCTTATAAGTAATGGTCTAGTATCCACTATTGTCGAGGTCTTTTGGGTAAGTGAAACCATAAGAAAAATCCCCACACCATGGATATGGCCTTGGGCCTAGTGGAGACTAAGGTGGGGACAATATCGATGGAATAGTGGTGGACCATGGGCCCAACATACATAACTGAGAATGGTAATAAAGAATCATTCGAATAAATGTCTATCATATAATTACGTACGTACTAATCACAAAAAATTTAACTTGTCGAATTTGTTTGGCAGGAGTGAGTGAGGTCAATAACAGTACATTATCTCTTGAAGAAGCATTGCATGATAAGTTGCGAATAGACTACCACTGTGAACATTTATCCTTTGCTCTTAAGGCCATCAAGTAAGTTGTAAAGTGTTTTAATTTATTATTATAAGAAAATTTAAGATTAGGTGATTTACTTGCTGTGTTGCTTCTACTCCAGGCAAGGTGTTGATTTGAGAGGTCACTTTTAGACAATTTTGAGTGGGTTGCGGGTTACACAACTCGATTTGGTATATACTATGTTGACTACAAAACTATGAAAAGACGCCCAAAACAATCATTCCATAGGTTCAAGATGTTCCTAAGACCATTGGAGAAGGAAGAAGAGGTAATGGATATGGTATCAGATATGTAGAACACTAATAAAGTATGTATCTGGTTGTGATTGACTTGTAATAATGAAGTTTCTATTGTGACTTCTACTGGGTGTTGCATTGGTTGGTAGTTTTTCAACTCCTTGAATTTGCTTTGATTTTGGAACCTGACTATGCTGATCGATCAGGACTATAATTTTTTTTTTTGTTATTTGTGTATGTATATACATATCGAGGTACATCGACGTCAAGCTTATTTTCAGCGAGCTCACTCCAGTTCAAGCTTATTTCCAACGACTTGGCTGACCCGATATGTAGTACAAATCATACTCCAACTTGGCCCAATTCGATGACTCATGAGCTCTTGTGGCACTTATGTGGCAATTCTCTATTATTGCCAACAATTACAAGATCAATACCAAATATATTCTCTTTATTAAATGTCCGTTATTTTTCGTTACAAAATCAATATGAATATGGTCAAATAACTGAAAATAACAACAACGTTTGCAACAATTTTCACTTTTAACAATGTATTGCAGATCATGACAACCAAGTGAATTTTCATTACACCCGATAACAACCATGTTTTGCTCCGGTAGCTGAAGCCGATGATCTATCCACATGGCGATTGTAGAATTAACCTATCAATAATAATAATAAAAAAACACATAATCAATAGTATGATTTAGGTCATAAAATTGTATAATGATTTATTATTGTACTTGAGAGAATCGATTTCGTTGATATAATACTATAATTAAAAATCCCTAAATTTACATACTTTAGTCACAAAAACCTTAATTTGATAATAAAAGTGATATTATTTGGGGCATAACAATATATAATGCTTAATTATTGTCCTTGATATAATTTTTTTTATTTGATTACGTGTATTTTTTTTTAATTTTGTATTGACATATCAGCTTATACAATTACAATGTGGACCGGTCACCGGCTTCCAGTACTGGAAGAAAACATAGTTGTTATCGAGTGTAACGAAAATTCACTTGGTTGTTATGATTTGTAATACATTGTTAAAAGTGAAAATTGTTGCAAACGTTGTTGTCATTTTTAATTATTTGACCATATGAATATTACATATGTGTTCAATTGTAATTCCCTATCTATATAAAAGGATCTATTTCATGTAAAAGTGGACAACCTCTCTAGCTTTTCACAAACTCTCTCCTCTCATCTCTACTCACCTCATATAATTAAAAAATCATATATATCTCCGTCGACGTAGGCACCATTGGCGAACCACGTAAAATCATGTGTCCACTTTACTTTTCTTTTGTTATTTCCAACTCGTTTATTTTATGTAAATTTTATGTATTTACATTGCCGCCGACTGTTCGTGATCTAACAAAAAATTACGTTTTTTATCATCAACAAATCAATATACTTTGAATTTCGACTCAAAATGCAAGTTAGGGGCTTGAAACACTTTTGTTCACAATTATTGGGCTTGGCGAAACAAGATAAGTATCACTATTATATTTGTTTATTGTTTCTATTTGCTCATGAACTAAGCTACCAAAAAGCTACGTTTTTACCTACATGGTTATTATATATGTCCATTAATTTATATATCATATATTCTCATAATTAATTATTGATGTGGTTATATTCTCTCCTTCATGACACATAATCGCATGTACGTTAATTCCCTTCAATGCTTACATATGAGTTACATTCTCATTATAGTGATTCTCTTTATCATAAATTACATTGTCATTATAGTGATTTTATTTATCAACATATGCCCACAATTCACAATTAATTTTGTTAAATATTTTGTTCTCAACATTAAACACCTTTCTTTTATTATGTTGACTATTATTAAATTCTCATGTATGCCAATTGATATCTCATTCATAGATCAATGCTATTGTGTTCATGATTGGTCCACTCATATACCTTCATGTTATGTATTCTTACTAACACATGTTATCATTCTCTCTTAACCATACAAATCATATACGATTTAACAAGTGATCACATATGTGAACATTTGACATAAAATGTATCGACTCGCATTGTATTTAATTTACTGATTTTATCATTTGCATACATTAATTTTAAATGTATTATATACCTATAGCTTCATATGATTATGATTACTTCATATAAGATTGGGGGCTAACTTTAATTCCCCAAATACTAATTGTTTATTCAAGTTTGAAGAAATATTAGGCTCGATGATGATGAATTTGACTATTGTTTTTCATCTCTTACCATATGAGCCAATTTTCCTAAATACTTCATATCGACCTTTTGTCTCATTCAAATTTTATCTCAAAAGCTTTACAAAGGAAATTGGTATAAGGGTTAGATTTTTCATGTGCATAGAAATGTCAAATCAAATCAACTAAGACCTCAATGACACTACACATCTATCCAATGTCAATATTGTCATCGCGACACGACATTTGAAAACGATTCAAAAAAAAACGCTCACAGAAGCAAACGCTTACAAAATTACTGTTTGGCTGAGATTTCAAATGCATATGAAACTTTTAACTCTAATTCCTCATCTTTTTTCACAATGTCAATCATTCTCAAAACCCATTTTCTACTTCTTATCAAGCTGACCAATTTCGGTCAACTTAATAAGAGGGAGCTATGTGTATGTATACATACATATCGAGGTACATCGACGTCAAGGTTATTTTCAGCGAGCTCACCCGAGCTCAAGCTTATTTCCAACGACTTGGTCGGCCCGACATGCAGTACAAGTCATACTTCAACTTGGCCCAATTTGATGACTCATGAGCTCTTGTGGCGCTTATGTGGCAATTCTCTATTATTGCCAACAATTACAAGATCAATACCAAATATATTCTCTTTATTATATGTCCGTTATTTTTCGTTACAAAATCAATATGAATATCAAACATGTGTTCAATTGTAATTCCCTATCTATATAAAGGGATCTATTTCATGTAAAAGGGGACAAGTTCTCTAGCTCCTCACAAGCTCTCTCCTCTCATCTCTACTCACCTCATATCAATAATAAATCATTCATCTCTCCGTGGACGTAGGCACCATTGCCGAACCACGTAAAATCATGTGTCCACTTTACTTTCATTTTATTATTTCCAACTCGTTTATTTTATATAAATTTTATGTATTTACATTATTAATAAAATCTGAATAATATAATGATGTTTCTATTATAGAAAAAGTGTTGGTAGAATTGTTGAATGTAGGGTCTCTTTGTTCTCTGTAATAACTGGTCAGGACAACTCACTTTCTGTAAGCTCAACTTCGAGCTTAGTACCAGATCCGGAAGACTTCACTCCATTGGTGTAGTTCTTTTATGTACCTGCAAATACCACCAGATTTGGGCCGGTGGGGAAAACTCCAACGCCCAAGTTAGTAATGGAGGTCGAGCTTAAACGTATAGAAGATCAAGAATAAATAGTTACCTTGTTTATGCCCTAAGGTTTCTCTTATATAGCACATACGCCGCTTACTCCCACCCCTAGGATTCTCTTATCTTAGGACTCTCCCTGCATGCTCCATATATTCTCTAGCGAATGCTTTACAGCTATCTCCACGTGCCCCGTCCGGGACACTCTAGAATGTTCCTAGGTATTATCCTATGCTTCTCGGTTCTCTTTTCCTTGCCTACTTCTAGCATCCTGACTCCGCCACATCTAGCTACAGCTTATAGTACTTATATCGCCCCTCCTTTAGTCGTCATCTAGACTCATTACTTAGATGTCGGTCCAAAGGATTTCCTTTCGTGGCGTTTTATGTGAGTTTTGACTTTTCCCGCCAAAATACTACTTTTTTATTTCAATTTTACCTCACGTGCCATCCATGCTTGTCTTTTTAGCTTCTATCAGCCAACTTCCTACACGTGTCAAGCATGCAGTCATTCAAACCCACGTGTTCCTCTGTAGTTACCCTAGGCGCAATGATGGCGAGTACTGCGGTTTTACCATTTCCTTACGCCCTGTCTTATCATTACCCATTTTTTTTCCTTTTCTACCCTCCGAGTGATCGCCCTATAAATAGATATCTTAGCCAATCCCTTTTTTTCTTCACTTTTATCTTCTCATCTTCTACCTTTTGCTCTGAACTTTTATTTTCCCTCTTTGCGCTGCAATTAGTGAAGGCCGTCTTCTCCAAATTTTTCCATCTCTTTGTGACATCTTAAGGTTACCACTTTTTCTGTTAAATTTCTCTCTCACTGTTTCGTTGTAAATTTGCTCATTTTTAACTTTTTCTCTTTTCTGATTCTACATACGTTTTCCCTTTTTACTTGTTCATGCTGACCTTTCATTGCTTGCATATTGACTTGTTTGCTCCTCTGTACACTTCATCTTTTGGACATTTTAGATTCTAGTTTGCTTTAGATCTCCGAACTTAAGTTGTCATTTCTTTTGTTTTAGGATCCCTTCTCGGCGGCCCCAAATTATTTTCTCATAGACTTGTTGGGTAAAACACAAATGGCATCTAAACAAGTTAATCAGTAGAAAAATACATCAACCGAAATTGGGGATGATGCCTATAGAGATAGCGGTGTTCAAATCTGTCAAGTTGTTGACCCCTCTTCTTCAACTTATTATTTAGATTTACAAAACCCTGCTACTATGAGTTTAGACCTAACCTAGATCTCTTCCGCCAACAATACGACATCCCAGCTGACGTAAAACTTTTTCACTATAAAAAGGTTGTACGGTTTGCACATCAGGTTTTTCCCAAACAAGATGTGATTATGGTAACTGTGTGTACCCTAAGTAAAAAACCCGACAGGTGTCATCGGTGGCTGTATAACAAGCTAAATCGGGAGCACCTGAGCATTAGCCAGCCAGGCCTGGGCTATTGGGTAGGGCCCAACCCGGTCTCAAGGAGTCCACATACGCTCTGTGGATCTTGACCCATCGGATGGTCCACAATCGATGGGTGGAGCCCTGGTTACTGTATAAAAAGTTAAACCGTGGGCTCCCATACATCAGCCAGGCCCACCTCAGTCAAGTAAGCCAGGTCCGGCACAGTAAAGTCCAGCAGCGACACAGGCTCATCCAAAGGCTTATCATAGAAACCCAGAGGACCTGGCCAGGGTGTATGCAATGAAGATTGGAGCTCTGGTTAGAGGCGTTAAGCCCAAGTTTTTGCTTCCGGACTTGGTCAAATCCAAGTCCCAACCAACTGGATAAGTCCAGCTAGATTCCAGGCAAATAGAACCCATTGTTCTAGCCCGCTGGAGAAGATAAAGGAAGACCTAGGTTGAACAAGAGCCTATCAGAAGATGCCACATGGCAGTCATCCTGGTCAAAGGGAATTCAAACCAAAGGGATGACCGCTCCGCAGCAAGCAAGCTATCTCTACGGAAAACATCTTCACAGTTGAACTACATGAGTTCATGGAGTCAAAACCGGAGGGGTGGTTGAGCCAGCTTCCTCCGGTCTACTACAAATACAGAAGTTCTTAACCTCCTGAACTACGAGTCTTTCACTGAGAAACTCCATTAGAGCTTAGTAAAAGCATAGACTTGATTCCAAGTTCATCTTCTTGGATACGTAGGCAGCCTGATCCTCATCAGGTCTAGTCTCATTGTATACCCCCATCCCGTCTCAGTCTATACAAGGCTTTTATTGTAACTGTTCGATTAATCAACACACATCTCGAGTTTGTAGATCAAATTTTTGCACGCACACTCTTTGGCGCCTACCATCAGTTCCAGAGCCTTGAAAAAATCCCAATTCAGTCATACCGGAGTTGCTGCAGCAATGGCTGGAAGTAAGAGACGCCCGACTCGTTCCAACAATGGAATGAGCCAAGTTACTGAAAGTCAGACCGTGAACCTTTCTGCTCTGTCTCTGGTCCTTGAAGCAACAGAACCCGTCAATCAAAAGTCCGTTCTCGGGAGTGAGGGCCATGACCATAGCTCACAACATTCTGAAAGTGGACAACCGGGGACAGAAAACTTAGTGGTACAAATCACTAACGATCCTGGTATCCCGAGTGCAGTCAACCGGACCGTCAGGATACTAGCATCGCAAGATCCTGAACCTTCCAGGGTAGCCACTGCGAGAAGAGACCGGAGAACCATTCCCCCAGCCACGGGAGGAGGTTACACCGAGCAACAATTTGGGAAAGGCCCAGCGACCGAGTCCACAACTGCAATCATCAAGCGGCTAACCAGGGAAAATGCAGAACTAAGAAGAAAGAAGAGAACCAGGGCCAGAAATGGCCAATCATCTTCAATTCCATCTCCTCAGAAGAAGATAAGGCCACGGTCAGGAAGTGACCGGAGCCTTACCCCCCATAGCTATGATCCCCGCCCTGTTTGGGATAGGCTAGCACCGGGGAGGGATAGGATGTCTATCTCTCCAGTTCAGAGACATCGCGGAGGACGTGCAAGAACACCCGGGCCACGTCGTGGCCGCAAGGTCACCTGTAGTAGGTCCGTCGAAGAAGTAACTCTACCAGAAGGACTGCGCCGAAGGAGACACGGTCAGAGAGGAAAGAGTCCCCAAAGGGTCCGCACCCATCAGAGACAACCAGAGCTGAATGTGGAATAGATGAATCAACTCAAGATGCAAGAGATGATCGACTTGGTTATTTCCAACAAAGCCAACCGGGACGAAAGAATCAGAAAGCTTACTCTCTCAAGGTTGGCTATGTCACCTTTGGCAGAAGAAGTCAAGAATCATATAGTCCCGACCAACTTCAAGCAGCCGCCCTTCGAACAGTATGACGAGACGAGCGGTTGTCCGGTTTAGCATGTTATGAACTACAAGAGCACCATGGCCATCTGGGACCATGATGACAAGTTACTTGCAAAAATATTTGCTGCTTCACTCAAAGGCGAAGCACAAATATGGTATCACAATCTGCCACCCGCATCCTTCCACACATTGTACAACTGGCTGAGTTGTTCGAGGAAAAGTACCGGTTTAATGTGAAGACTAAGAAGGGAGTTGAAGTCTTGTTCTCCCTGTAGATGGACCGGAGCAAAACACTCAGGAATTTCGCCTGAAGGTTCTGAACCTTACTGTCAGAGGTACAAGACGCATCTGATAGCGTCGTCATTAAAGCTTTCAAGTATGCCTTGAACAACAACCATGAAGAATTGTACCGGTCGCTGGCAAGGAAGCCTCCATCCTCTGTTTCGGTTTTGCTCGAGAAAGTAGAAAGGTATGCTCAGGAAGAGGACAACCTGAAAGCTAAGAGAAAGAGACTTGCCGGAGGTCAAACCTCCGAAAAGCCGCAAAAAGCAAAGGAAGAAAGCTCCGACAGGGATCGTAAAGAGGAAAAGGCCCCTGACAGAAACAAAGATAGGAAGGGGTAAACACCAGCCCGACAACTCGACCGCCGGTCAGAGAAGTCTACCGGCGGCGAACGCAAAGAAAGGGAATTCGCACCCCTGAGGTTCCTGATCGAGGAAGTATTCAAAAAGATCAAGAACAGAGGGCTGCTCAACAAACCTGCCCCCTCTCCCGGTAGACCCGAAGGGCAGGAGAGATAAGTCCAAGAAATGTGATCACCACAATTATTACAGTCACGAGCTGAAGAACTGCATGTCATTATTAAAGTATGAAATGCAGCGTCTGGTCGACGTCGGCCTCATCCCTGACATGGTGCAAACTGTAGCAGTCGGGATAGACTTCCTGCTGGTCGACTCCCCCTCTCATGATCACTCTACTCCGGCAGAATCATCACGATTTCGCATGGAGTGTCAGCGAGATGCCAGGAATTGACCCTTCGGTCGCCTGCCACAAACTGGACATCAATCCTCAGCACAAGCCGGTCAAGCAGAAACCAAGGCGAATGGCTCCAGATCGAAAGATGACGGTCAACGAAGAAGTTGATCGGCTACTGTCAGTTAACTTCATTAAACCAGTTATTTACCCTACCTGGGTCTCCAACATCGTGGCTGGCCCGAAGAAGAATGGTAAGATTCGAGTTTGTATCGATTTTACTAATCTTAACAAAGCATGTCACCAAGATCACAGACATGGTAGTTGCCACCGCTGGTTATCAAAGATTGTCCTTCATAGACGCTTACTTTGGATACAACCAGATTCCACTTCACGAAGAAGATCAGAAACATACCGCATTCATCACCGACCGGGGGCTTTACTGCTACCGGGTGATGCCGTTTGTTCTGAAGAACGCGGGAGCAACATACCAGAAGCTGGTGAACACCATTTTCAGCGAGCTCATAGGGCGGACCATGGAAGTCTACATAGACGACATGGTGGTCAAAACCAAAGAGAAAGACAATCATTTACAAGATCTGCAACAAACATTCGATATCCTGGCACGGTACAACATGAAGCTGAATCCAGCAAAATGTTCTTTCGGTCTTTATTCTGGCAAGTTCCTTGGCTTCCTTATGACCATCCGGGGCATAGAAGCCAATCCAGATCAGATCTGGGCAGTCTTGAAGATGCCTGCCCCGAAGACAATGAAAGAATTCCAGAGACCAACAGGGAGGTTAGCCGTTCTCAACAGGTTCATCTCCTGGTACTCAGACCGATGCAAGCCATTCTTCAATGCAATCAAAGCTAATGCGGAATGGAGTCCTACTTGTCAGCAAGCCTTTGACGAGATCAAGGCATATCTTACTAAACCTCCGGTCCTTACAGCACCACAAACCGGGCAACCAGTCAGCATCTACCTGGTCGCGTCTGATATTGTAGTTAGCGTGGTCATATTTGTGGAAGAACCGGAGGAGAAGCCAGTATACTTCTGTGGGTGCAAAAATTTGATCCACAAACTCGAGATACGTATAGATTAATCGAACAGTTACAATGAAAGCCTTGTATAGACAAAGGTAAGATGGGGGTTATACAATGAGAGTAGACCTGATCAGGATCAGGCTGCCTACGTATCCAAGAAGATGAACTTGGAATCAAGTCTCTGCTTCCGCTAAGCTCTAATGGAGTTGCTCAGTGGAAGACTCGTAGTTCAGGAGGTTTAGAACTCCTGTAATTGTAGTAGGCTAGCTCAACCACCCCTCCGATTTTGACTCCACGAACTCACGTAGTTCAACTGTGAAGATGCCTTCCGTGGAGATAGCTTGCATGCTGCCGAGCGGTTTTCTCCTTGGTTTGAATTACCTTTGACCAGGATGACTGCCGCGTGGCATCCTCTGTTAGGTCCTGGTTCAACTTGGGTCTTCCTTTATCTTCTCCAGGGGGCTAAAACCGTGGGTTCTGTTAGCCTGGAATCTCGATCGACTTATCCAGTTGGTTGGGACTTGGATTGACCAACCCTGAAAGCAAAGACTTGGGCTTGACTCCTCTGACCGGATGCCCAATCTTCATTGCATACACCCAGGCCAGGTCCTCTGTACTTCTGTGTCAAGCCTTCAGATGAGCCTCTGTCGCTGCTAGACTTTACTGGGCTGGACCTGGCCTACTTGGCTGAGGTGGGCCTGGTCGATGTATGGGAGTCCACGGTTCAACTTCTTATACAGTAACCGGGGCTCCACCCTTTGGCCGTGGACTATCCGGTGGGTCAATGTCCACAGAGCGTATGTAGACTCGTTGAGACCGGGCTGGGCCCTACCCGATAGCCTAGACTTGGCTGGCTAATCCTCAGGTGCTCCTGGTTTAGCTTCTTATACAGCCATCGGTGACACCTGTCGGGTTTTTTACCTGGGGTACACACATCGCCCCCTCTTTGTCAAGTAAAAAATCTGCTTGGGAAAGATCTTCGAAATATCTTCCGGCTGTTGAGATTCGGAGGATTCCTTCCTTGATACGCTTCTTGATGACGATTCTGCATCCCTTGGATGAAGGACTAGGGTTTCTCTTTTCCTCTATAAATAGAAAACCGGAGGTGTAGAAGGATGTCCACTTTTCTCCATCCGTTTTCTATTGTTGTTGCTGCTGTTGAAGCTTCTGTTGAAGAATGGCTGAGAACCGGAGTACCATCCAGAAGTATACTCTGGATATACTGGAGAAAATAACTCTAGAGATCGTGGACCGGGGTCCCCGTATAGAGTTGATGACAAATGCCTGTTTGGAAGACATTCATCAGGCGCACTTGAGCCTGTTTGCCTTGAACGGCCAGCTTGCTGACAAAAGTCGGAGGCTTGACGCTGTTACTCAACGGATCCGGGTTCTTCAGAGAGAACTTGCTACCGCACATGTACTGTTGGAGAAGCTGGGGTATCATCCGGTCAAGGAAAAGAAGAACCTTGACCGGTACCTTCCCGGCTTCTTGCACTATGTAGGGGAGTAGTGCCCCTAGTTGAGACAAATTAATGAATTTATTCGTTTACTCTGTCTTTTTCTCATACCTATTGCTGAGTCACCAACTTTGTCAGTCTTTTGAGGGCAAGGGTGCCTTTGTGAATAGCACCAGCTCCTTACAAGATTTTTGTTTAGAATGACTCGTGACTCCTTTTCTTCTTGAACGAAGGAGTCCCTTAGATACCCCAGCTTTCTTCTTGCTTTCTCAACAATGGCGAGTTCTAGGTCTCTCTCCAGTGTTGTGAGTGACAATCGGTCTGAGAAAGTTCGGAAATTGCCGCGTCAGGTGGATGACCTCAAAGGAAAGAACATCGAGCTTCGTGAGGATCAACTCCTTTATGAAGACATGCATGATACCCGAATGACGGGCATGAAGGAAACTGTAGAATACTACCGGGCGAAGGTGGAGGAAAAGGTAGTCGAGCTGTCGGAAGCTAAGGAGCGAGCAAATTTTGCTGTGGCTTCGTCTTGGAAGGCTGGGTATGTTGCTGCAAAGATTAAGTACGGCCTTCCTGACTCGCCGGAGGGGTCTAGTCTGGATCCACCGCCTCCCCCTCTGATGTAATTTGTCTCCGGTCGCACTATGTAGGGGACTTGGTGCACCCCGTATAATGCACTTTGTAATAAACACAATTCCTTTTTTATCACTGTCTTGAGCTCCGGTAGATAGGTCCGGTTACTTTCTTGTCATGATAAGTGTATGAATACATACCGGTCAATCTTCCCTTGACCGTGATGACGTAGACCGGGGATCCACTTGTCGTTGACCTAGACCATGTGGAGCCTCACCTAAAAATGCTGAATGGATCTTGCTAAGTGTATGAGGTGGGTCCTAGCTGATGTGGGTCTCAGATGACTGTGCAATGTGAGCCCCAGCTGACTGTGTTAAGTGGGCCCCACTTTGTTTTCTCTAAATCTTCCTTTGTTGGCGGGAAGACGAACAGCTTCAACTTTCAGTGAAAGCTTGTGACTCTTCGCTGATCGAGTTATTAAACCAGTTGGTTTAATGATCTTAATGGAGAGTCGATTAATAGAAACCTGGAATTCCATTAGCCGTTGGACCTTTGGCTCTCCCTTATAAAGAGGAAGGCTCGAAAGAGAGAAGGGTATTCCCTTCCCTCTCTTTCTCTTCCTTCTTCTTCATTTCCATTTCGCTCTGCCAGAACCTTAGGTTCTGAATACTTAATTCTAAAATTCCGACATCTTTTATGCAAATCTCATTCCGACGATGAGGAGAACCTTAGTTCTGAGCTCCAGTAGTGATGAAGAGCCCCAGAATTTGGCTACCTGTCCCTCTGCTGATGAGGGCGAACCAAGCAGTATTTCGACGATGGGACCTCCTTCGCCTGTTGGTGTGGCGGAGGTGGCTCCTCTAAATTCTGCCGAGCCTCCAGTTGAGAGGCCAAGGAGGAGGTGGCAAGCTTCTTCCAACCTCCCCCGAAATCCTGAACTCGAGTGAATGAGCGCGGCGGAAGTTCAGGAGCAGCTTGGCTGGAGAGGGGTTTGGTTTGGTTCTCACCCCTCCATTTCGGACGGTTGCTCCGGCAACCTCATTGCGGTAAGCCTTTTCCAACTCCTGTATGGTATGCAGCTCCCGCTGCATTCTTCTATTCTGAGATTGTTGTCGTGGTGAGGGGTCCCACTGGTTCAGATGCACGTGTTCTTCTGGATAATTTTACGTCGGATAGGGCTGGTTGCCCTCCACTGTGAGATTCCCTTTGGTCCGATCGAGATGTTCATGCTCATGAAGCCGGTCGCCCGGGAGGCCAAAGAACGCTGCTTCTACGCCATCTCTTGGCGTACTGCCCAGAGGTTGTCTGGGCTTCCCAATCATTATGGGAATTGGTTTAAGCCATGCTACCGGGTGTCAGGGTGGTCGTCTGACCGCAACATACAAGTGCCGTGGGATTTCATAGGTAAGCATGCGTCTAACCTTACTTTCATTTTTGCCCTTATGTTTTGCGTTCTTGTTGTGTTCCGGCTCAGGAACAGTTTCATCCCTGTGTTTGCAGGGAAACGTTAGCTGTAAGTGTCTCTGCCAGTGGGGGTAGACTCCTCTGCTGCTGAAGGAAACATTAAACACTTTTTCAGTCTACCCGCAGACCTGCGAGACCTGACACTTCCTGACCAGATTGTGATGCACATCCACTTCCTGGCCAGGCTTGCAGCCATGCCCGCCCCTTCTCAAGTCATGGAGGTAGAGTCCAGTTCTGGTGATGGTGCTGCTACTGTGGAGAGCACAGTCCCCAGTGCCGAGGAGAAGCCTCCGGTTGAGAGTGAGGTTGTTGATCTGCGGTGGGAGTTGGACGACTGGCCCGACGAGGCTCTTCCAGTCGGGGGAAGATCTCCTCCTGATAAGCCAATGCCGGACGTTCTGCTGGAAGTCATCCCAGTTGTCAGGGATGTCCAGGTCAGTGATGCTAGCTCCGTTTGTCATTCAAACCCTCCCTTGGGTCGCCGGAGGAGGCTACATGTTTTTTATGGCTTATCTGACTCCTCCGGTGATCCAAGCCTGATGTCGAGGGATAGCGGACTTCTGCTTTCCCGTGGGTCTGGTGAATCGGCTACTGAGGGATTCTTTCCTACCCCGGTGCAGTTACATACTGAGGTGGACAACCTGGCCGAGCCGGAGATTGGGAGGTGTGACCGAGGAGACGGTGGTCGCCTCTGCTGTTGAGGGAGGCGAGCCGACTGTGATCTTGGGGGGTCCACCGGACGTAGTGGACGCCCCCAATGCTAGAGACATTGGAGTTGAGGCTCCGGTGGAGGTAAGACCTTCCCAGCCTCCTGCTGTTAAAGTTGTTTCTGTACAGTCTCCTGCCCCGGTTAATCCGAGGGGCAAGGCTATGGTAGATGAGTCTGCCCGGGGCTCGAAGAGAGCTGCTTCTGCCTCCCCTGCTGACCAGGGGGAGGCTGTGCGCATGAGAAGGGAGGATGCCATCCCTCGGGCGCTGAGGGTCTGATGATGGGGACTACCCGGATTGGTAGTGGCTCCGGGGTCCCTACTGAGGATGCTCTGGCTGTCGAGGACGTCTAGACTAAGGTGTAGTTTACCGTGCCGGGCACTGCTGATGATGAAGCTCCGGTTTATGGGTGGGGTGACCAGGTCCCATACACTTACCTGCCCACTGGCCCAACTATGCACCTGGGTCCCAAATCGGGCAACCAGTGGGCTTCTACCTGGACGCGTCTGATATGGCAGTTAGCACGGTCATATTTGTGGAAGAACCGGAAGAGAAGCCAGTATACTTCTGTGGGTGCAAAAATTTGATCCACAAACTCGAGATACGTATAGATTAATCGAACAGTTACAATGAAAGCCTTGTATAGACAGAGGTAAGATGGGGGGGTATACAATGAGACTGGACCTGAACGGGATAAGGCTGCCTACGTATCCAAGAAGATGAACTTGGAATCAAGTCTCTGCTTCCGCTAAGTTCTAATGGAGTTGCTCAGTGGAAGACTCGTAGTTCAGGAGGTTTAGAACTCCTATATATGTAGTAGACCAGAGGAGGCTGGCTCAACCACCCCTCCGGTTTTGACTCTATGAACTCAAATAGTTCAACTGTGAAGATGCCTTCCGTGGAGATAGCTTGCATGCTGCCGAGCGGTTATCTCCTTGGTTTGAATTCCCTTTGACCAGGATGACTGCCGCGTGGCATCCTCTGATAGGTCCTGGTTCAACTTGGGTCTTCCTTTATCTTCTCCAGTAGGCTAGAACCGTGGGTTCTGTTAGCCTAGAATCTAGCTGGACTTATCCAGTTGGTCGGGACTTGGATTGACCAAGCCTGAAAGCAAAGACTTGGGTTTGACTCCTCTAACCAGAGGCTCAATCTTCATTGTATACACCCTGGCCAGGTCCTCTGGACTTCTGTGTTAAGCCTTCAAATGAGCCTCTGTCGCTGCTGGACTTTACTGGGCCGGACCTGGCCTACTTGGCTGGGGGGGCCTGGTCGATGTATGGGAGCCCACGGTTCAACTTCTTATACAGTAACCGGGGCTCCACCCTTTAGTCGTGGACTATCCGGTGTGTCAAGGTCCACAGAGCGTATGTGGACTCATTGAGACCGGGTTAGGCCCTACCCGATAACCCAGGCTTGGCTGGCTAATGCTCAGGTGCTCCCGCGGGTTTAGCTTCTTATACAGCCATCATTGACACCTGTCGGGTTTTTACCTAGGGTACACACAACTTCATCAGCAAAGATTGCCTTAACCCTCGTACATGCAGCCAGGAGGATAAAGCCATATTTTCAAGGGAGGGCATTCAAAGTCTACACAGAGTTCCCGATCAGAAAAGCTCTAGGAAAGCAGGAAGAATCTAATCGACTGATCGAATGGTCTAGCTACCTCAGTGCATACCACATCCGGTATGAACCCAGAACCGCGGAGAAGGGGCACGCAATAGCCTCCTTGATGATAAATTTTCCCATCGAGGATATCCCGGTCAACCCAGAGTTAGAAGAAGATACACTGGGGGCGAACGATGACCCGCCGATCACAGGAGTCTCTGGCCAAAGAAGACAACGAAGCATGGCAATCTACACTGACGGATCCAGTAACTGTACAGGATCCGACATAGTTTGTCTCCTGATCAGCCCAGATGGACAGAAGACAGAAAAATCTGTCAGACTGGGATTCCCGGCTTCGAACAACGAAACCGAATATGAAGCCCTAATATATGGTCTCCAGACAGCGCTCCAACTGGGGGCGCGATGATTCACGATCAAGACGGATTCAAAGCTACTGGCGAACCAATTCATCAGGTCCTTCCAGGCCAAGGACGACCGGATGCCAAAGTATTTTGATGTCGTCCACTCCATGGCAGGAAAGTTCGAATTCACCACGGTCAAGTAACGACCAAGGATAGATGTCAGACATGTAGACGCCCTGGCATATCTTTCCTCTTCTTTCAGCACTACAAAGCCCCGACAGCTATCAATCGGATACCAGAAAGAGCCGAGTATTACGCCCAAAGATCCAGACATGCCATTGCCGGAGGTCTACCTCCTGGAATGTTGGCATTGGAAGGAAGTCTTCATGGTAACCACCAGAGGACAAAAACGAATGAGAGATGAAGAAGCTTCACAGCTCTACACCGGGCCTAGCACACGGGGCGAGCCAAGTCCTCCATCTCAGGGTCAGACACAGGACCCACCAGAGTCACAATTTGAAGACTGGAATCCTTGCCTCACCAGAGGTTGGATAGAAGCAATGCCACCCTCGATGGAGCCGGACGAACCAGACCCTTCAGAACCACCGCTCTCGCATGTTCACATCGATTTGGAGCTCCCACCAGAAGAACCAATTGAAGACATTCCAGACAACCTGAATTCTGAAGTAGACAGAATTGATGATGAATTACAGTCCAGCAATGACCAAGACTGGAGAAGGCCATACATCAACTTCCTCATCCACCATTTGCTTCCCGAAGATACAAAGCTATCAGCCAAAGTTAGGAGGGATGCGTGGAAATTCACTGTCATCCTACACCGGGAGTCACACAGGCTATACATGAAGAGCCATTGATAAGTCCTCAAAAGTGTATATTTATTCCCCGAATAACACCTTGTTTGTCTAGCACTTAGCTTATATTATCATGTTAAATCTATTGACTAGTGCTTTCTTGTCTATTTTGTAGGTTTTATGAGCCCAAATGCGAATATTGTGTTAAAGCCTGCCAAAAGTCAAGAAAAGCAAGCAAAAATGTATTATTTGCACAAGAGGAAGAGAATTGATATTTGTACCCACAGATCTACTGATGGCACCCCACGGTCAGTCCTGTTGACTTGACTTAATGTCAAAGTGGGGCGGTCCAAATCTTAGCCCAAACTGGGTCCTATTGGAGCCCACAAGTCAGAATTTCTATTTTAGGCCTTGTTTAAAGTTTAACTTAAACATGCTCTACAAGAAGATCCAGAAGTCTGATTTGGGCCCATGAGCTATCAAACTGAAGGTCTTGGTCCAAGCTACAACTTAAGCACAAGAGAATTAGGTTTTGCTGAAGACCTAATGCCTCTAGAAGACCAACAGCATCAGCCACGAATTTGACCTAATTTGGAAGTTTTTGCATGCAAGTATTCTACTTTGTATTTTCTATATAAGAGAAGTAGTAGCTAAGGTTAGGTAGCTTTTTATGAATTGATGATTGAAGAAAAAAGTTCTTCTTCTTCTTCTTCTTTTGTATCAAACTCAATATTCAATATCAAATCCATTATCTTTTTCATTATGATGTTTTATTATTTATTTATTTATTCCATGGTGTCATCATCAAGGATGAGTAGCTAAATCTCCTCAGGGGGATGGTTGAAGCACTCTAGATAATGCAAAAGCACCATGTTTGTTCTTATTATTCATTGTGATTCAAAGTTCTTAATGTTTATTTACTTCTAATTCACAATATGAGGTAAGTATGATTATTTACATGTTATTGTATCCATGATGTTAAAATACTATTGTTAGGGTTTAAGGAGACCTAGGTTTAATGGTTGTATTTATATCTATTGTAGTTATGTGGTAAAATAGCTGAAAGATGATTATTATCTGCAGTTCAGATCTTTTATTGGAATCCTTTTATAATTAAATCAAATAGCTGAGAGGGGATGGTTTAGTTATGAATTAATATGTTGAGTTAATTAGATTGAATAGCTGAGAGGTGACAGTTTGATTAATAAGACATATTCAATAGCATGCATAAGTGAATCCCGTTTTAATTGAGTGGAATAACTGAGAGGTGACTACTTGATTATTATAGGTATTAATGATTAGTTGGAATAACCGAGAGGTGACTAATTAATTATTATACAATTTAACATGAAGGAACTACATGTTATGTTTACATGATTTAGTTTGTGGATAGTAATTCTTCCCCCTATGTCATCATAAATCTTCTTTACACCTCTACCATCTTCTTAAGTTAGGATTTACTTATTATTATTGCCTGTAGGAAGTAGAATCAATCTTAAATCTTATTTATTGATTCCTTGGTGTTACTTAATTATTGTTTTCAATTGTCTTTGAGCTAAGATCTCCCCTTATGAGGTGGGTACGACCCTTGCTTGTTACTTGTCTACTTTGATAATCAATTTATACAGGCACAAGAAGGAAAATCAAGAAAAATATAATCTTTTGTTTAGTGTAGCCCAAAACTATACTATCAGCCATGGCTCCGGGGTCTTGTTCTGGTGCCTCACTCCAGAACAAGGCCTGATCATACTAAAAGAAATCCATGCTGGGATCTGCGGCAACCATTCCGGGAGCAGAAATCTAGCAGAGAAGACAATGATCCAAGGATACTGGTGGCCGCACATGAAGACAGACGCCAAGAAGTTCACCTAGGCATGCCTCCCCTGTCAGAAGCATGCCCCGGTCGGTAATGCCCCGGCGAATGAACTGCACCCCATCCTGAGCGCGTGGCCTTCCGCCAAATGGAGACTAGATATCGTGGGACCACTCCCAAAAGCTCCACACTCAGTCAGGTTCCTACTTGTCGCTACAGATTATTTCACCAAATGAGTTGAAGCCGTAGCATTGGTACAGGTATGCGCCTCTGACGTCAGAAAATTTCTGTGGAAAGATATAATCTGCAAGTTTGGAATTCCCCAAGAGCTAATGTCAGATAATGGAAAACAGTTCGACTACGATAACATCTGGCAGTTCTGCAAGTCTTTGGGGATCCAACACAACTTCTCAACCCCGTACTACCCTCAAGGGAATGGGCAAGCAGAAGCATCCAACTGGGTCATCTTGGATACACTCAAGAAGCGATTGGATAAAGCAAAAGAAAACTGGGTAATGCAACTCCCGGGGGTCTTATGGGCATACCAGACCACCCCGAGTAGGTCCACCGATATGACACCCTTTCAACTTACCTTTGGAGCAGAAGCGGTAATGCCAACAGAATTGCTAGCTCCGACAACTCGCACTGATGCAGTCCTTACTGGGGAGAATGAAGGGATCCTAGCAAGAGAAAAAACTGTTCTTGACGACAAGAGAGAACATGCCCTACAACACCTCCTCCGGTACCAGGAAACTATCAAAAGAGGATATGACAAGCCAGTCGTAAAGAGGAAGTTCAAACCGGGCGACTGGGTCATGACGAAAGTCAAAGTCATGACTGAGGATACAACAGCCAACAAGCTTGGAGAAAACTGGGAAGGACCTTACATCATAGACTGACATGCTACGAAAGGCTTATACTTCCTCAGAACTCTGTCCGGCAACCTCTTTTTTAGACCATGGAACGCTTTCCACCTCAAGAAATTCTACATGTAATGTACTCCATTTGATGATTTCAATAAAGGTTCTTTCCCGCAAGAATTTGAGTACTTTGTATTATTTACTGCTGAAAATCATAGTGCAAGATCAAGTCTCCACTAAGGTCCAGGATGCCCGGACCCAGCTTTCGACCCTGGCTAAGTCCTAAATGTAGATTTATGCTCCTTTTAGGCCCAAGGTGAAACCGGCACGAAGTGGTTTGACATCAATTTTGTGACAAAGTGTCCTTGGTTATTTCGCCTTGAGTTCATTGTTAAGAAAACCTAGTTGTACGCACATCGTCCCGCGTCCTTGTCTTCGCGTCGTGTGTCATTAGTGTGTTTTCTGGTTCAGGACGTACGTACGTATCGTATGTCAGCAAGTTAGTTTGAATTCTGGACGTACGTACCTTTACAGGACGTTCTTACGTCGCAGCAGGCAACAGACATATTTTCGTATGGGGACGTACGAACGTCATATCGACGTACGTACGTCCAATGTGGGTTTTCACTATTTCGGCCCATTTTCCTTGGTTTCCAACCCTAAGTATATATAGGGTTTCTCTTCCAAAGAACAAGTCAGTTCTTTGGCCGTCCAATTCACCTCTTGTTTCTTGGAGTTTGTTTAGGTTTTGGTTTAGGTTGTTTTGGTGATTGAACTCATCTTCTTCTTCCCGATTCATCTTCTTCTTTCTTCTTCCCTGTTCATCTTCTTCTACATTATTGAATAGTGATTTAGCTTCGAGTCTTCTTGTGTGTTCATCAAGAAGTCGAGTATCCTTGTGTGTTCATCAAGGAACTCTGGTGTAAGCTTGTTACATAGATCGGCTTCGAGTCTTCTTGTGTGTTCATCAGGAAGTCGAGTGTCTTGTGCGTACATCAAGGTGCTCTGGTGAAGTCAAGGTGTTAGAGATAACCAGGAGTGTCAACTCGCAGTGATTGCAGGTAGTTGATAGGTTTGTACATCTCTTTTCATCTAGTGGATTTATTTGTTGTCGCGAGGACAACCGTGGACGTTTCCCATATTGGGTTTTACCACGTTAAAAATTCCTGTGTGTTATTTACTTTCTGCGTATCGTTTGATTTGTTTGAATATTCAATTGTTAGATTTGCACTATTTGTAGTTTCTCAATTGGTATCAGTCGCTGGGGGCTGGTTAAGGAGCGTCAAGGCTCACGCTAACGATCCTATGAGTGCAATGATGGTTCATGAGTCTGGTCATAATAATTTTATTGCTAAATCGTCTAAATCTACAAAACCAAAATCTGATTTTAAAAATGATGATAATTTGTATGTTGTTAGCAATAGTGATTGGGCTCTTCTTTACAGACTTTCTGCAAAAGAATGTGAAAGATTACAAAAAGCTAATATTAATTTGCAGGAAAAATTTAATAAAGCTAATTGTAATGTGTCTACTATTTCTGATAATGTTTGTTTTGAAGATAATTGTGTTTTGCAGACTAAGGTTGATTCTCTAGAACAACGACTCAAACATTGTGCAGAGGACTATATGCTTCAAGGGGAAGTTTATGAATCCAAAATTGAACATTTGAAAAAGGCTAATCTCTCTTTGCAGGATAAAATTGAGATTCTTGAAAAACAGATTTCTTGTGCTGCAGATGATACAATTTCTATTTCTCAATTATTTGACAAAGAAAAACTTGACTTGTTATGTAGAATTGCAGCTTTAGAGAAGGCCAATCAGGAGGTCGATGAGAAATACAAATCTCTATTGGTGGAGTATGAGGTAACAAAGAACGGCTTAGCGTCTACTCAACTCCAATTGCAGGTTTTGGACAAAACTAGATTTGATTCTCCTATTGATAGTTCCACTAGTTCATCTAGTGTGATTACTCCTGTAAAATCTACTAGTTTGCCTGCCCTTTTGCCTACCCCACCTATTGAGACTAGACTTAATGCTACTAATTTTCAGCATGTTTCTCGTAAGAATTTAAAGTCTAAGGTTAATGGTAAGGCTGTTTTTACTGATAAGCCATATTGTTCTCATAATGGAGGTATAGGTTTTGTTAAGGCACCATGTCACAAATACAATGGTGACATACATGTTTCATCTTCTACCACCACATCTTCTTATAAGAATTCTTTGAGTAAGTCTAATGTTTTTCATTGTTCTTATTGTGGTAGAGTTGGTCATTTGGATAGTTTTTGTTGGGATTTTGATCAACATGTTTCATCCTATTCTCGTGTTCCTCATCGTTATAATCATGTTAATTCTAATGTTCCTTCTTGTGCATTTTCTAGACCTTGGAATTATAATGGTTCTCATCACAGGTTTAAGAAAAACAGGTATTCCAACAAAAGGAAGTCTAAGACTAAGGAGGAATTAGTTAAGGACAAGTGTATTGCAAAGCGTGTTAAGGGAAAATCTCATATCATTTCACCTCCCAAGGTGTGCACGCCTAGTGTTAAACAAGTATGGGTAAGAAAGGATAAGTTGAAGGTTTTTCTGGACTTGCAAAGGTCTGGTGGTGTCCCATATTTGGGATGATGTAGGTTGTTTCTAGCGTTGTGTTATTTGAGTTGCATATTTCTCTAACCACATAGGCTATTTGTTTGGTGTTTCTACTTTTTCTACTTTGTTTGTTTAGCTTGCAGATCATGTTGCATGTCTGAATACATTGTTGGTTATTCCTTCTATTTTTCTTTATTTATTCCATATATGTGTTGTTGGATGCATCTTTTCTGAGATATTGGTTTAATTCAATTGTCTTAAATAAGTTGCAATATGTTTGGGTGTTTTCTCTTTCTGAACTCTTAAGTATGTTTTGGTATGTATCATGCATTTTTCCTCACTTGTTTGCACAGTGCACGGCATGCTTGCATGATGGGAGTTTTTGGAAACCACTTACATATTCTTTGAGCTCATAGAACTTCTCTTTCTCTCGAGTATTTATGTGATCTTGAGCTATCTCTCCTTTGTTTTGGTTAATGTTCATCTTGTTGTTCGTGTTATTGAGCATTCTTATCTTCCTATTACAACTCTTGTTAGTGGTCAATGACTCACTTTATCCCCAGCCATTTGATTGTCTTTGAAGCAATATCAGTTGGCTAAGAACCCGTTGGGGTTGTGAAGGTCATGCTCTGACGGATGCACTCAAGAGATGTTAGTTCTTGTGTTGCACGTTATCATGGTATTGCACTTCGTGAGTTTGTGTTTGTCAAAAAGATGTAGGCTACACCCTACCCTCGTGTATTTGAAAAGATGGAGGCAAAAATCCCTCCCACGCGGGAATGACATTAGAGTGATGTAGACTAAACTCCACCATATGCGGCAAAATAAAAATCCAAGCGCATATTCATTGTATTTTTTGTAAGGCATACAAAGTTATATTCCTTTGCCTTTTAATGTCTTGGTTTTCATTTGAAAGATCATATTTACATATTTATATTCGTTTGCCTTCTACTCATATCATTTGTTTCAAAGGGGGTTGAAGTTTGTTTCTTCTATGCTCACTTACTAATCGTATGTCTCTTGTTGATGGTTCTATATTCTAGGTCTTCAAGGGTGTGTTCTAGTGGTGAACTTTATCTCTCTTTATGCATTGCATTGCATCCACACACCGAGGTTTAGTTTATGATGCATTTCAATTCTCTTAATTGTTCAATATTTTGTTTATCCCAACATATTGCCTCTTATTTTTGTACGGATTGGGATTGGCTACTGTTTTTGGAAGTTCATGATGTGTTCCTCTTCACTTCTATGGTACATCGGTTATTTTCCTTTTATCTTCTTATTATGGTTTGTGTTGTTAGTCGGTTTGCTTTCTGGTCTTTAGGTTGTTCTTTCATTCGTTAAAAAAAAAAAAAAAAAAAAAAAAAAAAAAAAGGGGGGTCGTACGAACGCTGTCATGACGTTCGAACGTTGAGGTGGGCAGATCTTGTTCCAACGTACGAACGTTATTAGAACGTACGAACGTAGGGTCTGACAGATGTTTTTCTTTTGGGAGTCCCGACGTACGAACGTCTTTAGGACGTACGAACGTCCCTGATACAGTCCGGCCCATTTGCTGTTTAAATTCAAATTTTGGTTAAACCTTTTGCCCAACTGTTTCATTCAAATCGTGCCATCTCTCTCTTCGCACGAATCAGTGTGGTTCCTTCTTTCAACGCTCTACACTCTGCTTTCGAAAGGAAACAAATCTTCTCTCTTTGTATCTCTCATATATCTCTCTCCTACTTCTCTATTCTTATAGCTTGTTTAAGCAATTCCCTCTCTTCTGTGTTCTAAGTGTTCAACAGAGTTCGTTGGTGTCTTTCTTCTTATCTCTAGTACATAGTAAGCTATTCTTGTGCTCCGATGCATTGCCTTTAATGGTTATCTTTGATGGTGTATCTTTTCTCTTCGTCTTTCGTTTGAATGTTGTGAATGGTTGAATGTGGAGAAATGGAATGTGATGTTTAAAGTTTGATTCTGTTGTGTTGTTGGTTTAGTTTTTGTTTACCTTGCAGTTCTTCTTCTTCTCTTAATCATATGCCGTGTGAATGTGCTTATTGTTTGATGTTTTAATCTTACTTTTGGTTTGTGCTCACCAAGTGCTTGACAAAATGTCTACATGACTCATATAGTTGTTTATCTTGTTTGGAGTTGCATTTCACTCACACTTTTCGTATGTTTACTGTTGTGATTGTGTAGACGATGCCTCCAAAGCGCGCACGCACAGCCTCCAAGGGTGCGTCGTCCTCGGGCACATGTGTTCCTCGTGCTCAGAGGGGTAGAGGTTCTACTCCGGACTTGTCGCCTCGTCCCACATCCCTTGGTGCTCATCCTCGGGCCAAGGCCATTGTTCCCGAGCGTTTCTTCGACTTGGGAGATATTGCTGCCACTCCTCTTGGGGCTTCTCAACTCGGCAACATATCTTTATTCTTTGAGACTCGGAATTGGCTAAGGGTGGCTCAACCAATCACCAAGTACTCGGTTGAGCATACGATAGCCTTTTATGAGACGAAGACACCCTCGCAGAATCGCTCGAGTTTTTCGGTCTTGATTGAAGGTCGGAGATATACTATATCTCCTAAGGTGATACGCGAGGCGTTGGGTATTGATGGTGACTTTATTCCTGAAGATGCTGTTTCTGTCAGATGGCCCGTTCCGGATACGATTCAAATTGACTTTGTCAATCAGGTTCAGCAGATGTTTATTGATGGTGTCACGGAAAGGTATCATGCCAAGCACTACAGCGCCATCCTCTTGCACATGGTTGCCCACTCCAACATCTACCCCTCCAAGGGCAACAAGATTATCATGACCGACGACATGGTCAAATTGGTGGTCTGTATGTCGGTGCACCATCTTCATCTCTCTGAGGTCATCTACACTCGAATGCTTCAGATCGATGCAGCTAAGGGTACTCTTCCTTTAGCTAGCTTTATAATGACTATACTCAAGCACTTGGGTTTTCAGGGACAGTATATGGGGGTGAGCCCTCCAAAGTTTGTTGGCCACGATTGGGTCAACGCCATCAAGAAGGGCTGTCAGTCTCGAAAGTTGGCTTTTGAGTCCGTGGGTGCGCGTCTGACGCATCACCTCATTTGGGGAGGCAGGGCTCTTGTTCGCCATGATGATTTTGATCGGGCTTTGACCTCTGGACGCCCCATCCCAGCCTCTGCTAGGGGCAATCGGGCTGTTGCAGCAATTGATGCTCGGGTTTCCTCTCTCCGACGTCATCAGGATCATATGGATGCTCGGTTAGATCGTTTTGGGGTCATTCTCTCTCGTCATGATGTCATGATCAGTGATATTCATGCGATGAACGTTGCTCAGATGCGTCATCTACAGCTGGACTTCACTCCCACAGACTTGCCTCCGTTTCCGGAAGAGGTGCCTCCAGTTCCTGGTGCGAGTGATGGTGATGACTCAGAGAGTGGGGACGAGGGTGATGGTGAACACAGTGATGGTACCTCGGAGTCTGAGTAGTTAGTTTTCTGGTTTACTCTTCATATTTTTGTACTTAACATTGCTCTTTTGTTATATCGTTTTGTTTCTAACGTTAGCGTTGCTATATTAGATGTTGAGCTTGTTATTGGATATTGCTATATTAATATTAGCTCTAGTCTCCTTTTGTTTTGCAGTAAGTTTCTGTTTTTTTTTGGTAATGGACCTCTCTTATTGGGCCCATGATAGGTTTACTCCTGTTTTTCCTATATATAGGGGAGTCTTCTCCTCCTTCACTCCTATTGTGTCTTCTTACCTCCTTCTAGTTCTCTCTTTGTTTCTCAGATCTATTCCATGGCAGAGTATGACCTTCATGGGGTTTTTGTTCCGACTGTTGGTTACGTGTCGTTTATAGTGATGGAGTATAAAAATAATGCTAAGGTTTGTCGTTTATGTCGCGTTCCCCATGGGTATGACTATATCCATCGACTTTTTCTTAATCCTTGTTTGGTTCATGTCAATCATTGGGAGTGAATGGCTAGAGGATTATGATGATCATGTGCAAGCTCGGTGGATTAGATCTTCGGCTCGTGCGGAAGCTTATTTCTCCAAGCTTCCTCTAGGTCATTGGGAGCGAGTTTTTCGAATTCGCTAACTTCAGCTTTCTCTTCTGTCTTTGTTGGTTCTTATGACTATGGTTTTATGTGTTTGGTTATTTGTTGTTCTCTTGAACTTTACGAGTTGGGATAGGTTTATCTTTTTATCTGTTTTGTCATCATTGTTTGGTATTGATTTCTTTTCTTCGTTATTTGTTTATTATTGTTATTTATCGTTTCTCTTGTTACTTGGTTATTTTGTTCACTTGTTGTGACAAAAAGGGGGAGATTTATGACTCTAATTACTAACAATCGTCTCTTTGTTGTTAGGGTATTCTTGGGTCATGTTTCAGGTATGCTACATGTATGCGGGGAGTGAACGTGTTGATGTTTTAAGAGTTATACAGTTATGGGGGAGCTGTCAAAATTTTGGAGCTCATGAAGTATGGGGGAGTTACTCGAAGGAACTTCTGTTGATTCCTTGATTACTTCGGAAATTCTTTGTTGCTTCCGTTCGGTCTCTGATGGTTAAAGCGTTTTGCTCAAGCTGAATATCAAGAATTGGTGACTCGGTATGTGTTTTACCTTGAGTGATTTTGTAGGCATGTTTTATAAATGCCATGGTTTGGGTTTGTAAGCACGTTTTATAAGTGCTATTAGAGTCATAGGTTTTTGTCACAAAATCAATGTCAAAGGGGGAGATTGAAACCGGCACGAAGTGGTTTGACATCAATTTTGTGACAAAGTGTCCTTGGTTATTTCGCCTTGAGTTCATTGTTAAGAAAACCTAGTTGTACGCACATCGTCCCGCGTCCTTGTCTTCGCGTCGTGTGTCATTAGTGTGTTTTCTGGTTCAGGACGTACGTACTGCTTAAGGACGTACGTACGTATCGTATGTCAGCAAGTTAGTTTGAATTCTGGACGTACGTACCTTTACAGGACGTTCGTACGTCGCAGCAGGCAGCAGACATATTTTCGTATGGGGACGTACGAACGTCATATCGACGTACGTACGTCCAATGTGGGTTTTCACTATTTCGGCCCATTTTCCTTGGTTTCCAACCCTAAGTATATATAGGGTTTCTCTTCCAAAGAACAAGTCAGTTCTTTGGCCGTCCAATTCACCTCTTGTTTCTTGGAGTTTGTTTAGGTTTTGGTTTAGGTTGTTTTGGTGATTGAACTCATCTTCTTCTTCCCGATTCATCTTTTTCTTTCTTCTTCCCTGTTCATCTTCTTCTACATTATTGAATAGTGATTTAGCTTCGAGTCTTCTTGTGTGTTCATCAAGAAGTCGAGTATCCTTGTGTGTTCATCAAGGAACTCTGGTGTAAGCTTGTTACATAGATCGGCTTCGAGTCTTCTTGTGTGTTCATCAGGAAGTCGAGTGTCTTGTGCGTACATCAAGGTGCTCTGGTGAAGTCAAGGTGTTAGAGATAACCAGGAGTGTCAACTCGCAGTGATTGCAGGTAGTTGATAGGTTTGTACATCTCTTTTCATCTAGTGGATTTATTTGTTGTCGCGAGGACAACCGTGGACGTTTCCCATATTGGGTTTTACCACGTTAAAAATTCCTGTGTGTTATTTACTTTCTGCGTATCGTTTGATTTGTTTGAATATTCAATTGTTAGATTTGCACTATTTGTAGTTTCTCACAAGGCGCCCGGACCTAGCTTTCGGTCTTGGAAATCAAGGATGATAGGGATCAAAAACCACATCCAACCCAGGATGCCCAGACCTAGCTTCTGATCCTGGCTAAGTCCTAAATGCAGAGTTATGCTTCTTTTAGGCCCAAGACGCCCGGACCTAGCTTCCGGTCTTGGAAACTAAGGATGACAGGGATCAAAACCCCATCCAACAAAGGATACATGGACCTAGCTTCCGATCCTGTCTAAGTCCTAAAAATGGAGTCATGCTCCTTCTAGGCCCAATATACCTGGTCCTAGCTTCCGGTTTTGGAAACCAGTTTTAAGAGCGAAGCTATCCACTCTTAAAAAACCGGGGCTGCTAGGCAAGCTAGCCTTCCCCGGGTCAAAGCTTGCAATACAGGGCCGAATCCCCAAGAGCATCAAACCATGGATCGCCATGAAGTCAGCGAGAAGAAGAATTGTTATCGTCCCAAGGAAAACCCCTTAAAACGACAAGGGGGCGATGGAGATAGACAGTTGTAATAAATGGTGGAATTAAGGTAAAGATATCTAACAACATGTTTTTGCACAACAAAATTTTTTATTTCTTTTTTCAGAAAAGGAGATACACAAGAGGAAGTCCCCCGGCAACCAGGACAGGAACTTTTTTACAAAAAACTGACTAAGCTAAGGTTGGGAAGAAGGACCGGAGCCATCACCGCCCTTCTCAGGTGCACAGCCTCCCCTTGGTCAGCAGGGGAGGCAGAAACGACTCTCTTTGAGCCCCTAGCAGACTCATCTACAACAACCTTGCCCCTTGGATCAACCGGGATAGGGGACTGTACAGAAACAACTTCAACAGTGGGAGGCTAGGAAGGCCTTACCTCCACCGGCGTCTCCAGCACTGGGGGCGTCCACTTCATCCAATGGACTCCCCAAGATCATAGTTGGCTCGCCTCCCTCAGCAGCAGAGGCGACCACGGTCCCCTCGGACACTTCTCCCACCATCTCCGGCAGGGCTAGGTTGTCCACATCAGCATGTACCTGCACTGGGGTAAGAAAGGATCCCTCAGTAGCTGATTCACCAGACCCACGGGGGAAGCAGAAGCCTGCTATCCCTCGACATCATGCTTGGGTCACTGGAGGAGTCAGACGAACCATAAAAAACGTGTGGTTTCCTCCGGCGACCCAAGGGAGGGTTTGAATTACAAACAGAGCTAGTGTCAGATACCTGGACATTCCCGACAATGTGGATGACTTCCGGTAGGACGTACGACATTAGCTCATCAGGAGGAGATCTTCCCCCCACTGGAAGAGCTCCTCCTATGCACTGGGGACTGTACTCTCTACAGAGGCAGCACCCTCACCGGAGCTGGACTCGACCTCCACGACTTGCGGAGGAGCTGGCAGGGCTGTAAGCCTCTCTGGGAAGCGAATGTGTGTTTCCCGCTGGCAGAGACACCTGGAGTTGGCGTTTCCCTGCAAACACAAGCATGGAACTGTTCCTGAGCCGGAGCTCAGCAAGCACGCAAGGCATAAAGACAAAATTGAAAGCAAGGTCAGATACGTGCTTACGTATGAAGTCCCGAGGCACCTGGATGCTGCGGTCAGAAGACCACCCTGACACCCGGTAGCAAGGCTCGAACCAGTTCCCATAGTGATTGGGATGCCCATACAACCTCCGGGCAGTACGCCAAGAGATGGCGTAGAAGTAGCGCTCTTTGGCCTCTCGGGCAACCGACTTCATGAGCAGGAACATCTCGACCGGGCTAAAGGGAACATCGAAGTGGAGGGCAATCAGCTCAATCCGGCGCACGATTATCCAGAAGGACACGTGCATCTGACCCGGCGGGATTCCCCACCACGACAACAATCGCAGAATTGAAGAATGAGCGGGAGCTGCATGCCATAAAAAAGTTGGTAGAGACTCACCACAATTAAGTTGTCGGAGCAACCATCGGAAATGGAGGGGTGGGAGCCAAACCTAACGCCCCTCCAGCCGAGCTATTCCTTAACCTCCGCCGCGCTCATCCGCTCGAGTTCAGGATTCCGAGGGAGGTTGGAGGAAGCTTGTCACTTTCTCCTAGGCCTTTCCGTCGAAGGCTCAGCTATATCCAGAGGAGCCACCTCCGCCACACCAGCAGGCGAAGGAGGTCCAGTGGCCGGAATATTACTCGTTCCGTCCTCATTAGCGGCAGGACGGGGAGCCAAGTTCTGAGGCTCCACGTCGCTGTTGGAGCTCAACACCAAAGTTCTCCTCATCTTTAGAGCGAAATTCGCACAGATATCACCGGAATTTAAAGGATTCAGAACCTAGGGGTCCGACAAAAAAACGAAATGGAACTGAAGAATAAGAAAGAGAAGAGTCACAAGCTTTCACTGGAAGTTGAAGTTGTACATCTTCCCGCCAACAAAAGAAGGTTTAGAGAAGACGAAGTAAGGCCCACTTAACACAGTTAGCTAAGTCTCACACTGCACAGTCATCTGGGACCCTCATCAGTTGGGACACACATCAAGCAATCAGCCAAGATCCACTCAGCATGTATAGGTGGGGTTCGCATGGTCCAGGTCAGCGGCACGTGGACCTCCGGTCCATGTCACCACGGTCAAAGGTCGATTGACCAACATGTGTTCCTGCACTCATCATAATGGGAATGTAACCGGACCTACCTACCGGAGCTCAAGACAGTGATAAAAGAAGAAATTATTTTATTACGAAATGCATGATACGGGGTGCACCAAACCCCCTATATAGTGCGACCAAAACTGGATTACATCAGAGGGGGAGACGGAGGATTCAGACTAGACCCCTCCGGTAAGTCAGGGAGGCCATACTTAATTTTTGCAGCGGCATACCTAGCCTTGCAAGATGAAACAACAACAAAATCTGCTCGCTCCTTAGCTTCTGACAGCTCGGCCACCTTTTCCTCCAGCTTCTCCCGGTAATATTCCACAGTTTCTTTCATACCTGCCATTCGGATATCATACATATCTTCATGAAGAAGTTGCCCCTTACGAGACTCACCGATCTTCCTCTTGAAGTAATCCACCTGACGGGACAATTTCCGAACTATCTCGGATCGATTGTCGCTTACTGCACTAGAGAGTGGCCTAGAGTCTTCCATTGTCGAGGTCGCAGGAAGGAAGCCGGGTTGTCAAGAAACTCCTTCGATCAGAAGAAATGGAGTCATGAGTCATTCAAAACAAGTAACGTTTTACAAAGGACTAGTGCCACTCACAAGGGCACCCTTGTCCTCAAGAGACTGACGAGTTGGTGATTCAGCACTCAGAAAAAGACAAAGAAAGAATAAAGAAAAATTTCATTAATTCGTCTTAATCAGGGGCACGACTCCCCTACATAGTGTAGGAAGCCGGGGAGGTACAGGTCAAGGATTCTTCTCTTCCTTAACCGGATGATACCCCAGCTTCTCCAACAGAACATATGCGGTGGCCAGTTCACTCTGAAGAACCCGGATCCGTTGAGTGGCAGCCTCAAGCCTCCGGCTCTTATCAGCAAGCTGCTCGTTCAAGGCAACAGGCTCAAGTGCACCTGACGAATATCCTCCAAATAGGCGTTTGTCATCGACTCTATACGGCGGTCCCGGTCTTCAATTTCCAAAGTTATTTTCTCTCGCATATTTACAGTGTACTTGTAGATGATACTCCGGTTGTCATCCTTTAGCAGCAGCGACAACAATAGAAACCGGAGAAAGAGAAGTGGATATCCTTCTACACCCCTGGCTTGCTATTTATAGGAGGAAGAAGTAAACCCTAGTCCTTGGTCCAAGGGATACAGAATCGTTATCAAGAGTCGTACCAAGGAAGGAATCCTCCGAAACTCAACAGTCGTGGAAGATATTTTGAAGATCTTTCCCAAGCAGATTTTGTACTACTTGACAAAGCGGGGGCGATGTGTGTACCCTAGGTAAAAAACCCGACAGGTGTCATCGGTGGCTCTATAAGAAGCTAAACCGAGAGCACCTGAGGATTAGCCAGCCAGGCCTGGGCTATCGCGTAGGGCCCAACCCGGTCTCAAGGTGTCTACAAATGCTCTGTGGATCTTGACCCACCGGATGGTCCACGATCGTTGGGTGGAGCCCTGGTTACTGTATAAGAAGTTTAACCGTGGGCTCCCATACATCAGCCAGGCCCAGCTCAGTCAAGTAAGCCAGGTCCGGCCCAGTAATGTCCAGCAGCGACAGAGGCTCATCCAAAGGCTTATCATAGAAGCCCAAAGAACCTGGCCAGGGTGTATCCAAGAGAAAAAATTTGCTCCTGGCAACTTTTGCTCCTTGCATCATTGTCCAATCCTAGATTAACACGTGGCAGTTATTGGAATGGACCCCACTTAAATTCTAATGGGGAGGATAACCAAACAGAGAGAAAAATATATACAAAATATTAATTTAATTTTCTAGCCCTTCTCTCTCTTCCTCGTCTTCAACTTCTCAAGTTGGCATCCTCTCTTATCACACTACAAAATTATAGACTGGTTTTTTTTTTTTTTTTTTTTATCACTTTCAAGTTGTTAATATGTACAGGGTATTTAATTTGTTTACTAAACAGATTTGAGTATATGAAATCCTACAAATTTAAATTTTTTTTGTTCTTGATGGGATCTTCCAAATTCACTATTAGAATTATGATATCTTGAAGCAAATAATTTAATCTTAACTCCATATTTTTTCTCTTTATTTGTTTTGGGATGTAGTGATACATAGAATAACTTTGTACTTAAAGAAATAGGTTAGGTTGCATATGTTTATAAATTGACGAATTCACAATAAATAAATAGACCTTTTACAAATAGATTAGAAGAAAGAGGTGAAACAGAGATAAGAAGAAGATGAAAAGATTGGGACTTAAATCCATTTTATTTTTATTTATATTTTCAGATTTGTTTTTAGCTTTCGTATAAACTAAAACACTTACTTTCTCTCTCTCCGTTAAAATTAAATTAAACCCTGTTAATCAGAGTTCCACGTGGCAACTTTTGAGTGGACAATGATACAAGGAGCAAAAGTTGCCAGGAGCAAATTTTTTTCTCGTGTATCCAATGAAGATTGGGCCTCCGGTCAGAGGAGTCAAGCCCAAGTCTTTGCTTACGGACTTGGTCAAATCCAAGTCCTAACCAACTGGATAAGTCCAGCAAGATTCCAGGCTAACAGAACCCATTGTTCTAGCCCGCTGGAGAAGATAAAAGAAAACCCAAGTTGAACCAGAGCCTATCAGAGGATGTCACGTGGAAGTCATCCTGATCAAAGGGAATTCAAACCAAAGGGATAACCGCTCAGCAGCATGCAAGCTATCTCTACGGAAAGCATCTTCACAGTTGAACTATCTGAGTTCATAGAGTCAAAACCGGAGGGGTGGTTGAGCCAGCCTCCTCCGGTCTACTACAAATACAGGAGTTCTTAACCTCCTGAACTACGAGTCTTTCACTGAGAAACTCCATTAGAGTTTAGTGAAAGCATAGACTTGATTCCAAGTTCATCTTCTTGGATACGTAGGCAGCCTGATCCTCATCAGGTCCAGTCTCATTGTATACCCCCATCCCATCTCAGTCTATACAAGGCTTTCATTGTAACTGTTCGATTAATCAATACACATCTCGAGTTTTACTATGGGCCCAAATGATCGTACCGAGTCTTGCATGAAGGATCCCATGGATCCTACTTCATCTGATAAGGTGGGCCCATCTCAGGCTCCAGGGAAGGCCAACTCTTCTCACGGTCTGCCCTTTGATGAGGCCCCAATCTTTCAAAGTTTCACAGGCCTCTTTTCCTGTCAGTCGACCCTCCTTCAGCTCTACGGATTTGAATTAAATAAGTAAACATTCAGTAAAGATAGAAATTAGAAGAAAACCCCAGTTTTTCTTGTGTAAGACAAGCAGTTAGAGACATGTTCATGGAAGATTTGCTAAACTCATTTGATATCATTGATGCAGATGCATGGCCTTAAAGAAAAACATCCGTTTAGCTAATAAATGTAACACCATCTGCAACATTAATTCAAATGAGAACACTTTAAATATTTTGAGTTCTCGTAGATCAAACAATTTAAAGTATCTTTGTTGATATGTTAATCATGCCATACTGCAGAGAATTACACATTTTTGTTTGGCTGTTAGCACCATCTAACACTTCAATTTTGGAACAAAAATGAGTAGAGACATCAAACCACTTTTATTTCATATGGACCACAGGAAGAGAAATAACATCACGCTACAAACATGAACAACATTTACTATGAATTTATTTTTAGAACAACCAACAAGGCTTGGTAAAGGCCAATTATTCATCACTCAAAAATGCTCTTGGAATAATTTTGATAATGTTTCTTGATATGAAGCAATTCACTGACAACATCACCCATTGTCATCCGTTCTGCTGGTGCCTCTGTAGAACATGTGACTCCAACTGTGATTGCAGAAACCAAACATTCTTCTAGTCTACCTCCGGTGTTGCTCTGTTCCACACTGCTGACTACTTCAATATTATGTTCTAAAAGAAGTAGTGGATCGATAATGCCCATCACTTGATTAGACAAAGCCATTTCTGCATAATTATGCAGACTCAATCCATTTAGAAACATGTCATCGGTTGGTCTCTTTCTTGTAAACATCTCTAGCAACAATATCCCATAACTGTACACATCTCCTTGCATGGACACCTTAACACCCATGCAGTACTCTGCCATTAATTTATTACAGACATATAATTAAACATGTACTAAAAAGTAAAAAGTATATTTAAAAAGTCATGTGTTAACGGAAGATTGTTAATTACCTGGAGCAACATAACCAATGGATCCTCTAATCACCTCGGAACTAGGCTGACTTTGTGCAGACTCATAAGAAACAGCAGAGAACAACTTTGCTATTCCAAAATCAGCAACACGAGCAGTCATATCATCATCAAGAAGAACATTGCTTGGTTTTAAATCACAATGTACTACACCTGGTTGGCAGCGGTGGTGAAGGTACTCCAGTGCCGAAGCAACATCAATAGCTATATTCAATCTTTGGATGAAACTCAAATTTTTGGAGTCATGTTGTTGCCCATTTAATCTTGGATGTAGCCACTCCTCTAAACTCCCACAAGGCATGAACTCGAAAACCAAAGCTCTAAAATCATTTCCTTGAAAGTCCACACTTGAGCAAGCTGTTATGATTTTGAGAAGGTTTCGATGACGAAGATGTCTCAAGGCATTGCATTCAGTTAAAAAACTCTTGGAAGCTCCTTCTCGTTGAAGATTAAGAACCTTCACTGCAACAGTTTGGTTGATATCTTGGAGTATGCCTTTAAACACAGAGCCATAACTCCCAACACCAATCAGATAGTCCATAGAAAATCCATTTGTTGCTCGAAAGAGCTCCAAGTAAGAGATCCTCTTGTAGGATGGAATATTAGACAATGTTGCTGAAGATGATTTAGTGTTCAACACTTTTCTTTGGTAAAAAGCTAGGAAGAAAAGCATTAACAAAAGCAAACATACGCTTCCAACAATTATAGGGATAATCACTTTGAATGATAATGATGTCTTCTTCTTTGTTTCCTCTTGGACACATGGCTGAAGCTTCAACTCTTCAATACCTCCACACAAATTATGATTTCCATCAACTGAAACCAAACTTGCATTTGCAAACACCCCATTGCGTGGAACCCAACCCTCAAGTTGGTTGAATGACAAATTTAGATAACCGAGATCTAAAAACTGCTCTAAGTATTCTGGAATCTCCCCGGACAAGTTATTACGAGAAATATCTAAATTTTTGAGACCTCTCAAAGTGTTCAATGACTTGGGAATTTCTCCCTCAAAGAAATTACCATTCATGAAAAGGTTATTCAAGTTCAAACATTTCCCAAGTGATTCTGGAATGTGACCAGATAATTTATTATCAGAAATCAACAATGACACAATATTAGTTAAGTTACCTACCTCTAATGGTAGTGAACCAGTACGGGAATTCTGGTCCAAGAAAAGACCAATAGTCAGTGAGGAAATGCTAATAACTTGGATAGGTATTGCACCAACAAAGTTGTTTTCAGAAAGACTAAGTGATGCTAAGTTTTGGCAGTTTCCAAGAGTAGAAGGTATGCTTCCATTGAAATTGTTACTTTCTAAACTGAGAATTGTCAGTTGAGTCAAATTGCCCATGGAAGATGGAATGTGTCCTGATAATAAGTTAGTTTGTAGATATAAATTTCGTAGTTGGTTGAGTTTTCCTATAGATGTAGGGATGGCGCCAGTGAGATTATTTAGAGCAAAACGAATTTCTTCAATGTTAACTAAATTGCCAATTCCTATTGGAATACTCCCGTAGACAGTATTATTTGCAAAAGATAGGAATTTGATTGTGGTGGAAAGATTAGATATAGAATCTGGCAGTGGACCTTTGAGGACATTCCCGCTGAAATCTAGGAATTCTAATTTGCTACAATTGGTTAGAGAGTTAATGATGTTCAGATCATCTCCACCTTGGGTTCCTATTTGATTATATCCAAACTCTAACCTCCGGACTCCTTGCAACTTTCCTAAATCTCTTGGTATGGAACCAGTGAAAGCATTCGACGATATTGAAATGTGCTCAAGCCTTGTAGCATTGGACAATGAAACTGGGATAAGTCCACTAAACTTATTGCCTCCCAAATAAATTGCTTTGAGGTTGGGAAGAGTATGGCCGATATTTGGTGGGAGGGTTCCTTCCAATTGATTTTCATAAACTCCGAAAGTGTGTATGCTTGAGTGATTGAAAAGACATGAAGGAATATTACCGGTGAGATTATTTTGGCCTACTTGAAAGAAACCTAAGCTCCGAATGTTGCATACATCATCTGGAATATTTCCCTCTAAATGGTTACCATAAAGAGAGAGAACAATAAGAGATGTTAGGTTCCCTAGAGATTGTGGGATTTTTCCAATGAATTTGTTTTTGCCAAGTCCCAATGCCTCAAGCTTTGATAGGGAAGAAAATCCAGCAAAAATTCTCCCAGAGAGCTTATTATCTACAAGATTGATTTGTTTTAAATCCGAACAATATGTGATATTGCTTGGGATTTCTCCTTGAAAGGAATTGTTATTGAGAACAAGATGTTGTAGACGAAACAAGCGACCTATTTCTTGAGGTATTTCACCATGGAAGTTGTTCTTGGTGAGTGTGATGTTTCGAAGGAAACTAAGGTTCCCTATGTAGGGAGAAAGTGTGCCTTCAAGTTCTTTATGTCCAAGATCCAACACGGTGACTCTCTCACGATGTCTTCGACTACATTTGATTCCTTGCCAGTCACAATGGTGGAGTGAGTGATTCCATGATTTCAGTACTCCCAATGGGTCGTGAGGAATTTGGGATTTGATCGCAAGCAATGCAAAACTATCAGATTCTTTTCTGGAAGAAGGTGAGGCTAGTGCTACTGCTGAACCTGATTTGAATGAACTTAGCAAAAGCATGCATATTAAACAGAACAACCAAATCATTTGGTTGAAGGAAATTAGAGTAGAGATTGCATGTGAAGGCAACTCCATGGCTGATATATGGTACTCAAAGTGCCTTCTACATATGCTATATTTGTACTAGAGTTTCACTGGCAGAAACACTATTATGGAAGACTTGTAGTCAAGCACTCAAGCGTACACAGACATTAATTTCATGTCTAGTTCATACATGTTAATCCTATAGTATTATTAGATAGACTCCATTGACTTCCTTTCATTCATATATAGAGACCGGTACGACTTCTAAGTCTAGTTTGATTTTTTGCATTAGATTCAACCGTGCCTTGCACTCTTTAAATTTTTTCCACGGAATCATCCTGCAAAAGTGCAAAGAATACTTGGTTTTGAATGCTTGTTTGAGCATCTCTGTTTTAATATCGCGTCAAGATACAATATTTCTAATACATGTCCAGTCATATTAATGATTAGACGATTAAAAGATGATTACACACGCAGAGGAATGTTACAGAGGATGTAAAATATGATAAAAACTATCCTATATAGAATTACCATTTGGACTGAAAAATTCATAGTCTAACTCCAGTTCATACGTTAATGCATAGACTCCATGCATTTGATCCATTATTCACAATCATAGAGACTGGGTTTTTTAGTCTTGTTTGATTTTTCCCCAACCGTGGCTTCCACGGAATTTTTTCAGAGAAGGTCTGGAAGTGTTTCTCACATACTTTAAAATTTAAATAAAAAACCGGGAACATAACCAAACACAATTCCACGTGTCAATTTCCCATTGTGCTTCCCATCATAGACACTCTCTTTGGTCAGCTCTTTAGAATACACGTTGCAAGACTTTGCTACATATTAAAGCATCAGTCAATACCTCACGAAACACCAGTTCATTCAATTTAATTCCCAAAAAGGACTCCAAATTAGTTAAAAATTAAGATATCTTTACCACATTTTGTAACCCTTGATAGTTGATATCCTAAAAGTGATTTGATTAAATGTCTCCTTGATCTCTACACTAGAGCTTCAATGGCGATTCATAAAACCAGATTTTTGTTCTTTGTTTTCGTTCTATCATTCATAGTTTTTGTTTATGGAGGGTAAGAATGATTACTTCACTTGTTGTACAAGAAAACGAAGCACCAAAGAAAAACATGAGGACTACCAAAGACATGTATGAGTCAAGAAGACTTGGTTAATTTGCGAAGTGAAAATTAAAGGATGATTACATACAAATTTTATTTTCACGCCAAAAGAAAATTACGAGGATATAAAATATGATAAAAACTAGGGTAATATCCCAAAAAAGCCCCATGTTTAGGTGCCTCTTCCCTAATCAGCCTTGACATGGGGTCATCTTCTCAAACAAGCTCTTGAACCACTTTTTTTTATTTTGTTTGACTAAAATACCTATTGTACTAAAGGCAAAAGGAAAAATTAGAATAAGACAAATAAAAAAGAGATAAAAGATTTTTTTTAATATTAATTAATTTTTTTTGTTATATTATTGGGTAATTTCTCGAATAAGCATAGGTTTATCAACTTTCTTCCCAAAGAAGCACATTTGACTGTAATCTTCCCCAACAAGCACATTTTTAGCTTTGACTTATGATTTTTTGTCTTTTAGCATATTGTTTTTCCTATTATACCATTTAGCCTATAATCATTACTTTTAATAGGTTTTCAATAGGTTTTCAGTAGATGTGACATCTTAGATAATGACATGACAATAGATTACAACCATTGGATAATGATAATAAGTTACAACCGTTGGATATAATTTGCTAATTCCTATCCTCCACAAGTAGATGTTATTTCCTCTAAAATTTGAAATTTTAAACACGTATCTGCTGCACTAAACAACAGCCACGTCAGTGCCACGTGTCATTAACCGTTGGGTTTTAATTGGGCGGGATAATCAAGCGGGAACAGGTAAAGGTTTGCTAACCTAGGGTTTTCAACACCGTTTCAGAATCCATATCCACCCACTCTCTGTTCTTCTTAAACCGATTTTTCTTCCATTAAACTGCTCATAACTCTTCTAATTTCTTTCCCATCTTCCATTTCTGCACAATCATCTTCTAATTTCTACACAATCATCTTCTAATTTCCCATCTTCCATTCTAATTTCTACACAATCATGCCGAAGAAAAAAATTGAAGGCGATGAAGTGAGTAGAAAATTTAGCATCACTGTGAGATGCTCACCATCTAAGTTTGAAGCCCACTATCTAAACCCAAACGAAAAATTGCCCCCCAATGAGTTAGAATCTTTTAAAAATTCCCCTTTTGAGCAGTTTTTGAGATTGGAGGGACAAGAAAAAATCTGCATGATAACTTCGGTAGTTACAGAAATTGTTTCAATGAGGGTTGGTCGACTGAAGTATTCAATTGGGGGTAGAGTGATTGAGTTCAAAATGACAGATCTTGCTTTGATTTTGGGGCCTTTGAAATTTGGGCATTTACCTGTTGATTTTGTTGTTAGGAAGCAAAGTGAATGTAGTGCATTCAGATCCAAATACTTCCAGACTAACCTACACATTAGAGATTCTCATATCCTTGATGCAATTAAAGAAGCAAGAGAAGCCCAAGATGCGAATCCAGATGATGTCAATAGGTTGAACAGGTTGTATTTTCTTGCAATTTTTTGGTTTGCTGATTCATCCAAAACAATTGATGTAAGGTATGTCGATCTTGTTGAAAATTTGGTAGATTTTGATGATTTTCCATGGGGTACTGCTGCATTCAAATTGCTTGAGAGCAATTTAGAAGATGTGTATACAAAAATTGTTGATGGTGTACAAAACTATTGTATCAATGGATGTGTGTTTGCATTCATTATTTGGGCATATTTGCATCTCCCAGATCTTGGTCCCAGAAAGATTCCAAACTCTCCTTTTCCAAGAATGTTAGGATGGTATGATTTGCCCACTAGGAACAAAAGTAGAGACAAACTTTCTGAGAAATTTCACCCCAAGAAAGGCTTCATTAATGTGGCCTATCCACTGGATATCACACTGCAAGAAAGAGCTGCAGCAAATTTACATCGACAAAGACAAAGGTAACAACAGAGGCAACCGAAACGGCTACCACTGAGGTTGTTTCCTATTATAAGACATCAACCTGAAAGGAAGGTTAAAGGTGATGCCTTTGATCTTAGTTGGAGGAAAGAATTAAGAAAGAGAAGGGAGGCAAAGAAACTGAAGGAAAAAAAATCAAGGAAGATACAGTCAAATGATGATGAAGTCCCCAGCAGTAAGAAAGTTGTCTTTCTGGAGTGATGATCATTCATCAGATGACCAGGAGTCCATTGTGGATGCATTGAATAACCTGAGAGGTGTACTTGATCCTTTTGCCGACGCAATATCAAATCTCCAAGGTCTTTCTGTACTGATGGGCGAAAAAGCTGAAGTGAATGAAGAAGGTAAACCTAATGATTCAAGTACAAAGGATGACGATCCTTATGAATCCACTACAGAAGGCACGGTATCTGCTAGAAATGAGGATCCATCGGCTACAACGACAAAGGTAACAACAGAGGCAACCGAAACGGCTACCACTGAGGTTTCATCCGCTACATTGTCTGGTTTTAAGGCTAAACGCATTGAGGCATCTTCTACAACTGTTGAATCTGGGGATAGTGAAAAAGAAGATGATGATAAGCAAGATGATGATATTGATGATGATAAAAAAGATGATGGTAAGGAGGAAGATGATAAGCAGGATGATGAAAAAGATGATGGTAGGGAGGATGATGATAAGAAGAATGATGATAAGAATGATGATGGGGATGATGATAAAACTGAAGGGGATGATGATGACAATGGTGGATGTGATCATCGTACTGATGTGGTGGTTAATAAAGAAGATGTACCTCAACAGTATAGACTTGAAACACCTACTGCATCAGATATTGAGGAGTCATCAGGCAGGAAGAGTGTTCTCCTTCTTGGTGTAAGTGAATCTGATGATGATGAGAAGGATACAAAATTTGACCTGCAAGCATTAAGAGTGGCAAAGAGGAAAAGGGAAGCCAAAACTTATCAAAACATGGAAGCTGAAGAGGTTTCTTTGGGCCTTAGGTGTAATGCAAGGATGTCAAAGATAATGAAAGAACCATTCTTCGGTAGACAAGTGGAAGAGGATGATACAAAACTTTGTCACTACTTTTGGAGTTTGGCTTCTGACCCAAAGTGGGGTAGAGTTCCCATGAGAACTTATGGTTTTCTGGCTTCAAACAACCAAATATTACTTTGGTTGTTCATTCGTAAAAAGGTACTTGGCTCAAACAACCAAGTGGAAGTGGATGATACAATATTACTTTGTCACTACTTTTGGAGTTTGGCTTCTGACCCAAAGTGGGGTAGAGTTCCCATGAGAACTTATGGTTTTCTGGCTTCAAACAACCAAATATTACTTTGGTTGTTCACTCTACAAAGGTAATTGGCTTAATGATGAGATTATTGACATCTATCTCAGGCTGCTCATTCGTTGGTATGGTACCATGAGGCCATATTACTTTAGGGATGAAGATCAATATGCTATTGTTTCAACAGTATATCTACATGTAAGTACCTTATTCCCTTATTCTACCTAGTAATTATAACCTTCAATTCTGAGCTGTTTGAAGAATTATTTTTCCTTTTTGTAGACCAAAATCAAACATGATGTGAAGCCTCAATACGACAAACTGATGAAAGATAAGAGTTTTGCCAAAATGAATCCTCAGGAAAGAGTGACATCTGTGCGTTTCCAAATTTCATCAGGCTGTAGTTCAATTGTTGATCCATGGGTAGGTCTCAAAAATCAAGTTCACCCTGTGAAAGCAAAGGCACTTCTCATCCCATTACAGGTATATTTCATACTTTCCTCCACAACCCCTACATGTCATAAATTATCCTCTATTTTATCCTTTCTATTTTCCACTAGTGATATGTATATATGTGTTATTTGTAGGTGAATGATAACCACTGGATTCTGCTTTCTTTCAATTTTAGTGAGAAAATTGTTAGAATCTATGATTCTTTGGGAATGACAAGGGGTATACCTGAATTGAGAAACATGGAAAGGTTTTTGCCATATGTTGTTTTTGCTGCTGATCCATCACAGGTTCAACTCAAACTGGATATGAAGTGGAAGCGTGAGTATGTTAAGTGTGCTGAACAACCAGATGGTTGTAGCTGTGGATTATTCCTCCTTGCCTTCCTCGAATGCGTGCTTCGAGGAATACCACCTCAGTTCGATGCAAATCCTCTTCAGATGTGCTATCGTATTGCCAGAGACCTAATTGATATAGGGGAATCTCCCCCTTCCAAAAACAAGAGCAAAGTTTAGTTATTTGTTGTTTGTATTGTATGCTATACATTTTATTTGGTTGTTTGAAGACATGTTTTATTTGGTTGTTTATGAACCCAATATTTTGTATTTGGTTGTTTGTGAATCTATGTTCATGGTTGTGAATGATTGTCACTGTTCTTATTTGGTTGTTTGTGAACCTATATTGTTCTTGTTCTTTATGTTTGAATTGTAGAGGATAACCAAATATATGGTAGCCGTTAGGTAGTAACAACATAGAGGACATCACTGAAATGCACAGTAAACAAGAGTGTTTGCCTGTCAAAAATATATTGGATTTTAAGGCCCTACCCCTATATAACATGAAAATCAATACAAAATAAAGACAACGGATAATAGGCAATATGTAGTAGATAACACTATGTATGTGGAAGATACATTCCCAAAAAATTATAAAACCCATTTCAGTACTTAGATTGTAGCTGAGACAGGGCTTAGTGGTGGCCCTTCACCAAATAGGGTGTGACTGAAGAGTTGATAGTCATCTACACATTCAAGACAAGTTGATTTGTTGTGACCTCTGACTCTACACATTGAACATCGCCTACTCTGGACAGGGACACCCTCAGCTTTACCTCTCTTCCTGGCTGTTTTAGGACGCCCTGCCTTTGAAGTTTTTAGTTGTGGAAGTATTCTTCTTCTTTGTCTGTCGGTTGGCCATTCTTCCTTCCCTCTTGTGGGTGTCCATTCTTCTCTATAAGTTTCTATGTATGTTTCCTTCAAGTAGTACACCTCAACAAATTTGTATGGATCAAATCCAACTTCCTTTATGCCATGGCATGCTCACATGGTATCCCTATGGTTTGAAACCATTTGCATGTACATGTTCTTTTGTTGAGGTCAACCACACATGACCTTTTAAGCCCTGTAACAGACCAAATACCTGCTGAAGCTCTTTCAAGTGTGCACTTTCTTGCAACTGCAGCATTGTGCACTATTTGCTCTTGACACCATGTTGTGACAGGTGAATTGACCTTCAAAGAATCATTGCGATAATCTCGATAATGCCTAATTACATTATCTCGTATCATTGAAACAATGGTAGTAACTGGCATCATTCTTTCTCCAATGATCATTTTGTTCCAGCTCTCCACATGATTTGTTGTTACAATTCCATATCTGCAAAATCAATGTAAAGGATAGGAACGTTATCGTACCGGATAGGATGTGTATTATAGCGTATATAGAAATATGATAGCAAACTTACCTGGATTTCTCTTGGAAAACACTTGCCCACTTTTCTAAAGGCCCAACATCCATAAGTTTTTCATGTGCTTTGGAGGATAGGACCCATATTCCTAGCATATTTCCCCAAAATTCTTGTTGGTTGAGGGTTTTTGCTGATTCTTGCACCAAGAACTTGATTTTCTTGTGACCAAACTTGCCACTCATGTGATAGGAACAATACATATGGACAGCATTTGGTAGAATTTTAGGAACACCTTGGATAATGCTTTTGTGTCTATCAGATAACAAAATGAACTGGTGATCTACACCAACCACATGGTCCCTTAGTTTGGTAAAAAACCAATCCCAAGAATCATTTTTCTCTTTCATTACAACTGCGAAAGCGAGGGGGAACACATGGTTGTTGTCATTGACTGCAATAGCAGTTAGAATTGTTCCAGGGTACCTCCCTTTAAGGAAAGTTCCATCAACAATGACTACAGGACGCAAGTTCTTCTTGTAGACCCTAACTGATATACCATATGTCCAAAAGAAACATTCAAAACGATCACCTGGTCCAGTTAGAATATCAGTCACAGCATCTAGATCAACACTCATGAGCTCATGACTATATGTCTCAAGCAACTGATATGAGTAGCTGTAGCTTCCTCTTATCTGCAACAAAGAATAAATGTGAAAAACTATAGTCTACACAGAAAACAATCTAGCCGATACTAGTGCCTATGGTAGCGACTACGGAAACAAAGTAGAAGATGCTATACCAATAGGCGGATAACATAGAGAATACCTTCATCAGTGCTTTCTCTTTAGCAAACCATGCAACTTTGTATGAAACTGTGGTCTCATAGTCTTCTTTGACCATCTTTACAAGTGCTTTAGGCTTTAAGTTTGGGTTATCCCTTAACTTTCTCATTAATACTCTAGAAACCCAATCACTATTTCCTTGGGGATTTGTTCCTCCAACTCTAAAATTACCACAAGAGTGGTCATCATTCATTCTACAAATCTTCCAAGTGTTATCCATATTTCGTGTTGCATAGACTCTCCATGGACAACCATCTGCTTTACATTTCCAAATCAACCTTTTTGTGTTGGTGCTTTGCCTGCGTATATCTTTTTCAGTCTTAATCGCGTAGGTTTGGAGGTCCCTTTCAAGATCATCTCGACTTAAACATACTATTCCACATGCAGTTCTAACATAATCATTGTGAAAAGGCTCTGTATGGGGAACACAACCAACATTTACTCTAGATGTTGCAATGTACGCAGAGTTGATTTTGTCTAATTCACGCTTCACTTCATCGTTATCGCGGTTTTCTGTAACTCTTACATTCTTCTGGAGTGGCACATTGTTGGGAAATGGTACATCTGTATCAGGAGGTACAGTGGTCGGAGCTGGAGGGTTGTCTTGAAGTGGCACAGTGGTAGGAGTTGGAGGGTTGTCTTGTAGCGGCACAGTGTTATGTTGTGGTTGATTGTTGACGTAATCCCCTACCCGAGCGAAACGATCCTCTAGATTGCACCATGTATCCTCTGCAGTAGCATTTCTATCCGTTACCACATCTTCGCTATGCACGGTTTCTTGTGTCGATAGATCACTAAACATTGGGTAGCTGTCATTGTACATTTCATTATCAAATTCTTGATCTTGGGTGTCAAGAATTGGTGTTTTCATCTCACCAATGCCTTCAGATGAAGATTGGATGACACCATCATCTTCATTATGAGATGGAGGAGGTCGTGTAGGACCAAACATTGGCTGGTTGGCAGTATACATCTCAGATTCAAACTCATCTTCAAGTCTATCGAATGAATTATAAGAGTAATCACTATTTGAGTCGAACACATCCTCTTCTGAATCCCATTGGCCTTCCTCACATTCACCCTCATTGTCATCATCCAATACTTCTTCTTGGCTTCTCTCTATCTCTGGATCTAATCTTTCTTCTACACTTTCCAATTCATCTGAATCCCCAAAACCATTATCCCTACGCATATCAGATAGAATCTCTGTTATGTCTTCAAGATTACCACTTCTAGCCGATGTCTGTACACATATAGGCGATCCCGATGTTGTTCTAGCCAAAATGGAAGTCAAGTTAACTGGATGTTGAGGAATGTAAACATCAGTTCTCACTTGAACATTAGGGGGAGGGGTTTCCAAGACTAAAGGGTCATTTGAGTGCCCCTTTCCCTTTACAATCACTTCTGGGTCTTGAGAAGGAGTTTCCAACCTATAATCATCAGGAACATGGAAAGGTTTTATTGGTGTACAAAAAGAAGAGTAGTCTGGTTTCCTACCCAAGCCTAAATTATTGACAACAGGTTCAGGGAAAAGTTTTCTCTTCAAAGATTGACTAGTTTTGGGATCCCCCTTGGGCAGTTCTCTTGGTATCTCACTCACTTGGCTTGAGGCTTCATTAGTTTCTGACTGTATCATAACTGGTGTTAAATGATCAACCACCCAAATAGAAATCACCATTGCAGCTGAATTTGTAATGTATGCAATCATTGCCATGTAATGATCTTCGCATTCAACCTTAGTTGGCTTATTGTTGATTATAGCTCGCATTGACCAAGTTGTTCTTGGTGCCTTACATAAGGATTCAACCAATTCCAAGAAGTCTCCGTAGGATGTCTTGTTATTAGCGATCCTTATTTTTGACTCACCATGTACATATGCAATCTCAACTTCTTCAACTGTAACAACCAATTGCCCACCATATTGGAATATGATATTAAATGTGTCCTCTGCATAACATCAATTAAAATGAGTTTAATATCACATCTCTATAAACGAGTCTACTGACATTATCGGCTACAATATCAGTATTAACGGTTACAGTTGACAGTTTATCGTCTAGAAAGTTAAGAATGTATGTCAAAGTGATAATCAGTACCATATGATAAACCCACTTTTAGATCTTCTAATCATTAGATAAAAAACTTCAAAACCCCCATAAAAACAGAGACAAAGACCAATACACGGTAGACACTAGTGATTTAAAACTTGAAAACAACATACTAGAAACCCATAAACCAAATTCCGGGGTTTTCATACCCCCAACCCAACAATAAACTAGAGTTGAAACCCCACCCACAATTGAATGCTTGCATTTAAGCTGGTGGGTGTGTGTGAGTGAATACTTTAAGGCCAATGAGATTGAAACCTAAAACAGACAACTTTAATACCAATGATTGGTATTGATGCCACTGAAATCAAACCCCCCATTATCATTATAAATGAACATTACAACCTTCAAACCTTAAAACTTACCAGGAATCTGAAAAACGTTCATAACTTGCTTGCCCTTATTGCTTCATTTTTTTTCCATGAGGAACCCAAAATATTACCGATGAAAACCCCAACGTTAAAAAAAAATCGAAGCTTTACGACAAAGAGAATGTGATCTGATGAAAAGAGGTTATCTTCTTGTTCATTCTCTGTGATGAACAAAGAAGGTGAAGAAGAAGAACAGAGAAAAGTTTGGTTTACTTCTTTTTTAAGGTAAGATAGTTGTTTTTGTCTTTTCTGGGTGGAGGATAGAGTAGTGTGATGTGGAGGATTGAGAATGCTGGTTTCTGTGTTATTTCATCCAACGGTGGTAATCAAAGATGCTTTTTCATCTAACGGCGAGAGTTTAGTTTGCTGAATTGAATGATGAGAGAGAAAAATCAATCAAACAAAAGATATGATGTGACGGCTTAAAGTTGTCATAAGGGTAGAAATGTCCAATTATTAAGTCAAAGCTAAAAATGTGCTTGTTGGGGAAGATTGCAGTCAAATGTGCTTCTTTGGGAAGAAAGTTGATAAACATATGCTTATTCGAGAAATTACCCTATATTATTTGTAACTTGTGTATTAACCTATTTCTAGATTAATGCACTACTAGGTCAGGTCGCTGGGAGACTTGACCAAAAGGGGGGATGTTTGAGATCGGGGTGGCTGCACCTCGTTGAGATCGAGATTGCCTACGTACTCTTAGCTCGAGGGGATTGAACTTAGAGATCAAGCCATCGTAGTTCTGTTTATATAGAAGGTGGAAGGGCGTGGATCGTGGATCTTGCAGATTCTCCGTCATCATAATGAGGATTAATTGAGTAACATGCGAGGATCATCCCTGTGAATTAATTATGTAACTGACGAGGATATTCTGTGCATTGAATGAGAGCACGTGTGTACTAGCAGGCCGCTGCTTGTTATGAGATCGAGTTGTTGTGGTTGGGCTACTAGCAGGTCGGGATCGTGGCGACCTGATGGATGAATGACTGTGCCACGTGGCTGCTTTTGATTGGCTGGAGTATGTAGTACCCCTAGATAAGCCCCCTCTTTTTAGGTCGGCTGTAAGAGTCAGGCTGAAAAGACAAAGAACTCTGATCGATGTTGATTTGTAGTTTGCTTTTTGAATTTGCTGACGTGGCAGTCATGCAGGCCTGTCTGTACTAATCATGGCGCTTTTACGGGGAAGTGGAGGATTTTCCTCGAGCAGCTAGCTGTGCAATTATGGCAACTGACGCACTTCTTGCTTGATATAGTCTTTTCGTGACACGTGGGTTGATCCGACGGTGGATGTGAATCGCTTTGTGAGTGGAAAATAACTGCAATTGTTATGGTTGATGTGGTCGATCTCAGCTGTTCACCTGTTTCGAACCGATGGCTGGGAGTACTTGTGCTACGGTATTTAAACTGTAGATCTCTTGAGAAGGGTTTACCTATCTCGCCTTTATTTGAATTGCTGCCGCTTATCTCTTGCGATCTGAAGAACTTTAAGAGCTCGTGAGGTTAGTTTTTTCTTGTCTTTGTTTCTTTTCATCTTCTGTTTTCTTTTCTGTTTGTTTGAGAGAAATGTCGGATGCGAGTGACTCTCAAAATGATAACTTGAGTGGTGGCGGTGAGGAGTATGAGTCTGAAAGGACTCAATCTGGAGCCTCGTCTCCCATTCGTGGTGTTGACCTTGATAGCCCCCAGAGTAGCGGCTCTCATGGGGCGGACTCGTCTGGTGAAGAGATGGTGGAAGGAGACGACGGTTCAATGTGTAGAGTAGTGAACCTGAAGTATGTAAATAGGCATATTGCTTTTAGGAAGCAATATGGGCTTAGCTCGATTGAGCATTTGGAGATTAGATTTTTAGGAGATCGTTTACTTTCTGCTGAGTATCGACCTAAATATCCCTTCTCTACTGTATTCACCTTGACCCAATTCCGAGCTGGGCTGAGGCTGCCATTGTCTTGTTTGGTGGTCGACCTGTTGAATGTTATTTGGTGGTCGACCTGTTGAATGTTATTGGTCGAGCCCCCTGCCAGATGAATGGCAATTTCTGGAGAAATATGAGGGTAATTGACGACCTGAATAAGTTGGATAGGTGGAACATCACTGTTAAAGATGTGTTGGACCACTTTACTTTCAAACGTTCTTCAAAGGCCGATTTTGCGGGCTATAATATGCATGTTAGGCCAGAACGTTTGCCTTTGATCTACCCGGTTAGTAGTGAGCCATGGTGGAAAGATCCCATGCTGATTACTGGGTCGATCGTTGAGGGGAATATCCGGTTGCGTCATGTGACTAGGAATGATGCTCGTAAGTTTCTGGTTGTTAGCCTTAGGATGGTAGATGAATTTCTTGCTTCCGGACTTGCTGACTTTATATTTTGTTTGCAGCGATCAGGGACGACCACTTGGTGAGGAAGAACGACTTGAGGTCGGCTTTGAACGGTTTCGGTTTGTGGGATGATAGTCGAAAGATAGGGTTCTTACCCCACCTGAAGGAGCATTTTATTCCCAAAGGTGGTCCGAAAACCGTTGAAGAAGAGCTTCAGAGGAGGAAGTTGCTGAGGAAGGCCCATATGTCTTCTGTACATAAAGGTGAGGTTGGGCGTTCTGGAGGTAGTTCGCGTGTTGGTGAGAAGGATCGAGCTGGTGGTAGCTCGAGGCCTGCTGAGAGAGAGCGGTCGGGTGGCGTTGCTCGGAGGTCGGAGAAGGAACGACCTGTGGAGAAGGAGAGAGTTGGTGGTAGCTCGCGCCAGGTGGAGCTAGTGGCGAGCCCCCGAGTCGTGTCTCCTCCGCCTTCACTTCCCAAACTGCCTGCTTTGTCTGGGCAGAAGAAGAGGTCTCATTCGGGTAATCTGAAGCTGTTGGAACGGCCCATTGTGCCGACACCTGCTCTTGCCCCGCCTGTTAGAGCTCCTGAGATGTCTGTTGTGTCCAGGAAGACTGTTGTTCGGCCTTCGGATAAAGGCAAGGGTGTGTCGTCTGTGTTTCGCCCTGGGCCGTTCGACTATTTGGACGACCGTGGTGAGAGGCATGTCGTATATGATAACGACAGTGCTATTGAAGACCCCTGCGTCGCCCGGGCTGTGAATGAGGGCATCGTTCTGGAAGCTGATGCTCGAGCAGTGAAGTCTCAGTCTTTGTTGGTCACTTGCTCAAAGTTAAATGCGGCGCTGTCTTTGGTGAGTGTTGCCATAATTATTATTTAATTTGTTTCTGCTTAGTCGTTGTCGCCTAATTGTGCTTGTACTTGTAGGTTAACGCTAGCTTCTAGGAAATTCGTCTGGTCGCTGAAGTTGGTGCCCGAGCTGAGGTTGAGCTGAAGGAGATGAGCGAGAAGCTTGAGGCGGCGAAGAACGTTGCTGTTGTTGCGGAGTGCAAGGTGAGGGACAGGGATGCTCAGGTCGCAGTGTTGAAGGAGACGGTGGGGCAGTTGAAGGAAAATTTTGCTGCTGCTAAGGCTTCTGTTGAACACTAGCAGAACGTAAGCCAGGAGAATGGTGCGGCGTGGCAGGCCTACTGTGAGCAACTGCAGAAAGCTATGATGGGGTCGCCCGAAGGAGAGGAGACGCGAGGTGGTGCTAAAGAAACTTTGGCGCCAGCTCAGGACGCCTTGATGGGCCCTCGTGACCAGGTCGCCAGTGGCTGTCTGGAAGTTGATGGTTCCAGCGACCAACCTACGCAGCAATGAACTAGTCTGGGTACCAACTTTCTTTTATTGGGTAACCTTGTGCAAAGTTTGCTTCTTTTACTCCTTGTTCTTGCAGTAAGTCTTCTTTGGCCTTCCTTGAAGCAGTGTTCTGAGTTTGTGAGCTTGAGTGAAGAATCGCTTGTTTTGTTTGGAGTTGTAATGAACAGCAGTAATTTTATTTGATGAGCTTGTAATTAAGTCGTTCTGATCAGCTAGTTTCCAGGGAGTCCTGGTAGCTCGTTCAGAAGGCAGGTAGAAGAGATGAATGGCTGCAAGCAGGATGAACTGAAACAGTTCTTCTTGTATGCCTTAGTTTAACTTTGCTTTTGCCTGTAATGGTTAGAATCTCATCAAGTAATAATAAATTTTAATGATTTACCTTTCGTTGTCATTCTTGTTACGTTGTCTGCTTGTATGAGTTTTGCAAACAAGTAGTAATTATAGTATTGGACCTGCTTGAGAATGAGGTCGCATGCATGATAGCTTGGTTGTGCATAGGTCGTGGGAAGGGAATGACCAGTGCACCAAGTTAAGTTGTTTATGCTGTAACTTAACAAAATTTAAATTATCAAAGGGACTAGAGTTTTGATAATTTGTAGGTCGAGGGATTGGACATTTAGTAGCCATTCATGTTTGAGCAGAGATGAAGGCAAAAATGGATTTATTCATTGAAATACGATGAACAGATGCTTACATTTCATTGATAGAATTTCTTTAAGTGATAAGCATTCCATGGGTTCTTAACGATCTCTCATTCTGGTGTTTGAAGACGATAAGAACCGTTGCTTTGGACCTTGGTAATAATGTAAGGGCCTTCCCAATTGGCATTGAGCTTTCCAATAATATCCTTCCTTTTGTTGTGGAACATTTTCCTTAGAACTAGTTCTCCTGGTTGAAAAGATCTAGGACGTACGCCTTTGTTATAAGCTCGCTTGAGTCGTTGTTGATATTGCTCAAGTTTTATAACGGCGTGATTTCGTCGCTCTTCGAGGAGATCGATTCCGAACGACCAGACCTGATTGTTAAGCTCTGTGTCGACCAGTAGGGATTTGGTCGTTCCAAATGTTAACTCGGTGGGAATAACGGCCTCAACTCCATAGAAAAGACTGAATGGTGACATCCCTGTGGATGTACGAGGAGTTGTCCTATAAGCCCATAGGATGTTCTCCAACTGCTGTGGCCATTGATCATGCTGATCTTCGAGCTTCTTCTTCAGGTTGTTTAGAATCTGTCGATTTACAGCTTCGACCTGGCCGTTGGATTGTGGATATCTAGGCGTTGACCTGGAATGCTCGATTTTCCATAGGTCGTAGAAAGCCTTGATGTTTTTGCCAACAAACTGAGTGCCATTGTCTATGACTATCCGTTTTGGTAGGCCGAACCTTGTGATGATGTTTTCCCACATGAATCTTTGAACATCAGCTTGAGTGATGTTGGCGAGTGCAACGGCTTCTACCCATTTTGTAAAGTAGTCGATGGCGACTAGAACAAACTTCTTTTCAGACTTCTTTTCTTTGATAAAAGGGCCCATGATATCCAGCCCCCAGATGTGAAATGGCCATGGAGCAGTGATGTTGATTAGATCGTTTGGATGCTGATGTTGGTTATCAGCAAAACGCTGGCATTCTTTACACTTCAATACAAATTTCTTGGCATCTTCTTTCATTCTTGGCCAAAAATACCCTTGGGAGATCGCTTTATGAGCTAATGTTCGACCTCCGGAGTGATTTCCGCATTCTCCTTCATGGATTTCTTGGAAGATGATCTGCCCATGCTTGGGAATGAGGCACCGTAATAACAAACCAGTTGCAGACTTTCTGAAAAGTTTACCCTCATGGAGTTTGTACATTGTGACTTTATGTAACAGCTGACTGGCTTCCTTCTTGTTGGATGGTAGGATACCAGTTTGAAGGTAAGTAATGAAAGGCTCCATCCAAGTCCCTTGGATGTCTGCTGGAGTTGTCTCCAGTAGATCAGAGATTTGATAAACATCTTCTTCCTTGAATAGATATGCGGGCTGTGTACTGATTGCTATGGTGAGAGCCCGCGGTCGATCTGACTCTATCTTAGAAGCTAAGAATGCCAATGAATCAGCATGTCTGTTGTCATCTCTAGGAATGTGTTCGATTGCGAAATAACTGAGCTTGCTGATGAGTTCTCTTGCTTTGTTAGCATACCTGATTAGGTTGACCCCATTGATCTGGTAGTTACTGGTAATCTGGTTGACTACCAGTTGTGAATCGCTGTACACCTTATGACGAACTGCTTGTAGGTCGATGGCCATCTGTAGGCCTTGGACTAGAGCTTCGTATTCGGCCTCGTTGTTAGAGGTCGCGAAATCGAGACGAGTTGATCTCTCGAGCTGTGAACCTTCAGGAGAAATTAATACAGCACCTATGCCACTTCCGTTGGAGTTGTGGGAACCATCCACATATAGTTGCCATGTGTTGGGAAGACTGTCTTGAATTTGCCTTGTTTCAGGTTCTGGTTCCCAATTGGTATCTTCTGCTGGATAGTCTACCAAGAAATGTCGTATGGCTCGATGGGCAGCCGAACTGGGTGATTACACATTTGAGTTCGTAATGGCTGGTCGGTGATTACTTTGACAGTATGGGCTTGGAAATAAGGTTTGAATTTGCATGCAGCGTAAAGTAAAGCTAATGCTAACTTCTCTAGGGGTGTGTACCTTATTTCGGCCTGCTGTAAGACTTTGCTTGTGAAGTAAATAGGTCGCTCGACCTGGTTTTCTTCCTTAAAAAGTACTGCACTGATCGCAAAATCTGATGTTGCGAGGTAAACGCCAAGTACATCTCCATCGTTGGGCCTTGTGAGAACTGGTGGAGTAGATAAATATGCCTTGATGTCATTGAAGGCCTTCTCGCATTCTTCTGTCCACTCATATGTAGCCCCCTTCTTTAGGATATGAAGCATTGGTCGACATTTGTCTGATGCTCTGGAGATGAATCTGTTCAGAGCTGACACCATGCCGTTGAGTTTCCGGATTTGTTTCTTTGTTTTTGGTCTTGGCATGTCGATCAGGGCTCTGATCTGGTCGGGATTTGCTTCAATACCCCGTCTGGTGACTAGGTAGCCTAGGAATTTTCCTGACGCAACCCCGAACAGACACTTCTCTGGATTAAGACGCATTCTGTATTGTCTTAACCTTTGGAATGCCTGGTCGAGATTGTACAAATGATCTTGCTCTTGGTCACTCTTCACTAGCATGTCGTCAATGTAGACTTCCATTGTTCGACCTAGGAGGTCGTCTAACATTCTGGTGACCAGCCTTTGATAGGTCGCTCCTGCATTCCTTAACCCGAATGGCATAACCTTGTAGCAGAAAATACCTTGCTCTGTTGTGAAAGAGGTCTTCTCTTGGTCAGGCTCGTACATTGGGATCTGGTTATAACCTGAGTATGCGTCCATGAATGACAGTAGCTCAAAACCGCATGTCTGATCGACTAGCCTATCGATTCATGGCAGTGGGAATGAATCTTTAGGACAAGCTTTGTTCAAACTTGTGAAATCGATACAGACTCTTGTTTTTCCATTTTTCTTTAGGACTGGCACGATGTTGGCTAGCCAGTCTGGGGTATCAACTTCTCTGATGAAGCCGACCTGTTTGAGTCTGCTGATCTCTTCGTTGACAGCTTCGTGAAATTTGGGAGCAAGCCTTCTTGGTTTCTGCTTGACAGGTCGATAATTGGGATTGACCCGCAGTTTATGGCATGCAATTGATGGATCTATTCCAGGCATATCGATATACGACCAAGCAAAAACATTTTTATTAGTTGAAAGAAAATTTACAAAGTTATTAAACTTATCTCCTTCCAACTCTGCACCTACATAGACAAATCTTGGGTCCTCATCAGACCCAATGTTGACACGCACACCTGGATCAATACTTCCGAGGCTAAGCTTGGGGGAGCTCGCTAGCTCCTTCTGTAGTTGTTATTTGGTGGCCTCACTCTTTTCTTTGGATGGGCTTTTTGACTTGTTGTCGCTCTGCTGAGCCTCTGGTGAGATTGGGCTCTTTCCTTTGACTTCAGCATCCTTGACTCCAGAGGTGGATGGCTTTGATGATGGTACAGCTTCAATAATGCCATGGCATTCCTGTGCGGTGTTTTGATTGCCGCGGAGTGCCATTATCCCATGAGGGCCAGGATAGCGGAATACTTGATGATTCGTTGATGGCACACCTCTAATAGCATGGATCCACTTTCGACCCAGAATCGCATTGTACCTGCTTGCGATATTCAGGACGCTGAACTTGGTGGTTAGAACGACCTTGTCCTCCTTTCTGCCCACAGTGACGGGCAAAAGAATTTCACCCTTAGGATCTTCCCTCGAACTATTGAAGCCTAGGATGGGTGTCAAATCGGGGATGAGAACTGAATCGGGCAACCTCATGTCTTTGAAGGTTCTGTACATGAGGATGTTGCATGATGCGCCAGGGTCTATGAATACCCTCTTGATGGTATAGTCTGCTATCCGCAGTTCAACAACAAGGGCGTCGTTGTGAGGAGTAACGACCTTGTTGAGATCGTCCTCGGTGAAAGTGATGTCGGTCTCTTGGCGGGCAGGGATGTTGAAACGAGCTACTCGGCCAGTAAGGGAGTAGACATGATGAAGATGTTCTACTCGTCTCTTCTTCTCTCGTGAGACAGGGGTGTGGTTGGATTCGTCAATCATGTAGACTACATGACTGTCCGATTCGCTGTCACTGTCAATCTTGTGTGCGACCTTCTTGTTGATGTGGTCGCGTAGGTCTCCTGTTGGACCTAAACGTTGGGAGAGGCTACGCCCTCTGCTGCGGACTGGGCTTGCTGAGACCGTTCTGGCCTTGCTGTGATTACTTTTTGGGGAACGGGGAGGCGTTCTGGACTCCTTCCTCGCCCGCTTGTCTGTGGATTCCTCATTCCTTCCGAGGATCCAATTTTTGAGCCTCTTTTCATCGGCCCATGTTTGGAGAGCGCGTTTCAGAACGCGGCAGTCATTTGTCTGATGACACCGTACCTTGTGGACTTTGTAGTACGGTCGACCAGATGTATCCTCCAACTGTGTGAAGGTGGGAATCTTGCACCAATGGTTGTGCTTGATCCGCTCGTAAATATAACCGGCTGGTCGTGTGAACCGGTGATACTCTCGCTGCTCGGTAGGCAACGACTTAGCTTTAAACCTCTTTCCATCTGAACGAGGTCGCTTGGTTGAGCCAGACTCCACATTGCTGACTACGTGATTCTTTTCGCTCCCAGTGAGGGCTTCCTCGAGCTTGATATAACGATCTACCTTCAGGTAGAGCTCGTCCAGTGATGAAGGTCTCTTCATGGCTAGAGACTTGTGGAGGTTAGATCCTTGGATCAGACCGTGGGAGAATGCAATGGTTGCAAAGGTCTCATGCTCCTTTGCAAAATCCTGAATTGAATGTAACTCAGATTTAAAACGAGCAAAGAAAACGCTTAGTGACTCACCATCTCGCTGCTTGACTTTAAAGATTGAATCGATGGTGACGGGGCGCTTCTTGTTATGGATATAGAAGATGACAAACTGCTTTTCGAGCTCGGCAAACGAGCTGATGGATCCTGATTTCAAACGGTGAAACCAGTCGAGAGTAGGTCCGGTGAGACTAGACTGGAACAGCAAACACAAAAGATGATCTTCTTTGATGAGAGGAAGGGATTTCCGGAATCCCTTGATGTGGTCGGTTGGATCTCCGACTCCTGCATATTGGTCAAACTTGGGGGAATTCAGCTTGTTCGGCAAATCATGCTCAAGGATCTCCTTGGAGAAAGGAGACTCCTGGAACTGCTGGAGGGACTGGACAGCAAGTTGCTCCGCGGTGTGGCTTTTGGAATGGTGAAGGAGAGCCTGGGAGGCTTTGAACTCCGCCAGTTGTTGGCTGAGTTGTTCGTACTTCTGATTGGAATCATCAGCAGGAATGACTCCATGTCCGCCATTTTCAACTTCTACGGGGCTGGTTTGTGCGGCCTTCAAACGTGCATTTTCTTCCTGCAAAAGAATGATTTGTGCATGCAGATCTTGGATAGTTAGCTCCTGGTTAGCCATTTGAACGAGTGATTTTTGAATTAGGGTGGGAGGGTTTGGGTTTTTCGATTATATCGAATTCCTTGCAGTCGACGCCAAATGTATTAACCTATTTCTAGATTAATGCACTACTAGGTCAGGTCGCTGGGAGACTTGACCAAAAGAGGGGATGTTTGAGATCGGGGTGGCTGCACCTCGTTGAGATCGAGATTGCCTACGTACTCTTAGCTCGAGGGGATTGAACTTAGAGATCAAGCCATCGTAGTTCTGTTTATATAGAAGGTGGAAGGGCGTGGATCGTGGATCTTGCAGATTCTCCGTCATCATAATGAGGATTAATTGAGTAACGCGCGAGGATCATCCCTGTGAATTAATTATGTAACTGACGAATATATTCTGTGCATTAAATGAGAGCACGTGTGTACTAGCAGGCCGCTGCTTGTTATGAGATCGAGTTATTGTGGTCGGGCTACTAGTAGGTCGGGATCGTGGCGACCTGATGGATGAATGACTGTGCCACGTGGCTGCTTTTGATTGGCTGGAGTATGTAGTACCCCTACAACTTGTATATCTTTTGATTAAGAAATTGAAAATCAATATGATGTATATGGTTGGAAAGATCTCAACGAGATCTATCTAACAAGATCCCACATGGGTATGAAAAAAAAAACATATGATTTTTATTTTCTCGATAATTTTTTCTCTATATACTGTAAAGGTCTTGTCCGCTAAAACATTGATTTTTTTTTTTTTTTGGTAAAGATATTTCATTAACAGAAACCTAACTAGGTACTTTCATGGTAGTACCTAAACCTTCTACATCCCACATAATTAAGTTCATTAGATACAAAAGATGGGGCCTGAATCCACCAAAAAGATGAAAACACTTGGATATTATCAATAAAACCTCTTGGTTGAGCAGTTCTGTAAATATCGCAGGGTTTCCCTTCATAGATCTCTTGTGTTTGTCGTGTAGCATGTCTTGCAAAGGCATCTGCCAACCGGTTTCCTTCTCTGTACTTCCATTGTAGCTTATGATTTGGGATTTTCTCTAGTAAGTACTTGATATCTGCAGCAAGCTCCTGAACTTTAAAGTTCTTTTGTGGTGTGCCTCCTGATATTGTATCATAGAGAAAAGTAGAGTACATTTCTGAAACAATGACTGCCAGGCCTAATCTGAGAGCCCAAAACTCTGCTAGCAAAGCATTGTTGAATCAAGACTTAGAAAACATGAAGACTGAAACGAGGAAAATGTGTTATTGGATTGATAAAATCTATGGCTATATATAGCCTTTACAGAAACAAGATCTACGCTTTTCAAGCACATAACGTAGTGGATGCGAGTCAAACTCTAACGCCCCTACAGACTAGGTCTTATTGTAACACCCTATTTGAAAGAGTAAACTAACAACATAAACTGCGAACCTACAGCTAACATTCCCTCCCTTAAGCTAAAAACACTTGCATTTAGCTTACTTCCGATGCGTTCACCATTCCAAGCAGGTTACGAAGTTTCACAAACTGCTCAAGCTTAAGCGGCTTTGTCATCATGTCTGCAACTTGTTCTTGAGAACTGCAGTACCTTAGCTCCACAACACCATCATTCACCAAGTTTCTCAAGAAATGAAATCTCACATCAATATGCTTACTTTTCCCATGAAGGACTGGATTCTTAGACAACTGAATGGCAGAACTGCTATCACAACTGATTATAGTACCTTCATTCTCCTCCATTCCAATATCACCTAGAATTCTCTTGAGCCATATGCATTGACACGCGCAGAGGGCTGCTACAATATATTCAGCCTCAGTGGTAGATAAAGTCACCACTGGTTGCTTTTTAGAAGACCATGACACAGCTCCAGATCCTATCTTAAAAACATATCCAGAAGTACTCCTCCTATCGTCAAGATCACCAACATATCCGCTATCAGTAAATGCCAAGAGTTTTGAACCGTTTGTTTCTTTAAAACTGCCTTCTTCCTTCTTGTAGAAAATGCCCAATTCTGTTGTCCCTTTCAAGTACCTTAGAATTCTCTTCGCTGCCAACCAGTGTGACATAGTTGGGTTGGACATATACCTGCTAATGAGACTTACACCATACATTAAGTCAGGACGAGTCATCGTTAGATACATGAGACTCCTTACTACTTGTTTGAACAAAGTCGCATCAACTTTAGTTCCTCCTTCATCCTTTGACAGCTGCGTACCAGGAACAATTGAATTTTTCACTGCATTGCTGCTTGCCATCTCAAACCTTGTTAATACCTCTCGCGCATATCTTCGCTGACAGATGAAAGTGCCATTCGAATTCTGCAGCACTTCTATTCCAAGAAAATGCTTCATTCTTCCCAAATCAGACATGTCAAACTCCAACATCATTGAGTTTTTAAACTCATTACACATGCTCATATCATTACCAGTGAAAACTAAATCATCTACATAAATACTTACTATCAAAATCTTACCGCCAACTGATTTGATGAACAATGTATGCTCACTGGAGCATTTTTCAAAGCCTTCACGCAGAAAATACGCCTCAATTTTGCTATACCATGCCCTTGGTGCTTGCTTGAGGCCATATAATGCTTTCTTTAATCGGTAAACCTTTTCTTCTTCTCCCTTCTTAGTAAACCCATCAGGCTGCTGCACAAATACTTTTTCCTTGAGCTCACCATGAAGGAAAGCACTCTTCACGTCAAGCTGAAACACTTCCCAACCATATTGTTCTGCTTTTGCAAGAATTACTCGAATGGTGTCAAGTCGTGCAACTGGTGCAAAAACTTCAGTATAATCTACACCATAACGTTGCGCATATCCCTTAGCTACCAATCGTGCCTTATATTTTTCAACATCCCCATTTTCATTAAGTTTGGTCTTGAAAACCCACTTAACTCCAATAGACTTAGCACCTTTAGGCAGATCCATCAACTCCCAGGTCTGGTTCTTCTCTATAGCTTGCATTTCTGCTGCCATCGCCTCTCTCCACTTCTTGCTCTTGACTGCCTCTTTGAAGTAAAATGGATCATCATCAGTTACCATCATCATTGCAAGCATATCTTCCTCCTCTGAAAGCCCTTCACCTGATTCATAATCTGCCATCCAGACTGGTCTTCTTCTAATTCTTTCATCCCTCCCTTCAGCTGCAACTTCTTGCGTGTTTACATCACCGCTGCTGCCTGGGACATTCTCAATATTCTGTTCTGCTGCAATATGTTCCTCACTTTTGCTATCAACTTCGAGCACATCTAACTGCAACTCTTCTTCAGTTCTGCTCCAGTCCCAACTTTCTTCTTCTTCGAATAACACGTCTTTGCTAATAATGATCTTCTTAGTAATTGGATCATAAAGTTTGTAAGCTTTTGATTCATCGCTAACACCCAAGAATACACACTTTTTACTTTTGGGATCCAGCTTACTCCTCTTTTGATCAGGAATATGAGCATGAGCTATACATCCGAAGATCCGAAAATAGTGCACAGCTGGCTTCACACCGCTCCATGCTTCCTCCGGAGTTCTTTCCTTTACTGCAGCAGTGAGACTTCTGTTTTGAATGTGTACGCACCACTTTACAGCGTCAGGCCAGAACATTTTTGGAACATTCTTCTCAATTAACATTGACCGAACTGTATTCATGATCGTTCGGTTCTTCCTTTCAGCAACTCCATTCTGATGTGGAGTGTACGCCGCTGTTAATTACCTGCTTATACCTTGAGTTTTACAAAATTCTCCAAATTCATTGGAGTTGAATTCACCCCCTCTATCTGTTCGTAAACAAGTTATATATGCACCTACTTCTTTTTCAACACATACTTTGAAATTTTTGGATGCAACAAAAGCTTCTGACTTCTCATTTAAAAAATAAACCCAAGTTTTATGTGAAAAATCATCAATGAAACTTATGAAGTACCTTTTGCCACTGTTGGAAGCTGGTTTGATAGGTCCACATAGATCAGAATGCACAAGTTGAAGCTGCGTCGATGCTCTCCACAAACTCTGCTTAGGAACAGATACTCTATGTTGTTTGCCAATCAAGCAAGCTTCACATACTCGTCTCGGAATTTTGAGTAAAGGAACACCATCCACCATTTTATTTTGTGCAAGTATCTTCAACCCCGCATAATTTAAATGGCCAAAACGACGATGCCACAAATGCAATTCTTTCTCAGACAAAGCTTCAGCTTGAAGACACATATCATTCTTTTCTGGCATAGATGCTAACACATAGAACATTCTATTTCCACTCATGTTAGTCTGCATAATTAACCCTCTTCTATGATGATAAACTTTACAAATCCCTTGCTGAATCAAAATTGCTAAACCTTTCTCCTGAAGTTGCCCAATGCTTAACAAATTGCTTTTTAACTCAGGTATGTAAAAAACATTTGAAATTACCTGAGTAATGCCATTCACTTGAAGTCGTACACTTCCTTTAGCTACCACTGCCAATCTGGTGTCATTCCCAAGCTTCACCGTGTGTTTAAATTCTTCTTCCATCTCCGTGAACCATGCTTTATTTCCAGTCATGTGATTGGAACATCCAGAATCAAGGAACCAAACTTCTTCTTTTTTTGGTTGATGGAGGTCGACATAAGACATCAACACAAGATCTTCTTCGTCTTCGATATGTTCAACATAATTAACTTGTTTCTCCCAATCAGGACACTCTGAAACCGGCATGAAGTGGTTTGACATCAATTTTGTGACAAAGTGTCCATGGGTATCTTGCCTTGAGTTCATTGTTAGGAAAACCAAGTTGTACACACATCCCCCCGAGTCTGTGTTCTCGCATCCATGTGTCAAAGTGAAGTTTTTGGGTTTAGGACGTACGTACCTAGTTAGGGCGTACGTACGTCATGGCAGTCAGCAGACTTGTGTTGTTCAGGACGTACGTACCGAGTTAGAGCGTTCGTACGTCATGGTAGGCAGCAGACTTGTTACGTGTGGAGACGTACGTACCGAGTTAGAGCGTTCGTACGTCATGGTAGGCAGCAGGCTTATTTTCGTATGGAGACGTACGAACGTCATATCGACGTACGTACGTCCAAAGTCGGTTTGCACTATTTCGGCCCACTTTCCTTGGTTTTCAACCCTAAGTATAAATAGGGTTTCTCTTCCAAAGAACAAGTTAGTTCTTTGGCCGTCCATTCTTCTTCTAGTTCATGTGTTTTGGTTTAGGTTTTGGTATTGAAAGTGTTTGTGGCTATTGAACTCAATTCCCTTACTTCCCCCTTCTCTCAATTCATATCTTTGTGATCTTCAAGAGTTATTGTGAATTCGGCTTCGAGTCTTCTTGTGTGTTCATCAAGAAGTCGAGTGTCTTGTGCGTACATCAAGGTGCTCTGGTGAAGTCAAGGTGTTAGAGATAACCAGGAGTATCAACTCGCAGTGAGTGCAGGTAGTTGATAGGTTTGTACATCTCTTTCCATATAGTGCATTATTTGTTGTCGCGAGGACAACCGTTGACGTTTCCCTTTTCGGGTTTTACCACGTAAAAATTCCTGTGTGTTATTTACTTTCTGCATATTATCTGATTGTTTATTTGAACATTCAATTGTTATATTAGCACTATTTGTAGTTTCTCACACTCGTATTGATAGTGTCCCAATTTATGGCATTTGAAACATTCAATAGTAGCTCGATTTTGAGACCTTCCTCTTCCTCTGCCACGACCTCCACGAAATGAGCTTCTACCCCTTCCTCTACCTGGTTTATCATCATAAGAGATCTGCAAAGCTTGTTCTTCCTCTTGACTCCCTTGCATTCTTTGTTCTCGAACAATCAAACTTCCATGGAGCTCATCAATGGTCATGGTATCTAAATCATTTGACTCCTCAATTGAACAAACAACATAATCGAATTTGGGAGTCAAATACCTTACTGACCACTGTGCTTTGCTTCACAGCTTCACCATTCACTTTCATTCTGTTCACAACTGTTAGAGTTCGTGCAATAAAGCTATCGATCTTTTCTCCTTCCTTCATAAACAACAGTTCAAACTCCTTCCTCAAAGCCTGCAGTTGCGCTCTTTTCACCTTTGTCGATCCTTGGTATTTTTGCTTCATTGAATCCCAAATTGCCTTTGACGTCCTCTTGTCAAGAATGGTTTCGATGATTTCTCTTTCAATTGCTTGAAACAGATAATTCTTTACCTTCAAATCCTTAAGCTTTGCTTCTTCGACGCTCTTCCTTTGTGTCTCACTTGCTGGTGAGATCCCAATCGCTGGTGACGAAATCCCTTCGTCTACCAAACTCCACATCTCTTTACTCCTCAGAAAATTTTCCATTAGCATAGACCAATGATCATAGTGACCATCAAATTTTGGAATCACAAATTTTTCTGAGGTTGACATCTTTCACTTAATCACTCACACACTCTTCTGCAATCACTCACTCTCACACTCCACAGTCAGGCCTCTTCAAAGCTCTTGATACCAATTGTTGAATTAAGACTTAGAAAACATGAAGACTGAAACGAGGAAAATGTGTTATTGGATTGATAAAATCTATGGCTATATATAGCCTTTACAGAAACAAGATCTACGCTTTTCAAGCACATAACGTAGTGGATGCGAGTCAAACTCTAACGCCCCTACAGACTAGGTCTTATTGTAACACCCTATTTGAAAGAGTAAACTAACAACATAAACTGCGAACCTACAGCTAACAAGCATTAGTTCTGAAAATGGGTTCAGAAATTCGAAAACAAAACTTCTGTTATGGTCCCTAAGCACACACCCTACACCTCCATGTTTATCATTCCCAAGAGTTGATCCATCTGTATTCAGTTTAAACCAATGTTCCGGTGGTTTGGACTAGGTAATTGAAATGTCTTTGTAATGTGCATTACCCTTTGAAAGAGAGTTCATGCTTGAAAAAACTGAATCTGGTTTTTGTTGCAAACGTTCTCACATTGAAAGAACAGCAAATAGACTATATGCCTAGCAGAGACCTGTTTATTTTCAAATCTTGCAACATTCCTTGCCTTCCATACCTGCCAAAGACCAGCTCCAAACATAGACAGCCATTCTTCATAATTATTTAGTTTACAAAGCTTATTTATGATTGTGCAGAAGCCATCTTTGATCTCAGTATGATCCACTCTAGAAATTAGATTTGAAAGATTCAGTCCAAACCAAATCGCTTTTGCAAATTCGCATTTAAAGAATAGGTGCAGAGTAGTTTCAACATGGAGCTTGCAGAGAGAGCATGTACCGTTTACTGTCATTCCTCTCGAAATCAAAAATTCAGCAGATGGGATCACCTTTTAAACTAATTGCAGCCAACAGAGAAATCTGACTTTGATTGGAATATTCAACCTCCATATAAGCTTGAAAGGGTGAGAAGACACTGTGAGATCAGAATCAATGGATTCCAACATTTTGTAGTACGCAGATTTTACCGTGTAGTTCCCACTTTTATGAGCAGACCAGACCATAGAGTCTGCATGACTATTGATATATGGATAAAGGAATGGAAAGTATTTGTGCCGCATAGATTTGAGGCCACAGAGAACAAACCAGTTTCGTTTTCCATTTCCTAGTCACAGGGTCAATAAGCTCATAGACATGAGTAACATAAGGGTCTGGGGGTTTGGGGAGTAACTCAAGAGGGATGGGCGTTTTTGGAATCCAGCAATCTGACCAAGCATTAATAGAGAAACCATCACCAACAATAAACTGTATCCCCATCTTGAGAAGTGGTTTGAGGCCATGCATTGTCTTCGAAACTCGTGAAGCTGACTTTGGGCAGTTAGCTAAGAAGAATGAGTTATTTCTAAAATACTTTTGCTTCATATGGGATGCCCATAGAGAAGAAAGATGAACAAGATCTCAAGTTTTTTTTCCAACAAAGCCAAGATCTGAATCTGGAGGTCGTTAATTCCAAAACTACCTGCTCGTATTGGGTTTGTTGCAATGTCCCAGGAGAAATAATGAAGCTTGTGTTCAGAACGTGAATGATTCCAAAGAAAATTCCTTCGAATATTGTCCATTCCATCCATTGTATGACCAGGAATCCTTACACATGCCATAATGTGTGTAGAAAGTGCTGAAAGGACAGAGTTTACTAAGGCCAATCTCCCACCTTTAGAAAGTAAAGCTGATTTCCAACCTGCCAATCTCTTATTAAATCTTTGAATAAGAGAAGAGAAACAATCAGCAGGCGCTCTCCCAAGTATTGAGGGTACGCCAAGATAAAAAGGAAAAGAAGGAGAACAAGGTGCTCTGAACACATGGAAGAGAATTTTCGTGAATTTCCTTGGCAAAAGCTTGTTAAGTATGATCTGAGATTTTGAACAATTAAGCTTTTATCCTGAAACAAGGCAGTAATAGTCGATGATTTGCTTGAGCTTGTGAATTTCAGGGAGGGAACATTTACTGAAAAGAATAGTATCATCCGCATACATCAAATGTGTAAGAGGGGAATTATTTCTTGAAAATTTGAGACCACTAATAGAACCTGAAACTAGAGCATCATTTAGACTAAGAGATAGAATTCCGAACACAGAATGAAGAGATAAGGGGACAGGGGGTCCCCTTGTCTTAGGCCACGAGTGGGTTTGAAAAAACCTGTAGGTGATCCATTAAGGAAAATGGAGAATGAGGCACTTTTAACACAAAACATGATTTTTTGAATCCAATGTGCATGGAATCCAAATTTTGAAAGAACCAACTCTAAAAAATCCCACTCTATCTGATCATATGCTTTCTGCATACCCAACTTCAAGGCAAAGTATTTTTGTTTCACATTGTATCTTCTCTTGATCATGTGGAAAGCTTCATGTGCGAGTAGAACATTGTCATGAATTGAACGAGCTGGAATAAACGCACTTTGATTTGGACTCACCAGCTTGTGCATGAAAGGTCTCAATCTGTTTACTAAGAGCTTTGAAATGATTTTATAAACAACATTCATGAGACTAATTGGTCGAAAATGCTCTGGCAAAGTGGGATTAGAAATTTTCGGGATGAGGACTAAATGAGCATGATTGAGCTGATGAGAGAACACTCATGTATCAAAGAAACTTTTTACAATATTCACAATATTGTCACCAACTTGTCCCCAAATTTTTTTGAAGAAACGTGCATGAAAACCGTCAGGGCCAGGTGCTTTTAAAGATCCAATGCCTTTTAGAGAATTTCAAATTTCTGTGTCTGTTACGGGTGCAAGAAGAGCGTTATTGTCTTCAGCCGTCACTAGAGAAGGAATCAAAGCAGTGATGGTTCAAATCAACGCTTTCACTAGAGAACAAATTTTGGAAATGGTCGATCAACAAAGTCCCCAAATCAGCTTGGGATGAGAGGGTATTACCTGAGTCATCCTTCAGAGAATGAATGAAATTTGATCTCTGCCTTTTGTTCACCATCACATGAAAAACCTTTATGTTGATTTCACCTAAATGATCCCAATTACATAATGCTTTCTGGCGCCAATTCTCGTTCTTAAGGTTCAGAATTCTCTTGTATTCCTTAATAAGCTCACATTCTGTGTATTCATCTTGTTCGGACGGGAAAGGTTTGTGGGAGATGTACTCCTGTAAAGCTTGAATTTCGTTGTGAATTTCTTTGAGCTGAATGTCAATGTTTCCGAAATGTAGATGATTCCAGTTTGAAACCGACATTCGGTTGTTTGACATCATTTTGTGATTAGGTTTGGAGTGTCCGAGGTTATCTCGCCTTGATGTCATTATTAGGAAGTACTTTGATGTGTGAGCGTCGTCCTGTGTCTTCTTACTCTCGTTGAAAGTCTGTCAGGTTGTTGTTTATTCCAGTACGTACGTACCTAGTTAGGACGTACGTACATAGAGTTGGGCAAAACCTTTCTCGTGTGCTCGAACGTACGTACCTAGTTAGGACGTACATACGTTGTTCATTCCAGATTACTTATCGGTTCAGGGACGTACGTACCTAGTTAGAGCGTAAATACATCATCGGGTATTTTCAGTGTTTTCGGCCCATTTACCCTCTTGGCTAAACCCTAAGTATAAATAGGTTTTTAAGTGAAGAATAAATTAGTTCTTTGGTCGTCCAATTTATCTCTGGTCTTGGAGTTTGTTTAGGTTTTGGTTTAGGTTGTTTTGGTGATTGAACTCATTCTCTTCTTCTTCCTTATTGAATATTGAGATCAGCTTTGAGTCTTCTTGTGTGTTCATCAAGAAGTCGAGTATCCTTGTGTGTTCATCAAAAAACTCTGGTGTAAGCTTGTTACATAGATCGGCTTTGAGTCTTCTTATGTGTTCATCTAGAAATCGAGTGTCTTGTGCGTACATCAAGGTACTCTGGTGAAGTGAAGGTGTTAGAGATAACCAGTAGTGTCAACTCGCAGTGATTGCAGGTAGTTGATAGGTTTGTACATCTCTTTTCATCTAGTGGATTTATTTGTTGTCGTGAGGACAACTGTGGACGTTTCCCATATTGGGTTTTACCACGTTAAAAATATTGTGTGTACATTTACCCTTTGTTTGTTAATTTTCTTGCTTGATTAATGGTGAATGTGGTAATAGCACTATTTGTAGAGTTTCAATTGGTATCAGTCGTAGGGGGCTTGATAAGGAGCGTAAAGGCTCACGCCTAAGATCCTTAGTGTTGCAATGGAACCACACAAGTTTGGTACTTCGAATCTTCCTCCAAAATTTGATGGAAAAAATTTTGGCCATTGGAAATTTCGTATGATGGCTTACATCCAAGCTTTGGGTGTAGATGTTTGGCTCGCAGTTGAAGACGGATGGACTGCACCTTTAACTACGACAGGGACTGGTGATACTGCTGTTACATCACCAACACCACGTGCAAGGTGGACCCCCGAACAAAAAACATCTGCGACCTATAACAATAAAGCACTCAATGCTACTTTCATGGCATTAATTGCAAGTGAATTCTATAGGGTTCATGGTTGTGTTGAAGAAAAGGATGCATGGAGCAGACTTGTTCGTACACATGAGGGTGATGAATCAGTCAAGGAGAGCAAGCTTGAATTGTTGACTTCTCAGTTCGAGAACTTAAAAATGGATAATTCCGAGACTTTTGATGAGTTATTCATTCGATTGCAAGACATCGTAAATTGTAGTGCTGCTATTGGTCATGTGTATACTGATACACAAATTGTACGCAAAATACTACGTGTTTTGCCACCCTGTTTTCGCTCTCGAAAAGATGCAATTACTGAGAGCAATGTGATCAAGGACATGTCGATCTATTGAGACACTTGCTGGAAAACTACGAACTTGTGAAATGGAACAAGCTCTGGAAGATCCTCCAAAAAATAAGTCTGTGGCTTTTAAGGCCACCTCTTCCAAAGAGGTGTCTACTGCAACTCCTGATGATGAAGAACTTGGTTTGGATGATAACTATGCATTTCTTTCTTGTAGCTTTCAGAAGATTCTCAAGTGTCAACAAAACCTAGATCCAAGAAAGTGTTTTTCTAGCTCTTTCAATGCTCCTCGGAGTCGTAACTTTGAAAGGTTCACTGTTGATGGTAGGAGAGCTCGTGTCGATCACAAAGATGTCCAATGCTACAAATGTAGTCATTATGGACATTTTGCCGATGAATGCGACAAGACAGTGGATCCCAAACCTGGCAAGAATTCTAAGGCCAATCTCACTATTACATGGGATGACTCAGATGAGGAGGAAGATGGAAACAACTCCGATGTTGTATCCAATTGTGTGGCCTTTAGTGCATCCCTGGATGAACATCCAGGAGGTATTGTATCTTCTACTGATATTATTCCTATTTCTGAGTCTGGTGTCTATACTACTACAAGTGAATTGTGCGACATGTATAAGTTTTCTATGCAACAGGTTAAATTGCTTGAAAAAACTAACAATGTGTTGCAGGACCAGGTTGATTCTCTTGGACAAGATATTTGTAACCTTGCAAGTGACTCCAATATGTTGAACGAGGAGTTTGAAACGGAAAAGGTTGACTTCCAAGCACGTAGTGCTTCTCTCGAGAAGTTGAATCATGACTTGAAGTCCAAATATCATTCCTTAGTGCTGGAACATGAGAAGGTCAAGGCTGTAACGCCCCGGGATTTCGTCCTCCCTCATCCCGGTGCGTCGAGCACCATACCGCTCGCTAATGTCAATATTATCCCACTTTAGTCACTGCGGATATCCAGCAATAGAGGGTTTTGGATCAGGGCCCACCCATGTGGTTTACCCAAAAAGGCCTTGACATTAGTTAGAGTATGGTTAAGCTCTATATACTACCGAAACAACCACTTCCTTGGCAATGTGGGACTAACACCAACTCACCACCTTAGAAATAGAGCCGTCCTCGGCTCTGCAGTACACTCAGTACAGACCCAAAATCTCCGACGTTCCCTGCCAAGTGAGACAAGTACCTGGCGCTCCCTGGGCCTTTCCAGCGTACTTCCCACCTACAACAGGCGACCCGTCGTCAACTTTGATACCAACTGTAATACCCCGGGATTTCGTCCTCGCTCATCCCGGTGCGTCGAGCACCATACCGCTCGCACCGGGATGAGCGAGGACGAAATCCCGGGGCGTTACAGTTGGTATCAAAGCTGATGGTGACGATGGTGTCGAGGGAGAAACAGTTAATTCTGATGGTGGTGCTAGTTCTGGTTCTAAGGAGTAGTTTTTGATGTTTCTATTTTACTTTCTCTTCTATTTTCTATCTTGTCTGTTTGTTTGGGTATTTTGATGACTTTCTTTACTTTCTGTTAAGGTGTTTATTGTTAGATTGTGTATATTGGGCTTCTTTCAGGCTCAAGCTTTGTTAGATTTTCCTTACCCTATTTATTTCTCCACGTTTGCTTTCTTTTTTTATGTTTTTACTTTTCTTTTATTGTCCTTCTTCTTCTACATAACTATTCAATGGTGTTTTTGTTCCTTTTGCTGGTTAAGTCTCTTTCATGGTGATGGAATACAAGAATCCCAAAAAGGTTTGTCGTCTCTGTCGTGTACCTTCTGGTTCTGACTTCTTTGGGGAGATTTATGACTCTAATACTAACACTTTTCTCTTTTCTGTTTGGGTCATGTTTCAGGTATGCTACACTTATGGGTGATGAACAAGTTGATGATTAGAGGTTGTACAGTTGTGGAGGATCACAAGTATTCATGTTTGAAATTCATTAAGTATGGGGGAGTAGTTCCTAAAAGCTTCCGTTGATTCTTTGATTGGTTTATGGATTGCATTGCTTCCGTCTCGTCTCTGATTGTCAAAGCTTCATGTTCCCATTGATTATCATATGATGGTGATTCATTGCATATTACCTTGAAGTTTATGTTGGTGTCTTAGGACGTGATTTTCAAGATGATGATCGTCTCATTGGTTAGTATTGAGTGTGAGTGTTCTTGTAGGCATGTATTATAAATGTCGTTGTGTTTGGTTTGGGTTTGTAAGCACGTATTAATATAAGTACGTTTAGAATCATAGGTTTTTGTCCCAAAATGAATGTCAAAGGGGGAGATTGAAACCGGCATTCGGTTGTTTGACATCATTTTGTGACTAGGTTAGGAGTGTCCGAGGTTATCTCATATTGACGTCATTATTAGGAAGTACCTTGATGTGTGAGCGTCGTCTTATGTCTTCTTACTCTCGTTGAAAGTCTGTCAGGTTGTTGTTTGTTCCAGTACGTATGTACCTAGTTAGGATGTACGTACGTAGAGTTGGGCAGAACTTTTCTCGTGTGTTAGAACGTACGTACCTAGTTAGGACGTACGTACGTTGTTCATTCCAGATTACTTTTCAGTTCAGGGACGTACGTACCTAGTTAGGGCGTACGTATGTCATCGGGTATTTTCAGTGTTTTCGGCCCATTTACCCTCTTGGTTAAATCCTAAGTATAAATAGGTTTTTAAGTGAAGAATAAAGTAGTTCATTGGCCGTCCAATTCATCTCTGGTCTTGAAGTTTGTTTAGGTTTTGGTTTAGGTTGTTTTGGTCATTGAACTCATTCTCTTCTTCCCCATTCATCTTCTTCTTCCTTATTGAATATTGAGATCAGCTTCAAGTCTTCTTGTGTGTTCATCAAGAAGTCAAGTATCCTTGTGTGTTCATCAAGGAACTTTGGTGTAAGCTTGTTACATAGATCGATTTCGAGTCTTCTTGTGTGTTCATCAAGAAGTTGAGTGTCTTGTGCGTACATCAAGGTACTCTGGTGAAGTCACGGTGTTAGAGATAACCAGTAGTGTCAACTCGCATTGATTGCAGATAGATGATAGGTTTGTACATCTCTTTTCATCTAGTGGATTTATTTGTTGTCGCGAAGACAACTGTGGACGTTTCTGATAGATAGTAAATTAACACCACCTAATCAAAAGATTATATTTTTATTTGATGAAGTTCTTTCTTGTTCCTGTATAAATTGGATATCAAAGTTGACAAGTAACAAACAAGGGTTGTACCCACCTCAGAGGGGGAGATCTTAGCTCAAACACAATAGAAAACAATTGTTAAGAAACACTAAGGGAATCAATAATAAGAATTGAGATTGATTCTAACTTCCTACAGGCAATAATTAAATAAACCCTAACTTAAGAAGATGGTAGAGATGTAAAGAAGATTTATGATGACAAAAGGGGAGAATTGATATCCACAAACTAAATCATGCAAACATAACATGTTGTTCCTTCGTGTTCAATCTATAACAATTAATTAGTCACCTCAGGTATTCCACTCAATTAAAACGGGATTCTCTTATGCATGCTATTGAATATGTCTTATTAATCAAACCGCCACCTCTCAGCTATTCAATTTAATTAACTCAACATATTGATTCATAACTAAATCATCACCTCTCAGCTATTTGACTTAATTATAAAAGGGTTCCAATAAAAGATATCAACTGCAGATATATAATAATCACCTCTCAGCTATTTCACTACACATTTTTAATTAATATAAACACAACCATTAAAGCTAGGTCTCCCTAAACCCTAACAATAGTATTTTAATAACATGGATAACAATAACATGCAAATATTCATACTTACCTCATATTGCGAATTAGAAGTAAATAAACATTAAGAACTTTGAATCACAATGAACAATAAGAACTAGCATGGTGTTTTTGCATCATCTAGAGTTCTTCAACCATCCCCCTAATTAGATTTAGCTACTCATCCTTGGTGATGACACCATGGAATAAATAAATAAATCACAAGACATCAAAATGGAAAAGATATGGAATTGATACTGAATATTGAGTTTGATACAAAAGAAGAAGAAGATGAACTTTTCTCTTCAATCTTTAATTCATAAAAATCTACCTAAACCTTAGCTACTACTTCTCTTATATAGAAAATACAAAGTAGAATACTTGCATGGAAAGACTTCCAAATTAGGTTAAATTCGTGGCTGCTGCTGTTGGTCTTCTAGAGGTATTAGGTCTTCAGTAAAACCTAATTCTCTTAGGCTTAAGTTGTAACTTGGACCCAAGACCTTCAATTTGATAGCTCATGGGCCCAAATCAGACTTCTGGATCTCCTTGTAGAGCCTTTTTAAGATTGGACTTTAAATAAAACTCTAAATAGAATTTCTGACTTGTGGGCTCCAATAGGACCCGGTTTGGGCTGAGATTTGGACCGCCCCACTTTGACATAAAGTCAAGTCAACTGGTCTGACCGTGGGATGCAGTAGATCTGTGGGTGCAAATATCAATTCTCCTTCTCTCGTGCAAATAACACCTTTTTGCTTGCTTTTCTTGACTTTTGACGGACTTTAACACAATATTCGCATTTCGGCTCATGAAACCTACACAATAAACAAGAAAGAACTAATCAATAGATATAACACAATAATATAAGCTAAGTGCTAGACAAACAAGGTGTTATTCGGGGGATAAATAAACACTTTTGAGGACTTATCAAATACCCCCAAACAACACTTTGTTTGTCTTCAAGCAAAGGTGAGAAGAAAAGAATTAAGGACTCAAAAGAGAAGTAAAATTAAGGTGATTGCATTGTCCATATGCATCAAAACTTTCAACCACAAGGATTTCCCAAGTGGAGGAGTTATAGTCTCCTGAGGGCTTTCCAGAGAAGATACCCACAAACTTACTGCTATGACTAATCCAAAGAATATGAATTTCTACCATTTACCTCAGAAATGGTTATATCAAAGATAAGGATAAGTATTACAAAATCGTTCGTAGGAGATAGCATATTACAAATGCATGAATAAGATATGAAATATAAACCAAGCATAACGGTCTCAAATGCATCGAAGGCAGGCATGTACACATGCTACCACGGGTCTTAAGTTACCATTAGAAAGGTCGCTTTGACTTCTGTCTCACAGTCATACACTCATAAATAAAATCGCTCAGAGATGATGTTTATCATTTTACCTCTATGTGAGGAAGGAAGATGGACAATCATCTAACATATATCAATAAGAACGGACTAGTGTAATGGAATGAACTTAGTCTCAAAGAATGGAAAAATTAGCCTTACTTGAGATGTCGTGTTTTTCACCTTAGCACCTTCTCACTTACTCGCCACATCCTACCATATCAGCTTAGATCTACAAAAGACAATAATAGGTTGTAACTTGGCTTAGGACATGGCTAAAAATGGAAAAGGCTTTTGTGAAATATTTTTGGAACATTCAGGCCTTCAACACTTGTGATTTGTAATAACAACACATGGAGAAATTTTTTGAATTTTTCTTTTGGGAAGAAGTGTTTCTCATCTTCTTTTGGAAAATTTCAATGAAGCTCTAGCCAATATTTTGGAATCTTCCTTTCTTTTTGGATTTGAAATGGTTTGGGAAGATTCTGGCGTTTTCTGGAATTTCTTTAAACTTTTTGATTTTCAATATTTGGTTCATCTCACTAGTTTGGAGATTTCTTTGTATTTCTCCTTTCTTCTTGTAACCACATAAACAATCATCCTCATGTTCCCAAAACAATGGGTAAAAGAACCTAAACATTCTAAGGGTATTAACTCTCACAATGGAGTTGGGTAAGGATAATGGGCTCAAGAAAAGGCTAAGTAACAAGAAAGGCTTATAATGGTTAACCTAAGGGATAAATATCATTAGGGTAGGCTAAGGTAAACATGGTTTATCTAAATGTCTTTGTATCATTTCTAAGTACTGATATGGTGATCACATCTTGAATAAGCTACAAGACCCAAATTTATATTACACCCATTTGATGTCATCTCAAGGCTAATTACAAAAATGAATATGAGACTAAAAACAAACAAAACTGAGAGGATGAGTCTTTTGACTCCAGATGTACGTAATAACTCTCCAAGAAAAGGATGCGGCTCAAAAGCTCACTAGGTTAAGTCTCCACACTTATTCCTCAAGTTTCTCAAGGTGTAGTTGTATTTGCACATGTAATCTGTAATAAATGAAAGTGAATGCCATGCTCATGCTCATGCAAATGTAATAATTACAAAAGGGTTCCAATAAAAGATATTAACTGCAGATATGTAATAATCACCTCTCAGCTATTTCACTACACATCTTTAATCAATATAAACATAACCATTAAACTAGGTCTCCCTAAATCTTAACAATAGTATTTTAATAACATGGATACCAATAACATGCAAATAATCATACTTACCTCATATTGCGAATTAGAAGTAAATAAACATTAAGAACTTTGAATCACAATTAACAATAAGAACAAACATGGTGTTTTTGCATCATCTAGAGTGCTTCAACCATCCCCCTAAGAGCATTCCCAATGCAAGGTGCATTTGGGAGGTGGGGTGGATAAATCCACCTTTTTCTTAGAAATATTGTCCCAAGGGAAGGTGGATTTTAAAAAGTGGGAACCCACGGGTGGATTTCAAGGTTTTTAGTAAAACCTAATTCTCTTGGGTTTAAGTCGTAGCTTGGACCAAAACCTTCAGTTTGATAGCTCATGGGCCCAAATTAGACTTCTGGATCTCCTTGTAGAGCCTTTTTTAAGTTTGGACTTTAAATAGGGCCTAAAATAGAAATTCTGACTTGTGGGCTTCAATAGGACCCGGTTTGGGCTAGGATTTGGACCGCCCCCCACTTTAACATAAAGTCAAGTCAACTGGTCTGACCGTGGGGTGCCCTCAACAGATCTGTGGGTACAAATATCAATTCTTTTTTCCTTCTGCAAATAACACCTTTTTGCTTGCTTTTCTTGATTTTTCGCGGGCTTTAACACAATATTCGCATTTCGGCTCATAAAACCTACACAATAGACAAGAAATCACTAATCAATAGATATAACACAATAATATAAGCTAAGTGCTAGACAAACAAGGTGTTATTTATGGGATAAATATATACTTTTTGAGGACTTATCAGCAGGAAACTCCACATACTCAGTGTTAGGCACCCAAGTGAATAGACGACTTCTCCTGATAAAACGATGAGTTGGATTCATAGGGATAAGGTGAGTCCACTCATTGTACCTGTTTCTCCAATTAGGATAGGTACGAAGGATAATCTTACAGATAGCAGTAGGGAGAATCAACTAACCAGTTTGGAAAACATTCCGAATGCTATCCACAATCCAGGAAGATATGTCAAGAGCATGAAAAATATTAACAATACCATAGACCTCATGCATAGTAACATCATTGACATAATCCAATCTTTCTGCACGCAGTAGCCACGTTAGCAGGGAGGCAAGTAATAGGTGCAACATTAGCATAATTTTCAGAATAGAAGGAAAGAGTGCAAGGTCCAAAGTGATCAAGGTAATTATCCAAAATATCAACCTCATTGGCAAGAAAATAATCAGGATGAGGCAAGATAGGTCGCAATTGCAAATGAATACCTAAGGCTCGAGAGATGGCAAACGAATTAAAAAGTACCGGAAACCCATGCATATGCACTTGGAAACCATCAAAAGGAATAGCTTCGCCAAAGGGCAACGTACGGTAAAAGTCTCTTACCATAGAAGGGGAATACACAGCAGTAGAATCATAAAGAAAACCTTCCCAACCTTTGTCAAAAATCTCATCCCGAAAAGAAGCTCCATAAGGACTATCCATAATTCCGGAAAAATCCATCTCGGGGATGATATCCATGCCATCGGGCATCCACAACCCATTCTGAACATTAGCCATTGCAAAAGAAAAGAGAAAACACCAAAAAACCAGCGCGAAAACCGAGAACAAGCCATACAAAACGAACTCAGAGAACTGCTGCCAGACTAGAACTCAACTCGAGTTCTAATAACCCTATCTGGAACTCGACTCGAGATCAGGTAGGTTCCAGAAAATAAAAAATTGAAAAAGTTTTTCTGAATTTTGAGTGACGGTCCCCCAACCTAGGTTTGGTATATATAGGCAAAAAATAAAGAGTTTAAGCCTTAATAGGACTCCAAAAGTTGCCTAAAACCTTAGGGTTTCCAAAAATCAAACCCTAATTTTTTTTCTTTTAAAATATTTGGACTTAGGTCCCTAGGACCAGAAAATTTTCAAAATACATCCACAAATCCTGATTTTTACAATAAAGCCCAAGAATGGCTAAAAATTTCAGAAAAGGACAAAAGTTTGCAAAATTTTAAAAATTCAACCATTTTCATTAATATTTGAAAATAAAGTACAATGATTGAAATTTTAATACAAGAGTGCAAAAACTAAACTAAAATACATAAAAAATTACAATGGTTAATAAACAAACATCTCATCCTCGTCGTCGAGGAGGTTGCCCTTGGCCTTCGTCCAAACGACGTTGGACGTCCTCGACGGCATCCAAAATCTTGCCCATACCCCTCTAGAGAAGCTGGAACACCACTCCTCATTGGTATGGAGCTGGTGAAACGCGTGCTGGTCGTCGGGCCTGTACTGAATGGGCAGCTCCTCCTGAGGGTCTCACAACAACTGTCTATAAGCTGACAGTCCAGGGTTGGAGACCTCAAGCCGGATAACCGACTCCATAGATAGTGCAGGAAGAAGAGGCGCCTCCCAGTAGCCGGATCCCAGTTGACGAAAACGCCGTGATCGGCCAACTCCATTGACTCGTAAAATCGACGAACCATTTGAAGATCAAATGGCTCGTAATCAGAGCCAAGGAGTACATCCCAGCCTCGGGCGTGAATCCTCTCTACAAACCCACTCCCCCAGCGATTATCGTCGAAGAGACAAGAATAATCGCGTTCACGAACTATCACTTTTGGTCTTTGTCTAGGAGGCATGGTTTTCGGGGATTTTGGTATGGAATTGAAGAGAATTGAACAATGAACAAAACCCCACAAAAGTTTTCAAATTTGGACCACAGATGAGGGAGATCGGAGGAGAGAGGGAACTGTGCTGCCTCGAAACTCGAGTCGAGATATAAATGCATTGTACTGAACTCGAGTCGAGTTCTGGTAGAGAAGAAGACTTTTGTTTGACCCGCGTTGACTTGGTTTGACTCAGAATTGAAAGTGACTTGTGACTTTTTTAAAGACACCTAGGGGTATATATAGAGAAGTGATTTCCCCTAGACGTTTCCCCCACTACTGGAATTACTGGAAATGACGGTATTACCCCGAGAAAGCATAAAGGCACGAAATAATTCAATTTGACTTTGAAAATTCCGTGATAATGTATAAATATATTCGCTCGAACATAAGTATTATTAAGATGTCAAATAAAATCCTAAAATCAAACAATAATTATTAAATCACAAAAATTCAAATAAATTCAAATTTGTAACCATAATAATTATTTAACCAAGCAACCACAACAAAGAGGCCCACCCTCAAACAGATCCGAAAGAGATAGTTTATTTAGCCAAAAAACCACTAAACCTGGCAACTAATAACAAACACTAAAGCACGATCGGGCTTAGAAGATACACAGGGATGCCTCCCAGGAACGCTAAGTTTAACGTCTTCAGCCAGACAGGTGGACATCCAAGTTTCACTCCCTAGATAAATGTTACTCTAAAAAAAGATACAGGAGAGATAAAACGCTAGAGTGGAATGTGTGAAATCCTGATGTCTAATATACAACAAAGAGTCTTTTAAAGTCAGATACTCGAGACTTAAAAGAAGATGAGAAATGACTTTCCCACGCCCAAACAGAGCGGGAAATAGGTCTGTTTGGTGATGACGCTCAAGAGAAAAGTGTGCACTGGATCAATTATACTCAATCAGTAAGAGTTTGTGGACTATGGCCCCGACACTTTCAACCACGCCTCTCAAAAAGAGACAACGGAATAGAGTAAGAGAGGGTCCGGATGCCATCAGGTCAATGGTCAGTCTAAATAGGTAGGGTCCTCTAAGAGAGTTTCTTCAACTTCAGGGGACTTTAATTCATGGAAATGCTTAAGACGTTGACCATTGACTTGAAATTCAGAATTGTCTACAGGGTTTAAACAAGTGATAGTACCATAAGGAGTTACTGCAGACACAACAAAAGGACCCGACCAACGAGACTGTAGTTTACCAGGAAATAAATGCAACCTAGAGTTATATAGTAAAACTTTGTCCCCAATTTGAAAATCTCTACGTAAGATCTGACGATCATGTAGTTTTTTCATATTAGCTTTGTAGGACTTGGAAAGATCATAAGCCTCATTCCAAAGTTCCTCAAGCTCAGACAGCTGGAGTTTTCTCCTTTTACCTGCCTGGTCGAGATTAAAGTTGAGCTTTGTCATTGCCCAGAAGGCCTGGTGCTCAAGCTCTACAGGTAGGTGACAGGATTTTCCAAATACAAAATGAAAGGGAGACATGCTTATGTGAGTTTTAAAAGCAGTACGATAGGCCCATAATGCATCCTTGACTCTACGAGACCAATCAACCTTTTCAGGGTCAACTATTTTTTTGCAAAATATTTTTAATCTCTCTATTGGAAACCTCAGCTTGGCCATTGGTTTACGGATGGTACGCAAGGGCCACTTTGTGAGTAACTCCATACTTTTGGAAGAGTTTTTGAAAAGCGTTATTGCAGAAATGGTTCCCCTCATCACTAATGATCGCACGGGGAACGCCAAATCGGGCAAATATGTACTCTTTTAAAAAATTTACTACAGTTTCCTGGTCGTTGTGCATTGTGGGAATGGCCTCGATCCATTTAGAAACATAGTCTACTGCGACAAGAATGTACAAAAATTCATGACAACCAGGAAAAGGACCTATGAAATCGATGCCCCATACATCAAACACTTCGACAGGAAGAATTGGCTGTAAGGGCATCATGTGTCGCCTAGTGATTTTCCTGAGTTGTTGACAACGAGTGCAGACAATACAATGCATGTGAGCGTCCTTAAAAAGAATTGGCCAATAAAAACCACATTGCAATACTTTATAGCAGCTGTCTTCTTGGCACTAAAGTGTCCACCACAAGCATGCTCATGCCTGAACTTAAGGACCTCTTGTTGCTCCCAGTCGGGAATACAACGACGAATGATCTGGTCAGGACAGTACTTAAAAAGGTAAGGGTCATCCCAGAAATAATGCTTGGCATTAGCAAGGAATTTGGATTTATCTTTCTTGTTCCAATTACTTGGAAACTTGTTGCTAGCCAAGTAGTTAACTATATCTGCGAACCATGGAGCATTGGATATTGTAAAAGGAATCTCATCAGGAAAGTTCTCAAAAATGACACTAGAATCCTAACGACGGTCGAGTCTAGACAAGTGGTTGGCTACTACATTTTCGTCCCTTTTTTATCTCTAATTTCAACGTCAAATTCTTGAAGCAGCAAAATCCAACGAATAATATGTTGTTTAGTTTCCGAATCTAATAGCAGCATGATCCGTGAAGATGACAATACGGGTAATTAAAAGGTAGGAACGAAACTTATCAAAAGCATATACAATGGCTAACAATTCTTTCTCCGTCGTGGTATAATTACGTTGAGCATCATTGAGAGTCTTGCTAGCATAGTATATGAGATGGGGCTTACCATCTAGACGTTGACCTAAAACAGCCCCAACAGCAAAGTCTGATGCATCGCACATCACCTCAAAGGGTTTACTCCAATCAGGCGACCTAATGATGGTCGGGTGCAGTCGTGAGAGCGGTCTTAAGATTTTCAAAAGCACTCTTGCATTCTTTCGTGAAATCAAAAGGTGCATCTTTAAGCAATAAATTGGTTAAGGGATGAGCTATCTTAGAAAAATCTTGGATATAGCGTCGATAGAATCCTGCATGACCCAGAAAGGCTCGAATATCCCTAATAGACTTAGGAATAGGCAAGGATGAAATAAGATCTACTTTAGCTTTATCAACATGGATACCCTCAGGAGAGACTACATGACCAAGAACTATCCCCTTCCTAACCATAAAATGGCACTTTTCCCAGTTAAGACCAAATTCTTCTCAATGCAACGCTTAAAAACTAAGGAAAGATGACTAAGACACTCTTCAAAAGATGAACCATATATAGAGAAATCATCTATAAACACTTCCATAAATCGTTCTACCATATCACTAAAGATGTGTAACATACACCTGCTACTTTTCAAAAGATGAACCATATATGGAGAAATCATCTATAAACACTTCCATAAATTGTTCTACCATATCACTAAAGATGTGTAACATACACCTGTTACACCTCTGGAAAGTAGCAGGTGCATTACACAAACCGAAAGGCATACGGGCATAGGCGAAAGTGCCGAAAGGACAAGTAAATGTTGTCATCTCTTGATCTTTAGGGGCGATGGGAATTTGGTTATAACCAGAGTAACCATCTAAGAAACAATAGAAGGAATGACCAGCCAGGCGTTCCAACATTTGCTCTATGAAGGGAAGAGGAAAGTGGTCCTTCCGGGTGACTGTATTAAGCTTTTTATAGTCGATACAAACACGCCACTTTGTTGGAACTCTAGTGGCGACTTGTTCGTTCTTATCATTGGTAACTACAATCATGTCGGTCTTCTTAGGAATCATATGAATAGGACTAACCCAGGGACTATCCGAAATGGGATAAATCACACCTGCATCCAGAAGTTTAAGAATCTCAGCTCGAACAACTTCTTTCATCGCAGGGTTAAGACGTCTCTGAAGTTCATGAGAAGTTTTAACATCGTCCTCAAGATGAATACAATGAGAACAGACAGAAGGGCTAATGCCTTTAATGTCATGGATAAACCAGGCAATAGCAGAATGATGCTCTAAGATAACTTCTAACAACTGACTCTCTTGTTCGGTAGTAATAAGAGATGAAAAAATAATAACAGGATGACTACCGTCTGAATCAAGATGAGCATATTTCAGCTCAGGAGGAAGAGGACTCAGAGTAACAGGAGGTGGAGTGATGGTCTCAACTTGGGTCTCAGAATCTATGCTACAAACCGAATCAAGGGCCTCAGGGTCTTTAGGTTCAAAGATAGGCATAATATCAAGAAGAGCATTGGTTTGGGCAATAGATTGGTCAATGTCAAAGTCTTCATTATGCATGGCAAGGCAGTGAACAACCGGATCTTCACGATAATAACTATGCACCATCTCATAAGGTAATGAGTCTAGAATGCACACATCTTCAGATAAGGAAAGATCAGGGGGTTGTTAGCCAAGGTTAAATATATTTACTTCAACAGTCATGGAGCCAAAAGTGAGAACCATGAAACCGTTCCGGCAGTTTATGAGAGCATTAGAGGTGGCCAAAAATGGACGGCCAAGGATGATGGGTACTGAGTCATCGACAGTAGGTTCAGTATCCAACACCACAAAGTCAACGGGGTAGTAAAAGTAAGACACTTTAACTAATAGGTCCTCAACTATACCTCTAGGTACTTTCAATGATTTGTCGGCCAGTTGTAATGACATTTTCGTGGGTTTCATGTTTGTTAGACTTAGGCTAAGGTACAAGGAGTAAGGAAAAATGTTAACACTCGTTCCTAAGTCTAGCAAATCTTTTCCCATGAACTTGTCACCAAGCTTGCAGGGTATGGTCGGTTTTTCAGGGTCCTTATATTTTACAACGCCGTTATGTTGGACAAGTGCAGAGAATTCCTCTGCCACAAGCGCGTTTTTAGGCACATTTGTTTTTCTCTTAGAAGTGCACAAGTCTTTCAAAACCTTAGCATAGGAATATATCTGTCTAATAGCCGTGAGGAAGGGTATATTAATATTTATATGTTTGAACACATCAAGTACTTCCTCTGTTTGGACTTCCTTTAGAAACCTTGTGAGTCTCTAGGGGTAAGGTACGGGCGGGTTGTAAGTTCGTGGAGGATCCACAATCTCACGGGTAGTCTTCTTCGGCTTAGAGGTGGTCGCCTCATTAGCCAGAGCTTTAGGTGGGGCAACATGTGCAGAGGTAACCGAGGTCACAATATTAGGACTCGGTGTATAATTAATTTGATTATCAACCTGTTTTCCTGACCTAAGGGTGGAAACCGATTTTACTTCAGCAAGCGGTATAGACGGATTTGCAGTATCGTCACCAAGGCAACTTCCTTGCCTTTGGGATTCGGGATGGACTGTCCCAGAAATCTACCCTTTTCATCAAGTTTTTGTTCAATCCTCTGGATGTCTTGGGCATTTGACTCAATGGACGCCTGGGTCTGTTGAATGAAACGTGCAAGCACATCCTCAAGGGAGGTCTTAGGAGGGGCAAATTGATTGGTTGGCACATGGTCCCTGGAACTACTCATGTGATGAGTATTGTTCGAGTAAGGGGGGACCTGTGCCCTGTTCCGATTATCAGTATTACCAACATACGTGGCATTGTTACGTTGTCCATAAGAGTTGTTTAAACCACGTGGAGCCGCATAATTATTATTGGAATAAGAAAGCTTGGAGCGGTCCATATATGGGTACGTGGCATTACCCCTAGTAAAGTTGGTTCTCTCGGGGTAGTTAAACGCACAGGCTTCCTCAGTTTCTGGTGAATTATAAAGGAGAGGGTAGAACTCGGCAGTATGGGTCTCGCAATCACAAGCATCACATTGGAGAGTGGGGGCACTCATAACGGGTGATATGGGCTTAAGGGATACCTCAAGTGTTTCTACCTTTTTTACTAAACCATGAAGTAGATTTTTTAGCTCAGGGTCAGGTTTGACCTCATAAATGCCTCTAGGTTTATCAAATGAGTCTGGGGTAGTGTTTCTCGGGGTATGTCCAGGTAAGTCCCATTGCTGGCTATTAGTGGTAATCTTTTCAAGGAATGCCAGAACCTTGGCGGTGGGATAATCAAGGAAGTCTCCACTGCTCATGCTTTCAACCGTGTTTCTAGTCATAGTATTAAGGCCTCTATATAGAATCCTAACTTTTTCAGTGTCATCGACTTTGTGGTGTGGACACCGAAAAAATAGGTCTTGAAAACTCTCCCATGCATCAAAGAATACCTTGCCCACTTTCTGCCAGAAATTTCTTATGGCATCAACTATGTCATTAGTTCTGGTAATAGGAAAGAATTTGGTCAAAAACTTTTTACTTAGTTGATCCCAGGTGTCAATAGAATTGGAAGGAAGGCCATGTAACCAGTGAGATGCTCTATCCTCAAGAGAAAAGGGGAACAATCTCAAACTAACTTTCTCCTCAGACAAATGTTTCTCCTTAAAAGTATTGAGAATGGTCAGAAACTTATTGAGGTGTTGATATGGATATTCCCATGGAAGTCCATGGAACTTAGGCAACATGCCCACAATCTGTGGGCGAATGCCATAGCTATCTGCAGTTGTCTTGTGTAGGACTATGCAGGTAGGTGGCCCAGTGGCCAAAGGTGAAAAGTAATCCCGAAGGGTAGTTTCTTGAGCCATAGGGGCAGGTGTTACTTCAGAAAGTGAAGTTGAGTCGTTGAATTCTTCTTCAGAAGGTATGGAGGTTGAGTCGTTAAACTCTTCCTCAAGAGAAGGAGCGAGGTCCGTGATTATGCTCTTTGTGTAGATTGGAGTTGGTTTGGACAAGATTTTACTAGATCTAAGATGCATGAAACATGCGCATTACATATGCCACAGAAGTCATAACCATTCAAAAACATCTAATAAGGGGCTCAAAAACTGACTCAATTTTGTGTTCACCCAAGTCAATGAGTTCTTTCCAAGCTTCCCTTGTGAATTCTCCTTATATTTCGAGGGTCAAGAAACGAATAACCAGTGTGGGAGGTTTTTCGTGTGTAAGCAACGTTCCTTAATTAAATAACCACAGTGATTCTACAGACGTAATCTGTAGGGGTTCCAGACCCAAATTCTAACTTGTGCTCCAATCAAAGAATGGTTCACGCAGTATTAGTTGAAATATCTGCTCAAGGTCTCAAATGAACATCGTGATAGCATGACTTTAGTTTGTTCAATTTTAAAGCTTAGGATATTGCAATCAATTGATATTAGGTTTCACTTTTAGGCCAGGTCCGCCTTGCAGTCCCGGTTTAACAAGTAAAAATAGAATTTAAAATCAAGCAACAATCAATGTCATGCTAATCAATACAGAAACTTTTCTTGCAGGGGATTCGAGGATGGTTAGGAGAATGCTTACCTCCCACTTTGTGCTAAAAAAAAAAAAAAAAAAATGCCAAACAAGTGCACAAAAGTAGGGAGAAGACGAGTTGAAGTCGACTAAGGGGAAACCGCTCCTTGGGTTTCAATCGTCCTTAGGAGTCGTTCCTTAGTAGACTCAAGCCTAGCTCCACAACCTTGCTCTACTATCCGCCGCGAGCACACAAAAAATAAATCCTAACAACACCTACTTTAAAAATATTACAACTGCGACCCCTTCGTGGATCGAATAATTAAATACCTCACAATCACTCAACAGGAAAAAATATTTCTTAAAAAACTGTTGTGGAATGTTCTGGAAAATTCACGCAGAACGAGGCAATTCTCTGTCTGGAACTCGACTCGAGATTGCTATTGTCCAATCTGAACTCGACTCGAGATCGGTACCAGATCGAACCAGTAACTTTCAGGAAAAATTCCTGAATGTGTGATCTTCTTAAAAATTTGATTTTGACTCCGTTCTTCGATTTTTTTTTGAATCCGTCTTCACTGCAAGATCAATAAGAGGACTAAGTAACAAGACAATTAAAAATAATAAATAAAAGAAATAAAAATAGAAAGGTGGGAGGGATAGAAGTGGGATAATGTCCCGAAACTATTATTCTCGCTTGTGTTTGAATGAACTCCGTTCCTTAGAGCGGCAACGGTGTCATTTTGATATGGAGGAAAAAGTTGTGTTTAACCTCCAAACAAAAGATTATATTTTTATTTGATGAAGTTCCTTCTTGTGCCTGTATAAATTGGAAATCAAAGTAGACAAGTAACAAGGAAGGGTCGTACCCACCTCAGAGGGGGAGATCTTAGCTCAAACACAATAGAAAACAATTGTTAAAAAACACCAAGGGAAGCAATAATAAGAATTGAGATTGATTCTAACTTCCTATAGGCAATAATTAAATAAACCCTAACTTAAGAAGATGGTAGAGATGTAAAGAAGATTTATGATGACAAAGGGGGAGAATTGGTATCAACAAACTAAATCATGCAAACATAACATATTTTTCCTTCATGGTCAATCTATAACAATTAATTAGTCACCTCTCAGCTATTCCAATTATTCATTAATACCTATGATAATCAAGTAGTCACCTCTCAGCTATTCCACTCAATTAAAACAGGATTCTCTTATGCATGCTATTGAATATGTTTTATTAATGAAACCGTCACCTCTCAGCTATTCAATTTAATTAACTCAACATATTGATTCATAACTAAATAATCACCTCTCAGCTATTTGACTTAATTACAAAAGGGTTCCAATAAAAGATATCAACTGCAGATTTGTAATAATCACCTCTCAGCTATTTCACTACACATCTTTAATCAATATAAATACAACCATTAAAGCTAGGTCTCCCTAAACCCTAACAATAGTATTTTAATAACATGGATAACAATAACATGCAAATAATCATACTTACCTCATATCGCGAATTAGAAGTAAATAAGCATTAAGAACTTTGAATCACAATGAACAATAAGAACAAGCATGGTGTTTTTGCATCATCTAGAGTGCTTCAACCATCCTCCTAAGGAGATTTAGCTACTCATCCTTGATGATGACACCATGGAATAAATAAATAAATCACAAGACATCATAATGGAAAAGATATGGAATTGATATTGAATATTAAGTTTGATATAAAAGAAGAAGAAGAAGATGAACTTTTCTCTTCAATCTTCAATTCATAAAAAGCTACCTAAACCTTAGCTACTACTTCTCTTATATAGAAAATACAAAGTAGAATACTTGCATGCAAAGACTTCCAAATTAGGTCAAATTCGTGGCTGCTGTTGTTGGTCTTCTAGAGGTATTAGGTCTTCAGAAAAACCTAATTCTCTTGGGCTTAAGTTGTATCTTGGACCAAGACCTTCAGTTTGATAGGTCATAGGCCCAAATCAGACTTCTGGATTTCCTTGTAGAGCCTTTTTTAGATTGGTCTTTAAATAAAGCCCTAAATAGAATTTCTGACTTGTGGGCTCCAATAGGACCCGGTTTGGGCTGAGATTTGGACCACCCCACTTTGACATAAAGTCAAGTCAACTGGTCTGACCGTGGGGTGCCCTCAGCCGATCTGTGGGTGCAAATATCAATTCTCCTTCTCTTGTGCAAATAACATATTTTTGCTTGCTTTTCTTGATTTTTGGCGGGCTTTAACACAATATTAGCATTTCGGCTCATGAAACCTACACAATAGACAAGAAAGCACTAATCAATAGATATAACACAATAATATAAGCTAAGTGCTAGACAAACAATTTGTTATTCAGGGGATATATATACACTTTTGAGGACTTATCAGTTTTCCATATTGGGTTTTACCACGTTAAAAATATTGTGTGTTCATTTACCTTCTGTTTATTAATTTGCTTGTTTGATTAGTGGTAAATGTGGTAATAGCACTATTTGTGGAGTTTCACAGTTGATAAGCTTGTTTCTACAATTTGAAAGCTTTTTGCAAAACGAATAGGAGATTGAACCTTCAAAATTTACTTGCAAAGCTTCCCTGACAACCTCTTCACAAGAAGGATCCTGTTACCACATTTTTTCGAATCGAAAAGGACGTTTGGATTTCAGGAAGTAAGGTGCACATCTCAGAAGCAACATCTTGTGATCTGAATCGACAGTAGGTAAGTGCTTCAGAGTGGCATTTTGGAACTTTAGGCGCCAGTTTGCGTTGCAAAGTGCTCGATCCAATCTTTTTAGAATTCTGTTGAAACCAGATTGTTTATTTGTCCAGGTAAACATACGACCACAAAAACCAACATCAAACACTTCAGCCTCATTCATAAAATCATGGAAGCGTTGTATTTTGTACTGCTTTGGTCCTTTACCTCCAATTTGCTCATCCTCATGTGTAACATCATTCCAATCCCCTATTAATAACCAAGGAGAATTTCCAACTTGGTTTTTGAAAGAAGCTAGAGCAGTCCATTCATGCGTTCTTATTTCAAATTTCGAATTACCACACACAAACGAGTAGTAACACAAAGAACCATCTTTCTCTTTGATCTGAACATGAATCAAAACATCAAGATGGACATCCAAATCCCAAAACAGCCATAAACCCCCAGCTAATCCTCGAAATGGAACTACAAACATCTTCCAATAATTTCTAAAAGTAGAAAGTAACTTTGTCGAGTTTCTTTTAGAACATTTTGTTTCAATTAAATAAACCAACTCAGGCCTTGATCTTTTTATTTCATCTTGCAAACATTCAAGCCTCGAGCTTCGGCCAGCTCCTCGGCAATTCCACACAAGGATATTTATTTCTGTTTGAGGAACTGCTTATAAGCAACCACAAGAACCGGTCGGGTTACCACCATCTAAATTCCAGCCAATCATCTGACTTTCCTGAAGAAATTAAAAATTCAAGATGAGTGCTTAGGTACCCAAACCAATCTCACCAATCAAAACCTCATCTACCCTATTCCTTCAAATCCATAATCAAACCTCTGTCCAAAACTCCAAAACCAGTTCACCAACACCGTATTGGACAACTTTAATGCTAACTAGAAGAGATTAGTGAGGATTGAGCTAATGAAATATAAACAAATCACCAACGTAACCCTTCAAACTAAGATCTCAACCAAAGAAGCATGAAAAACTCGAACTCTAAACAATATACCTTTATCCTCTAAACAAGTTATTGTATCCACTTAATATGCAATTTTACTAAATCATATTATATATTGAAAAATGTTAAAAAGAGGATTAAAGATGGTTATCAAAGTATATTGGTCATAGTTTCATATGTATTACTTAGATTTTGTGAAAAAATAAGAATGCATGAGTGTTTAAACAAAGGAAGATTATCAGTTTCAATGATGGTTAGAGAGCACATGAGTCTGTGGGTCAACAGATACATCCATCTCACAAAGTGGAGAGGTCGTTGGTTCGAAACACGCCAGTAACTGATTGTTTGATATAAGTTTCCTCATGTAATTTAAAGGGGTAAGGGGTGCCCTCAACCCCGTTTGCCAAAAAAAAAAAAAAAAAGATGGTTAGAGATGTTAGTTATTATATTGTTCTGGTGGGGGATGGGAAAGAAGAATGGAGTACAAATTTGACGAGTTTCTTGGCATTACACCAGACAAAATGAGGGATTTATGTTTAAACTGGGTTATGTTCTCTTTCTTATGGTTTGGGATGTAACCTAAAAAGAGTATATAGTCTTTTGTGAAGTTAACTATACCTTAAACGTTTTTATGAACTTTTCGTGGTAATACAATTTTCTTTTTGTCTGTACTGTAAGGGTTTTGTCCTCAGTCGAGACATCAAACTCATGCATCAAATTACAGACTACAATCCACATATATTAATAATATGGAATATATATCATGTCTTTGTAATTTACAGAACAACAAGTAATAATTTAGAGGATATTACTACTGAATTTAGTAGTAATGGGTGAATTTTTTAGATTTTAGAGTAATTTTGAAAAACCTTTTGAAATCAAAAGGATATTTTTTTCGAAAACCCAACTTCTCAGTAAAAAAATATGAAATTTTGAATTTTTATTAATATTAGAATTTTTTTAAAAAAATTAATTTTTTAAATTTAAAATTTTATAGTTATGTGGGATCTCGTTTGAAAGATCTCGTCGAGATCTTTCCAACCATATACACCATGTTGATTTTCGATTTCTAAATCATAAGTTATAAAATTTTCAAATGTTAAAACCAAAGAGTTATACACCAACTGTTTTTTTGTCTTTTTCTTTTTCTTTTTTTGTTTTTTTTCTAAGTTTTTTTCTAAGTTTTTTATCTTATACTGACTTTAGAGGACAAAGGGTTGATTTTAGAGGATATAATACAAGGGTAATTTTAACAGGTTAAAAATTATGAAATAGTCAAAGAACTTGTTTGAGAAGATGAGCCATGTGAGGGCCTACTGGAGAAAAGGCACCTAAACATGGGGTTTTTTTAGGATATTACCCTAAAATAAATTACCAGATGCGTCTGCTGCCAAGAGTTATAGATTTAGTCATTTAGAAAACCATTCCCATTTTCCAGCTCAATCTATCTTCACTGATGAATTCATTGAATAGCTCAACCATTCCCTCCTCTCCTTGGGCATTCTCTCTTTCATTTCTTCGATTACATTATGATCCAATATCAAAATCATTTTTGAACCAAAATAATGTAATAATTGGGGAATAGGAAGAGAAGCTATGTATAACATATATAGAAGAACAATTGTACTAACAAACACAAGATCTAGAACTGCAAAAGGATATATACATCAATATATCCAACATAATATGCGATGATCAAAACGACTATAACTGCTGAATAGTATGCTCCCTTCTCCTATAGTTGATGAAATTTTAGAACTTTCTCTTTCAATAGATCAAACCAGTTCTGATGAGTTGTTATGGCCACATCATAGTTCGGGACAAGTGTCAGTGAAATCTTTATACACTTATCTTACTGAGGATACTTACCAAGGCCTGCAGTCTAACACCTTATGGACCCAGTTATGGCACCTCAAACTACCAAATAAGATCAAACACTTTTGGTGGGCGATTTTGCAGAATAAAACACCAACTAAGACCATGTTAAGTCATAAAATGTCTCATATAGATACTGTTTGTGCTCTCTGTCATTCAGCTCAGGAAGAGAATACTCATCTTTTCTTGCAATGCTCTGTGTCAAGTACAATTTTACAATGGGTAGCTCAGAGATGCCATCTCAGGCTACCTGCTCTTCCACTTAATCAAGTTTGGTTCCATCAACACTGGAGGCTCAAAAAGGACAATACATTCCAGATAACTCTAATAAGTTGTTATTTGGGGAATCTGGAAGGCAAGGAATAGGAAAATTTTCCAAGCTATGCCTCTGCATCCTTTCTATATATATAAATGGTATCTTTTTAACAGTTATGCTTATTGGACACACAATGATCATCACACACACCTCACCAGAAGATACCCTGTTTATGTGACTTGGGCACCACCACAACCTGAGTGGATGAAACTTAATGTAGATGGTGCAGCTAATGACTCTTCTGCAGGAATTTGACTAGTTTTCCGTAATGAATATGCTCGTTTTTTTACAGGCATCTCCAGAAGGTTGGGACATTGCTCCAACAACATGGCAGAACTATGGGAGTCAGAGATGGACTCCAACTAGCTCGAGAGGTCGGCATTACCAGACTAGAGGTGGAGACAGGGAAAGGCAGATATACTCTGACAGGGAAAGGCAGATATACATGGTGCTTCAAAAAATTAGTGTCAGATTATAAAAAGTTTAGTGTAGGAATAAATGTCATCTACATAAGTATATAGGGAATGTAACCAGGTCACAGATTTGCTCGCGAATAGAGCACTGCAGAATGTTAATATGGGGTGTTGGATCCCGACTCCTGATCCGCAGTTAGGGCAGCTTTTGTACTGGGACAGTATTTCTAGTGTCTACACTAGAACAGTATGTACAAGTTCAATTAGATAAATAAATATATTTTTTGATAAAAAAAAGGGTAATTTCCCGAATAAGTACAACATTAGGCACAACATTCCCAAATATGCAACAAGTCTAAAGTTTTTCCCAAACAAGCACAAAGATTTTTTTGTTTCCTTTTCTACCCTTCTTACACATTCTCTCTCTTAAGTACATAACTTTTAAACATCACCATCATTCTCTCTCTTAAGTACTTCAACATTAAACATGATAATGACATGCAAACAAACACTATCCCTTAGATCTCATTTTTTCATCTCAACCGTCCATCTCTTTTGCAAACCTTAAACCTTAAAAAAGGTTTTTCTTCTTTTTCTTCTTCTTCACTGATTTTTCTGTTGTTCTTCATCTGCTATTATATAAAAAAGGTTTTTCTATTTCAAGGTTTTAATCTATCACTTAGTTGTTAGGTTGTTGTGTTATTATCACCTACAATTTCGGTTTTTCCGTGGTACCATCACCAACATAAAGAAACTTTGGTACTGTTTTAATGGGGAAACAAAAGACAACCAAGAAGAAAGTTAATGTTCTCGAGGAAATACCCATACCTGGTATGTATTTAAACCCTTAATGTAATGATTGATATTTAAGAGGGCTTGCTATTCAATTTCATACTGTTTTCGAATTAAATTCGCAATAAATTCCTCATGGTTTGGTAACCCTTGGTATTGTTTAAGTTAGTTTGTATTTGTTCATTTTGAAAGGTTTGATTTTGAAATATTTGAAGATGAAAGCTTTGATTTTGAAAGATTTTGAAAGATTTTAATTGATTTTTAAAGTTGGCCGGGCCAAGATGCAAGATGCAAACTTTGTTGTTGAATTGATTTGATTTCTAAGTTTGTTATAGATGCAAGCTTTGTTGTTGAAGATGCAATTTGGTTTAAAGATGCAAACTTTCATTTTTAAAGATTTTAAGATTTCAGTTTGTAGGTAGCAGATAGATTGTCTATGTAAAGCAACAGTTCTTGCCAGTAGCAGATACAATAGAAGCATGTAGCAGATACATTTTAGAATGCATGAAACACTTTGAATAACTACTATAACACTGTGATACTAATCAACATTATTAACATGTGGATACTTTTAGCGAATACTTTCAATGTAATTTATCGATTTGGTGGTCTGTTGGAGGTCACAACTGAGGGGGAAGAGGTTGGTTATGTGGATGGAGAGTCAAGAATAAGGATTGTTGATATTCAGACGACCTATACAGACTTCTTCAAATAGGTATCTTCCTTATGCAATCCTCCAAAAGGAACATGGTCACTTCGAGCAGTAGTCAACCTCAGGGTATCCAAACTTGAATGTGAAGATCATTATAAGGCAATGTTAGTTTCCATATCCAATTCAGCTACAATGTGCATATCTGTTTGGATTGTTGATCATAGAAAACCACCTATACTGAAGATTGTACCTGACATAGCAAGGAGTGAAGAGAGGGAGATATCATTTGTTTTACAAAATGAGGCTCCCAAAAGCAAAGTGAAAAGAAAGTTTTTTCCTGAAGCTATTCCTTCTTATACACCTTTGAGTGAAGAGAGGGAGATACTACCAATGCAGTTACAAAATAAGGCTTCTAAAAGTAAACCCGATTACTCTACTTATCATACACCCACCAAACCTCTTAATATTCCAAATGAATATAGGTTGCAGACTCCTACTCAAGATCCAAGTGCTGATATGATAGTCAAGGGAATGGGGCATGCAAATGACCGTGTAGTTTTGGAAACCCCTCCAATCCAACATACTCCCACATCTGCTACCAATCCATTATCAGCCACTACTTGTACACCCCTATCTGTTAAAAGCAAAGGTTTCATGGATGCAGCTGGAATTCTTTCTGCCATGCAAAAAGATGATGGTTTTTGGGATTCACTTTCATTACAAGATGTTGATGATGTTCTTCAATCTGCACAGAAGATACCACCGACATTAATAGATGATGATAGCGAGGAGGACTCTCAATCTCCTAAGTGTGAGGAATACCATTGGGATACAGATCCAGAAGTTTTCGACTCACCTGCATCTTGGAATACTGAAGATGAGCTCGAGGATCAAATGTGGGATGATAGTCAACCAATGTTTGGTCCTTCTAGACCAATCTCCGAAGAAGGCAGCCCAAATGTTGGTGATAACGCAGACACGCAGCAAGGTGACAATGTGGCCGATGCAAATGAGAGGAAAGAGGGAGTCAGGTGCAATCTAGCCGATAGGTTTGACAATCTAGACGATATGGACAACAATCAGCCATCACAACACGATATGCCGTCTCAAACCAATAATGTGCCTCCTCAGAACAATGTGCCTTTTCCTAGCAATGTACCACTGCAACATAATACTAAGGTTGAGGAAAATCGTGATTTCGATGAGGTAAAACGCGAACTTAACAATATTTTTTCCTCCTATATTGCGACTAAAAGGGCAAATGTAGGTTGTGCCCCTCACACAGAGCCTGCACACAACGACTATGTTCAACCTAAACGAGGAGTAATCTACAACAATCGTGATGAGCTTGAAAGGGATGTCCAAACATACGCGATTAAAATGGAAAAAGATCTAAAACGTGTAAGAGGATGATTTTTAGGTGTCCAGTTGGTGGGTGCAAATGGTATCTGTATGCAACCCCAAATGGTTTTGATGGAAGTTGGATTATAAAGACACTTAGAGATGACCACTCGTGCGGTAACTTTAGGGTTGGAAGTAAAAACCGCCAAGCAAACAGTGATTAGGTTTCAAGAGTTTGTATGAGAAGGTTGAGGGACAACCCAGACTTGCCACCCCTAAAATTGGTGAGTGCAATCAATGAAGAATACATGGTCAAAAATTCTTACAAAGTTGCATGGTTAGCTAAAGAGAAGGCAATGAGGAAGGTAAATTAAATCTATCCCTTAGAAAGACGAAGCTATCTGTTACATAGTCATTACAATCGTCTACAGTAAGTACTATATTGTCTTCAAAGAGCTTAACTGTTTATTTATTTACAGATAAGAGGAAGCTACAGCCACTCATACCAAATGCTTGAAACATACTGCAATGAGCTGAAGAAGGTGGATCCAGATGCAGTAACAGACATTCTTACCAATCCATTGGGTAATTTTGAATGCATATTTTGGACATATGGTATTACAATTAGAGCTTACAAGAAGACTCTACGTCCCATAATCTTGGTTGATGGAACTTTTCTTAAGGGAAGATACCCTGGCACAATTCTTACAGCAATTGCAGTTGATGGCAACAACCATATCTTCCCCATCGCTTTCGCAATTGTTATGAAAGAGAAAAATGAAAGTTGGGACTGGTTTTTCACAAAGTTAAGGGACCATGTTGTTGGAGAGGATCATGAGTTTATTTTGTTATCTGATAGGCACAAAAGTATCATCCAGGGTGTCCCTAAAATCTTGCCAAAGGCTATCCATATGTACTGTTCTTATCACTTGAGTGGCAAGTTTGGTAACAAGAAAATCAAGTTCTTGGTCCAAGAAGATGCAAAAACTCTCAACCAAGATGAATTTTGGGGAATGATGCTTAGAATCTGGTGTATGTCAAGCAAGGCGCATGAAAAACTTATGGATGTTGGTCCTGTAGAAAAATGGGCAAGTGCTTTTCAAGAAAAATCAAGGTCAGTCAATATAAATATATATATCTGCTAGTGTGTTGGTTCTATTCTCTACAGATACCTTTCTATCGCCCAGACGTTGTACGATATCGCCTACATTATCCTTTGATTATGTGTTGCAGGTATGGAATTGTGTCCATAAATCACGTGGAGTCCTGGAACAAAATGATTGTTGGGGAGAGAATGATGCCAGTTACTACTGTTTTGTCAATGATAAGAGACAATGTGATTAGGCATTATCGCGATTACCACAATGACTCCCTAAAGTTCAACTCACCAGTTACAACATGGTGTCAAGAGCTAATAATTCACAATGCTTCCACAGCAAGAAGATGCACAGTTGAAAGAGTTTCAGCAGGAATTTGGACGGTTACAGGGCTGGTTAGGTCATGTGTAGTCGATCTTAACAAAAGAACATGTACATGCAAATGGTTTCAGCATATGAGGATCCCATGTGCCCATGCCATGGCAGCCATAAAGGATGTAGGCCATGATCCATACAAGTTTGTTGATGTTTTTTTCTTGAAAGAAACATACATGGAAACGTACAAGGAAAAATGGATTCCCACTCCTGGAAAGGAGTCATGGCCAACTACACAACCGACAAGAAAAATATTGCCACCACTTAAAGTTTGCATGCCAGGTCGACCTAAAGTGGTCAGGAAGAGAGGTAAAGCTGAAGGTGTCCCATTCCAGAGTAGGAGATGCTCAAGGTGTAAACGGAGAGGTCCCAACAAAAAAACTTGCACTGAATTCATAGATGACTATGATCTTTTCACTCCAATGCAGTTTGGAGAAGGACCTCCTCTCTCTCCTCTCAATCAAACAGCATAGTAGGTGGAAGAATATTTGGCTATGTATACACTTTTGCTATCTTTTGCTATGTATACAGTTTAGACTTCACATATTATCTGCTATTAAGGGCAGTCTATCTACTAGACTGATTCTACTATCTGTTATTTAAAATCTTAGAATCCGTACTAACATGTTCAATAGAGTTAAGAAGAGGGTAATCCAATATACTAAACAAGGTGTCTACCATAAGTTAAAAGGATCATAAGTTTCAGAATACAATAAATTCAGAATACAAAACAAGAAATAGGTTCATAAGTCTTCACAAAACATGTCAATAGGTTAATAAATCAGTTCTTTCTCTTTGGTGGTAGCTCTCCACAATCAATTAGGTCTCTAGCAATGCAGTAGCGCATCTGCAAAGGATCTGCCTCAAATTCCGGTGGTATTCCTCGAAGGACACATTCGACGAATGCAAGAAGGAATGCCCCACAGGTACAAAAGTCTAGTTGTGTAACACAGGATACATACTCACGCTTCCACTTCCTTTCCAAATCAAGATGAATTTGCGATGGGTCTGCAGCATAAATAACATAGGGCAACATCTTCTCCATGTTTCTCAGTTCTTTAGTTGCTTTTTTGTAGCCCAACGAATCATAGATCCTAACTATTCTCTCACTGAAACTAAATGAGAGCAGAATCCAATGATTGTTATCCACCTGTATTTAATAATAGATATATAAGATATGGTAGATGTAATGTACATTATAGAAGATACAGACTAATTCCTAGCGTGTCTATTATGAATTAGTAGATACTCATCCATATGTAGCCGATACGCAGAAACTAGTAGCCGATAAGCTATACAATGTAGCAGATCATGGAAATGGTTCTAGGCCCTCGTTAAGCACCTATAAAACACAATTGGCCCAACTAAGGCCCGGTTTGTAAAATTGGCCCTCTTTAAGCATTTGTAAAATAAGAAAAGACCCATTTAACGTTGATATTGTAAAAACGGCCCTTTCACTACCGATAATACCCTTCTGGTTTATGCAAACAAATGTTTGCATTTTATGGTATGTCATTGTTTCGAGTATGCAAACAAGTTTTTGCATTTAATCTTTATGTGTTATCACTGATGCAAACAAGTCTTTACATTTTCTAGTTTATCTTGTCGTCGTTTCGAGTATGCAAACAATTCTTTGCATTTACATTTTATGGTTTATGTTGTTGTTTGCAAGTATGCAAACAAGTCTTTGCATTTTATATTTGTATTGTGACAGATATAAATAAGTATGTTTATATGTTTATGATATGCAAACAAGTCTTTGCATCAGTCGAAGGGTAAACTAGTCCATAAGACACGGAAATCAGCGGTTGGGCCTATTTTACCATTAGTTCCCTAACTGGTCCAATCTTATATTTCCACACCTTAATTGGGTCCGTTTTTTTTTTCCCTGTGTAGCAGATACGGTAGTATAACTGAAGACAAATACTTGTAAAGGAACAAGAAGTGCCTTAGCTTTCACAGGGTGTACTTGATCGCGGAGGCCTATCCATGGATCAACAAGAGAAGTAACATTTGATGGAATCCTAAATCTCCCAGATAATATCCTCTCTTGTGGCTTCATTTTCTTAAAACTTTTATCCATCATTAGAGCATCAAACTGAGGCTTCATATAAGAGGCGATTTGGGTCTAAACAGATGAAAGCAAGAATAAGAACTTGCTTACATGTAGTAGAATTAAAAGAACATAACCATGGAAGACTAAATATTCAGAAGAGTATACTTACATGTAGAAATACAGTTGGAACCACAGCACATTGATCTTCTTCTTTGTAATCTTGTGGCCTCCTTCCAATCATCCAACGAGCCAACAACCTCAAATAATTATCAATAACCTCATCATTAAGCCAGTTGTCTTTATAGAGTGTGTTGAAAGCACTCACAGGGCATGATTGAAGATAACCATAAACCCTCACATACTGCCTAAATCTCGAAGGTTCATTAGCTAATCCCCAGAAATAATGAAGAAGATTTGCTTCTTCCTTCTCAACTTGCCTAGTGAAGAATGGATCCCTCATTATATCTTGAATCTTTGCATCACACCTAAGACCAATCTCAACCTCCTCAGGTGACATTTTGGCCAAGTATTCTGCATCCTGTTGCCTCTTTCTATCCCTAAAGAACTGAAGATCGAAGTTTTGGATATCATCATCATCATCATCTAAACAGACACCAAGATAAAGAATGGAGGCTTTATATTTGTTAGGACTAGCTGTTGGATCCTTGATGGGACTAGAATCTTCATCTGAAAGTTCTGGAGTTTCAAGTCTATAATCTATTGGAACTTTCTCCTTGTCAATCACAATATCAGTCATAACATCAACCCCCCCTGCAGATTGTTCGTAATCATCATCAGTGGACTCCTCATCCTTTGAGTCTTCAGTCTTAGAGGTTGTAGATGCTGGTGGTGTTCTTGTTGGTGTTGTTGAAGCCGATGGAGGCGCATCAGTAGCAGATGGACGAACATCTGTAGCAGACGGAAGAGTATCTGAGGAAGATGGTTGACTTGATGTAGCAGATGGATCAACTTCTGTAACCGATGGGTGAGTAGCTGTGGAACATGGTTGACCTGATGTAGAAGATGAACTACCTATGGTTGATGAATCAACCTTCATTGAAGCAAGAATAGAAAGTTGACTCAACTTTGACATCTCTGTGTCAAGAGGATTACCCCCTTCTTTCAAATTTTTCACCACAGCATCAAAACTTTCACAATCACTACTATCACCATCATCCCAAAAACGCAATTTCCTTGCTTTCCTGGAGCTTGGGACATCATCATCATCCGATTGTGTTTTTCTTGCTTCAAGTGCCCTTTTCTTTCTTGCCTCATTTCTCCTTCTAATATCTCTCCTCCATGTCAGTTCTTCTGCTTCATGCTTAACCTTCCTATTAGGTTGTAGCCTTGAAGGAGGAACTACAACTTCTATTTTCTTCCTCTTTCTTTGTTTCACCTCCATTTCTGGAGTCTTTGTTCCATCTCCATCATTATCATTATCTTCTTGCTCTTCTTGCTCATACCAGCCAAGTAGAAGGACTTTAGGGGGCTTGAAGAATTCCATGTCTATCATTTCTTCACTCACATAAACACCACCCTCCTTCACTTCATCATCACCACTTTTTTCCCTTCTTTTTTCCCTTCTTACCCTCCCTTTTACCCTTCTGAACTTCTTCAACTTTATCCCCCACTTTCACCTTCTTGGTTTCCTTCTTATCTTCTTTATCTGATCTTTTCCCCTTCTTAACTTCAGGAGCTTTTGGTTCTGTTGGTTCCCTTCTTCTTAACTCATATTTACCAACTGTTGTAACATTATCCTCCAAGGATTTCCTTCTGGTAGTTCTAACTGAAGTTGGTGATGTTGTTGGCTTTGGAATATTCTTTTGGGATTTAAGCTGTGATGAATCACTCTTAGATTTTGAATCCTTGTTGGGGTTAGTCGTAGGGGGTTTCTTCTTAGGTGGAAGTTTCACTCTCCCAACTGGTTTGGGTGATACACTAGCTTTTGGGGTTGGAACAATGGGTTTCTTGGCTGCAGCCTTTTTCTTAGGTGAAGGCTTGTGAGGTGAAAGTTTGTGACTTGAAGGTTTGTGAGAACCAGGTTTCTTGGTTTTAACTGGCAAGTTAGTCTTAGGTTTGGCTTTTAGTGCTGCCTTTGATGAGGTACTTGACTTCTTTTCTGTCGTTGCCTTAGATTTGATGCCCCCTTTCCAATCTGACCTAAGGCATCACTCACAAATTGTTTTGCATCAAGTTGCTGACCACTCTGCAGAAATGAGGACAAAACATTGTAGCAGATAACCTTATAGAGGTAACAGATATAACACAAAATATGTTAACAAAGGCTAAGTTTCTAGCAGATAGTAATTGACAAACATATTTAATTACTTTTCTAGCAGATATGTTAACAATAGATATTGTAGTCGATATCACAGTTTAACAGTACAATTCATCAATATAACAAGTGGCAGATATAATACAACAAGTATCATACAAATGGAAGATATCATAAAACAAAAAGTAAGTTAGTTTGTATATGTTCATTTTGAAAGGTTTGATTTTGAAAGATCTGAAGATGAAAGCGTTGTTGTTGAAGATGCAATTTGGTTTAAAAATGCAAACTTTCCTTTTTAATGATTTTAAGATTTCAGTTTGTAGGTAGCAGATAGATTGTCTATGTAAAGCAACAGGTCTTGCCAGTAGCAGATACGATAGAATCATATAGCAGATACATAAAAATGGAAAATTTTGTTGTAGCAAACAACATACTTTCTGAGTCATGCATGCCTTCACTACTCCACTCAGAATTGTCTCAAGAAAATCCTTGGAATTGTAAGCAAATCTGAACCTCCACCACTTCTTGTTGAAGATGTTGGATAAGACGGAATGGAAGGCATAGATGGCCTAGAGGAAGCAGACTCTTCATGTTCTGCTTTGTATTGAGCTTCAAACTTCAAATAAAATGTAGCAGATAAGAGTTGTATTCTAGAAAATAGATAGTACAATATAACAGATCAACTTAATACAGAAAAGGGATTCATTGTTTTGTAGAAGATAAAAACAAAATTCAAGAGGATTTACCTCTGCAACCTGTTGTAGATTAGCAAGATCTCTTTCTTCCTGGGTGACATCTAATGGATATGCCACAGTACATTTACCTTTCTTGGGAAATAGCTTCAAAGAAATTTTATTCCTAGTTTTGTTCCTGTTGAGCAACTCAGACCATCCAAGCATCCATTGAAATCCAACACTTCTATCTCTCCTAGGACCCAAATCAGGGAAGTGCAAGTATGCCCAAATCATAAAAGCTAACATACATCCATTGATGCAATAACTAGGATTATCCTCAATGACTTTGGGATAAATTTCTTCAAGAGAAGTCTCAAGCAATTGAAAAGTAACAGTACCCCATGGAAAATTATCAAATGCATTCAAATCTTCGGCTAAATCAATGTACTCTACACTCAAATTTTTTGATGACTCGGCAAGAAGAAAAATGCACAGAAAATACAACCTGTTCAAACGATGAACATCGTTTGGATCAGCTTCTCCTTTAGCAATAAATCTCCTTGCTTCAGTAATTGCACTTGAAATGTGATCATCCCTTATGTGAAGGTTTGTACAGAAGTACTTGCTTCTGAATGTAGTGTATTCTTTCAGCTTCCTCATCAGAAAATCAACTGGAACATTTTCAAACTTTAAAGGGCGTAAGATCATGGCCACATCTAACATTTTGAACTCGACAACTCTTCCTCTTATTCCATACTTTAACCTACCTACTCTACATCTCACAATTTCTGTGATAACGGATGTTATCATGTGAACATGTTCGGAATTGAAATCGAGAAATTGACCGAAGGGCGAAGTTCTAAATGATTCTAACTCTTCCGGTGGAATTTTATCACTTGGATGTTGAAAGTGTTGAAAAAATTTAGTTGTTGAACACCTAATTGTGAGAGTAAATCGCCTACCTTTTTCGATTTCATCATCTCTAGTTTGCTGCTGCTTCTTCTTAATTTCCTTCATGTTTTGTCGAATTAGAACTTTGAGAACTTTGGGTTATAAATTGAGGTTATGACGGTTGGGGAAGAAGAAGATGAGAGGAAAAGTGGCGACGGTTGAGGAAGGAAAAAATGAGAGGGAAGCGTTTGCTGTGCGAAATTGAAATCCCTAATTTTCGTTTTCCCCAACTAAAAGCCCGCCTCTTTGTTACCTAAACAACTTCTGCCACGTGTAGCAGATTAGCAGATAATTTCGGTTTTCTTACAGATTAGCCCAACTAAACTCTACATCCAACGGTCACAGTTCATCATACAAATCCAATGGTCCTTATTTAAAGAAGAATCCTTTTCTCACATGTTACATCGGTTATTCAAACAAAAAAAATAAACAAAAAGTATTATTTAAGTACTAAGGGTAATATAGGAAGAAAAATTAGCTTAAAGACAAAAACAAAATTTTAAAGAGAATCTTTGTGCTTGTTTGGGAAAAACTTTAAACTTATTGCTTATTAGGGAATGTTGTGCCTAATGTTGTACTTATTCGGGAAATTACCCAAAACACAAAAAAAAAAGATAGTAAGGGGGCTGAATATTCAATTGATCCTTACAGTTAACTTGAAAGAAAATATATAAATCTATATTATAATCTACAAAGGATAGATAAAATAGACAAGTTGGGGTTATAAGTAGCGGTCCAGATTCTCTCGAGTTCGAAGTTGTAGATTAGATCTACGGCTATGATTCATTTTAACAACTAATAGATGGCTAAACCTTGGTTAAACCTTAATAGAACAAAGGATTTAAGTAAGTGGTCCACATGTTTTAATACGGGCTTGAATGTAGACGGATCAGCTGTTGGTTTGGGTTGAAGCCCATTAATTTTTTTTTTCTCTCTTTTATTTTCTCCTTCCTCTCTTCGAAACCTTAAATCTTCAATTCAATCTCAATCTTCTCTCTGCTTCTCTCCATCTTCATCTTCTCCTCAGAATACAGAGCAATCGATCACAGTAAGTCCTCCTTGCATTTTTACTTTTTTTAGTATATTTTGGAAAGACAATTCTCTCATATAATACAAATCAGTTCTTTATAATCCCATTTAATAGTGATTATAACTGCTTTATAGTTTGTACTTGCAATAAAATGTCATTCGAACCTAACTATTTTTAATCATTCAATGTTTTTCACTGTTGCATTCCCGAACTCTCCCTTTTCTGTTTTTCGGCGTGTAAGATTTTTAATTCGATAATAATTACTTTTCTGCTTCTTTGATTTGTTTTGATATATTCGGTGATGGAAGTTTCGATATGTGATGCTAGCTTGGATATTTCATCATCATCTTTATCAAAACCTATACAATTACTAACATAGTAACATCCAAACACCCCTTTAGTATGTGTACAAGACACTCACTTAATTCCAAATACATAAGATTTGGTAGGTACAAGTAAGAAAGTTTTAATTAGTTGCCAGGCTAAATTAATAAGCTGGTAGGCATTGTTAAAGCAGTCAGGCAAGTCATGGTCTTTTGTTGGACCAGTTTCTGTTTACCCTATGCTTTCTATCTTGCCCATGAACTGGTAAGATAAGAACAACTGTTTACCCTATGTTTTAAGTAAGATGAACGTTGGAAGTCAGGCAATTATAACTTTAAATTATTAATGAATAATTACAGTCCTCACAAGGATCAACTCTCTTAATAGGCGAGAATTAATCATGGTTTTAACTGATACTCCTTCATTGATTTGTTTCACAGGTTTCACTGTTGTTAAAAAGGTTTAAAATCTGGAATAAAGCTGTTCAAACCAAGATACTCTTATCAAGTTGTTCCAGTCTTCCAGAGTATCTTCTATCCACAAGTATGATTTCTTCACCTTCTGCAAATATTGGTAGACATTTTTTTAATTTTGGGTTGCAATGTTAGAAACCCCTAAATAGTTTAAGTATTCATGCTATTTGAGCTTAGCCTTTTCGGAACCATACATCGCATAGTGGGAAATGTATTTATCTAAAAATAATAATAATCATCTTAAATTGTTGTATATGGTAGAAAGGGGATTGATGTATCTTATTGAAACCAGGCTTTTTATTGAACTCGATTATAGTAAGCCTTTATTGTCAGTGTTTACGGTTCATATATGGTTATATTTATGTTATATTTATGTAAAACACTTCTTCAGATCGCCTGTAGACATTTTATTTACTGGAAATTAGAATTTGTGATTTTTTCTCATTTCATAGCTTTTTAGATGTTATGGAGTATAAACCTAGCAGAACAGTAGTAGGTTATATTGAAAGGGCATCGCCCGATGTTTACTGTTGGTGTTAGCCGGGACGAGCCCCATTGGCTTTCCAACCAGATGTGCCTATTATACCACAGCCAATGGGCTTGCATAAAGAATGGAAACACAAAACCGGAGTTCATATCAACACAAACTTAATCAACATATTTAATAGCACAGCCCGCATTTATGTAATAGATGTTTCACCTTCAATATTATCTATTCAATTCCATTCATTAATGTGTGCGGAGCCCACAGTAACATAAATGTCGGTACCCTGTATAACACTTTTTACATTAGTATTTATGTTTGGTATATGTCCAAACATCGGACGAGCCCCATTGGCTTTCCAAAAGTAGAGTCTTTCCAACCAGAACCTGGGTTGCCTTGGACTTTAGTGTCAAGCCAAACCGAGTAAAAGTCTGCCCAGAGTCCATAAGCCTAGCCAAGCCAATGGCAAACCAGAGTTTCATACCATATGGTATATCAATGCCATAGGTTAATATTCAATAACTGGATATTCATAGTATCTTATCTTTCGTTTTTGATTTTTAAATTTATTTCTATTTACAATAGATTTAGATAATACTTCCGCGTGCATCTTGCATTGTGTTTTTACCAATAGCAAGTAAATGTAAAAGTATATTTGTCATTACCTTTTAAGACTCAACCATTATGTTAATCTCTATTTTTTATTAAATTGTTTGATTTGCTACTAAAATTGTTTGAGTAATTTAGCTTAAATTGTGTTATGTTAATGAACACAGATTGAGTCCTCGAAGGGTATTTTTAATACTTTCAAATATTATGGTACTTCAAGTCCAACATGAAAATTTGGATGGATTGCAAAGAATTGGAGTAAGTCAGGATTGCTTAATTACGACTTTGCAACCTCAACTCCACTTTTATTTTTTGTTTCCCTCCTATTTTAACATTTTTCACATGTTCAAATCTTATATTTTACAGGCAACAAACACTTCCAATAAAATTGCTCGAGACATTGATATTTCGTTGATAACAAATGTTCTAAATGATATGCCAGTAAGTAAACGGAAACAAGCTCAACAAAAAAGACGAGAGAGAGAAATGAATGAAAAGAATCAAATGGAACATATATGCAATGCAAATGAAGGGATATCCAAGCGTTCTAAAAGTCAGCGGAAACGAAGAGAAAGAGAAAAGAAAATATCTGCCCTAAACAAGTAAGCTCGATTCATGTTATATTTTTCAAATTTTTAATTTCAATTCATATGTCTCAAAAAAAAAAAAAACAACTATTTGTTATTGACGACAGTTCATCAGTTACAAAGAAGCAGCGACAAAGAAAAGGGGATGAAAAGGAACCTACACTTAAATCCAGCTATTCTGAAAATAATTCAAGAAACTCTATTGGAATCAAATGAGTTGTGCAAAATATACAAAGGTGCGTATGATGTTCTGAAATCAGCTAATAGCAATGGCGGTGAAAGTGTACCTATAAGGTTAGCTTATACGCCCACTACTGATCCTAGACGCTATAATCTCCCAACGTCTGAAGATATTGCTGTTATTATTACTGGGGATGAGACTGAACCGACTTCAAAGCGAGACATAATACTGCATCTGAAGAATAACAATCTCGAAAGAATAAGCGAGTGCCACCCACTGTATTTGCCGTCACACTATGTCTTACTATTTTCAACTGGAGATCTTGGTTGGTCTACAGATATGAAACATTAGGATGTCAAGAACGAACGGTATTTCACAGTTACAGGTAAAGAAAAAAAGAATAGATTGACTCAGCTTCATTATTTCTGCTATCGCTTATTTGAGAGAACGACTGAATATTCTGCTTTATTTCGAGCTGGCCTTTTGTTCCAACAATTTATTGTAGATGCCTGGGCATCCTATGAACAAAATCGATTATATTGGATTAGAACACACCAAGCTGATCTGCGCTGCGATGTATATAGTGGATTGACAGATATTGTTACCAATGGTCACAATCCTAATGACATTGGGAAAAAATTCATTCTACCGTCCACTCATTTAGGCAGTCCAAGGCATATGTATGAAATCTACCAGGATTCTATGGCGATTACCAGATACTACAAACATCCAGATATATTCATGACGGTGACTGCTAATCCAAAATGGCCAGAAATTCAGAATGAGCTTAAGCCAGGTCAAGCTGCATTAGATCGTCCTGATTTAGTTGCACGTGTGTTCGAACTTAAAAGAAAAGCAATTATGCATGAAATAGAAAATAAAAGATTATTTGGAAGAGTTGTTGCAAAGGTGTATACAATAGAATTTCAAAAACGCGGCCTTCCACATATGCATGCATTGCTTTTTCTTCACCCTGAAGACAAAATCAGGACGACAGATCAAGTGGACAAAATTGTTTGTGCTGAGTTCCCTGATCCTATAAAACATCCAGCTTTGTTCGAAACTATCAAGAAATGCATGGTTCATGGTCCCTGTGGTACTCGCAACATGGAATCAGTGTGTATGGAGAACAAGGTTTGCAAATCTAGATATCCAAGAGAAAATGTAAATGATACCAGAATAGATGTGGATGGCTACCCAATTTATAGGCAAAGAAAAACTGGTAAAAGTTATCATGTTAGAGGACACCCGGTTGATAACAAAGATGTAGTCCCATACAATCCTCATTTATCAGAAATGTTTGATTGCCACATTAATGTGGAAATTTGTGCATCAGTAAGGGCAGTCAATATATTCACAAGTACATTTACAAAGGCCATGATAGAACCACAATGGTGGTTGGGGCGGAAGATGATGAAATTCAACAGTATCTTGATGCTCAATATGTAGGTCCTACTGAAGCAGCGTGGAGATTATATGGATTCCGAATACATGAAGAACTACCATGTGTCACTAGACTTGCGCTTCATCTGAAAGGTATGCATGTGTGTGTCTTCAATCCTAACGACACGCCAGAACAAGTAAAAGAAAAGGCTGAAAATCAGAAATCATCTTTGACTGCATATTTCGATTGGTATAGAAAAAATCCTACTACTAAAGCTTATACTTACCAACAATTTCCTGAACATTTTAGATGGTGCAAGGATAACAAGAAATGGACACCAATAAATGTGTGCGGAGCCCACAGTAACATAAATGTCGGTACCCTGTATAACACTTTTTACATTAGTATTTATGTTTGGTATATGTCCAAACATCGGACGAGCCCCATTGGCTTTCCAAAAGTAGAGTCTTTCCAACCAGAACCTGGGTTGCCTTGGACTTTAGTGTCAAGCCAAACCGAGTAAAAGTCTGCCCAGAGTCCATAAGCCTAGCCAAGCCAATGGCAAACCAGAGTTTCATACCATATGGTATATCAATGCCATAGGTTAATATTCAATAACTGGATATTCATAGTATCTTATCTTTCGTTTTTGATTTTTAAATTTATTTCTATTTACAATAGATTTAGATAATACTTCCGCGTGCATCTTGCATTGTGTTTTTACCAATAGCAAGTAAATGTAAAAGTATATTTGTCATTACCTTTTAAGACTCAACCATTATGTTAATCTCTATTTTTTATTAAATTGTTTGATTTGCTACTAAAATTGTTTGAGTAATTTAGCTTAAATTGTGTTATGTTAATGAACACAGATTGAGTCCTCGAAGGGTATTTTTAATACTTTCAAATATTATGGTACTTCAAGTCCAACATGAAAATTTGGATGGATTGCAAAGAATTGGAGTAAGTCAGGATTGCTTAATTACGACTTTGCAACCTCAACTCCACTTTTATTTTTTGTTTCCCTCCTATTTTAACATTTTTCACATGTTCAAATCTTATATTTTACAGGCAACAAACACTTCCAATAAAATTGCTCGAGACATTGATATTTCGTTGATAACAAATGTTCTAAATGATATGCCAGTAAGTAAACGGAAACAAGCTCAACAAAAAAGACGAGAGAGAGAAATGAATGAAAAGAATCAAATGGAACATATATGCAATGCAAATGAAGGGATATCCAAGCGTTCTAAAAGTCAGCGGAAACGAAGAGAAAGAGAAAAGAAAATATCTGCCCTAACAAGTAAGCTCGATTCATGTTATATTTTTCAAATTTTTAATTTCAATTCATATGTCTCAAAAAAAAAAAAAACAACTATTTGTTATTGACGACAGTTCATCAGTTACAAAGAAGCAGCGACAAAGAAAAGGGGATGAAAAGGAACCTACACTTAAATCCAGCTATTCTGAAAATAATTCAAGAAACTCTATTGGAATCAAATGAGTTGTGCAAAATATACAAAGGTGCGTATGATGTTCTGAAATCAGCTAATAGCAATGGCGGTGAAAGTGTACCTATAAGGTTAGCTTATACGCCCACTACTGATCCTAGACGCTATAATCTCCCAACGTCTGAAGATATTGCTGTTATTATTACTGGGGATGAGACTGAACCGACTTCAAAGCGAGACATAATACTGCATCTGAAGAATAACAATCTCGAAAGAATAAGCGAGTGCCACCCACTGTATTTGCCGTCACACTATGTCTTACTATTTCCAACTGGAGATCTTGGTTGGTCTACAGATATGAAACATTAGGATGTCAAGAACGAACGGTATTTCACAGTTACAGGTAAAGAAAAAAAGAATAGATTGACTCAGCTTCATTATTTCTGCTATCGCTTATTTGAGAGAACGACTGAATATTCTGCTTTATTTCGAGCTGGCCTTTTGTTCCAACAATTTATTGTAGATGCCTGGGCATCCTATGAACAAAATCGATTATATTGGATTAGAACACACCAAGCTGATCTGCGCTGCGATGTATATAGTGGATTGACAGATATTGTTACCAATGGTCACAATCCTAATGACATTGGGAAAAAATTCATTCTACCGTCCACTCATTTAGGCAGTCCAAGGCATATGTATGAAATCTACCAGGATTCTATGGCGATTACCAGATACTACAAACATCCAGATATATTCATGACGGTGACTGCTAATCCAAAATGGCCAGAAATTCAGAATGAGCTTAAGCCAGGTCAAGCTGCATTAGATCGTCCTGATTTAGTTGCACGTGTGTTCGAACTTAAAAGAAAAGCAATTATGCATGAAATAGAAAATAAAAGATTATTTGGAAGAGTTGTTGCAAAGGTGTATACAATAGAATTTCAAAAACGCGGCCTTCCACATATGCATGCATTGCTTTTTCTTCACCCTGAAGACAAAATCAGGACGACAGATCAAGTGGACAAAATTGTTTGTGCTGAGTTCCCTGATCCTATAAAACATCCAGCTTTGTTCGAAACTATCAAGAAATGCATGGTTCATGGTCCCTGTGGTACTCGCAACATGGAATCAGTGTGTATGGAGAACAAGGTTTGCAAATCTAGATATCCAAGAGAAAATGTAAATGATACCAGAATAGATGTGGATGGCTACCCAATTTATAGGCAAAGAAAAACTGGTAAAAGTTATCATGTTAGAGGACACCCGGTTGATAACAAAGATGTAGTCCCATACAATCCTCATTTATCAGAAATGTTTGATTGCCACATTAATGTGGAAATTTGTGCATCAGTAAGGGCAGTCAATATATTCACAAGTACATTTACAAAGGCCATGATAGAACCACAATGGTGGTTGGGGCGGAAGATGATGAAATTCAACAGTATCTTGATGCTCAATATGTAGGTCCTACTGAAGCAGCGTGGAGATTATATGGATTCCGAATACATGAAGAACTACCATGTGTCACTAGACTTGCGCTTCATCTGAAAGGTATGCATGTGTGTGTCTTCAATCCTAACGACACGCCAGAACAAGTAAAAGAAAAGGCTGAAAATCAGAAATCATCTTTGACTGCATATTTCGATTGGTATAGAAAAAATCCTACTACTAAAGCTTATACTTACCAACAATTTCCTGAACATTTTAGATGGTGCAAGGATAACAAGAAATGGACACCAAGAGTTACTTCAGCCTTTTCTATTGGTCGGATGTATTTTGCCAATCCAAATTCTGGTGAAAGATTTTACCTTAGGTTACTATTAACCGTTGTGAAAGGACCATCGTCATTTGAATCCTTATATAGTGTGGATAGCATCGAACATAAGACATACAGAGAAGCATGCATTGCTTGTGGTCTTCTAGAAGATGACAATGAATGGGACAAATGCCTAGAAGAAGCTGTAATAATGAAAACTGGTCATCAGGTACTCGCAATTTATGTTTAAATTCTTTTTATATGTCTAAATATTAAAACTGTTTTATCTAAATATGGAAACTGTTTACTGTTGCATCTATAGCTATAAACACTGTTGCATCTATAGCTACAGTGTAGCATCTGGACATGTTTTCCAAGTGCACCGAGCTACTTTAAGATCTCGATACCCAGACAGACAACTCAATCCCATTGTTGTTGCTGTTAAAGTTACGCATCCTGGTATCAAGGAATCAATTAAGAGGGATTTTATTATTATCGAGTCCTTTGCCAACACACACCATAACAGTCCCTAATAATTTACCCTTCCACCTGCTGCACTGTAGCCTTCAGTTTCATTGAATAATATACTTACTGATGTATTCCCTTGCTGTTTTACTTTGCAGAAAATAATTATTAAATTCCATATATTTTGTTTATTGAAAATCCGCCACTAATTCATAGTTTTTATATGGTAAACAAGTACGGAGATTATTCTGTTTGATCCTAACTGAATGTAATCCTTCTCGACCGAAAATTCTATGGGAGAAAAATGCTTTAAAAATATGTGACGACTTGCCGTACCAACTGAAAACAAAATTTGGCATTCAAGATCCCAGTGATAGTGATGTTTGTGACTATGGGTTGTTCTTAATGAACGACTACTTGCTGGAGAGTGGTAAGACATTATCAGATTTCCCAAACATGCCTTTACCGTGTAAAACATGGAATGAAGTAGTTACCAACCGTCTCATTACAGAGCATCAGAATTTCGTGTATCAGGGATTATATGAAAAGGCTCAAGAAAAAGTTGCAAGATTTAATACTGAATAACTAAATGCCTATACAGAAATTACAAATTCTGTTCGTAATGATAGTGGACAAGTATTTTTCCTAAGTGGTCCGGCTGGAACAGGAAAAACGTTCATCTATAATACTGTAGCAGATACATTGAGAAGTGAAGGTCATATTGTGATAATGGTTGCTTCATCAGGAATTGCATCTTTATTATTGACAGGAGGAAGAACAGCTCATTCTACATTCAAAATTCCATTTGAAGTTCTAGACGACTCTGTTTGTTCAGTCACAAAGCAAACAATCCATGCAAAATTATTCAAGAGAGCGAAACTGATTATATGGGATGAAGTACCAATGCAACATAGGTTCTGCGTGGAAGCTGTTGATCGTACACTAAGAGATATTCGTGAAATTAAAGAACCGTTTGGAGGAGTTACAGTTGTTCTGGGCGATGACTTCAAACAGACTCTCCCTGTCATTACTAAAGGAACTAGACAAGAAATTGTTCGTGCATGTCTAACAAAATCACATTTGTGGAGTGGTGTTAGACTCTTAACTTTGGTTAAAAATATGCGACTGAACAGTAATGATACTGAAAATGTCAAGTTCGCAGATTATTTGATTGAGGTAATTTTTAAATTTCAACAATATTTGTTATTTTCATATCTAGGTAATTTTTAAATTTCAACAATAGTTCTTATGTTTATATCTACGTTTAAACCTTTGCTTATTATACCCTTAATATTATAATTTACAGATAGGAACAAATCCTAAAGAAGATGTGGAATTGCCTTCAGAGATCAAAAGGTGTAAGAGTACCATGGATCTTTTGTTTAAAGTTTACCCCAATCTGAATGTGGAAGAGGTAGCTACTGAGACCTACTTGCAAGAACGATCTATTCTCTCTGCTCGCAATGATGATGTAGCTACTCTTAATGAATTAGCAATAAATCATTTTCCCGGTGAATTACATGAGTACCTAGCTGCTGATAAAGCCATTGAAGATGATCAACCAATCGAGAATAGGGGAAACAGTATATCAAAACGAGAATATGCAAGCACTGGATCCACCGAGTCTTCCACCATTCAAACTCCAACTTAAAGTTGGTTGTCCAATAATGTTGCTACGGAACCTTCAACCGAGAGATGGTTTATGTAATGGAACGCGTCTAATGGTTGTCCAGTTTGCTACAAGAGTTATAGAAGCAAAGATACTTAATGGTAGCCATGCTGGAAATTATGTATTCATACCACGTATAACTCTTCAACCATCTGTTTCAGAAACGCCTTTCCAAATGGCACGACGATAATTCCCAGTTCGATTGGCATTTCCAATGACTATTAATAAGTCACACGGACAATCAGTTAAGTATGTGGGTATAGACTTGCGAAACCATGTCTTCAGTCATGGCCAATTATATGTGGCATTATCAAGGTGTACTTCTTCCAATCGAATATCTGTTCTCCTAGGGAATGAAGATGATGACAAAACAACCAATGTTGTTTATCCTGAAGTTCTTCTCTAATTGATTACAGGTATGACCAGATTACTCATTCGTAAAGTACTATTTTCCTCAATTTTATTACGTATTCTATCTCTCATTTCTATTTAAATCTTTCTCCAGTTTCTGGTTTGATAACTTTAGAATTTAGATTTTTACAATGGCATTAAATGCTTGGTAACGGTGAGACCATTTTGCAAATGTTTCGAAAGATTTGGGACCAAATTGACCAATTTAAACTTTGGGGACTCAACTGAAAATTTGGACAAAGTTAGGGGACCAAAATAGCTAATTTATCGTTTTCCGTTGGATTCTCATTGTATCATCATGATTGTCCACTCTGGTATGATTAATTGTTGTGACACACTATTGGACTCCCAGACAAATATTGAATTTTAAATTCAAAAACTATACTTTGGAGGTGCCCCAACATTAAACAATCTGTAACGTGTTATGTGCTTGGGTTTGAATTTTATTTAGCACATACGCAAACCTCAGTTTAAACTCCTTTAATTATGTTGTTGACTGAATTATTTGCATTTTGCCTTTTATTTTTTCAGTTGCAAATTATTCTAACTTTCCAGATTGTGGCAAAGATCATCAAACAGTAGACTACAGAAGAGACTCAACATAAAAAATGATTTCAGTCCAGAGCAAGAAAAGGTTAGGAAGGACAACCGATGGGCGTTTGAATGAAGGACCGAGATAGAGTGTAATTTGAGTGGACGGGATCATCATTTTATTTCCATTGAAAATAGTTACTTTTGTCTAGAGTTTTGGGCTATTTGATATATACTGGTTAGGGAAGAACTTTTAATACTCTGCCATTTGGTAAATATCTAATACTAATTTTATTTAGTTTATATTAATTGATATTGATGTGATATGATTCTGATATCAACTACCTAATGATAACTGCCCCTATTTTGTTCATACTTTTGTAATGTCTGTTGGTGTTAGTGCAGTTAATAACTCCACAAGGGATGTTTATTATATGTTTGTTCCATATGTCCCTGAGAAAGTATTTGTTTTGGTTTTGAATATATATGTTTAGTTTTAGTCATTCCGAATTTGGATGTTGGTCTTCAATTTTGTTCTCTGGCTTCGTTCTGGGATGCATATTATTGTATTCATCTCTATTATTATTATTATTATTATTAGTAGTAGTAGTAGTAGTAGTAAGCGAGGTTAACTTAACAAGGGCCCTCCCCCTAAATTGTTGGAAATACTAATTATGGCTGCTCAAAAGCTACAGAGACGACCTTCAATGCTTAGAGCAAATCAAAAAACATACATACGACAAAAATGCAATGTTATGTAAACTGTCAATACAAACTACGAACACGTTGCTCCGAGTTTGCGACTTGATATAGAATATTTTAAGTATAATGATATATCCAAGATTTAATTAATTTTTAATGCTTTCTTTCTTATTCTTCTAAAACATCCTTAACAGTAGTAAAATTCACAGTACAATTATTACCAAGAGTGCAGACTACGGGATTGCAACTTCAAGTTCAACCAACTCTAAATCATATATCAACTAATCAAAAAAAAAAATAATAGTTAAATTTTAATCGAACAAACAAAATATTTTAATCTAAATTAAAATTTACTATGCAGTATAAAATTAATTGACAATCGTGGCAGCGCCACGGGTTTTACTAGTCTACATATCTAACAAGAGAATAATAATATACATAAAATATCTAACTGTAAAACGATTTTTTTTTATTATGAGTGGAATGCATGTCCTCTGGACGTATTACAAAGTGGATTCTGAAGAAGTTTCAGACATATCACAGAGTGGACACCGAAAAAATTTCGGAGGACCTATCACATAGCTGAACCTGAAAATACTGCTGTGAAATAATTGTAGATTGGGTGTAGAAAATATAGAGTACATATCATATCAGTGTGTACAGTAGCAAAATATGAACCGATAATACTGAATCTTTATGATCAGTTACCAAAAAAAAAAAAAAAAAGCAACAATATTGGGAAGAGATCTGTTAAACAGAAGAGAGGTTTGTCGTTGTTATGTTGATCAGCAGAAATAAGTGTAAAACCTGCAACATATATTGGAGAAAAAGGATATATAACAGCCATGGTTTAAACCCTCCCCCTGCATACATATATATAAAATAATTAATTAATTAATTAAAATAAAAAATAAAACCAAGTTACCAATCTCAATTGAAGAAGAATTATATGCGATTGACAAACCTACTGCCATAGAAAACAACAAAATACGCAAACTCATATTAGAGTTTTGGATTGGATGAGCGGACAACAACAAAGTTGACGTCATAGTTAGGAAGATGAACCACCAATTATATTATTGCCAGTTAATCAGATTAGATAGTAGACCCATGTTATGCAATATTAGTATGAGCTAATTAGGGTAGTAGAAAGAGAATAACAGTGAAAATGAAGTGAATACTATTAGGTAGAAGAGAGAATCATGGAATGGATTAGTAAAACTCACCCAATTTAGCTGTAATGATCAGACTTTGGGACGAAATGCATAACTGTGATTAGGAAAATAAAATGAAGGAGAAGAAGAGAAAAAATTTGGGGAACATTCGAGAAATAATATAGTAAAAAATTGAAGAGAAGAAAAAGAACAGAAAACAATTTGGGGAACATTCGAGAGTAATATAAGTGGCGAGCTGGATTATTGAGGGGGAGATGTGAGATGGCTAAAACAGCTTAAGAAATATAAGGTCAGCGAAATGACTTTTTTGCACTCACACATTAATAAAAATATCACCAGTTTCCACACGTCCAACATAACACAAAAAGGATAGATTGGTCAATATGGACAAAAATAACAAAAATGGGTTAAAACGGCTCCACTGTTCCAAAAAAGGCAAGCCTCTTTATAATAGTAGTACAGATCTACTACACAAAAGTAGATATATCACAGTTAAAAACTGTGATATAAAGATATATATCACGGTTTTTTTTTTCAAAAACTGTGATATATACTGGGGTGATATATGTTCCTCAAAACCGTGATAAAAAACAAAAAGTATGTCACGTTTTTATAATAGAACAGTGATATAAATTCATCTATTTTTGTTCTTTACTCTATTAAAACTGTGATATATAATAAACTTATAGCACAGTCAACTAATAAACGTGATAAATGCACTGAAAACTGTGATAAAAGGTCATAAAACTGTGATAAAAAATCCTAAAACTGTGATAAATTATCAAAAAACTGTGATAGAAAGTCCAAAAACTGTGATATTTATTTGCAAATCTGTGATATAATAATTTATTTTCTAATTTATTAAAACAAAAATAAACAAAATTGACAATTTATAATAAATGCTGAAATTAATTGACCAATACAAAAATTAATTGAATTCATTGATACTAATTGATATTTTAGTGTCTACATCCTTCATTTCACAAGTACAATAATCTAGTAAACTACTGTACATAACTACTTTCAAATATTACTTTGCAATCAAAACAAAATAAAATAAGATTCACTTTTGTCCTCCCAATAAATCTCAAACCCAACTAATAAGAATACAATTCAATTCCGTTCGTTTGCATTCTCCCCCATACATTGTTGAATAAATTCAGTGATCTCAAGTCGAACTTCATCAATTTCTTTCCTTGTGTACTTCTTTTTTCCAACTAATTTCTTAACCTGGAAAAACAAATTTTCATAGAGAATAATAAAAACCTAAGTAAATAAATATCAAATTAAAGGTAATCACTATACTCTCGAGAAAGTAAGTTAGTTTGTACTTTAATAAGATAAAAAACAAACATTTAGTTAGTTTGTACTTTAATAAGATAAAAAGCAAACATTGTGTGCCATAACACAATATAATATATGTAAACCTGTACCATATCATGACCATAACAGTAAAATGTTCACCAAGGTTAAAATTTGCATTAGCTATCATAACACAATCAGAATTAGATAAAGAGTTTTTCTCCTTAACACCAAATTAAAGAATACATACTATGTTTCTTTTTAACATGGTGGGTCTGAGTACAACAGTGTGAGTTGTATTTTTTTTAAGGAGTTGTAGCTTTTCTTGAGGTTTGGCATAAGGTTGGAAAGAAACTTCCATATCATTTGTCGTTTTGTATAGCTAACTTATTGTTAACGATGAATAATGAATGACATATTTCTAGTTTTGTCAAAAATAAAAAGATACTAATTTCAAATAATATACCTTGGCTCCAATAGTTTGCGACGAATCCTCCACCAGGTCTTTCATAAACCTCATTGCATAATATCCACAAAATAAGCTACCATCTGGTTGTTTTGGGCCCTACATGAGTGGATATGAAAATAAACATTTGGCTCACAAGTACAAAGTGTTTAAAAGCTACTATATGAGTATAAAGTTTTATACCTTAATGCATTGCCAAATCGGTGTGAGAATTTTGCTTCCATTAATCATTTTGTATGCGATAAGACAATTATTAATAAGTAACTTAAAGCTTTCTTCAGGTTCACCGTGTAAAGAATCTAACCAATAGACATCCATATGTACCAAGTCAACCACAATCAATACGAAATGAAACCTACAAAAGATAGCGCCAAAAATCATTATATATGCAACGAGTTTCATCTAGACCAACTTTCCAATAAAATGAACAATACATAATTCTCACCCTGGATTATATGGAATAAGAGCAAATTGCTTCCCTTTAACATTCTTTAATCTTTCTCGAATAATTTTAGCTTTTTCAATCCCTTGAGCACGACTGAATGTGAGAGGATTTATAAACACAAAACGATCTCGAGAACTTATGAATTTGTCATATAAGCACCTGGGAAAAAAAAAATTAATGCAATATATATCCTTTTTCAATATATATCATATCAAACACTATGTTGTTGTTGATTGTGCCTAGAAATATCGTGATATTTAAATTGAAGTTGCTACAGATATGGAAATCTTACACTAGTCTGACTTAGCTATTAAAAGCGATTTAAGATGTCCCTCGAAACTACTAACTTCATTGAAGAAAGGTCAAAAGACGAAACAAGAAAATCCACATCGAAACTATGACAAAGATAAAAGGAATATTCCCAATTGTAACACTTACCTCATGTAAACGATCAATACATCGCAATCTAAATTGTTCATCTGACATACATCCAAAAGATTACGCTTTGGAAGATATCCAAACTCAATATCTTCACCAAAAACATCTTTTCCAACTGGAAATTGTATCACATCAGTTTCTTTAGGATATATCAAATGAAGCGTATCCTGGAAAGAATCAATTGAGCTTTGTGCGTCGCTATCACGTTTACATATGTTATCCTGCATCATATATAACCAGAACACTACTTCATCTATAACATAATAGCACAAATGACAACATTTACAAGAAGACCCTATTAAACAAAAAATTAAAAGAAGATATTATAAGACAAATCAGTAAATTACTTGTATATATATATATATTTTTATATATATACAAATCAGTACATTTGCATATAGAGGCTTGAACCCAAGGGGAAGCAAACGTACATGGAACAAACTTGTATATATGTATTTATTTTATTTTATCTTAAGCATTCTTTTACTTGCTGGAAAATGTTCTTTGGTAGTTTGTGAACATCTGACAGTTTGATGCAAAAAGAATTACCTATCTCTAATAGCCAAATTCTATGTGGACATCAAAGGGTTGCTAAGCATTGTTTTTTTTTTTTTTTTTTTGAATTTTGAAAGATACACACTACTAGTTCAACCTATGTACTTCATGAGACCAAGCATTTTGGTTCCTAGTAAAAAAGAATGTAGGTGAAGGCAACAAATTAATGATTCCATTCGTAAATAACAACAACAACAAAAAAAAAAAAAAAAAAAAATCACTATTCAAAGAGATTTGATCACAAGATCACATAGAATTCCCCCAATGTTTATTGGATTTGATCAAAACAGATCAAGTTAACTATATATGTAAAAATCTGAAATCAAACCAAACTAGAAAACAAAAGCGTACAAAAACATTGTTACTAGTATTTTAAGTTTATGTGTTGACCTGGTTTATCTTCTCTTTGTTGTGAATGGTGTTTTCATCCACTAGCTTTCGAGAAGATGCCTTCCAGGCAGAAAAGTAGAAACATGTTAGATCAATGTAAACGAGTATGACTTTGCTAAGGCTTCAGAGTTGAAATGTTGATAAACAGACCGCTAGACCTGCAAACTCGAAGGAAACCCAACTCTTTATTGGAAGAGGCATGATATGGATACCATTAACTCCAAAAATATCATCTTGATTAACAAGAATAGAAAAAGGGCCTTAAGTTCATACCATTGCAAAAAGAAAAAAGAAAAAGAAAAATAAGCATATGAATTTTAAGGTTCAACATGAGCGCTATAAAATTCCTTGCATTTTTATAATGGGATATTTTACAGTAATGTTAACAAAATACTATTGTATGGCCATTTGCATTTATATAAGAAAATATTGGAATTATCACAACTTCACTCAAATTGTTAATGATTTCTAATGTCAGTCCATGCATTTGCATATGGACTTATTCATATGGAGTTCCTCTGCCAGAACCCACACTGAAATTAGTTTCTATGAAACAATGGCATTATAAGGTAAAATATATTATAAAAAAATTGCATAGTATAAAAAGTACAAAAAAATAGGAATGCGAGGATTTGAACCTCGTATACCAAACACTCTTGGAGCTTCACAGATCACTAATAGGTGATTCGAGTGTGTAATAAGCAGAAGAGATTATTGATGAAGGACATGATCCAACTCAATTGCTATTTGTTCGGGGTTTTTTTTTCTGTATTTTCTTCATGGCTTTGGGGCCTCTATCCCTCAAGGGGGCAAGTCTCTCCATCTCACTCAGTTATTATTTGTGCAGTTTTTATTGGGTTTTGTTTTGTTTATATTTACAATAAGCCTCATGGAGATGGACAGGTTCCAAGTGACTGGACATCTTGATGAACTTACAAGATATGTGGTCGGACTCCTAATCATACTCCTATTCAAAGCAGATAGCAACAACATGGCAGCAATAATAGTTTAGCTACTGAATTCTGGGGTCTGCAGAGTTATGATCAGGTTTTCTATTGCTATTTGAGATTCTGTCATCTGTTAGTCATATGGGTCTTATGGCAATGCAGAATGGATGTTTTATTCACGGCTGGAGTATTGTTTATGATCAGTTACTGTTAGAGATAAAAGTAATTGATGGGGTTTGACTAAAGATGCCTCTGGATAAATCTATGCCACTGACTCTTTGTCACTTGTCCATAGTAATTATTTGGGGTTTGAAACTCTGGTTGGTAGTCGATTTTGGTTTTCTGTATGAGCTGGCAAATGTTAGTACGCAAAGCAAGGACTAAGTAGTTTGGGGATAGAAGGACTGCTGCAGACTGATATATCCAGGACTGAAGAGGTCATTTTCTATTTCTCAGGATCCAGGCTTGCAGCTGTAACTAGTCAGATGGGGCAAAGTCTAGAGACAGCAAGAGGGGTCTCTCAGGGGAAAACAAGTATGGTAATCTTAGTTCAATAAGGAAAGGACCAGGGAGAGCCCAAGTTCGTAAGGAGAAACTTGAAAACTACAATGCAACTATATGTTGCAGGTTGATGAGTGATGTAATTGTTAGGAGAAAATTATAACTTGGCTAATAGCACTTAGGGACAGGCTACCCATTATTTTCTTCTGTCATGTTGACTGTTCATGGCTGCTAAGATATTTTCCAAAATAAATTTTACTCCAATTAATTGCGTGTCTAATTCTTGGCTATCTCAAATATTTTGCAACCAAGTTAAACATTCATTTCTTGACTTTTAAAACCCAATCTATTCAAAAGAAATTAAATATAATGTACGAGCTAAGAGATATAATTCCATTCAGCACAAGTAATAAAATTCAATTCAAACAACATATTGTGCAGGACTTTTTCAGTCAGTCAGTCAGTCATTCATCGGAAAAAAAACATCGGAAAAAAAACAGGACTTTTTGTACTTGTGATCTTAATCTGGTCATTTTCTTGTTGCAGTAAAGACTGTGTTTTAACTCTCTATCTTAATTCCATTGAACTGTACTAGGTAGTCTATTTCTATAATCCACTAATTTCACCTGTTGGTATAAATCCACTAATCCTTTCAAATTGTTTATTGTTATGCAACAGTTGTCTGTTGATGTGTTTGCGAGGAAGTGCATGTCTTGCTCCTAAATTTCTTTTCGACATGTTTATAGCTATATATCTCTCATGTATGTAGTCTATAATTTTCATTCTAACACGCCAATAAAAATTAAAAATAATAAATTTATTTTTTTCAACATTGTCTTAATCATCTTTTAGGACTAGAAATTCACGGTTTCGATTTGGTCATTTTAAAACCATTGATTTGGTTACAGGACCAGCAGAGGAACAACGTCAAATACATTTTCTTTTACAGTAAAGGCTTTATCCAGCGTTTAATAATAAAAAGTAATCCATCTATATCATCTCTCAGGGGAAAACAAGTATGGTAATCTTAGTTCAATAAGGTAAGGACCAGGGAGAGCCCAAATTCATAAGGAGAAACTTGAAAACTGACAATGCAACTTTATGTTGCAAGTTGATCAGTGATGTAATTGTTTATCCAAAGTTAACATAATTTAACTGTTATTAAAAAAAAAAAAAACATGGCAGCAAAAACTACAATGGATAGCAAGTACAAATAAAAGGGACATTTCATCAAACACAACACAAGCGGACACAGTTTCATCAAACACAATACAAGCAGACACAATTTACCTTAAACAAGAATAGATACGTTTAACTATGATTTAACATAATAATAAATCAATTAAACCTATGTAATTTACAATGAAGAAAACATCAAGGAAAACTGATTAGAGATAGATTAGATATAAGGTTAAAAAATTACCTGTTGGAGTGTTTGAAGACAAAATTGAACACCAAACTTCTCTACCTTGTAATTTTACTAAAAAAACAAGATGAACTCAGATTAATTTCGAAGTGAAATCAAAGAGGAACCGAAAAAAATTATGATTTAGCCGAAGCTTGAAAAGATAGATTCTACAAACCTTCTTTTATAGTCAAATAACTTTCAATTGCCGTGAGTAGGAAGAAGACTTCTATGACGAGAAGAGAAACCTAACCTGATTAGAACTCCTCTCAACGAAAAGCTAGAATTTCGCTTTAATTCAAAGTGGGCGCGATCCGTTTTTTTCTCCTTTCCCACTTTCTCATCTTACTCTTGGAGTTTGAAACAAAGTTTATTTTGATCTGTACGTGGGTTCAACATCTAAATTGGTTAATCAGCTAGTTGGAGACATTGGACCTTACTCTAATGGGCTCATTTGAAATTTTTTTATTTTTTTTTGCAAAGTAGCTCATTTGAACTTGTTTTTCATGCTTTAATATAAATTTTATAGTTTTAACAAAAAAAATATAAAAATAAAAATTGGAATTATTCAAATTAATTTTTTGCAAGTTTTGGACTTGAAAATTGATTTCTTTTGGTATAAAAGAATATATATAGATACTGGAAATTCGTGCAACAGTATATATAATAGTCTTATATGTCACAAACCTAGTTAAACAGTGATAATAGCTTAAAAACCGTGATATATGATTTTTTAAATGTCTTCCTTAGCTGAATCTCTTGGAGTCAAACTCACATACCTAATTAAACCGTGATACCAATCATAACCGTGATATATGATATTTGTATTAATTTAGAACCGTGATATATGATATTTTTATTTATCAAATGTCTAGTACAACAGTGACAATAGTTTAAAACTGTGATATATGATATTTTTATTTATCACTTACCTCAAAAAACAGTGATATTTGTTCTAAAACCGTGATATATAAATTGCACTTTTCTTTTATCACGGTTATATACACAACAGTGATATATTAAACTTAGAAACCGTGATATATGACCATTTGTGTAGTAGCGATATATTCTGTAATCACATCAGCAACATAATAAGACAAAACATAAATAAGACAAAACTTTATGTTAGCGGACCATAAAGTACTACTATGTGAATCTGCACGCCTGTGCGTGCAGGTAGTAGTTAGGGTTATATAAGAAAAGTGGGTGGGTGGGTGCAGGTGATAGAATCTGAAGTAAGGGTGGGCCTACGATACACATGGCAACAGAAGATATTAATGATTTTTTATTTGTTCCTAAGAAATAAATTTGGAAAACAGAATTCTGAATTTCCGGAGTCGAACCAAAAATACCTTACGTGTCGATATTCTATTGGATATTAATTGGGTTTTCACTGTTGCTAATAGCAGGCCGCTTTATAAGTAGTAAAGATATTTCTTTAGTGTTTAATTTGGGAAGGGTAGACATTGAAGTTAAGGCAAAAATAAAATATTTCTTCCATTGGATTTGAAATTTCTTTTGTGAATGTCTCAATTATAAAATCGAGTAACCGCCAGGTTACAAAGTGTTGACAACATTTCTTGGAGTTTGGATTTATTGGAGTTGAAGATATTCAACCCCAAGTGTAGTAATAGGCCGACATGGATATGAGGTTCAATGTGGAATATATAAGGGTTTTCTCTATAACAAAAACCCTAAAGATTCAATATCTCTCTAGCCTCCTTCTACTATGAGAGAGATTGTTTATCTGTGTGAGAATCATTCATCTTTCTTCATCATCCCAAGTTATGATCATCATCAACAATAGAGATTTGAGAGTTACTTCTTAGAGTGATCGAGTCTAAGAAGGTGTTGCAGTGATTGCAGAGATTGAAGACTACGCGGGGTACTACTAGAAGTATTAACTTCTGTGAATGTGTTAATCTAAGATTGTATTAGTGAGTGTACTTTTTTATTGATATAGTAGATTATTGATCGTCGTGAGGACGGTCGTGGATGTTTCCCAGTGATATAATTGGGTTTTACCACGTTAAATCTAGTGTCTCCATTATTCTTTATTGTTTTTGTTTCTTTATTGGTTATTGTTGAATTACAATTATTTGGGGCTTACGAGTGGTATCAGTCGTAGGGCGCTTTGTTCAAGGGTTTAAATACTCAAGCGTAGATCCTTTAATTGCAAAAATATCTATTGTTTTGCAGAGAAAATTAGATAAAGCTAATTCTAATTTGTCTCATATTTCTAATAAAGTTTGTATTAGAGACAATTGTGTTTTGCAGACTCGGGTTGATTCTCTACAACGATGACTCATATATTATGCAAAAATCAATAAGCTTGAAAGGGAAGTTTATAAATAAGAATTTAAAACATTGGAAGAAATTAACCTTGCTTTGCAGGATAAAATTCAGATTTTGGAAAAACAAGTTCTTTGTGCTGGAGGTGATGCAAATACTTGTTCTACAATATTTGAAAAAGAAAAGTGTGAATTGTAGTGTTTAATTGTGACCTTAGAGAAGGTCCATCATGAGGATGAAGAAAATTATAACTCTCTTTTACTTGCATATGAATCAAATATAAAAGGATTTGACTTCTTTTTTATTAGTGTTGCAGGGCTCTCTTAAAGATAGTAATAGTGTTGATTCTACCTTGCCTGCACTTTTGCCTACTCCATCCATTGAGGCTAGACTTAAAACTACTCCTTTTCATCATGTTTCTCATAAAAAGTCTAAAGCTAATAATGGGAGCGGTTTTGTTAGTAAGTCTTCTTGTTTTAGGAATGAAAGTAAATGTCACACGTATAAGGGTGACAAACATGTTTCTCACACTACTACCACATCTTTTTCTACGAATTCCTTGAGAAAGACTAATGTTTTTCATTGTTTGTTTTGTGCTAGACATGGCCATTTAGTTAGTTTTTGTTGGGATTATAATCAACATGTTAAGTTTCATTCTTGTGTTCCTTATACTTATAGTCATGTTGATTCTTATTCTACTTCTTCTATACCTTGGACGTTTAATGTTTCTTGTGATAGGTTTGGATAAAGAAGTCTCTCCAACATAGAGGTGAACATGGATCATGGTGTGAATGACAATTCAAGTGCAAAGATTGTCAAAAGGAAATCTGATTTCTCTTTTAAACCCTGATGTGGAAGCCAAGTGTCAAACAATTATGGATAAGAAAAGATGAATTGAAGGGTTTTTTAGACTTGAAAAAGTCTAATGGCATTCCGTCTTCGGGATGATTGTGGTGTATTTTTAGCTATGTGTTATATTCCTTGTTATATCTTTTCTCACATAGGCTATATTTGTTTTGGTTGCTGTTATTCTTGTCTCTTTCTTCGTATTCTTGTAGTGTGGTCTCTCGCATTTTCTTTTATTCCTTCCCTATCTTATGTTTGTGCAATTTCCTTCGTGTCTTTCTTACTTATGTGTTGGTTTCTCTTTCTCTTGTTTTAACTAATTAAAAAGAAAATGAGAAAAGAAAATGGGGAGTCTTTTTTGCTTCATTCTCGTGTGGTAACATATCTTTTTCTTTCTTGCAGACCATGTCTTATAATATGCTTCTAGGGTCAATTTGCCAATACACCCCCTTTTTGTCACCCAACTAAGCAATACAGCCCATAAGTCAAGAAATTAGGATTTCCACCCTTTTAACTGCTTCACCCAGTTAACTTAAACAGTCAACTTTTGTTGACCCAGTCTAACCCTTAAAATAACTTATCTACCCTTAACTTTCAAAATATCTAAATTACCCCGACTTAATTTAATCCATCGATCTAAGCTCTTATAATCTGAGTCTAATCCAATGGTAGAAGCCTTATCTTCTACCCTTAACATTTTTTGAAAGTTCAACTAGTGCAGTTTCTTTCTCATTCAAAGACAACTTCTTTATAATCTAAGAACAAAAACACCCAAAATTGGAAATTATTTATTGAAGTTCTAATTCCTTTTACTCTTTTCTTTGATTGAATTACAAAATTTCTTGATGGGTATAATGAAATGAACCAAAAGGAACAAATTTCTAAAATGGAGTTTGCGAAAATCTTGTAATATTATCAAATTGCATTGTGGTATACAAGTTCAATATTGTGGATGTAAATAAACAAAATTCGGTGGACTCTCGAATTCATTCTTTGTCAACCAATTGAAGACCAATTATTGATTTGGTTTATCTCTATTCTTTCCCTATCAACTGTATATCATCATTTCATGAAAACTTTGTTATTGAGAATGATCTCTTTAGGGATTCAAAAAAGTTTAATATCTAAGAAAATTTTTTAATCTCTTGAACAAATAGAAGAGATTATTATAAAATGGGTATTGAAATCTTAGATTCAAGTGGTTTTATTATGGTTTGTTTGTATCAATCTAAATAGTAATTTCAATTCTATTATTTTCTAAGAATTTTTTTTTTAGTGAAGATGAAGATAAGAAGGTTATCATAGTCTATTCCCCCATAAGAATAAACGGCTTAAATTAGATCTAAGAGAAAAACTTAAATTGACGGTTTAGATTAAATCGGAGTAACTTTGGTATTTCAAAATTGAGGGTAGATATGTCATTTTATGGGCTGGACTGAGTCAACAAAAGTTGACTATTTAAGTTAACTGGGTCAAGTAGTTAAAAGGGTGGAAATCCGAATTTTTTTTACTTATGGGCTGTATTGCCTAGTTGGGTGACAAAAAGGGGGTGTATTGGCAAATTGACCCATGTTTCTAACAAAGTATAATGCATTCGATAGCATGTCTTGGATTACCATCTCCTTTTGGTTTGTATCATTGATATTTTTCTTTGATCTTTTTGCACATTGCATGCCATGCTTCCATGTTACTTTTGTGGGTTCCATTCATGTATAGGTTACTTAAAGCATTATATCTCCACTTGAGGTGTTTGGGTAGATTTTTTATGCCTTCTAAGAGCATCTCAAATGGGTCTCCTAAAACCTATAATTTAGGAATTCCGAAAAAAGCAGCACCCTAACGCGTCTTCTATATTTTTAGCAGCTGGTTATCCACGTAGGATGTGGTGGGCCGGTCTGCTAAAACTTCGTCCAAAATCGAACCAAAGATACGATTATAGGAATGGGGAAAATAAAATGTTCCACGCTGGTTCAACCAGCGTGGAACTTTTTTTTTATTATTTTTTTAATTCCACGCTGGTCAAACCGGCGTGGAACCCTTTTTTTTTTTTTTTTTTATTCCACGCAGGTCAAACCAGCGTGGAACATTTTTTTTTTTTTTTTTAATTATCATGCTGATTAGATCGCCGAAGGGGTTAAACCAGAAACAGGGGACTTGTTTCCTCTAAGCAAACTTTTGTTCAATGGTAAGGATATTTGAACAAATTCTGGATGTCTAAGTTTAACAATGACAGCAATCTTCCCCCTTAAAATGGCTAAGCTGGGGCAAATAAAAGAATCCCAATCGTGTTCTTCTGGCAATGGAATATTTTGAAATAACTCAGTGGTAAAATTAAATGAAAGAATGCGAATCATTCCTTCCCCTCCTCCGTAAAATTCTCTTCCCAACCAAGAATAAATTTCACCATTCTGGTAAGGTGTTTTGGGATTAGAAACTACAGAATCAATAGGCAAATCAAGATGACCAAAACTTTTCCATGAATTGGTACTTACAGAGTAGACTTCAACTTGATTATACAGCAGTGAATCCGGTTTTGGTGGGAAAAAAATAAGTTTAACAACCTTAAAATCATTGGTTTTAGGGTCAAAACCGAAGCCGATTTTCACATCAGAACCAAGTGGTTGAATAAACTGAGAAATTGGTAAAATTCGAAATTGTTTAGTTGCAGGGTTCCATAGAGACATCCGGCGGTTTAGATACACTATAATTTGGACCATGATATAAACAGATAATACCATTACAAGAAATCATATTTCCAAATCTAATTTCTGTAGATTTGTTTTGAAAATATTCTGGCAAATCCAACTTTTCAGATACTTGATATCTGTTGTTACTATAAATGTTTTGAACATCATCACCAATATGATTTCTTGAAGAAGAAGAAGATAGTAACATACAATAGGGACCAGACACCGCAGTATACCGTAAAATAACGAGTTTATGAGGATTATTATTTCTTTCTTCTTCTTCTATGAGGTTCTTGAAATAGTCCATATAATTATGCGTTGCATTATTTCGGCCCATAATCTAAGTCAGACAGAAAGGGTATAAAAGTTGTTTTCTTTCAGTCTTCCACGCTGGTTGAACCAGCGTGGAACAGAAAAACATTTCCACGCTGGTTGGACCAGCGTGGAAGTTAAAATTTAGCAAAAAAAAATAGGTTTTGCGTTAGGGTTACCCCTGATATAGGTATGGAAGACCTGCTAAAAAAAGTGATGGGAAAGTAAGTGGCACCTACGTGGAGGCTAAATCGTCCCATGTGTCGGCTAAATATGAGAGACCCATTAGAGATGCTCTAATGTTCTTCTTTCTTTGTTTATTCAATAGTAATCAAGGACTCACCAAATCACCACCCATTTGTTTGTCTTGAGCGCATTATGTTGAATGCCCGTTGGGGTTGTGAGGGTCATGCATTGACGGATGTACAAGAGATGTTATTTCTTGTTGCAGTTACCATGGGTGATTGCACTACTAGGAGGTGGTGAAATGTCAAAAGATATAGGTTACAACCTACCTCATGTTGTGTGAAAAGATGGAAGTAACCATCCCTCCCACATGAGAATGGCAACAAGATGTAGGTAAATATCCCTACCACATGTGGCAAAAAAACAAAGTTGAAGAGCCACATGTTTTATGTTTATTGGAAAATGCTTCTTGTATACCATGCTCTATACGGTATACTCTTTTCAATAAAGAAGGTGTTGATTAATTTGTCTTACATCAAAAAATGTGTTTCTTAATTAAAGGTATAGTTCATCAAACTTGATCTTCTATTGGGTACTATGTCTACAACTAATTCCTTGAATATTTTGTTTTGGCTCACAAACTCATGCAGCTGTGTATCAGCAAAGTAAGCAACAACTATCCCAAAGAGGTAGACAAAAGTAGAAATAGAGCAGGCCCATATTTGGGCCTAGGCAAGCTAGGCAAGTGTCTAGGGCCACCAAACCATAGGGCCTCTTAGTTCTTCAGCCCATCTAGCTTTTATCTGTTAGGTTTTTGTTTTTTTGTAAGCCCAACTCTATTTTAATCAAACAAAAAGGATTTAAATCTATTCTAAGCCCAAATTTGCAAGCCCATGTTTTAATCAGACACATATAAGAGGCCTCCTTTCAATATCTTTATTTCTTTTTTAGGCAAAACCTAAGTTTAATTGAAAATAGAAAATTTCCTTGCAATTCTAATGTAGCTTCAAAGATTATATTACCTTTGCTTTTATAGTTTTAATTATGTACTTCAAATTATCGATATCATGTAAAGTTTTTTCATATTATCATATGAATGCAAAGGGCCTCACCGAGTCACTACCAAGTGCCTTCCAGTATATACAAGAAAATCTAGGGCCACTAAAATCTCAGATACGGCACTGCAATAGAGTCCCAACTATTCCACAGTTTGTCAATAGAGTTGACAACATACATAGGAAGGCATATTCCCATCAATTAAACATGTGGATATATTTCAATTTAGAGATCACACCCAAACATAAACTACTCTATAAAACTCGTCTTTTTCAATAATTAGTTATATATTGATAATTTGCATGTATTGAAATTATAATATTTGACAATTGGTCCCTTAAGGATTTGGATTTAATTTTTATTTACATAAAAGGATGAGATAGTAATTATAAGGGCTATATTGTATTTAGTCCCCCTAGAAGATTGCTAATTAGCAAATGGTCCCGAGTTTTTCGTTTATTTGTAAATAGTCCTTTTTCTGTCAATTGACTGTTAGTCAACTCAGTTGACCAAAGTCAAACTATCCAAATTTTTTTAATGTCTAAACTACCCATGCACGTGTTTTCCACGTGACACTACTTAAACCATTAAAACCATTTTTTTTTGTATTATCCACGTGTCGAGATTTCATTGGTTATCAATAATGTAAAACTTCTCTTTTTCTCGAACACATCAATTACTCGGTTTTTCTTTCTTCAAATCAACATTCAACAACCAAGCAAACAAAACACAAATCAATTAATCTTCAATCTAATCGTAACGCACATAACCCCACTTTCTTTCTTTTTTTCTTTCAATTTCGTGTACTTATTGCTATTTTTTTTTTTTTTTGTTTCAGGCAAAGAAAGAGAGATAAGTTGAAGAAGCAAGCAAGCAAACAGTGAAACTAGCTAATTCGATGCAATGAGCTTACGCCAACGCCCACCACCACCATTACCTACACGAGGAGGGCATGGAGTGGGTTACAACAATTCAAACCCACCACCACCACGACAAAGGGAAGAAGAACCATACAACATAATCCCAATTCATAACTTACTTGCTGATCATCCATCACTTCGTTACCCAGAAGTTGGTGCTGCAACTGCTGCACTTAGAACTGTTGGAGATCTTCGTAAACCCCCATATGTTGTTTGGAGAGATGGAATGGGCTTACTTGACTGGCTTGGAATTTCCTTTGGTTTTCAATTAGATAATGTTAAAAATCAAAGGGAACATCTTGTTCTTCATCTTGCTAATGCTCAGATGCAAATTCAACCTCCACCTGAGAACATTGACTTACTTGATTCAACTGTTCTTCGTCGTTTTCGTCGTAAATTGCTTTCCAATTATACTTCTTGGTGTTCTTATTTGGGTAGGAAGTCTAATGTTTGGATTCAAGATCGAAGGGATCCTTCTGTTGCTGATCATCGAAGGGAACTTTTGTATATTTCTTTGTATTTGCTCATTTGGGGTGAATCAGCAAATCTCAGGTTTGTGCCGGAATAAAGAAGAAAAATATCTGAAAGTGACAGAATAAAGAAGAAGAAGAAGAAGAATTGATGATGGAGAAAGAAGAGTTGATAACGGTGGAATAAGGTTAAAGGTTGTGGTGGTGCAATAAGGTTAAAGCGGCGGTGGCGGTGGCGGTGGCTGTTTAGTGTAAGGTTGAAGAGAAAGAATAGAAACTTAGGGTAATATGTTTTGATTGAATCCAGATCCTCGACTACTGTATTAAACAAGTGGCGTAATATCTAACCATAGATTCTGATAACCAATGAAATCTCGACACGTGGATAATAAAAAAAAAAATGGTTTTAATGGTTTAAGTAGTGTCACGTGGAAAACACGTGTATGGGTAGTTTAGACATTAAAAAAAATTGGATGGTTTGACTTTGGTCAACTGAGTTGACTAACAGTCAATTGACAGAAAAAGGACTATTTACAAATAAACGAAAAACTCGGGACCATTTGCTATTTAGCAATCTTCTAGGGGGACTAAATACAAAATAGCCCTAATTATAAAAATAAAAAGATCGGAGATTTAAAACCCACGTTTACATGGATTTCAGAATACACATATTCTTTCATTAACAAAACTTGTTTTGTACACCTTTAAAAGATGCAATATTATGTCCCTGCTATGGTGCAAATAGTCTCTGGACGATTGGTCTCCCAAGATACAACAGTTCTTCACTCTATTAAACTGCACTGTAATGGTATAGTACTGATAAGTCCTCAAAAGTGTATATTTATCCCCGAATAACACCGTGTTTGGATAGCACTTAGCTTATATTATTGTGTTATATCTATTGATTAGTGCTTTCTTGTCATTTGTCTAGGTTTCATGAACTAAAATGCGAATATTGTGTTAAAGCCCGCCAAAAGCCAAGAAATGCCATTAAAAGAGTGTTATTTGCACAAAGAGGAAAAATTGCAATTTACACCCAAAGAGTTGTTGAGGGCACCCCATGGACTGGTCCTGTGGACTTGACCTTATGTCCAAGGTGGGTGGTCCAAATCTCAGCTCAATCCAAGTTATAATGGGCTTAGAAGTCAAAAGATCCATTGAAGCCTTTCATTGAAGTCCAATCTTAAAAAGGCTCTATATGATGATCCAGAACTCTGATTTGGGCCCATGAGCTGTCTATTTGAAGGTCTTGGTCCAGTCTACAACTTAGGCCCAAGATAATTAGGATTTAGTGAAGTCTTGATGCTTTTATAAGGCCTACAACAGCCACCATGAATTTGACCTAACTTGGAGAGAAAATATACTTTGTGAGCAAGTAATATGCTTTGTATTCTCTATATAAAGAGAAGTAGTAGATAGGGTTTAGGTAGTTCATCTTCTCTCTTGAACTCAAAGTCTTGAACTTGTATTCTTGACTTCTCTTCTTATTCTCAATAATAATCCATTCTCTTTTCCTTTATGATGTCGTGTTCTTTATTTACTTACTCCATGGTGTCATTATCAAGGATGAGTAGCTAAGTTACCTTTAGGGGAATGGTTGAAGCACTCTAGATAATGCAAAAGCGCCATGTTTATTCTTTAGGTTCATTGTGATTCAAAGTTCTTAATGTTTCTAGACATGAAGTAAACATGATTATTTATGTGGTATTGTTATCCATGTTGATTAAATACTATTGTTAGAGTATAGGGAGACCTAGCTATAATGATTGTATTAGATTAATTAGAAATATGTGATGGAATAGTTGAGAGGTGACTATCATATATCTAGACTAGACTATTTTGATGAAGTTTTAGTGAGAAAAAACTGCAGCTTCAATTCAACAGTGTTTAAATAAACACAAGCACCTTTTCTTAACAAGTTCACGCATGGTCAGCGACATTGTATGTGGCTAAAGAATTCCATTCCCCTGATATTAGTGCAATAAAACTTAATTCCGATCATAATTCAGATCATAATTCCGATCGTCGGTGAGAGAGTGCGAGTGGTTTTCTGAGATCAGGAGTCTGATCTAAAGGAACGGGGGTTTATGCTGTGGTGGTTGAGGAAGCGAGGGAGGAAACCCGGTTTAATCTTCAACCATGGTTCCTAGTTCTGTTTTAGTGAAGACAATCTCAGAGGTTTTGTGCTGAGTATGGTGGATTGAAGTCCCATCTTTGCTGGAAAGGTGGGTGCTTAGTCTGGGTTTATATCCCATGGAGGACTCTAGAAGACAAAAGGGCCCTAGGGAGTGGTGGAGGAGATTTTCAATTGTAGAACTGAAGGCCTTTGATTTCAAGCGGCGGCTAACAGGGTTGGAAGAAGAAAGGATAAGAATAAAGGAAAATGGTCGGAAAGGGGTGTTCACAGCGAGCACAACGGAGGGAGGAGCTAAATGGCTAGGGCAACTGCTCTGTGAATGCAGCGTTAGATCCAATTCTCCACAAAGATTTCAAGACGATAAAGTCACAATCTTGGGGGTTTTGAAGGAGAACAAAAATGGAAAATTTTTGGAAGCTAATTTTTCGAACAAAAAGGGCAATCAAAGAGGCAGAGTAATTAGATTCCCAGCTGGAAAAGGGAAGGATGGATGGGCTGATTTGGGTCTTTGGTTAATAGATTTCTTCTTACCCGGAGCTCGTCATGCAACCCAAATAGAGAAGGAGGTACCAAGGGGTTCAGAAGCCAAGGGGGGCGCTAACAGAGCATCTACATGGGCAGAGTTGGTGGTGAGAGGTGCACCCCAAAGTCAGAGTTCAACATCTCAGAGAGGCCAAACTGTAAAAGTACTTACGGAACGGACAACGCATCACAATAGTGATGAGGTGCAAACGACAATTCGGGTGGGAGAAGATGGGTTAAGATCGAACTTTAATTGGTGGAGGACATCAGTTATAGGGAAAGCCAACACAAAGCTGATTGACTGGAAGTGGGTGTTACTACAAGTAGAGGCATAATTTCAGGGCTCCAAAATGTTCATAATGGATACTGGGGAAGCTGTCTTTGCTTTGAAAACGGAAGAGGAGGTTAAGGTTTTAGCTTCAAAGCTACCCATTCGAGAGAATGGAGTGGAGGTGAGGTTTAGTGCGTGGGCGCCTGATTTCCACAGTCTAAAGGAGCCAATCACACAACAGAGGGTGGAGGTGATTATGTGGGGAATCCCTGCCCACATGAAGAGGAAAGAAATAGTGAAAACTATGGTAGGGAAATTCTGCTCTGACTTTGAAATCGATGGTGACTCCTTGAATTTCAGAAGTGCCTTTGTATAGGTTGTGCTGAAGAACATTAATCTGGGTAGAATTCCTAGAATTTTGAACCTAGAAGAGAAAGGGAAGATTTTTCCGGTTTTGTTATGTCTGAGGTCCGAATTCGAGGAAGTGGAAAGTTATCACGAAGGGGGCACGATCAGCAGAGAAGAAGATACAGTGTTTCCGGCTACTGAGCACAGTCGTGGGGGTGGAGAGAGGGGTAGTGATCCCATAGTCTCGCGGGTTAGGGAGACGGTAGACAGCCACAACCCAACCTGTGGACACGTGGAAAGAGAGAAGTCCCCAATGTTATTAGATAATGGAGACCATGGCTGCAGTCCAGCTGAGAGTAAGTCAAAGAGCCCAGCCCAACACCAGGGCCCAGATCTAACGAATAGGTATGAAGTCCTGGCCCATTATGAGCCTGAAGAAGGGGAATTGAATGTGGACTGCTATGCGGATCAGGGGGTGAGTCCAAGAGGAAGCCCAAATGTTCATGAAAAACTACAAATAGTGCAAAACTAACAATTCAGTATTCAACCAAATCAATCGATATGCAAAAGAAAATAAAGAACACACAAGAATTTTTTACGTGGTAAAACCCAAATTGGGAAACGTCCACGGTTGTCCTCGCGACAACAAATAAATCCACTAGATGAAAAAAGATTTACAAACCTATCAACTACCTGCAATCACTACGAGTCGACACTCCTGGTTATCTCTAACACCTTGACTTCACCAGAGTACCTTGATGTACGCAGAAGACACTCGACTTCTTGATGAACACACAAGAAGACTCGAAGCCGAACTATGAAACAAGCTTACACCAGAGTTCCTTGATGAACACACAAGGATACTCGACTTCTTGATAAACACACAAGAAGACTCGAAGCTAACTAAATATAAACAATAATAGGAAGATGAATTGGGGAAAGATAGAAGATAGAAGTACACAAAGATCAATTGAGGAAGAAGATGATCTTTGTGGAAGAGCCAACAAACAAACTAGGGTTCCATGGAGGCTAGGTTGGAACTCTTACCTTTCACATAACACCAACGACCTATTTATAACCTAGGGTTTGAAACAAGAGAAAATGGGCCGAAATAGACAAAACACATATTGGACGTACGTACGTCGAAACAGCGTACGTACGTCCTGAGACGTAAATAGTTCGCTGCCTGCTTGGACGTACGAACGCCCTAACTAGGTACGTACGTCCTGACCAAAACATGTTTGCTGCCTAACATGACGTACGTACGCCCTAACTAGGTACGTACGTCCTAAACCCAACAACTCACTTTTGACAAACTTGACGCGAAGAGAAGGACTAGGGACGACGCGCGTACAATGAGGTTTTCCTAACAATGAACTCAAGGCGAGATAACCATGGACATCCAATGTCACAAAATTAATGTCAAACAACCGAGTGCCGGTTTCAATCTTCCCCTTTGACATTGATTTTGTGACAAAAACCTATGACTCTAATAGCACTTATAAAACATGCTTACAAACCCAAACCATGGCATTTATAAAACATGCCTACAAAAACACTTAAGTAGAACACATACCGAGTCACCAATCCTTGATATCCAGCTAACACCGACAGTTTGATTATTAGAGATCGAACGGAAGCAACAAGAAATTCGAGTCACCAATCCTTGACATCCAGCTAACACCGACAGTTTGATTATTAGAGATCGAACGGAAGCAACAAGAAATTCTGAAACAATCAAAGAGCCAACGGAAGTTCCTCGAGCAACTCCCCCATACTTGGTACATACGTCCTGACCAAAACATGTTTGCTGCTTTACATGTCGTACGTATGCCCTAACTAGGTACGTACGTCCTAAACCCAAAAACTCACTTTTGACAAACTTGACGCGAAAAGAAGGACTAGGGACGACGCGCGTACAACGAGGTTTTCCTAACAATGAACTCAAGGCGAGATAACCAAGGACGACCAATGTCATAAAATTGATGTCAAACAAACTTAGTGCCGGTTTCAATCTCCCCCTTTGACATTGATTTTGTGACAAAAACCTATGACTCTAATAGCACTTATAAAACGTGCTTACAAACCCAAACCATGGCATTTATAAAACATGCTTACAAAAACACTAATAGTAGAATACATACCGAGTCACCAACACATGATATCCAGCTTGAGTAAGACTCTTTAACCATCAGAGACCGAACGGAAGCAACAAGAAATTCTGAAACAATCAAAGAGCCAACGGAAGTTCCTCGAACAACTCCCCCATACTTCATGAGCTCCAAGGTTTAATACTCGAGCTTACCCAAAACTGTACATGCACTTTGTGATCATCATCACTTTCACTCCCCCATACATGTAGTATACCTGAAACATGACCCAAAACTGTACAACTTCTAAACATTAAGACGTTCACTCCCCCATACGTGTAGCATACCTCAAACATGACCCAAAAATACACTAACAAAGAAGAAGAAGGTGTTAGTATTAGAGTCATAAATCTCCCCCTTTTTGTCACAAATGAAGCAAGGGAACAAAAGAAAAATACCAAACCATAACAAATAAGATTAAAGAAGAAAAGAAAGAGAACAATCATGTTAAAAACAAAAAAGATATGCAACGGAAGCCATAAAATAAACACTTGTTAACACGATGTCAATACAAAGAAATCTCCCCCTAAACAAAAGCTCCACCTAAATGCAATGCATATGAGAAAGATGCACCTAGAACAAACAAACCAAATAAGGATATTTGAAACACACAAAGAACCATGCATACAAGGGTAGAAGAGAGTATATGCAAGCTCAATTAAAACAAGATACTTAGTAAAGATGAGTAAACTTGGTTTCATTAAACAAAGTACGCACCAATCAAAGATTAAGATATGAAACCAAACATCTACTAGAAATGCATCCTACAAACATCCTTGGTGTGTGGGAAAGCTAAAGAAAACACAAAGAGAGTCATTTTCACACCTCACTCACAAACCATAATAAGAAGATAAAAGGAAAAGAACCGATGTACCATAGAAGTGAAGAGGAACACATCATGAACTTCCAAAAACAGTAGCCAATCCCAATCCGTACAAAAATAAGAGGCAATATGTTGGGATAAACAAAAGATTGAACAATTAAGAAAATTGAAGTGCATCATAAACTAAACCTCGGTGTGTAGATGCAATGCAATGCATAAAGAGAGAGAAAGTTCACCACTAGAACACACCCTTTGAAGACCTAGAATAGAGAACCATCAACAAGAGACATACGATTAGCAAGTGAGCTTAGAAGAAACAAACTTCAATCCCCTTTGAAACAAACAATATGAGTGGGAGACAAACGAATATAAATATGAACTTTCAAACAAAAACCAAGATATCCAAAAGGCAAAGGAATATAAACTTTGTATGCCTTACATAAAAAAAAAAACGAACATGCCCTTGGATTATCATTTTGCCGCATGTGGTGGAGTTTAGTCTACATCTTTCAATGTCATTCCCGTGTGGGAGGGACTTTTGCCTCCATCTTTTCAATTACACGAGGGTAGGGTGTAGCCTACATCTTTTTGACAAACACAAACTCAAGAAGTGCAACACCATGATAACGTGCAACACAAGAACTAACATCTCTTGAGTGCATCCGTCAGAGCATGACCCTCACAACCCCAACGGGTTCTTAGCCAACTGACATTGCTCTGAAGACAATCAAATGGCTGGGGATAAGGTGAGTCATTGACCACTAACAAGAGTTGTAATAGGAAGATAATAATGCTCAATAACACGAGCAACAAGATGAACATTACCCAAAACAGAGGAGAGATAGCTCAAGATAACATAAACACTCGAGAGATAGAGAAGTTCTATGAGCTCAAGGAATATGTAAGTGGTTTCCAAAAACTCCCATCATGCAAACATGCCGTGCACTGTGCAAACAAGCGAGGAAAAATGCATGATACATACCAAAACATACTTAAGAGTTCAGAAAGAGAAAACACCCCAACATATTGCAACTTATTTAAGACAATTGAATTAAACCAATATCTCAGAAAAGATGCATCCAACAACACATACATGGAATAAATAAAATAGAAGGAATAACCAACAACCCCTTTTTTTTTATTAACAATGTATTCAGACATGCAGCATGATTTGCAAGCTAGACAACCAAAGCATAAAAAATAGAAGCACCAAACAAATAGCCTATGTGGTTAGAGAAATATGCAATTTAAATAACACAAGGCTAGAAACAAACTACATCATCCCAAATGTGGGACACCACCAAACCTTTGCAAGTCCAGAAAAACCTTCAACTTATCCTTTCTTACCCATACTTGTTTAACACTAGGCGTGCACACCTTGGGAATTGAAAAGATATGAGATCTTCCCTTAACAAGCTTTGCAATAGACTTGTCCTTAACTAATTCCACCTTGGTCTTTGACTTCCTTTTGTTGGAGTATCTGTTTCTCTTAAACCTATGACAATAAACATTAGAATTCCAAGGTCTAGAAAACGCACAAGAAGGAACATAAGAATCAACAAGATTATAATTATAAGGAACATGAGAATAACATTTAATATGTTGATTAAAATCCCAACAAAAGATATCCAAATGACCATCTCTACCACAATAAGAACAATGAAAATTATTAGATTTTCTCAAACAAGTCTTATAAGAAAATGCAGTAGTGATGGATAAACCATGTATGTCACTATTTGGTTTATGACATTGTCCCTTAACAAAACCCATACCTCCCCTATTAAAACAAGATGGCTTACTAGCAAAAGCAACCTTATCATTAGCTTTAGACTTAAACTTTGTGCGAGAAACATGCTGAAAACTATTAGTATTAAGTCTAGTCTCAATAGGCGGGGTAGGCAAAAGAGCAGGCAAACTAGATTTTACAGAAGTAGTCACACTAGATGAACTAGTAGAACTAGCAATAGGAGAGTGAAATCTAGTTTTGTCAAAAACCTGCAATTAGAGTTGAGTAGACGTTAAATCGTTCTTTGTTACCTCATACTCTACCAATAGAGATTTGTATTTCTCATCGACCTCCTGATTGGCTTTCTCTAAAGCTGCAATTCTACATAACAAGTCAAGTTTTTCTTTTTCAAATAATTGAGAAATAGAAATTGCATTATCTGCAGCATAAGAAATTTGTTTTTCAAGAATCTCAACTTTATCCTGCAAAGAAAGATTAGCCTTTTCCAAATTTTCAATTTTGGATTCATAAACTTCCCCTTGAAGCATATAGTCTTCTGCACAATGTCTGAGTCGTTGTTCTAGAGAATCAACCTTATTCTACAAAACACCATTATCTTCAAAACAAAAATTATCAGAAGTAGTAGACAAATTACAATTAGCTTTATTAAACTTTTCCTGCAAATCAATATTAGATTTTTGTAATCTTTCACATTCTTTTGCAGAAAGCCTGTAAAGAAGAGCCCAATCACTATTGCTAACAACATACAAATTATCATCCTTTTCAAAATCAGATTTTGGTTTTGTGGATTTAGACGATTTAGCAATAAAATTATTATGGCCAGACTCATGAACCATTATTGCACTCATAGGATCTACGCGTGAGCCATTACGCACAAGACACTCGACTTCTTGATGAACACACAAGGATACTCGACTTCTTGATGAACACATAAGAAGACTCGAAGCTAACTCAATATAAACAATAATAGGAAGATGAATTGGGGAAAGATAGAAGATAGAAGTACACAAAGATCAATTGAGGAAGAAGATGATCTTTGTGGAAGAGCCAACAAACAAACTAGGGTTCCATGGAGGCTAGGTTGGAACTCTTACCTTTCACATAACACCAACGACCTATTTATAACCTAGGGTTTGAAACAAGAGAAAATGGGCCGAAATAGACAAAACACATATTGGACGTACGTACGTCGAAACAGCGTACGTACGTCCTGAGACGTAAATAGTTCGTTGCCTGCTTGGACGTACGAACGCCCTAACTAGGTACGTACGTCCTAACCAAAACATGTTTGCTGCCTAACATGACGTACGTACGCCCTAACTAGGTACGTACGTCCTAAACCCAAAAACTCACTTTTGACAAACTTGACGCGAAGAGGAGGACTAGGGACGACGCGCGTACAACGAGGTTTTCCTAACAATGAACTCAAGGCGAGATAACCATGGACATCCAATGTCACAAAATTAATGTCAAACAACCGAGTGCCGGTTTCAATCTCCCCCTTTGACATTGATTTTGTGACAAAAACCTATGACTCTAATAGCACTTATAAAACATGCTTACAAACCCAAACCATGGCATTTATAAAACATGCCTACAAAAACACTTAAGTAGAACACATACCGAGTCACCAATCCTTGATATCCAGCTAACACCGACAGTTTGATTATTAGAGATCGAACGGAAGCAACAAGAAATTCGAGTCACCAATCCTTGACATCCAGCTAACACCGACAGTTTGATTATTAGAGATCGAACGGAAGCAATAAGAAATTCTGAAACAATCAAAGAGCCAACGGAAGTTCCTCGAGCAACTCCCGCATACTTCATGAGCTCCAAGTTTGACACTCGAGCTCCCCCATAACTGTACAACCTCTAAACATCAACACGTTCACTCCCCCATACGTGTAGCATACCTGCAACATGACCCAAGAATACACTAACAAAGGAAGAAACGAATGTTAGTATTAGAGTCATAAATCTCCCTCTTTTTGTCACAAATGAAGCAAGGTAACAAAAGAAAAAAAAAAAAAACAAAAACCAAACCATAACAAATAAGAGGAAGGAGAAGAGAAAGAGAACAATCATGTTAACAACAACAAAAAGAATATGCAACGGAAGCCATAAAATAAACACTTGTTAACACGATGTCAATACAAAGAATTCTCCCCCTAAAGAAAAGATCCACCTAAATGCAATGCATATGAGAAAAATGCACCTAGAACAAACAAACCAAATAAGGATATTTGAAACACACAAAGAACCATGCATACAAGGGTAGAAGAGAGTATATGCAAGCTCAATTAAAACAAGATACTTAGTAAAGATGAATAAACTTGGTTTCATTAAACAAAGTACACACCAATCAAAAATTAAGATAAGAAACCAAACCTCTACTAGAAATGCATCATACAAACATCCTTGGTGTGTGGGAATTAAAGCTAAAGAAAACACAAAGAGAGTCATTTCCACACCTCACTCACAAACCATAAGAACACTCAAAACAACTAGTATTCACCATTAGAAGGATTTCACTTCACAAACGCCTAAACAGACACGGGGAAATGCACTTATAACCTTTTTTTTTTTTTTTATATTGTGCATAAATTAACATGTGAAAGGGATTTTTACCTTCATCTTTTGCAACATGTGGTGGGGTGTAGCCTACATCTTTTCAAATTACCTCCCCGTTAAGAACAAACTTAAAGTAGTGCAACATCATGGTAACGTGCAACACAAGAACTAACATCTCTTGAGTGCTTCCGTCATTGCATGACCCTCACGGCCCCAACGGGTATGTATACCAAATGATTTCTTTCTCAAGAAGATCAAAAAGCTGGGGATTTTGTGAATTGTTGACCACTACCACACCGCCTTCATACTAATAATCCAGATAACATAAGAAGGCATGCATACGTATATTTCCAACTAATGATTATCCTAGAAGTTCATCATGTTCAAAGGATGGAAAAAGATATACAAACAAACTCTCAAAGTGTCACCTAGTTGTGCATAGTGTAAACAAGCAAGGATATATGCATGAGACACAACTAGATAAATGTTGGTCTAAAATCTAAACATGAAAGCACAAGCGTATGCTAAGTGTAATAAAATAGTTATATTCATGAGCACTAAGCATACAAGTATGATTGAAAGCAATAGACCAATCTAACCACATATACAAAGTATGTGTATCCCAAACTCCCATAACAAAGTAAACCACAAAATATATATATATATATTTTAATAACTTTTCTCCCTTTTTTTAAAAAAAAATAAAATAAAATAAATACTTACCAACATTCAACATGATATGCAACCTTAAACAAATAAACTACAAACACCAGAAACCACTAAAATGCAATCAACATGATTAAATACCATAACCCTAACAAATAGCCATATGTAAAAAAAAATAATTCAATTAATCATACCATAAGGCTACGAAAACAAACTCAATCATCCCAAACCTGCAAAAATCGATCATCTCTAAAATAAAATATATCAAAACCATGAAATAATTGATCTGCAAACACAAAAGAATTAGCTTTATTCATCATAATTGCACCAAAAGGATCTACGCGTGAGCCATTACGCTCCATAACAAGCGCCCTGCTCTGATACCAATTGAAAAACTACAAATAGTGCTAAACTAACAATTCAGTATTCAACCAAATCAAACGATATGCAAAAGAAAATAAATAACACGCAGGAATTTTTAACGTGGTAAAACCCAATATGGGAAACGTCCACGGTTGTCCTCGCGACAACAAATAAATCCACTAGATGAAAAGAGATTTACAAACCTATCAACTACCTGCAATCACTGCGAGTCGACACTCCTGGTTATCTCTAACACCTTGACTTCACCAGAGTACCTTGATGTACGCACAAGACACTCGACTTCTTGATGAACACACAAGAAGACTCGAAGCCGAACTATGAAACAAACTTACACCAGAGTTCCTTGATGAACACACAAGGATACTCGACTTCTTGATGAACACACAAGAAGACTCGAAGCTAACTCAATATAAACAATAATAGGAAGATGAATTGGGGAAGGATAGAAGATAGAAGTACACAAAGATCAATTGAGGAAGAAGATGATCTTTGTGGAAGAGCCAACAAACAAACTAGGGTTCCATGGAGGCTAGGTTGGAACTCTTACCTTTCACATAACACCAACGACCTATTTATAACCTAGGGTTTGAATCAAGAGAAAATGGGCCGAAATAGACAAAACACATATTGGACGTACGTACGTCGAAACAGCGTACGTACGTCCTGAGACGTAAATAGTTCGCTGCCTGCTTGGACGTACGAACGCCCTAACTAGGTACGTACGTCCTAACCAAAACATGTTTGCTGCCTAACATGACGTACGTACGCCCTAACTAGGTACGTACGTCCTAAACCCAAAAACTCACTATTGACAAACTTGACGCGAAGAGAAGGACTAGGGACGACGCGCGTACAACGAGGTTTTCCTAACAATGAACTCAAGGCGAGATAACCATGGACATCCAATGTCACAAAATTAATGTCAAACAACCGAGTGCCGGTTTCAGTTCAGACACCAGGGCCATGCACAGGAGGCCCAGATTCACATTATCTTCCAAGCAAATTTAAGAGAAAGGCCCAAGCCCCATGCAACAGCAATGTTTAGAGTCACAGCTTGGTGCTTTCAAAAAGGCTATGGCCTGGGAATTCGGTAGCATACAAGGGCAGGAAGAGGCACGACAACAACAAAGAATTGGCCGTGAGGGCCTTGGAAATGCTTGAGCAACAATCAGTGCGATCAAAGGAAACACCTGCACTTGATTTAAACCAGGTATGTAGTGTCTCGGGATCAGATGTAAATGCCATCCAACCTTCAGCAAGTATCGAAACAGTGGAACAGGGACAACAACAAGGTAGAGGGACTCAACCAGTTGATTTACTACGCAGAGTGAGTCCAGAGAATAGGGAAAGTTGTACACCTGATCGCCCACCTGGCTTTGAGAATGGTCCAAGACCTCGTCAGGATTTTGATTTTAACAAATTATTGGAAGCTGTTAGCCAAAAACTTAGGACAAAGGAAGATGTTGAAAAATGGGTCCATGGAACAGTGAGACACATTGCAATTTTTATGGGGGTAACATCAAACTTGGGTGGGGGTGTGTGTGTGTGTGTGGGGGGGGGGGGGGGGGGGGGGGGGGGCAAGCAGTAGAGAAGTTCTTTGTGGAATTGTCCTGGAACAAGCTAAAGGCTAAACGAGTGCCTGAGATTGATCCGGATGAACAGGAAGTCAGAAATTATGAGAACTCCAACGAAGTTCTCAGGGCCGACAATGTTTCTTGATGGGTAAGATCTCAACGTGGAATGCGAGAGGCCTTCACAGTGAAGCCTCACAAGCAAGTGTTAAGAAGCTAATTAGTTACTCAAGGGCAGAAATGGTGTTATTACAAGAATCTAAAATTCAAGAGGAGAGTTTGATTGCTAATGCTAGAATGTGGCCCGAAGAATGGAAATGGGTGTGGGTTCCTTCGATTGGTTTGTCGGGTGGTATGATTGTAGCATGGAATCCGGGAGTGTTCAATGTAGTGGATACAAAGTTGGGGAATACTCTATTTCCTTAAAGTGCACCATCAGTAGTGAAGACTATGATTGTGTGGTCTCTTGTGTTTATGGTCCGAATAATAAAACTCTTCTTCAAGAGTTTTTCGAAGAGAGCTTGGGAATGTGAGAACATGGTGCGACCATCCATGGTGCATTGGAGGGGATTTCAATGTCATCCGCTTTTGTCATGAGAAAAGAGGGGGGAGTAGGCTCACGAGCGAGACAATTTGCGGATTTTCAAAATCACTATGAACTTGTGGAACACAACTTGGAAGGTTTTTGTTACACATGGTCGAACAATCAATCTAATACGGTGATGACTCGACTAGATAGCTTCATAACATCGGGAGATTGGAACCAATATTTCGGGGATGCTAGACAAAAAGCTCTACCAAAATTCTCTTCGGACCATCGTGCGGTTCTCTTTGACCTAAGCAAACGAAAGAAGAAGCCTAAACCTTTTAGGTTTGAGCTCATGTGGTTGGAGGATAAAGGATTTGAAGAACTTATGAAGGAGTGGTGGAGTAGCTATGAGTTTGAAGGGACCCCAAGTTATGTTTGGTGGAGGAAAATTAAGGAGTTGAAGGAGAACTTAAAGAAGTGGAATAAAGAAGTTTTCGGGAGGGTGGATAGGAAGATAGAGGAAAGAATGCGAAGGGTTGATGAGATAGATAAGAAGGAGGAGTCCGAGAACCTTAGTAATGAAGAATTCATGGAGAGAGCCCTACTTCGAGATGATCTTCCCCACTTGCTAAGGAAGAATGAGATCTCATGGAGACAAAAATCATGCTTTAAGTTCTATCAAGAGGGCCAAAGTAACACTAAGTATTATCATGCTATGGCCAATATACGGAGGAGGGTGAATAGGCTTGTGTGTCTATCTATTGATGGTTTGATTTGTAGGGAGGAAGAAAGGATCCGCAGATCATATTGTTGATTTTTATTCCAATCTTTACACGGAGGAAAACAAAGGGAGACCAAAACTAGATGGAATGCACTTTGATGCAATAGATGAGACAACCAAGCATGATTTGAGAAACCTTTTGAGATGGAAGAGGTGGTACTAGCTCTCAAGGAGATGGTAGGAGACAAAGCACCGGGACCCGATGGTATTCCTATTGTGATATATAGGAAGTTTTGGCACATCTTTAAAGATGATATGATGGCGGTTATCAGGGAGTTCTACCATTCCGGATTCCTTGATTGGAGGAACAATGCAACCTATATCACCCTTATTCCGAAGAAAGAAGGAATGCTCTCTTTGTCCGACTATAGACCAATAAGTTTGATTGGGGGAGTTTACAAGGTAATCTCTAAAATGCTTGCCACTTGCATCAAAGGTACGTTAAACACAATTGTCTCTAGTCCTCAAGGAGCATTCATTGGAGAAAGACAAATCCTAGATAGCATCCTCATCGCCAACGAATGTGTGGATACTATGATTTTGGAGGAAGATCCAGGATTGTTATGTAAGGTGGAAATTACAAAAGCGTATGACCACGTTAATTGGTCTTTCCTTGACTATGTTCTTTGTAGGATGGGCTTCGGACTAAAGTGGAGGAAATGGGTCCACTCTTGTCTCTCAACAGCACATTTCTCCATATTGATCGACGGGGTTCCCGAGGGTAATTTCAAAGCCCAAAGGGGCTTGAGGCAAGGAGACCCCCTATCCCCCTTTCTCTTCATTTTGGTGATGGAGGTCTTGGCTAGGTTTACTCAAAAATGCATGAACGAGGGATTGATGAATGTTTTCCAAATGGGGAACGAGCGTGTCAGAATCTTGCAATTTGCGGACGATACACTGTTTCTCATAGAGCCGTCCATGAAGGCATTGGATTGTGTGAAGATTATCCTCTTTGTTTTCGAAGCCGTCACCGGGTTGAAGTTAAATTTTGCAAAGTCATCACTCTATGGTGTGGGGGATGTGAATAACATTGAAAGTATGGCCGAGTTTCTTGGGTGTGAAGTGGGGAAGCTACCCACCAAATATCTTGGCCTATCTCTTGGGGCAAAATTCAAAATGTGGGAGTATGGGACTCGATTATAGAATCCTTCTGAAGGCGGCTTAGTGGGTGGCAAAGGAAGCTCCTTCCAAAGGGTGGTAGGCTCATTTTTGTCAAGAGCACTCTTTCGAGTTTGATCGTTTATCATCTCTCCCTTTTGACTATTCCGACAAGCGTGGCCAAGAAACTTGAGAAGATCATCCGGGACTTTCTTTGGGGCTCAAAGGAAGAGAAACGAAGAATCCACTTAGTGGCATGGGAAAAAGTGTGCACACCGATGGAGCTTGGTGGTTTGGGTATCCGAAACATGAGGTACTTGAATCGTGCTCTCCTAGGGAGTGGCTTTGGAGGTACGGCTAAGAGAATAATGCATGGTGGAAGAAACTCATCGAAGCGAAGTATGGAAAATGCGATAAAGGTGGGAAGCCCAATAGTGTTTCACAAACCTATGGGTGTAGCTTGTGGAAGGGTATTGTGGCGGGACAAGAGGAGTTCTTCAAGTCCATCAAGCATGTGGTTAATAGGGGAGATAAAACTCGCTTTTGGCATGATAAGTGGATTGGCAATGACATTCTTGCTTTGAAATACCCAAGAATCTATAGGTTTGCATCCATGAAAGATGGGTCGGTTGATGAACACTATGATCCCGGAGGGCTTTGGGACCTAAAACTTAGAAGGACTCTATTCCAAGATGGGGAGAGACAACAACTTCTAGCACTTAAGGAAGTCCTAGATGACATTGAGCTTATTGAGGAGGATGACTTTTGGAAATGGTCTAATGCCAAGTCCAAACGATTCTCGGTGAAATCATACTATTCCTCCCTAACATCACCAAGTCATAGCGAGGAGGAGAATGAGGAAGTGTATCCATTCGAATTAGTTTGGAGGCCGAGAATCCCGACTAATGTGAAATTTTTTATGTGGTGCCTCTGTTGGAATAATATCCTAACTATTGACAATCTCAGGAAAAAAGGAATGATCATCCCAAACAGGTGTATTATCTGTAAGCAAGAGGAAAAATCAATTGACCATCTGTTTTTCCGGTGCAGCAAAGTTACGGAAGTTTGGGAGCAAATTACAGACTACAACCATAGAGCAACACTATGCATGGCAGAGGCTCAGTCACCACAACAGTTTCTCAAAATTGGCCTAGGGTCAATAAGCCTGGTTTGATTAGCAAAATGTGGGCAATTATGCCGTATGCAGTTTTGTGGATCATATGGACAACAAGGAATAATATGCTGTTTCAAGATGGAGATTTTCAGGTGACAAAAATTGTAAAGCAAATTAAGTGCGTAGTCTGGGCATGGATTAACATTGAAAAATCTTGCAACACTTTGACAGAAGGATATGATTTTGGGGGTTCGGTTCAGAGGTGGCATGAGCTGTTCAGAGAGCAGTGAGGGGGAATGAATAGAAAGAGGTGCAGAGTGTTTTTGTCCAGGAGTTATAACAATTGCCCAGAGTCAGAGGGTGCAGTGTTTAATAGTGGCAAAGGGAAACAGCAGTAGAAGAGCCTGTAAGACTTTATTCTTCAAACTCTTGTAACTGTTGTGTTGTTATGACCTGACGGTGCTATAAGCACGCTGATCAGGATTGTACTTGTGAGTTTATTGGAAGCGTAATAATAATCTTACTTTATCAAAAAAAAAGAATTAATCTTTTTTATTGGACCCCTTTTATAATCAAATTGAATAGCTGAGAGGTTACGGTTTGATTATGAATTAAAATGTTGAATTAATTGAACTAAATAGCTGAGAGGTGACGGTTTAATTAATAAAGCATATTCAATAGCACATAATCACATATAAAGAATCTTGCTTTAATTAAGTGGAATAGCTGAGAGGTGACTACTTGATTATTTAAGGTATTAATGATTAATTGGAATAGCTGAGAGGTAACTAATTAATTGTTATTGATTGAACATGAATGAATGTCATGTACATTTTGCATTGTTTAGTTTGTGGATACCAATTCTTCCCCCCTATTCATCATAAGATCTTCTTTCCATCTTCTATTATATTGGTTTAATTATTTGTTATTTATTTAATTGTCTGTAGGAAGTAGAATCAATATCAATCTTATTCATTGGTTCATGTTGTGTTCTTAAGTTATTATTTTTTACTGTGTTTGAACTAAGAATTCCCCCTTCGAGGTAGGTACGACCCTTGTTTGTTACTTGTTTTACATTGATAATCAATATTTACAGGCACAAAAAGGAAAATATCAATATAAATTCATCTTTTGATTAGAAGGTAACAAAAAGCCTTCATCAAGTACCAGCGAACAAATATGAAGAACCCTTCGTTCAAATTATTGTAGAGAAATGAGGAAGACTTTGTCTAATTAATTGTATACTAATTGGCCAGATTAGCACACTATTTATAGTCACATAAGTGTCTCTCCATAGGTGTCTTCTCACACAGATACACCTTTTAGAAAAAAGGTGATAAGTTCTTTCAAAGTGTCTTTTCACAAATAAGCACCTATTGTAAACTAAAGGAAAATATGTGTCTTTTCATAAAAGAATTATGAAAATACACTGAATCTGGTCGCACCAATTATGAAAATGTGTTATCCAATGGATACACCTTTTATCCTTAATTTTCACTCATAATTAAATATGTTATTAAACAGATTTTCAACAATCTTAATGTTATTTTATCTAAAAAGGTGTAATGCAAATTGGAGATCATTCGTAATTGTTGCATCCTAGTTTTAGAGTGAAACAAACAAAATTTGGGTTTTCTCATGTCACTTTTGAACAAGTACAATAATTGAGTTAGAAATCGATCTTACCTTGATCATAAATTCATGAAATTTTTACCACATACTTTCTGTAAAGGCCTTTTGAAAATATCCAAATTTCATACAGATCTAAATTTATCTTTAGAGAGATAAAAATTATTTTTTATAGTGTTGTTGCGGTATCTCTTAAACTGCTACATTCACAATTTTTGAGCTCTAACTTTGCTATAAAAGTATAAAGGAAGTGTAAATGGTTATATATATATATTTATGTTTTTAGGAAGGAACATCTATGACCTCATTCTTATGGTTTAACTGATGGTTCTTTCTTGATCGATCTGCACAATCTATGCCGGCTAGCTGATGTGAATGGTAACATGAATCTATTTTTGTGCATATGTAAAATAGAGTACCTTAGTCGGCTTCATATATGTTCGGGGTAAACCCAACTTATAATTCTTGCAGTAGATTCGTCAAGGGGAAATAATTTTATTATCATCAACTAAGGAAATTTTGATTCGAGAAAAGTCCAAGCATTAGTGTGTGTTGGGTTTATATATATTTTTTGGAAAGTCCAAGCATTAGTGAGTGTTGGGTTTATATATATTTCTTGGAAAGTCCAAGCATTAGTGAGTGTTGGGTTTATACATATTTCTTGAAAGAGTAGAAAAGGCTTCAGGAGAACAACTTTCGAATGGATTTTTTGAGAGTTCGAGCGGATATGGGTTTTCAGGTGTAGATGGTTTGAATGGAATTTCTGAACGTTCGAACGGTTGAAAAGAGGTATGCAGTCTGACAAGGTACATTCGAAAAAAATTTCTCAACGTTATAACAATTTTAAGTTTTCTGCGTTCAAAAGTGTTTTTTTGACTGAAGACGTTCGAACGAGATTTTCTGGCGTTTGAACGGATCAATTTTTTTGGGATAGTGGGTCTGATTTCTAGGTTATTTCGGACTTAGATATAATAGCAACATAAATTGTAAACCTTAATGAGAGCGTATGAGAGATCTTATAGAAGCCATTAGAGAGTTTGAGAGAACTTCTTGTGAGGAAGAAAACCTAATTGGTTTTTCTTTGTGTGTACTTGTAAGATCGTCTTGATATATTGATAAACAATCGTTTTTCTTCCCGTGGACGTAGGCATATTGCTGAATCACGTAAATCTTGTGTCTTGGTGTGTTTGCATATTTGATTTTGTTGTTTTTGAAACCGGCGCTAAGTTTGTTTGACATCAATTTTGTGACATTGGTCGTCCATGGTTATCTCGCCTTGAGTTCATTGTTAGGAAAATCAAGTTGTACGCACATCGTCCCGAGTCTGTGTCCTCGCGTCCTTGTGTCAAAAGTAAGTTTTGGGTTTAGGACGTACGTACCTAGTTAGGGCGTACGTACGTCATGTTAGGCAGAAAACATGTTTTGGTCAGGACGTACGTACCTAGTTAGGGCGTTCGTACGTCCAAGCAGTCAGCAAGCGTTTATCGTATGGGGACGTACGAACGGTGTTTCGACGTACGTACGTCCAATATGGATTTCGTCCAATCAGGCCCATTTCCTGTGTATTCCAACCCTAAGTATAAATAGGGTTTCTCTTCCAAAGAACAAGTCCGTTCTTTGGCCGTCCAATTGAAGTCTTATTCTTGGAGTTTGTTTAGGTTTTGTTTAAGGTTCTTTTTGGTGATTGAACTCATCTTCTTCTTCCCCATTCATCTTCTTCTTCCTTCTTCCCCATTCATCTTCTTCTTCCTTCTTCCCCATTCATCTTCTTCTTAATTATTGAATAGTGATTTAGCTTCGAGTCTTCTTGTGTGTTCATCAAGAAGTCGAGTATCCTTGTGTGTTCATCAACGAACTCTGGTGTAAGTTTGTTTCATAGTTCGGCTTCGAGTCTTCTTGTGTGTTCATCAAGAAGTCGAGTGTCTTGTGTGTACATCAAGGTGCTCCGGTGAAGTCAAGGTGTTAGAGATAACCAGTGGTGTCAACTCGCAGTGATTGCAGGTAGTTGATAGGTTTGTACATCTCTTTTCATCTAGTGGATTTATTTGTTGTCGCGAGGACAACCGTGGACGTTTCCCATATTGGGTTTTACCACGTTAAAAATAGACAAAACACATATTGGACGTACGTACGTCGAAACAGCGTACGTACGTCCTGAGACGTAAATAGTTCGCTGCCTGCTTGGACGTACGAACGCCCTAACTAGGTACGTACGTCCTAACCAAAACATGTTTGCTGCCCTAACATGACGTACGTACGCCCATAACTAGGTACGTACGTCCTAAACCCAAAAACTCACTATTGACAAACTTGACGCGAAGAGAAGGACTAGGGACGACGCGCGTACAACGAGGTTTTCCTAACAATGAACTCAAGGCGAGATAACCATGGACATCCAATGTCACAAAATTAATGTCAAACAACCGAGTGCCGGTTTCAGTTCAGACACCAGGGCCATGCACAGGAGGCCCAGATTCACATTATCTTCCAAGCAAATTTAAGAGAAAGGCCCAAGCCCCATGCAACAGCAATGTTTAGAGTCACAGCTTGGTGCTTTCAAAAAGGCTATGGCCTGGGAATTCGGTAGCATACAAGGGCAGGAAGAGGCACGACAACAACAAAGAATTGGCCGTGAGGGCCTTGGAAATGCTTGAGCAACAATCAGTGCGATCAAAGGAAACACCTGCACTTGATTTAAACCAGGTATGTAGTGTCTCGGGATCAGATGTAAATGCCATCCAACCTTCAGCAAGTATCGAAACAGTGGAACAGGGACAACAACAAGGTAGAGGGACTCAACCAGTTGATTTACTACGCAGAGTGAGTCCAGAGAATAGGGAAAGTTGTACACCTGATCGCCCACCTGGCTTTGAGAATGGTCCAAGACCTCGTCAGGATTTTGATTTTAACAAATTATTGGAAGCTGTTAGCCAAAAACTTAGGACAAAGGAAGATGTTGAAAAATGGGGTCCATGGAACAGTGAGACACATTGCAATTTTTATGGGGGTAACATCAAACTTGGGTGGGGGTGTGTGTGTGTGTGTGGGGGGGGGGGGGGGGGGCAAGCAGTAGAGAAGTTCTTTGTGGAATTGTCCTGGAACAAGCTAAAGGCTAAACGAGTGCCTGAGATTGATCCGGATGAACAGGAAGTCAGAAATTATGAGAACTCCAACGAAGTTCTCAGGGCCGACAATGTTTCTTGATGGGTAAGATCTCAACGTGGAATGCGAGAGGCCTTCACAGTGAAGCCTCACAAGCAAGTGTTAAGAAGCTAATTAGTTACTCAAGGGCAGAAATGGTGTTATTACAAGAATCTAAAATTCAAGAGGAGAGTTTGATTGCTAATGCTAGAATGTGGCCCGAAGAATGGAAATGGGTGTGGGTTCCTTCGATTGGTTTGTCGGGTGGTATGATTGTAGCATGGAATCCGGGAGTGTTCAATGTAGTGGATACAAAGTTGGGGAATACTCTATTTCCTTAAAGTGCACCATCAGTAGTGAAGACTATGATTGTGTGGTCTCTTGTGTTTATGGTCCGAATAATAAAACTCTTCTTCAAGAGTTTTTCGAAGAGAGCTTGGGAATGTGAGAACATGGTGCGACCATCCATGGTGCATTGGAGGGGATTTCAATGTCATCCGCTTTTGTCATGAGAAAAGAGGGGGGAGTAGGCTCACGAGCGAGACAATTTGCGGATTTTCAAAATCACTATGAACTTGTGGAACACAACTTGGAAGGTTTTTGTTACACATGGTCGAACAATCAATCTAATCCGGTGATGACTCGACTAGATAGCTTCATAACATCGGGAGATTGGAACCAATATTTCGGGGATGCTAGACAAAAAGCTCTACCAAAATTCTCTTCGGACCATCGTGCGGTTCTCTTTGACCTAAGCAAACGAAAGAAGAAGCCTAAACCTTTTAGGTTTGAGCTCATGTGGTTGGAGGATAAAGGATTTGAAGAACTTATGAAGGAGTGGTGGAGTAGCTATGAGTTTGAAGGGACCCCAAGTTATGTTTGGTGGAGGAAAATTAAGGAGTTGAAGGAGAACTTAAAGAAGTGGAATAAAGAAGTTTTCGGGAGGGTGGATAGGAAGATAGAGGAAAGAATGCGAAGGGTTGATGAGATAGATAAGAAGGAGGAGTCCGAGAACCTTAGTAATGAAGAATTCATGGAGAGAGCCCTACTTCGAGATGATCTTCCCCACTTGCTAAGGAAGAATGAGATCTCATGGAGACAAAAATCATGCTTTAAGTTCTATCAAGAGGGCCAAAGTAACACTAAGTATTATCATGCTATGGCCAATATACGGAGGAGGGTGAATAGGCTTGTGTGTCTATCTATTGATGGTTTGATTTGTAGGGAGGAAGAAAGGATCCGCAGATCATATTGTTGATTTTTATTCCAATCTTTACACGGAGGAAAACAAAGGGAGACCAAAACTAGATGGAATGCACTTTGATGCAATAGATGAGACAACCAAGCATGATTTGAGAAACCTTTTGAGATGGAAGAGGTGGTACTAGCTCTCAAGGAGATGGTAGGAGACAAAGCACCGGGACCCGATGGTATTCCTATTGTGATATATAGGAAGTTTTGGCACATCTTTAAAGATGATATGATGGCGGTTATCAGGGAGTTCTACCATTCCGGATTCCTTGATTGGAGGAACAATGCAACCTATATCACCCTTATTCCGAAGAAAGAAGGAATGCTCTCTTTGTCCGACTATAGACCAATAAGTTTGATTGGGGGAGTTTACAAGGTAATCTCTAAAATGCTTGCCACTTGCATCAAAGGTACGTTAAACACAATTGTCTCTAGTCCTCAAGGAGCATTCATTGGAGAAAGACAAATCCTAGATAGCATCCTCATCGCCAACGAATGTGTGGATACTATGATTTTGGAGGAAGATCCAGGATTGTTATGTAAGGTGGAAATTACAAAAGCGTATGACCACGTTAATTGGTCTTTCCTTGACTATGTTCTTTGTAGGATGGGCTTCGGACTAAAGTGGAGGAAATGGGTCCACTCTTGTCTCTCAACAGCACATTTCTCCATATTGATCGACGGGGTTCCCGAGGGTAATTTCAAAGCCCAAAGGGGCTTGAGGCAAGGAGACCCCCTATCCCCCTTTCTCTTCATTTTGGTGATGGAGGTCTTGGCTAGGTTTACTCAAAAATGCATGAACGAGGGATTGATGAATGTTTTCCAAATGGGGAACGAGCGTGTCAGAATCTTGCAATTTGCGGACGATACACTGTTTCTCATAGAGCCGTCCATGAAGGCATTGGATTGTGTGAAGATTATCCTCTTTGTTTTCGAAGCCGTCACCGGGTTGAAGTTAAATTTTGCAAAGTCATCACTCTATGGTGTGGGGGATGTGAATAACATTGAAAGTATGGCCGAGTTTCTTGGGTGTGAAGTGGGGAAGCTACCCACCAAATATCTTGGCCTATCTCTTGGGGCAAAATTCAAAAATGTGGGAGTATGGGACTCGATTATAGAATCCTTCTGAAGGCGGCTTAGTGGGTGGCAAAGGAAGCTCCTTCCAAAGGGTGGTAGGCTCATTTTTGTCAAGAGCACTCTTTCGAGTTTGATCGTTTATCATCTCTCCCTTTTGACTATTCCGACAAGCGTGGCCAAGAAACTTGAGAAGATCATCCGGGACTTTCTTTGGGGCTCAAAGGAAGAGAAACGAAGAATCCACTTAGTGGCATGGGAAAAAGTGTGCACACCGATGGAGCTTGGTGGTTTGGGTATCCGAAACATGAGGTACTTGAATCGTGCTCTCCTAGGGAGTGGCTTTGGAGGTACGGCTAAGAGAATAATGCATGGTGGAAGAAACTCATCGAAGCGAAGTATGGAAAATGCGATAAAGGTGGGAAGCCCAATAGTGTTTCACAAACCTATGGGTGTAGCTTGTGGAAGGGTATTGTGGCGGGACAAGAGGAGTTCTTCAAGTCCATCAAGCATGTGGTTAATAGGGGAGATAAAACTCGCTTTTGGCATGATAAGTGGATTGGCAATGACATTCTTGCTTTGAAATACCCAAGAATCTATAGGTTTGCATCCATGAAAGATGGGTCGGTTGATGAACACTATGATCCCGGAGGGCTTTGGGACCTAAAACTTAGAAGGACTCTATTCCAAGATGGGGAGAGACAACAACTTCTAGCACTTAAGGAAGTCCTAGATGACATTGAGCTTATTGAGGAGGATGACTTTTGGAAATGGTCTAATGCCAAGTCCAAACGATTCTCGGTGAAATCATACTATTCCTCCCTAACATCACCAAGTCATAGCGAGGAGGAGAATGAGGAAGTGTATCCATTCGAATTAGTTTGGAGGCCGAGAATCCCGACTAATGTGAAATTTTTTATGTGGTGCCTCTGTTGGAATAATATCCTAACTATTGACAATCTCAGGAAAAAAGGAATGATCATCCCAAACAGGTGTATTATCTGTAAGCAAGAGGAAAAATCAATTGACCATCTGTTTTTCCGGTGCAGCAAAGTTACGGAAGTTTGGGAGCAAATTACAGACTACAACCATAGAGCAACACTATGCATGGCAGAGGCTCAGTCACCACAACAGTTTCTCAAAAATTGGCCTAGGGTCAATAAGCCTGGTTTGATTAGCAAAATGTGGGCAATTATGCCGTATGCAGTTTTGTGGATCATATGGACAACAAGGAATAATATGCTGTTTCAAGATGGAGATTTTCAGGTGACAAAAATTGTAAAGCAAATTAAGTGCGTAGTCTGGGCATGGATTAACATTGAAAAATCTTGCAACACTTTGACAGAAGGATATGATTTTGGGGGTTCGGTTCAGAGGTGGCATGAGCTGTTCAGAGAGCAGTGAGGGGGAATGAATAGAAAGAGGTGCAGAGTGTTTTTGTCCAGGAGTTATAACAATTGCCCAGAGTCAGAGGGTGCAGTGTTTAATAGTGGCAAAGGGAAACAGCAGTAGAAGAGCCTGTAAGACTTTATTCTTCAAACTCTTGTAACTGTTGTGTTGTTATGACCTGACGGTGCTATAAGCACGCTGATCAGGATTGTACTTGTGAGTTTATTGGAAGCGTAATAATAATCTTACTTTATCAAAAAAAAAGAATTAATCTTTTTTATTGGACCCCTTTTATAATCAAATTGAATAGCTGAGAGGTTACGGTTTGATTATGAATTAAAATGTTGAATTAATTGAACTAAATAGCTGAGAGGTGACGGTTTAATTAATAAAGCATATTCAATAGCACATAATCACATATAAAGAATCTTGCTTTAATTAAGTGGAATAGCTGAGAGGTGACTACTTGATTATTTAAGGTATTAATGATTAATTGGAATAGCTGAGAGGTAACTAATTAATTGTTATTGATTGAACATGAATGAATGTCATGTACATTTTGCATTGTTTAGTTTGTGGATACCAATTCTTCCCCCCTATTCATCATAAGATCTTCTTTCCATCTTCTATTATATTGGTTTAATTATTTGTTATTTATTTAATTGTCTGTAGGAAGTAGAATCAATATCAATCTTATTCATTGGTTCATGTTGTGTTCTTAAGTTATTATTTTTTACTGTGTTTGAACTAAGAATTCCCCCTTCGAGGTAGGTACGACCCTTGTTTGTTACTTGTTTTACATTGATAATCAATATTTACAGGCACAAAAAGGAAAATATCAATATAAATTCATCTTTTGATTAGAAGGTAACAAAAAGCCTTCATCAAGTACCAGCGAACAAATATGAAGAACCCTTCGTTCAAATTATTGTAGAGAAATGAGGAAGACTTTGTCTAATTAATTGTATACTAATTGGCCAGATTAGCACACTATTTATAGTCACATAAGTGTCTCTCCATAGGTGTCTTCTCACACAGATACACCTTTTAGAAAAAAGGTGATAAGTTCTTTCAAAGTGTCTTTTCACAAATAAGCACCTATTGTAAACTAAAGGAAAATATGTGTCTTTTCATAAAAGAATTATGAAAATACACTGAATCTGGTCGCACCAATTATGAAAATGTGTTATCCAATGGATACACCTTTTATCCTTAATTTTCACTCATAATTAAATATGTTATTAAACAGATTTTCAACAATCTTAATGTTATTTTATCTAAAAAGGTGTAATGCAAATTGGAGATCATTCGTAATTGTTGCATCCTAGTTTTAGAGTGAAACAAACAAAATTTGGGTTTTCTCATGTCACTTTTGAACAAGTACAATAATTGAGTTAGAAATCGATCTTACCTTGATCATAAATTCATGAAATTTTTACCACATACTTTCTGTAAAGGCCTTTTGAAAATATCCAAATTTCATACAGATCTAAATTTATCTTTAGAGAGATAAAAATTATTTTTTATAGTGTTGTTGCGGTATCTCTTAAACTGCTACATTCACAATTTTTGAGCTCTAACTTTGCTATAAAAGTATAAAGGAAGTGTAAATGGTTATATATATATATTTATGTTTTTAGGAAGGAACATCTATGACCTCATTCTTATGGTTTAACTGATGGTTCTTTCTTGATCGATCTGCACAATCTATGCCGGCTAGCTGATGTGAATGGTAACATGAATCTATTTTTGTGCATATGTAAAATAGAGTACCTTAGTCGGCTTCATATATGTTCGGGGTAAACCCAACTTATAATTCTTGCAGTAGATTCGTCAAGGGGAAATAATTTTATTATCATCAACTAAGGAAATTTTGATTCGAGAAAAGTCCAAGCATTAGTGTGTGTTGGGTTTATATATATTTTTTGGAAAGTCCAAGCATTAGTGAGTGTTGGGTTTATATATATTTCTTGGAAAGTCCAAGCATTAGTGAGTGTTGGGTTTATACATATTTCTTGAAAGAGTAGAAAAGGCTTCAGGAGAACAACTTTCGAATGGATTTTTTGAGAGTTCGAGCGGATATGGGTTTTCAGGTGTAGATGGTTTGAATGGAATTTCTGAACGTTCGAACGGTTGAAAAGAGGTATGCAGTCTGACAAGGTACATTCGAAAAAAATTTCTCAACGTTATAACAATTTTAAGTTTTCTGCGTTCAAAAGTGTTTTTTTGACTGAAGACGTTCGAACGAGATTTTCTGGCGTTTGAACGGATCAATTTTTTTTGGGATAGTGGGTCTGATTTCTAGGTTATTTCGGACTTAGATATAATAGCAACATAAATTGTAAACCTTAATGAGAGCGTATGAGAGATCTTATAGAAGCCATTAGAGAGTTTGAGAGAACTTCTTGTGAGGAAGAAAACCTAATTGGTTTTTCTTTGTGTGTACTTGTAAGATCGTCTTGATATATTGATAAACAATCGTTTTTCTTCCCGTGGACGTAGGCATATTGCTGAATCACGTAAATCTTGTGTCTTGGTGTGTTTGCATATTTGATTTTGTTGTTTTTGAAACCGGCGCTAAGTTTGTTTGACATCAATTTTGTGACATTGGTCGTCCATGGTTATCTCGCCTTGAGTTCATTGTTAGGAAAATCAAGTTGTACGCACATCGTCCCGAGTCTGTGTCCTCGCGTCCTTGTGTCAAAAGTAAGTTTTGGGTTTAGGACGTACGTACCTAGTTAGGGCGTACGTACGTCATGTTAGGCAGAAAACATGTTTTGGTCAGGACGTACGTACCTAGTTAGGGCGTTCGTACGTCCAAGCAGTCAGCAAGCGTTTATCGTATGGGGACGTACGAACGGTGTTTCGACGTACGTACGTCCAATATGGATTTCGTCCAATCAGGCCCATTTCCTGTGTATTCCAACCCTAAGTATAAATAGGGTTTCTCTTCCAAAGAACAAGTCCGTTCTTTGGCCGTCCAATTGAAGTCTTATTCTTGGAGTTTGTTTAGGTTTTGTTTAAGGTTCTTTTTGGTGATTGAACTCATCTTCTTCTTCCCCATTCATCTTCTTCTTCCTTCTTCCCCATTCATCTTCTTCTTCCTTCTTCCCCATTCATCTTCTTCTTCCTTCTTCCCCATTCATCTTCTTCTTAATTATTGAATAGTGATTTAGCTTCGAGTCTTCTTGTGTGTTCATCAAGAAGTCGAGTATCCTTGTGTGTTCATCAACGAACTCTGGTGTAAGTTTGTTTCATAGTTCGGCTTCGAGTCTTCTTGTGTGTTCATCAAGAAGTCGAGTGTCTTGTGTGTACATCAAGGTGCTCCGGTGAAGTCAAGGTGTTAGAGATAACCAGTGGTGTCAACTCGCAGTGATTGCAGGTAGTTGATAGGTTTGTACATCTCTTTTCATCTAGTGGATTTATTTGTTGTCGCGAGGACAACCGTGGACGTTTCCCATATTGGGTTTTACCACGTTAAAAATATCGTGTGTTCTTTATTTGTTTATTGCTTTATTGTTTGCTTTACTATTGTTATATTGCACATATATTGGGTTCTCAATTGGTATCAGGAGCAGGGCGCTTGTTATGGAGCGTAATGGCTCACGCGTAGATCCTATCAGTGCAATAATGGTTCATGAGTCTGGTTATAATAGTTTTATTGCTAAATCGTCTAAATCTACAAAACCAAAATCTGATTTTGAAAAGGATGATAATTTGTATGTTGTTAGCAATAGTGATTGGGCTCTTCTTTACAGACTTTCTGCAAAAGAATGTGAAAGATTACAAAAAGCTAATATTGATTTGCAGGAAAAATTTAATAAAGCTAATTGTAATGTATCTACTATTTCTGATAATGTTTGTTTTGAAGATAATGGTGTTTTGCAGACTAAGGTTGATTCTCTAGAACAACGACTCAGACATTGTGCAGAGGACTATATGCTTCAAGGGGAAGTTTATGAATCCAAAATTAAAAATTTGGAAAAGGCTAATCTTTCTTTGCAGGATAAAATTGAGATTCTCGATAAATAAATTTCTTGTGCTGCAGATGATGCAATTTCTATTTCTCAATTATTTGACAAAGAAAAACTTGACTTGTTATGTAGAATTGCAGCTTTAGAGAAGGCCAATCAGGAGGTCGATGAGAAATACAAATCTCTATTGGTGGAGTATGAGGTAACAAAGAACGATTTAACGTGTACTCAACTCCAATTGCAGGTTTTGGACAAAACTAGATTTGATTCTCCTATTGCTAGTTCTACTAGTTCATCTAGTGTGATTACTCCTGTAAAATCTAGTTTGTCTGCCCTTTTGCCTACCCCACCTATTGAGACTAGACTTAATGCTACTAATTTTGAGCATGTTTCTCATAAGAATTTTAAGTCTAAGGTTAATGGTAAGGCTGTTTTTACTGATAAGCCATATTGTTCTCATAATGGAGGTATAGGTCATGTTAAGGCACCATGTCACAAATACAATGGTGACATACATGTTTCATCTTCTACTACCACATCTTCTTATAAGAATTCTTTGAGTAAGTCTAATGTTTTTCATTGTTCTTATTGTGGTAGAGTTGGTCATTTGGATATCTTTTGTTGGGATTTTGATCAACATGTTTCATCCTATTCTCGTGTTTCTCATCGTTATAATCATGTTGATTCTAATGTTCCTTCTTGTGCATTTTCTAGACCTTGGAATTATAATGGTTCTCATCACAGGTTTAAGAAAAGCAGGTATTCCAACACAAGGAAGTCTAGGACTAAGGTGGAATTGGTTAAGGACAAGTGTATTGCAAAGCTTGTTAAGGGGAAATCTTATATCTTTTCAACTCCCAAAGTGTGCACGCCTAGTGTTAAACAAGTATGGGTAAGAAAGGATAAGTTGAAGGTTTTTCTGGACTTGCAAAGGTCTGGTGGTGTCCCATATTTGGGATGATGTAGTTTGTTTCTAGTCTTGTGTTATTTTAATTGCATACTTTTCTAACCACATAGGCTATTTGTTTGGTGTTTTTTGTTCTTCTGTTTATGCATGCGTTAATTGTTCTTTCATTATTCCATGTATGTGTTGTTGGATGCATCTTTTCTGAGATATTGGTTTAATTCAATTGTCTTAAATAAGTTGCAATATTTTGGGGTGTTTTCTCTTTCTGAACTCTTAAGTATGTTTTGGTATGTATCATGCATTTTTCCTCGCTTGTTAGCACAGTGCACGGCATGTTTGCATGATGGGAGTTTTTGGAAACCACTTACATATTCTTTGAGCTCATAGAACTTCTCTATCTCTCGAGTATTTATGTTATCTTGAGCTATCTCTCCTCTGTTTTGGGTAATGTTCATCTTGTTGCTCATGTTATTGAGCATTCTTATCTTCCTCTTACAACTCTTGTTAGTGGTCAATGACTCACCTTATCCCCAGCCATTTGATTGTCTTCAGAGCAATGTCAGTTGGCTAAGAACCTGTTGGGGTTGTGAGGGTCATGCTCTGACGGATGCACTCAAGAGATGTTAGTTCTTGTGTTGCACGTTATCATGGTGTTGCACTTCTTGAGTTTGTGTTTGTCAAAAAGATGTAGGCTACACCCTACCCTCGTGTAATTGAAAAGATGGAGGCAAAAGTCCCTCCCACACGGGAATGACATTGAAAGATGTAGACTAAACTCCACCACATGCGGCAAAATGATAATCCAAGGGCATGTTCGTTGTTTTTTATGTAAGGCATACAAAGTTTATATTCCTTTGCCTTTTGGATATCTTGGTTTTTGTTTGAAAGTTCATATTTATATTCGTTTGTCTCCCACTCATATTGTTTGTTTCAAAGGGGATTGAAGTTTGTTTCTTCTAAGCTCACTTGCAAATCGTATGTCTCTTGTTGATGGTTCTCTATTCTAGGTCTTCAAAGGGTGTGTTCTAGTGGTGAACTTTCTCTCTCTTTATGCATTGCATTGCATCTACACACCTAGGTTTAGTTTATGATGCACTTCAATTTTCTTAATTGTTCAATCTTTTGTTTATCCCAACATATTGCCTCTTATTTTTGTACGGATTGGGATTGGCTACTGTTTTTGGAAGTTCATGATGTATTCCTCTTCACTTCTATGGTACATCGGTTCTTTTCCTTTTCTCTCTTATTATGGTTTGTGTTGTTAGTTATTCGGTTTGTTTTTCTATTGTTAAGGTTAGTTCTCTATTGCACACCAAGTGTTTGCTCAAATGCCTAAATGAAAATTCTCACCTGTTTTGGTTGTTACTTAAAATGTTTTCTAACATTCTTCGATTGGTTCCTGTTCTGGGTATGCAGGACATGCCTCCTAAGCGAGCTCGGACTACTGCCACCAAAGAAACACCCGGTTCCAAGGGTGCTTCATCCTCGGGCACACGTCCTCCTCGTGCTCAAAGGAGTAGAGGCGTCATTCCTTCGGATTCTTGTATGCTTGTTGTTCTAGCATTGGTTGTTGCTACCACCACTTAGACTGCTCTTTTCTACTGTATGTAGGTTCATGGACACTGTGCGTGTCGTCAATTTTATTTTTCTCTCAGTAACTTTACAGGTAGATGTTCTTGCTGAAAGTGTTTATGGCTTACTCTATTTTGGCTCCAATCCTTGGTAATTCTTTTCAGTCGGTGTTTCATTGACATACTAAGGTCAGATTGTTAGTATTATTTGGTTCACATGTGTTTGATGTGATTTCTCAAGGTAATAGTTCTCAATTTGTTTTAAGAAAGGTACAAGGTATGCATAAGCATATTTTGGTGATGAAATCATGTTATTGGTGTATTCGTTTGTCATGATTTATATTGCTTCATGTTTTCTCATAGGTTCTCATCATACTTTTCTATGTTGGGATAATATTCTTGAATTACCTTGTTGGCTAGCTGGTGTGTGATTAAATACTTATGAGACTTGCCTATCCTCTTATTGTTGCTTCTTGTGCCTGGTTGATCCTATTTTTTCCTGCAATAGGTTTGATTAGATGTGTTCTTGGTAGTCTTCTGCAATAATCCTCCTGCAATGGTTTTGGGCTACCACTGTTCTACTTTGCGATGCATATGCTCAGTTTGGTCATCTATTGTTAGCAATTCTCTTCTATTGACTCTCTAATCTTTCTGACAATGTATGGCATGTCATCGGAGTCTTAGTGTTCTGGCAGGAAATTTGCTCTGAAGTTGGATTGTTGTTTTGTGACTTGGTGATATCGATAATCCTTGCTCATTCTTCAGTTAAAGTATTTTTTTTATGAGTTTGATGATTGCTTATCTTGTTTGGCATATGTTGAACTAATTTTTGGGTTTCACTAGGGGTGGGCTTACAGGTTTATTCCTTTTATGTCTCTATTCCATTGTGTTTGGGATAATATTTTTTTCTCTTTGTTTATGAGATTCTCTAATTCTTTTTTGTGGTTGGATGAGTTGTTTCAGGAGCATGTACAGATTGGATTTTCCCATGGATTCTAAATGGATTTTCTTATACTTTACATATTTCATCCTACAGATACTCATATTCCTATAGTTTTGTCATGGGATATTGTTGGATGTGTCTAGTATGCATGGTTTCCCTATTCTCTTTCATATCTCCTACTAACTATTGTTTGTCTCTTCTTCTTTCTCTTTTTGCATATTCTTTTCTTACACATTTCTCACAGGTTTGACTATTTGGTTCTTGGTCATTAGTGTACGTTGCCGATTTCATCGGGTATGGTATTTCGTCCTTTTTTGTTTGTTTGCTCTTTTTCTCTAGATATCTTCCTACTATGAAGTCATTTCTCTGGAGTCTATCTCAGGTGACTGTGGTCGGTTGATTAAAGTGATATTCTAGTGAATCATTTGTTCCGATTGATGGGTCCTGACTCTTTCTTCTATGTATAGGATTCTCTTGGTTTCTATCAGGGATTCATGTTATGTTTTCTTTTCTTCCCTTTGTTACCTATATAAGTATTCAGTGTCTTTTCACTATCTCCTTCTTATATCGTTTTGGTTCTTATCTAATCTCCCTTCTTGTGTCTGTGTTGGTACTCTTTCTTCTTCATTTATATGCCTAGATCTCTCTCATGTGATTTAGTTTTGTGTGTCATGGATTCCAGATTTATGGTATGGTTTTCTCTTTCCTCTCTTCTTTTATTCTTTGGTTCATTTTGTTTTATTCTCGTTTTGATTTATGTCACCCCTTTGCATCATTTGTGACAAAAATGGGGAGATTTATGACTCTAATACTAACACCTTCTTCTTCTTTGTTAGTGTATTTTTGGGTCATGTTTCAGGTATACTACATGTATGGGGGAGTGAAAGTGATGATGATCACAAAATACATGTACAGTTTTGGGTAAGCTCGAGTATTAAACCTTGGAGCTCATGAAGTATGGGGGAGTTGTTCGAGGAACTTCCGTTGGCTCTATGATTGTTTCAGAAATTCTTGTTGCTTCCGTTCGGTCTCTGATGGTTAAAGCGTCTTACTCAAGCTGGATATCATGTGTTGGTGACTCGGTATGTATTCTACCTTGAGTGTTTTTGTAGGCATGTTTTATAAATGCCATGGTTTGGGTTTGTAAGCACGTTTTATAAGTGCTATTAGAGTCATAGGTTTTTGTCACAAAATCAATGTCAAAGGGGGAGATTGAAACCGACACTAAGTTTGTTTGACATCAATTTTGTGACATTGGTCGTCCATGGTTATCTCGCCTTGAGTTCATTGTTAGGAAAACCAAGTTGTACGCACATCGTCCCGAGTCTGTGTCCTCGCGTCCTTGTGTCAAAAGTAAGTTTTGGGTTTAGGACGTACGTACCTAGTTAGGGCGTACGTACGTCATGTTAGGCAGAAAACATGTTTTGGTCAGGACGTACGTACCTAGTTAGGGCGTTCGTACGTCCAAGCAGTCAGCAAGCGTTTATCGTATGGGGACGTACGAACGGTGTTTCGACGTACGTACGTCCAATATGGATTTCGTCCAATCAGGCCCATTTCCTGTGTATTCCAACCCTAAGTATAAATAGGGTTTCTCTTCCAAAGAACAAGTCAGTTCTTTGGCCGTCCAATTGAAGTCTTATTCTTGGAGTTTGTTTAGGTTTTGTTTAAGGTTCTTTTTGGTGATTGAACTCATCTTCTTCTTCCCCATTCATCTTCTTCTTCCTTCTTCCCCATTCATCTTCTTCTTCCTTCTTCCCCATTCATCTTCTTCTTAATTATTGAATAGTGATTTAGCTTCGAGTCTTCTTGTGTGTTCATCAAGAAGTCGAGTATCCTTGTGAGTTCATCAAGGAACTCTGGTGTAAGCTTGTTTCATAGTTCGGCTTCGAGTCTTCTTGTGTGTTCATCAAGAAGTCGAGTGTCTTGTGCGTACATCAAGGTGCTCCGGTGAAGTCAAGGTGTTAGAGATAACCAGTAGTGTCAACTCGCAGTGATTGCAGGTAGTTGATAGGTTTGTACATCTCTTTTCATCTAGTGGATTTATTTGTTGTCGCGAGGACAACCGTGGACGTTTCCCATATTGGGTTTTACCACGTTAAAAATATCGTGTGTTCTTTATTTGTTTATTGCTTTATTGTTTGCTTTACTATTGTTATATTGCACATATATTTGGTTCTCAGTTTTATCGTTTATTTCATATATTATCTCAATAAAGCTTGAATTTATCAAAAAATAAATAAAAATTATAGTTGTATATTAGTTTTCGTTGCACACAACACTGAGGAAACATGAACAATGTTTCGGAAGCGTCGTTACGAGGTTATTAGAAATGTTAATGATACTGAAGGAATACTTTCAAGTAGACTTTCATTGCTAGAAACTTAAAGAAGAATTTCGAGCAAGCCTTCATAGACATTAATTTCAAGTCCACCCCATATGTTAAAGTCGATCGTCTTGATTTTTTTTTTCACTAGATTAAACCGTGGTTTAGGAGATTCTTTATGTAAAGTGGTATTTTCTCATGTTGTTATGATTCTCTTCGAGGGAATCTTTAAGAATGTGGTCGTTTTTTTTCCAATGTAATGTAAATGCAGAAATAAGCTAAGTGAACAAAATGGTAGGGAAGATGATTGAAGAAGTGGAGAGGAAAGAGTTGAGAAATGAAGTAGTTAAACTATCATAAGGTGATAGTTGCCTACGTATCTAAGAATGAACAAGTCCCAGAATCAAGTCTACGTAGTTCATTTATATAGATCATTAGGAGAACGACTAGCTCATTAATTGTCTAACGACAGGATCAATTAATGAGCTTATGTTACAAATTGATTGTGAAAGAAATCGTAACTGAATAGAATAAACGTGACTCCTAAAAGCTTAATCTTATTTTCTACATCATTGGCCTTATCTATAAAACCGAACACAAACTAGGGTTTGTCGAGAAATCGGATCTAAACTACGCCAGTATTCATAAACTGGGCGCGGAAGCAAGCCTATGTAGTTCATTTATATAGGTGATTGGGACAACAACTAGCTCATTAATTGTCTAACGACAGGATCAATTAATGAGCTTATATTACAAATTGATTGTGAAAAAAATCGTAACTGAAGAGAATAAATGTGACTCCCAAAAGCTTAATCTTATTTTCTACATCATTGGCCTTATCTACAAAATCAAACACAAACTAGGGTTTGTCGAGAAATCGGACCTAAAACTGCGCCCAGTATGCATAAACACGCAGTTGGTTCGAACGTCCAAAGAATTGGATCGAACGTCTGACACGAATCTCCAATTTCTAGAGAGCATGTAAAACAACCATTCGAACGTCCCAAATTTTGGTTCGGCGGGCAGTGTGTTCCTGAAACCGCAAACTGGCAAATTTTTATATAATACTAGAATTAATTAAATTACACTATATAATAATAAATTTTGAATATTTTCTTTGATGATGCTCAAAAATAGAGTTTGGCAAAAACTTGATTCTTAGCAAATTTTATGTAGTTAAATTTTTGACAAACTATGTAGTCGTGTTTAACACAAACTCGATTGAAATAGAGTTTGGGTATTATTTTACATAAATACCCAAAAATTGTTACTATATCCTATAAATAAAATAAAATAAATATTGTAACATATTAAAATTTAGCAGAACTGCGAAACACCTAAATTTCAGCTTAGAAACCAATCATAAACCTTTCGAAGGCACTGCTGATGGTAATTTCAGTTTTCCATAGTTGTGGTCTTGAGGAGTATAAAAATACATTAATAAGGGAATTCCACACTTTTAAAAGTGACAGGTGATTCTGCTCCTTGTAGTGATTTCCAATATTTTATCTTACATCAGATTAATTACAATGGATGACAACTCCATGGCTGATCAAGGAAAGGGTAATCGAAATGGTACTCAAAGTGCCTGCTACATATGCTATATATGTATATTCTACTAGAGTCGAGCATATAAAGACAGTAATTTCAAGTCCAGTTCATGCGTAGGTCAATGCTATAGACAGACTCCATCACATTAATTTCTTGTCGAGTTTCTTTCTTTTCTTGGTACATGGTCAAGTTATAACTTTTATTCAATGCGAAAAAACTTAGTACTTATGGTGCGAAATCCATTCTCAGCCACACACCTTTTTATGCATTACTTGGTAACCGGCTACAAAGGTTTATGTAATACACTTTTCCGTCTCTAGTCAATGCTGACTGAATTACATAGTGCAGGTAACAGGTTGTTAAGTTTCTACATGCAAAAAAATGCTTGGTTCATATTTGTCCGCACCATAATGTACCAAACCATTTCGCACGAAATAACGGCTAGTCAAGTTAATATATAGACTCCGGTCTTTTTAGTTCACACGCATTAATTTTGTTAGTCTAAATAGTTAGATTCCAATGAGACACATTCATTCATATATGGAGACTTGGTCTTTTTAGTCTTGTTTGTTTTGTATTCATTTGATTCGATCGTGGTTAAATCCTTTCCATGGAATTTTTTCATAGAGTGGCCCATATTGAGGTTTCAAATTCAAAATTGTAGTTAGCCGTCATGTTAAACTTCTTAATAGGCTTTATTGGATGGCATAAAGATTACAATAGAGATGGAGAAAATTGAAACAAGGTATTCACGCTGGGATATCTGACACTGATGTTGATTTGTACAACCTATAGGACTTGGTTCTGGATGTAAGAAAATTGAACCAAGGTGTCCACTCTGATGTTTTCGATCAAAGTGGTGTGTTCAAATGTAAGTAATCAAATGAAAAGCAAACATAGACTACCCTACTGTCACACATACATGCCAGGCACATACTATGGAGATGTGTTCAAATGGAAGTAATGTTTTAAGTATTTGTGCTTTGTGAAACAAACACAGTCTACATTAGTAGAGGGAAAACTGCAGTTTGTAGTGCGCTTGTGCTCTACTATTGTTTAATTCTTTAAATTTTATTAATAAAATTTTGCTTTTGTTAAAAAAAATAAAATAAAAAAATAAAATAAAAAAATCGAATTAGTCATTCAAATGCTGCTATCAGCTACCTACAATCTTTGTCATACTGAATTCACATTTCATTGAACCTCAAATCTTCCCTTTAACCCCACTGCCAATTTTCTTTTCTAAAATAGCTATGGGTAAGTCAATCCATAACCAAGTGAACAATATCACAACATTTGATCTCTGTATTAACCTATTTCTAGATTAATGCACTACTAGGTCAGGTCGTTGGGGGACTTGACCAAAGGGGGATGTTTGAGATCGGGGTGGCTGCACCTCGTTGAGATCGAGATTGCCTACGTACTCTTAGCTCGAGGGGATTGAACTTAGAGATCAAGCCATCGTAGTTCTGTTTATATAGAAGGTGGAAGGGCGTGGATCATGGATCTTGCAGATTCTCCGTCATCATAATGAGGATTAACTGTGTAACGCTCGAGGATCATCCCTGTGAATTAATTATGTAACTGACGAGGATATTCTGTGCATTGAATGAGAGCACGTGTGTACGAGCAGGTCGCTGATGGTTACGTGGTCGAGTCGTTGTGGTCGGGCTACTAGCAGGTCGGGATCGTGGCGACTTGATGGATGAATGATTGTGCCACGTGGCTGCTTTTGATTGGCTGGAGTATATAGTACCCCTACATAAGCCCCCTCTTTTAAGGTCGGATGTAAAAGTCGGGCTGAAAAGACTAAGAACTCTGATCGATTCTGATTTGTAGTTTGCTTTTTGAATTTGCTGACGTGGCAGTCATGCAGGCCTGTCTGTACTAATCATGGCGCTTTTACGGGGAAGTGGAGGATTTTCCTCGAGCAGCTAGCTGTGCAGTTATGGCAACTGACGCACTTCTTGCTTGATATAGTCTTTGCGTGGCACGTGGGTTGATCCGACGGTAGATGTGAATCATTTTGTGAGTGGAAAATAACTGCAATTGTTATGGTTGATCTCAGCCGTTCACCTGTTTCGAACCGATGGCTGGGAGTACGTTTGCTACAGTATTTAAACTGTAGTTCTCTTGAGAAGGGTTTACCTATCTCGCTTTCACTTGAATTGCTGCCGCTTATCTCTTGCGATCTGAAGAACTTCGAGAGCTCGTGAGGTTAGTTTTCTTGTCTTTCTTTCCTTTCATCTTCTGTTTTCTTTTCTGTTGTTTGAGAGAAATGTCGGATGCGAGTGACTCTCAAAATGATAACTTGAGTGGTGGTGGCGGTGAGGAGTATGAGTCTGAAAGGACTCAATCTGAAACCTCGTCTCCCATTCATGGTGTGGACCTTGATAGCCCCCAGAGTAGCGGCTCCCATGGGGCGGACTCGTCTGATGAAGAAATGGTGGAAGGAGACGACGGTTCAATGTGTAGAGTAGTGAACCTGAAGTATGTAAATAGGCACATTGCTTTTAGGAAGCAATATGGGCTTAGCTCGATTGAGCATTTGGAGATTAGATTTTTAGGAGATCGTTTACTTTCTGCTGAGTATCGACCTAAAAATCCCTTCTCTACTGTATTCACCTTGACCTAATTCCGAGCTGGGCTGAGGCTGCCATTGTCTTGTTTGGTGGTCGACCTGTTAAATGCTATCGGTCGAGCTCCTTGCCAGATGAATGGTAATTTCTGGAGAAATATGAGGGTAATTGACGACCTGAATAAGTTGCATAGGTGGAACATCACTGTTAAAGATGTGTTGGACCACTTTACTTTCAAACATTCTTCAAAGGCCGATTTTGCGGGCTATAATATGCAAGTTAGGCCAGAACGTTTGCCTTTGATCTACCCGGTTAGTAGTGAGCCATGGTGGAAAGATCCCATGCTGATTACTGGGTCGATCGTTGAGGGGAGTATCCAGTTGCGTCATGTGACTAGGAATGATGCTCGTAAGTTTCTGGTTGTTAGCCTTAGGATGGTAGATGAATTTCTTGCTTCTGGACTTGCTGACTTTATATTTTATTTACAGCGATCAGGGACGACCACTTGGTGAGGAAGAATGACCTGAGGTCGGCTTTGAACGGTTTTGGTTTGTGGGCTGATAGTCGGAAGATAGGGTTCTTACCCCACCTGAAGGAGCATTTTATTCCCAAAGGTGGTCCGAAAACCGTTGAAGAAGAGCTTCATAGGAGGAAGTTGCTGAGGAAGGCCCATATGTCTTTTGTACATAAAGGTGAGGCTGGGCGTTCTGGTGGTAGCTCGCGTGCTGGTGAGAAGGAACGAGCTGGTGGTAGCTCGAGGCCTGCTGAGAGAGAGCGGTCTGGTCGCGCTGCTTGGAGGTCGGAGAAGGAACAACCTGTGGAGAAGGAGAGAGTTGGTGGTAGCTCGCGCCAGGTGGAGGTAGTGGTGAGCCCCCTAGTCGTGTCTCCTCCGCCCTCACTTCCCAAACTGCCTGCCTTGTCTGGGCAGAAGAAGAGGTCTTATTCAGGTAACCTGAAGCTGTTTGAGCGGCCCACTGTGCCGACCCCTGCTCCTTCCCCGTCTGCTAGAGCTCCTGAGATGTCTGTTGTGTCCAGGAAGACTGCTGTTCGGCCCTCGGATAAAGGCAAGGGTGTGTCGTTTGTGTTTCGCCCTGGGCCGTTCGACTATTTGGACGGCCGTGGTGAGAGGCATGTCGTATATGATAACGACAGTGCTATTGACGACCCCTGTGTCGCCCGGGCTGTGAATGAGGGTATCGTTCTGGAAGCTGATGCTCGAGCAGTGAAGTCTCAGTCTTTGTTGGTCACCTGCTCAAAGTTAAATGCGGCGCTGTCTTTGGTGAGTGTTGCCATAATTATTATTTTCTTTGTTTCTGCTTAGTCATTGTTGCTTAATTCTGCTTGCACTTGCAGGTTAACGCGAGCTTCCAGGAAGTGCGTCTGGTCGCTGAAGTTGGTGCCCGAGCTGAGGTTGAACTGAAGGAGCTGAACGAGAAGCTTGAGCAGGCGAAGAACGTTGCTGTTGTTGCGGAGTGCAAGGTGAGGGACAGAGATGCTCAGGTCGCAGCGTTGAAGGAGACGGTGGAGCAGTTAAGGGAAAATTTGGCTGCTGCTAAGGCTTCTGCTGAACACTGGCAGAACGTAAGCCAGGAGAATGGTGCGGCGTAGCAGGCCTACTGTGAGCAACTGCAGAAAGCTATGATGGGGTCGCCCGAAGGAGAGGAGACGCGAGGTGGTGCTGAAGGAGCTTCGGTGCCAGCTCAGGACGCCTTGACGGGCCCTAATGATGAGGTTGCCAGTGGCCATGTGGGGATTGATGGTTCCAGCGACCAGCCTATGCAGCAATGAACTAGTCTGGGTACCAACCTTCTTGTATTGGGTAACCTTGTGCAAAGTTTGCTTCTTGCACTCCTTGTTCTTGCAGTAAGTCTTCTTTGGCGTAAGATCCAGATTGTATTCCTCAGAGCAGCCTTGTAGATTTGTGAGATTGAGTGAACAGTCGTTTGTTTTGTTTGAATAGCAGTAATTGGTCTTTAACTTGATGAGCTTGTATATAAGTTTTTCTGATCGGCTAGTTTCCAGGGAGTCCTGGTAGCTCGTTCAGAAGGCAGGTAGACGAGATGAATGGCTGCAAGCAGGACGGACCGAAACAGTTCTTCTTGTATGCCTTAGTTTAATTTTGCTTTTACCTGTAATGGTTAGAATCTCATCAAGTAAAAAGAAATTTTAATGATTTACCTTACATTGTCATTCTTGTTACGTTGTCTGCTTGTATGAGTCTTGCAAACAAGTAGTAATCATAGTGCTGGACCTGCTGGTGGATGAGGTCGCATGCATGATAGCTCGGTTGTGCATAGGTCGTGGGAAGGGAATGACCAATGTACCAAGTTAAGTTGTAAATGTTTGAACTTAACAAAATTAAAATTATCAAAGGGACTAGATTTTTGATAATTTGTAGGTCGAGGGATTAGACCTTTGGGAGCCATTCATGTTTGAGCTGAGATGAAGGCAAAAATGAATTTATATATGTGATAAACAGATGTTTACATTTCATTGATAAAACTTCTTCAAGTGATAAGCATTCCATGGGTTCTTAACGATCTCCCCTTCTGGTGTTTGAAGACGATAAGAACCGTTGCTTTGGACCTTGGTAACAATGTAAGGGCCTTCCCAATTGGCATTGAGCTTGCCAATAATATCCTTCCTTTAATTGTGGAACATTTTCCTTAGAACTAGTTCTCCTGGTTGAAAAGATCTAGGTCGTACGCCTTTGAGTTGTTGATATTGCTCAAGTTTTATGACGGCATGATTTCGTCGCTCCTCGAGGAGATCAATTCCGAACGACCAGACCTGATTGTTAAGCTCTGTGTCGACCAGAAGGGATTTGGTCGTTCCAAATGTTAACTCGGTGGGAATAACGGCCTCAACTCCATAGCATAGACTGAATGGTGACATCCCTGTGGATGTACGAAGAGTTGTCCTATAAGCCCATAGGATGTTCTCCAACTGCTGTGGCCATTGATCATGCTGATCTTCAAGCTTCTTCTTCAGGTTGTTTAGAATCTGTCGATTTGCAGCTTCGACCTGTCCGTTGGCTTGTGGATATCTAGGCGTTGACCTTGAATGCTCGATTTTCCATACGTCGTAGAAAGCCTTGATGTTTTTGCCAACGAACTGAGTGCCATTATCCGTGACTATCCGTTTTGGTAGGCTAAATCTTGTGATGATGTTTTCCCGCATGAATCTATGAATACCCTCTTGATGGTATAGTCTGCTATCCGCAGTTCAACAACAAGGGCGTCGTTGTGAGGAGTAACGACCTTGTTGAGATCGTCCTCGGTGAAAGTGATGTCGGACTCTTGGTGAGCAGGGATGTTGGAACGAGCTGCTCGTCCAGTAAGGGAGTAGACATGATGAAGATGTTCTACTCGTCTCTTCTTCTCTCGTGAGACAAGGGTGTGGTTGGATTCGTCAATCATGTAGACTACATGACTTTCCGATTCGCTGTCACTGTCGATCTTATGTGCGACCTTCTTGTTGATGTGGTCGCGTAGGTCTCTTGTTGGACCTAAACGTTAGGAGAGGCTACGCCCTCTGCTGCGGACTGGGCTTGCTGAGGCCGTTCTGGCCTTGCTGTGATTTCTTTTTGGGGAACGGGGAGGCGTTCTGGACTCCTTCCTCGCCCGCTTGTCTGTGGATTCCTCATTCCTTCCGAGGATCCAATTGTTGAGCCTTTTTTCATCGGCCCATATTTGGAGAGCGCGTTTCAGAACGCGGCAGTCATCTGTCTGATGGCACCGTACCTTGTGGACTTTGCAGTACGGTCGACCGGATGTATCCTCCAACTGTGTGAAGGTAGGAATCTTGCACCAATGGTTGTGCTTGATCCGCTCGTAAATATAACCGGCTGGTCGTGTGAACCGGTGATACTCTCGCTGCTCAGTAGGCAACGACTTAGCATTAAACCTCTTTCCATCTGACCGAGGTCGCTTGGTTGAGCCAGACTCCACATTGCTGACTACGTGATTCTTTTCCCTCCCAGTGAGGGCTTCTTCAAGCTTGATATAACGATCTACCTTCAGGTAGAGCTCGTCCAGTGATGAAGGTTGTTCATGGCCAGAGACTTGTGGAGGTCAGATCCCTGGATCAGACCGTGGGAGAATGCAATGGTTGCAAAGGTCTCATGCTCCTTTGCAAAATCCTGAATTGAATGTAATTCAGATTTAAAACGAGCAAAGAAAACGCTTAGTGACTCACCATCTCGCTGCTTGACTTTAAAGATTGAATCGATGGTGACGGGGCGCTTCTTGTTGTGGATGTAGAAGATGACAAACTGCTTTTCGAGCTCGGCAAACGAGCTGATGGATCCTGATTTCAAACGGTGAAACCAGTCGAGAGCAGGTCCGGTGAGACTAGACTGGAACAGCAAACACAAAAGGTGATCTTCTTTGATGAGAGGAAGGGATTTCCGGAATCCCTTGATGTGGTCGGTTGGATCTCCGACTCCTGCATATTGGTCAAACTTGGGGGCATTCAGCTTGTTCGGCAAATCATGCTCAAGGATCTCCTTGGAGAAAAGAGACTCCTGGAACTGCTGGAGGGACTGGACAGCAAGTTGCTCCGCGGTGTGGCTTTTGGAATGGTGAAGGAGAGCTTGGGAAGCTTTGAACTCCGCCAGTTGTTGGCTGAGTTGTTCGTATTTCTGGTTGGAATCATCAGCAGGAGCGACTCCATGTCCGCCATTTTCAACTTGTGCGGGGTTGGTTTGTGCGGCCTTCAAACGTGCATTTTCTTCCTGCAAAAGAGTGATTTGTGCATGCAGATCTTGGATAGTTAGCTCCTGGTTAGCCATTTGAACGAATGATTTTTGAATTCGGGTGGGAGGGTTTGGGTTTTTCGATTATATCAAATTCCTTGCAGTCGGCGCCAAATGTATTAACCTATTTCTAGATTAATGCACTACTAGGTCAGGTCGTTGGGGGACTTGACCAAAGGGGGATGTTTGAGATCGGGGTGGCTGCACCTCGTTGAGATCGAGATTGCCTACGTACTCTTAGCTCGAGGGGATTGAACTTAGAGATCAAGCCATCGTAGTTCTGTTTATATAGAAGGTGGAAGGGCGTGGATCATGGATCTTGCAGATTCTCCGTCATCATAATGAGGATTAACTGTGTAACGCGCGAGGATCATCCCTGTGAATTAATTATGTAACTGATGAGGATATTCTGTGCATTGAATGAGAGCACGTGTGTACGAGCAGGTCACTGATGGTTACGTGGTCGAGTCGTTGTGGTCGGGCTACTAGCAGGTCGGGATCGTGGCGACCTGATGGATGAATGACTGTGCCACGTGGCTGCTTTTGATTGGCTGGAGTATGTAGTACCCCTACAATCTCCATAAAAAGGGTGTGTTGCATACTAATGAGAAGCATCACACAGGTATTACAGTCCAATACAAATCTATCATCTGCAACCAATAACAAGCAGAACAACTCAAAACATTTATAAAGAAAAAGAGCAAATGTCCATTTTTATTTCCTAACATAACACACAATAAACCTACAAACATGAACTACATTTTTTTATGAATTTATTTCTAAAATCATCCGCAAGGCTTGGTAAAGGTCAATTATATTCATCACTCAGAAATACTCCAAGAATAATTTTGATAATGTTTCTTGATACGAAGTAATTCACTGACAACATCAATCATTATCATCCGTTCCGCCGGTGCTTCTGTCGAACAAGTGACTCCAAGTGTGATTGCAGAAACCAAACAATCTTGTAGTCTAGCTTGGGTATTGCTCTGCCCCACAATTTCATTATTAGCTTCAACAAGCAGGGTATCCACAATGCCCATCACTTGATTCGGCAAAGCCATTGCAGCATAGTTATGCAAACTCAAACCATTCAGAAACATCTCATCTGTTGGTCTCTTTCTTGTAAACATCTCTAGCAACAATATCCCATAACTGTACACATCTCCTTGCATGGACACCTTAACATGAGAAACTACAAATAGTGCTAGTATAACAATTGTAAATTCAAACAAGCAATCAAACAATACGCAGAAAGTAAATAACACACAGAGATTTTTAACGTGGTAAAACCCAAACAGGGAAACGTCCACAGTTGTCCTCGCGACAACAAAATAATCCACTAGATGAAAAGAGATGTACAAACCTATCAACTACCTGCACTCACTGCGAGTTGATACTCCTGGTTATCTCTAACACCTTGACTTCACCAGAGCACCTTGATGTACGCACAAGACACTCGACTTCTTGATGAACACACAAGAAGACTCGAAGCCGAATTCACAATAACTCTTGAAGATCACAAAGATATGAATTGAGAGAAGGGGGAAGAAAGGGAATTGAGTTCAATAGCCACAAACACTTTCAATATCAAAACCTAAACCAAAACACATGAACTAGAAGAAGAATGGACGGCTAAAGAACTGACTTGTTCTTTGGAAGAGAAACCCTATTTATACTTAGGGTTGGAAACCAAGGAAAATGGGCCGAAATACTGAAAATCCATATTGGACGTACGTACATCGAATCAACGTTCGTACGTCCCCACACGGTAAAAATTTGCTGCCTGCTTGGACGTACGAACGTCCTAACTGCGTACGTACGTCCTGTCCAAAAGATGTTTGCTGCCTCAGTGGACGTACGTACGTCCTAACTCGGTACGTACGTCCAGTACCCAATAACTTTTCCTAGACAGAACTAAGAGACACGAAGGACACGAGACGACCATGCGTACATCTTGATTTTCCTAACAATGAATTCAAGGCGAGATAACCAAGGACACTTTGTCACAAAATTGATGTCAAACTACTTCGTGCCGGTTTCAATCTCCCCCTTTGACATTGATTTTGTGACAAAAACCTATGACTCTAATAGCACTTATAGGACGTGCTTACAAACCCAAACCATGGCATTTATAAAACATGCCTACAAAATCACTCAAGATAGAAACACATAACAAGTCACTAATTCTTGTTATCCAGCTTTAGCAAGATGCTTTAACCATCAGAGACCGAACGGAAGCAACTAGGAATTTCCGATGCAATCAAGGATTCAACAGAAGTTCCTTCGAGCAACTCCCCCATACTTCATGAGCTCCTAAATATTTTTGACACTCGAACTCCCCCATAACTATATAACGTCTAAACTCATCAACACGTTCACTCCCCCATACGTGTAGCATACTTGAAACATGACCCAAAAATAACCTAACAATAAGAAGACGATTGTTAGTAATTAGAGTCATAAATCTCCCCCTTTTTGTCACAACAAGTGAACAAAATAACCAACCAACAAAAGAAACGATAAAAGAACAACAATAAACAAATAACCAAGAAAAAGAAATCAATACCAAACAATAAAGACAAAACAGATAAAAAGATAAAACTAACCCAACTGTTAAAAGTTCAAGAAATCAACTAATAAACAAACATAGGAATCCATAAACATAAAAGACAAAACGACAAAAACACAAGGCTTGAGTTAACGAATTCGAAAAACCCGTTCCCAATGACCTAGAGGAAGCTTGGAGAAGTAAGCTTCCGCACGAGCCGAAGGCCTATTCCACCGAGCAATCACATGATCATCATAATCCTCCAGCCATTCACTGTTACAAAACAACTCCTCAATTCTGCTGTCCAAGCCACAGTCGGTAAGTGGAGCAGCAAGTCCTGGAACCTTCGGATAACCAACCAACTCCAAGATGTGATTTTGAAGATGTCCCGGTAATATCTCCCAATGATTGACATGAACCAAACAAGGATTAAGAAAAGGTCGATGAATATAGTCATACCCATGGGGAACGCGACATAAACGACAAACCTTAGCATTGTTTTTGTATTCCATCACCATAAACGACACATACCCAACACCCGGAACAAATACACCATGAAGTTCATATTCTGCCATTGGAAATTCTGAAGAACAAAGAGAGAACTAGCAGGAGGTAAGAAGATACAATAGGAGTAAAAGAAGAGAAGACTCCACTATATATAGGAAAAACAAGAGTAAACCTAACATGGGCCCAATAAGAGAGGTCCATTACCTAAATAGCAGAAATTTACTGCAAAACAAAAAAAACTTGAACTAATATTAAAATAGCAATATCCAATAACATGCTCAATATCCAAAAAAAATAGAAACAAACCGATATAGCAAAAGAGCAAAGTTAAGTACAAAAATGTGGAGAGTAAACCAGAAAAACCAACTACTCGGACTCCGAGGCACCATCACTGTGTTCACCATCACCCTCGTCCTCACTCTCTGAGTCATCACCATCACTCTCACCTGGAACTGGAGGCACCTCTTCCGGAAATGGAGGCAAGTCGGTGGGAGTGAAGTCCAGCTGTAGATGACGCATCTGAGCAACGTTCATCGCATGAATATCACTGATCATGACATCATGACGAGAGAGAATGACCCCAAAACGATCTAACCGAGCATCCATATGATCCTGACGACGTCGGAGAGAGGAAACCCGAGCATCAATAGCTGCAACAGCCCGATTGCCCCTAGCAGAGGCTGAGATGGGACGTCCAGAGGTCAAAGCCCGATCAAAATCATCATGGCGAACAAGAGCCCTGCCTCCCCAAATTAGGTGATGCGTCAGACGCGCACCCACGGACTCAAAGGCCAACTTTCTAGACTGACAGCTCTTCTTGATGGCGTTGACCCAATCATGGCCAACGAACCTTGGAGGGCTCACCCCCATATACTGTCCCTGAAAACCCAAGTGCTAGAGTATAGTCATTATAAAGCTAGGGAAAGGAAGAGTACCCTTAGCTGCATCGATCTAAAGCATTCGTGTGTAGATGACCTCAGAAAGATGAAGATGGTGCACCGACATACAGACCACTAATTTGACCGTGTCGTCGGTCATGATGATCTTGTTGCCCTTGGAGGGGTAGATGTTGGAGTGGGCAACCATGTGCAAGAGGATGGTGCTGTAGTGCTTGGCATGATACCTTTCCGTGACACCATCAATAAACATCTGCTGAACTTGATTGACAAAGTCAATTTGAATCGTATCCGGAACGGGCCATCTGACAGAAACAGCACCTTCAGGAATAAAATCACCGTCAATACCCAACGCCTCACGTACCACCTTAGGAGAAATAGTGTATCTCCGACCTTCAATCAAGACCGAAAAACTCGAGCGATTCTGCGAGGGTGTCTTCGTCTCATAGAAGGCTATCGTATGCTCAACCGAGTACTTGGTGATTGGTTGAGCCACCCTTAGCCAATTCCGAGTCTCAAAGAATAGGGTTATGTTGCCAAGTTCAGTAGTCCCAAGAGGGGTAGCAGCGATGTCTGCCAAGTCAAAGAATCGCTCAGGAACAATAGCTTTTGCTCGAGGATGAGCACCAAGAGATGTGGGAGGAGGCGACAAGGCCGGAGTGGAGCTTCGACCCCGTGGAGCACGAGAAGACGCACCCTTAGATGTGGAGGTCGTGGTGGTGGGAGTGGTGCGTGCACGCTTGGAAGCCATTGTCTACGCAAGCACAACAGCAAACAATTCAACAATGTAAGAAAAACGACAAAATAAACAATAACCATGTCATTGAGGCATTTAATCAAACACTTGATCTGTAGAAACAAGACTCATGTAATCGACAACAATGTAGAATGTCAAACGCCCAAACACACGACCAAATAGACCCAACAATAGAGTAGAAGTTACAATAAACAGAGAGAGCCAAGTTGTCCACCAATTTCAAGGAGATGAAGTGAAAGACTAACCAACACAATCAATATAAACCGAAACAAACAATTCCAAAAAAAATTTAAACTAACCATGCAATTCAACAAAACTAAGAGAATAATCATGCAATACCAAGAGAGGAAGGAGAGGGAGAAAAAGAAGAATGTGGGAAGGAGTCGAGGTCACTTACTTGATAAAGAACAGAGTGGACACCAAGGAGAAAAAACTGCTTGAGTGAAGCAATAAACAACCACCAAAGAAGAAGAGGAAGAGAAAGACCAACAAAAGACGTTGAGGGAAGGTGGAGACTTCCTAATGTTCGTGCAAGAGAGAAGAAAGAGGCACGATTGATGTAACAGTTAGCCTTTGGTTCAAAATAAAATTTGAATTTAAACACAAATGGGCCGGACTGTATGACGAACGTTCGTACGTTCTGAAAACGTTCGAACGTCGGGACCCAAAAACCAAACATCTGACTAAGATCACGTTCGTACGTCCTAGGAGCGTTCGTACGTTTAAAAAAGATCTGCCCACCTAAACGTACGAACGTCATGAAAGCGTTCGGACGAACCCCTTTTTTTTTTTTTTTTTTTTTTTTTTGAAATATATATATATATATATAAAAAATGAAGAACCACACAAACAGTCAGATAATAAACCAAAGAACTACCAAGAACAAATATTGAGAGACATCACAAGAAAACACTTCTACTTATCATAAGGATTCCAATTACAGCCGAATACAGTATAAACAACCCTCAACCTCAAGACAATGCAAAATCGAAGAACGACATCATACACCATGGCATGGTACTTACTAGAATGATGCAAGCATGTAGAAGAACCTGATAGACCAATACCAACCTCCAGAAACAAACTAAAAAAAAATGATCATTGAATACATTGAAAGTCTTTTGCAAGTAGACCAAGGAGAAGGTGAAACCGAGCACAACAAAACCAAGGAAACACAGAAAAAATGTTTTTCTTCTTGTCTTCCAACTAGACAAGTGTGACAGACACTTATCATTCCTTTTTTTTTTTTTTTTTTTTTTTTGTTAAAAAAAAATTGCCATTCCCGTGTGGGAGTATAAAGTATCTCCATCTTTTACCAGAACACGAGGGTAGGGTGTAGCCTACATCTTTTCGGCAAAACACACTCAAGAAGTGCAATACCATGATAACGTGCAACACAAGAACTAACATCTCCTGAGTGCATCCGTCAGAGCATGACCCTCACAGCCCCAACGGGTTCTTAGCCAAATGAGTATGCTCTCAAGACATTCAAATGGCTGGGGATTTTGTGAGTAATTGACCACTTACAAGAGGTGAGTAAATATAAAAGAAAAACAACGATCATGAAAAGAAACCATAGAAAATTGGAGTTATGCAGGTATTGAAAAGGACAAGCCAACCACATGTAAATGCATCATGCAAGAAACTACCAATACGAAGAGAGTATAATGTAACCCTACAACTATGCATGACACAAAAACAGTTGAGGACGCCAAACTAGAAACATCTGTAAAATGGAATCCACACAATAGAGAATGTAGTATGTCCTCAATACCAACAACAATAATAAATGACCGAACCTAAACATCCTAAACACAGACAGTTCCAATGAACACATTAGGTATATGAATGCGGAAGAGGTGTAGTGACAATGAAACAGTTATCAGATGAGACTACCAGTTAACACCAAGATATGATTGGAATCAAAAACATCACACCTATTATCCTCAAACACAACCTTAAACTTAGCATCACATAACTGACTAATACTCAATAGATTGGACTTAAGACCCTTAACAAAAAGAAGCTCATGACTATTGAGCGATCCAACCTCAGAAAAGTTACCTTTACCTTCAACCGGAAGCATTTTACCATTACCAAACCTAACCTTACCTCCATAACCAAGAGTCAGGTTATCAATTAGAGTCTTATCACCTGTCATATGACGCGAACAACCGCTGTCAAGATACCATGATAAAGGCATTGGTTCAACCAAACGAGCCATGTGAGATACCATTTTCCTGGATGCATCCATACTCCTATCCCAGAAATGTGGTGGTGGAGTAGGCATGGGTGTTGTTTGAGGGCGATTTCCATAAGGAGAAGTTCTGGGTAAACCCCACGGAGCATAGCCATTCCACATGTATGGAGCCTGCATGGAGAAAGTAGAAGACTTGTTCCAATATGAATTACCTGCAAAAGAGGGATGATGAGCAGGATACAAATTATTCCAACAAAAAGCAGAAGTGTGACCCATGCGACCACATGTTAGACATTTAAAGCCTTTGTGTCTAAAATTCTTTTTCGGGACATGCTTTACATGAGTAACCTTGGGTGGTGATACCACACTAGACACCTGCACAGGAGCAGGAAGAGCGACACTTGTTGGTCGCACAAAGGTAGTGCGGGAAGTGCTAGCAGTAGAAAGAGGAACAGATGTGTCATAACCTAAACCAGATTTATCTGAATGGGATTTACCAATTCCCAACAGAGAGTTTAGATTAGCACTTGCTTTACCAAACCCAACCAATTGTTTGTTAGCAGCAAACAACTCAGCTTTTACTTTCTCATGCTCCAATACAAGGGATCGATACCGTGTCTCCAGATCATTATTCAGTTTTTCCAGAGTGGCAATACGCACTTGGAAATCCTCCTTTTCCTTCACAAATTCTTCCTTCAACATGTTGGAGTCACCTGTAAGATTGCATATATCCTGCCCAAGACTATCTACCTGATCCTGCAAGACGGTGTTAGTTTTTTCAAGCAACTTTACTTGTTGCATGGAAAACTTATACATATCACATAATTCACTAGTAGTAGCATGAACACCAGAATCAGAAACATTAATATCATCAGTAGAGGATACAATACCTCCTGGATGTTCATCCAGGGATGCACTGAAGACCACATAATTGGAGACAACATTTGAGAGATTTCCATCATCATCTTCATCTGAATCATCCCATGTAACTGTGGGTTCGCTTTGGAATTATCACCAGTTTTGCGATCCACCTTCTTGTCACATTCATTTGCAAAGTGTCCATATTCACGACACTTGTAACATTGGACATCTTTACGATCAACTCGAGCTCTTCTTCCATCCACAGAGAATCGCTCAAAACCACGACTCCTAGGAGCATTTGAGGAATCAGGAAATCGCTTTCGAGGGTCTCGATTCTGTTGATATTTCAGAATCTTCTGAAAGCTACGTGACAGAAACGCATAGTTATCATCCACATCCTGTTCTTCATCATCAGAAGGTCCTGTGGAAGGTTCTTTAGACGATGTAGCTTTGAATGCTACAGATTTGTTCTTCAAAGGTTCTTCCAAGGCCTGTTCCATCTCACATGTCCTTAGTTTCCCAGCAAGTGTCTCGATGGACATGTTCTTAATCACATTACTCTCAGTGATGGCATCCTTACGAGAACGAAACCGAGGAGGCAAAGCACGCAATATCTTACGTACCACTTGTGTGTCAGTATATGCATGACCAATAGCCGCACTGCAGTTTATGATGTCTTGGAGACGAATAAAGAAATCATCAAAGGTCTCAGAATTATCCATCCGTAGATTCTCAAACTGAGATGTTAACAGTTCCAGCTTACTTTCTTTGACTGTTTCGTCACCTTCATGTGTACAGATAAGCCTGTTCCATGCATCTTTAGCCTCTTCACAGCCTTGCACCCGACGAAACTCACTAGCATTTAATGCCATGAAAATAGCATTGAGTGCCTTGTTGTTATAATTTGCCAACAACTTCTGTTCAGGCGTCCACTTTTCACGTGGCGTCAGTGATGTAACAGCAGTATCACCAGTACCTGTAGTAGTCAGAGGTTCTTTCCACCCTGTGACAACAGAAAGCCAGACTTCTTCTCCTAAGGCTTGGAGATAAGCTCGCATCCGTACTTTCCAATGACCAAAGTCTTTTCCACTGAATTGTGGAGGAAGACTTGAAGTAGCAACCTTGTGAGGTTCCATAAAGCACTATTGATCGTTTGCGTGAGCCTTTACGCTCCTTAACCAGCCCCCAGCGACTGATACCAATTGAGAAACTACAAATAGTGCTAGTATAACAATTGTAAATTCAAACAAGCAATCAAACAATACGCAGAAAGTAAATAACACACAGAGATTTTTAACGTGGTAAAACCCAAACAGGGAAACGCCCACGGTTGTCCTCGCGACAACATAATAATCCACTAGATGAAAAGAGATGTACAAACCTATCAACTACCTGCACTCACTGCGAGTTAATACTCCTGGTTATCTCTAACACCTTGACTTCACCAGAGCACCTTGATGTACGCACAAGACACTCGACTTCTTGATGAACACACAAGAAGACTCGAAGCCGAATTCACAATAACTCTTGAAGATCACAAAGATATGAATTGAGAGAAGGGGGAAGAAAGGGAATTGAGTTCAATAGCCACAAACACTTTCAATATCAAAACCTAAACCAAAACACATGAACTAGAAGAAGAATGGACGGCCAAAGAACTGACTTGTTCTTTGGAAGAGAAACCCTATTTATACTTAGGGTTGGAAACCAAGGAAAATGGGCCGAAATACTGAAAATCCATATTGGACGTACATACGTCGAATCAACGTTCGTACGTCCCCACACGGTAAAAATTTGCTGCCTGCTTGGACGTACGAACGTCCTAACTGCGTACGTACGTCCTGTCCAAAAGATGTTTGTTGCCTCAGTGGACGTACGTACGTCCTAACTCGGTACGTACGTCCAATACCCAATAACTTTTCCTAGACAGAACTAAGAGACACGAAGGACACGAGACGACCATGCGTACATCTTGATTTTCCTAACAATGAATTCAAGGCGAGATAACCAAGGACACTTTGTCACAAAATTGATGTCAAACTACTTCGTGCCGGTTTCATAACACCCATGCCGTACTCGGCCATTTATTTAATAAAGTCATATAATTAAGCATGCACTAAGAAGTATGTTATATAAAGCATAATTGCATGTGTTAATAGAAGATTGTGAATTACCTGGAGCAACATATCCAATTGAACCTCTTATGACATCTGAACTGGGCTGACTTTGCGAAGAATCATAGGAAGCGGAAGAGAACATCTTTGCTATTCCAAAATCAGCTACATGAGCAATCATGTCATCATCAAGAAGAACATTGCTTGGTCTTAAATCACAATGCACTACAGTTGGTTGGCAGTGGTGGTGAAGGTAGTCTAGCGCAGAAGCAACATCAATGGCTATGTCGAGCCTTTGGATGAAACTCAAATTTCTAGACTCACCTTGTTGCTCATTAATTCGTGTATGTAGCCACTCCTCTAAACTCCCATTAGACATGAACTCAAAAAACAAAGCTCTAAAATCATTTCCCTGAAAGTCCACGCTTGAGCAAGCAGTTATGATTTTAAGAAGGTTTCGATGACGAAGATGTCTCAAGGCATTGCATTCAGTTAAGAAACTCTTGGAAGCTCCTTCTCTTTGAAGATTGAGAACCTTCACAGCAACAGTTTGGTTGATATCTTGGAGTATGCCTTTAAACACAGAGCCATAACTCCCAACACCAATCAGATAGTCCATAGAAAATCCATTTGTTACTCGAAAGAGCTCCAAGTAAGAGATCCTCTTGTAGGATGGAATATTAGACAATATTGTTAAAGATGGTTTATTGTTAAACACTTTTCTTCGATAAAAAGTTTGGAAGAAAAGCAATAACAAAAACAAACATAGGCTTCCAACAGATATAGGGATAATCACTTTGACTAATAATGATGTCTTCTTCTTTATTTTCTTTTTTTGGATGCATGGAAGAAGCTCCAAGCCTTCATTACCTCCACACAATTTATTATTTCCAACAACTGAAACTAAACTTGAATTTGCAAACACCCCGTTGCGTGGAACCCAACCCTCAAGCTGGTTGAATGACAAATTCAGATAGGCGAGATCTTGAAATTGCTCAAAGTATTCTGGAATCTCACCTGACAAGTTGTTACTGGAAATGTCTACTTTTACTAGACCTTGTAAAGTAATCAATGACTTGGGAATTTCTCCCTCAAAGAAGTTATTTCCCATTAAAAGTTCATTTAGGTTCAAACATTTGCTGAGTGATTCTGGAATGTGACCGGATAATTTATTATCAAAAATCGACAATGACAAAAGTTTTGTTAAGTTACCTACCTCTGATGGAAGTGAACCAGTAAGGGAATTTTGGTACAAGTGAAGGCCAGTCGTTAGAGAGGAAAGACTAATAACTTGGATGGGTATTGTACCAGTGAGGTTGTTTGTAGCAAGAGTTAGAATCGCCAAGTTATGGCAGTTTCCTAGAGTGTTTGGTATGCTTCCGCTTAAATTGTTATTTGCTAAACTGAGAATCCACAGTTGAGTCAAATTACCCAAGGAAGATGGAATGTGTAGGGATATATAACAAGTTCCATCCTATATATAATTTTTGTAGTTGGTTGAGTTTTCCTATAGATGTAGGGATAGTTCCAATGAGATTATTTACAGAAAAACTTATTACTTCAATGTTAACTAAATTGCCAATTTCTATTGGAATATTCCCATAGATACTATTATTGTTCATACTTAGGACTTTGATTGTTGTGGAAAGATTAGATATAGAATCTGGGATTGGACCTTTGAGTTTATTAAAGGCGAAATCTAAGAGTTCTAAGTTGCTACAATTGGTTAAAGAGTTGATGAAGTTGAGATCGTTTGTACCTCTGGTTCCCAATTGATTTTCACCAAACAATAACCAACGAAGTCGTTGCAACTTTCCTAAATCTCTTGGCACGGAACCAGTGAAAGCATTCGACCAGATACCAATAATTTGAAGTTTTGTAGCATTGGACAATGAAACTGGGATTGGGCCACTAAATTTATTGCCACCCAAAGAAATTTGTTGGATTTTGGAAGAGTAAGGCCGATATCTGGTGGAAGGCTCCCTTCGAATTGATTTTGGTAAACTCCGAAAGTATACATGGTTGAATAGTTGAAAAGGCAAGAAGGAATTCTACCTATGAGATTATTGTTGCCAATATGAAAAAAACCTAACCTCCGAATGTTGCATAAATCGCCAGGAATATTTCCCTCCAAATAATTTTCTGAAAGAATAAGATCAGTCAGAGATGTTAGGTTCCCAAGAGATGGAGATGGTGGAATTTTTCCAGTCAAGTTGTTTCTGTCAAGTCTCAATTCCAAAAGCTTTGATAGGGAAGAAAATCCAGCAAAAATGCTCCCAGAGAGCTTATTGTTGGGTTTTATATGCATTCAGGAGAAGGGGAAGTATTTTGTTCAGGAACGTACGAACGGCTTTAGGGCGTTCGTACGTCCAATGTGGCAGACAACTTTTTCGGGACAGAACGTACGAACGTGGTTAGGGCGTTCGAACGTCCTGTACGCCAGATCTTTGTTACGTGTTGTACACGTACGTACGTGATTTCGACGTACATACGTCCTCCTCCAGTTTGTGCAAATGGGCCTGTTTTGAGCCCAATTCGTGGTCTATTGTAAGGCTATGGTATAAAGCCAAATAGAGGTGGAAAACCTAATTAACTTTTCTAGTAGAGAGATTGTGAGAAGCCATTAGAGAGTTTGAGAACTTTTGTGAGGAAGAAGACTTCGGTTTCTTCGTGAGGGCTTGTACAATTGTCTTGGAAAAGAAAAGCATCATCCTTTCTCCCCGTGGACGTAGGCATATTGCCGAACCACGTATATCTTGTGTCTTGTGTGTGGTTGCTTGTTTATTTTGTTGTTTTCGTTTTACTTTCATACACTAGTTCAATCATATTATTTGTGCATTAGCCTCCGCTGCGCACAACAAGTGGCATCAGAGCTTCGGTTAGATCTTGAGCGTCTTGAAGGTGTTTGAAGAAATTCCGCAGTGAGTTCTTTAATTGTGTTTCAAGTACAAGGTTCTACCTTTTGTTCGTGGGTTGCATAGAAGGTGTTTGTTGAAATTCTGGTGTGAATTTCAGATTTGTTTACCTTCGGTTGGTGATTGTTTAGTGCATAAAAGTTGGTGGTAAGATGACAAAAGAATTGAATTTGAAGGATTCGAAGGGGGAAACCAAGACAGTGGTTTACCATCAAGCAAAGATTGATGTAGAGAAGTTTACTGGCACCAATAACTTTGGCATGTGGAGGTGTGAGGTAATGGATGTTCTATGTCAACAAGACCTAGAAGATGTTCTGGAGGATAAGCCAGAAGATGTGGAAGAGAAGGATTGGAAAAAGATGAACAAACGAGCTTGTGGAATCATAAGGTCGTGTTTGGCACAAGACATTAAATATCTTGTGACGAATGATGCGTCTGCAAAGGAGATGTGGCGAAAATTGGAGGAGAAGTACATGACAAAGACTATCCACAATAAAAACTATCTACTTCGAAAGTTCTATCAAATAGATATGAGAAGAGGTATTTCCATGGCGGAGCATCTTAATGATTTTACCAAGGTAATTGCCGACTTGGTGAATCTTGGAGCAGATGTAAGTGATGAAAGCAAGGCAGTGTGTCTCCTCAATTCGTTACCGGACGAATATGAACACTTGGCTATCACACTTACATATGGAAAAGACAAGTTGGTGTATAGTGAGATTTCTGCAGCATTGTTAAATCATGCGTGTATGAAGAAGGACAAAGAAGAGTCCAAAAGCTCAACACCAGAGGTCTTAGTGGCAAGGGGAAGCTACAATAGTAGGGGTGAGTCTCGTAGGGAGCCGAAGAAGGGGTTTCTAGCAAAAGATGAATGTTCCTTTTGTCATGAGAAAGGGCATTGGAAGAAAGATTGTCTTCAAGCCAAGGCAAAGGACAAGAAGAATAACTCTGAGGTAAATATTGCACGTAATAATAGAGATGAAGATGATGGTTCTGATTACTCTTTATTTGTTTCATCCATCGATTGTTCCACTAATGCTAAAGAGTGGATATTAGATTCGGCTGGTACTTATCATGTGTGTCCCATAAGGGAATGGTTTTCTAGCTTTAAAAGGCTAGATAATGGTGCAGTAGTGATGGGGAATGATCAACCTTGTCATGTATCGGGGATAGGTACTATTCGATTGAAGATGTTTGATGGAAAGATAAGAGAGTTGAGGAATGTAAGATATGTTCCTGATTTGAAGAAGAACCTTATTTCACTTGGTACTTTAGAAGCCAAAGGTTACAAGGTAGTAGCTCAGAATGGTGTTCTAAAGGTTATGGTTGGTGCAATGGTATTACTAAAGGGTACTCGACGAAGTAACCTGTACTTCTTGCAGGGTAGTACAGTTACATGTGATGTGGCCATGTCAGAGGCTACAACGAAGTTTGCTAGAGAGACTACCAAATTGTGGCATATGCGGTTGACGCATAAATGTGAAAAATCTTTGCAGACAATGACGGAGCAAAGGTTTTTTATGGGTGCTATCGCCTGCAAGTTAGAGTTCAGTGAGCATTGTGATCTGGGCAAGCAGACAAGAGCAAAGTTTGGCACAACTATCCATTGTATGAGTGGAGTTCTTGATTATGTTCACATGAATGTCTGGAGACCTACCAAGTACACAGCTTGGAGAGGTAAGTCTTATTTTGTGCCTTTAGTTGATGAGTTTTCTAGGCGTGCGTGGATGTACATTATGAAGCATAAGGATGAAGTCCTAGAAATATTGAAGTGGAAGAAGCTAGTTGAGGCCCGAATTGACAGAAAGATCATGGTATTGTGCTTAGATAATAGCATAGAGTACAAAGATGATCCGGTCTTGGTGGTATGTCAGACTGAGGGTATTGAGCGTCACTTCACTGTGAGAAAGACACTGCAACAGAATAGGGTGGCAGAACACATGTTGTCTATGGCTGGATTAGGTAAAGTGTTTCGGGTTGAGACATGTCATCTTATTAACAGGTTGCATTTGATTGTGATAAGTGGTAAAACTCTTATGGAGGTTTCTATGTTGAAGCCTGAGAGTTCTCAGCAGGTGGAGAACAAGACCAAAGAGGTTTTGCAGTGGGTGGAGATTTGCATATCTCCATATGTTCCAGTGGGTTCTGTATCTAATGTGGAAACTCTTGTAAGGGTTTTGGGTGTTTCAAATTCTGATGATATGACAGATGATGAGACGATTGGAGATGCAGAAAATGGTGATCCTATTGATGAGGGTCCAATTGCAACTAGATTACCTAAGAAGGAAGAAGAATCTCCAGGTAAAGGTGTGCACTTGAAGGTAAACGTTTGCATCCTTATGGCCTTGGTGGTGCGATCTGATTGTGTATTAGCTCTGTTTGATGTGAAAACGGTTGTTTTACATGGTGAGCTAGATGAGAAGATATATATGTCTCAGCCTAGTGGTTTTGGAGTTGCAAACTATGATGAGTTGGTGTGTTTCAAACCATATATTTCACGAGCAGTGGGCATTGTAGGTAGATACATGCATGATCCTGATGTGAGACATTGGGAAGCTGTGAAATGGATGTTCCACTACATTCAAGGTAGTGTGGAGGTTGGTTTGTTAGTTCAACATGGAAGGACTTTGAGTCTGCGGTGTGGTGGTTATGTGGATGTTGAGTATGATTGTCACTTTGATAGACGTTGGTCTACTCTTGGATATGTGTTTACATTGGCAGCGAGATCTATCAGCAGATTGTCCACATTACATTCTATGGTTGCTTTGTCTCCGACAGAAGCTTGGAATATTACCGTGACTAAAGTGGTGTATGGGACTAAGTTCTATTGGTTAGAATTGGTCCATATCATTCCTTCGAGTTGATAGTATATCTTGGAGTGAACTACGATGGCTTGATCCCTTAGAAGAAGGGTACGTAGGCAACCATGAGGTGGTGCAGCCGAGGTGGTCTTTCGGGACATGTGTGGGAGTTTGTGATTTGTGTTTTTCGGCTTAGATTTATTGAATCTTCGCCGAGGTGGAGAATTGTTGGGTTTTATATGCATTCAGGAGAAGGGGAAGTATTTTGTTCAGGAACGTACGAACGGCTTTAGGGCGTTCGTACGTCCAATGTGGCAGACAACTTTTTCGGGACAGAACGTACGAACGTGGTTAGGGTGTTCGAACGTCCTGTACGCCAGATCTTTGTTACGTGTTGTACACGTACGTACGTGATTTCGACGTACGTACGTCCTCCTCCAGTTTGTGCAAATGGGCCTGTTTTGAGCCCAATTTGTGGTCTATTGTAAGGCTATGGTATAAAGCCAAATAGAGGTGGAAAACCTAATTAACTTTTCTAGTAGAGAGATTGTGAGAAGCCATTAGAGAGTTTGAGAACTTTTGTGAGAAAGAAGACTTCGGTTTCTTCGTGAGGGCTTGTACAATTGTCTTGGAAAAGAAAAGCATCATCCTTTCTCCCCGTGGACGTAGGCATATTGCCGAACCACGTATATCTTGTGTCTTGTGTGTGGTTGCTTGTTTATTTTGTTGTTTTCGTTTTACTTTCATACACTAGTTCAATCATATTATTTGTGCATTAGCCTCCGCTGCGCACAACACTTATTACGGATGAGATCGATTCGTCTTAAAGCAGAACAATATGTAATATTGCTTGGAATTTCTCCTTCAAAGGAATTGTTAGGGAGAATGAGATGTCGTAGACGGATCAAGCGACCAATTTCTTTTGGTATTTCTCCATGTAATTTGTTCTCAGAGAGCCAAATGGTTTTAAGAAAACTGAGGTTCCCTATGTAGGGAGAGAGTGTTCCTCCAAGTTCTCGAGATCGAAGATCTAACATGGTGACTCTCTCACGATGTCTTTGACTACATGTGATTCCTTGCCAATCACAATGGTGGAGTGAGTTATTCCATGAATTCAGTACTCCCAGTGGGTCGTCCTGAATTTGGGACTTGATTGCGAGCAACGCAAAACGATCAGATGATTCATTTCTAGAAGAAGCTGTGACTAGTGCTTCTGAGATTGATTTGAATGAACTTAGTGAAAAACATACATATAAAACAGAACAACCAAGTCATTTGTCTGAAAGAAATGTGAGTAGAGATTGCATGTGATGGCAACTCCATGGCTGGCTGATTAAGGAAAGGATAATGGAAGTGGTACTCAAAGTGCCTTCTATATATAATGTTTGCTTTTTTCCATTAGATTCAACCGTGGGTTTCACTCTTTAAATTCTAACCACTAAAATCATCCTGTCTAGAAAACTTGACTTGGTTTGTTTGAGATTCAACCGTGGCTTATACTCTGTTCTAATACCATGTCATTCTACATAATAATATCTAATAATTATCATCCTTTAATAATTTCTATTAAAGGATTCATAGACATTTCTAATAATTTCTATGTGGTGATGGTGATTTACCACCATATTTTGTTTTGGATTCAAGTTGTAATTTTGATTTGATTAATTAATAAAGTTTAGTTTTTATCGAAAAAAGAAAAAGATGAGACGATTAAAGGATGAACACACACACACAAATATTATTTTCGTAAAAAAATAAAATTACAGAGGATGTAAAATATGATAAAAGATTATTGCATATCGATTACCATCTCGACTGAAAATTTCATCAAATAGGATCAGGAGAATGCATACACTTCTGTCTATTCTTATCTTACCAAATAATAGCTCAATAAGACACAGTTTTCGGCTGTGTTATGTTCAAGGGAAAACGATGGAAAGTGACGGAAAGTAAAAATATAACTTAACTTCAGTGAGATACAGAGAAGCCGGTGTCACGAAGGGGTAGAGGGTGGAGGAAAAGGGATTCCGTTCATCCATAATTATAGAGCAATCTTTGGAATACGGTTTCTGTTTTTTAAAAAAAGAACCCGTTTTCCTTATTTCACTCCCAATTCTATGGAAAGTTCTATTTCTAAGCATCTTTTATTTTGTTTCTCACTTGTTTCGGTCCGTTACATACCTCTTTTCCTCCTCGATTTCATTCATAAACAGATGCAACTAAATTTACATATTCTTAAACTAGCTTGAACTAGGGGTGGGCAAAACCGATCCGAAACATGTAAACCGAACCGAACCGAACCGATCCGAACCGAAAATAGGGTGTTTACATGTTTTCATGTTCGGTTGCAGTTTCTAATTTGGCAAAACACCTGCTTTGGGTGTTCGGTTGCAGTTTCGAAAATTTCCGAACACCCAAAACCGAACCGAACATGTATTTTGTATACAACCCACTACAGCCCATCTCTCCATAGTCCAACCCATCCCATCTGTCCAGGAGTCCAGCCCAATATCCAAGTATCCAACAGTGAACAGACCACTACAGCCTATTTCAGATTTTCAGATTTTTCAAATATATCAGTTTTTCGGTTCGGTTCGGTTTTATTCGGTTAACCGAACTTAATTATATGTTCGGTTCGGTTTCGGTTTTAGTTAAAAGTATTCGGTTCGGTTCGGTTCGGTTTTAAAAATAAAAAAGTTCGGTTTCGGTTTAGACTTTTGCAAAACACCTGCTAGGTGTTCGGTTGACAGTTTTGTCCAAAACCGAACCAAACCGAACCGTGCCCACCCCTAGCTTGAACCCCAAAAAGAGTATTCCTGCAATTACCAAAACTTATAATTCCTGCAAATGTATTATTACTGCTAGTATTGGTTCGATCGAATGCACTGCCACTATTATTAACATGTAACACCACGATAATGGTGCAACTCAGTTACCGTTTGACTCGTAAACATGCGCTCTATCGGTAAATCGGGTTTACATGTAACTCCAAGTCTTGTTGCTAAAACCAAACCTTCATGTGGTTCTTGCATATTGATTTGCCCAATAGTATCAAGTACCTCGCCATTTTCTTCTAAAAACACCAACGGATCCACAATACCCGACCATGACTTTATTAGATAGGTGATAGTAGACATTTATGTATCTACTATCAAAAGATATATTTTGTATTGAAATTTTCCTTCTTGTGCCTGTAAATATTGATTACCAATGTATAACAAGTAACAAGCAAGGGTCGTACCTACCTCGAAGGGGGAATTCTTAGCTCAAACACAATAGAAAACAATAACTTAAGAACACCACATAAACCAATTAACAAGATTGAGATTGATTCTACTTTCTACAGGCAATAAATAAATAAACTAATACTTAAACTAATAATAGAAGATGGATAAAGATGGAAAGAAGATCTTATGATGAATAGGGGGAAGAGTTGGTATCCACAAACTAAACAATGCAAACATACATGCCATTCATTCATGTTCATCTATAACAATTAAGTAGTCACCTCTCAGCTATTCCAATTAATCATTAATACTTTAATAATCAAGTAGTCACATCTCAGTTATTCCACTCAATTAAAATGGGATTCTCTTATATGTGCTATTGAATATGCTTCATTAATTAAACCGCCACCTCTCAGCCATTTAATTTAATTAACTCAACATATTAATTCATAAACAAACCGTCATCTCTCGGTTATTCAATTTGATTAAAAAAAGGGGTCTAATAAAAGAGATTAATTCTAGATATATGATAGTCACCTCTCAGCTATTCCATCACATATCTCTAATTAATCTAATATAACCATTATAGCTAGGTCTCTCTATACTCTAACAATAATATTTAACCAACATGGATAACAATAACACATAAATAATCATGCTTACTTCATATAGCGAATAGAAATAAACAAGCATTAAGAACTTTGAATCACAATGAACATAAGAATAAACATGGTGTTTTTGTATTATCTAGAGTGCTTCAACCATTCCTCCTAATGGGAACTTAGCTACTTATCCTTGATAATGACACCAAAGAATAAGTAAAAAAAGAACACAACAACATAATGGAAAAGAAAATGGATTATTATTGAGAAGAAAAAGATTAATACATTAGAATGAGTTCAAGAGAAAGGTGAACTATTAACTAGCCTAAACCCTAGCTACTACTTCTCTTTATATAGAGAATACAAAGCATATTACTTGCTCACAAAGTTAGGTCAAATTCGTGGCTGCTTCTGTAGATCTTCTAGAAGCAGTAAAAATTCATGAAAACCTAATTTTCTTGGGCCTACGTTGTAGCCTGGAGCAAGACCTTCAGATAGACACCTCATGGGCCCAAATCAGAGTTCTGGATCTTTATATAAAGCCTTTTTAAGATTGGGCGTCAAATAAAGGCTTTAATAGATCTTTTGACTTGTGGGCTTCATTATAACTTAGATTGAGCTGGAATTTGGACCACCCATCTTGGACATAAAGTCAGGTCCATAGGTGATAGGACCAGTCCACGGGGTGCGCTCAGCAACTCTGTGGGTGCAAACAACAATTCTTCTTTCTTGTGCAAATAACACTCTTTTAATGGCTTTTCTTGGCTTTTGGCGGGCTTTAACATAATATTCACATTTTTGCTCATGAAACCTACACAAATGACTAAAAATCACTAATCAATAGATATAACTCAAAAATATAAGCTAAGTGCTATGCAAACAATATGTTATTCGGGGGAGAAAGATACACTTTTGAGGACTTGTCAAATACCCCCAAACAGCACTTTGCTTGTCCTCAAGTAAAGGTGAGAAGAAAAGAAATAACGACTCAAAAGAGAAATAGAACTAAGGTGATTGCATTAACCATAGGCATCAAGGCTTTAAAACCACACAAGGGCTTCCCAGGTGGAGGAGTTATAATCTTCTGAGGGTTTTCTAGAAAAGATACCCACAAACTTACTACAATGACTAATCCAAAGAACAGGATGTTCTACCATTTACCTCAGAAATGGATGTCATCCATACAGTATATCAAGGATAAGGATTTGGAAAACCGTTCATAGGAGATAGCGTACTACAAATGCATGAAAAATAAGCATAATGGTTTCAAATGCATCCAAGACAGGGATGTACACATACAACCACAGGTCTTAACTCACCATTGGAAAGGTCGCTTTGACTTCTGCCTCACAGACATACACTCAGAAATAAAAATCACTCAGAGATGGTGTTTATCATTTTACCTCTATGTGAGGAAAGAAGGTGGACAATCATGTCACATATATCATAAGAATGGACTAGTGTAATAGAATGAACTTAGTCTCAAAGAATGGAAAAGTTAGTCGTGCTTGAGATGTCGGATTTTTCACTTTAGCACCTTCTCACTTACTCGCCACATCCTACCATATCAGCTTTGATCTACAAAAGACAGTAATAGGTTGTAACTAGGCTTAGAACAGGTCTAGAAATGAAAAAGGTTTTTGTGAAATATTTTTGGAACATTCGGGCCTTCAATACTTGTGATTTATAATAACAACACTTGGAGAAATTTTTGGAATTTTTCTCTCCAATAGAAGTGTTTTTCATCTTCTTTGGGAAAATTCAATGAAACTCTAGCTAATTTGTTTGGAATCTTCCTTTCTTTTGATTTTCTTGATTTTTTGGAAGATTCTGGCTTTTCAGGAATTCTTCAAACCTTTTAATTTTCAACATTTGGTTCATCTCGCTAGTTTGGAGATTTCTTTGTATTTCTCCTTTTCTTCTTTGTAACCACAGAAACAATCATCCTCATGTTCCCAAAAGATCGAGTAGGTAAAAGAACCTAAACATTCTAAGGGTAACTACTCCGCCAATGGATTTGGGTAAGGATGATGGGCTAAAGAAAAAGGCTAAGTAACAAGAAAGGCTCAGAATGTTCAACCTAAGAGATAAATCATCATCAGGGTAGGCTAAGGTAAATAGGGCTTAACTAAATGTCTTTGTATCATTTCTAAGTACTGATATGGTGATCACATCTTGAATAAGGTATAAGACTCAAGTTTATATTACACCCACCTGATGTCATCTCAAGGCTAACTGGAAAAATGAATATGAGACTAAAAACAGACAAAACTGAGAGGTTGAGTCTTTTGACTTCAGATGTACGTAATAACTCTCCAAGAAAATGACGGGTCTCAAAAGCTCACTTTGTTAAGTCTCCACACTTATTCCTCAAGATTCTCAAGGTGTAATTGCATGTGCACACGTATCTGCCATAAATGCAAGTGAATGTCATGCTTATGCTCATGAAAATGTAGTATGAGACTCAACTACTTGTTGAAGCAATAAATATCCTTAAACTTGAAAAGGATGAAATTAAACCATTATACTCATCATTTTATCCTCAACTTTAGAAAATTCTTTGTAACAAAGAATTTTTAGATTTTTTAAAATTTTGGATTTTTATACAAGTATGAAAAAAAAAGTTTGAAAATCTTTTGCAAAAAGGTTGTAATACTTCCCCACCCCCAAATAAAAAAATTGCCTAGTCCTCAAGGTTCATACGAAGCATAGGAATGAGAGAAAGAAAGATATTACCATGAATGTAGTAAAAATTCAAACCGCTTTCTAAATTCCTGCCAAACAAAATTATCTCCACATACATAGAGATTACAAGGAATTCCATACTAAGACACAACTGAAATAAAATATGCTGAAATAAAAGATTGACTCAACAAAAAGAGAAATCCTATCCTAAGCTCTCCGTTCTCAAACAACACTTGGTGGGAGGCCATCCAAGTCATCACGCCACTTGATGATCGCACGCATCATCACACCCCAATCATCTTCGCCATTTGCCATAAACTCATCATCTTTATGTAAAACAGGGTAAGTCTCATACTCAAAATCAGCCACCGAAGTGAATTGGCGGCTTCTCCTGATGTACCGATGAGTTGGATCCATAGATGGTAGGCGGGTCCAATCAGTATATTTGGCCCGCCACTTAGGATAGCTATAAAGGATAGTCTTACAAATAGCAGTAGGAAACAACAACTTATCATGTCCCATGATGAACACATTACGGATACCATCTAGAATCATAGAAAATATGTCAAGGGGATTATAACCCTGAACTGTACCATACACCGCATGCATAGGAATCTCATTAACATACTCCAACGTCTCATACCCCAACAAATTCCTCATAACCCATAAAACAGCAGTAGCAACATTAACAGGAAGAGAGATAGTGGGTGCAACAGGTAACTGAGCTGGGTACATGGAAAATGTGCAAGGCCCAAAGTTATCAAGGTAATTTTCAAGGACATCAACTTCATTGTCATTGTGGTAGTTATAGTAGGGTGTTACAAGACTGAAGGCAAAAAAGTTGCCAAAGATAAGAGAGATGGCAACTAGGCCTGGCCATATGAACCGAATACCCAAGCCCGACTGAAAATCCGACAAAAAAATCCGCTCGGTACCCGAACCCGACCCGATATGGGCCCGAGACCGACCCGAGATCGAAATTTTCATATAGGGTTAGGACATTCCATCTAAGACCGACCCGAAACCGAGACCGACCCGATTTTTAACTCGAAACCCGACATATAAGCCCGTTTAGCCCGAGCCCGACATAAATTAAATTTAACTACAAACTATTTTTCATGTACATGGCAACAATTAAATTTTTTGACTTTTCTATCAAACCACTAAAAAACTTATTAGGTCATTAGGTGAGACTTTGTACTTCCAAAGCTAGTACATTTAACTTATTCTAAAAATAGATTGTTGTTTTGACTACACAACCCTTAAAAAAGAGTTGTTAGGAGTTTCAACAATTTTTTTTTAAGGTTAAAATTGTCTTTGTAAGTAATATTTGAATTATATCATATAAACCATATAATTTAGAACTCTCAAGTCTCAACAACTCTATTTTAAGACTAGCATAATTTTTGTACCATAGAACCCTTAAAATAGAGTTGTTAGGACTCTCAACAACTCTATTTTAAGGTTAAATATGTCTTTGTGACCAAATTTTTTATTTTACCATTTAGACCATAAAATATAGTTGTTAGAAATCTTAACAACTCTATTTTGAGGCTAACATAGTTTTTTGCAATGTTAAGAAAAGTATAAATTCAATGCATTAATACACTTCAATTTACAAGTTCACAAAATCTCTTAAGCTTTCTCAATCTCTCTCAAACTCACACTTCATTTTTTATTATAGCTTTCAAGTTAAGAAAAACTCAATTTGGAGTCAAGATTAAATATTTCTTCGAAGCTTGGAATCAAAAGTTCAATTATCCAAGTGAATATTCAAGATCAAAAGGCTCAAATGTTTGGTTAGTTATTTACATTCATAGCAAAACTTTATATAAATTATGTCGGGTAAAACAAACCCGACCCGAGACCGAGCCCGATAATTACCCGATAAAATCGGGTACCATACCGGGTTTGAACACCTATTTTTTATATTATCCGAGACCGAAACCGACCCGATTTTATACCAACCCGAGTAGGGTAACCGGATACCCGACCGTACCCGACATCTCGGGCTCGGGCTCGGGCTCAGGTCGGGTACCCGATTTGGACAGGCCTAATGGCAACAGCATTAAAAATGACCACAGATTCATGCATGTAAACCTGGAAACCATCAAAAGGAAGAGTATGCGCAAAGTGTAACATGAGGTAGAAGTCTCTTACCATAGAGGGTGAGTAATCAGCAGTAGAATCATACAGAAAACTTCTCTAACCCTTGTTAAAAATTTCATCCCGAAAAGAGGCTCCATAAGGACCATTCATAATACCAGAAAAATCCATCTCAGAAACAATATCCATACCACTTGGCACCCACAAGTCATTCTGGACGTTAGCCATTGAAAACAAAAGGAAGAAAACACCAAAAACCAGCACAAAAATTGAGAAAATAGCACAGAAACCAAGGCAGAAAAACCTTGGCAGACTCGAGATTAGGAAAGCTTATCCGGAATTCGACTCGAGATTGAGCAGTTTCCAGAAAAATAAATTTTTTTTGTAAAGTGACGGCCTCCTTTGTTGATTTTGGTATTCATAGGCAAAATAAAAGAGTTTAAATCAAATTAGGACTCAAAATGTTGCCAATATCTTTTAGGGTTTCATAAAACAAAACCCTAATCCTTTAACTTAAAAATATTTAGACTTAGGTCCCTGGGACCAGAAAAATTTTAAAAATAACTCCACAAGTCCAGATTTTTGCAATAAAGCTCATAAATGATCAAAAATTCCAGAAAAGGACAACAAGTTTGGAAATTAAATTTTCATCGATTTCGTAAAATATTTATAATCAAGTACATGGACTGAAATTTATTACATTTGAGAGCAAATGCTTAAAAACAAAATAAAACAAATACAAGGAAATAAACAACAATGGCTGACGACTCTCTCAACCACGTCGACGACGAGACTGCCCCTGGCCTTCGTCCAATCGACGCTGGACGTTCTCAACTGCGTCCAGAACCCATACTCTTCCAGATGAGTTGGAACCGCTCCTCGTTGGTATGAACCTGATCGAATGCCCGCTGATCGCCGGGCCTGTAATGAACTGGTGGCTCCTTATGTGGGTCCCACAATTGCTGGCGACAGGCAGACACACCGGGGTTTGAGACCTCAAGACGGACAACTGACTCCTAAGACAGGGCAAAAGGAAGAGGCGCGTCCCAGTAGTGAAGAATACTCATCACCAGGATAGGAAGAGAGGCAGAAGTGGTACGGGCGCTGGTGATGGTCTGAAACAGGCGCCAGACCATACAATAACCATACAGATCTTCCTGGAGAAGACGCAGGATGTGGATGCCCTCTGAGAACAGCTCGCTTATCCTGTTCATCCCAAGGACATTGGTGGTCAACTAGTGAGCCACCAAGCCTTGGTTCACTCAGAGCCAGCCGATCAAGATGTGGTTGCTATACCGGTGCGCCGCCCGATCATCAACTAGAACAACCTCGATGATCTCGGGGGTTACCAGTGTAGCATCCTGCTGAATGGGAGCTTCATCGAGATCGAGGCCCGTGACCGGAGAAATGGTCTCGGGCGAAAGTGAAAACTGATGATCTCTTTCCCAATTTATAATAATGCCATCATTGGTCGACTCTATGGGATCGTAGAATCGATGAACCAATTGAGCATCAAATGGTTCATAATCAACGCCTAGGAGTGCACCCCAACCTCTGGGATAAATCCTCTCTACCAAACCAAATCCAAAGCGATTATCATCGAAGAGACGAGAATAATCGCGTTCATGGATAACAACTCTAGATCTCCTTCTAGGAGGCATGATTGCAACAGAATAAGGTATAGAATTTAATAGAATCGAGAGGGGAGCACACAGCAACAAGAATTTTTGAATTTAAACAAGAATTGGAGGAGAAAAAAGGAGAGAGAAAATGATCATTCTCGAAACTCGAGTCGAGTTCTGAAAGTAAGAAGACTCTGTTGACTTGGTTTGACTAGGTTTGACTGTAAAAAAGAAAATGACTTGTGACTTGTCTACTGTACCCAAGGGTATATATGGGCAGTCACAAACCCGTTACGTAACCCCCCCCCCCCCCCCCCCCCCACTACTGGAATTAGTAGAAATAACAGTTTTACCCTCGGGATGCGTAACGGCACAAAATATTTCAAAATTAATTTTGAAAATTCCGTGATAATGGTATATTATATTCTCGCGAATATGAATGCCATTAAGATGTCAAATTAATTTCAAAAATCAAGCAATAATTATTTAAAATTCCAAAAATTGAAATAAATTCAAATTTGTACTTGCAATAATTATTTAACCAATCGAACCACAACAGAGAGTGGGTGGGCCACGCCCACCCCAAAACAGAACTTGAACACAAACTCAAAAAGGGTAGTTTATCAGCCAAAAAATCACTAAACCCGGCAACAAAAAAGAAGAAATAAAACACGATCGGGCTTAGAAGATATATAGGGCTGCCTCCCAAGATCGCTAAGTTTAACGTCTTCAGCCCGACAGGAAGACAAACAAGGAAACTCACTCCCTAGATAAACGCTACCAAAAAACAAAGATGCAAGAGAGATAAAACGTTAGAGTCCAATGCGCGAGATCCTGATGTCTAAGATACAACAAAGAGACTTAAAAGAAGATGGGAATTGACTTCCCCACCCTCAGACAAAGCGGAAAACAGGTATGTTTGATGGTGACGCTCAAGAGAAAAACATGCACTGGATCAATTATACTCAGCCAGTAAGAGTTTGTGGACTAACGGTCCCGACACTTTCAACCACACCTCTCAAAAGAGACAACAGAAAAGTGCAAGAGAGAGTCTGAATACTGGCAGGTCAAAGGTCAGTCTAAATAGGTAGGGTCCTCTAAGAGAGTTTCTTCAACTTCAGGGAACCTTAATTCGTGGAAATGCTTAAGACGTTGACCATTAACTTGAAAATCAGGACCGTCTGCGGGGTTAACACATGTAATAACACCATAAGAAGTTACTGCAGACACAACAAAGGGACCCGACAAACGAGACTGTAGTTTACTACAAAATAAATTCAAACGAAAGTTATAAAGTAAAACTTTATCCCCAATTTGAAAATCTCTACGTAAGGTCTGACGATCATGTAGTTTTTTTATGTTAGCTTTATAGGACTTGGAAAGATCATAAGCTTCATATTGGAGTTCCTCAAGCTCAGAAAGCTGGAGTTTTCTCCTTTTACCCGCCTGATCGAGATTATAGTTGAGTTTTTTCATTGCCGAAAAGGCTCGGTGCAGAAGCTTGACAGGTAGGTGACATGATTTTTCAAAAACAAGAAGAAAGGGAGACATGCCTATGGGAGATTTGAAAGCAGTACGATAGGCCCATAATGCATCACTGACTCTACGAGACCAATCAACCTTTTCAGGGTCAATTGTTTTTTGCAAAATATTTTTAATCTCTCTAGTGGAAACCTCAGCTTGGCCATTGGTTTGCGGATGATACACAAGGGCCACTTTGTGAGTTACTCCATACTTTTGGACAAGTTTTTGAAAAGCTTTATTGCAGAAATGGCTCCCCCCCATCACTGATGATCACACGGGGAACGCCAAATCGAGCAAAAATATACTCTTTGATAAAATTTACTACAGTTTCTTGGTCGTTGTGCCTTGTGGGAATGGCCTCGATCCATTTTGAAACATAGTCTACTGCGACCAGAATGTACAAAAAAACCATGACAACCAGAAAAAGAACCCATGAAATCAATGCCCCATACATAAAAAACTTCTATTGGAAGAATTGGCTGTAAGGGCATCATGTGTCGCCTAGTGATTTTTCGTAGTTGTTGACAACGAATGTAGACTATACAATGCAGTTGAGTGTTCTTAAAGAGAGTTGGCCAATAAAAACCACACTACAATACTTTAGCAGCTATCTTTTTGGCACTAAAGTGTCCACCACAAGCATGCTCATGGCAGAACTTAAGGACCTCTTGTTGCTCCCAGTCGGGAATGCAACGACGAATAATCTGGTCAGGACAGTACTTAAAAAGATAAGGGTCATCCGAGAAATAATACTTGGCATTAGCAAGGAATTTGGATGTGTCTTGCTTGTTCCAATGACTTGGAAATTTGTTGCTAGCCAAGTAATTGACTATATCTGTGAACCATGGAGCATTCGATATGGCAAAAAGAAGCTCATCGGGAAAGTTTTCAGAAATGAGACTAGAATCCTCAGGACGGTCGAGTCTAGACAAGTGGTCGGCTACTATATTTTTGTTCTTTTTTATCTTTAATTTCAATGTCAAATTCTTGAAACAATATAATCCAACGAATAAGGCGCTGCTTAGTTTCCTTCTTGGAGAGGAGGAATCTAAAGGCAACATGATCCGTGAAAATGACAGTACGGGAACCTAAAAGGTAGGATCGAAACTTATCAAGGGCATATACTATGGCTAATAGCTCTTTCTCAGTCGTAGAGTAATTATGTTGAGCATTATTAAGAGTTTTGTTAGCATACTATATGACATGGGGCTTACCATCTAGAAGTTGACCTAAAACAGCCCCGACAGCAAATTCTGACGCATCGCACATCAGCTCAAAGGGTTTACTTCAATCAGGTGGCCTAATGATGGGTGTAGTTGTGAGGGTGGCCTTGAGATTTTCAAAGGTAGTCTTGCATTCTTTTGTGAAATCAAAAGGTGCATCCTTAAACAATAAATTGGTTAAGGGGTGAGCTTTCTTTGAAAAGTCTTGGATAAAGCGTCGATAGAATCTTGCATGGCCTAAAAAGGCTCGAATATCCCTAATAGACCTAGGAATAGGCAAGGATGAAACAAGATCTACTTTAGCTTTATCCATAGTACAAAAAATCGGTATCGATCAATATATCGTAAAACCCAAAATCCGATATATCCGGATCTATCGGAATATATCTACCGATATATTCAGTTTTAATTTGCAGAAAATAACCATACTTACCCAAAAAATTAAATCTAACCAAATTAAAATCGAAATCTTAGTCAAGATCTTGCAAGATCACAGTCTTTCCATATCAAAACAATTACAGCATTTAGAGCTCAAGGACCAGATAGCTGGTTTCATAGGGCCCAAGGACAATGCAAACGTTTGCTTAGGTTTTAGGACAACTCAACTTAAAGACCAAGATACCCTCCTCCGTCTAATTCATTTTCCTTCCTGTTCGTGGTTTTTATCTCTCATCTCTTTCTTTCTCTCCCCCGATCTCTCTATTTCGAACAACACGGAAAACTCTATCAACAATATATAATCAATCATTGTGATCCATCTTTCATTGATGTCCAATCTCTCTCTAAACTTTTCTCTGCAATTTTCGTCAAATTTGGTTTATTACTAAAACTTACATCTAATTCAATTGTTGATCTCTCTCTCTCTCTCCACCGTTCATATTTAATGGCTCGTCCAAAATCAAATAAAACTCCATTTTCACGAAAATATCTCTGTTGCCATCGTTCAAGCTAATCACTTGTTGAACATTATGTTTTCACAGCAATATCTCTATTAATGGAGTTTGTAGTTATGGGAACTAAATTTACTAGTGTATTGAAATTGCAAATGATTCCAGTTTTCTCACATTACCATCATCACCACCACCAACAACAACTTAAATTACTCAATTTCCCAACAACAACTATTGTAAAAGAATAAAAAGATGTTCGATATTTTATTGGTTCCACTGAAGAAGAAGATGGTGTAATTATATATATATATATATATATATATTGTGGATGTAATTTTATATTTCATTAACAAATGATTACCATATTAATCTGATTAGTAAATTAATCATGTCTGATTTTAATTGATTAACATATTAATCAACAATTTTCTTTAATTGATTAATATATTAATTAATTTTGGTGAATTCTGTGATATCTTTGATCGGTAACGAACATAATCGTTCAAAACTGATTAAAGATTTAATTTGTTAATTAACATATTAATATGTTTTTTTTTTGTTTTTTTTTTTTTTTTTTTGCTAGGTAAGCAAATTTTATATAAAAAAAATAAAAGATTACAAGGATGAGAGTGGACTGTAACAATTTTACATCTCACTCTCTGCAAAACTAAAATAGTAGCGTACAATTCAATTTCAACCTTTCAATCTCACATAAGGCGTATGGGGGTATTCACAACTTAGAAGCCATGCAGGTCTCGCTACATACACCTCCTCAACCTGATTGTCCAGATCTGTTCATTTTTTACTTGCCACATCTGCCGAGAAATTCGCTTCTCTGAAACATATTAATATGTTTACAAACAATTTAGTTGATTAATATACTAATTAACAGTTGATTAGTATAAAGATATTTCTATTTGTCTTTTTTTGTCTAGTTGATTAGTGTATTAATCAACTAAGAAATTTCTACTTCTTTTTTTTTTGTTCAATTGATTAGTGTATTAATCAACTCAAATAGTAGTTGATTAGTACATTAATCAACTCAAACTGAAGTTGATTAATATACTAATCAAATTAACAGTTGAGTACTTGAGTAGTATATTGATCAACTAAGAAATTTCTATTTCTATTTACTGTTAAGTTGATTAGTGCATTAATCAACTCATTCACTAGTTGATTAATACATTAATCTACTCAACTTGAAGTTGATTAAAATACTAATTAACTAAACAAATTATTTCTCTATTCTGTTTAATTATTAGTATATTAATTAATTTAATCATTAATTAGTTGATTAGTATATTGATCAATTTAAACTGAAGTTGATTAATATAGAGAGCCGGTATCCAAACCCCACCAATCTGTAATTAGGCCCCACTAAACAAATTTACTAATACCAGTTATATCCCAAAGAATAATAGAAAAAAATGAGTAAACCCCAATTTTTGCACCTCACCTCCATCCTATTTTTTTAGTAAACACACCCCATACAAACTCTAATTTTCTTCTATCTTCCCCATTTGAAACATTTATTCTCTATTTTTTTTTTTATGTATTTGCTTCTTTAAACTAAAAAAATCACTTTTTAGAAAAGAAAAACATGGAAGAAGCTTCTGAAAATGACTTGGTTTCTTTAAAAGAAATTTTTGTAGAAAAATCATTTTTAGAAAACATGGGAAACACCCAACCCGGTCTTGAAAGTCTAGAGAGCTTTCAACATATAAATCTCACAAACAATGGCGATCAAAACCTAATGGTACGTATAAAAATTCCACTTTCTTTTCTGATCTGAACTTAATAATACATGAACAACTGAAATCTATCTTACAGATCGAAACCCTACTCTAGACAGTTGAAGAAAACCGATCATATTGAATCTTTGCGGTTTACGACCACCGAATATTACTATATATAACAGTTTACATAAACCGAGAAATACATTTGGTTTCGGTTTGTTCAAACCGTTTGATGGGCTAAATTTTCGGTTTGGTATTTTAAAAATGCTAACTCTCACAATGTGCAAATGTCTAACCGATTCAGGAACTCAATTTCAATTTAATCTTCTTGTTCATGAGGAAAAAAAAATTGAAAATCTAAATTGTGTGCAAGTAGAATACTGGACACCAAGGTATTAGCAATGTGTAGGTATTTATCGGGGTATATTTACCAGGTGGGGTGGGAATATCGACCAATTAAACCCGGGTGGGGTGGGATTACCAGTTGGGGCCTAATTACCAATAGGTGGCGTTTGGATACCGGCTTCTTTAATATATTAGTCAATTTAAATTGAAGTTTGATTGGTGTAATATTGGCATACTAATCCATTTCTCATGTTTTAACCACAAGACAACTCCCATTTCTCACTTTTAACCAAATGACAACTCATAGCTATTAATTTTTATAACATTGCGAAAACATTATGCTTCTTTGGTAAAGCTTTGCAAAAACATTTCAGAAGCTGTACAACTAATAATACTATTGGACACGAGCGCTCTTACCAGTTAGAGCTTATGGATCCATCCAACAACACGATATAACACAGCTAAATAAACCAACATTGTCCTCACAGTAATGCCACCAATAGCTGCACCACTCATCAAACCAGAAAAACGTGAACTATTATGTTTTGTTTCACTGCTATAACCCAACACAACAGTAACTAGAAATTGCACAAATACACATCCAAAATACTCGTTTTCTTCATAAATAAAGGAACAATGACTAGAAATTGCACAAACACACATCCTAAATACCTATTTTTTACATGTATATAGCCACGAAGGATATTTCCGTTCGAATAAAGCCAACAATTAATTTTCTTTATCTAAGATGAATTCTTGTTGATCGAGGCCAATATAATATCAGAAGAACTATCCTGGACCAAACTGCATCATCTTCAACCCAAATTTGGTTGGACATGCACTTTAGATTCTGGTTATGCCAACTAACTTAGTATCCCCTGTAGGAAAATATACACCGATATATTACTGTTCTAAAATAAATAAAAAAGGAACAAATGATGCAAACCAGAATAGATGGATGAAGGACAAGATTTAGATCGAGTCGAGATAAAATCTCTCTCCTTAAGACATTATTCGCCCCGTACATGTGCTGAACGGTTTATCAATGGCGGACTGTCTCCCAAGATACAACGATCTATCCTTCTTAGCGTAGCAGCACTTCAAACGCATAGAAGACGACGAACCAATTCTTTGTTATACTCTCTCATGGCAAGACACAAACACTAGAAGAAGGAAAATCAATTTGTTTTTTTAAAAGTGATTTGAAGACAAACACAAAATACACTTATATAGTAGGAAGACACCTTTTTGAAAAGGCACATGTCTATTCAATGTATATTTGAATAGACACCTGACCCAATACAATGTACACATCTGTTGGAACAGACACACCCATTGGGAATGAGTGTCTACAAAGTATGTGTCTATTGGGAAAGACACACCCATTGGGATGGGTTGGGCCAAATACAATGTATGTGAATACATACCCATTCATCTACTATAACACAAGTTAGCCATGGCCAGTGGTTAACTTAGGACTTAAATTTCTCATTCATATACAAATGTTTTGACCACTTGAAAACATTTCCAACATCCCCTTGTGTAAAAAAAAAACAGAAAATGCAAAACCCAGATAAAATAAATCGTACCTACCTATAGTAAGGTTTTAAGGGTAATCAAATGATCCCTTTAGTTGGTTATGGATATGAATCTGAAAGTAAGTTGGGTAGTCGAACAAGACTAATCTCAATCACCTTATTCCCTACCACCAACCAATAGGGCAAGTGAAGCAAGGAAGCTTATTGATCTACCAAGAAATACATTGAAGGAAATAATGGTCAAGGTCTGTTTTTTTTATTTTTATTTTTATTTTTATTTTTATTTTTATTTTTTTCACATTTTCCTTGTTGATGCCCTTCTCACTATCTGCATGTAAACCAACCACAAAAGTGAAACCCCAAACAAGTGCAATATACTAGAATAAACAAACAATAAATAAAACAAGAAGAATGGTAAAAAACACAAGAGATTTTAACGTGGTAAAACCCAAACTGGAAAACGTCCACGGTTACCTCGATCGGTAACAAATCAATCCACTATGTTGCAAGAGATTACAAGCCTATCAAGCACTACTGCATACACCTGCTATTTGACAATACCGGCTATCTCTAACACCCTTGGATTTCACCGGAGAACCTTGATGAACACACAAAGATCTCGAAGTCTAGAAAGTATAGATTGCTTCTTTAGTATCCCTTGATAGTCACACAAGGAGATCGCGAAGCCAATATGCACTCACAAAGAAATATGGATTATAGTGGGGAGAAGGAAGAATCAAGAAGAAGAAAATAGAAGATTGAGAAACTACAAATAGTGCTAATATAACAGTTGAATATTCAAACAAATCAAACAATATGCAGAAAGTAAATAACACACAGAAATTTTTAACGTGGTAAAAACCCAATAAGGGAAACGTCCACGGTTGTCCTCGCGACAACAAATAATCCACTAGATGAGAAGAGATGTACAAACCTATCAACTACCTGCAATCACTGCGAGTTGACACTCCTGGTTATCTCTAACACCTTGACTTCACCAGAGCACCTTGATGTACGCACAAGACACTCGACTTCTTGATGAACACACAAGAAGACTCGAAGCCGAATTCACAATGAAACTTGGAAGATAACATATTTATGAATTGAGAGAAGGGGGAAGGAAGGGAATTGAGTTCAATAACCAAAAACACTTTCAACACCAAAACCTAAACCAAAACTCCAGAACCAGAGGAATACTGGACGGCTAAAGAACTGACTAATCCTTTGGAAGAGAAACCCTATTTATACTTAGGGTTGGAAAAAACAGAAAATGGGCCGGAATAGAGAAAATCCACATTGGACGTACGTACGTCGAAATGACGTTCGTACGTCTCCATACGAAACAAGCTTGCTGACTGCTTGGACGTACGAACGTCCTAACAAGGTACGTACGTCCAGACCAAAAACTATCTTGCTGACTAACCATAAGTATGTACGCCCTAACATGGTACGTACGTTTAACATGATGAAAGTTTTGCTGCCTAACCTGACGTACGTACGTCCTAACAAGGTAAGTACGTCCTGAACCAAAACACATACTTTTGACACAAGACGCGAAGACAAAGACACGGGATGACGCGCGTACAACAAGATTTTCTTAACAATGAACTCAAGGCGAAATAACCATGGACGACCAATGTCACAAAATTGATGTCAAACAACTTAGAGCCGGTTTCAATCTCCCCCTTTGACATTGATTTTGTGACAAAAACCTATGACTCTAATAGCACTTATAAAACGTGCTTACAAACCCAAACCATGGCATTTATAAAACATGCCTACAAAAACACTCAAGGTAGAACACATACCGAGTCACCAATTCTTGATATCCAGCTTGAGCAAGACGCTTTAACCATCAGAGACCAAACGGAAGCAACTAAGATTTTCCGAAGCAATCAAGGAATCAACAGAAGCTCCTTTGAGCAACTCCCCCATACTGCATGAGCTCCAAAGTTTGACACTTGAGCTCCCCCATACGTGTAGCATACCTGAAACATGACCCAAAAATATCCTAACAACAAAGAGACGATTGTTAGTAATTAGAGTCATAAATCTCCCCCTTTTTGTCACAACAAGTGAACAAGAGAACCAATTAACAAGAGAAACAATAAGCAAGAAACAAAAATAACCAAGTAAAGAAACCAACACCAAACAATCAAGACAAAACAGATAAAAAGAAATAAAACCTATCCGAACTCTTAAATTTCACGAAAACAACTAATAACCAAACATAGGAATCCATAAACATAAGAAACATTAAAGACAAAACATAAAACTGAAGTTAACGAATTCGAAAAATTCGTTCCCAATGACCTAGAGGAAGCTTGGAGAAATAAGCTTCCGCACGAGCCGAAGATCTATTCCACCGAGCTATCACATGATCATCATAATCCTCCAGCCATTCACCCGTACAAAATAACTCCTCGATTCTGCTGTCCAAGCCACAATCAGTGAGAGGAGCAGCAAGTCCTGAAACTTTCGGGTATCCAACCAACTCCAAGATGTGATTCTGAAGATGTCCCGGTAAACTCTCCCAATGGTTGACATGAACCATGCATGGATTAAGAAAAGGTGGATGAATATAGTCATACCCATGGGGAACACGACATAAGCGACAAACCTTTGCATTGTTTTTGTATTCCATTACTATAAACGACACATAACCAACAGCCGGAACAAATACCCCATGAAGGTCATATTCGGCCATTGAAAATTTTGAAGAACAAAGAGAGAACTAGAAGAAGGTAAGAAGACACAATATGAGTAAACTCCCCTATATATAGGAAAAACAAAAATAAGCCTAACTTGGGCCCAATTAGGAAGGTCCATTACCTAAGTAGCAGGAATTTACTACAAAACAGAAAGAAACTAGAACTAATATCAAACTAGCAATATCCAAGAACATACTCAACATCTAAATGTAGAAACAAAACACACCTAAATAAAAGGCATATGGGAAAGAAGCACCCAGAACAAAGAAACCAAACAAGGATATTTGAAACACAGAAAGAACCATGCATACAAGAGTAGAAAGGAGTATATGCAAGCTCAATTAAAACAAGATACTTAGTAGAGATGAATAACCTTGGTCTCATTAAACAAAGTACGCACCAATCAAAAAGTAAGATAAGAAACCAACCATCTACTAGAAATGCATCATACAAACATCCTTGGTGTGTGGAAAAGCTAAAGAAAACATAAGGAGAGTCATTTTCACACCTCACTCCCAAATCATAAGAACACTCAAAACAACTAGTAAACACCATTAGAAGGATGTCACTACACAAACGCCTAAACAGACACGGGAAGATGCACATATAACCTTTTTTTTTTTTTTTTTATTTTACCGTGCATAAATTAACATGTGGAAGGAATTTTTTTTTTTTTTTTTTTTTTTAAAGTAGTGCAACACAAGAACTAACATCTCTTGAGTGCATCCGTCATTGCATGACCCTCACGGCCCCAACGGGAAAATATACCAAATGATTTCTCTCTCAAGAAGATCAAAAAGCTGTGGATTTTGTGAATTGTTGACCACTACCACACCGCCTTCATACTAATAAACAAGATAACATAAGAAGGCATGCATACGTATATTTCCAACGAATGATTATCCTAGAAGGTCATCATGTTCAAAGGATGGAAAAAGATATGCAAACAAACTCTCAAAGTGCCAGCTAGCTGAGCATAGTGTAATCAAGCAAGGATGTAAGCATGAGACACAACTAGATAAACGTTGGTCTAGAATCTAAACATGAAAGCACAAGCGTATGCCAAGTATAATGAAATAGATATATTCATGAGCACTAAGTATACAAGTATGATTGAAAGCAATAGGCCAATCTAATCACATATACAAAGTATGTGTATCCCGAACACCCATAACAAAGTAAACCACAAAATATTTGTATTTTTTTTTTTTTTTTTTTTTTTTTGTTAAAGACCAAAACCCTAACAAATAGCCATATGTAAAGAAGCTCATGACTACTGAGCGAGCCAACCTCAAAAAAAAAAAAATTACCTTTACCCTCAATCGATTAAGAAAGGAACAACACACCCAACCATAATGGCAAAAACAGACATGACCAGAGATATAAGAACAGATAGAGAAGGAAAGGACCAAAACAATTAGGGAAGAGATACAACCCCAATGGACTTACGCAAGGAATGAAAGCGAGCTGCATCAAGAGGTTTTGTAAGAATGTCCGCTAACTGATGTTCAGTAGGAATGAATTCCATTGCTATATCACCCTTTTCAACCTCCTCACGAAGGAAATGATGACGAATGTCGATATGCTTTGTTCGTGAGTGCTGAACAGGATTTTTGGAAATACTAATGGTACTGGTGTTATCACAGAACAAGTCCATCGCCTGCTGTTGAATGCCATAGTCCCGAAGCATCTGACGCATCCACAGAAGTTGTGTACATGCACTAGCTGCAGCTATATACTCAGCCTCACACGAGGAGATGGATACAGATGATTGTTTCTTGCTATGCCAGGAAACAAGATTATTCCCAACATAGAAACAGCCACCACTGGTACTATGACGATCATCAAGATTACCACCCCAATCAGCATCACAATACCCTGCCACAACACTATTTGTATCTCTGGTGAACCATAATCCGTAGTCAAGTGTGCTAGCAACATACCGAATGATACGTTTAACAGCAGTGAGATGAGATTCCTTAGTGTTAGCCTGAAACCTTGCACATACCCCAACACTATAAGCAATATCTGGACGACTAGCAGTGAGATACAAGAGACTACCAATCATACTACGATATTCACGAATATCAACAGACTTACCCATAACATCCTTACCAAAACGTACCCTATCACCCATGGGAGTATCTTGACCACTTGAAGCGCTAAAACCAAACTTTTTAACCAGTTCTTTGGCATACTTTGTTTGAGAGATGAAAGCTCCATGGTTAGATTGCTTTACCTGCAAGCCAAGAAAGAAATTGAGTTCTCCCATTAAGCTCATTTCAAATTCAGAACTCATTAACTGAGAAAAAGATTCAGAAAGACTTGGGCACGTGGATCCAAACACTATATCATCCACATAGACTTGGGCGAGAAGAACATCATTATTCTTTCTCAGTATAAACAAAGTTCGATCAACACTGCCACGAACAAATCCTTTCCCTAGTAAGAAAGATGTCAGACGTTCATACCAAGCTCGAGGAGCCTGTTTTAAACCATACAGTGCTTTTTGCAATTTGAAGACATGATTCGGAAAAGTGTGATCCACAAACCCCTTTGGTTGTTCAACATAGACCTCCTCATTGAGAATACCATTGAGGAACGCACTTTTGACATCCATTTGATACAACTTGAAATTCAAGTGGCATGCCATAGCAAGAAGAAGCCTGACAGACTCCAACCTAGCCACATGAGCAAAAGTCTCTCCGTAGTCAATACCTTCAATCTGACTATAGCCCTGAGCTACAAGCCTTGCCTTGTTGCGCACAATCTTCCCAAACTCATCCAATTTGTTTTTAAAGATCCACTTAGTGCCAACCACATTAGTGTGAGTAGGTCTAGGAACTAATGTCTAAACATCACTACGCTTAAACTGACCGAGTTCTTCCTGCATAGCAACTAGCCAATCATCATCAGTAAGAGCATCAGTAACATTTTTAGGTTCAAGAGAAGAGAGATAACAAACATAGTGAACACAATTTGTCTCCTTGGCCCTTTGACGAGTCAGACGCTGATCATTAATATCCCCAATGATATCCCCTAAGGAGTGATGTTGTTTAACACGAGGTGATGCTTGAGTAAACAACCCGTCAGGTTCAGCAGGCACAGTGGAGTGATCTGGAGACACATCAACCACTCTTGGTGATAAAACAACATCATCCGGTGTGGGCATAGCACTGGTCCTACCAGGCAAGTCCTCTGCAGCAACCGAAGGTTTAGTACCATCATTGCCATTATCAGGTAATGATAACGACATGGGAGACATGTCAACAGAGTCTGACACGGGTGAGAGAACTGTGACATCCTGTGTACCAGTAGAAACAGAAGAGTCAGATATAATAGTGTCATCAACAACAACATTAAAGGATTCCATGACCTTGCGAGTGGTGTAGTTAAATACTCGAAAGGCCCTACTATTAGAGGAATAACCAAGTAAAAGAGCAACATCACCTCGACTATCGAACTTGGACAGACTTTGTCTGTCTTTGCACACATAGCAAACACTGCCAAAAACTCGCATATATTTGAGATTCAGCTTCTTACCATACCATAGCTCATAAGCAGTTTGTGTAGTACCAGATCTCAGATATACACGGTTCATGATGTAACAAGCAGTATGAACCGCTTCCGCCCAAAACTTGGTAGGAACATCCTTCGCATGCAACATAGCACGAGCCATCTCCTGAATAACACGGTTTTTCCTTTCAGCGACTCCGTTTTGTTGCGGAGTGTATGGGGCCGAAAATTCTTGCCACGTACCATTTGCAATGCAATATTCAATAACACCTGTGTTTGTGAACTCACCGCCTCTGTCACTTCTGACATGTTTAATTTGAGTATCTTTCTCATTCTGAATACGAAGACATATCCCCTGAAACTCAAGAAACGCATCAGATTTTTCACGCAAGAATGATACCCAGGTAAAGCGAGTGTAATCATCAACCATAACCAAGATGTATCGTTTGCCTCCTAAGCTAGGAGTACGAGTAGGACCCATCAGATCCATGTGTATGAGTTCTAAAGGAGAGGATGTGGTTATGGACTTTTTCTTGGAATGTGGACTCCGTATCTGTTTACCTAGTTGATAGCCACCACACACAGTGTCGCGATTTCTTCCAAGTCTAGGAACTCCCTTGATATATTCATTCCGAGTTAGATTGTCCAGGTGTTCAAAGTTGACATGACCTAGTCGTTGATGCCACAACAGACCCTCATTTAGTTTGCTAGGTAAGCAGTTTATGCCAGATGCAACAGGCTGAATGGCATAGCAATTATCCAATGTACGTTTACCTGTCATGATACACTTACCCGAACTATCAAGCACAGTACATATATTTTTAGAAAAATTAACAGTATGATCAGTATCACACAGTTGGCTAATACTGATCAAATTAACACGCAACCCATCAACTAACAAACAAACATCATTCGAAGATAGACCAATACCAGCAACAAATCCCTTACCAATCACAGGAGAGCGCTTACCATTACCAAAAGTGACACTTCCACCATCTATAGCAGTAACGGAGGAGAAAAGTTTGACATTACCTGACATATGTTTCGAAGCACCACTATCAAGTAACCACTCACTATCCAAGCTCAAGACATGAAGGGCAGTAATCGCCACATTTGAAACATTTCCTGCAAAGTTACAAGGAGAAGAGTAAGAAGCATATGGATAAGATGGATAAAAATACGACGGCTGTGAAAACAGCTTCCATGGTTGTGGAACATGAGCAGCCACAACACACTGCGAGGCCCAATGTCCAAACTGTCCACATAATGAGCAAAATATTTTACGTTTTCTTCCCTGAGGAGGAGCACGCCTAAACGGTTTCCATTTACGCCGGATGCCTACCGTGGCCACAGAGTGATGAATGTCAGACTTTTTGGTAGGAGGATGGGACAAGAGTGGAGGTAGTTCAGAAGATGACAACCCATTGCAGTTTTCGAACAACTGAAGACGGATCAGTTCCTTTTTGACATCGTCTAGTTCATTGGACAAAATATTACACCGGGCTTCCCATTCGACCTTGTCGTGCTCAAGAGCAGCAAGATTGCTCAATAAGGTCACCTTATCGACCCGCCAAGATTCAGGTTCTCTATCCAAGATTGACATAGACGAGGAACTAGCAAAGAGTAAGTCAAGTCTATCCTGAAGAATACTATTTTGTGCCTCCAACCTTAGACATTCCTTTCTGGACAACCGGTATAGGGTAGCCCAATCATTATTGTCAACCAGAATCAAATCCCTGTCACAGTCACTAGAGCATTCTTTACTAGCAGTTGATTGTTCATCAGACAATCGAGCAACAACCGAGACATGTGTCTTACCAGAGTAACTCATAGCACTATTGATCGTTAGCGTGAGCCTTTACGCTCCTTAACCAGCCCCCAACGACTGATACCAATTGAGAAACTACAAATAGTGCTAATATAACAATTGAATATTCAAACAAATCAAACAATATGCAGAAAGTAAATAACACACAGAAATTTTTAACGTGGTAAAAACCCAATAAGGAAAACGTCCACGGTTGTCCTCGCGACAACAAATAATCCACTAGATGAGAAGAGATGTACAAACCTATCAACTACCTGCAATCACTGCGAGTTGACACTCCTGGTTATCTCTAATACCTTGACTTCACCAGAGCACCTTGATGTACGCACAAGACACTCGACTTCTTGATGAACACACAAGAAGACTCGAAGCCGAATTCACAATGAAACTTGGAAGATAACAGATTTATGAATTGAGAGAAGGGGGAAGGAAGGGAATTGAGTTCAATAACCAAAAACACTTTCAACACCAAAACCTAAACCAAAACTCCAGAACCAGAGGAATACTGGACGGCCAAAGAACTGACTAATCCTTTGGAAGAGAAACCCTATTTATACTTAGGGTTGGAAAACATAGAAAATGGGCCGGAATAGAGAAAATCCACATTGGACGTACGTACGTCAAAATGACGTTTGTACGTCTCCATACGAAACAAGCTTGCTGACTTCTTGGACGTACGAACGTCCTAACAAGGTACGTACGTCCAGACCAAAAACTATCTTGCTGACTAACCATACGTACGTACGCCCTAACATGGTACGTACGTTTAACATGATGAAAGTTTTGCTGCCTAACCTGACGTACGTACGTCCTAACAAGGTACGTACGTCCTGAACCAAAACACATACTTTTGACACAAGACGCGAAGACAAAGACACGGGATGACGCGCGTACAACAAGATTTTCTTAACAATGAACTCAAGGCAAAATAACCATGGATGACCAATGTCACAAAATTGATGTCAAACAACTTAGAGCCGGTTTCAAAGATGATATTTTTCCATTAACAAACAAACACTCTCAATAGAGGAAGAGACGGCTAGAGATTTAGGTTTTCTAATGAGAGAAGACTTATTTATATGGACTCTAAAAATATTCACAAGTCCAAAGGACGAAACAACTTGCTGGAAGAATTTCGTTCGAACCTAAAGGTTTCGTCCGAACCAAAAACCAGTTTCTGCATGAATAAAAGATCTGGAAGAATTTCGTCTGAACCAAAGTGTTACGTCTGAACCAAATCTTGACAGATTGAAAACTAAGAAACTAAAGACACAAGATGATAGAGAAAGGAATAAGGAATGAGACACATACCAAGGTTCATCCTAACAATGAAGTCCAAGCGAAGTAACCGATGACACAAACACGAAATGATGTCAAACCATGAAACCAAATGCTAGTTTCAAAAAGAACACTAATAACCAAAGTCTGACATGTCCAATGCATTAAGACACAACATTGCAACTAGGTAGCCTGGGCATCCATGTGTCAGAGACTCAGAGCCCTGCCATCCCTCACTAGTCACTACTCCATTCTTTCCAAGATTTCATCTTACACCATCTAACTCAATGTCATATCATGAAGTGATTCCCTATAATATCATGAAGTGATTTAATGTAAACTAAATAGCAAAGGTGTCTGCAGATACTCATTACTTACTTCAAATGCAATTCACCGTGCACAATGATTCCACCACCTTATGGTATTTTAACTATATTGTATATCTATAAAATAAATGTGCATATTCATAAACATAATAGCCATGTTATTCAATATCCATCTAATCCATCACATATGTTATTCTTAACCCAAAATCACTACACCATAACTGGAAATTTGCAACGACTCTTCGGCCGTTGCGAAAAGAATTTGCAACAATAATTTACCCTCCTTTATAAGGCGTTACAAATAGCGTTGCAAATATTTGCAACGGTTTTTTGCTGTTGCAAAATGTAGTGAATGCAACGCTTATACAGCGTTGCAAATTTCTTATTCTTTGTAACGGTATTTGGGCATTACAAATCTATGGTACATGGTACTATGATTTGTAATTGCAACTTTATTTGTAATGCCAATATGCCGTTGCAAATTAAATTAATAATTAAAAAAAAATTCTGTAAAAAAGTAATATTGATATAAAAAGTGTTACAAGATCATATATATAACATTGAGCTTTGTTTCAAGAACTGTTACAAGCCACCATTTTCTCATCTAAACAAATTGGCTAAAAAGTATCCCGCTAGCCCCTTATACAGTTCAAGTGTACAGTAGCACGCAACCAAAACAAACCTTCAAATAGCCAAAAAAAACCTACAAACAGTTTACAAAGCGTGCACCCTACGAAAACATACCTACAGATCATGTTTGACCTTTCCAGTCTTCATCATTGCTGTAGGTAAGAGAGCTTTGCCATGTAGATACTTTTATAATATATATTAGTGTAGCATACCGGTACAAAATGCTGCTCCATCTCATGTAGCTGCCATTGTTCCTCAAAGTCCTCTGACTGGTAACCCCACACGTCTTCATTAAGATACTTTTGAGAATATTACTAGTGTAGCATATCATCTTGTATTGTAGTGTTTTAAAGACTCAACAAACATACCTGCCAATAAGATAATGGAACAACATAATCAAAATCTATCTATAATTGAATATTTGAAAGTTCAATTTTCTTAGATGTAATTAGCTTTAAACCACTTCGTCATTGAATTATGGTACGGCCTCATTAATCTACTAAATCCATGACCGCTATTAAGTTCACAAGTGGGAATAAGATAAAGAAAAATATATATGTTAATGTCAACTAACAGAAAAATTGATCCAAATATATATATATATATGCTTAATCATTTTTCTCCAACTGGTTTAGATACTTTAATAGTAACTTACCATTTTTCTAAAGACTAGACACTTGGCAGTAGATAATGGGTCGACTGCTCAACTTTAATTTCCATAGTTGAATCCTTTGGAAGTTCAGTTTTCTCCACAATAAGTAGGGGTGGGCAAAAAACCGGGAAACCGAATTAAAACCGGAACCGAACCGGGTCAAAACCGGTCAAAACTGTGTTGACTAGGAACCGGTCAAAACCGAACTGGAACCGGAACCGAACCGAGTATATACAATTCGGTTCCAATTTCTATTCTAATATTCCGGTTCAAACCGAACCGAACCGAATATATATTTATTAATATATATATATTTTTTTATTTTTATTTTTTACTTATATATACACGTTATATATGATTTTTTTTTTTGTTTTTTTTTTATTTTTTTATAAATATTAGATTATATTCAAATATTCAAAAAAATTACAAAAAAAAAATAAAAAAAATGAAGTTATTAAAGCCCAAAACACAAAAGCCCATAATAAAGCCCAAACCAAAAACCGAACCGAACCGAACCGAATCAAATCGGTTCGGTCCAACCCAGTTTTAATAATAATTTTCGGTTTTTGAAACCGAACCGAACCGAACCAACTTGCACGGTTCGGTTTCAGTTTAGTGGAAAAGTTGAACCGAACCGAACCGTGCCCACCCCTAACAATAAGTGCAACTGCAAATAATATAAGAGCAAACGGGTCACTTAACTGATTTAGTTCATTGCCACAATCATATGTTGATTCACCACTGAAATTTAATAGATATGAATTATAATTGCAAAGTTTCAAATGATCAGGAAACACTATATAGTTCATGACAAAATACTAATAAAAGACATTACATACAAAGTCAAACTGACAGAGGTTCGATATATGTTCACAAGGCAACACCTATAAATAAAGCATTAGACGGTAACAATTGACAACATAAAAATTTCTATTTCTGATTCTTAAAAGCATTAGCACCACCAACAAAAACACCATTTTGTGACTAGCAGCAGAAAAGGCTTATTTTCTTTCATGTATTCTTGTTCATACATAGGGACAATAAATGGACTAAGGGTCTGTTTGATAACCGGTGAATATTTTGGGACGATTTACTGGTAAATTTGGTCAACCGGGTAAAAACAGGTTTTGGGGAATGGTCAACCAGGTTGAAGATAATTTGTCGGATTCACTTGCGTTTGTTAACATTTTGGGTAAAACTTAGGTAACAGAATTCGCCAAATTAACCGGTGTTTGATAACGTTTTGCATACTTAGTGAATCACAAATAACTATGGGCCATGGATTATTTTAATTTGATATGGGTCATTATTCATTAATATTGGGCTATGGGTCATGTACTTTCACACTGAAACTGAACTGCTATGAGAGAAAACAGAAGACTCTAGTGACCGAACCACCAATTTACTTCGACATAAGATGTGCCAATTTTTGCTACATCTTTGTTCACCTGACATGAAAAAAAAATAATCAAATAAGTACCAAACGTACAATACAACAAATTAAAACAGTACTAATCTTTACTATAAGAGACACACACATTAATGTTCTGTCCTAAAGGTTGAAACTCCAGCGATTGTCATTGTTCATGGGAGTCAACTTCAGGGATTTAGTAATCTATTGGTTTATTGGAAAAAGATACATATGTCTTTGCTACTAACATCTTCCGTCTTAAGAGACGCCATACAAATGAAACCACAAGGGTGTTGCTTTTCATAACACATTATATTTAACCGTGACCTACATGTGACAGAGAAAGGTTATTGTAATCTAAGATTTCTGTGATCTGGTTTGCTTGGTTTCATGGCTTCTACAGATGCCTTGGCGGCAGTAGGAGGGCTGCTGGCAATGATTACTAATCCTCAATCTTTTCGATACTAGGTGATTAATTAATGGCAAGGACATAATTAATCATTGGCATTAATTAATGGCCACGGAAAATGTGGGGGAATTTTTCTGCAATATAATCTAGGATTGTTGTGAAGAAGAAAGGAATGAATACGAATGTGTCTCTCACCTCAGCACCTCAACTCAACTCACTAAGAAACTTCCTAGGAATAAGAATAGTTTGTTGTTGTTGTTCGAGAACGAAATCTATTTGAATAAGGGTTAATGTGTGATTACTGTGATACTAGGAAATGAAAAAGAAAGATGTGTCCATAAAATTTTGGAAAAAAATCCAAGTGTCACTTATCAGTGTGCTCTGAATCTACACAATAAGAGAGAGAGAGAGAGCAAAAGATGAATTTACTTACCTCTCAATTGTTTCACATCGATGAACCTAAAATCTGTTTGTCTTTATATTGTTTCCAAACACATGCTTGTGAGTCGTGACACAAATACCATTATAGGTTCTGTTTTGGTCATGGTCCTCTTGATGAGGAAGTTCCTTTTAATATTTATCGTGGGCTGGTGCAGGTGAATTGAGTGTCGTGTCCATTCTGTAAATCATAATCACAGACCCAACACAACAAAACCAGCTTCCATTCCTAAAATTACAGCACTATATTTAACCACCAACTGATGACACACACACAACCACCACCACCAGTCCACCAGCTACAGTTATACCTTGCCAGAATCCAGATGCTTAAAGTCCGTTCCCGGTTGTCGGTTTTGCTAGCTAACCATTTCCTATTATGACCCTACCATTTCAGGTGGTGGAAAAGGAATTGGTTTGAGCCTAAAAGAGTACCAATGTTTTCCTTTCTGTTAGTTCTAGATGTCTGGGCGTTGTGTTGGAACCAGTTACGATTCTCGATCTGCTAATAGTTTCACAACAGGCTGAGGATACATGTCAAATTCCATACTAGGTGAAAGGGGATGGTATTAGTAATAGAGCCAATATTCTGAAATTTGATAAACAACTGGAAACGAGTGAACCCCAAAAAAAACTATCATAAAGAAAATTAAATGACACAATTCATAAATCAGCAATTGAGCCTGTACTTGGAAAATCTTATAAATGTAACTTGTTTCAATTCCAATAACAAAATTATGCCGGACAAACCGAAAATTAGAACTCAAAATTAACTATTTGTGTAACGCCCCGGGATTTTGTCCTTGCTCATCTCGGTGCGTCGAGCACCATACCGCTCGCTAATGTCAATATTGTCCCCATTTAGTCACTACGGATATCCAGCAGTAGAGGGTTTTGGATCAGGGCCCACCCATGTGGTTTACCCCAAAAGGCCTTGACATTAGTTAGAGTATGGTTAAGCTCTATATACGACCCAACTCATGGGTGCTACAATCCCACCACTTTAGAATAGAGCCATCCTCGGCTCTGCAGTACACTCAGTACAGTCCCAAAATCTCCGACGTTCTCTGCCAAGTGAGACAAGTATCTGGCGATCTCTGGGCCTTTCCAGCGTACTTCCCACTTGCAACAGGCGACCCGTCGTCGGCTCTGATACCATCTGTAACGCCCCGGGATTTCATCCTCGCTCATCCCGGTGCGTCGAGCACCATACCACTCGCTAATGTCAATATTGTCCCCCTTTAGTCACTGCAGATATCCAGCAGTAGAGGGTTTTGGACCAGGGCCCACCCATGTGGTTTACCTGAAATTAGTTAGAGTATGGTTAAGCTCTATATACTGGTTATCAAACTATTTTTGCAGGTGGTAGTGGGGCTCAACTGGTAAAACCTTTGGGTGATGATACCAGAGGTCTGGGGTTCGAATCCCGCTAGCATTACAAGTTACTGATCTCATTAAAACAGGCTTACCACACCATTTTAACTTTTTTGCGAATGAGCCTGTGGATCAATGGTAGCACCCCTCACAAAGTGGAGAGGTTGTGAGTTCGAAACACGTCAACAGCTGATTGTTGATATAGGTTTTCACACGTAATTTAAAGGGAAAAGGGTCCCCTCAACCCTACTTGCCAATCAAAAAAAAAAAAAAAAAAAAAAAGATGACCTCATGTCTGGGTCTATTGAGGAAGAGGCACTTAAACATGCGTTTTTTTGGGATATTACCCAATCTATAACAAAATACAATTTTTAATCTTCTATATAAAATTCAAATAAAGAAATACAATAAAAAATATACCACTCCCTTGAATTATCTTTCCAGTAAGGACAATTAGGTCCACATGCTCTCTTCTTCTTCTTCTTCGTAGTCTAATAAACAAGTTCCCCACCAGGGTTTTGACAACCCGATTCTAGTTCGATTGGTGGTATAGTTGTGCCTAGGGGTGGGCACGGTCCGGTCCGGTCCTAAAATGTAATAGGACCGGGACCAAACCGACTTGAAAGTATCGGTTCGGTTTCGGTTCCATGGACCGAAATTATTTGAATGTAACCGGACCGAACCGGACCAAATACAATCGGTCCGGTTTCGGTCCGAAACTCGATCCTGGGCTTTTTTATTGGGCCTTTAGTCCACTACAATTTAGATGATTATTCTTAAGTTTGGGGCTTTAAACAAAATAAGACATACACCAAATCAAGTACTAAATAGGAAAAAAGTCCAAAACCAATGAACCAACCATGGATCCACCATAAGTCCACAACCAATTACTAATTCCTATGTCTAGTTTAGTAATTTACTAATAAAAAAAATGTTTTTTTATTTATTTCGGTTCGGTTCGGTTCTCTCGGTTCTATAAAAACAAGAACCGAGACCGGACCAATAGCTATTTAGTTCGGTTCGGTTTCGGTCCGGTCTTGACCGGTTTTCAGTCAACTCGGTTTTGACCGGTTTTGACTCGGTTTTTTCGGTTCGGTTTTTGGTTTTTCGGTTTTTTTGCCCACCCCTAGTTGTGCCTTTTACAGTAAGTCTGAACCATTTTGCTGTTTCGTCTTCTTCTTTCACCATCACTGGAAGAAGAACTCAAGTTTGTGTATAGACTATAAAGGGATGATGATGAAGTTGAATTGAAAGATGGTTACAGAATCAATATGGCTCTTGTGCCAATTGGAAGACTTGTTTCTTCAAACCTTCTTCACCCTTCAACCACAAAGCTACACCGTTTGTCCTTTTGAATTCATCTTAATAAAAAAGAAATTATAGATAAAACCATTCCCATTTTCTGGCTCTATCTTACTATCTATCTTGACTGACGAATTCATCGAAAAGGATCATTGATTGCTTTCATAACAGATGCAACTAATATACATATTCTTAAACTAGCACCCCAAATTTCTTGCAATTACATACAAAAACTTACAAATGCTACATGTGTAATCAGAGGATCAGTTTATTTTTACAGCGTAGCACATAATTCCTGCAAATATATTATTACATTTACATATTCTAAGACTGCTGCCTGCTGGTATACAGAAAAAGACTGGCATCTGCACAAGAAAAGCAAATTACATTTACATCTTAATTTCAGGTTCGGATTATCTGCCAGTCTGCCACTATTATTATGACGTGTATATATAAAACCAATGTAGAAATCGTACAACAACACTATCATTTCTCAGCTCAATTGAGGACAAATCCACACCCAAGAATTTCTCCTGACACCCTGATAATGGTACCTTACAGGATGGTGAATCAGCTTAACGCATTATTCCAACTCTTATTGCTGAAACCAAACCTTCATGTAGTCTACCTTGAATAATGCTCTGCCCAACAGTAGGTATCTCGTCATTTTCTTCTAGAAACACCAAGGGATCTACAATAACCATGACTTGATTAGCCAAGCCATTTTGTTCAGAAACATGTCATATATGTTTGTCTATTCCGTTGTAAACATCTCGAATAATAATATCCCGTAATTGTACGTACACATCCCCTTGCGTGGACACCTCACATCCAGTATTGTACTCTGAAATTCTAAATGACTAGTAAAAAATCCACAGCTCCATCTTCTGCAGCACCTGACTAGTAAGAAACTCAGACACGCAGCACTGGCAATAAATACCACTGAAAAACATCAGGACTGCGTCAAAACTTCCAAGTCTTGTTGCTGAAACCAAATCTTTGTGTAGTTCTTGCATATTCTACCCAACAGTATCAAGTACCTCGTCATTTTCTCTAAAAACATGTCATTCAGAAACATGTCGACTGTTGGTTTAGTCCACTGTAAACATCTCGAGCAACAATATTCTGTAACTGTATGTACAGATCCCCTTACGTGGACGCCTCACTTCCAATTTCATACTTTGAAATTCATAAGATTATACAGCAGTAGAAAAATTAAACCACAGCTCCATCTTCGGCAGCACCCTTGTTAGAACTCAGAAATGGAGCACTGACAAGAAATTCCACTGATACACCACCAGGCCTGTATCAAAACCCCATATCTTCAGCTGTTCTTCACCCTGTTTCTGACATGATCACCTTTCCTATGCTTTTCTTAACCATTCTAATCAACAACCCTCCAAATCGCTTTTTCAACCTGCACCTCCTTCCTCAAATATAGCTCAATTTGTATAGCCCATAGGTTCCACAACACTGTATAGGGCAAAATCTGCCACATAACTTCAGAGTCACCTCTATGGTTGATTGCAGCTTTACAGGCCATTGTTCAAGTATGTTTTTGATGTAGAAACAGATGGCCCTTGCATTGATTGTTGTGTTCAAATCTACCAAAATCTGTCTTGACACCCTGCAGCTAAATAGAATATACACCTACTAGAGTACTAACCAAGCTCATCCCTCCTTTCCTTGTGCACTCCCACTCTTTTCTACGAATATATAAGTACATTAACAAATACACAATTTTATAATTACAAAAAGGACATAATACGCTGATTGGAACGACTATAACTGCAAAAGATTTTCTGGGAACACTGAATATTCAATTTTTCATTCTGTAATTGCATCAGCGATATAATAAAATTGTGACAACACAAAAATTAATTTACTAAACTATAGCAGTCACCGGAATGTTTCATTTCATTCGAGCCCCTTCATTTCACTCAAGCCCCGACCAATCTATATACTATATAATAGTGGAGCCTAACAAGTGCCACATGGCGTGTTCTCAACAACTTGAGAATAGAACTTAAGCCCAATTAAAGTCCAATTGTAGTTAAAAAAGAAATCCACCTTCAATGTCGATTTATAGAATCTTAAAATCCTTTAGAACTTGATTCTAAATCTATTTTTCCTACTAAATTCTTCTTCTATTTAAAATCTTTAATTCATATATAAAAATCGTACTAAATACAAAAGATATAATTATAAATCTCTACAAATTTAGGTTAAGAAGGGCATTAAAAAAACTAGGTTCAACAAATCACTTATAAAGTCATTATAAATTTAGGTTGAGAAGGGCATTAAAAAAAGTTTGGACGATTTTCCATTTTATTAAATAACACATATCTCGGTGCGTAGCACGGGTTCAACAACTTGTATATCCATAATGTGCAGGGATTGATTGCTATAAAGGATCCGTTGTATATTGGCTCGCAATAGTTGGATGCACAGGATCACACCTTATAAGAGGTGTGATCCATGGGATCAGTTCTTATATTGGTTAAGGAAACTGCAGGAGTTCTATTTGGACTCGGTTTCCTATTTATCTCTATTTTGAATAAGTAATTCTATATGGATTTGGTTTCTATCTATGGGCTATAAATACCCAAGTAACTTGGTATTTGAAAAGACAAGACAAAAGAGTAGAAAACAATAGAAACATAGAGATAGAAATAATAAGTGAGAAAGAACTTTGGGAGCCAAGGGTGTATTGGTTTTAAGGCGAGAGATTAAGATCTTGAGAAAGATACTAGGGAGATTATTGTAATCGGGATAAATTAGTTATTTTGTTCCCCTAATTTTGCCCAAATTTTCAGTTGAGTCCCCAAAGTTTAGATTGGTCAATTTGGTCCCAAATCTTTCGAAACGTTTGCAAAATAGTCTCACCTTTACCAAGCATTTAACAATTCTTTTTTTTACAAAATGGGTTCTATTTTTACACAGTTTGGGTTTGTGTTCTATTTTTAAACAATATGATGTTGCGCGTGCCACTCACGTGCTTTGCTGACCTGGCAAAAAAAAATATTAAAATTTGAATTTAACAGACCACATGTGATAGTAAACTACCACTAGGCAACTTTGTTAAATGCTTGGTAACAGTGAGACTATTTTGCAAACGTTTTGAAAGATTTGGGACCAAATTGAGCAGTTTAAACTTTGAGGACTCAACTGAAAATTTGAGCAAAGTTAGGGGACCAAAATAGCTAATTCGTCTTGTAATCGGTGTTTCTTTTCTTATAGTGAAATCTTCTCATTGTAATCGGAGGTAGGCATTGCCAAACCACGTATATTTTGGTGTTATTGTTTTTTATTGTTTTATTCTTCTTATACTATTGTTTATTGTTTGGTAATCTTTGACATCATTGACAAAACGGATCCTGTATTGCAAAGGAGGTGTTCTCACGAATATCTAGGTTGCAGGTTGTTGACGTTGTTGGGATTTAATTAATCACTGCATATAGTTCAACAAGTGGTATCAAGAGCTTAGGTTGGAATTAAGGTTTTGTCAAAGATGACGGAGACTACAGGTGTTCCTGCGAATAGTGACGGTAAGAAACCATCGGTTACTACTCTTGGCGGAGGTGTAAAAGTTGAGATTAAACCGTTTGACGGTAGAAATAACTTTACACTATGGCAAAGGAAGATGAGAAATGTTTTGATCCAACAAGATCTTCATGTGGTTCTTCACGGGAAAGACAAGAAGCCAAAGGATATGTCAGATGACGAGTGGAACAAAGCAGATCTAAAAGCCATGAGTTCCATCGAAGTACATATCTCGGACGAGGTGATGTTTAATGTGATGGAGGAAACTAACGCCAAAGGAACATGGGAAAAACTTGAGAAGTTGTATATGGGTAAGTCTTTATCCAATAAACTTTTCTTAAAGGATGAACTCTTGAATCTTCGGATGGAAGAAGGTGATGATCTTATGGAACATCTAAACGTGTTCAATAAGTGTATCACAAATTTATGGTATGCTGTGAATCGGTAATGTAGGGTTATGCATACCATAAACTATATATGGATTGTCCATGCTCCATAATGCATGCACTTAGGCAGAAAACCAGAAACTGACTTGCCAACTTTACCACAAAGCAATCTGATATGGTAAAAGGGTGGTATGACTTCCTCTGTCTAAATTATTATATTGGATATTATACAGCAAATAACCCCGCGCCTGCGCGAACCAACCTATGTTACAGATTATCAATGTAAACATATTTCTAACTTTCAATGTTTGTAAGAGTCATTCATTTTGTTACAGTTCATGCTTAAACCAATTCTGAAAGTTCATGATTAAACTATTTGAGTAAGAAGAAGAGGAGGTTGTCGATTTGGTATCAACCAAGTAATTACTACCCCGGGCAGCTCACAGTGGAGCTATCCTCGCACTCGAATCTCAGAACTTATCACTTAAAGTATTATATTTTTATTTTCGTGATTTAATTTTTCTATTTTATTTATTAAAATTATTACTGGAATTGTTAGTTTATTAGGTGTCACATGAAAATTTTCCTCACAATGATATTCTCTTTCAGATAGTCACTCACATGTAAGACCAAAAACATCATATTCTTTAGAGCTAAACAATGGATCTTGCAAAGTCTTTGTCTGGCTTAATGTTTATATTTTTGCAACTTGCTATTCTGGGTTGTGAATTGAAAGACTACTTGATGACAGAACCAGTTTCACCAAGATTTGTCTAAAGAGAAGAGTTTCATTTCTTTTCAAAGTTAATAGTTTTTCTTATCTAGTTAAACATATTTTCTTTTCGTGAATCCATGACAGTAACGCTATTAGCTTATATTAACTTTAGGATGGATTTATAAGATGATACATCTATTGTAAAATAAATGTCTATACCGCAAATAATATTTGATTACATTCTAAAATGCATCATTGATGCAAATAGAATGGGAGTACTTAGCACGGCACAATTGAATGGTCTGGAGTTTTGCGTGTATATGTACTGCATTTTTATTTTGGTAGGTAAGCAGGGTTGTTACAGGAAAAAATGTAGGGGTCTCTTAAATAGTCATATTACTTGTCATTTGCCTCATTGTATTTCATGAACTGTTTATACGAAAACAGAAAGATTTCTGATGATTGATGAATTTGACAAATGATGGATCTAGGGAGGGCGACGTCTTTCCCTTCCCCTCCCCACCAAATTAAGTTTAAATTCTTTTTCAATATATAATTAGGTCTAAGATATGTTTTTCGCCAAAATATAAGCATTCGACCCCTTTAAAAATTTCAGATGTTGGTTACATATACTCTGAGCCCAGATCCTTAGATCCTTCTCAAATGATAGTGGTCAACACGTATTGTATTATTACTCCATATTTTTCTAAGCTAGATTAATTAGTTATTAATTTGCAATATTGCTGTTTAAATGATTATAATCATATATAAGCCAGGATTAAAATACTTGGATCTATAATCTATATGACTATATATATGCTTGGTAATACAGTTTTGTGAAATCCAGAAGGCAGAGGAGCCTTCAGGACAGAGTATTTGCAAAGTTGTTAGCAAGTAAACTGATTAGCTCTGTTAACTATGCTCATCCAGTGCAATAATATCACTCCATTTATGCTCATTTCCGTAGTCTCCATGTCTGGTGTCTTGGCTCTAACTGTGTCATTCCTTGTTTTCCACACTACTCACATTGTTGCCATTGAACGAGCAGAATTCAATTCATCTACAGCATTCAACCGAAGTAGTTTTCCTAGTAATTTTGTCTTTGGAACGGCTGCTTCTTCATACCAGGTATGTCATTATCGACGTTTTATTGTTAATAACTAGCTTTAGTTGTTCCCGACTTCCCTCATATGATATATGTGCACCAGATCTAATAAAATTTGTTCTGTGTTTCTATTTCTCTCTTCTCTTGATTTTTACTTCTAGTATGAAGGCGCTTATAATGAAGATGGTAGAGGCCCAAGTATCTGGGATACTTACACTCACCAACATCCAGGTAGTGAAATGATAATTCTTCTATCAATATTCTTGATCATGTAACAAAAATTCTGATACATCTTCAAATGAACTCATGTGATCACTACAATGTTCAGATCATGTTCTTCACCAGACAACTACATCGTGGGCAGCTGTTTTCTTTGTTTATTTATGCACAATAATTATATATAATTATTTTGTTTCTTTTTTTCACAAGACAGAAAGAATAACTGACAGTGGTAATGGGGATATAGCCAACGATCAATACCATCGTTACAAGGTATTTTCTTTCTGCGTAACGTATTTCAGTTAGGATTCATCGTTGGGCACACCTTGGTTCTAAGAGGGTGGACCCTCGAAATATAAAGAAATGTCGTCATTTTCTCAGGAAGATGTGGCACTTATGAAGAACATGGGATTGGATGCTTATAGATTCTCGATCTCATGGTCAAGAGTGTTGCCAAGTAAGCTATAACTCATTTGTATGTGTTCGATTAAAATGTTTGAAAATGCTATTTAATTTAGATTGGGTATACAGTAACACTGTTTTTCTTTGTAACCGTTTGTGTCATTGCATCCAGCATTTCGCTAATTATATTAATTTAATCTTGTTTAGAGGGAAAACTAAGCGGAGGAGTGAACAGAAAAGGCATCCAATATTATAACAATCTTATTGACGAGCTCCTATCACAAGGTCATAATTAGTTTCACCTCTGTCATCTCCCTTCCTCTTACATATAATGATGCACCATTGTGTATGTTTCTCGATTATGTATGTGTGCAGGTTTGCAGCCCTTTGTGACTCTCTTTCACTGGGATCTACCCCAATTCCTTGAAGATGAATATGGAGGCTTTTTAAGCCCGCGTGTTGTGTAAGTAACCTCATATATATAATCAGCTAGAGTGCATGTTATTTACGGTGAAACATCTAACTCCTCTTTGATGGTAAAAATGGTACATTTACAACTGTATTTGGAATTATCTTACAGATCCGATTTCCAAGACTACGCAGAGCTTTGCTACAATGAGTTTGGCGATCGGGTGAAGTATTGGATTACGCTAAATGAGCCTTGGACCTTCAGTAATGGCGGCTACAACTTAGGCAACTTTGCCCCAAATCGGTGCTCCAAATATGTAGGAAATTGCAGCGTTGGGAATTCCGCAACAGAGCCATATATTACTGGCCACAACCAACTTCTAGCTCATGCAGCTGCTGTGAAAGTATACAAAGAAAAGTATCAGGTGAAAATCATTTTTGCGCTAGTATTGATCTAGTCCTCCATAGCATACGATATTTGCAAGGTTTCCAGTTAACTTCAATATTACTTACAGCTTGAAATTAAACTGTGTAGGCTCGTCAAGAGGGAAAAATTGGCATAACGTTGGTTTCTCATTGGATGGTTCCTTCGTCAGACACCACAATTCATAAAGATGCCGCCCAGCGAGCCATGGACTTCATGTTCGGATGGTAATTTTCATAGTGCTCACATTTGCTTTCCCGCAAAAAGGCTTAGTTGCTGTAAAATCAACCACTACATACATTTATAAATATATAACGCGGGATGTTGACAGCCCATCTCATCAGTCGATTTATATAAGATTTTATTTTGAATAATTGGATTCATTATTATCTTGTATATAGGTTTATGGATCCTTTGACATATGGAGTTTATCCAAAGAGCATGCAATCACTTGTTAGAGAAAGGTTACCAAAATTTTCCCAAACGCAATCTGATATGGTAAAAGGATCATACGATTTCCTTGGTTTAAATTACTATACTGCAAACTATGCAACACATTCTCCCTTCTCTAATGATGCCCAACCAAGCTATGCTACAGACTCTCATGCTGATCTCTCTAGTAAGTTTGAAAGTGATTATATTGAAGTTAAAAACTAATTACTGGGTATGTACCGTATATGTTGAGATGTTAACGCCACTTTCTTTGTTACAGCTGAGAGAAATGGAGTTCTAATTGGTCCAAGGGTAAGAATTTTATTGAAATTATGTTATAATCATCCTTGCTGAATTTTTGATATTTTGTTTAATTACTTATCAGGCTGCTTCATCATGGCTTGCTGTGTACCCAAGTGGAATTCGTGACCTCTTGCTTTACACCAAACACAGATACAAAAATCCTACTATTTACATAACTGAAAACGGTAAGGGTTTCATTATATATTCTATTAATCATGTGATTAGTTGGTGATATGCTTAAACTATGCAATAACTTGCAGGGATAGATGAGATGAACAATAGTACATTGTCCCTTAAGGAAGCATTGGTAGACAATATGAGGATAGACTACCATTATCGCCATCTTAAGTTCTTACTTAGAGCGATAAAGTGAGTTTTAATTCCACAACAAATTTATATCTTCTTGCAAGTTATCTCTTTTTTATTAATCGACCGACGTTAATTAGGAGGTCCACTTAGAAAACTCGTGTCTGTCCCCTTTACCCTTTTTCAAATTTCTGTCTGTCCATCTTTTTTCTGTTTTTTGAAATCTCTCTTCATTTCTTTTCCTCTCTCTTCCTCTAACGTCGGTTTCCACCGTATCACGGTTCTATATTTATGTTTGAACATTTGTTTCAACAGGGAAGGTGTAGATGTGAGAGGATACTTTGCTTGGTCATTTTTGGACAATTTTGAATGGGCAGAAGGTTACACAGTTCGATTTGGTATCAATTATATAGACTTCAAAACTTTGAAGAGATACCCCAAACACTCATCCATTTGGTTCAAAAAATTTCTTCTCCATTGATGAAAAATATTAATGCCTCCGTATGTAATATAAATGAAAAATGCTAAGATACGATACATTTATTTAAGGGAGGGGTTCCAAGGACTCAGGAAATATTTGACTCAATTTTGACTCAATCCTATTTAGGGTACTTGTACATATTGGATTGGCATGATTTTTGGTAGATATGATCTCTTTATTATAAAGATCTACTACATAAAACATCAGCTCATTTGAATATATTTAGACCCATCAAATATAATATTAAATTCAAAGGTAAAAATGAATGTTCCACAATACATCAACTTGTAATATGATTTTTCTAGGGTTAGAAAATTCAGATTATGATAAATATTGGTGAAGATGTCGTACATAATGAGAACATCCATCCTACAAAAAATCATGCCAATCCAACATGTACAAGTACCCTAAATAGGATTGAGTCAAAACTGAGTCAAACATTTTCTGAGTCCCTGGAACCCCTCCCGATTTTTCTTATTCTTTGAACAAGTGTATGACGGGCAGAGATTTATAAGAACACAGATATATTAATGAGGTAAAACCCTCAACAGGGAAACATCCATGGTTGTCTTTGTTAGACTATTTAACAAATGTAAGAGTATAGTAGTAATAGTTTTAGGTACTGCAATGTATATAAAGAAACGAGTCTCAGATGTTTAGGTTAAGCTCTTCAATGAAAGAACATCATTTCTCTGCCTCTCTTACTACTTTGTGTGTATCTACATTAACAGTAGTTAACACTCCTCATGCGACAAATCAATACACTATATGAAATATAAAAGATTACACTCATAATTACAAACTTTGATAAATTCTCTCACAGAACTTAACTCTCGTAACTGCGCTCTCGGTTTCACAACTCTGTTCCACACACACAATTCTCCAAAAATTTTGCAAGCAACTCACAATCCACTAACAATAGATGATGATAACATGGGATGATGAAGAAGAGTTTTAGAAGAAGATGAAACTTCATTGCTTTCACACAGCAGAAAAAATGGCTAGAGAGATGGAACACTTAGGGTTTCTGTTGTAAAGAAAGCCCTTGTATCTAATTTTCAAAATATAAGGTTGATTTGAATTCTTGTGTGATTCCAACACCAATGAAGCTTGCACGTCTTCAACTCCATATACTTCACGATAAGTGGTCAAACTTCGAAATCCTGGTGGTTTCAATCTCCCTTTTGACACTCACAACCCTTAAGACATTTCAATACGAAGAACATAACATAAGCAAAAACTTTGAAGTCTCCAACAGGCAAAGACTCCCCCTCAAATATTGACTTCTGCAATCTCCAAACTCTATCTTCCCCTCAATTGTTATATACCTAAGAAAACACAAACAAGAAACAACACAACTTGGAGAACAAGTGGAGATGGAGAGTATAACAAAAATCATTAATAGAAAGGCAATTTTAGACATTTAGTTTAAAGGAGGTAAAATAAAAAAAATAAGAGAGAGAGTTAGACCAAGTATAGCAAAACTCATTAATAGAAGGGCGATTTGGTTTTTATGGAACATTGGAATGCACAATCATTGGTGCTCACCTTCCAATTGGCGAGCAGGTTCCATTTAGTGGAAAGGGCGAAAAGAAATGTTATCAAAACAGCTGTCTAGGGTTTGATACCAGACAGTGCATCTTTGAGTTACTGATCTCATTACAACAAGCTTGCTAATTTTATTTTATTTTTAAAAAAAAAAATAAAATTGTTATCAAAATGTTATGGCGTGCAGTATATGATTTTGGTATAAAGTTTATATATGTGATGGCTTAATCATCAGAAGGAATATCATATGAAGGTATTAAATACAAACAATTGCTAGCTCAGTTGGTTTTGTTATCCCTCTTAAACACTCCCACGAGTGAGATAAAGTATAGCAAAATCATTAATAGAAGGGCGATTTGTTTTTGTTGGAACATTGGAAGGCACAATCATTGGTGCTCACATTCCAATTGGCGAGCAAGTTCCATTTAGTGGAAAGGACGAAAAGAAATGTTATCAAAACAGCTGTCTAGGTTCAATACCAGACTGTGCATCTTTGAGTTACTGATCTCATTACAACAGGCTTGCTAATTTTTATTTTTTTTAAAAAAAAATTGTTATCAAAATGTTATGGCGTGCAGTATATGATTTTGTATTAAAGTTTATATATGTGATGGTTTAATCATTAGAAGGAATATCATATGAAGGTATTAAATACAAACAATTGCTAGCTCAGTTGGTTTGTTATCCCTCTCAAACACTCCCACGAGTGAGAGGTTGTGAGTTCAATTCTCATCAACTGTGTTTGAGGAAATTTCTCATGTAATTCTTAGGCGGGTCAGCCTTCGGACCTGGTTCGAGATTAGGAGGCTCATGCTCTTATGATGATGATGTGGTTAGGTGTTTTCCCATGATGATGATGTGGCTAGGTGTTCTTCAGTGAAAGCAAGTGAGTAACATAATGCTCGAGTTGGAACGTGGCGGTGTGGACGGTTAGGTGGTAGCATCAATAGCCTTCGGCCTTGTTTTTATAAACTTTTTGGGCCTTGTCCTTGTACGTCTTCATGCCATGATTAATATCTATTTTTTTTTCGATAACTAAGTCTCTCTGCCAAACCATAAGTTTTTTTAAAAAAATGGTCCTAGTTGATAATTTTGTTTATTGTGAACCCCAAACACACAAAAATCATTATTATTTTATCTCTAATTTTTCCGGATTTCTAAATACTCACTCAGAAAAACTCCTTAACACATGTCATGCTCCTGTTAGGCAATAAAGCAAAGAGCAAAATCTGTCAAGAGTCAAGACCAGATTTTTCCTTTCACCATAGCTAGGAGTATATGGTGTATTGACAGATTTTTAATGTACAGGTAGGGGTCCAGCCAAACCCTGCCCATTCTGGGGATTTTTTTTAAAAAAAAATGGATGACTGCGGGTTCGAACGAATATGTATTTTTGAGAATCGGGTTTGTTATCCAGAAAGGACTTGTCGTGCATTTTGTAGCGTGTTTGTCCTTTACTTTTGTGTAATTCTTTGAGCTTATCAATAAAATTTGTTTTAGTTAAAAAAAAAAAAAAAGTATATGGTGAAGACTGGGCCCCGATCTGATGGGACAAACCCAAGTATTGTATTCTGCTTTCAAAGCCTGGTCGAACAGGTTGTAACTATCTGAAGCCAGACCAGTCTCCACTCTCCAGTTCTCCACTCTCCAATCCAAGTATCCAACACAAAACCTAGCTAGTACTATTTCATTCGGCCGCAGAAGGGAAGAAAGAGATGCTCTGTTCGGCTCTCTACCTTTTTCATCAATGGATAGGCAAAGTAAACTTCCTATGTTTGTTCATTAAGAGGTTATTATATCTAAACTCTCTTGTCTTCCACTGTTATGTTTCCAACGCACAAAACACCACCACCATCCAACCCCTTCTTGGGTAAGAGATTTGGGAATCGATGACGAACTATTCATTGTGTTTGTTTAGATGCGACTATTTTGCTCGATTTGTTGTGTCTTGGGAGGTATTGTGACTTGTGAGAATGGAATATCATTCCACCGTATTTTCTTTGTAGTCAAATTTTTATCTACATGTTCTAACAAGATTGTCACTTATGGAGTCGTCATTACTAGAATTTGTAAAGTTGTGAATTAAAGTGATGTATAGTGATTGATTGAATTCAATCGCCCTCAGTTGCCCTTCTATTTTGTTACTTACAAGTTACAAGGCCTTAGTTCAATTTATTCTGGTTGTTTAGAATAGTCACATATGTTAATATTATGTGATTAATGAGGAGGATGGAAAACGAGAAACCCTCCTAGGATGCGACTGTGGATGTGATTAAAAATGAATTATACAATCCTTTATTACATTCAAATCCTTAATTCATAGCCTGTGTAGAATTTTGAGTTTCTTATAACAATAGGAAAGAGAATGTTTGATTAAATATGATAACCTGTTTGGTGTGTAATATTTTGGTCGATGCTTTTTGCAAAGATGCAGTAATTGTAAGTTTGTAACTACTAGTGTTTTGCTATATGGAATTATGGACTACTGTATTAAGAGTTTTTCCTTTGTGTAACTGTCTTGGGTTATGTTCTCTCAACTGGTAATGTGTTTTCATCATCATAGACTTTGAGTTTGATGTTTCAACTTTCAACTATACTTATTTTATATGTTCATTCTGAGAACCTAATATATGTGCAATATAACAATAATAAGGCAAACAATAAAGCAGTAAACAAATAAAGAACACACAAGAATTTTTAACATGGTAAAACTCAATATGGGAAACGTCCACGGTTGTCCTCACGACAACAAATAAATCCACTAGATGAAAAGAGATTTACAAACCTATCAACTACCTGCAATCACTGCGAGTTGACACTACTATAAAGCAGTAAACAAATAAAGAACACACAAGAATTTTTAACATGGTAAAACCCAATATGGGAAACGTCCACGGTTGTCCTCACGACAACAAATAAATCCACTAGATGAAAAGAGATTTACAAACCTATCAACTACCTGCAATCACTGCGAGTTGACACTACTGGTTATCTCTAACACCTTGACTTCACCGGAGCACCTTGATGTACGCACAAGACACTCGACTTCTTGATGAACACACAAGAAGACTCGAAGCTAAATCACTATTCAATATTTAAGAAGAAGATGAATGGGAAGAAGGAAGAAGAAGATGAATGGGGAAGAAGAAGAAGATGAGTTCAATCACCAAAAACAACCTTAAACAAAACCTAAACAAACTCCAAGAATAAGACTTCAATTGGACGGCCAAAGAACTGACTTATTTTTTGGAAGAGAAACCCTATTTATACTTAGGGTTGGAAAACACATAAAATGGGCAGAAATAGTGAAAAACCACATTGGACGTACGTACGTCGATATGACGTTCGTACGTCTCAAACCGAAATAAACCTGATGACTACTTGGACGTACGAACATCCTAAGAAGGTACGTACGTCCAGACCAAACAAACTTTCTGCTGACATACCATACGTACGTACGTCCTGAAGAGGTACGTACGTCCTGAACCAAACACCATACTAGAGACACACGACGCGAAAACAAGGACACGGGACGATGCACGTACAACAAGGTTTTCTTAACAATGAACTCAAGGCGAAATAACCAAGGACGACCAATGTCACAAAATTGATGTCAAACCACTTCGTGCCGGTTTCAATCTCCCCCTTTGACATTGATTTTGTGACAAAAACCTATGACTCTAATAGCACTTATAAAACGTGCTTACAAACCCAAACCATGGCATTTATAAAACATGCCTACAAAAACACTCAAGGTAGAACACATACCGAGTCACCAATTCTTGATATCCAGCTTATGTAAGACACTTTAACCATCAGAGACCGAACGGAAGCAACAACAATCAAAGAGCCAACGGAAGTTCCTCGAACAACTCCCCCATACTTCATGAGCTCCAAGGTTTAATACTCGAGCTTACCCAAAACTGTACATGCACTTTGTGATCATCATCACTTTCACTCACCCATACATGTTCACTCCCCCGTACATGTAGTATACTTGAAACATGACCCAAAACTGTACAACCTCTAAACGTCAACACGTTCATTCCCCCATACGTGTAGCATACCTGAAACATGACCCAAAAATACACTAACAAAGAAGAAGAAGGTGTTAGTATTAGAGTCATAAATCTCCCCCTTTTTGTCACAAATGAAGCAAGGGAACAAAAGAAAGAGAAAAGAAAAATACCAAACCATAACAAATAAGATTAAAGAAGAAAAGAAAGAGAACAATCATGTTAACAACAAAAAGTATATGCAACGGAAGCCATAAAATAAACACTTGTTAACACGATGTCAATACAAAGATTTCTCCCCCTAAACAAAAGCTCCACCTAAATGCAATGCATATGAGAAAGATGCACCTAGAACAAACAAACCAAATAAGGATATTTGAAACACACAAAGAACCATGCATACAAGGGTAGAAGAGAGTATATGCAAGCTCAATTAAAACAAGATACTTAGTAAAGATGAATAAACTTGGTTTCATTAAACAAAGTACGCACCAATCAAAGATTAAGATATGAAACCAAACATCTACTAGAAATGCATCATACAAACATCCTTGGTGTGTGGGAAAGCTAAAGAAAACACAAAGAGAGTCATTTTCACACCTCACTCACAAACCATAAGAACACTCAAAACAACTAGTATTCACCATTAGAAGGATTTCACTTCACAAACGCCTAAACAGATACGGGGAAATGCACTTATAACCTGTTTTATTTTTGTTTTTTTTTATTGTGCATAAATTAACATGTGAAAGGGATATTTACCTTCATCTTTTGCAACATGTGGTAGGGTGTAGCCTACATTTTTCAAATTACTTCCCCTTTAAGAACAAACTGAAAGTAGTGCAACATCATGGTAACGTGCAACACAAGAACTAACATCTCTTGAGTGCATCCGTCATTGCATGACCCTCACGGCCCCAACGGGAAAATATACCAAATGATTTCTCTCTCAAGAAGATCAAAAGGCTGGGGATTTTGTGAATTGTTGACCACTACCATACCGCATTCATACTAATAATCAAGATAACATAAGAAGGCATGCATACGTATATTTCCAACTAATGATTATCCTAGAAGTTCATCATGTTCAAAGGATGAAAAAAGATATGCAAACAAACTCTCAAAGTGCCACCTAGCTGTGCATAGTGTAATCAAGCAAGGATATATGCATGAGACACAACTAGATAAACGTTGGTCTAAAATCTAAACATGAAAGCACAAGCGTATGGACTAGAAACAAACTACATCATCCCAAATATGGGACACCACCAGACTTTTGCAAGTCCAGAAAAACCTGCAACTTATCCTTTCATACCCATACTTGTTTAATACTAGGCGTGCACACCTTGGGAGTTGAAAATATATAAGATTTCCCCTTAACAAGCTTTGCAATACACTTGTCCTTAACCAATTCCACCTTATTCTTAGACTTCCTTGTGTTGGAATACCTGCTTTTCTTAAACCTGTGATGAGAACCATTATAATTCCAAGGTCCAGAAAATGCACAAGAAGGAACATTAGAATCAATATGATTATAACGATGAGAAACACGAGAATAGGATGAAACATGTTGATCAAAATCCCAACAAAAGATATCCAAATGACCAACTCTACCACAATAAGAACAATGAAAAATATTAGACTTACTCAAAGAATTCTTATAAGAAGATGTGGTAGTAGAAGATGAAACATGTATGTCACCATTGTATTTGTGACATGGTGCCTTAACATGACCTATACCTCCATTATGAGAACAATATGGCTTATCAGTAAAAACAGCCTTACCATTAACCTTAGACTTAAAATTCTTATGAGAAACATGCTGAAAATTAGTAGCATTAAGTCTAGTCTCAATAGGTGGGGTAGGCAAAAGGGCAGGCAAACTAGATTTTACAGGAGTAATCACACTAGATGAACTAGTAGAACTAGCAATAGGAGAGTCAAATCTAGTTTTGTCCAAAACCTGCAATTTGAGTTGAGTAGACGTTAAATCGTTCTTTGTTACCTCATACTCCACCAATAGAGATTTGTATTTCTTATCGACCTCCTGATTGGGCTTCTCTAAAGCTGCAATTCTACATGACAAGTCAAGTTTTTCTTTGTCAAGTAATTGAGAAATAGAAATTGCATCATCTGCAGCACAAGAAATTTGTTTTTCAAGAATCTCAATTTTATCCTGCAAAGAAAGATTAGCCTTTTCCAAATTTTCAATTTTGGATTCATAAACTTCCCCTTGAAGCATATAGTCTTCTGCACAATGTCTGAGTCGTTGTTCTAGAGAATCAACCTTAGTCTGCAAAACACCATTATCTTCAAAACAAAAATTATTAGAAATAGTAGACAAATTACAATTAGCTTTATTAAATTTTTCTTGCAAATCAATATTAGCTTTTTGTAACCTTTCACATTCTTTTGCAGAAAGTCTGTAAAGAAGAGCCCAATCACTATTGCTAACAACATACAAATTATCATCCTTTTCAAAATCAGATTTTGGTTTTGTAGATTTAGACGATTTAACAATAAAATTATTATAACCAGACTTATGAACCATTATTGCACTCATAGGATCTACGCGTGAGCCATTACGCTCCATAACAAGCGCCCTGCTCTGATACCAATTGAGAACCCAATATATATGCAATATAACAATAGTAAAGCAAACAATAAAGCAAAACAAATAAAGAACACACGATATTTTTAACGTGGTAAAACCCAATATGGGAAACGTCCACGGTTGTCCTCGCGACAACAAATAAATCCACTAGATGAAAAGAGATATACAAACCTATCAACTACCTGCAATCACTGCGAGTTGACACTACTGGTTATCTCTAACACCTTGACTTCACCAGAGCACCTTGATGTACGCACAAGACACTCGACTTCTTGATGAACACACAAGAAGACTCGAAGCCGAACTATGAAACAAGCTTACACCAGAGTTCCTTGATGAACACACAAGGATACTCGACTTCTTGATGAACACACAAGAAGACTCGAAGCTAAATCAATATAAACAATAATGAAGAAGAAGATGAATGGGAAGAAGGAAGAAGAAGATGAATGGGGAAGAAGAAGATGAGTTCAATCACCAAAACCACCTTAAACAAAACCTAAACAAACTCCAAGAAGAAGACTTCAATTGGACAGCCAAAGAACTGATTTGTTCTTTGGTAGAGAAACCTTATTTATACTTAGGGTTAGAACACACACAAAATGGGTCGGAATTGCTGAAATCCACATTGGACGTACGTACGTCGAAACAACGTTCGTACGTCCCCACACTGTAAAAGTTCGCTGCCTACTTGGACGTACGAACGCCCTAACTAGGTACGTACGTCCTGACCAAAACATGTTTGCTGCCTAACATGACGTACGTACGCCCTAACTAGGTACGTACGTCCTAAACCCAAAAACTCACTTTTGACAAACTTGACGCGAAGAGAAGGACTAGGGACGACGCGCGTACAACGAGGTTTTCCTAACAATGAACTCAAGGCGAGATAACCATGGACATCCAATGTCACAAAATTATTGTCAAACAACCGAGTGCCGGTTTCATGAGTGAGGTCAATAACAGTACATTATCTCTTGAAGAAGCATTGAAAGACAAGTTGAGAATAGACTACTACCGTTGCCATGCATCTATATTTTATCCTTTGCTCTTGAGGCCTTCAAGTAATTTTAATTTAAGGTGATTTATCTTTTAATTAATAGCTCATGTGCATGCTTAACTTTGTGTTAAGTTCTTAATTTGCTAAGTATGACTTGCTGTGTTGCTTCCTACAGTCAGGTTTTAGATTTAAGAGGATACTTTGCTTGGTCACTTTTGGACAACTTTGAGTGGGTTGTGGGTTACACAGTTCGATTTGGTATCAGCTACGTTAACTACAAAACTATGGAAATGCACCCCAAGGACTCATTCCGTTGGTTCCAGAAGTTCCTGCTTAAACCAATGGAGAAGGAACAAGAGCTAGTGGATTTGGTATCCCATGTGTAAAACACTATGGCTGTGCTTGTTTCGCTGCAAAATTGAGGGAAACTGTTGGGGGAAATAAGACACGTCAGATTTCCTAGATATTTACATTATCGGTGATGTTTGGTGATGTTAATTATAAATGGTCCTCACGGAAATTTTTTGTTAAAATGACAAACCAGCTCAGCACCTTTTATAGATTTAAAAATCCCGGATATAAAAGAAAACCTTGGTAGCTCTTTTTCTCTCTCTTCCTTTCTCTCTTTCTCTCTCCCCAATGAATTTGTGGTCCCCCTATTTCCTTTCTCTCCACGTTCTATTTCCATTTTCTATCTTAAATCTTAACAAGCACCAATTACTTCAAAAAACTGCAAAGTTTTTTTAAAAAGAAATTAGTAAAATTATGTAAATATATGTGTAAGTTTTTGTTTTACAAGTTTTGCAGGTAAACAAGCACAGCCTATGTTAGTACTTATTCGCTGAACTTCTGGAACACTAGGGAAGTATTTATTCGCTGAATGTAGGGTACGGTCTCTCTCTCTTTTTTTTTTTCTCTCTTTATTAACTGGCCTGAGCAGTTAGCAGTGGTGTAAAACACTATGCAAGTATTTATTTGCTGAATGTAGGGTACGGTCTCTTTTTTTTTTTTTTTTTTTCTCTTTATTAACTGGCCTGAGCAGTTAGCAGTGGTGTAAAACACTATGCAAGTATTTATTCGCTGAATGTAGGGTACGGTCTCTTTGTTCTCTGTAATAACTAGCCTGAGCAGCTAGTAGTGGTGTTATCGCACACTGTCTTCTAATATGCTACTGGTCATATACTTTATTTTACATTAATAAAACCGTACCTTCTTTAGAACAAAAAGAATTGCTGATTGAATTGGCAGAATTTCCCAAATTCAAAGTATTATTAATCAAATTAAATATGTCCTCGATCAGTTCCATGCATTATTTAACTTTAGAATCACACTCATCCAGTCATCTGAAAAGCACATGTACTATGATGTCTCCATCTTAATGGGATGTGATGCGCACAGCGCCACAACTTTGAACAATATTTCTGCAGGGATTATATTTGGACTTGATTAAAAACGTAGGATATATCTACTCGATCTCAAGTGAACTTATCACATCTCCTATATACAACCCTCTGATAATTTTTAATCAAAGCTGGCATTATAATATAAAATTTAGTTCCACAAGATCATATCTTCCAGTTCTAAAGTATCAAAATTAGAGGTTTCGTAGTATATATACATGAGGCAGTCATATCTTCCTTGTAACATTTCCTTATGAATGATGAACAAGAAGGATCTGAAGACTGAAGGCACATGAGGGAGATTCCTTTCAAAATGGTTTGCACTTTGCAAGTTTGCAAAACTTTATATAATATAGATTCTTTAGAACCTTTTTCACTTTTTTGATAAGTAACCAGATTCTCTTGTAAATGTTTTTGATAATACTGTATATAGTGTTGGATTCTACCAAAATCATGCAATGCCTTTGATTAAAGAAATCACTAACATACTACTATACTATTTGACAAATGAGGTATGATGACTAATACAAATGGAGTTGGACTGATGTTCTAACTTCTAACACGTACAGTTCAATTTGGCGGTATCAACTACGTTGACTACAAAACTATGAAAACTTGAAAAGGCACCACAAAGACTCATTCCATTGGTTCAAGAAGTTCCTGGTTAAACCAATGGAGAAGGAAGAAGAGGTAGTTGATCTGGTATCTGATATGTAGAACACTCTATGGAAGTATGAATTTGCTGAATGTAGGGTACGGTCTCTTTGTTCTCTGTAATAACTGGCCTGATTAGCAGCTAGCAGAGGCGTAATCGCACCCTGTTTTCTAATTAATATGCTACTGGTCATGCACTTTACATTAGAACAAAAAGAATTGCTGATTGTATTGGCAGAATTTCCCAAAATCAAAGTATTAAATAAATATATCCTTGATCAACATATTAGTTCCATGCATTATTCTTTAGTTTTAGAATCACAATCATCCAGTCATCTGAAAACCACACGCAAGAGCCCTCTTTGGAAGCCAGCCTAAGTATGTACAGTACCCCCTCTGCCGGCCTTTTGACTATGCTTATGAACTCCATGTCTCCATCCAATGGGATGTGATGCGCACAGCGCCACAGGTCACAACCATCGATGGTTTGATCCCATGGAGGGTACGTAGGTAGCCACTTGATGGTCTGGCCGCTTTGGTTTGGTTGTTCGTCGGTTTTTTTTTTTTTGAAGATCGGCTCAGATTTGGGAAATCTTCACCGAGGTGGAGAATTGTTGGGAAACTGGTTCTATAAGGGAATCCGTTTCATATTTAGATTTCTAAGTCCATATTAAGGATTTAGAATTTGGTATTGGAATATGACTTCCAATTTGATTAAGTTTGGTATTCCTATTAGGAATTTGTTTTGTACACCCTAAAGGCTATAAATATAAGGTCTTAGGGATTGGTTTAGTATCCTCAATCCATATTTGTTGTTTGTCTCCTTGTGAGAGTTGTGAGGATCTTGGATGTGAGAGAGAGTTTGTATCCTCAATTTGTGATTGTCTCTTTGAGAGATTTGGTGAGGATTTGAGAAGGGAGGAAACCTAGGGTATCTCCATTTGTTTGAGAGCTTTGTACTATCTTCTCCAATAGTAAAAGTTCTATTTCTTTGTCCGTGGACGTAGGCAATATTAGCCGAACCACGTAAATCTTGTGTTTTGTGTGGGTTTGTTTGATAGTAGTAGGAGTTTCATTTTCTCTTTTTGTTTTGTTTAATTCATACACTATTCCAATCTTGGGTATTGGTGCATAAGTTTCCGCTGCGCACAACAAGTGGTATCAGAGCCGAAGGTTAGTTCCTTGGGTTAAAGAGGGATTGCAGAACATTGGTTAAAGGGTTTTGAGGAATCTGTCCAGATTCGATACTCTGTGGTAAAACGGCCATAACTCTGTTCTCGGATATCGAAACGTTGATCTGATTTTTGGGTTGGAAAGAAGACTCTTCATGCTTTCCAACGGTGTATGGTACGTTTTCTGTTTCAAAGTATTATGTTCCAAGTAATTCTTTGAAGTTGACGGTTTTGTTTTCTCAATTTCGGTAAAAATCCAATCTTGGATTTTTCTTGTGGTACTTGGTGAACTCCTTTGGTTTAGTTTGTTTGTTTTGGTTTGCTGGTGTATGAAATTGATTGGTATCATGTCGGATCATATTTCGGATCCGAGTGAATTTGGAAAGGAGGTTGATAGTTTGTTTGATCAAACCTTGTTGTTAGATGTTGACATTCATAAATTTGATGGTAACCTCGACTTTGCTATGTGGAAGACGGAGGTACAAGATTGGTTAGCCATTAATGGCTATGTGGATGTTCTTGATGATAAATCGAGAAATATGAATGATGATGAATGGTTAACTCTAAATTTAAAGGCTTGTGAATTTGTCCGGTATTGTTTGGTAGAAGATTTGTGGTACATTATCAAATTGGAAACCATTGTAATAGTTATGTTGTCCAAGTTGGAAGACAAGTACGCTTTGAAAAAGACAGAGGACCTGCTCTATGTGGTTGATGATAGTATTGGTAGATTGGTTGGTTCTCAATGTAAATTGAGAAGTCGAAGAACTCTTGCAAAGAATGAATGTGCCTATTGTCATTGTTGGGGACATTGGAAAATTAATTGTCCAAAGTTGCAGAAGAAGATTGTTCGTGTACATCGAAGAGATGAGGATTCATGTGTTGGTGTTTCGTTGTTGGCTTCATCTTCAGTTAGTCATTCTACAAATAAGTGGATTTTGGATTCGGGTTGTTCCTATCATATGTGTCCCAATAGGGAGTTATTTGATAGCTTTCAGGAGCTAGATGCTTGTGTTTTGCTTGGTAATGATCATACTTGCAAAACTTTGGGGATAGGTACAGTTCGATTGAAGTTGGAAGATGGATGCACTCGAAAGTTAGAAGATGTTTGGTATGTACCAGAGTTGACTACGAATCAAATCTCATTGGGTGTTTTAGAGTCCGATGGTATGAAAATTACATGTATTGGTGGAGCTCTAAAAGTTGTTGTAGGTGCACGAGTTGTTATGAAAGGCATTAGAAAGGGTAAGTTGTACTATTTGAAAGGAAGTGCAATTATATGTGGTTTGCATAGTTCAGTTGTTGATTTGTCTGTCGATTCTACCAAGGAATTGCATAGTAATATGGGGCATGCCGTTGATGGTACTATGCAAGTGAAGACAGATTTGTTTGCGGGTGGCAAGGCATGCATAGTTGGTAGGCATTTTGTTGAAGCGTCATTTGTTCGGGTGGAGATTGATGTCGCTCCACATTTGATTGGTTTGTTAGGTGACACGGCAAAGAAGAAAGTTGAAGCCACCATTGTTAGTAGCAAGGTTATCGCCCAAGAACCATTGTTAGTAGCAAGGTTATCGCCAAGAATTTATGAACAATATTTCTGCAGGAATTATATATTGGGCTTAATTAAAAACATAGGATATACAACTCTCTGATAATTTTAATCAAAGCTGGTCATATCTTCCCGTTCAAAAGTACAGTACGCCTATCAAAATTAGAGGATTATAAGTATATACTGTATGAAGAGATTGGAATATATACATGAGGCTTCCTTGTAACATTTTCTTAAAAATGATGAACAAGAAGAATCTGCGAGGCACATTGTTGGGAAACTGGTTCTATAAGGGAATCCGTTTCATATTTGGATTTCTAAGTCCATATTAAGGATTTAGAATTTGGTATTGGAATATGACTTCCAATTTGATTAAGTTTGGTATTCCTATTAGGAATTTGTTTTGTACACCCTAAAGGCTATAAATATAAGGTCTTAGGGATTAGTTTAGTATCCTCAATCCATATCTGTTGTTTGTCTCCTTGTGAGAGTTGTGAGGATCTTGGATGTGAGAGAGAGTTTGTATCCTCAATTTGTGATTGTCTCTTTGAGAGATTTGGTGAGGATTTGAGAAGGGAGGAAACCTAGGGTTTCTCCATTTGTTTGAGAGCTTTGTACTATCTTCTCCAATAGTAAAAGTTCTATTTGTTTGTCCGTGGACGTAGGCAATATTAGCCGAACCACGTAAATCTTGTGTTTTGTGTGGGTTTGTTTGATAGTAGTAGGAGTTTCATCTTCTCTTTTTGTTTTGTTTAATTCATAAACTATTCCAATCTTGGGTATTGGTGCATAAGTTTCCGCTGCGCACAACACACATGATATGAGGGATATTCGTGTTTGGTTTGCAGTAGTATATAGTACTTTTAACTTTTTTTTCGCACGTTTGATAATTAACTAGATTCTCTTGTGTAAATGATTTTGGCAATATTGTATATGTAAAACTACAAATAGTGCTAATATAACAATGGAATATTCAAACAAACAATCAAACAATACGCAGAAAGTAAATAACACACAGAGATTTTTAACGTGGTAAAACCCAAACAGGGAAACGTCCACGGTTGTCCTCACGATAACAAAATAATCCACTAGATGAAAAGAGATGTACAAACCTACCAACTACCTGCACTCACTGCGAGTTGATACTCCTGGTTATCTCTAACACCTTGACTTCACCAGAGCACCTTGATGTACGCACAAGACACTCGACTTCTTGATGAACACACAAGAAGACTCGAAGCCGAATTCACAATAACTCTTGAAGATCACAAAGATATGAATTGAGAGAAGGGGGAAGAAAGGGAATTGCGTTCAATAGCCACAAACACTTTCAATACCAAAACTTAAACCAAAACACATGAACTAGAAGAAGAATGGACGGCCAAAGAACTAACTTGTTCTTTGGAAGAGAAACCCTATTTATACTTAGGGTTGGAAACCAAGGAAAATGGGCCGAAATACTGAAAATCCATATTGGACGTACGTACGTCGAATCAACGTTCGTACGTCCCCACACGGTAAAAGTTTGCTGCCTGCTTGGACGTACGAACGTCCTAACTGCGTACGTACGTCCTGACCAAAAGATGTTTGCTGCCTCAGTGGACGTACGTACGTCCTAACTCGGTACGTACGTCCAGTACCTAATAACTTTTCCTAGACAGAACCAAGAGACACGAAGGACACGAGACGACCATGCGTACATCTTGATTTTCCTAACAATGAATTCAAGGCGAGATAACAAAAGACACTTTGTCACAAAATTGATGTCAAACCACTTCGTGCCGGTTTCAATCTCCCCCTTTGACATTGATTTTGTGACAAAAACCTATGACTCTAATAGCACTTATAAGACGTGCTTACAAACCCAAACCATGGCATTTATAAAACATGCCTACAAAATCACTCAAGATAGAAACACATAACAAGTCACTAATTCTTGTTATCCAGCTTTAGCAAGATGCTTTAACCATCAGAGACCGAACGGAAGCAACTAGGAATTTCCGAAGCAATCAAGGATTCAACAGAAGTTCCTTCGAGCAACTCCCGCATACTTCATGAGCTCCAAAATATTTTTGACACTCGAGCTCCCCCATAACTATATAACGTCTAAAATCATCAACACGTTCACTCCCCCATACGTGTAGCATACCTGAAACATGACCCAAAAATAACCTAACAACAAGAAGACGATTGTTAGTAATTAGAGTCATAAATCTCCCCCTTTTTGTCACAACAAGTGAACAAAATAACCAACCAACAAAAGAAACGATAAAATAACAACAATAAACAAAGAACCAAGAAAAAGAAATCAATACCAAACAATGAAGACAAAACAAATAAAAAAATAAACCTAACCCAACTGTTAAAAGTTCAGGAAATCAACTAATAACCAAACATAGGAATCCATAAACATAAAAGACAAAACGACAAAAACACAAGGCTTAAGTTAACGAATTCGAAAAACCCGTTCCCAATGACCTAGAGGAAGCTTGGAGAAGTAAGCTTCCGCACGAGCCGAAGGTCTATTCCACCGAGCGATCACATGATGATCATAATCCTCCAGCCATTCACTCTTACAGAACAACTCCTCAATTCTGCTGTCCAAGCCACAGTCGGTAAGTGGAGCAGCAAGTCCTGGAACCTTCGGATAACCAACCAACTCCAAGATGTGATTTTGAAGATGTCTAGGTAATCTCTCCCAATGATTTACATGAACCAGGCAAGGATTAAGAAAAGGTCGATGAATATAGTCATACCCATGGGGAACGCGACATAAACGACAAACCTTAGCATTGTTTTTGTACTCCATCACCATAAACGACACATAACCAACAGCCGGTACAAAAATTCCATGAAGTTCATATTCTGCCATAGAAAATTCTGAAGAACAAAGAGAGAACTAGCAGGAGGTAAGAAGACACAATATGAGTAAAAGAGGAGAAGACTCCCCTATATATAAGAAAAATAAGAGTAAACCTAACATGGGCCCAATAAGAGAGGTCCATTACCTAATTAGCAGAAATTTACTGCAAAACAACAAAAAAAACTTGAACTAATATTAAAATAGCAATATCCAATAACATGCTCAATATCCAAAAAAATAGAAACAAACCGATATAGCAAAAGAGCAAAGTTAAGTACAAAAATGTGGAGAGTAAACAAGAAAACCAATTACTCGGACTCCGAGGCACCATCACTGTGTTCACCATCACCCTCGTCCTCACTCTCTGAGTCATCACCATCACTCTCACCTGGAACTAGAGGCACCTCTTCCGGAAATGGAGGCAAGTCGGTGGGAGTGAGGTCCAGCTGTAGATGACGCATCTGAGCAGCGTTCATCGCATGAATATCACTGATCATGACATCATGACGAGAGAGAATAATCCCAAAACGATCTAACCGAGCATCCATATGATCCTGACGACGTCGGAGAGAGGAAACCCGAGCATCAATTGCTGCAACTGCCCGATTGCCCCTAGCAGAGGCTGAGATGGGGCGTCCAGAGGTCAAAGCCCGATCAAAATCATCATGGCGAACAAGAACCCTGCCTCCCCAAATTAGGTGATGCGTCAGACGCGCACCCACGGACTCAAAAGCCGACTTTCTAGACTGACAGCCCTTCTTGATGGCGTTGACCCAATCATGGCCAACGAACCTTGGAGGGCTCACCTCCATATACTGTCCCTGAAAACCCAAGTGCTTGAGTATAGTCATTATAAAGCTAGGGATAGGAAGAGTACCCTTAGCTGCATCGATCTGAAGCATTCGTGTGTAGATGACCTCAGAAAGATGAAGATGGTGCACCGACATACAAACCACTAATTTGACCATGTCGTCGGTCATGATGATCTTGTTGCCCTTGGAGGGGTAGATGTTGGAGTGGGCAACCATGTGCAAGAGGATGGCGCTGTAGTGCTTGGCATGATACCTTTCCGTGACACCATCAATAAACATCTGCTGAACTTGATTGACAAAGTCAATTTGAATCGTATCCGGAACGGGCCATCTGACAGAAACAGCACCTTCAGGAATAAAATCACCGTCAATACCCAACGCCTCACGTACCACCTTAGGGGAAATAGTGTATCTCCGACCTTCAATCAAGACCGAAAAACTCGACCGATTCTGCGAGGGTGTCTTCGTCTCATAGAAGGCTATCGTATGCTCAACCGAGTACGTGGTGATTGGTTGAGCCACCCTTAGCCAATTCCGAGTTTCAAAGAATAGGGTTATGTTGCCAAGTTGAGTAGTCCCAAGAGGGGTAGCAGCGATGTCTGCCAAGTCAAAGAATCGCTCAGGAACAATAGCTTTTGCTCGAGGATGAGCACCAAGAGATGTGGGAGGAGGCGACAAGGCCGGAGTGGAGCTTCTACCCCGTGGAGCACGAGAAGACGCACCCTTAGATGTGGAGGCCGTGGTGGTGGGAGTGGTGCGTGCACGCTTGGAAGCAATTGTCTACGCAAGCACAACAGCAAACAATTCAGCAATGTAAGAAAAACGACAAAATAAACAATAACCATGTCATTGAGGCATTTAATCAAACACTTGATGTGCAGAAACAAGACTCATGTAATCGACAACAATGTAGAATGTCAAACGCCCAAACACACGACCAAATAGTCCCAACAATAGAGTAGACGTTACAATAAACAGAGAGAGCCAAGTTGTCCACCAATTTCAAGGAGATGAAGTGAAAGACTAACCAACACAATCAATATAAACCGAAACAAACATTTCCAAAAAAAATTAAACTAACCATGCAATTCAACAAAACCAAGAGAATAATCATGCAATACCAAGAGAGGAAGGAGAGGGAGAAAAAGAAGAATGTGGGAAGGAGTCGAGTTCACTTACTTGATAAAGAACAGAGTGGACACCAAGGAGAAAAACTGCTTGAGTGAAGCAATAAACAACCACCAAAGAAGAAGAGGAAGAGAAAGACCAAACAAAAGACGTTGAGGGAAGGTGGAGACTTCCTAATGTTCGTGCAAGAGAGAAGAAAGAGGCACGATTGATGTAACAGTTAGCCTTTGGTTCAAAACAAAATTTGAATTTAAACACAAATGGGCCGGACTGTATGACGAACGTTCGTACGTTCTGAAAACGTTCGAACGTCGGGACCCAAAAACCAAACATCTGACTAAGATCACGTTCGTACGTCCTAGGAGCGTTCGTACGTTTAAGAAAGATCTGCCCACCTAAACGTACGAACGTCATGAAAGCGTTCGTACGAACCCCTTTTTTTTTTTTTTTTTTTTTTTTTAAATATATATATATATATATAAATAAAAAAAATGAAGAACCACCCAAACAGCCAGATAATAAACCAAAGAACTACCAAGAACAAATATTGAGAGACATCACAAGAAAACACTTCTACTTATCATAAGGATTCCAATTACAGCCGAATACAGTATAAACAACCCTCAACCTCAAGACAATGCAAAATCGAAGAACGACATCATACACCATGGCATGGTACTTACTAGAATGATGCAAGCATGTAGAAGAACCTGATAGACCAATACCAACCTCCGGAAACAAACTAAAAAAATGATCATTAAATACATTGAAAGTCTTTTGCAAGTAGACCAAGGAGAAGGTGAAACCGATCACAACAAAACCAAGGAAACACAGAAAAATTGTTTTTCTTCTTGTCTTCCAACTAGACAAGTGTGACAGACACTTTTTTTTTTTTTTTTTTTTTTTTTTGTTAAAAAAAATGCCATTCCCGTGTGGGAGTATAAAGTATCTCCATCTTTTACCAGAACACGAGGGTAGGGTGTAGCCTACATCTTTTCGGCAAAACACACTCAAGAAGTGCAATACCATGATAACGTGCAACACAAGAACTAACATCTCCTGAGTGCATCCGTCAGAGCATGACCCTCACAGCCCCAACGGGTTCTTAGCCAAATGAGTATGCTCTCAAGACATTCAAATGGCTGGGGATTTTGTGAGTCATTGACCACTTACAAGAGGTAAAGAAATATAACAGAAGACGATGATCATGATAGGAAACCATAGAAGACTGGAGATATACAGGTACGCAAAACGACAATCCAACTAAATGAAAATGCATCATGTAAGAAACTACCAAGACGAAGAGAGTATGATGTAACCCTACAACTATGCATGACTCAGAAAAACAGTTGAGAACGCCAAACTAGAAACAGTTGTAAAATGGAATCCACACAATAGAGAAAGTAGTATGTCCTCAATACCAACAACAATAATAAATAACCGAACCTAAACATCCTAAACACAGACAGTTCCAATGAACACATTAGGTATATGAATGCGGAAGAGGTGTAGTGACAATGAAATAGTTATCAGATGAGCGACAACCAGTTAACACCAAGATATGATTGGAATCAAAAACATCACACCTATTATCCTCAAACACAACCTTAAACTTAGCATCACATAACTGACTAATACTCAATAGATTGGACTTAAGACCCTTAACAAAAAGAAGCTCATGACTATTGAGCGATCCAACCTCAGAAAAGTTACCTTTACCTTCAACCGGAAGCATTTTACCATTACCAAACCTAACCTTACCTCCATAACCAAGAGTCAGGTTATCAATTAGAGTCTTATCACCTGTCATATGACGCGAACAACCGCTGTCAAGATACCATGATAAAGGCATTGGTTCAACCAAACGAGCCATGTGAGATACCATTTTCCTGGATGCATCCATACTCCTATCCCAGAAATGTGGTGGTGGAGTAGGTATGGGTGTTGCTTGAGGACGATTACCATAAGGAGAAGTTCTGGGTAAACCCCACGGAGCATAGCCATTCCACATGTATGGAGCCTGCATGGAGAAATTGGAAGACTTGTTCCAATAAGAATTACCTGCAAAAGAAGGATGATGAGCAGGATACAGATTATTCCAACAAAAAGCAGAAGTGTGACCCATACGACCACAGGTTAGACATTTAAAGCCTTTGTGTCTAACATTCTTTTTCGGGACATGCTTTACACGAGTGATCTTGGGTGAGGAAACCACACCCGACACCTGCACAGGAGCAGGAGAAGCAACACCTGTTGGTCTGACAAAAGTAGTACAGGAGGTGCGAGCAGTAGAAATAGGAACAGATGTGTCATAACCTAAGCCAGATTTATCTGAATGGGATTTACCAATTCCCAGCAGAGAGTTTAGATTATCACTAGCTTTACCAAACCCAACCAATTGTTTGTTAGCAGCAAACAACTCAGCTTTTACTTTCTCATGTTCCAATACAAGAGATCGATACCGTGTTTCCAGTTCCTTATTCAGTTTTTCCAAAGTGGCAATACGCACTTGGAAATCCTCCTTTTCCTTCACAAATTTTTCTTTCAACATGTTGGAGTCACCTGCAAGATTACAAATATCCTGCCCAAGACTATCTACCTGTTCCTGTAAGACAGAGTTAGTTTTTTCAAGCAACTTTACTTGTTGCATGGAAAACTTATACATATCACATAATTCACTAGTAGTAGCATGAACACCAGTATCAGAAACATTAATATCATCAGTAGAGGATACAATACCTCCTGGATGCTCATCCAGGGATGCACTGAAGACCACATAATTGGAGACAACATTTGAGGAATTGCCATCATCATCTTCATCTGAATCATCCCATGTCACTGTGAGGTTTGCTTTGGAATTGTCACCAGGTTTGCGTTCCACTTTCTTGTCACATTCATTTGCAAAGTGTCCATATTCACGACACTTGTAACATTGGACATCTTTACGATCAACTCGAGCTCTTCTCCCATCCACAGAGAATCGCTCAAAACCACGACTCCTAGGAGCATTTGAGGAATCAGGAAATCGCTTCCGAGGGTCTCGATTCTGTTGATATTTCAGAATCTTCTGAAAGCTACGGGATAGAAAAGCATAGTTATCATCCACATCCTGTTCTTCATCATCAGAAGGTCCTGTGGAAGTTTCTTTAGACGATGTAGGTTTGAATGCCACAGACTTGTTCTTCAAAGGTTCGTCCAAGGCCTGTTCCATCTCACATGTCCTTAGTTTCCCCGCAAGTGTCTCAATGGACATGTTCTTGATCACATTACTCTCAGTAATGGCATCCTTACGAGAACGAAACCTAGGAGGCAAAGCACGCAATATCTTACGTACCACTTGTGTGTCAGTATATGCATGACCAATAGCCTCACTGCAGTTTATGATGTCTTGGAGACGAATAAAGAAATCATCAAAAGTCTCAGAATTATCCATCCGTAGATTCTCAAACTGAGATGTTAACAGTTCCAGCTTGCTTTCTTTGACAGTTTCGTCACCTTCATGTGTACAAATAAGCCTGTTCCATGCATCTTTAGCCTCTTCACATCCTTGCACACGACGAAACTCACTGGCATTTAATGCCATGAGAATAGCATTGAGTGCCTTGTTGTTATAATTTGCCAACAACTTCTGTTCAGGCGTCCACTTTTCACGTGGCGTCAGTGATGTAACAGCAGTATCATCAGTACCTGTAGTAGTCAGAGGTTCTTTCCACCCTGTAACAACAGAAAGCCAGACTTCTTCTCCTAATGCTTGGAGATAAGCTCGCATCCGTACTTTCCAATGACCAAAGTCTTTTCCATTGAATTGTGGAGGAAGACTTGAAGTAGCAAACTTATGAGGTTCCATAAGCACTATTGATCGTTAGCGTGAGCCTTTACGCTCCTTAACCAGCCCCCAGCGACTGATACCAATTGTAAAACTACAAATAGTGCTAATATAACAATGGAATATTCAAACAAACAATCAAACAATACGCAGAAAGTAAATAACACACAGAGATTTTTAACGTGGTAAAACCCAAACAGGGAAACGTCCACGGTTGTCCTCACGACAACAAAATAATCCACTAGATGAAAAGAGATGTACAAACCTACCAACTACCTGCACTCACTGCGAGTTGATACTCCTGGTTATCTCTAACACCTTGACTTCACCAGAGCACCTTGATGTACGCACATGACACTCGACTTCTTGATGAACATACAAGAAGACTCGTAGCCGAATTCATAATAACTCTTGAAGATCACAAAGATATGAATTGAGAGAAGGGGGAAGAAAGGGAATTGAGTTCAATAGCCACAAACACTTTCAATACCAAAACTTAAACCAAAACACATGAACTAGAAGAAGAATGGACGGCCAAAGAACTAACTTGTTCTTTGGAAGAGAAACCCTATTTATACTTAGGGTTGGAAACCAAGGAAAATGGGCCGAAATATTGGACGTACGTACGTCGAATCAACGTTCGTACGTCCCCACACGGTAAAAGTTTGCTGCCTGCTTGGACGTACGAACGTCCTAACTGCGTACGTACGTCCTGACCAAAAGATGTTTGCTGCCTCAGTGGACGTACGTACGTCCTAACTCGGTACGTACGTCCAGTATCTATTAACTTTTCCTAGACAGAACCAAGAGACACGAAGGACACGAGACGACCATGCGTACATCTTGATTTTCCTAACAATGAATTCAAGGCGAGATAACCAAAGACACTTTGTCACAAAATTGATGTCAAACCACTTCGTGCCGGTTTCAGTATATAGTGTTGGATTCTACCAAAATCATGCAATGTCTTTGATTAATGAAATAACTAACATACTCTCCTATTTGAGAAATGAGGTATAATGACTAATGACATATACAAATGGAGTTACAACTGATGTTCTAACTTCTAAAATTGTTGAGAGAGACATTAAGAATGTTCTAAGAATCGTAGTAAGGTCTGCCATTATGAATGTACTCAGTTACAGAGAGACCTGAAGAAGTTTTGACACATTAAGACGTTTTAAACAAACACATTATATTTGAGTAGTATATATCCTTGAATTAAGGTTTGTAAATTGTAATCATCCACGTCTCATGATTCTTTCGAACCTATAAATGTATTACTGAATAGTGTTATAAATACCAGGGAAAATTTGACTTAAACCACCCCCCTCCCCCCCCCCCCCCCCCCCCCCCCCCCCCCCCAATTGTCCAAACTTGGATTTTGCCCCTCCTACGTCTTCTTCCGTCCTGTTTAACGCCTAACTTTAATTTTTTCTTTCCAAAATACCCTCCTTGCTTTTTTAGACTTAACCCCCCAATAATTCCTTTTCTTCTTCCTCCTCATAAACCCACCATTAATCCTTTTTCTTCTTTTTTTTTCTTTTTCCTTTTGTCGCTTCTTAACCCGTTTGAGTTTTTGACACTAAGACTCTAAAAAGAATTGATAAAAAAGAATTGCTGATTGTATTGGCAAGCAAGGCTGAGGGAACCCCTACCCTATAAATTTGGTGAGGACACTTTTGATCAACAATTAGCTGCTGGTGCTTTGGGTCGAAGAATTTCGAAAATTTTACCTTATGCAATCCTGTGGCTAATATGGAAGAAGCGCAATGGAATAGTATTCAGAAATGAGGCTATTTCAATTGAGAAATTCAGTATATAGGTGAAGGGCCTGGTATGGTACTGGTTGAAACTCCACAAACAGTGCTATTACCACAATCACAACTAATCAAACAAACAAATCAATGAACAAAAAGTAAATGAACACGCGATATTTTTAACGTGGTAAAACCCAATATGGGAAACGTCCACGATTGTCCTCGCGACAACAAACAAATCCACTAGATGAAAAGATATGTACAAACCTATCAACTACCTGCAATCACTGCGAGTTGACACTACTGGTTATCTCTAACACCTTGACTTCACCAGAGTACCTTGATGTACGCACAAGACACTCGACTTCTTGATGAACACACAAGAAGACTCGAAGTCGATCTCAATAATCAATGAAGAAGAAGAAGAAGATGAATGGAGTGGAAAGAATGAGTTCAATCACCAAAACACAACCCTAAACAAACTCAAGAAGAAGACTTCAATTGGACGGCCAAAGAACTAGTTTGTTCTTTTGTTGAAAAACAATTTATAGTTAGGGTTTTGGAAGAGAGAGAAAATAGGTCGAAATATGAAAATTACACCACGAAGTACGTACGTCCTAACTAGGTACATACGTCCAAACCAAAACCAAAGATCAGTCCAACCCAATGTACGTACGTCCTATCTAGGTACGTACGTACTGTACCAAACAGTAAACTGACAGACTCAATAAGAGAAAGGATACTCGGGACGACGCTCACACATCAAGGTATTCCTAATAATGAGATCAAGGCGAGATAACCTCGGACACACCAAGTCACAAAATAATGTCAAACAACCGAGTGCCGGTTTCACTGGTTGGGTGGTTCAATCAATAACCGAGATCACAGGTTCGAGGACATTGTATTTGACTGGGGAAAATTGCTAAATCCTTAGTCTCTATTCTCTTCTTATCCCTACCTTTCTTTTGTATCTAGGGCCATGACAGCACACAGAGAGCTTGCTTCTCTGTTATGTATTATGCCATTGGATTCCCAATGTTTGATTTTCAATAAAATTTCTGTTTCTATCAAAAAAAGCTGCTGGTGTGTTTCGAATCCACAACCTCTACACCTTGTGTGAGAGATGCAACCAATGAGCTGAACCATATGCTCATATACTACAACTGTTGTTTGTTGGTGCTGTTTTCTTTGGGCTTGGTGTTGCAGGCCTGCTATCCATGTCTCAGTCCTTAAGCTTGTCTGTGGGCAGAAGAATGGGTAACCCTGCTACAGCCTAGACCATAACAATTGAGAAAGAAGCTCCAGCAAAATGTGGTGGTCTCGATTTATTAACTTTTAAGAGCTTTTTATGTCCTTTTGCAGAACACTGTAAACTGCAATAATCGCAGGACTAACTGAACGAAGTGCTTCTGCATGGAAGATACACTTCTATGTTGCTTTTTTAGTTACAATATTTTTACACGAAAACACAACCCTTACGTGGAGTTGGGCTTAAAACGCACATGCACACACGCATACAGACCGACCCAACCCGGATTGTTCTTGGGTTTAGGTTCTTCGTGATCCAAAAATAAATTTTGCTCACCTGAGGTAGTTGAACTTCTCAAGAGACTCCAAAGGTTAATGGATAATAATGTGACGACTGCGGATTGTAATGAATATGTATTTCGAAGGGTGGGATTCACTGTTCGAGAAGGGTTGGTAGCGCATCTTGTAGCGCGCATGTGACATGTCCTCTACTTTTATGTAGTTCCTTGATTCATCAATAAAACTTTCATTTAAAAAAAATGGTAGTTAATTATATGCTTCCAGGGATTTTGTATGGGGGTAATAACTCAATCTTTATTTCATTCGGAAAATAAATAACATTTGACTACGAAAGTCACATTCAAATATGAACTTGATCAACTATATGATATATCAAAGTTCAGTTCTAAAATAAGGCCTGCAGTCATCCAATGGGGGTTGATTTGGCAATTGACAGGGGCATTTTTATTTACGGGTTATCATACTATATGTGCATACATGGGCTGTACACAAAAAAAGATCTTGTTTTTACGTCTGCATTGTTGGGTTTTCTATGGGCACAGCTGTGGGAAACGGCAATATCTTTGTGGTTGGTCATCGTAATCCAGATCTATTTTTTGGGTTGGAAACTAGGCTTTTTTAGCTTTCCAATGGTATGTGACACGCCTTCTGGTGAGCAGTAGTTTAATAGGAAAACTGGTTTAGAGTTCTGACAAGTTTCAGAAATATGTTCAGAATGTTATTTGTTCAAGGATGTACGTACGTACCATGTTAGGTAGTGAGAACCCAATATATGTGCAATATAACAATAGTAAAGCAAACAATAAAGCAATAAACAAATAAAGAACACACGATATTTTGAACGTGGTAAAACCCAATATGGGAAACGTCCACGGTTGTCCTCGCGACAACAAATAAATCCACTAGATGAAAAGAGATGTACAAACCTATCAACTACCTGCAATCACTGCGAGTTGACACTACTGGTTATCTCTAACACCTTGACTTCACCGGAGCACCTTGATGTACGCACAAAACACTCGACTTCTTGATGAACACACAAGGAGACTCGAAGCCCAACTATGAAACAAGCTTACACCAGAGTTCCTTGATGAACACACAAGGATACTCGACTTCTTGATGAACACACAAGAAGACTCGAAGCTAAATCACTATTCAATAATTAAGAAGAAGATGAATGGGGAAGAAGAAGATAAGTTCAATCACCATAAACAACCTTAAACAAAACCTGAACAAACTCCAAGAATAATACTTCAATTGGACGGCCAAAGAACTAATTTGTTCTTTGGTAGAGAAACCTTATTTATACTTAGGGTTAGAACACACACAAAATGGGCCGGAATTGCTGAAATCCACATTGGACGTACGTACGTCGATATGACGTTCGTACGTCTCAAACCGACATAAACCTGCTGACTACTTGGACGTACGAACGTCCTAAGAAGGTACGTACGTCCAGACCAAACAAACTTTCTGCTGACATACCATACATACGTACGTCCTGAAGAGGTACGTACGTCCTGAACCAAACACCATACTTGGGACACACGACGCGAAGACAAGGACACGGGACGACGCGCGTACAACAAGGTTTTCTTAACAATGAACTCAAGGCGAAATAACCAAGGACGACCAATGTCATAAAATTGATGTCAAACCACTTCGTGCCGGTTTCAATCTCCCCCTTTGACATTGATTTTGTGACAAAAACCTATGACTCTAATAGCACTTATAAAACGTGCTTACAAACCCAAACCATGGCATTTATAAAACATGCCTACAAAATCACTCAAGGTAGAACACATACCAAGTCACCAATTCTTGTTATCCAGCTTGAGTAATACGCTTTAACCATCAGAGACCGAACGGAAGCAACAAGAAATTCTGAAACAATCAAAGAGCCAACAGAAGTTCCTCGAGCAACTCCCTCATACTTCATGAGCTCCAAAGTTTGACACTCGAGCTCCCCCATAACTGTAGCATACTTGAAACATGACCCAAAACTGTACAACCTCTAAACATCAACACGTTCACTCCCCTATACTTGTAGCATACCTGCAACATGACCCAAAAATACACTAACAAAGGAAGAAATGAATGTTAGTATTAGAGTCATAAATCTCCCCCATTTTATCACAAATGAAGCAAGGTAGCAAAAGAAAGAGAAAAGAAAAAAATACCAAACCACAACAAATAAGATTAAAGAAGAAAAGAAAGAGAACAATCATGTTAACAACAAAAAGGATATTCAACGGAAGCCATAACATAAACACTTGTTAACACGATGTCAATACAAAGAATTCTCCCCCTAAACAAAAGCTCCACCTAAGTGCAATGCATATGAGAAAGATGCCCCTAGAACAAACAAACCAAATAAGGATATTTGAAACACACAAAGAACCATGCATACAAGGGTAGAAGAGAGTATATGCAAGCTCAATTAAAACAAGATACTTAGTAAAGATGAATAAACTTGGTTTCATTAAACAAAGTACGCACCAATCAAAGATTAAGATATGAAACCAAACACCTACTAGAAATGCATCATACAAACATCCTTGGTGTGTGGGAAAGCTAAAGAAAACACAAAGAGAGTCATTTCCCCACCTCACTCACAAACCATAAGAACATTCAAAACAACTAGTATTCACCATTAGAAAGATTTCACTTCACAAACGCCTAAACAGACACGGAGAAATGCACTTATAACCTGTTTTTTTTTTTTTTACTGTGCATAAATTAACATGTGAAAGGGATTTTTACCTTCATCTTTTGCAACATGTGGTAGGGTGTAGCCTACATCTTTTCAAATTACTTCCCCTTTTCAAAGTAGTGCAACATCATGGTAACGTGCAACACAAGAACTAACATCTCTTGAGTGCATCCGTCATTGCATGACCCTCACGGCCCCAACGGGTATGTATACCAAATGATTTCTTTCTCAAGAAGATCAAAAGGCTGGGGATTTTGTGAATTGTTGACCACTACCACACCGCCTTCATACTAATAATCAAGATAACATAAGAAGGCATGCATACGTAAATTTCCAACTAATGATTATCCTAGAAGTTCATCATGTTCAAAGGATGGAAAAAGATATGCAAACAAACTCTCAAAGTGTCACCTAGTTGTGCATAGTGTAAACAAGCAAGGATATATGCATGAGACACAACTAGATAAATGTTGGTCTAAAATCTAAACATGAAAGCACAAGCGTATGCTAAGTGTAATAAAATAGTTATATCCATGAATATTAAGCATACAAGAATGATCGAAAGTAATAGACCAATCTAACCACATGCATATACATAGTATGTGTATCCCAAACACCCATAACAAAGTAAACTATTTTTTTTTTTTTTTTTTTTTTTTTTTTAATGATATTCAACCCAAACAAACAAAGCATGCATAAACAAAAAGACAAAACACACCAAACAAATAGCCTATATGGTTAGAAAAATATGCAATTAAAATAACACAAGGCTAGAAAACAAACAAAAAAAATTAAAAATACGAAGATGATATTCAATCTGACTTTAAGAAGTCAAAAAAGAACGTTCAAGTCATCCTTTCGTACCCATACTTGAGAGATATTCTGCAAGTTGGACCCGGATATGGAGGATTTTTGAATATTATCCCTGATAGTAGACTTTCCAATCCTTAACCTCTCATTCTCTAGACTACATTTGGCAGCATCGATGCTTCTATCCCATATGTGGGGTGGTTTGATGACCTTTTGCACAACCCTCTTTCTATTGTTGAAGTGTTGTGGTTTTTTAGGGCCACTTCTTCGCATAAAAGGAGGCCAAGAGGAATGATGAGCCTGTACAGGAAAAGAACAATGTGAGTTCCAATAATTATTACCATAATAAGAAAAATATGGAACCATGGAATTTTTATCCCAATAGAAAGCTGAAGTATGGCCTAACCGACCACAAGTAAAACATTGAAAATGTCTATGTTTAGGACTTGTCTTGTTCTTGGTCATCACATTTGGCTTAGATTCAAAAGCCTTGATAGGTGGAGGCGGAGTAGGAATATGAGGATTTGATAACACAGGAGGCAATGACGGCCGCACAAAAGAAGTAGTAGGAGGGACACAACTGGAGGAAGCTCCGACATAGTCATATCCTAAACCAGTCTTATCTGAAGAAAACTTTCCACTTTTAATAAGGGTGTCTAGATCAACTGAAGCTTTCTCAAACCCTCGCAATCGCTTAGTAGAAGCGAATAAATCCTTTTTCACAGCTTCATGCTCAAGCAACAAGGAACGATACTTATCTTCTATCTCACGATTGGATATTTCCAAAGAAATAATTCTAGATTGGAAATCTAGCTTTTCTTGAGAAAATTCCTCAGATAAGGCATCCATATCACCTGCAAGTACAGATTTCTCTTTTACAAGAGACTCAGCCATATCATTTAAAATCTGATTAGTCTTACGGAAGGATTGACATTGTTTAACAGATGACATATGTAATTCCCTTAACTCACCAGGACTTACCAAAATAGAATCATCGAATTCATGATCGACAATATCGGTTACCTGACAATCCACATTCTCATTCAAAGATGCTCCATAGGCAACACAATGTGTAGCATGGTCTTCCGCTACATCATCATCATCATCGCTTTCATCTTCCTCCCAAGTGGTAGATAACTTGATTTTTTGTTGTTCTATCCCTTGTGCACCAAATTTCTTGGGAAGCTTACACTCGTCAAAACCATGGTTAGTCAAACCATTATATTTCATAGTCTTAAAAATATGTTTAAGATAACGATAAATGATACTTAGATGTTGCTTAGTGTCAAGAGACTTATCATGATTAATTTTTTCATCTTGTACATCCTCAAAAGTTCCAGCTTTAAAAGCAAAGGATTTATTTTGAGGTTGTTCAAGTTGAACCTCAAGTTCATAAGTTCTCAATTTTCCTGCTAAGGTCTCTATGGACATGGTCTTTAAGTCATTGCTTTCTTGAATGACATCTTTCCTAGAACGGAATCTAGATGGCAAAGACCGAAGAACTTTACGTACTATTTGAGTATCGGTGTACACTAAACCTAAAGATGCACTAGTGTTGATAATATCCTGCAAACGAATAAAGAATTCATCAAAAGATTCATTATTATCCATTTTCATAGTTTCAAATTGAGTAATAAGAAGTTCAAGCTTACTCTCTTTGACAGCAATGTCACCCTCATGAGTTCTTACCAACCTATCCCAAGCCTCTTTGGATGTTATACAACCATGAACTCTCCGAAATTCACTAGCATCCAAAGCCATAAATATAGCATTAAGCCCTCTTTGGTTGTTAGTAGAAGCAACTTTGTCTTCCACACTCCATGTGTTTCGTGGCTTTACACTTGTAACAACCTCATCTGTACTACCTGTAGTAACTCTCGGTGGTGACCAACCATCTTCCACAGCGATCCACACATCCTCACTCATAGCCTGTAAATACGCAGCCATACGAACTTTCCAATAGGGAAAATTAGTTCCATCAAATTTAGGAGGACAAATTAGTGTTCCAAATTTATCAGAATCCATTAAAATTGCACTAAGGATCTACGCGTGAGCCTTTACGCTCCTTAACAAGCGCCCTGCTCTGATACCAATTGAGAACCCAATATATGTGCAATATAACAATAGTAAAGCAAACAATAAAGCAATAAACAAATAAAGAACACACGATATTTTTAACGTGGTAAAACCCAATATGGGAAACGTTCACGGTTGTCCTCGCGACAACAAATAAATCCACTAGATGAAAAGAGATGTACAAACCTATCAACTACCTGCAATCACTGCGAGTTGACACTACTGGTTATCTCTAACACCTTGACTTCACCGGAGCACCTTGATGTACGCACAAGACACTCGACTTCTTGATGAACACACAAGAAGACTCGAAGCTGAACTATGAAACAAGCTTACACCAGAGTTCCTTGATGAACACACAAGGATACTCGACTTCTTGATGAACACACAAGAAGACTCGAAGCTAAATCACTATTCAATAATTAAGAAGAAGATGAATGGGGAAGAAGAAGATAAGTTCAATCACCATAAACAACCTTAAACAAAACCTGAACAAACTCCAAGAATAATACTTCAATTGGACGGCCAAAGAACTAATTTGTTCTTTGGTAGAGAAACCTTATTTATACTTAGGGTTAGAACACACACAAAATGGGCCGGAATTGCTGAAATCCACATTGGACGTACGTACGTCGATATGACGTTCGTACGTCTCAAACCGACATAAACCTGCTGACTACTTGGACGTACGAACGTCCTAAGAAGGTACGTACGTCCAGACCAAACAAACTTTCTGCTGACATACCATACATACGTACGTCCTGAAGAGGTACGTACGTCCTGAACCAAACACCATACTTGGGACACACGACGCGAAGACAAGGACACGGAAGCAAAAGGTTTGGATGCCCCCAGTTCATTCGGATTCGATCAGTGGATCGTATACATAGCAGAACATGAAATTCTGACATCCGAATGAAAAAAATATAGTTCTGTATATTTCTGCCATCCGAATGAAATAATAATATAAAAAATCTGTTCGTATTTCTATCAAAATAAAAATAATAACAAAACAATTGTTAAAATAACAGAGCTATATTTTTTCATTTTTTTCTTATTTCTTCTGTACTTGTTTCTTCTCTTTATTGCACAAATTATCACTAATACCAAATACTACAATTTTTTATTTTTTTTATTGGCAATCGGGGTTGTGGGAACCCCTACCCCTTTAAATTACGTGTAAAATCTGAAACCGGCAAGATGTGGTTTGACATCAATTTTGTGACAAAGTGTCCTTGGTTATCTCGCCTTGAATTCATTGTTAGGAAAATCAAGATGTACGCATGGTCGTCTCGTGTCCTTCGTGTTTCTTGTTCTGTCCAGGAAAAGTTATTGGGTTCTGGACGTACGTACCGAGTTAGGACGTACGTACGTCCACTGAAGCAGCAAACATCTTTTGGTCAGGACGTACGTACGCAGATAGGACGTTCGTACGTCCAAGTAGGCAGCAGACGTGTTTCGTATGGAGACGTACGTACCGAGTTAGAGCGTTCGTACGTCATGGTAGGCAGCAGGCTTATTTTTGTGTGGCGACGTTCGAACGTCATATCGACGTACGAACGTCCAAAGTCGGTTTGCCTTTTTCGGCCCATTTTCCTTGGTTTCCAACCCTAAGTATAAATAGGGTTTCTCTTCCAAAGAACAAGTCAGTTCTTTGGCCGTCTATTCTTCTTCTAGTTCATGCGTTTTGGTTAGGTTTTTGATATTGAAAGTGTTTGTGGCTATTGAACTCAATTCCCTTTCTTCCCCCTTCTCTCAATTCATATCTTTGTGATCTTCAAGAGTTATTGTGAATTCGGCTTCGAGTCTTCTTGTGTGTTCATCAAGGAGTCGAGTGTCTTGTGCGTACATCAAGGTGCTCTAGTGAAGTCAAGGTGTTAGAGATAACCAGGAGTATCAACTCGCAGTGAGTGCAGGTAGTTGATAGGTTTGTACATCTCTTTTCATCTAGTGGATTATTTTGTTGTCGCGAGGACAACCGTGGACGTTTCCCTGTTTGGGTTTTACCACGTTAAAAATCTCTGTGTGTTATTTACTTTCTGCGTATTGTTTGATTGCTTGTTTGAATTTACAATTGTTATACTAGCACTATTTGTAGTTTTTCAAAAACTGATATGAACAATCAGCTGTTGACATTTTCATGTTTCGAACCCACAACCTCTCCGCTTGTGAGAGGGGTGCTACCATTGACCCACAAAGTTATTCGCAAATACTACAATTTTGGTTGGTGCTAGACCAGAAAATTGAGAAATTTTTTGTAGTTTCAAAAAAAAAAAAAAAAAAAAAAAAAGAAAATCAAACATCATGATCTTGCCATTCTTTCTTCTTCTTCTCTATGAAATTTAAGAAACTGAGTCATGAACTTAATTTCTTTCATATGTATACAAAAATCATCTAAAATAAAAATTACTCATCATCATACCGTCATGCCTCAAAGAAGTCCTTTGCAGAAAGTAACTTTCTTCTAAAAATGGCATTCATCAAGAATAACCTCATGAGTCATGAAATGTACAATGCTGCATAAGCGTGTATGTATTATTGATAGGTTGAAGAATTAAGATGGCTTGATGGTTTAGATGATTTGATGAATAAGTATACATTGTTATAAGACAGTTGAAATTCAGCTTATTTCTATCTTATGGCGTATGCATCCATTAAGAATAACCTCATGAGAATGATGTTTAACTCATAAGTGTACTATTGATAGGTTGAACTTGAAGAAGATGGCTTGATGGTGTAGTTGATTTACTTGTGTAAGACGACTCTTATTCTAACCATAGCAGTTTCAATCATACTTTTTATGTTTACTGCTTACGTGACCCTTGCACTACAGAAGATTAAGAGTAGCCATCTTAATTATTCTTCTTCCATTATTGAAGTTAAGATTAACTGTTTGGATCCATGGAAATGATTTTGATATTACAACTAGTGGGTACAGATCATTAATTCAAACCCTTATCAATAAGATTGGCAATTGGTATATATGGTTGCACTGGTTAGTTTTCGTTCTCTTGGAAAAAAAAATGGCTATTGAGTATTGACCACACACATGACTAAGGGGATAGGTACGTAGAGAGTGATAGATTGAGAGCCCAATCAATTTTTGTCAATTTCTTTGGGGGGCATCAATTTGACCCTCACTTATATATCTTCCTAGCTAATCTTCATCAAGAAATAGTACAAGTTACAGTATATTATCAATCAAATATAATACCCTCACTCACTCTAATATTTATCAATGGAAATTCGCCCAACAAGAACATGCATGCAAGCCCTCTACTTCAGAGGAGGTGGTGCAACTTACCTTATACCACCAACGGCCGCCAGTTTCAACATGAAAACGTACCATATTCTGGTCAGGACTAGGTGCGTGGTTCAGTTGGTGATCTAGCTTAGGACTAGGTGGTTCAGTTAGTGATCGATCTTAATTGCTTTATCTATAGTCTGCAATATCCTGCATCTCGACCTAGGTAACACAACACTTATATCTCCAGTACTGCTCTTTACAGTTTACAGTTGTTTAATTTAGAAATACATTTATCGAAATTTGTTCAATGGAATACCCAAAGTCCACAACAACAAAATATTGGTTACGTTCTTTCTAATATAAATCTCCTTGTTTGTCCAGCCTTAGTTCATTGGTTGGGCTTGGAGAAGAAGATTATGATTCTCGATCGATCTTTCTCCTAATTTACTTATTACAAGCTAGGGTAGTAAATAATATGTAAACCTACTTGTGACGGTAAGTGAGATTTTCTAAGTGTACGTAATGAATCGATTCTCTTTGTTAAAGATTAATCTTTTGATAGTTACTTTAGACACAAATTAAAGTGCTGCTTTGAGAAACGATTCTCTCTTGATGATTTTGAACCATCACCTTCCTCAAAGTTTCCATGTGTATAATTAAGGTAGAAACTGCAAAGTAGAATTGATACTGTTCTCTCTTGATGCTGACATTTTTTAAAGATATAGCATGCATTAACTTTGTTTTATGAAAGGCTAGAGAAAAAAAAAAGTTAAAAGGATTACAACTAAATGTATATAAAGTAATTCTTATTACTATGTATGAATTATTTGATTAATTTGTTATTTGTGAATATCGATTTGCACAGTGATTCATCCACGTTTAAAGTTGCACCGTGTGGGCGCCAAGTTGTAACTCTAACTCTCTTTCTCTCTCTCCGTCTCTCCTATATATAGCCTTGAGTTTTGTGAAGAATATGAATAACAAAAACCATTCTTCACTTCTTTGTCTTCTAGATCAGCTATAGCTAGCTATGGGTTTTATCATGAAGATACTTCATCTGGTTTTGGTTTTAGACTTTGTTTTGTTTAACTCAATATTGTTCATTCAAGCCTGCAATCAAAACATAATAATGTTCAATGAAAAAGCTAATGAAAATATTTGTGCTGAAAATGTTCCCTCAGAATTCAACATTACCAGTTTTCCGAACGATTTTATTTTTGGGTCAGCTTCTTCTTCTTATCAGGTACGTGCACATGTATATATCGTTCCCAGAATCATGCATGCTGGATACAGAGAAGTCAACAAGATTAATACTTCCACTGTTTTTAGCTTTGGCTTGGCAATAAATATATATATATATATATATATATATACCATCTGCATACAAACAGCCGAATATATATATGTACTCATGTTTGCTATTGTGTTTTGGTTATTGTTAGTATGAAGGTGCACATAATGAGGATGGAAGAGCACCAAGTATCTGGGATAACTTCACGCACACATATCCTGGTGATGATCGATGTCTAGATTTTTTTATAAAACATTAATCACCCAGAGGCGATAAAATATGGAAAATGACAATTAACCTACTTAATCGTATTTCAATAGTAACTGTAAACATATTAAATTATTAACATTAGACGACAAGGTACAAGTCGATGATATATAGTATACTTATATATTTTGACCTTTATTTTTACTACTTCATGATGGCATGACAGAAAAGATAAAAGACGGTAGTAACGGGGATAGAGGCAATGATCATTATCATCGATACAAGGTATGGTTATGTTGATAAAGAAATAGTTGGAGTTACAGTTAAGTTTACGAAAAAAACATCTACAACCAAAACTTTTTTTTTTTTTATGTGGTATGTTCTTTTCTTCTACAGGAAGATGTAGCACTTATGAAGCACATGGGCGCGAACGCTCATAGGTTTTCCATCTCATGGTCAAGAATTTTGCCAAGTAACCTCTCACGTCTCATTTTCATCAACTGGAGGAATTGCTCGTAATTGCTAAATTGATGAGTCGCTATTTCATATAATTTGATGTAGATGGAAAACTAGAAGGAGGTGTGAACAAAAAAGGCATCCAATTTTACAACAACCTAATCGATGAGATGATATCAAAAGGTAAGTTGCTCTTACATTTTAATATGTCTCGCGCTTGTTTATATTTTTTAATTACACTCTTTTACCATGCACAGATTTGCAACCCTTTGTGACACTCTTTCACTGGGATTTACCTCAACACCTTCAAGATTATGGAGGCTTTTTGAACACAACAATTGTGTAAGTAACTTGGGATAGCTGTCTTTCTCCAATCAAACATATAACTTGGTTTGGGACCGATCTATTGAACATTTTGATATGATGGTGATGTATAGGTCTGATTTCAAAGACTATGCAGAGCTATGCTTCAAGGAGTTTGGGGATCGGGTTAAACATTGGATTACATTAAATGAGCCTTCGAACCCCAGCAGTGGTGGTTATACCAAAGGCACCCATGCCCCTGGCCGGTGCTCTAAATATATTGCGAATTGCACCCATGGGAATTCTGCAATGGAGCCATATATCACAGCTCATAACCAATTGCTTGCTCATGCTACTGCTGTGAAAGTATACAGGGAAAAGTATCAAGTGAGAACGCCTGCACAACAGACTGACCTCTGAACCAATATGATTAAGCATCTAAAATATTGGAATTAAATGCAACTTAATTAAACTGTGCAGGCTGATCAAAAGGGAGAGATTGGTATAACGTTGGCGGCTGTTTGGCAGGAGCCCATCTCGAAATGCCAAGCTGACAAAGACGCTGCCCAGCGAGCTATTGACTTTAGGTTTGGATGGTAAGTGAGGTTTCATCATGCTAGTGAATCACGTAGGAAAGCTATTGATTTGGAGCTAAGATATACTCTGAATATCTGATATAGGTTTATGCATCCCATAACCTATGGAAAGTACCCAGATAGCATGGAATTACTTGTTGGAAATCGACTTCCAAAATTTACTAGAGAGCAATCTGATATGGTAAAAGGATCAATTGACTTCCTCGGTCAAAATTATTATACTGCAAACTATGCAGAAAATTACTTGCCTGATCATGCCAAACCAAGCTATGATACAGATTGTCACTGTAAACTTACCAGTAAGTTTTAATATCCTTGAATGACATAACCTTCAAATTTATAATCCTGGTTAAACAGTTTTGAAAAAACTTTGAATTATTTTTGACAGCGGAAAGAAATGGTGTTCCAATTGGGCCACCTTCTGGATCAAGCTGGCTTCACGTATACCCATCAGGGATTATGAAATTGTTGCTCTATATCAAAGAAAATTACAAAAATCCTACCATTTACATTACTGAGAATGGTAAGAATCATTCGAATAAATGTGTCATATATCTACGTACGTAAATAACCACAAATATAATATATTCTATTAACTTGTCGATTTTGTTTGGCAGGAGTGAGTGAGGTCAATAACAGTACATTATCTCTTGAAGAAGCACTGAATGATAAGTTACGAATAGACTACCACTGTCAACATCTATCCTTCGCTCTTAAGGCGATCAAGTAAGTAGAAAGGTGTTTTAATTTATTATTATTATAAAAAAAAAAAAGAAATTAAAGATTTATCTTTTAATTTGTGTGCATGCATGCTTAACTTTGTATGACTAGTTTAATTTGCTGTGTTGCATGCTTCTACAGTCATGGTGTAGATTTGAGAGGATACTTTGCTTGGTCATTTTTAGACACTTTTGAGTGGGTTGCGGGTTACACAGCTCGATTTGGTATCAACTTCGTTGACTACGAAACCATGGATAGGCACCCTAAAAACTCTTTCCATTGGTTCAAGAAGTTCCTGCTTAAACCAATAGAAAAGGAAGAAGAGGTTGTGGATTTGGTATCAGATATGTGAACCCTATGAAAGTATGTATTGTGACTTCTAGCTACAGCTGTGTGTAATAATGAAGTTTCTATTGTGACTTCTAGCTACTGTGTGTTGCATTGATTGGTTTCAAATCCTTGTATTTGCTATTTTGCTTTCAGTTTGAAACCTGATCGACAGTGCTGATCGATCAGGACTGTAATTTCTGTTTTTCGTTATTAATAAAATCTAAAGCTCTTGTAGATAGAATAAGTGTTGATAGAATTGCTGAATGTAGAGTCTCTTTGTTTGCTGTAATAAACTGGCCAGGGCAGCTCACAGTGGCATTATCACACCCAGTCTTGTAATATTCTACTGGTCATGTACATTATTTTATATTAATAAAACCGTTCGTACCTTTCTATAGAACAAAAAGAATTGCTGATTTGTATTATTATTCAGTTTTAGAATTACACTCATAATATGTAGTCTAAAATCTGCAGGCCCCCGCCCCCCTTCTCACTCTGCAATGAACTCCACTACCCTTCCATTATTTTTTGTTCAACTATGTGCCTACACCTACTCATTTTTTTTTAAAAAAATTGTTAATATTCATAGCCCGAAGGATAGGGCCTGAGGGCTTATAAAGACAAGGCCCGAAGGCTAGAAATACTACTGTTGCTACAAGCTAAGCGTCCAAATTTTACTAGAGAGCAACATGATATATATAGTCAAACAGTAAAATGATCTTAGGACTTCCTCGGGCAAAATTATTATACTGCAAATTATGCAGAAAATTACTTGCCTGATCATGCCAAACCAAGCTATTCTACAGATTGTCACCGTAAACTTACTAGTAAGTTTTAATATCCAAGAGTGACATACCCTTCAAATTTAAAATCATGGTTTAACAATTTGGAAGGAATTAACTTTCAATTATTTGTGACAGCGGAAAGAAATGGTGTTCCAATTGGGCCATCGTCTGGTTCGAGCTGGCTTCACGTATACCCATCAGGGATTATGAAATTGTTGCTCTATATCAAAGAAAATTATAAAAATCCTACTATTTACATGTTGAACTACATGCAGTGATTAATAAAATCCCAACAACGTCAACAACCCGCAACCTAGATATTCGTGAGAACACCTCCTTTGGAATACATGATCCGTTTATAAATGAAGTCAAAGATTACCAAACAATAAACAGTAGTATAAGAAGAATAAAACAATAAAGAACAATAACACCAAGATATACGTGGTTAGACAATGCATACCTCCACAGAAAACAATGAGAAGATTTCATTGTAAGAAAGAAACACCGATTACAATAATCTCCCTAGTATCTTTCTCAGGATCTTAGCCTCTCACCTTAAACCCAATACACCCTTGACTCTCAAAATTTTCTCTCACTTACTCTTTCTATCTCTATGTTTCTATTGTTTTCTACTCTCTTGTCTTTTTACAAATACCAAGTTACTTGGGTATTTATAGCCTATGGATAGAAACCAAATCCATATAGGATTGCTTGTTCAAAATCGAGATAAATAGGAACCGAGTCCAATGAGAACTCCTACATGTATATGGTATCCTTAAACAATATAGGAACTGATCCTATGGATCACACCTCTTATAAGGTATGATCATGTGCACCCAACTGTTGTGAGCCAATATACAACAATTGGTATCAGAGCCTACAGTTGATTGGGCGGGGTTGGGCTGGGATTTGGTCCAAGGTGTAGATTGTTAGGTGTGTGGACCAAATACTCACACATCCGAGCCATAACAGATCTCTAAGGGTTTTATAAGTAATGGTCTAGTATCCACTATTGTCGAGGTCTTTTGTGTAAATGAAACCATAAGAAAAACCCCCACACCATGGATATGGCCTTGGGCCTAGTGGAGACTAAGGTGGGGACAATATCGATGGAATAGTGGTGGACCATGGGCCCAACATATATAACTGAGAATGGTAATAAAGAATCATTCGAATAAATGTCTGTCATATAATTACGTACGTACTAATCACAAAAAATTTAACTTGTCGAATTTGTTTGGCAGGAGTGAGTGAGGTCAATAACAGTACATTATCTCTTGAAGAAGCATTGAATGACAAGTTGCGAATAGACTACCACTGTGAACATCTATCCTTTGCTCTTAAGGCCATCAAGTAAGTTGTAAAGTGTTTTAATTTATTATTATAAGAAAATTTAAGATTAAATGATTTACTTGCTGTGTTGCTTCTACTCCAGGCAAGGTGTTGATTTGAGAGGTCCCTTTTAGACAATTTTGAGTGGGTTGCGGGTTACACAACTCGATTTGGTATATACTATTTTGACTACAAAACTACGGAAAGACGCCCAAAACAATCATTCCATGGGTTCAAGATGTTCCTGAGACCATTGGAGAAGGAAGAAGAGGTAATGGATATGGTATCAGATATGTACTAATAAAGTATGTATCTGGTTGTGATCGACTTGTAATAATGAAGTTTCTATTGTGACTTCTACTGGGTGTTGCATTGGTTGGTAGTTTTTCAACTCCTTGAATTTGCTTTCATTTTGGAACCTGACTATGCTGATCGATCAGGACTATAATTATTTTTTTTTGTTATTTGTGTATGTATATACATATCGAGGTACATCGACGTCAAGCTTATTTTCAGCGAGCTCACTCGAGTTCAAGCTTATTTCCAACGACTTGGCCGACCCGATATGTAGTACAAGTCATACTCCAACTTGGCCCAATTCGATGACTCATGAGCTCTTGTGGCGCTTATGTGGCAATTTTCTATTATTGCCACCAATTACAAGATCAATACCAAATATATTCTCTTTATTATATGTCCGTTATTTTCCGTTACAAAATCAATATAAATATGGTCAAATAAATGAAAATAACAACAACGTTTGCAACAATTTTCACTTTTAACAATGTATTGCAGATCATGACAACTAAGTGAATTTTCGTTACACCCGATAACAACCATGTTTTGCTCCGGTAGCTGAAGCCGATGATCTATCCACATGACAATTGTAGATTTAACCTATCAATAATAATAATAAAAAAACACATAATCAATAGTATGATTTAGGTCATAAAATTGTATAATGATTTATTATTGTACTTGAGAGAATCGATTTCGTTAATATAATACTATAATTAAAAATCCCTAAATTTACATACTTTAGTCACAAAAACCCTAATTTGATAATAAAAGTGGTATGATTTGGGGCATAACAATATATAATGCTTAATTATTGTCCTTGATATAATTTTTTTTTATTTGATTACGTGTATTTTTTTTTAATTTTTTATCGACATATCAGCTTATACAATTACGATGTCGACCGGTCACTGGCTTCCAGTACCGGAAGAAAACATAGTTGTTATCGAGTGTAATGAAAATTCACTTGGTTGTTATGATTTGTAATACATTGTTAAAAGTGAAAATTGTTGCAAACGTTGTTGTCATTTTTAATTATTTGACCATATGAATATCACATATGTGTTCAATTGTAATTCCCTATCTATATAAAAGGATCTATTTCATGTAAAAGGGGACAACCTCTCTAGCTTTTCACAAACTTTCTCCTCTCATCCCTACTCACCTCATATAATTAAAAAATCATATATATCTCCGTCGACGTAGGCACCATTGCCGAACCACGTAAAATCATGTGTCCACTTTACTTTTCTTTTGTTATTTCCAACTCGTTTATTTTATGTAAATTTTATGTATTTACATTGGCGCCGACTGTTTGTGATCTAACAAAAAATTACGTTTTTTATCATCAACAAATCAATATACTTTGAATTTCGACTCAAAATGCAAGTTAGGGGCTTGAAGCACTTTTGTTCACAATTATTGGGCTTGGCAAAAACAAGATAAGTATCACTATTATATTTGTTTATTGTTTCTATTTGCTCATGAACTAAGCTACCAAAAAGCTACGTTTTTACCTACATGGTTATTATATATGTCCATTAATTTATATATCATATATTCTCATAATTAATTATTGATGTGGTTATATTCTCTCATTCATGACACATAATCACATGTACGGTAATTCCCTTCAATGCTTACATATGAGTTACATTCTCATTATAGTGATTCTCTTTATCATGAATTACATTGTCATTATAGTGATTTTATTTATCAACATGTGCCAACAATTCACAATTAATTTTGTTAAATATTTTGTTCTCAACATTAAACACTCTTCTTTTATTATGTTGACTATTATTAAATTCTCATGTATGCCAATTGATGTCTCATTCATAGATCAATGCTATTGTGTTCATGATTGGTCCACTTATATACCTTCATGTTATGTATTCTTACTAACACATGTTATCATTCTCTCTTAACCATACAAATCATACACGATTTAACAAATGATCACATATGTGAACATTTGACATAAAATATATCGACTCACATTTTATTTAATTTACTGATTTTATCATTTGCATACATTAATTTTAAATGTATTATATACCTATAGCTTCATATGATTACTTCATATAAGATTGGGGGCTAACTTTAATTCCCCAAATACTAATTGTTTATTCAAGTTTCAAGAAATATTAGGCTCGATGATGATGAATTTGACTATTGTTTTTCATCTCTTATCATATGAGCCAATTTTCCTAAATACTTCATATCACCCTTTTGTCTCATTCAAATTTTATCTCAAAAGCTTTACAAAGGAAATTGGTATAAGGGTTAGATTTTTCATGTGCATAGAAATGTCAAATCAAATCAACTAAGACCTCAATGGCACTACACATCTATCCAATGTCAATATTGTCATCGCGACACGACATTTGAAAACGATTCAAAAGCAAACGCTCACAGAAGCAAACGCTTACAAAATTACTGTTTGGCTGAGATTTCAAATGCATATGAAACTTTTAACTCGAATTCCTCATCTTTTTTCACAATGTCAATCATTCTCAAAACGCATTTTCTACTTCTTATCAAGCTGACCAATTTCGATCAACTTAATAAGAGGGGGCTATGTGTATATATATACATATCGAGGTACATCGACGTCAAGCTTATTTTCAGCGAGCTCACCCGAGCTCAAGCTTATTTCCAACGACTTGGTGGGCCCGACATGCAGTACAAGTCATACTTCAACTTAGCCCAATTTGATGACTCATGAGCTCTTGTGTCGCTTATGTGGCAATTCTCTATTATTGCCAACAATTACAAGATCAATACCAAATATATTCTCTTTATTATATGTCCGTTATTTTTCGTTACAAAATCAATATGAATATCAAACATGTGTTCAATTGTAATTCCCTATCTATATAAAGGGATCTATTTCATGTAAAAGGGGACAAGTTCTCTAGCTCCTCACAAGCTCTCTCCTCTCATCTCTACTCACCTCATATCAATAATAAATCATTCATCTCTCCGTGGATGTAGGCACCATTGCCGAACCACGTAAAATCATGTGTCCACTTTACTTTTATTTTGTTATTTCCAACTCGTTTATTTTATGTAAATTTTATGTATTTACATTATTAATAAAATATGAATAATATAATGATGTTTCTATTATAGAAAAAATGTTGGTAGAATTGTTGAATGTAGGGTCTCTTTGTTCTCTGTAATAACTGATCAGGACAACTCACTTTCTGTAAGCTCAACTTTGAGCTTAGTACCAGATCCGGAAGACTTCACTCCATTGGTATAGTTCTCTTATGTACCTGGAAATACCACCAGATTTGGGTCGGTGGGGAAAACTCCAACGCCCAAGTTAGTAATGGAGGTCGAGCTTAAACGTATAGAAGATCAAGAATGAATAGTTACCTTGTTTATGCCCTAAGGTTTCTCTTATATAGCACATACCCCGCTTACTCCCACCCCTAGGATTCTCTTATCTTAGGACTCTCCCTGCATGCTCCACATATTCTCTAGCTAATGCTTTACAGCTATCTCCACGTGCTCCGTCCGGGACACTCTAGAATGTTCCTAGGTCTATGCTTCTCGGTTCTCAAACCTTGCCTACTTCTAACATCCTGACTCCGTGATATACGCTTATTGTGTATCAAAAGATTAGATTAAGAGATTTTCCTTCTTGTGCCTGTATAAATTGAAGATCAAAGTAGATAAGTAACAAGCAAGGGTCGTACCCACCTCAGAGGGGGAGATCTTAGCTCAAACACAATAGAAAACAATGGTTAAGAAACACCAAGGGAATCAATAGTAAGATTGGAGATTGATTCTACTTCCTACAGGCAATAATAAATAATAAATCCTAACTTAAGAATATGGAAGATATGAAAAGAAGATATATGATGACATAGGGGGAATAATTGGTATCCACAAACTAGATCATGCAATCATAACATGTTGTTCCTCATGTTCAATCTATAATAACTAATTAGTCACCTCTCAGCTATTCCAACTAGTTATTAATACCTATAATAATCAAGTAGTCACCTCTCAGCTATTCCACCTAATTCAAACGGGATTCTCTTATGCATGCTATTGAATATGTTTCATTAATTAAATCCTCACCTCTCAGCTATTGAATCTAATTACCTCAACATATTATTCATAACTAAATCATGGCCTCTCAGCTATTTGATTTAATCACAAAAGGGTTCTAATAAAAGATATATATAATAAACATGTAATAATCACCTCTCAGCTATTTCACTACACATCTACAATAAATATAAATACTACCATTAAAAGCTAGGTCTCCTTAAATCCTAACAATAATATTTTAACATCATGGATAACAATAGAATACAAATAATCATAGTTACCTCATACTGCAGATAGAAGCAAATAAGCATTAAGAACTTTGAATCACAATGAACAAGAGAAACAAACATGATACTTTTACATCACCTAGAAAACTTCCACCATCCCCCCATAAAGAATTAGCTACTCATCCTCAAGGAACGAATAAATAAATCATAAAACATAATAATGGAAAATAATAGATTGATATTGAATTGAATACAATGAAGAAGAAGATCAGATCTTAAAGTGGAGGCTAAAAGATAATAAACCCTAGTTACAACTTCTCTTATATAGATATTACAAAGTAGAATACTTGCATGCAAAGACTTCCAAACTTGGTGAAATTCGTGGCTGCTACTGTTGGTCTCCTAGAGGGATTAGACAATCAGCAAAACCTAATTCTCTTGGGCTTGAATTGTAGCTTGGGCCAAGACCTTCAGTTTGATAGCTCATGGGCCCCAATCGAACTTCTGGATCTTCTTGTGGAGCCTTTTTAAGATTAAGACCCAAAATAGAAATTCAGGTCAACGAAAGTCAACAAAATTGACCAAAGTAGGAAAGGTCCAACAGTTGACCAAAAGTCAACAGAAGTCAGCAGAAGTCAACCAAAGTCAACAGTGACCAAAAAGTCAAGTCCACATGGTTGACCAGAGTTGACCGTGGGGTGCCCTTAGCAGATTTCGCGGGTGCAAATATCCATTCTTCTTCCCTTGTGCCAATAACACCTTTTTGCTTGCTTTTCTCGACTTTTTGCGGGCTTTTACACAATATTCGCATTTCGGTTCATGAAACCTACACAAAAGATAAGAAAGCACTAATCAATAGATATAATGCAATAATATAAGCTAAGTGCTAGACAAATAAGTTGTTATTCGGGGGATAAATATACACTTTTGATGTCCGATCAAATACCCCCAAACAGCACTTTGCTTGTCCTCAAGCAAAGATGAGAAGAAAGAATAAGGAACTCAAAAGAGAAGTATAACTAAGGTGATTGCATTAACCATATGCATCAAGGCTTTTAACCACAAGGGTTTCCCAGGTGGAGGAGTTATAGTCTCCTGAGGGTTTTCCAGAGAAGATACCCACAAACTTACTAGAGTGACTAATCCAAGAATAGAATTTTCTATCATGTACCTCAGAATTGGTCATATCAAGAATAAGGATAAGTATTGCAAAACCGTTCATATGAGATAATATACTACCAATGCATGAATAATATATGAAATATAAACCAAGCATAACGGTCTCAAATGCATCGAGTACAAGCATGTACCCATACTACCACGAGTCTTAAGTTACCTTTGGAAATGTCGCTTTGACTTCTGCCTCACAGTCATACACTGAGAAATAAAATCACTCAGAGATGGTGTTTATCATTTTACCTCTATGTGAGGAAAGAAGATGGACAATCATCTCACATATATCAATAAGAACGGACTCGTGTAATGGAATGAACTTAGTCTCAAAGAATGGAAAAATTAGCCTTGCTTGAGATGTCGGGTTTTTCACCTCAGCACCTTCTCACTTACTCGCCACATCCTACCATATCAGCTTAGATCAACGAAAGACAGTAACAGGTTGTAACTTGGCTTAGGACAGGGCTAGAAATGGCACAAGCTTTTATGAAATATTTTTGGAACATTCGGGCCTTCAATACTTGTGATTTGTAATAACAACACATGGAGAAATTTTGGGAATTTTTCTTTTGGAAGAAGGATTTCTTCTTTTGGGAAAATTTCAATGAAGCTCTAGCCTATTTGGGAATCTTCCTTTCTTTTTGGATTTGGAATGGTTTGGAAGATTCTGGCTTTTTTTTCTGGAATTTCTTCAAACTTTTTGATTTTCAATATTTGGTTCATCTCACTAGTTTGGAGATTATTTGTATTTCTCATTTCTTCTTCTAACCACATAAACAATCATCCTCATGTTCTAAAAATATGGGTAAAAGGACCTAAAACATTCTAAGGGTATTTACTCCTACAATGGAGTTGGGTAAGGATAATGGGCTCAAGAAAAAGGCTAAGTAACAAGGAAAGGCTTAGAATGGTTAACCTAAGGGAATGAATATCGTCAAGGTAGGCTAAGGTAAACAAGGTTTATCTAAAGGTCTTTGTATCATCTCTAAGTACTGATATGGTGATCACATCTTGAATAAGCTACAAGACCTAAGTTTATATTACACCCACTTGATGTCATCTCAAGGCTAACTTTAAAAATGAATATGAGACTAAAAACAGACAAAACTGAGAGGTTGAGTCTTTTGAGTCCAGATGTACATATAAACTCTCCAAGAAAAGGACGGGGCTCAAAAGCTCACTAGGTTAAGTCTCTACACTTATTCCTCAAGTTTCTCAAGGTGTAGTTGTATTTGCACATGTAATCTATAATAAATGCAGATGAATGTCATGCTTATGCTCATGCAAATGTAGTATAAGACTCAACTACTTGGTGAAACAATAAATGTCCTTAAACTTGAAAAGGAAAGAATTCAACCATTATGTTCATCATTGATGGTGTACTTATCCAATTTTTGAAAAAGTCTTTGTAAGAAAGATTGTTATTGATTTTTCTCAAATTTTTTGAATTTTTATACAAGTATGGATAAAGAAGTTTGAAAATCTTCTGCAAAAAGGATTGAAATACTTCCCCACCCCCAAACAAAGAGATTGCGTTGTCCTCAAGGCTCATACTAAGCATAGAAAAGAGAGAGAGAAAGATATTACAATGAATGTGCTAAAAATTCAAACCGCTTTATAGATTCCTGTCAAACAAAATTATCTCCATATAGAGACTACAAGGAATTCCATACTATGACACAACTGAAATAAAGGACTGACTCAACAAAAAAAAAGAAATCATATCTTAAAACAATGCATTTTGTAACCACAATAATTATCAACTAGCAAATAGAGAGTAGGTGGGCCGGCCGCGCCCACCCACAAACAGAATTAAGCACAAATGGTAGAACAGGTGGTTTAACAGCCAAAATACAGCTAAACCCGGCAATAAAAAGATAAGCAATGGAACACGATTGGGTTTAGAAGATACACAGGGCTGCCTCCCAGGAACGCTAAGTTTAACGTCTTCAGCCAGACAGGAGGACAAACAAGACTCACTCCCTAGATAAACGCTACTCCAAACAAAGATATTGGTGAGATAAAACGCTAGAGTGGAATGCGCGAGATCCTGATGTCTAAGATACAACAAAGAGTCTTTTAAAGTCAGATACTCGAGACTTAATAGAAGATGGGAAATGACTTCCCCACCCCCAAACAGAGCGGGAAACAGGTCTGTTTGGTGGTGACACTTAAGAAAAAAGTGTGCACTGGATCAATTATACTCAGCCAGTAAGAGTTTGTGGACTAAAGGTCCCGACACTTTCAACCACACCTCTTAACAGAAAAAAGAGAGGGTCCGGATACCAGCAGGTCAAAGGTCAATCTAAATAGGTAGGATCCTCTAAGATAGTTTCCGGAGGACTTAACTCATGAAAATGCCTAAGACATTGACCATTGACATGAAATTCAGAACCGTCTGCAAGATTAACACATGTAATAACATTATAAGGATTTACTGCAGACACATCAAAGGGACCTGACCAACGGGACATAAGTTTGCCAGAAAATAAATGCAAACGAGGATTATAAAGCAAAACATTGTCGCCAATTTGAAAATAAAGCTGATTTTTCTGTTCGGTAGTAAGAGATGAAGAGATGATAACAGGATGACTACCGTTCGACTCTAATTGTGCACATTTCAGCTCGGGAGGAAGAGGATCAGGAGATGGAGGGATGGTCTCGACTTGAAACTCATAATCAATGCAACAAACCGAATCAAGGGCCTTAGGATCTTTGTGGACAAAGATAGGAACAAAATTAAGAAGAGTCTTGGTTTGGGCAATAGATTGGTCGATGTTGAAGTCAACATTATGCATGGTAGGGCAATTAACAACGGATCTTTAGGGCTAGGTACCATCTCATAGGGTAGAGAATCGAGGAGGCACACCTCATTAGATAGAGAAAGATCAGGGGGTTGTTGGCTAAGATTAAAGATATTTACTTCAACGGTCATAGATCCAAAAGTGAGAACCATAGAACCATTCCGGCAGTTTATGAGAGCATTAGAGGTGGCCAAGAATGGGCGGCCAAGGATGATGGGAACTGAGTCATCGGCAGTAGGCTCAGTATCCAACACCACAAAATCAACAGGATAGTAAAAGCCAGACACTTTAACTAATAGATTCTCAACTATTCCTCTAGGTACTTTCAATGATCTGTCGTCCAGTTGTAAAGACATGGTCGTGGGTTTCATGTATGTTAGACCTAGGCTGAGGTACAAGGAATAAGGCAAGAGATTAACACTCGCTCCTAAATCTAACAAAGCTCTACCCATGAACTTATCACCAAGCTTGCAGGGTATGGTCAGTTTTCCAGGGTCCTTCAATATTTGGTTCATCTCACTAGTTTGGAGATTTCTTTGTATTTCTCCTTTCTTCTTGTAACCACATAAACAATCATCCTCATGTTCCCAAAACAATGGGTAAAATGACCTAAACATTCTAAGGGTATTAACTCCCACAATGGAGTTGGGTAAGGATAATGGGCTCAAGAAAAGGCTAAGTAACAAGAAAGGCTTAGAATGGTTAACCTAAGGGATAAATATCATCAGGGTAGGCTAAGGTAAACATGGTTTATCTAAATGTCTTTGTATCATTTCTAAGTACTGATATGGTGATCACATCTTGAATAAGCTACAATACCCAAGTTTATATTACACCCATTTGATGTCATCTCAAGGCTAATTACAAAAATGAATATGAGACTAAAAACAAACAAAACTGAGAGGTTGAGTCTTTTGACTCCAGATGTACGTAATAACTCTCCAAGAAAAGGACGGGGCTCAAAAGCTCACTAGGTTAAGTTTCCACACTTATTCCTCAAGTTTCTCAAGGTGTAGTTGTATTTGCATATGTAATCTGTAATAAATACAAGTGAATGCCATGCTCATGCTCATACAAATGTAATAATTACAAAAGGGTTCCAATAAAAGATATCAACTGCAGATATGTAATAATCACCTATCAGCTATTTCACTACACATCTTTAATCAATATAAACATAACCATTAAAACTAGGTCTCCCTAAATCTTAATAATAGTATTTTAATAACATGGATGACAATAACATCCAAATAATCATACTTACCTCATATTGCGAATTAGAAGTAAATAAGCATTAAGAACTTTGAATCACAATGAACAATAAAAACAAACATGGTGTTTTTGCATCATCTAGAGTGCTTCAACCTCCCCCTAAGAGCATTCCCAATGCAAGGTGCATTTGGGTGGTGGGGTGGATAAATCCACCTTTTTCTTACAAATATTGTCCCAAAGGAAGGTGGATTTTAAAAAGTGGGAACCCACGGGTGGATTTCAAGGTGGGAGAATCCACTTTGAAATCCACCTTGTGGATAAGAACCGGACGGCATGTGACATGCCGTCCCATTTTTTTCTAAGTTTTACGAAGTGTTTTAAAACTTTTGGTCTCTCGGACGGCATGTGACATGTCGTCTCCTTATTTTATTGCAAAAAAAAAAAGGACGGTATGTGACATGCCGTCCGGATTTTTAAAAAAATCCACTTCCTATAACAAAGAGTCCACCTTCCCTTGGGAACTCTCCACCTTCTAGAGTTTCACTTTGAGTCAGCAAGGTGGATTTATCCTAGTGGCACCTATCTAGAGGTGAATAAATCCACCCTGCATTGGGAATGCTCTAAGAATATTTAGCTACTCATCCTTGATGATGACACCATGGAATAAATAAATAAATAACAAAACATCATAAAATAAAGTGATTTGATTTGATTGATATGAATTGAGTTTGATACAAAGAAGAAGAAGAAGAACTTTCTCTCACAAATATTCTCTTTCCTCTCTTTATGAAAAACTCTAGATCTAAAAGATATGATTCTAAAAGATACCTAAATATTAGCTACTACTTCTCTTATATAGAAAATACAAAGTAGAATACTTGCATGCAAAGACTTCCAAATTAGGTCAAATTCGTGGCTGCTGCTGTTGGTCTTCTAGACATATTAGGTTTTTAGTAAAACCTAATTATTTTGGGCTTAAGTTATAGCTTGGACCAAGACCTTCAGTTTGATAGCTCATGGGCCCAAATTAGACTTCTGGATCTCCTTGTAGAGCCTTTTTAAGTTTGGACTTTAAATATGGCCTAAAATAGAAATTTTGACTTGTGGGCTTCAATAGGACCCGGTTTGGGCTGAGATTTGGACCGCCCCCCACTTTGACATAAAGTCAAGTCAACTGGTCTGACCATGGGGTGCCCTCAGCAGATCTGTGGGTGCAAATATCAATTCTTCTTTCCTTGTGCAAATAACACTTTTTTGCTTGCTTTTCTTGTTTTTTCGCGGGCTTTAACACAATATTCGCATTTCGGCTCATAAAACCTACACAATAGACAAGAAATCACTAATCAATAGATATAACACAATAATATAAGCTAAGTGCTAGACAAACAAGGTGTTATTTATGGGATAAATATATACTTTTGAGGACTTATCAGCAAGAAACTCAACATACTCAGTGTTAGGCACCCAAGTGAATAGACGACTTCTCCTGATAAAACGCTGAGTTGGATTCATAGGGATAAGGTAATCCACTCATTGTACCTGTTTCTCCAATTAGGATAGGTACGAAGGATAATCTTACAGATAGCAGTATGGAGAATCAACTAACCAGTTTGGAAAACATTCCGAATACTATCCTCAATCCAGGAAGATATGTCAAGAGCATGAAAAATATTAACAATACCATAGACCTCGTGCATAGTAACATCATTAACATAATCCAATCTTTCTGCACCTAAGAGATTCCCTATAACCCATAAAGCAGCAGTAGCCACGTTAGCAGGGAGGCAAGTAATAGGTACAACATTAACATAATTCTCAGGATAGAAGGAAAGAGTGCAAGGTCCAAAGTGATCAAGGTAATTATCCAAAATATCAACCTCATTGGCAAGAAAATAATCAGGATAAGGCAAGATAGGTCGCAATTGCAAATGAATACCTAAGGCTCGAGAGATGGCAAACGAATTAAAAAGTACCGGAAACCCATGCATATGCACTTGAAAACCATCAAAATGAATAGCTCCGCCAAAGGGCAACGTACGGTAAAAGTCTCTTACCATAGAAGGGGAATACACAGCAGTAGAATCATAAAGAAAACCTTCCCAACCTTTGTCAAAAATCCCATCCCGAAAAGAAGCTCCATAAGGACTATCCATAATTCCCGAAAAATCCATCTCGGGGATGATATCCATGCCATCGGGTATCCACAACCCATTCTGAACATTATCCATTGCAAAAGAAAAGAGAAAACACCAAAAACCAGCGCGAAAACGGAGAACAAACCATACAAAACGAACTCAGAAAACTGCTGCCAGACTAGAACTCAACTCGAGTTCTAATAACCCTATCTGGAACTCGACTCGAGATCGGGTAAGTTCCAGAAAATAAAAAATTGAAATTTTTTTTCTGAATTTTGAGTGACGGTCCCCCAACTTAGGTTTGGTATATATAGGCAAAAAATAAAGAGTTTGAGCCCTAATAGGACTCCAAAAGTTGCCTAAAACCTTAGGGTTTCCAAAAATCAAACCCTAATCTTTTTTCTTTTAAAATATTTGGACTTAGGTCCCTAGGACCAGAAATTTTCAAAATACATCCACAAATCCAGATTTTTACAATAAAGCCCAAGAATGGCTAGAAATTTCAGAAAAGGACAAAACTTTGCAAAATTTTAAAAATTCAACCATTTTCATTAATATTTGAAAATAAAGTACAATGATTGAAATTTTAATACAAGAGTGCAAAAACTAAAATAAAATACATAAAAAATTACAATGGCTAATAAACAGACATCTCATCCTCGTCGTCGAGGAGGTTGCTCTTGGCCTTCGTCCAAACGACACTGGACGTCCTCGAAGGCATCCAAAATCTCGCCCATACCCCTCCAGAGAAGCTGGAACACCACTCCTCATTGGTATGGAGCTGGTTAAACGCGTGCTGGTCGTCGGGCCTGTACTGAATGGGCACCTCCTCCTAAGGGTCCCACAACAATTGTCTATAAGCTGACAGTCCAGAGTTGGAGACCTCGAGCAGGATGACCGACTCCATAGATAGTGCAGGAAGAAGAGGCGCCTCCCAGTAGCCGGATCCCAGTTGACAAAAATGCCGTCATCGGCCAACTCCATTGACTCGTAAAATCGACGAACCATTTGAAGATCAAATGGCTCGTAATCAGAGCCAAGGAGTACATCCCAGCCTCGGGTGTGAATCCTCTCTACAAACTCACTCCCCCAGCGATTATCGTCGAAGAGAAAAGAATAATCCCGCTCACGAACTATCACTTTTGGTCTTTGTCTAGGAGGCATGGTTTTCGGGGATTTTGGTATGGAATTGAAGAGAATTGAACAAGGAACAAAACCCCACAAAAATTTTCAAATTTGGACCACAGATGAGGGAGATCGGAGGAGAGAGGGAACTGTGCTGCCTCGAAACTCGAGTCGAGATATAAATGCATTGTACTGAACTCGAGTCGAGTTCTGGTAGAGAAGAAGACTTCTGTTTGACCCATGTTGACTTAGTTTGACTCAGAATTGAAAGTGACTTGTGATTTTTTTCAAGACACCCGGGGGTATATATAGAGAAGTAACTTCCCCTAGACGCTTCCCCCACTACTGGAATTAGTGAAAATGACGGTATTAGCCCCGGAAAGCGTAAAGGCACGAAATAATTCAGTTTGACTTTGAAAATTCCGTGATAATGTATAAATATATTCTCTCGAACATAAGTATCATTAAGATGTCAAATAAAATCCTAAAATCAAACAATAATTATTAAATCATAAAAATTAAAATAAATTCAAATTTGTAACCGTAATAATTATTTAACCAAGCAACCACAACAAAGAGGCCCACCCTCAAACAGATCCGAAAGAGATAGTTTATTTAGCCAAAAAACCACTAAACCCGGCAACTAATAAGAAGCACTAAAGCACGATCGGGCTTAGAAGATAACCAGGGTTGCCTCCCAGGAGCGCTAAGTTTAACGTCTTCAGCCAGACAGGTGGACATCCAAGTTTCACTCCCTAGATAAACGTTACTCTAAACAAAGATACAGGAGAGATAAAAGGCTAGAGTGGAATGTGTGAAATCCTGATGTCTAATATACAACAAAGAGTCTTTTAAAGTCAGATACTCGAGACTTAAAAGAAGATGGGAAATGATTTCCCCACCCCCAAACAGAGCGGAAAACAGGTCTGTTTGGTAATGACGCTCAAGAGAAAAGTGTGCACTGGATCAATTATACTCAACTAGTAAGAGTTTGTGGACTATGGCCCCGACACTTTCTACCACGCCTCTCAAAAAGAGACAACGGAATAGAGTAAGAGAGGGTCCGGATGCCATCAGGTCAAGGGTCAGTCTAAATAGGTAGGGTCCTCTAAGAGAGGTTCTTCAACTTCAGGGGACTTTAATTCATGGAAATTCTTAAGACGTTGACCATTGACTTGAAATTTAGAATTGTCTACAGGGTTTAAACAAGTGATAACACCATAAGGAGTTACTGCAGACACAACAAAGGGACCCGACCAACGAGACTGTAGTTTACCAGGAAATAAATGCAACCTAGAGTTATATAGTAAAACTTTGTCCCCAATTTGAAAATCTCTACGTAAGATATGACGATCATGTATTTTTTTCATATTAGCTTTGTAGGACTTGGAAAGATTATAAGCCTCATTCCAAAGTTCCTCAAACTCAGACAACTGGAGTTTTCTCCTCTTACCTGCCTGGTCGAGATTAAAGTTGAGCTTTGTCATTGCCCAGAAGGCCTGATGCTCAAGCTCTACAGGTAGGTGACAGGATTTTCCAAATACAAAATGAAAGGGAGACATGCCTATGGGAGTTTTAAAAGCAGTACGATAGGCCCATAATGCATCCCTGACTCTACGAGACCAATCAACCTTTTCAGGGTCAACTGTTTTTTGCAAAATATTTTTAATCTCTCTATTGGAAACCTCAGGTTGGCCATTGGTTTGCGGATGGTACGCAAAGGCCACTTTGTGAGTAACTCCATACTTTTGGAAGAGTTTTTGAAAAGCTTTATTGCAGAAGTGGCTCCCCTCATCACTAACGATCGCACGGGGAGCGCCAAATCGGGCAAATATGTACTCTTTTAGAAAATTTACTATAGTTTCCTGGTCGTTGTGCCTTATGGGAATGGCCTCGATCAATTTAGAAACATAGTCTACTGCGACAAGAATGTATAAAAATTCATGACAACCAGGAAAAGGACCCATGAAATCGATGCCCCATACATCAACACTTCGACAGGAAGAATTGGCTGTAAGGGCATCATGTGTCGCCTAGTGATTTTCCTTAGTTGTTGACAACGAGTGTAAACAATACAATGCATGTGAGCGTCCTTAAAAGGAGTTGGTCAATAAAAACCACACTGCAATACTTTAGCAGCTGTCTTCTTGGCACTAAAGTGTCCACCACAAGCATGTTTGTGGCTGAACTTAAGGACCTCTTGTTGATCCCAGTCGGGAATACAACGACGAATGATCTGGTCAAGACAGTACTTAAAAAGGTAAGGGTCATCCCAGAAATAATGCTTGGCATTAGCAAGGAATTTGGATTTATCTTGCTTGTTCCAATTACTTGGAAACTTGTTGCTAGCCAAGTAGTTAACTATATATGCGAACCATGGAGCATTCGATATTGTAAAAAAAGCTCATCAGGAAAGTTCTCAGAAATGACACTAGAATCCTAACGACGGTCGAGTCTAGACAAGTGGTCGGCTACTACATTTTCGTCCCTTTTTTATCTCTAATTTCAACGTCAAATTCTTGAAGCAGCAAAATCCAACGAATAATATGTTGCTTAGTTTCCGAATCTAATAGCAGCATGATCCGTGAAGATGACAGTACGGGTAATTAAAAGGTAGGAATGAAACTTATCAAAAGCATATACAATGGCTAACAATTCTTTCTCCGTCGTGGTATAATTACGTTGAGCATCATTGAGAGTCTTGCTAGCATAGTATATGAGATGGGGCTTACCATCTAGACGTTGACCTAAAACAGCCCCAACAGCAAAGTCTGATGCATCGCACATCAGCTCAAAGGGTTTACTCCAATCCGGCGGCCTAATGATGGCCGGGTGCAGTCGTGAGGGTGGTCTTAAGATTTTCAAAAGCACTCTTGCATTCTTTTGTGAAATCAAAAGGTGCATCTTTAAGCAATAAATTGGTTAAGGGATGAGCTATCTTAGAAAAATCTTGGATATAGCGTCGATAGAATCCTGCATGACCCAGAAAGGCTCGAATATCCCTAATAGACTTAGGAATAGGCAAGGATGAAATAAGATCTAGTTTAGCTTTATCAACCTTGATACCCTCATAAGAGACTACATGACCAAGAACTATCCCCTTCCTAACCATAAAATGGCACTTTTTCCAGTTAAGTACCAAATTCTTCTCAATGCAACGCTTAAAAACCAAGGAAAGATGACTAAGACACTCTTCAAAAGATGAACCATATATGGAGAAGTCATCTATAAACACTTCTATAAATCGTTCTACCATATCACTAAAGATGTGTAACATACACCTCTGGAAAGTAGTAGGTGCATTACACAAACCGAAAGGGATACGGGCATAGGCGAAAGTGCCGAAAGGACAAGTAAATGTTGTCTTCTCTTGATCTTTAGGGGCGATGGGAATTTGGTTATAACCAGAGTAACCATATAAGAAACAATAGAAGGAATGACCAGCCAGGCGTTCCAACATTTGGTCTATGAAGGGAAGAGGAAAGTGGTCCTTCCGAGTGACTGTATTAAGCTTTTTATAGTCGATACAAACACGCCACTTTGTTGGAACTCTAGTGGCGACTTGTTCGTTCTTATCATTGGTAACTACAATCATGCCGGCCTTTTTAGGAATCATATGAATAGGACTAACCCAGGGACTATCCGAAATGGGATAAATCACACCTGCATCCAGAAGTTTAAGAATCTCAGCTCGAAACAACTTCTTTCATCGCAGGGTTAAGACGTCTCTGAGGTTCATGAGAAGTTTTAACATCGTCCTCAAGATGAATACGATGAGAACAAACAGAAGGGCTAATGCCTTTAATGTCATGGATAAACCAGGCAATAGAAGAACGATGCTCTAAGATAACTTCTAACAACTGACTCTCCTGTTCGGTAGTAAGAGATGAAAAAATAATAACCGGATGACTACCGTCTGAATCAAGATGAGCATATTTCAGCTCAGGAGGTGGAGTGATGGTCTCAACTTGGGTCTCAGAATCTATGCTACAAACCGAATCAATCTTTAGGTTCAAAGATAGGCACAATATCAAGAAGAGCATTGGTTTGGGCAATAGATTGGTCAATGTCAAAGTCTTCATTATGCATGGCAAGGCAGTGAACAACCGGATCTTTAGGATAATAATTATGCACCATCTCATAAGGTAATGAGTCTAGAATGCACACATGTTCAGATAAGGAAAGATCAGGGGGTTGTTAGCCAAGGTTAAATATATTTACTTCAACAATCATAGAGCCAAAAGTGAGAACCATGGAACCGTTTCGACAGTTTATGAGAGCATTAGAGGTGGCAAAAAATGGACGGCCAAGGATGATGGGTACCGAGTCATCGACAGTAGGTTCAGTATCCAACACCACAAAGTCAACCGGGTAGTAAAAGTAAGACACTTTAACTAATAGGTCCTCAACTATACCTCTAGGTACTTTCAATGATCTGTCGGCCAGTTGTAATGACATTTTCGTGGGTTTCATGTTTGTTAGACTTAGGCTAAGGTACAAGGAGTAAGGAAAAAGGTTAACACTCGCTCCTAAGTCTAGCAAATCTTTTCCCATGAACTTGTCACCAAGCTTGCAGGGTATGGTCGGTTTTCCAGGGTCCTTATATTTTACAACGCCGTTATGTTGGATAAGTGCAGAGAATTCCTCTGGCACAAACGCGTTTTTAGGCACATTTGTTTTTCTCTTGGAAGTGCACAAGTCTTTCAAAACCTTAGCATAGGACAGTATCTGTCTAATAGCCGTGAGGAAGGGTATATTAATATTTATATGTTTGAACACATCAAGTACTTCCTCTGCTTGGATTTCCTTTAGAAACCTTGTGAGTCTCTAGGGATAAGGTACGGGCGGGTTGTAAGTTTGTGGAGGATCCACAATCTCACGGGTAGTCTTCTTCGGCTTACAGGTGGTCGCCTCATTAGCCGGAGCTTTAGGTGGGGCAACAGGTGCAGAGGTAACCGGGGTCACAATGTTAGGACTCGGTGTATAAATAATTTGATTATCAACCTGTTTTCCTGACCTAAGGGTGGAAACCGATTTTACTTCAGCAAGCGGTATAGACCGATTTGCAGTATCCGTCACCAAGGCAACTTCCTTGCCTTTGGAATTCGGGATGGACTGTCCTGGAAATCTACCATTTTCATCAAGTTTTTGTTCAATCCTCTGGATGGCTTGGGCATTTGACTCAATGGACGCTTGGGTCTGTTGAATGAAACGTGCAAGCACATCCTCAAGGGAGGTCTTAGGAGGGGCAGATTGATTGGTTGGCACATGGTCCCTGGAACTACTCATGTGATGAGTATTGTTCGAGTAAGGAAGGACCGGTGCCCTATTCCGATTATCAGTATTACCAACATACGTGGCATTGTTACGTTGCCCATAAGAGTTGTTTAAACCACGTGGAGCCGCATAATTATTATTGGAATAAGAAAGCTTGAAGCGGTCCATATACGGGTACGTGGCATTGCCCTTAGTAAAGTTGGTTCTCTCGGCGTAGTTAAACGCACAGGCTTCCTCAATTTCTGGTGAATTATAAAGGAGAGGGCAGAACTCGGCAGTATGGGTCTGGCAATGACAAGCATCACATTGGAGAGTGGGGGCACTCATAACGGGTGATGTGAGCTTAAGGGATACCTCAAGTGCTTCTACCTTTTTTACTAAACCATGAAGTAGATTTTTTAGCTCAGGGTCAGGTTTGACCTCATAAATGCCTCTAGGTTTATCAAATGAGTCTGGGGTAGTGTTTCTCGGGGTATGTCCAGGTAACTCCCATTGCTGGCTATTAGTGGCAATCTTTTCAAGGAATGCCAGAACCTTGGCGGTGGGATAATCAAGGAAGTCTCCACCGCTCATGCTTTCAACCGTGTTTCTAGTTATAGTATTAAGGCCTCTATATAGAATCCTAACTTTTTCAGTGTCATCGACTTTGTGGTGTGGACACCGAAAAAATAGGTCTTGAAAACTCTCCCATGCATCAAAGAATACCTCGCCCACTTTCTGCCAGAAATTTCTTATGGCATCAACTATGTCATTAGTTCTGGTAATAGGAAAGAATTTGGTCAAAAACTTTTTACTTAGTTGATCCCAGGTGTCAATAGAATTGGAAAGAAGGCCATCTAACCAGTGAGATGCTCTATCCTCAAGAGAAAAGGGGAACAATCTCAAACTAACTTTCTCCTCAGACAAATGTTTCTCCTTAAAAGTATTGAGAACGGTCAGAAACTTATTGAGGTGTTGATATGGATCTTCCCGTGGAAGTCCATGGAACTTAGGCAACATGCTCACAATCTGTGGGCGAATGCCATAGCTATCTGCAGTTGTCTTGGGCAGGATTATGCAGGTAGGTGGCCCAGTGGCCAAAGGTGAAAAGTAATCCCGAAGGGTAGTTTCTTGAGCTATAGGGACAGGTGTTACTTCAGAAAGTGAAGTTAAGTCGTTGAACTCTTCTTCAGAAGGTATGGAGGTTGAGTCGTTAAACTCTTCCTCAAGAGAAGGAGTGAGGTCCGTGATTGTGCTCTTTGTGTAGATTGGAGTTGGTTTGGACAAGATTTTACCTGATCTAAGATGCATGAAACATGCGCATTACATATGCCACAGAAGTCCTAACCATTCAAAAACATCTAATAAGGGGCTCAAAAACTGACTCAATTTTGTGTTTACCCAAGTCAATTAGTTCTTTCCAAGCTTCCCTTGTGAATTCTCCTTATATTTCGAAGGTCAAGCAGTGAATAACCAGTGTGGGAGGTTTTCCGTACGTAAGCAACGTTCCTTAATTAAATAACCACAGTGATTCTACAGACGTAATCTATAGGGGTTCCAGACCCAAATTCTAACTTGTGCTCCAATCAAAGAATGGTTCACGCAGGACTAGTTGAAATATCTGGTCAAGGTCTCAAATGAACATCGTGATAGCATGGCTTTAGTTGGTTCAATTTTAAAGCTTAGGATATTGCAATCAATTGATATTAGGTTTCACTTTTAGGCCAGGTCCGCCTTGCAGTCCCGATTTAACAAGTAAAAACATAATTTAAAATCAAGCAACAATCAATATCATGCTAATCAATACAGAAACTCCTCTTGCAGAGGATTCGAGGATGGTTAGGAGAATGCTTACCTCCCACTTTGTGCTAAAAAATAAAAAAAAAGTGCCAAACAAGCGCACAAAAGTGGGGAGAAGACGAGTTGAAGTCGACTAAGGGGAAACCGCTCCTTGGGTTTCAATCGTCCTTAGGAGTCGTTCCTTAGTAGACTCAAGCCTAGCTCCACAACCTTGCTCTACTATCCGCCGCGAGCACACAAAAAATAAATCCTAACAACACCTACTTTAAAAATATTACAACTGCGACCCCTTCGTGGATCGAATAATTAAATACCTCACAATCACTTAACAGGAAAAAAAATTTCTTAAAAAACTGTTGTGGAATGTTCTGGAAAATTCACGCAGAACGAGGCAATTCTCTGCCTGGAACTCGACTCGAGATTGCTATTGTCCAATCTGAACTCGACTCGAGATCGGTACCAGATCGAACCAGTAACTTTCAGGAAAAATTCCTGAATGTGTGATCTTCTTAAAAATTTGATTTTGACTCCGTTCTTCGAGTTTTTTTGAATCCGTCTTCACTGCAAGATCAATAAGAGGACTAAGTAACAAGACACTTAAAAATAATAAATAAAAGAAATAAAAATAGAAGGGTGGGAGGGATAAAAGTGGGATGATGTCCCGAAACTATTATTCTCGCTTGTGTTTGAATGAACTCCGTTCTTTAGAGCGGCAACGGTGCCATTTTGATATAGAGGAAAAAGTTGTGTTTAACCTCCAAACAAACGATTATATTTTTATTTGATGAAGTTCCTTCTTGTGCCTATATAAATTGGAAATCAAAGTAGACAAGTAACAAACAAGGGTCGTACCCACCTCAGAGGGGGAGATCTTAGCTCAAACACAATAGAAAATAATTGTTAAAAAACACCAAGGGAATCAATAATAAGAATTGAGATTGATTCTAACTTCCTATAGGCAATAATTAAATAAACCCTAACTTAAGAAGATGGTAGAGATGTAAAGAAGATTTATGATGACAAAGAGAGAGAATTGGTATCAACAAACTAAATCATTCAAACATAACATGTTGTTCCTTCATGTTCAATCTATAACAATTAATTACTCACCTCTCAGCTATTCCAATTATTCATTAATACCTATGATAATCAAGTAGTCACCTCTCAGCTATTCCACTCAATTAAAACAGGATTCTCTTATGCATGCTATTGAATATGTCTTATTAATCAAACCGTCACCTCTCGGCTATTCAATTTAATTAACTCAACATATTGATTCATAACTAAATCATCACCTCTCAGCTATTTGACTTAATTACAAAAGAGTTCCAATAAAAGATATCAACTGCAGATATGTAATAATCACCTCTAAGCTATTTCACTACACATTTTTAATCAATATAAATACAACCATTAAAGCTAGGTCTCCCTAAACCCTAACAATAGTATTTTAATAACATGGATAACAATAACATGCAAATAATCATACTTACCTCATATCGCGAATTAGAAGTAAATAAACATTATGAACTTTGAATCACAATGAACAATAAGAACAAGCATGGTGTTTTTGCATCATCTAGAGTGCTTCAACCATCCTCCTAAGGAGATTTAGTTACTCATCCTTAATGATGACACCATGGAATAAATAAATAAATCACAAGACATCATAATGGAAAAGATATGGAATTGATATTGAATATTAAGTTTGATACAAAAGAAGAAGAAGATGAACTTTTCTCTTCAATCTTCAATTCATAAAAAGTTACCTAAACCTTAGCTACTACTTCTCTTATATAGAAAATACAAAGTAGAATACTTGCATGCAAAGACTTCCAAATTTGGTCAAATTCGTGGCTGCTGTTGTTGGTCTTCTAGAGGCATTAGGTCTTCAGCAAAACCTAATTCTCTTGGGCTTAAGTTGTAGCTTAGACCAAGACCTTCAGTTTGATAGGTCATGGGCCCAAATCAGACTTCTGGATTTCCTTGTAGAGCCTTTTTTAGATTGGTCTTTAAATAAAGCCCTAAATAGAATTTCTGACTTGTGGGCTCCAATAGGATCCGGTTTGGGCTGAGATTTGGACCACCCCACTTTGACATAAAGTCAAGTCAACTGGTCTGACCGTGGGGTGCCCTCAGTCGATCTGTGGGTGCAAATATCAATTCTCGTTCTCTTGTGCAAATAACACCTTTTTGCTTGCTTTTCTTGATTTTTGGCGAGCTTTAACACAATATTCGCATTTCGGCTCATGAAACCTACACAATAGACAAGAAAACACTAATCAATAGATATAACACAGTAATATAAGCTAAGTGCTAGACAAATAATTTGTTATTCGGGGGATATATATACACTTTTGAGAACTTATCAGTTTTCCATATTGGGTTTTACCACGTTAAAAATATTGTGTGTTCATTTATCTTCTGTTTATTAATTTGCTTGCTTGATTAGTGGTAAATGTGGTAATAGCATTATTTGTGGAGTTTCACACTTGATAAGCTTGTTTCTACAATTTGAAAGCTTTTTGCAAAACGAATAGGAGATTGAACCTTCAAAATTTACTTGCAAAGCTTCCCTGACAACCTCTTCACAAGAAGGATCATGTAACCACATTTTTTCGAATCGAAAAGGACGTTTGGATTTCAGGAAGTAAGGTCCACATCTCAGAAGCAACATCTTGTGATCTGAATCGACAGTAGGTAAGTGCTTCAGAGTGGTATTTTGGAACTTTAGGCGCCAGTTTGCGTTGCAAAGTGCTCGATCCAATCTTTTAATAATTCTGTTGAAACCAGATTGTTTATTTGTCCAGGTAAACATACGACCACAAAAACCAACATCAAACACTACAGCCTCATTCATAAAATCATGGAAGCGTTGTTTTTTGTACTGCTTTGGTCCTTTACCTCCAATTTGCTCATCCTCATGTGTAACATCATTCCAATCCCCTATTAATAACCAAGGAGAATTTCCAACTTGGTTTTTGAAAGAAGCTAGAGCAGTCCATTCATGCGTTCTTATTTCAAATTTCGGATTACCACACACAAACGAGTAGTAACACAAAGAACCATCTTTCTCTTTGATCTGAACATGAATCAAAACATCAAGATGGACATCCAAATCCCAAAACAGCCATAAACCCCCAGCTAATCCTCGAAATGGAACTACAAACATCTTCCAATAATTTCTAAAAGTAGAAAGTAACTTTGTCGAGTTTCTTTTAGAACATTTTGTTTCAATTAAACAAACCAACTCAGGCCTTGATCTTTTTATTTCATCTTGCAAACATTCAAGCCTCGAGCTTCAGCCAGCTCCTCGGCAATTCCACACAAGGATATTCATTTCTGTTTGAGGAACTGCTTATAAGCAACCACAAGAACCGGTCGGGTTACCACCATCTAAATTCCAGCTAATCATCTGACTTTCCTGAAGAAATTAAAAATTCAAGATGAGTGCTTAGGTACCCAAACCAATCTCACCAATCAAAACCTCATCTACCCTATTCCTTCAGATCCATAATCAAACCTCTGTCCAAAACTCCAAAACCAGTTCACTAACACCGTATTGGACAACTTTAATGCTAACTAGAAGAGATTAGTGAGGATTGAGCTAATGAAATATAAACAAATCACCAACGTAACCCTTCAAACTAAGATCTCAACCAAAGAAGCATGAAAAACTCGAAATCTAAACAATATACACTTAATATGCCATTTTACTAAATCACATTATATATTGAAAAATGTTAAGAAGTGGATTAAAGATGGTTATCAAAGTATATTGGTCATGGTTCCATATGTATTACTTGGATTTTGTGAAAAAATAAGAATGCATGAGCGTTTAAACAAAGGAAGATTATCAGTTTCAATGATGGTTAGAGAGCACATGAGTCTGTGGGTCAACAGATGCATCCATCTCACAAAGTGAAGAGGTCGTTGGTTCGAAACACGCCAGTAACTGATTGTTTGATATAAGTTTCCTCGTGTAATTTAAAGGGGTAAGGGGTGCTCTCAACCCCGTTTGCCAAAAAAAAAAAAAAATGAGAGATGTTAGTTATTATATTGTTCTGGTGGGGGATAGGAAAGAAGAATGGAGTACAAATTTGACGAGCTTCTTGGCATTACACCAGACAAAATGAGGAATTTATGTTTAAACTGGGTTATGTTCTCTTTCTTATGGTTTGGGATGTAACCTAAAAAGAGTATATAGTCTTTTGTGAAGTTAACTATACATTAAACGTTTTTATAAACTTTTCATGGCAATACAATTTTCTTTTTGTCTGTACTGGAAGGGTTTTGTCCTCAGTCGAGACATCGAACTCATGCATCAAATTACAGACTACAATCCATATATATTAATAATATGGAATATATATCATGTCTTTGTAATTTACAGAACAACAAGTAATAATTTAGAGGATATTACTACTGAATTTAGTAGTAATGGGTGATTTTTTTAGATTTTTAGAGTAATTTTGAAAAACCTTTTGAAATCAAAAGGATTTTTTTTTTCAAAAACCCAACTTCTCAGTAAAAAAAATATGAAATTTAGAATTTTTATGAATATTTGAATTTTAAAAAAAAAAATATTAATTGTTTAAATTTAAAATTTTATAGTCATGTGGGATCTCGTTTGAAAGATCTCGTCGAGATCTTTCCAACCATATACACCATGTTGATTTTCGATTTCTAAATCATAAGTTATAAAATTTTCAAATGTTAAAACCAAAAAGTTATACACCAACTGTTTTTTTGTCTTTTTCTTTTTTTGTTTTTTTTCTGAGTTTTTTGTCTTATACTGACTTTAAAGGACAAAGGGTTGATTTTAGAGGATATAATACAAGGGTAATTTTAACCAGTTAAAAATTATGAAATAGTCAAAGAGCTTGTTTGATAAGATGACCCATGTGAGGGCCTATTGGAGAAGAGGCACCTAAACATGGGTTTTTATTAGGATATTACCCTAAAATAGATTACCAGATGCTTCTGCGGCCAAGAGTTATAGATTTAGTAATTTAGAAAACCATTCCCATTTTCCAGCTCAATCTATCTTCACTGACGAATTCATTGAATAGCTCAACCATTCCCTCCTCTCCTTAGGCATTCTCTCTTTCATTTCTTCGATTACATTATGATCCAATATCAAAATCATTTTTGAACCAAAACAATGTAATAATTGGGGAATAGGAAGAGAAGCTATGTATAACATATATAGAAGAACAATTGTACTAACAAACACAAGATCTAGAACTGCAAAAGGATATATACATCAATATATCCAACATAATATGCGATGATCAAAAGGGTGATTTAGGTTTTGGCCACCGAAAGTTATTACTAATTAGGTTTCGAAGCTCTTTTCTTTTGAAATTAGGCTTTGGCCATCTTTTTTGAACCAAAGTCCGAAAAAACCCGGTTGAACCAGAAATATTTTCTAAATACCATAAGTTGCCCCTGAAGAAGCACGTGACTTGCACATGAGAACTTAAAGCAGAAAAATTCAAACATGACTTAATACGCACATAACCTGCACGTGATATATACTAAACTGTATGGACAGGTGTTATAATCTTAAACAACTAAGATGATCCAACGACTATAACAAAAGAGTTGTTAAACTAGGCGTTGGTCATCTTCCCCACTACTTCAACTGTATATAAACAAACAGATTTCACCTTCTTTACATAAATCTTTGTTCCTGCAACAAAAAATACAAATTTCTACATATAAATTTAAAGCAAGCAAGCAAGAGAGAAGTATAATTAATGGGTGGATGTAATCTATGGGTAAGTAATTTTTCTAAAGCTATGCAATGGCTCTTTAATGGCTTCTAAAGCTTCTTTTTTTTTCTCTCTCACCAGATGAATGTCAACTCTGTAGGTGTGCAGGGCACACAGCTGATGTGTGCCCACTCCTATATGCTCCATGTATTACCCCAGGCTGCCAAAGGATGATGAAGTTGTATACAACCTACGATGATGACAAGACCGAAGTTAAGTACCTAATGTGCCAATATGACTTGTGTCCTAGGCAAGTCTAGCTACCTTCCACCAATAACAACTACAAAGTGGGATTTATACAAGTATGAAGAAGATGAGAAGCAAGCTAAAACAGAAAAGTGAAATTTGTGTATCCTAGCTAATGTGTAACAAAATGACTCTGGTTTCCCTAGCTAATGTGTGTATCCTAGTTAATGTGTGATATTTCCTAAGCAATGTATGGTTCTAAAGTGTCTCTGCAATGGGTGTGCGCATAACTCAATGACATGATACAAAACACTGCTATATAAAACCATCTTTACAAAATCAAACCAAGCATACATAACACTGCTTTATGTGAGCACAAAACACTACTAAATAAAACACCAAGCATACATAAAACATTTCCACACAAAACACTGCTATATATTCATCACTGCAATACACCACATATCCAAAATAGTTCATCAACATTACCATGAATGTAATACACCAGAATTATCCATGTCTACAATACATAACATTTCCCATCCCCAATACATAAAACATTGCAATCCATCCCAAAAAATACATGGTCAAGTTCAAGTACCATACTGCAGTCCCAAAAACCTTTAATTTTTCTGCAGTCTTAAAAACTTAATTTTTTTTTTTTTTTTTTTTTTTGAATACTTACCTCCAATTGCTTTTACCTCCTCTCATTACTACTCCACATGTACCTCTAGCAGAGCCATCATCTCCACCATCTTTTCTTGATGTACCACCTCTACTTACCCTCTTTCCTTTTCCTCTCCCTCTTGAACTTGCTGCAGGAACAGGTGGGTCTTCAACTATGCCAATAATCTCATTCCTTTTATGCTTCTTAACTACAAATGTGACCCACATATAAACAGTTAGCAAACAGTACCATTACAAACATAACTACAATAACAACCAAAATATAAACAATTTACTTACCCTTCCTTTTGTAGACTTTTGTTGGATCACTTCTTGCATCACAGGTCCTCCTATTGTGGCGTTCTTTTTTGCACTTGCTGCAAATCATTTTTTTCTTACCTTCTTTCACTGGTTCATCTTCACCCCTGATCCTTTGAGTCTTGGGCCTACCTGGAGCCTTTTCTTTTGGTGGGGGAAGTACCAACCTGTCAGGCTATACAAAATTTCACAGTATTACAACCTCAACAAATAGTACCATACTATAATAAAGATTGACAATATAATACAGACTATACTTACATGACCCCAATCTTCAACATCAATAATAGGAGTAATATATTCTTTATAGGTTTCTCTATAAGCAGCAACACTGAACCAAGGACTACACCATCTTCAAAATTAAAAAAAAAAAAAAAAAAAAAAACATATTAGTTATTCCATTAATGACTACCACAACAAATCAACCAAATAAACAAGTCAAAAATAAACACAAAATACTACTTACTTCATCCATCCTTCTCTTCTTTCCGTCACCACAGCAACTGCATGCACACATGGCACCCCTGACATCTGCCATTCAATGCAAGCACAGGTATGCTCTTCTATGTTCACATAAAACTTCTTTTCATGTCTTGTCACCAGGAAAATGTCCAAGCTAACACCTTGCACCTCATACTTGAAATACTTCTTTTCCAAATTGTCAATAATGTCTTGAACTCTAGGAACCAAAGTATCACCACACAGATCCATAGCACATACCTTTCTATCATAAAACTGCTTAGATAGCATAAGTGTGTACTTGTCCACCAGTTTCACTATAGGCATGTATCTAACATCTAACATCCACTTGTTAAATGATTCTGAGTAATTGTTATTACTATACTCACACGTACAAGTTTTATCAAAATAGCATCTTGCCCAAGATTGGACTGGCTCCTTCTCCAAATACTCTTTAGCTTTGATATTTTCATTCTTCAACATCTCCATAATTTTTTCATGATCAGTTTCTTTAAATGCCTTTGCTGCAGCCCAAGCAAGGTTCACCAAGTGCTCACCCTTAAAACCATTAGACTTGTAGTTGGCCATCATGTGCTTAAAGCAAAATCTGTGGTAAACCATGCCAAACACTTCATACACAGCCTTCACAATGCCCTTCTACCTATCGGACATGAAAGTTAGAATGTCTCCATTAGGACCTAAAGTCCTTTGCTTCAGTGGTTTCTCCAACAGCTTCAAGAAATGGTACCAACTATCATATGTCTCTTTTCTAGTGATGTAGATGGCTATAGGATATAGACCATTATTTCCATCTAGTCCAATGGCACTAAGACAAACTCCCTCATATTTTCCCTTCAAGTGACACCCATCCAAACCTATAATTGGCCTACATCCTTTGGTCCAACCTTCTAAACAAGCTTTGTAAGTAACAAACAACCCTTCAAATTGTTTTTCTGCATCAACATAACACTTGGTAATTGAACCTGGGTTTAGTTTTTGGATTTGGTTCACCAACTCTGGACATAAAGAAAAACTATCCTCATAATTTCCATTGATCTTTTCTTGCATCATATTTTTTGCTACCCATGCAGTCCAGTAAGATATCTTGCTTCCAGTCTCCTTATACATTTCAGACTTGATGTTTTTAGGAGTTGACAATGGGTGGGCCCTGAAATACTCTAGCAGCTCAGTAGCAACATGAGGAGCTTTGGCATGACTGTTTTTACTACTCCCAAGACCTTTACAAGTATGTTTATCATAGAAAGACTTCAATAAAATTGTGCAGTCATTCTTCCCAAGCTTCCTACAGTTTGCCTTCCATTTACATGCCTCATCTTTACATCTCAGTCTAAACCTCTTAGTGTCATTGCTTTGTGGCTTATATTCAAAGTGTCTTGAAATAGCTAACTTCTTGAAATACCTCCTACACTCTGTCATATTAGCCCAACACATACCTTTACTGATATCAGGAATCCCTTTCTTCAATTCAGTTTCCTTAGTCTTCTCATTGTCTTCATCAACAAACATATTGTCATTCTGCATTTTTTTCCATGTTCAAGTTCATTCAACATTTCATCTGCATCCCCACCCAAGTCACTATCACTGTCACTGTCACTTTCAGAAGAGGCATCCTCATTGGGAATATAATCTTCTTCACTATCACTTGAAACATAATCTTCTGGACCATCATCATCATCTATTGTCCTTCCAAAAAAAGGACATGCATAATACTCTGGTCTTTCACTGAGTTCTTTATCAAGCAAATCATTTCTAGCTTGTCTTCTGATGTCTCCAAGCTCAACCTCTATCTCAAAGTCACCACTATCAATTATAGGTATATCAATCGCAGAACCTGAACCAGTTTGTGGAACCCTTTGAGTTGGGAGTTGGCTAAGTCTTTCCATTGTAAGAATATGTGATTGAGAATTGAATTGAGAGGGGGTTTGTAACAGAAACTGACTCTGAGATGCCTCACTACTATCCTCCCAAGAACTAAGACTATTTGCTGCAATGTTAATTGGTGGAACACTACTAGACCCAACAGGATTTGAGTTAGGACTTGCAAACCTAGGTGACCTTCTAGGTGAGACAAACCTGGGTGACCTTCTAACACTGGACTTAGGTGTAGCTGGTAATAGACTTAACTCCCCAAGCTCATCATTCATCATAGGATTTGAGTTAGTACTTACAAACCTAGGTGACCTTCTAGGTGAGACAGTATTGGACTTGGGACTAGGTGGTATCACTTTGTTGGACTTGGGGCTAGGTGGTAACAAGGTGCCAGAATCATCATCATCAATATCAAATATAACCCTCTTGGCCTTGGGATCATCAACTTTGGGTTTAGAATTTCTCCTATTTGACCTTCTCACTATACCAAGTGATGTTCTTGCCACTCCAGGAATAATTGTTGTCACAAAGATATGATATTTTTTATCCCCCAACTTTTTCATTGCAGTCCACATTTTCATGAAATGAATATCTGCAGAAACTTGAAACCTTTCTCCATCCAAAATGTACGCAACATAGATTCCTTTATCATCAATATCTGGTCTCTCAATCAAATCCTTTATATCTTTGCTAAAATCCAGCCACATTAGATGTTCACCATTAACAGTCCACACTACCTGTTTCCCCCCTTTGTAATCCTTCAAATGCACTTTCCCTGGGATAATAAAACCCCACATTCCACCATAATGCATCACAATTTTCCTAGTGTCTAAGGCCATCTTCACTGAAACAACATCAACCAAAAAACATTCAGCACATTTTCATTATCCAAAGAAAAAAGAAAAAAAAGCCAGATACACATTTTTGAATTGTTCCACAAAACTAGTTTTGTCATATACAAATTGACATTATAAAACAACTATTAATAAAACTGGTTTTGTTATGACTTTTGGATGAGCTATTAAATTTTTTTGGATGAGCTATTGAAAATTTTCATTATAATTGACAGATACAACATATATTGAATTAAACAGAGATACATTGACAGACAAACAGAGTTAAACAGAGCCCAAGTTATATCTTTTTTTACCGACAAACCCTAGCAAGCACACATTTTTTTGAATAACCCCAAACTCAAATAACAAGTTAAACAAAAAGCTACCATTTTTTCACCAAATCTGAAAGTTTTGAAACAAAGTTAAATTTTTCCAGCAAAAGAAAAACCCCAATTTAAAAAAACAAAATCAAAGCTTTGATTTTTGAACTTGAGATTTAGAGATTATGAGAAAAAACTTAATCTTTCAAACATGCAAGCACATAATCGTGTGAAGGAAGTCAGATCAACCATAAACCCCAAAAAAATTTGAACTTTTTCGAACATAGAAAAGTTTAATCAACAACAAAATAAAAACAAACAAATCGCAAAAGTAGAAGTCTAGAATTTAACCAAATACAAGATGATGAGAGAGATAAACAGTTGAGAAAGATGAAGTTTTAAATACCTAATCTTGATCGAAGACTTAGAAGACACAATTTTCTGTTAAAACCCTCTTTCTTCAACAAACAATTATTTATTAAAAATCACCAACAAACTCACTCCCTCACACCATTTTGAGTAATCATCAGCGAAAAACCTTAGCTTTTGTTGTTGTTTTGAGGAAAACCTAAGTTTTGTTGCAGAGAAGAAGATAGAAAGAAATGGGTTGGGTTGCTAGAGGTTGGGGGTTTCCCGCTACTTATGACTCGAGATCTGCGTTGATGGTGCGTTGTATGACCAGATTGCAATCAAATAGATTGGGCGGTTAATATCGTGCAACCTGTCTGGTCCATATACAGAAACTAGGTCTCGTGTGTTGCACATGATTTTTTTAGTAGGGGTATTTAAGCCTTTTTAAAATGTTGTTTGGTTCAGGTGGCGGTTGATGGCCAAAGCCTAATTTCAAAAGAAAAGAGCTTCGAAACCTAATTAGTACTAACTTTCGGTGGCCAAAACCTAAATCACCCTGATCAAAACGACTATAACTGCTTAATAGTATGCTCCCTTCTCCTATAGTTGATGAAATTTTTGGACTTTCTCTTTCAATAGATCAAACCAGTTCTGATGAGTTGTTATGGCCAAATCATAGTTTGGGACAAGTGTCGGTGAAATCTTTATACACTTATCTTACTGAGGATACTTACCAAGGCCTGCAGTCTAACACCTTATGGACCCAGTTATGGCACCTCAAACTACCAAATAAGATCAAACACTTTTGGTGGGGGATTTTGCAGAATAAAACACCAACTAAGACCATGTTAAGTCATAAAATGTCTCATATAGATACTGTTTGTGCTCTCTGTCATTCAGCTCAGGAAGACAATACTCATCTTTTCTTGCAATGCTCTGTGTCAAGTACAATTTTACAATGGGTAGCTCAGAGATGCCATCTCAGGCTACCTGCTCTTCCACTTAATCAAGTTTGGTTCCATCAACACTGGAGGCTCACAAAGGACAATACATTCCAGATAACTCTAATAAGTTTTGTTATTTGGGGAATCTGGATAGGAAAATTTTCCAAGCTATGCCTCTGCATCCTTTCTATATATATAAATGGTATCTTTTTAACAGTTATGCTTATTGGACACACAATGCTCATCACACACACCTCACCAGAAGATACCCTGTTTATGTGACTTGGGAACCACCACAACCTGAGTGGATGACACTTAATGTAGATGGTGCAGCTAATGACTCTTCTGCAGGAATTTGACTAGTTTTCCGTAATGAATATGCTCGTTTTTTTATAGGCATCTCCAGAAGGTTGGGACATTGCTCCAACAACATGGCAGAACTATGGGGAGTCAGAGATGGACTCCAACTAGCTCGAGAGGTCGGCATTACCAGACTAGAGGTGGAGCAGACTCAATTTTTTGTTGTTAATACTCTGACAGGGAAAGGCAGATATACATGGTGCTTCAAAAAATTAGTGTCAGATTATAAAAAGCTTAGTGTAGGAATAAATGTCATCTACATACGTGTATAGCGAACGTAACCAGGTCGCAGATTTGCTCGCGAATAGAGCACTGCAGAATGTTAATATGGGCTGTTGGATCCCGACTCCTGATCCGCAGTTAGGGCAGCTTTTGTACTGGGACAATATTTCTAGTGTCTACACTAGAACAGTATGTACAAGTTCAATTAGATAAATAAATATATTTTTAGATAAAAAAAAAAAAGATAGCAAGGGGGCTGAATATTCAATTGATCCTTACAGTTAACTTGAAAGAGAATAATAATATACATAAAATATCTAACTGTAAAACGAATTTTTTTTATTACGAGTGGAATGCACGTCCTCTGGACGTATTACAAAGTGGATTCTGAAGAAATTTCAGACATATCACAGAGTGGACACCGAAAAAATTTCGGACCTATCACATAGCTGAACCTGAAAATACTGCTGTGAAATAATTGTAGATTGGGTGTAGAAAATATAGAGTACATATCATATCAGTGTGTACAGTAGCAAAATATGAACCGATAATACTGAATCTTTATGATCAATTACCAAAAAATAAAAAAAAGCAACAATATTGGGAAGAGATCTGTTAAACAGAAGAGAGGTTTGTCGTTGTTAGGTTGATCAGCAGAAATGAGTGTAAAACCTGCAACATATATTGGAGAAAAAGGATATATAACAGCCATGGTTTAAACCCTCCCCCTGCATACATATATATAAAATAATTAATTAATTAATTAAAATAAAAAATAAAACCAAGTTAGAGCATTCCCAATGCAAGGTGGATTTTGGAGGTGGGGTGGATAAATCCACCTTGTAGCCTAAAAGAATGTCCCAAGGGGAGGTGGATTTTGGGGGTGGGCTGCCCACAGGTGGATTTGAAGGTGGATGAATCCACCTTCAAATCCACCTGTGGGTGGTAGAACCGGACGGCATGTTACATGCCGTCTGTTTTTTTTTTTAAGTTTACGTAGTGTTTTAAAAGTTTTGGACTCTCGGACGGCATGTCACATGCCGTCTCTCTATTTTTTTTGAAAAAAAAAAACATGCCGTCTCTCTATTTTTTTTGAAAAAAAAAATGGGACGGCATGTCACATGCCGTCCAGTTTTTCTAAAAATCCACCTTCTCTCTACAAGAGTCCACCTTCCCTTGGGAACTCTCCACCTTGTAGAGTTTCACCTTGAATCAACAAGGTGGATTTTGCTTAGGTGGACCTACGTGGCGCCTACGTGGAGGTGGATTTATCCACCCTGCATTGGGAATGCTCTTACCAATCTCAATTGAAGAAGAATTATATGCGATTGACAAACCTACTGCCATAGAAAACAACAAAATACGCAAACTCATATTAGAGTTTTGGATTGGATGAGCGGACAACAACAAAGTTGACGTCATAGTTAGGAAGATGAACCACCAATTATATTATTGCCAGTTAATCAGATTAGATAGTAGACCCATGTTATGCAATATTAGTATGAGCTAATTAGGGTAGTAGAAAGAGAATAACAGTGAAAATGAAGTGAATACTATTAGGTAGAAGAGAGAATCATGGAATGGATTAGTAAAACTCAACCAATTTAGCTGTAATGATCAGACTTTGGGACGAAATGAATAACTGTGATTAGGAAAATGAAGCGAAGGAGAAGAAGAGAAAAAATTTGGGGAACATTCGAGAATAATATAGTAAAAAATTGAAGAGAAGAAAAAGAACAGAAAAAAGTTGGGGAACATTCGAGGGTAATATATAAGTGGCGAGCTGGATTATTGAGGGGGAGATGTGAGATGGCTAAAACAGCTTGAGAAATATAAGGTCAGCGAAATGACTTTTTTGCACTCACACATTAATAAAAATATCACCAATTTCCACACGTCCAACATAACACAAAAAAGATAGATTAGTTAATATGGACAAAAATAACAAAAATGGGTGAAAACGGCTCTACGGTTCCAAAAGAGGCAAGCCTCTTTATAATAGTAGTACAAATATATTCTGTAATCACATCAGCAACATAATAAGACAAAACATAAATAAGACAAAACTTTATGTTAGCGGACCATAAAGTACTACTATGGGTTATATAAGAAAAGTGGGTGCGTGGGTGCACGTGATAAAATCTGAAGTAAGGGTGGGCCTACGATAAACATGGCAACAGAAGATATTAATGTTTTTTTATTTGTTCCTAAGAAATAAATTTGGAAAATAGAATTATGAATTTCCGGAGTCGAACCAAAAATACCTTACGTGTCCATATTCTATTGGATATTGATTGGGTTTTCACTGTTGCTAATAGCAGACCGCTTTATAAGTAGTAAATATATTTCTTTAGTGTTTAATTTGGGAAGGGTAGACATTGAAGTTAAAACAAAAATAAAATATTTCTTCCATTGGATTTGAAATTTCTTTTGTGAATGTCTCAATTATAAAATCGAGTAACCGCCAGGTTACAAAGTGTTGACAACATTTCTTGGAGTTTGGATTTATTAGAGTTGAAGATATTCAACCCCAAGTGTAATAATAAGCCGACATGGATATGAGGTTCAATGTGGAATATATAAGGGTTTTCTCTACAACAAAAACCCTAAAGATTCAATATCTCTCTAGCCTCCTTCTACTATTAGAGAGATTGTTTATCTGTGTGAGAATCATTCATCTATCTTCATCATCCCAAGTTATCATCATCATCAACAATAGAGATTTGAGAGTTACTTCTTAGAGTGATCGAGTCTAAGAAGGTGTTGCAGTGATTGCAGAGATTGAAGACTACGCGGGGTACTACTACAAGTATTAACTTCTGTGAATGTGTTAATCTAAGATTGTATTAGTGAGTGTACTTTTTTATTGATATAGTAGATTATTTATCGTCGTGAGGACGGTCGTGGATGTTTCCCAGTGATATAATTGGGTTTTACCACGTTAAATCTAGTGTCTCCATTATTCTTTATTGTTTTTGTTTGTTTATTGGTTATTGTTGAATTACAATTATTTGGGGCTTATGAGTGGTATCAGTCGTAGGGCGCTTTGTTCAAGGGTTTAAATACTCAAGCGTAGATCCTTTAATTGCAAAAATATTTATTGTTTTGCAGAGAAAATTAGATAAAGCTAATTCTAATTTGTCTCGTATTTCTAATAAATTTGTATTAGAGACAATGGTGTTTTGCAGACTCGGGTTGATTCTCTACAACGATGACTCATATATTATGCAAAAATCAATAAGCTTGAAAGGGAAGTTTATAAATAAGAATTTAAAACATTGGAAGAAATTAACCTTGCTTTGCAGGATAAAATTCAGATTTTGGAAAAACAAGTTCTTTGTGCTGGAGGTGATGCAAATACTTGTTCTACAGTAGTTGAAAAAAAAAGTGTGAATTGTAGTGTTTAATTGTGACCTTAGAGAAGGTCCATCATGAGGATGAAGAAAATTAGAACTCTCTTTTACTTGCATATGAATCAAATATAAAAGGATTTGACTTCTTTTTCATTAGTGTTGCAGGGCTCTCTTAAAGATAGTAATAGTGTTGATTCTACCTTGCCTGCACTTTTGCCTACTCCATCCATTGAGGCTAGACTTAAAACTACTCCTTTTCATCATGTTTCTCATAAAAAGTCTAAAGCTAATAATGGGAGCGGTTTTGTTAGTAAGTCTTCTTGTTTTAGGAATGAAAGTAAATGTCACACGTATAAGGGTGACAAACATGTTTCTCACACTACTACCACATCTTTTTCTACGAATTCCTTGAGAAAGACTAATGTTTTTCATTGTTCGTTTTGTGCTAGACATGGCCATTTAGTTAGTTTTTGTTGGGATTATAATCAACATGTTAAGTTTCATTCTCGTGTTCCTTATACTTATAGTCATGTTGATTCTTATTCTACTTCTTCTATACCATGGACGTTTAATGTTTCTTGTGATAGGTTTGGAAAAAGAAGTCTCTCCAACATAGAGGTGAACATGGATCATGGTGTGAATGACAATTCAAGTGCAAAGATTGTCAAAAGGAAATATGATATCTCTTTTAAACCCAGATGTGGAAGCCAAGTGTCAAACAATTATGGATAAGAAAAGATGAATTGAAGGGTGTTTTAGACTTGAAAAAGTCTAATGACATTCCGTCTTCGGGATGATTGTGGTGTATTTTTAGCTATGTGTTATATTCCTTGTTATATCTTTTCTCACATAGGCTATATTTGTTTTGGTTGCTGTTATTCTTGTCTCTTTCTTCGTATTCTTGTAGTGTGGTCTCTCGTATTTTCTTTTATTCCTTCCCTATCTTATGTTGTGTGCAATTTCCTTCGTGTCTTTCTTACTTATGTGTTGGTTTCTCTTTCTCTTGTTTTAATTACAAAGAAAATGAGAAAAGAAAATGGGGAGTCTTTTTTGCTTCATTCTCGTGTGGCAACATATCTTTTTCTTTCTTGTAGACCATGTCTTATAATATGTTTCTAGGGTCAATTTGCCAATACACCCCCTTTTTGTCACCCAACTAGGCAATAGTGCAATACAGCCCATAAGTCAAGAAATTAGGATTTCCACCCTTTTAACTGCTTCACCCAGTTAACTTAAACAGTCAACTTTTGTTGAGCCAGTCTAACCCTTAAATAACTTATCTACCCTTAACTTTCAAAATATCTAAATTACCCCGACTTAATTTAAACCATCGATCTAAGCTCTTATAATCTGAGTCTAATCCAATGGTAGAAACCTTATCTTCTACCCTTAACATTTTTTGAAAGTTCAACTAGTGCAGTTTCTTTCTCATTCAAAGACAACTTCTTTATAATCTAAGAACAAAAACACCCAAAATTGGAAGTTATTTATTGAAGTTCTAATTCCTTTTACTCTTTTCTTTGATTGAATTACAAAATTTCTTGATGGGTATAATGAAATGAACCAAAAGGAACAAATTTCTAAAATGGAGTTTGCGAAAATCTTGTAATATTATCAAATTGCATTGTGGTATACAAGTTCAATATTGTGGATGTAAATAAACAAAATTCGGTGGACTCTCGAATTCATTCTTTGTCAACCAATTGAAGACCAATTATTGATTTGGTTTATCTCTGTTCTTTCCCTATCAACTGTATATCATCATTTCATGAAAACTTTGTTATTGATAATGATCTCTTTAGGGATTCAAAAAAGTTTAATATCTAAGAAAATTTTTTAATCTCTTGAACAAATAGAAGATATTATTATAAAATGGGTATTGAAATCTTAGATTCAAGTGGTTTTATTAGGGTTTGTTTGTATCAATCTAAATAGTAATTTCAATTTTATTATTTTCTAAGAATTTTTTTTGTTTTAGTGAAGATGAAGATGAGAAGGGTATCATAGTCTATTCCCCCATAAGAATAAATGGCTTAAATTAGATCTAAGAGAAAAACTTAAATTGACGGTTTAGATTAAATCGGAGTAATTTTGGTATTTCAAAATTGAGGGTAGATATGTCATTTTATGGGCTGGACTGAGTCAACAAAAGTTGACTATTTAAGTTAACTGGGTCAAGTAGTTAAAAGGGTGGAAATCCGAATTTTTTTGACTTATGGGCTGTATTGCCTAGTTGGGTGACAAAAAGGGAGTGTATTGGCAAATTGACCCATGTTTCTAACAAAGTATAATGCATTCGATAGCATGTCTTGGATTACCATGTCCTTTTGGTTTGTATCATTGATATTTTTCTTTGATCTTTTTGCACATTGCATGCCATGCTTACATGTTACTTTTGTGGGTACCATTCATGTATAGGTTACTTAAAGCATTTCTCCACTTGAGGTGTTTGGGTAGATTTTTTATGCCTTCTAATGTTCTTCTTTCTTTGTTTATTCAGTAGTAATCAACGACTCACCAAATCACCACACATTTGTTTGTCTTGAGCGCATTATGTTGAACGCCCGTTGGGGTTGTGAGGGTCATACATTGACGGATGTACAAGAGATATTATTTCTTGTTGCAGTTACCATGGGTGATTGCACTACTAGGAGGTGGTGAAATGTCAACAGATATAGGTTACAACCTACCTCATGTTGTGTAAAAAGATGGAAGTAACCATCCCTCCCACATGAGAATGGCAACAAGATGTAGGTAAATATCCCTACCACATGTGGCAAAAAAAAAAGTTGAAGAGCCACATGTTTTATGTTTATTGGAAAATGCTTCTTGTATACCATGCTCTATACGGTATACTCTTTTCAACAAAGAAGGTGTTGATTAATTCGTCTTACATCAAAAAATGTGTTTCTTAATTAAAGGTATAGTTCATCAAACTTGATCTTCTATTGGGTACTATGTCTACAACTAATTCCTTGAATATTTTGTTTTGGCTCACAAACTCATGCAGCTGTGTATCAGCAAAGTAAGCAACAACTATCCCAAAGAGGCAGACAAAAGTAGAAATAGAGCAGGCCCATATTTGGGCCTAGGCAAGCTAGGCAAGTGTCTAGGGCCACCAAACCATAGGGCCTCTTAGTTCTTCAGCCCATCTAGCTTTTATCTGTTAGGTTTTTGTTTTTTTGTAAGCCCAACTCTATTTTAATCAAACAAAAATGATTTAAATCTATTCTAAGCCCAAATTTGCAAGCCCATGTTTTAATCAGACACATATAAGAGGCCTCCTTTCAATATCTTTATTTCTTTTTTCGGCAGAAAAACCTAAGTTTAATTGAAAATAGAAAATTTCCTTGCAATTCTAATGTAGCTTCAAAGATTATATTACCTTTGCTTTTATAGTTTTAATTATGTACTTCAAATTATCGATATCATGTAAAGTTTTTTCATATTATCATATGAATGCAAAAGGCCTCACCGAGTCACTACCAAGTGCCTTCCAGTATATACAAGAAACTCTAGGGCCACTAAAATCTCAGATACGGCACTGCAATAGAGTCCCAACTATTCCACAGTTTGTCAATAGAGTTGACAACATATATAGGAAGGCATATTCCCATCAATTAAACATGTGGATATATTTCAATTTAGAGATCACACCCAAACATAAGCTACTCTGCAAAACTCGTCTTTTTCAATAATTAGTTATATATTGATAATTTGCATGTATTGAAATTATAATATTTGACAATTGGTCCCTTAAGGATTTGGATTTAATTTTTATTTACATAAAAGGATGAGATAGTAATTATAAAAATAAAAAGATTGGAGATTTAAAACCCACGTTTACATGGATTTCAGAATACACATATTCTTTCATTAACAAAACTTGTTTTGTATACCTTTAAGGATGCAATATTATGTCCCTGCTATGGTGCAAATAGTCTCTGGACGATTGGTCTCCCAAGATACAACAGTTCTTCACTCTATTAAACTGCACTGTAATGGTATAGTACTGATAAGTCCTCAAAAGTGTATATTTATCCCCGAATAACACCTTGTTTGGATAGCACTTAGCTTATATTATTGTCTTATATCTATTGATTAGTGCTTTCTTGTCATTTGTGTAGGTTTCATGAACCAAAATGCGAATATTGTGTTAAAGCCCGCCAAAAGCCAAGAAATGCCATTAAAAGAGTGTTATTTGCAAAAAGAAATTAAATTGCTATTTGCACCCAAAGAGTTGTTGAGGGCACCCCATGGACTGGTCCTGTGGGCTTGACCTTATGTCCAAGGTGGGTGGTCCAAATCTCAGCTCAATCCAAGTTATAATGGGCTTAGAAGTCAAAAGATCCATTGAAGCCTTTCATTGAAGTCCAATCTTAAAAAGGCTCTATATGATGATCCAGAACTCTGATTTGGGCCCATGAGCTGTCTATTTGAAGGTCTTGGTCCAGGATACAACTTAGGCCCAAGATAATTAGGATTTAGTGAAGTCTTGATGCTTTTAGAAGGCCTACAACAGCCACCATGAATTTAACCTAACTTGGAGAGAAAATATACTTTGTGAGCAAGTAATATGCTTTGTATTCTCTATATAAAGAGAAGTAGTAGATAGGGTTTAGGTAGTTCATCTTCTCTCTTGAACTCAAAGTCTTGAACTTGTATTCTTGACTTCTCTTCTTATTCTCAGTAATAATCCATTCTCTTTTCCTTTATGATGTCGTGTTCTTTATTTACTTACTCCATGGTGTCATTATCAAAGATGAGTAGCTAAGTTACCTTTAGGGGAATGGTTGAAGCACTCTAGATAATGCAAAAGCGCCATGTTTATTCTTTAGGTTCATTGTGATTCAAAGTTCTTAATGTTTCTAGACATGAAGTAAGCATGATTATTTATGTGGTATTGTTATCCATGTTAATTAAATACTATTGTTAGAGTATAGGGAGACCTAGCTATAATGATTGTATTAGATTAATTAGAGATATGTGATCGAATAGTTGAGAGGTGACTATCATATATCTAGACTATTTTGATGAAGTTTTAGTGAGAAAAAACAGCAGCTTCAATTCAACAGTGTTTAAATAAACACAAGCACCTTTTCTTAACAAGTTCACGCATGGTCAGCGACATTGTATGTGGCTAAAGAATTCCATTCCCCTGATATTAGTGCAATAAAACTTAATTCCGATCATAATTCCGATCGTCGGTGAGAGAGTGCGAGTGGTTTTCTGATATCAGGAGTCTGATCTAAAGGAACGGGGGTTTATGCTGTGGTGGTTGAGGAAGCGAGGGAGGAAACTCGGTTTAATCTTCAACCATGGTTCCTAGTTCTGTTTTAGTGAAGACAATCTCAGAGGTTTTGTGCTGAGTATGGTGGATTGAAGTCCCATCTTTGCTGGAAAGGTGGGTGCTTGGTCTGGGTTTATATCCCATGGAGGACTCTAGAAGACAAAAGGGCCCTAGGGAATGGTGGAGGAGATTTCCAATTGTAGAACTGAAGGCCTTTGATTTCAAGCGACGGCTAACAGGGTTGGAAGAAGAAAGGATAAGAATAAAGGAAAATGGTCGGAAAGGGGTGTTCAAGACGATAAAGTCACAATCTTGGGGGTTTTGAAGGAGAACAAAAATGGAAAATTTTTGGAAGCTAATTTTTCGAACAAAAAGGGCAATCAAAGAGGTAGAGTAATTAGATTCCCAGCTGGAAAAGGGAAGGATGGATGGGCTGATTTGGGTCTTTTTTTAATAGATTTCTTCTTACCCGGAGCTCGTCATGCAGCCCAAATAGAGAAGGAGGTACCAAGGGGTTCAGAAGCTAAGGGGGGGGGGGGGGGGGGGGGGGGGGGGCGCTAACAGAGCATCTACATGGGCAGAGTTGGTGGTGAGAGGTGCACCCCAAAGTCAGAGTTCAACATCTCAGAGAGGCCAAACTGTAAAAGTACTTAGGGAACGGACAACGCATCACAATAGTGATGAGGTGCAAACGACAATTCGGGTGGGAGAAGATGGGTTAAGATCGAACTTTAATTGGTGGAGGACATCAGTTATAGGGAAAGCCAACACAAAGATGATTGACTGGAAATGGGTGTTACTACAAGTAGAGGCAGAATTTCAGGGCTCCAAAATGTTCATAATGGATACTGGGGAAGCTGTCTTTGCTTTGAAAACGGAGGAGGAGGTTAAGGTTTTAGCTTCAAAGATACCCATTCGAGAGAATGGAGTGGAGGTGAGGTTTAGTGCGTGGGCGCCTGACTTCCACAGTCTAAAGGAGCCAATCACACAACAGAGGGTGGAGGTGATTATGAGGGGAATCCCTGCCCACATGAAGAGGAAAGAGATAGTGAAAACTATGGTAGGGAAATTCTGCTCTGACTTTGAAATCGATGGTGACTCCTTGAATTTCAGAAGTGCCTTTGTATAGGTTGTGCTGAAGAACATTAATCTGGGTAGAATTCCTAGAATTTTGAACCTAGAAGAGAAAGGGAAGATTTTTCCGGTTTTGTTATGTCTGAGGTCCGAATTCGAGGAAGAGGAAAGTTATCACGAAGGGGGCACGATCAGCAGAGAAAAAGATACAGTGTTTCCGGCTTCTGAGCACAGTCGTGGGGGTGGAGAGAGGGGTAGTGATCCCATATTCTAGCGGGTTAGGGAGACGGTAGACAGCCACAACCCAACCTGTGGACATGTGGAAAGAGAGAAGTCCCCAATGTTATTAGATAATGGAGACCATGGCTGCAGTCCAGCTAAGAGTAAGTCAAAGAGCCCAACCCGACACCAGGGCCCAGATCTAACGAATGGGTATGAAGCCCTGGCCCATTATGAGCCTGAAGAAGGGGAATTGAATGTGGACTGCTATGCGGATCAGGGGGGGTGAGTCCAAGAGGAAGCCCAGATGTTTAGACACCAGGGCCATGCACAGGAGGCACAAGAGGCCCAGATTCACATTATCTTCCAAGCAAATCTAAGAGAAAGGCCCAAGCCCCATGCAACAGTAATGTTTGGAGTCACAGCTTGGTGCTTTCAAAAAGGCTATGACCTGGGAATTCGGTAGCATACAAGGGCAGGAAGAGGCACGACAACAACAAAGAATTGGCCGTGAGGGCCTTGGAAATGCTTGAGCAACAATCAGTACAATCAAAGGAAACACCTGCACTTGATTTAAACCAGGTATGTAGTGTCTCGGGATCAGATGTAAATGCCATCCAACCTTCAGCAAGTATCGAAACAGTGGAACAGGGACAACAACAAGCTAGAGGGACTCAACTAGTTGATTTACTACGCAGAGTGAGTCTAGAGTATAGGGAAAGTTGTACACCTGATCGCCCACCTGGCTTTGAGAATGGTCCAAGACTTCGTCAGGATTTTGATTTTAACAAATTATTGGAAGCTGTTAGCCAAAAATTTAGGACAAAGGAAGATGTTGAAAAATGGGTCCATGGAACAGTGAGACACATTGCAAGTTTTATGGGGGTAACATCAAACTTAGGTGGGGGGGGGGGGGGGGGGGCAAGCAGTAGAGAAGTTCTTTGTGGATCTGGCCTGGAACAAGCTAAAGGCTAAACGAGTGCCTGAGATTGATCCGGATGAACAGGAAGTTAAAAATTATGAGAACTCCAACGAAGTTCTCAGGGCAGTCAATGTTTCTTGATGGGTAAGATCTCAACGTGGAATGCGAGAGGCCTTCATAGTGAAGCCTCACAAGCAAGTGTTAAGAAGCTAATTAGTTACTCAAGGGCGGAAATGGTGTTATTACAAGAATCTAAAATTCAAGAAGAGAGTTTGATTGCTAATGCTAGAATGTGGCCCGAAGAATGGAAATGGGTGTGGGTTCCTTCGATTGGTTTGTCGGGTGGTATGATTGTAGCATGGAATCCGGGAGTGTTCAATGTAGTGGATACAAAGTTGGGGAAATACTCTATTTCCTTAAAGTGCACCATCAGTAGTGAAGACTATTATTGTGTGGTCTCTTGTGTTTATGGTCCGAATAATAAAACTCTTCTTCAAGAGTTTTTCGAAGAGAGCTTGGGAATGTGAGAACATGGTGCGACCATCCATGGTGCATTGGAGGGGATTTCAATGTCATCCGCTTTTGTCATGAGAAAAGAGGGGGGAGTAGGCTCACGAGGCCTATGAGACAATTTGCGGATTTTCAAAATCACTATGAACTTGTGGAACACAACTTGGAAGGTGCTTGTTACACATGGTCGAACAATCAATCTAATCCGGTGATGACTCGACTAGATCGCTTCATAACATCGGGAGATTGGGACCAATATTTCGGGGATGCTAGACAAAAAGCTCTACCAAAATTCTCTTCGGACCATCGTGCGGTTCTCTTTGACCTAAGCAAACGAAAGAAGAAACCTAAACCTTTTAGGTTTGAGCTCATGTGGTTGGAGGATAAAGGATTTGAAGAACTTATGAAGGAGTGGTGGAGTAGCTATGAGTTTGAAGGGACCCCAAGTTATGTTTGGTGGAGGAAAATTAAGGAGTTGAAGGAGAACTTAAAGAAGTGGAATAAAGAAGTTTTCGGGAAGGTGGATAGAAAATAGAGGAAAGAATGCGAAGGGTTGATGAGATAGATAAGAAGGAGGAGTCCGAGAACCTTAGTAATGAAGAATTCGTGGAGAGAGCCCTACTTCGAGATGATCTTCACCACTTGCTAAGGAAGAATGAAATCTCATGGCGACCAAAATCATGCTTTAAGTTCTATCAAGAGGGCTAAAGTAACACTAAGTATTATCATGCTATGGCCAATATACGGAGGAGGATGAATAGACTTGCGTGTCTATCTATTGATGGTTTGATTTGTAGGGAGGAAGAAAGGATCCGCGATCATATTGTTGATTTTTATTCCAATCTTTACACGGAGGAGAACAAAGGGAGACCAAAACTAGATGGAATGCACTTTGATGCAATAGATGAGACAACAAAGCATGATTTGAGAAACCTTTCGAGATGGAAGAGGTGGTACTAGCTCTCAAGGAGATGGTAGGAGACAAAGCACCGGGACCTGATGGTATTCCTATTGTGATATATAGGAAGTTTTGGCACATCTTTAAAGACGATATGATGGCAGTTATCAGGGAGTTCTACCATTCTGAATTCCTTGATTGGAGGAACAATGCAACCTATATCACCCTTATTCCGAAGAAAGAAGGAATGCTCTCTTTGTCCGACTATAGACCAATAAGTTTGATTGGGGGAGTTTACAAGGTGATCTCTAAAATGATTGCCACTCGCATCAAAGGTACGTTAAACACTACTGTCTTTAGTCCTCAAGGAGCATTCATTGGAGAAAGACAAATCCTAGATAGCATCCTCATCGCCAACGAATGTGTGGATACTATGATTTTGGAGGAAGATCCAGGATTGTTATGTAAGGTGGAAATTACTAAAGCGTATGACCACGTTAATTGGTCTTTCCTTGACTATGTTCTTGGTAGGATGGGCTTAGGACTAAAGTGGAGGAAATGGGTCCACTCTTGTCTCTCAACGACACATTTCTCCATATTGATCGACGGGGTCCCCGAGGGTAATTCCAAAGCCCAAAGGGGCTTGAGGCAAGGAGACCCCCTATCCCCCTTTCTCTTCATTTTGGTGATGGAGGTCTTGGCTAGGTTTACTCAAAAATGCATGAACGAGGGATTGATGAATGTTTTCCAAATGGGAAACGAGCGTGTTGGAATCTTGCAATTTGCGGACGATACACTTTTTCTCATAGAGCCGTCCATGAAGGCATTGGATTGTGTGAAGATTATCCTCTTTTTTTTTAAGCCGTCACCGAGTTGAAGTTAAATTTTGCAAAGTCATCACTCTATGGTGTGGGGGATGTGAATAACATTGAAAGTATGGCCGAGTTTCTTGGGTGTGAAGTGGGGAAGCTACCCACCAAATATCTTGGCCTACCTCTTGGGGCAAAATTCAAAAATGTGGGAGTGTGGGACTCGATTATAGAATCCTTCCGAAGGCGGCTTAGTGGGTGGCAAAGGAAGCTCCTTTCAAAGGGTGGTAGGCTCATTTTTGTCAAGAGCACTCTTTCGAGTTTGACCGTTTATCATCTCTCCCTTTTGACTATTCCGACAAGAGTGGCCAAGAAACTTGAGAAGATCATCCGGGACTTTCTTTGGGGCTCAAAGGAAGAGAAACGAAGAATCCACTTAGTGGCATGTGAAAAAGTGTGCACACCGATGGAGCTTGGTGGTTTGGGTATCCGAAACATGAGGTACTTGAATCGTGCCCTCCTAGGGAAGTGGCTTTGGAGGTACGGCTAAGAGAATAATGCATGGTGGAAGAAACTCATCGAAGCGAAGTATGGAAAATGCGATAAAGGTGGGAAGCACAACAGTGTTTCACAAACCTATGGGTGTAGCTTGTGGAAGCGTATTGTGGCAGGGCAAGAGGAGTTCTTCAAGTCTATCAAGCATGTGGTTAATAGGGGAGATAAAACAAGCTTTTGGCATGATAAGTGGATTGGCAATGACATTCTTGCTTTGAAATACCCAAGAATTTATAGGTTTGCATCCATGAAAGATGGGTCGGTTGATGAACACTATGATGCCGGAGGGCTTTGCGACCTAAAACTTAGAAGGACACTATTCCGAGATGGGGAGAGACAACAACTTCTAGCACTTAAGGAAGTCCTAGATGACATTGAGCTTATTGAGGAGGATGACTTTTTGGAATGGTCTAATGCCAAGTCCAAACGATTCTCGGTGAAATCATACTATTCCTCCCTAACATCACCAAGTCATAGCGAGGAGGAGAATGAGGAAGGGTATCCCTTCGAATTAGTTTGGAGCCCGAGAATCCCGACTAATGTGAAAATTTTTATGTGGTGCCTTTGTTGGAATAATATCCTAACTATTGACAATCTCAGGAAAAAAGGAATGATCATCCCAAACAGGTGTATTATCTGTAAGCAAGAGGAAAAATCAATTGACCATCTATTTTTCCGGTGCAGCAAAGTTACAGAAGTTTGGGAGCAAATTACAGACTACAACCATAGAGCAGCACTATGCATGGCAGAGGCTCAGTCACCACAACAGTTTCTCAAAAATTGGCCTAGGGTCAATAAGCCTGGTTTGATTAGCAAAATGTGGGCAATTATGCCGTATACAGTTTTGTGGATCATATGGACAACAAGGAATAATATGCTGTTTCAAGATGGAGATTTTCAGGTGACAAAAATTGTAAATCAAATTAAGTGCGTAGTCTGGGCATGGATTAACATTGAAAAATCTTGCAACACTTTGAAGGAAGGATATGATTTTCGGGATTTGGTTCAGAGGTGGCATGAGCTGTTCAGAGAGCAGTGAGGGGGAATGAATAGAAAGAGGTGCAGAGTGTTTTTGTCCAGGAGTTATAACAATTGCCCAGAGTCAGAGGGTGCAGTGTCTAATAGTGGCAAAGGGAAGCAGCAGTAGAAGAGCCTGTAAGACTTTATTCTTCAAACTCTTGTAACTGTTGTGTTGTTATGACCTGACGGTGCTATAAGCACGCTGATCAGGATTGTACTCGTGAGTTTATTAGAAGCGTAATAATAATCTTACTTTATCAAAAAAAAAGAATTAATCTTTTTTATTGGACCCCTTTTATAATCAAATTGAATAGCTGAGAGGTTACGGTTTGATTATGAATTAATATGTTGAATTAATTGAGTTAAATAGCTGAGAGGTGACGGTTTAATTAATAAAGCATATTCAATAGCACATAATCACATATAAAGAATCTCGCTTTAATTAACTGGAATAGCTGAGAGGTGACTACTTGATTATTTAAGGTATTAATGATTAATTGGAATAGCTGAGAGGTAACTAATTAATTGTTATTGATTGAACATTAATGAATGTCATGTACGTTTGCATTGTTTAGTTTGTGGATACCAATTCTTCCCCCCTATTCATCATAAGATCTTCTTTCCATCTTCTATTATATTGGTTTAATTATTTGTTATTTATTTAATTGTCTGTAGGAAGTAGAATCAATATCAATCTTATTCATTAGTTCATGTTGTGTTCTTAAGTTATTATTTTCTACTGTGTTTGAACTAAGAATTCCCCCTTCGAGGTAGGTAAGACCCTTATTTGTTACTTGTTTTACATTGATAATCAATATTTACAGGCACAAAAAGGAAAATATCAATATAAATTCATCTTTTGATTAGAAGGTAACAAAAAGCCTTCATCAAGTACCAACGAACGAATATGAAGAACCCTTCGTTCAAATTATTGTAGAGAAATGAGGAAGACTTTGTCTAATTAATTGTATACTAATTGGCCAGATTAGCACACTATTTATAGTCACATAAGTGTCTCTCCATAGGTGTCTTCTCACACAGATACACCTTTTAGAAAACAAGGTGATAAGTTCTTTCAAAATGTCTTTTCACAAATAAGCACCTATTGTAAACTAAAGGAAAATATGTGTCTTTTCATAAAAGAATTATGAAAATACACTGAATCTGGTCGCACCGATTATGAAAATGTGTTATCCAATGGATACACCTTTTATCCTTAATTTTCACTCATAATTAAATATGTTATTAAACAGATTTTCAACAATCTTAATGTTAATTTATCTAAAAAAGTGTTATGCTAATTGGAGATCATTCGTAATTGTTGCATCCTAGTTTTAGAGTGAAACAAACAAAATTTGGGTTTTCTCATGTCACTTTTGAACAAGTACAATAATTGAGTTAGAAATCAATCTTACCTTGATGATAAATTCATGAAATTTTTACCACATACTTTCTGTAAAGGCCTTTTGAAAATATCCAAATTTCATACAGATCTAAATTTATCTTTAGAGAGATAAAAATTATTTTGTATAGTGTTGTTACGGTATCTCTTAAACTGCTACATTCACAATGTTTTGAGCTCTAACTTTGCTATAAAAGTATAAAGGAAGTGGTAAATGGTTATATATATATATATATGTTTTTAGGAAGGAACATCTATGACCTCATTCTTATGGTTTAACAGATGGTTCTTTCTTGATCGATCTGCACAATCTATGCCGGCTAGCTGATGTGAATGGTAACATGAATCTATTTTGTGCATATGTAAAATAGAGTACCTTAGTCGGCTTCATATATGTTCGGGGTAAACCCAACTTATAATTCTTGCAGTAGATTCGTCAAGGGTAATTTTATTATCATCAACTAAGGAAATTTTGATTCGAGAAAAGTCCAAGCATTAGTGTGTGTTGGGTTTATATATATTTTTTGGAAAGTCCAAGCATTAGTGAGTGTTGGGTTTATATATATTTCTTGAAAGAGTAGAAAAGGCTTCAGGAGAACAACTTTCGAATGGATTTTCTGAGAGTTCGAGCGGATATGGGTTTTCAGGTGTAGATGGTTTGAATGGAATTTCTGAACGTTCGAACGGTTGAAAAGAGGTATGCAGTCTGACAAGGTACATTCAAAAAAAATTTCTCAACGTTCGAACAATTTTATGTTTTCTGCGTTCAAAAGTGTTTTTTTGACTGAAGACGTTCGAACGAGATTTTCTGGCGTTTGAACGGATCAATTTTTTTTGGGATAGTGGGTCTGATTTCTAGGTTATTTCGGACTTAGATATAATAGCAACAGAATTTGTAAACCTTAATGAGAGCGTATGAGAGATCTTATAGAAGCCATTAGAGAGTTTGAGAGAACTTCTTGTGAGGAAGAAAACCTAATTGGTTTTTCTTTGTGTGTACTTGTAAGATCGTCTTGATATATTGATAAACAATCGTTTTTCTTCCCGTGGACGTAGGCATATTGCCGAATCACGTAAATCTTGTGTCTTGGTGTGTTTGCATATTTGATTTTGTTGTTTTATCGTTTATTTCATATATTATCTCAATAAAGCTTGAATTTATCAAAAAATTAATAAAAATCATAGTTGTATATTAGTTTTCATTGCACACAACACTAAGGAAGCATGAACAATGTTTCGGAAGCGTCGTTACGAGGTTATTAGAAATGTTAATGATACTGAAGGAATACTTTCAAGTAGACTTTCATTGCTAGAAACTTAAGAAGAATTTCGAACAAGCCTTCATAGACATTAATTTCAAGTCCACCCCATATGTTAAAGTCGATCGTCTTGCTTTTTTTTTCACTAGATTAAACCGTGGTTTAGGAAATTGTTTATGTAAAGTGGTATTTTCTCATGTTGTTATGATTCTCTTCGAGGGAATCTTTAAGAATGTGGTCGTTTTTTTTCCAATGTAATGTAAATGCAGAAATAAGCTAAGTGAACAAAATGGTAGGGAAGATGATTGAAGAAGTGGAGAGGAAAGAGTTGAGAAATGAAGTAGTTAAACTATCATAAGGTGATAGTTGCCTACGTATCTAAGAATGAACAAGTCCCAGAATCAAGTCTACGTAGTTCATTTATATAGATTATTAGGAGAACGACTAGCTCATTAATTGTCTAACGACAGGATCAATTAATGAGCTTATGTTACAAATTGATTGTGAAAGAAATTGTAACTGAATAGAATAAACGTGACTCCTAAAAGCTTAATCTTATTTTCTACATCATTGGCCTTATCTATAAAACCGGACACAAACTAGGGTTTGTCGATGTAGGGGTACTATATACAACATACATGTGGCACCATCTCTACCGTCCATCATGGTGCCACATGTCAACATCTAATGGGCTCTCTCTTGATGGCACAAGTTACAAAGTTAAGCCTTATTATTACAAAGATATTTTCCCTATTATTACCCTATTAATTGCTAAGAATGGAGTTACATTGTAGCCTATAAATATAAAGGCAAACTACTCATCTTCTCATGGTCTCATGGTGAATCATACACAAGACCTCAACACTCTCTCATGAGACCTCACCTCTCAGGTCTCATCTCTCTCTTGAGCTCTCTCCATTATCGAGCTCCCATTTTGTATCACCACTACTATAATAAAGTTCATTCTCTCTCTCCGTGGATGTAGGCACAATTGCCGAACCACGTATACAATGGTGTTCACGTCTCTACTTTATTATTGTTCATATCATACACATCATTATCTTTCATTAATGTATTGACCAACCTCACAAATATGGTTAATACATTTGGCGCCGACTACAGGGACTTGGGATTTTCTCAAGCGAATTCCACCCACCAACCCCACCGAACACCATTGTTCTAAGGTTCTCAGATGGTGATTTTCAAGAAATTCGTTGAATTTGAAAAGATAGAATTGCAACTCACAGTTGGGGGCTTGGAGCAAATTGTTTACACAATTATTGGACTCGACAGAAGCAAGATAAGTATCACTTTAATATTTTTTGGTGATTGAAATGAGGCACCGAGCTATCAAGGAGCGACCTCATCATCTACTGTTTATTCTACACAGTTTCACATATATTTATCTGGTGATATATTTTCATGTACAAATATCAGTTTACATTCTCATTATATTGATATGTTTAATTATCAATTCAACATGTGGCCATGGTTCAACAACTTATTTCAGATCCATTTGCCATGCCACATCAATTCTCGTGGTTATTTACAAAAAACCATGGAATGGATTCAGTTACTGATTCACATTTTTTACCTTGGTCATATGGTCTTTCAAGTTCAGGTCTCTCATCGTGACCTCGACAGGTCTACCAACGACCTCTCAGGTCTCCTCGCGACCTCACCAGGTCCTTCATACCAGGTCCTTCATGCCAGGTCCTTCATGCCAGGTCCTTCATGCCAGGTCCTTCATACCAGGTCTTTCATGCCAGGTCCTTCATGCCAGGTCCTTCATACCAGGTCTTTCATGCCAGGTCCTTCATACTAGGTCCTTCATGCCAGGTCCTTCATGCCAGGTCCTTCATGCCAAGTCCTTCATACCAGGTCCTTCATGCCAGGTCCTTCATCACGACCTCACCAGGTCTATCAACGACCTCACCAGGTCTATCAACGACCTCCTCAAATTACAGGTCTTTCAACGACCTCAAGAATATTTATGCCATACAGGGGGTTATTCTCACTTTATCTAATGAAATTAACTTATTATTAGCACAATTAGCTATTAATGATATTTTTTGTAGCTCTCTCTATGTGCAGGTCACATGAACACGACCTCACTCCCCATGAGCTATTTTTGCACAAATGTGCCACATTGCTTTCACTGAACTCTTTACAAGTGAAATGCTTGACATACAATATGGCCACCCTCATTGACTAGTGAGTCACTCGTATGCGGGACGACCTCAAACACAATTCTCTAGCCACACGCCTGGTCGAATGCATTCACTCTCAACGCAATGCAGACCCACAAAGGCCACATGCCCGAGAATTGTCAAACAGGTCTCCACGCTGCGACCATTCACTAGATCGGGCACCAAAAGGTTCCAAGTAACTCTCAAAACACTTGGTCAACCAATGTTCTTTCTCAAACGAGCTACATGTGCACTCCAAAGTGCCACATCTATCGGAATGTCCAATCACAAGGCGACAAAGATAGTACATACAAAACTCATAAGGAAGACATACAGTTCAGCGTAAGTCTCTTACTAAATTTTATAATATTTCACATGGTAACATTATCAACAAGTATCAGGTCTATGCAACTCGACCACAAAAAGACAACCACCCATGAATGCAAGAAGACCCACTTCAGTACGACCTGCTTGCAGCTGTCCATCTCGTCTACATGCCTTCTGAACGAGCTACCAGGTCTCCCTGGAACTAACTAGCTCGCTATACACAAATTCATGATCGAGTTGCCATTACCACAATGGACCTTCATCGCGTCCTGCAAATCTCAATGATCAAGCTCATCAAAATTTGGGGCGGATCGACTTCGTTAAAGAACCCCATATTTCATTCATCTTGGGGGCTGGATCGGTTCGATTATTTTTTTTCAGCCCGAACTCCGTTCAACGTAAAAAGAGGGGACTTATGTAGGGGTACTATATACAACATACATGTGGCACCATCTCTACCGTCCATCATGGTGCCACATGTCAATATCTAATGGGCTCTCTCTTGATGGCACAAGTTACAAAGTTAAGCCTTATTATTACAAAGATATTTTGACCATTATTACCCTATTAATTGCTAAGAATGGAGTTACATTGTAGCCTATAAATATAAAGGCAAACTACTCATCTTCTCATGGTCTCATGGTGAATCATACACAAGACCTCAACACTCTCTCATGAGACCTCACCTCTCAGGTCTCATCTCTCTCTTGAGCTCTCTCCATTATCGAGCTCCCATTTTGTATCACCACTACTATAATAAAGTTCATTCTCTCTCTCCGTGGATGTAGGCACAATTGTCGAACCACGTATATAATGGTGTTCACGTCTCTACTTTATTATTGTTCATATCAGACACATCATCATCTTTCATTAATGTATTGACCAACCTCACAAAAATGGTTAATACAGTCGAGAAATCGGATCTAAACTACGCCCAGTATACATAAACTGGGCGCGGAAGCAAGCCTATATGTAGTTCATTTATATAGGTGATTGGGACAATGACTAGCTCATTAATTGTCTAACGACAGGATCAATTAATGAGCTTATATTACAAATTGATTGTGAAAAAAATCGTAACTGAAGAGAATAAATGTGACTCCCAAAAGCTTAATCTTATTTTCTACATCATTGGCCTTATCTACAAAACCAAACACAAACTAGGGTTTGTCGAGAAATCGGACCTAAAACTGCGTCCAGTATGCATAAACACGCAGTTGGTTCGAACGTCCAAAGAATTGGATCGAACGTCTGACACGAATCTCCAATTTCTAGAGAGCATGTAAAACAACCATTCGAACGTCCCAAATTTTGGTTCGGCGGGCAGTGTGTTCCTGAAACCGCAAATTTTTATATAATACTAGAATTAATTAAATTACACTATATAATAATAAATTTTGAATATTTTCTTTGATGATGCTCAAAAATAGAGTTTGGCAAAAGCTTGATTCTTAGCAAATTTTATGTAGTTAAATTTTTGACAAACTATGTAGTCGCGTTTAACACAAACTCGATTGAAATAGAGTTTGGGTATTATTTTACATAAATACCCAAAAATTGTTACTATATCCTATAAATAAAATAAAATAAATATTGTAACATATTAAAATTTAGCAGAACTGCGAAACACCTAAATTTCAGCTTAGAAACCAATCATAAACCTTTCGAAGGCACTGCTGATGGTAATTTCAGTTTTCCATAGTTGTGGTCTTGAGGAGTATAAAAATACATTAATAAGGGAGTTCCACACTTTTAAAGGTGACAGGTGATTCTGCTCCTTGTAGTGATTTCCAATATTTTATCTTACATCAGATTAATTACAATGGATGACAACTCCATGGCTGATCAAGGAAAGGGTAATGGAAATGGTACTCAAAGTGCCTGCTACATATGCTATATATGTATATTCTACTAGAGTCGAGCATATAAAGACAGTAATTTCAAGTCCAGTTCATGCGTAGGTCAATGCTATAGACAGACTCCATCACATTAATTTCGCATTAATTTTGTTAGTCTAAATAGTTAGATTCCAATGAGACACATTCATTCATATATGGAGACTTGGTCTTTTTAGTCTTGTTTGTTTTGTATTCATTTGATTCGATCGTGGTTAAATCCTTTCCATGGAATTTTTTCATAGAGTGGCCCATATTGAGGTTTCAAATTCAAAATTGTAGTTAGCCGTCATGTTTAAACTTCTTAATAGGCTTTATTGGATGGCATAAAGATTACAATAGAGATGGAGAAAATTGAAGCAAGGTATTCACGCTGGGATATCTGACACTGATGTTGATTTGTACAACCTATAGGACTTGGTTAAGTCCTATAACCCCACTTCCAATTAGGCTTTCATTGAACCTCAAATCTTCCCTTTAACCCCACTTCCAATTTTCTTTTCTAAAATAGCTATGGGTAAGTCGATCCATAACCAAGTGAGCAATATCACAACATTTGATCTCCATAAAAAGGGTGTGTTGCATACTAATGAGAAGCATCACACAGGTATTACAGTCCAATACAAATCTATCATCTGCAACCTATAACAAGCAGAACAACTCAAAACATTTATAAAGAAAAAGAGCAAATGTCCATTTTTATTTCCTAACATAACACACAATAAACCTACAAACATGAACAACATTTTTTTATGAATTTATTTCTAAAATCATCCGCAAGGCTTGGTAAAGGTCAATTATATTCATCACTCAGAAATACTCAGTAAACCCCCAATTGGAAATTGTGATTGCAATTCTACCAAATAGAATTTCTTGAACTTGAAATCACCACTTTGAGAGCCTTACAACAATGGTGTAATGGTGGGGTTGGTGGGTGGAATTCGCTTGAGAAAATCCCAAGTCCTTGTAGTCGGCGCCAAATGTATTGACCATATTTGTGAGGTTGGTCAATACATTAATGAAAGATGATGTGTAAATGATATGAACAATAATAATAAAGTAGAGACATGAACACCATTGTTTACGTGGTTCGGCAATTGTGCCTACATCCACGGAGAGGGAGAAAGAAGTTTATTATAGTAGTGGTGGTGATACAAAATGGGAGCTCGATTATGAGGAGAGCTCGAGAGAGATGAGACCTGAGAGGTGAGGTCTCATCATGAGAGATTTGGGAGGTCGTTGATCATGAGACCTCACCATGAGATAGTGTTGAGAGCATTCCACTATCAGAAGATAAGATATGTGAGAAGATGAGAACATGTGAGAAGATCAGAACATGCCTAGAATGAGTAGCTTGCCTTCATATTTATAGGCTACAATGTAACTCCACTCTTAGCATTTACTAGGGTAATAATGAGAGAATATCTTTGTAGTAATTGGCTTTAACTTTGTAACTTGTGTCATCAAGAGAGAACCCATTAGATGTTGACACGTGGCACCATGATGAACGGTACAGATGGTGCCACATGTATGTTGTATATAGTACCCCTACAATGTTTCTTGATACGAAGTAATTCACTGACAACATCAATCATTATCATCCGTTCCGCCGGTGCTTCTGTCCAACAAGTGACTCCAAGTGTGATTGCAGAAACCAAACAATCTTGTAGTCTAGCTTGGGTGTTGCTCTGCTCCACAATTTCATTATTAGCTTCAACAAGCAGGGTATCCACAATGCCCATCACTTGATTCGGCAAAGCCATTGCAGCATAGTTATGCAAACTCAAACCATTCAGAAACATCTCATCTGTTGGTCTCTTTCTTGTAAACATCTCTAGCAACAATATCCCATAACTGTACACATCTCCTTGCATGGACACCTTAACACCCATGCCGTACTCTGCCATTTATTTAATAAAGTCATATAATTAAGCATGCACTAAGAAGTATGTTATATAAAGCATAATTGCATGTGTTAATAGAAGATTGTGAATTACCTGGAGCAACATATCCAATTGAACCTCTTATGACATCTGAACTGAGCTGACTTTGCGAAGAATCATAGGAAGCGGCAGAGAACATCTTTGCTATTCCAAAATCAGCTACATGAGCAATCAAGTCATCATCAAGAAGAACATTGCTTGGTTTTAAATCACAATGCACTACAGCTGGTTGGCAGTGGTGGTGAAGGTAGTCTAGCGCAGAAGCAACATCAATGGCTATGTCGAGCCTTTGGATGAAACTCAAATTTCTAGACTCACCTTGTTGCTCATTAATTCGTGTATGTAGCCACTCCTCTAAACTCCCATTAGACATGAACTCAAAAACCAAAGCTCTAAAATCATTTCCCTGAAAGTCCACGCTTGAGCAAGCAGTTATGATTTTAAGAAGGTTTCGATGACGAAGATGTCTCAAGGCATTGCATTCAGTTAAGAAACTCTTGGAAGCTCCTTCTCTTTGAAGATTGAGAACCTTCACTGCAACAGTTTGGTTGATATCTTGGAGTATGCTTTTAAACACAGAGCCATAACTCCCAACACCAATCAGATAGTCCATAGAAAATCCATTTGTTACTCGAAAGAGCTCCAAGTAAGAGATCCTCTTGTAGGATGGAATATTAGACAATGTTGTTAAAGATGGTTTATTGTTAAACACTTTTCTTAGATAAAAAGTTAGGAAGAAAAGCAATAACAAAAACAAACATAGGCTTCCAACAGATATAGGGATAATCACTTTGACTAATAATGATGTCTTCTTCTTTGTTTTCTTTGTTTGGATGCATGGAAGAAGCTCCAAGCCTTCATTACCTCCACACAATTTATTATTTCCAACAACTGAAACTAAACTTGAATTTGCAAACACCCCGTTGCGTGGAACCCAACCCTCAAGCTGGTTGAATGACAAATTCAGATAGGCGAGATCTTGAAATTGCTCAAAGTATTCTGGAATCTCACCTGACAAGTTGTTACTGGAAATGTCTACTTTTACTAGACCTTGTAAAGTAATCAATGACTTGGGAATTTCTCCCTCAAAGAAGTTATTTCCCATTAAAAGTTCATTTAGGTTCAAACATTTGCCGAGTGATTCTGGAATGTGACCGGATAATTTATTATCAAAAATCGACAATGACAAAAGTTTTGTTAAGTTACCTACCTCTGATGGAAGTGAACCAGTAAGGGAATTTTGGTACAAGTGAAGGCCAGTCGTTAGAGAGGAAAGACTAATAACTTGGATGGGTATTGTACCAATGAGGTTGTTTGTAGCAAGAGTTAGAATCGCCAAGTTATGGCAGTTTCCTAGAGTGTTTGGTATGCTTCCGCTTAAATTGTTATTTGCTAAACTGAGAATCCACAGTTGAGTCAAATTACCCAAGGAAGATGGAATGTGTCCTGATAACAAGTTCCATCCTATATATAATTTTTGTAGTTGGTTGAGTTTTCCTATAGATGTAGGGATAGTTCCAATGAGATTATTTACAGAAAAACTTATTACTTCAATGTTAACTAAATTGCCAATTTCTATTGGAATATTCCCATAGATACTATTATTGTTCATACTTAGGACTTTGATTGTTGTGGAAAGATTAGATATAGAATCTGGGATTGGACCTTTGAGTTTATTAAAGGCGAAATCTAAGAGTTCTAAGTTGCTACAATTGGTTAGAGACTCTATGAAGTTGAGATCGTTTGTACCTCGGGTTCCCAATTGATTTTCACTAAACAATAACCAACGAAGTCGTTGCAACTTTCCTAAATCTCTTGGCACGGAACCGGTGAAAGCATTCGACCAGATACCAATAATTTGAAGTTTTGTAGCATTGGACAATGAAACTGGGATTGGGCCACTAAATTTATTGCCACCCAAAGAAATTTGTTGGAGTTTTGGAAGAGTAAGGCCGATATCTGGTGGAAGGCTCCCTTCGAATTGATTTTGGTAAACTCCGAAAGTATACATGGTTGAATAGTTGAAAAGGCAAGAAGGAATTCTACCTATGAGATTATTGTTGCCAATATGAAAAAAACCTAACCTCCGAATGTTGCATAAATCGCCAGGAATATTTCCCTCCAAATAATTTTCTGAAAGAATAAGATCAGTCAGAGATGTTAGGTTCCCAAGAGATGGTGGAATTTTTCCAGTCAAGTTGTTTCTGTCAAGTCTCAATTCCAAAAGCTTTGATATGGAAGAAAATCCAGCAAAAATGCTCCCAGAGAGCTTATTACGGATGAGATCGATTCGTCTTAAAGCAGAACAATATGTAATATTGCTTGGAATTTCTCCTTCAAAGGAATTGTTAGGGAGAATGAGATGTCGTAGACGGATCAAGCGACCAATTTCTTTTGGTATTACTCCATGTAATGTAATTTGTTCTCAGAGAGCCAAATGGTTTTAAGAAAACTGAGGCTCCCTATGTAGGGAGAGAGTGTTCCTCCAAGTTCTCGAGATCGAAGATCTAACATGGTGACTCTCTCACGATGTCTTTGACTACATGTGATTCCTTGCCAATCACAATGGTGGAGTGAGTTATTCCATGAATTCAGTACTCCCAGTGGGTCGTCCTGAATTTGGGACTTGATTGCGAGCAACGCAAAACGATCAGATGATTCATTTCTAGAAGAAGCTGTGACTAGTGCTTCTGAGATTGATTTGAATGAACTTAGTGAAAACATACATATAAAACAGAACAACCAAGTCATTTGTTTGAAAGAAATGTGAGTAGAGATTGCATGTGAAGGCAACTCCATGGCTGGCTGATTAAGGAAAGGATAATGGAAGTGCCTTCTATAGTACTATCGAAAAGTCGAAGACTACTATCAGCAAGATTAATTACTATAAAATATAAATTATAGAAGACTCGTAGTCAAGCATATACAGAGATTAATTTCTGGTCCAGTTCATACGTTAATGCTATATATATAATGTTTGCTTTTTCCATTAGATTCAACCGTGGGTTTCACTCTTTAAATTCTAACCACTAAAATCATCCTGTCTAGAAAACTTGACTTGGTTTGTTTGAGATTCAACCGTGGCTTATAGTCTGTTCTAATACCATGTCATTCTACATAATAATATCTAATAATTATCATCCTTTAATAATTTCTATTAAAGGATTCATAGACATTTCTAAAAATTTCTATGGGGTGATGGTGATTTACCATCATATTTTGTTTTGGATTCAAGTTGTAATTTTGATTTGATTAATTAATAAAGTTTAGTTTTTATCGAAAAAAGAAAAAGATGAGACGATTAAAGGATGAACACACACACAAATATTATTTTCGTAAAAAAATAAAATTACAGAGGATGTAAAATATGATAAAAGATTATTGCATATCGATTACCATCTCGACTGAAAATTTCATCAAATAGGATCAGGAGAATGCATACACTTCTGTCTATTCTTATCTTACCAAATAATAGCTCAATAAGACACAGTTTTCGGCTGTGTTATGTTCAAGGGAAAATGATGGAAAGTGACGGAAAGTAAAAATATAACTTAACTTCAGCGAGATACAGAGAAGCCGGTGTCACGAAGGGGTAGAGGGTGGAGGAAAAGGGATTCCATTCATCCATAATTATAGAGCAATCTTTGGAATACGGTTTTTGTTTTTTAAAAAAAGAACCTATTTTCCTTATTTCACTCCCAATTCTATGGAAAGTTCTGTTTCTAAGCATCTTTTATTTTGTTTCTCACTTGTTTCGGTCGTTACATACCTCTTTTCCTCCTCGATTTCATTCATAAACAGATGCAACTAAATTTACATATTCTTAAACTAGCTTGAACCCCAAAAAGAGTATTCCTGCAATTACCAAAACTTATAATTCCTGCAAATGTATTATTACTGCTAGTATTGGTTCGATCGAATGCACTGCCACTATTATTAACATGTAACACCACGATAATGGTGCAACTCAGTTACCGTTTGACTCGTAAACATGCGCTCTATCGGTAAATCGGGTTTACATGTAACTCCAAGTCTTGTTGCTAAAACCAAACCTTCATGTGGTTCTTGCATATTGATTTGCCCAACAGTATCAAGTACCTCGCCATTTTCTTCTAAAAACACCAACGGATCTACAATACCCGACCATGACTTTATTAGATAGGTGATAGTAGACATTTGTGTATCTACTATCAAAAGATATATTTTGTATTGAAATTTTCCTTCTTATGCCTGTAAATATTGATTACCAATGTATAACAAGTAACAAACAAGGATCGTACCTACCTCGAAGGGGGAATTCTTAGCTCAAACACAATAGAAAACAATAACTTAAGAACACCACATAAACCAATTAACAAGATTGAGATTGATTCTACTTTCTACAGGCAATAAATAAATAAACTAATACTTAAACTAATAATAGAAGATGGATAGAGATGGAAAGAAGATCTTATGATAAATAAGGGGAAGAGTTGGTATCCAAAAACTAAACAATGCAAACATACATGCCATTCATTCGTGTTCATCTATAACAATTAAGTAGTCACCTCTCAGCTATTCCAATTAATCATTAATACTTTAATAATCAAGTAGTCACATCTCAGTTATTCCACTCAATTAAAATGGGATTCTCTTATATGTGCTATTGAATATGCTTCATTAATTAAACCGCCACCTCTCAGCTATTTAATTTAATTAACTCAACATATTAATTCATAAACAAACCGTCATCTCTCGGTTATTCAATTTGATTAAAAAAAGGGGTCTAATAAAAGAGATTAATTCTAGATATATGATAGTCACCTCTCAGCTATTCCATCATATATCTGTAATTAATCTAATATAACCATTATAGCTAGGTCTCTCTATACTCTAACAATAGTATTTAATCAACATGGATAACAATAACACATAAATAATCATGCTTACTTCATATAGCGAATAGAAATAAACAAGCATTAAGAACTTTGAATCACAATGAACATAAGAATAAACATGGTGTTTTTGTATTATCTAGAGTGCTTCAACCATTCCCCCTAAAGGGAACTTAGCTACTTATCATTGATAATGACACCAAAGAATAAGTAAATAAAGAACACAACAACATAATGGAAAAGAAAATGGATTATTATTGAGAATAAGAAGATTAATACATTAGAATGAGTTCAAGAGAAAGGTGAACTATTAACTAGCCTAAACCCTAGCTACTACTTCTCTTTATATAGAGAATACAAAGCATATTACTTGCTCACAAAGTTAGGTCAAATTCGTGGTTGCTTCTGTAGATCTTTTAGAAGCAGTAAAACTTCATGAAAACCTAATTTTCTTGGGCCTACGTTGTAGCCTGGAGCAAGACCTTCAGATAGACAGCTCATGGGCCCAAATCAGAGTTCTGGATCTTTATATAAAGTTTTTTTAAGATTGGGCGTCAAATAAAGGCTTTAATAGATCTTTTCACTTGTGGGCTTCATTATAACTTAGATTGAGCTAGAATTTGGACCACCCATCTTGGACATAAAGTCAAGTCCATAGGTGATAGGACCAGTCCACGGGGTGTGCTCAGCAACTCTGTGGATGCAAACAACAATTCTTCTTTCTTGTGCAAATAACACTCTTTTAATGGCTTTTCTTGGCTTTTGGCAGGCTTTAACACAATATTCACATTTTTGCTCATGAAACCTACACAAATGACAAAAAATCACTAATCAATAGATATAACTCAAAAATATAAGCTAAGTGCTATGCAAACAATATGTTATTCGGGGGATAAAGATACACTTTTGAGAACTTGTCAAATACCCCCAAACAGCACTTTGCTTGTCCTCAAGTAAAGGTGAGAAGAAAAGAAATAATGACTCAAAAGAGAAATAGAACTAGGGTGATTGCATTAACCATAGGCATCAAGGCTTTAAAACCACGCAAGGGCTTCCCAGGTGGAGGAGTTATAATCTTCTGAGGGTTTTCTAGAAAAGATACCCACAAACTTACTACAATGACTAATCCAAAGAACAGGATGTTTTACCATTTACCTCAGAAATGGATGTCATCCATACAGTATATCAAGGATAAGGATTTGGAAAACCGTTCATAGGAGATAGCGTATTACAAATGCATGAAAAATAAGCATAATGGTTTCAAATGCATCCAAGACAGGGATGTACACATACAACCACAGGTCTTAAGTCACCATTGGAAAGGTCGCTTTGACTTCTGCCTCACAGACATACACTCGGAAATAAAAATCACTCAGAGATGGTGTTTATCATTTTACCCTATGTGAGGAAAGAAGATGGACAATCATGTCACATATATCATAAGAATGGACTAGTGTAATAGAATGAACTTAGTCTCAAAGAATGGAAAAGTTAGTCGTGCTTGAGATGTCGGATTTTTCACCTTAGCACCTTCTCAATTACTCGCCACATCCTACCATATCGGCTTTGATCAACAAAAGACAGTAATAGGTTGTAACTAGGCTTAGAACATGTCTAGAAATGAAAAAGGTTTTTGTGAAATATTTTTGGAACATTCGGGCCTTCAATTCTTGTAATTTATAATAACAACATTTGGAGAAATTTTTGGATTTTTTCTCTCCAGTAGAAGTGTTTTTCATCTTCTTTGGGAAAATTCAATGAAACTCTAGCTAATTTGTTTGGAATCTTACTTTCTTTTGATTTTCTTGATTTTTTGGAAGATTCTGGCTTTTCAGGAATTTTTCAAACCTTTTGATTTTCAACATTTGGTTCATCTCGCTAGTTTGGAGATTTCTTTGTATTTCTCATTTTCTTCTTTGTAACCACAGAAACAATCATCCTCATGTTCCCAAAAGATCGAGTAGGTAAAAGAACCTGAACATTCTAAGGGTAACTACTCCGCCAATGGAGTTGGGTAAGGATGATGGGCTAAAGAAAAATGCTAAGTAACAAGAAAGGCTCAGAATGTTCAACCTAAGGGATAAATCATTATCAGGGTAGGCTAAGGTAAATAGGGCTTAACTAAATGTCTTTATATCATTTCTAAGTGCTAATATGGTGATCACATCTTGAATAAGGTATAAAACTCAAGTTTATATTACACCCACCTGATGTCATCTCAAGGCTAACTGGAAAAATGAATATGAGACTAAAATTAAAACAGACAAAACTGAGAGGTTGAGTCTTTTGACTTCAGATGTACGTAATAACTCTCCAAGAAAATGACGGGTCTCAAAAGCTCACTGTGTTAAGTCTCCACACTTATTCCTCAAGATTCTCAAGGTGTAATTGCATGTGCACACGTATCTGCCATAAATGCAAGTGAATGTCATGCTTATGCTCATGAAAATGTAGTATGGGACTCAACTACTTGTTGAAGCAATAAATATCCTTAAACTTGAAAAGGATGAAATTAAACCATTATACTCATCATTTTATCCTCAACTTTAGAAAAGTCTTTGTAACAAAGAATTTTTAGATTTTTCAAAATTTTGGATTTTTATACAAGTATGGAAAAAGAAGTTTGAAAATCTTTTGCAAAAAGGTTGTAATACAAGGAATTACATACTAAGACACAACTGAAATAAAATATGCTGAAATAAAAGACTGACTCAACAAAAAAGAGAAATCCTATCCTAAGCTCTCCGTTCTCAAACAACACTTGGTGGGAGGTCATCCAAGTCATCACACCACTTGATGATCGCACGCATCATCACACCCCAATCATCTTCGCCATTTGCCACAAACTCATCATCTTTGTGTAAAACAGGGTAAGTCTCATACTCAGAATCAGCCACCGAAGTGAATTGGCGGCTTCTCCTGATGTACCGATGAGTTGGATCCATAGATGGTAGGCGGGTCCAATCAATATATTTGGCCCGCCACTCAGGATAGCTATAAAGGATAGTCTTACAAATAACAGTAGGAAACAACAACTTATCATGTCCCATGATGAACACATTACGGATACTATCTAGAATCATAGAAAATATGTCAAGGGGATTATAACCCTGAACTGTACCATACACTGCATGCATAGGAATCTCATTAACATACTCCAACGTCTCATACCCCAACAAATTCCTCATAACCCATAAAACAACAGTAGCAACATTAACAGGAAGAGAGATAGTGGGTGCAACAGGTAACTGAGCTGGGTACATGGAAAATGTGCAAGGCCCAAAGTTATCAAGGTAATTTTCAAGGACATCAACATCATTGTCATTGTGGTAGTTATAGTAGGGTGTTACAAGACTGAAGGCAAAAAGGTTGCCAAAGATAAGAGAGATGGCAACTAGGCCTGGCCATATGAACCGAATACCCAAGCCCGACCGAAAATCCGACAAAAAAACTCGCTCGGTACCCGAACCCGACCTGATATGGGCCCGAGATCGACCCGAGAACGAAATTTTCATATAGGGTTTGGACATTCCATCTAAGACCGACCCGAAACCGAGACCGACCCGATTTTTAACCCGAAACCAGACATATAAGCCCGTTTAGCCCAAGCCCGAGCCCGACATAAATTAAATTTAACTACAAACTATTTTTCATGTACATGGCAACAATTAAATTTTTTGACTTTTCTATCAAACCACTAAAAATTTATTAGGTCATTAGGTGAGACTTTGTACTTCCAAAGTTCCAAGTTTCAACAAGACAACCATGCAATAATTACTTCCAAAGCTAGTACATTTAACTTATTCTGAAAATAGATTGTTGTTTTGACTACACAACCCTTAAAAAAGAGTTGTTAGGAGTTTCAACAACTTTCTTTTAAGGTTAAAATTGTCTTTGTAAGTAATATTTGAATTATATCATATAAACCATATAATTTAGAACTCTCAAGTCTCAACAACTCTATTTTAAGACTACCATAATTTTTGTACCATAGAACCCTTAAAATAGAGTTGTTAGGACTCTCAACAACTCTATTTTAAGGTTAAATATGTCTTTGTGACCAAATTTTTTATTTTACCATTTAGACCATAAAATATAGTTGTTAGAACTCTTAACAACTCTATTTTGAGGCTAACATAGTCTTTTGCAATGTTAAAAAAAGTATAAATTCAATGCATTAATACACTTCAATTTACAAGTTCACAAAATCTCTTAAGCTTTCTCAATCTCTCTCAAACTCACACTTCATTTTTTATTATAGCTTTCAAGTTAAGAAAAACTCAATTTGGAGTCAAGATTAAATATTTTTTCGAAGCTTGGAATCAAAGGTTCAATTATCCAAGTGAATATTCAAGATCAAAAGGCTCAAATGTTTGGTTAGTTATTTACATTCATAGCAAAACTTTATATAAATTATGTCGGGTAAACAAACCCGACCCGAGACCGAGCCCGATAATTACCCGATAAAATCGGGTACCATACCGGGTTTGAACACCTATTTTTTATATTATCCGAGACCGAAACCGACCCGATTTTATACCAACCCGAGTAGGATAACCGGATACCCGACCGTACCCGACATCTCGGGCTCGGGTTCGGGTCGGGTACCCGATTTGGACAGGCCTAATGGCAACAACATTAAAAATGACCACAGATTCATGCATGTAAACCTGGAAACCATCAAAAGAAAGAGTATGCGCAAACATGAGGTAGAAGTCTCTTGCCATAGAGGGTGAGTAATCAGCAGTAGAATCATACAGAAAACTTCTCTAACCCTTGTTAAGAATTTCATCCCGAAAAGAGGCTCCATAAGGACCATTCATAATACCAGAAAAATCCATCTCAGAAACAATATCCATACCACTTGGCACCCACAAGTCATTCTGGACGTCAGCCATTGAAAAAAAGAGGAAGAAAACACCAACAACCAGCACGAAAATTGAGAAAACAATACAGAAACCAAGGCAGAAAAACCTTGGCAGACTCGAGCTCGACTCGAGATCAGGAAAACTTATCTGGAACTCGACTCGAGATTGAGCAGTTTCCAGAAAAATAAATTTTTTTTGTAAAGTGACGGCCTCCTTTGTTGATTTTGGTATTCATAGGCAAAATAAAAGAGTTTAAATCAAATTAGGACTCAAAATATTGCCAATATCTTTTAGGGTTTCATAAAACAAAACCCTAATCCTTTAACTTAAAAATATTTAGAATTAGGTCCTTAGGACCAGAAAATTTTTAAAAATAACTCCACAAGTCCAGATTTTTGCAATAAAGCTCATAAATGATCGAAAATTCCAGAAAAGGACAACAAGTTTGGAAATTAAATTTTCATCGATTTCATAAAATATTTATAATCAAGTACATGGACTGAAATTTATTACATTTGACTATTTGAGAGCAAATGATTAAAAACAAAATAAAACAAATACAAGGAAATAAAAACAACAATGGCTGACTACTCTCTCAACCATGTCGACGACGAGACTGCCCCTGGCCTTCGTCCAATCGACGCTGGACGTTCTCGACTGCGTCCAGAACCCATACCCTTCCAGATGAGTTGGAACCGCTCCTAGTTGGTATGAACCTGATCGAATGCCCGCTGATCGCCGGGCCTGTAATGAACTGGTGGCTCCTCATGTGGGTCCCACAATTGCTGGCGACATGCAGACACACCGGGGTTTCAGACCTCAAGACGGACAACTGACTCCAAAGACAGGGCAAAAGGAAGAGGCGCGTCCCAGTAGTGAAGAATACTCATCACCAGGATAGGAAGAGAGGCAGAAGTGGTACGGGCGCTGGTGATGGTCTGAAACAGGCGCCAGACCATACAATAACCATACAGATCTTCCTGGAGAAGACGCAGGATGTGGATGCCCTTTGAGAACAGCTCGCTCATCCTGTTCGTCCCAAGGACATTGGTGGTCAACTAGTGAGCCACCAAGCCTTGGTTCACCCAGAGCCAGCCGATCAAGATGTGGTTGCTATACCGGTGCGCCGCCCGATCATCGACTAGAACAACCTCGATGATCTCGGGGGTTACTAGTGCAGCATCCTGCTGAATGGGAGCTCCATCGAGATCGAGGCCCGTGACCGCAGAAATGGTCTCGGGCGAAAGTGGAAACTGATGATCTCTTTCCCAATTTATAATAATGCCATCATTGGTCGGCTCTATGGGATCGTAGAATCGACGAACCAATTGAGCGTCAAATGGTTCGTAATCAACGCCTAGGAGTGCACCCCAGTAGTGAAGAATACTCATCACCAGGATAGAAAGAGAGGCAGAAGTGGTACGGGCGCTGGTGATGGTCTAAAACAGACGCCAGACCATACAATAACCATACAGATCTTCCTGGAGAAGACGCAGGATGTGGATGCCCTCTGAGTACAGCTCACTCATCCTGTTCGTCCCAAGGACATTGGTCGTCAACTAGTGAGCCACCAAGCCTTGGTTCACTCAGAGCCAGCCGATCAAGATGTGGTTGCTATACCAGTGCGCCGCCCGATCATCGACTAGAACAACCTCGATGATCTCGGGGGTTACCAGTGCAGCATCCTGCTGAATGGGAGCTTCATCGAGATCGAGGCCCGTGACCGCAGAAATGGTCTCGGGCGAAAGTGGAAACTGATGATCTCTTTCCCAATTTATAATAATGCCATCATTGGTCGGCTCTATGGGATCGTAGAATCGACGAACCAATTGAGCATCAAATGGTTCGTAATCAACGCCTAGGAGTGCACCCCAACCTCTGGGATAAATCCTCTTTACCAAACCAAATCCAAAGCGATTATCATCGAAGAGACGAGAATAATCGCGTTCATGGATAACAACTCTAGATCTCCTTCTAGGAGGCATGATTGCAACAGAATAAGGTATAGAATTGAAGAGAATCGAGAGGGGAACACACAACAACAAGAATTTTTGAATTTAGACAAGAATTGGAGGAGAAAAAAGGAGAGAGAAAATGATCATTCTCGAAACTCGAGTAAAGTTCTGAAAAGTAAGAAGACTCCTGTTGACTTGGTTTGACCAGGTTTGACTGTAAAAAAGAAAATGACTTGTGACTTGTCTACTGTACCCAAGGGTATATATAGGCAGTCACAAACCCGTTACGTAACACCACCCCCCCCCCCCCCCCCCCCCCCCCCCACTACTGGAATTAGTAGAAATAACGGTTTTACCCTCGGGATGCGTAACGACACAAAATATTTCAAAATTAATTTTGAAAATTCCGTGATAATGGTAAATTATATTCTCGCGAATATGAATACCATTAAGATGTCAAATTAATTTCAAAAATCAAGCAATAATTATTTAAAATTGAAATAAATTCAAATTTGTACTTGCAATAATTATTTAACCAATCGAACCACAACAGAGAGTGGGTGGGCCACGCCCACCCCGAAACAAAACTTGAACACAAACTCAAAAAGGGTAGTTTATCAGCCAAAAAATCACTAAACCCGGCAACAAAAAAGAAGAAATAAAACACGATCGGGCTTAGAAGATATATAGGGCTGCCTCCCAAGATCGCTAAGTTTAACGTCTTCAGCCCGACAGGAAGACAAACAGGAAACACTCCCTAGATAAACGCTACTAAAAAACAAAGATGCAAGAGAGATAAAACGTTAGAGTTCAATGCGCGAGATCCTGATGTCTAAGATACAACAAAGAGACTTAAAAGAAGATGGGAATTAACTTTCCCACCCTCAAACAGAGCGGAAAACAGGTATGTTTGATGGTGACGCTCAAGAGAAAAGCATGCACTGGATCAATTATACTCAGCCAGTAAGAGTTTGTGGACTAACGGTCCCGACACTTTCAACCACACCTCTCAAAAGAGACAACAGAAAAGTGCAAGAGAGAGTCTGAATACTGGCAGGTCAAAGGTCAGTCTAAATAGGTAGGGTCCTCTAAGAGAGTTTCTTCAACTTCAGGGAACCTTAATTCGTGGAAATGCTTAAGACGTTGACCATTAACTTGAAAATCAGGACCGTCTGCGGGGTTAACACATGTAATAACACCATAAGAAGTTACTGCAGACACAACAAAGGGACCCGACCAACGAGACTGTAGTTTACTACAAAATAAATTCAAACGAAAGTTATTAAGTAAAACTTTATCCCCAATTTGAAAATCTCTACGTAAGATCTGACGATCATGTAGTTTTTTTATGTTAGCTTTATAGGACTTGGAAAGATCATAAGCTTCATATCGGAGTTCCTCAAGCTCAGAAAGCTGGAGTTTTCTCCTCTTACCCGCCTGATCGAGATTATAGTTGAGCTTTTTCATTGCCGAAAAGGCTCGGTGCTGAAGCTTGACAGGTAGGTGACATGATTTTTCAAAAACAAGAAGAAAGGGAGACATGCCTATGGGAGATTTGAAAGCAGTACGATAGGCCCATAATGCATCACTGACTCTACGAGACCAATCAACCTTTTCAGGGTCATTTGTTTTTTGCAAAATATTTTTAATCTCTCTATTGGAAACCTCAGCTTGGCCATTGGTTTGCGGATGATACACAAGGGCCACTTTGTGAGTTACTCCATACTTTTGGACAAGTTTTTGAAAAGCTTTATTGCAGAAATGGCTCCCCCCATCACTGATGATCACACGGGGAACGCCAAATCGAGCAAAAATATACTCTTTGATAAAATTTACTACAGTTTCTTGGTCGCTGTGCCTTGTGGGAATGGCCTCGATCCATTTTGAAACATAGTCTACTGCGACCAGAATGTACAAAAAAACCATGACAACCAGAAAAAGAACCCATGAAACCAATGCCCCATACATAAAAAACTTCTATAGGAAGAATTGGATGTAAGGGCAACGAATGTAGACTATACAATGCAGTTGAGCGTTCTTAAAGAGAGTTGGCCAATAAAAACCACACTGCAATATTTTAGCAGCTATCTTTTTGGCACTAAAGTGTCCACCACAAGCATGCTCATGGAAGAACTTAAGGACCTCTTGTTGCTCCCAGTCGGGAATGCAACGACGAATAATCTGCTCAGGACAGTACTTAAAAAGATAAGGGTCATCCGAGAAATAATACTTGGCATTAGCAAGGAATTTGGATGTGTCTTGCTTGTTCCAATGACTTGGAAATTTGTTGCTAGCCAAGTAATTAACTATATCTGCGAACCATGGAGCATTCGATATGGCAAAAAGAAGTTCATCAGGAAAGTTTTCAGAAATGACACTAGAATCCTCAGGAGGGCCGAGTCTAGACAAGTGGTCGGCTACTATATTTTCGTTCGTTTTTTAATCTTTAATTTCAATGTCAAATTCTTGAAACAATATAATCCAACGAATAAGGCGCTGCTTAGTTTCCTTCTTGGAGAGGAGGAATCTAAAGGCAACATCATCCGTAAAGATACCAGTACGGGAACCTAAAAGGTAGGATCGAAACTTATCAAGGGCATATACTATGGCTAACAGCTCTTTCTCAGTCGTAGAGTAATTATGTTGAGCATTATTAAGAGTTTTGTTAGCATACTATATGACATGGGGCTTACCATCTAGAAGTTGACCTAAAACAGCCCCGACAGCAAATTCTGACGCATCGCACATCAGCTCAAAGGGTTTACTCCAATCAGGTGGCCTAATGATGGGTGCAGTTGTAAGGGCGGCCTTGAGATTTTCAAAGGTAGTCTTGCATTCTTTTGTGAAATCAAAAGGTGCATCCTTAAACAATAAATTGGTTAAGGGGTGAGCTTTCTTTGAAAAGTCTTGGATAAAGCGTCGATAGAATCTTGCATGGCCTAAAAAGGCTCGAATATCCCTAATAGATCTAGGAATAGGCAAGGATGAAACAAGATCTACTTTAGCTTTATCCATAGTACAAAAAATCGGTATCGATCAATATATCGTAATCCCCAAAATCCGATATATCCGGATATATCAGAATATATCTACCGATATATTCAGTTTTAATTTGCAGAAAAAAAACCATACACCCAAAAAATTAAATCTAACCAAATTAAAATCGAAATCTTAGTCAAGATCTTGCAAGATCACAGTCTTTCCATATCAAAACAATTACAGCATTTAGAGCTCAACGACCAAATAGCTGGTTTCATAGGGGCCAAGGACAATGCAAACGTTTGCTTAGGTTTTAGGACAACTCAACTTAAAGACCAAGATACCCTCCTCCATCTAATTCATTTTCCTTCCTGTTCGTGGTTTCTATCTCTCATCTCTTTCTCTCTCTCCCCCGATCTCTCTATTTCGAACAACACGGAAAGCTCTATCAACAATATATAATCAATCATTGTGATCCATCTTTCATTGATGTCCAATCTCTCTCTAAACATTTCTCTGCAATTTTCGTCAAATTTGGTTTATTACTAAAACTTACATCTAATTCAATTGTTGATCTCTCTCTCTCTCTGCACCGTTCATATTTAATGGCTAGTCCAAAATCAAATAAAACTCCATTTTCACGGCAATATCTCTGTTGCCATCGTTCAAGCTAATCACTTGTTGAACATTATGTTTTCACAGCATTATCTCTATTAATGGAGTTTGTAGTTATGGGAACTAAATTTACTAGTATATTGAAATTGCAAATGATTCCAGTTTTCTCACATTACCATCATCACCACCACCAACAACAACTTAAATTACTCAATTTCCCAACAACAACTATGATAAAAGAACAAAAAGATGTTCGATATTTTATTGGTTCCACTGAAGAAGAATTATATATATATATATATATATATATATATATATATATATATATATATATATATATATATATATATATATATATATATATATTGTGGATGTAATTTTATATTTCATTAACAAATGATTACCATATTAATCTGATTAGTAAATTAATCATGTCTGATTTTAATTGATTAACATATTAATCAATAATTTTCTTTAATTGATTAATATATTAATTAATTTTGGTGAATTCTGTGATATCTTTGATCGGTAACGACCATAATCGTTCAAAACTGATTAAAGATTTAATTTGTTAATTAACATATTAATATGTTTTTTTTTTTGTTTTTTTTTTTTTTTTTGCTAGGTTAGCAAATTTTATATAAAAAAAAAATAAAGGATTACAAGGATGAGAGTGGGTTGTAACAATTTTACATCTCACTCTCTGCAAAACTAAAACAGTAGCGTACAATTCAATTTCAACCTTTCAATCTCACATAAGGAGTATGGGGGTATTCACAACTTAGAAGCCATGCAGGTCTCCCTACATACACCTCCACAACCTGATTGTCCAGATCTGTTCATTTTTTAGTTGCCACATCTGCCGAGAAATTCGCTTCTCTGAAACATATTAATATGTTTACAAACAATTTAGTTGATTAATATACTAATCAACTAAGATATTTCTATTTGTCTTTTTTTGTCTAGTTGATTAGTGTATTAATCAATTAAGAAATTTCTACTTCTTTTTTTTTTTTGTTCAATTGATTAGTGTATTAATCAACTCAAACGGTAGTTGATTAGTGTATTAATCAACTCAAACGGTAGTTGATTAGTGTATTAATCAACTCAAACGGTAGTTGATTAGTACATTAATCAACTCAAACTGAAGTTGATTAATATACTAATCAAATTAATAGTTGAGTACTTGAGTAGTATATTGATCAACTAAGAAATTTCTATTTCTATTTACTGTTAAGTTGATTAGTGCATTAATCAACTCATTCACTAGTTGATTAATACATTAATCTACTCAACTTGAAGTTGATTAAAATACTAATTAACTAAACAAATTATTTCTCTATTCTGTTTAATTATTAGTATATTAATTAATTTAATCATTAATTAGTATATTGATCAATTTAAACTGAAGTTGATTAATAATACAGAGCCGGTATCCAAACCCCACCAATCGGTAATTAGGCCCCACTAAACAAATTTACTAATACCAGTTATATCCCAAAGAATAATAGAAAAAAGTGAGTAAACCCCAGTTTTTGCACCCCACCTCCATCCTATTTTTTTAGTAAACACACCCCATACAAACTCTAATTTTCTTCTATCTTCCCCATTTGAAACACTTATTCTCTATTTTTTTTTATGTATTTGCTTCTTTAAACTAAAAAAATCACTTTTTAGAAAAGAAAAACATGGAAGAAGCTTCTGAAAATGACTTTGTTTCTTTAAAAGAAATTTTTGTAGAAAAATCATTTTTAGAAAACATGGGAAACACCCAACCCGGTCTTGAAAGTCTAGAGAGCTTTCAACATGTAAATCTCACAAACAATGGCGATCAAAACCTAATGGTACGTATAAAAATTCCACTTTCTTTTCTGATCTGAACTTAATAATACATGAACAACTGAAATCTATCTTACAGATCGAAACCCTACTCTAGACAGTTGAAGAAAACAGATCATATTGAATCTTTGCGGTTTACGACCACAGAATATTACTATATATAACAGTTTACATAAACCGAGAAATACATTTGGTTTCGGTTTGTTCAAACCGTTTGATGGGCTAAATTTTCGGTTTGGTATTTTAAAAATGCTAACTCTCACAATGTTCAAATGTCTAACCGATTCAGGAAGTCAATTTCAGTTTAATCTTCCTGTTCATGAGGAAAAAAAAAATTGAAAATCTAAATTGTGTGCAAGTAGAATACTGGACACCAAGGTATTAGCAATGTGTAGGTATTTATCGGAGTATATTTACCAGGTGGGGTGGGAATATCGACTAATTAAACCCGGGTGCGGTGGGATTACCAGTTGGGGCCTAATTACCAATAGGTGGCGTTTGGATACCGGCTTCATTAATATATTAGTCAATTTAAATTGAAGTTTGATTGGTGTAATATTGGCATACTAATCCATTTCTCATGTTTTAACCACAAGACAACTCCTATTTCTCACTTTTAACCAAATGACAACTCATAGCTATTAATTTTTATAACATTGCAAAAACATTATATTATGCTTCTTTGGTAAAGCTTTGCAAAAACATTTCAGACGCTATACAACTAATAGTTACTATTGGACACGAGCGCTCTTACCAGTTAGAGCTTATGGATCCATCCAACAACACGATATAACACAGCTAAATAAACCAACACAGTCATCATAATAATGCCACCAATAGCTGCACCACTCATCAAACCAGAAAAACGTGAACTATTATGTTTTGTTTCACTGCTATAACCCAACACAACAGTAACTAGAAATTGCACAAATACACATCCAAAATACTCGTTTTCTTCATAAATAAAGGAACAATGACTAGAAATTGCACAAACACACATCCTAAATACCTATTTTTTACATGTATAAAGCCATGAAGGATATTTCCGTTCGAATAAAGCCAACAATTAATTTTCTTTATCTAAGATGAATTCTTGTTGAGTCCAATATAATATCAGAAGAACTAACCTGGACCAAACTGCATCATCTTCAACCCAAATTTGGTTGGACATGCACTTTAGATTCTGGTTATGCCAACTAACTTAGTATCCCCTTGTGTAAAAAAAAAACAGAAAATGCAAAACCCAGATAAAATAAATCGTACCAACCTATAGTAAGGTTTTAAGGGTAATCAAATGATCCCTTTAGTTGGTTATGGATATGAATCTGAAAGTAAGTTGGGTAGTCGAACAAGACTAATCCCAATCACCTTATTCCCTACCACCAACCAATAGGGCAAGTGAAGCAAGGAAGCTTATTGAACTACCAAGAAATACATTGAAGGAAATAATGGTCAAGGTCTGTTTTTTTTTTTTTTTTTTATTTTTATTTTTATTTTTATTTTTATTTTTTTTTTTATTTTATATTCATAAATTTTATTGATAAGCTCAACAAATTACACAAAAGTAGAGGACAAACGCGCTACAAACTGCGCGGCAAGTCCTTTCTGGATAGCAAACCCGATTCTCCTAAATACATATTCGTTCGAACCTGCAAGTAAACCAACCACAAAAGTGAAACCCCAAACAAGTGCAATATACTAGAATAAACAAACAATAAATAAAACAAGAATAATGGTAAAAAACACCAGAGATTTTAACGTGGTAAAACCCAAACTGGGAAACGTCCACGGAGAACCTTGATGAACACACAAAGATCTCGAAGTCTAGAAAGTATAGATTGCTCTTTTAGTATCCCTTGATAGTCACACAGTCACACAAGGAGATCGTGAAGCCAATATGCACTCACAAAGAAATATGGATTATAGTGGGGAGAAGGAAGAATCAAGAAGAAGAAAATAGAAGATGATATTTTTCCATTAATAAACAAACACTCTCAATGGAGGAAGAGACGGCTAGAGAGTTAGGTTTTCTAATGAGAGAAGACTTATTTATATGGACTATATAAATATTCACAAGTCCAAAAGACGAAACAACTTGCTGGAAGAATTTCGTTCGAACCTAAAGGTTTCGTCCGAACCAAATACCAGTTTCTGCATGAATAAAAGATCTGGAAGAATTTCGTCTGAACCAAAGTGTTACGTCCGAACCAAATCTTGACAGATTGAAAACTAAGAAACTAGAGACACAAGATGATAGAGAAAGGAATAAGGAATGAGACACATACCAAGGTTCATCCTAACAATGAAGTCCGAGCAAGGTAACCGATGACACAAACACGAAATGATGTCAAACCATGAAACCAAATGCTAGTTTCAAAAAGAACACTAATAACCAAAGTCTGACATGTCCAATGCATTAAGACACAACATTGCAACTAGGTAGCCTGGGCATCCATGTGTCAGAGACTCAGAGCCCCGCCTGAAACTGGCACGAAGTTTGTTTGACATCAATTTTGTCACATTGGATGTCCATGGTTATCTCGCCTTGAGTTCATTGTTAGGAAAACCAAGATGTACGCATGGTCGGTTCGTGTTCATGTCCTCTCGTGTCTTCTCGGTCAAGTTATTGGGTTCTGGACGTACGTACCTAGTTAGGGCGTACATAAGTCATGTAAGGTAGCAAACATGTTTGGTTCAGGACGTACGTACCTCTTCAGGACGTACGTACGTATGGATAGTCAGTAGGGAAGTTTGTGTTCTGGACGTACGTACCTTTACAGGACGTTCCTATGTCCAAGTAGACAGCAGGCTTATTTTCGTGTGGAAGACGTACGAACGTCATATCGACGTACGTACGTCCAAAGTCGGTTTGCACTATTTCGGCCCATTTTCCTTGGTTTCCTACCCTAAGTATAAATAGGGTTTCTCTTCCAAAGAACTAGTTAGTTCTTTGGCCGTCCAATTGAAGTCTTATTCTTTGAGTTTGTTTAGGTTTTGGTTTAGGTGGTTTTGGTGATTGAACTCATCTTCTTCTTCCTTCTTCCCCATTCATCTTCTTCTTCATTATTGTTTATATTAATTTAGCTTCGAGTCTTCTTGTGTGTTCATCAAGAAGTCGAGTATCCTTGTGTGTTCATCAAGGAACTCTGGTGTAAGCTTGTTTCATAGTTCGGCTTCGAGTCTTCTTGGGTGTTCATCAAGAAGTCGAGTGTCTTGTGCGTACATCAAGGTGCTCCGGTGAAGTCAAGGTGTTAGAGATAACCAGTAGTGTCAACTCGCAGTGATTGCAGGTAGTTGATAGGTTTGTACATCTCTTTTCATCTAGTGAATTTATTTGTTGTCGCGAGGACAACCGTGGATGTTTCCCATATTGGGTTTTACCACGTTAAAAATATCGTGTGTTCTTTATTTGTTTATTGCTTTATTGTTTGCTTTACTATTGTTATATTGCAGATATATTGGGTTTTCAATTGGTATCAGAGCAGGGCGCTTGTTAAGAAGCGTAAAGGCTCACGCGTAGATCCTTAGTGCAATTTTAATGGATTCTGATAAATTTGGAACACTAATTTGTCCTCCTAAATTTGATGGTTCTAATTTTCCCTATTGGAAAGTTCGTATGGCTGCGTATTTGCAGGCTATGAGTGAGGATGTGTGGATCGCTGTGGAAGATGGTTGGTCACCACCGAGAGTTACTACAGGTAGTACAGATGAGGTTGTTACAAGTGTTAAGCCTCGAAACACATGGAGTGTGAAAGACAAAGTTGCTTCTACTAACAACCAAAGAGGGCTTAATGCTATATTTATGGCTTTGGATGCTAGTGAATTTCGGAGAGTTCATGGTTGTATATCATCCAAAGAGGCTTGGGATAGGTTGGTAAGAACTCATGAGGGTGACATTGCTGTCAAAGAGAGTAAGCTTGAACTTCTTATTACTCAATTTGAAACTATGAAAATGGATAATAATGAATCTTTTGATGAATTCTTTATTCGTTTGCAGGATATTATCAACACTAGTGCATCTTTAGGTTTAGTGTACACCGATACTCAAATAGTACGTAAAGTTCTTCGGTCTTTGCCATCTAGATTCCGTTCTAGGAAAGATGTCATTCAAGAAAGCAATGACTTAAAGACCATGTCCATAGAGACCTTAGCAGGAAAATTGAGAACTTATGAACTTGAGGTTCAACTTGAACAACCTCAAAATAAATCCTTTGCTTTTAAAGCTGGAACTTTTGAGGATGTACAAGATGAAAAAATTAATCATGATAAGTCTCTTGACACTAAGCAACATCTAAGTATCATTTATCGTTATCTTAAACATATTTTTAAGACTATGAAATATAATGGTTTGACTAACCATGGTTTTGACGAGTGTAAGCTTCCCAAGAAATTTGGTGCACAAGGGATAGAAAAACAAAAAATCAAGTTATCTACCACTTGGGAGGAAGATGAAAGCGATGATGAAGATGATGATGATGTAGCGGAAGACCATGCTATACATTGTGTTGCCTATGGAGCATCTTTGAATGAGAATGTGGATTGTCAGGTAACCGATATTGTCGATCATGAATTCGATGATTCTATTTTGGTAAGTCCTGGTGAGTTAAGGGAATTACATATGTCATCTGTTAAACAATGTCAATCCTTGCGTAAGACTAATCAGATTTTAAATGATATGGTTGAGTCTCTTGTGAAAGAGAAATTTGTACTTGCAGGTGATATGAATGCCTTATCTGAGGAGTTTTCCCAAGAAAAGTTAGATTTCCAATCTAGAATTATTTCTTTGGAAATATCCAATCGTGAGATAGAAGATAAGTATCGTTCTTTGTTGCTTGAGCATGAAGCTGTGAAAAAGGATTTATTCGCTTCTACTAAGCGATTGCAAGGGTTTGAGAAAGCTTCAGTTGATCTAGACACCCTTATTAAAAGTGGAAAGTCTTCTTCAGATAAGACTGGTTTAGGATATGACTATGTCGGAGCTTCCTCCAGTTGTGTCCCTCCTACTACTTCTTTTGTGAGGCCATCATTGCCTCATTTGTTACCAAATCCTCATATTCCTACTTCGTCTGCACCTACCAAGGCTTTTGAATCTAAGCCAAATGTGATGACCAAGAACAAGACAAGTCCTAAACATAGACATTTTAAGTGTTTTACTTGTGGTCGGTTATGTCATACTTCCGCTTTCTGTTGGGATAACAATTCCATGGTTCCATATTCTTCTTCTTATGGTAATAATTATTGGAACTCACATTGTTCTTTTCCTGTGCAGGCTCATCATTTCTCTTGGCCTCCTTTTATGAGAAGAAGTGGCCCTAAAAAACAACAACACTTCAACAATAGAAAGAAGGTTGTGCAAAAGGTCACCAAACCACCTCACATATGGGATAGAATCATCGATGCTGCCAAATGTAGTATAGAGAATGAGAGGTTAAGGATTGGAAAGCCTTCTATAAGGGATAATATTCAAAAATCCTCCATATCCGGGTCCAACTTGCAGAATATCTCTCAAGTATGGGTACGAAAAGATGACTTGAACGTTCTCTTTTGACTTCTTAAAGTTAGATTGAATATCATCTTCGTATTTTTATTTTTTGTTTGTTTTCTAGCCTTGTGTTATTTTAATTGCATATTTCTCTAACCACATAGGCTATTTGTTTGGTACTTCTGTTTTTTATGGTTTGTTTGTTTAGCTTGCAGATCATGCTGCATGTCTGAATACATTGTTAATAATAAAAATATAAAAAAAAAAAAAAGGGGGGGGGGGGGGGGGGGGGGTTGTTGGTTATTCCTTCTATTTTTTTGTTTTTTCTTTATTTATTCCATGTATGTGTTGTTGGTTGCATCTTTTCTGAGATATTGGTTTAATTCAATTGTCTTAAATAAGTTGCAATATGTTTGGGTGTTTTCTCTTTCTGAACTCTTAAGTATGTTTTGGTATGTATCATGCATTTTTCCTCGTTTGTTTGCACAGTGCACGGCATGCTTGCATGATGGGAGTTTTTGGTAACCACTTACATATTCTTTGAGCTCATAGAACTTCTCTATCTCTCGAGTATTTATGTGATCTTGAGCTATCTCTCCTTTGTTTTGGTTAATGTTCATCTTGTTGTTCGTGTTATTGAGCATTCTTATCTTCCTATTACAACTCTTGGTAGTGGTCAATGACTCACTTTATCCCCAGCCATTTGATTGTTTTTGAAGCAATATCAGTTGGCTAAGAACCCGTTGGGGTTGTGAGGGTCATGCTCTGACGGATGCACTCAAGAGATGTTAGTTCTTGTGTTGCACGTTATCATGGTATTGCACTTCTTGAGTTTGTGTCTGTCAAAAAGATGTAGGCTACACCCTACCCTCGTGTATTTGAAAAGATGGAGGCAAAAATCCCTCCCACGCGGGAATGACATTAGAGTGATGTAGACTAAACTCCACCACATGCGGCAAAATAAAAATCCAAGCGCATATTCACTGTTTTTTATGTAAGGCATACAAAGTTTATATTCCTTTGCCTTTTTCATGTCTTGGTTTTCATTTGAAGATCATATTTATATTTGTTTGCCTTCTACTCATAACGTTTGTTTCAAAAGGGGTTGAAGTTTGTTTCTTCTATGCTCACTTACTCATCTAATCGTATGTCTCTTGTTGATGGTTCTATATTCTACGTCTTCAAAGGGTGTGTTCTAGTGGTGAACTTTCTCTCTCTTTATGCATTGCATTGCATCTACACACATCGAGGTTTAGTTTATGATGCACTTCAATTCTCTTATTTGTTCAATCTTTTGTTTATCCCCATATATTGCCTCTTATTTTTGTACGGATTGGGATTGGCTACTGTTTTTGGAAGTTCATGATGTGTTCCTCTACACTTCTATGGTACATCGGTTCTTTTCCTTTTATCTTCTTGTTAAGGTTTGTGAAGTTGTTTTAGTTAAGGATGTTTCTAATGTTAATGGTGTTTATGTTGTGTTGACAAGAGTTTGTTCTATATCTTCTGTTCAATATCTACTTCTTGTTAACATGTTTTATTCTTCTCTTTTTCTCTTATTTGTTATGGTTTCGTTTTTGTTTTCTCTTTCCTTTGTCACGTTACTTCATTTGTGACAAAAAGGGGGAGATTTATGACTCTAATACTAACATTCGTTTCTTCCTTTGTTAGTGTATTCTTGGGTCATGTTGCAGGTATGCTACACGTATGGGGGAGTGAATGTGTTGATGTTTAGAGGTTGTACAGTTATGGCGGAGCTCGAGTGTCAAACTTTGTTGCTCATGAAGTATGGGGGAGTTGCTTGAGGAACTTCCGTTGGCTCTTTGATTGTTTCAGAATTTCTTGTTGCTTCCGTTCGATCTCTGATAATCAAACTGTCGGTGTTAGCTGGATGTCACGAATTAGTGACTTGGTATGTGTTCTACCTTGAGTGTTTTTGTAGGCATGTTTTATAAATGCCATGGTTTGGGTTTGTAAGCACGTTTTATAAGTGCTATTAGAGTCATAGGTTTTTGTCACAAAATCAATGTCAAAAGGGGAGATTGAAACCGGCACGAAGTTTGTTTGACATCAATTTTGTGACATTGGATGTCCATGGTTATCTCGCCTTGAGTTCATTGTTAGGAAAACCAAGATGTACGCATGGTCGGTTCGTGTTCATGTCCTCTCGTGTCTTCTCAGTCAAGTTATTGGGTTCTGGACGTACGTACCTAGTTAGGGCGTACATAAGTCATGTAAGGCAGCAAACATGTTTGGTTCAGGACGTACGTACCTCTTCAGGACGTACGTACGTATGGATAGTCAGTAGGGAAGTTTGTGTTCTGGACGTACGTACCTTTACAGGACGTTCGTACGTCCAAGTAGACAGCAGGCTTATTTTCGTGTGGAAGACGTACGAACGTCATATCGACGTACGTATGTCCAAAGTCGGTTTGCACTATTTCGGCCCATTTTCCTTGGTTTCCAACCCTAAGTATAAATAGGGTTTCTCTTCCAAAGAACTAGTTAGTTCTTTGGCCGTCCAATTGAAGTCTTATTCTTTGAGTTTGTTTAGGTTTTGGTTTAGGTGGTTTTGGTGATTGAACTCATCTTCTTCTTCCTTCTTCCCCATTCATCTTCTTCTTCATTATTGTTTATATTGATTTAGCTTCGAGTCTTCTTGTATGTTCATCAAGAAGTCGAGTATCCTTGTGTGTTCATCAAGGAACTCTGGTGTAAGCTTGTTTCATAGTTCGGCTTCGAGTCTTCTTGTGTGTTCATCAAGAAGTCGAGTGTCTTGTGCGTACATCAAGGTGCTCCGGTGAAGTCAAGGTGTTAGAGATAACCAGTAGTGTCAACTCGCAGTGATTGCAGGTAGTTGATAGGTTTGTACATCTCTTTTCATCTAGTGGATTTATTAGTTGTCGCGAGGACAACCGTGGACGTTTCCCATATTGGGTTTTACCACGTTAAAAATATCGTGTGTTCTTTATTTGTTTATTGCTTTATTGTTTGCTTTACTATTGTTATATTGCACATATATTGGGTTTTCACCGCCATCCCTCACTAGTCACTACTCCATTCTTTCCAAGATTTCATCTTACGCCATCTAACTCAATTTCATATCATGAAGTGATTCCCTATAATATCATGAAATGATTTAATGTAAACTAAATAGCAAAGGTGTCTGCAGATACTCATTACTTACCTCAAATGCAATTTACCATATCATGAAGTGATTTAATGTAAACTAAATAGCAAAGGTGTCTGCAGATACTCATTACTTCAAATGCAATTCACCGCGCACAATGATTCCACCACCTTATGGTATTTTAACTATATTGTATATCTATGAAATAAATGTGCATATTCATAAACATAATAGCCATGTTATTCAATATCCATCTAATCCATCACATATGTTATTCTTAACCCAAAATCACTACACCATAACTGGAAATTTGCAACGACTCTTCGGCCGTTGCAAAAAGAATTTGCAACGGTAATTTACCCTCCTTTATAAGGCGTTACAAATAGCGTTGCAAATATTTGCAACGGTTTTCTGCTGTTGCAAAATGTAGTGAATGCAACGCTTATACAGCATTGCAAATTTCTTATTCTTTGTAACGGTATTTGGGCGTTACAAATCTATGGTACATGGTACTATGATTTGTAATTGCAACTTTATTTGTAATGCCAATATGGCGTTGTAAATTAAATTAATAATTAAAAAAAAAATTCTGTAAAAAAGTAATATTGATATAAAAAGTGTTACAAGATCATATATATATAACATTGAGCTTTGTTTCAAGAACTGTTACAAGCCACCATTTTCTCATCTAAACAAATTGGCTAAAAAGTGAAACCGGCACGAAGTGGTTTGACATCAATTTTGTGACAAAGTGTCCATGGTTATCTCGCCTTGAGTTCATTGTTAGGAAAACCAAGTTGTACGCACATCGTCCCGAGTCTGTGTTCTCGCGTCCATGTGTCAAATAAGTTTTGGGTTTAGGACGTACGTACCTAGTTAGGGCGTACGTACGTCATGTTAGGCAGCAAACATGTTTTGGTCAAGACGTACGTACCTAGTTAGGGCGTTCGTACTTCCAAGCAGGCAGCGAACTTTTACAGTGTGGAGACGTACGAACGTTGTTTCGACGTACGTACGTCCAAAGTGGATTTCTGCAATTCCGGCCCATTTTGTGTGTCTTCCAACCCTAACTATATATAGGGTTTCTCTACCAAAGAACAAATCAGTTCTTTGGCCGTCCAATTCATCTCTTGTCTTGGAGTTTGTTTAGGTTGTGTGTTAGGTTGTTTTGGTGATTGAACTCATCTTCTTCTTCCCCATTAATCTTCTTCTTCCTTCTTCCCCATTCATCTTCTTTTTCATTATTGTTTATATTGATTTAGCTTCGAGTCTTCTTGTGTGTTCATCAAGAAGTCGAGTATCCTTGTGTGTTCATCAAGGAACTCTGGTGTAAGCTTGTTTCATAGTTCGGCTTCGAGTCTTCTTGTGTGTTCATCAAGAAGTCGAGTGTCTTGTGCGTACATCAAGGTGCTCCGGTGAAGTCAAGGTGTTAGAGATAACCAGTAGTGTCAACTCGCAGTGATTGCAGGTAGTTGATAGGTTTGTACATCTCTTTTCATCTAGTGGATTTATTTGTTGTCGCGAGGACAACCGTGGACGTTTCCCATATTGGGTTTTACCACGTTAAAAATATCGTGTGTTCTTTATCTGTTTATTGCTTTATTGTTTGCTTTACTATTGTTATATTGCACAAATATTGGGTTATCAATTGGTATCAGAGCAGGGCGCTTGTTATGGAGCGTAATGGCTCACGCGTAGATCCTATGAGTGCAATAATGGTTCATGAGTCTGGTTATAATAATTTTATTGCTAAATCGTCTAAATCTACAAAACCAAAATCTGATTTTGAAAAGGATGATAATTTGTATGTTGTTAGCAATAGTGATTGGGCTCTTCTTTACAGACTTTCTGCAAAAGAATGTGAAAGATTACAAAAAGCTAATATTGATTTGCAGGAAAAATTTAATAAAGCTAATTGTAATGTATCTACTATTTCTGATAATGTTTGTTTTGAAGATAATGGTGTTTTACAGACTAAGGTTGATTCTCTAGAACAACGACTCAGACATTGTGCAGAGGACTATATGCTTCAAGGGGAAGTTTATGAATCCAAAATTAAAAATTTGGAAAAGGCTAATCTTTCTTTGCAGGATAAAATTGAGATTCTTGAAAAACAAATTTCTTGTGCTGCAGATGATGCAATTTCTATTTCTCAATTATTTGACAAAGAAAAACTTGACTTGTTATGTAGAATTGCAGCTTTAGAGAAGGCCAATCAGGAGGTCGATGAGAAATACAAATCTCTATTGGTGGAGTATGAGGTAACAAAGAACGATTTAACGTCTACTCAACTCCAATTGCAGGTTTTCGACAAAACTAGATTTGATTCTCCTATTGCTAGTTCTACTAGTTCATCTAGTGTGATTACTCCTGTAAAATCTAGTTTGTCTGCCCTTTTGCCTACCCCACCTATTGAGACTAGACTTAATGCTACTAATTTTCAGCATGTTTCTCGTAAGAATTTTAAGTCTAAGGTTAATGGTAAGGCTGTTCTTACTGATAAGCCATATTGTTCTCATAATGGAGGTATAGGTTTTGTTAAGGCACCATGTCACAAATACAATGGTGACATACATGTTTCATCTTCTACCACCACATCTTCTTATAAGAATTCTTTGAGTAAGTCTAATGTTTTTCATTGTTCTTATTGTGGTAGAGATGGTCATTTGGATATCTTTTGTTGGGATTTTAATCAACATGTTAAATGTTATTCTCATGTTCCTTATAATTATAATCTTGTTGATTCTTATGTTCCTTCTTGTGCGTTTTCTAGACCTTGGAATTCTAATGTTTATTGTCATAGGTTTAAGAAAAACAGGTACTCCAACAAAAGGAAGTCAAAGACTAAGGTGGAATTAGTTAAGGATAAGTCTATTGCAAAGCTTGTTAAGGGGAGATCTCATATCTTTTCAACTCCCAAGGTGTGCACGCCTAGTGTTAAACAAGTATGGGTAAGAAAGGATAAGTTGAAGGTTTTTCTGGACTTGCAAAGGTCTGGTGGTGTCCCATTTTTGGGATGATGTGGGTTGTTTCTAGTCTTGTGTTATTTTAATTGCATATTTTTCTAACCACATAGGCTATTTGTTTGGTGTTTTTTGTTCTTCTGTTTATGCATGCGTTAATTGTTCTTTCATTATTCCATGTATGTGTTGTTGGATGCATCTTTTCTGAGATATTGGTTTAATTCAATTGTCTTAAATAAGTTGCAATATGTTTGGGTGTTTTCTCTTTCTGAACTCTTAAGTATGTTTTGGTATGTATCATGCATTTTTCCTCGCTTGTTTGCACAGTGCACGGCATGCTTGCATGATGGGAGGTTTTGGAAACCACTTACATATTCTTTGAGCTCATAGAACTTCTCTATCTCTCGAGTATTTATGTTATCTTGAGCTATCTCTCCTCTGTTTTGCGTAATGTTCATCTTGTTGCTCGTGTTATTGAGCATTCTTATCTTCCTCCTACAACTCTTGTTAGTGGTCAATGACTCACCTTATCCCCAGCCATTTGATTGTCTTTAGAGCAATGTCAGTTGGCTAAGAACCCGTTGGGGTTGTGAGGGTCATGCTCTGACGGATGCACTCAAGAGATGTTAGTTCTTGTGTTGCACGTTATCATGGTGTTGCACTTCTTGAGTTTGTGTTTGTCAAAAAGATGTAGGCTACACCCTACCCTCGTGTAATTGAAAAGATGGAGGCAAAAGTCCCTCCCACACGGGAATGACATTGAAAGATGTAGACTAAACTCCACCACATACGGCAAAACGATAATCCAAGGGCATGTTCGTTGTTTTTTATGTAAGGCATACAAAGTTTATATTCCTTTGTCTTTTGGATATCTTGGTTTTTGTTTGAAAGTTCATATTTATATTCGTTTGTCTCCCACTCATATTGTTTGTTTCAAAGGGGATTGAAGTTTGTTTCTTCTAAGCTCACTTGCTAATCGTATGTCTCTTGTTGATGGTTCTCTATTCTAGGTCTTTAAAGGGTGTGTTCTAGTGGTGAACTTTCTCTCTCTTTATGCATTGCATTGCATCTACACACCGAGGTTTAGTTTATGATGCACTTCAATTTTCTTAATTGTTCAATCTTTTGTTTATCCCAACATATTGCCTCTTATTTTTGTACGGATTGGGATTAGCTATTATTTTTGGAAGTTTATGATATGTTCCTCTTCACTTCTATGGTACATCGGTTCTTTTCCTTTTATCTTCTTATTATGGTTTGTGAGTGAGGTGTGAAAATGACTCTCTTTGTGTTTTCTTTAGCTTTCCCACACACCAAGGATGTTTGTCTGATGCATTTCTAGTAGATGTTTGGTTTCATATCTTAATCTTTGATTGGTGCGTACTTTGTTTAATGAAACCAAGTTTATTCATCTTTACTAAGTATCTTGTTTTAATTGAGCTTGCATATACTCTTTTCTACCCTTGTATGCATGGTTCTTTGTGTGTTTCAAATGTCCTTATTTGGTTTGTTTGTTCTAGGGGCATCTTTCTCATAGGCATTGCATTTAGGTGGAGCTTTTGTTTAGGGGGAGAATTCTTTGTATTGACATCGTGTTAACAAGTGTTTATTTTATGGCTTCCGTTGCATATCTTTTTTGTTGTTAACATGATTGTTCTCTTTCTTTTCTTCTTTAATCTTATTTGTTATGGTTTGGTATTTTTTCTTTTCTCTTTCTTTTGTTCCCTTGCTTCATTTGTGACAAAAAGGGGGAGATTTATGACTCTAATTACTAACAATCGTCTCCTTGTTGTTAGGATATTTTTGGGTCATGTTTCAGGTATGCTACACGTATGGGGGAGTGCACGTGTTGATGATTAGAGGTTGTACATTTATGGGGGAGCTCGAGTGTCAAAATTTTGGAGCTCATGAAGTATGGGGGAGTTGCTCGAAGGAACTTCTGTTGATTCCTTGATTGCTTCGGAAATTCTTAGTTGCTTCCGTTCGGTCTCTGATGGTTAAAGCGTCTTGCTCAAGCTGGATAACAAGAATTGGTGACTTGGTATGTGTTCTACTTTGAGTGATTTTGTAGGCATGTTTTATAAATGCCATGGTTTGGGTTTGTAAGCACGTTTTATAAGTGCTATTAGAGTCATAGGTTTTTGTCACAAAATCAATGTCAAAGGGGGAGATTGAAACCGGCACGAAGTGGTTTGACATCAATTTTGTGACAAAGTGTCCATGGTTATCTCGCCTTGAGTTCATTGTTAGGAAAACCAAGTTGTGCGCACATCGTCCCGAGTCTGTGTTCTCGCGTCCATGTGTCAAATAAGTTTTGGGTTTAGGACGTACGTACCTAGTTAGGGCGTACGTACGTCATGTTAGGCAGCAAACATGTTTTGGTCAGGACGTACGTACCTAGTTAGGGCGTTCGTACGTCCAAGCAGGCAGCGAACTTTTACAGTGTGGAGACGTACGAACGTTGTTTCGACGTACGTACGTCCAAAGTGGATTTCTGCAATTCCGGCCCATTTTGTGTGTCTTCCAACCCTAACTATATATAGGGTTTCTCTACCAAAGAACAAATCAGATCTTTGGCCGTCCAATTCATCTCTTGTCTTGGAGTTTGTTTAGGTTGTGTGTTAGGTTGTTTTGGTGATTGAACTCATCTTCTTCTTCCCCATTAATCTTCTTCTTCCTTCTTCCGCATTCATCTTCTTCTTCATTATTGTTTATATTGATTTAGCTTCGAGTCTTCTTGTGTGTTCATCAAGAAGTCGAGTATCCTTGTGTGTTCATCAAGGAACTCTGGTGTAAGCTTGTTTCATAGTTCGGCTTCGAGTCTTCTTGTGTGTTCATCAAGAAGTCGAGTGTCTTGTGCGTACATCAAGGTGCTCCGGTGAAGTCAAGGTGTTAGAGATAACCAGTAGTGTCAACTCGCAGTGATTGCAGGTAGTTGATAGGTTTGTACATCTCTTTTCATCTAGTGGATTTATTTGTTGTCGCGAGGACAACCGTGGACGTTTCCCATATTGGGTTTTACCACGTTAAAAATATCGTGTGTTCTTTATCTGTTTATTGCTTTATTGTTTGCTTTACTATTGTTATATTGTACAAATATTGGGTTATCAAAAAGTATCCCGCTAGCCTTTTATACAGTTCAAGTGTACAGTAGCACGCAACCAAAACAAACCTTCAAATAGCCAAAAAGAAACCTACAAACAGTTTACAAAGCGTGCACCCTACGAAAACATACCTACAGATCATGTTTGACCTTTCCAGTCTTCATCATTGCTGTAGGTAAGGGAGCTTTGCCATGTAGATACTTTTATAATATTTATTAGTGTAGCATACCAGTACAAAATGCTGCTCCATCTCATGAAGCTGCTATTGTTCCTCAAAGTCCTCTGACTGGTAACCCCACACGTCTTCATTAAGATACTTTTGAGACTATTACTAGTGTAGCATATCATCTGGTAGCATATCATCTTGTATTGTAGTGTTTTAATGACTCAACAAACATACCTGCCAATAAGATTGTATATACCCACTATGTCCGTGTAGGCCCATTTTTATTCGAGCTCACTTCGTCACCACAAATGCTAAACCAATCCGACCTTCAAAAGCCATCACTCGACATAAGCCCATTTTTATCCGAGCTCACCCGACGTAGAGCTACTTTTACTCGACCTACATCGTCCTTATTCAAACACTTTACGTTTTGATTCTCTACGGTTACAATATATTTTCAGATCCAAAATATCCGCCCATTAATTGACCACACCGTTAGACAATTAATGAGCTACCCGTTGTCCCAATCACCTATATATACGAACTACGTAGGCTTGATTCTGGGACTTAGTCACTCTCAGATACGTAGGCAACTATCTAAACCAGATAGCTCAGCCACTCCCATAAACTTATCTCTTCCTCCTCTACTTTCCGATCATCTTCTCCGATTTATCTTTACCAAAATTTACTTACATTTACATTGGCGCCGACTGATTCATAAATGAATAATAACCTGACAACCGACCATGGCAACAATCACCAATGAGTAATTTGAACAACTCCAGAAGCAAATGGCTGATCAACAGGAACAGATCAACAGATTGGTGGCTGAAAACATCCACCTCAAGAGCACCACCACCACCACTAATGGCACACCGCTCAACGGAGTTGCTACCAATATGCTCAACAATGAAGAAGTCACAACAACTGTCAACAACCCTGCCCTACCCACCTCCAGTAACACCACCGCCCCAACCATGGCTGACCTTCAAGCTGCTCATGACAGAATCCTCCAACTGTCAGAAAAACTTGACAAAAATCACCAAGACTCACTCAAGGCCAACACAACACAGAAGGTAGCATCAACAACCCTTGAACGTTACAAAATCGAACCTCTTCATGATGACCTACTACAATAGGAACCACCACCAAACTTCATACCTCCAAAGTTCACCACTTACGACGGAAGTGGAGACCCAATGGACCACGTCCTACAAGTCAAGACAAGCATGGCCTTATGGCCAAAGTACAAGGATATTTCTGCCGACTGTTTTCTGCATCACTCCGTGGGAGTGCCATAGATTGGTACCATCGACTGCCAGAAAGGTCTATCACCTCGTATGACCAACTGGAGTCACTCTTTGTCACCCAGTATATCCACAACAAGAGGAGAAGAATCGAGGTCACTGCCTTTTTTCGTATCAAGCAAGACGAAACCGAAACAACAAAGAAATTTATGTCAAGATTCAAAAAGGAGTGCTTGCGTGCCGGAAATCCAGATGAATATTCATGTCTTTTAGCCTTTATCTCCGCTGTCAACCCCAATACGGCGCTAGGAAAAAATATTATCCTCGATGCCCCGGCAACGTTGGAAGACTTGTATGTACGCGCTGACAAGTACATCAAACTGGAAGAAGCCCTCACAAAATCCAAAGAACGAGTGGTTGTTGTCCAAACAACAGAGTCCACTTACTCCAAACCAAAGACGACTCGATCAGACTACAAAGGAAAGGCCACATCCAATGCCAAATCCAAATTTCCAAATCCCTTCAAGTGCTCATACAATCAACTATTTGATCTCATCAAAGATGAGGATTACTTCCAGCCTCAAGTTCACGACCTCGAACCGATTGAAGGAAAACTGTACTGTAAGTTACATAAGTGTCGACACCACCTCACCGACGATTGCCGAATCCTACGAGCTTACTGTCACAAGCTTAAGGAGGAAGGCTACCTCGATGACTTCCTCTCTGAAAATGAACCCGACCTCCGCAACAAACTAGAGGCCAAACGACAAAAGACTTCAACGGAGAATGGTAAAAAGCCTAAGGGAACCATCAATATGATCATGGATGCTCGACTTCCCGAATGGTCAGCTCGTTCTAAGAAACAGAAGATTCATCACATCCACCATACCTTCCACTTGACTCACAAAGCAATCATGGCTAAACAAGTCACAGGTAACAATGCTCTGGTCTTCTCTAACTTCGACCTCAAAAAAGTATGTCTCCCTCACAATGACGCATTGGTTGTCCATATCAACATTGGGGGATGGATAATGAAAAAAGTGCTTATCGACCCAGGAAGTTCATGTGACGTAATATTTAACAAAGCATACAGTCAGATGCAAATGCCCGACTTGGTCCTCCAAAAACCTCAAGTCACCCCTTTTGCATTTAACTCGACCAAAACTGAGGCAAAAGGTGAAATTTGCCTTCCTGTGGCAACTGGTGAAAATGAAGACGAAGTGACTGTGTATTGCGCCTTTTTCGTCCTTGATGTCCTTGCTCAGTTCAATGCAATTCTCGGACGAAAATGGATTCATAAAATGAAAGCAGTACCATCGACATATCACTAGGTCATCAAATTTCCTGGCCCTAGAGGCATCATGGAATTACGAGGTGACAAGATCGAAGCACATGGATGCCATGCCATCCCCGAGGTCATTCCACTCCCTAATAAAGAGGATACCTCCACAACAGTGGTGAGCTCATCTAAGCCCACTGTCAATATGATCTCTGCAACTTGCAATACAGTTGCAATATCTACTCAAATCACTGCAGATGAGACCTCACAAGCTGAAAAAGGCAAGGCTATTGTTCATCCATCCGACCCACCTGTCATTGAACAAGGTGAAAAGGTCAACATAGGATCGGATGACGATCCTAAATATGTCTATGTAGGGGCTAACTTAGACCCCATTGTAAAACAGCAACTTATTGCTACTCTCAAGATGAATAAAAATGTTTTTGCTTTTGCTTATACCGATATGCCAGGGATCAATCCCAATATTGCATGCCATAAGTTAAATGTAGATACCAGCAAAAAACCTGTAAAACAGAAAGCTCGCAAACTACCAGCTCATCTCGCCAATGCAGTTAATGCAGAGATACAAAAGTTAAAAGACGCAAAATTCATTCGTGAGGTTGCATACCCTGACTGGCTCGCTAACATTGTCGCAGTCATAAAACCTAATGGTAAAGTCAGAGTATGCATTGACTTCACTGACCTCAATAAAGCTTGCCCAAAAGATAGCTTTCCTCTCCCTCGAATAGACAAGCTTGTTGACTCCACCACCGGTCACGAACTCATTTCCTTAATGGATGGCTATTCAGGCTACAATCAAATAAAACTAGCAGATGAAGATCAAGAGAAAACTGCGTTCATCACTGGGCAAGGTACCTTTTGTTACACAGTCATGCCATTTGGACTAAGAAATGCAGGAGCCACATATCAGCGACTCGCAACAAAAATGTTCCACGATATGATTGGTAACACAATGGAAGTTTACGTAGATGATATGATCGTCAAAAGCAAGCACAAATCCACCCATGTCACCGAACTCGAAAAATCATTCCTCCGACTTCATGAGTACAACTTGAAACTCAACCCAGAAAAATGTTTATTCGGCGTCGCATCTGGAAAATTCTTGGGTTACCTCATCACACAAAGGGGTATCGAAGCCAACCCAGAAAAAATCAAAGCCATAATCGAGATGCCGAGCCCAAAAACAAAGAAACAAGTTCAAAAGCTTAACGGCATGTTAGCAGCCTTAAACAGGTTCATCGCTCGGGCATCAGACAAACAACTAAAGAAAGGGTCAACTTACAGCTGGACCCCTGAATGCCAGCAAGCATTTGACGAACTCAAGTTATACCTGGCTACTCCACCAGTCATCACGGTACCACAAAATGGCGACGTACTGGGGCTGTACCTCGGCACGTCAGAACATGCAATTAATGGGGTATTATTCCAAGACGAAAGAGGTATAGAAAGACCAATATACTTCATCAGTAAAACATTACTGTGCTCCGAAGCTCGGTATTCAAGCCTCGAAAAAGTAGGTTTAGCTTTATTCTTCGCCTCACGAAAGTTGAAGCCCTATTTCCAATCACACAAACTAAGAGTCATCACAGATGCACCTCTTAGGCAAGTATTGGAAAACAAAAACAAGTCTACACGAATGGCTAAATGGGCCCAAGAACTCGGAGATCACGAGCTCATATTCACTCCGCAAAGCAGCAGAAAAAGTCAAATCGTGGCCGATCTCCTGGTCGACTACGCCATAGATGACCACTCATGGATACTGGATAATGAGGTCATCGACCAACCAGTACCAAAGACGCCAATATGGAAACTCTACGTCGATGGCTGAAAAAACTTCAATGGCTCAAGAGTGGGGGCCACACTAATCTCACCAGAAGAAAGTCCGACTAAATTTCACCTCATCTAACAACGATGCAGAATACGAGGCACTCCTCACTGGCATACGAATGGCCATAACATTACAGGTCAAAGAATTGCGAATCCTAAGCGACTCACAGTTGGTCGTCAGCCAAATCCTTGGCGACTATGAAACAAGGGAAAAGACTCTGAAGTTATACTTAGAGCATACCAAAAAATTATTAAGTTATTTCAACAAATGAGAAATTTAACATGTCCCAAGAGATGAAAATCGCCATGCCGATAGCTTAGCATATCTGGCCTCGCAAATCGACACCGAGTCACCTCGAACAATACAAATTAACATACAGTCCGCTTCGGCATATGAGGCACAAATACATCAGGTCAATGAAATTTCAGATTTCATAGATATCCCACCAAGCGACGTAGAAAACTCTTGGATGGGACCAATCATCAATTACTTAAAGGGGACATACCCAGACGATGATTTCGAACTACCGAAAAACTAAAAGCTACATCTTACTCGACAAACGACTTTACCGAAAGTCAACTCGAGGCCCATTTCTGCGGTGTCTCCCACCAAAACAAGCACACACAATTCTCGCTGAGATCCACCATGGAGAATGTGGAAACCATGCAGGGGCTAGGTCTTTAGCCCAAAAAGCAAGAAATCAAGGTTAGTTTTGGCCATACATACAGTCAGATTCAGACAAGTTTGTCCAACACTGTGACAAGTGCCAAAGATTTGCACCATTAATTCACCAGCCAGCTCGAGAACTCAAGACAATCTCAAGCCCATGGCCTTTCGCAATTTGGGGACTCGATATTGTGGGCCCTATCTTGAAGGATAAATCAAAGAAACGGTTCTTACTTGTGGCAACTGACTACTTCACCAAATGGGTTGAAGCTATACCCCTACGACGCATACGCCAACAAGATGTTAAAAACTTCATCTGGGAATTCATTATCACTCGATTCGGACTACCACATACTCTAGTCACCGATAATAGTCAACAATTTTGTGGTACTGTAATCGAGGAATTCTATCTCGATTGGAGAATCAACCACGCACTCTCAACACCTCGCTACACTCAAAGCAACGATCAGGCTGAAGCCACCAATAAGACCATTATGAATACTCTGAAGAAAAAACTTGAGGTACACAAAGAAAAATGGATAGAGAAACTCGATAGGGTACTATGGGCCTACAGAACGACACCACGCACATCTACAGGAATGTCCCCATTTGCCTTATGTTATGGCACAGAAGCTGTCATACCAACTAAGCTCAATTTCCTCACTACTAGATCTGAACTCGTACAATCAAAGGAAAATAAAGATTTATGGGCCCACGAAGTAGACATGCTCGAAGAAAAACGAGACCAAACCATAATTACAACTGCTCGTTACCAACAAGTTTCCGACAAGGGTAGCTAATCGCACCAGAACCAAAAAAGCTTCAAACCAGTCAAAAAATGGTGGACACAAACCACTCAGCAACCGGAAAACAACACAATAATCAAATAAATTCTCAAAGATATCGCAATCCTCCAACGGAAAACAAGATTTCGAACAGATATGACAAAATTCCACAACAGTACAACGAGAAGCTCACCGGAAACACAAGAACGACAATGAAAGAAGAAGAAAACAAGAACAAAGTGCAGAAAAAATACCTTGATGAAGTGCAGCAGATGTTTTTTAAAGCAAAACGATGACTAAACCCTTGGTTTTCCAACCTTACGGTTAGGTTTTATAAAACCCAACCAGTACATCTTCACCGTCCAATCCAATCTACATCAACGGTCAGATCTGGCAATAAATATCCAACCGCTGAAACCCTTGGTTCCACAATCAAAATTCAAACATAATTTCCACGTGGCTTATACAACACCACCCCCCCCCCCCCCCCCCATAAATGCAATCATATATCTTCTCTCGAAAAAAACCCTTACTTACTGCGGCACGCAATGGAATCTTTGCTTACATCGAAAATCGAGAGGATACAGCAAACTATACCTTCTCACCTTCTCTATTTTTTATCCGACTTGAGCTCAACAAATCCACACAACTTATTGCCTCAACTCACATAAAAAAGGGGCTATGTATATACCCACTATGTCGGCGTAGGCCCACTTTTACTCGAGCTCACTTCGTCACCACAAATGCTAATCCAATCCGACCTTCAAAAGCCTTCACTCGACATAAGCTCATTTTTATCCGAGCTCACCCGATGTAGAGCTACTTTTACTTGACCTACATCGTCCTTATTCAAACACTTTACGTTTTGATTCTCTACGGTTACAATATATTTTCAGATCCGCCCATTAATTGACCACACCGTTAGGCAATTAATGAGCTACCCGTTATCTCAATCACCTATATATACGAACTACGTAGGCTTGATTCTGGGACTTGGTCACTCTCAGATACGTAGGCAACTATCTAAACCAGATAGCTCAGCCACTCCCATAAACTTATCTCTTCCTCCTCTACTTTCCGATCATCTTCTCCGATTTATCTTTACCAAAATTTACTTATATTTACAAAGATAATGGAACAACATAATCAAAATCTATAATTGAATATTTGAAAGTTCAATTTTCTTAGATGTAATTAGCTTAATTTAAACCACTTCGTCATTGAATTATGGTAAGGCCTCATTAATCTACTAAATCCATGACCGCTATTAAGTCCACAAGTGGGAATAAGATAAAGAAAAATATATATGTTAATGTCAACTAACAGAAAAATTGATCCAAAAATATATATATATATATATATATATATATATATATATATGCTTAATCATTTTTCTCCAACTGGTTTAGATACTTTAATAGTAACTTACCATTTTTCAAATCTTGTAAAGACTAGACACTTGGCAGTAGATAATGGGTCGACTGCTCAACTTTAATTTCCATAGTTGAATCCTTTGGAAGTTCAGTTTTCTCCACAATAAGTGCAACTGCAAATAATATAAGAGCAAACGGGTCACTCAACTGATTTAGTTCATTGCCACAATCATATGTTGATTCACCACTGAAATTTAATAGATATGAATTATAATTGCAAAGTTTCAAATGACCAGGAAACACTATATAGTTCATGACAAAGTACTAATAAAAGACATTACATACAAAGTCAAACTGACAGAGGTTCGATATATGTTCACAAGGCAACACCTATAAATAAAGCATTAGACGTTAACAATTGACAACATAAAAATTTCTATTTCTGATTCTTAAAAGCATTAGCACCACCAACAAAAACACCATTTTGTGACTAGCAGCAGAAAAGGCTTATTTTCTTTCATGTATTCTTGTTCATACATAGGGACAATAAATAGACTAAATAAATTTAGCTATAAAGAAAGTTATGCGATATGAACAGTAAGGTACCATCATTGTAAGTGAACTGCTATGAGAGAAAACAGAAGACTCTAGTGACCGAACCACCAATTTACTTCGACATAAGATGTGCCAATTTTTGCTACATCTTTGTTCACCTGACATGAAAAAAAAATAATCAAATAAGTACCAAACGTACAATACAACAAATTAAAACAGTACTAATCTTTACTATAAGAGACACACACATTAATGTTCTGTCCTAAAGGTTGAAACTCCAGCGATTGTCATTGTTCATGGGTGTCAACTTCAGGGATTTAGTAATCTATTGGTTTATTGGAAAAAGATACATATGTCTTTGCTACTAACATCTTCCGTCTTAAGAGACGCCATACAAATGAAACCACAAGGGTGTACCGTGACCTACATGTGACAGAGAAAGGTTATCGTAATCTAAGATTTCTGTGATCTGGTTCGCTTGGTTTCATGGCTTCTACAGATGCCTTGGCGGCAGTAGGAGAGCTGCTGGCAATGATTACTAATCCTCAATCTTTTCGATACTAGGTGATTAATTAATGGCAAGGACATAATTAATCCTTGGCATTAATTAATGGCCACGGAAAATGTGGGGGAATTTTTCTGCAATATAATCTAGGATTGGTGTGAAGAAGAAAGGAATGAATACGAATGTGTCTCTCACCTCAGCACCTCAACTCAACTCACTAAGAAACTTCCTAGGAATAAGAATAGTTTGTTGTTGTTGTTCGAGAACGAAATCTATTTGAATAAGGGTTAATGTGTGATTACTGTGATACTAGGAAATGAAAAAGAAAGATGTGTCCATAAAATTTTGGAAAAAAATCCAAGTGTCACTTATCAGTGTGCTCTGAATCTACACAATAAGAGAGAGAGAGAGAGCAAAAGATGAATTTACTTACCTCTCAGTTGTTTCACATCGATGAACCTAAAATCTGTTTGTCTTTGTATTGTTTCCAAACACATGCTTGTGAGTCGTGACACAAATACCATTATAGGTTCTGTTTTGGTCATGGTCCTCTTGATGAGGAAGTTCCTTTTAATATTTATCGTGGGCTGGTGCAGGTGAATTGAGTGTCGTGTCCATTCTGTAAATCATAATCACAGACCCAACACAACAAAACCAGCTTCCATTCCTAAAATTACAGCACTATATTTAACCACCAACTGATGACACACACACAACCACCACCACCAGTCCACCAGCTACAGTTATACCTTGCCAGAATCCAGATGCTTAAAGTCCGTTCCCGGTTGTCTGTTTTGCTAGCTAACCATTTCCTATTATGACCCTACCATTTCAAGTGGTGGAAAAGGAATTGGTTTGAGCCTAAAAGAGTACCGATGTTTTCCTTTCTGTTAGTTCTAGATGTCTGGGCGTTGTGTTGGAACCAGTTACGATTCTCGATCTGCTAATAGTTTCACAACAGGCTGAGGATACATGTCAAATTCCATACTAGGTGAAAGGGGATGGTATTAGTAATAGAGCCAATATTCTGAAATTTGATAAACAACTGGAAACGAGTGAACCGCAAAAAAAACTATCATAAAGAAAATTAAATGACACAATTCATAAATCAGCAATTGAGCCTGTACTTGGAAAATCTTATAAATGTAACTTGTTTCAATTCCAATAACAAAATTATGCGGGACAAACCGAAAATTAGAACTCAAAATTAACTATTTGTGTAACGCCCTGGGATTTCATCATCGCTCATCCCGGTGCGTCGAGCACCATACCACTCGCTAATGTCAATATTGTCCCCCTTTAGTCACTGCAGATATCCAGAAGTAGAGGGTTTTGGACCAGGGCCCACCCATGTGGTTTACCTGAAAAGGCCTTGACATTAGTTAGAGTATGGTTAAGCTCTATATACTGGTTATCAAACTATTTTTGCAGGTGCTAGTTGAGCTCAATTGGTAAAACCTTTGGGTGATGATACCAGAGGTCTGGGGTTCGAATCCCGCTAGCATTACGAGTTATTGATCTCATTAAAACAGGCTTACCACACCATTTTAACTTTTTTGCGAATGGTAGCACCCCTCACAAAGTGGAGAGGGTGTGGGTTCGAAAAAAAAAAAAAAAAAATGACCTCATGTCAGGGCCTATTGAGGAAGAGGCACCATGGGTTTTTTTGGGATATTACCCAATCTATAACAAAATACAATTTTTAATCTTCTATATAAAATTCAAATAAAGAAATACAATAAAAAAATATACCACTCCCTTGAATTATCTTTCCAGTAAGGACAATTAGGTCCACATGCTCTCTTCTTCTTCTTCTTCGTAGTCTAATAAACCAAGTTCCCCACCAGGGTTTTGACAACCCGATTCTAGTTAGATTGGTGGTATAGTTGTGCCTTTTACAGTAAGTCTGAACCATTTTGCTGTTTCGTCTTCTTCTTTCACCATCACTGGAAGAAGAACTCAAGTTTGTGTATAGACTATAAAGGGATGATGATGAAGTTGAATTGAAAGATGGTTACAGAATCAATATGACTCTTGTGCCAATTGGAAGACTTGTTTCTTCAAACCTTCTTCACCCTTCAACCACAAAGCTACACCGTTTGTCCTTTTGAATTCATCTTAATAAAAAAGAAATTATAGATAAAACCATTCCCATTTTCTGGCTCTATCTTACTATCTATCTTGACTGACGAATTCATCGAAAAGGATCATTGATTGCTTTCATAACAGATGCAACTAATATACATATTCTTAAACTAGCACCCCAAATTTCTTGCAATTACATACAAAAACTTACAAATGCTACATGTGTAATCAGAGGATCAGTTTATTTTTACAGCGTAGCACATAATTCCTGCAAATATATTATTACATTTACATATTCTAAGACTGCTGCCTGCTGGTATACAGAAAAAGACTGGCATCTGCACAAGAAAAGCAAATTACATTTACATCTTAATTTCAGGTTCGGATTATCTGCCAGTCTGCCACTATTATTATGACGTGTATATATAAAACCAATGTAGAAATCGTACAACAACACTATCATTTCTCAGCTCAATTGAGGACAAATCCACACCCAAGAATTTCTCCTGACACCCTGATAATGGTACCTTACAGGATGGTGAATCAGCTTAACGCATTATTCCAACTCTTATTGCTGAAACCAAACCTTCATGTAGTCTACCTTGAATAATGCTCTGCCCAACAGTAGGTATCTCGTCATTTTCTTCTAGAAACACCAAGGGATCTACAATAACCATGACTTGATTAGCCAAGCCATTTTGTTCAGAAACATGTCATATATGTTTGTCTATTCCGTTGTAAACATCTCGAATAATAATATCCCGTAATTGTACGTACACATCCCCTTGCGTGGACACCTCACATCCAGTATTGTACTCTGAAATTCTATATGACTAGTAAAAAATCCACAGCTCCATCTTCTGCAGCACCTGACTAGTAAGAAACTCAGACACGCAGCACTGGCAATAAATACCACTGAAAAACATCAGGACTGCGTCAAAACTTCCAAGTCTTGTTGCTGAAACCAAATCTTTGTGTAGTTCTTGCATATTCTACCCAACAGTATCAAGTACCTCGTCATTTTCTCTAAAAACATGTCATTCAGAAACATGTCGACTGTTGGTTTAGTCCACTGTAAACATCTCGAGCAACAATATTCTGTAACTGTATGTACAGATCCCCTTACGTGGACGCCTCACTTCCAATTTCATACTTTGAAATTCATAAGATTATACAGCAGTAGAAAAATTAAACCACAGCTCCATCTTCGGCAGCACCCTTGTTAGAACTCAGAAATGGAGCACTGACAAGAAATTCCACTGATACACCACCAGGCCTGTATCAAAACCCCATATCTTCAGCTGTTCTTCACCCTGTTTCTGACATGATCACCTTTCCTATGCTTTTCTTAACCATTCTAATCAACAACCCTCCAAATCGCTTTTTCAACCTGCACCTCCTTCCTCAAATATAGCTCAATTTGTATAGCCCATAGGTTCCACAACACTGTATAGGGCAAAATCTGCCACATAACTTCAGAGTCACCTCTATGGTTGATTGCAGCTTTACAGGCCATTGTTCAAGTATGTTTTTGATGTAGAAACAGATGGCCCTTGCATTGATTGTTGTGTTCAAATCTACCAAAATCTGTCTTGACACCCTGCAGCTAAATAGAATATACACCTACTGGAGTATTAACCAAGCTCATCCCTCCTTTCCTTGTGCACTCCCACTCTTTTCTACGAATATACAAGTACATTAACAAATACACAATTTTATAATTACAAAAAGGACATAATACGCTGATTGGAACGACTATGATTTTCTGGGAACACTGAATATTCAATTTTTCATTCTGTAATTGCATCAGCGATATAATAAAATTGTGACAAAACAAAAATTAATTTACTAAACTATAGCAGTCACCGGAATGTTTCATTTCATTCGAGCCCCTTCATTTCACTCGAGCCCCGACCAATATATCCACAATGTGCAGGGATTGATTGCTATAAAGGATCCGTTGTATATTGGCTCGCAATAGTTGGATGCACAGGATCATACCTTATAAGAGGTGTGATCCATAGGATCAGTTCCTATATTAGTTAAGGAAACTGCAGAAGTTCTATTTGGACTCGGTTTCCTATTTATCTCTATTTTGAATAAGTGATTCTATATGGATTTGGTTTCTATCTATGGGCTATAAATACCCAAGTAACTTGGTATTTGAAAAGACAAGACAAGAGAGTAGAAAACAATAGAAACATAGAGATAGAAATAATAAGTGAGAAAGAACTTTGGGAGCCAAGGGTGTATTGGTTTTAAGGCGAGAGATTAAGATCTTGAGAAAGATACTAGGGAGATTATTGTAATCGGGATAAATTAGTTATTTTGTTCCCCTAATTTTGCCCAAATTTTCAGTTGAGTCCCCAAAGTTTAGATTGGTCAATTTGGTCCCAAATCTTTCGAAACGTTTGCAAAATAGTCTCACCTTTACCAAGCATTTAACAATTCTTTTTTTTACAAAATGGGTTCTATTTTTACACAGTTTGGGTTTGTGTTCTATTTTTAAACAATATGATGTTGCGCGTGCCACTCACGTGCTTTGCTGACCTGGCAAAAAAAAATATTAAAATTTGACTTTAACAGACCACGTGTGATAGTAAACTACCACTAGGCAACTTTGTTAAATGCTTGGTAACAGTGAGACTATTTTGCAAACGTTTTGAAAGATTTGGGAGCAAATTGAGCAGTTTAAACTTTGAGGACTCAACTGAAAATTTGAGCAAAGTTAGGGGACCAAAATAGCTAATTCGTCTTGTAATCGGTGTTTCTTTTCTTATAGTGAAATCTTCTCATTGTAATCGGAGGTAGGCATTGCCAAACCACGTATATTTTGGTGTTATTGTTTTTTATTGTTTTATTCTTCTTATACTATTGTTTATTGTTTGGTAATCTTTGACATCATTGACAAAACGGATCCTGTATTGCAAAGGAGGTGTTCTCACGAATATCTAGGTTGCAGGTTGTTGACGTTGTTGGGATTTAATTAATCACTGCATATAGTTCAACAAGTGGTATCAAGAGCTTAGGTTGGAATTAAGGTTTTGTCAAAGATGACGGAGACTACAGGTGTTCCTGCGAATAGTGACGGTAAGAAACCATCGGTTACTACTCTTGGCGGAGGTGTAAAAGTTGAGATTAAACCGTTTGACGGTAGAAATAACTTTACACTATGGCAAAGGAAGATGAGAAATGTTTTGATCCAACAAGATCTTCATGTGGTTCTTCACGGGAAAGACAAGAAGCCAAAGGATATGTCAGATGACGAGTGGAACAAAGCAGATCTAAAAGCCATGAGTTCCATCGAAGTACATATCTCGGACGAGGTGATGTTTAATGTGATGGAGGAAACTAACGCCAAAGGAACATGGGAAAAACTTGAGAAGTTGTATATGGGTAAGTCTTTATCCAATAAACTTTTCTTAAAGGATGAACTCTTGAATCTTCGGATGGAAGAAGGTGATGATCTTATGGAACATCTAAACGTGTTCAATAAGTGTATCACAAATTTATGGTATGCTGTGAATCGGTAATGTAGGGTTATGCATACCATAAACTATATATGGATTGTCCATGCTCCATAATGCATGCACTTAGGCAGAAAACCAGAAACTGACTTGCCAACTTTACCACAAAGCAATCTGATATGGTAAAAGGGTGGTATGACTTCCTCTGTCTAAATTATTATATTGGATATTATACAGCAAATAACCCCGCGCCTGCGCGAACCAACCTATGTTACAGATTATCAATGTAAACATATTTCTAACTTTCAATGTTTGTAAGAGTCATTCATTTTGTTACAGTTCATGCTTAAACCAATTCTGAAAGTTCATGATTAAACTATTTGAGTAAGAAGAAGAGGAGGTTGTCGATTTGGTATCAACCAAGTAATTACTACCCCGGGCAGCTCACAGTGGAGCTATCCTCGCACTCGAATCTCAGAACTTATCACTTAAAGTATTATATTTTTATTTTCGTGATTTAATTTTTCTATTTTATTTATTAAAATTATTACTGGAATTGTTAGTTTATTAGGTGTCACATGAAAATTTTCCTCACAATGATATTCTCTTTCAGATAGTCACTCACATGTAAGACCAAAAACATCATATTCTTTAGAGCTAAACAATGGATCTTGCAAAGTCTTTGTCTGGCTTAATGTTTATATTTTTGCAACTTGCTATTCTGGGTTGTGAATTGAAAGACTACTTGATGACAGAACCAGTTTCACCAAGATTTGTCTAAAGAGAAGAGTTTCATTTCTTTTCAAAGTTAATAGTTTTTCTTATCTAGTTAAACATATTTTCTTTTCGTGAATCCATGACAGTAACGCTATTAGCTTATATTAACTTTAGGATGGATTTATAAGATGATACATCTATTGTAAAATAAATGTCTATACCGCAAATAATATTTGATTACATTCTAAAATGCATCATTGATGCAAATAGAATGGGAGTACTTAGCACGGCACAATTGAATGGTCTGGAGTTTTGCGTGTATATGTACTGCATTTTTATTTTGGTAGGTAAGCAGGGTTGTTACAGGAAAAAATGTAGGGGTCTCTTAAATAGTCATATTACTTGTCATTTGCCTCATTGTATTTCATGAACTGTTTATACGAAAACAGAAAGATTTCTGATGATTGATGAATTTGACAAATGATGGATCTAGGGAGGGCGACGTCTTTCCCTTCCCCTCCCCACCAAATTAAGTTTAAATTCTTTTTCAATATATAATTAGGTCTAAGATATGTTTTTCGCCAAAATATAAGCATTCGACCCCTTTAAAAATTTCAGATGTTGGTTACATATACTCTGAGCCCAGATCCTTAGATCCTTCTCAAATGATAGTGGTCAACACGTATTGTATTATTACTCCATATTTTTCTAAGCTAGATTAATTAGTTATTAATTTGCAATATTGCTGTTTAAATGATTATAATCATATATAAGCCAGGATTAAAATACTTGGATCTATAATCTATATGACTATATATATGCTTGGTAATACAGTTTTGTGAAATCCAGAAGGCAGAGGAGCCTTCAGGACAGAGTATTTGCAAAGTTGTTAGCAAGTAAACTGATTAGCTCTGTTAACTATGCTCATCCAGTGCAATAATATCACTCCATTTATGCTCATTTCCGTAGTCTCCATGTCTGGTGTCTTGGCTCTAACTGTGTCATTCCTTGTTTTCCACACTACTCACATTGTTGCCATTGAACGAGCAGAATTCAATTCATCTACAGCATTCAACCGAAGTAGTTTTCCTAGTAATTTTGTCTTTGGAACGGCTGCTTCTTCATACCAGGTATGTCATTATCGACGTTTTATTGTTAATAACTAGCTTTAGTTGTTCCCGACTTCCCTCATATGATATATGTGCACCAGATCTAATAAAATTTGTTCTGTGTTTCTATTTCTCTCTTCTCTTGATTTTTACTTCTAGTATGAAGGCGCTTATAATGAAGATGGTAGAGGCCCAAGTATCTGGGATACTTACACTCACCAACATCCAGGTAGTGAAATGATAATTCTTCTATCAATATTCTTGATCATGTAACAAAAATTCTGATACATCTTCAAATGAACTCATGTGATCACTACAATGTTCAGATCATGTTCTTCACCAGACAACTACATCGTGGGCAGCTGTTTTCTTTGTTTATTTATGCACAATAATTATATATAATTATTTTGTTTCTTTTTTTCACAAGACAGAAAGAATAACTGACAGTGGTAATGGGGATATAGCCAACGATCAATACCATCGTTACAAGGTATTTTCTTTCTGCGTAACGTATTTCAGTTAGGATTCATCGTTGGGCACACCTTGGTTCTAAGAGGGTGGACCCTCGAAATATAAAGAAATGTCGTCATTTTCTCAGGAAGATGTGGCACTTATGAAGAACATGGGATTGGATGCTTATAGATTCTCGATCTCATGGTCAAGAGTGTTGCCAAGTAAGCTATAACTCATTTGTATGTGTTCGATTAAAATGTTTGAAAATGCTATTTAATTTAGATTGGGTATACAGTAACACTGTTTTTCTTTGTAACCGTTTGTGTCATTGCATCCAGCATTTCGCTAATTATATTAATTTAATCTTGTTTAGAGGGAAAACTAAGCGGAGGAGTGAACAGAAAAGGCATCCAATATTATAACAATCTTATTGACGAGCTCCTATCACAAGGTCATAATTAGTTTCACCTCTGTCATCTCCCTTCCTCTTACATATAATGATGCACCATTGTGTATGTTTCTCGATTATGTATGTGTGCAGGTTTGCAGCCCTTTGTGACTCTCTTTCACTGGGATCTACCCCAATTCCTTGAAGATGAATATGGAGGCTTTTTAAGCCCGCGTGTTGTGTAAGTAACCTCATATATATAATCAGCTAGAGTGCATGTTATTTACGGTGAAACATCTAACTCCTCTTTGATGGTAAAAATGGTACATTTACAACTGTATTTGGAATTATCTTACAGATCCGATTTCCAAGACTACGCAGAGCTTTGCTACAATGAGTTTGGCGATCGGGTGAAGTATTGGATTACGCTAAATGAGCCTTGGACCTTCAGTAATGGCGGCTACAACTTAGGCAACTTTGCCCCAAATCGGTGCTCCAAATATGTAGGAAATTGCAGCGTTGGGAATTCCGCAACAGAGCCATATATTACTGGCCACAACCAACTTCTAGCTCATGCAGCTGCTGTGAAAGTATACAAAGAAAAGTATCAGGTGAAAATCATTTTTGCGCTAGTATTGATCTAGTCCTCCATAGCATACGATATTTGCAAGGTTTCCAGTTAACTTCAATATTACTTACAGCTTGAAATTAAACTGTGTAGGCTCGTCAAGAGGGAAAAATTGGCATAACGTTGGTTTCTCATTGGATGGTTCCTTCGTCAGACACCACAATTCATAAAGATGCCGCCCAGCGAGCCATGGACTTCATGTTCGGATGGTAATTTTCATAGTGCTCACATTTGCTTTCCCGCAAAAAGGCTTAGTTGCTGTAAAATCAACCACTACATACATTTATAAATATATAACGCGGGATGTTGACAGCCCATCTCATCAGTCGATTTATATAAGATTTTATTTTGAATAATTGGATTCATTATTATCTTGTATATAGGTTTATGGATCCTTTGACATATGGAGTTTATCCAAAGAGCATGCAATCACTTGTTAGAGAAAGGTTACCAAAATTTTCCCAAACGCAATCTGATATGGTAAAAGGATCATACGATTTCCTTGGTTTAAATTACTATACTGCAAACTATGCAACACATTCTCCCTTCTCTAATGATGCCCAACCAAGCTATGCTACAGACTCTCATGCTGATCTCTCTAGTAAGTTTGAAAGTGATTATATTGAAGTTAAAAACTAATTACTTGGTATGTACCGTATATGTTGAGATGTTAACGCCACTTTCTTTGTTACAGCTGAGAGAAATGGAGTTCTAATTGGTCCAAGGGTAAGAATTTTATTGAAATTATGTTATAATCATCCTTGCTGAATTTTTGATATTTTGTTTAATTACTTATCAGGCTGCTTCATCATGGCTTGCTGTGTACCCAAGTGGAATTCGTGACCTCTTGCTTTACACCAAACACAGATACAAAAATCCTACTATTTACATAACTGAAAACGGTAAGGGTTTCATTATATATTCTATTAATCATGTGATTAGTTGGTGATATGCTTAAACTATGCAATAACTTGCAGGGATAGATGAGATGAACAATAGTACATTGTCCCTTAAGGAAGCATTGGTAGACAATATGAGGATAGACTACCATTATCGCCATCTTAAGTTCTTACTTAGAGCGATAAAGTGAGTTTTAATTCCACAACAAATTTATATCTTCTTGCAAGTTATCTCTTTTTTATTAATCGACCGACGTTAATTAGGAGGTCCACTTAGAAAACTCGTGTCTGTCCCCTTTACCCTTTTTCAAATTTCTGTCTGTCCATCTTTTTTCTGTTTTTTGAAATCTCTCTTCATTTCTTTTCCTCTCTCTTCCTCTAACGTCGGTTTCCACCGTATCACGGTTCTATATTTATGTTTGAACATTTGTTTCAACAGGGAAGGTGTAGATGTGAGAGGATACTTTGCTTGGTCATTTTTGGACAATTTTGAATGGGCAGAAGGTTACACAGTTCGATTTGGTATCAATTATATAGACTTCAAAACTTTGAAGAGATACCCCAAACACTCATCCATTTGGTTCAAAAAATTTCTTCTCCATTGATGAAAAATATTAATGCCTCCGTATGTAATATAAATGAAAAATGCTAAGATACGATACATTTATTTAAGGGAGGGGTTCCAAGGACTCAGGAAATATTTGACTCAATTTTGACTCAATCCTATTTAGGGTACTTGTACATATTGGATTGGCATGATTTTTGGTAGATATGATCTCTTTATTATAAAGATCTACTACATAAAACATCAGCTCATTTGAATATATTTAGACCCATCAAATATAATATTAAATTCAAAGGTAAAAATGAATGTTCCACAATACATCAACTTGTAATATGATTTTTCTAGGGTTAGAAAATTCAGATTATGATAAATTTTGGTGAAGATGTCGTACATAATGAGAACATCCATCCTACAAAAAATCATGCCAATCCAACATGTACAAGTACCCTAAATAGGATTGAGTCAAAACTGAGTCAAACATTTTCTGAGTCCCTGGAACCCCTCCCGATTTTTCTTATTCTTTGAACAAGTGTATGACGGGCAGAGATTTATAAGAACACAGATATATTAATGAGGTAAAACCCTCAACAGGGAAACATCCATGGTTGTCTTTGTTAGACTATTTAACAAATGTAAGAGTATAGTAGTAATAGTTTTAGGTACTGCAATGTATATAAAGAAACGAGTCTCAGATGTTTAGGTTAAGCTCTTCAATGAAAGAACATCATTTCTCTGCCTCTCTTACTACTTTGTGTGTATCTACATTAACAGTAGTTAACACTCCTCATGCGACAAATCAATACACTATATGAAATATAAAAGATTACACTCATAATTACAAACTTTGATAAATTCTCTCACAGAACTTAACTCTCGTAACTGCGCTCTCGGTTTCACAACTCTGTTCCACACACACAATTCTCCAAAAATTTTGCAAGCAACTCACAATCCACTAACAATAGATGATGATAACATGGGATGATGAAGAAGAGTTTTAGAAGAAGATGAAAGTTCATTGCTTTCACACAGCAGAAAAAATGGCTAGAGAGATGGAACACTTAGGGTTTCTGTTGTAAAGAAAGCCCTTGTATCTAATTTTCAAAATATAAGGTTGATTTGAATTCTTGTGTGATTCCAACACCAATGAAGCTTGCACGTCTTCAGCTCCATATACTTCACGATAAGTGTTCAAACTTCGAAATCCTGGTGGTTTCAATCTCCCTTTTGACACTCACAACCCTTAAGACATTTCAATACGAAGAACATAACATAAGCAAAAACTTTGAAGTCTCCAACAGGCAAAGACTCCCCCTCAAATATTGACTTCTGCAATCTCCAAACTCTATCTTCCCCTCAATTGTTATATACCTAAGAAAACACAAACAAGAAACAACACAACTTGGAGAACAAGTAGATTAGAGTCAATAAACATCTTTGTCAGAATTAGACAAATGGAGGTAAATAAATAAAGAGATGGAGAGTATAACAAAAATCATTAATAGAAAGGCAATTTTAGACATTTAGTTTAAAGGAGGTAAAATAAAAAAAATAAGAGAGAGAGTTAGACCAAGTATAGCAAAACTCATTAATAGAAGGGCGATTTGGTTTTGTTGGAACATTGGAATGCACAATCATTGGTGCTCACCTTCCAATTGGCGAGCAGGTTCCATTTAGTGGAAAGGGCGAAAAGAAATGTTATCAAAACAGCTGTCTAGGGTTTGATACCAGACAGTGCATCTTTGAGTTACTGATCTCATTACAACAAGCTTGCTAATTTTATTTTATTTTTAAAAAAAAAAAAAAATTGTTATCAAAATGTTATGGCGTGCAGTATATGATTTTGGTATAAAGTTTATATATGTGATGGCTTAATCATCAGAAGGAATATCATATGAAGGTATTAAATACAAACAATTGCTAGCTCAGTTGGTTTTGTTATCCCTCTTAAACACTCCCACGAGTGAGATAAAGTATAGCAAAATCATTAATAGAAGGGCGATTTGTTTTTGGAAGGCACAATCATTGGTGCTCACATTCCAATTGGCGAGCAAGTTCCATTTAGTGGAAAGGACGAAAAGAAATGTTATCAAAACAGCTGTCTAGGGTTCAATACCAGACTGTGCATCTTTGAGTTACTGATCTCATTACAACAGGGTTGCTAATTTTTATTTTTTTTTAAAAAAAATTCTTATCAAAATGTTATGGCGTGCAGTATATGATTTTGTATTAAAGTTTATATATGTGATGGTTTAATCATTAGAAGGAATATCATATGAAGGTATTAAATACAAACAATTGCTAGCTCAGTTGGTTTGTTATCCCTCTCAAACACTCCCACGAGTGAGAGGTTGTGAGTTCAATTCTCATCAACTGTGTTTGAGGAAATTTCTCATGTAATTCTTAGGCGGGTCAGCCTTCGGACCTGGTTCGAGATTAGGAGGCTCATGCTCTTATGATGATGATGTGGTTAGGTGTTTTCCCATGATGATGATGTGGCTAGGTGTTCTTCAGTGAAAGCAAGTGAGTAGCATAATGCTCGAGTTGGAACGTGGCGGTGTGGACGCTTAGGTGGTAGCATCAATAGCCTTCGGCCTTGTTTTTATAAACTTTTTGGGCCTTGTCCTTGTACGTCTTCATGCCATGATTAATATCTATTTTTTTTCGATAACTAAATCTCTCTGCCAAACCATAAGTTTTTTAAAAAAAATGGTCCTAGTTGATAATTTTGTTTATTGTGAACCCCAAACACACAAAAATCATTATTATTTTATCTCTAATTTTTCCGGATTTCTAAATACTCACTCAGAAAAACTCCTTAACACATGTCATGCTCCTGTTAGGCAATAAAGCAAAGAGCAAAATCTGTCAAGAGTCAAGACCAGATTTTTTCTTTCACCATAGCTAGGAGTATATGGTGTATTGACAGATTTTTAATGTACAGGTAGGGGTCCAGCCAAACCCTGCCCATTCTGGGGATTTTTTTTTAAAAAAAATGGATGACTGCGGGTTCGAACGAATATGTATTTATGAGAATCGGGTTTGTTATCCAGAAAGGACTTGCCGTGCATTTTGTAGCGTGTTTGTCCTTTACTTTTGTGTAATTCTTTGAGCTTATCAATAAAATTTGTTTTAGTTAAAAAAAAAAAAAAAAAAAAAGTATATGGTGAAGACTGGGCCCCGATCTGATGGGACAAACCCAAGTATTGTATTCTGCTTTCAAAGCCTGGTCGAACAGGTTGTAACTATCTGAAGCCAGACCAGTCTCCACTCTCCAGTTCTCCGCTCTCCAATCCAAGTATCCAACACAAAACCTAGCTAGTACTATTTCATTCGGCCGCAGAAGGGAAGAAAGAGATGCTCTGTTCTGCTCTCTACCTTTTTCATCAATGGATAGGCAAAGTAAACTTCCTATGTTTGTTCATTAAGAGGTTATTATATCTAAACTCTCTTGTCTTCCACTGTTATGTTTCCAACGCACAAAACACCACCACCATCCAACCCCTTCTTGGGTAAGAGATTTGGGAATCGATGACGAACTATTCATTGTGTTTGTTTAGATGCGACTATTTTGCTCGATTTGTTGTGTCTTGGGAGGTATTGTGACTTGTGAGAATGGAATATCATTCCACCGTATTTTCTTTGTAGTCAAATTTTTATCTACATGTTCTAACAAGATTGTCACTTATGGAGTCGTCATTACTAGAATTTGTAAAGTTGTGAATTAAAGTGATGTATAGTGATTGATTGAATTCAATCGCCCTCAGTTGCCCTTCTATTTTGTTACTTACAAGTTACAAGGCCTTGGTTCAATTTATTCTGGTTGTTTAGAATAGTCACATATGTTAATATTATGTGATTAATGAGGAGGATGGAAAACGAGAAACCCTCCTAGGATGCGACTGTGGATGTGATTAAAAATGAATTATACAATCCTTTTTTTTTTTTTGTTAGCAACTAAACTTTTATTAGATAATACAAACATTATTACAGGACTTGACAAGCACAAACATAAAGCAAATAACATAACCAACTGCATATATATACAAGAAGTCAAATCTTCCATGCATCCTTGATTCTTGCAGCAGCCTACGGTGATTCACAACTAACTTCAAACTCTTATAGCGAAAACAAGATTCGTTCACGAGCATAATCTTTCGTCTGAGCCACCACTTAGTAAAGTATAATTCTCTCGAAGAACTCCAAAGAACCAGAAGAATTCCTGAGAACGGAATGAGGATCGAAACAGGGCAGATCCTAAGGGTGGGTACAAGTAAATGCAAAACATTTACCCTGCCGCCAGACGCAAACATAAGGCATCCAAAAAGGGCAAACCCTACACGCTCCAAACAACAAAAGTTTGGTGTGTTTAAACCATCGGCTAACCTGGGGAGAGAAATCACACTCAACCAAGCAAATAACCAAAAGAAAGAGTATACCCCTGATGAAAATTGTTTCACCGTGAAGACCGAAATTAATTGAGAACGACACAAGAATGCACACAAGAAACCAAAAGGACTCATAGACAGATTCATCCTTTCCCCTAGTACAGAATACCAGGGGAAAGGGTATCCAAAACAACTACAAACCAGCAAAGAAAAAAAACACAAAGACAAGAGAATGTGGAGAGATGATAACAATTAAATAAAAATTTACAGCAAAACTACCTAAATGGTAGAACACAAAATCAAATTCAAAAGTAGAGAGGGATGAGACAACCTTTAAAATATCAAAATTACTTAAAAAAAGAACTCACAGAAGTGCACTTGATTTGCAAAAGAAATGGTAAAACTCAATATATGATCACACCATCATCAAATAAGGAAATCAAAGAAGAGATGAGCACTCAAAACCCCCAACCTGCAAGATCACCGATCAAATTTTATTTACCCCATTTTTTTCAATTCTACTAACAAACTTTTACCAAATATCCAAATCAAGAACACCAATACGGCGTAACGCGACTTGATGCTTAATTGAAGAGATTAGTAAAAAATTAAGATGATGAAAGTAAAATTTACCCACAATCCATCATTCAAACTAAAATCCCACCCAAAGAAAACATAGCAATTCGAATTTCCACCGTCTTGAAGAGCTCTGGTATGAATTTAGAAAGAAATTGGAGAAGAATTGAAGAAGAAAAGAGTTGTTTTTGATATGAATCGGTGCTGACTCAGTGCAGGTTTCTGAGTCGGCCAACACCTCTATATGAATGAGCTTTGAAAGCAAGTAAAGATGGGGCTGGCAAGCTCTGAGTCTGTTGAACCTTATACAATCCTTTATTACATTCAAATCCTTAATTCATAGCCTGTGTAGAATTTTGAGTTTCTTATAACAATAGGAAAGAGAATGTTTGATTAAATATGATAACCTGTTTGGTGTGTAATATTTTGGTCGATGCTTTTTGCAAAGATGCAGTAATTGTAAGTTTGTAACTACTAGTGTTTTGCTATATGGAATTATGGACTACTGTATTAAGAGTTTTTCCTTTGTGTAACTGTCTTGGGTTATGTTCTCTCAACTGGTAATGTGTTTTCATCATCATAGACTTTGAGTTTGATGTTTCAACTTTCAACTATACTTATTTTATATGTCCATTCTGAGAACCCAATATATGTGCAATATAACAATAATAAGGCAAACAATAAAGCAGTAAACAAATAAAGAACACACAAGAATTTTTAATGTGGTAAAACCCAATATGGAAAACGTCCACGGTTGTCCTCACGACAACAATAAATCCACTAGATGAAAAGAGATTTACAAACCTATCAACTACCTGCAATCACTGCGAGTTGACACTACTGGTTATCTCTAACACCTTGACTTCACCGGAGCACCTTGATGTACGCACAAGACACTCGACTTCTTGATGAACACACAAGAAGACTCGAACCTAAATCACTATTTAATATTTAAGAAGAAGATGAATGGGAAGAAGGAAGAATAAGATGAATGGGGAAGAAGAAGAAGATGAGTTCAATCACCAAAAACAACCTTAAACAAAACCTAAACAAACTCCAAGAATAAGACTTCAATTGGACGGCCAAAGAACTGACTTATTTTTTGGAAGAGAAACCCTATTTATACTTAGGGTTGGAAAACACATAAAATGGGCCGAAATAGTGAAAAACCACATTGGACGTACGTACGTCGATATGACGTTCGTACGTCTCAAACCGAAATAAACCTGCTGACTACTTGGACGTACGAACGTCCTAAGAAGGTACGTACGTCCAGACCAAGCAAACTTTCTGCTGACATACCATACGTACGTACGTCCTGAACCAAACACCATACTAGAGACACACGACGCGAAGACAAGGACACGGGACGACGCGCTTACAACAAGGTTTTCTTAACAATGAACTCAAGGCGAAATAACCAAGGACGACCAATGTCACAAAATTGATGTCAAACCACTTCGTGCCGGTTTCAATCTCCCCCTTTGACATTGATTTTGTGACAAAAACCTATGACTCTAATAGCACTTATAAAACGTGCTTACAAACCCAAACCATGGCATTTATAAAACATTCCTACAAAAACACTCAAGGTAGAACACATACCGAGTCACCAATTCTTGATATCCAGCTTATGTAAGACACTTTAACCATCAGAGACCGAACGGAAGCAACAACAATCAAAGAGCCAACGGAAGTTCCTCGAACAACTCCCCCATACATCATGAGCTCCAAGGTTTAATACTCGAGCTTACCCAAAACTGTACATGCACTTTGTGATCATCATCACTTTCACTCACCCATACATGTTCACTCCCCCGTACATGTAGTATACTTGAAACATGACCCAAAACTGTACAACCTCTAAACGTCAACACGTTCATTCCCCCATACGTGTAGCATACCTGAAACATGACCCAAAAATACACTAACAAAGAAGAAAAAGGTGTTAGTATTAGAGTCATAAATCTCCCCCTTTTTGTCACAAATGAAGCAAGGGAACAAAAGAAAGAGAAAAGAAAAATACCAAACCATAACAAATAAGATTAAAGAAGAAAAGAAAGAGAACAATCATGTTAACAACAAAAAGTATATGCAACGGAAGCCATAAAATAAACACTTGTTAACACGATGTCAATACAAAGAATTCCCCCCCTAAACAAAAGCTCCACCTAAATGCAATGCATATGAGAAAGATGCACCTAGAACAAACAAACCAAATAAGGATATTTGAAACACACAAAGAACCATGCATACAAGGGTAGAAGAGAGTATATGCAAGCTCAATTAAAACAAGATACTTAGTAAAGATGAATAAACTTGGTTTCATTAAACAAAGTACGCACCAATCAAAGATTAAGATATGAAACCAAACATCTACTAGAAATGCATCATACAAACATCCTTGGTGTGTGGGAAAGCTAAAGAAAACACAAAGAGAGTCATTTTCACACCTCACTCACAAACCATAAGAACACTCAAAACAACTAGTATTTACCATTAGAAGGATTTCACTTCACAAACGCCTAAACAGACACGGGGAAATGCACTTATAACCTGTTTTGTTTTTGTTTTTTTTTTATTGTGCATAAATTAACATGGGAAAGGGATATTTACCTTCATCTTTTGCAACATGTGGTAGGGTGTAGCCTACATCTTTTCAAATTACTTCCCCTTTAAGAACAAACTGAAAGTAGTGCAACATCATGGTAACGTGCAACACAAGAACTAACATCTCTTGAGTGCATCCGTCATTGCATGACCCTCACGGCCCCAACGGGAAAATATACCAAATGATTTCTCTCTCAAGAAGATCAAAAGGTTGGGGATTTTGTGAATTGTTGACCACTACCACACCGCATTCATACTAATAATCAAGATAACATAAGAAGGCATGCATACGTATATTTCCAACTAATGATTATCCTAGAAGTTCATCATGTTCAAAGGATGAAAAAAGATATGCAAACAAACTCTCAAAGTGCCACCTAGCTGTGCATAGTGTAATCAAGCAAGGATATATGCATGAGACACAACTAGATAAACGTTGGTCTAAAATCTAAACATGAAAGCACAAGCGTATGCTAAGTGTAATAAAATAGTTATATTCATGAGCACTAAGCATACAAGTATGATTGAAAGCAATAGACCAATCTAACCACATATACAAAGTATGTGTATCCCAAACACCCATAACAAAGTAAACTATTTTTTTTTTATGATATTCAACCCAAACAAACAAAGCATGCATAAACAAAAAGACAAAACACAGCAAACAAATAGCCTATATGGTTAGAAAAATATGCAATTAAAATAACACAAGGCTAGAAAACAAACAAAAAAAAAAAAAAAAAATACGAAGATGATATTCAATCTGACTTTAAGAAGTCAAAACAGAACGTTCAAGTCATCCTTTCGTACCCATACTTGAGAGATATTCTGCAAGTTGGACCCGGATATGGAGGATTTTTGAATATTATCCCTGATAGTAGACTTTCCAATCCTTAACCTCTCATTCTCTAGACTACATTTGGCAGCATCGATGCTTCTATCCCATATGTGGGGTGGTTTGATGACCTTTTGCACAACCCTCTTTCTATTGTTGAAGTGTTGTGGTTTTTTAGGGCCACTTCTTCGCATAAAAGGAGGCCAAGAGGAATGATGAGCCTGTACAGAAAAAGAACAATGTGAGTTCCAATAATTATTACCATAAGAAGAAGAAAATGGAACCATGGAATTTTTATCCCAACAGAAAGCTGAAGTATGACCTAACCGACCACAAGTAAAACACTTAAAATGTCTATGTTTAGGACTTGTCTTGTTCTTGGTCATCACATTTGGCTTAGATTCAAAAGCCTTGATAGGTGGAGGCAGAGTAGGAATATGAGGATTTGGTAACAAAGGAGGCAATGATGGCCTCACAAAAGAAGTAGGAGGAGGGACACAACTGGAGGAAGCTCCAACAGAGTCATATCCTAAACCAGTCTTATCTGAAGAAAACTTTCCATTTTTAATAAGGGTGTCTAGATCAACTGAAGCTTTCTCAAACCCTTGCAATCGCTTAGTAGAAGCAAATAAATCCTTTTTCACAGCTTCATGCTCAAGCAACAAGGAACGATACTTATCTTCTATCTCACGATTGGATATTTCCAAAGAAATAATTCTAGATTGGAAATCTAGCTTTTCTTGGGAAAATTCCTCAGATAAGGCATCCATATCACCTGCAAGTACAGATTTCTCTTTTACAAGAAACTCAACCATATTATTTAAAATCTGATTAGTCTTACGCAAGGATTGACATTGTTTAACAGATGACATATATAATTCCCTTAACTCACCAGGACTTACGAAGATAGAATCATCGAATTCATGATCGACAATATCGGTTACCTGACAATCCACATTCTCATTCAAAGATGCTCCATAGGCAACACAATGTGTAGCATGGTCTTCCGCTACATCATCATCATCATCATCATCGCTTTCATCTTCCTCCCAAGTGGTAGATAACTTGATTTTTTGTTGTTCTATCCCTTGTGCACCAAATTTGTTGGGAAGCTTACACTCGTCAAAACCATGGTTAGTCAAACCATTATATTTCATAGTCTTAAAAATATGTTTAAGATAACGATAAATGATACTTAGATGTTGCTTAGTGTCAAGAGACGTATCATGATTAATTTTTTCATCTTGTACATCCTCAAAAGTTCCAGCTTTAAAAGCAAAGGATTTATTTTGAGGTTGTTCAAGTTGAACCTCAAGTTCATAAGTTCTCAATTTTCCTGCTAAGGTCTCTATGGACATGGTCTTTAAGTCATTGCTTTCTTGAATGGCATCTTTCCTAGAACGGAATCTAGATGGCAAAGACCGAAGAACTTTACGTACTATTTGAGTATTGGTGTACACTAAACCTAAAGATGCACTAGTGTTGATAATATCCTGCAAACGAATAAAGAATTCATCAAAAGATTCATTATTATCCATTTTCATAGTTTCAAATTGAGTAATAAGAAGTTCAAGCTTACTCTCTTTGACAGCAATGTCACCCTTATGAGTTCTTACCAACCTATCCCAAGCCTCTTTGGATGTTATACAACCATGAACTCTCCGAAATTCACTAGCATCCAAAGCCATAAATATAGCATTAAGCCCTCTTTGGTTGTTAGTAGAAGCAACTTTGTCTTCCACACTCCATGTGTTTCGAGGCTTAACACTTGTAACAACCTCATCTGTACTACCTGTAGTAACTCTCGATGGTGACCAACCATCTTCCACAGCGATCCACACATCCTCACTCATAGCCTGCAAATACGCAGCCATACGAACTGTCCAATAGGGAAAATTAGTTCCATCAAATTTAGGAGGACAAATTAGTGTTCCAAATTTATCAGAATCCATAAATATTGCACTAAGGATCTACGCGTGAGCCTTTACGCTCCTTAACAAGCGCCCTGCTCCTGATACCAATTGAGAACCCAATATATGTGCAATATAACAATAATAAGGCAAACAATAAAGCAGTAAACAAATAAAGAACACACAAGAATTTTTAATGTGGTAAAACCCAATATGGGAAACGTCCACGGTTGTCCTCACGACAACAAATAAATCCACTAGATGAAAAGAGATTTACAAACCTATCAACTACCTGCAATCACTGCGAGTTGACACTACTGGTTATCTCTAACACCTTGACTTCACCGGAGCACCTTGATGTACGCACAAGACACTCGACTTCTTGATGAACACACAAGAAGACTCGAAGCTAAATCACTATTCAATAATTAAGAAGAAGATGAATGGGAAGAAGGAAGAAGAAGATGAATGGGGAAGAAGAAGAAGATGAGTTCAATCACCAAAAACAACCTTAAACAAAACCTAAACAAACTCCAAGAATAAGACTTCAATTGGACGGCCAAAGAACTGACTTATTTTTTGGAAGAGAAACCCTATTTATACTTAGGGTTGGAAAACACATAAAATGGGCCGAAATAGTGAAAAACCACATTGGACGTACGTACGTCGATATGACGTTCGTACGTCTCAAACCGAAATAAACCTGCTGACTACTTGGACGTACGAACGTCCTAAGAAGGTACGTACGTCCAGACCAAACAAACTTTCTGCTGACATACCATACGTACGTACGTCCTGAAGAGGTACGTACGTCCTGAACCAAACACCATACTAGAGACACACGACGCGAAGACAAGGACACGGGACGACGCGCGTACAACAAGGTTTTCTTAACAATGAACTCAAGGCGAAATAACCAAGGACGACCAATGTCACAAAATTGATGTCAAACCACTTCGTGCCGGTTTCACATTCTGATTTAGCCTTGTTTATTTTTGTCATGCTAAAGACAATCATTTGTGATAAAGTAATACTGTACGAGAAAGTAATCAGTTCTATTGAACAATGAGCTAATTTATTAGGCAAATGACTTGTAGCACACTAGCAGATCAAAATAATATAATCTCTAAATGATAAATTCGTGCTCTTACAGACATTCTCATATTTGCGCGTAATCTAGTCTGATTATTGTTATTGTGTTGAGAATGGTATCATTGATTGAAGAGGGAGTTTCAACTCAGAGATGATTACACAAGGTAAGACATTGACAACGACATGATAACTGTTTCTTGCAAATTATGCTTGGTCAGTTTAAAGATCAAATTATCTGCAGAGACGTTCCCTGTAATTGTTGGTGGTGGATCTTATGGCAGAATGTTAGTGTCATGCTTTTGATTTAAATATCCCCATATTGCGATAGGAGCACTGGCCTCTTCAGCAGTCAGCACTACTCCTTGACACTGATTTTCGGGAAGATTATGTAATTGTCTCTAAGGACTTTCAGGAAGCCAGCCAATGCTGTTATAGTTGGAGCTAACTTATGCTACGATCTTTAATGTAGGGTTATGCACTTGTGCTTACCAAAACCTATAGATTGTACCCAGAAAGCATCGAATTAGGCAGAAAACGAATTGCTAACCAGGGCAGCTCACAGTGCCACAGTGGACCTATCGCCGCACTATGTCTTGTATTAAGATGATGTGCTTATCTGAAGATGTTATTTTTAGTAAGTGCGAGTGTGACAAGAAAATTTTCCTCACATCACACGATAGTCTCTCACATAGTCTTACCTGTAAGAACAAAAGGATCATATATTCTTCAATGAGCAAAAGAATCTTGCAAAGTCTTACATTATTAGCTTATATTTACTTTGGGATGGATTTATAAGATGACGCATCTGTGTCAACTGTAAATGGAATGGGAGTACCTAGCATGGCATGAATCGTAATTGAATGGTCCGGAGTTTTTGCGTATACTGCATTTTAATTTTGGTAGGCAAGCAGGATTCTCTTAGATAGGCACATTACTTGTCATCTGCGGCATTATTGTATTTCATTAACATTTTATATGAAAAACGAAAGATTTCTTATGAAATTGACAATGATGGATCTAGGGAGGGGCGACATCTCCCCCTCCCCCTTAGCTCCCCACCAAAGTTCATTTGGATCTCTATATTTTTTGCCAAAATATATTTAAGCATTCAAGCCCAGAGTATTGGATCCTCCTCAAATGATAGTGGACAACAGTTCTTGTTTGTATAATTATTACTCCATACTATTCTAACCTAGATTAATTCGTTATTAGTTTGCAATATTGTTGTTTAAATAAATAAATCATGTAGTATTGTATATTTATCAAAAAAAAAAAAAATATAGTACTGTAATAAGTCAGGATTAAATAATTCAGTCTATATATATACTTGTTAATATTGCTTTGAGAAATCCAAAACGCAGAGGAGCCTTGAGGACAGAGTATTTTCCAAGTTATTAGCTCTGTTGACAATGCTCATCCAGCGCAATATCACTCCTTTTATGTTCGTCTCGATAGCTTCCATGTCTGGTATCTTGGCTCTAACCTTGTCATTCCTGATTTTCCACACCACCCACGTTGTTGCCATTGGACGAGCAGAATTCACTTCATCTACAACATTCAACCGAAGTTGTTTTCCCAGAGATTTTGTCTTCGGAACAGCTTCTTCTTTGTACCAGGTATGTACATTACTGACGTTTTATTGAAAATATCTAGCTAGCTTTCGTTATTCCCTCATAATGCATATGTTCACCAGATCTAATAAAATCTGTTCTGTGATGTTATTTTCTTCTCTCTCGATCGAATACTACTGATAGTATGAAGGTGCTTATAATGAAGATGGCAGAGGCCCAAGTATCTGGGATACTTACACTCACCAACATCCAGGTAGTGAAATGATAATTCTTCTATCAATATTCTTGATCATGTAACAAAAATTCTGATACATCTTCAAATGAACTCATGTGATCACTAAAATGTTCAGATCATGTTCTTAACATATTATATCACCAGACAACTACATCGTACGTGGGCAGGTGTTTTCTTTGTTTATTTATGCACAATAATTATATATAATTATTTGGCTTCTTTTCGCAAGACAGAAAGAATAGCTGACGGTGGTAATGGAGATGTAGCCAACGATTAATATCATCGTTACAAGGTAATTTCTTTTGCACATTTCAGTTAGGCTTCATCTTTGAGCACACCTTGGTTCTAAGGAGCACGAACCTTTGAAAAATAAAGAAATGTCGTCATTTTCTTAGGAAGATGTAGAACTTATGTGAAACCGGCATTCGGTTGTTTGACATTATTTTGTGACTTGGTGTGTCTGAGGTTATCTCGCCTTGATCTCATTATTAGGAATACCTTGATGTGGTGAGCATCGTCCCAAGTATTCTTTCTCTCATCTCAAGTTTGTCAGTTTGTTTGGTGCAGTACGTACGTACCTAGTTAGGACGTACGTACGTAGGGTTAGGCAGATCTTTTATTTCTGGTTTGGACGTACGTACCTAGTTAGGACGTACGTACGTCCTGTTAAACAGATCACTTATTTCGTTCAGGGACGTACGTACCTAGTTAGGGCGTACGTACGTCGTGGTGCAATTTTCATATTTCGGCCCATTTTCTCTCTCTTCCAAAACCCTAACTATATATGGTTTTTCAACAAAAGAACAAACCAGTTCTTTTGCCGTCCAATTGAGGTGTTCTTCTTGAGTTTGTCCAGGGTTGTGTTTTGGTGATTGAACTCATTCTTTCCTCTCCATTCATCTTCTTCTTCATTATTGATTATTGAGATCGGCTTCGAGTCTTCTTGTGTGTTCATCAAGAAGTCGAGTGTCTTGCGTACATCAAGGTACTCGGGTGAAGTCAAGGTGTTAGAGATAACCGGTAGGGTCAACTCGCAGTGATTGCAGGTAGTTGATAGGTTTGTACATCTCTTTTCATCTAGTGGATTTATTTGTTGTCGCGAGGACAACCGTAGACGTTTCCCATATTGGGTTTTACCACGTTAAAAAAATATCGCGTGTTCATTTACTTTCTGTTCATTAATTTGCTTGTTTGATTAATTGTGATTGTGGTAATACCACTGTTTGTGGAGTTTCAATTGGTATCAGTCGCAGGGGGCTTGTTAAGGAGCGTAAAGGCTCACGCCTAAGATCCATAGTACTGCAATGGAACCTCACAAGTTTGGTACTTCGAATCTTCCTCCATAATTTGATGGAAAAGATTTCGGTCATTGGAAAGTTCGTATGATGGCTTATCTCCAAGCCTTGGGTGAAGATGTTTGGCTCGCAATTGAAGACGGATGGAAAGAACCTTTGACTACGACAAGGACTGGTGATACTGCAGTTACATCACCCATACCACGTGCAAAGTGGACACCTGAACAAAAATCAGCCGCGACCTTTAACAACAAAGCACTCAATGATATTTTCATGGCATTAAATGCAAGTGAATTTCGTCGGGTTCATGGTTGTGTTGAAGCAAAGGATGCATGGAACAGACTTATTCGTACACATGAGGGTGATGAATTTGTCAAGGAAAGCAAGCTTGAATTGTTGACTTCTCAGTTCGAGAACTTAAGAATGGATAATTCTGAGACCTTTGATGAGTTCTTCATTCGTTTGCAAGACATTGTGAATTATAGTCCTGCTATTGGCCATGTATATACTGATACACAAATTGTACGCAAAATACTGTGTGCCTTGCCACCTCGTTTTCGCTCTCGCAAAGATGCGATTACTGAGAGCAATGTGATCAAGGACATGTCCATTGAGACGCTTGCTGGAAAACTACGTACTTGTGAGATGGAACAAGCTTTGGAAGATCCTCCGAAAAATAAGTCTGTGGCTTTTAAGGCTACCTTTTCGAAAGAGGTGTCTACGGGAACTTCTGATGATGAAGAGCTTAGTTTGGATGATAACTATGCATTTCCCTCTCGTAGCTTTCAGAAGATTTTCAAGTATCAACAAAACCTAGATCCTCGAAAGCGTTTTTCTAGCTCTCCAAATGCTCCTCGGAGTCCTGGTTTTGAAAGGTTTATGTTGATGGTAGGAGAGCTCGTGTTGATCGCAAAGATGTCCAAAGCTACAAATGCCGTGAGTATGGACATTTTGCCAATGAATGTGACAAGAAGGTGGATTGCAAGCCTAGAGACAATTCCAAGGCTAATCTCACTGTTACATGGGATGACTCCGATGAGGATGAAGATGGCAACAACTCAAACATTGTTTCCAACTATGTGGTCTTCAGTGCATCCCTGGATGAACATCCAGGAGGTATTGCATCCTCCACTGATAATATTACCATCCCTGAGTCTGGTGTTCATACTAATACAAGTGAACTGTGTGATATGTATAAGTTTTCTATGCAACAGGTTAAATTGCTTGAAAAATCTAACAATGTGTTACAGGATCAGATTGCTTCTCTTGGACAAGATATTTGTAATCTTGCAGGTGACTCCAATATGTTGAAGGAGGAATTTGAAAAAGAAAGAGTTGACTTTCAAGCACGTATTGCTTCTCTCGAGAAGTTGAATCATGACTTGGAGTCCAGATATCGTTCCTTAGTGTTGGAACATGAGAAGGTTAAGGCGGAATTGTTTGCTGCTAATAAACAATTGGTTGGTTTTGGTAAAGCTAGTGCTAATCTTGACTCTTTGTTGGGAAGTGGTAAATCTCATTCAGACAAGTCTGGTCTAGGCTATAATTCATCTGTTCTTCTTCCTGCACCTAGCTCTACTCACACTACTTTTGTTAGACCTGCTAGTGTTCTACCTATGTCTTCTTTTCCTGTACAAGGAGTTGGTGGTGTCACTCCACCTAGAGTTGCTCAATCTCCACCCTCTCAGAGAAAGAACTTAAGACACAAGAATTTTAAGTGTCTTACTTGTGGTCGTATGGGTCATACATCTGCTTTCTGTTGGAATAATTTGTATGCGTCTCATCCTTCTCCTTTTGCAGGTACTACTTATTGGAACAAGTCAACCACTTTTCCAATGCAGGCCCCGTACATGTGGAATGGCTATGCTCCGTGAGGATTGCCTAGGTCTTCTCCTTATGGGAACCACCCTCGCCCGCAGGCACCACCAATGCCCACTCCACCGCCCCATTTCTGGGATAGGAGTACTGATGCTTCTAGAAAGATGGTTTCTCATATGGCACGACTGGTTGAGAATGGCACTACATCATGGTATCTAGACAGTGGTTGTTCTCTTCACATGATAGGTGACAAGACTCTTGTTACTAATTTGATTCATGGATATGGAGGTAAGGTTACCTTCGGGAATGGTAAGATGCTCCCGGTAGAAGGTAAAAGTAGTTTTTTCTGAAAATGGCTCTTTAAAAGACCATGAGCTTTTATTTGTTAAGGGCCTAAATTCGAACTTGTTGAGCATTAGTCAATTATGTGATGCTAAGTTTAAGGTTGTCTTTGAGGATGATAGATGTGATGTCTTTGATACGAATCATGCCCTGTTTTTAACCGGTAGTCGTTCTCATGATAATTGTTTTATTGTCACTACCCTTCTTCCTCATTTCTATGCTTAGCTCTCCTTTGAGTGTAGGATTTTCTGTTTTAGGTGTGTCTTCTTTATTTTCTTTGTATTTTGATTTCCGGGTTTCTGTTATAGGTGTTGAGAACATACTTCTCTGGATATTGTTTGGATTCCATCTTTCAGCTAATTATGGTTTGGTAGGCCTCTCTAGTGTGTTTTGTCAAGTATTTTGTTGGATTGCATCATACTCTTCTCCTCCCTTGGTGGTTTCTTGCATGACGTGTTTGCATGTTTTGAAGTTATTAGAGTATCTTATACTTACACTATTGTGCTCCTAGAAGATGATCATCTCGGGTTTTACTCCCTTCGTTCTTTCTATTTTTCTCCCTGTGTTTCTCTTGTTCACCTCTAGTAAGTGGTCAATAACTCACGAAATCCCCAGCCATTTGAATGTCTTGTGAGCATACTCAGTTGGCTAGGAACCCGTTGGGGCTGTTAGGGTCATGCTCTGACGGTTGCACTCAAGATATGTTAGTTCTTGTGCTGCATGTTATCATGGTATTGCACTTCTTGAGTGTGTTTTTGCAGAAAAGATGTAGGCTACACCCTACCTTCGTGTTTTGGTTGAAGATGGAGGTCATTAATTCCTCCCACACAGGAATGGTTTTTGCCGAAAAGATGTACAATGGTTTTTGTATAGGATTGCTCTCTTGCTCGGTGCATGGTTACATCGTTTTTCCTGTCTACCGAGGATTGGTTTATGATTTTGTTCATCTTTCTTGCATTTCTCACTTTTGATGCATATTCAAATTATCGTTAGTTTTTGTTCGGATTGGAATCCATACAATATTTGGTTTTTCTAGTGATATTTGTCAACTTTCACTGGTTTTATTATTTGTTTTCTGTCCTTCTTTCTTTTATTTATTGGTTTTATATATATATATATAGAACGTAGGTACGTTCAGGGAGACAGAATTTTTTTTTTTGGTTTACGACGTACAAACGTAGTTAAGAGGTACGTACGTTATTGCATCAAGTTAATGTTTGGTTATCTCGACGTACGTACGTAGTTAGTGGGTACGTACGTCTCACTTACAGATTGGCCCACTTGTTGTTTTTAAGTCCATCTTGTTTAAACACGCAAAGCCAACTATGTACATTCAAATCGTGCCCAATACTTTTCAAGCACGAACAAGGAAAGTTTTTGAGTTTTCCTAACTGTTTTAGGAAACTTCTCTCTTTAAATTTCTCTCTACTCTTCTTGTTCCTCTTGGTGTTCTTCTCTTTCTCTCTTTCGTGTGTTTGGTGTGATTGTTTGTTTCAAGTGAGATTATTCCTTCTCCGTCGTCGTCGATCAAGTAAGTTTTTCTAAATTCTTCTTCTTCCCCTTCTCCTATTGTTTTTGTTGTTTGTTTAGATGTTGTGGTTGTTTTTCCTTCGAAGTTGGTTGGTTATCAATTTCTTTGGTTCAATTCGAATTTCTTGTGAACATGGACCTTCTTCGTTGATTGTTTATGGTTGTGAAGCTAAAACTTATAATTTTGGCACTATTTACCAAAATTCCTCTTCAACCCATACTCAAAACTCAAATACTTAAAACTCAAATACTCAAATACTCATATATTTACTTATATATAAGTAAAAATTTGAGTTTTAAGTTTTTTTTGTCGCATGTGCAATCAAGCTTTGGGACCTACCTAACCCACATTAAAAAAAAAACTTTTTCATATTGTCCTCATCAATATTTGTTTTTCCACACAATCTTTATTAACTCAAGTCCAAGCCCAAAGAAAAGGCCTATATTCGTATTGGGCTAATTAAATTAAAATGTGCACTAATTAAAAAACAATAATTAAAATTAAATTAAACAATAATTAAAATTAAAATTAAATTAATTAAAATTAAACAACAATTAAAATTAAAAATTAAATAATATGAAAAATATGCACTAATTAAACAGGGCTAAAATTACCTAATGACCATTTTAATGGTTGAAGGGCATAAATGGAATTGTACAATACATATAAGATAAAATAATAATAATTAATCAATTACATATGTTATTAATTATTATTTTAATAGTTTTGCATCAAAATATAAGTATAAGGGTTGGAGATAACAACACCATATGTATACACTATTCACTGGGTCCTATAGAATATTATAGGTATTTGAGTTTTTTTTCACTATTACCCTTTAGATGATCTTAATCCATTCCACATTGTTTCACATGTTTATTAAGCATTTGGATGTGTGGTTTGCTATTTTACCAATGATTCTTACTTATGCATACCAACTGTTTGATGAAATGTCTCAATGACTTTGTTGGTTAATTTTCTTCTTATTTCCTTGTCTCTTACATGCAATTTTCTTCCATGTGCTGCTTGTTTGGTGTTGTTGATGTTTAGGACATGGCTCCCAAGCGTGCTCGCACTACCCCGGTTAGTGAGACGCCTGTCTCTAAGGGTGCATCTTCGTCGGGTGCACGAAGTTCGCGTGCTCAAAAGGGAAAGGCATTACCCCCGATGGCTCATCGCCCCCTACTCCATTTCTTGGTGCTCATCCTCGGGCTCACGCCATTGTTCCCGAGAGGTTCTTTGATCTACTTGATATTGGTTCTAGTTCATTGGGGTCTACATAAGTCAGGGATGTGGCTACTTTCTATCCTACTAGGAATTGGTTGAAAGTGGCTCAACCGGTTACCAAGTACTCGGTCGAGCACACTATTGCGTTCTATGAGCTGCCATCCTTAGGATGACAGCCATCTTGACAGCTGTAGGGGTACTACATACTTCAACCAATCAAAAGCAGCCACGTGGCACAGTCATTCACCCATCAGGTCGCCACGATCTCTACCTGCTAGTAGCTCGACCACAACAACTCGATCTCATAACGAGCAGCGGCCTGCTAACACACACGCGCTCTCATTCAATGCACAGAATATCCTCGTCAGTTACATAATTAATTCACAGGGATGATCCTCGCGCGTTACACAATTAATCCTCATTATGATGACGGAGAATCTGCAAGATCCACGATCCACGCCTTTCTACCTTCTATAATAACAGAACTACGATGGCTTGATCTCTAAGTTCAATCCCCTCGAGCTAAGAGTACGTAGGCAATCTCAATCTCAACGAGGTGCAGCCACCCCGATCTAAAACTTCCCCTTTGGTCAAGTCTCCCAACGACCTGATCTAGTAGTGCATTAATCTAGAAATAGTTTAATACATTTGGCGCCGACTGCAAGGAATTCGATATAATCGAAAAACCCAAACCCTCCCACCCAAATCAAAATCACTCACTCAAATGACTACCCCAGAGTTAACCATCCAGGATCTGCATGAACAAATCACTCGTCTGCAGGAAGAGAATGCACGCTTGAAGGCAGCACAAGATGTCAATCCACCACCAGTAGCAAATGGTGGACATGGAGTCATTCCTGTTGATGACTCCAACCAAAAGTATGAACAACTCAGCCAACAGCTAGCAGAGTTCAAAGCCTCTCAGGCTATCCTCCATCATTCCAAAAGCCATACCGCGGAGCAACTTGCTGTACAGTCCCTCCAGCAGTTCCAGGAGTCTCCTTTCTCCAAGGAGATCCTTGAACATGATTTGCCGAACAAGCTCAATGCCCCCAAGTTCGATCAATATGCAGGAGTCGGAGATCCAACCGACCACATCAAGGGATTCCGAAAATCCCTTCCTCTCATCAAAGAAGATCACCTTCTGTGTTAACTATTCCAGTCCAGCCTCACTGGACCTGCTCTCGACTGGTTTCACCGTTTGAAATCAGGATCCATCAGCTCGTTTGCCGAGCTCGAAAAGCAATTTGTCATCTTCTATATCCACAACAAGAAGCGCCCCGTCACCATCGATCAAATCTTCAAAGTTAAGCAACGGGATGGTGAGTCACTAAGCACTTTCTTTGCTCGCTTTAAATCTGAACTGCATTCAATTCAGGATTTTGCAAAGGAGCACGAGACCTTCGCAACCATCGCATTCACTCACGGTCTGATCCAGGGGTCCGACCTCCACAAGTCTTTATCCATGAAGCGATCTTCATCCCTAGACGAGCTCTACCTAAAGGTAGACCATTATATCAAGCTCGAGGAAGCCCTCACTGGAAGGGAAAATAATCATGTTGTCAGCAATGTCGAGTCTGGCTTCACCAAGCGACCTCGTTCTGATAGCAAGAGGTTCAAAGCGAAGTCGTTGCCTACTGAGCAGCGAGAGTATCACTGGTTCACAAGACCAGCCGGTTACATTTATGAGCGAATCAAGCACAACCATTGGTGCAAGATTCCTACCTTCACACAGTTGGAGGATACATCTGGACGACCGTACTGCAAAGTCCACAAGGTACGGTGTCATCAAACAGACGACTGTCGCGTTCTGAAACGCGCTCTTCAAATATGTGCCGATGAGAAAAGGCTCAACAATTGGATCCTCGGCAGACAAGAGGATTCCACAGGCAAGCGGATGAGGAAGGGATCTAGAACCCCTCCCCATTCACCAAAGAGGAATCACAGTAAGGCCAGAACGACCTCCGCAAGTCCAGTCCGCAGCAGAGGGCGTAGCCTCTCCCAAGGCTTAGGTCCAACAGGCGACCTACGCGATCAAATCAACAAGAAGGTCGCAAACAAGATTGACAGTGACAGCGAGTCCGAGAGTCATGTGGTTTACATGATTTATGAATCCGACTCCACCCCTCTGTCAAGAGATAAGAAGAGAAGGGTAGAACATCTTCATCATGTCTACTCTATTACTGGCCGAGCAGCTCGTTTCAACATCCCAGCGCGCCAGGAAACTGATATTACTTTTACTGAAGACGATCTCAACAAGGTCGTCACACCTCACAACGATGCCCTTGTTGTCGAGCTGAGAATAGCCGACTACATCATCAAGAGGGTACTCATCAATCCTGGCGCATCATGCAACATTCTCATGTACAGAACATTCAAGGACATGAGGTTGCCCGACTCAGTTCTCATCCCCGATTTCACCCCCATCTTAGGCTTCAATAGTTCAAGGGAGGATCCTAAGGGTGAAATTCTGTTGCCTGTCACTGTGGGCCGTAAGGAAGATAAGGTCGTCGTCACTGCCAAGTTCAGCATCCTTAACATCGCAAGCAAGTATAATGCGATTCTGGGTCGAAAGTGGATCCATGCCATGAGAGGTGTTCCGTCAACATATCATCAGGTTTTCCGCTATCCCGGACCTCATGGGATAATGGAACTTCGAGGCAAACAGAACGCTGCTCAGGAATGCCATGGAATTATTGAAGTTGTGGCACCTGCAAAGCCATCCACCTCAGGAACCAAGGATGCTGACGTCAAAGGGAAGAGCCCAATCTCATCAGAGGCTCGAGAAGGCGACAACAAATCCAAGAGCCCTTCAAAAGAGAAGACCGACGCTACCAAATAGCAATTACAGAAGGAGCCAACGAGCTCAACCAAACTTAATCTCGGAAGTACTGATCCAGGAGTACGTGTGAACCTAGGGTCAGAAGATGACCCGAGATATGTCTATGTAGGGGCAGAGTTAGAAGAAGATAAGTTCCAGAACTTTGTAAAATTTCTCTCAACTAATAAAGATGTTTTTGCTTGGTCGTATATCGATATGCCTGGAATAGATCCATCAATTGCATGCCATAAACTGCGCGTCAATCCGAATTACCGACCTATCAAGCAAAAACCAAGAAGGCTCGCTCCCAAGTTTCACGAAGCAGTCAATGAGGAAATCAATAGACTCAAACAGGTCGGCTTCATCAGAGAAGTTGATACTCCAGATTGGCTAGCCAACATCGTACCAGTCTTAAAAAAGAACGGGAAAACAAGAGTCTGCATCGACTTCACAAGCTTGAACAATGCTTGTCCTAAAGATTCATTCCCACTGCCACGAATCGATAGGTTAGTCGATCAGACGTGCGGTTTCGAGCTATTGTCATTCATGGACGCATACTCAGGATACAACCAGATCCCAATGTACGAACCCGACCAGGAAAAGACCTCTTTTACAACGGAGCAAGGCATTTTTTGCTACAAGGTAATGCCTTTCGGCTTAAGAATTGCAGGAGCGACCTATCAGAGACTGGTCACCAGAATGTTCGACGACCTGCTAGGTCGAACAATGGAAGTCTACATTGACGATATGCTGGTCAAGAGCAGCCAAGAGCAGGATCATTTGTACAATCTCGACCAGGCTTTCCAAAGATTAAGACAATACAAGATGCGTCTTAATCCAGAGAAGTGTCTGTTCGGGGTCGCATCAGGAAAGTTTCTCGGCTACTTAGTCACAAAACGAGGCATCGAAGCAAATCCAGACCAGATCAGAGCACTGATTGACATACCCAACCCGAAAACAAAGAAGCAGATCCAAAAGCTCAACGGCATGGCCGAAATAAGGTACACACCTCTAGAGAAATTAGCATTGGCTCTCCTTTATGCTGCATGCAAATTCAGACCTTATTTCCAGGCCCACACTGTCAGAGTAATCACCGACCAGCCGTACGCCACATATTAGAAAAGAAGAACAAAACAGGTCGTATGGCTGGATGGGCAGCCGAACTAGGTGATTATACATTTGAGTTCGTCTCTCGACAGGCCGTCAAGGGCCAGGTCGTCGCAGAATTCTTAGCAGACTATCCAGCAGAGGATATCAATTGGGAACCAGAACCAGAAACAAAGAAAGTCCAGGACAGTCCTCCCGACACTTGGCAACTATATGTTGATGGTTCCCACAATTCCAACGGAAGTGGCATAGGTACTGTGCTCATTTCTCCTGAAGGTTCACAGCTCGAGAGAGCAACTCGTCTCGACTTCTCGACCTCCAACAACGAGGCCGAATACGAAGCTCTCATCCAAGGCCTACAAATGGCTATCGACCTACAGGCAGTCCGCCTCAAGGTGTACAGTGATTCTCAATTGGTAGTCAATCAGATTTCCAATAACTACCAGATCAATGGTGTCAACTTAATCCGATATGCCAGCAAAGCGAAGGAACTCATCAGCAAGCTCAGTTATTTCACAATCGATCACATCCCTAGAGATGATAACAGACATGCTGATTCATTGGCATTCTTAGCTTCCAAGATCGACTCAGATCGACCGCGGGCTCTCACTATAGCAATCAATACACAGCCCGCATATCTATTGAAAGAGGAAAATATCCATCAAATCTCTGATCTACTAGCCACAACACCAGCAGACATCCAAGGAACTTGGATGGAACCTTTCATCACTTACCTTCAAACTGGCGTGCTTCCATCCAACAAAAAGGAGGCAAGTCAACTATTACATAAAGTCACTATGTATAAACTCCATGAGGGTAAGTTATTCAGAAGATCTGCAACCGGTCTGTTGTTACGGTGCTTGATTCCCAAGCATGGCCAGATCATCTTCCAAGAAATCCATGAAAGAGAATGCGGAAACCACTCCGGAGGTCGAACGTTAGCTCATAAAGCGATCCCCCAGGGATATTCTGGCCAAGAATGAAAGAAGATGCCAAGAAATTTGTGTTGAAGTGTAAAGAATGCCAGCGTTTTGCTGATAACCAACATCAGCATCCAAACGATCTAATCAACATCACTGCGCCATGGCCATTTCACATGTGGGGGCTAGATATCATGGGCCCTTTCATCAAAGAAAAGAAGTCTGAAAAGAAGTTTGTTCTAGTCGCCATTGACTACTTCACAAAATGGGTAGAAGCCGTTGCACTCGCCAACATCACTCAAGCCGATGTTCAAAGATTCATGTGGGAAAACATAATCACACGATTCGGTCTACCAAAGCGAATAGTCACGGATAATGGCACTCAGTTCATGGGCAAAAACATCAAAGCTTTCTACGAGCTATGGAAAATCGAGCATTCTAGGTCAACACCTAGATATCCACAAGCCAACGGCCAAGTCGAAGCTGCAAATCGACAGATTCTGAACAACTTAAAGAAAAAGCTCGAAGATCAACACGATCAATGGCCACAACAGTTGGAAAACATCCTATGGGCTTACAGAACAACCCCTCGCACATCAACAGGGATGTCTCCATTCAGCCTTTGCTATGGAGTTGAGGCCGTTATTCCCACAGAGTTAACATTTGGAACGACCAAATCCCTTCTGGTCGACACAGAGCTTAACAATCAGGTCTGGTCGTTCGGAATCGATCTCCTTGAAGAGCGACGAAATCACGCCGTTATAAAACTTGAGCAATATCAACAACGACTTAAGCGAGCTTATAACAAAGGCGTACGACCCAGATCTTTTCAACCAGGAGAACTAGTCCTAAGGAAGATGTTCCACAACAAAAGGAAGGATATTATTGGCAAGCTCAATGCCAATTTGGAAGGCCCTTACATTGTCACCAAGTTTCAAAGCAATGGTTCTTATCGTCTTCAAACACCAGAAAGAGAGATTGTTAAGAACCCATGGAATGCTTATCACTTGAAAAAGTTTTATCAATGAAATGTAAGCATCTATTCATTACATTTCAATATACAAACTTATCTTTGCCTTCATCTCAGCTCAACCATGAATGGCTCTCAAAGGTCTAATCCCTCGACCTATAAATTATCAGTACTCTAGTCCCTTTGATAATTTTAATTTTGTTAAGTTCAAACATCTGCAACTTAACTTGGTTCATGGGTCATATCATTCCCACGACCCATAAACAATCAAACAACCATGCACGCGACCTCATCTACCAGCAGGTTCAGCACTATGATTACTACTTGTTTGCAAAACTCATACAAGCAGACAACATAACAAGAGTGACAACGTAAGTTAACTCATTGAAATTTCTTTTTACTTGATGAAAATTATAACCATTACAGGTAAAAGCAAAGTCAAACTAAGGCATACAAGAAGAACTGTTTCAGTTCGTCCTGCTTGCAGCCATTCATCTCGTCTACATGCCTTCTGAACGAGCTACCAGGACTCCCTGGAAACTAGCTGACCAGAACGGCTCGCTTACAAGCTCATCAAATAAAATTAATGTTGTTCAATACAACTCCAAACAAAACAAAAAATTGTTTTCTCAAGCTCACAAACTCAGAGGACTGTTTTGAGGAAGACCAAAGAAGACTTACTGCAAGAACAAGGAGTGCAAGAAGCAAACTTTGCACAAGGTTACCCAAGACAAAAAGGTCGGTACCGGGACTAGCTCACTGCTGCACAGACTGGTCACCGGAACCATCAATCTCCGTACGGCCACTGGCGACCTGTTCATTAGGGCCCATCAAGGTGTCCTGAGCTGGCACCAAGGCTCCATCAGCACCACCTCGCGTCTCCTCTCCTTCGGGCGACCCCATCAAAGCTTCCTTCAAGTTGTCGCAGTAGGCCTTCCACGCTGCCCCATTCTCTTGGCACGTGTGCTCCCAATATTCAGCAGAAGCCTTAGCAGCAGCAGTGTCTTCCTTCAACTGCTCCACATTCTCCTTCAACTGCTCCACCGTCTCCTTCAAAGCCGCGACCTGCGCATCACTGTCCTTCACCTTGTACTCAGCAATAACAGCAACGTTTTTCGCCTGCTCGAGCTTCTCGTTGAGGTCCTTCAACTCAATCTCAGCTCGAGCACCAACCTCTGCAACCAGACGCACCTCCTGGAAGCTTGCGTTGAGTTGCAAGTGTAAGGAAAGTTTAGTCAGCAATGACTAAACACAGAAAATAGGAAAGAAAAACTTATGATCACACTCACCAAAGACAGCACCGCGTTTATCTTTGAGCAGGTCACCAACAAAGTCTGCGACTTCACTGATCGAGCATCAGCATCCAAGACAATGCCCTCATTCACAGCCCGGGCAACACAAGGATCGTCAATAGCACTGTCGTTATCATACACGACATGTTTCTCACCGTGGCCATCCAAATAATCGAACGGCCCAGGGCGAAATTCAGACGATACCCCCTTGCCTTTCTGCAAAGGCCCAGCAGCAGTCTTCCTGGACTTAAGAGGAGGCTCAGGAGATTTCAAGAACTTTGGAGGAGCAGGGGATGGCATAGTTGGAGGCTCCATCAACTTCACGTTCCCTACAAGTGACCTCTTCTTCCCGGCCAAGGCAGGTAATTTGGGAAGTGAAGGCGGAGGGGATACGACTTGGGGGATCGCCACTACCTCCCCCCGGCGCGAACTAACAATGGATCGTTCCTTCTCCGACCTCCGAGCAATGCTTCCAGATCGCTCTCTCTCATCAGGCCTCGAGCTACCACTAGCTCGTTCCTTCTCCCCAGCACGCGAACTACCACCAGAACGCCCAGCCTCAGCTTTATGTACAGAAGACATATGGGCCTTCTTCAGCGACTTCCTCCTCTTGAGCTCTTCTTCAACGGTTTTCGGACCACCTTTGGGAATAAAATGCTCCTTCAGGTGGGGTAAGAGCCGTATCTTACGTTTGTCAGCCAAGAAACCAAAACCATTCAAAGCGGACTGCAGATCGTTCTTCCTCACAAGATGATCGTCCCTGATCGCTGCAAAAACATACAACATAATCAAGTCCAGAAAAAGGAAAACCATCTACTGTCCTAAGGCTAACGACCAGGAACTTACGAGCATCATTCCTAGTCACATGACGCAACTGGATACTCCCCTCAGTGATCGACCCAGTAATCAGCATGGGATCTTTCCACCATGGCTCACTACTTACAGGATAGATCAAAGGCAAACGTTCTAGCCTAACTTGCATGTTATAGCCGGAAAAATCAACCTTTGAAGAACGTTTGAAGCTGAAGTGGTCCAATACATCACTTACAGTAATGTTCCACCTATGCAGCTTATTCAGGTCATCAATTACCCTCATATTTCTCCCGAAATTTCCATTCATCTGGCAGGGGGCTCGACCAATAGCATTCAACAGGTCGACCACCAAACAAGACAATGGCAGCCTCAGCCCAGCTCCGAATTGGGTCAAGGTAAATACAGTAGAGAAGGGATTTTTAGGTCGATACTCAGCAGAAAGTAAACGATCTCCTAAAAATCTAATCTCCAAATGCTCAATCGAGCTAAGCCCATACTGCTTCCTAAACGCAATGTGCCTATTTACATACTTAAGGTTCACTACTCTACACATCGAAGCATCGTCTCTTTCCACCATTTCCTCGTTAGACGAGTCTGCCCCGTGAGAGCCGCTACTCTGGGGGCTATCAGAGTCCACACCATGAATGGGAGACAAGGCTTCAGAATGAGTCCTTTCAGACTCGTACTCCTCACCACCACCACCACTCAAGTTATCATTTTGAGAGTCACTCAAGTCAGACATTTTCTCTCAAGCAACAGAAAAAAAAAACAGAAGATGAAAGAAAAGAAAGAGAAGAAAACTAACCTCACGAGCTCTCAAGGTTCTTCAGATCGCAAGAGAAAACGACAGCAATTCAAATAAAGCCCAGATAGGTAAACCCTTCTCAAAGAGAGCTACAGTTTAAATACTGAAGCACATACAATCCCAGCCATCAGTTCGAAACAGGTGAACGGCTGAGATCGAGCAGATAATCCACATCTATTGCAGTTATTTTCCACTTAACAAACGATTCACACCCACCGTCGGATCAACCCACGTGCCACGCAAAGACTATATCAGGCAAGAAGTGCGTCAGTTGCCATAACTGCACAGCTAGCTGCTCGAGAAAAATCCTCCACTTCCCCGTAAGAGCGCCATGATTAGTACAGACAAGCCTGCATGACTGCCACGTCCGCAAATTCAAAAAGCAAACTACAAATCAGCATCGATCAGAGATCTTAGTCTTTTCAGCCCGACTTCTACAACCGACCTAAAAAGAGGGGGCTTATGTAGGGGTACTACATACTTCAACCAATCAAAAGCAGCCACGTGGCACAGTCATTCACCCATCAGGTCGCCACGATCTCTACCTGCTAGTAGCTCGACCACAACAACTCGATCTCATAACGAGCAGCGGCCTGCTAACACACGCGCTCTCATTCAATGCACAGAATATCCTCGTCAGTTACATAATTAATTCACAGGGATGATCCTCGCGCGTTACACAATTAATCCTCATTATGATGACGGAGAATCTGCAAGATCCACGATCCACGCTTTTCTACCTTCTATAAGAACAGAACTACGATGGCTTGATCTCTAAGTTCAATCCCCTCGAGCTAAGAGTACGTAGGCAATCTCAATCTCAACGAGGTGCAGCCACCCCGATCTAAAACTTCCCCTTTGGTCAAGTCTCCCAACGACCTGATCTAGTAGTGCATTAATCTAGAAATAGGTTAATACAACAGCCCATCGTGTCCGTCAAATTCAGCACGATCAAAGGTCCAGATTTATCCTAGTATTATTAACTAAATCTTAAGGGCATTTTAGCCATTTAGCTTATGTTCTTCTCCAAGACTCCAACCACTCTCGAACTACTTTCGAAATCAGCACATTTTCCTCTCTCTTAATCATTCAAAACTTCACAACAAAACAACATAAACTTTATAAATTTGAATGGAGTTGGGATTGATTTTCTATCTCTCCACTAAATTTCTTCAACTGGAGGTCAAGGCTTACTTCTTTGTTCAATCTCAAACCTACAACTCAAAATACATACATCTTAGAAATTAAAATAAAGAGATAAAAGCAGAGTCCATCAATTCGTTTTCATACTCATTTCGAGCTTGCAAAACAGAACAGATCAGTTACAAGTATTGGAATTCCATTAACTATTTTGGGTCGATGATATAATATTTCAATAGATTCCTTCAAACATACATCTTAAAACCTTTGGATGGAAACACAAAATGACAACCATCCAAGAAACCTATATTACAAAATTAGAGTCTATTGTTTATATGCTGAACTTTTTGCATAATTTGGATTCAATTTGGAGAATCAGCAGTGAAATATGTTGAAATTTTTAGAATAAACCATTAATTTGAGAAAAACAAGAAAATTAAATTGCAATGTTAAAATATAAATTGCAATGGTAGTTCATGGAGGTTTGTTTGAACTTTGAACGTTTTGGAGATCCAAATCTCTCAAACTCTTCTGGTTTTCGATAGCAGAGAGATAAATTAACATTTTACAAATTTGTCCCTATTGTTTATGATAGGACTGAACAATTGATCTGAACCGTTAGATATTCACTAAACCGACGTATTAGATGGGCTGTCAAGATGGCTGTCATCCTAAGGATGGCAGCCTAGACAGCCCGTATATATATATATAGATAGATAGATAGATAGATAGATAGTAATTTGAAATTGGAAAATTGAATGTCAGATGCAGTCATTGAGTACCAAAAGCTTGTGCTGATTAATTTACAATAAGATATGGCAAATCCATTTGTAGGTATATGTTTAGTGTGTCTATTGTTTTTGGCAGTGATATGATATTGAGACATTTAACCATCTGCTTCAACATCTTGCATATCTGCATTCTCTTTGTCTAACCTCTTACAGTCCTGACTCTTAGCTTGTACTCTTCAAGACCCGGCCAGACTACAACAAACAACAACCACGTACCTACAATCGTAAGCATTATATTCATAAGAAAATTTTATAAAATAATCATCCTCAAGGCTTTTGTACATGCATGTTCTTGGAAGTGGTGTAATTCATGTCAGTCTAAGTTGCTTAAATTTCATATAGATGTACTAAAATAGTTGTAAGACCATGGTTTGATAAGCTAGGCTAACAATTATATATAGTAATCATTTTGTTATTTTACTACTATGGCAGAGACTCAAAAGATACAATTTTTATAGTCATCATTTATATTCATAAATTTTGAATGCTAAATGAGTAAATGGATATATAAATAGTGTTTTTGTTATTTCCTTAACTATTAAAAAAAATATTTAAAATGATCTAAAAATGATGTGATGTTAAGTCTAAGAATACATTTTTTTGCACCCCGTTTTTTGTGAATTTCCAAAGACTATGAACTAATAATATTTTGTAACTTCAAACCGTCAAACTTGGACAAAATCGAAGAGTTGTTTGTAATCAGCTACTGCAAGTAGTTTGATAGATAATAGATAATTCTGATTACAAACCATTTGTTTGATCCTCAACGGAGAAGAAGATGGTTAAATTGGACAGGAACATAAGGTCATGCATTTTAAATTGGCTAACTTTGTTATTATCATGTGAAATTATATTATTATGATTTTCATAATCTTCTTATTCTAATTAGTAGTAGCAAGCACAGACAACACCAACAACAACAACTAACAACTCAAAGCTAATTCCCATTATCTTTGAGGTCTTTTGCGTTATCAGAAACTTTAGGCCAAGGATCTCTCTTAAAATCAACAACACAACGAATAATGGCCTGTGCAACTCCTTGTTTAGTTTATGCATATGGGTTTTAAGGATGTGATCAATATATCATGGAACGAAGTGTTCTGAATGAAAATGAAAAAGTCTAATTAATCTATATTATAACTACTGTAATAATATATCATCTAACTAATTTATCATCTAAATTGGTTGGGGTTAAGGCAACTAAATTAAGCATACAAATACCTAGAATTAGATATTCAACCGAAATATTCTTTATTGAAAAATGAGAGATAAGAGATTGGGAGAGCGATTTACCAATGATGAAAGTATTTCTGAATTTTTTTATTGTTACTACAGAAGAAGAAGACAATGGACGTTAAGAGAGAGAGAGATTTATTTAACTACTACTTTATAAGTGCAGGTTATAATATAGATTTTGTTAGGATATGATGTTTAATCATTATCAATCTCATTAAATCCCAATCTCTAGAATCTCCTGTGGAAATCTTGACCATCCTTTGTCTTTTTACCAAGTTTTATAAGTGCCGGTTATAATATAGATATAGATACGAAAAATACTAATATACAAGCATATTTATTTAATATTATGTTTTTCTTATTCTTTGAATTAGTGTACGAGTGCTCGCAGAATCATAAATTGTGACTACTCACTACAAAATATTATTATCGTGAAATTATAAAAGGGACGCAAAAGAATCTGGCCTGCATATCTGAGCTATACCAGGCTTGAAGAGCTAGCTTTGGGCTGAGCTTCTGTAACTGTTTATTTGTAGAACTATCTGGCCTCGCTGATCAGAGCTATCAGCTATATACTGTTCAGGGACATGTCTGAGCTGAGGTATTGCGTGACTCTGTAGCATAGCGGTCATTCCTCTTGGCCTTATAATGGCCCCTGTGAAAATGTGTGTCTTGGCCACTAACTAAATTATGTTCTGACAGATCGAGACGGCATTGATGATATGCAGAAGTGCATAACCAAATTATGTGAACATAGGAGGTCCTACACAACTGAATCTTGTTATCAGAGTGACCTAGTAGTGACATATGCCAGCCAGGGAAAGTATGTAGACCATAGGCTAAAATATCGTTTAGGGGCGGATATCTGATCCCCCAAAAACCGGAAAATATCGCGGATATCCGACCTCATGTGTCGGATTGTATTGGTTTGGCAAATTCGAAAAAATCGGTTTATGCCGCGGATATTCGCGAATATTCGCGAAAAATTCGGCAAATTGGGAGGTTTTCTGCACTTTACGTGTTTTTTCGCGGATTTCGATATATAAACTTATAATTAAAAGAAAAACATACATTACAAATTAAACACACGACAAATCGTACAAAGAAGCTAACACGGAACTATTACACAAGATAGTTTTACTCATAGGTGAAAAAATCGTAAATATGGCGGATATTCATAGAAATTTTATATGTTTACAATACAAGAACTAAACACAAACAACCTCATTACAACTCAACCCATAGTTTTATTTTAATAATCAAAATAAAAGACATGCTAACCCCAGAATGATAGACGCCCCTTGTCAAACCGATGAGCTTCGAGTCGCATACGTGTGGGGACGAACTCAGTACAGTAATATTCCCATGACATTGTTTGCTCGTACGACCTGAATTGGTCAATATGCATATCATATGCATCTTGATCCATACAATACGGAGCAAATGATTCAAAGATAGGAAATCTCGAGTATTGTTGAACCGGCATTAATGTATCGGCTGACTGCACGTCGGACCCACTTGTCATTGGGGCCAACCAACTCCCTATATTAGGAAACCAAGAATCACTGTCATCTGGTTGGGTTTGGTAGGATGGTACACTGGAATCATCACTTTGGGAGGTTCCCATGTTACCATAAGAAAAATGAGGGTAAACATAGGTAGGTTGGATGTTGCTTTGAGAATAAGGGAGGTTCCACGAACCTTGGGAAGAAAACTGGTCAGGAATGTTCCATGAACCTTGGGAAGATACCCTAGATGATTCTGTTTCCGTTTTAGGATGCGGTCTTTTCTGTCGAGGTCGTTTTCCTTCTCTTGGTTGTTACCATCCAGCATGGTCTTCATCTTGGGTGGCAAAAAGAAATTGAGACTCCCCCGTAAAACGAATCGCTTCTGGGGTGCGTTCTCTTAGTGAATCACTGGCTTCTGATCTTCCCCTTTGACGACTAACATCTACGTTTTGGTCACCATCTCCATCATCATCATCGGAAGGTGAACGTGAACGTAGAACTGATTTACTTCTGAACAGGTCACTACCATCACCACGAATATTGGGATGGTCCCCAACGGGGTCATCAGGAGAATCACGGACATCAAACATTGTGTGTCGTGGTTCTTCGGGCAAAATATTGTCTTCGACCCTTACATTAAGCCTCGCAGCAATTTCCGCGTTTGGGATCCGAGGTGCTTGATCCAGTTCAAGATCAAGTTCATCTTCGTTAACGATCCAATCCATCGGTGCATCATCATTATCGTCAGCGGGATACAATTCAGTCAGGTCAACTAAATCTTTGTCAATTTCTGCCACCCTTCTTGCATGTTTTGCTTTCAGCCTTAAGTTGTAGTGGACGTACACCAGGTCATGCAAATGTTGCATTGTAACGTCTAGTGCCTTTTGGACCTTTTTTTGATAATCTCATCGAAAATTCTAGTTCGGGGGGATTAAAAATAAATGTGTTAATTTTAAAATCGAAAATTTTCAAAATTTCGATAAATATCGGTTTTTGCCGATTTATGCCGCGAATATCCGATAAATGCCGACCGGCATGGGGTGTTTCAATATCCGAATATATGCCGTGATCCGTACCGTGCCGATCTCTGAAAAAACGGAAAATATCGCGAATATCCGCCCGGCACGCACGATATTTTCACCTATGATGTAGACTACAGAGCTTCCAAACCTTTTAAATACTGTATGTTCCTTCACTCCTTATGCACATTTCTCTTGAAGACTATTTATTAAAGAGAAGAGTCAGCAATTATGCATAGTAATGCAATATATATTATATTAGTTAATATGATGCTCTTGTTAATTTAATAAGACAAATCTGAACGGCAAAATATCTTTATTTTATATATATGTGAAAACATGGAAGCCTAAGTTTGATCATCCAATCCAAGTCAGTCATGGCTAGTCAAGTTCATTTAGTTATAAGCTTTCTTCTTGTTATGGTTGGCTGCTCATTGGTGATTGAAGGAAGAAACTATGATACTTCTAAATTCAATCGAACTAGTTTTCCCAGAAAATTTATTTTTGGAACAGCTTCTTCTTCTTACCAGGTACATTACTTAGGTGATATTGTGGTTTTTTTTTTGTTTAGTTAATTAGGCTAATCATTGATCGCCTCACGGGGTCTAAGAATCTTCATAAGTTTGATTTATAAGCATAAATCTATGTGATTCGTGTTCTGTCAACATTTGAATTTTGAACATGCATCTAAAAAAGGTAGAGCTACTGCATCTGCATGTCCAACATTTGCTATATCTATGGTTATTAGCTCACTTTATATGTCCATGTTGTGTTGTAAACCTGGTTTGTAATTTCCTCTGTTTGTTTCAGTATGAAGGTGCATTCAATGAAGATGGTAGAGGTCCAAGTATTTGGGATACTTACACTCATGAACACCCAGGTAATCTAGATGTTAATACTTAATACCTATACTCTAAAGTCTATGGTTGATGGACCTGATGATCACTATTTGTTATACTGTTAATGGAATACTAATTTGGCATCATGCATTATTATTATTATTCCCAAATGAATAATTAAGACAATCTTCTCCATGACAATATTGTTCCCAAGTGAGGTCTAGTCAATGTTGGACACCATGATCTTGATGAGACATTGAGAATTATATGATAATGTCAAGTGGAGACAGTTTTCCTACACTATATTCTAAATTATTATGAATATAAGGAATATAATTTGTCAACAGGTCCCAATCCCACCACTTAAAAAAACACTTTGAATAAAGCTTCAATAATCATATATTTCAGAACTTTTCATATTGCCTATTTAAGAAAGTAATCATGTTGTCTTCATGCTTAATCTTACCTCTAAGGCCTTTTTTCTTCAAAAGATGCTGATTACTTTCGCTAATTCATGTCCCAATCAATGAGATTTGGGTCCTGGAAAAAAAAATAAATAAATAAGAAAATAATAAAGCAAACAAGACTTACTGTTCTGTGATTTCTGAGGAAAATGCATGGTTGCGAACAACAGAACGAATAAGAAAGGGTGGTAACGGGGATGTAGCTAATGATCATTATCATCGATATAAGGTATGTCTGGCAAAGAAGATTATTCGTTTTCAATTTATAGTTAAAATACGATTTTTGTTTTTAATAGTTCAAATTTTTATTTAACAGGAAGATGTAGCTCTTATGAAGGACATGGGCATGGATGCTTATAGGTTTTCCATCTCATGGTCAAGAATTTTGCCTAGTAAGTTTTCACTCATCAATGTAATATCGTCATTTGCAGTGATCACCAGTTGCCCTGTCAGGTTCCTTTTTGCATTTGATGGATATACCATATGTCTTATCTCTTTTGGTTTTCGTTTTATAGAGGGAAAGCTAAATGGAGGTGTGAACAAAAAAGGCATCCAATTTTACAATAATCTCATTGATGAGCTCTTATCTAAGGGTATTAACTATTTTAATCTTGCATTAATTTTTCTATGGTAAAATGTTATACCTATATATTGTATGTCACACACTACTCTGTCACACGCAGGTTTGCAACCTTTTGTGACACTATTTCACTGGGATGTCCCTCAACACCTTGAAGATGAATATGGAGGTTTTTTGAGTTCACATATTGTGTAAGTAACTAGAGAAACATTCGTACATACACTGTGTTATGGCTTATTATATTTTCTTGGACTTCTTGATATTGTGAACAGGCCAGATTTCCAAGACTACGCAGAGCTTTGCTACAAGGAATTCGGTGATCGGGTGAAGCATTGGATCACCTTAAATGAGCCATGGAGCTTCAGCAGTAATTCTTACAGCTTGGGCATCTTAGCTCCCGGACGGTGCTCTAAATATGTAGGAAATTGCAGTGCTGGGAATTCTGCAAGAGAACCATATATTACTGGCCACAACCAACTTCTTGCTCATGCAGCTGCTGTGAAAGTATACAAAGAAAAGTACCAGGCTGAGCAAAAGGGAAAGATTGGTATAACCTTGGTATCCAATTGGTTTATTCCCTTCTCTCGTGCCAAGATCCACAAAGATGCTGCCCAACGAGCCATTGACTTCATGTTTGGATGGTAACCTTAATTTCTTCTCCCTTAAAATTCTGTGTTTTTTTGTGTTTAAGCTCATAAATACATTTCAATATAGGTTTATGGATCCATTAACTTATGGCAATTATCCGAAGAACATGCGCTTACTTTCTGGAAATCGACTACCAAAATTCTCGAAAGAGCAATCTCTACTGGTTAAAGGATCCTACGACTTTCTTGGATTGAATTATTATACTTCCAGTTATGTCGCAAATAATCCTGTCTATAACAATGCTCAACCAAGTTATATGGCAGACCCTCGTTGTAATATAACCTGTAAGTTCAAATATAACCAAATAATTCAGTTATCCTTATTCTGCAGAACACAATATTTTTTGTGATTAACCATAACATTACATTTTTGTGACAGCGGAAAGAAATGGTGTCGCAATTGGCCCAAAGGTGAGAACTTTGATTTTATGAGTATTGAAATTACACTATACAAAATTATTTTATCATTTCGAAAAATAATATGCTTATGTTGACTCATTTTACAGGCTGGGTCAGCATGGCTGTATGTGTACCCAAGAGGAATTCGAGATCTCTTGCTTTACACTAAGCAAAGATATAAGAATCCTATCATCTACATAACTGAGAACGGTAACCACATTTAATTTCCGTTCATTCTAATTTATAGAAATGCCTATAACATCAATCATATATTGAGTTTTTGTTGCAGGTATTGATGAAGTCAATAATAGCACATTATCTCTTAAGGAAGCACTGGCTGATACTATGAGAATAGACTTCTACCATGGTCATCTTTCGTTTGTGGTGAAGGCACTGAAGTAAGTTAATATATAGATTATCTAGCTGTGGCTCTATATTAATGAAACTTATTAGACAGTATTTTAAGTACGCACTTAATTTATATATTCAACTAGTTTAATTAAATTTTCTTCCAAATTGATGTTTTAAGTTTTATTTTGAAACATTTGATTTTGCAGTGAAGGTACAGATGTGAGAGGCTACTTTGCTTGGTCACTTTTGGACAATTTCGAATGGTCAGAAGGTTACACAGTTAGATTTGGTATCAACTATGTAGACTTCAAAACTATGAAGAGATACCGCAAACACTCATCAATCTGGTTCAAGAAGTTCCTCTTAAAGTGAATGATGTTTTATTTAGTACAATCCTTTATAATATCTTAATATATATGTATATAAGGATTGTCATTTCTTGGTGTATTTCCATGTTTCCAATAAGATGATATTTGGCAATCATGAGCCTATAAATGTCATAAACATAAGTAAAATATGTATACCGGTTTTTGAATCCATGAACATGACTATACAATTTAGAATCCCAATTTGTTGCACCTTCTGGAAAAAAAAAAGGAGTTTTTTGACCCTCTTTGTTATTGGTTCATGTCATCATAGAAATAAAAAATAAAAAAAACTTAGGTCTAGTTAACCAATAACAAAAACGCTCAAGAAACTCCATTTTATTTTTCAGAAATTGCAACAAATTTGGATTCCTATATTTAGGGTACATATTTTGTTCATGTGTAATGCAAATTTGTCTACTTTCTCAAATGTCGAGGCAATCGAGCATTCAAAAATATCCAAGAGTAGTTGGAGGTTAGAGCTCGACGAAGAGCAAGTTAAGAACATCCAAATGTAAAACCTAAAAATGTGATGTGTGATATCTTGGAAGATCATATCCCCCTCTCTAATAATTTTTGGTAAAGAAAATATTTAGCATTTACACAAGTGTAGCAAGTACCATTGGCAAACCTTTGTTCTCAAATAAGAACACAAAGAGCAAGAAAATGTTGTCTTTTCCTCGTGTATGCATCGAAGTGAAAGCAGAAATTGATTTACCTCAATCTGTTCCCATTAAAAAGTGGAGGCTAAAATTATTACAGTAGAAGCTGAGTATATTGGAAGCCTTTAATTTGTACAATTTGCAAATCTTTTGGAAAAAAAAGAAAGTGCACTCTAAACACCACCATTTCAGTTGTTACAACAAAAGCCCGACAACAAAACTAGATTTTACAAAATAAGACAAATAGAGAGAAGAATCTCAGAGATAGAGAAGTCATGGCTACCTAACAAATATGTGAATGTAGTTAAATTAAGTCCCACGACGGGTGTGGATTCAGTCTTACCACTTAGTAACCATTTTGAGGCCATTGAAGATGAAAACACACATGAGTTCTCCTTTCGAACAGTAGCACCAAGTCAATGCAACTGCAGGCACTAAATCATGCAAGAGAGATGTTGAGGCAGATTCTAGTTGTTCTAGTCATGGAATCTATGAATTGAGAGGAGGAAGAAGAAGGTGAAATATCAGATAAGATTGTAATTGGGGATGTAATTGTACACAAACTCATGAAAAAACCTCCCGAAGAAGACGAAGAAAATAGAAAATCATAGTCAGCCTTCATTCTCTAGAAATGGGATTGCCCTCCTGGTTTCGAGAGTTTAATTAAGCAACAACAACAACACTCAGTAACTATCGGTAATTACTAGTGATAGGAGGTGATTCCGAGATGGATCATAGAAGTTTTGTGGATTATCTTGTGGTTCCTTTAGCTAAGGAATTGGGCTTGACGGACATGCGTACCGAAAGGTAACAAAAACTCTTTAAAAAGTTGGCGGTCTCAAATAATCGTAAACCTGGCTAAGTTAGCTATAGGTTTCTTAAAAAGAGTTTTATCTTTTTTTTTGTTGAAATTTGTTTGCCTCGTTTTAAAGCTCGTAGTTTTGGATTGGGGAAATTTCTCAAAAAACCACCACCTTTAGGTGTCTCTTCCCATATAGCCACCAATGAGAGCTAATCTTCCCAAATAGCCACCTTACCCCACTTGCCTACTTTTTCTTTACAATTATACCCTTCTGTACATCTGTTGCTCTTGTCTCCATCAAATCAACTTTTTGGTTGAAAAGAAAAGATTCCTTTATTGCATTTAAGTTTTAGATAAGGACATTAAATCAAACTTAGCCGTTGGATTGGAAACAATAGATCCCTACCGTTGGATTTTCTAATTAATGTACTGCACATACAACCACGTCATCTTCATCTCTTCTCTTCTTCTACTTTTTCGATTTTTCTCTGAACCTTAACATTGTTTGTTCTCCCTTTGTTCTGCACCTTCTTCTACACTATTCTTCTCCCCAACCTTAAACACACAAACATTGTACTTCTTCACACCCAAAATGCTACCAAAGAAAAAGGCAAAATCGAAAGCTTTAATTGCAAATGAAGTCCAGATGAACAGTAAATTAGGTAAGTAAGCTTTAAATGTTCTTAAATTTGCAGATTTCAATGTTTGGACAATAAAGTAGGTGTTGTTGTTTGGCTTTGAATGCAGTAGGTGTCGTTGATTTGTGTAAGCATTTTAACATACGTTTTGTTCTGTTTTATGACAAAAATATGGTGAAGGTGTTGGCAATTTAAAGATGGTATCTCATGAAAAGATAGAATCTTTATAAAGATACCATCTTTATGAACCCTAACCTTCATAAAGATGGAATCTTTGATAAAGATTGTGTTTTTATGAAATCCCAACCTCATAAAAGTTGTATATTTAGCAAACTCACATCCTCATAATTTAGAGACAAGCTAACATAAATGGTGTTGTGATTTTGATTGTTGTTCATTATCAGTTTATTGGTGCACATCTGAGGTCAATGTCACTCTGTTTTAAAAGTAAACTATAACTTATATTCAATTAGAGGCTAAATAAAAGTATACTAACCGACTTGTTAGTTACGTTTAGCCGATATGTTTTAATACTTTGCATGAAATTGTGGTTTCAGGTAGCACTATCAATGTTGTGTTTCGCTATGGTGGTCAGGTTGAGACTAATGCAGATGGATTGTTATCATACAAGAATGGTGACACAAAAATAACAGTTTTGGAGTTGAAGGCACCATATGAAGAGTTTATGGAGATGGTTGAAGATATGACTCATACACAAAGACACAATTTTTTAATTCAAGCTGTCGTCAATGACAGTCCACGCAGCATCCCTGCTCAATATGACTATGATCAATTGATATTGGGGATTGTTGCTGCCAAGAACTTATACGTCATGTCTGTTTGGATAGTAGGAGATTTGAAATCAATGAATGGGGAATCAAGCTCCAAAACACAGAAAAATGTGAAAGGAAAGGAGAAAGTAATTGAGGAAGAAAAAGGTAAAGGAAAAACTGGATTGAAAAAAAACCTTTTCCCAAAACCTACCCCTCCAACAGATTGGGGTAATCAACCTGATTATTCAGATTTTTCCACACCTGTAAAGCAAGGTTGTATTTCTTCCCAATATCTCCTAGACCCTACATCAGCACAGAAGAGCCATGTTATCTTCTCAAAGGGGTATGGGAATGAACAACAACCTCTTGTATTGGATACCCCACCTGGGACTTATGCCCAAGCTGTTATAACAACTTCCCCTCCTGCTCCTTCTAGAGTTTCATCTAGAAGTGAATCTCCATTGGTGGCTAATGTTGTGCAAATTGGAGCTGATAATAAAGTTGGGTACAGTTCTCATAACATATCCTCTAATGCTGGGGATATATCCTCTAATTCTCCCAATCTATCCGCTAAAGAGTGTGCTGCAGCGGCAATTCTTTCTGAGATGTGTAATAATGATGGATTTTGGAAAGGATTCTCCGAGGAAATTGAAGAATATAATGCACTGCAACAAACACAACTAAAAGATCAAGCTCAATGGGCAGGTGAAGAGCAACCACAAGATGAAGGTAAAGATTGTTCGATAGCCGACGACGATAGCGATGCAACTTATACAGAATCTCTACTGGATGTGCATGAATCACCAATCATTTGGACCACAGAGGATGAATTGGAAGATCAAATGTATGATGATTCTGCGCCTATATTTGGTTCACAACATTCAGATAGCCAGGAAGAAGGCCCTACACCCCTGTCAAGGTTTTATGGTGGAAAAGAAAACCCCTTAGATGTAGCAGGTACGTCTATACGTTTAGCCAATGTTAGATGCAACTTAGAGGATAGATACAGACATGCATCTAGCGACAACAATGCTTCACAACATGAGAGCAATATACCAAGTCATGGACAAGTTCCAGAATATTTTCCAAGCCATGACAATGCTCAACATGAGGAGGGTAATTTTGCAAGTCAAACAAATGATCCACAACAACAAGACAATGTTCAAAATCAGACAAATCCTCCACAACAGCAGAACAATCGGGATGAAGATAGTGTACGACGTCAAAGGCATTACCCATCTCAGAACAATCGAGATGAAGATGATGAAATCAAACAAGAACTACATAATATATACGCAAATCTTCGTCGGATCAATAGAGGTTGTGCTCCACACACTGAACCTTTACACAATAAGTACTTGTTCCCTAAGATTGGGCAGATATAATTGTGTCAGGATGATTTTATGAGAGACATGAAATCTTATGCAATCGATGAGGAGTTTGGCCTGAATAAGTATAAAACTGAGATGAAAAGGGTGTATTGGAAATGTAAAGTTCCAACTTGCCCATGGTATGTTCGTGCTACACCAAATTTGAATGGTACTTGGCAAATAAGATGCATTGCTGAGCGTCACACATGTGGGAAGTTCAGACTTGGATCAAAAAATCCTCAAGCTGATAGTGATTGGGTTGCATCTAAAATTGCGAGAAAATTACGGGATAATGAAGATCTTACATCCAAACAACTAAAAATCCAAATTGAGGAGGAATATCTTACCCAGATTTCGTACAAAGTTGCTTGGAGAGCTAAAGAAAAGGCATTGCCCAAGGTATTGTTCTATTTAAAATTGCACCTTCCTATCTTATCCTCTAGTTCATTCATATATCTCAGCTACTTACTTTTATCATCTCCTCTAATTAGTCATTTTTATCCTCCAATTGTAGTTAAGGGGAGGCTTCAGTGAGTCATATCAACAACTTGAAACATACTATAATGAACTTAAGTTGGTCGATCCAGATTCTCAGACTGATATTATCACAGGCCCTGGTGATGAATTCCAATGTATGTTCTGGTCATATGGTATAACTGTGAGAGCTTACAGAAACACATTAAGATCGGTAATCATTATAGATGGAACATTTCTGAAAGGGAGATATCCTGGAGTTGTACTATCAGCAATTGGAATTGAAGGAAATAATCATGTGTTCCCTATTGCTTTTGCCCTTGTGAAAAAAGAAAACAATAAGTATTGGGAATGGTTTCTTGAAAAACTTAGGGACCATGTGGTTGGGACTGACCACGAGTTTGTGCTTCTTTCAGATAGGCACAAAAGTATTATTCAAGCTGTACCAAAGATTTTGCCCAAGGCTTGTCATATGTATTGTGCCCAACACATGTCCCTTAAATATGGGAATGCAAAAGTAAGGTGGTTGCTTAAAGAGGCTGCCAAGACACTCAATCAAAATGAGTTCTGGGGTTTGATGCTGCAAATATGGGCCATATCTCCAAAGGCATACCACAGCCTAATGGCAATTGGACCACTAAATAAGTGGGCTAGTGCGTTTCAGGAGAAACCCAGGTCGGTATCTATGCATTTCAATATCCTCTACTAGTAGTCATTCTACCGTCTAAGTATAGTTATCATACCGGTTAATTGTATATCTGTCTCCTCTTCTTAAGCAGATATGGAATTATTTACACTAATCATGTGGAGTCGTGGAATAGAATGATTATACCAGAAAGAATGCTTCCTGCTACAAATCTGGTCGAAGGAATTCATGCCAACATCATGAGGCATCATAGAGATTATCGTGTTGATGGTGAGAAATTCAAGACACCTGTAACTAAGTGGTGCCACGAACAAATTTTGCATAATGCTTGGAGAGGTAGAACCTTCACTCGTGAGAAGACATCTCCAACTATTTGGACAGTTTATGGTGAGAGCAGGACATGTGTGGTGGACTTGAATGCAAGAGAATGTACATGCAAATGGTGGCAAACTATGGGAATACCCTGTGAGCACGCAATGTCTGTCATTAGAGAATGTCAAATGGATCCATACACATTTTGTGGTGTGTACTACAGAAGGGAGACATATATGGAGACCTACAAAGAAAATTGGAGACCCACAAGAGGAAAGGATGAATGGCCAAAGGATAGAGTAGGCAGAAAGATTCTTCCACCCCTACCATGTGTTATGCCTGGACGTCCAAAGAAAAAGAGAAGGAGAGGCAAACTTGAAGGTATCCCAGTACAGGAGAGAAGATGCTCAAGGTGTAGGGGTACAGGACACAACAAATCAACATGTATTGAAGTTGTACCAGACTTTGACTATTTTTTCCAACCTTTACCTGATGGACCACCTGATTCCTATTAAGTGTTGGGTGTTTTTTTATCTAAGTTATGCCTTTGGAAGGTGTACCAGATTTTGACCATTTTGTTTTATGTTTGCCTTTTATGTGGCAAATATGTATCCGTTAGTTGAAGGATTAATATCCTCCAACTAGTGAAACGTTATCATGTAATGTATACTAACTTGTTGTATTAATGAAAATCATTTGTACATCCAACATTACAGGAGTGAAGAAGCTCAAGGTGTACCATACTTTGAATATTTTTTGACCACCTGATTCCTATTAAGTGTTGGGAGTGTTTTGGAAGTTGTACCAGACTTTGACCATTTTGTTCTATGTTTGCCTGTATATGGCACATTTTGTAGGTTGCCTTTTATTTTGTATGTTTCTTCGCTTATCTTCTAGATATCACATCTGTATCCTCTAATGGTGATGATTAGTATCTCTAACTAGTAATTATGTATCCTCTAACGTATACTAAATATTGGACGAACAGAACATGTAATATAATAATACTTTCATAATTTGCATAAGGGAAGGGAAAGGAAAAGGGTTTGTACATCCATACAAGACAAGAAAAAAAAAAACTTCAACAACATAAAAAAAAACAGAAAACACTTCAGCAAACATAAAAGAAAACTTTCACTCATCATCATCGTAATCTTCTTCTTCTTCTTCGTCTTCTTCTTCTTCATTTTCACCAGAAAAGATGCTCTCCACCTCATCTTCCTCTGCGATGTCCTTATCCTTTGCAGCAACACATTCTTGGGAAGAAGGCACATCGCTGTCATCAGGGTACTCAACAAGAGGATTGGGCTGGACATAATCTGAGGTATTCAAGGAATCAGACTCATCATCTTTCTTCTCTTCACTTGCTGAGGTATTCAAGGAATCAGACTCTTCTTCGTCATCATCATCTTCTTCATCATCACTGAAACTTCCAAGGAAAGGGTCTAATATTTTGAGAAGCTTGAGAAAGCATTCATCTGCATCCTTGAGTAGAGAAACAGAAATAGAACCCATAGTTTTGAAAAAAAAAACTCTCAAGAATGGTTTGTTTGAGTTGTAACCTCTGCATGGATTTATACTAGTAACATTGAATAAAGTAGGAAGATCAAGACGCGGATTCCAAGCATTTGACTAATTTTTTTCACCATCCAACTAATATTCTTTATGACCATTTAAGAACATCCCTCAAAAGTATCAAAATACATTGAACTGAAAGTAAATATTGACGGGACATTAAACTTATCTAGTTTTACAAAAGTTTAGTCACACTGTTCATACACCCTTACTTGGTGGCTTCAATCCACACTGAACAAGGTCCATAGCAACACGTTTCCTCATAAGAGCAGACCTTCTCTTGAAATCAAGTTCCCTACCCCTGACTATACAATCAATGTAACCAAGCAAAAAAACACCACAGCTGTGACCATCATCTTGTTCTGGGCAATTCACAAACTCCCTTTCCCATGCAAATTCCAAGTCAAAATCTGGAATGTTTGGGTCAGCAGCAAAGACCACATAAGGCAACATTTTCTCCAACCCTATCTGTTGTCTTGATGGTCTCTTCAAGCCCAAAGAGTCATATATTCTCACCTTCTTTTCCTTAAAGCTGAAACTCAAGAGCACCCAGTGGTTATCATTGACCTGCATTATTAACAAATATCATAGGTTTTAGCAGATATTACCTTTGTTGTTAGAGGATGTTCTTAAAGTACATTAGAGGGTACAAAGTCAATACTCTTACTTGTAAAGGAATAAGTATAGCCTTTGCATGGTAAGGGGAAACTTGGTTCTCCATATGACCAGTAGGGCTCATAATGTTTATGGCACCTGTCTTAATTTTGAAGGCACCACTCCTAACTCTGTTTGCTGGTGATAGTGCAGCAAAAGTTGGATCCCTCATACGCCTATTGTATGTATATTGAACATCACCATAAAGCATGCCCTGACACAACCAAACAAATATATTTGTATCACCAAATTACTCATAGTGTAAACTCTAAATAACAAAACTGTATCCTCTACTTAAAGGTTCAAGTATAAGAACTTTTAAAAAAAAATACTTACAGCAAAATATATTGTTGGAACAATAGCATACTGATTATGTGGGTTGATATGCCTCCTCATCATTCCATACCAACGAATGATCAAGCTAACATAGGCTTCAATGATATCTCCATGCACCCAATTAGTGTTCCATAGGCTGTAAAACTGCTTCACATGGACTTCCAGCCCATATCCATAAACCCTCATCACTTTATGCTCAAAATTTGGCTCCTTCGCCAACCACCAGTAATAGTTCAAAACATCTGTCTCATTATGAGTTGTAGTTCTGTCTAGAAATGACATGCCCACGGTAATCATCAGCTGAGCATCAACTTCTTTCCCCTCTTCCTTCCCCTGATTCTTTTTTCTCAATCTTTTCTGGCTGTTGTTAAAGTCATCAATAGCTTGCTTATCCACTTCTTCATCTTCTTCTAAATCACCAGTGAAAACTATATCATCTTCATGGTGTTCAACATTACCCATCTCACCAGCTGATGCACCATCTATTTCCACTAAATATTCTTGAGGAATATTCTTAGGAGCTGGAATGTCATCATCAAAGCTATAATCTTCTTCATCTTGCTCATCCTCCTTAGCATCTACCTCTTGAATTTTAGTAGGCAACTCTTTCAGATCTTGCACATCAGTATTCTCAGACTTGAGGATGGCCAACTCCTGCACATGCTCCATGGTAGTATCAAGAATATCTGATTGGGCCAATATTGCCATTGCATCAGCAACAATAACTTCTTGTGCTGTACCTGCCACTGCAACCTTTCCTTCACTTTCATTTTGTCCTTCTCCTTCAACCTTTTCTTCTCCTTTAACATTTCCTTCATTATTAGCTTCTACTGCAATCTTTCCTCCACTTTCATTTTTTTCTTCTCCTTCTCCTTGGACTTTTTCTTCTCCTTCAACTTTTCCTTCATTACTAAGTTTTCCTTCAACTTCTCCTTCAATTTTTCCTTCTCCTTCAACTTTTTCTTCAACATTCTTTCCTTCTCCTTCAACTACTCCTTCAACTGGTCCATCATCCTTTTTTTCTATCTCAGCCCCCCCTTGGGTGCTTTTTCCTTTCTTTTGAACCTGTATGTCCTCATCTTCATCACTATCTGGCCTTGGAATAAATCTTCTTTTTTTAGTTTCTTCTTTGGCATTTTTCCTCTCAGCAATTCTTGCATCTTTGGCTTTAATATTTTTCCTCCATGACCTGTCAAGACCTGCTACTTTGCTTTGCCTGAGGATATAAGACAAATATTAGATGGTATAAAGTTAACAATTAGCTGCTAATAATTAGGGATTTAGAGGATATAACTGAAATTCATACCTAAGAGGTTGTTTTCTGGTAGGAGGTGGGATGGTCTTCTGTTTCTTTGGTGGAGGTGGAGGTGGAGTCACTTGTTGCTTCTCCTGTTCGATAATTTGACCTGTGCTCCTTGTGACCCGCATCCCACCTAAAGAGAGTCGTATAGTTTGAGACCTCTCTGGAGTTGTTGCAATTGGTGAACTTAACTTCTCACTGGCAATTTTCTTGCCTTTTCTATCTGAACTAGGACTTGAAATGGTCTTTGCATTGGTTTTAGATGGAGTAGGCTTTCTCTTGGTTGGAGTGGAAATGCTTTGACTCCTTGTATTAACACCACTCTTGGAGACTGCTTTGGTGGTGGGGGTAGTTGTGTTGCCCTTCTTCAGAACTGACTTGGGTGCCAAAGTTGTTTTGGTCTTTGGTGTAGCAGTTGTTTTAGGGTTAGCCTTGGGGGCAGGTACAGTTGTTTTAGACTTGGCTACAGCTGCTGCACTCTTCTTAGTTTCATTTCTCTTACTGGGGGTACTTGGTTCCTTCCTCTTTTTGGTGGGGGTACTTGGTTCCTTCCTCTTTGTGGTGACCCCACTTGGTTCCTTTTTCTTTTTGGTGGAGGTACTTGGTTTTTTCCTCTTTCTGGTGGGGGTAGTGTTCTTCTTCTGTTTCCTTCCTTTAGGAATGTTTCTAATCTGGGTTGAAGATGAAGACCCCCCTTTCAGTGCCTCGGGTTTCAATATCTTGCTTACACCAGAAACAACTCCTTCCTCAATGTCTTTTACCACTCCATTCAGAATTCCTTCCAGTGAACCCACACCTATATCCTTTTCTTGCTTGTCAAGTTCTTGTTGCCACTACAACAACATTATATACATGCTAATATTAACAAATAATATTTCAGAGTCTAGAGGATATAATTGTAATTTTAGCCGATAAGATAGACATAATTTGAGGATGCAGATAGATTGTTATATGTAATGTAGGAATTTACTATCTACAAGATAGACTAGGCATAATGTATGGGATATAAAACCTAATTAGAGAGTAGTATACATACCTTTTCTGCTTCAACAACAAGTGCTTCACCAGATTCTTGAAGAGTAAGGAAAGGGGGAGCAACTTCGATTGCTTTTCCGCGAGGAGGGTTAAACTTCTTATCAATGGTTTCTCTACATGTTGTTTTTCCTGGAAGATTCTTCCAACCAAGCATCCTAGGGAATGGTGGTACATCAGCTTCCCTTCTAGGACCTAGACATGGGATGTGGCTGTATGCCCAGACAATAAATGCAAGCACACACCCAGGTAGATTGTAACTCAGTTTTTGGGCTGCTTCATTTGTTGTTGCTGTTTCTAGAGCATTTTCTAACAGATTGAACACAACAGTTCCCCAAGGAAATTCATCAAATTTCTGAAGATTTGATGCAAGGTGGACATACCTAAGATCAATGGTCATATATGTTACAAGACTATTACAGTATACATAAACCATGTTAACATTATATAACATAACATATTTACCCTAAACCTTGTGCATATACTAAATGTAGAGGAGACATGATTAAAGTTTAGAGGATAACATGCTGATTTTTAGCCGATAACAGGACACAAATATGAAGCCTAAATATTACTATTTAGCATATAAGAATAAAAACCACAATGTTGCAAGATAACATTGTGTGAATTTTAGAAGATAACATGAACATATTTAGCAGATAATATAACCACATTTGAAGATAAATGTGTGAATTATACCTGACATCAATGGTATTAGATGCATCTGGTAGTAGGCATGTTAACAGAAGCAACAAACGATTCAAACGATGCACATCATCACCAGAATTATGAACATTTCGTGCTACTTCAATTGCATCTTTCATGTTCTTTTCTTTAATACTTTTCCTCTTGCCAAAATATTTCTCCCTAAATGGACTTGGAACTTCTGATTCCATGAAAATGAACTCATGTGGTACACGACCAATTTTCAATCCTAAATTTAAAGTCACATCAAATGGTTTGAACTGCATTTCCTTTCCCCTAATCTTGTACTTCAATTTACCAACTCTAGCTTTCACAATTTATGTAACAACAGATGTAATCATGTGCAATTTATCTGTTTGAACATCTAAGAAATACCTAAAGCATGAAGAACTAAAATTTTCCTTCTCCAACAGAGGTAATTTACTCCCAAAATGATCACCTACCTTCTTCATTGAGCATCTTACCGTTACACTGAAATTACGGCCATATTTCTTTCTCATCTGTTCTACTCCACTTGATTCTGGAATTTCATCATGTTGCTCTTGAATTTTGTCTACTTCTTCTTCCATTTGTTGTTGTTCCTCTTCAATTCGATGTTCTCCTCTTTCAATTTGTTGTTCTCCCACCTCAATTTGCTGTTCTCCCACCTCAAATTGCTGTTCTCCCACTTCGATTTGTTGTTCTCCCACTTCGGTTTGCTGTTCTTCGCCTGCAATTTGTTGTTCTTCTTCTACATGTTTCTCTTCTTCTTCTTCTTCGTCTTTCTTTCCAAATTCTGCTTCTTTCTCTTCAGTTTCTTCTACTTGCTCTTCAATTTTTTCTTCAATTGCTCCTTCTAACTTCTCATTAACAGACATTGATAATGTTTCTAGGGTTTTGGAGGTGGTGGATTCAACAACCATTTTTAGTCAAAATTAAGAGTTCTAGAACTACAAAGAAATAATTGAAACGGTATAATTTCAACAAGAAATGGTAACTGTGTTAATGGAGGCGGTTGGAAGAAGAAAAATGGTTTTTGGTAAGTTAGGGTTCTTGTTTGGAAGTGATTATTTTCTCAAAATTTTTCCGCCAAAATTACCCTCCAAACGGCTACAAACACGTGTCCTCTTTTCGTTGTATGCACAAATCCATGTTTAATCTCAGCCGTACCCGTCATTTAGTTGGAAACAACGGTTAAGGGTAGTTTTGTAAATACATCTGAATAATAAACGGTTGTGATTTAATCTCTCATTTCTAGCAAAATCAATGGTTGTAATTTTTATATAGGTTATTGTGAAGGGGTCACATCAGTTTGTACTTGGTCAAATCAAAGCAAAAAGTTTTGTCATAAGTACAAAGGGTAGTTTAGGTAAGAAAAAATCTGAAAAGTGTAAAGTGGTGGGGTAAGGTGACTGTTTGGGAAGATTACCTCTCATGAGTGGCTATTTGGGAAGAAGCACCTAAATGTGGTGGTTTTTTGAGAAATTTCCCTTTGGATTGTTGATCAAGTGCCATATCTAGTGTTCCGATTAATCGGGTTTGTAATTTTTTTTTTTTTTTTTCATTAATAAATTTTTACTTATAAAAAAAAAAAATGGTAAACTGAGGGAACCAAAGTACCAAACACACCCCCAATTACTGTGCAGAAATTTAAATTAGGGCTGATATGGCAACTAAAATTTGCCAGCTAAAATACCATACCAAGAAGAACTTTACTAAAAATGAAATCAATAAAATAAGTCTTTCCACTAAACAATGAAACTCTTTAATGGCAGAGCAAAGGCAAATAATCTTAAATTAATTAATTAATTAATGGCTTCAAAACCCCCTTCAAAACCCTTCTTTCAAATACTTCTTCTCTTTCTCTAAAACTATATCTTTCTCTCTCTTTTTTACAAATTGCATCAAAAGTTAGTTTGTTTTATCTTTTTTTTTTTTTCCATGGAAACACTTTCAAGGTCTGTTTTCCCATCAAAATTCACTACAGAGCTTCAATCGTCACAAATACCATCTCTAATCAAAACCCATAATAAACAAAGAAATGGGTATCTTAAAATTAGTGAAAATTTGGAAAGTAAAAGATGTTTTTCTGGGTTTGATTTGAATGCTGAGAGGGTTTCGACATATGGGCCAGTTGGGTTTGGTGTTGTTCGAGCTCTTTCTAGAGATATTTCTGATGAAGATGGAGATGAAGGTGGTGCTTCTTCTATAGATAATGGGTTTGATTCGATTTCTGAAGAGAGTTCATCTTGGTTTAAAGTAAGTTGAATGGAAAATTACACTGTTTGCAATCCCTATTTTTATTTATTGTTATAGCAATGGTATTTTTACTGGTAAATAATCATTACAAATGTAAAATACTTTTTTGTATGCTTGCACGATGCAAAGAAGGTGCTAATTATCTAATTAAAAATCAATCTTTTACAATCAAGTTAATATCCCTTAACTAGAATTTAGAACATCAATATGCCCTAATCATCATTCATTCATTATTTATGTTGACAATCAAATTTGTTTTTGAACTTACCACAATCGCAAGAATTCGTCAAGTAACAACCCAATACCGCAACCAATCCGCCAGGTACCGACATGAAGCCCTTGGATATATACTACCTTATAGATGGTCGATCTAATGGCACGTGCTTTACAACCACTCGGAGTTCTTCGAGGAAGAAATAGGCTCTTGCTTTGATAATTAACATCTCCACGAACTACTAATCACAAACTAACAACAAATTTCACGCTGGGCAGTTAATTCACATATTTTCATATGATAATGGATAATGGGTTGCCGGGGAATCGAATCCAGAACTAGTCGGATGGAGTAGATAAGTTCCTTATTGAAATAAAATAAAGAAAAACCACTTCACAAGTTGTGCCTGCAATTTTAATTGCACACGGCTTTCTCTATGTATAATACTCTACTTTCTTATTTGGATATAACACCTAAATTCATTTTTCTATTTTAATGTGGTATAATATATTGAAAAAGAACGGAAGAAAGGAAAATCTACACTATTGAGGATATACGAACATATTACCGAATTTTCAGGGTAGGGGTTATTGCAATGAAGTAGTTGATTTAAATTTTTGTGGGGTGGGTAATTTTTCAGTAGTTTGCTGAAGAACTGGGGTTTCTAATGTACTCTGACCTTGATTAAATTGATGAAAATGTGTTTTTTCAAAAAAATAAAAAAAAATAGGGAAAATATAAAAGTTTGTTAAAGTGTTTTTTCTTAGCCTATCTTTTTCTATCCAGAATATCTGAGCTCTTGTAGGGTGGTAGATCACTTGATAATTAATGTATCTGAGAAATTTCAAATAGTTTTCTTCCGGAAATGTAGACAATGAATGGATTTAGAAAATGGTTTCTTCGACATTGTTGTGATGGAGTCTGTCAAATTATGAAGGGTAATTTGGATCACAATGAGGGTAAAGAAAAAGCCGTGAAAGACTCAAAGGTAGTTACACCTCTTATGGTTTCAAGTGGAAGTGGGACAACTGGAGGATCGAGGGCTGGGCTTTTTAGAACACCAATTTCTGGTGGTGTTCAGAGTGCTACCTCTGCTCATGGTCTACCTCGACCAGCGTTGGCTGTTCGCAATCTCATGGAGCAGGTAAAGGGTTTGTTTCAAATATGCCATGGTTTATCACATTTTATATAGTTTGTGGTTTTCTTTCCTTGAAAAGTCGATGTCAGTTGACTGAATTACTGGCTCAGCATATCTTTTTTTTTACGTTACTTTTTTTTTTCTGGTATGATTGAAGGCCAGATTTGCTCATTTGTGTACTGTAATGTCTCGGATGCACCATCGTCGAGAGGGATACCCATTTGGTTCTCTTGTAGATTTCGCACCTGATCCAATGGGCCGTAAGTTGTCTATTTCTTAGTTTTCTTTATCATTTTAATCTATTTGACATTAATATACATTGGGTTGAATACGTAATGGCATACTCGCATGTGTAATGCAAGTCAGGGGAAGCGTCCCAGTTGAAATTATTCTTTTTGCTTTGATAGCTCTGTCATAAATTTAGATGACTTGATTTTTAGCACCTGTCTATCATTTTTAAATTGCTATGGATTTCTTATATTTATGCCTACCTTTTGTTTGTGTATGGTTGAGACGAGCATGTACTTGGTATACAGTCCTTTTAAGTTTATCTGATGGCAACCTTAGAGTTGTCTCTCGCGTTAATTGTCGCATATATATAACCTCTATGTATCTTCTGGAATGCAGATCCTATCTTTTCATTTTCACCATTAGCTATCCACACACGGAATCTCTTGGCAGATCCAAGATGTACACTTGTTGTTCAGGTTAGTGTTATAAGTTAATACATAGTTTGATTTCTTTTGTTTCCCTCTTTTACGGTATAACAGTTCCATTGAATCATAGATACCAGGATGGAGTGGATTGTCAAATGCGAGGGTAACCATTTTTGGTGATGTTGTTCCACTTCCTGATGATCAACAGGTAACTACCTAACTGTTTCTGTATCTTATTGCTTTTAAAACTGTTAGCTAACTGTTACAAGTTTTCACAATCTGTGTCCCCATATCCAATTCCTTTAAGATGCAGTGCGCCTGTGTCAGACATTTCGTTTCTGTGTCGGATATTGAAATAGATGGTGGTGGTAATATGTGCTTATTAGGTTTGGTTTTTATCCAGATGACCTGCTAAGGTGTTACATATTTTAACTGTTAGTCCAACCTAATTGCTTGTGCATGCATGCATGGAATACTTGTGCACAGTTCTGTTGTACGTAACTAACATCGATGCTTCTGATGTTAAATTTTCTTTGCATAAATTATATTACCAGGAATGGGCGCATAAGCAGTATGTTGCAAAACATCAACAAGGAGCTTCGCAGCAATGGGGTAATTTCTATTACTTCAGGATGCACAACATAAGGTTTGTTTCTATTGCACGAGTTTTACAGTGATGGAGTCGAAGTGTTTGATTGAGGAGACAACTTTTGGTGGGCTCTTGGTTAATTTTGTCATTTGTAGCTCATCCTTGCTATACTGCTGTGGTATCTTTGATGAGAACTGCTGCTTATTTCTTTTCATTTAAGGAAAAGCTTGGGTTAGGCTGGTCTCATACCAGATTTGAAGTGTTCTGCCTCTTTATCGATACAGTACTCTATTACAGTAAATCATATCAGCAGTTGTGTTTGCTTCCCTTGGATTCTTTTACTCGAGTTCCTTAGCCTATTTATACCCCCTGTTCTCTTGACTATAAGTCTAAGACAATTATAAGTTGTGTATCCTTGACATTTCATCAATATGACTTGCATATATACTGAATGTTCAGTCACTGTTTTGAAGAAAATTGAATAGAGCAACACAATAGTACTTTAAACTCTTAACGATCATTATAAATTTCAGGTTGTATTGTTCAAATCCCTGCACCTTCAAAGTTCAAACCAATGATTTTTCATCTTTTAACGAATAAAATAAAAATATCCAGGTTTTATTGATGTATTCACAATGCAAGCAAGAATGATTCTTATTCAGTTCTAAGACTTGATTTTGAACTTTCAGTGATATATATTTCATTGGAGGTTTTGGTACTGTGGCTTGGGTAGATGTAAAGGAATATGAGATGGTTCAACCTGATAAAATTGCAGTCAATGGAGGCGAGCAAAATTTGAAGGTTAGCGTGTGATTGCCTATAGACTAGGCAGAATTCTTCTGTTTTTTGTTTTGGCTTTCTATGAATGTATGTTGCTATGGAGAGACTATTTAGATGATTCATATATCTTTTATGTTTCTCAACCGATACTGATGTGTTGTGATTGTGTGGTTTTCATCTTAGGAACTCAATGCAATGTTCTCCAAGCGGCTTAAAGAGCTTCTGTCCACTGAAACAGAGATAGATGATGCGGCTTTGATATCAATCGATAGCAAAGGAGTCGATATCCGAGTGCGGGAAGGTGCACAGGTACAACTCTCTTTATTTCTCACACAAAACAGGATAATCACACCTAATTCACGCTGTTGTGTGATGTATGCATTTTCTTGTTGAATCATGGATGGTTCGGAATTTCCGATCACTTGATTTATGGTTCTGGGCAATGGGTAGTAGCTACCCAATTTTGTAGTAAATAAACTTGCATTGATTGGGAGTCTGTATATGCTGGAATGTCATCTTTCCTATACAGTGATAAGTCCAGATCTTTTGAAGGATTTCTTTCTAAACCGAATTTTCTTTTTCGGTGCAGTTCAATGTTCAGAGACTATCATTTGATACTGGGCACGCTGTGGAAACTTTAGAAGATGCCAAGACAGCCCTCCAAAAACTAATTAGCAATGATAGTAGGCTAAGATTGCACAACAAATGCTGACTTTATAGGCCATCTCTGTTACCTTCCCTCCACCGCCTGCAGTCAACAGAGAAGAAGGATGTTATATATCCCAATGCAATCAGTTGGCATTGTGCATTTTCTTTAACACACCTTTGATCTCAGTTTGCATCTATATAGTAGTAACTGATGTATTATCTATAAGTGGTCGTGCTATGATAGTGTCAAAGAAACCAAATGCATGTTTGTGAAGTGGTCAGTGGACTAGTTAATAAAGCTGATGGAAACTTGGTTGAGTCTTCAGATTTTGTGTTGGAGTTGATTGTGCCTCCTATTGGTCAGTGGACTGAGTTATGCATTATCAAGGTAAAGTGCTGATTCTCGATAAGTTGTATTGTCTTGGGTGTACATGTGGGAGGCTTTGATGATATGAGAAATATTTTTCTTAAATAGGACCTCTAAACTGTTGCATGGCATTCTGGAAATGGTTCTGGGACCTCATTAAGCGTCCATAAAACACAAATGGTCCAGCTAAGGTCCGGTTTATAAAATTGACCATGATTAAGCATTTGTGGAATAAGAAAATATCCATTTAACGTTAATATTGTAAAAACGGTTTTTTCACTACCGATAATACCTTTCTGATTTATGTAAACAAATGTTTACATTTTATGGTATGTGGTGGTTGTTGTTTCGACTAAGCAAATAAGTTTTCGCATTTAATGTTTATGTGTGTTGTAACTGATGCAAACAAGTCTTTATATTTTATGGTTTATGTGGTTGTTGTTGCGAGTATGCAAACAAGTCTTTGCATTTTATGTTTGTGTTGTGACTGATGCAAATAAGTTTGTTTATGTTTATGTGTATGGTTTATGTGGTTGTTGTTACGAGTATGCAAACAAGTTTTTGCATTTTATGTTTGTGTTGTGACTGATGCAAATAAGTCTGTTTATGTGTATGGTTTATGTGGTTGTTGTTGCGAGTATGCAAACAAGTCTTTGCATTTTATGTTTGTGTTGTGACTGATGCAAATGAGTCTGTTTATATGTATGGTTTATGTGGTTGTTGTTGCGAGTATGCAAATAAGTCTTTGCATTTTATGTTTGTGTTGTGACTGATGCAAATAAGTCTGTTTATGTGTATGGTTTATGTGGTTGTTGTTGCGAGTATGCAAACAAGTCTTTGCATTTTATGTTTGTGTTGTGACTGATGCAAATAAGTCTGTTTATGTGTATGGTTTATGTGGTTGTTGTTGTGAGTATGCAAACAAGTCTTTGTATTTTATGTTTGTGTTGTGACTGATGCAAATAAGTCTGTTTATGTGTATGGTTTATGTGGTTGTTGTTGTGAGTATGCAAACAAGTCTTTGTATTTTATGTTTGTGTTGTGACTGATGCAAATAAGTCTGTTTATGTGTTTGTTATATGCAAACGAGTCTTTACATCAGTCGAGGGGTAAACTAGTCCATAAAACACGGAAATCAGCGGTTGGGCCTTTTTTACCAATAATTGTCCAATCTTACCTATTAACATCTTAAAGGGGTCCGTTTTTTTTATTCCCTGAGCATTCTCTTGGACATCATAAATTTTTTTTTTTTTTCCACTTGCATAGTATCCTACAGTCGACATAATGGAACTTATTATTTGCCTGCATGGTTATATGGAACCTTAAAGTCTTTTGCAACGAATCTGAACCTGCATTTTGCAAGACTTTGTTCTATCTCTACTATTTTTAATCTATTGTATATGCTTACCTATTGGAACAAAATGATGGTACCAACCTCTTGTGTTTGGACAAAATCCTTAGATTATGATAAAGTACATCTTATCTCTTCAAGTAAGAAAAAAAAAAGAGTTTATTGCACATATCTCTTTCTTCATTTCATTATTGTTCTTGTCTTTGGATGTTTGTGTTATGTTCTATGCATAGAGAAAGGGAAACTTACGCATAGGTCATTTTCCACCAATGGTTTTTCTTTACTGTATCAGGTTTTGACCCTAAAAAGCTCTCGAAACTAATCCACTTTCAATCAGACCCCTTCTGGAACATGGAATATGAAAGTTGATTTATTAAGCACTATGAGATACTATTGGATTTTTTTGTAGAAGCTCTTGAAATGAGATTTAAAAAGTTGAAAAAGACATGATATATAGCTAGTACTACAGTGTAGGGTTCTTCCAAAATGTTGTAATATCTTAGTGTAGGTTTTTCCGTTCTCTAAATCATAGGAATGATATTGATTTTATCTTTTCCGGCTAAATATGAGTCGATATTCGAAAATGGTTATGAGCTAATGAGCATCCACATTGTTTCCTTCTTACCACCCAAACCCAATGTTAATGCTGACAGGACTGCATCTCTCAGTTTTGCAATGGTGAACAGTAAACTATGCAGCAGCAAATAGAACAACTATAGCTGATTTGCATTTTGCAGTCATTGTGATTGTTTCATGGAAACTTGACTCATGGTTGATTGACAAACACCATTATTGTTGTATGGGCTTTGAGAAGTAGTGGGCTATGAGTTTTAAGAAATTTGTAGTCCATGGTCCAGAATCCAGACTATGACATAATTGTCCTTTTCTTCTATTTGTCTTTATTAAATGACTAATCTACCCTTCATGTCTCCCCCCCCCACCACCACACTAGCTCACCTAGCAGTGTCATCACCTTCTTCATCATCAATCATCAATTCATCATAATCCTCACAAACAAAACAAGTGAAAAATAAGATTACTACCCTTTTTTTTTTTTTTTTTTTTTCATTTTTGTCTTTTATATGTACTAAATAAAATTTAACAAACAATCTAGCTAGTAGCTACCAAATGAACAAGCTCAACAACATACCTTCCATGGCAGAAAACTGCACCACTACCACTTCCACTAGCTTTTACACTACTACTATTACTAATACAACAAACAACAAGTCTTGTATAGCACATATAGCTCATGACCATATTTTTTCAATTCTACTTCTACTTCCAGTAGATTCAATCTTATCCTTTGCTATGACTTGTAAAAGATTCAAGTGTTTAGCCTTTTGTGAGACTCTTTGGCAATCAATTTGTACAAGAGATTGGGGGAAGAATTTTGTTGATGCTATATTAGCTTCAGAAGATATGAAGCATCAACAACTTTCATGGAAAAAACTATATCAGCAAATTTCTCAACTGGGATCTGTTAATTGCCTTAGATTATCTGCTGTGGATGATGATTTGGTTTTTCCAACTCCTAGAGCTTCTCACTCACTCAATTTTGTGTCAGATTGTCTTGTTTTGTTTGGTGGTGGCTGTGAAGGAGGTTAGTTTTTCAAGATTTAGATACCCCCCCATATCTGATTTTTTTAATGTCTTGCTTTCCTTAGGATCTTGGACTAGATTGATTTTGGTTGGGTTTTGTTTAGTTTACTTCACTCTTTTGTTAGATAATAATAAATTTAATGAGGAGATTTGATTGTTATGGTTTGTTTTCTGTTCTTTAGTTCTTAACTACACTGATCAAGATGCTGTTAGATGTTTTTATGGTTGGTGATAGAAACCAATTTGATTATACCACATGATTGCCATTTGGAGTATTTATGTACCTGATCCTTTACCCTCTTTAGAGACCTTTTAGGTCTCTTATTGTAGAATTGTAGATCTCTTACTAGAAGTGGTTTTCATTTATGATTTTATGCTTTGGAACAGTACTTTAAACATGACATGCTTTTCTTCTTTATGATCATAACTACCAATATTTGCAGTCTGGCACTACTACTACAGTACAAAGTGGCCTGTATTGTTATTTAAGTAGCTGTATCAAACCTGTAATGAATGTTTTGAGGAGTACCTTCTTGGGAATGTCCTGTTCAGGAATTGTTCTTTATTGCAAACCAAATGGGTATTGCGTCATAGAGTAGTTTTCATGCGTTACTTTTGGGGTTGTGGCGATTTCTGCATGTGTGGAAAACCATAGAAGCTTTAGTAAATTAGATCTTACTTGAAATTAGAATGAATAACATTGGATATCTCTGGTGTTGTATACTTGATCCTCGTAGCACTTGTAATGAACTCACACTACCTGTCTTATAAGATTTTTCATATTTGTCCTGAAATATTATTGTTCATTCTTGTTCTATATGCTTTGTGCAATTGGCTCCATACTCCATGCTTTTTCGTTTCTTTCTATTTTGCTTTTAAACTGACAATATGTCTATAATTTTTAAATGGAACAATAGTGAATCCGAGGACAACTATTGCAATGCTTCTTTTCCTGTTCTGTAATTCTTTAATACTATGTAGGAACAGACATCAAAGAACTTCTGTTCAGATGTTCAAGCCATCAGTAATTCAGTACTACTCCATATATCCTAGTAAAGTATTATATCCATATAATTGACTTCGTGAAATTGGATCCCATATATTTTGTATTTGCGATAGTTTTGGTGCCTACGATTTCGTGCACTTTCTCAGACTGTACTAGAAAGTAAGGATACATGACTGCTCATGTCGTTAACGGAATAAATTTAAGGAACCTAGATTCTGTAAGAATGATAAGAACAACTTTGTTTGTTTTCTTCTATCTGCGACTGCAAATCTTTACAATGTGTGATTGAGTTCCTCAAGAGTAATGGTGAACAATTGATTGGTGTAGTGATTCTCTTACAATTTATTGGTCTAAGACTTGATATATAGTAGATGGTTGTGTCAATCAGTTAGCTATCTTCTTCGAAATTCACCAGCACTTGACTCAGCTCATGCAGGGGATGTCTTCCAGATACTGTTTTCTGTGTGATGTTATGGTTTATGTATATAATAGAGTAGAGGAGTAGGATCAGCTTAGCGAACATTTTGATGAAAGGCATGCTGTTTTTGTGAACAGATGGTGCAGTAGGTATCTTCATAAAAAAAAACAAAAAAAACAAAAAAGAAAGATGGTGCCAGTAGGTTCCTTGAAAAATTAGAAACTTCAACTCAGCTTTTATGTCACAGACTAAGGGCCTGTTCGGCAAATTAGGAGAAGTTCGGAAGGAATTTCCGGGAAAGTAGCAGTTGAAGAAATGAGAAAGGAGAAAGAAGAAAGCTAATATAGAAAACTTCTCTAAAAATTCCTTTCCCGACTTATGGAAAGTACTTTCTATTTTCTTGTTTAAGGTTTGCCGAACATCCTTTCTACTTCTTTCCTTTTAGAAAGTTAGAAAATGCATTCCAACGTTGTTGCCGAACGGGCCCTAACTGAGATCTCTTTTCTTTTCGGAGTTATACCATGTCAACTTATTCATCTTTGCAAGCCTTTAGTATCTTTTGCTGCGAGCCTTTCCACTTGAGGTTTAAATTTCAGTTGGTACGTGTATTCTTTTTTTCTTTTCCTAATTTCTTGTTCCATCCTGACAAAATTTGGGAGCTCAAGTTTCTCCACTAGTTTTGTTGCTTCTTTTGCCCTGCGAAGTTCCTCTGTTGACTCTCAATGAGAACATATCATCTAAAAAACTTGAGGTTCAACTTAATGCTAAGTGATTAGGTTCATATGCATGTTGATTTTGTTCAAGTCTTCCTGTTAAATTATTCTTCTGATTGTTTTCATTTATGTGAGTTTCCAGTGATTTTCTTGTGCAGGGCGTCATCTAGACGACACATGGGTGGCATACATAGGTAATGAATTTAAGAGGGTTTTGAGATGGCAGAAGGTAACTTCAGGCACTCCAAGTGGGCGATTTGGACACTCATGTGCAGTTTTCTCAGAAACTCTGGTCCTCTTTGGTGGCATAAATGATCATGGCATCCGCCAGAATGATACATGGCTAGGGCAAATTCTGCGGGATGAAATGCTTGGAATTAAAGTATCATGGAGGCTTCTCGACGTAGGTTCTGTTGCACCACCTCCACGTGGAGCTCATGCTGGTTGTTGTCTTGATGACCAACAGATGGTCATTCATGGAGGTATTGGGCTCGATGGCCTCAGAATGAATGATACATGGCTGTTGGATCTATCAAATGGTATGGGATCTGCAGCATGGCGTCAGATAGATACTCACATGTCACCTCCAGCTCGCTCAGGGCACACATTAACGTGTACTGGTGGCGCCCGCATGGTTCTGTTTGGAGGAAGAGGTGTGGGCTATGAGGTCCTCAATGATGTTTGGCTCCTTGACGCCAGGGATGAACATGCTGACTGGGTACCACTAATCTACAACTTGCCTAACATCCCCAAGGGTGTACCCCTACCACGAGTAGGCCACTCAGCCACACTCATCTTAGGAGGCAGGGTCCTAATTTATGGAGGGGAAGATTCACTTAGAAACAGGAAAAATGACTTCTGGGTATTGGATTTGAGTGCTCTCCCAACTGTGAAAATGCGTTCCGACACATTGGATCCAAGGCTCCTACCAAAGAAGATGTGGAAGAGGCTGAAGGCCAAGGGCCATCAACCTGATTGCCGATCATTTCATAGAGCCTGCGCAAATCATTCTGGGTGTTATGTTTATGTGTTTGGTGGGATGGTAGACGGGATACTTGAACCAGGTGAAACTTCTGGTTTGAGGTTTGATGGAGAGCTCTTTCTTGTGGAGCTTGGTCTTCATCCATAGTAAGATGAAGGAAGGTGAATGTATCTTTAGGACGCTATCTACTTGTTCTTTGTTAAATGATAGCTGTAAAATTTAGTTCAGTACCTAGCTAGTATGTTAAATCATCATGATGAACTGAGGTGATTTATTCTGAATAAAGAATAAGGTTTATGTCAAGTAACAGATCAGAGTTTTAAGCTTCCTTTTCTCCATTCTCCATCAACATTACATGGTCCTTCTTCATTTAACTCAATAAACAAATGCCTGGTTTCAAGTTGCCACTATTTCTGGTGTTTGCTTACAGCACCTCAATGAGCTATTTGAAGTGTCAATGATAGGTCAATATCAGGCACATGAATATGTCTTCACGTCTCTTTTTCGGCGAAGAACCTATCTTGAAACTTTGTTTGCCAGCATGTTCTTCAAAGAACATTAATAGGGTGTAAACAGCATAGTTCCTTTTGTCTGTCTAAGGAATATTGCAAGAGGGGAGTGTTCCCATTTAAAGAAGGGAGAGGGGTTGTTGGGGTTTCAGAATTATTTTTTTGCGATCTTTGTGCTAATTAAGAGCCCCATGTCCTTGTGGTCCAAACTCTGTTATGTAAGGTGAAGACTGGCACTCTGGCAGTAGGGTTGCTGAATTCGCTCGTGGGCAGGTTTTTGTTCTTATGGGTGACTGGCTAACTTGTTTGTTTTTGGTATTGAGGTGGTTATGATTTTTTTGTTGGTTCTTGCAAAATATCTGGTGTTTGAGTCAGTCAATGCATTGCATCAGCTTCACTTCAGTGCTCTATCATGACAAGGATTTAAGCAGATACGCAGACATACAGCATCCAAGGGAAATAAGTATCAAATGCGTTTGATTGAAGACAATATGCTCTCAGACAATAATTATAATACATAGTTCAGATGATAATGTTTGTTCATAGTACACGATTTTCAGATTGCCTAGTGCTAGTAGTAAACACTCCATTGGCACTGAAGATTGTTGTAAACCTTGATATATTACTCCCAACATATCTCATTTTCTGTTAGTATGAGCGATCTTTTAATGCCATGGTATGTAGGTGGTCGTGGTCATGGGGTGTGTGTGGGGGTGGGGGTACATTGGCTTGAATCATTGCACAAAGAGACGACCATTCAGCAATTGTTCCCTGGATTTCAATTCAACATTAGATAGAAAGGGCCCTCGTGATGTAGAAAGAATCCATTATTGAATGTTTCTTTATAACAAGAAACCATCCTACTGATGTTACATTTGTTTGAAATTTGAATTGTCTCTTAGGATATTGTGGCAGAAGTAATTCTTGGATTGTACTATCAATTGCAGTAAAGTCAGCTCAGAGAAAATATCTGCAAAAACAGCGCGATCTGTATCCACACACGTACAGTCGGTACATATATTAATGCATGCATACATTTTACGTGCGAACAAAAAAAATTGAAAAATGAATTCAGAGAGTTTGAATTCCTAGATACCAATCACAAACACATTAGGAATTTGACCAAAGTAATCATCACTATTTCAATATAACATGAACCAGTTTTATCGTTAAGATTAAGAAGCAGAGTACATACTAGAATAACACATTTCACGAGTTCCAATAGACTGCAAGAGCCATCTTGTTAGTCAGGAGTTCAAGCAGCACAATCATCCAATAGGTTCAGCACCTCATTCCAGCATCCTCAAAAGATTGATCCATCGTGAAGTAAGGACAAATTCAAAAAGTTGATCCATTGAACCCGAAAAATGAACGCTGCAAACAAATAGTAAGGTAAGTATAATTGCTAGCCAGATTTTCTTACTGTAAGGCAACCATCATAAAAAATGCAATGCAAATTACAGTAAGACTACTTTTCTTGTTAACCTATTACGAATCCTTAAATCTTTATAATAAGACAAACCGGCACATGGATTGAACGGGTATCTTTTACTACCATGAATCAGGTCTTACATGTCTCCAAATATACCAACTGGTCTTTTTTTGATATGGTTGAATTCGTGCTCCTCGTGACCTTAATCCGTTAATGATTGTAACAGTGCAGTCATTTTAATCAAATAAATTTCTTGGATTCCTTTACACATGTAAGTAGCTACTTCTACACACCCATTACTCCATGACCATTACACCAATTGTAAATTCAAAATGCATGGTCATTCTGAAAAGTTTCATCCACAATAAACCAACTCTCTGAAAGCCTCAATGAGGTTCAACCAGTGCAACCAATCAATTGCAAAGTTACATCCTCCAATTAAAATTTATTGATTAATGAACCAATCAATTCTTTACCCGACTTTTTAGCAAAGTTGAAGCAAAGTGGACTAAACAATCAAACCAAAAGTTAAATGTGGAAAGTTTGGCTCTGGCTGACCATTGTTAGTTATAGAAAGTAAGCCAGTCATGTGACTCGAATGAATGAGTATCACAATACCATGGGTTGTCCCTGATAAAACTATGGTTCTGAATGACAAGTGAAATACAACTTTCAACAATAGAATACATAATGATATTCTTTTTTGGATCCCTAATCACAAGAGGCAGTTCATCTGATGTAAGAAAGAAATATTTAAATCTGTCTTTTTTTTTCAATTTCAATGATACTGTATATCTATCAGTTGTGTAAATATGAAGAATCCCAAGACAAATTACAATTGGAGAAAATATTGATAACAAACTATGTCAATGTAGATATGGATAAGGTTTGGGTTTTTGCCTCATTATAACAGTGACTACACAACTCCACTATGATATATATGAGAAAGCACACACCACAAAGTCAGAAAGTGAACTAGCATTACTATGTAAGAGTAAAATATGGTGCAGCTGAAAGTATGCTCTCAGCTAAAGGAAATACTTGTCTGAGAACAACAGCAGCAACCTAATCTAGTCTTTCATTTTTTAGCTTCTAATAACTTCGAAATAAAGACCACAAGCATCTTGTGCTTCTCTCTCTAGATAGGCACCTTTTAGGCACTTGTATGCAAGGCAAGGAAGTCAAGCTAGTACGTTACCCAGTAAACAAATCAAAAAGAGAGGAAGTCAAGTCACCTAAGGTCCACAATTGATGCAGCGTTGATAAAGTTTGGTAAAGGCTAGTCCGTCAATGATGTTATATCAACAGCGACAAATCGACAATGATGACAGAGACAGAGAACATAACTATAAATAATGAAGTTAGAAGCTCAATTTTCTGGGTTACCTCAACATCATAGAATTTGATATAGAACCGCGAGCTATCCAGGGAAAGCTTGTTCTCAAGAATCTCTGCAATTGTTGCGCTTAGCTTTCCATTGACACTAGGACCAAGCCCTCCAATCGATATCAATTCTCCATAAGCAGCTGGTTCTTCAGTTCCAGCGAATTCAATAGGTACTCCTTGATTCAGCAAAATCATCACATACTGAACCATAAGCACCCATATCAAAACATAAGTTCAGGAAATTTTGCTGTTAAAATTATCAGTGACCGAACAAGGAACCTCTCAAGTGTCAACAGTTAGAAAATGACTGTTAGAAATTTTAAATTACTCAACTCTCATGAGTCATGACACTATGTTTGCAGGATCGTTCATGTCCACCTTTTGTTTAGTTTATCAAAAAAAATGTATTGGCAAAATGAATCCAAGAGATTCTAGTACATGGGCAAATTATTGGCAATAAGATATGATAGAAGATTATTAAGATAGATACAAATCCAAAGGACCTTGTCATGTAGAAAGCTGGCAATGTATATCCACTGCCCGTTTATTAGTTCTAGTTAAAGAAGCCAGCATGCTTTGTTATTAGGTTTAGAGACGAAAACTATTTACACTATTCTTCAATCAACGATGAACCCTAAGTCTAGAAAATGGTTCTAGTAAATAGGTAAACAACCTTGTCAGACAATGTCAGTTGTAGCAAGTTCTATCGGAGTAAACATAATAGTGGATACGACTAATTAGATCATAATTTTTGTTTACGAAATACTGCTGCAGATTCTTTGATATGAAAAGTGTACACACAATGTAATGGACTATGACTCTACTCTATGCGTCATATTTATAATATATTTTTCTTCTTTTCTCCCAATCATTTAAAAAGGAAGAAATAAAAAAACAAACCATTCTTGCATACATATATTAGACTACAAAGAGCTAAAACAAAACTAAAACAGTAAAACCCCATGTTTTCTCATAGTAAAATCATCAAACACTTTATATTCAAACCAACAACAACATGAAAAAGAATAAAAAAATATTAGTAGAAACAATTTAATAGCAATAAGGGGGTTTAAGTTTAAGTTGATTACAGATTCAGGTTTTCCAATGATCTTTGCAACAGCTTTAGTTGAATCTCTAAGGATATCAGAAGCAACAACAGCATCTACTGGAACATTTGTAAACAAATTCAAAGTTGGCATCTTTCTTCTTCTTCTTCTTCTTCCTTCAAACAAACAATCCTAACTCTTCTTCACAAGAAGATAGAGAAAACAAAAGGGTTCTTTTTCTCTTCTTGTTTTTATAGATAATGTGATAAACCAGTGAATCTCCTTCACTAGTTTCTCTGTAAAAAGGCGCCAAATTCCAACAAAAGTAACCTTCATACGGATCGGGTTGAATCCACTAACCAAGATAAAAGCCCAACATAAAGGCCCAAAGAAGAAAAAAAAAAAAAAAAAAAAAACCCCTTTGTTTCTCTTTCTCAACTTTAGTCTTCTTCTCTCTTACCAATTGAATTGAAAGAAGGAAAGAGTTTTACATTGAGAAGGTAAGCTAAGCACTCTTTTCTTCTTGTCTCTCTATATCAATATACCCCATGAAGATTTTTTGTGTTTTTTTCAAGTTTATCAAAATAAAGATTGAAGCTTTATTTATTTCTTTACAAGTTGAAATTGAATTTGAATTGCATATATGTTGTTTGAGAAATTGTCAATGGACTAGCAGTATTCTTTTGTTCTTAATGTTCTTCCACTTATGCAAGAAAACAATGGTTAAACTTAGAAATACTTTCTGCAGGATTTTTCAAGTTGTTTAGGACATTATTATTATTATTTTTATAATGGGAATTTCTTAGGTTATAACATGCTGAACAATTTGAATGAAATACCCAAGAAAAATAATAATAATGGTAGGCCTTCTAGTCTCGACTCACTAATCTGGGAATGCCATGTAAATCTGCATTCCGACCATTGGAATTGGATTGTTGTAGGTATTATTGTATTTATTATAGTGAAGGATTTCATATTGTGGTGTTTGGGGTATTGGTTAATATCCCATGACGAAGATCTTGACTTCAACTTTTAACTTTAACATGACCAATTTCGTCGTTATGTCTCCATTATGCAAAATTTATGATTATCTATTTTTAAAGACCAAAGTAATGTCAGATGTAGGTAGTCTGCGGGATTTGCTATGTTAAATCCTAGAGTATAAAATTGATGCTATGCAGTTTTGTCGATCATGCTAGAGTCATAAAACTCCACCCGGGAACCTCTAAATTCATCTATTTATATATATTGTGATACATTTTGAGCTGTTGAATTTGAATGCTGATTGTATGAATCAGAAAATTTGACAGATACTTGAAATGGATGAAGCAATGAAACAAATGCAGAAAAATTTAGTTGAGATCGAAATTGAAGGAGAGAATCTCCTTTTGGCACGAAACCAGGTGATCTTAAAAACCCTTTTTATTATGAATTTACACTAGGAACAGTGTACTGCACAAGTGATTGATTGGCTCTCACTATTTATGCTTAAGGAAATGTCCAACTGACACTAGTATTGGAACCGTGCAGATTGTTGAAAATGATAAGCTGAGAAATGGGAACAGAGAAGCACTAACAGCATTACGGAAGATAGCACGGACAACGAAAACAAGTGTTCCATCTCCCTTTGAGTCGATCATGAAAGAGATGGAGGGAGTTGGATCAAGACCTTTGGTGAAGGAGGTGTGTCCCACCTGTGGTAATCATGATCCTAAGGGGAATACATGGATGATGTTCCCTGGAACAGATGTATTTGCTCGCATTCCATTTCATGCGGCTCATACCATCTTGGAGGAAGGTAATTTGCTACCTCTAAATATTGATGTTAATGTCTGTGCATAATCAAACTGTAATTTCAGTGATCTTCATTATATACTCTGAGCAATAACTGGTTTAAGTTTGACAAATTGAATGATCAATCACATATTGAATATTTGTTGTTGCAAGTTTCTTACAGTTTATTCGCTGAATATCCTCTCTGTCAGTGAGGATCTAAAATTTCCTTAGAAGATTTATTTAATCATAAAAAAAAAAACATTCTAATGATAGAATTATACCACTGTTTTCATATCGTTGCTTGCCTTTGCGATTCAGACATTCGATACAAAAATAATGATTAGCTTGCCTTTGATATCATTTCATGGTTGTGGATTTAGCTTAACTTCTTACTCCATTGTTTTGGGACATTGCAGATCAATCACACCTGGACTATGATTCAAGGAAATTACAGAGTGTTGTGAAAGAAAAATCATTCTGGCTGTCAGAAAAAGGGGTTATTGCTGACAAAATTAGTCCAAGTGTGCTCAGATCTATGGTGACATTAACTGACAAGTCAAAGTAAGTGCAGCTAATCAAAAGCACTAGTTACGTTCTTTGTATAGTCTCTCATTTGTAAGAAGTTGGTTGAAGTTTTTTGTTATTGGCTATTACTGGTTACAACAAATGTTATATTATGTATTATCTGGATGTATTTTTCCCCCTGAAAGCATACTCGACTTACGCACCCAATATGAATGTGTTTTCCAAATCTATAGGATGAATTCACTTGTTAAATATCTTACGATAATACTTGTGATGTCCATTGGTGGGTTTAGGGTTTACGTAGCCTTCTTGGTTCAGCTTACCAGGATAAGCAAGGACACCTCATATCATTAAGTAGGAAATCTGCGGGTGGTCACCAAATAGAATTCTAGCTTAGTTGCTCATAGGTGCTGGCCAATAAAGAAGTTGTGTTCTGCTTCTCTTCATTGCCATCTGCTTTGGCCCACAAAATTAGATAGAGACCTACGATCACAAATATTGCTCCAAGTATGCTGCAATGATCAAACATGGAGTTTTGGTATAGGAAAGTTAGATCTGAGTTACCAAACGAAACGAGTGAAGTGAAATAACAAATTATGTAGCTTGATTTACCTCCCTAGATGAGCGTCTTTCCTAAAGGCCAATGTCTCCATAATGAAGGAAAACACGATGAGGAGAGGGTTGAATGCCGCCGTGAACACAGGACCCTTTTTATGTATACACCATGTTTGCATATAGTATCCTAACCCAGACACAACAATACCCTGACCATTGCCAAACCAACCAAGCTAATAATTATGTCTGCAGTTAAAACCTATGGCTAAACAAGTATTTCATCTGTATATCTTTCTTGGCTTTTATTTCTATCGATCTCCTTATAATTGCAACTGTAATTGTTTAACTTACAAGTTACAATACAACCAACCAAATTTACAGAGTGAAGGTGAGATTAAACTGTAATTATGTATTCAAATATGGCAAATGCGTATTTTGTTTTTATTTTAATTTTTCAGTATTAGTTATTAGAAGTTTGAAGTATTATAAAAAATTCAAGAGTTCAAATATTACCCCATACAGAATAACTAGAAGCTCATAACTGCCATGAAGATTTGTCTTCCAAGCAGAACTTTTTTCAGTTAAACCTGCTATTATTGCTGTTTGAAGAGCCCCGCAGAAGCACATCATAGCTGATAGAGACATGTCTGCTCGGTACCTAGTTGCGACATGTTCCTGCATGAAACTTATATCAGGATATTCCATTTTATCTTTAATTACCCAAGAAAAAAACAACCAAATATCACATACAGTATCTTTGGATAAACTGCAATGTCATGTTGTGTGATAGTTAAAACAAAAATTAAGAGAAATATCTCCATAAACCGGAAAAACGAGCTTACCACTAATAAACTTGCAGCACAACCAAAGAAGAGTGCACCCAAGACCATGAGACATCCAATTACCCGGGCGCCAATGTCTGAAAAACCGAGTAGAGTACCAAGCCTTGGTCCCGACCATAGCACCATGATGGAGGCGCCTATGACTGATAAGATGAATCCCCATAACTTGGCTTGACCATTGATAGTGTAGAACCGGAGTGCTTCTTTTCGAAGAATAACAGCCATGAGAAACGTTACAGCCCCAGTAGTATTCAAAGCAGTGGACTGGAAAGTTGCAGAGATGTACCTCAGACTCTGAGTTAAGAGTAAATGACCTAATGGTATCCTGCACACATTTGACGAAAAAATAAGAAAGTAGCTTAATCAAATAAGAAAAATTTACTCGATTAGTTCGTTGTGTTAGTAGTGAAGTATGTTTATGAATTGGTAAAATTTTGATGATTAAATTTGCAGCAATAAGAACTACCTTCTGTTAGGATTTTTCTGACAACCATTTCTTTTAGTTGTTGGAAATTTAGTAGGAATGAAAGTGTACTGCCTAACTAATGGAAACTAGGGTACTATTATCTGACAAGGTTTTCCATCATTTGTCTACCATAGGGTGCTTACCAGTTATCACCAAGTTCATATTCTTGCTAGTTCGTGTGTGTCGTGGTGCACATAACTATAGAAGTGGGTGGTAGTTGTGAATGCTGCTGTGATGTTTCAGTTTGGTCACACCTGCATTAATTAGAAATAGGCGGTTCTAACCCCGATCTAGCGAGACAACAGTTTTCAAGTCTTCATGAAGATAGTCTATACTCTATATGAGGATTGCCTAGGCTGGACTGTGGTATGTAACATAGATTGAGTAGGAATCTAATGAGAACTAGTTAGCACAGGCATAATGTATGCACCCACCTTTGATGTCAGAATGTTTTTTTTTTTTCCTTTTTGCTAGAGCTGAAGTCGGAACATTGTTGAATGAAAAATGCTAACTTGACAGCTTTTAGATGCAGACTTGTCGGAGACAATAAGATAATAAGGTACGCGTGCACAGAGAAACTTAGACATATTGATTGATATAGGAGAAAAACCCTGATTAATGGATATCCAAGACGTTCAATGACCACAAAAAAGCTCACTAAATCCCAGTGAAGGAGTATCCTACTATCCTAGTCGCTCATCGAGCCGAGGAAACTTAGTAGATCCCGATCATCAAAGGGTACATTAATACTGGTATATTCAAAATATCCTCATATCATAACAAATCGTTGGTATTTCGTGAGATATCAGTGATATGATGTGGTGAGATATCAACTCAATTATTGTTTCAAAACTCATAAACGGAGTAAACAGTGAGATTTGGTGAGCACACACACACAGAGAGAGAGAGAGAGAGAGAGAGAGAGAGAGAGAGAGAGAGAGCATACTGTAGGAAGCCTAGAAGAAAAGCCCAGAGAAATATATTTAGAGTCAAAGGAGGTCTTTTCCCTCTGCAATACAAATTAACATGTCAATTAGAGAACAAATTAAAGATATGATTGAAGATCTAATGAGGAGAATGATATATAAGAGAAGGGGATGTACTGTAGTTTACCTTTCACAGTAGAAAGCAAGAATGGCGAGAAGGAATGTGGAGATGAAATGCTCGCAGAAGGTGAAGATAGACGGGCTAAAATCAGCATTAGACTGTAAGGATTGTACAAGAACAATCAGAACTGCCAAAGTAAGAAAACATATTGTCATTAGAAAATGTGGTATGTACTCCTTCAGTCTTCCACACCACTCCATCACTCTCCTTCCTCTTCTTCTTCTCTCGATCCGTTTTCTACGTAGTCGCTTTGAGGTCAGTAAGGCAGATATATGAAGTTATGTGATGTCGTGAAGAGGAAGATTTATAATATAATAGACCATGCACACTAGAAATGTCTGTTTAGCCCTACATGCCAGGGAAAAACAGTGATGAAGGATAATATTAAAGAAAAATATGCATTAACTCAAGGGCTTTAATGCGCAGGTTTCCCAGATTCACTCTCTTAAGCATCTACCAACCATCTATGGCAATAATATATGCAAATTTTGAGGATATCGTACAACGATGGTTCTCGAAATATGCATAGATATTTACTATGTACGGTGGAGATGTGCTTAGGAGAACAATTTGATTCTACGCATGCTTGTAGCGAAGTTTTTCTCAAACCAGAGTGGTGACTTGAAGTTAGCATACATACTAGAAATAATTATATTCAAACACTTCTGTAGGTGTCAATTACTCCATTGGCCCCATATGAAACTGTAAGATCTTTTAGTCAAAAAATTTAACAACTTTTAATGGTGGCTGGTAGCAACCAAACTGTTGAATGGTGACTTTTTGAGAATCTGTTTTCATCAATAACAGTACAAGAGATATCTATTCATGTTAAATTCTAGAGTTCAAACATATAACTCATGTATGTTGATGTAAAGAAACTTATTAATGTAAAGAATATGTCTTTTGCCGATAAAAAAGAAACAAAGATCTTTGACAATGTTGCAGAGAAAAAAAAAATTTGTGATACTGATTGATCAGTAGAAACATAATGATAACTAGATATTGTTTGTGAAATGCACAATGAAAATTTGAAACACTTGCTATGGAAATGCCCCTGCTGCTATGCACAGACCTATGGAAGTGGGGGACTGACGTTTTTTTTTTTTTATTCAAAAACAAATTTTATTGATAAAAATTCGAGGAATTACACAAAAGTAGGGGACAAACTGCGCGGCATATCATCAGGTTACAGAAAAAAAGAAAACTGCTACCAGTTCAGTCCTATGTTGATTATCTTGCCAGTGCTCCAGTAAGATGGTCTTCCTTGAAATCAGATCCCCAAGCGTCAGGTTTTAATGCGGATAGATTTTACAAGCGTCAGTGATGTTCTCAAGAAGTTGCAAAATAGAAGCTTGTTGGTCAAACACATGTGGCAGGCTGCTATTTGTATATACCTATGTATTCGAGCTCGCTCGAGCTCACTTAAGCGACCACTTTGAACACAATTTATACACCTTCGACGTCAAACGAGGTGAACACTTTTTTACTCGACTTCACCTCGAGCTCACTAAAACCTTCATAATCCGACTTAGATTATTTATTCATTCGTCGTCAAACGACGTGAACACCCTTTTGCTCGAGCTCACTCGAGCTAGGGCTTATCTTGCTCGACCTCACTCCGAGCTCACCCTTACTCCACACACTTATTCTCTTCGGTTACAATATATTTCACAATCACTTTGTAACGTATGCTCATTAATTGATCCTACCGTTGGACAATTAATGAGCTAGTTGTTGTCCCAATCACCTATAAATATGAACTGCGTAGGCTTGATTCTGGGACCTGGTCACTCCCAGATACGTAGGCAACTATCTTCTAAGATAGCTCAGCCACTTCTCATTCTCAAATCTCTTCCCACTTCTATTTTTGATCATTTTCCTCAGCACTCTGTTCACTTAACTTATTTCTGCATTTACATTGGCGTCGACTGACTGTGATCGAATATCAACCAGACAAAGACCATTGCCGGAATCACTCAAACAGTTTGAGCAACTTCACAAACAAACCAATAATCAACAAGTTGGTGACTGAAAATGCTCAACTGAAGAGTTCCACCACCGTTCCACCAAACGGAGCCACCACTGATGAAGTCAACACATTCAGCATATATTTCAGCTCACAAACAAAGAAAAAGTAGTCCAACAACTAGTAGGCAGCTCATGCGTGATGCCAGACTCAATGCTCCATGACCTACAAGTCACCTTTGCATTCAACCTCACTAAACTGACACAAATGGTGAGATCTACCTCCCAATCTCAACTGGAGAAGATGAAGTCACTGTCAAGTGCACATTTTTCATGTTAGACGTTACAACTAAGTTCAATGCAATCTTGGGTAGAAAATGGATCCACAGGATGAAAACTGTTCGATCTACCTATCACCAAGTCATCAAATTTCCTGGCCTCAGAGGCATCATGGAACTCCGAGGTGACCAAATTGAGGCACATAGATGCCATGCAATTCTTGAGGTCATCCCACTTCTTGGCAAGTCGGGGGCCACTAAGACAACTGCGAGCTCACTTTAGCCCTTTGTCAACGAGATCTCTACCAAGATAGTTGTGAGCTCACCAAAGCCTACTGTCAAATGAGATCTCCACCAAGACAACTGCGAGCTCACTTTAGCCCTTTGTCAACGAGATCTCTACCAAGATAGTTGTGAGCTTACCAAAGCCCACTGTCAAATGAGATCTCCACCAAGACAACTACGAGCTCACATCAGCCCCATGTCAATGAGATCTCTACCAAGACAACTGTGAGCTCACTTAAGCCCTTTGTCAATGAGATCTTTACCAATACATGTGTGAGCTCACCAAAACCCACTGTCACCAAGATCTCTACCAAGATAGTTGTGAGCTCACCAAAGCCCACTGTCAAACGGGATCCACCAAGACAACTACGACCTCACTTCAACCATCTATCAATGAGATCTCTACCAAGATAACTGCGAGCTCACTTTATGTTGAGATCTCTACCAAGACATGTGCGAGCTCACCAAAGCCCATTGTCAACTAGATCTCTACCAAGATAGTTGTGAGCTCACCAAAGCCCACTGTCGAAGGAGATCCCTACCAAGACAACTGTGAGCTCACTTTAGCCCTTTGTCAAAGAGATCTCTACCAAGCTAGACATACACGAGCTTACCAAAGCCCACTGTCAACGAGATCTCTACCAAGATAGTTGTGAGCTCACCAAAGTCCACTGTAAAACGAGATCTCCACCAAGACAACTACGAGCTCACTTAATATATCTAGTTCACTCTCATCTAGCTCAAACGAGGTGAACACTATTTGTCTCTAGCTCACCCGAGCTCACTTAACATATCTAGTTCACTCTCATCTAGCTCAAACGAGGTGGACAATATTTTCCTCTAGCTCACCCGAGCTCATTTGACATATGTAGTTCACTCTCATCATCTAGCTCAAACGAGGTGGACACTATTTTTCTCTACCTCACCCGAACTCAGTGTAACACCAAAATCGAGCTCACGTGCATCATTACTTACCTTGTCGACCAAGACATTGGACAACTCAAGAAAGCTCAACACAAATCCAAAGACGAGACCAAAAGCTTCGTCCCTCGCATTATAGAGCCACCTATCTACATCAAAAGACAAGTGCAACACCAAAAGCGAGCTCACAAGAAACCCCCTACTCCAAGGCAATTCACTGCTCATTCCAATGAAACATCTTTGTTTTCATCCAAATCGAAGTCAGCTCATTCTACTTCATTTCAACTCGCCCACTTCAATATGAATGAAAAGGGGCTATGTATATACCTATGTATTCGAGCTCCCTCGAGCTCACTTAAGCGACCACTTTGAACACAATTTATACACCTTCGACGTCAAACGAGGTGAACACCTTTTTACTCGATTTCACCTCGAGCTCACTAAAACCTTCATGATCTGACTTAGATTCTTTATTCATTCGTCGTCAAACGACGTGAATACCCTTTTGCTCGAGCTCACTCGAGTTAGGGCTTATCTTGCTCGACCTCACTCCGAGCTCACCCTTACTCCACACACTTATTCTCTTCAGTTACAATATATTTCACAATCACTTTGTAACGTATGCTCATTAATTGATCTTACCGTTGGACAATTAATGAGCTAGTTGTTGTCCCAATCACCTATAAATATGAACTACGTAGGCTTGATTCTGGGACCTGGTCACTCCCAGATACGTAGGCAACTATCTTCTAAGATAGCTCAGCCACTTCTCATTCTCAAATCTCTTCGCACTTCTATTTTTGATCATCTTCTTCAGCACTCTGTTCACTTAACTTATTTCTGCATTTACACTATCCTTACTGGTATAATTACTCTCTCTTTAGAAAGATTGAAAATCTCATCTTTGAAGAGAAGGAGGGATCTTCGAAATCAGATCGGGGCAGAAATACTGCATCATGCACACAAATGTTTCTAAGCAAGTACAGTATGTATAACACGCCACCTTGATCAGTTGCTGATTTTGAGGAATGGAGGGTGGGACAAAAGCCTGGCAGAGCTCATTGCACAAAGGAGGTTCATAGGCTCTCCTAAAGTAACTACAGTCAAGATCAATGGCTACGGTGCTTCACGAGATAATCCTGGGACAGTAGGATATTGGGTTTAATAGCGATCCATCACTGTCTTTAGCTTTCTGCGAAGCGGCATAGGGGTGGAGTCTGACTATATGGTTGAGTTTGAAGCTATTCTCACTAGTGCTAGACAATGAATGGAGGAAAGCCATGGGTCGAGTAAGAGTCCAAGGTTGTCACTTCAGCTTTTGCACAAGTCAGATTCTGTGGAGCCGAAATATAGGTGCATCGCTTGGCGTCAAGAGTCTTTGCTTCGTTTCATACACATGGAGAGAAGCAAATTTTGCCGCTGAGATTGCTGCTAAACATAATTAGAGACCAAGTTAAAAAAAAAAACAACAACAAGACACTACTAAGATATATTCATTATTAGCTTAAATTAAACGCAAACAGTCACTCATATAAATTGGTGAAAAACTAATTATTATAACAATAATTCAAGAAGTTTTATATTGAATCGAAAAGAAATCATGTACTTTATGCAATTTACTTTTGGTACCAAGCTAGGGAGCGCGAAAAGCTTTTGCAATGGTATCATAATAATCATATTACACTGTCTTTCTTCATTCTTAGAGGACATCGATCTTCTTCGATCTGCAATGGAATTTCTTAGCTCGATCTCTTTCTCTTTAAGTTCTGCAGCCATGCATCTTCTTAAGTCGTTCTTCTTACTTTACGTTGTGGTTGTCGTCGTTGTCTATCTCTTTCAAAAATCTCTTCAATCTTAATTCTTACTTCTTTTTCTCTCTTCTCTTCAATCTTACGTTGAACCATTTCTTCAGTCTTACGATGATCATAAGTCCATTTGCTATCTTCATACCCTTCCCACCAGTTCTTATCTTGATGTCGCGACCGCTTTTTTTGTGCTGCTGCTGATGCCTGGTACTTATTATGTGATTGCCTTTCTTGTGTATTACTTAGGAGATCATCATCAAAAATCTTGCGAGACAGATCATCCTTGAGAATGTCATATGAAGATTTTAGTTGCTGGAATTTGGAATTAGCATTGGGATCATTAGGACGTTTGTCAGGATGTAATTCAAGTGCTTTGGATTTAAAAGCTTTTGAGATTTGGCTTGCAGTCAGTTTAGTTAAACCTATTGTATTGGATGTTTGTAACCCTAAAACCTCGTAATGATTTATCATCATCATCATCTTCTTCTTCTTTAATCTTCAATTCTCCTCAGATCTATTTCTTGGTCTGCTTTGCTTTGCTTTGCTTTTGTTTCTAAACTTTGTAATTTATATTAAAGTTGTAATCGCTATAAAAGGTTTCTTTTTAGGATTTTGAATTGGTTATCAACTTGTAGTACGTACCAAAGACTAATAGGATTTCGAATTGGTTGTGGACTTGTGATTGAACCAACATCAAGGGATGCATCCGTGCATGTACGTGTCTGCTGTCTGGTTCATTCTGTTTTTCTGGATGCACTCTGTTTAGCCCTGCATGCCAAATACTTGAGGGCTTTCGTGCGTGCGCACTTTTGCCAAATACACTCTCTTAAGCAACTATAAATTAACCATCTGTCAGGCAATGATATATGCAAATGTTGAGGAGTTGGTACAACCCTACATTACAATGATGGTTCTCGTCTTCTCGTACTATGCGCATACATACGAACATTTTGCTCTTATTCCGGCCTCCACTAGATGTAAAATTTCTTCAGTGAATGCTTGTCATATATAACAAATAAAACTACAATTTTATCTTAACAAATAATGAACAACAAAGCAAAACTGATGTTGACTTCTGGAACATCCTACAGAACTTTCCTCTGAATGCTTGTTTCAGCTTCTCTGTTCTACCAGCACAGTCACGTATCCAAGCACATACTATTAATGAAAGACCTCAAAACAAGGTTTTCTGTATTTTGATGCTAACATGTATTTCAAGGAATCACTGTTCACTGAGATAATCACTTAAATGATGGACAAAACAAGGTTTATCAGAGCATTTACAACCCCAAAACAACACAAGTTAAATCACCAGACCAAATACTAATCATAATAAACCTAACACTAGTAATGCAGGATCATAAACCGTTATTAGTTCAATACAAAAACTAGCATAAAAAATACAACCACAAGATTCCATGGAAGTTATGTAAGATAATCCAGAACAGAAATACTATAAGCAAACTCATCTGGGCTTGACAAATGCCAATTCGCCGTCACTCAGAATCGCTCCTACTGAGATCTCTGTAATGTTTCTTGATATGATGCAATTCACTAACAACTTCACTCATGGTCTTACGTTCTGTCGGTGCGTCAGCAGAGCAGAGGACTCCAAGTGTGATTACAGAAACCAATGATTCTTGCAGATTAGCCTGACTATTGCTATGTTCCACAGGGTTGTCTTCTTCAGTGTTATCATCTAATAACACCATTGGATCTATAACGCCCATCACTTGATTAGGCAAAGCCATTTCTGCATAGCTATGTAGACTCAACCCGTTCAGAAACATGTCATCTGTTGGTCTCTTTCTTGTAAACATCTCTAACAACAATATCCCGTAACTGTAAACATCTCCTTGCATAGACACTTTAACACCCATGCCGTACTCTGTAATTTATTCATTAAATTCATATAAACAAAGAAATAAAATCAAATAGTGCATATTTGTGAATAGAATATTGTAAAATTACCTGGAGCAACATATCCAATTGATCCTCTGATCAAATCTGAACTGGGCTGAGTTTGTGAAGAATCATAGGAAGCAGCAGCGAACATCTTTGCTATTCCAAAATCAGCTACACGAGCAGTCATGTCATCATCAAGAAGAACATTGCTTGGTTTTAAATCACAATGAACTACACCTGGTTGGCAGCGGTTGTGAAGATAGTCCAACGCGGAAGCAACATCAATGGCTATATTCAATCTTTGGATGAAACTCAAATTTCTTGAGTCATGTTGTTCCTCATTTACTATTGGATGTAGCCACTCCTCTAAACTCCCATACGACATGAACTCAAAAACCAAAGCTCTAAAATCATTTCCTTGGAAGTCTACACTTGAGCAAGCTGTTATGATTTTGAGAAGGTTTCGATGACGAAGATGTCTCAAGGCATTGCATTCAGTTAAAAAACTCTTGGAAGCTCCTTCTCTTTGAAGATTGAGAACCTTCACTGCAACAGTTTGGTTTATATCTTGGAGTATGCCTTTAAACACAGAGCCATAACTCCCAACACCAATCAGATAGTCCACAAAAAATCCATTTGTTGCTCGAAAGAGCTCCAAGTAAGAAATCCTCTTGTAGGATGGAATATTAGACAATGTTGAGGAAGATGCATTTTTGTTAAACACTTTTCTTCGATAAAAAGTTAGGAAGAAAAGCAATAACAAAAACAAACATAAGCTTCCAACAATTATAGGGATAATCACTTTGAATGATAATGATGTCTTCTTTTTTGTTTTCTCTTGGATGCATGGCTGAAGCTTCAACCCTTCAATACCTCCACACAAATTATGGTTTCCATCAACTGAAACCAAACTTGCATTTGCAAACACCCCATTTTGTGGAATCCGACCCTCAAGCTGGTTGAATGACAAATTCAGATAGCCTAGTTCTGAAAACAACTCTAAGTATTCTGGAATTTCCCCGGACAAGTTATTACTAGAAAGGTCTAACCTTTCAAGACCTTTCAAAGTGTTTAATGTCTTGGGAATTTCTCCCTCAAAGAAGTTGCCATCCATGTAAAGGAAATTTAAGCTCAAACATTTGCCGAGTGATTCTGGAATGCGTCCGGATAATTTATTTTCATAAATTGACAATGATACAAGATTTGTTAAGTTACCTACCTCTGATGGTAGAGAGCCAGTAAGAGAATTCTGGGACAAGTCAAGTATAATCGTTAGAGAGGAAAGGCTAATAACTTGGATGGGTATTGTACCACTGAGGTTGTTTTTAGCAAGATCAAGGTAGGCCAAGTTTTGACAGTTTTCAAGAGTAGTTGGTATGCTTTCGTTTAAGTTGTTATTTAGTAAACTGAGAAATGTCAGTTGAGCTAAATTACCCAAGGAAGATGGAATGTGTCCTGATAATGAGTTCCATCCTAGATATAATTCTTGTAGTTGGTTGAGTTTTCCTATAGATGTAGGGATGACACCAGTGAGATCATTTCTAGCAAAAACAATTTGTTCAATGTTAACTAAATTGCCAATTCCTACTGGAATACTCCCATAGATACCATTGTTTTGCATTTTTAAGGATGTGACAGAAAGATTAGAAATAGAATCTGGCAGTGATCCTTTAAGGTTGTTGTTGCCGAACTCTAGTCGTTCTAATTTGGTACAATTGGTCAGAGAGTTTATGAAGTTGAGATTATCTCTACCTTGGGTTCCGAATTGATTTGCACCTAACAATAAATAAAGAAGTTCTTGCAACTTCCCTAAATCTCTTGGAATAGAACCAGTGAAAGCATTACTCGAAATATCAAAGGATTCAAGTTTTGTAGCATTGGACAATGAAACTGGGATGTGGCCACTAAACTTATTTCCTCCAATGGCAAATCGTTGAAGGTTGGGAAGAGTAAGGCCCATATTTGGTGGAAGGCTTCCTTCGAGGTTATTTAGAGCAACTGAGAAAATATATATGTTTGAAAAGTTGAAAAAGCAAGAAGGGAATTTACCTGTGAGATTATTACCACTTGCTTGAAAAAATTCTAAGCTCGAAAAGCTACATAACTCTTTTGGAATATTTCCCTCCAAATTTGCTTGTGCTAGAGAAAGTACAATAAGGGAAATGTTTCCAAGAGATGGTGGGATTTTTCCATTGAAGTTGTTTTTGCCAAGTCCCAACACCTTAAGCTTTGATAGGGAAGAAAATCCAGCAAAAATGCTCCCAGAGAGCTTATTATCGATAAGATTGATTTCTCTTAAATCAAAACAATATGTGATATTTCTTGGGACTTCTCCTTCAAAGGAATTGTTATTGAGATAGAGGGCTTGTAGACGAAACAAGCGACCTATTTCTTGTGGTATTTCACCATGGAAGTTGTTCTCGGTGAGCCCGATGGCTTTAAGGAAACTGAGGTTCCCTATGTAGGGAGAGAGTGTTCCTCCAAGTTTTTTATTTCGAAGATCCAATACGGTGACTCTCTCACGATGTCTTGGACTACATATGATTCCTTGCCAGTCACAGTGGTGGAGCGAGTGATTCCATGAATTCTGTGAATTCTATAGAATGGTAAGGAATTGAATGTTATTTCACTCTATTGATCTGCAGTACATTCAATGTGTATATATATACTTGTTCACCAGTTATTCTAAAGAATTCTACCAACTCTGTACACCAGGCTATTCTAGAGAATTCTATACAATGTCAAACAGGTGATTGTCTGGAGGATTCTATAAAACTCAGAAGTGTGACTTCTGGGCCAGGCTTATATTATGGGCTGTAATATTCTAGAGAATTCTACCAACTCTGTACACCAGGCTATTCTAGAGAATTCTATACAATGTCAAACAGGTGATTGTCTGGAGGATTCTATAAAACTCAGAAGTGTGACTTCTGGGCCAGGCTTATATTATGGGCTGTAATACTCCCCGCAAACTCGACGGCACTGGTGCAACGAGTTTGGAACTGAGCAAGGAGAATCTTTGGCGCGAGAGTCCTTTAGTGAATATATCAGCAAGCTGATCAATAGAGGGGACAAACTGAATCTGATGATGGCCACAAGCTACGCGTTCTCGAACAAAGTGATAGTCAAGCTCAATGTGTTTAGTACGCGCATGAAAAATAAGATTGGCTGCCATATAGGTTGCACTTATATTATCACAGTAAAGTATGATGGGAGAGGACAGCAAAGTGCAAAGATCACGGAAAAGGTGTTGAATCCAAATTGTATCAGCACATGCAAGTGCTAGAGCTCGATATTCTGCCTCCGCACTGGAACGAGAAACAGTTGGTTGTTTCTTAGCACACCAAGATATAAGATTAGGGCCCAAAAATACACAATACCCAGATGTGGAGCGCCGACTATCTGGGCAACCAGCCCAATCAGCATCAGAAAATGCTATAAGTCTTGGAGGAGTATGAAAACGTTGAAGATGAAGTCCTTTACCAAGGGAACCCTTTAAATATCGAAGAATTCGTTTGACAGCAACCATGTGTGGTTCTCGGGGCTGACTCATGAATTGAGAAACATGATGTACGGCAAAGGCAATGTCAGGCCTTGTAAGAGTAAGATACTGAAGTGTACCAACAAGATGGCGATACTCTGTAGGATCAGTAATCAAGTCTCCTTCGTGATGAGAAAGAACAACACGTGAAGCAAGTGGCGTAGAACAAGGCTTGCAATCCACCATTTTATTGCGACGAAGAAGATCAATGGTGTATTTATTTTGGGTGAGATAAAGACCAGAAGGGTGATATGATACCTCAACGCCCAAAAAGTAATGTAAAGCTCCCAAGTCTTTGATCTCAAACTCAACTCCAAGCTTTTGAATAAATGAATGAAGCAAGGATGGTGTGTTGCCTGTAAGTATGATATCATCAACATAAACCAGCAAGATCATTACCTGAGAATGATGATGAAAGATAAACATAGAATGATCAGCACGACTCTGTTTAAACCCAAAAGATATGAGAAAAGAGGCAAAACGATGAAACCATGCCCGCGGAGCTTGTTTAAGACCATAAATAGCTTTGTGAAGTTTGCAAACATGAGTCGGGCGATCAGGATCAATGAACCCAGGAGGCTGTTGCATATAGACTTCTTCAGAAATATATCCTTGCAAGAAGGCATTCTTCACATCTAGTTGTTTAAGCTTCCAACCCTTAGATATGGCAATGCTAAGGACAACGCGTATAGTGGTTGGCCTGACAACCGGACTAAAAGTTTCTGCATAGTCAATGCCAGGTTGTTGATGAAAACCTTTGGCGACCAATCGAGCTTTATACCGTTCAATTGTACCATCTGAGTGTTTTTTAATTTTGAAAACCCACTTACAACCAACAATGTTTTGGGATGATTCAAAGGGTACCAGACTCCATGTATTATTCTTCAAAAGAGCATTAAACTCTTCGGTCATTGCATGGCGCCACTTTGGATAATGAACTGCTTGTGAGAAACAAGTAGGCTCAACATCAGTGGAAGTAGTTTGGGCGAGGAGTGCTTGCGGAATAGGATAGCGTGTCACAACATTTGCAAATTTTGGATTCGGCTTAAAAATTCCTGCTTGGGATCGTGTTACCATGCGATGAGTCGTTTGAATGGGTTGGGACTGTGTTGGAAAATCATTAGAAGGAGCAACAGTGGTGCTAGTGGAGGAAGGCGCATGAGGGCTATCAGAAGCAGTAGAGGAACTTGGCGTACTAGAAGAGGAGTCAACTTGCACAGATGGTTAAGCAGGTGCCAAATCTGAATCAGATGAGGGAGTCATTGAAGGCAATGAACCATCCAAATCAATAGGTGCACGCACAGAGGAAGAGTTTGGAGAAGTAATGATTGGAACAAACACCATATCTGAGTAATCTGAGATGGATCTTGCATCTGTTTGAGAGTACTTAGATGAAAATGGAAACCTTGTTTCATCAAAAAGTACATGTCGAGAAATATAGATGCGCCCTGTAGATGGATCCAAACACCTGTATCCTTTATGATGCAAGCTGTAACCTAGAAAAACACACTCCATAGATCTTGGTTGAAGCTTGTGAGTAACATAATCACCAAGAAAATGATAACATACACATCCAAAAGTTTTAAGTGCAGTGTAATCAGGTTTACGACCATATAAAATTTCAAAAGGTGAGCACCAGTCCAATATTAAAGTAGGCAGACGGTTAATCAAATATACTACTGTACAAATAGCTTCAACCCACAATTTAAGTGGAAGATGAGCTGCAATAAGTAGAGTGCGACCCATTTCAGATATATGGCGGTGTTTGCGTTCAGCCACGCCATTTTGTTGTGGCGTGTGTGGGCATGAGAATCGGTGATGAATTCCCTTGTTTGTACACAAAGTACGAAAAGAACTATTATCATATTCTTTACCACCATCACTTTGAAAACATTTTATAGTGCATGAGAAATGGTTTTCAACAAAATTAAGAAAAGCAACAAAATGAGAAAAGACTTCAGATTTGTGTCGCATAGGAAAAATCCATGAAAAACGAGTGTAATCATCTGTAAATAGGACATAGTAGCGAAATCCAGAAACAGACAATACTGGTGACATCCAAACATCTGAGTGTATTAAATAGAAAGGTGCATGAGCACGAGTTTCACTAATTGAAAAAGGAAGTCGTGTGGACTTTCCTAATGCACAATCCTTACAAAAATTTGATGGAGTTTTAGTTAGAGATCCTAAACATTTAGTCGAAGCTAAGATTTGAAGGACTTTTGATGAAGGATGACCAAGCCTACGATGCCACAATGGTGAAACACTAGATGCAGAGAAGGCACAACGAATGGACTTGAATGGGTATAGTCCATTTTCACACGGACCCTGAAATAAGACAGCTCCAGATTTTAAATCTTTTATAATAAAGCACCAAGGAAAGAATTCACAAGAAACAGAGTTATCTTTAGTAAGTTGAGAGATAGAGACGAGTTTTGTATTCATAGAAGGGACATGGAGAACATCTAATAAACTAAATGTAGAAGAACTAGAAGAAAGAGAGTGTTTACCAGTTTGTGTGATAGGAAGAGAATCACCGTTGCCCAAGAATACTTGATCAGAACCACCATAATCTGATTTTTGAGTAAGAGAACGAGAATCGCCAGTCATGTGATGTGTCGCACCGGTATCCATATACCAATTTGGTTCAGTGGGTTGAGATCTTTGCAAGCCGGCAAACGCTGTAGGGAGTTGATCAATGTTTGAAGTAGAAGGCCGAGGGCGACTATTGGTGTATAAATAACATGTGTTTGCAGCATGACCAGGGCGATTGCAAAGTTGGCATGGTACTGGATGATTGTAATGATATGAATGACCAGCTCCAAGAATTCCGTCAGCAAAATGAAAGGATGAAAAACCGCGACCACTATTGTAGCCACGCCCAGAACCACGATTAAAACCACTACGTCCTCCACGATAGGTACCGCGTCCTCCACGATTATTATAGCCACCACGGTTATTATTAAAACCACCGCGTCCAGCAGGAGAAGTAGTTGTGGTCTTTGATGAAATAAAGGCAGATGGAGAAGTTGTAGTGCTTGTTGTTGGCAGACCTGTATTTTGACTTTCAAAAGAGAGCAAGCGAGCTCGAAGATCAAAATATTGGGGAAGAGGAGGAAAATTTAGTAATGCAGTAACAATCATTGCATATTCCGGACCAAGACCACGAAGAATAGAAGTTACAAGATCATCATTGGAGACTGGTTGATTGATAGCAGCAAGAGCATCAGCAAGAGATTTTGCTTGTTGTAGATATTCGGAGATAGATTTGGTACCTTTTGACATAGACATAAGTTGGAAGCGAAGATGTGTAGCATTAGCAAGAGATTGTTGAGAAAAATTCTGTTGTAGACAGTTCCAAATATCACGAGAAGTAGAGAGGCCGCCAACTTGAGAGAGAACTGGTTCTGAGAGTGTAGCATTAATTAAGCTAACCAGAGTCTGATCTGTTTGATACCAAGTAGTATATGCTGGATTAGGAGTGGACAACGAGCCATCAGTAGAAGGAAGAAGCGGAGGGGGGCAAGGATGGGAGCCATCAATGAATCGCCAATAATTCTGCCCAATTAAGAATGGCTTAATCTGACTTTGCCAAAGCAGATAGTTTGTTTCTGTCAATTTGACCGAAGCTAAGGTAGAAATATTAGGAAAACTGAAAGTAGAAGGGCTGGAAAGGGATGATGAAGAGTCAGCCATTGTAGGGGCAATAGAAGAGGAAATTGAAGTGCTAGAAGAAGAAGAAGTTGAAGAGGTAGTAGACATAAAGGGAAGAAATAGTCAATTAGTAATTGAAGAGGCCCGGATCGAAACTCGTTAGAGAAGAGAATCTGATACCATGTGAATTCTATAGAATGGTAAGGAATTGAATGTTATTTCACTCTATTGATCTGCAGTACATTCAATGTGTATATATATACTTGTTCACCAGTTATTCTAGAGAATTCTACCAACTCTGTACACCAGGCTATTCTAGAGAATTCTATACAATGTCAAACAGGTGATTGTCTGGAGGATTCTATAAAACTCAGAAGTGTGACTTCTGGGCCAGGCTTATATTATGGGCTGTAATATTCTAGAGAATTCTACCAACTCTGTACACCAGGCTATTCTAGAGAATTCTATACAATATCAAACAGGTGATTGTCTGGAGGATTCTATAAAACTCAGAAGTGTGACTTCTGGGCCAGGCTTATATTATGGGCTGTAATAAATTCAGTGCCCCTAATGGGTCATCACGAATTTGGGATTTGATCGCCAGCAATGCAGAACGGTCAGATTCGTTTCTGGAAGAAGCTGTGACTAGTGTTGTTGAGCCTGAGTTGAATGAACTTAGAAAAAACATGAAGAACAACCATATCATTTGTTTGAAATATAACTGAGTAGAAATTGCATGTGAAAGCAACTCCATGGCTGATATATACATTCAAAGTGCCTTCTACATAAGCTATATATAGAGTTTCACTGGTAGAAAGTAGAAACATTAGTATGGAAGACTTGTAGTCAAACATATAAGACTATAAGAGTAGACTCCATGACATCCATTCATTTTTAGTCTTTTTTAGTCTTGTTTGCTATTTTCATTAGATTCATTATTCAACCGTGGCTTACACTCTTTAATAAATCCTATAGCTAGACTCCATAACCATGACATCCAACCAAACCGCGTTTGAATGGAACAGGCACTCCTCTGTCTCTTTCCTTTGTCCTTCCCAGTTCCCATTCATTCACACTGGTTTTTCAGTCTTGTTTTATTTTATTTTTTTCATTAGATTCAACCGTGGTTTACACTCCTTAAATGCTATACCTGTCAAGAAGTCTTGGTTCCAAAAATGCTTGATTGAGCCTTTTCTGTTCTAATACCACGTCAATCCACGATATTACCACTAAACATATTAACAATGAGACGATTAAAGGATGAACATGCGTGTATACCAATATTATTTTCACATAAAGGTAAAATTATGAGTACGTTCCACATATAAGAGCATCTCTAATGGGTCTCCTATAATCTAAATTATAGGAATTCCGAAAAAAACCATTCCCTAACGCGTCGTCTATAATTTTAGCAGCCGGCTATCCACGTAGGATGTGGTGGGCCGGTCTGCTAAAACTTCGTCCAAAATCGAACCAAAGATAGGATTATAGGAATTGCTAAAATAAAATGTTCCACGCTGGTTCAACCAGCGTGGAACTTTTTTTTTATTATTATTTTAATTCCACGCTGGTTCAACCAGCGTGGAACATTTTTTTTTTTTTTTTTTTATTCCACGCAGGTCAAACCGGCGTGGAACCTTTTCAAAACAAATTTATTTGTTACACGCCAGTTTAACCAGCGTGGAACGAACAGATATATCACAATGGCTACCATCAACGGCTATAATCTATCAACGGCTACCATCAACGGCTATAATCTCGAACGGATATAATTTCGACGTCTATATAAACTCTGCATCGATACTCTTTTCTTCATCAGACCTCTTTTTTTTCATCGGAATTCTTTTCTTCAAACTTCATCAAAACTCAACTACAACAACAGAACTCTTTTCTCAAGCATGGCGCCACGAACGTCTAACTTTACTAAAGCAGAAGATATTGCGTTATGTAAAGCGTGGGTAAAAATTTCTGAAGATGCTGTCGTCGGCGCTGGTCAACCCAAACAGGCATTTTAGGATAAAATTTTGGAAGAATTTGTTTTACTCTCCAATGGAAATCCAAAAAAAAAGTCGCTCGACTCAATTATGTCGAAATGGGCGAAAATAAGTCCTGATTGTACAAAATTTTTATGTCATATTAATCGAGAAGTCCGCATCAATAGATCTGGAACCAGTCAGGAAGACAAGGTATATTTTTGGCTTTAATTTCTTAATTAGTTTTTTTAATTTCTTAATTAGTTTTTTTAATTTCTTAATTAGTTTATTTTCTAATAGTTTATTTCTTAATTAGTTTTTTAAAATTATATTTTTTTAGTGGACAACTGCTCGTTCAGTCTACCAAACTGTGGAAGGGGAACCATTTAAATTTGGGCATTGCTATGAATATTTGCACACTTCTGCAAAGTGGATGGATTATGCTTCAGTAAGAACCCCTACGACTATTCAAAGAGAGAATGCATTTAAGAAGCGGAAATCAAACACATCCTCGGAGTTTACTGGTGCTTCAAACGACACGCCAACTTCAAATGTTCGGAACATGCAGAACATCAATCTGGGTGATGATACTCCAGCTTCATATGCGAGAAGCCAACAGAACATCCATCTCAGTGATGACGACTCCCCAAATGAATTTCCAGAAGGTAGAACTAATGTTGGGGTTACACCAAATGTTTTTCTCAACATTGGGGATGGTCCAGTACCACCACCAGCGCGACCAACTGGAAGAAAAGCTGCCAAAGAAAAAAGAAAGCTAGCACGACAATCATCTACTTCAGGGGGAGATGTTAGTTCTTCTAGGGCCGAGTACACAGCTCAACTGACAAAGGTCAATGAAACAACGTCCGCAGAGTTGGCTCTAAAACAAGCCAATTGGGACTTGAAGATGAAGATGTACCAGCAGATGGAAGAAGAAAAGGCACGACTAAATGAAGAAAGAAGAGTAGAAAGAGTAGAAAATGCACGACTAAATGAAGAAAGAAGAGTAGAAAGAGAATCCAATATCATGATGATAGACACTGAAAAAATTTCTAACCCTATCCGCAAACAATACTTTGAAGAGATGCAGAAAGCAATCTTTGATAGGCGTCACAAACAGATCAATGACTTTTCTCCTACGTGGACTGCATCCCCAGACGATCCAAATGGGCCTTCCTCACAGAATGATTTTACGGGTACTCCATTTGCTCCTACTTCTTTTCAGCAAGGTATTCCAAGTAGGCCTACTGGTTTTGTACCTTTTGGTTATAGGCCTTATGCGCCAGATGATTTTGGGCCTAGCGGAGGTTTTGGGCCCCAACCTGGTTTTGGGCCTAGTGGAGGCTATGGGCCTAATGGGCCTTATGGGCCTAGTGGAGGTTATGGGCCTAATGGGCCTTATGGGCCTAGTGGAGGTTATGGGCCTTAGTTTTTATATGTTTTGTACTATTATGGGCCTTAGATTTTATATGTTTTGTACTAGTATGGGCTTTAGTTTAATATGTTTTGTTTTATTAGCAATTATAAAACATGAAATTTCTTAATATAACATTAAGCTCATCTTTTCAAACACAACACAAGAAACTAACATGGACTCAAACACAAACTCAAACACAAACTAACATGGACTCAAACAAAAACTCAAACACAAATTCAAAATCAAACACAAACTCAAACACTGAAAAACTACAACAATTCAGTCCAAATCTTCATTGCCTCCATGACGTTGCCATATATGCTCGATCAAATCATGCTTCAATAAGTCATGTGCAGGACCACTTCTGACAGCACAAATGCGATGAAGCATGTCTCTAACCTCATCCACATCGTTTGATTGTAACTCCACTATTACATGTAATGGAGGCTCATCACGAGGGGGCTTCCACTTTGGAAGAACAATATCCCTCTCATCTTCAATAATCATGTTATGCATTATCAAACTATGCCTTCATAAATATACCAAGCTGTGCTTTGTTCCAGGTACGTGCTGGTTTTGCAACCATGGCAAATCTAGCCTGCAAAACACCAAATGCACGCTCAACATCTTTTCTGACAGCTTCTTGGGCTTTGGCAAACACTTTCTTCTTTCGCATCCCTGGAAATCTCTCTGTTTGAATAAGAGTAGCCCACTGTGGGTAGATACCATCAAAAAGATAGTATCCCATATTATAATCATTCCCATTCACCTGGTAGTTGCAAGGAGGCGATCTGCCATTTACCATATCATCAAAAACATGAGAGTTTTCTAAGACATTGAGATCGTTGCAACTACCTGCCGTTCCAAAAAAGGCGTGCCATATCCAAAGCTCATGATCTGCAACAGCTTCCAAAATAACAGTAGTTTTCTTATGGTGTCCCATATGTTGTCCATGTTCTGCTGTAGGACAGTTCTTCCAAATCCAATGCATACAATCAATGGATCCCAACATACCTGGAAACCCTCGTTGAGCTCCTTTAGCAAGTAGACGTTCGACATCAGCTGGAGTGGGTGTCCTCAAATACTCGTTCTCAAAAATGTCGACAACAGTTTGAGAAAAATGCTTCAGAGAATTGAGTGCAGTTTGCTCACCTATTTTGATTGACTCATCAAGAGAATCAGCTGGACACCCATAAGAGAGAAGGCGAAGTGCACATGTCGCTTTAATTAGGCCAGAAGGTCCAGGAACACCTAGAGCATCGTATTTCTGGTGAAAATAGTCATTATTTTCAACAACTGCGTTATACAGCTTCAAAAAAACATTCTGCCTCATACGATAACGACGTCGAAAAAGCTTTGCACCAAAAATAGGTTGGGCTGCAAAATACTCGTTGATAAGCATGTTGTGTGATTGAACATGGTCACGCCTGTTAGCTGCTCGACCAAATTTAGAACCTCCCCATCTTGGTATGTTTTCTACATTTTCTTCTTCTTCCAAAGAAGCCGAAATAGCTGGAAGCAGACGATTGATATGCCTTGTGCTAAGATCTTCATCATTAGATGAGTCCATAAGCAATTGGCGTTGTTGGTTTAAAATTTCAAGATGTCGGTCGTAAGAAGTCATTGGAGAGAATGAATGAATTGGAGAGAATGAATGAATGAAATGGAGGGGAAGAAGTAGAAAATAACAAAAGATGGCTAAATGGTTGTGTAATTTTTTAGTAGGAAGAAGTAGAAGTAGCAAAATCGAGATGGAAGAAGTTGAAAATGGCGGAAGAGGAAGAAGAATGGCGGCGGCGGAAAGATGGAGAAGAAGGTTGCTGTTTGCTGTTCGTTTAAGGTCGAAATTTCATTAATCAACCAGCGTGGAACATCTTACAGATCAGCCCACTTCAGATAAGCCCAAAGCCCAAGTCTTCCACTCTGGTCCAACCAGCGTGGAACAGAAAAAAATTTCCACGTACCAGCGTGGAAGATAAAAATTTGGCAAAAAAAATAGGAAACGCGTTAGGGATACCCCTGATATAGGTATAGAAGACCTGCTAAAAAAAGTGATAGGAAAGGAGGTGGAACCTACGTGGAGGCTAAATCGTCCCATGTGTAGGCTAAATATGGGAGACTCATTAGAGATGCTCTAAAACCCAATCCATAATGTGGTCCATATACCTTTAGCCTTGGTTTAATATAGAAATAAGGTAATTAGTAATAGGTTATATGGAAGTCATATCTACCATAGATTTTAACTATGATGGATGGTCTAGATCTAATGGGCTTAGGTTTGTACATTTAGATCCTCTCTCTACCTCTATAAATTGGTGTATGATCTCCATCCTCATACACTTACTATAACAACACATATTAGGGTTTAAGAGGCAAGGAGAGGGAAACCTAAATCTTGTGCAGCTTCTCAGATCATCAATGGCTATGGACAAAGGTATATGTAGTGATTAATTATATGATTCATGATCGATATTGTTTATTGATAATGTTATTATGCTTATATGTGGTATCAGTCGCCAATATAAATCATGTTTTTAGTTCTACAATTACTGCAAAATCAAATCTTGTATTATAGTTCCGTATGAAGAAACAATTTTTGTTTTTAAATATTTATGGTTGAATTATCTTCTTGCACAATTTGTTATGTTGCACATTAAATTTAGGGCTGGCAATGGACCGGTTCGGACCGGATATTAGAAATACCATACCCGAACCAATAAGAAAACTAATAATCCCGGACCCGGATCCAGACCCTATCGGGTCCGAAAGTAAGGAACCATACCCGTACCAAATGTTATTGGATCGGATCCGGGGTGAATTCATGTATTTTGACCATAAATTGATATGTCAAAATTATGTATACAAATTTAGAAAAAAATGAGTTACTTTTTAATTTTTTTTTTTTGCTCAAAGATGATTAAATTGATAAAAAAGGGGGTTACAAGAATGTTACAGTAAAATGATGGAATTTATAGCATCATTCCAAACAAAATTTAAAGAAATCTATAATACGTAGAATGGGGATTTTCTAGAGGTAAAGCAAAAGGAGGTTTGTCCCATCTAAGCTTTTGTCCCATCTCTAAAAATGTCCCTTTTCTAGCACAAGTGTCAGTAGCAAAATTGACTTCCCTTTTGTTAACACTAATGATCAAGTTAAGCCCAAGTGCTCTAATGGCTTCCCACTGCAGCTGGACTTTCCAGTGTACTTTGTTGGTCCGAAATGCAGTTGATGCAGCTTCCGAGTCTGTCTCCACCCATATATTCGTCCATCCCATCTCTGCTGCCATGGAGATGCCCTCAATGATAGCTGTTGACTCAACCACATAGCATGTTGTTACGCCCAAACCTCCAATGGTAACTCCTTCAAGATTGCGTTCTCCATTTCTTAAAACTGCACCCCAGCCTGCCACTCCGGGATTACCCTTTGATGCTCCATCTGAGTTTACTTTTATCCATCCTTGGGGTGGGAGACCCCAATAGCGCTCAATAATACCAGGTGGTGCTTTGAACCTTGTTGGCAGTTGGAGCTTCCTCATGATCTGCAAATCGTGCATGTTGTTGTCCATGTGCTTCTTGGATAGATTGTAGACCCTGCTAGCTGCTTTCCTTACAATGTTAACCATGATATTCAGATTAACAGGAAGTTCTTCATATAGTCTTTTGTTTCGAGCTTTCCACATCTGCACCATTGCACTTATGACACATGCTTGCCATAGTTGTTTAATCAGTGGACTGTGTTTCTTCCTTATTATCATAGCATCCTCTATACATTTAGGTTTGTTACTGTGTCCAAACCAATCTGCCACTACTCCCCACAGCTTTTCTGCTTTTGTGCATCCAAAAAGAACGTGATTTTTTCTTTCCATTTTATTTTCACACATGCAGCATCTAGAAGCTAAACTGAATTGCTTCCTTTGCATATTGTCATCTGTGTTACATGCATTGTGAAGAATTTTCCATGCTAATGTCATGGTTCTTGGGTGGACCAGAGAGCTCCTCAGAAAATTCACCCAGCCCGGAATATGTTGCTTGTGTCTGATGGCCTCCATAGCTGCTGCAGCAGTCATCTTCCCATGATTTTCAAAAAGCCAGAAACATTCATCATCTTTGTTGACATTAGGCTTCTTTACTGTGTGCAGATCCAGTCCCAGCCTATTGATTATTTCCACAGTTTGCTCTGGCCAACTCCATTCTCCCTCAATAATGCAACTACTGAGAGTGGCATGTAGATTGCCCCAAACTGGACTCTTTGGATTGATGTAGTCACAAAGTGGTTGCTCTCCTATCCAGTGGTCCTTCCATATATTAATACTCTTCCCATTGCCAATATGCTAAGCTTGCTTCTTCCTTATTTCCTTCAAAGCATATCTCATTCCTCCCCAAATTGTTGTATGTTTATTTCCAGTCCACTCCTCATGCTTGTTTAAGAACTTCCCTTTCAAAATTGTGCCCAATCAGTGACTTCTTTCTTGATTGCCCAAGCCATCTGCATCAACATTGTCAGGTTCACATCTTTTAGATATCTAAGTCCCAGACCTCCTTCTTTCAAAGGTGTGCATACTTTCTTCCATGCCACAGTTGTCATCCTCCTTGTGCTAGGGTTCCCTGTCCAAATAAAGTTCCTGATATGCTGCTCTAACTCTTTGATGGTGCTTCTAGGCCACTTGTAAACTGCCATTGTGTGAATTGGCATGCTGCATAACACATGTTTCACTAAAAGAATTCCGCTCTGCAATGAAAGTGACCTTCCTGCCCAGCTAGATAACCTGCTTCTTATCTTTTCTACCAAAGGTGAAATTAATGCTCTGGTGACTCTTCCTTGTGCTAGTGGAACCCCTAAATATTTTTCAAGGAATTGTCCTTCTTCGATGCCTAACAAATCTGCTATTCTCTCCTTTCTGGCTTGCACAATGTGTCCCATCATGATTCTGCTTTTGTTTTTGCTTATGTCCTGGCCAGAGGTCTCTTGATATCTTTCCAGCAACTCCACCAAGGGTTTAAGATGCCGAATATTTCCATTACAAAACAGAAAAATATCATCAGCAAATAACAAATGGGAAGGACTAGAGTATTTTGAGTTACTTACCATCATTTTCATCTTGTTGTTTTGGACAAGCCATTCAATTCCTCTACTGAAGCATTCTTCTGCAAGAGCAAAGAGAAGTGGAGACAGTGGGTCTCCCTGTCTCAGACCTCTTTCAGCTCTAAATAGTCCTTGAGGTCCACCATTAAACATTATGGACATTGAGTTATTGGTGATGGCACCTTGCAGCCATTGAATCCATTGTTGTTGAAAGCCAAATTTCTTTAACACTTCCCATAAAAAGTTCCAGTTTAGGGTGTCAAAAGCCTGTGTAATATCCAACTTGATTGCTAGATTTCCACCAAACCTCTTATGATCCAATTCATTAATCAATTCAGATGCCATAGCTATATGTTGGTGGATGCTTCTATTCTTCATAAACCCGCACTGTTGTTTGGATATGAGCTTTGGTGCCACTTGAGCTAATCTTTCTACAAGAATCTTAGTAATAACCTTGTACACAAAATTTGACAGACAAATAGGCCTAAACTTATTTATACTACAAGCATTTTGTTCTTTAGGCACAATAACAATAAAGCATGAGTTGAAGGAAGGAGAAAATCTAGAATATTTAAAGAAATAGAGAATTGCTAAAATTAAATCCATACCAACAATATGCCAGCAAAATCTGAAAAAATACCCTCCAAATCCATCTGGCCCTGGCGCGCTGTCAGCTTTAAGATTGAAGACTGCACTCTTTCTTTCATCTACTGAAGGCATTGAGCATAACATTGCATTGTCCTCTTGTGAAACCAGTTCAGGGATGAGATCAATAAGCTCTGTATCCATCTCTGCATGCCTGTACTTGAATTTTTCTTGAAAGTGTTGAACAATGTAGTCTCCGATCTGTTGTTGATCTCTCATAATTGCCCCGTTATGATCTTTCAGTTCCTTTATCAAAGCTTGACTTTATCTTATTTTACACAACATGAAGAAGTAGCTTGAGCATTTCTCCCCTTGTGTATCCCATTTTATTCTGGATTTTTGCTGCCATATCATCTCATCTTGCTCCATGAGTTTTTCTATTTCATCCTCCTTTTCTTGAGCATGTTTTTGCAGAATCTCATTATCAACATCATTCTCAAGTTGTTGCTGCAGGATATTTAAAGTATCATTTTCATTCATGATCTTAGTGGCCATATGCCCAAAGACAACTTTATTCCATCCCTTCAAAGTTTTCTTCAGTCGTTTCAGCTTCATGGTTAGAATAGTTAAGGGATTGCCAAGGATTGCTTCTTTCCAACTTGCTTCAATTACATCCAAAAAGCTAGCATGAGAAGTCCAAGCTTTGATGAACCTGAATGGTGCATTCAAAGGCTTAGGAATTGTTGAAGTCCAACCAATCATTGGGGAATGATCTGAGCCTAATCTGTTTAACACCTTGTAAGACCACCCCAAATATTTTTGCAGCCAATCCTGGTTAATTAGGATCCTGTCAATCTTGCTTAAAATTCTTCTGTGCCCTTGTTGCCTGTTTGACCATGTGTATGTTAACCCTGTAGAGTGTGCTTCAGCTAAACCATTAATATCCACAAAGTCTCTAAATTCCTGAATTGCTACTGCTGATGGTGTTCTTCCCCCTTTCCTCTCATCCGCATACAAATGCGCATTGAAGTCCCCAACAATGATCCTTGGCATCCCAGCTGTGTTTAAATCTGTTAGCTGCTTCCAAAGATCCCTTCTTTCTACATGCAGAGATTTAGCATGCACCATACTGATTAAGTGCCCATCAATCTCCACTGTAATGTGTTGTTTATCCACCATGATAAGATTTGGGCTTGCCAAATTGTTACGCCATAAGAGCCATAGGTTTGCCTTCCTTTCGTTTGTACCATTATGGAAGAAAGTCGTGTTCATGGCTAGAGAGTTAAGAAAATTACCAGTTAAGCTTCTTGAACGAATCATAGGCTCTGCAATTCCTACTACATCTGGTTGGTGAGCCTGCATCAATTTATAAAACCTATTTTTTTTTTTTTTTTTTTAAACCTTGCACGTTCCAAAAGAGTATCTTCATTGAGTTGGATTTGGAGGTGGTCCTACTTTTTTTCCCTGTTCTGGTCTTCATTGGAGACGGTTGTCCATCTGAATTCAGTGGCACAACACCCGTCCTTGTTTGCAGAAACCATTGCTCAGTATTGATCCCCTCTTCACTGTCTTCTTCCAAGCCATCTACTTTGTCAGCCCAACTCCTTTCTTTTTCCATCAAATTCAGCACAACATTTGCCTCCTCAACCACTTTTTGCTTCTCACCCTCTTCATTAGATAACTGAGTTTCTTCAACTATTTCTGAACTGGTGCTACCAACAGTCAAGTGATCATGAGAGATCTCTGAGTCTGTAATTTCAACTATGTTAACCAAGTCTTGGGATGATGCAGTGGGTACCACTACTAGTTGTTGCTCATTTTGATTTTCTTTATTAGTATCCCCTCTATCATCCACATCTTCAACGCCTTCAGTATTATCCGCAAGCACAGTGAATTTATTTTTGTTTCTATCTCCAAGTTGCAATTCTTTGAGTGGACTATTGCAGCGATTGTTCCCATTTATGTTTGCAGACACATTGTTAACTAAATTTCCATCGGATACAACCACAAGATTGGCCGAGTTGTCTTGGGTAGCATTTTCATTGTTTGCATTGGAAGTAGAAGCATCCTTCCCTTGTTGTTGCTGTACCACAACAGTCTTTGCCCTCCAAGATGGTTCTTTTGGCGCCTCCTTTGCTGGATGTCTTCGTTTTGGATCTTTTTCAAAGCCTTTGTTTCCATTGTTCTTGCCATTCACCTCCTTCCCTTTTGCTTCTCCCAATTCAGTTCTGATTCTTTTGCATTCCGCAACAAGGTGACCAACCATCTTGCAGTGGTTACAAAATTTTGGTAACTTAGTAATTTGAACATCTTGCCAAAATTCACCATCTTCATGCTCCACAAGCACTTGTTCAGGAATAGCTTTTGATAGATCCACATCGACCAAAACATGTGCATAATAACCAAATTTTTTTTGCTCAGTAGCTTCGTCCAACTTGATGGGGTATCCAATTCCACGCGCGATCGACATGATTGATTCAGCATCCCAGAATTCAAGTGGTAATCGAGGCAATTTTACCCAAATTAGCGCATTTGTCTGCTTTTGTGAATCCGGTTTGAAGTTCTTGTGCCACTCGTTCAACCTCATCAATTGACCCCCAAATTTCCATGGTCCTCCCGCCCAAATACGATCAAAATCAATGCTGTTGTCGAGCTTAATATGTAGAAATCCTTTCCCCAAAGGAGTGATGTTCCAAGACCCTTGAGGTTTCCACTTTTGAGCGGCTTCAGATTTGAGTTTTTCTAGGTCAATATCCGACATCTCCATCCTTCCGATCAAGCTATTCTTACAATATTCCAGGCCACGCTCATAAGCTTTCTTGGGGATTTTGATGGCAGGATAGTCTCCTCTGTAGTCTGGTTTAGGAAGAGAATCATATTCAATCACTTGCTGGACGCCTTTCACTTTGTCAACATAAGAAAGTTTTGCAATTTCATTCTGCTTTGCCATGCTTGGGTAAAGCTTTTGATTCCGACCACTTCATAGTCCTAACGGCGTTGAATTCATTGCAGAATTGAGAATGAAGATCGGAGAAAGTTGCTAAAAAAAGAAAGGTTTTGGTAGGTGAAGAGATAAGGAAGAAGTTCTTTCCTACAGCTTTAGCTATTTTCAGTAACAAAAAATTCTAAAGACTAAACTGCCCTTAAGTGATTTCTAGTGAGAGGGCAGAGCTTCTCTCTCTAAAACTAGCCGTTGTCATCATAACCCAACAAAGCTCATAATAACCATGGCAAACGGAAACAAAAGTTAAATAATGAGTTACTTTTTAAGAATCTAGATATATTTAGTAAATATATATAATCAAGTATACAAATATAGTATATGATTTTATTTATTTCTATGTTTTTAATGTAATTGCATATACTTATAAGGTAATTAGTATTAAAAAATTTATTTACAATAATCAAATTTCTAAAATTTAGGATTTTTATGGTATGTTAATAATGGTAGTGAATCTAAAATATTCAAAACCTCAAAATAATTTATATCGGGTCCATATCGGTTCGGTATCTACTAATTCCAAACCCGATCCGATAACAATCGGGTCCTAATTTGAAGAACCAAACCCGTACCAATACATAAAAATGCAATACCAAGTCCGTTCTTATCGGTACAGATCAGACCGAATTTCGGGTCTATCCCGTACCATTGCCAGCCCTAATTAAATTATCTAAACTGTGTATGTCAAAGGGGCCTTTGGCTTTTTATGATTCGTGTTTCTGTCATTGGCAATAATAATTTTGCCTTTAATTGATATTCACGAAACCGTAGCACATCTCGTAAAGGACTACTATTTTTATTTTTTTGCCTTTAATCAATTGATATATGTAAAACAACCGACTATTTGACTAATTATTACGAATTATTATTATTCATTGGATGTAATTGCCAAAAGTCAATAATAAATTGGAACACGTTGTATGTCTGGTTAGAATAACTTGTTGGATTAGATGTAATTAATATGCATGATGTATGATTATTTGATGTATAACATATTCACATCCATGATTACAGTAGTTAAAGAAGGGACACGTTGACCATGTTCACATGGGTGCTTGTTCTTGTTAACTAAATTGAATCTCAAGACCAGAAGTCCAGAACACAAAATTTTGGTTTAATATTTGTTTCTCTGTTTCGTCTTTTACCAATTTGTTATCATGTGGGCCTAAGTGTTCAAGCCCATTATGTATTATGTATGATTGTTCTAGAGGTTACCCTTATTAGACTTAATGAGTTCACGTGAATTGCTTATTAAGTTAAAGACAAACATATATATATATATATATAAGCTATATATCCCAGTAACATGAAAAACATTGAATGTATTACATGAATTAAAGGACATATAACTCGTTTAAAGGGCCTGATTATTTTCCTAAAAGTAGGTTTTATGCACATCACATAATGTATTGGGACACATAATGTACTGGGACTTTCTGTTTCTGCTGCTAATAGTTTATCTTAATTTTGATTTGATGTACATTTGATTTGGTGTTACGGCCCATATCATATGTGTATCCATTATGTTTATGTCTCGTTATTGAGCATGCAGAACAGAGATTCATGGCAGTATATATATGAAGTATAATTTATACTGATAATTATTTTTTCTATTGTTCTTATTTGTGTAGAACAATAATGATAGTTTTCATAACAATAAACGTTTTGGGTACTCGATCACCACAGTGATTCCATCTAAGTGTTATGAAAATTATTATTATTATTATTATTATTATTTTCAATATTCGTTTTGAGTTTATTTTTATTGGTATTCACCACAGTGAAGCCAAGTATGTTTATGAATATTGATTTTTATAAATATACCATAAAGTAAAACTGAATCAATTTTTGTTTTGGACTAACGCTTTGTCCATTAGTGTTTTGGTAGTTTGGTATTCTCAATTACTGTTTACACAAGACTTCCATAAAGATAAAGGGATCATCTTTGGGCCTAATAGTTATAGCCCAAAATTAATATGTTTCGAGTCTTACAGTTAGACATTTTGTGCTAGTTTATATTGATGTATTTTACTTTCATGCTTCTGTTATATATTAGTCACATATGTATAGTAGGTTAATGATAATTCTTTAATTTTTAGACCAATATTATTCATGTGCCCTGCAACTATTAGATTATTTTATGATTATAATTTATAATGCATTATGATATTTTGATGTTGTAGCATTTATTCAGCTGCATGTTTATTCCCTTAAGGTTCATATCATCATGATTTGGTATCACCATAGTGAACCAATTACGATTATGGACATTGTTTCTGGTTTTATATTCATATTAAGTTTTCTATTGGTATCCACCGCAGTGATTCCAATATGTTTAATGAATATTAAAACTTTCTTGAACATTCCTATTATGATTTAGTTTTCACCACAGTGAACTAAATATTGTGTTGAATGTTAGACTAAGTACCTTATTGCCTATTTATTCACTTGCATTATTGAGCTACTCACAGGTAGATCAAACATATGTTACATTGGATAAAATTAAGGGGTTGCACGTATTTGTGAAAATGAGTGTAGGATATCCACAGATACCATGCTTATTTTGATCATGTGATATGTCACCCATTTATAATATTACTAAAAATTTTAGTCATATTTGTTTAATTAATTTGTTGACTAATGTTGTGAGCATGCTTATCTTCTCGTTTTATTATTCTTATATTTCATATATTTTGTATGTTTTTATCCTTAATAAGACTAATGTAATGAACTAGAATGAATAAGTCTAGTTGATGGGAGTTCTAGATCTTCGCATACGTTTCCTTATTGTTGAATTTACTGTTATTTATAAATATATATAAAAGCAGTAAAAAGGAGAAAATTATGCATTATGCATGAAGTAGATTGAACATGCAAATTAAACACAATGTTTATGTGAATAATTGTTGATGAATAATAGTAAGAATCATTTTTCGCACTGCTAGTTGATGAAAAGTTAATTGTTGAACTGATTACTATTGATAGTACTCATAGTATGCATGATTGTGTCCTTGAGTTTCCAAATTTAGTTGTTAAATTAAAGAATTTGGGCATGTTATTGGATGATTACTGTCCTCCAATTTGTCCTGAATTCTTGTCTACATAGTGTGTTCAGTTTCACTATTACACTATTAAAGACAAGTGGAATGTGAATTAAATGGTGAGACTACTACTTCAAGTATAGGCAAGGCTTAAACAACATTATAATAATGTCACTCAAGTTTAATTCATGTTTCAAGGAGTTGAATAAACAATTCTCTAATTGTGTTTGGATATACACTATATGTGTGCCAATGACATTTATGTGAATATGGAGTTTGTTTGATATAAAACGTAAGCTTTTGGTTTTAGTATGTTTCGATCAAACTTAATTGGTATTCCTAATACTTAGTGAATTAATTATGATTAATGTTTATCTTTCTTATGGCATAAAAGACTGAATTATACATCTAGATAAAAAATAAACTAGTAAAAGAAAGGGTTTTCCCGAACCTTGACTTTACTAATTTTGGTGTATGTGGGTTGAATTAAGTTAAGCAAACCAAACACACAAAGAAGAGCCATAAGAAGTACAAAGCTTCTTGAAATATTTCAAATAGACATATGTGGACTTTTGATGTTCCATCTTTTGATGGAGAAAAGTATTCTATTACCTTTATTGATGATTTATCTCGTTATTGTAACTATCTATTGCATGATAAGTCTCATAAGTAAATGTTTTTGAAATTTCATAACTGAAGTTAAGAAACAATTAGATAGAAAGGTGAAAATTATATGTTCTGTTAGAGGTGGTGAAATTCTTGGAAGGTATGATGACACGAGACAACATCTCAGTCCTTTTGCCAAACTTCTAGAACGGTTAGGAATTTATGCCTAATACACAATGCTTGGTTCTCCATGACATAATGGTGTAGCTCAAAGGCATAATCAAACCCTTATGAATATGGTTCGAAGTATGATGTGTAGTTTTTAAATTACCCATATAGTTGTGGATGTATGCTTTATGAACCGTAGTGTATATATTGAATTGGGTTCCTATTAAGGCAGTTACAAAAACACTTTTTTGAATTGTGGAAAAGATGGAAGCATAGTTTAAGACATTTACACATTTAGGGTTTACTGTATCTAGAAAAGTCCAAAAGGTATAGATTTTACTATCCTAACCATATCACTAGAATTATTGAAACTGAAAATTATTGATTCATTATGAATGACAAAATAAGTGGGAGTGATCATATCAAAGAGATAATCATTAAAGAAATTAGGGTACCAATTTTGTTACCTCGATTTTGTAATGATTTTATTGTTATTTCTGTTATTCCTCATGTTGTTGCACCGCTTAACAACAATAAACAACAAGTTGATCCTCAACCACTTAATGAAATTAATGTCATTGAACTGAATGTAAACGCACACACGAAGTAACATTAAAAGGATCTTAAAGATCACGACCAGCTATTTCGGATGACCACGTGTTGTATTTACAAGAATTTGATTTTAATGATCCAGTTACATTTTCACAAGCCATTACTTATAGTAATTCTGATAAAAAGATTCATGCCATGAATGAAGAGATAAATTAAGTGTGGATTTTAACTAAGTCTGGGTTAGTAGAATTGACTCAAAAGGTTCTATTGAATGCCATAAAGCGAGACTTGTATCCAAACACTTTAGTCAATATGATGGCATTACTTTCTCGTGAAACCTTTACTCATGTGTTAAAGAAGAATTATCTTAGAATTATTATGGCATTGGTAGCTCATTTCGATTTAGAGTTACACCAAATATATGTGAAAATGGCATTTTTGTATTAGCCTATTTCTAGATTAATGCATCTACTAGATCAGGTCGCTTACGGACTTGACCAAAGGGGGGGTTTTAGATCGGGGGTGGCTGCACCTCGTAGAGATCGAGATTGCCTACGTACTCTAGTTCGTGGGGGCTGAACCTAGAGATCAAGCCATCGTAGTTCTGTTTTATAGAAGGTGATGAGGTGAAGATCTCGGGATCTTGCAGATTCTCCAACATATATATGATGATGCAATATTCTCCAATGATTGGGTAACGGTTGTAATGAATGTATGACAGCTGGAGATATTATCTGTGTGTTGAATTAGGGCATGTGCACGTAATTAGATCGTTGTTGATCCTGTAGTCGAGCTGCTCTGGTCGGGTTCTGAGTAGGTCGAGTATAGAGCGACCTGATAGATTAATGACCGTACCACGTGGCTTGTTTTTATTCGTTAGAGTATATAGTACCCTTACAATTTTAAATGAAAAGTTTGGATGAAGTCTATGTGGTTTAACTAGCCATTACTTATAGTAATTCTGATAAAAAGATTCATGCCATGAATGAAGAGATAAATTAAATGTGGATTTTAACTAAGTCTGGGTTAGTAGAATTGACTCAAAAGGTTCTATTGAATGCTATAAAGCGAGACTTGTATCCAAACACTTTACTCAATATGGTTGCATTACTTTCTCGTGAAACCTTCACTCATGAAAAGTAGAATTATCTTAGAATTATTATGGCATTGGTGGCTCATTTCGATTTAGAGTTACACTAAATTTATGTGAAAATGGCATTTTAAATGAAAAGTTTGGATGAAGTCTATGTGGTTTAACTAGCCATACAACTTCAAAAAAAAAAAAAAGGACAAGAACACATAATCTATTTGTTAAAGAAGTCAATATACAAACTTAAAACAAGCTTCTCGTAAATGGTACATAATGATTAATAGTATCATACCTTTGGGTTTAATGTACATACCCAAAGTTCAGTGGGAGTAAGTATTATTTTGGGTATATATGTTGATGATTTATTGTTTCCCAGCAGTGATTTTCATTTATGTAAACATTTTTTATTTGTGTAAACACTTTGCAATGAAAGTTATGGTGATGCGTCATATGTGATAGAAATACAATTTTTTCGGCATTGATCACAATAATTATTGGAACGTCTCAAAAAGATTTCATTAACAAAGTTTTGGATAGATTTAATGTATTAAAACATAATTGTAATGGTGTTCCAATTCAGAGGGAGATTATTTGAATTAAATCAAGAGCCTACGAATGAATTGGAACAAGAACGAATGAAAGAGAAACTTTATGCTCACATTTTAAGAGGTCTAATCACTTTGAGGTGATTAGTTTTACAAATTCGAAATTTAATGGGTGTCTGGATAGTCGGTAAAACATTATTGTTTCACCCACCATAAAAGCCGAATTTATAGCATATTGCAAAGCTACATGCAATGTTGTATAGTTGCAAAACTTTATGTCATGACTTAGAGTTATTATTTCTAAGTCGTTTGAATTTTATTGTAATAATGTTGCAACTATATGCTTTTGTAGGAATGATAGGTATTCTAATGTTTAGCACATGATATAAAATACCTATCGATTATGGCTTAAGTTTAGAACAAGTGAGTGTCAATGGAACACATTAGTACACGTGTTAGTAAATCCACTAACTTAAGAGCTAGAAAGAATGATATTCTAGCATTATGTTAACAAGTTTGGTTTTGAATGTAACCCATAACTTAATGATTTTGTGGATTACTTAGTGCTTATTATTTGACATTATTTTGAGCTCATTATTATTGATTAAGTTTTGAATTTTCTGTTTTTCATTGTTTATGTACATGTATGCGAATGGATAATTGTTGACAGAAATAGTCTTTTACGAAGACATCATTGGACCATTATTGTTACTTCCGCTTATATACCTAGTTAATTAAATTGTTGATATCGTAGTACATGTAAGGAACCATGTCATTTATGAGATGTGGAACCGCCATGACTCGTATTAATGGTTTAATTAATGACGGTATTATGATAACCATTTCAAAAACTAATTTAGCTCTTATTGCATGCCTTATGTATTCTACATTAAACCGTATGTGAGATTTTACTATGGACCAAATGGGAGACTGTTGGAATTTCCTTTGCAGGAAAAGAGGAGGATCTCTATGAGTATCGGCAATCCGAACTGAGGACGGGTTTTTGGGGCCCTCACATATAAAACCCAACCCATAATGTGGTCCATATACCTTTAACCTTGGTTTAATATAAAAATAAGCTAATTAGTAATAGGTTATGTGGAAGTCATATCTACTGTAGATCTTAACTATGATGGACGGTCTAGATCTAATGGGCTTAGGTTTGTAGATTTAGGTCCTCTCTCCACCTCTATAAATTGGTGTATGATCTCCATCCTCATACACTTACTATTACAACACATATTAGGGTTTAACAGGCAAGGAAAGAGAAACCTAAATCTTGTGGAGCTTCTCAGATCATCAATGGCTATGGACAAAGGTATGTGTAGTGATTAATTATATGATTCATGATCGTTATTGTTTATTGATAATGTTATTATGCTTATATACGTAGAATATGATATCATATATTAAGATCACCAGCTGCTTCTACTTCCAAGAATTCTGGATTTAGAAAACCATTCCCATTTTCCAGCTCTATCTTGAGATGAATTCATCGGAAAGGATCAGGAGACACGAGACACGTACTGACGTACATATGCTTCTTCAGATTTAACGTGGTAAAACCCAATCACTGGGAAAAATACAGCGCCGTCACTCAGAATCGCTCCTATTGAGATCTCTATAATGTTTCTTGATATGATGCAATTCACTAACAACTTCACTCATGGTCTTACGTTCTGTCGGTGCGTCAGCAGAGCAGAGGACTCCAAGTGTGATTACGGAAACCAATGATTCTTGCAGATTAGCCTGACTATTGCTATGTTCCACAGGGTTGTCTTCTTCAGTGTTATCATCTAATAACACCATTGGATCTATAACGCCCATCACTTGATTAGGCAAAGCCATTTCTGCATAGCTATGTAGACTCAACCCGTTCAGAAACATGTCATCTGTTGGTCTCTTTCTTGTAAACATCTCTAACAACAATATCCCGTAACTGTAAACATCTCCTTGCATAGACTGTTGGGGTTATCCCTCCCCATGACAGTCAAGATCCTCTAGAAGGAAAACACTATCTAGAGGTGTTACAGTTCCAAGGTTTGAATTATGAAGGTTAACATTAATGTAGTTGTATTTTGTTGAACTTGGAGCTATGGTGGTTGAACCAACCATGTGCTGGAATGTACTGTCCAGGACTATAAATTCAAAAGTTGGGAGAGAACAATAACAACAACACAGAGAAGAATACAAGTGTTGTGTGTGAGAGAAACCTCCATTGTTGGAGAGATTTTGTGAGAGAGATTGAGAGACAAGAGAGTGATAGTTTGTAACTTCCTCTAACCCTTTCTCTATCAAATTTAGTCGGGTGGATGTAGGCAACAACTTGCTGAACCACCTTAAAAATTGTGGTGTTCTTTTGTAGTTAAGTTACTGTTCGTTAGACTGTTTCGCATTGTTCATATCGTATACTGTTCGTATACGGTTCTGTTTGTATAGTACTATTTGTATAGTACTATTCGCATAGGAATTTTGTATGTAATTCCTAACAAGTGGTATCAGAGCTGTGGTTCAATCGAATTCGTAATTTTGCGAAACATGGAAAACACTTCAACCTCGCGAATGATAAGCCCAAACAGGAACAATTATATCATATGGAAAGCTAAGATGGAAGACTTGCTATATTGCAAGGATTTGGCTCAGCCCATAGAAAACGAAGGTGTACGACCAGAAAAGATCAAAGAGGAAGACTGGAAGCTCTTAGATTGAAAAGCAATTGGCTATATTCGACAATGGATTGATGATAGTGTATTTCATCATGTGTCTCAAGAGAAGACGGCTTACCAACTTTGGAAAAAGCTAGAAGATCTCTATGAGAGGAAGACCGCAGGCAACAAGGTGTTACTAATTAAACAGTTTGTCAATATGAAGTACAGGGATGGTGCATCAATGGCAGAACACCTGAACGAAGTACAAAACATCATCAATCAACTTTCTCAGATGAAGATAGTTCTAGATAATGACGTACATGCTCTACTACTGTTAAGTTCTCTTCCAGATAGTTGGGAGACCCTGACAGTGTCACTTAGCAATTCCACGCAAGATGGAGTTCTCACAGTTGTGCAAGTTACACATGCTCTATTCAATGAAGAAACTAGAAGAAGCACTCAAGGGGGAGCCCACACAGAAGCCCTTGTCACAGAAAAGCGAGGAAGAAGCAAAAGTAGAAGGCCACAGAACAGTGACAACCGAAGCAAGTCTAAAAGTAAGTCTAGACTACGAAAGAAAGACTTAGCATGTCATTATTGTGGCGTAAAGGGCCACTTCAAGTATGAATGCAGAAAGCTCAAAAGAGATGAACAAAACGACACCGCCAACGACAAGCAAGAAAAGGAAACCACCGCCGTAGTCTCTGATGGTGAACTTATGGTAATCTCAGAATGTACTGATTCCTGCCTTAGCATTTCAAGCCAAGACACCGATTGGGTAGTCGACTCTGCAACATCCTTCCATGTCACACCTCACTGGAGTTTTTTCACCAACTACAAGTCAGGCAACTTTGGTGAAATAAAGATGGGAAACCATGGAGTTTTAAAGATTGTGGGCATTGGTGATATACATGTGGAAACAAATGTTGGGTACAGTTTGGCACTAAACAATGTCAGACATGTTCCAGATCTTCGGTTGAATCTAATTTCAACTGGAATATTGGATGATGAAGGCTTTCACAATGTCTTTGCCAATGGGACATGGAAACTCAGCGGAAATGCATTGGTGGTAGCAAGAGGGAGGAAATCTTGCTCACTCTACAAGACACAATTTAAGTTATGTAAAAGTGAACTAAATGTAGCAGTTGAGGAATCATCATTGAAGTTATGGCACAAGCGACTAGCTCACATGAGCGATAAAGGACTTGCATTCCTCGTCAAGAAGCAAGCCTTGCCATTCCTTAAAAGTACCTCTTCCTACAGGTGCACTCATTGTTTAATCAGGAAGCAACATAGAGTTTCGTTTCAGAAATCTCCCGCTCATCGAAAGACAGATATACTTGAGCTTGTTCACTCAGATGTGTGTGGACCAATGAAAGTCAAGTCCCTAGGGGGAACTTCATACTTCGTGACATTTATCGATGACGCTTCAAGAAAAGTTTGGGTTTATACATTAAAGACAAAAGATCAGGTCTTTGATGTGTTCAAGACTTTCTATACAATGGTGGAAAGAGAGAAAGGCAAACCTCTGAAGTGTATTCGTACAGATAATGAGGGAGAGTATATTGGAGACTTCGAGAAGTATTGCAAGCAGCATGGTATTCGTCATGAACAAACAGTCCCAAATACTCCACAACACAATGGAGTAGCCGAGAGAATGAATCGTACAATCGTGGAGAGGATGAGATGTCTATTATCTCATGCAAAACTTCCAAGAAGTTACTGGGTTGAAGCACTGCGTACTGCTGTTTATATAATCAACCTATCACCTTCCAAAGCATTAGACAATGGAGTAGCGGAACACGTATGGTCCGGCAGACATGTTGATTATGGGCACTTGAGGGTATTTGGTTGCAGGGCATTTGTTCATGTCCCCAGAGATGAACGAACAAAGCTTGACGACAAAGCAAGGCAATGTATCTTCTTAGGATATGCAGATGAAAAGTTTGGCTACAGGCTACTTGATCCAGTTATAAAGAAAGTTATCCGGAGTCGAGATGTGGTATTTCTGGAAAATCAAACCATTGAAGACTTTGAGAAGGGTGAAAATCTAGCAAAGTATGTTGATGACCTTGTTGACTTGGACCCAGTAGTTCCACCCTTGGAACAAGTGGCAAATGAGTCAAGTGCGGAAGATCATGAGTTCGAGATCCATGATAACCTTCGTGTAGATGAAGATGATGATGCGCAACCACAGGTAGAACAAGATCATACTCACCATGCTCAAGAACAAGCTTATGCATTGAGAAGATCCACCAGAAATCGTAAAGCTTCAACCAAGTATCCACCACACGAATACGTGTTGCTTTCAGATGGTGGAGAACCTGAGTATTACCAAGAAGCACTTGAAGACGCTCAGAGTAAAGAATGGTTGAAGGCTATGAAAGACGAAATGAGTTCTTTGCATAAGAACAATACTTTTGAGCTCGTTGAGAAACCTCAAGGGAAAAATATTCTCAAGAATAAATGGGTGTACAAGGTCAAAAGTGAAGATGGCAACTCACAACCAAGGTACAAAGCTTGCCTTGTTGTGAAAGGTTTTGATCAAAGGAAAGGCATAGACTTTGACGAAATATTTTCACCTGTGGTAAAAATGACTTCTATCCGAGTTGTATTAGGTATGGTTGCAAGCATGAATCTAGAGATTGAGCAACTAGACGTAAAAACAACATTTCTTCATGGTGATCTTGAAGAGGATGTGTATATGACACAACCTGAAGGTTTTGAAGTCAAGGGCAAAGAAGATATGGTATGCAAGCTTAGAAAAAGCTTGTATGGTTTGAAACAGGCACCCAGACAGTGGTACAGGAAGTTCGAGTCGTTTATCATTGATCATGGATACAAGAAATAGACTGCTGACCATTGTGTATTTATACAAAGGTTCCCTGATGGTGACTTTATAATTCTTCTGCTCTATGTTGACGACATGCTGATGGTAGGCCCAAACATCAACAAAATCTCTAAGTTGAAAAAGGACCTAAGTAAGTCATTTGATATGAAAGACTTAGGGCAGACAAAACAAATACTTGGCATGCACATTTCTCGTGATCGGGAGATGAGGAAACTGTGGTTATCTCAAGAGGGGTACATTGAGAAAGTATTGAAAAGGTTCAATATGGATAAAGCTAAGCCAGTTAGCACTCCACTTGCTAGTCACCTCCAGCTGACTAGTGACAAATGCCCCAAGAGCGAGAAAGACAAGAAGGAAATGTTCAAAGTTCCTTATGCATCTGCTGTCGGGAGTTTGATGTATGCAATGATTTGCACAAGACCAGACATAGCATTCGCCGTTGGAAAGGTAAGCCAGTTCTTATCCAATCCGGGTAAAGAGCATTGGGAAGCAGTCAAATGGATACTAAGGTATCTTAGAGGCTCATCAAAGGCAAGTATATGTTTTTGTGGTCAAAAACCTATATTAGAAGGCTACACAGATGCAGATATGGCTGGAGATATTGACAGCAAGAAGTCTACTTCAGGCTACTTGTTTACCTTCGCAGGGGGAGCAGTTTCATGGGAATCCAAGCTGTAGAAATGTGTGGCTCTATCTACAACGGAAGCTGAATACATAGCCATTACTGAAGCTTGTAAAGAAATATTATGGTTAACGAGGTTTTTTTGTGAGATTGGACTGAAACAAAGTAAGTATGTAATTCACTGCGACAGCCAAAGCGCCATTCACCTAAGCAAGAATGCTAGTTTCCACTCGAAATCTAAACATATCCATGTGCGGTATCACTGGATTCGTGAAGTGCTCGAGAGCAAGGAGCTATTTGTGGAGAAGATCCATACTGATGATAATGGATCTGATATGATGACTAAGGTGTTGTTGAAAAGCAAGCATGATGTATGTTGTGCCATCGCCGGATTGGTGGCACGCATCTCCTGAGAAAAGGCTGACGATGGTACCCCCCCTCATGACTCGGGAGGGGGAGATTTGTTGGGGTTATCCCTCCCCATGAGAGTCAAGATCCTCTAGAAGGAAAAGACTATCTAGAGGTGTTACAGTTCCAAGGTTTGAATTATGAAGGTTAACATTAATGTAGTTGTATTTTGTTGAACTTAGAGCTATGGTGGTTGAACCAACCATGTGCTGGAATGTACTGTCCAGGGCTATAAATTCAGAAGTTGGGAGAGAACAATAACAACAACACAGAGAAGAATACAAGTGAGAGAAGCTTCCATTGTTGGAGAGATTTTGTGAGAGAGATTGAGAGACAAGAGAGTGACAGTTTGTAACTTCCTCTAACCCTTTCTCTATCAAATTTAGTCGTGTGGACGTAGGCAACAACTTACTGAACCACCTTAAAAATTGTGGTGTTCTTTTGTAGTTAAGTTACTGTTCGTTAGACTGTTTCGCATTGTTCATATCGTATACTATTCGTATACGGTTCTGTTTGTATAGTACTATTTGTATAGTACTGTTCGCATAGGAATTTTGTATGTAATTCCTAACATAGACACTGTAACATCCATGCCGTACTCTGTAATTTATTCATTAAATTCATATAAACAAAGAAATAAAATCAAATAGTGCATATTTGTGAATAGAATATTGTAAAATTACCTGGAGCAACATATCCAATTGATCCTCTGATCAAATCTGAACTGGGCTGAGTTTGTGAAGAATCATAGGAAGCAGCAGCGAACATCTTTGCTATTCCAAAATCAGCTACACGAGCAGTCATGTCATCATCAAGAAGAACATTGCTTGGTTTTAAATCACAATGAACTACACCTGGTTGGCAGCGGTTGTGAAGATAGTCCAACGCGGAAGCAACATCAATGGCTATATTCAATCTTTGGATGAAACTCAAATTTCTTGAGTCATGTTGTTCCTCATTTACTATTGGATGTAGCCACTCCTCTAAACTCCCATACGACATGAACTCAAAAACCAAAGCTCTAAAATCACACTTGAGCAAGCTGTTATGATTTTGAGAAGGTTTCGATGACGAAGATGTCTCAAGGCATTGCATTCAGTTAAAAAACTCTTGGAAGCTCCTTCTCGTTGAAGATTGAGAACCTTCACTGCAACACTTTGGTTTATATCTTGGCTGATATATTTATGAGATATATTCAAAGTGCCTTCTAGCTACATAAGCTATATATAGAGTTTCACTGGTAGAAACATTATTATGGAAGACTTGTAGTCAAACATATAAGAGTAGACTCCATGACATCCATTCATTTTTAGTGTTTTTAGTCTTGTTTGCTATTTTCGTTGGATTCATTATTCAACCCTGGCTTATAGCTAGACTCCATGACCATGAAATCCAACCAAACCGCGTTTGAATGGAACAGGCACTCCTCTGTCTCTTTCCTTTGTCCTTCCCAGTTCCCATTCATTCACACTGGTCTTTTAGTCTTGTTTTATTTTATTTTTTTCATTAGATTCAACCGTGGTTTACACTCTTTATACCACGTCAATCCACAATATTACCACTAAACATATTAACGATGAGACGATTAAAGGATAAACATGCGCGTACACCAATATTATTTTCAAGCAAAAGAAAAAATTATGAGTACGGAAAATATGATATCATATTAAGATCACCAGCTGCTTCTGCTTCCATAACACATGGAACTAAATTACATATAAATAAACTAGCACCACCCAAATTTTTTGCAATTATATTAGTACCAATGCAAAACTTTCAAATTCTACGTGTAATCAGAGGATCTTCGCGGCTTTATACCACGATAACTACTGTGATATTCTAGTAGATAATGATGCAAAGAGAGACAGAGAAATGATATTCCATTGATAAAATCTTAACCTTAACATCTACTTACATCTTACTTATATACATACACAAAACCTACGACACTTACCTTAACATCTACTTACATCTTTCTTGCATTAGTTTTTTTATTTTATTTTATTTTTTTGCTAAAGGCTTTCTTGCAGTAGACAAATACAAATATACGAGTTATTAAAAAACATGTTTCTACATTACAAATTGTAAAAAAAAAAAAAAAAAAATTCCTTGCATCTCCAGACCATATTTCATCTTAATGGCTCATAAATGCCTAGAGAAGAACTTGTGTTCAGCTTCTTTTCATTAAAATCGGCTTTAGCCCACAAAAGCACATAAAGGCCTACAACCGCAAAAATTGATCCAATTATGCTGCAATGACAGTACAGTTAATTCAGAATCAGATAACCCATAATCATAAACTAATTGAGGCAATAGGTATTGTAATTGACTTCACTATCATTTACCTTCCTAAATGAACATCTTTCTTTAAGACAATAGTCTCGAGAAGGAACGTGAATACAATGAGAAGAGGGGAAAACGCAGACGTGAAGACAGGACCCTTTTTGTGTATACACCATGTTTGCACATAGAATATCAACCCACATACAACAATGCCCTGTCCATTCCCAAACCAACCAAGTTAGCTAGGATTATAAGTAAATACCATTCAAGACCATATCTTAAAAGCATTAAGCAAAGTTTACTTCAAATATTGTCATATAACATAATTAGTCCTACATTTTGATACAATTTTCATAGTCGAATTTGAATTATCTTCTGATTAATATTTGAAGATAAGAGTCATTACCCCATAGAGAATCACTGGGAGTTCATAACTACCACTGAAGTTTATTTTCCATGCAGAAGCACTTCTTTCGGTTACTCCTGCGATTATTGCAGTTTGGAGAGTTCCACAAAAGCATATAATTGCTGTCAAAGACATCTCTGCAGGATACTTGGTTGTGACATCTTCCTGCACAAAACTTTTAGAAGTTAATTTTCAAGAGTCAAGACACCCCTGCACATTTTGCTTCATTGAGTTTCTCTTGGCTTTCGTCTAAACAATAAAACCCTTGCCGTCTCATCATTAAACATTTTATTAGACATACCATTAATATATTCGATGTTGATGCGCTGAGGACTGAAACTACAACCATGAGGCACCCAACTACTCGGTCACCAATATCTGAAACTTCATGCATTGAAGAAAGTATATAGAGCCTTGGTCCAGACCATAGCACCATGATTGTGGCACCAGTGAAGGATAAAATAATGCCCCATAGTTTGGCTTGACCATTAATAGTGCAAAAATGGAATGCTTCTCGTCCTATCACAACAGCCATGAGGAATGTAATAGCATTTCCAGCGTTCATAACAGTGCTTTGAAAAGTTGCCGATACATAATTAAGGCTCGATGTTAATAGCAACTGATATAACGGTATCCTTCACGCATTCAAAGAAATAAAATATAGCATATTAGTATGTATTATACTGCATATGATTTTGTGTCCATATATTCAAAAAATTATTACTGCAAAATGCGGTTATAGACTATATTTCATTTATCAAAAGTTGTGGGAGAAATAAAAAGAGGGAGTTGAGAGAAGAAAATGTGGAGAGACATGTTTCCAGAGATCGAGAAACAGAGTTTTTCTTTGGGGTGTCTGTATATTTTTCAACGAATCAACCGTAATTAAGTTATGATTGAGCTGCAGTCTCAATTTAACTTCACCATTCTATATATAAGCATACTTTACTAATTCAAGAAGGATCGGCAACACCATGTAATACAGTACATAGAAATGATCTCCAGGAACTCTACCATGTATATAGTAGAATTCTAAATGCTACTATATCTGGACAGTCCCTTGTCCACCTTTGGTATCTGGAAATCATAGAACCAATGTCGGGAAACATTAAATATATGCACAATTTTACGACACAATGACTCTTAGTTATTTGCTGTCTGATATCAATATATCATGTGAGAAACTGAACATTTCAGCATTTAATTAGATACATTAAAAGAGTGTAAGAGAATAATTACTGTAGGAAGCCAACTAGGAAAGCCCAGAAGCGCATATATTGAGAGTTAGAGGTGGTCTTTTTCCTCTGCAATACAAGTAGCAGCAAACAATGATCGGAGATCATGAAATTCGGGTGGCAGAAATCATGCAAAAATGGTAAAGGGGATCGAAGTGGGTGGAGTAGTACTATACCTTTCACAAATCAAAGCAAGAGCGGAGAGGAGGATGGTGGACACAAGATGCTCATAGAAGATAATCACAACAGAGCTAACAGTACCACCTGATATCAACGATTGCAAGCAAACGATAAAAACTGCTAAGACAAGAGCAGTCAGTATCATTACGAAATGCGGTTTGAACTCCTTCAACCCACACCATTTCATTTCTCTCATTTCCCTTCTTCCCCTCTCCCACACGCACTCACTTCCATTCCAACCCCATGTTTGTGGAATTGTGGAGGAAAGCTTCCTTTTGTGGATAGCACCAGAGACACTAGATTTACCTACCCAAATGAAGTAATTTGATTGCAACACCGTACCTACTTGCAAAACCCAGAATTTAGTGATACATTCAATCATAGTACAAAATATCGCGATATATCACGATATATCGCGATATTTATCGGTTTTCAAAGAAAACGATACGATATATTCCCGAAATTTTCGCCTTAAAGTATCTGTAAAATATCGGCCGATATTTTTCGATATATTCCGATAGATTCGATATTTTCCGATATTTACTGATATTTTCCGAAATTTTCTGGAAATATTATTTTTTTTTAATTTTTTTTTTTGGGGAAATAATTTGTTTATTCTATTTTTAGTAGATATGATGTTTTTTAGATAAATACTATGAAAATATACTTCCAAATTTGATTTTATATATATTTTGTATAACAAATTGATATATTAGTCGATACATTCCATGTAAAATATCCACCGATAGATTCCAATATATCCCGATATATCTAATTTTTGGAGATCGATATATTAGTCGATAACGATATTTTGTACTATGCATTCAATGCAGCTACCACTGCATAAAGACTGTGGTCCTCTTGGAGCCAAGTGAAACATAACTGTACTGTATGTCTTTTTTGGGTTATGTTAATGATCTTTAGTTCTCATCTGAGTATCTGACAGGGTTATTTTAATTATCAGCAGATCAGGATAGTATTTTGAACTTTTTGGTGATTAATAAAATTTCTATTTTATGGTCTTTAGTTCTCTATCTGACAGGGTGGGTCTTTTACAATGAATCAGTCCTAGTAGTAAGTTATGATAACCGAAAATTACCTATCAGCACTGTGGCTAGGTTTCGATATTAAACACTCAACTGACCAAAACCTTGACCGATCAGTACTGATTTTGCAAACTTTAGACCGATCAGTACGTGGCCCATATGTTCCCTCTATTTTCGGATTTTCTTGCCCCTAGACTAAATGTCAAAATCTGTCGACTCTGGTGTAACCCATTCCAAAAATAATCATAACCCACCTTCTTCCCTTTCTAGTATTTAGTTCAGCCCAAGAAACTTAACTCACTACCCAACTCACTCTGGTTATAAGAGATAAGAACTCAAGAAGTCTAAGTCAATTCTTATGAAATCTTGAATTAGATCCAAATCTTTAAACGAGGATTTGGAGAAATCGATTCCTTAAGAACAACTGCTGATACAAATGAAGATACCGTTTCTTTCTTTAATTAATAAAGTGGTTACTGAAGACTAATTGAAAATTTTGCTTCAGTCAAACTTGCAGCCTCCAGATCTATAATGCCCATTTGCTCATCAACCTTTTCAATCAGAAGCTTAAGAAATGGAACTTTTGAAAGTGTTATGTATGAGCGTTATGATCGACTTTTTCTGCACAGACGAAATTACTAAACATCATCCACCTAGTCGAAATTACTAAACATCATCCACCTAGTCTTAGGTCAGTATAGCGTATAGCATATTAGCATCCTATATTTTAGGTTTATCATATCATTTCACCATTGGACATATCATCTTGATATGCACAACAAGTATTGTTTCCCTGACCCACTATTCAAATTAGTGACACAATTTTGTTTCCCCACTGTTCACATTAGTGAGACAATAACGTTACTCACTATCCTTCATCGTCTTACTAGACTTTGCACTCATCATTTGAATCAATTTAATATAAAACTTAATTAATTTACAACAACACTGGTGCTTACAAAATGGAGATTATGTATGAGATTGATATCATCTTAATTTGGTAGGGAGTTGGAAGGCCTTTTATTGGTAGGGAGTTAGAAGAGTTATCAATTTATCAACAACCCCCCTCCTTTTTTTTTACAAGCAATCTGTTTGCTGAAATTTACTGGGACAATATCACACTCCTATTAATCAAATTAAATGAATTCAACCATTAGACCATAAGATATATTGTTCGTGTCTATGTCATCATCATACAAAATGTAGACAACAAAATAAAGCATAAATGGAGTCCTCATGCTTCATTTTTTAGCACTATGAGGAATTGAGGCATAGTTGTAATTGGGCAAAACCTCAAACCATGCGCAACTCTTTTTGTAGATTTCTTCATTTATCTTCAATCGACCATGCACAACCCCTTTCATTTATCGCACAATCAGTTTGTTGAAGTTTAGTTAGACAATATCATTGCCCTATTGTTTTGTTAAAATTTACTAAATGAAATTGGGTTGTAACTTCACTTTATTGTTCTTTTTTTCATACTAAAAAAGATTATTTAGGATTTTTTGCTATTCGCAACCAGAATCTATTCACTACCATGATATTTACTATTCCCCACCAACAAACACAACCCATTTCTTCTTCTTCTTTGTTGTTCTTTGTAATCAAAACAACAATGGTGATTTTCCTCAACAACTATTTCACACCAATTCTAACACTTACAACCCCAATTCTAATGGAATTATGGAAGACTATTGTATTTCAATGGCTAAGAACACAAGGAGATTAATACAGGGTATTTGTAATGGATACTAGCTGTAGACCCCGTGCTACGCACCGGGATTAGAGATTTTATAAGAGAAATTTTTTATAATTTAAAATTTATCTATATTAATTTTTTTTATTTATATGTACATATAATAAATTTTATGTTTGGTTATATTTGATTATTAATTTGTGTTTTGAGTATATTTGTTGTTTTGATTTTATTTTTATTGAAATGTTTGTTTTTATATTTTATTAGGAGAGTAGAGAAAGTGGGTAAAGATTTTTTGGGTTTAGTGAAAAATGAGAAAAAAAATAGAGAAATACAAATTTAGTTATAGAACCAATTAGTATAAATTTTTTTTTTATTTGTTTTATGGAAGAAAATTTGTGAGAGTTTGATGATCATATAGAGTGCCACATAGGAAAGAGAGTGTGGGACCGATTGGGTCTAGCTATTATATAGATATATAGATAGATTGGAACAAGTATTTGCCAAATCAGAACAAGTTTGTCCAAAGTCAATATGTTTCATAGTAGGAAATATATAATTAGTCCAGGGGCAAGGAAGTCCAAAAATAAAGAAAACATGTGGGTCATGTACTGATTGGTCTAAACTTTGCAAAATCAGTACTGATTGGTCAAAGTTCTTGTCGGTTGAGTGTTTAAGTAATATCCAAACCTAGACAGTGCTGATAGGTAATTTTCGGTTATGATAAAGTAGCACTACTCAAATACTCTCTCCTTTCCATCCATTTATATAGGCCACTTTGCTTTTTATTTTTGTCCCAATATGTAGTTCAGTTTACCTTTTCCAAAGTGATAGGGTATTTAAGTTTACTAATATGCTCTTATTTATTGTCTAAAATGTTGCGAATAGTATTACTCCAATCTAAATAGAAAGAACTAAGTGAAGGGTAAATTCGAAAATGTCTATATAAAATTTAATACTATTGCATTATTAATGATGCATTCTTAAACTGTGTGAAAAATACAAAGTGGTCTATATAAATGAGACAATGAGACGGAGGGAGTAGTTCTTAAGAATATATTTTACTTCTCGGCAAGTATCCACAACTATAGGCGAAATTTCGGATTCTAAAAAACGGTATATTCCGATATTTTGACCCTTGAAACAAATATGTCACTTGAAATGTCGGGAATATTCCCAGACTTTACAATGCCGATTCTCTAAAAACCGGCATATTCTGCGCATTTTGAACTATGTCCATGACACAATGTAATAATCTAGACAAATAAATTCTTCAGAGAATTTCAAGGCCTAGACTACCCTTGTAGTATCTTGAATGTGAGTGGGTTACTTGAATTAGCATAAACTATTAACTTTCTGGATGTCTTTGTAACAATAATGGAAAACAAGAAGTGCGCAATTTTTTAGGCGCATTTTGCCATCCGATCATGGCACTTCCAAAAACCAGAGACAATTCAGCATTAAAGAAGGAAGAGTGTAATCATTTTGCTATTATTTTGCAATACTAATCAAGTTCAACAAATGGCTAATGGCTCGTAACTGCCTAGTGAAGAACTTGTGCTCAGCTTCTCCTCATTAAAATCCGCTTTAGCCCACAAAAGCACATAAAGGCCAACAACCACGAAAATTGCTCCAATAATGCTGCAATCATACAGGTAATTCAGAATCAGGATAACCATAATCATAAGCTAAAACAATCGAGGCAATGTATAGGAACTATAATTGACTTAATGAATCATGATCATTTACCTTCCTAAATGAGCATCTTTCTTTAAGACGAATGTCTCGAGAAGGAATGTGTATACAATGAGAAGAGGGGAAAATGCGGACACGAAGACTGGACCCTTTTTGTGTATACACCATGTTTGCACATAAAAAATCAACCCACACACAACAATGCCCTGTCCATTAATTCCCAAACCAACCAAGCTAATGGTTATAAGCAAATACCATTCAAATTTCAAAGCCATATCTTAAAAGCATTAAGCATAGTGTACTTTGAATCGTCATGTAAAAATTGAATTCAATTTTATTTTTGGATTAATATTCGAAGATTGATTCGATCATTACCCCATAGAAAATCACTGGAAGTTCATAACTACCACTGAAGTTTTATCTTCCATGCTTCTGCACTTCTTTCGGTTACTCCTGCGATTACTGCAACTTGGAGAGTTCCACAAAAGCACATAATTGCTGTTAAAGACATCTCTGCAGGATACTTAGTTGTGATATTTTCCTGCAAAAAAAATTTCCATATAGTTCATCTATGTTTTTTTTTTTTTTTTGTCTATAAATTAAATTACTCAAGTTTAATGTGTTCTTGAAAACTTATAAAAAATACCACTAGCAGATTCGATGCTAATCCACTGAGAAGTGAGACCAGGACAAGGACACACCCAATTACCCGGTCACCGATGTCTGAAACTTCATGTACAGAAGAAAGTATATAGAGCCTTGGTCCAGACCATAGCACCATGATTGTGGCGCCTGTGAGAGATAAAATAATTCCCCATAGCTTGGCTTGGCCATTTATGGTGCAAAAATGGAATGCTTCTCGTCCCAGCACAACAGACGCGAAAAATGTAATCGCAGTTGAACTGTTCATTGCAGTGCTTTGAAAAGTTGCCGATACATAACCAAGGCTTGAGGTTAAAAGCAAATGAGATAATGCTATCCTTCATGTATTACAAAAATAAAAAAAAAATGTATATATTAGTACAATAATTACGACAAAAATGTTGTAATAGGGAGGAAAAAAAGAGGGAGATTAGAGAAGAAAATGTGAATGGACATGTTTCGGAGAGAAAAAGTGATTATCCACTTTGTATTTTTCAATGTAATTTTATGATTGAGCTTGCAGTCTCAGTTTAACTTCGCCATTTTATGAACATGTACGGCACAACCTCTTTAAATTAATAGCCTGGGGACCATCTTAATTTTCTAAAGTTTTATTAACTTACTGAGTACTTAATTTAGCATGTACATCCCATGTTGGGACCAGATAATTCTATTAACAAATCAGAGTATTTATTTAAAGAGGTTCTACTGTACTAATCTAAGAAAACCCATTAGAAAAATAATCAAAAACAGATTCTCAGGAACTCTGCCATGTATGTAGTAGGATTCTAAATGCTACTGTGGACAGCATAGACTATATAGCAATTTAATAGCGGCAAGAAGCGCAAGCATCCCTTGTCCACTTTTAGTGTCTGGATATCAGTAAACCAATATTGAAAAACATGAAATATATGTTCAATTTTTATGTACAATACAATCACTCTTTTAATCACTTTGCTGTCTAATATCATGCGAGGAACTGAACATTTCAGCATTTATAACAGTGAAAGAGTAGAAATAATTACTGTAGGAAGCCAACTAGGAAAGCCCAGAAGAAAATATTGAGAGTCAGAGGTGGTCGTTTTCCTCTGCAATACAAGTAGCAAACACGGAGAACATGAATTTCGGGCAGCAGAAATCATGCGAAAATTGTAATAGGGGGGGATGGGTGTAGTAGTATACCTTTCACAGATCAAAGCAAGAGCGAAGAGGAGGACGGTGGCCACAAGTTGCTCATAGAAGACGAACACAACAGAACTCACACTACCACCTGATATCAAAGATTGCAAGAAAACAATAAAAATTGCTAAAGCAAGAGAAGCAAGTATCATTAAGAAATGCGGTGTGAACTGCTTCCATCTTCCACACCACTCCATTCCTCGTCTTTACCTTCTTCCCCACACACCTCACTTCCAACCCGTATTGTAGCTTGGTTTTGTGCATAGCATCAAAGACACTGGACCTACCTAGTACCTACCCACATTGAGTAATGTAATACGTGATTGCAACACCTAGCTACTGGTACCAAATTAACCCAGAAAATGACAATACATTCAATGCAACTACCACTGCAAAAAGACAAGACAGACACTAGTATGCGAACGACTGCGGTTGGAGCTAAGTGAAATGTCAGTCATCACAAAATCAAACATTGTCCATGTAGGAGAGGGGGAGAGAGAGAGAGAGAGAGAGAGAGAGAGAGAGAGAGCAGTGGACTAGTTTTTATGCAAATGCTACTACTGTATTTTTATCAAGTAAATTTTTCATTATTCTAAAAAATCAACTTAATTAATTACATGCCTGATCAGTGTGCACTTTAATGTGCACCCTCAGGTTTAGGATTTGAGAGCACTGACCCTCTAAGAGAAACAATACAATTTCTGGACATACACCCTATAAACCCACCACATTACGCCCAACCAATACCCTGTCAGAAGCTTTGCAATCTAGGCATCCTTCCATCTCAACCAATATACCCTGTCTGCACGGCACTAATGCCATATCCAACTTCAGGCAGCTCCTCAAATTTATCTTGTACTCTGCAACATTTAATTAAACAGAAGCAACTCTGACAATTCTACAGCGAAACACACGCAGATGCAGTAACGGTCCCTTTGTTATCCTCAATCTGGCTTACATAATATTGTTTACTACAAGTGCCAAACGACATGAGTGTCAAGGGCAGTAAAACATATCATGATGATGAATTCTACACATATACTTCACTTGGACATTACATCATTTTGCCCTCATTCCTTCTCCCACTTCATCTTCTCCTAAGTTTCACCTCCACTTCCTAAGTCCATCTATTGCTCTATGGGTCGAATACCTCTATTGTCAACCTGCTCGATTGTATCTAGGGTCTACTCATATTTGGTCAGCAGCTGGGATACAGCAGGGGGACCCTTTGGGGCCTCTTCTCTTTGCTTTGGTCTTGCATCCATTGATACACCGTATTCGTCAGAATGCCACTTGGAGTTGCAGGCATGGTACTTAGATGATGGTACTCTGATTGGTAGTACAGAACATGTGGCTAGAGCTATTCGTATCATTCAGGAAAGAGGACCATCTCTTGGGCTCGTGCTTAATGTGTCTAAGACAGAGTTGTTCTGGCCTTCTGTTGATCCTGACTGCTCCTATCCAGATATCTTTCCGGTTGGTATATCATGTCCTCAGCGAGGGGTTAAGTTGCTTGGAGGGGCTGTAAGTACTGATGCATCATTTATTGTGGGTAATGTTCGTCAACGAGTGGATAAGACACTTCAACTTATGGACTTATTACCACAGCTAAAGGATCCGTAGTGTGAGTTGGCACTTTTACGTTCTTGTATGGGATTATCCAAACTCACATTTGCTCTCCGTACTTGCCCCCCTGATTATGTTCAGGAAACAGCCGAATGGTTTGACCACAAGCTTCGTGCAGCCCTTCAAAATATTGTGGTTTCCGATGGCCCTGGTTTTGGCGATCTACAGTGGCGTATGGCAACCCTCCCATTGCGTATGGGTGGACTTGGTATCTATTGTGCCTCTGATGTTATGAAGTTTGCTTTCGTAGCTTCACGTACGCAAACCAAGGATCTCCAGGACCACATTCTTCGAGGTTGTGACACTCCACCTATGGGTAATATTTTCGATACTGCCATTGCTAGTTTACATATTTCTATACCTGATTTTGATCTCAGTAATCTTGCTCCAACTGCTACCGTCCCCTTCAGACCCCAACATGTCTTGGCGGAAGCATACTACAACAAGATTAGTTCTGGTCTTGAGAGGGAATTTGAGTTGTCAGCTAGACAAAAAGCCGTGATTGGATGTGTACAGTCAGAACATGCCAAAGATTTTCTTCTTGCTATCCCGATGGAAGGGCTTGGACAACGCATGACGCCTGTAGAGTATCGTGCCATTCTTCGTTATCGATTGATGATCCCTCTATATTCAGATGGTGAGCTTTGTCCAGTGTGTAAGAAGAGTAGACTTGATGCTTTCGGGGACCATGCGGCCCATTGTAAGCATTACCCCGGCTTCAAGTACAGGCATGACCACGTTAGAGATATCTTGTGTGATGTGTTCTGGCGGGCTGGCGTACAGGTTAAGAAGGAGGCTCCTGTTAACTTTCTTACTGATCCTAAGGAAGGAAGATCGACACTACGTCCTGCTGATATTCTGGTCTACAACTGGTCGGAAGGTAAACATGTGTGTGTTGATGTTACAGGGGCGTCTCAGATGGTTGGGCTGAGTGCTGGGATTTTTGAGGTGGGGCTAGCAGCTAGTAATGCAGCAACGGCAAAAGTGGAGAAACATGACGGAGTTTGTAGGGCTAACCAACATAGTTTCATCCCTTTTGCATTTGACACATTTGGACTACTAGGCTCAGAAGCAGTTGAGTTCCTCAGGAGAGTGCAGAAGATAATGGATAGCAACGTGATAACTGCAGGTTCGAACGAATATGTATTTAGGAGAATCGGGTTTGCTATCCAGAAAGGACTTGTCGCGCAGTTTGTAGCGCGTTTGTCCTCTACTTTTGTGTAATTCGTTGAGCTTATCAATAAAATTTGATTTTTTTCAATAAAAAAAAAAAAAAAAAAAAAAAAAAAACAGAATCAAATACAAGGAAAGAGATGACAGCACCTATGAACTGAAGCGAAGAGAAGTGGTAATAAGCTACCATTAAATGAGCATCATAGGTCCGAAACACTCGTAAATGCCATATAAAAACTACTTGGGAATAAAAGAGTGATTTGCTTTCTGATAAGTGATTATTAATGGACCAATATACAATTTACGCAATTGATGCAGCCAGCACGAATCATATTTTTAGCATAATGGCTCGTAAGTGCCTAGTACAGAACTTGCGCTCAGCTTCTCTGCCTTATCCTTGGCTTTGCCCCACAATAGCACATAAAGGCCTACTATCACGAAAATTGCTCCAAGCATGCTGCAGTGGCCGAACAGGTAACTCAGGATCAGAAATGATGTAATCAAAAATTAAACAATTGAGACAACAAGAACTATAATTGTATTCATTTACCTCCCTAGATGAGCATCTTTCCTTAACACAACTGTCTCGAGAAGGAATGTGAATACAATGAGCAGAGGGGAAAACGCAGACGTAAAAACAGGGCCTTTTTTGTGCACAGCCCATGTGTGGACATAGTATGATAAACCGTAAATAACAATGCCCTGTCAATTGCCAGACCAACCACCATTGGAGGCCATATCTTAAAACTGAACTTTGAATCTTCGTATAATGGAACAAGTTCATATTTGAATGTGACTTTTATAGTCGAATGTTAAAAAAATTTCAGATGAAGTAAAGATTGAGTTATTACCCCATACAAAATCACTGGAAGCATATAACTACCATGGAAGTTTATCTTCCATGCAGAAGCATTTCTTTGGGTTAATCCTGCGATTATTGCAGTTTGCAAAGTTCCGCAAAAGGACATAAGTGCTGATAAAGACAACTCTGCAGGATACATAATTGTGGCATGTTCCTGCACAAAAGCTTTTAAAAGTTAGTTAATCAAGACCCCCGCGTTTTGCTTCATGGGGCTTCTTTCTCTATTGTTTTGGTATAAATTAACAATAAAACCCCTTGCATCTCATGAACTATTATTAGACATACCAGTAATATACTCGATGATGATCCGCCAAGGACTGAAACTATAACCATGAGGCACCCAATTACCTGCTCACCAGTGTTTGAAGCTTCGCGCAGGGAAGAAAGTATATGTACACTTGGTCCAGACCATAGCACCATGATTATGGCACCAGTGAGGGATAAAATAATGCCCCATACCTTTGCTTGACCATTAATTGTGCAAAATGGCAATGCTTCTCGTCCAACAATAACTGCCATGAGGAATGTAACAGCATTTCCGGTGTTCATAGCAGTGGTTTGGAATGTTGCTGATACATACTTAAGGCTTGCTGTTACAAGTAATTGATATATTGGTATCCTTCACATATTCACAAACAAAGAAAAATAGCATATAAGTAATAACGTCAAAATGATTGTGTCGATGTAAATGGAAAAAATTAATGAGGTCAATAGATGACTATTTGCATTTACAAAAAATTTAGAATATGAACAAAAAGAAAAAGTGGAAGCAGACACAATTTTTTTTTTTCCCAGTTGGCAAGCGAGGTTGAAGGGACCCCTACCCATTTAATTACGTGAAGTAACTCTATCAATAATCAGCTGTTGAGGAGTTTCGATCCTACAACCTCTCCTCAAAATGAGAGGGATGCATTACCGATGAGCCAAAGGCCCACATGCTGAGACACATGTTTTTGTTCCTAGGTCACGCCATTATTCCCATGATTTGAATTTGCTTAAGGGAACCCTACCAAGGCCACCATTTTGTGGTGGACAGTAATGATAAGAAAAATCATGTTGCAAATTAAGATGGTAGTACGTAACACTGTACAAGGGATGTACAGTAGATGTAATGCAAGGTGGTATAATATGATAATCCCCAATTTGTTTAAAAAAAAAAAAAAAAAAAAAAGTCCAGAACTTACAAATTTGTACCATCTTAACTCTTTAGCAAAAAAATTGTAAAACTTATAATTTCTAGAGAAAAAAATTATGTTAAAAAGCATAATTTGTTATTGAGAATATACAGACTTCTGTTCCTAGATAAACTCAAGGTAAGGTTTAATTGTGTGCTTAATCATGGAGGCAGACTCCACTTACATGTAAAGGTGCTAAAATAAAGATATATACATAAAGAAAAAGAAGAGTCAAGAGTGCAAGAGAATACTAACTGTAGAAAGCCAACTAGATTTGCCCAGAGAAATACTTGGAGAGTAATAGGTGGTCTTTTTCCACTGCAAAAAAAAAAAAAAAAAAAAAAAACAGAAAACATGAAGAAAATTCAGACGCAAGATCGAACTTAAACAAGAAATGTAATGGACTAATGGGGGTGGGTTGGAGGGTAGTACTAGTAGTAGAGTATATACATACCTTTCAAAGAGTAAAGCTAGAGTGGAGAGGAAGAAGGTAGATACAAGATGTTCATAGAAAACAATAATAACAGAACTAACATTACCACCTGATATCAAAGATTGCAAGAAAACAACAAATATTGCTAATACAAGTGCACTCAATATCATTAACAAATGTGTTGTGTAATCTTTCAATCTTCCGTACAACTCCATCACTCTCGATCTCTTTTTCTTTTCTCCGATGCACTCACTTTCAAGTTTCAACTTCCAACAATTAGTACTGTTTTGCAGATAGCTAGACCGACAACTGAAGAAAGCTTTGGATTTATTCGTCCCTCCCCACAAGTCCACAACCACAATAAGTAATGTACATTATTGGACACATATTACAACTAAATGGTTTCAAACATATTTTAAAATTTTTGGCGAAATATCGATTCCAAAAATAACAACATATACGGAGGTTCCGACATTGGAAATCAATTTGCAAGCAATTTTGCAAAATTTTGTGGGGAATTGTGATTCTGAATTCTCAAATATCGGCATACATTGTCGAATTTCTCAAAATGTAACAAAATTTTAAACTTGGGGTCTCAAATAAAATAAAAAAAAATTACAATAAATATTAGTACTAACGCCGGTGGTTGCGATTTGGCAGACTTGCAAACAGTTAGCCAGTGTCACTCGCATTTGGTCATATTTCTTATATGTTTGCCCGTCTGCCCCTGTCTCACAATAATTCACCCAGACAAAAGGAGATTGGTATCATGTGTAATTAGACTAACTAATGAGCGCATTTTGAAATTTAGGTTTGAATTTTTTTTTCTTTGAAAGTGGCATCTAAGCAAAAGGTCACTATCGATTACCAACAAAATAAAGAGAAAGCAAAGGTCACTATATTCTCCCTTCCCACAACCACGAGAAGTAATGTGATTGGACCTACGCGACTACAACAGTACAACTACATGGTGCCAAATAAAAAAAACTTACAAAATGAGTCTTATAGAAAGTGGGCCAAGTTAGAAACTGTGTTGTTTGTTTTTGGGAAATCATATTGACACCGCTCTTTTACTTAGAGCTATCCCAATATATTAAAACTACTTATAAAAAAAATAAAAAAATTCTCAAAAAACCAATCACATTAAGGTGTCTCTTCTCAAATAATAAAATAGCCATCCATGAGTGATAATCTTCTCTAATAGCTATTCTGCCCCACTTCTAATAGTAAACGATAAATATTGGACTAAATTTTAATTACCTATCTTCTAGAGGGACCAAATACAAAATAACCCAACAAGAAAACCACAATTACTGATGCTTCCTTCCATTAGATTCTTCATGACAATCAACCAAGATTTTCTTTGCAATATTTTTGTAGTGAAACTAAAATCAAAATAAAAAAGAATGTGAAGTGGACGGATTTTGCTTAAAACCAAGCCATGAAACACTAATTAATCAAAGTATAACTTAACCCACAATGAACTTTTAGCAGAAAATCAAGTGGGTCTGACTTAAAATTAAACAAATTCAGTCGAGTAGAAAGATTCAACAAATCAAAACAAATCTGAAATGAGTTTGTTGGTTTACGAAGTAGACAATAGATGAAGAAGAAGAACCAGGAGAGTGAAATTCGATCCAAGAGAGAGAAAGAGAAAGAGCCGCAGAGTATGATAGAAAAATAAAAGGGTAAAAACCAAAAAAGAAATTTTATTTTTTTTGTCAGGTTCGGGTCGACCTGATGGGTCTGCAAGGAAAACCTGACCTGATTGTATATCAGGTTAGGTCGGGTCAACCTGATCAGCCCAAATTCCTCCAATATCCAAACCCAAACCTGACCCAGATCAGGTCAGGTTCAGGTCGGGTTTCGGGTCGCCAGGTCTGATTGCCACCCTTACGAAAAACCATGGGACATGTTTAAATTAGCTTGCCAAAGGACAGAAGGCCAAACAAACATTCAGTATCACCAAACGGACCAAGAAGATCAAAGTGTGCCACCGTGGCTACTAAACAAACAACCTGACAACCTACAAGCATCAACAATATCCTTCTAAACAAGAAAAACACAAGACGAATGTGCAATCAACAACTATTACTCTCATTCAAATGTCAAGCACATATAGAAACTAGGGGTGGGCAAAAAAACCGAAAACTGAACCGAAAAAACCGAGTCAAAATCGAGTTGACTAGAAACCGGTCAAGACCGAACCGAACCGTATAGATATTGGTCCGGTCTCGGTTTCTATTTTTATAGAACCGAGGGAACCGAACCGAACTACATGGATATTGGACCTTTTCTTTTATTTAGTACTTGATTTGGTTTGATTTGGTCCATGTCTTATTTTTGTTTAAAGCCCAAAACTTAAGAACAATCTTTAATATTTTAGTGGACTAAAGGCCCAATAACAAAAGCCCAGAACCGAGTTTCGAACCGAAACCGGACCGACTGTATTTGGTTCGGCTCGGTCCGGTTATATTCAAATATTTTCGGTCTATAAACTGAAACTGAACCGAAAATTTAAAATCGGTTTGGTCCCAGTCCTATTAATTTTTAAGACTGGATCGGACTGTGCCCACCCCTAATAGAAACCCCTCGTCAATATGTGAATGTAAGAACACAAGAGTTAGAAAATCGATATATAAAATCAAATGGAAGGAATAACCACAGTTTATAAGAATAACCAAAACCAAGGAGAAAGAAAAGAGGTCCAGTTAATAGAGACAAAGGCATCATCAAACCAACTAGGTAGACAAACAATTATGATATACCCAAACCACAAAGCAACAGTCCGACTTCCGAGATCATTTTACGCTAGAATACTGGGCGTATGAAAACTTTGCATACACCAATTGAAAGATGAGTAAGTCTTCTTTCCAACACAGAAGACGACTCGGCATTCCAATCACCCAGTAGAAAGTTATGGTTGTTCCGCTACAGACTGTCGAATAGGGAATCAGATTCGACACCCTTTGGAAAAACGATCATATCTCACGATTCGGGATTCCAATATGCAAACCGTTGATTGGGTTCCAAAGAGAACGCTCCAAGATTTCCAGAAAGATATAGAAATCGAAAAGTGAATTAGTATGCTGTTCTGTAGAAGCCTACAAAGTTATGACAGAAAACTGGAAAAAAAGCTGGACGTTCGAACCACGAAAAAAACTGTTCAAACCAAATAAGAAGACAAAGAGCAGTTTTTTTTTTTTTTCTATTCGAACCAAATTTGGACACGTTCGAACCAAATTTTGCTAAACCAGAATAAAACCGTACGAACCAAAAAACCAACCGGTTTAATCAGAAAACCGTACAAACCAACCGGTTAAACAAAAAATCGTTTAAACCACGCAGAAAACCGTTGGAACCAAAAGATTAAAAAATAAATTTTTATGTAGAAAAAACTAATTTTTCTAAAAATTCATAGAGAAGAAGACAAAAACATGAACAAGAACAAGAAAAAATCCTTAAACACATCCTTGAATGAGAAACACACCATGGATCTAGCTGTAGACATCACAAAGATTGTCAAAAAACTTTATCCTCGTGCATTATTATTATTTTTAATTGTTATTATTTTAGCTTCACCCTTGGAGATGGTCTAACTAAAGTTGTTTGTACTTTAAGTTGATGTTATTTAACCTAAATTGAAGGATAAATTAATTAATTAAATATTTTTGGATTTAATTTTATTTGAACATTTAATTTACTTTGATGTTTGAAGATCAAAATGATCAATTTAGTACGACTAGTATTTTAAGCTATCATTGAACTTATATTTTTTTGATAAAGTAGAGCTATTTCATTAGCAAATCAAGGTGGCTCCAAATGAGCAATTTACAATAAAGTGCACCACTCATCATGTCACGCACTCACACTTAGGCACTTAGCTCGGGAGCTATACCAGATGGGAGCTTGAAGCAAATCCCAAATGCTATCATTTGGGTCAGCACGTACCTTTCAAGATGAAGGGGGTGAAAAAGCCAATACCAAAAACAAAAAAGAACTTGAAGTTTTTTTTTTTTTTTTTATAAGTATTTGCTTTATTGAATGGAAAACTTTACAAAAAGTGAGAAAGAACTTCACTTAGATACAAAGAGACAGCAATGAAGCATAGCTTCCCCCTAACAATCATTTCATCATGTACTGCTATGTGTTGGGCACTATGCTAGTAATAGGCTACTGTACAAGTATAAAACTAAGTGAAAACAGACTAAGTAAATTATGCAAACCAGAACAGAAAACAAAGGACAGTATGATTTGATCGAGTCGAGAAATATCTCTATCCTTAAGACATAATTTGTCCCAACAGGTGTTGTATGGGTGTTATGCAAACTGTCTCCCAGGATATAACGATCAGTACCTTCGTCGTGTAGCAGCACTTCAAACAAAACGAAGACGGGGAACCAGTTCAGTGATGTAACTCTCTCAAGGACACACAGACACAATGAATTATTAAAATGAGTATGAGCTTTTTCGAATGAATGAATGATGTAGACACTGACCACTTATTTATAGCAAGAAAAAATTCAGTGAACAGACACTGAGGTCGAACCAGTTCATTGAACAGACACACCTAATGGGTCGAACCAGTTCAATGAATGGACACACCCATTTGGGTCGAAAAGACACTTTGGGCTTGAAACAGTTTCATCAAGGGACACAACTATTGGGCCCGAAACAGTTTCATGAAAGGTCACACCTATTGGACCGAACCAGTAGCAAACCGGTTGGGAATGGGTGTACACCTATTGGGATTTATTCCAATGAACCTTTCAACAAAAAGATTATGTTGGATCACCAAGACCCAAAGCCAAACCCAAGACCGAGCCGAGCCGAGCCGGTCGGACGGACGGCGCACGCGTGTGTGTGTTTTTCAAGTCCAGGCCCGTGTAAGGTTCCGCCCAATGCGCAAAAACATTGTAACCCCAAGGGCCACGCCCTTATTGTACATGAGTAGTTTATTAAGAGCAAACCTTATCTACATGGGTCAAATGTGGGACTATCACATTTTCCTTGCTTTGTCTCAAGTTGTACCACTTACATTAGTAACTTGGGACGTCAATTTCTCATTCAATATGAAACCGTTTTGGACGTATGAATACTATACGAGCATATACTCGGAATGAGAATTCCATACATACCAAGGTCTAGCTCAAAGAAGCTCTAAAACATGTCAAAATGTTCTGCCAAAGACCTTGTCAGATTTCTGTCAAATTTCTGACAGAATCTGCTGAAACAGTATCTAACAATCCCCCACATGAATGGAAATTACGGATTTATGCAAATGCAATGCAACTGAGAGAGTACAAGCGGAAAGTAGTTGCATCGGTATAGGTAGCAATTTTTCAGCCTTGAACCTACCCTAGTGGATAACCATCGGATTTACTGGCTAATCAGTGAACATGATGTCTTGAAGTGTTCAGCCGTTTGTGTAAACCGAGACAATGACTACCACACAACTTCCCTTCCTCAAAGAACTTGGTTCTATGGTTGTGTTCATTGTGGCCTTGAACTTCCTGGTATTCATGAGTGCTCTTAAAGAATGCAACCTTCAGCATTCTCACAGAAAACGACCCCTTTTTCTCACTCATAAGGTGATTGCCCATGAAGAGTACCCTGCTATATTCCACTTGTTTGACAAGCTATGGGAATCATTAAAAGCAAAAACTTATCCTAGTCCATCAATATAGGCAGCACTGGTCTTATCATCCTAAGAATGGATAAGAGATGTTTAATGTCACAGTGCTATCGTCGAGTCATGCGAGATTCGGTTGTCCCTTTAAACCTAGATCTTGGGATCTCCAGTCAGCTAGGTAGGGTTGCCATCAGGCCTACTCTTTCGTCTTAGGTTTTACACCCATTCCTCTCGATGATGTTTCAACTTGCTCTCGGGCCAAACCTTTAGTAAATGGATCCGCTAGGTTTTCAGCCGACTTAATATACTCTATAAAGACATGTGTCGAGACTTACCGTTATACATACTACTCAATGCCCTGCCTATAGCAGATTGACTATCGCAATTTATACGAATAGCTGGCACTGGTTGTTCCCACATGGGGATATCCTCTAAGAAATTCCGAAGCCATTCTGCTTGTTCTCCTGCTTTATCTAAAGCAATGAATTCAGCCTTCATAGTGGATCTGGCAATGCATGTTTGCTTAGAGGATTTCCAAGATATCGATGCACCACCCAGAGTAAAAACATAACCACTTATGGCTTTGGAGTTTTTAGTATCTAATATCCAATTAGCATCACAATATCCTTCAACTACTGGTGGATATCTTGTGTAGTGCAGGTTATAACTTGAAGTATATTTCAAATAATTCAATACCCTAGTTATTGCCTTCCAGTGATTCTTCCCTGGATTACTCGTGTATCGACTTAGGACATTAACCGCATGAGCCATGTCTGGTCTAGCTAGTGCAATTTGTGATATACATCAAACTGCCAATGACACGAGCATATTCAATTTGTGATATGCTAGCCCCAGTATTCTTAGTTAAATGAAGATTGACAAGTCCAGTAGAGTATTTCTTGAACTTTTCAAGAACCTTATCAATGTAATGTGATTGCGATAGTGCAATTCCATCTGATGTTCTAGTGATTTTAATCCCTAGTATGACATCAGCAACTCCCATATCCTTCATATCAAACTTACTGTGTAGCATGTTCTTAGTAGCATTAATGATATCATTGTTGCTACCAAAAATCAGCATGTCATCTACATATAGACATACAATAGCATATCCAGATTGAGTGGACTTAGTGTAAACACATTTGTCACACTCGTTTATTTTAAATCCACTTGACAACATTACATTATCAAAATTTTCATGCCATTGCTTTGGAGCTTGTTTCAAACCATATAATGATTTTACAAGTCTATACACCTTATCTTCTTGTCTAGGAGCAGCAAAACCTTCAGGTTGTTGCATATAGATTTCTTTTTCTAAATCACCATTTAGAAAAGCAGTTTTTACATCCATTTGATGTATTTCAAGGTTGTTTATAGCAGCAATAGCAAGAAACATTCGAATAGACGTTATTCTCGTTATTGGAGAGTAAGTGTCAAAGAAGTCCAAGCCTTATTTTTGCCTGTAAACTTTGACTACAAGTCTGGCCTTGTATTTGTCTATTGAACCGGTACCATCTGTTCTCATCTTCTTTTTGAAGATCCATTTAGAACCTAAACATTTCGTTCCAGGAGGAAGTGTTGTCAGTTCCCATGTGTGGTTTTGCATTATGGAATCAATTTCACTTTTAATTGCTTCCTTCCACTGGGGAGCATCTTGAGTAGACATGGCCTCTTTAAAGGTTAATGGATCATTGTCCACTAGAAAAGTCATGAATTGAGGACCATATGTCTCCACAAGATATGTTAGAAAATCAGGACCATATGCCTTTGTTTTTCTATCCCGTTTACTTCGCCTAGGTTCATCTTCATTCTGATGTTCATCCCTTGGCACAGTATTATCTGTATTTTCATGCTCAACACTTGGAGCATTTTCAGGTGTTCTCTTTCTGTGACGCCCCCAAAATCCAATCCTAGTTGATCGGGCTAAGACTAGACTCCAGAGTCGTAATGTTAGTTGGTATCAGAGCTTAGAGTTCATTTGTCCTAGTGGGATATTCCTAGAGTCTGTAGGTGTTAGAGCACCATAGGAGTATGTTCGTACGTTAGTATAGATTGAGTGAGGACGTTACGTTCCGTTTCATTTAGTATTTAGTTCTCTATTCCTGGATTGTTTCTCATGTTTCCTGCTTGTGTTGCTACAGTGACTAATGGCGGGACAAGAGGAACATGCAGGGGATGGGACTGGAGTTGCGATTCCAGCTTGGATGCAGCCCATGATGACTTCGCTTACTAATCTTACAGCAGAGTTAGTAGCTTTGAGGAACATAGGTGCAAATCCACCACAGGGTAATACGACGCATCAGCCAGGGGTACCAGCAGGTGAACCAGATATGACAGAGGAGGAATTAGAGACAGGCCGATTAGAGTCATGGCTGCGGGTGATTGAGAAATTTCAGAAGCACAAACCACCTACTTTTGACGGCAAAGGCAATCATCTGGTGGCAGGTGAATGGAAAGCTGAGGTAAAGAACGTGCTGCGAATTATGAAGGTGAACCCAGTACAACAACAACTCTTGGCAGCCCTACAGCTTAAGGGTGGAGCCAGGATGTGGTGGAACAGTGTAGTCTCTGAAGAAGATGAGGATACGATGGAATGGTCAGATTTTGAGCGACTCTTTGATAAGCAGTACATCTCTCGGACAACGAAGACCATTACAGAAAAGGAGTTACTGACTATTCAGCAGGGTGAAGACACTGTTACAGAGTATGAGCACAGATTCATTCGTCTTGCCAGGTTTTGTACAGATCTGAGGTTCTCTGATTGGCGTTTGGCTCGACAGTTTGAGGATGGTTTGAGAACCAATTTGAGGCGAGCAGTGCAGAATCAACAACATCCTATAGTTAGGCAGGTTGCAGAGTCTGCTATGATTACTGAGGCAGATATCATCCATACCCGGGAGCTGAAGGAAGCTAGTGGTAAAGGGTTCGATGGTGGTAAGTCTCCTAAGCGCCATCAACCGTCCGATGGACAGAAAAATGGTAATGAGAAGAAATTCAAATTAGACAGCTCGGGTAGCAGTTCGAGGTATACAGTGACTTGCAATGCTTGTAACATTTTTGAACATTTGGTCATATTCTCAGCACTTCCGATATGCTTAACAAATTAAGACCAAATGAATTGTAGCAAGAGGATTATGCAAATTTTTGGAGTCAAATGATAAAATCCAATAAACTTAAACAAAACATTAAAGATAACTAAGTACAGCAACAAATACCCAGGATCAAACCTTGGAGAAAATGGCAACAGGTGCAAACACACAGGATTAAGGATAATCAATTATGTGATTTAAGTGTAAATATTAGGTGCTCCATCAATTCAATACAGTAGTATGAATTCTGAAATATGGATTTTGCTCAAATCAGATAAAATCTATTCGAGCTCAAAGGAATACCACTTTTCCAATATGTACAACAAAGAACAAGCTGCGAAGCTAATAAGTCTCTGCCCCCCATTTGACTAAATAAATCACAAACCCTGAGAAGCTAATCAAGGCATCAAGGAGCTAAGAGAAATAAAATTAAAAAAAAAAAAAAGCTTGAGAAAGATTGAAAAATTAATTCAACTGGTTCAATTTAAACATCATCAAGATTGACAGAAAATTTCTCAAACCCTAGTTTCTTTTCAAAGTCAAAACATCATATTATACATCATAACAATTGACTAATTGAGCCTAAAACTACCCAAATATCTGAAACCCTAGATTGATTTGTTCAAGAACTAGTAAACTTAAACTTAGTGACAGCCTTAGTACCCTCAGAAACAGCATGCTTAGCCAATTCACCAGGAAGAACAAGACGAACAGCAGTTTGAATCTCCCGAGAAGTGATAGTAGGCTTCTTGTTATAACGAGCAAGTCGAGATGATTCTTGAGCCAATTTCTCGAAGATGTCGTTGATGAAACTGTTCATAATCCCCATAGCTTTGCTTGAGATACCGATGTCAGGGTGAACTTGCTTCAAAACCTTAAAGATATAGATCTTGTAGGTTTCAACATTCTTCTTAGATCTCTTCTTCTTCTTATCACCAGATGCAGCAGCGCCGCCTTCCTTTGGCAACTTCTTTCCGGCTTTAGGTTTCTTCTCAGCGGGACCTTTTTCAGCAACAACTTTCTTCTCTTCAGTTGGTTTCTCTGCTGCTGGTTTCTTCTCTGCTTTCGGAGCCATTTCAACAACAAATTGAAAGAGAAAGATTGATTTCAAAACGAAATAACTCAGAAACCAAGAAAGAGGGAAACAGAGAAATTGATGGTGGAGAGAGATAAGAATTAGGTTTGGTTTCTTCTCTGCTTTCGGAGCCATTTCAACAACAAATTGAAAGAGAAAGATTGATTTCAAAACGAAATAACTCAGAAACCAAGAAAGAGGGAAACAGAGAAATTGATGGTGGAGAGAGATAAGAATTAGGTTTGGTATTTATAGAAAAGTAAAGCAAGTGTGATTCGTCCACCTTCATCTTCATCTGCTGCTCCTGATGATGAAAACCCTAATCGTTTGGTTGGATTGATTTCTCCGGCTACTCGAGTCATTTCTGGTGCTGCTAAAATCATTTCTTCTGTTTTCTTTCCTGATTCACCAACTGCTTCTTCTTCTTCTGGTAAGTTTAACTCAAATTTCACTTATTTTAGTTAAATTCTAGGGTTTTTAGTTGTGTTTTAGTGTACAAGATATGAAAATTGTTTGTTTTGATTCTTGAAATGTGTTTTAATTGAATTAGGTTTCACATGACATTATGTTTATATACTGTATTATTACCAAGAATGATACAATTATACAAAGAATTGACATTTTTTAGTGAAATTTTGAGTCTTTAGTATAATTTAGGTATGTTGTTTAACTAGGATGAGATTATAAGTTTACAAGGGCCCTTTTTTGAATGTGTGTATACTTCATAATGCCTGGTGAAGTAAAGTTTTAGGAAGAAACACACCAACAAGATTCCTTGACTTTCTTGTTTAATTAATGAGTGAAAAAGAGCTTGCTTTTGGTTTTTACTCTTCTGCTGTGAGGATTTATTTACAACTTATTGCTTTTTACTCTAGTAATCACATTGGGGAAGAATAAGTTTAATCCCAGGTTTTGACTTTGAGTCCCTAGGTTGGAGGGTTTGTTTGTAGTGATAACTGAGAGTTTATGAGGGAACAACTAGGAAACAAAAGTTTAGATCAATTTGAAGGATGAACTGGTATCACAACAAAGGACTTAGTAAATGGGAATTGGTTGTTGATAAAATGCTTAGATTATGCTTTTATAATTAGTAATATTTTTTATTTTCATATGCAGAGGAAGATAGTGATGATGAGGAGGATGACATATCTTCTGAAGATGATGGTAGGCTTCATCAGGTAATACATAGCTTACGGAAGGGAATTTTCAGATATAAATTTTGCTTCCCGCCATTTTACTTAGCGGCTGCTCTCACGTGACCTGAGGGTAATTTGAGAAACGTTATTTTCCTCTCTCCCTCTTCTCTTCTCTTATCTTGATCTTCAAATAGTCTGTTTTATTCAATCTTCCAATACAGCTTCTCTGATATATTCGAAAGATGTGGGTTTCTTCAATTCAATCGTATGTTCTAAGTTTTGTAGGTTTTAGTTTGTGCTGTTGAATACGGTTGTCACCGATTATTATTATTAGGAAATATAAAATGAAGAAAAGCAGTGGTGGTGGTATTGGTTTGAAGGAGCTGCATGCTTATCTAATCCGAAATAGGATTCACACTGATCCATCTTCTTCAATCTCCCAAGTTCTCCTCTCTTACTCCTCTTGTTCTAATAATAATTCCAATGATCTACACAAAGCGGTTCTCGTTTTTAATCAAATTCAGCAACCCACCACTTATCTATGGAATGCCATCATCCGAGCATTCTCCTTAAGTGACCAACCCATCCAAGCCATTAATATTTATCATCAACACACACGCAATGCTCTCACTACTCCCGACAACTTAACCTTTCTTTTCCTCGTCAAGGCTTGTACTAGATTGCAGGACTTTCTAAATGGACGCAACGCCCATCTCCAATGTCTCAAACTTGGTTTCCAGTCATATCTCTTTCTTTCCAATGCTTTCATCCGTATGTATGGTTCTTGTGCTGATTTCACATCTGCTCGTAAAATCTTTGACGAAATGTCTGACAGAGATTTGGTTTCTTGGAACTCTTTGATTTGTGGCTATAGTCAGAACTATCAGTTTCAACAGGTTTTGACACTTTTTCGGGAAATGCAGCTTCAGGAGGGGATCAAGCCTGATGCTGTTACCATGGTCAAAGTTTTTTTAGCTTGTACTCACTTAGGTGATCCACAATTTGCCGATTCTGTGGTTAACTACATTCAGACCAACAATGTGAATATTGATGTTTACTTGGGAAACACTCTTATAGATCTATACAAGTGTCGTGGATTTGTGGAATCAGCTCGAAATGTTTTTAATCAGATGCCTGAAAAAAATATTGTCTCTTGGAATACAATGATCGTGGCATATGCAAAAGCCAGAAATTTGATTGCTGCTAGGGAGCTCTTTGAGGATATGCCTGTCAAGGACGTTATCTCCTGGACGTCTATGATTAATGCCTACTCACAGTCTAACAAATTCTCCGACGCGTTGGTGCTTTTTTGGGAAATGATGATGGCTAAAGTAAAACCCGATCAAATAACTGTCACGAGTGTTCTATCTGCCTGTGCTCATCTGGGCACGTTTGATTTCGGAAAATCAATTCATGAATACATCAGAGCGCACAATATTAAAGCTGATATTCATTTGGGAAACTCTCTGATAGACATGTATTTTAAGTGTGGGTCTATCGAAAATGCATTGGACGTGTTTAAGGAGATGAGAGAGAAGGATGCTGTATCCTGGAGTTCCGTCATAATAGGACTTGCGGTCAATGGTTATGCCAAGGATGCGCTCAGCTGTTTCTCTGATATGTTACAGGAAGGTGTTCAGCCAAGCGATGTGACTTTTGTTGGTGTCTTAGTAGCTTGCACCCATGCTGGATTGGTAGATGAAGGATTACAATATTTTGAAAGTATTGAGAAAGTTCATCAAATACAGCCAACAATGAAGCATTATGGATGTGTGGTGGATATGTTGAGCCGGTCAGGCCTTTTAGATAAGGCATACGATTTCATTTTGAGTATACCTGTACGTCCGGATGCCATTCTATGGAGAATTTTACTCAGTGCATGTAAGCTTCACGAAAACGTGGTTTTGGCAGAGACTGCCTTGAAAAAACTTCTAGAATTGGACCCCAGTAACAGCGGTAACTATGTGCTCTTATCTAACACCTATGCAGGTGCAGATAGATGGGATGATGCAGTGACAGTAAGAAAGTTAATGAGGGAAACTGATGTACAAAAGGCTCCTGGCTGTAGCTCCATTGAATTTGATAATTCGGTACATGCATTCAGAACTGAAGATCTGAATCCTGGGAGGAAGAGTGAGACTGTAGTAGGCTACTGTTGACCCGACAAAAATTAAATGTTTATCCCCACTTACTATTTGTGTCTTTTTCCTTTGAGCTATCTGTTGGCCAAGGTAAAACATGCCCATGCTAATACTTAAAAGTTGAGTCTCTCCTGGTAGAAGATGAACTTTTGGGAACCGCCAGTACTCTGTGTATGTGGATCTGAGGAAGTCTGTATCTTCTTGGAACTCTTTGATGGATATGCCTATAAGTACATGGTGACCTGGAATTCTATGATATCTGTTTTTACTCGCGGGGTAGTAGTTTTCTGAAAAACATTGGTGGGTAAGATAAACCTGACGAGGAGGAGAAGAAAATATGAGGATCTAAGTGCCAGTCACGGAAATGCGATCACAACTCGAAATGGAAAATCAAAGTGCTAAGGAAGTTGGCTTACCGTAGAATTCGATTTTCTTGATAACGGTATGTCTCACTACCACAAGGCTTATTTTGAAGCATTTTGAAGCTTGCTGGGAGACAAATGGCTGAGATAAGATAAGATAACTGAAGCTAGGACACGATCTTTTTTCTTGATCAAGGTGCAATTCACTTTAAGAAGCTCCTACAGTACGAAGTGGTGTGAGTTCCAGTTCCATCTATGTCGTTGTGATGGCAGTGGTGCTTGCTGCACCTTTCCTAATACTGTATCTTCTTTCTTTCCTGCAAACATTTTCAAAGGCTCTTGATTTTGCTGGTGTATATGCCAACTGCTTCCTCTTTGGAATATTACCTTCAGCAATGGCGTGGATCCATCGCTCGAATAGAAAATTCAGGTTTATCATAAAATTATTGTATATAACATTGCTCCAATAGAAAATTCAGATATGTAAAGATGATCTTGTATTCTTTCAGGTTCAAACTATACCTACAATAGTACACTACACATGTAATGCTACCAATAATGTCTTCGCAGTAATTTTTTATACTATTACATTAGAGTATGTATTAGACAGATAACCTTTCTGAAGGAATTCCTATTGCTTCCCAAAACTTTACAACGAAACTGCTCCGAACTCTCCCTTTTGCCCTATTCCCTAATGAACTCCAGAAGAAACGTTCATGCCTAATTCAGAATGAAATGTTGTAACAACTAATGACCCCCTGTGACACCTTGCAGTCTTGCACAGATGTTGGACACTTTTGGCGTTGTAATAATGTTTGAAATATCTTCCCTTTTACGCGTTAAAGCAACACTGGAAAGAACAGAAAAGAATAGGTGTGTCTGCATTTTACCTCTCAAATCTAGCTGCCCACTCTGTTTTTGTGTTTTCGAGCCCTTATTGGTATGTTCAGTGCAAGTTTCTGACAATTCTGTGTAGTTTTGGGCAGTGTTTGTTTACTAAAAATGAATTTGTGGAAAGTGAGAGGTTCATTTTTTGAATAAAGGAATAATAGAAAACAGGATCCACCTTTCCTTTTCCCAGTAGAACAATGACAAAATGTTCTGTACCCATAGTTTGGGGCAACTTAACCTTTGATCGAAAATATTATAAAGATGATTTTCTATGGGTAACCACATCCCAAGAGTTGGAGCGCCTCTAGAGATGATGTGATTAATGAATGCTTTGCATGTTAATTAGCTGAAGATACTCCTAGGCTCCTAGCGAGTGACAATGTTGCAGACTGGAGTTTTGCAATTCATATTCCGATATAGTGACGACGGACATATCTGCCTGCTAGGCTTATCTTAAACAAGCAAGACATTTTCTATCAGAATAAAACACATCTAAACTTAATGTTAGCTTGCAGGTCACATGCTCCTGAAGATGTCAATCTCCTGCCAGGCTGGAATATTGTTCTTCTGCTACATACTCTGTCAATTGTCATATATGTTACATTGGCAATCTGGATTAATTTCTTGATAGAAATCATAGAATAGATAAAATTGGGTAACCTCTCTACACTCTAGATTGTAGCTGAATATGGACTTATCTTTGCTATCTTAATTTATAGTTGGCTATTTTCTTGTTTGGGGCTTGTTTTAGTTTACATGCTTATTATGAAGTTCAGCAATTCATAATGATCATGCTTGTACCATTTTGATAATGATACAAAAATATCAAATCAGTATACTAATTTTAATTGAATACTATTGTGTTAATTGAATACTAGATTGTAACTGCAATGTTCATTTCCTACATTGGAAATCAATTTGGAAGCTGAGTTTTGCAAAATTTGTGGATATTTGTGATTTTGAATTCTCAAATATTGGCATACACCTTGAATTTTTGTGAAATGTAAGAAATATTAAAACTATAGGTTTCACAAAAAAAAAAAAAAAAAATCTTATATCTTACTACTAACGCCGGTGGTTGCGATTTGGCAGACTTGCAAACAGTTATAGCCAGTGTCACTCACATTTGGTCATATTTCTTATATGTTTGCCCGTCTGCCCCTGTCTCACAATAATTCACCCAGACAAAAGGAGATTGGTATCATGTGTAATTAGACTAACTAATGAGCGCATTTTGAAATTTAGGTTTGAATTTTTTTTTCTTTGAAAGTGGCATCTAAGCAAAAGGTCACTATCTATTACCAAAAAAATAAAGAGAAAGCAAAGGTCACTATATTCTCCCTTCCCACAACCACGAGAAGTAATGTGATTGGACCTACGCGACTACAACAGTACAACTACATGGTGCCAAGTTAGAAACTGTGTTGTTTGTTCTTGGGAAATCATATTGACACCGCTCATTACTTAGAGCTATCCCAATATATTAAAAGTACTTATAAAAAAAATAAAAAAATTCTCAAAAAACCATCACATTAAGGTGTCTCTTCTCAAATAGTAAAATAACCATCCATGAGTGATAATCTTCTCTAACAGCTATTCTCTCTAACAGCTATTCTGCCCCACTTCTAATAGTAAACGATAAATATTGGACTAAATTTTAATTTCTAATCTTCTAGAGGGACCAAATACAAAATAACCCAACAAGAAAACCACAATTACTGATGTTTCCTTCCATTGGATTCTTCATGACAATCAACCAAGATTTTCTTTGCAACATTTTTGTAGTGAAACTAAAATCAAAATAAAAAAGAATGTGAAGTGGATGGATTTTGCTCAAAACCAAGCCATGAAACACTAATTAATCAAAGTATAACTTAACCCACAATGAACTTTTAGCAGAAAATCAAGTGGGTCTGACTTAAAATTAAACAAATTCAGTCGAGTAGAAAGATTCAACAAATCAAAACAAATCTGAAATGAGTTTGTTGGTTTACGAAGTAGACAATAGATGAAGAAGAAGAACCAGGAGAGTGAAATTCGATCCAAGAGAGAGAGAGAGAGAAAGAGCCGCAGAGTATGATAGAAAAATAAAAGGGTAAAATCCAAAAAAGAAATTTTTTGTTTTTTTTGTCAGGTTCGGGTCGACCTGATGGGTCTGCAAGGAAAACCTGACCTGATTGTATATCAGGTTAGGTCGGGTCAACCTGATCAGCCCAAATTCCTCCAATATCCAAACCCAAACCTGACCCAAATCAAGTCAGGTTCAGGTCGGGTTTCGGGTCGCCAGGTCTGATTGCCACCCTTACGAAAAACCATGGGACATGTTTAAATTAGCTTGCCAAAGGACAAAAGGCCAAACAAACATTCAGTATCACCAAACGGACCAAGAAGATCAAAGTGTGCCGCCGTGGCTACTAAACAGACAACCTGACAACCTACAAGCATCAACAATATCCTTCTAAACAAGAAAAACACAAGACGAATGTGCAATCAACAACTATTACTCTCATTCAAATGTCAAGCACATATAGAAACTAGGGGTGGGCAAAAAAACCGAAAACTGAACCGAAAAAACCGAGTCAAAATCGAGTTGACTAGAAACCGATCAAGACCGAACCGAACCGTATAGATATTGGTCCGGTCTCGGTTTCTATTTTTATAGAACCGAGGGAACCGAACCGAACTACATGGATATTGGACCTTTTCTTTTATTTAGTACTTGATTTGGTTTGATTTGGTCCATGTCTTATTTTTGTTTAAAGCCCAAAACTTAAGAACAATCTTTAATATTTTAGTGGACTAAAGGCCCAATAACAAAAGCCCAGAACCGAGTTTCGAACCGAAACCGGACCGACTGTATTTGGTCCGGCTCGGTCCGGTTATATTCAAATATTTTCGGTCTATAAACTGAAACTGAACCGAAAATTTAAAATCGGTTTGGTCCCGGTCCTATTACTTTTTAGGACCGGTTCGGACTGTGCCCACCCCTAATAGAAACCCCTCGTCAATATGTGAATGTAAGAACACAAGAGTTAGAAAATCGATATATAAAATCAAATGGAAGGAATAACCACAATTTATAAGAATAACCAAAACCAAGGAGAAAGAAAAGAGGTCCAGTTAATAGAGACAAAGGCATCATCAAACCAACTAGGTAGACAAACAATTATGATATACCCAAACCACAAAGCAACAGTCCGACTTCCGAGATCATTTTATGCTAGAATACTGGGCGTATGAAAACTTTGCATACACCAATGGAAAGATGAGTAAGTCTTCTTTCCAACACAGAAGACAACTCGGCATTCCAATCACCCAGTAGAAAGTTATGGTTGTTCCGCTACAGACTGTCGAATAGGGAATCAGATTCGACACCCTTTGGAAAAACTATCATATCTCACGATTCGGGATTCCAATATGCAAACCGTTGATTGGGTTCCAAAGAGAACGCTCCAAGATTTCCAGAAAGATATAGAAATCGAAAAGTGAATTAGTATGCTGTTTTGTAGAAGCCTACAAAGTTATGACAGAAAACTGGAAAAAAAGTTGGACGTTCGAACCACGAAAAAACTGTTCAAACCAAATAAGAAGACAAAGAGCAGTTTTTTTTTTTTTCTATTCGAACCAAATTCGGACACGTTCGAACCAAATTTTGCTAAACCAGAATAAAACCGTACGAACCAAAAAACCAACCGGTTTAATTAGAAAACCGTACAAACCAACCGGTTAAACAAAAAATCGTTTAAACCACGCAGAAAACCGTTCGAACCAAAAGATTAAAAAATGAATTTTTATGTAGAAAAAACTAATTTTTCTAAAAATTCATAGAGAAGAAGACAAAAACATGAACAAGAACAAGAAAAAAATCCTTAAACACATCCTTGAATGAGAAACACACCATGGATCTAGCTGTAGACATCATAAAGATTGTCAGAAAACTTTATCCTCGTGCATTATTATTATTTTTAATTGTTATTATTTTAGCTTCACCCTTGGAGATGGTTTAACTAAAGTTGTTTGTACTTTAAGTTGATGTTATTTAACCTAAAATTGAAGGATAAATTAATTAATTAAATATTTTTGGATTTAATTTTATTTGAACATTTAATTTACTTTGATGTTTGAAGATCAAAATGATCAATTTAGTACGACTAGTATTTTAAGCTATCATTGAACTTATATTTTTTTGATAAAGTAGAGGTATTTCATTAGCAAATCAAGGTGGCTCCAAATGAGCAATTTACAATAAAGTGCACCACTCATCATGTCACGCACTCACACTTAGGCACTTAGCTCTGGAGCTATACCAGATGGGAGCTTGAAGCAAATCCCAAATGCTATCATTTGGGTCAGCACGTACCTTTCAAGATGAAGGGGGTGAAAAAGCCAATACCAAAAACAAAAAAGAACTTGAAGTTTTGTTTTGTTTTTTATTTTTATTTTTATTTTTTTATAAGTATTTGCTTTATTAAATGGAAAACTTTACAAAAAGTGAGAAAGAACTTCACTTAGATACAAAGAGACAGCAATGAAGCATAGCTTCCCCCTAACAATCATTTCATCATGTACTACTATGTGTTGGGCACTATGCTAGTAATAGGCTACTGTACAAGTATAAAACTAAGTGAAAACAGACTAAGTAAATTATGCAAACCAGAACAGAAAACAAAGGACAGTATGATTTGATCGAGTCGAGAAATATCTCTATCCTTAAGACATAATTTGCCCCAACAGGTGTTGTATGGGTGTTATGCAAACTGTCTCCCAGGATATAACGATCAGTACCTTCGTCGTGTAGCAACACTTCAAACAAATTGAAGACGACGAACCAGTTCAGTGATGTAACTCTCTCAAGGACACACAGACACAATGAATAAAATGAGTATGAGGTTTTTCGAATGAATGAATGATGTAGACACTGACCACTTATTTATAGCAAGAACAAATTCAGTGAACAGACACTGGGGTCGAACCAGTTCATTAAACAGACACACCTAATGGGTCGAACCAGTTCAATGAATGGACACACCCATTTGGGTCGAAAAGACACTTTGGGCTTGAAACAGTTTCATCAAGGGACACAACTATTGGGCCCGATACAGTTTCATGAAAGGTCACACCTATTGGACCGAACCAGTAGCAAACCGGTTGGGAATGGGTGTACACCTATTGGGATTTATTCCAATGAACCTTTCAACAAAAAGATTATGTTGGATCACCAAGACCCAAAGCCAAACCCAAGACCGAGCCGAGCCGAGCCGGTCGGACGAACGGCGCACACGTGTGTGTGTTTTTCAAGTCCAGGCCCATGTAAGGTTCCGCCCAATGCGCAAAAACTTTGTAACCCCAAGGGCCACGCCCTTATTGTACATGAGTAGTTTATTAAGAGCAAACCTTATCTACATGGGTCAAATGTGGGACTATCACATTTTCCTTGCTTTGTCTCAAGTTGTACCACTTACATTAGTAACTTGGGACCCCAATTTCTCATTCAATATGAAACCGTTTTGGACGTATGAATACTCTACGAGCATCTACTCGGAATGAGAATTCCATACATACCAAGGTCTAGCTCAACGAAGCTCTAAAACATGTCAAAATGTTCTGCCAATGACCTTGTCAGATTTCTGTCAAATTTTTGACAGAATCTGCTGAAACAGTTTCTAACAATCCCCCACATGAATGGAAATTACGGATTTATGCAAATGCAATGCAACTGAGAGAGTCCAAGCGGAAAGTAGTTGCATCGATATAGGTAGCAATTTTTCAGCCTTGAACCTACCCTAGTGGATAACCATCGGATTTACTGGCTAATCAGTGAACATGATGTCTTCAACTCTTCATGGACAATGACTACCACACAACTTCCCTTCCTCAAAGAACTTGGTTCTATGGTTGTGTTCATTGTGGCCTTGAACTTCCTGGTATTCATGAGTGCTCTTAAAGAATGCAACCTTCAGCATTCTCACAGAAAACGACCATTTTTTCTCACTCATAAGGTGATTGCGCATGAAGAGTACCCTGCTATATTCCACTTGTTTGACAAGCTATGGGAATCATTAAAAGCAAAAACTTATCCTAGTCCATCAATATAGGCAGCACTGGTCTTATCATCCTAAGAATGGATAAGAGATGTTTAATGTCACAGTGCTATCGTCGAGTCATGCGAGATTCGGTTGTCCCTTTAAACCTAGATCTTGGGATCTCCAGTCAGCTAGGTAGGGTTGCCATCAGGCCTACTCTTTCGTCTTAGGTTTTACACCCATTCCTCTCGATGATGTTTCAACTTGCTCTCGGGCCAAACCTTTAGTAAATGGATCCGCTAGGTTTTCAGCCGACTTAATATACTCTATAAAGATTATTCCAGTTGAGAGCAGTTTTCTAACGGTTTTGTGTCTTCGTCTGATGTGTAGAGACTTACTGTTATACATACTACTCACTGCCCTGCCTATAGCAGATTGACTATCGCAATTTATACGAATAGCTGGCACTGGTTGTTCCCACATGGGGATATCCTCTAAGAAATTCCGAAGCCATTCTGCTTGTTCTCCTGCTTTATCTAAAGCAATGAATTCAGCCTTCATAGTGGATCTGGCAATGCATGTTTGCTTAGAGGATTTCCAAGATATCGATGCACCACCCAGAGTAAAAACATAACCACTTGTGGCTTTGGAGTTTTTAGTATCTGATATCCAATTAGCATCACAATATCCTTCAACTACTGGTGGATATCTTGTGTAGTGCAGGTTATAACTTGAAGTATATTTCAAATAATTCAATACCCTAGTTATTGCCTTCCAGTGATTCTTCCCTGGATTACTCGTGTATCGACTTAGGACATTAACCGCATGAGCCATGTCTGGTCTAGCTAGTGCAATTTGTGATATACATCAAACTGCCAATGACACGAGCATATTCAATTTGTGATATGCTAGCCCCAGTATTCTTAGTTAAATGAAGATTGACAAGTCCAGTAGAGTATTTCTTGAACTTTTCAAGAACCTTATCAATGTAATGTGATTGCGATAGTGCAATTCCATCTGATGTTCTAGTGATTTTAATCCCTAGTATGACATCAGCAACTCCCATATCTTTCATATCAAACTTACTGTGTAGCATGTTCTTAGTAGCATTAATGATATCATTGTTGCTACCAAAAATCAGCATGTCATCTACATATAGACATACAATAGCATATCCAGATTGAGTGGACTTAGTGTAAACACATTTGTCACACTCGTTTATTTTAAATCCACTTGACAACATTACATTATCAAAATTTTCATGCCATTGCTTTGGAGCTTGTTTCAAACCATATAATGATTTTACAAGTCTATACACCTTATCTTCTTGTCTAGGAGCAGCAAAACCTTCAGGTTGTTGCATATAGATTTCTTTTTCTAAATCACCATTTAGAAAAGCAGTTTTTACATCCATTTGATGTATTTCAAGGTTGTTTATAGCAGCAATAGCAAGAAACATTCGAATAGACGTTATTCTCGTTATTGGAGAGTAAGTGTCAAAGAAGTCCAAGCCTTGTTTTTGCCTGTAAACTTTGACTACAAGTCTGGCCTTGTATTTGTCTATTGAACCGGTACCATCTGTTCTCATCTTCTTTTTGAAGATCCATTTGGAACCTAAACATTTCGTTCTAGGAGGAAGTGTTGTCAGTTCCCATGTGTGGTTTTGCATTATGGAATCAATTTCACTTTTAATTGCTTCCTTCCACTGGGGAGCATCTTGAGTAGACATGGCCTCTTTAAAGGTTAATGGATCATTGTCCACTAGAAAAGTCATGAATTGAGGACCATATGTCTCCACAAGATATGTTAGAAAATCAGGACCATATGCCTTTGTTTTTCTATCCCGTTTACTTCGCCTAGGTTCATCTTCATTCTGATGTTCATCCCTTGGCACAGTATTATCTGTATTTTCATGCTCAACACTTGGAGCATTTTCAGGTGTTCTCTTTCTGTGACGCCCCCAAAATCCAATCCTAGTTGATCGGGCTAAGACTAGACTCCAGAGTCGTAATGTTAGTTGGTATCAGAGCTTAGAGTTCATTTGTCCTAGTGGGATATTCCTAGAGTCTGTAGGTGTTAGAGCACCATAGGAGTATGTTCGTACATTAGTATAGATTGAGTGAGGACGTTACGTTCCGTTTCATTTAGTATTTAGTTCTCTATTCCTGGATTGTTTCTCATGTTTCCTGCTTGTGTTGCTACAGTGACTAATGGCGGGACAAGAGGAACATGCAGGGGATGGGACTGAAACGAGTGGGACTGGAGTTGCGATTCCAGCTTGGATGCAGCCCATGATGACTTCGCTTACTAATCTTACAGCAGAGTTAGTAGCTTTGAGGAACATAGGTGCAAATCCACCACAGGGTAATACGACGCATCAGCCAGGGGTACCAGCAGGTGAACCAAATATGACAGAGGAGGAATTAGAGACAGGCCGATTAGAGTCATGGCTGCGGGTGATTGAGAAATTTCAGAAACACAAACCACCTACTTTTGACGGCAAAGGCAATCATCTGGTGGCAGGTGAATGGAAAGCTGAGGTGAAGAACGTGCTGCGAATTATGAAGGTGAACCCAGTACAACAACAACTCTTGGCAGCCCTACAGCTTAAGGGTGGAGCCAGGATGTGGTGGAACAGTGTAGTATCTGAAGAAGATGAGGATACGATGGAATGGTCAGATTTTGAGCGACTCTTTGATAAGCAGTACATCTCTCGGACAACGAAGACCATTACAGAAAAGGAGTTACTGACTATTCAGCAGGGTGAAGACACTGTTACAGAGTATGAGCACAGATTCATTCGTCTTGCCAGGTTTTGTACAGATCTGAGGTTCTCTGATTGGCCTTTGGCTCGACAGTTTGAGGATGGTTTGAGAACCAATTTGAGGCGAGCAGTGCAGAATCAACAACATCCTATAGTTAGGCAGGTTGCAGAGTCTGCTATGATTACTGAGGCAGATATCATCCATACCCGGGAGCTAAAGGAAGCTAGTGGTAAAGGGTTCGATGGTGGTAAGTCTCCTAGGCGCCATCAACCGTCCGATGGACAGAAAAATGGTAATGAGAAGAAATTCAAATTAGACAGCTCGGGTAGCAGTTCGAGGTATACAGTGACTTGCAATGCTTGTAAGAAGCCAGGACATAAGATGGCAGACTGTGAGAAGTTCAAGAGCGGAGCTTGCTTTAAATGCGGTGAGAAGGGACATCGTGCTTTTGAGTGTCCTAAGAAGAATCTGAAAGATATGATAAGAAGATATGAACTGACCTTAGCTGTTTGCTATATGCTTAGTGAGCAAGGATTGAAACCGACTTATTCAAAGGATATATATACACCAGATAGGATTGAAATGAATCGACTTATGTTGTTTGCTAATAACTTAGCTTAGTTATGAAGGAAATTAAAACCGACTTACTTTAGCATATATATGCTTATAACCTTTTGTTGATATAGATCAAAAGAAAATAACCTTTTGGTAGAGTTCACACTATATACTTCAATTTTGAAAAAGAAAGTTGCATAAATCTATCAGAAGAAGAAAAACTTCTTATAAGTTAAGGATTTGATACTTGGGATCTCCGATTTTGTGAATTTCGTGTTAATAGCTCGTTGTTATAGTGTTTTCGTCACGAAGCGAGGTAAGTTACATTATTTAATATCTTTTCTTGCTTTTAGGAGATAGATGAGGTTAGTGGGTGTAAGAGTATGCTATTGTTATACTACAATTTCAGTTATGGGTATTAATTGAATTTGTTTGATTTTGATTTCATGAAATTGATATCATTATTCGGTTATTGTTGAAAAATTGATAGGAAAGCATGTTAGTGTGTTGATTTGATTCTAACATGATATTGATTGTCATAACTCTTAATTGACGCTGCAATGAATTATTAGATTATTGGTGATATTATGCATGTATAATTTTCATGCCAAAGGTGAGATCTCATATTTTGAAATTTATGCTTATTGATAGTTAAGATGCATTTAATTGAATGTATGGATGGATTTGTGTGAAAGGGCTTTTTGAGCCAGAGACTGTTTTGAACAGTCTGAATTTGGGGAGACGTCCCTGGGGTGTACGGAGAGTATTGCTCGGTGTCGCATACAGAAGTACACTCAGTGGTGCTATGTCACCAACCATATGAGCCTGCGGAGAGTATTGTTCGGTGTCGCATACAGATGCATGGCTGGGGTACTACGGTACCAGATGATTTGATATCAGATGGATTGACTTTATGCCATATGTGTGATGATTGGATTGTTTATATAGTTGTTTATTAATTCGAGTTACTGGAATTGATATAATGATTATAATTGATACATGTATTGTATTGCTATATTATTGGGTGCGATGATTCCGTCCTGGGATCAAGATCGGATATCAAGTTGTGTAACTTGCTAGCGTTTAATCGCTCTTTTTTTCCTTCCTTCCAGGAAACAGGTAAAGCGATTCTCGGAGCGTGCGAAGAGGATCTAGTTGGAGATAGTTAGATAAGCAGGTGCTCTAAGTTGTAGTTAGTCTTTTGTTATCAATGTAGCCCTTGGGGCAAACACAGTATGTTATCCTTTCAGTTGTGTGTTTTTCTTTCAGCTCAACCCTTGTATATATGTATATACAGAGTTTGTGTAACGCCCCGGGATTTCGTCCTCGCTCATCCCAGTGCGTCGAACACCATACTGCTCGCTAATGTCAATATTGTCCCCCTTTAGTCACTGCGGATATCCAGCAGTAGAGGGTTTTGGATCAGGGCTCACCCATCTGGTTTACCCCAAAAGGCCTTGACATTAGTTAGAATATGGTTAAGCTCTATATACTACCAATACAACCACTTTCTTGGCAATGTGGGACTAACACCAACTCATGGGTGTTACAATCTCACCACCTTAGAAATAGAGCCGTCCTCGGCTCTGCAGTATACTCAGTACAGTCCCAAAATCTCCGACGTTCCCTGCCAAGTGAGACAAGTACCTGGCGCTCCCTGGGCCTTTCCAGCGTACTTTCCCACCTGCAACAGGCGACCCATCGTCGGCTCTGATACCAACTGTAACGCCCCGGGATTTCGTCCTCGCTCATCCCGGTGCGTCGAGCACCATACCGCTCGCTAATGTCAATATTGTCCCCCTTTAGTCACTGCGGATATCCAGCAGTAGAGGGTTTTGGATCAAGGCCCACCCATGTGGCTTACCCCAAAAGGCCTTGACATTAGTTAGAGTATGGTTAAGCTCTATATACTACCAATAGAACCACTTCCTTGGCAATGTGGAACTAACACCAACTCATGGGTGTTACAATCTCACCACCTTAGAAATAGAGCCATCCTCGGCTCTGCTGTACACTCAGTACAGTCCCGAAATGCCAAGTGAGACAAGTACCTGGCGCTCCCTGGGCCTTTCCAGCGTACTTTCCACCTACAACAGGCGACCCGCCGTCGGCTCTGATACCATTTGTAACGCCCCGGGATTTCGTCCTCGCTCATCCCAGTACGTCGAGCACCATACTGCTCGCTAATGTCAATATTGTCCCCCTTTAGTCACTGCGGATATCCAGCAGTAGAGGGTTTTGGATCAGGGCTCACCCATCTGGTTTACCCCAAAAGGCCTTGACATTAGTTAGAGTATGGTTAAGCTCTATATACTACCAATACAACCACTTTCTTGGCAATGTGGGACTAACACCAACTCATGGGTGTTACAGTTTGGCTTGAATAAATCTTCCGCTGTTGTTTTGTTCGAATTTTGTTCGTGTTATATTTTATTATTCTGTCCTTATATGGATATTGGATTTGGAGCTTGGTGTCGCGTGGCAGTAGTGTGAACCTACGGTCCATGGTGAACACATGGAGAACATTACGACTCTGGAGTCTAGTCTTAGCCCGATCAACTGGGATTGGATTTTGGGGGCGTCACACTTTCGATACTTAACATCTTGACAAGGAAACACAGTTTCAAAGAAATATGCATTTCTTGACTCCATAATAGTAGTAACCTAAACATCAGGAATATCAGATATGTGAACTAAAAATCGATAAGCACTACTATTATGAGCATAGCCTATAAAAATGCAATCAACAGTTTTAGGTCCAATCTTCACTTGTTTAGGAGGTGGGACCGCAACTTTGGCTAAACACCCCCACACTCTCATGAATTTATAGGAAGGTGCTTGACCTTTCCATAATCCATATGGTGTCTTGCCAGTTTTCTTATGAGGTATCTTATTGAGAATATAATTCCCAGTAAGAATGGCTTCCCCCCCACATGTTCTGGGGTAACCCTGAATTTAACAACAAGGCATTCATCATTTCTTTCAATGTTCGGTTCTTACATTCAGCAGTACCGTTTGATTCAAGAGAGTATGGAGCCGTAGTTTGGTGTATGATTCCATTTTCAGCACAAAAGTCATTAAATGGTTTATCATATTCACCTCCTCGATCGCTCCTTACAATCTTAATTTTCTTGCAAAGTTGATTTTCAACCTCAAGTTTATACTGTTGAAACTTTTCTATGGCTTCTTTGCTTGTTAGCAAATAAACATAGCAAAACTTTGTGCAGTCGTCAATAAAAGTAATAAAATACTTTTTACCACCTCTAGTTTGCACAAATTTTAAATCACACAAGTCAGTGTGAATTAAATTTAGAGGCTCGGTACTTTTTTGGACCGAATAATGTGGGGTTTTGGTAAGCTTAGCTTCCACACAAATTTCGCATTTATCACATGCTTTTGGATTGCAATCTGGAATTATATCCATGTTAATCTACGCAAAGTATTATAATTAACATGTCCTAGACGTTCATGCCAAACATTAAAAGACTCAACGATATAAATAGAAGAATTATTCTTATTAATCTTTGGAATAACAGTCATTACATTGAGCTTGAATAACCTATCGCTAACATACCCTTTACCCACATACATCCCAGCCTTAGTGAGTACAAACTTGTCAGATTAAATCACCATCTTGAACCCATTCTTGCTCAAGAGTGATCCAGATATCAGATTCTTGCGAATGTCAGGAACATGCACCACATTGTTGAGGCTAACTTCCTTTCCAGAAGCCACCTTCAACACAATCTTTCCTTGACCTTCTACCTTAGATGTAGATGAATTGCCCATGTAGAGTTGTTCATTCTGGTGGTTCAAAGTATAAGTAGTGAACATCCTCTTATCTGAGCAAATGTGCTTGGTTGCACCAGTACCAAGGAACCATTCCCTTGGATTGTCAACCAAGTTCACTTTCGAAACCATAGCACAAAGGTTGATTTCGCCCATGTCAGCAATCATCCTGTCTTCTTCAGTCAGATTCGCTTGAGCGGTCTTCTTTTCTTTCTTGTCATCTTTCTTCTTGCTTCGGCAGTCACTTTGGCGATGACGTGACTTGCCACAGTTGAAGCACTTTCCTTTGAATTTCTTGGTGGATTGCTTGTTATTAGAACCTTGGTCAGAAGATTCGTGATTCTTGTTCTTCTTCCCATGTTCCACAACATTGGCTTTGGCATCTTCAGAAACAACGACAGTATTCTTTTCAGAAGTACGGTTGTCTTCTTCTATGCGAAGCCGGAGAATCAGATCTTCCAAGCCCATCTCCTTACGCTTGTGTTTAAGATAGTTCTTAAAATCCTTCCATGAAGGGGGTAACTTCTCAATAACAGAAGCCACCTGAAAGGGTTCACACAAGGTAAGGTTTTCTACATGAATTTCATGCAAGATAAGTTGGAGTTCTTGGACTTGACTGATTACAGTTTTGGAGTCCACCATCTTAAAATCAAGGAACCTGCCGACAACAAACTTCTTTGAACTAGCATCCTCGGCTTTGTACTTCTTGTCCAAAGATTCCCAGAGTTCTTTGGATGTTTTGAATGGACTGTACACATTGTAAAGTGTATTGTCCAGTCCATTCAGGATATAGTTTCGGCATAGGAAATTTCCATGTTTCCATGCATCTATAGCAGCAACAGTTTGGCGATCAGATTCGCCTCCATCTTGCTTGGGAAGTAGTTCGTACAAGAATTTTTGCTGCGACCTCTTAAAGTCTGTTCCGTTGAATCTCTCGGGCCTTTCCCCAATAGTAGCATGGGTAGGAACTGTTGGAAGGGTAGTAGGAACAACAACAGCAGGAACAGTAGGAACAATATTGGTAGCTGAACTTCCATTGACGGTACCATTGTTCACGGGGACATGAGTTTGTAATTCTTCCATTTGTCTGAAACGAAATATTCAGACAAGTTAAACATGAGAAACTACAAATAGTGCTAATCTAACAGTTCAATATTCAAACAACTTAAACGATATGCAGAAAGTAAATAACACACAGAAATTTTTAACGTGGTAAAACCCAATATGGGAAACGTCCACGGTTGTCCTCTCGACAACAAATAATCCACTAGATGAAAAGAGATGTACAAACCTATCAACTACCTGCACTCACTGCGAGTTGATACTCCTGGTTATCTCTAACACCTTGACTTCACCAGAGCACCTTGATGTACGCACAAGACACTCGACTTCTTGATGAACACACAAGAAGACTCGAAGCCGATCTATGTAACAAGCTTACACCAGAGTTCCTTGATGAACACACAAGGATACTCGACTTCTTGATGAACACACAAGAAGACTCGAAGCTAAATCAATATAAACAATAATGAAGAAGAAGATGAATGGGGAAGAAGAAGATGAGTTCAATCACCAAAACCACCTAAACCAAAACCTAAACAAACTTCAAGAAACAAGAGGTGAATTGGACGGCCAAAGAACTGTCTTGTTCTATGGAAGAGAAACCCTATTTATACTTAGGGTTGAAAACCTAGAAAAATGGGCCGAAACTGTGCAAACCGACTTTGGACGTTCGTACGTCGATATGACGTTCGAACGTCGCTACACAAAAATAAGCCTGCTTCCTAACATGACGTACGAACGCTCTAACTCGGTACGTACGTCTCCATACGAAAACACGTCTGCTGCCTACTTGGACGTACGAACGTTCTAACTGCGTACGTACGTCCTGACCAAAAGAAGTTCGCTGCTTCAGTGAACGTACGTACGTTCTAACTAGGTACGTACGTCCAGAACCCAATAACGTATCCTGGACAGAACTAAGAAACACGAAGAACACGAGACGACCATGCGTACATCTTGATTTTCCTAACAATGAATTCAAGGCGAGATAACCAAGGACACTTTGTCACAAAATTGATGTCAAACCACTTCGTGCCGGTTTCAATCTCCCCCTTTGACATTGATTTTGTGACAAAAACCTATGACTCTAATAGCACTTATAAAACGTGCTTACAATCCCAAACCATGGCATTTATAAAACATGCCTACAAAAACACTCAAGATAGAAACACATAACAAGTCACCAATTCTTGTTATCCAGTTTTAGGAAGATGCTTTAACCATCAGAGATCGAACGGAAGCAATCAAAGATTCAACAGAAGTTCCTTCGAGCAACTCCCCCATACTTCATGAGCTCCAAACTTCATGAGCAAACTCCCCCATACGTGTAGCATACCTGATGAAATGGGGAAAGTACAATAATGACCAAGAACCAAATAGTCAAACCTGTGAGAAATGTGCAAGAAAAAGAATATGCGAAAAGAGAAAGAAGAAGAGATAAACAATAGTTAGTAGGAGATATGAAAGAGAATAGGGAAACCATGCATATTAGACACATCCAACAATATCCCATGACAAAACTACAGGAATATGAGTATCTGCAGGAAGAGATACGTAAAGTATAATAAAATCCATTGAGAATCCATGGGGAAATCCAATCTGTACATGTTCCTGAAACAACTCATTCAACCACAAAAAAAAGAATTAGAGAATCTTATAAACAAGGAGAAGAAAATATTATCCCAAACACAACGAAATAGAGACATAAAAGGAATAAACCTGTAAGCCCACCCCTAGTGAAACCCAAAAATTAGTTCAACATATGCCAAACAAGATAAGCAATCATCAAGCTCATAAAAAATGCTGTAACTGAAGAATGAGCAAGGATTATCGATGTCACCAAGTCACAGAACAACAATCTAACTTCAGAGCAAATTTCCTGCCAGAACACTAAGACTCCGATGACATGCCATACATTGTCAGAAAGATTAGAGAGTCAATAGAAGAGAATTGCTAACAATAGATGACCAAACTGAGCATATGCATCCCAAAGTAGAACAGTGGTAGCCCAAAACCATTGCATGAGGATTATTGTAGAAGACTACCAAGAACACATCTAATCAAACCTATTGCAGGAAAAAAAATAGGATCAACCAGGCACAAGAAGCAACAATAAGCGGATAGGCAAGTCTCATAAGCATTTAATCAAACACCAGCTAGCCAACAAGGTAATTCAAGAATATTAGCCCAACGTAGAAAAGTATGATGTGAACCTATGAGAAAAACATGAATCAATATAAATCATGACAACCGAATACACCAATAACATGATTTCATCACAAAAACATGCTTATGCATACCTTGTAGCCTTCTTGAAACAAATTGAGAACTATTACCTTGAGAAATCACATCAAACACATGTGATCCAATGACAAAGAAAGAAAGCATGAAGTGTAAAACCAAATAATACTAACAATCTGACCTTAGTATGTCAATGAAACACCGACTGAAAAGAATTATCAAGGAATAGAACCAAAATAGAGTAAGCCATAAACACTTTCAGCAAGAACATCTACAAGAATCCAAAGGAATGGCGCCTTTACTCCTTTGAGCACGAGGAGGACGTGTGCCCGATGACGAAGCACCCTTGGAACTGGGTGTGTCTTTGGTGGGAGTAGTCCGAGCTCGCTTAGGAGGCATGGCCTGCACACACACAACATTATAAACACCACACAAGTAAATAAAACCAACAAAACAACCAAGAAAAACCTTAGGAAACCCATTGAGGCATTTCACTAAACACTTGGTGAGCAATACAGGACATATAGGCAAAAATACTACATGAGCTTACCAAAATGATACTAAACATGTCCATGAAACTCCACAACCATTAATAATCACAAGAAGTTCCAAAAAGCATCTAGACAACAAGTATATATCCAATGGTATGAACCCAATATGATCATGGTAAACAAGCTCATAATCCAAAGCATAACCAACAAATAATAATGAAGTATCAATAGAAAAACAGAGAGTAATAAGAGTTTCCTAAACAGATAGAAGGGGATGAAAAACTTCTCTTGTTCGTGCTTAGAGAATATATGCACGATTTGAACTTAGTTGGCAAGAATTTCAAACAGATGGGCTGGAGAAGAAAACAGTGTGGGCCGTTACTGTTCAGAGGACGTACGTACGTCTTTAGTACGTTCGTACGTCGGAATACAAGAAAAACCTTGCTGCCTGAACATGCGTACGAACGTTATAACACCGTTCGTACGTTCCTCCAAAAAAAAAACATCTGCCTCCACAAACATTCGAACGTGCTAATAACGTTCGTACTCTCCCTTTTTTTTTTTTTTTTTAACAGAAAACCAAACCAAATGACAAACAACACAAACCATAATAAGAAGAGAAAAGGAAAAGAACCGATGTACCATAGAAGTGAAGAGGAATACATCATGAACTTCCAAAAACAGTAGCCAATCCCAATCCGTACAAAAATAAGAGGCAATATATGGTGATAAGCAAAAGATTGAACAAATAAGAGAATTGAAGTGCATCATAAACTAAACCTCGGTGTGTGTAGATGCAATGCAATGCATAAAGAGAGAAAAAGTTCACCACTAGAACACACCCTTTGAAGACCTAGAATATAGAACCATCAACAAGAGACATACGATTAAATTAGTAAGTGAGCATAGAAGAAACAAACTTCAACCCCCTTTGAAACAAACGTTATGAGTAGAAGGCAAACGAATATAAATATGATCTTTCAAATGAAAACCAAGACATTAAAAAGGCAAAGGAATATAAACTTTGTATGCCTTACATAAAAAACAATGAACATGCGCTTGGATTTTTATTTTGCCGTATGTGGTGGAGTTTAGTCTACATCACTCTAATGTCATTCCCGCGTGGGAGGGATTTTTGCCTCCATCTTTTCAAAAACACGAGGGTAGGGTGTAGCCTACATCTTTTTGACAAACACAAACTCAAGAAGTGCAATACCATGATAACGTGCAACACAAGAACTAACATCTCTTGAGTGCATCCGTCAGAGCATGACCCTCACAACCCCAACGGGTTCTTAGCCAACTGATATTGCATCAAAGACAATCAAATGGCTGGGGATAAAGTGAGTCATTGACCACTAACAAGAGTTGTAATAGGAAGATAAGAATGTTCAATAACACTAACAACAAGATGAACATTAACCAAAATAAAGGAGAGATAGCTCAAGATCACATAAATACTCGAGAGATAGAGAAGGTCTATGAGTTCAAAGAATATGTAAGTGGTTTCCAAAGACTCCCATTATGCAAGCATGCCGTGCACTGTGCAAACAAGCGAGGAAAAATGCATGATACATACCAAAACATACTTAAGAGTTCAAAAAGAGAAAACACGCAAACATATTGTAACTTATTTAAGACAATTGAATTAAACCAATATCTCAGAAAAGATGTAACCATCAACACATACATGGAATAAATAAAGAAAAATAGAAGGAATAACCAACTATGTATTCAGAGATGCAACATGATCTGCAAGCTAAACAAACAAAGCATAAAAAGTAGAAACACCAAACAAATAGCCTATGTGGTTAGAGAAATATGCAATTCAAATAACACAAGGCTAGAAACAACCTACATCATCCCAAATATGGGACACCACCAGACCTTTGCAAGTCCAGAAAAACCTTCAACTTATCTTTTCTTACCCATACTTGTTTAACACTAGGCGTGCACACCTTGGGAGTTGAAAAGATATGAGATCTCCCCTTAACAAGCTTTGCAATAGACTTGTCCTTAACTAATTCCACCTTAGTCTTTGACTTCCTTTTGTTGGAGTACCTGTTTTTCTTAAACCTATGACAATAGACATTAGAATTCCAAGGTCTAGAAAACGCACAAGAAGGAACATAAGAATCAACAAGATTATAATTAGAATGAACATGAGAATAACATTTAACATGTTGATTAAAATCCCAACAAAAGCTATCCAAATGACCATCTCTACCACAATAAGAACAATGAAAAACATTAGACTTACTCAAAGAATTCTTATAAGAAGATGTGGTGGTAGAAGATGAAACATGTATGTCACCATTGTATTTGTGACATGGTGCCTTAACAAAACATATACCTCCATTATGAGAACAATATGGCTTATCAGTAAAAACAGCCTTACCATTAACCTTAGACTTAAAATTCTTACGAGAAACATGCTGAACATTAGTAGCATTAAGTCTAGTCTCAATAGGTGGGGTAGGCAAAAGGGCAGGCAAACTAGTAGATTTTACAGGAGTAATCACACTAGATGAACTAGTAGAACTATCAATAGGAGAATCAAATCTAGTTTTGTCCAAAACCTGCAATTGGAGTTGAGTAGACGTTAAATCGTTCTTTGTTACCTCATACTCCACCAATAGAGATTTGTATTTCTCATCGACCTCCTGATTGGCCTTCTCTAAAGCTGCAATTCTACATAACAAGTCAAGTTTTTCTTTGTCAAATAATTGAGAAATAGAAATTGTATCATCTGCAGCACAAGAAATCTGTTTTTCAAGAATCTCAATTTTATCCTGCAAAGAAAGATTAGCCTTTTCCAAATTTTCAATTTTGGATTCATAAACTTCCCCTTGAAGCATATAGTCCTCTGCACAATGTCTGAGTCGTTGTTCTAGAGAATCAACCTTAGTCTGCAAAACACCATTATCTTCAAAACAAACATTATCAGAAATAGCAGACACATTACAATTAGCTTTATTAAATTTTTCCTGCAAATCAATATTAGCTTTTTGTAATCTTTCACATTCTTTTGCAGAAAGTCTGTAAAGAAGAGCCCAATCACTATTGCTAACAACATACAAATTATCATCCTTTTCAAAATCAGATTTTGGTTTTGTAGATTTAGACGATTTAGCAATAAAATTATTATGACCAGACTCATGAACCATCATTGCACTCATAGGATCGTTAGCGTGAGCCTTGACGCTCCTTAACCAGCCCCCAGCGACTGATACCAATTGAGAAACTACAAATAGTGCTAATCTAACAGTTCAATATTCAAACAACTTAAACGATATGCAGAAAGTAAATAACACACAGAAATTTTTAACGTGGTAAAACCTAATATGGGAAACGTCCACGGTTGTCCTCTCGACAACAAATAATCCACTAGATGAAAAGAGATGTACAAACCTATCAACTACCTGCACTCACTGCGAGTTGATACTCCTGGTTATCTCTAACACCTTGACTTCACCAGAGCACCTTGATGTACGCACAAGACACTCGACTTCTTGATGAACACACAAGAAGACTCGAAGCCGATCTATGTAACAAGCTTACACCAGAGTTCCTTGATGAACACACAAGGATACTCGACTTCTTGATGAACACACAAGAAGACTCGAAGCTAAATCAATATAAACAATAATGAAGAAGAAGATGAATGGGGAAGAAGAAGATGAGTTCAATCACCAAAACCACCTAAACCAAAACCTAAACAAACTCCAAGAAACAAGAGGTGAATTGGACGGCCAAAGAACTGTCTTGTTCTATGGAAGAGAAACCCTATTTATACTTAGGGTTGAAAACCTAGAAAAATGGGCCGAAACTGTGCAAACCGACTTTGGACGTTCGTACGTCGATATGACGTTCGAACGTCGCTACACAAAAATAAGCCTGCTGCCTAACATGACGTACGAACGCTCTAACTCGGTACGTACGTCTCCATACGAAAACACGTCTGCTGCCTACTTGGACGTACGAACGTTCTAACTGCGTACGTACGTCCTGACCAAAAGAAGTTCGCTGCTTCAGTGAACGTACGTACGTTCTAACTAGGTACGTACGTCCAGAACCCAATAACGTATCCTGGACAGAACTAAGAAACACGAAGAACACGAGACGACCATGCGTACATCTTGATTTTCCTAACAATGAATTCAAGGCGAGATAACCAAGGACACTTTGTCACAAAATTGATGTCAAACCACTTCGTGCCGGTTTCAAAACAAACAGAAAAAAAAAAAAAAAATTCTGTACTTGTGTCTGCAACACTAAAATTATATAAAATTTTTGAAAAAAATTCAAAATTTTCAAACTGTATCGAAAAATAACCTCAATCTGCAAATAAATTTGTTAAACAGTAACAAAAGAATTCCGAAAACCAAAATTTTCGGATATATAACAAGTACTTAATATATCCTGTTTCAAAATGTTAGAACAGTAAACCAAAATAACAAAATACTAACATATAATTTATGTCTTAAGATTGTTGGGCACTATGCTAGTAATAGGCTACTGCACAAGTATAAAACTAAGTGAAAACAGACTAAGTAAATTATGCAAACCAGAACAGAAAACAAAGGACAGTATGATTTGATCGAGTCGAGAAATATCTCTGTCCTTAAGACATAATTTGCCCCAATAGGTGTTATATGGGTGTTATGCAAACTGTCACCCAGGATACAACGATCAGTACCTTCGTCGTGTACAGCACTTCAAACAAAACGAAGACGGCGAACAAGTTCAGTGATGTAACTCTCTCAAAGACACACAGACACAATGAATTAATAAAATGAGTATGAGGTTTTTCGAATGAATGAATGATGCAGACACTGACCACTTATTTATAGCAAGGAAAAATTCAGTGAACAGACACTTGGGCCGAACCAGTTCATTGAACAGACACACCTAATGGGTCGAACAGTTCAATGAATGGACACACCCATTTGGGTCGAAAAGACACTTTGGGCTTGAAACGGTTTCATCAAGGGACACAACTATTGGGCCCAAAACAGTTTCATGAAAGGTCACACCTATTGGGCCGAACCAGTAGCAAACCGGTTGGGAATGGGTGTACACCTATTGGGATTTATTCCAATGAACCTTTCAACAAAAAGAATATGTTGGTTCACCAAGCCGAAGCCCAAGCCGAGTGGACGAACGGACGGCGAGCGCACGTGTGTGTGTTTTTCAAGCCCAAGCCCATGTAAGGTTTCGCCCAACGCGCGAAAATATTGTAACCCCAAGGGTCACGCCCTTATTGTACATGAGTAGTTTATTAAGAGCAAACCTTATCTACATGGGTCAAATGTGGGACTATCACATTTTCCTTGCTTTGTCTCAAGTTGTACCACTTACATTAGTAACTTGGGACGCCAATTTCTCATTCAATATGAAACCGTTTTGGACGTATGAATACTCTACGAGCATCTACTCGAAATGAGGATTCCATACATATCAAGGTCTAGCTCAACGTAGCTCTAGAACATGTCGAAATGTTCTTCCAAACACCTTATCAGATTTCTGTCAGATTTCTGACAAAATCTGCTGAAACAGTTTCTAACACTATGCACAATTGAACCCCAACCCAGTAGAAAATTTCTAAACGTCCAGTGCTTCTGGATTGAGAGGTAGACAACCCGTGCCACAACATTCCCATTGTTTCCAATCTAACGATGTCAACAATCTTTTGAGCTCCCTTAAAGATTAACTCATTTCTGGCATGTCATACACACCTAATAACCGCATAAGGAGCCACCCTCCAAGGCTCACATCCCAGTTGTGCACCCTGCACTTTTGGCCATGCTCGTAGCCACACTTCCACTGTAATGAAATCGTTCAGCTTTGTACGATCAAAATCGATAGGAACCATGATTTGTTCCCACAAATCTCTGACAAACGTATGGTGTAGAAACAAGTGCCCCATGGTTTCCTTTTCAACATTACAAAGAACACAAACCTGATCCACATTGATGCCCCTTCCACTCAGGTTCTCCTTTGTTAGCACTCTTCCTAAAAGTAAGCACCAAAAAAAGAACTTAACTTTTTGAGTGATTGGAACTTCCCAAATCAGCAGCGAGCAGAAATTGAAACTTTGAGAACTGATCGGACCTTGTAAATGTTGATAGAAGCTTCTCACCGAGAAAGACCCACTCTTACTCCATTTCCAAACACAACTATCTTGTTCCTCCCCAATGTCGTGCCAAATCGCACAGTTTAGTAGTCTTTGAACTGAAGCTTGCTCTCGTTCAAGAATTGACCTTCTAAAATGGAAGTTCCTATAGCCCTCCCCCTCATTCCAGAAATCTTTCACAACTCCACTTCTCTTATTTGTCAGCTGGAACAACCTTGGAAAGATATCACATAAGGGTCTCTGTTGATACCAAACATCTTTCCAAAACTTGATTTGCCAACCATCCCCTAATTGGCACTTTATGCCTTTCTCAAACTCAGTCCACTGTTGTGTAATTCCTTTCCATAGACTTCCCCCTGAATGTACACCGTACAGTTTTCGGCCGCCACTCATTCTCTCATCTTCCATATTTCGCATTAATCACTGACTTCCACAATGCACCCTCCTCCTTTCCATAACGCCAAAGCCACTTCCCCAATAGAGCTTAATTTGTTTATCTCCTGAATTCTCACCCCCCCCCCCCCTCCATTTTTGTTTTACACACATCTTGCCATGGAACCAAATGAATCTTCCTTTTTTTTTCACCGATGAACCCCACAAGAAATCTCTAATCACCCTTTCAATTCTCCTTGCTGTAGCTTTCGGACAGTGAACAGAGATAATTGATACACTGGTAGATTAATCAGAGTACTTTTAACCAGCGTTAGTCTCCCTCCTTTCGACAGTAGCTTTCTTCTCCACATAGCCAATCTGTTTTCAATAAGCAGTAGGATAGAATCCCAAACCAACTTGCTTTTGTATCACGCCCCTAAGGGCAACCCCAAATACTTGCGTGGGAGATTTTCACTCCGACAGCCCAAAACCGCTGCCGAGGTCTCAAAATGCATCACTTCCCCAATTCGAATCAAAGAAGTTTTTTTGTAAATTGACTTTTAAACCAAAAGTGGCTTCAAAAATCAACAATAGAGCTTTCACTACTAGCATTTGAGTTCTTGATGCCTCTGTGAACAATATTGTATCATCAACGAACTGTAAAATGCCTACCTTTGTCCCATTTTGTACAATCTCGACTCCCTTAAAAATCCCCAAATTCATTGCTTTTGAAACCAACCTCGTCAGAGCTTCCATTACAATAACAAATAAAAAAGGAAAAATTGGGTCTCCTTGCTAGAGACCCCTTTGGGTTTGAAAATACCCAACCGACGTACCATTCACTATACACAAGAAAGACACAGTCGACACACGTAAAAATCCATCCTCTCCAAATTTGGCCAAACCCCATACGAGAGAGCAAATAATTTAAAAACGACCAACTCACATGGTCATATGCTTTCGATATATCAATCTTACGCACCTGGAGTTTTGTATTAAACTTATTAAAATGGAGATTTTTTTCAGTGCTATTTATCTACATGTCCCAATGAGTAGTCTGTGGTAGAGTCACTCATTATTACGATATTTGTATGTTTATGTGCATATTAAATGGCCCCATTTTATAGGTATGGGCGTATGACATTGGAGATAGCCTTTAAGAAATGAACTAACTACCATTGATGTAACTAAGATTGCTTTAAAGGCGAAATGGAAAACATGAACCCCTTAAAAGATTGCTTTAGAGAAATGCCCACCACAATATCCAAGATCTTCTATGTACCAGAGAGATGACTTCACTGGTATGTGGAACTATTGTTATTTGTATTCCCAAATTAGCCTTAGGTCACTTATTCTCTTTATTTTGCTAATATCTTTATAGTGGGGGCATATCAGTCATTTAGATTTTTATGAAACTTATTGCATCTTGTATTTAGCTGTTGTACTTTAGTTGTTATTCGGTACATTTTCGGTATGGTGTATTACGGTACATTTGTTTGTACACCACACAATCTTCCACGTGGACTCAAGTGGAAACTTGCTACCGGTTAGTCTAAAGTCAACAAAAATTTGCTCTTATTGTTTCTTGAATTTTGTCATCCATATAGCAATTTTGTCATCCATACAGCTGCTTGCCATCCATATAGCAATTTTGTCATCCATACAGCTGCCACCTGTATGTTTGACTGAAAAACTAAAAGAAACAATAAAAATTGCATAACCGGTTACCAAGTTGTCCTAGTCACATTGTGTGGACGAAAATGTTGCTCGCACCGTAATGTACTTAGTTAAAATGTATTGAATAAATGGCTTTGTTAGCTCTAGGTATCCTGATTTTGGGCTCAAGGGCAAGTTGTTATCAAAGTAAAAAACAGAACTCTCTGTCACAAAGCTCTTCACCAACCTTGTTCACTTGCTCATTACCTTCACTCACTTCATTAACAAGTTGATGAGTAAAATCAATGTCAAAATCAATATGAATGCCTTATTTCTCTTATGACAGTGAAATTAATGTCAATATCAATATTTATGGTTTGATTCTCTTATGCTTTTTTTTTTTTACCAAATACATACATAAGGATTTGTTTCATGCGGAATGATATGTTTCAGATATATCACTTGTACCAATAGAACATTGTGATAACCCAATATATGTGCAATATAACAATAATAAAGCAAACAATAAAGCAGTAAACAAATAAAAAACACATAAGAATTTTTAACGTGGTAAAACCCAATATGGGAAACGTCCACGGTTGTCCTCACGACAACAAATAAATCCACTAGATGAAAAGAGATTTACAAAGTACCTATCAACTACCTGCAATCACTGCAAGTTGACACTCCTGGTTATCTCTAACACCTTGACTTCACCGGAGCACCTTGATGTACGCATAAGACACTCAACTTCTTGATGAACACACAAGAAGACTCGAAGCCGATCTATGAAGCAAGCTTACACCAGAGTTCTTTGATGAACACACAAGGATACTCGACTTCTTGATGAACACACAAGAAGACTCGAAGCTAAATCACTATTCAATAATTAAGAAGAAGATGAATGGGGAAGAAGGAAGAAGAAGATGAATGGGGAAGAAGAAGATGAGTTCAATCACCAAAAACCTTAAACAAAACCTAAACAAACTCCAAGAATAAGACTTCAATTGGACGCCCAAAGAACTAACTTGTTCTTTGGTAGAGAAACCTTATTTAAACTTAGGGTTAGAACACACACAAAATGGGCCTGAATTGCTGAAATCCACATTGGACGTACGTACGTCGAAACAACGTTCGTACGTCCCCATACTGTAAAAGTCCGCTGCCTGCTTGGACGTACGAACGCCCTAACTAGGTACGTACGTCCTGACCAAAACATGTTTGCTGCCTAGCATGACGTACGTACGCCCTAACTAGGTACGTACGTCCTAAACCCAAAAACTCACTTTTGACAAACTTGACGCGAAGAGAAGGACTAGGGACGACGCGTGTACAACGAGGTTTTCCTAACAATGAACTCAAGGCGAGATAACCATGGACATCCAATGTCACAAAATTAATGTCAAACAACCGAGTGCCGGTTTCAATCTCCCCCTTTGACATTGATTTTGTGACAAAAACCTATGACTCTAATAGCACTTATAAAACGTGCTTACAAACCCAAACCATGGCATTTATAAAACATGCCTACAAAAACACTCAAGGTATAACACATACCGAGTCACCAATTCTTGATATCCAGCTTGAGTAAGACACTTTAACCATCAGAGACCGAACGGAAGCAACAACAATCAAAGAGCCAACGGAAGTTCCTCGAACAACTCCCCCATACTTCATGAGCTCCAAGGTTTAATACTCGAGCTTACCCAAAACTGTATATGCACTTTGTGATCATCATCACTTTCACTCACCCATACATGTTCACTCCCCCAAAACTGTACAACCTCTAAACATCAACACGTTCATTCCCCCATACGTGTAGCATACCTGAAACATGACCCAAAAATACACTAACAAAAAAGAAGAATGTGTTAGTATTAGAGTCATAAATCTCCCCCTTTTTGTCACAAATGAAGCAAGAGAACAAAAGAAAGAGAAAAGAAAAATACCAAACCATAACAAATAAGATTAAAGAAGAAAAGAAAGAGAACAATCATGTTAACAACAAAAAGGATATGCAACGGAAGCCATAAAATAAACACTTGTTAACACGATGTCAATACAAAGAATTCTCCCCCTAAACAAAAGCTCCACCTAAATGCAATGCATATGAGAAAGATGCCCCTAGAACAAACAAACCAAATAAGGATATTTGAAACACACAAAGAACCATGCATACAAGGGTAGAAGAGAGTATATGCAAGCTCAATTAAAACAGGATACTTAGTAAAGATGAATAAACTTGGTTTCATTAAACAAAGTACGCACCAATCAAAGATTAAGATATGAAACCAAATATCTACTAGAAATGCATCATACAAACATCCTTGGTGTGTGGGAAAGCTAAAGAAAACACAAAGAGAGTCATTTCCACACCTCACTCACAAACCATAAGAACACTCAAAACAACTAGTATTCACCATTAGAAGGATTTCACTTCACAAACGCCTAAACAGACAAGGGGAAATGCACTTATAACCTGGTTTTTTTTTTTTTTTTTTTACTGTGCATAAATTAACATGTGAAAGGGATTTTTACCTTCATCTTTTGCAACATGTGGTAGGGTGTAGCCTACATCTTTTTAAATTACTTCCCCTTTTCAAAGTAGTGCAACATCATAGTAACGTGCAACACAAGAACTAACATCTCTTGAGTGCATCCGTCATTGCATGACCCTCACGGCCCCAACGGGTATGTATACCAAATGATTTCTTTCTCAAGAAGATCAAAAGGCTGGGGATTTTGTGAATTGTTGACCACTACCACACCGCCTTCATACTAATAATCAAGATAACATAAGAAGGCATGCATACGTATATTTCCAACTAATGATTATCCTAGAAGTTCATCATGTTCAAAGGATGGAAAAAGATATGCAAACAAACTCTCAAAGTGTCACCTAGTTGTGCATAGTGTAAACAAGCAAGGATATATGCATGAGACACAACTAGATAAATGTTGGTCTAAAATCTAAACATGAAAGCACAAGCGTATGCTAAGTGTAATAAAATAGTTATATCCATGAATATTAAGCATACAAGAATGATTGAAAGTAATAGACCAATCTAACCACATGCATATACATAGTATGTGTATCCCAAACACCCATAACAAAGTAAACTATTTTTTTTTTTTTTTTTTTTGATATTCAACCCAAACAAACAAAGCATGCATAAACAAAAAGACAAAACACACCAAACAAATAGCCTATATGGTTAGAAAAATATGCAATTAAAATAACACAAGGCTAGAAAACAAACAAAAAAAATAAAAATACGAAGATGATATTCAATCTGACTTTAAGAAGTCAAAAAAGAACGTTCAAGTCATCCTTTCGTACCCATACTTGAGAGATATTCTGCAAGTTGGACCCGGATATGGAGGATTTTTGAATATTATCCCTGATAGTAGACTTTCCAATCCTTAACCTCTCATTCTCTAGACTACATTTGGCAGCATCGATGCTTCTATCCCATATGTGGGGTGGTTTGATGACCTTTTGCACAACCATCTTTCTATTGTTGAAGTGTTGTGGTTTTTTAGGGCCACTTCTTCGCATAAAAGGAGGCCAAGAGGAATGATGAGCCTGTACAGAAAAAGAACAATGTGAGTTCCAATAATTATTACCATAAGAAGAAGAATATGGAACCATGGAATTTTTATCCCAACAGAAAGCTGAAGTATGACCTAACCGACCACCAGTAAAACACTTAAAATGTCTATGGTTAGGACTTGTCTTGTTCTTGGTCATCACATTTGGCTTAGATTCAAAAGCCTTGATAGGTGGAGGCGGAGTAGGAATATGAGGATTTGGTAACAAAGGCGGCAATGATGGCCTCACAAAAGAAGTAGTAGGAGGGACACAACTGGAGGAAGCTCCAACATAGTCATATCCTAAACCAGTCTTATCTGAAGAAAACTTTCCACTTTTAATAAGGGTGTCTAGATCAACTGAAGCTTTCTCAAACCCTTGCAATCGCTTAGTAGAAGCAAATAAATCCTTTTTCACAGCTTCATGCTCAAGCAACAAAGAACGATACTTATCTTCTATCTCACGATTGGATATTTCCAAAAAAATAATTCTAGATTGGAAATCTAGCTTTTCTTGGGAAAACTCCTCAGATAAGGCATTCATATCACCTGCAAGTACATATTTCTCTTTTACAAGAGACTCAACCATATCATTTAAAATCTGATTAGTCTTACGCAAGGATTGACATTATTTAACAGATGACATATGTAATTCCCTTAACTCACCAGGACTTACCAAAATAGAATCATCGAATTCATGATCGACAATATCGGTTACCTGACAATCCACATTCTCATTCAAAGATGCTCCATAGGCAACACAATGTGTAGCATGGTCTTCCGCTACATCATCATCATCATCATCATCGCTTTCATCTTCCTCCCAAGTGGTAGATAACTTGATTTTTTGTTGTTCTATCCCTTGTGCACCAAATTTCTTGGGAAGCTTACACTCGTCTAAACCATGGTTAGTCAAACCATTATATTTCATAGTCTTAAAAATATGTTTAAGATAACGATAAATGATACTTATATGTCGCTTAGTGTCAAGAGACTTATCATGATTAATTTTTTCATCTTGTACATCCTCAAAAGTTCCAGCTTTAAAAGCAAAGGATTTATTTTGAGGTTGTTCAAGTTGAACCTCAAGTTCATAAGTTCTCAATTTTCCTGCTAAGGTCTCTATGGACATGGTCTTTAAGTCATTGCTTTCTTGAATGGCATCTTTCCTAGAACGGAATCTAGATGGCAAAGACCGAAGAACTTTACGTACTATTTGAGTATCGGTGTACACTAAACCTAAAGATGCACTAGTGTTGATAATATCCTGCAAACGAATAAAGAATTCATCAAAAGATTCATTATTATCCATTTTCATAGTTTCAAATTGAGTAATAAGAAGTTCAAGCTTACTCTCTTTGACAGCAATGTCACACTCATGAGTTCTTACCAACCTATCCCAAGCCTCTTTGGATGTTATACAACCATGAACTCTCCGAAATTCACTAGCATCCAAAGCCATAAATATAGCATTAAGCCCTCTTTGGTTGTTAGTAGAAGCAACTTTGTCCTCCACACTCCATGTGTTTCGTGGCTTTACACTTGTAACAACCTCATCTGTACTACCTGTAGTAACTCTCGGTGGTGACCAACCATCTTCCACAGCGATCCACACATCCTCACTCATAGCCTGCAAATACGCAGCCATACGAACTTTCCAATAGGGAAAATTAGTTCCATCAAATTTAGGAGGACAAATTAGTGTTCCAAATTTATCAGAATCCATTAAAATTGCACTAAGGATCTACGCGTGAGCCTTTATGCTCCTTAACAAGCGCCCTGCTCCTGATACCAATTGATAACCCAATATATGTGCAATATAACAATAATAAAGTAAACAATAAAGCAGTAAACAAATAAAGAACACACAAGAATTTCTAACGTGGTAAAACCCAATATGGGAAACGTCCACGGTTGTCCTCACGACAACAAATAAATCCACTAGATGAAAAGAGATTTACAAACCTATCAACTACCTGCAATCACTGCAAGTTGACACTCCTGGTTATCTCTAACACCTTGACTTCACCGGAGCACCTTGATGTACGCACAAGACACTCGACTTCTTGATGAACACACAAGAAGACTCGAAGCCGATCTATGAAGCAAGCTTACACCAGAGTTCCTTGATGAACACACAAGGATACTCGACTTCTTGATGAACACACAAGAAGACTCGAAGCTAAATCACTATTCAATAATTAAGAAGAAGATGAATGAGGAAGAAGGAAGAAGAAGATGAGTTCAATCACCAAAAACCTTAAACAAAACCTAAACAAACTCCAAGAATAAGACTTCAATTGGACGGCCAAAGAACTAACTTGTTCTTTGGTAGAGAAACTTTATTTAAACTTAGGGTTAGAACACACACAAAATGGGCCGGAATTGCTGAAATCCACATTGGACGTACGTACGTCGAAACAACGTTCGTACGTCCCCATACTGTAAAAGTTCGCTGCCTGCTTGGACGTACGAACGCCCTAACTAGGTACGTACATCCTGACCAAAACATGTTTGCTGCCTAACATGACGTACGTACGCCCTAACTAGGTACGTACGTCCTAAACCCAAAACCTCACTTTTGACAAACTTGACGCGAAGAGAAGGACTAGGGACGACGCGCGTACAACGAGGTTTTCCTAACAATGAACTCAATGCGAGATAACCATGGACATCCAATATCACAAAATTAATGTCAAACAACCGAGTGCCGGTTTCACATTGACAATAGATAATCTGATTCATAGGGGGGAAATTGGTGCTGTCAGTCTGCATCATGTGCAAGATGTCAATGAATCCATCTCTCATTTTTTTTTTTTTTTTTTACATTGTCCCACTGCCCTAAAACTTTGGCATTTCTTCACTCAAGATCGTCTGAATGTGTTCCAAGATTTGTTCATTGTTGATACGATGGAAGAATGGTTGCAGAGATGGCCAGCAGTGGTTGCACAGGAATTTGGGAGGAGGACATGCAGACTCCTAACGTATGCCATTATATGGATAATATTGAAGACCAGAAATCTGTATGTTTTTTTAAAATATGGAGCCAAAATTTGATGAAATGGTAGAAGAGGTGAAGGCTACAATCTGGCACTTGGAAGCAAACTGGGTGGGAAGGAGGCGTTTCAAATTCACAGATTTGATTTGCAGATGGAAGGAAGTCATTACAGGACAGTTAACAGTTGATCCTGGTTAGAGTCTTTTGCTATGTTTTGGAAGGGTCCGGTGTATTGCCAGGAATGGCGTTTAACCTTACGGTGCAGCAATGCATGCGGGCTCAGCCGCTCAGGGCTTGTATTCTTTTATTTTTTTTATGAATAAAATCCTATCTTCATAATAAAAAATAAAAAAAAACTAATCTTTCTTCTCTTGCCAACAAAAAAAAAAAGACTATGTTTGTTCTCTTTTGCATCTGTGTACAAGGACTATTCATTATTGGTCTTTAAAATCGCCACTGTTGTTGTTATGCACGCAATCAACAGTACTAGTAATATACAATGTCCATAGACTTTGATCTAGGGGTGGCAATCGTGTCGGGTTCAGGTCGGGTCTTAAGTCTTAACAGGTTGGGGTGTTTTTCGCTTAAACCCGAACCTGACCTGTTAACCTGTTTAACTCTTTTTCCTTAAACCCGAACCTGACCTGCTAATTAAACAGGTCGGGTTCAGGTCGACCTGTTTAGACCTGTTAAGAGCCAAGGTTTGAGTTGCAACCAATATCCAACTGAAATTGCTCCACGAAGCTCAACAACAGGAAGTGTAGCAAGTGCAAACACTACAGCTTCATCAGGCCAACCAGAACCCCTCAAAGCATTTGCAACATTTAAACCAAAGCTTGAAGCTCTAATTGAATCAGAAGCAGCAGAAACAATTAGAAAAGTTGGTAAGAGGAATTAATGGAGCTGTGAGGGATTATAAGTGGTTTTCTTTGATGGGGTTTTGCTTGAGAAAAGATTGTTGAAGTTGTTGTTGGAATAACAGCCATTGAAGAAAAAGTGAACAACTTTTAGCTCAAACTGCAAGTAGCACTGTAGCAGTATTGACTTAATGACTTCCATGTTTCCCAAGTTGAAGGTTTTATTCCCTGTTTGGTTACACTTTAGAGGTTCTGTTTCTTCTTTTTTTTCCTGTAAATTAGGTAGATCTTGTGGTTCCGGGAGCTTGGTTGTAATTGAGTACTGCTTTTCTATAATGAATATGTGAGCAACACGTGCAATTTGATGGGCATTGATTGGTTTATGTGAATTGTGGAGTATAATTGAAATCATATCTGGGAGTATGGAAATTATTTACTAACGGGTTTCGGGTCTGACCCGACCTGTTAATATTCAGACCTGAACCCGACCTGTATATTAAACAGGTTAACAGGTTCGGGTCAAAATAACCCGCCAACCCGATAAGGCTAAACCCAAACCTGTTTATATCGGGTCGGGTTCGTGTCAGGTTAACGGGTCTCGGGTCACTTTGCCAGCCCTACTTTGATCCATTGAATTTTAACAATGTTCTGTCTCTTTTGCATCTTTTGGTACAAGGACTATTCATTATTGGTCATTAAAATCGCCACTGTTGCTGTTACGCCCGCAAGCAACAGTACTATACAATGTACAAACAATATATATATATATATATATATATATATATATGACATTGATACTTAAGTGATTGTTAACAGACCACTATAATCAGATTAAGCAAATGTATAAAGCACATAAAATAAAATATATCAGCAAAATGCCTCATAAGTGCCTAGTGAAGAACTTGTCCTCAGTTTCTCTTCATTATCATCGGCTTTCACCCACAAAAGCACATAAAGGCCTACTACCACGAAAATTGCTCCAAGTATGCTGTAATGACATTATATTTAATTCAGAAATTGGTAATCCAAAACAAATGAGACAACAACAACTATTGACATGACTTATGTACCTTCCTAAGTGAGCATCTTTCCTTAAGACGGCTGTCTCGAGCAGGAACGTGAATACAATGAGAAGAGGGGAAAACGCAGACGTGAAAACAGGACCCTTTTTGTGTATACACCATGTTTGCGCATAGTATGATAACCCAGTCACAACAATGCCCTGTGCATTGCCAAAACGACAATCAAGCTAACAATTTGTAAGCGATTATCATTTAAGGACATATATTAAAGAAATAACCAGTGTTTGAAACTACATATTTATTGAACTAGCTCTCATACCTGAATTTGAGATATTCGTCAGAATATCAAAAGGTTGAAACATACCCCATATAAAATCACTGGAAGTTCATAACTATCATGGAAGTTTATCTTCCATGCAGAAACATTTGTTTCAGTTAATCCTGTGATTATTGCAATTTGGAGAGTTCCACAAAAACACATAATTGCCGATAAGGACATCTCCGCAGGATACTTAAATCAGTTAAATGTGACATCTTCCTGCACAAACATTTCTTTAAAAGTTAACAGATCAAGACACCCCTGTACATTTTGCTCCAAGGAATTCATCTATAATTCCCCACGTCTCATCCTTAACATATTAACTAACGTACCAATAATAGACTTGCTTATGATCCGCTGAGGATTGACCCTGTAACCATGAGGCACCCAATTGCCCAAGTACCAATATCGGAAACTTCGTGCAGGGAAGAAAGTATATAGATCCGTGGTCCAGACCATAGGACCATGATTATGGCACCAGTGAGGGATAAGATAATGCCCCATAGCTTTGCTTGACCATTGATAGAGCCAAATGGGAGTGCTTCTCGCCCGATGATAACAGCCATGAGGAATGTAACAGCATTTACAGTGTTCATAGCTGTAGATTGAAAAGTGGCAGATATGTAACCAAGGCTGGATGTTAAAAGCAACTGAGCTAATGGTATCCTGCACACATTCACAGAACGAAGAACTAGGATATGAGTAATAAAAGGAAAATGACTTTGTATTTCAGAAAAGGGAAAAGTGTCATATAATTAGGATTGTGTGCACTCCTTTCGCAATCATTATGTACATATCATAACACAAATGAAAGGAACAAGGCACTTGAGCATTTAGATACATAAAGAGAGAAGAGCGAGTGTAAGAGAATAATTACTGTAGGAAGCCAACTAGGGAAGCCCAGCAGAATACTTTGAGAGTAATAGGTGGCCTTTTCCCTCTGTGATACAAGTAGCAGCAAACACGAAGAACATTAAATTTGGATATGGCAGAAAATTTATGTAAACTGTGGGTGGAGTAATTTACCTTTCAAAGAGGAAAGCAAGAGAAGAAAGAAGAAAGGTGGAGACGAGATGCTCATAGAAAACAAAGACAATAGAACTAACACCACCGCCTGTTATCAAGGATTGCACGAAAACAATAAAGATTGAAAAGGCAAGAAAGATCAGTGTCATTAAGAAATGAGGTATGTATTCCTTCCATCTTCCACACCACTCCATCAGACTCCTTTCCCTTTTAATTTTTCTTTCCCAAACAGTCACTCTCAAGTCACAACCAGAGTTTTGTAGATGGAAGCTTGGCTATGTAATTTAGCTACACAAAGGAAAAAAATGTGTTTGCAACACCTACTCGCGCAAAACCAAGAAGATGCCAATACAATCAATGCAGGTCAAGTGGGCGCCAAACTAACACAAGTTGCAAGTTACAAGCACACACTCTTCAGTTAGACATAACATCATTTTAATTTCCCTCATTACTTCCCCCCACCCTCTTTTTTTCTCAGTTTCTCCTCTGCTTCCAAGTGGAAAGAAAAAACGAAAACGCAGTGAACTGAAGCAATGAGGACTGGTTATAAGCTACAATAATAGTGTAAAGAGAATGGCTCAAAGTCTATATACCAAAACACAAGTTAATAACATATAGAAAACAGTTTTAGAAATATAATGGTATTTCTTAATCATTTTAATCCAAAAAAAATTATCAAACAAATAGCTCAAAATGCATGATTGGGGAAAATGGGATAGAATAATGAATAATTTCCTGTAAGTCCACCAGACCAGCACCAACCATGGCGTGCGGATAATGTCAATCAAAGAACTAAATTCCAAGTTGAATTTCACAATGGTGATAACTGAAGCAATAGTGCCAACTTTTCTCATCTTGATTTCTTTAAACACACAACAAGCTGAAATGAAAGTTGACTATTTCATATATTACAACTGTTTGGGTAGAAGTTGAAAAAAGTTCGATCAGAGAAATTTTCGAAAACTTAGGATTCTCAAAAGAAGGCATGAGTGTATTTCCAAAAAATCGAAAGTTAAGTTTTTATTAATATACCAATATAAACATATCATATAATTAAATAATGCAATCATGCATACAAAACTTAATAGCATATTTTAGCTTAATGGTTCATAAGTGCCTAGTAAAGAACTTGTGCTCAGCTTCTCTTCATTTCCTTCGGCTTTCGCCCACAAAAGCACATAAAGACCTACTATCACCAAAATTGCTCCAAGAATGCTGCAATGACAATGCGCTTTATTCAGAATCAAGAAAACGTTAAATGAGATTTTAAGACAGTTGAAATATCTAGAAATCGACTTAATTTAATTACCTCCCTAAATAAGCATCTTTTCCTACTACGAATGTCTCGAGCAGGAACGTGAATACAATGAGAAGAGGGGTAAATGCGGACGTGAAAACAGGGCCCCTTTTGTGTATACACCATGTTTGTGCATAGAATGATAATCCAGTAACAATAATACCCTGTCATTACCAAACCAACCAATCTCATAAGCAACTATTATACTATGGAAGGCCATATCTTAGAAGCATTAAGCATAATATCTGAAGGTTGAAATACTACCCCGTATAGAATCACTGGAAGCTCAGAACTACCACTGAAGTTTATTTTCCATGCCGAAGTACTTCTTTCGGTTAATCCTGCGATTATTGCAATTTGGAGAGTTCCACAAAAGCACATAATTGCCGATAAAGACATCTCTGCAGGATACTTGGTTGTGATATCTTCCTGCACAGTGCACACAATACGTATAAGTCTATAAATCAGTACAGTCCCTACACATTTTATTTGCTCCATAGAGTTCGCCTATCTTTTACATCATAAAATTTCCAAGGTTTTATCTCTAAACATCTTATTAAACATACCACTAATAGACTTGATGATGATCCGCTGAGAATTGAAACTACGACCATGAGGCACCCAATTACCCGGGTACCATTGCCTGACACTGCATGCAGGGAAGAAAGTATATAGAGCTTTGGTCCAGGCCATAACACCATGATTATTGCGCCAGTAAGGGGTAATATAATTCCCCATAGTTTGGCTTGACCATTGATGGTGCAAAATCGGAATGCTTCTCGACCAATTATAACAGCCATGAGGAATGTAACCGCATTTCCAGTGTTCATAGCAGTTGTCTGAAAGGTTGCCGATATGTAACCAAGGCTAGATGTTAAAAGCAACTGACCTAATGGTATCCTTCACACATTCACACAACAAAACACTTGAATATAAGCAATATAACAAAAACGGTTTCTTGTCCTGATACTATTTCATAGAAATAATAATGAAAATGCGGAAAGAAAAAAAAATGGGGATTATAGACTAGTAGACTACTTAAATTTACGTGATTTTCAATTTTATATAAAAAATGGTTCGGTATTATTTTTACTGCTGATCAATCTTTAGCAATGCATAAAGGGTGTCGTGCACTAGACCGACACCAAGTGCAATTGCACTCTCCCTCAAGTCCTCAACTGACTCATGTCAGCCATATATGAACTTTTCCCAAAACACCTGTCTGTTTGATTTGTGTGGAAAATAGATTTCCCGAAAAATACATTTACCATATGCAACTATTCTCGAAAAAGACTATAGTGCTATATTGACCATGAAAAATCATTAGAAAATACGTAAATATGTATTGGTGAGAGTTCATAGCATCAAACCCTAATATTTCCCTATATTTTAAATTTTTAACTTATGATTTTGTTTTAAAATGTTACCGCTTATTTTCTGTGTTAAATAGCTAATCGATGACAAAATTGTGCATTGAGAAATAGTTTTGCAACATTTGGCTTGGTGTGTGCAGTGGAACCATGCCATGTCTCCATTTTCAATTGTCAACAACCACATGAGAAATTTTTCAGTAATCAGACTATAAAAGTGATTGGGAACATGCCCACATAGCATCTAAAAATAACTAAGGTGTGCCTACCAAAACCATCATTTTGTGTGGACAATAATCAATACTGCCAAATTAAATCTCCTGCAAAAGTAGTACTACAGTACTACTAGCACTGTGTAAAGGATGTGGTGGTGTGCTGTAGCAGAACTCTAAATGTTACTGGTCACAAGTACCCCTTTGAATCAATAATGGAAAACAGAAAATGCATACATTCACTCATCTCACTATCTATTAATAATGGTGTGTAATTGAAAACAACTTGGCACTTAAGCATTTAGATACATTTTTTCATAAAAAAAAAGAGAAGAGTTTCAGAGAATAGTTACTGTAAAAAGCCGACTAGACAAGCCCAGAAGAATACTTTGAGGGTAAGAGGTGGTCTTTTCCCTCTGCAATAAAAGTAGCAAAGACAGAAAACATGGAATTGGACAGAAGAAATATATACAGAAATTGTAATGGGAGGAGTGAATGGAACAATTTAATTACCTTTCAAAGAGAAAAGCAAGAGTGGAAAGGAGGATGGTAGAGACAACATGCTCATAGAAAACAAAAACAAGAGAACTAACAGTACCACCTAATATCAAGGATTGCAAGAAAACAATAAAAATTGCTAAGGCAAGAAAGTTCAATGTCATTAACAAGTGAGGTGTGTAATTCTTCAATCTTCCACAAAACTCCATCACTCTCCTTAACTTCTCTTCTTTCCCTTTTCCACAACCACTCTTCTTCTAACAGGTTTTGTAGAGGATATCTTTATAGTTTTATTCATAGGCTTTAGATATCACCAAAGACACTAGATTTAGCTACTCACACATAATATTGTGATTGTGACACCTACTATAGTGCAAGTTAGGGGTGCTCAACTTGCCCCGTGACCCGGACCCGCCCCGTTCCCCGCCCCGTTTTTTATCTCCCCACCCCGCCCCGCCCCGCCCCAATATTTGCCCCGCCCCGTATCCGCCCCAATGGGTAGCAGGGCAGGGATGGGTTTCATTGTATAGATTGAAACCCCGCCCCGTTCCCCACCTCGTATCCCCGCCCCGTATCCCCGCCCAGTTCTTGGCTTGTTATCCTTTATTAGCATCAATACCTGCATAGAAGACAAGTAGAGGATCACATTCTATTTAAAATCTTAGGGTGCGTTTGATAACCCGTTTTGCCTCAGGCAAATGGGTATTTTCTTGTATTTTGGTGATTTTACTCTGTTTGATAACACTTTGAGGCGTCGGGCAAAAGTCTGGCAAAATTTGCCTGAGATGGTCACGTGCAGCGATTTTCCTCAAAAATGCGGGAAAATTTTTCCTGACCCCCCCCTGGGAAAATTTTTCTTTGCCTCAGGCAAAGAAATTGATTTGCCAAGTATATATACCAACATATAAGTTTGTTAACCTAATCTCTCTCTCTCTCTCTCTCGACAACAATGGCGGCCACGCACAACACCGATTGAAATTTCGATCGACCTCCACCATCACAACACCGTTACTCCATCGTCACAACACCGTTACTCCATCGATCGACCTCCACCATCACAACACCGTTACTCCATCGATCGACCTCCACCATCACAACACCGTTACTCCATCGATCGACCTCACAGTTTCTGAATCGACCTCCACCATCACAAACTTTGAGAGTTTTTTGTTGATTTTGGTTATCTTCAAGCTGCATCTCTCGCTTCTTCTCGTAAGCCACAGCCACCATAAATATTTGATTGTTCTTACTTACTTCTTTTGTATTTCTCTTGCAATTCTTCATGTTATCTTTTGTAGTTTTGTTATCTTGAGTTTGTTATGAAAATATTTGATGGTCACAGCCACCACAAAGTTTTTGTAGATTAGTGATAATATATTAATATGGGTTGGTGGATGAATGTTAACATAGTTTTTAGTTCATGGGGTCAGTTACATAACTGAGCTATAAACCAGTTGTCGTTTTTCAGTTTGTTTCTGTTGGCCATACTAAAATGTTGTAAGGATACAATTCTCATTCGCAACAAATCACTAGTATATATCATTGTTATTATTATTATTTTTATTATTATTAATGTTATTATTTAATTATGGGTACTCTATTTCTTATGGTATTTAAATTTATTCTCTGGCTATATTGATATATTCATTTTGCAAAACAAATCTATTTGGTCACCTGTTTTGGATTATGGTTGAATTAGTCCAAGTGCTCGTATAAGAAACTTATGAGCACTTTTAGTCAACTGTACTATTGATTTGGAAAGCTGTAAGTATTAATATGCGTTACAAATGTTATGTCATTCTCATAATTCTATATTCCTATCTATAATATGTTTCAAATCCTGGTTTTTTTAGTGAAAAAGAAGCAAAAGAGAGAATTTACTTCATTTCCAGTGAGCGATTGGACCCAGGATTTGGTATTTATGCTGATAAGAAGGTTGCAAAGAAGCTCCAAGGTTAGATTTATATTTTAGAACCACCAATTTATGTTTAATGAGGTAAGGAATTGATAATCTAGGGGGATCCATTGATTACTATTTGTTTGTGACACCACACTCAAAGCCGAGCATCTCCAATGCTAATGTGGATTTAAAGAAATTAGTATGACACGTAAGATTAATAATAGACTAGTAGTCCAAAATTCTCTCTCCAATGCAACCATGGATAATAAATATGGATCTGATGTGGCATGAGTTATATTCCACATTGTGGAAGCAATCCTCTACATGTAGAGGGTCTCCTTAGCAAAAGAGTTGTTACTTCCATTAAAAGAGGAGTTTGATATAGTAAAACAGTTTTTATTTCCTTAAAAAAAGGAATTTGAGAGAGAAATTTATTAATTACTATATGACACATCACTTGCAAATTTATTTTTATACAATAGCATTGGAGAGTGATTTTCAATCTTGATGTCCATTAGTTATTTTTTAGTGCAACATAGGTTTCACATCTTCAAATATCCCATAAAATTGACATTCGTAGTCACATTAGCATTGGTGATGTTCTTAAGCAATAAGCACTAAGGTTTTGACCTGCTCCGTTAGCTTGCTGGAGTGTAGGGGGCAGGGGCAGTGGCCCATGCTGCCTTTGCAGCAACACCCCCATACTAGACGGGCTATAATTTAAGTTAGAGAGTAGAAAACAATAACTGCCACTCGCATATAATCCTCAGCACTGTTTGACAGAACACCTTTAACCACTCAATTAAACGGAGTCTTGAATATTTGAAGAAACTGTGTGAAAATGGGTCGTACATCTAACTTCATACGAAGTAAATATACCCAAGTGCACAGAGTGTTGTCATAATTGAAATTAACATTGTACCTATGGCATAATGTAAGAAGAGGTGAAGGGCCTCACATATCAGATTGAGTTAAGTCAGACATACAAGGTGATTAATGAATGTGAGGAATCGTGAAATTTAACATGTTTGGGTAAAGAGCAACTGAGCAAGTTTCACAGTGAATTTAGAATTCTTGCATGCTTTAATTAATTAAGGAAAATTTATATGGATAATGGTAGTTAAACTGGCCTAACCTCGTGTGATTCTAATATTGTGATTCTCGTTCTTGGTTAATGTTAGTAAGAGAAAACCCTAGGGGGAATGTTCACTCTTCTTTCTTTTCTTTTTAATATTCAAAATTTATTTTATGTTGTTTATTCAAATGCATTGACATTGTTTGTTGAAATGTCCGACTGAGCAATGCGGATGTGATTTTAAATCACATCTGGGTTTGTGGAAATTGTTTTTAACATTTGGGTTTGTGGAAATTGTTTAATCTTTTATTTGCTTGACAGCTCCGGAATTGCTGAGAACTGTCCAAGAACAACAAAATAATTTTGCGTCAACTCTGTTGGAGAAAGCTACAGATATCTGTGCTAATCGAGGGGTATGACTACTTTGCTTTTTGAGTGAATATTTATTTTTTGGCTGCCTGTTATGATGGTTTTGGAATTATTATATGTTCAGTGATGAAACCTCACTAATATAGTATCATAGATATATAAATATTGTCACCCATATTTATAACATTTAGACATCTTATAGCTTTCTTCGCAAATTAAAGTCTGCCACAACCCACATGTCATATCTTTTAGATTCCATTTACCTTTTTTTTCTTCTCGATTATAAGTTTTGAACTATTTTCTTTGTAAAGGCAAGCGGGTTTGTTCACGGGCCCCCACTACCCCTAAGTTTTAAACTATTGTTAGCATTTATTCTTTTGCTGGATAAAACATTCAATAGTTGGAGGGATTCCTAGAGACCCCAACGATGTAAACAATCACCTTCACGACATTCTGGTCAAAAACCCCTCCAGCAAAAGTAGCTTTTTTCATGTTGTGTGCATTCGTAAACCATATGAAAGGAGTGTGCATAGTCTGTATTCAAAAAATATTAGTGGTGTTATTGTTCTGTTTACCATAGGACAGATTAAATATTTTGACAGTAGTATCTTAACTAAAAACTTGTAACCCTTTTCAATGGGTTCTGGGTTTTGGGGAATGACTGTAACCGTGGTGTCATTGTAATTAACATGTTTTTTTGGGTGTAATGGAGCTGGGTCGTTGTCGTATTACAGTATTAACATGTTTTTTTGGGTGTAATGGAGCTGTCACATCTTAGTTTTATCCCCTTAATTCAGATATGATTGAAACATCTTATGGCTTCTTTAGTTCTTACAAAACAGCAGTTAAGTTTTTTCTTTTATCTTAAAACTTGCTTGATTTATATAATGTCAACGGAGTGTCGGGAATCAGGGTTCCCTTTAACAAAGTGATGCTTGCCCATACTAGAGTTTTACAGGGATGTCCTTGATGACATGCTTATATTTTTTGATTTGTTAATATTTTCTATTTCAAAATTTAGGTTAATTTATCCCAGCTTGGTGGCAGGTTCTCCCACTGATTCTTTAGAGATTGGAGTGCTGCAGCTGCACGACCACCACTACAACTTCTCAGTAAGTGTACATTACTAGTATTTACTCCTCTCTCAAAATAATTAGAACAATCTAATTATTTAATCTTCAATCAAAATGATTACAACCATCTAATTATGTTTCTTTTCCAAGTTGCAGTCTCGAAGTCTCGCATCTTCTAGCTTTTCGGTCGTCACTCTCTGAATTGAACCAGGTATTTTTTCTATCTACTATAAATGTTCATATGAACTGAGTGTGTTGCCATGTTAAGTGTTAATAGCATGTTTAGAGTTACATGTATTTCTTCTAGAAAGTATTATGATTGCCTCGATTTTTGTGTTTATCATGCTTAGGTGTACTTATTATATATGTTTCAAAATTGTATAGTTTAGAACGACATGTTGTATTTTAGAAATGTAATAGAACTATACATATTGCGCGTGTACATGTTGCACTGTATTTATCCATGCCGCAATGTATAAGTCTAGAACTATAGATAACATAAGGTTAGGTTAGTTCATTACCCAAGATGTCAATCTCTTGCCGAAGCCTATTTTTTGTATGACCAGTACTTATCTGGTCATAATCACTGTAGTATTTTTTAGTTGAGAAATGGATAATATTTCTAAACAAGAACGGTCAATGAAGCAACTCCTTTGGAGTACTGCAACCCTTTTGTACGGGGAATCAATTGTCAAGCTATTATTGATGGCCTCTGACAGTGGCAGTAATGAGGGTCAGAGCACTTACGTGTAATTCGACCTCTATTGCTTAAAACCTTGTTAGTAATATTATTTATTAATCCATGTGTACTTTGTGACTTCAGGCAACCCCAGTTTACGTCACTGTAGTATTTTTTTGTCGAGAAATGGATAATATTCTTAAACAAGAACGGTCAATGAAGCAACTCCTTTGGAGTACTGCAACCCTTTTGTACGGGGAATCAATTGTCAAGCTATTATTGATGGCCTCTGACAGTGGCAGTAATGAGGGTCAGAGCACTTACGTGTAATTTTTTTGAATACATTCCTAATACCATGATTGACGAAATTAGGGAGATAACATATTTATAAATGTAACCTGTCTTTAACAGAAAATTCCGGCAAGGTTGAACGACAATTTTCATTCTGGCTTGGTTACGAATATGTGGTGTTGTGATCATGACCATAAGATCGTCTTGTTGTGGGATTCAGACCATGCATACTACTTCAAACATCTAGGCTGGAACACTTTCATCAAAAACACCAAATTGGCTGCAGGTGATGAAATCTTATTTGAGATTTTGGGTTATGTTCAGCATCGTTTAGAGATTTGGGTTCAGATCAGGCGTATGGACCCCACAGTTTCTGATTGGGTGATCAAGGGTTGGAAAGAAGTCGAGAGATTGTATGCTCGGGCAAGGGCTGAAGGAGTGTTCCTTGATACACCAACGGAGAAGGTTCGTACTCCGGCCAGGATCCGCAACACTACTTCAAAGCTTGTATCACTTGGTATTGGAGCTGAGAAGACAGATGGCGCATCTGGATCTGGGAAAAAGTCACTGGCGAAGAAACCGAAAATGCGAGTGATCATGCCGAAAGTCATGAAGTTCAGGATCCCCGATGGAGTAACACCCAAGGCAGCAACACCCAAGGCACCCAAGGCAGCACCCAAGGCAGCAACAAAGGCAGCAGCAAGCAAGGCAACACCCAAGGCAGCACCCAAGGCAGCAACAAAGGCAGCAGCAAGCAAGGCAACACCCAAGGCACCCAAGGCAGCACCCAAGGCAGCCACAAAGGCAGCAGCAAGCAAGGCAACACCCAAGGCAGCACGGAAGGCAGCAGCAACCAAGGCAGCAGCAAGCAAGGCAACACCCAAGGCAGCAGTAACCAAGGCAACCAAGGCAGCAGCACCCAAGGCGACAACCAAGGCAACAACAAGGCAGCACCCAAGGCAAACACCCAAGGCAACCAAGGCACGCAAGGTGACAGCAAGCAAGGTTGATAGGGCTGGAAAAAAGAAGATGAAGATTGGCGATGATGAAGTTGTTTGTATTGGTCAACAACCATGTTCATGCTTTGACAACTATGGCGTTGGCGGTAATTGAGACCGTGTAAGGGAAATTTTCAGGAACTCAGAAGCAGAAATGGATGTCGATGTCGCAGTTGAGATTTCAAACTCCACAATAGTGATTCTGACAGTGAGGTATTCTAGTTATTGACAGCAGTTAATGTGCATTTGGTAAACTGATTGACAGTATTTTGGAAAAACTGTGTTAACAAAAATCATGTTGATGTAGATGACGGCATTAGTTGTTAATATTTTGGTAAAACTGATTTGACATAGTTTTCATGACGACATTATAAATGTTGGACGTCCGGACATGTATCTGACTTTTGTGACATAACTTTTGTTTATAACTATATTATTATTTTTGTGACGTAACTCGTGCATTACAGTCATGTGCGTACAGGTTATTTTCGATATTGCTAGTGATTTTTTTATACATGTCCTTGTAATTTTTCTTTTTATAATGTCGATGTGTATAGTTGGTTACATATGCTTATGTTTATCGAGTTGAAAGTCCTTGTGTTAACTACACACAGGGCGATTAAATATTTTATTTTTAAACAATACCGATTTTTTTTATTATATTTGTTTGTGGGCTTGTTTATAACTCGTGCATTAGAGTTATGTGCGTACAAGTTATTTTCGACATTGCGTGGTGTTTATTTTCGATATTGCGAGTGATTATTTTGTATACATGTCCTTGTATTTTTTATAATAAACATGTGTATACTTTGTTACACATGTTTATGTGTATCGAGTTGAAGGTCCTTGTGTTAACTACACACGGGGCTATTAAATATTTCATTTTGTCCACCAAGATTTTTATTATCCCAATTTATCTTCTATAACAACCACTACCTTTTTTTCGTTAATTTAAATTTTAATTTTTTTTGAACTTTTGTATTATTACTACAAATCACAAGTATGTATTATGTTATTGGGTTGGGTTGATAAGACACGTGTTTTTTCAAAGGTTTAAGATTGATGGGCTTAAGATTTATGAGCTCTAAAAATTGGCCCATGTTCAGATTAAGTGTTTGCCTAACCATTAAAAAGGTTATCAAACAGAGAAAAAGTGGCAAAACCAAGTTTTAAAGTGTTTGCCAGTGTTTGCCCGGGGAGTTATCAAACACTTGCAAAATTTGTTTGCCTCAAAAATTATTTGCCTGAAGCCGGCAAATCACCATTTGCCTCAAAATTTGCCGGATTGCCGAAAACATCAATTCGCCAGGAAAATTTATCAAACGCACCCTTAGGGTTTATTTTGTGTTGTTGAGTAATTGAATTGGAGTTTGTTTCAAACAAGAAGAAATGGCAAATAGGTGGTGGACTGGAAATGTGTTGATGGTAGGTGTTGACCCAGTGTCTTCCACCCCTTCACTTCACCTTAGGAATCAAGAGGATGACCATGGAAGTTTAGGCCGGCTCGGGCCTAGAAGAGAGCAAGAGCTAATGGATCCTACAACTACCACCACCAATAGCAGTGGAAGCAACACTAATCTTAATCCTAATTCGACTAATCAAAACCTCGATGATGATGACAGCAGGGATAATGACCGAGATGGCGATGACCGAACTGGCCATGAGCTTGTGGAAGGCGGTAGTGGGCGAAGACCTCGTGGCCGCCCAGCGCCCCAGCTGGATCTAAGAACAAGCCTAAACCCCCAATTATTATCACTAGAGAGAGCCCAAATGCGCTTTGAAGCCATGTGCTAGAGATCAGCAGTGGTAATGATATTTCTGAGAGTATTGCTACTTTTGCTCGGCGAAGACAACAGGGCGTCTCCATTCTAAGTGGTAATGGTGTGGTCACCAATGTCACTCTCCGACAGCCTGTCCAATTCCCCGTCCCCGCCCCGCCCCGCCCCGTTCCCCGTCCCCCGACCTGTACAGGGCAGGGATGGGGGTGAACTTTCTTAAGCCCCCGTTCCCCGCCCCGCCCCGCCTAAGAACGGGGATTATTTGGCCCCGCCCCGCCCCGCCCCAACCCCGCACACTATTCCCCCGCCCCGTCCTGCCCCGCCCCAATCAGCACCCCTAGTGCAAGTTGAGCCAAAAATATCACAATGCAATCAATGCAACTACCACTACTAAAAGACAAGAAGGAAAGTGAGGATTGCCCATCAGCACTATGCAGTGGAGGTATGCAAAGAGCTTTGATATCCATGGTGTCATGGTGACAGTTTTTTTTTTTTTTTTTTTTATTGGTAATCAGTCATGGTGACAGTTGGTAATACAAAGGTGGCCTTCAGAGGCAGCCCAGCCATCAAGTACACATTTTCAAGAAAAAACAAACTCATCAAAACAAACGTTAAATCTCACGCCACCATTTCACATATGACATCGGAAAATGAAGCAATATATATATATATATATATATATTCTGACCTGCAAATACTCAGTCATTAAGTTATGATGATATTGGTAAAAATATAAGCATGCATTCGCCACCCAAACAAATTATGTATATAGGTTACGTAAACTCTCTCCACCCACAATCAGATCTTGGCTCCGGCCCTGCTTGCTCTCACTGTACATTACCTTCTTTGCTACTGGATGTATTACTTGATTGTAAAGTATATGCGCTGGAGCGAATTGTGTATACTTTGTGGCTTATATAGATAAAATCGCCACTGTTGTTGCTAGGCACACAAGCAATAGTACCAGTACAATGTACAAATATAATATACAACATTAATACTTGAGTGATTATTAATAGTCCCTTATAATTAAATTAAGCAATTGTACAAAGTACATAAAATATTTCAGAATAATGCCTAATAAATGCCTAGTGAAGAACATGTCCTCAGCTTCTCTTCATTATCGTCGGCTTTCGCCAACTAAGGAAAGCAGGGATGAGCTTGGCTAATAGGGGCATATTGTGCAAATGCGAAGAAAAAACTACGCACCGTCTTCTATTTAGCTGCAGGGTGTCAAGACAGATTTTGGTAGATTTGAATACAACAATCCATGCAATGGGCATCTGTTTCTACAGCAGCAACATACTTGAACAATGGCCTGTAAAGTTGCAATCAACCATTAAGGTATCTCTGAAGTTATATGGCAGATTTTGTCCTATACAGTGTTGTGGAACATATGGGTTAAAATGCCAAGTTGTGCTATACTTGAAGAAGGCTGTGCAGGTCGTTGAAAAATGCGATTTAGAAGGTTGTTGCTTAAAATGGATAAGAAAAGCATTGGATTAAAGGTGATCATGACAGAAACAGGGTGAAGAACGGCTGAATATATGTGGTTTTGGTAGCTGAGTTGAATCATGTAAGGGACCATTATCATGGTGCCATGAGAAATTCTTGTTGTGCAAATTTATTTCTTGGTTTTATATATACACATCAGAATAATAGTGGCAGATTGGCAGTGCATCCAAACTAACCTGAAAGAAACAATAAAACCAATACTAGCATGTAAATGTAATAATATATTTACAGAAACTATGTGCTTAAAAATTAAATCGTAATTGCAGGAAAGCTCTCTTTTGGGATGCATCTATTAATTATGAAAGAAATCAATGAAATTTAAACGGGACAACTTTGTCTTGTTGAGCTTTTTTTTGCAAACATAAGAATAGACAGAAAAAGCGTATGTGTTCTCCTGATCCTATTCGATGATTTTTTCAGTCGAAATGGTAATTCTATATAGGATAGTTTTTATCATATTTTACATCCTCTGTAACATTCCTCTGCGTGTGTGATCATCTTTTAATCGTCTAATCATTAATATGACTGGACGTGTATTAGAAAATATTGTAGCTTGACGCGATATTAGAACAGAGATGCTCAAACAAGCATTCAAAACCAAGTATTCTTTGCACTTTTGCAGGATGATTCCGTGGAAAAAATTTAAAGAGTGCAAGGCACGGTTGAATCTAATGCAAAAAATCAAACTAGACTAAGAAGACGTACGTACCGGTCTCTATGAAAGGAAGTCAATGGATTCTATCTAATAATACTATAGGATTAACACGTATGAACTAGACATGAAATTAATGTCTGTGTATGCTTGAATGCTTGACTACAAGTCTTCCATAATAGTGTTTCTGCCACTGAGTATGCTTGAGTGCTTGACTACAAGTCTTCCATAATAGTGTTTCTGCCACTGAAACTCTGGTACAAATATAACATGTCTAGAAGCCACTTTGAGTACCATACCATATATATCAACCATGGATGCAATCTCTACTCAGACTTGTTTCAAACAATTGATTTGGTTGTTCTGTTTCATATGCATGCTTTTCCTAAGTTCATTCAAATCAGGCTTAGCAGCACTATTAGTCACAGTTTCTTCAAGAAAGGAATCTGATTGTTTTGCGTTGCTCGAAATCAAGTCCCAAATTCACAACGACCCATTAGGAGCACTGACTTCATGGAATGACTCACTCCACCATTGTGATTGGCAAGGAATCACATGTAGTCGAAGACATCGGGAGAGAGTCACCTTGTTGAATCTTGAAAATAAAAAACTTGAAGGAACACTCTCTCATTACATAGGGAACCTCAGTTTCCTTAAAGTCATTCGGCTCACCAAGAATAACTTCTATGGTGAAATACCGCAAGAAATAGGTCGCTTGTTTCGTCTACAACATCTTGTTCTCAATAACAATTCCTTTCAAGGAGAAATCCCAAGCAATATCACATATTGTTCGGATTTAAAACAAATCAATCTTGTAGATAATAAGCTCTCTGGGAGAATTTTTGCTGGATTTTCTTCCCTGTCAAAGCTTATTCAATTGAGTCTTAGCAAAAACAACTTCAATGGAAAAATCCCACCATCTCTTGGGAACCTAACATCTCTTACTCATCTTTCTCTTTTAAATAACCGTTTGGAGGGAAATATTCCAGATGATGTATGCAACATTCGGAGCTTAGGTTTCTTTCAAGTAGGCCAAAATAATCTCACAGGTAAAATTCCTTCTTGCCTTTTCAACCACTCTAGCATATTTAATTTCGCAGTTGCTTCTAATCAACTCGAAGGAAGTCTTCCACCCAATATAGGCCTTACTCTTCCCAACCTCCAAGAATTTTGGTTGGGAGGCAACAAGTTTAGTGGCCCAATCCCTGTTTCATTGTCCAATGCTACAAGACTTGAAGTCATTGGAATTGAATTGAATGCTTTCACTGGTTCTGTTCCAAAAGATTTAGGAAAGTTGCAAAGACTTCGTTGGTTATTATTTGGTGTAAATCAAATTGGAACCCAAGGTGGAGATGATCTGAATTTCATCAACTCTTTAACCAATTGTAGCAAATTAGAAATCCTAGAGTTGGCCCAGAATGTCCTCAAAGGTCCACTGCCAGATTCTATATCTAATCTTTCTTCCACCACAATAAGGCTCTTAAATATGCAAGAAAATAGTATATATGGGAGTATTCCAGTAGGAATTGGCAATTTAGTTAGCATTGAAAAAATTAGTCTTTCTTGGAATAATCTCACTGGTATCATCCCTACATCTATAGGAAAACTCAACCAGCTACGTGAATTATATCTAGGACGGAACTTATTATCAGGACACATTCCATCTTCCTTGGGTAATTTGACACAACTAACGTTTCTCAACTTAAAGAATAACTATTTAAATGGAAGCATACCACCTACTCTTGGAAACTGCCAAACTTTGGGAGCACTTGATCTTTCTCAAAACAACTTCGTTGGTGCAATACCTATCCAAGTTATTAGCATTTCCTCACTGACTATTGGTCTTTCCTTGTCCCAGAATTCCCTTACTGGTTCACTACCATTAGAGGTAGGTAACTTAACTAATATTGTGGCATTGTATATTTCTAATAATAAATTATCAGGACACATTCCAGAATCACTTGGCAAATGTTTGAACTTAGTTGAACTTTCCACTGAAGGTAACTTTTTTCAAGGAGAAATTCCAAAGTCATTCACCAGTTTGAGAGGTCTTAACTATTTAGACCTTTCTAGTAATAACTTGTCTGGGAATATTCCACAATACTTGGAGCAGTTTCCAGATCTCGGTTATCTAAATTTGTCATTCAACCAACTTGAGGGTTGGGTTCCACGCAATGGGGTGTTTGCAAATGCAAGTTTGGTTTCAGTTGATGGAAATCATAATTTGTGTGGAGGTATTGAAGAGTTGAAGCTTCAGCCATGTGTCCAAGAGGAAACAAAGAAGAAGACATCATTATCATTCAAAGTGATTATCCCTATAATTGTTGGAAGCGTATGTTTGCTTTTGTTAATGCTTTTCTTCCTTGCTTTTTACCAAAGAAAAGTCACTAAATCATCTTCAACAACATTGTCTAATATTCCATCCTACAAGAGGATCTCTTACTTGGAGCTCTTTCGAACAACAAATGGATTTTCTATGGACTATCTGATTGGTGTTGGGAGTTATGGCTCTGTGTTTAAAGGCATACTCCAAGATATCAACCAAACTGTTGCAGTGAAGGTTCTTAATCTTCAACGAGAAGGAGCTTTCAAGAGTTTTTTAACTGAATGCAATGCCTTGAGACATCTTCGTCATCGAAACCTTCTCAAAATCATCACAGCTTGCTCAAGTGTAGACTTCCAAGGAAATGATTTTAGAGCTTTGGTTTTTGAGTTCATGCCTTACGGGAGTTTAGAGGAGTGGCTACATCCAATAGTAAATGAGGAACAACATGACTCAAGAAATTTGAGTTTCATCCAAAGATTGAATATAGCCATTGATGTTGCTTCCGCGTTGGACTATCTTCACAACCGCTGCCAACCAGGTGTAGTTCATTGTGATTTAAAACCAAGCAATGTTCTTCTTGATGATGACATGACTGCTCGTGTAGCTGATTTTGGAATAGCAAAGATGTTCTCTGCTGCATCCTATGATTCTGCACAAAGTCAACCTAGTTCCGATGTGATTAGAGGATCCATTGGTTATGTTGCTCCAGGTAATTCACAATCTTCCTTTACCACATGGCTATTTAATTAATATATTTGTTAGTGTGTGTTTAACTATATGTCTGTAATAAATAAATGGCAGAGTACGGCATGGGGATTCAGGTGTCCATGGAAGGAGATGTGTACAGTTATGGGATATTGTTGCTAGAGATGTTTACAAGAAAGAGACCAACAGATGACATATTTCTAAATGGATTGAGTCTGCATAACTATGCAGAAATGGCTTTGCCTAATCAAGTAATGGGCATTATCGATCCTCTACTTCTTTTAGAACATAACACTGAAGTAGTCAACAGTGTGGAGCAGAGCAACACCGGAGATAGACTAGAAGAATGTTTGGTTTCTGCAATTACAGTAGGAGTCACATGTTCTGCAGAGGCACCGACAGGACGGATGACAATGGATCATGTTGTCAGTGAATTGCTTCATATCAAGAAACATTATCAAGATTATTACAATAGCATTTTTGAGTGATGAATTGGCTTTTACCTAGCTTTGTTGTTCGTTCTAGAAATAAATTCATAATAAATGTTGTTCATGTTTGTTGATATCATTTCTCTTGCTCTGGCCCAATTTTGAGTGATGAATTGGCTTTTACCAGGATCTCTTTTTTTTTTTTTTTTTTTGGTGAAGGGGGCTACTAGGATCTAAAATGATGATATGTATATAATTCAGAAAAATGCAATGACAATTCATCATGTCAAATATATTATGGGGGCAAAACTGATACAACCATTCCTATGATTTTATCAATTATCGTCATCATCATCATTGAGAACTTTCATTCTTCTAGTCTTCCTAGTCTTCTTCTTCTTATTCCTTTTTCCAGCTTTCTCGCCTTCCTCCTGTTTATGACTGGTAGTTTCACCATCTTCTTTTCCCACTTTAGCATTGGATTCGTCAAGATCAGTTTTCTTCCTCTGGAGGAAGTTAATGAGCCCTTCTAGGGAGATTTTGACGTCATCACTTTTCATCAATTCTTCTGCTACTTCTGCTGGGGTCACGTTTACGTTCTTTATCAAGACTTCAATCTCTTCAAAGAGTGGGTGATTCTGGATCTGTAGGTAGTTGGAGGCGAGCACCTTGAACCCACAAGGCGTGCAGTAGGACATGTGGATGTGCATGTCCATACGACCAGGTCGCAACAATGCTGGATCAAGTTTGTCCTTGTAATTGGTAGTGAATATTATGATTCGCTCGTCACCACAACTAGACCACAGTCCATCGATGAAGTTAAGCAGCCCTGAGAGTGTGAACTGCAATTTAAAGAAAAGGGTATTAGCAAATTGACGAAAACATACATTCAATGGAGTTCCGAAATATTAAGTGAACCTAAAAATACTATGGAAAGTGTGTTAGAATTATGAACTCACCTTAACATTATCATTGCCTCCGTCCCCAGATATCCTGTCTTTCAACTCAACACTGCAATCAATATCTTCAATAACAAGTATTGATCTGTTTCTTGTAGCAACAAGTAATCTTCGAAGTTCTGCGTTACTGTAGATACTTGTAAGTTCCAGATCATATACATTGAAATTGAGATAGTTGGCCATAGCTGCAATTAAGCTCGATTTGCCAGTACCTGGAGGACCATATAATAGATAACCACGTTTCTAAGGCTTCCCAACTCTTTTGTAAAACTCTCTTCTTTTCACAAATCTATCTAAATCTTCTAAAATTTCTTTCTTGAGATCTATATCCATTGCCAGTGTATCAAAAGTTGATGGATGCTCAAGATTTATTGACCCCCAAACACCTGAATCATCGTCACCTCCATATATGCCAAGTGAATAGAGTTTCAGCATCCTGTTTTCTTCTGTAACTAAAAAATTTGTGATTAAGTCGCTCTCCCAGTCACTACGCAAATCCATTCGTCGACTTCCAAACATCATGTGTGTAGTAAAATTTTAAATGCACTGATCAACATAGACCATGAATTTTACAGTGACAAGGACATGCACCCCTTGACCTCCTTTGTAGACTTGTAGTCTAGATGACATTCAACCAATATTGGTAAAGATAAAATGGAAACAAAATTGAAAGGAACGCGGCACTTGAGCAGTTAGATACATAAAGAGAGAAGTGTAATATAATAATTACCATAGGAAGCCAACTAGGGAAGCCCAGCAGAATCCATTGAGAGGAATAGGTGCTCTGTTTCCTCTGCAATACAAGTAGCAGCAATAAGGAGAGTCGGTCGAGTAGTTTACCTTTCAAAGAGGAAGGCAAGAATGGAAAGGAGAAAGGTGGAGACAACATGCATGCATATAAAAAACAAAGACAACAGAACTAACATCACTACCTGATATCAAGGATTGCACGAAAGTCGAAAACAATAAAAATTGCAAAAACAAGAAAGATCGGTGTCATTAAGAAATGTGGTACGTATAACGTATTCCTTCCATCCACACCACTTCATCACTCTCCTTTTTCGTCTTTTTCTTTCCCAAACAATCACTCCCAGGTCACAACCAGTGTTTTGTAGATGGAAGCTTGGCTATATGCATAACACCAACGACGCTAGATTTGGGTGCACACACGAACATACTTGTGCAAACCAAAAAGATGTCAATACAATCAATGCAGGTCAATTGCCAAACAACAAAAGTTGCTATACAAGAACACTAATCTTCATTAGACATCACATCATTTTAATTTTTCCTTATTCCTTCCCCCACCCTATTTTCTTCTCTGTTTCACATATTACAACTGTTTGGATAGAATTTGGAAATATTCTTTAGATCAGAGAGAAGTTAGAAGAGTTAGGAATCTCAAGTAAAAAGGCATGAGTAGTATTTTTAAGTATTTCTACTCATAAAGATTTCTTCCAAAAGCAGTTGAGTTTTTATTAATATACCAATACGAACATATCATATAATGCAATAATGCAATTATACTTACAAAACTTTATATCATATTTTAGCTTAATGGTTCATAAGTGCCTAGTGAAGAACTTGTACTCAGCGTCTCTTCATTTCCATCGGCCTCCCCCAAAAATTGGTTTGTTGCAATGATAATACACTTGGTGCGGAAAAAAAATAAAAAAAAACTTGAATCAAATCTTAAAACAATTGAGATAACTAGATCTAGACTTAACTTACCTCCCTAAATGAGCAACTCTCCCTAAGATGAATGTTGGAGGCAGGGGCTGAAAGACAAAGGTTGGCGGATCTCTGGAATGTGAACATTGCAGTAGCAGACGTACAACACACTACTCAATGCAGCTGGGAGAAACCAGAACCAGGTTGGAATGCACTCAACCGATGGTACATTACAACAAGGCTTGGGGGGCTGGGCAGCAGTCATAAAAAACAATGAGGGTGAGGTTATAGCAGCTCGCAAAGGTAGATCACATCATACCTCAAATGCAGCTATTGAATTGCAAGGTCTCGAACATGGAGGTAAGGGCACAAACAGATTCCAGTAATATAGTCTTATTTCTAAAGGGAGGAGGATCATGTCCATGGGAGTTGAAGCACACAGTACACAGAGAAAAACAACTGATCGGGTTGTTGGAAGGTTTTCATATTATGCATGTATTTAGAGAATGTAATAGGCTTGCTGATATACTTGCATCCACAGTTCCTACTCATACAAGCATCGATGTAATTCCTAGTTCTTTCTCGGAGGACATTAGGAAAATAGTGTATGAGGACTCTATAGGCACTATATGCGTCCGAATGTAACCAGCTCTTTTTACCTTAATGAAACGGGGTAAGGGACCTCTAAAACAACCCTGCTTATCAACCCAAAAAAAAGACGAATGTCTCAAGCAGGAATATGAATACAATGAGAAGAGGGGTGAAAGCTGGGAAAACAGGACCCATTTTGTGTATACACCATGTGTGTGTATAGTACGATAACCCAATCACAACAATGCCCTGTCCATTGCCAAACCAACCAATCTCATAAGCAACTATTATAGAAGGCCATATCTTAGAAGCACTAAGCAGAAAATGTGAAGTTTGAAATATTACCCCGTATAGAATCACTGGAAGCTCATAACTACCACTGAAGTTTATCTTCCAATGCAGAAGCATTTCTTTTGGCTACTCCTGCGATTAGTGCAGTTTGGAGAGATCCACAAAAGCACAATATTGCCAACAAAGACATCTCCGCAGGATACTTATTTGTGATATCTTCCTGCACAAAATGTCATAGAAGTCTATAAATCAAGACACCCTACACATTTTGCTCCATAGAGTTCATCTATCTTTTTTCTCTAAAAAGTAACATACCGCTAATAGACTGTATGATGATATACTGAGAATTGGAACTATGACCATGAGGCACCCAATTACTCGAGTACCAATGTCTGAAACTTCATGTAGGGAAGAAATTACATAGAGCCTTGATCCAGACCATAACACCATGATTATGGCGCCTGTTAGGGATAAGATCATTCCCCATGGTTTGGTTTGGTCATTGATGGTGCCATATGGGAGTGCTCCCCGTCCGATGATAACAGTTATGATGAATGTAACAGTATTCACAGTGTTCATAGCAGTGGTCTCAAAAGTTGCCGGTACGTAACCAAGGCTAGATGTTAAAAGTAACTGACCTAATGGTATCCTTCGCACATTTGCAATATAATGAAAATGGTTTCTTGTCCTGATACTAGTTCATAGAAATAATAATGAAAATGCAGAAGAAAAAAAAATGGATTATAAACTACTTAAATTTACATGATTTTAAGTTAGTATTATATAACAAATGGTTCCGGTATTATTTTACTGCTGATCCATATTCACCAATGCGTAAAGGGTATGAACGACACCAAGTGCAATTGCACTTTCTCCCTCAACTGACTCATATCCCATTAAACCATTAAAAAGTAGCCAATGTTCAGTTTTCTTTTTCTTTTTCTTTTGCAAATGATCGCCTTGATGACAAAATTGTGCACGAGTGGGAGCGTTGAGTTCTTGAGGAATGGTTCTGCAACATATTTGCTTGGTGTGTGCAGTGGAGACATGGCCAACAACTACATTGACAAATGTTTGGAGTGACTGGCCACATGAAAATGACCAACCAGACTCTAAAAGTCATGAATAATTGGGAATATGCCACATAGCTCTTAAAAATAACTAAGATGTGCTTTTACGTCATCAGTCTGTGGTGGATATTAAGTGAAGAAATAAAAATCATGCTTCCAAATTATATATCCTACACAGGTAAACAGAATATGCATACATTCACTCATCTCACAATCTATTCATGGACTTCCAACCACCAAGAAGAGTGTATCATTGAAAGGAACATGGCATTTGAGCATTTTGATACATGATAATTTTCATAAACAGAGAAGAGTTTCAGAGAATAATTACTGTCAAAAGCCAAGTAGACAAGCCCAGAAGAATACTTTGACAGTAAGAGGTGGTCTTTTTCATCTGCAATACAACTAGCAGCAAATACAGAGAGAATATTAAAATCGGACCACAGAACAACATTCTATAGAAACTGTATTTGGGGCTGACTTGGTGGAGCAGTTTAATTACCTTTCAAAGAGAAAAGCAAGTGCGGAGAGGAGGATGGTGGAGACAAGATGCTCATAGAAAACGAAGACAAGAGAACTAACAGAGCCACCTGATATCAAAGATTGCAAGAAAACAATAAAAATTGCCAGGGAAAGAAAGTTCACTGTCATTAACAGATGAGGTGTGTATTCCTTCAATCTTTCACAAAACTCCATCACTCTCTTTTCTCTTATTTCCCTTTCCCACAACCTCCCTTCCAACCAGTATTCGTAGAGGAAATCCTGGTTTTATTCATAGGCTTTAGAAATCACCTACTAGTGCAAATTGAGCTAAAAAAGTCACAATTCAATTAATGCAACTACCACTGCTTAGAGACGAGGAGAGAAGTGAGGACCCCTCGATAGCCCGAGAGAAATGCCATCAGCAATATGCAGTTTAGTATGCAAAGCGAAGGACTTTGATATCCATGGTGTCATGGTGACAGGTTTTTTGGTAGCAGTCATGGCTACAGTTGGTGATACAATTAAAGATAGCCTTACCGCTATTGCGAACAGAGGCAGCTCAGGATTGATGAATGAGGTCTACACAATCTCAAACTCAAAACAATATATCCCAACTCCTTGCCATCTAAAGCCATGCACCCCATTGGCCTGCAAATATACTCAGTCATCAAGTTACTACATCTTGCTTCTGGGTGCTATGAGGTTGTATGTGTTCATTAACATCAAGCAAATGGCATATGGTGATATGGAATTAGGTTCAATAGCAGTGCTCTGAAGCCTCTACCTCATCCCTTAAGGCAAGAACGGAGACAGTCTTCGGCGTGCCAACAGTGAGGATGAGTGTGAAAGAGATTCCTCCATATTGCATAAAACTATAAAAAAACATTCAACAAAATAGAACAGTACATGCGCGAACAGTTCGATCATCTCATCCATCATAACACACAAAGAGCAAGTTGGTGCACTCTAATCCTTCTACAAATAAAGGCATTTGTAGTAAGAAAAAAGCGTCCCAACATTGCCGCCCAGAAAATAACATTGGTTTCTACGATATAGGAGCCACCAAAACAATTCAATGGGAAAGACAGGAATTACCTTGGCCTGCTCTCAGCAGTAAAATGAAATCAACTAAGCTCAAACAAGGATATAGCTATGACCTTAAAATCTAAAAACTTAATTGCCATCCGATTTTATCTGTGACTTGGGAAGAACGACAATCAACCAATCAACCCTGTTCCTACCCGTGACCTTAATACACAACTAAAAGAACCAAACCATGGTTATCAAATCAAAATGTATATATAGGGGTTAAAAAATCTCAAGTCGCTAACCGATTTCTTGCATCGTTAATAGAAAATTGAATAAAAACACATTAAAACTATAATTCAAAGAAGCTAACATCCAAATGAACTAGTAAAGGGACATTAAATCCCAAAGTTTGACATGTTAATCAGTGTATATAATGAGTAATGACCTGATCACTTAACAATAAAGGTTAAACTGAATTACTTGTTCAAAGACAACAAACAATGAAATGGTGACATAAGATTTTGCCAAGAACTCTTACATAAATGGGTTGGTAAAATTTTCTGGTTCATGCTTTTAGCAATACATAGAACAAAAATGGATAACACACAAAGAAATTCCAAATAGATAACATAAACTTCGAAACAAAATAAAATACAACAATGTTTAAACCTCGTGAATTCCCAATTCTGTTTCTATGGGAGAAATACGTCTATACACTGCTGTAAAGGTTTGTCCACCATTCCTAGCTACCTTTTGCCCTTCCTCGGTTGCAGAGCTTAAAAGCTTCACGACTGGGTCAGTGGCAAACTCCTCCTCCGAGATGGCTTCAAATAAAGGGTGGTCCTCTAAACAATCTTTCATCCACTCTCCAAGTTCCTCTACATCAGTAATAGTATAGATAATCCCACCCACCTCTAGTGTGTAAGCATATTCATCGAGCAAGTGAGGACTAATCACACGTCGACGATGATTCTTCTCCTTAAAGTGAGGATCAGGAAATAGAAAGAACATCTTCGAAAGTTGTCCTTTCTCAAAGTAATTTGGAATATATTTCATTGAATTTGTCCGAACCACAGATGCATTCTGATACTGACCAGGGTTAGCCTCCCTCAAAGCCAAAATCCGCTCCTTAACATATTCTGTCACCTTATCCCTGATCTCCATTCCAATCATCAGTGTTTCAGGGAAGAGAGTGGAGAGACTAATAAGTAGACCTCCAAAGCCACAACCAATGTCAGCAAACTGTATCTTTTTCGAACGAGTTTTACAAGGAATTAATGTAGAATCGTTACTTGTGACTTCATTGTCATCAGTCGTTGTATCTGGATGATAGTAATATGGGTAATGGATGGAGTAATCAACCTGAGAAGGTGCAATAGGTACTGGAAAGTGAGAGTCACTTAAGGGATTGCTATGGGCACGAGCTCGATAAAATCGCTTACGAGGCAAACCATTTGAGTTGTTGGCTTTCGTTTTCACTTTTTTGTTCTCTGACATGGTAACTAACTTTGAAATCAATAAATCGTAGTGTAGTGTAGTGAAGTTCCTGCAATATGAAATTGCAAACAAAGAATAAAGCATTATTCAAATTGAAAATTAGTGTTTGTATGTTTTCTCTACTATGATCAACTCGATCATAAACTAATGACATAAATCATCAAATATGTGAAGTATGCAGGAAATTATTTGCCATTACGGAATTGTAATAATTTCCCAATCCAATCCCAGCTATGATATATTTAAACGGACACCATTAACACAATATATTTCAAAAAAAATCTGCAATTGTAAACGATTTCCTGATTATTAGAATGATTAAGATCTAGTTAATACTTCCTTCCATTGTAGTGAATTAGAATAACAGTAATTGGAATCATTGTGACAATACTAATACTAGTTGTTAGAAGAACATATTAAATTCGGGAAAAATAACACAAGAAATACATACCTACTGATAATGGAAAGTTTAAGATTCGAGCAAAAACAATGCAATGGAATGGAGGGTTAAAAAAAAAAACCCCAATTCTATATTCTATAACTAGGGTTTTTGTTTGTTAGGGTTTATGTTTTTGAGTTTGAGAGAGAGAGAAAAAGAGAGAGAGACACACACACACAAAAGTTCGGTTTTGGCCAGTGGTTATTTTCAGACATGCCCACAGGTTGTGGCTATTTACAGTCAGGGCACACACTTTTTTGCTCTTCTATCCATGTGTTAGATAGATAGATAGATAGGCAAAAGATTTGAAGGTTAAAGCATGTTTTAGATGAGTTCAACTGGCACCCACCCTGGGTAGTAGCTCAAGTAGTAAGACCGGAGCTCAGGGAGCTCGTCACCCTTGGGTTAAGTGGGGATCAACGGCGGTGGGATGTTGTGCTAGTCAGTAGTCACCCCTGGGATTACTGGAGTTGTGTATGCTGATGTTGTGCTAGTCGCCTCTGGGATTAGTCGAGTAGCGTAAGCTGACCCCAACACCCAGTAAAAAAAACAGCACTGTACAATTACACCATTATTAATAATTGGTTTTCTGTAAACATCCTTTCTTTCTTTGGTCCTCCATTCATATATCATATTGTTCTACTGAATTAATTCAATTAAATTTTATTAAAACAAAGAAAATGGATTTTTCTTAATTCAGTTGAAAACTCTTATACACTGATCTCATTTCACAACAAAAAAAATTGTCTACATACCCTTTTAAAGATGTCAGCACAGCAGACTGTTATAGTGTTATAGTGTTATAGTGAACGAATTGACTGGGATGAGAAACCAACTTGTATGTTGTATACTTGTATCTGCATAGGAAGCATGTGACACACCCTTATATCATGGAGCAAACAACGTCAGTTAAATACATTTAAGCAATAAGAGAATCAATCCTTGTCCATTTAGGCTGGCTGCCTGGCTGACTAGATTAAAGGAACCTCCACACACCTAATACAGCCAGCCAATATACATCTGTTCCTTCTTAGCATCACTGATCGATCATTACATGCAGGCGACGACCGCCATATGGAGACTTAGTTAGTTCCATGTTTAATATCATGAAACTATATAAAATACCTTAAGAGTACTCATCAGACAACTCCAATAGACTGACAACTTAGTCTCACAAAGAACTGTCTCAGAAGATGTTAAACAAGACCAGCTTTTTTCTTTTTATTGTTGTCAGTTCTAACTACTACAACAGATGAGGGAGGAGATAAAGTAATTTGAAATACTGAACCAAGCTCAATAAACATAACATAAAGTGATAAAATATTTCTCAACATAAACCCAACCCTATGTCCTCCAAATACATGAAAAACTCTTCCTAGTATAATAATCAAGCCAACCCCCTTACAAAAGCTTCCAGATTTTAGAAGGAAGAAAAGAAAGACCATAGAAAGCTATACAGCAAGTTATCTTTTTTAGAAAAAAAAAAAATAATAAAATCAATGAAAGAAAAAACACAACCTTCCCCCTAACCATCACCATAATCACAACCACCAAAACCAACGAACCAACAAACTAATTCTCAAAATAGCATTTGCCTTAACAATCCTGCTGGAGTCCCCTTACTAAACTGGTATCACATCAATCTTTGAGGAATCTTCACATCTCAAAACAATACCCTCAAGGCTTGCTGGAAGGATACACTTGCCCCACTGGCATCCTGTCGAGAATGGCTCAGGCGGAGGAACAATCATAAGCACATTCTCGTTTCTCTGAACAACTCCCATAACACTTACAGTGCTGCCTTCTTTTATATATCTGCAGAAACAAATTATCCAAAAATATATATAAAACTAACAAATTTTCCTATTTCTTACATACTTACGGTTCAAAAACAAGTACAATATAACGAAAATGTCCAGTAAAGATGCTAGATATTTACCCTTCTTTTAAGCGCATTATACGGTCATCACTTGAAAGGTTTTTATCTCTCAGCCACCTGACAAAGTCTGGAGAAATATCTTTGTTTGTGGGGTCGATATCAACTACAACAGACTCATCGACATATGGCGTCACCCTCGCACCATTACCAGTCTTAACCAATGCTCTCAACCCAGACTGGAAATCAGAGATATAGAAGTCGACCACATGCCTCTGAAAATGAAATTCACTACGGAGATGAAATCAAAAAAAAAAAAAGTGGACACATACAATACTCATAGATCGAGGCATACATCATTCTTATACAAACGACAACAGTAATATCCTGAATGCCAGAGATTATAACATTACAGTAGGATAAAAGAGAGCAAACATTCAAGTATGGACAAAGGCACCCCTCAAACACCCTAAACAGATAAAATCTTAAAAGTTGAAATCTTCTGAAAAAAGATGTTAGCTACCATGGATGTCGGATGTGAGAAATTATTGGGTAAGCTTTCCTCAGATACAACATCAAAATGAGCAGTAAAGTTCTAAAGTTAGCTTGTGATGCATTATTTATAAATGCTAGTCCTTGACCAAATTGCATTTTCCATCCAACCAAAATTTTAAGAAAAAACAATATTTTTGTGGAAAATGAAACCAATTCTACAAAATGCAACAGCAATACATCATTGCAGAAATATAAATATTACGGCCAAAAACAATGAACCAGGGGAAAACACAATAAATCAAACAATACACATATGATACATCTGGTGAGCAGTAATAAAGTTACATTTGGCAGAAGCAAATAAAATCAATATAGTAATTCCAAAGGTTATGAATAACACAAACCAGAACACGACATACCTCTAGAGACCGAACTCCCCAGGTAAAACGCCGATGAGTAGCATTAGCTGCTTTCGAGTCCCAACCCCGGTACTCATACAAACTTGTAGACGTATACACACATCTAGGAACTTTTTGGAAGGACGACTCAAGTGGCACATTTCCACAGGTGACAACCTGAAAATATCATAAGTCTCCATTAATAAACGCTGTCTGGCACAAGGCTACTCCAACCAAGGGTAGTACTTAAGAACAGATAAATGATTCCCACAAAAGTGGTATCTAGATACTCAAAATCACATCTAATACGTAAAAAGAAGAGAAAAAACCTACAATGAACATAAATGTAGTTACAGTTCCAATCAGTTTTTTGCCATAATATTCACGAAAAAACAAAAACCACTCCCGTACGCTCTACTTTCATGGCCCTACTTACACTCCCTCCCCTGCCGTTCCCATTCATGACTTAAACACTCAGGCTGCTTTAAAACACACCAAAAGGATAAGAAATGGCTGTCAGGAATAAAAACATTCAGTTCAACTTTCCCATTACATTTGGTCTTTATGTACATAAATACAAACATACTACTTATGCCAGATTAAACCTTCAAACCTAAAGAAAAATAAGAACAGCCTCTTTGGCAAGGAAGGAAAGAAAGAAAGTCCATATAAAGTTATAAACCACCTCATAAGATTTAAAAGAACAAAAGTCTACCACTGGAGCAATAAAGAAGCTTTTCTTAATAGCAAAGATAAATTTCATATCCTTTATACTTTTATCATCAAAAAGTATTTTTTTCACATATAAAATTTTATGCAGGACTATTTCTAGAATAGACAGCCTTCTTAGAATGACATTCGCATAAGATAAGAAAATTTTATGTTAAGATGATCATTAAGCTAAACTATGTGACTATACAGACATATAGGCCATGGCCAATTCTACGGTGATCGATCAGGCACATGATAGCAACACCATCACTTACACCTCACGAAGAGGGTAACCATCTCACAAATATATGAGCAAGTTCTTTTTCTAAAAAACCTCTAGGTAAACGAAATATTAGGTTTATCCTAAATACTATACATACCCCAGAGACTTTGACATATTGCCCATCTTTTGCAGTTCTCAGTTCAGCATCTGGATAACGAGCAATAAAGCCTGTAATTGCCCTTCTTCCCCAACAAGTATTCCAGGTGAAAAGTGCAGCAACGGTACCAAAAAGGATCACAACAACAATGAGAAGAACTGCATTGTGGACAGCTCCGAGAATAAAACCTCCAGCAATGAAACCCATTAAAAATAGCAGAATTACAGCCCACAGTATTGACTTCGGAAAGCTCCTCTTGAAAGAATAGTCATCTTCCTGACTAAGATGAGTGACAGCCTGGTTATGAACAAGAGATGCACTGTGTAGTTTGACTGATCCCATGGAGTCCAATGGACCAGAAACCTTTCGAGGGGCCCCAGAAGAATTTAAAGGTCCAGAAGTAATGGGTCCAGATGTTATGAGACCAGTTGCAGGTAGCATTGGCGGAAGAGGGCCAGAATTCTGGCGAACAACTGGCGTGACGCCACCGGATTGAGGACCAGATGACTTCTTAATAGGGTCTCCATGCCTATTTAGTGGTCCAGAATTGGACTTCTGTCTATTTGAGCCTCCTGTAACATAGTTCGTAGAACCAGGAATTCCTGCAGATGATACAGGACCTGACGTGGAATAGCTAGACCGTGCCGCCGCATTAGGAATGCTCTGTCCTGTTAGTGATGCTGCCCCTCCAAATGACCCAGTCCTAGAAGGAGCATTACCTAGAGGTCCAGATTTCCTTGACTTAGATCCATCTACAGGTATATCAAACATCTTTCCCAGTTCTCCGGACTTTTTTATATCACCACCAGTGTATACCACGGCTGATGAGCTAATTGTAGGAGGTTTTTCTTTTGTTTCCGGACGGCCTGATACGTACAGGCCATTGCTGAGCTGATGAGATGGGAACCTAGAACCCATCAAGTCTATCTAATAGTATCCACGAGGAAATGGCGCTAAATAAGGAGTTTCTACAACCGTGTGAATGTGACTGCAACTTGCCCAGGTACAGACTAGAGACCTTCAAGTATAAAGTAAAAGAACGATTAATGACATGCTTCATTACAAGGAAAAGAAATCAAATAATCCCATCCAAGTCATAATAGTGCATCGAGAACTACCAACGTATGAGACAATGATTAAATAAGAGCTCAATCATTTGAAAATTATACTCATGTTTAGACTTTGGCATCACATAAATTTCATATAAGCGGGGACCAGTCATACTAAACTGACAATGGCAGATATGAGAGATCACAACAAGTTCCCCTCCTTTCTACTTAGTCAGAGAACTATAACCTAAAGCCAAACTCATAACAGAAAACTTAAGCACATCAGATTCCCCATTCATTGACAACTTTAAAACTGAAAATGACAGTCTGTCACCTAGGAATCCCATAATTGATATCCTCCTATAGGATTAACCAGTTCCAGTAACCATTTTTCCACTTTGTCAAAATCAAGCAAATTATGGCAGATGAACTTACTCTCAACATAATGGATTAGGTCATGAATGTCGATATACAATCAAGAATGGAGGGGCAAATTTTAACCATCGCGAAATTACACAAAAGATGCCATTCTAAGAACAACTCAATCATATCAGAATCTACTAGATATCTAAGTGTAGAACAAAACAAAAGAAGTCAATTTTTGTGTTTTGGATCAAAATATCAACTTAAACTTCAAATCCTCCTAACAATACACGAAAGATCATAAATTCTGCTAAACTGCAAAATACCACGACACTTTTCCCATCTGTACTCAAAACTATCACTGGAATTCCAAATCACAAAAAACAAACATCCCCTATGTTTAATTCAAGCACTACAATAACAAAAAGAGAGAGATCAGATTTAGAATAGCCAATACAGTACTTGAATATAAATGAACTTGAATACATTCAACACTTGAAATCTGAAACAAGACCTACCCAAACTAATTTCTACAACAAAGAACAATCCCAATGACAGAAACAGAAAACCCTACAGTCTATACTATAGTACAGATTCTCAACAACCCCACCAAATGAAACACCATTAAACTCCAAATTCAAAACCCATCTCTATTTCATAAAAACAAACAATACCCACATTTTCATTTTCATTTTAAACAAACCCAATGACTAGGATCTGAAACCCCCAAAATCTGTATTTAAAGTAGTAAAACAAGCAATACAAAGAGATAAACAAAAAAAGAAGAAATGGGTATGAGTTTAACAAACCTAAAGAGAAGAATGAAGTTGAAATATGAAGATCTGATGAACTAATAACACAGTTTTGCCGATTGATTGACTCCATCCCCATCGCGAGGGAGAGAGAGAAAAGAGCTTCAAGACTGGTTATAGTGAGAGAAACAACAAAAAAAATATAAAATGAAATAATATATTTATATATTTAAATAAAAATATATTTAAAAAAAAAATTAAAAAAAAAAAGTAAAGTGAAAACACACCCTTTCACCTTCTCTTCTCATCATCTATCTTTGTCCCTCTAGTTTACTACTCTCATTCTAAGTAAAATGACATTAATACCCTTTATTTATTTTTTTAATTATTGAAATTGCCACTACTTTATTTTTGCTTTTTATGATTATCAAAGTTTGTTAAATACTTGCTGTCTTTACACTTCACATTGCTGTTGGTAAGCTTGATTGTCACATTTTAAATTTTTTACTAAAATGTATCTTGTGTGTAAAGTAATACATTTCACAAAGTTGATCTCTTGCTATATGTATAAGATTTCATGATTTTACCAATAATTTTGTTTGTGGGGGTTGATAGAAAATAATTCATATAACTACTACTACTTCTACTACTACTTGGATTTTTCAACTATAAAAATTGAAAAATAACAAAATGACATAATGAATTATGGCTTTTATATTTTGTTTGTAAGACAAGATTGATTGAAGATTGTTGATCACTAAGCTCAAGTTGTTACATATAATTGCAAAAGTGCATTTATAAAAGAAATCTTTTTTAAGATCAAAGCAACTTTGATGTAACACATTACTTAATATCCCTAGGGTCCAAAACATATTGTACTATTTTTCTATTTTTTTAATATTTTATTAAAAAAAAATTGTATTATATTGTACCAAAGGTTATAATGGAGCCCCAACATAAAAGGGTAATGAACCCTCTCCAAAGACTATATATTACCGTATGGTTTCTAACTAAGTATCCACATCACCTCCATGTCATTAGATCTTCTTGTCTATCTATGTAGACTCTTTCTATGACCAACTAGGTCACTTTAATAAGACTTGCTTTTACTATGGGTCTAGTCATCGTCACCTTGTCGTCAAAAGCCCAAAGTCTAATCCACAAATAAGGCCCAAAAATAACAGTCACAAAATAAGCACTCACACTTCACTTCCTTGAGATTACAAGAACTTTAATATGGACCAAGCTAATGCCCACTCGAATGATTTCACATTGTCCCCAAAAAAAAAACATCAAATGAAGTATAAAATTGAATGGAGGTGTAAGGGATATATGATGGGATATAATGACAATGTTGGTCTTTCTTTATTGCTAAGAATATATAGAGATATGATCCACAGATAAGATAATTATATTGAGTATTAATTTATAGATTGCTATGATCAATGAACATCAAAACATTATTATTATCTCCCCATAATTGTCATTATATCCCATCATATATCCCTTAAAATTGGTAATTAAAAAAAAAATCTCCCCATAATTTAAAAAGTTCCCAAATATAGTCCTACATAATTTTTGCAATAATTCACTCTTACAGACTTTTAATCATCTTCTCTACAGACTACAGTATATAATTTAGAATTATTGTTATTCTTTTGTCAGCACTAATTATGAATGCACTGTACGTCTGTCTGTAACTCTGTACGGATAAACTTGTGTAAGGAGGTATTGTGCTAGAAAGACTGGTTCTTGAATATGGGTGAAACTTGGGTTTAGTTTCTTGGATGTACATGGGTTGGGCTTTTTGTTCACCAAAAGTCTACACAGGCCTGTGTTCCTTATTTTCCTATTTGCAGTAGAGAGTAGCGACACTGCTTACAGTGTTACATTTTGCTTTGATCTCCAAACTTGTGCTGTGTTCCAAACATTGTTTTACCAATCCGTGAGTTTTTAAAAAACTCAGCCGAGTTAATTTGGACTCGGTGTGACTTGGGTCAAGGAGTTAATGTTAACTCGGCTCATGTGAAAATCGGTGATTTATTTAATTAAACTGGTTTAATCATTGGTTTTAAATGTGTATTCTTGTGGCTTTGTGAGTTGTGTAATAGACCAAATTAAATATTTTTTCTCTATCAGAAGGTAAAAATATATTAAGATCATTATAAGACTACTAGACAAGTACAGTATACTGATCATCATGCAAAGTTCCTTTGCATAGTCAGTTTCAATACAGAGACTCTCCCAAGAGGACATCTCACCAAATTAATGCTTTGATCCAAATGTATTATGGGCCTCCAGTAAACATGCTAAGTGCCCAAAGTCTGTTTTTAGATTCTGATCTGTGTTGTACCATTTCTGTTTTATTCTAGGGATTACACTGGTCTTGGCTGCTTATATAGGAAGCTCCAACATCAAAGAAGTTATTCACCAGGACATGGGAGCTGTTATTCATGGCATGAGGCTGGCTAAACAGATGGGTGTTCAGAAACTTGAAGTTTGTTCTGACAGTGTGTAGACAATTAGAATAATGAAGAATGAGACCAACTCACCTTGGTACTGTTTGGATCTTACTTGGACAATGTTTTAGATGGTGGATTACTTTCAGGAGATTACTTTCAATCATGTGTTTGCGATGCGAAAAGTAACCAATGCGCCGATTACTTAGGTTCCTTAAAGATGTGTCGAGGAAAACGATGTTATATTTTTTGAACCACCATTAGATGAACCTCTGTAAAGGCATGTCTCAAATGATATGATAGGAACTGAATATGTAAGACTGTAATTGTTTTGATCAATACACATGTAGGGGTCAGCCTAACCCTAGCTTAACTTGCAAAAAAAAAAACAAAAAATACATTAGTCATCCTTGCGCAGGGCTGCAGCCTGCAGGGGGCATGGGCCATGCAAATCTTTCTCTATCGTTCCAATCTCATTGGATGTACTTGCTAAAGGGACCTTATCTGGATAATATGGAAGAGAAAAAATTTGGAATTTACTGCTTGAATCTAAAAACTAGTTTGAAAACATAGAAAAGGATTAATTTCCATGTATAATTGGAGAAATATTAGATGTTCGGTTCTGTGATTTTAATATCTTATTATCTAAGAATGCCAATCTAATAGTATACAACACCAATCTAATGAAGTATGGGTGAAATGTTAAAAATTGAATGCCTCATATCACAATTAGGTGTATGCATGAATAAAACTGCACACGAATGGTAATATCAAAGAAGAAGAATATCAATCATCATAGATGATTTCAACAAATGGAACTTACTAAACCGCAAATAAAAAAAAAGTAAAATTAGATAGTAAGAATTTAACAGAAGTTAGCAAGAATTCAGCAAAAGTTAGAAACCATAGAAAAAAAAAGAAAAACCTACAGCAAAAGTTATTATAAAAGAGAAGGTTCATGAGCTTAGAGCCTTGGATAGATCTTGAAAAAACAAAAAAAAAAAACGAATGTGTGGCTGCTGGGATTCGAGCCCAGGTCTCCACGGCCACAACGTGGAATTCTTACCACTAAACTACAGCCACATTCGTGTCCATGTTTACAATAACACAAATCTATTTAAAAATTAAAATTACGGTTACATCAAAATTATCTGTTTCACACACCCCAATCCAGCCATCCCAACATTGGACTGTAGTGAATCTGGGTAAAACAATTATTTTAAGGTCATGCATGGTCTAGGCGTAAATTGTTCCAAGTTTCATCCATGTTTTAGCCATAACATAGGCATTTGTGGTAACTGGTATGGGAGTTTGTATATAACCTGAAAGGTCTCAGAAAACTAGCAAAGCCTTTACCTACTAAAATACTAACCCCATAGAATTCTATTACTGATTCAATTTGAGGTTAATTATTTTGTCCACACACACCTAATACAGTAATACCAAGAACATAAGTAGATGGTAAACCTAAATATTTTTTTTTTTTTTTTTTGCGATAACAAGGCCAGAGAATTAATTATCTGCAGTGTCCATTTTGCTGGGTTTTACCAGTCCTTGAGCCTCCTCCCCTATGTCTGCTGCAGTCCAAACTGGACTGTTTGTCTCTGTTGCAGGATTTCTGAAATATGATGTAAGGTTTAATTTGTTAGAGTCTGATGTTATGTACATCTAGGAGGGCATGTTGATCCTCTGGATTGGTAGTTTGAACAACCTGACGATGCAACTTTTGGTTGCACGCTGATCAGGGAGTTGTAATTTTTTTACCTTGAAGTGAATACAATTTTACTTTTGATAAAAAAAAAAGAAGCCAATATATGATTATATGGAATGTAATCACAAAATGTTCAGTGTATATGTGTTGGGGGGCAGTTGTTAAACGGCCAGAGGGACTTCTAACTTTCTAGTGGTTTTGTTTTTTTAAAGTGGGGAGGGTGCAAATATATCGACTGCCAAGACACCTTTAGACAATAATGCTACTTGAAATTTCACCAAGGAATAAGGCATACTAAATTGGATAATAACAAAATGACATGCTTCCTCAAACTTGTACATACATACTGACATACATCTCATCTACTTTTAACAGATAAGAGTCTACCAAAACCAGACCCATTTTTCTAAAGAACAAGGCACTTCTTGGCATTTTGTATGCACGTCTCTATCTTCATCAGGTTTAAATCAATGGCAGACAATAAAATCAGCATTATTCATCCACCACCGCACAATCCATGCCGCCGATAAGATAATCTACTAGTTGGATTATTCCAGCCATTTGATGAATAGACATGGACCCATTCCCAATTGTTTGATGCTACATTGTGTGGGTGTTTTTATTAATCGAGACGTTCTCTTGACGCCGTGTGTACAAAAAGATGACACATGATTTTTTATTTTTTTATTTTTGAATCCATAGCTGACGCAGAAATGGATTATTCATGTTGTTTTACTGCAAATCATTCATAATGTATGTGATCAGAGTAGCACATTATGATAAGATTAGTACATATTGGTGGTGAAAATTACTTTGTTAGTTGTTACCAAAAGTCAAAAACATGGGTCACATGTATCATGAAGTTTCCAATCTTATATAGTCTATGCGTTATTGCCATGCTCATAATTTCAAATGGGTTTATCCAAGTTAAATGGTCATGAGATTTCCAAGTCTCACATTAAGATATGATATGATAAGATATCACCAACTGATTTCAAGACCAGATTTGATAATTGGATTAGAGGATATACTCTTGCCATGCTTCCTTTATCAATAATGCTCAATTAACTTTCAAATTTTTGCCTTCATCTAACATTCTAGTAGTTGTGTAAACAAGTTGTCTTCAGTCCATTTCAATTTTTTTTTTTTTTTTTTTTTTTGTGTACTACTAATATTAATTCAATTAAAATGACCGTTCAAGAAGATCGAAAAAAAATATCCCAAAATCAGTCAAATCAAATTAACTTTACAAAATCAAGAACATACTCAGTTGGGTTTTGTAGCTACATTCATTCCACGTAGTTGAATAAAAACAATTATGTGTAACCGATGGAGAATTAGTGATTATGATACTTTGATCAAAACAAAGATATTTCATATTTATACTAGAAGTAGATAAATTGCTTCTCTACAACTCAGGACCTTTTTGTGGAGCTTCAAGCCTTCAATCCACTTTGATAACAAGTGCAAGGAGCGATTTTTTTTTCTTAAAATATGTTATACTCTACTAGTGTAAACCTAAATAAAATTCAAAGGTAATTCCCAGTTATTAAGAATTGGGTTTTCGAATTTTATATGAATAATCTAAATAAAATATTCTTATAAATATGGTTAAAGTGGATTTTGAATCTAGATACAAAGTTACACCTAAAAATTGTAACACCCCAGACTCGGCAGGTGGTTTGCCGAGGGGTTGGTCCTACAACTCTTAAGGGCGACATGTCCGACATTGGAATAGAGGTATAGATTCGAAATATATTATTACCGAGGTTTTTAGAGTTAACTTGGCTCTAGCGTTCGTAAGAACTCTGAAGTTGAACGCGCTCGGGCAGAGTAGTCTCGGGATGCGTGAACTATTGGAAAGCAGGATGTTGGTCATGAATACTGCACACTGTCTGACGATCGTAGTGGCTAATTGAGGACAATATCGGTGATATACGTTGGATTGTTACAAATGGTATCAGAGTCGATGACGATTCATCTGTCGAGGGTGGGAAAGTATGCTGGAAAGACACCTAGTCCGGGAAGGGTGACGGTTGTAGGATGTTGCTCATGAATACCGCACACTATCGAACGATCGCAGTAGCTAAGTGGGCGCAATATCGGTGGTGTATATACGTTGGATCGTTACAAATGGTAGAGCCGACGACGATTCGATCACCTGTCGAAGGTGGAAGAGTATGTTTGAAAGACACCTAACCCGAGGGGTGACGGTTACGTCGGCCACCGAGTTCTCGTCTTACTAGGGACATATAATCTCGGAGATCTGAGGTTATATATTCCAGAGCCGAAGACGGTTCTCTCCCAAAAGTTGTGGGATAACCCCCCCCCCCCCCCTCTCGTGTTCGACAGACAGCTGGTTTGCCAAGGGTGTGGGTCCTATAACTTTTAAAGGGAGGCATGTCCTGATATTGGAATATAAATATACATTCAGAATATATTATCACTGAGGCTTTTGAGATTACTTTGCTCAAAATTTCATAAGAACTTCAAAATTAAGCGTGCTTAGGCACAAATAGTCTCGGGATGGGTGACCTTCTGGGAAGCAGGTTGATACCCGTGAAAACCTTACACTGTCGGACAACAACAACAATAGTAGCTAAGTCGGGACACTATCAGTAATTCAATAGTCTTAATATTAGTTAGTGAAAATTCTAGACATCTAAGAAGGGAAAGACTTATAATTTTATTTTCAATGCCTTAATATTTAAGGGATGTTCAATCACTTAAAACATAAGAAGAAAGGCACACATTTTGAAGTAATATTTTCTTCATAAACTTTCCGATTCTTCTAATATAAATAATTATTTCATATTAGAAAGTAAACTCGGGTAATCATTAGAAGAAATTACCCGAATTTATTTCATATATAATTGTTTCACAAAATTTAAGAGTATTTCATGGTTAATGTGACAATACCTTTACAAATTTATACAATCTTTTCTTACTAAACTACTTTTATTTCGAGCTGTTTTGGTTGTCATTTTTAGGATGACATTCATCTTGACAACCCATTTAGTTCGTCTATTTGAATAGAATCTATACCGTTCAAATTTATTCATCTGTTATAACATAAAAGCACTGAGGGTATTTTCGTCATTCAACTTCTTTCTTTTTAATCCTTGTATAGTCACGGTAAGTCAATAACTCTTTTTAGCTTCCATAAAGATTGAAATCGATCACTACCACAACAAAAGATAACTATTTTTCTTTTTTTATAATGCCTTGGATTTTGGCGGATCCATGAATCCAAGTTGGGGTGAGCTTAGATGAAAATTCAGAAAAAAAAATAAAAAAAATAAAAAAATTGACGTCTCTCGAAAATAATAACTGACAACGTGTGACATACGTAAAATAAACACATCAGTAAGTCAGTAACTCATACTAACCAAACACCATCAAGAGAATTTTAAAATAATAAGAGTTGTTGTGTTAAATTATTAGGGACTGAACATCAATAATATGAACTTCTCAAAGAAAGAGACTATATGACTACACGCAAAAAATTTAAAGTAAGAGAAAGGGAAGTATTGACGTTAACACCTTGAATCTCTACTACTTGAGTTGTAGATATGTTAGTTTCTTTGTGGTTACTTCTTTGAATTTTTATTGCTCATTCTTCGTTGCATTATGGTGTATTGCTTAATGGACAGAAGAAGGTATTTTTTTTTCCTTTTAAGGTTTCATTGCGCTTAGATATACTAAAACTTAAACATGAACCAATTAAATGTTGAACAATAAAAGCCCTAATTGCAATATTTGATAACTGAAATTTGAAAATTAACTAAATTCAATTCAATTACGATGTGATCAAACTATCAAAGCATACTATATGAAAATCGAAATCACTGAATCACTATAAAAATCTAAAGTTCATAATCATTATTGAGAAGAAACCAAAATTTTGAATTTACCAATCCATTTATCCACCATTCAAATAAATAATCGAAGAGGTCAAGACGCAAGAGAAAGAGGAGAGCTTAGATTCTAAGAGGCATCATAACAACTCGTCTGAATACGCTTTGGTAGAAAATGAGAATAGAAGGGATAGAAGGAAAATAGTTTGAGTTGGGGTTGGGTGAAAATATAACTGTATAAGTACTAATATTTTTTTCAAAAATACCCTGGGCTGAAGCCTAGGGAAGCCCCTTCTTAGATCCGCCTCTGGAAGAAACCCATTGAATCGGCAAAAAAAAAAATTTGAGATTGACCAAATAGGGGTTTGAGAAATAAATATACAATAGTACTATTATGAAGAGTTTGAATTAAAAAAAAGATCAATTTAATTTATGAAGAAGTCAGTAACTTGAAACTGTTTAAACTAACCTTCCTTAACCTCATTTAAGAGTACGTTATCATCTATACTCAATCACATTAAGAAATCCTAAGGAAAAATAAATGTTGGTTAGTTATATGTAATATACATGTCATTAATGGATAATTGTTGATGTTGCACAGAGCTATAAAGGTTAAAAAGTTTTTCGCTTGATGTAGTGGAAATCACGATGAGAAAGAGAGGAAATAGATCAAATGACAAATTGTCCTTTGTGTTTTGGCTTTTAACAGTGAGATAAATCTGGACAGTTAGATTGTATTCAAATACACGCTAGATGGGTTGTCAAAATGGATGTCATCCTAAGGATGACAACCTAGACATCCCGCTTTTATTAATAGAATGAATTATGTAATTTAACTTAAATTGTTTAATATATAATTTTTAAATTTTTTATAAATTAGTTTAATTTGTATTTTTTTTTTACTAATTAACAAATATAATTGATAACTTAATGTATACGAATAAATACATATTAACCCATGTGTAGCACATACCTAATACACTAGTAGTTAATAATACTATGTAAATGCACGCGCTTCGCGCTTGATCTTAAGATGAAAGCATGCAAAGCTCTTGTCATGAAATATGTTCAGATTTCATACAATCAGTTGAACTTTATTCAAATTTTAATATTGACACAATTATCATCACATTTCATACATCACCATGGTTGCAAAAAATTTCAGATTAGCAAATAACTCAAAATAAAAACACTGCTCTTTGAGAAATAGAAAACAAATAAAATTGAGGCAATCAGAAAAATAAAAGAAAAATTAGATGAAATACTACTTACGAATTTTGTAAATAATTGGAAGGCTGAAAATTGTGGGAAATAAACTCATGCTCACTCAGAAGGCATAGAGGAAAAAAGAAGAAAACATTTTGGGTTTAAGATTTGGGCTCATATGAAGTGTAGTAAAATGGGCGTACACATAGTGTAGGGAATTCATATTGACAGTCCGCGTATTACTATAAGGTATCCCGATATTTTAAGTGCCCCCAACCAAAATACATGTTAAAATAAGGGGTCTTAGGTGTTAAGAGCTACCCGCCACCCCGGCTCTTATCCAAAAGTTGTTGATAGATGTTTGATAGTGTTGTAAGAAGTCTTTCTATCTCTCTCTACAATCTACCTCCTATTCGCGTATGAGAGAATGCATTTCCAGTAACAAATCAACCATTGAGGCTCAAAGATATGGTTTAGTTATACTATTCTGTAATTAAGGAACAAAATCCCTTCTATGGCTGTTGAATCTCTATGCAGTGTGTAACAATGTCAAAAAAACCAGTTAGATACTGATTGAGAATCCTTTAAAATTTTAAAACAACTTTTAACTAAACTGTTGGTCGTATTTCACATGATTTGATCTTATTCTTAAGCTTGTAGAATCACTAACAATTAATTAATGATATACTACTCCATCACTCACCCATGATATACCTTTTGAATTGTTGTCATTCTTAAAATGTAATGTCAAGAAAACATACAACAAATATTATTCAAGAATCTTTTGCATATATTATACTGATAATTGAATTGACATCCAAGAAATTTTTATTCAATTTCACCTTAGTTAGGGTTTGGTGGAGCTGGGAGGAGAGAGAAGAAGATTAGGAGAAATTTAATATTAACTATAGTATGGGCTGCTCTTATCACTTAAGTTTGTTAAGGTGTTTATAATTTTTTGAGGGCTACTTATAAGATTTGGGATAGCTCTTAGTAAAGAGCGGGGTGGCAGTATGATTTCCCATAGTGTAACAATGTAACTTGATGTTATGGGACATGTGGCTGATTTTTTGTGTCTGGTACGCAGAAGGACATTGATGACATCATTTTACTGTTCACAATCCTGCTCTTATTAAAATAGTTTAGATCTAAATTAGTAGTATGCATCAAGCTAGGATTCAATAGGCTCAATATTAGGTGGTAAAAATGTCAAACATCCAAAAACAAAAAACAGATTATGATTTTTTACTTTCTTTTTCGATGCCTTAAAATTTGAGGGATACATTTTGCACATTAATATATGTTCTAGATTAAAAAAAAAAAAAAAAAAAAATCGAAAATATTTTAGACAAAAATACAAAGTAAAAAGATATTTTGGGAAATATCTATCCAAAGAACCTTAAAACTTTTAAAAACCCTAAAAGGGATGATAAAATATTGAATTCTCATCATAAGGCATTGAACCTAAAGTGGCCAACGTATGACATGAATCTGCCACACATAAAATTGTCCAAAAAAAAACAAAGTAAAGGTTTCAAATCATTGCACTACGTTGCCACCTCTCTCTCCTCTCTCTCTCTCTTACCACCACCTTCTTTCTTCCTAGATACACGTGATAATCCGTTAACCAATAAAGTTGTTGCCACGTAGATACTAAAAAATCAGTATAAGCCAATGAGAACTTGCCATGTCATTAGATAAGTTAAGTTCCCATGAAATCTCACCATTTTGCAGGTTTGGTATGGGTAACAATCCAATCCAAGATCCATACATGCAGGCCAACGGATGCGATTAGATAATGCCATACTACTTTTTAGGTCATGGATTTGCTTGTTAACTACATAAATGCCACTGTGTGTTTTCTGCTTATTAGACTACAATGACTAACATACCCTTCATAAGTCTAGTAATAATAAATTTAAAAAACTTAAACTTTTACTCAAATCGATAAACATTTTGAACCCGATTAATCTCTTCAAAGAAGTAGTAGGAAAAACAAATTCTCATCCTTTGGGAATTATGAATCTCATTTTAACTTTTAAAGTCTCACATTGAATGTATAACGAAAAGAGATAAAAATAGTTCTTGAAATACAATCCGATATCATCTTGATATATCCAAATAAGAAGATTTAGACAAAAACTAAAATATATTGATTACAAAATTATAATTTTTTAATACAACTTTGTCTATATAAAAATCGTGTCTAAGCAATGGGAATGTACGCAAGTTTTAAAACATCCAGATCTCAAAGTCTTAGGACGGATCCATGAATCTGAGTTGGGGGTGCAAAATTACATGTAACCTATATGTTAAGATTTAGTAAGGGTGGGTATGATCACGCTCCGACACACTCCTGGATCTGTTCTTGGACTCAAACTTAATTATTCAAGTCGATTGCACCTATATATAAGTATATGCATTAGGCAGTTGTAGATATAAAAGATATTTACCGTTATATAATCACAATGGTATATGATGGTAAAAAAATTTAATAGATAAATATATCCAGATTACACAAAATTAGAATCATAAACATATGAGTTTAAATGTATAATTGGTGTTCACAAATACAAAGGTTAATAATTTTGGTAAATTAATTGTAAATGCAAATTACAAGGGGTTTTTGGTAATTACACAAGATTAAATAATTGAAACAGTATTAAGACAAGGGCAATGAAGAGGAAAAAACACAAAAATAAACTAAAAAACAATAGTTTTAGTGGTCCAGACCCAATCAACTGGAAGAGAAACTATCTTTGTCTCTTTCTTCGTTGTCATCTCCACACAACACACTCACTCTCTTCTTCCCATCTCTGTAATCGAGGTAAGCAGAGAAAGACAGATAGAGAGAGAGAGAGAGAAACAAACAGTGTTAAAAGAAAGAATTTTTACATTTCTTCTCTCTGGGATTTCTATCTATTCTCACCTTCTCGTGACTTCTATTTGTTTGACATTTTTCTTTCTTTTTTATTGCTAAATTTTGCAGAGTAAACTTAGATTCCCTCTTGAATTCTTTTTCTTGTTTTTGAAATTTTTTCTATATTTAGATAAATTGACATTTGGGGTTTTGTGATTTTTTTTTTTACTCTACTTATAAGAAGAGAGAGATATAAAGCTTACTTCTTAGCTGGTATTTAGGGTTTTAATTCCTCCTCACTCTCAATCAATAGGGTTCTTCTCTTACTCTTATTATTCCTTCTTGTCAACTACCTTATTCTTGTTCTTGAAATTGAAGAATGATTTTTGGGGTTTTGAGCTTTCATTTGTCAAATCTCTTAATACCTAAAGCTTTCAATTGTCATTTTTCTTAATTACCCATTTCATTTCAAGTTAGATTTTGGTCTTTTGAGGAGTTTTTATTAGTTCCCCTGTTTCAGGTTTTAGGTGTTCTATTTCTGTCGAATTCATGAACTTTGTGATACTTTCTGAAATGAGGTTTTTAGCTTTTGAATTGTACTTGATGGAAAGTTCCCAGATTTTAAATCCAGGGTTTAGGGTTTAAGAAGAATTTGTAGCTTTGAACTTGGTGTTCTTGAGAATTTTTCTTAGTTGTTTGAATTCAATTGAATCAAATCTCAATCCATAAAATGTCTTCATGTATAAGTGGAGGTGGAAGGACTTATGGATTTGATTTAGACATTGTTAAATCTCCTTCTACTTCGAGTCGAACTTCGCACTCGTCTTCTCCATCTTCTACTCTTTCTGAATCAATAAATTCTCCTCTTGCTCTCTCAACTCGAAAACCTCGAACCCCTCGAAAGCGGCCTAATCAAACTTATAATGAAGCTGCTGCACTTCTCTCCACAGTCTATCCCAACATTTTCTCCACCAAAAACCTCAGAAAACCAAGCAAACATACCAAGATTTATGATTCATTTTCAGATGATTTCCATGAATTGCTTCCACCTTCCCCTGGTTTCAACAATGCGGAATTCTTACTCCACCAACAACCAATTCCAGATAAACCAACTTTGAGAATTGAGCTTAAACCTGACTCAAATTCAAGCGAAAAGCCGTGTCAAAGTAGTCCAATTAGTCCTACAGCTGATTACTACGACTTTCAAGCGAATTCGCCTAATCCTTATGACACATACAAAGAAGACTTCGACGCAGAATCAATACTCGATGAAGAGGTTGAAGAAGGTATTGATAGTATTATGGGGAATCTAAGCGTTGACAATGAATTGCGCAATGACTCTCAATTCAATCCTTATTGTTGGAATCCAATGGTAGGATTAGGAATTGGTGGGAGATTCGATTTCGGGTTTGGTACTAGTGCAAGTGTGAGTGCATTAAGACACACTGATGATGTAGATTGGTGGAGATTTCCAACTGTCGATGTTCTCGCTATATCGCCTAAATTGAACAAAGTTTCACCTGAGAAGAAAAAGAAAAAGAAGAAGGTTGAAAGAGTCGAAGAGCTGAAAAACTCGGAATCCACCAAAGAAAATCCCATTTCAAATTCCAATTCGAATGCCGAAATGAATTCGAGTTGTGAATTGAGTTTGGGATTGAAATTAAATCACGAAAAGGTACTAACGGCTTGGTCAGATCGTGGGTCGCCATTTTCCGACGACATTTTGGGGACAGAGTCATCTGAATCTGATGCAATTGTATGTTTCTTATTTTCTCCCGCCGGAATATAACCGTTGCAGTTCATTTAAAACATTGTTACGTAGAATATTCTAAAACACGCCGTATGCGTAGTACACACTCTGCACACTTGGATAACATTTTGTTATTGTGCTTCTGTTGTCAGATAAATATCATCAGCCACATGGTAGTCAGACCATCTGACGGCTAAGAAAGCATGTCAGTGATAAATTTTTGGTAGTTTCAGTAGGATTTTTTTTTTCCTCTTTTAGAAATTAACTTTTTAATTGTCATTAGCCCACAAAATTCCAAATAATTATTCTTTTTCTTTGTTTAATAAAATAAAATAATGATTAGGCAGGAGAAATTAATCAAATTTTAAGAAAAAAGAGAATGTTGAAGCATAAAAAATATATTTTATTTGTCAGTGAAAATAACTAAATTGTTTTTTAGTTTATTTTTATATTATTTATTTTTGGAGTACCGGAATGGGGTATCTAATTTTTTTTTTATTGATTTATATATTGGCAGGCCAGGCTTGCTCAGATTGATTTATTTTCAGAAAATGGTGGACTGAGAGAAGCTAGTGTACTGCGGTACAGAGAAAAACGAAGAAGCCGCCTTTTTTCTAAGAAAATCAGATACCAAGTTAGAAAAGTCAATGCTGATCGACGGCCCAGAATGAAGGCAAGTAAGAATTTCCTATTTATACAAATATTTAAAATAAATTTGCATAAAATTGTATCCTAAAATTATCTCTTCTACTCTTCCTTGTGCGCTTTTATTGGTAAGGTTGTGCATTAAAACTGGAATAGACACACCTTCAGCCTGTTTTTGATATAGTAGGTTTCAATTCTAATACCATTTTTTTGTTGTTACAGGGAAGATTTGTAAGAAGGCCAGCCTCGGCACTCAAAGATGAAAGAAAATCTAGTTTTTGTAGTGAAGACTGAAGAGGCTTAAACTCGAATGAGTTTGTTCCTATCTCAGTATCTGAAATATCCCAAATGATATCAGCAATATTTTGGTTACACTGATATATCTTTTTGCGTGGTTTTTTTGCATTTTTTTGTCGCGGAAAAGGAGAATGTCATTGGATTGTTACAAAATGAGAAAGTCTTCAGGTAGAGGAATTTTGAGTATTGCAAAAGGAATTGAAGAGACTAAAAAACCGCAAGTTTTGTCCTGTAATATTTTTGTTCATTAGCATCTGGACCATTGCTCATAGTATAGAACTTTTATTTTGTGCAAGATGTGAATTCCTGTTAAATTATGTAGTTAAGTTGATATGGAGAATTATATTTTGACATCAATAACATTAAAAAAAGAAAATTTTAGAGAAGATGTTGATTGAATGATTTTTTTTTTATAGTAGGTGGATAGTGATTACAATAATATGATTTCATCATTTCATTATAAAATGTTGAACTTTTCATTTAAAGTTACAAACATTGCTTTAAGTTTGGCTGAAGCTCCTTTTGGAAGACTTTATTTAGTAAAGAAGTGGTGGTGGTTGTCCTTGTCCATCCACCACACAGTAAGAATTAAGAATCTATGTCAAGATGTTTACAAATCATATTGTATAGGAAATTTCATTTCTAAAAGCAGCTCAGGATTCCAAAGCTTTAAAAGTAAACTCCTTTTTCTAAAACTTTGTTCAACATTTTCCCCTGATATTTGACATAAGAAGGCATTGGCAGCAGTGCAGCACAACACAAACCTTTTATTATGTTGTGTGCCATGATAATCACATGTTATGAATTGAACCTGTCTCATGATCCACTCAAACTGATTGGAGCTCTTCTAATTAACCATTTAAACATGTACAGTGAAACCTATACAAACTAAACAAACTTCCGTACACTTTTTCTTGTTCGGTTGTTCCCAAGGCCAAGGGTGTGCATTTAGGCTTTTATTTTTAATACTCCGTAGTAATATGCATTTAATAAAGAGCTCAGTTGCCCGAGGAATTAAAGAATACAAGGTCACTGTTTAGCGGGTTACATAACCATTTAGGAGGATAGATAAAGGACTCAGTACCCAGCAGGCAGCTTAGATCCGCATGGGAAGCTAGGAGTCATATTATTATTACAGTATACTATGTAACCGCACATGCTTCGCGCCTGTTCCTCCTCCATCCGATCTCAATTGATACAATATTAAGATAATGTAATCTCAAAGTATAGTATTAATGGATTTTAATACAATATTATGTTTAAAATTATTGGATTTTAATTTTTGCAAAAAAAAAAAAAAAAAACTATTGGGCTTTAGTAATGGGTTTAATTGTGTTTTCTTAACCATTGGGCTTGCAAATATTGTAGTCCATGGGCCCTAAATAGTATTGTAACGTAGTACTATTAACATTTGGGATAAAAAAGTCAAAAAAAAATTGTTGAGAATCTGAGATTTTCAACCGTATATACGTAGAAATGGATAGGCGGCAGAAATTTTGAATCAGGTAACGAAGACGTACGATGACGTCATCTGACCTGCTCTCAAACCTTCATTGGTCCAGAATCAGGACTCCCACCACCATTCTTACCTTGTGACTATCCCAAGGAAAACCTGGGTCCCTTGAACATTTTGTCTTCACTACTATTGCCACAGCTACCCTATGAGAATTATGGAAAGAAAGATGCAGGAGAAGGTATGAGGAGGGATATATTATTAAAACAACCCCAAAATAAGCTTTGGTATTGAAGATCAGGATTTGGTGCCTAAGACTGGAACCACACTTCAGGCAGGATACAAGATCCATCTTTAGATTACACAACATGGCTATGCAACTAGGGTTCTCTTTCAACAACCCCCTCCCCCCACTGAAAGCACATACTCTAGTCTATTGGACTAGACCACCAGACACCCATGTTGCACTCAACACTGATGGTGCAACTATGGAGGGCAACACTGCTGGTGGTGGAATTATCAGGTTACACACTGGAGCTCACATTGCAAAATTTTTTAGCTTCTATGGGGAAGGAACAAACAACTCAGCAGAGGTTAGAGCTCTACTAGATGGACTCAACTTATGTAAGGAGCTAGGGTACACCTCAATTCAGATCAACACAGACTCCATGTTAGTCTACAGATGGTTCAAACAAGAAATAAGCATTCCATGGCATCTTAGATTTTAGTGGAGAAAAATCACAAAAATAAATACAAGTTTAAGCACACAGATCAAACATATATAGAGAAGGGAATGAGGTTGTAGATTGTCTAGCTAGCCTAGGACTTAAATATCAAGCAGATGGTGCAGCCAACACATCAACACACAGAGTCTTAAAGCAAATACTTGCAGGTGATAGTCTCAACATCCCAAATCTTAGACATCACCATTAGTTTACATGCCTTTATATTTTCTTATCTATTTGAACCCTTAAATCATACCTGCATTCAACAAACCCTTACCTTTTTATACCCTTGCCTAATCAGGAACAAAATCATCCTCTGGTTCTTCTTCTTCCTCCTCCTCCTCCTCCTCATCATCATAACCCCTATTACCTCCATCTGACCCATCATTGTCTGTGTCTCCTCTTATGGGACGACACACCTCTGTATGCTCACTGTCAGTGTGCATACTCTCGTTGGTACTGAAGTACTCTGCAAGTGTCGGGTTTCCTTCCTCTTCATCACCTGAGTCAGATCAAATCCTGCTTCCACCACTTCCATCTCCCTCATCCCCATCCTCATCATCATTCTCATTTTCTGCCTCAACATCACTCTCAATCACAATTATCTCATTAGCCAAAGGATGAGGAACGTTTGCACCTTTGACATCTCTTGATCTTAGACATCCCATAGTCCACCCATGGATTACACAAATCTTTCACCTTCCCCCCATGCCATAATTTAACCAGCTTCTAAAATTGTCCCAATATTTTTTGCTAACCTTTATAGGGGAGGCGGAAAATACGCCACGAGATTTGCATGCAGCCCCTCCCACTCCCCATTCATCTTCTCCCCAAATTCTTTGATTCCGACATGAAAGCTTTGGAACTCCTGATAGTGCTCACCACATAAAGACCATTGGATAAAGGATTTCACACAATCAAATATAGGCACCTTGGGAGGTTGTTCATCTCCAGCAAGAGAAGAAGAGGAGTTGGAAGCAATGAAAACTGTGTGGTGCTTTGGTTTGAACGCGGTATAAAGGCTAAAACAAGTTAACAGTTAGTGGGTTGGCGCTTTATCTTCTTGTGTTTTGGACCAAGCAACACCTTTTCAAAAAGTCTACTCTGCTAATTAAGGCTACTCCAGAGACCTAGACCATCCAGGCTATGTATTGGTCAGTTGTTTTGAATATTTAGCAAGTTTGGACTATAAATTGTAATGGGCCAAATGAGCCCAGGTAAGTTTTCTTTCAAACATTTTAGGCTATTGCTTTTGTATCAGGGGTCAGGTCTTAATATTGTCTTATGTCCCCCATCCATTCTTTATTTTTATGAACAGGTAGGGGTCCATGCCAAACCCCCTTTAGATTTTTTTTTTTTTTTTTGAAGTGATGAATAGGTAGAGGTCCATGTAGTTACAACTAAGGTATAGAAACACGAGGGAGCAACGAACCAACATTGTTTCATTCCTTTTGCTTTTGACACTTTTGGGTTTGTAGCACCAGAAGAAGTTGAATTTCTAAGGAGAGTACAAAAGGTGATGAATAGCAACGTGATGACGGCGAGTTCCAATGAATATGTATTTCGTAGGATTGGTTTTGCTATTCAAAGAGCTTGCAGCGCAGTTTGTAGCGCGCTTGTCCTCTAACTTTGTATAATTCCTCAAATTTTTACCAATAAAATTTTTTTGGATGAAAAAAAAAAAAAAGAAAAAGATAGGAACTGAAAATTACAAGGTAAAGATAGTGTAAAACATTATCTAGGGTAGAAGTGGAGCCCCAAAAGGGGTTGGTGTGTTATCCTTTCAGATAGTCAGCTGCTCTAGCATCGTCAGTCTCAAGCTCTACTCACTGCTGGTATCTAGGGGCGGCAGTTTTGACACGGGATACATATACACGACCTGAACACGACCCATATAAACTGACCCAAACACGACCCGTTACTTATTCCGTGTCATGAATGGGTTGACCCACTTCACCCGCTAAACAAATGGGTCGTGTCGTGTTTAACACGGTCGTGTTATCGTGTCGAACTGTTTAACACTAACTTTCTTTTCTTCTTCTTCTCTTCATGTCTTAATTTAAAATCTGATTTAGAGTTTTCTTCATTTTCTTCTCGATTTCTTCCCTTTAGGTAAACAAGTTGGTTTATCGATTAGTGTTTTTGAGAAATTGAAGATTTTGGGTTGTTTCATATGAAGTTAATTTCAAGATCTGTGTAAAAGATTGAAATCTTTCTTGTTGTTGTTTTGTTTCCATGTTAACTCCAAGAAAAACAGGTTGGTCTTCGAATTGGTCTTCAACACCAAAGACTACAAATTCTAGAAACAACAACGTTATTTCTTCTTCAACTCAGGAGAAATTGGGTGTCGAGTAAATAGAATTTCTTCTTCAATTCAGGAGAAATTAGTTAACAAATTTTGAAGATCGATTTTTTGAATTTTTGGTTTTGTTTCATCAAATTTGATAAAAAAGAAGATATGGGTTTTGAAGTTTTGAAAAAAAAAAAGAAGATTTGGGTTTGGGATTTGTTTGAACAAGTTGTTGAACCCGTGCTACGCACCGGGATTTGTGTTATTCAATAAAATGGAAAATCACCACTTTTTTTAATAACCTTCTCAACCTAAATTTGTAGAGAGTTTATAATGATTTTATAAGTGATTTGTTGAACCGAGTTTTTTTTAGTGCCCTTCTTAACCTAAATTTGTAGAGATTTATAATTAATATTTTTTGTATTTAGTATGGTTTTTATATAAGAATTAAGGATTTTAAATAGACGAAGAATTTAGTAGGAAAAAAAATTTACAATTAAGTTCTAAAGGGTTTTAAGGTTTCTATAAATTTTTGTTGACATGGAAGGTGGATTTTCTTTTTAATTTGGGCTCTCACCAAAGTTAAGCAAATCTCTAGTAAAGTGTCATGTGGCATTTGATGTCTACAACTGGGCTTCAATTGAGCTTAAAGTTAGACTTAAGTTCTATTCTCAAGTTGTTGAGAACACGCCATGTGGCACTTGTTAGGCTCCACTATTATATAGTACAAGTTGTTGAACCCGTGCTATGCACCGGGATTTGTGTTATTCAATAAAATGAAAAATCACCGAACATTTTTTAATGCCCTTCTCAACCTAAATTTGTAGAGATTTTATAATGACTTTATAAGTGATTTGTTGAACAGAGTTTTTTTTAATGCCCTTCTTAACCTAAATTTGTAGAGATTTATAATTAATATTTTTTGTATTTAGTATGGTTTTTATATATGAATTAAAGATTTTAAATAGAAGAAGAATTTAGTAGGAAAAAGAGATTTAGAATCAAGTTCTAAAGGGTTTTAAAGTTTCTATAAATCTCTCTTGACATGAAAAGGTGGATTTCCTTTTTAACTACAACTGGGCTTCAATTGGGCTTAAAGTTGGGCTTAAGTTCTATTCTCAAGTTGTTGAGAACACGCCACGTGGCACTTGTTAGGCTCCACTATTATATAGTATATAGATTTGTGTATTTTTGTTTGTTTGATCTTTTCTTAAAGAGACAAAAGATTTGAGAAACTGCTAGTTCTAAGAGAAGAAGACCGAGGCGTGTCAACCGTGTTCAACCGTATAACACGCTAAATGAGCAGGGTCGACTGGGTCGTGCTCAGATTGATCTGTTTAGTGGTATCCCTGTTTGGGTGCTCCACTGCCAGAAAAATTCCATTGCATTTAGGTAGGTTTCAATTTTTTAACTTAACAAACACGGCCTAACCTGTAATTTTTTGGTTTTTTAGTTGGACCTGATTTGAGCTGACAATTCTGACTGGCTGCCTAAGACCGCACGTGGTTTCTCTCTCGCACACATACCAAAAGGGGAGGGGTGATAAAGACATAAGTACATAACTGAAAACAACTATAAAAACAAATTTGTTTCTTCAAACAGAGATTCTGCACACACCGGATCTGTACGATATACCCCCCATTCTTAGGTTAAGGTTAAGGTAACATATGATAGATTCCCTCCGACATTCGATTCCATGTGGTTTTTTTTTTCAAGTAATATTCATTTTATTCCATTCAGAAATCATAATCACAAGTTGTAGTTTTCATGGTTTTGAGATTTTTTTTTTCATTTGCATATTACCTGTTTGATGTTTTGTTCATTTTAAGATTATACCCATATTGGAATGTTTGATTGTTTATTTTCTTAAAGACAAACTCATCTTTTATTCTTATTGGATTCAAAGTTTGATTGAAAAATCATCTCTATTTTATTGTTTTAATGGAACACAATATTGAATTGCTAAATTGTTAGTATGTTCTTTGTGATGTCAGTGGAGGTTTATGTATTTTTTTTGTAATAAGTAGAATACCCCCTTCAACATTATTTCTACTTTTAACTTTTGAATATAAATACATTACTTTTAACAAAAAATCATATACTCTATTTTATTGCTATATTGTTATGTCTTTGTGTTGTTCATGGAGAGTTTGGTTTTGTTCTTGTCAAAACAATACTAGTTTTATGTGCTTTTGCGATAAGTACAATATCCCTTCAGTGTTTTTAGTATTTTAGCTTGTTGCGGAAATATTAATTTAGATTGTTGAATATTTCATTTATTTGTCAGTTTAATTTTCTATGGTGTTAATAAAACTTGATTTCTACTCTCACAGTTTATTTATACATTTGGAAGATGAGCTTCTTCACTATAGTAAACTAAAATTATTGAAGATCTTTTTTTATGTTTAGTAATAACTAAAAGATCTCATGGAACCTGTGTTTTTCTACCTTTTCAATATGTTTTCAATTCTTGTCCCAACCTAATTTGTTTACTAACAGTACAAAACTTTTTCCGAAATGATTCATGATAGTTTTTCAATGTTTGTTTTGATGTTCTTAAGATTCATAATACTGTTTGAGCTACAAGTAGCTAGGTTTAACTCACAGGTGCATGTTTCTATTGGCAGAAATCAGAGGTATTAGCAGCTTCTCATAATAATCTTTCAATTGAAAGATGAACTTCAGTCTGGCCTCATCATCATCTGACATCCTGTGTCCCTGTGCCCAAAGTTTTCAACACAAAAATGAGAAGTCAATTGTATCAAAATCTTTCATAAGGGTTGGTGGTTTAGATAAGCAGGATTGTTTCCGAATTTCCAATCGCGATGCTAAAAGGGTAGCGGCTTATCGGCCTTTACTACATGAAAATCTGCAAGAAGATTATGGTGGACAGAAACAAGAAGTGGATGAGGCTCTCAAGTTCAAATTTGTGAGGACACTATTGATAGATAATTATGATAGCTATACATACAACATTTATCAAGAACTGTGTGTGATTAATGGAGGTAATCCCTCTCTTTCTCTCTATTGCCTTTTCTATATATGTATACACATACATACACACTCATCTTATAGTTCTTCATGCCTCTCTATGTATTCTATTTTGTCTACCATTGACAATTTACAATGCACACATCCTTCTGACAAATTTTCCCGTGACTCTTCATCTTTGCGTGCCTATTCTTCGTGTTTGGTGTATATCGATCGTCATTTTCTTACACAAACGCTCCCGCTATTAATGTACAAGTTGAACCCTGGTTTGAGTTACTAAGATTTACTTAACAATCAAGTTCAACAAGTAGTATCCTTAGCAGGAGTCATCAAGTTTTATGCGACACACCTGAAATGATGAAACATATTAGATGCGAAGGAATATTGTCATTACTACAGGAGGGAAGAAAAACAGGAACATGAAATCTGATTTTCATTATTGGTGCCAGGCCGCCAGCCAAACGAGTCCATTTAGTTCAGTTCAAGCGAAAACCTTGGCTTGATATATCTCTTCCTTTTTTTTCACACAATGAGTACACATGCTCAAACCATCTTACAAAAGCTCACTTGTAAATTATTTCTCTCTTGGTTTTATCACTGTCATTCTCCACATCCTTATTCACGAAACATGGGGGTTCTCATTGCCATTTTGTATAAACGACTTAATAAGATCATCAACATCGGCAACTTTTTTTACTTGTTACACAAAATAGAAAAGTAAAGAAATTACGATTGACAAAGTCAACTTTTAGTGGGTGCTGAAAGAACTGATGGAGAACTCTAATAAAAAACATACACAAGCAATGCCATGGAGAGAAAGATCGACAATCAGGTTTAATAGAAAAAAATGATGTCTAGGTTATATAGTAAAACCTCATCCTTTGACTGTTATCTGGTTCCATTCAGTGGAGAAATTTTTAATTCATTTACTTCCACCTCTCCATACCTTTTACTACGTGATAATTGTTGTTTTCATTTCTCTAGTTTTGCCTTTTGTTTGTGCAAGATCTAGTTTTGCCTTCTCTGTCATGCATTTATCAGTTGGTGCATAGTATCTATGGTTCTATAGTATGTAAATGTAATATACATCTGTTTTTTCTTATGTGAACTTTCAGTGCCGCCAGTGGTAATGCAAAATAATGAGTATACCTGGGAGCACATTCTCTATACTTTATATGAGGAAAGGGCTTTTGATAATATCATCATTTCACCTGGGCCTGGGTCTCCAACATGTCCAGAAGATATAGGTTAGGATGCAATTTCTTCTCCCTGAAGTTCCACTTATACTTTAGTAATGATATCTAATGTCTAGCATATTGTAACCTTGGTGAAAGGACATACTTTTTTTAACTACATTATTATCGGAACTGGAGGATGATTATTGGCTTATTGCGCACAAGAGCTCAGGTAGTACACGGAAAGGTGTCCCCGTGTTTCACTATTTGAGTTCTCAAGTTTTCTTTTCGATAGCACTCTTTCCAGTGGTTGAAAAAGAGGCCTGTTTTGTCTTTTATCTGAAAATATTTATCAAAATTTTTAGTCAAGTCGTATTCAGATTTGGTTTTACCAATAATGTTAAATACAGAGTAGATTTCATGACTCTAGAAGATCTCTTACTCATTATTCATAGCACAACATAAGGTATATGTATAGAACAGAGCTGTGGATTTGTGGAACCTGTCGTTGTTTGTATTATTTTCAAAAATAATTACTAATTAATACCTTAATCAAAGAAAGTAACTTTTGGAAAGAACACTGTTGTGTAATCATTTCTTCATATCCGATGTAAGGCAAGTATTTGGTTTAGGGTTGTTGTTTTATTGTTTTTTCCTGACACTGAAGAATTACCATTTAACTTTATAGGAGTATGTTTGCGGGTTCTGCTCGAGTGCAAGGATATTCCAATTTTGGGTGTTTGCCTCGGTCATCAGGTATTGCTTGTATATGCAACTTTGCATAATAGAAATGATACTGATCAGAAAAGATTTATATTACAATTGGAGAAGTAGTAGAATTAGCATCTATATGCCAGTTGTCACCCACCAGGACAACATATCTTGTGGTCAATCTTCAAGGTCCATTAAGGAGGGCTCATAAAGATACACATACAAATACTAGAATCCATCTTATGCAAAGGCAATTGAATCAAAGTGTCTCCCTCCCCTCCCCTCCCCCTTCCCACAACACCCTCACCCCCCAAAGCCACACACACACACACAATATAATAAAAATAATGGAAATCTAACTTATTGAAAGGAGTTCCTTACACCGACATCTTGTGAATTTCTTTCAATGTGTTACCCAATAATAATCACCCTCTGAGAGGTTTTTGGATCTAGAGAATGGTACATTTGGGGGCTCGGGTTGGAAATATATAGGGTCACTTTGAGGGAGAGATGCTTTGCTGTTGGAGGAGGTTATCTTAATATCTTGGCCATATAGGTAATGTCAAAAGTGCATGATGAAACTCCGGATTACCCTTTGGGTCTGTTTGGAAACTTTCTTGGGAATTGGAATTGAATTTATAATTCTAAAACTTATGATTTTAGAGAATTGAAATTTTAATATTAATTTTTACTATGTTTGGATAAATAGATTGAGATGAGAAAAGAAATTAAAAAAGTGATATAATAGGAAAATAATATACATGGTAGTATTAAAGTTTCCATACATAGAAAATAAATTTCCAATCAAGCCTAGAATCAAGAGTTTTATCTCCAATAAGAAACTTGTGATTCATTGATATTTGGGGATTTCCATTTTCTATTCAAGGGCTAAAATCCTTCCAAATGCACAAAGTTGTATGTTTTGGAAAATGATTTTCAATTCCAGGTTTTCAAACAGACCCTTTGGGAATTTATATATTCAAATGGGAGGCCATGATGAGCTGTATGGGCACTTGAGAGGTATTTGTTCTCAGGATTCTTCTTTTCGAAATTTCCCAATAAACTGCTAATGGTAATAGTTCCCACAACCGAGGACCAAAATCATAACCATTCCCATAGGTCTCTTTCAACAAATGGTAAGACAGGCTATGTTTGTTCTCAGGATTGAGAATTGTTTTTGTTTTTGTTTCTGTCTTTTGTTGTGTTGCAGGCCACCTTGTTTGATTTTTAATATTATTTTATCTTTATTGATAAAAAAGAATCTGCTACCAAAAATCATCGTCTCTTGATTTTTGAAAACTTTGTGTTTCTCGTATCTGAACTTTCCCAATAAACTGCAACCATTTAGACTATGTTACATTTCTACGTTCGATCTGGATAATGGTATCCCTCCACATGATCTGCATTAACTTAATCCCCTGGACTTAACAGATGACTATTGATCAATGGAAGAGCTATTGGTCATATGATATAGTTAATCTACCCTAGAACTAGGTTTATTGTATCTGTACTGAGTTCATTTCTTTCAAGATATTAGAAATGTGTATAAAGAAAAGGAAATGAATTATAATTATGTGCTTTTTTAGCACCATTTTATTTATGAAACGGGGTAGGGGACCCCTATAACAATCCCGCTTGCCTATTAAAAAAATAACTAAAATAACTGGTGCATGTCCAAGCAAGTTCTGATTGATCTCGTTTTGGATCAAAATGAGGTATTTATTGAAGCCAAGATTTTCCCTTTTAGCTGACAAAACTTCTAGGCAACTCAAGAAAGTACAATTATTATTATCAACAAGGTTTTTTCGGTTATTATGTGATTAGTTAACTCTTCACATGTAACCCTGATAACAATTTCAATATTACAGGCATTGGGATATGTCCATGGTGCTCAAATTATTCATGCGCCTGAACCTGTCCATGGTCGTTTAAGGTAGGTTAAATTTCTATGTTATAACTTACAGTTTTGTTTATTTTCTTGTCGTGGTGTGTAGGGTTCACACTTAACTATAAATGAATCCTTCGGCAGTTTAGGTTCATCCCAATCGTTATTTTCATAATTTGTGATGGCTTTATACTATCAGCTTTATATGATTAATTAATTGGAACTGTCATGTTTTCCCTTCAGTGAAATTGAACACACTGGGCATCATCTGTTCCAGGATATTCCTTCTGGAAGAAACTCAGGATTCAAGGTGAGTTTGTTATCGAAAGATCTTGAATTATAGAATGGCATTCAACATATTTTGTGCCAAGTTAAAATTTTGTAACTTGTAGTCCGTTTTTCATATCCATTTTTCAACATTCACCTTCCTTTAATTTGTTTCCATGTCATGGAATTTTAAATTTAAGAAGAGAGTGTATAAGACTATAAGGGCTATAGAATAAGACATCCTTGAAAATGAATATAGGCACAGAAATGTGTTTATGTATTGTCCACTGCGTCTTTTTTTTTTTCCTTTTTTTCTGAAAATACACCCAAGAAGAGGGTGGTGGGTTTGGCAGCAGCCCTTGCAGTTCTTAAAAGAAATAAGTACATGGGGGCATTTAGCTCTACACCTTTACCTATAGCCCAACTGGTAGATCTTGCAACACATGGTTGTATACTGATATAACCAATTTGTTTCATATGAATTTGTAATGAACCATTCACCTGTGTAATGCTGAAGTCGGTCTACTGCAGATATCGCGGACACGTGAAAAATGTTTACCACGGAAACTTACGTTAATATCTAATCTATTAGCAAAATAAAAAGGAAGATTAAAGGTCAAGAAAACGCAAGAAAATGCAATCGTTTGTGAGGATAATTTTGGAACTTATTCACTTCTGTTAGCTGTCTAAATCAGCATGGCCTTGAAGTCTCTTATAGATATAAGCTAGTGTGGCAAGGCTACAAGGTTTTTTGTTTGGCTTGTAACAGTTGTTTAGTCACTACGGAGAACTAGGATCAATACTGATGTAGAACAGGCTGCCTAAGTCCATAGTACTCCGGATTTACTTAATTTTAGTTTACAATTATTATGTTGTAGTTATCTGATTGGCAAATTTTTTTTGGAAAACAAGTATTTAGCTTTGAGGCTATTTGACTATTTGTAACACTGTTAAGTATTAGTGACTGCAGGTTGTACGATATCATTCCCTTGTTATAGATGCTAATTCACTTCCAGATGAAATTGTTCCTATAGCTTGGAGCTATCCTGGGGAGACACTTCCTTTTCATGACTACCACAAAGCTAATGGTCTCAATGAAGCATTTGGGGGCCAAGCTGACCAAAACCATTCCAAATATTCTGAGGAAACCAAAAGCAGTAAAGTCATAATGGCCATTATGCACTCAAAAATGCCTCATTATGGTGTTCAGGTATTTAGCATTCTCATTCAGTTGAACCTGATTTCTTCAGCTCAGATTTTGCACTTACATTTACACACGTTGCTTTAAATTTGATCTCCAGTTTCATCCTGAGAGTGTGGCCACCTGTCATGGAAGGACAATTTTTGAGAACTTCAAAAACATTACCATGGATTACTGGTTGAGCTCATCACGAATTCATGAAAGAAAGGTTCACAATAATGGTAAGCTGGACTTATTTGTTAACAATTCTAAGAGTCACAGGTTTAAGACAAGGAAAAAAGTTTGTGTTCCTTCTCGCTAGTTTTGTTATGAAGGGAATGCATCACTGTATAGCCAAATCCAAAGGAACACTGTGTAGCCAAATCCAAAGGAACACTGTGTGCATATTCATTAATTTGAAGGTTTACTCTACCTCCTTTTTAGGATTTAAGAATAATTAAAAGCATAATGGTGTTTTCTACATAGAGGTGCTATTGGCAAGCATGTGCTGGGTCTTCATTTGGTATTTAAACCACATTGGTTGTTTGGAAGGTTCCAGCATGTCATTGTTGTGGTTGGGATCTAAGGAATATATACCTGTCCAGGAAAAGGTCTTATTGTTGTATTAGTTAATAATATTCTAAGAATTTATAATATGGATGCTGTTTGATAGCAGGTCACACCAATTTCTTCATCTACACACAAAAAACCATCTATCTCACAGCCCACACACACGAAGAAGAAAGAATCTTGTACTATCTTCATCTTACCTAGAGCATACCTTTTGTGGCTCAGTGATGTATATTTATGTGGCCTGTTCTATTATTCACTGCTTCTCTGTGACATAAACTTTGCTTAGCACGGATGCAGGTTCCATTCTCAAGCCGGCCATTCAGTGAACTGCCAAAAACTAAGCTACTTAGTAATGGATATCATGTGAATCTCTTGAGTATGAGCAGACCGGCGATGCTTACATGTAAAACTATTGATTCTAGATTTTTGAAGTTGAAGTGGAAAAAATTTGATTGCTTGGCTGGGCAAGTTGGAGGTGCAAAGAATATTTTCTGTGAACTGTATGGAAATCAGAAGGCTGATAACACATTTTGGTTGGATAGTTCATCAGTTGAGCAGGTTTACCTTTATCTCACAATTAATGTCTTGATTTTGTATTTCCATTCTCATTTCTTACATTTTTCTCCATTTATTAGTTGGTATGTTGGATGAACTCCCAAGGGTTCTCACTTATTTCTCATCAAGTTTCTTTTCATGTCTGTTTAGAGTATGCCCATTGCTATGTGAATTATATTGTAGATTTCTTTCTGTTGGACAACATTAATTTTCTTCAAATTTTTGTTTCGCAAGAAGCCTGTCAAATCTTTTAGTTTATATAGAAGTGGAAGTTATCCTCAACTTTTGTTGTTGTATATACAGAAAAGGGCGCGCTTTTCATTTATGGGGGGTAAAGGTGGACCTCTGTGGAAGCAAGTAACATTTAGGCTATCATCACAAAGGTTCAAGCATTCATTATATTAAGTGTTGCTTATTATTTGGGTTTACTTATCTAAGGAGCGTTTAGAACATGAATTTTATGTCCATTTGTAAATAAGTCATATAAGTGTACCTTACAGATGATTTGAATTCAAAAAAGATGGCACATGATTTGAACATGAAGTTTTTGTAAAATTTATAAATTTCTTCTTCATTTCAGTGATACTGTTGTGAAAGCTGGAGGCTATCTATCAATAGAAGATGCTCAAGGTTCTGTGAAGATTGCATACTTAAAGGATGGTTTTCTTGATTTTATGAATAAGGTATCTAACTTCAAACTCTTAACATGGTATTGTTTAATCAAATGTATTGTTTGTCTTTTGTTTCTTAGACAATGATGGTACTACAAGCCTTAATTAGTAAACTTGTTCTTGCAAATAAGTATTGGATTTGTATTTAAAGTTTAAACTATCTAGTATCAAAAGTTATAAGACCAAATGCTATGATTTTATTTCTTCCGAAAATCATTTGTACTTGTTGATAAAAATCTTCACATATTGAGGTTTTCGTGTTTTCTTATTTCCTTTTATTTATACCAAGTAGTGAGATATTTGGGTTCACTCTAGGAGTCTACATTCAATAGGATCACATTAATGTAAAACTACATCACTCCCTCTCATCATGTTACAGTAAAAACTGAGATAGCAAGCCTTGTCGCCTTCAACATACAACCTGCTCAATAATAGATTTCTGTTATTGATTCATTTCCAGCTATCATTTTCAGTGAATTGCCTGTAATTATACTTTCTGAAACTATACCAGTTGGAGACAGGTTTCCATATGACTGGCAACTAAATATAGAACCGTGACCGGTGGAGACTGGCTTTACGTTGAGAGAGGTTGAGAGGGAGGGAACAGGAGAGTTGAACCAGAGTGAGCAGTGGGGGAGAAGGAGAAGATGAAATTGGAAAGGGGACGGACACACGCGGTTTTAGCATCACCCAACTCTAAATAAACATCTCAAAGTTGGTCGATAAATTCTGCAATTCCACCCACAAGACATGTGTGATATCAGAAAGAGAACCAATCTCACACAAGCAAACACAAAGTCCTTAAAGTACCTTACTCTTCCATCCCATTATTAAGGAAAATCTGGGAAGCCCAGCTGCTGTTCTGTCTTCTTTTAGGTCCATGATTTTATTCGGTGGACTTGGTGTGAATGAAGCGCATTTTAACCCACCTTCTAATGCTGTTCAATTGTTCATTAATACCAAGACTGGATACAAACCAATTGATTCTGTCAATTCATGTATCTCTGATCAGATATATCTTCTGAAATTAATAACCTAATAATTTCTGCCTTCGGTAACTAGTTAACTAGTAACTACACTAATCCATCAACAACCTTTGTGCAAATATCATGAGATATTTCAATATCATTGTGAGAGGCATTATTACACTGTTTGTGACAGTATGTGCTTGCATGAACATAACTATAATATAATTGCACAGACACGCATCTGCGTGTGAGTATATTGTGAGTGCAAAATATAATATATGTTAGGTAGGGAATTACTAATTTTATGGTACTAATTGCAAGTTCTAATGATTTTAAGTGACTTGACATTTGTTCTAGGAGCTTCGTTCATTACGTTATGAGGAAAAAGACTATGAAGGTTTGCCATTTGACTTTTGTGGTGGGTATGTTGGTTTCATCGGGTATGTGGTTAAACTTTCTCATTCATTGATTTATGTCACAAATGTTAGAGTTACTCACTAATAACATACATTCATAGGATCTTGATGTTAAGTACCATATAGTGTCTGCAATCACTATTTGAGTCAGGGCCTTAGGAGTATAAGCCCAGTAGCCCACTGCATTTTAATATAATATCCTTGAACAGATTTATAACTTCTTATATATATATATATATATTTAGAAATAATAATGATGAATAACTGAAAACCATGACCTGTCTCATTAGCATACTCCAAACTTTAAAGTCATGTGAACACAGTCGCAAGTCTACCTAGGCCCCCCTATTCACCTATACAATTTATAAACAATTCATATGGGTCACACGTTAAAAAAGTGCCCATATTCCATATGCTTTCTAGAATGGTGTCTACTTCTTTAAGCTGATGTGCCCCCCACTCTCCCTCTCCTGCTCCATCCTCTTAAAGAAAGGCAAGCAATCGTGTGTTCTGTTTTCTTCCTCACTAAGACTTGTAAGTTGTAACTATAAAGAACATAGACCTTCCAAGTTGATCATGGACACCCAAAATAGAAATGAGTAGAACACCATCCTGAACTGCCCACCGTTTTCTCAGTAAGCCCCACCCTCCTGTCAAAGGAAATGACCTTGGCAAGTTTGACCTTTCTTAATTTCATATGGAAAAGACTAAAATGGAAGTTTGAGTGTTGTCTGCGGTTGATTGTAGTGTCTTTTGTTAGTTTTTCATTTGCCTTGTATTCTTTGTATGCGCGCCACCTGGCCATAGTAACTTTAATCTTCTGGATATTAATGTATTTTCATCTTGACGGCTTATAGAAATGCTAATTTTGATTATGCATGAAGCAGGTATGACCTTAAAGTGGAATGTGGTATGTCGTTTAATCGTCACAAGTCAAGCGCACCAGACGCTTGTTTCTTCTTTGCGGATAATCTTGTTGTAATTGATCATCGCTACGATGACGTGTATGTACTATCTATACTTGATGACCATCATCTAGAAAAAACTGCAATTTCATTTGAAAGCTCAACTCCATGGTTGGATGCAACGGAGCAAAAACTTCTTCATTTAAAATCTTCAGCTACTAATAATGTAAAGGAGCGGAAACCACGATCAGCAGTATTTGCCCAACATGAAGCAGGTTTCCATGCTGATAAGTCAAGAGATCAGTACATGGAAGATGTTAAAAAGTGTCTGAAGTTCATAAAAGATGGAGAAAGCTATGAGTTGTGTCTTACTACTCAAATAAGAAAGAGGATAGAGGACATAGACAAGTTAGGACTATACCTTGAATTAAGAGAGAAAAATCCTGCACCTTATGCTGCCTGGCTTAATTTTTCACAGGAAAATCTATGCATCTGCTGCTCTTCGCCTGAGAGGTTCCTGCGATTGGATAGAACTGGTATATTAGAAGCAAAGCCAATAAAGGGCACCATCGCTCGTGGTTCAACACTGGAAGAAGATGAGCAGTTAAAATCACAATTGCAACACAGGTAATATTTGTGTGTGTGTGTCTGTGGCTTTAATGTGGTAATGATTGATATAAAAAATTTAACCATTAGCAAAGTGGCAAAAAAAAAGTTAAAAAAAGAAAAAAATAAGATTTATATGATTACTATATATTAACAAACAATAAAAACCATTACTTTGTTGCGTTATTTTATCTCTGGATGCCATATCATTGGGAATCATGTTCTTGTAAATTTCAACAATCCGGATCTACTCTAGGACTTTTTGATATTTTCAATGGTTTGATGAAGACTGTTAAATCCGGTGAGGAAAAGGACTTGTTATTAAGTAGTAATCTTCTCCACAATAAGTATTTTTGGAACATACAATCAAAGCACTTGATTGTATAACTTAAAGGCAATTGGGCTCACGTTTTTTAGATGAAAATTTCTCGTTTCCGGTTTAAGTTGGTTGTTGACATTCAGCTGTTTAACGTTTTGTGCGTTTCCAGAACTCCAGATGCTCAAATTAGTAGCAACTAATATGCAGAAAAATGCTATGGACATTCAATATGGTTACATATAATTCAAAAGCAGATGCAAAATGCATAGTTTTGGGTACCAAAGGGAACCTACACATTTTGTATTATGTTTCTTTTGTTTATGTACGACTAGGAGTGAGTTTGGTCTTCTGTTTTTCTCTATAATGTTTTCTCATGATTTTTAGCTATGCATGTGAGTTCGTATTTTTCATATTATTCTTTCTTGGTGTCTGCTTAACATTATTCCGAGAGAAACTAATATATTCCTTTCTCAACAGTGAGAAGGACCAAGCTGAAAATCTAATGATTGTTGATCTTCTAAGGAATGATCTTGGCCGTATTTGCGAACATGGCTCTGTACATGTGCCTCGTCTGATGGAGGTGGAGTCTTATGCAACTGTCCACACTATGGTGAGTACGATCCGAGGGCAAAAGTGCTCACATTTAAGCCCAGTCGATTGTTTTAAAGCTGCATTTCCAGGAGGATCGATGACTGGTGCTCCGAAATTGAGATCAGTTGAGCTTCTTGATTCTCTTGAAAGTTGCTCAAGGGGTGTGTACTCGGGTTGCATCGGATTCTTTTCTTATAACCAAACATTTGATATGAATATAGTGATTAGAACAGTTGTCTTACATGAGAATGAAGCTTCTATTGGAGCTGGAGGCGCAATTGTTGCTCTGTCAAAACCAGAAGATGAATACGAAGAAATGGTTTTGAAAACCCGGGCTCCAGTAAGGTCAGTGATGGAATATCAGAGCAAAACACATTTAAACAATTAAATGATATTGAGTCAGAAATCAGTTTCAGTTTCATTCATTTGTATACTACATGTATTATTGTCCCTTGTCTGGGATATTCTTTTGTAACAAAAGGATCCTTGTGTATAATATCTAAAGTTTTGATTCCATCAGTTCCATTTTCATGGAAATGTGGAAAAGTATTTGTTTACAGTTATTGAGTTTAGCTGCTTGGGTAGTTGACTTTATGATTTGTAAACCTAATGTTTTTTTTTTTTTTTGGTAAAAAGCCGAGTGTTGTAAACCTTCAAACAGATGTCTCTTCTTGATTTCTACAAAGATCAAAGAGTGTACAAAATTCTCACCAGCTTTAGAAAACCATTTGCAGTATTTTTCCATTCCTTATTTGTGGGAAAGTTTATCTTGTCTTTATAACTTGTATGAGTTCATGAGGATATTTATTGATGAGTATGACAGATTCTTAACTTGTTAATGCTGGATAAATTAGCTATTTTGGTCCATAAACTTTCACCAAATTTTCACTTGAGTCCACAAAGTTGTATTTGGTTAATTTGGTCCGCAAAGTTTCATTCCGTTTGCAATTTGGTCTCAGGTTAAGTTTCCGTTTTGGATCACTTAACGTAGGGTGATTTGGCAATTAAAAATTCTATGTTAAATTTAAATTTTAAATTTTCTTTTATTGTTTTATGTGATAGGTCAACATATGAGATGCTCGTAGGATTTTAAATTTAGATTTAACTGAGCATATACGATTTTAACTGCCAAATCACCCTCTATGTTATGTGATTCGAAACAAAACTTAACCTGAGACCAAATTACAAACAAAACAAAACTTTGGAGACCAAATTGACCAAATACAACTTTGTGGACTCAAATGATCTATACTGGACACAGGCTGCCCTGTTTGTTCAGTTTGTTCAGTTTTAAGTTCATATGACATTTTATCGTGTGGATGTTTCAGAATCTATCCATTCCTGATTCAGTAGATTTAAGGAAGATAACACCTGTGTATAGTAATACAAATCTATGAGATATGTGACTAAAACTTCAATTTGTACAAATCCCCTCGAGTTCATCATATCGTTCGTAACATAAGTAGTCATATTTCCTGTGTTTGGCAGGTTTGTAGTTTAGTTGATTAATGAGGATCACCACACAGTTCTTTCTAACTTCTAATTCCTTGTACAACTGCATAGCAAAATCACATTTCTGCACTGCATAGCTCTCTCAACAATGGGCTATATATTACTGCTCCTTTGGCTCATGGCTTGTTTTGGGTCAGACATTTTGCTTCTGATATCATACTTAAATAAGATACAGATCCCTTTGGTTTGGAAGAAAAAGAGCAGACAAAGAGAACCATTAGGAGTAAGTCAAACATCTCTCTCTCTCTCTCTCTCTCTCTCTCTCTCTCTCTCTCTCTCTCTCTCTCTCTCTCTATATATATATATATATATATATATGCCAAGCTGAGTGGCATCTAGCATAAATTTTACAACTCTTTAGAATATAATAATATGATTATGGACCAGTGATTCCATCTCCTTTCCCATAACATGCAAGGGATGTTTGAATCAACATCTTGATCTATTTGAGCATCGAAGAGCACCTGCTGATACTGTCAATGACCTCACGGCTCTTGCTGTTGATACTCGAAACCTTTGCTGACGGTTGTAATGTGGCCATGCTGGACCCTTGCCCGTTTGACTAAAATGCGCTCCATTAATGAACATGTCATTCACAGACCTCCAATTCCACGACTTTGAATTCCCCGGTTTCCATGTCACCTGTTTTAATGTTTTAGACATGCAACACAGATCAAAATGCATGCAATTAAACCCTCAAAATGGAAAGGATCCATACACAATTAGCAATTATATGAATAAATGCATATATAGTTTCACAGAACCGCTTTTAGATGAAGTACGTAGTGTTTAGATTTAGTCAGTACATACCTCTTTGTTTGCAGTTTTAGGTGCTATGAAGAGATTGGCTTCACTTCTAACTGTTGGGTTCATGGTTCCACCGATAGCATAATCCCCCCACCCTTGGTAGAAATTATTTGCTATATGTGCATACCCATGTCGAATCCTGCAGATCAATGTTACTGTCAATATCAGCCTTAGGAGTTAGGAGCATGCAGACATGTAAAGTTACCGTAATATAAGTTGAAGAATCACCTTGGCATTCTTTGATTACAATTAGGACCAAATCGATTAAAGACAATTGTAACCCTCATGTTCCTATCCTGAGCAAAGCCATCGTCATGGCCTAGTAGCATGATCTTGTCATGGTCTTTGAACCAGTTGTTTGAGATTGTGATGTCAGTAGATCCAACCGTGACATCGAGAAGACCATCTTGGCCTCCATTGAGGGTGTTGTGATCGATCCATACCTTCGAAGATCCCACCAGACGAATTGCATCACCGTCTGTCTGTTGCAATTGTGCAACTGTTGAACCTGGAGCAATTACTGAACCTGGTGCAAGTGCACGCAAGTGATGGAAATGAAGACCATGGATGATCACATTGTGCACCTGACCATGTAATTAAGATTATGCATGTTAATGAGCAGGCCGAGTATAACTTTAATAAGCAAGAAGTGACGTCGGTCATCATTAAATAAATGTGCATGGGATTGAGATGTTACCTGATTAAGCAAGAAGCCGGCACCATCTGCTATGTGAACGTTAGCACCTCGACCATCAATGGTGGTGAAACTGCTTACCATAAGTTTCCGCTGAAGCTTGATGTGCATGTCCCTTTGGAATGTGATCCATACCTTCCCCCCGAGTTTAGTTGCTCCATATCTCAATGTTCCAAACCTGGGGTTCATCGGGTCGTCACTGGGATCTGTGACTGTATAGTGTATTAAACTTTTGCCTATATTGTTGGTCATCTTTCCTGCGAACCCTACTGAGCAGGTCGCAAGATGTTGCCTGTTTGTGGACCAATTTCGATTTCTTCGCCAACATCGATCTATTGTGTTCAAGCTTGTTCTTATTCTTCTGGGTTTCCTCGCAAGAGATGGAGTTGCAAGGGCAAAAAGGAGAACAGACAGGACAATTATGCGGAGGATTCGACTGAGAGAGGAGGCCATGGTAGAATGATTGAAGAAGTGAGTTTGTTTGAAGAAATGGAGCTTAGTGAAAGGAAATTTATATATACAAAAACAAAAATTAGTTGAAGTTTTAGTGTTCTGTATTGTCTGAGGTTGTTTGGAATGTTGGAGAGATAATAGATTTGTTTCCAAGTTCTAAAAATAGAAGTTTAAAGAACAGAAAGTGTGGGACTGCAGACTGAAAAGTTGTTATTTCTGGCCATTGGGTTTGGGCAGTAACTAATTAAACACGTCATTTGTGTTTGTTTGATTCTTATTAATAAGAAATTTGACACTAGAGGTGGAGTAGTGAAGTGAACTAAGCTGCAGATCATCTAAGGACCAAGCGGAAAGATGATTGTAGATCTTCTATGGAATGATCTTGGTGGCCGTATTTGCCAACATGGATTGATCTGTACATGTGCCTTGTCCTATGGAGGTTGAGTCTTATGCAACCAGCAACCGTACATTCATACTTTGGTGAGTACGATCCTGACTGCAAAGTGTTTACATTTAAGCCCAGCCTATTGTTTCAAAGCTGCATTTAATTTCCAGGAGGATCGATGACAGGTGCTTTGAGTCTTTTGATTCTCTTTAAAGTTGCTCAAGCAGTGTCTATGGGGTTTCCCTAGGGTTCTTTTCATATAGCCAGATAGTTGATATGGATTAATGAATACTGTTGCTCTGTCGCCGAGTCAGATCAATTTTTTTGTAAAATATATGTAATTATGTATTATTGTCCCTGTCTGGTTATATCGAAATTTTGGTTCAATAAGTTCCATTCATTTGGAAATGTGGAAGAATTTTTTCATTTCTTCCCCCGAGAGGTTAGTTATGGGGAAGCCAAATGTCGTAAACCTTCATAGTGTATGAAATGCTCATCTGTTGCAGATGACCACTTTGTGAGAAAATTAATTTTCTTTCTTTATATATAACTATTAAGTTTATTCATGTATATATCTATTGATAAATGATAGATTGCTGTTCGTGCCATTTCTGCATTCTAACCCTTTAAGTTACTGACATCTTCAAACTGGTTTACAAGCCAGCACTGTCAAAGATGGCCCCAGGCTGCACTCTTTTATTCTTTTTACTGCAAAGTTCACATACAAATCTATGTTCACCATTTTGTTGGTACCATCAAATTGTCATCCAACGCGATTGTTTCTTCCTCCTAGATCTTCTAACACAACTAGCTAGCAAGAATCTCTGCAGCATTGTTGAATGGCCAATCTTTGGCGAATGGACAAACCATGTGATGCATACAGGAAGTGTTACCAGCTCCAGAACCTGTACAGACCTGGAGAGCTAATGACAAGGAGTCAAGGACCAATTTTTATGCAACTGTTTTCAATATACCAGAAAAGAATAACAGAAGAATATGGAAGACACTAATCAACTTCATCAAAATAACTGTTTTCTTGATGGTAATAATTATTATCCAAACCTAAAATTCTTCCTACTAAAACAAAATCTATCAATCCTAAGGCTTATATAAGTAAACCTAGCATCCTTCCTACTATAGAAAAAACCCTATAAACTATGAAGAGCTTGTCTTCACTACTAAAGGACTTCTCACATGGTGTTTTCCATCAAACCATGTCAGCTTCCCAAATGTATAGTCACTGGCTGCTGGACTATCAGCAGTCAGAGTCACTTTGAAGGTTTTCTCTTCACCAATCTTCTTAAACTTTAGTGTCTTTGGATCCACAGACACCGAAATCCCATTAGGTTCATGGACTGTCACGTGGTACGTTCCAGGACCACCAACACTTTTAACTGTTCGAGTTACCGTGACTGAGCCAGTGAGGTTGGGGACAGTAATTGAAGGGTAGTTAAGATTCAAGAGGCTGAACGAATTGGAGCATTTGTGTGCTTGAGGTGAGAACACTGCAATCTGTGTTTCGTTGTAGCCAATGGCACAAAAGAAGTTGATGTAATCATAGGTATTCAAGTCGTAAACTAAACCAGGATCTGCAGCACGATTGGGCCATACATGTCCTGCACCATAACTGAATGGTGTTGCCTCTTCAAACGAAGCATTTAGCAGTGCTTTCCTAGTGTTGTCGCGTGTAATTGCTGCATAGAAAATAATTGTAGCCTATTAGTACAATGTACATACAATAGCATATAATGTGCTATATATTACCTATCAATTTAAAAGTAAATCCTAACCAGAAGTCATGACTGCTGATTTAATCGCTGCTGGACTCCAGTCGGGGTGAAGAGTTTTTAAAAGGCCAATGACTCCAGACATATGGGGACATGACATGGATGTTCCCGATATTGAGTTAAAGAGAACTCGTCGCTTGTCACTGGCCAAATTAGTAGGTCCTTGGGCTTGGGTGTAAGCAGCTAATATACTCACCCCTGGTGCAGTAATATCAGGCTGTCACAAGTCACAGAAAGTGGCAGTTAGTCAGCATTAGCACAAAATTAAGAAATAAATCTAAACAAACAAGTTGAACAACAAGAAATTGGTTAGCAAACCTTGAGGATCTCTGGTGTGATTGCATTAGGTCCTTGAGAAGAAAAAGAAGCCATGAAGGGAGCAGGTTTAGTATTTATTTGCGTTTGTGTGGGCGTTACATAAGCAACTGGCGACCTGATAAAAACAGTACATCAAATCAATAAAGTATCAAATGATCAACTATTTATGAAATCATTTTCTTTCAATGGCATCGACATGTTACTAACTTGGTAGAATTAATGTATTCAAAGACAGCTAGCCCATCTGTGTAAGTAATATGAGAAGCAGGAAGGACATGAGCATCAGCAATAATTTCGTTGCCAGTTGAAACGTCGTTTGAAAGGACCATTGCAACCGCGCCGGCCAGTTCTGCTTGCAAACCCTTATCAACTCTTGCATTGTCACCTCGAGTACAGACCAATATCTTACCCTTCACCTTTTTGGGATCAAGTGACCCAGCTTTACAGAGTTGACTGAGATGAAATCAAGTCAATAAATTGTTTTAGCTCTTAGATGAAAATAATTAAAGTGCATAGCAAAAAAAAAGTGGGATTTTCTCAAGGCCTTACGCGTCCTTAGTTGATGCATTAGCGGCTCTAGCCTCTACGCTACTAATCAATGGGTACTGCACATTGTCTGGCAAAACCTTCTTTGAAAGGCTTTGGCCCTGTTTCAGACATAAAGCAAGTTTACATTGTCAAAATAGAATGGAAGATACTGATGCTATTGCTTATAGTACTGACTATATATACTTGATGGAATTGGGAAAGGAGTAGTTAAAAAAGTTCATAGGTATAACTTACCTTGAAAGTCTTATTGTTGCCAAGAACAACATCAGATGGAAATTCACGATCTATTGTGCTAGCACCCACGGTAAACATCCATGGCGAAACATTTGATACCGTGCCTGCTTTCGGTCCATCATTGCCAGCTGAACAGACCACAACTATACCTTTTTGAACAGCATGGAACGATCCAATAGACATTGCATCTCCAAAGTAATCTGAGGGAGTCCCACCAAGTGACATTGACAAAACATCCACTCCATCATGAATTGCTTGATCCAATGCTGCCATGATATCTGCATCGAAGCATTCACTACCATTGATTGGTGTCCAACAAACCTTGTACGATACGACACGAGCTCTGGGTGATCCACCTTTTGCTGTTCCCTCACCAAAACCAAAAACACTTGCTCTAGGAACAAAGTTACCACCAGCTGTGGAAAGGGTATGAGTCCCATGACCATCTTCGTCCCGGGCTGAGTTTAGGGTCGAGTTGATAGTCACATTTGCTTCTTGAGCACCAGCAAGGTACCCTTTGTTAAAGTAACTTGCTCCAATTAGCTTTCTGTAATTTCAACCAAAATAAGATACTAATTAGTTACCAATGCAAGGCAGTATTTTTTGGTCTTGTTAAATCCTGACATTTATCCATAGATCTTAAATAATTTATAATGAGCAAATTCCAAATACAACTTTTAGCATCCCATCTTAAAAATAATGCAGCAGACAGCAGTATGATCCAAAATATTCTATTCCTACGATAAGATAAGACGTTGTTTATTGACTGTAGAGTAATACAAGTAAAAATTCTCCTTGGAGGAGATAATTTGACAAAAGTGTGGTTGTTAATTGTGGTAAAGAGAACCCACCTGTTGCAAGGAACTCCAATCTTTGTGTCATTCTGACAGGTACCCTTCCACTTCGATGGAATAGGTCCATATCCTTCGTCGCTAAAGCTTTGTGCTTCTGGCCATACGCCTACATTTAACACATTACAGATATTAACAAAAACTAAGACTCTATAGCAAATGATCATAAGAAGGGGAACAACCATGCTTGTTTGCCGACGAATGAAGGACCACCTATATATTTTGATAGAAGAACCACTTATATATAACAATCTTAATGTAGTATATTTACTTAGCTTATCTACAAGTAATGTACAAAAGGCTAAACACAAGTAACAAAAAGAGAACAGTAATATCTTTGATTAATAGACTACTGACATGTAATTTTAGTAGCAAAATACAAGTAATAAACTACTGACCTGTATCAAGATTTGCTATGATTGTATCTTCACCCAATCTTGCCTTATTCCAAAGCGAACTAGGAACGATTTCCCCGTTCTTCTCTAATCCAAGAAAATCCCAAGACCTGGTTGTATGCAGTTTTCTTCCTTTGTTTAAGAAAATGGACACAACTCTTGGATCATCTACAGTATATAAGATAGTGATGGTAAGTCAAGATAATACATAGTAAACTACACGAAACCGATGTTACAATATATATATCTTACTTGAGATAGCTTCGGCTTCTTCATTTTCAAGCATGGCAGCAAATCCATTGATATGCTTGTTATATGAGTAGAAGATTGCATCTTTAGCCTTCTCAACACTACATATATATATATATATATATATATATAAAAAAATATCAAATATGAACAAGAAAGATCAAACAAAACTCATATATGGTGTATGTATTTATATAACTTGTTTACCTTCCTACATGAGAACCCAAGAAATCAAAATGGGAATCAGTTACCCTTGCAAGCTCAATTTCTGAGACATCAAGGCCATGTGAATGTGCACCCAAATATACTACATATGACTGCACCATATATAAAACAACAATACAATATAAGATACATGTACAACACCATGAAAGGTCTTATGAGAATGATTATGTATAGAGTGAGAAATAGATATATATATATATATATACCCTTTTAACAGCAAACGCAGGTGTATGTAACAAAGAGAACAGTAACCCAGAAAGAAGGAAGAGTTGAAGCCATGAAAGAAGCTTCATTCTTGTTTCTTTTTCTTAATCGACTTGTTTATTCTCTATTAATTTTTCTTCTGTATATATGTTTTTATAAGGAAAAAAAGAGTCCTAATGAATGGAAGAATCCTACCAAACTGAAATGTTTATTATGGATAAGACAAACCAAGCAGCCAACAAGCCAATAATAACCTGATTGATTATACATTTATACTAGACTACTAGAGTCCTTGATAGTTTATATATCTTCTAAACAATTTTGTGAAACTTGGTAACTTCAGTAATCAGTATAGTTACTTTAAACTTATGCTATGTGCCAGGGTTTGACATGGGATTACAGATTACTCTATGGCCCGGTTTGAAATGGATTTCCAACTGTTGTGCTCCATAAGTCCATAACCAAGTCTCATTATTTGCTAGTTAAACCTTTTTTTTTCTTTATCAAAAACATACTAATTATTTATTCAAACTTGCAGTCTAACACTGCCATCCATATACAACAAGTAACCTCAGCTGAGGGTCTGGTGCATGATCCAATGATCAGTGTATGTAGCACCCATTGAGAGCCCTTTTAGCTAAGAGCTCTGCAACTTGGTTCCCTTGCCTTAACACATGTCTGACAATAACTTACATTTTTTCACACACGTATTTACAGTCTTTTATTACAGCATCAAAACATCAAGCATAACTTATTTTTACAAACAAAGCCTGTACAACAAAAAGGGAGTTTGATTCTATCTCCAGCTTGTTGATGTTGAGTTGCTTAAGCTAAGGTGCAGGTGGTACTACAATTTTCAAAACAGTGGCTAGCTTGTTCCCATAGTGTCTTTACTCTTTAGAAAAACATATGGTCTATAGTGTATCGATCTGGCAGTGTGTGCATCTTTGTGCTGGAGATTAACTTTGGTAGGACTGTCGGAGTCTTCTTATGTAACAAAAACCAACTAATATTTAATTTTTGGAGGCCATTTCAGTTTCCAGAGTTGCCTCCATTTTCCTGCAGTTTCATTGGGCAGACTGAAATGCTGTGACGCTAGATGGCTGTACAGTGTTTTAACTGTAACTCTGCCAGACTTATGTAAAGAGCATCTTAGCTTGTCAGTCCTATTCCCTGAAAGTGGAATTGGAACACCCCTAATGGCTTGAAGCATGTCAGAAGATAAATTGCCCAGCTTCCCCATATCCCATTGTTTATCCTTAATAATGTCACTCACTAGCCATGTCTCATTTTAAGAATTCATTTAAGAGCTGTGTTGCAGAGCTAAAAGGGTTGTCGATATCCAAGGGTTTTTCCAAAAGCTTAAATTACTCCATGTGGCTAAGTCCCATCGAAGGTGTAACACCCCGGGATTTCGTCTCTCTAATGTCAATATTGTCCCCCTTCACTACGGATATCCAGTATATCAGGGTCCACTCATCTGGTTTTCCCCAAAAGGTATTGACATTAGTTAGAGTATGGTTAAGCTCTATATACTACCATTACAATCACTTCCAACGTACCCCCCTCCCCACCCGCAACAGGAGATTCGTCGTCGGCTCTGATATCAACTATGACACCCTGGGATTTCATCCTCGCTCATCTGGAGTGCCAAACACCCTACTGCTCGCTAATGTCAATATTGTCCCCCTTTAGTCACTGTGGATATCCAGCAGTATAGGGTTTTGGATCATGGTCCACCCATCTGGCTTTTCCAAAAGGGTTTGACATTAGTTATATGGTAAGCTCTATATACAGTAAAACCTCTATACAGTGATACTCTATATAGGAATAACCTCTTTATAATCATAAAAAATTCCAATCCCAACTTGGGCTAGTTATAAATAGGAATAATATTCATATTGTCATAAGTTATAATTTTTTTAGGTCTCATCTAGAAGAAAATTGCCTCTACATAGTTATAATTAAGTATATATTACCAACAAATATATTACATATTGAGAAAAACATTAAAGAAAATATAAAATTTTAGATATTTAATATGTTTTTTTTTATTTTCTAACACTTTCCATCACTAAGTTAGTATAGTGATCACCTTCAACTGTACAATATTTTTTTTTATTTTCTAACACTTTCCATCAGATTTTAGATGGCTATACAGTGTTACCAACAATCAATCTTCAACTTAACTCCCCAATGATCACCTTCAATTCGGAACCTACAAAACAATGTTAGAAACCAAAAGACACACCGGGGGTGGTGTGGCCAAAGGCACTCCGATGCTCAAGTCAGTAAAGAAGATGATGAAACCCTAGTTTGTCTGGCTAGAATTCGTTATCTTTATGTCTTGGCGAGGTTGTCTTTATATAGGGTCGTAAGTCGGCTTGTCTTTTACTTTGGGAGAGATCCAATGGGCCTAGGAACTTCCCTTGTGTGTACCATGTGGGTCTAGAATCATTCTAAGTATAGGATTGCTATTTCCAAGGGTTTCCTTACACACTAGATCGAAGTCTTTTCTAGAAGGGTTTTTAAAAAAGAAACCTAGGTCGGTTCTTTATTCCTTCTTGGACTTGGATTCCTTCCTTAGGCGTCAAGCCTATTTAGGACCTTCTAGATAAGTCTATCAACTTGGTTTTTTATCCGGAATTCTACTCAGGTTCCTCGGATACTCTGTGTCCGGACTAGGTTCCTGAGGTTTGTCTAGGTTCCTGGATGTCTTCCAGTTTCATGTATTTTTTTCCCTTTCTAGGATTCTGTTTAGGATCCTCAAGAATACCAAAATTTTATGATGATGTGAAACTAACCCAACTCTTGGGGTGTTGCAGAAGGGCACTTCTACAGGCCTATATATCTCTGTCAGAACACTCTTTCACCCCAGGATTGTCCTTGTTTGTACACTCCATGGAGTATGTCTACATGTTTATGGTATTTAACCTTGAAAATCTGTGAGGATTAAAAGAGATGGATTTTAATAGAGCCTCCATCCCAACTTCCCTAGAAATGTTAGATTAATCAACTTAATGTCCTTCAAACCTAGCCCTCCCACAACCTTTGGAGTTGTCATAAGTTTCCAGTTGCAATGATCGATGGATCTGCATTTGGTTGTATGCATGGTTCCATATACCATGGGTCTTCTGACTATCTAGTTGATTGGGGGCCTTATTTGGAAGAAGAAAAACTTGAAATTGGTAGGATGGAAGTACAGTTAACACAGAGAGTGTAAGGACACATCTTCCTGCAATACAGTTAGATAAACCTTAACTTTACTATTATTGGTACTGTCAAGACTACATGCCAAATCTCACCACTACCAAATTGGGAGCAACACACATAGGGCACTTCAGAATATTGGAGACCCTATTTTGACTTCAATATGTCCTAGAACTTTTACTTTGAGATTTTCAACTTGGTTATGCCTGTAAATGCACTACCAATTTGTTCTTTTCATATGAAATTATTCTCAACTAATACCTCGGTTGCAGGTTGTCGTTTTTTGCTAGGTTTTATCATATCGTAGTAAATTTATTTGATTAAGACATTAATGTCTAGTATTATTAGCTGCTTAGTTCATTTAAGATTTTCTTTTTATATTTCTTAGTGTCATATACAAAGGTAGCTACCTGTTGTTGCAAGCAAAACACACAATGATAAGGATTCTAAATATGACTTGCAAATTTGATTTGTTTTGGGTTAAACATGTTTAGTGAAGACAATCATATTAGCAAAGGCATTTGCTTCTAATATTCATATTGTCAATCAAGTGTTTAGATACAATGCCTATTTCTCATTTCTAGTGGATGTGTGGAAAATTATACTGTGAGAATGTTATAGCCTATAGGTACTTATTAAGTACCTTAGAATATATTCTATATACTTGCAAAGAGTAAGGGTTGGCAATGGACCAGGTTAGACCTGAAATTTGATCCGATCCGAACCAATAAGAGCGGGTTTGGTACTATAATTTTATATTTTGGTTCGGATCCTATTCCTAAAAAGTAAAACTCGATTCTTATTGGTTCGGGTATGGAATTAATACATACCAAATCGATATGGACCTGATATGAATTTTTTAGATGTTTTGAAAATTTTAAATTTACTAACACTACAAATATGTCATAAAAATTATATATTTAAGAAACCTGACTTTTGCAAATATAATTTCTATCACTAACTACCTTCTAAATATATATCAATTACCTTAAAAAACATACATATCAATAAAATCATCTACTACATTTATCAAATATAGATTCTAAAAAAGTGATATTTTTTCTAAGTTGGTGTACATAATTTTAGCCAAAAGATTCGGATCCAACCCGAATCTGATCTGTTAAGGTTTGGTGTGGGTATGGTTCTTCACTTTTGGACCCGATAGGGTGGATCCGGGTTCAGATATATTAGTTTTGTTAAGGTTCAGGTCTGGTATTTCTAATATCTAGCCCGAACCGGTCCATTGCCAACCCTAGCGAAGACCAACTTTAGGTTGTAAGCACAAAATAGAAAGGAAGGAAAAAGATAAACAAAACCAAAAATTGAAAAAGGGATAAACAAACATGATTTCTATGTTACCCGTCTTTTAAATGTACCTCCTAAAAAATTAGAGAATGGACAAACAAACACGATATCTATGTCACCCGTCTTTTAACATACCTCCTAAAATTGGCCAAGGGACCTAAGTAACAATGTTGTTCCACCCCCCACCCCCCCCCCCCCCCCCTAAAAAATGTTTATTTATGGGAACAACAGGAAGCTTCTTTCTCCCCAAACTCTCACTTAGCTTGGCAGATAAACTCGTCTCTTGAGCAACACTCCAAGAGACCTAAGCCCTAAAAAGACTCTAGGGTAGGAACAACTAGCATCTGAACTACGAACAATAGGGTTTGATCCCATAACCTGGGTACGTAGATAGCCTTTACGGTGCAACCCCTTATCCTCCAACAATCATCACCATCCCTTCCGATCATCATCATTAAGTTGAGCTTGTCAGGTAGGTTTTTGCTCTGACACATACCTATAGGTAATCAACTTAATGTACATGAGAATGCTATAGCCTATAGGTACCTTTTTGTATTAACATAGGCAATAAGGGAGAAAAAAAAACATAACCAAAATTTAGAAAAAGGCACAGATAAACACGATCCCTATGTCACCCATCTTTAAATGTACCTCCTAAAAAATGGAAAAGAGATAGACAAACACGATATCTATATAACCTGTCTTTAAATGTACCTCCTAAAAATCGAAAAAAGATTAGACAAACACTATATTTATGTCACCCATCTTTAAACGTACCTCTTAAAATCGGCCGATGACCTAAATAACAAACTTATTTCCCTGAAAAAAAATGTTTATTCAAAATTTTTCAACATTTATATTAAAAGTCCAACCCTGCAAAATCTTGAATAAAACATCAAAAATAAATCAAAATTGTTTTTTTTTTTTTTGTTTCCAACTTTTAATGTACAAAAAATTGGAATCATGGATCATCTTATTATTAGTCCCTCAAGTCCTCAACTGCAAGTAGACAATTCTTGGGCCCAACATTTAAGAAATTTTTTGTGTGTAATATAACACAACACATGGCTGACTGCTGAAGTGCTGCACAAATCATAAAGCATACATACTTTGTTTGTTTTTAATCACTTTATTCATTCATTCATACAAAACTTTTCTGTAGTTTGCTGTTACTTTTTCTCAACCTTCGCCCTTATTCAATTCCAAGGCGAAACAGAGAGATTACCAGGTATATCTTCTTCTTCTTCTTCCCAAATTTCCATTTTTTTTTTTTTTTTTTAGCTTTTTGTTTGTTACCCATAATGTAATTGTTTGACATATATTCAGAAGAACCCAATTGATTATTTCTTAATATCTTATCAAGTTTTTATCTGTAATGCAAGAAAACAATAAAGGGTTTTGATGTTTATTGTTAAATAACAATTTATGAATGAAAAAAAGAAAGATTGATTGAGAATTTGATAGGTTTTTAGGAAAATAATGAAGGGTTTTTGTTGAAAATGGTGTGAGTGGATTATTTTGATAATTAGACATAGGGGGTTAATTTATTTGATAATTGTAAAACCTGTGTCTGTCTTATGATGTATGAATCTTTTAGAAAAGTTGTTACTTTGCTTTAGGGTTTTGATATTGATAGGTATGGAACCAGGCAATGTGGGTTCTTCATGATGTAATTGTTTGTTCCTTTAATGTAATGTTTTGCATATATTTAGAAAAACCCGAATCGAAACGATTTAGATTTATTTGTAATGCCCAACTGGTGGTGATAAAGGCAAGAAAGAAGATTAGTATTTAACAAACGATAGCTTTTTAGGAAAACAATGAAGGGTTTTTGTAGAAAGATTAAAGAGTAGAAGAATATGGCTTGGATGGATGAACCTTTCTATCGATTTTGTATACAAAAGTTGTTGATTTGCTTTAAGGTTTTATGAAAAGGTACTGAGTGGAACCAGGACATGTGGATTCTTCATGAAGTAATTGAGTATTTTTCCTATGTTTTATTGATTTTGTATGTTGACAAAGGCTGCCAAGGCGCTAATTCATCAAAACCTAATGGGGTACCCAATTGGTGGCAATTTTCTTTGTTTGCAAGTAGATGTAGTCTGGCTTCTTGTTAAATGTGATGCCAAGAAGGGCCTAGACTTGCCTGTCCCTGCACGATGTGGTTTATTGTGGAAATTCTTAATTTTTTTAATGTACATTTAATAGATTTTTTTTTCTTCATTTTAAAAAGTCATGCACTTGAGTCTTAGGCTCCGTGTTGTGAGATATTCCTGAGACTTATCACGCCCTAGCGTTGAAATCACTGATATAGACTACTCTAAAAAGACGAAGTGCTTAAGCGGAATCTCCCGCAAATTATAACCTCCAAAAGAGAAGATCTTGACGTGAAAAGATTGATCTCTTCAAACATAAGCAGTCGCCTTCAAAATGTCTGCTGTAGCTTAACAAACCGATGAAACAACAATTATAAATTACCATGCATTCAGTTTATGTCATTTAGGGGGACCAGGGTGACTTGCTTATTTGATAATTGCTGTTGTTTCAGCTTTATGGGTGTGAATTCGATTATGTTGATTAAAACTAAAGAAGGAAAACAATGACTTATAAAAGCATAGTAACCATTAACCAATTTAGTAACCAAATGAAAGAAAAGAGCTACTCGATAATATATTTCATCTGCACATCTCAGGTTGTGTTTCTGTAGTTTTGGTAGTTATTTTAGTGATACTTTGTAGAGTGTCTGATGGCCATTTGATGTCAACATTAGATTCCTTTAACATGATGATCCATTGATGTCGCTCTTAATTGGTTCCTTTGTGCAGTATTGAAGCTATATTCTGAATCAGACATGGGAAGTGATTATATGAATAGTTACTTCATCTGAGAGTGTTAGACAGCTTCTATAGCATAATCCAGGTGAGATGCCGATACAGAGCTCTCTTCCTATTTCAGTTGAAGAAGCGATTTCTTTTGTATCAGACGATAGAAAACAACAGTTGTTATGTGATTGGATACCCATATCAACTACGAGGACAAAGGATAACACTGCTGATTCTTCTCCATTAGATCATACACCATCCTCCTACAAAGTCTCAAGTATCAGCAACATGTGTGCAAGTTCACCAAATCTTGTTTACAAGCGAAGAAAGCTGCAGAGGAATTCCGTTGCTCTTTTATCACCACAGGGAACTAGCGCTACTAAGAGAGATGCCGAGTGTCTCTCCAATTTGAGTTCAAAGGCTTGTAGTGTTGGTCAAATGAAGAGCAAAGCTGATAGCGCTGGAGTTTCTGGTGTCTCGACAGATATTTTTCATGGTGATCTTGTTTGTAATGGAAGTGCATCTACATGTGACCATATATATCCCCATAATCTTGATGATGTATCTTGTACAAAGATTAAAAAGGCAAAAGACATGGAGAATGTTTCGAGGCCAGAATCCAGTGATGGATATTCAGGTCAAGAAGAGCAACAATTAGCACAATTTTGTAGATCAGCTTCTGAGTGCTGCAATGGAAATGAAAGTTTTTCGTCTTCAAAATCTAATATGGAACTTGGTTCAGCTTCTGTGAAGACTGACATGGATGATAGTGGTGAATGCTCCTCTTCTGATTTCTTATTGGGTGGAAATATCACAGAAAAAGAACGATGCATCTCTATACTTAAGAGTCATGGGCTGCTTGAAAGATTTTCACCTATCAAAAGTCGTGATTCTGTAGATTGCTTGGGTATTAATGGTGACGATAAATGCTCTCAATTGTGCAAAATATGTGGTCGCATGGAAAATTCTATCAATATGCTAATATGTGATAACTGTGAAAACGCATTCCATGTATCTTGCTGTAACCCCAAGATTAAGAGGATTCCAGTTAATGAGTGGTATTGTCATCCTTGTACTAGAAAAAAACACAAGTTTTCAGGGTCTGCCACTGAAAAACCATTAATGATCATGGGTGAAGGATCCGAAAGTAGGAATAGATCATCTAAAAGAGGATTGAGTCTTATAGAATCCATGTTGAAAGACTCAGAACCGTATAGAACTGATGTTAGAATTGGCAAAGGGTTTCAAGCAGATGTTCCTGAGTGGTCTGGTCCAATATCTGAGTATGTTCTACCAAACTTACTTTGTCTCTATTTTTTCTCTTTTGTTTTTCCATGATCACTAATGTTTACAATCACATCTACAAGCCTCAAGGTGGAGTGCTTCCTCATGGCTGAATGCAATACTTTATTATGGATAAGTAGAACTTTGTTTGTTTGTTTTTTTTTTGATAAGAGTTTTATAGCCAAATAGGTTGCATGACAGAGAAACGTACCCAAAACCTGAAACAGAAACTATATCAGTCATACAAGGTAAGAAATACAAGAGTAACAGTTTAATTAAAAGCCCATAATTTTTTTCAGCAGACAACCAGCTCCTCAAAAGTTATGCCTTTTCCTTTCTTATGTTCCCAGAGACCAATTCGTAAGCGTACAGCCATATCCTTGACATTCATAAGCCTTAATCTCAATAAATATATGTGCTTCACGATATCTAGGAAAAGCCAGAAATAACTTGCCACATGTATAAAATTATTAGAACAAAAAAAGGAGGCTTATTGGAAGGCTCTGAAAGAGACCCATTAGGATCAGTTTTTATCGATAATCAAAGGTGGAGAGTGACTTGCAGAAAAGAAGAAAAACAAACTTTTCCTTTTGTGTGTTGAGGTCCTGTTATGTTCTAGTCTCAGTGCACCTCAAGCTTTTTATGCGGATTGAGGCTACTGTCTCAATGCATTTTCTTTTATGAGTTGTTGAGGCTCCTCTAGGCACATACCTCCATGCATTTTTTTTCCAGACTTTTTGATTACTCATCTTCCCATTCAGATGGGTTTGACATGAAGGGCGTGGATGGAAGAGGTGATCAATAATACAAAATGGATATGAGAGGGTTTTTTTTTTTTTTTTTTTTTTTTTGCATCTTTTGCAGATCCACGGTGTTCGGGCGTGTGCTCTAATTCGTTAAGCTAAACCATCCAAATGCTTCATTAGTCCATTGACAGATTAGTTAGAAACATGCCGTCGGATGTGGTTAAGACATATTAAAACATTAGAGATGAAAAATGCAATGGGTCATTTTCAAAGGAGGGATATAGGAAAAGTATATAGATTATTTATTTATTGCTGCAATCAATCTGATGTGCGTAATATGTAATTTGATTTCCAAAATTTTTATGGTATGCTTCATCTATTCTGTAAAAGCGAAATCCATGTTTGTCTTTGTGTCTGCTTTCATCTTTGTCTTTCTATGGTTTGGGAAATAAGGTGAATTTTTAAATGGTGTGGCCTTTAAAGTACAACTGTTGTCAAATAATTCCTAAACTACTCTGTATTACTGACTTTAACATGAAGTTCACTGCGTTCTTACATTCGATAGCAGATGCCATCATTCCACTTGTATGACAAAATTGTTACTATAATATAGCGTTATCATCATCGAATTTCGAGCTTCATATTTTTTGTTGCAGTTTCATTAATACGTGCACATGCCTGGTACTCTTCTGTTCTAACTTCTAGTACTTTTTGGGTTTCAATTCAGGGAATACGATTGTTTTGGCGAACCTTTGGAAATAGATCCTACGGAATATGATAGTTTATGGGTACGTATCCCTTCTCAGTGTGTTTATTTTGTTTATATTGGTTGCATTCTAATAGTCTTTTAATCATAAATATGCAGGAGCAGAATACCCATAGATTGTCCAAACCTACTGTAGGTAATTGGCTTCAATGTCGAGAAGTCCTAGATGACGGTACAGGGGAAGATGATGCAGGAACTATATGTGGAAAGTGGCGCAGGTGAATACATTACTTAGTCACAGCTGCATTTTATCATGTTCTTATTAGATTTCATATTGTGGGAAAGGATTTTTTTTTTTTAACTTAACTACCACTCGTTATGTCATACAAATATCACTCATAGTCTTTCATACTTTGGTTAGAGTTGTATTGTGTTTATGTTAGAGGCTGTCATATCCCAAGGGCAGAAGAACTTTATCAAGGCTTTCTCAACGAATTAAAATGTGGGTTCAATTCATATAGTGTTTAGTTTTTTTTTATTAATTAGAGAGATAAATGATCAAGCTATGCCAAGGGATGAAGTATCCCTGTCCGACAAACAATGATAGAAACAGGGAAATTGACGAAACAACAGAAAACAAAGTCCAAAAGAAAATAAACAAAAGCTACAGCCAAGGTCAACGTCCCAGACTGAGCCGGAACATTGAAAGAGTCAGTGACTGGGGAGTCAGATCTAGCTTCAGTCTTGGGAGGGTTTTTATTTTGGTTTTGTACTTGTGAATCGCAGATGATACTCATCATCATTTTGGAAAATGGTGCTAGAGGTTTGGTATTGATGGAATCCATTTTTACAAGTGTAATACTTTGGAAGTAAAATGTTTTTATTCTGTATAAATGCGGTGTCTGGAAGGATTAAAATATGGAATTAGAGGATTCCAGGAACAATTTTTCTCACTATGGGATAGGATAGCATGAGATTCTAGGAGGATGTTTGCAATTTGTGAGGGTGCCTCACGTAGCGGATAGGAAGAACCAGCTTGGTTGGAATATTATAATCTGGAAAATGGTAGTGCTTCATGGCTATTTTGATCTGAGCATGCCTTCAGTGATTGGGAGCTGGATTTGTCTACCCACCTTGTTGGTAAGACTTGGTCAGTTGATCTCCACTTCATTCAATCATCAAGAAGACCAAGATTCTGAAGACAATTAGATCTTGTGTAGTGTCATACTAACATCCTCTGGAAACCAAGCTCCCGCACTATCCTGTCGCAATGCATTTATGTGGGGTGCTAAGGTGCCATTTGGTGTCCTTCATGTGGGTGGAAATTCTAGGAATGGTATGACAATAGATAAACTTCTAGAAGGAGAATGGATTATTGTTGTTTTTATGTTGCTATGTAATTAGTCTGGGAAGTTAGTAGACACGTTCTGATTTATTGCCCCTTCTTCTCTATCTTGGTTATGTCATAAATCAGTGTGTGATCAAGTGATCACGTTCCCTAAACAGATCAGCAAAGAGTACTATGAAGTTTGATGACTGGGCTTTATTTTAGGATATCTCATCCTAAAATTGTACTCATTTTCCTCATTATATGAAGTTGATGATTTACCTCTCCCAACTTGTGATGTTTTAGGTTTGTTCACATCATCTTGTCGGAACAGCATTCATTTGGTTTAGTTAAAAGCTAAGTAATATTGACACGGGTACGTGTGTTGGTGTCCGACACGGCATCCTACAACCAGTCAACACGGGATACGGATTGTGATTTATTTATAATCCATATTTTAGACTTAGAACATAACATCTCTCTTTTTTCACCTTTGTTTTTTTATCTTTTCTTTGACGGTATACGGATTGTAATTTATTTATAAATTTTTGCTCATCTCTTTTCTTTTTATTACAGATTCTAACCCGAATCATGTGCATAAGTTTGTAAGTGTGTCTGACATGTATCCCTGTGTGTCGGACATGTGTCCGTGTATCTGACACATTTTTTTGACAATATGGAGTGTCCATGTTACATAGATTAAAAGCCTTCCCTAGTCATAATGGAAGAACCATTTTCTTTTTTCTTTTATTCTAAACCCCTTTGGATCCTTCACATGTTTATATATAAATGAACTGTTAAACGTATAAATTAGTTTCTGTGGAAATCAGTATGCTAATTTAGAATCATTGCAGGGCTCCTCTCTTTGAAGTTCAAACTGGTAAATGGGATTGCTCGTGTGCCGTCCTTTGGGACCCAATTCATGCCGATTGTGCTGTTCCTCAGGTAAGTTGACATTCTTATTTAATGTTCCATAGTATAAGTATCCTAGATTTCAACTTTTCTAGAATTGGTGGTTTTTTGGGAAAGTACTTGATTAGTCATGAAGGTTTGGGTAGGTGTTAGTTTATTACCTAATGGTTAGTGGTGGTGATATTTTCATAGAGATGATTATTTGTTCTGAGTCTATATAAGTGTCGAATAATAAAAATTAGGCTTAGACACATGGAATATAGGATATCTCATATCTACAGGGAAGGGAATGCAGATGCTCTTTACTAATTTGGCTTATTCTTTTACTGAGTTTACTTGGTGGTTCCAATGCCCCACTCTGGTGGGTCCTGCTGTTTCTAGAGATATGTACGGCTTACCTGCCTTTAGGTTTTCTTGACATGAGGTTTTGGTTGATGTCCACACCATTAGTATAGTTTTGTAATTCATTTTTCATTTAATAATAAACCAAAAGGATAACTCAATGAAAGATGCTCCTAGGGGCGCCAACGTAGTTGGGATGTCTAGTGTAGCATTATGAGAGTTTCCCCTCTACCATGTTGATATTTGAGTTACACCCTTGTGTTAATCATGGAGGTATGTGGGTTCCTCACTTAACAGAAAATTCCCTTGCTTTGTGGTACTCAACAGCATATTTACTTGGTGGTTCCAATGCCCCACTCTGGTGGGTCCTGCTGTTTCTAGAGATATGTACGGCTTACCTGCCTTTAGGTTTTCTTGACATGAGGTTTTGGTTGATGTCCACACCATTAGTATAGTTTTGTAATTCATTTTTCATTTAATAATAAACCAAAAGGATAACTCAATGAAAGATGCTCCTAGGGGCGCCAACGTAGTTGGGATGTCTAGTGTAGCATTATGAGAGTTTCCCCTCTACCATGTTGATATTTGAGTTACACCCTTGTGTTAATCATGGAGGTATGTGGGTTCCTCACTTAACAGAAAATTCCCTTGCTTTGTGGTACTCAACAGCATATTTCATTGAGTTACCAATTGTGAAATTTGATAAAACAAAATTTCAATGCAATTATTTCCCCAAATCCCTAATGAATGTGGAATTCGATCCCAAGACCTTGGACCTTGATTGATGAACTTGATAAATTCATCACTCATTGAGTCATTGGCAATTGGCTTCGAGAAAGTAACACCATTTTATAGAAGTGGAGATGTAGACAAAATACATTATAATTTGATAAAGGGTCTTTTCTTTGTTGGAAAAATGGGGAGAAATTGGATATATTCTAGTTGAGCAATTTGATTTACGAGGAGATTCCATTTTGTCGTGTCAGAATTGTGCTTTGTGCTTTTTGTGAAGTGAGGCAAAATAATTGTGCTTTGTGCTTTGTCATGATTTGGATGTATTCTAGTTGGGTATGGCTTTTTCTTCAATACAATTTCTTCTTTCGTAGCATGGGTCTTCTTGATGGATGCACATCTTAAGGTTGAGACAAAAAAAAAAATTTTGTCTGAAGACATGTTTGAATTGATTGAATCAAAATACCTTGCCAATGATGAGTTCTTGTTCATTTGTATATATTGCCAAGTGGATAAGTAGCCTCAAAGCTTTTAGTGGAAGTATGTTAGGAAAACCCAACTCATTCTCTTGCATAAAAGTTTCATGCTTTTAAAAACTTAGAACATATTCATACATATATGTAGATAGTGAATTTTAATCTTCAGAATCATTATTTTTTTTTTTGTTCCCATGTATTTATTGTTATGCATTTGTATTTTAGGAGCTGGAAACGGATCAAGTACTCATGCATTTAAAATACATACAACTGGTAAGTTTAAGCAACCTTTTCATTACTTTTTACTATTCACTCCATATATTTTATGTGAATGCGTGTGTATATTTTCTCAACTTGTTTGCAATATCAAACAAGATTAGGTTTTACTATTAATGCGCAAAATTTGTTTTGAATGTTTTTTTTTTAATTGTTGATTTTGTATATTCAGTATTGTCCACGCGTTTGCTAGGAAAGGTGTACACATGTAAGAAAGATAGTGTTTACTCCTTGAGGATTTTAATCTGGGACTGTGCTTTATACAAAAAGAAATTTAGCTGAGGCTTGCTTTACATGATTGTAGTTAAAATGGGTGTTATTTCGAGGGTTTGGCACTTTGGCTTTGGCTGCCACCTCAGCCGATAAGACCTCAAATAAATTGTGCCATTTGGAGTAAAATTTATATCATGGCATCATCACAACCTATCACATCATCTTTTAAAGAACAGTGGGTGCACCCACACATACATGTGTCAAAAACTCTTAAGTTTGTCCATGTTAACGACACTCCTCGCTAAGTTATATGACACTAGCACAATTGTCTTATGACACTTCAGACACCCCATGTTAGGCTCAGGTTTCATTTATCTTGAAGTTTTGTTTTAATGTGCGATGGATCACATTTGAAAGTGTTATGAACCTCTGAGTTTCGTCGAAAGACTTACCAATCAAAGTTATGACAGTTTGGAGTTAGGAAATAAGGAACGCAAAATGTCTTCACCTGTGATAGTTATCATTTTCATTTCTACACATGTACTTGAATTGATGTATTTTACCTTCAGCCTAATTTGATGTATACTTATGCACCATGCCTTTGTTATTTAACCAGCATCATCCACTAATGAGTCATTTGGTCAATTCATTATTTATACGACACTAATGACATTTAAAGTGCCTCAACCATGCTTCAGAGGCGTGCCCAACTCGTGCCCTCGTTATGGCATGTTAGACCCCTAGACCTTATAGTTCAGGTACTAATGGCAATCAGTGTGCCCCAGCTGTGCCTTATGGCAGTTATGACATATGAGCTTCAGCGTGTCAAACCACGCGCCTCTGGCAGTTTTGGACTTTTGGTATTTGCTGAGAGAAAGCATGTCAAAATAAAATAACTGATCTAAGTTGAGGCATTTTGAAATTGAAAGTAAAAGAGGAGTATTTGCATATAAGATTCCTTTTCCACTGGTGTGTGTGTGTGTGTGTGTGTGTGTGTGTGTGTGTGGGGGGGGGGGGGGGAGGGGGGGGGTTGGAGAATTGTTCATTCACTCTGTACCAGTGTCTTGTGATTTTCATTTCAGCAATTTCTAGTTTGAATAATTTTGGCCAATATTATTCCGGTTAATTACTCAAGTGCATGGTAATCCCTATTAGATTTTCATCTGGAAAAACCTGTTTTCTATTTTGTTCCATGTATAGGGACAATTTATGAAGTGTCACAAACTTCCTTCTTTCATTAGATGGTTATATGTTTGTCATTGATAAGCTCCATTAGGATTGTGCCATATTGTTGGTTTTCTATTAAAAGCTAACACTTGACTATAGACCATTCAATTAAAAAGATAGAAATAGGAATTTTGAATACACTTAAGGTTGAACATCAAGGCGGTTTGTTTTTTCTCTGAATTTTGTTGTTGAGTATGAGTACTTGATACTTAAGACTCTTGGTAGAACTAAGACGAAAATCTCAAAGGTGTATGTTTTTCTTTCTTTTAAGATTGTTTCTCTTGTCTCTAGTATTGGCTTTCACCATCTTTTTGTCGTCTTCTTATTTAATAGTTTCATACTTGTTGGTTTGCATCCTTGCCCTATGGTTTGGCAGTAATATATTTCTTGGTAATAATAGGTATTAGTTGGATTATCCAACTGATGGTAAACTTCATGCTTTAAAAGCTTAATCGTCTGAAACTTGAAAAGTTACCTGGCAGTACTTGTTTGGTTAGTGATATGTAATTGAACTAGTCTTTGGTGAAGATGAATGTAATATTTCAAATTATTATGCATTTTGTGGTTGGATTGTCATATATTATATCCTCATTTTCTAGATTTTTAAGAAAAAGGAGGGAAGTATTATATTTGTTTCTTGTCCTTATACTTATTTAAATATTCTATGCAGTTGAGACCTCGGCTAGCCAGTAATAAGCGAAAGCAAAGCTCACCAAAAAACAACACAGAGGACGTTAGAACTGTAACATCAAAACAGGGCAGTGATACTTGAAATTGCAAACATACATTAGACCATGCTCAACCAAATGTATGCTGTACTTTTTGATCAGATGAATGAAAAGGGTTGCACATTACTGTGTAAAATTTTCACCATTAGTGTATAAATAGAAGTGCATATAAAAATCCACAATTTTGTCACCTTCAGAGTCAATTCTCTTTTGTAATCTTGTAACTGTGTTTGGGTAGTTGTTGATTCATCTCCTCACGTAACTCATGTGGTCTTGATTCTCCTTGTCATCTTTTTCCTGGTGCTCCACTGCTCCTGTATTTTAGATATTGAGCATGAATATAAAATTTCTGTTTTCATCAGATATAGACATATAGGGTTCATTATCAAGTTTCTAATGCTCTCTCTTTACCTCACTTTTTTCTTTCCTGTTATATGTTCGTCATTGACCTTTATCAGAAAACAAAATGTTTGTCATTGATATATTATATATCCATGGAATCTGTTGGTTTGATAAATCAAGGTTGTTATTTGTTGATTTGTTGACAACAAAATGGTGAAGAATGCAATACTATATTGTGTTTAGGCACCACAATGAGTACTGAATAAAGAATTAAAGACTACCTTCCATAAATATTAATGATATCTGTTCTATAAGCAATACAAATTTACAGTAAGCAATCTAAAGTTCTAAACTAACATATTGTATCTCTGATTTCATTCTTCAATGTATATCAGCGTTACTAACATAAACATTAACATAAACATTTGAGACGTCGTAATGGGGCAACAATGTAAAAAAAGCCATCAGTGTTTATGCTTTATGTTTTTCCCTTGCATAATTTTCTGGTGTTGAATCTTGACCAAGGAATGAGATCACATCTTTTCTCTTAGCTCTGCAACTGGAATGTATACGGCAGACTGTTCGTTCATATGGGGTCCATCTGATACATTACTATGATTGTCATCTATACTAAGCAATACCTTCTTCATCTTTTCAAGCTTCTCCTCAAGACGGCAAATTCTCTCCAACTCAATCATGTATAGCTGCTGCTCCTTAGTGGAGCATGTGCGCTTGATCCTCTTTACTTGTGCAGATTTTCTTTTTACACTGCCCATTTCCTTCTCTACGCTCACTGCTTTTCTTAACTGTACACTCACCTGCTTACATGAATCATATAAATGGCATGGAGGGGAACTGACTTTTAAATACTGAAATAAAAATGTTTCTGCTGCAAGAAAACAGACTACTGTGCTTATACAATGTAGAAGTAGAAAAACAACTAGGTTAAACAATGTAACAGTTCTGTTATTGAGCTTGCGACTATGACCATAGTTCTGTTATTGAGTCACGCATTGGGTTGAAAAACAACTGCAGTAGTTGTGATAGCTATAAAGCAGCTGGAAATAGCATCACAATTTCAGTAGTCCATTAGAACCTATTGTCAAACTTCATGGCCTTGATGATATATATACCTATAAATATTTGACCACAATGATCCAAAGTCCAAACCATTAAATGAACACTTAATAAACTATTTAATACCTCATTTGCAGTAGCGGATGGTGCAACAGCAGACACTTTCTCTTGTACTTCCCTTGAGGGTGTGGTTGTCAATTTACGGTTTTTACTTCTATGGACACTCGAAACTTTGGATCTTTGGACTGCTGTTCCTGTTGAGACCAAATAATGGTTTTCCTTTGATGTTAATACGTCAGCACTTTGCATCTTGCCACCTCCAGGGGATTGTTCAGTCTTTTCTGCCTGTAAGATGTTCTATAGGCCATCAAAATTACTACGAAAAAAAGAAAAGAAAAAAAAAGGAACTAGCAGTAACGCACATTAGCAATACGTTTCTTAGTTTCTGTAGGAAATTTTCATATAATAAGCCTTTCTAAAAAAAACTTTACAAGAATGATAATGGCAAACTGTGTAGCGGAAATCCAAATGGCATGATGACAAGATAAATTAATTGAAGGGAAATCTAAAATAACAGTCCATGTAGGACGAAATAAAACACAAAATATATTAAATAAAAAATTCAACAAGAGAAGATAGTAAACGATTTCAAGAGCTGGGTATTGCTAAACTCTTAAGACGGATCGGGAACACTAAACAATGCTCCCAAGGGTGAAACAAACATAACCTTCCCCTTCATACAACTTCTGAACCAAAGACATGAAACCATAACCTCTAAAATAGCAACACTCTAAAACGCTGTTAACAAACAGTTCTTTTAAAAGCCCTAGCTATTAAAGAGAGGTACAACAGAGGCCAGTCACAATGGCACATACCTAGCAACATAAACATAATATAACTTTCAGTGTTTCCTCAGTGAGGGAGTCTGGCAGGGAATTATAAAATAAAATCAACATCAAGGCACCTATAACTCAGGTGTAATTAGTATGAGTATAAGAAAGACTGGATCACCTTTCTAATTTTTAAAGCTGTATACCGAGCATTCTTGAACCACTTGTTGATCTGAAAATAAGGAAAAAAATAAGAACTGAGAGTGGAAATCACAGCTAGCTGAAATAATATAAAACAATAAACAGCATGAAAGAGGCATCCTCAAAAGACCTAAAAGGTTATGCAATGTCATGCTCACTAAATACAATCAAGAACATTAATTCCATGGGGCACTTTCTGGATAGCCAGCCTTGATTCTCAATAGCCATCACTCTGGACTTCCAATACAGTATAAAAATAATGAAAGCAGCTTTGTCCAGCCTTTGAAATTCTTTCTTTCTTTTTATCTTTATGGACAATGTAAGTTCACATGAGTTTTAGGCGGGATTAAAAGATTGAGGAGTCCTCATCAACGCATTGGCCAGTTATTTTTTAGCTGAATAAACATGTATTAATGATACTTGCAAGTTTGTAATCAAATAATAGACGAGAGAGGATGGGGTAGCTCTCATCTAAGTATGTTTTCGTCCTAAGCTTCTATCCTTGAGTTCAGAAAAGATCCATTTTGCAAAACAATTTCCGTCATGCAAAGGTATTTCGCTTACCTTCTCAATTGCAATACCCAATTGCTTCGAGAGACTCTCCCTGACCACTCTTGATGGTAGTTCAGTTTCAGCAAAGACTGCACGAAGTTTCTGTTGCAAACAAAACAAATTCAATGATGTATAAACATAAGAATTAAAGAGAAAGTGGTTTAAGATCACATAACATATTGCAAGTTGACTGCAAGAGTTTGATACCGACAAGCAACTGCTTCAGAATTAGAAAAGAAGTTCAGCTACCTTAACCGCATCTGGGGGGATTCTGAAGAGTGTTCTTTTACGGGCTGGAAAAAGAGGAAATTTCTTCCTATCTTTTTTAAGTGCCACATTCGAAAATTCATTCTCAGTACCACACGAAGATACTAAAGTAGTGGCTGCATTAGACTCATTTCTTCTGCGCTTTCTTCTTCTAGGTCCCCAATCTTCATCTTCACTGATTTCTTCACTTTCAGGCATATCTTTACCAAACATTTCCTACAAAATTGACACAAATGACCAAATAAAGGTGAGGAACCCCATTTTCAACCCGAAATTAAAGATTGTGACAAAACAATTAAAAATGTGTAGAACAGATTACAAGATTTTCAAGACTTGATCCAATAGGTTAGTCAATCCATAACAATGGATTCTTCTTTCCAATTGAGTTTAAGCAATAAGGGTAAGTATTACTTCGAGAACTTCGCCATGCACTTAATTTTTTAATAATTCTAAAGCAAATTACATTTATAACCTTTATGTTTTGTAAAAACAACTTGATCTTTTGAGGAAAGTCGCATAAAGAAAAAAATCCACCAGTTTGTTTACATACTGGGTCAAACCTAAGATTCTAACATTCCAAAATATCATAATTGAAGCAGTACAAGTATACATGCATATTCAATGTTGTCGTTACCAAAACAATTAGCATACAGTAATGTCGTTACCAAAGAATTAGCACACAGTAAGACTTTCTGATTCCAGACCACATACACAATAGGTCTGAATCCATGTTACAATAGGTCTGAATCCATGTTAGAAGAGTGTTCTTTCCTGGATCCAGACCACATACACAATAAAATCCAGAACATTGAGCATTAATATTCCACTTAAAGATGGAATCATCTCATTAGTATCAGAATATGTATGCATTTATCTTCCATACAAGATAACAAGAACCCTTAAATAAGACTTAAAAGTAGCATTAATACTCACATCATGCAGTTTCTTATAATCAACATCTCTTCGCTGCCTACGATGAAATGCCATACCATCAGTACTGTCATTGGAATCTATGCTATCAGAACTCTGGATTTTAGTTTTATCCCCATAAAATCCCCCCTCCAGACTACCATCAGTTCTGAATCGCTCAGAATGCAAACCATCATCTTCTTCGGAAGTCCAATACAAGGTGCCGGAACTACTTGCATCGTCAGACACGTTGTGCTCCGAGCCCATTCTGCTATAGCTGCAATCAATTTCATATTTTTCTGGGTCATAATCAACATCTTCAGAGTCATCAGATGGCCAGTCACCATCAGGATGAATTGAGATATCCTCATTATCGCGTGCATTAGCTGCTTCCATGAAAATATCCTGAATTTAACCCAAATGGGTTTGGTTAGTAAGCAGCAAAAGATGAGAGAAAAAAGTATAAAATCATCAAACTGAATGTACTTGGATACTCTGAAGCAGTCAAATCCAACATATAAATTTGATTACTAAAAAAGCACGAACTTGATGATTGAAGAGGGTGGTAGTATATTGTGTGGCTAACTAACAGAATAATTTGCGGTGCTCTGTGATTGAAACTCTGAACAAAGAAGATGAAAAATCCATTTAAGGCAGTTTTGAAGTAGGATGATGATTAAGATATTAAATGAGGTAGCAGGACTATGAAGAAAATAAAACATTACACATGAGCACATCTAACAGAACTACAGTAAGCTCAGTTTTGGAATGAGTAAAATAAATGTCATTTTCCATAAATACCAACCGTGAGTATCATCCAAATTGAAGGCTCTTTAATATGGCAGAAGGCAAAAAAGAATTTCAAATAAACAACGATTTGAAGACATATTACCAGAAGATTTGATTTTAGCTGTAATTGTTCCAAGGAAAAGAAACAATTTTCACAATGCATATTGAATTAAATAAATAATTCCTTTTTTACTTGTGTGGTCAGTTTCAAGTGGGATCTCTTAATCATGATAAGGTGTGCAGACACACTTAAATGTTTTAAAATGCAGTTATGGTAACTCACTTGCCATTTACTGTCTAGAGAAAACTGAGTCCCAAGATGTGCATTGATTGCATCAAGTATTGCCATCTTGCACTCACAAAATTTGCAATACCACCCTTGATCACCAGGAGGAACTGGATTATCATCAATTAACCAATAGTCAGTATTAAAACGGGAAAAATAAATCTATTGTTGCTAAAGTTGACTTACACTTTGGGTTCCTTTTGTTCATTTAAGAAAACAATAGGCCTTTTATACAAAAACCTCTTACAATATCTCTCATTTCTCCCTTAAACATGAAAATTAGGGATTTCCTGTTTTTCAGATAAGTATGATAAAACGAAAGTGCTCATGTCTTTTTTATATAGCTTTTATTTATTGTAAAAGAAAAGAGTACAAAAACTGCTTGAGGGAAAGTATCACCCAGACAAGAAACAAAAAAAATACCTTCTGGCCCAACTCTTTGATAATATTCGATATCAATAACTATGCAAGGGCATTCACATACTATATAATCTAGAGTGAAAAGAAAAACATTACAATGCAACTAGAAGTCAGCTGACTCCACATTCATTGGCTTCCACCTAACATAGTTACAGGCTAGAAATGAACACAACCCTAATTCTAAGATCAAAGAGACGACTAAGATAAAACGAAAATATATGCTTACTATTTTCAGTGGCTAATGGAGGCTCCAGGCATTTCTGGTGGAAAGCACAATTGCATGCTCCATCACACAGTATAATGTCATTATCTGGAAATGCTTCTCGCAGCTTACACTTTGAACAGAAAATCTGTACATAAAGCACAAAACTGTCATTATTCAACTCTTAAATCGGCAATGCGAACAGGAACACGATACTTTGAGAACTAGGAAATTATACAAAGGAGCTTAATCCATATTCTTCTATTCAACGTGGACACACCATAATATCAAATAAAATCTGTGTCGGATAGAGAGACACAAGACACAGTGTCAGACACATGATCAAGCAGATGTATGTGATTTGCAGTGATTTGAGGTTGCAATTCCTTTTAAACCCTATTGTACGAAGAAAAGAACAAGGAGAAAGGGCTTTATTAAATGGAAAACTCACAAATTCTGCTCAAGCTACCCCCATAACAAATTCAAATAAAATTTGCTCTTCTGACGAAAGAAAAAATAAATAAATAAACAAAATTCAGAAATGATATTTAACAGAAACATCATAGCGTACGTCTATCAACCATGTATCAGTTTCTCACCACCCAATCTCCCCTTTTCAATTGTACTGACTATAGAGGGCTTAAAATAATAAAGTATACTTGGTCGATCACATTATGGCATTATGCGTTAGTGGAAGATTTTAGTTTCTATTGTCAGTAAGAGAGGAGAATCAATAGATTATCTTTAGTTTCCCAACCACGTTAGTAGAGGAATGAGGTTGGAACCCTATCAGTTTATTAAAGAAACAAAAAAGGATGAAAAAAACCGGGGGCTGGAAACTCACTTTCCTACTACTAGAAGTAGAATATTATGGTGAAAAGTTATAGTCTCAATGTGAGACCTAACTTGTATATATAAAGAAAGAAGTGTGTTAGACAAGTCACTACAATTACAAGTGTGTTAGACAAGTCACCACTATTACAAGTGTGTTAGACAAGTCACCACTATTACAATACTCCCCCTCAAGCTGGTGCGAAGATATCGCGAAGACCCAGCTTGCGAATAAACATTTGAAGATCAGTAGGACCCACTGATTTCGTGAGAGTATCAACAATTTGTGCCTTCGTCCCAACAAAGGATGGAGACACGATACCAGAACGAACCTTCTCTCTCAAGAAATGCACATCGATGTTCAATGGCAGGGATGACCAGCTGCGAGAAAAACCGTCTGCAGGGATGTCCAGCTGCAGAGTCAATAAAGGAACAGGGATAACCAGCTACTCAACCAAGAAAGACGCCGGAGGTAGTGGTGGTGATTGTTAGGGCCATGTTCGTTTCGGTGGTTAGGGTTTACTTTCCACAAAACATCGGATATAACTTGAATTTATTGAAAAAAAATAGGCTACTTCACAACAAAAGGGACTAATTCAAAGTAACAAGGCCGTTGAAAGGGCTGACGGGAACGGTAAAGCTGTAGAGGGATGGCGGCGCATGACAAGAATGGCGCATGACATCAACAACGCAAACAAGGCCCTCGAAAAGGCTGAACAAGAGCGGTGCACTACAGTAACAACGCATACAAGGCCCTAGAAAGCGCTGGACAAGTCGCTTATGACATCAACAACGCACACAAAACCCTAAAAAGGGTTGGACATGAATGACGCATACCAATAAGAGAAACAGCAAACTGGATCTTAAAAAAAAAAAAACCCCTTGATGAACAGTACCCAATAAACAGCGATCTACGAACAATACTCCGGATGAACAGTGATTCCGGTGAACGGTATTAATGAACAGTAGCGTGAACAGTACTTGATGAACAGGACTCAGGGAAAAAAAAAACAATAGCACAAGGCGCAGAAAAAAACAGCAGAAACAAAGACAAATTTGACAAAAAGACTTTGCCGGAGCTCCGGCCACCGGCACCTGAGTTAGTGTCGCCGGTGGCCGAAAACCATGACCTCACTTGGCTGTGATACCAACTAGAAGTAGAATATTAGGGTGAAAAGTTATAGTCTCAATGTGAGACCTAACTTGTATATATAAAGAAAAAAGTGTGTTAGACAAGTCACTACAATTACAAGTGTGTTAGACAAGTCACCACTATTACAAGTGTGTTAGACAAGTCACCACTATTACAATACTACTAAGTACTAACACCTACGTGGGGGTGGGGGGACACACTTCACAGCATTTAACATAATAAGTATCTTCCTAGATGTAGGGAAAGAAAAGCAACATATGCATACATGTTCATGGAAAACAGATCCATCTGAACCTATCACAGAATCTTCAATGCTTCCCTCAGAACTAAGAGATTCCAGCTGACGAATAGCATCACGAATTCCAAGTTTGCACTTCAATATCTGCTTCTTGGCTCTTTGCAGTTCCTTTTCTGGCTTAATTTTCTCACGACTGCATAGAAACATAATGAAGCTAAATCTTTATCAAAAAATACAAAGAGGCTTAGAAAAACATCGTCACTATATTCTATCGTTTCAAAATCTTCGACAAGGAATGTTATCCATTGAGTATTACAGTGCTCTACCAACTATTAAATGTGAGAAAACTGCAAATACATTATTAATTGTCAGATACGATCAATCAGTAAAAATGATGGAACATTGTGATCCTGATGCCAATTCATATATGCAGACATGGTGAACAGGAATAGACATGCCACCAATAGAAAAAATGTGAGCTTGCTGATCCTGGAATAATAATAAGAAACATGTGTAGGTTTGACGAATAATCTGCTGAATTTCCTGTATCAAAGCAGCATTGGTTTCAATTGTCAAGGCCCAAATCAGGCAGACTCTCATAGCTTTTAAACAGGAATAGTAAGTGTTACTCTAAAAAGGGGGCAAAAAATTAAACTTCTGACCTGGGACAAAACTATGGTCTTTTATTCCAGTTGCCGTGCGTTGGACAATTAATAGTACAAGAAATGGAGTGGTTTCCGCTAAATTGTGGATACTATGGTTAGAGAGGAAAAGGCTTGGCTATCGACCTATCGTATTGGTGACTAGGGTCAGCTGAGATTGACATTATGTCATTATCATAGTATGAGGTAATGCATTTTCTTCTTTTGTATGTTTTTGCTATGATGTAAGGGATTGTATTCTGAGGTTTGAGTGAGTAACTCCCTCACTCTGCCTCTTCTTTGGCTGTTTTGACGTGTTGATAAATACAAGTTCTAAGTAGCCAAAAAAAAGCTGCATAAGTAAGACGTCGGCATGTCCAAGAAGCATACCACTTCTACACTCGGGCTTAATCTTTTTAAGCATACCTTACATACAGTCAAGTTACACAACAAACATAGCTGAGTTTTATTGCAATACAACATATGACGCATTTTATTACTTCAAATAATTATGGTGAGATTTCTTTCAAGACTAGCTAACTTAATGAAAAGATGGATTCAATACTATTTCTATTAATGAGACTTGAGTTCATTAGGACATTAAAATACCTCTGGCCTTTCCAACCCTCCCCAGAGTAAGCCTCAATAAGGTTCTGCTCCAGCTTCATTTTAATCAGGAGGTACCTTGTTCTTCTTTGGACTCGAGCGGCTTCATCTAACTCCTCATTCTTCCTCTTCTTGCTCCTTCTCCTTCTGTGAGCCTTTTGACTTCCAAGATCCTTGTCAGTTGTCTTTTCACGTCCCTGACATTTATTGCTTAACGATTTGAAATCTTTAAGCATTGATGAAAGTGGCCTATCAGAAGGACTGGTATCATTGGGTTTCTGTGACGCTCTTCTTCTAAAAGGTTTTCCATTGGAACACTTATTTCTGGCTCTGTTGCTTGAGAGCTCAGATGTCTTTCTCTTCGACAAGAACGAAGCAATTGTCTTGACATGAGATCTTGGCTTTGGTTTCCATCTCCTAATATGCGGATTTTTGCAACTATTCTTCTTCTGAAATGAGGTATTTATTTGGGATCCAACACGTTTCTTTGGAAAACCAAGGTTCCCACCATCTTGCATATTGATGCCTATTGCTGGACCTATTTTGGACTCTGTCAATACCAAACCGAACAATACACCACCCTGTACAGAAACTATGAACTGTAAGAATACATCATGAAACATGATAAATAAAAGTTATTCTCCAACACAAAGAAAAGAGAGAAATCATGCATTTACAATTCTGTGATGAAAATTGAAGCATAAAACTACTTTTCCTTGCAGAAAAAACACAGAACTCACATCCCAAGCACAAAAAAATTAAATTCATTTGAAAACAATATGTACATAAATTCAATTATTCATAGTGTTTAAAAACAGGTTACAGAAAATTTATCAAACTAAACATAGAATAACTGACCAGAAAATTTCAATTAACATGTTAAGATTTTGAAAAAGAAATTACAATGAATAACCAAAACTAAACAATTCAAACATTCATTGGCTATTACATTCTTGGTTCTTATACATATAATTCAACAAATAATCAGAATCTAATCAAAACCCATTTCACATTAAGCAATTCTAAGAATACCCAAATGAAAATTATACAAACCAACATTGGAAACTTGATAATGATAATTCAATAAAATGATGGGGGTTCGAAAATTAAAAGGTTATAGATGAAATAATGAATCAAGTTTACATCTTTAAGATAAAAGTAGAGTTTAAATCACCTGAAAAAGAGAATGGTAAGAGTAATCAAGAGAAGATCATCAAGAAAGATTGTATTTTTATCATTTGTTATTAAAAAAGAATAATTCTTCACAACTAATGCTACTACTTCTTTAAATTTGAAACTTGATTGGCTCTCTTTCTCTCAAGTTTCTCGGCCCAATTAACCCGACTGTTCACTGTTAGCCTTCTTCTTCTTCTTCTTCTTCTTCCTTTTGTTATTTTCAAGAAATTAGATTAAGAGGCTTCATTTTATTTAGTTTATAGTACCTAATGTTTTGTTTTTTTAAAATATCTCCATTTTCATTGGGCCTCTCACTAAATTATTTTGAGTGGGTTGGGCTTTTGGTTTAATAATGTAGAAAAACATTTATCCATCACCTACGGAAGGACAGGTGCTACTTAACACCCACCATGTTTTTTCCTATTCACCACCCATTTCGAATCCCCACCAATGAAATTTCTAATCTCCACCAAAAATAAATAAAATGTTCAAAACTCTCGCAGGACATTTAAAGCATAAAAATCTAAAATTTGCATAACACTGTGCGATATTTATTTGAACAATACAAAAACTTATTGAAAATGGGCTTGTGGCTCAATGGTAGCACCCCTCTCACAAAGTGGAGAGGTTGTAGGTTTGAAACACGTCAACAGCTGATTGTTGATATAAGTTTCCACACCTAATTTAAAAAAAAAGGTAAGTTATTTCAAATTTATCTCACAAGTTTGTGCGAGAATATGAATCTTTCATATAAAGTGTTAACCAAAACGCTTTCTAAATAGCTCAAGGAAGCTTTCTCATATAAATTTTTTTATTTTATATTTTTATATTATATTGGCAAAAGGGGTTGAGGGAACCTACCGGTTGTCGCTTAAAAATTACGTGTAAAAACTTATATTAACAATTAGTTGTTGACATGTTTGGAACCCACAATCTCTATACTTTGTGAGAGGAGTGCTACCATTGAGCAACAGGCTCATCACCCGTTGAGAGTATCAGAGATAATGCATGAGAAAATATGGTTCTAGGTTATGTGCATGGTTTCAAGTGTCTTGCAATGCCTCAAAGATCTCCATACTTCAATTTGTGGGTGACACCATCATTTTAGCTAGGATTGATACCACAAGTCTTAGTCATCATATTGATATTAGAAGACAATCTTCGATTTAAAGCAACCTTTCTATGTCCACCATCGTAGAAGTAAGAGAAATTAATGAAGAACATTGAAATTCTTAAAGTGATCCATTACTCTTCCGCTCACTTCTTACTTGGGTTTACCTCTTCGACCACCTTACCTTTCAAGAGTAAGCCTATTCGGAATCGTATTATCCAGCTCTTCTGTAAATGGCTAAGTGGATGGATGAGAGCTTACCTTACTAAAGGTTGAAGACTCACTGTCTCACTCTCACGGAGATCTTCTGGTTTATCAATTCTCTCTTTTCATCATTTTTCCGAGTGTAGAAAATCAACTTGAAGTTATCATGAGAAAAAATATTTGGGGCTCTTCTGGTGAGAAGAAGGAAATTTTCACTTACTAGTTTGGGATAAACTTTGTTTTCCTAAATTCACTCTATAGAGTATAGACTATGAATCAAGTTGTTATGGCGTCTTGTCATGGAAAGAGATGCTTTGTGGCGCAAAGTTACCGTGGCCAAGTATGGTTTGGGAGAGGTTAGATGATGGCCTTGCAACACATTTAAACCCTATATGGTTGTGGACTTTCGAGGGGAATCATGTCACAGTTCCAAAAATTCAAGCAATGCATACTTTGCAAACCTAATGCAAACCTAATCGAGGTGACACAATCTTGTTTCGGCATGATCAATGGTATGGTAATTTCACTCTTGCCACCAATTTCCCCGACCTCTGCATCTTCTAGAAGATAAATGGTTGCTGATCATTGCTTTTGAGACTACAGTTGGAACTTGCTTTTGAGACGAGCTCCTAGAGAGTGGGAAGAGCAACAAATTCAACAGCTGTCACAACTGTTGGAGCAACAGAAAGTGGAGCGACAACAATGACAGGTGGCGGTGGTCCCTTAGACAAAAATGGCAGGTTCTCTGTGTCAAGCTTTGCCGAATTTATTCAACAAGAAAATCGCACCCTTATAGCCATTGTTCTTCCTACCTTCCCCTCTAAACTTCTTGGGGTACAAAGCTTTCACCTAAAATAAATTTCATTGTGTGGACTGCTCTCCATGGGAGACTACAAAGGACTCATCAAGTCAATGGCAGGGGAATGCGTCAATCCTACTTGCGTTCTCTGCGACAATCAGAATAAACTATCCAGCATATGCTGGAAAGGCCATAATGATCTGGGAGCCTTTTACAGCAGACATCATAAATAGGCCAGTTTGAGAAATGCAGGCATCATTTTGTAGACCTCATAACAGATATGGGAGGACGCAATGACAGTTTCTGAAATGGAGCTCAGTCAACACCTGAGACAGAGTCGCACAGTGGAGCCAAGCCGAAGACTTTATATCTTGTTTTATCAACGTCTTGTATCAGGTGTTAGGAGTTAAGGTCTTGTAGTGTTTGAAATTCTATTTCATTCAGTGTCCTTACCTGACGCTACTTTGGTAGGCTGATCAGGATTGTAACTTTTTGGCGATAATAATAAATTAAAATTTTTGAGAAATCACAAATTGGTGAAAAATGGATTACAATAAAAACTAAGAAAACGGCAAAAGTGCACTCCAAATTTCCAATTCCCAGTGCAAAAGGCAACATATTCAAATCCCATTGAATCCCTAGACTAATCATACATGTCCATTATGTTTTTTAATAAGTTGATCTTTCATGAGCAAGATCAAAATGTGAACAGATCACCTTAGTATCTTGCATGCAAAGGCCAGCAAGTCAGCAACTTTAAATGCACTGTTCATATAAAAGCTTAATTCTTCTGCTAAAATGCATTCACCAGTGACTCGGACAGTCTCTCAACTGCCAACGCTTGTATTTATAAAGTTTTATAAAGCAGAGAGATATAGAGAGACACCCACAAACACCAAAAGAAAAAGAAAAAAAAGAACCCAACAAGAATCACCATTTTGCGTTTCTTTGCTACTCACAAGTCACAACTACCACTGTCCACCACTTAACAAGATATTTGTTTATTTCATTGTATTAAAGTAATTTTGTGTTTTGAACTCAATGGGAAATCAGTTAGGCTGTACTTCATATTCCTGTCTGTGTCTGCCTGTCTGGTAGACTGGTACTGTTTATATTTTCCTAGCAAGTGTTTGTTAGAACATCGACAAGTTGATTAGAGGCCTACTTCACTTGACATTTTATACCATAAGATGAATAAATATTGCAAAAACCATCTAAATACTATACATGGAATTGACCAAGGCTTGGGTGGTTAGCTCTAACAAATTATACTTTAAACTCGTTAGTGGAAAGTATACCAAAGAAATCTAACACACAGAAACACTGAAAGAAAACAAAAAACAAATGAAAGTTGCTAGTTTTTTCAATTGTTGGCTTTTCCTTGGACAATGCTAATTTTATCTTTGTGACGCTTCGTGCTACACCAATAACAACATTATATGACAGGTACCATCATATTAGTTGTGGACTTGTGCTAAGGCCTTCTTGGAAGATATTGCATGCAGCATCAACATACCTGTGACTTAGTAAGGATTCAAAGCATTAAGTTCAACTGCCATAATTCGAACTCAATTCAGACCATGTCATTGTCAATTCTTGCATGGAGCTGCATCCCTCAGTTTTTAGGTAAACTAAACGACAATCTCCAGTATGCACTTCACATAGAGTCATCTCAAAGAAAAACCTGAAAACAACAGCAAGAGTTCTAGTCATCATGTAAATCACAAAGCTTCAGAAAGAGTATACTCATTTCAACAGAATCCTTGCATGACTGAGAAAGGAAACAGACTAAATATAGCTAACTTGACTTATAACTTCATATGCTGCTAAGAATTATGAAAAAAGGAGAATGTTTAGGAAAGGTGAAAACTTCATCAATTGCAGTCCATTTCCGATTTTGGTAGAAGCAATTAGGAAGGGAGAATGAGAAAGAAAGAAAGGGGAGTCCTAAGGTTAAACCAAGCTAACATACAATAGTAATCAACTAATCATTATATAAAAACTTACATGCTAAGTCCTCTCACAAACATTATCGTAGGCAGATCAAATCCACATTATGCAAGTTCAGCTTTACATCTACTGTCCACCTTCAAGTTCATTGATACTACTGATACTGCGTGAAAACATTAACTATTCATGCCATTACGCATTATGCCATTAACTTTCGAAAAAGGAATATGATCAACAGATTTCGAAAGCTAAATAACAAAATAGTACAGCTACTGGTTTCCAACACCATCAGTATGAGTGTCAAAATCACTAAGCAGCCAATATCCAATTCAAGTATGCAAGCTTATCTGTTACACTAACCTATATAGCACAATACAACGATTAAACTAGTAATTTGTATAATGGATAGAAAATCACAAAGTTATTTGTAAGATTTTAATCACTATTCCACAGACCAGCCTTCATCAAAGTGTATGCAGAGGTTGATTGCTTGGAGGAATGATGCCCCACTGGCCACTGGTACTTCGAAATTGAAGTTGAAACCATGCACCAAGATGCAGAACCTAAGAAGAAACAATCAAGAATTCAAAATGCAAACTACAAACTGATCAATCACAAAGACAAACATAAAGTAAAAGCAGCATAAAAAAGGACTGATAAGATCTGATGGAGGAAATCGTTGAATGATCAACACTTACACAAAAAGGCGAATGATTGACTTGCAGAATGGAGAAAGGTGGGAGACTTGCAGAGCAAACACATTTATCAATCTCACAAAAGAAAAATAAAAACAACAAAAACAAAGAGAACAAGAAAAGGAAAAGTAAAAAATGTATACGACACAAAATTAATCAAATTTTGAGGATGAGAACGATTCATCTAATCCATGAACAAACACTAAAATGTCTAAAATCAATAAGACAACATATGATAATTTTATCATAGAACATCTGCAACACAATACCATATATGACCAATTTTACATGGCAAATAAACAAACACAATAGCAATATCAGTATCTAGAGTTCAAACAGAGATAACTGAACCCATAAAATTTTAGAAGAGAAAGAGAGACTAACCTCCTGACATAATTGTTATTAGCCAAAGGTCACCCTACATCACCAGGAGGCAGAGACAACTTCGCAGAGCAGAGACAGAGAAGGGAGAAGGTATATATTGCTTGTTTGTTACAAAAAGATCACTTGATTGAGGCAACAAAACTAAAGTCCTCTATCATCATTTTCCTGATCTTTTACCAACACTCTCAACACGCCCCAAGAAAAGCTAGGAATTAGGAGATACATATAGATAGCAAAACAGGTCATTGGAACAAATAAATTACAAGGTCAAAATCACAAAATACCCCAAGATAGATATCTTATAATAATTGAAGGAAATAATAAAACAGGTCAAAATGAGACAATTCCATTCGCATCACGATGAATTTGAGGATTGTGGTGACTTAGGTACCACCAAATGGGTGCAGTAATCCAAATGGGTGGCAAAAGATCTGTATCCATACGGTAACACGAATCTGGAATGAAGGAGTTGCTTCCCAAGCTGAAAACTCCCCAATCGTCAACACTAGAGCATCTCCGGGAAGCATCCCACTCATTCGTCCACCGATGTAAACTACCCATCTCATTACTAAGAAAAAAAATGCAGTTGGCTATGTTGATACCCAGCTCTTTTGCCGATAAAGATCTTGAATCAGTTTTTCCTATAAAGAGGACACGATCCCCCAAGCTCTCCAGCTTCACCCATACCATCTTACATGCGTCCAACTTAAACACCTCAAACCTGCGGGTGTTTAAAATCTTACCATCACGATGACCAAATATTCGACAGACCAGTAAAACCTCCCCACAGGACTCCACCAAGTAGCGACGCAAACGGCACCGAGGAGGTCTCTCTGGAATAGCCACTTGATAGAAAGAGAAATGGAGTCGAAGATCAGTGAATCTTTTTGCATGCAAATCCTTTTTCATTGCCGAGACCATAGTTTGGGCATCAACAATGCGTATATTGTACTCATAATTCACAAAATAGAAACATCCATTGCAAAAGACAGCATCGTCAAAGGCATCTAACCCCAGGTACTCTTGGCGCCAGATATGAACTCCAGGAGTCCAACAGACAAAGTGAGTGCCCTTCTTACAAAGGAGTACAAACACACAGTTTGGATCAGTTGGAGATGCTGAGAGTAGCATTTTGAAATAAAGAGATCCCACCTTGGGCAGATGGAATTTGATTCTGGAAAAAGGATTGAAAAAAAACGAATATAGTTCTCCGTGAATCGTTTCTGCGATTAACAACCAATCCTGGATAGATCCCCAACAGCATTTCCCAAAAGCTTCAGGGATATTCAACTCCATAACTCTATTCTCTAGTACACTAAAGCAAGTTCTAACCTTGGTGTCATTTTGTCCAGAAAGCAAAATCCAGGGCAATCCACGTTTGTGATAGTTAGGTACTAGGTCAGTTATGACGTAGCTCCATGATTTACAGGCAGCAGCCATGGAGAGAGCAGAGAGTACAGGAAGTCGTTTAGAAATGTCGTAAACGAGACCAACAGGGAGTCCTGCCCAATCTGTATGGTCATCCTCTGTTTGTAGAGACATGTGCTGGGAATGTGTGAAGTGGTTTCCCTGAATTGGTGCCAATAAAATTTGATTAATTGGGTGAACAGTAATAGGAGCCTTGTTTCTCTTTGTTGTTTTCTTTTTCTTAAATTGACCCTCCTGCACAAAAAGTCACCCAAATCCATAAGTAAAAGTTTACTACCACAAGCAAAGCAAAACATCTCTCCAACAGGAAGTACTAGGAGTATTAAACAAACAAACTCCAAAGATCTAAACTTTGTATTTAAAAGAAATTGAGGAAATAAATCAACAAAATCTATCTATCTATCTATCTACTATTCAATTTCAAGTAAACTATAAAAAAAAAATGTATACCTACTACGACCTACCTGCTGTTTAAGGAGGGCGCGGAAAGACTTTGGTCCAGTCCGACGAGCAACCGGATAAGGATGTTGATTCATAATAACTTCATTCTCTGTCTCTTCTGAAGCTAAGGATGCTAAAATATCTAATAAAGAAGAAGATGATGATGATGATGAAGTAGAGTTCGAATTACAAGGGTTTCGATTTCCCATCGCTCTTTCAATTTTCACTCTTCGCCTCCTTAATTTATATCCAATTTTCCAAGTTTCCTATCTCGATTTTCGACTACCAACTACAAACCCAATTACCCAACAACAAGGAGATCTCCGAGCCCAACCCTTTATTTTGTACCCTCCTTACAAGTTTAACTGCTTCTAATACTAGAAACCCAAGAGTGTTAAGAACAAAAAGAATAAAACAATGCGGGTTCGATGCACATCTTTCTTGTGTTTTTGTACCTTAGCTGCAGATACATTAATGGCTGTATGACCTACTTTAAAATTTTCATTACCAAACCCCATCATCGGAGATGCTCCTGTGATGTCAACACATGCATATTTCCTTTCTAACCAATTGTATATCAAAACATCAGCTGAGCGTAGTGTTGATATGCTTTCTGACGGGTCTGTAAGAAAATTGACCGAAGCCTTTTTCTTAACCTGTATTCTAGCTCGCGATACCACATCATACAATATATCATGCACATGATCGTGTCTGTATTTAAAACCGGGGTAATACTTACAGTGTATAGCATAGTCCCCAAAGGCGTCCAGTCGGCTCTTCTTACATACATGACATAGATCCCCATCTCTAAATAACGGGATCATGAGACAGTATCGGAGAACGGCACGGTACTCGACTGCCGCCATGCGTTGTCCTAACCCTTCCATAGGAAAATCAATAAGAAAGTCCTTGGCATGTTTGGTCTGTAAGCATTCTATCACAGCCCTCTGACGAGCAGACAAATTAAAATCCCTGTAAATACTAGTATCAATCTTCCTGTAGTAAGCTTCTGCCAGTGTGTGTTGGGGTTTAGGGGGGGCGGAAGCCCTTGAGGCTAGAATACTAAGGTCGAAATCAGGGAGAGAAAATTGTAGCTCAGCAACTACACTATCAAAAACATCATCCATGTGTGCACTACCACACCCTCAGAGTATATATGGTCCTAGAGCTCCTGAGTTTGGCATCGAGAGACTGCGAAGGCAAATTTACTGACATCTGTGGTACAATAAATGCCAAGACCACCAAGGCGTAACGATATGGTTGCTATGCACCACTGAAGGTCACCAAAACCCGGACCATCAGAAACTACGATACCATGAAGTGTTGTCCGAAGGATGCGATCAAAATACTCTACTGCTTCCTGAACAAAAGTTGGTTGGCAGGTGCGAAGAACAATGATATGTATGGTTGTGGCCACTTGATCAGTGTCACCAATCAGGGTCTCATGATCCAAATACCACGCCTGCAACTTCAAGTGACACTCAGATTGAATGCGTAGTACCAGTGGATGCAAGACTAAGGCAAAAAGAAGAGGCCCTAACGGATCCCCCTACTGAATCTCGGTTGCTGACCAAATGTAGGTGGACCCCAGATATAACCTCGTAGACTGGCTATATAGATATTCAACCCATGGTTCAATACTGGGACAATGAATGTGTACCTCTTTTAGCATAGTCGTGCGGTCAACAAAATTGAAAGCATTTTGAGAATCCACCAGCAACATAGAAATGGATGTACTATCCTGATTTGCATGAACAAATTGGCTAACCGCATGCAGCACTACCTCTGCCCCACCGGGCACACTGACACCAAACTGAAAGTCATTGAGGTATGAGACTGAAAGTCATTGAGGTATGAGTGTAACGCCCCGGGATTTTGTCCTCGCTCATCCCAGTGCGTTGAGCACCATACCGCTCGCTAATATCAATATTGTCCCCCTTTAGTCACTGCGGATATCCAACAGTAGAGGGTTTTGGATCAGGGCCCACCCATGTGGATTACCCCAAAAGGCCTTGACATTAGTTAAAGTATGGTTAAACTCTATATACTACCAATACAACCACTTCCTTGGCAATGTGGGACTAACACCAACTCATGGGTGTTACAATCTCACCACCTTAGAAATAGAGCCGTCCTCGGCTCTACAGTACACTCAATACAGTCCCAAAATCTTCGATGTTCCCTGTCAAGTGAGACAAGTACATGGCGCTCCCTGGGCCTTTTCAGCGTACTTCCCACCTGCAACAGGAGAACCGTTGTCGGCTCTGATACCATCTGTAACTCCCCGAGATTTTGTCCTCGCTCATCCCAGTGCGTTGAGCACCATACCGCTCGCTAATGTTAATATTGTCCCCCTTTAGTCACTGCGGATATCCGACAATAAAGGGTTTTGGATCAGGGCCCACCCATGTGGATTACCCCAAAAGGCCTTGACATTAGTTAAAGTATGGTTAAGGTTTATATACAACAATACAACCACTTCCTTGACAATGTGCGACTAACACCAACTCATGGGTGTTACAATGAGACCATGTCTTGGGCAACTCATTTCATGGCAATCTTGGACACTAGACGTCGCCATACCATGCCCACTGCTATTGGGTGAACTCCAGTACCAGGCTTGAGGAGAGGAGTAAGGGGTGCCCTTGCAATAAATTATACTAATACAGGTGGACATCAACCTTGCAACCAGTAGTTGACAACAAGAGTCAAAAACATCCAAAAGATCTGTACTTACAGCAGAGGTTGCACCGCTCATAGCATCAAGTAGGTGTTGGGAACGGAGAAAATCACGCCCACATTATGTACCCTTCTGAAAGAACCTAATGCATGCCAATAATGTATCCCTCTCAACAGTCAACGGTAGCTAAGACAATGGAGTATCTGGTATGGATGGTGGTGGGCTCATGGGGTGTTTTTCCTCTAATCCCTGTCGAGTCTCGGAAGTGTCTGGTGCTACCCCTGAAGATGCCAACACTTTAACTGCAGCTGCAAAATGTCCATTCGCAACCTTTTGCAAACAACGCCTTACATTTTGGTTACGAGATTGTTGTGCTGGTGATGTAAAATGAGGACCATGTACCAACTCTAAAAGACGAAAGATACCACCAGGCTCATTCTAAACTGCTAGGGCATGCATGATTTGTTTCTGTTACAAACTCTTTCGGGTGCCAGACCGTCGCTCCATGCGATTATGTGGTGCAAACACTTGCAAGGTGCAACAAGGAAGTAGAAGAAGTCGAACCCATGCTGCTACAGACCCTACGTCTGTTGTGATTCTATACAATACCCCTTTCATGCACAGGAGAATGCTAGATAATATGGTCGTGGGATGCTCTTCACTGTGCGAAAAATAAAATCCAATGGTACCTCATCCAGGGACCAAGGGGCACTAGGATTAGTACCTCATCCACATCTGCTGTAAAAGTAGTTTTTTTTTCATTAAAAGTTGTTCTTTTGTATTATAAATTAAAGCTCAAGAACACATACAAGATCCCTAAGAGTATAATCATTGAAGGGATTACATAAACAAGGTTAATACTTAAACAAGGATTAACTAATACATCCACTCAACAATAACCTTTCAACCCATCCATGAACAATCAAAGCTAAAACTAAACTATACCAAACCAATCTGATGAAGTATGCAAGAAACAACCATTGACCAAAGATGAGAAAATGCTTTAAACTGCAATGCACCTAAGCCTTAATCCCCCAAAGGCATGTGCGAAAACACCAACATGATCCAGAATTGAAAAATACAACAGGAAAGGAAGGAGAGATTAAACAAAGAAAAAAACTATGAATAAACATGGAACCAAGAAGAATTGAAGAGAGCAAAGTAGAAAAGGGACAGCACCACTCAAGTAAAAACCTGAGTTAATGGCTGGAAACCAAAACCAAAATTTTCTAAAAAGGCAAATCAACAAAACAAAGCTTTCTAGATAGGAACCAAAAGCCAACCCTATAGACTAGAGATGAGAGAGAGAAAAATACATAAGCTTGAACCTACCATTTAAAGCTTGTGAGAAACACCATCATAGCCAAAGGATAGAAATTGCAACCCAAAAAGAAAACCAGATCTGAAAATCAACCTTTAAAGATGACCCAAACAAGAAGACTTACAAAAGAATTTGCTCCAAACTAAGGAAATTTGAAGGACAAAGAACGACATTTTAGATGTAAAGAAAGCACCGCGCAGAAAAACGCATAAGCACAACTTCAATACCATTGTTGAAGCAAGAAAGAGTACCACCAAGACCAAAAGACGAAAATGCCACAAAAAACCACCAGATCTAAAACAAAAATTCGAGGAAGAACTCAATGTTGAAGAATTGGGGAAAAAGATGAAAAGTTTTCATATTGTTGAAGGGATAAAAGATTCAATTAAAAACATCTCTTCAATCGAAAAACATGGATCTATGATAATAAATTTCAGATCTAAAATTACAAACCATGGATGGTTCTTTTTTTGAAGTTTTAGCATCTCAACCCATTGAAAACAGTAAAAAGAAAAAAGAAAAAAGAAAAATGATGAAAGACCAGCCACCGATAATCGGAGACCAACACCGGTGGTTGGGTTTCTTTCTTTTTGCTTTCTCTGTTTGTTTTAATGGTGGACTAGAGTGTTGTCCGTTGTATAACCGGTTCTGAAGTGGCCAACACTTTATAAGCACTCTGTTTTTGTCACTCAATGTCTTTTGACGCCAAAATCACAGCCAGTTTATACTTGTAATTAAAATACATACCCAATCTTCTTGAGTGGCTGCTACTACCTTTATTGCACCCACATTGGAGCACCACCTAGAGGACAAATAAGTCCGTTAAAAAATGACCGGTAGACTAGTAGTGGTGTGAATATTATTCATGCACCCAATTCTCTTATTTCTTCGATCTATTCATCAGACTTAATTAATTTCAATCTCAAGAGGATTTTTCAAGTGGTATATGAATAATACTTTGTTTTCATACATATTTTTGTCTCAGATATTAGATTATGTTTATGTGATTCAATATTCAACTATATTGCAAAGGATCGAAAGGCGATTGAATGGATGTTAGTAATTCAAAACGCATGCTATGTTTGATTTTCCATATTTAATCTGATCCGACCTGTAAAATGTGCTTGATTGTCATAGCATTTGTACACAGGAGAATTTGAATTTTATTTATTAGATCACATTATAAATTTACACATATTTTGTGAATGGTTAAGACTGCGTCTAATAACAAACATCCTTGCCCTTAACTCCTTAAGTATATGGCTATGGGCTATGGCATAAACTATGTGATCCTGCACTTCATGCAGATGTGATGCAAAGGCTTTTACAATCACGCCATACAGACTCGGGTGAATTTCAATGAGATCTAGTACATTACCATATCAACATACTCACATATATTGCACAATTTTGGCTACGCATGGGCTTAATGTTTAATGAGTTTAATCGAGAAGCAAATTATATGGTATTTTATATGTGCGAAAGTTGGCATAAATATTATTTTAATAGTTAAAAAATTAATAATAATTTTACAGTAGTTTTTCAAAAAAATTCTAGTTATTTGAAAGATTTCAATATCCATATTTAACCAAAATCAAAATTTAGTACCTGCATTTTTTATTTTTTATTTTTTATTTTTTGTATGAACAAAATTTGGTACTTTGAGTCCTTGATGTTAATATTATTTTTTCTCTATGATTTATGTTATTACTGTATGTTAGAAGATGTACAATTGGATTATGTGACTGATTTTGGCTAAAATAAACATACTCCATGTCCATGGACCATGATACATCATACATACATGCGCCTGCATCTCTGTAGTATGAGTATCTCGAGAAAACACGAACGACAGCTCTTTTAGTTTTCTAAGCGGCAACACACGAACGAACGGAGTTGCTCTTGTTAGAGAAGAAGTGATAGAGGCTGATAGCGTGGTGAAGAAGCTGGAAGCAAACTACACTAACTTTCAATTAAATTTGAAAACAAAACACCCAAAACTACTAAAACCGCTTTTCCCTCTTTCTTTCTTTCTTTCTTTCTTCTTCATCTCTCTGTCTTCTTTGGCTCTGTTAGTTTCTATTGATCTCTCTCTCTCGTCTCTCTCGCGAAGGAGAAATTTCCCATGAAAGCAAGAAATAAGCATTTTGTTCCTTATGTTCGGGTATCTGATCTAATCATTCTCTCCTTTTATCTTCTTTTATAATGTAGTTCCTGACATTTGGAAAAAAAAAATCGATGAAATATCAATATTAAATTTAGGTTTTTTTGTTACTGTTTAGTAATAGGGTTTATGTGTATATGAAAGATCATTTAGGGTTTTTTATAAATGGGTTTCAAGGGTTTGTTTGTATTAGAAATTAATTTTAAGTTTCTGAATCGTTAATTCTATTTCTAATTATTCATGATGCAGGAACGTGTTTTTTATATTTTAAATCGAGTTAAGAAATCCTTGGTAACTGAAGCACAAGCTACTTCTGATATAGGAGAGGTGATAGGATATGTTGACCCTATCCCCTATATGGTTCACCAATATATAAATCACGAAGCCTCCTTAGCTGATTTACTTACAGAACTTGAAGGTGCTTTCTTGATAACCTATTCAGAGTTCAGACCCATTCATAACTGAAGACAAGGTAAAGGTGTGCAAGAAATTTTTCGTGGATCTTGATATGGACCTGGAATCACCTAATACAGCAATTACTTTGCTGAAGAAAACTACTTGCTATTCTTGTCCCATCACTAGAGTTATACATGATGTTAGCATTGCTATTTTGTCAATTGAAGATGGGTTGATTAAGCTAGAGAGGTTTGGAAGCTCTAATGTTCTGTGATGGGACAAGAATAGCAAGTAGTTTTCTTCAGCAAAGTAATTGCTGTATTAGGTGATTCCAGGTCCATCACGATCCTCAAAAAATTTCTTGCACACCTTTACCTTGTCTTCAGTTATGAATGGGTCTAAACTCTGAATAGGTTATCAAGAAAGCACCTTCAAGTTCTGTAAGTAAATCAGCTAAGGAGGCTTCTTGATTTATATATTGGTGAACCATATGGGGGATACGGTCAACATATCCTATCACCTCTACTATATCAGAAGTAGCTTGTGCTTCAGTTACCAAGGATTTCTTAACTCGATTTAAAATATGAAAAACACGTTCCTGCATCATGAATAATTAGAAATAGAATTAACGATTCAGAAACTTAAAATTAATTTCTAATACGAACAAACCCTTGAAACCCCATTTATATAAAACCCTAAATGATCTTTCATATACACATAAACCCTATTACTAAACAGTAACAAGAAAACCTAAATTTAATATTGATATTTCATCGATTCTTTTTTTTCCGATGTCAGGAACTACAGTATACAAGAAGATAAAAGGAGAGAATGATTAGATCAGATACCCGAACATCAGGAACAAATTTGTGGGCGGAAAATTTCCAAACGGAAAATATTCTACTTAGTCAAGTGGCTTGGATACCCTGTTTCTGAAAATAGTTGGGAACCCGAAGAAAACTTCACAACTTGATCGAGCAGTTCGAGATCCAAAAAAAAGTGAAGAGCAGGAAAGGTATACATACTTCTGACAATTGTTACGTGTGTGTGTGAAAATAGTTTTCTCTTTATAAGTGCAGCTGACAAGTGCAAAGTTTTATTCATTTTTCAGATCGTAAGCCTATGGCTCTTCGGAATCTTAGCAACATCTCTTCTGGTGAAGGCATGACTGTAGGGAAGGTATAGATTTTTATTTAGTTCTACTTGTTTATGCTTTTCAATTGTTGGATAACAAAATATCAGGATTGATAGGGTAATTATTATGTAGGGAACAAATGGGAACTCTAAGGGGAAGAAGCTGGTGAAGCGAGAAGCTGTCCGAGGGACTTTGTATGTTCCAGATGTAAGATCTTTGAACCACTCTCTTAGTTCTTTATGTGGTTTATCCAGAAAAAAAAAAAAAAAAAAAACTCGGTAATCGAGTTATACTGCATCAGACACTTCTGTCATGGTTTTACCTTTCTCGTTTTATAGATATGCTGAGTTTTATTAAGCTAGTTCAGCTTAATTGGGAATTTGTGAATACTAGCAGGACTTGTTAATTCTCAGCTGATGTTAAAACTGATTCCTTCATTTAGTAGACAGAGAAGAAAGGGAAAGTGAATATTTTAAACACTAAAGGTTTTCTTATTCTCAGTTGACATTATGAATTGAATCTTTCATTTATAACCTCCAAGCATTTTTGAGGATTTAGCACTAATGATTTTCCATGTCTTTCTTGAAGCATATTGAAGGTGGCAGCCCTGGACTCGCTCACAATGACTCAGAAACAAGTGAACAGAATGGTGATGGCTGTGATGGTCAGGAGCACGACTCACCCACAAAGGCAGACATAGCCAAAGAGGATGAGGGATCCAAGGGCTCCAGGACTGCGATTGACGAAGGTTAGAAAAGGGTGTTTGTCAATCGCAGTCCATTTTTGATTTTGGCAGGAGCAATTGGGAAGAGATAATGAGAAAGAAAGAGGAGTCCTAAGGTTAAACAATAACACACAATAGAGTAATCATAGAGAAAAATTACCAAGTTTAGGTTACATCTACTGCAAGGGGTCAGTCTGAACTCTGGATCTCAGAAATGAAATCAGGTTTGGCGACCTATTAAATGACTGACAGGGGGTGATGATGGAAGCAGGCTAGCTAATGGCAGAGAGATGTTTTTGAAAATAATGTAGGATGTATGGTTTTCCCTGCTTTTGCTTTCTTCTGTACTGTTATAGCCAGTTTTTGCTGGTGGCCGGTTTTGTTTTACCTGACAGTGTACCATTCAGTACACGCTGATCAGGCTAATTCTTTGTGTGAAGATGAATGATACTTGTCTTTTGTAAAGAAAAAAACTTACATCTACTGCCCACCTTCAAATATTACTGATACTGCGCACAATCATTAATTTTTCATGCCTATATGCATTCTTGTCAGATCCATGGTGGCGTTCGAGAAAGGCATATGATCACCAGCTCTAATGAAAGCTAAAATCAAAATAGTCCAACGGCTATAAATTTCAAACTTACAGTATGAGCGCCCAATTAACAAAGCAGCCAATATCCACTTACAATATGCAAGCTTATCTAGTATAGCAATATATGTAAAGATTAAACTAGTAATTTGTGTGACAGATAGAATACTATAAACTTAATTAAAGAGCTGAAGCACTCTTCAACAGACCTGCCTTCATCAAGTTGTACACACAGGTTGATTGCTTGAGGAATGATGCCCCACTGATCCTTTAGAATTGGAGTTGAAACCATGCACCAAGATTCAATAGCTAAGAAGAAACAATCACGATTTCAAGATGCAAACTACCCACTATGTTATCGAATATACAGATATAAAGTAAAATCAACACAAAAAGGGACTGATAAGATCTGATGGAGGAAATCGTTGAATGATCAACACTAACTAAAATAGGTAAATGATGGGCAGATGGAGACATGAGTTGCAGATTAAAGAAAGGCAAGAGAGTTGCAGATCAAACACACATTAATCTCAGCAAATAACTAACAGCCATGAAAGACACCATATTAACATCTATGGTTGCTTCTGACCCATTGTATGCCCTAATGGTTTCAGTACTGCTGGAAAGTAACCAGATCGATGATATATGAGACATGGTGATCATTTTCAATAGAACATTTGAAACATATGTACTAAATATGACCATACATTAAGCGAGAAAGAGAGACTAACCTCTTTTGACATAGCTGTTGATGAAGGAATCGGGTCCTGAGACTTGAAAGCGCTAAGACAAGACATGTCATTAATCAAACACCACCCAGTACCACCAGGAGGCAGACACAACTTTGGAAAGGAGAGATGGAGAGGTAACTGGTAAGATAATATTAATTCATCGAGCGGGATGTATGTATTATTCAATATAAATAGAATACAAGTGATTTATTAAAATGATAGAATAGCAATGTCAGTATGTATAATGTAGAGTTCAAACAGAGAAAACCAAACCCATAAAATTTCAGAAGAGAAAGAGAGACTACATATTGATACCCAGCTCTTTTGCCGAAAAAGATCTTGAAAAAGTTTTTCCAATAAAGAGGACACGATCTCCCAAGCTCTCCAGCTTCACCCAGACCATCTGAGATGCATCCAGCTTAAACACCTCAAACCCGCGAGTCTTTAAAATCCTACCATCACGACGACCAAATATACGACAGAGACGACAGACCAGTAAAACCTCCCCACAGGACTCCACCAAGTAGCGGCGCACACAGCACCGAGGAGGTCTCTTTGGAATAGCCACTTGATGAAAACAGAGATGGAGGCCAAGATCAGTGAATCTTTTTGCATGCAAATCCTCTTTCATTGCCGAGACCATACTTTTGGCATAAACGATGAGTATACTGTAATCAGAATCCACAAAATAGAAACATCCATTGCAGAAGACAGCATCCTCAAAGGCATCTAATCCCAGGTACTCTTGGCGCCAGATATGAACTCCAGGAGTCCAACAGACAAAGTGAGTGCCCTCCTGACAAAGGAGTACAAACACACAGCTTGGATCAGTTGGAGATGCTGAGAGTAGCATTTTGAAATAAAGAGAACCCACCTTGGGCAGATGGAATTTGATTCTCGAAAATGGATTAAAAAAAAACATATGTAGTTCTCCGTGAATACTTTCTGCCACTAACAACCAATCCTGGATAGATCCCCAGCAGCATTTCCCAAAAGCTTCAGGGATATTCAACTCCATGACTCTATTCTCCAGTACGCTGAAGCAAGTTCTGACCTTGGTGTCATTTTGTCCACAAAGCAAAATCCAGGGCAATCCACGTTTGTGAATGGTAAGGAGTAGCTAGCTCTGTTATGATGCGGCTCCATGATTTACAGGCAGCAGCCATGGAGACAGCAGAGAGTACAGGAAGTCGTTTTGAAATGTCATCGATGATACCGCCAGGGAGTCCTGCCCATTCTCTTTGTTCATCCTCTCTTTCTAGAAACATCGGCAAGTGACTGAACTCCTTTCTCTGAATCGATGTCATTAATTTCTCTTTAATTTCCTGACCAGGAGAAGCCTTGTTTCTACTAGTGGTTTCCATTCTTTTCTTTTTCTTAAACTTTCTCTCCTGCACAAAGCAGTACAGCATCTCAACATGATTACTACTTGAAGCAAAACAACACATATCATCCAAAATTGCCAATTTCCAGTATTAGCAACTCAAATCCAATGCAAACACAAGTCCGTCCAAATTAGCAACTCAAATCCATAATTGAGGTTTATAGCATTTGAGGCTATCAATCTCAACCCACAACTTGTAATGTAGAGGGCATTTGTAAGTATGGTCATTACTACTGACAAGAAGTTCAAAGTTAGACGCAATGCTCTCCAACAGGTTAAGTTTTCTCTACATCTGAAAAAGTAGCAGAATATAGCTGAGTTCAAAGTTGTTACCACCTTGCCAGATTTTTTTAAACTGTAAAGACACTTGTATGCTCATTACTTGGCAGTGAGCCCACAAGGGAGGTGCCTTTGTAATAAACTTTGACCTGCCGATGTCACTGGAGGTCTGCAATCATCCTATTGCTTGTTGTCGAGAAGGATGATCTGTTGTCCACTTTTTCACTGTGTGTGATTGGTTCAAGGTCTTTTACGTTCAAGCAGAGTATTATTTCAAAGAGGCTGAAACATTGAGGCTTGGGATAGTTTAAAATAGCGCCTGAAATAAGCTACTACTATTATGTTCTCAAAGCGATCTGTAACCAACCATGCAGGCTGTGCAGCTGTTAGCCCAGCATGTTCATCAGGGTTAAATAGCACAACTTTACTAGAAGAGATGGGTGGATTATCACGTGATAAAAATAACAAATACAAAGAAGGAAATGTCTCTACAGTTCTACAGTCTAAAATTTCCGCAATCAACTAGTGCTGCCAACTTAACAACTATATATCTCTTAGGGCAACAATACTAATAATGATATCCTTGAGCAGACCTGTCAGCATAATTCAAAATTCATTCTCTCAAGTCTTAGCTGCAAATGGAAAAATTGGTGGTCTCAATCATACAAAGAATTTTATTTTCATCAAATTCTCTCACATGTGAGGGAGAAAATTTCTTGTTTATTACAAATCCAGATTACATGACAACTGAATCACAAACATGTGGCCTTCCTTGAGTAAATCAACCACGGAAGAGATAACCATCATCCTGCATCGAGCAAAACAGGTGATCTTAAGCTTTATGGACAAGATAAACCTAAATGCTACGGATTCAACAACATATTATGATGTTAATAATAATACAGGAAAACTACGATAACATTCTATACAACAAGGAGGCAAATTATAAAACAAGCAAATAACAGAAAAAGGCTAATCAGAATAATCCCCTTATATATCCATAAGCATAATAATTCCATTCCATGCTAAGTAGAACTAGTAAATAGTAAATCCTAGTTATATATTTTCTTCTTATCCAACAATCTTAAATATTGGAATCAACAAACATAGATATTACCAAAAGAAAAAGAAAAAAAAAAAAAACATAGATATCTCAAAGAACCTCCCCCATGTCTTCAGTCAAGGTCCCACTTTCCTCTCTTACCCAACCACCATCTGTACAACTATCAGCGTTCACACCGTTTCTAGAGCCCTCTCAACTTCTACCAACTACTCAATTGTGCAAAAATCTTGTTTTTACATGACCAAGGAATCTCATCAACTTCTCTTTGTTTCATTTTAAAGTAATGCTATAAGCCTATAACTACTGCTCTTTCGATGTATACGCTTCTATGATTGACATTACTAGTTTTCTCCTCAATACAACCTCATTCGAGCTACAATCATTCTATTTATATATACGTAAAATGACAAAGCCCCTAATAAATTAATGAAAATTTCACTGGAACTTAAATAAGATTTCTAATAAAAATCAAGAAAAAAACAGATAAGTTAATTTTGAGAGCATTTCCTCTTAAATGTTAGTGATATATGGGAGACTATCTCTTAAAAATGTTTAGGCCATTGGAAAGTGGATATCCCAAAACTATGATCAAGTAGAAGTAGCGGTTACCTAAACCTATGAACCAAATACACAAAGATACACTCAATACAACATGATCGGCTGCTGGCATGGAAGTATAAATTCTATAATCTAAAATAATATTTTAAAACAATATTCTTTCTCAAAGACAAAGACGGATAATAATTTTAATAATGAAAAGGAAGGAATGACCTAGATTACAATTTAAGAACAAGCAGCTCAGTTACATTTTCAAAGGTTTTTCACTTTTGAATTCTGATATTGGGGAGGACTAACCTCTCTTTTTATCCCACAATCATGTTTATGATGAATAAGCAATAACCTATACCTATGAACCCAAATGCACAAAGATACGCTCATACACCATGTCAGCTGCTGACATGGAGGTGACGAGGTGTAGAATTTATAATCTGAAACAATTTTTATTGAGCATATATAGATATAAAACACCATTAATTTGAGAGGGAAACTAGCATCATATATTAATAGCGAAATAGTGCAGTACAAGGACCAAGGGATGAGATACTCCATGTCATAACAAAAAGAACAAGCTAACTACTAAAAAACAGCCAAAATCAATACAATGCTACATCAAGGGCCACTAAGAAAGGCTTCCCAAGACTAGAGAAAGCATATGAGGCACAGGAAATCCTTCCATAGTACTGCCATCTCTTACACCAAAGCCACAAGAGACCGTTGATGTCCAGGATGGTAAGTGCCACATTTCGCTGAAATCCCAGAAAATGTCTCTGGCTGCTCTCTAGCCAAATGCCCAAAAAATCACAAAAGGAATGTATAAAACATGATTTCCTTTGGACTGAAAAAAGAAAGAATCAAGAGAGAAACATGTTTCTTTTATTTAATTCTGTTTTCTTATCTTCTAGTGGCTTAAAGAAAGCAAGTGCCCAACATAACTTTTCTAAAATTTACTGCATTGTTTCATTTCTGAGACAAGAACCATCCGCTACCGTACATAGTTCAATCAAATCCTATGCTAATTGCTAAGAATCTAAGACATAAACTTCAGTTTACTATTGTTTCGTGAGGCGTGAGCAGTCAAACAATTTTATTTTATCAAAAATCAAACAAAAAAGAAATTTATATATATAAACAACAAAAGAGCAAACACCAACTAAAATATCACTACCACGGCCCTTACACTTTTCCAAACACAATAATACTACCCACACACAAAATAACAAAAGAAAATCCAGACATTTCCTCAAACATCTAAGGTCACAGGGTAAAAATGGCCCTGGGAAAGAAACAATAAGCTCACCTGCCTTAGATATAGTCCATCAAAATGACGCCTATTGTGCTATATAAACAAAGAACAACAAACAGTACCAAATGTCATATGCTGCAACCCAATGTCTAATGTGCTTCAAAGTTGAAAGGTTTACTTGGACTGGCAGCAGAACCTAAGCTGCATCGAACGAAAAAGTGCAGGAATTATTTTTCTTTTCTTACTATTATTAAGATGCGAGTCACTGGACACCGTAGACCCATTAACTATTCTTTTCTGTACAGTTTTCTCTCAGCAAGTTGGAGGCCTCAGTCTTCATCAAAGCTATCCTCACAGGCAAGGTTGTCAATTTGTGAGTGGAAAACGGAAATATATGAAATGAGTTAAAAAAAAATGAAACTGAGAGTTTAAGGAATTATGTAAACACAGAAATTATTCAAAGAATATCAAGACTTATGGAATAGACCTGAATGCTTTATGGGCCATGATAAAAAGGTAGACAAAAGTTAATGGGTCTACGGTGTAAGTAATCCAATTAAACACAATGCATGTGGGGTCAGCCTAGAAATTTAGTTGATTTGAGACCACCAGGTTACTGATACATCCCTGTTTGATAGGGACCTGTAAAAATCACGCAGGTTCTTTTGTTAAACTTATTCTTGATGAAAATATGGGAAGCCAGAAAAGACGGCATCGCAGATCAATTTCAATTGTTGGATTCGTCTCCTCTTCTTCTTCCTCCTCTCTTTCCTCGGATATCAAAAGCCTTTTCCTCTTAACAGTTTCTTAACTAAAAGGTATGAGAATTTGACTCTTCCCATGTGAGTAAGACTAGTAGATAATTACGTAATGGGATTAGTATTGTGTAATTCACGTGATTCATCACCGATTCATATCAATTATCCTGCGACTTAACAACAATCTCAAGATACATTACTTGATTCCTACTAAACAGAACTGAAGCCAACTAGTTAACTATTTCTATAAGGGTTACCTCCATACTAAAAAAACAAATTAAAAGAACAAGGATCACAAAAAGACTAGACTTAAAAATAAGAATAAAAGTTCTATATCAACATAGAGAAAGTATTAATTCGTTCAACAATCAAAATTGACCATGGATCACAATAATCTACTTAGGAAATCCATACGGTGTTTTAGTATCAAATACTAAATATTCAAGGTTTGCAGTTTTACACATACAATTAGCACCTTAAACTACATCCATTATTAATACTTTAAGACTCCAAAGAACAAATCTGTATGGTTTATAATATCCCCTTTGTTTTTGTTTTTTTTTATTTGTATGCGGACACTAATCGTATCTTTTTCTTCATTATCCCTTTCCTGGAAGATTTTGGGTTTTGAAAGGTTCGCTTAAGAGTGTATTTCCTTAAGGCGTCAAGAGTGTGGTCTTCCTTCCTACGGTCATTGCCTAATGCCTATTAATAATTGTTTCCTTCTCCATAAAACATTTTAACATGGAAGGCTTTAGCGAAACAAAAGAACACTGATACAAAATGAACCCCCTTCATCTATCATCAATGGTTAATCATGCCTGATTAACTTATTATATTATTTTCAAATAACTGAATCAAGTACTCTCTGATACTATAACCCATTCTCTCAAATTCTATATCAAATATTTTTATTCCTATATATAACATGAGCATTCTAGCTATCCAAAGTTCACATATGACAATTTCTAATCCCAATTAACTTACATTCTATAAAATTAAAAAAAAAAAAAAAAAAATCAGTGAAAAGAGAATTGTAATTTGAGTTGATCAATCAATCCAATCGACAAAAAAGAAGGTACCTGATAGGTTGAAATTAATGTCCACCATGCTCCTTAGCATGTTGTTGCTGATGAGCAAGGTGACGACGTTCTTCAGGAAGAGCAACAAGGTAAGAGAAGATTAATCCACCAAAACAAACATGGAAAAGTGGTTCAGGTGAACTAGTCAGAATATACTTCTTGTGATAATTATCCAATCCTTTACCCATAGCTTCTTTTGCTTTAGTAATTGTTAACATTGGTTTCAGATGTGCTGGTAAATCCTTCACTTTGATTCCATTAAAAAAGCTTTTCATCGCCATTGCACAGATTGATTCGATGTCGATGATCAAACCCTAGATTTTACTTCTTCGACGACGACAAGAAAAGTAAACGAAAACGGAAAAAGTGTATGATGAGATGAGTTCCAAGTTCCAACTTATTTGCCTTTTTTATTCCTGAACCTAACGAATCGGCTCAATGGGTTCTGATTTAATTTTGCCCAATGGGCCTGGCCTAGAGAAATTGGGGTGTGTTTGTTTTAACCACAGAAATTGGGAGATATTTGAAGTTTAAACTTTTTCAATCAAACGGACCCTTTAGTTTTTGTTGGCCAATGACCAATGTTTTTTTTTGCAGAAAGCAAGCTGGGGTTAAGGCAGACCCCTACCAGGTTTATTGAAATTCAATTTCTAATGTACATCATACCACTGGCATCTCTTTTCACAAGATGAGAGAGTTGCTCAGTAAGAGGATTACAAAAAATAGTGAGTACATCATTGCATAGACTAAGAGCAGCTAAAGAGTCTGCCACAGAGTTCGTCTCTCTGTAAACATGTTCAACTCTGAAGCTTGTGAATTTGGGAATGAGTTCACTGATACTATCTCTGATGCCTCTGACCCTCCAGGTAGGTTCAGTCAATCCTTGTATGATGGTACATGCTTGCATACATTCACATTGAAGAAAGATAGTTTTGTAGTTCATGTATAATGCAATCTTCATGCCTTCCAACACTGCAGTCAGTTCTATAAATAAGATTGAAGGACTAGTTGAGCCAGCTGAGTATCCCAATAGCACTTCCCCTTGTTCATCTGAGTATCCCATATCCAATAAACAGCCGCACTGGAAGCTGTTTGGAGAAGATTCTTATGTAATTCATGGCCCTTGCTAGCATTAAGTATCCATTTCCATTCATTAGGAGCTTGATCAACAGGTCGGTGAATATTGCACCAGTTCAGTATACTTTGCCATACCCCTTTTGTCATGGAGCAGTCAAAGAAGAGATGATGGGTGTTTTCGGCAACTGGAAATGCACTTGAACTGCTTTGTTGACTTGCCCAAGTGGCATTAGAACTAGTGTTACTTCTTCTTTGGTGCATGTAAAGAAGATTACTGCAGATTCTCGGGGCATTCGAGCAGTGAGGAATGTTGACATGGGAGTTGGGGACTTGAATTGCAACAGTAAGAGGGTCAGCATTGATGGTGTCTACCCTTGCCCTGAGGTTGTAGTTACACAAAACACAGTTTGAAATCTTGAGGACTCCCCAATCCACAAGTTTGTCCTGAGTTGGAAGGAGGTCTTGTGCAGCCATCCAGCTAATCATGGCATGCTTGGGAATAACAGCTTGGTTCCAGATCGGACTAGTCCAAGTTGTTTTGTCAGCCCTCTTCCTTAAAGTCTCATACGCAGTTTTGATTGTAAAAGTACCATGAGGATGGGGCTGCCAGATGAGCTTGTCTTCTTGCAGGTTTCTAATGATGGGGGTCTTTCTAGCAGCTTGCCAGAATTGATCATTAGATTGAATTCTCCGTGAACCATTAAGAATGAAGTCAGAAAGTTTGCTATTGTCTCTGATTCTTAGGTTCTGTCTATCTTGGATGGTGAGAATTTCCCTGAGAATGCCTGACAAGAACCAAGGGTTTATCAGGTGGTTCTATCAAGTCATTGGCATTTCATCTATGTTTGCATGCATCTCTATCTTTCTCGCCACAAAAGAGATCGAACTAGCTACTAGCTAGAATGTTGTTTTCCGAGCTAGAATGTTGTTTTACGAAGATCGACTAGCCAGACCGTCTTTATCCTGTCATTCTATGAGGACTTGTTTTTTTTCAAATGCATGAGTGATATATATTGTCTTGAAAATTAATCTTCATGTGAAGTAAACCTATTGAACTTTGGTGAAAATGTAGAGGAAGGTTTGCTTTGAATGCTCTCATTTCTATCATATCAAAACCTAATGCTGGCCAACAGAAAACACCTTTTTCTATTCTTGAAAGATTAGATAACTACCTAAATCAATCAAAACGACCAAATTACCCTTCAATGGATCTTCTCTTTTGAGCGAACATCTTGGAGAAAATGGAGAGAAAAAAAAAACAACAAAAAAACACAGGGTTCACAATAACCAATCAAAAAAACATTCCTTTTTTACCTGTGTAGTCTAAATCTTGTTTGATTATCTTAATCATAATAATAGTTTGATTTAATTATCCTTGTGGAATCCATTAATGGGGACTCTTCAAAGCTTAAGAAAAGCTTATGGAGCTCTCAAGGATTCCACCATGGTTGGCCTTGCTAAGGTCAACAGTGAGTTCAAGGTATTCATTTTCCTCTTCTCTTTTTTTTTACAATTCAAATAAACAAAAAAAATTTTATACTTTGAATGGGTATATGTTTTGTTTTTCATCTTCTTTGGCCTTATATATACATTTGTTCAAACATTTGATGGAAGGATTTGGATATTGCAATCGTTAAAGCGACTAATCATGTTGAGTGTCCACCAAAGGAAAGACATGTTCGTAGTGAGTTGCAATTCTACTTGTTTTGTTTTTTATTCTGTTATATATGTTGTTGCACGAGTCGAATTTGATTGCTATAATGATGGATCTGTATGAGAAAATATCAAATTATGATGGTTTGTATTGAACATATATATATATAAATGTGGTGATCAATGGTGAATTTGTTTGTATTATGGATGGAATCTGCATTTTGTTTATTGATGGAATCTTTCTGTAAGTTTTTTTTTCTATTGCGCATTATAGTAATTATGTATAGATTATCTCTGTTTCAGAAATTTTTGCTGCAACCTCCTCAATGCGTCCACGGGCAGATGTTGCTTATTGCATTCATGCACTTGCTAGAAGATTGGCCAAGACGCGAAATTGGATTGTAATCTCTAGCATCTCTTCCTAGTTGTTTCTGGTTTTAGTTTTATATTTTCATTTGCCTAAAGTTCATCATGAAGTATGATAACATGCTGGTTTCAAGTCTATAATACGAATAGCAATACCTTATACATGTTGCGGGAGTGCTTCTCCTCCAATAATGATTAAACTCATAGCAGGAATTAGGTTTTATTACTGGAAACTCGGCCAAAATTGAGTTAGAAAGACACCTGAATTTGCTAATGGAAGTGTTAGCCTAAAATGCACTAAGGTTGCCCATGATTAGTCAAGAAAGCAGATGTTGTAATTGTGAGAAAACTCTGAAAACAACTGTTTATAATGGTATGTAGCTGTATAACATCATAGTTACAGGCCAAGGCCAAGCCATGGTATTCAATTTGGTGCTGCCAAATAACTAGACCGTCAGTTTCAATTACAATATATAATTGAGAAAATGGATATGGTTGATAGTTAGCTTCGATTCCTTTCTCTTATGGTGAACGGGACGTCATGGCTCATGCACAAACTATATCAATATGGAGTACCTTTGATTTTGATTATAGGTGAAATTTTCTACAGGTGGCATTGAAGACATTGATAGTTGTACACAGAACATTGAGAGAGGGTGATCCTACATTCAGGGAGGAGCTACTGAACTACTCCCAAAGAGGTCATATTCTCCAGATATCCAATTTCAAAGACGACTCGAGTCCTCTTGGTAAACTCATCTATATTTGAATGGCAACCGATACTTCATGTTGTGCTTCTTGGATTTTATATGTTTACAGTTTTCTAAGATGAATTGCATTTTGTATCTGAGAAGCTTGGGATTGTTCTGCATGGGTTCGGACGTATGCACTCTTTCTGGAAGAACGTCTCGAGTGTTTCAGAATTTTAAAGTATGATATAGAAGCAGAGAGATGGACCAAACCTTCACAAAACAGGCAGACGAAGGTGTGTGCGGTCTGCTGTTCCAATTAAGAAGCCTGGCCAGTGTGGTATATAGTGCCATGGTCTTAATCGATTCCCCCTTTAACCTTTCTCTATATTACAGGGTCATAGTAGGACAAGGGTTTTGGGTAGGGAAGAATTGTTGGACCAGTTGCCTGCTCTACAACAATTACTATATCGCCTAACTGGTTGTCAGGTATTGGCCCTCATCTCCCAGATTCAAAGTACTTATTCCCACAAATCGGATCTCTAAATCTGTCTATATTTTGCAGCCTGAAGGAGCAGCTTTTACCAACTATCTTATACAGTATGCATTGGCCCTGGTATGTATCATCTGATCATGCCTTGAACCTACTATCTGTTAGTAATATTAAATGTAGAGCCAACTCTTACATTTATCATTTTATTTTCTTGGTTCTTTCCATATTTTATAAAAACTTTATTGTTGTAATGTATATTGGAGTTGCTAAGTGACAGGAGATTGATATATTCAAGCATTCTTTATATAGTTCTAGGCTTAGAGTCGGAAGTGATTACTGCTTTACAATCAATATCACTTGACAAATATCCTGTCTAAAAGGACACCGCTTAGTTGTTGTAGTGGTCTATCTTGTCCATTTACCACACTGATCTCACTGAACCCACATCTATGTCAGGCTTATTTAAGAGTCGGCGCAATTTTGCCAGTATTAACTTTAAAAAGGTGTAGAACTTAAGAATTTTTTGTGAGTAGTTTTATGACACAGAATGTTAGAGATGAAATCTTCTTTTGGTTTTCAAACTTTTCCAGATCTTCGAGAATGTGATATAACAAGACAAGTTTCATGGTTCTAAACTCCAGCACAGATTGTAGAAAGTAGTCCTATTTTGTATTTAGTTGCATTCATGTACCCTAAGACGATTTGCAAATTAATTTCAGGTCTTGAAAGAAAGCTTTAAAATATATTGTGCTATCAATGATGGAATCATTAACCTCATGGACTTGGTAAGTTCATGTAACATGCTAACTTTCTTATATTCATTTAGTGTTTGGTTATAACTTCTAAATCTGCATTAATTCGAAAACACTGTGGGTTCCTGCAGTACTTCGACATGTCAAGACATGATGCAATTAAGGCACTCAACATTTACAAAAGAGCTGGCCAGCAGGTTTTTAACTCCTTAACTTCTATGTTACTTATAGTTTTGATACTCATAATTATCTGATAACACACTTATTTAATTAAAACATTTCTTGTTTCTTTTTACGATGCTATACTTTTTACAGGCTGAAAACCTAGCTGATTTTTATGAGTTCTGCAAAGGTTTGGAGCTTGCCAGGAACTTCCAGTTTCCGACTTTGAGACAGGTTTCCTTGACTTGAAATAAAATTTGAGCTAATGCACGAGCCATCCATCATTGGTTAACTTTTCTTCTTTTATTTTATAAATCTATATTTCACTTATGAGTCTTCTTTATACGCAGCCACCTCCATCATGTCTTTCAACTATGGAAGAATATATAAGAGAAGCACCACGTATTGGATCTGTATCACAGAAGAGACTGGTAACTATATTCACTCGTTCTGTTTCGGTTTTGTTAAATTTGGCGGTTTAAAGTATATGTGTTAGATTTAGGCGCCGTGTAGTTCCCGAAGACATGACATTGCATTTCATGATGTCCTTTTATATGTGTAATATGTCATTTTTCTATTTTTGGTAGAAGTTCTGTTGTGAAACAAAGTATCAAATTATTGGTGTCACTTGAACATAATTTATTTAACAGGCCAATGCATAACTTGAACATAGTCCTGATTGTCACCGGTAGTACTAAGCAGAAACACACCACAAATTCACTAAACATATCAGAAAGTTTATTCCCTTTTATGTTCATGTTAACGGAATGAATATATAAGCAACTGATATACTGTCATATAATGTCGATGATACCTAATAATTGTATGTATATATGTTAAAATAGTTAAATAGGTATACGTTTTTCTCTTCATCATTAGAATTGATGCTCAGGGGTACATTTTAATATGCTTCTGAAAGCTAATGATTAAAATGAGTATTTCATGGATATCCATATGTTGCTTCTTGACATTAATAATTCTACCTAGGAATATCGGGAGAAAGATGAAGCCCCACAACAAGAAGAGCCTTCTGCTCCGGAGTGTGAGAAATCTGCCGAAGCAGATGAAGAACCACCAATGATAGACGTAGAAGAAGAAACTCCAGCTACGACTGAGGTTGAAGCAGAACCGGCACCTGCTGAAGACACTGGAGATTTGCTAGTGAGTTATATTTGTTTAAAAGCAGTAGATTTGAACTTTCATAAATTTCAAATAATTGATATTCTTCTGCAGGGTCTGAATGAAATTAATCCTTTGGCTACTGAACTGGAGGAAAGCAATGCCCTTGCTCTCGCAATAGTTCCATCGGGTAAGGAGTTATTCTTTTGAACTATATTATTTTGCTTCTGGGTCTGAACACCTTGGCTATGTTCCACATTTTTTTCCCCGAAAGAAAGCTCTCGTATACTAATATGTTTAATCCATGTTTTGCTAAAAACTCTTTCAGGGGATACTACAAACCCAGCGCTACCAGACATAACTAATACCTCAGGATGGGAGCTTGCACTTGTTACACGTCCGAGCAGCAATACCACTCAAGTTACTGGAAGCAAGATGGTTCGTTACCCCACCTTAGTCTATATTTTCATTGTTTAAAACAACATTTATGTTAACAGTGTATTTTATAAAGGCAACATTTATGCTCCCGGCATTGACAAGTTTTCTAAATGATGCATATTTTTTTTCAAATACATGTTTGTGTTGTTTCAGTAAATAATCACATTTTATTTACTCTGTTTACAGGCTGGTGGATTTGACAGGCTATTGCTTGATAGTTTATACGAAGACGATGCATCCAGGAAACAACAACAACAGCATATGGGATATGGAATTGAAATGGGTGCCCAAAATCCATTTAATCCACATGATCCATTTTCCATGTCAAATAGCATAGCTCCCCCGCCTAATGTGCAGATGGCGTTGATGTCTCAACAGCAACAACAACAACAACAACAACAACAAATGATGCTGCAACAACAGCAACAACAACAATATATGATGATGGCACCTCAACAATATTTACACCAATATCCTCAACCGCAGTATCCAAACCAATATCCTCAACCGCAGTATCCAAACCAATATCCTCAACAGCAAATGGGAACTGCCAACCCTTTCGGTGATCCATTCTCGGGTCTCACACAAAGCGGGATGCCACAAGGAAATCGTAATTTGATCTAGAATGTCTTGATTCTTTTGTTCTTGTAGAGTCTGACAAGTTATATGTAACAGATTGGAGAATACTTGTAACTTGTAAGAGGGTAACATCTAACAGGGGGTCTTCTTTGGTAATCCTCTTACACCTTAGAGGTTAATGTATGGTTTCTTGGGGAGGATTTGTACAAGCAACATCTTGTGATGTTACTGTTTGGCCTACCATTGTAATATTTGTTTTATTCTTTTTTAATAAAGTTTTTCGCTTACCTAGCAAGGAAGAAAAAGAAGGCAATACTGAGTTCATTTGCAGGATATGAATGCAATTTTGATTTGTGTTTCAATTAAAAAGTAATGATTGGATTGGTTTCAGGTTCATTAAAATGTATACTACTTCTACCTTGTGCAGGTTAATATATTTCTGATCTCTCATTCTCTTACCATTGCGCATTATACAGTATCCAGTTTTTAGCCTAAATAAGATTAGGCCAACCATCTGGTTACGACCAAATTTAACCCGCTTTTATGGATATGTTTTGATCTTGATATCTTGTCAGACTCATTCTTATGGACTGAATCAGTTTATCTACGTGATCGACATTGAGACACTTGCGCAGGTAAGCTGATATAGAACTTATAGCACATTTCCACCAGAACATGCGAGGCAAGGACCGCGGGTGACTTATAATAAGTCGCAAATTCTTGTCATCAAAACATTTTAGGTGATATAGGAAATGTTTATACATGCATTTTCAACAGCTTCCATGGACTCACACACTGTGGTATTTAATTTGTAATACAGATTCAGTTGAATCTCTGTTAAACTCTATTTTAGATAACACTGATGACATGACTCACACTGTTACCTTCCACGTGTCAAAATTGACTCATTTCGTCACGAACAATCATTTATCAAACTAATTCTTCCTCGAGATTCTCATTTATGTTTTACTATAAATACTAAATAGAGAGAAAACCCACCGCCACTCTTTCACATCATTTCTATCTTCTTTCTAATCTTTCTTCTCTGCAATCTCACAGAATTTCTTTCTCTCTCTTCGAAAGAAAAAAATGGCAAGAATTCTATCACAAACCCTAATTAGAGTTTCAATTCTTTCATCAAAATCATCACCAGCTTCGTCGTCATTCTGTACACCATTAATATCATCGAGATTAGTAAATCATAGATCTAGATCAAATATATCTGAAAAAGGAGGAAATTTTTTAGAAATAGATTTAGATCCAACATCAACTGAAGAAGTAATAGGTATGAGAAGACTTGAAGATGCAATTCATGGTATTATAGTTAAAAGATCTGCTCCAGATTGGTTACCTTTTATACCTGGTTCTTCATATTGGGTTCCACCAAGAAAACGTCCTTATGGTATTGTTGAATTGATTGGAAAATTAGCTAATCCATTAACTGAAGAAGAAACTCTCTCTCTTTCTTCTAATCGTGGATTTCCTTGTTCAGACTATTTCGTCAACGGTAATTCCCTAATTCAATTTTAATTTCTCAAACTTATACCAGTCATTGTGATATTATTTTACTCGTATGTTTGTTCTGCATTGGATAGTTTGTAGTAGTATTACAGTACTTATGGCGGGTTTTTTTTTATGTCAATTTGGTATGGATTGGTGTTAAAATGTGAGCTGATTCTAGTAATAGCTGCCAGAAAAAGAAAGTGAGGGGATGTGTTTATTTTCTAAGACTATTAACAGTAGTAATGGCCAATCAACTCTCGTAATCTTTATAAATGTTAATTGTACGATTTGTGTATACATTGTGACTATTGAACCGCCATAAAATCATACAAGTTTTCTAGAAAGGAAATGGTTGGATGCTTATACTGATTTCAATCAAAGGTGTTAAGACATTCATGTGATTTATTCAGTCTTCTTTGGCTTGATTTATAGGAAAATGTCTTCGCTTAGCGGTGCCGAGCCACCTAGGTTTGTTTGAAGCTCACCACTTTCCTAGGCAACAACCACCCCTTCACTGCATAGAATTATAGGACATGACCAATTTCTAAATGTTTATGTTTATCTCATACTAATTTTTGAAAAGAAAGGATTTTTGCTGAGAGGGTAAGTTGGGGCACTTATTTACGGCTTAGGGAAAGACGTTGACCATAAAATTTTACGATTAATTCAGTTTGGATGTGGTTCATCCTTATCACAATGTAGACATCTCAAATTAACAAATCCATGAATCTCCTTTTATTTTTCTTTTTTTTTAAAAAAAATTCTTATTTCATATAGCATCTTCCCTGCTTTAGTTTCTGTCTGGAACCTTATCCATTTTTTTTTCCTTTTAAAAGTTAAGTTGGGTTAAGGCAGATCCCAACCTGTATATCAACCAAAGTGTTAAACTTACCTTCCTAAGAGTTTGACCATTAGAGCAATGTTCAAATATAAAGAAATAAATATAAATTTAATCATACAAATCTTCACACGGGGAAGTACCGAAGTTCAATCTTAACAGTAGACCTCACAATCCTCTCATCCTCATACCACAAGCCCCAGACAAATCTTGTAAGTTATGAAAAGTTGAGTTTCCCAAATTGATCAAACTTAGAAACTTAACTAACCAAACAATGATAACTCTAACATGAAGCACAAATAGAGGTGGCAAATTAACAATGCCTAGCAATGCACTCGCTATTACAGCGGAAACGAGTCTGCAACCTCTAAGTCCTCAACCACACAACATACTATTTGATCACTCCTGGAAAAGTCTCTACACAACCAAACCAAAAGCAACATGAAGCGCTCAACAAAAGATGACCCTAGAGAAGTTGATCCAAGAGCACCAAAATTTCAGAGATAGGCAAGAGAAAACAATTTTTTCTCAGGGTGGCGATCCTGAAGAGAAGTTGAATGCTATAAAACCAATGAGGCTGAAGGTGAGGAGATCCAGGATTGCACCCATAGATTATTAGTTCATAAAGAGGGTCAGAATTGACCCAATTCCCTTCTTATGCTTTGGATGAGCTAGGCACACTCCAGTTAAAGTTTGAACCAAGAAGCCAGAAATATTATGAAGTGTGATTTAAAAATGTGTATATCTTCTAAGCAGTCATATTTAATATTTGTTTATAATATCATTTGTAACCTTTCTAATTTTTGTCATTTTCAAATTGTTTTTTTATTCTTATCCATGTTACAATTTTTTGTGTATTATCGTTGACTCTTCCAGATTATGTAGTATAGATTTGACCTTTTACATTGAAGGTCTCTAGTAGGGTTTCCATTAACTGAACTCATAGCATGATGAAAATATTCAGTATTATTTGTTTGTTACTGTAGAATGTTTTTTTTTTTATTAATTTTCTGCATTATGAATGCAGATTGCATCATCACCGGTGCATCTCCATATCCGGTGGAGATGGAGAGAAATTCAGAAAAGGAATCTCAATCAGAGGATGAAGAAGAGTGAAACACACCTTCGACAAGATGGGCCTTCAAGGGTGAGATTACCTTTCCTAGTCCAAAATATATCAAAACGTATAACAGTTGTGACTTGAAATTGTATTAGTTTGTCAATATCTGTTCAGGTACTTCTATACATGATGTCTTTTCTATATATATACTGTAACCTCATAATAAACACTGGATGCACTGTTTCATTTTTTACTGTTACTTGAGAATGTTACAGGTTCTTGATATCTGTCTAGGTTAGGCGGTCTATTTGCTGAATGTGCTGCATAGTTTGAATTATATCAATGAGAGTCCCTGTGTCCTTGTTCTTATTTCTTTCTTTCCTCCTGGTGTGAACTTCCATAGTTTCTACTGATGCATGGGGCTTAGACTAGTTATCTCATTGGTTAAGGAATTTGGGATTCGAGGTCAAATGTATAGATGTTTGATAATTAGTTGATACAGCATATTTCTAGTAATACAATTATTGTCGTGCCACCAAAAAAGGTAGACATAGAAATTAAGAAGTACAAGTAAGAGATTGTTATGAATATATGTTGTGGTAGTTGAATGTATGTACCAAAAGATAGAAAGAAACAATTCCAGTAGTTTACCTTATTCGGTTATTTTTGTTCACCTCAACTTAAGAGATTAATGTTAGTAGTCTGCTGTAATTAAAACAAACCCCTTCACAGTTTTCTTTGATGGATCTACCACTGCCTGACATGTATTGCATTACATTCTTGTGTTTGGGGTTTTTGGTATTTGATGAAGTTGTTTTTTGCCTTGCTTATTACATCTTCATTGTTCTGCTGTTATATATGGAAAACAGACTTGAAGTAAACCTAAAGTGTTTACTTTAACAGTTTGGTCGTTGGGGACAGTAGGCGCATCTACACTGTATATAAGATAACAGAAAAAGAAAAGGTTAGCGACAGAAGAAGAGTGAATGGATGGGGATCTGTACAGATCTGATGTGGGCAGTCTCGGGGGAATCATCTGCTTCAAAGCTAAACCTCCATGCCCGCCAGAAAGATTTAACCTATCTTAATATGTGCTTGGCAATGACGCCAATCTATTTGGTTTTATGTTCTTGTATGTTTGAACTTACAAACTTTCCTGGACTGGTAAATTATTTTTTTTTATTGACTATTTACTTGCCTGATAGAATCTGTAACATTTGGTTGCAATAATGGGTCGTATGTTTCTTGAGCTATGATGTTTTAAATGCAAGCACAAATTGCAGACTAATTCTTCTGTATGTGTATAAATGTATGAATTTTTACAATTGCCAGTTTAGAAAGAATCACTACTAAAAAATTACAGCAAGTAGCAAACAAAAGGCATAACTTCAAATAAAAATTACAGCAATTATCAACAAAAGGCATAACTTCAAATAAAAATTACAGCAATTGTCAACAAAAGGCATAACTTCAAATGTTGATCAATTCGTAAGAGTTGAATCTGTAGAGGTGACTTGACAATCATCAATCCATAAAGAGGCAAGAGGCAATTTTTTTATGGCTGAACGTGTCAATGTCAATCCCCCGGTCTTCAAAAGCCCATGATCTGATATTCTGAGCTAAAGAATTGTTGTACAGCTTCATGTGTGAGCCATGAGGATTGAGGAGTACAGTATCAATGTATCATGATTCATGAATTGATAAAAAGGAATAAATGCAATCTGGACTTGGTTGTCTGCTTGGGGTTTATTAGTTTCTTCATAAGAGGTCTAAACTTGTTTACCAAGAGTATCTCCGATAGTCTCTCAAATCTGTAAGTTTAAAAGAAAAAACTCAAAAATCATCTGTAATGGTATCTTAAATTTGATTTGATGAAATCTTAACATTTCATTAAACTTTCTCTTAAATTTGAGAGTTTTTCAAAGTGTAGTTTTACTAAATAAGCGAAACGTCCTTATAGAATTGTCTAAAAATGATGTCTAAACTACTGTTTATGACAATTTTGATTATTCTTCTTTAAATTTCACTAATATTACATGATGTAAAAGCTAGAAAATTCTTGAATTTTGACCACCATATGCACTTCTTACCATGAGATTTTTTTTTCTGGTTTCAGAATTCATATTTGATTACCACTTCATCAATAAGAAAGAATAATTTTCTATGATAAGCATCCACGAGGGTCTGAATTCTGAACAGCGGTAAGTGATATCATACATGCTGCTGCTTCTTCCTTCTTCCTTCTTTATGAATAAAATGCTTTGGCGTATGAAGATAGAGGTCCTATGATAGGTGCTTCAACAATGATGACTATGGTGTTGGAAAAAATAGAGATAACAATTTGTACAACACCTTGTAAAAGGCAGACTTCATTTAGAGTTTATTCGTTTAATGATGTTTATTTCAATCTAATATTTACAAGTTTACAACAACAAAACTTGAAAAGAAAGTTGGGTCAAAATGGAAGAAAACATCACACTACATATGTTCATTGTGTAGGATTCAGAATTAGTTTAAATTTTTTTTTTAACCAATAAAACAATATATATATTATTTGCCACATAAAAAATATGTCCAACTAAGGAATCTGTTAATGTGGTGGGTTAGGCGTCAAAGATCTTCGTACTCAAAACATTGCCCTCATCTCTAGAATTGGATGGAGAGTCCTTACTAAACCTGATAACATATGCTGATATGCACCACCATCCTCCGATCCAAGTACTTCAGAAATATGCCTTTGACTCATCTCACTGCTAAACCTAATGCCTCTTGGATATGGCGCTCCATCTCTTCCTCTATATCCAAGATCGCACCTAGACTTTGCTGGCATGTTGGTAAAGGGACCTCCATAAGCATTTGGAGGGATAACTGGCTCCCTACTTTACCAACTCTTAACCTCACCCACATTAGTCCCCTTCCCCTTAACAGCCCCTCCACTGTCAATCAACTCATTCTGCCTGGCACTAATCTCTGGAATGTCCCCCTCCTCAATTCTACCTTCACCCATGATATTGTTCACCACATCACTAACTCTGTCATTAATAGAGACTCTAACATTGACGTGCTTAAATGGATGCACACTAAAAATGGTAATCATTCTGTTAAGTCTATGTACAATTACCTTGCCAATGACTCTATCTCTACTGTTAACCCTAAAGTTTACCTTAAACTGTGAAAATCTAGAGCCCCTCCTAGAGCTTCTCTTTTTGCTTGGAAATGTATCACTAACTGTGTCCCCACTAGATTCAAAATTGGTAGATTCATCAATATCCCTACAAAGCTTTGCCCTCTTTGTAACATGGAAGTTCAAACTCTAAGGCACATTCTTCTGGATTGCAGTTTTACTCAAAAAGTGTGGTTTTCTTGTCAGCTAAATCCAAGGCTTGTCTTTTTCAAAAATATGAACGTTGCTCAATGGATTAACCAATGGTTCATACCCCCTGCAAACTGGTTTGTTGAGAAATCTTTATGGACTTCTTACTGTGTTATTATTACTTGGCATGTATGGAAAGCCAGATGTCTAGTAGCTTTTCAAAACAAAACTGTGCACCTTTTTCTATTGGTAAGATTACAGTTACAGTTGTGAAACAATACCATAATAAATGTAGTGCTACCAGTGATGACCTACAGGCACCAAACCCATCTCCAACAATCTGGTTACCACCTGCAGCATCCTTCCTCAAGCTGAATGTGGATATTACTTTCACATCGCCAAATGATAGATGTGGTATTGGGTATATTATTAGAAACTCAACAGGTCAGTTTATTATGGTAGGAACTGGAAGTACCCCAGCAGGAACTGCAGAGTCAGCAGAATGCAGAGGAATTTTGGCAGCCCTTCAATGGTGCATAGAGCAAAGAATCAAAGAAACCGGAGCTTGAATCTGACTGTGCTGGTGCAGTAGATTACCTAAGAGGAAAACTGTCAAATCTTTCTTGGATTTCCTCATCTATCTTAGACTATGTTCTATCTCTTTTATGCAACTTTGAAATTTGTAATTTTAAGCACTATAAGGACTGGTAACTGGGCAGCTCATCTCCTTGCGTCCCATGCGGATGTAAGCTCCCTGGTTCCTATTTCCTATGTTGTTGAACCTGAATGGCTACGCAGCCAACTGTGCAGCGATATGCTATTCTGTAATATCTCAGGAAACTGAGGAACCTTTATATATATATCTATTATCTATTATCTATTATCTATTATACTATATTAAAGCAGAAAATACTCTTAAAAAAATATCTCTTCAATTAGGCTATCAATAAGACTGAAATTGATAGCCTAATTGAAGAGAATTTTGATTAAGTTTGGGTATATTTGTAATTAGGCAAAAGTGGACCACCATCACAGATATAATTAAGCCCAATTAGACCATGCGAATAATTAAGCCCAATAAAAAAAATTAAAAGAATACCTAATCTCAAGTATAATCAAGTCCAGCCCGTACCCAGTTGGACCAAATCACAAACATAATTAAAATACAGTAAAACTTCGATAAATTAATAGCCTTGAGACTAGAGAAAATTATTAATTAAACGAGATATTAATTCATCGATTAATTAATAAACTATTAATTTACATAAACAATATATTTTCATGTATGTCTTTCTTTTTAGGGGGCTAACATGATGAAGCTGGATAATCATTTTATTCTAGAACCGGTTCCACGAAAAGAAACACTAAAATCGATAATGATAATTGGAATAATTTCTTCTTGCAATACAAAATACAACACCAGATCAACTCATCACACTACAAAAATTTAGAGACGAGGTTCAAACCAAAATCAATTTTGAGAAAAAAAAAACAATAATTGATTTTCATTATAAAAAAATATAAAATATATTTGTATATCAAAAAAATATTAATTTATATATTAGTTGGGACCAGCCAAAAATATTATTTAAAGGAGATAATTAATTTATCGGGTAATATCTTATCGAGGTTTTACTATATCTTTTCAATTATACTGAAATTGATAAATTAATTGAAGAGAAATTCATTCAATTTTGGGTATTTTTGTAACTACACAAAATAAATAAAAATGGGTCAATATGTAATTTCACATATTAAATACAACAACCTTCATAAGTAACCCTAACTCGAATTCTTTATAAGCAGTAAACCACATTATCACCACTAAATCTAATACCAGTAATTGACTACCATTGATAAAATACTCTAACTCGAATTTCTTTCAATTCAACAATTTTAACTTCAATAAGTTTACCAGTAATCTTTTTTGAATAAGTAGCTAAATAATTATCTGGTGGAAGTAGTGATTTACATTGAAATCACCAGATGATTTACTACATTTGTACAACTTTTCCATCTATTATACTCTATTAAAGCTGGAAATATCCTTAAAAAAATATCTCTTCAATTAGATTGAAATTAATAGCTTAATTGAAGAGAATTTTGATTGAGTTTGGGAATCAAGTCCAGCCCGTACAAAAAATACAGTAAAACCTCGATAAATTAATAGTCTTGGAAGTAGAGAAAATTATTAATTAAATGAGATATCAATTCATCTATTAATTAATAAATTATTAATTTACATAATTAACAGTATATTCTTATGTATATCTTTCTTTTTTTTCAAGGGGGGGCTAACATGATGAAACTGGACAATCTTTTTATTCTAAAACCCGTTCCACGAAAAGAAACACTAAAATCGATAATGATATTGAAATAATTTCTTCTTGCAATACAAACTACAACACCAGATCAACTTATCACACTACAAAAATTCAAAGACGAGGTTCAAACCAAAATCAATCTTGAGAAAAAACAAGCAAAAATTGACTTTTATTATAAAAAAAATATAAAATATATTTGTATATCGAAAAAATATTAATTTATATATTAGTTGGGCATTAAAGGATTTTTCTAAAATGTATTATCTAATAAATTTAGCGAAATATTAATTTATTAACATATGCTCAAGTTGGGACCAGCTAAAAATATTATTTAAAGGAGATAATTAATTTATCGGGTATTATTTTATCGAGGTTTTACCGTATCTCTTCAATTAAGCTGAAATTGATAACTTAATCGAAGAGAAATACAAAACTCACCAAGATTTACATTGAAATCACCAAATGATTTATTACGTTTATACAACTTCTCCATCTTTCTCTTCACTCAAAGTCTATGTCTACTTATATGCTTATATTTGATCCATGTATATATGATGTTTGCTGAAGATCTCTCGACGACACAGAAATCAAAACTCACCAGTATTCTAAGTCAAATGGGCAGTTATGCAAGTTTATTAATAAGATCATTAATAATATTAATATGATATTATTGTGGACACACGTCAAACATGTTTGTGATGGTCATTTTCAATTACATTCTAGATTTGACAAAAAGTATATTTTGCAGGAATATGGAGAACCAGTAATCTATTTATTTTCCTTGCACTTATTAGGCATTGACAAAAAGTAAATGAAAATAGAAAATAAACTCCAATAAAGATAATGATATAATCTTCAATACATTTCAATGGTGGGGTTACGAAAATGGACCCAAGTAGCAGTAAGACTTATTTACTGCAATTTCATGAAATCTGAGTCCCTTAATTTGTGATCTAATGTACGTAAATGTGTTGCAGATGAGACTATATCAAAAAATGTCGCAAGATTCACACAGACATGGATTGTATGGTTGCCTTCCAGAAATGCTTAACTACAGGCCTAACGGAATCTCTCCGTCACATTACAAGTTAGTCATCTTTATCATCATAATAGTTTGTTAAAGATTTCGAATTTTCATGATGTTAACTGTTACAAGCTAATTAAGAGACGCTCGACTGCTAATGGACTACTGTGAAAAGATTGTTTCCCAAAGTGATGAAGCCTCAACAACCGAGCCAGACTAAATTCTAATTGAGACTTTGAGAATTGAGAGTACTGCAAAATCCCATTCTCCTGGATATCTTCAAATGTTTTGGGTTTAATTTTCATGTATATATAATAATCATTTAATTTCATTACTCAAAGATTTATAATAATTCTAAATGAAATCATACCAGATCATAGACTTTTGAAACGGGCTAAACAAAATATTACAAGTTACAAACCAAAAGCAATATAACCCCCCCCCCCCCCCCCCCCCCCCCCCAAAAAAAAAAAACTTTAAAACAATCAGATATGCCCGTGCATTGCACGGGCCTAAGAACTAGTGTATATATATATATATATATATATATATGTGTGTGTGTGTGTGTGTGTGTGTGAAAAAGAGTCTGTTAGCAATAGTTTGAGAGATTGTATAACGTGAGAAAGAGAACAATAAATTGCTAACGGACTGCTTAGTTGGATGCTTTTTATTACGTTATACAATCTGTTACTTATATATATACACACACACATAAAGATAAAAAAAATATCCAACTAAGGGCATCCCTAATGGACCATCAAATCTGGTATCAAACTCAAATTTGGTAAAAAAGCAACAAAACTCATCTCTAATGGACCATCAAATTTGAGTTGGTAGCAAATTTTTATCAAATTTTCACCAAATTTGGTGAAAATTTGGTGTTTTTGAAGAAATTTGATACCACAATTGAGCGGGCAAGAGAGAACCGCTCAAGTTAAGCGGCATTGAGCGGGCAAGAGAGAACCGCTCAAGTTAAGCGGCTCATGAACACCCGCTTTGAGCGGTCCTTCATTACTCGCTCAAGTTTACATCCGTTTTGAGCGGTCCTTCATTACCCGCTCAAGTTTAAACTAACTTAAGCGGCTCTTGGTTACCCGCTCAAGTCCAACTTAACCAAACATTATGTTGAGCGGCACCCCATTGCCCGCCCTATAACATGATTTTTTTACTAAGAATATGAGCGGCTCTCTTTTGCCCGCCCCATAACATGCAAGCGGGTGTTAAAAGCCCGCCCCAAATAAGCGGGTTTTAAATGACCGCTTAACCAAAGCGGTTCTCTGTTGCCCGCTCAAGTTTGATGAACCTAGGGGTGGGCAAAAAAACCGAAAACCAAAAACCGAACCGAAAAAACCGAGTCAAAACCGAGTTGACTAAAAATCGGTCAAGACCGGACCGAAACCGAACCGAACTATATAGCTATTGGTCCGGTCTTGGTTCTTGTTTTTATAGAACCGAGAGAACCGAAATAAATAAAAAAACATTTTTTTTATTAGTAAATTACTAAACTAGACATTTTTTTTTGTTTTTAGATTTGTTTGATTTTGTAATTGGTTGTGGACTTATGGTGGATCCATGGTTGGTTCATTGGTTTTGGACCTTTTTTCTATTTAGTACTTGATTTGATGTATGTCTTATTTTGTTTAAAGCCCAAAACTTAAGAATAATCATCTAAATTGTAGTGGACTAAAGGCCCAATAAAAAAGCCCAGGACCGAGTTTCGGACCGAAACCGGACCGATTGTATTTGGTCCGGTTCGGTCCGGTTACATTCAAATAATTTCGGTCCATGGAACCGAAACCGAACCGATACTTTCAAGTCGGTTTGGTCCCGGTCCTATTACATTTTAGGACCGGACCGGACCGTGCCCACCCCTAGATGAACCATTAGAGAAAACGATTTTTGGTAGCAAATAAAACACAAAATGGGTATCAAATGTGCTTAGGTGGATCACCAAAACAAAAAAACCACTAGGGATGCCCTAAGTAGTTTGTTAGCAGTAGTTTGACAGATTGTATAACATGAGAAAGAAAACAATAAATTGCTAATAAACTGCTTAGTTGGATACTTTTTATCACGTTATACAATCTGTTACTTATATAAAGAAAAGGTGTCCAACTAAGCAATCTGTTAGCAATAGTTTGACAACTTATATAAAAGAAAAAATGTCCAACTAAGCTGTCCGTTAGCAATAGTTTCACAGATTGTATAACGTGAGAAAGAAAACAATAAATTACTAACGGATTGCTTAGTTGGATACTTTTTATTACGTTATATAATCTGTTACTTATATATATACACACACACACACATAAAGATAAAAAAATGTCTAACTAAGTAGTTTGTTAGCAGTAGTTTGACAAATTGTATAACGTGAGAAAGAAAACAATAAATTGCTAATGGATTGCTTAGTTGGATATTTTTTATCACGTTATACAATCTGTTACTTATATAAAGAAAAAAGTGTCCAACTAAGCAGTCCGTTAGCAATAGTTTGACAGATTGTATAACGTGAGAAATAAAACAATAAATTGCTAACGGACTGCTTAGTTGGATACTTTTTATCACGTTATACAATCTGTTACTTACTTATATAAAGAAAATAATGTCCAACTAAGCAGTCCGTTGGCAATAGTTTGACAGATTGTATAACGTGAGAAAGATTTATATATATTCTTAATTTGAGTTCGGTTCAACCCTATGTAATACCCTGGAGTAGGGTTTAGTCTCGCATCACCTAGGAGTGGTTGTAGTAGTAGTATATATAGCTTAATAGATTTCTACTAATATCAATGTCTTTTGGGGAAAACCCATAATAGGTAGACCATGATCTAAAACTGTCTATTGCTGGATATCCTCAAGGACTAAACAAGAAAAATATTGACATTAGCGAGTGGTATGGTGCTTGACACTTGAGATGAATGAGGACAAAATCCTGGGGGTGTTACAATTTGTATCAAAGCTGATGATAGATCTTCTGTCAAGGGTGGGAGGTACGTTAGAAATGCTCTAACCTAAGAACGGTTGACGTGCCAAGTACATGGCCTACTCGACAGGGAATGTCGGAGATTTTGGGATTGCGTTGTGTGTATTGCAGAGACGAGAATGGCTCTATTCGAAGGTGATGGGATTGTATTACCTCAGAGTTGGGTGTAGTTCACATGACGATAATATTTTTTAACCAGTTTTAAAATTTATCTTTTTTTAATGCATACAAGTTGTTCAGCTGCAGTAAGACTCTATGTTAATCATTAAAACAAGTCATTAAATTTTGTAGATTAATGCTTTGTGGGCAAATTCTGATGAGTGGATATTGAGAGGAACCTCATATACAAGAAATGGTCTAAAGGCATGGGATTAAATTTACCTATCCTCTTCTTGCCATCCTAAGATTGCTAAAAACATCACTTTTATCAGAGTTTGTTGGTTTCAATTGTTAATTGAAGTTTTCCGATGTGGAAAATTATCTTGATTGGCCTAGAGTTTGGTTGTATACTGTAGAACGAGGATAGTATAATATTTTATAACCCTCTCCAATTCAGCTGTATTGAAGCCTTAAAGGTATGCATTGTGCTCCCCCATGTTCTAAGAAAATACTTTTCTATATGAATGAATTGATTGTGTGTTTATCGGTATAGTTTCAAATTTTTTTGTTCTTAACATCTTGCTGTTATGTTAATGCTCCAAAAATGTACTGGAGATATTTTAAAGCAGTTCTGGTGCAAGATGCAGCCATGTGATGATTGTTTGATTGAACAAATTTCTGCATGTAGGTCATAAATTAGTTTGTTTTCATAAGGTTTAGGTGGGAAAATTGGCGATAACCTCCCACATTATGGTCACTCTTAGCAAGAACCTTTTAATTTATCCATTTTTGGCGTTAACCTCCCAACCTCCACTTCAGTAATTTATTTGCCCACTATACCCCTGTCACATATTATTTGACTAAACCCCCCAAACTTAAGTAATAGAAGTTCACTAACAGTCGTTAATCTCTGTTAACAGAACATATATTTGTGAAAACCCCCCGATAGTTAAAAACTTAAAAACAAAAGTAATATAAACTCCTACCTACCTGATCAACGTGGACTGGTAGGTGAGAGTAAATTTTACGTTTTTGGTTTTCATATTTTTACTTTTCGGGAGGGGGGGGTTTAGGCAAATTGGAGTTCTGTTAACGGAGTTAACATCTGTTAGTAAACTTCTGTTAATGATAATTTAGGGGGTTTACTCAAATATGAGGGGTCAGGGGTAAACTGGGCAACACAAGGTCTAATTTGGGGGGTTGGGGGGTTAACGCCAAAAATGGACAAATAAGGGGGTTCTTGCCAAGAGTGACCATAATGTGGGGGGTTATCGCCAATTTTCCCGGTTTAGATTGTTCATTGTCGTATCAACCCAACACTGCTCTCTATAAAAAATAAATAAATAACAGGAACTTGAATTGTAGTCACCCATGTTCTATTTGACATGGTATAAATTTGCCATACATCTGTACGTCTTCATCTTTGGCAGAGGATTGAGCTTGCATAATTGATTTTCAAAATGAAGTTTGCCATTCTGACAAAAATGCGTATTTTATTTCCTTAAGATTTTGAGACAGTTAACCTGAAATTATTCTTCAATGTGGATAGATGAGTAATAGCACAAGATCATCTGTTCGAATAATATTGACATTTAGCATAATATGCATGATTAGCTGGAGTAGCTCAGTTGGTTAGTGCATAATTAGCTGGAGTAACTCAGTTGGTTAGAGCATGTGGCTTTTTAACCACAAGGTCGAAGGTTCAAGCCCTTGAACAAAGACAAATGTGGTAAAATTATAGATTTTCTAATTGCGTTGGGGTTTGTTGTCCATCTCGTAGATGCACTTACAAACTTAAACTAACTAGTTTGATTAACAATGAATTGTGAAACTGTAGAGGTGACTTTACAATCAATCCATAAAGAGGCAATTTCTTATGGCTGAACGTGTTAATATCCCTGTCTTCATCGGTAAACCTTTGCAGTTTCAAACTTTAATATTCTTAGTTGGTCTTTCTTCAGTTTTTTTTTTTCTTTTTCTTTTTCTTTTAGCGCTTCTATTTTTTTTGTGTTGTTGATTTGTTATCTTTGGTTTTACTTTTGTATTCAATGACCCATGATCTGATATTCTGAGCTATAGAATTGTTGTGCCTTTTTAACTAGAAAGTTACATCTTTGCAAGAAAATCTGGTTATATGCATGGTTGTGCCTTTTTTCACTAGAAGTGTTCACATCTGTGGGAGAATCTGATAGTGTCTGTTTAGAATTTCAAATATAAACATCTAGCTTCTGTTAATCCAAGGGGAATCTGAAATAAATGTGGATTTTCATTTCTATGAAGGAAAACGTGAAATCTTTGAAAGAAGAAAGAACAAAAAATACGAAGATCATTCAGGAAAAGATGAAACTACGGCAAAAAATAAGTCTCTCCGGTTTTAATCTTTTTGGCCAAACATATGAGCTTACTACTTTAAGAATTACTGGCAATAACTTACGAATTATTATTTAAAGAGATTTATGGACATACCCCCATTTGAAAGTCGAAATTTGAGATACCCCATTTGAAAAAAAATTTAAGATACCCCCCAATTCAAGATGTGGTGTTATCTTAGCCGTCCATCATAATCCATCATAAAACTCACCTACGGCTGTAAAGCTCTTCTGTCTTGAATTGGGGGTATCTCAAATTTTTTTTTAAATGGGGGTATCTCAAATTTCGACTTTCAAATAGGGGGGTATGTCCAAAAATCTCTTATTTAAATTAAGCATTGTTGGATGTACGACAGGTCATTGCGTTATTGATAGATGTCAATCTATATCAAACAGGTTGATGCTTTTCCAGGTGATAGATGTCAATCTATATGAAACAGGTTGATGCTTTTCCAGGGGTGAATTAGTTATTTTGGTCCTCTAACTTTGCTCAAATTTTTAGTTGAGTCCTCTAAGTTTAAACCGCTCAATTTGGTCCCAAATCTTTCAAAACGTTTGCAAAATGGTTTGACTGTTTCCAAACATTTAACAGAGTTGTCCAGTGTAATTTATGTGCATTTTGAAGTTATTTTTTGGTATTTTTCAGCACTTATGAATGAGCAACTCTGTTAAATACTTAGTCTTCAGGTTCAGTTGCACATAAATTCAATGTTTTATAGGAAGCCTGACCAAAATAAGATCATAAAGATCTTTACAATAACATATATAGAATTTATTAAAAAAAAAAAGATAACGGAGGACCATTTTGCAAACGTTTCGAAAGATTTGTGACCAAATTGACCGATATAAACTTTGGGGACTCAACTGAAAATTTCGACAATGTTAAGGGACCAAAATAGCTATTTATTCCTTTTCCAGGTGATGCTGTTATATTTCTTCGGGTTCTAAATCTTCTCTGAGGTCTCGTGTAAACACATGAATCACTTACTTCTATGAAGATCCTGGTATTGCAAATTTTTTCCTGATTGACTTGGATCATGAATTTCAGGGCTTCCACCAACTCTCAATTTGTGTCATCTGCAAAAGTATTATGCTGGGGTCTGGGTGGTTTAACCCAAGAGTTGTATAATGTGGAATAGGAAGAGGAACACAAAATAGTTGTTGGAGTGAGCCTTGGATGTCAACTAATCCTCTGAATGAACACATTTGAAAACCAGTCCTGGAGTCCTGGATAGTAAAAGATTTGATAATAAATGATCAATGGAATCAGGGTTACTTTATACCATTTTTCCTTTATATATAGTTGATCAAATCTTACTTTGAAGAAATAAACTCCAGAAAATTCCACTCGATTCGGGTCGTATGCTTTCTGCTTCACATTGTATATCCATCTAGTTACTAAATCATATAAAAGCTTCATGTGTGAGGAGTACAGTATCACCATCTAGTTACTAAATCATATAAAAAGCTTCATGTGTGAGGAGAACAGTATCATGAATTGATAAATAAAGGCAATCTAGTTGCCTGGTTGGGGCTTATCAGTTTCTTCATAAGAGATCTAAACTAATTTTGAGATACATTGTTCATTAAAATTTTTTTTTTTTTTTTTTTTTTTTATATTGATAAAGATTAGAAAACAAACAGGATCCCCAAGAGAATGATTATTGAAGGGATTACAGAAACAAGGCTAAGAGGACAAGCTAAAATAAGAAAAACTCACTTCTCAATAATTCTTTGACTAAAACAATGTTAGTGATAAAGTATAATTAAAACTTTCTTTAACAGGATCTACACATGCATTATCAATTCGTATAATGATAAAACATTAAAGACATACCTTCTGTTGATTCCTTAATACCCAGATTCTAAAAACCTTTCACAATGAATGCCACGAAACCTTCACGAATTTCAACAAACTTTCTTTCTACCATCCACCGAATGCTCACAACCTAAGAGCATTCCCAATGGTAAAACACTTTTAGTGGTGCCACATAGGATGGTTTTAAGGAATTTTGGGGTTTTCAATGGTTTTAGCGAAAAAAAGGTTTTAGTGTTTCCATTGGTGGATTATTGAAACCGCAATCTATGTGGGGTATGGATCCATACCGCACTCATTGTGGCGGATGGATCTTCTTTTAGATGAGTCCATACGGCACTAATTGTGGGGTATGGATCCATACCGCACTAATTGTGGCGGATGGATTCCTACGTGGCACTTTTAACTCCTTGGCAAATTTGCCAAGGAGTTAAAAGTGTTTTGCTTGAAAATTGTGTTAAAAGCTACCATTGGCAAGTGTTTTCACTAAAAGTTAACTAAAAGTGTATTAAAACCTACCATTGGGAATGCTCTAATATCCTTTTACTTAACGAAAAAGCAAAGACTAATGGTCTCCTCACTTCTTTCGTCTTCTTCTATATATAGAAAAAAAGTTGTAAAATATCTAGCATAGGTCGTGGGATTCAGTTGGGATCCACGTTCCTCATTTCACTGAGATAACCTTATCCAATACTTGGTCAACAAGTAGTTATCACTTGGTTGACCAGTAAATCTTAATCAAATTTGGACTCATCTCAATGATCATGGATTAGCCCATTAACAAAATCCATGATTATAACAAGGCCCATGGAAACTTTACGAAAAAGCCCATGCTTACTAAATATTTAATTTCAAATCCCTCTACCACTATCTAAACTACTTTATATGGCGCCCCCAAATCGAGATTGTTTATGAGGCCCTCGCTGGCAGTATAAGAAATTGACACCTGTTTTTTTATAAAAATATATTTATATTTAATCTATTAAATATAAATACAGATACAGATATACAGTGGCTTAGATACAGTAGCCCAGGCCCATATCAATCTTTAATAGCACGCAAGAGCGTGCACATTCACATAGTATTCATAATAACCCATTGGGATCATAATCTTCACTGCACACCCATGGTTATTTGAATTGTCTTATTGTGACACAACAATAAATAACAATTGAATATCGGGAAAACGTTTTTCCTGAACCGGCCGGATTTATATTCAATCAATGTCACAATGGCGAATATCAACTCTAAAGAGCGGTAGATCCTATGTTAGAATTCGTGTTACCATCATGTCAATATATTTGCCACCCAAGATGCCTAGAATATAGTCTATATAGACATCACTGTAAAACATTTCAAAGTGACAAACCTAAGACAATCTGATTTATCCCAATTCTTCAAGTCTAGGGAATATTTAGTAAAATGAGTTATTGTACACTTTCTTTAACAGTGAATTTAAAGTGAATACTTATTACTATCCCATTCAGTGTCAGTTATTGACTACACCAACATATGGACTTGGAATCAACTATTCCAGTGACTAAGACATATCACCCTATCTTATAGTGGTCATATATGTTACAGTTGTATAAATGAAGTGTCCAACTTCATCCCTAACTGCGAATGCTTTAAGGTAATTAAAATTAATCATATCTCCCACATGTGTCTCACACACGTATGATTATTCAATATAAATTACATAAGGAGCCTTTTGATTCATCATATGAATAAAATATATATATATATTTTTAGAGTACCCAATAATATGCATGAATAATAATGTGATAGAAAAAATAATAATTGTCATAACAAATAGGCTTTGACAGAGCCTAATATCCCAACAAGCAAACCAAAACTAAAACAAATTTAACCAAACCAAACCGAGCAAGTTGCAAAACCAACGCTATAACCCGAAGATGAATAAGTGCCGCTTAAGTTTAACGGCTTACACAAAAACCTTAACTCCTCAAAGGTTTGTGACCAGGGATTACAATACAGTATACACATCATTGACGCAGAGAAAGTATAATCTCAGGAATGAAAGAGGATATAAATGGGACAAGATTCACTCGATCTCCCCTCTGTTCGCCACTACTTGGTAGAGCCTTGGTGTAAATGTTGTTTTACTGGCCCGTCGATTGTTTCATAGCCCGGATGGTAAGTTAATCGTGACTCACAGTTTTGAGGTGTTTAGGCTGGACAGATTTCACATGGTCTGTGTGAAGATGGAGAGCTTGGGGAATCACATCCTTTTTATTGGCAGAACTGATTCAAGATCTTTTCAGCCATGGAACTGGATGCTGAGGTAGCCAACTGCATCTATATCCTTAATGATCATGTATATAGTTTTCCTCAGATTATTGAGTGGGGTGACTGGACTCATCTTCCCCGAAGATGTTGTAGTGTCAACAGTTTCAGCTTGGGTAGCAACTCTTTCATTCCAGATTCATGTTACAGAATGGATTCAAACTTGGGGATTATTGCACCCATTTGGTGGTGCCAATGGAATTGTCTCATTTTGAACTGTTTTCTAAATACACGCTTTGCCCAGGTATCGTCCAAGGTCCCTCTTAAGGAAGCTGGCTCACCCCAGAACAATGACCTGCAGTTCCAGCAGAACTAAAGGTTTGGATCAATACCCTATTTCATTCTACGCTTAAAAAACGTTTATATGTATCACAAAGGGTATATATGCGCTTTGTTGCAATGTTTGCGCACTTGGATACTACTACTATACTTGCTCGTAATTGATGATTAGAAGACGTAGAGGTTCATTTTGAAATGTGATGACTTTGTTACTGACTTGGTTTGGGACCTCCATTCTCACAATGTAAATTTTCTGCCATTATTGCTTAGGGTCGCTAGGGATTACTGAGGGATGGAAAACAGGCAAGAAATATATTACATGATTTGAGTACTGTAATATCATCAGTGGTTTTCTTTGTTGTGTATGTTAGAGTTAGTGTTGTGGTTCTTTATTAGTACTTGTGGTAGAAGTCCTTCAAAGGAATTGATCATCTTTGACAGCAGGAGAAATGGAGCTTCCATATGATTTGTGAAGGCATTTGGTGTAACAGGTACTTGTAATCTGCTGCTCACGTCTTCATGCATTGCAAAGGTACAAAACAAATCTGTGAAAGCATGCTGGGAAAAAGAGAATTGAGGTAGCAATAACAACACGAAAAATGTGTGAACTCTTCCTTAAGAACAACATGGTATTCAGAACTCAGAAGTTTGCCTCTAATCTCAACGGTATTTGGATTAAAATGCACCACCCCTTCCCTGGAATTTCTCTGTTTTCGGTGAGTTAATCCCTCATCTTATTGCCCTGCTTTTAATGTCCTTCATTGAATTATAAAACTTCCGATTACCAGTAAACAGGGAAGGTTCTTTTTTTTTTTTTTTTTGAAACAGCTCAAAGCAGTTCAAAATGGCAATTTCTCAGTAGGATATGAGATGGATCATTGGTGGAAATAAATCTTTTTACTCTAGAACTCTATAAGGATTGTTGAAAACTGGATTTGAAGTTGTTGCATGCACTTCAACATATTTCAATCCACAAGTGTGATGTATCTGGAGTGGGAGTTAAAGCTATAGACCGATTACTTACTCCAGCATCAGCTTAATAGACTGCTAGTTTTCAAAAGACTGCTTCATGTCTATAGAGGTGGCTTCAGCTTTTGGATGGTCATATTTGGCCTAACGGAGTGGATTTGTTGAAAGACTTTGGTGGAAATTAAAGACAACCAAGTCGGAGGATACATTGATAAAGGACATTGCTATGTGTAACAGGGTTAATTTCTGACAAATTTTTCTGCCCTGTTATGCCACTAGAACTCCTTCTAGTCTCAGGCAATACACACGCAATTTAGACTACTCAACTGGTTTACAAGGCCGCAACCATTTATTCCTTTACACTTGGGGAAATACACTCACTCAAGTCTGTCTTCCCAAATCAGACCAAGTCTGGTTTTATAGACCAGCAACTATACACATGTCATGGTGTGACAAGCCCACACCTAGCCTTATTACAAGTGTTCCACCAAACACTCTCTCCTTGCCATGTGTGGCAGTTCTCGAACCGCCAGTACCTACCCAGATCTGTTGGCAACTCCCTGCTGATGTGTTGCACACTTGTTTGCCCAGCAAACATCTCCCAACACTTGTCAAGCCTAGCCAACACATGCTTGCCACGTGTGAGCGGTTATATAACTGCCATAACCGTCATAACCGCTCTCAAGCCATCTGGACTCAAGACAATGTCCAGCACACTGCCTCATGTATTCCCAATCACTTAGCCAAACGAACCATCATCAATGCACCAGCATGATCTACCTTGCCGCCTGACAAGAATGCAGCGCGGTACTGCCTACCGCGCCTTGGTTCCTTGTAATCTGACAATGCCCTCCCCGGGGCTGCATTCTGACATGCCCTCAAGCCTGTCAGAAGTGCTCAAGGCCAAAAGGTCTAACAAACCCTCCCGCCTTTAAAGCCTGATGTCCTCATCAACACTTAGCCAAATAGGCTTGGATCTCCTTCTCGAACTGCCACAAAGTCACATCATTTTCCCATGTAGCGTCTGCCTCCGATGTACCCTTCCATTGAATCAAATATGACGTCCGTCTGTTCTGTCTACTCTGGCCCTTCGTCCTGTGATCAAGTATCTTCTCAATCATCTTGTCGAAGTGCTTCTGAACAGTAGGCGGAGCTCTCTTCTTTGACCCATGCCTGCCCTTGTCCACCAAGTTAGGATGATACGGCTTTAAGTAGCTTACATGAAAGGTTGGGTGAACTTTCAGTCTGTCCGGCAAGATCAACCTATAGGCAACCTTCCCAACTCGCTTCATGACCTCAAAAGGTCCATCATACCTCGGAATTAAACCTCTGTGAACTGTCTTACTACTGACCTTCTTCCAAATCTGTGGAGTAAGTTTTAACATTACCTTATCTCCAATTTGAAACTCAACATCACGTCGCCCCTGGTCAGCATACTTCTTCATACGCTTCTGGGCCTTTGCAAGACTATCCATAGCATCCTCAAGCAACTCTTGCTTCGAACGAGCAAATCTGTAAGCCGCAGGACAACTTCCTTGAGACTTTGTTTTTGCCACTTCATGAGGAGTTAGAGGTTGTTGGCCTGTAGCCAACTCAAAGGGACTCAACCCGGTTGAAGCACTTTTGTGCAGATTGTAACAAAACTGCGCTGTGTCTAGCAATTCCACCCAATTCTGCTGGTTCGCTGTCACATAGTGCCTCAAATACTCTTCTAGCAAGCCATTCAATCTCTCCGTCTGACCATCAGTCTGAGGGTGATTGGCTGTGCTAAACTTCAATTCGGATCCCAGCAATCCGAACAAGGCAGTCCAGAATCTGCCAGTAAACCGTGTGTCACGGTCGCTTACAATATCCTCGGGTATCCCCCAATACTTCACCACATATTTGAAGAACAACTCCGCTGTTGTATCTGCATCGCAATTGTTAGGGGCAGGGATAAATGTAGCATACTTAGAAAAGCGATCAACAACTACCATTATCGACTTGTATCCTTGGACTTTTGGGAAGCCACTAATGAAATCCATGGATACGCTGCACCAAGGCTTCTCTGGAATGGGTAATGGTTGAAGTAAACCCGCTGCTTTCTTCTTCTCGGTCTTGTCTTGTTGACACACAAGACATGTCTTCACATATAACTCAACGTCGTCCTCCATCTTTGGCCAATAGTAACTTCTAGCCAATAGAGCCAACATCCTTTCTCTTCCTGGATGACCAGCCCAGCGAGAATCATGAGTTTCTTTCATCAATTTTCTGCGCAAATCGCTGCTAGGGACATAGAGTCTCCCCCCTTTAGCATAGAGGATGCCCTCATCCTCCCAAAACTTACGAACAGTGCCCTCACGCACCTGTTGAAGCAACTTCATTGCTGTCACGTCCTTCTCCATCTCTTTCTTGATTTTGGGCAGAAAATCTGTTTCAATCGTCATGAGAGCATTCACCATCTCCACGACTTTTCTACTTAATGCAGCAGCAACCTGGTTGCACCGACCAGGTCTATGCTCAATGGACACATCAAACTCAGCCAAGAACTCCAGCCAGCGTGCTTGCTTGGGTGATAACTTCTTCTGTGTAGTGAAGAACGTTATCGCCACATTGTCAGTCCGCACCACAAACGTCGTACCAAGTAGGTAATGACGCCATACACGCAAGCAATGAATGACCGCTGTCATTTCCTTCTCATGGACAGTGTATCGCTGCTCCGCACCATTTAACTTTCGGCTTTCATAGGCAATAGGATGCCCCATTTGAACCAGCACTCCTCCAATAGCCTGGTCTGACGCATCAGTGTGCACCTCAAATGGAACCGAAAAATCTGGCAAATGCAATACCGGTTCGGATGAAACTGCCTTCTTCAGGTCATCGAACGCCCTTTGACAATCTGCTGTCCATGTCCATTTCCTGTCTTTTCTCAACAAATCTGTCAGTACCGCCACCCTTTTAGAGTAGCCCATGATAAATTTGCGATAATAATTCGCTAAGCCCAAAAATGAGCGAAGTTCGGCCACCTTAGATGGCGCAGGCCATTCCACAATAGCCTTGATCTTCCGTTCTTCCATACAGACCTGACCATGTGTGATTACATGCCCCAGAAACGAGATAGTCTCTTGGGCGAATTCACACTTTTCCTTCTTTACATACAACTCATACTCCCTAAGTCTGGTCAGAACTTTTTGAAGGTGTTCTTTGTGTTCTTCTAAAGTCTGACTATAGACTACAATATCATCTAAATACACCACAACAAAACGATCAATGTAATCAGAAAGAACATCATTCATTAAATTACAAAAGGTCGCTGGTGCATTAGTTAAGCCGAATGGCATTACCAGATATTCATATGACCCATACCGAGTCACTATAGCAGTCTTTGCCTCATCTCCTGGGGCAATACGCACCTGATAGTAGCCTGAACGAAGGTCCAACTTGGTAAAATACTTTGCCTTGGACAGTCGGTCGAACAAGTCTGCCACCAATGGAATTGGATACTTATTCTTCACAGTCAGTTTGTTCAGTGCTCTATAGTCTACACACATTCGAAGAGACCCATCTTGTTTCTTCTGAAAGAGCACAGGTGCGCCATAGGGGGCCTTTGAGGGCTGTATATACCCAGCCTCGAGTAATTCAGTCAATTGCCTTCACATTTCTTCAAATTCTTTGGGGGCCATGCGGTAAGGAGCCTGGGCAGGAGGGCGTGCACCAGGAACCAGTTCGATCTGATGATCGATATTGTGTCTGGGAGGCAACTTCTTTGGCAATTCAGCAGGCATGATGTCCACGAACTCGTCAAGAACACTAACCACCGAATCTGGAACTTCCATCTGCTTTCCTGGTTTGATTTCTACCAAGGCAGCCAGAAAAGTTTCAACCCCTTTTCGCAATCCTCGCTTTACTTGAACAGCGGGCAACATACTAACATCACTCTTTGATTCTGACTTCATTTCATCCTTGATTTATACCGAAGGAACAGCAGGTATAAATCCTGGTTTTGTTGGATCCATCACCATGAGACCATTCATGTGAGGTACGATCGCCATCATATTATCCAACAGGAAGTCATATCCAAGTATAACCTGGAAATCATCTAAACGAATAGCAAGTAGATCAATAGAACCAGACCAATAACCAAGTTGTATTCCAACAATAGCCATACCTTTGCTTCCGATTGGTTCATGGTTCACCACTTTCACTTGACTCGAGTCATGACTTAGTTTGATCTTCAAGCTTTCGGCCGCAGATTCTGAGATGAAGGAATGAGTGGCACCAGAGTCCACCATGGCCCTTACTTTACCGCTGTTAGTCAACATATAACCAACGGTAATCTTTGCATCTACAAACATCAACTGCGCACTCTTCTTTGAATGCGTGGCAGCATTCAAATGGACAAGAGATGGAGGCGTCTCTGCCACAATTGCATTCAAACGGACAAGGGGATTGCAAGGAGGTAACTCCACCACAGCATTATCCCCATCAGCAACTAAAGCATTAAGCTTTTCTTTCTTCGGGCAATCTCTAGCACGATGCGGACCATCACATATGAAACAGCCTTTGTTTTGGCCATCCTTAGGCTTTTCACCCTGTTTGGTCTGCGTCTTCCCCTCCTTGTTGTACTTCCTGTACTGCTCTCTTTTGCCGTCAGGTTCCTTGCCTTTGTCCTTCTTGTATTTCCTACTACTCTCACCGGAAGTAGAAGAAATGGTCTTGAAATCAACCAAAGCATCCGCTGCTGCTATGGCCGAGGGTAAGTCTTTCACACCTTGCCTCTTCAAATCTGCTTGAGCCCATGATTGGAGACCAGTTGTGAAGTTGAACAACTTGTCTTCTTCGGGCATATTCTTGATGTCGAGCATCAAGGATGTGAACGCCTTCACATACTCCCGAACTGTACCAGATTGTTTCAACTTTCGCAAGGCTTCCCTCGCCAACCACGGTGCATTGCTTGGCGGGAACTGCTCCTTGAGTTCCTTCTTCAGTGCGTCCCACATCACGATCTTGGGTCTGCCAGCAGATGCATCATCATCTACCCGAGATCGCCACCACAATTTGGCATCACCAGACAAGTACATGCTGGTCAGAGTGACTTGTTGCTCGATTGGGGTACGAACAGCAGCAAAATATTGCTCCATATCCCACAGAAAGTTCTCAAGTTCCTTCGCATCACGAGCACCAGAAAATGCCTTAGGTTCGGGCACTTTCTTGAGAACATTCATATGAGTTCCACCATTCAAAGCCCTCTTCAAAACACTCAATTCGTCAGAAGAATTCTGTGCCAATTCCTCCATGTCATGGGACAAGTTGTCGAACAGCGACGACAACTCAGTTTGCTTCCTTTCAATGGCTTCAAGACGTGCCATTAAAGGGACCAGCGGAGTCTGTCCGTCAGACTGGACATCTCCTCCAACACCAGCCAGTTCTGTCAAGGTTTGTTCGATTCGTGTAACCCGTTCTGCCATCAGATTGTTACCACCCGCCATCTTCGATACTTATGCTTTGATACCAACTGTAACAGGGTTAATTTCTGACAAGTTTTTCTGCCCTGTTATGCCACTAGAACTCCCTCTAGTCTCAGGCAATACACACGCAATTTAGACTACTCAACTTGTTTACAAGGCCGCAGCCATTTATTCCTTTACACTTGGGGAAATACACTCACTCAAGTCTGTCTTCCCAAATCAGACCAAGTCTGGTTTTATAGACCAAGAACTATACACATGTCATGGTGTGACAAGCCTACACCTAGCCTTATTACAAGTGTTCCACCAAACACTCTCTCCTTGCCATGTGTGGCGGTTCTCTAACCGCCAGTACCTACCCAGATCTGTTGGCAACTCCCTGCTGATGTGTTGCACACTTGTTTGCCCAGCAAACATCTCCCAACACTTGTCAAGCCTAGCCAACACATGCTTGCCACGTGTGAGCGGTTATATAACTGTCGTAACCGTCATAACCGCTCTCAAGCCATCTGGACTCAAGACAATGTCCAGCACACTGCCTCATGTATTCCCAATCACTTAGCCAAACGAACCATCATCAATGCACCAGCATGATCTACCTTGCCGCCTGACAAGAATGCAGCGCGGTACTGCCTACCGCGCCTTGGTTCCTTGTAATCTGACAATGCCCGCCCTGGGGCTGCATTCTGACATGCCCTCAAGCCTGTCAGAAGTGCTCAAGGCCAAAAGGTCTAACACTATGGTATGTGGTAGAACCAGATTGAAGAGCATCTTCTTCCAACAAATTCAAAATCGATAGGGAGGGCTGATAGCACGCAAGAAACTATTGTTTCTCTTTGTCTTGTGAAAATTAAGATTATATTTAGATCAAGCACAAATATGAAAATGCAGGAAAGAACTTGCATTTAGGGTTAGAGATCAAATTATTTACATGTGCTAGTGTCCTACCTACTAGTTTGCCTTGTAAATTAGCTCACTTGTCAACAAGAAGTTGCTCAGATTCTGAACTGCTATTTCATCACAAATATTTGTCCAGACCAAGTATACCAATAAGAAGACATCAAAAATAAAAGGACAATTTTTTTTTTTTTTATTTCAATAAAAACACTAGTTATATTACTACAGAAAACCACAATAGACATTGTTTTTCGTCTCACCAGTCTGTAGAATGTTAAAACAATGGAAGTGTTAGTGGGTATATGAGAGTCAAGAAGAAGAATATGACAAAATAACAAGTTTATAAAAGAAACTTTGTTTTTATTACAAAAGAGGACTTCTAGTACTAGAGAACTTCTTTTCTTGATTGATTTCTCAAACAACATGTTCACCTCCCTATTTATAGGACATTATAACCGACTTTAATTGTTCTACATAGTTTTGATTTTTTCTCATACATTCTAGATTTCTCTATTAACTATTAACTGTTATATGCTAGATAATTCTTTATGCTTCTGGACACTTCTATGGACTAGATAATTCTTTATGCTTCTAGACACTTCTATGGACTAGATAATTCTTTATGCTTTGAGACACTTCTATGGACTGGGCTTTTCTTGGACTTGGACATTACAGATTACATTTTTAACACCCCCACTTAATCTGTAATGTTCATGCTCCTCCTAAAGTGAGGAAAATTTTCACCTCCAAGTGGCTTGGTAAATATGTCGGCACATTGATCTTCAGTCCTGCAAAATTGTAGCTCGATCTCTTCACTTTCAACCAAGTCTCTGATGAAGTGGTGACACAACTCAATGTGCTTTGACCTGCTATGGAACACTGGATTCCTGGTCATAGCTATTGCAGACATATTGTCGCAATATATAGTAGTAGGACCTTCTTGCTCTTGTTGTAAATCTGCCAGAATTCTTCGAAGCCATACTGCCTCACAAGCTGTACTTGTTGCTGACATGTACTCTGCTTCTGCCGACGATAGTGCCACTGTATTTTGCTTTCTTGATGACCATGTGATCACCTTCGTACCTAGGAAGAAAACATAACCTGAAGTGCTCTTCCTGTCATCTATTGATCCTGCCCAATTGCTATTTGTATAGCCAACTAACTTATTATCTTTCTCCTTCTTGTAGTTGATGCCGAATCCTTTCGTTCCTTTGACATATCTCAGTACTCTCTTGGCTGCTGCATAGTGTAGTTTGCTTGGATCACTCATGTAGCGCGATATCATGCTTACTGCTTGAACAATATCTGGTCTTGTATTCGTGAGATAGATCAACGAACCAACCAAACTTCTGAATAGTGAAGCATCGGCCTTAGCTGCTCCATCATCCTTACTTAGCTTTTCATTCACAGCCATTGGTGTCGTCACTGGTTTGCAGTCGACCATCTGGAACTTCTTCAAGAGGTCTTCGGTATATTTTTCTTGAGAAAGAAAAAGCCTTCCTGAGATTGTCGTACTTGGATCCCGAGAAAATATCTCATGAGTCCCAAGTCTGTCATCTCATACTCCCTCATCATCGCTCGTTTGAATTCTTCTCCCATTGCTTGCTTGGTGCTGGGATAAATTAAGTCGTCAACATAAAGACAAACTATAAGGAAATTACCCGCACCATCTCGTTTCACATAAAGCGATGGTTCGCTTGGACTTCTTTCAAATCCATTCTGGTGAAAGTAGCGATCAATTTTACTGTTCCAGGCTCTTGGTGCTTGCTTTAGCCAGTACAAAGCTTTGCGAAGTTGATAAACTTTTCTTTCTTCTCCCTTGATGATGTAGCCTTGAGGTTGTTCCACGTAGACCTCCTCCTCAAGTTCTCCATTCAAGAAAGCTGACTTCACATCCAACTGGTAGGCTTTTATCTCCAATTGTGCTGCAATTGCTAGTACTGTACGAATTGTCTCCATCCTTGCAACGGGCGCAAATGTCTCGTTAAAGTCTATTCCAGGTTGTTGGGAATAACCTTTTGCGACAAGCCGAGCCTTGTGCTTCTGGATAGAGCCATCTTCATTATACTTGGTCTTATAGACCCATTTCAGCCCAATAACTTCTTTCTCTTTGGGCTTTTCAACCAGCTCCCATGTTTCATTTTTATGGATGACTTTCATTTCTTCATCCATAGCTTTTCTCCATTTTTCTTCAGTTGCTGCTTCTTCATACTTTTGTGGTTCACAAGCAAGAAAAGCAACTGGACCGCATGAGTTGTAAATATCTTGTAAAGGACGTACCTTTCTTGGGGGAGAGCTTGACCCTGATGAAGATGAACTTCTTGGGCATGTTGGCGGAGTAACTGGTTCAGGTTCTGGACCTGGTTGTTCTTGGGTTGATTCTTCTTCTTCAAGTATTAGTGGCGCCTCGACATTAGTGTTGTTTCCATCATCCCAACTCCATGCATTATGCTCATCAAAGATGACATCTCTGGAGATTACTAACTCATTGGTCCTGGGATTAAGTAGCCAGTAAGCTTTGGATTCTTCGTTATACCCGATGAAGATGAGCTTTTCTCCCTTCTCATCAAACTTTTCTCTGTGTTTTGATGGAATATGAGAATATGCGATGCATCCAAAGACTTTGAGAGAAGTTACCGTGGGCTTTTGATGATGCCATGCTTCATACGGCGTCTTGTCTCGCACTGCTTTAGTTGGCGAACGGTTGAGAATGTAGACCGCGGTGTTGACAGCTTCAGCCCATAGTTTGTTTGGTAAGCCTTTTCCCTTCAGCATGCTCCGAGCCATCTCCACGATCGTCCTGTTCCTCCTTTCTGCCACGCCATTTTGTTGAGGAGTGTATCGGACTGTCAGCTCCTTCTTGATTCCTTGATCTTGACAATATTGTTGAACTCCTTAGATGTGAATTCTCCTCCTCGATCAATGCGTAACACCTTTAAGGAATGCCCACTTTGTTTTTCAACGAGCGCCTTGAACTTCAAGAATGTGGTGAATGCTTCCAATTTTTGTTCTAGGAAGTACACCCACATCATCCTGCTGTAATCATCAACAAACAAAAGAAAATATCTTTTGTTGTTTAATGACGGTGTTCGAACTGGTCCGTATATGTCAGCGTGAACCAATTCTAAAGACTTCCTGGCTCTCCATGATGACTTAGCAAAGGGAAATCTATGAAATTTCCCAAAAATGCAGCCTTCACAAACTCTAACTTCTCCACCAATACTAGGTAGCCCAATCACCATATTTCTGGACTTTAAAACCCTTAAGGCTCTATAATTCAAATGCCCAAATCGTAAATGCCATAATTCAGTTTCATCAACTGCAGTTGCTTTCATGGCATAATTTTGTACCGATGACATCACCAATGGAAAAACCTTATTTTCTGTCATCTGTACTTTGGCAACCACCTGCTTCTTTCTTTTATCGTAAATTGTGCATTCATTATCTTCAAAATGCACAATATACCCTTTCTGGATAAGTTGCCCAACACTTAGTAAGTTTTGAGCAAGACCGGGGACATACAGAACATCATGCATATTTTTAGATGCTCCTTCTCCAATTTTTACTGTAACTATTCCTTTTCCTTCTATTTTCTGAAGTTTACCATCTCCTAGCTTAACTTCAGAATCTACGTCTTCATCTAGACTTATAAAACCTTTCTTATCTCCGGTCATGTGATTACTGCAGCCACTGTCTAAATACCAAATATCTTTAGGTTCTTGCATTGCATTATAGCAGGAATAAAATACTTGGTCTGGAGATTCATTTTTCTCCATGTAGTTGGCTTGATTTTTCTTCTTGAGCCAACAATCTTTATCCACGTGATTTAACTTTTTACACGTGGTGCATTTATATCTGCAGTTTTCACTTTTATGACCGAGTTTTTTGCAAACATTGCAATAAGGTTTTGAAGAAGGATTTTTGCCATACCTTCGGTTGTTGTTGCTGAATTTTTCCTCACGTCCCCAGTTTGAGCTTTCTCCTCGGCTAAATTCTCCGGGATTCTGGAAGCTTCTTGAATTTTCTTTCTTGTCCCCAAAAGTCACCTTGGACTGAAATGCCTGCTCCAATGATTTTTCAGCTGACCTGCTGCTCATCCTTTCTTCATGCACCTCAAGAGAACCCATTAGCTCATATAATGATAATTTTGACAAATCTTTTGATTCTTCTATGGCGGCGACAATATGATCAAATTTTGCGGGTAAATTTCGCAAAATTTTCTCAATAACTTTCTTATCTTCAATAGTGTCTCCATAACTTTTAATTTGGTTGATAACGTTGGAGACCCTATTGTAGAATACTTGAACTTTCTCATTATCTTTCATGAGAAAATTATCAAATTCTCGCCATAAAGATTGGAGTTTGATAGAAATTACCTTTTGGGTTCCTTGAAATTCTTTCTTAAGAATTTCCCATGCATCCTTAGAATTTGAAGCGCCAAGAATTCTTGGAAAAATTGATTTGCTTACCCCTTGTTGGATGAACAATAATGCTTTGGCATCTCTCTTTTTCTTCTCCTTGTACTCCTTTTGCTTGCTTTGATCCCATGTTTGTAATTCTACCGTCGACTCCGGTACATCATAGCCATCTTCAATTAATTCCCATAAATCTTGAGACATGAATAGAGTTTTCATTTGTAAACTCCAATAATCATAACTATCACCATCAAATATGGGTATAATTGAATGTATATGGGGTTTGATTTATGGCCATGGTTTAAGTGTAAATAATGGGAATATAGTGGTTTAAGGTGTAGATGATGGAAAGTGGTATGGGGGGACCAAAGAAAAAACTTGGCTCTGATACCAATTTGTTAAAACAATGGAAGTGTTAGTGGGTATATGAGAGTCAAGAAAAAGAATATGACAAAATAACAAGTTTATAAAAGAAACTTTGTTTTTATTACAAAAGAGGACTTCTAGTACTAGAGAACTTCTTTTCTTGATTGATTTCTCAAACAACATGTTCACCTCCCTATTTATAGGACATTATAACCGACTTTAATTGTTCTACATAGTTCTGATTTTTTCTCATACATTCTAGATTTCTCTATTAACTATTAACTGTTATATGGACTAGATAATTCTTTATGCTTCTAGACACTTCTATGGACTAGATAATTCTTTATGCTTCTAGACACTTCTATGGACTGGGCTTTTCTTGGACTTGGACATTACAGATTACATTTTTAACATAGAATTCCATGAGTTCGCATATATTTCAAAACTTCCACAACCTTAACCTTTCTAGACCTTGCATATCACATATCCTTGAAAAGCTATTCCACTCACCATCTCAGTAACTAATGTGCTTTATTGATTGTAGGGGTACTACATACTCCAACCAATCAAAAGCAGCCACGTGGCACGGTCATCCATCCATCAGGTCGCCACGATCTCTACCTACTAGTAGCTCGACCGCAACGACCCGACCACGCAACCAGCAGCGACCTGATTATACACATGTGCTCTCATTCAATGCACAGAATATTCTCGTCAGTTACATAATTAATTCACAAGGATGATCCTCGCGCGTTACACAATCAATCCTCATTATGACGGCGGAGAATCTGCAAGATCCACGATCCACGCTTTTCTACCTTCTATAAGAACAGAACTACGATGGCTTGATCTCTAAGTTCAACTCCCCCGAGCTAGAGTACATATGCAATCTCAATCTCAACGAGGTGCAGCCACCCCGATCTCAAACATCCCCCTTTGGTCAAGTCTTCCAACGACCTGATCTAGTAGTGCATTAATCTAGAAATAGGTTAATACATTTGGCGCCGACTGCAAGGAATTCGATATAATCGAAAAACCCAAACCCTCCCACCCAAGATCAAAATCATTCACTCAAATGACTACCCCAGAGTTAACTATCCAGGATCTGCATGCACAAATCACTCTTTTACAGGAAGAAAATGCGCGTTTGAAGGCTGCACAAACCGACAGCCCCACACAAGTCCAAAATGGGGGTCGTGGAGTCATTCCTGTTGATGACTCCAACCAGAAATACGAACAACTCAGCCAACAACTGGCGGAGTTCAAAGCTTCCCAGGCTCTCCTTCACCATTCCAAGAGCCACACTGCGGAGCAACTTGCCGTCCAGTCCCTCCAGCAGTTCCAGGAATCTCCTTTCTCCAAGGAGATCCTGGAACACGAATTGCCTAACAAGCTGAATGCCCCCAAGTTCGACCAGTATGCAGGAGTCGGAGATCCGACCGACCATATTAAGAGATTCCGGAAATCCCTTCCTCTAATCAAGGAGGATCACCTTTTGTGTTTGCTGTTCCAGTCTAGTCTCACCGGACCTGCTCTTGACTGGTTTCACCGTTTGAAATCAGGATCCATCAGCTCCTTTGCAAAGCTCGAGAAGCAATTTGTCATCTTCTACATCCACAACAAAAAGCGCCCAGTCACCATCGATTCCATCTTCAAAGTCAAGCAACGAGATGGTGAGTCACTAAGCGTTTTCTTTGCTCGTTTTAAATCTGAATTACACTCAATTCAGGATTTTGCAAAGGAGCACGAGACCTTTGCAACCATCGCATTCACTCACGGTCTGACCCAGGGGTCCGACCTCCACAAATCGCTAGCCATGAAGCGACCTTCTTCCTTGGACGAGCTCTACCTAAAGGTAGATCGTTATATCAAGCTCGAAGAAGCCCCCACTGGGAGGGAGAAGAATCACGTAGTCAGCAATGTGGAGTCTGGCTCAACCAAGCGACCTCGGTCAGATGGCAAGAGGTTCAAGGCTAATTCGTTGCCTACCGAGCAGCGAGAATATCACCGGTTTGCAAGACCAGCCGGTTACATATTTGAGCGAATCAAGCACAACCACTGGTGCAGGATTCCCACCTTCACACAGTTGGAGGATACATCCGGTCGACCGTACTGCAAAGTCCACAAGGTACGGTGTCATCAGACAGATGACTGTCGCGTTCTGAAACGCGCACTTCAAACATGGGCCGACGAGAAAAGGCTCAACAATTGGATCCTCGACAGACAGGAGGATTCCACAAGCAAGCGGACGAGGAAGGAGTCCAGAACGCCTCCCCGTTCCCCAAAAAGAAATCACAGCAAGGCCAGAACGGCCTCAGCAAGCCCAGTCCGCAGCAGAGGGCGTAGCCTCTCCCAACGCTTAGGTCCAACAGGAGACCTACGCGACCAGCTTAACAAAAAGGTCGCACATAAGATTGACAGTGATAGCGAATCGGAAAGTCATGTAGTCTACATGATTGACGAATCCCACCACACCCCTGTCTCACGGGAAAAGAAGAGATGAGTAGAACATCTTCACCATGTTTACTCCCTTACTGGCCGAGCAGCTCGTTCCAACATCCCTGCCCGCCAAGAGTCCGACATCACTTTCACCGAGGACGATCTCAACAAGGTCGTTACTCCTCACAACGACGCCCTTGTCGTTGAACTACGGATAGCAGACTATACCATCAAGAGGGTATTCATAGACCCTGGCGCATCATGCAACATCCTCATGTACAGAACCTTCAAAGACATGAGGTTGCCCGATTCAGTTCTCATCCCCGATTTCGCACCCATCCTAGGCTTCAATAGTTCAAGGGAAGATCTTAAGAAGAAATTCTTTTACCCGTCACTGTGGGTAGAAAGGAAAACAAAGTCGTTTTAACCACCAAGTTCAGCATCCTCAATATCGCAAGCAAGTACAATGCGATTCTGGGTCGAAAGTGGATCCATGCTATGAGAGGTGTGCCGTCAACGTATCATCAAGTATTCCGCTATCCTGGCCCTCATGGGATAATGGAACTCCGTGGCAATCAGAACACCGCACAGGAATGCCATGGCATTGTCGAAGCTGTACCACCGTCAAAGCCATCCACCTCTGGAGCCAAGGATGCTGAAGTCAAAGGAAAGAGCCCAATCTCACCAGAGGCTCAACAGGGCGACAACAAGTCAAAAAGCCCATCCAAAGAAAAGAGTGAGGCCACCAAATAGCAACTACAGAAGGAGCTAGCGAGCTCCCCCAAGCTTAATCTCGGAAGTATTGATCCAGGAGTACGTGTGAACCTAGGGTCAGAAGATGACCCGAGATATGTCTATGTAGGGGCAGAGTTAGAAGAAGATAAGTTCAATAACTTTGTAAATTTTCTTTCAACTAATAAAGATGTTTTTGCTTGGTCGTATATCGATATGCCTGGAATAGACCCATCAATTGCATGCCATAAACTGCGGGTCAATCCCAATTATCGACCTGTCAAGCAGAAACCAAGAAGGCTTGCTCCCAAATTTCACGAAGCTGTCAATGAAGAAATCAGCAGACTTAAACAGGTCGGCTTCATCAGAGAAGTCGATACTCCAGACTGGCTAGCCAACATCGTGCCAGTCCTAAAGAAAAATGGGAAAACAAGAGTCTGTATCGACTTCACAAGTTTGAACAAAGCTTGTCCTAAAGATTCATTCCCACTGCCACGAATCGATAGGCTAGTCGATCAGACATGCGGTTTTGAGCTACTGTCATTCATGGACGCATACTCAGGGTATAACCAGATCCCAATGTACGAGCCTGACCAAGAGAAGACCTCTTTTACAACAGAGCAAGGTATTTTCTGCTACAAGGTTATGCCATTCGGGTTAAGGAATGCAGGGGCGACCTATCAAAGACTGGTCACAAGAATGTTCGACGACCTCCTAGGTCGAACAATGGAAATCTACATTGACGACATGCTAGTGAAGAGTAACCAAGAGCAAGATCATTTGTACAATCTCGACCAGGCATTCCAAAGATTAAGACAATACAGAATGCGTCTCAATCCAGAGAAGTGTTTGTTCGGGGTTGCATCAGGAAAATTCCTCGGCTACTTAGTCACCAGACGAGGTATTGAAGCAAATCCCGACCAGATCAGAGCCCTGATCGACATGCCAAGCCCAAAAACAAAGAAACAAATCCAGAAGCTCAACGGCATGGTGTCAGCTCTGAACAGATTCATCTCCAGAGCATCAGACAAATGCCGACCAATGCTCCATATCCTAAAGAAGGGGGCTACATATGAATGGACAGAAGAATGCGAGAAGGCCTTCACCGACCTCAAGGCCTATTTATCCACTCCACCAGTTCTCACTAAACCTAATGACGGAGATATACTCGGTATCTACCTCGCAACTTCCGATTTCGCGATCAGTGCAGTACTGTTCAAAGAGGAAAATCAGGTCGAAAGACCAATTTACTTCACGAGCAAAGTCTTACAACAGGCCGACATAAGGTACACACCTCTAGAGAAATTAGCATTAGCACTCCTTTATGCTGCATGCAAGTTCAGACCTTATTTCCAGGCCCACACTGTCAGAGTAATCACCGACCAGCCGTTACGCCATATATTAGAAAAGAAGAACAAAACAGGTCGTATGGCTCGATGGGCGGCCGAGCTGGGTGATTACACATTTGAGTTCGTCTCTCGACAGGCCGTCAAGGGCCAAGTCATCGCAGATTTCTTAGCAGACTATCCAGCAGAAGACACCAATTGGGAACCAGAACCTGAAACAAGACAAGTCCAGAACAGCCCTCCTGACACATGGCAGCTATATGTAGATGGTTCCCACAACCCCAACGGAAGTGGCATAGGTGCTGTATTAATTTCTCCTGAGGGTTCACAGCTCGAGAGAGCAACTTGTCTCGACTTTTCGACCTCCAACAACGAGGCCGAATACGAAGCTCTAATCCAAGGCCTACAAATGGCTATCGACCTACAGGCAGTCCGCCTCAAGGTGTACAGTGATTCTCAATTGGTAGTCAATCAGATTACCAATAATTACCAGATCAATGGTGTCAACTTAATCCGATATGCCAGCAAAGCAAGGGACCTCATCAGCAAGCTCAGTTATTTCACAATCGATCACATCCCTAGAGATGACAACAGACATGCTGATTCACTGGCATTCTTAGCATCTAAGATCGAATCAGACCGACCGCGGGCTCTCACCATAGCAGTCAATACACAGCCCGCATATCTGTTCAAAGAGGAAAATGTTCATCAAATCTCTGATCTACTAGACACAACACCAGCAGACATCCAAGGAACTTGGATGGAGCCTTTCATCACTTACCTTCAAACTGGTGTGCTTCCATCCAACAAGAGGGAGGCCAATCAATTATTACATAAAGTCACTATGTATAAGATCCATGAGGGTAAGTTATTCAGAAAATCTGCAACCGGTCTATTGTTACGGTGCTTGATTCCCCAGCATGGCCAGATCATCTTCCAAGAAATCCATGAAGGAGAATGCGGAAACCACTCCGGAGGTCGAACATTAGCTCATTAAGCGATCTCCCAGGGATATTTCTGGCCAAGAATGAAAGAAGATGCCAAGAAATTTGTGTTGAAGTGTAAAGAATGCCAGCGTTTTGCTGATAACCAACATCAGCATCCAAACGATCTAATCAACATCACTGCGCCATGGCCATTTCACATGTGGGGGCTAGATATCATGGGCCCTTTCATCAAAGAAAATAAGTCTGAAAAGAAGTTTGTTCTAGTCGCCATTGACTACTTCACAAAATGGGTAGAAGCCGTTGCACTCGCCAACATCACTCAAGCTGATGTTCAAAGATTCATGTGGGAAAACATAATCACACGATTCGGTCTACCAAAGCGAATAGTCACGGATAATGGCACTCAGTTCGTGGGCAAAAACATTAAAGCTTTCTACGAGCTATGGAAAATTGATCATTCTAGGTCAACACCTAGATATCCACAGTCCAACGGCCAAGTCGAAGCTGCAAATCGACAGATCCTGAACAACTTAAAGAAAAAGCTTGAGGATCAACACGATCAATAGCCACAACAGCTAGAAAACATCCTGTGGGCTTACAGAACAACTCCTCGTACATCCACAGGGATGTCACCATTTAGTCTTTGCTATGGAGTTGAGGCCGTTATTCCCACCGAGTTAACATTTGGAACGACCAAATCCCTTCTGGTCGACACGGAGCTTAACAATCAGGTCTGGTCGTTCGGAATCGATCTCCTTGAAGAACGACGAAATCACGCCGTTATAAAACTTGAGCAATATCAACAACGACTTAAGCGAGCTTATAACAAAGGCGTACGACCTAGATATTTTCAACCAGGAGAACTAGTCCTAAGGAAGATGTTCCACAACAAAAGGAAAGATATTATTGGCAAACTCAATGCCAATTGGGAAGGCCCTTACATTGTCACCAAGGTTCAAAGCAATGGTTCTTATCGTCTTCAAACACCAGAAGGAGAGGTCGTTAAGAACCCATGGAATGCTTATCACTTGAAAAAGTTTTATCAATGAAATGTAAGCATCTATTCATTACATTTCAATATATAATCTCATCTTTGCCTTCATCTCAGCTCAAACATGAATGGCTCTTAAGGTCTAATCCCTCGACCTACAAATTATCAATACTCTAGTCCCTTTGATAATTTCAATTTTGTTAAGTTCGTACATGTGCAACTTAACCTGGTACATTGGTCATATCATTCCCACGACCCATGTGCAATCAAGCAACCATGCATGCGACCTCATCTACCAGCAGGTCCAACACTATGATTACTACTTGTTTGCAAAACTCATACAAGCAGACAACGTAACAAAAATGACAATGTAAGATAAATCATTGAAATTTCTTTTTACTTGATGAGATTCTAACCACTACAGGTAAAGGCAAAGTTAAACTAAGGCATACAAGAAGAACGGTTTCAGTTCGTCCTGCTTGCAGCCATTCATCTCGTCTACCTGCCTTCTGAACGAGCTACCAGGACTCCCTGGAAACTAGCTGATCAGAAAGGCTTAATTACAAGCTCATCAAATAAACTATCAAATACTGCTGTTCATTACAACTCCAAACAAAACAGATGATTGTATACTCAAGCTCACAAACGCAGAAGACTGCTTTGAGAAAGGCCAACGAAGACTTACTGCAAGAACAAGGAGTGCAAGAAGCAAACTTTGCACAAGGTTACCCAATACAAGAAGGTCGGTACCAGGACTAGCTCACTGCTGCACAGACTGGTCGCCGGAACCATCAATCTCCGTACGGCCACTGGCAACCTGGTCATTAGGGCCCGTCAAGGTGTCCTGAGCTGGCACCAAAGTTCCATCGGCACCACCTCGCTTTTCCTCTCCTTCGGGCGACCCCATCAAAGCTTCCTTCAAGTTGTCGTAGTAGGCCTTCCACGCTACGCCATTCTCTTGGCATGCGTGCTCCCAGTAATCAGCAGAAGCCTTAGCAGCAGCAGCAGAATCTTCTTTCAAGTGCTCCACCGTCTCCTTCAACTGCTCCACCGTCTCCTTCAAAGCCGCGACCTGTGCATCCCTGTCCCTCACCTTGCACTCAGCAACAACAGCAACGTTCTTCGCCTGCTCGAGCTTATCATTGAGGTCCTTCAATTCAATCTCAGCTCGAGCACCAACCTCAGCAACCAAACGCACCTCCTGGAAGCTGGCGTTGAGCTGCAAATGCAAACAGAGTTCAGTCAGCAAGGAACAAACACAACCAAAAAAGACTTATGATAAAACTCACCAAAGACAGCGTCGCGTTTATCTTGGAGCAGGTCACCAACAAAGTCTGCGACTTCATTGCTCGAGCATCAGCATCCAGAACGATGCCCTCATTCACAGCCCGGGCAACACAAGGGTCGTCAATAGCGTTGTCGTTCTCATACACGACATGCTTCTCACCGCGGCCATCTAAATAATCGAACGGCCCGGGGCGAAACTCAGACGATATCCCCTTGCCTTTCTGCAAGGGCCCAGCAGCAGTCTTCCTGGACTTCAGAGGAGGCTCAGGAGATTTCACAAACTTTGGAGGATCAGGGGATGGCATAGTTGGAGGCTCCATCAACTTCAGGTTCCCTGCAAGTGACCTCTTCTTCCCGGCCAAGGCAGGCAACTTAGGGTTTGAGGTCGGAGGGGATACGACTGGGGGGCTCGCCACTACCTCCCCCCTGCGCGAACTAGCACCAGATCGTTCCTTCTCCGACCTCTGAGCAGTGCTTCCAGAACGCCCTCTCTCCTCAGGCCTCGAGCTACCACCAACTCGTTCCTTCTCCCCAGCACGCGAGCTACCACCAGAACGCCCAGCATCAGCTTTATGTACAGAAGACATATGGGCCTTCCTCAGCGACTTCCTCCTCTCGAGCTCTTCTTCAACGGTTTTCGGACCACCCTTCGGAATAAAATGGTCCCTCAGGTGGGGTAAGAACCGTATCTTCCGACTATCAGCCCACAAACCAAAACAGTTCAGAGCCGACTTCAAGTCGTTCTTCCTCACCAAGTGGTCGTCCCTGATCGCTGCAAATAAAATATAAAGTCAGCAAGTTCGGAAGAAAGAAATTCATCTACCATCCTAAGGCTAACAACCAGAAACTTACGAGCATCATTCCTAGTCACATGACGCAACTGGATACTCCCCTCAATGATCGACCCAGTAATCAGCATGGGATCTTTCCACCATGGCTCACTACTAACCGGGTAGATCAAAGGCAAACGTTCTGGCCTAACTTGCATATTATAGCCCGCAAAATCGGCCTTTGAAGAACGTTTGAAAGTAAAGTGGTCCAACACATCTTTCACAGTGATGTTCCACCTATGCAACTTATTCAGGTCGTCAATTACCCTCATATTTCTCCAGAAATTGCCATTCATCTGGCAGGGGGCTCGACCAATAGCATTCAACAGGTCGACCACCAAACAAGACAATAGCAGCCTCACCCCAGCTCGGAATTGGGTCAAAGTAAAAACAGTCGAGAAGGGATTTTTAGGTCGATACTCAGCAGAAAGTAAACGATCTCCTAAAAATCTAATCTCCAAATGCTCAATCGAGCTAAGACCATACTGCTTCCTAAACGCAAAATGCCTATTTACATACTTAAGGTTCACTACTCTACACATCGAGCCATCGTCTCCTTCCACCATTTCCTCGTCAGACGAGTCCGCCCCATGAGAGCCGCTACTCTGGGGGCTATCAGAATCCACACCATGAACGGGAGAGAAGGTTTCAGATTGAGTCCTTTCAGACTCATACTCCTCACCGCCACCACCACTCAAGTTATCATTTTGAGAGTCACTCGCGTCCGACATTTCTACCAAGCAACAGAAAAGAAAACAAAAGATGAAAGAAAAGAAAGAGAAGAAAACTAACCTCACGAGCTCTCAAGGTTCTTCAGATCGCAAGAGAAAAGCGGCAGCAATTCAAATAAAGGCGAGATAGGTAAACCCTTCTCAAGAGAGCTACAGTTTAAATACTGTAGCACATACAATCCCAGCCATCAGTTCGAAACAGGTAAACGGCTGAGATCGAGCAGAGAATCCACATCTATTGCAGTTATTTTCCACTTAACAAACGATTCACATCCACCGTCGGATCATCCCACTTGCCACACAAAGACCATATCAGGCAAGAAGTGCGTCAGTTGCCATAACTGCACAGCTAGCTGCTCGAGGAAAATCCTCCACTTCCCCGTAAGAGCGCCATGATTACTGCAGACAAGCCTGCATGACTGCCACGTCCGCAAATTCAAAAAGCAAACTACAAATCAGCATCGATCAGAGTTCTTAGTCTTTTCAGCCCGACTACTACAGCCGACCTAAAAAGAGGGGGCTTATGTAGGGGTACTACATACTCCAACCAATCAAAAGCAGCCACGTGGCACAGTCATCCATCCATCAGGTCGCCACGATCTCTACCTACTAGTAGCTCGACCGCAACGACCCGACCACGCAACCAGCATCGACCTGATTATACACACGTGCTCTCATTCAACGCACAGAATATTCTCGTCAGTTACATAATTAATTCACAAGGATGATCCTCGCGCGTTACACAATCAATCCTCATTATGACGGCGGAGAATCTGCAAGATCCACGATCCACGCCTTTTTACCTTCTATAAGAACAGAACTACGATGGGTTGATCTCTAAGTTCAACTCCCCCGAGCTAGAGTACGTAGGCAATCTCAATCTCAACGAGGTGCAGCCACCCCGATCTCAAACATCCCCCTTTGGTCAAGTCTTCCAACGACCTGATCTAGTAGTACATTAATCTAGAAATAGGTTAATACATTGATTTTACCTTCCCACTTCTTTGCAAAGAGCATCTATTAAAATTAGAATGTTCCTCACCCAAAAATTGTTATTATATTTGTCTTAAAACTTTCTAAGAACTCAACAAAAAAATTTCCATCTATCAAAATTCTGGGTAGGCTATGAATTAAAGAAGTGGAATAGGTGATAAGTTTGATAGAGTTTGATGGTTATCTAATGATTTGATGTTTTGAATGAAAGTAATGGCAAGAAAAAGAGGTGTTGGAGTCTTTCAGCGTACTCAGGATTAGATGAATCAACAGTATGCAACAATGAGGCTAATGGAGATCCTTTTGCTAAGAGGAACAAAGATTTTCTTAATCTGGGTGGTAAAAAATTCGATGGAAATGTTACAGCGTTACTGAGGTCCAAAAGCAAGAGCTTGCTTCACATCAGTTACAGGGTGGAGCTACTGTGTTAGGATGCTTTGAAAGTTGGGGTAGATCTTGTTGCAATGACCTGGGAGGATTTCAAAAAAAAAACTTTCGAGAGAAGGTATCTTTTAGTGCGTGCGTGCTTAGATAGACGGATCAGTGGATGAATTCATAAAGCTAAAGCAATGCACTATGACTGTGCCTGAGTACACTAACAGATTCAACTAGCTATCCATGTTTGTTCCGCAGATATATCAAGTTAAGAAAAGGAATCCGCATTTAGGCTAGGGCACTAGGTGATGAAGCATGGAATACAATAACCCATCTGCACAAACAGAATGGAAAACCCAAATCACCAAGTTTCTTCCCAAACAAGGGGTTTGGTGGTGGTGGTGGCGTTTTGTGTTTTGGAAACATAACATGGAAAGAGAACAGAGTTTAGATATAATAACCTCTTGATGAACAAACACAGAAACCTTACTTTGACTCTCCATTGATGAAGAAGGTAGAGAGGATTCTCTTTCTCTTTGAATGGATTAGCTAGGTTTAGGTTAGAGAAATTTCGGCTGGAAGGAATGCTTATGAAGTTATGATGAATGAATCAGGTCAGAATGGTTAAATATATACGTATATAGACTAACTCAGTATATCATATGAGTTTGTAAATCTGAGTCAGACTTAAAAACAAGTCAAATCGGCTGAGTAACGAGTTATCTACTAAGGTGACAATTGGGTTGGGTCTATCTATTTATCTTTTCTGCAAATACTAGCGTCTAGGATTCAAATTACACAACAAATCTCTAGCTTCACGGCCATTATACAGCTTAAAAATATCATTGGCTAGATATTTTCTACCCAAAATACAAGATAAAGGTTACCACGTTGTTTGGAATAAACTGTTACTGTTGAGAAGCGACATCAGAAATTAGAAATCAAATGTGCATGTCAACCAATAAGCATGGGAATTTCATCAATACTGTAGGACATCTAAGTACATATGTTTGGTTAACAATTTTAACATACGAAAATGATCATTCCTTCATATAGTAGAGAATGGATATGTACATATGTTTTTCATGCATAATTCGTGTGTTTGTACCCCAGGCAGACTAGTAGAGTTCTTGGTATGCCTTGCTCCCCACCCTAACAAGAAGAAGAAAACATTCTATAATTTCTACATAAAGAAAAAATTGATCATATCTACATCTGCTTTTATAATCGAATTTAAACCTGGGATCTAGTTACTTGAATCACTACTCGGTTACCTCCATCAAATTGTATCCTTCTTTTTGTATTCCATTAACCTGGCCAGGACTTTTCCTAACCAGGTTTGTATATTCTCTGTTTCCTTGCCAGAAATGCAAAAACTGCAACTTATTTTCCTATGGAAGTGGTTCGCCTTAGGCCTTCCTAGCAACAGGCCAACAGCATTCCATTTAATCAATCATTTCTTCTTCTTTTTTCTCTTGTTTACTTATTTCCCCCAACTCCACCTAATTGCTGTCAAATAACTCTGTTTATGAAAATTGTCGCATGCTACATGATCAACTCTAGAGGTTCGAAGCATCAGTAACCGTATACAAAAGATCTTGCACAACTTCAGCTTATAATTGTTGCCAGTTACCTGTATACAAAAGGAACATAAAAAGTAAAGAACCATATTAGCAACCGTACCATCCAACCATATTTTCAATTCTTCAAGACAAACAGACTGACCAAGAAGGAGATTTTAAATTTTGAAACACTTCTCCTTTGATGAAAAAATATGTGTGACCATGGTTGCCGCCTAAGTACACATCTATAGACATCTATCAAGATACCAATAGATTTTTGATATAAGTATATTGAAATTTATCATTTTTTTGTATCAAATAGATAGCTAGTCTCCAAACACAACCATATGTAATACTAAATTTTATAGTTGTTTTGAACACCAATCTAATCTTCTTTTATAGGCTTCGGATTGAGATGGCTTCCTCCTTTGTTGGAACAACTAACATTATTTACCAAGACCACATATATGATGAAAGAGAACTAGGCCCCAATAATGATATTCCGACTTATGCGAAATTTATCTGTAAAATGAAGCAACATTACATGGTAGATAAGTAGTCGAGTTAAACATAAAGGCCCTGTTTGCTTGCCCATTAGAAATTAAAATCTAACTAAGAACTTAGGTGATAGTAGCCCATTGGTCCCCCCCCCCCCCCCCCACCCCCACCCCACACACACACACACACACTATGTATCCTTTTTGCAGTTTTGAAATGACAGCAAAGTTTTAGATACCTGTACTTCATGTCAATTAAATAAAAAAATTTGGTGGTGAAACCATCTATAAATACCTATCAATACCCTGAACCACCTTAATTTTTAAGCATCATTGTTTAGGTAAACTTTTGCATGCAACCAAGCACAGCCATATAACACAACGGATGCATATATGGATAACTGTGAATAGTCCACATTTTTTATTTTTTATTATTTTCAATCAAAAACAAATTTTATTGATAAACAAAACAATAATATATGTATTAGTAATTTAGTATTAACAAAGATGTGAAACAGGGATTCACATCAAAATCACATATTTACAAGTGGTTCAACAGATACGTGTACGAAAATAGCGTGAAATTCAAAATTTCCATCATTATTAATATCATAAGTTTTAAGGACAAACAGTCTGTCCTTGAACACAGATGAACACTCAGCTTAGCTTGGTATCCCAGCAAAAACATCAAAAGTTTGCTGGTCAAACTGAACCAAAAAAGTAAGATGAGCTCACAGCTTTGTTTGACTTGATAAATATTCTACCAAACTTTCCATGAAAAAAATATGCAAACACAGCAATTGAATGTAATAGTCTAGGAATGGCAGCAAAGTTGTGATATTATTTGCTTCATCCTTGGCAGGGATCTCAGTAATGATACCGGCTAGGCGCCAACCAAGAAAACAAAGACCCTCACTCACCTTAGATGTAGCTATTATCTGAACATTCAAATCAAATGGACCAACGCAAATAAAACAAAGCATACAAGTTTAACTTTCCTCCTGCAGAGGCTCAAGTACTCAGATATTCTGATTACAATCCAATTTCGGAATTATGTGAAGGATGAAAAATCAACCGAAAAATCAAAATTCACTTCTACAGATTTATATAGTTGGCAAGTGGCAAGTCTATAATTCGTAAGTTCAGGAAAAGTTAAAAAAAAAGAGAGAAAAGGGGGGGGGGGGGGGGGGGGGGGGGGGGGGGGTGGGGGTGTGTGGTTAAGATAGAAGATATCTATACCATGAGATGGGAACAATGGTGCATGACGAAAATAGACTTTATGCTAGTAATCGAAAAAGATCAAATTGCTTACCAAACATCCAAACTAATAAAGCCCCAAATGTTTTAGCTCGGTGACACAACTAGGATCGAGTTCAGGGGGAGGTTTATTATCTTCTCGGCTTTCCACCACGTATTCCTGCCATCAAACCAGTATCAGTTTTCACTAGTGATGCACATACCCAACGACACCACATTTGCAGAAAAGAAGAATAAAAATGATGAAACTAAAATTGTTACAGTATAATAATTTACTGAAAGCACTTCAACATCTCTCTTTTAGAACAGTCTCTTGAATTCTTATCAATCTCTGAATTTTTAGAACAATTTCAATCGTAGCTTGGGAATTGCCTAGTGAAAAACGTTTTTCTAGCTGTTTATGTCAAGTAAAAAAAAGTGAGAGGAAAACTCCCACCCTTGTATTTCAGGTGACAGGTGTCAAGAACTGACCATTTTCGTTTTCTTATTTTCTCGTTTCAAAACGTGTCAGGATATTTTTCTTAATAAAAAGCAAAAGTTACACATACCTATCCAGATGCACTCAACCTGTTGACAATGTTATCAATTGATAGTAAATAAGTTTTAATGCTGGACATAATACAAGGAAGAAGCATAAGAAAAGCCACCCATTGTATTTATATTCCTGTCATTCTTTTGATGACATGCTAGTATTTCAATCATGTGCATTCAGTCTAAAGGGAGATAGACATTTTATCAATTTAACAACTATAATTTGATTGCGTGCAGTGTAAAGTAAATGGTTGCAATGTTATCCATATGCATTCATCAAACGAATTCATCATATAATCTTTTCGTAAAATGGACTTCCAAGGATTCTACTATCTAACATGTCCGAATAAACAACAAAGAAGGATATGTATACAATCGACAAGGGTGGCTCATTTGATGCATTGTACTTGTATATTATATACCAATAAAACTTATAACGACCTCTCGAGAACCTTGTCAACAAAAACAACGAAGGCACTGTCTATAATTTTTGACTTCAACTTTTTGACAAATTAGTTATTTTGGTCCACAAACTTTCACCAAATTTTCAATCAAGTCCACCAAGTTTTATCCAATCAATTTGGTCCGCAAACTTTCATTCCGTTTGCAATTTGGTCTCAAATGATTGGAGTAGAATATATGGCTCATGACTTAACTTGAGACCAAATTGCAAACGAAATGAAAGTTTTCGGACCACATTGACCGGATAAAACTTTGTGGACTCGATTGAAAATTTGGTGAAAGTTTGTGGACCAAAATAGCTAATTTATCTCAACGTTTTGAAGGCTCTTTGCTGAGTGTAAAATTTTCTAGTATAAAATCATGTGTATATCCTTATTTATCTTGTCACATTCTCTAGAAATATTCAAAATATTCTCTAGAGATATTCACATGTTTACTGCCATGTTTGGCATGTACAGTTCTATATATTCCTCACAAGAGAAGAATACAACTATCTGATATTCATTTTCTTTCATGGTACTAGATTTGATCTCACGATCTTGATCCTGCAGCCCTACACACTGCTGCACCATCTCTCTCATTCTTTCTGTTTTTCCGCTGGTGAAATTTTCTTGCAACTGTTGCTTTCTCATTTCTACTTACGTTCCTCCCCTTTCTTTTGTCCCACTTCAATTAACCCCCTGGACCTATAATTTTCTTGGTCCTACGCGCCCACTTCTTTTCACCGTCTGAGTTGAGTTTAATAACCTTTCTTCTATATCACAACACGTCCTCACTACCACCTCTACTCACTTGAGCGCATTAATCAGTCTTCATATTCTCTTTCTTCCATTTGACATTATTACTGTGGTGTAACCATCACCACTTTACTTCTTTTAATTAATTCCCTACTTCATCTGGCCATTCATATAACATGCCTAAAGGCACCACTACATATCCCGGCTCTTCATCTGTTGATCCACATTCGTATCCTGATAGTGGTGTGAATCACCATATGACTGGTGATGCTCATCTTATGCAGAATCGCACACCATATAATGGCTCAGATGGAGTTCTTCTTGGTAATGGTAGTACTCTTCTAATATCCCACTACGGTGACATTTTTCTCTCCTTGGGTACTTAGTCATTTAAAATGTGGAATGCCTATTACATTCCTGACATGTGCAAGAATCTACTCTCAGTTGCAAAATTTACCAGTGATAATCAGGTTCTGTTCTCATTTGTTCCACATGGTTATACTATAATTGACTTACACACTGATGCTCCATTATATCGTGGAATATGTCAGGATGGCCTTTATCCAATTCTGCCTCCACACATCCGTCCTCATGCCTTATTGGCAGCTCAACAGTCATCTACATTGTGGCATAACCATCTCGGACACCCTCAAGCAGGGTATTATCTTACTTGGGCTCAAATAAGATGTTGTCTCCTGAATTCCGACTTACCAGATCCACATTCTGCAAGGGATGTGCATTATACAAATCCACATGCTTGCCATTTCTCAGGATGCTGACAGTGCGACCGCACCCTTTCATATAATTCATTCTGATGTTTGGATGTCGCCTGTTATATCTCCGCCTGGTTATCGGTATTATGTCATTTTCACTGACGACTTTACTCGTTACTCTTGGATCTATCTTATGCATGCTTTGTAAGTCTGAAGTTACTACACATTTTCGCACTTTTCTTGCTCGTAAAGAATCTTATCAGCTGCTCTATCAAGTATCTTCAGAGTGATGGTGGGTCTGAGTATGTGAATCACTCATTCACTAATTTATGTCAGACCTTGGGCATACAACATCGTTTATCTTGCCAACATGACATCTCATGTTCTTCTCACTTTACGGGCTGAAGCAGTTTCCATAGCAGTATACTTTACAATGGTCGTCACCATTTTCTCTCCGTTGGAAGAAGACCCCTTCCTACACTGAGTTGCTTACTTTTGGATGTGCATGTTATGCACATCTTGGTGATTATGGTTTTCGCAAATTACTATCACGTTCTGTTCAGTGTGTATTCTTGCGTTACACTTCACAACACAAAGGTTAAAGGTGCCTCGATCCAGTTACCAACAGGGTATATGTCTCTAGCCATGTCAGGTTTGATGAGTTGTGTTTTCCATTTGCTATTTCCCACCAACAATTGTCTTATCCACCTCAGACAGAGTATGTTGAGTTAGAGTTTGTACCGGTGGTCACAAATCCAGTTCAGCCACCAATATATCATTCTATTATTGCTACTACTACACCTGCTCATTCTTCAAGTGATGCACAATCTACCTTAGCTTCTAGTGCTGTCGCCACTTCAACAGCCATTCCCACTTCTATTGCTGCTCCTTCTATTGATACTTGTGTTCTTGCTCCTCCAGTTATTGCATACTTGCATCTTCTCAGCCACAGGGCGGTACTGATCCATTTTTTCGCCGCACCTATGTGAGGTCCCATGGTCCATCGCCTACTGACTACAGATGCTCCTGTTCATGCTCCTGGTTCTCAAGTTGTTGCATCTTCCTAACCACAGGGCCGTATTAATCCATTTTTCGGCCAAACCTATGCAAGGTCCCATGCTCCACTGGCTACTCTATCCCCGGTGACTACAGATGCACCTGTTCAATCAATTGCTACAGATGATCCTACTCCTTCAGTGACTGCAATCGATCATTCACAGACTGCAAACACTTCACAGAATAATTCTACTGCAACTATTCCCAATGTCTTGCCAAGGTCCCATGCTCCACTGGCTACTCTACCCCCGGTGACTACAGATGCACTTGTTCAATCAATTGCTACAGATGATCCTACTTCTTCAGTGACTGCAATCGATCACTCACAGACTTCAAACACTTCACAGAATAATTCTATTTCAACTATTCCCAATGTCTTGCCTACAGCCACAGCCTTCTCGCACTCACTGTTATGGTACTCGCCTACAGGATGGTACCTTGCATCTTAGGGAACACACAGATGGCACAGCACATTATCCCTATCCCTAAGGCCTTTGCAGCCCAGTTATCTGCTTTGTCTGATGAGCCTACTTGATATTCTCAGGCTGTTGAGTCAACTGAATGGCGTGCTGCTGTGACTGATGAGTTTAATGCTTTACTAAAGAATCAGACTTGGCATCTTGTTCACCCTTCTTCCTCACAGAACATTGTGGCTTGCAAATGGGTATTCAAGCTGAAACACAATTCTGATGGTTCTACTAAGCAATATAAGGCTCGTTTAGTCACTAAGGGTTTCCATTAACGCCAAGGTTTGAATTACGATGAGACCTTCAGTCATGTTGTTAAACCTATAATTGTACGCACTGTTCTGAGTCTTGCGGCCTCCTTTGGATGGCCCCTTCGACAATTTGATCTGAAGAACGAATTTCTTCAAGGTCACCTATCTGAGCGCCGAGATTTGTTGATCCCCAATATCCAAATCATGTTTGTAGGCTACGCAAACCCATTTACGGTCTTCAACAGGCTCCCAGGCATGGTTTCAATGACTCGGTACCTTTCTGCTTCAGTTTAGATTTTCTAAGAGTCATGCTGATGAGTCTATGTTTATTTACAAGACTGGTTCTCAGCTCATGGTTCCCTAGTTATGTGTTGATGATATTATCCTGACAGGGAACACACCTTACATTCTTTCCTCAATCATCGCTGCTCTTGGGACGGAGTTTGATATTAAGGACCTTGGTTCTCTTCGTTTCTTTCTTGGTCTCGAAGTAACCTACTTATGTCCTGGTCTTCATTTGTCTCGGACGAAGTATACATTGGAAATTCTTCGCTGCAACAATATGCTACAATGCAAACCTTGTAGTACTCCATTGAGTGCCAAGTCTCAGCTTTCAACTTCAGATGGCACACCTCTATCTAATGCTTCAGAGTATCGCCATTTAGTTGGCTCTCTACAGTACTTAACGCTTATTCGACCAGACATTATTTATGTTATTCATCATGTTGCGCAATTTATGAACAATCCACGCTCAGACCATCTTGTTGCAGGTAAACGTATCTTGCGTTATCTCATAGGAACTTTGGATTTTGGCTTGGTTTTTCGTCCATGTCCATGTCCTTTATCACTTCATGCCTTCTCAGATGCAGATTGGGCTGGCTGCCCCAACATGAGGCGTTCCACCACTGTGTTATACAACTATCTAAAATTCATTTTCTTTCACTGAGATAGCATTCAAGTTCTTTTTACTTTAACTTTTTTAAGACTCTTTTCTGAGATAGATTTTAGAAATTCCCAGTTGCTGGTTCGCACTCAGAAAAATATCACAGGAAAAAATACCTTGTGGCTAGTAAAGCCAGCTAATCCTCAGCAATCAGCATCTATAAACATATCTCATGTTCCGTAGCTATTAAAGTTCAAGGAGGGAAGCTTCCATCATGTCTATCTATTAAGAGAAAATGATAAAAAGGTTCGTAAACATGTCTATCTATTAAGAATACATTGATTTATCTTTTATGTTTCATTTTAAATCATTGAAAAGATTCTAAACTATTTATGCTATGTATAAGTTTATGCAGTCTAGAAGAGCATTTGTGTGATATAACTTATAAGTCACTTACAAAACCTCTATGGGTGCTCTTGTGAAAATTCTGAAGCACAGTGACAAGATCCCAAGGAAGGAAGCTTCCATCATGCTCAGAAACTTAGTTCCATCATTCAGTAAGCATCTAGAATTCTGGAATTGCATTAATTTCTATTTCTTCTTTTTTCTCTAGACTATATTCTATCTACACTTTGCAATAAGCTTTCAGAATAGAGATACTCAACCTTTGTTAGTTCTTGTTTAGCAAGAACATGGTAATGCCGTTCATTGATTCTCTGTCCACAGATTATGGCTATGAAGAATCCGTATAGAAGACCCACCAGAATAATCGCTAAAACTGAATTAAACAAAATTACTACTTTAAGTTAAATTTGCAGTAATTAAAGAAAAAGGAAGAGTACACAGAGAAGTACATGGAACAAACATTATATTTTTCAAAATTTTGAGTTAAGAGACTTAAAGCCATTAAGACCCTGCTTGCAAAAATATAAAAGTTTGCAGGCTGCTCTAGAGAGAGCTGTTACACGGACTATATACAACAACATAGAAAGAAGAGAAATATGCAGAAATGCTTCATTATTGCAGCAATTCTAGTCATTACAAACATTTTTTTTTTTTTTTTTTTTTTGATTTGCAAACCTGTTTTGAACGAGATCATCAACGCAAAAGATAACAACATATTGCTTCCATCTGCAAAGACATGATAAGCCCCCCCCCCCCAAAAATCTCCAATCTCTATAAAATAAACTCTGGATTTTCAGCATGAAATCTTTTACATGAGGACCAAATATCAATTTAAACTGGGAGATGAAGTGTGATGCAGTCCTAACTAGGCTTGGTCAAGGGAACAACATATGAGATATGACCAATTGTAATCAATAAGAATGCAGGATCTATACAAAACATAGATCTATGGTCATTAGTTCATTACACAAAGCTGTGACAGAAAAATTGAGGTTTCTAAGGGGTTTAGTGTGAAAAGGGAATGGTTCAGCATGGCTAAGCATCACCTTTTTTGGACTGTACAGATGATATGTAATAAGTCTCTAAAAATCTAAAATAATATTTTCATCAAAATATATCTACATTGTGGTTTCATTTGAATTACTTTTATGCCTTTGGTATGAAAAGAAAACCGGTGTAAATAACCATTAAAAGGAAGTTGATTAATACTGTGATGGACATGCAATCTGTTTTCTGTTTGAGAGGCAAGTTTTGGTGAACTGAAATAGAAGAAGCATCAACGAAAAAGTTAAGGAAACTGAGATAAACTAACTCCAGACAACCCGAAAAAATGAGAATTTAAATTATATGAAATTATGAAGAGTGATGGAAAGCTCTAAAATGTCTTCATATGAAACACACACATTAGTAGATACCAGAAGAGAGCATACCAGCCATTGTGTAAAATCCATATGGATGTTCTTCGTAACCAAACATTTCTCTTAGTTCCTCCCCATAATATTTGTACACCAGCATACCCAAGATTGCCACAATCTGTCAAAAGCATGTGAGCAAGTCACATTGAGCCTTTTATTTCAATATCTAATTTTACCTTGAAAAATCAGTACAGAATAGCCCAAACTTTACAAAATGGAAGACCCATATGTATACTAATCCCCTCGGTGTTTCATGTACTGAACTCTTTCTATGAACCTAATATCTTTTACGATATTTATGATGATGATATTGATCTAGTTTTTCCAGGGGAGGAGTAGATAGGAGGGTTTATTATAAACACAGGCTAGTGAGAAATTCCTCTCAACATGTTGCAGTAGTAACATTTTAAGGGGTTAGGCTCTTCTGTGAATTTATTTATGGCTAATTTACTTTTGAAATCTTCTTAATGTAATATTGATTGACTAATTTATATCAATGAGCACAATTTATTATAATACATATTATAAAAAAAGAGAGTAAATAAGGCAGTTATAAGATTAGGTTCTATAATGTTATCAAGAGATTGATAGATACAAAGGTTGGCTCCCAACAAAAGACTGGCTAACAGCTCCCTTTATAATTGTAAAATTTATGTTCTATATTATTACTGTGCAATGATCACATTAATGATTCTGAAAAGTCGCCCCACAGTACTATTGTTGACGACATTTACAGAAGAAGCACCATCATAATACTTTTAAACAGGTATCTTACCAACTGAACAGAAACAAAGATGAAAGCATGGTCCCTGACAACAAGTAACTGAAACTTCAATCTCAACCGCCAACGATCCGGAGGCACATTTGCCCTTAATATGAATACAGCCCTACATTCTGTACAGTGAGCAAAAGCAAAACCCTCCTGACCAAATTTACCAAAAACGAAAAAATGTTAATACTATAAAGTTGAAAAATACAGCAAGAACAAAAATTGAAAGAGGAAAAATAGACACCAAATGGACTTTTTCCAAATGTTTGTAAATCAAATCAATGATTTCAAAGCCTAACCACCTTAAAAATACTGCATCATCTTATTAACAGATCACTAATAACAATATCCGCCTCATCTAGTACTGGCAGTGAGCACAGAAAAAGCTGGCATGACATACATCTAGCAGTGTTACATATGTAGATGATATGTTTCGTGTTGGACAAGAGTGCACTAACCCAAGAACCCCAATATGTAGATATATGATTTCCTAATTCAATAATAATGGATAAGGTATTCAAAGACTAAAATGGAATTACTGTTATGGCAGCTCTAAATGATACTTAGATTTGTCTTTATCATACCGTATGCCATTATCTTCTACTTAGTCTGATATTTGCACAATCTCATACATAGGATTTCTTCAAGTGATCATCTATCAGTACACAAACAAAAAAAATCAAAAGACCAAGTGCTTACCTTGGTTGATCTCCAATGATCAAGACATGATCGATGCACATACTTCTGCGTGCCTCTGCAATCGCAGGGTGCTATAAGATCTCCTCCTAGAATTGGAATTCAACAACTTCAATTACAACCAACGTATCCTGGAATTCTATAACTTTCTTTGACCATGTAACTGGTATTAATTAATTAAAGAGCATTCACCTTCAATGTCAAGACAAATACGACAAAGTGGTTGGCTTGCATTCACTAGATTACTATGTTCATCAACATCAAGTCTCTGCTCAACCTGGTCGTTTACGAAGAAGGTCTCCTCCAAAGGTCGGATTTCACATGAAGAAGAATAATCTGTGGATCTGTCCAACGTGTTGGACTGAGGCAATATGGGCTCTGTTTCTGAAATGTCCCCTGTGCGACAGTCATTTGGCACCAACTGCATTGCGAAGAATTTCCAATTAGAATGAAGCTAAACCAAACATAATCACCAAAGAGGTCAATTCCGCTGACCTCAAAAGAATGTATCAACCCTGCACAATAGAGAACAATCAGTTGAGGGAGCCATCAGTAATTGCAGAAAGACTATCAAAATCTATTTTACCAAATTGATGGGTCACCACAAAACCAGCCAGGCAAGAAAGTATTACATTTCTATATACCAACTAAAACATTATGGAACTGACATTTCCTTATTCATGATCAATCAAATTAACTGTATGCTCACAGCCTCAATCAATCATATATTCAATTGCAAACAGAAGGTATTTCATATAAGAAATCATTTCAAAATAATAACATTCAGTTAGAATATCAACCCTTACGTCTTACCAATTACATTCATCACAATATATAACAGGAGATATAGGTTTACAAAAAATGGGCAAATGGCAATGTATATATATTTCACATTATACAATTGATTTTATAATAGAATACCTCCTATAAAAAAATCTAAACAAGGTACGGAGGACTAAAGTTAGTTAGAAATTTCAGTAAGGTATAATTGTTGTAGATGTAATTCTTTGGGGGAGGAATAGGGGATTGAAAGAATAAAGAGCTTCAGAAACTACAGTATCTAATTTTTCTATGAATACCCACATTGTATTTGGGTTTTATTTCATGGAGCTTACATTTTTCTTCAAGATAGCATATTCCCCAATTAGATATCAACATATTGTCAACCCATTCAGTTTATTGAAGTATATGTAATCTACATAATGTTGCTGTACTCACACTCAACTTTAATTGAAAAGCTGTATAAATAAAAGGATACATCTAGCAAGCCAACTTGGCACTTAAGATACTTTCACCTACATAAGGTGTATACTCGTCTATCTTGGATACACCCCTACTCTCAGCCAAAGAAAGTGCCACTCAAATCCATTCTTGGTACCCACAAAAAACCTTGTTCGATGAAAAATTTATTGAACAGTAAACTAATTTAATCAACCGACAATTAATGTTCATTATAATGCCCACAATGTATAACTACACACTTGCACATCGTATCAACTTAAAGGCTCTCAACAAAACCTTATCAATACACATTTTTGTCTCTAACTAATCATATCTACAATCCTAGCTATAGACTATAGTCTCAACCACCTTCCAAAAAACTCACTGGAATTGCACTACAAGAACACCACTTCGATAAAGCTACATTACACCCAAATTAATGGATTATACTGATAATACAGCTTCCAATTTACAAGTTGGGTATTGCAGACATTTACATAATGTGCTAATATAAAATATTCACTCAATCCACTCAATCGACATTACCAAATCCACTCAATCGACACACAATTTTCACAAAAAACCACCACAAGATCCAATCATGTAAAAATGTTTTAAACTTAATTGGAATCCTACCCAATTCAAAATCAGTTATTATTAATTAGTCATTTTAGGGATCTTGCATTAAAAAATAATAATAAAATCACTAAAAGAAAAATTAAAAAAAAAATTACCTTAATATATTGCAAGATATTTCCAGATCTTTATGGTGGATTTTATTTCAAAAATTTCTGTTGATTTGTTCAGTCGAGATTGAGATTGAGATTGATTTGAGAAGAAGACCAAGAAAGAAGACTACCGAAATGGCCAATGGGGTAGTATATGTGGCGCCAATCAAATAATAACACTCACCATAAATCAAAACTACAAAATTACCCTTTTGTTTCAAGTGAAAGAGCTAAATGGGCGTAAACTGGGCTTAATTAATGGGCTTAAAATATCATCTTTGATCCCTACTATAGCCACCGCATCAGTTTCTTCTTGCAACAGTTGTGTTGTAGTAGTAGTAATGGAAGGATCAGCAACAGCAGCAGGTGGTATGGTGGTCGGTGGTGGTGGTGATCAGCAACAACCACCGAAGATGATGGTGGAAAGATTGAATCCGGCGGTGCAACAACAACTTAATATTGAATCTGTTAAAACTAGGGCAATTGGTCTTTACAAAACTATTTCTCGGATTCTTGAAGATTTTGATAACATTGCTCGCACTAATTCCACCCCTAAATGGTAATTTTTTTGTTTTCTTATTTCATATACAGTAGTTTCTACCTTTTTAGCAAAATAAATGAGAAAGGGAAAGAGTGATTTTGAATTGGTTGTGTTTGGATTTTCAGGCAAGATATAATGGGGCAGTTTTCGATGGTCAATCTTGAACTTTTTAATATTGTTGAAGATATAAAGAATGTTTCTAAGGCATTTGTTGTGCATCCAAAGAATGTTAATGCCGAGAATGCTACAAGTATGTATTCATCTATTATTTCACTATTTGTTATTAGATAGAGTGGTTTCAGCTGATGCAAACTGATATTGTGATAACTCAATTGAACATATCGAAACAGTCACACAGGCCAATTTGTATTTCCCTTAAAACATTGGATGATTTAGATGACAATGCATATGTTTTCGTACCCAAACACAATCATAACTATATTATTGTTTAAATGAAAAATTATGTCCATTTCAGTGCCTAGTTAAGTAGTTAGCATTATATACAGAGAAAGGCAACTGGTGATTATACAGTTTTCGTAGCAAATGTAACAACTTGCCTTGGGACCCATCTGAATTCTGAGGTGGAAGCTCAATGGAGGATGGGATTTTGTAAGTTTTATCAAGAAGATAGTTTTACTTCATGAGGCTGATGAAATGAAAATTTACAATTCCATTTCAAGTACGCACTCTCCATTGCCCACCGCTTCAACTAATCTGAACCAATTGTATAACAGTTAGCTTTGTATTTGAAACGATTTTCCAGACATAAGCTTCAAGGAACACATTGTCTTAAGTTGTACTTAAAGTGGCTACATATCTCAACTTGTGGCTTTCACATTGTAGAATTCTGATGCCTTGTCCCACGGCATTTCTTTTGTCAACACTAAGTGTAACGTTTTACATAGACAGGTTCAAAATGGCTAGTTCTCAATGTGTTGAACATAATTGCATAACAACTTAATGTACTTGAGGGTTGATGAGGGCAGTGAGAAGTAGGCTAAGAAGGTCTACAGAGCTGCACCCAGCCAACAATATTGTTTTTTCCCTATTCATGATCGTAATGTCGTCACATTTGCAAACCACCTCATATGTCTAAAGGTTCCCCCTTCCCCCTATGAATGTAAAGTTGTTAACAAGTTATTTGAACTTATATGTTCAAAATAAAGATATAGATCAAATCACTAGAATCATTAGCTATGAAGGAGTAAACATGTTGAAAAAAAATAGTATTTGGTTGTATTAATCAGGATTAGGTTTATTAATTCACATTGATTAAGAATTCTTGCTGTTGTCAATTTTGCCACATTGATACATTTTTGTCCTTTTTAAAAACGCTTCATCCTCAATTGTGTTCCTTTGCAAATTTGTTATGGGACTGATACTTTCACAGTTTGGTCACTTTGGTATATCCTTTGATTTGATAGTTGTTGAAAACAGTGTCTTCTCTTTAAGTTGAAACCTCTTCTCTTCTATTAGTTCTTTTTTAGGGATCTCTAGTAATCTAATTAGCTCGTCTCCATTGCAAAATTATCACGTCTATCCTTACACGAACCTAAGGAGAGAGATTTGTGGAATCTTAAAATTTTAAAAAATATTGGAAAATGAGCACGTTCACAATATTAATAGTTTGTTTGTATATCCCTAAACTACCTACCTGTGATACTGTGGATGTCGTTGAGGAACATCACTCTGTTATTTCTCTGATTGTATCAACTTATGTCCACAAAATAAACACAATTTGTTTTATATGTTCAGTGCATGGTAGATGGGACAGATGTTAAGCATCTCTAACGACTCTTCCCATTACAGTATTACCGGTGATGTTATCATCAAAGCTATTGCCGGAGATGGAAGCAGAAGACAACTCCAAGAGAGAGCAATTATTACATGGGATGCAAAATCTCTCCATACCTGCACAAATTGAGAAGTTGAAGGTGTCAATTTATGACAAAATATTATAAATTTCCTTTCTCGATTTAAAAATCGGCGTGTCATTTGTAAAACAATGCTGTCTTTTATTTTTACAGACTAGAATTGATATGATTGGAGCTGCCTGTGAAAGTGCTGAGAAAGTCATTGCAGATTGTCGTAAAGCTTATGGTTTAGGTTCTCGTCAAGGACCTGCAGTTATCCCGACATTAGATAAGGTTCAAGCTGCAAAAATTCAAGAGCAGGAGACTTTACTTCGAGCTGCTGTGAACTCTGGTCAAGGTTTCTATTCTAACTATTCATTTCTATTAAGTTTATAAGACTTCCTTTGAAAGGGAATTTTTGTAGTCAAGCCATACATTTCTAAATTTTGGGAGTCTGAATACCGTCTTCACCCAGAATTTAGACTTTCTTGTTAATTTTTTGAATAGTCCCCTCAAGTCCAAAGTTAAATTATTTTTATTGGGTTTGTTAGGCAATGCCCTCATGGCAGAAGATTTTCAGAGTATACGGACAAGTGTGTTATTTTGTCAACAAGCCTAAAGACCTACTCCCACCATCCCACGTAATTACTTGGCCATATGTAAACAAGTAGGGAGGAAATGAGGAATATGTTAAGCCCTTTAGCTCTGATTCCTAAATTCTTATAACAGAATTAGCATTGCAGGTCTGTCTTTCAAATCAGTTTGACGTCCATTGATTGTTAGAAACTTGGCCCCTCATCCTTTCTGTTACAGTTTGGGTTCTTTAGATTTTCACAATGTAGTCTCCTTGTAAAAGAAGTGGTTTCAATGGATGAAACTACTATAATGTCAAAGGTTCTTAAGTATTTGGTTGTCCTCTACATCATTAGGCAAGTATTCAATCTTAGCTCTAGTTTTAGGGGCGACAATGTTCTAGGGTGTGATACTTATGTGTTCTTGGTTATGCTCTTCTTTTGTTATGTTAAGAGGTGATGAGTGAGTCCCTTCTTTATCCTATAGCCTCCTGTTATGGCTTGGGCAGAAAATGGAAAGTGGCCTAAGGAAGGGTGCCAAAACCCAACCTACAGTAATTGGGTTTTGTAGGTCATGGATGCTAGGTCCTTACCTCCTTGTGGACTATAGTTTTTTCTATTTCGATTATCATTATTTCATTAGAAAATACACAATGAGTATGCCACAAAGCACAAACTGACAAACTACTCTTTTACATATGAAATACGAGTGACTGCTTATCAATTTGATTACATTTACAATGTTATGGTTGTAGGGTTGCATATACCTGTAGACCAGAGACAACATCCATCTTCCCTTCCAATGCATCTCGCCGATGTGCTCATTGTTGCGGATGGTGCCCAGGGGTTTTCTGATGGTTCTGGTAAATGGTCTACCACTTGTTAGTCTTTCGTCTTCAGCTCTTGCCAGCTTTATGAAATTCTAAGCTAAAGCACTTGGATGACATTTGAACTTTTGTATCTGCAGGTATGTACGCCAAGGCTACTCCACCATCATCTAATAACGCTAACACCCAGGGAACTGTACTGCAGGTTAGACCGTAGTCTGGGATATGATCGATGTTTTACTGAATAATATGTGAAGTGAACTTGCCCTGCCAAACTGTACAATCAAGAATGCTTTTGTGAACAATATGCTGAGTCATTTCTGAATTTTATTGCCTGTTCTGTTGAGGTTTGGTTCCTTTTGTAGTGCATCACTTGCTTTTCTGCTATCATAGTTTCTTGCCTATTTGTTTGTGCAAGACCTTTGAATCGGAAGTTTCAAGAAACTGCTTTTTCAGCAACTTGAGTTTCTGTTGTTAGTTCTGCATTACTGTGTGCTTATAAGTTTGACCATTTTTAAAGATGGTAATGGTTATCGTGTATTTAAATTTTGTTGAGAATTTGCTTTAGGAAATTACTCCTATGGACTAAAGTATTTTCAGAAAGGTGAAGTTTAATATGAACTATAGCCTATAGGCAATTGATGTTTTTTCCCTACACAAGATCTTGGGCCCAACCTCCCAAGTCTTGACCACTGGACACTTTCAAGTGGTAAAAACTTATGGTTTGGGTCTAAATTCTTAAAACAACTTAAATTTTTAACCGACCAAAAATTGTTTGACATAAAATTAGACTTCTCTTTTCTACATCTCTTTTTGTCATCTATGTTCTTCTCCTTAGCTAATTCGGTATCCTTAGGGAACCTCATTTTTGCTCTCCCAGACCCTTTTATATTGGGTCGTGTTTATTTTTGTCAGAAAAATACCAGAAGGTATTCAACCAACAACCATTCAGGTTGGATCAAAGCATAAGTATGTCAAGACTTTCTACATAATTTTTTATTTCAGAATTACCATTTATGAAACTAGGTGAAATCTTCGAAAAATTAAAAAAAACAAGATCATATCAATAAATCACTGCTTTCTGTCGTTGTCTCGTTGATATGTTGGAGACTTTATAAGGTTTTGAAGGAAATTCTTTTTTAATTATTTGATTTCGACAATTTAATGTATATCATGACTATATCATGACTATTAACATGTAGGAAATTTCCTACGATGATAAAAAAAATTAGATTACTAATCCCGGTCAGTTGGTGACTGAATAAGTTGTGTGGACATCCAACGATAATGTCCTTTTGTTAAATCATTTGTCATTATTGATGTGTGTAAATCATTTGTCATGATTGATGTGTGTATTACAAACCATTGGTATCCCAAGAAGCTTCTGTATTGGCTATCAAGTTTATTGGCGATTTCTAAAAAATTTCCAAGTCATTCAAGGTCACTGTATATAGCAAGGATAAGAGGCCTGGAAGTAATGCATAAAACACAAAGATGATCCCGTCTAAATCACTGATCAGAATTTTCAGTTGATGGAGAAACAAGATACCCAAAGTCCTTCTACAAATTAATTGAGTATAATCCTTCGTTTGGTGGATGTATAGAGGGTAGCAAAGGTTGACTGTATATGATGTTGAAGGCTGATCTTATAAGTCACATGTGAAGTTGCATATGCTTAATGTATCTACCTCATGAGTCATGACTTTCCAACAAGTTTGGAGCAAGGAATACTGAAATTGAAGGCATGACATTTCAAATGGACATAGTGAGGGTTTTAACAAATGTTCTATATCACATTGTCCTAAAGGCTTGCTATTTGTAAGTAATTTACTAGGATCTAAAAGTGTACTTTAGACATTCATATAACCTCCATCATGTTGTAGTTTGTTGAATGGGTCAGGTAAGATGATATTGATATATTTGATGTACACCGTATTTGTATGACATTTATTAGTGGTATACACAGTACAACCTTGATAAATTAATAGCCTTCGGACCAGAGAAAATTATTAATTAAGTGAGATATTAATTAATCGATTAATTAATAAACCATTAATTTATATAACTAACTATATGAACTATCCAAGCGAAAATGACACAACTTCATAAATGCCAACTGATGAGGAGATTATTGAGTGTCATTGAAGAATGATCGAGATGATAAGCTAATGATGATAGTTCTAATATATAACCAGTTTTGTGAAATGAAGCAATTAAAGCGATAATGACATTAAATAATTTCTTCTTTCAGTACGAGAATATAACACCAAATCTACTTATTATGCTACGAAAATTAAGATATGAGGTTCAAACTGACATCAATTTCCAGAAAAAACAAGCAACATTTAACTCTTATCTTAGGAAAGCATAAAATATATATGTATATCAAAAAATTATTAATTTATATATTAATTGAGCGTTCAGGGATTTTTCTAAAATGTATTATCTAATAAATATAGCGAAATATTAATTTAGCAACCTATGCCCAAGTTGGGACTAGCCAAAAATATTATTTAAAGGAGATAATTAATTTATTGGGTATTATCTTATCGAGGTTCTACTGTAGTTCTTTTAGGTACGTGTTGGAGTGAGTGTTGCATTCCAAATTCCAATGATCAAACGTAAAGTGTTGGAAAACGTAAACAACACCCACTTGAGATTTGGGAATTGATTCGATCTACAACCAGTTCTGTCTGTATTTATCCTCCATTTGATAGTAATATAGCTTAAGGTGCTCACATTAATGTCTTAAAATGGTTTTGTTTGGCATTGCGACTTAGAATTCACGTATAGCCGGGTGGATGATTGCTAGTTGTCTACATGTACAAAGATCTTATGTCCTTGCTTGAAATTTTTTCCAGCACTCACATAAATGTCTTCAAACTTTTTCACGTGATGCTGCAGCTTAGATTTCACATATATCCCCGGTAGGATATTGTTAGCTATATGCACAATACACAAACATGACATGCCATTGCTTGCAATATTTTTTTCTGGCGCTCACATAAATGTCTTCAAACTTTTTCACGTGACGCTGCAGCTTAGATTTCACATATATCCCAGGTAGGATATTGTTAGCTACATGCACAATGCACAAACATGACATGCCATTGCTTGCAATATTTGTTTTTATGCAGTTAGCTTTTATATCGGGGAAAGAAGTTGAAAATTGATCAAACCCTATAACAAGAGCATCGATTGTCACCATTCTACCATCTCGCTAATGTTGACTGTTGCTATGTGGGTCTTACCTAGTCCATTTGCAAGTGGATAGATCCTAATATGCATGGTGTAAGTGAATAGATCCATTTGTTAGTCTAGATTATTGTAAATAATTACTCCTGTTACTAGATGGCATTATAAATGATACGATTGGGAGTTATTCGAGTTATGATGTGGATAATTGTACCGAGTCCAATGTAAATTCTATAAAGAGAGACAGGAGAGGGGGAATGCTATGAACATATGATCATTGTCGTGGTTGAGTCTCATACGATGGGCCTTGGCCATACATTAGATACCATTCTGAACTATTCAAGTTCGCAATGAATTGAGTAGTCATTACTGAATTGCTTGGTTGTAGGGTCCTTCTCATTTTGAACATTATCCATTCATTTACTAATTACGAGTAGTGGTTAAATGGGAAAGTCTTGATTTTCTTGTCTTCAGTTTTAAGCTGGATTGCTGAATTAAATTTTTATTGATTGTGAATAAGTCACACCTGCTAAAAATAACAGGAGAATGAGGGAGGAACTCACCCACCAGGCCAGCATTACATAAGAGACTCCAATCATAACAAAGTACAGCAGCTCATGTTCTTAACAGCTCCTATCATAACAGCTTATCTACTTTCATGATCAAGGACTTCATATCTGGATCATCTTTTTGTACGGCTTATACATTTGAATATAGCACGTTTGATCTTGGTCGCCATTGGAGTACCCAATATACTGAATGTCTACAATCTAATCTATTAGATGCATCAGTTATGAGTTAACATAGAATTTTACTAGAAAAGAAATAAAATTTAGATCCCACATAATATCTGTATCTTCTAGAAAGGGCAAATACGTGTGAATGTTAATGAGGGTAAACAACAGGAAAACAAAGTGGTCTGATATGGAAGTCATTAAAAATACGTGGATAATATGATAAACGTTTCATGGTATTCATAATTTTCCATTCTATTATGTATGGGGTATTTATGAATATCTTTTTTTAGAAACTCTTAAGTGATTTACATTTCAATAGGTGATACATTGGGTTATTGATTCTGATATTAAATACCAAGAGATTGTAAGACCAATAAGGGGGAGAGGGTGTGGAGTTACACAAATGTCATGTTGACCATTCTTTTGTTTCAGTTTTAACTTTCTTTACAAATGTTTGCCAGTGATATGGATTGCATGTTCGTTATAAAACGTTTTGGTTGTGTTTATTTGCTATGTATCTAAACTATTTCATATAATTCCAGTGTTAGTTGCAAGTATAACTAGTTTGGATTTTGCTGAAAGTTATTACAACTGTTAATATCTTGCTGCTTTTAATACTCTTTTACCTAAATAATGGTATTTCTTAGGCTACGGGAGGTCAATTTATTGGGAGATCAATTCCATCACCTTCTGCCCCCAGCGGTGCCACTTCTTTTGATAATTCATCTACATCGCCATTGCCATATGCTAACTCACCAAGATCTGGTACAAACATAATGAACACACCCTCTCCTCAACAACAAACGCAACAACAACAGCAGCAACAACAACAACAACAACAGCAACAGCAGCAGCAGCAGCAACAACAACAACAACAGCAGCAACAGCAACAGCAACAGAGACAGAAAATTATGCAATTACCTCACCACCACCAACAACTTCTAGCTCAACAACAATACAGACAATCTTCGGCGTCTGGACTGGGACAGGTACAGTGTTTTGCTTTCGAATGTTTCCGAGACCAAAATTGTAAGCAGTTTACAACAGTCATTTTATTTGATAGGAAAACAAAATAGGTATAACAAATGTGCATTAAAAGATGAAAAAAAAAATTTAAGGAAATAATAGTAAATGTATCATCCATTTTACGTGTTTGTGTTTCTTTGTTTGCGATGCATAATTAGGAATTAAACTTGAACCTTTTTAGTAGAAAAAGTAAATGAGTTTGTCTTGTTATCTTAGTTGTTGCCTCAGCTTAGTTTACTTTCTGGATTCCACATTAGCACGTCATGTGCAAGAATAGTTAGGCTTATTAGAGTGATGAGGATTGCACTAGCCTAGAAGCTTTTAGGTAGCGACTGTGATGAACCATAATTGTTGTACTATGAGAAACTTCTTCAGACTCAATAATTTGTACTTAATGCATGTTGCTTCACCATTATCTTTAGTGGAAGTTGTTCACGCAAGATAAAGCTCCCTTCCAAGTTTTTTGTAGTAAAAGTTTCAGATTTCAAGTTGCAGAAATATTGAATCTTCTCTTTTCGTTCATTTTTTTTTCATTCTTTCGAATTTTTCTTTTTCATTATTTTGAGTTTTTGTAGATTGTATTCACTTGTTATAGCTCATTTTATTATCTTATGAGTTGCCCAAATTAATCGATTTAAATTTTCTGCTATAGAGTCAGCTACCACAACTGGATATGCAGTCCCAAACCCAGAAGTTCCAACCGGTATCTCTGCAATCTTTTGTTCTCCTTTACAACTTTCAATTTTATCCAGACAAAAATTAATTTGTTTTCAGTTTAGACTTGTTTCTCTTGGTGTACCTCATTGTTGTCTTTTTTAGGTTGGACAACACCAAATGCAATATTCTCAGTCATTAGCACATCAGAATAGGCAACTGCAATCTGGGCTTCAGCATAACATCGGCCAAAACCAACTCACCCAAGGAAATCAGCTAAGGAGTCATTTGAGCCAGTTTTCTGGAACTGCTAACAGCGCATTGTTTAATACTGCTCAGACAACACCAAATGCTCAGATGGTTCTCTCTATCTCTCTCCTAATATTGTTGTCTCTGTAAATCATTCCAAACCATGCTAGATTCTTATTCTCTGAAGCGTAACTGTACTGGTCATTCACATTTGGATGTATTGTAATTGGTTAGATTAGGATTGGTTGGGATTGAAATATGTGAGTAATTTTGATTTGATGGTTTCTGAAATGTTAAGAAAAATAACTTGGTTAGTTCAATTTATCTGCTATTTCGATGGGGATTACTTGGTTCTGTACCCTCTATGCCTTTTTATGCTTGGTGGCTACTCTCTAGCGGAATATGACCTAATCTTGGTGATTGTGTACTGCCTCAGCCAGTGTATTTTCGCCTAGGGATCTTTTGTGACTGCTTCTTGGTGAGACATGATTTTTTGAGAGGCAAACAAACATAATTTATCATAATAAGAGTCAATATAAAAGCCAAGGGATGAGATATCCCGAGTCAAGTCCGGGAGCTAGAAAGAACTACAAACCAATACTAGCAAAAACTAAATAACAGATCAAGGGTCGAGGATCGCAGACTCCTAAGATATTAATGTGAAAGCATGTTGTGATAGTTAGCTTTGTTAGCTGTTCTTTGGACTCTGTGCTTGGAGCTGAGAAGGTTTATATCTTTGATGTGTAGTATTTTTTGCTGTCCTTTAATTTACAATATGTGATTGGAGCAAACGAGAAAACATTGTTAGAGCCCAATTTCTTACTTTCATGCGTTTGTCAGAGTCACTTTGTCTTGGCTGTTTAAACTAGCCGATATAGTTATCAGTAGTGTAACAAAGGGCTGGTGTATGACTATTAAGTACTTGTATAACTTCACCTTATGCTACTTCATCGTATTCTAGAATGCATCTTTTGGCCAAAATTTTACTGGTATTTATTCAAGGCTACTTGTTCATTAATTGTGATACAATTTGTTATGTTTTCTTTCAGATGACAAACATATCAGCTACAATGCCATCACAGTCACTTTTGCCAAGAATGCAGGTGAGAGTCGACCGTATTTTCGTACGACACTGAATGAATTGGTGTTGTCTGTTTATACTATATTACTGTGCAAGAGTAGTCCAATCACTCAGTTTAATTATATTTGCTACGCTTTAATAGAGGATTAGGTATGTGTTGTTCACTTGGTTGTAGGATTATAGCTCTTTAGTTTGCAATAATATACATTTTAATCTTCTGCTTCAATTACAATTTAGTTCTATACATTATTGTGTAGCAATAAATAATCACTCAAGCCTGACATCTTGGTTGACCATAGTGTTGGCATAGTAATCGTAAGACCCTTTTTACAGTTTGAAGATATTACACGAGACCTTTAAGCTAGTTTTGTGCATTTTCCCTCTCTCTGAGTGTAAAAAAAAACCACCTTCATGGACCCAAAAGACTCCGCAGCTGATATTTTTTCCAAAGTTAATTTTTAAATAAAGAAAACTTGTCTTTGTGTTGACAACAAAGAGTTTTGTAAAAGATATTGTACCTGGATTTTATGAAATTAGTGATTGCAGTATATAAATGTGAATTTATAGAAAATATGAAGTAGAAGCAAATGAGAAAATTAAACAATTTAATGCCATTCCCTCAGAAGAACATAATAGTGAATGTTGAATGAATACATGTTACATGTGCACACCTATGTCTCTCAAGATGCACTTGTGATGTTTTTGGGTAGTATTCTATCATTAGATTTTTTTATTGGGGAATATCATGCGAATTACAAATATTCTCTGTCACCATGTTGTGTGGAAGATTGCTTTACTCCATTGCTGTTCAATTATCATATGATTCATTTTCTCAAGTTTTGTGTGTTGAAATCAGTTTGGATTATCTAGTGGGCACCCTCAGCGGAGTCACGCACCCCAAATCTTAAATGATCAGAGTATGTATTGCTAACCTCCAATTTACATTATTTTCCTGTTGCCAAGATGTTTATAGTCTTACACTAGCTTCTCAAAGGATACCAAATATAAGATGAACTCAGCTCATGCACTTTTATGCTCTCCCATGTGTGTCATCATGCTAATGTGTCAAAAGTATTTCGTTTGGGGAACAGCATTTCTATAGAATTTGACAATTCTTGAAACAAAGTGATGCACTTTAATTCAAGTTAGGACATGTACACAACGTTGAATGATTGCAAACTAGTTGGTTGTGAGTAGCTGTGGTTGTTGTACATGACAATCCGCCTTGAACCTACAAATAAACAAAAAGCAAGTTCTCAATTGTAATCACCCTGCAAATCAACAATAACACACTACCACACATGAGAGAAAAACCTTTTTATCTCAACTTATAATCAGCCGTTACATTAGGCTTGTTTGTCAGCCTATAGGGGTTTTGGTGGCTTCTGTTGTGCGCAGCGGAAACTAATGCACAAATAAGATGATTGAACTAGTGTATGAAAATAAAACAAAACGACAAAATCAAAACAAGCTACCACACAAGACACAAGATATACGTGGTTCGGCAATATGCCTACGTCCACAGGGAGAAAGGATGATGCTTTTCTTATCGAGACAATTGTACAAGCCTTCACGAAGAAAACCGAAGTCTTCTTCCTCAATGGCTTCTCACAATCTCTCTATCAAAAACTTAAGGTTTTTTCCCCTTCTAATTGGCTTTATAACATAGCCTTACAATAGATCACAAATTGGGCTTCAACAGGGCCCATATGGAGCAAACACAATGAGGACGTACGTGCATACGAACGTACGTCATACCGGGATGTCACGTCTGTGATACAGGACGTACGTACGCCCTAACTACGTACGTACGTTCTATCTCCTGAAAGTTATCTGTGATACAGGACGTAGGTACGCCCTAACTACGTACGTACGTTCCTGAAAGAAAAACTTCCCTCTGTCCTCTTTTTCCACAAAAAAAACCCAACAATTCTCCACCTCGGCGAAGATTCAATAAATCTAAGCCGACACCAAGAATAAAACAAGTCCCAAACTCCCACACATGTCCCGAAAGACCACCTTAGCTGCACCACCTCATGGTTGCCTACGTACCCTTCTTCTAAGGGATCAAGCCATCGTAGTTCACTCCAAGAAATACTATCAACACGAAGGAAAGATATGGACCAATTCTAAGCAATAGAACTTAGTCCCAAACACCACTTTAGCCACGGCAATATTCCAAACTTCTGTCAGAGACAAAGCAACCATAGAATGTAATGTAGACAACCTGCTGATAGATCTCACTGCCAATGTAAACACATATCCAGGAGTAGACCAACGTCTATCTAAGTGACAATCATACACAGCATCCACATAACCAACACACCGCAGACTCAAAAGTCTTTCCATGTTGAACTAACAAACCAACCTCCACACTACCTTGAATGTAGTAGAACATCCATTTCACAACTTCCCAATGTCTCACACCAGGATCATGCATGTATGTACCTACAATGCAACGGCCCTTACTCAATTACCAGTTCCTGGAATTGCGGGCTGGGCCGTAGGAGAGATAAGAATATCCTGTTGTCCTATTGTGAAAGAAGGCAACAAACACTAAATCACTCACGGATCTCAAAAATTTGGTTACTTCATATATCATTAAACTACAAGTAGGTGGCGATCACTACTCGTGAAATATATGGTTTCAAACACACCAACTCATCATACTCTGCAACTCCAAAACCATTAGGCTGAGACATATAGATCTCCTCATCTAGCTCACCATGCAAAACAACCGTTTTCACATCAAACAGAGCTAATACAAAATCAGATCGCACTACCAAGGCCATAAGGATGCAAACGTTTACCTTCAAGTGCACATCTTTACCTGGAAATTCTTCTTCCTTCTTAGGTAATCTAGTTGCAATTGGACCCTCATCAATAAGATCACCATTTTCTGCATCTCCAATCGTCTCATCATCTGTCATGTCATCAGAATTTGAAACACCCAAAACCCTTACAAGAGTTTCCACATTAGATACAGAACCCACTGGAACATATGGAGATATGCAAATCTCCACCCACTGCAAAACCTCTTTGTTCTTGTTCTCCACCTGCTGAGAACTCTCAGGCTTCAACATAGAAACCTCCATAAGAGTTTTACCACTTATCACAATCAAATGCAACCTGTTAATAAGATGACATGTCTCAACCTGAAACACTTTGCCTAATCCAGCCATAGACAACATGTGTTCTGCCACCCTATTCTGTTGCAGTGTCTTTCTCACAGTGAAGCGACGCTCAATACCCTCAGTCTGACATACTTGCAAGACCGGATCATCTTTGTACTCTATGCTATTATCTTTGTGTCAATTCGGGCCTCAACTAGCTTCTTCCACTTCAATATTTCTAGGACTTCATCCTTATGCTTCATGATGTACATCCATGCACGCCTAGAAAACTCATCAACTAAAGACACAAAATAAGACTTACCTCTCCAAGCTGTGTACTTGGTAGGTCTCCAGACATTCATGTGAACATAATCAAGAACTCCAATCATACAATGGATAGTTGTGCCAAACTTTGTTCTTGTCTGCTTGCCCAGATCACAATGCTCACCGAACTCTAACTTGCTGGCGATAGCACCCATAAAAAAACCTTTGCTCCGTCATTGTCTGCAAAGATTTTTCACATTTATGCGTCAACCGCATATGCCACAATTTGGTAGTCTCTCTAGCAAACTTCGTTGTAGCCTCTGACATGGCCACATCACATGTAACTGTACTACCCTGCAAGAAGTACAAGTTACTTTGTCGAGTACCCTTTAGTAATACCATTGCACTAACCATAACCTTTAGAACACCATTCTGAGCTACTACCTTGTAACCTTTGGCTTCTAAAGTACCAAGTGAAATAAGGTTCTTTTTCAAATCAGGAACATATCTTACATTCCTTAGCTCTCTTATCTTTCCATCAAACATCTTCAATCGAATAGTACCTATCCCCAATACATGACAAGGTCGATCATTCCCCATCACTATTGCACCATTATCTAGCCTTTTAAAGCTAGAAAACCATTCCCTTATGGGACACACATGATAAGTACCAGCCGAATCTAATATCCACTCATTAGCACTAGTGGAGCAATCAATGGATGAAACAAATAAAGAGTAATCAGAACCATCATCTTCATCTCTAATATTATGTGCAATATTTACCTCAGAATTATTCTTCTTGTCCATTGCCTTGGCTTGAAGACAATCTTTCTTCCAATGCCCTTTCTCATGACAAAAAGAACATTCATCTTTTGCTAGAAACCTCATCTTCGGCTTTGAACGAGACTCACCCCTACTATCATAGCTTCCCCTTGCCACTAAGACCTTTGGTGTTGAGCTTTTGGACTCTTCTTTGTCCTTCTTCGTACAAGCATGATTTAACAATGCTGCAGAAATCTCACTATACACCAACTTGTCTTTCCCATATGTAAGTGTGATAGCCAAGTGTTCATATTCGTCAGGTAACGAATTTAGGAGACACACTGCCTTGCTTTCATCACTTACATCTGCTCCTAGATTCACCAAGTCGGCAATTACCTTGGTAAAATCATTAAGATGCTCCGCCATTGAAATACCTTTTCTCATATCTATTCGATAAAACTTTCGAAGTAGATAGTTTTTATTGTGGATAGTCTTTGTCAAGTACTTCTCCTCCAATTTTCGCCAAATCTCCTTTGCAGAAGTATCATTCATCACAAAGTATTTAATGTCTTGAGCCAAACACGATCTTATGATTCCACAAGCTCGTTTGTTCATCTTCTTCCAATCCTTCTCTTCCATACCTTCTGGCTTATCCTCCAGAACATCTTCTAGGTCTTGTTGACATAGAGCATCCATTACCTCACAGCTCCACATACCAAAGTTATTGGTGTCGGTAAACTTCTCTACATCAATCTTTGCTTGATGGAAAACCATTGTCTTGATTTCCCCCTTCGAATCCTTCAAATTCGATTCTTCTGCCATTTTTCCACCAACTTTCATGCACTAAACAATCACCAACCGAAGGTAAACAAATCTGAAATTCACACCGGAATTTCAACAAACTCCTTCTATGCAACCCACAAACAAAAGATAGAACCTTGGACTTGAAACACAATTAAGAAACTCACTGCGGAATTTCTTCAAACACCTTCAAGACGCTCAAGATCTAACCGAAGCTCTGATACCACTTGTTGTGCGCAGCGGAAACTAATGCACAACTAACGATGATTGAACTAGTGTATGAAAACGACAAAATCAAAACAAGCAACCACACAAGACACAAGATATACGTGGTTCGACAATATGCCTACGTCCACGGGGAGAAAGGATGATGTTTTTCTTATCGAGACAATTGTACAAGCCCTCACGAAGAAAACCGAAGTCTTCTTCCTCACAAAAGTTCTCAAACTCTCTAATGGCTTCTCACAATCTCTCTATCAAAAACTTAAGGTTTTTTCCCCTTCTAATTGGCTTTATAACATAGCCTTACAATAGATCACAAATTGGGCTTAAACAGGGCCCATATGGAGCAAACACAATGAGGACGTACGTGCATACGAACGTACGTACGTACGTCGTACCGGGATGTCACGTCTATGATACAGGACGTACGTACGCCCTAACTACGTACGTACATTCCTGAAAGAAAAACTTCCCTCTGTCCTCTTTTTCCACAAAAAAAAACCCAACAGCTTCAAGGCATGATAAACAGAATAATTCCTTACTAATTCTGTCATAATTCTTCTTCCCCTTCCCTGCCTTCGGTCGGCACCTTTGCGAAGAATAGAAACTAGTGTGCCAAGATTCGATTTAAATATGAAACTAGTTCAAAAATATGACCATGAAATTAAAAGTCATAGTCATCTATTAGTACTACTAATTAAATCCTATAATAAAAAGGGATATGACCCCAATCGGTTTGGTCTTAACTACAGCTTGAAAATGGGGTTGTAAATCTTAGATAATGCAACCCTTCCTTGGAAATGTTTGAACTCAAACTTTCGTTCGTTGAACCACCTTGAATGAAATGTTACCACTTGTCACATGTAGCCACCTGCAAACTATGCATCACCATCAACTGAAAAAGGTTGAGAATGACCTTTTTTCAGATGATTCAATTTGTAAGTGTTGTGCCTCCCATGGTAAAGGACATTCTGATCATACAACCATAGATGTTTAAAAATTAAATGACCAACATCGTTTCAATAGCACGATCAACATAATCTCCAATAGAGAAAGCAACCAACACTCCTTATTAACTGCAATCTCTGAATAATTTGTTAATTCAATTGAGGTTATGGCAACAGAGTTTAATGTGGGAATATAATTTGCGCTAAAAGGATCAGTGTCAGCACTCAGCAGTACCAAATGTCTCACTCGTTTTTTCTGAGATGTTAGAGAAATGAGGTTCGGAAAGTGAGTAGTTTGTTCCACCATAAGCAATGAAGACTCAAGTCAGGAGTTAGAATACCTTATGAAAAATCTTACACCACGTCACTACTCATTCGATAGCAATACTTTCTTAGTAGCACTTTGTTTTTTACAATCATGTGCTTTATGACCATATACCTCGCAGTTGCAGACTTGCAGTTACCCTTGGGTGTAACATCTTCCCCATGTTTTACAATGTGTATACTAGAGTTTCCAGATGCCCAATTAGTACCATTCACATGTATTTTTCTCGGCACCAATACATTTTCCGATACTTTCTGCCTTATATTGAGCATAGGCACACCACTAGAGTTGGCAGCTTAAACACCATTACACCATATTTAGGATTATATTTAAACCTGTTGACAAAGCGAGATATTCCTACAGTTTTTAGCCCTCGAAATTTACTTGCAGCATACACACAAGCCATCAAATTATCATTAAAAACTTTGTTACCATGAGGGGAGATCAATTAACTTGGTAGATGTTGGGAAGGAAGTTCTATATCATAGCATGGTTCTGATCATCTCAGTCAATATGGTAATTCAACTGCTCCAACAATATGTATGCGACCATGTGTGAGCTGTTCTGAATGTAGTAACCATAGTTCAAAATATCGAGGATATTCCTGAATATCTGACGAATTATGCCGGTTTTACAGAAATCGGATATCGAAATGGATCGGATTTTGATCGAAGTGTGGAACTCCCCATCTCGTTAAGTTTGCCGGATTTCTCGATTTTGATCGAATTCAATGGAATTCAATGGATTGTTCTTGTTTCTCAGAGAAATTTCTCTTGCAATTTATGACGAAATCTTGAATTTTAGATCGAAAGAGAAGGAAGGAAGAAAAAAAAGGAGACAGACGGATGAGGAGGAAGATGATTTGGTTTAATAGGATTTTATAACAACCGTTAGATTGAATAATCGAAAGGACAGAGTTAATTTTAATAGCTAATAGTTAAGGAATAGATATATTCTTACCTGTTTTTATCGGATTGTGGACCCACTTACTGAAAAAAAGGGGAAAAGAACCTAAAGAGCGCAGTTTATATTTATTTTAATATTAAAAAAATAACTAAATCTATCCCGAAAACCTCCCCAATCCGACATAGAAGAAAGAATATTCGCTGATATAGAAATCCAAATTCCACCTGAAAACGATATTTTAAACTATGGTAGTAGTAACTATATTTGGTCCATAGTTATCCTCTGGCATTTTCTTCATTGTAACATCATCAACATTTTCTTCCGAATCAAGATAAGCATTAGCATTAGTTCTATGAATTTAAGAAATAACTTAAAACGGTAAAACCTTATACCTAATGTGGTGGGTGTGACACTGTGATGGAACATTCAAATTAGAAAGTCTACAGGGTGCATAATGATTCATATTATCTGGTACACGCTTATTGTCTCATCAATTGTGTCAGTTTGAGCATTACAATTTTCCGTTGTCTTTGCTTTAAATGTTGGCTTTCACATTGATTGCCTTTGCTGTTTTTGCCAAGTACAAAGTTTGACGAGTGAAGAGTAGATCGGCCCTAAATAAACCACACTTAAAGCCCACAATATGCAGGAAAAAATCACATCATATGCAGGCAATATAGAGCTTATCATTTGTGTATTTGCTGACTTTTAAGCTTAGTTTCAATTGTGTTCGTTATTTTCAGTGTTTAGCATGGCAGCTCCAAATCCTGGTAGTATGATGCCAGTGCAGCAGCAACAACAAGCACTCGGAGGACAAGGTGGTTTTGGAAGCATGGCAGCAAATTCTCAGAATCTTCAATCCAATGTAGTAGGAATGCAGAATGCATCACAGATTCCCAATTTTCAACAACAGAGACAACAGAACCAGCAATGATGCAACTGCACCCTTGGCAATTGAGAAACATGATAGTAAAGGATCAGAGACATGGTTGGGAATTTCCAGGAATTCACATTGAAACACATCTACAGGGAATCAACCCAGCTTGTTGATGCATTCACAACTAATATTCCAGTTGTACGCTTCATTGATGTAACACCTATAGTAGTTTTTTTTTAGAAGATATTATTAGAAAGGTTGTATTTAATGATACAAATGACGAAGATTATGTATGCGAGACTATAACTAACGTATTTTTATTAATGAAACATGGTTGGGGGACATCAATAACAACCCCGCTTGCCTACAAGAAAAAATTGATACAACGGCCCAAAGCATTTGTATGTCTTATTGAAGTATTTATAGATAATGTAGTTTAGGATCAGTGCCAAGATCTTCACAAATATTCGCCCAAACTTACATAATAATAATATAGTTCCACGAGGTGAAACGCCTGTTCGACTAGTGTGGAACGTTACAAGATACAACATTCGATCGCGAAATCCAGATACAACATTCGCGAAAATCCCTGTTCGACTGTAGTGTGGAATGTTACAAGATACAGCATTCGCGAAACGCTGTTCGACTAGTGTGGAATGTTACAAGATACGACATTGCTACTGATATATCTTCCATCTTCTGATCTTTCACAAATGAGTGTTTGTTTCACAGAATCACAGTACTGTAGAATCTTTTTAGTTGTGGTTTTAGGTGCAAATGTGAGTTATCACTTCTTACTGAGTACCAACAACGAAATAATTATTATTGTATACAAGTGGCAGAATCTTATTGGACCAAACCTTGTCAAATTGAAGACGTGGAGTATTATTTCTGCGCCACGTCAGATCATCTATATATTTAAAAAAAAAAAATCGAACAAAAACTTCGAGAGAAAGAAGCTGAGAAGGAGAAGATGGCGAAAGAATCAGAATCTCAATCTCAATCTCAATCTCAATCTGGTGCTGCGAACACAAGTTCGTCTTCTTCTTCTTCTTCAATACCCAAATCATCGATTAGTGACAATTTCAATAACAGTAATAATACTAACAACACTAAGCAATCTCAGGTAATTATTATTTTTTCAGTTCAATTCGATTTCATTCGTTTTTTTTTTTTCCCAATTTTTTTTTTGGTAATTATCGTTTGATCTACGAAGTGGGTTTTTGTTTATAAGTTTTTATAGATTTTTTTTGATGTTTTTATATATTATATACTCATATGAATGTGTAGATAGATTGTAGAACCAAAAAATAGAGAGAATATTGATATTGGGTTAGTTGAATCAAATTTAGGGTTTAAATTGGTCACAAATGTGATAATTTCCTCTTGGAAAAATTGAGGTTTTTATGCATTTATGAGGGTTTGATTAGCATTGAATTCAACTACTTAATGTATTGAGGTTTATCGGCATATAAGCATACATATTTGTAGTGGGGATAACTAGCTAGACAACTAAATTAGTTATACCACATGTCTGATGATGTGCTGTACATCAAATTCTTGCTTTATACAAAGAAGTAAGGGTAGTTTTATTTTTTGTACAAATATAGAAAGGTACAAGAGCAAGTAGATTAGAATGTTTTTTTTATTGTTTTGTATTATGTTCTTTGGGGAAGATGAAGACCATGTGGCAGTTGGATTAAACTTACTATTAGTCATTGGAGATAAGGTTTTTATACTAGTGAAAGTCTCGAGGTGTGTAGGTTTTCAAACTTATATAAATTGTGATAGGAACATGTAAAATTCATCAACTTTGCATTTATAATGTGATTTTCATGTTTAAATAGTTTAGGACATAAAACTTATGAAAAATCTATGAATTTTAAAATCTACTCGGCTTTTCTTATAATTATGGTGTTCTATACACATTCTAAATGAGTGTTTGTTTCAAAGTAGGAGGATATGATATCATCCTTACATCTTTTGATTTAAACGGGATTATTAGTGTATTATAAACACGAGTTTTTATTATCTTTCTTTCACAATATATAAGAGGATCTGGCTATGATACTCGTGTCCATGCTATTTGTAATCTTTGAGCGCTATTTTAGCTCATAATACGAATCACTTCCTCTCTATCCTGCTCAAGTTACTGCCATCATGGCTTCCTTGCGCTATAGTCAAGGAGACTTTGTCAATGTCCCAGAAAGTGTATTGCATGATGCCTTTTTAGGAATTTGATCATGTTTGATGTTTGTATCTACATTTGCACTTGCTTTGTTCCACAAATGCTTACTAGGGAAAGTGATGTACTCCTATGTAACTCTTGATGTCAAAGTAGAGCTTAGTACTATAGAATATAGATGTTATATTTTTCCTCCAGAGTCCAGACTTTCGGAAATTTCACGTAGTTCTTTTTCTTTTTGTTGATTTATTTGCTTCTTATTATATGACAATTCATTTGATGTCTCAGGTGCCGCCTGGTTTTCCAACTTATCCTAACACCGACATCCCGATGTTACCAATCATGTACCCTGCATTTGTGCCAGGCTTAATCCCCATGCAGAACCAAGAACATGCTAATCGTGGTGCTGGCATTTATGCTGTCCCGGTTCACTCATATATGGGAACAATGTCTGGATTTCCTTCTAATACTAACCTTATTCCTCTTACCTACAGTATACCCACGTAAGTAATTTTCTTGTGAACATTATCTTGAATGTTCAAATCTACATCTTTTGTTTCCTAGTTGGTTTCTGTTCATAACTCTGCGAGTTTAGATTATTAGGAGCAATGAGTCATCCATTTATTTTACTATCATTATTATAGACCATTATCAGCTCCAGTTTTGGTGTATAAGAGCCTGCTGAAGATTCTATATTAAGGAGCTTTAGGTTGTTTGTGATTCCACATCATTCTATTGCTGCAAATAAAAATTCAATGTTGAAAGTACAGTAATTAATTTATTTCGTCATGTATGTTAATGTTTGTCATCAGTAGGACAAGTTCTACAGAGGGTGGAGCAGTGTCTGAAGGGCATGGACAAGAGGGGCACCAACAACATGCACCACAGAGACAGGTTGTTGTGAGGAGATTTCACTTTGCATTTCAGCTCGACTTGTTGCTCATACTGAAGCTGGCGGCTGTCATTTTTGTTTTCAACCAAGATGGATCAAGACAAAGACTCATTCTGCTTCTGTTCTTTGCATCACTTGTTTATCTGTAAGTAGCCAAACTTTTTTCTGTAAGTAGCCAAACTTTTTTGTTTTGGATGTTGGAACATATTGGGGTTCATTCCTTTCACCTGGCCTATAGTATTCAACTTTTAATTCCTTTGTTATTATTTATATATAAAGTTATTCATTCCGCGGAAAGAAGATGGAATAGGAGTACCATCAGTCTCCCTTGTGTGCCTATGCCTAGTGCCTACCATCTATTTATTCTTTCTATTATAAAGCTGAGCTTTGTTCAGGGACAAATCATTTAGCTGAGAATTGAGTTTTTAAAACTTTTATCGTATCCTAATTCATTAGGAATTTTATAAACAAATAATAATTATAACAAAATCAACAATTATTTAAAAAATCTACAAATATCCTAATTATCCTAATTCATTTGAAATTCTATAAATAGAAAATATAAACTTAATATTCAAATATAATTTCATTAGTATTTAGAACGATAAAAATACTCAAATTAACTCATATTACGCACGGGCTCATATACTTGTATAGTCATTAATCATTATAGACCAGATAGTGGCTCATGGCCTCATGGTATATGCTGGATCACCTGTAAGGCCTTGGCTGATTAAGGTTTGGAGCTAAGCATACTAGTTAAACATTCCCCTCCTTGTAGTGTCCACCTATTATTAAAAAGGGGTTCAAAGGTTTTGAAAGAGCTGTAGTCGTGAGGAATAACCACCATCCAAGGTTTAAAAAAACTATTTTCAGAACTGAGGCGGTCAGCTGAAATAAGGCGAGGCGTATGCATTAAAGTGCAATAAGGCGTAAGCCTCATATTTTTTTAGCAAATAAATCATAGTAATCATATAAGAAATCTTAAAAGTAAAAACATCATGTAAAGTATTTAAATAACAAAAGAAGTACCTTATAATCTTAATCTGATCAGTTTTATACTAGCTAAATTACGGTAAAGTGGGGATTAGGGGATGTAGCTCAAATGGTAGAGCGCTCGTTTTGCAAATGCAAGCGAGAGGTCAGGCTTTAAGCCCCAGCTTTCTAAGAGTTTTGATTTGGGAGCAAAAAAAAGGAAAAATAAAGAGAGTGAGATTTGAGAAACAGAGGAAGTAAAACAGAAAAATAAATTAAAATATACCTTCTTTTCTAGTGAAGGATTGTACCTTTGGTGATTTTGTTGAGGAAAGATTGTAGCTTTGGTGATTTTGTTGAAGATTGATAGAGAGAAGGATAAGAAGAAAATGAAGAACAAGAAGAAGACGTACAGAAGAAGAGAAAGATGGGAACAAAATCTTTTGTTTGATTAGTTACTTAACAAAGAAGTCATAAAGAGGGGTAAAAGTGTAAAATTAGATAAAATATGTAATTTTATATGAATTGGGATGTGTATACGTGCGAAGTCAAGAATCCAGCTGTTATTGCCGCCAAAAACATAAGGTGCGCCTGAATTTTCGCCCCAACTCGTACGCCTTAATATGCGCCTCAATTCAATTAAGTGTAAGCCTCAATTTCAACCTATAAAACGTAATCCTCACTCGTTATTGGACCGCCTCGCCTTAACTCGTGCCTCTTCCATGTAATCGAAAATTATTGTTGATGTTGGGAACGTAACCAACTAATCATAGGAGGCACCATTGTTTGCTACTTTTTCAATATTGCTGTGTTGTATGTATGTTTTTTCTAGAACACGGGAAGAGGGATTTTTTTATTACAAACTATACTTGAGTGATGTTAGTATGTGTTAAACTCGTTGCCATGGTGCGCTGCAGATATCAGACTGGAGCACTCACTCCATTGATACGGTGGCTTTCACAAGGCATGCATAGGGCAGCAGCACCTCCACAACCACGACCGCCTGTCAGAGCTGAGAATGTGCCTGGCGTTGCTGGGCCAGATGGCGAGAATGTTGCTCGAGCTGGTATGTGCTACTACACACATGAATCTCATATATACAGGCGTGCTCATTTATTTACCTCCATGCATAATTCCATTCTTATTTTATCTTCTTTAAGCAGTTGAATATGCCTGTATATGTGATAGTGGATTTACAACAGGAGTGTGGACATTGTGCACTCTGCTGTTGTATATCCAGCCATGTAGACAACACAATATTGACGTGGGGCTTTCCACAATACTCGCCTTATTGAATTTTATTTTTTTCTCTTTCCATATGATAATCATGCTTCTTTACTGCGTGTCTGAGTTCATATGATTAACTTATTATAGAAATTTAAAACCATTAGTATTGGCCCAGGTCATGTTGTTTTAATTTGTCCTCCTTATAAACAAATATATTTGGCTTTAGGAAGAGCGCCACCATTTGCTAGTTGCTAATGTATTACCATATGCAGAGGGACAAGCTGGAGCCGAGAATGCGAATCAGGCAGAAAATGACAATAGGCCAGTCGAGAATGGTAACCTGGCAGAACCTGTTGGAGGGAATGGAGTGAACTGGCGGATTATTTTAAAGGAAATCCAGATGATTGTTGTTGGGTTCATCACTTCCCTTCTCCCAGGGTTTCATAATGTGGATTAGTGTGTACTGCATATCTAATCAGATGCTGTGTGGAACCACCTGTGAGATTAAGAAAATACAAGCGTTTACATGTACATGGAACTATCTTTTTTGTCCAAAATTTCCCCCCTATGGACGGTGTATGGGGAGGTGTTTGGTTGCCTTCAAATAGATGTACTGCCCAGAACTGTAATTGTTATTTAGTAACATCCTAGACTTTGATTAACCCAATAGTTTTATCCTGATTGGTGTGACATTTCTATGCATTTTAGAAATCAGTGTTTAACTATATATCCTGTTATCTTGAGCAGCCTATTCTCTTTTTACTGTCATAATAAGAGTTGAATCTTGAATGTAAGCACAGATCCCACATGGATGTCACACTTTGGTGAGGGAGAGACAAAAACACCAGTCCCTTTCTAAAGTTGGATTGTCTTTTAATAAAGAAAAATAAAACATGGAATCTTATCAAAGTTAGATATTTTAAACAATAGGTCTGATTTGATCCCAAAATCTCAATCCTCACCCACTACAGTTGTATATATTTGTGTCTGAGGAGAAAAACTTAGCTTAGGAGAGTGATTTTTATAACTCCTGAATCCTGATAGATAGATGCTTAAAAGTGTTTGGTCCTAAGGGCTGTGGAGCAAAGTTTTTGCTGGTGGTTGAGAGCTGGTTTTATTGGGGTTGTGTTTTGAGTTTGGGAATTTTGGATAAACCATAAGTGCCAATTCCCAGGTCCAGTCCCAACCAATGAAGTAGGTGCATTGACATTGACATTGGTGGTAAACCTTGTAAATGAAAATGAAAACAACATAGAATTAATTGGTCATAGGAGTGGCAAACTTATAAATAATTTTTTTTTTTTAATATTATATAATAACTATTATTTATTTTAAATATTTATATTTTGCCATGTGTGTTTTATATAAAAAAATCTAACTTTAAAAAAGGTAGATATTTAATAACAGAAGTTAATCACTTGAAAATGTATAACATTCAAATTCAATCAAACGTACTAAAAACAAATTTCACTGTAAATTAAATTTAAAAGAAATAATTACAAAGTAAACATAAACTGAAATTTATTTACCACCCATTAAACACATCACAAACAAAACAAAGTCACAAAGGAAGCACCACCCACGAAACACGTTCTCAGATTGACTGACTTGAGAGTTGGAGACGTGAGTGAGACTTCTCTCTCTCTCTCTCTCTCTCTCTCTCTCTCACACACACACACACAGTTTCTTTGTATTATTTAATTATTATTCTCTGCAAGTCATCAGTCACACTCATCTCACTAACTATCCAACTAATACAGAGTTGGGAGAGAGAAAGACAAAGAGATTGTTCATTGTTGCGTGTTTTGAAGATTTGAAAGCAAAAATGGCTGAATCACCGAAGATGGTTCATGCTCCAATCGTAACATATGTTTCAATGCTTGCTCTTCTAACCCTTTGTCCCCCTTTTGTTATTCTTCTGTAAGTATTCTCGATTTAATTAATAACTAATTCAATTCAACAAACCTTTTAATTATATATTAGATCCCCAATTTTACAATGTTTTATTTATTTAAATTGCTAAGTAGAATTTGCTTACTAAAACTTATTCTTAATGCAGATGGTATACTATGGTTCATGCTGATGGTTCTGTAGTTCAGACATGGAATTACTTAAACCAACAAGGTTTACAAGGCTTTAAAGACCTTTGGCCTACACCCACTGTCATTGCTTGCAAAATTATTGCTTCTTTTGCTGCATTTGAAGCTTTCCTTCAGCTTTTTTTACCTGGAAAACGTGTTGAGGGACCTATTTCTCCTATGGGTAATCGACCTGTTTACAAGGTTTGTACTAGTAGTGTAGTTTCATCTTTTTTTCTTGATTTTTATTGCTCATAGTCATGCATTTGTTGATCGGTTTCAAGTTTTCGTGAGTTACTAATTTGATTATTAATTGACATTGAGCCGTGATTTATGACACCCTGCAATTTAATATTAAATCATCATGTGGCATAAACAATTTGGATGTTTTTTTTAATTGTTTTAAAGCTATACTTTGTACATGAAATATTCACTACCCTTTAAATATTCATTTTCTAAGGGTGATCGCAGTTGTGTTATTTTTATTAACATTCCATGCTTCATTTTAGCTGGAGGCCTTGACATAGGCCTCAAACAGTATGTGTTTGAACTTATATTGTTCTACTTGCTTCTTGTAGGCAAATGGTATGGCAGCATATGCAGTAACGTTGGTAACTTATATCAGCCTTTGGTGGTAAGCACATCCTTTGTTAATTCAAATTGTTGTTTGTTTTTTAACTTAAACCCTTTTCCATTTCTTATCTCTTGGCTATTGTTACTTGATATTTTGAGTCCACGAGTAGTCTTTCCTCTTCTATGTTTGTAACACACACAAGGAATTGATTTCTTAACTGTAGAAGGAACTGGCTCATGAACTCAAACAGAACGTATTGGCCTTCAAAGTAATCTGTTGAATTAGGAAACATGGAGTTAATTTCTCATGTATTCTTCTTCGTCTTAACTTCGAATTCTTTAGCAAACTTACTCCATGATCAGTCTGATTTTCTGAACCTTTTAACCAGTATCCAGTTCCCTATTCCACCAATATCGTCTATCTGAAAACATTTTATTAATGTTTGTAAATCCTATTTTCTTGGTTGTTCACTTTGTCACGATAATATCCATGTCCAAACCTTGGTTTGTTCTAACAGCCTTCACTTTTACATTCAGTAAACCTTATTCTTTTGTTTGTATTTGTGACTTTCTGAGTCACTTTTAGTCCTTCGCTAATAAACAGTTTGAAACACCAAATCGATATTTATCGTATTTTAGCACAGTTCTTTTTCATTCAGATTTCCATATCATATATAGTTCTGAAAATTCACTTAATACTATGCATCGCTGTGGTCACATTTTAGGTTTGGAGTATTTAATCCTGCTATTGTTTATGATCATCTGGGAGAAATTTTTTCAGCCTTGATTTTTGGGAGCTTTGTTTTCTGTATCCTCTTATACATAAAAGTGAGTAATTCTTAAAGTACAAACTGACAAATGCTTCATTTTTACTTTACTCTTATTTAATTGTTCTGACCATAGTTTTCACTAAAAAGGGTCATCTAGCACCTTCTTCGGCTGATTCGGGGTCATCAGGAAATGCAATAATTGATTTCTACTGGGTGAGTTATCAAGTTGCCTTTAACAGTACATCCTTTTTTATCTTTTTTGTGTATATGCAAAAATATATGCTCTTAGTTTCCTTTTTCTTACTCCTTCAATTCTTTTACTCTATTTTTGTGGATAAAAGAAGTGGTAGATATTATAGATGATAAGTGAATTTTGCTTGACATTGTCTTGGTCGACAAAAGGTTTGAAAAACTCGATTGGCCTGTTTGATATTATCTTTGGAACAATAATTCCTGATACCACTTGGTAGGGTTTAATGCGACCCAGCTAATTAATTAAGGTGCACAACTGCACAATAACCAAGAAGTGGCTTGAAGAAGAGAGGATGTTGGGATAAGGGCTATGTATAAGAGACTTAACACTAGAATGGAATTGAAAGCCATGGGATATTTATAGCCTTCGAGCGTCTTCAATGCTAACCGAAACTGTCACTTCTTTTCCCCAATGTTGTGAATAACAAACCAAATTCCATCTTCGATGCTAACATATATTTGTGAAAAACATAATTTTAGTGTTACTCATTTCACAATTTCTTAAGAAGTTTTATATTAACATAAGTAATCCACACGTAGTTCTAAATCTCTGCGTCAACTTTCCAATTTAAAACACTTTACGCTTGAAAAATCGTGTTCACATTTTAGAGCGGGCTGGTGTGGCGATGACTAGCAATTAGGACTCTTCTTGGCTGTAGATATCAAGGTATTTTCAGTTTCACCATGGGAATGATGCAACCTACTGCTCTTGGGATTGTTCGTTTGACTATCCCTATGTATAAATACACCTTTGATAGTCATTTAGGGTTAATTGCTTCATTTCTTATCCTTTCTCCTCCCCAGTCCATTTTGTGGCCATCGTGGCTCCCTTAATAAAATGCTGACTCGCATTTAGGCTCCCAATATATACCCTTACACGACATAAGTTTACCCCCTTCCTCTGTTGCTACCAACATCACCAAATACTCCACCTTCTGGTTGCAGTCTTTCAAGTTTGAAATACAGACCGTATCACGAATCCGTTAAGTAAATGGTATCACTCAAATTTATAATTAAAAATAAAAGGAATCTTTATTTAAATTTTCAGAAGAGAAGAATGGAGTACTATCTCTTTAAGCTTTTATTTTATATTTTTTTATTTTTTTTTGCTATATCCTTTTCTCCATGTATGCCATCTTTAAATATAGATTGTGTATTGGTTATGTGAGAACCTTCTATTTGCAACTGGCATGCTACATAGACGCTCAATTGGTATCTCGTTGAGCGTCTTTTAAGGATTGGCTAGGTGATCGACTCCTTTCTTTCCCCATCTGATGGTGAAACCGTGGCTACTTTCTTTTAAGGATCAGTTAGATAGCTGCCTTTATGATAGGTAGTAGGCATCGGATCAAAGGGGAATCAAATAGGGTATCACTCTAGGAGCATGTATATGGCGTAGTCATCAGACGGGCCACCTTCTGCCACCTTCTGGACTGATAGAGTGTTTACAACTACCGTTCTTTGATAACTTACTCTACTATGGTTCTTCCATGATTACTACCTTGGATTAGTTAATATAAGTATGGATTATCTTTGACAAACGACCGTTACTTATTGTTTTCTTGAAAGTTGAAACATGGTGCAAGATGATAAATCACATCAGTTCATTTATTTCATTTTAGTCAATGGAGTAAGTTTAAAGAGCATTTTAGTGCCTGCTAGAACAGAAGTAAGAGACTTATTATAACAAAAAAAAAAAAAAAATTCCATTCTACAGTGCTTTCTATTCCCATTTAGTGTTTTCATGCATAAGAGTAGAAAAGGCTAAAAAATGAATTGTCCTATACTCCTATCTATAGCTGTTGTGGGAAAACACATGGTTAACTGGGTTCTATGGATTAACCGATTAACTCAATGCTATAAGCAGACTCTTAATTGTCAAGTGATGAATCTTAGACACTATATAGACATCTCCCATTTGGCGAATTTAAGCAATCTAATGTTAAATTTTTATCATTTATGCAGGGAATGGAGCTGTATCCCCGGATTGGTAAAAATTTTGATATCAAGGTTTTTACAAATTGCAGATTTGGCATGATGTCTTGGGCAGTGCTTGCTGTGACCTACTGTATCAAGCAGGTTTGTTGATTTGTCATCACTATTTCCTAAGAATTTCAAAGTGCCGATCAGATTGACTGACATTCTAGCAGTTCATAACAGTATATGATTGGCTAATGCAAGTCCTAATAACAACCATATGACTTATTATTCCTCCAAGACTTTATTAGTCAAAATTAATTACTCCTAGGCTCTAATTTCACTCCTTGCACCTTGTGTAATGCATCAGTAGGGACCTAGATATTGGTTTCTTAATTGCATGACCCTATGAATGAGGGTTTAGCTGAGCCACAAAAATTGCTTGATTTGGTAGCTTTTGATTGCATCTGATTCCAAAAATTAAATAAAGTAAAACTTATAGTTGGGAAAAACCACTCACATAATGTTCTTTTGATCACTATGCATAATAATGTCATGTTCTATTAGCAGTGTCCATGAACATGACACTTCTATTTCTGGTCCTGTCCAGCATTTTCATTAAATTACTCCGATAGTGCAGTATGAAGAGAATGGGCGGGTAGCTGATTCTATGCTTGTTAATACAATATTGATGCTGGTGTATGTAACAAAGTTCTTTTGGTGGGAAGCTGGATACTGGAACACAATGGATATTGCACATGATCGAGGTTTGCAATACTGTTCCTTATTTACTTACTCACACAGGTTGTTAATGTATATATGTATCGGGCTGTCTAGGCTGCCATCCTTAGGATGACAGCCATCTTGACAGCCCATCTAATACGTCGTTTTAGTGAATATCTAACGGTTCAGATCAATTGTTCAGTCCTATCATAAACAATAGGGACAAATTTGTCCCCATGCCATGGTGTAGTTTATGGGAAAACAGTTCTTTCTAATTCAATCAAGATGCCCTCAGTTTTGTCCCCATGCCATGGTGTAGTTGTTACAAGAATAGGTATAACTGTGTGTTTATTATAATATGAAATGTACACTCACAGATGGCACGAAGACATGATATAACCACAAGTAGACTACATTATATAGGATTTTGAATTTGGGTAGTCTTTCTTGTGGTAGTTGATGATTCCACATAAACTTATGCAAGCACTGCACTTCTGGAATTTTTTCATATTTGACTTTCATCAAGACATGTATGAGTGTTACTTTCAAAACACATGCAAGCATGAAAGGCATTGTAACCTTTATTTTCAGTTAAGATTGAATTTGGTGGAGGTTGGTATAGTTTTTTGTTCATCCATTGTTGATAGTTCTATGCTGGAATTTATGAACTTATGAAGTTTCTGAATGAAATGATAATTTGCTCGCTACATTTTTGAGGTTATGGTTTATAGAATCTTACCCTAAAAGGTACTCCCTCCGTCCCATTTATATAGGCCACTTTGCCTTTTTCACACAGTTTAAGAATGCATCATTAAGAATGCAAAAGTATTAAATTTTGTATAGACATTTCCAAATTTATCCTTCACTTAATTCTTTCCATAACCTAGAAAGTTGGAGTAGGACTTTATTTTGTTGATAAACATGCAAATAAATATATTAGTAAACTTTAACATCCTATCACTTTGAAAATGGTAAAGTGGACTACATTGTGGGACAAAAAAAAGGCAAAGTGGCCTATATAAATGGGACGGAGGGAGTAAAAATGGAACTTTTAAAATTTTAGGGATGTTCAGTGTAGGTATTCTGTTCCCACATGTACCATGAAAAACACATGTTATCTTCTGGCTAAACAAAATCATGGAACAAGAGTGTATAAGGTTTACCAACAGAAAGGCTTGCCTTGTTTTTCTTTCTCCCTCATAAATATTTTGATTATAATTTCTTCAGGTAATGCAATAATGAGAAATTAGAGAAATTTATAGATTAATTAAGCCTACAACTAATATACCCCATATTATATATGTGTAAAGTGGGAGTATGGCAAGGTTCTGCAGTGGATGAGAATATGCACATCGTTGTTGGATCCATGAGATCCACTGGGTTTTCATTTTGACATGCTTTCCATCTTGTGATTGTTGGATGTCATGGAATGCCTCTTGTAAACAAAACCGAGAGAAGGTTCCAGTGGAAATATATGCAGTCACTTTAGCTACAGTCACAGCATAGTGCGTTAGAGATGCCAGCTTTTCTGCCTATTTCTTCTCCATAAAAAATGTTCATATCCTTATGATGTCCGTAGCCACTCATATACTTCTATACTCTATACCCACTAGGGCTGCAATCTGAGCCAAGCGGTTCGGGCTCGGCTCGGGCTCGACTCGATAAAAGCTCGGCTCGGCTCGCTTATTTATCTAAACGAGCCGAGTTCGAGCCGGTTTTTGAGCTCGTCACGAGCCCGAGCCGAGCTCGAGCTCTAAACGAGCCGAGCCGAGCAGCTCGTTAACTTTCTAGCTTCTCCAGCAAAAACAATTGGGGGAAAAGCTTCAAGAGTTTGAAGAACACAATTTTCAAACCTCATCATCATAAGGTTTTTTATAGAAGTACAAAGTCTTAAACAACATTAATCAATCAAACTGTATACCCACATGTGTATTACAGGAATATAATCAAAAATATAATTAAAAACCAATCATTTTCTTTAAACTATTAAGATTAATAGAAGAAATTGACGATGAAGAAGAAGAAGAAGAAGAAATGGGATTTGGGTTTTCTTCAATTAAGATTTCTTCCATCAATTCCTTAACAGATTTTGAAGATAATGGATGAAAAGCTTCACCACAATCAAAAAAAAAAAAAAAAAACATACCATTAATGAAGTAGAATTCTTGTTGAGATCATCATTATTACAATTCTGTAATTGTTCTTTACTTAAATCATCTTCAGATGTTGTTCCTTTAAGTAAAAAATCCAAATCAATTGAAAAATCTAAATCTTCAATTCCTTCAAATCCTTGAAAACATACATCATCATCATTATCAACACCATCACCATCACCATCACTTGGCCAGCTACTCGTCGTCATCATAGAAGAAGAAGAAGAAGGATTATTGTCATTCGTCATCATCATCTTTAACGAAGAAGAAAACGAAACCCTAGTTTTTTCTTCTTATTCTCTCTCTCTCTATATTGAAATCGAAGAAGAAACTTCAATTGAGTGTGAACAGAGAAAGTGTGTTTCGGTTATGTTGAATTCGCCAAAACTAATTTCTCTGTTTCATCCATCTTTATCCATCTCTGTTTCACTTCCTCTGTTTCTAAATCAAGATACTTACAAATCTACCTAACCAAACGAGCTCTAAACGAGCCGAACGAGCCAAACGAGCCAGCGAGCCGAAACGAGCCGAGCTCGAGTTTTACTGTTGGCTCGCGAGCCGAGCTCGAGCTCATAGTTCAGCTCGATCTTAATTTTGAGCTCGGCTCGAGCTCGGCTCGGTTAGTAACGAGCCGAGTTCGAGCATACCTTAGCTCGGCTCGAGCGGCTCGAATTGCACCCCTAAATTACCCACCAGGCTCATTGGTCCAATGACGGACAGCTTCTTTTTTAATGAATTTTCTATAGAAGTTTTACCCCCTATTTCTATATCCTGCTCTAGAAAAATCGGTCTGTATGTGAGAGAATTTCAGGAATCAAAGAAAATACAGCCAGCTAATGCAGGAACCGGCGCCCACCTTTAGCCCAACTAGAGCTACAAGACTAGAGAAGCCATGGCCAGTAAATGGACCTTTGCGAGTCTTTACAATATCTTTCTGGCCATTACCAATGCTCCAGTTGGTCCTATAGATGTGGCCGGCTATCAGAAAAAGTATGGCAAGGGCTAAATGATGGTGTGTAATAGCTATAAATTTGAATTCAAAATTCCCCTTGATGACCTCTTTAATTCAGTAAAAAATAGTCTAGAAGTAAAACAAAAACGTTGGAATGCAGAATTCTACAGGGTAAGATGTGAAGATCAGAAGATGGCTGTAGTGCAGCGCGATACTTAAAAAATTATGAGTCATTGTCAGAATGGATTCTGGCAGGTCTTTAGAAAGTTTCTTTCAGAGTTTATGAGTTAACTAGGAATTGATATTTAAGAAATATGCTTTTTTTATTGTTCCAAAATTCCTAATAGATTCCATGTATTGCAAATTCACTCTAGGACTTCCCTATTTTGGGTCTTAAGTCTGGAACAGTTATAAAAAGAGTAGAATTAAAAGTATCCTCTCCAGATATTTTTCTACTGTAAATTAGGTAGAATCTGTTCACTTCGGCTCCATTAATATGTTAGATGGAGGGCCCATGTTTATTATTTTACTTGATAAATATTTGTTGGTGAAGTTGTTAACTCCTCCCAGCTTTATCCGCCAGATAAATGGGAGGAGTTTATTTTTGGGTGAAAAGTAATAATTTTGGATGTCCGTGTCTCAATTTGTGTTATTTTTAGGGTGTCAACTCTGATATTCTTCTTTGTTTTCAACAGCTGGCTTTTACATTTGCTGGGGATGCTTGGTTTGGGTTCCATCTATCTACACTTCTCCTGGGATGTATCTAGTCAACCATCCTGTCGAACTTGGTACTCGGGTGAGCAAATAGGCTAAAAGTAAAATATCTTCAAAAATTAAATTCCTTGGATCATACTTTTTTACTTTATCTGCAATGTTCTTGCATTTGCTACTCCTCAATTATTATGCTCTCTTGGTGCAATCTTGACAGTAGAGACAACGGAAGATGTTTTTTATATCATAGTATACATGTAAAATAAATTTGGAATGTGCCCTTGCCCCTTTTGTGTGCCTTGTGGGTGGGTGGGTGGGGCGGGGGGGAGTGCAAAACTCTTCAGAAAAAAAAAATGTTATCAGTAAATCATGGATTGACTTTAGTGGAGATGGAGTTCTTGGTTTGGTAATATCTTGGATTGAGTTAGAGTGCACATGTTATTGTTCAACCTGGTGAGATTTTGCCTGATTGCTTTTATGAGTACCACATTCTGATTACTATTGTCGTCAAAACAAATAAATGAGTTAACATGGTACGAGTCTAATGACTAGTGAGACTAAGCACATGTGATGTAGGTGCAGAAAATTAAATAAAAATGGAAGCTTTAAAATTTGGTTAGATTTGATGGGTCAGGACTCAGGATTTAAATTATTGACGTTAAACAGAGGTCAAATCAGCCCATTTGCTGACCATGATTTATATTAGAGTAACACTATCTTCAATGGTGATACATTGATGTCTTACGTCTTAGAAATTGTTTACTGTATCTAGGTGGTTTTCTTGGGTTGTACACTTCAAATAGTGGTTCTTGAGTCCTTATATCAGAGGAGCTTAGATGTAGACAAATGCTAGGTAGTCCATGTTTTTTCCTTTGTTCTAACAATCTCCTTCATTTTCCAGCTTGCACTTTTTATTCTTGCAGCGGGATTGCTGTGTATATATATCAATTATGATTGTGACAGGCAAAGGCAAGAATTCCGCAGAACAAATGGGAAGTGCTTGATATGGGGTAAAGCTCCATCAAAGGTATTCATCTTTGCTGGTTCTATTGAGATCTGTCCCATTCCTTGATTTTCCAGAAGTTTTTGACTAGTAATTTGCTGCAGTTCACTTTAGTTACAGATGACAACCTTAATAAATATTGAGTTTTTCTGCAGATTGTGGCCTCTTATAAAACTGACAATGGTGAAACAAAAGCGAGCCTCCTTTTGACTTCAGGCTGGTGAGTTTTTCACAGTTGCTAATATTGGGATTCAATTCAGGATTTGGGAAGATGTTCTCTGTGTTTTATCTAGAATTTTAAGACCTCCATTAATGTATTTCATTCATCAAACAAGAAATCATTTTGTTGGATGGTCCCTTCCTCCAAGATATGCTTTCCATATGGCATGGATAGGGAGTAGTACAGTCTCTATCCTGTCACTGAGAATTCTAGTTAATTTAAGTTTGCAACAAGATTTAAGCAGTATGTATGGATCTACTGCGAATTCTGGCTCTTGACAAGGTGCTGAGCTTAGTCTTATGATTTCCTGCAGGTGGGGTCTAGCTCGTCACTTCCACTATGTGCCAGAAATATTATCTTCTTTTTTCTGGACTGTGCCAGCTCTTTTTGTGCATGTAAGAGTACTTCTATTCTGCAGTATGAATGTCCTACTCTAAAGCAGTAAATCTTGCTTGAGAAAATTTGAACTCTTTGCTGTGGAATTTCTGCAGGGTCTGCCATACTTTTATGTGGTTTATCTAACAATTCTTCTAGTCGACCGAGCCAAAAGGGATGACGACCGCTGTCGATCCAAGTAAGTAACAAAAAGCCAAATGGTCACTTTATTCTTTTGGACAACAAATTCTGGACCAAACTACCCTCCCTAATCACAATATGATCATAGGTCGAATCATATATAGTTGATATCATCTAGTTAAGAAATCTATAGACTAAACCTATCGAGTAATTAACCCTAGTGAGAAAGGGCAAACTAGGAAATAGACCAAAACTTAACATTATGATTAGACCTAAAATCAGAACTTTTTGTCCTTTTGAGCAAGTCAAAAAAGACTGCAAGTCCTTTTGAGATAGATTGTTTAATAAGATTGTCCTTTAGGAGGGTTGACTATGATAAGATTGTCCTGCAAACCCACACTGTCATTGACTGTGTCCTTCACAAAGTTTACTTGAATCTCCAATTGGCGTATACATATGTTGATAACAATGAATTACTGTCCACAGGTATGGTAAATACTGGAAATTGTACTGTGACAAAGTGCCTTACAGGATTGTTCCTGGTATCTATTGATCGAGTTCCCAACTGGCTGCATGTTGTCCTTAGTTTGCTACCCATGTGTAACTCTGCTGAATGGTAGGATTAAATTTTTCTGTCAAAATTATTTGTGGCTCGTATGTGTAATGGCAGCTGTGGGACTTCCCACTGTACTATGATTCTGTCTACAATCTGGAGTGGATGGTGTACACTATTTTGTGATGCAAATATGGGGAGGTGCTTAGATAAATGTAGAATGAACTTGTTCATGGTTAACTGAAACCATTGCATATTTTGAACTTTTCCTCTTTGATGGTGGCAGTGACTAACTAGATGAGGTTTTTGCTTAGAAAAGTTGTGATTTATTCTTTTCTTGTTTATAATTAATAATTTAAAAAAAAAAATTAGAGGTAAAAAGTCTACCTTCTATCTTCATTGTTTAGTGAGCTAGAGGTCACAACACTCTTGAAGTAGTTTCTCTTGTGAGAAAAGTACTGCTCAGGCTATGCTGTGAGAAATACTAGCCATAGAGTGATAGAGGCATAGAGTTTCCAAAAAAAGAAGATTAAATGGGAGACTTACCAAATTTTAAAAAGCCAATAAAAATTGCTTGAGCAAGACATGAGACTGACTTCAACTCATCTGGTAGTTGGGAACCTACAAATAATCAGAAGAAGCTATTTCTATGTCTTGCTCAAGCAATTTTGAGACAATTGCCTTCTGTTGAAGGGCGAAGGTTGTCTGCTCATTTCTGAGCTTGTGGATCAATGCCACTACCTCACTCTAAATCATTTACAAGGATGTTTGGGGGTAGTATAAATGGGCAAGGGGTGACAACGCATATCATAGGAGGAAACAACAATGTGTTGAACTACTTTCAATAAGTTCAACAGGCCTGTGTGTGAGGTACCAAATCCATTCCTCTGTGAAGAAGAAATTCTTGGATTAATAAAAGAAAGAACTTGTTCTTCTACAAAAAATTCTTCCATGAATTCCAGACCCAGTAAAAATTAAAGAATTGCAAAATTTCAATATAATTGCAGCTTTGATATGAAATCTGATCGAAGATAACCAAATCTTTCAACTACCTTTATGTTACCTCAAGGTGACAAGACACATGGGTTCTTTACTACAGGCTTCCCTTCTGGAATTTATCTGACACAAGTCTTGCGTCTATTTACCTACAATGAATGGATTAGGATTTGCCAATTATACAACATCAATTATGGTATATCTGGTACATGTACATCTGAGCTCTGACTTACCACATGTATCTAACAATTTGGATTTCTAGAAAGTCACGATGACAGATGACAGATAACTCAAAAGCTCATTTTATTGGCCTTTTTAAGAATGGTAATTACAAAATGTATATACAAGCAAACAAGTTTATCCTCACATTTCAGATAAAAGATTACTAATTTTCCGAAGCTCTTTCAGAGCTGCAACAGCTGTCACTTGCCCTTTGCCAACTAGGTTATTTCTTGACAAGTTCTCCAATGATCCCACCTGATTTCTGTCTTGCTGAAGAACAGACTCAATAACCTGCAATTAGAAGGTCATACAAACATCAGGGTCTTGATAGATGGGAAAAAAAAATGAAGAAAAGGCTACTTGCTAGTTGCTACTAGATGAAACCTTATGACTAGCTTTAACAGGGAACAAAGTTTTGTATGTTGTTACAAAATCTGACAAATAGAAGGGGTCTGGAAGCTTTTAAGTATTATTTTATAAATGAAATCCACCAGTGAAAGAAATTTCCATCAAAAAATTCTCTACATGGAAGCTAAAACATCCATTTCTGTTATCTAAGGTATTTCAGATAAATTATCAAGCAAAAGCAGTAGCCCCCGCCCCCACCACCACAACCACAAAGCACCAAGGAATTTACTGGGAGCAATGGACTGCCACACAAATAGTTCTTTTCGCGAATACTGTTATTTAAAGTTCTGGTATTAAATATAAGAGCCAATGACAAAAAATTAATGGAGAAGATTTAATAATCTAAAATAGACGCTGTTCTTACTAAATGAAACAAACTTTACCTGAATATTCTCCAGCATAGACTGTCCAAGGTTTTTCAAAGTACCCATGACATTCTTGTCCACCGTCTCCCCAGATGATATACTATATCTATCAACGGATGATGAAACTGGGACATTATTTTGATTATTGTGTACTGTTGGGGATTTTGATGCTTCCGAATGTCCTCCTTTCTCGGAGGTCCCCTCACCGGCATTCTTTGCAAACTTCCAAAGCCACTGAAACTTACCAAGTAGTAGCTTTCGATCTTTTGTTCCTCCCAGTTGTTTCCCAGTTGCATCTGCATTAAATTCAGGTTTCTCAGAGGTGTGACTCATGGTATCAGAGACCGGAATGGCTGGGTCATTATGCATCCCTACACATGGCTCCTCACTATCTGCTTCAACATTATCTTGATCAATAGACGAATTTGAAGCAACACTACTTCTTTCCAAATAATTTTCATCGTCATTGGCCCTACTACTACAAGGACTTGTGGAAGCTGAAAAATCCGGTGAGTTCTCTTCGCTGCCGGTATGTCCACTCACTGATGTCTCCCCCACTACAGAACCAACTCCCTTCTTGATACTTATTTCTTTGCTCGTATCCTCAAGTAAAACCCTTTCTTGCACAGGAGCTTCCCCAGAAAAACAATCTTTCTGACTGTCAGCTTCAGCATACCCTTCCTTTTCTAAATCCTCCTCCAAACCAAGTTCTCGAGATAAATCTTCTAACAGACTTCGCCTAACAGACGCTCTAGAATCCCTTTTTCCACTCTTGATCTTCAAAGCAGATGGACATGAGTCTGCTCTACCTAGATTCAACTTGACTCTCTCCGACAATCTCTTCTTCCCAGATGAAGAGTATTTTTCAGTGCTACTGCGTTGAGCTTCCTCTTTGTGTAAAACTCTCCACCTCTCTTCCCAGTAACTCTCTGGTAACAAATTCAATGGGGTTCTTGGAGAAATTGAACCAGAAGAAAGGCTATGACCTCTGACACTAGCGGACTTGCTCCGGTCAAATATGGCAGCAGCAGGAGCAGGACAAGATATACTTGTGTCTAGAGCAAGAGACTGCAAGGACTTTGCTTTGGCAATCAATTTCTTCACATCAACATTTTCTGGGAAATTCAGCAACCTCTGAAGACAAGACGTTGCAGTCTCAGTAGCCAGGAGGGAAGATCTCAAATGAAGGAGCATGGAGACCGCCATTGCTGCAATGAAAGCTCCCCGGGGGGACCGGAGGACCTTGAAGCTGAACTCTTCATCTTCAGCACTTGAGGCTGATCTTTTATTGTCTGAAGCAAATATTTCATCCCAGATAATTAACAGATCCTCTAACAAGAACTCCCGTCCAAATAATACACGCAACCACCGGAGTGCAAAGTATTGTGGTTCAACCCCAAGCTCAACAAGGTGGCTATACAGAGATGAATCAACGATAGACAGCAAATGATAGAATGCAGATGATGCTTCTATTACAGGAGGTAAGCCAGTGTTTGACCCAATACAGGGAGAAGGAGAAAAATACTCGGCCATTGCCACATCACCACAGGCCCCACCCATTAATGCATCAAACATGCAGTACGCATCATGCTCCATGAATCTCTCAGATAGTACGATTCCCAGTTCTCCTTCTGCCCCATAAGCATCAGTTAGCAATACAATGGAGTGTATTTCAGGATCAAGGTCATCGAGGCTGCTGGATTTGGCTGCACTTTCCTGAGAAGTGTTAGCATCATCTTCAATTTCTGTTGCTAACTTCAATGATTTGTAGTTACACACCAAATTACTTTCTGGAAAGGACATGTCATCGAACTTGTCGTTAAAATGGTGTTCATAGACCTTTCGTACTTCAGAAAGACGCTGCACATCTACATGAAGAACATATAACAGAGGAGCCAAAAGTTCGTGCATCCCTATAATAAAAAAATAGAAGAAAATTAAACACAAAAGCAAAATAATTTCCCGGAGCAACATATAAAAATCAGAGCACAGTTTACACGTTTGAACAAAATTTTATTATTTTCTCGTTTGTGTTCAGAAATTAAATGGAACTTTAATAGTTGGAAGAAAGCATACAGTGATAGTATGCAATTTAAAAGGCATCATGAACACAAAAGAATCACACTTCATGAATAGGAAAACTCATGTATTCATGGCTGGGATATTCAGATTAACTTGCCTTGTCTGTAACCACACTCTGGATGTCTAAGGCACCACAATAACAGAATTCTTCTTAAAATGCCCTGGCATATTGATGTCTGAAAATAACTCCCATGCTCCGGATATAAACGTGACAAGTCCTGGTCGACCATTTTCTCGAGTTCAGCATTCTTGAAAAATTGGCCCCACATACTATCTGAAACAGTTGAACAATGTGGGGTAAGATATTAGATAACCATAATGTGCTCACAACAACTTGCACAACACTTCACCCAAAAACTAGAAAACAGCTTTTCTTATCAGACATATCTTAAGCTCGTCATCTTAAGAATGTTAAAGTTCACATAATAAGACGACTATAAACACCCTCTTTTCTGTCTTGTATACAGCAAGTAGCTTAACAAGAGACCTAAGAAGTAAGATCTTCAGTCTTCAGAAGACAGTGTCGCTCTAACATGATAAATTTATAGATAAATTAATCTTGGTAGATGACAAAAAATGACGAGCTTTGTCAATATGTACCTGGATTTTGTGATAAAGGATTGTCCATAACAAGATCAGGAGAGTTATTTCCATCCTTCAGAAAATGTGGATCAACCAAAAGGCGCCTTCGGAAACCAGCATATCTGCCAACATGTTCAACTTAGTATCGAAAAAAGTGACAACTCAAAAAAACACCCATTTAGCTAATCAACAGAATAAACTATTCTTCAACACTAACAAGATCTCATTGATAAACTAATCTGGCCTCATTTAAGAGAGCAATCTACAACTCCAAGACAAAATTTTGATCAACGACCTTCTAGATGAAACAAGTATTCAACATTCTCCCCTCAAGATATAATATCCATAAACTCAAATCAATTGGGATATATTCTGAAACTTGTTAGCTCTAGTAATATTCCAAGTAACTAGGAAATCAATACAACTGTAGATAGCAGGTTTTAACAACTCACAAGAAAATATGTATCGCAGTTTTGGTAATATATTAAATAGTTCAGACCAAACTTTTATCAAAATGGTGACTTTGTTGACTTCAATATTGTAAAATCAACTTCACAAAAACTGGTAATTTAACATGAAAAATGAATAATTTGGACCATGCATATTATTGCGAGTCTATGAGAGAGAACCATACCATGCCGCTAAGTTCGAACTAACAAATTCTAACTATTGTGATCACAATCAAAGTATGTGAATCGCCACAACTTTACTCTATTTCGATTGTTCATCTTTGACTTGGATACGTATCATCTAAATCAAACTAACCTTTAGACTTGCTGAAAATGATGTTTCAGGCTTTCAGTTACCTATCTCTTAAATTTTTCAGAAAGATTAAAACAAAATCTACCCTCATGAAAAAAATTAGCTGAAAATAACAATTGATTAAATGATACCTTCTACGAGCATCTGCGGTGACTCTACGAAGCTCATCAATTGAAGCAGAAGAAGGCAAAATCCCTAGATTTATACGCCATTGAACACCTCTGAGATCAGAAAATCGAGAGTCTCGTTCTTCTACAGACTCTTGAGCTAAAGGTATAGATAATTCCTCAATAGGAGCTGAAGAAATCATTTTAGAACAAAATTTTCAAAGACCCAAATCTTGAAACCTCTGTAAAAACTCAAAAATAAAAATCAAAATCAAAACTTTGAAGAGTTTTGAAGTGAAGAAGAAAATAGAAGAATTGGGTATGCTTGGAATTGAATAATAATTCGAGAATATGCAAATTAAAAGCAAAAAAAAATTCCAAATTAATGGAAAGAATAGGTGAAATTATGGAGAAATTAAAGCGAGAAAATGAGGAGAAAAAAAGGGTAATTTTGAGAAATGGGAGAAACCCATTGGAGAAGTAGATTACAGGGAGGATTAGAGAAAGAAAAGCTAAAATTAGGGGAAGAGAGAATCATGACGTTTGGTGGGAAGAAATGTAATAGAAGAAGAAGAGAGAGAAAAATAGCAAATTTGTTTCTTCAACATAAAAGAAAAGTCTTGTTACAGAAGATGATGTTGATGAGCTGTCTTCTTCTTTTTAAGCTATACAAATACGGGACAAGCAAGAAGAGAAAACCACAGGATAAAAAGGAAGGATATTCTCAACCTGAACCAAATATTTTTGTTGAATTATTGAATTATTCAAAAATAATTATATAAATGTTGGAAATAAACGCGTTATTATTAATTGTTTTGCAAATCTTTTTTAAAATAAAAAAACCCAATATTAAATCATCTTTTTATTAATGAGAATAGTCAATACTCAATAGATCTATTTAAAGTTAAGAAATTGATTTGTATGCTTTAAAAATAAGGAAAAATACCAAGGAATGAAAGTAACAACACATTTAAAAAGCAACTGTTTAAAAATGGATCATTGAGATTATGATTCTTGTCTTGAGTCTTTGAGTAAAGTTTGAGTAAGAGTAATGTGTAAAATTATACATTACAATCATGTAGGTATGTAAGTGTGTTTGTTTGTGATAGGTAAATGTTACAATCATCTATAGTATATATGACTATATGATTCATGATTCCATGTAAGATTTATTTACTTGAAAAACGAGTCTCAAGGTACATACAACATGTGTTGATGACTTGTATGAATTGACATGAGATGATGGTTGTCAAAAACATGTTGTGAGTTGTGACATTTTAGTATTTTAGACTGTTTTTTGCAACTCCAATGAGGTCCATATTTCCAATAATTCCACTCAAGCAAAGGCAAAACTTTCCACTACACCACTACACCATCACAAACCTAAGCTAGTCAAATGTGTGTGGATCCGCTAGCCGTAGGTACCGTGTTGGGTTCTTCTATATGACAAGTTGTTGAACCCGTGTTACGCACCGGGATTTGTGTTATTTAATAAAATGAAAAATCACCGAACATTTTTTAATGCCCTTCTCAACCTAAATTTGTAGAGATTTTATAATGACTTTATAAGTGATTTGTTGAACCGAGTTTTTTTTAATACCTTTCTTAACCTAAATTTTTAGAGATTTATAATTAATATTTTTTGTATTTAGTATGGTTTTTATATATGAATTAAGGATTTTAAATAGAAAAAGAATTTAGTAGGAAAAAGAGATTTAGAATCAAGTTCTAAAGGGTTTTAAGGTTTTTATAAATCTCTCTTTTACATGAAAGGTGGATTTCCTTTTTAACTACAATTGGGCTTCAATTGAGCTTAAAGTTGGGCTTAAGTTCTATTCTGAAGTTGTTGAGAACACGCCATGTGGCACTTGTTAGGCTCCACTATTATATAGTACAAGTTGTTGAACCCGTGCTACGCACCAGGATTTGTGTTATTCAATAAAATGGAAAATCACCGAACATTTTTTAATGTCCTTCTCAACCTAAATTTGTAGAGATTTTATAATGACTTTATAAGTGATTTGTTGAACCGAGTTTTTTTTAATGCCTTTTTTAACCTAAATTTGTAGAGATTTATAATTAATATTTTTTGTATTTAGTATGGTTTTTATATATGAATTAAGGATTTTAAATAGAAGAAGAATTTAGTAGGAAAAAGAGATTTAGAATCAAGTTCTAAAGGGTTTTAAGGTTTCTATAAATCTCTCTTGACATGGAAGGTGGATTTCCTTTTTAACTACAACTGGGCTTCAATTGGGCTTAAAGTTGGGCTTAAGTTCTATTCTGAAGTTGTTGAGAACACGCCATGTGGCACTTGTTAGGCTCCACTATTATATAGTATATAGATATAGATATAGATGAGCAACGTACAATATGGTTTGCCACTTGGGTCCCATTGTCCAAAAATAATTCATAGGTGCCATAGCAGTATAGCACACCGCCATGACGTACTTTGATAAAGATAATTCCACAAACAATTCAATAATATAAATGTTACATAACTTGACGATTTGAAGAAACTCCCAGTCAGTTGGAACTTGGAACTAGGAAGTAGGAACAACCAAGTAATTCTCAGTAATATAATAATAATGTAACTTAATTATAAGGGCATCTCTAATGGTTCACCAAATTTGATGGGCCACCTCAGCAGATTTGGTACCGATTTGATGGACCATTTGATGAAAAAAACTTTAGTTTCTAATGGCTCACCAAATTGAGGCGGGTAATGAAGTGCCACTTAAGTTGGGCGGGCTTTGAAGAGCCACTTAAACGAAAATTTTAGTTGAGGCGGACATCCAAGTGCCACTTAACCCAACAGTTAGTTGAGGCGGGTAATGAAGTGCCGCTTTAAGAAAAAACTACATAAGAATTTAGTTGAGGCGGACATCCAAGTGCCACTTAATTGAAGTGGGCTTTGGAGTGCCACTTGAAGCGGCACTTCATTACCCGCTTTAAGTGAAGCGGCCTTCTCTTGCCCGCCTCAACCCAGTATCAAATTTGATGTTTTTCATCAAATTTTCACCAAATTTGATGAATTTTTGATGATTTTTGGTGAAATATCAAATTTGATGAACTTTTGATGATCCATTAGATAGAGTTTTTCTCACTTTCTCATCAAATTTGAGTTTGGTGACAGATTTGATGAACCATTAGAGATGCCCTAAGTATGAAAATAATATTCATAGTATGTCCATTCATCATTTTCCATTCCATTAAAAGAGATTGATAGAAAGATGTGGTAGGAGATCTAAGCAGTAATTAAGAGCAAGCAAGCAGGTGATCTTGTTCTTTACTCTTTAGTAATAAAAGATGTCTCTCTCTTGTCCTCTCTCCAATCATGCAAGTTAATAAGATCTATATACAGTACTTTTAAATTTTAATTACTAAGTAACAATGAAAATGTTTTTATTTCTCAGTCAACACCAAAATATATTTGTTTCCTCATAATCAAGACTCAAGAGCATGCACGCAAGCCAGAAAAAAATAAAATTCATTAAAATGACCAATGATCGAAGAGGAGTAAAGGACTAGCTTTGTCTTAAACTATACCTACACCGTACCAGATCTTATTCTATCCATCCTTGAGCCTTCAACATTTTTGGTCTTTTAGATGTATCGAGAGAGCTCTACTCTACTTGTGCCTAACATATATATTCCTCCATTCATGGTACATTTAGTGTTATTTTATCATCTCCCTTAATTATTGATACACATTTCGATTTTTGTTTTGATAATATATTAAACTTTTCTTTGATGCATCATGCATGGCTTAACAATGTGGAATCACATAAAATCTCTTTTTGTTCTCGATTTTTGTTTTGATAATATATTAACTTTTCTTTGATGCATCATGCATGGCTTAACAATGTGGAATCACATAAAATCTCTTTTTGTTCCTTTTTAGTTAAATTAATTTAATAATGCGGTTTATATATAGAGAACAAATTATTTGAGTTTTTTAGCTTGTTAATTGTTTTTGCGCTACTATTAATCTCTAAAATGCACATCTGTGATTTCAAAATGAATAAGAAAAAAAAATTATTTCAAGCTTAATTAGGCTTTGATTAATTAAATAGTGTTTGTAAGTCTTTATTGATAATGATATATAATAGGATTTCAAGACGCTAACTACTACCATTTTCGTTCAACCATTCCTTTAACTAATTAATTAAATAAACTAACCATATCATGCATGAATGGTATAATGAGGAATTGAGGATATGGCAGCTGACGAGGAGATGATGGAGCTAGCTAGGTTACACACATCTCTATATATGATAAAAAAATTCTTATAACAAATTAATCTCTAAATAACTTAATAATATTATAATATATAATCAAGTAATAATGGACATAACTAAAGTTATATTTTACACAGTTTAGACGGTGAAGATGACACATAAACTAAGTGATCAATTACTTTAATATAATCATCTGAATATTTTACATTCTTGTCTTCTGGTATAGTTTACTCTTCATCAGATCTCAGACCAATATATGAGATATGCTAACTCTAGCAGCCACCTTATCCATGTAGGTCCCTTCCATCAACAACCATTGTTAATGGTGAAGGTTATAATAACACAGCTTATATTGTCTCTTTCATGTTTCATGGTTTTAATAAAATCGTCGGTTGGTCGGTTGACAAAGACATACATGGTTAATTACTAGCTAGTTTAATCTAAAATAATTATGTCATTACCATCATAATTGTTTTTTGACATAGTGTACAAAGTCCAATTCACCACTATGGACTAGTGGTTCCACCATTGGCTAAAACTTCTCAAAGTGGCTTGGTGGAGTATAGTGCTTTTCATATCAGATCATATGTAAGTGTATTTATCTGACTTTAAATATACTTTATAGTTTTTATTTAATTTAATTTATACATAGGTGTAAGGTGTTTTCTTTAAATGGAAAATACCAGCTTATTGCGCCAACTGCGGTTGAGCTCATAGTAATGTTGTAGTAACTAATGGTAATTATACATACAATAACAATTTCTAGAGTCATATAATTCAAAAAATGGACCTAGAAACCAACCAAGTTGTCTTTCTCATCCGATCTAGCTAGATTGTTCTAAACATGTATACTCTGATCTTCAAGACTGAATTCACCGACAGACGACTATGTTTGTACTTACTCCGTGTCATGTTCTTCCGGACTTAGAACCCAAGTTGTCTTTCTCCTGCATGTCCAGTTCAAATCTGACTAGTCTACCTACTACTGTTATTGGTCTACTATAAAGAAAATTCAAGAGTAGATGAAGAGAGCACTATCTATTTTTTCAAGCAATTTCCATGTTTGTAGGGTACTATATACTCCAACCAATAAAAACACGCCACGTGGCGTACTCATCAAATCTCACAGGTCACTTATTACTCGACCTACTTGGAGGCCGCCCAGAGCAGCTCGACTACATGATCAACAACGACCTCTGCATATGCACATACCCTAATTCAACGCATAGAGAATATCTCCAGCTGTCGCTTAATCATTGTAGCTGTTTTACATTTATTGAAGATATTACACAATCATTGGAGAATATTACACAATCATAAAGATGTCGGAGAATCTGTAAGATCCCATGATCTTCGCCCCTTCACATTCTATATAAACAGAACTACGATGATTTGATCTCTAAGTTCGACCCCCACGAGCTAGAGTACGTAGGCAATCTCGATCTCAACGAGGTGCAGCCACCCCCCGATCTCAAATCCCCCTTTGGTTAAGTCCAATTGCGACCTAATCTTGTAAGTGCATTAATCTAGAAATAGGTTAATACATTTGGCGCCGACTAAAAGGAATTCGATTATATCGAAATACCCAACCCTCCCACCCAAATCAAAGTCATTTCCCCAAATGACTATCCAAGAAGTCACAATCCAAGATCTACGAGACCAACTCAATTGTCTCTAGGAAGAAAACGTTCAATTGAAGGCCGCACAAGTTGCACAAACAGCACAAGCTGCGCAAGCAGCAAACCTTGAACAGGGGACTGTCACCACTGATGACAGCAACCGGAAATATGAGGAACTCAGTCAGCAGCTCGCCGAGTTCAAAGCTTATCAGGTCGCCATTCAACTTAGCAAAGGGCACACAGCCGAACAGCTCGCTATCCAATCTCTATAGCAATTCCAAGAATCTCCTTTCACCAAAGAAATTCTTGAGCACAAGTTGCCAAACAAACTCAACGCTCCAAAGTTCGATCAGTATGCAGGAATCGGAGACCCAACAGATCACATCAAGGGATTCTGTAAGTCACTTCCTCTAATCAAGGAAGATCACCTTCTATGTTTGCTATTCCAGTCCACTCTCACCGGACCTGCTCTCGACTGGTTTCACTGTTTGAAGCCAGGGCCAATCAGCTCGTTTGCCGATCTAGAAAAAAGTTCGTTATTTTCTACATCCACAACAAAAAGCGTCCAGTCACCATCGATGCTATGTTTAAAGTGAAGCAACGAGATGGAGAGTCACTGAGAAATTTCTTTGCTCGATTTAAAGCAGAACTGCACTCCATTCAGGATTTTGCAAAGGAACACGAGACCTTCGCAACAATCGCATTCTCTCACGGTCTGATCCAAGGGTCAGATCTGCACAAGTCTTTGGCCATGAAGCGACCAACATCTCTCGACGAGCTCTACCTCAAGGTAGATCGTTACATCAAGCTCGAGAAAGCCCTAGTTGGTGGAATAAAAACTCATGTCATCTCAAATATGGAAGGAGGCCCCACCAAAAAGCCTCAATCTGATAACAAAAGATTCAAAGCTAATTCGTTGCACACAGAGCAACGAGAGTATCATCGGTTCACTAGACCAGCAGGTTACATCTATGAGCGCATCAAGCACAACCATTGGTGCAAGATTCCAGACTTCGATTTTTCCAACCTGGTGAGCTCGTGTTGAGGAAAATGTTCCACAACAAAAGAAAAGCAAATGTTGGAAAGCTCAATGCCAACTGGGAAGGTCCTTACATCATCAATAAAGTTCAGAGCAATGGATCTTATCGCTTACAAACTCCAAAAGGAGAAGATGTCAAGAATTCTTGGAATGCTTATCATCTCAAGAAGTTTTACCAGTAAAATGTAAGCATGCATTCTAATATTTTAATAAACGAGCTCAATTTTGCCTTCATCTCAGTTCAAACATGAATGGCTTGAATAGGTCTAACTCAATCCCTCGACCTCTAAATTATCAATACTCTAGTCCCTTTGGTAATTTTTTAAGTGTTAAACTCCATTAAGACTTTTGTACTTAGGTCTTAACTCCCCCACGACCTAAGTACAATCGAGCTCATACTCAATCGACCACATCTCGGAACAGGTCGAATTTTATACTTATTTGTTGTTTGCAGATCAAGTCAAGCAGACAATACAAAATAGAAAAGGCGAGCGAGGTAAACGAATGAAATTTTATTTCATTTATTTATCCAAACGACTAACTATTACAGGAAAATAATCGACCTAAACTACTTGGGGGCTACGCAAATCCAGCTCGCAAGAAAGAGGTCACCTGCAACAGATAAAACAAAACCACAAATGACGAGAACAGAAAGCAATTTCATTAAACTAAGGCATACAAGAGAAAGCATTTCAGTTCGCTCTGCTTGCAGCTATTCATCTCGTCTACCTGCCTTCTGAACGAGCTACCAGGACTCCCTGGAAACTAGCCGCTCAGATCGACAAAAATACATCATTCATAAAACAAGAAACATAAATGCAGAAAAGTAAAAGGCGCAATCGACCTGCCAAAGCAGATCGACCACTATTGTTTACGATTACAACCCATCAAAACATCCAATGAAGACAAATTCACTCGACCTCACAAACACTCGAGCTGGAGACTGAAAGGGAGAAGAAGGAGGAGGTGTACTGGCCAAGCAATGAGGGATATTTATAAAAAGAAAAAGGAGCAAACAAGATGAGCTATTGGTGTAGTGAAGACTCGTGCTATCAGGACGTGTCTCACCAAACACCAAGAATCACTGAAGACAGAGAGGAGGTCACTGCTGCGCAATCTGGTCGCCTTGCTCGACCAGCTCGTCCTGAACATCTCCCACTCCATCAACAGGGCCCATCGAGCTGTCCTGAGTTGGTACTATAGCACCCTCATTACCAACTCGCGTCTCCTCTCCTTCAGGCGATCCCATCAACTGTTTTTTGAGGCCATCACAGTACGCCTGCCACGCAGCACCATTCTTCTGGCACGCGTCCTCCCAGTACGCAGCAAAGTCCTTGGCAGGATCGACCTCACCTCTAAGGTTCTCGATGACCTCCTTCAGCTAAACGATCTCCCCATTCCTATCCCTCACCTTCCCCTCAGCAACAAGGGCAATATTTTTAGCCTGCTCGAGCTTCTCGTTCAGGTGCCTCAGCTCGATCTCAGCTCGAGCTCCAACCTCAGCAACCAGGCGAACTTCCTGGAAGCTAGCATTAAGCTGCACGTACAAATCAGTTAAAATACGACATGTGCAAAAGTTTAGACATACAATCTGGACAACACTCACCAGAGAAAGAACCGAGTTTATCCTCGAACAAGTCACCAGGAGGGTCTGCGACTTCACCATCCGAGAGTCAGCATCAAGAATAGTGCCCTCATTTAGCGGTGCAATTTGAGCCGAGCGGCTCGGGCTCGGCTCGATAAAAGCTCGGCTCGGCTCGCTTATTTATCTAAACGAGCAGAGTTCGAGCCAGTTTTTGAGCTCGTCACGAGCCCGAGCCGAGCTCGAGCTCTAAACGAGCCGAGCCGAGCAGCTCGTTAATTATTAGTTAATTACTATATTACCCCGGTCTTTAGCCTTATTTATTATGGTCTTATGGGCTTGGGCTTAAAAAATATCTGTGGTCCGCCCATTAATCTCATATCTCTTCTCTCTAATATCTAACAAACAACAACTAGTACACCAAACCCTTCTTTCTTCTCTCTCTCTCTTTTAATCTTAGCCGTTGAATTTGATAAATCTAATGGCTAATGAAACACTAAACTCTCCAACAGCAGTTCCACCGCCGTCTTCATCATTTCGTTATCAAGAACTTACAGATACAGAGCTTCATTCAATTGAACCATGGTTGTGGGAGTGGGTGTGGTGGCAGTGGCTCTGGGAATATGGTGAAGAGTGGTGGATGCGGGGGTTGTGGTGGTGGCGGCTGCAGTGGCAGCTGTGGGAATATGGTAAAGTCTGGTGGATGTGGTGGTGGTGGCTGCAGTGGAAGCTGTGGTAATATGGTGAAGTCTGGTGGATGTGGTGGTGGTGGCTGCAGTGGCAGTTGTGGGAATAGTGCTGTAAGCACTAACTAGAGTTGCACCTTGCACATTGATTGAGGTGCAAACGAACGCAGTCGTTGCTCTAGTTTGGACAGTATGGATTTATGATGCTAAATAAAACTCTTATGTTGATCAACATAAGTGTACGGTTTGTAACAAATCTTTTTCATCTTATCAAGCACTTGGTGGACATAAAGCAAGTCATAGAAAGCTTTCTGTTTCTGTAATACCATCAGAAGATCATCATCATAATCAAGTTCAAGCCGCGGTTTCTAATTCATCTGCATCTGCATCAACTACATCTACTACTACTGCTAGTGTAATCAGCACCGTTAATCAAAGTTCTAGAAGGGCCCATGAGTGTTCAATTTGTCACAATTCTTTTCCTTCTGGACAAGGTTTAGGTGGGCATAAACGTCGTCACTATGACGGTGGCGCCGCCGCAACAACAACCAACAACACTGGTGGTGCTAATGGTAATGGAGGTGGAGGAAGAGTTGGTGTTACTGCTACTGTTACTTCATCTGATGGAATAGGTAACGTGTCTCCAAACGAGCCAAACGAGCCATCGAGCCAAAACGAGCCAGCGAGCCGAAACGAGCCGAGCTCGAGTTTTACTTTTAGCTCGCGAGCCGAGCTCGAGCTCATAGTTCAGCTCGATCTTAATTTTGAGCTCAGCTCGAGCTCGGCTCAGTTAGTAACGAGCCGAGTTCGAGCATACCTTAGCTCGGCTCGAGCGGCTCGAAATGCACCCCTACCCTCATTCACAGCTCGGGCAACACATGGGTCATCTATAGCACTATCATTGTCATAGACAACGTGCTTTCCTCCCTGGCCGTCCAGATAGTCGAAAGGGCCAGGGTGAATCAAAGGTCGTGCAGCAGTCTTCATGGACAAGGGAGTAGGGTCAGGAGATCGCATAGCTTTCAAAGGAGCGGGAGAGGGCATCACTGGTGGAGGCTCCATCAGCTTGATATTTCCAGAAGACGACCTCTTCTTGCCCAAGCCAGGTGGCAGCTTAGGGAGAGAGGCCGGAGGAGACACGATCTGGGGGCTCGCAGCTCAATCACCCTGCCTCGAGCTACCACCAGTCCGAGACTTCTCACTCCACTGCACAAATCGAGACTTATCAGCTTTATCCACCGAAGCCATAAAATTCTTCCTCAACAATCTCCTTCTCTCCAATTCGTCAGCAATAGTCTTGGCACCACCCTTGGGCACAAAGTATTCCTTCAAGTGAGGAAGAAACTTTGCCTTCCGATCGTCTGACCAAAACCTAAATGCGTTCAACGAAGACTTCAGATCGTTCTTCTTCACAAGCTGGTCGTCCCTGATAGCTGCAAAAAGAAATAAGCAAAGTCAATCAACAAACAAAGCCAAAATTAGATTACCAATGCAACGATCTAAGACAAAACGACCAGCAACTTATGATTATCATTTATGTTTCTAGTAACATAACGTAAATGAATATTCCCTTCAGTGATCGACCCAGTAACAAGCATGGGATCCTTCCACCATTGCTCACTACTCACAGGGTGAATCAAGGGTAAACGATCTGGCCTGACCTGCATGTTATAGCCCGCCAAACCTGGCCTCGCAGATCGTTTAAAGCAGAAGTGGTCTAACACATTCTCTACACTAATATTCCACCCATGCAGCTTGTTCAGGTCGTCTATAACCCTCATATTCCTCCAGAAGTTACCATTCATTTGGCAAGGAGCTCGCTTGATGGCATTCAGGAGGTCGACTACCAGAAAAGACAAAGGTAACCTAAGCCCAGCTCGAAATTAGGCCAAGGTAAAAACAACGAAAAAAGGGTTATTAGTTCGATACTCCTCAGTGAGCAAACGATCTACTAAAAACTTAATTTCAAGGTGTTTGATGGAGTCTAACTCGTACTTTTTTCTAAACGCGATATGTCTGTTCACATACGCGTGGTTAACTACACGATAAAGCGACCCATCTTTACCCTCCACCATCTTGTCATCCGATGTGTCCTCACCATGCGGACCACTACTCCCAGGGCTCCCCTCATCTCCACTCTCTTCCTCTCGGTTAGGAGAGCCAGCTTCATCACCAGAATGAGTCCGCTCATCATCAGACTCATACTCAGCAACGTTATCACCACTAAGGTGGTCGTTTTGGGAATAACTACCCTCAGACATCTCTCGAAAACAAGGAAATATGCAAAAGAAAGCGAAGAAAGAAAAATGAAAGAATAAAGCAGAAGAAACTAACCTCACAATCTCTCAAGATCCTCAGGTCGCAACAAAAATGCAGCAGCAGTTCGAGAGAGCAAATGAAGAAAGTAAAAACTTTGTTCACAAACTATAGTTTAAATACTAAAGCAAAGGAGATCCTAGCCATCGATTCAGATAAAATCAACGGGCAAGATCAAACAAGGGCACCCACGACCTCTGTAGTTATTACCCACTCTTCGACGATTCGTATCCACCGTTGGATGAATCCACGTGTTCAGCAAAGGGAAATAAGTCAAGGAATGCTTCAGTTGCCAAAAAATCATGGGTAACTGCTCGAGGAAGCTTCTCCACTTCCCCGTAAAGACGCAATGATGGTATGAGACAGCCATGCATGGGCGCCACGTGCGCAAATCAGAAATTCAAAAGCAAACTTCAAATCAGCAAACATCGATCAGAGCTCCAAGTCTTTTCAGCCCGATATCTACATCGACCTAAAAAGAGGGGGCTTATGTAGGGGTACTATATACTCCAACCAATAAAAACACGCCACGTGGCATACTCATCAAATCTCACAGGTCGTTCATTACTCAACCTACTTGGAGGCCGCCCAGAGCAGCTCGACTACATGATCAACAACGACCTCTGCATATGCACATGCCCTAATTCAATGCATAGAGAATATCTCCAGCTGTCGCCTAATCATTGCAACTGTTATACATTCATTGAAGATATTACACAATCATTGGAGAATATTACACAATCATAAAGATGTCGGAGAATCTGCAAGATCCCATGATCTTCGCTCCTTCACATTCTATATAAACAGAACTACGATGGTTTGATCTCTAAGTTCGACCCCCACGAGCTAGAGTACGTAGGCAATCTCGATCTCAACGAGGTGCAGCCACCCCCGATCTCAAATCCCCCTTTGGTCAAGTCCAACTGCGACCTGATCTTGTAAGTGCATTAATCTTTAAATAGGTTAATACAATGTTAGTGATAAACAATCACTTTCAGTACTAGTACTAGTTGTGGGCATATGCATATGTTATCGTCACTTAAATATGTTACCAGCATAGTATTAATCAGAGCCATCTGTTACTATGCTGATAACATATCAGTGATCGAATTGTTTTGCTGAAATGTATAACTTTTGTGTTAGTAATTTTACAACTGTTTCATGTCGCAAGATCGCCTGCCTTAACCGTGGTAACAGGAAAGCCTGAAAAAAAGAAAAGCCCCTCTTTTGGCAACCTGATCAAAATGAGATTGCTTTGGAAAAATAATGTGAAAGCCAACCTGATCAAAACTTAAACACACTAAATAACATAATAACACACTTTCAAAATGAAAATTATATGGAGACCAATATGATTTTAGCAATCCTTAGCCTCAGTTTTTCATATAAAAACTGGTGCTTAGAACTGTTTTCCTGGTGATACAACGCTTATAAGTTATGTGTACTTCTGGATGGTTCTTGGCTATTAACACTTCATGGTATGAAGAAAAGGCAGTTCTTCAAACTCAAAGCAGAATTCTTTCAGCAGAGTTTTTTTGATAAACGATTTTTATTTATTTATTTATATGGCACTAAACAATGCGTGCCAATGCCCAATACATCATTATACAGACTTGTATTTACAAACAAAGGAGGAGAAAGCCACCAATTAAGCAGAAAACCATTCAGTAGGGTGGTTTACTGCATGTCTAATAGAGAGAAATTCTGGATCATGATAGTGCGTCAGTTGTTGTCCTTGAACATATGACACTGCTTGGGTGGTAGCATGGGTTGCAAATGAATCTGTCACTGATCGAATTTCCTTCTCTGTAGATACAATTAACTTGATGATGTTCAATACCTTGGAGAAGTTGGAGGATATCAAGTGGATGATCTTTAATCATGATTGGACAGTCATCTTCTTTCAGCAGAGTTGTGGTTTACTGTTAAGACAACATATTTCTTCACTGCTTCCTACCCTTGACCTTCGTGGGAAAATTAAACCCAATCAACCAAAATACTCAAACAAACATTCCATCAAACATATTGCAAACTAAAAATAAAACACAATCCACAGTCCACACAACCACAAGACTCGGTAAAAATCACAAAATTAGCGAAAGTTGAACCAATTATTTCTTCCTGCTAAACAAGAAAAGGAAAAGGAAGTAACCTTCAATCCTAGATAGCAAACTCAGGGTTTTCCTTGTGGATCCGCTCTAGTCCCCTCGTTGGAATATGAAATATCTGGCTAAGCTCTCGAGCTGTTTTGTCACTCAATCCATCTGCAGCTCTTTGGCAAGCTAAATTCAACAAACCATCCACGCCTAAAAATCTGCGACGTAATAAGATTAATTATACTGTCTCCAATATATTCCTCAATAAACTCAGAATCCCACTTCTTGAGTTGTTCTTTTTCATGCAGTTTCATATAAGACTCAGATTTACCATCATGTTTCTTACAGTATCTGAGTCTTATATGAAACTAATTAGCACAAAGTTTTGTGGCACAATATTTTTTTCTACCAAACCCCACCTCTATTGAAGTGTTATTGGATTCAACTAATTAAGGAATACCCATGTGTGCGTCAAACTACTGAGTTTGGCTTTTGATACAGCTGTGGAAGGTTTGAGAGAGAAGAAGGAAACTGACAAGATATTGACGATAACAATTCTTCCCTTGCCAGCATTGTCTGGAGCGTTGTATAAAGTACAAAATGGTGTTTTCAAATTTATCAAGACAACACAAATTAAATAAGCCGCATAATATATAAGGCATGCATACAAGGATGATCCGAAAACTTATGCCTTGTGCTTCGTGTTGATGCTTCTTCCTTAAACAGTTAATGCATTACTGATTCTTTTCCCTTAAATAAAGGCTTAATGTAAGTATGTAACGTACATTTTGCAAATAGAACTTCCAGAACACATGAAGATCATCTTGAGATCTCAATTTACATAAAATAAAAATGCAATGACATAAGATCTCTGATTTTACAAATGAGTCAAAATCTCTAATTTTGTACTAGGGTTGGCTAATATATAAATGCAAACTGGAAACAAACATAAGAAGTTTTGTCAAAATAATTAACAAGAAGTACAACTCACCAAAAACTTGAGGATTGATCAAACTAACGCCACTTTCATTCCTCAAAAGTTGCAAACTCTCCTGCATTCCGCTTTTGTCCAAGTATCGGAAGATAGCATTAAAAAACCTACAATGAAACAAAATAGTAAGAGTATAAATTATTTATATCGTTGAAATGTTTACTCCCACATTGGACAATCTTGGGCCTTGCTAATAATATATAATCATATGGACTACACCACTCAAAACCCAGTTGGTTTTGAGTTGTACCCGTCGAATTTAAACAATAAAAGATAACATAATAAAATCCAATAAAGAGAATCAAATAAAATAAAAGAAAATCATCAAAGAGAATCCACTAATAGGATCAACGATTATCCTTTTTTACTATAAATTTTAGCTATAAAGAGAATAAAAAGTTAAATGTAGGGGCACTTTTGAAACTCTCATTTTATCTAGAGAGCCGGTATTCAAGCCCCACAAATTAGTAATTATGCTCCACTAAACAAATCTAACAATACCTAATATATTCCAAATGATATTAGTAAATACACCCCGTATAAAATACTTTTTTTCTTCTTCTTCATCTCCATTTCTATCACATCACATATCTTTCTTTCCATCTTCTTTCAACTTCATTTATTTGTATTTGCTATTCATTAACCATATTCAATCTTTAGTAGAAGATCAAAACGAATTGGTTTCCTTGGACGAGATTTTGAAAAATAACCTTTGTTAGAAACCATGGAAAACACCCACTTCAATTTTTGAAAACTTGTAATACACATAAATCTTAATTAAAATCAAATGATCTATGATAATTCAATTTTTTTTTTTTTTTTTTTTTTATTAATTACTTACCAAACAACCAAAATCAAACGTATAAGCAATTATAAATGTTCTTACAAAAAACTTGAAATTATGTTTCATTACACATGTGATAACTTGTAAGTATTTTTTGTGATTATCTTGATGTATTAATTCTAAGTTTTCAATGTATAAATGACTCCAATCATAAGTTTTAGCGATGGAAAATTAGAGGAAAAAATCTTTAGTTACAATTTTATTTTAATTTATATTCGTGTATATTTACCACTGAGGCATGTTTACCGAATTATAAAATTCAGGTGGGTGGGTTTACTGTTTGGGGCTTAGTTACCAAACTGTGGGGCTTGGATACCGACTCTCTTTATCTATTGTATAAAAAGATAGATAGATATTAAAAATAATTTTTTTGTTTTCAATTGCATTATGAACCTTGTGTGGAATGCTGGAAAGAACTACTTTGATAAGATCTATTGGAAGGACGTCTTTTGCTAAGCTCATATCCACCTCCTCGTACAACTGTATAAAAAGAACAAAACCCATTATTTTCAAACTAGTTCTTCCTACATGAAGCAAACATACAAAGTTGGTGATTACAACTGTTTTCTCTTATAATGTAGTGGAATCCCAAAATGAAAGGCAATCTGAAAGCTAGACAAGATTTAGCATAAAAAAAAAAAAAAAAAACTAAAAACATTTTATTTATAAAAGCAATTGGGTAGGGTAAGATATATTTTGTATTATTTTAGCTTATTCCCACCTAGAAAAAGAATTATTTGGCAATTACGAGAATAATCAATTACGGGGTCAATAGCAATAATAATTCTAGCCCATTCCTTGTATTGACAACCGATATTAGACAACTAAAACGTCTACCTATGTGGCACATCTATGTCCGCAAAATGTTTTCTTTTCTTCTTTTTTTCAATTTTTCAAATACATTTTTCTTTTCACATGTCTCTCATAGTATTTTCTTATCACTCCCCCATTCTAGTCACAACATCTTCCCAAGTTTTCTCTCACTCTCTATATCATTTAAAAATTGGCTATTTGTTAGGGGTTTGACCATTTTTTTTTCATACTTGGGTTCTTTGTTAATGTTTTATATGATTATACAAGAAAAACTTTGAAAATATATCATGTTGAAGGTGTTATACAAAGTTAAAATCAACTTGATTAGATCTCAAATCAAATGAGTTTATCTAATTATAAGTCTAATCAGATCACATTAACTGATTAGAGCTCTAATCAGATGAGATGATATAGATTGAATAAACTTAAAAAGGTCAACTTATAGTTCACATAGGCCGATTGGAGGTGTAATCTCCAACCGATTAGAGGTCTAATTAGTTGATACGGGATGAGTGGAGCTCTAATCAGTCCAATGGACCAACTGATTAGATCTCTAATTAGTTATAAGGGATGCTCGTCGTGGCCAAGTGGCATTGCTTCCCAAACAAGCTCAAACACTTTCCCTAAAACTTTAGGTTTGACCCGACCGGAGCTTGGCCTCCACCTTTTCAATTATAAACGAACCCCATCCATTTCCACTCTCAGCAATCTCTCCACATTTGCAAACCTGGTCAACTCTCTCCTCAAACCCATTTTTCACCACCACCCTTTACACACCACCTATAGTTTGCAAAAGAATTCAGCTTTGAAATCTGGTATTGCCCGATACCATTTCTCACAAGTGTTTTTGCCGGCACAAGCATTCCACGGCTCTTTCAAGGAAATATTGCCACAGATTTCTCCTCTGGTGGTATACAAGTTGTGATTGCTCCCTTTCGTATCGTTTCGGAGATGAACAATAACAAAAGAAAATGAGTATTCTCATTGTCCTTCAAGTACATGAGACATGTGAGATTTCTATCCTTTCATTTCCCGATGAAACATATATATGTTTTTTTTATTTTTTTTGCAGACGCTTTTCCACCTTTGCCATGATCCATGCAACCGATTCTTTTGCAAAGGGGACCCTGATAACAAAATCCTTCCCCCTTCAACCAATTTGATCTTGTTTTTGACCTCGTTTTTGACCTCAAAGACTTTGATTCAATAAAGACTTGCGCTTAAAGACCAAGAACTAAAAGATAACTCAAAATTGGATAAAAATGACTTTAGTTGATAATAATGTTGTGTCGAATAATAATATTTTCTTTCTTAAAATTCTTTATCGACCGACGTTAGGAGGTCCATTTAGAATCGGGTGGAACTCAAACTCGTGTAAGTCCTTTTTTTCCTTTTTTCTTTTTTGTTTGTCCGTCTTTTTTTTTTTAAATCACTTTTCTTCTCTCTTTTCTCTTCCTCTCTCTTTCCCTAACGTCGGTCTCCACCATATCACGGTTCTATATTATAGATAACACTTGATAATAACTAGGAAAGCAACTAAAATACCAAAAACTTCTTTATGAACACTAAAAAGACTTTTAAGCCTATTAGAATATGTCAGGATCCAACCACTCAGCTCCTATATCCTAACAGAATAACTATTCTAGACATTCTATAACTGCATAAATATTAATAACGAAAACAGAAAAATTACGATCTATGCAAAACAAATAACAAATCCTAAAACTATTAGAAAAATAGAGATCCATGAGTAATACATTGTCATGATCTCCTGCATCAATTTGGATGGGAAGTAGTTATCTTTTGCTATCTAAAAAAAATTAAGATATATAGAAACTAAGAGAGCCCAAAGAAAAATATGGCATCTAAACCAAAACTACGAGTAAGTTATATCAGGTTCAAGTCATTCCAACAAACATGGACATCCACAAGTCATATTAAAGGCACGGGATGAATTAGATTTCTGACCTTTCTTGCATCCAAAAGGTGGCTTAAGTGGGGCATATAGGGTAGACTTCCATGAACTAATTTTCTTCTTTTAAGGGCATCATCTTCTTGCCACCATAATTTAACCTCATATATTTTCTTCAACTCATTTAGCTCGTGCTCGCCATCAGATGTGTATAGATTCCAAATTATTTATTTTCCCTTTAGCATTTCCTGAAAAAAGAAGTATTTAGGTGGTGTTTGATAACACGATTTTCCTGTGGCAAACGCGAATTTGCCCGCTTTTTTTCATTTGCTCGCGTTTGATAACCTAGTCGGATAATTCGGCAAAATTTGCCTGAACACCCTCACGTGCCTCTATTTTCCCGCATTAAAGCGGACAAATTTTGCATAGCCCCCCGCTAGGCAAAATTTGCTTTGCCACTTAACCCTCTACAATTTGCCAAGTATATATTACATTTTTGCCAAAAAAAACCCTACTCAAAGAAGAAAAAACCCTAACCTTCGAAACTCTTTAATGGCGGCGCAGTAGAGGCGATTTTCAAGACGACGGAGATTTCGAACCCTAAAACAGGTAACTTTCTTCTTCTTCTTGTTTATCTTCTTCAATGAATTCATCTTCTTCAATGAATTCATCTTCTTCTTCTTGTTTAAGTTCGATCTGTTTGATATATACTGTTCGATCTGTTGAAAGTTCGATCTGTTTAAAGTTCGATCTGTTTAAGTTTGAACTTTAAAGTTCGATCTGATTAAGTTCGATCTGATTAAAGTTCGATCTGATTAAAGTTCGATCTGATTAAAGTTCGAACTTTAAAGTTCGATCTGTTGAAAGTTCGATCTGTTTACCATTCGATCTGTTTAAGTTCGAACTTTAAAGTTCGATCTGATTAAGTTCGATCTGATTAAAGTTCGATCTGATTAAAGTTCGAACTTTAAAGTTCGATCTGTTTAAGTTCGATCTGATTAAAGTTCGATCTTTAAGTTTGATCTTTATTGATCTGTTAAGTTCGATCTGTTAAGTTCGATCTGTTAAGTTCGATCTGTTAAAGTTCGATCTGTTTAAAGTTCGATCTGTTTAAAGTTCGATCTGTTTTAAAGTTCGATCTGTTGAAGTTCGATCTGTTAAAGTTCGATCTGTTAAGTTCGATCTGTTTAAAGTTCGATCTGTTAAGTTCGATCTGTTAAAGTTCGATCTGTTAAAGTTTAATCAAAAGGTAATTTATTCTCATTTCTTTGATTAATTATCTCTGTATATATATATATATATATATATATATATATATATATATATATATATATATATATATATATATATATATATATATATATATATTACTTTGATTACACTGCAATCTGCACACACTAGGTTTTGATCAGGTCAAAAAACTAATGTAAATTGTTGTTTTTAACTAGTCACAATGTCAACATATTCGGCAATGCAACTATAAAAGCGGGTGATTATATGCGAAACCAGTGCATTGTAATCTAGTCGAGACCATAATAATCTGTTTAGTATACATATTGATGACAATTTAATTGCAGTCATCATGAATACTAGACTTGAGTAGTATTGAGTCTCAAAATTTGTTTTATAAGTCAGCTGAACGATAATATCGATATATAGATTTGATAATTCTCTTTGATCCATTGATCTAACTTCTTTGTACTGGGGATGGAGTTGTGACTTTATTTATCTCACACTTTCTTTCTAAAAGGAAGTATTGTTTCCGAAAGAAGTAAACATTGACGCATCTCGTAGGGTAGAAAACTGTAATAGCATTGGGCTATTGGCACAGTGTCCTCTCTTTTGAATAAAACTTTGAACTTCAAAACTCGGGAGGGTGTAGGGACACCAGGTCACCACCATCACTGTAAATATATAGATATACTAAATTACTTATCGATTCAAGTTCGATCTGTTAAAAGTTTGAACAGATCTGAACAAATTGAACAAATCTGAACAGTTTGAACAAATCTGTTCAATTGTCAAGTTATTATTGATGCCTATATTCTATGTTGATAATATCTGATGAATGTTTATGTGTGGTTTTGTCACACTGAATTTTCTTTTGCAGACCAGTATCTTTTGCAGACCAGTATTGTTTAAACATCAGCTCAAGAAGGTATGATTTGATTTGAGGTTTTTCGGTTTTTTTTTTTTGTAAAAATTGTATGCAGTAGTGATGTATGATATTATTTGGCAGCTTCGCTCTCTCTTGTCCTTCGATTTCTCCCTTTCGCTCGTGTTTGTCTTTCTCTACTCATTTGCTTTTCAAGGTTGGTTATTTCTTTTACCATGTATTCGTTTCTATTATAACGCATGTTTAGTTGGGATTAGAAAACATGTTTTTGTCGGCATTAGGTATCTATATATGCAGTAGGTATCTACCATGTATCAGTTGGGATTCCAATGGTATGTTTGAATAATTAATAAGTGATGTTTATGAATAGAGGTTTTGTTTTTATTATATAATCATGTTTTCAAGTTTCAATATAGATTGTTTTTGTCATCTATAGATTGTCATTTGTTTACATACAAATAATAGTACATACTAGTATCCTGATTAGTTTGTACACACAACGTAAGATTTTATGTTAATTCCTACACACATACAGATTAATGATTGTATTAGTTGTTTCTATAATTAAACACATAGTACAGACTAGTAACTTGATTAGTTGTGAGAATTATATATTATACGAAATAAGTTGATGTAATGGTAACTCATAATGTTAACAAAATCTGTAGTTAAATAAAAATTGAAATCTGAAAATAAATTGAAAGCTGAAAATAAATTGAAAGCTGATATATATAAACTCATTATGTTGAAAACATCTAATTACCACTTTTCAGAGAATGGGTAAATATTCCTATTATGTTGTGCGTCGTGGGTTCTGTCCGGGTATCTACAGAACTTAGGAGGAGTGCAAGTCACAGACGGACGGCTTTAGCAACGCTGACTGGCGTGGTCCTTATACCATTGCTGAAGCAAGGCATATGCTTCAGCAACATCTTACAAATGGTTTTTGTCAACCTTCTGGCCTTATGTGTGATCCCAATCATCTTATGTCCCAGTCTTACATTCCTGCGCCAGAACCGTCTGAACATTCTGGTCAATCTTACCAATCCGCCGCTCAATCTCAAGCACCTCTATCTCCACTAGTCAGTCATCGGCCCTTAAACAATGTTGTTGTGGTGGACGACTTTTGGTGGTTGGTCAAGAAGTTGGTGTTGGTTATGTTGGTTGTTGTTATTGCATTGTTAATTAAATTGTTATTTGTCTTGTGAGATTTATGTAAAAAGTGAAATTGATGATGTAAATTATTAACCAGTGTTTATAATAATTTCTCATTTAAAAAGCACTCTTACGCATTCATACACTACTAACAAGTAAAATTATTAACCAAATAAACTGACCACATGTTCTGTAGAATGCCTACCGAGGATGAACGTATCGTTGCAGCTACTATTGTAATTGTAGCTGTCGATTGGTTAATGCACTATATTGGAACGAGACGTGAACGTGTTCCTAGAGGTCCTAGGGCTCCCTATACCTATAATAGAGATTCGTCGCGTGGGCGAACCTTAGCCCGGTTCTACACCGATAACGACAACGATTGCCATGACCAATTGAGGATGAGGCGTTTTGCATTCCATCGGTTATGTGCTAGGTTGAAGACTATGGGTTTATCCGACTCTCGGTATGTGTCAGTTGAAGAACAAGTTGCAATGTTCTTGCTCATAGTCGGCCACGACAATCGGTGTAGAAGAACACGTCACGAGTTTAGGCGATCTGGACAAACCGTGAGCCATTACTTCCACTTGGTTTTGAATGCTTGTCTAAAATTGTATAGGCAAGTGGTTGTCAACGCCACGGCTGAGAACTCACCCCTCAATGACGGTCCTGGGGATGTCTTTTGGCATCAGTATTTCAAGGTACGAAAAATTATTTCGTATTTTATCATCTTCTTATAGGTACGAAAAACTCTTTCGTATTTTTCTGACCAAGTAAATTGTTAATTAGGACGCTGTAGGCGCAATCGATGGTACCCACTTCCCCACCTTAGTGCCCCTTGATGATCAACCGAGGTATCGTAATCGGAAAGGAGTGATATCCCAGAATGTTCTAATTGGATGTACGTTCGACATGAGATTCACTTACGTTCTAGCTGGGTGGGAAGGGTCGGCGCATGATGGGCGGTTGTTGAGATGTGCGGTTACTCGTCAAGGTAGGAGATTAACCTTGCCCCCTGGTAAGTATTACCTTGCGGATGCTGGCTTTGCATTAAGTCCCGGCTTCCTCACACCTTATCGTGGGGTTCGATACCATCTCAAAGAACAAGGACATCGGGCTGTTGAAACTGATGAAGAACTGTACAACTGTCGGCATTCCAGGCTACGTAATGTTGTGGAGAGGATCATAGGGGTGTTGAAGAAACGCTTCGCTTATTTGAGGAAGGCACCATTCCATGATGTGAAGACACACACAAAGATAATATTGGCGTGTTGTGCAATTCACAACTTCCTCAAAGATATCGATCCAGCTGATGTAGTGGAACCTGATTTAGAGGAACCCGAAGAACCCGTTCCCCCCGAGGCAGATAATGCGCAAGGCGGTGGAATACTCATATCCGCATCACGGTCTTGGAGTAAGTGGCGTGATGACTTGAAGAAGGAAATGTGGACTAATTATCAGAATTACCATGAGCTGGAATAGCTTTGAGGTTTCGTTGATTTTATTAGGGTTGTGAGTGTGGTAGTGTTGTGCTTGAGTATTTGATGAGTTGTTTGAAATAATTTGTTTGGGTTGTTTGAAATAAGTTCGAATAATGGAAGAGGTAATTTGCCAATAATTGTAATAAGTTGGAATAATTTGTGGTTTGGACTATTTGATAGTGCTATGAGCGAGATTATGTTTGGATGTTCCATTTGGACTATTTGATAAGTTGTTTGGAATAATACGCTTGTGTATGGTTCATATCTGTGTATAACTGTGAGTGTGGGATGATTAGGTACAACTATGTCGAACGGACAGTTCAAGAAGCCTAGAAAGACCAGGAAGGGCAATGGACAAGATTCAGCGGACCCTTACTTCCCAACTGACAAGCCAGTTAAGTGCCACATAAGGTGGACCAAACAAATGGAAGAGGTGATGTTGAACACTTTGTATGAAGAAGTGTTGAGAAACGGTAAAAGAGCTGACAATGGCTTAAGAACCGAATCATTGAAAGCAGCTGCAGATGGTGTCAATTCAGCCCTCCGTATGAATGTTAGTTCTGAACATGTACGGACTCGCCTGAAGACACTTAGGAAGGACTACAAGATTGTAAAGGAACTTCTGGATTTGTCTGGTTTGGGATTTACTTTTGACACCGAAAACAAGACTGTTATTGCTGCAGATGAGGATGTTTGGGAACGGTACTTTGTGGTAAGGCACATTTGTTTATGAGTTTGGTAATTGTTGGGTCGTAAACTTGACAAAATGATTAACACAAGTGTGCTTTGTAGGCTCATCCTGAATCACGTAATGTTCGTGGGAAGCATTTTCCATACTTTGAACAATTGAGCCTCATCATCGGCAACGAAACTGCAACTGGTGAAGGAGCATTCGCAGGTGATAAAGTTGATGATGAACAAGTTGAGGGGTCACCTGCAGGCAGTGGTAAGATACAGCCCTTTTGTGTTTATTAAAATCGTTGTACATTTGAATCTGGAGCTGATTCGTAGATTGTGAATGTATACAATCGCAGATGGATTGGGGGCTGATTCGTACTCTTACATGGATGATGGTGCCGGTGTTGGAACGTTCGACACAAGTGCAACCGGTGCATCAAATAATGAGAGCTCAAGCAACTGCAGTGATTCTGCCCCTCGCATGCACCCAATTCCACCCCAGTGCAACCTGTTCAGTCCAAGCGCAAGAAGTCGCGTTTCGGACCCCAGGAACAACCAAGCAACTCTGAGTATGCACAGGGCATCATGGATGCTGTTAAGACCTTGGCAACGGCATTTGCTGGTCCGAACATTGATGAATTGTGTGATGCAATCAAGGTTGTAAGCAAGGGGGACAGAGTCCTGTATCTGAAGGGTCTCGACTTTCTAGGTGTCGAGGACAAGCAAGCGAAGATATTTCTTGGGATGGACGCTGATCTGAGGGCTGATTGGTTGGTTGATAAGCTTAACTATGTTAAGCCTTTCAATGGGGATGAGTGGGCTGATTCGTAGTTGTCTTCATCTGTCTTGATGTGTGTCTTGATAATCCTGGGGAACTGATATGACTGCATTTTCTTAACTTTGTCTAAACTAGTTAACTTTGTCAGTGGTTTGTATAAACTAATGTAAAACAGATATGACTTCTTTTCTTATCTATCTATGGTTTGAACTTTTGTTTATCTGAATGGCTTGAATGGTTTAGTCCTGAAATATTCTTGTCACATTTTATTACTTTGTGTTGTCGAGTTGTGTCGAGTTCAGAATATATATATATAGAGGAACCGGTTGTATGTGTGTGATGTAAACTGACTGCGATGGATTGTTCCAGTCAGTGGGAATGCTTTAGTCCTTTAAATATTCTTGTCACATTTTAGTACTTTGTGTTGTCGAGTTGTGTCGAGTTCAGAATGTTGGAATTTTTTGAATGAATGGAATTTTTTTGTTCAGGAACGTACGTACGCTGTTAGGACGTACGTACGTTCCACTCGACAGATAACTTTGCAGGTTGGGAACGTACGTACGTAGTTAAGGCGTACGTACGTCCCGTAGCACAGATGTTAGTTTTTGAAGCTGAACGTACTTACGTGATTTCGACGTACGTACGTCCTCTCTTGGTTTTGTGTATATGGGCCGGTTTAAGCCCATTTCGTGTGTGTTTGTACGTGATGTAAACTGACTGCGATGGATTGTTCCAGTCAGTGGGAATGCTTTAGTCCTAAATATTCTTGTCACATTTTAGTACTTTGTGTTGTCGAGTTGTGTCGAGTTCAGAATATATATATATGTTGTAGTTGTATGTGTCTAATGTAAACTGACTGCGATGAATTATTTCAGTCAGTGGGAATGGTGCGAATTATTCACACCCCAAAAAATCCCCGTCTAGGACGGCGTTTGTTCGCGTGGACTCCAGATACGGACCACACGATGTGCACTGCTATGCTGGCAGACGAGACACCAGGTCCACTTATGGTCCGTCTTAGGTCGGGAATGGTAAAGGCTTCTGATGTTTTAAATCAACACACTAGGCTGGATTTGTGTGCTGAAAACATATGGGCTCGTTTGCGTTATTTGAAACGTTTGGCGAACCTTATCAATGAGTTTTGTGAAGAGCATCCAGGATTTCATTGGGACAATGAAAGAAGTACGGTGATTGCAACGGACGATGACTGGATTGCCCTTGAGGAAGAGATACCTGAGTATTACACACATATTAGGAACATGTATGTTCCAGCGTACCCGGTGTACTTGGAACTATCAGCAAAGTATCGATTGTAGGCAATGAGTGTTTGCGTGAGGTTTAAAAAGTGTTTTACAAAAAACTGGATGTCGGTGGTAACTGTCTTCATTTGACATCTATGAGTAGGTGGTAATTGTTTTATGAAAAACATGTACTGTATAATGTTTTGGTAATATTATAATTTTTATCATATTTTGTAAAGTCAATGCTTCATTGTATTAGAACGTTATCTGACATTGTGTTAGGATTAGAATCAAACTCAGATAATGGTGTGGTGGACTCCTAAGGAAGACGTGAACTTGTGTTTCGCGTGGGTATCGATATACACTTGTCCTCCGGTTAATCATGCCGGTACAAGTTATTGGACAGATATTTCGGCTCGTTTCCACGAGATGGAGGGAGTTGTTGAAAGAAAGGAACTAGGCCACTTAGCTAGTCGATTTCAAGACATTTGGGAGTGCACAGAGATATTGGTTAGTTTAATAGACTTCATCCGCCTAAAACGAACTATTATCACTAACGAAGATGAAAGGATCCGAGAAGCGTGCAATTTATACAAAATTAACCAATACGGGCGGTTTGAATTCCTCCCTTGTTTGCCAATAATCGAACCATTCATGCATTGTGACAACCTTGGGTGCGATGGTTTGATGAAAATCCACAAGGGAATGGGAAACAATGACAAGCAATGGGTATGCTTTGCAAAATGCGCTAATCAAGCATGCCCAGGAATTATATTCTTGTATCCATTTCATGTATCGCCACCATCTGGAGGAGACCTTGAGATGATTTGTGCAAAATGTCTTCAAAACCCTTGTCATGGTGATTGCGCAAACTATTGGAAGCACATTTCTTTACCACCACCTGAAGATGGTGTTTGTTTGCACTACTTAGGCAACCCATGTACGTGGGATTGTGCCAATTATTGTGATTGTTGTAGTCGTGACTAGACATTTATGTTATATGTAAGACACATTTTCATTTATTATGTAATATGTAACACACATTTTCAAATAGTATTGTAACTTTCGTTTTGATTGAATTCAGTAATGGTCGTGAAGTGCTTTGTATTCCTTATCATGTAATGGTCGTAAAGTGCTTTGTATTAATTATCTTGTGTATGGAACATATTGTATAACTTACGCCGTTGCGGATTAACATTGTCGTGTCACAAATGGTTGCTTATATTTTGTATGGAACATTGCTAGTCTAATTGCAACAAATTGTTGCTCATCATGTGTAGCATTCTTTACGTATGTTGAGTAATACATTTGTAAACTTATGGGTATTGCAATATGTGTTACAGAGAACCAAGCAATGGCGCCCAACTTGAGGCCCATCATGAGAAATAACCCTTTCTGGGTCAAGCAAGTTACAAAGGGACATGTAACCAAGGGATGCGTAATGGTAAGCAAATTCCTAATTATGTATGGACATAGATAAAATGATGGGCTTTGGGCTGTTAGTTGGGCCTCGCAGTGATGGCTAGTAATGTTGATATATATGGCAAGAAATGTGCACATATATATGGGCTGCTACACGTGCAGAAAACTGTTTGATATATACTGTTGATGTATGGAATAATTGTTCGACAGAACTGTTTGATATGTGGCTAGTAATGTTGATATATATTGTTGATATAGGGCAGAAATTTTATATATACTGTTGATATATGGAATTGTTGGACAGAACTGTTTGGATTCATGGCAGAAATTTTATATAACCATGCCTAGTAATGTTGATATATATTGTTGGTATATGGCAGAAAATCCCAGCTGCGAACAAATACTTATTCGACAACTGCAACCGGGTTGTACTCATCTTGCCTGGTGAACAATCTTTTGCCATTGACATTGCCAATGACCAACACGGTTCATTGTACTTTCGCTACATTGGGTGGAAGTGTTTCGTCGACTCAGTGGGACTCCACGAAGGCGACACCATTTTGTTTGAGTGTTGGGGGTTGTGTCACACCCACGGCCTGGGGAGGATCAGATGCCAGATTTATCATACCGATGGGCGACGACCAAGGCTTTTCTTCGGCCGTATACCGGCACCGGCGACACGGACCTGGCCTGCTGGGTTTGGGAGACCCCAATCAGGTCCAGCTAGAGACCAGACCGAACCAGAAGAGGAAGAACAAGAAGGAGAAGGTTCGGGTACTCTAGCTTCGCCATATGTCGTCTAGTGGGGTGTTCACCAGGTTGCTTGATTGTTTGTTTTTCTTTGTTTTGCTTTGTCTGACTATGGGGGCCGTGTTGATGACATTTTTAACAATTTTTTTATTATTAAACATATAACTATGTTTTATGAATGTATATAATTTCGTTAATTATATTATGAGTGTTATTGTTGAGTAAATTTTTTTGTTTGTTTTTTTTTATTGCGAAATGTTATTGAGTTACTAGGGTGACTCTACCATACTTTTGGGTGATATGTGATCACTTTTGCACAGCCTAATCAAGTTTGGACTTGTTCTTTTCGACCAGCCCAATGGGCCTTCAACTTTGCCACTAGGTTTTGCCACAATCGAAAGTTTTATCAAAACCAATCTAACCGGCAAATATAGTTACATGGTTTGCCAAATGTGTTTTCAAATGCATTCTAACCGGCAAATTGCGATTTATCTGCTTTTTGCAAAATTGTTATCAAACGATGGCAAAATAATGTTGCGGATAAATCGTTTGCCAAGACCCGGCAAACCTGACATTTGCCGCTTCTTTGCCGGATTTGCCAAAAAAACTTTCGAACCGGGAATTCGTTATCAAACACAGCCTTAGTGAAACCGGCATTCGGTTGTTTGACATTATTTTCTGACTAGGTGTGTCCTAGGTTATCTCGCCTTGATCTCGTTATTAGGAATACCTTGATGTGTGAGCATCGTCTCGAGTATTCTTTCTCTCATCTCAAGTCTGTCAGTTTGTTGTTTGGTACAGTACGTACGTACCTAGTTAGGACGTACGTACGTAGAGTTGGACAAAAGTTTTCCTTTGTGTTAGGACGTACGTACCTAGTTAGGACGTACGTACGTTGAGTTCAACAGATCTTCTTTTGGTTCAGGGACGTACGTACCTAGTTAGGGAGTACGTACGTCGTCGTCTTGTTTTCGGCCCATTTTCTCTCTTTTCCAAAACCCTAAGTATAAATATGTTTTCAACCAAAGAAGAAAGTAGTTCTTTGGCCGTCCAATTCAAGTCTTCTTCTTGAGTTTGTTTAAGTTTGTGTTTTGGTGATTGAACTCATTCTTTTCTTCCCCATTCATCTTCTTCTTCCTTATTGAATATTAAGATCAGCTTCGAGTCTTCTTGTGTGTTTATCACGAAGTCGAGTATCCTTGTGTGTTCATCAAGGAACTCTGGTGTAAGCTTGTTTCATAGATCGGCTTCGAGTCTTCTTGTGTGTTCATCAAAAAGTCGAGTGTCTTGTGCGTACATCAAGGTACTCTGGTGAAGTCAAGGTGTTGGAGATAACCAGTAGTGTCAACTCACAGTGATTGCAGGTAGTTGATAGGTTTGTACATCTCTTTTCATCTAGTGGATTTATTTGTTGTCGCGAGGACAACCGTGGACGTTTCTTATATTGGGTTTTACCACGTTAAAAATATCGTGTCTTCTTTAATTGTTTACTGTTTTATTCTTGTTTGTTTTAGTATCATATTGCACCTATTGGGTTTACATTTAGGTGAGCATTTGTAGTTTGAAATCGATCCTTCTGCTTATGAGATGGAACATCCAATGATCAGTTTGTGTCAGAAATATGATATACAGTAATACTTATCAAAATGTACCTCTTATAAACGCACATCCTACTTAAGTGCATATAAAAGTTGGTCCCATAGTTATGTCAGTCATGTTTGGTGGATTTCTCTGCACTCTGTGTATTATGCAATTTTTAATGGTCGCAACTCCCAAAACCTATAATTATCCCATGTAATTGCACTATGGTGAAAAACAAGCCAATATTATGATATTACACTTAGTAATTAAAATTATATATTACACTTTTGTCGAGATTTAGGTAAATTGCTTTTTATACATACTGTAATGTTTTTTATTTATTTGGTAGGTTATATAAACGTGTTGCATAATATTACAGAGAATTTTATATGTGTAGCTTACTTGTATGTGGGTGTGTACACCCAATCACAAAATGCCATGTGGCAATAATAATATAACCTAGTATGGGTTTAGTTAACCCTAGTGGGCTTGATCAGTTTTTCAACCATTTTATAGACACGTGGCATCATATGATTGGGTGTACACACCCACATACAAGTTGGCTACACAAATTTTTTTGCATAATATTATGTACAACGTAAATTAGACAATCATTCAACTTTACTTTGTAAACACACACACCCTTCGTAAACCCACATTTTTTTCTTAGGTTCCAAGGGTGTGCATTTAAGGAGGTTAAACTCTAACCAGTTCACTGGAACAAGGCAGTTTGGTTCACACATAGAATACCTAGGCATTCATTCATTACATGGTTGGCTATACTAGGTATCATGACGACTCTTAGGAAGCTGAAATCGTGGGGGGTTGTGCAGTCAGATTTTTGTGGTCTTTGTTGGCAGCACCAAGAGACAGAAGAGCACTTATTTTTTGAATGCTTATATGCAAAAAATACATGGAATATGGTGCTCAAGGAAGCAGGATACAACACGCAACAAGTAAGTTCAGGGCAGCAAGAATTACTATGGGTCAGATGAATTCGCAAGGCAAGGGTGTCAAACAGGATGCTCTAAGACTTCTGTTCAATGCTACTGTGTGTGACTTTGGACAGAAAGGTATTGCAGAATATTTAGGTCGAAGGAAATGGTGGCAACTCATCTAGCTCTGCAAGTAATGAGAAATGTGAAGACCAAGCTACAATCAGTCGAATATAAGACGGAGACTGGTCCTGGGAGAAGTAGACTTATCGAACTGTGGAATGTAGACATAGAAGAACATGAGCCAACTGTTACATTATGCAGCTGGGAGAAACCAACAAAGGGATGGAGTACTCTCAATATTGATGGCACCTTACAACAAGGCATTGGAGGATGGGTGTAGGGGTACTATATACAACATACATGTGGCACCATCTCTACCGTCCATCATGGTGCCACATGTCATCATCTAATGGGTTCTCTCTTGATGGCACAAGTTACAAAGTTAAAGCCAATTAGTACAAAGATATTCTCTCATCATTACCTCATTAAATGTTAGGAATGGAGTTACATTGTAAGCCTATAAATATGAAGGCAAATCACTCATTCCTGTCATCTTATCTTCTGATAGTCTAATGCTCTCAACACTATCTCATGGTGAGGTCTCATGATCAACGACCTCCCCAATCTCTCATGATGAGACCTCACCTCTCAGGTCTCATCTCTCTCGAGCTCTCCTCATAATCGAGCTCCCATTTTGTATCACCACCACTACTATAATAAACTTCTTTCTCTCTCTCCGTGGATGTAGGCACAATTGTCGAACCACGTATACAATGGTGTTCATGTCATTATTTTATTATTTCTTATCATGTCATTACATATATTCATCTTTCATTAATGTATTGACCAACCTCACAAATATGGTTAATACATTAGGCGCTGTATTAACCATATTTGTGAAGTTGGTCAATACATTAATGAAAGATGATGTGTAAATGATATGAACAATAATAATAAAGTAGAGAGATGAACACCATTGTTTACGTGGTTCGGCAATTGTGCCTACATCCACGGAGAGGGAGAAAGAAGTTTATTATAGTAGTGGTGGTGATACAAAATGGGAGCTCGATTATGAGGAGAGCTCGAGACAGATGAGACCTGAGAGGTGAGGTCTCATCATGAGAGATTGGGGAGGTCGTTGATCATGAGACCTCACCATGAGATAGTGTTGAGAGCATTCCACTATCAGCAGATAAGATATGATATGATATGATATGATCTGATATGATCTGATCTGATGCCAGGAATGAGTGATTTGCCTTCATATATATAGGCTTACAATGTAACCCCATTCCTAGCATTTAATGAGGTAATGATGAGAGAATATCTTTGTAGTAATTGGCTTTAACTTTGTAACTTGTGTCATCAAGAGAGAGCCCATTAGATGTTGACATGTGGCACCATGATGGACGGTAAAGATGGTGTCACATGTATGTTGTATATAGTACCCCTACAGGCGCCGACTACAGGGACTTGGGATTTTCTCAAGCGAATTCCACCCACCAACCCCACCATTACACCATTGTTCTAAGGTTCTCAAAGTGGTGATTTCAAGTTCAAGAAATTCTATTTGGTAGAATTGCAATCACAATTTCCAATTGGGGGTTTACTTTCGGTTACCATTACTGTATGTGAAACTCGACGAAAGCAAGATAAGTATCAATCCACTATGATATTTGTTTATGTTTGCCCACTCGAAGAGACCTGCATTTCTTACTGTTCATTCTATTTATCCTCACACAAATTGATTATTATATGCATTTATGTAACATATATTCTCATAACTCGATCATGATTAAATATATCAGTTACATTCTTAATGGCCACATGTTCAGGTCTTGCAGAGACCTCCTCACATATTTAGGTCTCTAAGCAGACGAGCTCAGGTCTCGTCGCGACCTAACCTCATATTCAGGTCTCTCAGCCAACGACCTCTCAGATCTCGTCGCGACCTCACTTCATGTTCGGGTCTCTAAGCCAACGACCTCCCAGGTCTCGTCGCGACCTCACTTCATGTCAGGTCCCTAATCACGACCTCACCAGGTCCCTAAACGCGACCTCACCAGGTCTTTAATTGTGACCTCTCCAACACTCAGGTCTCGTCACGACCTCACTTCTAGGGGTGTTATTCGAGCTGAGCGAGCCGAGCTTTGAATGCTCATACTCGTCTCGTTTTAATACGAGCCGAGCCCAATTTCTGAATCGAGCCTGGTTTTATGTTCAAGCTCGGCTCGCGAGCTATTTATCAAGCTCCAGCTCGAGCTCGTTAGGCTCGAGCCGAGCTCGAGCCCTCCAAGCTCGTTTAGCTCGAATCAAGCTCGAACCCTCCAAGCTCGTTTAGGCTCGAGCTCGAGCTCGTTTGCAGCTTTTTCCTGGTATAAAACAGAACAAAACTCATTAGAAATCTTTGAAAAATAATACTAACTACAGATCAAAACCCACACTCCATTAATTCTCAAAAAACTAAAAGTTTCACTTTCAATTAAAACTTACAATCAAATCACACTGAAAAACACTCATATCAGATATTCAGATTGAAAAATAAATACCAACTGATCAATATAACAAAAACCCAGATAAGAAAACTCCTAAATAAGATCAAATTCATCAAAATTCAATAAGAAAGAGTTAATATACCTTATAAGAAATTTGAAGATTTGTTGAGATATCTGTGCAATAAACGAAATCTAAGAAATGGGTATTGTAGAAAATGGATGTTTAAATCGAAAATTATAGAGAAGAAAACAGCAAGATTCAGAACAATGGATGAATTTTGATTGACTGAACACATGCTTTTTGACAGAGAAAGAGAAATAGCTGACTCTCTACCAGCTATATTGAGTTAGAGAAGAAGAGGTTTGCAGCAGACGGCTAGGTTTGCAGCAGAAAATTATGTTCTTATGTTATATATAGTGGGGGTAGGATAGGAATAACAATATAAACTCGAGCTACTCGGCTCGGCTCGAATAAAGCTCGGGCTCGGCTCGAGCTCGAGACAAGCCTAAAATCTGCTCAAGCTCGGCTCGTTTTACAAGATGAGCGAGCCCGAGCCGAGCTTTTTTCGAGCGGAACACGAGCCGAGCTCGAGCTGCTCAGCTCACATAACACCCCTACTCACTTCATATTCAGGTATCTAATTGGGACCTCACCAGGTCTATCAAGGACCTCCTCAAATTACAGGTCTTTCAACGACCTCAAGAATATTTATGCCATACAGGGGGCTATTCTCACTTTATCTAATTCCTTTAAATTATTATTGGCACAATTACATATTAATGATATTTTTTGTAGCTCTCTTTATGTGCAGGTCACTGAACACGACCTCACTCCCCATGATCGAGCTATTTTTACACAAATGTGCCACATTGTTTTCACTGAACTCTTTACAAGTGAAATGCTTGATATAAAATATGGCCACCCTCATTGACTAGTGAGTCACTCGTATGCTGGACGACCTCAACCACAATTCTCTAGCCACATGCCTGGTTGAACGCATTCACTCTTAACGCAATGCAGACCCACAAAGGCTACATGCCCGAGAATTGTCAAACAGGTCTCCACGCTGCAACCATTCACTAGATCGGGAACCAAAAGGTTCCAAGTAACTCTCAAAACACTTGGTTAACCAATGCTCTTTCTCAAACGAGCTACATTTGCACTCCAAAGTGCCACATCTATCGGATTGTCCAATCACAAGGCGACAAAGATAGTACATACAAAAGTCATAAGGAAGACGTACAATTCCATGTAAGTCTTTTATTGAATTTTATAATGTTTCACATGCTAACATTATCAGGTTTATGCAATTCGATCACAAAAACGCGACCACCTTAAAGCATGACCGAGACCAACCACCAAAGCATACAAGAGGACCCACTTCAGTACAACCTGCTTGCAGCCGTCCATCCTGTCTACATGCCTTCTGAACGAGCTATCAGGTCTCCCTGGAACTAACTAGCTCACTGTACACAAAGTCATGATCGAGTTGCCATTACCACAAGGGACCTTCATTGCGTCCTGCAAATCTCAATGATCAAGCTCATCAAAATTTGGGGCGGATCGACTTCGTTAAAGAACCCCATATTTCATTCATCTTGGGGGCTAGATCGGTTCGATTACTTCTTTTCAGCCTGAACTCCGTTAAACCTAAAAGAGGGGGCCTGTGTAGGGGTACAACATACAACATACATGTGGCACCATCTCTACCGTCCATCATGGTGCCACATGTCATCATCTAATGGGCTCTCTCTTGATGGCACAAGTTACAAAGTTAAAGCCAATTACTACAAAGATATTCTCTCATCATTACCTCATTAAATGCTAAGAATGGAGTTACATTGTAAGCCTATAAATATGAAGGCAAATCACTCATTCCTATCATCTTATCTTCTGATAGTCTAATGCTCTCAACACTATCTCATGGTGAGGTCTCATGATCAACGACCTCCCCAATCTCTCATGATGAGACCTCACCTCTCAGGTCTCATCTCTCTCGAGCTCTCCTCATAATTGAGCTCCCATTTTGTATCACCACCACTACTATAATAAACTTCTTTCTCCCTCTTCGTGGATGTAGGCACAATTGCCGAACCACGTATACAATGGTGTTCATGTCTTTATTTTATTATTTCTTATCATGTCATTACATATATTCATCTTTCATTAATGTATTGACCAACCTCACAAATATGGTTAATACAATGGGCAGCTGTAATCAGGAATGAACATGGTGAAGTTTTGGCAGCTAGTAAAGGAAGATCAAGACACAAGACAATTGCAGCCATTGAATTAGATGGAATTGAGCTAGGAATCAGACTATCAATCAGACATGGCATTTCACAGGTAAAGGCACAGACAGACTCCACCAATGTCCTCTCATTCTTGGAAGAACAGAACAATCACCCTTGGGAACTCAGACACACTGTAGGCCAAATCAAGGATCTCATTGACAGCTAGCGCAATTTGAGATCAACCATATTTATAGAGAATGTAATAGTTTAGCAGATGCATTAGCCTCTACTATACCCACATACATATGTGTTGATATAAGGGATTTTTAGACTTAACCCCCCCCCCCCCCCCCCTTTTATGGTCACGTTTTGAGTAAACCCCTCTATTTGTCCAAGTTTGGACTTTACCCCCTCTCCTCCTGTTTCTGTCAAATTTAAAGTCTATTTTTATTTTTTCTTCTTAAAATACCCCTCTATCATATTTTTAGGGGGTTAAGTCTAAAGCAGCAATTGAGGACATTTTGGGAAGTTACAAACAAAATTGACGTTAAATTTGACAGAAACAGGAGGAGAGGGGGTAAAGTCCAAACTTGGACAAATGGGGGGGTTTACTCAAATTGTGACCATAAAAGGGGTGGGGTGGGGGGGGGGGGGGGGAGGTTAAGTCTAAAAATCCCTTGATATAATCCCTAGTTCCTTCTTTGAGGACATTAAGAAGATAGTCTATGATGATGCTCATGGAAGAGTTTATGAAAGAATATAACAAGCTTTTTATTATTAATATAACAAGATAAGTATCAATTCACTATGATATTTGTTTATGTTTACCCACTCGAAGAGACCTCCATTTCTTACTGTTCATTCTATTTTGTCTCACACAAATTGATTATTATATGCATCTATGTAACATATATTCTCATAACTTGATCATGATTATATATATCAGTTACATTCTTAATGGCCACATGTTCAGGTCTTGCAGAGACATCCTCACATATTCAGGTATCTAAGCAGAGGAGCTCAGGTCTCGTCGCGACCTGACCTCATATTCAGGTCTCTAAGCCAACGACCTCTCAGGTCTCGAAGCGACCTCACTTCATGTCAGGTCCCTAAGCCAACGACCTCTCAGGTCTCATCGCGACCTCACCAGGTCCTTAATCGCGACCTCGCCAGGTCCCTAATCATGACCTCATCAGGTCTTTAATTGCAACCTCTCCAACACTTAGGTCTCATCGCGACCTCACTTCATGTTCAGGTCTCTAACTAGGACCTCACCAGGTCTACCAACGACCTTTTCAAATTACAGGTCTTTCAACGACCTCAAGAATATTTATGCCATACAGAGGGCTATTCTCACTTTATCTAATGAAATTAACTTATTATTAGCACAATTAGCTATTAATGATATTCTTTGCGTAGCTCTCTCTATGTGCATGTCACATGAACACGACCTCACTCCCCATGAGCTATTTTTGCACAAATGTGCCACATTGCTTTCACTGAACTCTTTACAAGTGAAATGCTTGATATAAAATATGGCTACCCTCATTGACTAGTGAGTCACTCGTATGCGGGACGACCTCAACCACAATTCTCTAGCCACACGCCTGGTCGAACGCATTCACTCTCAAAGCAATGCAGACCCACAAAGGCCACATACCCGAGAATTGTCAAACAGGTATCCACGCTGCGACCATTCACTAGTACGGGCACCAAAAGGTTCCAAGTAACTCTCAAAACACTTGGTCAACCGATGCTCTTTCTGAAACGAGCTACATTTGCACTCCAAATTGCCACATCTATCAAAGTGTCCAATCACAAAGCGCGAAAGATAGTATATACAAGTCAAAAGGAAGACGTACAATTCCATGTAAGTCTTTTATTGAATTTTATAATGTTTCACATGTTAACATTATCAGGTCTATACAATTTGATCAAAAAAACGCGACTACCTTAAAGCATGACCGAGACCAACCACCCAAGCATATAAGATGACCCACTTCATTACGACCTGCTTGCAGCCGTCCATCCCGTCTACATGCCTTCTGAACGAGCTACCAGGTCTCCCTGGAACTAACTAGCTCGTTGTACAAAAAGTCATGATCGAGTTGCCATTACCACTAGGGACCTTCATCGCGTCCTGCAAATCTCAATGATCAAGCTCATCAAAATTTGAGGCGGATCGACTTCGTTAAAGAACCCCATATTTCATTCATCTTGGGGGCTAGATCGGTTCGATTACTTCTTTTCAGCCTGAACTCCGTTCAACCTAAAAGAGGGGGCCTGTGTAGGGGTACAACATACAACATACATGTGGCACCATCTCTACCGTCCATCATGATGCCACATGTCATCATCTAATGGGCTTTCTCTTAATGGCACAAGTTACAAAGTTAAAGCCAATTACTACAAAGATATTCTCTCATCATTACCTCATTAAATGCTAGGAATGGAGTTACATTGTAAGTCTATAAATATGAAGGCAAATCACTCATTCCTCTCATCTTATCTTCTGATAGTACGTCTCATGCTCTCAACATTATCTCATGGTGAGGTCTCATGATCAACGACCTCCCTAATCTCTCATAATGAGAGCTCACCTCTCAGGTCTCATCTCTCTCGAGCTCTCCTCATAATCGAGCTCCCATTTTTGTATTACCACTACTACTATAATAAACTTCTTTCTCTCTCTCCGTGGATGTAGGCACAATTGCCGAACCACGTAAACAATGGTGTTCATGTCTCTACTTTATTATTATTGTTCATATCATTTACACATCATCTTTCATTAATGTATTGACCAACCTCACAAATATGGTTAATACAGGGACCCTAGATAAAACCCTGCTTGCCTACAAAAAAAAAAAAAAAAAAACTTCTAGTCATTTTAAAAATAAAAGGAAAGGGAAAAAAACCCAGTCAAGATAAAAAAACAAAAACATATCAATGCCAGCATTATTACACACTATGTACATGCAATTGCATATGAATTGAAATAAAAAAGATAATCTCAATCAAAACACTTGATATTCAGTTCCTGAATCACATATAATTAATAAAATCACATCCAAATAGGCAATTGAAAACCCAGGATAAAAGTCTTATTCCCTAACTAAAAATCCCACTCATGCGATACGCCCATAACCAATTGTAATAGGGAAAAAAATCTAAACGATCAACTATGAAACATACAGAGTCATCAAAGACGTAATATACCTTAGAGCATCTCTAATGGGTCTCCCAAATATTGCCGACACATGGGACGATTTAGCATACACGTAGGTGCCACCTACTTTCCCATCACTTTTTTTTTCACGTCTCCTATACCTATATCAGGGGTAACCCTAACGCAAAACCTTTTTTTTTTTTTTCTAAATTTTATCTTCCACGCTGGTTGAACCAGCGTGGATATTTTTTTCCGAATCTTTCTGTTTCACGCTGGTTGAAACAGCGTGGAGGATTTGGGCTTCTGCGCGCGTGGGCTTGGAGGCTGGACTGGTGGTCGTGGGCTGGGCTATGGGCAGGATTTGTAATTATGTTCCACGCTGGTTCAAGGTTTGTTTTTTTTTTCGCGACCAGTAAACAGAAAGCACCATCTTCTCCAATTTTCGCCGCCATTCTTCTTCTTCTTCCGCCATTTTCAAATAAATTCTGCTTGATTTTGCTGCTTCAACTTCTTCCTACTCAATAATTACCTGGCCCTTTTAATATCTTTTGTTATTTTTCATATTTAGCCCCTTTTTTTTTATCAATTTTAACTCAAAAATTTAATTTTTTTCTAAATCACAAATTATGGCTCCAAAAAGAAGATTGTGTGGTAAAATCATTCAAAAGGTGTATTAAGGAACTAGTAGTACTATGGAAGATCAATCTTTACAATATGAAATGGAAGTTGCCGAAATTGATTTTCCACATTTTCGCGAAGTTCGAGATTATACACCAAGAGAGCTCGCTCCATGTACGGGATCGCATATTAGTGATAACCAGTATTCCGTCGATATAAGTGTTTGATTTGATTTTTAATATATTTAACTTTTAATTAATATTTAAATATTTTTTTAATTAATTTTTTATTAGTTTGTAATTTGTAAATTGCTCGTTTAATGTAGAGGATGAAAAATTTGACATATAGAGGCAAAATGAATAACGTAATGACTTGGTGGTCATATATGGTGGAGAGAGGAAATGACTTTGCTCATGTACGAGATCGAATACAAGCGACGCCATTTGGGCCTCTCGTTTCTTTGACACCATTTCGAACTGATCGTCAACTTATATTCGCGTTGCTTGAGCGATGGTGGCCGACGACACATACATTTCATTTACCTCTCGGTGAGCTTGCTTTTACTCCTCATGATTTTACTATGCTTACGGGTTTGCGTGTCGGGGTGGGAGAGATTGTGCCATATATTTCATCTTATGATAATAATGAGTGTGAGGCTACTATATTATTCCCAACTCTAAGTGAATATGAGGAGGCTTGGAAGGATGAGGACAAACAAACAGGTTTACAGTATGGTTTTTTTGAGAATATATATATGATGCGTACTGCTGCTGATGATGATTGGGTGTTAGAGCCCAATTCAGTTGAAGAGGATGAGTATGTGTTAGCTTTTCTGTTATACTTTGTGTCCGGGGTTTTGTTTTCTACTGGACACAGTTGTGTGAAGTTGGGTTGGTGTGGAGCGTTGCTTGATACAAGCAAGATTGGAGACTACGATTGGTGGCCACACATGTATTATCAGATGGATTATTTTTCTATGAGTGGCAAGAAATTACACAACATCGGTGGGTTCATTTGGATTCTACAGGTTAGTTATGGTTTTTATATTATTTTTAATTTTTAATTAATCTAAAACATAAAAGCATGAATGATTTTTTTTGTTTTTGTATATAATTTTTTTAATTACGAAATTTTTATTATGTAGTTTTGGTGGTATGAGTATCTGGGCACGTGTAATCCGATTTTGTTACACTGTAGACCACAAGTGTTCCCTCGTATTCTTATTTGGGACCACAAGTGTTCCCTCGTATTCTTATTTGGGCCCTTGAAAACCGAGCTGAAATGATGGGACTTGTAACGAATAACTTTAAACAAGCAAGGGCCTTGATCGAACAGAAAACTTGGGATAGTATTAGGTGGATGCCTTGGGCTGGGTTACCCTCAAACAATGTCCCACATATTGACACCTCTAGAATCATATCTCAGACGAGAGTGGTTTTAGTTTCTCCAGAGATTAGTGTTTGGTTTTTAGGGGATAGATGTTTACGACAGACGACTGGTATGATAGCTATTCCTCATCCTCCACCACCTGATATGGCTCCAGTGAGTCTTCCTTTGGAGCAAATCCTGGTTCGTAGATCATCCTTTAACTGGCCAGTTAGTTCAGCTTTTTGTCAGTTTGTTACGGCTATGGAGTACCAGTTATATTGGAACACTGTTTCTCGGGGCACATTAGTTATTTTCCCCGTCTCTCGTGAGGGTAACGTAGATTATGTGTCATGGCAAGGCATACGACCAGAGTATCAGATTCCTTTCCCAGTAGACCCTACTACTACTCAGCAAGATTACCCTTTGAGACAAATACAATATGGAGAACAAGCTGGTGAACATAGCCTCAGGTTGATGGGATCACAAGGTATGACCTGGACTGTACCGGTTCCTTTTCTCGACCGTGACTTAGTTACACAACATGTACCTGATTTTGATACCTTAGACGAGGTATGTTTATTTTTTTTATTTACAATTGTATTTATAATTTTATATTTGTTAGTTAAATCTTTTATATTTATAACTAAGGGAATTTTTGTGAATACAGGCTGTTCTCCGGTCACGCTTAGCAGATGTTGTAATGCTTGGTCAAGGGATGTGGCATGCAGCATTTGATTCTTCTGGGAGATATTATGGTTGGTTGCAAGAGCAAAGGACTGCCACAACAAGGGCTGAAGAAGAACTCACAATAAGTGCTTCTAGGGTTGCTGAGCTGACAAGCACATTAGAGGCCTTGGTAAGTAATTATTAATTACTATTACAGTTAAACCCTAAAATTTATTAATTTTAGTTATTAAGTTTTAATTGTATTTATATTTGATTGTAGGAGTTGCAAGGGCACACTAGACGTGGTGGACGGGGAAGAGGTGGACGGGGCCGAAGTGGACGAGGCCGAAGTGGGGAGAGTAGTCAGGGGAATGCACCTTGAGTGTTTTGAGTGTTTGATATTGCTTGATATTAGGGTTGTTTTGAGTGTTTGTTAACTGTATACTATTGCTTGATATTAGGGTTGTTTATGTTGAACCACCATAGAAGATAAATGTATGGTTATTTCTTAATGATTTATTTATTATTCGTTTAAAATAGTAATAAAAATATATTAATCAAAATAGTAATACATTAATCAAATTAAATTCGAAATTCAATACATAATTAGATAAAACATTTTAACCTTCGATACATTTTAACTTTCATACTCTTCACCACAAGTTGAACAAAACATTTTACCCAATGCATAATCAAACTCAAACGAATCATGGTTACAATTTTCGGGAAGCACATGAATTTCATCTTCATACTCGTCAATAAGTCGATTAAATTCATCATCGATACGCTTTTGTTCTTCGAGTGTTAATGGTTTTTCTTCTTCGATGATTTCTTTCTCCATTTCTTCACGTTTTTCATCTTTCGGATCTTCAATGCTGAACGAAAAGTGTTTGACAGAACCATCTCCCATAATTATATAAAGAAAAGTGTCACAAATGAAGAAGATGAAGAATGAAGAAGTAGAAATGAAGTAGATATTGAAACGAAGAACATGTATATATAGATGTGATTTCTAGCCGTTTAGAAATTTAGGGAAATTTAGCCGTTCGGAAAATATGGCTGTTCGGAGGTAGCCGTTGGAAATTTAGGGTTCCACGCTGGTTAAACTGGCGTGGAATTAAAAAAAAAAAAAAAAAAAGGTTCCACCCCGGTTTGACCAGCGTGGAATTAAAAAAAAAAAAAAAAGAAGTTACACGCTGATGTTATTCTTGCATTTCCTATAATCCTATCTCTAATTCGATTTTGGACGAAGTTTTAGCAGACCGGCCCACCACATCCTACGTGGATAGCCGGCTGCTAGGAGACGTGTTAGGGTCGTGATTTTTGAGGATTTCCTAAATTTTAGGAAATAGGAGACCCATTAGAGATGCTCTTAGTCCAAAGTGCATAATAAATGAGTTTCAATAAGTTAAACATATGATGGAAATTACAGTCTAGTTTTGCCTCAATATTTCAAATTTAATAACTTTTAAGATAATTATGAGCAGAACATAAATATTAGAAAGCCCAGTGGGTTCGGGTTTGTCTTGTTACTGGACCCGAGGTAAGTTTGCAATCCCACAGTTGAGTTCACAGTTCATCACTTCATCATCAATCATCTTTCACTTATATCATAAACCCTAAGAAAAAACCCTTTTTGAGAATTTTGGTTGAAGTTTTTTTGATTGAAGGATGGTGGTGAGGCTAAGATTATCAAGGTTTGGATGCAAAAACAAGCCATTTTATCGACTAATGGCTGCTAATAGTAGATCTCCAAGAGATGGCAAACATTTGGAAGTTTTAGGTTACTATAATCCATTACCAGGTATACTATTTACTAGCTTTAATTCTTCATACCCATTTCTCAAATTTCGATTTTTAATCATACCCATTTTATCAATTTGGTTGATTGGCTATCATACCCATTTCTTCTATTTGGTGATTGGTTCATAGTTCATACTCATTTTTCTATCTGTGTTTTGTTATATGTTAATAAACATTTTCTTGCATACCCATTTTTACTGTGCCACAATTTAGATGTTATAGGAGGTAACTTGATGAATTCTTTTTTATAGCTAGATTTTTATTATGGCATCACCATTTACTCTGTTATGTAGTTTGATTTTAGTTATATTTGGTTTACTGTAGGTCAAGATGGGGGTAAGCGAATGGGTCTCAATTTCGATAGAGTGAAGTAAGTGATCTGTAAACTTTCATCACTAACCTCAATATATATGAAGTGTTAGCTGTTTTGTTGTTTATATTTATTTTATATGAGTTATGTAGTCTATAGTTATTAAAAATAAATAAAGAGTACATTGGTTATGTTAAAAGAGAACAACAATCGTGGATGAGAAATGCATTGACGTTACTACATTGTCAATTAATTCAATGCAAATTTGTTCCAGCCTACATGTATTAATTGTATTCAAGAGAGTAATTAAGATAAATTTTTCAAGAACATCCACTCCCACTTGACAGAGTTGCTTTTTTCGTCGCAAATAATAAAATCAGGTCTCTGTCATAGGCACATCCAAAGGTAGAAAGCCTAACAGTCTAGTCATTTAGTACAGCTAAATGACTGGTTTATATATAATATGACTTGTACTGGATAATTTTCATCAAGCACCTTACATAATATTGTGTTTGTGACCCCTGATTATTTGGAGCTACAGAAGGAACTGTCACCTATTAATGAGTTGTTTAGGAATTTTACTAAATGTTTGTCAAATTTGATGTAATTCTTAATAACAATGGTCCTTTTGTAAAAGGTTTACCTTGGTTCCTAGTAGAATCTCTTGTTTTAGAGTCTCTTACAACAAAGCTTTATATAAAAATTGTATTCAACGTTGCCCTAAACGCACATAGATACTTAGGTAGTGCAGTCACTAGTGGTTGGAATATACCACATCTAAACTGTACAGAGGAGAAACATGGCAAGAAGGGTCTTAACTCAGTAGGTTCTCGTCTCTTAACTTATGTCTCCCATACACACTCTTTTGTGGTACTTTTGGAGATAAATCTGTTATAACTAGAACTCCAAAAATTCCATAGGAAAAATAAAACATAGCAGAGGAAAGAAAAGACACAGTTGGAAAATATCTTCATCTTTTGCAGCTACTTTAGTGGCAACAAGCTAAATAGCCATTAGAAGGATGGCACTGCTGTTAAACAGTAGACTCAATTAGGAAAACAAGTTACATCGAGAGGGGGTAGGGATTTGAAGCCGATATTGTGCTGGCTGGGGAGAGATATGTTCTCAGTGAAGGTTAAATGTCTTACTTGGATTAGTAGGGGTTTGGGGAGTGGGGAGTGGGAAAGTCTTCAATGGAGTCAGAAAATTGATTGAGAAAGAGAGGCCTGATATCTTTACAATTCAGGGGACGATGCTAAAGAAGACGAACCAGTCGAAAATTTTGTTATGGGGTATGCTTTATAAGTGGGAGTTGTTTCCAGTGCTAGGAAAGCAGTGGGTTGAGAAGGAGTAGCTGCTCACTGGGAGCAAACTTTATTGTAGTTGGTGCCAGCCAATGTGGGGGGAGCTTATGGGAAGCAAGAGAACTTAATTTTTGAACTTATTACCAGTTAGGATGGACTAGGGGCTGAAGACAAAAACAGCCACAGAATTGAGGATTATTACCAGTTGGGATGGACTATTGTTGTTTCTTCTTCATCTTAAGGTTGTGAGAAACTCCCTCACTCAACCTCTTTTTTTGCTGCTTGTAAACTATTTCTTAAATCAATAAAAGTTTTATTTAGCCAACAAAACTGAGACCAACTTGTACCTTGTGTATAGCTAGACCACCTACTATATTTGTTTCTTATTGGATTAATAGTTTCTGCACACTCTTGATGTTCGCTAACAGTTACTAGAACATGTTTTTTACGGTTAGTATGCTATAAATGGTATTTGTCTAAGAAGTCGAGCAAATCAATGGTGGTACCTTGGGATCGAACCTAGTTGGGATTATAGCTACTATAGTTATGCAGAGCTATCTTTTTGTTATGTATGGCTTCAACCTTTAATAGGAGTTAGTTTCTTATCTTAATTATAGAAATTTTATCGCTTGTTTTGTGCAAATAGAATGTGTTAGGTAATTAATTTAATCAAGTAATTCTCTTGCAATGAATAAAGGTTGTGTTTGCTCAAAATTTCGTTTATTTTTCCTTTATTTTATTATGTTATCCTTTGCTCACATTTTTCAATCCTTTAAAGGTACTGGTTATCAGTTGGAGCTCAGCCATCAGAACCTGTGCAGCGCATTCTTTTCCGTGCCGGGGTTCTACCTCCACCACCAATGCTTGCGATGGAACGCAAAGGTGGACCCCGTGATACCCGTTCTATTGATCCTTTGAGTGGCAAGTTTGTGAGTCCCAAACAGCCTTCTGATGCGGTTCAATCAGAATCCACAGAAGGTGCTGAGGAGAATGAGGCAGCAAACACATGAGAGCCCAAACAATTGCAGTTTTCCCCTCTCATGTTCTTGATCGTTCGATGCTCTATTGATACTCAGGGTTGCAGGAGGACGCCTGATCTTTGTCCACATTATAAGTAAACCGAAAGAAATGCTTTCTCTTGATAGATGTCTGTTTTAGAGATTTTTTTCCTTCTAAAATTACCTTTAAGAGCTTAGCAATCTGTGCAAGGAATTGGATCTTTCCTTCATGTCTTGGTGCTTTTGGTTATATATTTTTATATGGAATGTTACATGTCCTTTATGTAAAATTGTAGGATGCTTGCCCTTTGTTTACTGATGCTTTTACTTTGTGGAGAATAATGACCAATATATGTTATCTTGTTCTTTCCATAATGCTTCTTTTCTTTGTAGAGAATATTCAGTTCTTTTTGTAACCTCCTCGGTCCTTATCGAATGCATGAAAATTAGTGAATTGTCGTCTGTTGCCTGAAACGTTAGTGATTTATATCCCAAGATGTTAATATCCGGTGGATCAATATGAAATGATTTTAGGGGCAACCCAAAAGTCAAGAAAACTTATGCTAGAGTTTACTTTCATTACGAAAAAAGGATATTGCTTCTCATTGAGGCCGTCCTGGATATGGGAAAATACAAAACCCAAAGATACCACCTATAGCTTAGGGACTTGGCAAAGCAAAGTAGCCTTTTAGGCTTTCTATACGCAGCACACAAATTCCTTTACCTCAGCTGGAAATATACACCAGTATATAGCAATGTCTCCCAATTGTCTGTAAACCTCCCCTCCCCTCACCACTCCTTGACTGAAGTGAGAGACCTGGTTATTTCAAGGACCGCGACAATGGCATTTATGCGGCTGGTTGGATTATATAGTGTAACCTTTTCTTTTTTATGTTGCTCAATCTCTTGCTCTTTTACCATAATAAATAACTGCCCACATACAATATGGCCTGGTACGCTTGCTGGTGCAGGAACACCACAACTTTCAACCACTGGATTCCAGTTAAATTCTGGGCAAAGTGTCAGAATAGCATCAGTTCCAGGTTGGTCAGGTCGAATTTGGGCGAGAACAGGTTGCACATTTGATGAGTCAGCAACGGGCACATGCCAAACAGGTGATTGTGGAGGAAAGCTAGAGTGCAATGGAAACGGCGCAAAGCCACCTGCTTCACTTTTTGAGATCACCTTAGGGAAAGGAAATGATAAAGATTACTACGATGTCAGTATTGTCGACGGCTATAATCTGCCACTTATAGCAACACCACGCGCTGTTAGTGGCGGTTGTAATACAACGGGTTGTGTTTATGATCTCAACTTGGGTATGCTTTCTAACCTAATCTAGCAAATTCAATTCCAGTTTTAGTAGACAAATTAAATCAATACTTACTCCTGTATAACCACAGTATACCCTCAGCTAGTCAGCTGGTGCCTCATGCCGGCGCCTTTGGCGCCTCATGCCGGCACCATTGATCACTAACATACATGTTAATTGATGCCTCAGGTTGTCCAAAAGAACTGCAGGTCACTAATGATATTGACGCAAGTGGCACTATTGCATGTAAGAGTGCCTGCGAAGCCTTTGGTCTAGATCAGTATTGCTGTAGTGGGGAATATGCAAACCCAACCTCATGCAGACCATCATTTTATTCAACTATCTTCAAAAGGGCTTGTCCTAGGGCCTATAGTTATGCATTTGACGATGGCACAAGCACTTTCACATGCAATGCCTACGAGTATACCATTACTTTCTGCCCTGCATCGAGCGGGTAAGATCTATGTCCCACATGTAACACAGGCACAATTGCTTCTTCCATCCTACCATTTTTGATGCAAATACGCAATCAAAACTTCAACTCCTACCAGTACTACTCATCATGCAACTTAGTATTATGACATCGCACAACTTTGGCCTTATTGGAAGGTGATCATACAGTTAAAAGAATGCTTACTATTGTCTTTACCTTGATTCATGCAGGTTAAGACAATCTGATGGTGCACCCCCACCTCCTGCTTTTCCACCTCCTCCTCCTGCTCTGCTACCCCCTTTCCCTGCTCTGCCAACACCTGCTCCTGCGTTGCCAATCCGTGATCACAATTACGGAGAAGTTGTGGGATTACTCTCATCTGCGAACATCCTATCATTTCGGACATCAATCATTTTCCTTCTGATTCTCAACTTCTACTGTCTGTCGGAACTGTGAGCTCCTTGTTTTTCCATCACAAATTATGAGGAAACTAAGGGGAGAGCAATGGAAGTTGTATTTGAAAGGATGTAATCAATGGCCTGCAATTCTGCTTACGCAAAGGAAATGTAAAACACAATTTTCAACTAGACATGTAGCACTTGAAACAAATTTCACATTTAAGATTATGGGTAACAATAAGACTCTGGATACCTGTTGTACCTGGATAACCTATCTAGTGTTTATCTTAGATTTGGTTGATATATAAATAGAATCTAGTATTTTGACAAAAAAAAAAAAAAACAAACAATAAGACTCCATTCATATTTCTTCTCATTTCAACGTAACAAGGAAATGAGATTATGCCAAATATACAGACGACTTTTTTTTTTTTTTTTTGGTTGGCAAGCGAGGTTGTGGGGACCCCTACCCTTTTAAATAACGTGTGGAAACTTATATCAACAATCCGTTGTTGACGTGTTTCGAACCCACGACCTCTCCACTTTGTGAGAGGGGTGTTACCATTGAGCCACAGGCTCATTCGCAAATGTTGTGGCAAGCCTGTTTTTAATGAGATCAGTAACTCGGTAATGCTGGCGAGATTTGAACCCTAGACCTCTAGTATCATCACCCAAAGATTTTACCAATTGAGCCCAACTGGCACCTGCGAAAAAATGGTTTGGTAAACCTGTATTTAATGAGATCAGTAACTCGGTAATGCTTGCTGGTGGGATTTGAACCCCAGACCTCTGGTATCACCACCCCGAGGTTTTACCAGTTGAGCCCAACTGACAAATCCATAAAAAGATTTATCAATGGCCAAATCCATTAAACATAAAAAGATTTATCAATGGCCAAATCCATTAAACATCTTACATGAGGTTTCAGAGGTCTTGTCCATAATTTCTTTCTTAATAAAGAGTGTTAAAATCATTACATTCAACTCTAACGATTTTGATTATCTGGTTGAGACCTTATTGCATATCGACCATGACCTTTTGCAAAGGAAATGGAAAACACAATTTACACCTACACGTGTATAACTTGATACAAATTTTACATTTTAGAACAATAAGACTCCATTGAATATCTGCATGCACAAAAACACTTGCACGGCAATTGGAAAGTTGGAATAACATAAAGCAATATGAATCTTATTTCCAAAGTTCTAAATGAATGATGGATTTCCAAAGTTCTAACAAAGTATTGAACCTATATCACTAATTCATAACCAAAGGACATGAGACTAAGCCAAATAGTGCCATTTACATTTCTGCATTATTTATAATTGATCTCTCTTTTTCTCTATATATCCTTTTTCTTTTCTTTTTTTGCTCGAGGAAATTTCCCTACCAATGGTAGAATGTGGATGGCTATTTATACATGGAAAAAAAAGAGAGCATACATTCCACTTTCATTTCTTAGCATTTTTGGCTTTCTTTGGACCCTGAGTTTTGTTTGTTCCCTTCTTAGGCGGCTTTGCCGCTGGTTTCACCTTCCTTCGGGTCACCCCCTGCATAGACACTTCCAGACTCAGCATGTGCGCAAGGTGATATGTAATCAGCCTTTCTATTTTCTAATGAGAGATATCATCTACATGGCAGAGGTTTATGCATACCTTATTAGTCTTTCCGTTTGTTAATTCATCACCCTCATTGTTTTGATCACTTTGACGAGCATTTGGTTTTTGAATTCTGTTTGTCTCCTCTTCTGAATCGTATGAAAATCCATCGAGAGTTCCTGCTCAGAAGGACAGTAGATGTTAAATTGTTACAGGAATAAAGGTACAAACTGAAGAAGCATATGACTAGCTTCCCCAAAGATGCAATGTTCCACAAGGATACTCTCGTGGAGTAAACACAGTTGTCCCGTCTCAGAGGATCAGAACTTTTAGGAACATCATGACAATTCAAGCCGCATGATATTTCTAAAAGCAGTGGTTACTCCAGAAAGGTACCCATGTGGAACTTCTACTCAATAGTTTGCAATGTTGTAGCATGATCTACCAAAGCACATGGCCAAAAACTTGAGATAAAATGGGAACCTTCAATCATGGTTTCTGCCTCGTAGACATTTGAGATAGGTTTCAGCTGAATGAAGTCATTCATGACAGCCTCAATCTGTCAAAAAGTAAAGCTGGGTGATCCTTATATTTATCCTTTCCCTTATAAAATTCTATGCTCATCTGATAGACTGAAATTGAATTTAAAGGTTTAAACAGATCATAAGAATTGTTATCTTTACAAGTTTAACATCAGAAAGGGGGACTGAGGATCATTTGCAAAAAACGGATTTGACATACCTTAGCTTCAGCCTGATTAAAGCTAACCTGAAAAAGGATAGATCCAAAGTACTTGTAGATGGGATCAGTGTATTAATGCATAGGTGACAATAGAGAGAGAAAATGAAGGAGAATGAATGTTGTAAGGTAATTGAGAAGGTATTGAATGACATACAACACAGAATGTTTTGGAAGGAATAACTGTCGTTTTGTATATGGTCCCTGAAAAGTAACAAATGCATTTAATAGAATTAAAAGACCAATGTGTGAGAAAACTTGCATAAATAAAGTGTAATAACAAAAATGTAACTGTAAGAAGAAAGACACAATTGGCAAATGAATAGCTTCACCATGTCGATCTGACGAATAAGAAAAAGTACCCTCAATAATCTTTCCAATAGAAATCAATAATATGATTCAAATTAAAAGGTAGTGCAAGAGTTTAAGCTAACAGAACCAAGAATGTGGAATGGTTATATATATATATACATCAGTGGACAGTTTGGTCCCATGGAATCCTAGAAGTCAAAACCACTGAAGCGGAAGAAAACATTTCATACCTTTTAAATCCAATAGCATTTCTGGATCTCCAGATTGGGCATCCGTAATTACTACTCGGCCAACAGCACCGACGTCGCCACTCATATCTATGGACTCTCCTTCGCACTCAACAAGTGCCTGCATAAAACATAAATTCACTGACAGAAGTGACGAAACTTAGGTAAATAACTAATAAGCAAGTAAAACTGACTTTTAAGTGAGGAAGAGGGACGAGACAAATGAAGCTGACATTTTACTAAGAAAAATAACCTCGAATATGTTCATGGTGGTTGTAATATCGGCTTCTAATTGATACTGCTGTCCATATGACTTCATAAATAAAAATTCTTGTAGCAAGGGAGAGATTCTTTATGTAAATAAGAAAACCATGGATGGAAGGTTGATAGAGGGATTTTGATGAAAAGCAAATAAGGATATGTCAAAGAAAAACAGAACGACGTTATTGTACTTCTATATTTCTAAAACCTTGAAATGTCATAACGTTAAATCTACATCAGTCTTTAGGAAATTGGTATTGTTAGAAAGATTATTCACACAATCTTTTCAACACTATCAAACAACAATACCAACTTTGATCAAGGAAAAAGTTTTTGAGGATCAAAGCCATAAGCCGACTGTCATTCGTGTGGGATATACATATGAGTATATGACCCTCTGTGAAGATCTGGAGCCTCTAAAGAAACAATAGTTTCAGATTCAGTTTATTCTTTCTTTTCACCCTGATGGATAAACCAGCAAAGTTGATGATAGAAACTTAGAAATGATATAGAAAGTAAGATAAGAACGACAGTTGTCATTAAAAAGATCCATGCAAAACCGAAAGGTGTTTCATAAAAGGAGCAAGCAACCTGCTGCAGTGAAATTTGGGATACATTTTCAGAAATTCAAATAGTAATTACATTGTGTTCCCATCCTAACCCTTTCCTTGATAAAATCTTATGCTAAAACTTTGTTTTTATGCATGCACTACTGTGGAAACAAACAAAACAAGGTATGAAAAGGGCACCTTAGAGTCCACATGGAAAAATCCTGTCCTACATATCTATATAATCAGAATACCATAACTATCAAGGTACTGACTTTATATATAACAGTTAACAATCAAGTATATTTCCAGTCATGACATTTAAAGAGAAAGGAAGAATTTAATTTCAGCAAGATGAGATCTACCGTATACGAGGTAAGCAAACCAGTATGCAATCAACTTCCTAGCGAATGGTTGCACTAAAACTAAGAAAAACAAGATGCCTAAAAATGTCGGGTTTTTTTTTTTTTTTTTAATTTTGACTAATTAAATTGCCTAAAAATATAGGTGAATGAAGAAGAAATCTTCATTTCTTTGTAAATAAGAAAAAGACGACAAAGAGATTTAGGGGGTTGGTGCAAGAAGCTTATAAGCTGTCAGTCATCTACTAGCTACAAGCTCGAGAGTCGAGCATGTAAAAATCTTACCCCTAGTGTACAAGCAAATATTATAAGGCGGTGAAAGAACCAAGTTGTTGGGTGCTCTACTAGCCTACTAAATTTTATATACTAGATCCAACCTAATTTAAGGTTGAGAAATAAGTACAAATAATTATGCCGTTGAAACTCTCCCCTGAAGTATTTTTGGATAAGAAAATGGAAAAGAAAAAAAATTGAAAAAGAATTAATGACATTGCATCTCGCCATGATTTCGAGCTCAGGTCTAAGGCGCTTGCTTAAGTATGCCTCAGCATAACCAGCACATATATGCCTTTTCCAAAATCTTGAGGCATATGCCTCAAGGCCCAATGCCTATGCTTCACCTGAAGGTGCCGCTTCGAAGCACCTTTTAAACTTGATCTCTACAAATTTTACATACTTTTATAAACCTAGAACCATTGCGGAGGATTTAGATGGTATCTAAACTTTAAAGCAGAACAAGGATTTGGAAAATCATACCTTTGATCGGTGAACCTTTTCCGATATCACTAAAGGCAACCTTGAGGAAACCTGCATGAATGAAGTGAAATATAGTTAGGACAAAGTATATGACTTTACAAGGTGAATTGCTAGTTTAAACATAGCAGATTTTTCAAAGGCCAAACCCCATTAAACATCTTACATGTGGTTCAGAGGTCTTCTCTAGTATTTCTTCCTTAACATCCTCCTGTTTGACACCACTCCCTAAATCACTTTGACGATTGAAAAATTAGCTTATGCACTAAACTTAGGAAGATAAATAAAAAATTCAAAACAAGATAAATGCAAAAAGATCACCCTGTCCCGTCCCACTCCCTCTACTAAACCATATGGCTTTTCGCATCTACCAAATACTAGAAATGCCATCGAAACACACCTTTCCGTTTTTGAGGTTCAACAGGCTTCTCCAATATTGCTTCCATCACATCCTCCCCTTTGACACCATCCCCTGTGTCACTTTGAAGGTCAGATAAAACTCAAGAACTTACACATTAATTCCCATGGTGAAAAATTTAAAAGTAGGAACTGCAAAGAAGTTTGTCCACCCCTATCCCTAATTTACCAATTGGTGTTCACATCTCCATACTAGTTTACTGATGAGACCCTCAAAAAAACGCACCTCTTTTACGCTTTTGAGTTTCAGTTTTCACTTTGGACTTCAATGACTTGGACTTTGGAGGCTTACTGACGGGAGAGTCTGTGTCACTGTCAATAAGAACAGTGTCTTGATTCTGATCAATATTTCTGATAGCTGGTTCTTTGTAACTGATTTCATCTTCGTCTATTGGGCTACTAGTTGCAGAAGGTTCAGAATCCGATGATAATGTCAAAAAGGAGCGTTTAGGTGCCTGTTCAATAATATTAGAAAAAAAAATGATCAACAAAATAAATTCTCCATCAGATGAAGATTTAAGGATATTACATTGTACAATACAATAAGATAGACATTTATGTAACCTAAAAGAAACAAAATGGACTCAACAAAGCAAAAAGCAGCTTACGATGTGCCATGGATCTTACATTATCATCTCAACTCCTAGGCATTTAATTTTAAAAGGGGTATCCCAAAACATATTGAAAATCTTCCCCGCAACCCCTCCTCTTAAAAAATCAACTTCACAAATAACTTGCCATATTATCTAAGAATGCAATCCTTTGGAATTTCAAATGTTACAGTAGAAAATGCGCCAGTGACTACCTCGTAATCCAATAAACTAAACTTTGTCTACAAAATCAATAAAAGTAGGCAATAGTCAATGATGAAGCAAAACCGATGAATTTATAATACTACATTGCGTACAAGATTAGATAATTCATTCAAACTCCCAAATAGGAGAATCAAATAAACTTTCACAAATGACAGACATACCCTAATGCAGACATTTATATAATAATACACATAACAACTGGAATTGGGGAAAAGTAATGTTATAACTTGTATCCCATTTCGGTTTTCTGGAAGTATTGGAGTAGTTTTAAGTAAAAATCATGAATAACTAACTAAACCCCACATCGAAAATGGTAATGAAGTTAAATTCAACTAAACCAACAAGATGATTCATCAAAAAATTTCAAGTAAACGAAAACCCCAAATGAGAAAAACCCAAACACACATACCTCATAAGAACGTAACCAATCTGGAGAACCTTCGCGGGAATTGCTCATTTTTGTTTTTCTTTTGCCGCTTCTTCTTCTTTCTTGGGTTTTCCTTGCTTTTTGAAGAAGAAGATGTTTATACAACGAAAAGACCGCTGATGACTGATGTCTCAACTCGATAGAACATAGTCTTAAATGTTCGACACGTGGCAACAATAACAATTATGAACCACTTACATGGGCTTATTCAAGGTTATAGCCCATAAATAAATCAGCCCATGATTCATTAAGACTTGCAGACAAGAAAACACTAGTGTCGTAGTTGAGAAAGACTTGAAGTGAGTGAAGAACATCAAACGGTACTTCTTTGTGTTCACACTTCACATCTAGTAAAAATAAAAATGAAATATAGATTCTTTAACAAGCTCCCCAGATCTGAGACTTGAAGAAGAAGAAGAGAAAGAGAGAGAGAGAGAGGAGATTTCAATGGGTTCTCGTCGTTCAGGGGTTTGTTTAAGAAGTTGTTTAGTAGTATTTGCAATTGGTTCAGCTTTATTTGTATGTGGACCTGCTTTATATTGGAGATTTCAAAAGGGGATCAAGTTTGGAATTGGGGAAGATAACAAAAATAGTATTGATGTTTCTTCTTCTTGCCCACCTTGTGTTTGTGACTGCCCACCTCCTTTGTCACTTATCAATATAGTTCCTGGTAATTTACTCAACTTCAATCTTTTATTGTTCATTTCATGAAAATTCTAACATACTCATATCAATTCTAGTTCTGATAGTTGAAATAAGTTGAGGATTGGATTTTATGGTACCCCTTTTCTTAGTTTGTCTCTGTGTACTATATATGATGGATCGCAAATTTAGGGGAATTTTGACATAATTATAATTACATTAGTGATCATTTTGAATTGGGATTTTGTTTGAAAACATACTTCTATGTTAAGATTCGTTAGATCAAATGTTTGATCCCAGTTATAAAGAAATTAAGTGTTACAAATATATGTTTCATTCTTTTGCTAGTTTAGTTTGTTAACTAAGCTCATGTTAAGAGATCTAGAAATTATGTATTTAGTCCAAGTGAATCTGAGTCTAAATTTGTCAATAAGTTGGAATGTCTTACGACATTAATCGGAACAATTTCTTTAATGAACGAGTATATGCACTGTATTTGTTCATTTCTGCGGTATTTTTTTGGTAATTATATACAAGTTTCTTAGTTTTAAGTAGAAATGAATACTTATGATTTATGAAGCTCCATCATGCCTTCCCATGTTTTTCCTTGTTACGTTGGGACCGAGAGTACAATGGCAACATATTTCAGCAATAAGCAAGTGCTGACCAGCTCTTTAGTACTGGAACCAATGTACTCCTCTTTTCATTGTAAGGGGTGAGATATTCTCACCACTGGAGGGATAGCATCTTGGAACTTCATAATTAGTTAGTGGAAACCTAGGTAGCACAGACTCGGACACTGACACTGACACGGACTCGGACACGGACACGGACTCGGCGACACTTGTATATCCCAAAAATTAGGATACGGACACGGCTTAGGATGCGGCAATTAGATATATATAAAAAATTATGGTATATCAATAATATATTAGAAATCATGTCATGTATCATATGCATTCATAGTTCATAAAGCATGAAAGAGAAACGGTTGGAAAGATATTACAATTCGTCTTAAATTAGGACTTAGGAACATATCTGTGTCCAGAACAGTGTCCAAGAAGTGTCCAGATTGAACGGCACATGGGACACGCATGTGCCGTGTCGGACACGTGTCCAAGCCGTGTCCGAAGCAGTGTCCGTGTCCGAGCAGTGTCCGACACTGACACAGTGAATTTGTAGAAGTGTCCGTGCTTCCTAGGTGGAAACCAACAACAAAAATAAGGGTTCAACCTTTTGAGACCTACTTTTCTCATCCAAGTAGAGTACTTTTTTTTTTACCGAAGTCTACGATTTTTCTTGTGCTTAAGTAACTTCAGGCCTGCCAATTTCAATGGTCTTCCTTTATTTTGAGAATTATAATTTTATAGGCAGTTCTGAGGAAGGTTAGCAACAATGATAAAGTAATATATTTTTTTCTCAAGAGAATAACATTGACAAACTGTGAGATGGGAGTAGAAAGAATATAGGTAATCTTGAAAGGTTCTGAAACTTGACAGCTCCAATATTGATATCTTGATTTCTGATGTCAATGCGTCGTAATTATCAAATATGCATATTCTCAATCAACTCGTTTTGGCAATAAATCGTGGCAACTATTCTCATTACTGAGTGGCTTTGCTGGTTTTGCTATTCTGCAAGTAGACGTGTTTTCTACTGATTGTCATATTTGGAGTTAGAATAATGCAGAAGAGGATTATTTGCTGGACCCTTTTACCCTCAAAGCTACCATTTTGTCTAATATTTGCTGGACCCTTTTTGGATATTTTCTGGATAGGTTAGATTCGTTGCGGTAGTAGTGGATTGTGAACCTAAGTCTCATAGGGTCCTTTACATTATTTTTCCTCAATCAGACACGACTTGTAACAATTCTTACAGATATTCCCAGCATAGATGGCTTCTGGATTTTGCACTTTTGGGAGTAGTTTGTGTGAATTCTGCTTTTGACCTTACTTTTATATTTCCATTACTTCTTACCATTTTTCAAACAATTAATATCAAATTGCTCGTATATTTTTGTCTTAATATTGATCATTAGCCACATTAAATGTTCTTGAGTTTTAAACAATTTGCCTTTTTCCCCTCCTTTCAGGTCTTGCCAATCTTTCTGTCACAGGTACGATCTCGTGAAAATTTCTCTGAATTTATAACAAGCAATTAATACTGTATTATATTTATAATAATTAAATGCCATTTTTTGTAATGAAAGATCTGTCTGTAATCTGTTACACATAATTAGTGAAGTTTATTTGTGTTTCTCTCTCCTTCCCTCCCGCTTCTGGAATTATAGCTGGGATTACATGTCTATCCTTCATAAACATTGAGTTTTATAAGTTATATGTATACTCCTACATATGTCCATTAAATGATCACTTCATCTGCAATTGGCCTTTGGCACTACATCCCCTTCATGTGCATTTGCTTCCAGATGTAGTAGTATCAATATTCTTTTGAATTTCTGCAAGAAAAAAAATGTCAGATCGAAGGTCCCAGCATGGATTTACCGAATTTATTATTCTGTTTTGTCTAGTTCTCCTTTCATCTTATGTAAAGTATAGCAAAATACTCAATAAGCCATCGCACTCCTGTATGAGACTCAATCCGCGAGAATGCGATCATAAGCACAGAAGACATTTAGTATTTGTGCTTTGCTGCTTCATATGCTTGTTAGGTGTGTGTACTGTATACACTATATTTTCTTGTCTTCAAATTCCTTTAAATGGCCCATCTATGACCGTGACACAGATTGTGGGAAAAATGATCCTGATCTAAGCAAGGAGATGGAGAAACAGTTTGTAGACCTTTTGACTGAGGAGTTGAAGCTACAAGAGGCAGTAGCTGAAGAACACACCAATCACATGAACATCACTAATGTCGAAGCAAGGAGGGTAGCTTCCCAGTATCAAAAGGAGGCTGAAAAATGCAATGCAGCCACAGAGACATGTGAGGGGGCAAGAGAGCGTGCCGAGGCATTATTAAGGAAGGAAAGGAAGATAACATCCATGTGGGAACGACGTGCCCACCAATTTGGTTGGGAAGGAGAATAGATAAGACATTCATCTTATATATATAAATTTTTCAATGTAGTTTTTCATTTTCAACACTACAATGTACTCATACAAGCAAGGAAGTAAAATCTGCTTGGGCTGTGATTTTGTTTACCCTACCTGTTACCGCCGTCTTCTTATGTAATCCAAAGACTGATAATTTTTCTATGTAGTTTTTCAGTGTGGAAATAACTAAATAAGTAATCAAGCTTCGTACAAAGGACATTTACATTCATAGAAATTTAAGTTATAGGTTCATTGTTGAGGTGTCTTGGACTCTTGGACCTCTGGCAGAGATTCCATTATATATCAGTTGTTGTTGGAATGATTTCAACATCAGAGTTGTGCTTCCAAATTCCAACATTAAACACTCTTCTTCACTTCATTTGCATTCTGCATTATAACCAGTTTGCTTCCTATTATCATAAAAACTTTCTGAATTTAGTAACTTCATTTGCATTCTGCACTATAACCATGCAGTTTGCTTCCTATTATCATAAAAACTTTCTGAATTTAGTAAAAGCTTATTGACACTAGCTCCGTGTGCAAAACCGAATTGCTATCTCCTCTTACTCTTGAGTCTTGAGTCTTGAAACCACTAAGAAATTCATTTCACTCTTGGGTTCACTTTGGCAGCACAGATATGAAACCATGGATCACGTTGCTGGGTTTGATGCAATTCTTACAGAAACACTGAAACGCTTGAATAACAGAATCTGACCAAAGCGAATGACTAAAATACAGTATTTTATAAAAAGTAAAATTACCTCAACTTGTCATCTGCCAGAGGCAGCATGCAAGATAGTAGACCCCTAGTCATCTCTATAAACCAAGACATCAAAGCATTCCCCAGGAAGCTAGCTCCTTTAAAATCTCCAGATTCCTACCTCTTGTTACAGCATGAATAGCTCTATTTAGCATTTCACAACTAAAAACAGTACAGTAGGAACCTCTCTTGGTTGCCCCTCTATTTCACCTTGGCTGCTCAACAAACAAACACCTAGGTGATATAGAGAAATCAAACAAGAGCCAAAAAACCTCAGAACTCTTACTCCTTGCAGCAACATAAAAGATATCTGTCACAACATATTCATCCTCACCAAATACAAGAAGAGGAACTCAATTTAGCAAATCTTGAACAAAACCCACAGGCCACATCACCAGTTGAAGCCTGTACATAAAAGCCATCCACCATAACAACATCATTCTATGATATGATTCTATCTTTATCATATGCTTCTAGCCATTTGGGCCTCTATTGGGCCCATTTCGAAATATATAATTTTGATCGGACTGGACTCAGAAAAAACCCAACTAAAACCCATCAACAAAATCATTTCACTTTCTCTCTGTGTTTCTCTCTCTTTCCTACGTTGGAAGCAAGATCTACTAAATAATCAATCTCTCATCAAGATCTGAGGAGAGAATTTCTTCTCTTTCTTTCTTTCTATCGAAACTCAAATCTAGGGTTTCAATAAGAACATTTTACGATTGAAATCATCTTTGTTCTTCTACATCATTTGAAACTAATTCAGTTTGATTTTGATTAATTTTCTTAGTTAATGGTTTATAGATCTTAAGAATGGATTCTTGGCCTTCCCAATCAGGAAGGATCATCGATAACAACAACAACAACAATCTAATTCGAACAAGTTCGAATAGATCAGATAAAAGCAATCAACAACAACAACCTGATTCACCTGCTCGTTCTTCATCATCAACTTATAATGGAAGTGGAAGTCAAAGTTTAGCTTCAATTCTTAACAATCCACATGTAGGTAAGTCTGGTGTTTATGGATCTGATGCTTCTTGGATTACTGGTTGGTGGTCTTCTTCATCTTCATCTTCTTCAACTGGTCTTACTGAATTACCTCCATTAACAATCAAACATAATGTTCCTGATGTTCTTCGATCTGAATTTGAACCATATCTTTCATCAATTTCGGAATCTTATGGTAGATTTGAAGATATTAGACATCATACTAGTAAAGAAGAAGTTATTACTGATGACTTATTGGAACCAAATTCAAATGTTGTTGGACAAGGTGAAGCACTTGTTGCTTGTTTAAGAGAAGTTCCTTCTTTGTATTTTAAAGAAGATTTTGCTTTAGAAGAAGGTGCAACGTTTCGTGCTGCTTGTCCATTTTCTACTCCATTAGAGAATATTGCTTTACAAGAGAAGTTATCACATTATTTAGATACTGTTGAGTTGCATTTAGTGAAGGAGATTTCTTTGAGATCCAATTCATTTTTTGAAGCTCAAGGACAACTTCAAGATTTAAATGTTGAGGTTTTTGAGGCTTGTGGAAGGATTAGACAACTTAAGGAAACTATTAGACTCTTGGATGCAGATTTAGTGGACTCCGCAAGGGGAATTCAAGATTTGAATTTAACAAGGAGCAATTTGATCTCTCTTCAACAGAAGCTGAGGCTTATATTATACGTCAACCAAGCACTCTCGGCTTTGAAACTGGTAAAATACCTGTCATTTCCTTTTCCTTTTTGGTTTTAACCAATTCTTACTTGAATTATCTGATGTCGAATACTCATTGCTCCATGAGTGTACCAAATTTTATATCAGTCTTCTAAATCTGAAGTCATAGTACAAGTACACACATAAAATCCCTGACCAAATCGCCCCACATTGGGATTAGTAGCGTTTGCTATATACTTCAGCACATGTTGGCATGATTTGGGCGTGCCTCCTAATGCATCACATTGGACTTGAATGTGCTACACATCACGTTGGACTTGAATCTGGATAGTTGAATTGAAATCATAGTTTTCTTTTTTATATATTGTATTTGGCATGCTTTTTGCCTTGTGTGCTGTCTCAAAATATCACTATTATTGCTATGGGGCTTCACATTGAGGTTCCTATATGCTTGATCCAACGACTGTTTATTCCTTTATTGTGTTATAAAGCAAATTCTTTTTGTTTAATTAGACGTAACTAGAAACGCTTTATACATACTGTAGCTAAGTGTAATCCTTAACAATAAGATCATTGTAATCCAATGGCCAAGAATAAAGTTTTCAATAGGCTTTGTAGAAGGAGGGTGGAATAAGTCGCATGGTAGCAATAAAAAGTTTTGCTGAAAAAATAGTGTAGAATAATAAAAAGTTTTGCTGATTACAAAACACTTAAAATAACCTTTGTAACATGAGCAACATTCGTGCACATCCCCTCGACCGAATGTGGAGAGCTCTTTAACAATCTGCCTTATGACCTTCCTTGTGTGGTGAGTGTTGAACAGAGGGAGAAGTGGAGGGAGGTTCATGGAATCGTCACAAACTCACAATTGACCAGAAGAAAGCGGAGAGATTGGGATGCCTATATACTAGAGCCAATGACAGTTTATTCCATTATTCAATTACTTTATAAACACCATTTCCCACTTTTATTTTTTTGGTCATAACATAATTTTTTCATTAATAAAAGTTCAACGTTTCGTCAAAGCCGCATTATCTGCAATGGGCGTCTAAAACCCCATGTACACTCAAAGAAAATTTTCTCAAATAAGTAGTCCCCTACAAACTCCTTCAATTCTATTGGTAAATGGTAAGGAGGCATAACATAAATTTTCTTATGGCTCCTAGGTGGAAATTTATCATCGTGTTAATACATTTTTTTGGAGCATTCGGCCTGTCAAGTGCATGGGTTGCATGGCACAAGACATGCCTTCGAGTCTTATTGTGACTATTTTAAAATCTTATTAAGAATTTTAAAAAGCAGTGCACTTTTCTTTTTCTTGCCTGGGTTGACGTTTAAAGTCTGAAAGTATAGCATTGGGGCATTCCCGCTATCTCATCTCCACTGTCAAGTTGTGCTCCCTCACATATATTTGCAGTGGAGATGGTTTTATAATGATAATCACGCCCAAAACAGCAATATAGTGCCCTTATTCACATATTGTTTTGTATTGAGCTTACTTCATTTCATTTCGTAAAGGAGCATATGAATGCTGTCCTATTGTCAATTGATTTTTCGAATGTTTACATCCTGGAGATGAATTCTTAATTTAATGCAAACTTAATAAGCAAATACATATCTTTGGAGAAGTTGATTTTCTTTTGTAACTTGCTTTTTACTTGCTGGTTAGGTTTTTCTTAAAGATTTGAGTTGCTGTATGTCACATTGTCACCATTATACTTTGCGTTATGATTATAAAATGACAGAGAAACCTCATGGTGATTGTATTTGTGAAATCGATCTACTTGTATTGTGTGTAGCTTGTTGCAGCAGCAGATTGCGCAGGAGCTTTGGATGTCACAGATGACCTGCAACATTTGGTGGTAAGCATCAAGTCGAAGACAGTTTATTTCCTGATTGATGCCTACTTCATCTTACTCCAAAAATGAGACTCTTTTATCAGAAGATGTATTTGTTACAGTTGGATTTTCTTTGAACTTCTTGTAAAACAATGCTCTAGTTTAATGATGAATCTATTTCCTTACCACATAGTTTTATACCTCATAATAACAATTTATCGATGATAAATGTGATAAAAAGTTAACACTAAGTTTTCGAAGAAAAAAGAAAAGCCCCATTATCTAAAGCATGAAGAGCAAGTTTGATGATCTTATATACTCATATCTTCATAATTGTCAAAAACCTTGCTACAGAATTGATAAAAAATAATTCCCTACTTCCTAGTACAGTGTCTATTTTGAACATCGGCAAACAAACTTCATCTAGTGTGGTTGTACTTGTGTTCTAAACTTTCTTATCCTTTCATTTGAATATGAAGTCTTTTTAGTTCATACACTAATATTATATTGTAGCAAAATAACTACTTTTCCATGTGGGCAAACAAACTTCATCTATTGTGGGGTATATTCTCTTTAGATTTGTGTCTAAAGTATAGTTGTGTCTGAGGTTTGTATTTCTCCCTGTTTCGAACTAAAGCTTCACTCAAGATGGTTAACATTATGTAGTGCACGTGGTGTGGAAGCTTGTGTCCTCATTATGTCTATTATCATATCTGGTTTTATATCTGTAGAATTTTTTCTTTGCCTGACAGGATAGCGATGAACTGGCTGGTCTACATTGCTTTCGTCATTTACGGGATCAACTAGCAACTTCTATAGATTCTGTCAACGGGTATGCTCGTTGATTCAAGTTCGAGTTTAATCATTTGTACCATATTCTCAGTCTAATTATATGTTAATTTGTGTGGAGAATTGGCCACCTTGACACTTGAAACATAAAACCTTAATTCTATTTATTGTGGGAACGGGGATTTCAAAGAATACAACAATGCAACAGGGAGGGAGGATGTCATGACAAAAAAGAACATTAGGGAAAATTTGATGTAAAGACAGAAACATATTTTATATTGTATCCGAGGAGGACAGAATTGCTTAGTCGACACAGAGTCTTAAACAGGGGTGGGGGGGTGGGGGTGGTTACATTAGCCCATGAGATGAGAAGATAGAATGTCACATGATTATCTCAAATCCTCTCATCCTTTTTTCTAATACTCAACCTTTTGATTTTCATCTTGTTAAGAGCACTATCCTCTCCCATGTGGTCGACCTTCTGTTAAAGAGATAACCTTTTGTTTTTAAAAATAATAACTTCACCATAAGTTATGAATCTTCTTTATATAGTCACACAACCACAACATCTAGCGTGTCACAAAATGTATTGTAAGTCTGAACTCGCTTTGGACTTACTTAATAAAGGTTATAGTCTCATTTGGCAGTTGGCACTACTTTTATCGTTTTTTTTCTTTTTCTTTTTGACGGGTAAAAGGTATATTGGTGAAGGACTAATGGCACTTAATAAAGTAGGTATTTGATAGTTAACAACTTCAAGAATGCTCCCATACAGAACCTGAAAAATTGCTATCACTTACAAACTATGCCTACATAGTACATATTATCCATGATATCACCACTGATCCTTGAAACTCTGCCACTACTTTTACCGTAATTTAGAATGTTTGGCACTACTTTTTTTTTTTAAATTAAGTAATAGGTATTCATTGTCAATTTCATATAAATCATAGGCTTACATCATGAGGCAATCACACATTAATCAATAAGAAACTGACTAAAGAAACTACCCAAAATGATCATGAGCCCACCGTACGCGTTCTTTGTGTTGTTAATCCTGTTGGAATGTTCATACATCTTTATCAAAAAAAAAAAAAAAAAAAAATGTTCATACATCTTTACATAATCCCGCTGTCAATTTTTATGTGAAACACATGGACTATATGGTGTCCAGCTTGTAACTTATGAAATTCATTCTTCTAGCATTCTTTCAGCAGAGTTTATGCATGCGTCTATACATGATGCCAAAGATGTCGATTTGGTAATTTTATCGAGATTGAAAGCAAGGCCTACTAATGTTGCCAATGGAAAAGAGGATGAAGTAAGTAATGTCATTATTGTATTGTTTTTCTTTTTCAAATTGAATGACTGTGGCTGTGCTGCAGCTTTGTAAATTTTGTTACATTGTTCGTCGCTGTTTTTTCTGATGTTTTCCGTAAGAAGTGCTCTGTGTTCAGTTGTCCTGAAAGCCTCAGCTTATGATTGTCTGAAGATGTAAAGTCATTATGCTTGGGTTCTTTGACTCTAATTATGAATCACCTTTTGTTTATTTACTGCATGTTGGCTTTAAGCAGAGATTAACTCTTCCACAACTAAAGTCAGAAACAAACTGTTAATCTTTCTCTGTATGCATGGCTGTTGGCCTCTCGCTAGTACACGATTTGAAAACCTAACTCTTACAAAAAAACAATAAAGAAAGTTTGAAGAAATGTGAAGATATTTTCTGATGCCATCATTCAATCAAGGAATTCCTTTATCAGTTGTCACAGCTTTGAGTCACAGCCCTTTATTTTTTTTGAATTCCTTTAATCTTCACATTTGCAGCTGAGGGATTACGTTTGAGGCGGAACAATAGTAATTTTGTATGTCTATTCTTCTTGTAGACTTTTGACAGATCGCCATGTTAGTTTATTTTGTTTGGATGGGAGGGAATTACTGTCTTTACTCTTTTTGTATCTTGTGTTTGCGTAGTGGATGCTCTATGTATTCCATTGTTTCTTTCTTCTTCCTCTCCCGCTTTTGTATTTAATATTTGTTTGAATCGAAATTTTGGCCAAAAAATGTGAAGAAATGATGCCCATACACGTGCACTGCTAATTTATTGTTCTTCTATAGTTTGGTCATTTAGACTATTGTGCGTCTGTAAGAAAAAATCTGTCTTACTACAGCTTATTTGTTGGCAGGTTAAGTTGGATGAAGATGAAACTTCTAGCTTCCGTGATCGTCTTCTACCTCTTATCATCGGATTGCTTAGAACGGTGAGGTCCTTATTTATTGTTTCTGCTGTAGATTGCTTTAATTTGCTAAACTAGGTATACCCCTTGGTTCCCTCTCTTTAATCTTTGTGGCCATCCAATACTACATTGAAGCTTTGGCGTGGAGGCCATTATTTTCCACGGTACGAGACTACATCATTAAGTTGAGATCTTTTTGAGTTTTAAAACGATCCTAACCACTGCATATGGTAACTAAGACAAAAGTCTAAAAATGTCTACTATTATTCGACTTGGGCCAGAAGAAAAATCAAACCTTTATTTTGAAAAGATAAGTATAGAAGAATGTCAATTTTCTACTGAAGATATGTATATAATTGTTAGGGGCACAGAAGGTGGATTCTTTAATGGGTTGGGTGACTTGGGTCTTCCAACACACTAGAGTCAATTACATAGATCAGCAGCACGCCAGCACAAAAACAGGAATAAATATGAAAACTAAATATAAGAAATACAGGCTAAGTATGGCTCATGGTTGCTGTTGTGTTAACTCTTATGAGTTTGAGATGTAGGTCAATTGGTCCCACTACTCGATAGAATGGTCTATGGGTTGAACACAACTTATTTGAAAGATTAAAACAAAAAGTGCGCTGCCTAGCATATATATAAGTTACTACACAATACTTAAGAAGGGGTGCATAGTTCATAACCCCCTGCTTTTACGTGTAACAATTTTGATTGGTAGTTTTTTTTTTCCTTGCTGATATAGTGTTATTGCTGTTATGCGTGATAATAAGAGAACAATAATTCTATCTTCCTTGACACCTTTAGGGTGTTCTGGATACATCTTGTGGCACTTGTCTTATGCTTTCTTTCATTTGTTTTTGGATTCTTTTTCCTTTTGCCAGGCAAAACTGCCTACCGTGTTGAGAATCTACCGTGATACATTGGTAGCAGACATGAAAACAGCAATTAAGACCACAGTTGCTGAATTTCTCCCAATTCTAGTTGCTCGACCCTCAGAGTCCGATATGACAACTGGAGAACGAAACGTTGATGCCGATGGTGAGATATTCGAAGCTAATAATTTTTTAAGATTTCTTGAGATGTTCACTCTTCTTTTTCTCACTCAATTGTTTATTTTTTTGACTCAGTTGGAGGTTCCTCACTTGCAAGCAAATTGCGGAACCTATCCTCTGAAAGTTTTGTTCGCCTCTTGGATGCAATTTTCAAGGTTGTACAGGTAAGGTAATGATTGATTGTTTTGGTTTTTCAGTTTCATGTAATGAAGTTTGTGGGACCTTATTTAGTAGTATATACATTAAAGATTAATTTGAAAGATATTTAGTATATACTTTAAGGATGTCTTATCTTCCGTATGTGTAGTGAGCTACTCCTCTAGAATTTTGGTACCGTGTTGCCCTGCTCGAAGATAAACAAATGACCTGATGACCACTTCTACTGGATTAAGGGAAAAAAAAATGTCCACTTGGTATATTGCCTAAACACTAATCACCATGTTGTCTTGAGAAACCCATCTTCTTCCTTCTTTCACATACGTTTACTATTACCATACTGCTGCGCCACCTCAGTCCGCTTTCCTCACCGTGTTCGATTCTCTGATGTACTGACATCAGATAGTATCTCAAAAATCGTCTATGGTTTGGCATAACCTCACATCAATTCATAGCTCTTAGAAATTTTGTTGTAATGGAATTTGTATCTCTTGGTTTTATAGTGAACACTCCTCTTGGTTGTAATTTGGATAAAGAATTATTACCTAACAGAACTCATAAGTTCCTCAAAATCTAAAATGAGGCAGATGCCCTCATTTTTACATTATGTCGGATCGTCACCCATACGTTCTTAATGCATAGAAAAAACATTGTTGGATCCATCGAGTGGATTATGTGCAACCGTGTTCGATTGCTGCATAGTATATAGTGGTTATCCTTTTCTCGAGCTTTAGAAACAAGATCTACTGACTGTCTTAAGTATGATGTAATGTAATATCTCTTGTTTTAGTGAATGCAGGCACATTTAGTGCGGGCTGCTGAAGTTAAAAAATCCATCGAGTGGATTATGTGCAACCTTGATGATTCCTATGCCGTTGAATCTGTTGCCACGTCCCTTGCACGTGGTGCTGCTGAAAATGGTCATGAAAGTTCGCCATATTCTCTTCAAAAGAATGCTAAGGTTCCCGTCATTCAGGGGAAAGCAAATGACACTTCAAGTCCGTCAAATATGGCAAGAAATTTTAGGTAAACGTTGTTGCTTCTGGTCTTAGTTATGCATGCAAAATCATTAATTAGGAGTTTTCATACCTTTATTCAATTTTGCTGTCCAAGTTTAATATTCACATAAGTAAAGTTGGTTGACGACTTGAGTTCTTTATCCCACTCCACACTCGCCCTCATGCTACTATAGTACTACACTTGTTGCAATGCACTTGCATGTAAAATTCTATCAATAAAATTTAGTTCTTACAAAAAATGTAAGTTTTTTTAGTCGCAATTGATGTTTTTATTCGTGGACTCCAGTTGACATTTCATCGCTATACTCACCATTTGACCGCTATAATCACCATCATTGTGATCCAGGAGTCCACTAAACAGCATGTAACCTAATTTATTTCCCTAATGAGTGTGCTAGCCAAGAAATTTCTATTTTAAAATTTCATCAAGATTTTCCTAATGATCAGCGGATTGTATATGATTCATTTTGCCTTATTTTACACTTAAACAATTAAAATCGAATTATTACCAGGTACCTGAAATGATGAAAATCAAAGTATATACTCCGAAGGACAAGACGTAAAAGAAAACAAATGCTAGAGTGGAAGAATGTCTAAGAAGTAAGAACCTAAAAAGAAACAACCAAAATTGATAGTGTACAAAAACTTCTTCATTTTTTCCGTCCATTCCATTTTAATAACTCCATCCCTTATTTATAGCTACATGGGATCAACATACATTTTCAATGTCAAATACATAATTGCTAATGCGCGCTAAAACCAAAATAATCATTACGTGGTCCATGATTAAAATAATATATTCTATGATAAATGGAAAGCTTCTGGCAATAGATGATTTGTGAAAGCAAATTAACACCTTTTGCCAGAGGATTTGCCTAGAAGATTAATTTTAAACAAGTGAAATGAGTGTTGAGTTCAACTAAAAGAGAAGTCAAACCGTCAGGACCTACTGTCCGTACAATCAAGCTATAGTGTTTGGTCAATGGTTAGCTTACTTCTTTCATTGATAGGGCTTAAAAGGAAGTAACCATGCCTCCTTTTTGCTTCCAACCAACGACTAATAGCTTTCCATATAATTCAAGCGATTGGAAACAAATTTGCTCAACCCATGACTATATTTTTGATCTTCACTAAAGCTTCCCTCTACCAAAGGAGCATATTTTTGCCAAACTGGACTGGTGAACGCAAAAATATGTTTGGAAAATCCTTATTGTTCTTCTTTTATTGACCAGCCTATTTTGGAGATCCTTCATTATGTTGGTCCGTTTCTCAATTAGATCTTCGATGTAGCTTAATAAGTAAGAAGCCTCATACTATGCTTCTGAAGTTGATTTAGTACACCAAGCAGCTTTGCTCGCTCCTTTAAATACAATTGGATCCAGTTAAAAATTGTTTGATACTCCTGGTTCTTTAAAAACTAAAAGAAAGGAGATAAAATCTTCAAACGGTTTTTCATGCTCTCAAAAAAATATGTATGAGAAGTTTACAAGAGCGGAAATGGCAAGTTAGAAAAGGTTACAAAGAGTTTTTTGCCTGTTATACCACATTAGGAGATGTATTGTCGGAAAGAACAAAATAAGGAAGAGTTTTTAATATTTTTTTTTTTTCAGAATCACCAACCGAAGCTTCAGAAAAAGTAATTTCTTTAGTGGAGGAGCATTCTCGTAGCTAAATTAGTGAATGATATGGCATATTGTTTCTGATCATTCAACTTGTATCGAACTTTATGTTCAATAAAAGTGGCACAATTGCAAATTTGTTTGTCAGTTGGCCAAACAAAAGGGAAACAGTTACTTCCTTGTAATCATTAACAGTGGAAGCAGTAACCCAAGCATTGAGTAAGCAGTGCTACTGCTTCATACCCAAACACATGACTGTAAAGATAGTAGGTTTGATGGTTCGACTCCTTTTTTGGTTGAAATGCCTACCACCCATTGTTCCACATGACGAAACTTCCTTTAACATTTCTTTAGGGTTCCTCGTGAACTATTCATTCAGTGTTTTCTATTGAGTAAAATATCATGCGTCTGATTTCTTTTCCTAATCGGAGTCGTCATTGGCAGGGCTGATGTTTTGCGAGAAAACACAGAGGCAGTGTTTGCTGCTTGTGATGCTGCTCATGGAAGATGGGCCAAGCTTCTTGGTGTTCGTGCTCTTCTTCACCCCAAGTTGAGATTGCAAGAATTTTTAAGCATATACAACATAACCCAAGATTTTATAACTGCAACAGAAAAGGTATTACTTGTTCTTTGGTGGTTTATGTAAGTAGTAGAAAAAATTTCATTACATGTTGATGTTTTTGTATGGGTACTCTGTATTTTTCATTCAGATTGGTGGAAGGCTGGGTTATAGCATTCGAGGAACACTTCAGTCACAGTCCAAAGCCTTTGTGGATTTCCAACATGACTCCCGAGTTAGTAATCTAATTTACTATGCGTTTGTTGTTCTTGGTTCTAGATAGAGTTCTTGTTGTTTACCTTTTTGATTTTCTTAATGTAGATGACCAAGATTAAGGCTGTCCTTGACCAAGAAACATGGGTTTCAGTGGATGTCCCTGAAGAGTTTCAGGCAATTGTTAGCTCACTTTCTTCGGAATCTTTAATCAATGGGAACCAGACTGTTGCTCTTGATCATACTTCCATAAGCAATACTGAAGTATTATCTACAGACAATGATAAACCCATGGTTGATGCTGGGGTAGCACCTTCCCAACATGATGAGGGCAATGGTTCTATTGATAATTCTGTAGATAGCACATCTTTGATTGGGTCACATTCGGAAAGTACAGATGAAGTGTTAAATTCTTCGCCACAGAATGATAGAAGTAACGGGAAAGAGCAGAAAAAAATCACTAACAAAAAAGAGAAGAAAAGATCTGCTTCTGATACCATCATGTATAGAGATGTGGGATATCGCATGGCGAACTGGTCAGTTGTTTCCCCGTTGAGATATCTTCATGTTGCTTCTGTATTGCTCATACAGTCAGCATTTTATAATCCGTACTTAACTTTGGTTAGCTAGTGCTTATCATGATGAAGTTTATTCTATTGACATATTTGTCCATAAATGCATACTTTATTTGGAATTTGTTGCATCTTTTGACAAAGTAAGAACTTATGTCTGCTTGTTTCTTCAGTGGTTTACTATTGCTGAAGATGTTGTCAGATTACATCGACATGAACCACTTTCTTCCTGCACTTTCATCTGAACTTGTCCACCGGGTTGTTGAAATTTTGAAGTTTTTCAACACAAGAACTTGTCAGCTTGTTCTTGGTGCTGGCGCCATGCAGGTAGGTCATGTCTTTATCTTAATGAGATTGATCTTGTGTCGTTATTTTTGGTGGTTGCATCTGATGCATGACAATAGCCTTAACAAGCCCAAGGTTTTCTCGTGGCATTTGATTATATACACCCCAGGGGGCTATGCCCTTCAGCAAATCCTCTCCTTTCTTCTTTCTTCCGTCTCTGTCCTTTCCTTTTCTACCTGATGTTGACTAAAAAAGCACTACAAAATCTATCCCAGGCCCTGTAATTTTGTTAGTCTTGGATTAGCATTTGAATGTAATGGCATACATATTATATGTGTGGAAATCCAACAAGGGTGAGCTAATCTCATTTAGTTATCATTTGTATGCATGCATTTAATTTATAATCTTGCTGGGTCAAATTGATGCTAGAAGCCTCGAATGGGTTATGACCTTTACCTGAGAGACTGGAGGTCTTTACTGATAGAATTCGGGGGTTTTACACAATTATTTTCATCATAAAAGAAAGCTTAATAAATACATACTGGTCCTTGCTTAACTTGCACCTTACCAATTTTGGTCCAACTCATTTATGCTATTCGGGTATTGCAGGTATCTGGTTTGAAGTCCATAACTGCTAAGCACTTGGCTTTGGCAAGTCAGGTTATCAGTTTTGTCTATGCCATCATTCCAGGTTGGTCATGATAAGAGTATACTCTTGCTCTTTCCTTCTAGAGAGTAAAACTTACCACATTGGGAGATAAAGTTGGTGATTAATCGTTCATATTTTCAAATAACAAGTTCTGGAATGTTCCTTGTAATTGTATTGATTGCTAATTTTATTTTTTATTTTTTTGCTTGCTAAAAGATATTTCTTCTTTCAAATTAGTAAATTACAAGAGTAGAACATTTGATGAAAATTCCTCATTTTGTTAATTAAGAAAGATTAGCTTTTTTTTTTTTAATTTTTTAATCTCTTTTTGACGCAAACAAACAAAATGTTAAGAAAAATCAAAACCAGCCTCTTACTTCGCAATGTGGCATCGAAAGCAACAACCGGTCATGTCTAATTAGGAAATAGGTTGCTTTTCTTCTTTTCAGTTTTTGTATGTTTGTAGGCCACCTCATTTACTTTGTAGTTTGTACCTTATCTATCTTAGTACCCAATTATATAAGATCAACTTGAAATGTAAAAGTTGAATGATAATATTGATATATTAGGTTAAACTTACAAAGAAGCTCACTTTCTATATATATAGAGAGAAACCACATAGACTTTTATCTAAGTTATGTGGGACTAAACTGCACCAAAAGCCTACAATACCTTACTTCCAACAGGAAAAAACAAGGACACTCTATTTTATTTTCTGGGTTGTCGGCCACGAAGGTGTCACGTTTCATACTTGATTGAAATAAGACACATAATTGATGTATAATTTGGCTGTATGATCTTCGTATTTTATGGACTTTGTGGAGACAGCTTACATACGATAAACTACTTGTATCAGACTTCCATATGTTCATATTTGGTAATAACTAGTGCATATTGGTGATTTCATTTGAGACATTTAGTGTGAGTTAGTGTTATGTCATGTACGATACCTTTATCTTTTGACATAGTAAGGAATTGCATATGATGGTTTTAAGATTGGACGGAGTAAATATGAAACAATCATTTTCTTCCCACTCGAGATGAATTTCAAACCTAGACCAAGGTGTCGCCATGTATTGTAAATTGGAAGAGAACTCATTCGTGCAATAATTTTAGTGGAGGTCCTGAGTCTTGGGTTTTTTGAGGTCTCAGTCTGTCTTCTTGTTGATGCAATATCATAATTGTTTCTCTATAAACACAAACTTTGTTGTCAGAGGGATGTGGTGAGTTTCCTTAACCGCATTGGTGCTGTTGCAGTACCGCTTTGTCAATAAATGACACAATCTGGATCCCTTGAACTGCCTTGGGGAATAATTGGCCTCCTTGGTATTGCATATAACATCATAGATCCACAAATATATAAGCATTAAAGTATCTCATTTCCATTCACCAATCGACTAGATTTTCCTTTTCAAATAAAAGCTGCCTACTTAGCACTCATCCCCAAAAAAAGCAGGAAAAAGTAACCCTGCTACAGGGTGCTGACCCGATGCACATTTGTTTGGGTGGGGCCGGAGGGGGGGGGGGATAATCACTGTGGGATAAAGCAAATGATCCTCATCTGTAAAATTGATTGGTATAGGGAAGTATAAAGGAACTGTTTTGACCCTTGTTTTGTCTTAATCTTAAAACGAAAATTTTATGGTGTGCAAAACTTTTTTTCTCTACAATTTTGTATTGGAAATTTGAGATTTTATTTTTGACGGTCTTTTCCTGTTCATGGAATGCAGATATCAAACACATTCTTTTTGTTAGAGTACCGGAGTCTCGTAAGACGCTTTTGGTGATGGAGATTGACCGAGTAGCTCAGGTATGATCCCTTAAAATACTTCATATTTCGGAGACATTATAAACCAATATTTTCAAACCTGGATGAAGGTAAAATCTATTATGGAACTTTGATACAGTTGTTCTTATGCAACACTGTAGTTTTCTTCTTGGGATTACTGTTACTGCCCCCATTTACAATATGCCATAAAGAATATACTTTCATATTCTACCATAGCATTTCATTCTATGTGTTCTCTTTCTCACCCCTCATCATTTTATTCTGCTTGGGTGAATACAAACTCCTAGACCTCTTACATTAATAAGCATATATGTCATACTTGCTAGTTTTGGAGAAAGTATTTTACCTTTTTACTGACCTGACATGTTGTCAAATCGTTCTATGATAATATCGTTTCATTGATAATCTCTAAATGTAACCTGATATGGATGCACTTTTAAATAACTACAATGTATTGTATCCATTAACTCATTTATTTCTTTCACTGTAATAATTAGGATTATAAAGTTCATCGTGATGAGATACATACAAAGCTAGTTCAGATAATGAGGGAAAGATTGTTGCTTCATATACGCGGGTTGCCCAAAATTACTGAAAATTGGAATGGACCAGAGGATGGTGATGTACCAAAAACCCCTAGTGCATTTGCTGTGAAGGTTACTAAGGTTGGTCATGGTTCATTTACTTATTATATGCATGTCTCTCAGCCAGATAATTAAATAGCTTTAAATTTTAAAGGTAAAATCAGAAGCTACAAAACTTTAACTGTGCCCTAGCCTTTTGAAAATCCTTTTAGCCAGTGTTTGTTCTTTGAGGTCTGGTGTTTGCCCATCAGCCGAGAACTGGCACCGAAATGCTAAAATCCTGAAACACTGTATTTGTAGTTTGACTGCTGTTTTCTTAAGTTTGGCAGCTTATAGACCCATTGATTGCTGATTAGAATGAGCTTGCGCCCTATATGATAATACAAATGTTCTTTGTAACATGCCAATTAATTATAATTTATAACTAACATTTTTTTTTTTCCGGATGTTGTGACATTTGTAGAAGGTTTTTTTTTTTTTTTTTTTTTTGCAAAGGTTTTAAGATCATCAAAATCTATTATAGAAAAAAAGTGTGTAGGTTCAATTGTTCTAGAGATCCCATATAGGGTGACTGACAAAAGCTCTGAAATTGGAGATTATTTTTGTTGCAACCTGAGATCAATTATATTTTGTGTGAGGGTTCTCGTAGCTTTAAGTTCCTTTCATACTGAAATATTTTTCCAAGTGATCTGCTTGTTTTGATTGATATGTTATGTGCTTTATATATTTTGATCTGAAGTTTATTGTTGATTGATTAGATCTTATGGGCTTATAAATGTGTTTTATTAACAGGAAGTTGGGTACCTTCATCGCGAGTTGCCTAAAATATTACATGAAAGAGAAGTTAAAGATATTCTCAGGTGGGATTATCTAAATTTTGTCTTTACAACAGTCGTATTCATGCTTTTTATGTCCAATACTTCCCATGTAAATTCCTCTAGCACTTGTCCCTAAATGACCCTGCTGTTTAATGTCCTTGTGTGATTTCACTGTGCAATGTCTATATATCAGTTGTGATCTGGTTTTGGTGTAAAGGCCTCTATTTTTGCTCTGATCATCCAAAACATTTATAATACTTGCAGGCAAGTAGCTCAGATCTGCCATTTGCTAATTTCAGAAGCATTTTCAAAGTTGGAGATTGGCACTCCCCAAGCAAAGAACAGGTACTTCCCACACAAGATGTAGTTTTATTATATTGTTCATTTTCATTTGCCAACAGTGCTTACATGTCTGAATTGGTTTTGATGTTCATTCACTAAAACATTGGTTTCAATATATACCAGGCTGTATCAGGACACTCAACATATTCTTGGGTGCATTCGGTCGTTGCCTTCTGATAATGTCAGTGAAGATGGTTTGCCGAATTCAGGGAAGCTTGATGAATTCATGATACAAAGGTTTGGAACTGTAGCTGGTTCATAACTATCAATGTAAAGTATCAAACATTCCTCTGTATCAATACTGACCTAATTTGGAGGTGACATTATCTGGAGCATACAAACTGGCTGTCTCACCCGTGCGTTTACAGTGTACAACTAGTTAAGGTAATGATAGTGATTATTCGAATTTCAAAATACTCATCAGATATTAAAGCTTAGATCAGAGATCCTTTGTGAGTCGCGTCTGTCATTTATGGTAGCTTCCTTGTATAATTGCGGGAAATCTAAAAGGGAATTTTAAGTATTTCTGTCAACTGGTTTTTCTTTAAGCTAATAAGACTAGAAGAGAACATTACGGTTTTTGTCTTCTTGATCTGATTTCGTTTCTGTTAAAACATCTCTATGGGTTTATTTAAAGCCCTTTTGATAAATTCAATAAAATATGCACTTGCCCATTGATAACTTCAATAAACAGTAACAATTATAATAACAATAGCTTTCATCAGAGACATATATAGTGGTACTAGTCATCTTAAAAAAAATTGAGAGTGCACTTCAGGGACTGAAATTTGAACTTTTGTTCGCTGCTTGTTCAATATTCTTTTATGTTTGCGGGGAATATGTTATGGTATACATAGTTACTATATTGGTTTCTTCTTTCATCCCTAAATAAAGCTTGCATATATGGATAGCTATATTGTTACCGTTCAAATAAACTCAAAAGAAAAAATCTGATAGTTTGGTAGCCAACGATCCCTATGAATATCTTGTGTTTATTGTTGTTTTATATCAAGTGTCCATACAGTTACTCAGCTATAGTCTCAATCTCATGTGTGAAAAATCTTTCAGGTCGTTCTCCTCCAGCTATGTCCTGACATTGAATTTGGTCACTAGGCCATGCATAATGAACATATGGTACAGCACGCAGATTCTTCTGTTTCATGATGGAAATTTTAGATCAGATCTAGAGTAAACATCTTGTTTTTTTTGTAATTTGAATCGATTACCTCATGGTGACATAATTTTTTTGGGGGGAGATACTAGTGAGTGATAAAGAGATGTAATCCCCCCCCCCCCCCCCTCCTTTTGGTTAAGTGAATGCTTGTTATCATGTTTAAGTGCTAAGAGAGTACCAGCCCCATGTTGTCTAAAATTAGCATTAGTTAAGAGTGGACAGGAAGGTAGAGCAGACAAAACAATGACTGCTTCACCAGTGTGTTGGATGCATTCTTAAAAATCGACAAAATGTGCAAAACATGTACACATTCATCAAGCAAGAGCTCATACAATGTCTTAATATTTATGAATTAATATTTATTTTATTTTTATCTGTATGTTTGTTGTATCTGAACTTAAGATTCAATGAGAATTCTTCATTATCCATGATTTACACAACATTACAACACATTCATCATACAATTTGTAAGTGGAAAAAATAATTCATCAGAACTTGTTACAATGATCATCTTTTAAGCTACTAAAAACATTGTACATATCTTTAGGAGATATGGGAGTCAAACTCAGATTAACCTAATTCTGTTCACCTTTTAATGGTACTATGTGAATATGCATGCTGCGCGTGCGTGAGACAGAAGCACAGATCTATAGTACAGGCCCATATTATCAGTTTTATCGGATGGGCGTTTTTCTGTAACGGGCTTCGTATAAAGAATAAAAACTGAAAAAAACATATCTGAATTACGTGAGTCGAACGAACAAAAAATTTAGATTCAGACACGTAGTTACTTTACGCAATCACCTATTTCTTATAGGCTTCACTGTATCTAATTGCAGGCAGCTTATAAAGTAGTAAAGACATTAAATGAGTTATTACTTTAGTGCATACCCTTGGATTTAAGATTTGAAAGAGATTGAACAAGATTACAAGAGTAGAAAAATTCATAAGAATGACAAGTTGAAAGCAAGCACTTCAACTCTTTTGCTTTTAATTGGTTTTTTTCGTTGTAGACTTTGTTAGGTTTAATTGGGATTTTTAGACTTAACCCCCCCTATTTTGGTCACGATTGGATTAAACCCCCCATTTGTCCAAAATTGGACTTTACCACCCTCCGTTTCCCTTCCGTCTCATTTAACGTGCAACCTCAAATTATCTGACCTAAATACCCCTAACTTAAACCTTCGTCGTCACTGCTCCAAATCCCTTCTTCTCTCTTTCGTCTAACTATTTCTTGCTAGAACCACCATCATCTGATCAACAACAACTGCTGCTAACATTCAATTGATTTTAATTTGTTGCCACCAGCATCTCTTTCCTTTAATTCTTCTATTAATTCGAATTTATCTGAAAATCTTATGATTGCCCACTCTGTCATTTTTCATATTAAGTTTGGTTGATTAAATACTTATTTCATAAAATCATTTTAATTTGTTTTATCTCTTTGGTTTCCACAAACATTCAATTGATGAGAAATATGAAAAAATCCCATTGCAAATTATTCTTTGATTAACTTGTATATTCCATATAAGTATGTATTTCTTGCGTTTTCGCCCATTTTTGGCATCGATTTATTAATTTAACAAAGACTACAGGTTCTGGGTTTTTGGGGAAAGTTGTTAATGTTGCTCATAGTCCTTTAATTCATACTGATTGGATTAAGCTTAATGGCATGTCGACCGGTTTCAATCAAGACACCCATTAAATACTTTTCAATTTGATGAAATGGGTTCTAGTTAGTTTTTTTTTTTTTTTTTTTCATGAAATGGGTTATGATTAGTTTGGATTTCTTAGTTTTGCTTCTTGAGATGCAATTTTAAAAGAATGGGCTTTGAGAAATTAATGGTGATGTTGAAAATTAAAGTAAATAGATCGGGTGTTAATCCATTAGAGAGAGGCAGAGAGCTTGTGTAAAGTGATTGGTGTAGTTATGCTATCCTCAAACAATTTCAAAAAAATCAATGGTGCATTGATGATGAATCCAATATTTGAATTTAATTAGAGAGAGCTATACAAGCTCCACGAGGAAGAAGAAGCTCGTCAAAGTGTTACAGCAAAATGGTCACCACAGGGTTATTTCTGTCAAAAAATTGAGTTATAGATGGAAGAAGAGACGGAAGGGAGACGGAGAGGGACAAAGTCCAATTTTGGACAAATGGGGGGGTTTAATCAAATCATGATCAAAATAGGGGGGGTTAAGTCTAAATATCCCTGTTTAATTCGACATTGTTCATTCATGCCAATGCCATTCAAAAAAAGATTACAGTAATGTTCATTGCAAAAGCTAAGGATGACCATTTTTGTGACAATGTTCCCGTTCCCTCTGTATTCAACCGTACTAGTTTGATAGATATTCGCTGTTTTTAGCTTTGGCCTTTTGCAATATATGTAAATGTTGTTATTTTTGGGTTTAGGCAGGTCGGAGAAGATGATCAGAAAATAGAGGAGGAGGAGATGAAGTTATGAAAATGGCTGAACTATCTGATTTAGATAGTTGCCTACGTATCTGAGAGTGACCAAGTCCCAGAATCAAGCCTACGTAGTTCATATATATAGGTGATTGGGACAACGGATAGCTCATTAATTGCCCAACGGTGTGGTCAATTAATGGGCGGATATTTTGGATCTAAAAATATATTATAACTGAAGAGGATCAAAACGTATAGTGTTTGACTAAGGACGATAAAGGTCGAATAAAAGTAGCTCCACGTCGGGTGAGCTCGGATAAAAATAGGCTTATGCCGAATGAAGTCCTTTTAAGGTCGAGTCGGATTTGTATTTGTGGTCACGAAGTGAGCTCGAGTAAAAATAGTGTTACGTCGAGTATGGTCGAATAGAATTGGGTTGACGACGAGTTGTGTGAATGGGTGTACACATAGCCCCTTTTTTATTTGAGTTGAGGCGAGAAAGTATATTTTTGGATGTGTTGGATTCAAGTCGAATAAAAAATAGAGAAGGTAATAGGGTCTAATGGGTTGTTCTCTCTTGATTTACGATGCAAGCAAAGATTCCATTGCGTGCTGCAGTAAGTAAGTGTGGGTTTTCGAGACAAGAGAAATGATTGTAGTTATGGGGGGACGTGCTATGTAAGCCATGTGGATTGTATTTTGAAATTGAATTGAAGACAGGTGTAACCGAAAGTGGGGGGAAATCAAGGGTTTAGCGGTTGGATTGGTATTGCCAGATCTGGCCGTTGATGTGGAATGGATTGGACGTTGGAGATGTAGTGGTTGGGTTTTATAAAACCTAACCGTGAGGTTGGAAAACCAAGGGTTTTGGTCATCATTTTGCTTTAAAAGACATCTGCTGCACTTCATCGAGGTATTTTTCTGCACTTCTTTCTTGTTTTCTTCTTCTTCCGTTGCTGTTCTTGTGTTTCCGGTGAGATTTTCGTTGTATTGTTGTTGAATTTTGAGTTGATCAATCAACTGGTGGTTGAAATCTTGCTCTGGTGTTGAGAATTATCAAATATCTGAGTTTTCTTTTGAAGTTTGTTTGTGTTCTGAGTGTTTTCTGCCATTGTTGAAGCTTTTTGAAGTTTTCTATGTCTGTAATTGCTATTGATTCTTGCCGGAAAGTGTTTTCCCGTTGATTTGTCGCAACTGTAATTATATATCCATCGGAAAAATGAGTGACAGGGGGTCGGAAAGTATAAGTGAGAATGAGGAAAAGGTTCAGGTTAGTGTAAGTGGTAGTCGGGCTGTGTTGAATGAGGGGGAGATCACGAGCGGAAGGGTCCTTTCTGTAGAGGAAGCTCGTAGGTCGTTTCCTGAAATTAGGGCTGAGTTCAATATAAGGATACCCGACCTTGAGATGCATAGGGTTAATGATAGGTTATTCGATTTGTGTGGAGATACATCATCGACCCTGATTTGTCTTGCGCAGCTTAGGGGTGGTATGCGCCTTCCTTTTAGCAAATTCGTGTGTGACGTGCTCAATCACTACGACGTAGCTCCCATTATGATGCCCACTAGTTTTTGGACATCTATGTTAATATTTGAAGAGTTAAATAGACTATACCATGCTGATATAGTGAAGTCGGACGTCGTGGCATACTTTATTTGTGTAACTGGCCGTAGTGGGGATTATGTGTGTTCCCTGAATAGGAGGCGAAGTTGTGGGCCAGCGAAACTTTTTAACCCTCCCACCTCGAATGATGGGTGGAAAAACTCGCCCGTGTTCCCAATCCGTGGTCAGTTTGTACAGCCCAGTGCGTACTTGTGTCGATATGCCATCCCCAGCATAGGTGAACGTATGTCTGTAATTTTTCTCTTATCTTGTGAAGTCGAATATGTGTAATCTTTAGACTTATGTTATTTGCCACATGTCAAAAGAAAGATTATAACGAGCACATAGACGGTCGTTTGCGTCCAGGTAACATCATCGACTTTGCCGAAAAATCGTGGGAAGAAAAAAGGAAGCTGTTGCCCCACCTTGCTCACTTATTTCGTGAACCTCGAGCAAAATTGCCCAAGGGTGCTCAGGTCGAGGTTGGTGGAACGAGTGCTAGTGTTCCCAAAAGGAAGCGGAGAAGGAGGAGTGAGCTCGCAGTAGCCATTCCAGTTGCTGAGTTGGTTTCGGGTCGACCTGGTGACTTGATTGTTGAAGCTTTGCCAGCACTACCTATGTCTCCACCAAATAATTCTCTTGAGTTTCCGTTGACCGGTGGTGTGGTCCCCCTACCGAGTAAGGTCCCCAATGCACCTAATATGAGTGACATTTTTGGGTCGAGATCTCTTGCTCCTGCCCCGCAGTCTAATAAGAGGAAAGCCCCGGCTAGGGCATCTGGGCCTGTGACCACGTCGAAGGTCGATAAACCAACTCAGGATAAGTGGAAAGGAAAAGCCCAAGTTCCCTCTTCGAAGTCGACTAAGCCGTCGGCTATCGACGTGAGTGAAGATTTTTCTGCCGGTGAGGCGAATCGGTTTTCGCCGGTGTTTCCTTGCCGTGAGGCTTATGTGAAGGCCGATGAATCGACTTGGGATGATAAGGAGATGAGCCTTTCGTTGATGGAGAACTGTTTTCTCTTTGAGGATGCGAAGAAGATTCAGCCCCGGTCTCTTGTGGAGGATTCCCAGGAATTTGCGTCTTGCGCGTATAGGGTGAGTTTTACTTACCCAGTTATGATTTGGTTTATCCTTCTATCTGTCATTTGCTTGGTTTTTTGATTTTTCCCTTTCTGTATGTCAGATGAATGTGATCCATAACAAGTGGATTACGAAGCTCGAGAATGCAAGGAAGAAGGCTGAAGCTCTGCAAAAGGCCAATGTTGAGAACAAGGCATTGCGAGCTGAAGTCCAGAGTCTGAAGGGCAAGCTCGATGCTTCCCAGAAAGAGTGTGCCGAATACGGTGCGAATCTGGATGAGGCCCAGAGGTTTGTGATGACTCTTCAAGGTCAGCTTGCCAGTGTGAATGCGAGCTGGGAAGCTGATGCCCAAAAGTCTGTTGAGAGCATCTCGGGGTGGAGGCAGATAGCTTATGGTTGGGAGGAGAGATGCCTTCGTTGTGAGGCTCATCTTGCGTCGTTGATAGAAAACTTTGATGCCTCTGCAGATAGGGAAGCCATCAAAGGTTCCGCTCTTGAGCGTTTTCGTCACAACATGGAAGAGGAGAAGAACGCCGAAGCTGCTCCTTCGAATGTGGAGGCTGACAAGGAACCCTCTCCCCGAGCTGAAGAGAATGCTGGTGCAGCGACCCCAGATCTTCTTGAGGAGCAATCTTGATAGTTATTGTTATATTTGTAATTCTGAGAGTGGTGAGGTTTCTTTTGGTGTTGTAAAACATAATTAGGGAATTCCGACTTTGGTTGGCCCTACATCCGTTATATTTTGCAATCCACTATTTTGACTTTACCTTTGCAGAAATGTATGCTGAATTGAAAATGCTTAGTTCCCGTTACAACTTGTTGTTCAATGTAGGTCAAAATAGATTGTTTTGTAGTATGAATCCCTTGTGGTTTTATTGCTTAACCTTGCTGTGAGGGAATGAAAGATGTCAACCCTTGAAGGTGATCAGGGTAGATAGATTTTTAGAAATTTGGAGTTCCAAGGTCGAGGCACCTGCTCCCCTTTGGCATAAATGAGTGTGTATGCGCCATTTCCTAAGTTGTTTTTGACAATGTATGGTCCTTCCCAATTAGGATTTAGCTTTCCGTCCCCAGGCTTCTTAGTATTTGGGAAAACTTGTCTGAGGATGAGGTCTCCACTTTGAAATTCCCTTGATCGGACCTTTTGGTTGTAGCTCCTTTTTAGAACTTGTTGGTAACGAGCAGTGGTAATTGTGGTTTGGTCTCGTTTTTCTTCGAGCATGTCGACTTCGTGGGCCCATAAATCTTCATTTTCCTTGGATTGTACGAGCTTAGATCGAGTAGTGAGGAAGTTTAGCTCAGTTGGTATGATAGCTTCTGTTCCATAACATAAGGCAAATGGGGACATTCCTGTAGATGTGCGCGGTGTCGTTCTGTAAGCCCATAGTACCCTATCAAGTTCCTCTATCCATTTCTCTTTGTGTGCTTCAAGTTTTTTCTTAAGATTATTCATGATAGTCTTGTTGGTGGCTTTAGCCTGACCGTTGCTTTGAGCGTAGCGAGGTGTTGAGAGTGCGTGGTTGATTCTCCAATCGAGGTAGAATTCCTCGATTACAGTTCCACAGAATTGTTGACCATTGTCGGTGACTAGAGTATGTGGTAGTCCGAATCTGGTGATAATGAATTTCCAGATGAAGTTTTTAACATCTTGTTGGCGTATGCGTCGTAGGGGTATTGCTTCGACCCATTTGGTGAAGTAGTCGGTTGCCACAAGTAAGAATCGTTTTTTGGATTTATCCTTCAAGATGGGGAGCACAATGTCGAGCCCCCAGATTGCAAAAGGCCATGGGCTTGAGATTGTCTTGAGTTCTCGAGCTGGCTGGTGGATTAATGGTGCAAATCTTTGGCACTTGTCACAGTGTTGGACAAACTTGTCTAAATCTGACTGCATGTATGGCCAAAAGTAACCTTGATTTCTTGCTTTTTGGGCTAAAGACCTAGCCCCTGCATGGTTTCCACATTCCCCGTGGTGGATCTCAGCGAGAATTGTGTGTGCTTGTTTTGGTGGGAGACACCGCAGATATGGCCCTCGAGTTGACTTTCTGTATAGTCTGTTGTCGAGTAAGATGTAGCTTTTAGCTTTTCGTTCGAGTTTACGTAATTCGAAATCATCATCTGGGTATGTTCCTTTTAAGTAATTGATGATTGGTCCCATCCACGAGTTTTCTATGTCACTTGGTGGGATATCTATGAAGTCTGAAACTTCATTTACCTGATGTATCTGTGCCTCATATGCCGGAGCTGACTGTATGTCAATTTGTATTGTTCGCGGTGACTCGGTGTCGATTTGCGAGGCTAGATATGCCAAGCTATCGGCATGACGGTTGTCATCTCGTGGGACATGTTGAATTTCCCACTTGTTGAAGTAACTTAATATTTTTTTGGTATGTTCCAAGTACAGCTTCAGAGTCTTTTCCCTTGTTTCGTAGTCGCCGATAATTTGGCTAACTACCAACTGTGAGTCACTTAGGATTCGCAATTCTTTGACCTGTAAAGTTATGGCGATTTGTATGCCAGTGAGGAGTGCCTCGTATTCTGCATCATTGTTGCTTGAGGTGAAATTTAATCGGACTGACTTTTCTATGATGGCGTCGTCCGGTGATATTAGTGTGGCTCCCACCCCTGAGCCATTGGAGTTGTTGGAGCCATCGACGTAGAGTTTCCATATTGGAGTTTTTGGTGTTGGTTGGTCAATGACCTCATTATCGGGTATCCATGAGTTGTCGTCGATGGCGTAATCGACCAGGAGGTCGGCCACGATTTGCGCTTTTCTGCTACTTCGCGGAGTGAAAATGAGCTCGTGGTCTCCGAGTTCTTGGGCCTATTTTTCCATTCGTGTAGATTTGTTTCTGCTTTCCAGTACTTGCAGAAGAGGTGCATCTGTGATGACTCTTATTTTGTGTGATTGGAAGTACGGCTTCAACTTTCGTGAGGCGAATAATAAAGCTAAACCTACATTCTCGAGGCTTGAATACCGAGCTTCGGAAGACAGCAATGTCTTACTGATGAAGTATATTGGTCTTTCTATACCTCTTTCGTCTCGGAACAATACTCCACTAATTGCATGTTCTGACGTGCCGAGGTAGAGCCCCAGCACGTCGCCATCTTGTGGTACCGTAATGACTGGTGGAGTAGCCAAGTATAACTTGAGTTCGTCGAATGCTTGTTGGCATTCAGGTGTCCAGTTATAAGTTGACCCTTTCTTTAGTAGTTGAAGTAGTGGGCGTTGTTTGTCTGATGCCCGGGCTATGAACCTGTTTAAGGCTGCTATCATGCCGTTAAGCTTTTGAACTTGTTTCTTGGTTTTTGGGCTCGGCATCTCAAGTATGGCTTTGATTTTTTCTGGGTTGGCTTCGATACCCCTTTGTGTGATGAGGTAACCCAAGAATTTTCCCGATGCGACGCCGAACAAACATTTTTCCGGATTGAGTTTCATGTTGTACTCATGAAGTCGGAGGAATGTTTTTTCGAGGTCGGTGACATGGGTAGCTTTGTGCTTGCTTTTGACAATCATATCATCTACGTAAACTTCCATTGTGTTACCAATCATATCGTGGAACATTCAGGTTGCAAGTCGCTGATACGTGGCTCCTGCATTTCTTAGTCCAAATGGCATGACTGTGTAACAAAAGGTACCTTGCTCAGTGATGAACGCAGTTTTCTCTTGATCTTCGTCTGCTAGTTTTATTTGATTGTATCCTGAATATCCATCCATTAAGGAAATGAGTTCGTGACCTGCTGTTGAGTCAACGAGCTTGTCTATTCGAGGGAGAGGAAAACTATCTTTTGGGCAAGCTTTGTTAAGGTCCGTGAAGTCGATACATACTCTGACTTTACCGTTAGGTTTTATGACTGCGACAATGTTAGAGAGCCAGTCAGGGTATGCGACCTCACGAATGAATTTTGCATTTTTTAACTTTTGTATTTCTGCATTAACTGCATTGGCGAGATGAGCTGCTAGTTTGCGAGCTTTTTGTTTTACAGGCTTTTTGTTGGTATCTACATTTAACCTGTGACAAGCAATAGTGGGATTGATCCCTGGCATGTCGGTATAAGCAAAAGCGAAAACATTTTTATTCATTTTCAGAGTAGTAATAAGTTGTTGTTTTACAATGGGGTTCAAGTTAGCCCCGACATAGACATATTTTGGATCGTCATCCGATCCTATGTTGACCTTTTCACCTTGTTCAATGACAGGTGGGTCGGATGGATGAACAATTTCCTTGCCGTTTTGAGCTTGTGAGATCTCATCCCCAGTGGGTTGAGCAGATTTTTCGACTGCATTGCAAAATGCAGAGATCATATTGACAGTGGGCTTAGATGAGCTCGCCATTGTGGGGGTATCCACTTTATTAGGGAGTGGGATGACCTCGGGTATGGCATGACATCCATGTGCTTCGATCTGGTCACCTCGTAATTCCATGATGCCTCTGGGGCCAGGAAATTTGATGACCTGGTGATATGTCGATGGTACTGCTTTCATTTTATGAATCCATTTTCGTCCGAGAATTGCATTGAACTGAGCAGGGACATCAAGGACGAAAAAGGTGCAGTACACAGTCACTTCGTCTTCATTTTCACCAGTTGCCACAGGAAGGCAAATTTCACCTTTTGCCTCAGTTTCGGTCGAGTTAAATGCAAAAAGGGTGACTTGCGGTTTTTGGAGGACCGAGTCGGGCATTTGCATCTGACTGTATGCCTTGTTAAATATTACGTCACAAGAACTTCCGGGGTCGATAAACACTTTTTTCATTATCCACCCCCCAATGTTGATATGGACGACCAATGCGTCGTTGTGAGGGAGACATATTTTTTTGAGGTCGAGGTCAGAGAAGACCAGAGCATTGTTACCTGTGACTTGTTTAGCCACAATCGCTTTGTGAGTCAAGTGGAAGGTATGGTGGATGTGATGAATCTTCTGCTTCTTAGAACGAGCTGACCATTCGGGAGGTCGAGCATCCATGATCATATTGATGGTTCCCTTAGGCTTTTTACCTTTCTCTGTCGAGGTCTTTTGTCGTTTGGCCTCTAGTTTGCTGCGGAGGTCGGGTTCATTTTCGGAGAGGAAGTCATCGAGGTGACCCTCCTTCTTAAGCTTGTGACAGTAAGCTCGTAGAATACGGCAATCTTCAGTGAGATGGTGGCGACACTTATGTAACTTACAGTATGGTTTTCCTTCAATCGGTTCGAGGTCGTGAACTTGAGGCTGGAAGTAATCCTCATCGTTGATGAGGTCAAAGAGTTGATTGTATGAGCACTTGAAGGGATTCGAGAATTTGGATTTGGCATTGGATGTGGCCTTTCCTTTGTATTCTGATCGATTCGTCTTTGGTTTGGAGTAAGTGGACTCTGTTGTTTGAACAACAACCACTCTTTCTTTAGATTTTGTGAGGGCTTCTTCCAGTTTGATGTACTTGTCAGCGCGTACATACAAGTCTTCCAACGTTGCAGGGGCGTCTAGGATAATATTCTTTCCTAGTGCCGTATTGGGGTTGACAGCAGATATGAATGCCAAGAGACATGAGTATTCATCTGGATTCTCGGCTCGCAGGCATTCCTTTTTGAATCTTGACATAAATTTCTTTGTTGTCTCAGTTTCGTCCTGCTTGATACGAAAAATGGCAGTAACCTCGATTCTTCTCCTCTTGTTGTGGATATATTGGGTGACAAAAAGTGACTCCAGTTGGTCATACGAGGTAATGGATCTTTCAGGCAGTCGATGATACCAATCTATTGCACTCCCACGGAGTGATGCGGAAAATAATCGGCAGAAAATATCCTTGTACTTTGGCCATAGGGCCATGCTTGTCTTGAACTGTAGGACGTGGTCCATTGGGTCTCCACTTCCGTCGTAAGTGGTGAACTTTGGAGGTATGAAGTTTGGTGGTGGTTCCTGTTGTAGTAGGTCATCATGAAGAGGTTCGATTTTGTACCGTTCAAGTGTTGTTGATGCTACCTTCTGTGCTGTGTTAGCCTTCAGTGAGTCTTGGTGATTTTTGTCGAGTTTTTCTGACAGTTGGAGGATTCTGTCATGAGCAGCTTGAAGGTCAGCCATGGTTGGGGCGGTGGTGTTACTGGAGGTGGGTAGGGCAGGGTTGTTGACAGTTGTTGTGACTTCTTCATTGTTGAGCATATTGGTAGCAACTCCGTTGAGCGGTGTGCCATTAGTGGTGGTGTTGGTGCTTTTAAGGTGGATGTTTTCAGCCACCAGTCTGTTGATCTGCTCTTGCTGTTAGGCCATTTGCTTCTGGAGTTGCTCAAACTGCTCATTAGTGATGGTTGCCATGGTCGGTTGTCAGGTTATTATTCGTTCACGAATCAGTCGACGCCAATGTAAATGTTGTTATTTTTGGGTTTAGTCAGGTCGGAGAAGATGATCGGAAAATAGAGGAGGAGGAGATGAAGTTATGAAAATGGCTGAGCTATCTGATTTAGATAGTTGCCTACGTATCTGAGAGTGACCAAGTCCCAGAATCAAGCCTACGTAGTTCATATATATAGGTGATTGGGACAACGGATAGCTCATTAATTGCCCAACGGTGTGGTCAATTAATGGGCGGATATTTTGGATCTGAAAATATATTATAACTGAAGAGGATCAAAACGTATAGTGTTTGACTAAGGACGATGAAGGTCGAATAAAAGTAGCTCCACGTCGGGTGAGCTCGGATAAAAATAGGCTTATGCCGAATGAAGTCCTTTTAAGGTCGAGTCGGATTTGTATTTGTGGTCACGAAGTGAGCTCGAGTAAAAATAGTGTTACGTCGAGTATGGTCGAATAGAATTGGGTTGACGACGAGTTGTGTGAATGGGTGTACACAATATATACAGCCATCTCTCGCATTAGCTTTGGCCTTTTGCAATATATACAGCCATCTCTCGCATAGTCACGCGTAAGACCAAACAGATCATATTCTTCAGAACCAAACAATGGATCTTGCAAAGTCTTGCAATGTGAGTTTGTTTGGAAACAACTGACAAGTAGTTCACACTCCCTAACTATTGAAGCATTGCCAGAGGAAGTGAGCAGTTTAGCGGATTGTATATGCACGCAACACTGGAAGTAAATAACTCCTTTGCAGTCCTAACCTTTATAGGCTCACTTTTGTAGAACTTATATGTAATTCTTACAGTTTTAATGAAGTTTAATTTACCCGCTATGTCTTGTCAGCTGTCCTACCAAAGCCCTGAAAAAGCTTCACTTCTTTTGTGGGAGGGAAATTTAGACTTAACCCACTATAGTTTGTTCCAGATTTGATTAAATCCTAACATTTGTTTAAAGTTGGACATAACACTTTAACATTTGTCTGTCATGTTTTCGATCATCTGTCTTCTGGATTAATTTTTATATTTGCCAATTCTGAAATATCATTACCGAAAAAAAAAAGACTACATACTTGATGAATAGGACCAGTTTCAATCACCAATATTTGTCTAAAGAGAAGAGTTTCTATCTCAAAGTATAGATCTGAAGTTTGCCCATGAGAGCATTCCAGAAACTAGGAGTCAGTTTTTACAATATTATGATGGGTCCAAAAGCAGTTCTGGTAGACCACTTGAGCCACACAAAACAGCTAGAAGCTAAGCGACATTATCCAAAGCTAGTGTGAGCGGAGACTTGTATACTTGTATCCCATGCCAAAATACATTTTGGGTTTTCTTTTGTCCAAACATAACTGCCCAGGTAACCAGGTTTGATTGTTCATTTGTTTCCAAACAAAACTTGGGTGGCTTGAACCAGGGGATTTTTTCAAGTAAGGAGGGTTCAGTCAAATGTGAGCCAAAATGTAGGGGTGTATAACATTCTTTTCTAGATTGATGTCATGGAAACTGCTTGTTCAGATTATGACAGGGACTTCACTTTGTATTTTGTTAGTGCGTATGCAAGTTCATCGCGGTGGGTGCGCTGTGGTATTTTTGACTTGAGCAATATGGGAACCACATGAAACAACCAACAAATGATGATGGACATGGCATATGACTGTTGGAGAAACAAGTCTGACAAGGTCTGTCAGACTGTTTGCTCTTGTATTGAATGAACAAGTGTTTTACACTTAGTCCCACATGAGTTGTGGGAAGTGGGTAAAGATGTTTAAATACAAAATTATTACACTAAGGGCGTAGCCCTTTGAGTTACCAAGTTTTCGCACGATAGCGCAAGGCTATACACTTAGTGGTCCACCGTTCTAACAGATATGTCTGTTCAAAGACTTAAACGTTTCATTAAGTCTGCCAAGAGTTGTGCCTGTTGGGAAAAGACGTTTTCCAACAGGTGTGTGTCTGTTGTGAACATGCACGACTTAGCCTATAAATTGAGTGATGTTCTGGCCAGTAAGCACACAATTAATACAGACTAAGTCTGCTTCTCTCTTGTTGGTTCGCCAGGACTCTGCTATTACAGTGCAGTCTAGCAGAGTGCAGAACAGTTGTATCTTGGGAGACTATCCTTCAGTACCTGTGTGCACCAGTAGCAGGGACGTAATATTGTCTTAAGGATATTGCCTCGGCAAGCCTCTGTTCATCTGCTTAAATCCTCAAGTGTGTAGTAAGTGTTACTGTTTACTGAATTCATTTAATACATCTATTATTTGTTTTTCTGTTTGAGTTAGTGTATTCTCTATTTCTGTAATGTGTATGTTATATTCCCGAGTTCATACAATATAATACCAACAGACTTAAAACAATATTAAAAGTTTGTTTTTGTGTGAAATAATAGGAAACAATGACGAGCAGTTCTTCTTTGAAGACTACTGAAGTGTCTGATCTGACTAAGATCAAGATCATTACTCCTCAAGACAAGCCAGAGAAATTCAAGGGTGTGGATTTCAAGACATGGCAGAGCAAAATGTTGTTCTATCTGACCACCCTCGGTTTGGCAAAGTTCTTATCTGAAGAAACTCCTAAGCCCAAACCTGGTTAGACCGCTGAAACAGACAAGGAAATATTCCAGGCTATTGAAGCATGGAAGCACTCTGATTTCCTTTGTCGCAATTATGTTCTGAACTCGCTTGATGAAGTGTTGTACAAGGTTTATAAACCTATTGTTACTGCCAAATTATTGTGGGGGGCTCTGGAAAAGAAATATAAGACTGAAGATGCTAGTCTCAAGAAATTTGTGGTCGATAAATTTATGGACTACAAAATGATTGATTCCAAGTCTGTTTCTGATCAAATCCAAGAAATCCAGATCATCTTACATGAAGTCCATGCTGAGGGCCATGTAATTGATGAGACTTTTCAAGTGGCAGCACTCATTGGGAAACTGCCTCATTCTTGGAAAGTTTTCAAGCATTATCTGAAACATAAGCGAAAGGAAATGAGTCTGGATGATCTGATAGTGCGACTGAAGATTGAAGAGGACAACAGGGGTACTGAAACCCAAAGTATTTTTGAGGCTAAGGCACATATGGTGGAGACCTCAAAGCAAAGTAAGACTTCCTCAAAGAAGAAGAAGAAGAATCAGTCCAACAATGCACCCAAGGACAAATGTCAGAAAAAGTTCAAGGGAAGCTGTTTTGTTTGTGGTAAGAAAGGTCCTTTGGCTAAAGATTGCAGGCACCGCAAAGACGAAAAAACTCCTGAGGCGAACATGACTGACATATCCAGGGAGATTGACAACATGCACCTATCTGCGGTGGTTTCTGAAGTGAACTTGGTATCTAATACCAAGGAATGGTGGATAGACACTGGGGCTACCCGCCACATCTGTGCTGACAAGAGCCTCTTCTCTACATATCAGAAGTTGGAGCATGAAGAAAAACTTTTTATGGGCAATTCTGCAGTTTCAATGGTTGAAGGCTATGGGAAAGTGGTTCTGAAATTCACTTCTGGACATAAAGTCACTCTCAATGACACTCTCCATGTACCTGACATCAGGAAGAACCTAGTGTTTGGTTCTGTCCTTAGTAAGAAAGGTTTCAAAATGGTCTTTGAGTCAGATAAGTTTGTGCTGACCAAAGGTGGGGTGTATGTGGGCAAGGGGTATCTAAGTGATGGCCTCTTTAGGGCAAATGTAGCCGTTGTTGAAACCAACAAGGCAATTATGTACTCTGATTCTATGAATAAAAATAATTCTTCTTACTTGCTTGAGTCACCACATTTATGGCATGATAGATTGAGTCATGTTAATTACAGAAAAATGAAGAAACTAGCGAGTTTAGGATTAATTCCTAAATTTGACATAGAGAAAACACATAAATGTGAGACTTGTGTGGAAACAAAGTTTGCTAAACAACATTTTCATTCGGTTGAGAGAAGTACTGAGCCATTAGGCTTAATACATACTGATTTATGTGATTTTAAATCTATTCCAACTCGAGGTGGGAAAAAGTATTTTATCACATTTATTGATGACTGTACTCGCTATTGTTATGTATATTTACTTCACAGTAAAGACGAGGCTTTAAGTGCTTTCATACAGTACAAAACTGAAGTTGAGAATCAGTTAGAAAAGATAATCAAGATCATAAGATCTGATAGAGGGGGTGAATACGAATCTCCATTCGTACAAGTCTGTGCTGAAAATGGAATAATCCATCAAACCACAGCACCCTACTCACCTCAGCAAAATGGTGTTGCTGAAAGGAAGAACATAACTTTAAAAGATATGATTAATATCATGTTTATAACTTCTCGTCTACCTGAGAACTTGTGGGGGGAGGCTTTACATATGTCTAATCACATATTAAATAGAGTACCACACAAGAAAAATGAAACCATTCCATATGAGCTATGGAAATGACGACAACCCAACTAATAAATACCTTAAAGTGTGGGGGTGTCTTGCCAAAGTTATGGTTCCACCACCGAAGAGAACCAAACTTGGTCCTAAAATAGTAGTGCATACAGATTTTTGGTATTTAAATCTGACAATAGTGACATAAGTGTCAACACTATTATTGAATCTCGTGATGCTATATTCTTTGAGAATATATTTCCTCATAGGAAAGATCGCGCAGATAAAACTCCAAAACGGACACATGAGGTGTCTAATGAAACAAACGAACCAAATGACAATTCAGATGAACCTGAATTAGAAGAGCCCAGACATAGTAAAAGGGCAAGAACTTCGAAGTCATATAGTCCAGATTTTTTAACTTATATGTTAGAAACTGAACCTAGGACGTATAAAGAAGCAATGTCTTCTCCTGATGCTCCACTTTGGAAGGAAGCAATTGCAAATGAGATTGAATCCATTCAAAGCAACAATACTTGGGAATTGGTTGATCTTCCACCAGGAAGTAAAACCATGGGGTATAAGTGGATATTCAAACGAAAATTGAAACCAGATGGTTCAGTTGATAAGTATAAAGCTAGACTAGTAGAAAAAGGGTATCGTCAAAAGGAGGGCTTAGACTATTTTGACACATATTCACCATTAACGAGGATAACATCAATTAGAATGTTAATCACGATTGCAACCATATTTAATATGGAAGTACATCAAATGGATGTCAAAACTGCATTCTTATGTGGTGACTTAAAAGATGAGATTTATTTGGAACAACCAGAAGGTTTTCAAATCAAGGGAAAAGAAAACAAAGTGTGTAAATTGGTTAAATCCCTCTATGGTCTTAAACAAGCTCCAAAACAATGGCATATAACCATTAATGGAGTCATGATCAAGAATGGGTTCCAAAGCAATGAATGTGACAAGTGTGTCTATTTCAAAAAAGTAGGCGAGGCTTACGTCATTGTTTGTTTATATGTCGATGACATGCTCATTTTCGGGACTAATAGTGAAGTTATCAAGTCTACGAAAAAGATGTTCAAAAACAACTTTGAAGTGAAAGATCTAGGTGTGGCAGATGTTATCTTGGGAATTAAGATAATTCGAACACCTAATGGAATTGGGTATCTCAAACTCATTACATTGAGAAAATGATAGAAAGGTTCAAACATGATGGAATTAAAAAGACAAATACACCTTTTGTTCCAAATATGGTGTTACATAAAAATCATGGTCCTATCATTGATCAATTCGAGTACTCTCGAATCATTGGTAGCTTAATGTACCTTAAGAACTGTACAAGACCTGATATTGTGTATGCAATTGGTAAACGAAGTCGGTTTACAAGTAATCCAGGCCAAAAACACTGGGCTGTTCTTCGGCGAGTATTAGGGTATTTAAGAGATTCACCTAACTATACCTTACACTATGGAAGATATCCAAGTGTTGTTGAAGGTTGTACTGATGCAAACTGGATTTCTGATACATGAGAATCCAAGGCAACAAGTGAGTATGTGTTTACTCTAGGTGGTGGTGCAGTATCATGGAGATCTGCTAAACAAACTTGCATAGCAAAATCCACAATGAAATCTAAATTCATAGCTTTAGATAAAGCCGGTGAAGAAGCTGAGTGGCTTAGGGGTTTCTTAGAAGATATCCCATTATGGTCGAAACCTGTGTCGACCATATGTATCCATTGTGACAACCAAACAGCTTTAAGCAGAGCTCAAAGCTTTATGTATAACGGTAAATCACGACATATACGTCGTAGATATAATACCGTGAGGCAGTTACTCTCACATGGAGTCATTTCCATTGATTTTTTGAAATCAAAAGATAGCCTAGCGGATCCATTTACTAAAGGTTTATCTAGAGAGAAAATTAATTGCGTATCGAGGGGAATGGGGCTAACGCCTCAATAACCACGAGTTACCTTATACGGAAACCTAACCTAGCGACTGGAGATCCCACGGACTAGGTTCAATAGGACAACCAGTTCTGAGTAACTCACCAGGAGCACTTGGGAGATTATTCTCTATCCCATTCTCATGATGCAACAAGTGCAACCTACAGTGTCGTACATGTTAAGCTATGCTTTTAATGACGCCTATATCTTGTGAAATACAAGTGGGGTATAATATGATACCTTTAATAGGAGCGGTCACCTATGTTAGTGAGAGTTGGGTCGGCTCTATGAGATTTCTTAAAGGCAGAGTATCTCTAGTAGCACTCGCAGAACCTAAGATTGTTCAGGGCCAAAATGAACACAACAGAGAATTAAACAAGAATCGGGATAACATTGTGCATGGCTTATTGTCTTGGTTTACACCAACAGCTGACAGTTCAAGATGAAATATTTCACTGATTAGCTAAGTAAATCCGATAGGTCTATGCTACGGAAGGTTCAAAGTGAAATATCTACCTATCCCGAGGCAATGTTGTTCCAACATACTCTTCGAAGAAACTTTGAGAATTTATAGACGGATTTCATTCAATGTGGGGGGTTGTTGGAGAAACAAGTCTGGCAAGGTCTGTCAGACTGTTTGCTCTTGTATTGAATGAACAAGTGTTTTACACTTAGTCCCACATGAGTTGTGGGAAGTGGGTAAAGATGTTTAAATACAAAATTATTACACTAAGGGTGTAGCCCTTTGGGTTACCAAGTTTTTGCGCGATACCGCAAGGCTATACACTTACTGGTCCACCACACACACACGCGCGCGTGCGCCGTCGTCCGACCGACTCGGTTCGGTTCGTGTTCGGGCTCGGGCTTGGGCTTGGGTTATGTGGTGGTTGATAAGTTATCTTATCTTTTTGGTCCACCTCTTAGTTAGTTAAGTTGTGATTTCCAACAGGTGTGTGTCTGTTGTGAACATGCACGACTTAGCCTATAAATTGAGTGTTGTCCTGGCCAGTAAGCACACAATTAATACAGACTAAGTCTGCTTCTCTCTCTAAAAGAAATTCGGAGTGTTCTTCTTGTTGGTTCGCCAGGACTCTGCTTAACAGTGCAGAACAGTTGTATCTTGGGAGACTATCGTCCAGTACCTGTGTGCACCAGTAGCAGGGGCGTAATATTGTCTTAAGGATATTGCCTCGGCAAACCTCTGTTCATCTGCTTAAATCCAAGTGTGTAGTAAGTCTTACTGTTTACTGAATTCATTTAATACATGTATTATTTGTTTTTCTGTTTGAGTTAGTGTATTCTCTATTTCTGTAATGTTTTTTTTTTTTTGATAAATAAAATTTTATTAATAAAAGAAAGAAAAAAAACAGATTACAAAACCCGATCAATCGGCACATTAGATGTGACACTGATCAACAAGCTAAAAGCTACAAGTCTTAATATGAGGCAAACAAACTCAAAAAAGACAACTCTTTTTAAGAAAACCTTTAGCTAACTCAGCCAGGTTTACGACTATTTGCGACCGCAACTCTGTAATGTGTATGTTATATTCCTGAGTTCATACAATTTAATACCAACAATGACATGGTCACAGATGAATGGAAGAGGGATGGATTTTTTGGATAGGGGAGGGTGTCTAACTCAGTCTCCAACCCCCTGCTACAACCTTTATATCCAGCCTGACATGCCTGCTGATGACTGATGTATAAATCTCTCCCACCTGCTCAAATACATTAGCTCACTCTCATATAAGTCTCTCCCACCTGCTCAAAAACATCAGCTCACTCTCACATAGATCTCTCCCCAACTCCCACCTGCTCCATATATTAACAATGAAGTCAGGTTTATGATTACGTACACCAAATTTTCCTGCTTGATCCGCACTGAAGTTTGCCAGCTCTCGTAGCACATGTGTGATCTTCAGCTCCAGTTTCCTTGAAACCACCAGCCATCTTAATTTGATCCTCAAATGTACCCCCTTTGTTTACTAGAGCTTGTAGCCGCTGCATTAGACTTTAACCACAGGTTTCTTCCATCCTTTTTGACAAGTCTGCCACTACAACTAAAGCTTCATATTCATCAACATAGTTGGTTATTCATACAGTACTGGAATTTTTCACCTAAGAGACAATATGGATTAAATGAATGTCAAATAATCAAAAGATATAGTTGTGTACATGTATGTCACAAGTAATCTAAGTGGGACGTTGGCTATTCTTGATCAAGCTTGATTTATTTATTTCTATCTGTTTTTCACAATAATACAAGCATTCAACCCCCTAAAAATTTCAGATTGGTTTTTTGGATAATAGGCAGTTTTATTAATTTTCCAAAAAGGTTTACAATCTTGATCAATGTACAAATTATACTGTCAGATTTGGTGAAACAGAATTTTACCTAGACACCTTTTACAACAAAAAGAGAAGAAAAAGAATACTCAACTGTGCTGTGATCTGACCTATTCCGATCTCTTGTTGTAGGTCTCATCCTCCACATGGTGTGAATTTAACTGATGACTCACTCTCACAGTCTCACTCCCTCTCTTGTATATATATATATATGTAATCTTCAGTTATAAATGAATAACTAAAACCATTCTTCACTTCTCTGTCTTCTTTTGTGTAGTAGGCTAGTAGCTTGCTATGGGCATTATGAAGATAGTTCATCTGGTTTTGGTTTTAGACTTCGTCATGTTTAATTCAGTATTGTTCATTCAAGCCTGCAATCAAAACATATTACTGTTCAATGAAAAAGCTAATGATGACAATATTTGTGACAATCTTGATCCCTCATTCAACATTACTAGTTTTCCGAACAATTTTATTTTTGGGTCAGCTTCTGCTTCTTATCAGGTACATATTGTCCGTGGAATCCTGCATGCAGAGATCGAAGTCGATAAGCTTCCACTGTATTTAGCTTTGGCCTTTGGCAATATATATATATACATAATACCTCTATATTTGCTATTTTGTAGTATGAAGGTGCATATAAGGAGGATGGCAGAGGCCCAAGTATTTGGGATAACTTCACACACAAATATCCTGGTGATGATCCATGTCTACATTTTTTATACAACATATGTTACGCACAAAGGAAATAAAATCTGGAAACTACTTCATTCTGGCATGACAGAAAAGATATATTTTCACTCACTTATATATTTTGACCTAGAATTTTCACTACTTCATGTTGGCATGACAGAAAAGATAGAAGACCGTAGCAATGGGGATATAGCCAATGACCATTATCATCGATTCAAGGTCTGGTTACATTGATAAAGAAACATTTGGAGTTACGTTTTAAAGTTTATGAGGAAAAAATGCTTACAACAAACACTTCTTCTTTGTGATATGTTGTTTTCTTCTATAGGAAGATGTAGAACATATGCAGGATATGGGCTCGAACGCTCATAGGTTTTCTATCTCATGGTCCAGAATTTTGCCATGTAAGCTCTCTCTCATTTCCATCTACTGGATGAATTGCTCCTAAATGTTAAATTGATAAGTCGTTATTTCATTTCATTTGTAGATGGAAAGCTAGGAGGAGGTGTGAATAAAAAAGGAATCCAATTTTACAACGACCTAATCGATGAGATCCTATCAAAAGGTTCTGATCATGCACTGATGCACATATATACATACATTGTCATCAGTTGCTCTTACAATCTAATATATATATGCGTCGCTGTTGTTTATATTAATTATTATACAATTTTACCATATGCAGGTTTAGAACCCTTTGTGACACTCTTTCACTGGGATGTACCTCAACACCTTGAAGATGATTATGGAGGCTTTTTGAGCTCAAAAATTGTGTAAGTAACTTGGGCTAGCTGTCTTTCTCAAATACAATCAAACATATAAATTGGTTTAATAGAGACTGATCTATTGAATATTTTGACACTGTTAGGTCTGATTTCCAAGACTATGCAGAGCTATGCTTCAAGGAGTTTGGGGATCGGGTGAAAAATTGGATTACATTAAATGAGCCTTCGAGCTTCAGCAACGGTGGTTATAACTTAGGCACCCATCCCCCTGGCCGGTGCTCTAAATCAAGGAATTGTACCAATGGGGATTCTGCAACGGAGCCATATATCACGGCTCATAACCAAATCCTTGCTCATGCAGCTGCTGTGAGAGTATACAAGGAAAAGTACCAGGTGAGAGAGTTTGCACAAGTGCACAACAAACCGACCTTTGAACCAATATTTGATTAAGCATCTACGATGTAGGATTTGCTAAGTGCATGCAAGTTAAATTGTGCAGGCTCATCAAAAGGGAAAGATTGGTATAACATTGGTGACTGTTTGGTATGAGCCCTTGAATGAATCCATAGCTGATGACATAGACGCTGCTCAGCGAGCTATTGACTTCAGGTTTGGATGGTAAGTGAGTTTTCATCAAGAAAGTGTTTCGTGGTAAGGAACAGTCCGTACAAAAGCATTTGAATTGGTGCTAGCTAACATATACTCTGAATATCTGCTTAGGTTTATGGATCCCATAACCTATGGAAAGTACCCGGAAAGCATGAAATCACTTGTTGGAAATCGACTTCCAAATTTTACCAGAGAGCAATCTGATATGCTAAAAGGATCATGTGACTTCCTCGGTCTAAACTATTATACTGCAAATTATGCAGAAAATCACCGCTTTTCTGAACATGACGAACCGAGCTATGCTACAGATTGTCACTGTAAACTTACTTGTAAGTTTTAATGCGAGAAAAATATATATATCCACGAATGACATACTGGCTTTCAAATTTATAATTATGGTTTTAACAATTTGACAATTATTTGCAACAGCGGAAAAAAATGGTGTTCCGATTGGGCCACCTTCTGCTTCGAGCTGGCTTCACATATATCCAAAAGGGATTATGAAATTATTGCTCTATGTCAAAGTAAATTATAGTAACCCTACCATTTACATTACTGAGAATGGTAAGAATCATTCGAATAAGTGTCTGTCGACTGTCATTTTACATAACTAATCACAAGTTTATTAACTTTTCAAATTTGTTTGGCAGGTGTGAGTGAGGTTAATAACAGTACATTATCTATTGAAGAAGCATTGAAAGACAAGTTGAGAATAGACTACTACCGTTGCCATTTAGCCTATGCTCTTGAGGCCATCAAGTAAATTTAATTTTAAGTTGTTTTATTATTTTAATTATAAAAACTTTAGGATTTATCTTTTAATTATAAGTTCTGCATGCTTAACTCTGTGATAAATTCTTAATTTGCTAAGTATGACTTGCTGTGTTGCTTTCTACAGACAGGGTGTTGATTTAAGAGGATACTTTGCTTGGTCACTTTTGGACAACTTTGAGTGGGTTGCGGGTTACACAGTTCGATTTGGTATCTACTATGTTGACTACAAAACTCTGAATAGGCACCCCAAAGACTCAGTCCATTGGTTCAAGAAGTTCCTGCTTAAACCAATTGAGAAGGAAGAAGAGGTAGTGGATTTGGTATCAATTATGTAGAGCACTATGAAAGTATGTATTTGCTGATCGAATGTAGGGTACGGTGTCTTTGTTCTCTGTAATAACTGGCCTGAGCAGCTAGCAGTGGCGTTATCGCACCCTGTCTTCTAATTAATATGCTACTGGCCATGTACTTTATTTTACATTAATAAAACCATACCTTCTTTAGAACAAAAAGAATTGCTGATTGAATTGGCAAAATTTCCCAAAACTAAAGTATTATTAATCATAAATACAGTATGTCCTTGATCAACATTAGTTCCATACATTATTTAATTTTAGAATAACAATCATCCAGTCATCCGAAAGCCACATGCAAGAGCCCTCTTTGGAAGCCATAATGCCTAGTTGCCTACGAACAGTACCCCCTTTGCCGGCCTTTGACAATGCTTATGAACTCCATGTCTCCATCCAATAGTATGTGATGCGCACAGCACCACAGGTCACAGCCATGGAGTCTGTCTAATTTAATTCTTGCTAATAAGCTAGCCCAGAACTTTGAACAATATTTCTGGAGGAACTATATATGGACTTTATTAAAAACGGTAGGATAATATACAACCCTCTGATAATTTTAATCAAAGCTGGTCATATCTTCCAGTTCTAAAGTACAGTACTCCTATCAAAATTGGAGGATTCGCAGGCACAAGAAGAGATTGGAATATATACATGAGGCTTCCTTGTAACATTTCCTTAAAAATGATGAACAAGAAGCATCATCTGCGCAGGCACATGATATGAGGCCCATATGGACATCCAAGAATCTTATTAGATTTGGTAGTAAGCAAATTATCTGGGAGTCAGTAATAGAAAATGTCTAACTATACTTGGCTTAGTCCACCACCAGGGTTGAATAAGATTAATTTTGATGCAAGTTTTGTTTTTTTTTTTTTTTTTTTGCAAATAGGAAGATGGGAGATGTAGCTGTTGTGGCAAGGGATCCTAATGGAGACATTCTAAAAGGAGGCAAAAAAGAATACAAGCAATGGATGCTGAAGAGGCAGAATTTCTAGCAGTTGAAGTGGCTATCAAATTAGCTTTGGAACTGAACTATTTAGTTAGATGTGTTTATTGAAGGAGATAGCTCTAAGCCTCTAATGTCATCTCATGCCTTAAGGGACAAACAACTCCACCGTGGAACTCAATCAGCTTAGTTAGTTTTATTATCTCTTGTAGCTCTATTTTAAGGTTTGTGACTTTTATGCATGTCATGAGGTTTGGGAATGTATGGGCGCATAAGTTAGCCAAGTGGGCATTTGATCAAAGTCATGTGCCTTAGGACTATTTATAGCTCATAAACTATTTGTAGACTGGTTGATTTTGTGAATGATTTAGAAGATCCTGTATTCATGTGTAGCACCATGCTATACAGGTGCCATTATTTAAAAAAGAAAAAAAACAGGGAAACATGTATGTGTTGATATCACAGGGACATCTTCAATGGTGGGGTTTGGTAATGAAAAATTTGAAGTGGGTCAGACAGCTATTCATGCAGCTGCAGCTAAGGTACAGAAACACGAGAGAGCATGTGCAACAAACCAGCATTGTTTCATTCCTTTAGTTTTTGACACTTTTGAATTTCTAGCACCAGAAGCAGTTGAACTTTTAAGGAGGATACAAAAAATGTTGAATAGCAATGTGATGACGGCAGGTTCCAATGAATATGTATTTCATAGGATTGGTTTTACTATTCAAAAATGACTTGCAGCGCACTTTGTAGCGCGTTTGTCCTCTACTTTTGTGTAATTCTTCAAATTTTTATCAATAAAATTTATTTTTGATTAAAAAAAAAAATCTTCAAAATACACTGTCCCGACTTTGGGACCAATATTGTTTGTGCGATTAAAGATTATAGAGACGAGTGGAATGCACATCCTCTGGATGTATCACAGAGAAGGCCATATTATAGAGGAGGGGATTTGTAAGAAAGAAAAATAATTTTATTTTGGAGTGCATATAAGATAGGGTAAATTTATAGTATTACAATTTTAACATATTATGTATTTTTTTTTTTTATGTAATCAAAATATATTAATAGCTAAAAGTCCTCAGATAACAAGTTACAGAAATTTAAGTCTAAGTCTAGCTGTTTTAACAAACAGTTAGGGGCAATAAAAAAGGTACTAGGAACCACCTGGCTTCTGTCTGCACTGTGTGCTAAGATGTGAGCACCTGTTACAAAAAGTGAAAACAACAGAAGTAAAATAGGTAAATAGAGTCTTGGCAGCATCTAAGATGTTTGATGCTATCCAAGATAAGTTAGCTTTCTTTCCATTCAAATAATCCACAACTCTTTTGTTATCTGATTCAATTTCGATGAGCTTTAACTGCTGTCTGATCCCTCCTCTGATAGCTGCCAAGATGCCCTGACATTCAGCTTCTTGTGAGTATCCTGCCCTAACATATTATGTATGAATGAGTATAAAAGATTGAGGCAAAAAGGAAAAATAAAGATGATTCTATTTTGGAAACATAATTGTAGTATAAAATATATGATCGATAAAAATAATAAAATCCGGTGTATAAACAAATCAAATCGGGTGTATCTATATAAATAACATTACTCTAAAAATAAAATAATAAAGTAAACCCCCAACTAAACTAAAAAAAATAAAAAATAAAAATTGAACATAAAATAAGAAATTTATTAGAACACAGGGTTATAATGGTCATATAGAATGAACGGTATTTTTTTATCTGATGGTTGGGTGTACCAGATTAACAAATTTAATATTAACTGGACCCACAATAAAAAAAATAGAATTATTATTTCCTAAGGTCTAGCAGTAGGCAGTAGTATAGTAGGCTAAACAGAAGCTAGGCTATTATGTACTTTGACATAAATAACCCTAATATAATAACTGTTATTTCTTTGGTTTTTAGTATTCTAAAATAGATGTAAGGGTAAATTAGTCATATTTAAAAAAATGACCAACTGTGAGTGACATTGGCTCACTGTTCCAAGTCAGGCAAACCCTATTAAGAAGTAGTAAGATTGTGCGTTTATAAAGGGTGCATTTACACAGGTTTCACTGTATCTCATTGCCTTGGTCATGGACTTGCTTTTCAGAATGCTTTCAAGCTTGATTGCAAAAGTGCAAAGGCAAGAGCCGTTTGATAACACACCTCTCTTTAAGCCCAACGAGCAGAGAAGTCCACTAAAGAAGTCCAACTACTGTACTTCATAGAGGCCCATTATACCAGTAGAAAGGGGTCCACTCATTATGGTAGTAAGATAATAACTTGACTACGGGAAGCACAACAATACGATTAAAGCAACACACACACACACACACACACATAGTAAAAGCTAACCTGAAAGAGAGAGAGAGAGAGAGAGAGAGAGAGAGAGTGAGATGGCAGACTCATCATCATCATCATCGTCTTCTTCGTTCTTTGGAGGACATTAAAGCTTAGATCAGAGATCCTTTGTGAGTCGCGTCTGTCATTTATGGTAGCTTCCTCGTATAATTGCGGGAAATCTAAAAGGGAATTTTAAGTATTTCTGTCAACTGGTTTTTCTTTAAGCTAATAAGACTAGAAGAGAACATTACGGTTTTTGTCTTCTTGATCTGATTTCGTTTCTGTTAAAACATCTCTATGGGTTTATTTAAAGCCCTTTTGATAAATTCAATAAAATATGCACTTGCCCATTGATAACTTCAATAAACAGTAACAATTATAATAACAATAGCTTTCATCAGAGACATATATAGTGGTACTAGTCATCTTAAAAAAAATTGAGAGTGCACTTCAGGGACTGAAATTTGAACTTTTGTTCGCTGCTTGTTCAATATTCTTTTATGTTTGCGGGGAATATGTTATGGTATACATAGTTACTATATTGGTTTCTTCTTTCATCCCTAAATAAAGCTTGCATATATGGATAGCTATATTGTTACCGTTCAAATAAACTCAAAAGAAAAAATCTGATAGTTTGGTAGCCAACGATCCCTATGAATATCTTGTGTTTATTGTTGTTTTATATCAAGTGTCCATACAGTTACTCAGCTATAGTCTCAATCTCATGTGTGAAAAATCTTTCAGGTCGTTCTCCTCCAGCTATGTCCTGACATTGAATTTGGTCACTAGGCCATGCATAATGAACATATGGTACAGCACGCAGATTCTTCTGTTTCATGATGGAAATTTTAGATCAGATCTAGAGTAAACATCTTGTTTTTTTTGTAATTTGAATCGATTACCTCATGGTGACATAATTTTTTTGGGGGGAGATACTAGTGAGTGATAAAGAGATGTAATCCCCCCCCCCCTCCCCCCCCCCCCCCTCCTTTTGGTTAAGTGAATGCTTGTTATCATGTTTAAGTGCTAAGAGAGTACCAGCCCCATGTTGTCTAAAATTAGCATTAGTTAAGAGTGGACAGGAAGGTAGAGCAGACAAAACAATGACTGCTTCACCAGTGTGTTGGATGCATTCTTAAAAATCGACAAAATGTGCAAAACATGTACACATTCATCAAGCAAGAGCTCATACAATGTCTTAATATTTATGAATTAATATTTATTTTATTTTTATCTGTATGTTTGTTGTATCTGAACTTAAGATTCAATGAGAATTCTTCATTATCCATGATTTACACAACATTACAACACATTCATCATACAATTTGTAAGTGGAAAAAATAATTCATCAGAACTTGTTACAATGATCATCTTTTAAGCTACTAAAAACATTGTACATATCTTTAGGAGATATGGGAGTCAAACTCAGATTAACCTAATTCTGTTCACCTTTTAATGGTACTATGTGAATATGCATGCTGCGCGTGCGTGAGACAGAAGCACAGATCTATAGTACAGGCCCATATTATCAGTTTTATCGGATGGGCGTTTTTCTGTAACGGGCTTCGTATAAAGAATAAAAACTGAAAAAAACATATCTGAATTACGTGAGTCGAACGAACAAAAAATTTAGATTCAGACACGTAGTTACTTTACGCAATCACCTATTTCTTATAGGCTTCACTGTATCTAATTGCAGGCCGCTTATAAAGTAGTAAAGACATTAAATGAGTTATTACTTTAGTGCATACCCTTGGATTTAAGATTTGAAAGAGATTGAACCAGATTACAAGAGTAGAAAAATTCATAAGAATGACAAGTTGAAAGCAAGCACTTCAACTCTTTTGCTTTTAATTGGTTTTTTTCGTTGTAGACTTTGTTAGGTTTAATTGGGATTTTTAGACTTAACCCCCCCTATTTTGGTCACGATTGGATTAAACCCCCCATTTGTCCAAAATTGGACTTTACCACCCTCCGTTTCCCTTCCGTCTCATTTAACGTGCAACCTCAAATTATCTGACCTAAATACCCCTAACTTAAACCTTCGTCGTCACTGCTCCAAATCCCTTCTTCTCTCTTTCGTCTAACTATTTCTTGCTAGAACCACCATTATCTGATCAACAACAACTGCTGCTAACATTCAATTGATTTTAATTTGTTGCCACCAGCATCTCTTTCCTTTAATTCTTCTATTAATTCGAATTTATCTGAAAATCTTATGATTGCCCACTCTGTCATTTTTCATATTAAGTTTGGTTGATTAAATACTTATTTCATAAAATCATTTTAATTTGTTTTATCTCTTTGGTTTCCACAAACATTCAATTGATGAGAAATATGAAAAAATCCCATTGCAAATTATTCTTTGATTAACTTGTATATTCCATATAAGTATGTATTTCTTGCGTTTTCGCCCATTTTTGGCATCGATTTATTAATTTAACAAAGACTACAGGTTCTGGGTTTTTGGGGAGAGTTGTTAATGTTGCTCATAGTCCTTTAATTCATACTGATTGGATTAAGCTTAATGGCATGTCGACCGGTTTCAATCAAGACACCCATTAAATACTTTTCAATTTGATGAAATGGGTTCTAGTTAGTTTTTTTTTTTTTTTTTTCATGAAATGGGTTATGATTAGTTTGGATTTCTTAGTTTTGCTTCTTGAGATGCAATTTTAAAAGAATGGGCTTTGAGAAATTAATGGTGATGTTGAAAATTAAAGTAAATAGATCGGGTGTTAATCCATTAGAGAGAGGCAGAGAGCTTGTGTAAAGTGATTGGTGTAGTTATGCTATCCTCAAACAATTTCAAAAAAATCAATGGTGCATTGATGATGAATCCAATATTTGAATTTAATTAGAGAGAGCTATACAAGCTCCACGAGGAAGAAGAAGCTCGTCAAAGTGTTACAGCAAAATGGTCACCACAGGGTTATTTCTGTCAAAAAATTGAGTTATAGATGGAAGAAGAGACGGAAGGGAGACGGAGAGGGACAAAGTCCAATTTTGGACAAATGGGGGGGTTTAATCAAATCATGATCAAAATAGGGGGGGTTAAGTCTAAATATCCCTGTTTAATTCGACATTGTTCATTCATGCCAATGCCATTCAAAAAAAGATTACAGTAATGTTCATTGCAAAAGCTAAGGATGACCATTTTTGTGACAATGTTCCCGTTCCCTCTGTATTCAACCGTACTAGTTTGATAGATATTCGCTGTTTTTAGCTTTGGCCTTTTGCAATATATGTAAATGTTGTTATTTTTGGGTTTAGGCAGGTCGGAGAAGATGATCAGAAAATAGAGGAGGAGGAGATGAAGTTATGAAAATGGCTGAACTATCTGATTTAGATAGTTGCCTACGTATCTGAGAGTGACCAAGTCCCAGAATCAAGCCTACGTAGTTCATATATATAGGTGATTGGGACAACGGATAGCTCATTAATTGCCCAACGGTGTGGTCAATTAATGGGCGGATATTTTGGATCTAAAAATATATTATAACTGAAGAGGATCAAAACGTATAGTGTTTGACTAAGGACGATAAAGGTCGAATAAAAGTAGCTCCACGTCGGGTGAGCTCGGATAAAAATAGGCTTATGCCGAATGAAGTCCTTTTAAGGTCGAGTCGGATTTGTATTTGTGGTCACGAAGTGAGCTCGAGTAAAAATAGTGTTACGTCGAGTATGGTCGAATAGAATTGGGTTGACGACGAGTTGTGTGAATGGGTGTACACATAGCCCCTTTTTTATTTGAGTTGAGGCGAGAAAGTATATTTTTGGATGTGTTGGATTCAAGTCGAATAAAAAATAGAGAAGGTAATAGGGTCTAATGGGTTGTTCTCTCTTGATTTACGATGCAAGCAAAGATTCCATTGCGTGCTGCAGTAAGTAAGTGTGGGTTTTCGAGACAAGAGAAATGATTGTAGTTATGGGGGGACGTGCTATGTAAGCCATGTGGATTGTATTTTGAAATTGAATTGAAGACAGGTGTAACCGAAAGTGGGGGGAAATCAAGGGTTTAGCGGTTGGATTGGTATTGCCAGATCTGGCCGTTGATGTGGAATGGATTGGACGTTGGAGATGTAGTGGTTGGGTTTTATAAAACCTAACCGTGAGGTTGGAAAACCAAGGGTTTTGGTCATCATTTTGCTTTAAAAGACATCTGCTGCACTTCATCGAGGTATTTTTCTGCACTTCTTTCTTGTTTTCTTCTTCTTCCGTTGCTGTTCTTGTGTTTCCGGTGAGATTTTCGTTGTATTGTTGTTGAATTTTGAGTTGATCAATCAACTGGTGGTTGAAATCTTGCTCTGGTGTTGAGAATTATCAAATATCTGAGTTTTCTTTTGAAGTTTGTTTGTGTTCTGAGTGTTTTCTGCCATTGTTGAAGCTTTTTGAAGTTTTCTATGTCTGTAATTGCTATTGATTCTTGCCGGAAAGTGTTTTCCCGTTGATTTGTCGCAACTGTAATTATATATCCATCGGAAAAATGAGTGACAGGGGGTCGGAAAGTATAAGTGAGAATGAGGAAAAGGTTCAGGTTAGTGTAAGTGGTAGTCGGGCTGTGTTGAATGAGGGGGAGATCACGAGCGGAAGGGTCCTTTCTGTAGAGGAAGCTCGTAGGTCGTTTCCTGAAATTAGGGCTGAGTTCAATATAAGGATACCCGACCTTGAGATGCATAGGGTTAATGATAGGTTATTCGATTTGTGTGGAGATACATCATCGACCCTGATTTGTCTTGCGCAGCTTAGGGGTGGTATGCGCCTTCCTTTTAGCAAATTCGTGTGTGACGTGCTCAATCACTACGACGTAGCTCCCATTATGATGCCCACTAGTTTTTGGACATCTATGTTAATATTTGAAGAGTTAAATAGGCTATACCATGCTGATATAGTGAAGTCGGACGTCGTGGCATACTTTATTTGTGTAACTGGCCGTAGTGGGGATTATGTGTGTTCCCAGAATAGGAGGCGAAGTTGTGGGCCAGCGAAACTTTTTAACCCTCCCACCTCGAATGATGGGTGGAAAAACTCGCCCGTGTTCCCAATCCGTGGTCAGTTTGTACAGCCCAGTGCGTACTTGTGTCGATATGCCATCCCCAGCATAGGTGAACGTATGTCTGTAATTTTTCTCTTATCTTGTGAAGTCGAATATGTGTCTAATCTTTAGACTTATGTTATTTGCCACATGTCAAAAGAAAGATTATAACGAGCACATAGACGGTCGTTTGCGTCCAGGTAACATCATCGACTTTGCCGAAAAATCGTGGGAAGAAAAAAGGAAGCTGTTGCCCCACCTTGCTCACTTATTTCGTGAACCTCGAGCAAAATTGCCCAAGGGTGCTCAGGTCGAGGTTGGTGGAACGAGTGCTAGTGTTCCCAAAAGGAAGCGGAGAAGGAGGAGTGAGCTCGCAGTAGCCATTCCAGTTGCTGAGTTGGTTTCGGGTCGACCTGGTGACTTGATTGTTGAAGCTTTGCCAGCACTACCTATGTCTCCACCAAATAATTCTCTTGAGTTTCCGTTGACCGGTGGTGTGGTCCCCCTACCGAGTAAGGTCTGAGAAACTACAAATAGTGCTAGTATAACAAATGTGAATTCAAACAAACAAACAAACAATACGCAGAAAGTAAATAACACACAGAAATTTTTAACGTGGTAAAACCCAAACTGGGAAACGTCCATGGTTGTCCTCGCGACAACAAAATAATCCACTAGATGAAAAGAGATGTACAAACCTATCAACTACCTGCACTCACTGCGAGTTGATACTCCTGGTTATCTCTAACACCTTGACTTCACCAGAGCACCTTGATGTACGCACAAGACACTCGACTTCTTGATGAACACACAAGAAGACTCGAAGCCGAATTCACAATAACTCTTGAAGATCACAAAGATATGAATTGGGAAAAGGGGGAAGAAAGGAAATTGAGTTTAATAGCCACAAACAAGTTTAATACCAAAAACCTAACCAAAACACATAAACAAGAAGAAGGATGGACGGCCAAAGAATTGCCTTGTTCTGTAGAAGAGAAACCCTATTTATACTTAGGGTTGAAAACCTAGAAAAATGGGCCGAAACTGTGCAAACCGACTTTGGACGTTCGTACGTCGATATGACGTTCGAACGTCGCCACACAAAAATAAGCCTGCTGCCTAACATGACGTACGAACGCTCTAAACAGGTACGTACGTCTCCATACGAAAACATGTCTGCTGACTACCTGGACGTACGAACGTCCTAACTGAGTACGTACGTCCTGACCAAAATAAGTTCGCTGCTTCAGTGAACGTACGTACGTCCTAACTCGGTACGTACGTCCAGAACCCAATAACTTTCCCTAGACAGACCTAAGAGACACAAGGACACGAGACGACCATGCGTACATCTTGGTTTTCCTAACAATGAATTCAAGGCGAGATAACCAAAGACACTTTGTCACAAAATTGATGTCAAACCACTTTATGCCGGTTTCAATCTCCCCCTTTGACATTGATTTTGTGACAAAAACCTATGACTCTAATAGCACTTATAAAACGTGCTTACAATCCCAAACCACGGCATTTATAAGACATGCCTACAAAATCACTCAAGATAGAAACACATAACAAGTCACCAATTCTTGTTATCCAGTTTTAGGAAGATGCTTTAACCATCAGAGATCGAACGGAAGCAATCAAAGATTCAACAGAAGTTCCTTCGAGCAACTCCCCCATACTTCATGAGCTCCAAACTTCATGAGCAAACTCCCCCATACTTCATGAGCTCCAAACTTCATGAGCAACTCCCCCATACGTGTAGCATACCTGAAACATGACCCAAAAATAACCTAACAACAAGAAGACGATTGTTAGTAATTAGAGGCATAAATCTCCCCCTTTTTGTCACAATAAGTGATCAAAATAACCAACCATCAAAGGAAAAGAACAATAATAAACCAATAACCAAGAAAAAGAAATCAAAACCAAACAAAGAATACAAAACATATAAAATATAAAACGAACCCAACTTGTTAAAAGTTCAGAAAGTCAACTAATAACCAAACAGAGAAATCCATAAACAGAAAAACCAAAAACGATAAAAGAAGAAAGCTCGAATTAACGAATTCGAAAAACCCTTTCCCAATGACCTAGAGGAAGCTTAGAGAAGTAAGCCTCCGCACGAGCCGAAGGTCGATTCCACCGAGCAATCACATGATCATCATAATCCTCCAACCATTCACTCGTACAAAACAACTCCTCAATTCTGCTGTCCAAGCCACAGTCGGTAAGTGGAGCAGCAAGACCTGGAACCTTCGGATAACCAACTAACTCCAATATGTGATTTTGAAGATGTCCCGGTAATCTCTCCCAATGATTGACACGAACCAAACAAGGATTAAGGAAAGGACGATGAATATAGTCATATCCATGGGGAACGCGACACAAACGACAAACCTTAGCATTGTTCTTGTACTCCATTACCATGAACGACACATAACCAACATTCGGAACAAAAATTCCATGAAGTTCATATTCTGCCATAGAGAATTCTGAAGAACAAAGAGAGAATTAGCAAGAGGGAAGAAGACACAATAGGAGTGAAAGAGAAGAAGACTCCCTATTTATAAGAAGAATAGGAGTAAACATATCATGGACCCAAAAAGAAAGGTCCATTACCTCAGAAAAATTTACTGCAAAACAAGGAAACCAACTTGAACTAATATGAAAATAGCAATATCCAAGAACATGTACAATACTAAAAAATAGAAACAAACCGATATAGCAAAAAAAATAAAAATTTAAGTACAAAAATGTGGAGAGTAAACCAGAAAAACCACTACTCGGAGTCCGAGTCACCATCACTCGGTTCACCATCACCCTCGTCCTCACTCTCTGAGTCATCACCATCACTCGCACCTTGAACTGGAGGCACCTCTTCCGGAAACGGAGGCAAGTCTGTGGGAGTGAAGTCCAGCTGCAGATGCCGCATCTGAGCAACATTCATCGCATGAATATCACTGATCATGACATCATGACGAGAGAGAATGGCCCCGAAACGATCCAACCGAGCATCCATATGGTCCTGATGACGGCGGAGAGAGGAAACCCGAGCATCAATGGCTGCAACAGCCCGATTTCCCCTAGCAGAAGCAGGGATGGGGCGTCCAGTGGTCAAGGCCCGATCGAAATCATCATTACGCACAAGTGTCCTGCCTCCCCAAATGAGGTGGTGCGTCAGACGCGCACCCACGGACTCGAAAGCCAACCTTCGAGACTGACAGCCCTTTTTAATAGCGTTGACCCAGTCGTGGCCAACAAACTTTGGAGGGCTCACCCCCAAATACTGTCCCTGAAAACCCAAGTGCCTGAGAATTGTCATAATAAAGCTAGGGAAAGGAAGAGTACCCTTAGCTGCATCAATTTGAAGCATCCGATTGTAGATGACCTCAGAGAGATGAATATGGTGCACCGACATACAAACCACCAATTTGACCATGTCGTCGGTCATAATTATCTTGTTGCCCTTGGTGGGGTAGATGTTGGAGTGAGCAACCATGTGCAGGAGGATGGCGCTGTAGTGCTTGGCATGATACCTTTCCGTGACACCATCAATAAACATCTGCTGAACTTGATTGACAAAGTCAATTTGAATTGACTCCGGAACAGGCCATCTAACAGAGACAGCATCCTCAGAAACAAAGTCACCATCAATACCCAACGCCTCGCGTATCACCTTAGGAGAAATGGTGTATCGCCGACCTTCAATCAAAACCGAAAAACTCGATCGATTTTGCGAGGGTGTCTTTGTCTCATAGAAAGCTATCGTATGCTCAACCGAGTACTTGGTGATTGGTTGAGCCACCCTTAGCCAATTCCGAGTCTCAAAGAACAACGCGATATTGCCAAGTTGAGATGCCCCTAGAGGGGTGGCAGCAATGTCTCCCAAGTCGAAGAACCGCTCGGGAACAATGGCCTTGGCTCGAGGATGAACGCCAAGGGATGATGGATGAGACAAACCCGGAGTGGAACCACGACCCCTCGGAGCGCGAGACGAGGATGCCGCGTTGGAGGAAGTGGTGCGTGCGCGCTTGGAAGCCATTGCCTACACAATCACAACATCAAACAAACCAAAAATGTAAGAAACAATGAAAAATAAAAACAGCAAAGTCATTGTGACATTTAATCAAACACTTGATGTGCAGAAACAATACACATGTTATCGACAACAAGATAGCAATGGTGAGCACCCAAACATATCACAAATCAATCCCAACAGTAAAGAAGCAATAACAAGAAATAGAGATAGCCAATTCGTCCAACAATTTCAAGAAATTGAATGAAAATACTAACCAATAAGACAAATAAAACAAACACATATTTCAAAGAAAAAAAACGAAAACTAACCATGCAATGCAATCAATACCAAGAGGGGAAGGAGAAGAGAAGAAGAAGAAGAAGAATAAAGGAAGAAGAATATGGGAAAAAGTAGAGTTTACTTACTTGAGTGAAAAACAGAGTATGCACTAGACAGAGAAACTTCTAGAAGTTAAGCAACAAACAACCTCCAAGAAAGAGGAGGAAAAAGACAATGCTAGAAGGAGAAGAGAGACCAAAACGGTTGAATGGGAGTGGAGAATACCAAGTGTACGTGCAAGAGAAGAAGAAGCACGATCGATATAACAATAGGCCATTTGTTTAAACAAAATTTGAATTTAAACAGCAAATGGGCCGGACTGTATCAGGGACGTTCGTACGTCCTAAGTACGTTCGAACGTCGGGACCAAAAAAAAAAAAAAAAAACATCTGTCACACAACACGTTCGTACGTCCTATGAACGTTTGTACGTTGCAAAAAGATCTGTCCCCCTCCACGTACGAACGTCTTTAAAGCGTACGTACGAACTCCTTTTTTTTTTTTTTTTTTTTTTTTTTTTATGAAAATAAACCACATAACTAGAAAAACAGATATTGAGAGACATCACAAGAAAACACTTCTACGTATCATACGAATTCCAAATACAACCGGATATAGTTTAAACAATCCTCAACCACAAGAGAATGCAAAATCGAAGAACGACATCATACACCATGACAAGGTAGTTACTAGAATGATGCAAGTATGTAGAAGAACCTGAGAGACCAATACCAACCTCCGAAAAACAAACTAAAGACATGATCATTGAGAACATTGAAAGCCACTTGCAGCTAGCCCAAAATGAAAACTGAACCAGATCACACTGCCAACCTAAAACACACACCATTGTTGTTCTACTTGTCTTTCAACTAGACAAAAACGAAATCCATTTTTTTTTTTTTTTTTTTTTTTTTTTTTTTTGTTAACCATTGAAACAGATGCCATTCCCGTGTGGGAGTATGAAATATCTCCATCTTTTACCAGAACACGAGGGTAGGGTGTAGCCTACATCTTTTTGGCAAAAACACACTCAAGAAGTGCAATACCATGATAACGTGCAACACAAGAACTAACATCTCTTGAGTGCATCCGTCAGAGCATGACCCTCACAGCCCCAACGGGTTCTTAGCCAAATGAGTATGCTCTCAAGACATTCAAATGGCTGGGGATTTTGTGAGTCATTGACCACTTACAAGAGGTGAGAGAATAAAGAAAACAAAGAACAACGATCATGAAAAATTAACCATGGGAGACTGGAGTGAAACATGTATTGAAAAAATCAAGCCGACCACATTGAAATGCATCATGCAAGAAACTACCAATAAGAAGAGAGTATAATGTAACCCTACACCTCTGCATGACACAAAGACAGTTGAGAACGCCAAACTAGAAACATTTGTAAAATGAAATCCACACAATAGAGAATGTAGTATGTCCTCAATACCCATAACAACAATAAATGACCAACCCTAAACATCCTAAACACAGACAGTTCCAATGAACACATTACACAAATGAATGCAAAAGAGGTGTAGTGACAATGAAGCAGTTATCAGAGGAGCGACTACCAGATAACACCAAGATATTATTGGAATAAAAAACATCACACCTATTATCCTCAAACACAACCTTAAATTTAGCATCACACAACTGACTAATACTCAACAAATTTGACCTAAGTCCCTTAACAAAAAGAAGCTCATGACTATTGAGCGATTCAACCTCAGAAAAGTGACCTTTACCTTCAACTGGAAGCAGTTTACCATTACCAAACCTAACCTTACCTCCATAACCAAGAGTCAGGTTATCAATGAGATCCTTATCACCTGTCATATGACGCGAACAACCGCTGTCAAGATACCATGATGAAGGCAATGGTTCAACCAAACGAGCCGTGTGAGACACCATTGTCCTGGATGCATCCATACTCCTATCCCAGAAATGTGGTGGTGGAGTAGGCATCGGTGTTGCTTGAGGACGGTTTCCATAAGGAGAAGTTCTGGGTAAACCCCACGGAGCATAACCATTCCACATATATGGAGCCTGCATGGAGAAGGTGGAAGACTTGTTCCAATATGAGTTACCTGCAAAAGAAGGATGATGAGCAGGATACAAATTATTCCAACAAAAGGCAGAAGTGTGACCCATGCGACCACATGTTAGACATTTAAAGCCTTTGTGTCTAGAGTTCTTTTTCCGAACTTGCTTCACATGAGTAACCTTGGGTGGTGATACCACACTAGGCACCTGCACAGGAGCAGGAATAGCGATACTAGTTGGTCGCACAAAGGTAGTGCGGGAAGTACTAGTAGTAGCAAGGGGAACAGAAGTGTCATAACCTAACCCAGATTTATCTGAATGGGATTTACCGATTCCCAACAGAGAGTTTAAATTAGCACTTGCTTTACCAAACCCAACCAATTGTTTGTTAGCAGCAAACAATTCAGCCTTTACTCTCTCATGCTCCAGTACAAGGGATCGATACCGTGTTTCCAGATCATTATTCAGTTTTTCTAGAGTGACAATACGCACTTGGAAATCCTCCTTTTCCTTCACAAATTCTTCCTTCAACATGTTGGAATCACCTGTAAGAGTGCATATATCCTGTCCAAGACTCTCTACCTGATCCTGCAAGACGGTGTTAGTTTTTTCAAGCAACTTTACTTGTTGCATAGAAAACTTATACATGTCACATAATTCACTAGTAGTAGCATCAACACCAGAATCAGAAACATTAATATCAGCAGAAGAAGATACAATACCTCCTGGATGTTCATCCAGGGATGCACTGAAGACCACATAATTAGAGGCAACATTTGAGAGATTCCCATCATCATCTTCATCTGAATCATCCCATGTGACTGTGAGATTCGCTTTGGAATTATCACCAGGTTTGCGATCGACCTTCTTATCACATTCATTTGCAAAGTGTCCATAATCACGACACTTGTAACATTGGACATCTTTCCGGTCAACCCGAGCTCTCCTCCCATCCACAGAGAACCGCTCAAAACCACGACTTCTAGGAGCATTTGAGGAATCAGGAAATCGCTTTCGAGGATCTCGATTCTGTTGATATTTCAGAATCTTCTGAAAGCTACGTGACAGAAACACATAGTTATCATCCACATCCTGTTCTTCATCATCAGAAGGTCCTGTGGAAGGTTCTTTAGACGATGTAGCTTTGAATGCAACAGATTTGTTCTTCAAAGGTTCTTCCAAAGCCTGTTCCATCTCACATGTCCTTAGTTTGCCAGCAAGTGTCTCGATGGACATGTTCTTAATCACATTACTTTCAGTGATGGCATCCTTTCGTGAACGAAACCGAGGAGGCAAAGCACGCAATATTTTACGGACCACCTGTGTGTCAGTATATGCATGACCAATAGCCGCACTGCAGTTGATGATGTCTTGGAGACGAATAAAGAAATCATCAAAGGTCTCAGAATTATCCATCCGTAGATTCTCAAACTGAGATGTTAACAGTTCCAGCTTACTTTCTTTGACTGTTTCGTCACCTTCATGTGTACAGATAAGCCTGTTCCATGCATCTTTAGCCTCTTCACAGCCCTGCACCCTACGAAACTCACTAGCATTTAATGCCATGAAAATAGCATTGAGTGCCTTGTTGTTATAATTTGCCAACAACTTCTGTTCAGGCGTCCACTTTTCACGTGGCGTCAGTGATGTAACAGCAGTATCATCAGTACCTGTAGTAGTCAGAGGTTCTTTCCACCCTGTGACAACAGAAAGCCAGACTTCTTCTCCTAAAGCTTGGAGATAAGCTCGCATACGTACTTTCCAATGACCAAAGTCCTTTCCACTGAATTGTGGAGGAAGACTTGAAGTAGCAGACTTGTGAGATTCCATAAAGCACTATTGATCGTTAGCGTGAGCCTTTACGCTCCTTAACCAGCCCCCAGCGACTGATACCAATTGAGAAACTACAAATAGTGCTAGTATAACAAATGTGAATTCAAACAAACAAACAAACAATACGCAGAAAGTAAATAACACACAGAAATTTTTAACGTGGTAAAACCCAAACTGGGAAACGTCCACGGTTGTCCTCGCGACAACAAAATAATCCACTAGATGAAAAGAGATGTACAAACCTATCAACTACCTGCACTCACTGCGAGTTGATACTCCTGGTTATCTCTAACACCTTGACTTCACCAGAGCACCTTGATGTACGCACAAGACACTCGACTTCTTGATGAACACACAAGAAGACTCGAAGCCGAATTCACAATAACTCTTGAAGATCACAAAGATATGAATTGGGAAAAGGGGGAAGAAAGGAAATTGAGTTCAATAGCCACAAACAAGTTTAATACCAAAAACCTAACCAAAACACATAAACAAGAAGAAGGATGGACGGCCAAAGAACTGCCTTGTTCTGTAGAAGAGAAACCCTATTTATACTTAGGGTTGAAAACCTAGAAAAATGGGCCGAAACTGTGCAAACCGACTTTGGACGTTCGTACGTCGATATGACGTTCGAACGTCGCCACACAAAAATAAGCCTGCTGCCTAACATGACGTACGAACGCTCTAAACAGGTACGTACGTCTCCATACGAAAACATGTCTGCTGACTACCTGGACGTACGAACGTCCTAACTGAGTACGTACGTCCTGACCAAAATAAGTTCGCTGCTTCAGTGAACGTACGTACGTCCTAACTCGGTACGTACGTCCAGAACCCAATAACTTTCCCTAGACAGACCTAAGAGACACAAGGACACGAGACGACCATGCGTACATCTTGGTTTTCCTAACAATGAATTCAAGGCGAGATAACCAAAGACACTTTGTCACAAAATTGATGTCAAACCACTTTATGCCGGTTTCAAGGTCCCCAATGCACCTAATATGAGTGACATTTTTGGGTCGAGATCTCTTGCTCCTGCCCCGCAGTCTAATAAGAGGAAAGCCCCGGCTAGGGCATCTGGGCCTGTGACCACGTCGAAGGTCGATAAACCAACTCAGGATAAGTGGAAAGGAAAAGCCCAAGTTCCCTCTTCGAAGTCGACTAAGCCGTCGGCTATCGACGTGAGTGAAGATTTTTCTGCCGGTGAGGCGAATCGGTTTTCGCCGGTGTTTCCTTGCCGTGAGGCTTATGTGAAGGCCGATGAATCGACTTGGGATGATAAGGAGATGAGCCTTTCGTTGATGGAGAACTGTTTTCTCTTTGAGGATGCGAAGAAGATTCAGCCCCGGTCTCTTGTGGAGGATTCCCAGGAATTTGCGTCTTGCGCGTATAGGGTGAGTTTTACTTACCCAGTTATGATTTGGTTTATCCTTCTATCTGTCATTTGCTTGGTTTTTTGATTTTTCCCTTTCTGTATGTCAGATGAATGTGATCCATAACAAGTGGATTACGAAGCTCGAGAATGCAAGGAAGAAGGCTGAAGCTCTGCAAAAGGCCAATGTTGAGAACAAGGCATTGCGAGCTGAAGTCCAGAGTCTGAAGGGCAAGCTCGATGCTTCCCAGAAAGAGTGTGCCGAATACGGTGCGAATCTGGATGAGGCCCAGAGGTTTGTGATGACTCTTCAAGGTCAGCTTGCCAGTGTGAATGCGAGCTGGGAAGCTGATGCCCAAAAGTCTGTTGAGAGCATCTCGGGGTGGAGGCAGATAGCTTATGGTTGGGAGGAGAGATGCCTTCGTTGTGAGGCTCATCTTGCGTCGTTGATAGAAAACTTTGATGCCTCTGCAGATAGGGAAGCCATCAAAGGTTCCGCTCTTGAGCGTTTTCGTCACAACATGGAAGAGGAGAAGAACGCCGAAGCTGCTCCTTCGAATGTGGAGGCTGACAAGGAACCCTCTCCCCGAGCTGAAGAGAATGCTGGTGCAGCGACCCCAGATCTTCTTGAGGAGCAATCTTGATAGTTATTGTTATATTTGTAATTCTGAGAGTGGTGAGGTTTCTTTTGGTGTTGTAAAACATAATTAGGGAATTCCGACTTTGGTTGGCCCTACATCCGTTATATTTTGCAATCCACTATTTTGACTTTACCTTTGCAGAAATGTATGCTGAATTGAAAATGCTTAGTTCCCGTTACAACTTGTTGTTCAATGTAGGTCAAAATAGATTGTTTTGTAGTATGAATCCCTTGTGGTTTTATTGCTTAACCTTGCTGTGAGGGAATGAAAGATGTCAACCCTTGAAGGTGATCAGGGTAGATAGATTTTTAGAAATTTGGAGTTCCAAGGTCGAGGCACCTGCTCCCCTTTGGCATAAATGAGTGTGTATGCGCCATTTCCTAAGTTGTTTTTGACAATGTATGGTCCTTCCCAATTAGGATTTAGCTTTCCGTCCCCAGGCTTCTTAGTATTTGGGAAAACTTGTCTGAGGATGAGGTCTCCACTTTGAAATTCCCTTGATCGGACCTTTTGGTTGTAGCTCCTTTTTAGAACTTGTTGGTAACGAGCAGTGGTAATTGTGGTTTGGTCTCGTTTTTCTTCGAGCATGTCGACTTCTTGGGCCCATAAATCTTCATTTTCCTTGGATTGTACGAGCTTAGATCGAGTAGTGAGGAAGTTTAGCTCAGTTGGTATGATAGCTTCTGTTCCATAACATAAGGCAAATGGGGACATTCCTGTAGATGTGCGCGGTGTCGTTCTGTAAGCCCATAGTACCCTATCAAGTTCCTCTATCCATTTCTCTTTGTGTGCTTCAAGTTTTTTCTTAAGATTATTCATGATAGTCTTGTTGGTGGCTTTAGCCTGACCGTTGCTTTGAGCGTAGCGAGGTGTTGAGAGTGCGTGGTTGATTCTCCAATCGAGGTAGAATTCCTCGATTACAGTTCCACAGAATTGTTGACCATTGTCGGTGACTAGAGTATGTGGTAGTCCGAATCTGGTGATAATGAATTTCCAGATGAAGTTTTTAACATCTTGTTGGCGTATGCGTCGTAGGGGTATTGCTTCGACCCATTTGGTGAAGTAGTCGGTTGCCACAAGTAAGAATCGTTTTTTGGATTTATCCTTTAAGATGGGGAGCACAATGTCGAGCCCCCAGATTGCAAAAGGCCATGGGCTTGAGATTGTCTTGAGTTCTCGAGCTGGCTGGTGGATTAATGGTGCAAATCTTTGGCACTTGTCACAGTGTTGGACAAACTTGTCTAAATCTGACTGCATGTATGGCCAAAAGTAACCTTGATTTCTTGCTTTTTGGGGTAAAGACCTAGCCCCTGCATGGTTTCCACATTCCCCGTGGTGGATCTCAGCGAGAATTGTGTGTGCTTGTTTTGGTGGGAGACACCGCAGATATGGCCCTCGAGTTGACTTTCTGTATAGTCTGTTGTCGAGTAAGATGTAGCTTTTAGCTTTTCGTTCGAGTTTACGTAATTCGAAATCATCATCTGGGTATGTTCCTTTTAAGTAATTGATGATTGGTCCCATCCACGAGTTTTCTATGTCACTTGGTGGGATATCTATGAAGTCTGAAACTTCATTTACCTGATGTATCTGTGCCTCATATGCCGGAGCTGACTGTATGTCAATTTGTATTGTTCGCGGTGACTCGGTGTCGATTTGCGAGGCTAGATATGCCAAGCTATCGGCATGACGGTTGTCATCTCGTGGGACATGTAGAATTTCCCACTTGTTGAAGTAACTTAATATTTTTTTGGTATGTTCCAAGTACAGCTTCAGAGTCTTTTCCCTTGTTTCGTAGTCGCCGATAATTTGGCTAACTACCAACTGTGAGTCACTTAGGATTCGCAATTCTTTGACCTGTAAAGTTATGGCGATTTGTATGCCAGTGAGGAGTGCCTCGTATTCTGCATCATTGTTGCTTGAGGTGAAATTTAATCGGACTGACTTTTCTATGATGGCGTCGTCCGGTGATATTAGTGTGGCTCCCACCCCTGAGCCATTGGAGTTGTTGGAGCCATCGACGTAGAGTTTCCATATTGGAGTTTTTGGTGTTGGTTGGTCAATGACCTCATTATCGGGTATCCATGAGTTGTCGTCGATGGCGTAATCGACCAGGAGGTCGGCCACGATTTGCCCTTTTCTGCTACTTCGCGGAGTGAAAATGAGCTCGTGGTCTCCGAGTTCTTGGGCCCATTTTTCCATTCGTGTAGATTTGTTTCTGTTTTCCAGTACTTGCAGAAGAGGTGCATCTGTGATGACTCTTATTTTGTGTGATTGGAAGTACGGCTTCAACTTTCGTGAGGCGAATAATAAAGCTAAACCTACATTCTCGAGGCTTGAATACCGAGCTTCGGAAGACAGCAATGTCTTACTGATGAAGTATATTGGTCTTTCTATACCTCTTTCGTCTCGGAACAATACTCCACTAATTGCATGTTCTGACGTGCCGAGGTAGAGCCCCAGCACGTCGCCATCTTGTGGTACCGTAATGACTGGTGGAGTAGCCAAGTATAACTTGAGTTCGTCGAATGCTTGTTGGCATTCAGGTGTCCAGTTATAAGTTGACCCTTTCTTTAGTAGTTGAAGTAGTGGGCGTTGTTTGTCTGATGCCCGGGCTATGAACCTGTTTAAGGCTGCTATCATGCCGTTAAGCTTTTGAACTTGTTTCTTGGTTTTTGGGCTCGGCATCTCAAGTATGGCTTTGATTTTTTCTGGGTTGGCTTCGATACCCCTTTGTGTGATGAGGTAACCCAAGAATTTTCCCGATGCGACGCCGAACAAACATTTTTCCGGATTGAGTTTCATGTTGTACTCATGAAGTCGGAGGAATGTTTTTTCGAGGTCGGTGACATGGGTAGCTTTGTGCTTGCTTTTGACAATCATATCATCTACGTAAACTTCCATTGTGTTACCAATCATATCGTGGAACATTCAGGTTGCAAGTCGCTGATACGTGGCTCCTGCATTTCTTAGTCCAAATGGCATGACTGTGTAACAAAAGGTACCTTGCTCAGTGATGAACGCAGTTTTCTCTTGATCTTCGTCTGCTAGTTTTATTTGATTGTATCCTGAATATCCGTCCATTAAGGAAATGAGTTCGTGACCTGCTGTTGAGTCAACGAGCTTGTCTATTCGAGGGAGAGGAAAACTATCTTTTGGGCAAGCTTTGTTAAGGTCCGTGAAGTCGATACATACTCTGACTTTACCGTTAGGTTTTATGACTGCGACAATGTTAGAGAGCCAGTCAGGGTATTCGACCTCACGAATGAATTTTGCATTTTTTAACTTTTGTATTTCTGCATTAACTGCATTGGCGAGATGAGCTGCTAGTTTGCGAGCTTTTTGTTTTACAGGCTTTTTGTTGGTATCTACATTTAACCTGTGACAAGCAATAGTGGGATTGATCCCTGGCATGTCGGTATAAGCAAAAGCGAAAACATTTTTATTCATTTTCAGAGTAGTAATAAGTTGTTGTTTTACAATGGGGTTCAAGTTAGCCCCGACATAGACATATTTTGGATCGTCATCCGATCCTATGTTGACCTTTTCACCTTGTTCAATGACAGGTGGGTCGGATGGATGAACAATTTCCTTGCCGTTTTGAGCTTGTGAGATCTCATCCCCAGTGGGTTGAGCAGATTTTTCGACTGCATTGCAAAATGCAGAGATCATATTGACAGTGGGCTTAGATGAGCTCGCCATTGTGGGGGTATCCACTTTATTAGGGAGTGGGATGACCTCGGGTATGGCATGACATCCATGTGCTTCGATCTGGTCACCTCGTAATTCCATGATGCCTCTGGGGCCAGGAAATTTGATGACCTGGTGATATGTCGATGGTACTGCTTTCATTTTATGAATCCATTTTCGTCCGAGAATTGCATTGAACTGAGCAGGGACATCAAGGACGAAAAAGGTGCAGTACACAGTCACTTCGTCTTCATTTTCACCAGTTGCCACAGGAAGGCAAATTTCACCTTTTGCCTGAGTTTCGGTCGAGTTAAATGCAAAAAGGGTGACTTGCGGTTTTTGGAGGACCGAGTCGGGCATTTGCATCTGACTGTATGCCTTGTTAAATATTACGTCACAAGAACTTCCGGGGTCGATAAACACTTTTTTCATTATCCACCCCCCAATGTTGATATGGACGACCAATGCGTCGTTGTGAGGGAGACATATTTTTTTGAGGTCGAGGTCAGAGAAGACCAGAGCATTGTTACCTGTGACTTGTTTAGCCACAATCGCTTTGTGAGTCAAGTGGAAGGTATGGTGGATGTGATGAATCTTCTGCTTCTTAGAACGAGCTGACCATTCGGGAGGTCGAGCATCCATGATCATATTGATGGTTCCCTTAGGCTTTTTACCTTTCTCTGTCGAGGTCTTTTGTCGTTTGGCCTCTAGTTTGCTGCGGAGGTCGGGTTCATTTTCGGAGAGGAAGTCATCGAGGTGACCCTCCTTCTTAAGCTTGTGACAGTAAGCTCGTAGAATACGGCAATCTTCAGTGAGATGGTGGCGACACTTATGTAACTTACAGTATGGTTTTCCTTCAATCGGTTCGAGGTCGTGAACTTGAGGCTGGAAGTAATCCTCATCGTTGATGAGGTCAAAGAGTTGATTGTATGAGCACTTGAAGGGATTCGAGAATTTGGATTTGGCATTGGATGTGGCCTTTCCTTTGTATTCTGATCGATTCGTCTTTGGTTTGGAGTAAGTGGACTCTGTTGTTTGAACAACAACCACTCTTTCTTTAGATTTTGTGAGGGCTTCTTCCAGTTTGATGTACTTGTCAGCGCGTACATACAAGTCTTCCAACGTTGCAGGGGCGTCTAGGATAATATTCTTTCCTAGTGTCGTATTGGGGTTGACAGCAGATATGAATGCCAAGAGACATGAGTATTCATCTGGATTCTCGGCTCGCAGGCATTCCTTTTTGAATCTTGACATAAATTTCTTTGTTGTCTCAGTTTCGTCCTGCTTGATACGAAAAATGGCAGTAACCTCGATTCTTCTCCTCTTGTTGTGGATATATTGGGTGACAAAAAGTGACTTCAGTTGGTCATACGAGGTAATGGATCTTTCAGGCAGTCGATGATACCAATCTATTGCACTCCCACGGAGTGATGCGGAAAATAATCGGCAGAAAATATCCTTGTACTTTGGCCATAGGGCCATGCTTGTCTTGAACTGTAGGACGTGGTCCATTGGGTCTCCACTTCCGTCGTAAGTGGTGAACTTTGGAGGTATGAAGTTTGGTGGTGGTTCCTGTTGTAGTAGGTCATCATGAAGAGGTTCGATTTTGTACCGTTCAAGTGTTGTTGATGCTACCTTCTGTGCTGTATTAGCCTTCAGTGAGTCTTGGTGATTTTTGTCGAGTTTTTCTGACAGTTGGAGGATTCTGTCATGAGCAGCTTGAAGGTCAGCCATGGTTGGGGCGGTGGTGTTACTGGAGGTGGGTAGGGCAGGGTTGTTGACAGTTGTTGTGACTTCTTCATTGTTGAGCATATTGGTAGCAGCTCCGTTGAGCGGTGTGCCATTAGTGGTGGTGTTGGTGCTTTTAAGGTGGATGTTTTCAGCCACCAGTCTGTTGATCTGCTCTTGCTGTTAGGCCATTTGCTTCTGGAGTTGCTCAAACTGCTCATTAGTGATGGTTGCCATGGTCGGTTGTCAGGTTATTATTCGTTCACGAATCAGTCGACGCCAATGTAAATGTTGTTATTTTTGGGTTTAGTCAGGTCGGAGAAGATGATCGGAAAATAGAGGAGGAGGAGATGAAGTTATGAAAATGGCTGAGCTATCTGATTTAGATAGTTGCCTACGTATCTGAGAGTGACCAAGTCCCAGAATCAAGCCTACGTAGTTCATATATATAGGTGATTGGGACAACGGATAGCTCATTAATTGCCCAACGGTGTGGTCAATTAATGGGCGGATATTTTGGATCTGAAAATATATTATAACTGAAGAGGATCAAAACGTATAGTGTTTGACTAAGGACGATGAAGGTCGAATAAAAGTAGCTCCACGTCGGGTGAGCTCGGATAAAAATAGGCTTATGCCGAATGAAGTCCTTTTAAGGTCGAGTCGGATTTGTATTTGTGGTCACGAAGTGAGCTCGAGTAAAAATAGTGTTACGTCGAGTATGGTCGAATAGAATTGGGTTGACGACGAGTTGTGTGAATGGGTGTACACAATATATACAGCCATCTCTCGCATTAGCTTTGGCCTTTTGCAATATATACAGCCATCTCTCGCATAGTCACGCGTAAGACCAAACAGATCATATTCTTCAGAACCAAACAATGGATCTTGCAAAGTCTTGCAATGTGAGTTTGTTTGGAAACAACTGACAAGTAGTTCACACTCCCTAATTATTGAAGCATTGCCAGAGGAAGTGAGCAGTTTAGCGGATTGTATATGCACGCAACACTGGAAGTAAATAACTCCTTTGCAGTCCTAACCTTTATAGGCTCACTTTTGTAGAACTTATATGTAATTCTTACAGTTTTAATGAAGTTTAATTTACCCGCTATGTCTTGTCAGCTGTCCTACCAAAGCCCTGAAAAAGCTTCACTTCTTTTGTGGGAGGGAAATTTAGACTTAACCCACTATAGTTTGTTCCAGATTTGATTAAATCCTAACATTTGTTTAAAGTTGGACATAACACTTTAACATTTGTCTGTCATGTTTTCGATCATCTGTCTTCTGGATTAATTTTTATATTTGCCAATTCTGAAATATCATTACCGAAAAAAAAAAGACTACATACTTGATGAATAGGACCAGTTTCAATCACCAATATTTGTCTAAAGAGAAGAGTTTCTATCTCAAAGTATAGATCTGAAGTTTGCCCATGAGAGCATTCCAGAAACTAGGAGTCAGTTTTTACAATATTATGATGGGTCCAAAAGCAGTTCTGGTAGACCACTTGAGCCACACAAAACAGCTAGAAGCTAAGCGACATTATCCAAAGCTAGTGTGAGCGGAGACTTGTATACTTGTATCCCATGCCAAAATACATTTTGGGTTTTCTTTTGTCCAAACATAACTGCCCAGGTAACCAGGTTTGATTGTTCATTTGTTTCCAAACAAAACTTGGGTGGCTTGAACCAGGGGATTTTTTCAAGTAAGGAGGGTTCAGTCAAATGTGAGCCAAAATGTAGGGGTGTATAACATTCTTTTCTAGATTGATGTCATGGAAACTGCTTGTTCAGATTATGACAGGGACTTCACTTTGTATTTTGTTAGTGCGTATGCAAGTTCATCGCGGTGGGTGCGCTGTGGTATTTTTGACTTGAGCAATATGGGAACCACATGAAACAACCAACAAATGATGATGGACATGGCATATGACTGTTGGAGAAACAAGTCTGACAAGGTCTGTCAGACTGTTTGCTCTTGTATTGAATGAACAAGTGTTTTACACTTAGTCCCACATGAGTTGTGGGAAGTGGGTAAAGATGTTTAAATACAAAATTATTACACTAAGGGCGTAGCCCTTTGAGTTACCAAGTTTTCGCACGATAGCGCAAGGCTATACACTTAGTGGTCCACCGTTCTAACAGATATGTCTGTTCAAAGACTTAAACGTTTCATTAAGTCTGCCAAGAGTTGTGCCTGTTGGGAAAAGACGTTTTCCAACAGGTGTGTGTCTGTTGTGAACATGCACGACTTAGCCTATAAATTGAGTGATGTTCTGGCCAGTAAGCACACAATTAATACAGACTAAGTCTGCTTCTCTCTTGTTGGTTCGCCAGGACTCTGCTATTACAGTGCAGTCTAGCAGAGTGCAGAACAGTTGTATCTTGGGAGACTATCCTTCAGTACCTGTGTGCACCAGTAGCAGGGACGTAATATTGTCTTAAGGATATTGCCTCGGCAAGCCTCTGTTCATCTGCTTAAATCCTCAAGTGTGTAGTAAGTGTTACTGTTTACTGAATTCATTTAATACATCTATTATTTGTTTTTCTGTTTGAGTTAGTGTATTCTCTATTTCTGTAATGTGTATGTTATATTCCCGAGTTCATACAATATAATACCAACAGACTTAAAACAATATTAAAAGTTTGTTTTTGTGTGAAATAATAGGAAACAATGACGAGCAGTTCTTCTTTGAAGACTACTGAAGTGTCTGATCTGACTAAGATCAAGATCATTACTCCTCAAGACAAGCCAGAGAAATTCAAGGGTGTGGATTTCAAGACATGGCAGAGCAAAATGTTGTTCTATCTGACCACCCTCGGTTTGGCAAAGTTCTTATCTGAAGAAACTCCTAAGCCCAAACCTGGTTAGACCGCTGAAACAGACAAGGAAATATTCCAGGCTATTGAAGCATGGAAGCACTCTGATTTCCTTTGTCGCAATTATGTTCTGAACTCGCTTGATGAAGTGTTGTACAAGGTTTATAAACCTATTGTTACTGCCAAATTATTGTGGGGGGCTCTGGAAAAGAAATATAAGACTGAAGATGCTAGTCTCAAGAAATTTGTGGTCGATAAATTTATGGACTACAAAATGATTGATTCCAAGTCTGTTTCTGATCAAATCCAAGAAATCCAGATCATCTTACATGAAGTCCATGCTGAGGGCCATGTAATTGATGAGACTTTTCAAGTGGCAGCACTCATTGGGAAACTGCCTCATTCTTGGAAAGTTTTCAAGCATTATCTGAAACATAAGCGAAAGGAAATGAGTCTAGATGATCTGATAGTGCGACTGAAGATTGAAGAGGACAACAGGGGTACTGAAACCCAAAGTATTTTTGAGGCTAAGGCACATATGGTGGAGACCTCAAAGCAAAGTAAGACTTCCTCAAAGAAGAAGAAGAAGAATCAGTCCAACAATGCACCCAAGGACAAATGTCAGAAAAAGTTCAAGGGAAGCTGTTTTGTTTGTGGTAAGAAAGGTCCTTTGGCTAAAGATTGCAGGCACCGCAAAGACGAAAAAACTCCTGAGGCGAACATGACTGACATATCCAGGGAGATTGACAACATGCACCTATCTGCGGTGGTTTCTGAAGTGAACTTGGTATCTAATACCAAGGAATGGTGGATAGACACTGGGGCTACCCGCCACATCTGTGCTGACAAGAGCCTCTTCTCTACATATCAGAAGTTGGAGCATGAAGAAAAACTTTTTATGGGCAATTCTGCAGTTTCAATGGTTGAAGGCTATGGGAAAGTGGTTCTGAAATTCACTTCTGGACATAAAGTCACTCTCAATGACACTCTCCATGTACCTGACATCAGGAAGAACCTAGTGTTTGGTTCTGTCCTTAGTAAGAAAGGTTTCAAAATGGTCTTTGAGTCAGATAAGTTTGTGCTGACCAAAGGTGGGGTGTATGTGGGCAAGGGGTATCTAAGTGATGGCCTCTTTAGGGCAAATGTAGCCGTTGTTGAAACCAACAAGGCAATTATGTACTCTGATTCTATGAATAAAAATAATTCTTCTTACTTGCTTGAGTCACCACATTTATGGCATGATAGATTGAGTCATGTTAATTACAGAAAAATGAAGAAACTAGCGAGTTTAGGATTAATTCCTAAATTTGACATAGAGAAAACACATAAATGTGAGACTTGTGTGGAAACAAAGTTTGCTAAACAACATTTTCATTCGGTTGAGAGAAGTACTGAGCCATTAGGCTTAATACATACTGATTTATGTGATTTTAAATCTATTCCAACTCGAGGTGGGAAAAAGTATTTTATCACATTTATTGATGACTGTACTCGCTATTGTTATGTATATTTACTTCACAGTAAAGACGAGGCTTTAAGTGCTTTCATACAGTACAAAACTGAAGTTGAGAATCAGTTAGAAAAGATAATCAAGATCATAAGATCTGATAGAGGGGGTGAATACGAATCTCCATTCGTACAAGTCTGTGCTGAAAATGGAATAATCCATCAAACCACAGCACCCTACTCACCTCAGCAAAATGGTGTTGCTGAAAGGAAGAACATAACTTTAAAAGATATGATTAATATCATGTTTATAACTTCTCGTCTACCTGAGAACTTGTGGGGGGAGGCTTTACATATGTCTAATCACATATTAAATAGAGTACCACACAAGAAAAATGAAACCATTCCATATGAGCTATGGAAATGACGACAACCCAACTAATAAATACCTTAAAGTGTGGGGGTGTCTTGCCAAAGTTATGGTTCCACCACCGAAGAGAACCAAACTTGGTCCTAAAATAGTAGTGCATACAGATTTTTGGTATTTAAATCTGACAATAGTGACATAAGTGTCAACACTATTATTGAATCTCGTGATGCTATATTCTTTGAGAATATATTTCCTCATAGGAAAGATCGCGCAGATAAAACTCCAAAACGGACACATGAGGTGTCTAATGAAACAAACGAACCAAATGACAATTCAGATGAACCTGAATTAGAAGAGCCCAGACATAGTAAAAGGGCAAGAACTTCGAAGTCATATAGTCCAGATTTTTTAACTTATATGTTAGAAACTGAACCTAGGACGTATAAAGAAGCAATGTCTTCTCCTGATGCTCCACTTTGGAAGGAAGCAATTGCAAATGAGATTGAATCCATTCAAAGCAACAATACTTGGGAATTGGTTGATCTTCCACCAGGAAGTAAAGCCATGGGGTATAAGTGGATATTCAAACGAAAATTGAAACCAGATGGTTCAGTTGATAAGTATAAAGCTAGACTAGTAGAAAAAGGGTATCGTCAAAAGGAGGGCTTAGACTATTTTGACACATATTCACCAGTAACGAGGATAACATCAATTAGAATGTTAATCACGATTGCAACCATATTTAATATGGAAGTACATCAAATGGATGTCAAAACTGCATTCTTATGTGGTGACTTAAAAGATGAGATTTATTTGGAACAACCAGAAGGTTTTCAAATCAAGGGAAAAGAAAACAAAGTGTGTAAATTGGTTAAATCCCTCTATGGTCTTAAACAAGCTCCAAAACAATGGCATATAACCATTAATGGAGTCATGATCAAGAATGGGTTCCAAAGCAATGAATGTGACAAGTGTGTCTATTTCAAAAAAGTAGGCGAGGCTTACGTCATTGTTTGTTTATATGTCGATGACATGCTCATTTTCGGGACTAATAGTGAAGTTATCAAGTCTACGAAAAAGATGTTCAAAAACAACTTTGAAGTGAAAGATCTAGGTGTGGCAGATGTTATCTTGGGAATTAAGATAATTCGAACACCTAATGGAATTGGGTATCTCAAACTCATTACATTGAGAAAATGATAGAAAGGTTCAAACATGATGGAATTAAAAAGACAAATACACCTTTTGTTCCAAATATGGTGTTACATAAAAATCATGGTCCTATCATTGATCAATTCGAGTACTCTCGAATCATTGGTAGCTTAATGTACCTTAAGAACTGTACAAGACCTGATATTGTGTATGCAATTGGTAAACGAAGTCGGTTTACAAGTAATCCAGGCCAAAAACACTGGGCTGTTCTTCGGCGAGTATTAGGGTATTTAAGAGATACACCTAACTATACCTTACACTATGGAAGATATCCAAGTGTTGTTGAAGGTTGTACTGATGCAAACTGGATTTCTGATACATGAGAATCCAAGGCAACAAGTGAGTATGTGTTTACTCTAGGTGGTGGTGCAGTATCATGGAGATCTGCTAAACAAACTTGCATAGCAAAATCCACAATGAAATCTAAATTCATAGCTTTAGATAAAGCCGGTGAAGAAGCTGAGTGGCTTAGGGGTTTCTTAGAAGATATCCCATTATGGTCGAAACCTGTGTCGACCATATGTATCCATTGTGACAACCAAACAGCTTTAAGCAGAGCTCAAAGCTTTATGTATAACGGTAAATCACGACATATACGTCGTAGATATAATACCGTGAGGCAGTTACTCTCACATGGAGTCATTTCCATTGATTTTTTGAAATCAAAAGATAGCCTAGCGGATCCATTTACTAAAGGTTTATCTAGAGAGAAAATTAATTGCGTATCGAGGGGAATGGGGCTAACGCCTCAATAACCACGAGTTACCTTATACGGAAACCTAACCTAGCGACTGGAGATCCCACGGACTAGGTTCAATAGGACAACCAGTTCTGAGTAACTCACCAGGAGCACTTGGGAGATTATTCTCTATCCCATTCTCATGATGCAACAAGTGCAACCTACAGTGTCGTACATGTTAAGCTATGCTTTTAATGACGCCTATATCTTGTGAAATACAAGTGGGGTATAATATGATACCTTTAATAGGAGCGGTCACCTATGTTAGTGAGAGTTGGGTCGGCTCTATGAGATTTCTTAAAGGCAGAGTATCTCTAGTAGCACTCGCAGAACCTAAGATTGTTCAGGGCCAAAATGAACACAACAGAGAATTAAACAAGAATCGGGATAACATTGTGCATGGCTTATTGTCTTGGTTTACACCAACAGCTGACAGTTCAAGATGAAATATTTCACTGATTAGCTAAGTAAATCCGATAGGTCTATGCTACGGAAGGTTCAAAGTGAAATATCTACCTATCCCGAGGCAATGTTGTTCCAACATACTCTTCGAAGAAACTTTGAGAATTTATAGACGGATTTCATTCAATGTGGGGGGTTGTTGGAGAAACAAGTCTGACAAGGTCTGTCAGACTGTTTGCTCTTGTATTGAATGAACAAGTGTTTTACACTTAGTCCCACATGAGTTGTGGGAAGTGGGTAAAGATGTTTAAATACAAAATTATTACACTAAGGGTGTAGCCCTTTGGGTTACCAAGTTTTTGCGCGATACCGCAAGGCTATACACTTACTGGTCCACCACACACACACGCGCGCGTGCGCCGTCGTCCGACCGACTCGGTTCGGTTCGTGTTCGGGCTCGGGCTTGGGCTTGGGTTATGTGGTGGTTGATAAGTTATCTTATCTTTTTGGTCCACCTCTTAGTTAGTTAAGTTGTGATTTCCAACAGGTGTGTGTCTGTTGTGAACATGCACGACTTAGCCTATAAATTGAGTGTTGTCCTGGCCAGTAAGCACACAATTAATACAGACTAAGTCTGCTTCTCTCTCTAAAAGAAATTCGGAGTGTTCTTCTTGTTGGTTCGCCAGGACTCTGCTTAACAGTGCAGAACAGTTGTATCTTGGGAGACTATCGTCCAGTACCTGTGTGCACCAGTAGCAGGGGCGTAATATTGTCTTAAGGATATTGCCTCGGCAAACCTCTGTTCATCTGCTTAAATCCAAGTGTGTAGTAAGTCTTACTGTTTACTGAATTCATTTAATACATGTATTATTTGTTTTTCTGTTTGAGTTAGTGTATTCTCTATTTCTGTAATGTTTTTTTTTTTTTTGATAAATAAAATTTTATTAATAAAAGAAAGAAAAAAAACAGATTACAAAACCCGATCAATCGGCACATTAGATGTGACACTGATCAACAAGCTAAAAGCTACAAGTCTTAATATGAGGCAAACAAACTCAAAAAAGACAACTCTTTTTAAGAAAACCTTTAGCTAACTCAGCCAGGTTTACGACTATTTGCGACCGCAACTCTGTAATGTGTATGTTATATTCCTGAGTTCATACAATTTAATACCAACAATGACATGGTCACAGATGAATGGAAGAGGGATGGATTTTTTGGATAGGGGAGGGTGTCTAACTCAGTCTCCAACCCCCTGCTACAACCTTTATATCCAGCCTGACATGCCTGCTGATGACTGATGTATAAATCTCTCCCACCTGCTCAAATACATTAGCTCACTCTCATATAAGTCTCTCCCACCTGCTCAAAAACATCAGCTCACTCTCACATAGATCTCTCCCCAACTCCCACCTGCTCCATATATTAACAATGAAGTCAGGTTTATGATTACGTACACCAAATTTTCCTGCTTGATCCGCACTGAAGTTTGCCAGCTCTCGTAGCACATGTGTGATCTTCAGCTCCAGTTTCCTTGAAACCACCAGCCATCTTAATTTGATCCTCAAATGTACCCCCTTTGTTTACTAGAGCTTGTAGCCGCTGCATTAGACTTTAACCACAGGTTTCTTCCATCCTTTTTGACAAGTCTGCCACTACAACTAAAGCTTCATATTCATCAACATAGTTGGTTATTCATACAGTACTGGAATTTTTCACCTAAGAGACAATATGGATTAAATGAATGTCAAATAATCAAAAGATATAGTTGTGTACATGTATGTCACAAGTAATCTAAGTGGGACGTTGGCTATTCTTGATCAAGCTTGATTTATTTATTTCTATCTGTTTTTCACAATAATACAAGCATTCAACCCCCTAAAAATTTCAGATTGGTTTTTTGGATAATAGGCAGTTTTATTAATTTTCCAAAAAGGTTTACAATCTTGATCAATGTACAAATTATACTGTCAGATTTGGTGAAACAGAATTTTACCTAGACACCTTTTACAACAAAAAGAGAAGAAAAAGAATACTCAACTGTGCTGTGATCTGACCTATTCCGATCTCTTGTTGTAGGTCTCATCCTCCACATGGTGTGAATTTAACTGATGACTCACTCTCACAGTCTCACTCCCTCTCTTGTATATATATATATATGTAATCTTCAGTTATAAATGAATAACTAAAACCATTCTTCACTTCTCTGTCTTCTTTTGTGTAGTAGGCTAGTAGCTTGCTATGGGCATTATGAAGATAGTTCATCTGGTTTTGGTTTTAGACTTCGTCATGTTTAATTCAGTATTGTTCATTCAAGCCTGCAATCAAAACATATTACTGTTCAATGAAAAAGCTAATGATGACAATATTTGTGACAATCTTGATCCCTCATTCAACATTACTAGTTTTCCGAACAATTTTATTTTTGGGTCAGCTTCTGCTTCTTATCAGGTACATATTGTCCGTGGAATCCTGCATGCAGAGATCGAAGTCGATAAGCTTCCACTGTATTTAGCTTTGGCCTTTGGCAATATATATATATACATAATACCTCTATATTTGCTATTTTGTAGTATGAAGGTGCATATAAGGAGGATGGCAGAGGCCCAAGTATTTGGGATAACTTCACACACAAATATCCTGGTGATGATCCATGTCTACATTTTTTATACAACATATGTTACGCACAAAGGAAATAAAATCTGGAAACTACTTCATTCTGGCATGACAGAAAAGATATATTTTCACTCACTTATATATTTTGACCTAGAATTTTCACTACTTCATGTTGGCATGACAGAAAAGATAGAAGACCGTAGCAATGGGGATATAGCCAATGACCATTATCATCGATTCAAGGTCTGGTTACATTGATAAAGAAACATTTGGAGTTACGTTTTAAAGTTTATGAGGAAAAAATGCTTACAACAAACACTTCTTCTTTGTGATATGTTGTTTTCTTCTATAGGAAGATGTAGAACATATGCAGGATATGGGCTCGAACGCTCATAGGTTTTCTATCTCATGGTCCAGAATTTTGCCATGTAAGCTCTCTCTCATTTCCATCTACTGGATGAATTGCTCCTAAATGTTAAATTGATAAGTCGTTATTTCATTTCATTTGTAGATGGAAAGCTAGGAGGAGGTGTGAATAAAAAAGGAATCCAATTTTACAACGACCTAATCGATGAGATCCTATCAAAAGGTTCTGATCATGCACTGATGCACATATATACATACATTGTCATCAGTTGCTCTTACAATCTAATATATATATGCGTCGCTGTTGTTTATATTAATTATTATACAATTTTACCATATGCAGGTTTAGAACCCTTTGTGACACTCTTTCACTGGGATGTACCTCAACACCTTGAAGATGATTATGGAGGCTTTTTGAGCTCAAAAATTGTGTAAGTAACTTGGGCTAGCTGTCTTTCTCAAATACAATCAAACATATAAATTGGTTTAATAGAGACTGATCTATTGAATATTTTGACACTGTTAGGTCTGATTTCCAAGACTATGCAGAGCTATGCTTCAAGGAGTTTGGGGATCGGGTGAAAAATTGGATTACATTAAATGAGCCTTCGAGCTTCAGCAACGGTGGTTATAACTTAGGCACCCATCCCCCTGGCCGGTGCTCTAAATCAAGGAATTGTACCAATGGGGATTCTGCAACGGAGCCATATATCACGGCTCATAACCAAATCCTTGCTCATGCAGCTGCTGTGAGAGTATACAAGGAAAAGTACCAGGTGAGAGAGTTTGCATAAGTGCACAACAAACCGACCTTTGAACCAATATTTGATTAAGCATCTACGATGTAGGATTTGCTAAGTGCATGCAAGTTAAATTGTGCAGGCTCATCAAAAGGGAAAGATTGGTATAACATTGGTGACTGTTTGGTATGAGCCCTTGAATGAATCCATAGCTGATGACATAGACGCTGCTCAGCGAGCTATTGACTTCAGGTTTGGATGGTAAGTGAGTTTTCATCAAGAAAGTGTTTCGTGGTAAGGAACCGTCCGTACAAAAGCATTTGAATTGGTGCTAGCTAACATATACTCTGAATATCTGCTTAGGTTTATGGATCCCATAACCTATGGAAAGTACCCGGAAAGCATGAAATCACTTGTTGGAAATCGACTTCCAAATTTTACCAGAGAGCAATCTGATATGCTAAAAGGATCATGTGACTTCCTCGGTCTAAACTATTATACTGCAAATTATGCAGAAAATCACCGCTTTTCTGAACATGACGAACCGAGCTATGCTACAGATTGTCACTGTAAACTTACTTGTAAGTTTTAATGCGAGAAAAATATATATATCCACGAATGACATACTGGCTTTCAAATTTATAATTATGGTTTTAACAATTTGACAATTATTTGCAACAGCGGAAAAAAATGGTGTTCCGATTGGGCCACCTTCTGCTTCGAGCTGGCTTCACATATATCCAAAAGGGATTATGAAATTATTGCTCTATGTCAAAGTAAATTATAGTAACCCTACCATTTACATTACTGAGAATGGTAAGAATCATTCGAATAAGTGTCTGTCGACTGTCATTTTACATAACTAATCACAAGTTTATTAACTTTTCAAATTTGTTTGGCAGGTGTGAGTGAGGTTAATAACAGTACATTATCTATTGAAGAAGCATTGAAAGACAAGTTGAGAATAGACTACTACCGTTGCCATTTAGCCTATGCTCTTGAGGCCATCAAGTAAATTTAATTTTAAGTTGTTTTATTATTTTGATTATAAAAACTTTAGGATTTATCTTTTAATTATAAGTTCTGCATGCTTAACTCTGTGATAAATTCTTAATTTGCTAAGTATGACTTGCTGTGTTGCTTTCTACAGACAGGGTGTTGATTTAAGAGGATACTTTGCTTGGTCACTTTTGGACAACTTTGAGTGGGTTGCGGGTTACACAGTTCGATTTGGTATCTACTATGTTGACTACAAAACTCTGAATAGGCACCCCAAAGACTCAGTCCATTGGTTCAAGAAGTTCCTGCTTAAACCAATTGAGAAGGAAGAAGAGGTAGTGGATTTGGTATCAATTATGTAGAGCACTATGAAAGTATGTATTTGCTGATCGAATGTAGGGTACGGTCTCTTTGTTCTCTGTAATAACTGGCCTGAGCAGCTAGCAGTGGCGTTATCGCACCCTGTCTTCTAATTAATATGCTACTGGCCATGTACTTTATTTTACATTAATAAAACCATACCTTCTTTAGAACAAAAAGAATTGCTGATTGAATTGGCAAAATTTCCCAAAACTAAAGTATTATTAATCATAAATACAGTATGTCCTTGATCAACATTAGTTCCATACATTATTTAATTTTAGAATAACAATCATCCAGTCATCCGAAAGCCACATGCAAGAGCCCTCTTTGGAAGCCATAATGCCTAGTTGCCTACGAACAGTACCCCCTTTGCCGGCCTTTGACAATGCTTATGAACTCCATGTCTCCATCCAATAGTATGTGATGCGCACAGCACCACAGGTCACAGCCATGGAGTCTGTCTAATTTAATTCTTGCTAATAAGCTAGCCCAGAACTTTGAACAATATTTCTGGAGGAACTATATATGGACTTTATTAAAAACGGTAGGATAATATACAACCCTCTGATAATTTTAATCAAAGCTGGTCATATCTTCCAGTTCTAAAGTACAGTACTCCTATCAAAATTGGAGGATTCGCAGGCACAAGAAGAGATTGGAATATATACATGAGGCTTCCTTGTAACATTTCCTTAAAAATGATGAACAAGAAGCATCATCTGCGCAGGCACATGATATGAGGCCCATATGGACATCCAAGAATCTTATTAGATTTGGTAGTAAGCAAATTATCTGGGAGTCAGTAATAGAAAATGTCTAACTATACTTGGCTTAGTCCACCACCAGGGTTGAATAAGATTAATTTTGATGCAAGTTTTGTTTTTTTTTTTTTTTTTTTGCAAATAGGAAGATGGGAGATGTAGCTGTTGTGGCAAGGGATCCTAATGGAGACATTCTAAAAGGAGGCAAAAAAGAATACAAGCAATGGATGCTGAAGAGGCAGAATTTCTAGCAGTTGAAGTGGCTATCAAATTAGCTTTGGAACTGAACTATTTAGTTAGATGTGTTTATTGAAGGAGATAGCTCTAAGCCTCTAATGTCATCTCATGCCTTAAGGGACAAACAACTCCACCGTGGAACTCAATCAGCTTAGTTAGTTTTATTATCTCTTGTAGCTCTATTTTAAGGTTTGTGACTTTTATGCATGTCATGAGGTTTGGGAATGTATGGGCGCATAAGTTAGCCAAGTGGGCATTTGATCAAAGTCATGTGCCTTAGGACTATTTATAGCTCATAAACTATTTGTAGACTGGTTGATTTTGTGAATGATTTAGAAGATCCTGTATTCATGTGTAGCACCATGCTATACAGGTGCCATTATTTAAAAAAGAAAAAAAACAGGGAAACATGTATGTGTTGATATCACAGGGACATCTTCAATGGTGGGGTTTGGTAATGAAAAATTTGAAGTGGGTCAGACAGCTATTCATGCAGCTGCAGCTAAGGTACAGAAACACGAGAGAGCATGTGCAACAAACCAGCATTGTTTCATTCCTTTAGTTTTTGACACTTTTGAATTTCTAGCACCAGAAGCAGTTGAACTTTTAAGGAGGATACAAAAAATGTTGAATAGCAATGTGATGACGGCAGGTTCCAATGAATATGTATTTCATAGGATTGGTTTTACTATTCAAAAATGACTTGCAGCGCACTTTGTAGCGCGTTTGTCCTCTACTTTTGTGTAATTCTTCAAATTTTTATCAATAAAATTTATTTTTGATTAAAAAAAAAAATCTTCAAAATACACTGTCCCGACTTTGGGACCAATATTGTTTGTGCGATTAAAGATTATAGAGACGAGTGGAATGCACATCCTCTGGATGTATCACAGAGAAGGCCATATTATAGAGGAGGGGATTTGTAAGAAAGAAAAATAATTTTATTTTGGAGTGCATATAAGATAGGGTAAATTTATAGTATTACAATTTTAACATATTATGTATTTTTTTTTTTTATGTAATCAAAATATATTAATAGCTAAAAGTCCTCAGATAACAAGTTACAGAAATTTAAGTCTAAGTCTAGCTGTTTTAACAAACAGTTAGGGGCAATAAAAAAGGTACTAGGAACCACCTGGCTTCTGTCTGCACTGTGTGCTAAGATGTGAGCACCTGTTACAAAAAGTGAAAACAACAGAAGTAAAATAGGTAAATAGAGTCTTGGCAGCATCTAAGATGTTTGATGCTATCCAAGATAAGTTAGCTTTCTTTCCATTCAAATAATCCACAACTCTTTTGTTATCTGATTCAATTTCGATGAGCTTTAACTGCTGTCTGATCCCTCCTCTGATAGCTGCCAAGATGCCCTGACATTCAGCTTCTTGTGAGTATCCTGCCCTAACATATTATGTATGAATGAGTATAAAAGATTGAGGCAAAAAGGAAAAATAAAGATGATTCTATTTTGGAAACATAATTGTAGTATAAAATATATGATCGATAAAAATAATAAAATCCGGTGTATAAACAAATCAAATCGGGTGTATCTATATAAATAACATTACTCTAAAAATAAAATAATAAAGTAAACCCCCAACTAAACTAAAAAAAATAAAAAATAAAAATTGAACATAAAATAAGAAATTTATTAGAACACAGGGTTATAATGGTCATATAGAATGAACGGTATTTTTTTATCTGATGGTTGGGTGTACCAGATTAACAAATTTAATATTAACTGGACCCACAATAAAAAAAATAGAATTATTATTTCCTAAGGTCTAGCAGTAGGCAGTAGTATAGTAGGCTAAACAGAAGCTAGGCTATTATGTACTTTGACATAAATAACCCTAATATAATAACTGTTATTTCTTTGGTTTTTAGTATTCTAAAATAGATGTAAGGGTAAATTAGTCATATTTAAAAAAATGACCAACTGTGAGTGACATTGGCTCACTGTTCCAAGTCAGGCAAACCCTATTAAGAAGTAGTAAGATTGTGCGTTTATAAAGGGTGCATTTACACAGGTTTCACTGTATCTCATTGCCTTGGTCATGGACTTGCTTTTCAGAATGCTTTCAAGCTTGATTGCAAAAGTGCAAAGGCAAGAGCCGTTTGATAACACACCTCTCTTTAAGCCCAACGAGCAGAGAAGTCCACTAAAGAAGTCCAACTACTGTACTTCATAGAGGCCCATTATACCAGTAGAAAGGGGTCCACTCATTATGGTAGTAAGATAATAACTTGACTACGGGAAGCACAACAATACGATTAAAGCAACACACACACACACACACACACATAGTAAAAGCTAACCTGAAAGAGAGAGAGAGAGAGAGAGAGAGAGAGAGAGTGAGATGGCAGACTCATCATCATCATCATCGTCTTCTTCGTTCTTTGGAGGACATTAAAGCTTAGATCAGAGATCCTTTGTGAGTCGCGTCTGTCATTTATGGTAGCTTCCTCGTATAATTGCGGGAAATCTAAAAGGGAATTTTAAGTATTTCTGTCAACTGGTTTTTCTTTAAGCTAATAAGACTAGAAGAGAACATTACGGTTTTTGTCTTCTTGATCTGATTTCGTTTCTGTTAAAACATCTCTATGGGTTTATTTAAAGCCCTTTTGATAAATTCAATAAAATATGCACTTGCCCATTGATAACTTCAATAAACAGTAACAATTATAATAACAATAGCTTTCATCAGAGACATATATAGTGGTACTAGTCATCTTAAAAAAAATTGAGAGTGCACTTCAGGGACTGAAATTTGAACTTTTGTTCGCTGCTTGTTCAATATTCTTTTATGTTTGCGGGGAATATGTTATGGTATACATAGTTACTATATTGGTTTCTTCTTTCATCCCTAAATAAAGCTTGCATATATGGATAGCTATATTGTTACCGTTCAAATAAACTCAAAAGAAAAAATCTGATAGTTTGGTAGCCAACGATCCCTATGAATATCTTGTGTTTATTGTTGTTTTATATCAAGTGTCCATACAGTTACTCAGCTATAGTCTCAATCTCATGTGTGAAAAATCTTTCAGGTCGTTCTCCTCCAGCTATGTCCTGACATTGAATTTGGTCACTAGGCCATGCATAATGAACATATGGTACAGCACGCAGATTCTTCTGTTTCATGATGGAAATTTTAGATCAGATCTAGAGTAAACATCTTGTTTTTTTTGTAATTTGAATCGATTACCTCATGGTGACATAATTTTTTTGGGGGGAGATACTAGTGAGTGATAAAGAGATGTAATCCCCCCCCCCCCCCCCCCCCCCTCCTTTTGGTTAAGTGAATGCTTGTTATCATGTTTAAGTGCTAAGAGAGTACCAGCCCCATGTTGTCTAAAATTAGCATTAGTTAAGAGTGGACAGGAAGGTAGAGCAGACAAAACAATGACTGCTTCACCAGTGTGTTGGATGCATTCTTAAAAATCGACAAAATGTGCAAAACATGTACACATTCATCAAGCAAGAGCTCATACAATGTCTTAATATTTATGAATTAATATTTATTTTATTTTTATCTGTATGTTTGTTGTATCTGAACTTAAGATTCAATGAGAATTCTTCATTATCCATGATTTACACAACATTACAACACATTCATCATACAATTTGTAAGTGGAAAAAATAATTCATCAGAACTTGTTACAATGATCATCTTTTAAGCTACTAAAAACATTGTACATATCTTTAGGAGATATGGGAGTCAAACTCAGATTAACCTAATTCTGTTCACCTTTTAATGGTACTATGTGAATATGCATGCTGCGCGTGCGTGAGACAGAAGCACAGATCTATAGACAGGCCCATATTATCAGTTTTATCGGATGGGCGTTTTTCTGTAACGGGCTTCGTATAAAGAATAAAAACTGAAAAAAAACATATCTGAATTACGTGAGTCGAACGAACAAAAAATTTAGATTCAGACACGTAGTTACTTTACGCAATCACCTATTTCTTATAGGCTTCACTGTATCTAATTGCAGGCCGCTTATAAAGTAGTAAAGACATTAAATGAGTTATTACTTTAGTGCATACCCTTGGATTTAAGATTTGAAAGAGATTGAACCAGATTACAAGAGTAGAAAAATTCATAAGAATGACAAGTTGAAAGCAAGCACTTCAACTCTTTTGCTTTTAATTGGTTTTTTTCGTTGTAGACTTTGTTAGGTTTAATTGGGATTTTTAGACTTAACCCCCCCCTATTTTGGTCACGATTGGATTAAACCCCCCATTTGTCCAAAATTGGACTTTACCACCCTCCGTTTCCCTTCCGTCTCATTTAACGTGCAACCTCAAATTATCTGACCTAAATACCCCTAACTTAAACCTTCGTCGTCACTGCTCCAAATCCCTTCTTCTCTCTTTCGTCTAACTATTTCTTGCTAGAACCACCATCATCTGATCAACAACAACTGCTGCTAACATTCAATTGATTTTAATTTGTTGCCACCAGCATCTCTTTCCTTTAATTCTTCTATTAATTCGAATTTATCTGAAAATCTTATGATTGCCCACTCTGTCATTTTTCATATTAAGTTTGGTTGATTAAATACTTATTTCATAAAATCATTTTAATTTGTTTTATCTCTTTGGTTTCCACAAACATTCAATTGATGAGAAATATGAAAAAATCCCATTGCAAATTATTCTTTGATTAACTTGTATATTCCATATAAGTATGTATTTCTTGCGTTTTCGCCCATTTTTGGCATCGATTTATTAATTTAACAAAGACTACAGGTTCTGGGTTTTTGGGGAGAGTTGTTAATGTTGCTCATAGTCCTTTAATTCATACTGATTGGATTAAGCTTAATGGCATGTCGACCGGTTTCAATCAAGACACCCATTAAATACTTTTCAATTTGATGAAATGGGTTCTAGTTAGTTTTTTTTTTTTTTTTTTTTCATGAAATGGGTTATGATTAGTTTGGATTTCTTAGTTTTGCTTCTTGAGATGCAATTTTAAAAGAATGGGCTTTGAGAAATTAATGGTGATGTTGAAAATTAAAGTAAATAGATCGGGTGTTAATCCATTAGAGAGAGGCAGAGAGCTTGTGTAAAGTGATTGGTGTAGTTATGCTATCCTCAAACAATTTCAAAAAAATCAATGGTGCATTGATGATGAATCCAATATTTGAATTTAATTAGAGAGAGCTATACAAGCTCCACGAGGAAGAAGAAGCTCGTCAAAGTGTTACAGCAAAATGGTCACCACAGGGTTATTTCTGTCAAAAAATTGAGTTATAGATGGAAGAAGAGACGGAAGGGAGACGGAGAGGGACAAAGTCCAATTTTGGACAAATGGGGGGGTTTAATCAAATCATGATCAAAATAGGGGGGGTTAAGTCTAAATATCCCTGTTTAATTCGACATTGTTCATTCATGCCAATGCCATTCAAAAAAAGATTACAGTAATGTTCATTGCAAAAGCTAAGGATGACCATTTTTGTGACAATGTTCCCGTTCCCTCTGTATTCAACCGTACTAGTTTGATAGATATTCGCTGTTTTTAGCTTTGGCCTTTTGCAATATATGTAAATGTTGTTATTTTTGGGTTTAGGCAGGTCGGAGAAGATGATCAGAAAATAGAGGAGGAGGAGATGAAGTTATGAAAATGGCTGAACTATCTGATTTAGATAGTTGCCTACGTATCTGAGAGTGACCAAGTCCCAGAATCAAGCCTACGTAGTTCATATATATAGGTGATTGGGACAACGGATAGCTCATTAATTGCCCAACGGTGTGGTCAATTAATGGGCGGATATTTTGGATCTGAAAATATATTATAACTGAAGAGGATCAAAACGTATAGTGTTTGACTAAGGACGATAAAGGTCGAATAAAAGTAGCTCCACGTCGGGTGAGCTCGGATAAAAATAGGCTTATGCCGAATGAAGTCCTTTTAAGGTCGAGTCGGATTTGTATTTGTGGTCACGAAGTGAGCTCGAGTAAAAATAGTGTTACGTCGAGTATGGTCGAATAGAATTGGGTTGACGACGAGTTGTGTGAATGGGTGTACACAATATATACAGCCATCTCTCGCATTAGCTTTGGCCTTTTGCAATATATACAGCCATCTCTCGCATAGTCACGCGTAAGACCAAACAGATCATATTCTTCAGAACCAAACAATGGATCTTGCAAAGTCTTGCAATGTGAGTTTGTTTGGAAACAACTGACAAGTAGTTCACACTCCCTAACTATTGAAGCATTGCCAGAGGAAGTGAGCAGTTTAGCGGATTGTATATGCACGCAACACTGGAAGTAAATAACTCCTTTGCAGTCCTAACCTTTATAGGCTCACTTTTGTAGAACTTATATGTAATTCTTACAGTTTTAATGAAGTTTAATTTACCCGCTATGTCTTGTCAGCTGTCCTACCAAAGCCCTGAAAAAGCTTCACTTCTTTTGTGGGAGGGAAATTTAGACTTAACCCACTATAGTTTGTTCCAGATTTGATTAAATCCTAACATTTGTTTAAAGTTGGACATAACACTTTAACATTTGTCTGTCATGTTTTCGATCATCTGTCTTCTGGATTAATTTTTATATTTGCCAATTCTGAAATATCATTACCGAAAAAAAAAAGACTACATACTTGATGAATAGGACCAGTTTCAATCACCAATATTTGTCTAAAGAGAAGAGTTTCTATCTCAAAGTATAGATCTGAAGTTTGCCCATGAGAGCATTCCAGAAACTAGGAGTCAGTTTTTACAATATTATGATGGGTCCAAAAGCAGTTCTGGTAGACCACTTGAGCCACACAAAACAGCTAGAAGCTAAGCGACATTATCCAAAGCTAGTGTGAGCGGAGACTTGTATACTTGTATCCCATGCCAAAATACATTTTGGGTTTTCTTTTGTCCAAACATAACTGCCCAGGTAACCAGGTTTGATTGTTCATTTGTTTCCAAACAAAACTTGGGTGGCTTGAACCAGGGGATTTTTTCAAGTAAGGAGGGTTCAGTCAAATGTGAGCCAAAATGTAGGGGTGTATAACATTCTTTTCTAGATTGATGTCATGGAAACTGCTTGTTCAGATTATGACAGGGACTTCACTTTGTATTTTGTTAGTGCGTATGCAAGTTCATCGCGGTGGGTGCGCTGTGGTATTTTTGACTTGAGCAATATGGGAACCACATGAAACAACCAACAAATGATGATGGACATGGCATATGACTGTTGGAGAAACAAGTCTGACAAGGTCTGTCAGACTGTTTGCTCTTGTATTGAATGAACAAGTGTTTTACACTTAGTCCCACATGAGTTGTGGGAAGTGGGTAAAGATGTTTAAATACAAAATTATTACACTAAGGGCGTAGCCCTTTGAGTTACCAAGTTTTCGCACGATAGCGCAAGGCTATACACTTAGTGGTCCACCGTTCTAACAGATATGTCTGTTCAAAGACTTAAACGTTTCATTAAGTCTGCCAAGAGTTGTGCCTGTTGGGAAAAGACGTTTTCCAACAGGTGTGTGTCTGTTGTGAACATGCACGACTTAGCCTATAAATTGAGTGATGTTCTGGCCAGTAAGCACACAATTAATACAGACTAAGTCTGCTTCTCTCTTGTTGGTTCGCCAGGACTCTGCTATTACAGTGCAGTCTAGCAGAGTGCAGAACAGTTGTATCTTGGGAGACTATCCTTCAGTACCTGTGTGCACCAGTAGCAGGGACGTAATATTGTCTTAAGGATATTGCCTCGGCAAGCCTCTGTTCATCTGCTTAAATCCTCAAGTGTGTAGTAAGTGTTACTGTTTACTGAATTCATTTAATACATCTATTATTTGTTTTTCTGTTTGAGTTAGTGTATTCTCTATTTCTGTAATGTGTATGTTATATTCCCGAGTTCATACAATATAATACCAACAGACTTAAAACAATATTAAAAGTTTGTTTTTGTGTGAAATAATAGGAAACAATGACGAGCAGTTCTTCTTTGAAGACTACTGAAGTGTCTGATCTGACTAAGATCAAGATCATTACTCCTCAAGACAAGCCAGAGAAATTCAAGGGTGTGGATTTCAAGACATGGCAGAGCAAAATGTTGTTCTATCTGACCACCCTCGGTTTGGCAAAGTTCTTATCTGAAGAAACTCCTAAGCCCAAACCTGGTTAGACCGCTGAAACAGACAAGGAAATATTCCAGGCTATTGAAGCATGGAAGCACTCTGATTTCCTTTGTCGCAATTATGTTCTGAACTCGCTTGATGAAGTGTTGTACAAGGTTTATAAACCTATTGTTACTGCCAAATTATTGTGGGGGGCTCTGGAAAAGAAATATAAGACTGAAGATGCTAGTCTCAAGAAATTTGTGGTCGATAAATTTATGGACTACAAAATGATTGATTCCAAGTCTGTTTCTGATCAAATCCAAGAAATCCAGATCATCTTACATGAAGTCCATGCTGAGGGCCATGTAATTGATGAGACTTTTCAAGTGGCAGCACTCATTGGGAAACTGCCTCATTCTTGGAAAGTTTTCAAGCATTATCTGAAACATAAGCGAAAGGAAATGAGTCTGGATGATCTGATAGTGCGACTGAAGATTGAAGAGGACAACAGGGGTACTGAAACCCAAAGTATTTTTGAGGCTAAGGCACATATGGTGGAGACCTCAAAGCAAAGTAAGACTTCCTCAAAGAAGAAGAAGAAGAATCAGTCCAACAATGCACCCAAGGACAAATGTCAGAAAAAGTTCAAGGGAAGCTGTTTTGTTTGTGGTAAGAAAGGTCCTTTGGCTAAAGATTGCAGGCACCGCAAAGACGAAAAAACTCCTGAGGCGAACATGACTGACATATCCAGGGAGATTGACAACATGCACCTATCTGCGGTGGTTTCTGAAGTGAACTTGGTATCTAATACCAAGGAATGGTGGATAGACACTGGGGCTACCCGCCACATCTGTGCTGACAAGAGCCTCTTCTCTACATATCAGAAGTTGGAGCATGAAGAAAAACTTTTTATGGGCAATTCTGCAGTTTCAATGGTTGAAGGCTATGGGAAAGTGGTTCTGAAATTCACTTCTGGACATAAAGTCACTCTCAATGACACTCTCCATGTACCTGACATCAGGAAGAACCTAGTGTTTGGTTCAGTCCTTAGTAAGAAAGGTTTCAAAATGGTCTTTGAGTCAGATAAGTTTGTGCTGGCCAAAGGTGGGGTGTATGTGGGCAAGGGGTATCTAAGTGATGGCCTCTTTAGGGCAAATGTAGCCGTTGTTGAAACCAACAAGGCAATTATGTACTCTGATTCTATGAATAAAAATAATTCTTCTTACTTGCTTGAGTCACCACATTTATGGCATGATAGATTGAGTCATGTTAATTACAGAAAAATGAAGAAACTAGCGAGTTTAGGATTAATTCCTAAATTTGACATAGAGAAAACACATAAATGTGAGACTTGTGTGGAAACAAAGTTTGCTAAACAACATTTTCATTCGGTTGAGAGAAGTACTGAGCCATTAGGCTTAATACATACTGATTTATGTGATTTTAAATCTATTCCAACTCGAGGTGGGAAAAAGTATTTTATCACATTTATTGATGACTGTACTCGCTATTGTTATGTATATTTACTTCACAGTAAAGACGAGGCTTTAAGTGCTTTCATACAGTACAAAACTGAAGTTGAGAATCAGTTAGAAAAGATAATCAAGATCATAAGATCTGATAGAGGGGGTGAATACGAATCTCCATTCGTACAAGTCTGTGCTGAAAATGGAATAATCCATCAAACCACAGCACCCTACTCACCTCAGCAAAATGGTGTTGCTGAAAGGAAGAACATAACTTTAAAAGATATGATTAATATCATGTTTATAACTTCTCGTCTACCTGAGAACTTGTGGGGGGAGGCTTTACATATGTCTAATCACATATTAAATAGAGTACCACACAAGAAAAATGAAACCATTCCATATGAGCTATGGAAATGACGACAACCCAACTAATAAATACCTTAAAGTGTGGGGGTGTCTTGCCAAAGTTATGGTTCCACCACCGAAGAGAACCAAACTTGGTCCTAAAATAGTAGTGCATACAGATTTTTGGTATTTAAATCTGACAATAGTGACATAAGTGTCAACACTATTATTGAATCTCGTGATGCTATATTCTTTGAGAATATATTTCCTCATAGGAAAGATCGCGCAGATAAAACTCCAAAACGGACACATGAGGTGTCTAATGAAACAAACGAACCAAATGACAATTCAGATGAACCTGAATTAGAAGAGCCCAGACATAGTAAAAGGGCAAGAACTTCGAAGTCATATAGTCCAGATTTTTTAACTTATATGTTAGAAACTGAACCTAGGACGTATAAAGAAGCAATGTCTTCTCCTGATGCTCCACTTTGGAAGGAAGCAATTGCAAATGAGATTGAATCCATTCAAAGCAACAATACTTGGGAATTGGTTGATCTTCCACCAGGAAGTAAAACCATGGGGTATAAGTGGATATTCAAACGAAAATTGAAACCAGATGGTTCAGTTGATAAGTATAAAGCTAGACTAGTAGAAAAAGGGTATCGTCAAAAGGAGGGCTTAGACTATTTTGACACATATTCACCAGTAACGAGGATAACATCAATTAGAATGTTAATCACGATTGCAACCATATTTAATATGGAAGTACATCAAATGGATGTCAAAACTGCATTCTTATGTGGTGACTTAAAAGATGAGATTTATTTGGAACAACCAGAAGGTTTTCAAATCAAGGGAAAAGAAAACAAAGTGTGTAAATTGGTTAAATCCCTCTATGGTCTTAAACAAGCTCCAAAACAATGGCATATAACCATTAATGGAGTCATGATCAAGAATGGGTTCCAAAGCAATGAATGTGACAAGTGTGTCTATTTCAAAAAAGTAGGCGAGGCTTACGTCATTGTTTGTTTATATGTCGATGACATGCTCATTTTCGGGACTAATAGTGAAGTTATCAAGTCTACGAAAAAGATGTTCAAAAACAACTTTGAAGTGAAAGATCTAGGTGTGGCAGATGTTATCTTGGGAATTAAGATAATTCGAACACCTAATGGAATTGGGTATCTCAAACTCATTACATTGAGAAAATGATAGAAAGGTTCAAACATGATGGAATTAAAAAGACAAATACACCTTTTGTTCCAAATATGGTGTTACATAAAAATCATGGTCCTATCATTGATCAATTCGAGTACTCTCGAATCATTGGTAGCTTAATGTACCTTAAGAACTGTACAAGACCTGATATTGTGTATGCAATTGGTAAACGAAGTCGGTTTACAAGTAATCCAGGCCAAAAACACTGGGCTGTTCTTCGGCGAGTATTAGGGTATTTAAGAGATACACCTAACTATACCTTACACTATGGAAGATATCCAAGTGTTGTTGAAGGTTGTACTGATGCAAACTGGATTTCTGATACATGAGAATCCAAGGCAACAAGTGAGTATGTGTTTACTCTAGGTGGTGGTGCAGTATCATGGAGATCTGCTAAACAAACTTGCATAGCAAAATCCACAATGAAATCTAAATTCATAGCTTTAGATAAAGCCGGTGAAGAAGCTGAGTGGCTTAGGGGTTTCTTAGAAGATATCCCATTATGGTCGAAACCTGTGTCGACCATATGTATCCATTGTGACAACCAAACAGCTTTAAGCAGAGCTCAAAGCTTTATGTATAACGGTAAATCACGACATATACGTCGTAGATATAATACCGTGAGGCAGTTACTCTCACATGGAGTCATTTCCATTGATTTTTTGAAATCAAAAGATAGCCTAGTGGATCCATTTACTAAAGGTTTATCTAGAGAGAAAATTAATTGCGTATCGAGGGGAATGGGGCTAACGCCTCAATAACCACGAGTTACCTTATACGGAAACCTAACCTAGCGACTGGAGATCCCACGGACTAGGTTCAATAGGACAACCAGTTCTGAGTAACTCACCAGGAGCACTTGGGAGATTATTCTCTATCCCATTCTCATGATGCAACAAGTGCAACCTACAGTGTCGTACATGTTAAGCTATGCTTTTAATGACGCCTATATCTTGTGAAATACAAGTGGGGTATAATATGATACCTTTAATAGGAGCGGTCACCTATGTTAGTGAGAGTTGGGTCGGCTCTATGAGATTTCTTAAAGGCAGAGTATCTCTAGTAGCACTCGCAGAACCTAAGATTGTTCAGGGCCAAAATGAACACAACAGAGAATTAAACAAGAATCGGGATAACATTGTGCATGGCTTATTGTCTTGGTTTACACCAACAGCTGACAGTTCAAGATGAAATATTTCACTGATTAGCTAAGTAAATCCGATAGGTCTATGCTACGGAAGGTTCAAAGTGAAATATCTACCTATCCCGAGGCAATGTTGTTCCAACATACTCTTCGAAGAAACTTTGAGAATTTATAGACGGATTTCATTCAATGTGGGGGGTTGTTGGAGAAACAAGTCTGACAAGGTCTGTCAGACTGTTTGCTCTTGTATTGAATGAACAAGTGTTTTACACTTAGTCCCACATGAGTTGTGGGAAGTGGGTAAAGATGTTTAAATACAAAATTATTACACTAAGGGTGTAGCCCTTTGGGTTACCAAGTTTTTGCGCGATACCGCAAGGCTATACACTTACTGGTCCACCACACACACACGCGCGCGTGCGCCGTCGTCCGACCGACTCGGTTCGGTTCGTGTTCGGGCTCGGGCTTGGGCTTGGGTTATGTGGTGGTTGATAAGTTATCTTATCTTTTTGGTCCACCTCTTAGTTAGTTAAGTTGTGATTTCCAACAGGTGTGTGTCTGTTGTGAACATGCACGACTTAGCCTATAAATTGAGTGTTGTCCTGGCCAGTAAGCACACAATTAATACAGACTAAGTCTGCTTCTCTCTCTAAAAGAAATTCGGAGTGTTCTTCTTGTTGGTTCGCCAGGACTCTGCTTAACAGTGCAGAACAGTTGTATCTTGGGAGACTATCGTCCAGTACCTGTGTGCACCAGTAGCAGGGGCGTAATATTGTCTTAAGGATATTGCCTCGGCAAACCTCTGTTCATCTGCTTAAATCCAAGTGTGTAGTAAGTCTTACTGTTTACTGAATTCATTTAATACATGTATTATTTGTTTTTCTGTTTGAGTTAGTGTATTCTCTATTTCTGTAATGTTTTTTTTTTTTTTGATAAATAAAATTTTATTAATAAAAGAAAGAAAAAAAACAGATTACAAAACCCGATCAATCGGCACATTAGATGTGACACTGATCAACAAGCTAAAAGCTACAAGTCTTAATATGAGGCAAACAAACTCAAAAAAGACAACTCTTTTTAAGAAAACCTTTAGCTAACTCAGCCAGGTTTACGACTATTTGCGACCGCAACTCTGTAATGTGTATGTTATATTCCTGAGTTCATACAATTTAATACCAACAATGACATGGTCACAGATGAATGGAAGAGGGATGGATTTTTTGGATAGGGGAGGGTGTCTAACTCAGTCTCCAACCCCCTGCTACAACCTTTATATCCAGCCTGACATGCCTGCTGATGACTGATGTATAAATCTCTCCCACCTGCTCAAATACATTAGCTCACTCTCATATAAGTCTCTCCCACCTGCTCAAAAACATCAGCTCACTCTCACATAGATCTCTCCCCAACTCCCACCTGCTCCATATATTAACAATGAAGTCAGGTTTATGATTACGTACACCAAATTTTCCTGCTTGATCCGCACTGAAGTTTGCCAGCTCTCGTAGCACATGTGTGATCTTCAGCTCCAGTTTCCTTGAAACCACCAGCCATCTTAATTTGATCCTCAAATGTACCCCCTTTGTTTACTAGAGCTTGTAGCCGCTGCATTAGACTTTAACCACAGGTTTCTTCCATCCTTTTTGACAAGTCTGCCACTACAACTAAAGCTTCATATTCATCAACATAGTTGGTTATTCATACAGTACTGGAATTTTTCACCTAAGAGACAATATGGATTAAATGAATGTCAAATAATCAAAAGATATAGTTGTGTACATGTATGTCACAAGTAATCTAAGTGGGACGTTGGCTATTCTTGATCAAGCTTGATTTATTTATTTCTATCTGTTTTTCACAATAATACAAGCATTCAACCCCCTAAAAATTTCAGATTGGTTTTTTGGATAATAGGCAGTTTTATTAATTTTCCAAAAAGGTTTACAATCTTGATCAATGTACAAATTATACTGTCAGATTTGGTGAAACAGAATTTTACCTAGACACCTTTTACAACAAAAAGAGAAGAAAAAGAATACTCAACTGTGCTGTGATCTGACCTATTCCGATCTCTTGTTGTAGGTCTCATCCTCCACATGGTGTGAATTTAACTGATGACTCACTCTCACAGTCTCACTCCCTCTCTTGTATATATATATATATGTAATCTTCAGTTATAAATGAATAACTAAAACCATTCTTCACTTCTCTGTCTTCTTTTGTGTAGTAGGCTAGTAGCTTGCTATGGGCATTATGAAGATAGTTCATCTGGTTTTGGTTTTAGACTTCGTCATGTTTAATTCAGTATTGTTCATTCAAGCCTGCAATCAAAACATATTACTGTTCAATGAAAAAGCTAATGATGACAATATTTGTGACAATCTTGATCCCTCATTCAACATTACTAGTTTTCCGAACAATTTTATTTTTGGGTCAGCTTCTGCTTCTTATCAGGTACATATTGTCCGTGGAATCCTGCATGCAGAGATCGAAGTCGATAAGCTTCCACTGTATTTAGCTTTGGCCTTTGGCAATATATATATATACATAATACCTCTATATTTGCTATTTTGTAGTATGAAGGTGCATATAAGGAGGATGGCAGAGGCCCAAGTATTTGGGATAACTTCACACACAAATATCCTGGTGATGATCCATGTCTACATTTTTTATACAACATATGTTACGCACAAAGGAAATAAAATCTGGAAACTACTTCATTCTGGCATGACAGAAAAGATATATTTTCACTCACTTATATATTTTGACCTAGAATTTTCACTACTTCATGTTGGCATGACAGAAAAGATAGAAGACCGTAGCAATGGGGATATAGCCAATGACCATTATCATCGATTCAAGGTCTGGTTACATTGATAAAGAAACATTTGGAGTTACGTTTTAAAGTTTATGAGGAAAAAATGCTTACAACAAACACTTCTTCTTTGTGATATGTTGTTTTCTTCTATAGGAAGATGTAGAACATATGCAGGATATGGGCTCGAACGCTCATAGGTTTTCTATCTCATGGTCCAGAATTTTGCCATGTAAGCTCTCTCTCATTTCCATCTACTGGATGAATTGCTCCTAAATGTTAAATTGATAAGTCGTTATTTCATTTCATTTGTAGATGGAAAGCTAGGAGGGGGTGTGAATAAAAAAGGAATCCAATTTTACAACGACCTAATCGATGAGATCCTATCAAAAGGTTCTGATCATGCACTGATGCACATATATACATACATTGTCATCAGTTGCTCTTACAATCTAATATATATATGCGTCGCTGTTGTTTATATTAATTATTATACAATTTTACCATATGCAGGTTTAGAACCCTTTGTGACACTCTTTCACTGGGATGTACCTCAACACCTTGAAGATGATTATGGAGGCTTTTTGAGCTCAAAAATTGTGTAAGTAACTTGGGCTAGCTGTCTTTCTCAAATACAATCAAACATATAAATTGGTTTAATAGAGACTGATCTATTGAATATTTTGACACTGTTAGGTCTGATTTCCAAGACTATGCAGAGCTATGCTTCAAGGAGTTTGGGGATCGGGTGAAAAATTGGATTACATTAAATGAGCCTTCGAGCTTCAGCAACGGTGGTTATAACTTAGGCACCCATCCCCCTGGCCGGTGCTCTAAATCAAGGAATTGTACCAATGGGGATTCTGCAACGGAGCCATATATCACGGCTCATAACCAAATCCTTGCTCATGCAGCTGCTGTGAGAGTATACAAGGAAAAGTACCAGGTGAGAGAGTTTGCATAAGTGCACAACAAACCGACCTTTGAACCAATATTTGATTAAGCATCTACGATGTAGGATTTGCTAAGTGCATGCAAGTTAAATTGTGCAGGCTCATCAAAAGGGAAAGATTGGTATAACATTGGTGACTGTTTGGTATGAGCCCTTGAATGAATCCATAGCTGATGACATAGACGCTGCTCAGCGAGCTATTGACTTCAGGTTTGGATGGTAAGTGAGTTTTCATCAAGAAAGTGTTTCGTGGTAAGGAACAGTCCGTACAAAAGCATTTGAATTGGTGCTAGCTAACATATACTCTGAATATCTGCTTAGGTTTATGGATCCCATAACCTATGGAAAGTACCCGGAAAGCATGAAATCACTTGTTGGAAATCGACTTCCAAATTTTACCAGAGAGCAATCTGATATGCTAAAAGGATCATGTGACTTCCTCGGTCTAAACTATTATACTGCAAATTATGCAGAAAATCACCGCTTTTCTGAACATGACGAACCGAGCTATGCTACAGATTGTCACTGTAAACTTACTTGTAAGTTTTAATGCGAGAAAAATATATATATCCACGAATGACATACTGGCTTTCAAATTTATAATTATGGTTTTAACAATTTGACAATTATTTGCAACAGCGGAAAAAAATGGTGTTCCGATTGGGCCACCTTCTGCTTCGAGCTGGCTTCACATATATCCAAAAGGGATTATGAAATTATTGCTCTATGTCAAAGTAAATTATAGTAACCCTACCATTTACATTACTGAGAATGGTAAGAATCATTCGAATAAGTGTCTGTCGACTGTCATTTTACATAACTAATCACAAGTTTATTAACTTTTCAAATTTGTTTGGCAGGTGTGAGTGAGGTTAATAACAGTACATTATCTATTGAAGAAGCATTGAAAGACAAGTTGAGAATAGACTACTACCGTTGCCATTTAGCCTATGCTCTTGAGGCCATCAAGTAAATTTAATTTTAAGTTGTTTTATTATTTTAATTATAAAAACTTTAGGATTTATCTTTTAATTATAAGTTCTGCATGCTTAACTCTGTGATAAATTCTTAATTTGCTAAGTATGACTTGCTGTGTTGCTTTCTACAGACAGGGTGTTGATTTAAGAGGATACTTTGCTTGGTCACTTTTGGACAACTTTGAGTGGGTTGCGGGTTACACAGTTCGATTTGGTATCTACTATGTTGACTACAAAACTCTGAATAGGCACCCCAAAGACTCAGTCCATTGGTTCAAGAAGTTCCTGCTTAAACCAATTGAGAAGGAAGAAGAGGTAGTGGATTTGGTATCAATTATGTAGAGCACTATGAAAGTATGTATTTGCTGATCGAATGTAGGGTACGGTGTCTTTGTTCTCTGTAATAACTGGCCTGAGCAGCTAGCAGTGGCGTTATCGCACCCTGTCTTCTAATTAATATGCTACTGGCCATGTACTTTATTTTACATTAATAAAACCATACCTTCTTTAGAACAAAAAGAATTGCTGATTGAATTGGCAAAATTTCCCAAAACTAAAGTATTATTAATCATAAATACAGTATGTCCTTGATCAACATTAGTTCCATACATTATTTAATTTTAGAATAACAATCATCCAGTCATCCGAAAGCCACATGCAAGAGCCCTCTTTGGAAGCCATAATGCCTAGTTGCCTACGAACAGTACCCCCTTTGCCGGCCTTTGACAATGCTTATGAACTCCATGTCTCCATCCAATAGTATGTGATGCGCACAGCACCACAGGTCACAGCCATGGAGTCTGTCTAATTTAATTCTTGCTAATAAGCTAGCCCAGAACTTTGAACAATATTTCTGGAGGAACTATATATGGACTTTATTAAAAACGGTAGGATAATATACAACCCTCTGATAATTTTAATCAAAGCTGGTCATATCTTCCAGTTCTAAAGTACAGTACTCCTATCAAAATTGGAGGATTCGCAGGCACAAGAAGAGATTGGAATATATACATGAGGCTTCCTTGTAACATTTCCTTAAAAATGATGAACAAGAAGCATCATCTGCGCAGGCACATGATATGAGGCCCATATGGACATCCAAGAATCTTATTAGATTTGGTAGTAAGCAAATTATCTGGGAGTCAGTAATAGAAAATGTCTAACTATACTTGGCTTAGTCCACCACCAGGGTTGAATAAGATTAATTTTGAAGCAAGTTTTGTTTTTTTTTTTTTTTTTTTTTTGCAAATAGGAAGATGGGAGATGTAGCTGTTGTGGCAAGGGATCCTAATGGAGACATTCTAAAAGGAGGCAAAAAAGAATGCAAGCAATGGATGCTGAAGAGGCAGAATTTCTAGCAGTTGAAGTGGCTATCAAATTAGCTTTGGAACTGAACTATTTAGTTAGATGTGTTTATTGAAGGAGATAGCTCTAAGCCTCTAATGTCATCTCATGCCTTAAGGGACAAACAACTCCACCGTGGAACTCAATCAGCTTAGTTAGTTTTATTATCTCTTGTAGCTCTATTTTAAGGTTTGTGACTTTTATGCATGTCATGAGGTTTGGGAATGTATGGGCGCATAAGTTAGCCAAGTGGGCATTTGATCAAAGTCATGTGCCTTAGGACTATTTATAGCTCATAAACTATTCGTAGACTGGTTGATTTTGTGAATGATTTAGAAGATCCTGTATTCATGTGTAGCACCATGCTATACAGGTGCCATTATTTAAAAAAGAAAAAAAACAGGGAAACATGTATGTGTTGATATCACAGGGACATCTTCAATGGTGGGGTTTGGTAATGAAAATTTTGAAGTGGGTCAGACAGCTATTCATGCAGCTGCAGCTAAGGTACAGAAACACGAGAGAGCATGTGCAACAAACCAGCATTGTTTCATTCCTTTAGTTTTTGACACTTTTGAATTTCTAGCACCAGAAGCAGTTGAACTTTTAAGGAGGATACAAAAAATGTTGAATAGCAATGTGATGACGGCAGGTTCCAATGAATATGTATTTCATAGGATTGGTTTTACTATTCAAAAATGACTTGCAGCGCACTTTGTAGCGCGTTTGTCCTCTACTTTTGTGTAATTCTTCAAATTTTTATCAATAAAATTTATTTTTGATTAAAAAAAAAAATCTTCAAAATACACTGTCCCGACTTTGGGACCAATATTGTTTGTGCGATTAAAGATTATAGAGACGAGTGGAATGCACATCCTCTGGTTGTATCACAGAGAAGGCCATATTATAGAGGAGGGGATTTGTAAGAAAGAAAAATAATTTTATTTTGGAGTGCATATAAGATAGGGTAAATTTATAGTATTACAATTTTAACATATTATGTATTTTTTTTTTTATGTAATCAAAATATATTAATAGCTAAAAGTCCTCAGATAACAAGTTACAGAAATTTAAGTCTAAGTCTAGCTGTTTTAACAAACAGTTAGGGGCAATAAAAAAGGTACTAGGAACCACCTGGCTTCTGTCTGCACTGTGTGCTAAGATGTGAGCACCTGTTACAAAAAGTGAAAACAACAGAAGTAAAATAGGTAAATAGAGTCTTGGCAGCATCTAAGATGTTTGATGCTATCCAAGATAAGTTAGCTTTCTTTCCATTCAAATAATCCACAACTCTTTTGTTATCTGATTCAATTTCGATGAGCTTTAACTGCTGTCTGATCCCTCCTCTGATAGCTGCCAAGATGCCCTGACATTCAGCTTCTTGTGAGTATCCTGCCCTAACATATTATGTATGAATGAGTATAAAAGATTGAGGCAAAAAGGAAAAATAAAGATGATTCTATTTTGGAAACATAATTGTAGTATAAAATATATGATCGATAAAAATAATAAAATCCGGTGTATAAACAAATCAAATCGGGTGTATCTATATAAATAACATTACTCTAAAAATAAAATAATAAAGTAAACCCCCAACTAAACTAAAAAAAATAAAAAATAAAAATTGAACATAAAATAAGAAATTTATTAGAACACAGGGTTATAATGGTCATATAGAATGAACGGTATTTTTTTATCTGATGGTTGGGTGTACCAGATTAACAAATTTAATATTAACTGGACCCACAATAAAAAAAATAGAATTATTATTTCCTAAGGTCTAGCAGTAGGCAGTAGTATAGTAGGCTAAACAGAAGCTAGGCTATTATGTACTTTGACATAAATAACCCTAATATAATAACTGTTATTTCTTTGGTTTTTAGTATTCTAAAATAGATGTAAGGGTAAATTAGTCATATTTAAAAAAATGACCAACTGTGAGTGACATTGGCTCACTGTTCCAAGTCAGGCAAACCCTATTAAGAAGTAGTAAGATTGTGCGTTTATAAAGGGTGCATTTACACAGGTTTCACTGTATCTCATTGCCTTGGTCATGGACTTGCTTTTCAGAATGCTTTCAAGCTTGATTGCAAAAGTGCAAAGGCAAGAGCCGTTTGATAACACACCTCTCTTTAAGCCCAACGAGCAGAGAAGTCCACTAAAGAAGTCCAACTACTGTACTTCATAGAGGCCCATTATACCAGTAGAAAGGGGTCCACTCATTATGGTAGTAAGATAATAACTTGACTACGGGAAGCACAACAATACGATTAAAGCAACACACACACACACACACACACATAGTAAAAGCTAACCTGAGAGAGAGAGAGAGAGAGAGAGAGAGAGAGAGAGAGAGGTGAGATGGCAGACTCATCATCATCATCATCGTCTTCTTCGTTCTTTGGAGGACATTGGGAAGGATGGAAGGAATTCTGGAGTGAGAGATTTTCATTTCTTGATAACTATCAAAAGTTCATTCAGGTCAAAGACAAATCCATTCCTTGTTGGTCTCAATCTGATGTTGATGCTTTCATCGCTTTGGATCCCGTTCATGGTCCCACTGTAAGTATTAAATCTTGATTCATTTCATTATTCGTTATTTTCTATTAATTATGCCTGCTTTTGTTTTTTGTTTTAGAAATTGATTGAATTTGGGTATTTTCCATCAACATTTGTTTATAAGAAGTTTTGTTCACAATCCCAATTGGAAGTACAGTACTAGCTTTAGTGAATGTTTAGGTATTTGTTAATTTATTAGGGATTTATAGTTGGGTATTTCTTAATTTGAGATTTATAGTTGGGAAAATGAATAGCCTATTCAAGTCTTTGCGAGCTTCATGCTTTTCTTTTGTCATTGTTTATTATTCCTTCATTGAACTCTTCGAATTCCAGCTATGTGCTTTTTTTTTTGCATTTCTATGAGAGATTTAGCCAAAAAAAATTGATAGTTTATCTTTTTGCTTGGGTGTGAAGCCAAGGCTTTCAAGAAAGACATTCCCCCACCCCCGCGGTGCCCAGCACACACACTCCCTTACTTCTTCTGAATAGTTCTGTTGAATCATGTAGAGCTAATGGCTCTTTTTTGTAAATCTATGTATCTTTCAAAGTTTTTAATGATCTTTTCATACTTAACCCAAAAAAAAAATCTCTATAGTTAGACTCTTTAAATGACCGAATTCATTTTCGTCGCCTTTAACAAAATACATTCAGTGGTGGACACTGGACAGTGGACTTCAAAAATATTTTAATTGTAGGTTTCTTATGAATTCTCTGTTATAATTGGAGGCACATATCCTTACTTTCTCCGTCTTTGTGTGTGTGTGTGTTTTTTTTCTGCTTCAAACCAAGCAACTTTATGATTTAATTAGGTTCAATCAAGTTACACATTTACAAGTTTGATGAATATTAAACACAGATAATTCCATGTAAATAATCTGGGTAGTACACCACATAGTCTCAAAGGAAAAGCACAACAGATCGTAAAAGAAGATAGAAATTCAAAAGTTATGTTCCTGATGAGGCCATTGCACCCAGATTCAGTCTTCTTGTTTTTTAAGCTACCACTTTCTCCTCGGTCAGATCCATATGTTTTGAATTCTGATGTTGATTCATGTCTAATAAAGTTTCCCGCTACACGAATAAGAACGACGAATGACTGTTTCAGTGAATTGTAGAATAGTGTTGTATGAATACACTAATGATAAAAAAAAGGAAGGGGAAATACTTAAAAAACAAAAGCATGACTTTAACTCCAGGAAAAAAGTTACTTGTTCAGCCGATGCTATGGATGGTCCCACTCCAGTATCCTCTTCGCGGACCAGTATCAAGAGCCCAAGAGGCATTCAAAACCTGGTAGCACATGTGATTTGTTTGTTTTTATGTTGCCACTATGTCTGTTCCTTTCAATACAGTTTATGCAACAATCCCGATCCATGTAATACTTGAGATGTCGACTTTGGAAGCAACTCTTCACTCTCTAGTTTTTCATTTGTAGTAACAGAAAATCCATATTTTGTGGTGAATACGTTTACTAGTGAAGTTGGATTTAATTGCCTAAACTGTGGTAGATAGAAATAGCTATGTAAAAGTAAAATATTATGGTAGTATTTGGTACATTATTTGTCTATACTTTTTATGGTTCCATGCATACTGTTATCCTTAGGAAACTCTGTATTCTTTCAGTAGATAAAATAAATAGTAGCATCGATATAATGCAACACAACAATTTCAAGTTCCAATTTGCACATTTAATGTGGGCATCTAACCAAGCACTATATAACTAGACACAATCAGTTAATATTCCCGATTACACATTTAATGCGAGCATCTGACTGAGCACTTTATATTAAAATAAGATGTTGGTGGCTTACTGACTCCTCCCAAGAAAATCTTTGCTCTCCTCTAGTTTTTGACTTTAGTGAATCTATCTTTAGGGTATATAAATCAAGTTGCTGAAAAGTGACACTATGGAAATTTCAAATTTGCTTTGAAGGACAAATTAATTAAAAATTTGGGAGTAATATGGCCTGACAAGATCTTTTACAAAAGTAATGGCAAGTGGTTTTTACTAGGTTTATCTTTGAGATGTTTCCTGCAGCTCCAAAATCTTACTTTTAAAGGCGTGTATATTTTTTTTTTTTTTTTTGAGAGGTAAACGAACATAATATATTCATATCAAAAAGTTGATTACAAACAAAGCCAAGGGATGAGATATCCCTGGTCAAGGAAACAAAAACAAAACACAGAAGAACAAACAACAAAAACTATAAGAAACTCTACATCAAGGGCCACTTAGAACATTCTCCCAAGAGTAAGCAAAAGAAGCATAAGGAATCTCTCCATAATCATGCCATCTCTTGCACCAAAGGGATATGAGTCCTTTGATGTCAAGGATGGTGCGATCCACATCACGTTGAACTCCCTGAAAATGTTTTTGATTCCGCTCCAGCCAAATACCCCACATAATCGCATACGGAATGATACCCCAAATTCTTTTTCTAATCTGGGACAAGCCCGCTAATTGACGCCACATCAAAAGAAGATCACTAACCGACTCAGGCCCTACCCACGTTAAAGAAGCAGATCTAACAAAGTATCCCCAAATAGAGTAAGAAAACCGACAATGAATGAGAGTGTGACCTATTGACTCCCCTGACTCATAACACAAAGGACAAAAATTTACAATTATCATACCCCTCCTGCCCAAATTATCTATGGTAAGAATACTCCCAAGACTAGCACACCAAGAAAAGAAAGCAACCCTAGGAGGAATTTTGGCCCCCCAACAATATTTCCAAGGGAATCTAGGATGAGGCAAAGGTGGTGGGTAATGGGGAGACACAAGAAGTAAAGTAGGATACCAAGACGTAACAGAGAAACATCCTTTGGGCTCATGGACCCATACTAGCTTGTCCTCTTGGGGAGTAGGCATCGGTGGGGATCCAATCCGGGCCAATAAGGCAGCTAAGTCATCAAACTCCCAATCGTTGAACGCCTGTCTCAAGCTAAGAACCCATGAAACATTTCCATTTTCCACTAGAACAAAATTATTTAAGGTAAAGTTTTTACAATTTGTCATGGCAGAAAGATCAGGAAAGTCCCTACTCAAGGGACTTTCCCCTGACCAAACATCCTCCCAGAATCTCACTCTATCCCCTCTACCAATACTAAATCTAATGTTGAGCTTGAAGTCCTCAAGCTCTCTCATGATACCTTTCCAAACCCCACAACCATGCCAGTCGTAATTCTTTTGTTAGTCTGAAATGTTTTATATTATTCATTACTCAGTAATGTATGTTATAAATGTAATCTATGATTTTTCTTTGTCCTTTTCAGCTGAAGGCTGCTCGGGAAGCGGCTAAGATAGCTGCTATGGGGAGTGCTATTGGAGCGATTTCTTCTGCAGGAGCTGCCTGGAAATATTCTAAGAGTCCACATGGTATATTCCTGATATTGTGCATATCAAAGAGCATAGTTTTTTACAACTGGTTATAGCTTAGTGGAAGATGATGAAATAAAAGATCAGCATGACTTTTAGTGGCTCCCTGATATTATGTTAGATTGAATATGATTAGACTAAGGCATATTTGATTATATATCACATCTTTTCACATCCTGTTTGGTAAAAATTTTATGATATGATATTTCAGCATATTTACATGGGATCATTGACTGAAAGCAGGCAGAGTTAAGATTTCTAGAGAAGAGTGTGCCCCTCTTCATCGTTTTTCTACTATTTTATATTTGTCTAGATGGAAGAAGTGGTCCATAGACATAATAGAAGAGAAAAGTTTAGAGACGATCCTCACATGTTTAGTCCTCTCGTGAATAATTGAATCTCAATGCAATCCCAATATCAGTCCAGGCAAAGAAGCTATGGTATCTCACATTTAGCATGGCCTGTAGTGTAGATTGTGTCCTCAGATGCTTTTACTCCTGTTTTCCCCTTCATTTTGCCCCATTCAAGATATATATGTGATAATAGGAAAAGCAGTGTGTTGCTTTATTTATAATTCCATTAAATATAGATGCTTGCATTAGTTGAGCTTATTTTTAAATCCTAAGGGAAATGGTGAGTTTAAGTTCAGCATATTTTGTTCAGTGTTTTACAACACATACATTCAATTTACCATATTAGTATAGTTGAAGTATGTTAGTATTAGTTGAAATGAATGTATGTTTTATACCTCTTGTATACATTAAATTTCAGGTGCTCTCTTATCCTTGGGCGCTGGAGCTGTCTTTGGTTGGACTTTTGGACAGGAAGCTGCAAGTCATTGGCTGCAACTCTATAGGCTGGATACCATGACTGCTCAGGTCAAGTTTCTGGATTGGTGGGTAAATAAGACTGAGGGTCGATCGTGATCTCGTGCTTATCAAGTGTTTTGCACCACCTGTTTTCTTCTTCTGAATAAAGAATAGCATGTGCTGATGTGGAACTTATGTTTAAACCATGGGTTTTTAATCTATTGTTGTTAAGCTTCTCTCTTAATTGATCCAAGGAGTCGCCTCTATATATGTAATTATTGCGACGTTTGAATGTTTTTTGGTAGAATTTACTAATACTGTTACTTTGCAATCTATGAACCAATTTTTGGTGTAGTTCAAAAGACCTCGAGCTAAAGTTACCTAGCTAGTATATTAGCCTCTACAGGCTTTTGGTGACTTTAAGCTGCTTTTTGTTGGGGTTAGGCAGGCCCCCACCTGTATTTATAAATCAAACATATTACATCCTTTGCAATATCCACCTCAACACTGAACGTATACTTTGCAAGCGGCACCAGGAAAGCAGTATGCATTTACTGCTGAAATGTGAAGTAACCAAGGCAATTTGGATCGAGCTCACAGCTGACATCATTGATGTTGAGCAACTCATTGAGTATGCTCCAACAATTCAACAATTCATGGAAACATGGCCTGCACAGAGAACAAATGGTTTAGGATGCAAGATTTGGGGACTGCTGCCTTATGCTATATTCTGGGTAGTCTGGAGAATGAGGAATGACCTGATATTTCGAAGCCCAAAGCTAGACAGAATCTGCAATGAGGTGAAGGCATTAATCTGGTTTTGGGTGGGTGGAGCTACAAGACACGAAGATAACAGCTTTCATGATCTGCTCACCAATTGGGATATTCTGCTGTTACCCTGAGACTTCGAGCTACTATTGATTCAGGCCTAGCAGGTGTACTTGCCCTTGTCGTCGATTGTATCCTCACTCTATTTCTGTTTCTTTTTTCTCTTTTTGGTGAAAGCATGTTTCACCAGTCTAGCACCTACCTAACTTACCTAAAAAAAAATAGTTCAAAATGTCGATTTCCAGCGAAATTTGGAATCCTAGAAAAATAGATTTTGCCAAGATTTCGACACTAGAAATCAATTTGGAAGTCGAGTATTTGTGGATATTCGCAAAGTTTTGTAGATCAGATTTCTCAAATATCGGCATAATTCGTGGATTCTCCGCGGATATCCCCGATATTTTAAACTATGGTTCTCACTGCTATCTTCTACCTCCTTCATTTTGTCTTGTATATAGACCCTGGTATTATTGATGCACCTGTCCTAACTGCCTCAGCATTCATCCTCTTTTGCTGAAACCTCCTTTGATTTCTCTCCCTCCACAGATAGTAAACAGTAGCACAAGAAAATGATCTAGTTATTGCTGCTCTCAGACCCTTACCCCTGCAACTTCTCACTATAAGATTCCATTCTATTTGAGAATCCCTCACTGTCGTGCCAAACCCCAAGAGTTGCTTAACACCACTCCATACCTTTTTAGAATAAGGGCACTGTAAGAACAAATGCTTCCCATTCTCACTAGAAGAATCACATAGTATACAAGAAGAATTCTGCCGTATTCCTCTAGCCATCAACCTGTCTTGAGTTGGTAGACATCCTGCTAGGAGTTGCCAGCAAATGAACCTAAAACTATAAATCACCATACTAACCCACACGAGGTTGTGCCATTGAACCTCTTGTTGTTGCTCCTCCATTAGTGCACCATAAGCACTCTTTATTGTAAACATACCAGTTGTAGATGGAGCCATATGTTCTTGTCTTCTTCTAGTTCGATCTTGATCTCAGTGTTTACGATGGTGTTTGCTAGTTGTAAAGGTAACTGTTCTAGCAGTAGTTCATCACTCCACTCCACGATTCCAGAGCTCCGTATATTAGTCCAAGAGGGCCAGCAGCGCACCATGGACCAGTCCACAGTTGAGTTCCTCGACTTCCTTCTCCATTAGCTATTAGAATCTTCATGTACTTTCTTGCAGGTTCTTTTAATTGAAGGACATGCAGCTCTCCATATCCAAGAGCAATCAGCAGGAACAGTCATAGTCCAGAATGCCTTTATCTTTGATATGATATTCCCACACCCATCTTACCCATAGGCTTTGTTTCTTTGTAGCTATATTAAAAATCAACCCAAAATAGGCAGCCTTGTTACATAGCATCAGGTTCTGAATTCCCAAACCTCCACAGTTCTTCTTCATACATATCTTTGAGACACTAGCATGATGCATTTTGAGCTTCAAGTCAGATCCACCCCACAAGTACCTGGCACACAGTTAATTAAGTGATATTCCCTGCAACTGTCGTAGGTATAGGTATAGGATATAGGACTTAGCCCAGTAAACATGATAAAAAGACAGGACAGACTCAATTGACTGAAGGCAGCCAACATACGATAGCACCTTAGCTTTCCAACTAGTAATTCTTTTAGTTACCCTTTCAATAATAGGCTGGCAGCTGTTTCAAGTTACTACATTCATTGTTTCAATGTAATATGACAGTGTATTTTGCGATGAGAATGACAGTACTGTGCTGTATATGTGCTTTGTGTTGTATTGTTGTAATTCAGATCCTTAATTAAACTAGTCTTGCTATGTTTTGATTTTCTATATTTCTTAGGACATTAAACTGTGGTATATATGTACTAGTTGTACCCGTGGCTTCGCCACGCAAGTGTTAAATTTTTTTTAATACCGTTGATATTTGTATATTTTCGTGTTTGATGATTTTTAATTGACATTAATTTTTAATATTTATAATATGAGTTTGATAATTCTGTTGAATTTTTTTATCAAACTTTAGTGTAATAAAATTCATCTATTTGTTACATTATATTTTTTTTTCTCTATTCCATCTTGGCAAATCATAGCCTGTCACACTTGATTACAATATCACTGATATTGATATTAGTTTAAGCAAGCTATTACATGGTTTCATTTCAGGATTAAATAAGGTCAGGAGTTGGGTACCTTAATATTTAAAAATGTAATGGATATTAGAGATTTGTTGTATACCTTTCATTTCTAATTTTTATAATGCGTCCTTCTGAAAATTTCCCTTTCTGAGAAGATTGATTTATGTTGTTCCAACTATCTAGCCTTCCAACTATATCTGCAAGAAAAAATTATTTAGTGTTAGTAATCAATAAGAAATGAATTTAATTAAGTATTTAGTTGTTCGATATCTTACCAAAACATCTTCCGTTGTTATGTATTTTGCAATAGCTGGGTATATCTAAACCCTAAACCCTAAACCCTAAACGTTCATAGGAAAATGCTTTTGTTTTTGGTTCATTGGTTTGAATTTTGTGAAATCCTTTATTGATATGCGATAATCATGATTTACAAACCGTAATCCTTTTTTTATTGCTAAAGTTTGGAATCTTAAAATTGTATAAATATTTCCCTTGACCAAAAATTTGGTAGGATTTCGTATAGCTTCATCATTTACTCGTGCATGTATTTTGTCTCCCTGCAAGATAAAAATTTGGTTATTGTAAAATTGAAGAAATTACTTATTGTAATTTTTTTAATTATTATTATAGAATATTTACCTTTTTATCCATTAAGATCATGTGGATTGTGGTCTTTCTTGAATTTAGGTGATTAACTTCTGTCCATATTTGCATAACTCTTGCAGTTATCTTCCATTCGTAACTTTGTACTTCAATCTCTGATATCGGAATTTCTATTTGAACCATTATTGTACCTGTAAGTAAGAAATTTTTGGAATAATCAAATATTAAAATAAAAAATATATATTTTTAAGAATAGATTAAAAGAATGTGTTATGGTAAGTGCAATGGTGGCATTTATGAATGAAATTATGTATAAATTGCTATAGAACTTTTCCAAGGTTATAAAAGGTAAGTATAAAAATAAATTGACAATGAAAACTGAAAATGGAGAGAGTTTTTTTTGAATGTCCAGATGCATGGACATCCGTCCAGTCAAAAAAAGATATAATCAAGTTACAAAGTAAAGAGATTGTTTAAAAGCATGCATGAAGACAACCTCACACTCGTTTCCACTCAGAGCCCTATACATATATATATATATGCTCCCCACTAACTGTCATATTATTCATATAAAAAAATCAAACTTATACAGTAATTGGTTTCTAGAAACCAGTTTATAAAATCACTATCAAATACTCTTCTATAGGCACACAATAAGTAAACGATATGAACAGATAGATTTAATCACACACATCCTGATGTCTACTGCATACTAAAGATGGGAAAGGAAACTAAGGGTGGCTGATTGCATTGGAATGATTTCCAACATTTTTTTTTTTAAAGCATTTCCAACAGTACATTCTCTCTGTACTGCACAGTTTTCATTGATGGAAGCATTTTCTATATATTTTTTTCATCATCAAGAATTTTAGATGAAGTAAAATCTAAACTAACCTAAAAAATAGTAATTAAAATTGATAAGAAATATAGTTACATACCTGTTGAACCTTGTGTTTTTAAACGCTTAGTAGACTTCTCCTTTTTTTTTCCAACGATTTGCTCTAGTATATTAGATTTTAGGTTTATGTTAGATATAAAATACTTATATAGCTTTGTGTGGACAATTTTATATGGGAATTGTATTTTCAATAGAAGTTTGTATGTAGTAGGAAGTTTATAAGTAGGGTTTTTAGGTCATGACTGTGGATATTGTAATCACTTTGAATCTCGTTGCTTGCTTTATTTTTCATGCTGTACTACTTCCACTTTGAATTAATTTAGCCCTTTCTTAATTGTTCAGTTACAGACATTGGGAATCAATTTAGCCCTTTCTTAATTGAGAATATGAGCTAAAATCCGGGCTGGTCTGGGTTTTTTTAACACGTGTGGGCAGCCCTACAGTGAAGTCTGAAGTCCAGTAAAAGCCCACTTACAAGCCCATCAATTCCACAATTTTTTTGTTTATCAGTGAAGCAATTTTTAGCATTAGGCTTTGTTGTTGTTCTGTAAAGAGTGCTAGTGAGAAGTGATGAAGGTGGAAGTTTGGATATATAAATAATAGAATACCGCCACCAACAATGAAAGACTGAACGAAGAAGAGGATGCAGAGAAAGGGTACATAGAGAAGAAGAGAGGCAGAGATGAAAATGTTTTTTTGCAAGACAGAGACCACTTAAGACTTCTATATTTTTTGTATGTTGATGCTAAAAAAAAAAAAACAACAACAACTCTCCTCGAGGTTGGTCGGTTGGTCAGAATATGAGAAGCAAACTTACAATTCAAGCTTTTACTGTCACTTTAGTTTACTGCATCAGTGCATGAAGTCGCACAATGAACACTAAATTTAATCAAATTACACTAACCTAGCTTATGGCAGCAATGGTTGAAATTGAATAATTTTTGATACAGAACTATCAAAAATTCCCCTTACCCTCGAACTCCTAGTCAATGGACTGGGAGTCTGGGACCATCTTTCATGATTTGTCCTCAGGATCAATATTGTACAGCATGCGCAGTGACCATTACACATCCATTCTTCATCTCAGACCAAATGTGGCATTCAGGATCGTAGACAAAAATTGAGTTTCCAAATAGTTAGTGAAGAAAAAAAAAACATACAAAACATCACAATCACCATCAAAGTTAAATACAGTACTAATGGGAAGTTTGCCAAGGAAAAACTTGAAGCTTGACATAACACATTAATATTTGAACAAAATCATATCTACTGATGAAATATAAGCATGCTATCATAGTTCGTCACTTCATCAAAAAGTAGTTAGGCAGTATATCTCTGCTCTCATGATTTGGGTAATCTTTTGCAAGACTGCAAGCATATACACTATAATAGAGAACGGTTTCTGCATGACATAAGATAGCTCTCTCGTCCATTGTATCTAGATACTGCAGTGCCTTATGAATATCATTTCTCTTGAGGAATGTTCAGAACTATGATATTGAATGTATGATCATTTGAAGCGATACCTTTCTGTTCCATCTCCTCCAACATATTTTGGGCATCATCTTGCATCCCTTCCTTGCATAATCCATTAATCATCGTGGTATAAATGGGAAGTAAAGATAGAAAGGAAAATGGTGCATTTGTTGACAAGCATTTGTTCAAGCGGTTAGATAGATTGATAGAATAGAAGGTAAGCATTTTGAGTTGGGCTTAGCCAGTGGGGACCATCGAGATGGCAACTGGTGGTTGAAGAAGAGGAGAGGCAATGGATATGGTGGAATGCACTTCAAGTCTAACTGAACCTGCAAACATCAAAAGAGGAATGCTGCAAACTTCATGATTTACTGTGGCAGTTCAAAATATTGGCTTATGTGAAATATAGCACCAGTTCACAATTGAATTTGTTTGCAGTCAGCCAAACAATATTCCAAAGTACTAAAGACAACCCACAAGAAGATTACACTGCCAAAATTCGCTGTGATTTTACATCATCAACCTATTTGATCAAAATAATCTACTACGAAGATCTCAACATTGTCTAAAGTTGTAGAGAAGCTCACAAGTCTTCATAGCTTCGTTGGTGGAAGACAATAGTCTTGAATGATAAACCATTGACAATAGAAATTTTATATATAGTCAACTATCTGATTACAATAAAATTAATAAATTTAAAAATAGAAATATTGAAGAAATCCTATTTCATTGTCGCTGAAAGGACGAATGCATTTACCAATGCATTAAGGCTTTAAACCTCACAATTTCTTGCGTGTACGAGATGTAGCCTCGTGAGGGTTTTCCTGGAATGTACCCACAACATTCAATCCACCTTTTATCAATCCTACAAAAAAATTGAATACTGAATTGTTAGGTTTTTCTTCAATTATATGTACTTCTTAATGGAACTTATTATAGATGGTGTCTGAAGATGAAATTTGGTTACCTTTATTACATCGATATAAGAAAAAAAATGTAAATTAATGGATTGATTTGTATAAAATACCTCTGGTTCTTGTTTGATTTTTTTCTGCTTTTTGTTACTCATTTCCTCTGGGTCGTCATCTAAATTGATAACAGTTTTCCTTTCTTTTTTCACAGGAGTATGAGGTCCAAGCTGTTAATATAATATAGTTACAATGTTAATTGAACATCTACAAAATGAAATAATAAATAATTTGTTTTTTAATATATTAATTTAATTCAAATACCTGGTGTGTCTTGAGTAATTTTTCTGACAGAATCTTGATTTCTGGTATTGTTGTTATCATGATAGCTGTATATGAAGTTGCATCACTGTTCTCAAAGTTCCAATCCTTGATTTGTATCAAAAAGGTTGTTGTTTTCCCAACTAATAAATCAAACAACCTTTCTATTTGTTCCACTCCGTTTGTCTGTTTAATACATTTGTAATTATTAATGTAATAAATTTAACTTAATTTTAATTATTGAAATGAATAGTATTAACTTACTTGAAAACTTATTTGCATCATATCTTCGACGTTAATTCCCATTAAATTTTTGATTGATTCACCAAATCCAGTAATTAACGCTCCTCCAGTTTCATCCTCAACATCCATGATAAGTTTGTATCTGCATATAATGTGGACAAGCATTGCATAAATTTTATATTCCAATACTAATCTTGGCCATATAATCTGCATACTTTTGAACATATGAAATTAAACTTACTGTTCGAAGCAGTTGTCCTTTATATTTGGATGTGCTGGGCATTCTCTGGCATTTACAGGTTGTAGTATTGTTTTTCCTTAATTTGCATTTCTTGCATGCCATGTAATGCCAATCATTCTTGTTTAATACTTGCAAGATCTTTGCAGTGCATTTGTACTCTAATACCTGTAAAACAAATATAGTTAAATTTATATGTATATATTAATCAAAGTGTTTTTAATATATATATATATATATATATATATATATATATATATATATATATATGACGTTAGATAGTTGTACCCGTGGCTTCGCCACGCTATTATCAACCAAATGGTGTTATTAGTTGTAATAATTTTCATTACTAATATTGAATATAAGAAGTGAACTGGGAGAGATTGTGGTTTAATGAAAATCCTATTAAAGACACTGTTTCGCTCATTAGCATACGAAGATAGAATATTCCAGAAAAATGAAAGGAGAGAGACATACGTAGAACCAAGAGTTACTCTGGTTATGAGTTTAAAAAGCAAAGAACCTTGAATTAGCATGTTAGGTACCTGTACCTTGGAGCGTTTAGTTTTAAGGACAACAGCAAGTCAACACAGAACATTCTAAATTAAAGTGCAGCACCGGCAAAAGGGTTCTACCCAGGTTGCCATATTAATTAACATAATAAATTATATCAAATTTAAATGACTACAATTATAAGAAAGATCTGAATTTAAATTTGAAATTGAAATCACTACAATGAAGTTTGATATTATATATTTTAGAAAACAACTACATCAATCTACTGTTTGATATTAAGTAGGGTTGCACATGAATTTAAGGTTTTAGAAGAAAAACTTTCAAAAAAAATTAAAATAACAAATACCACTGTAAATTTAGTAAAACTAAATTTCAGATATTACACAGAAAAAGAAAACTAAATTTCAGATATTACACAGAAAAAGAAAACTGTCATTAGCATAGTAGAGAGCAGAGATATAACTATTTCAATAAAGGATCTGGCTTGCTCCTTGCAGCCTTGCTGAGACAAAAGCTTGTGCAACAACAAATTGGTGCTTCAAGTATAAAATAATAAGAACACTATTTAAAGTGGCAAACCAAACATACTACTCGAAGAACTCTAAAAAAATCTTCACTTATGTGTAGGTTGAATTATTCGTTACTTAAGAATTGTGAGGAGAAGACAAAGCAGAGTGCAGCAGATTAATTGTGGGACAGGACAACAATTAATACTAAAAATGCTTGTGTACAACAATCAGAGGAGAAGTTGCTGACGGAACGGAATGATACTTAGTCATAGCCTACGTTTGTTGTTTCTATACAGTAAAGGTTGCAAGTTTGACAGAGGCTCCTTATCGCTTCACGTAATCAATAAGAGAGCCTCGGTGCGTAGCCTTTATTCTACTATGCTACGCAAAGGTTACGAAGTCACTTAGCTCAACGTTAGGACAGTCAAGGAGGAACGCAATACCTACATAGAAGAACCGCTGTTCGCTGATTTTCTAACGTCTAACCTTTCGCTTCCCCTACTGAAAATTATCTAATTTTGAATAAGTTTGTATAAGATTGATTTCCAATCTCGATATTCATCCGACGGTTTAAAATATCTAACCAAACTAAACTGTGTCATACTTGTATCTTAATAGTAACATGTGTACTTAATAAAACTATTAAGTACAGACTTTGATTTTTCATATTAGGTATATTCAGTATGTTGGATAACAATGTTAATCCTGTATTTTTCAGGTTTGAGGATGTAAATGGTTCTAAGTTTATTATGTACTTAACAAAACTAATAAGTACAATCAGGAATCAAGATGTAAAATTTAATTGTTTACCTAAATAATAGTAAAGTGTTACTCAAACCAAAAATAATATTAATACTACTATTAACAATCAATCATAATAACTAATCAACGTATGTGTAAGGGTTTAAATTTCATACCTGAAAACTATACTTGATGATGATTGATGTCGATGAGATTGAATGCTTGGGTAGTGAAGATAGATTGATGATGTCGATTAGATAAAACCTAAATTACTCTATCTAAATTTTAAGTAACCCAAAGTTCCAATTCGAAATCTTCAAGCTTCTTCAACCGACCTAATGTTGTAAAAATTAATGATCCCAATTGAAAGAATACCTAATGATTGAGATGTAGAGATGTGGAATCCACTGCTGCTGGTGGTGGTGGAATTGGGAGAGATGAAAGAGAAGAGAATTAAAAGGGAAGAGAGTTTAACTCCAAATTTCGAAATCAAACAAGAAAGAAACATCAAATTTCGAAATCAAACAAACAAATAAACTCCAATTCATCAAACAAGAAGAATACAATTGAACTGATTTTCTTTAATGATTTGAAGAAATCAAACCTCAACTCCGGTTTTCGCTTGGAATGAAACTACAGAATTCTTGTCTTCAATGATACAATCTCTAGCAGCAGATCTCATAAGTCTCTGAACTTCATCTAAATCCTTGTTTGAATCATTAGAATCACTCTCCTCTGTCAAAACCAATCAATCAAATTGATTTCAACATTATTTAAAATTCTCCATAAACAAAGAAAATTCGTACTTAGAATGAGATATGCAGTTTGCAAGTAGTCTCGTGAAGCATCAATAGGAGCTAAAAGGAACCTTGAAGCTTTCTTCTTCTGCTCTCTTAACCAATCCTTAGGTCCTGCTGTGTAAAATCACAAAAAAAACTTAAAAACCAAAATCAATAGAGAGAGAGAGAGAGAGACGTACAGATGCCAATTGAGAAGGCAGAAGCTGGAGATGGTTGAGAGAGAAACGCTCTTATGTCGGCTTCGTTGAGAAGAGAAGGAGGTTTCGTATTGTTTAGAAATTAATTACGATTGAATATTTCGGTTAGCAACAGATCGCAACAGATACTGTATTGATTTGATGAGGATGAGAAGAGAACGAGGCTTCGTTGAGAAGAGAGGAGGTTTCGTATTGTTTACAAATTAATGTTTAATTAGGGTGTTTAATTATGGTTTATTATTTTAATAAACCATCCTACGGTCCAAAATATCAACATCCTACGATCTAAAATATCTCTCAAAATTGTCTTTTATAAACTGTCTCCCCAACTTATGCACCCTTTGTGTCTTATAACTTAGATGCAAGTCTGGGTACTTGAATTACTGTACGTACATGTTTGCTGCCCATTGCCAGGGCTAGGAAGTAGGAACTAAGTTCTAAAAACATGTGGACTTTCAATCTCAATGTCATTGAGGCCCACTTACTGGAATTAAAAGCCAGTCCGTATTCTACAAATCATAACTAGGGTTTTTTTTTCTCATTGGAGAAACGGAAAAAGGCAGAACTGCATAGAGCATCAATGAAAAGAAGAGTAGAAGTTGAAGATGTAGAAGATGTTTTGCTGCAACAACTGGATGGAAATTTACCAAGTGATGTTTTACTGAACATATTGTTAAGGTTACCTCTAGAGTCTTTATCTCACTTTCGTTGGGTATGCACATCCTGGTATAATTTTATCTCTCATTCTCGTTACCTTGCCAAGTTGAAATAGGTCCCCTTGTGTCATCCTTCGTAATACACATAATTTTAATTTGTCTAAAGGAAACGAGTTTGCAGTAATAGATCATAAAGTTTTTGACAATCAAGAATGTTTGGCAACTACATTCCCTATTAGAGATTGTACTGCATTTGATAATGAAAAATATGTTTTTTTAGGTTGTGTTAATGGTCTGGCTTGTTTTTCTTTATTAACTCGTGATGGTGTTGAAAGATCATACTATATTTGTAATCCAATTACTCAGGATCATGTTATATATCTCACAACAACCTGCACTACAACATCTTCCAACTTATTATCATCATCACTCAGGGTTTGGTTATGATCCAGATACCGATACTTACAAGGTCATTCGAATTCATTATTCTTATGAAAGTCTATTGTCAAAAGCGGAAGTTTGTACTCTTGGTTCCCGTAGCTGGAGAAGTATAGATGACGTTCCAAGTTTTAGGCCGTATAAATCAAATTATGGCGTTTTTGTAAGTGGATCACTTCATTGGTTGGCGTATGAACAACATAGGATGGTTATTGTTTCTTTCAATATGAGTACAGAAAAATTTGGCATAATCCCATTCCCTCCTAGCAAGGACAATCTATCGAAATGTAGGGGTGTTTGAAGAATGTCTACGTATTGATAGTGTGAGTGGGACTTATTCTGAGAATGTAAATGAGATATGGGTGATGAAGATTTATGGTGTGGGGGAATCCTGGAAGAAGGAATTTGCTTTTAGATTGGCTAAAGCCCCAATCATCTCAACAGATTGTTTTCAGGAAATGATGAAAACAAGGAATGGTGATCTTGTCGTTTGCAATTATAATGGTGGGGAAATGGAACTAGCTTATTATGAACTCAAAACGGAAACTTTCAAGCGCATCGGGATTCTAAAAGCCTATCTTATCTTTGTGGGAACCCTTCTTTCACCAAAGAGATTGAATGGTCAGCACCATCGGGTAATTATCTGTAACTTTATTACTCAGTTGCTCATGGATGAAATCTGCGTTCTAATTCGTTCTTTAAATGATGTCTAACAAAACTTCATGCATAAAAGAAAAATTCTGCAAAATTTAGTTAAGGATTTCTTGCAGGTAGAGACGTTTCCTCCACGCAGGCGATAAAAAAGGTCACAAAGTAGCGTTCCTTCTGTGTGGTGAATATTGTCTCTGTGGCTCTGGAAATTAGTACTTTTTAATGGCTAGTTTTTTAGTATTTTCAACTTTTCATTGATTAAAAATGCTAGGATTAGTGAGGTAATAAATTCCCACCTGGAAAGATTTACAATTTCCACATGTTGTGGTGTTAAAAGTGCGTTTTGCGCCTTATGCTAGCTCTTGATCTCGCATGAGAAGTTCAGAACTATTAGTTGAAATCCTTAAATATGTAATATGTCATGGAAGCAAAATAATACTATGTAATTAGCATCAGGTGCTGCAATGAGCCATAGGAACATTCTTAGGCTTATCATATGATGCTATAAAAGGTGAAAGGTTGGAGTCTAAAATGAAAGGACCATATAGATAACTCAACCATATCAGGTGACAGTATACGTAAAAAAAAAAAAAAAAAAAAAGCACCATGCAAGAGAAAAAGAACACTAAACAATGTTGTAAGAGGCTCTGTCATACATATTACTAGGCAAATATATTATTAATGCGGAATTAAACAATAACAATAAATAAGATGAACAAAACACAAGATCTAGAAAAAAACTATTTTTTTTATTGAATATTATGAAGATTACAAGAATCTCTACCTCACAATACTGACAAGCTAAGCCCCACCTGACTCTCTTATGTTTTGGCCTCATCCAAAACACCTTTTATAGACCCCAACCAGGCGTTACGCCAGCATTCAAGACACCAGTCCCGAGGATCACTAAGCTCCCAATACGATACACCTGTATCAGAAACGATGGTTCTGATTAAGGCTAAATAACATTCACCTATTTCAAATCAACTCTCCCGGTTACAGTCATCTCTGTTAGCAAGCCACCCACCGGCACCAAGCCAATGTCGTATGAACCCTTTAACTCCTGGTTATAGTTATTCCTGTTAGCATGGCCTGTGGTCTAGATTGTGCCATCCCTCGTCATATGCTTTTTGATAGTGAGAATGGGTCTATGTTAAAGTCAATGAGCCACCAAAGGAACAACATCAGCCATCCACCTACAGCCACCTCTCTACCCTCATAAATTGATGAAGGCTATAGCAGACCTCAATGAAGACTTAAGCAAAAGCCTTATGACTTCAGTGTATGTATACTGTCTATAAATAGATACTTTGATCTCTGTAAATTATTCAAGCAATCAATTCAATTGTTTCTTGTGTCATTTATATGTTCTAGTATATTCATTCATTCATATAAGTTCATAATTGTATCACAGCCATAAGTCTAACGACAATACAATCATCAAAACCATTAAGCTCTTTCTTCCTTGGTTTCTTGTTTTTTTTTTCTTCATTAATTCTCTCTCACTCTCTTTCATTTTCAATGGAAGGTAGTAGCTCTACCTCTGGTGTCATGGTACCCAGTATTTTCGGTTTCATGTCTACTAAACTTGACAGAACCAATTACCCACTTTGGTTTGCTCAGATGAGACCCATCTTGAAAAGCAAAGATTTAATGGGATTTGTTGATGGAACAAATATAATCCATGTCCACCCGAATTCAAATGTGATGTTGATGGTAAAATTACCACAGAAGTTGATCCAACCTATTTTCATGGCATCAAAGAGATCAAATGATTTTGAGTTGGATTAATAATTCACTCACTCCTCCAGTGTTGTCCACGGTGGCTCTCTTTACTTCATCGTATGATACATGGCTATCACTCAAGAAGCGGTATGCTTCTCAATCCCAAAATTGTATTCTGCAATTAAGAAACGATTTGTTTACTACCAAAGGAGAAGGTCTTTCCATTTCTGATTTTGTTGACAAGATTAATCATATTGCTGATAATCTTGCACTAGCTGACAAACCAGTTGATGATGATGATCTTGTTACTATTATCATGAATAATGTCGGTCCAACCTACGAAGCCACTGTTAGTTCTGCACAAGCACGTGACAGTCCTATATCCTATGATGATCTTGTGGCATTACTCCATAGTGCTGAAATGCGCTTTAAAGCCCAAAATACTCCTGCGCTTGAGACCACTCCAACAGCAATGTATGCACCCAAGTCTCATCAAAACAATTCTGGTACTCGTCGACCTCCAAACTCGAGCTTCTCTTCCTCCCAAGGGTCTTCCAATGCTAGCTCAAACAGGAACAATAATGCTCGGTCCATTTGTCAAATTTGTTCTCGAGCGGGACATATTGCAATTGATTGTTATCAACGCATGAATCAAGCTTATGAAGGCCGTATTCCAACTCAAAAGCTTACTGCTATGGCTGCTGCAACATCTCTGAGCAACATTTCCTCGACATGGATTTCTGACAGTGGTGCCTCGAATCATATTACTCCAGACCTTGCTAACTTAGCAATTCACAACGAATATCATGAGAGAGATCAAGTAGCTGTGGTTAATGGTGCAGGTTTGAATATTGCCCATATTGGTTGTACTAAAATATCTCATGGTGCTTCATCATTTCATATGAACAATATTTTACATTGTCCATCTGTTGCTACTAATCTTCTTTTTGTTCATCAATTTACCCTAGATAATAATTGTTATTTCATTTTCTTCTCTGATTGTTTTTATGTGGAGGACCTAAAGACGGGGAGGACGTTTTTCCGCGGGCAGAGTGAAAATGGTCTCTATCCATTTAGTATTCACAACCAGATTTCTACAAAGTCGGGTCGTCCTTTTGCTTTTATTGGTGTCCGTGTTGGTGCTCAAGTTTGGCATTCAAGGCTAGGTCATTGCGCTTCCAACACCTTTTTACGTCTTGTTTCAAATAAATGTCTTCCTATGCAGGGATCCAGTTCACTTCCTTTTTGCCAATCATGTCCTTTAGGAAAGAGTACAAAATTACCTTTTAAATTGTCAAATTCCATGGTTACTACTCCATTAGAGTTGGTGCATTCAGATGTCTGGTGTTCTCCCACTGTTTCTGTTAAGGGATCAAAATATTATGTTTTATTTGTGGATGATTTTTCTCGATATTCTTGGACTTTTCCTATGCAATTTAAACATGAAGTGTTTGATATCTTTGTTCGATTTAAATTGCATGTTGAAAATCTTTTCTCAACCAAAATCAAAGTCTTTCAATCCGATGGGGGAGGTGAATACACCAAACATCAATTCCAGCAATTTTTAGCTAACCATGGAATTAGTTTTTGTTCTTCTTGTCCCCACCATCCTGAGCAAAATGGGTTGACTGAACGGAAACATCGGCATATTGTTGAAACTGGTCTTACTCTTTTGCTCATGCTCATATGCCAATTACATATTGGGTTGAGGCTTTCAATACCGCATTGTATGTAATTAATTGGTTACCAACTCTTGTTTTAAATTTCATCACTCCATATAAAAAAAAATTCATAAAACCCCAGCATATGATACTCTTCGAGTTTTTGGTTGTGCATGTTTTCCTTATTTAAAACCATATAACACTAATAAATTATAATTTCGGTTAAAGCGGTGTGTGTTTTTGGGTTATTCACTTAATCACCAAGGTAATCGTTGTCTAGATCAGGCTACCGGTCGTGTCTATTTGTCCCATTATGTAGTCTTCGATAAGGGTTCTTTTCCTTTTCAAGAAAATACTAACACAAACTCTGCAGCGGCGTTTTCCCCAGATTCCTTTGCGACACCTGTGATTGAATTGGTTGCACCGACTACTTTCCTTAGTCCCACTCCTAATTCCTCACTTCAAGCCAATATTCCTTCACCAACCATTTCTACTGACTCCCAATCTTCTACCACCATGGAAACCACTTCACTTATCTCTCATGTTCAGACACCTTTGTCCCAAGACCATGAACCAAGAAATGTGGCAGCAACTGTATCTCATCCCATGGTTACTAGAAGTAAGGCTGGAGTTTGCAAGCCAAATCCGAAATATGCCATGCATGTGACGTATGATTCCCATGTTGAACCAACTTTTTTTAGTCAAGCATGCTGAATGGAGAAATGCTATGGGTGTCGAATTCAATGTTTTGCAACGAAGTGGTACTTGGTCATTAGTACCCTCTCGCCCAAATATGAACATATTACCAAACAAATGGGTGTTTAAAATCAAAATACGTTCTGATGGCTCTATAGAACGGTATAAGGCCCGGTTGGTTGCAAATGGCTTTCATCAACAACTAGGCCTTGATTATACAGAAACATTCAGTCCAGTTGTAAAATATTTTACTATTCGCGTAGTCATTGCTTTGGTTGTTCATCACAAATGGCCTATTCGCCAATTAGATGTACAAAATGTATTTCTCCATGGCATCTTATCTGAGAAGGTATATATGCGTCAACCTACTGGGTTCAGTGATCCGAATTTCCCTCATTATGTTTGCAAGCTTCACAAGTCACTCTATGGGTTAAAACAAGCCCCTCGGGCTTGGTTCAAGAGATTTTCTAATTACATAGAAGAGCTTGGTTTTCAAGAATCAAAAGCGGATTATTCATTATTCACATTTCGTAAAGGAAGTGTGATCATTATTTTGCTTATTTATGTTGATGACATTTTAATTACTGGTAATAATCCGTCTTCTATTTCACAGCTCATTTTCAATCTAGGTACCTTATTTTCTATGAAAGATTTGGGTCCTCTTCACTTTTTCCTTAGCATAGAGGCAGTGTATACTTCTCGTGGCTTGTACCTGACACAAAGTAAATATATCTGAGATATACTACAGCGTACAAAATTTCAGGATGCTAAACCAATCTCTTCTCCAGCTCAAACTGGTAAGAAATTGTACAGACTCGTGCACTCCTTAGGGGCGTTTTAGTAATTCTATCTACGAGCCTAAAGCCATGATTATAATTAAGGGAAACTTTTTATTTTGGCGTTAGATAATTGATCGTATTTAATGAGGATAAAAAAATATATTATAATAATAGTTATAAAATAAAATTTCGGTCTCGTAAACTGTTGTCTAAAAATTGTTTGGTTCGAAGGGTGTGATACTTAGAAGAGGTATATATAGAGGTATGACAAGTGGAGTAACTTATTTAAGTAACTCTCGTCACCGCGGGAGTTAGGCTGTCATGCATGGTGTGAAATCTCCACACCTTATTACCATAGCATGACCTGTGGATTAGTTTTACTTATCACAAACAACTCCAAAACCAGTTTAACTAGTGGGAAACCATTTCTTAGGAAGGATCTAGATGAGACGTTCCTTTTTATTAGATGAAACTCTTAGCCTTAACAAGAAAATTTTAGATCTGAGTATTAGCAAAAAGTAGTGGGCTAGTTAGTAGTAGAACAGGAGAAGAAGGATTGAAGAGCAAGGAATCAAAAAGAGATCAAACTGAGTTTAGGTAGGTGATCTGGTTCACATTATACACTATGACAACTTTAACTTCCACATATACTTCCTAAGGTTATTAATCCATTAATATAGATGTTTACAACTCAAAATTTTATTAGAACAAATCACTTGGTAAGGTCAGTAGTTTTTCAAAATAAAAACCATTCTTATATAGTCCTTATGCATATTTAACACACTTTTGACTATTAATAGGCTAACAAAATGGTCAGTTGATTGGTTGATTCTAGGCTGTCCTATAGGTTGTTTTTAACCTGGTTGAAGCCATACTTGTTAGTCATAAATGGTGTAAATGTAGTGGAAATTCTAGCCGGAAAGTTGGGGAAGATGATCGGAGAGAGGAAGGTTTTGAGTGATTGAGAGTGGCTGAACTATCTGAGCATGGATAGCTGCCTACGTATCTGGAAGGGGCGATCCAGAATCAAGCCAAACGTAGTTCCTTTTATAGGTGGCTTAGGTTGTGGATCAATAATGACTCAACGTTCGGATCATAAAAGTGTGCGGATATTCAGGGATTCAATGGGATAGATTCGTAACCGTCGTATGATTTGGAGTTTGAATGTGTCGAACTCGGTGTTCAGAGTGAGTTAGCCCCAAGTCGGATGTGCTCGGATACTTTATGAGATTAGGATTTGAATGGAAGTGAATGAAATATGGTTTTATACGAAGTCGGATGAAATAAGTGTCAAGTCGGTGTTTTACATACCAAGTAAGGGAACTCGGTAATGGGTATATACATAGCCCCTTTCCATTTGGACTGAAGGTAAGTTATTGCCTTTAGGGTAAATGGAAATCAAGTCGGCTGTGAAGAGATGCTTTATGGAACACCAAGAGGCAAAGATTCCGTTGTGTGCTGGTTTGATTGCTAGCTTATAGTTTCGAGGTTTAGGTCATGATGCTCCTTGAGATACGTGTTTTGTCTGTACACGTGGAGGATGTTTGCTGATTTGAATTTGAAAAATCGATCATGGTTTGGTGGGAGATTGAATGGTTGAACGGTTAGATTTGAGGAATAGCATCTGACCGTTGCTTGTTGAGAAGATGTACGGCTGAGATTGTGCACAAGGTTTTCTAAAACACGTTGCTTGTAACTGCTGGAAGAGACCAAGGGTTTTTTGCAAAGGTTTTAAAGCTGCTGCTGCTAAGTTATTTCGAAGGTAACTCTCTCTTCTTCTTCTTCATTTTCTGTCCCTCTTTTTACAGTTTTCGCCTGATTCTCCTTGAAGTTGTTGTTGTTTTTCCGTTCAAATTGCCGGAGTTCGTTGCTTAGTCTTATTTCTGTTGCTTGTATTTGCCTCTTTGTTTCTGTTTATCGCGTTTCCTTTGTTTTTCTGCTTCGTCTTCTTTTTTCCGCCATTGTTAGTCTGCATCTTTTCTTCATTTCGTTTGGAGAAGATGAGTAGTGGTAGTGAGCGAATTAGTGAGAATAGTGGTGAGGGTGAGGCCAGTACTAGCCGAGCTGGAGATGAGGAAGAAATAATTAGTCGTCATGAGATAGAAATCGCTAGAGCTCGGAAAGCCTTTCCAAAGGTTAGGGAAGCATACGACATCCGGATTCGAGATCTCGAGATGTATAGGGTAGATAGTAGGCTGTTCGATCTTGGTGGGGATGACACGTCGACTTTGATCTGTGAGGGTCAATTACGGGCTGGGATGCGACTTCCCTTCTCGAAGTTTGTCTGTGACGTCCTGAATCATTATGAAAAAGCCCCGATAATGATGAACAACAGCTTCTGGCGGGTTATGCAAATCTTTGAGGAGCTGAACAAGCTCGGTTATGACATATGCAAGCCTGACGTTGTAGCATATTTCACCTGTGTGGAGGGTCGGTCTGGTGACTTTTCGTTTTCACTTAATAGGAGGGCTGAGCATGGTCCTCACGAACTTTACAATGCACCGAGTTCCAATGATAATTGGAAGAAGTCGGCCTGTTATAGGATTAGAGGGTCGTTTATCAAGCCTAGTGCCTATCTGAAGCACTTGCGCATTCCCCGCATAGGTATTTAGGTCGTTTGATTTGTATTTTGTACTTGCTTTATTTCTGTGTTCCTCCATGGTCTCTGACTTTTTCCTTGGTAGGTACTGTAGATTATACTCGGGATTATAATCAGAAGATTGACGGGCGCATCCTTCCGGGTAACATTATCGAGTTTGCGGAAGAGTCCTGGGAACGCAAGCGTGCGATCCTGCCTCACCTTGCGCATTTGTTTAAGGATCCCCGTCCAAAAAGAGTTGCTGGTGGTGCGCGTACCGAGCCAGCCGTTTCTAAGGTAAAGGCAGTCAGAAAGAAGAAGGACTTACCTACCGCTGTGGCAGTTGCTACAATTGCTTGTCCCCGACCCGGAGATCCACCTATCGTTCCCCGAGCCGCTCTACCGATGCCTCCAAAGCCTATTCCTGGTCCACCGGGCAGCCAGTTCGGTAGGGTGGAGATCGAGTTGGAGACCTCGAAGAAGAGGAAAAGTTCCAAATCGGCGGGTGTAACCGTGGCTGCACCTGGCATAACCATCTTGAGCGATGCTGAGAGAGCTGGGAAAGAGAGGGAGGCCCAGCGAGCTCGTGCCCAGCAAGCGAGGCAGCAGAAAGGGAAGTCGGTCCAGCAAGATGATGAGGTTCCTCCGACTCGCCCTGCTGATGGCCATTTTGCTCCTATATTTCCTTATAAGGATACTTATGTGAGGTCCAGTGATGCTGCTTGGGAGGATGAAGACATGTGTATCACCCTGATGGAACACATGGCTTTAGATGCTGACGGGGCTCGGGTATGCGAGCGTTCGATCATGGACGACTTCAAGGATCTTAGCTCGTCTATGTACAAGGTATACCCTATTCATCTTTTCGATTCCTTTCCCATTACATGCATTGACTAATCTCGGGTGATCCCTTGTTTCAGATGAACGTTATACATAGCAAGTGGATGGCTCTGCTCGAGAGAGCTAATGAGAAGGAACGGGATGCCAGGAAGGCTAAGGAGGCACTTGCTGCCGAACGTGCCGAGGTAAAGAAGCTGCGCGATCGGCTAGACAAGGAGGAGAAGAAAGTGAGGGCCCTCAACAATGAAGTGTTGGAGGTGAACAAAGAAGTGTTGGAGGTGAAGAAGAAGAATGCCGCACTCGATGCCGAGTTGAAAGATACCAATGAGAGGTATGAGGCTGATAATGCTAGGTCGGTTGAAAGTATCACTGCTTGGCAGAAGATGGCTTATTACTGGCAGCGTCGTGGAATCTGTCGCGAGCTGAAGCTTAAGGAAGTCATCCCCGACTTTGATCCCTTAGCCGATAATGAGCAAATCAATGCCGAAGCCCAAGCCCAGTTCGACTCGGATCAACAAGTGGAGATGGAGAGAGTTGCTAACCTGGCTAGCGAACTCGAGCGTGATGATGGAGTGGCCGAGGCTGGTGCGCAGATTGATGAGGTCGTTGTGCAGGAGGGTGAAGGAGCTGAGGCCATGGATCATGAGGCTGTTGCCTAGCTTTTTTCTTTGTTTGAGAGATGTGAGGTTTTTGTTTTTGAGCATCTGGCTGTATGAAACTAAAGAGGGATAATTTCGACTCAGGTCGGTCTTTTGAATATGAATGGTTTGAATGTACACTTTGTTTTGAAAAAATCTGTTTTATTCATGTATGCATCCTATTGCTTGCCTTAAATATTCTAAGTATAGAGCTGATGCCTTAGCTTGAAGTGGGTATTCTATGGAATGTACGTCTTAAGATATTTTCCATTCCACGGTCTATCGACTCAGCTTCCTTCATGATCAATTAATCTGTATGCTCCATTACCCAAGTCGGATTGAATAATGTAGGGTCCTTCCCAATTAGGGTTGAATTTTCCATCGCCCACGACCTTGGTGTTCTGAAAGGTTTGTCTTAAGACCAAGTCTCCTGGTTGGAAAGTCCTTGGCCTTACTCTTTGATTGTAACTCCTTCTTAGTATTTGCTGGTAACGAGCTGTTTGTATGGTAGCCTTATCTCGCCTTTCTTCCAACATGTCTACCTCATGTGCTAGGAGATTTTCGTTTTCCTCTGATTCTACCAATTCCGACCTAGTTGTTAAGTAAGTCAACTCGGTAGGTATGACAGCTTCAGTACCGTAGCATAACGCAAACGGTGAGACGCCTGTTGATGTGCGTGGAGTCGTTCTGTAGGCCCATAGGACTCTATCTAGCTCCTGTATCCACTTATCTTTTTCCGCCTCTAACTTTTTCTTGAGTGTATTCATTATTGTCTTGTTAGTGGCTTCAGCCTGGCCATTACTTTGTGCGTATCGTGGTGTAGATAGCGCGTGATTGATTCGCCAATCCGAGTAAAACTCCTTAATCGTGTTACCACAAAATTGTTGGCCATTATCAGTGACCAATGTGTGTGGTAGGCCAAATCGAGTGATTATGTATTTCCAAATGAAATTCTTGACCTCTTGTTGTCTAATTTTCCGAAATGGAATTGCCTCTACCCATTTAGTAAAGTAATCTATGGCAACTAAAAGATATCGCTTTTTACTCCTATCCCTCGAAAGCGGTCCTACAATATCGAGCCCCCACATGGCAAATGGCCATGGGCTAGATATCGTCTTGAGATCTCTCGGGGGTTGATTGTGTAGAGGTGAGAATCGTTGACATTTGTCGCAATGTTGCACAAAGATCTCTGAGTCGGCCTGCATGTAGGGCCAGAAGTATCCTTGGTTTCTTGCTTTCTGTGCTAGGGAACGAGCCCCGGCATGGTTTCCACACTCTCCTTGGTGGATTTCTGCTAGGATCATCTGAGCTTGACGAGGTGGTAGGCATCTGAGGTAAGGTCCTCGGACCGATTTTCTGTATAGCCTTCCATCGAGGATCAAGTAACTCTTGGTTTTTCGTTCCAGTTTTCTGATTTCTGACTCGTCGTCTGGATAGACTCCCTTGATGTAGTTCATTGTCGGGGCCATCCACGAGTCCTGGATTTCTTGTTCAGATATGTCAATGAAGTCTGAGATTGTATTGACGTGAAGGGATTTATCTTCGTATGCTGGAATATTTCTTATTTCGACCTGTATCTCCCTGGTTGTTTCCGTGTCGACCTGGGATGCCAGGTAGGCGAGACTATCCGCATGACGGTTTTCATCCCGGGGAATATGTTGGATTTCCCATTTCTCGAAACTGCTTAGCAAGCACTTCGTGTAATGAAGATATAACTTAAGTGTTTCTTCTCTTGTTTCATAATCCCCAAGTAGTTGACTTACTACTAACTGGGAATCACTGTAAATCTTGATTTTTTGCAAGTTAATATCCCTTGCCATACGTAAGCCCATTACAAGGGCCTCGTATTCCGCATCGTTATTCGAAGAGGTGAAGTTCAGTCGTATTGACTTCTCGATTATTACCTTCTCAGGAGATATGAGTGTTATACCTATCCCGACTCCGTTATTGTTTTTTGATCCGTCTACATATAACTTCCACATGGGTTCTCCTTGTGGGAAATCGTCCCGTGGTTCTTCCTCGGGTATCCAGGTGATATCTTCGATTGGATAGTCAACAAGGAGGTCGGCGACGACCTGGCCTTTCTTGCTATTCCGGGGCGTAAAAATGAGTTCGTGATCCCCCAGCTCCTGGGTCCATTTAGCCATTCGACTTGACTTGTTCCTATTTTCCAACACTTGCCTCAATGGGGCATCAGTTATAACTCTAATCTTGTGTGACTGAAAGTATGGTTTCAGCTTCCTAGAGGCGAATAATAGGGCCAGTCCTACTTTCTCGAGGCTAGAGTACCTGAGTTCGGATTGTAGCAGAGTTTTACTAATGAAATAAATGGGTCGTTCGTTACCTTGTTCATCTCTGAAGAGAACAGCGCTGATTGCATGGTCGGAGCTGCCAAGGTATAATCCGAGTACGTCCCCTGGCTGGGGTACTGTTATGACTGGCGGGGTTGCCAAGTAAAGCTTTAGTTCGTCGAATGCCTGCTGGCATTCTGTCGTCCACTCGTATTTGGAACCTTTCTTGAGTAGCTGTAGCAATGGTCTTTGCTTGTCGGATGCACGAGCAATGAACCTGTTTAGTGCAGCTAGCATTCCGTTTAACTTTTGGACTTGCTTCTTCGTTGAGGGACTCGGCATGTCCAATATTGCCCTGATTTTCTCGGGGTTAGCTTCTATTCCTCGTTGTGTGATGAGATAGCCCAAAAATTTGCCTGATGCTACTCCAAATAGGCATTTTTGTGGGTTTAGCTTCATGTTGAAGTCATGTAGCCTTTTGAAGGTCTTTTCCAGGTCGGATATGTGAGATGATTTGAGTTTATTTTTAACTATCATATCATCTACATATACCTCCATGGTGTCACCTATCATATCCTCGAACATTTGTGTTGCAAGTCGTTGATATGTAGCCCCGGCATTGCGTAGGCCAAAGGGCATGACCGTGTAGCAATACGTACCTCTTTCCGTAATGAATGCTGTTTTTTCCTGATCTTCTTCTGCGAGCTTAATTTGGTTATACCCTGAGTAACCGTCCATCATCGAGAGGAGCTCGTGGCCCGCAGTAGCATCCACTAGTTGGTCTATCCTTGGTAGTGGAAAGCTATCCTTTGGGCATGCCTTATTTAGGTCTGTAAAGTCTATGCATACTCGAATTTTGCCGTTAGGCTTCACGACGGCTACTATGTTCGAGAGCCAGTCGGGATATTTGACTTCTCGTATGAATTTAGCATCAATTAGTTTCTGGACCTCGGTATTGACCGCCTTTGCTAAGTGGGGTGCCAATTTCCGTGCCTTTTGTTTTACTGGTCTTTTTGTTGGATCGACATGAAGTTTATGGCATGCAACATTAATGTCTATACCAGGCATGTCAATATACGACCAAGCAAGAATATTCTTATTCATTTTCAAAGTTGCAATGAGTTGCTCTTTTACAATAGGGTCTAAATTATCTCCTACATATACAACTCTAGGTTCGGCTTCAGTGCCTATGTTGACTGGCTCACCCTTCTCGATGGTTGGGGAGTCGGTGACAAGCTTGCCTTCAGTGGCATCAGTGAGTGGCTCAGAAATGGCCTTGCCGTCAGGGGCTTCAGAAATTAGCTCAGTACCGACCTTGCCGTCAAGGGCTTCAGAGATCGGTTCAGTAGTGGCCATGCCGTCAGTGGCTTCAGAAAATGGCTCAGTACCGACCTTGCCGTAAAGGGCTTCAGAGATCGGCTCAGTAGTGGCCATGCCGTCAGTGGCTTCAGAAATTGGCTCAGTACCGACCTTGCCGTAAAGGGCTTCAGAGATCGGCTCAGTAGTGGCCATGCCGTCAGTGGCTTCAGAAATTGGCTCAGTAGTGGCCTTGCCATCGAGGGCTTCAGAAATTTGGTTGACAGTGAGCTTTTCAGGGCTAACGACTGTCACCTTTTTTGCTTCCTTATTAGGGAGGGGTATGACCTCAGGAATGGCATGGCAGCCATGTGCCTCAATTTGGTCACCCCGGAGTTCCATTATACCATTTGGTCCAGGGAATTTGATGACCTGGTGGTATGTAGACGGAACAGCTCCCATCCTGTGAATCCATTTCCGACCAAGGATAGCATTGAACTGCGTCGGAACATCAAGGACATAAAAGAGGCATTCAACTGTAACCTCATCCTCATCCTCTCCTGTAGCAACAGGGAGGGTAAGCTGGCCCTTTGCCGTTGTCTCTGTCGAGTTGAAAGCAAAGAGTGTGACATTGGGGGTCTGTAAGACCGAGTCGGGCATGAGCATTTGAGCGAAAGCCTTGTTAAACAGTACGTCACAAGAGCTCCCTGGGTCTATTAGCACTCTCTTAGTGGTCCATCCACCAATTCGGATATGGACAACTAGTGCATCATTATGTGGCAAGCATACATTCTTCAAGTCGTGGTCAGAAAAGATCAGTGCATTCTTTCCTTGCACCTGCTTGGCTATCACTGCCTGATGAGTGAGCTGAAATATATGGTGAATATGATTCACTTTCTGTCACTTAGCTCGGGATGTCCATTCAGGTGGACGAGTATCCATGATCATGTTTATCGTTCCTTTTGCCTTGGAGGTGTTGTCTGTTCTTTTGCGCTTATCATTAATCTTCTGACGGAGGTCATCAGACTCCTCTGCCAAGAAGTCATTCAAGTGTCCATCCATCCTGAGCTTGTGGCAATAAGTTCGGAGATACCGACAATCTTCTGTTGCATGATGTCGGCAATTGTGTAACTTGCAGTATGGATTTTCTTCTATGGGTTCAAGCTCATGGACTGTTGGCTTGAAGTAATCTTCTTCTTTGATTAGTTCATACAACTGCGTATTTGAACATTTGAACGGGTTAGGAAACCTGTGCTTCACCGAGCTGTTAGATTGCTTACCTCGGGGGGGACCTTTTGTTGTTTTCGGCTCTGGATTTTTGGAATTGACCGTCTGTACGGCAGAGACATGTTCTCTTGTTTTTGCCAATGCCTCTTCAAGTTTGATGTACTTATCAGCACGGACATACAGGTCTTCCAGTGTCGGTGGTGCGTCGAGGATGATATTTTTCCCCAAGGCGGTTTCGGGGTGAACAGCCGAGATGAACGCTAACAGGCATGCGTTCTCATCTGGACTATCTGCCTTGAGGCACTCCTTCTTAAAGCGAGCCATGAATTTTTTGGTTGTTTCGGTGTCACCCTGCTTAAGTCGGAATAATGCGGTTACCTCAGTTTTTCGCCGCTTATTGTGGATGTATTGGGTGACGAAGAGTGCCTCAAGCTGGTCGTACGACGTGATTAAGCGTTCTGGGAGTCGGTGGTACCAGTCGATAGCACTACCTCGGAGTGAGGCAGAAAAGAGTCTGCAGAAGATATCCTTGTACTTGGGCCACAGTGCCATGCTGGTCTTGAATTGTAGGACGTGGTCCATGGGGTCACCACTTCCATCATAGGTTGTGAACTTAGGGGGAATGAAGTGTGGGGGTGGTTCCTGATGAAGGAGGTCATCGTGTAAGGGCTCTGTTCTATATTTTTCTAAGGTGGTGTTGGCCACCCTTTGAGCAGTATTGGCCTTACCAGATTCCTGGTTGTTCTTATGAAGCTGGGCTGAAAGTTGTAGGAGGCGGTTGTGGGTTTCTTGCATTTCAGCCATGGTGGGGGCGGTGGTGTTGCTGGAAGTTGGTATGACGATAGGGTTGTTGGTGTTGATTTCATCAGTTGCTTGGCCAGCTGCCGGAGGGATGGTAGGGCTTTTCAGTTGAGCGTTTTCAGCTAGCAACTTGTTGATCTGCTCCTGTTGTTCAGTAAGTTGTCGTTGGAAGGTCTCAAATTGCTCTTGTGTGATTCCGGCCATGGTCTTCGTCAGGTTATGATTCGTTCACAGTCAGTCGGCGCCAATGTAAATGTAGTGGAAATTCTAGCCGGAAAGTTGGGGAAGATGATCGGAGAGAGGAAGGTTTTGAGTGATTGAGAGTGGCTGAACTATCTAAGCATGGATAGCTGCCTACGTATCTGGAAGGGGCGATCCAGAATCAAGCCAAACGTAGTTCCTTTTATAGGTGGCTTAGGTTGTGGATCAATAATGACTCAACGTTCGGATCATAAAAGTGTGCGGATATTCAGGGATTCAATGGGATAGATTCGTAACCGTCGTATGATTTGGAGTTTGAATTTGTCGAACTCGGTGTTCAGAGTGAGTTAGCCCCAAGTCGGATGTGCTCGGATACTTTATGAGATTAGGATTTGAATGGAAGTGAATGAAATATGGTTTTATACGAAGTCGGATGAAATAAGTGTCAAGTCGGTGTTTTACATACCGAGTAAGGGAACTCGGTAATGGGTATATACAAATGGTCTTAGATTCACCTGAGGTTGAACTAGCTTAATAAGATGGAAATTAGTATATAGCAAGGTGGTTTTGAACTGACTTATGAATTGTACAATTGCTAGTAACTGGAAGTTGTATGGCGGGACAATTAGTTGTTCAAATCACCTGGTTCTTTGAGTCAATAGGTGACCTAAAATAGGTAGTTTCAAGAGAAATATCAGGGCAGATGATTTTAAGTGTCGAACACCGATACCTCGCATATATATAGTAGGGAATAAATTGTAATATTCAGACACATTACAGTGGAAGTTCCATTTCTGAAAAATTAGTTTTGAAAACTTTAGTGTCGATATAAATTCATTAATAGGCTATGGTTTCTATTATATCATTTCTTAGAAAACATACGAAACCCGAGATATACACGACTAGAAAAATAATAATGACAGAGAGTAGTTTCGCAATATCTTTAGATCTTAATTTATAAAATTCCCTTGTGTTTCTAGGATTGCGACTTAGTGTTATACTTGGGTTTCTTCGAGTTTCAAAGAGAACGTGGGAGCGTGTTGAGGTAGGGACTTACATTTTTTTAATATTATCCTCTCGTGGTTCATATTTTAATAAATGTTGCAGTACAGTTCGTATAGTGATGATAAAAATGCATGCATGGTTTTGTTTGGTATATATTGTACTCGTGGCTTACCGATTATAGCTTTTATCGAAGTAAGTAGTTACAGATATCATGTTTTAAACTAGAGTTGCTAAAGTAGTACAGGATATTGTTTTATAAACAGAAAAAACTACTGAAGGTTTTATTGAATCATCTTTTTTCCAGGATGGGAAAAGGGAGATGGATTTTGTATGTGGGATGTGCGATCCCAGTTGTATATTGGTATAGTGTGAGGTTCCTGAATTGGGAATGATCTGGGTGCTTACACGAACATATTATTACAGATCGAATTATAATCCCTTCGGCTAGTGCCCGTGTCTGGTAGCCGTGAATAGGGAACTGGTTTGATGGCTGATAAATTCAGGACTCGTCACACATGTCAGATTAAATTAATTATTATTAAAAGACACCCTATATATTATATATATTGTATAACGACGCGGTCTGGCAAGGGATCTGTGAATTCATATAGAGAAGGAATTGTTGTAATATTCCGGAGACGACAGTTCTTTCTAGGATTACATACGCGTTGTTCACCTTTAGACGGTGAATGGGCACTTTCTAGAGGCGAACACTGTTGGATGTTTCCGGGAATTCCTCTTTTACCTTCCTGGATTACCATGCTTTTAGTGGTACGTTGTTGGTGCTTAGTGTGCTGTGGAGATACATGTTACCTCGAGGAGGTTTAGACGCAAAGGGTGAGAGTTAGTCCACTCTTGGATGTGTGTCAGGATCCTGTGCAGTCTGCAGTCGTCGAACGGCTGACCACCGTAAGTTAGGGACTCCTCGTATCAGGAGGCGTGGTCAAAGGGCCCACCTGAGCCCTAAAAGAGGGTTAATGTCTTTGGACACAAAAACGGTAATCACTACCCGACCGGATAATCAGGAAAACAACGGTGCATGTTCACACTGGAAAGTACTGAACCAAGAAGATTTGCCTGGGGCTGGGGCTGAGTTCCAGTCGTATTCTCACCACTCTAATAGGATGCAGCTACCCGCCTTATTGTATGAATGTTTGAATACTACTTATTATTTATAGTAGAAAATACTTTACATTATATTTATTATCATTACACTTCTTATTTAAACTTGCATATTTAAACTGTTAGCATGATTTATCGTCATGGTTGGATAATATTTTGGGAATGTGGGTTTTTACTGAGCAAGTGGATTATGCTCACCCTACCATTACCCTTTTCAGCTGAGCCTGTTGTTGCAGCAGACGATGACAGGGATGATCACTACATTTATCTGATGTGAGATCGAGTGTAGTCTAGGGTTGTAACTTTTTGACCTGTTTATATGTATATACGTAGATGTCACACTCGAAAACAGTCTTATATATGTATTATCAGAATCTTGTGATGTATAGAGTATAATTTTCTATATAAATACAAAAATGTTTTTGCGGATTTGTGATAAGTGCGAGTTAATAAAATGACGGATTCAACACCAGACTTCCACGGATTTTGTTATGATTAATAGAGTAGAAATGACGAATTGCCCATGGTGTTGATGATAATGCCTCGAGATTCGATTTAGGTCTTATTCGGACATGGGTCGGATTTTGGGGTGTTACAGAAATTGAGTTTGTATGATGGTGAATCTCTTGGCGATCCAACTGAATTTCGGAGTATAGTAGGCCCTCTCCAATATTTGACAATTACTCGTCCAGATATTGCTTTTGCGGTCAATCAAGTGTGCCAATTCATGCATCAACCAACCACAACCCATTGGAGTGCGGTCAAACGAATCCCACATTATGTGAAAAGTACCTACGATCATGGCCTGTTTTACCAACCTGGTTCTCTTCGTTTTGAAGCTTATTCAGATGCCGATTATGCTGGAAATCCTGATGATCGTCATTCCACTGGTGGCTATTCTATTTATCTTGGCTATAATCCCATTTCTTGGAGTGCTAAAAAACAAGGCATTGTATCTCGCTCTAGCACTGAAGCAGAATACCGTCAATTGGCATACACTGCGGATGGGATTTCCTGGCTTCGATCCTTGTTTAAAGATTTGGGTATCTTTCTTTCTACACCACTTATTTGGTGTGACAATATCAGCTCAATATCTTTAGCATAAAATCCGATGTTTCATGCACGAACCAAACATTTGGAAGTAGATTATCACTATGTCCGTGATAAGGTGATTCATAAAGAACTTGATGTTCGATATCTTTGTACTGAAGACCAGGTAGCAGATGTGTTCACTAAAGGGTTGTCGTCGACTCGTTTCAAGTTGTTGGCAAACAAGCTTATGGTGTGTTCCCGCCCCATTCGCTTGCGGGGGTATGATAGTGAGAATGGGTCTATGTTAAAGTCAATGAGCCACCAAAGGAACAACATCAGCCATCCACCTACTGCCACCTCCACAACCACCTCTCTACCCTCATAAATTGATGAAGGCTATAACAGACCTCAATGAAGACTTTAAGCAAAAGACTTATGACTTTAGTGTGTGTATACTGTCTATAAATAGATACTTTGATCTCGGTAAATTATTCAAGTAATCAATTCAATTGTTTCTTGTGTCATTCATATGTTCTAGTATATTCATTTATTCATATAAGTTCATCACTTTTACTCCCCTTCATTTTGCTCCATTCAAGATATCATATATGAAAATTAAAGTGGTGAGTCTAAATTAGTTTGGCATATTTTGTTCTGTGTTTCACAACAAATACATTCAATTTACCAATTAGTTTAGCTGAGTATTAGTTGAAATGAATGTTATGTTTTATAGTTCTCATATATTGAATTTTGGGTGCTCGATCTCTTATCCTTGTGCGTTGGAGCTGTGTTTGGTTGGACATTTTACAGGGAGCTGCAAGTCAATGGCTGCAACTCTATAGGTTGGTTACCATGATTGTGAATAACTTAATGAATGAATATATTAGAACATAGCAATGACTAAAGAAACAATTGAACTGAGCTTAGTTACTTGAATAATTTACAGGAGATCAAAGTATCTATTTATAGACAGTATACACACAATAAAGTCATAAGTCTTTTACTTAAAGTCTTCATTGAGGTCTGCTATAGCCTTCATCAATTTATGAGGGTAGAGAGGTGGTTGTAGATGGATGGCTGATGTTGTTCGTTTGGTGGCTCATTGACTTTAACATAGACCCATTCTCACTATCATACCCCACAAGCGAATGGAGCGGGATCACACCATAAGCTCGTTTGCCAACAACTTGAAACGAGTCAACGTCAATCCTTTAGTGAACACGTCTGCTATACCCGGTTCAATACAAAGATATCGAACATCAAGTTCTTTATGAATCACCTTACCACAGACATAATGATAATCTACTTCCAAATGTTTGGTCTGTGCATGAAACACTGGATTTGATGCTAAAGATATTGAGCTGATATTGTCACACCAAATAAGTGGTGTAGAAAGAAAGATACCCAAATCTTTAAACAAGGATCGAAGCCAGGAAATCTCAACCGCAGTGTATGCCAATTGACGGTATTCTGCTTCAGTGCTAGAGCGAGATACAATGCCTTGTTTTTTAGCACCTCCAAGAAATGAGATTATAGCCAAGATAAATACAATAGCCACCAGTGGAATGACGATCATCAGGATTTCCAGCATAATCGACATCTGAATATGCTTCAAGACGAAGAGAACCAGGTTGGTAAAACAGACCATGATCGTAGGTACTTTTCACATATTGTAGGATTCGTTTGACCGCACTCCAATGGGTTGTGGTTGGTTGGTGCATGAATTGGCACACTTGATTGACCGCAAAAGCAATATCTAGACGAGTAATTGTCAAATATTGGAGAGCGCCTACTATACTTCTAAATTCAGTTGGATCGCCAAGAGATTCACCATCATACAAACTCAATTTCTTACCAGTTTGAGCTGGAGAAGAGATTGGTTTAACATCCTAAAATTGTGTACGCTGTAGTATATCCCAGATATATTTACTTTGTGTCAGGTACAAGCCACGAGAAGTATACACTGCCTCTATGCCAAGGAAAAGGTGAAGAGGACCCAAATCTTTCATACAAAATAAGGTACCTAGACTGAAAATGAGTTGTGAAATAGAAGACGAATTATTGCCAGTAATTAAAATGTTATCAACATAAATAAGCAAAATAATGATCACACTTCCTTTACGAAACGTGAATAATGAATAATCCGCCTTTGATTTTTTAAACCCAAGCTCTTCTATGTAATCAGAAAATTGCTTGAACCAAGCCCGAGGGGCTTGTTTTAACCCATAGAGCGACTTGTGAAGCTTGCAAACATAATGAGGGAAATTTGGATCACTGAACCCAGCAGGTTGACGCATATAGACCTCATCAGATAAGATTCCATGGAGAAATGCATTTTGTACATCTAATTGGCGAATAGGCCATTTGTGATGAACAACCAAAGCAATGACTACGCGAATAGTAGAATGTTTTACAAGTGGACTGAATGTTTCCGTATAATCAAGACCTAGTTGTTGATGAAATCCATTTGCAACCATTCGGGCCTTATATCTTTCTATAGAGCCATCAAAACGTCTTTTGATTTTAAAATGTTCATATCTGGGCGAAAGGGTACTAATGACCAAGTACCACTTCGTTGCAAAGCATTGAATTCGGCACTCATAGCATTTCTCCATTCGGCATGCTTGACTGCTTGACCAAAACAAGTTGGTTCAACATTGGAATCATACGTCACATGCATGGCATATTTCAGATTTGGCTTGCAAACTCCTGCCTTACTCCTAGTAACCATGGGATGAGATACTACTGCACTGCTAAGAGAAATGGTAACTCTAAGTTAGTTTGGCATATTTTGTTCTGTGTTTCACAATAAATACATTCAATTTACCAATTAGTTTAGCCAAGTATTAGTTGAAATGAATGTTATGTTTTATAGTTCTCATATATTAAATTTCAGGTGCTCGATCTCTTATCCATGGGCGCTGGAGCTGTGTTTTGTTGGACATTTTACAGGAAGCTGCAAGTCAATATGGCTGCAACTCTATAGGTTGGTTACCATGACTGCTTAGGTCAAGTTCTTACCTTCTTTGATTGGTGGGTAAATAAGACTGAGGGTCGATCGTGATCTGGTGCTTTTGAGAGTGTTTTGGACTGCCTTTTACTTCTTAGAATAACATGCCACATTGGGTTTTAATCTTTTGTTCTTAAGTTTCTCTCTTAATTAAAGAGTCGTCAGTCGTCTATATATATATGTAATTAACTCTAAATTATGGCGACATTTGAATGTTTTTTGCTAGACTTCACTAATACTGTTACATTACAATATATGAACCAATTTTTTTGCTGTAGTTCACAAGAGCTAAAGTTACCTTGCTAGTAGGTGCAATAAGCTACAGGCTTTTGGTTTCTCTAAGCTGTTTCAAGTTCCTACATTCATTGTTTAAAGTTACCTTGCTAGTAGTCTCACTTTCAGTGATTCTCTCACCAAGTCCATCTGGCTACTTGAATAAGTGTTAGTATTTTGTAGTTCTAAAGGAACTATCAATCTCCCGAAGTTACATGCAATTTTGCCGAGTTTCTTAGAGATAGTTGTCTCTGACCAAGAACTATGAGACCACCCCAGAATGAAAGGGGTGACTGAGGGATCTTGAAGAATTACAAAGCAATGTACAAAAAAAAAATTTAATTCTGCACCCATACAGTTAAAAATAGTCTCAGCAGTGTCTTTCAGTGGCATGTTTCGGTCCTCTTTGGATAGAATTACCACTTCTTAGCTTTTAATTTGCCTCTGACCATCAGATGAAATGTGAATACCAATCACCTTCTAAGACTTCAATGTGAGATAGTAATTACTTCTTAGTACTGCATGTATGTTTCCCTCATTACAGTAGAAAGATGTACAAGGAAGAAATGCAAAAGTAGATTAGGGTAGTCTGCATGGTGGGTTTATGTACACCTTTCTATGGTATATGTAATGTAGTAGCCCTTATTAGTGATTTTAGTATGTTATGCTAGGAGCTATTAACAGGCTACCAATATCTATTATCTTTATTACTTTTAGAAGGGAGCAGGGCTAATGAATTGTAAACAATCTATTGGCTAGAAAATAGAAAAATATAATAATTTTTTTATTCAACTGTGGTACAGCCAACCAAATTTTGACATGTAAATATAGAAACTAATGCCTAATCCGGTACTACGCACTGGTTAATTTTAATTTATCCGTGTCTGATTAGCATTCAAATTTTAAGTTATTAATTTTATTAAATATTATAAATTACACTAATTTATTAAATCACACCGGTTAATTTTAATTTATCTGTGTCTGATTAGCATTCAATTTTTAAGTTATTAATTTTATTAAATATTATAAATTACACTAATTTATTAAATTGTATGAAATAATTATTTCTTAAGTAAATTCATTATTCTCATCGTATTTTGTTTATTTTTTTATTTTTTTTAAAATTATTAGGCCTTTTGTTTTTGTTTATAAATAAAAATTCAGCTCATAAATAAAAATATGTTAAATTACAATAAAACCATGACTAAAAAGGTATTTTAGTCAGAATAAGGTGACAAAATTCTAAAGCTCAATTCTCATTAACCGGAACTTACCTCTAAATTTTATTAAAGTTTATAATAGTAATATAGATATGGAAATCAAACTATATATGATATTATGAGCTGGGTTTTGATAAATTTTATAAACCATATATAACTCAACCCGCCCCATACAGAATGAAGAATTATGGGTCTCGCACAGACCCTGTGCGTGCATGTTAGTAAATGTCGAGGGAAAATACTTTGAAGGAACCTACCTCCATCAAAGAATTTTTGGAACATTCTTTTGTATGTGCTTTACATGTGTCCATATATTAAATGAGTTCTTTGGGAGAAACAACACATTTAATGAGTTAGCTTTTATTTATTAAATAAACTCTTAAATATATATTAAATAATAAATCTTTTTTATTGAACATTAAATGAGAACTAAGATAAGTTTTTTATTCACTTTTTTTTTTTTTTTTGTAAAAATAAAGAATACTAATATTTTAGATAATTCTTTTATGTTAAAATCCAAAAATCATCTCAAATTAGTGATCAAATATTAAAACTTTTAAACAACCACAATCAAATACAAAAACTTTGATATTTTTATTTTTATTTTTATGGGTGGTCTCTAAAATTATTAACAAAAACTTGTTCATGTCCCACTAGGGTTAATAACACCCCATACGTGTAGGTTTTTTAGAAATCAAATATGAGACATAAATCTTTTTTATTAAGAAATAATATTAAATTTTTTTATTTTATTTTTTAATAAAAATAATATTAGGTTTCACAAATTTATTTAAGAATTTAATTACTAAATACAAATAGTTGAAAATCAACTCATTTAATATGTATTTTATTTTCTCCTAAAAGAATTATTTAATATATGGACACGTGTAAAACACTTAAGAAAGTTTCCATCAAATGATTGATGGACCTAGTAATGCTCAATGTCAAACATTATCTAAGCGGTCGATGAAGATATTTTTGGAACAGCAAAATATGATTCAATACTCACTGGAGTACCAAAGATTTCTAACTGTCTAAGTGGTGGGCCGACCATCAGTGCAATACCAAAAACCATCCCAACACCCGTGATAATCATCAGATATTCGATTCAAATCAACGGCTCTGATTTTCTAATAATTGTGGGTCCCAATATATGTTTCTATCAGCTTTATTATGAATCCTACTAGCAAAACAGAAAAAAAAAAAAAAAAATCTTCACAACGAGTCAACGAGTCAACGACCCTGATTGATATCAATCCAATCTTATCTTTCTTCTTCACATGCTGACTGACATGCATATGTATGCACTTTGTCTGAAATAAAAGGGTAATTTAGTCTTTTTAAAATTACAATGTTGTTTATATATATAAACTGTTTTGCATCAACCTTTACTGTCTTCTTGTTTGGCACAGTGGTAGAGAGAGAGAAAAAACCAACACTTGACACTTCACTCTTTTGTCTCTCTCTCTCTCCACCGCTTATGAGCTTTGTTTTTTAAACAAACCAAACACAATCTTCAAGAACTAGGGTTTGGTTTTTACTCTCTTCTTCAATTCTATCTAAATAGTTTCATTTTCTTCTTCATTTCTTCTGTAATTTTGATTACTAGAAGAAGAAGAAGAAGAAGAAAGAACAACGAGAGATCTTTTAGATCTATTAATACGAAAGAAATAGTTTTGTTTCTTTCGTTTTCTGAAAGAACAGATTAAGAATTGGTATGAACTGTAATCATGTTAATTGCTTTATAAAAAATTTGAAATGTGAAGATTTCGTTTGATTTTTTTTTTTTTTTATAAATGAACATGTTAACATTTACTTTAATCATAATCAATTTGGTTAGTTTTATGTTTAATCATGATCAGTTTGGTTTTTATGTTAACAATTAGTTTAATCAGTTTTTGATAAATTATGAAACAGAATTGCTTTTGTATTTATTGTGATATATTTAATATCTTTGAAGATTTATAAGAAGAATAGAGTTTGCATGTAGCTTCTTTTCTATTTGTATAGCTTTGAGAATTCTTAGTTTAGATTGGTTGAGAATCACAGTAGTTCAATTTTTTTAATAAGAAAGTTATTTCTGTGTTGCAGAGAATTGCGTTTTCATCTATTAAATTTCTTTGAGAAGTGTTCAAGCTTTAATCATGGAGGCGATTGAAGGTTTTACACTATATCTTATTTAGTTTTTCTGGAATTTGTCTGTGGAGGTTTCTTCTTCCACTTTTAATGATTTTTTGACATTTCTCATTTGTTTGAATCAATTTCAGTGAGTTCATTAATGCATCAGAAGAATTTGATTGAAGAAATGAGAGAATTGTGGAAACTCAGGACTGCTGTCATGATGGAGAAATGTATGGAGAGGGACCAAGTAGTTGTGTGTCCCAAGCCGCGAAGACCATATATGAGGTTAGCCAACATTCAGTGTTCACGTAACTGTTTCTAGGATAAAACCGTTAGATAGGATATTTATGAGACTAGTATATAACGATATCAATATGCTTACATGGGTACATGCTGCGGTTTTTGTTTCCTTCCATTCCAAAAGAGGACATTAAATTATTATTATCATCATCTCGTGCTTAGTACATACTGCAGTAGTCCCCAACATTACAATTGGCATTGAACAACATTTCCGCCAACAGTGTGTATTGGATGTAGATTTTAGGCCATATTTCATATTATTTAGATTATGCCGGTCTTTACCCACAATTTTCGATATTATCTCTATTTTTTGAAAAGTCCCGCTCTTCAGTTATTTTCCCTAGATTTATGGATATTTTGCGGACAAGCTGTGGTATATTTACACTATTAAACACCAAATATCAGTTCCGGTTGGCCCAAAAATCGGCATACATATCGCAATTTACTATGATCTTATTTAATGATTACTGTTGTTCAGTTGGAGACAATAGCTTAATCTTATCTTTAATTCTTGCTTCTAGTCGATTATCTTCACAAAAATAATTCCATTCTAAGTATCTTATGTAACTTTGTGTTAGACACGTTGTTGTTACAATCCTAGTTATCTCCAGTTCAAAACACTATACAAACACGTTTATTGTCTGGTACAATCTAACTGCACATTTGTCCTCTTCCGTATCTGTTTGTGGCTTCCACATATAAGCTGGCTACCCATGGTATGGCACCATGAGCAACATGGTGCCTATGAAGTGTAATTGGGGAATTAGCGAGAAGTTCCTTTTGTGTCATAGCTTCTTATTGATTGAGTTGATATAAACTTTATTTATTGCCGAACAAGACAGTATTGTGAGAGAACGTCACCAGTCTTCAGTGATAACAGCTATGTTGGCAATATATGGTAAATTTACCTATAACAAATGCCAAAGTGTTCTTTTTTTCATGCTAATCAGTACAATGGCAGCAAAGTGACATACTCTTCTGGAGTATGGCCTGACCAATTGGACCATTGATAATCTTAAAGAATATGTCCTGTCTACAATGTTGAGGTAGTGAACTATATAGTTTTGTGTTGTCCTTTTTTTTGGCACGTTTGTCTTCTTTTTAGTTAGAGTCTAGTTTTTTCTTAGGTTATGGGCCTACTTAGCGAGAAGTTCCTTTTGTGTCATAGCTTCTTATTGATTGAGTTGATATAAACTTTATTTATTGCCGGACAAGACAGTATTGTGAGTAGGGGTGCTGATTGGGGCGGGGCAGGACGGGGCGGGGGAATAGTGTGCGGGGTTGGGGCGGGGCGGGGCGGGGCCAAATAATCCCCGTTCTTAGGCGGGGCGGGGCGGGGAACGGGGGCTTAAGAAAGTTCACCCCCCATCCCTGCCCTGTACAGGTCGGGGGACGGGGAATGGGGCGGGGCGGGGACGGGGAATGTGACACCATATATGCTGCTTAATACTGACCTTTTCACCTCTTTCAATATACTTAACCACAACAAGTTCTTTAGTTAGTTTATCTCTCATTAACCTTGCAACACCAAAATTCCCTGCACCAATATCTTTAACAAGTTCATATTGATCACTCTCATGAACTATTGGTAACTCTAATCCTGGACCAACGTGAATTCGATCCATTTCAAACTCTCTCTTTCTCTTTCTCTCTTCACATTTACCAATAAAGAATCAATAAACTACTTCAAACAAACAACTCTGAGATCATAATCGATTCAACACAAACCAAATCCTAACAACAGAGAGAAAGAGATCAAGTGATGGATGATTCAATTGAGATAAAGTGAAGAAGAAGAAGAAAGAAAAAGCTTGATCAAGTCCGTGAAACTTACTTACTTTGAAAGAAATTGAAAGAAAAAAAGTTTGAAGTGAAAGAGAAAGAGAAACAAGTTAGTTAGAACTCGTGAAGTGAAACTGCTTTTTTTTTTTTTCCCTCTGTAAAAAGTTTTTTTAGAAATGGATATTTTTTATGAAGTTCGATCTGAAACGGATTGGTATCTGTAAATGGCAAAACCGGGAAGAAGAAATAAATAAAAATATCTAATGGCACGGGGCGGGGATACAGGGTCGGGGACGGGGCGGGGATACAGGGTCGGGGACGGGGCGGGGCACGGGGCGGGGTTTCAATCCATACAATGAAACCCATCCCTGCCCTGCTCCCCATCGGGGCGGGTACAGGGCGGGGCAAATATTGGGGCGGGGCGGGGCGGGGAGATAAAAAACGGGGCGGGGAACGGGGCGGGTCCGGGTCACGGGGCAAGTTGAGCACCCCTAATTGTGAGAGAACGTCACCAGTCTTCAGTGATAACAGCTATGTTGCCAATATATGGTAAATTTACCTATAACAAATGCGAAAGTGTTCTTTTTTTCATGCTAATCAGTACAATGGCAACAAAGTGACATACTCTTCTGGAGTATGGCCTGACCAATTGGACCATTGATAATCTTAAAGAATATGTCCTGTCTACAATGTTGAGGTAGTGAACCATATAGTTTTGTGTTGTCCTTTCTTTGGCACGTTTGTCTTCTTTTTAGTTGGAGTCTAGTTTTTTCTTAGGTTATGGGCCTACTTAATAGGTACTTACGTACACCTGCCATCCTCACAAAGAGGTGGAACCTGAGAGTTTGGTTCCTTATGTGGTGCTTTCTGATTTTAATTGTAGGCTTGTAGCTAGCATAATGAGCCCAATCTGAGGGTGTTTCCATTGGGGCTTGAGGAGACAATATTATGTACCGAAGGACTCTTAGTCTCTACAGAATAGGGATAGAATCTTTCTTGAGTAATAAGATTTTTTTTTTTTTTTTTTTTCTATTTTTTTTCTTATGGGCCTAATGGATTCGTATATTTGGTACATTGTTTTGGGTGAGAGTTAAACGATCATTATATTCATAGGATGAGCTATCCCTGGTTTAAGCAACAAAAGGATAAAAACACCACAACAAAATATATTCTCCTATCAAGTATCAAGGCTCTACTTGTGATTGTGTAAAATGTAGTAGAGGAATGCATGGGTTCATTTATTTCTACTAGATCTCTAGTGAGTAAGAGGTACTTTGCCTATTTTTATAATATTTGGTCCATATATAGCACTATTTTTTTAAAAATGTCAGATATTTAAGTAAGGTTATCAATCTTAATTCATATCAGTCGGTGATATAAATTTATTTGTATATTGCTAGCGTTTGAGTTTTTAGTTATTAATTAGACTAGTAAATCAGAAGAAATTTCAAGTTAGGCCCACTTAATAGCATTCGAGTTTAAGTTATTAATTGGGCTCGTAATCAGTAAAAATATAAATTAGGGTCTGTTTGATTCTAGTCGGGGAACTAGAATTCCCGATAAATCTCAATTTAATGTTTGGTTACATGGAAAATACGCGGTAAATTTTTAAAACGAAATGATAAGTTAAAATGTGGGGCATATTGAAGCTCAATGTTAATGAATGCTCACTAAAACACATATTTACGTGATTTTCCAATGATATTCATGATCGATACAACACTATAGTCATCTTATGAAAATTCATTTCCCGAAGTTTCGCATGTGGTAAATCTATTTCCCAGTAAATTGATTTCCTGCCCCAGTCAAACAGACCCTTAGCTTAGTCCCATTTATGTTGTTTTAAGTAAAAATGCAGAAGTAACCCTAACAACAAGGGTAAAGTGGTGTAAATTTGTAAAAGTTGATTCTCATTAACTGTGAATTTCCCCCGAATTTCATTCGGGTTTTCAATAAAAGAATGTGTTGAAAGAGAAATTTTACTAATGAAGTTGTTGTAGACTGATCGAGAGAATTGTCTCATTAATGAGGTATAGAGCATTGGAAGAGGCATGCCTTTACATAGGTTAGACAACTTCATCTCCACGATACCAAGGGTTACCCTGAATTGTCTCATTAAGGGTTTCCCCTTAATGCAAGCCCCAATAAAATAGGAATCTCGAGTCTCTTCATAGATACCATGTTGGGCATCCACAGATTGGTTGAACCGATCTATAATTTTCAGAAGTTAGACGTTAAAATTAAACCTAATTTGGGACTTCTAAACATGACAGCTTAAAAGTGGAAACCTATTGTGATTACGGTAATTATACCAACAAACATTAAACATAAGACTTAGAAAATAAAGTAGACAAGACACTTGGATTGGCTGTTGACATTGTCAGTGGTCAAATTATCGAAATTGATAACAATGTTTGTGAAAAATTTCAATTATGACAACCTATTTCAAAACTAACAACAACGTTTAGTATCGTATCATTTTATGGCAACCTAGTTTTATTCTGACGCCTGAGTCCAGTAACCCATGTGAGGTGGCAAAATTATTGTTGACATGGATTAAAATAAACACTAAAAAATACCACGTCGGCAATTACATGTGCATCTCACGTGCCCATTGAGACAAAACACTCTAACCCTAATCTAGTTGAAACACTTCGATTCAGACAAGTCTCTTTCTTCTCTCTGCCTCCATAACTTGTCTTCTTCTTCATAACCCTACAAAATCTCTGAAACCTTATGTAATGGGGACACCAAAATCAACTAGGGATGATGAAAAAGAAGGTTTCAGAGATTTGGTAGGGTTATGAAGAAGAAGACAAGTTATGGAGGCAGAAAAAAGAAAGAGACTTGTCTGAATCGAAGTGTTTTAACTAGATTAGGGTTAGAGTGTTTTGTCTCAATGGGCACGTGAGATGCACATGTAATTGCTGACGTGGTATTTTTTAGTGTTTATTTTAATTCATGTCGGCAATAATTTTGCCACCTCACCTGGGTCACCGGACTCAAGCGTCGGAGTAAAACTAGGTTGTCATAAAATGATACGATACTAAACGTTGTTGTTAGTTTTGAAATAGGTTGTCATAATTGAAATTTTTCACAAACGTTATTGTCAATTTCGATAATTTGACCCATTGTCAGATGATGACATCATTCCAAGCATTTTTTGTCTTGTGTCGTCATTTTTATTCATGCGTAGGAAGTGGAATCACAGGTCTAGTACTACTTGAAAGCATTTTGTTCTGCTAGAAAGAGTCAATTCATCTCAAGGCTTTCAAACGCATCCAAGCAATTAGTATCCGATTGTTGAAACATAAAAACCATAGATTCACGTTTATAGTCCTTGCCGCGTTGACAAAGATTGATTCTATAGTTGGTTACGTTACCTTTATTTGTTGAATGGTTTGTTACGTCCAACAAACTGGTACTTGCTGGAAAGTTTTTTTAATCTAATAATGTTAATAGGGTGAGCTCTTTGATACCGATTCAGGCACTGACTAAGATGATAACATCAAGCCCAAAGGGGCAATGGCCCATCATTTATATCTAATCCTGACTACCGCCTGCCCGGGCATATTTGTATGTATCTAATTTTGTGTGTGTGTGATTCTGTGTGTGTATCTGCCATTGTTACTTTAACATCTTGTTATATATTATTATAGCTTAAACTGAAGATATATTGATCGTCAGGCAAGGTGGGGAGCAGACCGGCGACCTTAAAGTTGCAGAAGGGCTCTCCGATCTTCTCGTGAGTAAGGTTTGTTGTTATTCCTTACTTTACTCTTTTGAAAGGCTTATACCGATTCCTTTGAGAATATATCAGGTTTTCAGAAACTATTTTTCCATTGGTTCTTATTTTCTCACTGTTTGGGCAGGCGTCTCCACCGTTTTTTGTAGGCTCCCCTCCCACTCGTGCTAACAACCCACTTATTCGAGATGCGCGATTCCATGAGCAAAGGCTCCAGCAGAACCCCAGTTTTGGTGCAAGTAGTGTGGATGCTCAGAGCCAAATGACCAGGAGGATCACAACAATGGGTTGAGTGTACTTTTATCTTTAAACAGCAGGTTTGGTCATGTACAGGGTGTCTTTTAAGTTAAGCATCTTTAGTTTGTTCTATGGTTGTCCGAAGGTTGTGTACATAAAACTTTTATATCTGAAACCTATGTTGGTGAGGAGTCTATACTTATATATATACATAGGGTATCCACTGGACGAGTCTTAGTGAATAAAGTTGTTATGTGGTCTCAATAAAGTTGTGGCCTCAAATGGTTTCTCTCATATATCCTTTCTCCTTTATATTACAAAGATGTTGTTTAGGCAGTTGATTGGCTGACATTACTAGTGCAGTGACATATTTGCGCCGACTGTTAGCGGCCTCCTCTCCTTGAACCACACTGTTGTTTGTACTTCAATTCCCAGCCATTCATGATCACTTGCTAGTGTTGGTATGAGAATGCGTAAAGAAACCTTGATGCTGTATATCCTGAAGCTGAGACCTTTAAGCTAGAAACAGTCAGATTGCAATCTTTAGATTATGGATTTGATAGGTGCCAGGGATTATATCATATCAATTGTTATTAGGCATTTCAATAGTTTTTATATTTGAAATTTTGGATAAAAGATTTTACATACTTTTATTAGAGGACCTCCCATACATACTGTCACATTCTTGTTCTCCCAGAAGGGCAACCCAATGAACTTTCAATAAGGTGACCTGGTCTTACGAAAAACATTAAGCAAACATAAAGGTAAAGGGTGATGGAAAGCTAAACCCTAACTGGGAAGGCCCATATATCATTCAAAACGACCTTGGAAATGTAGCTTACAGCTTTACACCACCTCGGAAAGGATCAATTAATAGGACCCACTGATAAAAGGTCATAAAATGCTGTACTACTACGAGATATTTTGTTCAATCAAATACAAAGGTAGAGTGCATTATGTACAGAGAAAACAGTAATGCAGGTAATATTTGGAAAGCTAGGCATGTAGTGAACAAAATATATTAAACAGTATGGAAACGATCAATAAGCTACAGTATGTAATAATAATCAATTCACTAGCCCAACAAAAGAAAAAAGAAAACCTATGTATTGATAAAAGTAAAGACTATTAATTCCTGTGTTAATATAAGCTTTTTACAACTGATAATGTGTTTCAACTTTAATTTCCAAATGATACTACTATGCAGAGGTAAGACTGTATTGTTCATTTATCTATATAACTACTGGGGAGCTGCCCTCTCTATGTATAGAGCCGTAGAAAACAACGTGACAAGTGCATGCAAAAGAGTACGTATACCACCACTTGGTGGTTTGACATCATTTTGTGGTTAGGCTAGAAATACTTTAGTAGACTCGCCTTGCTTACATTGTTAGGAAGAACTTTGGTCCATGTCCTTGAGTTTATGTTCAACAAATTCCCAGAAATTCCTTGTCAGTAAACAAATTCAAATCAAGTCATACGTACGTCCTTCCATCGTACGTATGTTGAGCATTTGTGCTAGTGATCTGGGACAAACTCATTTGACCGATGTTTCTGCCTTCTATACAACACGAAATTGGATGAACGTTGTTCAACCAAAGACTCCACACTATTGAGTTTTAATGAGTCTAAAGTTCATGTTGCTTCTCGAGATAGTTTCTCAGTCACTGTAGACGGTCATGAGTATGTCATTACACCGGTCGTCATTTGGGATGCTCTTGATATTGACACCTCAATGCCTTTGCATTCCCGTCATTCGTCATGGATCACTTCCACGCATCTTAATCGGTTATAGTGCTCGTCACAAAGGTTGCAAATGTCTCTATCCGCCTTCTGGCGGACACATATATATTTCACGTCATGTGAATTTCAATGAAACAAGTTCCCCATTTTCTAAGCTTAGTAGTCTACATGAATCATGTAGGAGCTCCACCAGTATGTGGACATTTAATGAATGGGCAAATGTCTCACCAAGCAAGACGTCTTCACCTCCATTTATTGGTACTTCAGATCTAAGTTTGCCCATTGATGATGCTAGTGGATCTACACCCTATCCCACCACTACTAATTCCCATGTAAACTCACCCATATCATATCCCTTAGAAGAATTCTTTACTGATCTTGGCTCCTGATGTCACCCCAAAGTGTCGGTTTGGATTTTGGAACAAATGAAAATATATTTATTCCCTGTAGTAGTAAGTACGAGTTGTCAAATCCACTCCTTTATAATTGGGTTACTTGAATGACAAACATGAATCAACAAAATACTCAAGGTATAGATGGGGAATAATTAATTTTGAGTTTTTGTTTTGAAAAATAATTAAATAAATTAATAATATAAATTAAACTAAATTATACTAGAAAGCAAGTAAATTAGGGTTTTGAATATGATAGGAAAAGGGGGGTTTAACTTCACAATTCTAGAAAAGCTTAAAATTTTATCAATGTTCATTGTTTTCTTTGACTCCAGCTAACTCTATCTCTAGCAATCTATTTGGTAGTGAGTTGTTTAACTCTCGGCCTAGACAATTCATTCACCTTAAGATACTAGTAGCGTCTTTGCAGAGAATTCTTTTAATAGAACTTAATGGCCTCGAAGCTTACAATAATGACTTATGACCTCTCTATCTGGATAAAGTCAAACAAAGTAAAATTACACTTATATAATTAACTATCTTATTTCTCTCAATGCAAAAATAACTAACTACGCACATAAGGTATTAAAAAGTCTCACACATGTAAAAAGATCTCTTCTATTGTATTAATAATGCGTAAAAATTATTCTGAGGCGATCGTTCCTAAAATTAGTACCTTTTCATGCATAAAAACTCATATCAAAAATCATCTACTTACCTAGAAGGTTGGCTTCAACCCATGGAGAGTTTAGTTGAACATGGTGATTGATGGAGAAGATGATGATGTAGAGAAAAGTAAAGACATGATTATACTAAAATATGAAAAGATAAATGCATAAACGCTTAAGAATATGAAAGTAAAGACATAAACATAAAGGAATTTATTCTTCTTCATGAAACCCTAGATCTAAAAGGATACTTCAATTTTCATCAAAGCATGTCTCCAAAACTGGAGACTTAGGTATATATACATCAAGATTTTGATTTTCACTAAAACCCTAGAAAAAAGGTGAAATAACTTGGGAATTAAGTTTAAAATACTTCGTCAGACTTTTTGAGCTTAGGCTTTCACTGATACCTTCTCTAATATTCTAGAATGTTTTCACCAATTTTTGACCCATTTGGAGATAGTTAACTTTTGTCCAACTCGCTTGGGACGAGTAGGTTTGCCTTGCAAACTCGTTTGGGCTCAGTTTCTGATTATTGGACTACAATCTCCTTGGTCTTTGACAATTTATTATTGTTTTCAGCTGCTCCAAATTCAGATTTTCATGGACATTCTTGAAGTTGACAATGTGCTCTTTCCAATGGTACCTTCAAATCTTTAATCGGAGTTCTCTAGGTTTTCGTGAGCTCAAAAACACCATATTTTTGCCAGGTTTTCGTATTTTTTTTCTACCTTTTTGACTTTCTTGATGATATAAACGTATAATGAAGTGAGGCTAACAAAACTATGCATATCATATCATTTTATAAGATAAGTTGGGACAAATGTACATGATTTAAAAGTGTAGATAAGCACTTTTAGGCATTTATCAGCTCCCCACCTAACCAGATGCCTTTATGTCATGAAGAGTCACAATCCATGACAGTGTCGACAACTTATCCATCCACCGTTCCCACTCCCATACCATGATCACTAGATCAAAAGTCGGTATCACTAAACCAAACCCACACTATGCTTATTTTGCTTTCACCACTACTCTGCAAGAGCCAAAAACCATAAAAACTACACTTAAAATTCCAGGATGGACAAATGCAATGCATGAAGAACTCAAGGCACATCGACATAACTATATATGGGAGCTTGTTCCTCGAAAAGAAAGCATGAATATTGTCGGTAGCAAGTGGGTTTTCAAAACCATTCAAAGCATGCAGATGGAAGTCTTGAAAAATTCAAAGCTTGTCTAGTCGCAAAATGATTCAATCAAGTTGAAGGCATTGGTTTTTATGAAACATTTTCTCCGGTTATAAAGCCAGCAAGCATTCGTATTGTCTTAACAATTGTTACCTCAAAGAATTGGGATATTCGTCAACTAGACGTGAAAATTGTGTTCCTTCATGGATACCTTACTGAACCAGTATTTCTTGAGCAGCCACCAGGATTCCATGATCCTACTCAGCCCAATCATGTGTGTTGCCTTAAAAAGGCTCTCTATATGGACTGCGACAAGCATCTAGAACATGGTTCGATCGTTTTAGTGGATACCTTCTCCACCTTGGTTTCTTTTGCAGCATCGCTGACCCCTACATGGCTCCATGTTCATATACAAAGACTCAAACAATATAGTAATTCTTCTACTCTATGTGGATGATATGATAGTTACCGACAATAATCAAGAGCGCTAATTGAGGAGTCTATTAAGCGTCTTGCAAAGGAATTCTCTATGAAGGATTTGGGTTTTATTTAACGGTGTCTGCGATTCGGTTCCGGGTCGGTTCTTAAGGAGATTGGAACCAAGAACCATTTATTTTTGCGGTTTCGGTTCTTATCGGATCTGGGTCCGGTTTTTGAATTGATAAAACTATATCCATAACCACTAAAAATTGCGGATACCCGTCGGTTCCGGTTATTATTACGGTTTCGGTTATTATTACGGTTCCATAAATTCTATGCGTAATTTTTTCGTTTCACCTATATACCTCTTTAATTAAAAGCTGAAAAAGGTATTTCTGTCAAATTATTTAATAAAAACATGGATGATGCAAAAAATGACTTGGCAATTTTTATTTTTCGGTGCAAAATTATAAAAAAAAATGGACATACAGTATTATAATATTTGAAGAGAAAGGGTTAAATTGAAAGTATTGGATGAAAAATTATAATATAATATATTTTTTATTTTATTTTATCTTTTGATATAGGATTTATGTATAATATCTAAGTTATAAAAATATTATATATGTATTTTAACTAATAAAAATATATTGTATATAAAAAATCTATAAAAACATGCGGATTCGGTTCCGGTTCCGGATCCACCGGATAATAACCACTCGGTTTCGGTTCTTTACGGCATGGTTCCTTTTGAGACCCGCTTCTAAATGGTGCCAAAAAATAAGATCCATACCCACAACTTTTTATACGGTTCGGTTAAACGGATATCCATGGACACCCTTGGTTTTATTATCATCTTATACTTCTTCTGCAGAGTAGGAACAGACCTAAGTTCCTTCAACACCTCTACAGTACTAGCATACGTTATTATTACTCGCCTTTCCTCCTCATTGTCAAGGTTATGTCATGGCACTTGCAAAAATTGTTCTTCTTATCCTGTGAATTATTACAATGATTAACAATAAGAGGTGTTGGTGTTCAATAAACTTTAGTTTATTTGCTAAGTAATAAAATTTGTATTGATAATGAAAGAATGATTTCAGTTCAGTGGACATATAAGAAAACAGAGCCTACTCTAACCGAAATTCTAGGCTAGGCAATTGAGATAAATGTCCCTAGCTACTACCTACTTAATATAAACTGCAGTCTAAAAATTGGGAGGCCTATATGAAGGCAATTGACCTGAAGATCCTGGCATCAAATTGGGAACATACGGCGAAGACATAGACTGTGTGTTTGCCGGCAAGTAAAACGTTGATGGTGCTTGATCCATTGAGCCATATTCGTCAGATGGCCTTAATCCTTGATCTTGATAGTAAGGATGTTGGAATGCAATATAAGATAGGTCTCCGGCCGGAACCATATTGGAACAATCACCGGTATTTCCGTTGATCATCATCATCGAATTCATCATTTGGCCTTGATCCAAGAACATTGGTAAATTAGAGGGATATTCCATTTGCATCATATGATGACCAGGTGGAACTGCATAAGAAATAGGTTGTGTCTGCATGGGCAGTAGATTATTATTCCATGCATTCCCATTGAAATTTATAGGTATGAGGAATGGGTGATTCTGTGGTGGTGCCTGTGTGTTTCCAAACATTCCTGTTCCTGCTTCTTGAATCATGTTTTGATTCATCATCTCAATCGAAATCATCTTAGCATTTATCATCTCAATTTTCGAATCTATCATCGGAAGAAGTTGCTCCATCTGATCCTTAGATAAGTCGTAAATACGATCTTCCCAGCTTTGTTGAGAAATTTCATCATTCTTTTTACGCAATTTAGCAAGTTCATCTCCAAGCTTCTTTTTCTGAACCGAAAAGGAATCAGCCAGACCGAGGCTTCGCTTTTCCTTTTCATATTTTTTATAGTTGTCAATGATTCGATAGACTTCATCTTCATTCCTTGGCCATGTCTCTGGCTTACTCATGCAGGCATTATTTCGATTATTTGGCCCATATATGATCATGCATGCATCAACCCCACATAATGTGGCAAATTCATAAATTTTCTTCTCTAACCCTTTCTTTCTCCTAACAAAGGTAGCATTCCGAGCACTTTCTTTGCTTATAAGCCGTAAATCGAGTTTTGCACGACCCATCTGCATAAACAAACCATAACAACTGATCAGCATATATATAGATTGAGAAAACAAAAAGGTTTGCATTCACATAAATTTACAATGAAGATTGTCTTGCACCTATATGTTTGGATTCTGAAGAACTTTTGGTTTGGTGGCCATATTGGTTTCTAAAAACTATTCCAAGGTCCATGGCTAACTTCTAATTCTTTACCTTCTAATTAAATGGAAACGGAAACAATACGAAGGAGTGCCCTTAATGGGAAGGTATATGTGGTATTACAGATCTTTTCCATGTTTGAATATCCTTTAACTAAGTATGTCTGCAGTGTGCGCGGACGCAAAACTGTGCCTTCTAGTGTTTCTTGTTAGTAGTGTAGACTGTAGAGTTTAGACATGTTGTATTGTGTTCAGATTATTGATCATTTTGTGAACTATATTGAAAATAGTGAGCAGTTTTCTTTTGAATATAATCTAATTCAGATACAGAAAATATCACAAAATGCTTCTATGTTAATTAACTGAGTAGTGTATAGCATGCACTCACTTTAGAATCTCTAGCTTATACTATCTATATAGATATAGATATAGAATTGAAGTACTTACCTTGCTTTAATGGATGATGATTCTGTTCTTCTAACCTTGTTTCCCTCTTAGCAAAAGCAAAAGAAAGCTTATTGAAATTGTGAATTTAAGAAACCTTTGGTACCATTATTTATAGATTTATTATGATTCTATAAAGATTTGCTCACGGTTTAGTAAGGTTCTAAAAATATATGCAAATCTTAATATTATATGCGGACCGTCTGTATGCCGACCTGCACCAAAAATAGAAAGTCACCTCTCTTTCTCTCGACTTCATCTCCTTCCTTCCCTGTACTCAGCTTCACCAAGTTACTGAAAGAAAGAAAGCAAGAATCCTAAGGTGTTGTAGAGAAGAGATCGATCATGACCCTTGGCTAGTTGGCTTGAACTCGAAATTGGAATGCCTTGAGAACACTAGTACAGTTGTACTGTCTGAGAGGGTGTATGAGTGTAGGGTCGTATGACAGAGCGCCAAACCAACCGAAGAAGCCCTCCGACAAATTTAAATTTAGTACATGCTGTGCTCTAGGATTGTTGATTAAATATTTTGCCAAATGTCAGATTTAGTCAGAAGTAGGGCAGGAAATGAATTGCACCAAGTATATTAATTAATACACACTTTGATTATGCAAAAATTAATTGTTACAGCCCTGCTAAATAATACAACCTTCAACTAAGACACTACCAAAGCCAATATAAAAAAACCTTTTACACTGTCAGTTTCATCTCTTTTTCTCCTAACTTACATATTATACCAAACAAAATCACGCTACCAAAACTTTAACTTAATGCCAGACAATTCGGCAAATCCAGCTGCAATGCATAGCACAAAAGCATAGCCAATCAAGATAGCTAAGGCTGTAGATGAGGAAGCAGATAGATGGTGTCAACATACATGTTGATCAAGCCTGTCAACACATTTGCCTGCACAGAAATTTGATGAAGTAGCCAAATGGAGTGAAGAAAAAGATGCGCACCAGAAGGAATAAACCTAGTAAATTGCGATTGAATGCTTCTTCAAGCGCCACTTTCCTGTGTTCCCCAATTAAGTCTGAAAGCATCAAAATTCCTAAACCCTGCAAGATTACACATTTCTCGATCAGTTTAAATATGTCGTAAATCACAAATCTCCTTCTTTCATCTTTTTTGTCATTCTGCTTAAATATTTGATCCAACTTTCACATCCCGGAAGTGGTTTCAAATTAAAATCCTTGATTATTAACTTGGAAAACAAATGCGGAAAGATAAAGATCCTTAATGTGGTCCAACTATATAATTTACAATTTTCAGAATTGGATAAAACAATTATGTGAAATTATAAAATAAATTTGGGGTTACAATGTCGGAATGTAGTGAAAAACTCAACGTGAAAATTAATGTTGTATGGAAGTGAATGCATTTCACCTCTTCACAGGTTTGTAATGTCAGAATGTTTTTCCTGGTGGCTGGTACCAAAAGATTTACATGCAAATGTAACATAGATGATACAGATCCCTAACTCCCTAAGGAAAAGATAATCTACGAAGAATGTATCCATTCTTCATATAAAGTTAAAGACAGGCATTGTCAGATTATCAGCTTTATAGTGACTCACATTGATAAGGCATTGCATGCTTGCCGGGATACTAATGCATTTCCCAGTACAAATGATCCGACCCCAAGATCCATCTGTTCAAGCAACATGGAATGCCAGAATCATCAGTCCAATAGATCTATTTTGCAATCATATTCATAAAATCCAGTAATACTCTATAAAATCCTTTGGACACAGTAAAACGAAACCAAATGTAAGATTCATTACTCGAAGTAGAAATACTAGTCTCACATTGGCCAGTTCCTGTAAAATTTCAAACCAGGATGAACAAAAAGGATTAAATAGAAGACTTAAAATATCGAAAGACCTTACCAGGCCTGTGCCATAAGTCTCTGTCTTCCCATATCTTCTAGGAAAAATTCTGAAGTCAACAGCCAAGATACACAAGCACGTGTGAAATTTTTGGCTTAGAACATAAATCTAGTCGGGTGGAATAAACATAGATCATTAAGAAACTTTAAACCAGAAGATATGAAAAGATGTACTAACATGCTCAAACTAAAGAAAAAAAAAGATTTTTAAAGAAAGTTGTTGACACTTACGGCGAAAAATAGAAGCATAGGAAGCACAACGAAAGAAAAATCTATAGCAAGTGTGACCATGTAAGCGGTCCAATGTCTGCAGCCAATGATAGTCTTACCATTACTCTTTGATGAAACCTTTGTGGTACGTAAAGAATCTGAAAAACATTTTGAATTCCATGTTTTACATCATCTGCCATAAACAATCAAAGCATAAATCATATAATATAACTGTTCACCATCCAGCACCTCGGAGCAAACAAAAAATATTTTCTAGAAATGTTTTCCTAATTGGTTCCACAAATATCCTTTCTGCATTATTTTGAAGCATTTCCTCTAGTTTAGTGTAATATGTGCAGTTTATTTCTATCAACAATGCAAGTGATTCCATTAAAAAACAAATTTGAAGATCTTGCTTGAAAAATCGGAAATATGTAGTCAAATATATTAAGAATGATTTTCAACATCTAAACCAGATTATGTTCGATTATAGCGGATGATAGTAAGTGCAGGGGTTCCTACACCCATATAAATTTTAAGAGTTCCCAATTGTTCTTAGCCATATACAGTACTGCATGTAGACCATCAACAGCTCAAACCAGTTATATGGGTTCAGGGTTACATTAGTTTTGCAGTAAATTCGATTTTAAGTTACTTGGAATTTAAAAGATATGGCTCTGACTTGAACTACATGATCAAAATTAGCTTTGTCAGACCTACATGTTGAAATAGATATCTCCTTTCATGAAATCACGGTACCCAATGATGAAACAGCAGCAGCATCCTACAATTAGATATAAATGCCCATTGAATAGGAAATATAAACACATAAAGATACCCTTGCTCTCTGCAAATGAAGTATCTAAGTTGATATCCTTTGTAGTGTAATAATGAAGTTGGAGGCATCAATTTCTTTTGGTTCTCAAGCGAATATATTTCTTTTGGTAATACCTCTGGCAATGATACCAGAGGTCTGGGGTTCGATCCCAGGCAGTGCGCATCTTTGAGTTACTGATCTCGGAAAAAACAGGCTAGCCAAACTAAAAAAAAGACCATCACAAGTATACTATATATGTTTACATGTCACGTCATCTGCTAACTCATTGAGTGTTTGGCATAACAATGACTGTTACCAAGGACCATGGAAGCTTGTGTTTATACATTTCGAAAACAAAGTATAAGTCTTCCAAGAAATTGGTATACAGTGTTTACAAAGGTGAAGACATGAACAAAATCTTTTTATCTAGTTGGGTGGGAGGAGTGGGGTCTCGGTTTCTAAATAAAGCCAAGCGCACCTCCCATAAATTAAGGTCTTAGTTATCAATTCATTTTAGTATAACTGGCAAAACATTTACTGATAAATGAACTGGGAGAGAATTTCACAATGGCAACAGATTTGGATGCATGCATTGGTATTGGTTATAAGTCTCCGAATCACTGATGAAGAAGAAATCTTTCGATGGAAACTGAGTACGAATGGAATTTTCCTTCTGTTAATCCCTGCTACACCTACTTGCTAAACAAATGCCACCCTATCTAGAAAAACAAACTAGGCACTGAGTTGGTTTAGTGCTCAATGAGAGGAGAGGGGGTAGCCTACAAATACACCTTAAGAGAAAACATCTGCAATGACTCCTCCTATCCTACCAACACTCTCGATACAAAGCATAGACCCGAAAGAAAATACAGTTCAATTCGATTATTCCGTCTTAGGGTTTCCGCCATGATCATTTTGTATACTCTATATAAATTCAATTCTGATTATTCTGTTCCCACTCTAAGTCTAAGATGAAAGATCTCTATAACCCCTGAGAGAAGAAACTAATTTATTCTGATTATTCTGATCATTCGTAATTACGCAACCTCTCTATAACCCCTGAGAGAAGAAACTAATTTATAGAAGATGTCCTTCAGGGTTTTAGCAATCAAAAGATCTTTGAGATGCTAAATTAATAGTACAGTATGAGATGCTAAATTAGAAATAGTGGATTCCATAAATCATAGCTACAAAGCCAACTTAAATTAGGAAACATACCAACTTAAATATTAAATAACATAACCAAACTAGCTTAATTTTATTTCCTTTCTAATTTTGGCATATATAAAGAACATCCAAATCAATTAAATCAATATATTTTCTTGATTTATATGCACCTATAGAATTTTATTGAGGCATTTCATCAACAGTCCAATTATATATAACACACAATTCAGAATTCACAATTATAATATAACAACAGTCCAATAACTTGATTATACAAATCTGTTAGAAATTTGATACTCTTTTTTATAGTTCAATTAAGGTTTGCAAAACAGCTGAGAGAAAGAGAATAGCAGAAGCAAAGCAAAGAAAAGAGAGAGAAATTCAAATCAAAAGTCAAAACTCTTACATCTGAACTCAAAATTTATTGGATCAATGATTAGATCAACAAATGTTGTTACTGATAACATTGAAGATTATAACATACTGTTTCCAGTTGGTACTTGGTACACATCTACACTACACAACCATATTCAAAAAAACATTTCATTTTAATATAAAGTGGCTCACAAAATCATTAATCCTGAATATAAAACCCAAGAGTATCCAAATTCATGAATATTTGCTTGTTACCATAAATTTGCTTACTCATTACATATGATTGATGATATAGGTAACACCTTTCAAATCTAAGGAAAGGGACTAGTCTACAACATTTCGCGTGTATGGATCGCTAGCTTAGAAAGAAAGGAAACCAGCAACAGCTGCAACACAAGCAACTGCAGCAGATACCTTCAATGCACCAGCACCACTCTTATCACTTGCAGGTGCCACTGCCTCGGCTGTGACGGGTCCCAAAGGGCCACTGGGAGCGTCATCAGTTTCACCAATAACTTCACCACTCTCACCAACAGATGGTGACACACCACCTTCCTCGGCTATGCCAGTTGGTCCTTCTGCGGAAGCTACAGGTGCTTCTGCAGATGGAGCCTTGGCAGCGGCCTGATCTTTGGCAGAAACTGCCCCAACAATGGCAAAGAAGATAAGAGCAAGAACAACGATTTGTCGAGCCATTATTGTAGAAAATTAAAGTTTCTCAATTGCAGGACTTCTCTAAACAATATGTGAATGAATAGAGAAACACTGCAATGAGAAATAATTTTGCTGCATGGTAAAATAGGTGCTTTGGGTACTAAATAAGGAGAATACAAACTCATGGTAGGAAACTGATTTTCTATTTCTAGGAGGTTTGTTAGAGCTTAAAATGGTTTTTTTGTTATTTGGATACTAAATAAGGTGAAAACAAATTCATGGTAGGAAATTGATTTCCTATTTTTAGGAGGTTTGTTACATGTTAAAATGTTTTTTTTTTTTTTTTGCTGTAGGTTTGTTACTGATGGTACATCTTCACAATTTAGTCTGTAAGAGTTATACTGAACTAGTGAAGTACGTATGATTGTATGAAACAGCCAAGGGATGAGCTATCCCTGGTCTAAGCAACAGAAGTATAAAATCATTACAACAAACAGGAAGAAAGCTACTATCAAGCATCAAGATTCTAATTGTGATTGTGTAAATGGTTCACATAGCAGTGTTTTTATTAGTGATATGTCAAATATTGAAGCAAGGTTATCATTCTTACTTGTGAATTGAAAGAGAGATATTATTACCCGGGAAGTTGTAGACTGATTGAGAGAATCATCACATCAATGATGTGTAGAGAATTGGAGAAGGCCGGCATGCATGCCTTTTCTAGGTTGGCTAACTTCGGTAGGAGGTTAAATAACGCTTGCATGTGCATGTTTGTATGTATCTACATACGTGTGTGTGCATCTGCCATTGTTACTTTAACATGCTGTTAAATATTATTATAGCTTAAACTGAAGATGGGGAGCAGACCGACGACCTGAAAGTTGCAGCAGAGCTTTCCAATCTTATAATGAGTAAGGTTTGTTGTTATTTCTAACTTTACTCTTTTGATAGGCATACACCAATAATCGACTCCTTTGAGAATATGTCAGGTTTTCGGTCAGAAACTATTTTTCATTGGTTCCTCACTGTTCTGGCAGGCGTCTCCACCACTTTTTGCAGGCTCTCCTCCGCGTGCTAACAACCCACATATTCCATGAGCAAAGGCTCCAGCAGAACCCCAGCTTGGGTGTAAATAGTGTGGATGTTCAGACCCAAAGATCAAAGTAGTGAAGTACCCGCATCACAACAATGGGTTGAGTGTATTTTTTTGCTTCAAACTGCAGGTTTGGTCATATATGTACAGGGTTTTTTAAGTTAAGAAGTGTCCTTAGTTTGTTCAATGGTTGCCTGAAGGTTGAGCATACATAAAACTATTGTGGACTCAATCTTGGTGAATAAACTTGTTGGTTTTGTGGTCTCTAATAAAGTTGTGGCCTCAAATGGTTCCTCTCATATTTCCTTTAACTTGCAAACGTATTGTTTAGGCAGTTGATTAGCGGACACTACCAGTGCAGTAGTGATTGACATATTAGTTTTTGTGCTGACTGTCTAATTAACCACTTTGTTCTTTTTGCTGACTGTCTAATTAACCACTTTGTTCTTTCTAATTCCCATTCCATTCATGATCACTCGCTAGTGTTGGTACGAGAATGCGTAAAAACCTCGATTGTTGTTCAGTTTTTCATTATATTCAGTTTGGTTAGTCTGTACTGGAGTGCCCATAACTTTCTTCTCGGTGATCGGAATTGTGATCCGTTTTTTGGGTTGGAAAGTAGATTCTTCTATATTCCAACTGTATACGGCTCACTTTCTGGTTCACAGTACTTTTGCTGGGAAAACAGGTTTGAAGTTCTGACGAGCAGTGCAATTGTGAAATTTAGTGGTGGTTGCTAGATAACGCATAGCAGGGATTGAATTGCATTTTTTACCATGGGCAGGATAGGTGCCTTGATTTTCATAATGGAAATTTTGGAGAAAGGATTTTACTTTCACTAGATAGGACCTACCCTAAAATCCTGTCACATTCGCATATCCTTACTCTTGAAGTCAGCAGCAACCTACATTCAACTTAACCATGATAAAATGTGGATTGGGAACAACATGTGCGTAGAAATTGCTCGCGATCATATGGATGAAATCAGGAATGATGCTGTGAATCTTAACAGCACTTGCCAACAATACACTATCTTCCTCTTTAGAGGGGTTACAGTGCTATGCTCATTCCAAGAGGGAAAGGCCGAGATGTATTCAAAGTAGGGTGATTCTTCTTCCTGTAAATTTTCGTTTCCACACCCAGTTCAGGCCTAGCCATTGAGCTCTGATCTCGATGGTTTTCATTGGGAAGATCCATAAAAAACAGAATTGCTTTCAATTGAGCCATGCTGACCACGCTTTAGGAATTTTCAGTTGTTTGAGTTTCCATCAGTTTCCAGTGTGATCTTCTCTGGCGGTAACATAGATTCAACTCTCCAGACGTCCTTGTATCCCATTGTTATCGGAAATAGAAGTTCGAACCCATCTAAAATTAGAAATGAAGAAACCATAAATTTTGGAAGCTTCTGTTATGAAGAGGGGTCTGGACATTATTTTTGTCCAAGACTAGACAAGCAATCACATTTCTTCCATGGATATTGGCTAAAAATGTGAACACACATACAGCATACCAAACGTTCCCATCCAGCAAGGGGATAAATTTTCATTCATAGATAAATGAATTCCATCCAGCCAGGGGAAGTAAATATGAATGAAGTTTCACTTTATAGATCAAAGAATTCCAACATTTCATAGTCCCCTTTCAAGTTTTAGTATTTTTCGCGACACCTAAAACAATATCTCATCTTGCCAAAAGAGAAGCTTATATCTCATCACCTAATAAAAGTTTTTACTTCCTCCTGCATAATCTTTTCCCTGTCTCCTATTGTAGTTGCTACGACCATGCCGTTGGTTGCTGCTTCCAAACTTCAATGGTACAATTTGGTTAATATAAGATTTACCAGGGAAGTGCCTTTTATCTTTTGGGAGTGCTTGTAGCTCGGGCAACCAGTAAGCAACATATTCCCCGTCAGGATCATAATTTTGTGCCTGAAAAGATTACAAGAACCAGATTGTCTTAATGTGAAGTTGAACGACTAACATAACACTATATATTAATTTCACAGAAAAGTTTGATGTTACTGCCTGGTAGAGTGGAATGGTAGAAATGACACTGTTGGTTTAAAAGTAGTTCATGTGACCTAAAAAGAAACAGTTCAGTTGTACATACTTGCTTGGGAATACTGAAGTATCGATCCTCTCTTGGGTCATTCCCCACACCTAGTAAGAAAAGAAGAATATTTGTTAATGTTATCCTATTGACTGATGAGATTTGTAGTTGTGGGTGTGTTACAACAGGCAAACTTTTTTTTTCAGCCATTTACTTTCACCAATGCTTTTTCAAGAATTTAGAAGTGAGATTAGCTTCAAAAACCTCAGGGATTAAAAAAACGGACCCCTTTAAGATGTTTAAATATAAGATTGGACCAGTTAGGGAACTAATGGTAAAATAGGCCCAACCGCTGATTTCCGTGTCTTATGGACTAGTTTACCCTTTGACTGATGCAAAGACTTGTTTGCATATCATAAACATATAAACATACTTATTTATATCAGTCACAATACAAATATAAAATGCAAAGACTTGTTTGCATACTTGCAAACAACAACATAAACCATAAAATGTAAAGATTTGTTTGCATCAGTTACAACACACATAAACATTAAATGCAAAGAATTGTTTGCATACTCGAAACGACAACAAGATAAACTAGAAAATGTAAAGACTTGTTTGTATCAGTCACAACACATAAAGATTAAATGCAAAAACTTGTTTGCATACTCGAAACAATGACATACCATAAAAATGCAAACATTTGTTTGCATAAACCAGAAGGGTATTATCGGTAGTGAAAGGGCCGTTTTTACAATATCAACATTAAATGGGTCTTTTCTTATTTTACAAATGCTTAATGAGGGCCAATATTATAAACCGGGCCTTAGTTGGGCCAATTGTGTTTTATAGGTGCTTAATGAGGTCCTAGAACCATTTCCATGCAAAAACCTTGGAATTTATTCAAGCATGACCGTACTATGTTACAGTGTTTCAAAAACTACTATGTTTGGACAAAAAAAATACAGATACAAATTATAACTGTTATATGTTTCAGTCGTCTGGACGAAGGATGGTTATTTGAACAAGCTTAATTATCATGGCAAGAAAATAAATCTATAACCTGCACCATAGGTCCAGTTGCCATAATTTGAACATGGGTCATAATCCAAGAGGCATGTTTCAAACCATTCAGCTCCCATACGCCAGTCAATGCCCATATCACGTACAAGAAAGGAGCAAACAATCTGCAAAAATTACTCGTTAATGGTTAATAAAGAACTTTCAGTCAGCGGTTGATGAAACTAAACGAAAAGCTACCAGTAAAATAGACTCAAAATTTTCACTCCCCTCTCCCCCCCAACCACCAGTCCACCACATACATACATGCACACACGCACACATCTCGGCATCTGGCCCCCCTCAGTCCCTCATTAACCCAAAATTGACATTTTTTTGGATGTTTTGTAATACCTTACCTATAAACTTGGATATATATATAGCTAATACATTGATGTTTCAGTTCTTCCAGAAGAAAAAAAGTACCAGCTGAAAATATGGTTTTGCTTCGAAGTTTAGTGATCCCTACCTGTCGTCCTCTGTTTGACATGAAACCAGTAGTATATAGTTCCTTCATATTTGCATCTATGAGAGGGTACCTACAATATACCAAGATGAATTGAAGCACAACTCAGTTCAACTGATGATGGTTGCATTCTCAAGTAGTAAAATGGAGTGAGTGACGAGAACAGGCATTTCCTCACCTCCCCAAAAGGGACAAAAAAACAAAAAAACAAAAAAACAAAAAAACAAAAAAACAAAAAAAAAAACCATAAATTACCCTGTCCGGCCTTCTCTCCAAGATTCAAAAAGAACTCTTTCCTGGCTCCACTTAATGGACTCTACTTTTCTTGGACCTCCTGAAAATAATTGCACCATACAGAATCAGATATATTTAATTTTCTCCTGTATAACAGTATACAAAGGGTGCAAGATATATAAAATTTATGTCACACAAAGTGCAAACCGTTATTCCTACTAAATGCATCGCAGTGTTATCTTTTTGTGTTTGGACTAAATGCTTACCTATCTGGAATAATGAATTCACATATTTAACCGATAAGAACCTGAAATAGTCCCTCCATATCAATTCAAAAAACACCCTGAAACAATGACATGAATCAAATACAACATTAATTGTAGTGAAATTCTCAATAAGGGGATATTTCATCTTATCATCTACGATATATTTGTGAAGTCGCCATTAATTGTAGTGAAATCACGTATGATTGTAATAGCATCAAGCACTAAACCTTTTAATGAAAGAAATTTTTTGAGCTTCCAGAGTTTAATGAATACCAGCTTATGAAAGTTGAAGTTATACCAGTATGTTGAGTCATTTGCTTGCCTTTCTTTCTCATATCTCTTTACCTAACAAAAATCAAAAGAACTCTTGGACTGGATCTACTTATAACATATCTATAGGAGCAAGTATGGATTATTCTCTAACCTCTTCATACACTAAACGCGGAGAAATACATCCAGAAGCAAGCCATGGAGAAAATTTTGTTGAGTAGTCAGGTCCTAACATCCCGTTTCTTGTCTCCTTGTAAACCCTTAGCAAATCCTACACAGTGAGACTATTAAACTCCAGAATCTGGCGATCAAATAAATCTGGCAAGTTTGTCATGCGACTGTACTTTCATATTTGATATCTTGAAACAAGCGAAGGTCTGTTAGTACTTTGTATTTGTCCAACAATGGATCTCATGGTACACGAGTTTCATTGGTTATCTGTTTCTCATTTTTGAATCCACATGCAAAATCTGAGAATAGATTCATTACCTTCCTCCAAAAGTACTCATTTACTCTGCTCAATGCAGCACTTTCACCTCCACGAAAGCACATACCCATGTTGACCTGCATTCCACATAGAAAAAACATAGAGGACGATCTATCAGTAGTATTAATTTTGTAGGTTTGCTAATTCGTTCCAGATTTTCAAATGGCTTCTGATAGAGTCAGAGAGTTTTTATGCTCAAGATCATTGATGTAACTAAGCAATGAATGAACATCCAAAGAAATTAAATGTTAGCTTGCCTTTTCATGATGGAGCCCTAAATCATCGACCAAAGGGACACATCCCCATCCCCCAATTTCGTCTAAATCACAACGAGGAAGTGGCCCAAGTGATGTTGGAAGCTTGAAGCAACTTCGAATTGTGCACTTGGATTCAACAGACTGATTTCATCACGAGGTGAATGTGAGTTGGTATTCTTCAGTGATCAACTTAAGATCAAGTACAACGTACAAGCAATGATATATATATTGTTCTATATGTACCTTACGAAACTGGGTATACACATCAGGTAATTCGGTTGGATGAAATGGAAGATCATCTGTATGATACATTGTACTCCCCCAAACTAGTTCTAATTTTGGGCTCAATGGATTTTTCCCGCTTGGCTCTTGTGTTTGTCTTCTTACTTTCTGTAGGCCTGCCCTAACACCTCTCTCCACTCTTAACTCTTCACTACAAGTTTCTGTATGAGCATACACCTGATATCAATCTGGAAATCAGCAAATCTTTTTGAAGGCATTTAACTCCTCAATACAAGTTTGCATATAGACTTCCAGATTACATGAAAAGCAAGATATACATAACTGTGTGGGCTCCAGAAGCTTTGGCTATTGAAGGAAGAATATCTTCAGGTTTCCCATGTTGTATGAGCAAGTTCAGGCCATGCTTCATCAGGTTCTTTTTCAAGTCATCCAAACACTCTATCAGATATTGTGCCCTTAGAGCTGCCGAAAACAAGAACCAATTTATTATAGTTGAAATTAAATGTTCAGGACACAATAACGCGGACGTTTCAGGAAACCTTGATTAAAAGATACCGTTGCGGTCTAATCGTGCATATCTAGCAGTTACTGAACACTGACGAGTAGCTTATCCATTCAGGTTATGTACGCCCAAGCCACTTGGGGATAATTTGGGCAGCTTGTAACTATTAAAGGATGCTGCCTATCATCATTCACGGTGAAGCAATCATTTTTTGTTTAGCTTGTCCTCTTGAACTCAACCAAAAGTATGATTGACTTACGATCAAGTCAATACATATCGCCAAAAGTTAAGGCCCAACTTATTCAGCAATATTTCACATTGCACGCAAGCGACAAAAACAATTCTTTGTATCCTGGTCCCCTGGTGTGTGGTAATTTTTATCGTGCATGCTGACATGCTGTTGAGTGTGTTGACTGAAACATAGTTCAACACCAAGTAGAAGTATGGATCCCCACCCAAACTACTATCGAGACCTTTTGGGGAATGGAAGCCCAAGAACAAAAACCCACACCATGGATATGGCCTTGGGCCTAGTGGTGGGGACAATATATCGACTAAGGGAATTGGTGTGCGCCGTGGACATCCTTGTGTTCGTTCTTTGCTTTCTTTTTTTTCTTAGTGTGGGTATTGTTGTGCAAGTGCTTCCATTGATTGTTTGTATCTATTTCTTGTGTTTGGCTTAGTATCTCAAGATCCTAGTGGTGAACAAGGGATTAGTGATCTATTCCCTAACACATGCATACTGATGCAACAAACTATGTCCTATGAACTACAACATCTGAGATAGGTTAAAAGAATTTCTACACAAAAAAAAAAACAACAAATTGGCAGAGATGTGGAGGGATCCATTGATACACAACTCTTAATCATATCAAGAAATCGTCTTACAGAAGTAATCTTAGCTGGCCCAGTCACACTGAAAATTAACTGGGGATTCTTTCTCAATCAAGATATCCACATTTAACAAAACCAATCCTTCATAAATCCAAAATATAAATAACCATAGTAAATGAAAATGTAGTTTAACAATCCATCTATTAATTAAAACACAACTTACAAAATCATAAAAGTGTGGAAACATAATCATTTACCTCCAGTTTTAGGGAATCCAAAGTAATGGGTAGTCTCAAAAAGCCGAGGATCGACACAATATACTGGCAAAACAGCCTCTGACGACATCCAAGCGCGATACAGAGCTTCATTATCTAATATTCTCAAATCATTTCTAAACCAAACAATAGCAACTCCAACCCCTTTTCTTTTCATACTGGACAAAGTGTATCGACGGAAAGTTTCATCAGTTATTCGATCAATTTCATCAGAATTAAGACTAGGAACAAGATAAGATTTAGATGATGATAATCGCGAATTCTGGTCAGATTTTGAAGTAGAACTCATGATTTGGATGTTGTTTGAAAGCAGAATATTAGTAGAGAATAAAGGGTTTAAAATAGATTTAGATGAGAAGAATGTGAGAAATTTAAAGTGAAATGAAGAAGATGAAGAGAAGAGTTTAACAGTCATCACGTTGGTTATCTAGATTCTAGAAGACTTTGAAAGAGAGAAAGTAGGAGTTGAAGATGTTGTTGGGTAATTGCCACGTGTAATTGAAAATTTAATGATGACGTGTAATATTATTAACTACTAAAGAGTCTTAGTTAATTAATAATTGCCACGTGGAATGAAGTATTTTTTGTTTTTGTTCGATTAAGTATATGATTAATCTCGTGATTTAAAACCCTATTTCTTAATTTAGTAAAACATTAATTATTATAATTATAATAATCCATAATCAACGGTTAAGATTAAGTAATTACATTAATATTTTTTTGATAAGAACGTTAAAAACGAAAAGAGAGAGAGAAAGAGAGAGAAGGTGGGCGACGATCGAACAGAACCAGAGAAAGGAAAGAGAGAGAGAGATCGGTCAGAGAGTGAGAAAGAATTGAGAATTGGTTTGAATTACAATCTAACGATCTGCTTCGAGATCTGCGTTTGTAATTAGCTCATATAATGGAATTATTAGGGTTTTCTCTTCTGAATTGAATCTCTTTTCCTATAATTTATCTGAGTTTGAACTCAATTTCAAGAAATTTGATTGAATTCATTATAATTGTATTGAATTATTAACAATTCGATCGTTGGAATGGATAATTAGTCCAAGTTTGAATTTTGTGGAATTTTGAAGTTAGATGCTTGTTTTCGATCAAGGTGAGGTTATTTTAATTTATTAGAAGAGAAAGGAAGACGGAAGAAGAAGAAGAAGAAGAAAGAATAATATGAGTTTCTGTGAAAAGGAAGGAAGTACAAGATCATCGTCTCCTGTTGATGATGGGAATTTTCCATGTACATCTTCACAACCTGATGGTATTTCTTCTCAAGCTCCAGCTGGGGCACGAAGAAGGTGTTTATTTGTTTTGTATGATTGATTTTTATGGGAGTTCTATAGTTTTTTGTTTTTATTTTTTAATTGGATATTATGAAAATTGAATTTTTTTTTGTTTTTTGTTTTTGTTTTAGTGGTGCAAATGTTTATCGTTTATTGGCAAAGAGAGAGATTTGTCCACGAGCAAAACACTCATCGAAAAAGCTGTGGGGAGAGATATCTGATTGCAATAATATTCGAGAAATTACGGATGCAAAACATGGTTTAATTTCATGGTGAGTTTCTATAGGTATAATCATTTTACAAGCATACCTCTCATATTGTAAATTGCATACATGGGAATTAATTGAAATTGAGTTTTAATAAAGAAACCATATGTCAGCATGTTAATGTTTTTCATTGTGGTATCTTCTCGATAAAAGAGGGGTATGTATTAGTTTTTTTAGTCAGCAAAACAATTTTATTTAATAGTTGTTTTAGAGAAAATCACACCACATCCCTCTTTTTTTTTAGGGCTAAACTTTCATGATGTATAGTTATATACAGATAAAAAATATTGATACAAGACACGCCAAGGGATTGAGATATTTTGGTCAATACAAAAGCGATAAATTAAACTTACAACAAACAAAGCAAAAGCAAAGCTGCATCAAGGTCTCATGAGATGATGAGAACAGACTCCTAGGATGAAAAAGCAAAGGGCGAGTGTGGAATGTCCTGAAATTTTTTCTTACCAGAGGAAAAGAAGCTCTTTGATGTCTAGGATGGTATGCCCCAAATATAACTTGCGTCCCTGAAAATGTCCAAAATTCTGCTCTAACCATATACCCCTCCAGGACATACCCACTCCACATCCCCATTAATACAAGTTCACATCAGTAGTGATTCCAAATTACATTTGTATGTACCCCTATACCTTATATAAAGTGATTCGTCTAACTCCCTCAGTCGGCCAATAAAAAGGCCTATTGCTCCATAGTATGCCTGATCGCTATGACCTGTTTTATTGTCTGTGTTTGGTTCCCGGAATCAAAGCAGAGGGTATTATAGGCATAAAACTTAAGAGGATAGAGAGCAAAACCAAAAGACGGAGAAAGAGAGTCCAAGGTAGAAAGAAATCTTTCAATATGGACCAATATGGAAACTGGTTTCGATTTTAAATATAAGAAACCAGATTCTTTCAACTTCAGAATCTGCCGGAATCTGCTTTCCTATCTTATTTATTTTTTTATTAGAAAAATGTTGTGGTAAGCCTGTTTTTAATGAGATCAGTAACTCGGTAATGCTGGCGGGACTCGAACCCCAGACCTCTGGTATCATCACCCAAAGGTTTTACCAGTTGAGCCCAACTGGCACCTGCCCTATCTTATTTATTGTAGGGGTATTAACTATATATTCTGTGGAATCTGAATTCCACCGAATCAAACACAGCCATTTTGTTCAAGCAAAATCCTCCAACAAATTGCATGAAACAATATGCGTCAAACAGTTTCCCCACCATTGAGAAATTATTTCATTCCAAATTTTTCTGCGGATCATAATTTCTTTCCCGTAAATATGTTAGAGTTGACCAATCTTCAGGTCCAGCGATTCGGCAGGGATATAATCAATTATGCGATTTTGAAAATTCTTCTTTGCAACCTCACGCGTATCACATCTGTTGGTTGGCACTTTACGGTTTTACTTGAGGATGTTAACAATCAGTGTTCTGCTCCATATGAGGGTGTGAATGTAGACATATTTTATTTTAATGGAGCCTTTGGGTTTCATACTTTTTGACCGGGAATTTGAGGTGCCCTAGCTGCAGTGTCTTATGTCAAAACTCTTCCTGGTTCAATCATTTGTGCATACTCTTTGGAAAAGATCTGGAACCATCAGACCAAACAACATGATGACTGACATAGACCATATTGCACCTATTAGCATTATAATTGAAATGAACATTTGCAGTCAGTACAGTAGCACCAGGCAGATTGGCAATGGATTTTTTACTTTTGGGTTGTTAATAGGTTTTCAACAATTTTCAGATGAAACTTCCATTAGTTAGTATTAGTACAGTAGCACAAGTGAGAATAACAATGAAAGCCCTAATTCTGTTCTAGTACGTAAAGAAACAAAAATCCCATTTTAATCTGGTTAGTTACCCAATCCATATTATCTGTATAATAAAATGCTCCACTCAGCAGAGATGTATGCCGCAATAAGGGGGGTACATTATCTATCTGCCAACAAACTGAAATTTGGCATGAAAATCACAAAACTTCAGGTCTCCACAGAAAGACTTCTCACCATGTGTTCCTCCCTGGCTCTTATGTTATTAGATGTTATCATATTCAGTGGATATATATTTTAGTGGGTTAATTAATGTTAATGTAGAGGTAGCTATAATTCAAAGTTTATCTATGGATTCAGGGTGGAATCAGAGTCATTGCGGCATCTATCAGCCAAATATTGCCCTCTGGTACCTCCTCCTAGATCAACTATAGCAGCAGCTTTTAGTCCTGATGGGAAAACACTTGCATCTACACAGTGAGTTGATGTTTCTTTGTCTAGATATCCTTGTTATTTCTTTAGTAGGATTTCATGACTTCTGTGCATACAGTGGTGATCATACCGTCAAGATTATTGATTGTCAAACTGGAAGTTGCTTAAAGGTGTTGAGTGGCCACCGGCGGACACCTTGGGTGGTAAGCAATTAGCTAGCCATTACTCATTCTTTAATGTTTCATTACCTAACAGAAAGTAACATTAGAGTTTAACAACCCATAGAAACATCTCTACTAATTATCTGTGCATGAGAGTCTACCTTTTTTGAAGCAATTATTTTTGTTTAGAAGTCACTTTCTTTCTTACATGGTAGCTAAACTTTGCAGGTTAGATTCCATCCAGTGCATCCAGAAATACTTGCAAGTGGAAGTTTGGATCATGAGGTTCGCTTGTGGGATGCAAACACTGCAGAGTGTATAGGATCCCGGGACTTTTGTAATCTCTCTTGCAGATATATTTTTCACATATCTTTACATATATATTCATGTTTTTGGATAGTGAATTGATTCCCCCTTGTTGCCATGCAGACCGGCCTATTGCCTCTATCGCTTTCCATGCCCAAGGTGAAGTTCTTGCTGTAGCATCTGGTCACAAGGTAAGGAACCATTGATGGGTACCTAATAATAACCCTCCACGCACAATCCTTTGTCTTGGATACGTATTTCTCTTTTTCTGATTTTAAGTATAGCACAGCCAGGTATTTTTCTTTTCTTCATTTTCTTGCGTTCCTTTGACATGTGTATTTTTTTTTTATCAGCTGTACATTTGGCACTACAACAGGAAAGAAGAAACACCATTACCAGCCATTGTACTGAAGACACGCCGTTCTCTTCGGGCTGTTCATTTTCATCCACATGCGGCTCCATTTTTATTGACTGCTGAGGTTGGAAGTTTGTTTTGGCATCTATATCTTTAAGTATGTACTGTAGTCTGTACCTTCGTATATATATATCTTATTATTGGATCGATTCGTAGGTCAATGATCTTGACTCTCCAGATTCTCCCATGACACTAGCAACATCTCCGGGTTACTTGCATTATCCTCCTCCAGCTGTATTTTTTGCAAATGTACATTCTGGTGTCCGTCCTAATATGGAACCCAGGGCAACTCCCATGCCATTCCCTTTCTTGTTCTGGCCTACGTTTGCAAGGGATGGAGGACCATCTTTCCAGCATGCATTTATGGCTGCAAGTAGCAGTTCACAGACAGTGCGGCCTTCAGCTCCGGTGCAGCTTCAAACAGATCCAAGTATAGGAAGCCAACTTGATTATTTGGTATCCCCTATGGATATTGCACCTGCAATACCTTCCACCTTATTCCCTGTGCCAGAATCTGTTAACAATAGTTTCCTAAGTGAAACCAAAAATGCAGTGTCTGACTCAGCTATGGACATTATGGATACTACTGAAGGGCAGCCTATAGGTAGGGACTATCACAGTAGATCTCCCATGTTAGATACGCCAGATGGTGTCAGCAATACGCCACCTCTCAGTTTTCAGCCTAGTGGAGTTGGGCGAATGCCTAGCAGACATGTTAGATCAGGAGTTGAGGCCACACCTGGTATATATCTTTCAACCTTTTCTGGCAATCCAGGCCTTCAAATGCTCTTAAGAGGTGGTGAATCTAGTCAACTTCATCAATTTTTTCCTTTTGGTGATCCAATGTTTTGGGAGCTACCTTTTCTGCAAGGATGGTTAATGGGCCAAAGCCAAGCTGGCCTTCACCCAATGCTTTCTCTTAACGATGCATTGCACGAACGTGCACCTGGATTTCGTGGAGCTGGATCTGACATCTTGGCTTCTGATTTTGCCTCTCGTTCTATGGACACTACTTTGGCATCCTCCATTATGACAAATGGTGTTAACCAATCTAGAATGGCTGGACGATCTGGTCTAAGATACCGCTCGTCGCGGACGCGCACAATGGCTGGACCTGGGGAAGGTGCTGGTTTTATTAATATCATGCATGATGAAAGTGATCCACAACCTGTCATTGGTAGAACTGAATCTGAGCTTGCCACCTCACTTGCTGCTGCTGCCGCTGCTGAGTTGCCTTGCACGGTGAAGTTAAGAGTATGGCCACATGATATAAAAGATCCATGTGCCCTACTTGATGCAGAGAAGTGTCGCTTGACTATACCACATGCTGTTCTTTGTAGGTAAACACTTTTATCATTTTATGCAAGCAATTCCTGGTTTTGAATTTTTCTATTAACCATATTACTCGTTTAGATGTCTTTGACTTACATCACCTATCACACTGAGATAGTACGATCGTGTCCCTGTCAATTAATATTGTCTTCAGATTGTTTTTATTTTCTTATTTAAATTTGTAATTTACTTCACAGTAAGCAAATGAAAGATACTCCCTCCGTCCCAAATTATAATTACATTATTCCTTTTTTGGCTGTCCCAAATATATGTGGCTTTCCATATTTGAACACATAATCATTAAGTTAATTTGCTCTTTTGCCTATATTACCCTTGCTTTGGAATCAGAGTAATTATTATAATTAGAGTAATAATGATTAGTGTAAATTTGAAAATATAGTTAGTAGATAAACCAATAAATGATGTTCCCTTAATAAGTTGGATTTGCTATAATGTACTTATAATTTAGGACGGAGGGAGTATATTATGAACATATTCAGCATTTGTATGCCATGTGACTAACAATTTTTTGTTTTGAATATTAACATGTGTATTTATAATGACAGTGAAATGGGCGCTCACTTTTCTCCTTGTGGAAGATTTTTAGCAGCCTGTGTCGCATGCATGCTTCCTCATATGGAAGCTGAGCCTGGACTGCAGTCACAGGTACACCATGACGTCACTGGAGCTTCAACATCTCCAACGAGACACCCAATATCAGCTCATCAAGTCATGTATGAGCTTCGTATATATTCCCTTGAGGAGGCAACGTAAGGATTCTGAATTCTTTTTTCTATTTTTAACAACCTTATTTTGTCTTTTACTAAAATCCTTACGTCATTGCCCTAACATCTTAATATATTGGGCGTGTAGTTTTGGTCTTGTACTTGCATCAAGAGCAATCAGGGCTGCCCACTGTTTGACATCAATTCAGGTCAGTTGTAATTTAGTTATGTCTTCTATATAAATATTAGTTATGTGTCCAGGTTGCTCTGATTAGCTGATTTGTCTTTTGAACTCACTGGGTTATATATAAAAAATACTTGTGAATGTGAAATTGGTTTCAAATATTCCATCTGCAGTTCTCCCCTACATCTGAGCACATACTACTTGCCTATGGTCGACGCCATAGCTCACTTCTGAGAAGCATTGTTATTGATGGAGAGACCACAGTGCCAATATACACAATTTTGGAGGTAAAGTTCATAATGTAGAAACAGTTTTCGTATGTGCAAAAATTTAGTGGTGAGATTGATAATGTTATGCATGCAATTTTAATCAGTGATTCTTCCATGTATAGGTTTATAGAGTTTCTGATATGGAGCTTGTAAGAGTGCTTCCTAGCGCAGAAGACGAGGTTAATGTAGCTTGTTTCCATCCGTTGGTTGGAGGTGGTCTTGTTTATGGAACTAAGGTGATTTTCTTGCACCATCCTTTCTTTTGTATCTGCACTGTGAAATGTGATACTGGGTTTCATAATAACCATTTGCTGTAAAACGCAGGAAGGAAAGCTTAGAATTCTTCAATACGACGGCTCTCATGGCACGAATTGCGCTGGAGCAAATTTAAATCTTGAGGAAAATATGCTTGAGGTAGGATGATAAAATTTATCGGTTTCTACATATTGAAGATTAGGCAAGATCTATTATTAGTTCATTTATCTTTTCCCTTTTAAGGTTTGTGTTAAATTTTAAAATAGGATTTTGTGGTGTTGTGATATTGGAGTTTTATTTTATTTATTGGGTTCTGGTTGCTGCATTGTATATAATATAGAACCGTGATACGGTGGAGACCGACGTTAGGGGAAGAGAGAACAAGAGAAAAGAAGAGAGATTTCGAAAAAAAAAAAAAAAAAGACGGACAGACAGAAAATTAAAAAGGGAAAAAAGGGGACAGACACGAGTTTGAGCTCCACCTGACTCTAAATGGACCTCCTAACGTCGGTCGATTAGAAAGATCCCATTTGGGAAAGCGTCGAGTTTTTGGACTAGGTGACAACTTCTGCCTAAGTCGCTTCAGGTGGTTGGCCAGGTACAGCGTAGAACCATGATGTCCCAGTTAGATAAAATGAGTGTTGTTCCCTGCCAATAAGATCTGGTTTGCCAAGATTCCTACAAAGGTTAGTTTGTTTGTATAGACGTTAGCTGGGCTAGATTTTTCATGACAGACAAAAAGGGTAAGGTGATGCTGAACAGTTACCCGATTTGTTGGCAGCAGAGGTGGGTAGTAAGCACCTCTTCCTCTAGCATAGCATGACAAGGCTGCTATGGACCTTGTGTTTTCTTTTCCAGGGAGATTACTGGTCACAAATAGGTGATGTACTAAATTTAAAATCCATTAGCAAGATGATAGGGACGCTGTTTTATAAACAAGGGAAGTAAATGAGTGTTGCACAGAGTGGGGCACATTATCAAAATCTTGGTCAATAATGAGGACCCCCATAGATATCATTTGATGAAGTTGGAATGCCTCTGTTATACTAAGCAGAGCTGGGGCTTGGATCTCTAGAACATATTAGATTGCTTTGTTAGTTTGTTAGGGAAGTGGTCATGGAGACTTGGTGAGGAATTTGAACAGAGAAGATTGATTGTTTATCGTTGTGTTAGGCACCACATTTAAGAGACTGACTCGATTAGGCTGGTGATCCTGAATCTTCTCCCTTCGTGACAGGATTGTATACGCAACCCTTCTTGATTGTAACCTGTTTTGGCTTGGTGAAGATAAATTTTATTAGAAAACAATTTATACATACAAATGATACAAGATAAGTTGAGAATACCTACCGAACCTAGAAAACAATAACAAACAAAGAAAAGTTATCGCTTTGGTGTAAGAGATGGCCAGACTACAGGGAGATCCCTTTTACCACCTTTATATCTCTTGGGAGTCCGTTATTATTGGGCACTTTATTTTTGAGAGGTAAAAGTTGAATCTTAAAGAAAAAAATATGGAGGTGAGTGTAACTCAAATTTCTAGTTTTGTTAATATCGATAGATTAGAGCTTTATTATTGAGTCTTGATGTAGGTTGGTTGTATTTGTAGTGTGTTGTTGTCTTTTAACCAGAGATATCTCACCCCTCGGCCCTCAGTAAACTTTGTATTTTTTCCTTATTATATATATACATGCTTGTTTACCTCTCATAAAAAAAGAACGAGTCTCTATCTTAAACTTACTTAAGTAACCCCATAATGGAATCCCATCTGAACACAAAGTGTCCAAAAGTTATCTGGGTTACATTGAGACTTGATAGCTAAGATTACTTCCTCCATATATCTTGACCCTCCCTTAAAATGGTCCTGTATCTGTCCTACCATATCTTTTGTCTCAAGTTTGAAACATAACAGACACCATATCAAAAATCACGGTTTTTGATAAATGGTAGACCTTGAGTAGTAATGTGTATTATGCAGTCATTAAATCGAGGACATGATTTTTTGTTTTCACAATAATATCTCCCACCCGCTCATTCTTTCATATATCCCTTCTTTGTGTCTTTTCTCTTTGCAGCCTTGGTTTGAGGTTCATCTAATTGATTCTTCATGTTATTTTTACTTTTGGTGAGGAATTATGATGCAATAGTGTGTTCTATGTGGCATGGCCATTTATGCTACTATTCGTGTTCTTGTTGTAGGTCCCAACATATGCTTTAGAAGGCTAAGACAAGAAATCAAGTGCCATCAATGTTGTATACTACTCGATTTGTTTGGTATGAAATCATAACCTTGTTTATGCTTGACTGCAAACGTTGTTCTGCCCTTAATAAGGCTTCACATCAGCATGCATATTCCAAAGATTCATTGCGAAGTCGATATCTAGCAAAATGTACCATACAAAACCAAAAAAAAAAAAAAAAACTTCAAATCGAAAACAAGGTGACAATATTCAAATTATGGAGGAGCGTCTCAAGTGGGGTTTCATCCGTTTAAGGGTGATTCATGGATTTAAAGATCTGTACTAGACACTGTATTGTTGTATTAAGGTTTAATAGTCAGTCACTAATCTACTAGTATAGTGGGGCTTGTTTTCCAGCCTCAACCACAAACTTCTCCCCATTCTGTTATTGAAATGAGCCCTTGATGAAATAAGAAATTTGGGATGATTTTTAGTTGATCAAGTCTTGAGTTATTTGGGCAGATAAGTGTTCAAACATCTTCAGTGCTAGGTCTAGTCGTCTATTGCCCCAACTTCCAAGGAGAGTGGACTTTTGGTTCTGCTTCTGGACTCTTCTTTCCAATTCTGTTTTTATTTCCTTGTATGTTTACAAAATTAAAGTCTATGATCATTGTAGTAAGGTAAGGCTTTATGTCCCCCTTACAATTTTATTTGATTTGATCAATGAATATAATGGTAGGGGTCCAGCCAAACCCCACCCCCTTCTAGGGATATTCTCTTAAAAAAAAAAAAATGGTTTAGTCGTCTAGGATCATGAAGTTTGGGGATTGAACAAAGTTTTTTATCTCCCCGTTTTTTTTTTTTTATGAAATAATAGTTATTTGTGATAGTAAGAAAAAGATATGGCACAACTAGGATACCTACCCAAAATTATATTTTCTGCTGATGTTTATGTCTTCAAACGTTTGTTTTACCCAAAAAAATAAAATAAAAAGTCTTCAAAAATTCAAATATCTTCAGTGTATAGGTCTGGAAACTAGAAGTTGTGGGAATGGTACAGAGTTTTAATGTCTCTTCAACATTGTGACTGCATCACATGAATTTGGTAGGTCTCAAATTTTGTTGGGAGGAATCATGGTCATTCTGTTGGCTTCAATAGCATTTGGCTGATCAAGGAAAGATTGGCCGACCGTCATAGAAAAGTGCCAGACGCTTTCAGGGTGATCCAAAAACTGGCCAAACAATTAAGGCAATGATGGAGTACAAGAGTCATAGAAAAGTGCCAGACGCTTTCAGGGTGATCCGAAAACTGGCCAAACAATTAAGGCAATGATGGAATACAAGAGTCAAATGTGTCATATGGAAAGTCAATCACTTCTTACTAAGTTAAAATGAAAATTAAGCCATTTAAAATCACTCTTGATTGGATATGTGGATCTAGGATTGTCCAATTGGAAATGATAAGTGAATGTGTAGGCCATTGGGAATAGTTTTAGAAGGCAAATAGCATACCATGTTATAATTCTAATATGACGAGGGAAATGGAAAGTGAATTTTGTCCTAAACTGCTACTTGATGCAATCTTATTCGACTGTATGCTGCTTGCGTTACATATATATGTAGATCATTTATTTTTTTCGTTTATTTGAAGTATTTTTTCGTGAGTGATAAATTAACCTGTGGAGCAATTAGAAAGATGTAACTAGATAAATTAGAAAGATGTAACCAGATGACAAATTCCAAAGGTGGGTTTTTGACAATCTATCTATCTTGAATGCTATGATGCACTATTCTGTAGTTTTGTTTATAATAAACTTGCTTTGCTTTTGTATCAGGTTAACGGAATACAAAGGCAGGTGATGATAGGTTGAATACTTGCATGTTCTTTCTATTCAGCCAGCTACTGTTCGGTGTTTCCTTGTTTATATTGTAATGCAAAATGCTTCGATAGAGGGCATCATCGGGAAGTAAAATGATGAAAGGAGATTCATGCAGTTGTAGGTCATTCCAATGTACAAACAGATCATGTAATTTTTATAAAAGGCTGTGTGCGGCTGTGCGCTTTAGTTCCACATATGTTTCTTGCAATTATTTCTCTATTCATTTTGGGGTAATTTAGTGGTTATAAAGTACTCAACTTTGAAGTTATGCGCAATTGGTGGTTATACAAACTTTTCAAACATTTCTTTGCACCCTCTGGTTCAATAACCTAAACTACAGTATAAGCTTGGCAACGTGAATGTCCATGATTGGCCTTAGACTAACAATTTAATTATAACTTTGAAGTGCATCACGTTCCCCCTTCCCCTTCCCCTTTTGAGTTACAGTACTAGTAATCCTTTTGAGATAAACCAGTTTGCATCTACTAGAAATTCTTTGAAATTCATCAGTTGAAGAAACTGAAAAATAATCATCAAATCATGGAAGGTAACAGGTGTTTACTAGATGCCTAAAAACTACAAATAATATGCTTTTACCTTAGGGCATCTCCAATGGTTGGGCTATATGTAAAATAACATTGGTTTTACACTTTTTACTCCCAACGGTGGCTTCTATAATAACATATTTTTAACATTGGCATCATTTTGCTAGGTCAAGTGTTAAACATACACTTTGACCTAGCAGAATGAGGTCAAGGTAAAGTTTCACTATGTACCGTAACTTGTTTGCAGTATCACTAATAATTGCACCAGACCACAATTTTCTTGCGGTTTTGAATTAAACACCAGAGTGCAATTTTCTTGCGGTTTCGAATTAAAATTTCATCGGACCGCAACTCTCTTACGGTACGATGGAAATACAAGCCCAACGGTTACAAGCCCAACAGTCACAGTCACTGACCCAACGTTCAATGACCTAGTCCAACGGCTAGATTTTTGAATTTTGACCATTTTGCCCTTTCTTCTTGTATATATACAATTTCCACCATTGATGAACTTACACCATTTTACATTTCTTCTTCTCATAATCGGAATATGGTTGCAAAGGGGCAAAAAACTAATTTTTTTACAGATGAAAACTTGGCTATTTGTAGGCTTTGATGTGAAACAAGTGAAGATAGTATTGTTAGAAACAATAAAAGGAGAAATGGTTCGTGGGATATCATTTTTAAAAAAAAATCAATATTGATATGGGCTACGAGGAGATAGTAAGAACTACTGAACTAGAGATGCAATCTCATTAAGGTGGGGCATACTTCAAAAGGTATGCAACAAATTCCATTATCTTTTGAACTCTGTTGAGAGAATAAATCAAAGTGGATCTAATGAAGCATATAAGGTAAGTTTCGACCATTAATTTCATATATTTATTTCTTTTAAATTGTGTTTGTAATGTTTTGAGTTTAATTTGTATATTTATTTTTATTTGTAGGTTAGTACTGCTAGAAGAATTTATAAATCTAACTTTAATGTTGCATTCAAGCATGATGCATGCTATGAAATTCTAAAAGATCATCCAAGATGGAAAGATCAACTTGAACGTTCTGGTTCAAAAGCAAAGAAACAAAAGTCTGGTTCTGACGCTGAATTTAGTGGGTCTGTAGATGAAACAATTGGCACAGAAGGTTCCACTATTGTAACACTGATGTCTACAATCAACATCAACGAAGGTAAAGAAAACTCCAATAATAAAGACCGTAAAAAGAAAGAAGTTCGTTCTCAAGGACAAAAGGCTGCAAAGTTAAAAAGAATTTTAGGAAGTGATCCCAATTCTCAATTGTCTGGAGTGTTAGGTGATTATTCTAGCAAAATTAAAGAAGCAAGTTATGAAGCTACAAGAGATAGAGAGTTGAAAGAAAGGTCATTGGAATTGAAACAGAATATGGTCAATATGTGGGCTGCAAAGAAAGAAGAACATGCAAGAGAGGTTGAAGCAAGACAAAGAAGAAAACAAGCTCGCCAAGAACAAGAAATGATGAAGATGAATTTGGAAAGCTACACTGGTGTTCAAAAGATTTTTTGCGGAAAACAACAACAAGCCATATTAGGTAACTGGGATCGTGAAAACATGTTTGAGACTAGTGTTGCTCCACCTCCATCTCCATTCCACCCACATCTCCATATCCACCTATTTCCCAATATCCATATCCACCTTCATCTCATCACTATTCATATGGACTTCCACCTCCATCTAATGAGTACTCATATCCACCTCCATCTCATCAATTCTCAACTGCAAGTCAATATGGAGATGGCTCAACTTATCATCCTTCAGTCGGAGAAGATGAAGATGATGATTTCCGACAAAAGTATCGTTCTGGATCTTCACGTGGAAGGAATGAGGATGAAGATGAAGATTAGATGGATAATTGTTTTGTTTAAGTTGTTTTTGTTTTTGTTTTCATGTATTTGTCTTTGTTTAAGTTGTTGTTGTCTTTGTTTCCATGTACTTGTCTTTTAATCAATAAAAATGTGGTGTCTTTGTTAAATGTAACTTCAAAGTATTGGATTACTCAAACATAAATGTTCACAAATACATTCCATAAAACAACTCTGGAATAGAAGTTCACAACTAAAACAACTCAAACTGCAAAATTCACAAATACATTCCATAAACACAATAGAAATTAAACACTCAAACTCTAATGTTGCCTAGATGTCATCCACTGATGAACTATAAAGTCATACTTGAGAGTTTGATTTGCAACCCTCGAATGTATAGCTTATGTGCGTGCTACTATATCATTGATGAAATCCTCATTTGGCAATATCACTTGTTCTTGTTGTATCTCAGTGTTTGGAGGCCGCCATCTAGGCAGATCTAAATTACGTTCATCTTGAATAATCATATTATGCAGAATACTACATGTCTTCATAATCTTGTTAAGCATACCTCTATCCCAAAAGTGTGCTGGCTATTTAACCATAGCAAACCTCCCTTGAAGAATACCAAAGGTTTTTTCTACAACTTTCCGAACACTCTCTTGACGTTTGACAAAATATTTCTCCGTTTTATTTGTTTGCTTTCCCTTTATGGATTGAATAAGAGTTGCCCATTATGGGTAGATACCATCAGCAAGGTAATACCCCATGTTGTATTCTACATTGTTGACAACATAATGACATGGCAGAATATTTTCAGTTATAATATTGTCGAAAATATGAGAGTTATCAAGCACATTAAGATCATTGTGAGATCCAACCATGCCAAAAAAAGCATGTCAAATCCACAACTCATAATCAGCAACTGTTTCTAAAATCAATGTTGACTCACGTATGTGACCAGTGTGTTGCCCTTTCCATGCCATTGGACAATTTTTCAATACCTAATGCATAGAATCAAGATAACCAAGCATACCTGAAAAACCACGTCTTGCTCATTTGGCAAGTAGTCTAGCAATATCAGTTTTATTTGGTTGTCTCAGGAATTCAGGTTCATAAAGAGTGACGACCGTTTCACAAAATTGCATCAAGCACTCAATCATAGTGCTTTCTCCGATCTTGAGTCATTCATCAAGTGTATTTGCAGCACATGCATATAAAAGGATTCTTATTAATGCTGTCATCTTCACCAGCGAAGTACTTCCAAGCCTATACGTAACATCTCTTTCTTGAACAAAGAAAGGGTTGGAGGTTGTGAAGTCATTAAGAATTTTGTTGAACAAAGACTTCCTCATACGAAACTTTTTTCTAAAGAATTCACCATCAAAACGAGGTCTTGTTGCAAAGTAATCAATAAACAACCGATGATATGTTGCTTGCCTATTACGATTGACATACTTTCTTCTACTTTCTTCCAACAACAGACCCTCCAGCATGATGTTCATCTTCTTCAAACATTTATCCCAAGATAACAAAAATTGGTACCTCTTCATTAATATTAATTGAATATGGATCGAAAGATATACCCTCATCATCACTATTAGATAATACAAATAAAACTATAAGATAATATTCAGTGTCAAATGTAGCTTTGTTGTCAAAAGATGAACTAATTCTGACATGTTTCTTGTGAGCATAATATTTAATTAATAAATAATAACACAATTAATGTTCACAATACAACAAAATCTTTGAATGATTGATTTGTGTGAAATGTGTATGTAAAACTTCAAAACTCAAAGAACTGTGATGAAAGATTCATCACCTGGAGGGGAAATAATTGGTTTTATTTCTGAAAATTCATACTACCACAACTTGTACGCGGTCCGGTTCTGAAAATGTTTCGTATTGATAATTGATTTTATTTCTGAAAATTCATGCTACCACAACTTGTATGCGGTCAGTCCGGGTTTGCAGTTTAGTTTTGAAAGTGTTTTGTACCGCTGTTGCGGTTGGGCTCAATTGAGGGCTGCTAAATGCTGCTATTATAACCCAACCATTGAACATGCTCTTAAATTAAACATTGAGAATTTAAGATCGACAACAATCATATGCTTCCATGCTAATGAAGATAATAAATCTTGCATCCATTACATAGTCTGATAGATTATAGTTATACATATTATCCATGATCCCATTTAAACAAAGAAGAGGAGCAAATTTTGTAGTGGCACTGATAATCCCAAGTTCCTAACGATCAATTGCTCTTAAAATGTTTGACATGAATAAAAATCAAGTAAAAGCAAATGCAAGTTATTTGAAATCTTCATAAATTCTTATTATTGTAAAAGGAAAGTTTTCTGCTTCCAGACCTTAATCTTCAATTCTCAAGCTCTAAACAATAGCCGAAAACTAAAATATGATTTCACTGCAAGTCCAACCAAACTGCAAAAGATAGAACACAACCAAACACTCACAGCTCTGACATGAAGCACCCCACAAGCATGACGAACCATGAAACTTGGAGTAGCACTAGCCAACACAGTGAGATCAGAGCATGGAGATGAACAACATAGTCCGCAGATTGAACCCAACAGAGGCTAATTCAAGAACTTTCCAAGGGATGCACAAGTGAACAAGAGAACACCAAACAAACCTCAAAGACCTAAGATCAATCCCACTCATAGAAGACCTGACATGAAGCACCCAACAAAATGTCATCAACCAAAAATGGGAGAAATTCAGGGCAATCTGGCGAAGAAGCATCTTGCGCCAGAGTTAGAAAACAACATATATCAGGTCACAAACATGATGCTCCACACCCAATGCAAACACCATATGAATGAACCTAATCCTCCCTTCCACAGCAACTCCCTAAGAATATGATCATTACAGAGAGTTGACACAAACAATTCATTGGATAAATATTAATCAACTAGCTCCATACCTTGGTGATAATCCATACTCCTCGATACACAGAACCCCAAATAAATCCCAGTGGGCTATAGCAAGTCAAGATCAAAGTCTCCACAAAACGGTCAATGGTAAGGAATCAACCAAGATATCCAGAAACTCTGACATAAAGCACCCCAGCAAGATAGCGAGCCGAGAAAGCTTGAATAACTACTTCACCATTGACAGAAATCTCAACAATAGCATAGCCCACACATTAACCCATAGCTCATCAAGACCTGTTCTTTTCATAATCAAACTAAAGCAGAACATAAACCCTCCACCTCAAAAAGATAACCTTAATGAGACCAATCCAAGAACAAACCAAGACAAGCAAATGGTGGGAAAGTGACCCAAACAAACAACATAACAAGCAGAAATCCACTTCAATCACAAATCTTACATGAAGAACATCCCATTCACAAGAATATCGACCCATGATAGAAGATGGAAAACACAAGTCTTGTAAAATGAATGGTAAGATTTAAGGAATAACACCAAATGAACCAAACAAGTTGAAGAATATACCCTTTCTTTTTCTTCTTCCACAAGAAGAAGATCTCCATTTGAAGCAAAGCAAACATACTTCAACTTTTCCCATACCCACAAAGGGGTTTTACTTGGATCTCAAATAAACAAGGGTTTAAGTCAGATCTACCATTATGATAAACAAGATCTGAAAAATCCCATCTCTTATATCCTTATTAAACACAGATCTGAACAAACTGAATCCAACAAAGGGAAGCAGTTGAAATCTTCTGATGAATAATCATATAAGCAAGAGATTTCTTCATAAGACCTTGTAGATCACTTGATAAGAATGTCATTCTTTTTCAAGAAAACACATGAAACTGTTGGAAAAGGATAAAGAATTGAATACCAGTTTCTTTGGCAGAGTACCCACAACCCACAATGCTTTACCCACCTCTAGCCACCGGTGTCAGCCCTCAGGCAACCGGTGGCTGGTCATTACCCATCTCTAGCCACCGGTGTCAGCCCTCAGGCAACCGGTGGCTGGTCATTACCCATCTCTAGCCACCGGTGTCAGCCCTCAGGCAACCGGTGGCTGGTCATTACCCATCTCTAGCCACCGGTGTCAGCCCTCAGGCAACCGGTGGCTGGTCAAAGACGGTAGGGTTGAGAGGGTACTGCAGAAGAAGTAAACGTTCTACACTATGTATTTATAGCATTTACAGAACTTAACCCTAATATGAAGCCCATTTAAAACGTCCAGTCCAGCCCAGCCCAACTCAATTTTCATTTTCTGCAAAATTTATTTTCTCTTCTCTTCTCTTGTCAGTTCTCTCTCTGTGTGCTGAAAATGATGATTTGCTTAAATCCCATGAGTATATATTGCGCCAAGAACAAGAACCCTTCTTCTTCTTCAAGTAATTTGGGTAGAAAGTGTAAATACTCTGGGCAATCTGTGGTAATGTTATTATTATACAAGTTATTACAATTCTGTTTAGTTCTTTTGTTGTTGTTGGTTTTAAGTTTAACACAAAGTATATATGTATTAAATTTTCAGAGAGCAATTCCAATACGTATAATAACAGTAGGGAAGAAAAGATCAAAAGGGGTTCAATTATTAGTTGAAGAATACAAAGAAAAGATCAAGTATTATTGTAGTGTCGATGATGTTCAAATTCGTTCCAATCCCAAAAACACTAGGTACATTTTCCTTTTATTCTAATTTAGAACATTTGCTTGTTTTTGGTTTATATTGTGACATTTCATTCTTGCTATTAGTCATGAATATATTGAGCCAATGAGGTACATTATCACCATATCCAATGAAATAGTAAGAGAGGAGGAAGAATTAGAAGCACCCTTTAAAATTTAAACGTTTTGGCTTCCGACTTAACGAAAAAATACTCAGTCTGGCAGGCTCAATATTTTATACATATAGAAATGAGATGTAGATTTATTGTCGTATTCATTACCCCTTTTTCGTTGAGTAAAACATTTATTAATTATGGAGAAATTCATTATTCCTGTCTTGGAGCAAAGTATATTGTTAATTGTTGTTGATATTGTTCTCGATAGCTAACAGTCTATACAAATTACTGACGCTCGCATATGCATGATTTGGAGCACCCAATGAGAAATAATATAAATTAGATTGTAGAATAAATGATGTACCAAAACAAGTGTGTGAAATGTGGGTACAATTATGATCATGTACCTATCGGAAAAGATAGTGTGTCGTTATTATCAATATAAGAGATAGTTTTGAATGTGGAAATTTTGCAAAGATTATTTTGAGATGAATTCCATTGAACACTTTTTTTTTCTTTGATTGTATGCAGCAATGTTAATGCTCAAATTGAAGGAGAAGATATGGTCGTGATGCAACACATTAGGTCAGGAGACTGGGTAAACAGTAAATTCCTTTTGACGAAATCATATACCTAACAACCATTATTCTTGATGTTTATTCTATATCTATTATTCGATACATAAGAAATTATACATATTTCGTCTAGTGTAGTAAATGCACTCCTGTCTACTTATTCATCTCTATATTTCAATTGGTCGTGTTTCTTATATGTCACATTTGGGGTAGAGATTTTTTTTGTTCTGTATTGCCTAGATGGAAATGAAATAATCTAGTCGCTCACAGTAGAGGATTAGAGAGATGAAGATGGTAAGTCAGAAGAGTATGCAGATAGTGAGAGAGATATGTTTGTGGCATTACGAAATGAAACAGTATATAGGGATATGTAGTACTACTAATTATGTACGACATAGTCAACAATATGCTTCACCAAATGGAGCCAGGGTTGGGTATATGTATATTATGTACTACAATATGAAAAGTTGTAATGACTTCCAGGAACTTTTCTATTAAATTGGACCGCTGTAGGAGGATGCCACAATGAAATTTAGAAACTAGTAACACAGATGGTAGGATGCCACAGTGAAATTGGTGTGGTATTAATGTGGTTTTACTTTCCATATCCCTTGCTAGCTGGAGCCTTCAACTCTTCTCATGTTCTTGTTGTTGTTGGCTCATAGGTTGTTGTACTGGATGAGCATGGCATAGATGTTGGATCTGTCCAAATGGCTGATCTATTGGGAGATGCAGGGATTACGGTATGAACTTAATCTTCACGTTTATGAGTTTATCAGCATACATAATGAATGGTGTACTGCCAAAAAAGACTCAGTTAAACAGTATTCATCATCACCATTATTGCTCAACACTCAGTTATTGTGGATTGGTAACTTAAATCCTATCTCTTGACTTCCAATTATCTGTGAAAAAGACTTACTTATGGTTAAACGTGTATGCAAAAGACTGGATACTACTTCTACGCTGACTGCAACTGCCTTCTGGATTATAACCATACAAGCTGTGCAGAAGCTCATCACTGGCAAATAAACTGTTCTTTTAGACTATTTCAATGTCGTTGCTGTGTGAAATTTTAGGGTCTTAGCCTTCCAATTATTAAATATTTATTTCTGACTATCTTGAGGTCTCAATAACACAATCCCATTGTTTCTTATTAATGAATCTCCTAATTAGGTTAAGTAGCTATTTTGGTGATAAGTTGCGATGACATGACCCATTAATTTGTCAAGAAGTGTCTGGTGTGCTTCTGTGAACTGTTATTAATATTTATGTTTCGGAAACCATCCTTTTATTGTTATTTCCCGCATTGTGTCATTGCAGATTGCTATTTTCTCACTATGTTTTGAGGTGTAGTCTAGATTTAAAATATACATGTGAATATTTTAGGGAAAGGTTTATTTTATTTTATTTTGATAGTTAGAAATATCTCACCCAAAATCCCTACAACCCATAAAAGTGGGACTCGGTCCCAAGACCTTGGGCTAAACCTCCCAATTATTGACCAGTAGACCACTGGACACTTTCGAATTTTAACTGATATTTCAGGGAGTTGTGCTTGTCTTTTTTTAGTTTACTGTTGTTTGTCCTCACTGTTTTGCAACTGAAATGGCACCCTTACTTTTATTATGTACTTGCTCGTCACTTTCACCTACTAGATGTATCAACTCTGTGTTTCTTTCTCTTTTAGGGTGCGTCGACATTATCATTTTGCATTGGTGGACCTTATGGTCATGGCAAGCAAGTCCATGAACGTGCTAATGTGACTATCAAGCTGTCCTCTATGGTCTTGAATCACCAAATTGCACTAATCGTGCTTCTGGAGCAGCTTTACAGGTAAATGAAATTTTTGTTTGTGCTCTCAATTATCTTAGTTATTGTGTGTTGAGAGATTTAAAATCTGAGAAAGTTATAAAAGAATAATGTAATGGTTGGTTGATATATGATTCCAAACATGAGGTGGTGGACAAAGTGGCAAATCAAGTCATGGTTAGAGTATTGGATAGAATTATATTCCCTTTCTTATACAAGGCAAATGGAAACATTTCAAACTTCCCAAATTTTGTTGCTTATCCTCAATAGAATGAAGACTGATAGAGGAGGCTGTGTCTTGAGAAAAATATATGCTTGTCTGGACTCTGGACTAATTTGTGAATGTAGCTGATAGGGTTGAACCCAAATCTTGTGGCGTGCTTCTTGATTGCTCCTTTGACCTAAGGGAACTTCATATTATAGCAAATGCTACCCTTTGTCGATTTAGCCTGTTCAGGATGTCATGTGAATTGTGAAGATAGTTTCTGTATCTATGGGAACCATATATTATCAGCTCGTCGTAAAGAGTCTAAACATCAATCCTTTGTGTCCGTTTTATAACCTGGAGAATGATACGCTGCTATATCTCTTTATTGCTTGGGCTAATTACGTGGGTGAACATTCTCTATCTACTCGGTATTCAAGTCCCGTCCTCTGAACTGACAGCTTATGTAGAGAAGTGGTTGTGCAACTGGCCTAGTGCCCAGACCACGTGTTTTTAGGGAAGGCAGCATGGTGTGTGACTCCTTATGTTGTTCTTTGGTCAGTTCTTAGAACCAGGGAACGATATAGATTTCAGGGGAATCAGAATAACCACTGTTAGGGTTCGAATAGAGATGATGGGTCTGATTGGACACTGGCTCACGAAGAGTGTCTGGTATACTGAATTGATTTTTTCAAGTGTCATGTTACAGAGTGGTTTTTTGTGAAGATCTGTTTGGGTGTGATTTTCGTTTCGTTGCAGTGATTTCAGTCTGTAATGACGTCCTCAGTCGTGACTGCATTTGTTACAGTATAATATAATAGTATATATTACTTAAATAGCCTGTAATTTTCACCCAGATATATAATTGGTTGAGTCTATAAATGTTTTTACTGTATTTGCTTCACAATTTTACTGACACTGAAGTATTATGTGTCGTAATCATTTCTGCATTTCCGGTTTTTACTGAAGTGACTAACGAATGCATTTTGTTTTTATTTCTGCAGAGCATGGACAATTCTTAAAGGACAGAAATATCATCATTAGTTGCTGAACGAACTTATTCAGATAGAAGCTTATACCATTTATATTTTGTATCTATATTTGAACATATTATGTGGAACAATAACTTGTCTCATATTAATGATGTTCACTGTTGATCAGACTTCTCCCTTTCTCCTTGAGTTATTCCATTAACATCATTGTCATTCATGTCTTTCTTTGTATCTTGACAACGTCAAATAGTGGGTTCATAGTGGTAGTTTTAATTGGGACGGAGAAAAGATGTCTAAGTCCCGTAAGAACTGTGTATCCATTCGCAAGGTAACGCAACTAACCGATTCCTTCCTATCTTGTCCTTTTGTGTATATTCTAATAGCCTATGTAACACGCTGCTCTTTCTTATTCCTTCATTTTACTAATTCCTTCTTTCCCCTGAACTTTGTAGGTTATTGATCGGTACCATCCCCTGGTTATGAGGTATTGTTTGCTCAGCGCACACTACCGGACCCCCGTCAGCTGCTCCAGGTCTCAGTTCTACTTGCAGTTAGAGACTGCGTCAGATTCCCTATCTATAAGGGTTTGCATGACGTTGAAAGGGCTACACTTTTGTTCCCGCAAGTAGAAAATGTCTCCGAGAATGACAATGCAGTTTCCAAGGGCCAAAAGTTTTTGAAGGAGTTGAAATTTGATTTTGAGGTAAAAATGGCAGATGACCTTCATGTTGGAGACTTTTTGACATCGACACTGCAGAAAACTCTGAGATTCATCAACAGTGTCACTTCGGACATTCTCAAGAAGAAAGTCCAACATCAACTATCGTTAAGTCAATCACTTGTCGCCTTGGAGACTGAAGTTAAGGGGGTTCTGAAGGTTCTGGGATTAATGTCGTCGTCCCCTTATGCAATGGTTTTGAAGGAGCTGAAAGACAAAGCTTTAGTTAGAGCTGGCTTGACAGATGCCGAATTGCAACTTCTTTTGGAGAAGAGGTCTGAAGCAAGGGTAAAGAAAGACTACCATGAGAGTGACAAGATTAGAGATGACTTGAAAATGAAGGGCATTGCTGTTATGGATGATGGACAGCAAGATTGGCGACCGCGCTTTAAGGAAGATAATGTTAATTAATATAATTTGGATTTATTTGTGAGGAAGGTGAGGTCATTACCAGATATGTGCCACCCTAGTTGATGATCTATAGTAATGAAGTGCATTTTTACTACTACTATTATTATTATTGTTATTATTATTATTATTTATAGTTAGATCACTAACAGGAAATGGAAGTGTAGAAGTTAGTTCTCTCTAAGCCCGAAGGAATAAAATTTCACTTAGTGTGATCAGTTCACTTAAATACCGTTTCTATGTCATTTTTACTTGCTTAGAATTAGTTGAAAACAGTAGTTTTCTACCTCATGATAATTTGCAGAACAAAGAGCTTACGAGGGCAGAGAATTTGACTAATAATAATGCTATACACTTGGCGCTTAAGAACGAACTTTCAGTCACAAATGGAAAACAAACTGTCCAAATCCACCTGTGATTTTGATTGCTGACATGCATGAGATAGATCCTTAAAATGTAAACAACTATCTAGCTAATGGTTCAGATCTGTATCTTTATTACTCTGTTTGGTGCACAATGGGACTTCAACAGACTTGATATTCTTTAGTCTTTACTCTTACAGATAGCAAAATAATGAAAGTGTTCATAACATAATTGAGTCAGGCAGAGCATACTACCAGCGTCTATAATATTTTAAGAGACACATATATAGGAACACGCTTGTGTTGCCCTTGACACAAATTTACCAAAAAAAGGCTTATACGTATTATCAAAAGCATTTGTTGATAAAAATCATTGTTTAGTATGATGCAGATTGTTGTCAGAACCTCCAGCGAGTATCATCATATCAAGCTTTTTCTAGATTGTTTAAACATTGCACTTTTTTCTCTTTTTTTCTCCTTCTTTCGAGCTGCCTTTTTCATATTAATAAGTGCACGACAACTTTTTTTATCCTCCAACCATTTGGCATAGTCTTTTCCTTTCTTGCACTCAATGAAATCAGCTAACTCATCGATATCGGATTGTGTGCTGCCACACAATCTGAAAAAAGCATCACCATTGCAGGTTTCTGCCTCCTCTGCAGCCTTCAAGAGAAGGGGAGCTGCTGAAGTCTCTGATTGACCATCTTTCCCATACAATTGCAAAGGTTGGCCACTATTCAAGAATGATAAATAGCACATATTTAAGCTCATATACCATGATGGATTAAGATTCAGTGAAATTAAAAATACAAGAGAAAAGGAAGAGAAAAATACAAGAAAGAAGAAGGAAATTAAAAATACATATCCGAGACTTTTGCGCTCACATCAATTTGAATGTAACTTGAAGCACACAATTAATACTTTAATACAAAGGCATATATGTGAGTAAACAGAAGGTATAAATGTAAGATAGATACTATTAAGTATTAACCAATCAAAAATCGATCATTCATGCACATAACAAAATAATTCGGCTAAGAAGAATGTTAATAGTATTAACATCATTATAGCAGTAAAAGAAATGACAAAAAGTCCCCCTAACTAAGTGTAATCATGACTTGTAAATGAGCAAGTGAAATTAAAATATCCACTATATAGATTATTCACATAACAAAATGCAGGTAGCTCACAAGCTACACACAAAGGCCTCTGAACCTAATAACATAAACACCTTATTTGACCTAAACCGAGAAAAATAAGTGGGTTTTTAGTTTTGGTATACAATGGCTGCAAGTTTTTTTTTTTTTTAACAATAAAAGGTATTCCATTAAAAATGAAAGAGATTACACATTTTTACACTCCTCCCCTCATGCAATGTGAGCTTAGCAAGATACTAATCACCACATACACACGATAGAGACCAGCATTAAAAGACACCATTACAAGAGAAAACCCCTTACACCCTAGAGACCCCTATACCTTTACAATTTCATCCCATCTATACATAAAATCTTGATACTGGACTCCCTTGAAAGTAGCATTTGCCCTTGACCAATCATAAAATAGCACCTTGACTTCCATAAATAGCTTATGGCTGGAAGCTGAAAGAATTATGGGAATTGAACTAGCTTTTTGTATTTTTTTTTTTCTTTGGATTAGCAAAGATAACTAAACATAAAAAGAGGAGAACCCAACTTAAGAACTATATACCACAACAAACAACTGGTATTTGCTTTCAGATAGCTTGGAACTCCTCTAGTAGACTATAAATCTATAATGAACTTCAATCCGCAATAAGAAGACCAATACAACATTTAAATATAATTTCAAAATTAGCATCCTAGCTAAAAGACACTTCATGACTAGTGAATATTTTAATAAAGGTAATGGGCGTATGACTAGTGAATATAGACACTTCAGGACTAGTGAAAATTGTAATAAAGGTAATGCGACTCTTATTTACTTCTAAACTTTGAAGTAGCTCATTAAACCTCCAAAAGAAAACCATAACTTGGTGCAGAAGTCCAACTCTGTTTTTCACTATAAACATAAGCACCAAATGTTTTAATAACTTCATTTTGAGGCCAGACCAACATAAACTCCAAATACTCTTTGACATTTACTTGTATAATAGTACATAATATGAACCACAATTTTATAAACACAAACTATTGGTTTATGATAAACTAAGGCATGTTTAAGCAAAACTGACAAGATTTACTTCAAGACAAACTCTTAAATAACTCATTAAACCTACATAGAACCTCTAGACTCACCATAAAACAAGTCGTCTTTCTATTTGTTTGTTTATAGGCTACAACTCAAGTCATATTTACTTGTGTTACTGATCAAATAGCTGTTCATGTTATTTGATAATTGCCTAAGCTCTTGAAAAATACCAAAACCAGACCCCTTAGGCATAGTAATGCAAGGGTAACAAAACTAGATCAACTATGTCACCCCAAGAAAAAGAAAAGGATCAAGCTATATTTTATCTTTGGAACATATATCCATGCCAATTTCATATATTTATAAACACAATAATATACTCGCAGCTCTGCAGGCAAGAATTAACAACGAATGACTAGTTGGCTTCATGCTTAGACCAGAAACTCAATAGAATGGGTACCTTAGGTGGAGCTTTTGAATCTTTGTATATTCCATTGCAACTTTTAAACAAGATTTACGAACAGTCAGAGCCTGGATTAATAATACATAAGAATTGCAATTATTCACGGCCAGTTAGTGCATTGATAGAACAGGTCGAACAGCTGAAGTAAATTAACCCAAGGCAATATCCACGTACTTAAAGTAGAATTATCAAAAGTGGAGGTCAAACCTTCAAATATTTAGTCCCAGAATGGAAAGACAAAGGTTTCTTTCTACAGCTAAGTAACGCATTCAATGATTCTAGATGACCTTCTTCAAAACTGATCAGATTTATCAGTGTCATCATCATGAATATGCAGCCTTTCAATAGATTGTCATGCCCTTTCTCATAACAAAATCGTAACAAGCTGACGAAATGCATGAGAATCAGGTTGAACTCCTTATGACTTGTTGGATTAGATCCCATCACTTCATCCAAAAGAATTAAAGTTAAGCCACTTTTAAAGCACTGCTGAAAACAACCAACAATCTTGATTATACCATCATAATCATTCACAGACTTTTGGCACCCCAAACTCCCGCCATTCATACACTGAACGAGTTGCAGCAATGAGTGGCTCATTAAATTTATTATAGATACAAGAAGAAATATTTCCTGATGACTAGCATCTCTTCCTGTATGTAATAAATTACCCTCAACTTTGGCAGAGAGAGTCAACGATACAACAGATTCTAAAACTGACAAAATTTCATCTTTGCGTGACGGATTGAGTATCTGCTCATTTTCCTTGATGTACGAGATGAGCTCAGGCTTAGTTTTGACAAAGAAACTACAATTGTAGTCACCAAAACTGACAACTTGAGTAATACCATTATATGTGACTGGCAAAATATAAGATTCAAAAGATGGACAATCTCCTTTCCCTGATCTAAATGGTTTATCACAATGATCTGAACCACTGTCAGCGGTTAGATGGTGGTCACACAAGTATAGACAAGATATGTGTCTAGCATAGAAGATGCAAGCTTTTTCAAATATTGATATATATGAACTTTTGTGTGGGACATTTACTCCTCGATCATCTGAAGCCGTGTCAGTCCCAATGCATCTAACTACGATTAATATCATATAAGCTTGAAATAATAGTGGAGCAGAGACCATAACAGATGATCCAAGCAATTGCAAAGCTGCAGGCAGGCTTAATTCAATATATGAGGCTTTCTTGCAATGCCTCAAAACTGATGCGTCTAGGAACTTCTTCTGCAAATATTCATCATGAAATGATAGAAGAAAGTGGGCACATATGACCTCCAACACAGCATCAGTACAACTTGAGTGGCATTTGAAAAACTTATTTGTGAAACAAACATCATCAACTACAAAAAAACACACTCCCAATTGTCTGTGTAGCAAAAGTTCGTCGACAAAAACCTGTAAATAAATGTCAAATTTCTCTGAATACGTTAAAGATTCTTCATGGCTAGCTAAGACAAATAAAGATTAGAAAATTTCATCTCTAGCATATAGCAAAGATTTCAGTAGCTCAGAGCCTTAAGAATAAACCAATAATGCAACTGGTAGAGAATAACAAACAACTATTTACTTTAGATGTCTCTTTTGACATGAGTTGTCCAAATCCGTGAGTATCTCAGTTATACATGATGACTATTGCTTATAGTTACAAGGAAGGGGTTCCCAATAGAACGATATCATTAATCATTAATTTTTCGTACTAGGCATGGCTTTCAGGAAAAAAAAAATACAGTTCATGGCAATTAAATAGTGATGTTCGAACGATAACTTATACCTCAAGAATTGAGCATAGGAACCGGACAGGTGAATTAGAATGTTCAAATGAAATTTCTCGTGAGCACAATTTGCGGAGGATTGACAGAAGATCTCGGCTTTTCTCCAGAAGAACACTAGTATCCGCCTCTAACAAGGGCAAGATGGCCATACAACAGCGTAACAGCAGAATTAATTCCTTCTGACTCCCGCAAGATTCTGAATGCAAGTTTGATAATGCATTTGCTTCATTTATAGAGAATAGATCAGAGAATAATTGGGTAAATCTCTTCGAGAGCTCGTCAAATAGGAAACTGGAGACATTGAAGATATCTGAAAATTTTACAGTAAAATTGAATTTGTCGATCTTGATACCCACATAACCTAAACTTTTGGCAGTAGAGCAATCTTGTGACGGTTCTGACAAATAGATGAAGAAGTGATACAATCCCTTTAGAAGGGGTGGCTTTAAAACCTGAATAATCAAAATTAATTGGATCACACAACTTATGAGAAGGTTTGTACCTTCAAAATACAATATCAAAATTCAATATGGTACATATATGGAACTTCATACCTGAGATTCCTGAGTACGCACAGCATTCAACACTCTATCAAAAATTTCCAAGGAGCAGACATCTATCTCAAGGGTACTGTACATGTTGAAATTGATGCAAATACACCTGAAACAAAATTTGGCTTGACTAAATATATTTGTGAGCACTTTTCATGTATGACACATTTCTCAAGCATTGCCTATGAGTTATGACATAATTACAGTCAACATTTATTCAAACCTTCCACAAATTTTTTTAAATCAGGAAAAAAATTATTATTCATGTTTGCTTAAATATACACCAAAACTCCAAGGCATATATCATTATATAATTTTGAGTACTGAGATATCATACTATAATCAACTTACATTTTTTTTCTTATTAAGCTCAATGGTATGAAATATGAATCTCTGCTACAACAAATAATATCGTTTAAAGCAGTGTAACTTCTCTTTTTTCTCCAATGGTTACAAGTTTTTGTAAGTTATTCCTAGATCAGGTCTCTCCATCTTCTCTGTACCGATGCATCTCACCTTATCGTCCAACTTGGTGCTACATTATGAAATAAGGCAGTCTCAATATATTTTAATGCCGTTTCGCTTCTCTTGTTTCCCCAATGTTTACCAATTTTAGCGAGTAGTACCAAAGGTATGTCGGGTCTCTCCTTCACTGTACTGATGCAGCTCATCTCATGTAACTTGGTGCTACACTATGGAATCTTTGGCTTAGTCGTCAATACCAAATATAAAACTTTTTTACTGCAATTATACGGATTTAACGCAACTTTAAAACATAACTTCATTGCCTCTGGGTGGTTTGTCTCAGACCGAATGGATCTTTAACTGAGAACCCAGGACATGCAAGTTTGGGCTGCCTCCATCTCCTTCTCGAAAGTTACTTTTCCGGTGGCATAAGCTGAAGCGATAAAAAATGTCTGCCATTTTGGTCCTTCAAACTAAACCCCCTCTACCTCTGAAGACAGATTCACACACCAAGTTTCAACTAATAACAAATTAACAACATGCTAAAGGGTCTTCCTATATGGAATTGAAGAGATTTTTAGATATTAAGAATAATTAATTTTTTATATGCTCTTACCACATTTCCAGATTCTCAGTGTTATAGTGAGGCAAATCAAGGAGCAGAATGGACAGAGTCACAGAAAAATTCTTCTCTACCGGGCCAATTTCTGACTTTTGTACCTCACCACTCTTTACTTTGGTTTTAGTTTTCGTCATTGTATTTAGGCTTTCAAATTTTAGAGAAAAAGTTCGTTGTTACAAAAAAAAAATGAAAGCAGTTGATTGACATTGTTTTCCTTTGGTTTCAGGCAGGATTAACTAACTCGTGAAGTCACCTTCTTTTATAGAATAATGAGGAACACATACCCAATCTCATCTCCAAATTCACAATGATTTCTTAACCAATGAAATCGCCACCAGGTTTCACTCAATTAGAAGGCAAAGTTTTATCACCATTTTCATTTCTATCTTTAAAAAAACTTTCTCTCTAATTACATATCCTCCGCATTAAAAATATCTTTGTGACTATGTTATGGTGTGTATAGTATCTCTTCTTTAGCAGTTTTTTATTGCATTTGGCTAGGTTAATACGGTTAATACTATACCACTACTAGACCCCTCTTAACTCTTAAGTTAAAATCTCTTCAAACAAAGGAAAACGAGTTCAACAAATGGAGTTCAAAACACAAAAGAAAAAATCTCAAAGAACAACATAAAGTTGCATAAACAGTACCAAAGCAAGTATTTTTTTTTTTTTTTTTCCCCCTATTAGATTCTACCCAAACTATCAATTAAAAGAAAATTTTCTGATAATAACAATACTTGAAAAGAAAACCCCAAATGCAAAATCCAAAATCAAGTATTCACATCACACACAATCACATTGGGGATACAGAAAAGATAACAACTTTGCATACAACATAGTCACTTGAATCATAAAATCAAACTAATGAATAGAAATCATATTTCAAATAGACATAAAACAAACAAAGATAGGAACAAGTGTACCTCAGATAGAGAGACTGACTGTAATGTTCAAAAATGGTTTTCTGAGAGGTAATTTGAAGGTTATTTCTTCTTCTTCTTCTTCTTCTTCAAATTTGAAATGTTTTAGAACTTAGAACACAGTTGTGCCTATGGACTTTGTTATACAAGGCCAAAGAGCCCAGCATATTTGGGCCTATTGTGAGTGAAACTCATCTAGTTCAATAGCCCATGGACTTCATTCTCAAAAGCTGATCATATAAAGCCCAACATAAAACCATCCGCGACGGCTGGCGAAAGACTTTAGGATGGGAGAAGAACAGTTTTTTTTGTGTGTGTGTGTGAGAGAGAGACTGAGAGAGGAGGATCGGAGAGGGTTTTTTTTTTTTTTTTTATTTATTCAATGTGGAGGGATAGGCATATTTTTCGCTCCCGCCCGAGAAACTATACAGTATTGAGTGATAGGAATGCCTGACTGTGTTGTAGAAGGCCTATATGACTGACCCAAATGTTAACAGATTGATGTGTTAATATTTAATATACAGTATGTGGAAGTAACAGTACTGGTGTGAAAATTAAACCAGAAAATGAACCATGGTAAATAACGAATTCAATAATGGTGGACTAAATGAATGAAAGAAGCTATCAATCAATGTGTAAGACACTAAGACCAACCAACCTTCCCCAGTAACGTAACATACTGTATTCACATGAGTAAATCATCTCGACATCTCATCAAAGTAGAGGTTATAACTTATAAACAAGAGAAAGCAACAATATAATAAACAAGAAAAAAAAAAAAAAAAAAAGCACATAAAGTTGAATTAAAACGCGTAATAGAAAGAGTTGATTACGCCTGTCACGTTGACAACAAACATATTGTCTGTCTCTCACAACTTCACAAGGGATAGAGTTTTGGTTCTATGCATTTGTTCATCTACTCATCAACTTTTGAATGCTTCTTCCATCTATTACCAAAGTATGTACGTATTAATTGGTACTGATTATTACCTACTTGATTAATAGACTTGTGAGTTGTGGACTCATATAGTATAGTACATGCTACATAATACTGGTTCTACATAAATTTTCACAAAATAGCTTTAAAAAAAAAAAAAAAAATTTAAAGCTGATTTTTGTGTTGGCTTTTATAGAGTTTAATCCAACTTCCATATATAAACCAGGTCTAAAGTTGAGACCAAAGGGTTAAGCACTTAAGCTAAGGGTCTAACGTTACTAGTGTCTTAGCCGGTGCATAGCACTGGTTAATTTTATTTTATCTATTTTTTATGGGATTTTTAGACTTAACCTCCTTTTTATAGTCACGATTTGAGTAAACCCCCATTTGTCCAAGTTTGGACTTTACCCCATCTTCGCCTGTTTCTGTCAAATTTAATGTCAATTTTGTTTATAACTTCCCAAAATGTCCTCGATTTAACCTCTAAAAATATGAGAGAGGGGTATTTTAGGAAGAAAAAATAAAAATAAACATTAAATTTGGCGGAAGTAGACGGAGAAGGGGTCAAGTCCAAACTTGAACAAATAGAGAGGTTTACTCAAAACGTGACCATAAAAGGGGGGTTAAGTCTAAAAATCCCATTTTTTATCACTATTCAAGTTTTAAGTTATTAATTTTTAAAAATATTATAAATTATATTAATTTATTAAATCTTATGAAATAATTATTTTTAAGTAAATTTGGATAGTTTTTTTAATATTTTATAAAAGTTCATTATATTTTTCTAATTAATTTTTTTTTATTATCGAACCTTTTGTTTATAAATAAAAATTCAGCCCATAAATAAAAATATGTTAAATTATAATAAAAAAAACCATTACTTAAAGGGTATTAGGTAAATTTACTAAAAAACCATGACTAAAAGGATATTTTAGTCAGAATTAGGTGACAAAATTCTAAAGCTCAATCCTCATTAACGGGGACTTATCCGTAAATTTTATTTAGATTTATAATAGTAGTATAGATAGATAGATTGTGATAGAAGAATATCAAATACTGTAGATTAGATATTTAATTAATTAATATTAATTATAATTTATTATTGATTTGATGATAACATGAACATGGATAAAAATGTATTATTAAGTTTTATAAAATGTAACGTGGATTGTAAATTTTCCTTATATAGGAATTTTTGAAGATAATTTTATTAGATTTTAGATTAAAGAACGGTGTCACACTCAGAGTCACATGAAATGTATAAACATGAAGACAACAAAAGTAGGGACACTCTTCACATGTGCTCATGCATGATCATGATAAAAGTAATCTTTCTTTTTAATAGATTCTATATACTCAATATCACTCCATTTTTGTTTTTCTTGCTAATTCTAATTACACTGCTCACTACTATTCTGTTATCTGTCTCAATTATCTACTAAACTCCCTTAATTGTTTCAATTAATAAGAAAGACACTAACATGTAACATATTCGATCTCTAGTTTCTCATAAATTCTACTGCTATACACTACTGTATTTACTTATTAATGATTCTCTGCCATTTCTGCAAAACAACATCAATATATGCCGGCACTCACTCCATTTGTAACATGGAGGGGCCATTTCATAAGTTAGCCACAACATGTTCGGAATGCAATTTGTTCATTTGTTGTGCAGTGAGTTGAGTGATGTGGAGTGTGCATGAATCCAAATCCAAAATGTCTTCTTCCATAGATAAGGATTGGTAAATTAGTTCCCAAATGTTTTTTTTTTCAATAATATTTTTAAGCAACACAATTAGTAATAGGTTGGGTTTGATTTTTATTTAAATGTAAGTAGATTTGATACAAATTATTAGATAAGGGTAAGCGGAATTAAATAATAGCAATAAATAAAGATAAACAAAACACAAAATCTCGAAGAAAACTATCTTCTTTACTGAATATTATGAAGATTACAAGAATCTATCCCTCACATTACTCTCTAGACAAGCTAAGCCCTAGCTGTCTCTCTTATGTTTTGGCCTTGGCCAAAACACCTTTTTATAGACCTGGGACGATTTCGAATCATACAAAGAAACCTATTTCCTATTCACTCGGAATACGGAAATCTCTCTTTAGAACTCTTCAGAATCCCAAAGACCTTTCGACCCCAGTCAGGCGCTGCGCCCTGGACCCGCAGGGTGGCAAATATCTATCCTCAAGACACAAATCTCGAAGATCACTAAGCTTCTAATATGATACACTTGTATCAAGATTCGAACCCAATCCATTCCCACTTTAGCTGAACATTTCTTCACTTTGATAGGGGACAAAAGAAATATGTATGTTGTGGAATTGTAGAATTTTTATATTTTGATTGCGATTGAAAAAAATGGACCACTACAAAGTTTATTGTAACATGCCCCATACATATTCACTATCAACAATTTATTGGTATTTATTTAGTTTGATGATAGGCTGATAGCTATATGTCATAACAAATTTTCCATGGTATGTCAGTTTTAAGCGAACTATATGGGTCAAAACAGATCAATTTGTGGTAATTCTTATAATTAAATTTAATAAATAGACGACTAATCAGTCAAATAATATTATCATTATCGCCAAGATAAATAGAAATAGTATTTTCACCTGGTTTTTAATATGTAACAAAATGCTCTTCAGGTGTCAACCTCATCCTCCATAACTAACACGTAACGACATATTCCGTTAAGAGCCATTGAAAGACAGGTAAAAAAAACTTTAAAGATTTGTTCAATTTCAATTGTCAAGCAACAAATATTATCACCGAAATGTACTTTATTTGGTATCTAGTATAGCAAAACCTTCTTGTGTTTTCGATATGCATTATCTTCCAAGGCACACAACTTGTGATGATGATGTTTACATGTTCCTTGGTCACAAGATGATGTCGACCGTATAGCTTTTTTCGGCTAGTTTCCGGTCACCGTATAACTTTTTTAGTCTGTAACTAATTTTATTGTTGAGAACTTTAGATAGTGAAACTGTAATAAGTAATTTTATTTTATGAACCCCGACAACAAATGGTTAAATTTTGGTGCTTTCTTTTTCGAAAAGATCGCAATCAAGTCAAACTGTCAAACTATTGTCTTTAATTATTAATAATCTACAGCTAATTAATTACAACAAATTTTGATTAAATAATTAATTTTCATAAATCTCCTACATTTTCGGTCTCTTTGTCTGAACACAGAACCCTACTCAATAACAAATACTACTCTCTTCTGTCTCTCTGTTTCTCACTCATTCACTCACTCACTCACTCACTCACTCTGCAACTTCACAGCTTCTCAAATGGCAAAATCGTTATTATAACTTCATTTTCTCTCTCATAAAACCCTAACATTTTAGCTTTCATTCTTGTGATCTAACTTTGATTTTGATCTTCATTTGTTGTTATAAAACCCTAGTTTCTGTGATTTGTGAAGAAAATGTGATTTAGTTTCAAGCAATTTCAACTTCAATAATAATGCAATTGCAAGTATATCAGCTTGCTTAGATACTTTTCTTCTTGGCTTGGAGATGATAGGAACAGAGACTTCTTTTTTTTTTTTTTTTTTTCTAGCTTTATAATGATTCGATTGAACAAGCTTTAATGGAGAAAAGTGAAGATTAAATAAAACTAGTCTCTGTGATTCCTTTCGTGGATCTTGTTTCTGAAAGATCTTAGCTTTGTCAAGATTTTAGATGCTGCGTGTCATCTAAGTTGTAATCAGTAAGTAAAAAGCTTTAGTGATTGTTGAGTTTTAACAACTTATTTAATCGATTGAAATCATGTTTCTTACTTATATATATATATATATATATTCTATCTGCTTTAATGATAGGTATATTTGATTGTAATTAAGCTCACTTTACTCTCAAGATAAAAGTTATTACTTGTTTTGTGTCTTTTAATTTGAGCTTCTTCATCAATGGAAGTAGTTCAATAGGCACACATCACACTTCAGTTTGGCTATTCCTGCTTTACTTAGTTAAGAATTTGAGTTCTTGTTTGTTTGTTTGTTAAATGAATTCAATTATTTATGTTGTTTGATTTGCATTCATATGCAGTGAAGTTCTATGGTATTACTTCAGAGTGAATTTTGTGTTTGAAGTGATTTTGCTGGTAATAAGAGGCTAAGTTGAGGTTGATCTAGACTATACTTTTGCAATTCATCTTCCCTCATATTTGATTTGGCATGTTGGTTGGGCAAGTTCCTTTATATATTTTTCAGCCAGTTATAAAATACACTTTAATTGTCTATGTTGTGTTTTCTACTCATGCATCTTGGATTGCAGTTTTTTTTTTTTCATGATTTTTTTATTCAATTGTTTTATTATTTTATTTAACAATAGAGCTTCTTTCGGTTTTCCTTTTCTCACAATATTCTGTAGCATGCTTTATGCTCTCTCTCTCTCTCTCTCTCTCTCTCTCTCTCTCTCTCTCTCTCTCTCTCTCTCTCTCTCTCTCTCTCTGTGTATAAATATTATCTTACTCTTCCTACTTTGATGTGGACAGCAGCCAAGGACTTTGAAGAAACAGATTGTGTAGCTCACTGTAGTTGTTGTTAGGTGGAAGTGACAACAATGAAGTTTGTGTATACAGTCTTGTTGTTTCTAAGTCTTCTGATATATGGGAAGGCAGAGATTTACATTGTGACAGTTGAAGGGGAGCCTGTAGTGAGTTACAAGGGAGATATAGAAGGATTCACAGCCACTGCTTCTGAATCCGATGAAAAAATCGACATGACAAGGTAATTTTGATATTTTCCATCACACTTCATTATGGGAAAAAACATATTAAATCGGTGTTTAAAATCCCAACACCCATTCAATGTGCTATCTTCAAAGAAGTCAACTTAGTGCTCACTCATTTGTCTTTTTACTGCCTTCCCTGTACAGTGAGTTTGTTACATCTTATTCTCATCACCTTGTAAAGAAACATGACATGCTTCTAGCTCTGCTGTTTGAACCTGGGACCTACAAGAAGATTTACAGCTACAAGCATCTTATTAATGGCTTTGCTGTGCATGCTTCACCTGAGCAGGTTACTATATAAGAGTCTGTTGTCATTGTTTGTCTTTTGGTTCACGTTTGATTGGTTTACTCAATGATGTCATTGTAATTCTTATCTGGTGTAGGCAGAAGCACTTAGACAAACCCCTGGTGTGAAGTCTGTTGATAGAGATTGGAAGGTCAGGAGACTAACAACACATACACCCCAGTTTTTGGGGCTTCCTGTTGGAGTATGGCCAACAGGTGGTGGGTGTGACAGGGCAGGAGAAGATATTGTGATAGGCTTTGTTGATTCAGGAATATATCCTCGACATCAGAGCTTCGGAAACCACAACACTGCACCCTATGGACCTGTTCCATCTTACAGAGGAAAGTGCGAAGTTGATCCAAATACCAAAAGGAGCTTCTGTAACGGGAAGATTATTGGAGCCCAACATTTTGCTGGTGCCGCTATTGCTGCTGGAGCATTTAACCCAGATATTGATTTTGCATCTCCTTTAGACGGTGATGGACATGGAAGGTTCATTTTTAACACATAAAAAGCTTTAGTACTAGAATTTCTATCTCACAATTCTTATCTGATGTTACTGCATAAAATTACAAATAGTGTGTAGATACTTGATGGCCTTGTTTTTGAAAATTTTCATACACTGAAGAATATGCCAGGCAGACAATAAGTCAGGAAGGGATAATCTTCTTTTCCATTTTCTTTTTATCAAACTTTGGAATGATAAAACATAATCTTCCACTACACAACCACCCAAACTTAAATCCCGCCTAAACACAAAATGCTCAAAAGGGGTGCAGTATCAATTTACTCTTCAACTTCTGCACAGGAATAAGAGAATTCAATATCCTGACGATAATGCTCCGAAAGACTAATGTTAGTCCCTCGAAATGACACCAGCACAAATCCAGTCTAAAGAAGTGAATAGAACCAGTCTGATACTTGGGAGTTGGGAGAATACACATCTACTAAGAAAGATGGCAGTAGTAGTTTGCAAATTAGCCCAAGGAGAAACTAGGCACCATTAAACATAAACATAAAAAAGTCCGGATTAGTGGACTCCATGCGTTTCTAATAGCCTTGATTCATTGGGGATGTCTTCGACTCTTTGTGTCTTTGTAAGAGGGATATTGAACTGTCTTTTCCATATGCATTAAGACTTCTTCAAAAGGCAAAGTTCCAGAGAGATAGTTTCAACCAACAAACTATAGTAGACTGTAATATGGGTTTCTGCTTAGAAACAGAATTTGTTTCAAAATTTGAAGTGGAAAATTATTAAGCGGTTTCAGTCTCCCATTCATATCCCAAAAAGGAAGGTTATCCTTTAACTAACCCCCAAATCATACTGACACCCCGGTGTTTACAAAGAGCTATCCCAAGTCTTAATTTTACCCCAACCCATATTATACCATATTTTACGGCACCCAATGTGATAAGAGCCACCTGAATTTTAAATTTAATGTTGTTGAAAATTCTTTTTTTCTACTCATTTCATTCTTTAGTCTCTCTTTCTCTTTCGTGATTTCTCCGAGTGTCCTCTTTCGATTGATAAAAACTATATTTATATTTAAATGTTTATGGAAATTCCAATTGTCTAATTTGTTAATTTTTCAATTTAGGGTTTATTATAAATGTTTGTTTATTTTGTTAAATAGGGTTTATTTTTCAAATAGGGTGATGCAAAATTGAAAAAGAAAATAAAACTAAAGTTGTATGTTGTTGTTGTTTTTTTTTAAAAAAAGCTGTATGTTGTTAAAGAAGAAGAAAAAATAATCAAGGTTTTTATGTTCGTAAACGAAATACGAAGAAAAAACCCATAAAAAATGCTAGAAAATAACAACTATTTTTTATTAAAATTTCGGGTGGCTCTTAGTAATATTAGTGTTTAGGTGTAAATAACTTTCTTTAAGGTGCTTTTAAAATGTGGGATAGCTCTTTGTAAAAAGCAGGGTGTCAATGTGATTTTCCAACTTTTAACTTTGAAAGAAACCGTATTTAACATAAGATGCTTGGGCGCATTATCTGATTCTTTGAGGCCTTGGTCGACAATAGTATTTGTGGAGTCTATAGAATTCCATGAGGATATCTGAAATATTTTAAATTTCCTACAGGTTTTCTGTCTAAAGAATATTCATATCCAGCCTATAGTTTAATTTATGTTGTTTATATTTATATACTTTGATTCTTATTTTGTTGCCATTTTCAAAATTGACTAGTCACACAGCAGCAATTGCAGCTGGAAATAATGGAGTTCCAGTACGGATGCACGGATTTGAATTCGGCAAGGCGAGTGGCATGGCTCCTCGTGCCAGGTAAGGATTGGCATGGCTCCTCGTCTATAGGTTTTCATTGAGCTGTCTTTTGTTGGTAATTTATTTCGAATGTCCTGTTTGGATGTTTTAGGATTGCTGTATACAAGGCTCTTTACAGACTTTTTGGAGGATTTGTAGCTGATGTGGTAGCTGCCATTGAGCAGGTATGTTTGAGTCCAAAAGTGAACAGAAAGTAAAGTCAGCTCATTCACATGAGATAAAACCCTTTCTAAATATGCTTTTATGAAATATATACAATGGAACCCTATCTATTACCAATCGACATGGTGAATATTGTGCCATATTGGCGAATTGTAACATTCAGCATTATTTGAAAATTTCTGGAAAAAAATTGCATGGATGGAATTCAGCATGAAGTGCAAAAAACAACCTGAGTTCAACTCCCATCCAATTGTTTTTGCTAATCTCTGCTGACGCCTATGGTAGGGCTATGACCTGTCCATTGCTAAAAAAAAATAAATGAGCCGCTAAGTTAGTCCTAAAGATCCAGTACATTAACCAATGGCTCATTATATCAAGATTCCTTATATATTGAAAACTCATATTGTTATAGTTGTACCTCATTCTAGAAGCCAGTGGAAGGATCATTCATATATTTGTATATCTGCTGATAGATTATCTTGTCCTTTGTACATTCAATTTATGAAATTAATAAACGAAAGGATGAAGGAGTTGTTGTTCAGTTATACTTTTATTCTTTTTAACATGTCAATTTTGCTTTACAAAATTACATGTATAATCAATACGAGTCCAACTTGTTTTTATCTGAATTGTTGGCTGAAATGTCCGAAGTAATGTTGCCTATATATATGCGGGTTTATTAAATCAACAAATAAAATATATTGTACAAAACTTCTTTTAAAGAACCCAATATCTTGGATGATATTGATTTCTTTTTGCCTTAAGTTGAACTCCGAATGCAAAATCCGAATCGTGAATCCTGTAGCCCCGGAATACAGATCAATAGGACCCACTCTTGGTTTATGATTTTAGGAAAAAGGCTGATTATTTTTCTTCCCTAGCCCAAGGGAGCCTTTCTTGATTCCCGTGCCTAATTTTTTTTTTTTTTTTTTGGTTTGGCCATATGGAGCACGAAAGGAATGTTTATTAATAGAGCAAATCTATTTTCTTGTAAACTTATTTTTAAGCATAATTTTGTTTTTAGCAGCATTTGTTTTAAGGCAAGAATTTTCCACAGATTTATTTACTAATTACTACTACAGTTGTATGTGGCTGGTGGACAAAATATTGCTGAAGAACCCATTTTTCCTTAAGTTTAACAGCTCAAGAATATGATTTCCGCAAAATGAAATTTCCTGTCATCTAATAGATATTCTGGTCTTATTCTTAACAAGTATGAACAATCCTCTTTTGTTATATTATTGGAATACAAATTTGATATTTTAGTGGTTGATGAACGTATTGTGCTTATGCTTTAAAGTTGAAGTAGTTGCATATCACTGATATTCACCTTTTCATTCAATCACTTAGGCATTGGGCTTTGAAAGTTTCAGGAACTCAAAATAAATTCTTTGATATCACTGACATTCACCTTTTGTAAACAGGCTGTTCAGGATGGTGTGGACATTCTCAATCTTTCAGTTGGGCCAAATAGTCCACCAACAACCACCAAGACCACCTTCTTAAATCCATTTGATGCCACACTTCTTTCAGCTGTGAAAGCAAGAGTTTTTGTTGCACAAGCAGCAGGAAATGAAGGGCCTTTCCCAAAAACCTTAGTATCTTACAGTCCATGGATAACAACTGTAGCTGCAGCAGTTGATGATCGTAGATACAAAAACCATTTGTTCCTTGGGAATGGAAAAGTTTTACCTGGAATTGGATTGGCACGTAAGTTTGTTAAGAGTTAATTTTGTGTTTCTTAGATTTGTTTGTAATGGAATAGGTCAATCAAAAATCTTGATTGAAACAGCTACTAAGGGAATTATGTTAGTTCATATTTTGGGTAGAACTCTACTAACATATTAGTACATGCAAATCGAAAGGTCACGCAATGTGGCAAGTTTACCTACTCCATGGGAAAAGAGAGTGAGACCTCTTCGTCAAATGTGATGCTGGACATGCCACTCATAATGAACAAGAACTGATTTATCAATTTATGGCAAAAGTATTTAGTGTATGAGAAAACAATATGCATCTTACAATATGTTGGCGATTCTGGACAAAGGCATTGACTGCCTGAGATATTTGGGTGCTAAAGCATATGCTTGGCTCTCTGCTGGGAGGTTTGGCTAGCTTGGAGTAGAACAATTTCTAATGAAAAGAACAATACAAAGGACCAGTTCATTACAACAGTCAAATCTTGTGCCTAGAATTGGGGGGTCTATCCTATTACGAGGGAATTGGGCTGTGAATTGCTCGTGTAACTGGTTGGTCTCTGTTAGAGTTATTTTATGATTAAGTTTGAAGGCAGCCGACTGCCCAAGGGAAATCTGCCTCCTTCAAACTTAATAAAAGAACTCTTGCGGTGTTTTTACTTTTTAGTAACATTTCTGTGTTGTTTGCAGTTCAACTTGGATTGTAACTTTTCTTGTTTTGCCAGTTAGAAAAATGACAAAAAAGCTAAAAAAGCATATGCTTGTTTTGTTCTTTTCTAGCTTTCAATAAATTTACTTTGGCTTCAGTGGAAAATATAAATCTATCTTCTTTTTTTATCTTAATTATGTTCATCTGATTGTGCAGCTTCTTCACATTTGAATCGTACATTCACCTTGGTAGCAGCCAATGATGTACTGTTGGATTCTTCGGTTACTAAGTTCAGTCCTTCAGATTGCCAAAGGCCGGAAGTTTTAAACAAGAGATTAATCGAGGGAAATATTCTTTTGTGTGGGTACTCTTTCAATTTTGTTGTTGGTACTGCTTCAGTACAAAAGGTCTCAGAAACGGCCAAAAGCCTTGGTGCAGTTGGTTTTGTACTGGCCGTGGAAAATGTTTCTCCAGGAACGAAGTTCTATCCCGTTCCAGTTGGCATTCCTGGGATTGTTATTATTGATGTTAAGAAGTCAATGGTAAGCTTTCTTTTTCTTATTTTTATTCATATTGTAGAATTGTAAATTTAGCTTCCTGTTTCTGAAGATGGTCAACAGTTGTTTTCTCTTACAGTCTTACGTATGTTGGATTATTGAATGTTTGTACTTCCTGAGTCCTGACTAGCCCCCATTGAATGTTAATCATATGCTTCTGCTCATGAACCTCTTGAGTATTATACCTCATTTGTTTTCTTACATTTTCAGAAAGTGTTATCTTATTCATAGCACTCGCTTTCATTTCTCCACATTCATGGGATTAACATGGTTCCAATTGCCTGCTTGTGTGGGATTTTTTCCCACTGAAAACTGCATACATCCCATTTCTCTATTATTTATTGGAATCATAAGATCTGCATGCTAAATACCAAGATAGATGTAATGGTTCAGTGTCATGCAGTTATAACTAATTTATACAAGCCTACATGTGGCTATGTGCTCCTCCGAGTTTTTTCATCATGGTCTCTAGTAAGTCTCAGTCTTTCTTATAAATTTCCATTGCTCCAGGATCTTATAGACTACTACAACAGATCTACATCAAGAGATTGGACTGGACGAGTTAAGAGCTTCAAAGCAATAGGAAGCGTTGGAGATGGTTTGAGGCCTACACTATACAAATCAGCCCCTCAAGTGGCAATATTTTCAGCCCGGGGACCTAATATCAAAGATTACAGTTTCCAGGACGCCGATCTTCTCAAACCAGATATTCTAGCTCCTGGTTCTCTTATTTGGGCTGCTTGGTCTCCGAATGGAACAGACGAGAGCAACTACATAGGTAAATTATTAATTACTTTAATGCCATTTTGTGTAGTTTTTTCAGCTCCAAGTTTGTTTCAGAGTAAAAATTACAGAAAAGGTTTATTTAAATTATGTGCGTGGACAAATTGTTAGGGGTTATAATTACTCTTGTTTCAAGCAGGAGAAGGATTTGCTATGATATCTGGAACTAGCATGGCTGCACCACATGTGGCAGGTATAGCAGCTCTTGTAAAGCAGATGCACCCTAGGTGGAGTCCAGCTGCCATCAAATCAGCTTTGATGACAACGGCAATGACAGTGGATCGAGCAGACAGGCCTCTTCAAGCCCAGCAGTATTCTGGTTCGGAAACTATGACTCTAGTGCCAGCCACACCATTTGATTATGGTAGTGGCCATGTACATCCGAGAGCTGCTCTGGATCCTGGACTCATATTTGATATAGGTACTATGTTTTCCTTCAAGAAAGCATCACATGTAATTATTATCCTGTATTTTCCTAGTAATCTTAAACTCCTTTTTTCAGGCTACACGGATTATGTGAAGTTCTTGTGTTCCACACCTGGCATCAATCCTCTTGAGATCAAGAATGTGACTCGTTCATCCTGCAACTCCACTAGCGGCCATCCATCTGATCTCAATACTCCATCAATCGCTGTCTCCCATCTCGTGAGAACTCGAACGATATCTCGTACTGTCACTAACGTCGCTGAGGAAGAAACTTATGTCATCACAGCTAGGATGTCCCCTGAGATTGCCATTTCAGTAAACCCGCCAGCAATGACTCTTCTCCCTGGCGCCTCACGGACATTCACAGTGTCACTCACAGTAAGATCAGTTACAGGTAGCTATAGCTTTGGAGAAGTCTTGATGAAAGGTAGTAGAGGTCACAAGGTGCAAATACCAGTTGTTGCTATGGGGTACTACAATTAAGCTGACATTCTATTGATGATGAAGTGTTTGGTCATGATATTCTTTGTAGTCTCAAGGAATAAGAGATATAAAGTATATATTTATAACATATATATATATAAAGATGTAAATGTAGCTCATATTAGAAGGGGTCTCCTAGTCTCCACTTTATATGTATAAATTTTGCTGCCTCCATTGAAGGTTTTTGACTTTAATTCTATGGAGCTATATATTTCTTCGGTAACTTGTACCATTTGTTCCTGAGTTAAGTAGTTGGCAACCTTTTCTTGGTACATTAGCCTGCAGTCAATCCAGTGGTCCAACAATAAATATGACAATGAATTTTCAGGTTATTACTTTTCCGTTAAGATTGATCGATTCAATGGTTGCTAAGGTAAACAGCCACAATGGCTAGATTTGCGTTGTATGGAGTTGTGTTCTTAAAAGGCAGTGTTGGTTTTGACTTCTGACAGAAGAATAGGATCTTTAGCATGTATGAAATGTACTGTAAATTGTAATACAGTACCTGTTGTTCTTTAGAGTTTATAAGACATAGCACCATAAAAGCGAGTATTGCGCTCTCTTTCGCATGATTCTCCAAACCAGCTTGGTTGCTTATAGACAAGGATTGATTCTGAATGATCGACTCCCAAGTCCCAACATCCAATTTCTAGAATTCCAAACCTCCCACGCTTGATTAAAAAGTGTCAAAAGAGAAATGGACTTTCGGTGGAAAATACGCCAGTTTTATGTCTTAGAAATGTAATCTAACTCACCCAAAGAGAGGCCAGAAGCCCAATTTCATATTGGATTTGTTACTACGTAGAAAGTACGAATATTGGGCCGCGATATCTATGTATGTTTAGCGTTAGGTGGGCCCAAAATTGATGTCCGTCCGTCCGTCCGTCCACTTTGTTTCATACCTTGGTTTCTTCCCTATTAGAAATCCCCTCTTCTCTATCTTCTTCCCTGTTCAAGTGAGTTGATTCAGTTAGGTATCTCTCCCAATTTCAACTCTAACAGGTATTTCTCTCTCCCTCTCTCTCTCACACATCGCTTGCTTGTGTAAGATAGTTTAATTCGTGATTTTTTTTTTTTTGTTAATTTATGGTTTTAATTGTAATTGATGATTGTTAGGTTATGAACTTAAATATATATATATAGGTGGGTTTAGTTTTTGGAGGATATTATTTTTTGTTTTTCGATAAAGAAAAATTGAGAAAGAGAGCAGCAGCGATCAGATGCTTTGGATATATAATTTTTTGGAAACTAATTTTGATGAGTCTGCTTATGCATGGCTAACATGATAGAGGAAGTAGAACTTTTATTTGATTTCTTTTATAATTATATATGTTTTCATTATAATTGGGCAGTGTTATTTTATACTGTTGATTAGGTTGTTAGGTAATTGTCAATCACGTGATCTCATTAGATCCATCAAGCACCAGTTTGCTATTGCATGAGTGGAGTACGCAATTTAAGCCAGATCGTCTATACGACTATACAGTATTGTTGTATACCATTTAGAAGCCATCATTAGTATACAACCCTTGACCCTTTGATACACATTAACCTATACCTTAAATCAACATTTATCCATCCATTAGTAGTTCCCTGAAGTGGTGTTCTCCTCACTGTCCATCAGTTGCAAGCCAATGCCTCAGATATGCCTTGCTTCCTTTGCAACCTCAGCTACTGTTTTGCTTGTACCTCTGAACTGATGGTTTCTTGCAACTCAGACACTCCAAAATCACAGGTTAGGTAGCAAGTTTCCATACCTTTGCAACAAGCCCCACTCCTTGCACCCTTGGCCATGCATTGAGAAAACTGCCATACCATTACCATTCAAAGGGGGAGAAAATCTGTGCCCAAATCATTCCTGCAAAATCACAATGGAGAATAAAAAGATGACCCATTGTCTCCAGTTCACCATTACATTAACAACAAGATTGATCTTTAATCAGACATTCTAGGTAGAACTACATCTTATTTTTGCATTTGATAAGCCATTGATTAGTTATTACTTGACAGAGAATACTAAAGATTTTTTGAAATAAAACAGTTTGTTTTGTCCCTGTCTGCATCCATTCTCACTTTATGGTGTTAACTTAGATGTCTAGGTTTGGGCATTGGAAGGGAACTGTTCATCCATTGATAAAACATTGACCTAAATATCTAAGTTACATTACTTTATATACATTGCAGAAACCTAATGCTATTACTAATATACCCTTATACAATTATTATATAGTCTAACAGTAATTATTGGCATTAGTAATTTGTCCTTGGTAATGTCCAGCCTTTATATATTAAGCAAGTTATAGCCAGTTTAAATCAATTTGTGTTGTTAGGCAGGACAACATACACTTTTAGCGAAAAAAAATGATGACCAACATTTTCTAACTCCGTTGTTTTTAATTTTTGGGCTTATAAGTAGTAATAAACTAATAACTTCTGTTACCAAAATTAAAAGATCTTCCTTTTTACGGATGTTTATCTTGATTAGCAATTACTCTTGGCAGGAAGATGTCTTCTTATGAGAATGTTGTTGTTGGAAAGCTTAAGCTGAAAGGAAAAGCCCTAGATGTGAAGGCAGGCGGGCTTAAGAAGAAAAAGAAACATAAGAAGCATCATGATCGGTCTTCAGAAGTCATAGAAAATGATCTCTTAACAGGTTGGTTGATTTTCTCCAATTAATGATTTTAATTCAAAAATACCAAATATTAACAATTTATCTGTCCTGAACCCTGATGATGTGAGCTAGATTGTTCTTGGGATTGTTTCGAAGTAATTGTTTGTTGACTCTCTGAGGAATCTTATTTTCCATTTAGAATTCATGGAGGCTGACAAGGAAATATTCTGACAACACAACCTCACATGAGTGTAGAAATCTGATACAGTAATTTTTTTTTGCATTTTTCTTATAAGAAATCTGATACACAAATATTTTTTTGCTTAACGCTCTGTGGAATCTTATTCTTGAGTTAGAAGTCATGGGTGCTGACAAGGAAATATTCACTGCACAGACTCGCATGAGCATAGAAATTGAATACATAATTTTTTTCTTATGTAAGAATCCAATGGCTAGGAGTTAGGATTTGGGGCATAAGTGCAAGTGCGGCTAATGAATTAGAGTGTTAAGTAAAATGACCTCGTAAGCAAGTCTATAATGTGGGGACTTGAGATTTAGCCTTTTGGCAAGTCTATAATGTGGAGGCTTGAGATTTAGCCTTTTTGCATGCCCATATTGGAGGCAGCATCTGCCTGTCTGTGGGTGTAGGATGTATCCGATGAGCTGTGTATATTATTCGTTCTAAGCAACAGGAGGCATCACTTGCAGGAAAAAAACAGGGAAGAGGGGAGAGAGAGGGAGGAGATAGGAGGCGTTGGGGGGGTGGGGGGGGGGGGGTGTGAGAGGGTATAAACTCCTTTTAATAGTGCATAAGACTAAGAGTTTCCACTTTTGTAATTTACAATACAAGCATAATAAAGCATCACATACTTGTTAGAACATTTGAGATATTGTAAGTTTGTTCTACTTGAATATTTTTGTTGGTTGATTATGCTACCATGGTTAGGAATCTGGAAGTAAATGCCTTGACGTTTTTATTATTATGATTATTAGGTGGAAGCGCTGGATCCTTGACTACTACTGATGCTACAAATGAGTCTGGGAAATTGGGTGATGAAGAGCAGCCTGCAACATATGATGATCATCTTACCCCAGCTGAGAGAAGATACATTGAGCAAAGAGAGCAACTTGATGTCCGAAGGCTAGCAAAGATTGCTAACAAATCCCATCGTGACCGGATTCAAGATTTCAATCAGTATTTGGCCAATATGAGTGAGCACTATGACATCCCCAAAGTTGGTCCTGGCTAACTTGGCAAAAATGTCAGTCTGTGTACTATGCTCCTTCCAGACATTGTGGTTGTTGCTTCTCGTGGTGTGTCCCCTTAATTCTGTACAGTACATTTTCATGCATTTATCAGTTAAGACTATTCACTCTAATCTTGCTACTTGAACTTGTCAAATTATGCGAAAGCCTATTTAATGGATTGCATTTGGCTCAGCTTAATATTAATCTGCTTTTTACTAGAGATTTTGCATCATTTGTGAAAGTAACATGGAGAGAACTCTGATAACATGAGGTGGTGAATTATTCCCTTGCATGCTTGCGCGTTTTCATATCTTACTAAGATTTCTACTGCATGTTAGTGGAGTGCGTTTACATGTAATAATTTCTTAGTGGCAACTAAACTGACTGTTGAGAGTTTTGAAATATGATTGATGGATGCGTCATGCGTGGGTAACAATTTCTTTGCTGTACAGCCTGTACCGTGTACACTATGCTAATGCACCATGTTAAATGCCTATCTCAATCTCAGTGGTGCATAATTGCCTTTCACTTGCTACACAGTATGTTACAAAGCGGCAAAATGTTGAAATTTGGCCTTTTTTTTCACTAATTCTACATGTACGCACAAACAAATTATACAAACACAACCCATAAACTGACGTGTTTATCTATGTGGTACAGCCACATCAGCAGCCCATAATTAAGAGAAAAAATATTTGCCACGTTTTTTCTCTCTCCTCCCAACCTCTTCATTTAAGAAAAGACAAGGAGAGAGAAACCAATACCCTTCTTCTTCTTCAACATTCATCTTGCTAAAAAAAATCACTCTATGAACAACAAAATTATTTTTTTCTTTAATAAAATTTAGTTTCCTAAATCACATTTTCTATTTATTGTGTAAGCAATTCAATCTCTCTTAGAATTCAAGAATGGTAAATTCATGTTTCTCACTTTATTTGAAGTAGATGACAATTCTTTTTTATTTTTTTTTTCCTCAATTTTTCTACTTCATTGTTCTTATTACAACAATAAAAAATCACCATCTTCATTACAAGTATTCATATTTTTTCACCTATTAGACAAATATAAATAATATTTCAAAATTTAGAAATCTTCAAAATTTGATGAAAGATAAGCAATTAATTTAGTATGTTCTTCTGAGATAGATTAGAAAGATTTTTTTTTTCTCCAATTAATAAGAAGGTGAGATTTTACTTAAAAATGCTAACGAAGATGAAGAGGATAGAGGAAGAGAGAGAGAAAGAACGTGAGAAATATTTTTTTCTCTCTTTAACTATAATTTGTTCCAAATTTACCCTTAAAATTAATTACAATTAATGGGAGGAGAGAGAATGTGGGAGATATTTTTCACTTGATTATGGGCTGCTGATGTGGTCATACCACATAGATATCCACGTCAGTTTGTGGGCTGTGTTTGTAGAATTTGTTTGTAAGTCTAGAATTATTCTTTTTTTTAGTATGATAGCAACTTAAGTTTTAGATGATAAAATTCTGCCAGTCCACAGAAACTGACCAAATGCGTTGAATTATATGGGCTGGCAATGGACCGGTTCGGACCGGATATTAGAAATACCATACCCGAACCAATAAGAAAACTAATAATCCCGGACCCGGAACCAGACCCTATCGGGTCCGAAAATAAGGAACCATACCCGTACCAAATCTTATCGGATCGGATCCGGGTTGGATTCGGGTATTTTGACCATAAATTGATATGTCAAAATTATATATACAAATTTAGAAAAATGAGTTAGTTTTAAGAATCTAGATATATTTAGTAAATATATATAATCAAGTATACAAATATAGTATATGATTTTATTTATTTCTATTCTTTTAATACTTATAAGGTAATTAGTATTAAAAAATTTATTTACAAAAATCAAATTTCTAAAATTTAAGATTTTTATGGTATGTTAATAATGGTAGTGAATATAAAATATTCAAAACCTCAAAATAATTTATATCGGGTCCATATCGGTTCGGTATCTACTAATTCCAAACCCGATCCGATAACAATCGGGTCCTAATTTCATAATTTTAAGAACCAAACCCGTACCAATACATAAAAATGCAACTAGTCCTTAGGCCCGTGTAATGCACGGACATATCTGATTGTTTTAAAGTTTTTTTTTGGGGGGGTTTTATATTGCTTTTGGTTTGTAACTTGTAATATTTTGTTTAGCCCGTTTCAAAAGTCTATGATCTGGTATGATTTCATTTAGAATTATTATAAATCTTTGAGTAATGAAATTAAATGATTATTATATATACATGAAAATTAAACCCAAAACATTTGAAGATATCGAGGAGAATGGGATTTTGCAGTACTCTCAATTCTCAAAGTCTCAATTAGAATTTAGTCTGGCTCGATTGTTGAGGCTTCATCACTTTGGGAAACAATCTTTTCACAGTAGTCCATTAGCAGTCGAGCGTCTCTTCAGCAAACATCATATATATATGGATCAAATATAAGCATATAAGCAGACATAGACTTTGAGTGAAGAGGAAGATGGAGAAGTTGTATAAACGTAATAAATCATCTGGTGATTTCAATGTAAATCTTGGTGAGTTTTGAATTTCTCTTCGATTAAGTTATCAATTTCAGCTTAATTGAAGAGATTCGGTAAAACCTCGATAAGATAATACCCGATAAATTAATTATCTCCTTTAAATAATATTTTTAGCTGGTCCCAACTTGAGCATATGTTAATAAATTAATTTTTCGCTAAATTTATTAGATAATACATTTTAGAAAAATCCTAGAATGCCCAACTAATATATAAATTAATATTTTTTCGATATACAAATATATTTTATATTTTTTTTTAATAATAAAAGTCAATTTTTGCTTGTTTTTTCTCAAGATTGATTTTGGTTTGAACCTCGTCTTTGAATTTTTGTAGTGTGATAAGTTGATCTGGTGTTGTAGTTTGTATTGCAAGAAGAAATTATTCCAATATCATTATCGATTTTAGTGTTTCTTTTCGTGGAACGAGTTTTAGAATAAAACGATTGTCCAGTTTCATCATGTTAGCCCCCCCCCCTAAAAAAAAGAAAGATATACATAAAAATATACTGTTAATTATGTAAATTAATAATTTATTAATTAATAGATGAATTGATATCTCATTTAATTAATAATTTTCTCTACTTCCAAGGGTATTAATTTATCGAGGTTTTACTGTATTTTTTGTACGGGCTGGACTTGATTCCCAAACTCAATCTTAATTCTCTTCAATTAAGCTATTAATTTCAATCTAATTGAAGAGATATTTTTTTAAAGGTATTTTCAGCTTTAATAGAGTATAATAGATGGAAAAGTTGTACAAATGTAGTAAATCATCTGGTGATTTCAATGTAAATCACTACTTCCACCAGATAATTATTTAGCTACTTATTCAAAAAAGATTACTGGTAAACTTATTGAAGTTAAAATTGTTGAATTGAAAGAAATTCGAGTTAGAGCATTTTATCAATGGTAGTCAATTACTGGTATTAGATTTAGTGGTGATAATGTGGTTTACTGCTTATAAAGAATTCGAGTTAGGGTTACTTATGAAGGTTGTTGTATTTAATATGTGAAATTACATATTGACCCATTTTTATTTATTTTGTGTAGTTACAAAAATACCCCAAATTGAATGAATTTCTCTTCAATTAATTTATCAATTTCAGCATAATTGAAAAGATATAGTAAAACCTCGATAAGATAATACCCGATAAATTAATTATCTCCTTTAAATAATATTTTTGGCTGGTCCCAACTTGGGCATATGTTGATAAATTAATATTTCGGTAAATTTATTAGATAATTAATACATTTTAGAAAAATCCTTGAAGGCCCAACTAATATATAAATTAATATTTTTTTGATATACAAATATATTTTATATTTTTTTATAATGAAAGTCAATTATTATTTTTTTTTTCTCAAAATTGATTTTGGTTTGAACCTCGTCTCTAAATTTTTGTAGTGTGATGAGTTGATCTGGTGTTGTATTTTGTATTGCAAGAAGAAATTATTCCAATATCATTATCGATTTTAGTTTTTCTTTTCGTGGAACAGGTTCTAGAATAAAATGATTATCCAGCTTCATCATGTTAGCCCCCTAAAAAGAAAGACATACATGAAAATATATTGTTTATGTAAATTAATAGTTTATTAATTAATCGATGAATTAATATCTAGTCTCAAGGCTATTAATTATATCTGTGATGGTGGTCCACTTTTGCCTAATTACAAATATACCCAAACTTAATCAAAATTCTCTTTAATTAGGCTATCAATTTCAGTCTTATTGATAGCCTAATTGAAGAGATATTTTCTTAGGGGTATTATCTCGGTTAATTAATAATTTTCTCTAGTCTCAAGGCTATTAATTTATCGAAATTTTACTGTATTTTAATTATGCTTGTGATTTGGTCCAACTGGGTACGGGCTGAACTTGATTGTACTTGGGATTGGGTATTCTTTCAATTTTTTTTATTGGGCTTAATTATTCCCATGGTCTAATTGGGCTTAATTATATTTGTGATGGTGGTTGTATTGCAAGAAGAAATTATTCCAATATCATTATCGATTTTAGTGTTTCTTTTTGTGGAACCGGTTCTAGAATAAAATGATTATCCAGCTTCATCATGTTAGCCCCCTAAAAAGAAAGACATACATGAAAATATATTGTTTATGTAAATTAATAGTTTATTAATTAATCGATGAATTAATATCTCGTTTAATTAATAATTTTCTCTAGTCTCAAGGCTATTAATTTATCGAAGTTTTACTGTATTTTAATTATGCTTGTGATTTGGTCCAACTGGGTACGGGCTGGACTTGATTATACTTGGGATTGGGTATTCTTTTAATTTTTTTTATTGGGCTTAATTATTCCCATGGTCTAATTGGGCTTAATTATATCTGTGATGGTGGTCCACTTTTGCCTAATTACAAATATACCCAAACTTAATCAAAATTCTCTTCAATTAGGCTATCAATTTCAGTCTTATTGATAGCCTAATTGAAGAGATATTTTCTTAGGGGTATTTTCTGCTTTAATATAGTATAATAGATACCAAACCCGTTAAGGTTCTTAACGGTAAGGATCGGTCCAGATTTCGAGTCTAACCCGTACCATTGCCCGCCCTAATATGTTGATTTGGACGTGGAACCACAATCAGATTACACAATAATCTAAAACTAATTGGCTGAGGCCAACTCTGTCCTATGCTAAAGCTAAAGCATCTGTTAGTGTCAATGGGAATTGTATATATCAATTTAGCCTAAGGAACACATATGGCAAGACAGGAAGATGAAGATTATGTTATTAATAAATCCAATGTACAGTACCTAGTTGTTCTCTAAGAAGGAAGGAAATTGGATTCACAAAATGAAGTTAATTACTTTGTATAAATTTGGATGGAAAAAAAGTTGGCAATATGCAAATCACAAGCCAGATACTGATAATGTACTAATGTAGTAGAATAAAAAGGTCACTTGAGGGAGTACAATATTAAGGTGAAGTTGTAGTTGTTGAATGAATAGCAATTTTCTTTATTGGTAAAGTGTCATTGGCATTTGAAAGATGTCAAAAAAAAGCCTATCATTTCCATCGAAACATACGTAACTAGTAGTCTATCTTTCTACCTATCTTCTTCTATATAGTATATATAAAGCCAGCTTAAAGGAAGAGAAACTTCAAATGCCCAAAACACACTTTCATTTCATTCTTCATCTTCTTTGCCCAAGTTGATCAAGAACCAATTCCTTTTGGCTTCTGCAATCTCTTCGTCAACATATTGAAATGGTACTTTCTCTCTCTCTCTCTTTCTCTCTCTCTTTCTCACTCTTTATTCTGGTTTCTATAATGATTAAAAAAAAACATTATTTAGTTAAAAGTTACACAAGAAATAAGCAGCTTTTAATCTTGTTGTTATGGATGGTTTTGATTTGAGTTACAAACTACCACCAACATCAACATCAACATCAACATGGATGTTTATGGTTTTGTTGTAAAACTATGGGAATTGTTGTTAAACAAGTTCTAAACAGGCGCCAGATTCCGTTGGCTTGGCTAGAATGGAATAGCAATAGATAGCTTTGTTAGTAACGTTCTTGCCTCGCCTTGGTCCTATTTCAAGGCACACTTCTCTATAAAGATGGCATCTTTGATCTTTTTTCTCCTTCATATCTGTACGCACTACAAACGTGGGGTCCACCTAGTTGCTTTTTAGTAACTGAAACTCAAAGTTTGCCAACTTCAGTTTGAAAGAGATGGGTTTGGGTTTAGGACTGCCGACTGTGAATCATACACAGGCCCAATAATGACCATATTTCATCTGTATTAGACAAAGTTGTGTCAATGGACTAATCTAGTTGTTTTTTTTTTTTTTTTTTTTGTGAATGGACTAATCTAGAAATGTGAAATAATCCTATCAAAATAAAATAAAAATAAAAATAAAAATTAATATAAGTTAGGATCAAAAGTCAAAACATACATTTAAAATTTATATTATGTTGAATAAGTTATCATCTATGCACTTTTATTTCCTCATTCAGTGTTGAGCCAATGAGCGTAATAATTCTTTCCAATGGTAGGAGTTTGGATTTTAAATAATTCATGCGTGTGAATGAATGGATGTCACCATTTGGGTGTGGTGATTCTTTGAAGAGCTATTGTTTTTCTTAATTTTACGCTTTTGGAGAGCGTTCATCAGACACACTGCATCATCATTTTCTTTATGTATGTCAAATATTATTTCTTCAAATTTTTGTGAGTACAGACTGTGGGAGTATAGAAATGTAAAGTTTGCCAGAAATGTTAACAGAGTACTTGTAAGGTTGGACCCCTTTGGCCGTGAGATGGTCTTATCCTAAGGCATAAGAAGTGGAAATTCAAAATCCTGTGGTGCACTGCTGCCTTAGGGCATCTCTAATGGTTCTTCAAATCTATCATCAAATTCAAATTTGATGAAAAAGTGAAAAAAACTCCATCTAATGGACCATCAAAAGTTTTTCAAATTTGATATTTTAGCAAAAATCATCAAAAGTTCATCAAATTTGATGAAATTTTGATGAAAAGCTTAAGGTTTGATACTGGGTGAGGCGGGCAAGAGAAGACCGCTTCACTTAAAGCGGCTAATGAAGTGCCGCTTAAAGTGGCACTTCAAAGCCCGCTTTAACTAAGTGGCACTTGGACAGCCCCATTAACTAAGTGAAGCGGGTGTTGGGGGCCCGTTTTAGTGAAGCGGTCATCCATTAGCCGCTTTAACTAAGTGAAGTGGGTGTTGGGGGGCCGCTTTAGTGAAGCGGTCATCCATTAGCCGCTTTAGTTGATGAACCATTAGATGGAGCACATTTTCAAAGCAAAATTTTCATCAAACTATCATCAAATGTGTATACGTGGACCATCAAATTTGCCCAACCATTAGAGATGCCCTTAACACTTAATAAGGGGGAATCCTCTTGGAAGAAATCGTGTGAGAAATACGTGAGGCAGTCTAAATCGATCATATTACTATTTAGACCGCATTTGACACAATGTTAAACATCTATGACCTACTGTTGTAGAATTACCACCTGTTCTGACAGTGGTCTTATTTTATCATTTCTTCAAATTTTCTCGCATATTTGAGGTCATCTGAGACGGTGAGGAAATGTGCTAAAGAGATGGGGATGAAAACATGATGTATAATATGATTTTTGAGAAACTGAAACCTACTACGTTCACTGATGTCCTTTTTATAATTGTGTGTGGGCATATCCTTCTATCTCCACGAATTGTGGCTCCTTATTCTTTAATGTTTAAGGGTATGTTGTTGATTAATTTTTGAATAGCGTAAGTAGTCAAATGAATAAATCTGTTAAACAGAAACCCCTGCACCTGCAGGCATGGCATTGTTAGTTGTTACTGATTTTATGGCTAAGAGTTTAAACAGGTTACTAAAAATAATAATGAGCCCAACGCCGTTCTCACCTCACCGTTATCGCTAGAGAGTGGTTCAGATGTGGAATACAAAGCTCCCAATCTCGCCCAACGTCTCCTAAGTCTATTTAAAAATGTGCGTCCTGGCTCCGATCTTACGCAGTTTCAGGCAAGTCTTTTTGTTCCTTCTTTACAGATTAAGCAGTAAGGTTTTCTCAAAATTATTGTTATATTTAGTCTTTTGATTTGTTTTCGCATTTATGAATTACATTATGACCATCAAGGTTATATTTTCAAAAAAGGCCTTGGGCAAAACAATGGCATGATGAAAGAATGACTCTAGACTGAGATTACACTAGAAAATTTTGCTTTTATAACAAGCAGAGCGAAATCATTGCAAAGTGAATGGCGTCAATAGTGTAGTTAGAAATACTTCTTAACAATGATGAGTCATATTGAAAGTAGGGATAGTTTACAAATTTTAACATTCTCACAACTACCTTTATGGTGCGCACAAGTATCATTGATGATGGTTACTATTTCTTGAGTCCAGCTTCCACCACTCTTCAATCTTCCAAAGTCACAGCTTCAATGCTTCGGAGAATCTTTGTACTGCATTGGGGACGATATGTTAAGCAAGTGCATAGATGGAAAGAGTCCTCTGGAGAGATTTGCAGCTGTGGTTGGATGGAGTATATCTACTAATCGCCCAGCAATCTTCGGTGTAGCTCCATTTAATCCCATCCTTGGCGAAACTCACCACGTCTCCAGGGGGAGCCTTAATGTCATGCTCGAACAGGTAATACAGTTAAGCTCAATAAAACAATTGCATTGGTCATGAGAGTAATGCTATATGAGATGGTTATAAATGTCATAATCATATTTAACTCCTAGTAAGTAATCAAAATGACCACTTGAATGGAGTTTTCTGTTGTGTGTTTCCACGTTTGTGTTTTTCTTATTTGCCCTCAATGTCTTTGCTCATGTGGCTCGGAGAGTTGTTTACGCTGCGAGCAATTAGATGCATTGTGAACTTTAATCGAAATGCACAACAGCTAAGAGCTATTGAGTTTTAAATTTACATTGCATCCAAATGCTTAAAACAGCATCCGGCCAAGTGAGCAAAAACAATGTGGACAGGAATCCTTGTTGGGATGGGCCGTTATAATGATGAAGGTTCGATCACTATATAAATGAAGAGGTGTGATAATTCAATTTCTTTGATGCAGGTTTCACATCACCCGCCCGTTACAGCCTTACATGCAACTGATGAGACGAAAAATGTCGAAAGCATTTGGTGCCACAATATCATACCCAAATTTTACGGTACCTCCCAACTAGATTTGCTGAACATGAGACATCAGATTAATTGATTCTTTATTTGTCAAAGTTCTTGAACCCAAATACAGTAAAACCTCTATATAGTGATACTATATAGGAATAACCTCTATATAATCATAAAAAAAATTCAGTCCCAACTTGGGCCAGTTATAAATAGGAATAATATTCATACTGTAATAAGTTATAAATTTTTTAGGTCCCATGTAGAAGAAAATTGCCTCTACATAGTTATAATTAAGTCTATATTAACAAAAAATATATTACATATTGAAAAAAACATTAAAGAAAATATAAAATTTTAGATTTTTAATATGATTTGTCATTTTTTAACACTTCCCAATGCAAAGTAGTATATATTTTGAAGCTATATTATTCTTTTGAAACTATATCGTTATCGAAATTATACGATAATTTTCTTAAATAAAACTCTATTAAGTTATAACCTCTCTATAGTAATAATTTATTTTGGTCCCAAGAGTATGACTATAGAGAGGTTTAACTGTATATAGATATTGAATCTGAGCATTTTCATTTCAGTTTTCCAAACGTGGACATGAGTCAGTTTGGACTACGTTGGAGCATTGGTGTTCATTTTGATAACTAGAACAACACCAAGTTCATATGAGTAATTCTAATAAAAAATAATCTGTCAATCTGGAGTACCAACCATAGTATTTTGGTAAAGTGATAAAAAATACAACGTACTTTCACAAATTTTCCACTTTATACAATGTACTAAAAATCACGCCAAAACATCAGGATAAAATGTTCATTTTGGTCATTGTATTTTGCACGTTTTTGCAGTTTGGTGATAACACTTTTTTCTGTCAGTTTGGTCATGAAAGTTACATTTCGTTATCAGTTCAGTCAGTTTGGTCAATAGAGTTGCTCTTAACGGTGACTTAAATTATGACTAAACTGATAACGGGAATGTAAGTTTTATGACCAAACTGACAGAAAATAACTTTTATGACCAAACTGCAAAAATGTGTAAAGTACAATGACCGAAATGAACATTTTATCAAAACATCAATGTACTTCTAAAAAAATTTCACGTTATCCAATTTGTCTAAAACTAGCTAACGGATTGCTTACATGGCTAATAATTATCTACGTGTATTTTTTTTTATTTTTTTAAAAAATGTTGAGTTGTAAAACTAAAACCAACACATCTACTTTAAAATGTGCCATCAGATCATGTCAACAGATGTTTACATCTAAACCATCCATTAATCCCGCCTAAATTTCGCGCCAAGATGTTAGAGATGTATAGATGTATTTTTATTTATTTTTAAGTTTTTATCTCTCTCATAGGAAAGGAAATATCGAACATAGGAAACTACGAAACCATAAATCACTACTACATTCTTCCATCTCTCTCTCACAACAACATTGAACCCTAAATCTTCTCTCTTTAGTTCTTTACAAGTTTACATTTTAATTTCAATTAACCAGTCCGTTAGTCAGTTTTAGACAGATTGCATAGCGTGAAATTTTTTCAAAGTACATTGATGTTTTGGCGTGATTTTTAGTATATTGTATAAAGTGGAAAATTTGTGAAAGTACGTTGTATTTTTTGATCATTTTACCTAGTATTTTTATGCATTTATGAAGTACAGCGACATTGAGAATGTTGAAAATTCAGTTTTGATTTTGAAGATAAATCATAAATGTTACAATGGCACATTGGCTTCCATTTTCTTAAGTCACATCTGCATTGGTGAATTTCTGTAAATAAAGGAAGAGAACAGAACAAAACATTTGCAAAACCACCATTGAACATACCATTTATATCATCACATTGATGTCATCTACATTTGCAATTTAGAGCACCACCACTAGCAATGCTCTTAGTCTCTTGATTGTTTTGCTGGGCTTCCCCTTTTATTATCTATTATTTGAAAGGTTAAATCCACGGTTCTTATATGTATGTATTTATTTTGAATCTAGGCACTTCCGTTGAAGCTGTGGTGTATGGGAAAAGGAAGTTGAAGCTCTCAAGGTATAACGAAAACTATGTGATGAATGCACCTAAGCTTTTGATAAGATTTTTTCCAGTACCAAGTGCAGATTGGGTTGGGAACGTTACTATAAGGTGTAAAGAGACTGGCCTTGAAGCAGAATTATGTTATAAAGGCCCTTCTCTCTTAGGGTTTAGAGGAAATAACAAATCTATCAAGGGGAAAATCTTTGAATCATCGACGTCAAAGACACTTTTTGAAATTAGTGGGCACTGGGACAGGTATACATTTTCAACAAATTTCAGTTAAGTACATTCCTTTGTAGAGTTCATAATTTACTTTTTCGTTTCGATATGTAGAACTGTTCTAATCAAAGATGTTACGGATGGCAAAACTACAATTATACATGATGCAAAGAAGACTATAACAAAATTGAATGCTCCTCTGGTTAAGGATCCAAAGGTAATCACTCTCTACATAACTATTTTCGCTGTGGTGCGCGATTTTTTAATAAGATGGTGAATATCATGTTTTGTCCTAGATGCAATTCTTCAGATTGCTTGATAAGGATTTAAATTATATATGTGAATCCATTCAAGTCCCATCAAATTCTAAAATCTAATCTACGCCAAGTAGTGCGCTCTCTTGTTCCAACTCTTATTATGGGATCTTGTGAAAACTACTTAAGGACCTGATTCAATGTGCTTTTGTTGGCAAAAAGGAGGGAAATATGGGTAGTAAAATTGAAGCAACATCCTATGGTTTTTGAAATAGGATATCAGTTCACTGTAGGCATTAGATTATATCCAAATTTAGTTTTGCTCATAAAAATCTATTTGATCTTGATAGGGGTTGACTTTGATCAGGTCCAAATTATGTACTACTTGATAATGAAATTCACGTTGAAAAAGCAGCTGCCATATATTGGTATTAAGTTTGATTTTTGGAAAGCTACGCCCCCAGTGGCAATGCTGAAACCTTAAGCTGCTTTTCCTTAAATTATTTCCTTTGTTCTGCTCTCAGACGTGTATGTTGATGATTAAGAAAGTGATCAGAATAAGTACAGAGTTTCCAAGGTTCTTATATTTTTGTTGGACTTCCACTTAGACTTGTAAATCAGACAACGGATATTGTTGAACTTGGTATATATGAATTTTAAGTTGCTTATGATTTCGGCACACCAAATGAGGTTATATAAATCCTTTATCACACAGCGCTATATCTGCTTTCAACCGGTTATTCTCATTACCTACATCTGTGGATTGTAATTTACATGTTTGATAATACTAAAGCCTGTAAGATGGTGCTATCTCCTCATCAGACTAAGGTATAAGAATCACACTTCAAAAATACTGTCGTTGAGAACCACATCAAGTTGTGCAGTATTTGTTGACTTAACTGTGGGTCTGTTTCAGGGATTGTGTTCAAATGAATCAGCTGTGGTTTGGGGGGAAGTGAGTGAAGCCATACTGAGAAAAGATTGGGAGAAAGCCAGAGGAGCAAAGAATGCTGTTGAAGAGAAAGAAAGAAAGCTCAGAAGAGAAAGAGAGGGTAAAGGGGAGACTTGGATTCCCAATCACTTCACTTTATTTTACACCAAGGAAGAAGGATGGGATTGCACTCCTAAGCAAACATTGGTACCACCAGCTCCAATTGTCGCTCCTTTTTAAATCATAGTGTATTAAGAGAAATCAAAACTAGCATAAAAAAGCTTTTCTTGTGGATCTTTATTTGAATTATTCTTTTGATATACAAATTACTTCCAATTTTGATCTTGATCTAGTTTCGATATTAATAATGTCTATGTGTTGCATACTTGCATCCAACTCACATGTCAGATATGAACAATATAACACAATAAACACAACAAATTAGCAACTAATCTTCTCTTAATTGATCTGAAATACAGGAAGTAGTCCTGAATAAACAAACTACATATGTACATGAACCAAGTGAACAAAACCAACAACAATGCTTTACACAGAAAAATCCTCAACAGAACAAAACTTGTCCTTCATACCAAATCATATCAGTTGACAACTCTGGAGTAATTATAAGATCTGCTCTTTTCGCCTTGATCCAAGTCATCGACACATGTATTCTGCATCTATATAATGTTACAAGAACATATATCTGATGTCTGTTTCACTTTAGATGTTCCATTGATTTCTCAGTGATGGCATCCAAGATCGGTTTCCATTTCGTGACTGTAGATGATCTTTCTACTCTATCTGGTCTTAGACTATACTCACAGTTAGTACTCACAAGTATGGAATTACCTTTTGACGCAGGCAGATTAAGAAGACTTTCATGGTTTGTCTTAGCACTTGACTTATTACTTCTGCCATATGCAGTGAGCTTAGTAGCTAGAGCAACCATATTGGCAGGGGAGGTATCAGATCGAAGAATCGAATAAGGTAACAAGAAGTAGATACACCCTGTCTGCAATTTTACTTCTGGTCCAATTGGTTTTGATCCATAAACAAGATGTGCTGTTGTACAAAGAAAGTGCTTAGGGAGATCAGCTGTTACTTGCTTTACTGTAATAGGATCTTCGAAGTCTTCTATATAGCCATTAAGATGAACAACACGTACGCAATTCAGTGAAGAAGATGACGATGACCTTGAGAAACAGCTACCCATCTCTCATCTGCTTCTTTGATCTTTGGTGAAGGTGGGTTAGCTGTGTGCTTTCATGTGAAGATGAAAGAGTACCTTCTAATGAATTAAATTTTATAGTAAAGTTTTAGTGACTTAACAATCAATTTAAATGACCATTTTACAGAATTTAACAGCTACTTGCACGCAAACAACAACTTAAGTTGATCATAGATATATGTATGAATAAAAACAAACACTTCTGACATATACATTTCTTAAGAAAAAGATAAAGAAAATACAAATAGATAAACGCATAAACACAATTATTGACATGTATAGTTCAACTAACATTTAGATTACTTGTTAATAACGCAAGGTCTTAATATATAAATAGTTTGTTCAAACGATATCTATAGTAACAAATTATACTTATATTATATAACATATCTTGTTCAAACATATAGATATAAACTACAATTCAAACCTGATTTTATATTACAAGGAAACATGCTGAGAATAATAAAGTATATATTTCAATTATTGCGTGTGATTCACATCCTCTAAGGTTCTTTGTACAGGTTCTTTTACAATGAAACCTATCTGATCAATCAATGCATGCACACTCTATAAAACACTCTTTGTACTCCCTCTAGAAACGTGCTTTTTTTTTTTTTTGTCTCAACTCTCAAGAAGTCAAGAGTGCATTTAGGTAGTTTTCACTGTAAGTTTTTAATTCTTTAGGAATAAGATTCATTAAAATGGTTTAGGACGGCCTAAGTGGTATGATCCTCTTGTCAACACTCGGCACAAAGTCTTTTCTTTTTTTTTTTGAGATTTTTGGTTGAACTTCGAAATTTGAGATACCCCCATTTGAACTTTAATTTGTGATACCCCAAAATTAAGAGTCAAGCCGGTCAGCTTCCCGTTGACCAAACTTCCGGTGGTCAATCATTTTTATTTTTATTTTCAAATAATAAAAAAAAGAGAAAAAAATTCAAATACCAGAATTGTCCTCATTTCATATAATATGCATCCACATGGCATGATCTGGTCCTCTTATCTCAATTAGATTTATACTTAATCTAACCACCCAAAATTTTTTGGTAGAGTTCCCACAAATACCCTTAAGTACTAAAGACAAAAAACAACTAGCTCCATGAAATCACCCCAAACTTATCTTCTCGACTGTTAGAGGGGTATCTCTAATTATAGTTATTACAGTGGGGGGGTATGACTAATATTTGTTTTGTGCAGGTCATAACATACTCATAGCACTTCCTGTTATCAAAAATTCCAACAACATAACAATATCAAATTTCATATACAGCACTAAGCAATGACAATATAATATACCATTCCAGGAAGTGAAAAAAAAGAATCTAATTCATTCATAAACCCTTTGTGCACTGTACTTTAGAGTTGTTACTTGGATACAACCAACTGATTTACCAAAATATTTCTAACTTTTCAATGATCAAGTAGAATTCTTAAATTCATAAGTCATGACTTGAAACCCAATTCACAAACTTCCCAAAATAAATCACAGTATTGTATGGTCCCCGTAACTTCACCAACTTAACAAAAAATTCACAAAATTCACAATGACCTCATAGAGCTTCACATAATTCTTTTTTATGGTGGAGGCCTGGTAGGAGTATACTTTTCAGATGGTGGCTTCACTCCAGAAAATCTCCATGGTACCATATGAGGAGCACCTAACGATGGTGGAGCTAGTGGAGCTCTTGGTGGAGGTCCCCTAATGATGCTAAAATGAGGCTGAAAAGTTGGTGCTCTTGAGCTTTGAATTGGTCGTGGTGGTTTCCATGTCTGTTTTGGAAGATTGCTTGCTACCAGTTCACTTGTAGATTTACCCTTACTAGGTCCACTAGACTGATTTGTACAAGGCTGAATTGTTGGCCCTAAGATACAGCAAAATGGTTCAAACATAATCAAAAATATACATAGATTATGTAGACTGTCATATAATGCAAAATTAAATTAGTCAGTTTTGAAACAGGATTTACCTTGGATAGGAACAATATTCTTTGTATTTGTGTTCTTACTTACAACAACCTTTTCCTTGGCAACATCACTTGCAACAACATTAGTCTTTGTGATCTTACTTGTACTAGGTTTTTCCTTGGCAGTTTTGCTTGCAATAGCTGCATCCTTTGCAGCTTGAGTTGCACTCACTTTGCTTGCAAGTTTATCGTTTGTCTTACATTGTTTTGAACCTACAATTAAACAATAGCAGTGTAAATAAACCTCATGCATTACATGAATATTCAGGAAAAAAACCACTCACTTGAATTAGCTTGAGTTGTATCTTGGCTTGCAACTTTTCGCTTTGTCCTCACTTTGCTTGTAGAACCTGTACCATAGTTTGAAATACTTAACAGAGAATTTTTTTTTTATAATATAGTTATGTTTATCTTGTTTCTAATTTTAACTAAACAAAAAATACCTTGACTTATAGAAAGTGGTGCATCAGTTGAAGTGCTAACTTGACTTAAATTTGAAACTTCCCATGCAATACCTAATATAGTTTCATTTGAAGCTCCACCACTGGCCTCCCTTGCATCATTTCTCTTTTGTTTGCTTTTACCTATACATAACAAACGATAATGGAAACTTATACTCATTATACGTATAAAAATAAACCAGAATTTTGAATATATACCTTTCTTGTTATTTTTGGGTGCAGGTGGACCTTTGCATGTGCGCCTATAATGCCCAACAACTCCACAGGCCCCACACTTTCTTTGATTTGTACTAGCTGGATGACCATCATCTTCCTCATCTCTTTTCCTAAGTTTTTTTGGTCTACCAATGCCTCTAGTGAATGGTGGAGGTAATACAAGTGACATATGTACACAGCCACTGGGAACAATCCATTGTTCCCATCAAGTGCTATTATACTTAGCATTTGCCCACCATATTTTCCCTTTAAAAAGCAGCCATCCAACCCAATGATTGGTCGACACCCACTTAAAAAACCTTTGATAGATGCCTTGAACGATATCAATAGTCCAGTAAACCGATCATCTTCATCATCTCTTGAACATGTTGCAATGGATCCTGGATTGCTCTCTAGAATTTGTAAGCAAAGTTCAGGTATCTTAGCATAACTTTCTTCGTAGTCCCCATACAACCTAGTCAAAGCCTTTACCCTAGCATGCCAAGCAACATAGTAACTAATATTAACTTTTCTTTTGTGCCAAATGTCCCACTTGATATGACTAGGAAGGTATGTCTTTGGTTGAGCTTTCATTTTCTCCCAAATTTCTTCAAGACACTAGTTTGCATCAGCCATCGAATTCTTACTGTCACGGTCGGAATTGCATGTGTTCATTGATATAAGTATTCAACGTCATAGTGAACCCATCACTCTGCCTCCTCGCATAAGTCCTCCATGGACAACCTTCCTTAGCTTTCTTACACTTTGCAACAATCCTCAAACCTTCATTAGGATCTAATGTTGCTTCAAAGTTCCTAGATATGCAGTAGTTTCGAATATGCTGCCTACATTCTCTGATTGTTGGCCATTCCATCTTGTGCTCAAGTGGTGGAGTATCTATTGGCTTAGGCTTCTCCACCTCATCCTCCTCATTTTCAAATACATTTCTAGTCTCAATTTCAAAATCATTGAACTCATCATACTTTGGTTGGTAATCCTCATCATCACTACTATCTTTTAGACTATGCTCATCTTCATCATCTGTGACTTCAACATCTAAGTAACCAGGTTGTCCCTCAACAGGTGAAACTTTAACTTGTTTATTAACAATTCCAACCTCTACAAATGTGTCAACAAAATCAGGCATGTCATCTAGCTCTTCTTCAGACAATTCATCATATTTCTTTTTTTTTTCTTTCTTCTTCCTAACTCCCTTATCCTTGCTATTAGCATTTTTCTGACTAGCTTGTGTTTGAAATGGCATGTTTTGAGAGGGAAGGGTGTGGAATGGATTAGATTGAGACTCAAATTCTTCAAGTCCACCAGGTGGTTGAACGGAACCTCCTTCACTCTTAGTCACCTCTCTATCTTCCCACCATATGAACAAATGTGCATTTCCCTTAGAGTCTGTGGCAATGTTTGCCCACATTGTTACATAATCAGAATCAACCTTCATGTAAGAGAACTTTCCATTACGCAACCAAGCAACATGAATCTTTGCACCTAAGGGACATGGCACTTCAGTTCTAATGTCGTTAATTAGACATAGATACCCATACCTATCACCATCTACATTCTTAACGATAGCAAATTGTCCATTCCGATATCTACTTAGGCTAAGTGGAGTTTCAACATCACTATCTGTATCACTCTCCCACATACCACCATAATGCAACCATAGATGTTTACAACCAAGTTCCTATTAGAAAAAAAATAAAAAAGATAAACTAACAATCTATAACAACCACCATTGTACTAAACCATGACAACTAATTTAAGTAAACAGAATGAAAGGAACAAACTTGAATAATTGGTGATTGTGACATATTTAAGAAAACACAATGTAAATTTGATATACCCCCCACTGTAATAGCATAAATTAGAGATTACCCCCCATCAAAGAAAAGAACAATAAGTTGTAAAATTTTCTCATAAAGGCCCTGCTTGGTTACCCCGCAAAAATTTGTATGAAATTTAGCCTAATTTAATATGCTTGAAACTCTTGATAATTAGTTTTATGCACAAAATTTATGCAAAAGTTTGGTGCTATTTCAAAAGTGTAAAAATTTTACACCTTTCTCTAATAAACTAGTACATTTATGATTATCTCATGTTTATGCAAGGTTTAAGTGGGGGACCAATAGGGTTTAAGCTAAAATAGATGGGGTCCATTCAAATCAAAGAGTAAACTTGGGAGGGACCACTCTAACTATAGATGGGTAAAGATTTGCCTTTTTTGCAGCCCAAACAAGCAGGGCCAAAAACTCAAACTTTACAAAACAATATGATTTTTTTTTTTTGTTTCTAAGAGAATAACAGAGATTATGGTGAATGGGGATGAAAACTTACAGTCATACTGCTATTAAAATCTAAGCTTTTCCACTAAATTTTGTATTTTTGTTGACGAAGATCAATCTACAACAGAGATGATATTGAAGAAGAAAAAACTCTGTTTGGTAGCCATAGAATATTGTATGTTGTTTGAGTTGAGTGGAAATCTAGACAACAAGGATAATTATCAGATTTTGAACATTTATCATCTTCAAACTTCACTCATCAAACCCGAGAAGAAAACGATCAGTTTGTGTAAAGAAGTGGGTTTGGTCTGGACTCTTGACAAAACCCTTGTGTTATTGCATGATATAGGGTTGGATCACATGTCATTTAATTGGTCGTTGGATTAGATCAATCTTGAGCAATATTATGTGAAACCGGCATGAAGTGGTTTGACATCAATTTTGTGACAAAGTGTCCTTGGTTATTTCGCCTTGAGTTCATTGTTAAGAAAACCGTGTTGTACGCGCGTCGTCCCGTGTCCTTGTCTTCGCGTCGTGTGTCTCAAGTATGATGTTTGTTTCAGGACGTACGTACCTCTTAAGGACGTTCGTACGTATGGTTAGGCAGCAGAGAAGTTTGTGTTCTGGACGTACGTACCTTTACAGGACGTTCGTACGTCCAAGTGGACAGCAGGCTTATTTTTGTTTGGAGACGTACGAACGTCATATCGACGTACGTACGTCCAAAGTGGGTTTTCACTATTTCGGCCCATTTTCCTTGGTTTCCAACCCTAAGTATAAATAGGGTTTCTCTTCCAAAGAACAAGTTAGTTCTTTGGCCGTCCAATTCACCTCTTGTTTCTTGGAGTTTGTTTAGGTTTTGGTTTAGATTGTTTTGGTGATTGAACTCATCTTCTTCTTTCTTCTTCCCTGTTCATCTTCTTCTACATTATTGAATAGTGATTTAGCTTCGAGTCTTCTTGTGTGTTCATCAAGAAGTCGAGTATCCTTGTGTGTTCATCAAGGAACTCTGGTGTAAGCTTGTTACATAGATCGGCTTCGAGTCTTCTTGTGTGTTCATCAGGAAGTCGAGTGTCTTGTGCGTACATCAAGGTGCTCTGGTGAAGTCAAGGTGTTAGAGATAACCAGGAGTGTCAACTCGCAGTGATTGCAGGTAGTTGATAGGTTTGTACATCTCTTTTCATCTAGTGGATTTATTTGTTGTCGCGAGGACAACCGTGGACGTTTCCCATATTGGGTTTTACCACGTTAAAAATTCCTGTGTGTTATTTACTTTCTGCGTATCGTTTGATTTGTTTGAATATTCAATTGTTAGATTTGCACTATTTGTAGTTTCTCATTATGGATGGGATTATGACACCTGTAGAAAGAAATATAATATTTGTCTTAAATGGGAAGGGTATTATAGACATATAAATAATTTATTTATAGTGGTTAGATTTGTGTGGAGATATGTAATAGATAAGACGTTAAGATTCTGCCACGTGAAAAATAATCATATTAAATAAGGGTAGTTTAGGTATTTAAAAGTTTGAATAAGATTGACCACCGGAAGTTTGGTCAACGGGAAGCTGACCGGCCTGACTCTTAATTTGGGGGTATCACAAATTAAAGTTCAAATGGGGTATCTCAAATTTCGAAGTTCAAATGGTGGGGTATGTCCAAAAATGTTCAAATGGTGGGGTATGTCCAAAAATCTCTTTTTTTTATTTTTAAGTAAAGGACAACTATTGGAAAGTCTCTAAACAAGAGTGTATAACACAGATCACCCTTGCTATCAGATTAAGAGGCCGGCCATATCTGAAGACTGAAGAGGTTGCACTTTTTTTTTTGATAATGAGTCTGAGCTAGCCACATAGTGCTACTCAGAGTTCTCTAATTCATTAAAAGCCAACCAAGTTACAAATAGGCCGGTTTCTCAATCAATCAGATCGAGTCCAAGGTACATGACCAACATCATACGCCCACTTAACAAGTTTGTGTACCTATACATTGCCAGATCGATCTTCCTATGAGCAGAAAGTTTACAGACCTCAAAATAAAACTATAATTCCTAACATGGACTGGCACACCAACCAATACTTGATTTATTCCTCATCACATGAAGATTTGTTTTTCTAATCTGAACCAAGTCTTATGATTTCAGTTTCTTATAGAAATGAACATATATCATACATGCACGAAACACTCTGTATATATCTTTTCAAGTCCAATAATTTCTTGTGAACATATCTTGTTGTAACCTTTGGAGAATCAGGTTGATAGTGTCAAACACACGGCAATGCCAATTACGTACTAGCCGTCTTGGCCTACAAGTGACATCTACAATGGTCGATCGTTATATTTTATGAAAAGTTCCAAAGTCAAGATGCATGATTCTTGCATATGTCTTATGTACTCGCATCTTAATTTCATTATTAATCACAACATTATTTTTTTTTGTCAATACATAGAATTAACAAATAGGGAATATGACCCAAGCTTACAAAAAAATAGCTTGATAGAGTCCAAAAATTGTCGGCATTTATGGTAAAAACTAAAAAGAATCCTAATAATACTGTGTATGGATGTTTACCTATTAATAATTTATTTCACTACAGTAATGTTCCTTCTTAATGTTCAATTATCATGCAAATGCATGCATTAAGGAAAAGTAAAAGCTTGAAATTTGTGAATCTTTGTTAATTAGTCTTTGACAAATATATAAAATTTTCTAAGCATGTGGAAAAATAGTGAAAAAATAATAAAATAATTTAGGGTGCCGTGGGAGAAAAAAAATGCATGTCCCCGGCTCTTCACAAAGAGCTATCCAAGAAATTAAAATAAATTATAATAAAATTATTCACACCTTCTACTAAGAGTTACTCAACTAAAATCTTAATAATTTTTTTTGTTTCTCGTTCTTTTTCTTTTTTTTCAAACAAATCTCTTCTTCTCTTTTCTCTTTTGTTTTGTAGCGCGTTTATCCTCTACTTTTGTGTAATTCTTTGAACTTACCAATAAAAAAATTTAATTTAAAAAAAAAAAAAAAAAAAAACAATATCTATTCTGTGTTTTTTGGTTGTTTCTTTAGTATTTATTTTTTAATATTTTTTTTATTTATTCTATTCTTTGCAACCATAGAAAATTTGCAAGAAACAATAAGAAATAAAATAAATCGTCGAACACGAAGATCCTTGGAGAAAGTTGCATTAGGTTAAAAATTAGTCATTTTGAACTCACATCAATTGTCAAACAAAAATCTTTTGAAAAAAAATATATATATATTTGGATAGCTCGTATCAGATATGGTGCATTTAATTAGTTATAATTTTGGGATGGGGTAGACTTAATTTTTTGAATAACTTTTCGTAAAGAGTCGGGTGTCACTATGATTTTCCATTCTTTTCACTTTTCTAATCTTCCTTTTCATTTTCTCTGAACTTTTTTCCCTCATCTCTTCTGGCTTCTGCATATGGGCTTGGCCCACCCACAAATAGCAGGCTTAGGCTCGGTCCACCATACTAATAAGCATACCCAACTACAACTAGCTAGCAGACCATGGGCTTAATGTAATTCCAAGCCCACTACTGATAAATGGAGAATGATTTTCTATTTCTTCTTCTTCTTCTTCTTCTTCTTCTTTCTCTGTGATTCTTGTTCACAAACATTATTACTCAAATTCGAAATCCAGTAATGTTTCTTTCTACCCATTTCACCAAAACCTTATCATCTTCTTCTTCTTCATCTTCTTCTTCTTTTTCATCATCATTTAGATCTAAAAAAGATAAACTTTCTAAAACTCTCTCACTTCAAAACCTTCTTAAAAGTGGTTTCTCTCCTACTCTTAAATCCTTCAATCAATTTCTTACATTTCTCTTCAAAAATCACAAATTCAATTCAGCACTACATTTCTTTTCACAAATGAATTCAAATCATATTAGAGGTAATTCTGAAACTCGTTCTATTATTGTTGGAATTTTCATTAAAACTAATAGATTTCAAGAAGCAGAACAATTTATGACTCAGATGTTGAAAGATGGGGAATTTTTTCAAAAGGGTATTTGGGATTCTTTAATTCAAGGTATTTGTTCAGCTGGAAAATCCCCAGAAAAAGCTTTTTCAGTATTGCAAGATTGTTTGAAGTTTCGCGGTTTTTTGCCGTCTTGTTATACTTTTGGTTTGTTGATTCATAGTTTTAGCTCCTTGGGTAATATGAGTAGAGCAATTGAAGTGTTGGAGTTGATGACAGGTGAGAATTTTAAATACCCTTTTGATAATTTTGTTTGTAGTTCAGTGATTTCTGGATTTTGTAAGATTGGAAAACCTGAACTTGCTTTAGGATTTTATGACAATGTTGAAAAATCTAGAGTTTTATTTAGCCCAAATGTTGTAACTTATACGGCTATTGTAAGTGCTCTTTGTAAAGAAGGTAGAGTTAAGGAAGTTTGTGATTTAGTATATAAAATGGAGAATGAGGGAGTAGTTTTAGATGCTGTATTTTACAGTAGTTGGATTTGCGGGTATTTTCAGAGAGGCATATTGGAGGAGGCATTTAGGAAACATCGAGATATGTTGGGAAAAGGAATAAAGCCAGATACAGTTAGTTATACTATTCTTATTGATGGATTCTCAAAAGAAGGGAATGTGGAGAAGGCAGTTGGTTTTTTGAATGAGATGAAAAAGGATGGAATACGGCCTAATTTGGTTACGTATACTGCGATAATGCGGGGCTTTTGCAAGAGAAGGAAGATAGAAGAGGCATTTGGTATGTTTAAGAGGGTTAAAGAGTTGGGCATTAAAGTGGATGAAATAACTTACTCAACTTTGATTGATGGTTTCTGTAGAATAGGAGATTTTGATCGTGTTTACTTGTTGCTTGGAGAAATGGAGAAGAAGGGGGTTAGTATAGGAATCATTACTTACAATACCGTGATAAATGGACTGTGCAAATATGGGAGGACAACTGAAGCAGATGAGATTTCTAGCAGCATATTCGGTGATAATTTTACCTTTAGTACATTGTTACATGGATATGCTCAAGAAAATAATGTTGTGGGGATCTTGGAAACAAAGAAGAGAGTAGAAGTAGCTGGCATTCCTATGGATGTTGTTATGTGTAATGTATTGATTAAAGCTTCATTTATGGTTGGAGAAATTGAAGATGCTTCCATGATTTTTAAGGGAATGTCAGAGATGGACATTGCTGCTGATTCTTGTACTTACTGTACAATGATTGATGGGTACTGTCGAACAGCTAGGATTGATGAGGCCCTAGAGATATTTGATTCATTCAGGGAAAGTTTTTCCTTTGTTAATGTTGGGAGTTATAGTTATATTATTCATGCGTTATGTGAGAACGGTATGGTGGATATGGCAATTGATGTATTCATTGAAATCATTGAAAAAGCTCTGGTTCCTGAAAGAGCTGCATATATGGTACTGTTAAGATCAATTTTTAATGAAAGGACTGAAGAAGGAATTCTAGAGTTAGTTCTTGGGTTTGAACAATTAGAGCAGCATATATTCCACTTCATTGGCACTGAAGCAATTTGTTTTTTGTGTAAGAAGGGGTGTCTTAAGAGTGCATTTGATCTGTATATGGTGATGAGGAAGAAAGGCTTAGGTGTGACAAGAAAGTGTTATTACTTAATCCTTGAAGGACTCGTCATTAATGGAAATAAATATATTCTTCCAATAATGCTAAATGCCTATATTAAGGAATACGGACTTTCCGAATCTAGGATGGGAAAGATACTACTCACTTACTTGTGCGATAAAGATGTGAATAAGGCCATTCATTTACTTGACAAGATGAAAGAAGAACACTTGTGTTACGAAATACCTATTGCGGCTGTCGAAGCACTTACAAGACAAGGAAGATCCTTAGATGCACAAAAACTTATTTTGAAGGGAAGGGGGACTAGTACCAGTTCAGATGTAGTTGCTTATTCCATGGTGGTTGATGGGCTCTGCAAAGAGGGGCATCTTCATAAAGCGTTAGATCTATGTGTAACCATGAGAAACAAGGGAATTGCTCCAAACATAGTCACTTATAATTCTGTGATTAATGGATTGTGTCAGCAGGGTTTCCTTGTTGAAGCACTTAGGCTTTTTGATTCGTTAGATAAGATAAGCTTGGCTCCTTCTCATATTACTTATGGCACTCTCATAAGTGCCCTTTCCAAAGAAGGGTACTTACAAGATGCCAAGCTTTTGTTTGAGAAGATGGTCCTCAAGGGTTTCACTCCACATACTCATATGTACAACTCAATGATACATGGTTATTGCAAGCTTGGATTACTAGATGAAGCTTTGGAGCTTCTTCTCTCTCTAGAGAAAAGGTGCTATCAAACAGATGCATTTACTGTCAGCGCAATAATTGATGGCGTTTGTCGGAAAGGAGACATGGAAGGGGCTCTCACTTTTTATTTCGATTACAAAAGGAAAGGAATCTTACCCGACTTCTTCGGTTTTGTGTATCTGATAAAAGGACTCTGTGTCAAGGGAAGGATGGAGGAAGCCAGAAGCATCTTGACAGAGATGCTTCAGATACAATCTATTGTTGAATTAATAAATAAAGCTGGGAAGGAGATAGCAACAGAGTCACTAGCAAGTATTCTGTTGTCCTTATGTGAGCACGGAAACATTGAACAAGCCACCTCTGTCCTTGATGAAATAGTTTCTGGGGCCTTATCTTTTAGGAAGAGATATAGTGAAGTAATAAATTTAAATAATCCTAATGATGGAGAGGTAACGAGGCATTTGGATGCTCCAAACATGAGCTCTGGGTTAGAGGATTCTGATTATTCCTCAGGAAAACCTATATTGCGTGACTTTGATGCTTATTATTCTCTAATTGCATCACTCTGTTCAGAAGGGAAGCTAGATCAGGCTAGTCAAGTGGCAAAAGATATTTTGTTGAACGTGTAAAAAGTTACTGAGTAGAAACTGAACAACGGACCTTGTGAAACTCACCAGGAATTGAGACAAGCCTGATATTGCATGCAGGTGTTAATATATTACATTGAACACCCTCTGGCCTTCTTCTTTTTATTGGTCCTCGGCCTTCATTTAATGCCTTTGTAGGTTTTGTTCTTTTGTTAGTGCATTCTACTTTAACCATATTTTATTTTATAGTAATAACTAATCATCCATACTCTTCTTGGTATAGTCATTTGCTAAATTCATGTTTTTGCACTTTTCCTTTAACCATTGGAGTTTCTCTAGCCGCATCACTAAATTTCACCCTATCTGCTCCCCAATCATCATATGCAGCACTGTAGCTATCGAACATGATTGGAGATGATCTGAAAAACAGAAAAGTGGCTCGAACTTTATTTGTAAGCACTTCTACTTTCAGCTCTTATATATGCATAGCTGTATCTTTCACCCAATTGAATACTTATATTAAGTTTTCCAAATTTTAAACCAAGGCTCATACTAGTTCTGATCTCGTTCTCCAGTGTTTTGGTGCTTCTGTTGATGTTTGTGTTTCTTCGAGTATCCCCAACTGATTTTCAGGCTCTAGTTTGCTGAAATGCTCATGAATTTGAGGTTAAGACCCATGGGGCATGGCTACGTACTATATAGTCGGTCATTACAATTGAACTAGAAACGGACCATGCAAATATAACTCACACTGTGAATAACCAGCCTGATCTTGAAAATCGTGTGGATCTTACTAACCCATAAGGCAAGCCCCAAATTCTTATATGTGCAGTAGAGGTGTGGGAAGGGGGATGTAGAAGAATAGGGCTAGTGGATGTAGAGGGTGTGTTTGGACTTTGGAGGCTTCATTAGAAACTCGTTTTATCCCATACATTTTTCTTCACTTTTGTCAATAGATTAAAACAATCACCTTTAGTTCTTGAATTAAGTGCCTTAGATTTTAACCTTGACTGAGATGAGATTATAGCTAAAATGATCTCGTTTCCCTGCCTTTGCAGCAATCTAAGGATGGCCTTCACATCATTCCCGAGCAAATGGATGATTTGCAATACTGCCATCTTAAAATTCCAAGGTGATTTTAACATAGGTGCTAAATGGGTAAGATTTGATTGAGAAGTTGTCTCTGATGTGCACTCATATAATTCCAAAATGATGTTCCAACACATTAAAATGGTGTACAACTATTGTCTTTCCTTTTCACCTTGGCCTTCGGTTTCCCTTGATGCTCTAAAAGTCTTGTTTCTCTTTCTCTGCAGCAATTGAAGGATAACCTCATAGCCTTGACATCCTTCCTGAGGAAATAGATGATCTGCAGCAAGTTACCAAGTGATTCGAGGATTACTAACTTGCAAATTAGCAAATGCAAAATCAGAACCATAAAATGACTAGGTAATTATATCATTTATAATATATTAGTTAGGATTGTTTAAGAATCTTTGTCTTCTGAACGGGATAGGAACTCTTCATATCTGGGTTTTTGATGTGCAATCAGACGATTCCAGAGTAATGTTCGGATGCATTGAACCTACTACTATGCTTATTCTCAATGGATGAGAACGTTGAAATTAAATTCATGACATAAGCACTTCAGATTTTCACCTTGTCTGTGATGATAGCTAAATATGTCTTATTTCTCTGCCTTTGCAGCAAAATAAGGATGATCTTCACGTGCTTTCTGAGGAACGATTTGCAGCAAGATTAATAATTGATTTCTCAGAGTATTGTCACATCAATGCCGAATCTCCATCTCGAAATTCCTAGGTAATACAACATATTAATCTTTTTGGAGAAGTGATAGAAGCTTTGTCTATTTGCTTGTATTAGTGTTATGAAATTATTAGTTGATCGGTGAAACGTTAGCCTTAATTGTACCAGATTAGACTGTTTGAAGAAGCAGTGTGCCCAAAATCAAAGTTACCAGCCAGAAAGCCAGACTACTATTAGACGGTCACCGAGGCTACTCTTTAGAAGACCTGTTTCTGTTATATTTGAAAGGAGGGAGCAAGATTAGGATTTCCCTTTCAGCATACAAGGCTTTGAGACAATCAATATTATGGGATTATCACCTTTGTCTTCATAATATCTTCATCCTCGTTACTATTCGTCTTAGCCATTATCATCATTCAGTTGCCATCATTGTTTGAAGAAGATTGCTTGAAGATGATGTATGATATGTGTATCATTGAATGCCTATATTGTAATGTATATGTCAATGTACAAGATTATTTTATTGATTGATTTTTTTGACAATGATGAACTACAGTACAGCTAAAATCTGTCAAGTGAACCTGAAAAGGTGGTGTATGTTGGATTTCATGCAATAAAGATTTCCTCTATCTAAAAGCTATATATTGCCCATGATCCAAAAATACCAGACCAGTCCTTTTCTTGAGTTGGGTAGAGTGGTAGATACAACAAGCACAAATGCACAGCTACATGCCGTACCACTTTTATTGTTTGTATTAGTAGTTTAGAGAAAGAAGTGAACTTTAGGGTCTGTTTGATTCGAGCGGTAAACTGATTTACCGGTCAAAATGGAGGACACCAGGTGGAATTTTTAAAATCGGGAGAAATGGAGAAGAAGAGAAACAGTAGTATTAAGATCTCTTCTTAAAATATTGTGCAATTACTAATCTGACCTTACTAAAATTTTTCCAGGAAAGAATCCCACCTGAATCAAACAGACCCTAAGTTACAGAATCACGAGGGAAGAATGGGATTACCTTGCATTTTCAGTCTTTTAATCCCACTGTTGTGGTGACGTCCGGGTTCATAGTTTTACACAGACCTAAGGATGTTCAGCTGGTAATCTTCCTAGTTTAACACAGACGTACGGGTTTGTTTGATTTTAGTGGTAAATTGATTTACCAGTGAAAATGGAGGACACCGGATGGAATTTCTAAACTCCAGAGAACCGGAGAAGAAGAGAAGAAACGAAGTATATTGAGATCTCTTCTTCTTAAAATGTTGTGCAATTACTAATCTGACCCTACTGAAAATTTACCGGAAAAGAATCCCACCTGAATCAAACAAACCCGTAAGGATGTTGAGCTGGTAATTGGCAGTTTGGCACTCATGTAGTTGCCATTGTATGACATTATTTTGTATAATAAGGCTTCTTTGTTTCAACAAAGTTTTGAAGTCCGTCTGTAAGTCTTACCTAATCCAGATAAAACTAAAGGTTAAGCCATTGAGGAAAGGGTGCTTAAAAATGTGTGTTCATGGCAGGATTGTTGGGTTTTATGTGCAATATGGGCCTGTTTGGGCCCAAATTCGTGGTCTATTGTAAGGCTATACTATAAAGCCAAATAGAAGTGATACAAAACCTTAATTTTTCTAAGAGAGAGATTGTGAGAAGCCATTAGAGAGTTTGAGAGAACTTTGTGAGGAAGAAGACTTCGGTTTCTTCGTGAGGGCTTGTACAATTGTCTAGATAAGAAAAATATCATCCTTTCTCCCCGTGGACGTAGGCATATTGCCGAACCACGTATATCTTGTGTCTTGTGTGTGGTTGCTTGTTTATTTTGTCTTTTTCGTTTTACTTTCATACATTAGTTCAATCATATTATTTGTGCATTAGTTTCCGCTGCGCACAACAAGTGGCATCAGAGCCGAAGGTTAGTTCCTTGGGTTAAAGAGGGATTGCAGAACATTGGTTGAAGGGTTTTGAGGAATTTGTCCAGATTCGATACTCAGTGGTAAAACGGCCATAACTCTGTTCTCGGATATCGAAACGTTGATCCGTTTTTTGGGTTGGAAAGAAGAGTCTTCAGGCTTTCCAACGGTGTATCGTACGTTTTCTGTTTCAAAGTATTCTGTTCCCAGTTTTTCTTTGAAGTTGATGGTTTTGTTTTCTCAATTTCGGTAAAAATCCAATCTTGGATTTTTCTTGTGAGCTTTGGTTAGAACTTGAGCGTCTAGAAGGTGTTTGTTGAAATTCCAGGGTGAATTTCATATTCGTTTGGTGATTGTTTAGTGTTTGAAAGTTGGTGAAAGATGTCAAAAGAAGGGAGTTCGAAGAGTTCGAAGGGGGAAACCAAGTCAGTGGTTTACCATCAAGCAAAAATTGATGTAGAGAAGTTTACTGGCACCAATAACTTTGGTATGTGGAGGTGTGAGGTAATGGATGCTCTATGTCAACAAGACCTAGAAGATGTTCTGGAGGATAAGCCAGAAGATGTGGAAGAGAAAGATTGGAAAAAGATGAACAAACGAGCTTGTGGAATCATAAGGTCGTGTTTGGCACAAGACATTAAATATCTTGTGATGAATGATGCGTCTGCAAAGGAGATGTGGCGAAAATTGGAGGAGAAGTACATGACAAAGACTATCCACAATAAAAACTATCTACTTCGAAAGTTCTATCGAATAGATATGAGAAGAGGTATTTCCATGGCGGAGCATCTTAATGATTTTACCAAGCTAATTGCAGACTTGACGAATCTAGGAGCAGATGTGAGTGATGAAAGCAAGGCAGTGTGTCTCTTAAATTCGTTACCGGACGAATATGAACACTTGGCTATCACACTCACATATGGGAAAGAAAAATTGGTGTATAGTGAGATTTCTGCAGCATTGTTAAATCATGTGTGTATGAAGAAGGACAAAGAAGAGTCCAAAAGCTCAACACCAGAGGTCTTAGTAACAAGAGGTAGGTCTAGTGACAAGAAAGGCCAAGGTGGTAGAGGGAAATCTCGGTCAAAGTCGAGAGGTCGATTTCTAGCAAAGGATGAATGCTCTTTTTGTCATGAGAAAGGGCATTGGAAGAAAGATTGTCCTAAAGCCAAGGCAAAGGACAAGAAGAAAGACTCTGAGGTAAATGTTGCATGTGATACTAAAGATGATGATGTAGATTCTGATTATTCTTTATCCGTTTCATCAATGGTTTGTTACACTAGTGGTAATGAATGGATCTTAGATTGTGCTGTTTCTTATCATATATGTCCTATAAGGGAATGGTTTTCTGATTTTAAGAAGCAGGAGAGTGGTGTAGTGGTGATGGGGAATGATCAACCCTGTCACATAAAGGGTATAGGTACCATTCATCTGAAGATGTTTGATGGAATTATAAGGAAGCTGAAGAATGTTAGGTATGTTCCTGACATGAAGAAGAATCTTATCTCAGTTGGTACTTTAGAAGCCAATGGTTACAAGGTGGTACTTGAACATGGCGTTCTAAAGGTCGTGGCTGGTGCAATAGTTGTACTCAAAGGTGTTCGACAAAGGAACTTGTACTTCCTTCAAGGTAGTACAGTTACTGGGGATGTGGCCGTGTCTGAGGCTACATCAAAGATTGCTAGAGAGACTACGCGGTTGTGGCATATGCGGTTGGCGCATACTGGTGAAAAATCCTTGCAAAGGTTGATAAAGCAAGGGTTGTTAAAGGGTGTTATCGCCTGTAAAACAGAATTCTGTGAGCATTGTATTCTGGGCAAGCAGACAAGAGTAAAGTTTGGCACGGCTATCCATAATACTAGTGGAGCTCTTGATTATGTTCACACGGATGTCTGGGGGCCTACCAAGAATGCATCTTGGGGAGGTAAGCATTATTTTGTGTCTTTTGTTGATGATTTTTCTAGGCGTGTGTGGGTGTACACCATGAAGAGCAAGGATGAAGTCCTAGAAATTTTCATAAAGTGGAAGAAGTTAGTTGAGACCCGTATTGGCAGAAAGATCAAGGTACTTCGCTCAGATAATGGAGGAGAGTACAAAAATGATCCATTCTTGCAAGTATGTCAGGGATGGGGGTATTGAACGCCATTTCACTGTAAGAGAGACACCGCAGCAAAATGGGGTGGCAGAAAGGATGAATCGAACTTTACTGGAGAGAGTTCGGTGTATGTTGTCTAATGCTGGGTTAGGCAAAGTGTTTTGGGCTGAGGCTATTGTGTATGCCTGTCACCTTATTAACAGGTTGCCTTCGACTGCGATTGATGGCAAAACTCCTATGGAGGTTTGGTCTGGTAAGCCTGCTTCAGACTATTGTTTTCTTCATGTGTTTGGGTGTCCAGCTTACTATCATGTCCGAGAGAGTAAGTTGGATCCTCGTGCAAAGAAGTCTTTATTTATGGGTCTACAGAGTGGAGTAAAAAGTTATAAGCTATGGGATCCAGAATTGAAGAAAATTATTCTAAGCAGAGATGTGACATTCGATGAGGCTTCTATGTTGAAGCCTAAAAGCTCTCAGCAGGTGGAGAGCAAGGCCAAAGAGGTTTCACAGTGGGTGGAGACTGAAATATCTCCACGTGTTCCAGGTGGTTCTGTATCTTTGGAAACGTCTACTGTAAGGGTTCCAAGTATTGAGGTTCCTAGTGTTACAGATTCTGATGACATGACAAATAATGAGGTTGATGATGAGACGGTTGATGATACAATACATGTGGACTCTAATGATGAGGGTCCAATTGCATCTAGATTATCCAAGAGAAATGCTGGTGTTCCTAAACGGCTTACTGATGATATGGTAGCTTATGCACTTTCGGTTGTTGATGAGGGTATTCCAGAAACTTTTCGTGAAGCACTGCAGAGTAGTGATTATGAAAGGTGGAAGACGGCCATGGATGAGGAGATGAAATCTTTTCATAAGAATGAAACTTGGGAACTCATGGAGTTGCCTAAGGGAAAGAAAGCAATCGGGTGCAAATGGGTTTACACTAAGAAAGATGGGTCTCCTGGTGAAAATGTACGCTTCAAAGCAAGATTGGTGGCAAAAGGCTATGCTCAGAAGGAGGGAATTGATTATAATGAAATCTTTTCTGCAGTTGTGAAACATTCCTCTATTCGCATCCTATTGGTTTTAGTAGCACAATTTGATTTGGAGTTAGCTCAACTTGATGTGAAAACTGCTTTTCTACATGGTGAGCTAGATAAGGAGATCTATATGACTCAGCCGAGTGGGTATAAAGATGCGGGTAATGACAAACTGGTGTGTAAATTGAAGAAATCGCTGTATGGGTTGAAGCAATCTCCAAGGCAATGGTACAAGCGGTTTACTCGGTTTATGCTAGGGCAAGGGTACACAAGAAGTCCATATGATCCTTGTGTCTATTTTCGCAAGGTATGTGATGGTTCTTTTATCTATTTGCTTTTATATGTTGATGACATGCTCATAGCCTCTAAAAGCAATGTGGAGATAGACAAGTTGAAAAGGACTATGTCTATGGAGTTTGAGATGAAAGATCTTGGTGAAGCGAGAAAGATACTTGGCATGGAAATTCAGAGGGAACGAGACAATGGAAGATTGTGGTTATCTCAAAAGGCCTATCTACAGAAGGTGCTACAGAGATTTAGCTAATATGAGATTGGTACAGCTGTGAGTATACCTCTCTCAAAAGATTTTAACTTGAATGCTTTCATGTCTCTTAATTCTAATAGAGAACGTGCTTACATGACACGTTATCCATATGCAAGTGCGGTTGGTAGCTTGATGTATGCGATGGTATGTACAAGGCCCGACATTGGGCATGCAGTTGACATTGTAAGTATGTACATGCATAATCCTGGTGAGAAACATTGGGAAGCTGTGAAATGGATCTTACGCTACATTCAAGGTAGTGTGGAGGTTGGTTTACTATTCCAGAAGGGAAGGGATTTGAATCAGTTTTGTGTTGGTTATGTGGACGCTGATTATGATGGTCAAATAGAGAGACGTCGGTCTACTACTGGATATGTTTTTACATTGGCAGGTGGTCCTATTAGTTGGCGGTCTACATTACAATCTCTTGTTGCTTTGTCTTCGACAGAAGCAGATTATATGGCTGTGACTGAAGCCTTTAAAGAAGCCATTTGGTTACGAGGTATGTTGAAAAACTTGGGTATTGTGCAAGAGCAGCTTATGGTTTATTGTGACAATCAAAGTACCATAAATCTGGCAAAGAACTCAGTTTATCATGCTCGTACAAAACACATTGATGTGCGACATCACTTTGTCAGAGACATTATTGAAGAGGGTGAGATTTTATTAAAGAAGATTCATACTAGCAATAATCCGGCTGACATGTTGACTAAAGTGGTTTCAGGGACTAAGTTCTATCATTGCTTAGATTTGGTCCATGTTCTTCCTTTGAGTGGATAGTATATTTTGGAGTGAACTACGATGACTTGATCCCTTAGAAGAAGGGTACGTAGGCAACCATGAAGTGGTGCAACCGAGGTGGTCTTTCGGGACATGTGTGGGAGTTTGTGACTTGTGTTTGTCGGCTTAGATTTATTGAATCTTCGCCGAGGTGGAGAATTGTTGGGTTTTATGTGCAATATGGGCCTGTTTGGGCCCAAATTCGTGGTCTATTGTAAGGCTATACTATAAAGCCAAATAGAAGTAATACAAAACCTTAATTTTTCTAAGAGAGAGATTGTGAGAAGCCATTAGAGAGTTTGAGAGAACTTTGTGAGGAAGAAGACTTCGGTTTCTTCGTGAGGGCTTGTACAATTGTCTAGATAAGAAAAATATCATCATTTCTCCCCGTGGACGTAGGCATATTGCCGAACCACGTATATCTTGTGTCTTGTGTGTGGTTGCTTGTTTATTTTGTCTTTTTCGTTTTACTTTCATACATTAGTTCAATCATATTATTTGTGCATTAGTTTCCGCTGCGCACAACAAGGATGATCCCCAGTTCTTAGTTATTATTGTGTATCTACTTTTATTTTTCGTAAAGCTTGCAACAGTTTATATGGGAGAGGAGTTTCCATTTGGGCATAACTTTGACTGTATGGAGAACAGAGGAAAAGTGAAGGCATCCTGTTGCTTTTCCGACCGCCAACTTCAATGCAGCCGAGGCTTTGTCGAGTAGTTAACTTAGAAGGGAAAAAAAAAAAAAGTGGGTCTTAATCAACATTGATACTTTTGTGATTTCTTTTAGTCTGAAATAGCACTGACAGTTGAGTATTGCTCTTACAGCAATAGGCAGCCAACAGCAGCAGCAGTAGTTGATATACTTTGTGCGTTTCTCCAATTGTTATCTTTGGGACTTGGAAGGCCTATGTTCCGAGTTCATGGGCCAGTTAGTATGTCCCTTTAAGTACAACTAGTACATTCAAGCATCCAACAAAATTGTAAAAATGCCAAATTCTGTCTTGTCAGTAGTGTCTGTCTTACACAATACTGGTTGGCATACCTAACTGAAAACATAGGCTTTTTGTAGTTCAAGAATCACCAAATATCAGCACAACAGCTTCTTCCAGGAGTTCAACTTGTAACCGCCTGGTTCCGACACCAACCACGGTGGTTGCACTTTAGCTTCTTTGAAGGAAACATCAAACATGAGACATGAAAATTACAATACATAAATTACATGCTTCATATAGAGACTTCCGCTTGATCCTTCTTGCCTATATATTTTTTTTCTTTGATAATATTGAAATTTTCTGGTTGATTTAGGTTAAATTGCGTCATTTTAAACAGCATAAATACAAAGAGTTTGTCTATTAATATATTATGCAAACTTTTTGTTTCTCCTGGGAAGTTGGTAACCTACCAAAAACTATCTTCTGGCTCTTTGATTTTTTTAATTGAACCCACTCTTTATATGAGGACTTTTCTTATTAAATTACTCCAGACTAATTCAACTTCATTGAGATGGATAATGCCAATTTGCCACCAATGGGATAGCTGAGAACTATAGTTCAAATCTATTATACTATATCAAAGCAGAAAATACCCCTAAGAAAATATCTCTTCAATTAAGCTATCAATAAGACTGAAATTGATAGCCTAATTGAAGAGATTTTTGATTAAGTTTGGGTATATTTGTAAATAGGCAAAAATGGACCACCATCACAGATATAATTAAGCCCAATTAGACCATGGGAATAATTAAGCCCAATAAAAAAAATTAAAAGAATACCCAATCCCAAGTATAATCAAGTCCAGCCCGTACCCAGTTGGACCAAATCACAAGCATAATTAAAATACAGTAAAATTTCGATAAATTAATAGCCTTGAGACTAGAAAAAAATTATTAATTAAACGAGATATTAATTTATCGATTAATTAATAAACTATTAATTTACATAAACAATATATTTTCATGTATGTCTTTCTTTTTAAGGGGCTAACATGATGAAGCTGAATAATCATTTTATTCTAGAACCAGTTCCATGAAAAGAAACACTAAAATCGATAATGATATTGGAATAATTTCTTCTTGCAATACAAAATACAATACCAGATCAACTCATCACACTACAAAAATTTAGATACGAGGTTCAAACCAAAATCAATTTTGAGAAAAAAAAAACAATAATTGACTTTCATTATAAAAAAATATAAAATATATTTGTATATCAAAAATATATTAATTTATATATTAGTTGGGCCTTCAAGGATTTTTCTAAAATGTATTAATTATCTAATAAATTTAGCGAAATATTAATTTATCAACATATGCCCAAGTTGGGACCAGCCAAAAATATTATTTAAAGGAGATAATTAATTTATCGGGTATTATCTTATCGAGGTTTTACTATATCTTTTCAATTATGCTGAAATTGATAAATTAATTGAAGAGAAATTCATTCAATTTTGGGTATTTTTGTAACTACACAAAATAAATAAAAATGGGTCAATATGTAATTTCACATATTAAATACAACAACCTTCATAAGTAACCTTAACTCGAATTTTTTATAAGCAGTAAACCCCATTATCACCACTAAATCTAATACCAGTAATTGACTACCATTGATAAAATGCCCTAACTCGAATTTCTTTCAATTCAACAATTTTAACTTCAATAAGTTTACCAGTAATCTTTTTTGAATAAGTAGCTAAATAATTATCTGGTGGAAGTAGTGATTTATATTGAAATCACCAGATGATTTACTATGTTTGTACAACTTTTCCATCTATTATACTCTATTAAAGCTGAAAATACCCTTAAAAAACATCTCTTCAATTAGATTGAAATTAATAGCTTAATTGAAGAGAATTTTGATTGAGTTTGGGAATCAAGTCCAGCCCGTACAAAAAATACAGTAAAACCTCGATAAATTAATAGCCTTGGAAATAGAGAAAATTATTAATTAAATAAGATATCAATTCATCTACTAATTAATAAATTGTTAATTTATATAATTAACAGTATATTTTTATGTATATCTTTCTTTTTTTTAAGGGGGGGCTAACATGATGAAACTGGACAATCGTTTTATTCTAAAACCCGTTCCACGAAAAGAAGCACTAAAATCAATAATAATATTGGAATAATTTCTTCTTGCAATACAAACTACAACACCAGATCAACTTATCACACTACAAAAATTCAGAGACGAGGTTCAAACCAAAATCAATTTTGAGAAAAAACAAGCAAAAATTGACTTTTATTATAAAAAAAAATATAAAATATATTTGTATATCGAAAAAATATTAATTTATATATTAGTTGGGCGTTCAAGGATTTTTCTAAAATGTATTATCTAATAAATTTAGCGAAATATTAATTTATTAAAATATGCTCAAGTTGGGACCAGCCAAAAATATTATTTAAAGAAGATAATTAATTTATCGGGTATTATCTTATCGAGGTTTTACTGTATCTCTTCAATTAAGCTGAAATTGATAACTTAATCGAAGAGAAATTCAAAACTCACCAAGATTTACATTGAAATCACCAGATGATTTATTACGTTTATACAACTTCTCCATCTTCCTCTTCACTCAAAGTCTATGTCTGCTTATATGCTTATATTTGATCCATGTATATTTGATGTTTGCTGAAGATCTCTCGACGACACAGAAATCAAAACTCACCAGTATTCTAAGTCAAATGGGCAGCTATGCAAGTTTATTAATAAGATCATTAATAATATTAATATGATATTATTGTGGACACACGTCAAACATGTTTGTGATGGTCATTTTCAATTACATTCTAGATTTGACAAAAAGTATATTTTGCAAGAATATGGAGAACCAGTAATCTATTTCTTTTCCTTGCACTTATTAGGCATTGACAAAAAGTAAATGAAAATAGAAAATAAACTCCAATAAAGATGATGATATAATCTTCAATACATTTCAATGGTGGGGATACGAAAAGGGACCCAAGTAGCAGTAAGACTTATTTACTGCAATTTCATGAAATTTGAGTTTCCCTTAATTTGTGATCTAATGTACGTAAATGTGTTGCAGATGGGGCTATATCAAAAAATGTCGCAAGATTCACACAAACATGGATTGTATGGTTGCCTTCCGGAAATGCTTAACTACAGGCCTAACGGGATCTCTCCGTCACATTACAAGTAAGTCATCTTTATCATCATAATAGTTTGTTAAAGATTTCAAATTTTGATGATGTTAACTGTTACAAGCCAATTAAGAGACGTTCGACTACTAATGGACTACTGTGAAAAGATTGTTTCCCAAAGTGATGAAACCTCAACAATCGAGCCAAACTAAATTCTAATTGAGACTTTGAGAATTGAGAGTACTGCAAAATCCCATTCTCCTGGGTATCTTCAAATGTTTTGGGTTTAATTTTCATGTATATATAACAATCATTTAATTTCATTACTCAAAGATTTATAATAATTCTAAATGAAATCATACCAGATCATTGACTTTCATACCAGATCATAGACTTTTGAAACGGGCTAAACAAAATATTACAAATTGCAAACCAAAAGCAACATAAACCCCCCCCCCCCCCAAAAAAAAACTTTAAAACAATCAGATATACCCGTGCATTACACGGGCCTAAGGACTAGTAAATGAATATTACAGAAGATACTATGAAAGAAAGCAAAAAGAAACTACAACTTCATATTTTCTGATTTACAAAAAATTCAAAATGCATTTAAATTACTTCTCAAAATTTTTGTTTTCAAGGTATAATCACATCAATGCCAAAAATAATGAGGGAGGGAGGGAGAGACGATTGGATTGCACCAGGGAAAACATCAATGATTAGGCAAACAAGGTGCTAGCCTCTCCTCAAGCCTCAGAAGTCAAACAACCTAGCTGTGCTCTCTGCCAATCACCCTTCCATCTAAAGAAACTAGTCGAGGGAACTTGGAGCCATCAATTGTGTGGCTTCTGACAGCTTTCTAATATTTACGAAAAATCTGAGGGTGAAGAGTCGATAGCCATTGCTTCGACGAAAGAATAGTAATCACAGGTACCTCATTCAAATCGACGTGAAATTGGAGAAGAGATGCAGCAAATTATCAAGAGTTTCAGGATAGAATTTCCTTGCAAATAAATAACACGGCCGCTTCATCCCGTTCCACATGCAAGCCTTTTGCTGAACTTCTTTCTGCAAAAGGACATGATGTGTAAACATCTCACTTTAAGAATTAAAATTAAAAAAATGAACTAGTGTCCACAAATATACAAAATGTTTGCAGTATTTGAAATTGGAATATGAATTTGAATTACTAGTGAGAAAAAATAAAATTTCAAATCGCTGAGATGTAAAGCATACCATTTCATCGCTTGTTACATGCAGACTATGATCAATAGACTGCAAGCCAAAAAATCAAGTCAGATAACTACACTTAAACTTGCTATACACATCAGTAGTAGCATAACAAAGCAGATCATACTGTGATGTTCTTTAGGAGCTCATAAGTGACCTCCTTAGCTCGATAAGCTTTTGGATGCCACTTTCCTTCTGACCAATCAACATGTGTCACTGACCAATTTGCAATTCCACCAGGATCAACCATCTGAAAATAGAGAACAAAAAATGAAACTGATACGAGACACACGAATTATACAATTATCAAAATAGCATAAACAGCTGAAGTCTAATGTCCTGACATGGAAGAGGGTTGGCAAGTAATGTTCATCAGCATAGCAATTGCGCCCTTCCATACCTGGCTGTGAAAAACAAATAAAAGCCAACATTAGCACAGTTCAAAAAAGTTAGAACTTTCATAGTCAATAGCATCTGGTATATGTCTACAACATATGGACAGAGAAGGATATTTTATTCCTTTAATAAAAAGTCAAATGTTTCGTCAGAACTCAATCCTATCTATATTGGCAACTATGTCTATTTGTCAGTTTTATCTGATGTTGTACTTTTAGGGTATACAAATTTTTAACAAAGCAGGATATACAATTATTCAACAATTACTGAGTATTTTTTTCAAAGAACATCTCTCCAAGAAACTAAAAACGAGTGCCGTGACGGAAAACAATTCCTGCTTTGTTTACTTATGTCTTCATCAAGATTATTTGTTTTCATTTTTTTTGTTCTAATTACACCAAGTAGTGTAAAGTTTATGTTTTCTAGCAATACATTCTTATTTGAATTGCCTCTGGATGAGGAAGAAAATAGTGGTGCTACCATTTAAAACTGTTAATCTCATATCTATGTTTTGAGAAAAGAAAAAAACAAGTTATTAACCATATATAATACTTATATTTTCTTCGCCGATAAAAGAAAAAACAATATCTTCCTTAGCAATTTTGTCTTAATTCATTTATCTTGCATTCAAATTAAAATCATAAATAAAATCATGGATAAGCACAATGCTACCTTGCAGTAAAGTTTGAATTTTGTGTAGTATAGACTGTCTGCCAGAGTAATCATGGCATGCTGCCGCTTCATTGAGAACCACTGTAAAGCAGATGCGAATTAAAACATAAGATATGGTATAGTGAAGGATAAAGCATACAAATGAACACACATGTTATGGTATCTAATCAATTTGAATATATTAAATTCAAGGAAAAGCCATGCTGCAGTAACATGGCATACTTACCAATTGGACCATAGGTAAACAACTATGAAATAATTAAAATTTATGGGGAAAATAATTTATTTCATAGCTCAGCTACATTCATGAATCATTAAGTCTTAAGCACTGAAAAATTGGCTTATATCAATCATGGCATCTTGAATAACATAACCTGTTGTATTCATGTTCAAGCAACTTATCGGGCAAAGTGCAGGTTTGTCATCTAGAAATGGGGTCCAAAGTGTTGATGATATGACACGATGAGTTACAGAAATTAATATTCTACAGCTAGCAATGTACAGTTTTTACTCACCATGAATAGCTAAGAAAATCACTGTGCCCCTCCCCTCTCTCTCACTTGCACAAAGATGTTTAATTTCCTAATGCAGAACGCTACTCTAATACAAAGTAGTTGAACATTTGCAATGCATCTAAACTAGGCAAACAGAAGGCTGACGCATTATATGTGGTCCAGGTACAGAAGCATGGGACAATATACTGGGTCGCAAGCTAAAACCCATAATGGTGTATCGACCTTATTTTAAATTACCAAATGCAAATTAATGTTCTTTTTCCTGAAAACTTACAGTACGTGCATATTATAACTAATTTTCCAACATTATATATCACACTGTTTAATTATCTAAATAGAGTGCACTAAAACATATCATAAATATCTATAACTCAAGATGGTACTTAACAATGGTTTGAGGCTTCATAAATGTGAATTAAGTTTATTGTCATTTGCAAAAGCTCCAAAACTTTTCCATGTTCCCACAACAATGTTTTTACTCTGTTCGAAAGGAAAAATTATAATTATACAACTCAGAATTAATATCTTCTTCACTACACATACACCTAATGAAAAATAACTGAATACCAACGGTAGCACAAGAACATTGAAAATTACTTTTGCCTAGTATTGGAAAGGGAGGAAAAAAAATCAGTCAAAGGTGATAACCATGCATCCGAAATTGCATTTCATAAAAATACATAACTGGTCACTATATAAATACCTGTGCCCCCTTCCTAAAATCTTTTTTCTCCACTTCAGGTAACATATGCTCTGAATACCTGCCAGATCCATGTGGACCAGGATCCTTGAAGCTGAAGCACGAGTGAAAGGTAGAGCACATCAAAAAGGGTTTCCTTGCCAGTTACAATTATTTAAAGTGCCTCAAAAATATAGCCACAGTTAAAATTTGTAACTAGCTTACCAGTCAATGAAGCTGATATTTGTATCGATCAGATAGTTATAAACGTAATCAAAATCATGGAGTGGTACACAACTGCAATGTGAAAGAATAAGTAAGAATAAGAATTTATTTTTGGGGGGCACAATAAACAAGATTCTCTACAGTTCACATCACAAACCTCGTCAAATGACAACATCATCAAATGAATTCACTCAACATAACAAGAAATAATGCACCACTGTGAGCCACTCACCTATCTGAAAGCAGGACAAAGTGCATGTTATCAGGGTCTTGAAGAGCATATGCTAGAAGTCTCCTTTCTGCATCAACCATAGAAATTTTTCCCCAAACAACCTGCATGTAAATGTTTTGTCATTACCCTAAAAGCTTCCATTTCACAAAAGCTTGAAACAAGCTGATAAACAAAGGCGCAATACATGTATGAGCTCAAGTCATACAAGTTTTTTTTCTTGTTAAAATCCTTAATTAAATCTTGTACGAAGCCTGATTACGTTATGGGTTGCTAACTTGTTATCGATGGAATTTGTAAGGGAAGGCAGGAGTGCGAACTGCGAACCTTCTAGTACAATTGTACAACTAACACATATGAGTAATACACAGTTTCTGTAGATAGTTGTAGCAGAAGCGTTACTCTTCGCTCACTCTCTTAGTTATGTAGGTCTTTCGATAGTTAGAAGCATAGAACTTAACAAGATTGTATTTCACATAACTACTATCAGATTATGAATCGCTGACTCAATGCTCTTTCCCTTATCTAGTTATCTCGAGTTATACGTGAAGGTGAATTTCAGTAAACAAAGAAGAAAGATGAAAAATGGTCTTTGTTGGGAAAATCCAATTGAACTCAGTCCACAACTTCTTGGGTAATCATTGTACCCCTAACCGACATTAGGACTCCTATTCCTTAGAGCATTAATTATGCAGCAATATAAATGAATATACAGGAGCCATGTAAGAGAACATTTTAGTGATTCCATGAAACTTGTCATATTCTAGGAGAAACTTTCACTAACCTTATCGGCCCGAATGTCTCGGCCAGTAAAGTAACGACTCACATGCACTGGTTTTTCCCTGGACGCATGTACATAAATACTAAACCTTTCATCATGGCCCTGTAAGAAGAAAAAAAATGTCTAAATTAAGTTTGTAAAATGGAATACAACACCAACGGACAATACTGTAAAAAGAGTTATATGAACGACAATTGGGACTACGCTTCGGGTTCCTTGACTCAAAAATTACACTTTCAACCTTTTTAGTTGAATCTCTTCTCTTTACTACCTCATCATTCGAAAGGCTGTGAATTTTAATCTGATTGGGATTATTAGTGATAATACATAATGATACTTGATAAATTTTCCACTCTACAGATCAATGTCTGATAGTGGATGGTAACATAATAGCTAACACGGAAAAAATTAAAATGTTAATCTCCCTTTATCTCCTTTTCAACTATTTTTTGCTGTATAATGACAAACAATATATGTTTATTTTTTTTCTCTACCCAATGATATACAATAGAGGCGGGATATTAGCTGGACACCAACAATCCCCTCACCACAAACCAAAACATACTTGACATAGATATCACATCTGTCGAATTTTATGTCCCACCTCCCATGAAAGAAACCATCAATATGAGATTTGACTACCCCAAATTACATTTAATGGTTGAGTCTTTGTGATGTTGTAAAATTATATCATAGAAGGCTAACAAAATGCAATATAGCATCCACGTGCTCAACAAGTTGTATTTATTCAAGTTGCTAGTAGTCCAGTCTAGGGGCAATGCCTCAAGCTTATGTCACTTCAAGTATGAATTTGTTGAAGCAGTACATAGCTAAGAGCTTCCACCACATAGATTTTTATGATGTTGCAATATATTTGCCTAAACAAAAGTAAAATTCACAATGACATTCCTAAATACTACAGTACTACACAGAACCAGTTTGTGATAATCAACATAGAGTATCATGGAATGCAGCCATAAAGGCCTATCAATTACTAAGCAGGAAAGAAAAACTTACACGAAAGAATTTATCCCACAGCTTTTCAAATGGTAATGAACCTGGAGTCAAGAACATAAATGCGATTTTGGGGTTTTTCGATTGAACAGGAGGTGTCATCAAGATATCCCTAATGACAACACGAGTCACCAACTCATCATCAGTGTAATCCCTAACAGGAGTAGGTGGAATCCATTCTAGAGTCTTACAGCCCTCGGAAGAAAAAATATAGCAGGCTGCATAACGTCGCGGTGGGTAGACATAACCACCTATTAATAACAAGCTCACCATAGAAATCAAAACAATAATCCACATAGGCCTCTTTAGAGGAGGGCGATGGCGAGGCGCTGGCATGATCAAATCCCCAATGCCTAACCGCCACGCCTGATAAGTCTTCATCTAGTGTAATCACCTCATAGCAGTATCTAAGCACATTCCGTTTTTTTAGATGTATCAGTTAAGTGGAGAATTTTGAGTTTAGTATGGAATTCTTGTCCAACTGATCCCAAATCCACTGATACGAAGCCCCCTAGAACTGCAAAAATACAAAATCATCAAACAAAACTTGTTTTAAATATCTTTTATTGGCTACATAAGCATATAGTGATAATTAAAAACAAAATCCATAACTAAACAACAAATAGAATCTCCATACATTCATTGCTCAAAGGTCAACTTTTAAATCAAACTTTTTCGATAATAAAGTAAATAACAGTGACATATGTTATTGATATGAGAGAGCCCTTTTCGCATTCATTTTGCTAAAATAAACTCATTTAATCAATACTAGTAATTAAAAACAAACTCTTTAATTCAAGAATATCCTCAACTACGTAAAGTCAAACAAATAAAATCTAAAGATCAATGCTTGTTTATATAAACAATCCAGCTTTAAAACTATTACTTTTAACTCAAAACAGTTTAAAATCAAACGAGCTTACTATCGAATTCCTATCAAGTTATCTAATTTCTAGCTAAAAAGATCTAATTGTTTATTGAAAGCATCAAAGTTTGAATGAATGAATCATGGAATTCTAAATCGATAAAAAAAAATAAAAAAAATTCAAGAATCGATATAAACGAAAAGAACCTCGAAAGAAAGAATCAGACTTTGCGCTCTTTGTTGTTGTTGTTTGTTGAATTGAATCTCTTTCAACAACTTTTTTGAATCTCAAGATCTCTTACAGCAAAGCAGAGAGAGAGAAAGAAAGAAAAGAAAGAAATAGAAGAAGAAGAAGAAGAAGACGACGAAGAGAGAGAAAGAGAAAAAGAAAGAGATATGAGCTTCGATTGATGGTTTTCGAGATCTAGGGCATAATTAAATAAAAAAGAAAGAAAAAAAAAAAAACAAGAGCGTAGGGAGGGAGGGAGGGAGAGAGAAAGAAAAAGAGAAATTATAAAAAAATAATAATAAATAAATTATTATTTTTAGAGTAATTTGTGGAAAAATTAAAATTATTTTATTTTTATTTTTTTTTTTCTAGAAAAGGTGTTTTCTTTCTAAATAATTAATATTGGTCGTCGTCGTCGCATGGTTCAATTCATTGGCTCCAAACAAAAACATATTTAGCCGGCGCAGAACACTTTTTTTTTTTTTTAATGTAGTATCCACGTGTATAATACGATGATAATACTGTATACTATACTACTCCACTATACTGTATACTATACGTTTTGTTTGAACTTTGAACTGTACTTTAGATAAATGTGATGCACACTTTCTCTACATAACTCCATTTCTTTTGGAATCTTTACAAGGATCAAATCAATGTAGCCTGCCCTGCCTGCACTGTCAATAACAGTGTACACTGTACTCTGTCAAGACGAATTTTGCTTGGTTATGAATACAATGCGACATGACAATTTCTTGACCCACTTCAAGTCTACATATTTATTCTTTTTGACTAATTTTGTAGTGTACAATATGAGAAAATTGCATATGTTCAATCAATGGGTCGGATTCGACCCGACTTATAAAACCGGAAAAATTAAATAGTGAATCCAAAAGATTCTTGTTTTTGAGTATTGGGTGTGATTTGGAATTGGCATATGTAGATGTACATGTGATTAAGGTATTAAGTATTAATAAATATATTGTAGGGTGGTGTGCAATAATGTGAAATTAGGATGGGAAGAACAAGTATGACATGCATGTTTACAATTAACAAGAATGCAGTACCAAACACTTTGGAATCCCTTAAATCACGTTCTGAGTTTAAATCATGTAGATGCTACCTATCCATATATTTAGTTCCATCATCCATGTATCTCTCAAGTTACTATATTGGAGCTTAACACATTGCATAGAAACATTTATATATTCTCATACTACTAAAATAAAATATGATCAGATAGGGTCATAGGTGATTCATTTTCCCGATTTGATGTCTTTCAAAAGATCACTTAATAATCAATATCAACCAATAAAGGTAATCCAACAACTAAACTTCCTCTCCAATATATTGTTTGTCTGCAGTCTTGATATATTTGATCAATGCTGAAAATAGTTAATAATTAAGACAAGACAACTATGCGTATTCCAGAGGGACCATTAATTAGGTTCATATATTTAAGTCAACCAACTTTTGATTTGGGCACCCAGAAAGGCATATTGTATGGCCATTGCAGGTAAGGTACTAAAGTGCGTCTTCGTGTGTGTGTTTAAAATTAGCTGAATGAAACTAGCAAAAGAGAGGATTTGTAAGATATGTTCTATAGATTGTAGACCTTTTCAAAGTACAATTGAATGGACTATGGACATTTTCTTCAAGTTTCAAAAGCTGGGGTGGTAAAAGAGAACGCCACCATATATTTTTTTAGATTGACCAGAGATGGTTGGTCAATATGGTGTTCTGAAATGGATCAATGTTCATGTTGTGGACTTGTGGGGTCAAACAAATGACAGTTTGATAAGATAAGAGTATTTAAGTAGGCTAACTGCTTGGCTAACACAAAACATCACTTAAAAGTTGACGCGACTAGCTTTTTCCATGTACATATCTAGGTACCCAATCAAATTTTCGGAAGTCAATTTTGGAGGTATCACTCACATCAAATCACATGAACCTAGCGGTGCTGATTGGGGCGGGGCAGGACGGGGTGGGGAACAAGGCGCGGGGTTGGGGCGGGGCAGGGTCAAATAAGCCCCGCTCTTAGGCAGGGCGGGGTGGGGAACGGTGGGTTGGAAGAAGGTTCACCCCATGCCTGCCCTGTACAGGTCGGGGGGCGGGGACGGGGAAAAGGTCATAATATCATAAAATTCTTTATGTATGAGGTAAAGAGAGAGAGAGAGAGAGAGAGAGAGAGAGAGAGAGAGAGATAGAGAAGATTAGGGATATGGGTTGGGGAACGGAGCGGGGTTTTAGAAACCCATCCCTGTCCCACTATCCATTGGGGCGGATACGGGGCAGAGCGGGGAGATGAAAAACAGGGCGGGTCCGGGTCACGGGGCAAGTTCAGCACCCCTACATGAACCCCTATCTATGATGATGATGATCTACGTGTCAATTTTGAACAAGTGTGACAAATTACAGATCCCATGGTCCAAAATCCCAGGGTAGAACTTGATGTCCAGTTACTTGTCAATTGGAATAATTGGACAAAAGCCCTCAGATTTTATTGATAATTGTCGAAATTTTGGACTGCCTACCTAGATCTCAGTGAGAACCTATGTTGTCAAGGGCGGAGCGGAGCGCTAGGCGTTCAGATTTCTGGGAACCGCCTCCACTGCTCAAGCGGCGCTCTGATCAGACCACACAGTTTACAGTTTATACTTTACAATACTCTTCTCTAACAGTATTTCTTTCGCATAAAGAAGAAGAAGATTAAATTTAAAGAAAAAGAAAGATTAAATTTGGATTTGATTCAAGAAGAATGAAGATTAGAAGAAGATTAGAGAAGAAGAAGTAGCAGCAGCAGCAGAAACCAGAGAAGTAGAGAGAGAACGTGAGATTTTTTATTTTTTTTTTAGGTTAGGTTTTGGGCTTTTTTTATTTGGGCCGCCTTGAGCCGTTTGTATGGGCCGCTCTGAACAGAGCGCTGGACCTGAGCGCCGTCCAGGCGGCCCAAGGAATTTTAGATGTTAATTTTGCTGAGCGGAGCGACCTCCTCTAGAAATAGCGCCTAGGCTGCGCCCCTGACAGCATAGGTTAGAACCTCAGTGTTTTTTTTTTTAAGTTGTGTTTCAATTTTGGCACTTGGTCATTTGTATTAACTCTTTTATGTATGTTCCTCTTTGATCACAGTCAGTTTTGCGTGGTTGAATATACATATTTACTGATAATTATTTTAAATCGATCTAGATCAGATATCTATACATTCCACTTGTTCAGACAACAAAACTACACTCATCAATAACTGAACAAATCCTAATCTGAATCCGAGTCACTCTAGCAAGGTACATACATGTACTGTAGAACATAAAAAATCGATTTCACCATATGTTTATTGAGGTATCTAATATACTAACTCTCAACAAATTACTGAAATTTTATGTGCTATAACATTACACCTATCATAAGAAAAAACATATGAACAATCAAGAAGAGAAACTGTTATAAGAAAATGGATATATTTATTATACATCCAGTGGAATTAAACTCTTCTTATGATGTTCTCACAAAAAATGTACTCGAACATTTGTCCAAGATTGCAACTATTTCTATTCATTACGCAATAGTATTCCCCAAGCGAGTTTTTACAATTACAAAGAAGGGGTGTGATTAGCTAGTACAGCTAAATAGTTTATCTGTACATTATTTATTTAGTATCTCAGGATGATCCACCCTCTAAATTTTTTGATAGTAGATCAGGGAATCTGCTTGCACAATGTGACTTATATTATTTTGTAAAATTGTACTTTAGTACTCGATTCAATGATTCTTCTATGTAAACTTTTCATATGGTTTTAGACAAAGGAGATTTTTTATTTTAGAGTGAAATAGAGAAAGTGAAGTTTGGGGGTTTCAAAAGATGAAGATGGATTTGTTTTTGGAGTATAGAAACGACCTTTAAAACAACCATGGTGATTGTTAAACTTTAAAAAGACAAAGTGATTTTATTGGAGAGATTAATTGTTAAAAATCTTAACCTATGTAAACTCAGCTGTATCTTCGATACAACTCCAACTGGCCATACACTACTGTTATTGCAGTTCCCAAGTAAGTTAGATAAAAGACTTGGAAAAATAATGACCTTGAAAAATAATTTTGGTGGCATGATTGGTGTATGGTGTTAATAACCATTTTTGAAAATTCCTTAGGGTTTAGACACGACACTATTGATTAACCATCGAAGCAAAGGACAAAATACTCTTATAAATCAAATTTTTATTTAATTAAACTAAACCTTAAATTAAATAAACACCAGTGAATAATTAGATATCACTATCAATGGTTAACCCAAATTGAAAATGGGCATAGTACAAAGTTCTGGATAGACCCATGGCACCCATATGGCAGTTTACAAGACTACTTTCCTCAAGCTTTATTACATGACTCTAGATGTAATATGAATGCGAGAGTATCGAATTTTATTGCTAACGGTCATTGGCAGATTCCACAGCACATTAGGGCTCATTTTCCTGACATAACAACTATAATAGAGGAGGAAGTACCCCTTGGAAAAGGTGAGGATCAGCTAGTATGGACAACATCATTAAGAGGGGATTACACTCTTAGAGATATTTATCATAGAATCGAAATACAAAACAACCTGTCCATTGGCATAAACTAACATGGTTTACAAACAAAATTCCCCGACACTCCTTTATTACTTGGATGGTGATAAGTCCTCAAAAGTGTATATTTATCCCCCGAATAACACCTTGTTTGTATAGCACTTAGCTTATATTATTGTGTTATATCTATTGATTAGTGTTTTCTTGTCATTTGTGTAGGTTTCATGAGCCGAAATGCGAATATTGTGATAAAGCCCGCCAAAAGTCAAGAAAAAACCACAAAAATGTGTTATTTGCACAAGGTAGGAGAATCGATATTTGTACCCACAGATCTGCTGAGGGCATCCCACGAATGGTCCTATTGACTTGACTTTATGTCAAAGTGAGGCGGTCCAAATCTCAGCCCAAACCGGGTCCTATTGAAGCCCACAAGTCAGAATTTCTATTTTAGGCTTTTATTAAAGTCCAATCTTAAAAAGGCTCTACAAGAAGATCCAGAAGTCTGATTTAGGCCCATGAGCTATCCAATTGAAGGTCTTGGTTGATACAGGTGTATCTTACTTGGGAATTTAGCAGTTCTTTTCCTTGTAGGACAAAGTAAGAAAACCTTAAATAAGTTTCCTTGTTCCATAAGGGATAGAATTTCAGGAAAAGGGAAATCCTTGGCCTATAAATATATGTTTTGGCATAAACCAAGATATATGGAAAGAAACATGTAGTCCTTACTTGTTTCAAAGACCGAAACAAGCTAGTGCTTAACTTGTTTAGAAAACAACTACTAGTTAGTTTGTTTAAATTGATGTTTTGGCATAAACCAAAACATAATGAAACGACTTATTTAGGTGTTTAGAGAAACCACTAAGGTTTAGTGTGTTTAGAAATATTGAGACAACTAGGGTTTAGTTTGTCTAGAGAGTATTATGCGACAAAGATTCTTGTAATCTTCATAATATTCAGTAAAGAAGATAGTTTTCTTCGAGATCTTGTGTTTTGTTCATCTTTATTTATTGCTATTGTTTAATGCTGCACTCAATAATATATTTACCTAGTAATTTCTATCATTGGTCCAAGCTACAACTTAAGCCCAAGAAGATTAGGTTTTGCTGAAGACCTAATGCCTCTAGAAGACTTACAACAGCAGCCACGAATTTGACCTAATTTGGAAGTCTTTGCATGCAAGTATTATGCTTTGTATTGTCTATAAGAAAAGTAGTAGCTAGGGTTTAGGATAGTCAATGCTTGAGAGACAAAAGTTCATCTTCTTCTTTTTTTTGTATTAAACTCAATTCTTATTATCAGTATCAATCCATTACTTTTCCTATATGATGTTTTGTTATTTAATTATTTATTTCATGGTGTCATCATCAACGATGAGTAGCTAAATTTCCTTAGGGGGATGATTGAAGCACTCTAGATGATGCAAAAGCACCATGCTTGTTCTTAATATTCATTGTGATTTAAAGTTCTTAATGCTTATTTACTTCTAATTCACGATATGAGGTAAGTATGATTATTTGCATGTTATTGTTATCCATGTTGTTAAAATACTATTGTTAGAGTATAGGGAGACCTAGCTATAATGGTTGTATTTATATCTACAGTTAATATCTTTTATTGGAACCTTTTTGTAATTAAATTGAATAGCTGTGAGTTGACAGTTTAATTATGAATGAATATGTTGATTTAATTAGATTGAATAGCTGAGAGGCGACGGTTTAATTAATGATACATATTCAATAGCATGCATAATAGAATCCCGTTTTAATTGAGTGGAATAGCTGAGAGGTGATTACTTGATTATTATAGGTATTGATGATTAATTGGAATAGCTGGGAGGTGACTAATTAATTGTTATAGATTGAACATGAAAGAATAACATGTTATGTTTGCATGATTTAGTTTGTGGATAACAACTTTTCCCCCTATGTCATCATAAGATCTTCTTTTCATCTCTACCATCTTCTTAAGTTAGTTTAATTATAGTTTATTTGTTATTGCTTGTAGGAAGTAGAATCATATCTCTCTCTTATTTGTGATTCCTTTGGTGTTCTTTAACCATTGTTTTCTATTGTGTTTGAGCTAAGATCTTCACCTTTGAGGTGGGTACGACCCTTGCTTGTTACTTGTCTACTTTGATAATCAATATATACAGGCACAAGAAAGAACTTCAATATAAATCTATCTTTTGTTTAGAGAAGGATATTTTCCCATCTATCAGATGGCACTCAAGGGTGGACTCAAAACATTGGTGAAGCTAAAGCAGTGGGGAATTGTACCAAGTGACACATGTATACTATGTTGGCGAGTAGCAGTGAGAACGAGGAACATTTATTCTATGATTGTATTTTTACACAATGCATATGGCTTACTTCCTTGAAAAATGTAGAATATATGAGGCAAAAAGCTACAGCTAGCCTGACAAGATGACAAGATGATCTCAAATGGATACTTGATCATAACAACGGAATGCAAACGAGATGCCATCAGATTACTTGTTAATGCATTCTTTTATTGGACATCGTAAGAGAAAATTTCCAGAATATTCAAGAACTCTCATAAAAATGCAGTTGAAGTGGCGCATCATTGCAGATGTTAAAACAAAATTACATTCATTAGAGCTGAAGATAGAAGATGGACCTGACAGAGACCATTTAATGACAACCTGAAGTATGGAGGTACAGAGAACCTTTAGGGAGCCTAAACAATGCAAATGGGAACCACCTGAGGTCGAAGCTTATATTCTAAATACAGATGCTACCATACAGGGACAGGTAAAAGGATGAGCATCGACAATAAGGAATAATGAAGGAGATGTAGTAGCGGCTTGTAAGGGCTAATCAACACATTGATCTATAGCACTGGTAGAACTTCAAGGGTTGGAGCAAGGGCTCGCACTGGCTATAATGCACAATATCACAAAGGTAAGAACACAAATAGATTCAGAGAATGTAATAAGTTTCATGGAAAACAAAGGTCAGCATCTGTGGGAAGGAAACTTTATGATGGCTAGAATTCGAAGAATGATTGGAGAAATGGAAATCTTTACTATCAAGCATGTCTAGGCCTATAAAAGTGGCCCTTTGACCCTAAACCCGGCCCGCCCAGCCCATTCAACGAAAAAAACCCTTAAAGCTTGACCCTTATGATTTTTAGGGTAGGGCTGGCCCGACCCCCTCATTTTAAGGTTCGGGTTAGGGTTTAGCTTTGGAAATCTTAGACCCTACCTTTAGCCCGACCCTAATTAACCCTCTCAAAGCCCTCTTCTGGCCTTCATAAATATATGTATAATTTTTAATATATTTCTCTATATATCAAAATTTGAACATTTTTTTAAAGTTTTAATTATAAATATTTTTACAATTAGATATAGATGTCACTTTTGTTTAAGTTATATGATATTTATCAAATGTTTATCGAATATTTCCCGAACTAGTTGTTAAAAAACTATTATATAACTAAAAGAAATTGATTCTCAATAGAATATTTTTTTATTAACCATCTATTTCATTATTGAGCATGCAATAAACGGTAATTAGATTATTATTTTAAATATGTATTTTATACTTATCATGCTAGAATTTTATCAATTTATGATTAAATTTCTAAAGTTTGAAATTTTAGTAATAAGATAACATCTAACTACGAGTTCTTTGTATTTATTAATTGTAATGCTCTTGGATAAAATAATATCATATACTATAACAAATTTTGTGGTGAAAAAAATATATTTGTAAATTTAAAAATTGAAACATATTATACGTATTTTCAAAAATATTAAAATGATATTAATAAAACATGATCGCATGTTTTTTTTCAAGTAAAACGTAATTCTATGTATCGACCCTATCAATCGGGCCCGTTAACCTGGCCCTCAACCCTTTAAAATAAAGGGCTAAGGGTCGGGTGAGGTTTTCATAATTTTTGTGTTAGCCCGCCCTAACCCAACCCTCATCATCTTTTAGGGTAGGGCTGGCCCGACCCTTAAAGTGTGAGGGCTCGAGGGTTCAATTGCCGGGCTAGCCCTACCCGACCCATTTTACAGGCCTAAACATGTCTTTCGATATTGTGGCCTATAATTTTCCTATTACTATGTTTTTAGAATTAGTTCCTAGTTCCTTTGCTGAGGATGTTAAAAAGATTATATACGAGAATAACATAGGAAAAATTTATGTGAGATTGTGATAGACTTTATTATTCTTTTTTTTAATGAAACTAGGTAGGGGTCCCAGTAACAACCCTGTCAGCCAATAATAAAAAAAAAAAAAGTTAAAAATTTCTTTGGTACAATTTGTTCTTAGTATAATAAAAAACTTTCGGTTTTAGGTAAAAATTAAAAAGTTATTTACCAAGAAAAGTGGAGGCGACCCGTGTGTGAGATGTAAATACATTAGACAAAAAAGATAAATTCGAGATGGAGATTGCAAAAAATAAGTAGAGACATGATTCTACGTGGTTCGACAATGGTGCTTACGTCCACGGGAGAGATGAGTGTTTTATTATTCATATGAGATGAGTAGAGATGAGATGAACTAGAGAGTTTGTCCTTTTTTACATGAAATATGTCCCTTTATATAGATAGGGAATTACAATTGAGCACATGAGATATAAATCACATTGATTTTCTAACGAAAAATAACGGACAAATAATAAAAGAGAATATTTGATATTGATTTTGTAATTGTTGGCATTACCATACATTGTCACGTAAGCGCCACACGAGCTCATGAGTCATCGAGTTGGGCCAAGTTGGAGTATGACTTCTACTGCATGTCAAGTAAGCCTGTAAAATGGGTCGGGTAGGGCAAGCCCAACCCTCGAACCCTCGGGCCCTCACACTTTAAGCGTCGGGCCAGCCCTACCCTAAAAGATGATGAGGGTCGGGTTAGTGCGGGTTAACACAAAAATTATGAAAACCTCACCCGACCCTTAGCCCTTTTTTTAAAGGGTTGAGGGTCGGGCTAACGGGCTCGGTTGATAGGGTCGATACATAGAATTATGTTTTACTTGAAAAAAAACATGCGATCATGTTTTATTAATATCATTTTAATATTTTTGAAAATATGTATAATGATTTGGCCATTTTCGATTTTGAGTAAGTAGGCTGTGTAGTTTGAACCACAACTACTCGTTCATTTGACTTTGTTAAGGTTTCCTCGAGCTTGATGTACTTATCAGCTCGTACATAGAGGTCTTCCAGTGTTGCTGGGGCATCTAGGATGATGTTTTTTCCTAGTGCCGTGTTAGGGTTGACAGCTGAAATGAAGGCCATGAGACATAAATTCTCATCTGGGTTTTCAGCTCGCAAGCATTCTTTCTTGAATCTTGCCATGAATTTTTTTGTGGTTTCTGACTCATCTTGTTTGAGTCGAAACAGAGCAGTGACCTCGATTCTTCTTTGTTTGTTGTGAATGTACTGAGTGACGAAGAGAGACTCGAGTTGATCATATGAGGTTATGGACTTCTCTGGATGTCGATGGTACCAATCGATGGCACTCCCACGGAGTGAAGCTTGAAACAATCTGCAGAATATGTCTTTGTATTTTGGCCATAAGGCCACGCTGGGTCTTGAATTGGAGGATGTGGTCCATTGGATCTCCACTTCCGTCGTAGGTGGTAAATTTTGGTGGCATGAAGTTATGGGATGGCTCCTGTTGGAGGAGGTCTTCGTGAAGGGGTTTTGTTTTATAATGTTCTAGGGTTGTGGATGCAACTTTCTGGTCTGTGTTGGCTTTGAGAGAATCTTGGTGGTTTTTATCAAGCTTTTCGAAAAGTTGAAGTATGCGGTCATGAGCGGCTTGAAGGTCAGCCATGGTGGGGGCGGTGGTGTTGCTAGAAGTGGGTAAAATGGGGTTGTTCATGGTGGTGGTGTTGACTTCTTCAGTGGTGAGTCCATTTGTAGTAACTCCATTGAGTGGCGCTCCGTTGGTGGTGGTGGTGGTGTTCTTTAGTTGAACATACTCGGCCACCAATCTGTTAATCTGTTCTTGCTGGTCTGCCATTTGCTTCTGGAGTTGTCGAAAGTGATGGTTGCCATGGTCGTTGTCTGGTTGATGTTCGATCACGAATCAGTCGGCGTCAATGTAAATGTTATGTAAAATGTGGGTCGGAGAAGATGATCGGAGAATGGAGGAGAAGGAGTTTTTGGGTATAGAAATGGGTGAGCTATCTAAAAAGAATGAAAGATAGTTGCCTACGTATCTGAGGTTAACCAAGTCCCAGAATCAAGCCTACGTAGTTCATATTTATAGGTGAATTGGGACAAGGAATAGCTCATTAATTGTCCAACGGTGGGGTCATTTAATGAGCGGATATTTTGGATCTAGAAAGATATTGTAATTGAAGAGAATCAAAATGTATGAAATTTGGATGAGGTCGATGGAGGTCGAGTAAGAAAGTGTTTACCTCAAGTGAGTGTCACGACCCTAATTTCCAAAAAATTGGCAAAAAGAGAAAATTTACAAAATTACCCTCAAGATGCCAATAAAAGGAAAAAATGATCAAGACATTAATCTAAATAAACATTTGCACAAGGTAAAAATCCATAACCATTAAAGACAAATACTTCCACACAAATAATCTGAACTCCCAATGATTTCCATAAATAATCTGAAAACTCCAAATACTGAATTAAACAACTCCAACTGAGGTACTATATGCCCCAATCAACAATAATCCAATTAATGAAATAAACTAGAATAATCCATTGACCAACAAATCAAAGAACTAAACCTACTATGAACTATAACTTCTACGATCTCAAACTCCTTCCCGAACAACTGGATCTACACGAGCCTCCTGGTGTTGCTCTCGATCGTACTCAACTTGCTGCTCTCCTCCGCCTACGCTCCATAAGGATACGTACCCACGTGCAAAACAAGCAACATGGGTCAGCAAATTATGCTGGTATGAGTAGACAAGGGTAGGGAACTCCATTCCCAAAAAAACAATAAAAATAACAGACTTCGCGGTCTTTATACATTTATCTCGTTTACTAAGTAAATACTATATATTATATTAATACCTTACCTGAGCTGCACCTCCTATTAGGATAGGTCGAGCCCTGCAAGAAATGTTAATTGACCTATCCTCCTGCAAAACTGTGTTAGTACAATAATATATAATTCATGGCAATCTCAAGTCTCGACACCATATCTCAATCACTACCAATCAATCATTACACCCAAACAACACTTCACAACCTATACCCAATCACTAGTACATCTCCCACAGGATGCACTCCACACATTTGCCATACCCACACTGCACCAGTGTGCCTTGACCATGGTTAAGACCCTCTACGCGGAAACCAAAACCCAAGTGGGTGCTCACCTGCAAGCTTTGGCTAGCCTCGACGTATGCCTAACTCATGGCCTCTACTAGCTCCCTTGAGCTTTCTAATGTGGCGCCCAGACCAACCCCGAAGGCTATGAAGGTCTGTAGGGTCAGTTCCGCAGGCTAAGCCATCTAGGAAATACCCAAATATATTTTCCAAGTGTCAACCCGCAGGCTAAACCATCTAGGGTGATATCTAGTTCTTTAACTTAATTCCTCAGGTGTGGCAAATGTACTAATGCTTGGGCGACTACAAGGACACTTAAACTATCAAGCAAACAACATCATTCGATCATAGAACAAATAACTCATAATTTGGTTCCAAATCCAAATCCATTCCGTATTTCCTTTCCATTTTTCCATGTAAATACACCGTCCATGGTGTCGGCCATTCCAAGGCATTTATATAATAATTTCACAAAATTCAGCAGCCTAATCCTCATTAAAATTATATCCAATCAGAGTGTATATAGTTCTAATCCAAGTATGTGAAGAGAAACAAAGAGAAATATAAAAACCCGGCAATTCGGCAACTATAGCAAATCCATAAACATATACTGAACGTCTGTACTATCAAACCAAAATACACTACCACAAATTAGAACTTTAAAATCAACCTAGTAAAAATATATGTCAGAACATGCTTATTCATCCCTTAGTTCCAGCAATAATCATTCATGCTATACCCATTAATACTGTACCTATGAATTACATATCTATCCAATAAAATAAGTAAGGATAACTAATACAGATGTTACCAAAACTTCAACAAATAAAACCAAACCCATTACAGTTCTCGTCCCCACACAGAAACAAAGGTATTTGTTATCTTCTTCTCACCCACAATAATTTAATTTCCAAGTAAATTAACTACAGTCGATACTCGGTTCAAAAACGACAATGAATCAGGGACGCAGGCAATTATTTCTGATGATACAGTTAACCTTTAGAAAAAAATATAGTTACAAAGATCAGAGAAAAGAAATTAAATCTGGTGGTATGCTTCTTAACACTTTGCTCGTCCATATTTCGAAAATATTAACTTATTAAAAACTATGTCTACTCACCTGTTACTGAACTTCTTCTTCTTCTACTATTCTGGTCGCTGCCACTCTCTCTCTTCCTCTTTTCTTTTTATCACAAACCTTTTTTTTTTTTTTTTTTGTAAAGAGTTTCCAATCAATAGCTCGTGTGTATATATAGACATCGATCTAATTGAAGTCGGTTAATCTAACGATTATTAATGAATCCGGATCTGATCTGATCGTGTTGACGTGTTTCCGGAGAAATCTGATCGTGGGTTGTTTTCTCTAAGTTTGGGTTATTTAAACCATAGTCCACTACTTTATAGTAATTATGCTTAAACCCTTGCTCCAGGGACTTGTACCCAATTATTCTTAATCTCAAATTAAACTTAAATACAATTTCCATTAAAATTAAAATAGGGGGGTTTACATTCATACACACCTCAAAAGAAATCTCGGCCTCGAGATTTGAAAGAAAGATCAATCGAACAATTCCGGGTGCTTAGCTCGCACCTTGTCCTCCAGCTCCCATGTGACATCGCTCGGATCATCACTCCACTGCACTTTTACCAGTTTCAATGTCTTTCGCCTTAGTCGTTTCTCATCTCTATCAATAATAGTAATTGGCCTCACTCTGTAGGTAACATCTTCATTAATTTCTAACTGCTCTGGAACATAAATATCTAACTGGGCGTAGTCTACTCCTTCATCCTCTTCATCCTTATCATCACCTTTCCACTTTCTCAACATGGAGACATGAAATACATTATGTATCTTCTCCAAGGCAGGTGGCAATGCCAGCCTGTAAGCCAACGGTCCAACTCTGTCAGTGATCTCATACGGTCCCACATACCTGGGGCTCAGCTTGCCCTTCTTACCAAACCTCATAACTCCACGCATCGGGGATATCTTCAGTAACACTTTCTGCCCTACAGCAAACTCGAGTGGCTTCCTCCTATTATCTGCATAACTCTTCATTCGGCTTTGAGCCGTTTTCAATCTCTGTCGAATGATATCTACTTTCTCTGTAGTCTCGCGAACTATCACTGGTCCGAGAATCGCAGTATCACCAACCTCCGCCCAACAAGCCGGTGATCTACATGGCCTACCATACAGTGCCTCATATGGTGCCATACCAATACTCGCCTGAAAACTGTTATTGTAAGCAAACTCCGCGTAAGGTAGATGTTCCTCCCATTCTCCACCAAAGCTGAGTGCACAAGCACGTAACATATTCTCTAGGATCTGATTTACCCGCTCAGTCTGTCCATCTGTCTGGGGATGATAAGCAGTACTCAAATTAAGCTTCGTACCCATGGCACGCTGAAAACTACCCCAGAACTCGAAAGTGAATATAGGATCTCTGTCTGAAACAATGCTAGCCGGAACACCATGTAGTCTGACAATCTCCTTCACATACTTCTTTGCTAGCTTATCTGCATTCCTCTTCATAGAGATAGGAAGAAAATGAGCTGACTTAGTCAATCGATCGACGACAACCCAAATGGATTCATTGCCTCCCCGTGATCTAGGCAAACCATCAATAAAATCCATGGAAATGTGCTCCCACTTCCACTGAGGGATAGACAATGGCTGAAGTAACCCTGACGATTTCTGATCATCGACCTTTACTCGCTGACATGTCAAGCATCTAGAAACATACTCTCCAACGTCTCTCTTCATTCCTTCCCACCAATAAGTCCTCTTCAGGTCTTTATACATCTTCGTTCCACCAGGGTGAATAGTGAAACGAGAACGATGTGCCTCATCCATAACATTCTTCCTCAAACCATCCTTATCAGGAACACACAATCGATCTCTATACCTCAAACCTCCATCAACACCAACTGACCATTCTGTGGGACAATCATCTAACAAATCCACAACTAATTGCCCAAGCTTTCGGAGCAAGAAAGGGTTCATACGTCCAAGCAATTCTCCATGGGGAGCTCCAGCTATCTTTGTCTCTAAGAAGGATGGGACTTTGAGGATGTGCATTGATTACCGTGAGTTGAACAAGGTGACAATCAAGAACAAATATCCACTGCCGAGAATAGATGATTTGCTTGATCAGTTGAAAGGAGCAGCCGTGTTTTCTCAGTTTGATTTGAGGACGGGTTACCATCAGATGGGTGTAGAGGAGAAGACTATACTACTGACTGCTTTCAGAACTCGATATGGATTGTATGAGTTTCCAGTAATGCCTTTTGGGTTAACTAATGCTCCAGCATTTTTCATGGATTTGATGAACCGGATTTTCAGGCCTTATCTTGATAAGTTTGTGATCGTATTCATTGATGATATTTTGGTGTATTCTAAGGATGCTCAGGAGCATGCGAAACATTTGAAAACAGTGTTGCAGATATTGAGAGATCACAAGCTATATGCTAAGTTTAGCAAATGTCATTTCTGGAAGAATGGGGTGCATTTCTTAGGTCACGTGATATCCAGAGAGGGTATTGCCGTTGACCCTGAGAAGGTTACTGCAGTTAGGGATTGGAAACAACCAACCAACCCTACAGAGGTTCGAAGCTTTTTGGGATTAGCTGGATATTACCGTCGTTTCATTGAGAAGTTCTCGCTCATAGCTGAGCCATTGACCAGACTTACAAGGAAGAATGTGAAGTTCTTGTGGACTGACGATTGCGAGAGAGCTTTTCAGGAACTTAAACAGAGGTTAACTACAACGCCAGTGTTAGTTATACCGGTTAGAGGAGGCAAACTTGTGGTATTCACAGATGCCAGTGGTACAGGACTTGGTTGTATTCTGATGCAGGATGGGAGAGTGGTTTCGTATGCTTCTAGACAGTTGAAGCAACATGAGCGAAAATATCCAGTACACGATTTAGAATTGGCAGCTGTGGTGTTTGCCTTGAAGATTTGGCGTCACTATTTATATGGAGAGAAGTTTGATCTTTACACCGACCACAAGAGTCTGAAATACTTGTTCTCTCAGAAGGATTTGAACATGAGGCAGCAGAGATGGATGGAGTTCATTAGCAGTTATGATTTTCAGATTCAGTATCAGCCTGGGAAGGGTAATGTAGTTGCAGATGCTTTGAGTAGGAAACATGCCACCGTTGCTATGATGGAGGTCGATTAAGAAAGTGTTTACGTCAAGTGAGCTCAAGTAAAAATAGGCTCACGTCGAGTGAGCTCGAGTAAAAATAGGCTCACGTCGAGTTAGGTCAATATTGAAAAGATTTTAGGTCGGATAATATTTGAAAATGATGAGCGTCGAATGAGCTCGAGTAAAAATAGGCTCACGTCGAGTTAGGTCGATAAAAGTATTAAATGACGTGGTTGGCGAGCTTGAATATAATGGTATATACAGGGTCGATACATAGAATTATGTTTTACTTGAAAAAAAAACATGCGATCATGTTTTTATTAATATTATTTTAATATTTTTAAAAATACGTATAATATGTTTCAATTCTTAAATGTACAAATATATTTTTTCCACCACAAAATTTGTTATAGTATATGATATTATCTTATCCAAGAGCATTACAATTAATAAATACAAAGAAATCGTAGTTAGATGTTATCTTATTACTAAAATTTCAAACTTTAGAAATTTAATCCTAAATTGATAAAATTCTTGCATGATAAGTATAAAATATACATTTAAAATAATAATCTAATTACCATTTATTGCATGCTCAATAATAAAATAGATGGTTAATAAAAAAATATTCTATTGAGAATCAATTTCCTTTTAGATATATATATATATATATATATATATATATACACACACACACACACACACACATAGTCCCCTCTTATTAAATTGTCCGAAATTGGTCAGCTTGATAAAAAGAAACAAATGGAGTTTGAGAATAATTGACACTTTGCAAAAGGATTTGGAATTCTAGTTAAAAAAATTCATATGCATTTGAAATCTCAACCAAACTGTGATTTTGTAAGCGTTTGCTTCTGTGAGCGTTTGCTTTTGAATTGAATCCAAATATAATGTCGTGTCATGATGACAATATTGACATTGGATAGTCCCATTGAGGTCTTATTTGTTGAGTTGATTTGATGTGATATTTTTATGCACATGAAAGATCTAACCTTTATTCCAAATCCATTTGAAAGGCTTTAAGATTTGGTTTGAATGAGAAACACTAGTGATTCTCAGCTTTTTGCGTTTTTAATAAAAATGCAAATGTCGTTAAGGCCAAGAATGCAAAAACCTTTTCTCTCCTAAAATAATAGGTAGTATAATGATGAAAAATATGTCAATCCAATCGAATGAAGAATGAAGTCAATGGAAAACCAACAAGTAAAACTAAATGCTTGAACACATTGGAGAGAATATTTTGTTAAATTTGAAATTAAATAAAATTAAAGTAATTGATTAAACTAATTGAAACAAAACAATTAAAATGAGATTGCTATAAAGAGAATTAGACAAGAAGTGAATAGGAGATTGAATCCACTTCCGAGATTTTTCTCTAAGATACATAGCAATTCATAGAATTCCATACTTATTAAATCTATATCTATCCCTATATCATAGATTTAATCACCTTGAATCTAACTTTCTTTATCCCTATATCAAGGTTAGATTCAAGGGCCTCTAATTTGTTTCTCTTTGATAATCGAATATCTATCCCTATATCATTCAAGTGAAAGAGATTGATAAATTATAAACAAAGATAAATTACATGTCAATCTCTATCCCTATATCATTGACATGTAAACTAGTATTATTGAGGGTAATGAGCCCTCTAGATGTTGGGAAATCTTTTTCTCCATTAAACATTAAATACAGGAAAACAAGAATTGATGACAAATATAATTAAACTTTTAAGCAATATGTGTGTACCCTAGGTAAAAGACCCGACAGGTGTCACCGATGGCTGTATAAGAAGCTAAACCGGGAGCACTTGAGCAGTAGCCAGCCAAGCCTGGGCTATCGGGTATGGCCCAACCTGATTTCAAGAGATCCGCATACGCTCTGTGGACCTTGACTCACCGGATAGTCCACTATCAATGGGTGGAGCCCCGATTACTGTATAAGAAGTTGAACCGTGGGATCCTATACATCAACCATGCCCACCTCAGTCAAGTAGGCCAGGTCCGGCGCAATAAGGTCCAACAGCGACATGGGCTCATCCAAAGGCTTAGCACAGAAGTCCAGAGGACCTGGCTAGGGAGTATGCAGTGTAGATTGGGCCTCCGGTCAGAGGAGTCAAGCCCAAGTCTTTGCTTTCAGGCTTGGTCAACCCAAGTCCCAGCCAACTGGATAAGTCCAACGAGATTCCAGGCCAACAGAACCCATGGTTCTAGCCCGCTGGAAAAGATAAAGGAAACCCACGTTGAACTAGGACCTATCAGAGGATGCCACGTGGCAGTCATCCTGGTCAAAGGGGATTCAAACCAAGGAGATAACCGCTCGACAGCATACAAGCTATCTCCACGGAAATCATCTTCACAGTTGAACAACCTGAGTTCGTGGAGTCAAAACCGGAGGGGTGGTTGAGCCAGCCTCCTGAAGTACGAGTCTTTCACTGAGCAACTCCATTAGAGCTTAGTGGAAGCAGAGACTTGATTCCAAGTTCATCATCTTGGATACGTAGGCAGCCTGATCCCGATCAGGTCCAGTCTCACTGTATACCCCCCCATCCTATCTCTGTCTATACAAGGCTTTCATTGTAACTGTACGATTAATATATACACATCTCGAGTTTGTGGATCAAATTTTTGCACCCACACTCTTTGGCGCCCACCGTGGGGCTGAATCTCCCATCAGTTCCACAGCCTTGCAAGGAATCTCATTCCAGTCATACTGGAGTTACTGCAGCAATGGCTGCAAGTAAGAGACGCCCAACTCGTTCCAACAATGGAATGAGTCAAGTTACTGAAAGTCAGACAAAGAAACTTTCTCCTCTGTCTCCAATTCTTGAAGCAACAGAACCGGTGAATCAAGAATCAGTTCTCGAGAGTGAGGGCCACGATCAGGGCTCGCAACACTCTGAAAGTGGACAGCTGGAGGCAGAAAACTTAGTGGTGCAAATCACTAACGATCCTGGTGATCCTAATGCGGTCAACCGGACCATTAGGATGCCAGCTTCACAAAATCCTGAACCTTCCAGGGCAGCCGCTACAAGAAGACTCCAGAGAATCTTTCCCCTGACAACGGGAGGAGGTTATACTGAGCAGCAGAAGGGAAAAGGACCAGCGGTCGAGTCCCCAACTGCAATCATCAAGCGGCTGACCAGGGAAAATACATAATTAAGGAGAAGGAAGAGAACCAGGGCCGGAGATAGCCAGTCATCTTTAGCCCTGTCTTCGAGTCCATCTCCTCAAAAGAAGATAGGATGTCTATCTCTCCGATTTAGAGACATCGCCTCGAACGCGCAAGAACACCCGGGCCGCGTGATGGCCCCACGATTGCCCGCAACCGATCTGTCGAAGAAGCCACTCCTCCAGGGAGACTGCGCCGGAGGAGGCACCAAAGTACTCCCCCGACACGCCACGGTCGAAGAGCAAAGAGCCCTCAAAGGGCCCACATTCATCAGAGACAACTGGAGCTGAATGTGGAACAGATGAATCAACTCAAGCTGCAAGAGATGATCCATCTTGCTGTATCCAACAAGGCCAACCGGGATGAGCGAGTTAGAAAGCTTAATCTTTCAAGGTTAGCCATATCACCTTTAGCAGAAGAGGTCAGGAGTCATATGGTCCCGGCCAACTTCAAGCAACCGCCCTTCGAACAGTATGACGAGACAAACATTTATCCGGTTCTGCATGTTATGAACAACAAAAACACCATGGCCATCTGGGACCATGATGACAAGCTACTAGCAAAAATGTTTGCTGCTTCACTTAAAGGCGAGGCACATACATGGTATCACTATCTGCCACCTGCATCCGTCCGCACATTCGTACAACTAGCTGAGTTGTTCGAAGAGAAGTACCGGTTCAATGTGAAGATCAAGAAAGGAGCTGAAGTCCTGTTCTCCCTGCAGATGGACCGGAGCGAAACACTCAGGAATTTCGCCCGGAGGTTTCGAAGCCTACTATCTGAGGTAGAAGACGCATCTGATAGTGTCGTTATTCAAGCTTTTAAGTATGCCTTGAATAGCAACCATGAGGAATTGTATCGGTCACTGGCGAGGAAGCCACCCTCCTCTGTTTTAGCCTTGCTCGAGAAAGTGGAAAGGTATACTCAGGAGGAGGACGACCTGAAAGCCAGAAGAAAGAGACTTGCCGGAGGCCAAACCTCTGAGAAGCCGCAGAAGGCAAAGGAAGAAAGCTCTGGTAGGAATCACAAAGAAGTAAAAGCCCCAGACAGGAACACGGACAGGAAGGGGAAAGCGCCGGCCCGTCAACCCGATCACCGGTCAGAGAAGCCTACTGGGGGCGAACACAAGGAAAGGGAGATCACTCCCTTGAGATTCCCTCTCGAGGAAGTATTCAAAAAGATCAAGAACAGAGGGCTGCTCAACAAACATGCCCCACTTCCGGCAGACCCGGAGGGCAGAAGAGATAAGTCCAAGAAGTGTGATCATCACAACGACTACGGTCACGAGCTAAAGAACTGCAAGCCATTGAAGTATGAAATGCAGCGCCTGGTCGACGCCGGCCTCATCCCTAACATGGTACATGCCGGAGCAGTCGGGAAGGTAAAAATTGGAGATCAAATTGTATATGTCTGCCATGTACAGATACCCGGTTCTTCTAAGACAAGAAGGAAGAATTGTGCTCGGAAAAAGCTCCGGTGGATAGGGCATGTCCATGAAGTTGGACAACTCAACTTCAACGAAGGGACAAACATTGAGTCCATTATCCTCGGAGGTTTGACATTCACCAAAGAAAACGAGAGGGGCGTGCATTATCCGCACAATGATGCCTTGGTCATCACAGCATGGATTGGAGTCTACCGGGTCCGACGAGTCATGGTCGATGCCGGCAACACCTCCAGTGTTATGTTCTCATGCGCCTACAAAGCTATGGAGCTATCTAAGGGTCTCATCGAATCTGATGAGACTCCTATCTATGGATTCAACGCGGAGCCAACACAGTCCTCCGGGCGAGTCCATCTACCAATCACGGTGGGGTTCAACACCGTCGGGATAGACTTCCTGCTAGTCGAATCCCCCTCCTGCTACAACGTTATTCTTATAAGGGACTGGTTTCATTAGATGAAAGCCATAGTGTCCACCTTCCACCAGAGCCTCAAATTCCCGACTCCCAACGGAGTCTGCATGGTCAAGGGAGACCAAGGGACGGCATTCAAGTGCCATCTCGATGCTGTCAAAGAAAAGTCCATCTCCGAAACCAAGCAGAACACTATCTTCTTGACAGACTCTCATCAATAGCAACCAGCTCCCGGCAAGTCTGCCAAGGGGAAGCCAGACACAAAAGCCGGGATATTACCAGCGGTCGACGAGCTGGAGGAAGTTATTGTGCGATCAGAGTCCCACAAGATGACTTACATCTCTTCCGGTCTACCGGAGGCAGAGAAGGATTCCATGATCACTCTGCTCCGACGGAATCACCACGTCTTCGCGTGGAGTGTCAACGAGATGCCAGGAATAGACCCTGCGGTCGCCTGCCATAACCTAGACATTGATCCTTAGTACAAACCAGTCAAACATAAACCAAGGCGAATGGCACCGGATCGGAAACTGGCGGTCAACGAAGAAGTCGATCGGCTGCTCTCAGTCAACTTCATCAAGCCGGTCATCTACCCTACCTGGGTTTCCAACATCGTGGCCATCCAGAAGAAGAATGACATGATAGACGCCATCGCCAGATATCAAAGATTGTCCTTCATGGATGCATACTCTCGTTACAACCAGATTCCACTTCACGAAGAAGATCAGGAACATACCGCATTCATCACCGACCGGGGGCTTTACTGCTACCGGGTGATGCCATTCGGTCTGAAGAATGCCGGAGCGACATATCAGAAGCTGGTCAACACCATCTTCAACGAGCTCATAGGCCGGACCATGGAAGTCTACATAGACGACATGGTGGTCAAAACCAGGGAGAAAGACAATCATTTGCGAGATCTGCAGTAGACATTCGACATCCTGACGCGGTACAACATGAAGCTGAATCCGGCCAAATGTTCTTTTGGTCTTTCTTCCGGCAAGTTCCTTGACTTTCTCATGACCAACCGGGGCATAGAAGCCAATCTAGATCAGATCCGGGCAGTCCTGGAGATGCCTGCCCCAAAGACAGTAAAAGAATTCCAGAGGCTAACTGGGAGGTTAGCCACTCTCAACAGGTTCATCTCCCGGTACTCGGACCGGTGCAATCCATTCTTCAACGCAATCAAAGCCGCTAATGCGAAATGGAACCCTACTTGTCAGCAAGCCTTTGATGAAATCAAAGCATATCTCACTCAGCCTCTGGTCTTCACAGCACCACAGACCGGGCAACCAGTCGGCATCTATCTGGTTGCATCCGATATAGCAGTCAGTGCGGTCATATTTGTGGAAGAACCGGAGGAGAAACCAATTTAATTCATCAGCAAAGTACTACAGGGAGCTGAGACAAGATATTCGAAAATGGAAAAGATAGCTCTGGCATTGGTACATGCAGCCGGTCAATCCAGAGCTAGAGGAGGATACAGACGAACAATGCCCCCCGGTCACAAGAGTCTCCGACCGAAGGAAACAACGAAGAATGGACAATCTATACTGACGGATCCAGTAACTGTACAGGGTCCGGCATAGGTTGTCTCTTGATCATCCCAGATGGACGGAAGACAAAAAAATTTGTCAGATTGGGATTCCCAGGTTCGAACAACGAAGCTCTTATAGATGGTCTCCAGACAGCATTCCAACTGGGGGGCGCGAAGAGTCATGATCAATACAGATTCAAAGCTAGTGGCGAACCAGTTCGCCGGATCATTCCAAGCCAAGGACGACCGGATGGAAAAATATCTTGATGTCGTCCACTCCATGGCAGAGAAGAATTCATCACGGTCGAGCAACGACCAAGGATAGATGTCAGGCACATAGATGCCCTGGCGTATCTTTCTTCTTCTATCAGCATTGCAGAGCCCCGACAACTATCAATCGGATATCAGAAAGAGCCGAGTATCGGGCCCAAAGATCCAGACATGCCGCTACAGGAGGTCTATCTCCTGGAGTGCAGACATTGGAAGGAAGTTCTCATGGTGACTACCAGAGGACAAAAAAGAAGAAGAAATGAAGAAGCTTCACAATCCGGCAACGAGCCCAGCACCTAGGGTGAGCAGAGTCAACCTTCACAGGGTCAGACACAGGACCCACTAGAATCGCAACTCGAAGACTGGAATCCTTGCCTCACCAGAAGCCGGATAGAAGCAATGCCCCCCTCAACGGAGCCGGACGAACCGGACCCATCAGAACCACCGCTCTCTCATATCCACATCGATTTGGAGCTCCCGCCGGAGGAACCAATTGAAGACATTCCAGACAATCTGAATTCTGAAGTAGACAGAATTGACGCCGATTTGCAGTTTAGCAACAACCAAGACTGGAGGAAGCTATACATCAGCTTCCGTGTCCACCGTTTGCTCCTTGATGATCCAAAGCTGTCAGCCAAAGTCAAGAGGGATGCATCGAAATTCACTGTCATACCACACCGGGAATCACACAGGCTATACATGAAGAGCCATGGCTCCGGGGTCTTGTTCAGGTGCCTTACTCCAGAACAAGGCCTGGTCATACTAAAATAGATCCATGCTGGGATCTGCGGCAACCATTCCGGGAGCAGAAATCTAACACAGAAGACAATGATCCAAGGATATTGGTGGCCGCACATGATGATAGACGCGAAGAAGTTCACACACGCATGCCTCCCATGTCAGAAGCATGCCCCGGTCGGTCATGCCCCGACAAATGAACTACTTCCAATTCTGAGTGCATGGCCCTTCGCCAAGTGGGGACTGGATATTGTGGGACCGCTTCCAAAAGCTCCACAATCAGTCAGATTCCTATTAGTCGCTACAGATGATTTCACCAAATGGGCTGAAACAGTAGCATTGGTACATGTATGTGCCTCAGATGTCAGAAGATTTTTGTGGAAAGACATAATCTGCAAATTCAAAATTCCTCAAGAGCTAGTGTCCGATAAAGGAAAGCAGTTCGACTACGATAACATCTGGTTGTTCTACAAATCCTTGGGGATCAAGCACAACTTCTCAGCCTCGTACTATCCTCAGGGGAACGGGCAGGCAGAGGCATCCAACCGGGTCATCTTGGATACACTCAAGAAGTGGCTGGATAAAGCAAAAGGCAACTGGGTGATGCAACTCCCGAGGGTCTTATGGGCCTCCTGGACCACCCCAAGGAGGTCCACCGGTATGACACCCTTTCAACTTACCTTTGGAGTAGAAGCGGTAATGCCTACAGAACTGCTAGCTCCTACAACCCGCACTGATGCTGTCCTTACCGGAGAAAACGAAAGGATTCTGGCTAGGCAAAAAGCTGTTCTTGATGACAAGAGAGAGCAGGCCCTACATCACCTCTTCCGGTACTAGAAGACCATCAAAAGGGGATATGACAAGCAAGTCGTAAAGAGGAAATTCAATCTGGGCGACTGGGTTATGAGAAAAGTCAAAGTTATGACTAAGGATACAACCGTTGGAAAGCTAATTGGAGAAAACTTGGAAGGACCTTATATCATAGACAAACATGCTGCGAAAGGCTCATACTTCCTCAGAACTCTGTCCGACGACCTCTTCTCCAGACCATAGAACGCTTTCACCTCAAGAAATTCTACAAGTAATGTACTCCATTTGATGATTTCAATAAAGATTCTTTCTCGTAAGAATTTGAGTACTTTGTATTATTTGCTGCTGAAAATCCTAAGTGCAAGACCAAGTCTCCACTAAGGTCCAGGATGCCCGGACCTAGCTTCCGATCCTGGCGAAGTCCTAAATGCAGAGCTCCTTTTAGGCCCAAGACGCCCGGACCTAGCTTCCAGTCTTGGAACCAGGGATGTTAGGGATCAAACCCCATCCAACCCAGGATGCCCGGACCTAGCTTTCGATCCTGGCTAAGTCTTAAATGCAGAGTTATGCTCCTTTTAGGCCCAAGACGCCCGGACCTAGCTTCCGGTCTTGGAACCAGGGATGTCAGGGATCAAACCCCATCCAACCCAGGATGCCCGGACCCCTGAAACCCTAGCTACTCACCATTTTATGTGTAGGGTTTATGTTGTTTGGTTGAATTGGGTCATGGGCTCAGGATTTAGGATATGTTTGCGAGAACAGTGTTTGGATTTATTTTCAAGGTAGCAGGCAACATAAGAAAAGTTTGTACATTTGTGATAATATATATCATTTGAATTAATGATTTAAGATGAACTTTGATCTATCCATCAGGCTGCTTACAGTGAATGTCCTAGATGACGCCGAAAGAGTTAAGACTTAAGACAGTCTTTCCACATGTTGAAGATGGCGAAATGGTGTCACGTTAAACTTAAATCGACTTGTGGATGATATACGTACTAGTAAAACCCATGGCGCTGCCACGACTACCATTAATGATGTGAAGATAGTAATCTTAGAAATATTATTCTGTCACATTCAATTTTAGGAGTTAGATTAGTAGTTTTATTCTCCTAAAACAGATATCAGTAGGTGTAACATATATCAATTTACATAGGTTAAATTATACAAACGTTCCTGTAGTCCAAGAGACATATATCAACTTACATAAGTTATACGGACTTATTCACACTACAGAACACAGACAATTTAAACCTAGAAAGACCAAACAGATTCGAGTGTGTGAGATAGAAATAAAAATACTAATAATTGGTATTAAAGTACTGATCTTTATATATTTTTGAATATTGTATCCTCTTTGTAATCATTGAGAGAACTAATCTAACATGTACATGACGTTAACACACTTGTAAAGGATTAAGAACCTAGATTGAAGGGATGTTTTTCAAGTGGTGTAAATGTGGAGCAAATGTACACGACGCAAGCTACAATATTGTTGTCCAAGTGAAGAGTACAGAGGCAGGTATTACAACGATCTGAGCTCTGCCTCTCACCTTCTTGGTCAGACGGATTTCTAAAAATCAATTTTTGTTGTTAATCCTAAATAAACCAATTGACTTATAAGCACCAAAGTTTTCTACACTGCTTCATAAACACCAAAGTTTTTTAAAAACCTTTCATACCATGCATGGATAAAATTGTCGACCTAAATTACAAAGCGTCAATAGATTGGTCCCTATTATTCTTAAAAAATATAATAATTAATCTAATAAACAATATTTTTTAGAGTAAATATCTCTATCAGCTCCATGTATCCATTTTAAATTTCTTGTACAACATTTTCTTTTTCATCAAGTCCATCTTTTATGCTTAATAAACAAAGGGGAAATCATAGGGTTTAAAACCTATAAACTAAGGCCGACCGGGATCAACTCTATTGCTGGATTCATTGTATTCACGAGGACCAATAAATAAGCTCAATGGATAGCTTAATTCTCGCTAAAGCGAAAGATAAAGAAATTGATTGATGGATTCCCTACCCAAAGGGAAAGGGTACTGGACATATGTTGGCGTTAGCCAAGGCCTTTTTGTCCTTCTATCGTGCCTATCTATGCGGCTCCCGACTCTAGTCTATATTATAATCTACAAAGTTCTAATGAGTTTATTATTCTGGAAAAGGTTTACTAACATTAATTTGTAATGAAGAAGAAGAACCTGCTGCTGCTGCTGATGCTACTTTTAATTGATGAATTTAACATTGGTTGGATATCAATTTGTAAAGATGCATACTGTAAAATCAAATAAATTCTAATGAAGAAGAAGAACCTGCTGCTGCTACTTTTAACGATGCTGCTGCTGCTGCTCGAAAGAATCGTTGATTGGATCTCAAAATTGGTTTGGCGAAATTGCTGCAGATTGATCTCAAACAATCGTTGACTAAAACTAATCTATTCGAAATTTATGCAGATTTTAGAGAGTTCGATTGCTGATGGAGGAATTAAGGTTTTGAGTTCGATTGCTGACGGAGGAATTAAGGTTTTGCTGCTAGAGAGAGAAAGAGAGAGGGGAAATGGTTAGCTGATCTCAACCATCGGATGATATGATCTGAACCATTCAATAGACTTAAGTTTGGACCCAATCTAATCCAAAGACTAATAAACCAATTTATCTTTAATACAATCACAGCCGGAGATCTAATCTACAACTTCGAACTCGAGAGAATCTGGACCACTACTTATAACCCCAACTTATCTATGTTATCTATCCTTTGTAGATTATAATATAGATACTGATAATTATTTTAAATCGATCTAGATCAGATATCTATACATTCCACTTCATTGAGCTAGTATTATTTCAAATGTTGAAAAAAATATATAAAGGCAAGCTAAGCTAAGTACAGTGACATTTGAGATCTCAAATATTGTAAAGAACAAGACAGTATATACATGTTTAGAACTTGTTTAGTAAACAAGGTTATATATTGTATGTATGGCATAGCTTATATGATTGGGGGGGGGGGGGGTGGGGGGGGGGGGGGGGGGGGAACCAGGTGTCGATCATGTTTTTTATACTTGTATACAAAAGATTAATATATGCATATCATGCCAATATACTGTATTGTTCTTAATTAGCTTAAGGCAATCATATTGTTGAGTGAATGTGATCATCTTAGGTGGCTGATTAAGGTTTAAAGCACACTCACATGATATGGTATGATATGAGAGTATGAGACATGAGAGAGTTCTGACAAGTACAATTGAATGAATATACTAATTAAGAAACGAAAATGCATGGAAGGAGGAGCTTAATTATCCTTAAATGAGTGAAAATGTTCCAATAAAGCTTTAGCTGAGGCAGCGTTTACCAAGGGTTTTGTCCTCCATATTGTCAATCTTATCTTTCTAATTACAACTTGGAGTCTTGGACCTTATCATATTGTTATTAAAAGCTTGTTTTATTGATTAAACTAATCTTCAAAAAAAAAAAAAAAAAACAGTAAACTATTGAATATTATATCCAAGTTCACAACATTAGAATCTCACCAGTCACCTCAGCATGAAAACTGCTAATTGATGTTCCAAAAGTTTGTTGTCATTTGGGGTGGGTTGTTTTTGCATCTCACAAGATGCATTGCCTTCTAGCATTCCTCTATAGTATCTGAAACCAGACATTCGGAATTTTACTGAGATAACATTTGGTTTAGATGAGGGCATAAGGGGTTCAATGGAAATTGTAGCCAATCAGATTAAGCAACACTTTATAAAACTGCAGACAAGGATTAAGGCATCATGATTCATGATGCAATATGAAATTTGCTAAGAGTGTAACAGAGTTGTTGGACTTCAACATGTTATATTTGGAGACATGGTGCTAAACTAGGATAGTATCAGGGGCCAGGGGGTCCTCTCAGATGACTGGGGCTAGCTGCTTATGTTGTTTTCTATTCTGTCCTTGCATAATCTATCTGTCTCAGTTAGTGTTTGGGTCTTGCTATTGTTCGCTTGTAATCTTCTTGGTTATCAATAAAATTTTCAATTATCAGAATTTTTTTTTAAAAAAAAAATTACATGTTATTTTTGGGCCGGATACACACTTATGGGAGCACAAGCAGCAGACCATTAATTGAAAATAAGCTCCCTGATGTCTTAAGTCTTAACTCCGAAATTCTTCTGTTTGTTGTACTAGTGGTATGATTATGCAAAGCGCGACCAAATTAGGCCATTGATACACCACTGCACTATCCAAACAGTGATCAAAATTCAAGATGTGACATTGACTGTATTTCTTTTTGCAGGGTGTCCCTCTGCAAATTGTCTAGAAAGAAAAAGGCTAACAGAAAAGAATCCCAGCTAGACGATGGACAAGACTTTCATCCAAAAGATTTCTAACACAGAAAAAGGCATCATTTCTTAGTCAATGGCACGAGTCTCAGGTTTGTCTTGGTGTATTTGTCAACACTTTTTACCTTTGATATTCCATGGGTCATGTGTGCCATCTCAATCAAATACTCTTCAAGGGACTCCTTAATATTTTTTTGAATCCTTTATACATCAGCAAAACAGACCTACAAGAAATATTACTTGCACTAGACATTTATGTTAAATCACTTTGATGTCTGCCGCTTGTATAAATCGTGCCAGTCGCAGAATTTTATAACCATTAAGTACTACTACCCGTTTTCATTAAAAATGTTAGACGGACACTTGAAACAGCATCATTTTTCGAACAATCCAAACAAAAAGTCCTCAGTACACACGCTCTACAAGTAGATAGTAGTCACTCTATCAAGTCTCCTTTGTGTCTGAATTGCAATAAATCAGTTGAAGATATAAACTCATTGAAAGAGCAAGGAGGAGAAAATATGATACATAAAAACTGATTTGCATCTTATTCTATAAGGTTGACAATAAATAGCTAGCTGCAGTTTTGTTTCTTATTGATAATTAACTAAGAAACAAATACAAAAAGAAGAAAAAACATACATAAAGCACAAACCAGAGACCAAGCACAATTTCCAAAGCAATTTTGTTCCCAGCCACTGGATTTACAAAACTCCTATCCAATGCCAGCTTCACCAATGGGAATGAAAAACTCCGCCAAGACCGCCTGATCATCGAGTTTCATCTTCAAGATTTCGGAAACCAGCAGTAAGATCCTCGTGAAGCTTGGTAAACTTTGCTGTGAGCGCAGCTTCTCCTTCTGCCGGATCCTCAAATTTCTGGGACCTGTCACATTGAATAATCACACAACTTTTGTTAGTTGTTACTCAAACATGATCCACGGATAATAACAAAAGAATTTTTTTTCCTCCCTTTCTTTACTTACACTAAACGGTAAAAGAGGTCACCCAGCCGATGCTTGATTAGGGTGTAGGTTATTTTCTTTCCATCCATACCAGCTCCTCGCTCCACCGCCTGCAAATGGAATCCATCAACTTAAGCATAACTTCCACACTATTTGACCTTTCTCTTATCAATGTACTCTTTCTATCTTTTTTTATGTTACTTTGTTGTCTGATAATATTTCAAATTCCAATTAACTTTAATTAAGGTTGGATAGCGATAACTTTTCAATCATCAATCTGGTATACCAGAAGATAAAAAATCCCCAGGTTTGACATATGCTATTCATGCCATTTTAAGTTTCAGCAGGATGACTAGTCCAAAATATTAATTACAGCAAATAACAAGATTAATATTAGGGTTCTATTAGCTTATACTCTCTTGACTAAGATTAAAATTTAACTAAACGTAGGAAACTTCCGTTCCTAATTCATTTGACCAGAACCACAGAATTAGAAATCTAGGTCATCCTGAGGCTTTACCTGATTAGCCAGATTATAGAAATGGATAATGTTGCGCATCATCCAAACAGACTTGTAGAACGGACAGAACTTATCATACCTGTAATAATAACAAACCATAGACAAGAACTTTTAATGACCTGGAAACTGATTCAAGAGCTTATTATACTTTACCAAAATGATTAAAATACTAATAACACTGATACTTACGGTGTAAAAGCATTCTGAGCAAGATAGTCTTCCCTTAGAAGCTTTGCAGTTTCCAATATGATCTTATCTGTTTCAGCCAAGGCATCTTTTCCCACAAGCTGTAAGACAAAAACAAAGTTTATCAATCGAAAAAGTTGGATAATTAAATGAATTAAGTATACCAATATTACATTTGCACATAAGCATATAAAATTTTCCGACTTGTTAGTCTCATACTGGAATATATGAAAGGGTGCACAAAGCAACTATAAGAATTTGTGATCTATATTGCAACGAGAAAACTTACTTGAACAATCTCATTCAGGTCATCTTCTCTTTGAAGCACTTCACGAGCTTTAGTCCTAATATTAATGAAATCTGGATCAAATTGATCGTAGAAAGACTCTAATGCCTGGATATACAGGAAAGCATATGTGAGCAGAATTCAACAAAAGAGACAAAATATTCGGGAAGGAATACCAATCAGGAAAGACTCATTAGATGTGCTTCGATGCAACATAAATGATATAAAAATAATAAAGATAAGAATTCAGAATGTGCTACACACAGGACCCTACCGTTGAGTACTTGGAGTAAGAAATAAGCCAGTTTACAGACGGAAAATGTTTCCTCTGGGCAAGTTTCTTGTCCAGACCCCAAAAGACCTGCAACAAAAATGAATCAAGGAGTTGATAAGGGAGTCCCGTGTTCAAGTTTCCGATAACAAAGCAAAGCCTACATGTAAGGAATGATTAAATAATTAAACAGAAACCAGAAGATGAGAAGTAGGGTATGGTCACCTAGGAGACCTAACTATAATAGGCCAGGTATGTTAAGTCTTTTTCGTTTGACTGGAACGGATCCATATTCGATGCATTCCCAAGAATAGTAGACATAAGAACGGAGAACCTCAACTATCCATCAGTGAAGGGTTGTTCTTTTTTTTTTTTTTTTTTTGTGACAACAAATTAAATTGCTGATCCATTTTTGTTTTCCAAATTACATTTTTCACATTCAAAAGAATGCACAGGGTTAAGGGTCAAAGGGATAATGTCATCTAAAGATTAAACGCACCTCTTTATGTCAAGCGAGTATAACAAAAGTTTCCAATGGGTAAAGTAGCCAATTGGTGGGTCTGAATTATGGTATCAATCAATACATCATGCTTTGTCCTGATATTGAGAGCTGATCATAGTATCTAAACCCATGACTTTAGCGCTTTTCTCATGTTCCTTGAAAAGTTACCAATAAAGACTTTGAACACATACACAGGCTATCTATAAGCCATGCCCAATCAGAGTAGGTTCCCTATGCCTGCTCTTTCCTAGTCTTCTCTATTTTATGCCTGGATATTCCAATGCATATCAAAAGAAAGGACCAATCAGGAAAAAGATGATTCATTGTCACAATCACAGATGGCATGTTCTGAAGAGGTGAGGCCCCCACTCTGATCGACAAACTTGGGTAGATTTGCAATATGATTTTTTTTTTTTTTGGAGGTACATATGAAGTAGTTATCAGAGAAGAAATAGGAGATACATATTCTTACCTGAACTATACTAAGGGTTGCAGATGTAACTGGATCAGAGAAATCTCCTCCAGGAGGAGATACTGCACCGACAATAGTTACACTACCAGTACGCTCTGGGCCACCAAGACACTTCACTTTACCGGCACGCTCATAGAAAGAGGCTAAACGTGCTGCCAGGTAGGCGGGATAACCACTATCTGCTGGCATTTCAGCCTGTATGAAAAGTTACATACATTTAGCAATTTGAACTTATAAAGCAATTAACGAACAGTGAGTTCAAAGAACTGCAAGAGTATATTCAAGTGAGAAAGAAACAAAACAATATAAGTAGAGCAAATATTGACTTGAATACCAGATTCTTTCGACAATGTAAAATTTTAAAAGCTTTATTGATAAAATAGGTTACAATAGCTAAAAGTAGTGAGGGAGGACCACGCCAATGATGTAACTTTGTAAGCATCCAGAGTCCAAACACTAAATACTGGGGAGTTTTTCCAACTTTTCCATTCTTTCTTCTTGTAAATCCCTTTGTCTTCTAGATATAGAGGTTAGTAGTAAGATTCTCCTCACTGACAACTATCACATTTGTCAAAATTAAATCATTTAGAATCAGGCCCTAGCCACAATTTTGGGTTTGGTTTACTCTATCAATCACTGGCATAGTCAGTATACAGCAACCATATTAAGGGAAGAATTTTCACAGTAATGTGCATCTCAAGGTCTAAGAACATATGGCTGGATGGTATATTCTTAACTTTGCGTATTCTATCCTACTTCCACAAACACAGTCAACCAATCAAGATGCGTCAAATTGATAGATCTTTTGACAATTCAAGGCTTTTTGTATTGTGTTGAAAAATAAATGCTATGACAATTCATCCAACATATTCATCTATAATTCAAAATAAATTACACATTTACACTCAATTCTATGATAGCTAAGTCACGTTTTCATTATTTTCAACCAAAGAATCTGACCCACAATATATTCCAAATGTCAGAATTAAGCTCTGACTTTAGGGCAGCAATGTCAGTCAAATATTAATATTAATTGCATAAGTTTGACTCAAACAATGTTGCTTTATCAAACTTTTCCCGGTTTTGTCAATAATATTGTCCCAATTCTTTAGGTAACAACCCTACGGAATAGACTACAGATAATAGTTTGGCTTCAAAATATTAAATTGTCACTTCTAAACAAAGATGCACTTTTGATATGAAACAGATGTAGATACATGATGTTAATGCGAAAGAATATCTCCAACACATTGATTATCTCCAACACATTGATTTTGTACCTTTTTAGGGAAAAAATATATGAGAATGAAAGACATATTAAACAACAAAGAAACAAAGAGAGGCATACCAAACGTCCTGATATTTCACGCAATGCTTCTGCCCAACGAGAGGTCGAGTCAGCCATCATACTAACATTATAGCCCATGTCTCGGAAATATTCAGCAATTGTGATGCCTGGAATATCATATTAACATGAACATGAGTTTCAACATAAAAAAAGACCCCACAGTGGAAAACACAACCAAAACACCGCTTAGTGAAATGGAACAGATATAATTTAAATTATAGGACTCTTGGATGTACAACATTAGCTTGGGGAATCAAGCTACATTGCTTGATATGTTTTTCGTAAATTCAAGATGATCTTGTGTTCATTATTCCCTGGAATTAGTTCATTCACAATTCAAAGAATTCTACACCACTAGAAGCACGGAACTAGTTCAACTTTGGTCAATGTTTCGGTGAGGAAAGAAAAGAAATTTTTTAAACATATTCAGAAAAATTAATCAAAATTTGAAATACTATCAAAATAATACCCACGTATAATATAGCCTACAAAAATCCAGGCCTAATATAGTCTAAAACAAAGATCTATCATTTTGTAATATTAAGGAACTCTCCCTGATGTTTTTTTCGGAAATTTTCTGGAAAATGACATCATCCTTGCACAATTAGAATGTCTACCCCCAAACCTTATGTTCCCACCAAAATTCGAAAAAGTATATCCTCTTGGTGCAAACCCACTGTTTATAAGCTTATTTTATCTTATACACAAAGGAATTTTTGAATGTTAGACACTGTACTAAACTTCCCAGGAGATAGTTCATTCGCTTGGTCTTTGAGATAGACAGGAAAAAGATGTGCACAATCACAAAGAAAATTTTGTTGAAACAAAAAAGAATGAGTCTAACGGCTACAATTCATAAATAGAAAGCCTTAAACTGCTGAGGAGCAAGAGCAAAATATTACCTGTATATATGGAGGCCTCTCGAGCAGCAACAGGCATGTTAGAAGTATTAGCTACAAGGGTAGTACGCTTCATGACAGATTCTTCACGGCCATCAGGCAATGTCATTGTCAGTTGAGGGAAATCCATAAGAACCTGGTTAATGAAGTGGAGAGAATTTAATCATTCTAAGTACATAAAGATGTCAAATAATATCAACAGCATCAGCATGTAACTATGTAAATATCAAAAGCATCGGTATGTAACTATTTACCTCTGCCATTTCATTTCCTCTTTCTCCACATCCAACATAAACCACAGTGTCAGAATTGGAGTACTGCATAGAACCATAACATACAAAATGAGACCTCAATCAATCGGAAGACGTTTGTAACAGCTTGATTTTAGTTAAGAAATTTTCAAGTGAGAAAACAACAATTTACCTTTGATAGAGCTTGACTAATAACGGTTTTACCACAACCAAATGCTCCTGGTATAGCACAAGTTCCTCCAAGAACTGAGGGAAACAGGGCATCAAGAACACGCTGCAGAAAGTTGACATCCAAACTATCAGAAAAAAAGTACATTATGAAGGATGTAGTTGCATATTTAAGACATCAAAGTATGCATTCTGCATGTCACCTGCCCAGTTAAAAGAGGTGTATCGGCGGCAAGCTTGGATGCAACCGGCCTTGGTGTACGAACAGGCCAAGTCTGCGCAAGAATGGAAGAAATTTGTGTCAGAAGAATGTTGCACTCAGAATATAAGTATGATGCAAGCAAATTGTTGAAGTAGTTTTGAAGAAAAGAAGTAACCTGAAGCATCGTAATTTTTTTTTTTACGCCTTGAAACTCAAGTTCTAATACTGTGTCCTGCACAGCCAAAAAATGTGTAAAATAATGATGCTTGACAATGAACTATCCAAGTACAGTGCAAACTGAGAAAGAATCTTCCAACTCTATAAAAAGTACAAGTAAGAGTTTGTGATATTAAGATTTGAGGGCCTCATCCAGGGCTCGCTATAGTTTTTGGCTTATCCCTGTTTGTGATGGCTGGAAGCATCTCCATCACATTACCTTTTTATTAATTGCGTTTTTTAACTGGTAATTTGGTAAGCAAAAGAGAGAGAGAGAACCGAAAATTGACAACATACATTTAGAGAGTATTGACCAGCTGGAGCAACATAGGTGATCTTTCCCATAGCATCTGGAGGAAGTGCAATATGATGTTGCATCAAGCTGTTCTCAAAAACAGTCTGCATCAAAAGGGCATGGATTATACAAATTAGTGCAGGGATGTATACGGCCATCATGGCCCCTTTAACTTCGTATAAGAAGCAGAATGTATACAAAACAAGTCTAATGATATTAGGCTTACAGCATATAAGTCTCCACCTGTTAATAGATCTCCTTCACCTGCAACCAGAAAAAAACTTATTACTGAGGTGATTACCAGCACATCCATTCAACACTAAAACAGCTGCAAGTACAATGCGAACAACTATCACAAATTTATTTTCTGTTACCTATTTTTTTAGGTTGGAACTCCCATAATATATCTTTGTCAAGAGCTGGGACAGAAACACCACGAGGAATGTAGACATCACCAGAAATCCTAGCAATTGTTTTCAGAGGCCTCTGTATAGAACCATGAAATAGCAAATTATCAGGGAAGGAATTTATATACGTAGTGGTAAAACGACAAGGGAATACTCACTTAAAAAAAATTATGTTTGATACTTTTAATCATGTAAGATGGAAATAGTTTTTAACCAACCTGGATACCATCAAAAATGTTTCCCAAGATTCCAGGTCCCAACTCCACGGAAAGAGGCTGCAATGACAAGATTAGTAAGATGATACACATGGTGTACACATACACCAATTAAGTACACAATAGAATTTCTTACAATACCTTGTGTGTTCGTAAAACAGGGTCATTCACCATCAACCCAGCTGTTTCTTCATACACTGATACACAAAAAAGTAATATTGAGTTTCTTTATGTGGTTTCTAGACTTATATGATTCCAACTCATAAAACATAGGTTGCTGATATATTCAACAAAAAGTACCATGGAAATATTATAGCTAAAACTAAGGACACACAGACATCCTAATGAACCTATACAATCGAAGAAATCTGGTCATTGATTCTCAAAAGGAAACATCATGATAGAATACCTTGAATGGTAGCAGAGTCTCCTTCCAAACGAATAATTTCTCCAATTAGATTATCGTGACCAACACGTACAAGTTCATACATAGCAGCTCCTCCCATACCGTCTGCAATAACGACTGGTCCAGATACCTGTCAAATGATAAAGAAAATTTAGAAAGTAATCCATGAAGTTTCGACCACAACTATTGACAATAAAAGGAAAATCTACATATTTCAGAGTAGCCAAGGGTGGCACGTCAATAGATGCAACTGTAATAAAAATGAATATTAGGCATTCAAAATTTGATATTGCAAACATAATACGTGACATGTCATACAAATTGACAAGCATGAGAAGCAAGTCGGATAGATATTTTGATCTCGGATGCATATCATAATAAAAAAAAGGAAACTCGGTAAATATGTGTGAAAGAAACAAAACACGACTTCCTGATAAGGTTACAGCACCAAATCCTTCAACCTAAAAGTGGTAAGCCACTGATTGACCCTGGTAAAGTCTTAAGAGAAGACACCATTTCTGAACACTATTTTATTTCCCTCAATTGTTTTACCTTTTCTCATCATGAGGCATGTTACATACCCTGGTGTAAAAATATAAGCAGAAGCACGGATGCAAACATATAATATAACTCGGCATGTTAACTAATTGGAGTACCATTTATTCTCTAAAAGTAATGCAAATTTCACAAGCAGAAGATGAAATTATCTTTCTGTAACTAGTATGTTGATCCAAATGGAAAGCAAAGACCAAACTGTAACCAATAGGCATTTTAATTCTACTAAGAAAGATTTCAATAGGGGCTGATGACTAATCTATTCGCAATATGATGAGACATCAACAAATCTTCTCGAGTATTTCTTGAACAACTATGGAATAATCGAATTCTTCACAGCAGTTATCAAAGCCCAATCAGAATATATTAATGCAAATTCTCACTTGAAGCAATACCATTGTAATTTGTCAATGGCTCACCAACCTCATCCTAACTAAGATCAGTAGAACTCAAATAGATGGTTTACAACAGTAAAACTAGATGTGACTATAAAAATGCAACAGATTCTATCACGACCTCTGAAAACCATTACAAGCAGGGTTTTGAGATCTGAATGAAAACCTAATCTCATAAGTTCCTATCTAGTTCTTTACATTTAATCTACCATAATTACTATTAGGGATAGACCAAGCCTTGTAAAACCCTAATCCAGATAAACCTAATAAAAAAAAGGATTGTTTATAACAGTATCCTAAAATTCTTCAACATCACAGTAGCGCACATTTCAGAGCTGATCAAAATTATCACCAAAACTTGAAAATAAAGCACTTGATTAACTTAATTGCACAATTTCAAAGAACAAAACAATCACACTTAAACATTCTTTTAAAGCAATCCAAATCACTCTACAATCTCAGTTACTACTAGAGAGATCAATCAATTATAAAACCATTAAATTAACAAATCAAATCAACCTATAGCAATCAGATTCTCAATTTCACAACAAAAATGATTTCAAACTTGTTCAGATTCTCTTAAACTGAAGCTAAAACAGATCAAAACATTATTATTACCTTGCGAACATAACCATACTCGCTTTCCTTCTCTGCATCTTCAAATGTAGTCATTCGAGCTCCATAAACAGCCGGCATGTTTGCAGATATAGAAAGAAATCAATTCGATCGAACTGAAAAAAAAAAAACAAATTCTTAGAAAAACTGATTACAAAGATCTAATTTGTTTTAAAATTGAAGAAATAGAAGTAATCAAATGAGATCTGATGAAAAACCCTACGATTTTTAGTGAGAATCAGAGAGATAGAATTGGCGCTTCGATGGTTCGAAGAACCAAACACTAACCAAGATCCAAAAGAAGAGAGAGAAAGAATGAGTAGAGAGATTGAGAATGAACGAAAGGGCCAAAGATTGGTTACTGAGAGAGAGGGGGTCAGATGACCCTTTTATAAAGACGTGAGCGGGCTAATCATGTTTCCATGGTGGTCTTCTACGACTCACGAGTCATGACATGAGTATCTCAATTACGATCATTGGTACAATGAGGATGCCACGTCAGTGCTGTAAAACATTCTATATCTAAGTTATAAGATACAAAGTTACACAAGCTGCCCTAGGCCCTGCTTGGTTATCCCGCAAAAATTTGCATGAAATTTAGCCTAATTTAATACGCTCGATTTTATGCAAAAAATTAGTGCTATTTTAAAAGTGCAAAAATTTCACATCTTAAAGGCCCTGCTTGGTTACCCCGCAAAAATTTGCATGAAATTTAGCCTAATTTAATATGCTTGAAACTCTTGATAATTAGTTTTATGCACAAAATTTATGCAAAAGTTTGATGTTATTTCAAAAGTGCAAAAATTTTACACCTTTCTCTAATAAACTAGTAGGGGACCATTTATGATTATCTCATGTTTATGCAAGGTTTAAGTGGGGGACCAATAGGGTTTAAGCTAAAATAGGTGGGGGTCCATTCAAATCAAAGAGTAAACTTTGGAGGGACCACTCTAACTATAGATGGGTAAAAATTTGCCTTTTTTGCAGCCCAAACAAGCAGGGCCTTTTTCTAATAAACTTAGTAGGGGATCATGTATGATTATCTCATACTTAACTAAGGTTTAGGTGGGGGACCAAGCTAGATTATTTGGGGACCATTTAAATCAAAGAGTAAATTTGTGAGGGACCACTCTAATTATAGATGGGTAAAGATTTGCCTTTTTTGCAGCCCAAACAAGCAGGGCCACCTGGTGTAAAAGTTATCTCCTCTCTCTCTCCTGTTTGCTGCCCTATTTTCTCTTCTCTCCTCTTCTCTTTTATCATCTTCTCAAATTCCATCAATCTTCTCAATCATATCTCCGCAAACTCAACAGGTTAGTTTGCATCAATCAATTCAGTAATTGTTCTTTCTTATGATGTTGTTTTTAGTCGACAATTTGATAGCTTTACCTTAATTTTCAATTTATAATAGTTTCAAATCCTTAATATTCTTTCTCCACCAATAATCTCTGTTACGTCAATCATTTTAATTTAATTATTTGATTTTGTAATTAGTTTAATTTTTTTGTTAAATAATTAGTTTAATTACTTACAGGCTTTTGTTGTATTAGTTTAATGTCTACACAATTATATTCCTTGATAGTTTTTCTCTTCTTAGTGTAGAGTTTGTCTGGAAATCATTGTCTCTATTGAATCAGCTCTCGATTTTAATTTAAAACCACCAAATATAAACTCTGTTCTAGCTGACCAGTGTTCACCATATGGAACTCCCAATCTTCTCTTCCAAGTCTGCCTCAGGCATATTAAGGATCTAGGATCAATTACGCTACAATTAGCTCAATATTATAGAGAAAGTAGGATCAGTCATTTGCATGCAATAACTGGATACAATTGATGTTATTATAGGCAAGACTTATCGTGTTGTTAGTCATCATTATGGCATTACCATTACTGCCTATAATATTGAGATTATCTTCTGACAGGCAAACTTTTCTTTGTCATCTCTGTCTTGAACATGGACTTCTTTTGGACTTATTGCCATCATAAGTATTAGTTCAATGTTAATGTTGATCTGAGACAATTCTAATGCATGAGGGCTCCTAAAGAACTTCACAACAAATCTGATAAATTCCTGAAAACAAAATTATGTTTTACTTGAGCTATGAAGCTTGATAACGCAGCAGAAACTAAGAGAGCACAAAAAAACTGATTTTTATATAAATTTTTTGCAGAAAAGATTGCACTTTCAGAACAAATAATAGAAGAAGATAACATCTGATTTCTCCCAAGTTTCACCGATTTCTCTCTTTCAGCTTCATACCTTACCAGCTCCAAACCTTACTTTGTCGGCTCTAAAGTCTCACCGATTTATCTATAATTCAGGTAAAACCGTTATTTATTTACATTTAGCTCAATTTTTGTTTTATTTTATTTTTTTAAATTTACATCTATAATCTAAATTTGTGCATAACTCATCATTCATCTGATTCTAAGTTTAAAGTTTAAAGCTCAATTCATCTGATTATGGGTAGGAGGTGATATATTTCCTTAATATTAAGCCATGGTATCCAGTCACCAGGTTATGGTAATTGCTTAAACAGTCAATTATATTTCCTCAATTGAGCTCGAAATTGAATTTTTTTTTTTTTTTAAATCCTAATGATAATGGGTAGGAGGTTTTAACCGTGACAATAACTCTCCAATTCAACAAGCTTTTTGGGGCACACAATGATAGCCCCAAACTCCAATACACAAAACTTTTGTCCAGTTCGGCTTGGTACTGTCGGTTCCAAGTCAAAGAATACAATCTGAGGGACATTTTCATCACTTGCATTATGCTAAGGTACATAGAATCTTTTTTAGACCAAAGCTCAATTCATCTACTTTTAATTGGATGATTATGGGTAGTGGTTTTTACCGTGAGCAGGCTATTTTTTGTTTTCAAATCCATAGTAAGTAGGCTATTAGAGTCAAGGATGTGGACCAACTTCTTGCATTTGGAAAGTCACTACTACTAGGAGGATAGATTGTAAGAATGTACCTTAGCATGCTGTAGAGTAGCAGCATGCTACTGAGAATATGGTTTTTTTTTTTTTATCACCATGGGATTTCCTCTTTGAGCGTAAAGTCCCGAAAGGAAGGTACACCTTTCCTCAACATGAATATATTCAAAGGAATCAAGCCTTTTGGGGAATGAAAAGTTCTGTTAGGTAGATTTTCCGCGCTGTTCGCCAGTGTGGTCCATAAGGCGCCCATGTCATGTCTTGGAAATTATAGGTTGATGGTTGCTTTAACTTTTTAGTTATCTGTTTGAGAAAAAAAAAATCAGATTAATTCTCCTGATTGGTAGTTGGTTTTTCTTTCGAATGGTTATTGTTATGCAAAGTTTGTATTGTGTTAATGTTTGTTGACGTATTGCTTGCTCCTTGTCTGTCTCCTAATCGATTCATCTTTCATTATCTTGCAACTGCCACATCACTTGTGATTCTAAAATATTTTTCTGGAGCCAATAGAAGGAATACATTTTGTGCAGGCCAAAGTTAATTAACATATAGGGGATGGGCAGATAGACTTGGGTTCAGAGATATCCACTGAAGCCCTGTGTTTTCTTTTTATAAAATTACATGTCAAAGTCGAATCCAAACATGTTAAATAAAAACTTTAGCCCATGACTTTGTTCTTGACTATAAACTAATTACAAGACTTGAAAAATATAACTGTTGGAGAATTTGCCTCTTTTCTGAGAGTTTTAAGCTGTAGTCATGGAGGTTCCTTCATTTCCTTTACACGGTTTCATCAAACAATTGTTGTTTTTGTTATTGCAACTGATAATGAACTCTCTAATATTAGGCCAGAGGAGGCCTAGATGCAAACACACTATCATATGTCTTTAGAAATGTTTCTGCCTATTTGGGTGATGAAGCAACTAAAACTGTTCGGGAACTATACTTGACCTGCATGAGTTCCCCATATGTTTTGGCAAAGAGGTGAAGAGACATATGTGGGAGGGTACCAAGCTGGAGTAAATTGCCAACAATAGGCCATGGTTTTGGACCAGGAAGAGTTTTCTTCTTGGGATTTCGTTTCTTTTTTAGATGAAGACAATTGCTGCAAGGCATGCTAAGGTTAAAACCACCAAATATCTTGCATCACTATTATTGTATATAACAATCCCTCTCACCCCCAATTTGCTAAGGTCACGAGACTTGTTCTGCAGTATGTATGAACCTCATACGAAGCTGCTTCCTGTCTGTGATATGATGAAAAGAGGAGCCTAATTTATTTCCGCAGTAATCTTATTACTTGATATTCTTAGGTGAATACCTCAGTTGGTAAAGCATTGGGATTTTACTAAATGGTTTAGTAACAGAACATTAGGTTTAGTTGGAGTGAAGATAATATCTACAGTAAGAATTCACACGTATAAAGGTTTAGTAACAGAACATTAGGTGGTTAAAGTTATAATATTAGTATATTTCTTACCTCTGGTCAGCCTCTACTATATTGTGTTTGAAATTTCTTTGGGTGTGATACTTATTTGCTATTTGTTTGAATGTGGTGATATCTTTGTGTTGTTTATAATAAAGCCTAGCAAATTTGCTAAGCCAAACCTGGTAGTTCATATTTTTTAGGGTTACTTGAGTATTCCATAAAAAAAGGGAAAGGGGGGGGGGGGGGTTACTTGAGTCACTATCAAACAGAGTTTAAGACATGTTTTTGAATGTTGTGTTGGCACTGCCATGGTCTAGGAATTTTATTGAAAATTTTTGAGGATACTCTGGTAAGCATATGCGAGGTCTGAACCCTGTTAGACTTGAGAAAGAGATATGCTACACAGCGATAACGCCTTTAAGAATACCAATTAGTTTTACCAGATTGTTTCTTAATGACATTAAGCTTCATCTTTGATTTTTAAAAGTTTAATTTTGATCTCTCTTAAATTCCAAGAATAAATATAACAGGATCAACAAGTTCTTATTTTTTGTTCTTAAAATGTTTTTGAAAATGTTAAAATTATCTTCAAATGTTAAAGTGTTAAACTATATTTCTCCTTACAAATGTTTAGATAATTGTTTGACAAATATACAAGTCCAAGACTATATGTTTTGTCTTTGGTCATTAGGACATGAGCTTGTTGCATCTTAAAACAACTTACCAGATAACAGTTTCCCTCATAGAGTCTGGCATGTGTTGGGTGCGATTATCTTGAACCTGTCTAGCCGATTTAGCGGGGCCTTTGTTGAGTAGGACATGAGGTTGCTGTATCTTAGAACAATTTACTAGATTAGTGATTCCCTGATAAAGTCTGGCCTATATTTGATTTGATGAACTTGAATGGGCCTTCCCAATTTGCAATATTGAGTTGAGCCATGCTTGCCAACCTTGCACATTACGATGAAATTTCAAATTGTTGTTATACATTGTAATAGTAGTGGCTTCATTTTCTATTAAATTGGTTGAATTTGTACTGATATTGTGTGTTCATTTTAACTAAAAATGTGTGCTATTAATGATTGTAGAGTGCCAGTTTGAAGGGTATTTTGAATTGATTTGAACGCGATCATAGCTACAAGGTAAATTTTTTTTTTTTTTTTTTTTTTTAGTTTCTTCCTTGAACATTTTCGTCTATGTATTCAGCTATGCTTTTGTGCGTGTACTCTCACTGCCGAGTTCCTTGTGTCATCTGGTTATACCCAACCCAAGAAGTTGTGTATTGAACGTGGAAGTAATGGTGTTATACTTATTCCAGCCTGTGTAAATCAGGTATGTACCTTGAAAAAATGGTCAAGAAAATGAGCAGAAAATTATGATTTGATTTTTCTCACTGTATGCTGGTGCTAAGTCTAATAACTCTTTTTCTTTTCAAGTATACGGTTTTTTTTATTCAGTTTTAGTTTAATGAATGTGAATCAATTCTTAGTTTGACAAATTTAATTAAACCAACTTCTTTGAGTCTCTCTTGGTTTCTATAGCATATGTTGCTTAATGGATTATTTAATAAAAAAAATACCATTGTTGTTGGTTACATAATCACACGAACCAAGCTATGTGATTGATAAAAGTAGGTATTTATTCGAAACTGCTATCATCTCTGTAAAAGTGATTGCTTTAAGTTCAACTGTTCACCAAATATCAGATTTCAATGCCAACCTGTAATTGTAGTATAAGCACAAGCAAAAAATTCTAATTGGATTTTTATAAAGTAATGGGGTTGGGTGTTATACAATAGGGGTATTGAGGTATTCAAATGATTGACCAAGCAACTTAGTTTATGTGAGCTAGCTATTTGATTTGATTGTATAAAATAATAACCTTAATGACTATCTATCCTGAATTATGATTGAATTATTGTGTGTTGGTATGTTTTTGGAAAATCCTACTTATTCCAAACACATAGGTTATAAAATTATATGATGATATACCAAATAAATTGCATCAACCGTGGGATATAGACGTTATTAATATTGATTTTGTTTAACTCTGTTTTTCCTCATCTATCATATTGCATTGATATAGAAGATATTAAAACTGACTTGGTTTAACTTTTTTTTTCCTCAATCATCATACTGCACACATATATAAATTCACAAATGGTGAGAAATCTGAAAAAAGTCGAAAATGGTATTAATGATCTGATTAATGCTTTTTTTTTCTTTTCTTTGCAGTGCCATAGTCTTCTTCTTTGCACTCACACTATGACATGAGTTAGTAGCAACTGATCTATGACATGAGTTGCTTGAATGAGGCTACAACCCTTGATGATTGTGTTTAAAATGAGGTGAACAACAAAAAATTGAATATAGGATGTCGGTCCAAGTTTTGTGTAAAGCTAGCGCATTCTATACTTGGTGGTGTTGACAATATGATTAAGTGTGATTTTGAACCTACCTTTGCTGCCTCAGGCACTGTAAGTCTTGGTTTCGTGAATTGTAAGTTTTGACCACTGTGATTTCTAAAATTTTGATTTAATCATTGTGTTATTTGTTTACGTAATCTTCTTTTCTATACGTGTGGTACTGTGTTGAAGCGTTATTTTGAAGATACAAAGGTTACACAATTGAGATATTTTGAAGCGTCGGATTCGCTTGGAGATGGGAAGACTTTAGATGGACGACTGAGATTAGAAGATGTAGACTTAAGTAGGTGGTCCACTTATTTTAATTGGCTTGGACCTCTTAAATCCAAGAAAACCCCATCGAAAATCTAGCCCACAGGAATCGGTGTTTGCTAATGATCTTCTTCATCAGCCAAAACTTTATTACGCAAAATTCCTTCTCCCTTACAGATTCTTTTCTGAACTTCCGGTAATTCCTGAACTCCTCTTCAATGTTTGTTTGTTTATGTGTAGGAGCAATTGATTTTAAATTTTTATTCTCTTCATATTTCTTCTAACATCGGTTTTAATCTCTGCGCACTATTAACTACAATCACTGTTGTTTGATTGTGATTTTTTTTAGTTAATAACAACAAATCTCACAATCTGCCATCTGCGTTCTCTCTCATGTCGTCATCAGAAGCAGCAGCAACAACAATCTGTTTGGTAGGATTAAGGTGAATTCTATTCTCAATCATTAACTAAAATTCAATCAAATTAAGCACTAATTCATCCTTCTCTTCAAGTTTTTAATTTTTTTTATCAAATTATTGTTCTGTAAATTTCTCGTCAAAGTTCAAGTTTTTTACATATTACATATTAGCTACATATAGATATTTTCTATCTACATATTAGCTATTTTACATATTAGCATGTCAATTAGTTGTAAGTTGTCGTCTCCCAGACAAAGTGGACTACTGCGTTCTCCTTTTTTTTTTTTTATCAATTTTTGAAGACAAGAATTTGAACCATTTGGTACTCACCTTAACATCAGTAGGAAGCTTTCCAAGGCTGTAAATCCCTCTAAACAGAAATACAGGTCCGTAGCTGAATATCTAACATGATCACATATTTGTTGACATGCTATTGATTAAATTAGTGGCCTCTTATGCTACACCAGAGGGCTTTTGATTATGTAGAAAGAGAAGGTCACAGAGTGGAAGATACGAAACATATTCACAATGTTTTCAAACACATAGCTCGAGTTGCTCCTTCAAGACACCACATACAATGAAATGAATGTATGTCCATCGTCCCTGAAACCCTGGCACCTCTCTCTTCTTCACAAATCAAGTCTTAAAATCCTGAAAACAGTTAAAAGGGAAGTAAAGAAACTCTTGAAAGCAACAACCTTAAGGACCATTATCGACACTTTCTACAATCTATTAAGGCTATGCTTTTGAGTTTCGGGTTCATCTTTTCTATTTGCATTGAATGACTTTTTTTAATTATGTTACAGCCTAATGTCACTTACTCTTACAATCGCTAAAATAAAAAACGTCAATGAACTGGTGATCATTCAATTTAGTAACATATCTTTAAATTTCTCCTCTTCTGGGGAGCATTTTATTATCCTTAGAACTAATGATTAAAACAGACAATAGTAGGAAGTGCATATCGCCTTAGATTTTATTCTGTTTTATATAGGATCTTATTAATCTCTTTCTCAGCTTTTAGGTCCACAAATCTGTAGATAATTTAGACAAAGTGTAAAAACCTTGGACTTTTTTAGAGCACAAAAATAATTTTCGAACTCTATCTAAAAAATTAAACAAACTATATTTTTTCCTATACCATAAGTAATATAATTTTGGTAATATGTAGATTGCTCAACAATACAATCTTCAAGGGAAGACATTTTAACTTTAAGAGGACTCCAGCATAAAAGTGTTATAATTATCTTTGCATAGGGGTAAAGGGACAAACAGTAAGCATATCTCTGAAGGGCTTACTACAGATTAGACTTTTTCATTTAAATCCCAAAGCAGTGAGGTTATAACTTATAACACACTATGGTTTTTAAAAAATTGGTTGAAGTGTAACATAGGCAAATCTTTATGAATAGCACTTCACGTTGGTTGTGTGAGTAGTGCGGAGCATGGGTAATGAGTTAATCTTCAGAGATGCATACTTTATTATTGACGTGAAGTTGAAGAGGCTAAAGGCTACAGCCTAGGCATGGACAGATGATGGCTTGAAAGAGAGAGGACCGGAAACATAATTACTCAGAGTACTATTCAGATGGCAGGAAACATTGAATTATCAGACAGGAAACTGAAGTTATTGGTGGACTTTTGGGCTATCAGAAGCAGGAATAGGGGGCAATATAATTCAGCAATAACAATGGCTTGTAGTGGAACAGCGTACTCAACAATTTTATTGAACAAAAAGGATACAAACAGTTTACAACATCGTTAGAAACTTATAACAATAATCTACATACCCAGCTGTAGTATATCAGTTACTTGCTTTCACAGAGCATATAGAGAGACTCATTAGCGTGGTGTCCTAACAGTGAGAGAAGCAATGAAGGGCATAGAGTCTGTAAAGGAGGGTGTTTGTAATACAATCATTGGTTTCACTTTCTAATACATGGAAAAGATACCGTTATTTATTCAGGGCTGGACCATTGAGTGGAGAAACCTGTTGACGTTGCTGGTTTCGCTGAACGCCTTAGAGGAATTGAGAAAAATAATTAGAAATTTGAAAATCTGTTTGTGTGCTTTAGTGAGTTGGTCAGTGTTGGCAGATGCCATGGTATGTGGTATCATGACCAGTTAGGGTTTCTAATCCAAATAATAATCTGAAATGATTGTTTTGGTGTATTTTTGGTTTATTGGTTTAAATTGGTCATCATCCGTTTGTGTACTTTAATGAGTTGGTCAGTGTTGGCAGAGTATGTGGTATCATGACCAGTTAGGGCTTCTAATCCAAATAATAATCTGAAATGATTGTTTTGGTGTATTTTTGGTTTATTGGTTTAAATTGGACATCATCCGTTTGTGTACTTTAATGAGTTGGTCAGTGTTGGCAGATGCCATGGTATGTGGTATCATGACCAGTTAGGGCTTCTAATCCAAATAATAAACTGAAATGATGGTTTTGGTGAATTTTCGGTTTATTGGTTTAAATTGGACACCATCTTTAAGTTGTACCCATATGGTCATAGAAAGTCTTGTGGATTAAATATTATCCTTCATGTAATATTATAAATTAACACACCACAATATTGTGTATCACTGTGTTAAGATGGAATTGATTTTTTGGAAGTTCATTGTTTTTGTTTGCCTTTCCCCTTGTGAGAGAAGCACCAGTAGTAGTCATTTAATATTTCATTTATTAGTCTTATATCGGTCAATTTCTATTTTTCTGACTTGTCATGTGTTTTTTTGCGTTTATTCAGAAAAGGACTGGCTGGATTGGTGGAGTACAATGAGAAAAAGATTTCTGAAGTCAAGCTGGAGGAGACGAAATCCGCATTGACCACACAGATAACAGAGGAGACTGATATATCTGAAGTCATAGAAACTGTAAAGCAACACGTCAAAGATGCTAAGTTACCTGACATCGAGATTGTCCACATTTTGTTGGATGTTATAATGAATCCTGTCCACTGGTCTGGCAAAAATCAGCAGCAAAATGCTAATGCTGCACTGCATCAGGTATTGCATCGTAGTACATTATTTTAGTTTTTTTGTTGTATCATGGATTTTAATAAAATTTCTTTAGAAGTAATTATGTATTGAGTTGTAAACGGTGCTTTAGTTTTGTTGTTAATGTAGTGTTCTCCCTATAAGTGCTTCATCTTTAGTAAATTGCTACGGTCATACAATACATATAGAAATCCCCAATCTGTGTTGTTCTTAGCATTATGTATGTGATTACAGCATCAGTTTAGATAAATTAAGCACTAATTCATCCTACTCTTCAAGTTTTCAAATTTTCTTATCAAATTTCGAATTGTTCTGTAAATTTATCATCAAAGTTCAATTTTTTTCTTCTTTACTCTTTTACATCTTTCATCCCTTTTTTTCTTTTCTTTATAGAGTTTTAATATCTAAAAACTATTGCCTTACGACTTGCAATTACTTTGTTCACTTTATCCATGTTGTAAATTTAAGAAGTAGACATTGGTGAGGGGGACTTGTGGTGTTAGAAACTCTCAAATGGTGCCAATCAAAAAATAACTCTCAAATGGAGATAGGTTTTGCCATGTTGGAATTGTTTTATAAGACTTACTCCAGTTATGAGATTTTTTCTATTGATTTTCCTACCCAATATATGTCTCTTAGAATTTGAGATTGTGACATAGATTCTGGTACTACCATATTTCAATGCCCCATAACATTTATTAGATTTGTAGTTGTATTATCATTATTTCTATATATCGCAACTGAAATTGGGTTTACCTTTGGGATTTTGTAATGTAGGCATGCTATTCTATTTAAAAGAATGCTAAGACTGTTAGGGATTCTGATTAATTATTAACACATGGCCCCCTTACAAGAACCTCTCTGGCCTGAATTCTCCAGGATCTTTCCATACACTTGAATCCTCTGTCACCCATGCTGTATAGAACTTGACTTTTGCGTCTGGTGAAACAGTATACCCACCTAACTCAGTCTCCTTGGTTGTTGCATGAGATAACACAAAATGACTTGGTGGATGTCTTCCAAAATTGTCCTTAACTACTGCACCTAAATAAGTCATGTTCTCAACATGTTCCTCAGTTATTTTACCATTTTTTTCAACACAGTTAACAATTTCTTCATACAATTTCTGCTGTATGTTTTGGTCTAAAACCAAATGAAGTAAAGCCAATTCTGCTGTGGTTACAAATATATATTTGATTGTAACATGTACGGTGTACCTTAAATCAACATTTCCTAATCCATTAGTAGTTTCTACTGTGCTTATTTTATAACCAGTATATCTAAGCCAATCCTAATGGTTGGTTACAATGGTTGGTTATACACTTCATTGCAGGTGTCAGTTGGGCTCAACTGGTAAAACCTTTGGGTGATGATACCTGAGGTCTGCGGTTCGAATCCCGCCAGCATTACAGAGTTACTGATCTCATTAAAAACAGGCTTACCACACCATTTTTACCAAGTGTATGTAGTTGCAGGTGTCAGTTGGGCTCAACTGGTAAAAACCTTTGGGTGATGATACCTGAGGTCTGGGGTTCGAATCCCGCCAACATTACAGAGTTACTGATCTCATTAAAAACAGGCTTACCAAACCATTTTTGCGAATGAGCCTGTGGCTCAATGGTAGCACCCCTCTCACAAAGTGGAGAGGTCGTGGGTTCGAAACACGTCAACAGAGGATTGTTGATATAAGTTTGCACACGTAATTAAAAGGGGTAGGGGTCCCCTCAACCTCGCTTGCCAACCAAAATAAAAAATAAAAAAAATGTTTATATATTTTATTATATTTCCATCTTGGACACCAATGAATAGGCAGTGAACTGGTTATTCTTTTTTGTTGTGTTTCTTATTAGTAGTAATTAGCAACACTGTTATGTGTAGACAGTCTTTGTTGAGTTTTAGCTTATGTCAATTGTAAGTTACATTGATTGCCAATTTTGGAAATTTATAAACAGCAAGAATGGTTTTGATAAGTTTGGTGTTAGCTTGGAAGTATTTAGTGGTTTTGATAAGTTTGTTCATGTGTTGTGCTTTGGATGCTTAATGATTTCAAAATACTAATGCTGGTGTATTTTATAAAGGTGAAAAAATTAGGTAGCAACTCTTGACGTCTTTGTGCCCGGATAAACCAGCATATGATTTAACAACTCCGTAGATTAAAATCCTGCATAATATAGACTACTCAACCTATATTCATACCATTACTGATTTCTTAAAGCATTGAGCTTTCCATTCTCATTTTTATAATAAGTATATAAGTCCTGTACAAGCTCTTTTCTGCAGGGAAGCAGAAGCAGTAGAATGAACAGAGATCAGCATGTTCCACACCTGACACCTCCTTAGTGAACCTGGACTGAATAAATGTGTGGTATAGATTCTTCTGCCTCTTTACATAGCACACATCATTTAGAACTTCTGTCTACAATATTTAGAACTTCTATCTGCTATCAATGGATGCTTTTGATTTGGAAAGTAGTAAAAGTAGAAATGGTAGACGTATATGTTTTTAAAAATCGAATGACTTCAGAATAAAAGGGTTGTTTTAATGGCAGGTATAAATAAAATTCACTTTAAAATGGGTATTGCAATGTTTAGAACTTCTATCTGCTATCAATGGATGCTTTTGATTTGGAAAGTAGTAAAAAGTAGAAATGGTAGACGGACATGTTCTTAGAAATCGAATGACTTTAGAACAAAAGGTTTCTTTTTTTAATGGCAGGTATAGATAAAATTCACTTTAAAATGGGTATTGCATCATGTTACTAATTTTTAAGTTTTTATCATATGCCCGTTATTCAAAAGTTTCTCATAATAAATTTAATTTGGCAAGGTTTTTAACTCTATAAATGTTCAAAAAAATTCAGTTTCTACTATTAAGAACCATCTGACTGACTTCCAATTTTTTCTCTGTGTAGGTGGATTAAAGGACCGACTCTTAACCATTTGATTTCATCTACCTATTCCTTTTTCATCTTCAAGAGGAACATACACAGGTATCAACCATTCCAATATTGCAAGTAATAACATCATAGAAAACCACTTTTAAGGAGAACTAAGGACGTACCGATGCCAATGACCAATAGAAAAAAATCTATTAGTTAATTTAAGGCGAACTAAGGTGTTAATTTAATTTAGTTTGCTGCACTCCAAAAAATCTCAAAGAGTTTTCAATTCAAACAATCATCGACACAAAACAAAAGGTTTAGAAATTCATAGTTCACTAATATGTATTGTATGCTAGACCATCGTCACAAACCCTTAAAACAAATTCATCAAAGCTTTAGAAAGTCCAAACAACAAAGCTACAACAACAATATTGAAAGCACCAATCTCTGAGGTATAAAGTTTATTAAATTGTCTTTTCAACTGTTTTTTTTTCTTAAAATAATCGTCTTCGTTTCAACTTTAATTAATAGTTTTGCATGATCTCTGAAACTGTCGTCTGTGTCACCAATATATTATCTAAAAACTGTTTAATTTGTTACATTATTTGTTCTTCTAAAAACGTATTAAATTGAACCTTTAAAGTTACTAATCATGACATGCTGTAGGATCTTTATAGATAAACTATATCATAAAAAATTTAACCCAATTAGACTAACATGACATGCTGTAGAATCATTATACATGAACTTTATAATTTGAAAATCACAAATACATAGTTGCTTAATTCAGTTGTATGGAAATTTAGTGAGAAGCTTCATCCTCTGTCAAGAGCCTCTTCTAATATTGGAATACTCTGTCGGCACAAAAACTGCACCCCTGAAAACCAAGATAGCTTCTTCCTTACCATCTTCTGTTTGCATCACCATTGTTACCCCATGCCAGCTTGCTTAATGCTGAAACAGTCCATGTCCTGCGACCAATGATGCTACCTGCAACAACACATCTGCTGCCTACATGTTTCTTGTTTAACCTTGTTGAAGATGAAGTAGACAACCTGTCAAAACACTGCTGCAACTTCTACCATAGTTCAGCCAATGTGACATCCCAATCTAAGAGCAAAGTTCCAGAATGTAATATCTTGTCGGCCTATGTTCATTCTCCTAACATTCGGCCACAGTCCCATAGTTCCTTTAATTTGCTTCAGCAGTCTGTCAGAAATAATCAATGCCTTTTCAAATATTGTTTTGTTTCTCTGGTTCCAGACACACCCCAACCTTTTTGAAAGGAAAGATCTCCAGTTTTGTGTATTATTTTTCATCCTGACAATGTGGCAAAATGCATTAGAAACTGATAAGATTTTTGTTTTCCTACTAATAAATACGTTCCAATCCCTATACATTAAGATCATGCATCGTCGCTACTTTCCATCAGTAGATAGCGATTACATTTGTTTTACTATAATAATATCTATAAATAAATATAACCTATATTTTATTTACTATCAACCAAAATATTCTTCTGACCATTCTTGCTGTGATCTTTTCCTATTTTTTTATGTACAGATTAATCTAAGGTAAAGAGAAATGGATATAAATAACCCAGAAATATTTTGCATATGTTGCGAGGAATACGGACATGAATCCAGAGTTTGCCAATGCCCATATATGGATTTGAATGTAAATGACAAAGGCTGCAACAAATTCAAAAAACAAAGAACAAATCCACACACATGTGGATGATATGAGCTGAAAGAAAAGGTACATCTTCTCTTTTTCAATTGTACATTAAAATTTTAATCTATATTATAACTTCTGGTGCATCAGCTTACAAGAATGAATATCAAATAAAATGTATCATCATATCAAATAAAATGTATGTAACGAGAGGGACAAGTGTTTAAATAAGCACTAAAATCTGGACAGATGTTACTATTGCCGATTAAACTTTGTTGCTTAATTGTCTAATCTGGAAAAGTGTTTCAAGATTATACCTTCTCTCCATTTGAGTGATTCATGGTGATAACTTATAAACAGTTTGATTAAGAACACATGATTAAGTTTGATTAAGAACACTGGTTTGTTGATGTATCTTTTGACAACCTAGGTAGTGTGGACAATGGGTACAAATGCTACTATATTGGAAACTCTTCCTTCCAAGTTTATTGATATATCTTTTATGCTAATGATGCAAATATTTTAACCTACAACATATACACCGGGGAATTACAAGTTTGGGAAATATAGAGAATTGTCTATGGATATCACATTAAGCTTACTACATGACTTCATGGAAACTACTGCATCATCTGTTAATTGAATATGCTCAGGTACTCTTCTGCACTCTTATACCCCACTCTTCTCCTCTATCTTTTAAGCATGAATAAATAATTAGATATGCTTTGGGTTAAAAGGAGAAAATACCACTGCAGCCATATTGAACCAAAGAGCTGGGAATATTTTTTTTCTCTTTATTTACTAAAGTATTGATATGGAACAACTGATAAGAAACATCGATTGCTGACTAAATACCTTTTAAAATCTAATCGAAAAGATTAACAAAGGCCTATTAGCTCAGTCGGTTAGAGACCTGCATAGGCCATCTATTTATGAATGTATATATATTTTTTAAATGCTCAATTCAAATAAATGACTAATCACTTTGGCTACTTTAATATAGAAAAAAAGGGACTATGATTTGAGATGAAAAATGTGAGGTTAAATTTTGAAGAAAAGAAGAGGTTTGAGGATAGCAGGGTTGATTATTGATTGATTATAAGATGGAAGGTGGTATGGTCTATGACTTGGGAATATTGAAAATGTGTCTATTGAGGGAAACCATTGCAAAATATAACATGGTGGTATTGTCAAAGTACTAATTACCAAATCGCAGACAATGTGAAAGGGTGTTTTCTGAACCAAAGTGAGTTAGTTTGTAATTTAATTATTTTATGGGTTATTAGTGATTGCCCCCAGTTTTTAAAAGAAAAGTTAGAGCTACCATTTAATTTTCCTTAAAAAATATAATTTATTTAGTTTTATTTTGTTTCCATCAAGAAAAGATAGAGATATCAGTGGACTACCATTTAATTTTCCTTAAAAAATATAGTTTCATTATCCGAGAAAGGCAACGCGGCAAAAACGATGTAATGCCATATACAAGAGTTTTTATATGCTTTTCAAGGGATGACACCGGTTATTTCAAACCCTTTCTTAGAAACAATCTGTGTACGGTTTGGTGGTCTTGCTATTAATCTCTGGCCAGTATTGTTGTAGGTGCTGTACTGGCTTTAATGGTATCAAGTATATGGCCAATCTGTGTACCATTTGATGGACTCGCTATTCTTTTCTGTTTTATGCAAGTCTATGTTTCCGCTTACTGATCACCTCAATATTGGAAAAACAAAAATCAAACTCTCCTTAAATCTGTTTGTGTGGGAATCGTCAATTTTATTTGGCCTCTCCCATACTATAACATCCTTGGCCATACACGATGTAAACAACAATGCTATATTGGACATGCCACATGCTAGAATGTTCTTGTTTCTTAGTTATGACAGTACTTTTGTTTTAGTCTAAAAATATTTTCACAAGATGGGACAATCAGGCTTCATTACAGAAGAATTTTATCTTAGTCTCTGAATCTGTAAGAATTCCATTTAACAGCTTTGGAGATGGAATCAATGACTTCATTGGGCATCAAGCTGATTTTGTCTTGGTCTCTGAATCTGTGAGAGCTACAGGCATACTTCATATTCTTTTTAACTTATAATATTGCCTTATTTATTTTTTTAATTTATCATACTGCGGATCGGTACAAGATTGGTATTGCTCTCTTTCCCGCCATTGAGGTACCCCCGGCTATCCTGTCTTACATATTCTCTTCTCGAACTAATTGTCTAAGAGGTGTTTATGTAGTTTATATTTATTATATGCCAGTGTTTGTGGCACTCGGTTTTTCTTCTGCTCAAGGTTCATGGGATTGGCTTCTGACATTATTTCATGATTACTCATCCAAGACATCACTACAACATCGAGTAGCGATGACATTACCCCTAATGTCCAGTTGGACGGGTACTATATCCGATAGCTTCGTTACTTTCGATGGAGGCTTGCAGATGACCCTCTTGCCTGGCGGCATGTACATGGTTGCCATTGTAACGTAGCAAACAATGTAGCAGAATCCAAGTAGTTCCATTTGGAAATTCTGTTAGATGGATTCACTGTCAACAATCTGAGGAATCCATTGATCACCTTTTCTTTCAATACATGTAACTTCGCAACTCATCTATGGTCACAAGCTGAAGTTATGGGATGACTCACATGCAGCAGTTGGGTTGATCTCTCAAACACAACCCCATAGATTCTTTCCTTGAAAGCTATTGGCTGCCACCTCTCCCAGGAATGATTAAACTAAACTCAGATGGGTCTTGTGCTGGAAACCTAGATCTGGCAGGATGCTTATTTAGGGATCACACTTGCAAGGTGGGTGGTGTTTTGATTGGAGGTTGAGGCAACGACACTAACTACAATGCAGAAGTTGCAGCAGCTATACATGGGCTTGAAAAAGCATCTGAACAGGGCTGGTTACGGATTAAGGTTGAAAGTGATTCTACTTCAGTGGTGCAAGCACTCAATAAGGACAAAGTACACTGGAAGCTCAGGCGTACTAGATGGGCTCATATCAAAGATAAATTTGGTTTACATTGTAATGTAATTGCCAATACTGCCAGCTGGTAAGCTTTGATCAAAACTTTTTTGTGGTTTTTCTTATTCACATAAAAGTTTATAGTTCGGCTCAATATGCTATATGGAATCATGATGATTCTTTTTATCAATAGACATGATTCTACAAGGTTTATTTGTTTGCTTGAAGTTACTCATCTCACTAATCATGGATGTTTCAATCTATGATGTCTTAGTACCTGGACCTAGAATAATGCTAATCATTGATACAACTGCATAATTTGGGTATCAAGTCTAATCAATGGTATAGGCGATTGAAACCGGGTGCTCCTTCTCTGTGCACATGGACCGAAGAAATGCAGAGCACACATGCTCAGAAAGAAAGGGGGGAGCTATTGCTTGGAGATGGAGAGAAGAGTAGTCGAGAAGAAAAGAAAAAAAAAAGAGATGAAAAAAAAAAGAGATGAAGATATTTGAATACTACAAAGCAACCAAAGAGAAGACTATGGACCATGATCCTACAAGCCTAGTGCCCGGTTATACTTCTTGCGCACATTTTATTAATAAAATACCAAGAATTTACACAAAAAAAAGGGTGGTGGCAGAACCTAGGGAGTATTATGGTTGTACCTCTGCCTTTATCCTTTCTGTTGTATCAAAAAGGAGGAGCGACTCTTATCACACATTCTTGGACCAAACATGAATCCCCACAGTACAAAAATTTCTTAACAAAGTTTTGGTTGCAATGTTCTTCGGTAGGCTTACTCATCATTTTTGCATTTTGGAAGCTTTTGCAACTATAGGGAGGATACAAAAACCAATATAGAAATGTGGCGATGAACAATTTGTGGCACATCCTTTGGAGTTATTTCAAGTTCTCTTAGAAAGGTGTTCAACTAATGAATTTCCAAACAACGATCAGAAGATGAAGCGAGAAGATACCCATGACTCCATGAGTTTGAAAGAAATAAGAAATGTATGGGGCTTGAAATTGAACTTCCCTCAACATGTATCAAAATCGAACGACAATGCATATGAAAGCCTGTCTAGTCCCAATCATGCTAAGCAGTTCTCATCAGATGATTGTTCATTCCTCTTTCGCCCTATCAGCATTAATTAGCTTTTTAAATTTTGTTCAATTGTTGTTTTCAACTAATATTAAGCCTATTGTTGTTTATTGAAACTTTGAGACAACAACATCCTATTGAAACCATTTTTATTCAATGGAAAATTCTTGTTGGTTTTGGTTGTTGATAAAGGAAGGATTTACTGACTGGACTAAATATCGATTAATATGTGGGTGAGGATATCCCAAAGTATAGTACAGAAAATTACAAATAATACAGGGAAAGCATACTGTAACATGTAATGATAATGATTTAATGAAACACTCACTTAATATATATCTCAAAAGTTAAGTGATCTTGATTAGAATATTCTATGCTCAGTTACACATAAAAAATGATTGAAATAATCATTTGAGTCAATTTGTCTTTAATGTAACAAAAATTAAGCAAGGAGTCGTTAGAGTAATTCTACATTGACAAACAAATTCTACAAACATAGCCCACAAACTGATGTGTCTATCTATGTGGTATAGCCACATCAGCAGCCATAAATAAGGGGAAAAATATCTCCCATATTTTTTCTCTCTCTCCTCCCCTTTTCTTTGGACAGAATCTCAAGGATATTAATTACAATTAATCTCAAGGATAAATTTGGAACAAACTAAAATTAAAGAGAGAGAAACCAAAAACACTTTGACTCTTCATCTATCCTTTTCATCTTCTTTAGCATTTCTGAGTAAAATCTCATCTTCTTATTACTGTATATATCATCAATCTCTTAGTTATGTTTGTGGGCTATGTTTGTAGAATTTGTTTGTTAATGTAGAATTACTCATTGAAGAAAAAAAAAATCTTTCTTAACCATCTCAAAGAACATAGTAAATTAGTTGCTTATATATTATCAAATTTTGAAGAATTCTAAGTTTTGGAATACTTGTTGTTCGTTCTCTGATTTTTTTTAGTGAGATGGATTTTTTTATGGAGAGATGTTGAAGAAGAAGGGTATTGGTTTCTCTCTCTTGATCTTTTCCCCTTAAATTAAACAAAGGAGGAGAGAGAAAGAATGTGGGAGATATTTTTTTCCCTTAATTATGGGTTGCTGATGTGGCCATACCATATAGATATAGACACATCAATTTGTGGGCTGTGTTTGTAGAATTTGTTTGTCAGCGTAGAATTATTCGGGTCGTTAATTGTCATGTATTGTCCAAGGCTCATAGTTGTCAATTATTTTTACGTAAATATTTTACACTATAAATATCACAAAATTCATGAAGAAATGTATACAGTAATCTAAGAGAATTTTGATTAAGTTTGGGTATATTTGTAATTACGCAAAAGTGGACCACCATCACAGATATAATCAAGTCCAATTAGACCAAATCATAGGCATAATTAAGCCCAATAAAAAAAAAATTAAAAGTATACCCAATCCCAAGTATAATCAAGTCCAGCCCATACCCAGTTGGACCAAATCACAAACATAATTAAGCCCAGTAAAAAAATTAAAAGTATACCCAATCCCAAGTATAATCAAATCCAGCTCGTACCCCTAAAAAAATACATTAAAACCTTAATTTATTGATTAATTAATAAACTATTAATTTACATAATTAACAGTATATTTTCATTGTATATATATATATATATATATATATATATATATATATATATATATATATATATATATATATAGGGGGGCTAACATGATGAAGCTGGACAATCATTTTATTCTAAAACCCACTCCATGAAAAGAAGCACTTAAATCGATAATGATATTTGGAAAAATTTCTTCTTGCAATACAAAATACAACACCAGATCAACTTATCACACTACAAAAATTCAAAGACGAGGTTCAAACCAAAATCAATTTTGAGAAAAAACAAGCAACAATTGACTTTTATTATAAAAAAAATATAAAATATATTTGTATATCAAAAAAATATTTTTATTATATTAGTTGGGCCTTCAAGGATTTTTCTAAAATGCATTATCTAATAAATTTAGCGAAATATTGATTTATCAACCTATGGCCAAGTTGGGTTTAGCCAAAAATATTATTTAAAAGAGATAATTAATTTATCTAGTATAATCTTATCAAGGTTTTACTGTATCTCTTCAATTAGGCCGAAATTGATAACCTAATTGAAGAGAAATTCATTCAATTTTGGGTATTTTTATAACTACACAAAATAAATAAAAATGGGTTAATATGTAATTTCACATCTTAAATACAACCACTTTCATAAGTAACCTTAACTTGAATTCTTTATAGGCAGTTAACCAAACCACTAGATCTAATACAAATAATTGACTACCATTAATAAAATGTCCTAACTCAAATTTCTTTCAATTCAACAATTTTAACTTCAATAAGTTTACCAGTAATCTTTTTTGAATAAGTCTACCATTTTTTTTGTATGTAAATGTGTTGCAGATGGGATTATATTAAAAAATGTCGCAAGATTCAGACAGACATAGATCGTATGGTTGTCATGGGCCTAAGGGATCTCTCCGTCACATTACAAGTAAGTCATCTTTATAATCATAATAGTTTGCTAAATATTGTGATCTTCTCTGCCTTATATAATTGCTTTCAGGTCAGTTTCCATAACAGCCCCAGTATTGCATACGGGGCATTGTGGCAAACATCCATAACATGGTGCTCCACTTATCAGAGCTGATTTTTGCCATTGCTGCATATTTTTAAAAAAAAAATTAAAAGTATTACCAATCCCAAGTATAATCAAGTCTAGCCCGTACCCCTAAAAGAATACAGTAAAACCTCGATAAATTAATAACCTTGGGACTAGAGAAAATTATTAATTAAACGAGATATTAATTCATTGATTAATTAATAGACTATTAATTTACATAATTAACAGTATATTTTCATGTATATCTTTCTTTTTGGGGGGCTAACATGGTGAAGTTGGACAACCATTTTACTCTAGAATGCGTTCCACGAAAAAAACACTAAAATCGATAATGATATTGGAATAATTTCTTCTTGCAATACAAAATACAACACCAAATCAACTTATGCACTACAAAAATTCAGAGACGGGTTCAAACCGAAATCAATTTTGAGAAAAAACAAGCAACAATTGATTTTTATTATAAAAAAATATAAAATGTATTTGTATATCAAAAAAATATTAATTTATATATTAGTTGGGCTTTCAATGATTTTTCTAAAATATATTATCTAATAAATTTAGCGAAATATTAATTTATCAACCTATGGCCAAGTTAGGCTTAGCCAAAAATATTACTTAAAGAAGATAATTAATTTATCGAGTATTATCTTTTCGAGGTTTTACCGTATCTCTTCGATTCGGCTGAAATTGATAACCTAATTGAAGAGAAATTCATTCAATTTTGGGTATTTTTGTAACTACACAAAATAAATAAAAATGGATCAATATGTAATTTCACATCTTAAATACAACCACTTTAATAAGTAACCCTAACTCGAATTCTTTATAGGCAGTAAACCAAATTATCACCAATAGATCTAATACCAGTAATTGACTACCATTGATAAAATGCTCTAACTCGAATTTCTTTCAATTCAACAATTTTAACTTCAATAAGTTTACCAGTAATCTTTTTTGAATAAGTAGCGAAATAATTATCTGGTGGAAGTAGTGATTTACAAGTATCTCAAAGATTTATATTGAAATCACTAGATGATATACTACGTTTGTACAACTTCTCCATCTTCCTCTTCACTCAAAGTCTATGTCTGCTTATATGCTTATATTTGATCCATGTATATTTGATGTTTGCTGAAGATCTCTCGACGACACAAAAATCAAAACTCACCAGTATTCTAAGTCAAATGGGCAGGTATGCAAGTTTATTAATAAGATTATTAATAATATTAATATGATATTATTATGGACACACATCAAACATGTTTGTGATGCCCATTTTCAAGTACATTCTCAACTTGACAACAAATATATTTTGCAGGAATATGAAGAACCAGTAATATATTTTATTTTCTTGCACTTAGTAGACATTGACAAAAAGTAAATGAAAATAGAAAATAGACTCCAATAAATATGATGATATAATCTTCAATACATTTCAATGGTGGAGATATGAAAAGGGACTTAAGTAGCAGTAAGACTTTAGGGGGAAGGAACGTATGTACGTAGTTAGGGCGTACGTACGTCCTGGATCACAGATGACTTCCCCGTGTGGCTCGACGTACGAACGTCAATTCAACGTACGTACGTCCTCTCTTGGTTTTGTGTATATGGGCCGGTTTAAGCCCATTTCGTGTGTGTTTGTATGGCTATGTTATAAAGCCAATTGAAAAGGTTGGAAAACCTAATCTTCATGTGAAAGAGAGATTGTGAGAAGCCATTGATGAATTTGAGAGAACTCTTGTGAAGAAGAACACTTTGGTTTCTTCGTGAGGGCTTGTATAATCGTCTCTATTTGGAAGATTGTTGTTTTGGTCGTGGACGTAGGCAATATTAGCCGAACCACGTAAATCTTGTGTTTTGTGTTTGTTTTGTTTTGCTTTGTTTGATTCACACACTATTTCAATTTTGGGTATTGGTGCATAAGTTTCCGCTGCGCACAACAAGTGGTATCAGAGCTGCAAGCTAGATCTTGAGAGCCTTGAAGGTGTTTGAAGAAATTTCTGCAGGTGAGTTTCTTATTTGTGGTTTAAGGCAAAAGTTCTATCTTGTATCCGTGGGTTGTCAAGAAGGTGTTTGTTGAAATTCCCGTGTGAATTTCAGATTTGTTTACCTTCGATTGGTGATTGTTTAGTGTGTGAAAGTGATTAGTGATGTCAGACCCATCTTCGAGTAAGAATGGAAGAGTGTCATCTTTGAAGTTTGACATCGAGAAATTCAATGGTAGAAACAACTTCGGCATGTGGCAGTGCGAAGTTCTGGATTTGCTTGCTCAGCAAGGTTTGGAAGATGCTTTGGGTGAAAAACCCGAAAAGATGAAAGAAGATGATTGGTTGAAGTTGAATAGGCAAGTTTGTGGCGTGATTCGCCTTTGTTTGGAAAAGGACCAGAAATACTCGGTGATGAAAGAAACGTCTGCTAAGGAGTTGTGGAAGAAATTGGCTGATATGTATATGAAGAAAAGTTTAGAAACCAAGTTGTTTCTGAAGAAGAGGATCTTCCGCATCGATATGAGACCTAGTATTTCTTTGTCTGAACATCTGGATGAATTCAATAGGCTTATTGCTGACCTATTGAATTTGGATGAGGTTGTCAGTGATAATGACAAGTCTCTATGTCTTTTGAACTCTCTCCCCGATGAATATGACCATTTGTCCACCACTTTGTTGACGGGGAAAGAATCTGTTAAGTATGCTGATGTAGCAACGGCGTTACTGAACTATGAATGCAGGCGCAAGGACAAAGAAGTCCATAGGGGTTCAGGTCAACGTCCGAGGCTTTGATGGTAAGGGGACGATCCAATGATCATACTACTGGTAGCGGAGGAAGATCTCGATCAAAGTCTAGAGGTAAACCTCTAGCAAAGGATGAGTGTGCCTTTTGTCATGGAAAAGGCCATTGGAAGGTTGATTGTCCCGAGTTGTCAAAGAAGGAAGATTCTGTGTTTTCCAAAGATAATAAGGTAAATATTGCACATGCTGATGATAGTGATGATGATTCAAATTATTCTTTGGCTGTTATGGTTGATTGCTCCACTCAAGGGTGGATTATGGATTCTGCATGTTTTCACCATTTGTGTCACAGTAGAGATTTGTTTGCTAGTTTTCAAAAGCTAGACTGTGATGATTTTGTGTTAGGTGATGGTCGTCACATGAAAACACTTGGTGTGGGGACTATCAAGTTGAAGTTGGAGAATGGTACAGTTAAAGAATTAGTTGGTGTCCGGTATGTTCCGGAGTTGGAGGTGAATCTCATCTCTCTTGGAACTTTAGAGTCTGATGGTATGAAGATTGTTCTGCAAAATGGGGCTTTAAAGGTTGTTTCTGGTGCTTTGGTTGTTATGAGAGGGACAAGGCAACAAAATTTGTACTATCTTAACGGTAGTGTTGTTGGTTGTGGTGGAGATTCTTCTTCACATTTGGTGGATTGTTTGACTCCTCCCAGTTTGTCAAATTGTTTGGTTGATTGTGGCTTTGGTAGGCGTACCGGCAAGCATGGCTTGTTGAATGGTGGTAAGGTACGTAAAGTTTGTTTTGGGCATCCTTGTTTGAATGATAGTTTTAAGTTGGAAGAGATATCTCAGCAGGTGGAGATTGATGCCGCTCCTTATGAAAGTTTGTCTGGTAACACAGCTGACGTTAGTTTGCTAGCCACAGATGTTTGTTTGAAGGCTCAAGCCCATGAGCCAATTGGAGCTGTGAAGCCGTTGTTTGGAGACCTTTATAGGTTTCGGGGTGTTGATTCATACTCATCTTCAGTCGGTTATGGTCATAAAGTGGAGATAGTATTTCGTAGTTTGGACCCCATTGTTTTAGATTATGATTGTTGGCCCTCTACGGGCATTGGTGGGCATTTGTTTTGATTTGGCCCCTTGTGGGAATTTGGCCCTTCGGGGTATGGTGGGCATCGCATAGATGCCATTGGAGTGAACTACGGTGGTTTGATCCCTTAGAAGAAGGGTACGTAGGCAACCATGAGGTGGTGCAACCGCTTTGGTCCTTCGGGACAAGTATGGGAGTTTGGGACTTGGTGTCGGCTTAGATTTATTGAATCTTCGCGAGGTGGAGAATTGTTGGATTTTTTGGACGGAGGGAACTTTTTTGTTCAGGAACGTACGTACGCAGTTAGGACGTTTGTACGTTCCATTCGACAGATGACTTTAGGGGGAAGGAACGTATGTACGTAGTTAGGGCGTACGTACGTCCTGGATCACAGATGACTTCCCCGTGTGGCTCGACGTACGAACGTCAATTCAACGTACGTACGTCCTCTCTTGGTTTTGTGTATATGGGCCGGTTTAAGCCCATTTCGTGTGTGTTTGTATGGCTATGTTATAAAGCCAATTGAAAAGGTTGGAAAACCTAATCTTCATGTGAAAGAGAGATTGTGAGAAGCCATTGGTGAGTTTGAGAGAACTCTTGTGAGGAAGAACACTTTGGTTTCTTCGTGAGGGCTTGTATAATCGTCTCTATTTGGAAGATTGTTGTTTTGGTCGTGGACGTAGGCAATATTAGCCGAAACCACGTAAATCTTGTGTTTTGTGTTTGTTTTGTTTTGCTTTGTTTGATTCACACACTATTTCAATTTTGGGTATTGGTGCATAAGTTTCCGCTGCGCACAACAGGGATAAGATTTGTAGATGGAAAGAAGATGGAGGTCTGTGTTTGAGGCAAACAAAGAACATGAATCAGGCAATGCTCGTAAAGCATTGGTGGAGGTTGAAGAATGACCAACAATGTTTGTGGTCAAGTTACTTTAGGAGGTTATATCCCAAGTGGGATGAAGAATGGAAAACATGTGTCTTTAGTAAAACAGAGGCATCTCATTTCTAGAGAGGAATTAGGGGTCCATAGATTTGTTTAGAAAGAATGTCTTTTCGCAGGTAGAGAGTGGTAGAGAAGTCAGTCTGTGGAATGAGCCTTGGTTGAAGCTCCTTGAGAAGCCAATCCTCTTAAAGGATTGGATGGAAATACCTGAAAGGGATGGAGGCAATGGTGGTCGTACTCTAAGGAGGCGAAACAGGGGCAGTTTCAGCTAACTTATTCCCTTTTATTGTTATACTATATGTGGAGTTCTAGAAACAAGAAATTTTTGAGAAAAAGGATATCCAACACTCTCATGTCTTAGATAATTGTATGCATATGTGGAATAACTGGTTGATGTCACTTTCAGATATGAAGAATACTCCTGCTGCTGATGTTAGTCTAACTTCTCATGTTGCTACCAATTCAGATGCGTCTATATTGGAAAGAGATGAAGTTAATATAAATGAATGGATAAGTCCCCCACCAGGTTTCTTTAAAATTAATTTTGATGCTGCTTTTAACAAGGTCTCAGGTGAAGCAAGTACTGCCACAGTTTCTACTGATTGTGAAAGTGTAGTCCAAGCTTGTGCAACAAGAAATTTCAAGGCTAGTAATCCAGAAGAAGCGAAGGCCGTCGCTGCTGAAGTTGGGATCCTACTAGCTATGGCTTTTGACATGGATGGAGTAATTTTTGAAGGAGATTGTGCTACTGTGATCAATGCCATTCAAAATAATTCTGAAGAGGTTGGTTGGGAGGCTCAAAAGTACATTAGGAACGTGTGTTTACTAGCAAATAATTTTTCTTTTTGTAATTTTAGATAGTGTAGTAGGTTGTGTAATAAGAATGCCCATGATTTGGCAGCATGGGCATCTAGGAGTGGGTTGAGTTGCCCATCACCTGAGTGTTGTTTGAAGTCTGTAAGACCGCTTATTTTTGTTTAATATATTTTCTCTTCTAGCGAAAAAAAATAAATATGCCTATAGCTTATTAATAAGGCTAAGTTAAGAAAAATACAATTAATATTAAAGGAAGTAATTAGGACAGAAACAAACTTTATTCTAATCTATTATACTATATTAAAGCAGAAAATACCCCTAAAAAAATATCTTTTGAATTAGGCTATCAATTAGATTGAAATTGATAGTCTAATTGAAGAGAATTTTGATTAAGTATGGGTATATTTGTAATTACACAAAAGTGGACCACCATCATAGATATAATCAAGCCCAATTAGACCAAATCATGGGCATAATTAAGCCCAATAAAAAAAATTAAAAGTATACCCAATCCCAAGTATATCAAGTCCAACTCGTACCCAGTTGGACCAAATCACAAACATAATTAAACCCAATAAAAAATTGACTTTTACTAAACTGGCATACATTGGCTATTCTTATTAACTCTTACATTGGCTATTCTTATTAACTTTTACTAAAAATTGACTCTTACCCAATCCCAAGTATAACGTCATACATTGGCTAATTTTGCAGCTGACATTTCAACAATTGACTTTTATTATAAAAAAAACCAAAAAAATATTAATTAATTTATATATTAGTTGGGCCTTCAAGGATTTTTCTAAAATGTATTATCTAATAAATTTAGAGAAATATTAATTTATCAACCTATGCCCAAGTTGGGACCATCCCAAAATATTATTTAAAGGAGATAATTAATTTATCGAGTATTATCTTATCGAGGTTTTACTGTATCTCTTAAATTAGGGTAAAATTGATAACCTAATTGAAGAGAAATTCATTCAATTTTGGGTATTTTTGTAACTACACAAAATAAATAAAAATGGGTCAATATATAATTTCACATCTTAAATACAACTACTTTCATAAGTAACCCTAACTCGAATTCTTTATAGGCAGTAAACCAAATTCACACCACTAGATCTAATACCAGTAATTGACTACCATTGATAAAATGTCCTAATTCGAATTTCTTTCAATTCAACAATTTTAACTTCAATAAGTTTACCAGTAATCTTTTTTGAATAAGTAGCTAAATAATTATCTGGTGAAAGTAGTGATTTACAAGTATCTCCAAGATTTACATTGAAATCAACAGATGATTTACTACGTTTGTACAACTTCTCCATCTTCCTCTTCACTCAAAGTCTATGTCTGCTTATATTTAATCCATGTATATTTGATGTTTGCTGAAGATCTCTCAACGACACAAAAATCAAAACTCACCAGTATTCTAAGTCAAATGGGCATGTATGCAAGTTTATTAATAAGATCATTAATAATATTAATATGATATTATTGTGGACACACATCAAACGTGTTTGTGATGACCATTTTCAAGTACATTCTCAACTTGACAAAAAATATATTTTGTAGGAATATGGAGAACCAGTAATAATCTATTTATTTTTCTTACACTTAGTAGACATTGACAAAAAGTAACTGAAAATAGAAAATAGACTCCAATAAAGATGATGATATAATCTTCAATACATTTCAATGGTGGGGATATGAGATATCACCACACTTGTGGTGGAATCCGAAGAAGTGGAGGAGGAGGAGGACATGGTGTTGTGTGTAGGAAAAGGTTTTGGGGAGATGGTTTTCTTGAGAGAAAGGAAGTGGTTTTATGCAGTTCTTCACATCCCCAACCTCCTATTCAAAGCTATTCAATTTTTGGTGCTCTCTAGGAGCTGACTTTGAAGCTTTAAGTTTTTACTTATTTTTAATTTAGAGAGTTGTTGTTTGTTCAGACCTTGGCAGCCTCTTTTTAGCCAAATTGTAAGAGGTAAGGCCTTATGTCCCCCTCTAATGACTTTTATTGCTAAATCATTAATTAACAGGTAGGGGCCTGCCAAACCCCACCCCTCGACCTACTTACTGCAATTTCATGAAATTTGAGTTTTCCTTAATTTATGATCTAATGTATGTAAATGTGTTGCAGATGAGACTATATCAAAAAATGTCTCAAGATTCACACAGACATGGATCGTATGGCTGCTTTCCGGAAAGGGCCTAAGGGGATCTCTCTGTCACATTACAAGTAAGTCATCTTTATCATCGTAATAGTTTGCTAAATATTTCAAATTTTCAGGATGTTAACTGTTACAAGCCAATTAAGAGACACTCGACTGCTAATGGACTACTGTGAAAAAGATTGTTTCCCAAAGTGATGAAGCCTCAACAATCGAGCCAGTCCAAATTCTAATTGAGACTTTGAGAATTGAGAGTGCTGCAAAATCCCACCCTCTTGGATATCTTCAACTGCTTTGGGTTTAATTTTTATGTATATATAATAATCATTCAATTTCAATACTCAAAGATTTATAATAATTCTAAATGAAATCATATTAGATCATAGACTTTTGAAACAGGCTAAACAAAATATTACAACTTACAAACCAAAAGCAACATACCCCCCAAAAAAATAAAAATAAACTACAAAACAATCAGAATGCACGGGCCTAAGGACTAGTTCTTATTACTGTATTTGATTCTAGTTAATCATACATCATACTACATCATGCATGTGAGTATGTATGGAGAATAACCATACTCATACATATTACTGCCAATCATTAGAGACGAAACGTGTAGCACCAACATAAAACCCATTAACCCACATACACATACACAGTATTAATGACGTGATGTTACCCATAGGTCCCCGTCCATTAACGAAGACGCGTACATATGTTGATATGAATCATATGATCAATAACACGATTCAACTACAATTGATATGATTCTTAAATATACTAAGCACGTTTGTAATTATGATTAAAAATACTATGTTCTTTAGGCGGAATTATAAAATAGTATTAATCCAAACGATGATGTTAGAAGTAAGAACATGATTCATATTAGCGACTAATACCACATATAAACATAATTACCACTATCAATAAATAATAAGGATCATGAATCACATAATTAATGACTAATAAATACACATACCTTTGTCCATAGCCATTGATGATCCGAGAAGCTGCATAAGATCTAAGTTTCTCTCTTATTGCCTCTTAAAACTCTAATATGTGTTGTAATAGTAAGTGTATGAGGATCGAGATCACACACCAATTTATAGAGGTGGGAGAGAGGACCTAAATCTACAAACTTAAGCCCATTAGATCTAGACTGTCCATCATAGTTAAGATCTACGATAGATATGAATTTCACATAACCTATTACTAATTAGCTTATTTCTATATTAAACCAACGTTAAAGGTACATGGACCATATTATGGGTTGGGCTTTATATGTGGAAATTCCAACAATAGGGACATAGTCAGAAGCAAATGGTCTGGAGAGGTTGTCATTTGCTTTCATGGCAGTGGGAGTAGGCATTTTAGTTCTATTATCTATCAGGAGCTTAAAGATTTGGAAGTTGGGCTAAGGCTATGTATTGAAACTGGACATCTAAACATTGAGGTAGTTTCTGATTCATTGTTAGCAATTAATGCTATTTTGCGAAAAAATACTATACCATGGTACTGCAAGGATCTTATAGCTTCTATCAGGATTAATGCAAGGAAGTGTCGAAGTACAAGTTTTGCACACGTATATACCGAGACAAACAGGGCTGCAGATCTGTTAGCCTCCCTAGACAAGTCGGACTTGTGTAATTTTATTTGTTTTATTCCTTCCCTTATCAGAATTTGTCAAACATTGTAAGGGAGGATATTGTAACTGTTTATGATAGATTTTTCTAATCCAGCTTAGGGTGCGTTGAGGTATTTTTTTTTTTTTTTTTCGCATAGATACTAGCTTAGCACGGCTACAGGCTACGAGAACTTTCCAAAGTCTTGTGAAGTTCAAGTGGGAATTTAAAAGTTTTGCAGCACAACTGCACAACAATCGGATAAAGGGGCCTTACAATCATTTCATAAATCGAAAGAAAATGGAGTCCGGGTGCTCTAAAGGCAGCTGAAAGGGAGGTTTTTGTCTCCACCATTGCTTGCCACCCTAATTAGGAAGTTGTACTCCTAAAAGTCTAAGACTGTGAGATGGTAACTGCTGACTGCATGTTTGCAATTGGCCAAAATGCATGGCTTTAAAAAGCCACTTGGCAACAACATAAAACACGTGTCAGATGCCAGGTTTATAAATAGCTTCAATTGGTGATTCTCCGACCTTGGAGTCTCAGACACTTTCAGTCTAAACAGTTTTCAACCTACCTTAGCAAACCTTCTCTTTCTCCTTCTACCAACACCAACTCTATTTTCTTGATGGAGACTGGTAAGCAAATTTAACCTTGAACCCTAATTTTAATTTATTCTATAATAATGTTCATTTTAATCTATCTTTTGATTGTTTCATGAAAAAATGTTTTTCTCAACAATTGATATGTAGTATTTGCCTGATATGTAGTATTGATGACTGTGTTTGATCTTAATTTGTTTTTGCTTACATTGATTTGTTCTTGATTGCATGTTTTAGATTAATGATCACCTCTTGATTATGAAACTTGGCCTGATGTGATCGAATTGATTCAAATGTTTAAATAATAATAATAAAAAAAAACATTGCCTTGTTGTTAAATATGCGAAATCCTTACATATTGTGTGAGAAATTTGTTATGTTGCGACTTAGATTACAATATGCGAGTTCTTAGCACCGATCTGTAGGTTTCGTTTAGTTCCCCTGGAATGATTGAATAGGATTTGTGCTGGTCTATGCATGTGTTTTTTTTTTTTTTTTGCGAGTGAGTGAGAACGAGAAATAGTTAGGCACTGTACCATCCCCACTGCTATATTAAGAAGGTGATCTGTTGGATGGATTACTGTTTATTGTGGTCTGTGTGTTCATTTTGGCTTTCTAGCAATGTTCCATCCGTCTTGTTACAGATTATCCAATTGAACTCAAATGAGGATCACAAGCTTCACTTCTCTTAATTACGTATTGTACTAATAACTTGTGTCACACACTGTTTGACAGATTCTTCTCATTGTGATAGTTTCTTAAATATGTGATTCTTTTCATCGATCTGAACATATACAGTTGGGGGTGGGGAGGATGGAGGATGTCTTTCATGTATCTTCTTTTATTCATTGCTTCTATCAAAACCCATTTCCTTTATGGTTGGTAATTAAGAAGACATAATCCAGTTCCAACCATGAGTCATAATAGGTTAATTTGATCATACGATCTAAAGGTGGATCTTGACAACTGACACATGGACCTCATTAGAACATCATTTTATGTTTAATAGTCATTATCGACACGTGTGTATGTCTCTCACACAAATTATTTTGTCTAATTAGGATACTAACATTCTTAACGAAATTTTGTCGTTTAATATCGGTTCCTACTTCCCAGTTCTTTTGATACCCCTAAAATACCATAAAAACAGAGCAATTATATTAGAACGAGTAACGACCGTTACAAAACAACAATTGTGATAACCAGGCAACCGGCAGTTGTCGTTAAGCCTCTTGAGGTCATTTTCTGTTTAGTTGTAATTTTCGACATGTGTGTGTGTGTTTCTCACACAAAATACTTTGTCTAATTAGGATACTAACATTTTTAACGAATTTTTGTCGTTTAATATCGGTCCAGTTTTTTTTTTTTTTTTTGAGTCCAGTTCTTTTGATACCCATCCTATCACAAAATATATACCATAAAAAACAGAGCAGTTAGGATATGATGGCCAACGACACATGTTTATAGGTAACTACGCAGTTGTGCGCTCACATGGATACTAGGTATCCAGATACTCTCGACATTTCAAGTATTTTAAATAATCATTTTGTTTCTAAGAGTGTATACTATTTAGGTATTATTATAGAAACATGTGACGTGTGTGTGCAACACAAGTCATTAAGAAGTAGGAACAATTATATATGCCGGACAATTTACTGTTAAGAAAGCGCATACCTTTGTGCTGAGTTTTATATGCCGAACAATCTATATACTATATAATAGTGGAGCCTAACAAGTGCCACGTGGCGTGTTCTCAACAACTTGAGAATAGAACTTAAGCCCAACTTTAAGCTCAATTGAAGCCCAGTTGTAATTAAAAAGGAAATCCACCTTCTATGTCAATTGTCAACAAAGATTTATAGAAACCTTAAAACCCTTTAGAACTTGATTCTAAATCTCTTTTTCCTACTAAATTCTTCTTCTATTAAAATCCTTAATTCATATATAAAAACCATACTAAATACAAAAAATATTAATTATAAATCTCTACAAATTTAGGTTAAGAAGAGCATTAAAAAAATTCGGTTCAACAAATCATTTATAAAGTCATTATAAAATCTCTACAATTTTAGGTTGAGAAAGGCATTAAAAAAAAGTTGGTGATTTTCCATTTTATTGAATAACACAAATCCCGGTGTGTAGCACGGGTTCAACAACTTGTACTATATAATAATGGAGCCTAACAAGTGCCACGTGGCGTGTTCTTAACAACTTGAGAATAGAACTTAAGCCCAACTTTAAGCTCAATTGAAGCCCAGTTGTAATTAAAAAGGAAATCCACCTTCTATGTCAATTGTCAACAAAGATTTATAGAAGCCTTAAAACCCTTTAGAACTTGATTCTAAATCTCTTTTTCCTACTAAATTCTTCTTCTATTAAAATCCTTAATTCATATATAAAAACCATACTAAATACAAAAAATATTAATTATAAATCTCTACAAATTTAGGTTAAGAAGAGCATTAAAAAAACTCGGTTCAACAAATCATTTATAAAGTCATTATAAAATCTCTACAAATTTAGGTTGAGAAAGGCATTAAAAAAAATTTGGTGATTTTCCATTTTATTGAATAACACAAATCCCGGTGTGTAGCACGGGTTCAACAACTTGTTATGTATATATACCGTACGTGTTTCATTCACTGGACTTGTGTTGAATGATCTTTGTGGGCTACACTATCTTGGTATACAAAGCTAAATGAGCCCCCAATACTTCATTATTTTTATTTATAAAAAAAAAATAAAAAAAACAATAAATCTGTTGCCTACCATTGTTAGCTCAAAGTGATCTTGCATCATCATTACATGATTGACAAAATTTAATTGCTAGTGTTGACATGTTGTTTGCTTCCTTCAATTTTTACTCCGACTCATCTACTCAACAACCAATTTTGTCAATTTGTAGGTGACCCAAGATTGAGATTTTAATCTGTTAGGCCCATTCGGTTGGTTTTAACCTATTTAGGATCCACTCGATCTTGGGATTCTTGGAAGAAGTATTCTATTTCGCTGTCTAGGACAAATAAAGCTGAATACAAATTCCTTCGTCATTACTCTTCCAACTGTCGTGCTTTTAAAGATTTAAGTTGTCCAAGTCTTACAGTATGGCAGCGCTAATGTCTTAAATTAATGAAGTCTCTTAGATTAATTAGCATATACATGTAGGTCTTATATTTTTACTTTGCATAATAAAGGGGGTGCTTTCATTTTTCAGAGATGGCTCAATTTATTTGGTATTCGGTATTCCTGACACCACAACCCAAAAACTCATACAGATTCTTATGGTTTTTGAATACAGAGTTTTTACTAGCCTAAGCTGTGAACCAAAACTCAACAATTTCATATTATGGTGTTATTGCATTTTCATTCAGATCATAGAGAAAACTCCCTCTCTTCATTTCATATTATGGTGTTATTGCATTTTAATGTGCAAATATGATGTTGTTCCTACATGCATTCATTTCAAAAACAAGAACGTTATTCATTGATAATGTTATCCTTTTGCAAGCAGGTTACATATCGAAGAGGAGGAAGACAAAATTCCGAGGGATCAGTAGAACCAACAATGGAACTCCGTGATTGGAGTGGCTTGTCTAGTGATCTGTTGAGAAGTATATTCTCTAGAATGGGGAATATGTATTTATTTTGGATGACTTCTTTTGTTTGTCGTTCGTGGGCAAGTGCTTGTTGGGATATCTTGTATTGCGACGGTGATGTACTTGACTTAAGCACACTGAGGTCATTGTGCGATTTGGGCTGCCCTGTCATAGATAGAATATTGGTTGATCCTAAGCCTCCTAAAGAGGATCAATTTGATAGCATGGGGTCGGCTTATTTAGCTAGAGTGATGGAGAGTTTTTGCAATCGTTATGGTGACATGTTGAAGGATATACCTAAAGGAAGTCGTTATGGTTTGGTACTTCCTCTTGATCATCTTTTTGACAAGCATCTTGTTTATGTTGCTGAAAGGTACGCTCATCAAATTACCTTATCGCTCATCAAATTACCTTATCTAGCATAATCTTTTTAAATGCTAATTCATTTGGAAATGCTTGACCCACGTAAGATTCAGTAGATACCGGCTTGGCCTCTTTATATATAAGTTTGGGTATTTGTTATGATATTTGATCAATCTATGTACTGAATATGTGAGTTTTATACATAGTAGTTACTGTCTGTTGTTTGTCATTTATTGTTTGGGTTCATAATAACATAATTCTTTACCTAGTGAAATATTTACTTAGTCGCCCGGAACCTTTACCAAGTGAAATATTTTTGGAGACTCCAGTTATTTTTGGTGTGCAATCAGTGCAGAGGATGCAACAATTTAGAGCATCCCAACTGTGGGGTGGAATTTGGAGGTGTGGTAGGGGAAAACCACCACAAAATAACTATCTCACTGTCTTAGGGTTCTCATTTTCATCTCATTGGCTTTCAATTGCTTTAATTTAGGGGTAATCAACTTTTAATCACTGTCTTAGGGTTCTCTCAGTTGAGTAGTTTGACTGTGAGTTGACTTTAGTCAAGACAGTTTATATTATGTCAACGATCATAATGTCGTTCCATGTACTTCCCACAGTGCACCTCCAGATTGGCTACTGCCTCAGTTAACGGAGGATCTATGGCTGTGCTTGTTTTCCAGGAAAAAAAAAAACCGGAAAGTAAACACACGTCAGCTATTTTCTGTACTTTTGCTTTTCCGTGTGCTTGGTGATCTGAGTTATGTGTGGCCTCTCTGTAAAAGAATTTTAAAAACGTAAAACACGTCAGCATTTATTATTGTTTTCATAAACCTGGATTTCTACGTTAAACAAAAAATCTAGCATCTAATTCGTGGTCCCCATTGGTCCCCAAAGTTTTATATCTTGCCACGTTTCTTTTTTTCGGTTTCATAGTTATGCTAAACCAAGCAGCATTACCGGCAATAAATACAACCTTTTGAAAAATTGTTTCTTTTAAAAAAGAAAAATTTCCATTTCCGTTTCCCCTAAACTTCCAGGGAAACAAGCACAACCTATGTTTATGTAATATTGCGAACTATTAGCATCTTTCTAATATAATGACTATTCAAAGAATAATACAAGCAGAGCTATATTGTTTCTCCAGTAATGACTGCACTTCAATTAAAAAGAAAGTCTTTGTTGGGTTTTATGTGCAAAATGGCAGCAGGGAAGTATTTTGTTCAGGAACGTACGAACGGCTTTAGGGCGTTCGTACGTCAAATGTGGCAGACAACTTTTTCGGGACAGAACGTACGAACGTGGTTAGGACGTTCGAACGTCCCGTACGCCAGATCGTTGTTACGTGTTGTACACGTACGTACGTGATTTCGACGTACGTACGTCCTTCTCCAGTTTTGTGCATATGGGCCTGTTTTGAGCCCAATTCGTGGCTATTGTAAGGCTATACTATAAAGCCAAATAGAATTTGACAAAACCTTAACTTTTCTAAGAGAGAGATTGTGAGAAGCCATTAGAGAGTTTGAGAGAACTTTTGTGAGGAAGAAGACTTCGGTTTCTTCGTGAGGGCTTGTACAATTGTCTTGTGAAAGAAAAGCATCATCCTTTCTCCCCGTGGACGTAGGCATATTGCCGAACCACGTATATCTTGTGTCTTGTGTGTGATTGCTTGCTTACTTTTGTCGTTATCGTTTTACTTTCATATATTAGTTCAATCATCATATTTGTGCATTAGCATCCGCTGCGCACAACAGTCTTGGTATCTGTAAAATTTCCTCCCACTCCAAGCTCCAAGCCAGTTCCACACCGTCCCTTTAATCTCATTACAGGTTCTGATCAGAGTCTTCTCTTCATGTCTAAAAACCTTCCCATTTCTTCTCTTCCATAGAATCCAAATGATCGCATAAGGCAAAATATCCCTAACTTTAGAGCCCAACACTGTCCTTGGTCCAGCTGGCCAAGCTATTAACCATTCTTCCAATGTTTCAACCCTGAAAAATTCGAGATAAACGTCGTCTCTAGGCTGTAACATCATATCCCAAACTTACAAAGATTTAGAGCAGTGAAAAAAAAGATGGATGATGTCCTCATGAAACAGGTTGCAGAATGGACAGATAGGATCCAAGTGTTGACCGATTCAGATTAGTCAGAGTGAGTCCTACCCAAAAGCGCAGTCCAGGTGAAAATTTTGATTGTAAGGGGCAGCTCCTTCTCCCATACCAGGTCCACTGAAAAGGCCTGAATAGAATCATTCTCGCTTCTAACATCTCTAAACAATTCCTCATACATTGACTTAACTGTGAATCCTCGTTGTCTAGGGGTGTAAATTTCTGCCGATTTTCAGATTTTTTCGATTTCTGATCCAATTTTTTCCGAATTTGAAATGGATTTTTGTAGTTTCGATTTCGAATTTTCGATTTTTTCGAAAAGAGATGGAATGGAATTGGAACTACTCCTGTGAATCCGATCCGATCCAATTTCCGATCCGATTTTTTCGATTGTTAATCCGATTTGATTTTCGGATAAATATTCCAAAATTTCTGATAATTTAAAGATTTAATTATTCTTATTTTTAAAAATATACGTACATATAGACATAAATATGATATACCAAATTTAAAATTACATGAGGACTCAATAACAAATTATAGTTAGTCTCAAATCTTAATGTAATCAAATATCAATGGATGATACAAAAAAAAAAAAAAAAAAATAATATAATAGTAAATTATTGGTTAGTTTATATTTTCGATTGAAGGTCTATGCTTATTAGACAGATTAATTCTTTTCTTGTTCATGCAACTTTACTATTATATAAATTTTAACCTAAATACTCACTTTGACAACAAACTTTGATCTTGGTTGCAAAACTGACAATGTAGTACAAACTTAGCAACGAACTTTGATATAGCTTTCTTAATTAATATTGAGAACAGAATCCGGTTACTTTCGTTAGCGCACTGACTGACGTGTAAAATCTTTGAACATGTGGCGTTGACCGATACACGGTGTCATTAATTATTGCCATGTTTGCACAATATCAAGCTTGTGGTAGGCACATATTTTTATTAAAATAAAATAAAAACTAATTTAATCTTACAAACAACCCAACAACTTTAATTAAATATATGTTTTTAGATAAAAACCCTATAGTGGTACCTTATTCATCTAACCTATTCATTTCTCACCAACATTCTCTTCTCTTCTTACTGTTAAAGCTTCAATTCTTGTCCAAATAGTGAAGATTCAACTTTTGAAAACCCCCAAATTGCAGAGAATAAATCAATTTCAAACAATAGAAAGCTTTAAAACAAACATATTTTACCAATATTATATGTTCTAAACAAACAAAGATAGAACCCTAGTTTATTGAAAACCTAGATTAGAATACTTATAAACTTTCTCCAAAAGGTCATACGGCCCCACCATGTTGAATCTTCACTATTTGGACAAGAATTGAAGCTTTAACAGTAAGAAGAGAAGAGAATGTTGGTGAGAAATGAATAGGATAGATGAATAAGGTACCACTATAGGGTTTTTATCTAAAAACAGATATTTAATTAAAGTTGTTGGGTTGTTTGTAAGATTAAATTAGTTTTTATTTTATTTTAATGAAAATATGTGTCTACCACAAGCTTGATATTGTGCAAACATGGCAATAATTAATGACACCGTGTATCGGTCAACGCCACATGTTCAAAAATTTTACACGTCAGTCAGTGCGCTGACGAAAGTAACCGGATTCCGTTCCTAATATTAGTTATGAAAGCTATATCAAAGTTCGTTGCTAAGTTTGTACTACGTTGTCAGTTTTGCAACCGTTTTGCAACCAAGATCAAAGTTTATTGTCAAAGTGAGTATTTAGGATAAAATTTATATAATAGTAAAGTTGCATGAACAAAAAAAGAATTAATTTGACTAATAAATAAGCATAGACCTTCAATTGAAAATATAAACTAACCAATAATTTACTATGACATTATTTTTTTTTTTGTTGAATCATTCATCGATATTTGATTACATTAAGATTTGAGACTAGCTATAATTTATTATTGAGTCCTAGTGTAATTTTAAACTTGGTATCATTTTTATGTCTATAAGTACGTATATTTTTAAGAATAAGAATAATTAAATCTCTTTAAATTATTGAAAATTTTGGAATATTTATCGGATTAACAATCGAAAAAATCGGATCGAAAATCAGATCGAATCGGATTCACCAGAGTAGTTCCAATTCCATTCCATTAAAAATCGGAAATAGGAAATTCGAAAATCGGAACTGCAATAATCCATTCCAAATTCAGAAAAAATCAGATCAAAAATCGAAAAAGAATTTGGAAAATTGGCAGAAATTTACACCCCTACGCTAGCCAATCAAAAAAAAATCATATAATACTAGTCTTTTAGTCCTTTGACCCATTAAATACACATAGGCTGGGTTGTAGAAATACATGGATTTTTTTTAAAAAAAAAAAACATATTATAATCTATTAAATTTGGGATTTTTTTAACTTAACCCTTCCCTTTCCGTCTCTTTACCCAATTTTTTTTTTAACCCCCCCCCCCTCCGCAATGTTTTTTTTCCCGTTACCAGTAACAGAGTACTTACCCGTTATTTTAGTTGGGGTTTATGTTTAGAAGTAAAGTTTTGATTTTGGAGTTTTAAAGCTTGAGTATTTGAAAAAAAGGGTTTTGAAAGGTTAAGTTTATGACCATGGGTTTTGAACTTATGAAAGTAAAGTTTTGATCTTGAATTTTAAAGTTTGGGTTTTTAAAGTCAAATGTTTTTATATTAGTTGGTACACAGTGGGTTGATGTTGGAGTTGCAAAATTTTCTACTTTTAAGCATAGGTGAAAATATCGAATAATCCCGATTATCCGATTCGTGAAAAACCGAATTATTCCACGAATATCCCTAAGCCAATGTCGAAATGGGGAGGTTTGGCAAATATGCTTCTCGCGAAATATTGCCCGAAGATTCACGAATATTCCGAAAAATTCGGTAGAATGGGGAGGTTTTCTGCTAATATCATGTTTTTCTTCTTCTTTCAATGTATAAACTTATAATTCAACAATAGAATATATAAAACACACCCCTTTTTTATTATATGGCCATTATCATCCAAAGAAAGATATGCGCTTTAATTTAAACACACCCATTTTTATTATATGTGTTATGCATTAATTTGGGTATTGAAATTCGAAATTGCAAGTATCGAGAAAACTAAATAAGTTATAAAACACTGTAACATTGAATCTTGGAGACAAAATGTATGGTGGTTTTTGCAGAACTTGAAACTTGGGGAAGATAACCCATAGATTCCGAATTTTTCATAAATTTCGTATTTTTCAAATTTTTCGTTAATATCCGAATTTATCGGGTCGGAATGAGGAGGTTTTTGTTTCGTATTATATCCGTATGCCGTACCAGTTCAAATTCCCCAAAAAACGGAAAAATTCGTGAATATCCGCCCGAAAATTTTGACTTTTCACCTATGCTTTTAAGCATAGGTGAAAATATCAAATAATCTCGAATATCCGATTCGTGAAAAATCATGTTTTTAGCTAATATCATGTTTTTCTTCTTCTTTCAATATATAAACTTATAATTCAAGAAAAGATATATATTTTCGATTAAACACTCAATAGTCATACAAACACAAAAAGAAAATAGATGAGATCATGTATCTCAGGTGATCAATTTGCAGAGCTCTACTTGATTTTGTGTAAAATAACACTAACAAGATGAACCTTGTTCTTTTCTTTCATCATCCCCACCAAAAAAAGAAAGAAATAAACATCTCACTAGAGTAAATATACTGGTAGTGTTTCATTTCATAACTTCTCAATAGAGTAAATAAAAGTTTAATACATTCTTACCTAGTTCACACAAGAAATCTAAGACAGAACTATTACACAAGATAGTTTTACTTCATACATGTACGATGATATCATATATTGAACAAAAAAAGTGAGGAAACAAGTTTGTTACTTTTGTGGTTCTTCCCTCTCTTGCCAAGTCATTGAAAATGATGGAATGATATCAATAGCCAAAACTGAATGACAACAAGCCACGATCTGCAGATATGATTTCAAATTGGGTTGAGAATTTGAGATGATGATAATTAGAACTTTGGTTGAGAGGATGATAATGAGAGGTGATTTCGATTTGGGTTGAGATGATTTTGAAAGTTGTGATGATGATGATGATGAAAAATGGTAGAGATAATGATTCTACATTTATATGAGTATTAAAATTCGAAATTGCAAGTAATTAGAATCATTGAAACTTGAAGTCAAATGGTGGTATTTGGTTGTTTGCAGACTTAAGTGAAAAAAATCAAGCGGTACGAATATTCACGAATTTCGGACGAATATTCACGAATTTTTCCGTTTTTTTTTTGGATTCGAAGCGGTACGACATATGGATATAAAACGAATAAAAACCTCCCCATTCCGACCCGATATATACGGATATTCATGAAAAATTCGAAATCTTTGGGTTGTCTTCTTTAAGTCTGCAAACAACCAAATACCACCATTTTTCTTCAAGTTTCAGTGATTCTAATTACTTGCAATTTCGAATTTTAAGACTCATATAAATGTAAAATCATTATCTCTACCATCTCTCATCATTATCATCACAACTTTCGAAATCATCTCGACCCAAATCGAAATCACCTCTCATCATCATCCCTCTCAACCAACGTTCTAATTATCATCATCTCAAATAACAGGTAAGTTCGATTTTATTGGTAACGGGATTTTTTTTTTTGTTGGCGGTTCGCCGGGGGGGGGGGGGGGGGGGTTAAATCAAATAGTCTGTTTAGGGGTATTTAGGTCAGAAAAAAAAAGAAGGTAAACAGGATAAGAGACGGAAGGGAGACGACAGTTGGTTAAGTCCAAGTTTGGACAAAAGGGGGGGTTTAGTCCAATCGCGACCATAAAAGGGGGGGTTAAGTCTAAAAATCTCATTAAATTTTGAAATACAAATAAAAAACCTTTAAATTGTTTGGTGATTTTAGTGATTTATTATACAACATTGTGCAAATACTAATATGTAATAATTCAAGTGAAATTCTTATTATGCATTTCCGATTTCTTAATGAAAATACAAAAATTAGCCAAATCAAATGAATGTTTTTCAATATCGAATCAGATTAGATTTTAATTGTAGATATGATTCAAACATGGTTTTGGGTTGATGATATAATATTTAGTTATATTGTCACAATCAAACAAAGTTGTATACAATGAGAGAGGGACTTACCATGCCATCAATGTAGAATGAGAAGAGTCCCTTATCGCAAGGGTTTTAGCTTCATGAGATGTGATTGGATAGGGGATAAAACCAATGACCTTATGTTTAGTGGGACGAAAACATCAAGAACTTGTAAGCTTAATTCATATTCATACCATGGCACTTGGGATATGTAGAATTGTAGATAGAATTAAAGGGAAACATGACTTATATACTAAAATATGAAGTAGGTGTAAGTGTGTAACGCCTTGGATTCGACGGAGTGGTCCCACAGCTCTTAAGGAATGTCCTAGCAAGATAGTATAAAGAATGATGAAATACATTATCATCGAGGCCTTCTAAATATTCTTGGCTGTAAAGAATGATTGTTTTGTTTGTTTTTTCATCCAGAAAAAGTACTGGAGCTCATGAAATTTTAAAATTTGTAGCTTAATTAATTAGAATTTCAATCAAAATTTGATATACAGTATTAATAATTACATAATATTTATAATATAGTATTGGATGCTCTTTTCATTCTTTTGCTGGATTTTGTTTATATGAGTGTATGGCAAAAGCTATATTTCATTTAATAGCAACCTAATTGGGAGTTCGTTTGCTTGAACAATGAAACCGGCATGAAGTGGTTTGACATCAATTTTGTGACAAAGTGTCTTTGGTTATCTCGCCTTGAATTCATTGTTAGGAAAATCAAGATGTACGCATGGTCGTCTCGTGTCCTTCGTGTCTTATTGGGTACTGGACGTACGTACCGAGTTAGGACGTACGTACGTCCACTGAGGCAGCAAACATCTTTTGGTCAGGACGTACGTACGCAGTTAGGACGTTCGTACGTCCAAGCAGGCAGCAAATTTTTACCGTGTGGGGACGTACGAACGTTGATTCGACGTACGTACGTCCATTATGGATTTTCAGTATTTCGGCCCATTTTCCTTGGTTTCCAACCCTAAGTATAAATAGGGTTTCTCTTCCAAAGAACAAGTCAGTTCTTTGGCCGTCCATTCTTCTTCTAGTTCATGTGTTTTGGTTTAGGTTTTGATATTGAAAGTGTTTGTGGCTATTGAACTCAATTCCCTTTCTTCCCCCTTCTCTCAATTCATATCTTTGTGATCTTCAAGAGTTATTGTGAATTCGGCTTCGAGTCTTCTTGTGTGTTCATCAAGAAGTCGAGTGTCTTGTGCGTACATCAAGGTGCTCTGGTGAAGTCAAGGTGTTAGAGATAACCAGGAGTATCAACTCGCAGTGAGTGCAGGTAGTTGATAGGTTTGTACATCTCTTTTCATCTAGTGGATTATTTTGTTGTCGCGAGGACAACCGTGGACGTTTCCCTGTTTGGGTTTTACCACGTTAAAAATCTATGTGTGTTATTTACTTTCTGCGTATTGTTTGATTGCTTGTTTGAATTTACAATTGTTATACTAGCACTATTTGTAGTTTCTCAATTGGTATCAGAGCTGGGGGCTGGTTAAGGAGCGTAAAGGCTCACGCTAACGATCAATAGTGTTTTATGGAACCTCACAAGGTTGCTACTTCAAGTCTTCCTCCACAATTCAGTGGAAAAGACTTTGGTCATTGGAAAGTACGGATGCGAGCTTATCTCCAAGCCTTAGGAGAAGAAGTCTGGCTTTCTGTTATCACAGGGTGGAAAGAACCTCTGACTACTACAGGTACTGGTGATACTGCTGTTACATCACTGACGCCACGTGAAAAGTGGACGCCTGAACAGAAGTTGTTGGCAAATTATAACAACAAGGCACTCAATGCTATTTTCATGGCATTAAATGCTAGTGAGTTTCGTCGGGTGCAAGGCTGTGAAGAGGCTAAAGATGCATGGAACAGGCTTATCTGTACACATGAAGGTGACGAAACAGTCAAAGAAAGTAAGCTGGAACTGTTAACATCTCAGTTTGAGAATCTACGGATGGATAATTCTGAGACCTTTGATGATTTCTTTATTCGTCTCCAAGACATCATAAACTGCAGTGCGGCTATTGGTCATGCATATACTGACACACAAGTGGTACGTAAGATATTGCGTGCTTTGCCTCCTCGGTTTCGTTCTCGTAAGGATGCCATCACTGAGAGTAATGTGATTAAGAACATGTCCATCGAGACACTTGCTGGGAAACTAAGGACATGTGAGATGGAACAGGCCTTGGAAGAACCTTTGAAGAACAAATCTGTAGCATTTAAAGCTACATCGTCTAAAGAACCTTCCACAGGACCTTCTGATGATGAAGAACAGGATGTGGATGATAACTATGCGTTTCTGTCACGTAGCTTTCAGAAGATTCTGAAATATCAACAGAATCGAGACCCTCGAAAGCGATTTCCTGATTCCTCAAATGCTCCTAGGTGTCGTGGTTTTGAGCGATTCTCTGTGGATGGGAGAAGAGCTCGAGTTGATCGTAAAGATGTCCAATGTTACAAGTGTCGTGAATATGGACACTTTGCAAATGAATGTGACAAGAAGGTGGATCGCAAACCTGGTGATAATTCCAAAGCGAACCTCACAGTAACATGGGATGATTCAGATGAAGATGATGATGGAAATCTCTCAAATGTTGTCTCCAATTATGTGGTCTTCAGTGCATCCCTGGATGAACATCCAGGAGGTATTGTATCCTCTACTGATGATATTAATGTTTCTGATTCTGGTGTTCATGCTACTACTAGTGAATTATGTGATATGTATAAGTTTTCCATGCAACAAGTAAAGTTGCTTGAAAAAACTAACACCGTCTTGCAGGATCAGGTAGATAGTCTTGGGCAGGATATATGCAATCTTACAGGTGACTCCAACATGTTGAAGGAAGAATTTGTGAAGGAAAAGGAGGATTTCCAAGTGCGTATTGCCACTCTGGAAAAACTGAATAATGATCTGGAGACACGGTATCGATCCCTTGTATTGGAGCATGAGAAAGTAAAAGATGAGTTGTTTGCTGCTAACAAACAATTGGTTGGGTTTGGTAAAGCAAGTGCTAATCTAAACTCTATGTTGGGAATTGGTAAATCCCATTCAGATAAATCTGGTTTAGGTTATGACACATCTGTTCCTCTTTCTACTGCTAGCACTTCCCGCACTACCTTTGTGCGACCAACAAGTGTCGCTCTTCCTGCTCCTGTGCAGGTGTCTAGTGTGGTATCACCACCCAAGGTTACTCATGTAAAGCATGTCCCGAAAAAGAATTTTAGACACAAAGGCTTTAAATGTCTAACATGTGGTCGCATGGGTCACACTTCTGCTTTTTGTTGGAATAATTTGTATCCTGCTCATCATCCCTCTTTTGCAGGTAATTCATATTGGAACAAGTCTTCTACTTTCTCCATGCAGGCTCCATACATGTGGAATGGCTATGCTCCGTGGGGTTTACCCAGAACTTCTCCTTATGGAAATCGTCCTCAAACAACACCCATGCCTACTCCACCACCACATTTCTGGGATAGGAGTATGGATGCATCCAGGAAAATGGTATCTCACATGGCTCGTTTGGTTGAACCAATGCCTTTATCATGGTATCTTGACAGCGGTTGTTCGCGTCATATGACAGGTGATAAGACTCTAATTGATAACCTGACTCTTGGTTATGGAGGTAAGGTTAGGTTTGGTAATGGTAAAATGCTTCCGGTTGAAGGTAAAGGTAACTTTTCTGAGGTTGGATCGCTCAATAGTCATGAGCTTCTTTTTGTTAAGGGTCTTAAGTCCAACCTATTGAGTATTAGTCAGTTATGTGATGCTAAGTTTAAGGTTGTGTTTGAGGATAATAGGTGTGATGTTTTTGATTCCAATCATATCTTGGTGTTAACTGGTAGTCGCTCATCTGATAACTGTTTCATTGTCACTACACCTCTTCCGCATTCATATACCTAATGTGTTCTTTGGAACTGTCTGTGTTTAGGATGTTTAGGTTCGGTCATTTATTATTGTTGTTGGTATTGAGGACATACTACATTCTCTATTGTGTGGATTCCATTTTTCAGATGTTTCTAGTTTGGCGTCCTCAACTGTTTTTGTGTCATGCATAGTTGTAGGGTTACATTATACTCTCTTCGTATTGGTAGTTTCTTGCATGATGCATTTACATGTGGTTGGCTTGTCTTTTTCAATACCTGCATAACTCCAGTTTTCTATGGTTTCTCTTCATGATCGTTGTTTTTCTTTTATATTTACTCACCTCTTGTAAGTGGTCAATTACTCACAAAATCCCCAGCCATTTGAATGTCTTGAGAGCATACTCATTTGGCTAAGAACCCGTTGGGGCTGTGAGGGTCATGCTCTGACGGATGCACTCAGGAGATGTTAGTTCTTGTGTTGCACGTTATCATGGTATTGCACTTCTTGAGTGCGTTTTGCCGAAAAGATGTAGGCTACACCCTACCCTCGTGTTCTGGTAAAAGATGGAGATACTTTATACTCCCACACGGGAATGGCATTTTTTTTAACACAAAAAAAAAAAAAAAAAAAAAGGAATGATAAGTGTCTGTCACACTTGTCTAGTTGGAAGACAAGAAGAAAAACAATTTTTCTGTGTTTCCTTGGTTTTGTTGTGCTCGGTTTCACCTTCTCCTTGGTCTACTTGCAAAAGACTTCCAATGTATTCAATGATTTTTTTTTTTAGTTTGTTTCCGGAGGTTGGTATTGGTCTATCAGGTTCTTCTACATGCTTGCATCATTCTAGTAAGTACCATGTCATGGTGTATGATGTCGTTATTCGATTTTGCATTGTCTTGAGGTTGAGGGTTGTTTATACTGTATTCGGCTGTAATTGGAATCCTTATGATAAGTAGAAGTGTTTTCTTGTGATGTCTCTCAATATTTGTTCTTGGTAGTTCTTTGGTTTATTATCTGATTGTTTGGGTGGTTCTTCATTTTTTTTATATATATATATATATATTTAAACAAAAAAAAAAAAAAAAAAGGGGTTCGTACGAACGCTTTCATGACGTTCGTACGTTTAGGTGGGCAGATCTTTTTTAAACGTACGAACGCTCCTAGGACGTACGAACGTGATCTTAGTCAGATGTTCAGTTTTTGGGTCCCGACGTTCGAACGCTTTCAGAACGTACGAACGTTTGTCATACAGTCCGGCCCATTTGTGTTCTTATTCAAATTTTATTTTGAACCAAAGGCTAACTGTTACATCAATCGTGCCCCTTTCTTCTCTCTTGCACGAACATTAGGACGTCTCCACCTTCCCTCACCGTCTTTTGTTTGGTCTTTCTCTTCCTCTTCTTCTTTGGTGGTTGTTTATTGCTTCACTCAAGCAGTTTTTTCTCCTTGGTGTCCACTCTGTTCTTTATCAAGTAAGTGAACTCGACTTCTTCTCACATTCTTCTTTTTCTCCCTCTCCTTCCTCTCTTGGTATTGCATGATTATTCTCTTGGTTTTGTTGAATTGCATGGTTAGTTTAAATTTTTTTTGGAAATGTTTGTTTCGGTTTATATTGATTGTGTTGGTTAGTCTTTCACTTCATCTCCTTGAAATTGGTGGACAACTTGGCTCTTTCTGTTTATTGTAACTTCTACTCTATTGTTGGGTCTTTTTGGTCGTGTGTTTGGGCGTTTGACATTCTACATTGTTGTCGATTACATGTGTCTTGTTTCTGCACATCAAGTGTTTGATTAAATGCCTCAATGACATAGTTATTGTTTATTTTGTCGTTTTTCTTACATTGTTGAATTGTTTGCTGTTGTGCTTGTGTAGACAATGGCTTCCAAGCGTGCACGCACCACTCCCACCACCACGGCCTCCACATCTAAGGGTGCGTCTTCTCGTGCTCCACGGGGTCGAAGCTCCACTCCGGCCTTGTCGCCTCCTCCCACATCTCTTGGTGCTCATCCTCGAGCAAAAGCTATTGTTCCTGAGCGATTCTTTGACTTGGCAGACATCGCTGCTACCCCTCTTGGGACTACTCAACTTGGCAACATAACCTTATTCTTTGAGACTCGGAATTGGCTAAGGGTGGCTCAACCAATCACCAAGTACTCGGTTGAGCATACGATAGCCTTCTATGAGACGAAGACACCCTCGCAGAATCGCTCGAGTTTTTCGGTCTTGATTGAAGGTCGGAGATACACTATTTCTCCTAAGGTGGTACGTGAGGCGTTGGGTATTGACGGTGATTTTATTCCTGAAGGTGCTGTTTCTGTCAGATGGCCCGTTCCGGATACGATTCAAATTGACTTTGTCAATCAAGTTCAGCAGATGTTTATTGATAGTGTCACGGAAAGGTATCATGCCAAGCACTACAGTGCCATCTTCTTGCACATGGTTGCCCACTCCAACATCTATCCCTCCAAGGGCAACAAGATCATCATGACCGACGACATGGTCAAATTAGTGGTTTGTATGTCGGTGCACCATCTTCGTCTTTCTGAGGTCATCTACACACGAATGCTTCAGATCGATGCAGCTAAGGGTATTCTTCCTTTCCCTAGCTTTATAATGACTATACTCAAGCACTTGGGTTTTCAGGGACAGTATATGGGGGTGAGCCCTCCACGGTTCGTTGGCCATGATTGGGTCAACGCCATCAAGAAGGGCTGTCAGTCTAGAAAGTCGGCCTTTGAGTCCGTGCGTGCGCGTCTGACGCATCACCTAATTTGGGGAGGCAGGGCACTTGTTCGCCATGATGATTTTGATCGGGCTTTGACCTCTGGACGCCCCATCTCAGCCTCTGCTAGGGGCAATCGGGCTGTTGTAGCAATTGATGCTCGGGTTTCCTCTCTCCGACGTCGTCAGGATCATATGGATGCTCGGTTAGATCGTTTTGGGGTCATTCTCTCTCGTCATGATGTCATGATCAGTGATATTCATGCGATGAACGTTGCTCAGATGCGTCATCTACAGCTGGACTTCACTCCCACCGACTTGCCTCCATTTCCGGAAGAGGTGCCTCATGTTCCAGGTGAGAGTGATGGTGATGACTCAGAGAGTGAGGACGAGGGTGATGGTGAACACAGTGATGGTGCCTCGGAGTCCGAGTAGTTGGTTTTTCTGGTTTCCTCTCCACATTTTTGTACTTAACTTTGCTCTTTTGATATATCGGTTTGTTTCTATTTTTTTTTGATATTGAGCATGTTATTGGATATTGCTATTTTAATATTAGTTCAAGTTTTTTTTTGTTTTGCAGTAAATTTCTGCTATTTAGGTAATGGACCTCTCTTATTGGGCCCATGTTAGGTTTACTCTTGTTTTTCCTATATATAGTGGAGTCTTCTCTTCTTTTACTCCTATTGTATCTTCTTACCTCCTGCTAGTTCTCTCTTTGTTCTTCAGAATTTCCAATGGCAGAATATGAACTTCATGGTGTATTTGTTCCAGGTGTTGGGTATGTGTCGTTTATGGTGATGGAATATAAAAACAATGCTAAGGTTTGTCGTTTATGTCGCGTTCCCCATGGGTATGACTATATTCATCGACCTTTTCTTAATCCTTGTTTGGTTCATGTCAATCATTGGGAGAGATTACCGGGACATCTTCAAAATCACATCTTGGAGTTGGTTGGTTATCCGAAGGTTCCAGGACTTGCTGCTCCACTTACCGACTGTGGCTTGGACAGCAGAATTGAGGAGTTGTTTTGTAAGAGTGAATGGTTGGAGGATTATGATGATCATGTGATTGCTCGGTGGAATAGGCCTTCGGCTCGTGCGGAAGCTTACTTCTCCAAGCTTCCTCTAGGTCATTGGGAACGGGTTTTTCGAATTCGTTAACTTAAGCCTTGTGTTTTGGTCGTTTTGTCTTTTATGTTTATGGATTCCTATGTTTGTTTATTAGTTGATTTCATGAACTTTTAACAGTTGGATTAGTTTTATCTTTTTATCTGTTTTGTCTTTATTGTTTGGTATTGATTTCTTTTTCTTGGTTCTTTGTTTATTGTTGTTCTTTTATCGTTTCTTTAGTTGGTTGGTTATTTTCTTCACTTGTTGTGACAAAAAGGGGGAGATTTATGACTCTAATTACTAACAATCGTCTTCTTGTTGTTAGGTTATTTTTGGGTCATGTTTCAGGTATGCTACACGTATGGGGGAGTGAACGTGTTGATGATTTTAGACGTTGTATAGTTATGGGGGAGTTCGAGTGTCAAAAATATTTTGGAGCTCATGAAGTATGGGGGAGTTGCTCGAAGGAACTTCTGTTGAATCCTTGATTGCTTCGGAAATTCCTAGTTGCTTCCGTTCGGTCTCTGATGGTTAAAGCATCTTGCTAAAGCTGGATAACAAGAATTAGTGACTTGTTATGTGTTTCTATCTTGAGTGATTTTGTAGGAATGTTTTATAAATGCCATGGTTTGGGCTTGTAAGCACGTTTTATAAGTGTTATTAGAGTCATAGGTTTTTGTCACAAAATCAATGTCAAAGGGGGAGATTGAAACCGGCATGAAGTGGTTTGACATCAATTTTGTGACAAAGTGTCTTTGGTTATCTCGCCTTGAATTCATTGTTAGGAAAATCAAGATGTACGCATGGTCGTCTCGTGTCCTTCGTGTCTCTTGGTTCTGTCTAGGATAAGTTATTGGGTACTGGACGTACGTACCGAGTTAGGACGTACGTACGTCCACTGAGGCAGCAAACATCTTTTGGTCAGGACGTACGTACGCAGTTAGGACGTTCGTACGTCCAAGCAGGCAGCAAATTTTTACCGTGTGGGGACGTACGAACGTTGATTCGACGTACGTACGTCCATTATGGATTTTCAGTATTTCGGCCCATTTTCCTTGGTTTCCAACCCTAAGTATAAATAGGGTTTCTCTTCCAAAGAACAAGTCAGTTCTTTGGCCGTCCATTCTTCTTCTAGTTCATGTGTTTTGGTTTAGGTTTTGATATTGAAAGTGTTTGTGGCTATTGACCTCAATTCCCTTTCTTCCCCCTTCTCTCAATTCATATCTTTGTGATCTTCAAGAGTTATTGTGAATTCGGCTTCGAGTCTTCTTGTGTGTTCATCAAGAAGTCGAGTGTCTTGTGCGTACATCAAGGTGCTCTGGTGAAGTCAAGGTGTTAGAGATAACCATGAGTATCAACTCGCAGTGAGTGCAGGTAGTTGATAGGTTTGTACATCTCTTTTCATCTAGTGGATTATTTTGTTGTCGCGAGGACAACCGTGGACGTTTCCCTGTTTGGGTTTTACCACGTTAAAAATCTCTGTGTGTTATTTACTTTCTGCGTATTGTTTGATTGCTGGTTTGAATTTACAATTGTTATACTAGCACTATTTGTAGTTTCTCAAACAAAACATCCACGCTCCAAGTTCTTTCCATGACTCTGAAGGGGGTTACCGGTAAAGGCTTTTCAAGGGCCATCCGCAACTGGAGGAATTTGGAAGAGATATCTTTGTTTACACCAAAGGATGAGCACTATACCCACGTCCTGCAAGAGATTGGCATAAACTGTAGGAAGTTGGATACATTGAGTATAGTATGCTATCCTTCCTGGTATCCCAATTTATTCCATCTCAACGAATATAATTCTCAAGTCATAGATAGCAATCTTAGAAATTTGTGGAAATTGGCCTTCTCGAATTGCTATGTTCATAAATTTGGGTTGCTAACTATATTGAGCAAGTGCAGACGACTAAAGGTGTTAGAGCTTACAAGGTGTTGGAGGGCACTAGAGGAGGCTAATGTCACCAAGCGTACAAGAGCATTGGATAAAAAACCAATTAGCTACAGTCGGGACATTTATCAGTAACACTGAAGAAGTCTGAAGGCAGTCGCAGTGAATGGCTGGTTGATACGCTAGCAGGAGTGCACAACGTTATGTATGTGATTGAACATTTGTGGACAGAAGCTGGGGATGCAGTCTGATGCATTTTTCTGATATTAGCAATTGCCCTGAACTCAGAGGGAGGTTTTCTGGTTGGAAGTATTGTATTGGTATTGGACAGTACGTTATTTAAAACCCGTACGTTTTTTCTTTGAGTCTTTCCCCTTAATAGTTTTATTTTCGTTTATTTGGACCATTGTAATCTTATTTGGATAAATTACTTTTTTGGGGGATTTACAAATGGTAATGCTGAAAGCTCACTATATATTTGGTGGATGCACAGTAACCTTAAAGGGGCTGAAACTAGTGTACAACCTCAAAGAGCCAAAGGCTTAATCTCTCTTTTACATGTTTTTGATGTACTGTGATACTGATGTTACATATGGAACATTTGGTCCATGAGGAATGAAGGTATTTTCCAGGAAGCCAGTTTCACGCTTAAGAGCAGTTGTAAGGATTAAAGCTTCACTGTGGGCATGGTTGGCTCTCCAACAGTTGAGTCTGAAAGAGGGAAGCAAATACTACTACACAGAATCAAAGACCTGATAACTCCTCTTAATTTCCTTGCCTGTATGTTCTCTGCTGGTTTGGGTTCTGTTTGTGCTGTAGAGTCTTTCTATGACCTGACAGAGTTATTATTCCCTGGTCAGGCCAGATTGTACTCTTGGCAGGGAAGGAAACTGTGTTTTGAGACAGAACAATGTCCGGCTGTCTGCTTACCAATTTATGGCCGATTATCATGGCTGTCTGCTTATCAATTTATGGCCGAATATCATGTCCAGTTTCCATATCAACTGGTAATAAGTATTCATGTCTTCATAAAAAAAAAATGTATTCATGCAACATTGTAAACTGCTCACGCTTTTCTTTTGTTTTTGCAGAATTCAATTATGCTAAATAAGTAAGTAAATTATATAAAACTACAAAACACAAGAAAAATAGTTGCTATAAGGTTGGGATTCATAGTCTCAACTCTCAAGTAGCGCCTCTGGATTAAAATTGTAAACATGAAAGGTTTTTCTCATGATGTTTGACCTTGTGGAGACGCCATGCCATGTCAGTATGTCACTGGGCTCTTCATCAGTTCATTCTCAGGATTCGAGATCACTGCATCCTTACGATCATTTTTTTCATATAATATTTTGTTTGTATAATTTTTGGATAAATCAAATGAAGTGTATAATGTCTTGCAAGTTTGCAAGGAGTCACAGTCACACTTGCTAACACTGCCTCGAAGAATATCAGTAGAACACATGTATACGTCTACAACCTTGTGAAAACTTCTAGGGGATTTTTAGACTTAACCCCTCCTTTTATGGTAACGATTTGAGTAAACCCCCATTTGTCCAAGTTTGGACTTTACCCCCTCTCCGTCCACTTCTGTCAAATTTAACGTCTATTTTTATTTTTTTCTTCCTAAAATACCCCTCTCTCATATTTTTAGGGGTTAAGTCTAAAGCAGCAATCGAGGGCATTTTAGGAAGTTACAAACAAAATCGACGTTAAATTTGACAGAAGTAAACGAAGAGGGGGTAAAATCCAAACTTGGACAAATGAGGGGGTTTACTCAAATCGTGACCATAAAAGAGGGGGTTAAGTCTACAAATCCCAACTTCTAGTGATTCTCACTTAAAAGAGGCCATTGGCTAGTGCAATAAAAACTAGGTTGAAGCCATCAAAGCAACTAGAAAATCAATTTTATTTTTGGAGAAGAAGTAAATTAAATCTGTGGTGAAGGAGTTAAAGTCAAATTTAGTATTTCCATTGATATCAATTAACAAGTTTTCTTACAAACTCGTAAGAGTTTCTCTTGATCTTACGTACCCGTTATGCTGAAAAGCAAGATAAGAAGGACTAATATTTATAGAATGTCCTTGACTGATGAGTTGACGTTTTGTACAACATTTTCAATTTGCAAAACCACTGATTAAACTTTTTTTTGGAAGATTGTAAAACTCAGTTGTTCTATCTCTTTTTGCATTTACTTTTGAATATATTATGTTATCGATTGATTGATCACATTTACGTATATGGATATGTTTTGGTGGCAACTAAGATTTCTGTTAATAGAAGTACGCCCTATCTAGGGGTACTACATACAACAGCCAATCAAAACACGACACGTGGTATGCCCAATAGTCCACCAGGTCGTCCACAGCACGACCTAATTCAATTCGACCAGAACAACTCGAGCATATGACCGTTGGCGACCTCATTATATGCACGTGCCCTTAATCAATACTTAGAGAATATCTTGGCCTGTTATGTAATCAATGCCAGATATTACACAATCAATAGATGTCGGAGAATCTGCATGATCCATGATCTGCGTGTTGAATAAAAGACTTCAATTCAATTCAGTTTGTCATATTGATTCACCCAAAACAGAACTACGATGATCTGCGCCCTTTCACCTTCTATAAAAACAGAACTACGATGGCTTGATCTCAATGTTCCACTCCCCCGAACTAGAGTACGCAGGCAATCTCGACCTCAGCGAGGTCCAGCCACCCCCGATCTCAATCTCCCACCTTGGTCAGCTAAACAACGACCCGACCTAGTTAATGCATTAATCTGGAAACAAGTTAATACATTTGGCGCCGACTATAAGGAATCGATTATATCGAAAAACTAGCCCTCCCACCCAACTCAAAGTCACAAACAACTATCTAATCATCAAATGGCTACCCAAGATGATATCATCCAAGACTTGAGAAACCAACTCAATCGTCTCCATGAAGAAAACGCGCAGCTAAGAGCTGCAAGTGACGTAGACACAACTACTGAACATGGAGGAGTCATTACCAATGACAACAACCGCAAGTATGAAGAACTCAGCCAACAACTCGCTAAATTCAAGGACTCACAGGCCGCCATCCAACTAAGCAAAGGTCGCACAGCCGAACAGCTCGCTGTACAATCTTTACAGCACTTTCAAGAGCCTCCATTCACTAAGGAGATCCTGGAGCAGGAGTTGTCGAACAAACTCAACGCTCCAAAATTCGATCAGTACTCTGGCGTTGGATATCCAACAGATCACATCAAGGGTTTCAGCAAATCACTCCCACTTATCAAAGAAGACCACTTGCTTTGCCTATTGTTTCAATTAGGGGTGCTCAACTTGCCCCGTGACCCGGACCCGCCCCGTTCCCCGCCCCGTTTTTTATCTCCCCGCCCCGCCCCAATATTTGCCCCGCCCCGTATCCGCCCCAATGGGTAGCAGGGCAGGGATGGGTTTCATTGTATAGATTGAAACCCCGCCCCGTGCCCCGCCCCGTTCCCCACCCCATATCCCCGCCTCGTCCCCGCCCCATATCCCTATCGTTTTCAGTCTTGCAGAGGTGAGTAGCCAGTCATGAATTTCACAGCACTACCGTAATTGATCGAAGGTTTATTATTATTTAAAATATAAGAGAGAAGTGAGATATTTTAGTGTGTAGGAAAGGAAGTTGGATGCAAACGAGAATTACAAGAACAAGTATGCAGTAGGCCTGACATAAGATCCATGATTTTGGTCTCATTGGTGAAGGAAGACAAAGAGAAAGGGTAAATAATTGAAATGCGACTCCGATTAATTGTTAACTGTATTTGCACATGAGTATTAGTAAGGGATTTGGAGAGCTGTAAAAGTTCTCTATTAACTAGTGTGCAGATGCATGCTCGCCCATATATCAACCTTACAAAACTTAGAATGAGGCACAGTAAAGCAATGCCTTCATTTCAAACACTGGTTTAGACTTTAGAGCTGTGGTGCCATAAAATAACTCATTTCTTGAGGCAAATTGCCACAGTTTCCCAATTAGCGTAAAGATGAAATTGACAACAATCATCATATATATGCCTAATTGGATGTAAATCTACTGCATTGTAATTTGGAAGAAAATACACGAGTCGGAATAAGCTTAAATGTTGGCCATATAACCAAAATCCGTCTTCACACAGCAACAGCAGTATCAGATGTCTAGTGAAGAACTCACCACCAACAACAGCAACAAAAAATGAAAACGATACATGTGTTAGACTGTGGAGCAGTTGAATCTTGGCTAACTGTGCCGCATCTGCTTGTAGTCTTAAAGCATTGTCCCAAGGATTCATTAAATTGCTTAAGTTTGCAGCAGCAAGCAGATGAGGTAGATTTGCTAGAAGATTAAGATCAGTTCTTGGCCTGTGTGTTATTGGGTCAATTCCCATTTGTAGCAATATATGGTGTCACATTCCCCGTCCGCGCCCCGCCCCGTTCCCCGTCCCCCGACCTGTACAGGGCAGGGATGGGGGTGAACTTTCTTAAGCCCCGTTCCCCGCCCCGCCCCGCCTAAGAACGGGGATTATTTGGCCACGCCCCGCCCCGCCCCGCCCCAACCCCGCACACTATTCCCCCGCCCCGTCCTGCCCCGCCCCAATCAGCACCCCTAGTTTCAATCCAGTCTCATTGGACCAGGGCTCGACTGGTTTCATCGTCTCAAGCCAGGTTCAATTAGCTCATTCAGCGACCTGGAAAGCAGTTCGTTATCTTCTACATTCACAACAAAAAGCGTCCAGTCACAATCGACACAATGTTTAAGGTAAAACAAAGATAGGGGGAGTTGCTAAGTAATTTCTTCGCTCGATTCAAAACCGAACTGCATTCTATACAAGACTTTGCAAAGGATCATGAACCCTTTGCGACCATCGCGTTCTCTCACGGTCTGATCCCTGGATCCGATCTCCACAAATCACTGGCCATGAAAAGGCCAACTTCTCTCGACGAGCTCTATCTCAAGGTAGATTGTTATATCAAACTGGAAGAAGCCCTGGTCGGAAGGGTGAAAAGTCATGTTATTGCAAACCTAGAAGGGGGATCCACCAAAAGACCTCGATCAAAAAAGAATAGGAGGTTCAAGGCTAACGCACTGCCCACCGAGCAACGTGAATATCACCGATTTACACGACCTGCAGAATATATTTATGAAAGAATCAAGCATCACCACTGGTGCAAGATTCCAGATTTCACAGCACTCGAGGACACATCTGGTCGTCCATTCTGCAAGGTCCACAAGGTGAGGTGCCACCAGACAGATTATTGCCGCATACTGAAGCGAGCTCTTCAAACATGGGCCGATGAGAAAAGGGTGAACAACTGGATCTAAAACAGGCAAGAAGAATCCAGTAAAAAGAAAAGTAGGAAGAGATCCAGAACACCCCCACGTTCTGACAAACGATCTCAAAGCAGAGCAAGAGCTGCTTCATCAAGTCCAGCACGCAGCAGAGGGCGTAGCCTTTCACGAAGACTAGATCCCACTGGCGACCTCCGCGACCAAATCAACAAGCAGGTCGCAAACAGAATAGAGGAAGATAGTGAGACAGGGAGTCATGTGATCTACATGATCTACGTGTCCAATTCCACACCAGTTCCAAGGGAGAAGAAAAGGTGTGTAGAACACCTTCACCACGTCTACTCCATCACAGGTCGAGTAGCTAGAACTGGCGTTCTTGCTAAAAAAGAAACAGATCCGAGCTTCACTGAAGACGACCTGAATAAGGTCGTAACTCCACACAACGACGCACTGGTCGTTGAGCTAAGAATTGTTGATTACACTGTCAAGAGGGTCCTCATCGACCCTGGAGCATCCTGCAACATATTGATGTACAAGACTTTCGAGGTTACCTGATTCAGTCCTCATTCTTGACTTAACTCCGATTTTGGGCTTCAATAGCTCGAGAGAGGACCCAAAGGAGGAAATACTACTGCCCGTTTATGTAGGCAAAAAATAAGATAAAGTCTCAATCACTGTCAAGTTCAGCGTTCTCAACATCGTAAGCAAGTACACTGCAATACTTGGCCGTAAATGAATCCATTCAATGAGAGGAGTCCCATCAACTTACCATCAGGTATTCTGTTATCCTGGTCCCAATTGGATAATGGAGCTCAGAGGCAATCAGAACGCAGCTCAGGAATGTCATGGAATAATTGAAGTTGTGATAAATGAAAAACCAACGACCTCAGGAACCAAGGAGGTCGCAACTCCAACCAAGAGTCCATCCAAGGAGAAGGCAGAAGCCGCAGAGACGGCCAAATAGCAACCACAGAAGGAGCAAACGAGGTCCCCAAAACTCTCACTTGGAAGCACAGATCCTGGAGTGCAAGTGAACTTATAGTCAGAGTATGATCCCAAATATGTTTATGTGGGCTCAGAGTTAGGAACAGATAAGTACAATGAATTTGTAAATTTTCTCTCTCTCAATAAAGATGTTTTTACTTGGTCGTATATTGATATGCCTGGTATAGATCCATCAATTGCATGCCATAAGTTACGAGTAGATCCCAACTATCGGCCTGTTAAGCAAAAACCAAGATAACTTACCCCAAAATTTCATCAGGTCGTGAATGACGAAATCAATAGACTCAAACAAGTCGGATTCATCGACTTGAAAAAGAATGCGAAGACAAGAGTTTGCATCGACTTCACAAGCTTAAACAAAGCTTGTCCTAAAGATTCATTCCAACTCCCACGAATCGATAGGCTAGTCGATCAGACTTGTGGTTTCGAACTTTTATCATTTATGGATCCATATTCAGGGTACAACCAGATCCCAATGCATGAGCCAGATCAAGACAAGACCTCGTTCACCACTGAACAAGGGATCTTCTACTACAAGGTCATGTCTTTCGGCCTCGGAAACGCATGAAGGACCTACCAACGACTAGTCACCAAAATGTTCGACGACCTGCTAGGTCGAACAATGGAGGTTTACATTGACGATATGTTAGTGAAGAGCAATCATGAGCAGAATCACTTGACTAACCTCGAGCAGACGTTTCAGAGATTGCGACAGTTCAAAATGAGACTTAATCCAGAGAAATGTCTATTTGGAGTCACATCAGGGAAGTTCCTCGGTTACTTAGTCACACGAAGGGGCATTGAAGCAAATCTCGACCAGATCAGAGCCCTGGTCGATAAGCCCAGCCCGAAGACTAAGAAGCAAATACAAAAACTCAATGGCATAGTATCAGCTCTCAATAGATTCATTTCTATAGCATCCGATAAATGTCGACCAATGTTTCATATTCTTAGAAAGGGGGTTGCATATCAATGGATAAAAGAATGTGAGCAAGCCTTTGCCGAGCTGAAGGCATACTTATCCACTCCACCAGTTCTCGCTAAGCCTAATGATGGAGATGTGCTCGGAATCTACCTCGCCACATCAGACTTTGTTATCAGCGTGGTACTATTCAAATAGGAGAATCAGGTCGAGAGACCAATTTATTTCACAAGCAAAGTGTTGCAGGCAGAAATAAGGTACCTACCTCTGGAAAAATTAGCATTAGCTCTTCTATATGCTGCATGCAAGTTTAGGCCTTATTTCCAAGCACACACTGTTAAAGTAATCACCGACCAATCACTACGACACATTCTGGAAAAGAAAAAGAAAACAGGTCGTATGGCTTGATGGGCAACTGAGCTCGGTGATTATACCTTTGAGTTCATACCTCGCCAGTCCGTTAAGGGCCAGGTCGTAGTTGACTTTTTAGCAGATTACCCTGCGGAAGACTCAAGCTGGGAACCAGAACAAGAAACTAGACCAATCCAAGTCGATCCACCAAACACTTGGCAACTATACGTCGACGGTTCCCATAACGCAAATGGAAGTGGCATTGGTGCCGTACTCATCTCACCTGAGAGCTCACAGCACTAAAGATCAACTCGACTAGACTTCTCGACCTCCAACAATGAGGCCGAATACGAAGCCTTAATCCAAGGCCTACAGATAGCCATCGACCTCCAAGCAGATCGACTCAAAGTGTTCAGTGATTCTCAACTGGTAGTGAATCAGATCACAAGTAACTACCAAATCCATGGACTCAATCTGATAAGATATGCAAGCAAGGCAAAGGAACAAATCAGAAAATTCAGTTTCTTCACCATCGATCATATCCCAAGAGATGACAACAGACATGCTCATTCACTCGCATTCCTTACATCCAAGGTTGAATCAGATCAACCTCGAGCTCTGACAATAGCAGTGAACACGTTACCTGCGTATTTAGAAAAGCAAGAAGAGGTCAACCAAATCAACGACCTCCTCAGTACGACCTCAGAAGACATCAAGGGAACATGGATGGAACTCTTCATCAATTACTTGCAAACTGGCGAGCTCCTAAATAACAAGAAAGAAGCCACCAGTTATTACATAAAATCACTATGTACAAGTTTCATGAAGGAAAGCTATTCCGGAAATTAGCAACTGGACTACTCCTAAGATGCTTAATCCCCAAGCATGGACAAATCATCTTTCAGGAAATCCATGAAGGAGAATGTGGAAATCATTCAGGAGGTCGCACACTTGCTCACAAAGCGATTTCACAAGGTTATTTTTGGCCAAGAATGAAAGAAGATGCAAAGAAGTTTGTGTTAAGGTGCAAGGAGTGTCAACGTTTTGTCGACCACACTCATCAGCACCCCAATAACCTCATCAACATCACATCTCCTTGGCCATTTCATATATAGGGGCTCGACATCATGGGTCCACTAATCAAAGAGAAGAAGTCTGAGAAGAGATTCGTCCTAGTCGCAGTAGACTACTTCACCAAATGGGTTGAAGTTATTGCTTTCACCAATGTCACTCAAGTAGACGTGAGAAGATTTCTGTGGGAAAACTTCACTACCAGATTCGGCTTGCCCAAACGGTTTGTTACTGATAATGGGACTTAGTTCGTTGGAAACAACATTAAAGCTTTCTACGAGCTGTGGAAGATTGAGCACTCCAGGTCAGCCCGCTGCTCGATATCCACAAAGTAATGGTCAGGTCGAAGTTGCGAACAGACAAATCCTTTCTAACTTAAAGAAAAAACTCGAAGACCAAGAAGACCAATGGCCACAGCAGCTCGAAAACATCCTTTTGGCCTACTAAACCACTCCTAGAACATCAACAAGAATGTCTCCATTTAGTCTATGTTATGGAGTGGAAGCTGTCAGTCCAACCTAGCTAACATTTGGTACGACCAAGTCTTTACTGGTCGATACTAAACTCAACAATCAGGCCTGGTTGTTCGGAGTAGATTTGGTCGAAGAAAGAAGGAACCATGCAACCATTAAGCTCGAGCAATACCAACAAAGGTTAAAACGAGCCTACAACAAGGGAGTACGACCTTGAACCTTCCAACCAGGAGAGCTCATACTAAGAAGAATGTTCCATAACAAGAGAAAGGTAAATATTGGAAAGCTTAATACTAATTGGGAAGGACCTTACATCGTCACAAGGGTTCAAAGAAATGGATCTTATCGCCTACAAACTCCAGAAGGAAAGGATGTCAATAATCCATGGAATGCTTATCATTTGAAGAAATTCTACCAATAGATGTAAGCATGCATTCTCATATTTTGTTAATAAATGAGCTCGATTTTACTTTCATTTCAATTCATACATGAATGGCTTGAATAGATCGAAACCAATCACCCTAGACCTTCAAATTATCAATATTCTAGTCCCTTTGATAATTTTATAAGTGTTAAGTTGACATCTATGCTCCAACTAACACTCTCCTACTTACGTCATAACAATCACACAACCTAAGTAAACTCGAGCTCACAACTTATCGACCAGATCTCATCCCAAGTCGGATTTTTATTGTTTTTTAATGTTTGCCATCTAGCTACGCAGACAAAACAATAACAAAATAGGAAGCACAAGTAAGGTAAACAAATCAAATTTACTTTATTTATTTCAAATTAACTAACAATTACAGGAAAACAATCTACTCGCTCTATTACATCAAAAACCTATACTACCTGGGGGCGACGTCGGCGACGTCAGGGTCCTCAACAGCTACAGCTCGCAAAGCAAAGTACCTGCAGAAATCAAAACAGGCTACGAGAAAGGGAAACATACAGATATCCAAAAGCAAATTCATTAAAAAACATACAAGAGGAAATATTTCAGTCTGTCCTACTTGCAGCCATTCATCTCGTCTACCTGCTTTCTGAACGAGCTACAAGGACTCCCTGGAAACTAGTCGTCAAAAGAAGCAGGAGACATTATCCACAACTGAAAATAAAAGTGGAGAAAGTAAAGGCGCATTCGACTTGCCAAAGCAGGTCGAACACTAATGTTTAGGGCCAACGGCCAAAACCACGGAACCAGAGCGCCAAGAGCTAATTTGATCGAAAACAAATCAACCCAAGACTATTGTTTAAACCCAAGAGTTAATTTGCTTAAAACCTCGGACACTCAAGATGATGAAGAAGAAGAAGAAAAAAAGAAGAAGGTCACTGTTGTTGCATCTGGTCATCCTGCTCGACTTGCTCGTTCTGGAGTTCTCCTACATCTTCATTACGGCCCATCAAGGTGTCCTACGGTGCACTTGGTGTAGGCTCATCAACAACCGTCATCTCCTCTCCCTCGGGCGACCCCAAAAGATGCTTCTTAATATTATCACAATATTCTTGCCACTCAGCGCCATTCTTTCTGCAGAAACCCTCCCAGTACGTAGCAGACTCCTTAGCAACAGTAACCACTCCTCGCAAGCCCTCTATCTTCTTCTTCAAAGCTGCGATCTCCCTATCCCTCACCTTAGTATCCGCAACAAGAGCAAAAATCCTGGCCTGCTCAAGCTTGTCATTCAGATCGTTCTGCTCGATCTCAGCTCTAGCTCCAATTTCAGCGACTAGACGTACTTCCTGGAAGCTAGCATTGAGCTACAAAAATAACAGTAGTCAGAAAACAATAAATATGAAGTTAAAGGATTCAAACATCAATCTTCATCTCACCAGAGAAAGAGCAGAATTGATCTTCGAGCAGGTCACAAGAAGACTCTGAGACTTAACCATTCGAGCATCAGCGTCCAGAACAGTGCCCTCGTTAATAGCTCGGGCAATACATGGGTCATCTATAGCACTCTCATTATCATAAACCACGTGTTTTCCTCCCTGCTCGTCAAGATACTCAAACGGTCTAGGTCGAAATTCAGATGAGACGCCCTTACCCTTACCAGAGTAACGAACAACACACTTTCTAGACAAGGGAGTAGGTTCAGGAGCTTTCAAGACCTTAGAAGGAACAGAAGAAGGGATAACTGGAGGTTGCTCCATCAACTTCAAGGTGCCAGACGACGACCTCTTCCTACTCGATCCAGCTGGCATCTTTGGGAAAGAGGTCGGAGGAGTAACGACCGGAGGGCTCACAACAAAATCATTTGGCCTCGAGCTCCCACCAGCTCGAGATTTCTCGCTTGGGCTTGTTCTCTTCATCAAAGACAAAAAATTCTTTCTCAAAGCTTTTCTCCTCTCCAATTCATCTGAAACAGTCTTGAGACCACCCTTAGGTGTAAAGTAATCCTTCAGGTGGGGAAGAAGCCTAAGTTTCCTTTCGTCAGACCAAGAGCCAAACACGTTCAGGACAGCGTCAAGATATTTATTGTTTACCAGGAAGTCGTCTTTAATCGCTGTAAAAGAAACAAAACAAGTCAACGAGCAGAACAACAAAAATATTCCTTCTCTAAACGACCTAAAACCAACGACCAGAAGCTTACGTTCATCAGACAAATTCCTAGTGACGTACGACAACAAATGTTATTCTCAGTAACTTGACCAATGAACAGCATGGGCTCCTTCCACCAAGGCTCACTACTAACGGGGTAAATCAAGGGCAAACGTTTAGGCCTGACCTGCATATTGTAACCTCCCCCCTCCAACTTTGCAGATTGTTTGAAATAAAAATGCCCTAGAACGTCAGTCACAGTAACCCCCCACTTATGCAACCTATTCAGCTCGTTTATAACCCTCATATTTCTCCAGAAATTCCCATTCATTTGGCATGAAGCTCCCTTGATAGTATTGAGGAGGTCGACTACCAAACGAGAAAGGGGTAATCTAAGGCCAGCTCGAAACTGGGCCAAAGTAAAGACAACAGAAAAAGGATTGTTGGTTCGATAAGCTTCAGTAAGCAAACGATCTCCCCAAAACCTTATATCCAAGTTGCTAATGGAGTCCAACTCATAACCTTTCCTAAAGGCAAGATGCCTCTTAACATACGAATGGTTAACTACACGAAGGAAGCAAGAATTCTCGCCCTCCACCATCTCATCATCAGAACTGTCATCCCCATGAGGACCACTACTACCAAGGCTATTCTCATCTAAATGTTCCTCCACCCGACTAGGAGAGCAAGCATCATCACCAAATCGAGTCCTCTCATCATCTGACTCATAACAGCCAGCATTATTGATAAGTCCTCAAAAGTGTATATTTACCCTCTGAATAACACCTTGTTTGTCTAGCACTTAGCTTATATTATTGTGTTATATCTATTGATTAGTGCTTTCTTGTCTATTGTATAGGTTTCATGAGCCAAAATGTGAATATTGTGTTAAAGTCCGCAAAAAGTCAAGAAAAGCAAGCAAAAAGGTGTTATTTGCACAAAAGAAGTAGAATTGATATTTGCACCCACATATCTACTGAGGGTACCCCACGGTCAGTCCTGTTGACTTGACTTTATGTCAAAGTGGGGCCGTCCAAATCTCAGCCCAAACCGGGTCCTATTGGAACCCACAAGTCAGAATTTCTATTTAGGGCTTTATTTAAAGTCTGAACTTAAAAAGGCTCTACAAGGTGATCCAGAAGTCTGATTTGGGCCTATGAGCTATCAAACTGAAGGTCTTGGTCCAAGCTACAACTTAAGCACAAGAGAATTAGGTGTTGCTGAAGACCTAATGCCTCTAGAAGACCAACAGAAGCAGCCACGAAATTGACCTAATTTGGAAGTCTTTGCATGCAAGTATTCTACTTTATAATTTCTATATAAGAGAAGTAGTAGCTAAGGTTTACGTAGCTTTTTATGAATTGAAGATTGAAGAGATAAGTTCATCTTCATCTTCTTCTTTTGTATCAAAATCAATTCCATTATATTTTCCATTATGATGTCTTGTGATTTATTTATTTATTCCATGGTGTCATCATCAATGATGAGTAGCTAAATCTCCTTAGGGGGATGGTTGAAGCACTCTAGGATATGCAAAATCACCATGTTTGTTCTTATTGTTCATTGTGATTCAAAGTTCTTAATGCTTATTTACTTCTAATTCGCGATATGAGGTAAGTATGATTATTTGCTTGTTATTGTTATCCATGTTGTTAAAATACTATTGTTAGGGTTTAGGGAGACCTAGCTTTAATGGTTGTATTTATATTGATTAAAGATGGTAGTGAAATAGCTGAGAGGTGATTATTACATATCTGCAGTTGATATCTTTTATTGGAACCCTTTTGTAATTAAGTCAAATAACTGAGAGGTGATGATTTAGTTATGAATCAATATATTGAGTTAATTAAATTAAATAGCTGAGAGGTGACGGTTTAATTAATGAGAAATATTCAATAGCATGTATAAGAGAATCCCGTTTTAATTGAATGGAATAGCTGAGAGGTGACTACTTGATTATTATAGGTATTAATGATTAATTGGAATAGCTGAGAGGTGACTAATTAATTGTTATAGATTGAACATGAAGAAATAACATGTTATGTTTGCATGATTTAGTTTGTGGATACTAATTCTCCCCTCTATGTCATCATATATCTTCTTTACATATCTACCATATTCTTAAGTTAGGGTTTACTTATTATTATTGCCTGTAGGAAGTAGAATCAATCTCCAATCTTATTGTTGATTCCCTTGGTGTTTCTTAACCATTGTTTTCTATTGTGTTTGAGCTAAGATCTCCTCTTCTGTTACTTGTCTACTTTGATAACCAATTTATACAGGCACAAGAAGGAACTTAAAGTTAAAAGTATAATCTTTTGTTTAGAGTAGGTTTACCGTTCTATCAATTATCACCACTCAAATGCTCATTTTGGGAATCACTACCTTCAGACATCTCTCAAAGAAAAGGAAAACAGAAAAAAGAAAATGAAAGAACGAGTAAAAGCAAGGGAAAGGTACTCACCTCAAAAGCTCTCAAGATCTTCAGGTCACAGTGAGAAAACGATAGCAGTTCAAGAGAGCAAATGAAGAAAATAAAGAATTCAATACACAAACTCCAGCTTAAATACCAATTGAAGAGAGATCTCAGCCATCGATGAAGTTCTAATCAATGGACAAGATTACATGCGGACAAGCACGACCTTTGCAGTTATTGCCCACTACTCCGACTTTCTACATCCACTGTCGGATCAATCCACATGTCAAACAAAAGCGCATCAGACATAACGTACCTCAGTTGCCAAAATCTTACAAGTTAACTGCTCGAGGAAACCACTCCACTTCCCCACGAAGCGCAATGATGGTGTCCAACAGCAGTGCATGGCAGCCACCTGCACAGTTTCAAAAATTCAAAAACTAGGTCGAATCAACCAGTTCGCCCAGTAAACAAAGTTCTTTTCAGCCCGATACTATATCGAACTAAAAAAGAGGGGGCTTATATAGGGGTACTACATACAACAGCCAAACAAAAAACGACATGTGGCATGTCCAACAGTCCACCAGGTCGTCCACAGCATGACCTAATTCAATCCGACCAGAACAGCTCGAGCATATGACCATTGGTGACCTCATTATACGCACATACCTTTAATCAATGCTTAGAGAATATCTTGGCCTGTTATGTAATCAATGCCAGATATTACGCAATCAATAGATGTCGAAGAATCCGCATGATCCCATGATCTGCGCCCTTTCACCTTCTATAAAAACAGAACTACGATGGCTTGATCTCAAGGTTCCACTCCCCCAAACTAGAGTACGTAGGCGATCACGACCTCAGAGAGGTGCAGCCACCCCCGATCTCAATCTCCCACCTTAGTCAATCAAACAGCGACCCGACTTAGTTAATGCATTAATCTGGAAATAGGTTAATACACCCTATTAGTGTACTGTGCACATCGATCTTAAGAGAAGAAGTGTGCGGACGTATCCACTACAGGTGGATTGATTTGGATGGAAGGTGTTATTTCAAGCCTTATGGTGGGAGACATGGATGGGAAGCCAACAGAAGGGTTTTTGAATATGTGCATTAAAAAAAAATTAAATAAAAAAATAAAAATAAAGTTTTTCTTATTGACTCCAACAAAAAATAGCTAAAGGTTGTCGGAGATTTAATTTAATTTATTACTATTAATTTGGAGAACTTTAAGAGAATCACTTTAGATATTAAAGATGCAAAAATATATATAGAATTGCATCATAAGCATATCAAAAGTTGATACTATAACATGATGAACGCTCATAATCAAAGGCACACATAGGCTCTCTAGATAAGTCTAGAAGGCTAGAATTAATCCTTGTTTGACACTCAGGCTTACTTCGTCTGTGCGCTTAGTCAAGATCCTAGCCAAGCCCAGCTTGAGGATAGGCGCAAGGCCTAAACTAACTTTTGGAAGAATCTAGGGTTAACACATTGACGTTGTTTCCACTGAGTCGATCAGTGGCAAATATGAATCATGTTACTCGGTTAATGCGTGCGACAGTGGGGACCTACATACGGGAATTATATGGTGATACACCCCACCAAAATTTTCAATTGTTATGGCAAGTAAACCCAAGAGTGAGGGACTAATCAGTGGTTTAGAATTTGACGAGGTTCAACATTTGTTTGGCCGCCAGACATTCCTAGTCAATGAACTGATCATTCCCCAATAGTTTAACTATGTAGCTATCAGCTATAAAAGCCCCAAATAAATTCAAATTTTAATGGTGGACGACTGAGTTTCAATCAGAACTTAGGTCTAATATATAGAAGTCTTAATTCAAGAATATAATGTAAAATATATATAATTTTTTATTTTTTTTTTAAAAAAAAACTTTTGTCACTGCTGAAAACAATAACAAGTGGTATACAAAGACAAGACCCAAAGGGCTTACAAAGACAAGGCCCGAAGGCTACTGATGTTACCACCTGAGCGTTCATAGCACCACTCTTGCAACTCGAGCAATTCTGCTACTCAGAGACTTCTTTCAGCTGAAGAACACCTACCCACATCATCATCATGGGGGAACACCTAACCTCATCATCATCATGGGAGAACACCTAGCCACATCATCATCCTAAAAGCATGGGCCTCATAATCTCAAACCAGGCCCGAAGGGTGACCCACCTAAGAATTACATGAGAAATTTTTCCAAACACTGTTGATGAAAATTGAAGTCACAACCTTTCACTTGTGGGAGTGTTTGAGAGGGATAACAAACCAACTGGCAACTGATGAACTAGCAGTTGTTTGTTTATTTGCAACTGCCCTAGGCTGTACAAAATTTTGCCTTTTACCACTGCCTTTGGATGTGCCAAATTTTCCCTTTTGCCACTACTATAAACCGTGACAGAGTATCTACTACCCTGTTGTAGCTATTGCCCTGCCACAACCATAAGCAGTGGCAAAAAGCCCTTAGCCACTGCATAGAGAAGTGGCAAATAACCTGTTTTTTAGTATTGATATGATGACCAAGCTAAAATTTGCCCCTACCTAGTGGACCGTTATTACTACTCCGAGAATGTCCAAAATAGATCCCATTTCCCTCATAGTGACCTTGAATTTTAAGTTATCATGGAAGACATTGCCTGTTATTAATTCCATCTACCACCCACTGAGTGAGCCCATGATGAGGAACAGTTGTACCTGATCTCTACGGAGGGACAATACTTATGAAAACATTTAATTATGACAATACAATCCTTTCTCTATTTACAGCTCGACTGTAAATTCTTTTCTTATACCTTTGTTTTACCATTTTTATTTAATAATACAAACTTGCTCATGTAATTTTTATAATATATATTTATTTGTTAAAATACATCTGTCAATATTTGTTTTCTTAAGAGTGTTTCTCATAATATTACGTGGCATTCGAGATATATATATTAACAATAATTAAACAACTATTACCAATCCTACGAATAATTCTATTTCAACCGTTTTATTTCATTCTTTTTTTTCCCTTATAAAAACATAAGCATCTTTGTTATCGCCACACCCTGCATTTAAGACACGTGTTCAACATTCATGATAGATGCAACTTCCAACTGTATCGCCTCTACAACCTATATCTACTATAAATACGTCTTGATTTTTATAGAAAAAACAAATCAAATAAACTATTTCTTGATCTTATAAAGCATCGTAGCAATTTTTCTCTACATTGTAGGTTAGTTAAACTGCATAAGTCATGTTTCTCTTCATTTTTCCTTTCCTAATAGGCATGACAAGAGTGTGAATTTAGCCTGGAAGCTATATATGTTTTCATCTAAGAAAATAAGGTCAAATTATTTTTAACAACAACGTTTGGCAAAAATTTCATTTTTAACAACGTGTTTCAATTCATGACACAAACGTTTATTTTTGTTTCACTCGATAACAATCAAGTTTTCCTCCGGCACCTGAAGTCAGTGACCCATTTGCATGGTAAGATGTCTTGGCATTAAAACATCAAAAAAGTACACGTACGTGGACCAAATATAACTGTTACATGCACATGAGAAAATCATGATCTCTTCTATATAATCAAAACAACATCATCTTCTTCCCCCAAATTGCAGAAACCCTAGAAATCGAAGTTGAAAACCGTAAACTGTATATTCTTCAATTATGTCATCTTTCTCCATTAATTCTCGAAAACAAAGATGTGATTGTGGAGACGAAGCTAGGATAGGGACATCTAATACAATAGAAAACCGTAGAAGGAGATTCTTTGGTTGTTTCAATTACCCAACTAATCATTGTGATTTTTTTTTCCAGTGGATTCACGCACCACGAATGAAAAGTATGAAGAGTAAGCTAGAATACATGAAGTACTAGAATGAAGACTTGGAATGTAGGAATAAAGCTTTAAAGAAGAAGAATAGGTGATTGAAGAAAAAATTGGAGAAGAAGACTGAAGCTTGTGAAAGTCTAGTTGAAGAGACAATTAATTTGCAAAAGAAGTTGAAGACGATGAAGATGAATTTTGTTTTTCTTTTGTTTTTCTTTTTTTGATTATCTGGAAGTGATGATGATTTCTGTACTTGGGTTTGGTTGCTTTGAATCAATGCTATGAATCAATTGATTGGATTTATCTGTTTCAAGTTTTGAATCAATGGAAGTAAAGAAGATTATTGTATCAAATTTTTTATTTACATGTTAAAGTCCATGTAGATTTTGTTTTATTATTTTAATGACATGTCCGCTTATTCGATGCCACATCAATTAGGTCACCGGCTTTGGGTGCCGGAAGAAAACTTGATTGTTATCTGGTAAAACAAAAATAAACATTTGTGTCATGAATTGAAACACGTTGTTAAAAATGAAATTTTTGTCAAACGTTATTGTCATTTTTAGTAATTAGACCTATCATTTTGTAATGAACCCCTCCGATTAGGAAACCTATGTTGATGGCACTGTAAGTCTCACTTTTATTCTCATAGTTTGTTGTATATAATATTTCGTGTTGACCTGTTGGCTTTTATTATTAATTTTTTGATTGTTTTGGATTTTTTTCGCTAACTTTGATTTGTTCTAGATTGCATGTTTTAGATTAATAATGGCTTTGTGATTATAAAATCTGCTATAAAACTAATTTATTCAAATATTTTTCAATTTAATTTGTTATGGTTTTAGTTTCAACCTTGTTAAGTGAAAACACAAAAGTACGTTGCCATTAAAATGTGAAATCCCTTAGAGCATTCCCAATGCAAGGTGGATTTATCCACCTCCACATAGCTCCACTAGACGCCACATAGACAAAATCCACCCCATATTTGAGGGTGGGTAGTAGGTAAGGTGAAGGTTTCCCAATGCAAGGTGGGTTTGTGGTGGATTAGACTAACCGGACGACATGAAGAATGTCGTTTGAACATAATCATAACACAATATATTAACCAGTTTCCAGATTAATGCATTAATCAGGGGTCAGGTCACAAGTGGGCTGACCAAGATGGGAGTTTGAGATTGGGGGGTGGCTGCACCCTATGCTGTCAAAGGCGGAGCGGAGCGCCAGGCGCTGGGATTTTTGCAGACCGCCTCCACCGCTCAGGCGGCGCTCCGGCCAGAAGTCACAGATCACTGTATAATGTATATTGTATATAAAGTTTAAACTTTGAATTTCTGAAAGTATGTAAACTCTGTGTATTATACAGATCACGGTATAAATGTATAATAGTATAAAAACTTGATTAGAACTTTAGAAGAAGAACAAAAAAAAAAAATTGGATTTGATTTGATATGGATTGGATTTGATTTATTATGAATTTGATTTGATTAAAAGAATAGCAATTTGATTTGATTAATTATGAACTTACTGTGAGCACGATATAGCAGGCAATAGAGATCGAGAACGAAGCAATAGAGGAGAGAGATCGAGAACGAAGCAATAACAATAAAGCAGGAGAGAGAACGAATTTGAGAATTTTTTTTTTCTAAGTTTATAATTGGGCTTTTAGGGTTTGGGCCACTTCTAAACGCGTTTGTATGGGCCGCTCTACACAGAGCGCTGGGCCTGAGCGCCGCCCAGGCGGCCCAGAGCGTTTTAAGCGCTAATTAAGTAGAGCGGAGCGTCCCTCTTAGAAAATAGTGCCTAGGCGGCGCTGAGCGGCGCTCAGGCGGCGCCCCTGACAGCATAGGCTGCACCTCGTGAGGTCGAGATTGCGTACGTACTCTAGCTTGAGGGAGTGGAATGTAGAGATCAAGCCATCGTAGTTATGTTTGTTTTATAGAAGGTGGAAGGGCGCGGATCATGGGATCATGCGGATTCTTCGATATCTATTAATTACGTGATATTAGGTAAGTAATATGTAATGGACAAAGATATCTCCTGGGGATTGATTGAGTGCACATGTCTCAAGTGAGTTCGCCAACGATCGTGCGAGGTCGTGTTATACGTGATCTGATTAATGAAAATAGTGCGCCACATGTCGTGATGATTGGATGTTGTATGTAGCACCCCTATATAAGCCCCTCCCCCCTGTTTTAGTACGATAGAATATCGCACTGAAAATAACTTCGACGTGAGTTGACCTGGATGATTCGACCTTGTTTTGAAATTTGAAGCATGGACACGTGGTTGTCATGTAGTGTTGTTGGTAACCATCATTGCACTTTTACGGGGAAGTGGAGTGGTTTCCTCGAGCTGATTAACGATAATGATTATGGCAACTTCAACACATTTGCAGTGTTTTCTCTTTTGATGACATGTGGACGATCGGACGGTGGATATGAGAAGCCAAGTTAATGCCTGTGACTTTTAACCGGTTTCCCTTCTTTTTCTGATCTGGACCGTTTGATGTATTTGTATTGACAGTTTATATTTATTTGGGTTTGTTATATAAGGGATTGGTTGTTCCTTGATGTGCTCAAGTACTTTGAGAAGACAACGAGGTGTTGTTGGTTTCATTGCGACCTGGTGTGGAGAGGTCAGTTATTCTTGCTTCTTTTATTTTCTCTGTAATTTCTATTTCTCCGTTCAGTCCCTTATTTAGTTGTCGTGTTTGAAGCGAGTGATTCACAAAATGAACATTTTAGTGGGGAGCAGACTCAATCTAGTGATGATGCTTGCTCACCTCTTGGGGATGAGGACCCCTTAGTAGATGTTGCTACCCTCTGGTAATAGTGGTCCTCATGGTGAGAATAGTTCTGGTGATGAAATGGTGGAGGGGGATAACAACTGTTTTTCATCGTGTAGTTAATCATGTTTATGTGAAGAGGCATCTTGCCATCAGGACGAATTATGGTCTGGATTCCATTAAGAATTTGGAAATTAGGTTTTTTGGAGATCGTTGGCTGACTGAAGCGTATGGACCTAACAATCCTTTTTCTGTCGTGTTCACTTTGGCCCAATTCCGAGTTGGGCTTAGGTTACCTCTTACTCTTCTTGATGTCGATCGTCTTAATACTATCAAACGAGCTCTATGCCAGATGAATGGCAATTTTTGGAGAAACATGAGGGTCATTGATGACCTGAACATGCTACATAAGTGGGATATCACTGTGGTTGATGTTCTAGGTTATTTTTGTTTTAACCAATCTGCCAAGATGGATGGTGGAGGCTACAATATCTTGGTTCGAAACGTTTGCCTCTTATCTATCCAGTCAGTAGTAAGCCCTGGTGGGAAGAACTCATGTTGATCGCCGGTCGAGTTACTGAAGTAACATGTTGTTATTCTATGTTAATAGAAATTTGTTTCCTGATCGTAAGTGCTTAGGTCGTCTTTCTCCTTTTGTTTGCTGTTGCGATCTGATTCTGACTTGTAATTGTCATTTATTCTATTTGCAGCGATCAAGGACGATTCGCTTGTGAAGCATACCACGTTTGAGTCGTGTTTGAATATTTTTGGATCCTGGACCGACGAGAAGAAAGCCGAGCTACTGCCTCATTTGCAAAAGTACTTTGATCCTAAAGGTGGTGCCAGGACTATAGCTGACGAGCTCGACAGAAGAAAAATTCTCAGGTTGAATTTCATGACAAATGTTAGGAAGAGTGGTAGTGAGAAACAGAAGGCATGCTCTAGTAGCCGAAGAGTGGTAGTCGAATTCTTTCACCCCCAACATCCATTCCTAAGTTTTTTGCGAGCTCGAAAGGAAAGAAGAGGTCGTTGTCAGGAGGTGTCAAAGCTCTTTAGAGATGTTGTGAAGACTGCTATGGTCGAAGAAGGTTCTGGTTGCAAAGCTACAAGTCGTAGTTCTAGTAAAGGTAAGAAAGTGGCATCCCCTTTTCTCCCTGGCCCCATTGCTTATAGAACCAGGCAGGGGGAGGATCTTCAGGTGCTGAACAGTAATCGCTCTTTATCTAATCCTCTTATCTGCCAAGCTATCAACGAAGCTATAGTTCTAGAGGTTGATCATCAAGTCGTGAGGAGTCAGTCTTTGTCTCATACATGCATGCTCAAAGATCAACTATGACATTGCACTTGTAAGTGGTTGTCGGTATCTAGATTTTGGTTTGAGTTTCTGGTGAGATACTAATGCCTTATTTTTTTGTAGTTGAACACGTCGTTCCAGGAAGCGAGGGGCATAGATGAGGTTGGAGCACAAGCAGATCTTGACCTAGAGAGAGCTAAAGATGAGCTGCATAATGCTCGTAATGAAGTGATATTGCGTGACCTGACGATTAAGGAGAAAAATAAGGAAGTTGATGATTACGAGTTGCAGATTCATGAACTGAAGATTGCTTTGGAGAAATCGCAGAAAGCTTGTGAAGAGAATGGGCTGGCGTGGCAAAGGCACTATACTATCTTGAGGAGGCAGTTTGAGAATATGGGGTCGCCTGTTGGAGAGGAGCCGCATGTGAATGAAGAACTCGAGTTGATTGCACCTAAGGACACCTCGTTGGGCCCTGATGCACAGCAGCTTAATCTTGATGAGATGTAGGTCAAGCAGTCTGGTGTTGACGCTTGTGAACAGTGATAACGTTCTTCTTCCTTCTCTGAGTGTTTGTGACGCTTTAAACAATGTTTTTTTGTTGATGGTGGTTGGTAGCCCTGCGTGGCTTTTAAACATTTGTCTTGGGTGGGCTCAGTTTTTACCTTCTTCATTCTTGGCGATCTGGTTATCTGTTATGGTCGTTGGCCTTAAACAATAGTCTTAGGCCGGTTTGGTTTCGACCAGAGTGGTCTCTGGCGACCTGGTGCTTGGTTTTGGCTATAGGCCGTAAACAATAGTGATTGATTTGCTTCGGCAGGTCGATTGCACCCTTTATTTTTGTGCACTTTACTTCTGAACTTTTTCTGTTGTGGATAATGTCTCCTGATCTCTTGGCGACTAGTTTCCAGGGACTCCTGGTAGCTCGATCAGAAGGCAGGTAGACGAGATGAATGGTTGTAAGTAGGACAAACTGAAACATTTCTTCTTGCATGCTTTAAATATATTTTGTTGTTGAATTTCTTGTATTATGTTTTTGCTCGCTTGTTTCTATTTCCTTCTGCGCAGGTGTATAGTGTAGGACTTGATTAATGTAATTCGGCGATCAAATCGCCTTTCCAGTAATAGTTAGGTTGAATTTAAAGCAATAAAATAATTACTTAGTTTTTCACCTTGTTTGCATTTCCTTTTGTTATTGTTTGCTCTGAAAAGTTAGTTGACATGAAACAGACAAATTTGATTAAGTGTGAAAATTTGACATGAAATGGGATGAGGTCGATTAATGGTGAGCTCGATTATGCGTTACCTAGGTCGTGGGATTGATCTGACCTTAGGAAAAGGTGGTGTTAGTTGGATAATTGATGTCAACTAAACACATGTGCAATTATCAACGGGACTAGATTATTGATAATTGAAGGTCCAACATGATAAGTATCCAAAAACGTAGTTTTTACCCATTATTAGTATGATGTTAGAACTCACTTTTGGACTTGAATTAGAGTAATTTCTATTGTTTTTGTATTTTTGTAGGAAAGAATTTAGAAAATAATAAAATAAAGAAAAAGCCTACAAAATGATACAAAAAGAGCAAAAAAAGAAAAGTTAAGTCTGAAGCTCAAAGTCATGGATCCAAATGGTCAAAGCCTTGAATGAATCTTAGTGGATTAATTCTAAATGAGCCCATAAATGATGTACAAAGTTTAAGTTCAAAAGAGGCCCACTAAGGAGATAAGTGAACTAGGACTACTAAATAGAATATGGAGCATAGAATCACTTCAAGGTTGATATTTAAGATTCTAGCATATGTAAAATATGAAGAATAATGAGACAACTCAGTCATCCAAGGAAGACTGCCAGCATCTTCTAGAATGTCACTATATATGGTAGTTTTGTACAGAATTGGCAACAATGGTGGCAAGGATTTGATTTCCATCACATGTTTCTCATTGATCTTGCACCACAATCATTCAAAGATTTTATTCTTGACATTTTCTTCCACAAATGTTTAGTAATTGATTTTATTATCAATCAAATCAAATATTATGTAATATTTTGTAATTTTCCCTTTTAGGCTGCCTATGGATTTATAAATAGGGAGTTTTATGCATTGTATTATTCATCATCAAGAAGTGAGAGCACAAACTCTACTCTTGTATCATTCTAAGAGCATCTCTAATGGGTCTCCTATATTTAGCCGACAGATAAGACGATTTAGCATACACGTAGGCGCCACGTATTTTCCTATCACTTTTTTTTACACGTCTCCTATACCTATACATGGGGTAACCCTAACGCAAAACCTTTTTTTTATCTAAATTTTATCTTCCACGCTGGTCCAACCAGCGTGGAAATTTTTTTTCGAATCTTTCTGTTCCACGCTGGTTGAACCAGCGTGGAATAAATTGGGAATTTAGGGTTCCACGCTGGTTAAACTGGCGTGGAACACAAAAAAAAAAAAAAAATGTTCCACGCCGGTTTGACCTGCGTGGAACCATAAAAAATAATAAAAACAAAGTTCCACGGTGGTTAAACCAGCATGGAACATTTTATTTTCCCCATTCCTATAATCCTATCCCTTGTTCGATTTTGGGCGAAGTTTTAGCTAGGGCTGTCAATGGATCGGATCGGTTTGGTTTTTACCATGATCCAAACCGATCCAGATTTATAGTGATCCGAACCAAACCGATCCAATTCGATAATGGATCATATTAATTGGATATTGAACTGATCCAATTTTAGTAGTGGATATCCGATCCGATCCGAACCGATCCAAAAATCTAATTTTTATCTTCTTCCTCATTTTATCTCCATAAAAATTTTGAATCACTAGTTAAAATGATTTTATCTCCATTAACAAATTTGTTTGAATCACTAGTTAAAATTGAATCAAATTCACAACTACATTAACAAATTTGTTTGAATCACTAGTTAAAATTGAATCAAATTCACAACTCCATTAACAAATTTGTTTGAATCACTAGTTAAAATTGAATCAAATTCACAACTCCATTAACAAATTTGTTTGAATCACTAGTTAAAATTGAATCAAATTCACAACTCCATTAACAAATTTGTTTGAAAAATCTTCTTTTTTTGTTATTTAGTATACAAAAATCTTCTTCAACTCCATTAACAAGTTCCTCTTTATTCATTGTCTTTCAAACCCTTTAAATCACCTTTTAAATTTTCTGAACTTTATACATATCATTGCGACGATTTGAAACTTCCATCAATTATATTTGAAATTTCCATCAATTATATCTACAACTTCATCAAAATATGAAAAAACAAAAACTTACTTTTAAATTTGAAAAAATCCAATATAAAAATCTCAAATTTTTTGAAAAATCTCAAATTTCTTCGTGAATTAAGAAACCCAAATTATCATAACTACAAAACATAGGGTTATCATTGATATTCTTTCCCATGTAAACCTTGGAGAGAGAGAGAGAAAGAAGATTAAAGGAAGTAGAAGACAAAGAGAATTAAGATTTTGATTTTCAAATCGATAAATTTTTTTACAAATTGTTTCTCTTTTTGGTGTTCGGATCGGATCGGTTTTTCCTTTAGTATTATCCAAACCGAACCAAAACAATAATGGATATCCAAAAACCATTTTAAGTGATCCATTAATCCAAATGGATATCCAAAAGTCTAAAATAATGGATTGGATCGGTTTGGATCTCGGATCGGTTTGGATAGTTGACAGGCCTAGTTTTAACAGACCGGCCCACCACATCCTACGTGGATAGCCGGCTGCTAAAAAGATATGAGACGCGTTAGGGTCGTGTTTTTTGAGGGTTTCCTAAACTTTAGGAAATAGGAGACCCATTAGAGATGCTCTAATAAAGTTATCTTCTTCTTCTTCTTCTTCTTCTTCTTTTTCTTCTTCTTTTAATTTAGTTAGTTTTTATTTTATGTCATTTCATTTAATAGATTTTAGTTTAGTATTATGCTAAGTTAATCTTCCTTTTTCAAGGGAGAGATGAAGCCTTTTCATTTTATGTAGTAGTTAGTATATGATTTGTTAAGAATTTAATCCATTAGAGTAATTCTACAGGTTAAGGATCTAGCGCTTCGAGAGAAGGTTGGAGGTAAGCAATTGCAATGATTTATTCGTGAAATAAAATATATAACAGTGTTTATTTACTTTCTTCTTTGTTATTTGAATTCTTTTAGTCGGTGAAATATACACTTTGCTATAACTATTCGGGGACACATTGAGTGACGGTCAGAAGGACGAACGTACTCTTTCTTGCCACCAACATAATAGTAGTACATTGTGTTGTAGTCTTTCCTCACAATTTATTAATAATAAGGAGTATCGTTGATTTTTAGAATTGATAGACTCTAATATAGATAGAATAAGTGTTTAATGTCATACCTTTCCATTATGCATTTCGAATCATCTTAGTGTGTAATGAGTATTTATCTACGGATTAATCTTGATAAATCTATATATTAATTATTACATATTTGAATTGGTGGATTCAATCTCTTGAAACTCTCATCATATTTATCTTCCTACAATTATTTCTTACATTAGTAGTAGTTAATCACCATCTACATTGCTATATTATTTTCCCTATATTTTCTAGATTAGTAAAAATGAAATTCTCTTCTTCATTTAACTTGGTTCTCTCTTAGACGTGGATTCGATAATCCTTTCTTGAAGCTATACTCATTTTAGGTAGTCAAAGCAAGGTTTTGAAAATCGCGATCTAATTAACGACTATATTTCGCGTCTTTCACAACACGATTGCTACTGACTTGTTCTAACCATTCATGTGTGAATTGAGATGAAGGCAAATGCGAGCTCATTTTATTGATAAATTCAGTGAATGCATGTTTACATCATTACTGAAAAAATTAATTCTTTAAGTGGTAAGCATTCCAAGGGTTCTTGACTTCTTCGTCTTCTGGAGTTTGTAGACGATAGGAGTCGTTGCTTTGGACCATTGTAATGATGTAAGGTCTTTCCCAGTTAGAATTAAGCTTCCCAACATTTATGTTTCTTTTGTTATGGAACATTCTTTTTAGTATGAGTTTCCTTGGTTGAAAGGTTCGAGGTCGTACTCCTTTGTTGTAAGGTCGTTTTAACCTTTGTTGGTATTGTTCGAGCTTAATGGCTGCATGGTTCCTCCTTTCTTCGACCAAATCTATACCGAACGACCAGGCTTGATTGTTGAGTTCGGTATCGACCAGAAGTGATTTGGTTGTTCCAAATTTCGGTTTAGTCGGTATAACTGCTTCTACTCCATAATATGTCATGAATGGGGACATTTTTGTTGATGATCGTGGAGTAGTTTTATAAGCCCATAGGATATTTTCGAGCTGTTGAGGCCATTGATTTTCTTGGTCCTCAAGCTTTTTCTTTAAGTTAGATAGAATCTGCCCGTTTGCTGCTTTGACCTGGCCATTGCTCTGAGGATATCGAGGCCGGTGCTAATCTTGTGTGGTCGATTTTTCATTTTTTTGAAAGGTATTGCAATGGCTTTATGTTTGATTTGGTGATTGGGTGGCGGAGGTTTGAATGAGATGAAATTGGAAAATGAATTCAAGAAATTGTCCAGTGAAGTTATTCAAAAAAAATTCTGATATTATCCAGTAAAGTTATAATCAATGTATTGTGGAGCAACAAAGGGGGGCAAAGTCCATTTTACTAGCTTAAGTTTTAAAATTAGGTTCTAATTTTAAAAGTAATAAAAAAAATAAAATAAAAAGGAATAATTGGTCTATTGGGGGGTTAACTCTAAGAAACATAAAGGGGGTATTTTGGAAAAGAGCGAAGGGGGCAAAGTCCAAACTGGGGGTAAATGATTAAAGTATGTCGTTCGCTCGATACATAAAATATTCAGCCAAGGCCGCTCCTGTATACGGAGCAAGTCAATTTTTTCCTTTTTGAAACATAAGTCTTGGTGAAGGATGGGCAATCCATTCTAGCTAGTTTCTATTTCCAAATACTATGTGAATGTGCACGCCTAATGTGTGCGAACAAAAAATAATAGATTTATTTATGCTCAATAAAATAAGAAAAAAAAACCTGTTTAAATGTTTATTTGGGTTTATAACTACTTTATAAAAAATATATATATAAATATAGTAGGTTCTATTTTTTTTGAAATTATCTTATATAAATTATAGTAGTTCCACTTTTTTTGAAATTATTTTCTTGCCCTTTACATTATAGTATACACAACCTTAATACATAAGGGGTAAAATTGAAACTATGAAAATAAAAACGCTATCTTATATAAATTATAATAGGTCCCATTTTTTTTGAAATTATTTTTTTACCTTTTTCATTGTAGTATACAACTCTTAATACATTAGGATAAAATCAGAAATGTGGAAATAAAATCAGAACTTAAGGGTAAAATCAGAAGTGGGGAAATAAAATCGGAACTTAAGGGTAAAATTGAAACTATGGAAATAAAATCAAAATTTAGGGATAAAATCGGAACTGTTTATAAGAGATAGGGGTATAATCGGAACTTTAATAAGAGGTAGGGGTATAATCGAAACTATATATAAGAGATAGGGGTATAATTGGAACTGTTTATAAGAGATATGGGTATAATCGAAACTTTAATAAGAGGTAGGGGTATAATCGGAACTGTTTATAAGAGATAGGGGTATAATCAGAACTGTACATGAGAGACACGTCAGGCCTCATGAACGACCTCGGTATGGGGGCGCCTTAGAAAGTAGTTTAGACATACATGATACAACAGTCTACGGTACACTGTGTATCTGAGAAATGGTGGGAAGGGCTCAGCTTGGGCCTTGTGGATTTTGGTTGCTCCCTGGGTTTTTCAAATTCACAACCATGCATTTTGCTGAATATGACAACCACAGGTGGAAAAATTGTGAATATTCGACAAATATATCCATTTTTTCTAAAAATCTGATATCAAAATATTAGCAATATCTGTAACAAATAGTTTGTTTTCTAATGTCAAAATTCGGATATTTCCATTATCCGCATAAAATAGACATTGTTGACAATGATCACGACTACAATATCTTTTAGAGATCTTTGTGTTGGAAGCATTATACTACCTGAAAAATCTTACTCTTAAGCAAATACTCTCTGTCCTAACCAGTATAATTAACCCATCGAATCCGTTAGGTAGAAAAAAAAAAAAAAAAAAAAGAGAAAATTAGCGTTAATATAGAACCGTGAAACGGTGGGGATCGACTTTGGGTTGTGAGGGAGAAAGAGATAGGGAAGGAGAAAGAGAGAGGAGGAGGAAGAACCAAGAGGGGTTGAAGGAGAGAGAGAGAGAGAGAGAGAGTTGGCCAGGGGAGAAAAGAAGACGAGAGAAGAAAAAAAAAAAAATCCAAAGTGGACGGACGGACACAATTTTGGTTCCACCTGAAGTATAATAGACCTCCTAAAGTCGGTCGAATATAATTAGGCCAAATCGGTCATTATACATGTTAAATTTTGATTAAGTAGGCTGTATTTGTACACATCAAGACCCAAGTCTCTAACCGGTTCATTGAACCAGATGTGGCTCTAGTTTTTCATCATAAGAGCCTTAAGAAGAGTTTTTAACTTATAAACAAGGTCCCAACAACCACCATGGACTTGTCCTCTTAACACAACCAATGCTTCTACTTATGTGTTTCCCAGTAAGAAATGTGTCTCCCAGTGATCAACAAATTTTCCTTGATACGTAGAGCATAAGCAACAACAAGATCTAGAAGGCAGAGTTACACACAAACTTATCCAAAGTTCCAAACTATTAGTACTAAAATTGCAAATATCTTTGAATACGTGAGCACAGTTTTGAAACAAAATTGGAATATCTTACTGTCACTGATTCTAATAGATCAAACCCGCAAAGCTGTTTAGCTTCTTCGTAGTTTCTTGTTTCTTTCCTCCAACCACTTGTACATTGTAAGTCCAATAACTTCATTAATCACTGCACCAAGGCATTGCGCATAATACCATCTAAAAACACTATGGTGATATGTGATAGATATGTCAGATCGAGTTTTATACTGAAATTTATTATATAACTAGGTAGATTTTGGTGCATAATTGCATCTTCCATATGATTTCTATATGGCAAACATTTTCACACCACTTCCAACTGCTTCATGTGATTTATCATTAGTAATAAACATGTCACTGTAAAGGAGCTAGAGAGCAAGAATTGTGATTAAGATTCAAAGAGAAGTATTACAATGAAGTGCATGACAAGTTCTCAAGAAAACAAGAATGCATGGTTAGTTTGGCCTTCCACTTCTTTAATACTCTTATCAGCATTTATATATAACTAAAAATAACTATTCGAAGATGTCTGGATCATTTAGGTATAGGTGTATCACTTACGTCTTCTGAAACTAAAATGGTTGTTTTAAAAGCAGTATAAAGCGAACACGTAAATTTGGCTTTGATGTTCATGATCATAACAAGATCATTGTGAGCTCTGTTCCCTTATAAGAGTATTAAAACCACAAAAAGTCGTTAAGTTGTATGTATGAATAAGATGATTGTGAACTCCTACAGGTAAGAAATGAAAACTTAAGATCTGACATGAAATTTTCGTGAGAACAAGAAAACATTAGAAAAGTGAATCAACTTACAGATTAGTAACTGTTTTTCTGTCTAATGTGCAAAATAATAACATCAGGATTAGCGTGTTCTATAGAATGAATCAAAGCAAATAAAGTTAACCAATTCTATACTATGAAGTGCTTGACAAGTAGCCTAACAAATTTGCCTGCAAAATTGGACTAGTCTGTCAAGAGACTTCATCTTTACATCTGCATTACAACTGCTTCAATCGACTTTATAAAAGTATTGTCTGAGGACTCGTGGAAGCGAGTAGGTATTCATAATGTTATCGTGCGAACTACGCAATCATATGATATAATTTATCTTTGGAAAAAAATTAACAAGAGCCAGCCTGCATAATTGGTCTGGCAAGAGTCGTCTTTGCCATCTCTATCACAACAGCTTTACAATGAATCTTCATTACGACTCTTTAAATTTATTAACGACTCTTGTCAGACTACTAGGTGTTCTTAATGTTATCGTGCGAACCACGCAACTATATGATACAAAATTTCTTTGGAAAACATGTAACAATTAGCCTAACAAAATAGGCGGCATAGTCGGTCTGCTTTCACGAGTCTTTTTCAAATCTCTCTCACAACTACTTCTTAGTGAATTGTCATGGTGATTATCTTTGAAATTATTATCTAAAGGCTCGTGGAAGACAATTAGGTGTTCTTAATGTTATCGTGCGAACTACGCAATATTAGGATACAATTTAACTTTGAAAAACATCTAACAATCAGCCTAACAGATTTGAATGCATAATTGGCATCTAGTCCTAGAGAAGAGTCTTCTTGACATCTCCAATATCAAAACTTCTTCAAAATAGTTCTTCATGAATCTTTTAATTGCATGATTTAAGAGGATTCGTGTATGACGACTAGGTGATCATCAGCTTGGCATGCCAAATATGCAGTCTTTTAGTGTCTGCAATGCCTGTTACAGTCCTTTTAATGCCTGTTACAGTCTTTTAACAAGTAAACACAAAAGTTCAAACCCGGTTACTGTCTGCAAAGTAATGGTTATTGTGTGTACTGCAAAAATGATTATGAACTTCTTCTCCCAGAGAGAAAATTCATAAGAGATCCAAACTAGTTGTTATTCAATATACAATGAGAACTTCCTGAGAAAGTATAACTAAGACAAACAAACTGGTCTCTGATCTAATGGTTCACACTTGTTCCTGTCAAGCTAGGAAGAAAATTTTAAATAGCCGGCCATCAACTAACTAATTGTTCCCAAAAATATATGAAGAAAAAGCTAGAGACTTGCTGAACATTAGTTCTTTGTTAGTGATAAGATTAAAAATTTCATGAATGATTTATTATCTCTAAGCTTTTGAAGTTGCAAGTGCACATCAGCACAAACACATTATGAGAACAGGTAGACCGTAGAAATTATCAGGACTCGTTAAATTTCATATTTGAATTGTTTTACAAGTTACCTACTAGATTGATATTGATGGCATACTAGTCGTTTATTCACTTGAAGAAGCTAGACTTATTTACAGTACAGTTCATTAACCATCATAGTTTGCCAAAACCATAACATTAGAACTACTGAAAGAGATCAACCACATGTTATAGAATATATTGATATCTTTAGTAATCCTTTCACACCATTCAAAAAAAAAAAAAACTATTCTCGCACGCGTCAGGTAATTAAGTAGTGCATAATCATAGTCGAGCATTATTGAGATATTATTATCGCAATCATGATACGGTGGCAAAATGCTTTTGGTATCCTATTAACAGATTCAACACCCCTAATATCATAACCATGTAAACAGAGTTGAGATCGATACACTTCATACCGAATTAAGAAAACTTGAACTATCACTCTAGCAACAAATGAATTGAAAAAGGAAAACAAACACGTCTAGCATGCAATATACTTCCCTAAAGACAGATAACAACACGGACAAACTGAATTCATTTATGTCGGTTTTAAAAGACAAACAACTAATTTGTGCAATTATCAAGTTAGGGGGGAATCTGCCATGCGGAACATAATCTTGCGCTAGATATTTTGACCCAAATTTATACTATGAAGTGCTTGATAAGTAGCCTGATTAGGTTACACAGCAGATTTTGGTCTCTATATTTCTTTCTTTCCCCCTTCCACCGCTCTTAAAGCAGAGTCGTATTGACACATCTCTGAGACTCTGATGAGTGCTGCACAATGATCATTGAGCTACCGTGATATCATTATTAAGACGATGTGAGGAGAGCACTACATTTTTATCTGGTAAATTTGCAAGAGCCAAGAAGTCAGAACAATGTAGACCTAAATAGTCTTCATCATGCATATAAATATTTTCAACATGCAAAGTGGTTCTCATGGAATCAGGAACAAGGATGATTATTGAAGTCTTCTCTAATTTTTGATCACTTCTGAAAGGCTCGCATGTGTTAGAACTTAGAAGTAATGTTTATATCTAAGATATGTAATCCCAAGTCCCAACATGTCAAAGGGTATCAAGAAAGAAACAGAACATATTTAGCTACTATGTCTCAAACAAGCAGGACATCTAGCTAGTGCTGTAGTAAAATTGTATTGAAGTATAAGCTGGCTTACTCAGCATATTATCATATTTTGGTTAACAATAATCATGGTGTGTTATTAATCAAGAAATATACATGTAATTTTCCCTAATTAGCGACAAAACTGCAGACTTTCAAGTGCACATCAGCCTGTAAAGGTAGGCATATTCTAAACAACAGGTGGATAAGTAAGGCTCTTAAGAAAATTATAGTTTGAATTGCCTGACAAGCAAACTAGATGGAGATTGGTAGCTCTAGACTTTAATTTGTTCATTTGGAGAAGCTAGCTATTAATTCTTATGTATAATGCATGAGTCAATCTGCAAATCTGCTTGCTGAAATCATAACTGAACTACTATTGAAGGGGATCAATATACGACATACAATTTGATATGATCTAAATGACCTACGTACTTGGAAAGGTATCTGCATGACGTTGTGCATTATCAAAATATGAGCTAAATAAATTATCCAGTCCATGCAAGATATGATGCAAGTTTATCTGACTATCATAGGGTCATGCAAGTATATATCGCATGTACAAGATCAACACTGGCCCCCTATTGACTAATTTAATTCTTTCATGGCATAACCCAATGCAACAAAAATTATGAAACATCAAAAAGAGTGTAAAACACCTATGCCTAGCTAGGATATATATATATTTATCATTGCTTCACCTCCAATTCTCCAAATAAGTTCTTTCTTGATCAGTCCAATTGATAAAGAAAGAGTGTGCACACGTAAGTAGATTAGCATATATATCATCCAAATCCAATATACTAGCTAGTATGAGAAATGCTAGCAGGACTGCTGCAGTCACCTTAGCTTTAAGGCAGTCATCGGGCAGCCCTGCTAGTATTTCTCTACTAGTATAGATCAAAGAAAAACCAATTAAGTTGTACTATGAAAGAAAAATGGACTCCACATATTTTATTGCCTCTTCAAAACAAAATTGACAGTCGTATGACTTTAGGAGACATATGATCGATGAACATTAATTTGACTGCAGGTGGATTAATAAGTAATCAAAATTCAAAGCTTGTTACTAATTAATTAACATAAAAGATAATCACATATGCATAAGCATTATACTTTGTCAATTATATATATTGTCTCCTAGAGTCCTAGGCATCCATTTTTATGTAGCTATATATCAATATATGTAATCCAAAATTATTAAGCAAGTAGAAAACAAAGCAAATTCTGAGAGCCTGGTAAGGTGGGAAAAAAAATTAGTAAACTATTCCAGTGGTTCGCGTATCAGGGAACCCATTCCCTCTTCGTGTGAAACCTCTGCCTTTCAACGGTCAAAACTTCATAACCTTGGTAGGGTCTTAATGTCTCATTAGGTGTCAATTTATCATTGGTAAGTAAAGAAAAGAAAGGGACCCACTTACACACGTGTCCGTGTTTGATAGTGAGAGATAAAGACTCAACAACATTCATAGACACAGAGTCTTTGGTGTGAATCTTAAGCCGGGTATTACGTGCATGGGATTATTTTAGAAGAGTCTGTTCGTCATGCTCTCGTCTCTCTCTCTCTCTCTAAATTGCCAAAATAAGGTTGTGTTCACTACTTCACTGTATTGGCATGCAATGCAGTGGATAAGTAGACATTTGTGAATGAGCCTGTTGCTCAACGATAGCACCCCTCTCACAAAGTGGAGAGGTTGCAGGTTCGAAACACGTATGTCAACAACTGATTAATTGTTGATATAAGTTTCCCCATGTAATTTAAAAAGGGGTAGAGGTCCCCGGCCTCAACTTCATCTTCTTAGACTGACCGAGGAAACTAGTTAAGTACTTAAGTAGGAGAAAATTAGTGATAAATATTTGTCGAAGCAATCAAAATATTCATAAATATGGTAGAAAACTAGAAATACTCAAAATTATAAACCTATAAAATCGTAGAGGTACCGAAAATAAGGGTAATTTATCAAAATGTATATGCCAGATGATTCAATTATATACCTAATTCTTGTCAAATAAATTAGGTATGAGATTGTGTGTTTATACATGCCATAAGATGTGTGTGTTTACGTCATAAGCGGACTGATGTACGGTACAGATTTATGTGTTCAAAATGATGCAAAGATGGGAGAAACCATACTAAAGCGCCCTCGTGCTATATATTAACATTTGGAAGGAAGTTTCCATATTAATTAATCGATTTAAGATATGTAGCAGCTTGTAGTTGAAGACCCTTAGTTGGTAAGAACTTCATCAACACTCTCTTAGTCTCAAATAGTCTTTTAACCATGAGCTTAAATATAACATCTTTTTGCTCAATTAAGGAGAGAAACTTCATTTTAAACCTATAAGCAACACATTTCATTTCAATTTACTCCAAGTATACGTACTTGTACTTCACTTTGAAGAATTTTTGTATCTGTGACATCAAGTTATTTCTTGTCAAGTCTCCTTCCATTGTAAGAACCTCCTCATAGTTAGTTTACTTGGTTTCTTAAGAGAATATATAATCTCCATGTAGCTTTTGAATTTATCGATTTCAGCTACAGAATATGATCTATATATGATCAATCACATATGATTTGATTTAAGTAGACTTAATTTGTTTGTTTGTTTATATTTCATGTCTTACTTATGGCATGCATTTAAATCATAACTCGATCTCTTAGACAAATTATTGTTGTTTTTTGTATAGGAGATGAAGGCTTGAATGATCAAAGTTTGTGTTCAACAATCAGCTACAAGGAAATTGAAGAACTAGACTTAAAGTTGTATACTGCAGGTTCATGCACATAGCTTGATATCTTTCAGAGATTTCAGCTAGTCTCAGTTCTTGGTAGAGTAGTAGACTTTGAAGGCTCGAAGAAACTTGTTATATAGTGATAAGAAAAAAAGATAAAAAGAGATGGATGGAGGGGCTAATAAGGAGGAGACACTACCACCAGGATTTAGATTTCATCCTACTGATGAAGAACTCATCACTTACTATCTTCACAACAAGATATCTGATGCTAGTTTCACTGGAAGAGCAGTTGCAGATGTTGATCTCAACAAATGTGAACCTTGGGATCTTCCAGGTAGTTTTCTGACTCATGATGATCAACACTTGAATTCTTTGCATACAATTTTTTTTAGTTAATTTTATTAGTTTCAATTAACTCTATAGCTTAGGTACTATATATAGCCACAGACACGATTATTGACCAGAAACAGGTTCGTGAGGATACCATTCCATGATCGATCCATGATGGTAATGATAACTGACTTCAACAAAATTCAAGAAATCATTTTAATTTGCAGAATCTAAAAGACTGATTATCATTTCATATGCGGTCTTGTGGAATGCATATCATTTAATATTAAAATTTATGAATTTGTATTCAACTAAAGAAGAATGAGACTCAAAGCTTGTGTCTGATTAAGCGACATGAAAATATGATATACACATAATCTAACCTAACTTTATTACAGCTAGCCATAAGTTATCTCAAGTTTTCACACTTCCCTCAAGTTTTGTGAATAATAACCTTGCTGTCTAAATACACACATAATCTGAGATATGTGAATCAAACCTTTCCTTCTAGATGGTATGCTCTAGTACTGAGGAGTGGCTTGGGGAACCCCAAACAACTGAACAAGTTTAAATTACAAATGTGACTTTCAGTAAAATCCTATCTAATACTTTCTCTTTTTGATATGAATTGTTTTGTTCTTGTAGGGAAGGCGAAAATGGGGGAAAAAGAATGGTATTTTTTCAGTCTACGAGATCGGAAATACCCAACTGGTGTAAGAACAAACCGTGCGACAATTGCAGGTTACTGGAAGACAACTGGTAAAGACAAGGAGATCTTCAATTCCAATTCGTCTGAGCTAGTTGGCATGAAGAAGACTTTGGTATTCTATAAAGGGAGAGCTCCTAGGGGAGAGAAAACAAATTGGGTCATGCATGAATATCGAATCCATTCCAAAACCACCTTCAGAACTACTAAGGTACAATTAGGCAGTACTATTCATCTTAACCATTGTTGTATGTGCACCATATTAGGGAACCACTGGCAGATTATTTGTACCGATGAACTTATAATACTGTCACTTGTGTAGCAGGATGAATGGGTGGTTTGTCGCGTATTCCAGAAGAGTGCGGGAGGTAAGAAGTATCCTACCAACCAATCCAGAGCAATTCCATACAACCTCGAAATGGTCCAAAATGCCATGCATCCTCAGATGATGCAGAATGACGCTTGTCACTTTCCTTCAGGTAGGAACTATGTCAGCAATGCCGATCTTGCAGAGCTTTTAAGGGTATCAAGAGGTGCACCAAGTGGGAATCTACACATGCAACCACAGTTAAATAATTACCCAGGAAGCTTTACCATATCAGGACTAAATTTGAACCTCGGGACCTCGACACAACCACCACCAATGATTTATAGACCAATGGCACCGCCCAACTTGCACCAACAGATATCAGCCACTGATGCTATGTTGACAAATCAGCATGTTCTCGCAAACGATAATGGTTGTAATACTGACATGAATGGTACTGCTGGGAACAACAGGTTCCAACAACATATGGATCCATGTGTCGACCTTGAGAACTACTGGCATACCTACTAAGGGTTTTAATTAGGATATGATAATTTCTTCTATGTTTAATTTTGGATGTAATAATAGCATTTTTGGTGGTTGTTTATGAATCAAACATTGAAACACTCACCTTACATGTGTAATATTATGTTATGGAAATGATAATTCATCATGAAAACTTTCACATTTGTACAATTTAAAAATCATTAGATATAAAATTTCAACAAAATAATTATAGTGTTTGATTGACAATAAGATTTATTAGAGAATTGGGAAAAAAAAAAAAAAACTTCTCACTGTAAATGCCAAGTCAATTCTGCTGCGCTAGATTAGCAGAAGGGCCAAGGGTAAGTGGGGAACAGCTTCAATATCTTGACACTCTAAGGTCTCACCTCTATGGCCCTTTTAGTCATGTCCTTTCATATTCTTGGAATGACCTCACAATGGTGCAGCAGATGATCACTGGTTTCTAGCCAGTTGAATGTTTAACATTTAATCTTAGATAGTGTAGTAGTACTCTATAGTCTATACCACTACCACTCTACCAGTATGCAGCCAGAATGACCTTCCATCCATAATTCATCTGTCAGCATTTCTCATTCTCTAGTTTTACAAGAAATCCAGCTTCTCCAGAGTGCTGAGACTTTCTTATTGGTCAGTGCTGAGGTTTTCTCATTGGTTTTTCCATATAAAGATTCCATACCAGATAATTGCATAGTCAACAGTTCAACACTCTACACTAGATTGGTGTGGGGTCCAGAGATGCCATAGAAAATTAAGTTGTTTTTTTGGTGTTTGATTTGGGAGCGGATTTTTTTACAGTTGACAGACTTAAAAGGCTAGGGAATGCAATGCCGAACAGGTGCACTCTTTGTAACAGCGAGGAGGAAACAATTGAACACCTTTTTTTGAGCTGCTCATTTGTGATTGTCAAGGAAATTTGGAGAAGAATAATGGGTGGTATCGCAGGTCACAGTTTAAGAATGGAAGAAGCACACATGTTAGAGATTGGATAGAGAATTGGCCGAAGGCAAACACAACTAAGTAGGGTAGTGAGTTATGGGAGTTAATGCCGTATGCGGTCATCTGGTGTGTGAAAGATAAGAAATCGAACACAACTAGGTGGGGTCGTGAGTTATGGGAGTTAACGCCGAATGCGGTCATCTGGTGTATATGAAAGATGAGAAATCTGGAGTGTATGAAAGATGAGAAAAAGGCGACTTGGGAGAAATGAACTGTACCGGTGCTGGCAACATTGTGGAATTGGGTATTAAGTCGTCCAGAAAGCAAGGGCCACAAGTTCTAAGAGTTAGACACTGACTGGAAGTTTGCTTTAACTGGGATAGGGTAAAATGCAATGTACAATTCAAGAGGTTTTTGTGTACAATTCAAGATGGTTTTGTCTTGTGTGTGAATGAGAGGGGGAGCCTGAATAATGAATTGTAATGGTTTATGTGACATATGAATTAATAAAAAATTTACCAATAAAAAAAAAAAACAAACTCTACAATAGAATAACTGTGTTTGCAAACCATCTTGGTTTAAATTCTACAATGCATCCCGATGGTTGTAGATAAATTTAAAGGCGATTTTGTCAAAACCCTAGGAAAGATGGTCTAAATTTGCATATACCCCATACATTTTTCTTTATTTGAGATTACCCAAGGCTGCCAACTTTTCTGTTATCTAGCCGTCTACTGACCCCATTATTTATCTGTGGTATAACTTTAAGTAAAATACTTTCTAATATACCAATCATACTCTCATTAGATATCTAGACCCTTCTTGTTTGGGCTACAAAAAAGGTAAATTTTTACCGAGAGTGGTACTCTTTGATTTGAATGGTCCGCCACCTATTTTAGCTTAAACCCTAATGATCCCCCTTTTAAACCTTGCATAAACATGAGATAATCATAAGTGGTCTTCTACTAGGTTTATTAGAGAAATATGTAAAAAATTTACACTTTTGAAATAGCACCAAACTTTTACATAAATTTTGTTCATAAAACTAATTATCAAGAGTTTCAAACATAATAAATTAGGCTAAATTTCACACAAATTTTTCAGGGTAACCAAGCAGGGCCCTAATCTAAATTTCTTTTGAATCTACGAAATAAACATTTGTATCATTGAAGATTCTGCTGTTGTCAATTGCAATGCGGTCATGATGCACATTTGTATGAACATACAGAGGAGATTTACTAAAAGAGACTAGTCATTTACATGCATTGCAACAAAGTACCCAACTCCACAAACTGACAGGAACTAATCAGCTGATCAAACCTATAATACTGAATATCAACCCAAGATTCCACAAGTTTCAACTTTCAAGTTTCAACCAACTCCTTGATCTATTTAAAACAACGAGCTATTGGACTTCAAACAAAAGGAGCAAACAACAAATAACTTGGAATGGATAATAATTAATCCAACAAAAGGCAAACAACCCCAAGCAGTAAATTACGTGCTAAATTGCTAATAAACAAGGACATGCTCCGGCCAGACTGGACATATATGTTTCTCTAAGTGTTCAAATAACTCAAGAACATTATGAAAAAACAAATCCTACATAACACCTGAAATTTCTAGTGGACTATGTTTCCCCAGAAGCATTCTCACAAAAAGGGGATCCAACTTCAAACCAACATGTGATATCGCTGAGCAAGATTGAACATAACAGCCCTATAACATACAGTGGCACGAGGCTGTTGTTTGGTACAGCGACAATCACCTATGCATATATAGATACCACTTGTCAGATAAGAAATTTTAACAAAAACCAACCACTGCCAATGCATAGAAACGTAGGTGAAGAATATAAACGTAGAATCTGATCAGCACTTTAGAATATATTAATACATGAAAAGCACTTTAGGCTAGTTTACTTTACTGTATAATATCCAGGTGAAGAAGTTGGCATCAGTTGTTTTATTAATATTAGTCAAATAATGCTTCTAATAAAGATAACTTTAGATACCTCAAGGAATCTTCTTCCATTCATCTGCTTGAATGTCAAGAGATATTCTAAGATTTTATTAGGCATTTACCATGTTTAAATTCTTGCAAGACAATTCTTGCACCATCGATAAGGGTTTGTAATGTAACATGGGCTGGTTCAATGAATACTATGGTTACATTATTCAAAAGGGTTTCTATTTGAGTTTATCGATAAAGTTTACCAGTCATGTTAATAGTCTAACACATCAAATCTCTATATTATATTTGACACATAAATAAGCATGACTCGCAGTGCATGCAAGGATACATGAGAATTGGGGTGATTCGGATTTTGATTCAAATTTTGACTGTGGCAACCATCAGAAAACCAATCCATTATCTTCAGTTTACGGTTACAACCAACAGTGTAAATGAATCATTACTTGAACCTTCGCCAAGGACTTCAGAACAAAACACACACAATCACAGACACACATTAACACTCTCTATTATACTTTTAACAGAAATCATCGTCTCAATTTCCCTAATACACACGATCTTATCTAATAATGTCCATACACAAAAGCAAATCCTGAGAAATTATTAGACATCAATGACAATTTCATGATACTTAATGTAACCCAAGGGGAAGGATGTAACCCACGGGGAAGAGATTAAAAAATACATAAGGAGAGCCAGTGAGCCACCTAAGAAAACAAATAGTATAGACAGTGAATAATTTAAAAAGCCAAACATTTAATCTTCTCAAGTTGCCTGTTTAAGTAGCTGATTGCCCATTGGTTTGAGATTTTATAACCAAAATTAACAATACCATGACTTTCGAAAATCCTACATAATATGGCAAGCAACGGTACTAGTTTCTTGCTGCAAAAGTCATCGACAGTTTTGGTGTTCAATCTTTTAGTCTTTACAATTGTTTTATCTCTCGAAGAAATTGTTTATTTAGATTTGTTATTTAATCTTTGACGTCTACAAGGCCAAGTGCAAATGAGGTCCCCTCGCCTCAAGGATATTTAAACATGTTCTCTTATAAGACAATATCACATAAGAAAATAAACAGCGTGTATCCACCTCAACTGGCGACTTGATCCCTTTTCACAAAATTCTTTGGTTGTTATTTACAATTCATAAATGATGCAGCTTTATTCAAATATTCCCTCTAAAGAAAATAAAACTTACCTCCAATTTAACAAGCCAAAACACTTCATTCAAATACCTCGAACAATCTATTTGTCAGGGTGCCCTCTTTTAGCCCTACGACGTGTGTGATTCGTGTGGGTAGTCCGAGCGGGCTTCCTTGCTTTTTTACTGCAAATCAAAGGTAAGAAGTGAAAATGGCATAGTTTTTGGTCCCCAAATGTGAAAAATACGCCACAAAAAGGATCAAAGATTCCAACATGATATCAAAGAGTGCAGAACATACAGCAGCGGACTGTAACTCCAATTATGATATAGCATAAACTGTAAAAGCACAACCGTACAAGGATAACTTACCAAAAGAGGACTGATAAAACTCTTGGCAGAAAGAGTACAGGAAGAGCCAACAAAGCAGAAGCCTACAGTCATTATTAATAAGATAGTCACATATACTGAATACTAGACTTTAACGACAATGATTTGATTTGTATCATATCACTAGGAAAACATACGACTTTTCTTACCGAAAACCACACCAGCTCTTTAGTTGCAAAAGGTTTTGTCAGCTCATGTTTGTTTAGAGTTTCCTGGACAGCCGCTTGGACCTGGAAATAATAAAAAATTATATGTAAAATCCTAATACTTGCTCAGCATAAAATATTCTATTGATTCTACCTTACATTTTCTTCATAAAATTAGAAACTGATAATTGTTATTCCAAACTGCAGCGTATAAAGGTTTATTGTATGCGAACTTCCACAAGAGAAAGGTTTTCTGTCTGATTTGAACATTGATGCAGATAATTATAGATATGCAACGTCATTAGCATCATTCAAAATTAATACAAAATGCACCAGAGGACACACACTGGGCATATACAACTCTGCTCACAGGCATGCACGTTTAAGAAACACACCCACACAAATGTCTTTCTGCTACTTACTCAATCAAATCAATTTCAGTTATCACAAGGTTCCAACTTCTGATTGGTCTGTCATATATTGATTGTTCAGCTAAACGTCTAAATCTGAATAAATAAATTACATCCTTAAATGCTCACAGGCATGCACGTGTACAGAACACACCCACACAAATGTCATTCTGCTATTTACTCAATCAAATCAATTAGTTATCACTAGGTTCCAACTTCTGATTCATATATTGATTGTTCAACTACATGTCTGAATCTGAATAAATACAAATTAGAGACCCAACCCTTAACTAGGAGAAAGATAGTCGGCAAGATCACATTTCCACTTTATTATTCGGAAAAAAAAAAAAAAAAAAGAAATCGAAAAAAACAGACTGATGACTTACACACCCCGAAGGGGGGTTCCATCAGTATAGAGGTGGGCCAACAAAGAAATGGCAGGATGAAAAAATGGCAGGACAAAGGAGTTTCTTTTTGATTCCTTGTGTTTTTAATGGAAAACGGTGAGAGTTAATTTTGGCTTCAGGCCTCATACCACAAAGGCACAAACAAGTTGGATGCAATTGCAGCCTTATCTTGCATATCTACCCTTTTCTATGTGTAGGTGTGTCAGTGCCAGCATGCCTACGCACCCTCAATTTTCAAAATAGACCAAATTGAAATGGATAAACGACATTTGTAAAACATAAATCTTCTACCTGCTCATGGTATGTGGTTGCAGATTTTAAGAATTTTCTGTAGAGACGAACGGCTTTTTTTGTGTATGGCTTCAATGCAATTCGCGCTTTATCAACATGAGGTTTTGTCACAGTTGCAACTTGATCAATATAGGGCTTGGTGTACTTCTTAGCCTCCTGTTCAATAATTGCACTTTAAAGGTATGTTTTGGAGCACAGCAACATGAACAAAAAATATCAACAGAAAAAAACCTGGTAATAAGGATCTGCCAGCTCTTGCACTCTAACAACATGTGGCGTTAAAGTACTCTTGGAGGACTCGTAAAATTCGACACCTTTAGTACTTAGAGATTGCACATGTGGCTCAACATATATTGTAAATGCAACCCATTGCTCTTTTATAGCTGGGACCAATCTCTTTACAAGGTAAAACAGATCATCAGAATTGCGAAGGAGCCAGATCAGGACAGGAGGTTCGAAAACAATGACCACAGAAATGCATGATCTCCAAACAACATAACCATCATGTAAATAATGTTATTGATTGTGAAATTAACAATAACTTGTTAATTCAAATAGAAGTCAAAGCATTGATGACCAAGTCTTAATATAGAACCAAATTAAAGTCGTATCACAGAAAACACAAAAATTCCAAACAACATAAAGATTATATGCACTCTGGGCAGCAATTAAATTGGTTCACAAAACTATTCAGCTTATGGATGATTGAGTGATTATTTGATTAACGATTATTCAGAAATCACAAATTAATCGGGGTTTAATCGGATACTGAAACTATGAAAACTGAGGTCTTCTACGTAATAATCAATATTTGTCCTTCATTTTCATTACCTTCTCTTCTCATATAAACTATGCAAACTGAGGTCCTCTCCAATACTAATGTGTTTTTTTAATTAAGATCCCAATCTAAACTTGAATAAAAGGATCCCAGTCTTAACTTGAAAGAAAAAAGATTCCAGTCTTACCAATGTTCGCTCTTTTCATAAGAACACATATGTAGCCTTTAGCCCTAGATATAGTTTGTCAAGAGAAGAAGTTTAAGATAAAAAAGTAGGGAAAGTGAATAAAAAGAAAATACTGATCTTTCTTTTCTCCACTTCTTTGTCACTGATATAATCGGTAATTGCACAAAAATAATCAAGCGATTGATAGAAATAGTCGGCCGATTATACCAATTATGGCTGGCAAGTTAAATTCTGCTATTCACCATTCACTAATCGGGCAACCGCGGTTTAAGGTAATTGAAGTTGAAGATGATGAAGATGATGGTTCTTGCAATCTTGCTATCAATGAAGTGATACTTAAAAAGAAAAATTATAACTAATCTATCTTCTTCTTTGATTGATGTGGAATTGAACAATATGGATTGAGATAATTGAAGATGATGAAGTTCTTATGTTATAGTCTGGACTATTATATCAATGATAATAATAAAAAAAAAAAATTAAAAATATCAAGAAAAAAGCTCCCCATTCCGACACAAAAGGTTAGGGATGAAAGCATATCATAATTGAATCAGTTTCTAATTTTATCAAAGGAATTTGTACTAAGAATTACTCATATGCTCAGCATTTTTCAACTCTTGTGGATGACTGTAATAGGCTTAGTAATGGTATTTGTGTCGTTTATAAACTCATATACAGGGAAGCTCATAGCCCAGCAGATTGTTATCTTAAGGGGTTTCACCAGACACTGAATTAGCTAATCTTCTGTAATTTGATATCTTACTAGCTCAACAGCTAGATATTGTACACCTTAATACTATTAATAGAGTATTATTTTGGTCTTAAAAAGAGTGAGAGAAAATTAACAATGAAGACAACAATACATTTCACAAGGCATTGGAAAACACACAAAAGAAAAGATAATAATTTATGACTACAAAATTTATACCACATTAAAGAAAAAAATAATTCATACAACAAATACTTACAGATTTTATGGTTTCCAGATGAGGTTCAGCCCACTTCTGAGTTTGAGCTTTCGTCTCTAACGCCTGAAACAATACATGAAACTGGCTAAGTCCGTGCACCATATAGGAAACAAGAATCATCTGTTCCTATATATTGTGGATGTTAGTCCATAAACATACATCCATCAGACAGTTCAAGAAGTCGAGAACTAAACCGAATTGACAGCTACTATAATAATCATATATTCATAGCACCTTTTGAGTCGCAATATCCAACGCAGGCTTGCCATATTGGTTCCAGTGAGTAGCAATAAAGGTCTGCATTTACAAATAGATATAGTTACATAAATTTACATACATCATATTACTACTATGTTGAGCAAAAAAAAAAAAAAAAACTACCATGGCTATACAAAAAAAAGTATACATAGAATTACCTGACAACTAGCTAAATGAGTTGCAAACCAACGTGGGAGCCATGCTCCATGAGCCTAATTGGAGGTGAGAGACCAAGTTAGTAATTCACATATCTTAATGGAGTCATGCACTATGCATGTACAAATTACGTGAGAGTACCAGGACACTAGCATGTAAATAAGAGAATGGAGTCAAATAATTGTCTTATCCAATAATAGCTTTAGGCCTTTACATATTTTATTGTTCCTTTGATAGATAAATGCTTTTAATCAATTGGAAAAATTAATGAAACATACAGTGGAGACATGTTTGACTTTAAAACTGAGCAATCATTTTATGCTAACAGCCAAATTAAGCAATGTCGCAAATAAGACTCAGGAACCAAGGACATTTATAAATAAATCATGATGAATCAAAATTGTCCAGAAGCAAAACATTTTATGCTAACGGCCAAATTAAGCAATGCCAATTTTGATTTAGTGACACAAATAAGACTCAGGAACAAAGAATATTTATGAATACATCATGAATTTAAATTATCCAGAAATACTGGTTTGAAGTCTAACCAGAGGATCTCATACAGAATAGGAACTCCAAAAAATACAACTCCTACGAATTAACAAGATTTTCCCTTCAATTTCACTTGTCTTTTCTACTTCATTGCCTTGAACATAGCTAAATGAAAAATGGAATATAGGAATAATTCATGGTGTCAAATGCAATCAAAAGATTTAATTTTTTCAACATGATGGAAGCAGCTCTAACTTTCCAAACGTAAATATGTTACCTCCATCAACTCTTTAGTCTTTGAAGTTGCTTCTAATTTTGCCTTCACCATCTCTTCCTATAAAATTTAAAAGTCCAAAAAAATTACTAAAAGAAAAAAACAGAAACAATAACAAAAAAAGATTTATTTTTTTATAGTTAGAATTATTTCACCCCAAATCCCCTGCAAACCATGAAAGTGGGACTTGATCCCAAGACAAACCATGAAAGAGATGATCATACAATAAATACCTCTGCCATTTGAAGGGCACGTTCTGTTTTACGAATTCTTTTCTTCTGCTCGTCATTGATCTTTTGAAGCTGCAAAATGCCACAGAAAAATAAACAGAGATCAGGATAATGCCTCCCTAACCTTATTCAAATAGAGCCGGCATATCAATATTTGAAAACAACAAAACAAAATAAAATATACGCGAAGAAACTCTTCCAAATGATATAAACCATATTTCCTACAGTAATCAGAACAGTAAGACTGGAGAAATAAAACAATAAGACGGTGGACATAAGGAATAATTCAAACAGCAGAAAGAACAATATCAGCCATAACCGAAAGGTAAGATGTGCGAGGATCCCTTCCCTTGATATATCTTCCACGTCGTTCAAACCAAAAACCAAAAATAATGATAAAAACAATTTCCCTCTGACAAAGAACCATAAGCAGACTAATTTCTCCAAAAAAAAAAAAACAATACATATAGTGCCTACAGAATCATGATATCAGAGGAAGGATGACAAACATATATACACTAGACGTCTAGACATTTATAGACATGAAAACGTTTGTAGGAGTAAAACAAAATAGAAAGTGCCAGACCCTCACAAAAGCCAAAGAATACATGATAGACCAAACTAAGAATGACAGGTAGGTGTCAATGTTTGACAAGTGTACGAATCTAACCCATCCTCTCTATGTCAATTTAATTGTGAATCTCTGACAACAAGTAAGAGAAAGCAGGGTGTCTGTAATAAGTAATAACTAATACATGTTTTGGTGTGCATAGAGGTCAACACAGATCTTTGTTCTGTTTTTTTATCAGTTATATAAAGTGTCGGTGTTACTATGTACTAAACCATTCATGACCCTTGAACCAGAATAATTGTCTGCATACCACCAACCCTATTATTGGAAAAAGTCTTCATTTAATTCCTTTCAAAGCTTAAAGCCGCGCTCTTTAAATTACAAAGTACCACCCAAGGGTAGCCTTGTGCCTAATCCTTGTGTCTATAATTCAATCCTCCAAAACTTTTGGAAACCAATCTACCGGCAAAACTTTCACATACAAAAAAGAATGAAATTTGCAGAAGCTCCCAATCCCAAAGAAGGTTCACTCTTTGACTCTTTGTATGAGAATTTAAAATGTTAACTGTCGACCTCATGCTCTATAATCAGGTTCGTCAACACACTGCTATTCCCATTCATCGTATGTCGCCCATAGACAGATCTTAAGATATTGGCTACTTCATACTCCTTTCAATAATATTATCACGACTCATTCGTCCCTACAAAAAAACCATGACAAGTACTGACTAGCACTCCAACAGGTTAGGGATGCAACATGGGTTGTGAACTTGTGACCTTCCAAACTTTGTCGAGTATGTACTAGTTTCAACTTATTATCTTTAGTGTGATCTTTACAGACTCCACTAACTCCAACCTACCAGTAACAAGAGTAACCTATGTCCAAAAAGGTTCCTATGCTACAATCACTGGACAACAATTGTTTGTAGAATTGTTTAGTGTAATCAATAAAAGTATTTTTCAGCTAAAAATAAAAAACAATTGTTTGCACAAGTATACATGATAAAGACATACCATATATATAACAAATAACTGCTGAAAATCATATAAACTAGTGTTTCAAATAGCCATAGATGTAAATGACTAACTGGCAGACAACAAACAAAAAAATTTAAATGTAAAACATAAGGTAAGAAAATCCTTCAACACACAACTGGGATATAGGAAACTTACATCTTGTAGCTTCAAATTCAGCTCCTGAATTTTACTCTCAGATCCACTTGTACGGGCTTCCAATGCATTCTTCTTTGCGATTTGTGCATCTACCTCCTTTCTAAGTTGCTCAACCTGCCAGAAGAGTAACATCCAGATGACACAGTCACTTTTTGGTAGGGTATATAGACGGGAGTCAGGTACAGTTATTACGACAGATGAAAAGCAACACACCAAAACACGCATGATCTTGACAGATCTTATACTATAATTGCAGTAAAAGATCATACACTATTAAGTTCACCTATGATACATGACAATCAAGATAGTGTGGTGTGTAATTGAGTTACACAACTACATTTGTGTACACCATCTTGACTGTCTTGTTAATCCTTCGTACAAAGGACTGAATTTGTACATCATAATGGCAAGTTTCTCACACAAAATATCCAATAAGACAGTCATAATAGCTTCAACGTTTAGATCCTCTCTCTATGTTATTGCGGTGAAGATATTCTCCTCAATGTACTTATTTTAGCTGTTGTAAAACTTATTTATAATCAATAGAAGTTTCATTCAGCTAAGAAAATCAGCTACTTTGAGCCTTTATTATCATACTTCTGTGTGTGCAAAGGCTTTCTCGTTCCATACTAACCTGGTTCTCAAGTTCTTGTACTCTTGCATGTGCCTTTCCCACTAGTTCCTCACTGTCTACCGAGTCCTTTTTCTACATACGAAGAAATAAAAGAAATTAGTTGCATTACTATAAGAATTTAATGAATGATTTATTACTTGGGTGAAACTTTGAATCTACCAACTGATAGTCATCTAATGTTCTGATCAACCTATAATGTACCAGAATGCCACTTGTAAGGGTCCGCTTTATACAAAAAGGTATGGTTGACCATCTCCCCTAGTCTTAGTTCAACCTTATAAACAACCTTGAGAAATGAACCCAAAGCATTAAATTCAATGTACTTTTTCCTTCAATGTGAATGGTTAATCACTAATCACATGAAGAAAAAAGCTAGAAAAGGCGATCTACCAAGTCAATGGAAGTGGTTGAACAGATAGGTGACCATTCAAAGAAAGCCAACAAATGTAGCAATAGCACTAAGAGTCTAAAACCAGTACAAATAATAAGTATCCTAAACTCTTTCACACCACCAAAATTTATATCTTTTTCGGTACCATACCCATCTATCAAATTAGCTACCATTCTACGAATGAAAACTTTCTGAATGCACGTACAATGAGACTTCCAATTATCCTATCTTACCTGAAGAGAGTCTATTTTACCCTGCAACAAGGAAATGCCCTCTGACTTTTCATCAATAACCTTTTGCAACTGCACAATGCCATCATCTTTGGTTTTCAATTCTCGTGCTTTATCTTCAATGCTTACTTCTACACAAGGAATTGAAAAGTTAGAAACCCAGAACCAAACCAACCAACCAAATAAGTCCATAAATTAAAAAAATAAAAAAATCCAACAGCTTTGTCCTAATTTCAAAATATCAATCCACAAAAAACTTGGTTATAAAATTCAACCACAAGACACTCAAAAGTCTCGAACTATGAACTCACAAGTCTAAATCACTACATAAATAGAGTAGAAATGAAGATACTAGATTCAAACGATTAAACAAACTTGTTATAAAGTTAACCTCTTAAATTGCACTAAATATAGAATCTTTATTAGGTTTAAAAGAAAGGTTTCATAATTGCTTTCTACTTGTCAACCTTTATACTCAAAACACACATATACACACAAAATACAATGCAATCACAAATCCATTCACAATTAAGACAAATTCTATTGATTCTACCCTAATCAACTAATACAAGTTATAATACTAATTTCAGAAATCTGAAAAATCAAATAAAAAACAGTTGAATAAGTGAATGGAATAGATATTGAAGAAAGAATGAAGTTGTTGTTGAACTAACCTAGAAGAGAGATCTTAGACTTAAGTTGTTCTAATTCCAACTTCAACGATGATGATGAATCAGAATCAGAATCAGAATCAGAATTAGAAACCTCTTGAATAATAATATCATCTTGATTAATCCCTGAATCTGCCCTAATTTTAGTGAAAATCAATGCTAGCGTTAAGATCGTTAAGAACAACAGATTCCTCTTCTTCATACTAGTAGTCGCCATGACTGACGCACAGAAAGAAAGAGAGAGAGAAAGTGTAAGAGAGAGAGTTCTCAGTTTCTCTCACACAGAATAAGAGAGCGAGAGAGACTGGTTTTCGATGGTGGTGTTGTTGTTTGTTGTTAGTTCTTGACTTGTAGTTCTTCTTCTCGAGTAAAATAAAATTAAGAAAAATCGTCGATTATTTGTCGTTTTTATTTCGTGGATAATGGAGAAATTGACACGTTTTCTTTTCGATGTGGTTAATCGGGTTAGCCCATACCCGGATATCTTTGGCACGTGCGTACGGTACAAGATACGTAGTACAATTTGAATAAATTGATTTTTTTTTTTTTTTTTTTGATATTTAATGCATACCGGCTTATACACCTACCAACAACTAATATACTGATGATATGGATCTATGAAATGAAATGAAAGGTACAAAGAACAATTTGCATTTGGTTATCCAACCACCATATTGTAATTATCCATGTGATTGTGGTTGTGCTTGAGTAGGCAGGTAGATTTGGACTTTGGACAAAAATGTTTTTGTAGCCAAACAATTTTTATGGATATTTTGTATCCTATGTTGTGTAGTAGTAAGAACCAGCACGCATCATCAGATTACTGTCAAATTGGTGGGGAAAGCCAAAGTTTACTGCTAGGGCTGAAAAAGAGTTTTGAAACATGGTCTACATAACACCTCTCAATTATGAAAATGTGGTTTTAATTTCTATAAACAGACCAGATCATTGTTTGACAGGAAAAATGATAAAATTAGACAAACTAGACCTAGAACAAGACCAAGCCAACATTCAAGAGTTTTGAGAAGTGTTTACAAAAAAATAACAAATAAAAAATTCTTCGACCACAAAATTGCCCTAAATATGAAAAATAGACTTTGACCGAGGAGTGCGATTTTGTGGACATACACAAAAAATGTGTCCACGGGACAGCAATGTTTTATTGGTCCACATTGTAAAATAGTCTACGTAGACTTTTACTTAGCAGAAAATATAAATTAAAAAAATAAAAATAAAAAACATGAAAAAAAAAAAAAGGTTTTTCTTCTATCTTCTTCTTCCCTGCTTTTTATCACATGAATAGGGTTTCTCTCTCCCCCTCTACGTCCATGGATATTAAAGGAAGAATTGGATTCTTGCTTTTTATCACATGAATAGGGTTTCTCTCTCCCCCTCTACGTCCATTGATATTAAAGGAAGAATTGGATTCTTGCTTTTTATCACATGAATAGGGTTTCTCTCTCCCCCTCTACGTCCATGGATATTAAAGGAAGAATTGGATTCTTGAATTTATACAGGTTTCGTACTCAAGAAAAAACTATCTGCCACACATTTCTCAAGTCTCAATCAAAATCATAACTTGAAATTTTAAAAGAATTTCAAAAATTAGAAATTTTAAATGTTCCATACTTCCATCTGTACATGTTCAATCTTTTAGTGATCAAATTAACTTGGAGATAGTCTGATATTCTTTCACCCAAATCTAAAACTATCAAACAGTTTGTTCAATCAACCCATCGATGAATTGAAGATTTTCGATTATAATTAATGAAATTGATATAAAAATCAAGAGCCTTGGAATTAGATTTAAATACTTGAAAAATACAAACCTGCAATAAAAATTATTTTCTATTCAATTAATAAAACACAGAAGGAGAAATGGGGTCTAGAAGGGAAATGGGAATTTTTTTTTTTGTGGTATGCAGAAGGAAAGAAGAAAAAATTAGTTCTTCGTTCTTCTTTTTTTGTTTTTATTTTTATTTTTCTTAAATTATATTTTCTGTTAATTAAAAGTCTACATGGACTGTTTGACGTGGACCAATGAAACAATGTTGTCCCGTGGACACTCTTTTTGTGTATGTCCACAAAATTGCACTCTTGACTGAGAGATGCCCATAGTAACCCCAAACAATTATACATGAACTTGCCTCATTTGCTTCAGGTGCAGGTTATATATCAGCACACATGGTTTGTGCAACCATGATTCAATATAATAAACGATCATGCAATGAAAAAAGAATAGACAATATTTGTCTTCCAATATAATAAACAAGAAATGCAATACTGTATTTACAAACAGCCGACAACTATGAACTGTGCGCTAAGAATACTATAAACAAAGACAGTCATACTATCAGGTACTTGAAGTGGGATGACCCAGACTACCAAATTCTCATCTTCTTATATGATGTATACACTTGTACATCTTGTCGATCTTGACTGGGTATGATGACTTTATTAGTTTTATGCCAAAATAAACCAATATAGTTCTTATCAAAAAAAAAAAAAAAAGTTCTAAACTTAAATAGGATGAAGATATGCGGATATTAATAACCAAGTAGCCCAGCGAAAAAGATACAACACCAACCCCTCCATTCTCTACAACCAACTACTCTATAACGGATCGACTACAATTAAAAAGGAAACCAAATGAAACTGAAATAGGGAGACAAACAATTCCTATTAAAAAAAGGCTGAGGTTCTTCCTGTGGACAATTTGTGCTGATTGATGATGGTTAGTCACACCAGCCCAGACCTCCTGTTGCAGCTTGAATATATGTGCAGTGATAAAGATGATTCAAAAAAGTTACCACTTGTGGAAATTAAGTGATACCAGACTTGCAGACAGGACATGATGTTTTTCTCCTTAGCCATGGGTCGATGCACTGACATCAGAAAATAGAAATAAAAAAGAACTGTTCAAAATGATGTTATGAAATATAGACAATGGAAAACTTTTAAAAGAAAGAACCATAGCTTACATCTTTATGAAATTTATGTAAGCAGGGGAGATTGCGAATGGTGTCTCCAATTCTTGGTGTTTCTAAGCATATTGCACAATCCTCTTCAAGGTTTTCATTCTACACAAAGCAAAGAACAAAACAATCAATTGCGGCAAAATGCAAACCCAAATACATGCATCATCCAATTTTCATATTCTTATTGCTCTTTGTCCTTTGTGATTAACAAAAACGGTAAAACAAACTGATACATAACACGGAGTCAATAGCAATACTCAGTACCTGTAGTACAAATTGTGGCAAATTATTGATCAGAGTTGGGTTTGCGCCAACATGTTGGTGATTGTTCTCATCAAGGGCCAACAACATTTCGTAATCATTTCTGCAAAGAAAAATCACACTTATTCATTTCGTGGAGACATTTCATTCTCTGTGGACCCTAAACATCTATTCTATCTACTACTTTTATCATGCATCAGACCGTCAGCAAGCTATCCAGTAAGCATGGCAATTAGGCAAGCAGACTACACATGGAAATGTACATGCCTACACAAAAAACAGTAATGAGAAGATCTTGTGTATTATCTTTTAGGTGTTAAGCTAATGAGCATACCCTCAATATGGCTCAGTTCCTATGCTACCCCTTCCCAAAAATATCATAATCCTAATAAGGGGAAGTGCCCAACTGACCAGTTAGTTTTGGTAATTTCACTGGCATTTGTTAGAAACACTTAGATCCACAATCTATTTATGGAAGACCCTTAAACTTAAGTGCTCACAGTTAGTAAGCATAATACCCAAAATATAAAACCAGAGTCCCAGTTGTCATCTAGGTGTAGGATTTTCATGTTGTTCATATTTGCAAGTAATATAAACTTATCAGGTACAAATTCACAATGTCTTACTCATTAAAATCACGTTGAAAGAAATTATTGGGCATCCTGCTATGAGTAGCTCCAACTGCAGCTTCCAATGTCTCTAATATATGGATTCTCTGCACGAAAAGCAAAACAATGATGTGCACATATGTTTTAAATAAATAAATGAAAACTGAACTACTTGGACATTATTGTATTTAAGGATGTTGGTATGTCTTTAAGAGAATAATCTTTAAATGTCTTAAATGTTTTAAATAAACCTATAGATTTTAAGAGAATAATCTTTAAATGTTTTAAAATTGCAAATGCTAAAACCACACAAGGATGCCTGCTTTATTTTCGACAAACCCACAACATTTTGGAGCCGAAGCCAAAATATCTTCCATTGCATGATATATCCACCATTCCACCATCTTTAGCTGGAATAAGATACTTACTGATGACTAAATATTTTTTGTAGATTTAAAAAACATAGTTAGCATCCCAAGCAAAATCTAGGTGGTTGTACCAGGAGATCCTGGGTTCAATTCCCACTTACATTAGGGTGGGATATATCTTCATTTCTTTACACCTAGTTGCTTGGGTTTGTAAACAACAACCTCTATTCATAAAGAAGGGGTCTTTTCAACAAAAGAAAAAAAATTCTAGATAAAGAGAACCTAAACAGGCCAAATTACATGTGAATCATGCCAGTAGCTTTCAGTTCAAAGCATGCTTTAGAAACAAATTTAAAACTTATTTTCTGTATGTAAATTATACTCATAGTCAATTAGTCATTTACAACAAAAGTAAAATGACAAATAAAATGCCATTTAGGGGACAAGAAGCTATACCGTCTCAATATCAATGTTTGGATGAAAGTGAACACTTCTTTCTCTGGATGATATTGTCCGAGAGTTGCCGGGAAACCTATCTCGCAATCGGCCCACTCTTGCAGAGGTGGGAGCACGACCACGACCACGAGTCGCGCGACTTGTGGAACGAATTAAAGAGTTTGGAAGGGCTTCTGTGTGGTGTTGTCGATAAAGGTGTGACATTGATGCATCTCTCTGAAATAAATAGAAAGAAGCCAAACACAAATTGATCATTTTGAATCAAAGAAAAAGCAAAAATTGAGATTTTAAAAATTAAGTTAAAGTTAAGGAGTGTTTAATGTCACTCCAATTATGGTCTGTAGGCCCACCAAGGGCATACTTAATAGGCCATCTGGGTCAAATGTCACTTTATATTATAGTATCACCATCAAAAGAAAAGCCATCTCAACAACAATCCTGTTCGAAAATGTATCATATATAAATAAAAGTCAGAGCAGAAGAAACAGAACTTTTTCCCTTCCTCCTCGCTCAAATCTTCTTCCCTGTCTTTCTCCCTTTCTCTCTCACACCGTTTGTTCTGATCTATGTTGAACCTACTTGCGTTGAAGTTGTAACACTTTGTGTAGGCGCTAAAGAATAGATAAATGTTGTTATGGTACTTTTCGGAAAATTCAAGTGGACCCTCAGATTCAATATTGTTAGAAACCTTACTATACCATCTCTATCATATAGATGTATTGAACAGATATGATGTAGGTTTAGTGACGGAAGCAACAATCATATTTAAGCATCAAGTATGGGTATGTTTGACTTGGACGGAAAAAGCATTTCCGAAATGTAAAAAATGGAACATGAAATTTCCACAAAACAACTTTAGTGTGATTTACCATGAAATCATTAGGAAACACTTAACTTGTTTGTCGAGACTTCATTATGGCTCAGCCCCCGATACTTTATCCACGAGTTCACCCATCGCCTTTCCCCATCTGGGTTTCGAAAAATAGGTTACAATCAAACTGGAAAATAGAAATTTTCTTTCTAGACTTGTTTTCCATCATGGAAAACAAAATCACGTTATGAAGAACAAATATGGTGTAAACCCTGATACAATTACATGGAAATTTCTTTCTAGACTTGTTTTTGATTACATGGAATTTCCATGTAATCAAAAAGACCCTTAAATGGATAGAAACCGTAATCAAAATCACGATATGAAGAACAAATATGGTATAAACCCTGATACAATTATTTATAATACTATGATTAAAGGACTTTGTAATGTTGGGGTGGGGGGGCAAGAAGAAGAAGCTCTAGTTTTATTTGACGAGATGAGATCTCAACATGCGTGTTCTCCCAAATCCCAATGGTGTTACATACAATACTTTGAGTAATGGATTCTGCAAGGCAGATGAGACTGACACGTCAAGGAAACTCTTTGAGCAAACGAGGGGGAAAAGAATTCAAATCTAGAATCCAAACATTTTCTTCTCGCGTCATGTTTCAACTACTTATTTGTGGGATGATATGTCTTATTGTTAGAGGGAAGGTAGGTTCTCACGGGCGGGGCGAGGTGCAAGGCGACCAAATCCCATATACCGCCTTGGTTGCCTTGGCGCCGCCCCGACGCCACTTTAGACAACACCTGCGATAGTAAAAATTAAATTTACCCCTGTATTTTTATTAAACAAGCTCCAGGCTTTTTTTTAAGTTATTCTTATTTGGGTATATTAAAAACTAAGAGTCTAAGACCCTAATCGCCTAGCCAATAGTTCCCCCACCCATTCGGGTTTCTAGTCTTCTTCTACTTATGGCTACTTGTTGACTGTTGTAGTCTCCACCATTCAGAACCATCAGTCACCAGGTTACTTCACTTCTTCTTCTTCTACATGTCAATTTTCTTTTCCTTTCTTCACTTACATGTCATTTTCCTTTTTCCTTAATCTCTCCCATGTCAATTTGTTCTTTCTTGTTATCAAATTTTCTTCGAATAGGGATTCAAAACCGCTTTTCACCGCCTTATTAGCTTCCGCCTAGGCGGCGCCACACTACAAAGCGATGGAGAGACGTTTTTTAGGTAGGCAAGGCGATGGTCTGACAAAAAATACCGCCTTTTCCGCCCCGGCGCCGCCTGTGACATCATAGGAGGGAAGTAATCCAATGGAAACTAAAACTAAATAGTTCTAAGACACTATAAACCTCTAAATAAGACACAAAATTGGTAGTTTGGTACTATATTTATGAGGACGTGGCGGCCTTATCTCACTTGTGTAGCATAATCCATTATATGCACTGCATCAATACATCGTAAACATTTCCATATTTGTCTTCTATTTATCCCTTCGAGTTAACTAAAGTGGCGAAGAAAGCAAATAGGATTTGAATATAAACAAGGGGATGCCAAAGAGATAAAGTTGATCTAACTCACTACCGGGTGTTTATACACAAAATTATAATTCCATGGAACATAGAGAACTTTTCATGTTTACTCATCCATTATGAAATCTCTCCTGAAATTTTTTATACTTGTACAGAATTAAAAAAAAAAAAGTCCTTTTAATTTTCTGAAAAATCTGCTTTCCATGATTTAATGTTGTATACATAGTGTTTTCTAGTACCAAAGTGACATTGATTACCAGGTGATTTAAACGAACACATCATATAAAAACAAATTCCATGAACCAAACTCGGACTTTGTTTTCAATGAACACATCTCTATCTGTGTATACAAACTCACAAAGGGTTGATATAAAGGGTTGATTTAAAGATGATCTCTCCATCCAACAAGTACTACAATATTTGTATACAAAATCATATACGTATACTACCCACACTTTTCTATAAAACATGCCTCTAGCTACCACCTGTCATACAAATTATGCATGTATGAAGGGCTACTTACAGGATGTACATGCTGGCGCCTAAAAGAAGCAGAACGTTGTTCATCCTCTTCCTGCTGCAAACTCCATGCTATATTCACATCAATCTAAAAAAAAAGGTCATTGAAAAGATTATATACAATTCCAGGTTTTGATGTCAGATCAAGAAAACAGATAGCAACAGTCAACTAACTGGCACGACCGAATAAGAACCAAAACACCTCGACAAGGGAAAGACAACATCTAACCGTAAGAAAGTACAAACCTCTCCACTCCCAACCCCATGTGATTCGTTGAAAAATTGCTCTTGAAGTTCACGAGCCAACATCTCATCAGCTTCCAGCTGTCTTGCCCTAGCATCTGAGTCATCATTAGTCATTTCAGTTGTGTGTTGAGAACCTCCGTGTTGTGCTTCAAGAGGCATCTCATCAATTTCTATAATGGGACACATGTTGACATGATTACGATTATGCCGGCTTCTAGTTGATCTAGCATTTGAAGGATCCCCAGAAGACCCAAGAAAAGCCAGCTCTGAATCCTCAAAATTCGAGGTTGAGCATTCACCGCTATTACTGCTAGCCGAACCGCGTTTCCTCTGCTTTCTCCCTAATTTACTAGCTCCAAAATGTCGTCCACTTTCCTTGTCGGTCTCAGGCCTAAAAGTAAATGCTTGAGTAGTCCCACCACGCTGAAAAGAAACACGATCACTAATTTCATGAGATTGGACACCTCCATCATTTGTCTCTGACAGATGCTGGATACCATCAGAAAATGCCAATGATGTGGTGTTTGTACGATTACGTGTACTTCTCCAACCACCCATTCCTTCAGAGGTTCTGAAAGCACCTCCACTGTCGTTGTCAGCCACGTTAACCTCCTCTGTAGGTTTTAGCGAAATTCTGCAAAAGCATACTGAATTATCAACAATACTGATACTAATTGAGATTTATATATAAACCTTAAGAAAAAAAAAAAACACAGCTCACACACACACAAGCATGATTATTGCATTACAATTAGTACCCACAACTTTGAAGATTAGCCTAAAAAAATTTAGCAGCTATGAAAAATTGATCACTGGTCCTATTTTGCTAAACTAAAATGTGAGCTCAGCAGAATTAAAATACTAATACAAATAGTACTACGAGTGCAGACGAAAGCAAGGTAATCAACTCGACATTATCACGCTGCGTTATGAAATGAACGTTTTTCCAACCTTCCCAGATGACTAAAATCACTATAAAACAGATAATTTTTACATTGATGTACATCTCCCACAACTGTATTTAATATTTATATGTGGTGTTGGCCTCTCCCACACAGCTTCTTTTATGTGATTAACAATTTAAATATATATACTGTCTTACTGATCAAGAACATAAAAGAGAATTTACAACTCTCGGCAAAAGTTATTTCATTTGTAAACCCCTTTGACAAGGAGAAGAAATCAGCATAAACAGCGGAATATGCAGTTTTCTGTCAATGTTCAGAATTCCATATAAAAAAAACCATAACACCAATAATTAGAAAATCACTATTTCAAAAAGAATGACAGCAATCACAGCATATGAAAGAAAGGGTCCCACGCTACTAATCATAGATAGGAAACGGCCTCAAAAAGCATCGCAATAGAGCTGTGACTTAAGTCTCTTACTCCATTTTCTCCCAAACTTTTTCATGAAACAAATGACACTAGAGACAGACAGGAAACAGGAGGTGTAGCTCAATTCAATGGAGGAAATAAAAGAGAAAGACAGAAAACAGGAAGAACCTTTGTGTCTTGGATATTATATATCTTTTAGAAAATAAATTCGTAGATTTTGACCAATGTAAGTTTCCCAAGGGTTAACTGCACTTCAAAAAACTGAAATACAAAGAATCTACAGAACTGCTAAGTGAAATTAAGTATGAAGTTGTGATAATGCTCAACATGACAACATGTTCACCATGTAGCCCACAAATCCCTAAATAGAGTACAAGCCAATGTAGCATTAACATACCATGTAACAGATTCAGGTGAAGTATGCAGAATGAAAACAATGAGTTTGTATCTACCTGTTTGACGCATGTGACCCATTAACATATGTTTCCGCAGAACACTCTTCCATTATCCCTTTTCCTTTCACTCTATCAGTGTTATTTTCCGCAGATGTTGGGCTGACAATGTGAATCTGACTAGGTGGGGGTCCAGAACTAGAGACTACACTAACCATATCATCTTGTTTAGGATCTGCAGAATTCTTCACAGGGCTTTCAGCAGGGCATTTAGCCTTCGCAATATTATGCGGAGAGATACATCCATTTCGTACAAGCCTTCTATGCACACTGCTCCTAGGTAAGGTAACAGCTGGCAGTGATTTTGACATGAACTGTTCTGTATTTTGTTTACTGTCACTACGTAAAGGAATCCCGTTTCCATTATCCACACCCACCGATGAACTTCTGTAGAAGCCATGATCAAAATCAGAGTTCATATTGCCTTGCAGTAAAGTCGCCTTCCTCAGATTTCTACCACCAGTACATAAATTTTTAGAAGGCATATTCGTGCTTGAATTCAAATCATTCCATTTCTCCTTATTTTTACCTTGCATTCTGTTACCATCAGCTAATAATTCAGCAATACTTGAAGTATCACCATCAACCTTGGCTCTGTCATTACCCAAAGTAATAAGTTCCTTAAATCGAGGTTGGGATGAAACTTTTTCCGACATCATTCTCTTCATCAAACGTGCATTTTTTGACACAGATGGACTATCTCCCAAATTAATAACTGGGCAATTATTTGGAGGTATTTCCCCGTGAGTACCAATTTCACCTCGTGAACGAGGAAACAATCTTCTATTATTCGCACTATCAATGTTTACCTTACCATGATCCCTTACTCGATTCCGAATTCCTTTATCCAGTAAATTTGAAATTCCAGAATTACCAACGACTGAAGAACTACATGGTTCCTCGACATTATTACTGCCACTATTAATCTTTTGTGTAGGCATCCTATCTGGTGTATCAGGAACCATTATCAAATCAATGTCTATCTCCTCCATATTCTGCATCCAAATTCCGATGCCTTTGTAAAAAAAAAACATAAACAAAAATCTCCTTTAAACTTTAACTCACTCATCAAAAAAAATCAAAATAACAATAAAATACACCTTTTAAATCAATAAATTCAGAATCAAATTATTTGCAATTCCAATATAAAAAGGATCAAATTTTGATGGGGCAAAGTGATTAAACATTAATAAATCAAAATTGGATTAATTAACAAATTGGTAAAAAAAAAACAAGATTTTCAGTAATCAGATATTAAAAAGATTCAATTTTTAAGCAAAATCAATAAATCAAACATCAAAAGCTAACAAAATTGTGTAAAAAATCTAATAGAATTAGATAAAAATTGAAACTTTAATGATTGATAACGACGAACAAAGAGAGAGAGAGATTACCGATTGATGATGATCGTTGTTTAAATCTAAGAAAGAAAGAAGACGAGAAGTTGAATTAACGCACAAAGAGAGATCAGGGGAAGGCGGAGCCATACAACAACTACACCTATAACCTCAAACCTTTCTCTCTCTTTTTTTTTTTTTTCTCAGAAGATAGTTTCTTATCCCTAGAGATCTGGTTTAAATTTGTAACAGATGGACGGCTGTAATGTTTTGGGTTCATGATAATAGTGTGAGTTTGAGTGTACTATTTAATTTACATGTGGTTGTTGTCATTACTTTCACCGCTTGATGGACTTTTATATTGGGCCTTTAAACGATTAGTTTTCATTTTCAAATTGAGATGGACTAGATCTAGGCCTGGCCTTTGTTACACTTATAAGCCCAAAATAGATCCAACAACGTCGTTCCGCATGTCTTTTGCAGCGTGCCAGCGTCGGCCATGCCGCCCTATTGGTAGGTCTGTTGTTTTCTTGGAATGCATTTTGTTTGTGTATGCATGAGTTTGATTCCTTACGAATCCATTGTTATCTTCTCCATTGGGATCTTCTTGTCCCTAAAAATGATGATGTTCCTTGCCTTCCATACTGCCAACAGTACGTGTAGCATATGGGACTAGCATCGAGACCATTTTTTCCCCAGCTGTTTTGAGTTTACTTTTAGCCATGCCCACAAGTCGCAACCATTGTTTTATATACAGTACGTTATGATGGTGCCATGGGGATGTTTCCTATACGCATATACATTTACGGCCAATTCATTATACCATTGTACCTAGATGCATATGTTATGAGTAAAAATGTCCAATTACTAGACTTTTCAAATGTAGGACCTGTGATTTATGTACATTCATTATTTTTCTTTTTTTTTTTTTTTTTTTTTTTTTGCAATGAGCAAGCTGGGGTTTGGCAGACCCCTACCAGTTTATATCAATCAAATTCTAGTGTACATCGTACCCTCAACATCCTTTTCTATAAGAAAGTTAGGAAGCCTTGGGAAAGGATTACAGTGAAGGGAAAAAGGATCATTACAATTACTAAGAGATGCAAAGTAGTCCGCAACTGAGTTTGCTTCTCTAAGTACATGTTTCATTCTAAAACTTACAAATTCTGAAATAAGTTCCTTGATCTTGCCAACGATACCTCTGACTCTCCATGTAGGTTGATGTCTTCCTTGTATGATGTTGTGAACTTGAAGTGAGTCAGTCTGCAGAAAAATACATTTATATCCTTGTATTATTTCTGTTCTAGACTTCGATCTTGTATCATTTTGTAGCTTGTGGCCTTATCATTCTCGCTCGTGTCAGACATCGAATGAGTATGCCAGTGGGGCTGAGCAGGGTTAAATAGAGCTATGCCACTACAACGGATCTCAGTCACCTGGTACATAACATGCTCCTTGCACCTGAAATTAATTTATTGATCTCGTTTTCTGATGATTTGTAGATTTGGAAAATGTCTTTAAATTGAGCTTAAATAGTCTAACAAAGTTTTTGAAATCAACCTATAATAATACTCTCATATGCTAGCTAGGGATCCACAACACATCAGAAAAGATCAGATAATCTATTGCTTCCATCATCTATCAGTGGTTTTTAACCCCAAGAGGAAGGAAAAAAGAAAATTGCTCAAAACTAGTAGCAAAGTTTATAACAGTCTAATTATGTTGCAGAAGCAACAACAACTCTACATCTCACAATGCTGCCAAAGTAAGCAACTACAGCATTGCATTCCATTTTCTTCTGTTGCGATTTCATGACTTCAGAAATCAAATCCGTAAATTACATTAATCACTGCAACAATCCAAACATCATTATATAGTAAATATAAAGTTATATCATCGGCCACCTGACACAATGACACTCAAGCTAACTTGCATTGTCGTTGTTATACCTTTCCAAGCATCAATAGTGATATTGCTGATGTCTTTACTGATGATGCTAACCAAGAAGAGAATCTTCCTCAAAATATATATCAGGGCATCATAGCCTATGGAAGCATTTCATTTTCACTTCAAGCTTGCATGGATTCTCTTGATCCTCAGGAAATATTATTGACGACTTGACTTGACATCATCAATGTCGTCACCACAGTTCTGCGTGTAAATCTTCTCGCGAAATGTGATTATACTATGATAAGAATCTGATCACATTTAAGACATGGCATGTTCTCACTTTCAATATGTATTCTTGCCTAGAGGGCAGGGGAGTTCAACAAATAATGAAGGAGTAGTTACACATGGATATATGACAGGCTGAGCTAATCTGAAAAGAACAGATCTTATCATTTATAGCTTATTTTCTCTACTGTTATTCATGTAGAATAGGTAGGTAAAAGAGGGAAAGGAAGATCAATTAAGCTTATCTTTTACAATGACAGATAGTCTAAGCTCATTTGAAAGGACCACCTTGTGGTTTATCGATCTTCTCCATTGTTCCTTCCTTAATGCACATCATGATGATACTTGTAAGCATAAGCTACAGACTGGAATCCTCCTGCAAGGAAACACGCGCAAGATGTTATGTGCTGATTAGCACATTGCACTCCTATCTGATACATGATGCATCAAACACATTAGATAACACATAAATTAGGTAAAACAATAAGAAGAAGAAAAGGAGAAGGAGAAAAAACATTTATAAAACCTGGATCTTGTTGTTAATTTGAGTTTTATCATATGCAGGGGCCATGAGGCCTTACATGAGAAGAAGAGAACCCAATGTAGCCAAGGACAACTTGCGGGATAGTTTCAATACGGAAACAATCATATTTGTTGAATTCCGGCAAGTCATCCTTGGCTGCATTGCACTCTCTACCTCTTTATGCAAGGCCCTTAGACAAAACACGAGCTTTCAAAGGACTATACTCCACAAGATCTGATTTTCGATCCCACTGCAAGTGTATTCCGATTCTCATATCTTGCTGCACAATGTTGGCAATCTTCAATATTTTGCATGAGAAGATGGTAGCTAGCAATATCCACCACTCTCTTCAACGACAATGCTGGGAACTTTAGTCCCACCCTCCATACCTAGTCATGCAAGCCCCTTTTAGGCCTTAGATGAACATACATCTTTCTTCTTCATGCTCAATACTGGAATGCTCATCATATGATCATATATTTATAGCCAAAGCAAGTTGTTTACTTAGTGACCATTTTTTAACTCTGATCTGTTTACTCTTTAAGCAACAACTAAACTTTCTAAAAAAGGCAAGTAATTGTAATGCCCTACATTCAAAGGACATGGCTACAATAGCTCAAATGCTCAATAAAAAAAACCCATCTCCATAGCATGTATATATTTTTCCTCATTTGGTAAGAGAAATTGTGGGACCAATACAAGATATTTGGGTCCCAATTTGCACTAAATAGAGAGAAAAAAAAAAAAAGTTGTGGAGTGACAGAAATGGTTGTGGGAATAGAATCTGTGGATAAAGGATATTTTGGGATGGAGGGAAGAGGGAGAGAATGCATGCTTGGGAAATGGGATGTGGATTAGCTGTTATGGACCTACATGAGTATTGAGTATTGACTTATGCAAAGGCATCCATGATGAAGAAGAGTGGGGTAGGTGTCCTTGTGTTGCTCTTTCTCATAACATTGTTTTGTGTTTCTTGGCTTTCCTGTTATTTTGCCTGATGAAAAGTATAAGGTGATTTTTTCATGATACTAGTTCACAGTTCACACACCATCAATCCATCATGACCTTTTTCTCTCTTTCAATTCACTTTGTTCTTGGTTCTATGTTTATTTGCATGAGCTTGTATTAGCTGTTTAGCTGCAATGTTTTAAGTTTAAATAGGACTAATTAGCCCCCTACAGGGACAGGGATGATTGATATTAAGCCACAGTAGCCTCTTTTCTCTTTATGTGTTTCAACTCAAGTGCTCTAGCTAGCTTCATTGTCCACTACCAACCATTCACTGGTGATATCCATGTCAGGTTAAGAAACAGACTCTTGAGCACATTAAATATATATACCACTATCTCACCATATATGTGAGTAAGTTTTTTTTTTTTTTTTTGTAAATAATGTCTAGCAGTATAGTACCAATCTTCTTAATTGGCACAAAGGCCTAATCAGACAACTGAACCATTTACAAAGTTAGTAATTAAGAAACTTGTGATGATAGAGTTGAACAAACAGGACAATATGCAACCGGATTTCAGGTCTCTCATTTCAGTATATCAATGAAAGAGATTGAAAAGAAAGTAGTATTACATTCTTAGGCAGCATATATAGTTAGCTCCAGCTGCTTCTGCATTATAGAATTCTCTATTTGTATCAGATTATATATACTGTTGCAAATATACAGTATATGTTATAGACACATTATATCACTAGGTGCAACGCCACCCTTATCGATATTTATTCATTCTGTAGATGGTGTACTAACTATATGAACATTATACCGACCAGTTAGACAATGATCAAGAGGCGTAGTGTTGAATTCATCGACAAAATCCAGTATCAGTGTAATTGTTCTATTCAACCAACACTCAAGTACTGCAGCACCGACATGACCCTCATGGTCACAGAAGCAGTACACAGTATGGTATAATACTTGAAAACTTCAGATGAGGTAATTAAGTGTGTGCATGATTCTTCTCATAATGCAGTTGCCTTGGCTCAAACATTTTTGCTATTTCATGTTTGTTCATGATGTCGGCATTTTTTTTCGAATCTTTACAATCGATCAAAACCAAAGATCTAAAGAAAGATTGGATAGGAACTTGTTGGATGCTATATGCTAATGAGTCATGTGGACCAATAATATCAAAGCATATCTTCCCCATTGAAAGGTGGGTACCGACTCAAGTTGCAGACCAAAACTCTGACTAGATTTAGAATGAAAGAGCATTATATTGAAGCAAAGCAGTGCTGAAACTCCGACCCTTCAAAGTTTAGGGGGACAATGAGATCTAAAGAGAAAGAAAACATTTTTGACAAAAAAAAAAAAATTCAAAAATTGGGTGGATGCAATATGTATGGAGAATTTTTTTTTTTTCGGTCTTTTGAGGGCGGAATAAGAATCAATAAAAGCAATTTGCAAAACCCATGTTTATGTCTTAAGATTTGGTTAATTGCATTTTGATTCATGGATAAGTCCTATGACAACATTTTGACTCATCTTTGCACCATATGTTCACTAATAGGTATTGCTTTATGTTTTATTCTTTGACCAATTACAGTATACTCTCATAGTCTCATGTATGTTTCATGTTAATAAACTTATATGCTTTCACTATTAATTTCATTCCATATTTTCAATATGTTTATTGATTCCTGTAAAAAATGTGACATTCAAATCTCAAATTCCCTTACAGTGAATCATGCAGATCCGTGCGTGTAGTCTGATCCTGATTCAAAGTTTGAAAACCCTTATTAATTTAAGCAAGTTTGAAGATCATATTAGCATTTAGCCGCTAGAGATGCAGCAACTTGGAGCAGGAAAGGGTTTATGGTCTTGACTAGATTGTAATTCTAGTAGGTTTTCTGTTGGTGTTATTTTAACGCAAGCTGATCAAGGTTGTAATTTGGTGCTATGATATGAATAATAATCCTTTTATAACAAAAAAGCTTTAAAGTTATTCATTAAATCTATACAAGCACATCTTCAGAACTAAAAAGAACTATATCATAAGGGAAATTCCACAACCAAAAACTATAGCAATACAAAATGGCCAAAAGTGATACTTTGAGTCTTTGATGATTTGATCAGCTAGTTGACAGTATGTGCATGACATCTAAATGATGATGTCAGTGTGGTGGGAATCACTTTGATATGCTCTCACATGGAAATATATGTACGGGAGCATGTATATGCTTCCATCTCATGAAGATCTAGCTAATCAAACATAGCCCAAAAAGCGAGCAGATCGTCTACACCAGGGAGGAGAATTTGAATCCTCTTTCAGTGAATAAGCACACCATACATAAGCATGTGGCAAATTGTTGTGCCTCCTTAATTTATAAATGAGGTTATTGAATTTGAAGAAACAACGAGCACAAGGAGAAGTCTCTGGCCTTCTCCTTATTTATTGCAATCGCCAGAAAATAGTTAGGCAAAGGAGCATTCCCAAGGATTTTGCCGCATTGTGCTTATTTGAACTTTCTGCACCCACTCTTCTTCAAATGTTTGGAAATGCCACTTTTCTTCCATATCATTGGAGCAATTTAACCTTGTCAGTTTGTTTCTCAGATTGTCTGATCAACAGAGAAATGTGTTGCTCATAGATTTAACAAAAACATGCATGTTTATGCTCTATATATCCTTGATTTTAAAGAGAAGGATGTGCCTGTCAGAGAACCTGACAGAGAATTAGTCCTATTGAAATCCCCATCTCGTCCTAGACTCTAGGCGATGTGATTAATAATTGTCTAAATTTCAGAAATGGGTAAATTAAAAATAAAAGATGAAAAAAGCATTGCACCAATAATGTTACATGGTAAACCCACCTCTTTTCAGAGTAAACTCACACCCTTATTTATGTCTTGGACACATATCTCTGTCATATCCGTATAGATCATGTATACTCCTGCATGTATAAAAATTTCTCGTTCACTTGTTGTTCTTAAGTTTTGAAGTTCAGCCTTACATGTGCAAGACATGTATGTACCTAGTTTAACTGCAAAAATCCATCATTAATATGCAAAGTACAAGTCTGTTCTTGCCTCTCTAAACACCTTTCTAACACATATCTACTCACTACTCAGTAATAATTTCAGTTAAGCCTCCTGTCCCACTTCCATGCATCCCTCCACATTCCCTTCTGAAGCTCTCATAACAACCACTAATCCCTCTCTTCTCGAGACTTGCGCAAGTATGCATGACCTTATTCAGTTCTTCGCTGCAAATTCCCATAATGCAGTTGTTTGGTTCATGAAACATTGACATTTCTGCCTGGCAATCCACATGTCTTCCTCGATTGTCTAAGCAGCCACCACTAATTAGAGTTGTAGTCTCGGCACCATTTTTCAATGCATGACATGGTTGCTGGTGATGATGATGATGATGATGATATTTCTTGTTAAGGTCCTTATGCGAGTGATCAGCATGCCCTTCACATACTTCCTTTAATTTCAGGTCTTCATCTAGATTGCTTATCTCAGTACTGGTGGCTGAAGTTGAGTGTCCTTGACAAGCATTCTTTGCGTGATGGCTTATGTTTGAGCAAATGGAAGAGGTATTCACCTGATCTGTACAGACAAAGTGATCATCATTTGAGTGATTCTGGCATGTGTCTACTTTGTTGTCAACCTTATTTATTTGTATCACATGCGCTGGTGTTTCATGTGAAACTGTACTACATCTTCTGTGACCATCGCACTTAGCAAGGGAAAGATTACTTTTCCCACATAAACCTGGAATAGCAGTTTGACATGGAGTTCTTGGAGTACAAGTGTGATCCTTCTTATGACCGCACATGCTTGGTGGATCAACATGTGAACAGCTTTTTTCATGAATGTGACTCACACTGCTATGCAGAATGTGTGCGTCTTTCGACCCACAGCCATGTTTGTCATTTGGAGGATGCCCACATAAACCTGGATTAGCAGTCTGACATGGAGTTCTTGGAGTATAAGTCTGATCCTTCTTATGACCGCACATGCTTGGTGGATCACCATGTGAACAGCTTTTTTCATGAATGTGACTCACACTGCTATGCAGATTGTGTGCGTCTTTCGACCCACAGCCATGTTTGTCATTTGGAGGATGCCCACAGCCACTGCGTGAGCCATGTCCAGTGTTGTCTGGAGCACATGCAAACTTGTGACATTTTACTCTATGCTTAGTGGTCCCTTGTAATATAAGCATGCTATTGAAGATCACTAACAAGCATGTACCAACGTCAGCAAGCACTGCTGCCCATAAAAGCGGATGGCCGCAGAATGCCAATGCAAGAATAGCAGCCTTAGTAACAAACGATAAGGCCACATTCTGCCTAATTTTCCACCGTGTCCTCCTTGCAAGCCGAATAGCTTGAGGTAATTTTCTAATGTCATTTGACATCAATGTAATTTGTCCTGTTTCAATGGCCATAGCAGAACCTGCTATCCCCATTGAGATTCCTATGTGTGCGGTTGCCAAGGCTGGGGCATCATTAACACCATCTCCAATCATTGCCGTTGGACCTTCTTTTTTAAGGTCTTTGATGATTTTAACCTTCTCTTCAGGCAGAAGTTCTGCATGGACTTCATCTAAAGCATGTCCTAACTGTTTTTAAAAGCAAAACATTAGCATATGTAATCAACAAACTAGCGGTCCTAGTAGCTGCTTATATATATAAGCAAAACATAAGTTAGACCAACCAATACCAAAGGCTAACAAACAAAATTTTCGGCAGCTAACCAAATTACTGTTGAAATAATTTTTAGGGAAGAGAAGTTAGCCAAATTACTGTAAATTATACAGCATGATTCATAAATATCCAAGAATGACATGCATTTTGAGCATCCGAACCAAAATACTTTATGAAACTTTAGCTTGTAAAGGAGAAATGAATTTAGTGAATGCACCTTAGCTTGAACCCGCATGGCGGCTGTATAGCTATCTCCTGTAAGCATTGTGGTTTTAATACCTAATGATTTTAACTCTGTGATGGCCTCTTGTATCCCAGACCGACAAGTATCAGCCATGCTAAATACTCCTAGCAGATTTTCTCCTGAGAATATGTAGCCAAATGTTTCTCCTTTCTTATCATCTCCTTGCGATGGAACTGAAAAAACCAGGAACTGTCTCAATCAGACATAGTTTAATCAGAAAGAAACTGCCTGTATGTGCAACAATTTCTAACACATTTATGTATCATTCAATTGAACATATAATAGCAATCGAAAATATTAAAAATCCACAAGTATTTACCTGTTTCACAACCAGCTCTTTTTGCAATTTTCTTGTTTCCAACATATATACATTTTCCATCAATTTCACCGTAAATCCCTTCTCCTGGAAAATCCTGAAACTCCTTTACATTTTCAGGCTTTGGTTCAATGGACTTCAACCGTCCATAGTCAACAAGCGCAGCAGCCATTGGGTGACTTGCCTTACTTTCAATGCTTGACACCCTTCAAAGTAATTTAAATCCTATATTAATTCGCAATGCACTGAAAAGCTGTGACTGGAAATTTCTAATTAATCAGACGATAAAGTTCTCACATGTCACATGCTACCAAATTGACCAATGGTCTACATACTTGTTACAATTTCCAGCATGCACAATGACTGACATGAAGGTTTTTTAGGAAGAAAATTAAATAAATTAAGATAGCATTCTGTGTTTTACCAGTAGAGTAATGTATTCAGATCAACATCTGGAAGTATAGACCGAAAATCTGAAACTGAAAATTCTCCTCTTGTTAATGTGCCTGTCTTATCGAAAGCCATGACCTTAATTTCAGCCAGAACTTCCAGATAATCTCCCCCTTTGATGAGAATTCCAGATGTTGCTGCCTTTGTGAATGCACAAAAAGTGGCAACTGGTGTAGATAGTATAAGTGCACAAGGACAAGCACTTACTAGCATAACCAAAGCCAAGTGAGCCCAGTGCTTAAGATTATGCCATCCTAATGCAGCTGGAACTACTATAAGACCGATTGATGCAAGCATAACCGCTGCAAAATAAAGAGCAAATATAAGCAAGGTACATAATTTACTTGTGATGTTGTAATGCATGTTTTGTTATTGTGAGGATAAAAACTCTAGAGATCAACAAGCTTGAACACAAATGTGTCTCATTAGAGGTTGGTGTGTACAGTCGCATGACACTGGATTAGGTTCCAGACTTCCAGTTTCAAAACTTTTTCCTATGCTAGTGCAACTTTGTAGCCATCTCAGAAAATCTATACAGTTTGCGCAAACATGCATCCATGGCCAACTAGTACTAAATTTTAGCAAACTTGGGGCATGAAGTTGATGAATGATATTGAAATGCCATGATTTTTTATATGATGATGCCCATAGCATCAAGATTATCCTCGATAAAAATCACCATTTCTGTCAATGTTATGTCTCATATAAGTGACCTTATGACAATATGACACATGCACTTATGCGGTTATGCCAAGGAGACTAGGACTGTTCAATATTGGAAGCTATATATATCATGAAGAAAAAAACAGAACACAACTAACCTGGTGTATAATATTTTGCAAACTTGTCTACCAGCCTTTGTGTTTTAGATTTGCTATTTTGAGCTTCTTCCACAAGCTTTGCCATTTTAGCTACTACGCAATCTTCAGCTAAAGCAGTGGTTTTCACACTAATATAACCATTAAGGTTTATAGTCCCAGCCCACACAGTAGATTGAACTTGTTTAGGAACTGGCAAGGATTCTCCAGTTAGAGTCTTCTCATCTACTTCACAGTTCCCTTCAACGACAACCCCATCAATAGGGATCACTTCTCCAGCTTTGACTGCAAGTACTGTGTCTATGACAACGTCTTTGGCAGCGATAGTTTCTCCTGTTTCGGCTAAGACTGCCTTCTGAGGAGCCATGCTCATCAAAGAAGTCATCACTGCATTTGCCTGTGAAATGATAATATTTTAGGAATTCAGTATGTATCACACTACAACAGTAGTATTATAAATTCCTAAAGGGAATCAATAAGAGTCAGAGAGAGAGAAAGGGACCTTGTGACTTGCTCTTGATTCAAGCCACTCTGCAATGGTGAATAAGAATACAATGGTTCCACCTTCCCAATAATCTCTTAAACCAATGGTACCTCCCACTGCCATACAAAACATTAGGTGAGTTGCGCGAAAATGGACACAAAATATAGAACAAGCCACAAGGTGAAGCTAAAGAGACCATTTTTAGTCTGACAATCATATTTACATATACTGTTGTGGATAAAACAAGGTTTATATGGGCCTTGAGTCAAAGTGACAGATTGGACAACAATTAAGGTTTATATGGGCCTTGGGCCTACAAGTTGGCTTATTAGTCAGATTGACCCATTATTCAAACTATGTAAATTTGCACGCTTGTGCGTGCTGCATAAGTGGAGGTATTATTGGGTATGGGCCTAGGCTTTTTTACGGTCTGATTATAAATAAGGTAAAGGTAAAACCGAAATTATCAGTATCTATATACTGTATATTAATTATAACAAAAACATATATGTTTGTGATAGGGACACGTCATGCTTCACAAACCACCTCGTTTTGGGGGACGTCTTTTTAAAGTAATAGAGATGGGCTTGATGGATAGTGATGAGTGCTAACTTTGGAAGTTGGAACCATGTTGGATTGAGTTTATTATAGGTGCACCGTGCACATTTCATATCTTGTGCAGCATTTATGTACAGTTGGGCAACCTCACTACCTAAAGTTGTGTTAGAGATCAATTGAAGTAGTTTCTAATATCAACACGGTTTGTCTGTGTGGTTCATGCTAGTTTAAGAGTTCACATTCCATTAGCTGTTGCCCTTGGTGCCTAATTTGGCCAAATATAGTGAAAGTTGAAACACATAACAAAAGGCACCACAAAGTTTATGCTTTCTAACGTGTACACCATAAATAGATTGATGTTTTGGCCAACAATTTATTAGCAACAAATGATGAAGAGCTCAAATGACATATTCAATCCCCCACGCAAAAAGTTATCGATGTTTTTGGCAATCAATAGAGTGGAAAATAATGAAACAGAAAAAGGATGTTTGGTCTTTTACATACCTGCTATTAATACAAGAATGTTGACGTCGAAAGTGCAGTTTTGAACTGCAACAAAGCTTCTGAACAAGATGGGGGGGATGCCTAGTGCTATTGCTCCAAGCGCCACCCATTCCATGGGATGGTAAATGAATTTGAATGTTGATACAACAACTAGTATCCCACAGGCTATTGTGTATGGCTTTGGCCATTTCTTGCCGTGTTTCTCTTGACCGTAAACTCGAATATTTGCTTCTAATCTTGCTTGATTCAAAACCTTAACTGAAGAAAACGCAGGCACAAAACAAAAATCAAAAAATGCTCATAGATAGTATTCAGTTCCTAATATCCAGAACCTGCAGAACCATCTGACATGGAGTTAGGTAAGATAGTATGTCAGTGGCTCAATCATTCACAGGTCAATAACTTCCGGGGACCTACCTCATCTTTTTGTTTTGTGGAATTTTGCTACATCATCATCAAAGGGACAAATACAGTTAGAGAATCAAATCAAGTTCAATTCAAATGGTAGAAGGACTTACTTACCAATTTGAATATCTGAAATTACAAGATTGTCATGAATCACAATGACTGTTCTTGAAGGGACGATCACGTTAACATCTTGAACGCCGTTAAGTGGTCTTAACATGTTCATAATCAGTGGAACTTCTGATGAGCAACATATACCTAAGACATCAAAGTAACTCTTTTGATACTTTTTAGCTTCCATTTGTTATCTGCAACAATGATTTTTCTTCAAACAAAAAAGGTTGGTTGATTAACAAAGGATAAAGCACAAGCAAAAGATAGAACAGAAAGATAATCATGATTCATGAATGTAATTATTAATTAGAGAATCTGTGATTCTCTTCTAACAAACAAGTCATGAATAAGAAAGGAATCTAAAACACAGAACACTATATATGTTTATCTTTTCCATTGTTGATCAAAACTCAAAATCCACTAAGGTAAGCTTCACTCTAAGAAGATAAGACTACTACTGGTTTCCAACACAGAAGATGATGTAGATAGAAATAGAACAACAAGGTCAGCAGAAGAGAGAAAGGGTACAATCAACACTAATTGTAATCTGAACCAAAATCAATTGAAAGATAATTTTTCAAATAAATATAGAGAAAAAGTATGTAAGTAAAGCTGTGATACATACTAGGCTTTAGAATCATGTATGTGACCAAAAGCTTAAAAAACCCAGGTAAGAGAAAGAGGGGGATAGAGAGAAAGAGTGATAACTTGATAAACAATCATAAAAGTATGTAGAGTTATAAACAAACCTTAAATTTTTGAGCTAGCTAGAACTCTGAACTTTGGAACCAAACTGAATTTTAGACACAAAGGAAGAGAATGAAAGATATAAAGAGCTTTAAATGAAAACAAGAGAAGAAAAAGGGAGGGATATTCTGTATAGATATAATAATAATTCCTAAAGAAGATTTAACTATATATTGTGAATTTGTGACTGGTGACTGGTGACTGGTGAATGAAAAAGGTTCAAAGAATTAATAAAGTACTTAGAAAAAGAATGGATTCCACACATGCTTGCATTATGCAAGATTGCAAGGATATGTTCTTGATAGTTTTATTCTTTTTTCTCAATTCCTAATGTAAACTACACTACCTTTGTCTTTGTCACCAACCAATTTCTTCACCTTTTTGTTATGTATAGTAGTACTTATCCTAGATATATTGAAACAGTGATTGATGGCTCTCACAAAATCTGTTTTAAAATTTGTTAATCGGCATTGGCTTAATCTTTGTCCTCGATCTCTAATAAGTGTTAATCTTACGCTAACTTTTATTCTTTTTAATTTTTGGCAAGAGGCGGGATCCTCTGTAGTCGGCTACATAGATCTAATTGCTGTTGTATTTGAAACTTTTTGTGTTATCTGTTTGTTAAGAAAAAAAAATCTGTACTGTACAATCTTGACCAACCAACACCATCTTCAACTGCAAGACTAACACCAATTAAGTTCTGCAAGTGAGCAAGTCCCTACACAAACTTTAACATTAGCCGTTAATTTCTACATAAAAAACAAGTTTGATCATAACAAAATTTTCTCAAAGTTGTTCTTACAATGGTAGGTGTAAATGGATAAGTATCTCAAACATCACATTATAACTCAATCATGCATTCAAGTTCCTTATATGTGTAAAACCATAAATAAAAACTTAACATTATTGCCGCCATGCCATGCCGAGCTTTATAAATGCATACAAAGTGAAACTAGTACTACTGTACTAGTCCAAATTGATGTGTTTTTGAATGTTCAAATCAAATACATGTCAAAAAACACTTGTAGTTAAAAAAAAGCTTCTTATGAGAGAAAGGGAAAGGAAGAGACTGACCTGGTGACTGGTGAGTGAGACTTTTTGAGATGACAAGTTCATGGAGTGGGTATCATACATGAAATATTTTGTTTGTTAGTGTTATTCTATATGAGTGAAATTTCAGTTTCACAAACACATAAACCGCTCAAATAAAACCAACCATATTTGAATGAGGTTAAAACGTCACTCACATGAGTGGTGAGCCAAAGCTGCAACGGCAAAATCTTAGTGGTTTTTTCTGGGTCCCACTTATATCTAGCTAATGTCAGCACTTGGCTTTAACATGTCAATGGGCTCAAGCCCACTAAATAATCCAACCCTTTCGCACAGTAACTTTGTTTTCAAGAATCGAAATTTTTTTATTTGTTGTGATTTTTTGGTGTGGATACCTGGGATGGAACTAATGAAAAATGGGAGAAAAATTACCACATGTCTATAAAATTACCAAAATTACTTGTTCAAATTTCATTAGGGTCAATAACACCCATATATGACAGTGTTTTATTGGTTCCACAAATCCTACACAAAAAAATCACAACAGATAAAATTCATTATTCAAAGAGTGGATTAGCATGTTTGTGGATTTTTGTTATATTTTACTTTTTAAATAAAAAGGTTAAAAAATTGATTTACGCATACGCTAAAACCTAATTTTTGAATGAAAATGTTGAATATTTAAACGATTCAAATACATACTTTTATACGTAAACTTAGAAACTTAGGATTATAAAAGTTATTATACTTATGTGCGATAAGCTTTGAGATAATCTTTGAACTATATAATATTTGTAATTATCAGGATGATTTCATATACAGTGCATGCATATAAAGGAACATTGATTAGTTAATTACAAGATTAAGTACAAACTATTCCCATTATTAGTAATACATTCCACTTATTAGTGCAACCAATTATAATGCATTTAACTTACTACAACAAATAGCACCTTGCCATAACAAGGTTCTAATCTAAAACTAAAAACACTTCCACTAACTTTCCCACTTTGACTTTACATTGGATATACCTTGTTGATGACACTTATTAGCACTAATCTTAGAAACAAATGGGAATCCACAAGACATTAAGACTTAAGAGAATTATTAAATTTTAAAATATTACATCCAGTGTTAGTTGGATACTTGGATTTTCAATCACTAAATTGAAACACTAATACACAACAACAACCAACAGAGGTCAATGGGTAGCATGTATACATAAACCATCATTAGTTTATGGGTTTCATTGGCAGTTTATGTCCAGGACTGCAGGGTATATTCAAAACTTTGTTGTTGTCATAGAAGAACTACAGTAACCATATACTAAAACAAAAGCATACATTGGTTTTTACCTTCTTTTAGTACAATCTTTGGGACTTGAGAGTACAACTTTAGTTTTCTAGTACAATCTTTCTTTGGTCCCTTTCTTCTGCAAACAAGCAGGACCTACAATCTTTTGATGCCACTACTATTTATAAATAATGGTTAAGATTAATGTTAATGGACTAATTATAATAGAAGATGACTGATCATTATACTTAAAAACCCTACAATGACATATAATAATTATGAAAATAGTTCTAAAGACATGATATAAAAAGTTTGAGAATAAAAATAATGGATTTCAAGTGTGAGCCACTATGAAAACCTTGTTGCTTTCCCACCAAAAAAACTGACTATTGAGATTTTGAAATTTGGTTTATGATCGAAGTGGTCCAACTATTGTTTAACACACTTTGGTGGGGGTGGATTTGCTGAGTCGGTTTCCATTGGTTTTGGTTGCATATCTTGCCAGTTTGCTACACAATTGGTGGAAATGGTTGAAAAATCTATTATACAAATTGAAGCCATTGTTATTCTTTTATTTCAATATTTTTGCTTAATCATGCTCCACCCGATTGTTTGTCTAATTATTAACGTGGATAGCAAATTAGTAGATATAAAAAAGTTCCATTCATCAAGAGAAAATCTATAACTACACTTGTAAAATATCTAGGCCAATCTTGTTTTTCTTATAGAATTCTTTCAATTTGACCTTTGATTGTGTAAATCTATGTGAAATTTGTGTCGGAGAAGATAACCGGAAAGTGGAGGAGGAAGAGATGAGTGTGTGAAAGTGGCTGAGCTATCTAGAGAGATAGTTGCCTACGTATCTGAGATTGACCAAGTCCCAGAATCAAGCCTACGTAGTTCATATATATAGGTGATTGAGACAACGGATAGCTCATTAATTGCCTAACGGTGTGGTCAATTAATGAGCGGATATTTTGGATCTGAAAATATATTGTAACTGAAGAGAATCAAAACGTATGGAGTTTGAATAGGGTCGATGAAGGTCGAGTAAAAATAGGTTCACGTCGAGTGAGCTCGAGTAAAAATGAGTTCATGGCGAGTGAGAGTGTTTTAGGTCGGATGACATTTGAGAGTTATGGACATTGAGTGAGCTCGAGTAGAAATAGGTTCACGTCGAGTGAGCTCGAGTAAAAATAGGCTCACGTTGAGTGAGCTCGAGTAAAAGTAGGCTCACGTCGAGTTAATGGGTATATACATAGCCCCTTTTTATTTTGATCGGAGTAAAGGGATTGAAAGTTGGTGATATGACCTTGCGTCGATCGAAATAAAAACTAATGAAGTCGTTCGTGGAGAAGGCATTGGTTGCCTTGTTGGTGTGGGTTTCCTTGGTTTTTTGAAGCCAGCAAAGATTCCTTTGTGTGCTGCATTAAGTAAAGGTATGTTTTCGAGGCAAGAGTGATGATTGCAGTTATGGGAAGTGTGCTGTATTTACCACGTGGGTGTTTATTTTGAAATTTGATTTATGAGAAAGTAACTGAAATGGTGGGAAACCAAAAGTTTTAACGGTTGGATTTTGTCCTTTAGATCTGGCCGTTGAGATGAAGTGGTTTTAACGGTGCAGATCGATGGGTGGTTTTTATAAAACCTAACTGCCGTGGTTGGAAAACCAAGGGTTGCTGCATCGTTGCATTTAAAGAAATTTCTTGCATTTGGCGAAGGTATTATTCTGCTCTTTTTTACTTATCTTCTTCTTCTTCTTCTTCATTGCTGTTCTTGCTTTCCTTTGAGATTCCGCTGATATTTTTGCTTGATTCTTGTTGTTATTTCTTGAACTCATTTGTGTTTGTGTGATAACTGAACGGATTCTTCCATTTCCGTTGGGTTTTTCTTGTATTTGGATTACTGTTTGACATAGTTCTACCATTGTTGAGTGCTTGAAGCTTTTTGATTCTTCATCTTCCCTTTCTCTTTTTCATTTTGGCTCTATTTGCTGGGTATTACCTTGTAGTTGATTTCAACTTTGGTTAGAGAAGACTTTACGACGATGAGTGATAGGGAGTCTGAAAGTATCAGTGAGAATAAGGAGGAGGTCCAACTCGATGAGGGAGTTGAAGTTAGTGTAAGTGATAATCTACGTGGAGGGGATGATGGAGAAATCAGTAGCAGTAGGTTGCTTACCATAGATGAAGCTCGGAGGTTGTTTCCCGAGATTCGAGAGGAGTTCAATATTAGGATCCCTGACCTCGAAATGCATAGAGTCTGTGATAGGTTATTTGACTTGTGTGGGGACACGACGTCGTGTCTGATATGTCTTGCCCAACTGAAAGGTGGAATGCGTCTTCCATTCAGTAAGTTCGTGTTCTCTCGAGCCCCAGCCTTTTGTGAAAAAAGAGAAAGGCTCATGCGAAGCCAACTGATGTAGTTGCGGCTTCTAAGGTTGATAAGCCCAGCCAAGAGAAGGGGAAAGAGAAGTCTGATGCTCCTGCCCCGAAATCTGGTAAGTCGAAGGCGATCGACGTGGGTGAAAACTTATCCGTTGGTGAGGCTAACAGGTTTGCCCTTGTTTTTCCCTGCCGCGAGGGTTATGTGAAGGCTGATGATTCAAAAATGAGTATTTGGTTTTGCAGTTTTTATCTTACAATATGCACCAAAGTAGTCATTGATTGTAGAGATTTCGAGGCATAAATAACTTTGCTTGCAATGTATTTGACATATGGCTTTTTGGCTTAACTTTGATAAAAAACAAAGGAAAAAGGTTAATTTTTGAAAGGCAGTTAAGGTATATAGAGTTTTAGGAATTTTGAGTTCCAAGGTCTAGGCACTTGTTCACCTTCAGCGTCGATGAGTGTATATGCACCGTTTCCAAGGTCGTTTTTGACAATGTATGGGCCTTCCCAATTAGGGTTTTGTTTCCCATCTCTAGATTTCTTTGTGTTGGAGAAAACTTATCTGAGTACAAGGTCACCTATTTGAAATTTCCTTGCCCTTACATTTTGATTGTAGCTTCTTTTTGGGATCTGCTGATAACGAGCTGTTGTAATTGCTATTTGATCTCGTTTTTCCTCGAGCATATCTACCTCGTGTGCCCATAAATCTTCATTTTTCTTTGATTGGACAAGCTCTGATCTAGTTGTTAGGAAATTGAGCTCGGTGGGTATGATGCTTCTGTGCCGTAGCATAACGCAAATGGGGACATTCCTGTAGATGTGCGAGGTGTTGTTCTGTAAGCCTATAAGACTCGATCAAGTTCCTCTATCCATTTTTCCTTGTGCGCTTCGAGTTTTTTCTTCAAATTGTTCATTATAGTCTTATTAGTGGCTTCAGCCTGGCCATTACTTTGAGCATAGCAAGGTGTGGAGAGTGCGTGGTTGATTCTCCAATCGAGATAGAATTCCTCTATTGTGTTTCCACAAAATTGTTGGCCATTGTCAGTGACTAAAGTGTGTGGTAGTCCGAATCGAGTGATAATGAACTTCCATATGAAATTTTTTACATCTTGTTGCCTTATACGTCGTAGGGGTATTGCCTCGACCCATTTGGTGAAGTAGTTTGTTGCCACGAGTAGGAATCTTTTCTTGGACTTATCTTTTAAGATGGGTCCAACGATGTCGAGTCCCCAAATTGCAAACGGCCAGGGGCTTGAGATTGTCTTGAGTTCTCGAGCTGGCTGGTGTATTAGTGGTGCAAACCTTTGGCATTTGTCACAGTGTTGGACAGATTTTTCTGAATCTGATTGCATGTAAGGCCAAAAGTAGCCTTGGTGTCTTGCTTTTTGAGCTAAGGATCTAGCCCCTACGTGATTTCCGCATTCACCATGATGGATTTCAGCTAGAATTGTATGTGCTTGTTTTGGTGTGAGGCACCGTAAGTACGGTCCTCTAGTTGACTTTCTGTATAGCCTATCTTCAAGCAATATGTAGCTTTCAGCTTTTCTTTCGAGCTTGCGTAACTCGAAATCGCCGTCTGGGTATGTTCCTCTTAAGTAGTTGATAATCGGTCTCATCCATGAGTTTTCTATTTCAGTTGGTGTGATATCTATAAAATCTGAGATTTTATTTACCTGATGGATCTGAGTCTCATATGTCGGAGCCGATTGTATGTCGATTTGGATTGTTCGAGGTGATTCTGTGTCGATTTGTGAGGCTAGATATGCCAAGCTGTCGGCATGTCGATTATCATCTCTTGGAATGTGCTGGATTTCCCATTTGCTGAAATGAGTTAGCAACTTTTTTGTGTGCTCCAAGTACAGCTTTAGAGTCTTTTCTCTTGGTTCGTAGTCACCTAGAATTTGGCTAACCACTAATTGTGAGTCACTTAGAATTTATTACTCTTTTACCTGTAAGGTTTTGGCCATTTGTATGCCGGTGATTAGCGCTTCGTATTCTGCATCATTGTTGGATGAGGTGAAATTTAGCCGAACTGATTTTTCCAAGATGGCTTCCTCTGGTGAGATTAATGTTGCACCCATGCCTGAGCCATTAACGTTTTTTGAGCCATCAACGTAGAGTTTCCATGTTGGGGTTTTTATGAGTGGTTGTTCATTGATTTCATTATCAGGTAGCCACGTATTGTCATCGATGGTGTAGTCGACCAGGAGGTCTGCTACTATTTGACCTTTTCTGCTACTTCATGTTGTGAAAATGAGCTCGTGATCTCCAAGTTCTTGGGCCCATTTTGCCATTCTGGTCGACTTGTTTTTGTTTACAAGCACTTGTCTGAGTGGTGCATCTGTGATGACTCTGATTTTGTGTGATTGAAAATAAGGTTTTAACTTTCTTGAAGCGAAGAGTAAGGCTAAACCTACTTTTTCAAGGCTTGAATATCGAGCTTCCGAATGTAATAAGGTCTTACTAATGAAGTATATTGGTCTTTCTATGTCGCCTTCATCTCGGAATAATACTCCACTGATTACATGTTCTGATGCTCCGAGGTAAAGCCCCAGTACGTCGCCGTCTTGAGGTACTGTGATGACTGGTGGAGTTGCAAGGTATAGTTTGAGCTCCTCGAGTGCTTGTTGGCATTCAAGAGTCCAATTGTATGTTGAACCTTTCTTTAAAATTTGAAGTAGAGGGCGCTGTTTGTCTGATGCCCGAGCTATGAATCTGTTCAATGCTACTAACATGCTTTTGAGCTTTTGAACTTGTTTCTTTGTTTTTGGGCTTGGCATTTCTATTATAACCTTGATTTTCTTTGGGTTTGCTTCTATTCCTCTTTGTGTAATGAGGTACCCCAAGAATTTTCCAGTGGCAACGCCGAATAAACATTTTTCTGGGTTGAGTTTCATATTGTACTCATGAAGTCGAAGAAATGTATTTTCGAGGTCGGACACATGAGATGATTTGTGTTTGCTTTTTACAATCATATCGTCAACATATACCTCCATTGTGTTACCAATCATGTCTTGGAACATTTTTGTTGCAAGTCGCTGATATGTAACCCATGCATTCCGTAACCCGAAAGGCATGACTGTATAACAAAAGGTACCTTGTTCAGTAATGAACGCGGTTTTCTCTTGATCTTCATCTGCTAGTTTGATTTGATTGTAACCTGAATAGCCATCCATCAAGGAAATGAGCTCGTGACCCGCGGTTGAGTCAACGAGCTTGTCTATTCGAGGTAGAGGGAAGCTATCTTTTGGACAAGCTTTGTTAAGGTCGGTGAAGTCGATGCATACTCTAACCTTACCGTTTGGTTTTATGACTGCGACAATGTTAGCGAGCCATTCAGGGTACGCAACTTCACGAATGAATTTTGTATCTTTTAATTTTTGTATCTCTGCATTGACTGCATTAGCGAGATGAGCTGCAAGTTTGCGAGCTTTTTGTTTTACAGGTTTATTGTTGGAATAAACATTTAACCTATGGCGTGCAATATTGGGATTTATCCCTGTCATATCGGTATAAGCAAAAGCAAAAACATTCTTATTCATCTTGAGAGTAGCAATAAGTTGCTCTTTTACAATGGGGTCCAAGTTAGCCCCTACATAGACATATTTAGGATCGTCGTCCGATCCTGTGTTGACCTTTTCACCTTTTTCAATGACTGGTGGGTCAGATGGTTGAACAATAGCCTTGCCTTTGTCGACTTGTGGGATCTCATCAACAGTGGGCTTAGGTGTTTTCCCGACTGCATTGCTAGTTGCGGAAATCATATTGACAGTAGGCTGAGATGAGCTCGCGACTGCCTTGGAGGTATCCCCCTTATTGGAGAGTGGGATGACCTCGGGGATTGCATGGCATCCATGTGACTCAATCTGGTCACCTCGCAATTCCATGATGCCTCGGGGGCCAGGAAACTCGATGACTTGATGATAGGTTGATGGCACAGCTTTCATCCTATGGATCCATTTCCGTCCCAGAATTGCATTGAACTAGGCGGGGACATCAAGCACAAAAAAGGTGCAATACACAGTTACCTCATCCTCATTTTTGCCAGTTGCCACAGGGAGGCAAATTTCACCTTTTGCTTCAGTTTCAGTTGAATTGAACGCGAAGAGGGTGACTTGAGGTTTTTGTAGAACTTAGTCAGGCATTTGCATTTGACTGTATGCCTTATTGAACAGTACGTCGCACGAGCTGCCTAGGTCGATGAGCACTTTCTTTATTATCCATCCACCAATGTTGATGTGGACCACTAGTGCATCATTGTGAGGGAGGCACACTTTCTTAACGTCGAAATCTGAAAATATGAGGGCATTATAGCCCGTGACCTGCTTAGCCACAATTGCTTTGTGGGTTAAGTGGAAGGTGTGGTGGATGTGATGAATTTTCTGCTTCTTAGATCGAGCCGACCATTCTGAAGGTCGAGCATCCATGATCATGTTGATGGTTCCTTTGGGTTTTTTACCCTTCTCTTCGGAGGTCTTTTGTCGCTTTGCCTCAAGTTTGTTGCGGAGGTCTGGCTCATTTTCCGATAAGAAATCATCGAGGTAACCCTCCTCCTTAATTGTGACAGTAAGCTCGCAGAATGCGACAGTCTTCTGTGAGGTGGTGGCGACATTTATGTAACTTACAGTATGGATTTCCTTCAATAGGTTCCAGATCGTGGACCTGAGGTTGAAAGTAGGGCTCGTCTTTGATTAAGTCGAAGAGTTGATTATACGAGCATTTGAAGGGATTTGGGAATTTAGACTTGGAGTTGGATTTCGGCTTTCCTTTGTACTCTGGTCTAGTCGTCTTTGGTTTGGAATAGGTAGGCTGTGTTGTTTGGACGACGGCTACTTGTTCCTTGGATTTTGTGAGGCCTTCCTCAAGCTTTATGTACTTGTCAGCTCGTACATACAAGTCTTCCAGAGTTGCAGGGGCATCTAGGATGATATTCTTTCCTAATGTCGTGTTGGGGTTGACGGCCGAAATGAAAGCCAAGAGGTATGAATGCTTATCTGGGTTTTCAGCTCGCAGGCATTCCTTTTTGAACCTTGCCATGAATTTTTTAGTTGTTTCGGACTCGTCTTGCTTGATTCGAAGTAGAGCAGTGACCTCGATTCTTCTTCGCTTGTTATGAATGTACTGAGTGACAAAGAGGGATTCAAGTTGGTCATATGAGGTGATGGACCGCTCTGGAAGCCGGTGGTACCAATCGATGGCACTCCCACGGAGTGATGCTAAAAACAGTCTGCATAATATGTCTTTATATTTTGGCCATAGGGCCATGCTGGTCTTGAATTGGAGGACGTGGTCCATTGGATCTCCACTTCCGTCGTAGGTGGTGAACTTTGGTGGCATGAAGTTCTGGGGTGGCTCTTGTTGGAGGAGGTCTTCATGAAGGGGTTCTGTCTTATAACGCTCTAGGGTTGTGGAGGCGACCTTTTGAGCTGTGTTTGCTTTGAGAGAGTCCTGATGGTTTTTATCAAGTTTTTCTGACAGCTGGAGTATTCTGTCGTGAGCTGCTTGAAGGTCAGCCATGGTGGGGGCGGTGGTGTTACTGGAAGTGCGTAAGACAGGGTTGTTGACGGCAGTGGTGTTGACTTCTTCAGTGGTGAGCCCATTTGTAGCGACTCCATTGAGCGGTGTTCCATTGGTGATGTTAGTGGTGTTCTTGAGTTGAACATTTTCAGCCACCAATCGATTAATCTGCTCTTGTTGATCTGCCATTTGTTTCTGGAGTTGCTCAAATTGCTCAGCAGTGATTGTTGCCATGGTCGTTGTCTGGTTGTTATTCGATCACGAATCAGTCGGCGCCAATGTAAATGTATGTGAAATTTGTGTCGGATAAGATGACCGGAAAGTGGAGGAGGAAGAGATGAGTGTGTGAAAGTGGCTGAGCTATCTAGAGAGATAGTTGCCTACGTATCTGAGATTGACCAAGTCCCAGAATCAAGCCTACGTAGTTCATATATATAGGTGATTGGGACAACGGATAACTCATTAATTGCCTAACGGTGTGGTTAATTAATGAGCGGATATTTTGGATCTGAAAATATATTGTAACTGAAGAGAATCAAAACGTATGGAGTGAATAGGGTCGATGAAGGTCGAGTAAAAGTAGGTTCACGTCGATTGAGCTCGAGTAAAAATGAGTTCACGTCGAGTGAGAGTATTTTAGGTCGGATGACATTTGAGAGTTATGGACATTGAGTGAGCTCGAGTAGAAATAGGTTCACGTCGAGTGAGCTCGAGTAAAAATAGGCTCACGTCGAGTGAGCTCGAGTAAAAGTAGGCTCACATCGAGTTAATGGGTATATACAGATAGCATTCTAGTTGTGGTGATGGTAATGTTCTCCAATAACAGAGCATTCTTTAGTAATTTTTCAATGAAGTTGAGCTCGTCCTCATAACCCCCATGACCTTGGATCTCAACAGTTTTCAAATTACAAAACACGCATGGATCGGAAGCACCAATTGTTTATCCCATATTAGAGTATTCTTCTGTTCTCTCCAGGACAAGAGTTTCCATGTGAGTAAACATATTAAATAAGATCATCAAACCATAGATGTAACCAATGGTGCACCAATCAATAAGCTTGAAATATTTTAGATTAGGAAAACTTGATAAATCTTTCATCTATAATTTGGTAATTCTGTCGAAGACTAAATAACGTGAGCTAATAGTGTTAAGGATTTCACGTTGACAAGTCTTTCGAGTAAATTCTTCAAAATACCCATACGGAGGGGCGAAAACTCCGTCACGGTATTGAATTGTGTGTCAACGCGTGGATCAACTAGAGATGTGATATACTCCAAAGAATAGAGTTGTCTTAAATTAGGAGCACATATCTTAATCTTTCGAAAACCATCATATCTTCTTCCACTAATAACCTTTAACTCGAGATGAGAAACATTTATATAAATTTTGTGAAGATAGTCGTAGTAATCATCAATGTTTCGAGAGTTAAATAGTTTAGCTTTAAGTTTAATTATCTTCATAATCATCTTCATCTTCGTTATATAATCCGAATCCAAATCCAATTCATATATACTTCAAAATATTAGCACGGGACAGTGTCAAAGTCCTTACATTATTACTTACTAAAAACTACAAGGACGAAGGCTATATATCATTCTTTAAAAATTCTATTTGAACATTTCTTCTTATTATTGATTCAATCTATCTATGAATATCATCCATATCAACATAACAAAAACAATGTAGACGAAACCTATGATATCGGAGCTATTGCGTAACGTAAGAACTTTGTCGACAAATTTAGTAAAATCACTATAGTTTATAGCACTTTCATAATTAATCTAACGAGATAATAATACTCTTGTTGTAGCTTCAGTTGGCAAAAAATAATCATCAAAGTTTAAATAAGGAAGAGATTTCCAAATATACCTCCATGCTTTTGAGAGAATGCTTATTGGGGCAACTTGTTTCATATCAAGATAAGATAGGATGTAATGATGTATTTCTTCAGGCAAATCACTAATTCTATCTGAAATTGAGTACTCATTATTCTTCATTTTTTCTATTTTTTTAACCTTCTTCTATTTTTTCATGAATGGATTTAACTTCAATATCAATTTCAATTTCATGGATGTTCTAACTTGTGTTGGCAATGAGGAAGAACTAGGGTTTTAATTTATTCCTGATATAACTTATGCTAGCAATGATATTTCATCTTCACTAAAGCAAACCCCAATGAAGCACGATCTCCAAAAAAAAACAATGCACTTTACCTGGGAATATATTTGCTTAGCAAATAGATTGAAAAGGGGGCCTGAGAATGAAATTTTTTTCACTTCAATCTCGTATTGCATTGCATGGAGATTAATCACTAAACCAAAAATAAAAATAAAAATATGCTCTAATATGTTAAAAGCAAAGTATTTCCATAATTCTCAAGGGTTAAAAATCACAATAAGAAAAATGGATCTTGGGTTTGGAAGTCGCTTGCTCTGGTCCTAACAAAATTAATTTCACACCGTTGTTGTCAAATCAAGATTGCTTTCTAACTTTGAATATCATTTTTTTGAGTAGATGACTTCCTTCTCCCCACACTCATATTACAATAAATCATACATCAAATTTATCCACACCATTCTTGGTAAATCAGTAATGGTTTGAAATTTTGAATATCAATATATGTTTGTGAGGATAGATGACTTCCCTCTCTCCGTACACATTACACAATAAATGATACATCAAATACATCCGTCCCCGCTTATGTTAGTCAATTAATTAATCATCCCAAGTACAACATGGTGGAACATTTCGTTTATCAACTCTATATTTTCTTCTTGGATTGTATACCACAATAGAAAGACAGATATAAGAGGAACACATAGAGATGGTTGTTATGGGTTTTAACTATGAAAATAATATATAAGATACATACATGGCATAATCTATATCAAATTCTATCAAAAGTAAAGTATCAATGGAAAAAACTAATTGGTAGAAGATGCCAACTCAAAATATGTGTTTTACATTTGTATGCATTTATCTTTATACAATATTTTCACAACATGTCCACTAATTTTTTTTTTCTAAATTAAATTCAATATATAAATTTACCTAAGTACTAGGTAACAATTTTCAAAATTCTTGTGTGTGTGTGTGTGTGGAACCCCCCTGGTTCCGTCCATGCAAGTGCTGCTATTTGTTCTCCTTCTCAGCAAAAAATTAATTTGAAACTTTGGAAAAACTTGGCTCATATTTATATATAGTCGATTGAGATAGAATCTTGCAGGTAAACCATGATGTTTTAGGTTATTTGGTAATTAATAATAATTAGGGTTGCCGATGGATTGGATTGGCTTGCATCCTTGCGAAACTTGACCTGGTCCAAAGGGTAGTAGTTTTATAAGGAGTAAATGTTTTTTTTTGGATATGTTGTATTTTTCGTTATTCATAACACTAAAGTCAACTCTTAATGCATATTATAATAGCGATTTGCCTCTTTTACACTTTCAAAACTCATATCAAGTATTGAGGACAGATCATGTATATGCTCTGTAAAAGCTTCTTTTCATTTAAGTTTACCATGTTTTTTTTTTTTTGATAAGTTTAACTATACTAATAAACCAATAAAGGTCAAATTATTGAAATTGACAACAACGTTTCCAAAAAAATTTAATTATGACTATATATTTCAAATATAACACCTACGTTTGTAATCGAGTTTATGACAACCAAGTTTACCTCCAACACATTTATTTGGTGACGTTAAACTTGGTTGTCATAAATTGATAAGATAAGAATGTAGTTAAACTTGGTTGTCATAAATTGATAAGATAAGAAACATTCGTGTTATATTTGAAATGTACTGTCATAATTGAATTTTTTTTTTTCCAAACTTTGTTGTCAATTTCCATCCCATAAATATTACAATAAAAGTTTAACCATTAACAAGAAGCTAAAAGCCCAAACACCCCAAACAAACATAACCCTAATAAAATCCCAAGGAAACACTTTGGATTGAGTAATAGACGCATCCAAAAACATCCCCTATGCGTGCATGGCAGCTTGGTTTGGTTGTGCTTCATTTTAATTTTTTTTTGTTCCTTGGTTGGTTTGGAAGTTTGTTGTTGAGTGGCATTTTAACTAATCCTTGTTCAAGAATAAGCCTTCTTTATTTAATCCCTTCAACGAATATTCTCTTGGATATCTTGTATCTGTTCTTGGGTTTTATTTTATCTAAAAGAAACAATTAACCAAGAAAAAGAAAACACCAATGTCGGTGCCTCATGTTTGGGACCTTTTTCCACATATATGTTGAGTAAATTGATAAAAGTGGAGATGTTAAATCCCGGATTGCATAATTAAGATTTTTAGTTCATCATTAATTGTAGTAACATCACTTAATCTAATAAATCCTAAATAACAAAGAAACTCCATTAAAAAATATTAAACAATTTTAACAAGAATGCAGCAAATGCTTATGCAAAACTTTATGTCCTTATAGAGCATTGTCAATTTGTCCAAACATTTTTTTTTCTATACTAGTCTTTGTTCGCCAGAAATATGTTTGAAATTTTCCCTTTCAAGCGTTAGGAACAATAAGTTTGCGATCAAATTGCCAAAATATATATGTATTCAATCTTTATTTGGAGAGAATTGACTTGTTTTGTTGATGGTTTTTTCTTAGTTCATTTGGCAAGAGAAAATAGGCAGAATTGTGATATATTTCTCTATTTTTACCCGGTTTTGCTAAAAGAATTCTTATGGCGCATAAAATACTTTCTTACCATTTTTATTTTACTTTACTTTTTAAAAATTAAATTAAAGAATAAAAGTTAATAAAGAACTAGCTTAAGCCAACATGGACTATTAAAAGTGATGGTACCATACACCAACAGGCCCCGCTGATGAACAAACCCACACTCTATTTTTTATTGGTCCTATAATGTAAAGGTTTTTAGAGAAACATAAATGACAAGTACTAACTTTTTATTTACTGATATGTTTTGACACCAAGGAGTACTGTAGAAAATACCAAACACTTGTCAATATATTAAATCCAAGTATTCATTGTTGTGATATTAATTTCGTCCATCATGTTTTCCTTTTGAAACGATTTTCTCTTTTGTCGAATACCATTTTGGTAAAACTTTTAACGATCGAAAACTTTCCATGTTTGCCTTGAGAAGATACAATTTTCTGCTCTGGAGGATTCCGAGACTAATATTGTAAGCAGTTTACAACAGTCATTCCAACTAACAACAAAAGAGGAAAAAAGAATTCGGGAATAACAAATACTTAGTCTAATGTGGAAAAATAAGTAAAATAATAATTTAAGAATAAAAGGATAATGCATGCTTATGTTTCTTTGTTGGCGATGCATGGTAGGAATTGAAATCAAACCTTTTTAGTAGGGATTGTAAATGAGGTTTTCTTGTTATCCTAGTTGTTTACTCAGCTTGGTCTACTTATCGGATCCCACATATAGCGAGTCATCTGCAAGCATGGTTAGGCTTATAAGAGGTAATGGGGATTGTAATATATAGCCTAGACACAACCATATTTTTTTTTTAGCTTTGATATGTTATAAATAAATTTTTTGATCAACTGATTAGGTCGACTTTGGGGAGTTTGGGAATCTTTTGGCACCTTGATAAGAAAAAAAACACACGGTGAGATAGGGGATGTGCTTCTTATCATAAGCATGTCTCCAATTGACTCGTGAGTATGCATCTTAGCTTTCATCTTGAAATGGCTCTGGCATCTCTCACACTTGGTGACTGATCATTCCTTTGGATATTTTTTATTCAACCAATTTGATTAAATTTCTTTAAATATATATAGACACATAGTCCGTTTACCTTGACATTCGTAATGATCTATTAGATATGTCAATCCTACAGTAAGTAGATGATCTGTATTTTTTGTCGTAAACCACTTAAAGATATATTGGTAAATTAAACGAAGAATGAAATCAAGAGAAATGCCCCTCATTCTCCTTCGTTTTTTTCACTAATCTAACTTTTCTTCCATTGACTTTAGTTTGATTTTTTAAAAGAAAAACTCTGTTTGCTTAACAATTTGTAAAATATTAAAACCCAAAATGTTGTTAGCAACTTCACGAAAAAAATAACTAATGCCAAAGTATTATTTAATTTTAAAATTTAAAGCAAAAATCCCACAATTAGGATCCAAATCTTGTGGTGTTTAGATTTTTGTGATTAATTTGATAGAGAAATAGGTTACTTAAACTTGCATATATCTAAGCAAACTATACTTTTTGGATGCGGATTATTAGATAAAGAAACAACATATGCTTTTATTTGGTTATTCATGATCTTTTTTCAATTTCTTAAAAGTTATGCGGGATAAGCATTCAAAATCCAACTGTTAATACCAATACACATGGAGTGACTCCCTTAGAGTGACTCCTATCACACTCCAAATCCAAACCATTTATCTTAACCAATGTAATAGTTAATACCAAATACGCATGGAGTAATCTTATAAACCTAAAGAGCGGAAAGGTATGTTGAAAAATAACGAATTTTTTCTCACTACACCAAAACTGGCGATTACTAACGTTTATAAACGTCAATTTTATTTTTTGTAACGGACAATGACCGTTATATTTTGGCGTTGGTAATTTAAAAAATAGGAACAAATATAAACCTTAGTAATTTACTAACAAAATAAACGTTACAATATACATTAGTAAATATTTATTGTGTAACGTTTATTGTCGTGAGTAATTTGTTTCTAACAGATACATATTAACACTTATTGGCAACCATTTGTAACAAAAACAAAATTTCGTAACAGATATAATTGTTAGTAATTTGTAACAGACACTACCTAACGAATACAAGCGTTAGTAAAGTAACCTGAAGGTAACGCTTCAGTTGCTCTTTCTAATGCTTATAACTGTTACAATTAATTGTACCCAATAAAAAAAATTATTATTTAATAATTCTCAATATAATCCTACATTGGCATGTTTCCAATCTGCACAAGTAGTAACCATTTTTACTCATAAATCTCATATATTCATCAGAAAGTGTATTACAATAATTATGATTAAATATCAAACTCAAATATTCCGGTCAAACTATCAAATATTCTACTATGTTTCAATTCTCCTTATAAACCATAAGAAGATTTCATAGGTACAAAAGTAAAACTAAAATATTTAAGTATATCATCACACTGTCTTCATTTCGTCTTCGGATAGAGCCCAAGTTTTCACTACGTCCAATCCACTCTCAAGCAAGCCTTCAACCAAAATACACTTTGACATTTCTTAGTTGTTGAAAGACCGCAACTGCAAGAAGAAAATGTACTTTAGTTAATTCAGCTAAAAAAAAATTAAAATGCAATACCATAAAAATGCGAGGACCATATTTTTTCATACACATAGTGAAAATGGAATGATCATTAGAAGTGTAGTTTAAATTTACGGCATCCCATCCCACTCTGCCACTTAAAAGAAAAAAAGGAGAACCACGTTAGATTCTCCAAGTAAACCTGTTTAGATGATGCAATACCAATTACCATATAAAGTAAAAAACATTCTCTAAATCTAAATTATATGAACCAACATGTAAAATATATATGTACTGCACTTATTCTAGACTCGGAAATAAAGTTTTTCCTGATTCTAAATGAACACATTTATGCGCCTTATATTCAAAATCACTCTTCTTATATTCAAGTTGTATGATGGCTCGCACTAGCGTTCAATCTTATTGGTGACTAAGTATCGCATATAGGTTTCAGACTAGCAAGTTGTATGACATTGCAGAAGTGACTAACTGATTCAATATTTCAACAAAGTAGAGGACCATGCATGAATCGATCTACAAACTAGGCAACAAACCACTCACCTTGAATGCAAATTCAACTTCACCTTGACCAGCTTGTCAGAAATTTTCAGCACCCACTGCAGAAAAAAGAGACCAAAAAATTACTTATATCGACAAGAAAAATTCAAGCAACTAGGATGCAGAGAAAATCTGATCATAAGAGCATACCACTAAAAACTTGTCTTCATAATTCTCTGATCTTTTAATAAAGTTTTTCTTACACGGTGTCAATCAAATTCTAGTGAATAACTTATCTTCAGTCACTTGAAGTTTAGCAGTTACATTCTTTTTTGTTGAGAAGATGAAGAGAAAGAAAGGAAGAGATCGGTAAACATTCTATTGAAGATCAATCCACCAAAACAAGGCAATTAGCACTAAATATGGTAAATCCAACACTAGAGAACGCAGTTCTCAAACCGTGAACATTGTTTGGTGGAAAAATTGGGAAATAAGAAGTTGATGTAATATGCTGGGATGTAAGGCTAAGAAGGCAACTATAATCATGTAAAGTTTGATGTGTTGCAAGATTCATGGAGATGGAAGCATGACCGTAACAAGGTTTTCGGTTCGAGCTCTGTACAAAGAAGTGAGTACCTCTGAAGACCTGTAGAAGAGAATCAGATTCAAGCATTCCCTTGTAATCTGATTTGGTATATATACAGACCTAGCATTAAAGATTACTTTCTTCTCTTGGTGTTTGCTGCCCAATAGTATGCTCACTTCTAACATTCTTTGACATTGCTAGAGAGACCCTGGTTTCACCTATATTCTCTATGTGTGGTTGTTTGGAGGAATTAAGCACTCATTTGTTACTTCATTGCTAGATCGTGTTGCAGCCAAGGAACCTTTATTACAACCAAATGCAGGAGTATACCAGGATATGCTTAGTATGGATCGGATTTCGGTTGAGAAATGGAGTAAGAAGTGGCCTGAAGGAACCTCACAGGAGCTTGGCAAAAATGTATAGAATTACTTACCTTATGCTTTAGCTAGCATGGACCATCCTGAAGCATAGGAATAATGGTTTTCAGGGGAAGACAAAGTCAATGAAGAGAGGATATGCCAGGACCTGCAAGCTACAATGTGGCACTGATGTGCAAGCTGGCGCCAAAGGAATGCAAGAAGTTTTTGGATAAGTGGGATGGTCTGCTTAAAGGCAAGTTATACCACTGTGAGTGCAACTATGTATTGGATAATTGTTTTCTTTCTATTTAGTTGGTTCTAACCTGACGCTACACCTCACTTCTCAAAAGAAAATCCTTGTGACCCATTTTGGTTGAAAGGTTCAAATCAATATTATTTACAACCAGATCTGTCAAATCCCTCCATTTTACAAAATCCAATGTTCAATCAAACTTAGGCTCCAAACCACTGAATTTTCCATGATCAAAGAGACAAAATCGGTGAATCAAGGTCTTAGGTGTACTAGTAGTGGTCAACATTATTGGAATATGCATATTTCTACCATGTTCGTGTGGATATTTCTACCATGTTCGTATTGATCACTTGGTTTGATTCTGTAGGAACAATATCAAACATCACACTGAAGTACAGAAGAAAAACGAAATGTTGATGTAGAAAAATTGTTATTGTTCATTCCTAATGCCATCGCCTTTGCCTTGTTTATCATGCATGAAGCAATCTAACTTTTTGATTCTCAGGCTTACCATGCATGAAGCAATCTTAATTACTTGCATTTTGAATTGATATTTAACTGAGTACATGAAACAAGGCTGTTTATAAATGTTGATCTGAGTCTTAAAAACTTTGCAAGAATTGAGAACAAGTCTTTCCAGGAAACCTGAACCCAACCCATGATCATTCCATCTCAACTGAAGCTTAAATTCATTTAAAGAAGATAACATTCCCTATCACCATGAAAAGGTCTGCAATGACAACGTCTGAGGGGGAAGCGGATGAAATGGGAGTGCAGTGAGATCTCAGAGTCAAAATCAAGCAAAACTGTTTGCATCGGCGGTCAAACCTACTATGATTTCTAAACAACTAGACTAACCCATTCGCCATCACACTGTGCAGCTGAACTGAAGTGAAGCCGATGAGATCGCTTCCTTGCTTGTTGGTCTTGGTAATAAATCTCTTGCACTAGGAGATGCTTTTTGGGAATGGAAATGCACAGAAAGAAGATTTTTTTGTTGGGGTTATCCCTCCCCATGAGAGTCAAGATCCTCTAGAAGGAAAAGACTATCTAGAGGTGTTACAGTTCCAAGGTTTGAATTATGAAGATTAACATTAATGTAGTTGTATTCTGTTGAACTTGGAGCTATGGTGGTTGAACCAACCATGTGCTGGAATGTATTGTCCAGGGCTATAAATTCAGAAGTTGGGAGAGAACAATAACAACAACACAAAGAAGAATACAAGTGTTGTGTGTGAGAGAAGCCTCCATTGTTGGAGAGATTTTGTGAGAGAGATTGAGAGACAAGAGAGTGACAGTTTGTAACTTCCTCTCTCTATCAAATTTAGTCGTGTGGACGTAGGCAACAACTTGCTGAACCACCTTAAAAATTGTGGTGTTCTTTTGTAGTTAAGTTACTGTTCGTTAGACTGTTTCGCATTGTTCATATCGTATACTGTTCGTATACGGTTCTGTGTGTATAGTACTATTTGTATAGTACTGTTCACATAGGAATTTTTTGTATGTAATTCCTAACTTTTTTTTTTTGTGAAATCCATATGCTAGCTTTTCTCTCAAGGAAGAATGGAGATTACTACCCACCTTCGGAGACTTTCCCTTTTAAACTTGTTTGGGAGCCTAATAAAGTACCTTTGAGGCTTTGAATGTTAATTTTTTTCTATGGTCTCTTGCTTGGGAGAGAATTCTCACCTTGGACAACCTCATTTTGAGAGGATTTATGGTGCCTATTGTCTAATATAATAATGTTTGTGCTTTATGTTAATATGAGATGGAAACCATCTCCTATCTATTTATAGCTTGTTGTAATCACAACAGGTGTGGCGAAAATTGGTGGGTCATGTGGGCAATTACCAGTCTCTGCGGAACCAGGATGGTGAAAAAATGTTTACTGTCAAACTGGCCGAAGATTTTTACAGGAGCAGCAGCTACACTGTTATGGCAAAATCTACCTATTGCCTATGAAGTACTAGGAGCAAAATTATTTTCAGGGCTACCTTTGAGATTAATGAGGTGGTGAGACTGATTAAATGCATGCTTTGGTCTTGGCTACATTACTGTGCAGGGGACGGTGGTGAAGATCTGATGAAGGTGCAACAGTGACCAGCTTCTGTACTGCCAGGAAGAGCATGAATGTTACGTTGTGGACTCCAGGGTATTTGGAAGCAGAATTGCTGCTGGATTTTCTCCCAAGAAGTATCCAGTTTACTTTGTAACTGTTGTTGGGTTTGTAAGCACCAGTTCTGCTGGGTGCATTGCAAATGTGCAATTGCTCCACTTGATTGCTCCTTTGATATAATGAAATACATTTATCGTTGAAAAGGTGGTTCCTCTCGTACAATTTCATATACAACTGCTAGACTAAACTGTTCGTTTACCACAGCCAAAAAGATGGTCAAGATCAATCTTCTGTCATGAAATATTTGTCAAAATCTACCCATGTTATGTTGTTCAGACTTCAGGCGGGCGTTTTTTCCACCATTCTTGGGTTATGTTACCAGCAGTAAGTACCACGATTAAACAACTATACTAATTACAAAACAGAGTCCTCTGCTAACGGTCATTTCAATCTTCTTGCCAGTGCCAGTGCCATCAACTCACTCTTACAAACACAATGAATAATGGTGATCTAAAATGTTGCAACTTCTGCTATTGTTCTTCTGAATCTTCTAAGCATAAACATTAGCTAAAGGTGAAGTGCTCTTTAAAACTACTGTATCCCACAATCATCAAAGTAATTAATGTTTTTAGTTTTTTGAATCATCTAAAGTTGAGATAACTTTTTTTTTCTTTTATCTCAACCAAGAACAGATTTTTGGAACAATGCCTCACTCTTCAAACCAACTTCTAAACATAGACCCAGGAGAAAAGAAAAACATACAAGTACATTACAACAACATTAACCTATCAACATCGGCCTATTGCCGGAATACACCAATTAGTAGCAATAACATCATTTTCCTTCAACAAAGATGGTATATCAATTTGACACTTTTATAAGAATCAGCTAATTGATATGCAGAAAAGTTGATTATTGATAGATTGATTAGAATCATCTTGTGAAACAACTTTTCAAGTACTCGAGGTTTGTAGTCTTCAACATGAATTCTGCATAGAGAAAATATTTATGCTTCACTGGGTGCATGCTGGCTGCCTCCAAGCATAGTTGTTCACCTGCAGCCAAAAAAATTTCATTAGTTGATTCAATGACTACTGGCAACTGACTGCTGTCCCTAAAACTTCTGTCACAAGAGTAAGGAATTCATTTAAGATTCTCAGATCACTCATATGACCGAAGAAGAAGAAAAAAGAGGTCATAACTGTAATAGCAACAAAGCTACAGCTCTCGCAACTAGGTTCAAACCTGCAATGAACCGGCTATAAACAATACTTGATATGTAGATAATCAAATTCAACGATTACATCATTTATAAGATTTTCAAAAACATCCATAAGATTTGCAGAAATCAAGCTTGAAAAAGCAAAGATGACATAGAGCGAAGAATAGAAATCTAGCTAACCTTGGTCAGAAACTGAGATGAAATCCATTTAGGGGAAGCATAGGGTAGCACTACTTGTGCCTTTGGCTTTGGTGCTGCGTCAGAGACATACTTGAGTTGAGTCCAGTTGAGACAATGGAGTTTGGCTCTTCTAAATCGTCTCTATAAGAGACATCCTCTTCGGTTGAGTACACGGTGCTCAGCTGTTCGATATCATCTATGACATCAGAGAGATCGAGCTCAGTTGAGCCCAAGGAGCTTGAACTGTTTATTTCCAGCACCTAAGTTGTGAAGATTTTATGAGTTTCTCTATCAATGGCTTGGCATGGAGAGTGATAGAGTACTTGAGACCACTGTACATACGAAATGGTTTCAAAGGAATGCAATTCACAAACTCCAGCTCCGTACCCTGGAGAAGACCATCTCTTTCATTGTCAGTTTTAATAGAAAAAAAAGGTTATGAAGAATTTAGTATAAGATTAGAAAGAAAACATGCTAGCTAAAAGCAACTTATTACAAAATTGCAATTGTGTTCCTTCACAACAAACTCTCCCATAAACTTTTGAAAAGGATTGATCCGAGGAGGAACCTCTGGGGATGTTTCAATCTTTGGTGCCTTAAAAACCTTTCATAAGAAAGAGGAATGCATGCATGTTGTTGTTATTGCGGTCATGGTCATTGCTTAAGTCTATGTTTTTTGTCACCTCGATCGGTTTCGAACACCCAGTAATCCTCTTGATGGTGTGCTACAAGAGTAATAGAGAAAACAAACGAATTTTTCGTTCGAGCAACATTCCAGTCCACGACGATCAAGAGGCTTTGGCTTCTCTGCCACTAAGGGTGAAGTGTACTCCTGTAGTCCAATTGAATCCATAAAGTCGTGGACTAATACTTCATCCAGCACTGCAGTAGAGACCAGAGTTTGGCTCACTAACAGGCCCTGCAGAAAGCCAGCAACTGTGTTGGTACGATCCAGCATCTCTTCAATGTCCCAGCTCCTTCTGAAAGACAAAGAACATGGATTCTAAAGCAGAAAATGGAACTGAAAGGCAAAAGAAATTTAATTGAAAACAATAAATTTGATTAGCATTATTTAAAATATAATGATGTTACAAGTTATGATTTCATAACTTTACTTTCATCAAAAAAAATATATTAATTACTAAAATTTCAGAATAACACAAATAATCAATAACAAAGGGGAGGAGGCAGCTCTGCTGACAGAAGGGCTGCAATTTCATCCTGCCATGGATGCGACGACGACGAATACAAATACCCATCATGATCTCCAGTACAGTAGTTTTCTTCTTCCCTATTTGAAATACCAAAATCGAAACCACTGCTAGTATCAAAATTGTGAACAGAAATATCTTCTTCTTCTTCCCCATTTGAAATATCAAAATCAAAACCATTGGAAATAGCAAAATCGTGAATTGACAATTCTTCTTTTTCTGCTTCACTTCTTTCTCTATCCTCCTCTGTTACTACTACAGAATTAGTTATAAACATTGGATTAACAGCAACAACATTATCATCATGATCATCATAAGTTTGATGATGATCAAATTCATTGTGTTGTTGATCGATTGAAGAACCCATTGTGTCTGCATCTTCCCAGTACCAAATCTCATCATCTTTCTCCTCCTCCTCTTTCTCTTTCTCTTCTTCCATTGCAATGAAATTCATCTCCTCATCCTTTTCTTCTTCTTCTTCTTCTATTGCACTTTCAGTAGTAGTAATAGTGCAATTGTTATTGTTGTTGTTTGTTTGATGTTCATCATCAACATCAACAACAACATCATCATCATCATCAGAAGAAAGGGGAATAGTATTGAAATTATGAGAATTAGAGTAATACCTATTAGTTAGGTTTTGAAGATCACCATAGACATATGGTTTACCAGAAGAAGAAAAGACAAGAAGAGCAATTTGTGAATTGCAGAGAATAGAAAGTTCCTTTGCTTTTTTAAATAACCCTTGTCTTCTTTTAGTAAAAGTGACATTAAGCTTTTTCCGATCTTCAATTTTCTCAATTTCAGTTCTTCTTCTCTTCCCCATTGAACTGATCTGATCTGATTCTTCTTTCTCTCTAAACAATTACTCCTAATTGATTGATCGATTGATAAATAAACGAAACCCTAATTTGTTGTAGCAGCAGAAACAGAGAACAGAGAGAGAGAGAGAGAAAGAGAAGATAGTTTAGAGAAAGAGAGGTGTGTGTTGTTGTTTGTTCGCCGTTATCTTGTTTACTTATAAAGAGAGAGAGAGAGAGAGAGAGAGAGAGAGAGAGAGAGAGAGAGATTAGAGTTTAGAGAGAGAAGACGATTGATTGATGAAAGAGAATTGGCGGGAAAGAAAGAGAGAAAAAAGGCAAGGTGGGGATTGAATTGAATACAGCTGTAATCTAAGTTGCTTTGATTTCTAATTCCTTTGTTTGGATTATGGAACTTCGTTACCAACTGCAGTTGAACCTCTTTAAATTAATACATAACAAATGTTATATATTTCTACGTAACATTCTTTAAGACCTAAATATTTTATAAATTAATAATAACTTAAATAAATATAAAAAATTAATTATATCTTAGGTTTTCTTAAAATATAAAATAATAGGGTAATATCCCCAAAAAGCCCTATGTTTAGGTGCCTCTTCCCCAATAGACCCTGACATGGGGCTATTTTCTCAAACAAGCCCCCTGACCCACCATTTTACCTTTTACTAATTTTTTTGAGACCTTAATACCCCTCAAGTACAACAGTAATGTTGTTTACATCGAATCAGACTTTTAGTCAGTTTCAGCAAGCATTAATGACTGCGACAATGACTACAAAGCTATTTCTAATCGTTGGATTAATCTGTGACACGTGTATGATAATGAACAATGCTTTATCCTCTAAACATAACAAGACAATCATCAAATCTGCATAAACATGTAAACAGCTATGATGATCTGACGTCTGAACCATCTTCATCGTCCCAAACATCTTATTCTCTCTGAAACCTTAACAATCTTCATCTTCTTTAACCAACCCATTGTTTTACAACCAAGACGACAAAGAAAAAAGAGAAATCAAAAGCGGTGGATGAGCAAATCTTTATGATCAACAAGAAATCAGGTAATGTAGTAGGTATTTTTAGGATTTTAAGGTTTAATCACCATAAAGATAGTATTTTTCTCACCATAAAGACGACATCCATAAAGACAACACCATTAATCATAAAGACAGAATCTTTATGATCATAAAGATGGTATCTTTGAAGCCATTAAGATGGTAACTTTCTCATCATAAAGATGGTATCTTTGAACTTTGAAGTCATTAAGATGATATCTTTCTCATCATAAAAATGGTATCTTTCACTATTGTTGTGGTGGTATGAAACATTAGAGATCCATATGTCACAGTTTAAATTTTATATTTTTTTAGAGGATACACTACAACTATATTTTACTGATTAGATGATATATCCTTATTGTTTCAGGTAGAACAATCAATGTTGTGTTTCGATTTGGTGGTGAGTTGGAGATTAATGCAGATGGATTATCCTCATATAAGAATGGAGACACAAAAATAACAGTTTGTGACCTGAAAATGCCGTATAAGAATTTATGGAGATGGTTGAAGGTGTCATCAATGTAAAGAGAGACAAATTTTCAATTCAATGTGTTGTGAATGAGTCTTCAATCAGCATCCAATGTGAAGATGATTATGATCAATTGGTGATGGCAATTATAAATGCGAAGAATTTATATGTCATGTGTGTTTGGATACTAGGAGATTTACAACCAGTGAATGGGGAAGCAACTTTGACAATAAAAAAGAAGGAGAAAGGAAAAGAGAAAGTAGATGAGAAAGGGAAAGGAAAAGCTGCCTTGAGAAGAAAGTTTTTTCTAGATGATTTTTCTCCAACCAGTTGGGGTAATCAACCTGATTATTCAGATTTTTGCAAACCTAAAAAGCAAGGTGATGTTCCTTTCAAATATTTGATAGACCCTGCATCAGCACAGAAGAAGAACCATGTTATTTTCCCAAAAAGGGGTGGTAATGAGCAACATCCTTTAGTTTTAGATACCCCACCTGGGACTCATAGTTTTGTTAGAAACTCCCCCTTCTGGTCCTGCAATCGACCCAGGAGATTATCAAACTCCCTTGGAAAATGTTATGCGATTTGCAGATAATAATGTCTACAAACCTGAGCCAATATCCTCTACATTGCCTAGCGCATCCGCTAATATGCAGTCCAGATCCTCTAACATTAATGCAGCAGCAGAAATTCTTTCACAAATGTATAACAATGATGGATTTTGGGATGGATTCTCCCATGAACTTGAAGAATATGGTGGAATACAAACACAACTAAAAGATCAATGTGCAGCTCAAGGTGAAGGCCAACCAACAAATGAAGATGATGAAGGGTGTTCAATAGAAGAGGATAGTGATGCAACTCAGTATGATTCTGATATGGAAGTGCATGATTCACCAGTGATATCGACCACAGAAGATAGACTTGAAGATCAAATAACTGATGATACACCAAATTCAGTTCTTAGGCATGATATGGAAGTATTGGAAGATCAGATGTATGATGATTCCCAACCAATGTTCCCTCCTGATGATGATCATCTTTCCCAAAATGATCATCCTTCCCAACCAATATTGGATGATGATTCTCCAACAGAAGATCAGATGAGGGGTTTTTATAGTACTAGCACCAACTTAGAGGATACAGGAAGTCATTTAGAGGATCTGAGGTGCAATTTAGAGGATAGATTCAGATATGCAGCTAGCCCCAGCAATGTTCCAGTCGATGAGACCAATCTCCCAAGACATGACAATGTTCCTCAACAGCATAACAATTTTCAGAGCCCTGAAAATGTCCCACAACAGCAAGCTAATATCAATGTACCAGTTGGAGGAAATGTAAGAAATGAAAGACATTACCCATCTGAGAACAATCGTGATTGGGATGATGAAGTCAAACAGGAACTTAACTTCATCTACGCAAATCTGCATAGACCCAATTTTGGTTGCGCTCCACACACTGAACCTTTACACAATGAGTATGTGATCCCTGAGATTGGACATGTATATTTGTCCAAGGCTCATTTTATTAGAGACATAAAGCAATATGCAATTTAAAATGAGTTTGACTTCAGCAAGAGTAGCACAAACAGTGAAAGGGTCGTTTGGAAATGTAAAGTTGGTGGATGCCCATGGAAGATTCGTGCAACACCAAATGTGGATGCTACTTAGACCATAAGAACCTTTAATAATCATCACACATGTGGAAATTTCAGACTTGGAACAACAAATCGTCAAGCAGATGCAGAATGGGTTGCCTCTAAATGTATAAGAAGGCTAAGGAATAATGAAGACCTCACACCAATTCAATTGAAAGCTGACATCGAACATGAATTCAAAATTAATGTTTCCTACAAGGTAGGCTGGAGAGCTAGGGAATTGGCCATGAAACAGGTATTTATCCTCTACCAAACTCTTTATAAATCATATAGTTTGTAAGTTGATATCCTCAAGATTATTGCTACTTCTCCTCTAAATAATTTCTTTATATCTGCTAAATATATAACCCATATCCCCTAAGTGTTTGCATTATTAACTATATCATTATTTGCTGCAGCTTTAGTTAGTCATATCAGCTCATCCAAACATATTGTAATGAACTTAAGTTAGTCGATCCGGATGCTGTTACTGAAATTGTGACAGGCCAAGGTGATCAATTCGATGTTTATTTTGGACATATGACATAACTGTGAGAGCTTATAGATACACAATGAGACCAATAATCATGGTGGATGGAACTTTTCTTAAAGGTAGATATCCAGGAGTAGTTCTGACAGCAATTACTATTAAGGGAAACAATCATGTGTACACAATTGCTTTTGCACTTGTGTGTAAAGAAAACAACGAGTGTTGGGAATGATTTTTCAAAAAACTTAAGGATCATGTGGTTGGGCATGATCACCACTTTGTGTTCTTGTCTGATAGGCACAAAAGTATTATTCAAGCTGTACCAAAGATTCTCCCAAACGCTTGTCATATGTATTGTGCACAACGCATGTCCCTCAAATATGGGAATGCAAAAGTAAGGTGGTTGCTTAAGGAAGCTGCAAATACTCTTAATCAAAATGAGTTTTGGGGTTTTATGCTACAAATATGGGCAATTTCTGAGAAGGCATACAACAGCTTAATGCAAATTGGACCATTAAATAAGTGGGCAAGTGCTTTTCCGGAGAAATCAAGGTTTGTCTTCTAATGACTAGCTTGTATCCTCTAATTAAACGGCTATATCCGCTAACATTGTTTTCTCTAACTTGCAGATTTGGAATTATTTACACCAATCATGTGGAATCATGGAACAGAATGATTATACCCGAAAGGCAAATGCATGTTACTTCTCTTCTTAAAGGAATTCACGCCAACATCATAAGGCATCACCGTGACTATCGTGTCGATGGTGAGAAGTTGAAGACACCTGTAACAAAGTGGTGCCACGAACTAATATTGCATAATGCTTGGAGTGGGCGTACATTCACTCGTGAGAAGTCGTCTCCAACTCTTTGGACAGTTTATGGTGAGAATAAGACATGTATCGTTGACTTGAACACGCGATCTTGTACTTGCAAATGGTGGGAAGCAATGAGAATACCTTGTGAGCATGCAATGTCTGTGATTAGAGAAACCAAAAGTGATCCATATGCTTTTTGTGCTGTCTACTACAAAAGGGAAACATATGTAGAGACATACAAGGAACAATGGAGACCCACAAGAGGCAAGGATGAATGGCAACAGGACAGAGCATCAAGAAGGATTCTTCCACCACTACCTTTTAAACAGGCAGGTCGTCCGAAGAAAAAGAGAAAAAGAGACAAAGAGACAAACTTGAAGGTGTCCCAATTCAACTTAGAAGATGCTCAAAGTGTAAAGCTCCAGGATACAACAAGTAAACATGTATTGAAGTCATACCAGACTATGACTACTTCTTTCAACCTTTACCTGGAGAAGGACCACCACCCTAATGTTAAGTGTGTTAACAATACTTTTTGTGAGCTGAATTGTATTTTGTCCCTTTTGTATCCGCCAGAACAATACTAGATATCCTCTAACTGTGTTGATGTTATCCTCGAAATAGACATAGTATATTTTGGCTTAAGATCTAAGATGATAACCTTTGAATGGATTTTTATTAAGTACTAAAGTGTTGATAACTTTAGATTATTAGTATTTTAGGTTGTTGTAACCTGTTTTTTAGGTTGTTGTAACGTGTTTATTAAGTGCATCTCTCAAAGGGTACCATTTCACATTATCTAAACTATATACAGTCTATCCTCTAAAATAAATAGTTTGTATCCTCTAAATGACATATCATGTATCCTCTAAAATATAGTTTCAGTATTCTCTAACTAACTGCATCAAAGGCAAACATAGCTATGCTACCAAATTAAAGAGAAACTGCATCTAACTCCAAAAACTAATATATTAACCTCAGACATTTTTGCAACAACATAAACATGTTCAACACAAGACACATTAAATATGTTCAAAACAAGTCATGATGTTTTACAACTTTCCAACAACGAAATAAACAAGTTTAACAGAATACATCCAACAAAATAAAAGATCTACTTCTTGTTTGGTTTGAATCCACATTCAACAAGGTCCATGGCAATGCGCTTTCTCATCAGAGTTGGTATCCTCTCAAATAATGGTGGCTCACCTCTGAGAACACAGTCAAGATATGCAAGTAAAAAGACTCCACAACTGCAGCCATCATCCTGAGGTGTACAATTAACATATTCGCGTTCCCATGCTCTTTTAAGGCCAATGTCTTCTTCAGTAGGGTCAGCAGCAAACACCACATAGGGCAACATCTCCTCAACCCCCAACTGTTGTGAAGATGGTTTCTTATAACCCAAAGAGTCATATATCTTGACCTTCCACTCCCTAAAGTTAAAGGCAAGCAGTATCCAGTGAGGATGTGAAAACATAACTTAGACGATAATAAGCTTTTGATAATGTGAGATAACATATGTAAACATAATTAACAACTTACTTGTAAGGGAACAAGGAGTGCCTTTGCAAGTCTTGCAGGAACTTGACCTTTCAAACCCCTAGATGGGCTAACAATGTTAAAAACACCTTGGTGTATTTTAAACATGCCACTCCTAATTCTTTCTAATGGTGAAAGTGCAGCAAAAGATTTGTCCTTCATGCGCCTTCTATATGTCTTCTGAACTATCTCATGCAGCATGTTCTAAACATAATAGCAAAAACCAAAAGTTAACATAGTTAGAGTGCCAACAAATCATTCCGTAATACCAAATACATTAACAAAAAAAATGTATACTTACAACAAAATATACAGTATTAACCACAACAAATTGGTCCTCAGGTTGAAGGTGCTTCCTTAATATGCCATACCACTTAGTGAGCAATAGTAGATATGCATCAACAATATCTCCATGCAGCCAATTATTCTTATACAAAGTGTAGAATTGCTTGACAATTATATCAGGAGCATCCTTATATTCCCTTATAATTGCATGCTCATACTTTGGATCCTTTGCCAACCACCAGAAATAGTTAAGAACATCTGTTTCATTTAGGGGTGGCAATCAGACCTGGTGACCTGAAACCCGACCTGAACTAGGTCAGGTTTGGATTTGTATATTAGAGGTTTTGGGCCTGATCACGTCGACCCGATTGACTTGACATGCAATCAGGTCAGGTTCAGGTTTCCCTTTCAAACTTGTCGGGTCGACCCGAAACCTGACCAGATTAAACCTAATTTTAATTGTCTTCTATCTATTATCTAATTTCTATTCTCTCTCTCTAACCTAAAACCCTATTTCATTGTCGACGATATTTTCTAATGAATGGAAGTAGATTGAAGAGCTATGTTAGAAGAGATTCATATCAATATATCATAGAGGTAAGTTGATGTAAGAGAAACTCTTTTCTAGCTATCAGTTTATCTACCAGTGTGATTTGATTCTCTTGATTTAATTCATAGATTTGAACTTTTGCATCATCAGCTTCTTTGATTTCTTCGTCGTCGTTATTAAACTAACTGATGGATGAACCGACCAAATCCCTTTGGTGTCTACTTCCAAATGAAATTGTATGGTTAGAATTGAATTGATATAATATATGCTTTTGTTTAATTGAAATGTTAGAATTGAATACAAACTTTTGTGTTTTGGATGAAGATGTTGTTGAAAAATTCTTTGTTTTAATTCATAAGTTTGAAACTTTTGCATCATTGCTTCATTTAGACATTGAAATTGTTTGTTCTACGAAATTTGAACTCATTTAATAATAAAAATGTTAAACAGAGAGGATATTCTGGTCACTGTGGATGTGGGGTTAGGATAAAGAACTTTGAAGATAATCTACTTGTCAATATAATAGCAACTTCATTTGGAGAAAATGTCTTGACAATAGATTGAAAATATAGACATGTCTCCACCTATACTTTTTTCAGTGATGGCATTTTCATGTTAGGCTAAACACTGAAATTCATTGGCAGCCCACCTATTTGTTAGTGAATTTTAAACATTCATTTTTACACTTTGTTGCTGGCATGCATGAACATTGAAATAGTAACGGACTAATCAAGTTCACACATAATAGGTGATATATGGTTCTATAAATCCTCATGTGTTGATCTCTCTCTTCTTTTTCTTTTGATAGAGTGTAGCCTATGACAGATTGAATGCTCCAAAAGAGATGGTTAGGGCTTGATGTTGATCAATCAAGCTAGGCTGAAAAGAAGTTTTTATTGACTGAATTTGCGTATGATCTTGATAGAAGCAATGCTCATACTTTTAGTGTAGAATCAAATTAAGGATTATGGTTCTTTAAGCTTTTTGTATTTGATATTTTTTTTTTCTATTATATGTGTTGCATCAAATTAAGGGTTGTGAACCTATGATGAATTGATGGTGTTTATTTTGGTGATCCATTCAATTTTTTGGATAAGTTCTCGTTGTTTACATAACTTGATTAAATATTTAAGTCTTCATGTATTCTTTATATATATTAAAAAAAGAAGGTTTTTAGGTATTCAGGTCGACCTGAACCTGACCTGATAACCTGACGGGTCAGGTTCAGGGTTTCAGACCGGACAACCCAACAGACCTGACCCGTACCTGACCTGACCCGACCTGATTGCCACCCCTAGTTTCATTATTGGTGGTAGTCCTTTCCAGAAATGACTTACCCATGATGTTCATAACAATATCAATATCCAATTGGTGGTCCATACTACTTTCTTCCAACCCCTTAGCTTTTTTCTTCAACTTCTTCTGACTTGTTTTATAAGCTTGAATATAGCTTGGCTATCTTCAATGACTACACCATCATTTGTTTCATCAAGCTCATCTGCCTCACCCTCCTCATCCATCTCACCAACATTGTAGCCATCTATATCCACTAGATACTCTTCAAGAATATTATTGGGCTCTGGGATGGCATCAAGAAAGTCATCATCCTCATCCACCCCCTCCTCCACATCTTTACTTTCCTCCTCCTCCTTCACCACCTCCTCATTTTGATCAACCATATCCTCCAAAACTATAATGTCATCTTCCTCCTTCACCTTAATGTCCCCTTTCCTCCGGCCTAACCATATCATCAACATTACCTAGTACAGCAACATCATTAGGGGATATACCTTCAATATTAGCAGCTGGCAAAGCTAACATTTCCTCATGAGGTGGCAAAGCTAAGAGTGGCAAAACAAATATGGGTTCCATAGTAGCATCATATGATATCATTGTCAAGCTATCAACAACAACACCTTCTCTCTCTTGCCAATCATGATTATCATTATCATCCCCATTACAGAACAACCTCTTACTTGTTGTTTCTATTGGATTCTCCGTATCTGTATCAGGATTCAATTCTATTTTGTTTTTCTTGTTCTCCCTTTCTTTTGCTTTTTTCCACCATGTCCTATCTTGTGCCACATGTTTGCTAGCCCTAAGTTTTTAAAAACCAAAAAAGAGGATATAAGTTTGAAATCTAGAAGAGTTTAATCAAATAGTCTGAGGATAATAAAGAACAAATTAGAGTATATAAGTTTGAAATCTAGAAGTGTTTAATCAGATAGTCTGAGGATAATAAAGAACATATTAGAGGATATAAGTTTCAAATCTAGAAGAGTTTAATCAGATAGTCTGAGGATAATAAAGAACAAATTAGAGGATATAAGTTTCAAATATAACCTTGAAGGTTGTTTTCTGGTTGGAAGCTTGGGTTCTTTGTTTTTCCTCTTCTTCGCAACTTCTTTAGCAGGATGCTCCACATCAAAATCAGGTTGTTGAGGCTTTTCAAGACTTCTCATTTTGAACATGAAATCCTCAGTTCCTTTGTTTCTCATACCACCTATGATGATTTCAGTACAAATCTCTTTCCCCTTTCTCTTTCCCAAGGTAGTTGGAGTAGTAGCAGTATCAGCAGCTTCAAATTGGCTTTGGCTCCTTGTTTTTACAGAGGCTCTTGAGAGTTGTGGGGGTGATGGACTTGGCTTGGGTAGATCTGCAAGGGGTGGCAGTTTCTTCTGTTTAGGTGGGAGTTTGATCCTACCAACAATCTTCTTTGTGGCACTTGTCTTCTTTGGTACTTCCTTGGTGGGAGTGGGTTTATTCTTGACACTTGTTTTGGTTGGTACTTCCTTGGTGGGAGTGGGTTTTCTTCTTGACACTTGTCTTGGTTGGTACTTCCTTGGTGGGAATGGGTTTCTTCTTGTCACTTGTCTTGGAGGGGGCTTCCTTGGTGGGAATGGCCTTTTTTGCTGCTCCCTTGCTGACACTTGTCTTTTTTTCTGTTTCTTTGGGTGCAATTTTCTTCCTAGGTGAACTCCTAGTGGCAATTGGCTTGTTCTGCTTGGTGGCGCCCAACTTTTGTGATGATGGTGTCTTCGTTTTGGTGGCAGCTTGCTTAGATGATGATCCAGCTTGTACTTGTAAATGTTTCAGCATTTTTTTCACTCCTTGAACAACATTCTTTTCAAACTGTTGAAGCTTTTTTGTAACACCTTTGTCTAAGACTTGTTTTAGTTATCTGTGAAACTGCAATTAGAGGATATGTATGCAAATTTAGCAGATATATATTAGACAAATAGAGGATACTACTTAAATAATTAAAGGATATCTATTTAAACAAACTTACCACTCCTCGCACAATCCCTTCTAGATCATCAACAACTTTTTTTTTAGCTTCATCAAGTGTTTTTTGATACTAAAACATTGTACAGGAAAAAAAAACCTATTATCAAAATTGCAACTTAAAAGAACTCTATTATAAAACACATTATTAACAATTAGAAGATAGGAATACAATAATTTAGAGGATAAGAACACAATAATTTAGAGGATAGTTTACATACCTCTTGCATTAACTAGTTCTTCAACAAACTCCGATGGTGTGATGAAAGGGGGCACAACTTCAACTTCTTTTCCTCTTTTTGTATAAAATTTTTTATCAATGGTATTCCTGCCAGTGGTCTTACCAGGTAAATCTGTCCAAGCAAGCATCCTTGGGAATGGGGCATTAGGCAACCTTTTAGGACCTAAGCATGGGAGGTGTACGTATGCCGAGATAATAAAACCAAGCACACAACCATCAAGAGCATAGTCTAGCTTCTTTTCTGATGCATTGATTGCAGATTTCTCTAATGATTTTTTCAATAATTTGAAAACAACCGACCCCCATGGAAATTTATCAAAAGCAGCAAGTTCTTCGGCAAAATCAACATATTTGACATCAATAGTTTGTCCTGAATCAGGAAGTAAGGAAAGATGCAATAATAACAACTGATTCAGGCGATGAACGTCGTCGCCAGAATCTGGGTCACCTCTTGCTCTTACAATTGCTGCTTCTATGTGCTTTTCCTTAATGCTCTTAGAATCACCAAAATATTTTTGCCTAAATGCACTAACTACTTCTCTATTCATCAATAAGAATTCACTTGGAACATCACCAATTTTCAAACCTAAAACTAATGTGATATCTAGAGGTCTAAATGTAAGATCACTATCCCCAATGACATATTTCAGTTTTGAAACCCTAGACTTAACAATTTGGGTGACGACAGAAGTACAGATGTGGATTTTATCATATTGAACATCTAAGAAATAATTAAAACATGAATTCATCAAATTTTTCTTCTCTAAATTGGGTAAAGTATCAACAAAATGAGTTTTTACCGCCTTCTTCCGAATTACTGTCTTCAAGTTCTTCACCATGTAAATTGATTTCATCAGCCATTTCCTCTAATTTGATAAGAAACAAGTTTGATTTCGAAAGGGGGTTGCTTGATTTCGAAGATGGAAGTTATTGTTGTTTGATTTCAAAAAATTTGATGAAGATGGAAGCTAGGGTTTCAAATGTGTTGCAACTGTTTGGATGTTTTTCCTTATTTATCCGTTAACTGTTCCCACTTTAAAATCAAAATTGAATGTAATACGTGGCAAGCAATTAGAGCACCAACACATGCAATGGTTGGATCTTTAAAACCAAAACCAATTTATTTTAGAGGATACAAGATCTTGGTTTGATGATAATGCTAAATCAAGCTAAATCAATAGTGAATGGGTTTTATCGGTATCAAGCTAAATCAACGGTTAGGATTAAATTGTTTGTTTATGTTGGAAACATCGCAATCAAATCACTTTATGTTTAATACATCCCAAAAGTAGATTTGTTGTTGAAAAGGTACAAAGGGTATATTGGTCCCAAAAAATTTGCTAAAAGGTAATGTGGTGGGTCAGGGGGCTTGTTTGAGAAAATAGCTCATGTCAGGGCCTATTGGGGAAGAGGCACCTAAACATGGGGCTTTTTTGGGATATTACCCAAAATTTTATGGGATACAATATTGTGTTGAGTTAAATAGTGTGTACAATATTTAATTCAATACATTGCATTGTATGCACGTTAAATAAGTTGAATTTACTAATGACTCTTAGTATACACTGAAAAATTCAATGAAGTGTTGGATTTTTGAATTGGTCAATCACTTTGATCAATAATCTTAACTTTTATTTGGCCTTGATAACTTAACATGTAGTAGAAAGTTAATTTTTTCACTCAAAAATAAATAAATTAAAATATCACTATAAATTAATATTATTAGTTTATCGATAAATTTATATCTCTCTAAGTTAATAGCATTAAGGTGGTCCGGAGGCTATTACTTTATAGAGGTTTAACTGTAGAAATCATTTTCTCTCTCTCTCTACTGTATTAATTATTATTTATTACAACTGTCACAACCTTAAATACCGGCTATAATAACTCTACTGGATTTTACTTAAAACCACAAGTATACCATCGTATAATGTATATTTGTGTATATGCTCTACTTGTTTAATACGGACCCATGTAGATTGAGTGATTGACACACTCATCTCTCAAGTAATGAAGAAGAAGAGTGACACTAATAGATCAAGCTTGAACCTAGCTAGCTCTAATCATCTATTCATCTTCAACCTTTGTCAACTGCCATTTCCAATCCTTTCAATTTTGGGCCTCAAGCCCAATGCCCATTTTCCTGTCAGAATGTTTTGGTTAGCAGTCCCATGTTGGGATATTAGGCTCTGTCAAAACCTATTTGTTATGACAATTATTATTTTTCTATAACATTATTATTCATGCATATTATTGGGTGCTCTATAAATATATATAACTATATATTTTTTTATTCATATGATGAATCAAAAGGCTCCTTAGGTAATTTATATTGAATAATCATACGTGTGTGAGACACATGTGGGAGATATGATTAATTCTAATTACCTCAAAGCATTCGCAGTTAGGGATGAAGTTGGGCACTTCATTTATACGACTGTAACATATAGGACCACTATAAGATAGGGTGATATGTCTTAGTCACTGGAATAGTTGATTCTAAGTCCATATGTTGGTGTAGTCAATAACTGACACTGAATGGGATAGTAATGAGTATTCACTTTAAATTCACTGTTAAAGAAAGTGTACAATAACTCATTTTACTAAATATTCCCTAGACTTGAAGAATTGTGATAAATCAGATTGTCTTAGGTTTGTCACTTTGAGATGTTTTACAGTGATGTCTATATAGACTATATTCTAGGCATCTTGGGTGGCAAGTATATTGACATGATGATAACACGAATTCTAACATAGGATCTACTGCTCTTTAGAGTTGATATTCGCTATTGTGACATTGATTGAATATAAACCCGGCCGGTTTAGGAAAAACATTTTCCCGATATTCAATTGTTATTTATTGTCGTGTCACAATAAGGCAATTCAAATAACCATGGGTGTGCAGTGAAGATTATGATCCCAATGGGTTATTATGAATATAGTGGTAGAGGGATTTGAAATTAAATATTTAGTAAGCATGGGCTTTTTCTTAAAGTTTCCATGGGCCTTGTTATAATCATGGATTTTGTTAATGGGCTAATACATGATCATTGAGATGAGTCCAAATTTGATTAAGATTTACTAGTCAACCAAGTGGTAATTACTTGTTGACCAAGTAATGGATGAGGGTTATCTCAGTGAAATGAGGAACGTGGATCCCAACTGAATCCCACGACCTATGCTAGATATTTTACAACTTTTTCTATATATAGAAGAAGACGAAAGAAGTAAGGAGACCATTAGTCTTTGCTTTTTGGTTGAGAAAAAGGGCATTAGGTTGTGAGCATTCGGTGGATGGTAGAAAGAAAGTTTGTTGAAATTCGTGAAGGTTTCGTGGCATCCATTGTGAAAGCTTTTCAGAATCTGGGTATTAAGGAATCAACAGAAGGTATGTCTTTAATGTTTTTATCATTATACGAATTGATAATGCATGTGTAGAACCTATTATAGAAAGTTTTAATTATACTTTAACTTCTAACAATGGTATCAGAGCCAGGTTCACATGTCATTATACTATTCGTAATAGTCAAAGTCATGAATAACAATGAATGATGACATCAAAAGTTGTACTTTTATGCTTGTTATTAGTAGTGGATAATTAATGCTTCCTGCATTGAATTGTATACTTCTATTATTTAATAATTTCTGATAGTGATAGATCTGAAACCATCAATAAAGTCTTATAAGATAAACTTATATGGTTACACATACATGTATGATGACATGTATGATGTTATGCATGAACAGATATGTATTCTATACTCTGAATGCTTTACTTGTCTATGTTTAGAATTTAATTCTAATTATTAAATTAGAATTTAATGTGAAGTAATTAATGTGTTACTTGTTTTAACTATAATATTCCTAGCTTGAGAAAACAATTATACTTGAATTATACTTGCTTCCGCTTTATTTGATCTAGATATATAGGGATATGTAACATGTTGATTTCTGGTTTTAGTACTTTAAACCAATCCATCAATAGCATCTGGTTGTGCTTTAAAGAGTCATGTTTTATATACATGTGATGTATTACTCTCACACTTAACAAGATTGCTTTATTACATATTAATAATCTAGTTTTCATGCTGGTTAATGGTTACCATATTATTTATGATATTATTTATGAAGTCCCTCATTGGATTCCAAGTGATATCAAAGGCTTTTGGTTTATGAACTGAAACCCAAGCTAAATCATTGTCAAGTCAAAAGAAATATATTTTTGATTACAAGAAACTACATCCCTACGGATAAGTGTCTTGTGAAATAAAATATTTATCTATTGACTAATCTTATGAAGAAGTTTGTGCAAGTATAGTGGGAGACTATTCCCCAAGTAAAAATCATTCTACTATGTAGCATAGAACTAAGACAATGGTGCACTTGGCTGAAAACATTATTGGCCCTACGGTTTATAAATAATGTTATTCAGTAGCTAAAGTTTTGAGAATCATACATTGTTAAAGTTTTTTTTTATTATAAATGTTATAATATAAAACTTGAGAAAACAAAGATTGATAGATCTTGTTGAATCTACCAAGTTATGTTAAATAATTTCCATGCCCCAAGGATAAGAAATTATTTATAAGTGTTTGGTTTCCAATGTTTATATTTAGTATTAATGATTTGACAAGAGGGTACTGATCATTGTAAAATATAAGCATGAAGTTGGTTGTTGAAACTCCCAAAACCAATTATTTTATATATATGCATTAGAATAATATAAATGTGCATAATTGTCTACAGATATGTCTCAATCAAATTTCAGTCCCCTGGCCTCCATTCTGAAAGACAACAAGTTGTCTGGACCTAACTATGTTGACTGGAAGAGAAATTTGAACATTGTTCTGACTGCTGAAAGTTATAAGTATGTGTTGTCCACTCCTTGCCCGGCCGTTCCTCCTGCTAATGCTACTGCTAGACAGAGAGAAGAATATGAAAAGTGGCAGAAAGCAAATGAGATGTCAAAGTGTTATATTTTGGCTTCAATGTCAAATGTACTTCAACATCGTCATCAGAACTTTGCTACAGCTACAGAGATCATGGAAAATCTGCAAGAGATGTTTGGTGAACAAAACCGAACCAAACGTCAAATTGCAATGAAAAATTTAATGAGCACAAAAATGGTTGAAGGGACTCCAGTAAGGGAACATATTCTCAAAATGATTGATTATATCAATGAACTGGAAATCCTAGGGGCCGTTATTGATGCCCATTCTCAAGTTGATGCAGTTCTTCAGTCTTTGCCTGAATCGTTCAATCAGTTCAAGTTGAATTACAACATGAACAATATGCAGCTTTCACTTTCTGAGTTAATGAACTCACTGCAGCAAGCTGAAGACTTGGTCAAGAAACAACCAAGTGTGATGATCTCTGAGAATGTTAATGAGCCTAAGCCAAAAGGCAAAGGCAAGTTTAACAAGGATAAAAAGTTTCATCCTGGTGGGCCAAGAGGTGGTATTAAGAAACACACTAAGGCAGGAAAGGTGAAAGCAAAAGGAAATTGTTTCCATTGTGGGAAGCCTAATCATTGGAAGCGTAACTGTCGAGTTTATCTTGCTTCATTGAAGAAAGATAATAAGGAAGGTATGCAATCTTTTCTTTTAGAAGCCAATTTGTTGGTTCAACAACCTTTTAATTCTTGGTGTATAGATTCTGGTGCTAATAATCACATCTGCAATTCGTTGCAGGGGTTCCAGATGACAAGAAGGTTGAATGAAGGAGAAGTGTACCTTACCTTAGGAACGGAAGCGACAGTACCTGCATTAGCTATAGGAATTTGTTTATTGCATTTAGGAGAGAGAACATTAGTATTAGACGACTGTTACTATGTCCCGGAAATAAGAAGAAATTTGATTTCTGTGTTTAAATTAAATGAGTCTGGATATTCCACTCTTTTTGATTCAAAGGTTGTTATTAGAATGAATGGAAAATATATCGCTTCCGGTTTTTCATATAATGGTCTTTACTACTTGTCTCTCGTGCATGAACTTAATAATGTAGCTATTGACTCTCATAGCATTATTCCTCAAAAGAGGAAAAATCCTTCTTTAAACCCAACTTACTTATGGCATCTAAAACTTGGTCATATTGGACTAAATAGGATCGAAAGGTTAATTAAGGATGGGCTTTTGAGTTCTTTAACTCTTGAACCTTTTCCAACCTGTGAATCTTGTTTAGAAGGAAAAATGACTAGAAGGTCCTTTAATGCTAAAGGAAATAGAGCCAATGATTTATTGGAACTTATACATACAGATGTTTGTGGTCCAATGAATGTAAAAGCAAGAGGTAACTTTGAATATTTCATCACTTTTACTGATGACTATTCAAGGTATGGATATGTGTATTTAATGCACAAGAAATCTGAATCATTTGAAAAGTTCAAAGAATTTAGAGCAGAAGCTGAAAAGCAAACTGGAAAATCCATTAAAACCCTTCGATCAGATCGAGGTGGTGAATATCTCTCAGATGAGTTCAAGGAGTACTTAAAGTTTAATGGCATTTTATCTCAATTAAGTGCACCTAGAACTCCACAACAAAATGGAGTTGCAGAAAGAAGGAATAGAACCTTATTAGATATGGTTCGATCTATGATGAGTTATTCTTCATTACCTATCTCCTTTTGGGGTTATGCTTTAGACACTGCTATATACATTCTGAACTTGGTTCCATCTAAATCTGTTCCTAAAACTCCTAGAGAGTTATGGTCTGGACTAAAGCCCAGTCTAAAGCATTTACATGTGTGGGGTTGTCCTGCACATGTGCTAAAAGGGAAAATAGATAAATTAGAATCAAGGACAGAATTGTGTCTTTTCATAGGGTATCCAAAAGGGACACGAGGTGGTATGTTTTATAATCCAAGAGAAAACACAGTATTTGTAAGTACAAATGCAAGATATCTCGAGGAAGATTATATGGAACAACAAAAACCGCGTAGTCAAGTAGTAATTGAAGAATTAATTGGACCAGCAAATGTTCCAATTGAATCGCCTCCTATTCCAGATGAACAAGCTTCAACTAGTATTAGAACATTACCTAAGCCTACTCCAGTACTTCGTCGTAGTGGGAGATCAATTAGACCTCCAGAAAAGTTAACTCTATTAGGGGAAACTTTTTCTGTTATACCAGATAATCAGGATATTGATCCAATAAACTATGATGAAGCAATTTCTGATATTGACTCAAGGAAATGGCTTGATGCAATGAAATCAGAAATGGAGTCTATGTATTCCAATGGTGTCTGGGAACTTGTGGATCCACTACCAAATGTTAAACCAATTGGATGCAAGTGGATTTACAAAAGAAAAAGAGGTCCTGATGGAAAGGTAGAAACCTACAAAGCAAGACTAGTGGCGAAAGGGTATAATCAGAAAGAAGGAATCGACTATGAGGAAACTTTTTCGCCAGTGGCCTTGTTAAAATCCATTAGAATTCTTTTATCAATTGCTGCTCATTATGATTATGAGATTTGGCAAATGGATGTAAAAACCGCTTTTCTAAATGGTTATCTCGAAGAGGATCTTTATATGGTCCAACCAGAGGGTTTTACATCTCCTGGACATGAGCATAAAGTATGCAAGCTGAAAAAGGCCATTTATGGACTTAAACAAGCATCTAGAAGTTGGAATAAATGTTTTGATCATGCAATCAAGTCTTTTGGTTTTGCTCAAAACTTTGAAGAACCTTGTGTTTATAAAAAGGGTGAAGGTGATGCATCTGTGTTCTTAATACTCTATGTGGATGATATATTACTCATTGGGAGTGATGTGGGAATATTATCTACAGTAAAAGTCTGGCTATCTAAACACTTTGATATGAAAGATCTTGGTGATGCAAACTATATTCTAGGGATCAAACTTTTGCGAGATCGAAAGAATAGAATGATAGGATTGTCTCAAGCTGCATACATTGAAAAATTAATAGTTAAATTTTCAATGGAAGGTTCCAATAAAGGTTTTTTACCCTTCAGACATGGAATTGTTCTCTCTAAAGATCAGTGTCCTAAGACAGCTGAGGAAAAGAGAAAAATGCAGGCTCATCCTTATGCTTCGGCAGTAGGAAGTCTTATGTATGCTATGTTGTGTACAAGGCCTGACATATGTTTTGCAGTTGGGATGGTTAGTAGATACCAGAGTAATCCAGGTCCAGAACACTGGACAGCAGTCAAACATATCATCAAATATTTGAGAAGGACAAAAGACTATGTCCTTACTTTTGGGAACAATGACATCACACTAATAGGCTACACAGATTCTGATTTTCAGTCTGAGCTTGAAACTAGAAGATCTACATCTGGTTATATATTTACCCTTGGAGGTGGAGCTATCAGTTGGAGAAGTGTGAAACAACAGTGCATTGCAGATTCCGCTAATGAAGCTGAGTATGTTGCAGCAAATGACGCGGCAAAGGAGGGAGTGTGGTTAAAGAAATTTCTTCAAGAACTGGGAGTTGTACATCAACCATCAAAGCCTATTACTATATTTTGTGACAATAGTGGGGTTGTGGCTCAATCCATAGAACCAAGATATCATAAGAAAGGAAAACATATAGAGCGCAAATATCATCTTATTAGAGAGATAGTCCAACGTGGAGATGTTGCGATTTCCAAGATTCCTTCGGCAGATAACTTGGCAGATCCATTTACTAAGGCTTTACCACAGAAGCATTTTGAGTCACACGTTGATACTATGGGTCTTAGATATGTTCCAAATTGGTTTTGAGAGCCAGTGGGAGATTGTTGGGATATTAGGCTCTGTCAAAACCTATTTGTTATGACAATTATTATTTTTCTATAACATTATTATTCATGCATATTATTGGGTGCTCTATAAATATATATAACTATATATTTTTTTATTCATATGATGAATCAAAAGGCTCCTTAGGTAATTTATATTGAATAATCATACGTGTGTGAGACACATGTGGGAGATATGATTAATTCTAATTACCTCAAAGCATTCGCAGTTAGGGATGAAGTTGGGCACTTCATTTATACGACTGTAACATATAGGACCACTATAAGATAGGGTGATATGTCTTAGTCACTGGAATAGTTGATTCTAAGTCCATATGTTGGTGTAGTCAATAACTGACACTGAATGGGATAGTAATGAGTATTCACTTTAAATTCACTGTTAAAGAAAGTGTACAATAACTCATTTTACTAAATATTCCCTAGACTTGAAGAATTGTGATAAATCAGATTGTCTTAGGTTTGTCACTTTGAGATGTTTTACAGTGATGTCTATATAGACTATATTCTAGGCATCTTGGGTGGCAAGTATATTGACATGATGATAACACGAATTCTAACATAGGATCTACTGCTCTTTAGAGTTGATATTCGCTATTGTGACATTGATTGAATATAAACCCGGCCGGTTCAGGAAAAACGTTTTCCCGATATTCAATTGTTATTTATTGTCGTGTCACAATAAGGCAATTCAAATAACCATGGGTGTGCAGTGAAGATTATGATCCCAATGGGTTATTATGAATATAGTGGTAGAGGGATTTGAAATTAAATATTTAGTAAGCATGGGCTTTTTCTTAAAGTTTCCATGGGCCTTGTTATAATCATGGATTTTGTTAATGGGCTAATACATGATCATTGAGATGAGTCCAAATTTGATTAAGATTTACTAGTCAACCAAGTGGTAATTACTTGTTGACCAAGTAATGGATGAGGGTTATCTCAGTGAAATGAGGAACGTGGATCCCAACTGAATCCCACGACCTATGCTAGATATTTTACAACTTTTTCTATATATAGAAGAAGACGAAAGAAGTAAGGAGACCATTAGTCTTTGCTTTTTGGTTGAGAAAAAGGGCATTAGGTTGTGAGCATTCGGTGGATGGTAGAAAGAAAGTTTGTTGAAATTCGTGAAGGTTTCGTGGCATCCATTGTGAAAGCTTTTCAGAATCTGGGTATTAAGGAATCAACAGAAGGTATGTCTTTAATGTTTTTATCATTATACGAATTGATAATGCATGTGTAGAACCTATTATAGAAAGTTTTAATTATACTTTAACTTCTAACATCCCATTCAACGTAAATACTGGAAGGCATCATCTCTGTAATACCATGTAAACAACATACCTCTCATTGATTCCATTAGGGCTTTAGGTTCAAATGGGAGATAAGTTGAAGACGATGCAGTTGGATTGATTAAAGATTATAGTATTCATGCCTTTTCTCTTCGCCTAAAGAGAGAAAATACGAGGCAAAGTGTTTTTGACAACACAATGCAATGGAGGGAATATAGAGGACCTTTTAGTGGCCGGATGGACCTTCATAGGCTCATAGATGAACATGGAGAATTTATCATCTCTATGATTTTGTTACACATGTTAATATAAAACAATCGGGACTCTTTTTCATGGCAAATTGGTATCCACCAAGTCGAGTGTCATGCAACTTGCAGAGGATTACAATGAGCTAGATCATCCAAAACAAACATTTCGAAATACTAGTCCATTTGTCTCTACGGATAGAGACCAAGAAGAATTTGAGCTCAACACTGGTAGCAAGCCATGGTTAGCAATTCCTTATACTGACCAGGCCAGACAAGATTTATCTTGAATTTTAAATGTCAAGTGTTATCACACAGAGCCTTAGTGATTAGGTCCCTATATTCTAGAAAAATAAAAATAAAAAAATAAATACAATCCACATGAGGTGTGAACCAGTCAGATCTGGTTTTCGCATTGAGGTTGCAATAATTAGTTCCCCGTTTTTTTTTATCTAATGCAAGATGTTGCATAACCAACTTATCAACATAATTGCATGAGTCCAATTCAATAATGAGTTAAAATCTGGATGCCTCATCTGGTTTCATCACTTACCTTTGTAAATGTTAAGTAAATGTAGGACGGAGATGATGATCGGAGAGTGGAGGGAAGAAAGATTGGAATGGAGGAGTGGTTGAGCTATCTAGAGAGATAGTTGCCTACGTATCTGAGATTGACCAAGTCCCAAGCCTACGTAGTTCATATTTATAGGTCAATTGGGACAACGGATAGCTCATTAATTATCCAACGATGGGATTAATTAATGAGCGGATATTTTGGATCTAAAAAGATATTGTAACTGAAGAGGATCAAAACGTATGAAGTTCGAATGAGGTCGATTGAGCTCGAGTGAAAAATGGTTCATGTCGAGTGAGGTCGAAATAAAAAGAATTTAGGTCGGATGATATATGAAAATGCTGAGCTCGAGTGAAAACAGGCTCACGCCGAGTGACATCGATAGAAAATGAGCTCGAATATATGGGTATATACATAGCCCCTTTTCATTCGAATTGAAGTGGTCGAATTGAGATGAAGTATAATATGGTGACTTTGATTTGGATGAAAACAAAGATGTTTTAATGAAATGGGCAATGAGTTTTCTTGTAGTAGGTGGTTTCTTTGACATGCAAAGATTCTTTTGTATGCTGCAGTAAATGTGAGGAGGTTTTCGAGGAGCATATAATTATTGCAGTTATGGTAACTATGCATTAGTGGTGCATGTGGCAATTGCAGAATTCTAATTGGAAAATAAGAGAGAAACTGAAAAGCTCACGCGGTCGGATTTGTTGATTGAAATGTGGTCGTTGATTTTTGATGAGATGGACGGTTACGAAAGTTTTTCGCCATTGTTGAAGCTTAGAAGTTTTTGCTGCACTCTTTATATCTCTTACTTTGATTGTGAAACCTCTTATGTTTCCTGTTGGGGTTTGATTGGGTGCCTTTTTTGTGTTTGAGTCTTTGATTTCTTCTGCATAAACTTAGTAAAATGAGTGATTTAGAAGGAGAAAGTATAAATAAGAATGAGGAGGAATTTGAGCTCGAGGAGGGGGTTGAGTTTAGTGTTTGTAACCATCGTCGTAAGAAAGATGAGGAGGAGATTAGTAGCAGTAGGTCGTTTACTGTAAAACAAGCTCGAATTTTTTTCCCCGAAATGTATAATATCAGAATTCTCGAGCTCGAAATGTATAGAGTTTCTGATAGGCTATTTGACCTTTGTGGTGATCTGACGTCGTCTTTAATCTGTCTTACTCAATTAAAAGCTGGTTTGCGTCTTCCATTTAGCAAATTCGTATGTGATATTCTAAATTACTATGACGTGGCACCTATCATGATGCCCGGTAATTTTTGGATGCCAATGCTTATTTTTGAAGAGCTTAATAAACTGCACGGTTATGATATTTGCAAGGCTGCCATCGTTGCATATTTTAAAAAAAACTGAATAGATGAAAAACTGGTATGAGATTTAGGTTTGGGAAAAGGTTTGGGAAAAGGTTTGATCTTTGGGTTTGAGATTCAAGGATTCAAGAATGGTTTGATTTCAATAGTTGTAGTAAGCGGATTCAAGATTTAATAAGTTTCAAGATTCAGGATTCAATAAAAAAAGGCTATTTAGAGATTGCCCACCGGTTTTACTTGCTAATTAGAGATTGGCCACTTTTTTCAACAAAATTCAAGATTGCCTATTGTTTTCAACTTTCCGGTGGTCAAGCCACAATTGGCTTGGTTATTGTTTGTTCTTCTACTGAATTGTCGTTTTCTTTTTTTAACTAGTTGGTATGTAATACTACGTTGGCAAGTCAATTACACATATGCAAGTGAATGTTTAAGATCTCATTGTTTGTAAACTGAGATTTGGCAAATCAAAAATAAGATTACTTGAAGTTCAGTTTTTGAACTCTTGCAAAATAAACTCAAAAAAAATTTAAACTTTTGTTAAGACAACACAAAGAGTAGCAGTTTAAGTAAGATTACATTGTTTAATTTCAGTTTTTAGTAAGATTACATTGTTTAATTTCATTTTTTTGAATATAAATAAAAAATAGCTAATTTATAGTTGCAAACCCTAGATTCAAAAAATCTAACGATAAAAGAAAAAACTTTATGTAATTTTGAGTGGTAATGTACACTTACACAATGTTTATGTTTGATTTCTTCCCCGATTTGTCCATTGTTGCTTCCACCACTAATGTTTTCTCCTTCTCCACAACACATTCATTATCATCACAACTAGTCTTCCATTTCCTCTTACTCCAACGTGTAGAAAGTTTTTTTACAAGATGTTTCATCTTGTTGATTTGTAGAAGAAATGGTGGGTTGAAGAAGATGAAGTGAAGTGGGGTAGGTAGAGTAGGGAAAGCTTTGTTTTCTAACGAAACAAAACCCTTTTTGTTTACTAAAAGAATTGAGGTCTAACGGTTGGATTGATCTAAAATCAGATTGTTAAAATTAATCACAAGTGTTCAATTTTATCTCTGACATGTTAATCCAACGTGGCTCTTAAAAGGTATTTTAAGAATATTTAGTAAAAGAACAAACCTTGACCGAGTCAATGGTGGCTTGACCACCGGAAAATTGAAAACAATGGGCATTCTTGAATTTTGTTAAAAAGAGTGGTGAATCTATGATTATAATTAAAACCGGTGGGCAATCTTTAAATCGCTCTAAAAAAAACACAAAAAAACAAGTTCAGAGGATCGAACATGCTCTTGATACCATGTTAAATAAAAGACTTCAGTTCAATTCAATTCGGTTTGTCATATTGATTCATCCCAAATATGAGTTTATATACAAGTTAGTTTCTATGATAGAAGCAGATAAGAAAAAGGCCCAAGTTAGTAAGTGTAGGGAGTTGAGTGCTATTGAGAAGTGTGGTAAAATCCTTTTTGTTAAGCCCGTTTGTGTTAAGTCCAGTAATCAACTATTTGATTTCAAGTCAACTAACCCAATCTTTGAATCCTCGCCGTCTTCTTCTCCTACCTTGTCTCAATCAATGTTAAACCTTTCACCGAAAATCGACTTTCAAGTAAACTCTGAGTCTCTTCAATTTGGAGATAAAACTAGATTGACTCCCTCAATTTCTTCTCAATTCAATCATAGCCTATCTAATTACAAGAGCTTAAACCTTCAGTGTGTAATTCCAATCTCCGAATTTGGTGTATCCGCTCCTCTTCCGTCCAAGCCTAGAAGATTGAAGCAGTTGGCCAGGAAGTTTGTTGTTCAAGCTTCTCATACTGTTAGGGAGAAAATTGAGAGTGAGTTTGCAAACCGCAAAAGGATGAGAACGGAAGAATCGTCAAGTCAGTCTACTATTAATAATTTTAAAAGTGAAGGAAGAGCTATGAAAAGAAGGAAAGATATGGAGAAGCTCCTGGTTGAAATCGATACTGAAGGAAGTAAGGGTGGAGGTGATCCAAAAGGTGTGATTGAAAAGTTAGAAAAGGAGTTGCAGAGTTCCGATACTGATTTACAATCACTCAAGGAGATTAAGCTGGTTGGTACTTGTGTGGCTGATTCTGTGCAGAGAAAGGTAGATTTGATGGTGAATGAAAATGATGGAGGTGTATTTGTTGGGTCTGGTAGCAATTCTACTGGAGGGTTCGCGGCAGCTGTCCCTAATCAGCAGCCTCCTCTTTTATGATGCTATCTTGGAATTGTAGGGGAATGGGTTCCTCCTCTGCAGTCCAAAATCTAAAGGACCTTATCCGGGTAGGTGACCCAGAGGTGATCTTTATTTCTGAGACAAAAGTGAAGGTTAGTAGAATGGAAAAAGTTAGGAAAAAAATAAGGTATAGTGGGTGTCATTTTGTTGCTGCTAATGGAAGAAGTGGTGGTTTGGCTTTACTTTGGAAAGAGGGAATTAATCTGCAGATCATAGCTTCATCCCGCCATGTGATTACTGGTAAAATTTCTGATTTCCCAAATAATAATGATTGGTTCTTCTCTTGTGTTTATGGTCATCCGACTCCCTACTTAAGAAAAGAAGTGTGGAATGAATTAAGAGTTACTGCAACTAATGTTCCTGGTCCTTGGGTTTTGCTTGGGGACTTTAATGCAATAGCCACTGCTGATGAAAAAATTGGTGGTCATGGCATTCTGTGGAAAAGTTTAGAGGAGTTTAATGAATTAATAACTGAGCTTGGGCTGTTTGATATGGGTTTTTGTGGGTCTAAATTTACTTGGTCGAATTGTAGAAGGGTAGGTGATAGAATTATTGAAAGGTTGGATAGGGTGTTAGCCAATACTGGTTGGGTTGATAATTTTCCTGAAGCTATGGTTCAAAATGTGTCGTGTGGCTCTTCGGATCATACTGCATTGTTAGTGTCTTTGGCTAAAATGGAGAAACCTGGTCGTAGACCATTTAGATTTCATGATATGTGGTTAAAGGATTCCACATGTTTAAATGTGATTGAATCTGCTTTGACCACCAGATTTACAGGGTCTTCTGGATTTCAATTAAAGTGTAAATTAAATATGACTAGGTATAGACTTAAAGTTTGGAATAAAACTCATTTTGGAAATATCTTTCATGATATTAAAAAATTGGGATCTGGACTGGATAATCTTATGCTTAATATAGAGGATGAACAGAGTTACACTTTGATGTTAAGAAAGAAAAAAGAACTGAATATTCTGCTTGATAAAAGAGAGATGCATACTGGAGACAATTATCTGGTTTTTCTTGGTTAAAGGATAAAGGTAGAAATACAAGATTTTTTCATCTTTCGACTGTGTATAGGAGAAGAAAGAATTGGATTTCTAAAATAAAAAATAAGGATAACGATTGGGTAGATAGTAGAGTTAATATTGGTAAGGTCCTTAATGAGTATTATGCTGATATTTTTTCTACAAGTCTACCTGTAGTCAATCAGGATGTCCTTAATCTTTTTCAAACAATTTTGACTCAGGAGGATAATGATTTTCTAATTAGTATTCCTTCACCATCTGAAGTATGGGATACTGTTAAAAAAATGGGTAGTTTGAAGTCACCTGGTCCAGATGGTTTCCAAGGTTTATTTTATAAGAAGAGTTGGGAATGGTTTGGCCCAGCTGTGATTAAAGTTGTGCAAGAGTTCTTTTCAAATGGATGGTTGTCTTCTTCTTTAAATGAAACTGATCCCAAAAGTCCAGAGTCCTGAAACTCCAAGCCAATTTAGGCCTATAAGTTTATGTAATTTTTCTTATAAAATTATTTCAAAAATTATGGCTAATAGAACTTTTCTGGATTCGATTATATCCCCTTATCAGAGTGCATTTGTCAAGGGTAGGGCTATTGGAGATAATACTTCCATGGTGCATGAAATGTTTTATAGGATGAAAAAAATGAAAAAAGGTAAAACTGGTTGGATGGTTGTGAAACTTGATATGGCTAAGGCCTATGATCGAGTTGAATGGGGATGTTTAGCCAATATTTTTAGACAGTTGGGTTTTTCTGAACGTTGGGTTAAACTGGTTAATCAATGTTTAAGTACTGTTAAATTTCAGGTTCTGCTGAATGGTGCACCAATTGAAGAAATTGTTCCTAGTAGGGGTATAAGGCAGAGTGACCCTCTGTCACCCTATCTTTTTATTATCCTCTCGGAAGCTCTCTCTAGAATGATCTCAAAAGCTGAAGAAGTGGATCAGGTGCATGGTTTTAAGCCTAAAAGGGGTGCTCTTGGAATTTCACATTTGCTCTATGCGGACGATTTGATCTTGTTCTGCCGGGCGGAGAAACAAGAGGTAACAAATTTATTAAATGTTGTTAATGAGTACTGTCAGGTTACAGGACAGTTAGTTAATTTCGATAAATCTGCTGCTTTTTTTTAGTTCAAATGTCCCTAGTAATCGTCAGATAGAACTAAGGAATATATGGGGAGTAAAGAAATTCAGGGAAAATGATAAATATTTGGGAGTCCCTGTTCTTTTGAGTAGAAAAAGGAAAGATAGTTTTCATTATATAGTAGATAGGATTCAGAGTAAGATAGCGGGGTGGAAATCAAAGCTTTTATCTCAAGCTGGTAGGTTAATAATGCTGAAATCTCTGACTGAATCTATGCCCATTTATGATATGTCAACTTATTCTTTACCTGGATCTATTTGTGATGAAATTGAAAAAATACAAAGAGATTTTTGGTGGAAGAATTCTGCTGATAGAAAGGGTGTATGTCTTATGAGTTGGGAAAGAATTTGTAGAACTAAGTCTGAAGGAGGGCTTGGTTTGAGGAGCATGAAAATACTGAATAAAGCTCTATTAGTGAAACACTGGTGGAGACTTAAATCAGATAGAGAATCCCTATGGTCCAAGTTTTTACGAAGCTTGTACCCAAAATGGGAATTAGAATGGAAAGGTGAGGTGAACAAAGTGCATGATGAATCAGTTTTCTGGCAGGGTTTAGGTTCATGCAAGGATATGTTTAAAGAAAACTGTGTTTGGCAGATTGGTAATGGTATGGGAATTAATATGTGGGATGAACCTTGACTTGTCTTCATGAATAAGCCTATGATTCTTAGAGAGGTTCTAGATATTCCAAATGGGATGGAAGCTATGGTGGTTAATCAGCTAATTAAACCCTGTTACTTTTACTTGGAATTTACCTTTAATAGAGAGATTAATCCCGGCACCTATTCGTAAGTCTGTTATAAATACTAATCTGAGAAGAGGAATGAGTGATAAGGTGATCTGGTTAGCGAACCAAAAAAGTAAGTTTAGTGTTAAAACTGCTTACCTTAGTGGTAGTCAGGAGACTGGTTCATCTAGTCAAATGGAAACAGAGAAGTGTTTCTTAAAAAAGATTTGGAAGTTAAAAACTCCAGCCCATATTATGCTATTTATATGGAAATTTTTTTCTGGAATTTTGCCAACAGGGGATAGACTTGTTCAAAGAAATATGGTGGGAGATTTTACTTGTTGTTGGTGTCAAAAGGAGGTTGAATCTATAAATCATTGTTTTTTCCAATGTGATTGGATTCAGAGGTTATGGTTTCTTAGCCCAATTAATATTAACATTGTGAGTCGTAAGGAGTGGGACTATAAAGAGTGGATTAAATATTTTATTACTTGGTATACTCTGGAATCAAAAGTGCAGTCTTTCCACCTAACCTTCAGTTTATATTTGCTCTATTATATCTGGTTTTTCAGGAATCTAGTAAAGTTTGAGAAAAAACTGGTTAAACATGAAGATATTCTGATTAACTGTAACTTTGCTTGGAATATGTGGCTAGAATCTTTGTTGCTTCATAGGTGTAATGGTTTTACTGACCTGAATTCTATTAATAATGATGTGGGCTGTTTGGATGTTGACAGTGATGCAGTTTGGTTTGCCCCACCGCCAGGATTTCTAAAAATTAATTTTGATGCTGCATATAATAGAGTTAATGGAGAAGCTGCTGCTGGGGCAGTTTGTACAGATGCAGATGGAAGGATGCAGGCTTGTTCCTTTAGAAGATTTAAAGCTAAGTCATCAGAAGAGGCAGAGGCAGTTGCAGCTGAAGTTAGTGTGTTGATGGCGCTTGCACTTGATATGGATAATTTTATAGTTGAAGGAGACTGTCAAGAGGTGATCAAAACACTCAAAACTCAGCCATCAAATGCAAATTGGGAATGTCAGTTAATTCTAGTGCATGTTTTGAGTCTATGTAATAATTTTTCTTTTTGTAACTTTAGGTGGTGTAATAGGTTAGCTAATTCAGTTACACATGAGCTTGCTTCATGGGCTGTTAGAAATAGTTTGGAGAGTCTGCCACCTAGAGAGTGTCTTGAGTCTGTAAGACCTCTTTTTATGATTTAATAAATTGTATTAACCTATTTCTAGATTAATGCACTTCTAGGTCAGGTCGTTGGGAGACTTGACCAAAGGGGGGATGTTTGAGATCGGGGTGGCTGCACCTCGTTGAGATCGAGATTGCCTACGTACTCTAGCTCGAGGGGATTGAACTTAGAGATCAAGCCATCGTAGTTCTGTTCTTATAGAAGGTAGAAGGGCGTGGATCGTGGATCTTGCAGATTCTCCGTCATCATTATGAGGATTAAATGTATAACGCGCGAGGATCATCCCTGTGAATTAATTGTGTAACTGATGAGAATATTCTGTGCATTGAATGAGAGCACGTGTGTATAAGCAGGTCGCTGCTCGTTGTGTGATCGAGTTGTTGCGGTCGAGCTACTAGCAGGTAGAGATCGTGGCGACCTGATGGATGGATGACTGTGCCACGTGGCTGCTTTTGATTGGTCGGAGTATGTAGTACCCCTACATAAGCCCCCTCTTTTTAGGTCGGCTGTAGAAGTCGGGCTGAAAAGACTGAGAGCTCTGATCGATGCTGATTCTTTGTTTGCTTTTTGAATTTTCTGACGTGGCAGTCATGCAGACTTGTCTGTACTAATCATGGCGATCTTACGGGGAAGTGGAGGATTTTCCTCGAGCAGTTAACTGTGCAGTTATGGCAACTGACACACTTCTTGCCTGATATAGCCTTAGCGTGGCACGTGGGTTGATCCGACGGTGGACGTGAACCTTTTGTTAAGTGGAAAATAACTGCAATGGAAGTGGATCGTCTGTTCGATCTCAGCCGTTCACCTTTTTCGAACTGATGGCTGGGATTGTACGAGCTACAGTATTTAAACTGTAGTTTTGTTGAGAAGGGTTTACCTATCTCGCCTTCATTTGAATTGTTGCCGCTTTACTCTTGCGATCTGAAGAACTTTGAGAGCTCGTGAGGTTAGTTTTCTTTTCCTTGTTTTCTTTCATCTTCTGTTTTCATTTCTGTTGTTTGAGAAAATGTCTGACTTGAGTGACTCTCAAAATGATAACCTGAGTGGTGGTGGCGGTGAGGAGTATGAGTCTGAGGGGACTCGTTCCGAAGCCTTGTCACCCATTCACGGTGTGGAACCTGATAGCCCCCAGAATAGCGGCTCTCATGGGGCGGATTCGTCTGGCGAAGAGATGGTGGGAGGAGACGACGGTTCAATGTGTAGGGTAGTGAACCTTAAGTATGTAAATAGGCACTTTGTGTTTAGGAAAAAGTATGAGCTTAACTCGATTGAGCATTTGGAGATTAGATTTTTAGGAGATCGTTTACTTTCTGCTGAGTATCGACCTAAAAATCCTTTTTCGACTGTTTTTACCTTGACCCAATTCCGAGCTGGGCTGAGGCTGCCATTGTCTTCTTTGGTGGTCGACCTGTTGAATGCTATTTGTCGAGCCCCCTGCCAGATGAACGGCAATTTCTGGAGAAATATGAGGGTAATTGACGACCTGAATAGGTTGCATAAGGGTAACATCACTGTGAAAGATGTGCTGGACCACTTTTCTTTCAAACGTTCTTCGAAGGCTGATATTTCCGGCTATAACATGCAAGTTAGGCCAGAACGTTTGCCTTTGATCTATCCTGTGAGTAGTGAGCCATGGTGGAAAGATCCCATGCTGATTACTGGGTCGATCGTTGAGGGGAGTATCCAGTTGCGTCATGTGACTAGGAATGATACTCGTAAGTTTCTGGTAGTTAGTCTTAGGACAGTAGATGGTTTTCCTTTTTCTGGACTTGATTATGTTGTGTGTTTTTGCAGCGATCAGGGACGATCACCTTGTGAGGAAGAACGATCTGCATTCCTTTTTGAACTGTTTTGGTTTGTTGGCTGACAAACGTAAGATACGGCTCTTACCCCATCTGAAGGAGCATTTTACTCCCAAGGGTGGTCCGAAAACAGTTGAGGACGAGCTTCATAGGAGGAAGTCGCTGAGGAAGACCCATATGTCTGTTGTTCATAAAGCTGGTGGCAGTTCGCGTGCTGGTGAGAAGGAGCGAGCTGGTGGTAGCTCGAGGCCTGCTGAGAAGGAACGAGCTGATGGTAGCTCGAGGCCTGCTGAGAGAGAGCGGTCAGGTGTCGCTGATCGGAGGTCGGAGAAGGAACGACCTGTGGAGAAGGAGAGAGTTGGTGGTAGCTCGCGCCAGGTGGAGGCAGTGGCGAGCCCCCTAGTTGTGTCTCCTCCGCCCTCACTTCCCAAACTGCCTGCCCTGTCTGGGCAGAAGAAGAGGTCCCATTCAGGGAACCTGAAGATGTTGGAGCGGCCCATTGTGCCGACACCTGATCTTGTCCCGTCTGCTAGAGCTCCTGAGATGTCTGTTGTGTCCAGGAAGACTGCTGTTCGGCCTTCTGACAAAGGCAAGGGTGTGTCGTCTGTGTTTCGCCCTGGGCCGTTCTACTATTTGGACGGCCGTGGTGAGAGGCATGTCGTATATGATAACGACAGTGCTATTGATGACCCCTGCGTCGCCCGGGCTGTGAATGAGGGCATCGTTCTGCAAGCTGATGCTCGAGCAGTGAAGTCTCAGTCTTTATTGGTCACCTGCTCGAAGTTAAATGCGGCGCTGGCTTTGGTGAGTGTTGCCATAATTATTTTCTTTGTTTCTGCTTAGTCGTCGTTGCCTAATTCCGCTTGCACTTGCAGGTTAATGCGAGCTTCCAGGAAGTGCATCTTGTCGCTGAAGTTGGTGCCCGAGCTGAGGTTGAGCTGAAGGAGCTGAACGATAAGCTTGAGCAGGCGAAGAACGTTGCTGCTGTTGCGGAGTGCAAGGTGAGGGACCGGGATGCTCAGGTCGCAGCGTTGAAGGAGACGGTGGAGCAGTTAAAGGAAAATTTGGCTGCTGCAAAGGCTTCTGCTGAACACTGGCAGAACGTAAGCCAGGATAATGGTGCGGCGTGGCAGGCCTACTATGAGCAACTGCAGAAAGCTATGATGGGGTCGCCCGAGGGAGAGGAGACGCGAGGTGGGGCCGAAGAGACTTTGGCGCCAGCTCAGGACGCCTTGATGGGCCCTAGTGACCAGGTCGCCAGTGGTTGTATTGACATTGATGATTCTAGCGACCAGCCAGCGCAACAATGAACTATTCCGGGTACCAACTTTCTTGTATTGGGTAACCTTGTGCAAAGTTTGCTTCTTGCACTCCTTGTTCTTGCAATACGTCTTCCTCGAAGCAGTCCTTTGAGTTTTTTGTGCTTGAAAAACAATTGTTTGTTGGAGTTGTATTAAACAGAATTGAATTTGATGAGCTTGTACTTAAGCTGTTCTGATCAGCTAGTTTCCAGGGAGTCCTGGTAGCTCGTTCAGAAGGCAGGTAGACGAGATGAATGGCTGCAAGCAGGACGAACTGAAACAGTTCTTCTTGTATGCCTTAGTTTGACTTTGTTTTTACCTGTAATGGTTAGAATCTCCTTAAGTAGAAAGAAAATTCAATGATTTACCTTTTATTGTCATTCTTGCTACGTTGTCTACTTGTATGAGTTTTGCAAACAAGTGGTAACCATAGTGTTGGACCTGCTGGTGGATGAGGTCGTGTGTATGGTTGCTTGATTGTACAGAGGTCGTGGGAATGATATGACCAATGCACCAAGTTAAGTTGCAGATGTTTGAACTTAACAAATTAAAATCATCAAAGGGACTAGAGTTTTGATAATTTGTAGGTCGAGGGAGTAGACCTTTAGGAGCCATTCATGTTTGAGCTGAGATGAAGGCAACAATGTGTTTGTATATTGAAATGTAATGAATGGATGCTTACATTTCATTGATAAAACTTTTTCAAGTGATAAGCATTCCATGGGTTCTTAACGATCTCCCCTTCTGGTGTTTGAAGACGATAAGAACCGTTGCTCTGAACCTTTGTGATAATGTAAGGGCCTTCCCAATTGGCATTGAGTTTGCCAATAATGTCTTTCCTTTTGTTGTGGAACATTTTCCTTAGGACTAGTTCTCCTGGTTGAAAAGATCTAGGTCGTACGCCTTTGTTATAAGCTCATTTGAGTCTCTGCTGGTATTGCTCGAGTTTTATAACTGCGTGATTCCGTCGTTCTTCGAGGAGATCGATTCCGAACGACCAGACCTGATCGTTTAGCTCTGTGTCGACCAGAAGGGATTTGGTCGTTCCAAATGTTAACTCTGTGGGAATAACGGCCTCAACTCCATAGCAAAGGCTGAATGGAGACATCCCTGTTGATGTGCGAGGGGTTGTTTTGTAAGCCCATAGGATGTTCTCCAACTGTTGTGGCCATTGATCGTGTTGATCTTCGAGTTTTTTCTTTAAGTTGTTCAGAATCTGTCGATTTGCTGCTTCGACTTGGCCGTTGGCTTGTGGATATTTAGGTGTTGACCTAGAATGCTCGATTTTCCATAGCTCATAGAAAGCTTTGATGTTTTTGCCTACGAACTGAGTGCCATTATCCGTGACTACTCGCTTTGGTAGACCGAATCGTGTGATTATGTTTTCCCACATGAACCTTTGAACATCAGTTTGAGTGATGTTGGCGAGTGCAACAGCTTCTACCCATTTGGTGAAGTAGTCAATGGCGACTAGAACAAACTTCTTTTCAGACTTCTTTTCTTTGATGAAGGGGCCCATGATGTCTAGCCCCCACATGTGAAATGGCCATGGCGCAGTGATGTTGATTAGATCGTTTGGATGCTGATGCTGGTTATCTGCAAAACGCTGGCATTCTTTACACTTCAACACAAATTTCTTGGCATTTTCTTTCATTCTTGGCCAGAAATATCCCTGGTTGATCGCTTTATGAGCTAATGTTCGACCTCCTGAGTGGTTTCCGCATTCTCCTTCATGGATTTCTTGGAAGATGATCTGGCCATGCTGGGGAATCAAGCACCGTAACAATAGACCGGTTACAGATTTTCTGAATAGCTTACCCTCATGGATCTTGTACATAGTGACTTTATGTAATAATTGATTGGCCTCCTTCTTGTTGGATGGAAGCGCACCAGTTTGAAGGTAAGTAATGAAAGGCTCCATCCAAGTTCCTTGGATGTCTGCTGGAGTTGTCTCTAGTAGATCAGAGATTTGATGAACATTTTCTTCCTTGAATAGATATGCGGGCTGTGTACTGATTGCTATAGTGAGAGCCCGTGGTCTGTCTTACTCGATCTTAGATGCCAAGAATGCCAATGAATCAGCATGCCTGTTGTCATCTCTTGGTATGTGCTCGATTGTGAAATAACTGAGCTTCTTGATGAGCTCCTTTGCTTTGCTAGCGTACCTGATTAGGTTGACCCCATTGATCTGGTAATTACTGGTAATCTGATTGACTACCAGTTGTGAATCACTGTACACCTTCAAGCGAACTGCTTGTAGGTCGATGGCCATCTGTAAGCCGTGGATGAGTACTTCGTATTCGGCCTCGTTGTTGGAGGTCGCGAAGTCGAGACGAGTTTATCTCTCGAGTTGTGAACCTTCAGGAGAAATTAATACAACACCTATGCCACTTCCGTTGGAGTTGTGGGAGCCATCTACATATAGTTGCCATGTGTCAGGAGGGCTGTATTGGACTTGCCTTGTTTCAGGTTCTGGTTCCCAATTGGTATCCTCTGCTGGGTAGTCTACCAAGAAATCTGCAACGACCTGGCCCTTGACGGCCTGCCGTGAAACGAACTCGAATGTGTAATCACCCAGTTCGGCTGCCCATCGAGCCATACGACCTGTTTTGTTTTTCTTTTCCAGTATATGTCGTAATGGCTGGTCGGTGATTACTTTGACAGTGTGCGCTTGGAAATAAGGTTTGAATTTGCATGCAGCGTAAAGTAAGGCTAATGCTAACTTCTCCAGAGGTGTGTACCTTATTTCAGCCTGCTGTAGGACTTTGCTTGTGAAATAGATAGGTCGCTCGACCTGGTTTTCTTCTTTAAAAAGCACTGCACTGATCGCAAAATCTGATGTTGCGAGGTAAACGCCAAGTACATCTCCATCGTTGGGTTTTGTGAGAACTGGTGGAGTAGACAGATATGCCTTGAGATCATTGAAGGCCTTCTCGCATTCTTCTGTCCACTCATATGTAGCCCCCTTCTTTAGGATATGAAGCATTGGTCTGCACTTATCTGATGCTCTGGAGATGAATCTGTTCAGAGCTGACACCATGCCGTTGAGTTTCTGGATTTGTTTCTTTGTTCTTGGGCTTGGCATGTCGATCAGGGCTCTGATCTAGTCGTGATTTGCTTCAATGCCCCGTCTGGTGACTAGATAGCCGAGGAATTTTCCTGATGCAACCCCGAACAGACACTTTTCTGGATTGAGACGCATTCTGTATTGTCTTAATCGTTGGAATGCCTGGTCGAGATTGTACAAATGATCTTGCTCTTGGTTGCTCTTTACTAGCATGTCGTCAATGTAGACTTCCATTGTTCGACCTAGAAGGTCGTCGAACATTCTGGTGACCAGTCTTTGATAGGTCGCACCTGCATTCCTTAACCCGAATGGCATAACCTTGTAGCATAAAATACCTTGCTCTGTTGTGGAAGAGGTCTTCTCTTGGTTAGGCTCGTACATTGGGATCTGGTTATACCCTGAGTATGCGTCCATGAATGACAGTAGCTCGAAACCGCATGTCTGATCGACTAGCCTATCAATTCGTGGCAGTGGGAATGAATCTTTAGGACAAGCTTTGTTTAAACTTGTGAAGTCGATGCAGACCCTTGTTTTTCCATTCTTCTTTAAGACTGGTACGATGTTGGCTAGCCAGTCTGGAGTGTCGACCTCTCTGATGAAGTCGACCTGTTTAAGTCTGCTGATCTCTTCATTGACAGCTTCGTGAAATTTGGGAGCAAGCCTTCTTGGTTTTTGCTTTACAGGTCGATAATTGGGATTGACCCGCAGTTTATGACATGCAATTGATGGATCTATACCAGGCATATCGATATACGACCAAGCGAAAACATCTTTATTAGTTGAAAGAAAATTTACAAAGTTATTGAACTTATCTTCCTTCAACTCTGCACCTACATAGATATATCTCGGGTCTTCTTCTGACCCAATGTTCACACGTACACCTGGATCAGTACTTCCGAGATTTAGCTTGGGGGAGCTCGCTAGCTCCTTCTGTAGTTGCTATTTGGTGGCTTTATTCTTTTCTTTGGAAGGGCTTTTTGACTTGTTGTCGCCCTGTTGAGCCTCTGGTGAGATTGGGCTCTTTCCTTTGACTTCAGCATCCTTGGCTCCAGAGGTGGATGGTTTTGACTGTGGTACAGCTTCAACAATGCCATGGCATTCCTGTGCGGTGTTCTGATTGCCGCGAAGTTCCATTATCCCATGAGGGCCTGGATAGCGGAATACTTGATGATACGTTGACGGCAGACCTCTCATAGCATGGATCCACTTTCGACCCAGAATCGCATTGTACTTGCTTGCGATATTAAAGATGCTAAACTTGGTGGTCATAACGACCTTGTCTTCCTTCCTGCCCACAGTGACGGGCAACAGAATTTCACCCTTGGGATCCTCTCTTGAACTGTTGAAACCCAAGATGGGAATGAAATCGGGGATGAGAACTGAATCAGGCAACCTCATGTCTTTGAAGGTTCGGTACATGAGGATGTTGCATGATGCGCCAGGGTCTATGAATACCCTCTTGATGGTATAGTCTGCAATCCGCAGCTCGACGACAAGGGCGTCGTTGTGAGGAGTAACGACCTTGTTGAGATCGTCCTCGGTGAAAGTGATGTCGGACTCTTGTCGGGCAGGGATATTGAAACGAGCTGCTCGGCCAGTAATGGAGTAGACATGGTGTAGATGTTCTACTCGTCTCTTCTTCTCTCGAGAGACAAGGGTGTGGTGGGATTCGTCAATCATATAAACTACATGACCTTCCGATTCGCTATCACTGTCGATATTGTGCGCGACCTTTTTATTGAGCTGGTCGCGTAGGTCTCCTGTTGGACCTAAACGTTGGGAGAGGCTACGCCCTCTACTGCAGACTGGGCTTGCTGAGGCCGTTCTGGCCTTGCTATGATTTCTTTTTGGGGAACGAGGAGGGGTTCTGGATCCCTTCTTCGTCCGCTTGCTTGTGGAATCCTCCTGTCTGTTGAGGATCCAGTTGTTGAGCCTTTTCTCGTCGGCCCATGTTTGGAGTGCGCGTTTCAGAACGCGACAGTCATCTGTCTGATGACACCGTACCTTGTGGACTTTGCAGTACGGTCGACCGGATTTATCCTCCAGCTGTGTGAAGGTAGGAATTCTACACCAGTGGTTGTGCTTGATTCGCTCAAAGATGTAACCGGCTGGTCTTGTAAACCGGTGGTATTCTCGCTGCTCAGTAGGCAACGACTTACCCTTGAACATTCTTGCCATCTGATCGAGGTCGCTTGGTTGAGCCAGACTCCACATTGCTGACTACGTGATTCTTTTCCCTCCCAGTGAGGGCTTCCTCGAGCTTAATGTAACGGTCTACCTTCAGGTAGAGCTCGTCCAGTGATGAAGGTCGCTTCATGGCTAGCGACTTGTGGAGGTCGGACCCCTGGGTCAGACCGTGGGTGAATGCGATGGTTGCAAAGGTCTCGTGCTCCTTTGCAAAATCCTGAATTGAATGTAATTCAGACTTAAAGCGAGCAAAGAAAACGCTTAGTGACTCACCATCTCGCTGCTTGACTTTGAAGATGGAATCGATGGTGACTGGGCGCTTCTTGTTGTGGATGTAGAAGATGACAAATTGCTTTTCAAGCTCGGCAAACGAGCTGATGGATCCTGGCTTCAATCGGTGAAACCAGTTAAGAGCCGGTCTGGTGAGGCTGGACTGGAACAGCAAACACAAAAGGTGATCCTCCTTGATCAGAGGAAGGGATTTCCGGAATCCCTTGATGTGGTCGGTTGGATCTCCGACTCCGGCATACTGGTCGAATTTGGGGGCATTGAGTTTGTTCGGCAAATCATGTTCAAGGATCTCCTTAGAGAAAGGAGACTCCTGGAACTGTTGGAGGGACTGTACAGCAAGTTGCTCCGCAGTGTGGCTCTTGGAATGGTGAAGGAGGGCCTGGGAGGCTTTGAACTCCGCCAGTTGTTGGCTGAGTTGTTCGTATTTCTGGTTGGAGTCATCAACAGGAATGACTCCATGACCCCCATTTTGGACTTGTGTGGGGCTGTCCGTTTGTGCAGCCTTCAAACGCGCATTTTCTTCCTGTAAAAGAATGATTTGTGCATGCAAATCTTGGATTGTTAATTCTGTGGTAGTCATTTTGAATGAGTGATTTTGATTTTGGGTGGGAGGGTTTGGGTTTTCGATTATATCGAATTCCTTGCAGTCGGCGCTAAATGTATTAACCTATTTCTAGATTAATGCACTACTAGGTCAGGTCGTTGGGAGACTTGACCAAAGGGGGGATGTTTGAGATCGGGGTGGCTGCACCTCGTTGAGATCGAGATTGCCTACGTACTCTAGCTCGAGGGGATTGAACTTAGAGATCAAGCCATCGTAGTTCTGTTCTTATAGAAGGTAGAAGGGCGTGGATCGTGGATCTTGCAGATTCTCCGTCATCATTATAAGGATTAAATGTATAACGCGCGAGGATCATCCCTGTAAATTAATTGTGTAACTGATGAGAATATTCTGTGCATTGAATGAGAGCACGTGTGTATAAGCAGGTCGCTGCTCGTTGTGTGATCGAGTTGTTGCGATCGAGCTACTAGCAGGTAGAGATCGTGGCGACCTGATGGATGGATGACTGTGCCACGTGGCTGCTTTTGATTGGTCGGAGTATGTAGTACCCCTACATAAATTGATCTTTTCAGCGAAAAAAACACAAGTTAGTTTCTTGTCTACCAAGAGTCCAAGACACACTATTCTAAATACATAATATTCTAAATATATTCTAAATATATTGTTTCTTATTTAGAACATATATACAGCTTTCTACAGGCTCTTCTAAATCGTCTCTATAAGAGGCATCCTCTTCAGTTGAGTACACGGTGCTTAGTGTTGGAAATGTTTTCAAGTGGTCAAAACATTTGTATATGAATGAGAAATTTAAGTCCTAAGTTAACCACTGGCCATGGCTAACTTGTGTTATAGTAGATGAATGGGTATGTATTCACATACATTGTATTTGGCCCAACCCATCCCAATGGGTGTGTCTTTCCCAATAGACACATACTTTGTAGACACTCATTCCCAATGGGTGTGTCTGTCCCAACAGATGTGTACATTGTATTGGGTCAGGTGTCTATTCAAATATACATTGAATAAACATGTGCCTTTTCAAAAAGGTGTCTTCCTACTATATAAGTGTATCTTGTGTTTGTCTTCAAACCACTTTTAAAAAACAAATTGATTCTCTTTCTTCTAGTGTTTGTGTCTTGCCATGAGAGAGTATAACAAAGAATTGGTTCGCCGTCTTCTATGCGTTTGAAGTGCTGCTACGCTAAGAAGGATAGATCGTTGTATCCTGGGAGACAGTCCGTCATTGATAAACCGTTCGGCACATGTACGGGGCGAATAATGTCTTAAGGAGAGAGATTTTTATCTCGACTCGATCTAAATCTTGTCCTTCATCCATTTATTCTGGTTTGCATCATCTATTCCCTTTTATTTATTTTAGAACAGTAATATATCGGTGTGTATTTTCCTACAATCTTAAGACATTATTGGTTCGTGGTTTATACTGTTCTAATACTTTTGTGGTGCAGAATATTGGTTTTTCGATTAAATTCGAAAATTTTATATTTTCCTACAATCGATGACAGAGAAGTTTTCAATTTTGTTACATTCATGCTATCAAAATCTATGATGATTCCATGTTGCATTATAAATTATCTAATTGATAAGAATATCATCTGATGTGGTTCAGTATGCATGAAGTTTTCTGTATATATGTATGTATATGTTTAAGCATGAGGGTGTTCTGTACTTTTCAAGAAACAATGCCTGTTGATTGCCTGGACTTTGTTTAAATTGTTCTTAGTTTGAATTTTCTTTGGGTAGAAAACGATAACATGATCTTCTTGAAATTATGGAGTAGGAATTATGTTCTTGAAAGAAGAAACCTGTCCTAACTCCTAACAACGCAACTGTTAGGCTATTGGGCTAAATTTATTTTTGGCCGTGATTAGTTTGGACAGTGAAGATGGAAAAGACACGTCTCTATTGATTCTTATAGTCATTGTTTGCATTTGTTTGCAAGAGCACCGTTTGGCTGTCTGCTTGTCGTAGGTCCAGTGCTATACTGGACATGTAAGAGGCCCGTTTCTTTTGATGAGGCTTATATATATAGTTGTTTGCCAGCGAAGAGACACTCTGCTGGGCAAATCTTTTGGGATTTGAGTGATGCATCTTTGAAGTATGAACATTTAATTTTTGTCTACAAAGTTCCGTAGTTTTAGTACTATTCTTTACGGGGAATTTTGATGCAATCTATGCATGAGATTAATGTGTTTCTTATGCTATCTAACTTTGTTTACTTTTATGAAAGTTCATGTTCTTAACCTTTGCTGTGATGTAAAGGAGAAATCAGAACAGGAAGAAGGGAAGAGGATCTGCTTGAAAAATTCAGAATTTTCAAGCTTACGCAGTCTGAAGATCGTGGTCGGATGAAAGTCTTCCCGTTCTCTGATCGAGTTGAAAGTTTTACAGTAGTTGCATAACGTCTAATGCAATAATATGTTCAAATTTTGTGATCATCCAACCGTTGGATTGTCAGAAACAATTAAAACGGTGTTACTGTTCATTAGTGACAGATTTTCGAATTTTGAGTTGATCAAAATTTTGGTTACTCAAGTTTTCGAAAATGGGATTATTCTACTGATGTGTCCAGTAGATCAATCAGTTTGTTCGACATCTCAATGACTTAATTGCTACAATTATTTGTAGATTTTGATTTAATTTGAATGATGTCAATGGGTCATCTTTGGACGTATCTAGACATAGAAATCGCGTTGATGGTTGATATAATCAAACCAAACCACCAACTAAGTTGGAAGATGAATCAGTTGTCTAATTTGACGTGATTCTCATATGATAAATGAATTGAAGTTCAAATAAACATATGTAGACATGTTTCATTGGCTATAAATAATATTGCACATAGTTGTACAAATGGTATCAACGCGCATGAAAGACAAAACCTCATGGTGATGATCTTATGTACAACATTACAAGAATTTGTTACTTCGTAGAATGAAGTACACTTGCTTGTGTAAACATCTTTGGTGTCCAAAGGTGCAATTGATTCAAAGTATGCAAACTTTTATTTGGCATATGGTGAATTGCCTATATGGTTTCATATAGTTTTATAATTTACTCCATATTATTATTTGGTGATGACATTTTCAAGTATATTTGAAAAATGTAGGGGATCTCATGAGTCATGTCATACTTAATGTATGTACATTTTCTTTGATAAATGTTCATTCATAGAGACGCCTTGGTGAAAATGGATGGATATTTATTATTCGTTCATTTACAAAGAGTAATGGGCATTATATTACATCTGGGTGTAATTTTAAGGCCCTAATCTTATCTGTGTGTGAGATCCACATTCATATGCATTTGGTTGTATAGATTCCAAATGAACGGAATTTGCAAATATATGATTTGCAAAGTTCTTTGTATTCATGCAATATGTCTCAAATGTGGGGGTATTTCGCCCAGTTGCATTTGTAGACTTGAAATTTGTCTAAATAGACAAAATTATTTTTTGAATATTGACATGAAACTTGTAGATGTGTAACCAGACTGTGGGAGTCACATCTAGTATTTATGTATGCATAAATTAACTATTTGAGTAACAATGAATTAATGAATATTTGTACTCAAAGTTCTGGTTTTATGCGATTACAATTTTGTGTACTTGTCTAACAAGCTTTAGCGTAAGTGTACAAATTATGTTCTTGTAAAGGCACTATCTAAGTAATATAAAGAAAAAGTTCTTGTTTACTTAGAAATGTGGGGGTGACTGAAAGTCTCGAAATGGTTAACAATTTTAACCATTCAATGTGGCTATGCTAATCACAAACATACATTTGAATAAATGGAATTCAAAATGTGGTAGGGCTAAGGATTAAAGAAGATGATCATATTTCTGAACAGACTAACGATTTCTTTATAGAATCGTGTTTCTGTAAAGACTAATGATTTTCACTTTTATAAATCTTAAAGCCGTTATAAGGGAGTATGGACAAAGAACTATATTCTAAATTCTTTGGCCTAAGTCCAAACAAGCAGTCTAAATTAATTTCTCAAATGAAATTATTTAAATAATTGTGTACAATGAGGGTTAGTTGATTTCCCACCTGAAGCTAAAGCTTTTGTTAGCAAAAAAATCTTCAAACGAAGATGGAACCTAATGGTTCACTTCAAGGCTACACTTGTAGTCGAAGGTCACAAGCAACACAGAGGCTTGGACTTTTCTGACATATTCTCCACTCACGGGAATAACGTCTTTCAGAATGCTACTTGCAGTTGTTATTCTACACAACCTTGGAAATACATCAAATGGATGTAAAAATGCCTTCTTATATGGTGACATAGAGAAAGAAACCTATATGGCTTAACCAGAAAGGCTTTATTCTTCCTGGAAAGAAACGAAGGTTTGTATATATGGAAAAAAAAAGACATGTTTTAACACAAACTCTGAAGCAATAGCATGGAAAATTTGATAATAATATGTTGTTAACATTTTCGTTTAAATCAATGAAAGTGACAAATGTGTTTACATTACAGTCACAAATCTGGATATGCTATCATATGTCTCTATGTAGATGACATGTTCACTTTTGGTAGTCATAATGATATCATTAAAGCTACAAAGAATATGTTACACACTAAGTTTGATATGAAAGATTTGGGGAATTGCTGATGTGATACTAGGATTTAAAATCACTAGGAAATCAGAATTGTTTTGATATCTCAATCTCACGATGTTGAGAAGATTCTTGAGAAGTTCAAGAATGATATACTCGTGTAGTTAATACACCAGATGATCCTAATCTTCATTTAACTAAGATTGATGGGGATAGCATATCACAGTTAAATATGCTTGTGTAATTCGCAATTAGATGTACATCACAAATTGCAAGAGACAAGAGACAAGACACATGATACATGTTACGAGTGTCCTAAGTTGTTACATGAGTATTCCAGAAATAAGTTACTGAAAAGTAATAACTAAGGTATTAAATTATCTGAATTATACCTTCAGTTATGGCTTGCACTACAAATATATTCATCTGTACATGAATGATACAGTGATGCATTTTGGATATTGATTACCAAAACCTCAAAAGCCATGAGTGGTTGTGATTTTACCTTTGGTAGTGCAACGTTATCTTGAAAATCTTCTAAGCAAAAGTGTATTGTTATATCCATTATGTATGGAATCTGAATTTATGGTTTTAGATAAAACACATAAATAAGCACAATGGCTTCAAAAACATCTTAGAGGATATTTTCATGTGAAAATAACTAGTGCCTGTTACTTGCATACATTGCAATACATAATTTCATATGTGTTGGGCACCGAGTTGTATGAATAACGGTATGTCTCGATAAATTATAAGAAGACACAAAACCGTTAAACAACTACTCTCTAATGGAAAATTTCTATAGAGTAAATTATTTCGATTGACAACCTAGCAGATCCAACTACTAAAGGTTAGTCACGAGAGTAAGTTGAATCATCGAGAGGAATGGGTTTACAACCTATGACGAAAGAGTAGGCTTGATGGCAACCCAACCTAGCTGACTGGAGATCCCAAGATCTAGGTTCAAAGGGACAACCGAATCTCGCTTTACTTGACGAAAGCACTGAGAGATTACTTATCTCTTACCCTTTCCTAGGATGATGAGAACAGTGCTGCCCGTATTGATGGAATAGGATAAGTTATACTTTTAATGATTCCCATAGCTTGGTAACACAAGTGGGGTATGACAGGATACTCTTCATGGGCAATCACCTTATGAGTGAGAAAAAGGGGCCGTTTTCTGTGAGAATGTTGAAGGTTGCATTTCTCTAAGAGCACTCATGAATACCAGGAAGTTCAAGGCCAAAATGAACACAACCATAGAATCAAGTTCTTTGAGGAAGGGAAACTGTGTGTTAGCCATTGTCTTGGTTTACACAAACGGCTGAGCGGTTCAAGACATCATGTTCACCGATTAGCTAGTAAATCCGATGGTTATTCACTAGGGTAGGTTCAAGGCTGAAAAATTGCTACCTATACCGAAGCAGCTACTTTCCGTTTGTACTCTCTCAAGTCTCGTCTGTTTTTTTCTCGATTGTTTTATGAGTCGGTAATTTCCATTCATGTGGGGGATTGTTGGAAATGTTTTCAAGTGGTCAAAACATTTGTATATGAATGAGAAATTTAAGTCCTAAGTTAACCACTGGCCATGGCTAACTTGTGTTATAGTAGATGAATGGGTATGTATTCACATACATTGTATTTGGCCCAACCCATCCCAATGGGTGTGTCTTTCCCAATAGACACATACTTTGTAGACACTCATTCCCAATGGGTGTGTCTGTCCCAACAGATGTGTACATTGTATTGGGTCAGGTGTCTATTCAAATATACATTGAATAGACATGTGCCTTTTCAAAAAGGTGTCTTCCTACTATATAAGTGTATCTTGTGTTTGTCTTCAAACCACTTTTAAAAAACAAATTGATTCTTTTTCTTTTAGTGTTTGTGTCTTGCCATGAGAGAGTATAACAAAGAATTGGTTCGCCGTCTTCTATGCGTTTGAAGTGCTGCTACGCTAAGAAGGATAGATCGTTGTATCCTGGGAGACAGTCCGTCATTGATAAACCGTTCGGCACATGTACGGGGCGAATAATGTCTTAAGGAGAGAGATTTTTATCTCGACTCGATCTAAATCTTGTCCTTCATCCATTTATTCTGGTTTGCATCATCTATTCCCTTTTATTTATTTTAGAACAGTAATATATCGGTGTGTATTTTCCTACACTTAGCTGTTCAATATCTATGACATCAGAGAGATCGAGCTCAGTTGAGCCCAAGAAGCTTGAACTGTTTATTTCCAGCACCTAAGTTGTGAAGATTTTATGAGTTTCTCTATCAATGGGTTGACATGGAGAGTGATAGAGTACTTGAGACCACTGTACGTACGAATGAAATGATTTCAAAGAAATGCAATTCACAAACTCCAGCTCCGTACCCTGCATGCAGAAGACCATCTCTTTCATTATCAGTTTTAATAGAAAAAAAGAAGAATTTAGTATAAGATTAGAAAGAAAATATGCTAGCTAAAAGCAACTTATTACAAAATTGCGATTGTGGTCCTTCACAACAAACTCTCCCATAAACTTTTGAAAAGGATTGATCCGAGGAGGAACCTCTGCGGATGTTTCAATCTTTGGTGCCTTAAAAACCTTTCATAATATAAGAAAGAGGAATGCATGCATGTTGTTGTTATTGCGGTCATGGTCATTGCTTAAGTCTATGTTTTTTGTCACCTCGATCGGTTTCGAACAAGAATAATAGAGAAAACAACCTAATATTTCGTTCGAGCAACATTCCAGTCCACGACATCCACTAACTCCCACTGTGTATTCCACACAGCAAACTGGGCAGCAGTTTTAACTTCAAAAGTGGGAATTATCCGACGATCAAGAGGCCTTGGCTTCTCTGCCACTAAGGGTGAAGTGTACTCCTGTAGTCCAATTTAATCCATAAAGTCGTGGACTAGTACTGCATGAAGCACTGCAGTAGAGACCAGAGTTTGGCTCACTAACAGGCCCTGCAGCAAGCCAGCAACTGTGTTGGTACGGTCCAGCATCTCTTCTGTTACTGTTTAAGCGCATCCAGACTCGCTGTAAACTGTTTGTTCACTCTTTGTAAAACCCAAACAGAGTTTAACACCTCTTTCTCTTCTAAATCCAGATTCTCTCTCTCTCTCTCTCTCTCTCTCGTCATGATTTGTTCTACCATATCAAGAACTAAGTGTATTCGCTGCATCCGTCGTAGCTTTTATTTGATGAAATCAAACCCATCATTACCGTAATGAAGAACCTTTCAACCTTCTCGAATCAGCATCTTCACAATGGGAATGGGTTTGTTTCTTTCTTTAAAAGTTAAAACCCATCCATCTCTAATTTTACCTACACAACCATTGTTTCATTTTGTTGTATTTTAGAGATATGCGTGCATATTGTGAGTATTCTAGGTAAATGAAATATTGGTAATGTAGTTTTACAATAATTAGATCAGGCCATCAATTGCATTAGCAAAACATGGTAAGAGACCTATAAGTTTATAACACAACCCTACTCTCAATTGCTGTACCAATCCCATGATTAAAAGGTTTATTATAAACTGAATTTGATTCCTCTTACTCACAATTGTGAGTTGCCAGTGTCAATATATTTATTATTAACAATGGTTTCGCTTTCGCTTAGTATCTTAATTTCTTCTTTTGGCTGAAAGTTTTTATTTTGAAAAGGCTGCTAATAAACTGATTTTGAATTTTTGATGGTTTGTAGAAGTTAGATAATATTGATCACATTACAGTTTTAACATGATTGAGTGATTTTGAAACTGTTCACAAGTACAAATAAGAATATGGACAATTCATTCTCTTTTTCAATTATTTCACCTACATACCTACTCACTCAAGCTGCATTCTAAAAGAGTTGTCTTTGTTCCTTTCTTTATTTTTGTTTGTCTATATTGATTAGAGTTAAACATTTTGAGACTATTCTGTAAGCATATCAACTTCTCCATTTCCTTTTGCAGCCTGTTTCATGGTTGAGCTTTCTCTTTCTGGTCACAACTAGAGCTGGACTGCTTTATTATTACGACAAGGAGAAGAAAAAACATATTGAAGGTAGATTACTATGGTGAGTAGGATTAGAGTGGGATGGAGGGATCAAAAAATCATGGTTAAATTAACATGAAGTTCATGCCTCAGCATTCTTTTATGAGTTTGCAGTGTTCATGTTCTTTAGTTCCAGCGTTTAGGAACTAGTGCATAACTGGCACTGGAAAACTATCGCCCAAACATTTTATTTTATTTGGTTTTACTGTTTACTGGCCAAAGCTTGAGCACTACTTCAGCACCAATGATTGCTGAATAAAACTCACCACCAAAATCTTTTTGCAGACTATTTCCATGTTCACAAATTGAACAAACATACCGTCTATAACACTTGGTTTCACTGCAGAGATAAATAATGCGTCAACCGCAGTAAAGCAAGGACCGTCTGTTGGAAAAGCAGCTATTAGTGGTCCATTCAACCTTGTTAATCACAATGGAAAATCTGTTACCGAGCAAGATTTTCGGGGGAAATGGACTTTGGTATATTTTGGTTTTACTCATTGCCCTGATATTTGTCCAAATGAGCTACTAAAGTTGGCTGCAGCTATCGACAAGATAAGTAGGTTGACTCAAAATATATGTTACTTATCGAATGGACCATTTAATGTTTTTTTTTCTCACCTTCCTAAGTAAAATATATTTTTTGTGCTGATTGATGGACACATGAATACAAGTTCTATGGTCACTTGAACCTCATTTTAAGTTGAAGTATTAGTTTCATCAATACTTGAAAGATAAGTAGTCTCAACATTTGTTGTTGTCTCCTGGATTGCAGAGGAAAAGGCAAGCATTGAAATTGTACCTGTATTCATATCACTATATCAGTTGATCCTGAGAGAGATACTGTTGAGCAGGTCCATGATTATGTTAAAGGTGCCTACTGATGTTGGAATATATATTGCAGTATCATTTTGGTGTGTTAATATCCTCAAATCAGGTTAATAGTTTTATTCTTGTTGCAGAATTCCATCCAAACTTAGTTGGTTTAACTGGTTCGGCTGATGAAGTAAAGAAAGTTGCTCGCTCTTATGAGTTTACTATATGAGGACTGAAGAGGAAGGATCGGATTATCTTGTTGATCACTCTATTATCATGTTTGGAATCTCTCCCTTGCTCTCCTTAATTACCTTTTACTGTTTTACATTGAATTATGCAGCATATGTTATGTTACATACTTTTCTAGTGTACTGTTATTCTTGGGAGGACTGCTAGTAAGCAACTCATTTGCATTTGCCTATACTAGGAAAGTATCAATTTACAATATTTAGAATCCTTCTCAAAATATACATGAGCATGTATTGTGTTATGTAATGTCTCGTACACATAAATTGACCTTCAAATAGTATCTTCTACTTTCTATGCAACAATTCTGAAATATTGCTTTATTCCTGACTCCTGAGCATGTAAGTTACATCATTACTTTGCTGTTATTCTGGAGTTCATTAAGGTTGCACAGTTGTTAACATCTCTATGTGAGATATGCCATTCTTTTGGTAGTTTATATGTTGTTTAATTTAGAATACAGAACATAAGATGATAAAGAATTTAATCCTGCCAGCATTAACGAGTTACTGATCTCATTAAAAACAGGCTTACCACAACATTTTTTTCTTTTTTATATGTGGTTCAATTTAAAATACAGATCATAAGACGATAAAGAATTTGATCCAATCAAATCTGCAAATGCAAAGAAGCATGCTTACCAAACAACTTTAGAAAACTAAGGGTAGATAGCAAACCTTAGAAATTGCAATGGAGCTATAATATACATGGACGTTATGGCACTGGATTCCTAGTGAAATATTATGAGCTTCCATAGTCTGAAGTATCACTATATATTTAGTGTTTTACTGTTTTGAATTATTATACTGTTTTGATTATTATAAAAGGTGCATCTATGGCGGTCATGCTTGAGGCGTGCTATGTATTGTGTTTCAGTAGGAGAGGACTAAAAGAGCCATCCTTTTCTTATCTAGCTTTGTTTTATAATACATATCTATCTCCCCGTTTTCCTTTTCCCTAACAGAGAAGACAGCGGAAAGTTATATGTACTCTATCTCTATTTTCTTTGTAGTGTACCTTTATGGTTGTTGGTTTTCACTTGGCCAAAAATTTGTTGCATTGTCTGTGATCCACTTTTTCCATTATTAATTTAATTCTGCGGTTAATTCTGCGGTTTTGCTAATGAACAAAACTATCCTCTGAATGCTTCCTATAATTTTTTTGCAGGTAGATGGACCCTAATATGGAGTATGTGAAATTTTTTGGGAAGGATCATGACGTGGATTCACTGACTGATGGCATAATTAAAAAGATCAGAGAATATAAGCAGTAGAAGTACAAGTCATTTGGTTTGTGGTTATTTTCCGAACTTTTGTCATGAAATGTTTTTAACAGAGGGTAGATATCTCAGTGATAATCTTTGGTTTGGCTTCCAAAGGAACATATTATAAAGATGAAGGGATACCAATTTATACGTTGATGAGGTTATTTTTAAATTTTGAGAAAATTCAAACTGATGTATTATAGAACTTCGAATAAATAGTCTTGCATCACTCTTGATATAATTTTCATATTACTCTGTTTCTTTATCTTGGTCATTTTTAGTAGAAATTAGGAGAGTCGCTACAAACCCAGAACAAATTAGAGGAGTGGGTAAGTATTCAAGATCTCAGATGTACCATAAGAATTAAGGAAAAGAATGGTGATTCTTTCCCTCGTCATGAAGCTAAACCAGCTGAAGAGGAACCTGTTGTCAAAGCTCCTATGTTTTACCCTGGTGAAGATGTTAAGAAGCCTTTGGGTAACAAACGCAAACCTAAACCCGCCGAGCTCAGGTTTTTATTCATTTTTAATCTAGAAAAGCTTCATTTTTTTATTTAGGGATTAGTTTTGATTTGTGGTTTTGTTTGTTTGATTGAAATTTAGGGCAAGTATTACTCCTGCAACTGTTTTGATCATTTTGGCTGGAGGTTTAATGGGAAAAGAGTTTGTTTCTTAAACAACTTGCATCTGGATTGCTCTTGGTCGCTGGTGAGTTTTCTGTAATTTTGAATTAGAATAAGTGCTTTTATGAACTAGTTGTTGTTTGTAGATTTGCTTGTTTTGAATGGATTTGTAAGTGTAGTTTACCTGTGGTAATATGTGATATGATTTAGTCTGGGATGTGATGACATAATCAACGCCTATCAGATGTTCAATTCTATTGTTCTACGCTGAATAATTGCACGTCAGTCTGATCCCAATTAATCATGTGAAAATATACTTCGAAATTCTTTTATGTAAGCGTGCATTGATATGATGTACTCAATCATATGTATGCTGAAGTTTGGACTGATGAATTATTTTAAAGGCCTATATTTGTGATGTATAGCATCTAATTCACCTTCACAAAGTGGAGAGCTTGTGGGTTCGAAACACATCAACAGCTGATTGTTGATATAAGTTTCCATAGGTAATTTAAAGGGGTAGGGGTCCCCTCAACCCCGCTTGCCAATCAAAAAAAATAAAAATTCACCTTCATTTGGTACTTTTGTAGCCATTCGGTTATATAACCACGTAAATAAGTTGTGTTTAAAAGTACAATAATTGTAGTATCATCAATTGCCACCTGCATAATATCTATAATTGCTTATCCGTCTTTCATGTAGACCATTTTTCGAGCAAAGTTTTCCATGGTTAGTAACTCGATGCAATTTGCTTGGGTTCATAAGCATTTTTCTTGAATGCAACAAACATGTTTTGACACTTAAAAATTCTGGTTATAATTTTTCTAATGATATTCTCCAATTTGACCAATCTTTATGCCATTTTGTCTGGTTTGTTGATCACATATGTTTTGGAAGTGATGACAGACTCAAACATCTTATCAAAGGCTCAATTTTGTGCTCTGCTGATTGTTTGCACGTCAGTCTGATCAATACCATTCTTTCCTTGTTGTTTTACAGCATAATTTTAACCATTTTATTTTGGCATCTATTTTATCATAAAAATGTGAATTTGTTAAATAAATGATTTGCAATTTGTGTTTTGAGTTGAGGTGAATTTGTTTAATCATTGTTATTAGCCAATTACTGAGTTACATAGGAGCTCTCCAGCATGATTGTTGCATATTATCGCATCTAGGTTTCTTTACATGAATGGTGAACTATTGTAGTCATTTCACGTCCTCTGTATTTTAGTAGTCAGTTTTTGGCTGTTTAGTTAATATTGGAAGAAACTATAACATAAATAATTAAAATGCAAATTTAAGTTTGAATGGAATTTCAATTAATGCCAATCTATTCTGCCTATGTACAGACTGAACTTGATTTGCTTCGTCTATATACTATGTGCTCTAGTTGATATCTCAATTTCTTCCTGCAGTATTCTTCAAGCAGGCCTACTAATATAGTAATATCTCTCTTAACCTATTGTTGCAGGACCATTCAAGATCATGGTGTTCCCCTTCGTCATGTAAACCAAGCTTATCTTATTGCAACATCCACCAAGGTCGACATCTCTGGGGTAATGGCTGATAAATTTGATGACATGTACTTTGCCAAACAAGCAGAGAAAGAGGTTAGTCGGTCTTCTTTTTTCTTTTGTCTTCTCTTCTGCAATTCTTTCATTGCTGTAGAAACTTGTGAGTTTTGGAAACCAAGGTAAAAAAAGAACATTCAAGGTTTCATCGTAGAAAATCTCTTTAATTATTATTTTTTTCTGTGGGTAATTTGTAGGAGAAGAATGTACGAAAAATGACCAAAAAGCAGTGAATGCTGCTTTGGTGAAGTCTATTAAAGCAGTTACTGACCTGAAGGCATACTTGGCTGCAAGATTTTCTCTCAAGTCAGGCATGAAACCACATGAGCTTGTTACATTAGAGTATGTCATATTTTCAGTTTTTGTACTTGAGTTACTGCCTACTGGTATTAAAAACCCAGATATTTTATAGATTATGCGAGGCTTTCTTCCAATTATCTGAATCTGTGAAGATTATGATTTTAAGTAAGTGAAGTTCAAGTTACTCAAAACATGGGTTTGGAATTTAATCCTCCAAAGTGTACGATTAATAAAATATCTAGTGCACTTGATGATGGTAAACATTCTCAGCGTGCGATTTGTCAATTGAATAAATTAAAATGGTTTTCCTGCGTATTACAACAGCATGCATGTTAGGACTTGGTGTGATGGTGTCACAACTCACAACAAAGTAACAAAGGCATGGTGTCATGTCTCTGTAAAATTAACTTTCATTGTTGGTTAGGGTGATGGTGTATTGGTGTGGTGCTTGTCTGCTTTGAGCTTTCTATGGTTGCGTAGAGACTCAGGGTGATAAATATTTTTTTCCCAACAGATGCTGACAGACACATTGGATGTACAGTATAAACATTACCTTCATCTTGGCCTGCTTGGATGAAACATTTACAAGTTTGAAAACTCTTCAGACATATATTTTTGCGAGGCATCTTAACAAACCCTGAGATGAATTTCCAAGACACCAAAACCAAATATCTCAAGGTTGAACCATTTTGAATGGACTGGTCTGTGGTAACTACTAACTGGTACGTCCAAACCAAACGCTTCTCAAATATGTTAAGCGGCAAACTAAACTTAGATTTCCGACCATCTCTTCCTTAAATGGGTGCACATGCAGGGCACAGGCCCTTCAAATTTTCACCAAGGACAAAGTGGTTTTCAAAAGGCTTAGCTGCTACAAAAAGAAGGTCTTCATTCCATAATGGATGTGTCGCTCGAGGACATACTGAGAAGCTGATTGCCAACTTGACACTAGCTTGATGAAAACATGGCAGATGACTTGTGTTGTTTGGCTGGACATCCTGAGCTTCTATTACATTAACCCTTTAGCTAGCTAGGTACAACAATTTCCTTCAACCGGATGTTGAATACGCCCTCTCCATGAACAGAAGCGAAGCAGCATCCAGAGTGCCAGGCCTCTAGAAAGGCTTCATCAGTCTTATTTTTTCCCTTCCAAAAGGCAAGGATGAATGCATGATCACACCTCTCAAGTCTCGCCGGTACCACTGCGGTGCCAAGGGGGCTATCAGGTGGCAGCCTTGTTGGTACCAGTGTACCACATTGATTGACCACCTTGCCAATACAATCATTTGGGCCAGAACAAAGGCCCATGGTCTTACAGTTTAACGACGGCCCAAAACTTGTCCTCCTCCTTGAGTTCTTTCGTCTGCTGTTGCTGGCTTGCTGCTGGCTTGCTGCTGCCTCTCTCTCTCTCTCTCTCTCTCTCTCTCTCTCTCTCTCTCTCTCTCTCTCTATCTCTCTCTATGACGTATGTATGTTTTTTGCTCTCTATTTCATCTGGTGTTTTCAAGGTTTTAACAAACTGTTTGACGAAATGTCTCAAAGAATAACACCAGTTAAATTTTGTTGTTTACAGAGAAAGAGAACCCCCCAACATAACATTACAAGCATCATGGAGATGGAAACCAACACGATCAAGGTTAATCACAATGAAAACGTCATGAAAAAAGAAACTACCCCAACCCCATCAAGAAAACAGAAACGTAATATTATGGATATATACATGAAAAGTCGTGGGACAAAATCAAAATCATTCAGGATTGAACATTGTTCAAGACTTAGTCGATTATTGAATGTGTTTATTCAACACAGAAATTTGAAGGAAGCAAGTGGTGTTTTGAGTGTTTTATTAAAAGGCTCAATTAGAGAAAGGTTTCCCAAAGAAAATCGCCACAAGTACTTGGTATGAATTATGATGATTAATAATACTTGTTATACAGTTACATATTTGTTGTTGTTTTGATTCATTTTTGTGTTTATGGTTGGTATTATATATAGTCTGTGTTGGAATTGTGGTATGAACTGATTCTTAATTACTTGTTATTTTAGGTTAAAATTGGAATGAGTGAATGTGTTTGTCATAGTAATATCAGTATTAATATTAGCATGTTTAGAATTAGCTTGATCTTTGTTGTTGATGTTGCAAAAGTTTTATCCACACCTGCACATGTTGAATATCTAACCATTGCCATTCTTCTAGGCTGCAATGGAATTACTCAAGAAGATGGAGCATGACGACGTTAAGCCAATAAAAATTACACAAGTTTATGAAATTTGGATCAGAAAGAATGGACCTATGAAGAAATGTCCAGCGAAGGTATAATTTATCTTCGTGCACATCTTAATATAATAACTATGTCACCTAGTGAAAAACCATATTTTTGTTTTGGGATTGCAAATAATTAACTTGATAGTTGTAATCCAAGACGAACAATGCGTCTTTTATTCAGGTGGCATTTGCAGATTTCATTTGTGTGTTCATGCTAACATTCCTCTGCCTGGTTAAACTAGTATCTATTTTGGTTGTATTGATTGTGATTCCACTTTCTGTCTCTCTACATTATTCTTTTCTTAATTTTTATTTCCTTTCCATTTTTATCTTGTTGAATTTACATTTAATCTCAAGGAGGATCGTTTTTTACTTGTATATCTTTTTCTTTTATCAAAATGTGTATCGAACCACATATATGAGGTTTTTAACTTTGGGGCACATAACTGTGGGTTTTCATTAATGTAAGAGATTTGTTTATTGATTCACAGTCATTATATCTTGTTTGGATTGGCTTTCGTTGTTAGACAGTTAGAATTTGAAGACCCTCCCTTGTTATCTTCACTTTCTTTGATTTATGAATATTTCTTTTCGGGTGTTATCCTTCAAAGTAATTTCTTAAAAATGATGGAAGAAAGGTAATATATTTCCTTTATAAGTTGTGTTATGCATTCGTTAGTGTACTGCAGTATAATACTGTATGCAATATCGATTCACTCATCATTTACATGCTAGTATCTCATTGAACCTTCTGTATAACATAATGATGTTTAAGCTACTTGTAGTATTTCCAACCTAGTAACACAAGTGGCCAAAGTTTCAGTCACTTCTGTAGTAATATAGAGCAAGCTGTTAATAGGAAGTTAAGTATATTGTGTGCACATACCTCTAAAAGAACTATGTTGTGTGCGCGTGTGAATCCTTACTGTCTGTTTGTAATTTTGTATATAATTTTTAATTACTTGAACTGTTTTACTATTGAACAGGATAAATTTGCCGTAGAATTGGAATTTGTCCTATTCTGTCTCACACATGGGATGCTTGATGACGCAAAACAAGCAACAGTAAGGTATTGTTTATTCCATAAGTTCGCCCCCGATTAATTAATGCAACTGTTCATATGAAGATATAAGGAAATCGATTTGTTATCAATAGTGCGAAAGAGTGGAATTAGATAGTTGGACTTACCGATGAACACCTATTGACAGCAAGGCCCTTAATGCACCTTCTACTTATCGGTGGATTCCAAAATATCATTTTCCACACTGGCCTTAGATATGTAGACATTTCAGGTAACTTGTGACCTTCACTATCAAACTATTTAACTCTGTTCCCACCAAAGACTCCAAATTATGGTGGATAACGAAAATTCTTGAATCGAAATTGCTAAACTGACCTAGTAAATCTTCATTCTTCAAATCGCTGAATAATTATATGAATTAAAACCGCACTCAATTGTGAAGTTATTAGCTGAGATTTAGCCACGTTGCAATGAGTATGCAGTAGTATCAAGAATGATAAATGTAGGAAACAATGGGAGAAAAACTTAACTTTAACGAATGGTGAGCTATGTGCTAGGCTCTCACCTCTGGCACATAGCCAGCTTCTGACCCTTTGACTGCATACTTTATATTAGACTTGTCCAGGTTTGAAAATAGGTATCCTGCGCATGCACAGTTTCATTATAATCAATATGAAAGACACTTCACGAACTTCTAGGTCAATTCGTATTGGAATTTTATGTCTTGGCTTGGGTTCGCTATTTTATGGAAGAACTAAGAATATGATTGACAATTGATTAGGGAAGTTGTTACTCTTCACATGCTTCTGTTGCATGTTGGTAGACTTTTCACGTCACTTGCTCCACAAACAAGTTATTGATGCTTTATTATAGACCCAATTATTATTTTGTGCTTAGAAGGACTACTATCTTGTTCTTAGCGCTACTGTCTCTACTCTTTAGAACATCGTGATCGTAATGTTATTATCTATTTATATTGTGAAGTTTCTTCTACCTGTTTTGCTCTTTCAATAAACTATTTATCGATAAAAAAAGGACATAATTGATTTATCCTGTTTGTTTTAGCATGATGCACGACACGGAATATGTGAGTGATCCAGTGCTAAATATGATACTTGGATTGATATATTATGAGCTTTGGTACGCTTGTGTCTCAGAAGAGATGAAGTTGAAAAGTTCTGACATATATGAAACACCAATACTATCAGACCTTTCAGGATTGAATTCCTTTAATGGAGATGAATCCACTTGTTGTAATTCATTTGATATTCAGGGTGCAGAATCTCCAGCCCGAGATGATTCGGCATCCTCTGTTGGGAACAATAAAAAACAATGTATTGAATCTGTTGGTGACATTCAGAGAGAACCTTCCAATCAAACCTTTAACCCACAAAATTTCTACATGGAGGAATCTTCTGAAACAAGTGGAAGTAAAGAAGATAATCATGATGACAACTTGATCGACACTTCCGTTTTCAATTCACGTGGTAAGTTTTAACCCTCAGTTGGTTAAGATCCAGACTTAGAGAAGCATTCCCTTTTAATAGTTTGAAGGGGTCTTTGGCTCAACTGTAATCATTCCTAGGGGGTAATTGGGGTATTGTTTCAAGGTGGATCTACAGATACAGAATTCGATACTGCAATTGACAAGGATTCTGATGGCTGAAATGTTTCTCTATTCTCATTTTCATGTTTGAAATTCTAGGAACCTTTGGGTTTTGGATTTCTAGCATGGATTTATTATTGTTTGTTACTGTTGATTACTTGAATGTTTACTTAAATTTTATTTTTGTTGGCAAGGAAAGGGTTGGAGGCAATTTTGTTGCCTATACAGTTGCCAGAGCTAAATGAGAACTTTGGGAATTCCATTTACACATATATGAGGACGCTTAATGACTATTACGTTAATGCAGTCAAACATTTAAAGTCTGCTGTTTATTCAACTCCACCAGTATGGGCGTCCTTGCTTCCTTTAGTTCAGGTAATTTGAAGGCTGCTCTTGTTAATAATTATGATTATAAAAGAAACTCTACTTGGTATCATACAAAGTTTAGTTCACTGCTTCTGGTTTATTTTTATTACAACTTATTTTTATTACAACTTCTTGTTAAACTTTTCGTTTTTTTTCCTTCTATAAAGCATTCTTTTTGGAGTAAATTTCTAATATAAGTGATACTTATATGTCTTTAATTTGTTCTGGACACCATCTCTGTTGATCAAGCTTCTTCTTGTATGCCTTTTCCCCATTTCATTTTCCAAGTACTTATTGCAATCTTTTGCAATAAACATTAGTTTAGGTTTTTCCTCTGACAATTATATATTTTTCTTTCTTATATTTTGCTATATTCATTTTAGTTGCATTTTTCCTTTTAAGCTTGGGTAGCTTATGGTGTTAGGGTGAATTTCTAGAGAATAATAGTTTAATGTATGCGTAGGTGAATCAAATTTCCAAATGGTTAGCAAAATTTTGTTTCAGCTGATGATTGATAACATGAAACTTGCTTTAAATTTGTATTTTCTAGGTGATATTTATTAATTGAATTGTTTCTAATTACATGCTTATGTATTATAACCATCTTAACTTATTTTTTACAACCTGGTGATTTCCTGAACTAGTTGTTGCTGCTTGGAGATCAAGTGGAAGAAGCCGTAAAGGAGCTTGAAAACATATGTCAGACTTCAAATGCAACACTTCCTTTGAGGTAATTTTTTCTTAAATGGAACAAAATGTTGGTGTTCGTCAGCAATTCAGCACGCTTAATGTGGTCTAACACTCCAACATTTACTCCTATTAAATGTTTTCCATTTTGAAATAACAAAGCTATATGTCACATTCTTTTGGAAGTCTGGAGAAAATCCATCACTAATAATATTTGTGGATGCTTCTTAATTATTGGTAGTTCTTCAAGATCAACTTTGAGGAGCATCTCATGTATCAATTTTTTCATATAAGCTAAATTCTTTATTCTATGGTGTTGCAATTGTATGCGGTATCAAACAAGTGTTAAAGTAGCCAATTCATTGAGCTACTGACAACCCAATCTTGTTTGTTCAAGGCTGCTCAACTTTTGTTAAAAAAGGCAGGGTTCATGAGTAAACTATATGGCAAAAAATAAGATGTCTTGGCATGTCATATTTATATTGCAAAATATGGATTCTTTGATATAGAGACAAACAAATTTTCCACCCCAACAGTCTTTATCGCGAAACCGGTGTGCAGGAGCTTACAGCTATTAGGGTTAGTTTGCTGAGAGCTCCTTTTTAAGTTAACATTTTTCCCAAACTAAATAGCTAAATTTTAAGTATCATAGGTTTTTTAAGTTATGTAATATATCTTATTTACATCTTGATAAGTTGATCTGCTTTGTAAGAATATGCTTGTGCATTTCTCTCACGCTCCATGATGGCATTTGAGACTAAATTGTGCTCTTGATAGTTGATATCTTCAATAGATACACATTTATGTGATGCATAAACTTTCCATAAGTACTTTTACCGCTCTTCCATTGGGATGTTGGTTTTCTATGGCAAAAGTTCTAATATTTCAATTCTGTAATTGTTTTGCAGAATAAAGGTCATTCTCATGGAATGTTTTGATAGTAAGAACTCCATCATGCTTTCTAACTGTTATGAGGATACTCTAAAGAAAGATCCAACATGTGGTCATTCCTTAACAAGGCTCATCAACATGCATAAAAATGGTTTGTATCTGTTTTTCTTTGAATTATTTTAGGAGATTTGAGTTCACCTTGCTGTTGCATGTTTCGAAAACAAAAATGTGAATCTAGGTATATCCTTTTGTTACAAATGTTTTGTTGGAAATTTGGGGCATATAAATAGCGTACTCATAAAAAATTACCAAAATTGAATATTCTATATTAAGTGAAAGAGTTTTGATCAAGATTGTTTTCCATGGAGATTAAGTTGTTTGAACTGAACAGGAGTTGTTATAACTTTTAATCCTTACATATCTGAACCTCCAAAAGATTCCTTGGTGCTTTCTTTATTGAAAATTTCAGAAACCACCATTACAAAATGCAAAAAGAATTGACTAGACTGATGTGGTTGACAGATTATCCGGCATCATCAAATCAGGAAAACTTTAACCTTTCATCTCAGTTTTCGCATTTTTGGAAGATTATATCTTTAAAGATATCTTTTGCAGCCATTCTTTTGTTTACGATATAAATATTTATTAAGAACTTCGTGTCGTCTTCACCTACACTACTTGTTTGCCACTTAGTCATTGCTATCCCAGCGATAAAAGATTAGAACAAACCGAAACTTAAGAGATATTAGATTTAGAGAAATATTTCGTAAAAATACTGATAGTAAAGGTTTTGGTGCTTTTAATCGATTTGATGCTACTAGGTGATCGAAACTTGTGTACACCGTACAGAACCTGTTGGATGTTGCATAGTAAAAATCAGAAAAAATGATGAAGTAGGGTTTCCTGAACTCAAAACAACCTTGCTTAAGGCATCACTAAGAGCTATGGGAAAGGATAATATTGTAACAGACAAAAAATTTGCGGACCTTTAGGCATAAATATATACCACGTAATTGCACAGCTTTTATTACTTCTCCTACAAGTCTAACTCACTATTTTGTAGTGAAACGAAGCTATCATAGTGTTTCCTACATACTATGTTTTATTCTCTAATGACTAACGATTATATAGTTGATTATTATATTAAGTTTAATTCTCAAATGTTTAATGACCTTTGATAATCTCACTTGCCAAAATATTTTATATTGTTTCTGACTAACTTTATATGTATATCCTCTGAATCTCATATCTGACATCTTCATAGAATAACTTAAATCACAATTTGTTATACCATTCACAGGGGATTATGGGCTTGTGCCGTTACTGGAAATGATTGCTTTGCATCTAGATGCGACATATGCAGCATGCAGTATGTGGGAGGAGCTTGCCTCGTGTTTCCTGAAGGTGTCTCGAAATGATGAAGACCAACTATCTGTATGTGGGTATGCAGATGAAAGGCATCTCACTGATATGAATATGGTTTCTAAAAGATTTATACATGCAAATTCAAGGAAGTCGTGGGAGCTTCGCTGCAAATGGTGGACTAAACGACACTTTAGTAAGATTGCCCATGTCTCAGAGATGAAAACAGGTAAAAATTTGCCCTTCTTTGGATTGGACAGTTACCCTAAGGTTATGTTAATGAGTTTTGACTACGTTTCTTTGGGACAAGAATGACTTGTAGTGTGTTCACAAGTCCATTTTATTGGGTTCACCAGTTCCCTATGGTGGTTTCATAAAATTGTGTGTGACAATCACCTTGGTTGAAGAGCTCACCAACAGATGAGTTCACCATCCAAAAGCTGCCGACTTTAAGCCAATGGTTTTAAAGCTTTTGGTGAAGATTATGGCTGTTTAAAATGCAATTATGGCTGACACATTCGTCGAACATGCTTTATTTAGTAAACTAATTAATTGTTCCAATCTTGACTGCATCAGGTAATTGGGAGCTGTTAACTTGCAAGGCAGCGTGCGCATCTCGCTTATATGGACCACAGTTTGAGTATGTCATCAGTGTTTACTCTTACCTAGAGCAAGCAGGAAAAAGGGACCAGGCATTATTCTTGCAGTTGCACATGAAAAATTCCGTCATGGTCTCGGAACAATTGAATTCTGAAGACATTATAATGGATGAGCAAAGTTGTTTCTCTAACTAGAAGTTGGCTCCTCTTGGCGGTTAGCATGCATGGGCTTGCGGGTTGATCTGGTGCTTTGTTGATGATACACTTACTGGCCTTTCCACAGATATTCCTGGTTGATGAGAAGCTTGATGTTTGTGTATTTATTGTACAGTCTGGACAATAGTTTCTCTAGGCTCCTCTTGTTTCTCGGCAGTAGTTGTTGTTCAGCTGCTATCTGCTGAAGTTGTAGTACTGGTTGACGTATTACCCACAGGTTTTAAACTATGATTAACTGCAGCAGAAGTTTTAGGCACAGACAGAAATTCTTTGGAGCTGTTGGCGGTAATTTCATCAGTAGAAACAGTGGGGGCAGTGTTACTATATTCAATGGATTCCATTTTAGAAGCTCCTGGGGTTTTCTGTGGATGTTGTAGTTGTCGACGAAACAATTGGAGTTGGTGTTACTGGTGGTTGATGGGATGTGGGAGGAGATTCAGGTTCAGATTCATGCCAAGTATAAACTTTAAGAGCAATCTCTTCTTTGACAGATGAGAAAAATCACTTCTTTTCTAGCTGGAAACGTTGCAGAGCTTTCTCTCCTTTCTTAACTATACTGGAGCCTTGATTTATTACCATCCCAAAGAGAGTTGTGGCCAGGGAATGTCCTGACATCATTATGATGGAGACTGTTTGGAGTCACTGTAAGCTACGAGTGGGAGCTAGACCCAACAGGAGGCAGCTGTTTGCTCTTTACAGTGGACATTTTTTTTATTGGAATTTACTTGACTAACATATATAACTGTTCAAGACATTGGAATCTGCTTATTTCTACCATGTTTTGTGATTGATTCTCTAGGAGCAATGTCAAATTCATTTAGAAAAACTCTTATTCATTCCTAATGCCATCAGCTTTGCCTTCTTTCTTTATTTTTCTTATTTTACGATTTCTTTTTACTTTTTTGTTTATTTTTGGACATACCCCCATTTGAAAGTTGAAATTTGAGATACCCCATTTGAAAAAAAATTTGAGATACCCCAATTCAAGACAAAAGAGATTTACAGCCGTAGGTGAGTTTTATGATGGATTATTTCGACTTTCAAATGGGGGTATGTCCAAAAATCTCTATATTTAATCAAGGACAATTAGTAGGCTTTATTTGTTTGGTGACAGATTAGAGTGCCATGCGTCCACTCCTAACTCCTAAGTACTATGCATGAAGATGATGTTCACTATCACCATGAAAAAGTCGCAGCGACAATTTGTGAACGACGCCAAAACCCACTATGATTTCTATGCATGATAAAACAAATACTGTTCAAGGTGGGAAAGAATCATCTGAGCAACTTGAGTGATGTAAAAGGAGTTTTTTCCATCGTAGCATGACTCCAGTAACAATTAGACTAAGCCACTCACGGCTCACCATCATACTGTTACATATTGTCGAACAAGCTAGTGGTTCCTATCATACAGTTTTATGTAAAACGATGGTCAAGCCCCATCGTCTGTCATGAACTAACTGTCAAAATCTACACATTCTATGTTGTTCGGATTCCAGGCTGTGTTCTTCCCACCATTCTTCGGCTCTTCGCTTATGTTATCAGCAAGTACAGAGTACCCCTATTAGACAACCAACTGTACAAATTACAAAACAGAGTCTTACTTTTTCCACACTCCATAAAAGGCTGTGGAAGCTTACTCTTTGCTAATCTATTCAATCTTCTTGCCACGGCATCAACTTACTCTTCCAAACACACATTCAATATTGGTGATCATAAATGTTCTAAGTTCTGAATCTTCAAAGGGTGAAGCACTCTTTGGAATCATCAAAGCGATTAATTTTTGCAGTCTTCTAAAGTTAACTCATCAAAGGACAGATTTATGGAACAATGCCTCGCTCTTCGAAACAAGTTCTAAACAAAGATCCAGGAAAGGGGAAAAACAAACATGTGCCAATACGCCAATACCAACAAACACGTACATTACAACAACATTAACCTATCGATGTGCTATTGCCGGAATACACATTTAAAATAAGCTGATAACATCATTTGCCTTACAAAGATGATATCTAACTATCTGACACTTCTTTAAAATCAGCTAACTGATATGCAGAAAATTTGATTGTTGATAAATTGATCAGAATCATCTTGCAAATTACTCTCAAGGTTCGTAATCTTCAACATGAGAACTGCATCCTCTAGCAACATTTATGCTTCACTGGGTGCGTGCTGTTTGCCTCCAAGCATGGTTGTTCACCTGCAGCCAAAAAATGTAACATTAGTACATCTCATTGTCTACAAATTCTATTCATAAAATATAATGCATCAGCTAGGAGTTTATGGTCTAACACCTAATGACCTAAACATCATATTCTAATCCAAGTTTAATCAGGTTGCCACAGACATGTAGATAATGAAATTGAATGCATTCAACAATCATATCATTTATGTATAAGATTTTCAGAACATCGATTCGAACAATCCAGCTTAAAAAACAAAGGTAGTGTTTGTTTCAACAAGTGCTCAGCAATAAGTGATTTTTAAGTGGTGGACCAGGCTAATAATAAGTGAAAAGTGATTTTTATGTTGTTTGTTTAGAACCAGTGTTCAGAACATAATGGACTTTTTCAGCCATTTTGAACCAGCACAAATCTCATGCTTAATTTATCTTCTTAATGCTTATTATAATTTTATGACAATTATACCCATGTATAATACCTTTCATTATACGTATGTCCAAAGTCCACATAGGATTCCTTCTTCTCTAATCTCATGAGGAACCGACTTGCACTCTTGACCCTTCCAAGCTAACTGATTAATACATATTATATTTTATTATATAATCATAAATACATAATCTACTTATTGATCTTTATAAAATAAGGTCCTATCTGTTTGTAGATTGTGGATGAATGTGCAGTATATAAGTCAATAATAGTTATTAGTCATGAAAGATCCATTAAATGTGTTCTTTCTATGATAATTCATTAGTTATATCATATGCATTGGGTTTAATTATTATAAAAATGAAAATGATGTATATAAATGCAATTAATTGTCTCGATTTTTTAATATGTTTTTATTTTGTTTGATTTTTTTAACCATGTTTTCTATAAGTATTTCTTAAATGTTCAATTATTATTTCGTGATGTCATTTTTTCGCAAAGAACTTCAGATTCATGTTTTTCAAATTGAAAATTTCAGTTTCATTAAGATGCATCCAAAGACTAGAATAAAAGAGGATAAATTTGTCAAATTTAAAATAATCAATTGTAAAACAGAAGTTTTGAAAAATGATAAACAAACAATTTTTTCAGCATTCAGTCTTCAGCATCCAGCATTCAGTATCCAGCATTCAGCATCCAGCATTCAGCAACCAGTATTCAGCATTTCGAACAAACACACCCTTTAAAGACAAAAAGCTCAGAATATATAGCTAACCTCGATTAGAAACTGAGATGAAATCCAATCTGGGGAAGCATAAGGTAGCACTACTTGTGCCTTTGGCTTTGGTGCTGCTTCAGAGACATAGTTGAGTCCAGTTGAGACAATGGAGTTTGGCTCCTCTACATCCTCTATACGAGATTTATCCATTTCAGTTGAGACCCAGCTTTGATCTTCTACATCATCTATGACAGCAGAGATATTGAGCTCAGTCTTTGATACCAAGGAGCTTGAACTGTTGATTTCCATCACCTCTGCTGTGAAGATTTTATGAATATCACCATCAATGGCTTGGAGAGTGACAGAGTACTTAAGACCGGCATCATCCACATCACATTCCATGAAAATGCAATCCACAAACTCCAGCTCTGTACCCTGCAGTAGACCATCTTTTCCATTGCTGTTGTGCTCCTTAACAAGAAACTCCTAGAAATTTTTCAAGAGGTGAGATCAGACGGACCACTAGGGATTTTGCAATCTTTGGTGCCTTAAAAACCTTTCTTAAGAAAGTGGAATGCATGTTGTTGTTGTCATCGCTTAAGTCTATGTTTTTTGTCACCTCGGTTTCGAAAACCCAGTAGTCCTGTTGATGGTGTGCTAGAAGAGTAATGGAGAAAACATCATAATTGTCCGTTTTGGCAACATCCCAGTCCACAACATCCACCAACTCCCAATGTGTATTCTTCAAAGCAAACTGTGCAGCAGTTTCAATATCAAGAGTAGGACAAATGTCACATCTGTAATCCCTTATGAGTCATATAATGTAATATGTGAGGGTAGAGTGGTCAGTATATGTAGTGAGCTGTTAGATGAGGGACATTTGTCAGTAGATGAGTGAAAGTAGGATTTGTTAGAGATAAGAGATAAAAAACACGAGTCTGAATGAAGGGATATGAATTGAGTTGTAATAGAACCAGAGGCTCAGTTTCGATTAGAAACTTGAGAGTTAATCAATCTTTTCTTCAAATTATGTTATTTGTTGATTAGATTGTTACAATATCCGACGATGATGAGGCTTTGCATTCTCTGGTTCTAAGGGTGAAGTGCACTCCTGTAATCCAATTGAATCCATGCAGTTGTTGCGTACCACCAGTACTGCGGTTCTGAAGACCCTATTAGGAGGATTATCATATTCGTCTTCATCCCGGACCTGCACTGTGAGAATAAGATAAAAGATTATACCAGCACCAACTACCATTGATGCTCCTTTCTCAATCCCTATCAACTTGTAATTTGTTTTCATCTTCAAGTTATGATGTTCTACAGTAAATTTAGCTGATTTAAGAACAGTAGGAATCGAGAAGATCAATCCCATAAAGTGGTTCTGGACGATCAAAATATCCTAGAGTCGACAAGCCTTTTACCGTTTTTAAATCCATTTTTGTCTTCATCTTGACAAAATCACAAAACAAACCAGAAAACTATATATATCTCTTAATATATCTCAATGAATCTCATGGTACGTAAGGGTGTTCTATATATATAAGCAAAATAACTAAAGGGGTTTTTAGTTTTTGGGCCACCTAAATAATATGTATTTAGGATGTAGGACGCTTTTAATTCATATTTAGAGTATGGGACGCCTTTCGTCAGTTGACTGCGTTGACCATAAACGAAAGTGTTGGTTTTTTCAAAAACCCATTTCTACCCCTACACGTGCTAAGCACGAGATATAAAACAACATTAAAAATATAAGGGGTTTTTAGGTTTTGGGCCACCTAAATAACACGTATTTAGGATGTAAGACGCGTTTAATCCATATTTAGAGTATGGGACGCCCTCCGTCAGTTGACTGCGTTGACCATAACTTATTATTTAGGTGGGCCAAAAACTAAAAACCCCTTTTGAGTTTGTATAACAAGCATAATTTGTTATTAGCATAAGATTTTTCTTACTGTAAGATGATTTCTTGGAGGCTTAGTAATATTATTCTTTATCATTTTGTGTTGGCTCAATCATAATTTTGTTTAATCGGTGGCTTTAACAGGGATTAGTCGACATGCAGAAACCCCCAGAACTCATATCTGCCAATATGACTGGACGTAATCATTTCTATGACTTTGAAACCTGTGAATACTTAATTAGTTGTGTTATTTTAATTTTCACTTTTGACCTTATGTTGCAGTATTGTGTGTTTATTCAGCGTTGTTCATGAGATTTGCATGGATGGTACAACCACGTAATTATTTGTTTTTAGCAGCCCATGTCACGAATGAGACGGTGCAACTCTATCAGTTCTCACGTTGGGCAAAGGCTCAAGGGTAAGGGATTCAAGATGTTCTGAGGATTTGAAGATTTCAATTCAAATAATATCCTTTATGTTCTGTATAGTTTAATGCTAATAAATATGGGATTCACGAATGGGTTTCAACGTAGTCAACTGACGGAGGGCGTTCTATACTCTAAATATGGATTAAACACGTCTTACATCCTAAATACGTATTATTTAGGTGGCCCAAAAACTAAAAACCCCTTATATTTTAAATGTTGTTTTATATCTCGTGCTCAGCACGTGGAGGGGTAGAAATGGGTTTTTGAAAAAACCAACACATTCGTTTATGGTCAACGCAGTCAACTGACGGATGGCGTCCTATACTCTAAATATGGATTAAAAGCGTCCTACATCTTAAATACATATTATTTAGGTGAGCCAAAAACTAAAAACCCCATGACTAAATAATCCTCCTCCTTATGTCACTTGACTTCTTAATTTACAATAATAATTAATTAGATATTATAATCCTATTCCTATTAATATAGCTAGGCTTTGGAAACTATTTCTTAATATGATAATATCAATGAATCTTTACCGTGAGACTAGATTAAATGCATGCTCTGGTCTTGGCCAGACAATACTGTGCAGGGAACGCCAGAAGAGTGGTCTCCTGCAAGAATGTTGTAACTGTTTGGGAATAGAAGTTACTGGATTTTCGGGCAACTGTTGTCAGGTTTGTAAGCACCAGTTATGCTGGGTGCAGTGCATTTGCTCAACTCGAGCACCCCTTTCAATTTAAGAAATACATACATTGTCAAAAATGTGGCTCCTCTCACAGTGTAATCTACAACTGCCAGACTAATTAAATTGCCACAGCCAAACAGGTGGTCAAATGAGTTTTCTGTCATGAACGATTTGTCAAAACCAAAGATCCGTCTTGCACCATTCTTGGCTTATGTTACTAGCAGCAAGTACCACTGCTAAACAACTATGTATGCCAATTACAAGAGTACTCTGCTAACAGCAAATTCAATCTTCTTGCCAGTGTCATCAACTCATTCTTGCAAGTACCACTTAAAATGTTGTGACTTCTGCTATGGTTCTTCTGAATCATCTAAAGTTATATCTATAAAGAACAGATTTGTAGAAAGAAGCCCCTATCTTCAAAAAAGTTTTAAACAAAAGAGCATCAAGAAAAGAAAAACAAACATGCACCAAAACATACAAGTCATTACAACAACATTAACCTATCAACATGTCATTACAACAACATTAACCTATCAACATGTCATTTTCCTTCATCAAAGATGATACCTAACTATTTAACACTCCTTTAAAATCAGCTAAATGATATGCTGAAAAGTTGATTGTTGATAAATAGATATTGCATAACCTTCTAATCTCCAACATGAATTATCCATCTAGCATATATTTAGGCTTCCACAGTGCATGCTGGCTGTCTCCAAGCGTGTTTGTTCACCTGCAGCCAAAAACTTAATCATTAGTTGACTCAAAAATTACTGGAAGCTGACTGCTGTGCCTAAAAGTTGTCAGAAGATCCAGCATAAAAGTCAATCCAAAGAGATTTTGCAATTATCAATTGATTGTGAATCCCAACAAAAAATAGAGAGATATTAATATTATACATGCAAACATAGTGAGCAACTAGATAATAAACGAACCACATTGCAATGAATATTGCAGGTCATAAAACATTTTCATACACTGACTTAGTTGTGAAAACTCTCTTTCGGTGTTAAGGCAATTCCTCATAAGTTTGCTATTAAGTTAACATGACGAAAAAACACAGAAACACCTTAAAAATTGCCAATTACCGTCTGTAAAATGTTGAACACACTCTCTTCAAGTAGTATATCTATTGTTAATTAAAAATTGCCATAGAATTACTCAGCAGTTACTTGTTATATTGGTTTTAGTAAGTCCGAAGAAAAAAGTAAAAAGAGCTTATGTCATAGCAACAGAGCTACAGCTCTCACAACTAGGTCCGAACATGTAATCAACTGGCACCAAAGATACATGATATGTAGATCATCAAATTAATGAATTCAACAATCTCATCATTTATAAGATCTCCAGAACATCAATAGAATTAGCGCTAGCACAATTAAGCTTAAAAAAAAACCGACAGAGTTCAGAATATGTAGAAATGAGGCTAACAAGCTAACCTGGTTTAAAAACTGAGAAGAAATCCAATTTGGGGAAGCATAAGGTAGCACTACTTGTGGCTTTGGATTTGGTGATGCCTCAGAGACATACTTGAGTTTAGCGAAGACCAAAGAATTTGGCTCTTCTACATCCTTTATATCAGATTCTTTCATTTCAGTTGAGACCCACCTCTGATCTTCTATATCATCTAGGACATCAGAGATATTGAGCTCAGTCTTTGATCCCAAGGTGTTTACTTCCACAGCCTCTGTAGAGAAGATTTTATGAATTTTTCCATCAATGACTTGGAGAGTGATAGAGTACTTGAGACCAGAATCGTTGACATCACATTCCATGAAAATGAAGTCCACAAACTCCAACTCTGTACCCTGCAGGGGACAGACCATCTGTTTCATTGTCAATTATAATAACATATTTAGGTAACAGTGAAGAAGAATTTAGTGTATGATTAGAAAGAAAACATGGCAAGCATCTCTCCCAGAAATTTTTGAAGAGGTGATTTGGTGCCATATAAATACAAAACTTTGAAGTCTCTCTCCTGTTGCCACTAGGGTTTCTAAAATTTTCAACTAGTGCCACCCAGTATTCCTCTTCCACTTCCAGATTTGGTAGATGATAATTCCTCTTTGCTAAAAAAGTCACTTGTAAAGAAATCAATTCTTCAGAGTTCACAACATCCACCAACTTCCACTCTGAATCCTGCAAAAAAATTCATAAGATGGTACTACTACTAGCAACGACAAAATTATCACTAAAATTACTTACCTTGTTGGAATTATTTATTCTATTCACAGCATCCTTAGCAACAGTTTCAATCTCATGATGGGGTTTTTCGTTGTTTGCCTCCTCTAAGGGTAAAGTGTACTCTTGTAGTCCAACTGAATCCATGAACTTGTCGCCTACAACCAGCACTGCTGTTATGAAAACCTTCCCACTCACCAAAATCGAGGTTTAGAATTTTGTTCCCATAATCAGATGAAACTACCCTTTTTTGCCATCTATTCTATTTTGAATTCCAACCATCTGCTTCTTTTAGTTGTTCAATGCCTATGTATTTATCATATTATAAAACAAATTGAATCTAGCAACCCTTGCCCTCCAAAACTGGACATATCTATATCAAATGGACAAGGTTTCAAGCAACATGTCTATGACATGATTTGTGGCAACATCTATCTGTCTGACCTAATTTTTCCTCGATCCATCTATAAAATATTCGATTTATATCAATTATATTTATAATAATTGGTGAAAAAATATATATTACTATGCATTACGATTTCAATGGCATCTATTGATATTCAGTTGCACTATTGCATCTACTGTGCATTACCTTTGCACTATTGATATTCAGTTCCACATAATTTTGTTTAGTATTGGTGTTCTATTGGATGACAACAAATTAATTTCCTTTCTGTTGCAATGGTGGCAAGTGCACTTGAACCTCTGGGCAGATCAACATTTATTAGAGTTTTCCTGGATTATTTTTCAGAAACCCTACCGTATTAAGTTATATGGAATCCATGGTCCATGAGGAATGCAGTAATACCGAACTTGAATTTGCCATAAACCAAAGCTCATGACTCTATCGAAATTCTCAATATCATACTTCGAAAACAACTTTGTTTCCGACATCTTCTACAGCCTAAGCTCTGATACCAAATTGTTGGGAAATTGATAATAATTCAATAAACCCAAAGTGTGGAATAACCTAAGATCTAAAAGAAACAAGTAATGATAATAAGAAAAACGAAAACCAATACACAAGATATACGTGGTGAAAAGATCACGGGGAATAAACCACCACAAGCAAAATAAAGAACTTTATTATCTTCCACCAAATGGATTAAAAAATGAGATTTCACACCATTTACAAAAAGAACACAAACATAAAAATCCCCCATAAAAGATTGCTCCCAAGATTTTTGCCAAAGCCTCCCAAACCTCAAAATCCCCAAGGTTTGAATCTCTCAAAACTTCCTTAGACTATTGTTTCATGTGGATTCCAAAACCTCTTTAAGATTTCCTACATCATTGGCAGTATAGGAACAACTTATAACAAACTTAGCAGATAGAGATTTCAATTGTATTAAGGATCCATCTGGGAAACTAGGAGGAAGAATCCTTACAAATGCACAACTTCGTCGGGAGTTAATGGATATAATGAATATGTGTAACTTTGTGGAAATAGAAGGAAAAGGGGCCAAGTTTAGGTTTACATGGACAAACAAAAGAAAGGATGTTGGCAACATACATGGAAATTTTGATCATGCATGTTCTGGCAAATCCAAGTTGGAACTCCCTGTTTTCTTTGGCTAAGGTAACCTATTTACCTTATTTACACTCTGATCACATGCCTGTTGTACTTACTTTTTTTTCTAAATCAATTTTAAGACCTTGGCCTTGTAAATTTGAAGCATGTGGGCTTGATGATCTATCTTATAATGATGTGGTGATAAATAACTGGTGTAGTTAATCCCCCCATCTCCTTGTGACTTCCTTTATCATTATCTTAGAAATGTTAAAAAATAGTCCTCCCTTTGGAATTTGTTTGTGTTTTGGCATCATCCAACACCATAAAGTTACTGCTTGGCAAAACATGATTGTTTTTCAGTCAATTCCTAAAGATAACATCTGAGAGCCAATCTTTCCAAAGAAGTTGCTCTTTATAAGGGTTTTAACACTGGAATAATAAAGAAAAAAAAATTTCGGCTGAAAGATTTAGGTTTTTTTGTGATAAATTTTAGGATGTAAACACCTATTTCTTGATTTTTTTTTCCATTAGAATGGTGTCATTAAAGAGAGAGCTAAGTTGATTCACAGTTTGAAGGACCTTTCCTCTGATCTTCAAGTCTCTGATCAACTACTCTTAATGTGCTTATTGTCAATCATTTCAAGTCTATTTATCAAAATGCAACCTCCTCTAGAGATGATTTTTCAGCTTGGTTTTAGGATTGTGTTATTCCTGTAATTTCAGAAGATGATAATCTCTTGTTGCCTCAAAATCCATCAATAAAGGAAGTGAAGAACCTAATGTGGGCTATGAAGCCATGGAAAGGACCTAGTGTTGATGGTTTTCCTGGTGGTTTCTTTAAGAAATTTTGAAGTGTGGTGCAAAGTCCCTAATCCTAGGTCTTTATGCACCACACTCTCATTACCTTGATTTATAAAGTCCCTAATCCTGAGACCCCTATTGACTTTAGACCCATCAGTATATGTAATTTTGCATATAAAATTATCACTAAAACTACTTCTTGTAGATTCAAATTTGTCCTTCCCAAGTATTAGGATTTTGATCCCTTGATTGGTGATCAACCACCAAGACCCTTTGATTGGAGATCTTAAACCACCGAAATTTAATTAAATTGTCAAAAATTGAGTTTTGTAATGCATCCATAGCCTTATATAGGCAAAAAGTAAAGACTCCTAATTACTCTAGAATTACTAAAGAAGATAGACAACAAATAGCAAACCGACGGTAGTATGGTTTCCTAACATCCTACCCCCCCCCCCCCCCCCCCCTCTTAAAATACGGCTTGTCCTCAAGCCGAAAAATTTGGAAAATGGACAGAAAAATCTGGATAATCTTCCCATGTAGCTTCCTCAACAGGATGATCCTTCCATTTAATAAGCCAACGAGTTATTGCACAATTGTTCTTCTTGAAAATACCACGATGTAAAACTCTCTCTGGCACCCATTCCGAAACATCAGCAAAATTTGGTAATGTGGATTCAGGAGCAACATTGTGACCCAACTTCAACTTCAAACCAAAAACATGAAAAACAGGATGTATACGACAACCTTTAGGACGTGCCAACTTATAAGCAACAGAACCAATCTTAGCAACAATTTGAAATGGCCCATAAAAACGGGGTGAGAGCTTAAAATAAGTCTGAGAGGCAACAATGGACTGGCGATAAGGTTGCACCGCAAAGTACCCAATCATTTACCTCAAAATGACGTTCAGTGCGATGAGAATCAGCAAATAGTTTCATGTGAGCTTGGGCAGATTGCATATGATCCTTTAAATGCAATGTATGATCTTGATCCCGTAAGACCACATCAACAGTATGAACAACAGTAGTACCAGGAATATAAGAAGATATTGAAAGAGGAGGAGGACTATTGTAAATACATAAATTTACATAAAATAAAAACGAGCTAAAAATAACAAAATACAAGTAAAGTGATACATGATATTTACGTGGTTCGACAATGGTGCCTACGTCTACGGGAGAGATGAGTATTATTTTATTGATATGAGATGAGTAGAGATGAGAGAGCTAGAGAGAGCTTATCCTTTTTACATGAAATAGATAGGGAATTACAATTGATCACATGTGATATAAATCACATTGATGTTGTAACGGAAAATAACGGACAAATAATAATGGAGAATATTAGATCTTGATCTTGTGGTTGTTGGCATTAACCTGCATTGCCACGTAAGCGCCACACGAGCTGATGAGTCATCGAGTTGGGCCAAGTTAGAGTATGACTTGTACTGCATGTCGGGCGGGCCAAGTCGTTGGAAATAGACTTGAGCTCGGGTGAGCTCGATGAAAATAAGTTTGACGTCGATGTAGCTCGATTGAGGTCGGATGAAATAAGTGCAGAGTCGGTGTTTATGACTTCCAAACGTTATTTGGAAGACTGTGTTGGGCTTAGGTATGCTCGCTAAGTGAGCTCGGTAGAGCTCGGTGGTAGGTATATACATAGCCTCTTTTCATTCAGATTGACGGAAAAGAGTGCATACGAGTTGACTTCGATTTGGATAAAAAACGAAAAGAAAGTTAGATTCAGCTGAACAAAAGGCGCGCAATGCCTTGTTCAATTTTCAAAGATTCCTTGAAACGAAAGGTCCTGATGCCTTATTCAATTTTTAGAGATTCTTTGAACGAAAGGTCCTGATACCTTGTTCAATTTTTGAAAATTTGTTGAACGAAAGGTCCTGATGCCCTGTTCAATTTTTGGAGATTCTATTTGATTTTGAACGAAAGGGCGCAATGCCTTGTTCAATTTTTGGAGATTCCTTGAACGAAAGGTCTTGATGCCTTGTTCAATTTTTCTAGATTCCATTTGAATTTGAACGAAAGGGCGCAATGCCTTGTTCAATTTTTGGAGATTCCTTGAACGAAAGGTCCTGACCCCTTGTTCAATTTTTGGAGATTCGTTGAACAAAAGGTCCTGATGCCTTGTTCAATTTTTCGAGATTCCATTTGATTTTGAACGAAAGGGCGCAATGCCTTGTTCAATTTTGGAGATTCCTTGAACGAAAGGTCCCGATGCCTTGTTCAATTTTTGGAGATTCGTTGAACGAAAGGTCCTGATGCCTTGTTCAATTTTTAGAGATTCGTTGAACGAAAGGTCCTGACGCCTTGTTTATTTTTTTGAGATTTCATTTAACTTTAAACGAAAGGGCTCAATGCCTTGTTCAACTTGTTTTTTGAATGAGAGGGCAGTGCCTCGTTTTGAGTTTTATAGATGACATAGTGACGCCATTTAGAATTTCACCTGTAAAAAAAGCAAGTGAAATCGATCAATGTGGCACATATGTGTGAAAGTAGCTCATATATAGTGAGGTCGTATTTGGGTGAGCTGCACATACAGAGAGCTACACCAAAAATATTTATTGTTAGTAGCAAAGAGTGCCAATAATAATATTTACAAAAATAATAATGGTCCATTGTATAGGTTTTTGATAGACTTGATAATCCCAAATGTTCCTGCATTCGAGGTCTTACGAAGTGCTCATATAAGTCAAAATCTTCTAAAATGCCTCGTAGAATTAGCGGAAGTTTTGCAATTTGCCTCCATAGTAGAATGAAGGTTTTACTAATTGTCTTGTTAAGATTTTCCTGAGACTTGAGAAATTGATTAGTACTTGGGGTCTTTTGAATTAGCCCCAATATAATATTAACAATATTGAATGAAAAATAACATTTAGAAAGCAATAGATGCAATCTGTACATAAAGAGAGAGCTACACGGTCTGTTAAATAATTGTAGATCAGATATGTACAATACACATAAAAGATTTATGCTAGCCCTAGTATGAGTGGCCAAAGGAGGTTATTTGTACTTAGTTGAGTTAAGTAGTTAAATTTGAGCTCGTTTTGCTAGAGCTAAAGTGAGCATGTATAAGCAATAACATCAAATGTGATGACTGAGGTTCTCAGTGATATGGAAAATGAGATAAAAAAATGAAATATGCAGTATATGCACAACAAATAAAATTGTGGATGATATTACTGATCTAAGAGAAAAATAAAAGCCAATTATATGGCTATATATAAGGAAGGAACTTTAATCAATATCATCATTAACATGTGAAAAAAATACATTCCATATAATATGTGAATGATGGTGTCATAAAAGGTGCAATTATTAATTGAATTGCAATTGTATAATAGAAATAAAATTCAGGTTAATATATACATTAATGATATTTCAGTTTTGGTCAATATTTGACCACTTGAAATAATAGCCAAAGTTATTGTTAGTAAAACCAATAACTTGATAATATTTTTATTAATTTGACATTTATGTCTAAAATTTTGTAATGGTGATAATTGATAATAATCTTTGAATATCAACATAATACCAATTGAGATTGGTCCATTACCATAAGGTAATAAGGTGTATTAATGCTAATTAAGCACAGACTTTATTAGTGTGATGTTATAGTTGTTAACTTGCGGACCAAAGCCCACAATTGTTTTAACACCAAATGTAATTGATATTATTAGGAAATTTAGTTTGACCAAATTATGTTTTAATCATAGGTGAAAATATCGTGCGTGCCGGGCGGATATTCGCGATATTTTCCGTTTTTCCAGAGATCGGCACGGTACGGCACACGGAATATATTCGGATATTAAAACACCCCATGCCGGTCGGCATAAATCGGATATTCGCGGCATAAATCGGCAAAAACCGATATTTATCGAAATTTTGGAAATTTTCAATTTTAAAATTAACACATTTATTTTTAATCCCCCCGAACTAGAATTTTCGATGAGATTATCAAAAAAATGTCCAAAAGGCACTAGACGTTTGGAAACTTTCGCGACGAACTTGATGGCCCTCCAAGAGCAATATATCAGAAAGAAACGAAAAAAAAGCACGCCCATGCCAAAATGAAGTTCTCTCTCACTTATGGCAAACCAGTATACTGTTTGTATCCAAGGTTTGTTTTTGTGTAATGAATAATTGGTATCCAAGGTCGTACGAGCAAGCAATGTCATGGGAATATTATTGTACTGAGTTCGTCCCCACACGTATGCGACTCGAAGCTCATCGGTTTGACAAGGGGCGTCTATCATTCTGGGGTTAGCATGTCTTTTATTTTGATTATTAAAATAAAACTATGGGTTGAGTTGTAATGAGGTTGTTTGTGTTTAGTTCTTGTATTGTAAACATATAAAATTTCTATGAATATCCGCCCGATATTTACGATTTTTTCACGTATGAGTAAAACTATCTTGTGTAATACTTCCGTCTTAGCTTCCTTGTATGATTTGTCGTGTGTTTAATTTGTAATGTATGTTTTTCTTTTAATTATATGTTTATATATCGAAAAATTCAAAAAATCACGGAAAGTGCAGAAAACCTCCCAATTTGCCGAATTTTTCGCGAATATTCGCGAATATCCGCGATATTTTCCGGTTTTTTGAATTTGCCAAACCTTTATAATCCGACACATGAGGTCGGATATCCGCGGAATTTTCCGTTTTTTTGAGGATCGGATATCCGCCCTTTACTGATATTTTCACCTATGGTTTTAATAACCATTTCATTCACTTGTGTGTGAGGGGATAAAGTTGATCACGTAGATAGTAAATAACAATATAAGTGATATAGGATAATAAAAAATGAATGTCATCATCAGTATATGAATTATGAAATATATGTATTCTGTGTATATAATAATACTGTCAGAATAAAAGAAATGTATCATAATACCGATCTCAAGCTGGTTACTCCAAAGGCATATAATTAAATAAAAACAACTTATCTGAAGTATGAGTTCCGGATGATCACGTTTATGGTGCAAGAGGATATGATCTGTTGCTTTGCCTCTAACATAAAAAAAAATTGATTTGATGGAAGCCCCAAATGAAGAAACTACTAATCTTGTATTTTGAGAATTCCAAACATATTGATTTGGTGATATTGAACACAAAACTTTTAACCCCGTTCGTGGTTGTGTACGTTCGGTTCACGAACAGTCGGCGCCAATGTAAATACATAAATTTACATAAAATAAAAACGAGCTAAAAATAACAAAATACAAGTAAAGTGACACATGATTTTTACGTGGTTCGGCAATGGTGCCTACGTCCACGGGAGAGATGAGTATTATTTTATTGATATGAGATGAGTAGAGATGAGAGAGCTAGAGAGAGCTTGTCTCTTTTACATGAAATATATCCCTTTATGTAGATAGGGAATTACAATTGAGCACATGTGATATAAATCACATTGATGTTGTAACGGAAAATAACGGACAAATAATAATGGAGAATATTAGATATTGATCTTGTGGTTGTTGGCATTAACCTGCATTGCCACGTAAGCGCCACATGAGCTGATGAGTCATCGAGTTGGGCCAAGTTGGAGTATGACTTGTACTGCATGTCGGGCGGGCCAAGTCGTAGGAAATAGACTTGAGCTCAGGTGAGCTCGATGAAAATAAGTTTGACGTCGATGTAGCTCGATTGAGGTCGGATGAAATAAGTGCAGAGTCGGTGTTTATGACTTCCAAACGTTATTTGAAAGACTGTGTTGGGCTTAGGTATGCTCGCTAAGTGAGCTCGGTGGTAGGTATATACACAACCATTAAGAACTTTGAATCACAATGAACACAAAGAATAAACATGGGGCTTTTGCATTATCTAGAGTGTTTCAACCAGTCCCCCTAAAAGGGAACTTAGCTACTCATCCTTGATAATGACACCATGGAATAAGTAAATAAAAAAGACAACATCATAAGAAAAAAAGAATGGATTATTATTGAGAATAAGAAGAGTTGAGTTCAATTCAAGAGAATGAACTAGCCTAAACCCTAGCTACTACATCTCTTTATATAGAGAATACAAAGCATATTACTTGCTCACAAATAAAGTAACTTGCTCCCCAAGTTAGGTCAAATTCGTGGCTGCTGCTGTAAGCCTTCTAGAAGCAGAAAGACTTCATGAAAACCTAATTCTTTTGGTCCTAAGTTGTAGTCTGGACCAAGACCTTCAGATAGGCAGCTCATTAGCCCAAATCAGAGTTCTGGATCTTCATATAGAGCATTTTTAATATTGGACTCAATTATAGACTTCAATGGATCCTTTGATTTGTGGGCTTTATTATAACTTGGATTGAGCTGGGATTTGGACCACCCATCTTGGACATAAATTCAAGTCCATAGGACTAGTTCACGGGGTGCCCTCAGCAACTCTGTGGGTGCAAATAGTAATTCCTCTCCTTTGTGCAAATAGCATTTTTTTTAATGGCTTTTCTTGGCTTTTGGCGGGCTTTAACACAATATTCACATTTTAGCTCATGAAACCTACACAAATGACAAGAAAGCACTAATCAATAGATATAGGGAAATCATATTGACACCCGGTGTTTTACAAAGAGCTATCCAACAACTTAGATGCAAATTAATCATACCCAAATACACTAATATACTAAGAGCTATCCAAATTTTAAGAAAAAATAATAATAATAGAAGAACATAAAGTAATAACATTAGTGATAAAAAAATTTACAATTTGATAATCCTAGAGAGTTTGTATTATAAATTAATCACAACTAGAATATATATTTTTTTCAAAACAGTTGTGTTTGAATGTTAGAGAATTATCAAAATGTTAAGAACACGGGATTAGAATTCTTTGGCTTAAACTTTAATTGAAATTATTTGAATTATTTGTATTTTACAACAAAGATTAAATTAATTAGAATCTATAAACATATCTACAATATTCATTTGCAACAAAGAATATGGATTCTCACCATATTTTTGAAATAAGAAATTTGTAAATTGTTATTATCACAAGAAGCAAATAAAACCCCACAACAAATATAGTTTCAAAATTGGTTTATGACAGTCAATTTCATGCAATTTCATTATTAAGAAGCTTTGAATGCCTTCAAGTATTGAATTTCTATATTAATAGAATTTAGGGAATTGAAGAAGAAAAAAAAGAGAGTTTTTTAACAATTAATAATTTGAGATATGGGTGGCTCTTAACACTTAGGTGCCCATAATATACTTTAGTTTTCGGGTGGAATGAACTTAAGATATAAGCAAAGACTATGCAAACAAGGTGTTATTCGGGGGATAAATATACACTTTTGAGGACTTATCACAATGCCATTAAGTGTTTGATATTGTTCTGCGTGAAACAACCAGCCTTCAGGATTACTGCCATCAAATCGGGGAAAATCAATTTTAAGACTTCGACCATAGATAATCGGGCCACCATGGACATTATTGTCATCCCTTTGTGGTTGGGAAGGAGCATCGACAGGTTGTTGTGCTTGATGACCATTCAACATGTCCTTGATTTCCTTAAGCATTGCATCATTATTTTTACACAACAACTCTGGTATATTATCCATCTGTTCTGTGAGTTCGGCAACTTTGTCTTCTAAAGTCTTGACTGTCATTATGAGAAGAGGAAACAAAAATTTGGTTTTTGAAGGGAATTAGTGGACTTAAATAAATCAAAAGAAGAATATTTTCTAAGAAAAAAAAACTTAAGTCTATTGCAAAGTGGAGAGGACAGCCGAAATCGAAAGCTCTGAATACCAAATATTAGGATTTTGATCCTTTGATTGGGGATCAACCACCAAGACCCTTTGATTGGAGATCTTAAACCAACAAAATTTTATTAAATTGTCAAAAATTGATTTCTATAATACATCCATATAGCTTTATATAGGCAAAAAGTAAAGACTTAATTACTCTAGAATTACTAAAGAAGATAGACAACAAATATAAAACCGACAATAGTATTGGTTTCCTAACACCAAGTTTGTTTCTATCCAACAAGGTGCATTTATTGAAAAAAGATCCGTTGGATCACATTTTGGTTTGCCGTGAAGTCTTACATTCTTTTAAAAGGAAGAAAGGAAGAAAATGATGGCTCATCATTGAGTTGGATTTAAACAAAGCATATGATACAATTAATTGGAGGTTAATTGGAAGTTTTTGAAACAGACTATGCAAAAACTTGGCTTTAATAGTAACTGGATTAAGAAGATCATGTTCCGTGTTTCTTCTGTTGGAATTTCCACTTATAAAAGCCCAACCCATTATGTGGTCCATGTATATTTAACATTGGTTTAATATAGAAATAAGCTAATTAGTAATAGGTTATGTGGAAGTCATATCTACCGTAGATCTTAACTATAATGGATGGTCTAGATCTAATGGGTTTAGGTTTTGTAGATTTAGGTCCTCTCTCCACCTCTATAAATAGGTGTATGATCTCCATCCTTATACACTTACTATTACAACACATTAAGGTTTTAGAGGCAAGGAGAGAGAAACCTAGATCTTGTGCAACTTCTCAAATCATCAATAGCTATGGACAAAGGTATGTGTAGTGATTAATTATATGATTCATGATCCTTATTGTTTATCAATAATATTACTATGTTTATATGTGGTATCAGAGCCAATATGAATCATGTTTTTACTTCTACAATTACTGTAAAATAAAATTTTGTATTATAGTTCCGCATCAAGAAACAGTGTTTATTTATTTACGGTTCAATCATGTTCTTGCATAATTTGTTTTGTTACATGATTAAATAACGTAAAGTGTGTATTATAAAGGGTTTTTGGGTTTTCTCTCTGGTTATAGGCAATAGTATTTTTATTTTATTTTTGACTTTAACATCACCGTCCAATATAATATTATATTATGATTCTAAAGTAAGAAGCAGTATTCTTTATTTTATCATGGTTGCTACGTTTCACTAAATTTATTTTAGCAGTATTCTTTGAATTGAATCATGCCTATGTAGTGTAATATGGTTGACTGAACACATAAAATTGTGTCTGTACGTGTTGTTTTTCATTGGTACGGGACCTTTGGGACTTATGAAGTACCCTTTTTCACCAATTAAAAATCTTGTTGACTATAATATGCATGATGCTTGTTTAATTGAATTAATTAATGTATGCAACACAAATTCTACCCACATACTCACATGCTTCATGGTTATGATTAATAAAGGCTAGCAAGTTTTAAAAGACGTGTAAATTAATGTGTCATCAGAATCAATATGCAGTAACAATTTATTGTTTTTCTGTGTATTCATGAAAGTTCTTAGTAGACAGAGTCCACATGAGGTCATGGTGTCAAAGGGACATTAAAGATTAAAAAGTAACTTAGGAATTATTGAATCAAAATCCCAAACTGTTTTGACCAAATTTGAATTGTCTTGAATCTTGATTGGTCTGGTTCAGCCCAACTACCCAAACTGTTTGGATTAAATTGCACCTAGTCGCCTTTACTGTTATAACTTATAACTCATTATGAAAGTGTTATGGGTAAAACTATGTGTATAATTTTAGTAGTTTGGTATTAAATTCTTGCCGTTGTGCATTATGTATCATAAAACTGTAAAGGTAATTTTATAACAAGAAAAGTTTTTGTATTCACCACAGTGATTACAACACTAAGTGTTATGAAAATTATATTTTTCTGTTTAATATTCATGATAAGTTTTTATTGGTATATCACCACAGTGACTCCAAGTATGAGTATGAATATTGAATATTAATTTTCTTGAACATTCATATTACGTTTGGTATCACCACAGTGAATCAAATTATTTTGAATGTTAGACTAACTATCTCATCGGCTTTTATTATTCACTTGCATTATTGACTTACCCACAGGTAGATCAAGAATATGTTAGATAGGACAATATTATGGGGTTGCTCATATTTATGATTAAATAAGTGTAGGATATCCACAGATGCCATGCTTAGTTTGATTATATAATATGTCACCCAAGTATGTTCTTTATCAAATCTTAGTCATATTAGTTTAATTATGTGTTAATTAATGTAGTGAGTATGTTTTACTTTTATTGCAGTTTCCCTCCCCATTAGTCTTAATTCGCATCCTTCATCTGTTCCTATCCTGAATGGAACTAACTTTTCGGACTGGAATGAACAAGTCCAATTTAACTTGGGAGTTCTAGATCTAGATTTGTGTTTCCTCTCTGATGAACCCGCTGCTATTACTGATGAAAGCAGTGAGGCTGAGGCAAACATGCATTATTCATGGACTAGATCGAACAGACTAAGCTTAATGTTTATGCAAATGACTGTTGCAAACAACATTAAGTCATCTCTCCCTGAGACCACCGCAGCTAAGGAGTATTTGAATAACATTAAAGAACGTCTCCGCACTGCTGACAAATCACTGGCTAGAAAATTATTGGCAGAACTGACTACCATGCGTTTTGATGGTACTCGGAGTATGCATGACCATGTTCTTGAGATGACTAATCTGGCTGCAAAATTGAAGAAATTAGGCATGATTGTGGATGATTCGTTTCTTGTCCAATTTGTCCTAAATTCTTTGCCTCCTCAGTATGGGCCTTTTCAGATTCACTATAACACTATTAAGGATAAGTGGAATGTGAATGAATTGTCCAACATGTTGGTTCAAGAAAAGGCACGTCTTAAGCAGCAGAATACTCATGTCGCTCAAGCTAATCTCATGGTTCAAGGAGCTGGAAAGAACTATTCGAAAAAGAACGCTGGGAAAGGCATGAAGCGTGGCCCACCCAAGCATAATGAATCTGATAAATCTACACCAAAGAAAGGAAAAAGTGATTTGAAGTGTCATTTCTGTAAAAAGACTGGGCACTTTCAGAAGGATTGCTTGAAACGTAAAGCTTGGTTCGAAAAGAAGGGTAAGCCTTGTGCTTTTGTATGTTTTGAATCAAACTTGATTGAAGTTCCTTCTAACACTTGGTGGATTGATTCGGGTGCTAATGTTCATTTTTCAAACTCGATGCAGGGATTCCTTACAACCCGGACCATAAGTCCAAATGAGGCCTTTCTCTACATGGGAAATCGAGTTAAAGCCCAACTTAAAGCCATCGGAACTTTTCGTTTAGTTTTAGATACTGGTCATACTTTAGACTTACAACAAACTCTTTATGTTCCTTCTGTTTCTCGTAATTTATGTTCTATGTCCAAACTAGATCTTGATTGCTATTTTTTTAAAATAGGAAGTGGTTGTTTAAATTTGTTTAAAAATTCATCCCTTGTTGGTTCTGGAATTTTGATGAATGGTTTATATCGAGTTAATCTAGAACATACTTTTTCTGAATCACTTCTTACCTTGCATCCTAATGTTGGAACTAAACGAAGTTCAATGAATGAGAATTCATCTTTCTTGTGGCATAAAAGATTGGGTCATATATCCAAAGAAAGAGTACGTAGATTAGTAAAAGAAGGGGTTCTCCTGAACCTTGATTTTACTGATTTTGGTGTGTGTGTGGATTGCATTAAGGGCAAGCAAACCAAACACACAAAGAAAGGAGCCACAAGAAGTACACAGCTTCTTGAAATAATACATACAGACATATGTGGACATTTTAATGTTCCATCTTTTGGTGGAGAAAAGTATTTTATTACCTTTATTGATGATTTTTCTCGTTATTGTTACATCTATCTATTGCATGATAAATCTCAATCTGTAAATGCTGTTGAAATTTACATAACTGAAATTGAGAGACAGTTAGATAGAACAGTGAAAATTATACGATCTGATAGAGGTGGTGAATTTTATGGAAGGTATGATGAAACGGGACAACATCCCGGTCCTTTTGCCAAACTTCTAGAGCGGTTAGAAATTTGTGCCCAATACACAATGCCTGGTTCTCCATGGCAGAATGGTGTAGCTAAAAGGCGCAATCGAACACTTATGGATATGGTTCGAAGTATGATGAGTAATTCTAACTTACCCATATCGTTGTGGATGTATGCTCTAAGCACTGCGGTGTATATTTTGAATCGGGTTCCAAGTAAGGCAGTTCCAAAGACACCTTTTGAACTGTGGAAAGGGTGGAAACCTAGTTTAAAACATTTACACATTTGGGGTTGTCAAGCCAAAGCTAGAATATACAATCCACACGAAAGGAAATTGGATCCGAAAACAATTAGTGGTTATGCGTATTAATTGAATTTGTTTGATTTTGATTTCATGAAATTGATTTCATTATTCGGTTATTGTTGGAAAATTGATAGGAAAGCATGTTAGTGTGTTGATTTGATTCTAACATGATATTGATTGTGATAACTCTTAATTGACGCTGCAATGAATTATTAAATTATTGGTGATATTATTCATGTATAATTTTCATGCCAAAGGTGAGATTGCATATTTTGAAATTTATGCGCATTGATAGTTAAGATGCATTTAAATTGAATGTATGGATTGATTTGTGTGAAAAGGGCTTTCGAGACAGAGACTGTTTTGAACAGTCTGAATTTGGGGAGACGTCCCTGGAGTGTACGGAGAGTATTGCTCGGTGTCGCATACAGAAGTACACTCAGTGGTGCTATGTCACCAACCTTATGAGCCTGCGGAGAGTATTGCTCGGTGTCGCATACAGATGCATGGCTGGGGTACTGCGGTACCAGATGATTTGATATCAGATGGATGGGCTTTATGCCATATGTGTGATGATTAGATTGTTTATATAATTGTTTATTGATTCGAGTTGCTGGAATTGATATAATGATTATAATTGATACATGTATTGTATTGCTATATTTTATTGTGTGCACTGATTCCGTCCCTGGGATCAAGATTGGATATCAAGTTGTGTAACTTGCTAGCGTTTAATCGCTCCTTTCTCCCTTCCTTCCAGGAAACAGGTAAAGCGATTCTCGGAGGGTGCGAAGAGGATCTAGTTGGAGATAGTTAGCTAAGCAGGTGCTCTAAGTTGTAGTTAGTCTTTTCTTATCAGTGTAGCCCTTGGGGCAAACACAGTATGTTATCCTTTCAGTTGTGTGTTTTTCTTTCAGTTCAACCCTTGTATATATGTATATACAGAGTTCGGCTTGAATAAATCTTCCGCTGTTGTTTTGTTCGAATTTTGTTCGTGTGATATTTTATTATTCTGTCCTTACATGGATATTGGATTTGGAGCTTGGTGTCACGTGGCAGTAGTGTGAACCTACGGTCCATGGTGGGCATATGGAGAACATTACGACTCTGGAATCTGGTCTTAGCCTGATCAACTAGGATTGGATTTTGGGGGCGTCACATGAATCTCATGTTCACCTTTTCTTTTAGTGCAAGTTTGCTAAGACCATCTGGCATCTGCTTTGGTCTGAATCAAGAGTCATTACTCATACTATGGCTATCAATATGGCTTGGTTCTTTTCTCTACTTAAGCTTCTTAAAAACCAGCCTGATTTGATCTTTTTCAATCTTAGAAGTTAACTCTTGATCAGGTTTGGAGGAAATCATGTGTTAAGAGTTCTGAGTTCTATTTTGTTTTTTAAAAAAAAATTAACTTTTAATAAAATTAATTTTTATTTAATTTTTTTTTCTTTTCATAAAAAAAGTTTTTTAATTATTATTATTATTATTATTTTGTAGTAATAGCGTTGGCGTTATCTAAGAGACTCATTGCATCTACTTTGGCTTATGACTTGCACTTTTGTTGTGACGAGATGTCCTATAGATACCTCTATACACAAGCAGTAGTTGCATTGGAAGCTGCGATTACTATAACAAAAAAAAAGTCAAGCTATCATAAGAAATTGGTTGACTATATATTTCAAAATTATAGCCAAAGAGGGGCAAGACTAGGTGAAGTTGTTAAATACATTCGGGTCAACAACGGTCACTTGGAGTCTGACTATAATGCCAAAAACATAGCATCTACGAACAAAATTTACCCCAACAACGTTCACTTAGAGTCTGACTGCAACGCCTAATCCAACAGACAATGCCAGGAAAAAAACAATTTTGAAGGGACTTATCGTAGTTTCCATCAAGTGGAGGAAGTTCGATGCCAAGTACACGGTGAGGAAGCTATAGTTTTTAATTTGTACATAACATTTAGAGAACAAAGAGGAATTAGTAAGTTGGGCATTAATCTAAGATTGGAATGTGGAGAATCCCATTAATCTATCTATACTCTCTATTAAAGTTGGGCATGCCCTTAAGAAATATTCTCTCCACATTAGAGAAAAATTGATCCTCTAATGGAAGAGAATTTGATTAAAACTTGGGATTTAAGGGTTATTTTAGAACTTTTAAATAATATTTAATTAGTAAATCTATTATTAATTTAATTCTAAATTAAATATTTAAGGTTAACCCATATAAGATAAACACTAATTTGTAAACACCATTAATTAATCCATTGTTACAACTTACATTATCGTTACAATAAACTAAGAGCAACTTACATTATTGACAACATTCTTTATTGTTATTTTTGTGCGGGGGAGTGTAGAAGCATATGATAAAGAATGTTAAAAGTGAGACACAGAATAACCATGTTGTTCTAGCTGTTGGTTATGGCTATCATGGCCAAAAACCTTATATCGTGATCCAAAACTCCCATGGATAAGAGTTTGGTAAAAAACGCTTCGCAAAATTACTTGCCTCAGAGAACATGTTCGTGACTGAGTTCGATTTAGAGCATGATAGAAAGAAGAAGATTGATCATCAAAGGCTTGTTTGAGTTTTGATAGTATGATCAGTACATGGTGTTTGAGGATGGGTGTTGTTGACCATTCAATTTGGTGTAGGAAGTAAATAGATTGATTGGTATGACATGTTATTTTCATTGGTGTCAACTTTAGTTTTAGTGTTTTTGAATCCGAATTGGTTTGATTAAAGGGGGAGATTGATTTTACTTGGTTTTAGTGTTTTTGAATCTGAATTGCTTTAATTAAAGGGAAAATTTTTGGGTAATTTCCCGAATAAGTACAACATTATGCACAACATTCCCAAATAAGTAACAAGTATAAACTCTTTCCCAAACAAGCACAAAGAATCTTTTGTTTCCTTTTCTACCCTTCTTACACATTCTCTCTCTTAAGTACTTAACTTTTAAACATCACCATCATTCTCTCTCCTACGTACTTCAACATTAAACATGATACCAACATGCAAACCAACACTATCCGTTAGATCTCCTTTTTTCATCTCAACCGTCCATCACCAACAAACTTTTTCATCTTCTTCTTCTTCTTCTTCTTCACTGATTTTTCTGTTGTTCTTCGTCTGCTATTATATAAACAAGTTTTTCTATTCCAAGGTTTTAATCTATCACTTAGTTGTTAGATTGTTGTGTTATTATCACCTACAATTTCGGTTTTTCCGTGGTACCATCACCAACATTTTGACACTTTGGTACTGCTTTAATGGGGAAACAAAAGACAACCAAGAAGAAAGTTAATGTTCTCGAGGAAGTACCCATACCTGGTATGCATTTAAACCCAAACCCTTAATGTAATGATTGATATTTAAGAGGGCTTGCTATTCAATTTCATACTGCATTAAATTCCGGTTTCAGTTTGGTAACCCTTGGTATTGTTTAAGTTAGTTTGTATTTGTTCATTTGAAAAGGTTTGATTTTGTATTTGAAGATGAAAGCTTTGATTTTGAAAGATTTTAATTGATTTTTAAAGTTGGCCGGGCCAAGATGCAAGATGCAAACTTTGTTGTTGAATTGATTTGATTTCTATGTTTGTTATAGATGCAAACCTTGTTGTTAAACATGCAATTTGGTTTAAAGATGCAAACTTTCATTTTTAAAGATTTTAAGATTTCAGTTTGTAGGTAGCCGATATATTGGCTATGTAAACCAACAGTTCTTGCCAGTAGCAGATACGATAGAAGCATGTAGCAGATACATTGTAGAATTCATGAAACACTTTGAATAACTACTATAACACTGTGATACTAATCAACATTATTAACATGTGGATACTTTCAGCGAATACTTTCAATGTAATTTATCGATTTGGTGGTCTGTTGGAGGTCACTGCTGAGGGGGAAGAGGTTGGATATGTGGATGGAGAGTCAAGAATAAGGATTGTTGATATTCAGACGACCTATACAGACTTCCTCAAGAAGGTATCTTCCTTATGCAATCCTCCAAAAGGAACATGGTCACTTCGAGCAGTAGTCAACCTCAGGGTATCCAAACTTGAATGTGAAGATCATTATAAGGCAATGTTAGCTTCCATATACAATTCAGCTGCAATGTGCATATCTGTTTGGATTGTTGATCATAGAAAACCACCTATACTGAAGATTGTGCCTGAAATAGCAAGGAGTGAAGAGAAGGAGATACCATTTGTGTTACAAAATGAAGCTCCCAAAAGCAAAGGGAAAAGAAAGCTTTTTCCGGAAGCTATTCCTTCTTATACACCTTTGAGTGAAGGGAGGGAGACACCACCAATGCAGTTACAAAAGAAGGCTTCAAAAAGTAAACCCGATTACTCTACTTATCATACACCCACCAAACCTCTTAATGTTCCAGATGAATATAGGTTGGAGACTTCTACTCAAGATCCAAGTGCTGATATGATAGTCAAGGGAATGGGGCATACAAATGACCCTGTAGTTTTAGAAACCCCTCCACCTAGTGGTGTCTATATTCCTAAACCTCCAATCCAACATACTCCCACATCTGCTACCAATCCATTATCAGAAACTACTTGTACACCCCTATCCGTAAAAAGCAAAGGTTTCATGGATGCAGCTGGAATTCTTTCTGCCATGCAAAAAGATGATGGTTTTTGGGATTCACTTTCATTACAAGAAGTTGATGCTGTTCTTCAATCTGCACAGAAGACACAACCGACATTAATAGATGATGATAGTGAGGAGGACTCTGAATCTCCTAAGTGTGAGGAATACCATTGGGATACAGATCCAGAAGCTTTCGACTCACCTGCATCTTGGAATACTGAAGATGAGCTCGATGATCAAATGTGGGATGATAGTCAACCAATGTTTGGTCCTTCTAGACCAATCTCCGAAGAAGGCAGCCCAAATGTTGGTGATAACGCAGACACGCAGCAAGGTGACAATGTGGCCGATGTAAATGAAAGAAAAGAGGGAGTCAGGTGCAATCTAGCCGATAGGTTTGAAAATCTAGACAATATGGACAACAATCAGCCATCACAACACGATATGCCGTCACAAACCAATAATGTGCCTCCTCAGAACAATGTGCCTTTTCCTAGCAATGTACCACTGCAACATAATACTAGGGTTGAGGAAAATCGTGATTTCGATCAGGTAAAACGCGAACTTAACAATATTTTTTCCTCCTATATTGCGACTAAAAGGGCAAATGTAGGTTGTGCTCCTCACACAGAGCCTGCACACAACGACTATGTGCAACCTAAACGAGGAGTAATCTACAACAATCGTGATGAGCTTGAAAGGGATGTCCAAACATACGCGATTAAAATGGAAAAAGATCTAAAACGTGTAAACACAAACAGTAAGAGGATGATTTTTAGGTGTCCAGCTGGTGGGTGCAAATGGTATCTGTATGCAACCCCAAATGGTTTGGATGGAAGTTGGATTATAAAAACACTTATAGATGACCACTCGTGCCGTAACTTTAGGGTTGGAAGTAAAAACCGCCAACCAAACAGTGATTGGGTTTCAAGAGTTTGTATGAGAAGCTTGAGGGACAACCTAGACTTGCCACCCCTAAAATTGGTGAGTGCAATCAATGAAGAATACATGGTCAAAATTTCTTACAAAGTTGCATGGTTAGCTAAAGAGAAGGCAATGAGGAAGGTAAATTAAATCTATCACTTAGAAAGACGAATCTATCTGTTACATAGTCATTACAATCGTCTATAGTTTGTACTATATCGTCTTCAAAGAGCTTAACTGTTTGTTTATTTACAGATAAGAGGAAGCTACAGCCACTCATACCAAATGCTTGAAACATACTGCAATGAGCTGAAGAAGGTGGATCCAGATGCAGTAACAGACATTCTTACCAATCCATTGGGTAATTTTGAATGCATATTTTGGACATATGGTATTACAATTAGAGCTTACAAGAAGACTCTACGTCCCATAATCTTGGTTGATGGAACTTTTCTTAAGGGAAGATACCCTGGCACAATTCTTACAGCAATTGCAGTTGATGGCAACAACCATATCTTCCCCATCGCTTTCGCAATTGTTATGAAAGAGAAAAATGAAAGTTGGGACTGGTTTTTCACAAAGTTAAGGGACCATGTTGTTGGAGAGGATCATGAGTTTATTTTGTTATCTGATAGGCACAAAAGTATCATCCAGGGTGTCCCTAAAATCTTGCCAAAGGCTATCCATATGTACTGTTCTTATCACTTGAGTGGCAAGTTTGGTAACAAGAAAATCAAGTTCTTGGTCCAAGAAGGTGCAAAAACTCTCAACCAAGATGAATTTGGGGAATGATGCTTAGAATCTGGTGTATGTCAAGCAAGGCGCATGAAAAACTTATGGATGTTGGTCCTGTAGAAAAATGGGCAAGTGCTTTTCAAGAAAAATCAAGGTCAGTCAATATAACTATATATCTGCTATTGTGTTGTTTCCATTCTCTACATATGCCTTTATATCGCCTATAAGTGGTTATATATCGCCTACAGTATAATTTGATTATGTGTTGCAGGTATGGAATTGTTTCCACAAATCACGTGGAGTCCTGGAACAAAATGATTGTTGGGGAGAGAATGATGCCAGTTACTACTGTTTTGTCAATGATAAGAGACAATGTGATTAGGCATTATCGCGATTACCACAATGACTCCCTGAAGTTCAACTCACCAGTTACAACATGGTGTCAAGAGCTAATAATTCACAATGCTTCCACAGCAAGAAGATGCACAGTCGAAAGAGTTTCAGCAGGAATTTGGACGGTTACAGGGCTGGTTAGGTCATGTGTAGTCGATCTTAACAAGAGAACATGTACATGCAAATGGTTTCAGCATATGGGGATCCCATGTGCTCATGCCATGGCAGCCATAAAGGATGTAGGCCATGATCCATACAAGTTTGTTGATGTTTTTTTCTTGAAAGAAACATACATGGAAACGTACAAGGAAGAATGGATTCCCACTCCTGGGAAGGAGTCATGGCCAACTGCACGACCGACAAGAAAAATATTGCCACCACTTAAAGTTTGCATGCCAGGTCGACCTAAAGTGGTCAGGAAGAGAGGTAAAGCTGAAGGTGTCCCAGTCCAGAGTAGGGGATGCTCAAGGTGTAAACGGAGAGGTCACAACAAAAAAACTTGCACTGAATTCATAGATGACTATGATCTTTTCACTCCAATGCAGTTTGGAGAAGGACCTCCTCTCTCTCCTCTCAATCAAACAGCATAGTAGGGGGAAGAATATTTGGCTATGTATACACTTTTGCTATCTTTTGCTATATACACAGTTTAGACTCCCTGTATTATCTGCTACTAAGAGCAGTCTATCTTTTGCTATGTAAAATCTCAGAATCCGTACTAACATGTTCAACAGAGTTAAGAAGAGGGTAATCGAATATACTATAAGTTAACAGGATCATAAGTTTCAGAATACAAGAAAATCAGAATACTTTTCAAGAAATATACAAGTCTTCACAAAACATGTCAATAGAAGTGCAATCAGGTCTTTCTCTTTGGTGGTAGCTCTCCACAATCAATTAGGTCTCTAGCAATGCGGTAGCGCATCTGCAAAGGATCTGCCTCAAATCCCGGTGGTATTCCTCGAAGGACACATTCGACGAATGCAAGAAGGAATGCCCCACAAGTACAAAAGTCTGGTTGTGTAACACAGGATACATACTCACGCTTCCACTTCATTTCCAAATCAAGTTGAATCTGAGATGGGTCTGCAGCATAAATAGCATAGGGCAACATCTTCTCCATGTTTCTCTGTTCATTAGTTGCCCTTTTGTAGCCCAACGAATCATAGATCCTAACTATACTCTCACTGAAACTAAATGAGAGCAGAATCCAATGATTGTTTTCCACCTACATTTAATAATAGATATATAAGATATGGTAGATGAAATGTACATTATAAACGATACAGACATATACCTAGCAGATTGTGTATCACAATGTAGAAGATAAAAGAGTGTCTATTATGGAGTAGTAGATACTCATCCATATCTAGCCGATAATAAGTAACTAATGTAGCAGATAAGGTGGTATAAATGAACACAAATACCTGTAAAGGAACAAGAAGTGCCTTAGCTTTCACAGGGTGTACTTGATTGCGGAGGCCTATCCATGGATCAACAAGAGAAGTAACATTTGATGGAATCCTAAATCTCCCAGATAATATTCTCTCTTGTGGCTTCATTTTGGCAAAACTTTTGTCCTTCATCAGAGCATCAAACTAAGGCTTCATATAAGAGGCGATTTGGGTCTAAACAGATGAAAGCAATAATAAGAAGTTGCTTACATGTAATAGAATTACAAGAACATAACCATGGAAGAATAAATATTGACAAGAATATACTTACATGTAGAAATACATTTGGAACCACAGCATATTGATCTTCTTCCTTGTAATCTTGTGGCATCCTTCCAATCATAAGACGAACCAACAACCTCAAATAAACATCAATAACCTCATTATCAAGCCAGTTGTCTTTATAGAGTGTGTTGAAAGCACTCACAGGGCATGATTGAAGATAACCATAAACCCTCACATACTGCCTAAGCCTCGAAGGTTCCTTAGCTAATCCCCAGAAATAATGAAGAAGATCTGCTTGCCACTTCTCAACATGCCTAGTGAAGAATGGTTCCCTCATTATATCTTGAATCTTTGCATCACACCTAAGACCAATCTCAACCTCCTCAGGTGACATTTTGGCCAAGTATTCTGCATCCTGTTGCCTCTTTCTATCCCTAAACAACTGAAGATCGAAGTTTTCGATAACATCATCATCATTTGAACAGACACCAAGATAAAGAATGGAGGCTTTATCTTTGTTGGGACTAGCTGAAATTTCTGGAGTTTCAAGTCTATAATCTATTGGAACTTTCTCCTTGTCAATCACAATATCAGTTTTTCGATCAACCCCCCCTGTAGATTGTTCATAATCATCATCAGTGGACTCATCCTTTGAGTCTTCAGTCGTAGAGGTTGTAGATGCTGGTGGTGTTCCTGTTGGTGTTGTTGTAGCCGATGGAGGCGCATCTGAAGAAGATGGTTGACTTGATGTAGCTGATGGCTGAACATATGTAACCGATGGATGACCAGATATAGCAGATGAACTACCTATGTTTGATGAATCAACCTTCATTGAAGCAAGAATAGAAAGTTGTTTCAACTTTGATATCTCTGTGTCAAAAGGATTACCTCTTTCTTTTAAATTTTTCACCACAACTTCAAAACTCTCACGATCACTACTATCATCATCATCCCAAAAACTCAATTTTCTTGCTTTCTTGGAGCTTGGGACATCATCATCATCCGATTGTGTTTTTCTTGCTTCATGTGCCCTTTTCTTCCTTGCCTCATTTCTCCTTCTAATATCTCTCCTCCATGTCAGTTCTTCTGCTTCATGCTTAACCTTCCTATTAGGTTGTAGCCTTGAAGGCTGAACTCCAACTTTTGTTTTCTTCCTCTTTCTTTGTTTCACCTCCATTTCTTCCTTCTTTGTTCCATCTCCATCATTATCATTACCTTCTTGCTCTTCTTGCTCATACCAGCCAAGTAGAAGGACTTCAGGGGGCTTGAATAATTCCATGTCTATCATTTCTTCACTCACATAAACACCACCCTCCTTCACTTCATCATCACCACTTTTTCCCATCTTTTTTCCCTTCTTACCCTCCCTTTTACCCTTCTGAACTTCTTCAACTTTATCCCCCACTTTCACCTTCTTGGTTTTCTTCTTATCTTCTTTATCTGATCTTTTCCTCTTCTTAACTTCAGGAGCTTTTGGTTCTATTGGTTCCCTTCTTCTTAACTCATATTTACCAACTGTTGTAACATTATCCTCCAAGGCTTTCCTTCTGGTAGTTCTAACTGAAGTTGGTGATGTTGTTGGCTTTGGAATTTTCTTCTGTTGTTTAAGCTGTGTTGAATCACTCTTAGATTTTGAATCCCTGTTGGGATTGGTCGTAGAGGGTTTCTTCTTAGGTGGAAGTTTCACTCTCCCAACTGGTTTGGGTGATACACTAGCTTTTGGGGTTGAAACAATGGGTGTCTTGGCTGCAGCCTTTTTCTTAGGAGAAGGTTTGTGAGGTGAAGGCTTGTGAGGTGAAGGTCTGTGACTTGAAGGTTTGTGAGAACCAGGTTTCTTGGTTTTAACTGGCAAGTTAGTCTTAGGTTTGGCTTTTGGTGTTGCCTTTGATGAGGTACTTGACTTCTTTTTTGTTGTTGCCCTAGATTTGGATGCCCCCTTTCCAATCTGACCTAAGGCATCCCTCACAAATTGTTTTTCATCAAGTTGCTGACCACTCTGCAGAAATGAGGACAAAACATTGTAGCAGATAACATTATAGAGGTAACCGATATAACACAAACGTAGCAGATACGATAGAGTCATATAGCAGATACATTAAAATGGAAAATTTTGTTTTAGCAAACAACATACCTTCTGAGTCATGCATGCCTTCACTACTCCACTCAGAATTGTCTCAAGAAAATCCTTGTCCATTGAAAGCAAATCTGAACCTCCACCACTTCTTGTTGAAGATGTGTGATAAGACGGAATAGTAGGCACAGATGGCCTAGAGGAAGCAGACTCTTCATGTTCTGCTTTGTATTGAGCTTCAAACTTCAAATAAAATGTAGCAGATAAGAGTTGTATTCTAGAAAATAGATAGTACAATATAACAGATCAACTTAATACAGAAAGGGGATTCATTGTTTTGTAGAAGATAAAAACAAAATTGAAGGGGATTTACCTCTGCAACCTGTTGTAGATTAGCAAGATCTCTTTCCTCCTGGGTGACATCTAATGGATATGCCACAGTACATTTACCTTTCTTGGGAAACAGCCTCAAAGAAATTTTATTCCTAATTTTGTTCCTGTTGAGCAACTCAGACCATCCAAGCATCCATGGAAATCCAGCACTTCTATCTCTCCTAGGACCCAAATCAGGGAAGTGCAAGTATGCCCAAATCATAAAAGCTAACATACATCCATTGATGCAATAACTAGGATTATCCTCAATGACTTTGGGATAAATTTCTTCAAGAGAAGTCTCAAGCAATTGAAAAGCAACAGTACCCCATGGAAAATTATCAAATGCATTCAAATCTTCGGCTAAATCAATGTACTTTACACTCAAATTTTTTGATGACTCGGCAAGAAGAAAAATGCACAAAAAATACAACCTGTTCAAACGATGAAAATCGTTTGGATCAGCTTCTCCCTTAGCAATAAATCTCCTTGCTTCAGTAATTGCACTTGAAATCTGCTCATCCTTTATGTGAAGGTTTGTACCGAAGTACTTGCTCCTGAATGTAGTGTAGTCTTTCGGCTTCCTCATCAGAAAATCAACTGGAACATTTCCAAACTTTAAAGGGCCTAAGATCATGGCCACATCTGACATTTTGAACTCGACAACTCTTCCTCCAATACCATACTTTAACCTACCTACTCTACATCTCACAATTTCTGTGATAACTGATGTTATCATGTGAAAATGTTCGGAATTGAAATCGAGAAATTGACCGAAGGGCGAACTTCTAAATGATTCTAACTCTTCCGGTGGAATTTTATCACTTGGATGTTGAAAGTGTTCAAAAAATTTAGTTGTTGAACACCTAACTGTGAGAGTAAATCGCCTACCTTTTTCGATTTCATCATCTCTAGTTTGCTGCTGCTGCTTCTTAATTTCCTTCATGTTTTGTCAAATTAGAACTTTGAGAATGGAGGCTTATAAATTAAGGTTATGACGGTTGGGGAAAAAGAAGATGAGAGGAACAGTTGCGCCGGTTGAGGAAGAAGAAGAAGATGAGAGGAAGAGTGGCGACGGTTGAGGAAGGAGAAGATGAGAGAGAAGCTGTTTGCTGTGCGAAATTGAAATTGAAATCCCTAATTTTAATTTTTCCCCAACTAAAAGCTCGCCTCTTTGTTACCTGTTAAACTTCTGCCACGTGTAGCTGATTAGCAGATTAGCAGATAATTTCGGTTTTCTTACATATTAGCCCAACTAAACTCTAGATCCAACGGTCACAGTTCATCATACAAATCCAATGGTCCTTATTTAAAGAAGAATATTTTTCTCACATGTCACATCGGTCATTCAAACAAAAAAATAAAACAAAAACTATTATTTAAGTATTAAGGGTAATATCGGAAGAAAAATTAGCTAAAAGACAAAAAATACTTTTTAAAGAGAATCTTTGTGCTTGTTTGGGAAAGTTTTTATACTTGTTACTTATTTGGGAATGTTGTGCATAATGTTGTACTTATTCGGGAAATTACCCAAAATTTTATTATGATTCAAGAAGATTATTACAAGGATTAATGGTACAATTTTGACCTCATGTAGTGTACACCAAAAAATTTTAATGCAAAATCAAAGAAAAAATTGGTGTAAACCCCACACTTTTTTTATTTGAGATAACCCTCCTGAACCACCAGTCCAAACCGACAAAGTTTTGTGACGGCAAAACTACCATTAAGGTCTTAGGGGGTTTACACAAATTAAAAAATAAAAAATGAGGGGTTAAGTTTGGAAACCTTTTTTTTCTCACATTTGTTTTTAAATTCCAAAAACACCCCTACAACTATTTTACAAGTTTTTTTTTATTGTTTATCCGTGAAGTTTGTAAAACTCTATTTCGAAGAATAAGAAAGAAGTGTATCACCCTAAATTTTGATAGCGGAAGAACAATTTTACTAAATTTTCAAGGGAAAAAACAATTTTCTATTGATGGGTAAGGATTTCAATCAATTTTGTACATTGATATCAAAGGAAATTTTGAGTTTAAGTAAGTTTAAAGTTTATCTTGATTTATGTAATGGGGTTTAAGGTTTTTGATCTTCTTAATGGGATTTAAAGTTTTTTATGTTTTGCAATATTGGTTTCACATTAACGGCACTAAATCCAACGGCAAAAAAAAAAAAGTGATGGTTCATACATAAAAGCAAGGCCTAGAACACACAGTGGCGCACTCAATTTTCAAAAAAAATCTTATACTATGTAGCCCCAAATTTAATCTTCTATATAATCTGCCCATTGACCATTACGGCATTACCCAATAGTATTTCATCCACTTGTTTGTTCTGGACTTCTGATGTTATGTATCTACCATTGCTTGTCAACATATTTTGTATGCCAAAATTAAGCATGTGTAGAAAGATTAAGACCATATTTTTGTATATCAAAAATATTTTTAATTCATTGTTTCTTCAGCTATAGAAAATTACATTACTTGTTGAAATGTGATCATTTAATTATAAAAAAAATAATTAGGGTAAAAATCCATTGAAAAATTAACCCTTGAAAAATTAACCCTTGAAAAAAATTTAGCGGCTTATACAAGTGCCCCACTAAGATTATATTTTTGGCTCCGTCCCTTGCCCCATTAGTAAGTAATAATTTGTGTCTTTCCCCCTCCCCCCATTGAAGAATAATTCCAAGAAGAATAAAAATAAGATAAAAGAAAAACGAAGAAGAAAAATAAGAAGCTAAACTTTTACCTTGTCTCCTGTATATACCCATTACCGAGTTCTCTTACTCGGAATGCCAAACACCGACTTTACACTCATTTCATCCGACTTCGTATCTAATCACACTTCACTCATCTCCATTCAAATCATAATCTCACTAACTCGGTATACTAAACACCGACTCTGCACTCATTTCATCCGACTTCAATCGAGTTACATCACCGAGCTCAAGCCCATTTCCAACTTGGCCCACCCGACATGCAGACAAGTCATACTCCAACTCGGCGACTCATGAGCTCGTGTGGCACTTACGTGGCAATGCATATTAATTACAAGATCAATATCAAATATATTCTCCATTATTACTTGTCCGTTATTTGTCCGTTATTTTCCGTTACAACATCAATATATTTATATCACACATGTAATTCCCTATCTATATAAAGGGATCTATTTCATGTGAAAGAGGACAAGCTCTTTCTAGCTCTTGGGAAGCTCTCTCTAGCTCCTCACAAGCTCTCTACTCATCTCATCTCATATCAATAAAATACACTTATCTCTCCCGTGGACGTAGGCACCATTGCCGAACCACGTAAAATTCATGTGTCTATTTACTTTTATTTTGCAATCTCCATCACGACTTGTCCTTTTTTATGTAATGTATTTACATTGGCGCCGACTGTTTGTGATCGAACAAAAAGTTACATATTCGTCATCAACAAATCAATATGGTTTTTTTTTCTCAAAATACAAGAATTGTTAATTGGGGAAAGCAAGATAAGTATTAGATGTCTATGATATTTCTCTGATCTCTATGATATATGTTTCTATTTCTCTGATCTCTGATCAATATGACTTTCATTCTCTATGTTTATTGCTACCATCTTAACACCATCTTAACTATATGGTTATTAGTATAGGCATATCTATTATTAAATATATTCTCCTATATATGTACAATATGGCCACATGCATCTTTTATTGTCCACATATTTGACATATATGCTATGACAATACCGCATGAGTCAATTACTTGTTTTTCTTTCTCACATATAATATCATTATTCTTTTCCATTCATGGGAATGGATGAACAACAACATCCACCAATCATACGCATCATATACTAATCTTAACTTCTGGTTCCATTTGTTATGATGAGATATATGCAATTAATATTACATCTTATTTCAACTAGCTCAATTTGATTTCTTATGCACTTACAATATATTGGGGGCTATCATCAAGCCCATATGCCCATTTACATGCTACATATTTCTGGCCTACATGCTACTGATGTTCCCTGCTACATAGTCATGCGACATCACACATCTACTATCATTTCTTTTTTGATACAAATGTACTGGCTACCATTTTGGCTTAACATGACACAACTATTCAAGGACCAGAAATTGAGGCTTCACTAAAGCGAGCTCAATTATATGGAGTTTTATTTCATGTCATTTTACTGATCTTATCACTTATACACATACGTTAAACATATTATTTGTTACTTCATATGATTATTCGGTATGAGACTGGGGGCTAACTTTTATCCCTCGGGTACTAATTGTTTTTTTTAAGTTTCAGGAAATGGTGAACTCAAGTATGATGATTTGAACACTAATTTTCATCCCTATCATATGAGCCCATTTTTCTTAAAATTCATACCAATTTTGTGTCTATCACTCAAACTTGATATCAAAAGCTTTTCAAAGGAAATTGGTACAAGGGTTAGATTTTTCATGTGCATAGAAATGTCAAATCAAATCAACTAAGACCTCAATGGCATTATACGTCTATCCAATGTCAACATTGTCATCGTGACACGACATTCGGAAACGATTCAAAAGCAAACGCTCAGCTCACGGAAGCGAACGCTTACGAATTTACGGTTTGGTTGAGATTTCGAATGCATATGAAACTTTTAACTCAAATTCCACTTCTTTTTTCAAAAAGTCAATCATTCTCAAAACCCGTTTTCTACTTCTTATCAAGCTGACCAATTTCGGTCAACTTAATAAGAGGGGGCTATGTATATACCCATTACCGAGTTCTCTTACTCGGAATGCCAAACACCGACTTTACACTCATTTCATCCGACTTCGTATCTAATCACACTTCACTCATCTCCATTCAAATCCTAATCTCACTAACTCAGTATACTAAACACCGACTCTGCACTCATTTCATCCGACTTCAATCGAGTTACATCACCCGAGCTCAAGCCCATTTCCAACTTGGCCCACCCGACATGCAGACAAGTCATACTCCAACTCGGCGACTCATGAGCTCGTGTGGCGCTTACGTGGCAATGCATATTAATTACAAGATCAATATCAAATATATTCTCCATTATTACTTGTCCGTTATTTGTCCGTTATTTGTCCGTTATTTTCCGTTACAACATCAATGTATTTATATCACACATGTAATTCCCTATCTATATAAAGGGATCTATTTCATGTGAAAGAGGACAAGCTCTCTCTAGCTCCTCACAAGCTCTCTACTCATCTCATCTCATATCAATAAAATACACTTATCTCTCCCGTGGACGTAGGCACCATTGTCGAACCACGTAAAATTCATGTGTCTATTTACTTTTATTTTGCAATCTCCATCACGACTTGTTCTTTTTTATGTAATGTATTTACATCTCCCATGCTTGAGAGTTGAAAAGCTTGCTTGATAGTTGAATTGAAGGTGTACTTATTATTTGTATGGTTGCTATTTACGGAAGATGAGGTCCAACTGATCTATTGAAGGGATATTTTGTGGGATTTAGAAAAAAAAATTAAGAAAACAAATTGTTTCGAAACTAACCCCCCTCCCCCCCTCTCCCACTTTTTATTTTTAAGTGTAAATGGCTACAAAAATGAAGGGTTTATACCAATTTTTTTAAAATCAAAATAATATTAATATTTTAATAATTTATTGATATCACAAAGATAGTTAGATCTATACCTCTTTCCCCAAAAATGCCTGAAATTATCCAAATCGGGGATTTTCTTTCCTGCAACAAGTATCAGCAGAAACAATGAATCACCGCCTTCTCTTTATTGTTTTTCTTCTCATAGTCAAGCATAAAAGATATAGTGCGAATTTGAGGAGTGTGGAACACTATTCTCCACGAAATGAAGCCACATGTCCATATATGGGTTTAAAAGAAATACCTACACATATGGGTGTTATTAACTCTAAGGGGACCATATTTTAGATAGACATGTATTTGTCTCACTAAGATTAACAACATCCATGTGTGTAGGTGTTTTATTTACACCCATATATGGACACGTGGCTTCATCTGGTGGAGAGTGTGTCCACAATTGTGTAACATTATTTTTAATCCTTGGTTTTTTTTGTTTTTTTTTTTTCTCAAAAGCTTCATTTTTTTTTTTTTTTTTTTGGTTTTCGTTGCTTCCTCGGTTGCTGGCATTTTGGCTTATTCTGAAAAAGGCTAGGAATCTTGTTGGTCAACATAAATTTAAGATGTTAAATTTTATCAATATGTTAATCAACAGGTTTTTGAGTTGATTAACATATTGAAACCAGTATAATATTTATATTTAGTGTCACATGCAACATAATATTTATTGATCAAATATGTGGATCAACATTTATAATAATAAAAATTGGAAATCATCAACATTCTGATCAACTAAATTATAATAGTGACTTGGAAGAATAGTTGATCAACCAGTACGGTACAATAGTTATTTATTTATTTATTTATTTATTTGCAAAAGCAAGGTGGGGTTAGACAGACCCCTACCAGAGTTTTATATCAAATAAAATTAAGAATACATTGCCATACGACATCCATAGCACTACATATTTCTTCCTTGAGAGTACATAAATTTTCATGGCCAACCAGATCATTCTGGGTGGTCACATTCCTGTTATTAATCTCCTTGGTCTATGAACCTTAATTTGGATTAGAGAAGCAAGCTTCTGCTAAACAAATAAGGTTGCAATGTCCTTTCTATGGTCTCCCTCGAATTGGATTGTAAGACCCAAATCAGGATCTTCAACAACTTCTCCTTTGGTGTTTAACTCTACTTTGAAAGCCTTGAGGATTTTTGAACAAAAGAATTGTGGATCCACCCCATTCACTATGATAACCACATTACCATTATGATTTCTCACTCGTAAATGCACGCGGTCTACTTCTTTAGAGGTTTGAGATGACTCAACATCAGTAGGGACTTGAGAGTTGGCATGTGATTCTTCTACTACAGAAATCTCACTATGCACACTAGGTGTACAAACCTTTTCCAATCTATTAAACCTGGATGCATTCATCTGTTTAGGAAAACTGACCTGGGGGTTTTGCTCCCCTTTTGCCTCCTCACAACCTGTTTCTCCCTTTTCCTCTTCATTGTTAGACTCATGCTCTTCATTTTCCTCTTCACAATCAGAATCTTCCTCTTCTTCACAATCAGGCTCATCCTCTTCATCTTCACTGTCAGTCTCTCTATGATCTTCTTCTCCTTCTTCGCTGTCAGTCTCCCCTTCTCGTCTTCCTCTTCACTATTAAGCTCCCCCTCTTCCTCTTCATTGCCAGGTTCATTTTTTTCAAGTTCTTGATCTTTTTGCGTCTTGCTTGTGACAGAGTTTTCCTCTCTTTGTTCTTCTTTATCATTACCAGTAATGCCTTCATTTTTTGCCTCTGCCAAACAACCAAATCTATTGTTTGTTACAATAAATTTTTGCAAGCCAAGGGAACCAACTGCATTTGGACCTTCTCTTGTCCTTCTTTTTCAGTGATGTCTTATACTTTAGCTTGTTCATCTGGTTGCACGATTTCCTTAGTTATATACTGATTATTCCTTCTCAATGCATTTTGGTGATGCTCCCTCTCTTGTTCTTTCCTTGCATACAAAGGTTTATGTTTTTGTTGATTTCAAAATTCATCTTCCCACACTCTTTGGTAGAATGTCCAAACACCGTGCAAGTAGTGCACAATAGAGGTCTCCAAGGATAGTCTAGCCCAATAGATAGAATTTTTCCAAACTTTGTTTCATGTTTTATCTCCTTTGGAAGATCTTTTGTCAGCTGGTATATCTATACAAACCCTTGCATATGTTGCATTTGTCTTTCTTCAGTAACCTTGTCTAAACAAATTGGATTACCTAGTGAGTTTGCTAGCTTACTGAATCCTTTCCCACTCCAGAGATGTTTTGGGACAATGTACATCCTTACCCAAATAGGAACTGCAGTGATAGAGCATACTTCGTCAATCAGAGTTTTGCTAATCTAATGTGGTACATGGCTCTTTATCTTTTTCCTGAATCATCATTGCCTTTGTTCTCTTCAATTTCTTTTGACCAATGCCTCACACTTCTTCAAGAACTGCAATTATATCTTTTTCATTCTCAAATTTGAAGTAGCACATATCACCATCAAAAGCAACTTCTAGCTTGCCACTAATCTGCCATTTCTTAATAACCATTTCTTTCACCATAGAAAAAGGAAGTTTTTTATCGAGAAAGAAACCCACAAGCTTGTTTTCCAATTCCTTGATACCATCCTCAAAAATTTCTTCATCAATTACAAGTAAACCATTCTTGAAGGTAGGTTCAATAAAACTTAAAGTTTTCGTACCTGTAGAAGGAGGTGGTGTCTTCAACAACGAGCTCCATCTCTTAGGTAGAGAGCTTTGAATCTGTGTCTAAACTTCTGTGCTAGAGGAATTTGCAATCAAATCAGTAACCAAATTAGTTGATTGAGCGCCTTGGGGTTTAGAGACGGTAGGTGATTTGGGGTTTTTGGAGAGAGCAAGGGTTTGGGGATCAGATGGTATGGTTTGAATGGAATGGATTGTTAGATCTGAAGAAAGAGGAGGAAAATCTAGTGAGATTTCATTGTTTCCCATGGTTTCTCCTGCCATAAGGTCGTCGACCAGGAAACTCAGAGGTGAGGAAGAGAGAAACCCCAACGCCGCACTCTACTCTAATCAAAATGTTGATCAAAATGTTAATCAACTTCATTACAATAATTAATCAAAATGTTAATCAACGTGTGGATCAATAGATATTGGAGTTGATATTAAAATATATTAGTTACTTGAAATATTTGAGTTGATCAACAGATATTGGAGTTTATCACCATGATGATCAACTAAAATGTTTTACTTAGTTGGAATTTTGTAGATGATGATCAACAAATATAAAAGTTGATTAACATGTTGATCAATTCAAATATATAAGTAACTTGAAATATTTGAGTTGATCAACATGTTGATCAATATATATAAGAGTTGATTAACATGTTGATCAACTCCGATAGTTTTTAGTATGCAGACTTTTGATTGTTTAACATGTATATCAACAGAAATTAAATTTATTGAGAGATAAAGCAAAAACAATTTAGAGAAAGAAATAAAGAAAGAGACTTGCATCTAAAGAAACACTAGTGAAAGGGAGAGAAAGAGTTTTACATGTAAAGAAACAATTCTTTCTTGTATATCATATTTTTTTTCTTCTTCATCTTCATTTAGTACTCGTTTGATGTAACTTGCTTCACCCACAATATATTTATAGATCTAGGGTTAGAAATTGAAGAAATTATTTAAAATTGAGAGAGAATATTTAAGAGAAATATTGAAGGGTAATTGGAATGAGATCGAAAAGAATTGTAGAGAGAAAGTGAGAGAGGGGGAGAGGGATAAGATTTTGTGTTTTTTGGTTTATAAGATAAGAATTTTATTTTATTATTTTTTGTTAAAAGTTTGCTCTTTTATATATAAATTAAAGCTCAAGAACACATACAAGATCCCCAAGAGTAATTATTGAAGGGATTACATAAAGAAGGCCAATCCTTAAATAAGGATTAGCTAATACATCCATTTAACAACAACCTTTCAACCCATCCATGAACAATCAAAGCTAAAATAAGCACAACCAAAACCAAACCGATCAAGTATGTTGGAAGCAACTTTTGACCAAAGATGAGAAAATGCTTTAAACCGCAATGCACCTAACCCTTAATCCCCCAAGGGCATGTGCGAAAACATCAACATGATCAAGGATTGCAATTGCAACAAAAATGGAAAGAGGGGTTAAACAAAGAAAAAAAACTATGAAAAAACATGGAAGCAAAAAGAATTGAAGAGAGCAAAGTAGAAAAGGGACAACACCACTCAAGCAAAAACCTGGGTTAATAGCTAGAAACCTAAAACCAAAAGTGTTTAAAAAGGCAAATCAACAAAACAAAGTCATCTAGATATGAACCAAAGAACAACCCTATAGACCAAAGATGACAGAGAAAGACACCTAAACTTCAACCCACCATTAAAGCTTGTTAGAAACACCATTATAGCCAAATGATCGAAATTGCAACCCAAAAAGAAAACCAAATCTGAAAATTGACTTTTAAGAAAAAAACAAAACAAGAAGACTTGCAAAAGAATTTGCTCCAAACCAAGGATGATTAGAAAAATAAAGAACGACTTTTTAGTCTTAAAGAAGCACCGTGCAAAAAAAAAAAACGCATAAGCATAACTTCAAAACCACCATTAAAGCAAGAAAGAGTACCACCAAGACTAAAAGCCGAAAATATCACAAAAACCACCAGATTTAAAACAAAAACTTGAGAAAGAACTCAATGTTGAAGAATGATGAAAACACTAATTGTTGAAGGGATAAAAAATTTCAATTAAAAACACATCTTCAATCGGAAAACATGGATTTATGAATTTCAGATCTGAAATGTCAAACCATGGATGAAAAAATTTGAAGCTTTAGCATCTCAATCCATAAAAAAACAGTAAAGTAAAAAAAATAAATGATCAAAGACCAGCCACCAAGGCTGACACTGGTGGCTGGGGGCAATTTTGTCTGATTAATTAATCCTTAACAAACTTTACCTGCTCCCTGGATCCTAAAAAACTATCTACATATCTGGGCCTTGATCCTTGATAGGCTCAATATATTATCTATTCTTGTAGTCCAGATGTCCAGTACTCGAGTTACTAACCGTCTAAGAGCATTCTCAATAGTAAAAGGGTTTTAACGGTGCCACATAGAAGAGAGAAAAGATTTTAGCATAAAATTTATGTTAAAAGTGATAGTGTGTTTTACTTTATTGGCAAGAATTTTTTACTAAAAATTGCTAACAAGTGATTTAAAACCTAACGGAATGCTCTAACACCACACAAACACAAGTTGCTTAGCCTTTCTTACTCTCACAGAGCCAGAGCTTTTCTTCTTCCTTCTTCTTTTACTCTCAGAGTCTCAGGTAATCGATCGATCTCTATCCCCTTTATCGATGTCTCTGTTTCTCTTTCAAGGCTTTTCTTCATATCAACCACCAAAACTCTTGTGCAAATTTAGTAATAATAACTTCAATTCTCAATTACCCACCATGAAAATAAGAAACACTACCTTGACTATTTCAGCTTCTTCAATTTTACCAGCAAGAGATAGAATTATTGATTTTGGTAAACACAAAGGAAAGATGCTTGGAACATTACCTTCAAAATATCTTAAATGGGTATCTAAAAATCTTAGAGCTCGTGATTTTGAACAGTGGGCTAAGCTTGCTGATGAAGTTTTACAAGACCCAGTTTATAAAGATAGATTAGAATGGGAATTTGCTGAAAATCTTTTAACTGGTGATAATCATATTCATAAAGGGAGTAGTAGTAGTACTACTGATACTTCTGTTGATGATTTACTTGAGTTTAGTCAAAGATTTGGTTGGGATTATGAAGATAAACTCGGTTGGAGTAGAATTGATTTTTCACTACTTGGGACTTCAAAGGGTTGTCGAATTCCTAGGAAAAATGAAAATTCTTTCAGGAAGAAGACTACGACGAATAATAAGTTAATGATTGATGTTGGAGAAAAGAGGGAAGTGAGGATAGAGAGACGGAGAATGAAAAGAGGGATAAAAATGAATGATTTGGATTTGGATTTGGATGGAAAAAATGTTTTGGAGGAAAAAAATGATGTTGGTGTCCATCAACAACATATGGTGAACAAGACGTTTAACCCATTTCCTGGACGTGAATCGCTTTTGAAAAAAGTGTTTAGTAGTAGAACAAATTTATGATGTTATTTCAAATGTTTCTTGGAAACTCAATCTGTACTGTTTTGTTCAATTATCAAATAGTGTTAGAAGAAAGCTATTTTTGTTCATTATCATTCATGACTTTCTTCTTGTGTTTTGTTTACATTGTTATTTCTGATGATGACTTCTTGGTATGTACAAGGTAGATGAAGAGGGATACTGAGAGTGTAGCTTTAGTTGATAATACATTTGAGAAGCTCCCTGATCACCTTGTGATAGAGATCTTTATTCGGGTACCTATCTCAGATTGGGCTCAAGTAGCCTGTGTTACAAAGCATTGGGCATATATTTTCCGAGGAGAATGCTTGTGGCAAAGTGCTCTTTTACAAACATGGCCTTTGGCCGACCAGGGGAAGCGATGGCCTGGTCCTATTCCTCGAGGCTTGTGTAGGAGGTGAGCACTTCAACCTCTTTTACTTCTGAAATTTAGTGGGTATATATAGTGAAACTCTTATCGCAACTTAGATATTGTAATCATAGACAACTTAACTCGTCTTGCTGATCCATACATTTTTTTATAGTCTCAAGCTGCTTAAGTGATGAATTAGTACGCTGCTTTTTTGTAAAGAAAATATAACATACTCTTAGATGCCAATCTAAAAAACTTTGAGTTATGCCATTCTGTGGTTTTGTTGTAATCATAACATATTATAATCATTACTTATTCAACTTTGCTAAACAATACTGAAGAACTATTGAAAATATGTCACAGTGAAAGGGTTGGCAACAAATTGAAAAAGAAGAAAAGACACCACAAATGTTTTAGAACTTAGCAATGGACGTTGCAGAGTGTGAGAAAAGTGCAAACTTGTCAAAACTAGAAAGAAGTAACTGCGGACTTGAAAGGTTAATGCTCCAAGTGGAAGGTTCTGGTTAGGCAGTGGAATTTGCGGGAAGTAATAGGGCTTTTATGTACCGAATTTGCAGTTGGAAGTAGAGTAATGTTAGTGGGAGAAGCTTGGGTTAATTGCGTTTACATTAGTTTAATCTGTATTAAAGAAAAGAAAGCAGAATTTGAAGCGAATTGGAAAACTTAATTAAATTGTTCAACTCAGTTCTTGAAAACCATGGGAGCCTAAGACTAGGCCAGATAGTGTAGGTGCATTGAAGAAAAATGTAGGAGATTTGGGAAATGCTCTAATTACTAAACATGCCAATTTTGCTACATATCCATGTCGGATGCTTTAAGTGTAACATACTAACATCTCAGAGATGTATCAGTGCATATCGAGTAGCGTATATCATTAGTGCGAGTAATTATAGGGGATATTCATACTTTCAATGAAGTGTTGAGAGTACAGCTATAACGAGGTTTATGACAATTAGAGGAAATATTTTTTTCTATTGAAAATTGATTTTACTTTCTGCTGCTGCTGCTTCTGTTTTTCTTTCTCTGCATTGTCTCTATCTTGAATTCATCAATTTTAATGAAAATCATTTGAGTGCTTTAGTCAATTCGAAACATGGGATCCCCGTAAATAAAAGGAAGAAAGGCAGTCTGTAAGTCCATATTGTTTTTGCTCATACAGAAGAAACTGGTGATCCTCATGTACGCTATTTCCATGTGTAATCTTAGTTGAGAGTAGAAAGAAAATGAATGCAAGACTAGAACCAGAGGGCAGAGGATAACTTATAAATTCAAGGTTATGGTAAGGTCTGAGAAACTTTACGACTTTAGATACAGGCATAGAGATGCAAGCTTTACTATGATAGATGGATCCATTTGATATTTGGTTGAACAAGTAGGGTAGTTTAGGTAGTCCTTCTGGAACATGTCACTCAAGCCATTTAGAGGGATAAGTTTTAGACAGAAAAACACCATTATTATGCACGGCTAGTTTGAAGTTAAGAGGTGGAACATTTCTGACACATAACACAAAACGAGTCTGTGTGTATGCCAAGAATAAATAAAAAGATCTGAAATGATTAGTGGTCCACAATTTGTGAAAGTCAAAACTGCATACGGAATAGAATTGGTGAGCTCGCTTGACGTGCACCATATGAAACCAACGTATAGGAGCACTTGATGCAGATTTTTATCACCATAAAGCCTGGGTGCTAGTCAAAAGCTATGTAAAATGGCTGGAAGACTAAAACGTATGTGAATTTCAGTGCTAAGGATATTCACTATTCAGAGGCTTATAGTAGATAATATCTATAATTTATTAGCTGAAACAAATTTAAAAGATAAATTCAGAAAGGGTTGAAACCAACACTTTCGTCATCATTTCTATTACACACATTGAGTAGTCATAAGAATTCGTATTGGAAAAGGGCATAAATAAAGCTTTTGTTGTGGATGTATAGGTCTCTTGTTTACTTGTGCAGTTTTCACTTTTCAGTGACATTGGCAGCACATATGCGTAAAAGTGCTTGATCCAATTATATATTTTAATTATTTAATATAAAATTTCAGGCGATATGCAGCTTTGTATGTCAGTAAACACATCTTTGCATTCAATGATGAGATTGATGAGATCATGGGCCATACTTATTTATTTCTGAAAGAACAACTTGAGCATGCAACTCTGCCTTCTTCTGGAATACTTCATGGAACCATAATCGGTATGATGTCTGCCTTCATCCTCTTTTCCCTGCATACTCCCGGCTTGCTGTCATTAACACAATCTGCAATCTTTACATGCCCTACCTTGAATATTTAGGTTCACATGGTCCTTAGCGTGCTGATAATTGTAGTTTAGATAGGTTGGTCGGAAGACGGAAACTAATGAATTACAGAAAGCAATGAAGTGGGGTTATGGCATGGGTGATATACCTCTGTAGGAAATTCTATTAAGCAAAATAAATAATTAAAACAGGTCCAATTTTCAGTGTAAAAGGATGTCCCAAAACAAATGGGTTTTTTTTTCTCTCCCTTCTCAGTAGTAATTTAATTCACTGAATAGTGTTTCTAAACCAAAAAAATAAAGTTCATTGTGGAGCCCTAATCATTGTCATTTTCATATCCAGATTAGATGGTTTTGTGAATTGAAATCTCTATTAGCTTGCTAGGAGACAGAACAAGAATTACTCAAACCTTTTCAATTTTCGATGAGGATGTATAACAATTTTGTTGTAAATTAGCACATTAATAAAACTGTTAATGGATATAGTTTTGATTTCCATTGAAGGTTTGATTGCACATAATGTATGGAATCCTTTTGTTAAGTGGAATTTGGCTTTCCAGGGTAAAAAATAGACTGTAATCGTATTCCAGCTCTTTGAAGCGGAGTTATCACTGTCATACAAAATGGTGGTTGGGAACTAACGGACTAGTCGACTCCGCAACTAGCATTACCACTGATAAACTGCATTGGGATTGAATAAAATGATTGGTGAATTTTAGTTTGCTTTGCTATCATTCCCCTAGTAATGAAGATCACCATTTGTTTCTATTGCGCAGATCAATTTATTGCCTGTGGTAAATCAAGAGATAAAGCACATGAGCTTGCTTCACAGATCTGGCTAGCAGTGATTGATAATATGGAGGAAAATGAACACACATTTCTGCTTCTCAAGCATCTCGTGCAAGAAACTGATGTAAGTGACTGTTCACATGTTTCATGCTCTTCTTTTTATTAATATGGAGTTAATGAAAGTACACATGAATCGAATTAATCATAAACTATCCACCTAATTCTTTTTATTACTAAGTGCCATGTTGGTTGGTCTGGTAATTACCTGATGATGGTCGACCATGGATCCTTGAGAAGGTCTATATGCTGAAAATTTTACCGCGTATTGTACATTACTACATTGAGTAATGATTATTTTCCTTAACTATGCACTATGCAGGTTTTTCTTCCATATCCATACTCAAGGCCATATAAAGTCCAATGGAGGGTGTTCGAGAAGCTGTTCACCGACTTTCGTGACTGTTTCAATAGAATTGACTATTACGACATCTTGGCATCTGCGAAATATAAGTTTCAGCACATCCCAGCCTCCTGGTTAGGTTACTAACTGTTGCAGTTGCCATGTTTCATGTAAATGTGTTGTATATTTTTTACATAACATTCAAAATTTCATGAACATCCCCTGATTCTGTAAGCTGTATAACTGTTACACAACTGTATTTTCATGAACATCCCCTGATTCTGTAAGCTGTATAACTGTATACACAACTGTATTTTCATGAACATCCCCTGATTCTATGTAAAGCTTCCCATAGAAGTTGGATTCAATAGAGGCTTTTTTTTTTTTATCGGCAACCCTGTTTTAATGAGATCTGTAATTCAAAGATGCACTGCCTGGGATCGAACCCCAGGTCTCTGGTATCATCGCCCAAAGGCTTCAGTTTGTTGTTATTTAACATCCCGAAAGTCCGAAACTTCCGTCAAACCTTGTACATATGTATGCTTAGTAAAGCTGCTAAATTTCACTCAAGCTTTGAGTCCAACCACACAATTGCTGTGCATATGACACTATTATTGCTTCAACGAACATTCGCATTTGTAAAAGTAGGGATGGCAATGGGTCAAGTTGGATCAGGTTTGTGCTGGGTCATGGTGGGTTTCTAGGCAAAATTTAAATCCGTCGGGTTTATTCACCAGGTAAAGAAACTTAAGCCCTACCTGCTCAAAACTAGAAAAGAGGAGAGATTTAACAACAACATTTCACCAGAAAACAACAACATTTTGACACCATAAACTCTAATTATGTGTTATAGTTTTGTATTATACTGGTGTTTATTATGTTAAACGCCTTTTTCGCACTTGATTTGCAGTCACTAAAGAATAAATGGGAAGAATGTTAAAGGAAGAAAGATGAACTGACCCCAGACATCAACAACCAGTTCAATATAACAAGAATATCATAACTAGAACTAGAACCTACTACAATCAGTGCATCAGCTCTTGTAAAAATTGTGCAATTCACGAACTCATTTCCCTATCTTTTTAGTAGTCTTTTGGCTAAATAAACAGATGTGATTTGTCTGCTTGCTGCATAATTACTTGTGTTGGTTTTCCCCTTTTAAAGCTTCCTAACTGAGATTCTTATTAGATATTTACAAATTTGTAGAAGCAGGAAGGTAACCATAGATATGAATCACATTTTCAGCTACTGAATAAAATATTACAAGAAACAGCATTACAGCAGTGATAGTCAATTAAGAACAGATAGATAGGGCATGCATGAGGTGGACTAGTATTGCCATTAATCCACCCAAGTCATGAATCGGCATTTAGGCCACTGGTAAACTTCTATAAGAGAGTGATTTCAACAGCTTGTGATCACGTATTCATTCCATGCTGAAGATATGGCTTCTTCTTGTTCTGTCCTGCTTCTCTGTATTTTCCCTTTGTTCATCTTCTGCAGCTCAGCATCAGGCTACTTCGGACGAGAAAGTTAAAATTGATCTTTACGACGAAGCTTTGTGTTCTAGTTGTTCTCATTTCATGGCCTATGACCATCCAAAAAATTGGGGTGGGGTTTGGCAGACCCCTACCTGTTCATTAGATAAACCATTAAAAACTGTGAGGGGACTAGGCATTACCTCATTACAGGTATGCAAAACACATGGGGCTGAAAGCCTTTTAACCAAATGGACATCATAAAAATCTTAATGTGAAAAAAAACAAGACAAAACCCAACATAAAACCAGAGCCCGAGCCCAAAACTGAAGTCAGCTGAAATGGATAAAAAGTTCCTTTTGGTCAGTGTATTAATTGTCCATTTTTTTCACTTTAGTCACAAAACTTTAAAACTATCACTTTGGACGTTTGGTTAATAAAGTTGCATTTTGTTCGCACTTTGGTCATAAATTAGGTAAAAAATACGTAAATGACTAAAAAAATATTGTGACTAAAATACTATACAAACGAAATGCAACTTTAATGACCAAACTGACAGTTTTAAAGTTTTATGATCAAAGTGAAAAAAATGGACAAGTACAATGACCAAAATAAACATTTTATCAAATTCTTGGAAATGAAGCGCCAAATATTTTTCATCTTCTTCAGTAGGTAGTTGGGACAACGGTGGTGTCTGGTCGAGGGAAACCAAGCCCTAGCCTCCCAAGTCTTCCTCCTTCTCTTCTGGTTCTGACGGCTGCAATATTGAAGAAACAATCATGTATGATCGTGTGTATGGTGTTGTTGAGTGGCCTATGTGCTCTCAACATTTCATAGAATTACAATCCTTCCGCAATGGAAATGAATAACTTTGTTTGCCAGTTGCAAATACCATGGCACTCAAAGGTCCAATTTGCTAATTTTCCTCCGTATCCAAATCTTATAAGTCGAGAAGCATGGCTTCGATTTGTGGCATGGCTGCATACTGAGAATGGTGCTCCAATTTGTGGCATGCTTTTATGCTAGATTTACCCTCAGAACTTGTGGGATTGCAAAGATGCATCTGAAAGGGTCATGCTTGTTGAAAATGGGTATGAATCAAAGAATGACTATGAAGAGACTGAAGATGAAGAGGCTGGTAATGGATGACAATGATGGTGGTGGTGGAAATGATAATGGAAGTGGTGAAGGTGGTGTTGAAAATGGTAATAGAAGTGATGGTAAGCTGGAAACATGGCTAATGTAATTGAAGTTGGAGATAATGAGAATGAGGAAAATCATGTTGCTAATAACCATGGAGCTCAGAACAATGGTGGACCAAATGTTCGAGTTGTGGAAGTTGTAGAGATTGATGATGATGGTCTAAGAGATTTTTGTTTTGATGACAATTGGCTTGGGTAAGGTAAGTTCACTAACCTTTTGGAGCTTTAGCTTTGAACTTGCATGTTGATCTATCAAAAGTCAAAACTGTAGCTTGTAGGATGCACATTGATATTACTTTACTTGACATATCTGTAGTTCACAAAGGAGGAGATTGTAAAGTCTCATTTATTTGTATTGTGAACTTTGACAAGGGTATTATATTCAATATATGTAAACTCACATGTTGTAAATCTTTATGAGGGTTAGTCTTGTGTGAAGACATTTAAGACTTTGAAGAATCAAAATATTGAAGACTTGAAGACCCGAGAAGAATCGAAGCCTCAAACTTGAAGATCATAGAGGCTGTCAGAATCTCAGGCACCTGAACAGCTCTTTCCTGAAATGAGCTAAGGTTGACCCAACCCAGATCATTTCAAAATCCAGATCTTGTCAACCTTAGTTTGACCAACGGATCTATTTGGCTTTGTTGTCTATTTAAGACAAGAGAAAGCTTGAAGAAGCTTTGATGGTGTTTGCTCATATTCTCTAAAGACATATCAAACCATAGAGGAGCAATTACTCAAAATCCATACATACCCCACTAATACATCACCACCAACATCATTAAACTCAATTCTTTTGTGAGGTGTGTGGTTGTAGGTTGAGAATATTTTACAACATCATTAAACTCAATTCTTTTGTGAGGTGTGTGGTTGTAGGTTGAGAATTGTTTCTCAATAAGTTGAGCTTCAATTACTTCTCTTTACTCTTTATTAAAGGCATTTAAAAAGAGAGTCTTCATTGATTATTTCTAGTTGTGACTAGAAGGTGAAACCCTAGAGTTGTCTAAGTTAGAAATTAAGGTTTCCTTACTCAAAGCTTAGAGAAGTTAGAAATCTCACAAAGGAGAATTGTGGTTGAAGAAGTGGATTTTTATAAGTATACATATAAATACATATCAAATCTATACTATATATACTTGTGTTGTTTACCTCTTCTTTTTTCCATAACTTCAAGTAAAGAAGGCTTTTTAGCTCTCAGTATGCAAACTGCTCAGATACGTGAACAATCTGATATCTGACTCCCCCCCCTCCCCCCTTCTAGTCTATATTGACGTCATCGTGTGACATTTCATATCAAACCTATTTTCAAAAGACTACATAATGGCATAAACTCATAACGACACCATAACATCATCATAAAATCCTTTAAGTTCATAATATTTCGATCGACTTCACATTTTAAATAGTACATTTTGTTTAGCTTTAAGGCCTTTTAATTTTTTTTCAAAGTTAAATGATGTTTCAATCGAGAAATTCCACCAGTAGATTTCTTTTTCCATTATAAACACCTCCAATTGTTGTCTCTTTCTTCATGTTTTGCCTAATTTCTATTTGAAATCTTCATTACTCATACTTTCAAGTGGTGGAGAAAGAAGAATAATGGATAAGAAAGAAGAATAGTGGGAGATAGAAGAAGTTCGACGATCATGTATTATTAAGAGTGGAGATATTTGCAAGAAGAAACAGATTCACGATCATGTTTAAATTCTTTTAATCTCTTTCGATATTCAGGAGAGAGATATAGAAAAGATCAACGAATTTGTTCTTTGATGCGAAGATAATATGGTTTCTTAAGTTTTATGACACCGATTTGTCTTTTAATTATTAAGTTTGAACCTTTTAAACCTAACCATCTATTTGATAAAAAAAACTTAGAGGTCTAAAAATAAAACCACAAACAGCGTGGTTGTTAGTTAAATAGTGGGGCTAAAGTCCAAAAACGTTTATGGCGGCCTATTAACGGAAGCTATTTGTGTAGCACGGTAGTCGGTAGCACGCTTTTCCAAGTAAGCTTCAGTGTGTTTTGATGGCTGAAAATACCATAATGTGAGCGTAAGTCGCGTTTTTTCACGCCATTTTAAACATGAAGTATAGCCATATACTTTGAAGAGATAGAAGGAAATCAATGGTTATGTACTTTGATGAAAAGAAAAAATGGTTTCTTAAGTTTTTTGATTCAATTATTTATCTTTTAATTATTAAGTTGCGGCCTTTTAATCCTAACCATCCATGTTGACAAAAAAAAAAAAAAAAACACACTAGGGGTATAAAAAAAAATAGTGTATGCTTTAATTAAATAGTATAAATAGCGTGTGTTATACCCCAAAAGTGTTTATGACCAAACTCATTTATGTTTTGTGATGTAAAAACACATTTTTGTGGATTGTTACAATGAACAAAAATTAGAACATTCCGATGTCATCAAAGAAAAATAAAGTTTTGAGACAGGAAGAAGATTTCATCACTAAAAATAAGTTAGAAGTAAAAACTGAATAGAAGATAGATGTACGAATTAATAATCAAAAAAACACTTTGTTGAGAGAGGGTGTGATAAGATTGCTAACTTGTTAGAGGGTTTGGCTACTTTAATTAGGAGAAGAAAGAGGTAAGGCCAATAGCCCTTACATCAGTTTTTTCATATTTTGACACATGCAGTCAGTAAGGGACTACCGGTAGCACTTTGGGAGTGCATTGTTGTAAGTAGTTAGTTGTTCCTCTGTATGATCAAACCATTGATCAGTACAGTTAGAGTTTTGATTAAGCAAATAGTTGAACATACAAGTTGAGTAAGCTTGAATCTAATAAGTGTAGGCATGTTTAAAAAAAAATGGCTTAAATACTGCTATAATCTTATACTACTTTTAGCAAAAAAAAAAAAACAAAAAAAAAAAAGGAATTTTGGACATACCCCCATTTGAAAGTAAAAAATTGAGATACTCCCACCACCGCCATTTGAAAAAAAAAATTTGAGATACCCCCGCCGATTAAGATGTGGTGTTATCTTAGTCGTCCATCATAAAACTAACTTACGGCTGTAAATCTTCTGTCTTGGAACATGGGTATCTCAAAAAAAAAAAAAAAAAATTCAAACGGGGTATCTCAAATTTAGACTTTCAAATGGGGGGGGGGGGGGGGGGGTATGTCCAAAAATCTCAAAAAAATAAAAAAGAAGTTTAAACATTGTCTACCAGTAACCACTAGGCCCAACTCTGAAGCCCAGGTCTGGTCCATTTCGTAAGCCCAATAAGAGTTATGGACTTGTAGGACAAGCCTGATTCAAAGGATCCAAACATCATGGATCCAGAGTTTATGATAAGGATTGGGCCCCGGTCAGCATGGCGAGCCCAAGTCAACTGCTCTCAAAGCTTAGTCAACCCAAGCCCCAACTAAGTGGATAAGTCCAACACGATTTTAGGTCAACCGAACCCAGGTTTCTAGCCATTCAAGATCATGGATAAGACGTAACATAACCTAGAGCCAATCAAGTTCTACCACATGGCAGCACACCAAGTAAAAAAGAATTCAAATAAAAGACAACTGCCATGCAAGCTACGATGGGAACATCTTCTTAGATGGAGATACCTGGAGGCGTGGAGTCGAAATCGGGGGAGGTGGTTAGCCCAACTGCCTCTGTCAGCTATAAATACAGGAGAAGTCACTCTCCTGAACTACGAGTCTTTCACTTAGTAAATTCCATTACTATTTTGTGGAAGCAGAGACTTCATTCCAAGTTCATCTTCTTGGATACGTAGACAACCTATTTAATAGGTCCAATCTCATCCTATGCACCCCCATCTACCTTAGTTGTTCTTAAAACTCTTATTATAACCTATCATCGAATCTATACGAATCTCGAGATTGTATATCAAATTTTTGCATCCATAATCATAGAATACAATATGATTTTGATTTTGATTTTTTTTTTCTTGCATTATTTTTTCATGATCATGAGAGTCATTGGATCATATTGTTTATTATGTGTATTTGACTTGTGTTTTGTGATGTGAGCTTTAATATAAATCAAAGAATCCTTATCTTGCTTTTACATATGGTACAAAGATATAACTTCTTATAATTCTTCACTTCCCATGCACATTGTATATCTTTTGCATGTGTTGATCTGTAAAACTATTAATGTCATGAAGACATATGTTTATAGTATACATATTAGCTTTTGATATTATATTTGTCTATTAACCATATGATTACATGTTTATGGCAATTATTATGCATGATTAAATTATTTTTCTTGACTCATTCTCACTCATAGTCTTTTACTTCCATACATGCATGTTTTTTTTCTTGTGAGAAGGTATGTGTAGACACAAAGTAAAAATAGTCTACAAGACAAAGAGAAGCTTTGTCCGGATATTTGCATATTTGAGAAGGAACAACCCCAAGGTTATCGTGGTTGTTTTCGTGTTGGCTTAGTATGATTTAAAATTGTCATTGGTTATTACATCTCTCTTATGCCATAAAAGTCAAAATTTACATACGTGCACATTATCTCAAATTCTTATGACGTGATGAAACAATAATAATTATCAAATTCATGTTAAAAGTTAGTGCATTATTTTATGAGAGATTCCCCTTTAACTGAAAAACCAACATAAACCTACCTATCGTATGTATCCTTAGTTAGTATGTATTATTTCTTCTCATGTGTTTCACACACACACGCACACGCACACACACACGCACGCGCACGCGCACTTGTCACATAAGACTTATGACAATGATTTCTAATTGATACCTTTATGAATATTGTAACATGATTCAAGTATGGATATAATGAATTATATGGGAACGCGACTCTCTTGATTTATCAAATTTTCATGTTTATTTATTGTTTGCATGTTTATTTTTGTTTATCTTGCAGTTGGTCAAACTCGCTTTTTCTTTCTTGTTTGTAGTTAATTGTGGTCTCATCATTGCTTGCTAGAAAGAAGACATGAGAAGGGGAGAAATTGGACCTATGGTCTTTATAAAGCCTCTACTGAACCTTGTGAAGTGTGTGGTGTCTTTTATAGTTAGAGTGAACCATTGGGAAAAGCTTGATGTGAGTTTGCAACACAAGATTTTTAAGATGGTTGGGTATCCTAGTGTGTATTATTCAAATAGTATGGGAATTCTGAAAATGGATTGTTTTCTATATAAACATGTTGAACATATTTTTTCTAGATTTGCACCCTCAAGACTACATAAGGAAGTGGTAGCGGAGTTGCCTTTTGTCTCGCCTCATAAATCTATTAGAGTTGAGACTAGAGAGGAAAGGATTAAAGTGAATGATAAAATTGTCGAGCTTAATGCTAAGAATCGTCCCCCTATGAAAGTATTTCTTGAGAAAAGGCGTAGATGTTGGTATTGAGTGTGGTTAGTTGTTTGGTGAAATTCATTTGCTTGGAATCTGATTTGTGCCTTGGATATTTGATTATTAATACAATATTTATTCTATATATCTTGTATGGGCATTTAAGTTTTTTTACAAAAAATTATCTGCTCCATACACTTTCTCACATTGTGCATATGTTAAATACGTTGAAAATCTTGTTATGATCATTTTGACATATTATTTGCATTTTATGGTTGTGGGATAGTGGAGATATGGTTAGCCTTATAAGCTGTTGACATTGATGCTAGCTACTGAGAAAACCCCCAAGAACTCATAAAAGATTCATTTTTTCTCCTTTAATTTTTCTGATTTGCACTATCTTTTTCCCCCAATTTTCTTGCCTTGTTTTCAATAGGTTAACTAATACATGATATTTAAGTCAAATTTGATTGGCAGACAATTTAATTTAAATCCGCACATATCACAAAAATATGTAACAATGTATCTCCAACTAAAAAGGCAGAAGACAGAACTAACTGGGTGTAGAAAACTTAACCAACAAGCTAGACCACGTAGAAGGAAAGAATACAAGGGAGTTTTTCTTGATATGAAGGATGGATCTTGTGAAGGAAATCTAAAGCAATCGTACATTCTAGTGTTAATTGAGATCACAAGGAGAATTGTTTTGAAGGTTTGATTGACATTGAATAAGAAGAACATGGAAACAAAACAAAGTTCACTGAAGTTGTTTTTAAGTACCAAACCAATGAGTTATCTTCTTATATTTTTTGTCTGTAGCCGATGGGCAGCATGCCCAACTCCCAAAGGAGCAACTAGCTAGCATTTCTCTAATTTTATACTAGTGTTAGTAAATTCGTTTTTAGAATATATAATGACAAAAGATCCAAAATATAATGGTACTTTGACTTATCAACATTCTCCAACACATTCTTACAAACCCCAGGGTTTTTTTTTTCATTTCTGAGTGTAGAGTAGTGTAAAGATGTAATAAAGATATATTGTCACGATATAAACTACATTGTTAAATATGTTAGAATACTAGGTAGCCTAGGTTATAGGTAGTAATTGGTTCCCCTTTAAATCCAGAGGAATACTAGTGAGCAGTTCCTCAAGATGTTGGGTACTAGCTTAGCTATGGACAAAAACAAACAACTGAAGACCAATTTAACCGGTTATTTGATTGAAATCCAAACTTCTGATCTTCTCTCTCTATATTAAAAAAATTCTCCGTTATCTCTAATCATCCATAAGAATAAGATACAATTGAACCAATTCATCAAATTGCTAATACTCAATGAACACCAAAATACAAAATAATCGAACACCAAGAACACATCTACAAAATTATATCGAGGAGTTGGATGTTTGAAGTTGAATTCAAAGTGTTTTTTATAAAGGAAGATCAATTGCTGATAATACCTCTCTAGTTCATGAACTCTTTTATCGAATGAACAAACCAAAACAGGGTTGGGTAGCTATTAAAATGGACATGGCTAAGGCGTTTGATAGAGTTGAATGGTCTTTATTGGAAAACATCTTTCATTGGTTGGGTTTTAGTGAGAAGTGGGTTCAATTGATACATCAATGTTTGTCTACGTTTTCTTTCAAGGTTCTTATTAATGGTTCCCCTTTTGGTGACTTTGTCCCTGGTAGAGGTATTGGGCAAGGGGATCCCCTATCTCCTTATCTTTTTATCTTGATTTCTGAAGCTTTTTCTAGACTTGTAGCGAAGAGAGAAAATGAAGAGGTCATGGTTTTAAATTGAAAAGGGGAGTTTCAGCTATATCTCATTTGTTGTATGCGGATGACCTCATAATTTTCTGTAAGGCGGATTTGCAGGAGGTTGAGCATTTATTGCATGTTGTTGAGCTTTACTGTGAGGCTTCTGGTCAGGCAGTTAATTATTCCGAATCTAGTGCATTTTCTAGTAGTAATGTGTGAGTGATAGAATGTAACAACAAATCAGAGATCTTTGGGTTGTCAAAAAACTCCATAAAAAGGACAAATATCTTGGTGTTCCTATTTTATTAAGTAGGAAATGATCAGATGATTTTCAATACCTAAGGTTGCTGGATGGCAAGCTAAAATTTTATCTCAAGCAGGTAGAATGGTACTAATAAAATCTGTGGCGGGGGGCAGTACCTATTTATGCTATGTCAACATACAAGCTTCTTGAATCTGTATGTGACAATCTTGACAAGATTAGAAGAGATTTTTGGTGGAGGGGGACTCAAGATTCAAAGGCGATTGATTTAAAATTCTGGGATTTTCTCTGTAAATCTAAGGAGAATGGGGGTACTGGTTTTAGGAAAACTAGTAGTATGAATAAATCCTTATTGGTAAAACATTGGTGGAAAGTTCTTAAACAACCAGATTCGGTATGGTCTAGTGTTTTTAGGCGAACTTATGCAAGTTGGAATGATGAGTGGAAAAGGCTTAATAAAAAAACTGAGAGGCTTCTTGGTTTTGGAATAGTTTAAGAGGGTGTGCTGAGTTGGTAAGGAAAGGGTGTCTTTGGAGAATTGCAAATGGGTTGCATGTTAATGTATGGTTTGATCCTTGGGTTGTTTGGCAGGATAATCCAACACTTTTATGTAACTCTGTAGAAATACCACTTGGGATGGAAGTTTTATCAGGATCCCAGCTAATTGATCAAAATTCCTTTGTATGGAATATGAATTTCATTCAAGAGTTGCTTCCTGCTCCTCTGCGAAGTTCTATCACAGATATTGAAATCAAGAGAAATAGTAACGATGAACTAATTTGGTTTTGAGATAGAAAGGGTAAATTTTAAGATAAATAGTGCCTATCATGTAGAGATTCTAATAAATGAGACGTCTTCAAGTAGGGGTGTTAATTCAAAGTTACTTAAAAAGATTTGGAGATTACAGTTACCAGCAAACTTAATTCTCTTTCTTTGAAAAATATATTTTGGTTGTCTTTCAGTAGCGTCTGTCTTTCAGAGTAGAGGTTTCCTAGGAAATCATAATTGTTGCTGGTGTGATAAGTATTTAGAAACCACAAAACATTTGTTTTTTGGGTGTGAATGGATTAAACGTATTTGGGTCATGTGTCTTATGTTTGTGTGTATAGATAGTAGGGCAGATTGGTCTCTAGAAAGATGGATTAATCAATTGATATCATGGTTGTCGATCTGAGGATGTGAAGATTAATTCAGCACATTATTCATATGTTTTCTTTCATATATGGTTGCATAGGAATGAATGTATTTTTTCTAAAGTTCCTTGCTCCTATGATAATGTTTTGCATAAAACTAAAGATGCTTGGAGTTTATGGAAATAAGGATATTTGTGTGACGAAGGACAAGTTATTATTACTGGAACTAATACAACCGTGCAGGTTGAACAAATGTGGTTAACACCTCCTCCAGGATACTTTAAAGTTAACTTTGATGCGGGTTTGACAGGGAAACAGGTCATGCAACTGATGGTATTATTATTACAGATGAATATGGTATTGTGTTGGCATGTGCTTATAGAAACTTTAAAGCTACTAATGTTGAAGCTGCTGAAGTTGTAGCTGTTGAATGTGCAGTGATGCTTGCTATGAAACTCAATATTAAAGATGTTCTATTTGAAGGAGATTGCAAAGTTGTAATTGATGTTGTGAATTCCAAAAGTAGTGATAATATTTGCTGGTCAAGGAAGACAATCTTTGGGTCTTTATTGTGTTTTTTAGATTTTTTTCATTTGTTAATTTTATTTGGTGTTTAAGGAGCGTTAATATTGATGCCCATAGTATTGTTGGCTGGGCAAAGAATAAAAATAAAAATGTACATGTACCTATTCCAGCCATTTGTAATTCGTGTGTTGAACCTATTTGCTTTATTTAATATAAGATTGTTTTTTATCAAAAAAATAAAATAAAAAATAATAGGGACAAATTTTTTCTCTCATGGTTGATAGCCAGTGATACAGTTGAGAGGATGAGAGAAGATAGGGAAAAAAAAGGACCCCCATACGGTTTCAAAAATCACATCTGGCCTGGTTATGGAACCAGTTGTAAAAAAGGCCACTCCGTTCAATTACGGTTCTAGTGGACAAAACTACTCCTGCAGCTTTTCCTAATCTTCTTCCCTCTTCCGAACTATTTCTTCCCCAACCTCCTCCTCTCTCTTCTGTATCTCCCTTCTTTTCTATTTTTATAAAAAAAATTATCTCTCTCTCTTTAACTCTCTTTTCTCTTTAATTCTCTTCAAAACTATGTCGTGATTTTAGCCTTGAGAGGGAAAAAAACGAGCATCCATCAAGCTTGTCGATTCTCGAAATGATTCAATTAAAAAAAATCTTCAAGTGAAGATGAGGGGAATTGTTATTGTTTAATTAGATGATGAAACAGTAAAAAAGATTACGGAATTGTTTATGGGAATGAAGATGAAGAAGGAGATTATTGTTAACTATTGTGATTGATGGAAGAAGATGTAGGGATTTAACGAATTGAATCGAAAATATAACAACTTTAATTGTTTTCGTACAGTTTAACATAATTGATTTAATCGTTCGGAAGTTCGGTTTCCTTCGTTCCATCTCCCTTAAAATATCAAGAGTTTGTTACTATAATTTTAAAACAACTTGAAGAAATATTTGTTGCTAGTGGTGGTGTTGTTGTTCATCGTCATTAATATTATCATCATTTTATGTTTAATTTCTTTTTCTTTTGATGGGTTTATTTTTTTAGTTCAATTTGATGTTTGGTGGTGATGGGTATTTTTATTTATTTTTATTAATTTGATGTTTTGTGTTAATTTAAAGGTTTAATTATGAAATTGGAGACGAAGGAAAGCGTTAAAATTTGGTTTCAGGAATTGACATAATTTCAAGTTTTTTGGAGAAAAAAAATATGCAACGAGGTTTTTGCATATCTTACCAACACATATCTTGGCACCATAAATACATTGCAAAGAGTTCATTGCATATCATGCTACCACATCTGGGCATAACATTCCAACAAAGCCTGACATAGTTTCTAGTGTTTTAATACCATGCATGAGCTCTTTGCATAACTTGCCGATACATATTTGCATAATAACTAGAATGCAAAGACCTCATTGCATACATTGTTTTCAATGCATTGGTATAGAACTATTTGCAAACAAATGCAAAGACTTGTTTGTATACTCGCAAAAACAACCACATAAATCATAAAATACAAAGACTTGTTTGCATAAACAAAAGGGTATTATCAATAGTAAAAATATCGTTTTTATAATTTCAATATTAAATGAGTATTTTCTTATTGGATAAATACTTAATTAGGGCCAATATTATAAACGGGGCTTTAGTTGGGCTATTTGTGTTTTGTGGACTTTTTTTTTACGGGGAGAAAATAGTTATTTGGTAGATTTAATAGGGACTATAGAGTCATTTTCAATTAAAAAGCGTGTCTCTCTAGGTTTCCTGTTTGAGTAGTGGTGGTGTGTTTCTGACAATATTCTCTGCAATTGCTGTACCTCTTCTTTGGCTTTCGCGCTAAACCAAACTAAGCCTAACTACAGAATCCAAAGTAGTAATTAATTTAATTTAATTTAATTTAATTAAACACAACAAATCTCTCTCTCTCTCTCTCTTGAAAAATGGATCTTATTAATCCGTTTATAATCTTATTTGTTATTTTTAGCATTTTGAATTTATTTTCTTTTCATCAACAACAACAACAACAACTACAACACTTTCTTCTTCTTCTGTCCTTTTTTCTTTTCACTCAAACTTCTTTTCTTTTTCTTTATAGAGTTTTATTTATACATAACTTTACTCCAATTCTAGGGTTTTCTTTCTCCAAATCACTTCATCAATCGCTTTCTTTTCTTCCTTATTTTCTTAAGAGTTAAGAGGGTTTTAGGGTTTTTGCTATATCTTTTGATGCGTATCTCGATGTTAAAAATGACAGTTTGATGAATCACTCCACTCTCAGAAATATGTCGATTCTGTGAAACACAGAGAGCTTTTTCTCTCTTCATTTCTTTCTTTCTTTGCTACAAAAGTTTTAGTTTAGTGTCACATTGTTATGAGATCTTTCAGTGTTCTTAGTATTGAGTTGTTTTATAGTGTTAGAAAGTGTGATTCGCTCTTTTAGGTAAGATTCTATTATTAATTTGTAATTTGTTCTGTTTCTATAAAGCAAATCAACTTTTATAATTACTGGTGGTAGTGAAGAAGAGAAAGAATCTTGAAGAATCATTTTTTTTTTCTTTTTGTTTAGAAGAAGAAGTAGATTGAGATGGATTTCTTTAAGATTAAAAAATTTAGAAAAGTTCATAAACCTGTTGATCCTGAAAAGGAAACTGAAGATAAGCCACAACCTTCACAAGAAGAAATGAAAATGGAAACTAATGGTGGAGATAATGATTCAAACAAATCATCTAAAGTTGATGCTCCTACAAATGAAATTGAGGAAGAAGATGATGATGATTTTATTACTAATGAGGTTAAAAGACGATTGAAGGAGCTTAGAAGGAATAGTTTTATGGTTTTGATTCCTGAGGAAACTTGTCTTCAGGATGAAGAAGATGATGGAGAAGAAGGGGAGACGAGTTCCAGTGATTGGAAAAGCTTGGATGTGGAGAATCATCAACCTTGTTACAGTTTTGATGAGCTGTATGAGAAATACTGTGAACGGATGCTTTTCTTTGATCGCAAGAGCGCACAACTGTTGCAAGAAGCAGGTATACTAACTGATATAATGTATTTGCTTGAGATTTGTTCAGTCTTTTAATTACTAAATTTTGAATTTGGGTTCCCATGATGTAAAATAATTTATAAACATTCACAGTGACCACCATGGTTTGACATTCTCAGCACTTAAAAGTATTAAGTGGTGCTTCCAAACATGATTTTCAAAAATTTGTGTTTAGTTTTGGAAAAATTAATTCATCATCACATTCCTCAAAACTTGTAACTGAGTAGGTAATTTCATTCAAACCTGAGAAAGGCTGGTCAAGTGAATGGAGAAGGGATCAAGTTTTTGAGCTTTATTGAAGTTTATCATTGTTAATTCTTGCTCAATGATATCCAAATTACTAGTCACTTAAGCTTGGCAAGTCCATGAATTTCTCTCTAAGATTTATGTGGAATTAATTAAAACATTGAATTTTGGATAACAACTGAATTGTATTGATGCTGTTTGTTCTAGCTTGTTATCAAAGTTTTCATTTTGTTTGCATCTGCACAAACCCTTTTTATTTGATGTCTCTTGATCTTTACAGCCATTCCTTCCGGAGTTCACCTGATTAATTAAAAAGATATACTCGGCAGGTTGCAAACTTGCAATATTACATTGAAATAAATTCACCATAAAAGTTGTTATTCATCATGAGTTGAAATTCATGGTATCAATCTATACAATTATTCTCCTATCTATGTGTAAAACATCGTTCTAAGACCATGTCAACCACTGTCGAATTGCCGCATTCACCAACCTAATAGATGTTGCTAGAATGAACGTAGTCTATAATTCTTGAACCATATTAAAATGTTGCTATGCCTAAGAGGTCACTGGGATATGGAAACAAGGGAGAATACACTTTTAATGAAGACTAGCCAATTCATTAGTTTAAATATTTAATTTTAACTATGGAAAATTTATTCAAATTAGGCCAACATCTTTTTGAGATCAGATCTGCAAAGATTAAACTTTTTTTTCCCAGTACTTTAAAGCTCTAAGTCTTGTATTTTTGATTGGGAGCTATGGCCAAATTTGGTATTTAGCAGTTGTAGAAAGCAGATATACCACTTTGATGGATCTTAAGGTTATTTTCTGATTAATATACTAATCCTATAAGAAAGAACATGCTATTTATGGTTACTTGGTTAGGTGCTCACAATTGGTAGAAGTCAGGAGTAGGTATTGGGGAAGTACGGGGGATCAAAGCCTTGTGTTTCTTCTAAGACATTACTCATTTTTTTATTTGGATGTAGAATATTTGCCAGATTTCTATGAGTTCCGATGCTTGAATGGTACTCTGAGCACCAACTTTGATGCGTTTGAAGTATAATTTTTATATCCTAACTGAAGTTCAATGTAATTTTGCACAACAGGCTCTCAAATATCTTTGAATCCATCACCAAGATCTGCATCGAAGAAGCTGGTGTCTACCCTACGCAGCCTCTCTTTTAAAAAGCGTGAAGAATCTCAAGATGATGATGAGCTCCTACAGCAACAACAGGATGATCCATACCAAGATCTCGAAACCGCATATGTAGCACACATTTGCTTGACTTGGGAAGCACTTCACTGCCAGTATATGCAACTGAGCCAGAAAATGTTGTCCGAGCCTGAAAACACTATCTGTTATAGCCATGTTGCTCAGCAGTTTCAGCAATTTCAGGTTCTATTGCAGAGGTTCATTGAAAATGAGCCATTTGAGCAGGGTTCCAGGGTGGAAAACTACGCTCGGACTAGAAATTCCTTTCCCAAGTTGCTTCAAGTTCCGAGTATTAAAGGTATATCTCATTACTCAATAGTCCGTACTGGTAATGTATTTTGAGTATCACAGAGCACACACAAACGTATGGGGTTTGCTTTATCACTTAAAGGCATACAGCATCAAGCATGAACAACCCTGATTCTGTATTTGGGTTCATATGAGTTGCAAGAGCTAGATTATTCAAACAAGTCATTATCTCCTGCATTTTTCTTTTAGATTCAGAAAAGAAAGGCAATGAGGATGAGGAATTGGAATCATCGGTACTTGCTTCTGACCTGATCAAAGTTCTCGAGAGCTCGATATTGACCTTTCGTGTTTTCATGAAAATGGACAAGAAAAAACCAGGTAGTGTATTGAATCTATTTGGAGGTCACAACCAGATTGCGAGCCCACTTCAGCAAATTCAATCTGCTCTTGAGAAGGTATGCCCGTAATTGTCAGGTAGTATTAGGCTATTATCTTTATTTAAAAGTGTGATGGGTCATTCTTAATCTAGTAGAATTTTTCATTTTTATTGATCATCACCTCTGCCAAGTCCATTCATCTCGAGAATACATATAATATATAGAAATTATATTAGGAAATGTTTTCATAATCATATTTTTCATGTACTAGGCTACTAGTAACTGCTGTACTTTGTAACTGTTAGGAAATCAATTCTACTAGGGTGTCATGTCAAATACACATGTTAACATTTTATGTAGTTATGTTACATGATAATTATAAATGCATGCGTGAATCCATGTCTGACTTTAGACATCAGGTTCTATATGTTCAGACTTCAGAGATTGTTATCTGCATGTCTGTGTGAATCCATGTTTGACTTTACAAGAATTCAATTTCAAAACCATCACATGCACTTTAGATATCTTTCTGTAGGTGATTCTGTATTTCTGTTAGTGTAAATCATAGCTTCTGGCTTCCAACCTCCAAGGTCCATGTGATGGTTAGGCTCATCATTTTCTATATTTAGTTAGTTGTTTGAAGTACAAATGCATGTTAAAACTGCTACCTCCATTGCTTATATAATGTTTTAGAAGTGTACAGTCGCATTTTCTGTTGTATAGCAAGTATAACTTGGATCCCCTTTTTGATTTATAATTTAATACCAACTGCACATATCATCTGTTCTGGTGCTTCTTTAACATTCCATTTACATTTATAGAAGGTCAAAACAATGCTAGCCTATAAAAGAAAAGGATTTCAGCTAAAAAAATGTTTCTTTTAGATTGTGTTAAAGCGGCTTGACATCAGTTACAAATTTATATTTGGTGGATTAGCTGCTAGAATAAAGAGGTAGGAACATATTCCCCCTCCCTAGTTATTGGGATAAACGATTGATGAAAGTTTATTATTTTCCTTGTGAAAATTGATTTTGAGCGATTTATTTTAGAACTTATTGTTAAATACTTGAATCAAATACTGTACTGTTTTTTACCACTACAGGATGAAATGCAATGAATAAATTTATAAATGCAAGATTTAGGAGTTATGAATTTATTAAAGCATGATGGAAAAAAAACTATACAAGTGAAGAGGTGTATAAATCTTAAACATACGAAAGGTAGAACAGTTTTAATTATAGTCTATAGGTATCCAAAAAATTTATTTTGATGCTTTTTGGATACTTCTTTGAGATGGTCTACAAAACCTTCACAACTGAACAAAATTCCGTTTTGGCTTATGATAGTCCACTTTCGATGTACCATGTTTAGCAACTTCCCATTCTGTGTTTCTGAAAATAAAATATTGGTTTCAGACTCTTTGTAGCAGTTTTGTTTTATGCTTAAGACCAAACTCCAAGTACCAATTAACAAAAACTTATGACCTGATTGTTAGTGGTGATTGGTGAAATATGTAAGCATCTTTGAACATAGCAATACGTTTTTAAGTGATTGATTAATTGATAGTTCCCTTAGAAATCACATGAATTTAGTTTTAGCTCTATATATAGTGATATTAGTCTATACCTTAACAAACTGAAATGTTTAAGTTTTTGTAGAAATTCTTTAACATTATTGTGATATTGAATAATTCATGATCTGTGTTTCCCAGACCGAAACAATAGATGCTTGAAAGTACAAGTCCATGTAGTACCTTTGGGAGGGATTTCCTGTTTTGCAGTATCTATAGCAAAATTTATTTACTATGCTAATAATTTTTTTCTTTGTGTTTATTGTCCTGAACATATACCTAATGTAACAGTTTACAGTCATCATGGAATCTCAAAGAGTAAACTGGTATTGTATCTCTCAAAGTTTGGACTTTTATGTTTGTGTAGATGGCGTAAGGTGCCATTTTTGTTGTTCTTCACAGCATTACTAATATTTTAATGAGATGGTTCATTGTCCTGAACATAAACCTGATACCTAATACAACAGCCTACAGTCAGCATGGAATTTGGATGAGTAAATTGTTGTCGAATGTCCTTGAATTGATTAGCTCTATGTTTGTATAAATTGCTTAAGATACCTTTTTTTCTACAAATTCATCACACTAGCTTACCATTAGTAATAATATTTACGAATGCCAGTTTTAATACGCTATCTAAAGTTCGTGATATTAGCATGTGACGTGTTGATTTGTAAAGGATGTCTTTTTGGTCCTGGCTGTGACTATTTCATGTTTCTTAACTTATTCATCCATATTTGAACTTCAGAAAGAGATTAAGCTGAAAGAACTTTTAAAGAAAAAGAAAGGATGGAAGAAGAAATCTTGGCCTGCGACCCTGGAGGAAGTGGAACTCCTGTTTGGACTCATAGACATCAAACTCATATCAAGAGCTCTAAGGATGCCCAGGATCGACAAGGAGCAGTTGCTTTGGTGTGAAGAGAAGCTGAGCAAACTAGACGTATCAGAAAACAAGTTCAAGAGAGATGGGGCCCCAGTTCTGTTTCCATGCTAGTCATTAGAGCCATTGTCGTCTAGGTCTAGGTATAGGAAGTTTGTATCTGAAGATAGAAATACTTAAATTATGTGGTTAGATATATATTACTCAACTTATTTGGTCACTGTTGGTAGGGGAAGTAGATACAAAAGAACCAACTTATCCTGATGATCAGGAAATTTTGTGCGTGTTCTGATATTTACCCCTGAAGGGAATTTGGCTGCAAAAGTTGTGACAGTTGTTGGACATATATATAATTATATATATACCGCTTTCTTATGTAACTGATCTATTTAAAGAATGTGCTCTAAGACAAATAGGAAATATTAGTATCATGCAAGTGCCTGGAGTAATTGTAAGATCTATCCGAGTAACTGATTTTACTAGAGGCAGTGGAAGTCTATATCTGGTCCTGCATTTTAGTCTTTCGGGTTTGATGCAGGGAATCTGTCTCGTTTTTCAGTTGGTATCAAGTAAAAAACACACTGGTAGACTGATGTGTTGGAGGGTTTTGTCACAAAGTTTTTGTTGGAATGATAGTCATAGCCTTACAAAGCTGTTGGCATTCTGCATCCAATGCTGCTCAACTTAGCTGTGTATAACACAACCCACCCATGATCTGATCTGCAATATTTTGCTCTTTGTATGAAGCGTCTTCTTTGTTCCATCGTAGAGCTCAATTTTGTGAAAATAGCACATTAGCAAGTTTACAATCATCAAATGTACTGATGGATGGTCTTCTTCTCCCCTGAAGTATGCTGTATGCACCATCACTCACAGAGCTGATAGTGTTGGCTCTAAGAAAGAACTTCTGTTTTAGCTGATGTCATGGTTTTTTTCAAAGTAGCATAAAAGAGAGAAAGACTTAAGCTAAGTGTTCATTACAGTAGCATCTCTCTTACCCCAACAAAATGAACAGACGACATTGAGTATATTATATTTGCTTCCGAATGGATCATGTGTGGAGAATTATAATCTGACCATTTAAAACAGGTAAAAGTAAGAAAGAAATATTATATGGAGACGAGATCTTAATAAAGGATGATAGATTCCAAACTTATATACCAGAATCTACTAGTGGGGCTGATATGAAAATTCAAACAAATGGTACCTTTTCCGTACAGAAATCGCCATTTTATTATCAACAAAAAAGCAAAGTTCATGTGGTGTTTGGTCTGGTGATCAAATTTGTAACATGGTCCAGTGATCTCCATCATCAATTCTTAATAAATCTGTAAGATTCAGTCAGATTTTTAGATTATTACTTCATGTCTTCATATGCTACTGTCTTATGTTAGTAATATGTACATCATGGGGAAATCCATATATTTGTAAGTTGTTTATCAAGACTTTCCAGATATGGATTAAAATCAAATAAGTACATTATGACATTAGTATTTTGTATCAATTACTTTCAACTTCACCCCGAGTTGTTTAAACCATGAAGAACAGAGAAATAACCTAGCCAAGTAGCCAACATACCAAGCCATTTGTTTTAGCATGCAGGTAAACTTGCAAGATATATAACCAAATGGTATACTGTAGCTCGTTCCATAGCTAACCATTTAGGTCATATGCATTAGCCATCAGAGTTACTTAAACCTAACAAAAGAACAATTAATCAGGCTGATCTACAGTTACTGTCAAAATTTAATTAAGTAGTTGAGAGTTTGAGAATCTCAACTACTACATGATCCATCATGCTCTGCTGCAAGCTGCATAATTCAGATGCCTAATATGTTTTCTAAACAGAAAGTTTTAGAACTCAAATATCTTCTTGCTCAGTCATGGCAATTGTGTGACAAACTGTTATGTCATCATACTAACAAACAAAAGTAAGTCTTTATATATTTCATTATTTACTATAAAGAATCTTGCTACATGTCAAAAAGAAAATCCACTGATTAAGGCTTCATGTCAACATTGTACTAGTTGTAAAATGTGTTATATATATGGTTATTTAGAGCAAGAGTAGCACCTGATATGTCACCACGCACCAATGTCGTCCTATAGCAAGGGTAGAAGACTTGCAACTCTTTGAGATTAATTGTTTATGTGACAAACATTGATGGAAGTATTGTGGTGGTGTTTCAAGGTCAAATGTATTAGAAGAGGTGGGAAGGCAATAGGCATCGAACCTGATGAAGCTTTTAACTGGATCAGATTCCTCTTTTACTTTTAAGTTGCCTGGCTTTCTTTTGCTTTTGGAAGAGGAATGAAATCCTCCACAAACAATTACTCATAAAGCAATCAGACAGATTACTATGCCTTCTCTATAGACATATATATATATATATATATATTCTTTTGATCACATAAAGTATTGGCTTTATTTTGTGTCTCATTGTCATGGATAAACTAATTGTGAACATATAAGAGCCACAGCTAAAGCTAATATTCACGAATGAGTTTGGTCCACAATGGGAAAGTATCACTAAACTAAACAAAAAAAAAACTATGTGCCAGCTAAAGCTAATGCTCACTAATTAATCAGGTTTATTTATACAAAGGAATATCCATTTTAAGGTGTTGTTGATTAATTAGTTGGGGAAATTACCTAACTCAAAAACTGTTTTGAAGGATAAATATTTCTTGTTAAATATTAGTATGAAATATTTTGTGATGCACAAAATGAAGTGGTTGTTGTGGCTTCAATATCCGGTCCTGTGTACTGTGTTTATCTTTGGTGAAAATACAGACATAATACAGTACAGAACAGAACATGTTGGACTGGACATAGATAACAATTTTGGTGAAAAGAGTGAATGGCATTTATGAAATTAATAACAAAAGAATGGTTGTTTTTTGATTAGTTATATTCTCTTTCGTTATGTACGGAGTAATTACCCTTGTTTGTTTCAAACTTTGGTTTCTTTCTATTAACATTTTGACCGTTGCTTTTCTCACTCAACGTCTCTCTCTCTCTCTCTGTTCATCTTCTTCTTCTTCTTTTGTTCTTGCCTTCACTTCCAATCAGGTTAGTTTCTTAATCTCAATAAACCAAACAAAAATGTTAAAATGGGGTTGTACTTAGTATGTTTCGCAGCATTAAGCTTCTTTTGCATTCAAGCTCATTTTTTTTTTCCCTGCAAACAATTTTTGCGTGTTTTTTCTTTGTCATACTTATAAGAAATGATTTTGAAAATTGGGGTTTTCATAGTAATGGTTATTTGAAGTTTAAATCTTTATCTCCTGTTTCAAGTTATTGTACAATTGAATATCATATCATCATAATTGTTTGATTATTCAGTTGGGTTTCTAGTACAGTTTTTTTTTTTTCTTCTTGAAATTTTTCCCATTTCATTCTAATGAGCTTTGTTTGAGGTTCAATTTTTTTATCATGTTTAGTTCTGCAAATAATGTTTCTCAAATTTCCCTTTTCCTTTTTTGACTTAATTTCCAGGTCACTTTTTCTTTTACTGCCTCTGGCATTGAACCTATCATTTTCTACAAATTTATATTAATTTTTACATTCTCATCCTTTCTTGAAATTTATTTTCAACTAATCTCTCCCCCACACCCCCTTTAATAATCCATTTTTCATATTTGGCTTGATTTTTTCTTTCTTTATACTGTATTATTAAAATATTTAATTACTCAATTCATTATTCTTTCTTGGCTTGGGGATTTTTTAGTATTGTTTAAGATGGGTTGGATTTGGAAGCATAGGTGTGAATTGAATTATTCTCAAATACTTTCCTCTTTGTGTAAGTTTAGTTTTCATGTTAATTCTTCTGTCCTGTGTGTCTTAAAGATAAAGAAAAGGATTATGTTCCAAAACCAACTTCTAACCTTTATATGGTGAAATAATAAGATTCTAACTTTTCTATATTAGATATTGATTATTGAGCTTGATTTATTTAGAAATTAAACTTATTTTTGTCTACTTTCTGTTTCTAGCTCTTCACACATATATCAATTTTGTTTCATAACCAAACTGTAATCTAATTATACATTTTCTGTTGAATAGGATACACAAGATCCTTATGAATTTGGAGGGAGGTACATGCTTTATTATAAGTGATATAATAAGTTTTGATTCAAGTCTTAAAAACTCTTAAGAAAGTCGAAAGAGAGACAAATATGGGATGTTCTACTTCTAAGTTAGATGATGAGGAGGCTGTCCAGCTTTGTAAAGATAGGAAGAGATTTATAGAACAGGCTGTTGAGCAGAGAATTCGATTTGCTTCTGGCCATACTGCCTACATTCAGTCATTAAGACGTGTTGCAGCTGCTCTCCGCAATTATGTTGAAGGAGATGAACCGCGTGAGTTTTTCTTGGATTCATATACAAATACAACCCCTCCATTTACGCCCATAAAGAAATCAAATCCAAATATCATCTCAATATCGTCAAAATCTTTCTCGACACCAGTTCAATCTCAAACAAACTCTTCTTTCAAAGTGAATTACTTGAGGTCAGGTGGAAATCCAGCAGTATCTGTTGAGGAGAGACCCCCTTCACCAGAAACGGTGAGAATTGAGTCTTACTCTCCAATGCATCATTTTGGAATTGACGGGTTCTTCGCAATGCAGTCTTCACCCATGAACCCCTCGTCGTTCTATTACCCTTCTCCTAATAATAGACCTAGTTTCCCTCCCCAGTCTCCACCAAACTCCCAATGGGACTTTTTCTGGAACCCATTTACTTCCTTAGATGCATATGGGTATCCCTCTAGAAGCAGCATGGATCACACAACTATAGATGATGAAATAATGGGGATAAGGCAAGTTCGGGAAGAAGAAGGGATTCCTGATTTAGAAGAAGAGGGAACGGAAGAAGAATCTAAGGTGGATATGAAGGACGAAAGATCTAAAGTTGACTGGAAGTGTCCTGATGAAACAATTATCATAGAAGACAACACGGAAACTGACACTGAAACTGATAGTGAACATGAAGTGAAGGGATTGCAAAGGCATGGCACTGAGAGTGTCGGAGTATCCGAAGCACAAAATGCAGTAGAACATGAAGTTCATAAAACAGAAGTCATACCTAATCAAGAAGGCAAGGAAGAAACACCTGGTTTTACTGTTTATGTAAATCGAAGGCCAACAAGTATGACAGAGGTCATTAAGGATATTGAGGCTCAGTTCGTGAGAGTCTGCAATTCAGCTAATGAGGTCTCAACAATGTTGGAAGCCAGTAGAGCTCCATATTCGTCAGCCTCTCATGAGCTTACAGGTAAGATGATTCTAATAACAACATTTAAAATGTCATCTTGTATATACATTGATATGTGTTATAATTAGTTTGGTAATTTACTTGCATTATCAAATTAACATACTCTAGTTGGTCCAGCAACGAAGATGTTGAATCCAGTGGCTTTGTTCCGCTCGGCATCTTCGCGTTCATCCTCTTCAAGATTCTTCAATAACTCTTTGAGTTCACGGGATGATGGTTGTGATAGTGGTAGTGAATTTTCGGATGAGTCTTGTATGTACTCTGGGAGTCACCAATCAACATTGGACAGACTTTATGCGTGGGAAAAGAAACTTTATGTGGAAGTCAAGGTTCTCTCTCTCTCTTTTTCTCTTTTCTGTAACATGATGCCAAAGAAGCATACAACAACTTTCGCGTTCTGAGAACAGATTAATCATATGGTTCTGTGTTTTCTCTTGACAGTCTGGAGAACGCATAAGAATGGCATATGAGAAGAAATGTACACAACTAAGGAACCAAGACGTGAAGGGAGAAGATCCTCACGTGATAGATAAAACAAGGGCAGCAATAAGAGATCTTCACACCCAGATCAAAGTTTCAATACACTCAGTTGAAGCGGTTGCAAAGAGGATCGAAACTTTAAGGGATGAGGAGCTGCAGCCTCAACTTTTGGAATTGTTACAAGGGTAAGTCAATTTTAATATATTTATAGACTCAATATATGACAAGAATAAATGAGTAGAACAGTTGTAAGGCTCTGAAGTGACCCTTCCAAAGACCAGGTCTTTGATCCTAATACAATTAATAATAGCCAAACCGATGAAAGTAGAAATGGTATTTTTCTCATCAAGTGTGCATCCATGTGAAGTCTTCGATTCCTCTCTTAACCCCAGAAGAAGAAATAAAACGGCACGCTACACCTTTATTTGCGACAGAAGGAAGGTTAAAGCATATTCAATTACATAACAGAATGCAATACACAAAATTTACCACATACAGTCACATTGTATTAATGGAAGAAATTTACAGTATTAGCATTTAAGTCGCTGACATCTAACTGACTAATACACTTGTAAAACAACAGGTTAGCGAGGATGTGGAAAGTGATGGCAGAGTGTCACCAGTTCCAGAAGCGCACAGTAGATGAAGCCAAGCTCTTATTAGCTGGTACACCTCAGAAACTAGCTGCACGAAGACACAGCGACATCTTTCCCACAGACCACAATCGACTTGCTCAGTCTGCTGCAAATCTTGAGTCAGAGCTTAGAAATTGGCGAGCCTGCTTCGAGTCATGGATCACTGCTCAGCGATCCTACGTGCATGCTATAACTGGATGGCTTCTTCGATGCGTACAATGTGATTCTGATACTTCAAAGTTGCCTTTCTCTCCTCGGCGCTCTACTGGGGCTCCACCAGTATTTGGAATATGCATTCAATGGTCCAGATTTCTTGATACCATCCATGAGACCTCTGTAATGGATGGTATGGATTTCTTTGCAGCAGGAATGGGGTCATTGTATGCCCAGCAACTAAGGGAAGATTCACGCCGTACCCCAGCAGGCTCAAAAAGGTTTGGTGGTGTGGGGTTCACACCAGAGTCTGGAAAGAGTATGGAGGTAGTGGAAGTGGGGGAAGTAGAGGAGGTGATGACACCAGAGAAGACAGCAGAGGTTGCCATACGAGTCTTGTGCGCTGGAATGTCTGTTTCCATTAGTTCTTTGACAGAGTATTCCATTAGCTCAGCCGAAGGATACAATGATCTTGTTAAGCAATGGGAGAGCACTGCTTGGACACAGCAGGACTCTAGAAAGATTGGAGTGTGACTTGTTTGTGGTAGATGGGTGTAAATTTAAGTAGCTTAGATAAATTATCATAACATTACTGTAGGTTGTTGCAGTCATGTATACCAATGTTTATGGTTTTCCCATTCCTCCTGCAAGCAGGCAATTTTGGCGGGACATATTGATAGAGCAAGTAACCTTTGTCAAGGACGGAGTCAATGACAGTGTCGACCAGTTTAGATATTAAGTATCGGCATAAGTTTAAAACTCAATAATATGACCTTCAGATCTAACAATCCAAAAGATATTAATGATAAGAGAAAGAACTGTTTCTAAATTTTCTTTGAGCTTGGTTGTAATATTTTTGTTCCAGAGCTGCTCTCTCCTTTACTATGTTTCAGTGTTTCACATATCACATCTAATACTACAAGCAGTCCAGTCTACAAAAAATCAACAGAGATACATTTTAATTAGTGGTGATTTGTTGCTTCATAATTCACATCATGGTCTTCAACAGATATGGTGAGAGGTGACAACGGTAGAGACAGAGTCATAGGTGAGAAAGGGAAAATTGAAAAGAAGAGGAATTTGATGATCTCTTTGCCAACAAAAGACTTCTCAGTTATATCTCACCAAAATCAAGATCAAAGATTTTGCTAACCCCACTCTTTGTTACATAGAAACAACATTACTGAACTAACAATGAAAAATAAGCAGAATTTTGGTTATACAAACCACAGCACATAACATGTAGATAATTATCAGATCACTGTCAAATCTTGTGTATCAGTGAACATAAAACATTCTACAACTGAGATATGTGTGATTAGCTTGCAATTTCATTATAGATCTTTTCTAGATAAGCTAAAAAAATATCCATCACCCCTACAATCAAGAACAATTATTATAGAATTACTTCTTACTAATCATTTGATGAAGTAAATCAGATAGGGGAAAGGAGTGCAAATGAATCCATTACAGTAGTATTTTCCGCTAATTCTAACAAAAATGATTAATTTTCTCACAAAAAGACTAAAGGTTGCTCCGATGATCAAGGACATTTTCTATGGATATGAAAAAGGAATACTCGGCCTGCTTAGTCATCATAGCCCAAATCATCATCAACGTCTTCAAGATCCACTTCTGCATCATCAGTTGAAGTCATGAGAGAAAAGAAGAGAAGAACAGCAATTAATTGTGTGGCCAGAAAGTATTTCGCTCTTCTTCTAAAGGTCTTCTCTTCCTCGGTCTTTTCCTTCTTAGGTTTGTTCTGGGGCTTTGTCCCTAACAAAAGCAGAGAGGTGAAGATGTTACACCAGAGCAAATAACTACTTCTGAAAAATGCACAAACAGTGAAAGAACATAGTAAAATGAGAGAGAAGTATATCAAAAGCGTGTCCCAAATTTCTCAAAGGCACGGCAGTTCTTATGCTTATTCAAAACAATAAAGGTCAAAAGAGCAGAAATATAATAAAATTTTGAGGGGGTCATCCTATGTCAGTTAACAAATTCAAAATCAAGTTTTAAAGAATGATCGCGATTTGATTTAGGAATATATAGCAACACCCCCTATACTTCTTCCCAAAAGCACGGTAGAGAGAGAAAACCACCACCACCTCTACTTTCATGATAAGGGCCTGTTGGTTATAAGTGATGGTGAGGGTTTGGCAAGAGATACATGGATTCAGGCATCTCACTCATTTCATTCACATAACCCACCATGTTACAGACAAAAATGGCTAGTAAGAAGACAGACTAACCACCACCAAGTCGAAATTAGTGACATGCATGAAAACCCTGAACCTTAATCAATGGCAGAGATCCCTAGTTCCCTGCAGTAGCTAAAGAGGATCTTAGATTTACATAGTGAGTTTTAGAAACCATTTACAAAGTTATGACAAATTTATCGTCCCCTTTCAAAGCTTCAGCTTCCTCAGAGTCTCCAATCGTAGCTTGTTAGTGGCTCCAGCTACAACATAACCATCTCAGTCTGTTGCAACAGGAGCATAACAAAACCAATTGTAGCACCCAAAAGGGGGAGCGTGCTACATTTGGGCAGGAGTACAGTTTGGAGGAAGGTTCAGTGTTACATTGGCTACCAACCATGCATCCTATTCAAGTATGATAGGCTTTAAAAATGGAGTGAGTGTCTGTATTGTCACATCTCACAGTATTCCTGGTTCGCCAAAATAAATTTGATGATAAAGAAAGCCAAAGCAGTCAAAAGAAGGATTATAACTGCCATCCTCTCTGTCAAGGGAAATCATGAGCTCATAACCACTTCAAACCCTCATACCTCTCAGGGGCCATCCTTATAGTTAGGGGGGGTATAAAACCAAAATCTACTAACATGGGAATAGTAGAAGGAAAGATGGTGGACGGACTCTGGTTAATCACTACGAAACAATAGAAAATGCAACTTGGGACAATATTTATGTGGTTTAGGAGGTAAAAGTTAAGTTCCGTAGTTGTTAAGACTTAAGCAAAGGTCTTTGAGAACCTTTCAGACAAACACTTGGCAAGTTAGGTGAGAGGTTTTGAGCTTCCAAAGGACCCTAAACATATCCTCAGGGCTACAATTTGAAGATTCAAATCTAGGATGAGACTGGTGCTTAGCTATCCAATAAGCTGACTTAATAGAAAAGCTGACTTGCTTGGATAGAATACAGCCATAGGGCATAGGGGGTATAAAGGGCATTAGAGAATTAGAACCTAGCTGTTTTCTATTCTTAATTTACTCTTGACTTAATATTCTTATTATATCAATGAATATCTTTTACTGATAAAGAAAAAAAAAATGCCATGTCACTTAATTAGTTAATCCCTCACCCAAGGTTTAGATTTAAATCAACTAATGGAACAAAACGTTTTCCTGACAAAAAAAGTAGTGACCTTGAGGCAGATATATTCCAGGTTTCATCTCGGTTGAGTTAGTCATTCACCATTTGAGAAATTAGTCAACCTCAGGGCAAGAGCTTCTAACCATAGTACAAAAAGTCGAATTCTTAAAATTCGATATATCCGGATATATCTAAAAGTATCGACGATATATTGTAAAAAATATATTCTGATATTTTATAGCTTTTTTTATTCACTAGATTACTAAACGAATGGAATTCTTTGAAGTCTTTCCATTTCAACAGATATCATTCCAAAAAAAATTAACTTACCTAAAATTCCTAAAGATCTTCTTCAATTATTTAGATCTTCTTCAAGATCTTTGAAGATATTTCCAACTTTCTAAATTCAAATTAAACAAAATACTAAAAATAGATTTCGATTTTCACCAAAGATCTAAATTCCTTGAAATCTGTTTTTTCTTTTCATTATCCAAAACTGGGTCTGCTTCTTCTTAAGGATTGAGAGAGAAGATCCTTCGAGATCCGTTTTTTTTTCTTGGTCTTAGAATGTTTAAGAGAGCCGTATAAGATCCAAACAAAATAAGTTTAGGAAAAACCATGGTAGAAGTGTTTGAATACGTTTGCAAAGAGAGATTACAGGTACCAGGATTCCAGAAATTTGTTCATCGATATTTTCAATAGTTTCAACAATTCTGTTTTATCGGAATATATCGCGATATGTCGTGATCTTTCGAGCGCTATATTACTGATAGTTTAAGGTCGAAATGTTCGAAATTTATCGTATCGTTTTGGTTGAATTCCGATAGATATCGCGATATATCGTGATATTTTGTACTATGCTTCTAACAATGGTGGGTTGTAAGTGGAGGGTAATGCCTTTTTAGGACCCAAATCTGGGAGTGGTCCATTGACAAATCTTAATTCATTAGGACTTGAAGATCAAATAATATGACTATAGCCCCACTAGGACAAACAATCAGCTTATAAAAGCAAAAAAGTGAGAAATGAAAACCTGTTCATTATTAAAATTATAAAGTATAAACTTACTCCAACGAGGAGGTTTTCTTGGAGCCGATGATGATGAAGGGTCAGAAGAAGTCTGTGGCACAGACAAAGATGAAGTATCCACATCTAAGAATTCCATCTTAAGATTTTCAGAGTACCTCAAAAGGTTGCTATGCTCCAGAAGCGTGCGTCGCAAATCTGATGTCTCCTATAAGCACACAAATAATGAAAATGCAGAAAATTAGACATGACCCAAGTGTATGACTAAAGCTAAAATGTGTGCCTGTTCGTAACACTGAGACTCTTAATTTCTATGTAACACAAACTTGTAAAATGGGATCAAAATTTTACTAGATGGCTCAACTCCTAAAGCAATGTGGTATTCCCAGGTACCAGATCATAAGCCCATACTTGTTGAAAGAGAACAGTATATCAACATTGGAAGGAAGTTTGAAATAACTTAGATAACCACACTTTTAGAACAGAATTAAGTTGAAATAATCATAAACATCCGTGTCTTTTCTTTTGCATCTTCATGCTGTTGATACTCCACATCCTGCCCACATTACATCTGATCTATAGACACACTGCAGTACATTTTTACATCTACAAGAGTTTCAACTCACTGGTAAAACATGGAGTGTGAAAAGGGCATGTCCAAGGAAAACTGCATCCAAACTTGTTGGCCTGTAAAGAGAGAAAGTGAGTGAGAGATATGTTTACGACCCACAACTTGAAGAATTATTTACTCGTCATATTTAACAGATTTAAACATCTGTGACAGGCACAATAACACAAAAATCCTAACATCATAGTCACCTGTTTTCCAGGAAAAACTTCTGCTCCCCTAACATAGTTGACAGGGCGTCATAAGCCATGGATGCCCTCCTATATATCTGTCATGATAAAGTTGCATCCGTTTATTAAGAAGACCATAAACACAATGCCTCATATCAATATAGCACAAAATTGAAGATACCAACACAAAGAAAAGAAGAAACAAGGTACACATGCAACAATAAGCCGGCCAAAGTATTGCCGAGAAAGCAGGAAAATGACAAACCTCAGCCTCTCTTCGGTCAGCATTGCCTTTGTTTATCCCAAGCACTTGTTTCGCTTCAAGAGTTTGCTTGAAATGGAGAATCTTTCCAATTGGCCAAGGAAGATCAGAGTAGTATATCTTATACGTTGTAGTTGTATCAGATCCTGCCCAGAGTTCATACATAACAGCATCTGCAAGCCATGAAGTGATCATGGCCTTTGTTGACAACCATTCTGGAATAGTTTGACTAGGAAGTCCAGCATCCAAATCAACAACACGATCGTCTTTTAAGCTTTCAATAACACCACCCTTCTCATTGTTGTAGACCACATAAGCACCACATTCAACATAAGGTAATTGATCTAAGAAAATAAGAAGGAAACATCAGAAATGCAAATAATTCCGAGAGGAATACTACTACATGATGTGAAACATAGAATTAACAAAGAAAAATCAAGATTATATAGATGTGATGCATTTCATAATTATCGATATACTAACTAATTTTCAGATCTTATTTTACCACAAATTTTTACGAGTTCACCAATCTAGATTGTTGGGGATTATACTATGTCAATAAAATCAAAGTATTTCGCAAGTGAGAAAACAAAATCAAAATCAAGCTGCTGTTTCTTACTTTTCCTATGAACTCTAAAACATTTGTGTTGTATTTTGAAGCAAACTCATCTTCAAATGACAGATAGATATGTTAAGATGATAAGCAAGCATTCAAGTTGTAATTCCAATAAATTGCAATGCAACAACATGTTTGAATTACTAATGAAAATCCCTAAAATAAAATAAATTATACCTGAATCAGGATGAACAAGATTGAAACGCAAATGGAAAGGTATTTTGGCAAGACGAAGATATATGTAAAGTGGTAAACATGATGGACATGATGTTGGAAGACCGAAACCTGCTTTTCTTGCTACCAAAACATACTCCTCTTCACCTTCCATTTTCTTCTTCAATCTATCGCTATTCGCTACGCTTTGTTTCTGTAATGTAATGTAATGTGTAACCGGTGGGAGTTTGGAGAAGAAGAAAAAAGACTCGTTTTAGTGACTCGGTCTTCTCGACTCAAAACCAGATCCATAAACAACTATCCAGAGGCCCATGGATATTATTATTTATATAATAAAAGTAGAACCTCTTTAAATTAATACTCGATTACCTTCCAAACTGCAAACAATTGTTTCAAGAAGTCAGTCATGTCTTCTTGTGTGATTCTTGGAGCTCTACCTGCCATTACCATCGTCATAATTTATACCTATCTATTATTGTCGTTATCACTCTCTTACATTCCAACCAAAACTCACTACATTTTCTTCTTCTTCTATAGAAAAACCAATAATACCCATTAAAGAATCTCTTGAATGTGTAAGTAGCACTGACTTTTGTGGAAATTTATCTGTTGATCATATTGGTAAACGAGTTCGTCTTGGTGGATGGGTTGCTCTTCATAGAATTCATGGAGGAGTTACTTTTCTTAATCTTAGAGACCATACTGGAATTGTTCAGGAGGGTTTTTTTTTTATTAACGTTCATTTCTATTTTAATAATTCAAATTATGAATTTGGAGTTGGAATTAGTGATAATTTTGATTTGGTATTTTCAGGTTACTACACTTCCTGAGGAATTTCCTGATACTCATTCTACTGTCAATGATTTAAGGCTTGAGTATGTGGTTTTGATTGAGGGTATTGTTCGATCCCGTCCGGTTGAGTCTGTCAACAAGAAGATGAAAACCGGAACTATTGAGGTCAATTTTTAAGTAATTAAGCATTGTTAGAGTATCATTCTAATATTGTTAAAGGTCTAGTCAGTTTGAATAATTGTGGGTAGCAACATTCTTTCAAATGCAGTACCGACTTGGCATATACATAATAACTTACCAATTACCGGTAATGATTCTCTTTTTAACAGAAATGATGTTTGCACAAGGAACTCTTATGGATATTTTATGTACTAGTGCTGTATATAGCTTAGAGTTCTTTATGGGTCTGTTTCACCTGCTGTAGTTTACTTCACTGATTCTATGTTTGATAGAATTAGTGAGGACCTTCAAAACCGTGGCCTTGATTTGTTTCGTAGTAGTCTACTTTCATTTGAGTTGGTAGCTAAATTTGTGTTCATTTATGGCATGGCAGGTTGCTGCAGAGAAGGTTCAGGTGTTGAACTCTGTCAAATCTAAATTGCCCTTCTTGGTTACCACTGGTGACGATGCAAAAGAGGAGGTCCGTTTGAGGTACTGTGCTTATTGTCATCCTAGTTCAAAGTTCATATTAATGGAGAAGAAAAAAAGAACCTTTTAAATGCTTTTATGCCACATGTAGAACGAATTTCCACTGTATAGCCAAACTTGCATTCAAGGCTATTGAAATATGAATCAGTTTTAGATGTTTGTATGCTTAGGATAGAAAACAAATTTCATTTTGGATTACATAGAGTTAAGTAAAATGAATTTCAGTGATTGCGCATTCAACAAAGGCACATACATTATGCACATCATTTAGGACTCTCTAAAAACTAAAAAAATTTCATCTCTACTTCTTATTCCCTGCCTCTTTTGACTTTGTCTTCTACATATTTTTGCTTTTCCTGCTCAACTGTATAAGGGATTATTATCATTTGATAAAAGGATAAAGAAATTGAGTTCACTGGTGTAAGCAAAACATCCAGATTGGCTGGGGTATGGATCCCTTTTGAAAAGACCGATATGGATTGGAAAGATTGGTAGGCCTCTTTGAGAGAAAAGGTGAGGCAAGAGTGCTATTGTAATCTTCTTCTTCTTAATATAATAATAAATTAAATCATCATCATAATCTATTTATTTCTTCTTCTCGATAATGTTTAGTTTAATATCTCAATCATTGGTGTTATCATCGAGGTTGAGGACCTAAAGCCCTTTAGAGTGAAATAGTTGAAGCTCCTAGATCAAGATAGCACATGGTTATTTATTATTTATAGTTTACTGGATTCATTTACTTAATCCTTGTTTCATTCTTTTGCTAGCTTGAATTGAAACATTCCAATTGTTCTTGATTATTCATGTTTTTAGAATGGTAGTTTTATTTGACACTAGAGATGGTCAAATGAATGACAGATATTGATCATTTACGATTTAAGTATATCAGTATATGAATATCAGTATCAGATACCTTCAAAACCTCTATATTTTTGGAAATATTATATTTCCAGTAAATTTACGAAGATGAGTCATTTTGTCTCATTTTTGGAAAATCATTTGTTTTTCGTAATGCACACTTTTTATTATTTCTCTTTGTTTCATCTCTTAGTAAAGAATCTTGTCTGGATTAAAAAGCTCTTCATGATATGTTTCCTTTAACTAATATAAACTTATTCATGGTATTAGATACCGCTAACTTGATTTGCGACGACAGCAGATGATCTCCAACCTAATGTTGCGACACAAAGTGATTAAGCTTATTCGGCAATACCTAGACGATAGACATGGTTTTGTGGAGGTAATATTTGAATAAATCTTACATCCATAGCTTTTCTCATCATATGTCTTTTGAGTAAATTTTATCTTATAGCATCATCCTTATCGAATGCTTTGTTTAATGTCTTCTTGTTCTCGTTTGTACTGTAATTTGTCCTTGTTGTAGTTTGTAATCATGATTCTTTGATGGTTATAAGGTAGGTTGAGACTCCTATACTTTCGAGATCCACTCCTGAAGGTGCCCGGGATTATATTGTACCTTCTCGAGTTCAAGTGCTTGACTAAAACTACCTTCTGGATTTTATTGGCTTTTTTCATAGATATAACTCGTACATGTTATTGTACATTATAACCTGTTTATATTTAAACATTGAAGTTTACCATGATCTTAGACAGTCTTGTACCCGTAAGAAATCATTGATTGTTTGGTGACAGTCTTCATGTCAGATCTATTCCTTTATGGGGCTATAAGCCATAGGCATTTCTGAAACTACGAGAAGTTTAAACTAGTTAGTACAAGCCAATTGAATTGTCTATGCCTGTGGCCTATCCATATGTGTATATATTATGGAAATCTTCATAAGAACAACAACAAAGGCATATCTATGATATGTTAAGCATATTTTTTTTGTTCCTAAAAAAAATAAAATTACAAGAGCCATTAGAAAGGACTCAAGAAGCGAATAGTTTGTTTTATTGAACATTTGTTCATTGTTTTCATGTAGCTGCCAGAATTTGTTCCCATATTCATTTACCTTTCGAAAGATTAGTGTCGGCTTTTCATTTCTGGTGACAACTTTTGGTAAATGTGGTGAAAGTTTATCAAAAAAAAATACTCTGTAATTCTTGTCAAAAGATGCTATAAAGTTTTCCCTCGCAGCAATGGGACAAACAATTAAGGAGGTTACACTTTCATGTGTTTTACTGGTCAAGACTTAAGGGCGTAGGTTTAGGAAGCTTATTCTTGCTATTAATTAAATTATCTATAATAAAAATATGCAAGGACACAGTGCAAAAGAAGAAATCTACATCTTGAGCTGATTTATCCATATTTCGCTTGAGGTATTGAATTCTACTCCTATATTAAACACTGTGGATATCCACGTTCAGCAATGCATAATTGCATGTAGCCAGGCATGAACCTCTAATATTAGGAAAGAGGCCATAGAGTATACTGCCACGTCTGAATTACCACTGGGTGCAAGTTGAGGACTTCCATGTTACATTTTTATTTTATTTTTGGTGGCAATTTTCCATGTTACATTTAGTTCCATCACTTAGCGGCTTTGGTGTTTTTTATACTCCCTCCGTCCCAAATTATAAGTACCTTATTCATTTTTGGGTTGTCCCAAAATATAAGTCCCTTTTCATATTTCAATACATATTAATTAAGTTAAATTGTTCTATTACCTATATTATCCTTGCTTTGGAATTAGAGTAAGAGACTATGTTTAATAAATAAAATCCATTAAATAGGGGTAAATTTGGAAGTATAGTTAATAGACAAATAATACATTGATGTTTCCTTAATAAGTAGAATATTCCAAAAGGTACTTATAATTTGGGATAGAGGGAGTACTAAACTTTTTCTCACCAGATGTGCTAACATCTTGAGTTACAGATTACAAATAAACTTTCTTTTGTGGGGGGGGGGTATAAAAGGGTATAAAATAAATAACAAAAACCTGAGTTCATAATAACGCTTTAGTCATTGCAATGAAGGCTCTTAATATACATAATGACCTTCTGAATGTTTGCAGACCCTTTAGATGTCCCTTCCGTCCCTCCAAGGAAACACCTGATGGGTTGAGCTAACCCTGACGTTGCTAAGCTAGACTTTCAGTGGACGAAGGACCAAATTTGGTCAACACAATAAGACATGATGGACCTGCTCTTTTCTCCAAAATACAGCAAACATTGGTTGCAGGTTTGAAGTTCATTTGCCTAGCATTGTCCATGGTCAAAATGCAATATCTGTGATCATAGCCTCTTGTATTCAAGAAGAGAAAGTCGGTCAACCATGGCATTCTGCTATTGTATGAGGTGCTAGGGTGTTTGACAAGACTTTATATCCTCATAACCAACCCCTGCAGAGTTGGGGACGACTAGATTAAACAGGGGAGACCTAGAGCAAAGCGTAAAGTAGAGCGAGTTGTTTGAACATGTTCCTTCTTTTTGGAAAATTTATGCAGTAAATTTAGAATCCAGCAAATTGAGGCTGACAACGTTGAGACTAGTTATAGGGGAAGTTAATCCATCAATGGCCCAATAATTGAAAGACCTTTGTATACTAATAACCAAGACTCCAAGAAATGCTCTATTACCTGTCGCTTTTGAGCAGTTGCTCTATGTATATATATACTCGTTGGCATATTTGACTGGATTATTGGATATTAAACCTGTGTCTGGCGTTTATGCCTCTTAATGCTGCTTGATATCAATGTGTATGACAGGTGTTTCAAGAGATAAAAGGTATACAACTTTCAAATCCTTTCCCGAGGCTTTCATATGCTGAGGCAATGCGTCGGTATGGATCTGATAGGCCAGACCTCCGTTTTGATCTTGAATAAAAAGATGTAAAGTTCTAAACGAGTAAATATGTAATCATGCTGAGTGCTGACTTATCCTATTTTTGATGTTTGTTAATCTTATCAGTTTAAAAATTAGTATAATCATATATGTGAAATATATTGTTGACGCCTAAAATGAAATATTATGGCTTTTTCCAGACCTACAATTCCAGCAGTTTGTTGAGCGAATTCGTCAAAAATGTTTTTGTTTGCTTATGATATCTTAGGTGGTCTGAACTCAATCCAAACTTGCATGTGACTGAACTCTGAGAAAATATAAGTAGTTTATTTTTATCTTTTATTTTTTTAAAAGGACTAATCTCTTCTCTAATGAAATATGTTGATAAATTGATGATTTAGTATTATCCATATTTACTAGGCTTATTGCCTTGAAAATTTATTTATCTACAAATTGCAGGTATCCACTGTTTTCTCAGGTTGCAGTTTCAAGGTTTTTTCAGATGCATTAGCAAGTGGGGGAACTGTCAAAGCAGTATGTGTGCCTTCTGGTGCAAAACGATATTCAAATTCTGCTTTAAAAAAAGGAGACATTTACTCTGAAGCTATCAAATCTGGTGCCAAGGGTTTACCATTCCTTAAGGTCTTGGATGATGGTAAGTTGTCTCTCAACCCAGTTTTGTGGTGCACAGGTAAAGATCTGTTTTCCAGTCCTAAGTTATTTGATTTTTTTTAGGGATGATTGAGGGAATTTCTGCTTTGTTATCAAGTCTGGAACCTGAAAAGAGAGAGCAATTGCTGCGACAGTGTTCTTCTAGATCTGGTGATCTTATCTTATTTGCTGTGGGTCCCCATACATCAGTTAATAAGACTCTAGACCGACTTAGGTTATTTGTTGCGCATGAGCTGGGGTTGGTGGATCATGTGTGTCCCTAAACTTCCTGTATATTTCTTGAATCGTTTACTTCCTCAATTCTATAATGATTTTTCTTCTACCTTATATTAACCAATTTTCCGTCTGCAGTCAGCACATTCAATTTTATGGGTGACTGATTTTCCTATGTTCGAGTGGAATAGCTCTGAGGAGAGGCTTGAGGTCTGTCATGTCTCTGTTCTATTTATTTTTTATCATTATTATCGCATTAATTTTTATACCTCTCTTTTTATTTTATTTTTTAATAAGTTAAGGGCTGTTAAGGCAGACCGTTATCTGTATCATTAACGAAAGCATAAAGCTAACAAGTTTATGGACCTCCATAGGGTATGAATGTATTATCAATTGAGGGGTACCAATTACAAGCAGAAAATAGAAGCTATCCCTTTTGAGGGATATTCAACATTACAGCCTAGTCTTTTGACCACCAGAGTAATCGACACACTTCTAACCACAATCCATTAAAAGAAATTAAAGACTGAAGTCTGTCAAATACTCAAATCAACCATGCCCCGATCCAATTGCTAGGGATAGAAAATAAGCTCAGAAGTCAAAGTTTTGACTTGAAATACAAAAGCGGCGAACTATGGCAACAAAATAAAATGACCATCACAGCACTTTCAATACAGGATCCTATGTAGCATAGTCTAACAACTAATCCACTGCACAACCATACCTGTTCAGGCATGAAACACCAAACAAAGCAAGACTAGGAAAGTTCAATCCAAGAACTTCCCATAAAGCAATATGGTAATGAGGGAAACCAGCCAATCCTAAGGCCATAGGAATCCCCCAAACAAATGTTGATCTTACATAATTGTACCATTCTAGGTAAAACCTCTAAAACAAATTGATCTGAATCTGGGTAAAGAAAAGGATCTCAACTAAAGCTGGGAATACCATACCAAAGAAAGACCCATAAAGGAATGATTAAAAATTTCAAACAGGATTAATAGTAAGTCCAAACCTTAACCGGGTAACACTGACCCTGCTTCTAACGTTAACTTTATTGCACAGGGTCAAAGGTCTACACTCTAGATACTGGACCTTATGAACCTTGTACAAGATCGAGTCATTAGCAGACCCACTCTCTTATCTTTCTCTCATTGGTATATATAGTTCTGCTTCTTCTATTCACATGCCCATACTTTTAATCTTTCTATAGAATTGGACTTGGGAGCTGTGATTGCTAAAAAAAGGATATGGTGCAACTATTCAGGTTGAGTTTAGGACAGAATAAAAGAAGAGTGAAAAACAAAAGAACAAATGACAATTAAATAAACAAATCTGAAGTAGTATCTAGATATGTATTTCTTACTTTCAGTGTTACCTATTGTGCTAAACAATCTTTCATCTACTCTTCATTGTCTGGGTTCTGTACAGGCCTTGCATCACCCCTTCACTGCACCAAACCCTGAGGACATGGGAAACTTTTCCACTGCGCATGCTTTAGCATACGACATGGTTTACAATGGAGTTGAGGTGTGTCCTGTTGCTGTCATTGTAATTGTTTTTGTGCCAGTGGTTTCAGTTTAAATATTTCACTTTAGAGATTGTCCTTTACATTCCACATTTGACGAAGATATACCAATCCAATTTCTTGTGGAATCTCAGATTGGTGGAGGTAGTCTTAGGATTCACAAACGCGAGGTTCAAGAGAAAGTCTTGGAACTTGTTGGTATCACTTCAAAACAGGTGAAACCCCCCATTCTCCCTACAATCAGTTGATTATATTGTGATAAAGTGTAACAGCGAGTATGACCCCTTTCATCATTTAGTGAATGAAAAGAACTCTTATCATGCCTTCGTGTAAATGTTGTTCCCTTTTGTTTCATGCACTGATCTGATCATTTTGTTGATATCTTTAAGTAGACCAATATAGTGTGCAGTCTTTGATCATATTCAACATCATGGAACTCCATATGCTTTTACTCTAACAAGTATATTTAGCAAGGTCCAACTTCTCATATTTTCCCATGTAACTAATATGCACAAGGGGTCCTCCATTGTTTTATTGGTAGAAAAGCCTTTATTTAGAGTTCAAAGCTACCCAATATATGATTATACAGCTTTCTTTATATTCAACCTCTATTCTATTGGAATTATTATATTGTTAGTTTTTCTACCAAAAATCTCTAGCTTGTTCACTATCAAAATAATTAACCAATTGAATAAATTAATTTAGAGGTTTCATTTCATCGATAGACAGTCCTTCCAACAATATACTTCAAGTCATTTGGATATGCTTTAGAGTTGATCATACTTGGTATTGAAGACAATATCTTAAGGCGGTAAAGGTTGAGAATTTATTTTATAACGTGTATGTGTGTTGTTTTGCAGGCTGAAGAAAAATTTGGCTACTTATTAGAAGCTTTGGACATGGGTGCTCCACCACATGGTAATGAGCAACTTACCTCTACTCTTGCCTGTTACATTTGTTGACTTAATGGTTTAAAACCTCTGTTGCACATGGTTATCTGTGATTGTCTTTTTACATACTGTTTAGTACAGGCAAGTCGTTTCTTTGTTTGGGCCCTTCCAACATGAGTTGTATGCTCCTATTTTTCCCGAGTTGTAATAATGTTTGATTAGAATTTGAAATTCGTTGTGCTTTTGTGATTGACTAGAACATCTCAGTGTTTTTCAGACCCGAATCTTCATTTGGTATTTGAGTAAGACTACTATGATAAAATGATTCTTCTATTTTCTGATACAAACTTCTGTCCTAATGCAAAATTCAAAAGTTTTACCTATTTTAGGGCTGTTATCTATATGAAACCAAAATTAAAACACTGCATTCCCAACCAAAGAACTAAAGCTGGTATACCATCTGTTGGAGACGAGATGGTTTCCATGGAGTTGCATAATCTAAACTCTCCCTGATGTTATTTTACCGTACATGGCCTAAAAGTTGATATTGATCTGCTTGTGTTTCAATCCAGGTGGGATAGCCTATGGATTGGATCGACTGGTTATGCTGTTGGCAGGTGCTACTTCCATTAGAGATGTTATTGCTTTTCCAAAGACTACGACCGCACAATGTGCCCTCACTCATGCCCCGTCAGAAGTTGATCCACAACAACTACAAGATCTTCCATTGTGACGACTGACAAGTAGATTATCGTCATTTTATTTCTAGTCTCAGTATTCAAAAATTGGTTGCTTGCAATCCAATGGTTGACAGCCAACACAGATGTAATATTTATTATTTCTCCAGTATCTTTACCCACAAAATTTTTTTTTTTATTATTTCTAGTCTCCCTTTCCACTTTGTAGTAATTATTATTTGCACTTCTAATTTGTTTACTATTAATTAATATACTTTTTCCTTTTTTATATATATATATTATATATCGGGACAGTTGGTATTGGTAACAGCTAGAACATTGTATTTGCAGTTAGTAAAAACCCTAGCAGCTGCACAATGAAGAGGGTAAAAGATTTTCTACTATTATCATCTTCTAATGTATGTTCTCCATTTTCTTCTCCATGCTCTGCATCAAAATAGTCAACCTCAATTTCACCTAGGACAAAATCTGTATTATCATCTTAGACTATATAAATAGATGATGGGTTGGTATCTTTTATCTAGAGTCAAAGAGCAGCACTGCAAGCAAAAGCCCTAAACCCTAGTATTGAAGAACAAATCAAAAAGAAACACAGGATCTCTGTATTCTTACTTTGTTGATACAACCCTAGCATTGAAGAACAAATCAAGAAGAAACACAAGATCTCTGTATTCTTACTTTGTTGATACAAGTTGAACTGCATGGGAGAGGATACACCTGTTGGCAACAATGAAGAGGAGTTGATCATCACTGGCCTACTCTCTATCTTGATGATGAGTGTCAAGAAGAACACCCAAGTTCTCATCTACTGTCGCAACAACAGGAAGCTGTTAGGTTGTGTGATGGCATTTGCATGTCACTGTAACATGGTTCTAGAGAATGTCAGGGGGATGTGGACTGAGATACCAATGACGGGGAAGGCAAGAAAAAGGCACTTCCAGTCGATAAGGAAAATGGTAATAATTTTTTTGGACAAAATGGTAATTTCGCAAAAGTAAGGAAGAGAATTTAGAACCCTTTCTGTCGTGTCTATCTTCCTTCGTCTCGAATCTTCACCTTATTCCACCGATGTCCCCCTGTTTTACCGGTAAAACGATTTACCGGTTTGAATCAAACAGACCCTAAAATATTTCTTCATGGAGGTTATGTGATCATTGTTGTTAGAATCCTAAGGGAGAGGTAAATTTCCATACACCATCAAGTTTCTACATACTTCAACAATATAAAATTGATGTAAGAACATGCTCATATTTTTTAGGGGTATTTTGTATTTGGTCCTCTATAAGATGGGTAATTGGCATTTGGTCAAATCTTTATCGTTTATTAGTAAATGGTCCATTTTTCGTCACTTGACTGTCAGTTAACTCAGTTGACCAGAGTCAAGGCATCTATATTTTTTTAATAACCAGACTACCATTTCACGTGACTAGCACGTGACAACATTTAAAACTCAAAAACTATAAATTAGTTGTTTGTAGAGATGCAAAATTAGTTTATGGTCCTCCTTTCTCATATTTCGTTTGAAATATAATCCTTGTAAACAATAGTAAAAATAACCATGGAAGTTATCTTACCTTATTTGAAGTGAACTTGAACATCTAACAACAACCAATGGAAGTTTTAGAAGTTTATTCTCTTGTGTTTACAGGTGAATTTGACAATCAAGTGAAGATCATTAATTTAAATAAACTTCTAGAGATTCTATGGGTCGTGGTTACATGGTCGAATTCAATCCGGTAAGATAACTTCCATAGTTATTTCCATTACTGTTTACAGGGACTATATTTGAAACGAAATATGAGAAAGAGGGACCATAAACTAATTTTGTTGTCTACATACTACAAACTAACTAATTTTCTGGTTTTCGAGTTTTAAGTTTTGTCATGTGGTAGTCACATGAAAGGGTAGTCTGGTCATTAAAAAAATATGGTTGCCTTGACTCTGGTCAACTGGGTTAAATGCCATTCAAGTGACGGAAAAATGACCATTTACTAATAGACGATAAAAATTGGACAAAATGCTACTAACCCATCTTGTAGAGGGGCCAAATACAAAATAACCCTATTTTTTAAGGTAAACATATAAAACTAGTATAGATTTTTTATTCTTGTGATTTATTTATTTATTTTTTTTGTTGTTTTTATTATTTTTTTTGTTTTTGTTAAAAAAACTAAATTATATATTAAAGGGGGATTTAGAGATACCCCCCAGAAAATTTTGCACTCTTTGAGTTACCCCCCAGATTTGAAAATCATTAGAGATACCCCCTATATATTTTCTCATTTGAAGCCGGTCAACCAAGTAGTTGACCTTGGTCTAACCAGTCTTTATAGCTTTAGGACTAAAATACTCCTCCACCTAGATTTAATTTCATTGATTAATAATTATTAAACATCCACCATCTCTAACCCAAACCCCACAATCCCTAACACACAACCCACCACCACCACTACCCATTCACATCCACCATTAGCATACTAAAACCACTACCATTTGTGTAATTGGTGAACTTTGTCTTTGAAAACAATTAAAATATATTGAAAATGTAGGTGGAGATTGGATTTGGGTTTGAAAAGTTGATGGGGTGTGAAGATTTGTAACGACCCGACCTATATCACCACCAATATTGTCCCCACTTATCCATTGCGGACATCCAACAGTGTGGGGTTTTATTGGGCAGCAGCCTACTTCCCAGGAGGTGACCCATCTTGAGACTACTCCCACCCGAGCACACTTAACTTCAGAGTTCTTTTGAACCCTGGAGCCAAGTGAGCCCAAAAGGCCTCGGTAATAATATATGACGGATCTATACTTATATTCCAATGTCAGGACATCTCCCTCTTAGGTGTCGTAGAACCCACCCCCTCTGCAAACCACCTGCCGACCCGGGGTGTTACTGTTAATGTATACCACAATATTGTAATATAAATAGGATAAATATGTAATCTGTACTACTTATCATTAGTATAAATACATGCAATAACCCTACTTTGGGTTATTGCATTCATACAATAACATGGTATCAAAGCCACAACCCTAATCTCGTCTCTTCTACTACTTCTTCTTCTACTACTACTATAACCCTAAAATCTATATCATGTCTACTGAATCCTCACTATCATCTCTTTCTTCAACTGTAACGAACTCTGTATCGTCTTCATCTTCTTCAATGGTGTTGGCGTCGTCACTTCCGACCATGCAAAGTGACTTTTTTCCTCTTCAGAATGTTACCCATCTCGTCTCGATCAAACTTGATCGCAATAACTTTCTCCTTTGGAAAAGTCAGATGCTTCCTATTCTAAATAGTCAAGATTTATACAAGTATATTGATGCTACTGTTCCGGTTCCAGACGTCTTCATTGAAGATGCAACTACAAAAACTATGGTTCAACCCAGGGCCGGATTTGGGGCTAGGCGAGCTAGGTGGTTGCCTAGGGCCTCCAAATCTCAGGGGGCCTCGTGCTCACCAAGCCCATACATATGTTATATTGTTTTAGATTTTTTTTCTTAGTTTAACTATAGTAAAGCCTACTGTCCAAGCCCAATACAATTAATAAACCAAATGGGAGGAGACTCTCTCTTTCAATTGAAGCCTAGTTCAATTCATTAATTAAGCCTCTTGACATATTGTAATAGCTTTCATTCTCACTTCCATGGCTCTATCTCAATTAGAACAAAAACCTAAATTCACTTTCTCTGTTTCCCTTCTCTTAATTAATCAAACAAAAACCTCAATCTAATATAACTTCAAATTCATCGATATGTGTATATTATAATTATTTAAATTTTTTTTTATTATTTTTAAATAAATTTAAGGGTCTATCTTAATGTTCTTAAGAAAACAAAACTAGGGCCCCCAAAATCTCAGGTACGGCACTGGTTCAACCCGGCTTATGTGCTTTGGAAATGTGTTGATCAGATGCTTCTCTCTTGGATCAATGCGACTCTTACGGAACATGTTCTTGCACAAATTGTTGGCCCTACTGCGCGAGATGTATGGCGTTATCTTGAAACTTCATTTGCCTCTCAAAATACTGCTCGAATTCTTCAACTTCGAGTACAACTTCAAACCATTAAAAATGGTGCTTCTTCTATTGATGATTATATACAGAAAATCAAAGGTATATCTGATGCTCTTGCTTCCGCTCTTGTTCCTGTCTCTGATCTTGATCTGGTTCTTAATACACTTAATGGTTTGGGACCTACCTATGAAGCATTTGTTACTGCTATCACCACTCGACCTGTTTTGCCATCATTTTATGAGCTCACTACATTACTACAGCATCAAGAATCACGTCAGGAATATCTTCATCAAACAAATGTTGAAACTCAAACTACTACTACTCTAGTAGCGCAAAATGATCACAATGAACGTCCTCAAGGACGTGGAAGAGGCTCTAATTATCGTGGTCGTGGGCGCAATTCTAATATAGGCCGAGGAGGTGGCCGTTTTTCTCGTAATGGTCGTGGTGGTCATTATGGGGGGTATCACTCCTCCAATTTTTACTATCAACCACCACCACAGTTTTCTTACCACTCTCCACCATCAATTCTTGGTCCAGGTCCTGCTGATCCTCGATGTCCATCCTATCCTCTCTATGGACAGTACAATCATATGACACATCATGGAAATCCTCGCCACAATTATGCTCATGCTTCAGATGATCTCCCTCAATCCTTTGCTACCATGCAACTATCCGCCACTCCTTATGATCAACATTGGTATGCTGACTCAGGGGCAACAAATCACATGAGCGCTTATGATCCTAGTTTCACTGGTCGCTCTGACTATACTGGTTCTGATCAAATTCTTGTTGGAAATGGTATGGGACTCCCAATTACTGGTACTGGTAATGTTTGCATTGAAACTACACATTCTCCGTTACATCTTAAAAATGTTCTTCATGTTCCCTCTATTAAAAATAATCTTCTTTCTGTGAGTCAATCGACTCGTGATCATGATTATCTCTATTATAACGCAGAGTCTTGGGCAGCCCGGCCGGGCAGGTCGCGCCTGCGGCTGGGATCGCTCCGTCTTCTTCGGGCAGCTCTTTCGGCGGCTGAGATCGCCTCTTTGTCTCCCGGTTTTCCCCTTTGTGTGCCCGCCTTCTAAAGTTCGTCCGGCCCTGCCCGTCGCAATGTACAAACTACAAAGGTGTAAAAGTTATCTTTATCTCCTCTTCTCTCTCCTGTTTGCTGCCCTATTTTCTCTTCTCAAACTCCATATTCCATCTCAAATTCCATATCTCAAATTCCATATCTCCGACAAACTCAACAGGTTAGTCGGAGCCATATCCATATCGGAGCAAACTCCATATTCCATCTCAAATTCCATATCTCATCTCAAATTCCATATCTCCGACAAACTCAACAGGTTATATTCCATCTCAAATTCCATATCTCTCAACAGGTTAGTTTGCATCAATCAATTCAGTAATTGTTTTTTTTTTATGATGTTGTTTTTAGTCTTATGATGTTTTTAGTCTTATGATGTTTTTATGATGTTGTTTTTAGTCTTATGATGTTTTTTAGGATGTTGTTTTTAGTCTTATGTTGTTTTTAGTTTTTATGATGTTGTTTTTAGTCTTAATATTCTTTCTCCACCAATAATCTCTGTTAAGTCAATCATTTCAATTTAATTGTTTGATTTTGTAATTAGTTTAAGCTGCCTCTTGATTTATGGAAAATAGTCTGTGTGGATTCACAAAGCAATCCATACATGCTGAGCTCTTCAAACAGACTTCTTTAATTATTTGGAAAGCTTGCATATCGTGTGATAAAACTCAAACAAAATCAGCATGCTTATTAGAGTAGGAAAGCTTTCAAGACATAGTACAGTATAGAAGAAAGTATAGTTGTATATGCATATCGTCTTTAAAAACTCAAACAAAATCAGCATGATTATATATCTTTTCACAAGGTTTACAATTAAGATAACATAGAGTATAACTACATCCTAGATTTGGGAATATTTTGGCTTGTAGCTTGGCTTGAGCAGCATCCTGCCTCTTCCAGTACTCTTCTGTGCTACCTATCACAAATGGATGGAAGTAATGTGAGGTATTATAAAAGGCGACATGCAGACGTAGTTGATTGCCGCATATTTGCGATAAGTGATTTTAAAGATAAGTGATTTTAAAAGTTAATGAAATATTATTAAAAGTTGAACACGTGATGGTTCGAGATTAGTTAGCCCAATGTACATATCTTCAAATTCATTGACTGTCCAACACTTGAGATAGGTAGTCATCCTTCAATTCCTGTATCTGCAGCCTTGATAAGCAGTTTAGAGTAGTAGTTGGTTTTAGATGGTAATTGGTTACTTACTAAGAGTAGAAATTTACTAATATTGGAACTCACGTCAGCCATTAGCATATTGAAATTAAAGGGTATGTGATTCTGGTGTGAAGCCTGGCGTACAAGAAAAAATTACTATATCCAAGACCTGCTGCTGCGCTGGGAAGACCTGGTGACAGGGTTGCTTAGATGTTAGTTGAGGTTGTTGTATTCATCACCTGATGCTGCATTGCAAAATGCAGGCTGATCGGGATTGTTATTCTTTTATCCCTATTTGAATAAAATATTACTTATAAAAAAAAAAAAAATTCATCCATCGTTATTATCAGGATAAAATTAAAATGAGGGTAGCTAGATAGTGAGACAATCCCCGCCATTGAAACTCCAATTACCATAGTCATCAGTCGGTGTTCTCTCCCTAATCTCTTACCCCGCTGTTGCTGCAATTCCCTCCTCAGTCGTTGTTCTCTCCCTACTTCCCTACTCCTTCTGCTTCATAATTCTCCCGTTTTGCTACAATTCCCTCCTCAGTCGGTGTTCTTTCTTATATTTGTTCTTAACCTTAATTGCAAATTGTCTATATCGTCTTCTCGATGCAGTTTGGAAGTTGTTTGTTCTTCCGCCTCCCATATCTTCTTTCGCTTTTTGTATTGATATAGACTCGGTTGAACATATTATCAGTCTTTTCCTATCTATCTATCTTATTAGATCGTTCGCTTACTTCTTCATCATTAATTAAAAAAAAAAATTATTTATCAAATGTTTCTACAAAAAATTTATTTATCAAATGTTTCTACTATAGGTACTATTGTGTTATAAATTTGTTCTTCTACTTACAAAAATAAAATGAATTTCTTTTATATTTGGTTTTCTTTTTTTAATTATCTCTTCTATGCTGTATTACAAGTTTCTGATATTGATCTTTCTCTTATATATTTTTTTGGATACAGGATCGGTGCTGATGGTATGGACTTGCTTAGTAAAGCAAAGGTGGGTTTTCGTTAATTAATTTGCACCCTCTCCACTATTAAAAAAAAAAGTCCCCCAATCTTACCGCCTTCATCTCTATATATATCTCTGATCGTCTCTATTTGTTCTTTTTCAGGTTGACTAGCCAACACATATTTCCCTACAACTCTTTTTCAGGTTGACTAACCACTCTGATCATATTTAATCCCTCCTGTTACTTTCTTTTCCTTAATTTTCTTTTCTTTACTAATGTAGTACTCTTCTTTCTTTATTTCTTTGTTCTCAAATTGGTAGTGTTTGTTCTAAAATCTGTATGCCATTAACTGAAATTATCCGGCAGTCACATTTAAACAAAACTACCAATATTAGCATCATGTTAACCTGTTACATGTTTATGTCAATACCCTGTGATTATGTTATTCCTATCCTGTCAATACCCTTTCATTTTCTATCAAGTTGTTTCTGTTAAACAAAAGCAACTTCACAGAAAATGACGTCAACAATAATGTTGAATGTTATTAAATCTTTCCAGTTGTATGTTCTTAAATCTTTTAATAAAGATCTCTCTGTAATTTTGTAGTTGCAATCACCTCAACCTCGCATTCACCTCAGGTTCTTCCCAACTTATTCGTTCCTGTATTTATATATAATATACATACATGAGCCTCTAGATTTTCCTATATGATCTCTGACCCTTTAGGTTGTTTTTATATATATTTACTTTCACATGACTCTGTTTTCATTTGAATCAACTTTTAGATTTGGTATATATACATGATATATATATATTGAACCTTTAGATTTAGTATATGATATATATACTTGAACCTTTAGATTTGGTCTTGAATATATTTCCCTACAACTCTTTTTCAGGTTGACTAACCACTCTGATCATATTTAATCTCTCCTGTTACTTTCTTTTCCTTAATTTTATTTTCTTTACTAATGTAGTACTCTTCTTTCTTTATTTCTTTGTTCTCAAATTGGTAGTGTTTGTTCTAAAATCTGTATGGCATTAACTGAAATTATCCGGCAGTCACATTTAAACAAAACTACCAATATTAGCATCATGTTAACCTGTTACATGTTTATGTCAATACCCTGTGATTATGTCAATCCTATCCTGTCAATACCCTTTCATTTTCTGTCAAGTTGTTTCTGTTAAACAAAAGCAACTTCACAGAAAATGACGTCAACAATAATGTTGAATGTTATTAAATCTTTCCAGTTGTATGTTCTTAAATCTTTTAATAAAGATCTCTCTGTAATTTTGTAGTTGCAATCACCTCAACCATTTGCAGTTGCTCCGCAGTCTCTTCCGCGTCCCTCGCATTCACCTCAAGTTCTTCCCAACTTATTCGTTCCTGTATTTATATATAATATACATACATGAGCCTCTAGATTTTCCTATATGATCTCTGGCCCTTTAGGTTGTTTTTATATATATTTACTTTCACATGACTCTGTCTTCATTTGAATCAACTTTTAGATTTGGTATATATACATGATAGCCCTTTAGATTTGGTATATGATATATATACTTGAACATTTAGATTTGGTCTTGAATATTATTCTTTATTGGATTCATAAATCCCCCCTTCCAGGGAGCAACCCATGGTTTTGCTAATACCTCATAAATTCACTGTCTCAATGCCGTTCCAATTGAGTTCTAGGTAGGGTATATGTTGAGTCACATGTATTAATCCAACTCCGCTAACGGTTCATATATGTATTCAACCACCTCCCAAAAAAGTTCAAATATATAATATTTACAAATATATTAACGATCTGATTAGGATTGGAAATTGTTCCCAGACGGCATCATGCATTTTTCTACTGCTGTTTCTGAATGGAATTTTCCTCTGTTTTGGTAGTTTCACATATTTTCTTTCTATGCGCCGTCCTCAACTACAAACGAGGGCCCCATCGGCTGGTCGCCGCTCGGTAGCCCAACGAGCTCGAAGAGCAAGAGAGGCTCTTCCCCGAGTTTCCCCTGTTGTTGCTGCTCCTCTTGCTTCCTCTGCGCTTGGTTCGGAATCTGCTGTCCTTCAGAATCTTCCTAGGTTTGTCTTCTGTTCTATGAGTCCTCTTCAATTTTTCCCACCCCGGTTTGGATTTCAGATTTTTGTTTTGATTAAGCAGCTTGCAACCTGTACAGTTTCCATCTGCAACTTTGATTCCGTCTACCTCAGGTGTTGTACGGTATGTCCCTTTCTTTATTATGTGTTCTTAGTCTTTTCCTTCCACATGTTGTTTTCCGGTTTTAATAAACCGCATCATCTGTTTTGTTGTTTCTGTATTATTGCTTCATTCAGGGTCCCAGTCGCAGCTTCTTCCCAGATAATTTCTGATCCGTTCCATTGTATTAATTCTTCTGAACGTCGCTCCCTAGGCCAACGAGCAAGAAGATCCAGGGAATCGATTTTCAAGATTCCGTACCATGAGCCTTCTTCGGCTGCTGTTCCCCCTTTTTTGGTTACTGTTTCTTCTGTCGCTTCCTCTTCCCATTCAGCTTCATATGAGCCAAGGTCTGTATTTTTTTTCGTACCTGTATTCGGATATTTATTTATATCTATATTGGTATGTATTGATTACCTAGGTCGACCCACTGAACTTATTTTTGTTTTCCAAAGAGAGCGTCATTTTTTGGGCCATATGGACGTTGTTTGTGAGTATTGTTCTGCTCTTCATTGGCATGCTGAGCGTCTAGCATCTTCAACATCTACCCATTCTTCCTTTGGACTTTGTTGTTTACAAGGTAAAATCAAACTGCCGTTGTTAAAGCTACCACCTCCTGCGCTGCAATCTTTATTTGAGGAATTTAGTCCTTTGGCCAGTTCTTTCCGTACATGTATTCGCTCTTATAATGCTGCAAATGCTTTCACAAGCCTTGGTGTTGCAATGGACGAGCGCATTCTTAGTGGTCGAGGTCCTACGGCTTTTACTATTCATGGAGAATTACGTCATAGGTTCCTTCTCTCCTTCTCTTTGCATTTTACCGCAAAATATAGGATGTTTTATATTCATATTTGTGGATTTTTTTGATCGCATCCATCGGACCTACAAGATCCTAAAAGCATATTCCCAGTACCACATCCGCTTCGACTTCGTCCAGCAAGTATATTGATCTTCTTTAATTTTTTTTTTTTTAAATTGATATAGGATCGGATCTTTGTTACCAGCTGAAGGGGTTGAACCCAATTATGCACAGTTGTATATTTATGATCCTTCTACGGCCTTGGCTTTTCGAGAGTCTCGGAATCCTCATCTTCGAAATGACGTGTTAGGTATTATAAACACTGTGTTATTGGAAACCAATGACCTCTGCAGATTATATAGGCGCGCTTTTGAAATTATGTCAGACGTTGCACTCGAAAACCATGCAATTCCAGCTTCTTTGCATTATACTCCTGGAACAGATCCCAGATGTTTCAATTTACCTACAACAAATGAAATCGCAGTTATATTACCAGGAGATGAAAATGTGCCAACTACTACCCGAGATCTTATTCTTCGATTACAAAACGGGCCTCTATTCCGCATCAGTGAGTGTCATCCAGCATATTGGCCATCCCATTATGTTCTTTTTTTCCCTTATGGAGAATTGGGTTGGCATCCTGATATGAAACAGTGGAATGTCAGTGAAGCTCACCATACTGGTAGTCGGCTTACTCAGTTACAATATTCTGCCTACAGATTATTTGAAAGATTGACTGAGTATTCATCTATTTTAAGAGGAGGAGCTTTATTTCAAGAATTCATAGTTGATGCTTGGGCAGCTTACGAACAAAACCGTTTGCAATATGTTCGGACGCATCAGACTCAGCTTCGATCTGAAGTTTACACAGGTTTGGCTGATAATATGAACACAAGTTTGAATCCTCATGATATTGGTCAACATTTGATTCTTCCTTCTTCACATCCTGGTAGTCCTAGGAATATGTATGAAATCTATCAAGATTCAATGGCTATTACCAGATACAATCGACACCCAGACATATTTCTTACTGCAACAGCCAATCCAAACTGGCCTGAAATTAGAAATGAACTGAAACCTCACCAAACTGCTTCAGATAGGCCAGATTTAGTTGCCAGAGTATTTGAGCTTAAACGACAGGCAATCATGAAGATAATTACTACCGACTCACATTTTGGTCGGGTCGCTGGCTATGTCTACACAATTGAGTTTCAGAAACGCGGACTGCCTCATATGCACCTCTTGATATTTCTAGACGGCGTTGATAAAATTCGAGTTAGTTCCCAGGTGGATGAATTGGTTTGTGCAGAATTCCCAGATCCTCACAGGAATCCATTTCTATTTGCAACTGTCCTCAGATGCATGGTACATGGCCCGTGCGGTTCACGCAATTTGGAAGCTCCCTGTATGATTACTAAAAATGGTTGCCTTCTTTGTAAATCTCACTTCCCACGGGTTTTTTGTGATGCAACTAATATGGATAAAGATGGTTATCCAACTTACAAGCGAGTTGATACTGGAATAGTATATTCAGTAGGAGGGCACGAGGTCGATAATCGAGATGTGGTCCCATACAATCCTTACTTATCTGCTCTGTTTGATTGTCATATCAATGTCGAGGTTTGCGCATCAGTTCGGGCTGTTAAGTATATTTATAAATACATCTACAAAGGATATGATTTGACCACTTTAGTTTTGGGGGGAGCTACAGATGAAATTCAACAATATATTGATTCCAGGTATTTATATTTCCTCAAAATTCTTTGCTTTCTTTACAGAATTCTTTACGTATTTATAGTTTTACTGAAAAAAGTATACCTACAAAATAATAAATAAATGCTTAAATAAAAAATACGTGGTCCAAGAATTAGTTGGGAGCCTTAGCCACCTGCCTAATGTACCATACAGTAGCTCGAGCCACCCTTGATTAGATTCCACATCAACGAGTCTTTTGTAAATGCTTCAATTAAAACATGCCTCAATCATCTTTTCCTCCCAATCACTGCCGATTGGTACCTACACAAAGGCCCATATTTTTACTTGATTTATTTTTACTATTAAAACATTAATTGTTGAAGATTTGTGGAATACTATGTCTCTGTTCCCACTTCATTTGGTAATAGAAATCAGTATAATGGAGCATTATACTAAGTTAGATCACTACACTGCACATATATATAGTGCACTCCAGAAGATGATTAAGAATAACCCACAGCCTCTTAAATTTGTCTAATCAACAAAAGCAATTATTATTATAGTATCCACCCGCCCTATCCAACTCTGCTGTCATCAACACGACACAATTCAATATATTCACCAACCTCCTTTCCTTTTCGTTTTGGTTTTATATATAAAATATTATTAATAGTTTCATTTTTTTGGTTTTTGCTTTTACATATTGTGATTTCGCAATCTATTCTATTTGAGACACACCAGCAAGAAAAAACATCAAATTTCCAACCAATCCATAAACTATAGACCACATAAACTATAGACCACATATTACTCAAACAACAACAAAACCACGTTCGAGTGTCAAGTGTGGGCCTTTTGACAGCAGTTCTATTTTCTGATCTCTTTCAAAGGTCCAAAAAATTCGATATCTTATTACTTATGTTATAATGATTCTCCTCTAAACTTTTCAAAACATTCTTATTTCTTCTTTTTTACCTGCCCTGTTTTGGGCATATTTTCATACATTCTTCTTTGCCTGCCCTGTTTTTGGCATACGTTTCGTAATAGGCTTCTTATATATTGTCCAGGTATATTGGTCCTGTTGAAGCTGCATGGCATTTGCTAGAATTCCCTATGCATAAAGAAAGTCCACATGTTGAAAGACTGCCATTGCATTTGAAAGGCATGCATATGGTTGTATTCAATCCGAATGATACACCTGAACAAATCGAAGCCAGAGCTCTGCACCAACATTCGAAGCTGACGGCATATTTTAGTTACTACACTGCTCATCCTACAGCTGTCAAGTTTTCGTACTTGGAATTTCCTCAGCACTTCGTCTGGATCAGGAAGCTTCATAATAATAGATGGGAACCTCGCCAGCAGGGTTTCGCTATTGGTCGTATGTATTTTGCTAAACCAAATGAGGGAGAACGGTTATTTCTTCGACTTCTATTAACTATTGTCCAAGGTTGTCCTTCATTTGAGGCCCTCAAACAGGTTGATGGTATATGTTATCCAACTTATAAAGATGCCTGTATTGCACTTGGATTGCTGGAAGATGACCAAGAATACAGTATTTGTTTGGCAGAGGCCTCTATTATACAAACTGGTTACCAACTACGGAGGTTGTTTGCCATTTTATTGACTGAATGTTCTCCTCTCCATCCAGCATCTTTATGGGACCAATATGTGTTGCAGATCTGTGATGATGTCCCATATAAACTTTCTACATGTTACGGTATTACTGATCCTATTGCTGATCAGATTAAAGATTATGGCCTTTTCCTATTGGATAAGCTTCTTTTGGAATCTGGGAAATCGTTATTAGATTATCCTCCAATGCCTTTACCAGTTCGTAATTGGTCCATGGAATTAGGGAATCGCTTGATACTTGAACAAATGCAGTTGCGCTACATGCTTACTCCAGCAGAAATCGCTGCCCGTATATCCTGTCTCAACCAAGAACAACATCATGTTTACGATGTTGTTACGGATTCAGTTTCTAATAATAAAAGCAAATTGTTTTTCGTAAATGGAGCTGCAGGTACAGGCAAAACATTTACTTACAATACAATTGCAGCTTCCTGTCGAGAACAAGGACATATTGTTATCATGGTGGCTTCCTCAGGTATTGCATCATTATTGTTGTTTGGAGGCCGGACTGCTCATTCGACTTTCAAGCTGCCTCTTGATGTTATGGAAAATAGTCTGTGTGGATTCACAAAGCAATCCATACATGCTGAGCTCTTCAAACAGACTTCTTTAATTATTTGGGATGAGGTTCCTGCTCAGCATAGATACTGTATCGAGGCTGTTGATCGAAGTCTTCAGGACGTTCGAGGTAGTAAAATCCCTTTTGGAGGCATTTCTGTTGTTCTTGGAGGAGATTTTCGTCAAACTTTACCGGTTATACCTCAGGGCTCGCGAGAGGAGGTTGTCAGAGCCTCTATAGGAAAATCTCCTCTTTGGAAAGATGTTGAGGTTATGCATTTGCTTATCAATCTGCGGCTTCATATGTCAGATTCTGAGAATACAAATTTCGCAACATTCTTGGCAAAGGTATGTATACAATATTTTTAATTACCCCTACTTTAGTTTCCATATGTTATCCTTTACTGCTTCAGATATCAAATTAAGTCACTGTTTCTCCCAGGTGGGAACAACCCCTGCTGACGAAATGGAACTTCCTGCCCCTATCAATCACCGCAAAAATCTTCAATCTTTACTTGCTTCTGTCTATCCTGCCCTCAACGTTCCAGGTATTGCTACCGCGTCTTTCTTAAGGGACCGTGCTATTTTAGCACCCCGTAATGACGATGTCAAAGAAATCAATCAAACATCTTTGGAAATGTTTCCTGGCCAACATATTGAATATCTAGCTGCAGATGTTGCTATAGAACAAGAAAATGAACAACCCCATTTAGTTCCTTCGTATCCAACGGATACACTTAATTCTTTGGATCCTTCTTGAGAAACTACAAATAGTGCAAATCTAACAATTGAATATTCAAACAAATCAAACGATACGCAGAAAGTAAATAACACACAGGAATTTTTAACGTGGTAAAACCCAATATGGGAAACGTCCACGGTTGTCCTCGCGACAACAAATAAATCCACTAGATGAAAAGAGATGTACAAACCTATCAACTACCTGCAATCACTGCGAGTTGACACTCCTGGTTATCTCTAACACCTTGACTTCACCAGAGCACCTTGATGTACGCACAAGACACTCGACTTCTTGATGAACACACAAGAAGACTCGAAGCCGATCTCTGTAACAAGCTTACACCAGAGTTCCTTGATGAACACACAAGGATACTCGACTTCTTGATGAACACACAAGAAGACTCGAAGCTAAATCACTATTCAATAATGTAGAAGAAGATGAACAGGGAAGAAGAAAGAAGAAGATGAATGGGGAAGAAGAAGATGAGTTCAATCACCAAAACAACCTAAACCAAAACCTAAACAAACTCCAAGAAACAAGAGGTGAATTGGACGGCCAAAGAACTGACTTGTTCTTTGGAAGAGAAACCCTATATATACTTAAGGTTGGAAACCAAGGAAAATGGGCCGAAATAGTGAAAACCCACATTGGACGTACGTACGTCGATATGACGTTCGTACGTCCCCATACGAAAATATGTCTGCTGCCTGCTGCGACGTACGAACGTCCTGTAAAGGTACGTACGTCCAGAATTCAAACTAACTTGCTGACATACGATACGTACGTACGTCCTTAAGCAGTACGTACGTCCTGAACCAAAAAACACACTAATGACACACGACGCGAAGACAAGGACGCGGGACGATGTGCGTACAACTAGGTTTTCTTAACAATGAACTCAAGGCGAAATAACCAAGTACACTTTGTCACAAAATTGATGTCAAACAACTTCATGCCGGTTTCAATCTCCCCCTTTGACATTGATTTTGTGACAAAAACCTATGACTCTAATAGCACTTATAAAACGTGCTTACAAACCCAAACCATGGCATTTATAACACATGCCTACAAAAACACTCATAGTAGAATACATACCGAGTCACCAACACATAATATCCAGCTTGAGTAATACGCTTTAACCATCAGAGACCGAACGGAACCAACAAGAAATTCTGAAACAATCAAAGAGCCAACAGAAGTTCCTCGAGCAACTCCCCCATACTTCATGAGCTCCAAAGTTTGACACTCGAGCTCCCCCATAACTGTAGCATACTTGAAACATGACCCAAAACTGTACAACCTCTAAACATCAACACGTTCACTCCCCCATACGTGTAGCATACCTGAAACATAACCCAAAAATACACTAACAAGGAAGAAGAAGGTGTTAGTATTAGAGTCATAAATCTCCCCCTTTTTGTCACAAATGAAGCAAGGTAACAAAAGAAAGAGAAAAGATAAATACCAAACCATAACAAATAAGATTAAAGAAGAAAAGTAAGAGAACAATCCAACTTCAGAGCAAATTTCCTGCCTGCCAGAACACTAAGACTCCGATGACATGCCATACATTGTCAGAAGGATTAGAGAGCCAATAGAAGAGAATTGCTAACAATAGATGACCAAACTGAGCATATGCATCCCAAAGTAGAACAGTGGTAGCCCAGAACCATTGCATGAGGATTATTGCAGAAGACTACCAAGAACACATCTAATCAAACTTATTGCAGGAAAAATACGATCAACCAGGCACAAGAAGCAACAATAAGAGGATAGGCAAGTCTCATAAGCATTTAATCAAACACCAGCTAGCCAACAAGGTAATTCAAGAATATTAGCCCAACATAGAAAAGTATGATGAGAACCTATGAGAAAACATGAATCAATATAAATCATGACAACCGAATACACCAATAACATGATTTCATCACCAAAATATGCTTATGCATACCTTGTAGCCTTCTTAAAACAAATTGAGAACTATTACCTTGAGAAATCACATCAAACACATGTGATCCAATGACAAAAATAGAAAGCATGAAGTGTAAAACCAAATAATACTAACAATCTGACCTTAGTATGTCAATGAAACACCGACTGAAAAGAATTACCAAGGAATAGAACCAAAATAGAGTAAGCCATAAACACTTTCAGCAAGAACATCTACAAGAATCCAAAGGAATGGCGCCTTTACTCCTTTGAGCACGAGGAGGACGTGTGCCCGATGACGAAGCACCCTTGGAACTGGGTGTGTCTTTGGTGGGAGTAGTCCGAGCTCGCTTAGGAGGCATGTCCTACATAACCAGAACATGAACCAATCGAAGAATGTTAGAAAACACAAAAAAAATCTGCCTGGTTCAACGTACGAACTACCAAACAACGTTCGTACGTTCGAGGAGAAAAAAAAGTTCTGCCTCCCTTAACGTACGAACGTCCTAACGACGTATGTACTTACTTCAACCTTTTTTTTTTTTTTTTTTTTTTTGTTAAATGTAATTTAAATTTAAAAAAAATAACAATAGAGGACTAACCTTAATAACAGAAAAACAGACCGAATAACTAACACACAAACCATAATAAGAAGATAAAAGGAAAAGAACCGATGTACCATAGAAGTGAAGAGGAATACATCATGAACTTCCAAAAACAGTAGCCAATCCCAATCCGCACAAAAATAAGAGACAATATATGGGGGTAAACAAAAGATTGAACACATAAGAGAATTGAAGTGCATCATAAACTAAACCTCGGTGTGTGTAGATGCAATGCAATGCATAAAGAGAGAGAAAGTTCACCACTAGAACACACCCTTTGAAGACCTAGAATATAGAACCATCAACAAGAGACATACGATTAGATTAGTAAGTGAGCATAGAAGAAACAAACTTCAACCCCCTTTGAAACAAACGTTATGAGTAGAAGGCAAACGAATATAAATATATAAATATGATCTTTCAAATGAAAACCAAGACATTAAAAAGGCAAAGGAATATAAACTTTGTATGCCTTTCATAAAAAAAACAATGAATATGCGCTTGGATTTTTATTTTGCCGCATAAGGTGGAGTTTAGTCTACATCACTCTAATGTCATTCCCGCGTGGGAGGGATTTTTGCCTCCATCTTTTCAAATACACGAGGGTAGGGTGTAGCCTACATCTTTTTGACAAACACAAACTCAAGAAGTGCAATACCATGATAACGTGCAACACAAGAACTAACATCTCTTGAGTGCATCCGTCAGAGCATGACCCTCACAACCCCAACGGGTTCTTAGCCAACTGATATTGCTTCAAAGACAATCAAATGGCTGGGGATAAAGTGAGTCATTGACCACTAACAAGAGTTGTAATAGGAAGATAAGAATGCTCAATAACACGAACAACAAGATGAACATTAACCAAAACAAAGGAGAGATAGCTCAAGATCACATAAATACTCGAGAGATAGAGAAGTTCTATGAGCTCAAAGAATATGTAAGTGGTTTCCAAAAACTCCCATCATGCAAGCATGCCGTGCACTGTGCAAACAAGCGAGGAAAAATGCATGATACATACCAAAACATACTTAAGAGTTCAGAAAGAGAAAACACCCAAACATATTGCAACTTATTTAAGACAATTGAATTAAACCAATATCTCAGAAAAGATGCATCCAACAACACATATATGGAATAAATAAAGAAAAATAGAAGGAATAACCAACAATGTATTCAGACATGCAACATGATCTGCAAGCTAAACAAACAAAGTATAAAAAGTAGAAACACCAAACAAATAGCCTATGTGGTTAGAGAAATATGCAACTCAAATAACACAAGGCTAGAAACAACCTACATCATCCCAAATATGGGACACCACCAGACCTTTGCAAGTCCAGAAAAACCTTCAACTTATCCTTTCTTACCCATACTTGTTTAACACTAGGCGTGCACACCTTGGGAGGTGAAATGGTATGAGATTTTCCCTTAACACGCTTTGCAATACACTTGTCCTTAACTAATTCCTCCTTAGTCTTAGACTTCCTTTTGTTGGAATACCTGTTTTTCTTAAACCTGTGATGAGAACCATTATAATTCCAAGGTCTAGAAAATACACAAGAAGGAACATTAGAATCAACATGATTATAACGATGAGGAACACGAGAATAGGATGAAACATGTTGATCAAAATCCCAACAAAAACTATCCAAATGACCAACTCTACCACAATAAGAACAATGAAAAACATTAGACTTACTCAAAGAATTCTTATAAGAAGATGTGGTGGTAGAAGATGAAACATGTATGTCACCATTGTATTTGTGACATGGTGCCTTAACAAAACCTATACCTCCATTATGAGAACAATATGGCTTATCAGTAAAAACAGCCTTACCATTAACCTTAGACTTAAAATTCTTACGAGAAACATGCTGAAAATTAGTAGCATTAAGTCTAGTCTCAATAGGTGGGGTAGGCAAAAGGGCAGGCAAACTAGTAGATTTTACAGGAGTAATCACACTAGATGAACTAGTGGAACTATCAATAGGAGAATCAAATCTAGTTTTGTCCAAAACCTGCAATTGGAGTTGAGTAGACGTTAAATCGTTCTTTGTTACCTCATACTCCACCAATAGAGATTTGTATTTCTCATCGACATCCTGATTGGCCTTCTCTAAAGCTGCAATTCTACATAACAAGTCAAGTTTTTCTTTGTCAAATAATTGAGAAATAGAAATTGTATCATCTGCAGCACAAGAAATCTGTTTTTCAAGAATCTCAATTTTATCCTGCAAAGAAGGATTAGCCTTTTCCAAATTTTCAATTTTGGATTCATAAACTTCCCCTTGAAGCATATAGTCCTCTGCACAATGTCTGAGTCGTTGTTCTAGAGAATCAACCTTAGTCTGCAAAACACCATTATCTTCAAAACAACCATTATCAGAAATAGTAAACACATTACAATTAGCTTTATTAAATTTTTCTTGCAAATCAATATTAGCTTTTTGTAATCTTTCACATTCTTTTGCAGAAAGTCTGTAAAGAAGAGCCCAATCACTATTGCTAACAACATACAAATTATCATCCTTTTCAAAATCAGATTTTGGTTTTGTAGATTTAGACGATTTAGCAATAAAATTATTATGACCAGACTCATAAACCATCATTGCACTCATAGGATCGTTAGCGTGAGCCTTGACGCTCCTTAACCAGCCCCCAGCGACTGATACCAATTGAAAAACTACAAATAGTGCAAATCTAACAATTGAATATTCAAACAAATCAAACGATACGCAGAAAGTAAATAACACACAGGAATTTTTAACGTGGTAAAACCCAATATGGGAAACGTCCACGGTTGTCCTCGCGACAACAAATAAATCCACTAGATGAAAAGAGATGTACAAACCTATCAACTACCTGCAATCACTGCGAGTTGACACTCCTGGTTATCTCTAACACCTTGACTTCACCAGAGCACCTTGATGTACGCACAAGACACTCGACTTCTTGATGAACACACAAGAAGACTCGAAGCCGATCTCTGTAACAAGCTTACACCAGAGTTCCTTGATGAACACACAAGGATACTCGACTTCTTGATGAACACACAAGAAGACTCGAAGCTAAATCACTATTCAATAATGTAGAAGAAGATGAACAGGGAAGAAGAAAGAAGAAGATGAATGGGGAAGAAGAAGATGAGTTCAATCACCAAAACAACCTAAACCAAAACCTAAACAAACTCCAAGAAACAAGAGGTGAATTGGACGGCCAAAGAACTGACTTGTTCTTTGGAAGAGAAACCCTATATATACTTAAGGTTGGAAACCAAGGAAAATGGGCCGAAATAGTGAAAACCCACATTGGACGTACGTACGTCGATATGACGTTCGTACGTCCCCATACGAAAATATGTCTGCTGCCTGCTGCGACGTACGAACGTCCTGTAAAGGTACGTACGTCCAGAATTCAAACTAACTTGCTGACATACGATACGTACGTACGTCCTTAAGCAGTACGTACGTCCTGAACCAAAAAACACACTAATGACACACGACGCGAAGACAAGGACGCGGGACGATGTGCGTACAACTAGGTTTTCTTAACAATGAACTCAAGGCGAAATAACCAAGTACACTTTGTCACAAAATTGATGTCAAACAACTTCGTGCCGGTTTCACTTCTAGCCTTCCACCATTTCGTCTTATGCTCAAAATTGGTGCACCTATTATGTTATTGCGCAATATTGTACCAAAAGATGAACTCTGCAATGGAGTTCGCCTCATAGTTAAGCGTTGTGCTACTAGAGTTATTGAGGCCATTATCTTAACTGGTGACAAAGCAGGTAATACTGTTTTTATTCCTAGAATAACTCTGACTCCGTCTGTAGCAGAACTAGCAATTCCTATGTCAAGACGTCAGTTTCCTTTACGATTGGCTTTTGGGATGACGATTAATAAATCTCAAGGCCAATCAGTAAAATATCTTGGAATTGATTTGCAAACTTCTGTTTTTAGCCACGGTCAGCTATATGTTGCCTTATCCAGATGCACAACTGCCCGTCAGATCTTTGTTATTCTCTTCTCTGATGTATCTACGTGTACTGCGAACATTGTTTATCCAGAGGTACTTCTATGAGCAACCTGGCGCTTGACCTAAAATTAATCTTGAGTATTTGGTCTCTTTTGTTCGTCTATGCGACCAGAACATACTTCTAAAATGTTTGCATATCGTTGCATATGTCGCTGTATTTTCCCTTCTATGGAAGTGGCTATGCTTCGGGGACAATGGGTGAGTACTTACCTATCTATGTGACTCATACTGTCATAATATATAGATAATAAGTAATCTGCAATTAAGTTTTTTGGTTGAATTTATTGAATGATGTATTTATATTTTGCAAGAGACGTTTGTGGTTATGGGAACTTCTACACAGACCAGCAGCATTAAGCACAACCCTCTTCAACGGTGCCCAGTCATATGGAGCATATTTCCAGATTGTTTGTAATGGGAGGAACCTATATAACCATTGCCTGCAACAAATTCCTGTCCGCCAAATCACAATCTCCCTACCAACAATGGTGGATGGTGCAACCAGCCCCGACAACACTTTGACATGTCGCAATCTGCTTTTTAGAAGATTACAATTTCGAAAGCCGGCAGTCAACCTGTGCTCTATAGAAAGTATGTTCCCATATAATATATCAACCAGTACCAATTTTACATTTTCATGATTTAGTGACTCATAGTTATCTACCTCTGTCTGTATATCTCAGGAGTAGTTGCAAAAGGACTGGACGGATTCGATTGACCATCACTATTAAAAAGTACAACAGTAAGTTGTTCATTCTACGAGTTCGTAAATTTATATGTAATCTATTTACTTTGATTTTATTTATCATATTCAACAGATTTAATCTGTGCTCAAGCAAGCTTTGCAACAAAGATATATATCGACATGGATTTACCAGAATCTAGAAACCTCAAAAATAGGTTCTCCTTTGCCAAATCTTTTTAATATTACTTTATTAATATGAAATCAATAACAAATAAGTTTGCAATTTATTTTGATATTATTCTATTCATGTTTCCCGCCTCTTCAGTTTAACAAAACCCCACTCAAGAAGACCGGCAGGAGAAGTTAATAAATCCTTATTTCAAATTTCTACTAGACTTCAAGAAAATAGTCAGGTTTGTTGATTCTCATAATATTTGTATTTATATACTTCTCAGCAACAGTATCAACATAAACCTATATTGTTTCTGCAGCCATTCACCTGTTATTGCGAGGCTACTATTACGAAAGCATATTATGATCAGGGATTTCACTATCAAGCATGCAAAAATTGTCCCAAAGGAGTTTCCAAAAAAGATTCGCTACCCTGGTGTTATAATTGTCATGTACCAGTTCATGAACCCCGACTTAGGTATATTAGTATACACCTTCGAAATTGAATCTATATTTATTCGTAAACCTAACCGCATACCAAATTTTTCAATACACAGGTTCAGAATCCGATTCCAAGTTACTGATGGCGCAACGGTTAAAGATATAACTGTGTTTGATGAACAGGCAGCATTAATCCTTGGGAAATCTTTTGACACCATGCTTGATTTAAGTCTGCAGGTTCCCATTCATCTTCACATATAGTCTTCCCAAATATTCCTATTTACATTCTTTTTATATACTAACCAATATTTTATTTATGCCATATTTTTATTTAGGGAAATGGTCAAACCTTAATTCAAGAAGCTCTACAATCAATTATTGGGAAAAGAAAAGACTTCGAGCTTAGGATATCAGCATACAATCTTGCTCATCCTGATGCTTCTATCACAGCTGTAAACATCTTTGAAGCAACTGACTACCAGCTCGAAATATGTCCTATCACAGCTATAAATATGTCCTATCAGCAGGACTATCAGCAGAACTATCAGCAGGACATATAAAGCAGCGTGACTATCAGCAGGACTATAGTCAGCACGACTATCAGCAGGACTATCAGCGTGACTATCAGCAGGACTATCAGCAGGACTATAGTCAGCAGGACTATCAGCGTGACTATCAGCAGGACTATCAGCGTGAAATTGTTTTACGTGACTATCAGCAGGACATATAAAGCAGCGTGACTACCAGCAGGCGCCCATCTTTGAAGCAACTGACTACCAGCAGGACATATAAATATGTACTAATAAATTAACGCTGCTACGACCATATATTTTGTACTTCTTTTTTGGGTCTGTAATATATAGATTTACTATACCACATATATTGAAGGCCAAATTCCATCAGGCAAAAACAAAGGAGCTATTGTCTATATTCCAAAAAAACTTGCTCTTCCTATGAATACTTGAAGCTGCTTCCTATTTCAAAAGTCCATCGTCTGAGTCCAATTTCATATGTAATCAATTCCCACAATTCCCGCAATAACAATAGATATTAGTTTTTTTTATATTCCCATCAACTTATTTATTTTAGTTCTCTAGCTATATATTTATTTCAATTTCATATCCACCGTATGACTTCCAACAATCTACATTTACAAATTCAATTATCAAATTCGTAATAGACAACTTCATTGCAACCTCAATATAGTCGAAAATTAGATCTATTACATGTAAATTACTGCATAACTTCTTACATAGTTCATTCAGACAATTTACAATCCCGCAACAACCCTAGGAGATCTACCCGCAAGTGCCGAAGGCACGGGTCACCTGCTAGTGTATTTATATTTGATAGATTTGGTTTTTGTATTAAGGAGCCCAAACGAGGAAAATAATTCTCGTAGGGTGGAGTAAAGGAGGATTGTATCAGATTCCAAGACCATTGTCAACAACAACTTTTTCTTCCAAACGTGGTTTTGGATCGGCTTTTGTAGGGCAGCTTGTTTCAAGTGATGTCTGGCACATGAGATTAGGACATCCTAATCGTCGTCTACTTTCAAGTTTGAGTCATAATAAGTGCCTGTTAGTTAGTGGTTCTTTTAAATTTACAGAAGTTTGTCCAAGTTGTGTTGCAGGAAAACATCATCAATTTCCTTTTTATTCTTCAAGTAATGTATCGAAACAACCAATATCATTAATACATTCAGATTTATGGACATCACCCACTTTATCTAATTTTGGATTTCGTTATTTCTGGGAAATTTTGACTTAACCCCCCAAACAATGGACATCTTTTGATTAAACCCCCATATATTCAAAAAATTTGACTTTCCACCCCACCGTTTGATTCCGTTAGGTTTTCCATCCAGTCCTAATTTTGACTTCCCTAAATACCCCTCTTTCTATTATTAGTCAAAACCCCCTAATTTTGACTTCTCTGTATTTGTATGTCTTTGACATAACCCCCCAGAACCAGAAAATTAAATCTGAGAAGAAGAAGAAGAAGAAGAAGAAGGAAGAAGGAAGAAGGAAGAAGGAAGAAGGAAGAAGAAGGAAGAAGAAGAAGAAGAAACAGTCGTGATTTAATTTTCTTCTTCCTTCTTCTTCTTCTTCTTCTCAGATTTAATTTTTTTTTTCTTCTTCTTCCTTCTTCTTCTTCTTCTTCTTCCTTCTTCCTTCTTCCTTCTTCCTTCCTCCTTCCTTCTTCTTCTTCTTCTTCCTTCTTCTTTCTTCCTTCTTCTTCCCTCTTCCTTCTTTCTTCTTCTTCCCTCTTCCTTCTTCCTTCTTCCTTCTTCTTCTTCTTCTCAGATTTAATTTTCTGGTTCTGGGGGGTTATGTCAAAGACATACAAATACAGGGAAGTCAAAATTAGGGGGTTTTGACTAATAATAGAAAGATGGGTATTTAGGGAAGTCAAAATTAGGTCTGGATGAAAAACCTAACGGAATCAAACGGTGGGGTGGAAAGTCAAATTTTTTGAATATATGGGGGTTTAATCAAAAGATGTCCATTGTTTGGGGGGTTAAGTCTAATTTTCCCGTTATTTCTTGCTTCTAGTGGATGATTATTCTCGTTTTACATGGTTGTATTTTTTGCATCACAAGGATGAAGTTGAAAAACGTTTCAAGCATTTTAAAGCTTTGGTTGAAAATCAGCTCAACTCAAAAATCAAGATATATCAAACTGGTGGTGGTGGTGAATTTATTGGCACTTCACTTCAATTATTCCTTGAATCTTGTGGTATTGTGCAATGTGCATCAATTCTCTTGTCCCAGGACACCTCGACAAAATGGGACCGCGGAAAGAAAAATCCGTCATATAGTTGAAACTGGATTATCTTTACTTGACCACAGTAAGATGCCAAAATCTTTTTGGGCTGAAGCATTTGCTACTGCTGTGCACTTAATAAACAGGTTGCCTACACAAGTTTTAAATGGGATTTCTCCATATCAAAAGCTCTCTGGCCGTCAACTAGATTATAAGTTCTTAAGGACCTTTGGTTGTCGATGTTTTCCATATCTGGTTCCCTACGATACAAATAAACTCGAGCCGAAGACAAAGCTATGCATTTTTATTGGGTATAGTGATGCCCACAAAGGCTACAAATGTCTCGATCCCACTACTTCTCGAGTTTATATTTCTCGCAATGTTATATTTGATGAAACTCATTTTCCTTATGCAGTTGTGCAGCCCTCCCAGGCACCTACTTCCCCTGCAGAACTTCAGCAATGGACCCCATTATATTGGACAGTACCTGGTGGGTCTATTGATACATCCCCAGCCTTGTCATCCGGTTCTCCGTTGCTGCCAATACCACCTTCTTCTTCATCTGGTTCTCATGGGCAGCCTATTATTCTTGCACAACAAAATGTTTCAGATCCCACACCTGCTTCTACTAGCATTAATTTATCGAGGTGAATCTCCATCCCATGAACTTGCTCAAGTTACCTGTACTTCTCTTGATGCTTCTTCTTCATCAACAACACAAATGGGTTCACAGCATCACATGGTCACTCGCTCTCGTGATGGTACTTGCAAAGCCAAATTGTATCTTGCTACGAGGTATCCCATCCCTGAATGTTACATTTCAGTTCTTGATGATTCTCTTGTTGACCCTACTTGTTACACATCTGCTTGTAAAGATTCTCGTTGGAAGGCTATTATGTCTGAGGAATTTAATTGCTCTTCTCAAGCATAAAATATGGTATTTGGTTCCATATAAACCAAACATGAATTAGGTTGGTTACAAATGGGTCTATTGAATTAAACGCAAATCTGATGGTAGTACTGATCGCTTTAAAGCTCGGTTAGTTGCCAAAGGTTTCTCTCAACAGTATGGCTTGGATTATGATGAGACATTTAGTCCAGTTGTTAAACCTGTCACAATCCGCACAGTTTTAAGCGTTGCAATATCCTCTAATTGGGTTCTTCGCCAACTTGATGTTAAGAATGCTTTCTTACATGGCCACTTGTCTGAGGAAGTGTATATGGCTCAACCTCCTGGTTTTGTGGATTCCTAATTTCCAGACTATGTATGTCGTCTTCATAAAGGTATATATGGTCTTAAACAAGCACCACGTGCGTATTTCTATCGCTTTAGCTCTTATCTTATTAAATTGGGTTTCAAAGCTTCTAAGGCCGATCCTTCGATGTTTGTTCGCAAGTCTTTATCAGGATTCGTTGTCCTTTTGATGTATGTTGATGATATCATCGTTACTGGTTCCAATTCTTCGGATATATCGAATCTTCTTGCTGCTCTCAATAAGCAATTTGATATGAAAGAACTAGGTGATCTCCATTTCTTTTTTGGCTTGGAAGCTAAGCGCACATCTGATGGTTTACGTCTCACTCAGACCAAGTACACTATTGACCTTCTGCGACGCTCTAATTTCTTATATGCCAAACCAATTTCCACCCCTGTTTCCTCTGGCTCTAAGCTCTCTCTTCATGATGGCACTTCACTATCTGATGTCACTTCTTATCGAAGTCTCGTTTGTGCCTTACAGTACCTTACTGTGACACGTCCTGATATCACATATGTTGTCAATCAAGTTAGTCAATTTATGCACTCTCCCACTATTGTTCATCTTACTGATGTGAAACGCATTTTGCGTTACCTTAAAGGTACTCTTGGCATTGGAATAAGGTTCTCTTCCTCTTCAACATTTTCTGTGATAGCATTTTCTGACACTGATTGGGCTGGATCTCCGGATGATCGCAGATCTACTTCTGGTAGGTGTGTCTTCTTAGGTTCAAATTTAATTGCTTGGTGTTCAAAAAAGCAACCTACCGTCTCTCGTTCAAGTACTGAAGCTGAATACCGAGCTCTTGCATTGACTACAGCTGAACTTACTTGGATACAGTTTATCCTTCGTGATCTTGGTATTTCCTTACCATCACCTCTTCGCTTATTTTGTGACAATATTAGTGCCACCTACTGACCTACATGGTTGTCAATCCAATTCTTCATGCTCGAACAAAACATATTGAGATTGACTACAATTTTGTTCGTGAACGGGTTGCTTGCTATAAGCTTTTGGTTTCTTATGTTGAATCTGAGAATCAACTAGCTGACATATTTACAAAAGGTTTTGCTCCCCAACGGTTTCACGCGCTTCGTCGCAAGCTTTCTCTCTGTTCTACTCCCGTTCAGCTTGAGAGGGGATGTTAATGTATACCACAATATTGTAATATAAAAAGGATAAATGTGTAATATGTACTACTTATCATTAGTATAAATACATGTCATAACCCTACTTTGGGTTATTGGTCATTCATACAATAACAGTTACAATCCCACCACCTTAGAGGAAAGCCGTCCTCGGCTCTGAAATATACAGCCTCAGATCTCCGACGTTCCCTGCCCCTCGCGAGACGAGTACCCAACGCAATCGACACCCCTTCCTGGGCTAAGCGCCTTTCCAGCATACTCTCCCACCCTCGACAGGAGAACCGTCGTCGGCTCTGATACCATTTGTAACGACCCGACCTATATCACCACCGATATTGTCCCCATTACGGACATCCACTACGGACATCCGACAGTGTTGGGTTTTATTGGGCAGCAGCCTGCTTCCCAGGAGGTCACCCATCTTGAGACTACTCCCACCCGAGCACGCTTAACTTCAGAGTTCTCTCGAACCCTGGAGCCAAGTGAGCTCCAAAGGCCTCAGTGATAATATATGACGGATCTATACCTATATTCCAATGTCAGGACATCCCCTTCTTAGGTGCCGTAGGACCCACCCCCTCGGCAAACCACCTGCCGACCGGGGGTGTGACAAGATTTAGGTAATGATGATGGAATGTGAAGAATGTGAGATGATATTAATGATATGGTTTAAAAATGACCAAATTACTCACTTTGACAACGAACTTTGAAGTTGGTTGCAAAACTGACAACCAACTACAAATTTGACAATGAACTTCGAGTCAACTTTCTTGACTAACATTGAAAAAGTCTCCGGTAGTTTTCTCCATTGAACTGTGTGACGTGGAAGAATATGTATGACGTGGCTTGCCATTTAATGACACGTAAGTAAATAATAAAAACAGAAAAAGCAATAACGGTTAAGTCCATGCGTGCTTTGCACGTGAGAAAAAGCAATAATGGTAACCCTTGTTTAAACATCATTTTCTTCCTTTGTTTATTTATACCAGTGAAGCCCTAGAAATCTAATTAAAGCTCTTCTTACTCTTTCTTCCCCAAATTTTATGAAAACCATGTCTTCAAGCTCCACTAAGTCTTATACCAATGCATTCGCCACCTGCAAATGTGGAATTCCTGCTCCAATTAGAGTTTCAGGTACGGAAACCAACAAAAATCAAAAATTCATCAACTGTGTGAGGGGAGAATGTAATTACTTTGTGTGGGTTGATAATTTTGTGCTAAAAACTCAATTGGAGACGATGAAGAGAGAAGAATACTTCATGAATCGAATTGAAGAGCTGGAAAGCAGAAATCGCATTTTGGAAAATAGGAATGCAAAATTAGAGAAATCAAAGCTTGCTCTTGAAAAAAAAATTGAAGATTACAACATGATCAAAGAAATGAAGAAGCAGATAGCAAGGAAGAATTGGATGTTAGTGTTGGTTGTAATTGTTGTTGTTGTTTTTATTTTATTTTATATCTTTGAATAAAATGATGAATTCAGTGTATTTTTTTGTAGCAGTTCTGAACTTCAAAAAAAAAAAATCTACACAATATCAACATAGGTTGAAAATAAAACCTGACCAATTCTTTTCATTAAGCTGAAAATACTACATAGGAATGAACAAATAAAACCTGACCAAAAGATTTTCATTAAGCTGAAAATACTACAATACAATATCAACATAGGAATGAAGAAATAAAACCTGACCAAAAGATTTTCATTAAGCTGAAAATAGTACATAGGCTGCAGTACATTTGAAGGACACCAAAGTTTCCATTACAATACTACATAGTCTGCAGTACATCAATTTACATAAACAGACTACATAAAGAAACTCCCATTAGTCTGCAGTACATCAAAGGATCAAAATACACATTCATTAGTCTGCAGTACATCAAAGGACCAAAATACACATTCATTAGTCTGCAGTACATCAATTTATAATAATCCCTCCTTTGTTGAATGCAGTAGCATTTTTTCTCTTTACACCCAGAGTTTTGGTAGCATTTGTTTTTTCAGTAGATGCTGCTGCAACCTTTTTTCCTTTCCTTGGACTCCTCGTAGGTGGTACATTCTGAAGATCAACCAAAGCATCAACAGCCATCTTCCTCAAAGAAAACCTAGTTCTAGGAGATACAACTTGAGACTCAACTGGCTTCCTAGGTGATCTCCTAACTGGAGGAGGTGGTGGTGTACTTGGAATATTTTGTGGAGTTGAACCTGGAATTGATGCTGAAGTTTGTGAGGGTCCATGATCACTCACATAATCTGGTGGAATATATTTGCCTCTTTTTGTTCCAAGCTATCAGATAACAAATATACAAATTATACCAATTAATTGTAATACACAAATACAAATAATAACACAATCAGTTGATACTTACCTTTACAAAAACCTCTCCATTAGGAAGATTAAGGACTCCCATACCAGCAGGTGCTTTGTTTATACCCTTCCTCCTAACATTTGTTTTCTTTGCAGGTTTAAATGGTACTACTACTTCATGCTCAACTTCAAAGTCCTTATCTTCATTTTTTTTGTTCTTTCTTCCCTTTCTAACTGGTTTTGTTGTAGGCCTCTCACTTGGTCCAGCATCACCAACTACAAGACTCTCATCTGTCTTGGTTGTTCCCTTCCTCCTAGTTGGTAACTTTGCAGGTCTCTCTCTTGGTCCAACATCACTAAATATAGGACTCTCATTTACATTTTCAGGAACAGTGTCCTTTGTTTTGGTTTTGGTCTTGGCCTTAGCATTGGCATTCCCCTGCTGGAATTATGTACCAACTAACATTTACAACAACATAACTTAAAAAAAAAACACTTTCACTATCAATGAAACATGTTATGTACTTACAGTTTTTTTGGATTTCGTACCACTTGTTGATGCACCATCTTTCTGTTGAGCACTTGTTGGTGCAGTTGTCTTCTTCTTTTTCTTAGCACCAGTTGATGCACTAGGTGGAAGCTATGACATAAAACATATAAATGTTAGTATATATAAATGTTAGTATACATAAAATGAAATGTTAGTATGCATATAATAGATAGAGTACTTACACCTGCATTTCTACAACCTTTCTTGTTATGACCAGCTATTCCACAATTTGTACATGTCATTTGTTTCCCTGTTCTTGGCAGTACCTTCTTTGTTCCAGCTTCATCCTCATGCATCTCCTTCCTCCTAGCTCTCTTTGGCCTACCAGGTTTTCTTCTTTTCAATGGTGGCTGAATGGGATCATTGTATGTCCTTGGCCACATGTCTGGTCCATTAAGTCCATGAATATACATCTCATAGGTTTTTCTAAAAGTACTTACATGGTACCAATTAGAAACAAAATCATCAGGTTCCATCTTCAAATGATATATCACAGCAATTCCATGAGTACATGGAATCCCAACCAACTCCCAATAGTTACATGTACAGTCTTGATGATACATATCAACTACAAATCCCCGAGAACCTTTTGTGACTTCATATTTATGGTTTCCACCATAAACTATACTCCAATACCTCCAATCTGCTTTCTTCAAGTTCAATATTTCCCTGGCTTTAGGAGTAAGCAAGTCATCCCCCCATTTCTTCATTTCCTCTCTCTGCGTATTCATTTTCTTCATCACATACTGCCTTACATCTTCCAACAATGATATTATAGGTTTTGCCCTGGCTTTTAGAATAGCTCCATTGAAACTTTCACACATATTGTTCTCCACATTTTCACACGTGGACAACTTATTACTCTGAAAAGCACTGACATATGTTACAGGATCTTGTTCTTCCATCAGAAAACTGAATGCTTCCTCATCGTCTTCTTTAATAGCATCCATGGTAGCCAAGAACTCATTTTTAGTGTAACTCTTTGCAGCTTGCCAAAACAGTCTCCTCATTCTGTAAGTACTCCATGTCTTTCTAAACTTGGCATATATGTGTCTTGCACAATGCCTATGTTCAGAGTTGGGTAAAAGAGTCCTCACTGCCTTGATTAATCCTTTTTGCTTGTCGGATATGATAGTCAAACCATTTCCATCCCCTTCAGCAATGTCCAAGTCTACTATCAACTCCCTAATAAACCATGTCCACATTTCAGTATTTTCCTTATCAATAACTGCCCAGGCAATAGGGAACATCTGGTTATTTGCATCCCTTCCTATGGCAGTTAACAACTCACCATTTACAAAACCTTTGAAGAAACAACCATCAATGCCTATGACTGGCCTACACCCCTTCTTCCATCCCTCTCTGCATGCTTCAAAACAGATATAGAAACCCTTCAAGTATAATGGACCATTAGGCACAAGCCTATGAGTTGTGATTTTAAATGTACTCCATTTATTCTTATCTCTTAACTCTTCTCCATAACTCCAAATTTTTCCATAATGCTCCATCAGAGTTTTCTCAACTTCTCCTAGTGCTCTAAGGTTTGCTCTGTAACACATTAAAAGAGTTACATCTTGTTCATAATACTCCAACACATCTTTTTTGAAGTCAGCCATCTTCCATTCTGGGTTACTCAGGATCTTGTGTTGATACAAATGACACAAAAACTTAGAATTCATTGCTCTACAACTATATGACTTCTTACATGTGTGTTTAGTCTCAATAGTTTTGACCCTTATGCATTTCAACTCTTTACAGTTGCTAGCCCAAAGTCTCCAGGGGCATTCACCTTTGTTACAAACTGCAAGCAAAGTACGAGGGGTTTTCCTTCGACAAGTAATGTCATATCCATGTTGCACAGCATAACCCTTTAAGCACAGTTGTAGTTGCTCAACTGTAAAAAACTTCTGATCAATGTCTGGTTCATAACCCATGATGTTATCTTTGTTGCAATCCCATTTAGGTTTTGTCAGTTTTTTCCTCCTTTCTTCACCTTCTTTGGGACTGTCATAGTCCACATCATCCTCATACTCTTCAAATTTTTCATCAACCTCTCCCTTCTGGTCAATCCATGCATTAGGAAGATTTTCAGGAATAATGTCTCCATTTTCAATGTGGGAAAGCTTCTTCTCCTTCCTAATGGTTTGAAGTCCATCATCATCATCTCCACTCATATTATTAACACTATGAACCTCACTCTCACTTTCACTGTCAGAAGAAAATTTTTTGTATAACCTCGCAACCTTACCTAAAGCCATACCAGGTATCTGACTTGGCTCATTGTGAATATCTTCTGCACCAGCAATTTCTTCTTCTTCTTTCTCTCCTGCACTTGGTACTTCACTCTCTTCTTTTTCATTCTCACTTTTTACTTTTTCATTCTCACTTTCCTCTTCTTTTTCCTCACTCTCTTCTTCTGACTCACTTTCTTCTTCACTTTCATTATCCCCTTTTTTACACTCATCTCCAGCATTACCTTCACTAACATACTCAGGATCATGTTCAACATAAACCTCCACCATCCCATGATGCTTAGACCCTTCTATCATTGCTTTAATACTGTCACCATCAACAATGCACCTAAGGCCATTCTCAAAAGACTGATGACACTGCTTGAAATGAATCTTATCTATGTTATTGTATCCAAGTTCTTTGATCGTATCAAATAGGTTGGTATAGTTCAGTTGGGACTTAGGTATGTTATAATAGTAGTTCAACTTCCCACCCCTATACCACCAATATGGTTTCCATTCAAAATAACCTCCATGATGGAGTTCAATTGAAATATCTGGCTCCTCAGGAACTACACAACCAAAATAAGAAAAGAAAAAAAATAAACAAATTTTAAATATACTAATATATAGTTTACAGTCATAATATAAACTAATTTATACTAGTTCATTTTACATGTATATCGTAAACTAACAATATAAAAGTGTATATTGTAAACTAACAATATAAACAATATAAAAGTGTATCTTAACAGTTTACATTTGTTAATCATAATATAAACAACATATAAACTAACAATATAAACTAATGTAAATCACTAACAATATATACCATTAATATAAACTAACAATGTAGATGCTAATGTAACAATGTAGATGCTAATGTAGATGTTAAATATACTAATATATAGTTTACAGTCATAATATAAACTAATAATGTAGATGCTAATGTAACAATGTAGAGAAAATATTATTGCTTTGTAACATATACATATTTTACACCATTAATCAATGTTTAATTTAGACCAATAACATTAAATTAACCTAATTCACAAAACCCCCAAATTTAAAAACCATAATTTTTGAAAATCCCCAAATTAAAAAACCCTAATTTCGGAAAATCCCAAAATTGCAGAAATAAATCAATTTCAAAACTTCTAAACAAACAAACTACCAATTTCAAAGCTTCTAAACAAACAAACTACCAATATTATATGATTGCAAACAAACAAAAATAAAACCCTAGTTTATTGAAAACCTAGATTAGAAAACTTACAAACTTTCTTCAAAATGTCATACGGCCCCACCATGTTCTTCACTATTCCGACAAGAATTGAAGCTTTAACAGTACAAACATACCTTATTTGGACCACTTTGTTGGTAGGACGAAAACAGATTTTGAGTGGAGTTGCCGGAAAGGGACCACAGTGAAAGTGATTTTTGTAAAGAAAGAAAGATTAAATTATTTTGATTTTATTAAATTAGTTTTAATTGTTGTCTGAAAGAGATTTTATTGTAATCAACTTTTTAACTAATCACGTGCCTACCATGAGCTTCTTATCGTGCCAACGTGGCAATAGTTAGTGACACTGTGTAGCAGTCAACGCCACGTGTCCAAATATTTTACACGTCAGCAAGGGCGCCGACGAAATTTACCGGATTCCGTTCCCAATGTTAGTTAAGAAAGCTAACTCAAAGTTCATTGTCAAATTTGTAGTTGGTTGTCAGTTTTGCAACCAACTTCAAAGTTCGTTGTCAAAGTGAGTAATTAAGTCGTTTAAAAATTAATGGTGATGGGGTGTGATTGTGTGAAGACGATGGTGGTGGGATTTTGGAGATGGTGGTAGTAGAGATATAAATGGTTGGTGGTAGTGGTGGTGGTGGTAATGGAGTGTTAAGGGTATATATAGTGGTAGCGGTTGGGTTGTGGAAGTAGTGGAGTTAAGGTAATTAGAGATGGTGGTGGTGGGTGGTGGTTGTTTAGAGAATGAAGATGGAAGGAAGCTAATTATGATCTAGACCATCGATTTTGGATGGCTAAAGATAGATCTAACTTTTGGGTTGTGGAGATTAATTCAATTAATAATGGGTGACATGTTATTTATATGATGAAGGGTATTCTTGCCAATATGAAAGAAAAACTGGTCAATGGCTTGGTTGACCGACTTCAAATAAGAAAATGGGGGGTATCTCTAATGATTTTCAAATTTAGGGGTATCTCAAAGAGTGCAAATTTTTCTGGGGGTATCTCTAAATCTCTCTATATTAAATCAACAAATTAGGTTCCACAACATCCAGAATACAATTTGGAAAATGTCCCATGGCTAGTTGGGTATGTACCCATTTGGCTACTTCATGAGCCTTCCTATTCATACTTCTAGGAATCCAAGTGAACTTAACAGAAAGACAAGTAGCAACTACATTTAAAATTTTATTGTAAATCGGTAAAGATTGCCAAGAAAGATCTTCACTCTTTTTCTTCAGAGCATCCATCACCACCTTACAGTCTCCTTTTAGCTTGATTTTTGAGTATCCTTTTGTATGTGCCAGTGTTGCAGCCATTTTTACCGCCATGATCGAGTTCAGTGTCTTGCGCATTTCTCACTCGAAACCTTCTATAAGCAATTGATAATAGTTTACCAAAGGCATCTCTTGCCACCACCCCTGCATCTGAGCTGATGGTCACATAATCAGAATTATCATATATACTCTCAATTGGGATAATATAGTCAGATTTTCTTTCATTCTGCATCAACTTGTTACATCTATTTGTCTCAGCTATCCAAGAAGACCACAACTGATTGTTATAGTTTAGGATGTACTTCACTATAAAGTCATTGTTAGATGAGCATTCACCAAATTTCCTCATATTCCTAGCCTTCCACATAGCAAACATGATAAAGACAGCTTGTGATAAATGAAAAGTACCCGTTTTAATATCATCCAACCCCCAGTCAATAATCAACTCTACCCATTTCTTATATGAAAACTCTGATCTCATACTGATAGCAATATTTAAAGGACTATTGAACCAAACCCTTTATATCCACTCACACTGAAAGAAAAATGTCTATGGGTTTCCAAGCATTTGTTGCACCATATACAATTAAGATCACCTTGAACCCTATGAGATTGCATAACTTCTCCCATTGAGAGAGCTTTCCTGTAGACTTTCCACATAAATAATTGTACAGTGGCAGGAATTTTCAGCCTCCAAACTTTTTTATATATCCCTCTATATAACTGGTCTGAACTAGACTATGATTGGCAATACGTAGACATGTGATAAGCTGTCAGAAATTGAGTGATGTCTGATAGGGACTTCTAGGATTGAAGCTATAAGAGGCTGAGGGAGGACTTCATTAAGTTTTTAGACATTCCAAGAACTTGTAGTTTCATCAATGTATTCTTGGACTGGTATGCACATCCCATACTTCATCATTCATTAAGGTGTTGATTGAAGTTGGGTTATTTTGCCACATGATCCAAGGGTCCTCCCAAAATGAAGTGGACACACCATTCCCTATAGACATAACAAAACCCAACTTAAAGGACTGTGCAATCTTGCATAAACCTCTCCAGAAGAAAGACGCATCGCATGGGACTTTAGTTGTTTCTCTCCAACATCTATCCTATTTGGGATATATAGTCTTATAGGTTCTACCCCAAAGGGAGTTCTGATCGCACTTTAGTTTATACCACAACTTGGTTATGAGTGCTTTATTCATGTCTTTAATTTGTAACTCTCAAGCCTAAACCTCCATCAGATTTTGGTCTTATAAGCTTGCTACGTGCTAGAGTGTGTATAGACTTAGATTCAGAAGTTCCTTGCCATAAAAACTTCCTACTAAGACAGTCAATCTTATCCCATACCTTGTTAGGCATAACATAAGATGACATAACATAGATAGGTAAGGCTTGGACCACTGACTTAATCAAAGTTAGTCTATCAGCCTATGGTAAGACTAAGCCTTCCAACCTGCCACGTTTTTTCGAACTTTATCCACCAAATACATGAACTCTTCAGACCTGTTTCTACCTATCATTACATGGATTCCTAGGTACTCTACATGATGATCTATTGAAATTTGTTTTTTTCCCAAATTTCAATAGATCCATTGAAGACCGTTACTAGAAGTCCAATCTTAAAAAGACTCTACATGATGATCTAGAACTCCGATTTGGGTCTGTATGTTGTCTATCTGAAGGTATTTATCCAAGATACAACTTAAGCCCAAAGGAATTAGGGTTCCACATGGTATTGCTGCTTCTAGAAGCTCTACCGTAGCCACCACAAATTTTGACCTAATTTGAAAACCTTGGATGAAGCAAGGATACTTTGCATGCAAGCAAAGAAGTTTCATATCTCATGAGGACTCATATATTGTAATCTCTATATAAAGAGAAGTAGTAGCTAGGGTTTAGTAGTTTTTAGAACCTCTTGAAGCTCTTGACTTCTTGAACTTCTCTTCTTCTTGAAGTTAATCTCTCTTGTAGTATTTTCAATTATAATAATAATCGTTTCTCTTCTCCATTAATGATATTGTGTTATTTTTATTATTTCTTCCATGGTGTCATTATTAAGGATGAGTAGCTAAGTTCCCTTTAGGGAGAATGGTTGAAGCACTCTAGATAATCCAAAAGCACTATGATTGTTATTTTATATTCATTGTGATTAAATTATTTAATGTTTGTTTATTTCGATTTATGATAAGAAGTAAGCATGATCCTTTATGTATTTGTTGCATCCATGTTATTAAATACTATCGTTAGAGTATTAGGGAGACCTAGCAATGATAATAGTGTTAGATTAATTGGAGATATGTGAAGGAATAGCTGAGAGGTGACTTTTACATATCTACAATTAATCTTTTTTATTTGAACCTTTTTGTAATCAAGTTGAATAGCTGAGATGTGACAGTTTAATTAATGATGTATATTCAATGAATACATATAAAGAATCCCATTTTAATTGAATGGAATAGCTGAAAGATGACTATTTGATTATTATGTGCATTAGTAATTACTTGGAATAGCTAAGAGATGACTAAGAAATTACTATAGATTGAATATGAAGAAACATCATGTATGTCTTGCATCGTTTAGTTTGTGGATACCAATTATCCCCACTAATCATCATTAGACCTTCTTCCATCTCTTTCCATCTTCTAATATTAGTTTAAGTAGTAGTTTATTTTATTTTATTCCATGTAGGATGTAATCAATCTCATCTTTCTAGTTGATTCAATTGGTGTTCTTTAGTTATTGTTTTCTATTGTGTTTGAGCTAAGAATTCCCCCTTCGAGGCGGGTATGACCCTTGCTTGTTACTTGTTCTACATTAACAAACTATTATAGGCACAAAGACTTATATACAAAAAATAAATACACATTTGTTGTATAATATCACAAATCAAGAGTTGGCAAGAACAAAATATGTTGTGGAAATGTATATGGCCACATAGGTGTCCTACGAATGAGGGACCTAAGCAACAAATAATAGGGTTTGGATACAATAAGAGCAAGGTATTACAAACAACCTGGCAGCTTTTGAAGCTCGAAAAATCTTTTTTATAGCTAGCATAATGTTAGTTGAATATACCTTAAACACTCTACTTGACATATTCTTCACAAATAACTTCCAATCACTTCTTTGAACACCTTCGAGCCTAAGAACATGTATCATTTTCTTGCTTTTACATGCTCTTATCTTTATTCTTAACTTTGATTTGTGTGCCCTCCACAATTTTCCAATCTCTTTCAAAATATAAGGTTTACCTATTTATTCATCAATAATGAATTTTTTCTGCACAATGCAAACAAACTATCATGACTGTATCATTATTTTATGGACACTAACTCGTTAGAACATGCATTCAGAAGTCATCATACAAGTAGAGATTAAAGTTTCGGGTTTGCCAGGATTGTGTGCCAACACATTTTCTTGTGCTCCGTTAGTTCTTTACTTCTCCAATCATCGCAATTAATTGGTAGCATTTCTTTTGCAACATTTTTCATTTCAGTGGAAAGTGAAACTGAATTTTCTCCTATAGGCTGCCCCCTACCATTAAATATGATTTTCTTTTTACCACTACTATCTAACACCGGGGTAGGATTTGTACGCCCTCGAGGCTTTTTCAAAGTCCTAGAGTCGTTGGTCGAAGGGTCACAATCATCTTCTTCACTAGTGGAGTTTCCGTCATTAAAATCTATATTATCGACATCTTGATCAAACACCCCCTTGTTTTATGAGTTTTTTGCTGTTAAAATAAATCATATTTATAATATACCTAACACAATATTGATATATAAATTACATGGTAAATTACCAATAATGAAAGATTACCTTCTTGGTTTTGAACTCTCCATGCCTTTTGGATTTGTGAGATTCATCTGTAAAAGGGATTTTTTCTTTATCGACTTGGGAGGGTGGTTCTTGCACACAATCACACGATCACACGATCACTCAATTCTTCGTTACTTACATCTCTATGTATAGAATTTTCATCACCTGAATTTCCACCTCCAAGATTTTTATCACTTGAATTACCTCTAGGATTTTCATCACTATCTTCACCACTAGAAGGATTTTCATCACTATCTTCTCCACTAGAATATTCACCTCTAGGATTTTCGTCACCATCTTCATCACTGAAACTTCTGCCATTATACTCTCCATCACTAGAATATCCATTATTATGATCATTTTCATCACTATTATCTTTGTCACTGTCATATTGGTTAAGATTTGATTTTTTTTCCTTGCACTTCTATTTTTGTGTCTTGAACTCTGAAATATTAAAGAAAATGGTAACACATTGTAAAAATGATAATATTATGAAAACGATAGCATTTTGCTATGGACCCTTCAGGTTTTGCCTAATTTTTGACAAATCCTTTCAAGAACTTCATATACCTATACATGTACAACATCATATTAGACATGGAAATGGCAAAACAAGCCAACTTAAAAAATAAACTAGATAATTACCTTTCAAACATATACATCCAACGAGGATGGACTGGTCCACATAGTCGAGCTTCACGTCCTAAGTGAATTGTCAAGTGAACCATAATGTCAAAGAAGGAAGGAGGAAAAAACCTTTTAAGCAAGCACATAATCTCCACGATATCCTTTTCAAGTTCTTCCAACTTTTTGCTATTGATGACTTTTTGGCATATTTCATTGTAAAAGGCACAAAGTTTGAATATTGTATGTCGAGGCCCTTTTGGGAGAAGCCCTCTCAGTGCTACAGATAATAACTGTTGGATTAGCACGTGGTAGTCATGAGATTTAAGGCTTGATATTTTGAACTCTTCCGTTGTCACGAGCTTCCCAATATTTGAGTTGTAACCATCAGGAAGTTTTAAATCAATGAGCCTTTTGTTAAGTATATTTTTTTCCTTCGTTGACAATGAATACAAGGCTGGTGGATATGTCCTCTTCCCTTGCTCGTTGGATGCAAATCCTGTTAATCTCATTTTTTATAGAGTTTTGCGAACTTTAAGTCCATCTTTGGATTTTCCCTTTACATTTAGCAATTTTCCAATAATACTCTCACAAACATTCTTCTCTATGAGCTCCAGATTATGACGCACGTGAAGGTGCTAAAACAACAAATAAAAGTTATCTTAAAATGTGAAATTAATTATTGTTATTATAAAAATTAACAAAAAAAAAATATAAAATAAAATATATTTACCTCCTAATATTGTAACTCAAAAGATATTGACTTTTTCTTCCACATTTGGTTGGGCTGCTCCATCTTTCTCTTGTTTTCCTTCTTCTTGTGGTCTTTATCTTTTTCTCCCCTTTTCCAAAATCATTCTCAAAATTGCGAATTCCTAATTTTTTTTTTTTATTCAGAATATTATTGGAGGCATATCTCTATCCTCGCGGAATCCATTAAACCATTTCATTTTAGAACGAAATGAATGATTGTGTGGAAGAAAACGCATGTGACCTATATATATGGTCTTCATGATAGTTTTTAAATAGGTCGAACAAGTCTTAACACCACACACTGGACATGATGTTTTACCCCTTGTCGTACATCTACAAAGATTTCTATATGCGGGAAAATCATTTATGGTCCACATCAAAATCGCCTTCAAATTGAAAGTAGTTTTTGTATATGCATCATATACCTCTACTCCTTTTTCCCACAACTCCTTCAAATCATCAATAAGTGGTCGCAAGTATATATCAATATCATTCCCAGGTTGTTTGGGTCTTGGAATCAATAAAGAAAGCATCAAATGTTCTTTTCTCATATATAACCATGGAGGGAGGTAATATGTAGCCAACATCACTGGCCAACAATTATGTGTTGAGCTGAGATTACGAAATAGATTAATTCCATCAGTAGCCAACATCACTGGCCAACAATTATGTGTTGAGCTGAGATTACGAAATAGATTAATTCCATCAGTAGCAAGACTAAATCTAATGTTTCGCGGCTCTGCTGAGAATTCAGGTCAATTCTTGTTAATCGTATCCCATGCTGGAGAGTCCACTGGGTGGCGCATATTACCATCTACACTCTTGTTAACTGTTCTACTAATTGTGGATTTTGAAACATTCTTTTAAGCCTTGGTATGATTAGGAAATATCTCAACACTTTTGCAGGATGACTTTTTTTTTTATTTTCTTAGTTCGACGATCTTCTTTCCATCGGGAGGCTTTACACTTGGCATTCTTCTCTAGCTCCTTGTAATACAAACAACAGTCATTGACACAAGAATCTATTTTCTTTTGTTCGAGTAACGAATCGATTGTATTTGAAGAGTCAGGTAGTGTGTTCTGCTCTGGCAACATATCACCAAATAATTCCAAGAATTCATCGAATCCCTTGTTAGAAAGACTGCATGATTTTCAGCTTGTATAACATGACTATGGATGACAACTTTGTGTATTTTTTACAACCTTAGAATAGAGGAAGTTCAGCATTTTCGACATACTCTTTGAACTCGCTTTGCATTTCCGCCTCAAGAGTTCCATGAAATGCATCATCACACACATGGGCAGCTCTAAATAATTCATGAGTATCCGAAGTATCTATACCAAATTTTTCTGATTCTAATGGCTCTCCATGCCATATCCAAGGGTTATAAGTCATATCCATCCCATGTATGACCAGGTATTCTTCAATCGTTTGATCATTTTGCCAACGAAAATTCTGACAATATATGCAAGGGCAACTATATATGAAACAGACCTATGATAAGGATACTGTGATAATGAAAATCCCCAATTATAGATAGAATACCCCTAAACCGACTCCTATCACAGTTTCACATATATTCAAAGCATGTAATTGTACAATCAAACTATACCTTGGTAGTTTGGTAGCAATTGTTCTTATCTGTTTATCTCTCACTAAATATATATATTCAACATTTGCATGATGACCTAATATGCCCTCTTAAACTAGAAAGAAATGCAACTCATATTCAGAGTTGATTTTTTTTTTTTTTTTTTTTTTTGATAGAAAAAGTTGAGTTGATATAATGTACTGTATAGTGTATATTCTTTCTATGTATTGTTTATATATGATTAGGTCTATCAACTATTGAGTACGAATACTAACAAACAAATATTATAAAAGTTGCTCTGTTGCTACTCTCCCAAATATAACATCCACATTTTCACTATTAGCATGTGAGTATATGTGACCTACGTGAATTTCTTCTCTTATATTATTGTATAATTTGTGACATGACTTTGATGTAGGGCAAAATACCTTTGTTAGGGTTGGATGGTGAAGGCTTCATTTACAACCAACAGACACGATTTTGTTTTTTAGTAGTGATATAGTGTAACCAAGGCCTACTGGCGAGGTTTATATGTGTGGGATGTCGAGAGATGCTAAAGTGCGCCTAATGATACGTAACAGATTGCGGGTGATCCTGAATTGATTGAAGTGCTTAAAAGAGTAGTAGAGAATATGTCGAGTCATCTTAGCGAGGGTAAAACAAATGTAAAAATGGAACAAGCTTGTTTCTTAGCTAGTACTAATGATAGTCGACCGGTGATTAGAGAGCTTCCTAATGTGAAGGGATGTTATGTACCAACATGGCATAGTTGTTGGGGTATAGTGAATGAGCCTGTAACTGAAGCTGCGATAACTGAATTTGTTTTGGATGGGCACTCGAGTATTTTTATTTTGATAAAAGGTTATAATTATATTAATTATCGACTTTCGATAATTTACAGTCTTGATTAGTATGTATTCAGTGATGCACCGTCACGTGTCACCCCAAGAGGGTACTTCCACTTTGTACACAAAACAGAATTTAAAACACACTCTAGTACTGCAGTCCCCTACATAAAGAATTGTGAGCATCACTACCTTTAAGCATTTCAGAATCTTGCAGACTGCAATGTTCCCTGTTTGCTCTCCCCCCAACTGGTATCTGCTATAACAATCTACAAATTAGATTTGTTGTTAGTAGTCTTCGGAGAAGGTAGACAAGGAACAGGGAAATAGAGTGATTGAACTGTGAAGTGTTTGATTTGGTATTGAGTTGCTATTACTCCAAAAGGTGTAATCAAAACTAAACTAGGTTAAATTCATATTATATATAAAATCTCATTCCATCTTTTTAAATAAAACCTATCATTTTTTCAATCAAAAATAAATTAATCCACATAACACCCCCAGTACAACAACTACTGAATGATCTTTGTCAAAAACATTTTTTTTTAATGATAATCAACAATATGTCAATCATTGGAAAAAAAAATACAACATAAAATTGTAAATCAAGTGAAGAAGATTGTTAACTTACCTGAATTCAACCTAAGAAGTGAATGTTGGCCAAGGAAGAAAACCTTAGGTAGGAGGAAGAAAGCAAATTGAATTCCGTCAAGTAAAGAAAATGAATTCACTTATCAAGAAAATTCTAGTTTCAATGGTTGTTGTTGGAAGAGATGGGAGAAGAGCACTCCCAATATGATCTTCGAGCAATTAGAGAAAACTACAAGTAAATTGAAATAGGCTTGAAACATAAACGGGCTTTGGAAATAAAAATCTACCAATTTGTTATAGCATAAATGCTATGGATTTTATTGCATTTATGATAAATGCTATCACTGAATAGCATTTCTAATATAAACGCTGTGTTGTGGTGATCTATTTGAAAATTAGGATAGCGGTTACAGAATCTGCTATTAAAAAAGCTTTTTATAGCGTTTCATAACATATGCTATCAAATTAGTGTTATCTTATCTTTTTTGTAGTAGTGGAGGTGGGCAGATGAGTATGGACTTGGACATTTACGACCTTTATTTTTAGTGTAGATGGTGCATGAGTCAAAACTACTGTTTATGAAGCTCTCATCATACACCCTAACACACAAGGTCTTCCTATCGATTCACAAATGAAACTGTAAATACATTACATAAAAAAGAACAAGTCGTGATGGAGATTGCAAAAAATAAGTAAGTAGACAAATGATTTTACGTGGTTCGACAATAGTGCCTACGTCCACGGGAGAGATGAATATTATTTTATTGATATGAGATGAGTAGAGAGAATATGAGAGAACTTGTCCCTTTTACATGAAATATGTCCCTTTATATAGATAGAGAATTAAAATTGAACACATGTGTGATATTCATATTGATTTTGTAACGAAAAATAACGGACATATAATAAAAAGAATATATTTGGTATTGATCTTGTAATTGTCGGCAATAATAGAGAATTACCACATAAGCACCACACGAGCTCATGAGTCATCAAGTTGGGCCAAGTTGGAGTATGACTTGTACTGCATGTTGGGCCAGCCAAGTCGTTAGAAATAGACTTGAGCTCGAGTGAGCTCGATGAAAATAATCTTGACATCAATGTAGCTCGATATGTATATACATACACATAAACCTACAAAAACAACTGTACATGCTATCTCTTGCGTGGAATACCTGGCAGGCTTCCATATCAAACACGTTTCAAGAACAACCAATGTCGAAATGTTAGAACCAATGAGACCTATACACCCTTATGAACCTCTATACATCAAATGGAACCAAATCTGTGTTTCGCAGACCTGCCCTTGGCCGCAAGTGCCTGGGCCATCTGCTAGTATTGCTACAGTGCTCTTGGAATAGCACCACAATCAAAGAATGCAACAAAAGCGTCCAACTTCTCGTGTTTCACCTGTAAGTCGACTTTGGAGTGTTTGAAGCATAACACCATGAGTTGAGTTTCCCACGCAAGTCAAGTGACACATTTAATTATCCTAGTTTCCAAATTTACCCTTACATTAAAGTTATCACTAAAAACAAAACAGAACGTTCATTCAAGGGTTCATCCGTCATTTTATCTATAATTAACAATGTTTAATGTTTTGTAACAAGCAACATTTTTGTTTTCTCGAGCGAAGAAAAACCCCTCTCTCTCTCTCTCTCTCTCTCTCTCTCTCTGTACTTCCAGCTTCTTCTTCTTCAACAAAATTAGGGTTTTTTTCTGGTTGATCGAGCTTTATTTGGTAAGAAATATCGATTATAGTTCACTATTTACTTGCCGTAATAAGGTTTAGTTTATAACGATTCATGTTTTCTATGTGCAAATCCATTGTGGTTTTAGGGTTTAAGTTAAGTTTTAAAGCTCTTGATGATGATTTTTTTTTGTTGAATTTATAAGGTTTTAGGTATGTTTATTATCATGTATGGTTTATTAGTTTGATTCTTTAAACATTAGAGAGACTTTTATGTTTGTTTTCTGCTCAACTTTTATAGTGAGCTTTGATGTATAGCTGTTTATTTACTATGACAATTTAGAATGTACTGTTGTTGTGATTCAGTAAGATTGTTGAGTTTTTTGCAATTCGAAGAGTGTTTATTGATGTATAGATCATATAATAAGATAGAATGTTTGAATTGTATTGTGCTACAGTCTGACATTGACAGTTATAATGGTGTTGGCCGTAAATTTTTTTTTTTTTGAGACAAATATAGATTTATAGATAGTATACTGTTTTCAGTTTTTTTTTCCCCCGATTCTTTGATATTAAATTTCGGCTTCAGATTTCGGCTACTATTTAGGAATTATTGAAGTCATATATCTTATAATGCATGCTGTGTTACTACACTACTTTATAGGATTGACTTCCTAAATCTGTTGAATTTATTTATCTAAGGAAATTATCTACAACAGGTGGTTCCTAGAGTTGCCCCCGTGGTCAATTGCTTAATTGATATTTTCGTGTGTGCAGGCATGCTGTGTCTTCTGTTGCATTCTGTGCTCTAGAATCATGTCTTTGTGGTATGATATCGATAAAGGGCATATCAGATGACATAGCTCAGTTGCTTTATAGAATGACATAAATTGATAAAAGCATTACTAGAGAAAAGAGTACTCATAATCTTTGAGAAGAATGGCAACTGAGAGTCCCATGAGAATGTTGGAAAGCACTGGAGTTAGAAACTGGCCTTCATCTAAGGACGTTGCAACATATACAGCATCAGGCAATATTGCAGCCGAGGAGTTGGGGTTACTTTTAAAGGGGCATAGATATCAAGTAAATGGGAAAGAGGTAGTACCCAACCGAAGTGGAAGTGCTCCTCCAAGCATGGAGGGTTCTTTTGCTGCTATAGGGAACCTTATAGCTCAGCAGAACCACAATGTTGATGCAAGCTTGCAAAATTTGAGCCATGCAATAGAAAACTGTGAATCTGAGGAACAACTCCGTTCCGATCCAGCATACTTGGCATATTACTACTCCAATGTGAACTTGAAGCCGAGACTTCCTCCACCTCTTATCTCACGCGAGAACCGGCGTTTAGTTCGTCACATTGGTGGATTTGGTAGTAACTGGAAAATGACTTCGTTTGATGATAGTAGCAACGGATCCTTACATCTATGTCAAGGTACCCTAACTACTCATAAGGAAGAATCTGAGGATGATAGATCACCAAGACAAGTGTGTGGTGATTGGGTAGAAAGGAGTGCATTTTTATCTGGACAATATATTTCATTAGCTGGACGTCATAAAAGTCTAGTAGATCTGATACAGGTATGTAACTAATTTGAAATTTAAGGTATGATATTATCGTCTATTTAGGTTAAGATCCTCTATTATATCTTTCATACGTTATAGTGTTTTGCTTCAGTATCTCATCCTCAGTCCATTTAATTGTGTGAACTCGGTATCGTCGTGCAGGAGGACTTCCCTCGCACACCATCTCCTGTATACAATAACCAGCTCTCATCCAACCATGCAACAGCACAGGAAGTTGTTGAACCTGATGGCCATGGAAAATCATTGCATGATTCTTCTCTAAGCACAGCAAACGTACCAGAGGTAACTGAGGCCTCTGCAGGAATTTCTGCAGGCACACCTACGTTGCGTGCACATGCTGTGGGATTAATGTCAAATAGCGTTTCCCCTCCTGTTCCAGTTCCTAGATCATTGTCTCCCGAGGGGACAGGGAATCCAAAACCTGGCAGAAAGGGGAAGTCTGGTAGTGTTGCTACCCAAGTGAAGGATGGAAGCTTGGTTAGTGATTCAACCAATTCTGATATTACCAGTGCTGAATCTGAAATGAAAGATCTTAGTATATCTATCCCGCAGGATAAGAAAAATCAACATAGTAGTTTGCAGCAGCATCATTTGGGTGCACAGCGAGTTGCTCCACATCAAGTTCAAGGGCCTCAGTCTCTCTCTCAGGGAATAAACCATTCATATAATGGCATGGATCAATTTCCCCTTCATCATCCAAAGTTCTCCACTGAAGTTCAACCAGTACTGCAATCATCTGGAATGGCTCCTCCTCTGTATGCGACTGCAACTGCAACTGCCTATATGGCTTCAGGTGGTCCATTTTACCCCAACTTGCAACATCCGAGCTTGTTTGCACCACAGTACAGTTTAGGGGGGTATGCGCTGAATACGACTCTTCTGCCTCCTTTTATAGCTGGATACCCTCGTCATAGTGCTATTCCAATGGGTTTTGATGCTACAGGTGGTCCAAGCTTTAGTCATGCCCATGCCAGGACTGGTGGTGTGTCAGCAGGGGGAAGCATTGTCCCTGGAGTTGATATTCAACATCCCTACAAACTTTATGGACAGCTTGGATTATCAATGCAACCGTCTTTTGCTGATCCTGTATATATGCAGTACTTCCAGCAGCAGCATCCTCCTGACGGTCCATATGGAATATCAAATCCCTATGACCCTTTAGGGCCTAGAGGAAGTATTATTGGAAGTCAGGTGGAAAGCCTTGATTCACAGAAAGGGCCTCTCATGGCAGCATATACTGCTGATCAGAATCCCCAATATCAAAGAACTGGAGGGCTAACTATCACAAACCGTAATAGAGGAGGGCTTACCAGTCCAAATTACTATGGAAGTCCTCCTAGCATGGGTGTCTTGCAACTCCCAACTTCTCCTCTTGTTAGTCCTGTAGTACAAGGGTCTCCAATAGGTGGCATTAATTCTGCAGGGAAACGAGACTTGAGGTTTTCACCAGGTTCTAGTAGAAGTACAGGAACTTATTGTGGATGGCAAGGGCAAAAAGGAACTGACAAACTGGATGACTCCAAAACGTTCTCCTTTCTTGAAGAGTTGAAATCTAGTAAGGCCCGGAAATTTGAGCTATCTGATATTACCGGACGTATTGTTGAATTCAGGCAGGTTAACCAAGACCATAAACACATTATATATTTTGATAAGATTATTTAAATAGTGCTTCCACCATGGAGGACTGATTTTGTTTCATGTTTGGTTACAGTGCTGATCAACACGGGAGTCGATTTATTCAGCAGAAGTTGGAAAACTGTAGCATTGAACAGAAGTCGTCTGTTTTCAAAGAAATTCTTCCACATGCTTCAAAGTTGATGACTGATGTGTTTGGGAATTATGTTATTCAAAAGGTATATGTCCAACTGTAGTTGGCGGTTACTTCTAATTTTGTCAACTTTCCGCTGTACTGATTTTCTTCTGTATGCCCCAGTCCTCATGACATTCACATCTACATTGTTTATAAGTAGTCTTTTGTCTTGTGCTGACAGTTCTTTGAGCATGGGAGCCCTGAGCAGAGGAAAGAACTCGCAGGCCAACTTGCTGGCCATATAATGTCACTAAGTCTTCAGATGTATGGTTGTCGTGTGATTCAGAAGGTACTAAAAGCTCCAACTCCTAAATGTATTAAATACTATACTACTCGAGCCCCTTTTCTTGTCGTCACTATCACTGTAACTCATCATATTGATATGTTTGATAGCATCATTTGTTACTTAAACAAATTCAAAGAATGACCTCCAGAAGTGAGTTTTTCTGTTATACCCTCGATTTTCATCTTGGTCATGTTCATCTCAACTATTGCCAACTCGATAACTGTATGATGTATGAATTTCCTGTATATAATATATTGGTATATATATATTAAAAAAAGTCACATTATTAGGCTGGAGAACATAGTTTTAGAGGAGAAGTTGGTTCGACTGTTAGAGCTACTAAATATGGAGAGAGAGCAACAACGAAACAGAGATGGTGATCATTTACACCTAAAGTATTGAAGGCTGAAACGACAAGTAACCTCTGGACTAGGAAGTTAACATTGGTTTTCGTGATTAATGATTAATCAGTTAATTGCAAAATTATTGGTGTTTTAATCGGTGACAATCATTTTTTAAGTATAAATCTATTATTATCCTTCCTTTTGAAAATATCCTCTTACATAGTACAACAAACTGAGGTCTTCACTTATACGAAAGTGGATACCACTGTCCACAGAGTGCCTTGGCTTCTAACTTGCAAATCTGTTATAATATATTAAGAGCTATTGTGTTCATCATATAGCTCAGGTCTTTTCTTCATTATGTGGGGTTTATTTGTTTTTCTCCTTCAGTGTATAGAAGTGGTCAAATGTAATACCATAGCCAAACACCTTCTTCCGATATTGAAAATTTGTTTTGTTAACTGAGCACATTGGTTGTTTGGTGTAGGCTCTTGAGGTTATTGAGCTTGATCAGAAAACACGGCTCGTTCATGAGCTTGATGGCCATGTTATGAAATGTGTGCGTGATCAAAATGGAAATCATGTGATACAGAAGTGCATTGAATGTGTACCTACAGAGAAAATTGGATTTATCATTTCTTCCTTCCGTGGTCAAGTTGCAGCTCTTTCCACACATCCTTATGGTTGCCGTGTGATACAGGTAAGCATCCACTTATAGTCTTGTAGCCTGGGGTATTCCAATTATCACTTCATTCCTCATGGACCTTCCTTTTGATTATGGAATAGAGGGTTCTGGAGTATTGTACAGATGAGCTGCAAAGTACGTGCATAGTTGATGAGATCTTGGAATCAACATGTGCTCTGGCTGAAGACCAGTACGGCAACTATGTTACCCAGGTGTGTTATGTTTTTCATATCTCTGGCTGAAGGTCTTCCTTATGTGTGTGGGGTCCCTTCTTGTAGCCTGAACGTAGAACACTGGTTCCTGTAGCGTGTTTAGTGAATTTTGCAATTTTTCATGAAAAGTAAAGGAATATGGGTTTTGAGTATTATTTGCGTAAAAGTTAGAAGTGATGAGATTTTTTCTCTTTGCAACCAATTCATCCTTCTGTATTTATTTTGGTTGTATATATAATTGATCGATCATGATTCTTTCGTTGGTATTTCTCTTAGTTTAGTCCTTGTTGTCCAAGATGAGAGTGTATCTCGGAGATCGTTCTTGACATCAAAGGCCTTATCTTCTTTTGGTGCAAGCATTGGAAGGAGTTTGATTTACACGATTTGCTTTTTTTGCTTTATTTTGGGGACTTTTATTTGGCTCCTTGAGGTGTCCTGATCGTAGTTGGTTCCGTTTGTTGCTTTCCATATACACAGTGTCATTTCTTCTGAAAACCCTAAAGTTACAATAACTGAAACCAGATTCTTAAATCTTCTGTCAGTTTAACCATAATCTGAACCTTTCAAAGTAGTTTAAACGGAACAGTTTTAAAATACAAGTTGACGGTTTTGTTGTGAAGCTTTAACATTTAAGGTATATGTCTGGGGCCTGTGTAAGTTATATGTTGTACTTTTGTCTTAATACATGATATACGTAGTTATTACACTTCTTCTTTGCTATTTTGGTTGAGGTTGTAGTGTATGGAAGCATCGCAAGGTTCATTTAAATTGTAGAACTTTAAATACCTTCCCATGTTAGGACATTGTGCTAGACGAATAAAGGTGTTATTTGACTCTAAGAAAATCTTATAAATGTTTGGAGCCCACCGGCAGGCCTATATTTCTCAAAATGCCTCCTCACGCATAGGTTGATTTGTGGCTAACGCGTAGACATTAATTTTAGCGTGTGACGTGGAGTACATGGGTAACATCTAAACAAAAAACCTGCTCTGAGACCATGTTATGTTTCGAATTCCCAATTCCAGCTGAAGCCAATTGGCAAATGGGTGGAGTGGCCTACAGACCTAAAAACTTTCTCCATGGCTTATAATTGCGAAGCGTGGGACTATTCATCCCAACTCTAAAAAGGATGGCTAATTCCTTGTTTTATAATAAACGATTTATTTTATTACTACAGCAGTAAATAGTGAATTAAATCGAAATGAATCTTACTTTTTCAATTTGATTCACTTCATCTCCCCAGATATTTTACCATTCCATCGGATTAAACTACTTTGGCTGCATAATTTTTGGTTGATATGGAAGGGTAAACATGATATGTTTTGTTGACATTGAAAAGCATATAGGGACTTTAAGTCAAGCCTAATATGATTGAGATGAAAGTGAAAATATAGGTGCTTCCATTTTATCAAAAATGCATGTAGTTCATATGGAACATGTTTCATGAAGCACACGTCAACACTGATATTTTCATTATTGGCAAGCTAAGATAAGCTGAGATCAAATTGCTTTGTTCAGTCTTTAACTTTGGATGTTGACATGTTGTTGAATAAATGGTTTTGTGCATACGACATTTTAAAAGATAAATCCAATATGGTAAGCCCAATAGTTGTTTTATGTTATATTCGTCTTGGTCTCAGGTTCCACTCAAGTTTGAATTCTTGGAGTGACCAGAGATATTAAAAATCAGTCCAAGTCCGCAGTACTCAGCTTTGACTTCTACTTTAGCCCTCCACATCCGGGTCTTGGTCTGTTCTAATAGTTTGTAAGGATTGCACTAGCCATATGCTTAGGAATCTGCTCCTTTCAAAAACTATGAATATGTTCTTTTAGAAAGAGGGGAGTGCCTTGTACTAGCATGTGTATGTTGAGTATATATATGAGTATGCAATTTGGCATTCTATATCCGGTCAGTTAAATCAGTTAATGTAATGTTATATTTGAAATGAACATATGTAGAAGGATAACATTTAACAAAAAAAATGTAGAAGGGTAAGGTTGGGGAATGGGGACTCTTAGTGCATTACCTTTAATTCTTATTATGGTTCTACTGCAACATATTATGATTTGATGAGTTTTCATTTGATGCAAGTGATATTATAGGCGTGCAGTGTGAATGAATTTCTATACCATTGTGCTTGCAGCATGTTTTGGAGAAAGGAAAACCTCATGAGCGAAACCAAATAATAAGCAAAATGGCGGGGAAAATTGTGCAACTGAGCCAGCATAAGTTTGCTTCAAATGTTGTTGAGAAGTGTCTGGCACATGGTGATTATACTCAAAGGGAGCTATTGATAGATGAGATTGTTGGACAAACTGAGGGAAATGATAATTTATTGGTAAGTGAAGACAAATATTTATAAATTACAGACTATTCATTCAGAATTAAGTTGTCTTTTTGTATATAATCATATTCATATTGGAACCAATATTATACATTGAGGTGTTCTCTATTTTGTTATTCTCACACCGTAAGCCACTTACAAATTTTGTGCTCTCTGACAATTTGTCTCAGACAATGATGAAGGACCAGTTTGCTAACTATGTGGTCCAGAAGATTCTTGAGATATGTACTGATAAGCAGCGAGATATATTACTTGGCCGTATTAGAGTCCACCTTCATGCTTTGAAGAAATACACTTATGGGAAGCACATTGTTGTTCGATTTGAACAATGGTGTGGTGAAGGTGCGTACTTGTTGTCTGGTTGACTTATCATGCATGTGCTTGAAAGCAAGGTGTATGCATTTGTTTATATCACCTGTATTTCTTGCTGTTCATTTAACGTCTATTGCAACTGCATTCGAGTAAAAATATCTGAATGACTGCTGAATTGTTAATTGCATAGTCTATAAGAAATTATATACTCCCCTCGTCCCAAATTATAAGTACCTTATTCCTTTTTTGGTTGTCCCAAAATATATGTCCCTTTTCATATTTGAACACATATTAGCCTATACTACCTTGCTTTGGAATTAGAGTAATTATTCTAATGAAAATAATTAGGCATTGTAATTGGTATTAAATAGGGATAAATTTGAAGTATAGTTAGTAGACAAACAATAAATGATGTTCCCTTAATAAATAGAATATTCCAAAAGGTACTTATGATTTGGGACGTAGGGAGTATTAATTTCTATTGACGATTAGTTTATTAGTGTACTTAAAAGTTAAAACACACACCAGTCCTTCGATTCACTTGTTTTCGAAGGGCCCCCCAGAAGTTATGGCCGTGTACGATAGCCATGCTCATGCTCACAAACAGTGTAACCCGGATCGAATCAGAGTTCACACGCCCTGAACATACAGTGTATTGAGTACAGACCTTAATTTACCTCGATGAATCATTTTCCTTGATTGACAAGGTTGTATTGGCATGGCCAGATAATTTACAAAAAAACTTATTTATCTGTGTAGATTGCATATAGGGTATCAAATGGTTCACAAATATTTCGAACTTCCTCTTTGGGCGATTGTGTTTGTCCGCTGTCTGTTGTGGTTTTTTTCTACTCAATCATTACTCTAAAATTTCTAGTGAATATGATTATAGAGGCAGGGCTCCAACAAAAGAATGGTTTTATTCCTTCTTTCAGTAGTGGCCACTGTCGTAACTGTAGTAAAATATGGAAGTTGTCATGCATGAAATGGTCTTTCTCATGTAAGCTTCTCCTTTTATCGAAAGGGTATTTCTTATTTACTATTGTAGGAGCTGTTTCCATATAGAAAAAGATGTAAGAAAAATTTGTGAGTACTCTTTATTCTTTCTTTCCCTTTTCTTATTCCCATTTGTATAGAAAAAGAACGAAAGAAGTGTCTCCTAAAACACAAGTAATCATCCATAATGGAAATTGATTGTTAAGGATAAAGGTAGAATAAATTGAAGTTCAAATGTTTTTTTGTTCTTCCGTGTTTTCTGTTTTTTGTCTTCTAACATAACGTGCAAATTTAATCAATAATTTGAATGTTCTGTTCTTTTTCATGCAGAAGATCAGTGGTTACATGAAGCACAAATAAAATGCTAGGTCTTAAGTATGGCCTGGTGATTTTCTATGCTCTTCCAATAATTGAAAGGTGTACATGCGGAAGGATTTCTACATGCAGATATTTGATGCCTGGTGTGGCATGATTTGGGGACTTCTGTATGTAGGTGTAGCTTGTTTGATATGTAAAGTTAGGAAATGTATGTACAGTAGTATTTAAATGTTAAAGCTTGTCTAGAATTTATGGTGTATTTATTAATAAAACCATATTTACGTTATTACTTAGAAGAGCACGTGACAAACTCTAGTCTGTTTGAGGACCGTCCGCACCTGACCCTCCCTATATATATATATATGGTAAGCCTGTTTTTAACGAGATCAGTAAACTCAAAGATGCACTGCCTGAGATCGGACCCCAGACCTCTGGCTTATCTGTAGGGTTGGCACATTTGATCACCAACAGGGCCTATTAGTTTGCATTCAGGAAATTGTTGGATTAAGAGAATGCCGAGGCATCAGATACAATTGCCTTTTCTGGTGGCCTGAACATGAATCATGAGCTGTGTTTCTGTAAACCAGGATTGAAGATGTTCAAAACTGCAAGTTGGAGCCTAATTATTTAACAAGAACCTGACTTCCCTTCAGAAAATGCTGTTCATTTAAAGACTTTTCAGGCAACTGTCCAAACTCCAAAGAGCCTCACAAACATCTGTAGCATTAAACAAAACACATCTATTTATTTACACCTTCTCAAGTCTATACCGAATACTGATAATTGTTCTTCAGTGTACGGTTACAACATTTGTGGGAGTAAGGATTGCAGGAAGAAATTAAAAAGAAATCCTGAATAACAAGTTAGGAATTTCTCAGAATTCACTGCGGGCACTGGGACACCACCGTCCAAGGAGCAAAAATATCGACAGAATCACATTTTAGGTATTGCAGCTTAGCACTTTACAAAATTACATTTTCCGTATATAAGCAGATGTGTAGACTACCAGTTTTTGTATGTGTGAGCAAGGAAAATACTGTATATCACCACTATGAGAATATATATATATACTCATAGATATACATACAATTTTACATTGCAATAAGTAAAAAGAATAAAAACATCTAGTTTATCAATGGTTTGTCAAAATTTTGTTGCATATCTGATCCCTGACCACCAAATCTTGCAAACTCCTCGGGGAGTGGAATATTCAGCTCCGAGCAGACGAGTTGCATTACTTTCCCGGTGACACCGCCAAGTGACATCTTATTTAAGGTCACAGCAATTGCAAAATTGTGTTCTACATCACAAAAGCCTGTTGATCCTCCAAGACCAGAGTGCCCAAAGGTTGTTAGGGGTCCATCTTTTGAATTGTATCTCTTAAAACCCAGTCCGAAGGCGCCATTTGGAAAAACCAAATTTTCATACTCTCCTAGACCCATGAAGGAATCATGTATTTTGGGGTTTTTGAAAATTTTACCATCTTTCTTGTTTGTATAATATTCAGTGTCATTGTTAGATGTACTTGTACTACTTGTAATGTCGGTAGCAAGCTTCGCGTAGTTCTTGCCAGCATCCTTCTTACCATAGGTACTAGACTCAGATTCTGTAGGGTGGCTGTGATTATGACCATCCTTCTTAGCTTTGTCCTTTGGAGTTGCTACTTCCTTGCTCTTGCTGCCTTTCTTCTTATGGTGCAGCGAGGAAAATGTGGGGATATGGGGATGACTACCAAGTGGTGGCTCAGAAGCTGTATGTGGTGGCGGGATGATACCACCAGCGACAAGGGCTGCATAGTACCGTGCCAGTGCTCGAGCTGAACAATGTCCATTTGCGGCAGGTATGATGGCCCGGCGAATGTTGAGGGTGTTGAAAAGAATCGGAATGGCGGCTACCATCTGGGGCAAGTCACCAATTTCTCCAAGTTGGAAAGTGGAGGGCAAGTCAGGTCGACTGCCCATCCCTGCGAGCAATTTGAGGTCTTCCACATCAACAGTGAGTGTTGCTAGCCTAGATTCCACACCTGAGATAAGCATAGAAGGTTTTTGTAATGCAAAATATGGCAGAAATTCTGATAATGACAATAACACGCTCCAACTGAAGTAAAAAAGTTCGATATTCCAGGAGGAATAAAATAAAGAAGATAAAGAAAAACAGTGTGAATATGCCATTATTAGACCCTCTGAAATGCATGGGCAGCAGACATGAACGTTTAGATCATAGCCCATTATTAAGTTTTTTTCTCCCAATCATGGGCAGCTAACATGAGTGGTTGAATTATACCTGGAGGAATTCCAATATAAATCTCTCCTTCAATGTTGAGAGGGTTGATTATTGCTTCGTTCAAAATCTCCTGAAATTTCTTTCCAGATGCATGCTGTTCCGTTGAAATGTATTACAAAATGTCAGAGTAGAGCAACATCAGACATAATAAGAGCACCAGTTTTATAGAAAAATATAGTATTGCAGTTTGTTGTAACCTACATGTCGGAGATGGAAATATTTTCATCTCATTTATGAGAACAGGATGTCTAGCACTTATACCCATCTCAGAAACTGATATATCCTCTTGTTGTGTAATATCAGGAATGTATGGAAATCGGTCACAACTTACATCAAAGTCTAGTTGAAAGTTCTCTAATATTCTTGAGCTCCATAGAGATGGGTGAAACAAGCCATTCAACTTAACGGCATAGTCTCATTTTTATGTTCCTTGATACAACCCCCAGATGATACCAGTTCACTACTATTCCAGATTATTAATATCATTACCCTGATAGAGCTCACAAAATAAGTAGGAACTAGTGTGCATTTTGTTTTAGCCAATATTAACATCCTCTCCTATGTCGAAGTGTTCTTATTTTCAACTATATATTGAAATCAGGTGTTAATATTAGCATTAATAGACCAACATAGAAAAGTAGAGAATTCTGATTAGCAGTAATTAGTACCTCAATAATCCCACCACACAACCAACCGAAGGATAAGTAGTGGTACAGCTGCTCATGGCCAGGTTCACTCTCAGGAATTGACATAGCAATGCGGTTCAAACATTCCTCCCAATCACACATTAATAAAGGATCTTCTCTTGGGATGCCAGACAATGCATTATGCAGACCGGATGTATGATTAAGCACATGATGAACCTAAAGTTAAGCAATTAAAAGGGACCAAAAAAATATAAAGAGAATGATAAATATCTTATTTCAAATGCTGTTGGTACAAAAATTTAGACTTTAAGATCTGATGCACAAAACACTCTACCTTTATTGAGGTTTTTCCATTTGCTCCAAATTCTGACCATATATTTGCAACATTTTCTTCAAGCTTTAGTTTCCTTTATAGTAAAAGAGTCCATATACAGAAATTAGAGCATCATCATGTGTGACATGTACCAATGCAATGTTGAACCAACCAATGTACCCAACTATGTATATGTAACAGTAAGAGCACAGTGTATATGTAAATATACACTATGTAAATTTACACCTCTAATACAATTTTTTTTTTACATTTTGAAGTAAGAACAATATGTAAATATACTGTTCTTCGAATTCATAAATTTACACCTGTAATACAATTTTTCGAATTCACAATATAGTTTAATCATATGGAGTGACAACAGTTAATTATAGTTGAGGGCGATTTTAACATTTGGGCTCAAATTCAGCAATACTCCGTGACATATACATGGATCGGGGTCAGACACGGGTCCAAAGGTTTAGAAATGTTGACCTCTGTACATAGACGAACTCTATGAAAATGATTTGGCACGTGACTGATACATGTCTAAAATGGAATATACTTAAAATAGGCTGTGGATACTAATATGTGTGCACTATATGTGTATAATGCACAGATATGATGGTATAGTGCTGTAGAGACTATACAGATATGATTGGAGTCAGCACAGGTATCATATACTGTGGATATGGATATCGATACGCTGGGATATTGAGCTATCATCCTACTATAGGAAATAGGCTGTCCGAATGAACTTAAATAGCAGTTACAAATTGTTACATACCCATTATCAATAAGCCAGTGCAACATTCCTGCAGTGATCCCCTTTGTTGCAGAGAAAACTGGAAATAGACTGTCAGGCTTAACAGGGCGAGGATCATATCTTCCAAGAACACCAGCAGAAGTATCTATTATAACTTTTCCATCTTTATATGCACACACCTACAGAGAAAGAAAAACAAAAAAAAAATACTCATACATTGGAGACTGGACAAAAAAACTACATTCTCATTTGTGCCCCAAGTTTATTAAAAATTAAATATCTTGCGTACGAGTATTTTAAAGTAAACTTCCAATTAAATTAAAAGTAATACTTGTCCTACATAAAAGTTCTCAAACACCCATTTTTCACAATCAAAGAGCCAACAACCTACCGAAGATATTCCCCATAGTGCCATTTACTTACAATTTACAGTGCATATTTCCTGCACTCTGTTCCTTTCTTTCTTAATTCTCTCACTGTCCACAATCACTTCCCCACAACCACCCATCTCTTTTTCTTAGAACTTGAAACTTCTTTATATTACAGGACCATTTCTTTAATGTAAGGAGACTTCCCTAGGAGGAGCACAATGGCGCATATGCAAGTCAAATAACTTTAGCAGTCACTTTGATGTCTTCTGTGACCATCAATTTGATCTGATCGCCATGGTATCACAACCAGGTACAGTTCACAATAGCAGATTAATAACCAGCAATCAAATTGCTCAAAAATACAACAATGATTTGATTTTTTATTGATTGACAGCACTCCATTGCCTAGGATATATTAAATGAATAGTTGTGCAAGGCATATTGTGGAGGTTCAATACATTGCTCAATCACATTCGTACAATTCCAAATAATTCGGAAGGTAGTAGAAGTGGCCATTACACCCTAAGTATACCAACTTGCTTATTCTCAGTGACTCTGACTACATAACTCCAAGGTGTATACCAACTTTAGTAATGGAGTCAACTATACCAACTGTATTTAACTAAATAAATATTAACTTATTTTAAAAGGACTCCTGTGTTGCATCATTCTCTCTGACTGAGAAAGATTTCGAACACGAATTTTGAAAAACAACAATCTCCACGATCATCAAAAAATGGCTGCACATCAGGTAAAGGGAGAAGGAGAAAGCGAAGCGCAAGGGTAATGTGCATTTTAGTTTGCTAGGAGACACCGGTATATAGAACACAAGTGCACAAATGTACAAGTTGGGTGTTTGATACATTTAAAAAGAACTAGGGTCCCTAATCAAAGTAACTGTTTACTAAAGATATGATATTCTACAGAACAAACGTGATGGACTCGTTATTTTTGTGTATAAGTTTACACAAAATGTTTAACAAACATAACAGTTTGAAATATCTATCCAACTTAATGAAGGCTTGAATGCAGATGATACTAACTATAACAAACGCATGAAGACGAGGGTTAAAGATAGTTTAGAAAAAAAGAAGTTTTAGTCTGCTTTCAGAGCCCAGTTTGACTATAATGTAAACCTGAATTCCAAGGATTTTATCGTCATCACCCAGCTTTATAAGGAGCTGCCTCAACTTGGCTTCCAGATCAGAGTGGACAGGTGTAGAGATCCATTGCGCATTTGTCGCTGGCCCTCTACTAATTTTTCTGTTTTCAATGGAACCAACATCAGAGTAAGATTTGAATCCGAAATGAGATGATATTGATATTTAGAAATATCGAGGGTTTGACTAGCAAAAGCAGCATACAGAGTAACTAACCCTTGAAGAACAGATTCAGCAAATGGCCTCATAATATCTAAATATACAACACGAACATTGAGAGTTGATGAAAGCCCTGAAATTCATGAGCCAAGTCAATAAAAACTTAAAATAACAGCATCTTCATTGAAGTAAATGATTCATATGTCTACAACAGACCTCGGAGAAGATTTAGAACCCGAACAAATATAACAGCATCACCTGGAAAAGCATCAACCTGTTCGATAAAGATTGACATCTATCAATATGCATGCATTGACATTTGGTTCATCCATCATGCTTAATTCTAATAATATTCATAAATTGATGTTATTGCTAGTAAGCTTATATGTTTGGCTTACAGGATTAAACCGCGAGACTTCTTTTTTGCTTAGTTTCATCTTTTCCTGGATGATCTTCATATTTTTTGTTCTTTCTTCATTCAAAGCTTTCATGTTTTCCTTCAGGAAAATGAGAAAAAAAAAAAGAGGATAAGAAATAACTTCAAGATATTAAGTGAACTACTTAAAAAGCAAGCTGTGAATACTTACAAGGGCTTCACTGGAAGGCGTTGAAGCACGGAAAAATACGTTTGTTACCATCATAGCCTGCTCTGGTAAGTCAAGACGCAACTTTAGTCCCATCTCAGCAAAGGCTGACAATAGTGCAACATGATCTCCCTGTAATAGTGACATCAGAACTATACTATCATAAGGGGAAAAAGGAGAAAAGAAGGATTTAGCCCAAAAAATTCTGAAATTAATGACACTATATAAAATAAGAAGTAAAAGCAAGAGTGATAAAACAAGAAAGCTTCTAAAAAGATAAACTTATTCAGAGAAATGAAAATGATCCAAGCACACTAATAATGATTAGAAACCATATAGCCTTCATGCAGACAATGTTGCTACTTTCATAGGATAGGAGTGCCGAAGATCCAGTTCATGCGGATAATGTTGGAAGACAAACATTGGCAAATGGAAACATAAATATCGAGGAAACAAAAGATTCCGTGTCTGTTTGGGCATATATTGATTATGTGATTTCTTGAGGATAACATAATATTAGATAAAATTTAATATTCAATTTCAACGCTATTTGCTAAAACAGTTCTAATACCATCAGTAGAAGTTCTAATAAACAAAAAAGGAAAAAAAAAAAGAATTAGTCCTATTGTTTTGGACATGAGTACTATTGTAATTGGTAGCCACTGTAACATTAGTCATAAACACCATAATGCTTATAAGGCCAGTTTTTTTGGAACAAATCTTTTCTATAGTAACTTATAATGCACAGGAAGTGTTATAAAACAAGAATTGTGCTAATGATGCTTTATGGACTTATCATAGACAAGATAAAAAAATTAATAAAACATGCTCCAGAACCGAATCAATAAAGCTCAATCACACCCTAATTTTGTGCAGTTATAAGGGTAGAAAGTCATGACATATCATTTCATCACAAAGGAAAAATGCTGCTTTTTGTAAAGACAATGAAAGCTACTCCATTGAATTGATAACAACCTACGATAACTACAACAATTATCATTGTAGTTTTTTCTTTTTTTCCAGCTCTTGACAACTAAAGGTAATAATAGCTGGTGTTTTATAAACCAAGAACAGTGATTAATTTCCCAAAAACTTCACCAACTAAGCTAGTTGGAAGCCTAGTACCAACCTCAGCAGATGCAAGAAACATCTTGGCTAGTGCTTGTTTCATAGAACTTGATATTAACTTGGTAAGCCCAAAGTCAAGTAAAATAGGTCGATGTGGAGGTTCCTTGCTCACAAGAAAATTGCCTATTAAGAAAAAAAAACCAAGAAATCAATATTGTAAATAGGACAATATGTGCCTAAACCAAACATATTTTACATCAATATGGGAGTGCATACCAGGATGAGGGTCACCATTGAAAAATCCATCAACATATATTTGATGGGCATATGCACGCGTAATTTCTTCAACAACCTTCTTTTTGTCAACACCAAAAGCCTCTAACAACTCACTGTCATTCAGACGTATACCATCCATGTACTCCAAAATGAGGACCTTTTCGGATGACTGCCATGGAAAGCCAAAGGAGCAAAAACACAAAATAAATACGAAGGACAAGAGTTGTGGTTATCAAATTCTATATTCCGACAACAAAATTTAACTTAACTGAAGTAAAAATAGAACAGATTTTTTTGTTTGTTGATAAGAAAGAGGTATCCATTGATATATAGTTAAGCTCTTACATCAAGAAGAAACCCATAAAAAAAACCAGCTGCTAGAAATTTACATCTTTCGCACTTATGTACACCAAATCCTTAAACATACTTGACAAGGACGGGACTCAAGGCTATATGTGCCCACCAAGAAACAAAACACAACTTATTTCGTGTGATAACTCAGTTCAAGTCCAACGAAATTGCATTCAACGTGCCCAACACTTTAACACGACTTTCTAGAACAATGAATAAGCTAAACCCTATGATGGTTTCTTTGGTGTTAAACCCAAGGAATAAGCCATAACAAGGTTAATTTCTATCTAGCATCAAGACATATTATCTTTTTGGAAGTCCAATATTTTAGCTTAAACCCTACGACGGTTTCTTTGTTGTTAAAAATCTGAAAATATTGCAAGACTTCATAATTTATAAGGCACATCGACGGCATTGTGGATTCTAGTGTTGTATATGAATATATTTACAACAAAATACAAGATATGAAATTTTACAAGGAAGTATGCAGTCTTAACTCTTAAGTGGAACATGGGTATAGGAATCAGGATGTATTTAACTGAAAATTATTGTTTATCTGTTTCGAGTTAGTAAGATTCTTAGATGTTTATAATTTTATATATACCCAAGTTCAAATATATTTGGATTTGCAGGAAGTGATCTTTGGGATTGAGTAATCTGATACAGTTGTCTAGGTAAGCTGACCTAAGCCCAAACCAAATTAAACGAGTCAAACCCACACACAGGGCCAACAACGTGGCTGGTCAGTGGCCAAAGTTCATCTCATTTTGGCTTCACAATAAAACCATCAATAACATTTTTTTTTTATGCACATTTAAGTTTAAGAAGCAAGATGCTTCCTGGAAAGTAGTACCTGAATGACTTCTGGTATCAATACATCCACATAATTCTCTGAATTAGTATTTCTGTGGTTGTTTTTGCAGCCCAAGTTTTTGGAAACTGTTCTTGTATTTTCTACAGGTAAAATAACAACATATCAATCACATTATGTACTTACAGAAAAGGCATAGGCAAACATTAAAAGTAGCACTCAGAATGGCTCAGTGCAAAAACGAACTTCCATCACATTTCATCTGAATTGAAGAACAGCCATTAATTTTGATAAATCAATTAACGCTATTCCAAAAAATGATCTTACCAGCCTCATGGTTGAAGTCAAGTTCTTTAGGTGCTTCTTTGCACCATTCGTCAATCATCGGATTAAAGTCATATTGTGGTTCAGCCCACGCAATCCAATCGACTATTGATTTTGCATTTTTTAAATCCTGAAAAATAATAATATGTCCAAAACCAATTTGATATATCTCCAAACACTTTTGCAATATCTAAATCATCAATATATATAAAGGATGCATAACCTCTAGTATCACCGCCTTAATGCCCTCATGTTGAACTTTAACAACCACATCTTGCCCATTCCTTAAAGTCGCACGATGAACTTGTGCTATCTGCAGTTAAAAATGATAATGCATGAGACAGAAATATATTTCTAATCGATTAATCATATAATCATAGATCAGTATGAGCAACAAAATAACTCTTGGGGCCACCTAGTTAAGATGTTTTGCTTGTAAAAGGTATGAGGTCTCCACATAGGTATGTTGTCATCATCTTTCGGATGTGACAAGTAATCCTTCACAGCTTGGTTTACTAAATAAAATGACTTTTAATTGGTTTTCACTTTGTGGGATTAACATTATAAATATTGTTCCCGATTATGCATGTTTTGGTAACGTTTAAGATCATTTTCATTTTTGCCATTTATGTTGACTTTTAAGAACCAACAAGTAGAATCAGAACCAGTGGCGATTACCTATTTTAGCGTTCACGACTTGTGAGAATAAATTATTTCAAATGGGTATTGGAACTAGAACCATTACAAACCAGATCTGCTAGGAATATATGGTTATGGGTACAAAATTTGCAAGAAATTGGTAGGAACCTAACCTATAGCCACCCCGACATCAGTTTCAGTAAAACTAGATTGTCTATATACCAATATGTATATATCTTTCGATTTTTATTTTATACAGATTATACAAATGTTGCTATGGTCTAAACAATCTACAATTTTCCTATTAAACCGGCAAATTATGATATGTAAAATACTAGAAATAGTACAGTGACCAACTTGTTTGTTCGTGTTTCTTTCTTACATGTGCTTCTATAAGGAGTGGGTTGAGGTCCTCTCTCACCCTTTCTCCCTACTTTGTGTTCGTATCATTAATCGAAGTTCTTCTTATCAAAACAAAAAGAAACTGGGACGACAACTATGGGTCTACGTAGGTGTAAATAAAGGCATATGAAAGTTCTGACACTAGTGCTCTTTGTGTATTCAAATTTAGGGGGAATAATGGATCTTACAGAAGCTGTAGCAATAGGAATATCGTCAAAAGATGAGAAGAGATCATCCATAGTTTTCCCCAACTCTTTCTGTATGTTCCTGTAAATCTGTGCAAGCAGTATCCGTCAGTTACAATATACTAGTAAAAGTACTACTTCATATACTAAATATTTTTTGCTACTGCTTTATATAATAAGTGATACAATATTTTGTGTTTGAATTTCAAAAAATATTTTGATTATGAAATGTAAGAAGACTAGTTAACAGACAAGTCCAGATGTTAAGCAGCAATATTAGGTTTGTGAACATCAGTTTAGATACACAAAACAAGAAAATTTTCATTCCCAGCCCCCTTTTATTGACTGAAAAATATATAAAAACATCACCATCTGAAGATATTTCCAAAATATAAAACAAAAAAAAAAGAATCACCTCTTGCAAAGGGCGAGGAGGAAGAGAGTCTTGCAACTGCCTAAGAAAATAAATATAGGCCTCGGGAAGCACATCGGCACGAGTAGATAAATACTGGCCCATCTTAACCCACAATCCTTCTAACTCTATTATCAAATTGAGAAGACGTTTAGCATTGCGCTCATGAGCTTTTTCCCACAAGGAATTCTTTTTGGATTTGCTAACCCATTTTTCTCTCTGCTGCAATGCCTTCAGTGACAAGAACAAAAATAGTCGACTTCAGTGAAAAGAAAAAAAAAGGATGTATAAAATCTGCAACACATAAGAAAAAGACGTCTTTCAAGAAAACTGGAAAATGATCATAAATAGATGTACCTTGTAATCAAAGTAGATTACTAATGCTAGTGTGAATACTTTCACACGCCTTTTGTAGATGTTTCCCCATCCCATCACAGGTCAAACAGGTTAAAAGAACTAGCCGCTTGACGGTGTAGAAACACTCGATCTTTAACTCTTGCTTCTCACAGCTTCAAGGAAATAAGCATGAGTACTGTCAGCTATATAAGTTAATCAAACTTGGACTAAAAGAAAACTCATAGATTAAAGATGTATAAAGTTAGGTCTATGACTACTACTAAATATTAAGGACCATAGGGCGTGCAAGTCCCAGTCTTTGCCATTGGTAACCATCAACACCTTGCACACCTTAGCTCAGGCCATGGGATGTCTAGTTGGAACACATGCATGCTGATACCTAGGGCTTCGTTAGCGTTAGGGGAAATTTTTAGGGAGACCATGTTTTGAATCTGAGTAATTAAATTATTTCAGAAAAAAATTGGCTTCTCGCCAATCTGTCTATCTACCATTTCTCGCTCTTCACCATGCCAGCTAGAGTTGCTAAGAGAATTGAACAAATGATACATATTTTTTTTATAGGGAAGTACAATGCCACAATCCACAAGAAACGGTTATAGCTGGGTAGATGGTGAAAACATTGTACTGGAAAAAAAGGATGGAGATCTGAGTCTTCGAAGTCTGCCTGCTATGAACCAAGCACTGTTGTCAAAATGGCTTTGGAGATACATTTGCAAGCCCAAGACACTGGAGAAAAATCTTTGTCGCCAAGTATTCCTCCAACGATAACTGGTTGCCATGCAGTGATACAAGTGTCATGAAACGAGCTTTCGGAAAGGCATACAGGTCATAGAATTGGAGTTAAGTGCTTCATATCGTGAGAGAGTGGCACTAAAATCAAATTCTGGCAGGACATATGGGTTGGGGACACGACATTCCAATTGCGCTATTCCAGGATCTATAGAGCAGCAATAAGGAAGCAAAACACTGTGGAAGATCTCTGGGACAGCTCCTGTTCTTCCCCAGCCTGGAAGTTTCATATAGACAGACGTTTAAGAGAATGGGAGCTTGATGAGCTCACTACTCTCTTAACACTCCTGGAAAGTCATATGCAATCTAAAGTGGCTTGGAATATAATCCAGACAATAGACATCCTCAGAGAGTGAGGTATGAGTGTCCTGGAAGTGTGTCAAATGTTCTCCCAAAAACCTGAGACACTAAACTACCTTCCCTTGCTCTGTCCTGCAGCTCTAGAGAATCAATATACCTGGTTTAATAGACAACAGGTTGAAGCCCCTAATGGAACTTAACAATTGCAGGAAGTCCTCACACATTGGACACAAAGTAACACATTTTTAATAGGGGAATTTGGCTACCCTTCACCATAACATGGATCATTTGGAAGTCTTGGAAGTTGGAATGCACTTAAATTTCAAAACAAGGTCACATCTCTCTACGTCATGGCCCTGGTTTGCAAAGAGAAAGTAGTTTCTAGAACTCACACCAGCTCTATATTGGTCCTCTATCATGTGATCAGCCCCAGGGAAGAACAACCCCGTTGTTCTATTACCTATTAGTCCTTTGTAAAGCACTAATCGGACCAGCTCTATATTAGTACAACCAAACCCCTCATTGGCTCATTACTAGAAAAAGTATCAAGGAATTTGATTTTGATGAAAAGCACCACCAACAATAATAACACATAACTAAAGACACTTTTGATGAATTACATTAGCAAATAGCAAGTCGTTTATATTTGATGAAATGTTATGTAAATAACTAAGCAAGTAGCTCATGAATTTACTTCATTCCAATATGCTTTAAAGTGAAACACACAAGATATTAAAAGAAAAGAAACATTTCATCAAAATTTAACCCTAATTACATAACATCAATAATATAAAATTTCCAGAAAAAAAAATTAGCACAGTTCATTAATTTATTAATCATGGAAATTGATGAACAATGCTTTTAAAATCAAAAAAAAAAATCAATAAATCAAACAATTTCACTACAGCGATGTGAGATTGATTTTCTTAATTAAACCTCATTCTAAATCATAATTTTGAAATCAAATTTCAAAAGAATCAGAATAATAACATTAAGAAGATAAAGAAAAGTTTGATTAGATGTAAGAAATCTAACCTGAAGAGATTTGAATCGAATGAATTCGTTAAACAAAGAAGAAAAGACTGAGAAAGAGAATAAAGAAAGAGAAACTGATATGGTTAATGGTTTTTGTTAACAAATATCTGTTTTTTGTTGAACTTTAAAAGGACTTTTCGTTAAAAGAAAGCATGCATGAGTTATGACTTGCTTAAGACCGCGGGAATGAATCTTTTTCTGATCGTTGGATTAAGATTGGAGCATTGGATTTATATTAATCTTAACCGTTGGTATTTAGATTAGAAAGGTGGTGTTTTAATTTATTAATTAATCCACAAAAAAATAAAAAAACTATTTGTTCACACTTCACAAAAATAATTGAATAAACGAGAGTAATGACAAACACAAATGGAAAATAAATAAATAAATAAATAATGCAGAAAAAAACAACATTGAATATTCTTGTTTTTGTAACTAAAATCAGTCAAAAATTTTATCCATCACAATGGATATCTAGCTTCTACAAGTCATCTAGAAGACTACTTAATTGGTTGGCCGGTTTAATTTGTTAATCTAACATATTATTAATTTTATCAACTAAAACTGGTATCCTAAGCAAAGAATATCTACATTTTTTTTAGAGTAAAGAAAAAATAGCTAGCTAGTTTGTGACTTGTGAATGATGTACTACATATGTTAACAGCCTAAACATGTTTTTGTAATTATCAAGCTAGCATAAAAAAAAAAAAAAAAAAATTTGCGCCAAAAATTGAATGAAACCATGAGTATATGGGTTTATCTATCTATACCAATATTATAAACCTGAATAAAATTAATTTAAAACTCGAATGATAATCAAACACAGATAAATTAAGATTACAGTGCGTACATAGCACCGGTTAAGGCACTAGATGATAAAATTGAATGGAACCATGAGTATTGAGTAGAAGGCGTAGGAGTGTAGGACCAAAAACAATAATGGTGTGGTTTTACCATTCATCTCTCTCACATGTTGAAGCAACGGACAAGGGTTTGAACAGAGAGGCTTAGCGCGCAGTTGGGTTGATGAACATCACATGCAAACTTTGCCCCTGCCCCCACGCCCTCGGTCACTTTTTTAAGGAGACTTATCAATGGTGGTGGTGCATGAGACCAGGACCCATGGGAAAAGTAGAGACAGACAGACAGACAGACGGAAAGTTCCAAGTAACAACTGGTAAAGAGCAATGTTTGAACAGACTTTAAAACCAAGGTTGCATCCAACAACTAGATAACAAAGTTGAGGCAATTGATAGTTTTGCTATTGGTACATTGATCTTGGCCCCAACTAAAAATCTTTGAGGTCTTTTCATTTTGTGAGAATGCTAGAGTTGTTCTGCGACAACTCTTACCGACGAGCTGATGAGTCTCACTTATAATCAATTGTGGGATGTCTGGTTGAGTCTTAAATTCACCATTACCTGTTCAATTACCGATTTTATTCAGTATCAGCTGTAATAATTAAAAAAAAAAAAAAAAAAAAATGTTGTAATGAGTATAAGCTGCAGACATATTTTGTGTGGAGTCAACTAGTCTAAGAAGGTGACTACACTTCGTTTTCATGCCTTTTTAATAGAACCTTTGAAAAATATCTCACTTTCTATATCACAATGTGAGAAGCAAAAACATCCAACCTATTGAGACCATTGGGTGTTCTTCTCAATTGATAAAATTAGTTCAACTACCTTGCTAGTTTGTAGTTTGGACTTTGAACAAGCATACAATGAGACGACTAACAAGAGGTCTAACATTTTGACTAGGACATTTCCCCAACTGCCCAAGGACCAAATTGCCTTTGATGGGAACTAAATAACAGTTCTGCAGCGTTTCTAGTTGAAGCAATTGAGTTGGATTTAGTAACACTGGAGACTAATCCATGTTGGGAGTTGATGTTGCTACTTGCTAATATGTTGGCTGACTAGCATTTAGCTAAGTAGCTAGACATAGAAATGTGTCGCATGGTAGTCTTACAATGAGTCTTTTGTGTGATACTGTATCAGTTAAGGCGGCGGTGTGTACGCTTAGGTGGTAGCATCAGTAGCTGTAAATGCAGAAATAAGTTAAGTGAACAGAGTGCTGAAGAAGATGATCAAAGATAGAAGTGGGAAGAGATTTGAGAATGAAAAGTGGCTGAGTTATCTTAGAAGATAGTTGCTACGTATCTGAGAGTGATCAGGTCCCATAATCAAGCCTACGTAGTTCATATTTATAGGTGATTGGGACAACGGCTAGCTCATTAATTGTCCAACGGTGAGATCAATTAATGAGCGAGCGTTACAAATTGATTGAAAAAATATTGTAACTGAAGAGAATAAATGTGTGGAGTAAGGGTCGAGCAAGATAAGCCTCAGCTCGAGTGAGCTCAAGCAAAAATGGGTTCACGTCGAGTGACAACGAATTGAAGTCGGATCTTGAATGAGTTTGGTGAGCTCGAGGTGAAGTCGAGGAAAAATGTGTCCACCTCGTTTGATGTCGAAGGTTTAATATATAAATTGTGTTCGAAGTGGTCGCTTAAGTGAGCTCGAGGGAGCTCGAATATATGGGTATATACAGTAGCCTTCGGGTCTTGTCTTTGTAAGCTCTTTAGGCCTTGTGCTTGTAAGCCTTAGGGCCACGATTAATATACCATATTTTTTTATTTTTTTTAAATGTATCAGTTAAAGTGGCATTTATTTGCCTGATCTAACAAACAATACTCCTATTATGTTAAAATTGCTATTTTATCCAATAGGAAAACATAATTATGAAAAAGATGGAACCACACAACACCAACCCGGTGTGGCAAAAGATTATGAAGCATGAACACCAGGAATAATCAGTTTGGATTTTATGTTTTAAAAGAGTAATCTAATATTATTGCCTCAGTGAAAACATGTTGTTAATAATTAAGTACATGATGTAAACTCCGGCAGGAATGATGAACATTGGGATCAGATTCCTTTAGTTCAATTTCATCACTGGTCCCCTTTTAGCAAACATTATGAAGTCTCGACATTGAGCTCAGAACAGACTAGTTAAATTATGTGTGCAGTCACAGCTCCAAGTGGCACATTTGTTTACCATGACAACAATTACAAACTTATGGTTTATGTCACAAAAGCCAACTGACCCTTCCATACCAGAGTGCCCAAAACAGTTAGCCCTGCTTCTTTTGGACAGGGCGACAAGCCGAGGATCATTTTCCCTACCTGACTAATAATGGTGACTGTTTTGATCAGTTTGGGTTGATGATGATAATATTATGCAAGCTTACCCTACCTGACTATTTTCAGGTACAGAGTTATAGTGATGTAAAGCCAGATACGTGATCGTAATAACTTCATTTGTTCTGACGCAGGATCATGCCAATTAGTGATATTAACTTCAAAAAAAGTTTAATATGTTATCCTTTATTCTTAAGCTTTTGTCTCACCTGCGCATGGAAATTCTACCTTAATATCCCAAGAACTGACCCAGGATCATGCCAATTAATTAGTGATAAACTGCCTTTCAATATTATGAAACATTTGAATCCAAATGCATTTGAAATACATAGTAGGGTTGCTACGCGTAGAGAGGAAACCCATAAAGATCGAAATATCATAACTAAAGTCTGAGTTGGATGGCATAAGCAAATCATTGCTGATATATAATCGTTATTAAGTGCGTGAATACATGGAAAAATTACATTAAAGATGACTTGCTCACTCAGTTCAATTTCATGTCTGGCGCCTGTTCAACAAATGCTGCATAGTCTAGAGGAACTGGGACATTAAGCTCAGAGCAGAGAAGATGAATTATATGTCCAGTCACAGCTCCAAGTGCCATTTTATTCAAAGTCACACCAATTGCGAAATTGTGTTTTATGTCACAAAAGCCAACTGATCCCCCCATGCCCGAGTGCCCAAAACCAGTTACCCCTTCTTTTGAATTGTACCTCTTAAACCCTAACCCAAATGATCCATTCGGAAGAGTCAAATCCCCATAATCACCCACACCCATGAATTGATCATGGATTTTGGGATTATGAAAAATCCTCTTGATACCATCGTTCTTTTGAGTAGTAGTATCGTTAGAAGGTGAATATGGTGGTGGGACAATGCCTCCAGCACCAAGCGTGGCATAGTACCTTGCCAGGGCTCGGGCTGTGCAATTCCCATTTACGGAAGGTAGGATGGCTTGGCGTGCTTCAATAGTGCTGAATATATGAGCAAAGATAGGAAAACTCTTTGCAATTTCAGCTGGTTGAAAACTGGAAGGCAAGTCTGGTCGATTGACCTTTGCTGATCCGATCTTTTCGACATCTTCCATGTCTGCAGAAAGTGTTGCTAGTCGAGGCTCCACACCTGAGATAATCATAAAAGATTGTTGTAACAAAGATCTTGTCAGTTGAGACAACTTAAAAGGTTAAAGCGCTAAGATCAAAGTGTACTTGATTAATTTTATAATGTCACTGCCATAAATTATCTAAGAGTTTCATAGCACATGCAGAACAAGACTGCGAAATTTACCTGGAGGAATACCAATATAAAGCTCGCCTTCAATGTTCAGGGGGTGTACAATTGCTTCATCCAGAACCTCTTGAAATTTCTTCCCAGATGCATGCTGATTACATCCAAATTCTTTATCACCCTCAACTTATAACAGAAAATATCATTATCTAGGAACTTGCAGATACTGGCGTACCATGGGCACACTCTTATACTATCTTTAAGCTGCGAGGCTTTTAAAGCCGTGAGCCGCGTGAAATAGAACACTTCGCCCCTTGTACTCTTTAAATATTATATTTACATATTTCTACAAAGAACAATAACAATGACATTCCATATGACCTTTATGATCTATTTGCAAGTTATAACAGAGATCTCTCCAATTTCTAACTCCTGTTTGCAGAATCGTAAGTTCTTATCAAGTAAACAAAGGAAAACAAATGAACACACACATTCTTGTTACCAATGCATTTTTGTGTGATAAATTATTCACCACCACCTAAAAATCAGATTGGATGTTTGGGAAGGCATATAAGAAGAAAGGTATGCATTTAGTTAAAGTGGACATGATTACCTCAACAATACCACCACACAAAAAACCGAATGATGAGTAGTGATATAACTGCAGGTGGCCGGGTTCACTCTCTGGGATGGATGTAACAACGCAATCCAAACATTTCTTCCAGTTTGTATCATACGAGAAACTGCCTGACGTTGCATTGTGCAAGCCGGACGTATGGTTTAGCACATGATGAACCTAATATATATGCAGTCAAGAACAAAAATAAATTGATTTCCAATGTCTATGGTTGGTGCAAAATTGAAACTCATCAAGATTTATGTCAAAAATATAAATTTACCTTTATCGAGTCTTTGTTGTTAACTCCAAATCCAGGCCAAATATTTGCAATATTTTCTTCAAGCTTTAGCTTTCTAAGAAACAAAATGCATTTAGACCATTAACAATAATTCTTGACTTCTTTATTAATACAAAAGACTATCTAAGTTTTATGAACCAAACAAAAACAAATGCCTCCCACGCTCCCGTTACCTGTAGTTAGATGTTAAAATCATTATAAATATACTGGGAAATGTCTTAGACCTACTACCACAGTCATAGATGCCTGAAGCATTTTATTTGTACACAAAATTTGATTTTTTGTTTGTTTTTTTTTTTTTTTTTGGTAGAAAATCAAATTTGATTTGAAAAACCAAGCAACACACAATAGATGAAAGCATGAATAAGAAAGTGACTAGCTCGACACTAACTGATTTTTATTGGTTAAAGTGAACTTGGACCACCTTCAGTATATATGCTTATCGTTATCTATACTAAAGCAGGAGCTATACATGAAGTAATAATTCAAGTCAACTCATATTTACAAGTAGGAGCTGTCTTTAACATAAACCACATACTCACTGACCACCTAAAAAATAAAGCGAATCTATTTGGCTTACTTCTAAATGCTAATCCACCTGCTCCAATGAGTCTCAGCCACTCACTTAACCTTACGATTGTAATTAACTCTAAGAGAAAAGTCCTTAATCCCACTAGCTGAGTGAAATTGTGTCTCACACAGGCATAGCAAAACATAAGAGTGTCTGCTTCACAAAATCAACCAGCTAGTATGCCCTAAATCTATGTGATATGCGGCAAGAACTCTATGGGTTTATTTCAATTCAAAGTGAGGGTCAGATATACATGCTAATCAAAGGTTCACTGAGAACTATGAATCCATGCAGAGTTTCAGATATCAGGCATATAGTTTAAATCCTGTACTATGGCCCTCTATGAGAAGACATAGCCGAAAGGCTCCATAAATGAACAAGGGGAACAGGCAAATTTCAGGTGAGACACAAATGGGCCTGACACAAATTTGGCGTCTATGTTTCTAGTACAGATTAAAAGATCAAGAAGATACTTTAGTAAAGAATTAATATAGTTAACAAGATCACTATAAATGCTTCCTTAATCGATCGACTAATGCCCTTTAGAATCGAGTGGGGGAGAAAAACGTGTGTCTGTCTCATTTGATTTTTCTCTCATCTCTCTCTTCTCATCTCTCTAGACTCCAATCCTCTTTCTCTTCTGTGAATTTTTTTGCAGGTGTACACCTAAAGTCGGTCTCCACTGTCAACTGTACTAGATTAACAATTAAAAAGCATACCCATTGTCAACTGTACTAGATTAATTAACAATTAGAAACCATATCCTCTTTCTCTTCTGTGAATCTTAAGATGATTTGTTTAGGAAGCATACCCATTATCAACCAGCCAATGTACCATTCCTGCGGCGATGCCCTTTGTTGAGGAAAATACTGGAAACAAGCTGTCATGCTGGACAGGGCGCGGATCATTTTCCCCAAGCACACCAGCAACACTATCGATAACAACCTTTCCATCTTTGTATACACAGACCTAAACAAAACACAATTAAACATACTAAGCTTAACAGCACAGAGGAACAGCAACCTCCTCTTAAGTTTTCTGGATCAAGTTTATAAGACAATGATGATCATTACAATAAGCTAATTACAAGACTTTCAACGACATAAAAAGAGCTGGGCAAATTATACCAACCTGAATTCCAATTATTTTATTAGCGCTGGCAAGCTTGATTAAGAGTTGCTTCAGCTTAGCCTCCAAATCAGATTGGATGGGTGAATCATAAAAGAATTGAGCATCTGTTGCTGCCACATTTGTGACAGTTCTGTCGCACGAAAAAATAAAATTGAGACTTGGATGGAGTTGCAATCCAAAAAAACAAACAAACAAACTGAGATTTGTATAGGAGGAACTCACCCTTGTAGATCACCAGACTGAGAAGATGGATTCATAAGTAAATAATATTGGAAGCCTTAAACCTGAAAAGCATAATAAGCCATATATATAATAAACTTGACTGAGATAGTGAGATATGAATTGTCATCATGCAAGTATTACTTGGAATGAAGACCACAAATCAAACACGAATTAGTCGTAAATTGCACATATTTTATATACAAAATATTACAATTCAAAGCAAGGAAAAAATAAACAAAATATATGATCAAATTAAAAAACAGTAAAAGTAAAGAATTGAAACAAATAGAACCTGAAAGTCAAATTAATGAACTTTGAATCATGACCAAGAAGAAGAAGAGTGAGGCACCTTGATGTGAAAGATGTAGTAGAGAAAACTACTGTTTGATTGAAATGCTTTGGAAATGGACTGTCTTAATCTACATTTTGTTGTGGGGACTTATCAACAACCACACAAGTTTGTCTACTCTTTTTTTTTTTTTTTTTGCGCCTCTTGATTGTATTGACCCTACATTCTAATAATGCAATGGTTATGTTCTGATTAGAAATATTTTTTTATTCATAGTTTATACCAAATCTTTGTTTTATGGTTATTTGCTGCAGTGTAAATGGTAATGGTGATGTGCAGAAAAATAGATTCACATTGCCATTCAGTTCAAGACTACTAAGGCTAAGGCTACAGAAAAAAAATAAAAATTTAAGGAGGGGTTATCACTTATCAATCAAGGTCTTGTATTCTTGTACAGTAATGCTGTAGAAACTCAAGTTCACTCAGTTCAATTTCATATCTGGCGCCTGTTCAACAAATGCTGCATAGTCTAGAGGAACTGGGACATTAAGCTCAGAACAGAGAAGATGAACTACTTGTCCAGTTACAGCTCCAAGTGCCATTTTATTCAAAGTCACAGCAATTGCGAAATTGTGTTTTATGTCACAAAAGCCAACTGATCCTCCCATGCCAGAGTGCCCAAAACCAGTTATCCCTTCTTTTGAATGGTACCTCTTAAACCCTAACCCAAATTTTCCATTTAGAAGAGTCAAATCCGCATAATCACCCACACCCAGGAATTGATCATGGATTTTGGGGTTATGAAAAATCCTCTTGACACCATCGTTCTTTTGAGTAGTAGTATCGTTAGAAGGTGAATATGGTGGTGGGACAATGCCTCCAGTAGCAAGTGTGGCATAGTACCTTGCCAGCGCTCTGGCTGTGCAATGCCCATTTGCAGAAGGTATGATGGCTTGGCGTACTTCTAGACTGCTGAATATGTGAGCAAAGACGGGAAAACTTTTGGCAATTTCAGCTGGTTGAAAACTGGAAGGCAAGTCTATTCGAGCATTGCCGATCGCTGATTGAATCTTTTGGACTTCTTCCATGTCTGCAGAAAGTGTTGCTAGTCGAGACTCCACACCTGAGATAATCATAAAAGACTGTTGTGAAAAAGATCTTGGCAGTAAAAGCACTAATATCGAAGTGTATTTGATGTCATAACTGCTATGAGTTATCCAAAAATTTTAGGTAGCACAGAACAGGATTGCTAACTTTTTACCTGGAGGAATACCAATATAGAGATCGCCTTCAATGTTCAGGGGATGCACAATTGCTTCATCCAAAACCTCTTGAAATTTCTTCCCAGATGCATGCTGTTTATATCCAAATTCATTATTAGCGGCAACTTACTTACAAAGGAAATAATATTATCAAGGAACTTCAGTCACTGGCATACAAAGGACACACTCTTATACTATTTTAAAGCTGCTGGGCCCTTAGAGCTGCGAGCCACGTGAAATAGTACACTTCACCGTTGTACACTACAATAATAAATATACATACTCCTACAAAGAACAATAACAATAACATGCACTTCCGTGAGCCAACAAGGCATGGAACTTAGGTGACCTTCATAATATCTCACTATGATCTGTTTGCATGTTATAAATATCTCTTCAATTCAAAGCTTTTTTTGGATTGAAATATAACCAATGACAGAACCGCAGAAACCGACATCTCTCCAATTGTTCTAACTCCTTTTTGCAGAATTATAAGTTCTTATCAAGTTAACCTAGGAAAATAAGTGAACACACGCAAGCGTGTTACTAACAACTTTTGTGTGATAACTAAAATGATGAATCACCCTTAAAACAGATGGGATGTGTGGAAGGCATACAAGAAAGAATGCAATTAGTTAAAGTGGACATGATTACCTGAACGATACCACCACACAAGAAACCAAACGATGAGTAGTGATATAACTGAAGCTGGCCAGGTTCGCTCTCTGGGGTAGCTGTAGCAACGCCATTCAAACATGCCTTCCAGTTTAAATCATATGAGGAACTGCCTGAATTTGCATTGTGCAAGCCTGACGTATGGTTTAGCACATGATGAACCTAACATATATGCAGTGAAGAAAAGGAATAAATTGATTGCAATGTCTATGGTTGGTGTAAAATTGAAAACATCTAGATTTATGTCAAAGATAAAAATGTACCTTTATCGAGTCTTTTTTGTTAACTCCAAATCCAGGCCAAATATTTGCAATATTTTCATCAAGCTTTAGCTTTCTAAGAAACAAAATGCATGTAAACCATTAACAACGATTCCTGACTTCCTTATTAAGTACAAAAGACTAGCTAAGTTTAATAATCGACAACAAAAAATGCATGTTTTCCACTTTTCCCCAGTAAGGTGTAAACTTTAAATCTTGGTCCCACTGCCTGTAGTTAGATGTTAAAATCATCATAATTGGGACATATCTTGGACCTACTACCACAGTCATAGATGCCTGAAGCATTTTATTTATTCAAGCACATTTGATTTGAAAAATCCCAACAGACAATAGATGGAAGCATGAATAAGAAAATGACTAGCTCGACACTAACTGTTTTTTATTGGTTAGAGAAATTGGATCTACTACCACGGTCAATATACGATTATATGCTTAGCGTTATCTATATTAAAGTAGGAGCCATCCACGAAGTAATAATTCAAGTAAACTCAAATTCACAAGTAGGAGCTATGTCTTCAACACATAACACAGAGTCACCGACCACCCTAAAATAAAGCGCATTTGTTTGGCTTATTGCTAAATTCTAAGCCACCTGCTTCAATATGTCTCAGCCACTCACTTATCCTTACAATTGTAATTAAGACTTCGAAAATAGTCCTAAATCCTAATAACTGAGTCATATTGTGTCTGACACAGGCATAGCAAAAGATAGATTGTCTGCTTCAGAAAATTAACCAATTAGCATGCAGTAATTCTATGTGAAATGTGACAAAAACAGTATTGAGTTTATTTTCAAATCAAAGTGAGGGTGAGATCTACATGCTAATCAACGGTTCATTTAGAACTATGAATCCATAGCAGAGTTTCTGAAATCAACACGTAGAGTTTAATTCCTGTACTGTGCCCCCATGAGAAGGCTCCATAAATGATAAGGGGAAGGGGCAAGTTTCAGGTGAGACAAAAATTTCGCATCTAAATTATCTGCTACGGATTAAAAGATCAAGAAAATGCTTTAGTAGAGAAGTAATACAGTTCATATGATGTATAATTACTTCCATAATCAACCAACTTTAGGATGTCTCTTTAGAGTCAAGTGGGGAGAAAAATGTGTGTCTGTCTCCTTTTATTTTTCTCTCGTCTCTCTAGACTCCATTCCTCTCTTCTGTGAATTCTTTTTTGCAGGTGTACATCTACAGTCGGTCTCCACCATCAATTGTACTAGATTAACAATTAGAAATGTAAACAAAGCGACGTGGCACATCATATTGCTCCTCATACAACTCAAATTACTAACTTCCTGAGCTGGTAAGAGTCTAAATTTGAACAATTGCACTATTAAAAACGTCTGAGTCACTAGAAACCGAAAACAAATTTGACTCGAACATAAATTAAGTGAAAGTATCCTCTTTAAGATGATTTGTTTAGGAAGCATACCCATTATCAACCAGCCAATGTACCATCCCCGCAGCAATGCCCTTTGTTGTTGAAAATACTGGAAATAAGCTGTCATGCTGAACTGGCCGAGGATCGTTTTCCCCAAGCACACCAGCAACACTATCGATAACAACCTTTCCATCTTTATATGCGCAGACCTAAACAAAATACAGTTGAAGATATTAAACTTAACAGCACAGAGGAACAGCTGACGTTTTCTTGAGTTTTCTGGATCAAGTGAAGTAGACAATTGGGATAATTACAATAAGCTAATTAGAGGACTTTCTACAACATAGACAGAGCTTGGTAATTATACCAACCTGGATTCCAATTATTTTATTAGCACCAGCAAGCTTGATTAGAAGCTGCTTCAGCTTAGCCTCCAAATCAGAGTGGATGGGTGAATCATAAAAAAATTGGGCATTTGTTTTTGCACCATCTGTGACAGTTCTGTAGTCGAAAAAAATGAAATGTGAATTGCAATCCCAAACAACCAAAATAAACAAACTGAGACTTGTATAGGAATGAAACTCACCCTTGTAGATCATCAGACTGAGAAGATGGATTCATAAGTAAATAATACTGAAAGCCTTAAATCTGAAAAGCATAAACCATATATGTTTATATATAACAAAGTTTACTGAGAAATGAATTGTCATCATGCAAGTATTACTTTTAAGTTAAGTTTTAACCACAAAATAGTTTCAAATAAACAAATCAATATATAATAATTAGTTAAAGATTTCATTCTAGAAACTTTGAATGAAGACCACAAATCAAACACAAATTCACAATAACAGTCAAATTCAAAGCAAGAAAAAACATAAAACAACATATTGTATATGATTAAATTAAATACAGTAGAAGCTAAGGAATTGAAATAACTTTACTAGAACTTTTAATCATTACCAAGAAGAAGAAAAGAAGCACTTTGATGTGAAAGATGTAGAAGAAGAGAAGAATACTGTTTGATTGAAATGCTTTGGAGAAGAGTGAAGCTCGGAAATTTGTGAGGAGTTTTTTATGGGATTTTTCAACAACCACAGAAGTTTATCTTTCTCTTTTTTTTGGCGCCTTTTGATTTTTATTGACCCTACCTTCATTATCAACATCAACGTGTGACAATAATAATGCATTATTACTGACTAGATATGGCAATTGGCAAACACTCGTGCATTCCTGTCCATTTTTTTTATTCATAAGTTATACCAAATCTTTGGTTATTTGCAGAGTACTACATGCCTAGTAGCCCACATGCTAAATGTGATGTGCAGCCAGTGATTACAACAATGGAAAAAGATTCACATAGCCGTTCAGGACAAGGACTTCTATTCTTGTAGCATGCTATAGACAATTAGACATGAGCTGAGTGTGTCCATTGCAGTAGTCATTAATACTAAATTACTAATACTAATGTTACAGTCCCTGTGGAAAAACATTGATTTTGAGGGTTGTTGAAGTGGTCAAGTGGGTGGCTTCTCATGCCTTTCAAGTTAAGGTCAATGACTGAACACGGGTACCCTTGGCGTTCAAATAAAATTAAGGTCTACCAATTGTATAATTTACAGTTCAATTTTTAAGGAAGCTGGTCCTGTCTGTCCATTCAAAAACTGCTTAACTTGTTTTATAAGCTCGCTCAAATTGGTACAGATGACAATAGCAAACCTGTTAGGTTCATTATTTCTACATTCCACAGACCCTTCACCTGGCTGTTATTTCAACCTTCCACACACTGAAAACAGTCAACAACAAAAACCTTGACAAAGGAAATCAACAGATCTCTATGATTAAATGCACAGCAAGAGCAGAACAACAAAAATTGCAGGAATCATACAAGTATAATCACTGAGCTACATATGCACTGGGGTATCATCATTTACCAAGTGAAGAAAGCTTGAAACCACCAAAAGCATCATAATACCTTCACAACTGGACTAATTTTGGACATCTACATGTATACAATAGTATAGTATGGACAGAAAACAAAAAAAAAAACTGATACACAAATGCAATTCATAACCAAGTTTTAAGTCAACTATGTATTGGGGTATCCTCATACTACCTAGTGATGAAACTTTCAAGCCACCGAACGCATCATAAATTCATAACTGGATTCATTTGGACATCTAGATGGATTCATTAGTACACACAAAACACAAAGAAAATTGATAGACAAATGACTTCATAATCAAGGTTTAACCGGCAAGTCACATAAATATCAAAGGGCTAGAGAATAAATAATAATTCGAGACACAACAATCCATTATGCAAAACTTTGATAAAGTTGGTATTCAGCGCAAAATGTAAAAGATGTCTAGTCAAAGAGAGAAAATCCCATATCGTCATCACTTTCTTCCTTCTCTTCCTTCTTCTCTTCAGCTGGAGGTGCTTCAGCAGCTGCTGCTCCGCCACCAGAACTTGTTGGTGCAGCTGATGCACCACCACCGCCAATGAAACCGCCACCGCCACCACCGCCAACAATAACCTGTACCCAAACAACATATATGAATCATAATCAAAACCACCAATAAACTCAAGCACTCAATCATCCAAACACCAAAACAAATGAGCTAAAAGTATTTCAAACTCGAGCACTCCATACTTCATAAAGATCTATGTTTCTTAATATAAATTCTCATTTCACCAGATGTACATCTTTATTCATCTATCTAACTGTTTATAATGTTCTAAATTTTAATTCAAAGACAATGTAATGATTTTCTTCAGATAGTGTTACATAGATATTAAATGGATTGTTTGCTAGAAAAATAAAGATCTAAGCACATCAAATCAGCTCAAAGGTGTCAAAAAAAGCCAATAATGCACAAACAATACTAGTTCAATAGATGGTTCAAACAATATAAGTAAACCATATTTTAAATTTATATTAATTAAAAAAGAAGTAATACTTATTTCCTATGCTGTCAGGGGCGGAGCGGAGCGCCAGGCGCCAGGTTTCTGGTTAACCGCCTCGACCGCCCAGGCGGCGCCCTGATCAGACCCCCACTTAACAGTAAATTTCTGAATATATTCAAATATGAACAAACACTTAACAGTAATACAGTACAGTTCTTGATATATTCAATTGCGAGCAGTTAACACTTAACATTTCGATTGAAGTTAAATTAAAAAAAAAAAAAAAAAAAAAGAGATTTGAATTTGATTAGATTTCAATTTGATTTAGGAAGATTAGAATAAGATTACAAAAAACTTAGAAGATTACAAACTAAAATTTGAGAGATGAAAGAAGTAGCAGCAGAGATGAATGAGGCAGAGAGATGAAACCAGAGAGGCAGAGAGAGAACGTGTGTGAGAGAGAATGTGAGATTTTTGTTTTTTAAGTTTAACTTTTATATGGGCTTTTGTTAGGTTTGGGCCGCCCTGAACGCGTTTGTATGGGCCGCTCTGAGCAGAGCGCTGCACCTGAGCGCCGCCCAGGCGGCCCAAGGCGTTTTAGGCGCTGTTTTTGCCCAGCGGAGCGGCCTCTTCCAAAAATAGCGCCTAGGCGGCGCTGAGCGGCGCTCAGGCGGCGCCCCTGACAGCATAGTTTATTTCTTAATATAATTTTAAGAGAACAATTTTTTTCATCATTAACCACTGAAGTCATCATCCAACCATTTACAATGCTTTCCTACACTATTTTTCCATAAGGATTAGCATTCCTTCTAATCTCTAGTGTAATTAGCATGGACTCTGAAAGAAGCAAGCCAGAGAAACCAACCTAGAAATCAGATGCAGGCTTCCCACATAACTTCTTTCGCAAATTTTTAGTAAATCCACAAGTGATAGATCCAAACTATACTTCTAATAAGCATTCAACAAATATACACCAGTTTTTCCCCACAAATCTACCAAATTCTATTATCCCCTAACCCACATTTGATTCATTAACCCCTAATTAAAACAGAAATAATTCATCTTTACAACAAATTTAGTTTAATTATGCAAAGGGTATGTTTAAATCATCAATATAAATAAATAAATAAATAAAAACTAAAAATCATTTCTTGAAACATAACAAATAATTTCAAACACAAACAAAAACCCTGATTTGAAGAAGTGTGAAAGATATAAATCGAACCTGGAAAACAGCAGAAGATGGAGTAACCAAGGAGAAATTGGAAGAAACACCACCAGAAGAATCTTGAGAGAGAGCAGCTTGAACAAGTTTCCTTTGCAAATCATAAGCAGATGAAGCTGATGCTTCTAATTCTCCTGATAATTGTTTTGCATTCCATTCATTTCCAGAACTTCTACAAACAAATGTAAAAACTCCCATTTTTTTTTTCAATTTCAAGCTTACTTCTTTAAACCCTAATTTGTTGTAAAGATTGGTGAGAGTGAGAGAGACAGAGAGAAAGAGGCTTTATTGGGTTTATATGTACCACTTGAAACCCTAGTTTTCATTACAAAATTGCCTCTTTGAGTTCATACAATTTCGATCATGCCACTATAAGAAATTGTATGTTGGGAAAATTTAATTTCTAGGGCAACTAGTTTCATAGGTAATATGGAAGTTATGCACAAAAAAAATAAAAATAAATAACAAACAATCTTTTACCAAAATAAATAAATTGATCCAAACACAAAAATATAATTCGGGTCGTGCAAAACCTTAAGCTTGCCCAGACATGGTCATACTCATACCTCAATGACTTTTAGTTTGGTGTCGATGTGTTTGGTGGGGCAGAGGCGGTGATGCATGCGGTTAGCCGATTTGTTCATGCAAACCAGGATAACACATCCCTTTTTATATTGCTGGTGGATTTTCAAAATGCTTTTAATCTTGTTGATCGCACGACTATGCTAAAAGAGGTACGCATTCATTGTCCCAATATTGCACCATGGGTTGAATATCTATATAGCCAGTATGCGAGATTATATTTGAGGTCCACCTACATTTGGTCAGCAACCGGGATTCAGCAGAGGGATCCGTTAGGGCCTCTTCTTTTTGTATTAATCTTGCATCCATTAGTACTGCGCATCCAATCTGAGTGTCACTTGAAGTTGCAAACGTGGTATTTAGATGATGGGACCCTGATTTGTGACACTGATCAAGTGGCCGCAACCATACATATCATTCAGACAGTTGGACTCTCATTGGGGGCTCATTGTTAATGTGAATAAGATAGAAGTGTTTTGGCCATCAGTTGATCCTCGTCGCTCTAGTACTGGTATGTTTCAACCAGGTATATCATGTCCTCAACGTGGAGTCAAGTTGCTTGGAGGGGCAGTTAGTACTGATTCATCATTTATTGTGGGTCTTGTTCAATAACGAGTTGAGAAAACAACCAATCTAATGAGCCTACTGGCAGAATTAAAAGACCTACGATGTGAGCTGAGACTACTACGAGCATGTATGGGATTACCTAAACTAATCTTCGCACTTGCCAACCAACTTTTGTTCAGGAAGCAACAAAGTATTTTGATCATATTCTTCGGGCAACCTTTCAGGGTATCGTAGTTTCTGATGGTCCAGGTTTTGGTGACGTTCAATGGTGCATAACAACCATGTCGTTACGCCTAGGTGGTCTTGGCATTTATTGTGCCACATATGTCAGTAAGTTTGCTTTCGCAGCCTCTTGATGCCAAACTCAAGAGCTCCAGGACCACATTCTCCGAGGGTGTGGTACTGCACACATGGATGATGTTTTTGATAGGGCAGTTGTTGAGCTACAACTTACTCTCCCTGATTTCGACCTTAGTATTCTAGCCTTAAGGGCTATCGTCCCCCATAAACCCTAACACACACTGGCGGAAGCTTACTACAGGAAGATTACTACTGGTATTGATAGGGATTTTGATTTGTCTGCTCGTCAGAGAGCTGTGATAGAATGCTAATGGACCAAACATGCCAAGTACTTCTTTATTGTTATTCCTATGGGAGGGTTGGGACCGTATGACGACAGTGGAGTACCGTGCGATTCTCCGGTACCGTGTCATGATCCTGTTATTTACAGATGTGGATTTATGTCATGTATGTAAGAAGAGTCGACTGAACACCTTTGGGGACCATGCTGTACATTGTAAGTATTACCCCGATTTTAAATACAGACATGATCATGTGCGTGATATATTGTATGATGTGGTATGGCGAGCCGGAATACAGGTTAAGAAAGAGGCTCCGGTCAATTTTCTTACAGACTCGTCAGAAGGCAGATCAACACTATACCCAATTGATGTTTTGATATACAGTTGGTTAGAAGGGAAACATGCATGTGTTAACATCACAGGGGCATCTCTGATGGTGGGGTTTGGTAATGGAAATTTTGAAGTGGGTCAGGCATCCATTCATGCAGTTGAAGCTAAGGTACAGAAACATGAGGGAGCATGTGCAGCGAACCAAAATTGTTTCATTCTTTTTGCTTTTGACACTTTTGGGTTTCTAGCACTAGAAGCAGTTGGACTTCTCGGGAGTGATGAATAGCAATGTGATGACGGCATGTTCCAATGAATATGTATTTTGTAGGATTGGTTGTGCTATTCAAAAAGGCTTGCAGCGCAGTTGGTAGCGTGTTTGTCCTCTACTTTTGTGCAATTCTTTGAGCTTATCAATAAAATAGTTTTTCTTTATTTTATTTTTAAAAAAAAAACTCTTTGCTAAATACAACAATCTGTAATGCAAATTTTTTGACTTGACTCTCTAGTCTTCATATTCAAAGAGAGTCCCGGGCATGTCCTCATCCTTTTCTTCTACCATATCTTCCTTCTCTTCAGCTGCTACAGAAGCTGCAGCTGCACCACCAGAACTTGCAGGTGCACCACTGCTGATAAAACTGTCACCCCCAACACTACCATCAACAATATCCTATGACAAAACATATTAAAAAATGCAAGGATCAGAAAAAAGAAATCAATGAGAAACTTAAAAAGTAAAAAATATAGAAAAATAAAGGATCAACATGAAAAAATTGATATTACAATTAAGCAAAAGCATAAGCAAAGACGTACAAAAAAAAAACGCGAAAAGAAAGATGAATAGATAAAAAAAAAAAAAAAACCCTCGAAACAGAAAGAACTGAAAAAAGGAGTAACCAAGGAGAAAGACGAAGAAACAACACCAGAGTCGCGAGAAATAGAAGCTTGAACAAGTTTCCTCTGCAAATCATAAGTAGAATAAGCAGATTCTTTAGTCTCACCACCACAAGTTGCTTTGCACTCCATTCACTTCTCGAAGTTCTGCAAACGAATGTATAAACACCCATTGTTGTTATTTTCTCAAAAACCAACAAACCCTAAAACTTCTTATTCAATTGTAGTGAGAAAAGATAGAGAAACATGAAACCTTTATATAGCTTTCCTACAACCCTAGAGGCAGTTATGCTCTAACAACTATAGTGTGCCACCCCTCCCTCTTTTAGTAACTTTTCTACCGTCGTTTATAACCGTTAACCCTTCTCTCTCGTGATAGCCACCCATTTTTCTTCCTTTTTTTAACAACAATGGTTGATACGGGAACTTTAGCTGGATCACAAACACATCTTGCTCCTCCATTTTTTGCTTCTCTATTCAACAACCAAACTAAGAAAAAAAAGGTTTTTGATAGTCCCTCTAGAAGATGGGTAATTAACATTTGATCCAATCTTTATCGTTTATTAGTAAATGATCCATTTTCCGTCACTTGATTGTTAGTCAACCCAGTTGACCAGAGTCAAGGCATCCCTGATAGTAGCTAAAAAAGTAACCACTAATCAAAAGATGAATTGTTAGAGAGATTTTCCTTCTTATGCCTATAATAATTGGTTATCAATGTAAAACAAGTAACAAGCAAGGGTTGTACCCGCCTCGAAAAGAGAATTCTAATTAGCTTAAACACAATAAAAAATAAAAATTAAAGAACACAAAATGAATCGACTAATCGAATGAGATTGATTCTACTTCCCACAGACAATAAAATAATTAAACTAATAATAGAAGATGGAAAGAAGATCTTATGATGATTAGGAGGAAGAATTGGTATCCACAAACTAAACAATGCAAAACATACATGTCATTCAATCATATTCAACTATAGCAATTACTTAGTCACCTCTCAGGTAATCCAAATATTCACTAATGCTTATAATAATCGAATAGTCACCTCCCAGCTATTCCATTCAATTAAAATGAGATTTTTATATGCATTCATTGAATATACTTTATTAATTAAACTACCACTTCTTAGCTATTCAATTCAATTAACTTAGCATATTGATTCATAAACAAATTATCACTTTTCAGCTATTCAACTTGATTACAAAATGGTTCCAATCGAAGAGATTAATTGTAGATATGTAAAAGTCAGTTCTTAGCTATTCCTTGATATATCTCCAATTAATCTAACACAACCATTATAGCTAGGTCTCTCTATACTCTAACAATAGTATCAGGGATGCCTTGACTCTGGTCAACTGGGTTAACTAACAGTCAAGTGACGAAAATGAGACTATTTACTAATAAACGATAAAGATTGGACCAAATGCTAATTACCCATCTTCTAGAGGGATCAAATACACAATATCCTAAAAAATCCCTGTTTTCACTCCAGTTACATAGAGATCTTTCAAAAAAGAAGGTAAACTTGTTATCTCCTTCAACAAAGAAAGAAATAAAACGAAGCTAAAAATATATCTTTTCCAAATTTGTAGTCCTCAAATTCTCACCTGAAAGTCCTCCTCTTAACCACATCAAAACAAACATCCACAAAGACTGGAACATATATATCTGCAAACTTCAACCTTGGACTTCTAGATCCAAGACATGTTTTAATAAGCTTTGAATCAGAAGTAGAAATTACCAAAACCCTGTCAAGATACAATTGCCAAGTTATGGGGATTAGATTCAAAATCTTCAAATGGCATTTTGGTTTTAGTTTAAAAAAAGATCCAAACTTAGCACTAACTTAGGTAGGTCTACCAAATATACCATTAGATTTCTTCCACCTCTCTATGCTTAAATCCATTTGAGATGGCCTAGCATTTTTCTTTCCGTTGACAAAGATACTTTTAACCTAACCAGACCAGATGTAGCTCGAATTTGTGTGGAGATGGATGTGCAAGAAGACATGCCTAAATCTGTTTGGCTTGAAGATCTTAATTTCAATGGATTCTAGCAATCATTTACAGTACTACCCAAGCTTCCTCTTTGGCTATTATTGTTCCAAAATTGGCCACTGCAAGAGAAAAAAAAAAATCAGATATCACTGCACCCAACCCCAAAGGGAAAGCCATTGCAATTGAAAAAAGAATCTCATTCATCTCAACTGATCCAAGGGATTTGAACCCCTTCCAAAAATCAACAGAAGCAAAGCTTGCTCATATCAACTCTCATATCTACAAAGCCACGAGTAACAATTTTCCTCCCCACCCACAATGTCACAATTGCTAATTGGGGAATAAAGCAATTCCTCCCAATTAGACAACCTCCCCCCATCTTCTCAATAAAAAAACCCCAAATAGAACACACCATCCAACACCTCTCTACCACAATCTCATAACCCTCCAAACCTCACAACTTCAAACTCATTTTCCTTACTAACTATTGAAGAAAATGAGGATCAGAAGAGATCCACAACTTGTTAGGCAGTATGTTAGTCTTGCATAAGTATGATTCTAAGTAAAACCAGAAAAACCCAGAATAAATAGAGTATGCAAATCAGAACAATAATTAAGGACAGTATGATGTGATCGAGTCGAGAAAATCTCTGTCCTTAAGACATAATTTGCCCCAACAGGTGCTGTATGGGTGTAATGCAAACTGTCTCCCAGGATACAACGATCAATACCTTCTTCGTGTAGCAGCACTTCAAACAAAACGAAGACGGCAAACCAGTTCAGTGAAGTAACTCTCTCAAGGACACAGACAGACTATGAATGATAATGAATATGATGTTTTCGAATGAATGAAAAAAATGCAGACACTGACAAGGTATTTATAGCAAGAAAAACTAAGTGAACAGACACTTGGGCCGAAACAGTTCATTGAACGGACACAACCATTAAGGCCGAACAGACACTTTGGGCTTTAAACAGTTTCATCAAGGGACACAACTTTAGGGCCCGAAACAGTTTCATGAAAGGTTGCACCTATCTGGGCCGAACCAGTAGCAAACCGGTTCGGAATAGGTATGCACCTATTGGGATTTATTCTAATGGACCTTTCTACTAAAAAGATTATGTTGGATCACCAAGATCCAAATCCCAAATCCCAAGCCCGAGTCCGAGCCGGGTCGGACGGCGCGCGCGCGCGCGTGTGTGTTTTTCAAGCCCAAGCCCATGTAAGGTTTCGCCCAACGCGCGAAAACATTGTAACCCCAAGGGCCACACCCTTATTGTACATGAGGGGTTTTTCTAGACAAAACCTTATCTACATGGGTCAAATGTGGGACTATCACATTTTCCTTGCTTTGTCTCAAGTTGTTTGGAACTTGGGACACCAATTTCTCATTCACTATGGAACAGTTTTAGACGTATGAATATTCTGCGAGCATCTACTCGGAACGAGGATTCCATACGTACCAAGATCTAGCTCAATGGAGCTCTAGAACATATCGAAATGTCCAGCCAAAGACCTTGTCAGATTTCTGTCAGATTTCTGACAGAATCTGTTCAAACTGTTTCCAACACAACTCTCCCACCAAAACATCACATCTAATAGAAAATAACTCCAATGCAGTCACACTAAATAAAACTACCCCCCAGCCCCCACCCACCCCCATCTCTTCCAAAAAATAACATCAACTCAGAAGAACATCTCATACCAATAATCAGTCCAACTCACAGTTCACCTCAAAACCTAGAGGTTACCACTACTCTTTAACCCATAACTCAGAAGAAACAAACACCTAATTAACTCTATCCCTTCTGGTTTCCTCAACAAGGCATAAAATGCAATAAAGAGCAATTCTCCAACAACAAGTCACAAAATCCCCTCACCCCCTGCAATCAATCCTCACAAATCAACTCATCTCTCACCAAGAATCAAAATCCACTTTCCTCTCACACAACAATTTCCAACTCAAGAAGAGGTCAGTTTTCTCACAATTAACAAAACTTCCCTTAAGAAACTGAAAAGAAGTTGAAGCCAAATATATACATAGTTTCTTTCAGTGATGGTACAGGTAAATACAACTAGTACAATGGATGGGGAGGCCAAGAATGAGTTCTCAAAGGTAGCAACAGAGACGATCAGAGGAACTGTGAAGTCGGTAGAGATTACACAGTTTATAATGGTGGTGGAGCTGCATAGTCAGCATAGATAGTGGAAAACTGGGTTGGTGGCGGTGAAGAAGATGATAGTAATACCTGCTCAATACAATGATACAAAATAATTCTATGCATGTACTAATCAGGCAAAACATATGTTTGACTCATTTCACTTATTTGGTGCGCTTTTATCTAAACATATTGACATTCAGAGATTTCTAAGAAGAGAAATCAAAATTTGAAACTGTTTGTGGTATTCAAAACAATCCTAAACTGGTTCTCATACTCGTGTCATGACTGGAACGTAACTCATGTAAAAAAAAAAAATCTACACAGTAATCCAATGCTTTGATACAAATATTGTGTAAATACAAATTTGTTAATGAATTTTATATAATGTGACTAGTTGTACCCGTTCGCAACGCTAGGTTCAACTATTTTGATCTTTCAATAACTACAATTTTGTATTGTAAAAGTATAAGGGGTATTTTGTATTTGGTCCCTCTAGGAGATGGGTAATTAACATTTGGTCCAATCTTTATCGTTTATTAGTAAATAGTACTTTTTTCGTCACTTGACTGTCAGTCAACCCAGTTGACCAGAGTCAAGGCATCCATATTTTTTTAATGACCAAACTACCCTTTCACGTGTCTAGCACGTGGCAAAACTTAAAACTCAAAAACACACAATTTAGTTGTTTGTAAACATGCAAAATTAGTTTATGATCCTCTTTTCTCATATTTCGTTTCAAATATAGTCCCTGTAAAAAATAATGGAAATAACCATGGAAGTTATCTTACCTTAGTTGGAGTGAAGTAGAACATGTAACCATCACCCATGGAAACTCTAGAAGTTTATTCTCTTGTGTTTACAAGTGAAGATGACAATCAAGTGAAGAAAAATTCTAGACATTCCATGGGTCGTGGTTACATGTTAAAGTTAAATCCGGTAAGATAACTTCTATAGTTATTTTCATTACTGTTTACAGGGACTATATTTAAAACGAAATATGAAAAAAAAAAAAAGGTAAATATCTTTATTTCCCAACGGTACAAAAACAACCCGACTAAACCAGGCGACTCGTTGGAACGCGTCATTATTATCACCATTAGATGTATTCTGAGTAGATCAATGGTTTTAAGTTTTGTCATGTGCTAGTCACGTGAAAGGGTAGTTTAGTTATTATGAAAATATGGATGCCTTGACTCTGGTCAACTGGGTTCACTGACAGTCAAGTGACGAAAAATAGACCATTTACTAATAAACGATAAAGATTGGACCAAATACTAATTACCAATCTTCTAGAGGGACCAAATACAAAATAATCCAAAGTATAATTATACTCCCTCTACTGTCCCAAATTATAAATACCTTATTCCATTTTAGATTGTCCCAAAATATATGTCACTTTTGACTTTTCAACCCATATTAATTAAGTTAAATGGTTCATTTATCTATACTACCCTTGCTTTGAGATTAGAGTAATTATTCTAATGAAAAGTTAGACATTGTAATTAGAATTAAATATGGGCAAATTAGAAAATAGAGTTAGTAGACAAACAATAAATGATGTTTCCTTAATAAGTAGAATATTCCAAAAGGTACTTATAATTGGGACGGAGGGAGTAATACAAAACAAAGAGTTAAAAAGTGGATCCATAAGTGCCACAATAAGTGACTAATATAACATAAAGATACCAAATAATATCTGATTAGTCGACACAATTATCGTGTAAACATTAAAGGGAATACATACTATCATTTTCATGCATGCTTTCAAAAATGAAAGCATTGAATATCTAAATATTAGAGCTACATTTTCCCTTTTGCTGTTGTTATTATGGAAGTACAATTGTGCAATTGTCTTGAATGTTGTAACTTAGTTACTGTTCACATTTAATCAACTACACTTAATTGGTGACTGTCCTAGTGATCAGATCTTAACTAAATAAACAAAAATTGTATAAATCAAAACAGTAACAACTCTATTGTATAAACCCTTCCAACAACTCGACCGAAAACATTGTTGTGCAATATCTCATGCATAATAGCCTTCCTTTTCATTTCGAATACACGGGCAACCAACTCAGGACGATCAGTTGCACTTTGTCCTGCTAAAAGTTCATTTTGAATCTCAGGCCATTTTGGACTTGCTGTTACTGTCATGAAAATATCTGGATGTTTGAAAAACCTTGTTATTGCCATGGAGTCTTGGTATATTTCATACATATGTCTTGGACTTCCAATGTGAGAAGAAGGTAGAATAAATCTTTTGCCAATTTGTGAAGGATCATCGCCATTGATAACTATATCTGATAAACCACCATAAACTTCACAACAGAGTTTTTCTTGGTTGGTTCTAATATAGTTTAGCTTGTTTTGTTCATATGACGCCCATGCATCCACTATAAATTCTTGAAACAAAGGACCAGCCAAAAATAAGGAAGAAAATTCTGTAATTCTATCAAACAGTCGATAACGAAAATACTCCCGTTGTGTCAACCTGTGTTCATCGTCTTCGTTTGTATAAAATTTTTGGTTTGTTACATCCCAATGTTTCATTTCAGGAGACCAACCAATATCACCTTCTAGAAATAACAAAACGTAGTGGGAAGGTAAATATAGTGGATGGCATTCACTAATTCTTTCTAAACGATTACTCTTCAAATGAAGGACAATGTCTCGTTTTTTGGCCTTTTCAGTACCATCTCCTGGTAAAAGTACACAAATGTCATCTGAAGTTGGAAGATTATATCGTCTTGGATCAGTACCGGGCATAAAAGCTAACCTTACAGGTATATTCCGGTTTTCTTCATCATTAGCTTCTCTAAGTATTTCGTATGCAGACTTGTAGATTTTGCATAACTTGTTTTCTTCCAACAAAGTGTCTTGAATAATCTTTAAAACTTCTGGATCCAAGTGTGTGTTGGGTTTCTTCCTATATTCTAGTGCTTCATTTGGATCATAGATGTACAATTGTGAATAACATGGATCATTTCCTTCCTCTGGCAACAACGAACCAACCCTATGCTTCAACTCACCGTGTATAGTAAAGGATTTTGGACCTCGACCCTTAAGTATGCGGTCATCCATTTTAACACCTAGGCTTGAAAAGGCATTTGCAGCATTATATGATCTGATATTTCCCCTAAAAGATTTGGACAATGGTCCGGAACCGTTATATAACGATTGTATAGCATGAGGCAATGGAGTTAGGAGTGGCAGTGTAATTTTTCCTTGTAAACAACACATTCCAAACAAAGGTGTATCAACTTTTGACGATGATAATTTTTCATCGGACCAATGATATGCAGAACAGGCACTACAAATAACATCCATTTTACCCAAACTATGTCGTTTATTTGAGACTATAATTTTCTCAGTTGGAATGCTAGTTTCATCTTCTAAGATGGAATCATAATGAGAGTCATATATTGGTTGAGTATCAGTTGATGGGCTTTGTTCTGTTGTTGTAGAATTATCATCGCTATAAATAAAAACATAAGAATAAATATAAGAAAATTTAAAAATTATATAACATGTAAGAAGACAAATATAGTCTATTTTTGTTTTAAAAAAAAAAAAAAACAAAAAAAAAACTTAGATTGGAAAAATGTAAAACAAAATAAATTCAATTAAAAAACCAAGTAAAGCTTAACGACGAGATTTATAAATCTATATTATTATTACAGTGGATAAAGTTGTTAAATATAATTATTAAAATAGTCATGATAGATATTAAACTTCATAAATATAAATAACAATAACAAAATTAATGCAAGTAGCTTTAAAGATTATATTTTGCTTGAATAATGTTTATAAGCATATGAACAAGATATTATCACTACTTAACTAAATCATCTCATAATATAAATAGATATCTAATATCATTTTTTATAATTCTTTTACTATAAATGTATTGAAAAGAGGCAATATTAATATACTTAATAACCATTTAAGAATTGTGATGGGGCATCTCTAATGTCTCTTTTTTTTTTTTTTGGTGGAGCTTTATCCAACTGTTGATGTTTATACTGAAATTGTTTGGGTTGTGAAGAATTCCAAAACATTTTAATAACAATAATAATAGAATTGAGTAAGGTTTTATTTCCTATTAAAATCTCTGAAATTTTTTAACTAATATTGAAATGTAGCAGGTCAATAGTCCCAACTATAAAATGGCAATTTTCAGGATATCAGATCTAGTACTAAATTTTAAATAAAAAAAATCATAGAACTTTAATTTTTATTTGGGGTAGAAACTAAATACGAGAAAATTTATACAATTTTTTTTTTTGTTTTTTTTACAATTTTTAATAAAAATATACAAAAAAGAACAAAGATAAGAATTACTTACTTGCTAGACCATGGAGTTATAACTTCATTTTCATGGATAGAGCTTCCAGTTGATGATGAACCATGTGTATAGATAACCTCAATAGTAGGTTGTCTTACATTGTTTGGAGTTAACAATGCAATGCTTATTCCATCCATTGCATATGAGTATGCAGTTCGTTTGTTTTTTTCTTTTTCTCTTCTAGCACGTTGGCTCAAAGTTCTCTTATCTGCTTTTACAATGCTGCATACAATTTTTTAACTTTTTTAATATCTAACATACAAAAATAAATAGTTAAAATAGAAATGACAATTATATGAAACCCTAAATTTAAAATTGTAAAGTTTAACTTACTTTGGATCAACTTCTTCAGTCATATTTGTTTCAATTATTAGTAAATTCGCTTTGGCACGTTCTTTTTCTCGTCTTTTACGTTGACCAAGTTGGTAGTTGCTAACTCTTTGATCTTTTCCTTGTTCAGTACAATCCCTACAAATTATACATAATACATGGCAAATGTGAGCAAAATATAGGACAATTCAAATTATGTTCAAAAGAAGTAGTATTTGCTTTTGTATTTAAAGAATGAATTAAATGTGTAAAATGTTGTTTCATGAAAATTCGTTTATAATAACTTACATTGCTTGTATTCCCTGAGTTGGTTCTTGTAAGTTTGTGTTCTTAAAATTAAATAAAATGATATTTAATGCTCTAACGCTCACACCAGATATGAATCAAAATGTCTGACGACATTTTTGGAATAAATTTAAATGAATAAGTAATACTTACACTGGCTCAATTACTGAATTTAGCATTGATTGTGCTCGTTCCTTCTCTCTTCTTATGCGTTGCCCTAGCTTTGCCTTACTTATCTCTTCAGTTCCACTTGAAAATATAGCTTCCAATGATTTTGTTTGAGAAGTTGAATCACTGCCATGTAGGTAACATTATAAGGATGTTTATTTTATGTTACAAATAATGAAAATTGTTGTTCATGTAATTAAATAAAATCCAAAAATTATATTATCTATGTGCAATCCTTATGCATTGATTTGAAAAAACTTACATAGGTTCAATTAATGAATTTAGAATCGATTGCGCTCGTTCCCTTTCTCTTCTCAAACGTTGTCCTTGTTTTGCCTTACTTATCTCTTCACTGTTGGTTGAAGAAGTTTTCGCACTTTGACAGGTATTTTTTTCTTTATCATGATTGTGTTCCAGGTACTACATAAACAAAACATAATGAATAATTATTCACAATTTAATAACAACAATATTATGGTAGGTATAATATGCAATTTCTTATATGAAGATGGTACATAAGCAAACTAATGTCAATGGAAAAATTACTGGCAAATAAATGGCTATTAACGAATTACTCCCTTGGAAGATGTCAACATTAGACTCGATGGAAGTTTCCACTTGTACAGGGAAAAAATTGGCTCATGGACTTACAAATCAAGGGAACTTGCTATTAAACTACTATGCAGTAGTGTGTCTGTCAATTCTTGCCTTAATTGGTCTTATTTTAGACTTGTGCTTTACTACTTTAAGAGGGAGAGGTCACCAAATTAAGGCAAGGAAGCGATCTGATTGTGGAGTCAGTAAATCTAATTTCAGGAAAAAAAAACTTATTGATTAAATTGATTACGACTGTAGTAGGTTTTAACCCAATGGTGAGACCATAAAATAACTGTAGTTGCATAAAAATTAAGACTAACGTATTCCTGAATATATAATTAATCTGAATATGTGTTTTGCGATTAATATGTAGGATTAACTTACTTGATAGGGTATTGTTTCATAACTTGGTTTTCACGGGTCGAATCTCCAGTTGATGAAGAACCATACAAATAATATGTAATCTCATCATCTTCATCCTCTTCATCATCTTCAACTATAAGTTCATCCACATCATCATTTTCAATAATAGGTTGTTTTCCTTTGCCTCTTTGATATTCTCCAGCTTGTAATGGTTGTGAATTTTCATTCATTATTCCATCCATTGTATACGAAAACTCACATTGCTTAGAACGTTCACTCTTTCTTCGAGCACTTTGAGATAAACATCTTTTGTTTTGCCTTGGAACACTGGTCAAAAAATATATGTTAGAATTTATTTTTTCCCATAGACGAAATTCTTTGAATGTACTTACTTGCTTAACACAGGTTCATTAGAGGTTGTTACTTCTTCATTCGTTTTCTCTGCGCAGTCATCCCTTATTTGTCTTTGTTTCTTTGCAGCTGGTTCCCTGCATTTTTAAAGTAATAAATTTAGTTGCTTAAATTATTTTTAAAATATTTATAAAGTAACAGTAGTAGTACTTACTTGATAGGGCATCGCCTTTGTGTGCTATTTTTATTTGAGTAATCCTCGTTTGTTTGACTATTATTCCTTGTGATTGTTAAACTGTTAAGAGGAAAGAAATCAAAATTAGTAAGTTATTGAACTTATTTAATGTTGATTCATGGTGTGTATATTAATTGAACTTACTTATTTGATGTTGATTCACTGAGTTCATCACCTTTTCTTTGTCGCTGCTTCTTTGTAACTGATGAACTGTCATCAATAACAAATAGTTGTTTTTTTTTTGAGACATATGAATTGAAATTAAAAATTTGAAAAATATAACATGAATCGAGCTTACTTGTTTAGGGCAGATATTTCCTTTTCTCTTTCTCTTCGTTTCCGCTGACTTTCAGAACGCTTGGATATCCCTTCATTTGCATTGCATATATGTTCCATTTGATTCTTTTCATTCATTTCTCTCTCTCGTCTTTTTTGTTGAGCTTGTTTCCGTTTACTTACTGGTATATTATTTAGAACATTTGTTATCAACGAAATATCAATGTCTCGAGCAATTTTATTGGAAGTGTTTGTTGCCTGTAAAATATAAGATTTGAAAATGTGAAAAATGTTAAAATAGGAGAGAAACAAAAAATAAAAGTGGAATTGAGGTTGCAAAGTCGTAATTAAGCAATCCTGACTTACTCCAGTTCTTTGCAATCCATCCAAATTCTCTCGAGTTCGGACTTGAAGTACCATAATATTTGAAGGTATTCAAAATACCCTTCGAGGACGCAATCTACGTTCATTAACATAACACAATTTAAGTCAGTGTTTATTAACATAACACAATTTAAGACAAATTACTCAAACAATTTTAGTAGCAAATCAAACAATTTAATCAAAAATAGAGATTAACATAATGGTCGAGTCTTTAAAGGTAATGACAAATAAACTTTGGAATTCCAAATTCGGACGAAATTTCAAATTTGAAAAAAAAAAAAAGCATATTCCCGGCTCGTCCCGGCTAATAACAACAGTAAACATCGGGCGGTGCCCTTTCAATTAACCTACTACTGTTCTGCTAGGTTTATACTCTATAACATTCAAAAAGCTATTAAATGCGGAAAAATCTGGTTGGAAAGACTCTACTTTTGGAAAGACAATGGGGCTCGTCCGATGATTATTATTATGATTGGTATGACCTATCATAATTTCGACATCAAGTGGTAGAAAGTACCTGATTATAAGCTAAACCAATCTGACGATTCAAATATTGCTTCCTTTAGACCTCCATAAAACTTATATCCAATAGAGCTAACCAATCTGCAATCACAAATAAAAAATTATGAACATGGAACATTCTTGTCCAAATAATGATAAAGTATGTTGAAAATGGTAACCAAATGTAAAGATCTAAGGTTTAATCTAGCTAACTGGTATATATAAAAGAAATTTTAGGGTCACCCCTTTCACATTTGCAAACAACAGTGATGATACTTAGGCTTGCACTTGATGTTGTGCTTTATTTTGACAGTACTGCAACAATTACCATATAAAATCTTCTTTGGTTAGATATTATAATTTTCAGTGATTCACACTGAAATATATAGGTTACCAGAATCTAATTGCTCTCACTAAGTCTGCGAATTGTTAAATTAAATCGCAAAACCTATATGAATGAGTAACATGTTAGTTGCAAGTCATAGCTTTAAAAAGCTATTGTAAAAAGTGTTATACAGGGTACCGACATTCATGTTACCGACAAAAGTTGAATATGTTTGTGTTTATACTCTATAACATTCAAAAAGTTATGGAATACTAATGTAAAAAGTGTTATACAAGGTACCGGCATTAACATGTGAACGGAATTTTAAATTCGGGGGAAATTTCAAATTTCAAAAAAAAAAAAAACAGCATCTTTCAAATTTCATGTTATTTTTGGATTTGATAATACTGATTCTCTAAAAACTGTTTCCTTCATTAGAGATTAGTGGCAACAAAGTACCTAATTAACATGGCAGAGACCCTAGCATCGGTTGAATCTGTATATTACAATAATAATGTCTTGTTTCGTATATGGCGTATAGTGAGTTTTAAAATCGATGGTTTACCAATACACTTGTTGTGCAATTGGGCCTGAGGCTATGCACAACAACCAGTGCATACGCAGAATGCTGGGGATGCTGACACGATGCCACCTAAGGATACTTTTCTCTACTGATGCATGTAAATTTCACTTAGATAAGACTCCGCAGGCAAAGTGATTCTGAAAGGCCCAAACTAAGACGAAAACCTGAGCATACATGTTGGAAAAAATTATTGACTGATAGGTGAATGAGATGAAAGTTCAAAACCTACTCTGGGATGGTCTGTATGAAGTAATGAAACCACCATATAAGTTTGTCTTTAAACCAATTATGGGACCCACACAAATCAATTTTGATTAAGCCAAATTTGGTGTACATCGTTAATAAAAATGAATGGTCTATAGTGGACCATGACCTTACTGTTGTTAGATTATAGAAATGTCTGGTAGAATGGATTTTTGGTTAGGCAATAAGCTTTACTAAAGCTTATACTCAAGCCAGATCTGCTCCCTATAAGACAAGCCTTAGGCTTGTACATGTTAGGTATGTATTGTATACCAAATCATACCTTGTCAGTAGGGTTGCACATGAATTTAAGGTTTTAGAAGAAAAACTTTCAAAAAAAATTAAAATAACAAATACCACTGTAAATTTAGTAAAACTAAATTTCAGATATTACAGAGAAAAAGAAAACTAAATTTCAGATATTACACAGAAAAAGAAAACTGTCATTAGCATAGTAGAGAGCAGAGATATAACTATTTCAATAAAGGATCTGGCTTGCTCCTTGCAGCCTTGCTGAGACAAAAGCTGGACAGGAGAATCAGGAGAGAATATTTATACTGCAGGCCTCTGCAGCTTCCAAAACAATCGTGAGGCTGTTGACATAAATCCTATTTCTTCATTATAAACTGGGTTTATGTTCTAATCCATCTTAACATTCCGACAATCACAGTATTTTACCAAATTTGGACAGGTTATGAATGATTGTTCCTCATGAAATATTCCAATCAACAGTCAATAGATGATAGTACCATTTCACACCATCAAAGAAATGTGTTTCACATATTAATATTCTGTGTATAGTGTATGATAGAAGCATTTGCTGCTCATCCACAAATTGGGCAAACTTCTTCTCTCAATCGCAAATTGTACTGTCTCAATTCAAATCTAGTGAATAGTGATATGGTAACTCAATTGAATTTATAACTTATAGAAATCTACACATTAGTGAAAGCAACAAATAAAAAAACCCATAGATAATCTACACATTAGTGAAAGCAACAAATAAAAAAACCCATAGATGTGAAAACAACAAATAACAAAACCCATAGATAAGAAGAAGAATTACCTGCTCTATCCCCAAATTCTGATTGAAGACGATGATGATGATCAAAGGGAGATGAGAATGTGATGAGAATATCATAATTAAAAGGAATTCACACACATAACAAAAACTAACCAAACAAACAAAACAGAACAAAGTTATACATACCTTGAAGTTGAAGATGGAAATCGAAGAGGATGGAGTAAATGATGATAACGATTGATACGATTGAATATTTCGGTTAGCAACAGATCGCAACAGATACTGTATTGATTTGATGAGGATGAGAAGAGAATGAGGCTTCGTTGAGAAGAGAGGAGGGTTTCGTATTGTTTACAAATTAATGTTTAATTAGGGTGTTTAATTATGGTTTATTATTTTATAAACCATCCTACGGTCCAAAATATCAACATCCTACGATCCAAAATATCTCTCAAAATTGTCTTTTATAAACTGTCTCCCCAACTTATGCACCGTTTGTGTCTTATAACTTAGATTGTTTGGTGTGGGATTTGTGGGACTAATAAACACTGCCACGTATAGGTGTTGTAATCCCTAATGGCATTTGAACAAGTATTTTTGGTAATTTTATAGACACGTGGAAAATTTTCATTCGTCCCACACCCACATCGAAAAATCACAACATATAATTTTTTTTTTTGCAAATTTGTGCCAAAGAATTTAGGCTGTAGCCATGAGGGCCCCATTATAACACACCAGATGTCACTAAAGTTTTGTTTAGTTACTAAAATAAAACCTATGTATGAATGCAACGTAAGGGTGTTATGTGAGCTAAGCAGCTCGAGCTCGGCTCGTGTTTGGCTCGGGTTCGCTCATCTAGTAAAACGAGCCGAGTTTGAACAGTTTTTAGGCTCTTCTCGAGCTCGAGCCGATCCCGAGCTCTATACGAGTCGAGCCGAGTAGCTCGAGTCTATATACAGTTAACAACAATATTACCCATCCTATCCCCACTCTATATATGTTATTCCCATCCTACCCCCACTATATATAAGAATAAGTTAAAGTTAGTAGAAACCTAGCCGTCTCCATCTTCTTCTTCTCAAGCTTCTAAGTTCTAAATCCTCTGTAGTTCCTGTTGATCAAGTCTTCTTGTCTCAATTGAGTTCACTTACAGGTTGCCCTAAAACATCAAACTCACCTCGAGTGTAGCTGATTCTTTGATTGGTTTGAACTCTTTTCAAATCAATTGATGTAGTAAGTTGTGTAGCAAATTTTGCTTGTAATTGGTGTTCGTATCATTTACTAAATGGTGTTGGGGTATCTTTTACCCAACCATATACGAGCTGATCGAAATTGGCGTCCAACCAGGTACAATTTGTTCCTTGGCTTATATAAGAATTGATTTAATTATACATCTTAGTGGAGTCTTTTAGTGGAAGTTCTAGTTCTTCATTCAGCTTTTGGACTTAATTATACATCTTTGTGGGTTGTATTAGCAATAGATAAACGAGCCTAATGAGCTTGGAGGGCTCGAGCTCGGCTCGAGCTAAACGAGCCTAACGAGCTTGATAAATAGCTCGCGAGCCTAGCTTGAACATGAAACAAAGCTTGAATTATAATTTGGGCTCGGCCCGGGCTTGACTCGTATTAAAACGAGCCAATTATGAACATACAAAGCTCGGCTCGAATAGCACCCCTAATGTAGCAAACCCTAGTGCGCTTAAATTGGTAACCCAAGTGGCACGTGTCATTTTATGAGTGGCTTCTTATGGCTATATATAAATTGGGGCCACAGCCTAAGTTTTTCAATTTGTGCCAGCCATAAAAATAAAAAAAATTAAGCTATATCCCAAATTTGTATGTGGCCATGAGCGGCTAATCATAAAATAACGCGTGTCATTTGAGTTACTAATTTAAGCCCACTAAGGTTCACTACACCATACATAGGTTATATTATAGTAATTGAACAAAACTTTAGTAACACGTGGTATGTTGTGATTGGGCCATCATGGCCGCATAGAAAATGATGCCACAACCTAAATTCTTTGATAAAATATAAATAGGAAAATTGCCAAAATAAATAAAATTGTTAAAAGTTTATTTAAATAATTCTAGCGTACAATTCATGCCCACTGAAAAAAATATGGTAGCCAAAAATTCCGATAAACACAAAATTTTTCACTTGGTGCACCATATATCTGTTGACAGATTACAAAAAGGGGTTACTCACCTCAAAACATTTGTGCTCTGTAAATTACGTGAGGAAGATACATCACCTCATTTTTCAGATGCGAAAAGTTTAATGCAGTATGTGTAGCAGCTCGTTGAACATGTGCAACAAGCTTTACTAGGAGTTGATCAACATTGAACAACTGCTGAAAGAGTGGTCAAAGGTAAGTAATGACCATTTTGAGGACACTATACATGCAGCAGTTCCATACGGAATTCTATGGACTATGGTCCATGAGAAATGACGTAATCTTCAGGAACATAGATTTCTCCAATGAAAGTGCGGTACAAAGAGTTAAAATGTTCACTTTCATGGATGGAAATTTCCAAAGAGAACTTGCAGCACCGATCAATGCATATTTTTATTGAGTTGAAGGACGATGGGGTAATATGTTTGCTGGATAAGGGAGGGCATGACTAGGTGCAAGGTAATGACAGGGGAAGCATGAGGTGAGGCAAAGGAATAGCTTTACACGGGCAATCAGCAAGCTTTCGGAGCAGCAACAACTTAGGGTTATGCTTGTCTATAGTAGGGTATTGTGTCTAGTCTATTATTTGTTTTTATATTCAGTACCTGACAGGGTTAGTTAACGCCTTCTGATCAGGATTGTATTCACTTTGTTTCGATCATCACTTATTTTTTTTATTTGATAAAAAAAAACCCATGGCAGATTGGAGGTAAATGTAGCTTATTTTATCAGAAGCAAAAATAACAGAGAAATCAACAAATACAAAGAAGATATAGATTCCACCAACTATATCTAGAAAGGACACCTCTTTCAGTAATTATTCACAAGTAATGGCACATTGTAGTCTGAAAAGAACTACAAGAAAAATGGAATTTCAAACATATTGTCTAATACAACGCGTACCTCCAACAACAGATAATCCTTTTGAGTTCAATAAAATTGCTAATATTAGAAACATGCATTAACTGAAAACTCATTGTAGATCATTAATCGAACTTCACATGTGGATTCCCAATTTTCGTCCGTCGAGTGGAAGTACCAAACCATAATGAATTCCTTTAGGTATATCCTTCAACATGTCACCATAACGATAGATGGCAAAAACTTTCCATCACTCTACCTAATGCCAACCCCATGTTATCAAAATAATTCTCTTTAGGAGGCTTAGGATCGACAATGCAATATTTTATCTATGATAGGACCAAAATCGCACAATGACCTCTGTGTGCTTAAATCAAGTACTTCAACATCCCAATACAAGATTTCCCAACAAGCACTGGCCCACGAACAACAAATAAAAGAAAAAAAAAAATACATTTTCCCTATTATATCGAATATATTTACCAACAGATCAGTAGGCAAGCCACTCCAATCACAGAGTTCTATCGTTGGTTCTACTGATCCCTCAAAATTCATCTTCCTCCTCTTCGACATGTAAGGTTCTTGCAAAAGTTCACACTTTATATTAGATTTCATTCAAAGTTCAAATGAATATGCATGTAACAAAAACATCATCATATTTGTACGCTTGAAAGGCAACTAGCCCATAATAAGAAATTAATCAAGGGAATTTACTCTATGATGTCTGTTTTCTTATTCTTATATAGTTATATGGTTCATTAATAATATTCCGACGTTAATATGCAATAAGCTTTACAACCCATACGACTGCAAACTACTATTGATAGGAAATGAAATGATGTTTTTGTTATTCATCAATATGGATAGTCGATACTGACATAGCAGTGCATTTACTAGAAGCGTAGATTTGGGCGGAATATATAACTAGACAACCCATATTTGATATGCTTGTGCTCGGAATAAAATGATCACTATTTGTTGTTATGCCATTACTACATTACCCAAACTATGTGCAGCTAGTCAGCTACCATTAAGTTTGTGAGAAAGGCCTAAATCATGATGATTATGTGATGAGTTTTGGTTCACCATACGATCATTTTAAAAACCTCGAGGACTGAGTGCTCTCTCATCCAAAATATTGTGTATAAAGATTTCATACACATTGGGAATACTATGAAGATGCGGCAGAAAAAATGGGTAAATGTTAAATCAATTACTCTATCAATATCCTAGAGATTAATGGTGGGCATCAACATTAGTTTTGACGAACGATGTGAAAAGTAAACTTGGGACGAAATTGAGTAGCAATAAAAGCAGTAAACAAGAAAATGTATCAAAAGGGAACTATCCCTCCAAACCCATATTAACTTTATAAGGAAAACAAAATCAAAAGTCTTTTATATACTAAAGGAAAACATACAGTATTTTGAAAATCCACAAGTCCCATCTAGCAAGTTTCTCGCACTGTTTTGATCATAGGGAATTTTACATTTTTAATATGGCAAAGGTAATTTTGTGTGATTTCACTTATTATAATGTAATTTTCAAAGCAGTGTGAGTTTATAGATAATGTACGATAGAAAAAAAAGTAAGAAACAATCAAATCACATTAATATTTGTCACAGTGGAATAGATTAAAGTTCTAACCATTCCATTGATATATGAAAAAACATAGATTGTTTTTAGAGCCCATGATATTGTATAGCAAATATAGGCGATCTTAATGTAACAAAGCTACATACAATGAAAGTGAGACTTACTATGCCATCAAGGTAGGCTCCTTTTGGGGAAGGATTTCAACTATTGGAGATGTGATTACAGTAGGGATCATACATGTGACCTTATTTTTATTGGATGAAAACATTGACAACTTTGAAACCAAATTCATAATCATGTCATGGCTCTTGGGAAAGAAAGAAATGAAAAGAAACATGAATTTTACTAAGCTATGAAGTAGGAAACACTACTAAATGAAAAGAAACATGACTTTTACTAAGCTATGAAGTAAGAAACATTGCTACAATGCTTTCTAGATCAAGAAGACAAGAACAACAAGTTTATTTGCAATTTTCTTTCTATGGAAATCAAAATGCTTTTATAGTGGAGATATGTTGTGCATGCGATACACTTGCCATTATCACCGCACGAATGTTGCACCCGTGTTTGCAATGCAGGGTGTGGTGATAAAAACAATAATTTTGTTTATTAATAAAAGAAGTATGGTGATAAAAACAATAATTTGTTTATTAATAAAAGAAGAAAGAATCAAAACTGTTAAAGTAGATTCGTTCATGGAATCACCAATAATATTTTTTCATTTTATTTGTGGATTTCGAATCCCAGGTAATATTAAAAGAGACATGGAAAACAATATTGACTAGATAACAGATATTCTACCTCGGCTCTACAAGCGTTACTTATAATTAGTTTTTGGTTACCATTTCATTTCAACCTCGTCAATACTATCAGTCAACGATATATTGACCCGGTATAAATTTTTTTCTAAAGTGTTTACACGTTTTTTTAGTCCAATCAATCTATTATTCTAGACCAAGTCCAATCAACCTATTATTGTAGACAACTCTTAATTTACGATTTAACATATGATAAAACTAAGAAAAAAACAACTTACACGATCAACAACGACTAACTAAGTCAATTAATGAAGTTTAAACAATGACCAAACACTAATTAAAAATTAGATAGTGATGTTGTTCAAATAAACCCCTAAATTGTGGTGATTTTAGATTAATTTTCTTTTGTATATATCTACTTTATAAATTCTGAAGGCTGATGAATAATCCTACCCCCACTGTCGTTGTCTTCTAAAAAATTCCTCTGCGTCTTAATTCTATCATCAAATATTCCGACAGTTTTACCCCGCTGCAACAAATCCATGTTTTTCCTTAACAGACAAATATTTCCCACCAAATTATTTGCTTTAAGTATGTGCCCAACAATCCCAATTGAAATTAAAGTAGAACAAATATATATTAGGCTTCCAAATTATTTGTATTTTGCTATGATCCTCTTTAGTTGAGATATAATCAGAATAATAATATTATTTTGTGTTCCAGTATCCCTGTCCTAATTTTCATTGTCTTCTCTACATTTTATCATATTCATCTTTGTTAAGAGAAATAAACAAAACTTTTTTATTATACTGATTGAGAAGAATTATCTATATTGTCTTCCCTACAATGTTTTACCGTAATCTTTTATACAAAAAGAAGATTATTGGCAGTCCACAAATGAAGTTTCCCACACCTAAGCATAGACAATACAAGTATTCATAATTAACCGCCCAATTTTACATTATTACTGTTTCCTTTTATTGATGCAAATGTTTGAGCCTTAAAAATAGCTTAACATTGAGATCCGGTTCTTCCGGAGGTAGCCAACTGAGAACTGAGATCCGTTTTCATTGGTCACAGATATAGTCATCTCGATTATGTCTTCGTTTCTATCACCAATTGCTTAACATTTTGTTCAGATGCTTAACTATTTCAGTTGTTTTATCTTGGCAGAAGAGCAAACAAATTTCACTGCCCTGTACATCATATATTACACATCTGTGATACACTTCATGTGTTTCCCTACGCACTTCATAGGTACCTACAACGAACTTCCCTTTCATTTATTATTATTATTATTATTCTTTCTCTGATATGTTATCATAACCAAATTTCTCTATGTATGCATAAGTGATGGACTCAGCATGCTGACTCCTATCAGATTAAATGGTGCTCCCTATGGCTACTTTAGGGGGAAGAGGGGTATTAGGCAATGTGACCCTATGTCCCCCTTACCTCTTTGTACTGGTGATGGACCTGTTTACTGTCATCGTTAGTTGTGTATTAGGTTTTCCGCTGCGCATAACATATACATTATCCTTTGGTTAATCGAAAATTTCCTTCTTGTCAAGATGTTGCATTCTTTACAACTCTTTTACATACAACTAAACCGAATGGTTGCATCAAAGTTTTCTCATTGGGTTCAAGCAATGAACGAAGAAGTTAATAATGTTCTCCAACATAATCGGACCTGGTCACTTGTTCCTCGCTAGAATAATATGAATGTTGTGGGTTGTAAATGGGTCTTTAAGAACACACTTAATCCAGCTGGTACAATTGAGAGACATAAGGCACGACTTGTTGGAAAGGGCTACAATCAACTTTCTGGTCTTGATTATGAAAGTTTTCCACTGTCAGAATCGTCAATCATTGGCTATCACTTCCAACTGGGAGATTCGTCCACTAGATGTCAAAAACATGTTTCTTCATGGAGTTCTACATGAGAAAGTGTATATGGATCAACCACCAGGGTTTATTGATCCCACCAATCCTAAACATGTATTCCACCTGCATAAAGCAATCTATGGACTCAAACAAACTCCACACGCTTGGTTCGAATAGAGGATATCAAGTTGTCTCGATGTAGTATATTTTATCTCTTCTTATTTTCTTAAAGTCTCGAATATATATGTAACGCGTAGATTCTGATTACCTTGCAACTGCGTTTTTTTTAAATGTAGAAGACGACATGCGTGTTCTCCAATTTTGGTTGTACTTATATTATTACCTTTCCATAAGAGACTTGAGTGATGCATTGTTGTTGAAAACTTCTTTTTGGAGCTGATTTTGTTGAACTACATGGAAGGTATGTAGTCAGTTAGGAAGTGATGTGTGTTGGAATGATAAATTAGAGTGACGACACTCTCACTACTTCACTTAGTATACATATTTGACATGCATGAATCTGTGGTAATTTTTAATGCTGTTGCCATCTCCCTTGTCTTTGGTAACCCTTATGTCTTCAGTCCTGCTACACCTTTTTGGCAGTACCGCCATGACATGTCCTGTAGAATTATCTTGACATTTTTGGACCTTGCACCTTTATCTTGTACCCATCTTAGTTGCCTGTTACACCCACTATCTCTCTTCTTGCTAATGTTGTTACTTTTGTTTTATGAGTTATGAGCAATTTGTTGGGCTATGAGAAGTTGGAGTATGTTGATGAGCCTACTATGTATGCGGTGTTTGGTACAGTCCAGGGTTATAATGCACTTGACATCTCTACTATGACTCTAGATGGTATCCGTAATGTGTTCATTATGAGGTAGGATAAGCCGTTGTTCCATGCTGCTATTTGTAAGATTATCCTTTTCAGCTTTCTTAAGTGGTGGGCCAGGTATAATGATCGGACCCTCCTACCATCTATGCATCCAACTCATCGGTACATTAGGAGAAGCCGCCAATTCACTTGGGTGGTTGATTATGAGTATGAGCAGTTCCCCGTTTTACCTAAAGATGATGAGTTTGTGGCAGTTGGAGAAGGTCGTTGGGGTGAGATGATGCGTGCGATCATCAAATGCGCGTGATGACTTTGATGGCCTCCCAGAAAGTGTTGTTTGGCGCCCGAGAGCTTAGGATAGGATTTCCCTTTATGTTGAGTCAGTCTTTTATTTCAGTTGTGTCTTAGTATGGAATTCCTTGTAATTCCTTTGAATATATATGGGAATAATTTTGTTTGGCAGGAATTTATAAAGCGGTTTGAATTTTTAGTACATTCATGGTAATATCTTTCTTTATCTCATTAATTTGCTTAGCATGAGCCTTGAGGACAAGACAAATTTTTTGTTTGGGGGTGGGGAAGTATTACAACCTTTTTGCAAAAGATTTTCAAACTTCTTTTTCCACACTTGTATAAAAATTTAAATTTTTTTGAAAAATCTAAAAATTCTTTGTTACAAAGACTTTTCCAAAGTTAGGATAAGCACACCATCAATGATGAGTATAATGGTTTAATTCCATCCTTTTCAAGTTTAAGGACATTTATTGCTTCACTAAGTAGTTGAGTCTCATACTGCATCTGCATGAGCATAAGCATGACATTCACTTGGATTTATGGCAGATACGTGTGCACATGTAATTACACCTTAAGACTCTTGAGGAATAAGTGTGGAGACCTAACCCAGTGAGCTTTTGAGACCCGTCCTTCTCTTAGAGAGTTATTACGTACATCTGGAGTCAAAAGACTCAACCTTTCAGTTTTGTTTGTTTTTATTCTCATATTCATTTTTCAGTTAGCCTTGAGATGACATCAAGTGGGTGTAATATAAACTTGGCTCGTGTAGCTTATTCGAGATGTGATCACCATATCAGTACTTAGAAATGATACAAAGATACTTAGTTAAGCCCTGTTTACAAGGCCTACCCTGATGATGCTTGATCCCTTAGGTTGACCATTCTGAGCCTTTCTTGTTACTTAGCTTTTTTTTAGCCCATCATCCTTACCCAACTCCTTTATGGGAGTAATTGCCCTTAGAATATTTAGGTCCTTTTACCCACTGTTTTGGGAACATGAGGATGATTGTTTCTGTGGTTACAAAGAAGAAATGAGAAATACAAAGAAATCTCCAAAATAGTGAGATGAACCAAATGTTGAAAATCAAAAAGTTTGAAGAATTCCGGAAAAACCCAGAATCTTCAAAAAAAAAAAAAAAAAAAAAATCAAAAGAAAAGGAAGATTCCAAAAATTAGCTTAAGTTTCATTGAATTTTCCCAAAGAAGATGAAAAACACTTCTAATAAAAGAGAAAAATTCTAAAAATTTCTCCAAGTGCTGATTATTACAAATCACAAGTATTAAAGGCCCGAATGTTCCAAAAATATTTTACAAAAGCCTTTTTTTCATTTCTAGCCCTATCCTAAGCCTAGTTACAACCTATTACTGTCTTTCGTAGATCTAAGCTGATATAGTACGTAGGATGTGGTGAGTAAGTGAGAAGGTGTTAAGGTGAAAAACTCGACATCTCAAACAATACTAACTTTTCCATTCTTTGAGATTAAGTTCATTCCATTACACCAGTCTGTTCTTAGAGCATTCCCAATGCAGGGTGGATTTATCCACCTCCACATAGGCGCCACATATGCGCCACTAGGATAAATCCACCTTGTTGACTCAAGGTGAAACTCTACAAGGTGGAGAGTTCCCAAGGGAAGTTGGACTCTATGTTAATAAGAAGTGGATTTTTTAAAAAATCCGAACGGCATGTCATATGCCGTCCCAATGTTTTTTCAAAAAAAATAGGGAGACGACATGTGACATGCCGTCCGAGAGACCAAAAGTTTTAAAACACTACGTAAAACTTAAAACAAAAACGGACGGCATGTGACATGCCGTCCGATTGTAATTTAAATTAGGACGGCATCTGACATGCAGTCCGGTTTTACCACCCACAGGTGGATTTCAAGGTGGATTCTCCCACCTTGAAATCCACCTGTGGGATCCCACTTTTGAAAATCCACCTTCCCTTAGAACATTATTTTGAGTTTCAAGGTGGATTTATCCACCCCACCCCCAAAATCCACCTTGCATTGGGAATGCTCTTATTGATATATGTGAGATGTTTGTCCATCTTCTTTCCTCACATAGAGGTAAAATGATAAACACCATCTTTGAGTGATTTTTATGTTTGAGTGTATGTCTGTGAGGCAGAAGTCAAAACGACCTTTCCAATGGTAACTTAAGATCTGTGATTGTATGCACACATACCTGTCTTGGATGCATTTGAAACCGTTATACTTATTTTCATGCATTAGTAGTACGCTACCTGATATGAACGGTTTTGCAATACTTATCCTTATCTTTGATATATTGTATGGATGACATCTATTTCTGAGGTAAATGGTAGAACATTTTGTTTTTTGGATTAGTCATTGTAATAAGTTTGTGGGTATCTTCTCTGAAAAACCCTCAGGAGACTATAACTCCTCTACCTGGGAAGCCCTTGTGGTTTTAAAGCCTTGATACATATGGTTAATGCAATCACCCTAGTTCTATTTCTCTTTTGAGTCCTTAAATCTTTTCTACTCACCTTTGCTTGAGGACAAGCAAAGTGCTGTTTGGAGGTATTTGATAAGTCCTCAAAAGTGTATATTTATCCCCCGAATAACACCTTGTTTGCATAACACTTAGCTTATATTATTGTGTTATATCTATTGATTAGTGCTTTCTTCTCATTTGTGTAGGTTTTATGAGCCAAATGTTGAATATTATGTTAAAGCCCACAAAAAACCAAGAAAAACCACTAAAAAGTGCTATTTGCACAAAAGAGAAAAATTAATATTTGCACCCACAGAGTTGCTAAGGGTACCCCTTATACTGATCTTGTGGACTTGACTTTATGTCCAAGATGGGTGGTCCAAATCCCAGCTCAATCCAAGTTGTAATGAATCCCACGGGTCAAAAGATCCATTAAAGCCATTTACATGAAGTCCAATATTAAAAATGCTCTATATGATGATCCGGAACTCTAATTTGGGCCCATGAGCTGTCTATCTGAAGGTCTTGATCCAGACTACAATTTAGGCCTAAGAGAATTAGGTTTTCATATGATCTTACTACTTCTAGAAGGCCTACAGAAGCCACCACGAATTTTACCTAACTTAGTGAGCAAGCAATGTGGTTTGTATTCTCTATATAATGAGAAGTAGTAGCTTGGGTTTAGATAGTTCATTCTCTTGTATTGAACTCAATTTTTTTATTCTCAATACTAATTCATTCTTCTTTATTATGTTGTGTTCTTTATTTACTTATTCTATGGTGTCATTATCAAGGATGAATACCTAAGTTCCTTTTAGGGGGAAGGGTTGAAGCACTTTAGATAATGCAAAAACACCATGTTTATTCTTTATGTTCATTGTGATTCAAAGTTCTTAATGCTTGTTTATTTCTATTCGCGATATGAAAGTATGATTATTTATGTGTTATTGTTATCCATGTTGATTAAATACTATTGTTAGAGTATATGGAAACCTAGCTATAATGGTTGTATTAGATTAATTAGAGATATGTGATGGAATAGCTGAGAGGTGACTATAATATATCTAGAATTAATCTCTTTTATTGGACCCCATTTGTAATCAAGTTGAATAGCTGAGAGGTGACAACTTAAATACAAATCAATATGTTGAATTAATTGAATTGAATAGTTGAGAGTTGACGGTTTGATTAATGAGATATATTCAATAGCACATATAAAGAATCTTGTTTTAATTAAGTGGAATAGCTGAGAGGTGACTACTTGATTATTAAAGGCATTAGTGATTAATTGGAATAGCTGAGAGGTGACTAATTAATTGCTATAGATTGAACATGAATGAATCGTATGTTTGCATTGTTTAGTTTGTGGATACCAACTCTTCTCCCTATTCATCATAAGATCTTCTCATCATCTCTTTCCATTTTTTTTAGATTAGTTTAATCATTAGTTTATTTATTTATTGCCTGTAAAAAGTAGAATCAATCTCAATCTTATTAGTTGATTCATTTGGTGTTCTTTAATTATTGTTTTCTATTGTGTTTGAGCTAAGAATTCTCCCTTCGAGGTGGGTACGACCATTGGTTGTTACTTGTTCTATATTGATAACCAATTATTACAGGCACAAGAAGGAAAATAAATATATAAATTCATAAACTTCCCCTTGTAGTAAGTAATCTTCTGCACAAGATTTGAGTCTTTGTTCTAAAGAATAATCAATCATATTCTGCAAAACACCAGTATCTTCAAACCAAAAGTTATTAGAATTATTAGAAAATCTATTTGCAGGGCAAGAAGATTTAGTTTTAGTCATTATCGTTGCACTTAAAGGATCTACGCGTGAGCCATTACACTCCATAACAAGCGCCCTACGATTGATCCCAATTGAAAACCCAATATGTGCGATATAACAATAGTGAAACAAACAATAAAGCAGTAAACAAGTAAGAACACACGATATTTTTAACGTGGTAAAACCCAATACGGGAAACGTCCACGGTTGTCCTCGCGACAACAAATAAATCCACTAGATGAAAAGAGATGTACAAACCTATCAACTACCTGCAATCAGTGCGACTTGACACTACTGGTTATCTCTAACACCTTGACTTCACCAGAGTACCTTGATGTACGCACAAGACACTCGACTTCTTGATGAACACACAAGAAGACTCGAAGCTGATCTATGTAACAAGCTTACACCAGAGTTCCTTGATGAACACACAAGGATACTCGACTTCTTGATGAACACACAAGAAGACTCGAAGCTGATCTATGTAACAAGCTTACACCAGAGTTCCTTGATGAACACACAAGGATACTCGACTTCTTGATGAACACACAAGAAGACTCGAAGCTAAATCAATATAAACAATAATAGGAAGATGAATTGGGGAAGGATAGAAGATAAAAGTACACAAAGATCAATTGAGGAAGAAGATGATCTTTGTGGAAGAGCCAACAAACAAACTAGGGTTCTATGGAGGCTAGGTTGGAACTCTTGCCTCTCATATAACACCAACGACCTATTTATAACCTAGGGTTAAGAAGAAAAGAAATATGGGCCGCAAACAAGAAATCCATACGACGACGTACGTATGCCCTAACTAGGTACGTATGTCCCTGAACCAAAAGAAGAACTGTTGACATCGACGTACGTACGTCCTAACACCAAAGAAACGTTATGCCCAACTCTACGTACGTACGTCCTAACTAGGTACGTACGTCCTGGAACAAACAACAACCTGACAGACTTTGAACGAGAGTAAGAAGACACGAGACGACGCTCACACATCAAGGTACTTCCTAATAATGACGTCAAGGCGAGATAACCTCGGACACTCCTAACCTAGTCACAAAATGATGTCAAACAACCGAATGCCGGTTTCAATCTCCCCCTTTGACATTCATTTTGGGATAAAAACCTATGACTCTAAACGCACTTATAATACGTGCTTACAAACCCAAACCAAACACAACGACATTTATAATACATGCCTACAAGAACACTCACACTCAATACTAACCAATGAGACGATCATCATCTTGAAAATCACATCCTAAGACACCAACACAAGCTTCAAGATAATACGTAATGAATCACCATTATATGATAATCAACGGGAACATGAAGCTTTGCAATCAGAGACGAGGCGGAAGCAATGCAATCCATAAACCAATCAGAGAATCAACGGAAGCTTTCAGGAAATACTCCCCCATACTTCACGAATTTCAAACATGAATACTTGTGCTCCCCCACAAGTGAAGCATACCCGAAACATGACCCAAGATAAACTAACAAAGAAGAACAAGATGTTAGTATTAGAGTTATAATCTTCCCTGTTTTCTCACAAAAGAAACAATGTGTCAAAGAAAAGTAGTAAGAAAAAACTAAACCATAACAAACAAAAGAAAAAAAGAGAAGAATAAAACATGTTAACATGAAATAGATATGGAACAGAAGATATAGAACAAACTCTTGTCAACACAACACAAACACCATCAATATGAGAAAAAAATCCTTAACTAAAACAACTTCACAAACCTTAACAAGAAGATAAAGAGAAAAGAACATATGTACCATAAAAATGAAGAAGAATACATCACGAAATTCCTAAAATAGTAGCCAATCCCAATCCGTACAAAAATAAGAGGCAATATATGAGGATAAACAAAAGATTGAACAAATAAGAGAATTGAAGTGCATCATAAACTAAACCTCGGTGTGTGTTGATGCAATGCAATGCATAAAGAGAGAGAAAGTTCACCACTAGAACACACCCTTTGAAGACCTAGAATATAGAACCATCAACAAGAGACATACGATTAGTAAGTGAGCATAGAAGAAACAAACTTCAACCCTCTTTGAAACAAACGTTATGAGTAGAAGGCAAACGAATATAAATATGATCTTTCAAATGAAAACCAAGATATCCAAAAGGCAAAGGAATATAAACTTTGTATGCCTTACATAAAAGTAATGAACATGCGCTTGGATTTTTATTTTGCCGCATGTGGTGGAGTTTAGTCTACATTACTTCAATGTCATTCCCGCGTGGGAGGGATTTTTGCCTCCATCTTTTGAAATACACGAAGGTAGGGTGTAGCCTACATCTTTTTGACAAACACAAACTCAAGAAGTGCAATACCATGATAACGTGCAACACAAGAACTAACATCTTTTGAGTGCATCCGTCAGAGCATGAACCTCACAACCCCAACGGGTTCTTAGCCAACTGATATTGCTTTAAAGACAATCAAATGGTTGGGGATAAAGTGAGTCATTGACCACTAACAAGAGTTGTAAAAGGAAGATAAGAATGCTCAATAACACGAACAACAAGATGAACATTAACCAAAACAGAGGAGAGATAGCTCAAGATAACATAAATACTCGAGAGATAAAAAAGTTCTATGAGCTCAAAGAATATATAAGTGGTTTCCAAATAAGCGAGGAAAAATGCATGATACATACCAAAACATACTTAAGAGTTCAGAAAGAGAAAACACCCAAACATATTGCAACTTATTTAAGACAATTGAATTAAACAAATATCTCAGAAAAGATGCATCCAACAACACATACATGGAATAAATAAATAATAAAAAAAATAGAAGGAATAACCAACAACCTTTTTTTTTTTTTTATTAATAATGTATTCAGACATGCAGCATGATCTGCAAGCTAAACAAACAAAACATAAAAAATAGAAGCACCAAACAAATAGCCTATGTGGTTAGAGAAATATGCAATTCAAATAACACAAGGCTAGAAATAAACTACATCATCCCAAATATAGGACACCAACAGACTTTTGCAAGTCTAGAAAAACCTTTAACTTATCTTTTCTTACCCATACTTGCTTGGTACTCGGCGTACTCATTTTGGGTATAGAAACGATATGAGATTTCCCCTTACAAAGCTTTGTAAGAGACTTGTCCTTAACTAACTCCACCTTAGTCTTTAACTTCCTTTTGTTGGAGTACCTGTTTTTCTAAAACCTATAGAGTTCCAAGGTTTAGAAAACGCACAAGAAGGAAAATAAGAATCAACATGATTATAATTATAAGGAACACGGGAATAGCATTTAACATGTTGATTAAAAGCTCAACAAAAGATATCCAAATGACCATCTCTACCACATTAAGAACAATGAAAAACATTAGACATACTCAAAGAATTCTTATAAGGAGATGTGGTAGTAGAAGATGAAACATGTATGTCACCATTGTATTTGTGACATGGTGCCTTAACAAGATCTATACCTCCATTATTAGAACAATATGGTTTATCAGCAAAAACAACCTTACCATTAGCTTTAGACTTAAACTTTTTAAGAGAAACATGCTGAAAAGTATTAATATTAAGTCTAGTCTCAATAGGTGGGGTAGGCAAAAGAGTAGGCAAGCTAGATTATTCAAAAGTAGTCACACTCGATAAACAACGACTACAATCAATATTAGGAAGGTCAAATATGGTTTTGTTCATATCCTGCAATTTGAGTTGAGTAGATACAAAATCTTTCTTGGTTACCTCAAACTCAACTAAAAGGGATTTATATCTGTTTTCACCTTCATGATTAGCCTTCTGCAGATCTGCAATTCTACACAACAAGTCAAGCTTTTCTTGTTCAAATAATTTAGAAATAGAAATTGAATCATCTGCAGCAGAAAGAATTTGTTTTTCAAGAGTCTCAACTTTATCCTGCAAAGTAAGATTAGCTTTATCCAATTTTTCAATTTTGGATTCATAAACTTCCCCTTGTAGTAAGTAATCTTCTGCACAAGATTTGAGTCTTTGTTCTAAAGAATAATCAATCATATTCTGCAAAACACCAGTATCTTCAAACCAAAAGTTATTAGAATTATTAGAAAATCTATTTGCAGGGCAAGAAGATTTAGTTTTAGTCATTATCGTTGCACTTAAAGGATCTACGCGTGAGCCATTACACTCCATAACAAGCGCCCTACGATTGATCCCAATTGAAAACCCAATATGTGCGATATAACAATAGTGAAACAAACAATAAAGCAGTAAACAAGTAAGAACACACGATATTTTTAACGTGGTAAAACCCAATACGGGAAACGTCCACGGTTGTCCTCGCGACAACAAATAAATCCACTAGATGAAAAGAGATGTACAAACCTATCAACTACCTGCAATCAGTGCGACTTGACACTACTGGTTATCTCTAACACCTTGACTTCACCAGAGTACCTTGATGTACGCACAAGACACTCGACTTCTTGATGAACACACAAGAAGACTCGAAGCTGATCTATGTAACAAGCTTACACCAGAGTTCCTTGATGAACATACAAGGATACTCGACTTCTTGATGAACACACAAGAAGACTCGAAGCTGATCTATGTAACAAGCTTACACCAGAGTTCCTTGATGAACACACAAGGATACTCGACTTCTTGATGAACACACAAGAAGACTCGAAGCTAAATCAATATAAACAATAATAGGAAGATGAATTGGGGAAGGATAGAAGATAAAAGTACACAAAGATCAATTGAGGAAGAAGATGATCTTTGTGGAAGAGCCAACAAACAAACTAGGGTTCTATGGAGGCTAGGTTGGAACTCTTGCCTCTCACATAACACCAACGACCTATTTATAACCTAGGGTTAAGAAGGAAAGAAATATGGGCCGCAAACAAGAAATCCATACGACGACGTACGTATGCCCTAACTAGGTACGTAACTCTAAATTTACCTGATAGCCTTGAATTCTACCCTTAGTTGCTCACTTTCAACTAGTAATCAGATGGAGGAGAGTGTTATAGGAATTGATTGGAAACACATCGTGTACAGTGGAATCTCTAAGTGATGGGGATCAAGAACCTATCTATTTCCATTTGGTCAATCTCAATGGCATCTTTGTTAAAAATATTTTTGGGGTGAGTCCTACTTTCACTTGTAGAAAAATTCTAGAAATACTTTGTAAACCTCTTTAAGAATTGTAGTAGTAATTGATACTATATATTGTCGCCAATGGAGTGTAACTCTTTCAATACAAATATAATTTGGTAGGGGTCTGCCTTATAACCCCAGCAGGAAATAAAGATTTATCTCAAAAATTTCGAAAGTTCAACACAACATATTCAGAAACTCAACACCACATATGTTCTCTTTAAACTCAATAATATTTGATACTTCTGTAAATTCGTTTCAAAATAGTACTCTAGTTCCTTCCATCGATCATTACTTAATAAAAAGTTGGGTCAAAACAAACAAACTTGGACACTAAGGGTTTTTTGATAGTTATGGTATCCACTAAAATAAATCTAAAAAAAAAAAAAAAATATATGTAGACAAACCAAAATAACCAAAGGTTCCCCCTTAAATGGTTGGAGAAGGCATCTAAGCGAATGAAGAAATGGGCAGATCAGAAACGGCGACCAGATCCTTTTCAAGTTGGCGACTTAGTATTCTAGCACACAATGCATACCCACTAAAAAAAATGATTGTCTATAGAAAAAATAATTACTTCAAAATCAACAGGTACACCAAGTCCATTCTTAAATAAATCTTATAATTTTTGTGTTTTCACCCATACATGTATTTACAACTCATTAAGTAATGGGACATTACAGTCCCTTCTGTAGACCATAGAGAAAAAACCATTTTTCTAAAATTTCGTGTGAATTGTATTAATGAATCAAATCAGATTACAAGGTACAATTAAGCGAAAATAAAGCTATTAAATGAAAGAACTCAGACAAAAGACAAGTTTTAATAGACAAACTGTCCAATACAATCAAGATATATACTTCCAACCAGAAAACCTCCCCTTGAGTTCAATGACTAATGTCAAAGAGTTGCATCAGTTGAAGACTCATTGATTTGCATTCCCAGTTTAAGTCCACAAATATTCAATCACATACATAATGTTGTGCACTCCTGTTAGTGTATCAACGAGTCATTCACCACGATTGATGTATATATCCATTACCGAGCTCTCTCTTACTCGGATCTCCAAATACCGACTTAGCACTTATTTCATCCGACTCCAAAAGAAGTTATATCCGATATGCTCCCCTTTACTCGCAAAGCCTACTTGGATACAAAACCTTCCGAGCTTATCCGACTTGGGGCTACCTCATTAAAATCAAATCTCTTTTCAGTTACATATCTTTTTCATTAAAATCCCCAGATATTCGCTTATCCGTTGATCCTACCGTTAAGCCATTAATTGCTAGTCCACCTATAAAAGGAAATAGGTTTGGCTTGATTCTGGATCGACCCGTGTCCAGATACGTAGGCAACTATCATCGCTCTGATACCTCAGCCACTTTTAAAAACTCAAACCTCTCCCCTCCGATCATCTTCTCCAACTTTTCGTTCTCAAACTTCAACAACATTTACATTGGCGCCGACTGACTGTGAACGAACAACACCTGACGGAGACCATGGCTGGAGTCACACAAGAACAGTTTGAAACCATCCAAAAGCAACTTAGCGATCAACAAGAACAGATCAATAAGTTGCTTTCGGAAAATGCTCAGCTCAAAAGCACCACCGCTCCACCGGCAAATGATCACACAACTGATGAGATCAACACCAACAATCCCATTATCCCCACTTCCAACAACACTACCACCCCTACCATGGCAGAAATGCAGGAAACTCACAATCGCCTTCTGCAACTCTCGGCCAAATTAGATAAGAATCTCCAAGAATCTGTTAAGGCCAATACGGCCCAAAAGGTTGCTAATACCACCCTTAAAAAATACAGAACAAAACCCCTACATGATGACCTTCTTCACCAGGAACCACCCCCACACTTCATTCCCCCCAAGTTCACAACCTATGATGGAAGTGGTGACCCTATGGACCACGTCCTACAGTTCAAAACCAGCATGGCCTTGTGGCCCAAGTATAAGGATATTTTCTGCAGGCTTTTCTCAGCCTCGTTACGAAGTAGTGCTATCGACTGGTACCACCGACTACCTGAGCGTTCGATCACATCGTACGACCAGCTCGAAGCACTCTTTGTCACTCAATACATCCATAACAAGCGGCGAAAAATCGAAGTAACTGCATTATTCCGACTTAAGCAAGGTGACACTGAAACCACCAAGAAGTTTATGACTCGTTTCAAGAAGGAGTGTCTCAAAGCAGATAGTCCAGATGAGAATGCATGTCTGTTAGCATTCATCTCGGTGGTTCACCCTAAAATTGCCTTGGGAAAAAACATCATCCTGGACGCACCACCGACACTGGAGGATCTGTATGTCCGTGCCGACAAGTATATCAAACTCGAAGAAACACTGGCAAAAACAAGAGAACATGTCTCCACGGTACAGACAATCAAACCTCAGCCTTCCAATTCCAAGGAAACAAAGGGGACCTACCGAGGAAAGCAATCCAATAGCTCGATCAAGCATAAGTTCTCCAATCCATTCAAATGTTCATACACCTAGCTATATGAACTAATCAAGGAAGAGGATTACTTCAAACCAACGATTCACGAGCTTGAGCCCATTGAAGAAAATCTATACTGCAAGCTACACAAATGCTGACATCATGCCACAGAAGACTGTCGGTACCTAAGGACTTACTGCCACCAGCTCAAAGTAGAAGGGCACCTGAATGACTTCTTAGCTGAAGAATCAGCTGACCTCCGTCAAAAGCTTAATGACAAACGCAAGAGAACTGATAGCCCCTCAAAGACAAAAGGTACAATCAACATGATCATGGATACCCGACCACCTGAATGGACTGCCCGAGCTAAACGATAGAAGGTGAATCATATACACCACACATTTCAACTCACTCATCAGGCTAGAATAACTAAGCAAGTGCAGGGAAAGAATGCACTAATATTCTCTGATTTCGACTTGAAGATGGTGTGTCTACCACACAACGACGCTCTCGTTGTCCACATCCGACTTGGGGGATGGACCACTAAGAGGGTGCTCATAGACCCAAGAAGCTCTTGTGATGTCTTGTTCAATAAAGCTTTCGCTCAGATGCTTATGCCCGACTCCGTCTTGCAAGCACCTAGCGTAACTTTTTTCGCATTCAACTCAACTGAGACTGTGGCAAAGGGACAGATTACCCTCCCCGTCTCCACTGGGGAAAAAGAGGACGAGGTCACAGTAGAATGCCTCTTTTACGTCCTTGACGTTCCCACACAATTCAACGCCATTCTAGGTCGGAAATGGATCCACAAAATGGGGGCTGTTCCATCCACCTATCACCAGGTCATAAAATTTCCTGGACCTAACGGCATAATGGAGCTCCGAGGTGACCAGATCGAGGCACATGGCTGCCACGCCATTCCTGAAGTCATACCCCTCCCCAACAAGGAAACCACCGAAAAGACAGTTGTTAGCTCTGAAAAGCTCACTGTCAACCAAATATCTGAAGCCGCTGAAGGCAAGGCCATCACTGAGCCAATATCTGAAGCCACTAAAGGCAAGGCCATCACTGAGCCAATATCTGAAGCCGCTGAAGGCAAGGCCATCACTGAGCCAATATCTGAAGCCACTAAAGGCAAGGCCATCACTGAGCCAATACCTGAAGCCGCTGAAGGCAAGGCCATCACTGAGCATATATCTGAAGCCGTTGAAGGCAAGGCCGTCATCGAGCCACTTAACCCTCCGACTATATAGAAGGGTGAACAAGTTAACATAGGCACTGAAGCTGAGCCTAAATTTGTTTATGTAGGGGATAATTTAGATCCTATTGTAAAAGAGCAACTCGTTGCCACATTGAAAATGAATAAGAATATTTTTGCTTGGTCGTACACCGATATGCCAGGAATAGATACTAATATAGCATGTCACAAACTGAATGTCGACCCCACAAAAAGGCCAATTAAACAAAAAGCTCGGAAGTTGGCACCACACTTAGCAAAGGCTGTCAACACCGAAATCCAAAAGCTAATTGACGCCAAATTCATAAGGGAAGTCAAATATCCTGTCTGGCTCGCAAACATCGTCGCCGTTATGAAACCAAATGGCAAAGTACGGGTCTGCATAGACTTTACCGACCTCAACAAAGCATGTCCAAAAGACAACTTTCCTTTACCACGAATAGACAAGCTCGTTGATGCCACTGCAGGTCACGAGCTACTCTCAATGATGGATGGTTATTCAGGATATAATCAAATCAAGCTCGCGCAAGAAGATCAAGAGAAAAATGCATTCATCACAGAAAGAGGCACGTACTGCTATACTGTCATACCTTTTCGACTACGTAATGCAGGAGCCACGTATCAACGACTTGCGACACAAATGTTCGAAGATATGATAGGCAGCACTATGGAGGTATATGTGGACGACACGATCTTGAAAAGCAAACTCAAGTCATCTCACATAACCGACCTCGAGAGAACCTTCAAAAGACTACACGACTACAACATGAAGATCAATCCAAAAAAATGTCTCTTTGGAGTCGCATCCGGTAAATTCCTTGGTTACCTTATTACGCAACGAGGAATAGAAGCTAATCCTGAAAAAATCAGAGCCATACTGGACATGCCGAGTCCATCAATGAAAAAACAAGTGCAGAAATTAAGTGGAATGTTGGCCGCACTAACAGATTCATTACTCGTGCATCAGACAAACAAAGACCACTTTTGCAACTACTCAAGAAAGGCTCAAAGTAAGAGTGGACAACAGAATGTCAACGATCATTTGACGAGTTAAAGCTTTACCTAGCAACTCCACCGGTTATAACAATACCTCAGCCTGAGGATGTACTCGGATTATATCTCGGCACCTCAGAACATGCAATCAGCGCCGTCCTCTTCAGAGATGAACAAGGTAACGAAAAACCTATTTATTTCATTAGTAAAACTTTATTACAATCCGAGCTCAGGTATTCTAGCCTTGAGAAAGTAGCATTAGCATTGTTATTTTCTTCTCGAAAGTTAAAACCATATTTCCAGTCGTACAAAATTAGAGTTATAACCGATGCCCCCTTGAGGCAAGTATTGGAAAATAAAAACAAATCCAGTAGAATGGCCAAGTGGGCCCAAGAGCTTGGTGACCATGAGCTCATTTTTACACCTCAGAATAGTAAAAAAGGATAGGTCATAGCCGACCTCCTCGTTGATTACCCAATCGAGGATATAACTTGGGTACCCGAGGTAGAACTGTGCAATGACTCCCAACAAAAGGAACCTATGTGGAAAATATATGTTGATGGGTAACACTTATATCTCCTGGAAAAGTCATACTTGAAAAGTCGATACGCCTGAACTTTACGTCTTCCAATAATGATGCAGAATATGAAGCCCTAGTAATTGGCTTACAAATGGCAAGGGATCTAAACTTGCAAAAGATTCAGATTTACAGCGACTCGCAATTGGTAGTAAGCTAATTACTTGGTGACTATGAGACCAGAGAGGAGGAGACATTAAAGTTATACCTCCAACACACAAAGTACTTATTAAGTAACTTCAAAAAATGGGAAATCTAGCATATTCCCCGAGATGACAACCGACATGCAGATAGCCTTGCCTACCTTGTATCTCAAATCGACATGGAGGCAACTAGACAAAAACATATTGAGGTAAGGAACAAGCCAGCATATGAGGACGAAATTCATCATGTCCATGAAATATCCAACTTCATTGACATAACTGAACAAGAAATTCAAGACTCGTGGATGGGCCCAATAATAAACTATCTCAATGGATTTTATCCAGACGACGAGGTCGGAATTAGAAAATTGGAACGAAAAACTAAGAGTTATTTGATCCTAGATGGAAGGCTGTATAGGAAGTCAGTTCGAGCACCCTACCTCAGATGCCTACCACCTAAGCAAGCTCAAATGATCTTAGTAGAAATCCACCAAGGAGAATGTGGAAACCATGCAGAGACTTGTTCTCTAGAACAAAAGGCAAGAAATCAGGGTTACTTTTGGCCTTACATGCAATTCGACTCAGAAATTTTTGTGCAACATTGCGACAAATGTCAACGCTTTTCACCTTTAAAAAATCAACCACCGCGAGATATGAAGACAATATCAAGCCCTTGGCCATTTTCCATGTGGGGACTCGATATAGTAGGACCACTATCAAGAGACAAAACCAAGAAACGCTTCCTCTTGGTGGCCACCGACTATTTTACAAAGTGGGTAGAGGCAATCCTACTTCGAAAAATTAGACAACAAGAAGTTAAGAATTTCATCTGGAAATTCATAATCACCCGATTTGGTTTACCACATACACTTGTCACTGACAATGGTCAACAATTTTGTGGAAGTATAATCAAAGAGTTTTATTCGAATTGGAGGATCACTCATGCATTATCCATGCTGTGGTATGCACAAAGTAATGGCCAAGCTGAGGCCACTAACAAGACAATAATGAATACCCTAAAGAAAAAGTTAGAAGCAGAAAAGGAAAAATGGATACAAGAGTTGGATAGAGTCTTATGGGCCTATAGAACGACTCCAAGAAGCTCGACAAGAGTGTCACCCTTTGCATTGTGCTATGGTACTGAAGCCATTATACAAACTGAGTTAACCTATTTAACAACAAGGTCGGAATTGGTAGAGTCAGTTGAAAACGAGAATTTCCTAGCACATGAGGTGGATATGTTGGAGGAAAAAAGAGACGGAGCTATTATACAAACAGCTCGCTACCAACAAATATTAAAAATGAGTTATAACCAAAAGGTACGGTTAAGGAACTTCCGACTCGGAGATTTGGTCTTGAGGCAAACATTCCAGAATACTAAGATTGCTGGTGATGGAAAATTCAATCCCAACTGGGAAAGACCCTACGTCATTCAGTACGACTTGGGGAACGGAGCGTACAAACTAATCGATTACGAGGGGAACCAAGTCGATAGACCTTGGAACGAAAAATATCTTAAGGCTTATATTCCCTAAAATCATAACATTGTACTTATGCTTCAATTCTATACTTAGATTATTTTAAACATACAGAAGTATTTTGATAGACAAGTCAAATAGTTTCAACAAATCTTTCATACTACACATTCAAGCTCAAAACAAAAGAAACGTAGGACCGACCTCAGTCGAAATTATCCCACTATTGTTTGTTACATCCAACACTTGTTTTCAAAACAACTAAACCTCACATCTCTCAAAAACAAAAGATACATTTCACCCTCTGTGATCATATTCACATCCTCTTGAGTTTTCTGAACATCGACGTTAGTAGCTGCCACCTCGCTAGCGTTCACGAGCTCATCCACCATTCCATTAATCCTCTCCTGTTCAGCTAGCCGATCTGTTTCAAGGTGAGCTTAAGCCTCTGCACTTATCTGTTCATCATCAACCAAAGGGTCAAACTCGACATCTAGCCTTTTCAGCTTATCTTCCCGACATAAGCCTCTTCGCCGCCAATAGTATGCCAATTTCTGCCACCCAGTAATACTTTCTACCGAGGTGGCATTGTCGGCTTCATACTTTTCATTTACACTTTTCAGCTCGGCTTCCAACTCAACAACCTTTTTGTTGGCCTCCAGAATCTCATCAGTCAAACCCCTCACCTTGCCTTCTTCTTTGCTCAACCGACTATGCACTTTTCTCAGCTTGGCTCTTTCAGCAGCAAGCTCATCCCTAGCTTGCTTGGCCTCCTTTTCCTTATCATTGGCACGTTCAAGCAAAGCCATCCACTTGATATGAACAATGTTCATCTGAGAAAATGGTTCATCACTTTAGTAAAATTGAAACACAAAAAGGGAAGACAAAAACAGCATGTTCAGCCAGAGTGCACACCTTATACATAAACGAGTTTAGATCTTTGAAGTCCTACAGGATAGATCCCTCACAAACCGGAGCTCCATCAGCGTCCAAGGCCATCCGCTCCATCGGCGTGATGCACATGTCTTCGTCATCCCAAGCTGAATCGTTGGCCTTGACATAGGTATCCTTAAAAGGGAAAACAAGCGCAAAATGCTCCTCAGCAGGTCGGACTGGAGCAGCGTTATCACAACCCTGAACAGCCTTCAACTTCTGTTTCTTCTCCTTTAGAGCTTGAGCTCGTTCAACTTCTTTCTCTCTTCCGAGTCTTTCGACATCACTTAGAATGGTCACACCTGGTGAAGCCACAGATACTGACTTCGAATTCTTCCTCTTCCTTGAAGATTCCATGTCCAAGGTTCCACGACAAAATTGACTACTAGGGGGACGAGGAACCGGTTTCGGAGGCATTGGTAGAGCAGCTACAACTTCGATGGGCAAATCACCAGGTCGGGCAACAGCTACACTTGCAACAGCCTTAACAACTGGAAGTTCTTTTTTCTTCCTTGACTTCCTAGCCTTGGAAGTAGAAGGTTCAGCCAACTCGACGTCAACAACCGCTCTTTTCGACTTTGGATCTCGGAAAAGATGAGCCAGGTGAGGAAGAATTTCACGTTTAAGCTCCCACGTCTTCCTAGCAAACTTCAGGATGTTACTTGGGATGAGGCGATCGTCGATCTTCTGATTGTAATCTCGAGTATGATCTATATCACCTAACAAGAGCAAGTCAGAAAACATTTATATAAAGAAAAGGCACATAAAGAAGCAACCACAAACAAAAGCCAGACGAGCTCGGTACCTATCTTAGGCATGCACATATGTTTGAGATATGCACTGGGTCTACAGAAGGAACCCCTAATTCTATATACAGCGGACTTTTTGCAATTATCATTTGAGCTCAGTGCACTATACAGCTCGTGGGGTCCATGCTCGGGCCTCCCATTCAATAAAAATGAAAAATCGGAAGTCCGACCCTGCACGCACGTGAAGTAGGCAACTACGTCGGCTTTGCATATGTCGTAATTGTCAAGCTTGTTCAACTCCTCAAATATTAGCATAATCTTCCAGAAGCTACTATTCATCATAACTGGGGCTTTGTCATAGTGATTTAGAACGTCGCATACAAATTTGGAAAATTAAGGGAAGTCGCATCCCAGCTCGGAGCTGACCCTCGCATATTAACGTTGACGTGTCATCTCCACTAAGGTTGAATAATCTACTATCTACCCTATACATTTCTAGATCTCGGATTTTAATATTGTAAGCTGCCCTAATCTCGGGAAAGGCCTTCCAAACGAGCTCAATAGCCATTTCGTGTCGGCTACTAACATCTCATCTACTGAATTATCAGCTCGGCTAGTGCTAGCCTCGGTCTCACTAATGTTTTCATCTATGTATTCTTCTTCTTCACTCATATCCTACGATTACGAGAAACTCACAGATCTCAAGCAACAATAAAGAACAACAATGGCGGAAAAGTAAAACAAAGCAAACACAAAGAGGCACAAACCAGTTTTAAGGAAAAGAATATGATAACTCATAGTAAATAAAACTCAGGGAACGGAATATGGCAATAACAGTTAAAGGAAAACAACCAGACTCACCGGAGAGCACAAAATAATCAAACAAAAGACAGAAAGAAGAAGAGAAAGCAAAGAAGGAGGTTACCTCTGCAAATGAGCGATTAATTCCTTAAAAGGCTAAGTGCAAACCTTTGGTCTTTTCGGCCAGTTACAAGTAAGGTTTTATATAAAAACCCGTGCTAAATCTCAGCCACACATCCATCACAGCATTAACGGTCAGATATCGATCTCAAAACCTAACCGCTTGACTATTCACTTTCCCACCAAATCGCTTTTGATTTTTGAAATAATGCACAAGGCAATATTTACACGTGTGCCGACAACACACGCATCTCGAGGAGCAATCATACCTCTACTCCTTGAAACCCTAACCTATTGTTCAATGCAGCACGCAATGGCATCTTGACTCCTAAAAAATCATTACGCTTAACAACCGAGTTCCTCTCTACTTATTTTCATTCACTCTAAAGAAAATTCTTCTTTCTTTAGCCCAAATGAAAAGGGGCTATGTATATACCCATTACCGAGCTCTCTTTTACTCGGATCTCCAAATACCGACTTAGCACTAATTTCATCCGACTCCAAAAGAAGTTATATCCGATATGCTCTTCTTTACTCGCAAAGCCTACTAGGATACAAAACCTTCCGAGCTTATCCGACTTGGGGCTACCTCACTTTTATTCCGAGTTCAATATTCCAAAATCAAATCTCTTTTCAGTTACATATCTTTCTCATTAAAATCCCCAGATATTCGCTTATCCGTTGATCCTACTGTTAAGCCATTAATTGCTAGCCCACCTATAAAAGGAACTACGTTTGGCTTGATTCTGGATCGACCCCTGTCCAGATACGTAGGCAACTATCATCGCTCTGATAGCTTAGCCACTTCCAAAAACTCAAACCTTTCCCCTCGATCATCTTCTCCAACTTTCCATTCTCAAACTTCAACAACATTTACAATTGACTTCACACTTTGTAAGTGATACTGACAATATCGTATGTTTCGTGACACTAACCTCCTCTAGTGCCCTCCAACACCTTGTAAGCTCTAATACCTTTAGTGGTTTGCAGTTGCTCAGTATAGTAAGCAACCCAAATTTGTAAACGTAACAATTTGAGAGGGACAATTTCCTCAAATTTCAAAGATTGCTATCTATGACTTGAGAATTATACTCGTTGAGACGGAAAAGATTGGGATATAAGGAAGGAGAGCATAGTATACTGAATGTATCCAACTTCCTGCGGTTTATGCCAATCTCCTGGACGACATGGGTATTATGCTCATCCGTTTGTCCTTGCAAAGCCATTACCGGTAATGCAGCCCCTTAAGGGTCATGGAAAGAACTCGGAGCATGGTTAATCTGTTAAAGATGAACTCACAATAAGATTGCTACTGAGTAAAATATAATTTTTGCTATGTATAAACTCACAGTCTCACACACAAAATCCCGCGAAAGAATAGAATACAATAATTGTGCAAGTGAATTACAAGGTATTTAATAAGAATACGAAATTCAGATTTATAATAAAAGACCTATTCGGATCCGAATTCGGATTTTAATATGTTTTTTAAAAATATTTATGTAGAAAATTGTCAGATTTAGTCAGGTTTTCGGATATATCTCGGATTCGGATTAATTTTTTAAACCTGAATCGGATTCGGATTCGGGATTTGTCCATAAATTATGGTGTCCAATTATATCCACGTCTTTCATTCGCAAAAGTAAAGTGGAATATAAATTTATAGTTTTTTTATAAAGTAATTAAAATTGAAAATAGGTATCAAAAACCAATTGATAGAAAATGATTTATGAGCGAATTGGACTGCCCACCTGTTTTAATTGCAAATTAGAAACTGGCCACTGGTTTTTTTCAACAATATTCGAGACTGCCCACTACTTTCTACTTTCTGGTGGTCAAGTGACCATTGACCTGGTCAAGCTTTATTCTTTTACTGAATTGTTCTTTTATTTCTCTAACTAGCTGGCGGGTAAATACCACGTTGGCAAGCCAATGATATATATCCAAGTGAATGGTTTAAGATCTAATTGTTTTAAGATGAGATATTGTGAAATCGAGGATAATCTAAGGGACATAATTAGTGTACCGCTAAACTTTGTCTTCCCTAAATCTATTAATAATCTCTATTAAAGTTGGATTTGCCCTTAAGGAAAATTTTTCTTTCCAAATTAGATCAAATTTGATGCTTCAATTGAAGAGAATTTAACAAAGATTGAAATTTAAAGGGTTATTATTGTAAATTTATATCTAATATGGCTTAAATAGCTAGATGGCTACATTTAAAAGCACTATGGGCATATCTGTCTTTTTTCACAAATATATTAATGGCTAACCAATGAATTTAATGGCAATGTGACTATATTTATCTTATTAGCCAAAAAATAAAAATTAAATAAATAAATAAAATATAATTTCGTACTTTACCTTCTTCTTTTCTCAATATTTACCGATGTTCCTCATACATCAAATTCAATCTATCCTTTATTCCTTCTCTAAATAATGATTGGGAAAAAAACACACACACACACGCTTAGGGTACAGCTGCGTGAAAACCTCTACTTCGACCCCGAAGAGAATATACGAAGAGGTTCTTCCCATTACAACCTTCATTACAACAGACTATGTGAATATATGCACGCAATAGTACAAATTACAATATTGTGCGTCTTCCATTTTCCTTTTAGTACAGGTTAGAAACAAAATTATATAGGCTTTATAACCATATAACATGATTATGTTGCGTAATTATAGCATATTTTTTTAGATTAGTTTAATCTTATTTATCAATTATACTCAAAAATTATTTGAAAAGCTGGCCTTCGGCTAGGGCTGGAAACGGGTCGAATTCAGATCGGATGTAAATAAATCTGAAGCTGGATCCGAATTCGATTCGAGTTTAAATAATTAATCCGAATCCGAGATTTACCCGAAAACCCAACTAAATCCGACAATTTTCTATATAAAATCTTTAAAAAACAGATTAAAATCTGAATCCGGATATGAATAGGTCTCTTATTATCAATCCGAATCCGAATTTTATTTCGGATGTATTCTTATATGTGAATCCGACATATTCGGATTCGGTTAAATCCGCATCCACTTCCAGCCCTACATTCGGCCAAAGGTTACCCCGGGATATAAATTCAATAGTGCTTTCTGAAATGATGTATAACCTAGACATAACCAAAGCTCAACCCAATAACTTGACAATGAAGTGATATTTTTTTTCCAAAACAAATTTTATTGATATTTTTATTTTTTGTTAAAGAAAAATTATTTTATTGATAAGCTCAAAGAATTACATAAAAGTATAGGATAAACGCGCTACAAATTGCGCTGCGAGTTCTTTCTTTGGGGATTACAAAACATTAGGGATACACCTAAATATAAATTTTGAGGTTTTTTTCCTGATTTTTGTCGTGAAAGTAGGGACTGAGAGAATCAGAAGATATAATTTATATATAGGTCCCACCATTTTTTTTACTAAAACTAAAAGCCGAAGTCCAACAATATTTTTTGATTAGCCAGCAGGCCAGGTGGGCTTTCATTGTAACTTATTACATACCTCTTTATATCAAGTATAGATTTGTGTAGATGAAATACTTATTATAACAAATCTACACATAGATTTGTCGATAAGCATGTGACTCAAAGGTAGCATCCCTCTCACAAAGTGAAGATGTTGTGGGTTCGAAACACGTCAGTAGCTGATTGTTTGATTAAACGTTTCCCACGTAAATTTAAAAGAGGTAGGGTTCCTCTCAACCTCGCTTATTAATAATAATAATAAGAAAAAAAATATATATGTTACCTACTATAATAATCTTCAATAAGCACATATATTTTGCAATCCAAAATTGTATCCTATGCTTCAACTTGATCTTTCAGTAGTTTTGTTGGGTGCATTAGTTGTGAAAGGTTACTTTACTACTGCAAGTTACTATATACTATGTTCTTGCTAAACCCATTTTTATATTCAAAACATAAGCCTAGACTCCAAACAAAAAATGAATAAAATCATATGATCAGTCTAATTCATGGTTTGAACATTCATAAGGTTAATCATACCATGGTTTATTGTCACAATGAAGTAAAAAAATAATGAAAAATTCAATAATTGCTAGATATTATATTTAGCTCAAAATCTCAGTCAAACATTCAAATAACAAGTATTTGATGAGAAACCATTTCAAAAATTGTAATCAACTGTACTTACGAAAATAAAAATAAAAATTAGTGGTGTAATAAAACTGTAAAAATGAGAATTAAACCAATGACATACATTAACAAAAACCTTTCCAAGAGACTACCACCTAATTTACACTATTTAATAACATTCGTGTATATAGCACGGGCCTTATAACTAGTCTAATTAAGTAGGCTACCAAATTTTAAATTTTTAGTGAGAGAACTTCTTTCTAATGGAAAACAAAAAGAAATATAAATTAAAATAAAATCACATTAATGTCTTAAACAATTGAATCAAATTAGATGCTGATAATAGATATGATTTAAACATTATTTTCTTTCGAATCGATGATATGATATACGTATAATATTTTTACAATGAAACAAATCGATATGCCTTGGGAATGAGACTTATAATGTAGAGGGCCCCTCATCGGAGGGGTTTCAGCTTCAATAGATGTGATTGAATAAAGGATCAGACCTGTGACCTCAGGTTTATCGGAAAACATTTAAACAACCGGTAAGCTGAATTTATATTCATACCATGGCTCTTGTGAATTGAAATGCAAAAATAAATGAATGAAACATGAATTCAATAAGACTAAGACTTAAGGAACATTATGATGCCTTACAAAGATCAAGAATAACAAGTTTATATATATACATTTTTTTTTCGTGAAAATAAACATATTTTATAGAAGAGATAGGTTTTTGCAGGTGATACACTTGCCCACATGAATGTTGAACTCGTGTCTTCAATGCAAAGTGTGGTGTCGTGATAAAACAATGTGTGCATTGATAAAACAAAATTGAAACAAATCTTTTAAAGAAGAATCGTTTAGAGAATCACCACTAACTAATGGCGAATCTTTAACCGAATCTACTTTAAATTTTTGTTTTCTTTCTATTTTATTAATGCAATTGTTTTTATCGCCACACAATGCATTGAAGACATAAGTGCAACAACATTCATATGATGTGGTAAGTGCATCGTCTATACAACCTACCTCCGCTATAAATACATGTTGATTTTCACAAAAATAAAAATACAGATAAATTTATTATTCTTCATCTTGGAAAACATCTCTGTCGGGTTTGGTAGGTGGTATTGTCGTGGGGATGGATCCTACAACTCTTAGGGGAATGCCATGACAATAATATACGGAATGATTTAAGATATATTATAAATGAGGATTTTTTAAGTATTCTCGATTGCAGAGTTTAATATAACTCTTAAGCTAAAGGTGCATGGGCAGAAAGTAATCACATGATAGGTGACCTCTTGGGAAGCGGGCAATTGCTTGGTGATTACCCTACTCCATCAGACGATTGCAATGACCAAGTGTGGTCAATATCGGTCTTGAGTATAGGTCGGTTCGTTTGCCATCTTGACAATACCATCTGCCAAACTCGAGGTGTTATAATCCTACCACTATAAGATAAAGCCAAAGAGAATATACAACCCTAGGGTCTATGACCTTCCTTACCTTTGTGATACTATTACCTGGCACAATTGTGGCCCCTATCTTAGGTTAGATGCTTCTCTAGATTACGCTCCCACTCTCAGCAGGTGACCGTCATTTTCTATAATTCCACTTGTAACAATCCAACACATCATACTCAACATCGATAATGTCCCTTCTTAGCCATCATGGTTATCTAACAGTTGAATTTTCACTGAGCGAAAACATGCTCCCCAAGATATCACCCATCTTGGGACTATACTCCCACCCGACGGGCACACTTAACTTCAGAGTTTATTTTTCCACACATTTGCAACCAAAAGCACTTTAAAAGCCTCGGTGATATATAGTATATTTCGTATCATTCTTTATATTCCCTTGGTAGTACCACCTACCCAATCCGGGTTGTTACACCTACGTTGTAAGTTTGTAGAAGTAATATTTCCCTTCAATTATGTCTACATATCAATCCCCAAAAGCCATGGTATGAGTATACATTAAGTTTTACAAGTTGTTTTTTGTCTCATAATTAAACCTGAGGTCATAGGTATAATCCCTTCTTCAATTACATATTGTGAAGCTGAAACCAATGCAATAAGGGAGCCTATATATCTTTGTAATGAGATTTGGTTCATACATATAAATATTATTAGCTCGAAAAGAAAAATCATGTTTGACCATTTTTTTGTGTTTTATTAGGAAATAGTTCACTCCGAAATTGCAACAACAAGGATTTCAATCGAATTATGATATTTGTAGTTGCACGATATTATATTGGCAATTATTTAAAGGTTTTTATTTGTATTTTCAAATTTTACAAAAAATCCCATGTATTCCACAAACCAACCCATGAATAGTATTAGCCAAAGGACTAGTAGTCTAGTACAATATATATTGAAAGGTACAATATATATTTACATCTTGGTTTATTAGGTTTGAAACCACTTGTGTCAGTTTGACTATTATGACTGAGTTAAATATTATACATAGTTTAAAATTCTGAATCCGGGCGAAATTTCGAATTTGAAAAAAACGGTATATTCTGACATTCCGACACTCGAAACAAAAAAGTCATCTGAAATTTCAGGAATATTCTCGGATTCTCTAAAAACCGACATATACCGCCAAAATTTTGCGAAATGTGTCGGCATTTTAAACTATGATTGTATATATAAATAGTTACTTTACCTTTAGTAATGTAATATAAATTAGAGTTTGATCCTTCCTTCTTCGCAATGTTTAGGCTTTATTTATTTTTATAGCAATTATTTATTTAATAGGCCTAAATGACCTTTTATTAGGCTTTGGAATCATGAGTCCAACTCAGTTGGAGAAGTTGATTTTCTTAAATACCAAAAATACCCATCACATAAAAAGTGTGTAAACTAGATTTTTTTTCTTTTGTCATGCCACATGTTGATATATTGAACACCAATAAATTTCCTTAAGATCTAACCACATATATGATATACTAGTCCTTAGGCCCGTGCAATGCACGGGCATATCTGATTGTTTTAAAGTTTTTTTTTGGGGGGTTTTATATTGCTTTTGGTTTGTAACTTGTAATATTTTGTTTAGCCCGTTTCAAAAGTCTATGATCTGGTATGATTTCATTTAGAATTATTATAAATCTTTGAGTAATGAAATTAAATGATTATTATATATACATGAAAATTAAACCCAAAACATTTGAAGATATCCAGGAGAATGGGATTTTGCAGTACTCTCAATTCTCAAAGTCTCAATTAGAATTTAGTTTGGTTCGGTTGTTGAGGCTTCATCACTTTGGGAAACAATCTTGTCACAATAGTCCATTAGCAGTCGAGCGTCTCTTAATTGGCTTGTAACAGTTAATATCATGAAAATTCGAAATCTTTAACAAACTATTATGATGATAAAGATGAGTTACTTGTAATGTGATGGAGAGATCCCGTTAGGCCTGTAGTTAAGCATTTCCGGAAGGCAACCATACAATCCATACAACACATTTACGTACATTAGATCACAAATTAAGGGACTCAAATTTCATCAAATTGCAGTAAATAAGTCTTACTGCTACTTGGGTCCCTTTTCGTATCCCCACCATTGAAATGTATTGAAGATTATATCATCATCTTTATTGGAGTTTATTTTCTATTTTCATTTACTTTTTGTCAATGCCTAATAAGTGCAAGGAAAAGAAATAGATTACTGGTTCTCCATATTCTTGCAAAATATACTTTTTGTCAAATCTAGAATGTAATTGAAAATGACCATCACAAACATGTTTGACGTGTGTCCACAATAATATCATATTAATATTATTAATGATCTTATTAATAAACTTGCATAGCTGCCCATTTGACTTAGAATACTGGTGAGTTTTGATTTCTGTGTCGTCGAGAGATCTTCAGCAAACATCATATATACATGGATCAAATATAAGCATATAAGCAGACATAGACTTTGAGTGAAGAGGAAGATGGAGAAGTTGTATAAACGTAATAAATCATCTGGTGATTTCAATGTAAATCTTGGTGAGTTTTGAATTTCTCTTCGATTAAGTTATCAATTTCAGCTTAATTGAAGAGATACGGTAAAACCTCGATAAGATAATACCCGATAAATTAATTATCTCCTTTAAATAATATTTTTAGCTGATCCCAACTTGAGCATATGTTAATAAATTAATATTTCGCTAAATTTATTAGATAATACATTTTAGAAAAATCCTTGAATGCCCAACTAATATATAAATTAATATTTTTTCGATATACAAATATATTTTATATTTTTTTTTATAATAAAAGTCAATTTTTGCTTGTTTTTTCTCAAGATTGATTTTGGTTTGAACCTCGTCTCTGAATTTTTGTAGTGTGATAAGTTGATCTGGTGTTGTAGTTTGTATTGCAAGAAGAAATTATTCCAATATCATTATCGATTTTAGTGTTTCTTTTCGTGGAACGGGTTTTAGAATAAAAAAATTGTCCAGTTTCATCATGTTAGCCCCCCCCCCCCCCCTGAAAAAAAAAGAAAGATATACATAAAAATATACTGTTAATTATGTAAATTAACAATTTATTAATTAATAGATGAATTGATATCTCATTTAATTAATAATTTTCTCTACTTCCAAGGCTATTAATTTATCGAGGTTTTACTATATTTTTTGTACGGGCTGGACTTGATTCCCAAACTCAATCAAAATTCTCTTCAATTAAGCTATTAATTTCAATCTAATTGAAGAGATGTTTTTTTAAGGATATTTCCAGCTTTAATAGAGTATAATAGATGGAAAAGTTGTACAAATGTAGTAAATCATCTGGTGATTTCAATGTAAATCACTACTTCCACCAGATAATTATTTAGCTACTTATTCAAAAAAGATTACTGGTAAACTTATTGAAGTTAAAATTGTTGAATTGAAAGAAATTTGAGTTAGAACATTTTATCAATGGTAGTCAATTACTGGTATTAGATTTAGTGGTGATAATGTGGTTTACTGCTTATAAAGAATTCGAGTTAGGGTTACTTATGAAGGTTGTTGTATTTAATATGTGAAATTACATATTGACCCATTTTTATTTATTTTGTGTAGTTACAAAAATACCCAAAATTGAATGATTTTTTCTTCAATTAATTTATCAATTTCAGCATAATTGAAAAGATATAGTAAAACCTCGATAAGATAATACCCGATAAATTAATTATCTCATTTAAATAATATTTTTGGCTGGTCCCAACTTGGGCATATGTTGATAAATTAATATTTCGGTAAATTTATTAGATAATTAATACATTTTAGAAAAATCCTTGAAGGCCCAACTAATATATAAATTAATATTTTTTTTGATATACAAATATATTTTATATTTTTTTATAATGAAAGTCAATTATTGTTTTTTTTTTTCTCAAAATTGATTTTGGTTTGAACCTCGTCTCTAAAGTTTTGTAGTGTGATGAGTTGATCTGGTGTTGTATTTTGTATTGCAAGAAGAAATTATTCCAATATCATTATCGATTTTAGTGTTTCTTTTCGTAGAACCGGTTCTAGAATAAAATGATTATCCAGCTTCATCATGTTAGCCCCCTAAAAAGAAAGACATACATGAAAAAAATATTATTTATGTAAATTAATAGTTTAATAATTAATCGATGAATTAATATCTCGTTTAATTAATAATTTTCTCTAGTCTCAAGGCTATTAATGTATCGAAGTTTTACTGTATTTTAATTATGCTTGTGATTTGGTCCAATTGGGTACGGGCTGGACTTGATTATACTTGGGATTGGGTATTCTTTTAATTTTTTTTATTGGGCTTAATTATTCCCATGGTCTAATTGGGCTTAATTATATCTGTGATGGTGGTCCACTTTTGCCTAATTACAAATATACCCAAACTTAATTAAAATTCTCTTCAATTAGGCTATCAATTCCAGTCTTATTGATAGCCTAATTGAAGAAATATTTTCTTAGGGGTATTTTCTGCTTTAATATAGTATAATAGATAATAGATAATAGATTGGATTCTACACAAATTTTGTTGTGTTTTAAGCTTATATAGTTAAAACTTAAAAGTGGGTTTCATACTCATTCTTCTTAGCTGCCCAAAGTCAGCTTCACGAGTATGGAAGTCAATGCATGGACTCAAACCACTTCTCAAGATGGGGATACAATTTATTGTTGGTGATGGTTTTTCTATTAATGCTTGGTCGGATTGCTGGATTCCAAAAACGCCCATCCCTCTTGAGTTACTCCCTAAACCTCCAGACACTTATGTTACTCATGTCTATGAGCTTATTGACCCTGTGACTAGAAAATGGAAAACTGAACTGGTTTGTTCTCTGTGGCCTCAAATCTATCCGGCACAAATACTTTCCATTCCTTTATCCATCAATAGTCATGAAGACTATATGGTCTGGTCTACACATAAAAGTGGGAACTACACCGTAAAATCCGCGTACTACAAAATGTTGGAATCCATTGATTCTGATCTCACAGTGTCTTCTCACCCTTTCAAGCTTATATGGAGGTTGAATATTCCAATCAAAGTTCGATTTCTCTGTTGGCAATTAGTTCAAAAGGTGATCCCATCTGCTGAATTTTTGATTTCGAGAGGAATGACAGTAAACGGTACATGCTCTTTCTGCAAGCTCCATGTTGCTGCTCTGCACCTATTCTTTAAATGCGACTTTGCAAGAGCAATTTGGTTTGAACTGAATCTTTCAAATCTAATTTCTAGAGTGGATCATACTGACATCAAAGACGGCTTCTGCACAATTATAAATGAGCTTTGTAAACTAAATAATTATGAAGAATGGTTGTCTATGTTTGGAGCTGGTCTTTAGCAGGTATGGAAGGCAAGGAATGTGGCAAGATTTGAAAATAAACAGGTTTCTGCTAGGCATAGTCTATTTGCTGCTCTTTCAATGTAGGAACGTATGCAACAAAAACCAGATTCAGTTTTTTCAAGCATGAACTCTCTTTCTAAGGGTAAAGCACATTACAAAGACATTTCAATTACCTGGTCCAAACCACAGGAGCATTGGCTTAAACTGAATACAGATGGATCAACTCTTGGGAATGATAAACATGGAGGTGCAGGGTGTGTGCAAGGGATCATAACGGAAGTTTTGTTTTCGGAATTTCTGAACCCATTTTCAGAACTAATGCTTTGCTGGCAGAGTTTTGGGCTCTCAGATTAGGCCTGGCAGTCATTGTTTCATTGGGAATGAACAACATCCAGATTGAAATGGGCTCTACTTTTCTCTACGATACAATATCAGGAGGCACACCACAAAAGAACTTTAAAGTTCAGGAGCTTGCTGCAGATATCAAGTACTTACTAGAGAAAATCCCAAATCATAAGCTACAATGGAAGTACAGAGAAGGAAACCGGTTGGCAGATGCCTTTGCAAGACATGCTACACGACAAGCACAAGAGATTTATGAAGGGAAACCCTGCGATATTCACAGAACTGCTCAACCAGGAGGTTTTATTGATATTATCCAAGTGTTTTCATCTTTTTGGTGGCTTCAGCCCCCATCTTTTGTATCTAATGAACTTATGTGGGATGTAGAAGGTTTAGGTACTACCAGGAAAGTACCTAGTTAGGTTTCTGTTAATGAAATATCTTTCCCAAAAAAAAAAAAAAAAAAGTTAAAGTCCAAGCTTTTTGTTTGCTTTGATCTTGGTTTTAAAATTGTTCATGCAAATGATTTTTCAAAATTGAAGATATCACACATCAATTCTGCGACCTTCCATGATTTCATATACAGTTGACACTGGTCTACAAAAAAAAAAAAAAAAAAATCAATATTGTGCATGAGAAACTACAAATAGTGCTAATATAACAATTCAAACAAATCAAACAATACGCAGAAAGTAAATAACACACAGGAATTTTGAACGTGGTAAAACCCAATATAGGAAACGTCCACGGTTGTCCTCGCGACAACAAATAAAATCCACTAGATGAAAAGAGATGTACAAACCTATCAACTACCTGCAATCACTGCGAGTTGACACTACTGGTTATCTCTAACACCTTGACTTCACCAGAGCACCTTGATGTACGCACAAGACACTCGACTTCTTGATGAACACACAAGAAGACTCGAAGCCGATCTATGTAACAAGCTTACACCAGAGTTCCTTGATGAACACACAAGGATACTCGACTTCTTGATGAACACACAAGAAGACTCGAAGCTAAATCACTATTCAACAATGAAGAAGAAGATGAATAGGGAAGAAGGAAGAAGAAGATGAATGGGGAAGAAGAAGATGAGTTCAATCACCAAAACAACCTAAACCAAAACCTAAACAAACTCCAAGACTAGAGATGAATTGGACGGCCAAAGAACTAGCTTGTTCTTTGGAAGAGAAACCCTATTTATACTTAGGGTTGAAAACCAAAGAAAGTGGGCCGAATTAGTGCAAACCGACTTTGGACGTACGTACGTCGATATGACGTTCGTACGTCTCCACACGAAAATAAGCCTGCTGTCTACTTGGACGTACGAACGTCCTGTAAAGGTACGTACGTCCAGAAAGCAAACTTCCCTGCTGACTCTCCATACGTACGAACGTCCTAACAAGGTACGTACGTCCTGAACCAAAAACCACGATACTTGACACACGACGCGAAGACAAGGACACGGGACGACGCGCGTACAACTAGGTTTTCTTAACAATGAACTCAACGCGAAATAACCAAGGACACTTAGTCACAAAATTGATGTCAAACCACTTCTTGCTGGTTTCAGTGCATTGTCTTCCTCTACCAGTATAATAAGAGAATTGCTCACCTCTATTTTGGCCATTTAAACAGAGGTAATCTGGACATTGTAATATATTTTTGGAGTCAACTTGGTGGTTTTCGTACTCAGACTGGGACTTATCTAGAAATTGTGTCCAAAGCCTAATTAAGTAGTGTCCAAAATCTAAACCCCAAAAGAATATTCACTCTGTAGATTTGTCAACTATCATAACACGGACATAAACTTATGCTACATAAACATAAATTAGCATCAAGCATTTCCAATTAAATAAATTAGCATCTAAAAGATTATGCTAGATCGATGAGGGCACGAGGCGTACCTTTCAGCAACAGAAACAAAATGCTCAAGGAATATGCACTGTAAGGGTGGAAGCAGCAGGGGGCAGTAGTTTTAAGAAACAGCAAACAGCAGTTTGTATTTTGCAGTCTGTAGTTAGTCACCTGTAAGGTTTCCTGTCAAAACTGGCGGTGCTTTTCAGAGCATGCTGACCAGTCTCTGTAAATTCTATTTATACTAATGAAACTTTTACCTTAATAAAAAAAAAAAAATATGTTTGCGCATCCTCATGTATTACCATCATGGGCAGGGTTATAAGCAATATATACAAGAAAATATACTATAAAGGAATATTTTCTCAGTGTACACTTAAGATTTCAAATTTAAGGGGCTGATGGTTATCACAATATTTAATCAATGTCCTTCAGAAACTTACAGAGTATGTAACGACAGCTGTTGCCTGTCGTCACATTGCTGTTTTGTAACGGTTGTTGGTCTGCCTGATTGCCCTGTTATTTATGGTATCTCGTTTGTATTAGGAATGGTATCAAAACTCAAAAGAACTGGGAACCGATATTAAACGAAAAAAAATCGTTAAGAATGTTGGTATCCTAATTAGACAAAATAATTTCTGAGAGACACACACACGTGTCGATGATGGCTACTAATAAACATAAAAAGACATTTTAAAGAGGTCCATGTGGGCTGTGGCAGTCGTCATGATCCTTTAGATCGAATGATCAAAGCTATTAGGTCCCATGGTTGGAACTGGATTGTCTTCTTAATTATACAGGAAAGGAACTTAATTGGTTTTTATGGAAGAAATGAATAAAAGAAGATACAGGAAAGGCATCCTCTCATCCCCAACTTAAAATTTATACATACGATTTCTTGTAGAACATACGTATTAGTCCAATATGTAAGAGAAGTGAGCCTGTGATCCTCATTTGAGTTCAATTGGGCAATCTGTAACAAGAAGGATGGAACATTGCTCGGAAGACAAAAAGAACACACAGACCGCCACAACAAACTGTGATCCATCCAACAACAAAAAAACTCTGATCCATCCAACAGATCAATCATCACCTTAATTACCAACCCATCTATCCACAATATAGCAGTGGTGATGGTGTACATATATAGCCTATTAGCTATTATTTCTCATTCTCACTTGCAAGCAAAAAGAACATATTTGTAGACGACCAACACAATTCCTATTCAATCATTCTGGGGGAAATTAACTAAACCAAACCGATAGATCAGTCCTAAGAACTCTTGCATGTTGTAATTGAAGACCAAACATAACAAATTAATTTCTCACACAAACTTGATGACCATATGTAAGGATTTCACATACAACAAGGTAATTTTTTTTTTCATTTAAACATTTGAATCAATTTATCATTATCCCAAGTTTCATAATCAAGAGGTGATTATTATCTAAAACATGCAATCAAGAAATCAAAGTGAGCAAAAACAAATTAAGATCAATAACAGGCATCAACACTAAATACTACTACATATGAAATCATGAGTTCAATTGTTGAGTAAAATATTCAATGAAACAATCAAAAGATAGATTGAAATGAACATTATTATAAAATAAAATTATTGTTCAAGGTTAAATTTGCTCACCAGTCTTCTTCAAGAAAATAGAGTTGGTGTTGGTAGAAGGAGAAGGAGAAGGTTTTCATGGTTGAACTGTTTAGACTGAAAAAAAATGTGGCTGAGACGCTGAGGTTGGAGAATCACCAATTGAAGCTATTTATATACCTGGCATCTGACACATGTTTTATTTTGTTGCCAAGTGGCTTTTTAAAGCCATGCATTTTGGCCAATTGCAAACATGCATGCAGTCAGAAGTTACCATCTTTTTTTTTTTAAAATAAAAATAAAAATAAAATACTTTTATAAGTTTTATTAGTTTATATGAATTTATTATTTTCTCATGATCCTTAGAAGATAGTGTTAGTGAAACTCACTGAAACAGAGCTAAATAAAAACAATTGAATCAAACTATTTCTATTACTTGCATAGAAATAAACCTGTACAAAAATTCCAACAAAATTCACAGCAAAATCTAACTGCCAAGCTCAAGAGTTTCTCTCATTTGATCTTGCTCATGTATCCAACCAAATGCCAGGACCAGTCACACAGTGCTAAGTTACCTATACATCAAAATATAAAATATTGGACAAATATGAGAAGTCGTCAGGCCCTCAACCACTAGAAGAATGAACTTGAGATGATTCATCCACTCTCTTCTCTTCAACTCTTTGATAAAACAACACATAAGCTGCTGGCGTCTTGATCTCATCTTCATTAATAGAGGAAACATGACTGTCATCAAAATGGTACCACTTGTTTTCCTCACTATGCTTTGCATAAGCCGAGTAATGGCCACCGCCAAGGCCACCATAATGATTGCTGATGGCATACAGTTCATATGTATGAGACTGAGGTGCAACATTATTGCTCTTTACATAATTTCTTAAATCAAGATTGTGAGTTGGGAAATTCACATAGGCATCGAGTTTATTCTTCAGATATCGGCTATAAGAGAATCTTTTCAAATGAACAACAATAATCTCAGGTAATCTCCACAAGTCCAATTTCTTAGTGGCTTGCCTATGTTCTTTGCAGGTGGGACAATACCACATGTCATCTGGACCTAGAGGCTCCTCCTTCAGGAATGCTTCCAAACATGAAAATAATGAAATTTCTTCCGGCTGTGTCTTCTTCCTTGACCTAGCCTTGTGAACCACAGGAAGATCCTCAAGGTAGCTTATACTATACATGTCATACTCTCTGTCAGACCACTCTAGTATAACACGCTTCACAAGATGGTCTCGTCGATAAGGATCCATGCCCTTTTCATCAATTATAGAGAGAATAAATGAATCCATGCCATTAGAGAACTGGTCCACAGATTGGCTCGCAAGTCTACACTCAGAATTCCAAGCGTCAACTTGTCCATCAACATCATTTCCCGAAGCCAATCCATCTTCCATGCTGGTATGAATGCAATTTGAGGGATGGCAAAATTTTACTTTCAGCAGCGGACTGAGAACCATCTGCACAGCATTTTGAACATCTGCACTTTTCTTAGCCGCTTCTTCTGCTATGAAAGTAACCAATGGTGTTCCCAAACACTTCCTGAAGAAACTGTTATCCTTGCTTTGGTGAATTATCTCCAGCCTTATAAATCCTTCCTGCTCCTTAGGAAGTCTATATGCTACTATGTGATCTTCATCCTTTATTATACATAACTGGTCAAAAGGATTTTCCAAGTATCGATAAATCTTATACATATAAACCTCTGCAACTAGCAACAATTCATCACTCTTTAAACAGCATGCAATACCTAAGGCATGGAAAAGATCTTTATATAACCCATGTTTTAGCACCGTTACAGTATATGGCATGGGGAGAGCACTTCCATCACCATAGAAGACAGTAATCGTCATAGACCGTGTTTCTTTTGAAGGTAATGGCAGTGACAAGTACATGAAAGGATCGAATGTTACTGAAACTCTGCTGCAAATTGGACAAATCAGTGTCGATTTGTATTGCCCTTGGCAAACATCCACAATTACTGAATTATTTCGAGCCTTGTGAATTTTCCAGCATTCATCTGCAACTTCTTCATCAGGGCGACCATTTGCATCCTTAATTTCAATAAACGGCTTCAACTTGACCCGATTCAAATCTTCATGCAACCCATCCAATAAAAAGACAAGAAGTTCCTGAGAATCATGTTGGTTATAACCACTGAATTGGGGAGCAAACCGAGCCAGCTTTGTTTTAAATTCACGTGGGGCAATCGGTGCACACCCGGAGGACCATAATTTCCTGAGCAACTTACCAAAAGCAATTGCAAGCTCCCCATGCATTCCTATAGGATTTTGCTTGTTGATTTCATCACTGTAGTCATGCAAGAAATACTCAACTAGAGGAGGTGTATGCACTAAACACTGAATAGCGCTGTTCATAAAACATGTATTCCCTAAGTTCTGCAATCCAGACAACCCTCCCTTATCTCCCTTGGTCATATTTCTCAAATTATATCCATCCTCAACATCTGTTAATGGTAAACCTAAATTGGTACCAAAGCGAAACCATTTACTGTTGAATAGGCCAATACCAAACCTAGAAGGCCGAAAATGTTGTTCCACCTCCACTAGAATATCCTGGTCCATCTGCAAATTAGCTTCCTCAAGGTCTTGATCTACAACGTTTTCCAATACTGAAGTTTTCATACTATTAAAGTAGTCCCAAATGAGAAACGTTTTCTCATCTAGCCCAAGAAGCATGCTGACTTGATTGTAAAGATCGCGTATAGACGCCTTCTTACTTATCCGGATAACATATTTTTTTTCGTTTCTATCATCAATTAGTTGAAGGCAAAGAGGGTATACTTCTACAAGTAAAGTCTTGTGAGAAGAAACGCCTTGTGAAATCACTTTTCTGGGCAATGCAGGTCCACCTTTGTACCAATCATGAAGTCTCTTCCAAACTTCTTGAGAAACTAAAACATAGTCATGCCCTTCTTGCAATGTTCTTATGAGATCCAAATCATCATCTCCGTAACGACTATGACTTGCACCAATAACTAGATGACGATTATCAATCGGCCCAGGTCTGCATACTCCAGCTGATAGAATCCCTTCAGTAGAAACCTTAGAATTATCATTAGAGTCTTGCCCAGTATATTTCAGCCACTCCATATACCATCTATTGGATAGAACATAGAACAAGTCCCCTTGATTGGTATTGTATCCAGAACCCTCCATCAAATCCTTAATGATTTGTTTTTCTTGGTCAGGTGTGCAGGAGGAGGAGCAGAACATGAAACTTGCAGCGTTGTCGTTGTCCATTGAAGATGGAGAGCCCATAGGAGTGCAGGAGGAGGAGCACCAACTTGCAGCGTCATCATCGTCCATCATCAACAATTAATAAATCTCTGATGGATCAACAATTCAATCAAACAAAAACAAACCGCTATATAGAGACTTACAGTTTGGAAAACCTGTATTCAAGGTGGAGTATTATGATGACAAAGTCCTAGTACTAGTAGCCTTTTATATAGAGACTCAACACTTGAGCAACAAGGAAAATTGGAAACGGTTTCCTAGTATATTCGACTTCTAAAACATAAAACCTAAATAAACATGGACTCGTTATTGAGATAATTCTAAAACAATCTATGACCTACACACATATCAAAGAAGAAGAAGATCACATTAGCAAAAAAGGGTTGGGGTTTTTATAGCAGCGGATTCATTCTCCGCAGAATGCCAGACTCCAAGACAAAGAAGCACCACACAACACGTTTCAACTCTCTCTCTCTAATAAAAACCCATCTCATATCATGGAACTTGTGTTAGAAAGTCACAATGCTGGATCACTGCCTGCCAACATGTTAAGGGTCACATTACATGAATACAATACTGTCCTGTTTTTTTTTTCAATTATGTAGCCCAAAACTTAGGTTTCTGGGGCATATAGATCGCCTCAGATTGTAAAAATTGGATGTACATTAGGATGGTAGGGGCACCATGTTTACGTCTGTCGAAAAAACATTAGAAACCATACCTAATTCAATTCAAAAGTCGAATAAACTACGAACAGCTATAGGTATTATCAATCAGTGCCTAATTCACAATTCAATAAGTTGTACTCGTAGCTATAAGACTACAGCAACTTAATAAGTTCTATCGAATACGATGACCACAGTCTTTTGAATCCTTAAAGCTCACAAATACAGTAGATCTACTTACTGAACAGACCTTGGACAGCCTTACGGCAGGGCAGCCAACCATGAACCACCAAACTCCAAACAACACCTATAGCTACCTCACTATACTTTAAAGAAAGAAAGGTAAATGACATCCAAGAACACCTTCTTAACATTTGGGAGAATGAGGCAGGGGATTGGTAGAGCAATATATATTCGGAGACTGCTTGTTATAAGGATTTAAGGTGTTAGTTTGGAGTTTACAATTCGGTTGATTACAGCTTCTTTCAATGTAATGGGTTTTTCTGTTTTTCTTTGACAAAGAAAAAGGCAGCTGCATGCATTATAATGTGACAATGTGCAGAACTGTCTGATGAATATGTAGGAAATGAACTATGACTAGCAGGCGATATATGATTATCTTATTATTAGGATCTCATGAAATGTTCTTATGGCAAAAAGATGCAAGCTTCCAATGATGGTACAGGTGTATATAATAATTACAATTAATTAATGGCTGCGGCCTGCGGAGGCCTAGAAGAACGGGTTGTCGAAAGTATATACCAGCAGCCAGGAGAGGAGAGAGGTATAGTGAAGTAGGCAGGAGCAGAACCAGGAATTTTGTTTGCGTGTGTGTTGGGGGGGGGGGGGGGGGGGGGGGTGAGATGATAGTAATACATGTTCAATACAGTGATACAAAAAATTCCATAGCATGTAGTAATTATTGTGAACTTACATTTCGCTCAATTATTTCGTGTGTTTTTATCTAGAAAAATCTAAACATATTGAGATGTTTAGATTTCTAAGAAATTAATTGGGAAATCAAAACTTATAAGTGTTTGTGTTATTCTAAAGTATTCTATCGTGTTCTCATACATACATAAGTCATGACTGGAAATTCATATAAAAAATAAATGGTACTCAGTATATATATATACTGGTTATACCCGTGGCTTCGCCACGCTAGTGTTAACAAATTTGTATGCGTTTAGGAAAAAACATTATAATACAAAGTTGAAAATAATGTATGCATTTTGAGTGATTTAACAAAGTTATAAAGGGTGTATCCTCTTGCTAATCACTCAAAACGCTTTCATCCTTTAACTTGATCGCGTTTTAAGTTGAAAAGATTAATAAATCAGGTCACGAAATAAAAAGGAAAAGAAAATTAAAAAAAAAACTAATGTGGTCGATTATAAAAATAAACACACAGCAGCAAGGAAAAAAATAATGCACTTTAGCCGAACCATAAATCTTATTGCCCAAACTGTCATTTTGGCTATTATTATTTGAATCTTTAGGTTCGACGGAAACCTTTAGTGATTGTTAGGGGGTTGATTTGAATATTTGATAAATGTTTAGCCTTATCTGCTATGCTATCTTTTGGTTTCACCCCACAACAATTTCTGTAAAAGATCAAAGTTTGTATACCAAAGGACATGACCTATATTTGTTAGTCATAAAACAAAACACATATGAGAAATATCATTTCATCTTTTAGGCTTCTTCAGGTGTGAATTCAATATACTTTCATTAACTTTTACCTTTTAAGATATAGAGCGATATACCCTTAGCAATAAGGAATCAACAGAACCTTGAATGTAAGGTAGTAGCAGTGTCTTCCATTCAAATCTAGATTTTTGCGAAGTTAAGCATTGAATATATTAATATAACAAAATAAAGAATAAAAGTTACATGGCCTTAAGAAAATAAAGAGGGTGTCTTGTTAACCGAGAATATTTACTTCATTAAAAAACATGGCTTTGTCTGGAATATCCTAAATGCGTCTACTATGCTCCCTTTTACTTCTTGGTACAACTTTTACAATATTATACAATAAGATTGTCATGATGTATGTGGATACATCTCAACCGTAGCTGTATTGAACATTCCCATCTCATGTTCATTAGAAGTTTTATCTGAAGTGTTGATATGCCAATCAGTTTTTCGAGCTTTGTTTCCCTATATAAATGATGTGCAAAGGCTTTGCTTTACTGCAAATATAACAAAACACCATTCACTGATAATTAGAAATTTTAGAGCTTTAAATAGAATTCACGGCAGGAAAAAAACTTGAAAGATAAGAATTTTTAATTTTGAATCTATGACAGTTTTTCATTCATTAATTAACAAAATGGGCGACAACATACAATTCTTATGTTGAGATGACGAAAACAGGATTGTTAGAAAAACAATTAGATTGATAGCAAAATTTTCATAGATATGGTATTATTATGTTATCCATTAAAATTGTCGAAACCTATCTAAATTGACAAACTATGATCCAACAATAAAAATAGCTATATCTTTAAAACATGTGGAAAAAAGGAGATGAGAAGGAAGAAAACCCTTATTATTTAACTTCAAGAACTGGCAACTGTAACATCTCTTGTTCCATCTTTTGTTACGACAATAATTCAACTACTATGCTTCCCTTCCTTCATCAACTTCCTGATTTAATTTTCAACAAAAAAATCTTCCCAAGTTATTTTATTCTCTGCAAAAATCCCAATGTGGTATTCTAACTGATAATATTAACACAAAAGGGCAAAAACCAGAGAAACTTAGAAAACTCATGGATGTTTTGCAAGTAGGAAGAATTGGAGGGAAGGTGAAAGAGTTGAAGGTAATGTGAAATAAGTGACACTAATAATTGGTTATAAGGTTATCACTTCCTTTCTGATTTCTATTTACTTCTGTAATTCCAAGAGTGAACTTGCAAATACTCCCCTATTTGTGAAGCTGAAACTAATCAAATTGAAATTAATTCTGAAATATTGTTGTTTGGTTTGATCATATGGTTTATACATTAACAATCTACCCCACATTCCCCCACGTTTGAGCCAATTTAATCTACATGTGACACCCAATATAATGATAGAGAAGTTCTTTCACCAATCAAAATAGTAAACTTACTGCAAGCTATAGCTTCAGTGAGTGCAACGACACAACTCTGTCAATCCGCTGTCAACAACATAGTAGGGTGGGCACTGGCATTGTTTATCTTGATGTTCTTCCCATGGTATTTTTACATTATGAAGTGGTGAGTACCTGAAAAAATAAACAATCCAACCCAGATCCACCACAATGCATTGAAAGCTAGTGTTGTGAAACTAATGGAAGAAGGAGAACAAAAACACCAAGATACTTGTATACATTTCGTTAATTCGATACATGTCTTCTGGGTATACAATTACATTTTATTATGTGAGGTTGAAATGTGTATGGACTACATATATAATAAAACAGCTGACCAAAAACTAATTTGCCTTCAATCATTATGTAAAGTCCAAGTATAGAATGATCATGGCATCTATGAATATCCAAACTTGAAATGTGCAATATACTACAGAAGAAACTGAAAATTATGGATAAACCTTAATCAAGTAATATATTTTCTACATTTGGCTGTCCAATCCATTTAAATAACTTGAAAATTACTAGTCATCCAGCTGCTTGGAGATTAGTTGAGAAAAAGTATAATGCATCTTCATTTAATTGATAAAGGCGTGTCATTGTCTAACTTTAACATCTACTAACTAATATACACTTCACAAAATCTTTTCAAAATTACAATGATTAAATTTAAGCAAACAAAGATTATTCAATTTGGGCAAGATATATAAGGGTATTACCTGATGATTATATCTACATAACAAGGATTTGTGGACTTCGATGGAGATGCCTGTAGAGAAGAACAGCTAGATGTTAACATAAATATTCAGAGGTAAAATTGATAAAACAAAAGAAGCTTTATCTATTGATAACAAAACAGAATAGCAGAGAGTGGTTTGGAAGAGAGATGGAGAAAAGAGATAAGTTATAACAGAGAATGATTGATTGGTCCAAAGAAATGTTAGAGAGAGAAAAAGAGTGAAATCATTAAAGAATAAAAACCTAGAATTGATATACAATTTCGAGATCGTTTGGAATAAATGTTCATATTGGATCCAAAGAAGGATCACAGCAGCTCCAGCATTGAAATATCTGTTCATCACTGGCCATCAATAGTTTTATAGTTTTATCCTCACTTTCCTTTGATCAATTCATATTGGTACTAAAACATTGATATTGACAGGTTTCACCAAGGGGAGATGTAAACAGATGTGTCAAACACAACAACACAAATTTCTAGGTTTCAATATGACGAAAATATAAAAGAACTGAAAGCAATTTCATTACATGGTCGATTGCAAGAAAGTTGTAGTAAAACTGGCAACTAAAATACAAATGGTAGATGAAGGGCTTGAACTCGATCTCGAGATTAAAAGCCACAAACTTTGATAAAATGAGCTTCTCTAAGCTAGTTATGAACATTATGCTAAATGTTAAAGCTACGTACTTTAAAGAAATACAGATGCTGGAGGAAGGGCTTGAACCTTCGACCTTGTGGTTTAAAAGCCACACGCTCTAACAAATTGAGCTACACCAGCTAATTATGCATAAAATACTAAATGCAAATACTAAAACAAGAGTTACAGTGTTTGAGCAAGCAAGGGGTAAGCTTAAAAACACTCTTGATCATTGTCAACAACACTAAGTATAGCACCTGCAAGCTTTATACAAAAATTGGTCCGACATCAAGTACTCAACTTTTGTTGTCCATCTCATTTTAAAAACAATCTTCAAGGGCTACAACCTCATTCAAACAAATCATGTCATATTTCAGTTGCTATTACCAAAAGCTAACCTTTTTTTCAAGTGCAACAACATCAAGTAGTTCAGTTTCTAGTAACTAAATGGATTTGGATACAAACTTAAAATCCCAATATGATGGAAAGTAAAAACTTAGCAACATGAATATAATATAAACTGGTGTCAAAGATGGTTCTCACACAAACAAACAGGGGTGCAGAAATGATATGATCATCTAATCCAGAAATTTCTAGATAAATTTAGCGATAGCCATCTTATCATAAATTTATAATAAAATTTACGTTTCTATGCATTAAGTTGAAAATATAACCACATAAATAATTATATAAGCCAGTTCAAAACTACCTAGGGAACTCCTGCATTAAGTAATCCAATCAAATAGGTTATATCTATAGAAGTGCATATGATTTGAAACTGAAGTTATCTTTTCAAACAAACTGACAATGGGTTAAACTATTCAATATTAATTATGTTCATGGAAACTATCAAAAGATTTATTCTAAAATGCATAACTGATATATACTTGTACAATAATTGTGATTAGTTTTCTCTTGTCAGGGTTACGTGTGTTAAAAATGTATGCAGAACACAAAAATTTGAATGTAATAACAACATCATAATTTTCAAAGGCTAGAGAGAGTGTAAAAATTTAAGCTAGGCCTAGAATATATAAGGTAGTGTAACCTGGGTTAATCACATAGGTGTATTATTCTTGAATTGGTTTTGAGTGAGACAATAATAAAAACATTCCGATTATCAGTCTCCATAACATAAATGGTGATTTTAGGAGAAATCACTTCAAAGAAGTGCAATCAGTGAACATGTAATAAACAGAAAAATAATCAATATGTAGTAGTGAGTGGTGAGCTCAGGGCAGTTCATCATATTGTTAAGATAAATGGGTGACGCCAAGTTTTATCTGACCTTGTAGTAACCTCTAAATGTTTTTTTGGACAGTTTATTTGTAGCTCTTGTATATTTTGACACTATCAACACAATAAGACCAGGAGATATCTTCAAATTTGGGATTGAACAAAGAGCATTTAAATAAAGGATTCGATTAACTAAATAATGCACACCTTACTCAACAAGTTTGTTGCTATGAATGGCTCATGTACTCACTTCTCTGGGTGCTGGTCCAAAATGCCTGCAATAATAAAACAATAATCTTAATCCAAATTTTTGCAGAAACCTAAAATTATATCATTTGAATTAGTGACAAGCAGAACTAATACATTCTATCTTGCGATCAATCGATACTATGGATCCAGATACCGGAATGCAAGAGTCGAGTGAGCAGTGAGTAGTTGATCTAACCCTGACCGCTTCCTATAAGAATAAGATTAATAATTTTCGAGTCTACTCCATAGGGTTTACTATAAAATTAACTAATCAACAAAATAAAACTATGACATACTTGAGTTAATTAATTTTGAATTTAATCATATATTTGACATCTATGTTCTCTGTGATGTAAATTATGGAAGAATGGAATGATTGCATGAACATTGAGGTAAGATAGATCAACACCCTTTAATCAAGAAAATAGATCTAATATGTAATATGTAAATTACTTATGGAAGTAGCCATGACTCATTAATTAAAAGTCTTCTGAACTCAAATAGAGATAAATTTTAAAGGTTATAACAGCCTTTATTTTATTTTTTTTAAATAGTCTAACAACCTTTATGATATAGCTCTTTACGAATTGGTAATGATGTGTCTTGCCGTAGAAAGCTATATTACGTATTTATCGCCATAGAGAGAAGCAAGAAACCTATTGCTTGGTTTCTAATTTTTTTTTCCTTCAGTGTGTACTTGTGAATATCTCATGAATTTTGCCTTAAGGTCCTTTCATTGCAATAATTAGTTGATTCGTTCAAAGCATAGAGAACAAAACTTAGTTCTCTGTATTATATATTAATTGCATAACAATCAAAACCAAAAGATCTTTGAGTAATTGGTTGAAGCATAAGCTCATTTACCCTAAGAGGGCATTGGCCTCTTAATGACTAAATTTCTCCTTCGGCTGCATTTCTCTAAATGATGTGATGATTAATTCAATATGAATTTTGTAGTACAGTACCATGTATTGAGATGTATACTTTTTATTCTGATGTTAAGACACTTGCGTTCATAACAAAAATTTAGTACCCATAACCAAATGGACTTCAGGAAGCAATTTTATAGGTGTTTTTTATTTGAAACTGTAGAAAATTTTCACATGTTGGACTGCTATTTAACCTCTAACACATTATGTTGCTGACATAGAGTAAATACTAATAATTTTTCTCCATATGCATGTGACATAGTTCCATGGTAAGGGTTAATTGGCCACCATGACGACCCCATGTCGTGTTTATTCAACAACGCTGAGTAAAATGAGTTATGAATTTAAAAATAAAAGAGGGTGAAGCTCAAAATCTATTTCCATATAAACATTAAAGGCCCTCCGTTTTTTAGGTAGGGGCCGAGGAGGTAGATACATTAGAGACTATCCGTTTTTAGGTGGGGACGGAGGGGGTAGATTATGTTTCTTGTGTTCCAAAGACCTGTGTGTCAACCTTCTTAGTTCATTCGCTGAAATTGTTATTTCATAAATGTTTTGCAGTTTTACAGACAAATAAAATCTAGGCCTTCTATTATAAAGACAGGTCTGAAGACACATATGTACGAATTGTCAATTGATTATTATCTAAACCTAACTATGTTGACTCCTTTTCTGCCCTACAAGTTCAAAATACATAGGGCAAAAAACATATCTCCATTTAATCAAGTTTAGACCAAATTTGCAAACAATTAATAACTCTTACTTCAATTCTGCACTCAAATAAATAAGGATTTAAGAGTTGGAATCGAACCTCAGTAGCTATCAAAACTTGTCGCAATTGATTTTACACTTGATGTTGTTATTGGTATGTAATGTTAAAGACTGCAAACAGAGAAACACCAAATAAATTGAGAGTTGGTAAATTATAGAAGAGAAAGAGCTTAATAAAGGTGTTTGATTGAAATAAAAACAACTGGTAGTTTTTGTAAAAGAAGTCTCTCTATATGTCAACACTCTCGAATAAATCTGTCTCGTTATCTCCCCAAACTCTTTTACACACTAACTCTTCTCTTATATCATCATATCTGTAACTGGTGGCAGTCCTGTGGCAGTCCCATGCATAGGAGAAAATGTCGTTTAAACGCGGATATCCGACCTCCCCAAAAACGATATATTCCGCGAATATCCGACCTCCCATGTCGGATATGGGAGTTTTGGTAAATTCAAATGTACCGGAATTTTTCGCGAATATTCGCGAAAAATTCGGAAAATTGGGAGGTTTTCTGCACTTTCCGTGTTTTTCTTCTAATTTCAATATATAAACTTATAATTAAAAGAAAAACATACATTACAAATTAAACACACGACAAATCATACAAGGAAGCTAAGGCGAAACTATTACACAAGATAGTTTTACTCATAGGTGAAAAAATCGTAAATATTGGGCGGATATTCATAGAACTTTTATATATTTCTAATACAAGAACTAAACACAAACAACCTCATTACAACTCAACCCATAGTTTTATTTTAATAATCAAAATAAAAGACATGCTAACCCCAGAATGATAGACGCCCCATGTCAAACCGATGAGCTTCGAGTCGCATACGTGTGGGGACGAACTCAGTACAGTAATATTCCCATGACATTGTTTGCTCGTACGACCTGAATTGGTCAATATGCATATCATATGCATCTTGATCCATACAATACGGAGCAAATGATTCAAAGATAGGAAATCTCGAGTATTGTTGAACCGACATTAATGTATCGGCTGACTGCACGTCCGACCCACTTGTCATTGGGGCCAACCAACTCCCTATATTAGGAAACCAAGAACCTCTGGAATCTGGTTGGGTTTGGTAGGATGGTACACTGGAATCATCACTTTGGGAGGTTCCCATGTTACCATAAGAAAAATGAGGGTAAACCTAGGTAGGTTGGATGTTGCTTTGAGAATAAGGGAGGTTCCACGAACCTTGGGAAGAAAACTGGTCAGGAATATTCCATAAACCTTGGGAAGATACCCTAGATGATTTTGTTTCCGTTTTAGGATGCGGTCTTTTCTATCGAGGTCGTTTTCCTTCTCTTGGTTGTTGCCATGCAGCATGGTCTTCATCTTGGGTGGCAAAAAGAAATTGAGACTCCCCCGTAAAATGAATGAAAACTTTATAAAAGTGAGAGAGAACTTCACTTTGGCATGGGCGTGCTTTTTTTTTTTTCGTTTCTTTCTGATATATTGCTCTACAATGATGATAGTTATAGAAAATACAGAACTCATTTAATAATCTTATGACACATGCATTCCTTCCTACATTCTGACTTACAATAACCTTAGAAGCATTAATTGTTACTTTCAATTGAGCGGGAAAATGATCGATGAAATTTAACTTTCTTTATATTATATCAATTGAGAGGGCCATGAAGTTCGTCGCGAAAGTTTCCAAACATCTAGTGCCTTTTGGACCTTTTTTTGATAATCTCATCGAAAATTCTAGTTCGGGGGGAATTAAAAACAAATGTGTTAATTTCAAATCGAAAATGTCGTAAATTTCGGTTTTTGCCGAATATTTCGTGAATATCAGATAAATTCCGAACGGCATGGGGTGTTTTAAATTTCGTTTATATGTCGTATGCCGTACCGATCCGAATAGCCAAAAAACAGAATATTTCGTGAATATCCGGGCGACAAATTCGATTTTTTCACCTATGGTCCCATGGCAGTTGGTTCAACATCATTATTGCAATTACATATGAACAAACTAACAGAAGTTAAACACCTAACACTCACATACTTTCCTAGAGAAATATAATAAAGGAAACCATATAAACAACTTGTATAACCTCAACGATATGTCAAGAATCAAGAATTGTATCATCAGAAAAAACATAATAATTTTGGAGGGTGGAACCAAAATCTAATCTAAAACAGTCAACGATTGATTTCAGATACAAGATCTAATCTAAACACAATCTAACGATCAAAAATATCCAACAAAAATATAAATTTGTCTAAGGGTTGTGGCTATTGGCTAATAACTTAGATATTCAGTTGGTAATTTGTTATTGTGTATGTGATGATTTCTATTGTTTTTGTGTTGGTGCCATGGACTTTTTTTTTCTGTCTTCGGTTGGTTTGTCAATAAACCAGTAATCTAGCTGTTTTTCTAATCAGTTGTTCTCTAACCAAAAATAAGCTTATGTCGTACTCTCTATATTATCTTTTGTGAGTCTGCTATATATATATAGTCCTGCATCAAGAATCAATAATTAATTAAACAAATATAAAACAGTAGACCAATCAACCGAACCAAAACGAAAAATGAGAAACAAAAATAGAGCTTGTGCAGTTTTAGACTTTGTGATATTCTTGTTTCTCAAACCGCTCATGCTGTTGTTTCGCTTGTACAATGATCAAAAGAAATATCCTATCTCCTACGCTCAATTCATCCTTAGCTGACATCTTCCATCAAACATACTTGGAAAATCAATACCAATAAAAAAACTTAACAAATTAAACTATATGTTATTTCAATCAATGAAATTACCATGTTAAGTCATTCTTGGGGTTTACTACCTAAATCTGAAGAATTTGCAAATTGATTCTCTTTGAACCTACCACAGAAAAACCATAATACAAATTACACTTTCACATTTATAAGAGTAAATTTGCTAAAGCAAAACCCTAATAAAGCATGAAAATGAAAAAGAAAGGGATTTTATTTGTGTAATTTTACTGCCTCTATTTTATGGTCTTTCTCTAGCTCAGGTTTTAGTGTAAGCACCACCAATATAGTCAATTAGGATTAGGTTTTAGCTTAAGGCTCTCTCTGTCAATGTGATCCTTGACAGAGAGGAAGATATACCATCAATTAGGAAAAAATTAAAACAACAATCATTAAAAGATTAAATGTCAATTTGAAAAAATTAAACATGTATTTGGAAAAGTGAAATCTAAGTATCCACAACAACACCAACAACAAAAAAAAAACTAAAAAAAAAAACAATGAGTAAAATCAAACAACCCCAATCAAGCACATATGATCAAAATCATTATCTTTGGTGACTTCCATCAAGAACAATTCTGTTAGAAGTGATCGACAAACCAAATCCTACCAGACCCCGTATGTAAAAACCACAATAAACCAATTAATAATTTAACACAAAAATTGGACTGTAACCAATTTTATTTAGATAATATTTAGATAAAAAGTAAGTTGTCTATATGTCAAACCACTCAATCATAGTCTATTAATCAAACACAAAAGCTCAAATAGGTGAACATGCATTGAGAAGAACACATAGAATAACTGATACCCACAATAATACTAATTAAATGAAATAGGTATCAATACCAAAAGCATAACTGTACACAATCTGGACTATATTATTACAGCGAGATAGGGAATGTGACCAGATGATATTGAAGGAAGACCTACTTGTTCACCTATTACATCACGACTCCATGTCATTATTTGTATTTTTATCTTTTATGTTTTGGCATTCTATTTAATTTAGTGTACGCAATCTAGACTATATTATTACAGCGAAATAGGGAATGTGACCAAATAATATTGAAGGAAGACCTACTTGTTCACCTATTACATCACGACTCCAGGTCATTATTTTTATTTTTATTTGTTATGTTTTGGCATTCTATTTAATTTAGTGTCCATTTGTATTAGGTCCTCCTGTCTCACTGTTTATGCATCATTTTGTTTCTGCCAGAATGTTGCATGGTAGAACATTGATCCAAATTTCATTCCTAAGGTGGATTCAAGTTCTTACCAAATTGTTACCCACATTCGTCCTCCTACAAAGGAAGATTTCCATATCAATATTGTGGTTGAGAGGTTCCGATGTCCTGAAATTTTATTCCAGCCAAACATGGTAGGGATTGACCAGACAGGGCTTGATGAAATGGCCGGAATTTCAATACAGAGGTTGCCATTAAAGGGAGATGGGATTGAGAATAGAATTACCAACAATCTGTATGTTTCTATTCCTTTTCAACCTAGGCACTGGAGAGTAGCCTTAACTGTTTAGAATGGTATGGCTGGTGTGGTATCTTATGGTGGCTGTGAACAGGACAGGCAGCTCAAGATTTATCGGTGTTAGATGTTGCAAGGAAGCCAAGTTGATGGTCTAAACACCATTATACCTATTTCAATGGGCTATCTGTCCCTATTTACCAGAGTGCAACCTATTCCTAAGTTTTCTAATTACCTCTTACATCTAAGGGTGTTAAATGGACATACATCTATCACAAAAGCATCGAAAAGTTTAAACAATTATATGAACTACTTTTGTAACATGGTTCTGGGAAGTTATATATCCACAAAATGAATTTACTATAATTTTTTATTTAACTTTTAACATTTTCTATTTCCTATTAATGACTTGGATTAATGTAAATGGTCTCAGAAAACCTAGTTACTCAAATGCAAACGAACAAATTAATTAAGGGGGAAGGGAGAGGGAAGCGGACGGGTTTGATTTCTTTGTGTGATGCCACAGGTTTATTTTATTAATTTTCTAAAGCAAGAATGACTGAAAGGCTTAGGTTTTAACTCAATCTAAATACTAATTTGATGAAAAATCATATGGCAAAAAAAAAAAAAAAATTATTTTGCAAATAGTAATCACTAAAAGCATAGATAATTAAGGCTCGTAAAACGTGAGCGGAGTCACGACCATCATGGAACATAAGCATAACTAACATAAAAATTGCCAAACAGAGCCTTATCTGTTAAGCAACACACAAAAAAAAATAAAAAAAAATAAAAAACCCAGTGCAACAGCCAACAGATGAAGAAAAGTAACAGTTTACTCGTATTATAACTAAAATTGATAAAATTTTTTACAGTTTACTCATTTTCGGAATAACAGCAGCAATCAAAATTAAATAAAAACTTGGATAACCATAATAAAATGACTAAAATTGATAACAATTTCAGGAAAATAACCTTTAGAGGGACTAAATTTGACATACCTTTTGAACGATTATATTATGAGAGAAAGGGGCAGAGAGAGAGAGAGAGAGAAGAATTAAAAGAAGAAGGCGCATGTTAAGAAGAATTAGTCTTTATTTTTAGAGTAATTGAGTTACCTTAAACTTGATGAGGAGGAGAAGAATGGCCAGCAGGCAGCAGCAGCAGCTTGAGGAGGAAGCTTCGCTGAGAAGAGAAGGAGAGAAGGAGGTTTCGTATTGTTTTATCACTGATGTGAGTTTATGGTATTTCATCTAATAGGTTTCGTATTGTTTTCAAAATAATTTTTAATTAGGGTTTATTGTTTTATCAATACCTTTAACAAAGCTGTAACAAAATCCCCCTTAAGTGATTTTGGCAGTAGCAGCAACTAAACCATATGAAGATAATGCATGATGAAGTAGATGATGAAAACGATTGGAGGTCTAACGATAACTACAAGCCAACCCATGAAAAAAAAAATTAAAACTTTACCATTGGCCAGATTTAATTGAGAGATATAAAGAAAGAAAAGCAAATTGATCGATAATAATATACAATTTCTTACGAAATTTATCAAATTAAGCTTTAACATCATGAAAGAGTAGATAGGAGATTGATTGAATTCGGTAAATACTAAATATTAAAACAATATTGAAATTTCTAAAACCATTGAATTGATTGAACATGTGTGAATGAAGATATACTTACCAGAGTAGTATTAACCGAGAAAAAAACAGAGAAAGATAGCGGAAGAGAGAATAAGGTTTGGTGAGAGAAGAATAACAGGAAGATAGAAAGAAATTTGGATTAGGGCTTTGATGGTTATAATGCAACGTCGAAACTGGCCCTTTTTCGATCCGAATTTAGTCCAAGCCCATTAAAACTACCTGGACCATCCACTTAAGTCAAAAATCTAATCTCTGACGTCCATCTATATCAGATTTAAAATCAGACGGTCCAAAATATCTCTCAAAATTGTCTCTTCGTCAAAACTGTCTCCCCAACTTATGTACCCTTTGTGTCTTATAACTTAGATATATATATATATATATATATATATATATATATATATATATATATATATATATATATTTGATTTATTTGGGGGGTGATTTAGGTTTTGGTCAACACTTTTTTAGTATAAATTAGGTTTTGGAGCCGGTTTTTATTTTTATTAGGGTTTAGAGCTCATTTTCGAACCAACAACTAAAAAAACCCGGTTGAACCGAAAATATTTTCAAAATACCTAAGTTTACCCCTGAAACTCACGTGATCTGCACGTGATCACTAACCCTAATATAGTTTTGATCAGGGGTATTTTGGCCATTATAAACAATTACTTGGGTCAATTGTCGGTTCAGCTCTAAACCCTAATAAAGATAAAAAACGGCTCCAAAACCTAATTTATACTAAAAAGTGGTGACCAAAACCTAAATCACCCTTATTTGGGCACTTTTTTCATTCATACAAATAGTTCTGCCTACCATAAGTAACATTCAAAGAACAAAGGTCTTAGTGATGGTCTTCTAAAAGATATGAATGTTCGTGGAAAAATGTCTAAAGAAACAATACAATATAATCAATGACCAATATCAAATGCCTCTGAAAGGATGATTCTCACAGTTTATCCAATCAATGACTAATTTCAAATGACTGAGATTTCTTTTCATAATATTCTTGGCTTTGTTAATTGCTTCCAGGTCCCGTTTTTCACAAAGCAAGTCATTGAGGGTTTTTTATAGCCAAGGGTTACCAATGAACCTGCTGACGACATGCTTGAACTTGACGATGCTCCATCTTTACTATTGGTCAGGCCACCTGCAGGAAATATCGACATTCCTGATAGAAGTAACTTTATCTGTGATAGGTCCTGTTCAGTTGTGAGACTGGTCAAAGCATCCCTATTAATACAAGAGAACCTGAAGGGTCTGTTGTGCTCTCTTGAAGAATTAACACTTTAATTTCGTTTTGGATCCACAGCCTGTCCAAGATAGGAGAGGAAAAAAAAGGTAATTAGTTTAACTAGTAGGAAATAGTATGTATGAGTGTAAATATATGACTAGGAAACCTGGCGAGTTAATTCAAACCACAATTGAATTTAATCCACATGTTATTTGTAAAAAATAAATTGTTCTTAATTTATCGATATAGCAAGTTTCTCACAATATATTGATCATAGGGGATTTAACATTTTAATGGCAAGGTAATTTTATGTTGTTTCACTTAACAAGGTTGAAACTAAACCATAGCAAATTAAATTAGAATATCTTTGAATGAATTAGTTTCAAAGCAAGTTTTATATCAAGAACCAATTACTAGTCCAAAACATTCCATCCAGAACAAATGAAATCCAACAAAAATAAATAGAAAACAAAAAAGCTAATAATAACACCCAACAAGCATTACGAAATGCTATATACAACAAACTAACTATACACCAATAGTCAGGCCATAAATTAAATTTTAGAATCAAAGTGAGACTTACAATGCCATCAAGGTAGGTTCCCTTATCGAAGGGGTTAAGTCCAGTATCACGAGATGTGCTTGAATATGGGATCATACCAGTGACCTTATGTTTGTTGGATGAAAACATAACTAGCTTGCAGGAAAAATTTATATTCTTGTCAAGGCTCCTGGGAAAGGAAAAAATGAAAAGAAACATGGTTTATACAGTTTTACTAGGTTACAACGCAGAGAACATTGCTATGATGCTTTTTAAGATCAAGAACAAGTTTATTTGCATTTTCTTTGTCTGAAAATTTACATGTATTTATAGTGGAGATAGGTTCTAGAGTCGATACATTTGGAAGTTGCAACTATCATCACATGAATGTTGAACACGTGTCTTCAATGCATGGTATATGGCTCTAAAAAGATACTTATATTGATTAATTAAAAAAGAAAGAATCAAAACCCGTTAAAGTAGAATTATTCGTAGAATCGCTAATAATTGTTTTTTCTTGTTAATATCGAATGCCACGTAATATTATAAGAAATACTCTTACGAGTCGATACATTTGGAAGTTGCAACTATCATCACATGAATGTTGAACACGTGTCTTCAATGCAAGGTATATGGCTCTAAAAAGATACTTATATGGATTAATTAAAAAAGAAAGAATCAAAACCCGTTAAAGTAGAATTATTCGTAGAATCGCTAATAATTGTTTTTTTCTTGTTAATATCGAATGCCACGTAATATTATGAGGAATACTCTTATGAGTCGATATATTTGAAAGTTGCAACTATCATACATGAATGTTGAACACGTGTCTTCAATGCAGGGTATATGGCCTTAAAAAGATACTTATATTGATTAATTAAAAAAGAAAGAATCAAAACCCGTTAAAGTAGAATTATTCGTAGAATCGCTAATAATCGTTTATTTTTTGTTAATATCGAATGCCACGTAATATTATGAGAAATACTCTTATGAGTCGATACAATTGGAAGTTGTAACTATCATCACATGAATGTTGAACACGTGTCTTCAATGCAGGGTATATCGCTCTAAAAAGATACTTATATTGATTAATTAAAAAAGAAAGAATCAAAACCCGTTAAAGTAGAATTATTCGTAGAATCGCTAATAATTATTTTTTTCTTGTTAATATCGAATGCCACGTAATATTATGAGAAATACTCTTATGAGTAATGTCTTTAACAAATCAAATATATATGAAAAAATCCATGAGCAAGTTTGTAATATGAAAAGTGGTAGTACAAAAGTACAGGTAAAGAAATTACAATCAAGCTATTTACAATGCTAAATTGAGAAAGAACTGCATCATCATAAAAAGAAAGAATCAAAACCCGTTAAAGTAGAATTATTCGTTGAATCGCTAATAATTATTTTTTTCTTGTTAATATCGAATGCCACGTAATATTATGAGAAATACTCTTATGAGTAATGTCTTTAACAAATCAAATATATATGAAAAAAAATCCATGAGCAAGTCTGTAATAAGAAAAGTGGTAGTACAAAAGTACAGGTAAAGAAATTACAATCAAGCTATTTACAATGCTAAATTGAGAAAGAACTGCATCATCATAAAATAACAAAGTAACAAGTTAACAAACTTACTATGTTGACTGTTGTATATTGGCTCGCAACAGTTGGGTGGACAGGATCATACCTTATAATAGGTGTGATCCATAGGATCAGTTCCTATATTGGTTAAGGAAACCATATATGTGCAGGAGTTCTATTTGGACTCGGTTTCCTATTTATCTTGGTTTTGAACAAGTAATCGTATATGGATTTGGTTTCTATCCATGGGCTATAAATACCCAAGTAACTTGGTATTTGTAAGAAAAAAAACAATAGAGTAGAAAACAATAGAAACCTAGAGATAGAAAGAGTAAGTGAGAGAAAACTTTCGGAGCTAAGGGTGTATTGGGTTTAAAGTGAGAGATTAAGATCTTAAGAAAGATGCTAGGGAGATTATTGTAATCGGTGTTTCTTTTTTTTATAGTGAAATCTTCTCATTGTTCCCCGTGGAGGTAGGCATTGCCGAACCACATATATCTTGGTGTTATTGTTCTTTATTATTTTATTCTTCTTATACTGTTGTTTATTGTTTTGTAATCTTTGACATCATTAACAAACGGATCCTGTATTGCAAAGGATGTGTTCTCACGAATATCTAGGTTGCGAGTTGTTGGCGTTGTTGGTATTTAATTAATTACTGCATATAGTTCAACAAGTGGTATCAAAGCGCTTAGGTTGGAATTAATGTTTTGTCAAAGATGACGGAGACTGCAGGTGTTCCTGCGAATCGTGACGGTAAGAAACCATCGGTTACTACTCATGGCGGGGGTGTAAAAGTTGAGATTAAACTGTTTGATGGTAGAGATAATTTTACACTATGGCAAAGAAAGATGAGAAACATTTTGATCCAACAAGATCTTCATGTGGTTCTTGACGAGAAAGACAAGAAACCAAAGGACATGTCAGATGACGAGTGGAACAAAGCAGATCTCAAAGCCATGAGTTCCATCGAACTACATATCTCGGACGAGGTGATGTTTAATGTGATGGATGAAACTAGCCCCAAAGGAACATGGGAAAAGCTGGAGAAGTTGTATATGGGTAAGTCTTTATCCAATAAACTTTTCTTGAAAGATGAACTCTTGAATCTTCGGATGGAAGAAGGTGGTGATCTTATGGAACATCTAAACATGTTCAATAAATGTACACAAATTTGCTACGGGTGGATGTGAAGTATGGCGATGAAGATAAGTTTTTATACCTGCTCAGATCTTTGCCTCCATATCATCTTTCAATCACTTCAGGACCACAATGATGTTCGGCAAGGATACTTTAAAATATGATGAAGTTGTTCAAGATATAATCTTTCATGTGAAGATGAATAAGAACACAGGTGAAGACTCTAAAGCAGAAGGACTATATGTCAAGAATTCTAATGAGAGGGGCCTAACAAATAAGAGAAGTAGCAAATCAAAGGCAAGGGCATTTCTAAATCCAGGGATAAGGTTGCTTTGAATGTGGTGCGACAGACCTCTGGAAACGAGATTGTAAGAAATATAAGGAAAAGAAGAAGAAGGCCGAAAATTCAAATTCAGCCAGTGTTGTTACAGATGATAGCAACGGAGAAATTTTGGCGACTTCTTCAGGTAATGATATTTCTTCGCCTTGGATTTTAGATTGTGGTGCTTCTTATCATATGTGTTCAAAAGAAGACTAGTTTGACACGTTTGAGAAAAGAAAAGGCGACGTAGTTTTGATGGGGAATAATTCCAGTTGTAAAATTTGTGGAATTGGTACGGTAAAGTTGAAGATGGATGATGAAATTGTTAGGACTCTAGGTAACGTGAAATACGTTCCTACACTAAGGAAGAACCTTATTTCCCTGGGTTATTTGGATAAAAATAGGTACACATACAAATCCAAAGTTGGGAATCTCATAGTCTCAAAGGGATCACTTGTGGTTATGAGAGGAGTAAGACTTTCTAACAATTTGTACAAGCTTTTGGGAAATACAATAATTGGTGGAGCTGCAATTTCTACACAAGAAGATCGTACAGAGCTTTGGCACTTGAGGCTAAGGCATATGAGTGCAAGAGCCATGGAAGAACTACACAAGCGACAATTGTTGAAGGGTGTAGGAGAGTGTAAACTTAAGATCTGCAAATATTGTATTATGGGAAAGCAAAGAACAGACGTACAGAAGTACTTAAATATATTCACTCAAATGTGTGGGGGCCTTCACCTACTCAATCAAAAGGTGAAGCTCGCTACTTTGTCACTTTCATGGATGATTTTTCGAGGAAGTTTGGTTCTACTTCATGAAGGAGAAATCTGAAGTTTTCACTAAATTCAAGGAGTGGAAGGCAGAGGTAGAGAATCAAATAGGCAGAAAAATTAAGTATCTAAGAACTGACAATGGCGATGAATATAAAGATAGGAAGTTTCTACAGTACTGCAAAGATGAAGGCATTGCAAGGCATTTTATCGTGAAGAAGAATCCCCAACAGAATGGAGCTACAGAAAGGATGAATATAACTCTTATGAATAAAGAGAGGTGCATGAGGTTTCATGCACGTCTGCTAGAGATGTTTTGGGCAGAGTCGCTTAACCATCCTTGTCACTTGGTTAATCGTTCACCATCCAAGATGCTTGATTTCAGATGTGCAGAAGAGGTATGGTCAGATACTTTGAAGGTATTTGGATGTAGTGCATATGCTTTTATTCCCAGTGATGAGAGAACCAAACTTAAACCCATCTCATGAATGTATTTTCATCGGCTTCGAGAAGGGAGTGAAGGGTTATAAGTTATGAGATCTAGTGAACCGAAAAAAAATCCTTAGTAGAGATGTTGTAGGCAGGAGAGGAGAGAGGTATAGTGAAGTAGGCAGGAGCAGAACCAAGAATTTTGTTTGCGTGTGTGTGTGTTGGGAGGGGGGGGGGGGCGAGATGATAGTAAGACATTTTCAATACAGTGATACAAAAAATTCCATAGCTGATCAGTCCTCAAAAGTTTATATTTATCCTTCGAATAACACGTTGTTTGTATAGCACTTAGGTTATATTATTGTGTTATATCTATTGATTAGTGCTTTCTTGTCTATTGTGTAGGTTTTATGAGCCGAAATGCGAATATTGTGTTAAAGCCCGCGAAAAGTCAAGAAAATGTGTTATTTGCACAAGAGGAGGAGAATTGATATTTGCACCCACAGATCTGTTGAGGGCACCCCACGGTCATACCAGTTGACTTGACTTTATGTCAAAGTGGGGCGGTCCAAATCTCAGCCCAAACCGGATTCTATTTGAGCCCACAAGTCAAAATTTCTATTTTAGGCCTTATTTAAGTCCAAACTTAAAAAGGCTACACAAGAAGATCCAGAAGTCTGATTCGGGCCCATGAGCTATCAAACTAAAGGTCTTGGTCCCAACTACAACTTAACCCCAAGAGAATTAGGTTTTGATAAAAACCTAATGCCTCTAGAAGACCAACAGCAGAAGCCACGAATTTGACCTAGTTTGGAAGTTTTTGCATGCAAGTATTCTACTTTGTATTTTCTATATAAGAGAAGTAATAGCTAAGGTTTAGGAAGATTTTTATGAATGGAATATTGAAGAGAAAAGTTCATCTTCTTCTTCTTCTTCTTTTGTATCAAACTCAATATTCAATATCAATTCCATTATCTTTTCCATTATGATGTCTTGTGATTTATTTATTTATTCCATGGTGTCATCATTAAGGATGAGTAGCTAAATCTCCTTAGGGGGATGGTGGAAGCTCTCTAGATGATGCAAAAGCACCATGTTTGTTCTTATTGTTCATTGTGATTCGAAATACTTAATGCTTATTTACTTCTAATTCGTGATATGAGGTAAGTATGATTATTTGCATGTTATTGTTATCCATGATGTTAAAATATTATTGTTAGGGTTTAGGGAGACCTATTTTTAATGATAGTATTTATATTTATTGTAGATGTATAGTGAAATAGCTGAGAGGTGATTATTACATGTTTGCAATATATATCTTTTATTGGAACCCTTTTGTATTTAAATTGATATCCGAGAGGTGACGGTTTATTGATGAATTAATATGTTGAATTAATTAGATTGAATAGCTGAGAGGTGACGGTTTAATTAATAAGACATATTCAATAGCATGCATAAGAGAATCCTGTTTTAATTAGGTGGAACAGCTGAGAGGTGACTACTTAATTATTATAGGTATTAATGATTAGTTGGAATAACCGAGAGGTGACTAATTGATTGTTATAGATTGAACATGAATGAACAACATGTTATGTTTGCATGATTTAGTTTGTGGAAACCAATTCTCCCCCTTTGTCATCATATATCTTCTTTTCATCTCTACCATATTCTTAAGTTAGGGTATACTATTTATTATTGCCTGTAGGAAGTAAAATCAATCTCCAATCTTATTATTGATTCCCTTGGTGTTCTTTAACTATTGTTTTCTATTGTGTTTGAGCTAAGATCTCCCCCTCTGAGGTGGGTACGACCCTTGTTTTTTACTTGTCTACTTTGATATCCAATTTATACAGCCACAAGAAGAAAAATTCAAGAAAAATATAATCTTTTGTTTAGTGTAGCCAAAACTATACTATCAAAATGGCGTCGTTGCCACTCTAAGGAATGGAGTTCATTCAAACACAAGCGAAAATAGTAGTTTCGGGACATCATCCCACTTCTGTCCCTCCCACCCTTCTATTTTTAATTCTTTTTATTATTTTTTTTAGTGTTTTGTTACTTAGTCCTGTCATTGATCTTGCAGCGAAGACGGACTAAAAAAAGCTCAAAAAACGAAGTAAATTTTTAAGAAAAGTGTGCGTTCAAAAAAATTTCTTGAAAGTTACTGGTTCATACTGGGCCCGATCTCGAGTCGAGTTCAGTTTGGCCTGTAACAATCTCGAGTCGAGTTCCAGGTAGGGAATTTGCCTCGTTTAGTGTGATTGTTTTAGAGCGTTCCAGAACTCATTTTTAGCTAATTTTTTACCTGTTGAGAGATTGTGAAGTGAACTAAGTAGTCTATTTTTTTCAGCAATTTTAAAGACTTGTAAGATATTTAATTATTCGATCCACAAAAGGATCGCGATTGTAATATTTTTAAAGTAGGTGTTGTTAGGATTTATTTTATTGTGTGTTCGCAGCGGATAGTAGAGCAAGGTTGTGGAGCTAGCCTTGGGTCTACTAACGAACGACTCCTAAGGATGATTCAAACCCAAGGAGCGGTTACCCCTTAGTCGACTTCAACTCGTCTTCTCCGTACTTTTGTGCGCTTGTTTGACAATTTTTATTTTTTAGAACAAAGTGGGAGGTTAGCATTCTCCTAACCCTCCTCGAATCCCCTGCAAGAGGAGTTTCTGTAATGATTAGCATGACCTTGATTGTTGCTTGATTTTAAATTCTGTTTTAACTTGTTAAACCGGGACTGCAAGGCGGACCTGGCCTATAAGTGAAACCTAATATCAATTTATTGCAATATCCTAAGCATTAAAATTGAACCAACTAAAGCCATGCTATCACGATGTTCATTTGAGACCTTGAGCAGATATTTCAACTAATACTGAGTGAACTATCCTTTGATTGGAGCACAAGTTAAGAATTGGGTGTGAAACCCCTACAGATTACGTCTGTAAAATCACTGTGGTTTTTTAATTAAGGATTGTTGCTTACGCACGGAAAAACCTCCCACCCTGGTTATTCGCTGCTTGACTCACGAAATATTGGGAGAATTCACAACGGAAGCTTGGAAAGAACTCATTGGCTTGGGTCAACACAAAATTGAGTCAGTTTTTGAGCCCCTTGTTAGATGCTTTTGAATGGTTAGGACTTTTGTGGCATATGTAATGCGCATGTTGCATGCATCTTAGATCAGGTAAAATCTTGTCCAAACCAACTCCAATCTACACAAAGAGCACAATCACAGACTTCACTCCTTCTCTTGAGGAAGAGTTTAACGACTCGACCTCCATACCTTCTGAAGAAGAGTTCAACGACTCAACTTCACTTTTTGAAGTAAGGCCTACCCCTATGGATCAAGAAGCTACCCTTCGGAATTACTTTTCACCTTTGGCCACTGGGCCACCTACCTGCATAGTCTTTTCCGAAACAACTGCAGATAGCTATGGCATTCGCCCACAGATTGTGGGCATGTTGTCTAAGTTCCATGGACTTCCACGAGAAGATCCATATCAGCACCTCAATACGTTTCTGACCGTTCTCAGTACTTTCAAGGAGAAATATTTGTCTGAGGAGGAGGTTAGCTTGAGATTGTTCCCCTTTTCTCTTAAGGATATTGCATCTCACTGGTTAGATGACCTTCCTTCCAATTCTATTGCCACTTGGGCTCAACTAAGTAACACTTTTTTGACAAAATTCTTTCCTATTACTAGAACTATTGACATAGTTGATGCCATAAGAAGTTTCCGGCAAAAAGAGGGCGATGTATTCTTTGATGCATGGGAAAGGTTTCCACACTATAAAGTCGATGACACTGAAAAAGTTAGGGTTCTATATAGAGGCCTTAATACTATGACTAGAAACACGGTTGAAAACATGAGCAGTGGAGATTTCCTTGATTATTCCACCGCCAAGGTTCTGGCTTTCCTTGAAAATATTCCCATTAATAGCCAGCAATGGGACTTACCTGGACATACCACGAGAAACACTACCCCAGACTTAATTGATAAAACTAGAGGTCTATATGATGTCAAACCTGACTCTGAGCTTAATAATTTACTTCATGGTTTAGTAAAAAAGGTAGAAGCACTTGAGGTGTCCTTAAAGCCCCCATCAACTGTTATGAGTGCCTCCACTCTCTCATGTGATGCTTGTCATGACCAGAGCCATACTGCCAAATTTTGCCCTCTCTTTTAATAATTCACCAGAAACTAAGAAAACCTGTGCGTTTAACTACGCCGGGAGGATCAACTTTACTAAGGGCAATGCCACGTACCCATACATGGACCGCTCCAAGCTTTCTTATTCGAATAATAATTATGCGGCTCTACCTGGTTTTAATAACTCTTATGCACAACGTAGCAATTCCACGTATGTTGGTAATACTGATAATCGGAACAGAGCACTGGTCCCCCCTTACTTGAACAATACTCATCACATGAGTGGTTCCAGGGACCATATGCCAACTAATCAATCTGCCCCACCTAAGACCTCCCTTGAGGATGTGCTTGGCCGTTTCATTCAGCAGACCCTGGCGTCTATTGAGTTAAATGCCAAAGCCATCCAGAGGATTAAACAAAAACTTGATGAAAAGGGTAGATTTTCGGGATAGTCCATCCCAAATCCCAATGCTCTTCTTGATACTGTGCCTATCTTTGAACCTAAAGACCCTGAGGCCCTTGATTCGGTTTGTAGCATAGATTCTGGGACCCAAGTAGAGACCATTACTCCACCTCCTGTTACTCTAAGTCCTCTTCCTCCTGAGCTGAAATACGCTCATATCATCTTGATTCAGACGGTAGTCATCCTGTTATTATTTCTTCTTCTCTTACTACCGAACAGGAGAGTCAGTTGTTAGAAGTTATCTTAGAGCATCGTTCTGCTATTGCCTGGTCTATCCACGACATTAAAGGCATTAGCCCTTTTGTCTGTTCTCATCGTATTCATCTTGAGGACGATGCTAAAACTTCTCGTGAACCTCAGAAACGTCTTAACCCTGCGATGAAAGAAGGTTTCCGAGCAGAGAATCTAAAACTTCTAGATGCAGGTGTGATTTATCCCATTTCGGATAGTCCCTGGGTTACTCGTATTCATGTGGTTCCTAAGAAGGCCGGCATGACTGTAGTTATCAATGATAAGAACGAACAAGTCGCCACTAGAGTTCCAACCAAGTGGCGTGTTTGTATCGACTATAGAAAGCTTAATACAGTCACCCAGAAGGACCATTTTCCTCTTCCGTTCATAGACTAGATGTTGGAATGCCTAGCTGGTCATTCCTTCTATTGTTTCTTAAATGGTTACTCTGGTTATAACCAAATTCCTATCGCCCCTGAAGATCAAGAGAAGACAACATTTACTTGCCCTTTTGACACTTTCGCTTATACCCATATGCCTTTCGGTCTGTGCAATGCACCTGCTACTTTCCAGAGGTGTATGTTACACATCTTTAGTGATATGGTAGAACGATTTATGGAGGTGTTTATGGATGACTTCTCCATATATGGTTCATCTTTTAAAGAGTGTCTTAGTCATTTTTCCTTGGTTTTTAAGCATTGTATTGAGAAGAATTTGGTACTTAACTGGGAAAAGTGCCATTTTATGGTTAAGAAGGGGATAGTTCTGGGGCATGTCGTCTCTCCTGAGGGTATCCAGGTTGATAAAGCTAAAGTAGATCTTGTTTCATCCTTGCCTATTCCTAAGTCTATTAGGGATATTTGAGCCTTTCTGGGCCATGCAGGATTCTATCGACGCTTTATCCAGGATTTTTCAAAGATAGCTCGTCCTTTAACCAATCTATTACTTAAGGATGCACCTTTTGATTTCATAAAAGAATGCAAGAGCGCCTTTGAAAAACTTAATACCGCCCTCACAACTGCACCCATCATTAGGCCACCTGATTGGAGTAAGCCCTTTGAGCTGATGTGCGATGCATCAGACTTTGCTGTTGGGGCTGTTTTAGGTCAACGTCTAGATGGTAAGTCCCATGTTATATATTATGCTAGCAAGACTCTCAATGATGCTCAATGTAATTATACCACGACGGAGAAAGAATTGTTAGCCATAGTATATGCTCTTGATAAGCTTCGTTCCTACCTTTTAGGTACCCGTACTGTCATCTTCACGGATCATGCTGCTATTAGATTTCTTCTCTCTAAGAAGGAAACTAAACAGCGCCTTATTTGTTGGATTTTGTTACTTCAAGAGTTTGACCTTGAAATTAGAGATAAAAAAGGGACCGAAAATGTAGTAGCCGACCACTTGTCTAGACTCGACCGTCCTGAGGATTCTAGTGTCATTTCTGAGAACTTTCATGATGAGCTTCTTTTTGCAATATCGAATGCTCCATGGTTCGCAGATATAGTTAATTACTTGGTTAGCAACACGTTTCCAAGTAATTGGAACAAGCAAGATAGATCCAAATTCCTTGCTAATGCCAAGCATTATTTCTGGGATGACCCTTACCTTTTTAAGTACTGTCCTGACCAGATCATTCGTCGTTGTATCCCTGACTGGGAGCAACAAGAGGTCCTTAAGTTCTGCCATGAGCATGCTTGTGGTGGACATTTTAGTGCCAAAAAGACAGCTGCTGAAGTATTGCAGTATGATTTTATTGGCCAACTCTTTTTAAGGACGCTCACATGCATTGTACTATGTGCACTTGTTGTCAACAACTAGGGAAAATAACTAGGCATCACATGATGCCCTTACAGCCAATTCTTCCTGTGGAAGTGTTTGATGTATAGGGCATAGATTTCATGGGTCCTTTTTCTTGGTTGTCATGGTTTTTTATACATTCTGGTCGCAGTCGACTATGTTTCTAAATGGATCGAGGCCATTCCCACAAGGCACAACGACCAAGAAACTGTAGTAAATTTTCTAAAAGAGTATATATTTGCCCGATTTGGCGCTCCCCGTGCGATCATTAGTAATGGGGGGAGCCATTTCTGCAATAAAGTTTTTCAAAAACTTGTCCAAAACTATGGAGTTACTCACAAAGTGGCCCTTGCGTACCATCCGCAAACTAATGGCCAAGATGAGGTGTCGAATAGAGAGATTAAAAACATTTTACAAAAAACAATTGACCTTGAAAAGGTTGATTGGTCTCGTAGAGTCAATGATGCATTATGGGCCTATCGTACCGCTTTCAAAACTCCCATAGGCATGTCTCCCTTTCATCTTGTTTTTGGAAAACCATGTCACCTACCTGTACAGATTGAGCACCGAGCCTTCTGGCCGGGGAATGACAAAGCTCAACTTTAATCTCGACCAGGCAGGTAAGAGAAGAAAACTCCAGTTTTCTGAGCTTGAGGAACTTCAGAATGAAGCTTATGATCTTTCCAAGTCCTATAAAGCTAATATGAAAAAACTACATGATCGTTAGATCTTACGTAGAGATTTTCAAATTGGGGACAAAGTTTTACTGTATAACTCTATGTTGCATTTATTTCCTGGTAAACTGCAGTCTCGTTGGTCAGGTCCCTTTGTTGTGTCTGCAGTGACGCCCTTTGGTGCTATCACATGTTTAAACCCTGCAGGCAACTCTGAATTTCAAGTCAATGGTTAACGTCTTAAGCATTTCCATGAATTAAGGTCCCCTGAAGTTGAGAAAACCCTATTAGAGGACCCTACCTATTTAGACTGACCTTTGACCTGCTGGTATCCGGACCCTCTTTTACTCTATTCTGTTGTCTCTTTTTGAGAGGTGTGGTTGAAAGTGCCGGGGCCATAGTCCACAAACTCTTACTGGCTGAGCAAAATTGATCCAGTCACGCTTTTCTCTTGAGCGTCATCACGAAACAAACCTGTTTCCCGCTCTGTTTGGGGGTGGAGAAGTCATTTCCCATCTATTTTTAAGTCTCGAGTATTTGACTTCAAAAGACTCTTTGATGTATATTAGACATCAGGATTTCGCGCATTCCATTCTAGCATTTTGTCTCTCCTGTATCTTTGTTTAGACTAGCGTTTATCTAGGGAGTGAATCCTGGTTGTCCACCTGTCTGGCTGAAGACGTTAAACTTAGCGCTCCTGGGAGGCAGCCCTGTGTATCTTCTAAACCCGATCGTGTTGTAGTGTTTTTTGTTAGTTGCCGGGTTTAGTGGCTTTTTGGCAAGTAAACTATATTTTGAATCTGCGTGCTAGTTCTGTTTGGGGGTGGGCGTAGCCCACCACTCTCTGTTGCGGTTGCTTGGTTAAATAATTATTACAGTTACAAATTTGAAATTATTTCAATTTTTGGAAATTTTAATAATTATTGCATGATTTTGGGGATTTTAGTTGACACCCTTTGTCATGACCCGAATTTAAAAAAATAAAATAAACCCAGGCCGCAACAATTTCTAACCAAAAACTAGATCCAAAAAAATCTTAAATAAAATACAGTGAAGAAAAATCCAAACGATAAAAGTACACCTGATTCCATCCTATTATACAACATAACTTACGCCAATAAAATACATGAATACATTTTTCAAATAAAAACATCATTTAAACATCTAGATCTCTACTGGTCCCAACAAGCGATCTGTCATAGCTCCATAGCTTTAACCTCTCCTGCCTGCATTCCAAATGGAACACACCCACGTGCAAAACAAAGCAACATGGGTCAGCATAAAAGCCGGTATGAGTAAACAAGGGGGAAATCTATTCCCACAAAATTACATAATAAATATACAGTTTCCTCATATGATTAACAACATAATTAATCTTAAAGAACAATTCTTCTATGCTAAGACAATAAGCATACGCCAAAAACGATATCAATTCCATTATAATTAAACTCTTTATCGATTATATAATCACATGTTTAATTCTATTATTCAATTTTAATTTATCTATTTACGATGTTAATTGATCGATAATACAAATACATTACCTAAGCAGCAACTGTCTTTAAGGATAGGTCTATCCACCTGCACAAAATAAATTAGTTGACCTATCCACCTGCAAAATGGAGTTAATATATAATACACAAATATAATAAAGGTAAACCAAATCACATACACGTTACGTGTTATCTAATATTTTGTATCAACCTGAAAATACATTTCGTTCATTCAAACCATTAATAATGATTCATTCCAACTATTCATAGTTTGTAATCTACCAAAATGACAAGTCCAATTATTACTATTAATTCCCATAATAAATAAAACATGGGTGATTTAGGTTTTGGTCACCACTTTTTAGTATAAACATAGGGTTTAGAGCTGAACCGACAATTGACCCAAGTAATTGTTTATAATGGCCAAATTACCCCTGATCAAAACTATATTAGGGTTAGTGATCACGTGCAGATCACGTGAGTTTCAGGGGTAAACTTAGGTATTTTGAAAATATTTTCGGTTCAACCGAGTTTTTTTAGTTGTTGGTTCGAAAATGAGCTCTAAACCCTAATAAAGATAAAAACCGGCTCCAAAACCTAATTTATACTAAAAAGTGGTGACCAAAACCTAAATCACCCATAAAACATCACAGTTCTTCCACATAATCATAGTTACCTCCGGTTCATAATCAAAGTAAAAAAAATTTACCTATATCATTAATTAACACCAAGCACTACAATACCATAAGCTTTAGCACACTACCAAACAACGAATCCAAAATCACAAAACCACGTCCTGACCTCTAGCCGGTGCTCGGGTTAAATAATCATAAAATCACAACCTATGCCCAATCACTAGTACACCTCCCACATGATGCACTCCACACATTTGCCATACCCACACTGCACCAGTGTGCCTTGACCATGGTTAAGAACCTCTACGCGGAAACCAAAGCCCAAGTGGGTGCTCACCTGCAAGCTTTTGCTAGCCTCGACGTATGCCTAACTCATGATCTCTAATAGCTCCGTTGAGCTTTCTAATGTGGTGTCCAGACCAACCCCGACGGCGATGAAGGTCTAAAGGGTCAGTTCCGTAGGCTAAGCCGTCTAGGAAATACCCAAATATAATCCAAGAGTCAACCCGCAGGCTAAGCCGTCTAGGGTGATAATTAATTTCTTTAACCTAATTCCAGAGGTGCGACAAATGTACTAATGCTTGGGCGACTACCAAAACAACCAAACTAATCAAGCAATCACACAACCCTTGTCAAACAATTAAATTCCAAGTCCATTTCGTATTTCGTTCTTATTTTTCAAATCGAATATATACCGTCCGTGGTATCAAACCATTCCAAATCCTTCCATAATTAAATCCCAAGTCCAGTATTCATTTCGTTTCTCTATTCATATACGATCCATTGGTATGGAGCCATTCCTAGGCGTTCATCAATATAACTTTTCAAATTTCTTTAAGCATAATTAATCAAGTAACATGCCATTATATACTAATCCACTTCAATATTTAGACTACTTTTAGTATATGTCTATTTCAACTTGACAATCAAACAAAAGGACAAACCCAAAAGAAAACATATATGCTAAAAAGAAACTCTTTACATAAATCTGCCAAACAATAACATTCATCTTTCAAAATTCACACATCTAAAAATAATTACTTAAATCTCATATATTTTTAATACAGCGTTTTACTATGAAAATATTACTTGGAATAAAAATATTGAATCGTTTCAATATATAAAAAATAATTAAACAATTATTTTACTCAATCCTACTAGATTTCAGAAAGAAATCCCAAAACAATCTACGTCAGACTTCCTGAGTATTTTTCACCATATTAACCTCATAATTTAAAGTATTTTTAAACATAGAAATTATAGTTCAGAATGTCTATTTTCTAAAACAAGTAAATTCATCAAGATGTATTGAGTAACGAGTCTTCTATGATGTTTCTATGACAGCCACGCAAACAGAAAGGTAGCAGTAAAATTATACTGGATATCTGAAAATAACTACGTTTAATAAATTATTTAGAATTAGTTAGCCAACAGTAAATTCCGAAATTTATATATGTTGTTATAAATTGAGTATTCTAACTACCATAAAATTTTCAATAAATATTATTAAGTCTAGAGGGATCAAAACCTTGCGATACTAAAACGGTACAGAAACCAAAAACTGCAACGGTTGTCATACTTGTAAGTCGTTTTTCACCAAATTAGAATACCTTTCGTAAATTGGTCTTAACTAATCGAATAACGACATTTCAATCTAGTGTTCAGGGATTTTGGAATCAATTACAAAGCTTTTCAAACGAATTTTCTATGATTTTTCAAAGATGAGTAAAACAACTGAAATCACAGAAAAACAGAAATAGAAACAAAAACAAAAACGTTTACTCACTTGTATAAGCATAAAAATCCAAATCTTCTTCTAGCTTTCTTCCAATTCTTCTTCTTCTTCTTCTCCCAAATATGGTGTTATAAAAAAATGAATGAAAACCCTAAGATTTTAATATAAATAATATGCAGAAGTTAATGGGCTTTATTTTAGGACCATGAATGAATCTGCTACCCAACCCAATTCCATCTTCTTTTCTTTTTTTTAATAATTAATATATCATCCTTCAACTTAATTGAAAATTAACTCTAAACCCTTAAAGACATATATGCAATATTTCATAATCCAATAACATTTAAAGAACAAAAATTTATAATATAAACGGGGTTTTACACCCTTAATGGTACTTATATTCGCGAGAATATATTTATACATTATCGCGGAATTTTCAAATTTAAATTTGAATTATTTCGTGCCTTTACGCTTGTCAAGGGTAAAACCGTCATTTCTACTAATTTCAGTAGTGGGGGAAGCGTCTAGGGGAAGTCACTTCTCTATATATACCCTCGGGTGTCTTTAGAAAAGTCACAAGTCACTTTAAAATCGAAAGTCAAACCAAGTCAAAACCGAGTCAACAAAAGTCTTCTTCCCTTCCAGAACTCGAGTCGAGTTCCTTAGTGTGCATTTCAAACTCGACTCGAGAATCGAGGTAGATCTCGATTCTCTCTCCTCTTATCTCTCTCAATTCTTGACCAAATTCTAAAATTCTTGTGGGGTTTTGTTCCTTCGTGCTCTTCATTTCCATACCAAAAACCCCTAGTATCATGCCTCCAAGACGAAGAGAAAGAGTAATTATCCGTGAGCGCGCTTATTCTCGTCTCTTCGACGATAATCGCTTAGGAAGCACCTTTGTAGAGAGAATTCATTCCCGATGCTAGGATGTACTCCTTGGCTCTGATTACGAGCCATTTGATCCTCAAATGGTTCGTCGTTTTTATGAGTCGATGGAGTTGGTCGATGACGGCGTGTACATCAACTGGGATCCGGCCCATCGCTTCCTGCTCACGTCTGAGACTGTATCTGTAGTCATGGCGCTCGAGCTTGATAAGGCTCCCCTGCAGCAGGAGGCTGCACTGGTGACACCGAACATCATCGAGGCCGTCCTCGTTGATGACCGTGTACTTCACCGGTATAGCAGTCATCTTTCTATCGGTTGGCTTCGAGTCAACTAGGGCTTGGTGGCACACTGGATGACCACTAATGTCCTTGGAACGACGAGGACGAACGAGCTGTTCTCGGAGGGAATTCATATCCTCCGGCTGCTTCAGAAGGACCTCCACGGCTACTGCATGGTCCGTCGTCTTTTCGCCATCATCACCAGGGCTCGAGCCACTTCGGCTCCTCTTCCTAGCCTGGTGATGGGTATTCTGCGCTACTGGGAGGCGCCTATTCTGCCTACCCTTTCTCTGGAGTCGATCGTCCGGCTCGAGGTCTCCAACCCAGGACTTGTGGGACCCTCAGGACGAGGTGCCCATCCAGTACAGGCCCGGCGACCAGCGGGCGTTCTTTTAGCTCCATTCCAATGAGGAGAGGTTCCAGCTTCTCTGGAGGGGTATGGGCGAGATTCTGACTGCAATCGAGGACTTGCAGTGTCGCTTCGACGAAGGCCAGGGGCAACCGCGTCGACGACGGGGTTGATTTTATTTCTGTTTATTAGCCATTGTAATTTTCTTTATGTATTTTGATTTTGTTTTGTTTTAGTTATTACAGTTTTGTATTAAATTTTCAATCATTGTACTTTATTTACGAATATTAATGAAAATGGTTAAAATTTTAAATTTTTTGCAGACTTGTTCTTTTCTGAAATTATTTAGCCATTCTTGGGCTTCATTGCAAAAATCTGGACTTGTGGAGTTATTTTGAAAATTTTCTGGTCCTAGGGACCTAAGTCCAAATATTTTAAATAGAAACGAGGTTAGGGTTTGGTTTTTGGAAACCCTAAGGTTTTAAGCAATACTTGGAGTCCTATTAGGGCTCAAACTCTTTATTTTTTGCCTATATATACCAAACCAAGGTTGGAAGATCGTCACTCAAAAATCAGAAAAACTTTTCAAAACTTTTTTATTTTCTGAGTTTGGCCCAAACTCGAGTCGAGTTCCTTATAGGCCATTCCGATCTCGAGTCGAGATTCAGCAATTTTCTGAAGTTGTTTTGTGTGATTTCTTCTCGGTTTTTGCACTGGTTTTTGGTGTTTTCTCCCTTCTTTTGCAACGGCTAATGTTCAGAATGGGTTGTGGATTCCCGATGGCATGGATATCATCCCCGAGATGGATTTTTCGGAAATTATGGATAGTCCTTATGGAGCTTCTTTTAGGGATAGGATTTTTGACAAAGGTTGGGAAGGTTTTCTTTATGATTCTACTGTTGTGTATTCCCCTTCTATGGTAAGAGACTTTTACCTTATGTTACCCTTTGCCGTCCCTCTTCCCTTTGATGGTTTTCAAGTTCACATGCATGGTTCCCCGGTGGTTTTTAATGCTATTGTCGTCTCTATTAGCATGGGCAATCCTTTTGTCTTTCAACCGGTCTTGCCTTATGACAATTATGTTCGTGATAATCGTGTAGATATCATAGACAATTACCTCAATCACACCTTCTCATTCCATCCCGAAGGATACCGTAGTATTTCACCTACCACTTGCCTTCCTACTAATGTAGCTACTGCTGCTTTATGGGTTTTGCGTAATTTGTTGGGTGTTGAGAAGATGGATTATGTCAATGATAGTACCATGCATGCCGTAGTTGGTATTGTTACTAATTTTTATGCTCTTGACTTATCCACTTGGATTTTAGATGGTATTAGGAATATGTTCTTATTCGGTGAGGATAAGCTTGTGTTCCCTACTGCTATCTGTAAGATTATTCTTGATAGCTATCCTGACTGGAGGAACATGTACAATGATTGGACTCACCTTATCCCTATGGATCCTACACATCATTTTATCAGGAGAAGTCGCCTATTCACTTGGGTGCCTAACACTGCATATGTAGAGTATCTAGATATGCATAGAAATGATAATTTTATGGATCATGGTGAGGGGGCCTTGGAATGTGATTAAAGAAGCATTAACTTTTTGGCGTGATAGGTTGGATGGTTTGCCAATAGAAGTTGTTTGAAACCAAGAGTATAAAGTAGGATTTCCTTTTCTGTTGAGTCAGTCCTTTATTTCAGTTGTGTCTTAGTATGGAATTCCTTGTAATCTCTATGTATGTGGAGATAATTTTGTTTGGCGGGAATTAATAAAGCGGTTTGAATTTTTAGTACATTTATGGTAATATCTTTCTTACTCTCTCTCCTATGCATAGTATGAGCCTTGAGGACAAGGCAATCTTTTTGTTTGGGGGTGGGGAGTATTACAATCCTTTTTGCAAATGATTTTCAAACTTCTTTATCCATGCTTGTGTAAAAGTTCAAAAAATTCAAAAAATCCAAAAAATTCTTTGTTACAAAGACTTTTTCAGAAATAGGATAAGTACACCATCAATGATGAATATAATGGTTGAATTCTCTCTTTTTCAAGTTTAAGGACATTTATTGCTTCACCAAGTAGTTGAGTCTTATACTACATTTGCATGAGCATAAGCATGACATTCATCTCCATTTATTACAGATTACATGTGCAAATACAACTACACCTTGAGAAACTTGAGGAATAAGTGTGGAGACTTAACCTAGTGAGCTTTTGAGCCCCGTCCTTTTCTTGGAGAGATATTACATCAATCTGGAGTCAAAAGACTCAATCTCTCAGTTTTGTTTGTTTTTAGTCTCATATTCATTTTTTAGCCTTGAGATGACATCAATTGGTGTAATATAAACTTGGGTCTTGTAGCTTATTCAAGATGTGATCACCATATCAGTACTTAGAGATGATAGAAAGATATTTAGATAAACCTTGTTTACCTTAGCCTACCCTGATGATATTTATCCCTTAGGTTGACCATTCTGAGCTTTTCTTGTTACTTAGCCTTTTTCTTGAGCCCATTATCCTTACCCAACTCCATTGTAGGAGTAAATGCCCTTAGAATGTTTTAGGACCTTTTACCCATTGTTTTTGGAACATGAGGATGATTGTTTATGTGGTTACAAGAAGAAAAGAGAAATACATAGAAAATCTCCAAACTAGTGAGATGAACCAAATATTGAAAACCAAAAAGTTTGAAGAAATTCCAGAAAAAAAAGCTAGAATTTTCCAAACCATGTCAAATCCAAAAAGAAAAGAATATTCTCAAATATTGGCTAGAGTTTCATAGAAATTTTCCCAAAGGAAGATGAGAAACACTTCTTCCCAAAAGAAAAATTCCAAAAATTTCTCCATGTGCTGTTAATACAAATCACAAGTATTGAAGGCCCGAATGTTCCAAAAATATTTCACAAAAGCCTTTTCCATTTCTAGCCCTGTCCTAAGCCAAGTTACAACCCATTACTGTCCTTTGTACATCTAAGCTGATATGGTAGGATGTGGCGAGTAAGTGAGAAGGTGCTGAGGTGAAAAACCCGACATCTCAAGCAAGGATAATTTTTCCATTCTTTGAGAGTAAGTTCATTCCATTACACCAGTCCTTTCTTATTGATATATGTGAGATGATTGTCCATCTTCCTTCCTCACATAGAGGTAAAATGATAAACACCATCTCTGAGTGACATTTATTTCTGAGTGTATGTCTGTGAGGCAGAAGTCAAGAGACCTTTCCAATGGTAACTTAAGACCCGTGGTAGCATGGGTACATGTCTGTCTTCAATGCATTTTAAACCGTTATGCTTGGTTTATATTTCATATCTTATTCATGCACTCAAGTATGTTATCTCACATGAACGGTTTTGCAATACTTATCCTTATCCTTGATATAACCATTTCTGAGGTAAATGGTAGAAATTCCTATTCTTGGATTAGTCATTGTAGTAAGTTTGTGGGTATCTTCTCTGGGAAACCCTCAGGACACTATAACTCCTCCACTTGGGAAATCCTTATGGTTAAAAGCCTTGATGCATATGGTTAATGCAATCACCTTAGTTCTACTTCTCTTTTGAGTCCTTAAATCTTTCTTCTCTTTTGAGTCCTTAATTCTTTCTTCTCATCTTTGTTTGATGACAAGGAAAGTGTTGTTTGGGGGTATTTGATCAGTCCTCAAAAGTGTATATTTATCCCCCGAATAACATCTTTTTTGTATAGCACTTAACTTATATTATTGTGTTATATCTATTGATTAGTGCTTTCTTGTCTATTGTGTAGGTTTTATGAGCCGAAATGCGAATATTGTGTTAAAGCCCGCGAAAAGTCAAGAAAATGTATTATTTGCTCAAGAGGAGGAGAATTGATATTTGCACCCACAGATCTGCTGAAGGCACCCCACGGTCAGACCAGTTGACTTGACTTTATGTCAAAGTGAGGCGGTCCAAATCTCAGCCCAAACCGGATCCTATTTGAGCCCACAAGTCAGAATTTCTATTTTAGGCCTTATTTAAGTCCAAACTTAAAAAAGCTCCACAAGAAGATACAAAAATCTGATTTGGGCCCATGAGCTATCAAACTGAAGGTCTTGGACTTTGCATACAAGTATTGTACTTTGTATTTTCTATATATTAGGAAGCTTTTTATGAATGGAAGATTGAAAAGAAAAGTTCATCTTATTCTTCTTCTTTTGTATCAAACTCAATATTCAATATCAATTCCATTATCTTTTCCATTATGATGTCTTGTGATTTATTTATTTATTCCATGGTGTCATCATCAAGGATGAGTACCTAAATTTCCTTAGGGGGATGGTGGAAGCTCTATAGATGATGCAAAAGCACTATGTTTGTTCTTATTGTTCATTGTGATTCGAAATATTTAATGCTTATTTACTTCTAATTCGCGATATGAGGTAAGTATGATTAGTTGCATGTTATTGTTATCCATGATGTTAAAATATTATTGTTAGGGTTTAGGGAGACCTAGTTTTAATGGTAGTATTTATATTTATTGTAGATGTTTAGTAAAATAGCTGAGAGGTGATTATTACATGTTTGAAATATATATATTTTATTGGAACCCTTTTGTATTTAAATTGATATCCAAGAGGTGACGATTTATTTATGAATTAATATGTTGAATTAATTAGATTGAATAGCTGAGAGGTGACGGTTTAATTAATAAGACATATTCAATAGCATGCATAAGAGAATCCTGTTTTAATTAGGTGGAATAGCTGAGAGGTGACTACTTAATTTTTATAAGTATTAATGATTAGTTGGAATAACCGAGAGGTGACTAATTGATCGTTATAGATTGAACATGAAGGAACAACATGTTATGTTTGCATGATTTAGTTTGTGGAAACCAATTCTCCTCCTTTGTCATCATATATCTTCTTTTCATCTCTACCATATTCTTAAGTTAGGGTTTACTATTTATTATTGTCTGTAGGAAGTAGAATCAATCTCCAATCTTATTATTGATTCCCTTGGTGTTCTTTAACCATTATTTTCTATTGTGTTTGAGCTAAGATCTCCCCCTCTGAGGTGGGTACGACCATTGCTTATTACTTGTCTACTTTGATATCCAATTTATACAGGCACAAGAAGGAAAATTCAAGAAAAATATAATGTTTTGTTTAGTGTAGCCAAAACTATACTATCAATAGCATGTACTAATTATTGAGAACTTACATTTCGCTCAATTATTTTGTGTGTTTTTATCTAGAAAAATCTAAACATATTGAGATGTTTAGATTTCTAAGAAATTAATTGGGAAATCAAAACTTATAAGTGTTGGTGTTATTCTAAAGTATTCTATCTTGTTCTCATACATACATAAGTCATGACTGGAAATTCATATAAAAAATAAATGGTACTCAGTATTTATTTATTTTTTTTTTTATTTATTTGGGCACTTTTTTAGGGCGATTTTGTCAAAACCCCAGTGGTTTGTGTTTTTATTTGCAAATACTCCACTAAAGATTTTAATTTTGTCTAAGCCATAGGAAGATAACGATTCTGTCTGAAAACTGTTAGCATAAGCTGACCTGTCTTATTTAATAATAAATATATCTGATGTGGTTTTAACTTAAATAAGGTAACACATGTTTTAATCTGATTGAACAGATGTGTTATAATCAAACGGTTGTGATATGTTTGAAATATATTTAAACTATTCATCTTCTTCCCCAAATGGTGACCTGAAACTTGCAAGAAAAAAATTCATATGGCTTGGTACTGCTACTGTCATTCCACTGATTGAAAAGGGATTACTTCGGCCTGTGGCCAATTTAGAGTTTACTTTATTGCATATGTCTCGATGGTTACCCTGTTTACGTATTAGTACCTTCACCGACACCTTCGGTTCCTCACTTCGAGAAAGGAAGACGCATAATGAAATTAGATCACAAAGATATATTGGTGTTCTTGGTTGAGAGCCAAATCAGACCTAACAATTGAGTTGATGTCAATTCTTGGTTGCGACTACAGACTACTTGTATTCAGATCACAAAGATTGGCATTCAGATTAAAACACATGTTAAGTAACAGATGTGTATATTAGTGTTTGAGAGCTTAGAACTTCTTCAGATTGAGACCAAGTTTGAGAGAAGACTTGTTATAAGCTAAGCAAGTGTATGTCTCATCAATATCTGGTAGTGTTTCTTCCAATTGGTAGTGTAAAAATCTTTTTGATTCATTTGATGTCTAGAGGAATTTCAACTGTTGGTCTGTTTTTATAAACTTACTAAAAACAAGAACAATTGAAATTAGTAGAAATTGACAAGAACAATTGAACTATTTGCTAGAAATCACTTCTAATTGAAGCAAATGGTGGGATTTAATGTATCCCAATCAAAATAAATAATTTTTTTTTCTTTGTGTTTTATGTTTCAGGTTAGCAAATTGGGGAAGAAGAAAACTTTTTAAAACAGATTACAACTGTTGGATTAAAACACATCCAGTAAACCGGATTAAAACACGTGTCCAGTTAAAACCACGTCAGCAACACTTAAAGATATCAAATTCTGCTAAAGGTTCATTGACAGAATCGTTAACTTCTGGGGTTTTGACAAAATCGCCCACTTTTTTTATTCATACAAATAGTTCTACCTACAATAAGTAACATTCAAAGAACAAAGGACTTAGTAATTGCCTTCTAAAAGATATGAATGTTCGTGGAAAAATATCTAAAGAAACAATACAATATAATCAATGACCAATATCAAATGCCTCTGAAAGGATGATCCTGACAGTTTATGCATTCAATGACCAATTTTAAATGAATGAGATTTCTTTTCATAATATTCTTGGCTTTGTTAATTGTTTCCAGGTCCCGTCTTTCACAAAGCAAGTCATTGAGGGTTTTTTTATAGCCAAGGGTTACTAATGAACCTTTTGACGACATGCTTGAACTTGACGATGCTCCATCTTTACTATTGGTCAGGCCACCTGCAGGAAATATCGACATTCCTGATAGAAGTAACTCTATCTGTGATAGGTCCTGTTCAGTTGTGAGACTGGTCAAAGCATCCCTATTAATACAAGAGAACCTGAAGGGTCTGTTGAGCTCTCTTGAAGAATTAACACTTTAATTCTGTTTTGGATCCACAGCCTGTCTAAAATAGGAGAGGAAAAAAAAGTAATTAATTTAACTATTAGGAAATAGTATGTATGAGTGTACATATTGTTGTATATTGGCTCGCCATAGTTGGGTGCACAGGATCATACCTTATAAGCGGTGTAATCCAGAGGATCAGTTTCCTATATTGGTTAAGGAAACCATATATGTCCAGGAGTTCTATTTGGACTCGGTTTCCTATTTATCTCTAGTTTGAATTAGTAATTCTATATGGATTTGATTTCTATCCATGGGGGCTATAAATACCCAAGTAACTTGGTATTTGTAAGACAAGACAACAAGGCAAGACAAGAGAGTAGAAAACAATAGAAACATAGAGATAGATAGAGTAAGTGAGAGAGAACTTTGGGAGCCAAGGGTGTATTGAGTTTAAGGTGAGAGATTAAGATCTTGAGAAAGATACTAGGGAGATTATTGTAATCGGTGTTTCTTTCCTTATAGTGAAATCTTCTCATTGTTCCCCATGGAGGTAGGCATTGCCAAACCACGTATATCTTGGTGTTATTGTTCTTTATTGTTTTGTTCTTCTTATACTATTGTTTATTGATTGGTAATCTTTGACTTAATTGACAAAACAGATCATGTATTGCAAAGGAGGTGTTCTCACGAATATCTAGATTGCGGGTTGTTGGCGTTGTTAGGATTTAATTAATCACTGCATATAGTTCAACACATATATGACTAGGAAACCTGGCGAGTTAATTCACATATTATTTGTAAAAAATAAATTGTTCTTAATTTATCGATATAACAAGTTTCTCACAATATATTGATCATAGGGGATTTAACACTTTAATGGCAAGGTAATTTTATGTTGTTTAATTTTAACAAGGTTGAAACTAAACCATAGCAAATTAAATTAGAATATCTTTGAATGAATTAGTTTCAAAGCAAGTTTTATATCAAGAACCAATTACTAATCGAAAACATTCCATCCAGAACAAATCAAATCCAGCAAAACTAAATAGAAAACAAAAAAACTAATAATAATATCCAACATGCATCATGAAATGCTATATACAACAAACTAACTATACACGAATAGTCAGGCCATAAATAAAATTTTAGAATCAAAGTGAGACTTACAATGCCATCAAGGTAGGTTCCCTTATCGAAGGGGTTAAGTCTAGTATCATGAGATGTGCTTGAATATGGGATCATACCAGTGACCTTATGTTTGTTGGATGAAAACATAACTAGCTTCCAGGCAAAATTCATATTCTTGTCAGGGCTCTTAGGAAAGAAAAAAATGAAAAGAAACATGGTTTATACAATTTTACTAAGTTACAACGCAGAGAACATTGCTATGATGCTTTCTAAGATCAAGAACAAGTTTATTTGCATTTTCTTTGTCTGAAAATTGACATGTATTTATAGTGGAGATAGGTTCTAGAGTCGATACATTTGGAAGTTACAACTATCATCACATGAATGTTGAACACGTGTCTTCAATGCATGGTATATGTCTCTAGAAAGATACATATATTGATTAATTAAAAAAGAAAGAATCAAAATCCGTTAAAGTAGAACTATTCGTAGAATCGCTAATAATTATTTTTTTCTTGTTAATATCGAATGCCAGGTAATATTATGAGAAATACTCTCATGAGTCGATACATTTGGAAGTTGCAACTATTATCACATGAATGTTGAACACGTGTCTTCATTGTAGGGTATATGGCTCTAAAACGATACTTATATTGATTAATTAAAAAAGAAAGAATCAAAACCCGTTAAAGTAGAATTATTCGTAGAATCGCTAATAATTGTTTTTTTCTTGTTAATATCGAATGCCACGTAATATTATGAGAAATACTCTTATGAGTCGATACATTTGGAAGTTGCAACTATCAACACATGAATGTTGAACACGTGTCTTCAATGCAGGGTATTGGCTCTAAAAAGATACTTATATTGATTAATTAAAAAAGAAAGAATCAAAACCCGTTAAAGTAGAATTATTCATAAAATCGCTAATAATTGTCTTTTTCTTGTTAATATCGAATGCCACATAATATTATGAGAAATACTCTTATGAGTCGATACCTTTGGAAGTTGCAACTATCATCACATGAATGTGGAACACGTGTCTTCAATGCAAGGTATATGGCTCTAAAAAGATACTTATATTGATTAATTAAAAAAGAAAGAATCAAAACCCGTTAAAGTAGAATTATTCGTAGAATCGTTAATAATTATTTTTTTCTTGTAAAATTATGAGAAATACTCTTATGAGTAATGTCTTTAACAAATCAAATATATATGAAAAAATCCACGAGAAAGTTTGTAATAAGAAAAGTGGTAGTACAAAAGTATAGGTAAAGAAATTACAGTCAAGCTGTTTACAATGCTAAATAGAGAAAGAATTGCATCATCATAAAATATGTTCGTAACAAGTTAACAAACTTACTATGTTGACTGTTGTATATTGGCTCACAACAGTTGGGTGCACAGGATCATACCTTATAAGAGGTGTGATCCATAAAATCAGTTCCTATATTTGTTAAGGAAACCATATATGTGCATGAGTTCTATTTGGACTCGGTTTCCTATTTATCTCTGTTTTGAACAAGTAATCCTATATGGATTTGGTTTCTATCCATGGGTTATAAATACTCAAGTAACTTGGTATTTGTAAGAAAAAAAAACAAGAGAGTAGAAAACAATAGAAACATAGAGATAGAAAGAGTACGTGAGAGAAAACTTTCGGAGCTAAGGGTGTATTGGGTTTAAGGTGAGAGATTAAGATCTTAAGAAAGATGCTAGGGAGATTATTGTAATCGGTGTTTTTTTTCTTATAGTGAAATCTTCTCATTGTTCCCCGTGGAGGTAGGCATTGCCGAACCAAATATGTCTTGGTGTTATTGTTCTTTATTGTTTTATTCTGCTTATACTGTTGTTTATTGTTTTGTAATCTTTGACATTATTAACAAACGGATCATGTATTGCGAAGGTGGTGTTCTCACGAATATCTAGGTTGCGTGTTGTTGGCGTTGTTGGGATTTAATTAATCACTGCATATAGTTCAACAAGTGGTTTCAAAACGCTTAGGTTAACGTTGGAATTAAGGTTTTGTCAAAGATGACGGAGACTGTAGGTGTTCCTGCGAATAGTAATGGTAAGAAACCATCGGTTACTACTCTTGGCGGCGGTGTAAAAGTTGAGATTAAACTATTTGATGGTAGAGATAATTTTACACTATGGCAAAGAAAAATGAGAAACGTTTTGATCCAACAAGATCTTCATGTGGTTCTTGACAAAAAAGACAAGAAGCCAAAGGACATGTCAAATGACGAGTGGAACAAAGCAGATCTCAAAGCCATGAGTTCCATCAAACTACATATCTCGGACGAGGTGATGTTTAATGTGATGGAGGAAACTAGCGCTAAAGGAACATGGGAAAACCTGGAGAAGTTGTATACGGGTATGTCTTTATCCAATAAATTTTTCTCGAAAGATGAACTCTTGAATCATCGGATGGAAGAAGGTGGTGATCTTATGGAACATCTAAACATGTTCAATAAATGTATCATAAATTTGCTACGGGTGGATGTGAAGTATGGCGATGAAGATAAGTCTCTATACCTACTCAGATCTTTGCCTCCATCTTTCAAGCACTTTAGACCAACAATGATGTTCGGCAAGGATACTTTAAAGTATGATGAAGTTGTTCAAGATATAATCTCTCATGTGAAGATGAATAAGAACACTGGTGAAGATTCTAAAACAGAAGGACTATATGTCAAGAACTCGCCGAATAAATAAGAGAAGTAGCAAATCAAAAAGGTGACCAGTCCTCAAAAGTGTATATTTATCCCCCGGATAACACCTTATTTGTCTAGCACTTGGCTTATATTATTGTATTATATCTATTGATTAGTGTTTTCTTGTCTATTGTGTAGGTTTTTATCAGCCGAAATGCGAATATTGTGTTAAAGCCCGCGAAAAGTAAAGAAAAGCAAGCAAAAAAGTGTTATTTGCACAAGAGGAGGAGAATTGATATTTGCACCCACAGATCTGCTGAGGGCACTCCATGGTCAGTTCAGTTGACTTGAATTTATGTCAAAGTGGGGCGGTCCAAATATCAGCCCAAACCGGGTCCTATTGGGGCCCACAAATCAGAATTTCTATTTAGGGCTTTATTTAAAGTTCAAACTTAAAAATGCTCCACAAGGAGATCCAGAAGTCTGATTTGGGCCCATGAGCTATCAAACTGAAGGTCTTGGTCCAAGCTACAGATAGCTAATGCCTCTAGAAGACCAACAGCATCAGCTACGAATTTAACCTAATTTGGAAGTCTTTGCATGCAAGTATTCTACTTTGTATTTTCTATATAAGAGAAGTAGTAAATAAGGTTTATGTATCTTTTAAACTCCCATCTTTTAGATCTAGAATTTTTCATAGAGAGAGAAAAAGAGAATATTTTTGTGAGAGAAAGTTCATCATCTTCTTCTTTGTATCAAGCTCTATTCATATCAATCAAATCAAATCACTTTATTTTATGATGTTTTGTTATTTATTTATCCCATGGTGTCATCATCAAGGATGAGTAGCTAAATCTCCTTAGGGGGATGGTGGAAGAACTCTAGATGATGCAAAAGCACCATGTTTGCTCTTATTGTTCATTATGATTCAAAGTTCTTAATGCTTACTACTTCTAATTCGCGATATGAGGTAAGTATGATTATTTTCATGCTATTGTTATCCATGTTATTAAAATACTATTGTTAGGGGTTTAGGGAGACCTAGCTTTAATGGTTTTATTTATATTGATTAAGGGTGTGTAGTGAAATAGCTGAGAGGTGATTATTACATATTCAAAGTTGATATCTTTTATTCGAACCCTTTTGTAATTAAGTCAAATAACTGAGAGGTGATGATTTAGTTATGAATAATATGTTGAATTAATTAAATTGAATAGCTGAGAGTTGACGGTTTGATTAATAAGACATATTCAATAGCATGCATAAGAAAATCTCTTTAGTTGAGTGGAATAGCTGAGAGGTGACTACTTGATTATTAGAGGTATTAATGATTAGTTGGAATAGCCGAGAGGTAACTAATTAATTATTATAGATTGAACATGAAGGAACAACATGTTATGTTTGCATGATTTAGTTTGTGGATACCAATCTTCCCCCTTTGTCATCATATATCTTCTTTACATCTCTTCCATATTCTTAAGTTAGGGTTTACTTAATATTATTACCAGTAGGAAGTTAGAATCAATCTCAATCTTGTTTATTGATTCCCTTGGTGTTTCTTAACCGTTGTTTTCAATTGTGTTTGAGCTAAGATCTCCCCCTCTGAGGTGGGTACGACCCTTGCTTGTTACTTGTCTACTTTGATATCCAATTTATACAGGCACAAGAAGGAAAATTAATACAAATATAATCTTTTGATGCGAGGTACAAAAATATCTTACATCAAAATGGCGTTGTTGCCGCTCTAAGGAAGGGAGTTCATTCAAACACAAGCGAGAATAGTAGTTTCGGGACATCATCCCACTTGTATACCTCCCACCCATCTATTTTTATTTCATTTTATTATTTTTTTTTAAGTGTCTTGTTACTTAGTCCTCTTATTGATCTTGCAGCGAAGACGGATTGAAAAAAGCTTGAAAAACGGAGTAAAGATCAAATTTTTACGAAAGAGACGCGTTCAGGAAATTTTACTGAAAGTTACTGGTTCAAACTGGGCCCGATCTCGACTCGAGTTCAGATTGGCCTGTAAGCATCTCGAGTCAAGTTCCAGACAGGGAATTTACCTAGTTTTGCGTGATTTTTCCAGAGTGTTCCAGAACTCGATCCTTTTCAGCTAATGAATTTTCCTGTTGAGAGAATGTGAGGTGATCTAAGTAGTCTATTTTTTTCAGCATTTTTAAAGACTTTTAAGATATTTAATTATTCGATCCACGAAAGGGTCGCGATTGTAATATTTTTAAAGTAGGTGTTGTTAGGATTTATTTTATTGTGTGTTCGCGGCGGATAGTAGAGCAAGGTTGTGGAGCTAACCTTGAGTCTACTAAGAAACGACTCCTAAGAACGATTGAAACCCAAGGAGCGGTTTCCCCTTAGTCGACTTCAACTCGTCTTCTCCCCACTTTTGTGCGCTTGTTTGGCACTTTTATTTTTTAGCACAAAGTGGGAGGTAAGCATTCTCCTAACCCTCCTCGAATCCCCTGCAAGAGGAGTTTCTGTAATGATTAGCATGACCTTGATTGTTGCTTGATTTTAAATTTTGTTTTTGCTTGTTAAACCGGGACTGCAAGGCGGACCTGACCTATAAGTGAAACCTAAATCAATTGATTGCAATATCCTAAGCTTTAAAATTGAACCAAATAAAGCCATGCTATCACGATGTTCATTTGATACATTGAGCAGATATTTCAACTAATACTGCGTGAACCATCCTTTGATTGGAGCACAAGTTAGGAATTGGGTCTGGAACCCCTACAGATTACGTCTGTAGAATCACTGTGGTTTCTTAATTAAGGACTGTTGGCTACGCACTGAAAACCTCCCACACTGGTTATTCGCTGCTTGACTCACGAAATATAGGGAGAATTCACAAGGGAAGCTTAGAAAGAACTCATTGACTTGGGTGAACACAAAATTGAGTCAGTTTTTGAGCCACTTGTTAGATGCTTTTGAATGGTTAGGACTTCTGTGGCATTTATAATGTGCATGTTGCATGCATCTTAGATCAGTTAAATCTTGTCCAATCCAACTCCAATCTACACAAAGAGCACAATCATGGACCTCACTCCTTCTCTTGAGGAAGAGTTTAACGACTCAACCTCTATACCTTCTGAAGAAGAGTTCAATGACCCAACTTCACTTTCTGATGTAACACCTGCCCCTATTGCTCAAGAAGCTACCCTTCGAGATTACTTTTCACCCTTGGCCACTGGGCCACCTACCTATATAGTCTTGCCCGAGACAACTGCAGATAGCTATGGTATTCGCCCACAGATTGTAGGCATGTTGCCTAAGTTTCATGGACTTCTACGGGAAGATCCATATCAGCACCTCAATAAGTTTCTGAATGTTCTCAATACTTTTAAGGAGAAACATTTGTCTGAGGAGGAAGTTATCTTGAGTGTTCCCCCTTTCTCTTGAGGATAGAGCATCTCACTGGTTATATGGCCTTCCTTCCAATTCTATTGCCACTTGGGCTCAACTAAGTAAAACGTTTTTGACCAAATTCTTTCCTATTACCAGAACTAATGACATAGTTGATGCCATAAGAACTTTTCGGCAAAAAGAGGGCGAGGTATTCTTTGATGCATGGGAGAGGTTTCAAGACCTATTTCTTCGGTGTCCACCCCATAAAGTCGATGACACTGAAAAAGTTAGGATTCTATATAGAGGCCTTAATACTATGACTAGAAACACGGTTGAAAGCATGAGCGGTGGAGATTTCCTTGCTTATTCCACCGCCAAGGCTTTGGATTTCCTTGAAAAGATTGCCACTAATAGCCAGCAATGGGACTTACCTGGACAAAACCCGAGAAACACTACCCCAGACTTAATTGATAAACCTAGAGGTCTATATGATGTCAAACCTGACTCTGAGCTTAAAACTTTACTTCATGGTTTAGTAAAAAAGGTAGAAGCACTTGAGGTGTCCTTAAAGCCCCCATCAACTGTTATGAGTGCCTCCACTCTCTCATGTGATGCTTGTCATGACCAGACCCATATTGCCGAGTTTTACCCTCTCCTTTATAATTCACCAGAAACTGAGGAAGCCTGTACGTTCAACTACGCCGGGAGAACCAACTTTACTAAGGACAATGCCACGTACCCATACATGGACCGCTCCAAACTTTCTTATTCCAATAATAATTATGCGGCTCCACCTGGTTTTGATAACTCTTATGGGCAACGTAGCAATGCCACGTATGTTGGTAACACTGATAATCGGAACAGGGCACCGTTCCCCCCTTACTCGAACAATGCTCATCACAGGAGTGGTTCCAGAGACCATGTGCCAACTAATCAATCTGCCTAACCTAAGACCTCCCTTGAGGATGTGCTTGCCCGTTTCATTCAACAGACCCAGGCGTCCATTGAGTCAAATGCCCTAGGGATCCAAAGGATTGAACAAAAAATTGATGAAAAAGGTAGATTTCCGGGACAATCCATCCCGAATCCCAAAGGCAAGGAAGTTGCCTTGGTGACGGATACTGCAAATCCGTCTGTACCGCTTGCTGAAGTAAAATCGGTTTCCACCCTTAGGTCAGGAAAACAGGTAGATAATCAAATTAATTATACACCAAGTATTGTGACCCTGATTACCTCTGCACATGTTGCCCCACCTAAAGCTCCAGCTAATGAGGCAACCACCTCTAAACCGAAGAAGCCTGCCCGTGAGATTGTGGACCCTCCACAAACTTACAACCCGCCTGTACCTTACCCCCAAAGACTCACAAGGTCTCTAAAGAAAGTCCAAGCAGAGGAAGTACTTGATGTGTTTAAACATATAAATATTAATGTACCCTTCTTCACGGCTATTAAACAGATACATTCCTATGCTAAGGTTTTGAAAGACTTGTGCACTGCCAAGAGAAAAACAAATGTGCCTAAAATGCGTTTGTGGCGGAAGACTTCTTTGAACTTGTCCAACATAACGGCGTGGTAAAATATAAGGACCCTGGAAAACCGACCATACCCTGCAAGCTTGGTGACAAATTCATGGGAAAAGCTTTGCTAAACTTAGGAGCGAGTGTTAACCTTTTACCTCACTCCTTGTACCTCAGCCTTAGTCTAACAAACATAAAACCCACGAAAATATCTTTACAACTGGCCGACAGATCATTGAAAGTACCTAGAGGAATAGTTGATGACCTGTTAACTAAAGTGTCTGACTTTACTACCCTATTGACTTGTGGTGTTGGATACCGAACCTACTGCCGATGACTCGGTACCCATCATCTTTGGTCGTCCATTTTTTGCCACCTCTAATGGTCTCATAAACTGTCGGAACGGTTTCATGGTTCACACTTTTGGCTCTATGACTGTTGAAGTTAATATATTTAACCTTTGCCAACAACCCCCTGATCTTTCCTTATCTGAAGATGCGTGCCTTCTAGACTCATTACCTTATGAGATGGTGCATAATTATTACCCTGAAGATCCGGTTGTTAATTGCCCTACCATGCATAATGTTGACTTCGACATCGACCAATCTATTGCCCAAACCAATGCTCATTTTAATTCTATGCCTATCTTTGACCCCAAAGACCCTGAAACCCTTGATTCGGTTTGTTGCATTGATTCTGAGTTCCAAGTAGAGACCATCCCTCCATCTCCTGATCCTCTTCCTCCCAACCTGAAATGTGCCCAATTAGATTCAGACGGTAGTCATCCTATTATCATCTCTCCATCTCTTACTACCGAACAGAAAAATCAGCTTTATTTTCAAATTGGAGACAAAATTTTGCTTTATAATCCTCGTTTGCATTTATTTTCTGGCAAACTTATGTCTCGTTGGTCAGGCCCATTTGTTGTGTCTGCAGTAGCTCCTTATGATACTATTACATGTATGAATCCTGCAGACAGTTCTGAATTTAAAGTCAATGGTCATTGTCTTAAGCATTTTCATGAGTTAAGGCCTCCTAAATCTCTCTTAGAGGCCCCTACTTATCTAGACTGACCCTTGACCTACTGGTATCCGGACCCTCTCTTACTCTATTCTATTGTCTCTTTTTGAGAGGTGTGGTTAAAAGTGTCGGGGCCATAGTCCACAAACTCTTACTGGCTGAGCATAATTGATCCAGTCACGCTTTTCTCTTGAGCGTCATCACGAAACAGACCTGTTTCCTGCTCTGTTTGGGGGTGGAGAAGTCATTTCCCATCTATTTTTAAGTCTCGAGTATCTGACTTCAAAAGACTCTTTGTTGTATATTCGACATCAGGATTTCGCGCATTCCATTCTAGCATTTTGTCTCTCCTGTATCTTTGTTTAGACTAGCGTTTATCTAGGGAGTGAATCCTGGTTGTCCACCTGTCTGGCTGAAGACGTTAAACTTAGCGCTCCTTGGAGGCAACCCTGTGTATCTTCTAAGCCCGATCGTGCTTTATTGCTTCTTTTTGTTGCCGGGTTTAGTGGCATTTTGGTTGTTAAACCGCTCATTCTACCATCTGTTCCCAGTTCTGTTTGGGGGTGGGCGCGGTCAGCCCACCCACTCTCTCTTTTGCCGTTTGGTGTGTTGATAGTCATTGCGGTTACAAAATGCATTGTTTTAAGATAAAATTTCCATTTATGTTGAGTCAGTCCTTTATTTCAGCATATTTTATTTCAGTTGTGTCTTAGTATGGAATTCCTTGTATTCTCTATGTATGTGGAGATAATTTTGATTGGCAGGAATTTATAAAGTGGTTTGAATTTTTAGTACATTCATGGTAATATCTTTCTTACTCTCTCTCCTATGCATAGTATCAGCCTTGAGGACAAGGCAATCTTTTTGTTCGGGGGTGGGGAGTATTACAATCCATTTTGCAAAAGATTTTCAAACTTCTTTTTCCATACTTGTGTAAAAATTCAAATCTTTGTTACAAGGACTTTTCCAAAAGTTAGGATAAGTACACCATCAATGATGAATATAATGGTTGAATTCCATCTTTTTCAAGTTTAAGGACATTTATTGCTTCACCAAGTAGTTGAGTCTTATACTACATTTGCATGAGCATAAACATGTCAATCACTTGCATTTATTACAGATTACATGTGCAAATACAACTACACCTTGAGAAACATGAGGAATAAGTGTGGAGACTTAACCTAGTGAGCTTTTGAGACCCGTCATTTTCTTGGAAAGTTATTACGTACTTCTGGAGTCAAAAGACTCAACCTCTCAGTTTTGTCTGTTTTTAGTCACATATTCATTTTTACAGTTAACCTTGAGATGACATCAAGTGGGTGTAATATATACTTGGGTCTTGTAGCTTATTCAAGATGTGATTACCATATCAGTACTTAGAAATGATACGAAGACATTTAGATAAACCCTGTTTACCTTAGCCTACCCTGTTGATACATTATCCCTTAGGTTGACCATTCTAAGCCTTTCTTGTTATTTAGCCTTTTTCTTGAGCCCATTATCCTTACCCAACTCCATTGTAGGAGTAAATTCCCTTAGAATGTTTAGGTCTTTTTACCAATTGTTTTTGGAACATAAGGATGATTGTTTATGCGGTTACAAGAAGAAAGGAGAAATACAAAGAAATATCCAAACTAGTGAGATAAACCAAATATTGAAAACCAAAAAGTTTGAAATAATTCCAGAAAAAGCCACAATCTTCCAAAACCATGTCAAATCCAAAAGAAAAGAAGATTCCAAAATATTGGCCAGAGCTTCATTGAAATTTTCCCAAAGAAAATGAGAAACACTTCTTCCCAAAAGAAAAATTCAAAAAATTTCTCCATGTGCTGTTAATACAAATCACAAGTATTGAAGGCCTGAATGTTCCAAAAATATTTCACAAAAGCCTTTTCCATTTCTAGCATTGTCCTAAGCCAAGTTACAACCCATTACTGTCCTTTGTACATCTAAGCTGATATGGTAGGATGTGGCGAGTAAGTGAGAAGGTGCTGAGGTGAAAAACCCGACATCTCAAGCAAGGCTAATTTTTCCATTCTTTGAGAGTAAGTTCATTCCATTACACCAGTCCATTCTTATTGATATATGTGAGATGATTGTCCATCTTCCTTCCTCACATTGAGGTAAAATGATAAACACCATCTATAAGCGACTTTTATTTATGAGTGTATGACTGTGATGCAGAAGTCAAGGCGATCTTTCCAATGGTAACTTAAGACCCGTGGTAGCATGGGTACATGCATATCTTCAATGCATTTGAAACCGTTATGCTTGGTTTATATTTCATATCTTATTCATGCATTTGTAGTATGCTATCTCATATGAACGGTTTTGCAATACTTATCTTTATCCTTGATATAACCATTTCTGAGGTAAATGGTAAAAATTCCTATTCTTTGGATTAGTCATTGTAGTAAGTTTGTGGGTATCTTCTCTGAAAAATCCTCAGGAGACTATAACTCCTCCACTTGGAAAATCCTTGTGGCTAAAAGCCTTGAGGCATATGGTTAATGCAATCACCTTAGTTTTACTTCTCTTTTGAGTCTTTAATTCTTTCTTCTCATCTTTGTTTGAGGACAAGCAAAGTGTTGTTTGGGGTTATTTGATCAGTCCTCAAAAGTGTATATTTATCCCCCGAATAACACCTTGTTTGTCTAGCACTTAGCTTATATTATTGTGTTATATCTATTGATTAGTGTTTTCTTGTCTATTGTGTAGGTTTTATGAGCCGAAATGCGAATATTGTGTTAAAGCCCGTGAAAAGTCAAGAAAAGCAAGCAAAAATGTGTTATTTGCACAAGAGGAGGAGAATTGATATTTGCATCCACAAATCTGCTGAGGGCACCCCACGGTCAGTTCAGATGACTTGACTTTATGTCAAAGTGCGGTGGTCCAAATCTCAGCCCAAACCGGGTCCTATTGGGGCCCACAAGTCAGAATATCTATTTAGGGCTTTATTTAAAGTCCAAACTTAAAAAGGCTCCACAAGGAGATCCAGAAGTCTGATTTGGGCCCATGAGCTATCAAACTGAAGGTCTTGGTCCAAGCTACAACTTATGCTCAAGAGAATTTGGTTTTGATAAAAACCTAATGCCTATAGAAGACCAACAGCAGAAGCCACGAATTTGACCTAATTTGGAAGTCTTTGCATGCAAGTATTCTACTTTGTATTTTCTATATAAGAGAAGTAGTAGTTAAGGTTTAGGTATCTTTTAGACCCCCCATCTTTTAGATCTAGAGTTTTTCATAGAGAAAGAAAAAAAGAATATTTTTGTGAGAGAAAGTTCATCTTCTTCTTCTTTGTATTAAGCTCTATTCATATCAATCAAATCAAATCACTTTACTTTATGATGTTTTGTTATTTATTTATTTATCCCATGGTGTCATCATCAAAGATGAGTAGCTAAATCTTCTTAGGGGGATGGTGGAAACACCATTTTTGTTCTTATTGTTCATTGTGATTCAAAGTTCTTAATGTTTATTTACTTCTAATTCGCGATATGAGATAAGTATGATAATTTGCATACTATTGTTATCCATGTTATTAATATTGTGTATTGGCTCGCAATGCGCAGGATCATACCTTATATTAAGTGAGGTCTATAGGATCATACCTTATGTTTGTTTCTAGAAACAAAGTAGGTAGGAATTCTATTCCCATAAGTACTTGGTATTCTAATTGATATTTGGTATTGTTATTTAATTAGAATCCTTGTATGGATTAGGAACTCTTGGGTATTATATATACTCAACTAGTTTGCTATTGTAAACGAGTGGTAAAAAGAAGAGAGAGTGAACCAAAGGTGAAAACATTACTAGATAGGGAAAGACAAATTTATCAGGGTTTTCATATAATAGGGTTTCTCAGGTTCTAGTGTTTGAGAGAGAAAGAGACAAGGAATTATAGATTTGTAATTAGGTTGTTTCTTTTCTCTGATTAATAAAATCTACTTGATCGGTTGCCGGGTGGAGTAGGTGGGTTTGCCGAACCACGTTAATATTAGTGTTATTATGTGTGATTGTGTTTTTTCGATTACTTTCTCTGTTATTCGATATTATTTAGATTATCGGTATTACAACCAATCCTTGGGTTAAAGCTTCCGTTGCACAACAAGTGGTATCAGTAGCAAGGTTCCAGGTTCCAGGGATTTTCGAGATGGCGCAAAGTTTTTCAAGTTCAGGTTTGAAGTTTGATGTAGAGAAGTTCGACGGAAAGATGAATTTTGGTTTGTGGAAAGTCCAAGTCCAAGATCTCTTGGTACAATCCGAGCTACACAAAGCATTAATGGGAAAACCGACGGATATGTTAGATGATGTTTGGGAAGAATTTGATTTGAAGGCTACTATTGTGATTCGATTGTATTTAACGAAGGAGGTCTTGTCAAACGTTCTCACAGAAAGTTCTTCGGTAAAACTTTGGTTAAAGCTTGAAAGTTTGTATATGACTAAGTCGTTATCAAATCGATTGTACCGCAAGTAGCAACTTTACAGGTTGAGGATGGCAGAAGGTACAAGTATTAATGAACATCTTAGTGTCTTCAATAGCATGCTTTCTGAATTAGTTCATGTTGGAGTTAAGTTAGAGGATGAAGATAGAGCACATCTACTTCTGAACTCCATGCCCCAATCCTATGAGCATATTATCACCATGTTGCTCTATGGAAAGGAAACTCTGAAATTGGATGAGGTTGTCAGTGCTCTTTTATCTCATGAAATCAGAAATAAAGGCAGAGACAATGAATCTCATGGTGAGGGTTTGGTGATTAATGGGGGATCACGGAAAGGATTTAACAAGAGTAACAAGGCTCACATAGAATGTTGGAAGTGCGGAAAAACAGGGCACTTTAAACGGGATTATGAGGAAAAAGGTGGAGCGGTTTCGGAAAATAGCTCCAGGTCAGGGAAAGGCAAGCATATTGCTAATTCTGGCGGACAGGCTAATCAAGTGGAGTTTGATGATGAATTACTCTTGGTGACTACTCAAGAAAAAAATTTACATCGGGAATGGGTACTTGATAGCGGTGCCACAAAACATGTTTGTTCACATAGGTCATGGTTCGACAAATATGAAAGATGTGAGGGTGGCTGGATGTCGATGTGTGATGGCTCCAAGAAGTCGATAGTGGGAGTCGGTAATATTCACATCAAGATGTATGACGGGAGGATACATACTCTTGAAGGGGTTCGACATGTGCCGAGTTTGCAAAGAGAACTAATTTCTATTTTCAATTTAGATTCTTTAGGTTACAAGTTCACTGGCAAAGGTGGAGTTGTAGAGGTTTGCAGAGATTCCAATGTGATCATGAAAGGAGTCGCGAGTAGTAGTGGCTTGTATATACTATTGGGTCAAACAATAGTAAGATCTAGAGTTGGTCCTAAGGCAGGCAAGGTGATGTTTAAATCACAGGGTTCTGTTATGAACAAGGTGGCTGCAGAAGGAAGGAACTCAAGAAAGGGAAAGATGGTCAGCAAGTGGATTCCTGTGGGCAAGTTTGAGGATATTTCAAACTTGTCGGTCAATCATAATTGATTGGGCACCCAAAAGGGTGGAGGCGGTAACATGGATCAAAAAGGTTTCACGGGCGCGGATGGAGTCAACAACAATCAAGTACATTGGCTCGCCAAGGTGGAGATTGTTGTGTATTGGCTCGCAATGCACAGGATCATAGCTTATATTAAGTGAGGTCTATAGGATCATACTTTATGTTTGTTTCTAGAAACAATGTAAGTTGGAATTCTACTCCCATAAGTACTTGGTATTCTAATTGGTAATTGGTATTGTTATTCAATTAGAATCCTTGTATGGATTAGGAACTCTTGGGTATTATATATACTCAACTAGTTGGCTATTGTAAACGAGTGGTAAAAAGAAGAGAGAGTGAACCAAAGGTGAAAGCATTACTAGATAGGGAGAGACAAATTTATGAGGGTTTTCATATAATAGGGTTTCTCAGGTTCTAGTGTGTGAGAGAGAAAGAGACAAGGAATTATAGATTTGTAATTAGGTTGTTTCTTTTCTCTGATTAATAAAATCTACTTGATCGGTTGCTGGGTGGAGTATGCGGGTTTGCCGAACCACGTTAATATTGGTGTTATTGTGCGTGATTGTGTTTTTTCTATTACTTTCTTTGTTATTCGCTATTATCTAGAATATCGGTATTACAACCAATCCTTGGGTTAAAGCTTCCGTTGCACAACAATTAAAATACTATTGTTAGGGTTTAGGGAGACCTAGCTTTAATGGTTTTATTTATATTGATTAAGAGTGTGTAGTGAAATAGCTAAGAGTTGATTATTACATATTCAAATTTGACATCTTTTATTGGAACCCTTTTGTAATTAAGTCAAATAACCGAGAGGTGATTATGTAGTTATGAATAATATGTTGAATTAATTAAATTGAATAGCTGAGAGGTGACGATTTGATTAATAAGACATATTCAATAGCATGCATAAGAGAATCCCGTTTTAGTTAAGTGGAATAGCTAAGAGGTGACTACTTGATTATTATAAGTATTAATGATTAGTTGGAATAACCGAGAGGTGACTAATTAATTATTATAGATTGATCATGAAGGAACAACATGTTATGTTTGCATGATTTAGTTTGTGGATACCAATCTTCCCCCTTTGTCATCATATATCTTCTTTACATCTCTTCCATATTCTTAAGTTAGGGTTTACTTATTATTATTGCCTGTAGGAAGTTAGAATCAATCTCAATCTTGTTTATTGATTCCCTTGGTGTTTCTTAACCGTTATTTGCAATTGTGTTTGAGCTAAGATCTCCCCCTTTGAGGTGGGTACGTCCCTTGCTTGTTACTTGTCTACTTTGATATCCAATTTATACAGGCACAAGAAGGAAAATTCAATAGAAATCTATCTTTTGATAGGTGGAGACACAAATTTCCATCTATCAAAAGGCACGGGAAGATCTAAATCCAGGGATAAGGTTTCTTTGAAAGTGGTGCGACAGACCTCTGGAAACGAGATTGAAAGAAATATAAGGAAAAGAAAAAGAAGGCCGAAAATTCAAATCATCCAGTGTTGTTACAGATGATAGCGACGGAGAAATTTTGGCGGCTTCTTCAGGTAATGATATTCGTAAAACCCGTTTATATTATAAATTTTTGTTCATTAAATTTTATTGGATTATGAAATATTGCATACATGTCTTTAAGGGTTTAGAGTTAATTTTCTATTAAGTTGAAGGATGATATATTAATTATTAAAAAAAAAGAATTAGATGGAATTGGGTTGGGTAGCAGATTCATTTATGGTCCTAAAATAAAGCCCATTAACTTCTCCATATTATTTATATTAAAATCTTAGGGTTTTCATTCATTTTTTTTATAACACCATATTTGGGAGAAGAAGAAGAAGAAGAATTAGAAGAAAGCAAGAAGAAGATTTGGATTTTTATGCGTATACAAGTGAGTAGACGTTTTTTTTTGTTTTTGTTTCTATTTCTGTTTTCTGTAAATTCAGATTGTTGACTCATCTTTGAAAAATCATAGAAAATTGGGTGATTTAGAGATACCCCCCGGAAAAATATGAACTCTTTGAGATACCCCCCAGATTTGGAAACTCTTAGAGATACCCCCCATTTTCCCATTTGAAGCCGGTCAACCAAGCCGTTGACCATGGTTTGACTAGTCTTCATATATTTTAGACAAAAATACCCTTAGACCATTTAAACCCACATCCTAGTCAATTTGCCCAGTCAACAAGTCTGCCACATCAGCAAACAACTTAAAGCTACCACTTGTTGTGCACACCCAAAAAACCCTATCCTAGCCCACCTAGTTTTTACTTGATTTAATCACAACCGTCCATATATTAACCAAACTAAAAAACCCTAAGTAATCAAATCAAATATAATCTAACCTAACTTCATTTATCATCTTTCCACCATTAACAAATAGAACCGAGCGGGAAAGTGCACCTCAAAGTTAGGGTTTGTGATCTAACCTTGATTTCAAACAAAAATTGTTCTTTTCTTCTTCAAAATTCTTCCATTTTCTTCGAAATCAATTCCATGCTTTAGATATGTTGCTGAAAATTGTTTCAAACTCAAACGATGGCAGCGCCACCACCAATCTGTCTTCTTGCAATGGCTATATACCCATTGACACTCATCTCCACAATGTCCAAGTTGGTCACACATTTGACAAATTATCTGTTCAAAATTTTCATTAGAGATACCCCCCAAAATACAAGTTTCATTTGAGATACCCCCCAAAATTGCAGGGAAAGGTAATTTGAGGAAGATGATGAACCAAATCTCAAAAAATACCAAAATATACAATACAAACTACACAAAGCCACCAAAAACTATTATTTACTTCATATCAATGTTTCAACTAGGTAGACAAAAGGTGTTAATTTGAAATTTGACTTCTTTCTTCTAGATCTGTTCATGGGGTATCATCTTTTCACCAGATCTAGTAATGGAGTGATAAAGGAATGGAAATGAGAGGCGATAATGGCCAGATCTGTTAATGAAGAAGGAAGATAAAGGGATGAGGACGAAGAAAAATCAAGGTGAAGGAAGAATGGTTGGATGAAGAAGAAGCAAGATAGGATGGACAAGAAGGAAGAAAGAACAAAATGATGGTGAAAAAGAAAGGGTGGAGAAGAAAAAGTAAGAGATGAAGTTTGGGTTAAGTGAAGGAGGAAGAAGAAGAAGAAGGAAGAAGAAGAATGAGGAAGAAGGAGGAGGAGTTTGATGATGATAACGGTTAGTTAATTCTACCTGTAGGATTAGATATAGATCTAGATCTAGGTTGAACGGTTAGGATCTAAGTAGTAGCTTTAAGTTATTTGTTGACATGTCATACTTGTTGACTGGGCAAAATGACTATGATATAGGTTTAAATGGTCTAAGGGTATTTTTGTCCAAAATATATGAAGACTGGTCAGACCATGGTCAACGGATTGGTACAGGCTTCAAATGGGAAAATGGGGTGTATCTCTAAGAGTTTTCAAATCTGGGGGGTATCTCAAAGAGTTCATATTTTTTCGGGGGGTATCTCTAAATCACCCTAGAAAATTCGTTTAAAAATCTTTTTAATTGATTCTAAAAGCCCTGAACACTTTATTGAAAGGTCGTCATTTGATTAGTTAATACCAATTTACGAAAGTTATGTTAATTTGGTGAAACACGACTTGCAAGTATGACAACCGTTGCAGTTTTTGGTTTCTGTACCGTTTTAGTATCGCAAGGTTTTGATCCCTCTAGACTTAATAATTTTTATTGAAAATTTTATGGTGGTTAGAATACTCAATGCATAACAACATATATAAATTTCGGAATTTACTGTTAGGTAATTAATTCTAAATAATTTATTCAACGTAGTTATTATCAGATATCCAGTATAATTTTACTGCTACCTTTCTGTTTGCATGGCTGTCATAGAAAAATCATAGAAGACTCGTTAATCAACATATCTTGATGAATTTACTTGTTTTAAAAAATAGACATTCTGAACTATAATTTCTATGTTTAGAAATACTTTAAATTATGAGGCTAATATAGTGAAAAATGCTCAGGAAGTCTGACATAGATTGTTTTGGGATTGCTTTATGAAATCTGGTAGGATTGAGTAAAACAATTGTTTAATTATTTTCTATATATCGAAACGATTCCATATTTTTATTCCAAGTAATATTTTAATAGTAAAAGGTTGTATGAAAAATTTATGAGATTTGAGTAATCATTTTTAGATGTGTGAATTTTGAAAGATGTAAAGAGTTTCTTTTTAGCATATATGTTTTCTTTTGGGTTTGTCCTTTTGTTTGATTGTCAAGTTCAAATAGTCATGTACTAAAAGTATTCTTAATATTGAAGTGGATTAGTATATAATGGCATGTGACTTGATTAATTATGTTTAAAGTAACCTGGAAAGTTATATTGATGAACGCCAAGAAATGGCTCCATACCAATGGATGGTATATGAATAGAAACGAAACGAATACTGAACTTGGGATTTAATTATGGAATGGTTTGATACCATGGACGGTATATATTCAATTTGGGAAATAAGAACGGAATACGAAATGGACTTGGAATTTAATTGTTTGACAAGGGTTGTGTGATTGTTTGATTAGTTTAGTTGTCTTGGTAGTCGCCTAAGCTTTAGTACATTTGCCGCACCTCTGGAATTAGGTTAAAAAAATTAATTATCACCCTAGACGGCTTAGCCTGCGGGTTGACTCTTGGATTATATTTGGGTATTTCCTAGACGGCTTCGCATGCAGAACTGACCCTTCAGACCTTCATAGCCTTCGGGGTTGGTCGGGACGCCACATTAGAAAGCTGAAGGGAGCTATTAGAGATCATGAGTTAGGCATACGTCGAGGCTAGCCAAAGCTTGCAGGTGAGCACCCACTTGGGTTTTGGTTTCCGCGTAGAGGTTCTTAACCATGGTCAAGGCACACTGGTGCAGTGTGGGTATGGCAAATGTGTGGAGTGCATCCTGTGGGAGGTGTACTAGTGATTGGGCATAGGTTGTGATTTTTATGATTGTTAAACCCGAGCACCGGCTAGAGGCCAGGACGTGGTTTTGTGACTTTAGATTTGTTGTTTGGTAGTGTACTAAGGCTTATGATATTATAGTGCTTGGTGTTAATTAATGATATGGGTAAATTTTATATACTTTGATTATGAACCGGAGGTAACTACGATTATGTGGAAGAACTACGATGTTTTATTTATTATGGGTATTAATAGTCATAATTGGACATGTCATTTTGGTAGATTACAAACTACGAAGAGTTGGAATGAATAATTATTAATGGGTTGAATGAACGAAATGTATTTTCAGGTTGATACAAAGTATTAGATAACACGTAACGTGTATGTGATTTGCTTCATCTTTATTATATTTGTGTATTATGTATTAACTTCATTTTGCAGGTGGATAGGTCAACTAATTTATTTTGTGCAGGTGGATAGACCTATCCTTAAAGACAGTTGCTGCTTAGGTAATGTATTTGTATTATCGATCAATTAACATCGTAAATAGATAAATTAGAATTGAATAATGGGATTAAATATGTGATTAAATAATGGATAAAAGGTTTAAATATAAATGAAATTGATATGGTTTTTGGCGTATGCTTATTGTCTTAGCATGGAAGAATTATTCTCGAAGGTTAATTATGTTGTTAATCATATGAGGGAACTGTATATTTATTATGTTATTTTGTGGGAATAGATTTCCCCCTTGTTTACTCATACCGGCTTTTATGCTGACCCATGTTGCTTTGTTTTGCATGTGGGTGTGTTCCATTTGGAATTCCATTTAGAATGCAGGCAGGAGAGGTTAGAGCTATGGACCTGTGACAGACCGCTTGTTAGGACCAGTAGAGATCTTTAGATGTTTCAGTTATGTATTTTCTTGAAAGTGGTATTCATGTATTTTGTTGGCGTAAGTTATGTTGTATAATAGAATGGAATCAGGTGTACTTTTATCGTTTGAATTTTTCTTCACTGTATTTTATTTAAGATTTTTGTTGGATCTGGTTTTTAAGTTAGAAATTGTTACGACCTGGGTTTATTTTATTTTTTTTAAATTCGGGTCGTGACAATATTTCTCCGCCTTGGATTTTAGATTGTGGCGCTTCTTATCATATGTGTTCGAACGAAGACTGGTTCAACACGTTTGAGAAAAAAAAAGGCGACGTAGTTTTTATGGGGAATAATTCCAGTTGTAAAGTTTGTGGAATCGGTACGGTAAAATCGAAGATGCATGATGAAATTGTTAGGACTCTGGGTAACGTGAAATACGTTCCTGCACTAAGGAAGGACCTTATTTCCCTGGGTTATTTGGATAAAAATGGGTACACATACAAATCCAAAGATAGGAATCTCATAGTCTCAAAGGGATCACTTGTGGTTATGAGAGGAGTAAGACTTTCTAACAATTTGTACAAGCTTTTGGGAAATACAGTAATTGGTGGAGCTGCAATTTTTACTCAAGAAGATCACACAGAGCTTTGGCACTTGAGGCTAGGGCATATGAGTGAAAGAGCCATAGAAGAACTACACAAGCGACAATTGTTGAAGGGTGTAGGAGAGTGTAAACTTGAGTTCTGCAAATATTGTATTATGGGAAAACAAAGTAAAGTACTCTTCAAAGCTGCAGATACAAAGAACAGAAGTACAAAAGTACTTAACTATATTCACTCAGATGTGTGGGTTTCTTCACCTATTCAATCAAAAGGTGAAGCTCGCTACTTTGTCACTTTCATGTATGATTTTTTGAGGAAAGTTTGGGTCTACTTCATGAAGGAGAAATCCGAAGTTTTCACTAAATTCAAGGAGTGGAAGGCAGAGGTAGATAATCAAACAGGCAGAAAAATCAAGGATCTAAGAACTGACAATGGCGGTGAATATAAGGCTAGGAAGTTTCTACAGTACTGCAAAGATGAAGGTATTGCAAAGCATTTTACCGTGAAGAAGAATCCCCAACAGAATGGAGCTGCAGAAAGGATAAATATAACTCTTATGAATAAAGAGAGGTGCATGAGGTTTCATGCAAGTCTACGAGAGATGTTTTGGCCTGGGCAGAGTCGTTTAACCATGCTTGTCACTTAGTTAATCGTTCACCATCCAAGATGCTTGATTTCAGATGTGCAGAAGAGGTATGGTCAGGTAAACCGGTAGACTACTCTACTTTGAAGGTATTTGGATGTAGTGCATGTGCTCTTATTCCCATTGATGAGAGAACCAAACTTAAACGCAAATATCAAGGATGCATTTTCATCGGAAGGGAGTGAAGGGTTATAAGTTATGGGATCTAGTGAACCGAAAGAAAATCCTTAGTAGAGATGTTGTAGGCAGGAGAGGATAGAGGTATATTGAAGAAGGCAAGAGTAGAACCAGGAATTTTGTTTGCGTGTGTGTGTTTTGGGAGGGGGGGGGGGGGGGGGGGGGGGGAGATGATAGTAATACATGTTCAATACATTGATATGATACAAAAAATTCCATAGCATGTACTAATTATTGAGAACTTACATTTCGCTCAATTATTTCGTGTGTTTTTATCTAGAAAAATCTAAACATATTGAGATGTTTAGATTTCTAAGAAATTAATTTGGAAATCAAAACTTATAAGTGTTGGTGTTATTCTAAAGTATTCTATCTTGCTCTCATACATACATAAGTTATGACTGGAAATTCATGTAAAAAATAAATGGTACTCAGTATTTTTTTTTTTTTTTTTTTTGATTTATTTGGGCACTTTTTTATTCATACAAATAGTTCTGCCTACAATAAGTAACATTTAAAGAACAAAAGTCTTAGTGATTGCCTTGTAAAATATATGAATGTTCGTGGAAAAATGTCTAAAGAAACAATACAATATAATCAATGACCAATATCAAATGCCTCTGAAAGGATGATCCTCACAGTTTAAGCAATCAATGACTAATTTCAAATGAATGAGATTTCTTTTCATAATATTCTTGGTTTTGTTAATTGCTTCCAGGTCCCGTCTTTGACAAAGCAAGTCATTGAGGGTTTTTTATAGCCAAGGGTTACTAATGAACCTGCTGACGACATGCTTGAACTTGACGATGCTCCATCTTTACTATTGGTCAGGCCACCTGCAGAAAATATCGACATTCCTAATAGAAGTAACTCTATCTGTGATAGGTCCTGTTCAGTTGTGAGACTGGTCCAAGCATCCCTATTAATACAAGAGAACCTGAAGGGTCTGTTGTGCTCTCTTGAAGAATTAACACTTTAATTCCGTTTTGGATCCACAGCCTGTCCAAGATAGGAGAGGAAAAAAAAAGTAATTAATTTAACTATTAGGAAATAGTATGTATGAGTGTACATATATGACTAGGAAACCTAGCGAGTTAATTCAAACCACAACTGAATTTAATCCACATATTATTTGTAAAAAATAAATTGTTCTTAATTTATCAATATAGCAAGTTTCTCACAATATATTGATCATAGGGGATTTAACATTTTAATGGCAAGGTAATTTTATGTTGTTTCACTTAACAACGTTGAAACTAAACCATCGCAAAGTAAATTAGAATATCTTTGAATGAATTAGTTTCAAAACAAGTTTTATATCAAGAACCAATGACTAATCCAAAACATTCCATCCAGAATAAAACAAATCCAACAAAAATAAATAGAAAACAAAAAAACTAATAATAACATCCAACATGCATTACGAAATGTTATATACAACAAACTAACTATATACCAATAGTCAGACCATAAATTAAATTTTAGAATCAAAGTGAGACTTACAATGCCGTCAAGGTAGGTTCCCTTATCGAAGGGGTTAAGTCCAGAATCACGAGATGTATTTGAATATGGGATCATCCCAGTGACCTTATGTTTGTTGGATGAAAACATAACTAGCTTCCAGGCAAAATTCATATTCTTGTCAGGGCTCTTGGGAAAGAAAAAAATGAAAAGAAACATGGTTTATACAGTTTTACTAAGTTACAACGCAAAGAGCATTGCTATGATGCTTTCTAAGATCAAAAACAAGTTTATTTGCATTTTCTTTGTCTGAAAATTGACATGTATTTATAGTGGAGATAGGTTCTAGAGTTGATACATTTGGAAGTTACAACTATCATCACATGAATGTTGAACATGTGTCTTCAATGCAGGGTATATGGGTCTAAAAAGATACTTATATTGATTAATTAAAAAAGAAAGAATCAAAACCCGTTAAAGTAGAATTATTCGTAGAATCGCTAATAATTGTTTTTTTCTTGTTAATATCGAATGCCACGTAATATTATGAGAAATGCTCATATGAGTCGATACATTTGGAAGTTAAACTATCATCACATGAATGTTGAACACGTGTCTTCAATGCAGGGTATGTGGCTCTAAAAAGATACTTATACTGATTAATTAAAAAAAAAAAATCAAAACCAGTTAAAGTAGAATTATTCGTAGAATCGCTAATAATTGTTTTTTTTCTTGTTAATATCGAATGCCACATAATATTATGAGGAATACTCTTTTGAATCGATACATTTGGAAGTTGCAACTATCATCACATGAATGTTGAACACGTGTCTTCAATGCAGGGTATTGGCTCTAAAAAGATACTTATATTGATTAATTGAAAAAGAAAGAATCAAAACCCGTTAAAATTGAATTATTCATATAATTGCTAATAATTGTTTTTTTCTTGTTAATATCGAATGCCACATAATATTATGAGAAATACTCTTATGAGTCGATACATTTGGAAGTTGCAACTATCATCACATGAATGTTGAACACGTGTCTTCAATGCAGGGTATATGGCTCTAAAAAGATACTTATATTGATTAGTTAAAAATGAAAGAATCAAAACCCGTTAAAGTAGAATTATTCGTAGAATCGCTAATAATTATTTTTTTCTTGTTAATATCGAATGCCACATAATATTATGAGAAATACTCTTATGAGTAATGTCTTTAACAAATCAAATATATATGAAGAAAATCCATGAGCAAGTTTGTAATAAGAAAAGTGGTAGTACAAAAGTACAGGTAAAGAAATTACAGTCAAGCTGTTTACAATGCTATATAGAGAAAGAACTGTATCATCATAAAATATGTTCGTAACAAGTTAACAAACTTACTATGTTGACTGTTGTATATTGGCTCGCAACAGTTGGGTGCACAGGATCATACCTTATAAGAGGTGTGATCCATAGGATCAGTTCCTATATTGGTTAAGGAAACCATATATGTGCAGGAGTTCTATTTGGACCCGGTTTCCTATTTATCTCGGTTTTGAACAAGTAATCCAATATGGATTTGGTTTCTATCCATGGGCTATAAATACCCAAGTAACTTGGTATTTGTAAGAAAAAAAATAAGAGAATAGAAAACAATAGAAACATAGAGATAGAAAGAGTAAGTGAGAGAAAACTTTCGGAGCTAAGGGTGTATTGGGTTTAAGGTGAGAGATTAAGATCTTAAGAAAGATGGTAGGGAGATTATTGTAATCGGTGTTTTTTTTCTTATAGTGAAATCTTCTCATTGTTCCCCGTGGAGGTAGGCATTGCCGAACCACATATATCTTGGTGTTATTGTTCTTTATTGTTTTATTCTTCTTATACTGTTGTTTATTGTTTTCTAATCTTTGACATCATTAACAAACGGATCCTGTATTGCAAAAGAGGTGTTCTCACGAATATCTAGGTTGCGGGTTGTTGGCGTTGTTGGGATTTAATTAATCACTGTATATAGTTCAACAAGTGGTATCAAAGCGCTTAGGTTGGAATTAAGGTTTTGTCAAAGATGACGGAGACTGTAGGTGTTCCTGCGAATAGTGACTGTAAAAAACTATCGGTTACTACTCTTGGCGGTGGTGTAAAAGTTGAGATTAAACTGTTTGATGGTAGAGATAATTTTACACTATAAAAAAGATGAGAAACGTTTTGATCCAACAAGAACTTCATGTGGTTCTTGACAAGAAAGACAAGAAGCCAAAGGACATGTCAGATGACGAGTGGAACAAAGCAGATCTCAAATCCAAGAGTTCCATCGAACTACATATCTCGGACGAGGTGATGTTTAATGTGATGGAGGAAACTAGCGCCAAAGGAACATGGGAAAAGCTGGAGAAGTTGTATATGGGTAAGTCTTTATCCAATAAACTTTTCTTGGAAGAGGAACTCTTGAATCTTCGGATGGAAGAAGGTGGTGATCTTATGGAACATCTAAACATGTTCAATAAATGTTTCACAAATTTGCTACGGGGTGGATGTGAAGTATGGTGATGAAGATAAGTCTCTATACCTGCTCAGATCTTTGCCTCCATATCATCTTTCAAGCACTTCGGGACCACAATGATGTTTGGCAAAGATACTTTAAAGTATGATGAAGTTGTTCAAGATATAATCTCTCATGTGAAGATAAATAAGAACACAGGTGAAAACTCTAAAGCAGAAGGACTATATGTCAAGAATTCTGAGAGAGGTCGAACAAATAAGAGAAGTAGCAAATCAAATGGCAGGGGCAGATCTAAATCCAGGGAAACGAGATTGTAAGAAATATAAGGAAAAGAAGAAGAAGGCCGAAAATTTAAATTCAGCCAGTGTTGTTACAGATGATAGCGACGGAGAAATTTTGGCGACTTCTTCAGGTAATGATATATCTTCGCCTTGGATTTTAGATTGTGGCGCTTCTTATCATATGTGTTCAAATGAAAACTGGTTTGACACGTTTGAGAAAAGAAAAGACGACGTAGTTTTTATAGGGAATAATTCCAGTTGTAAAATTTGTGGAATCGGTACGGTAAAGTTGAAGATGCATGATGAAATTGTTAGGACTCTGGGTAACATGAAATACGTTCCTGCACTAAGGAAGAACCTTATTTCCCTGTGTTATTTGGATCAAAATGGGTACACATACAAATCCAAAGATGAGAATCTCATAGTCTCAAAGGGATCACTTGTGGTTATGAGAGGAGTACGACTTTTTAACAATTTGTAAATGCTTTTGGGAAATACAGTAATTGGTGGAGCTGCAATTTCTACACAAGAAGATCACAGAGAGCTTTGGCACTTGAGGCTAGGGCATATGAGTGAAAGACCCATGGAAGAACTACACAAGCAACAATTGTTGAAGGGTGTAGGAGAGTGTAAACTTGAGTTCTGCAAATATTGTATTATGGGAAAGGAAAGTAAAGTACTCTTCAAAGCTGTAGATACAAAAAACAGAAATATAGAAGTACTTAAATATATTCACTCAGATGTGTGGGGGCCTTCACCTACTCAATCAAAAGGTGAAGCTTGCTACTTTGTCACTTTCATTGATGATATTTCGAGGAAATTTTGGGTCTACTTCATGAAGGAGAAATCTGAAGTTTTCACTAAATTAAAGGAGTGGAAGGCAGAAGTAGAGAATCAAACAGGCAGAAAAATCAAGTTTCTACACTACTGCAAAGATGAAGGTATTGCAAGATATTTTACCGTGAAGAAAAATCCCCAACAGAATGGAGCTACAAAAAGGATGAATATAACTCTTATGAATAAAGAGAGGTGCATGAGGTTTCATGCAAGTCTGCCAGAAATGTTTTGGGCATTTTTTCTTAACCATGCTTGTCACTTGGTTAATCGTTCACCATCCAAGATGCTTGATTTCAGATATGCAAAACAGGTATGGTCAGGTAAACCGGTAGACTACTCTACTTGAAGGTATTTGGATGTAGTGCATATGCTCTTATTCCCAGTGATGAGAGAACCAAACTTAAACCCAAATCTCATGAATGCATTTTCATCGCTTCGAGAAGGGAGTGAAGGGTTATAAGTTATGGGATCTAGTGAACCGAAAGAAAATCCTTAGTAGAGATGTTGTGTTTGATGAGAAAACTATGCCTATAAATCAAAACATGAAGAATGGTGAGAAAAACACTATTGTTAAGAAAGCAACTACAAAGATATCTCCTCTTACTAAGGTATCCAACAGAGAGACTCCTATTCAGGTGGAGGAGTCAAATGTAGGGGTTGAAGAGGATGGGCCAGAACAACAACAGTGTGAAAAAGGAAGTTGAATCTAATAAATATAAGCACAACCTTACAACATAGCAAATAACCAGAGCCAAAGACAAGTCAAAACACCTATTAGACTTGGGTTTAAGGAAGAAGTTCATTATGCTTTAAGCTTTAGTGAAGATGATCACACTTCTTATCGTGAAACAGTTGAAAGTAACGAAAGAGAAGAGTGGATTGAAGCTATGGCTGAAGAGATGAATCTCTACACAATAACTCGGTTTGGGATTTGGTTCCTAAACCCGCGGAAAGAAAAATTGTTTGTTGTAAGTGGGTTTACAGGAAGAAGGAAGGAATGCATGAGAAAGAACCACGAAAGTTCAAAGCACGTTTGGTGGCAAAGGGTTACTCACAGAAAGAAGAGTTGATTATGATGAAAATTTCTCTCCGGTAGTGAAACATATTTCTATTAGAGTGTTACTATTATGGTTGCTCAGCAAGATATGGAGCTTCAATAGTTAGATGTCAAAACTGCTTTTCTCCATGGTGAATTAGAGGAAGTCATCTGCATGGCTCAACCTCAGTGTTTTGTTGAAGCTGGTAAGGAAAATCTGGTTTGTAGGTTAGAAAAGTCTTTTTACAGGCTCAAACAATCTTCAAGGCAGTGGTACAAATGCTTCGACTCTTATATGTTGAACATTGGGTATAGAAGATGTGACTATGATTGTTGTGTGTACACTCATGTGTTCGATGATGGGATGGTGATCCTATTGATACTTTATGTAGAGGACATGTTTATTTCTTGTCGGGATATGTCTAGAATTAAGGAGCTGAAGACAAGCAAGGAATTCGACATGAAGGATCTTGGTTCTGCACAGAAGATCCTAGGTGTGGAGATAAGGAGAGACAGGAAAGCGGGAAAGTTATGGCTGTCACAAGTCAAGTAGATTCAAAAGGTACTTGAGCGTTTCAATATGATTGATGCAGATCCTGTGTCAACTCCTTTGAACAATTTTGTTTTAAAAAAAAGTCAATGTCCTTCCACATATGCTAAAGTGGAAGAGATGAAAAAGAAGCCGTATGCAAACGCAGTAGGGTGTCTCATGTACTCAATGGTACGCACAAGACCTGATTTAGCTCAAGCACTAAGTGTAGTATCGAGATACATGGCAAATCCGGGAAAGCCACACTCGAAAGGTGTGACATGGATTCTCAAGTATCTGAAGGGCACTAAGACGTTGGGTATCTTGTTTGAAAGACAACAAGGGAAAGCATGTGTTTTCGGAAGATCAATGCTCCAAACAGTTACTGTTGTTTTATCTACTACTGATGCGAAGTATATGGCAGTAACAGAAGCTTGCAAGGAAGCTATTTGGCTTAAGGGATTAGTAAGCACATTCGGGTTAGATCAAAGTTCTATGATGATAAGATGTGAGAGTGCTATTTGCCTTGCGAAGAATCAAATGTTTCTTGCAAGAACGAAACATATTGATATTCGCTATCATCGGATTCCGGATTGGTTGGACTCGGGTAAAATTACAGTTGAAAAGGTTAACACAGATGAGAATACTTCAAATTGTCTTACTAAGCCGATTTCAGTTGAGAAGTCCAGACATTGTTTGAACTTGCTCAATCTTTCTACATGCTAAAGATTGGGTGGAGCACCTCCTCACTTCAGGTGCATTGAGGCTAGATGATTTTTGCCAATGTTAGGGTGCTTGAAGAAATTCAAGCTTCAATGATCTTGTTTTTTGGTCGATGGCTCGCCAAGGTGGAGATTCTTGTATATTGGCTCACAACAGTTGGTGCACAGGATCATAAGAGCTGTGATCCATAGGATTAGTTCCTACATTGGTTAAGAAAACCATATATCTGCTGGAGTTCTATCTGGACTCGGTTTCCTATTTATCTCAGTTTTGAACAAGTAATCCTATATGGATTTGGTTTCTATCCATGGGCTATAAATACCCAAGTAACTTGGTATTTGTAAGAAAAAAAAAACAAGAAAGTAGAAAACAATAGAAACATAGAGAAAGAAAGAGTAAGTGAGAGAGAACTTTCGGAGTCAAGGGGTGTATTGGGTTTAAGGTCAGAGATTAAGATCTTGAGAAAGATACTAGGGAGATTATTGTAATCGGTGTTTCTTCTTTTATAGTAAAATCTTCTCATTATTCCCCGTGGAGGTAGCATTGCCGAACCACGTATATATTGGTGTTATTATTCTTTATTGTTTTATTCTTCTTATACTATTGTTTATTGTTCGGTAATCTTTGACATCATTGACAAACGGTTCCTGTATTGCAAAGGAGGTGTTCTCACGAATATCTAGGTTGCGGGTTATTGGCGTTGTTGGGATTTAATTAATCACTGCATATAGTTCAACAAGTCCCTGAGTAACCGTCCCTCCATAAAGATCAAGTACAACTGCTCCTCAACGTGGCCTCACTCAGTGGTCTGGTGGCGAAAGAAGGAATTAAGGAAATAATCCCGGGCAATGTCATCCATGGTGACTAAAAATTCGAGGTCACTATGACGAAAGTGGGGCCCATTTTGGACATACTCGGAGTAGTAATAACGGTCCACTACGTAGGGGCAAATGGTATGTTGTTTGGTCGTCATATAGAAGTCTATGACAACCCCTGGACATAAGTTCTGCCACGAAATGGGTTGAAACTCCTGTGTCCGCTATTAAAATTGAATTTTTTGGGGGGCTCTTATAGCTGATACCTACCTTGCTTAACTATTGGGCAATGATCAGTTCATTGACTAGGAATGTTTGGCGGCCAAACAAACGTAGAATCTAGTTAAATCTGAAACCAGTAATCAGTTCCTCACTCTTGTGTTTACTCGCCATTGCAACTGAAAATTTTGTTGGGGTGTATCACAATATACTTCCAGCAGGTCCCCACGTATGTCGCACGCATTAACAGAATAACAGGCTTCATATTTGCCATTGACCGGTGGGAACAATGTCAAATAAACAAAACAACCAATATTTGATTTGGGTCATTTTGTCTGAACACCCTTTTTTTGTAACACGTTTTGCCAATACACCCAATTACTTGGGAAATTGTTTTTCCCACCCAGATAACAGCTTGACTCTGTCAAATTAAATAGTCTACTATTTCTGACCAAGTCAAGCCCATAAAGTTACACTTTTACCCCTAAATTCTAAAATACCTAACTTACCCATAATTAATCCAAACCGTATATCAATGTATCTTTCTCAGATCAAATCTCAACCGTTTATGTGTTATTCGAATAGACTATTTAACCATTTTCTTTAACAAAACCCATAATACACCCCATTCTATTCACCTTCTTCTGCACTTGGAGAATTCTTCCCTCCAACGTTGTTTGCTTCCCGCCATTAAAACCCTAGAATATATAGGGCTTTTAGTGTTTGCTTTAGGGGTTTCGACAAATTCCAACAAATCCAACTAAGTTCAAACCATCAAAGTTTCGAAATCCCGAAATTGTGAAACAAACACCTTAATTTTTACTGGAAAAAATTGGCGATAACCCCCCACATTATGATCACTCTTGGCAAGAACCCCCTCATTTGTCCATTTTTGGTGTTAACCCCCCCAACCCCCCACTATACCCCTGTCACATATTATTTGACTAAACCCCCCAAACTTAAGTAACATAAGTTCACTAACAATCGTTAATCTCTGTTAACGGAACATATATTTGTGAACCCCCCCCCCCCCCCCCCCCCCCCCTCGATAGTTAAAAACTTAAAAACAAAAGTAAAATCAACTCCCACCTACCTGATCAACGTGGACTCGTAGGTGAGAGTAAATTTTAAATTTTTGGTTTTCACATTTTTACTTTTTTTTGGGGGGGGGGGGGGGGGGGGGGTTTAGGCAAATAGGAGTTCTGTTAACGGAGTTAACATCTGTTAGTAAACTTCTGTTAATGATAAATTAGGGGGTTTACTCAAATATGAGGGGTCAGGGGTAAATTGGGCAACGCAAGGTCTAATTTGGGGGGTTGGGGGGTTAACGCCAAAATGGACAAATGAGGGGGTTCTTGCCAAGAGTGACCATAATGTTGGGGGGGGGGGGGGGGGGGGGGGGGCGTTATCGCCAATTTTCCCATTTTTACTCTTTTCAAGGTAACACTTAAACTAATTTATATGTTGTTAAATGTTTAGATCATGATATTTATTGTTAGAATCTGGTAGTGATTGTGTTTATGGTGAAACCTAATTCATTTATCCATCATTTTTTTTATGATAAAATCGAATTTTTTTTTCTTTGTTGTTGTTCTACTCGAGCTTTTATTTGTGATCTTAAAATGGGATTTTTATTTGTGATCTTAAAATGGGTTTCTAGTTGATGTTGAAAGAAATAGTTTTTATTGGAATTTTAGTGTTGATGATCACCAATGGGAATGTTAGTGTTTATCAATGGAACTTTCAGTATCCTAAATGTTAGTGATCATCAATGAGAATTTTCTGAATGTTAGTGTGTTCTTTACAGAGTAAAAATGGGTGATGCTATAATTAGAAATCTTACCTAGGTTTCAATATAAGGGAACATGGATGGAGGTTGGAGAAAGAAATGGTTTTATGTTCATTACATATATTGATGGGAGGGTTAAGGACAGCTTGGATTGGGATGGTGATAAAATATCTTTGATTGAGTTGCTGAACTGGGTAAAAGAGATGTTGATTTTGCCAGGTTTATGAATATTATAAAGAAAGATGACACTGAAGCATGAGACAACACGAAGAAAATCCCTTTTTTGGTGTGGGCAAGGTCAAAGTTTGATGATAACTGCAAGGTTGAACATGCGACTAACAGTGTTAGTGAGAGCTTCAATGCATTTATTCTTGCTGCTAGAGGCAAACCTATAGTTGCATTTGCCCTGAAGTTACAAACATTATTAATGAAACAAATGTGGGATAGGAAGTGTGAAATGGCCAAGTGGGATTCTACTAAGCTACATGGACTTGTTCCTAGGGCTAAAGAGTGTTATGATGAGCATGTAAGAAAAATAGGAGACAATATAGTACGTTTCAGGTTGTGATGGTCATGAATGGCAGGTGACACACTTCTTTGGGAGACCTTTCAAAGTGATAATGGAAAAACATAAACGCAGTTGTAATGTATGGCATGTGACTGGCATGCCATGTGTTCATGCAGTGGCCATTATTGAGCCTAGGAGGTTACCTATACTTGAGTAAATTAACTGACTTCTATGATGTTAAAACTTATATATATATATATATATATATATATATATTTTTTATAAGTCTAATATATCTATTATATTATCTCAGGTACTTTAGTCCATATTTCAGTATTGAAACTTACAAGCAAGCTTACAATGGTTGTATCTATCCAATTTTAGGGGATTTTGATTGGCCTGAGGTAGGTATAGTAAACAACAATTGTATGTTATATAGTTGTATTTTAAAGATGTAATATACATTTACTTAAATTTGTGTTTCTGTATGTTTTTTTTGTAGAATAATAAAGAGATATACCCACCTCTGAAAACAAGAGCAATTGGCAGACCTAGGGTAAACAGGATTAGAGGTGCAAATGAGAGGAAACATATTAATGAACAAGTGCACAATAGGTGTAGTGGTTGTGGGGGTTACAACCACAACAAAAGAACTTGTCAAGGTGAGCAAATTTTATATTATTAATGAATAACGTTATGCAGTTTACAATTATCTTCAGTATACTATTAATGGACAAGTGCTCATTTTATACTATCAAGTACACAAATCGGGAAATTTTATACATATGCAGTTTACAATTTTGTTATTTACTTATTTGTACATATGTAGTTTACAGTTTACAAGTGCTCATATGTACTGTATGTTGAACACGAGCGCTAAATTTTATACTATTTTGTTATGTTAAATGGAAAGTGTCATTTCAGTATATACATATCCTCATGTTTGTTAATGCTCCTTTTGTATTTGACTATGTCAAGGTGGAAATCCAAGTGATCCACCAAGAAGAAGAAGGGGAGAGCCTAGAAATAGGGGGGGAAGGCCCAGACTACATCCAAGAAATAGACCTCCAGCTCCACCTACAACAGTTAATGAAGGTGTTGCTCATGTTGTTTTTCCACCCAGACCAGTAAGAAGAGGTTCCAACTCAAGATGGAAAGCAAAGAAACTTGTTAATCTTGGTAATGTCGCTCCTCCTTCAGAAATAAATGTTGCACCCCCTCCAGAAGGTGGAACAACACCAAGGACAAGAAAATGAATAAGGTCCAACACAAGAAAAAGAGCACAAAATAATGTTGAACCACCAGCAGTTAGATCAACTATGACGAGGTCAATGTTGACATCTGCAACAAGACAGACAAGATCACAAGCCAAAGGAAAACAGCCTATGCAAAGTCTTGATGGACTAAATGTTAAAAATAGGGAAGTTGGAACCAAGAGAGTTGGAAGCAGGAAAGCTGAAAACAGTCAAGCTGGAAGTCAAGGTACTAGTTGTAGAGGTAATAGCACTGCAACAAAGAGACCAAGTATGTCAAAAGTGAAAACCCAATATGTGCAATATAACAATAGTGAAGCAAACAATAGAGCAGTAAACAAGTAAATAACACTCGATATTTTTAACGTAGTAAAACTCGATATGGGAAATGTCCACGGTTGTCCTCGCGACAACAAATAAATTCACTAGAAGAAAAGAGATGTACAAACCTATGAACTACCTGCAATCACTGCGAGTTGACACTACTGGTTATCTCTAACACCTTGACTTCATAAGAGTACCTAGATGTACGCACAAGACACTCGACTTCTTGATGAACACATAAGAAGACTCAAACCCGATCTATGTAACAAGCTTACACCAGAGTTCCTTGATGAACACACAAGGATACTCGACTTCTTGATGAACGCACAAGAAGACTCGAAGCTTAATCACTATCAACAACAAAAGGAGATGAATTGGGGAAGGATAGAATTACACAAAGATCAATTGAAGAAGAAGATGATCTTTGTGGAAGAGCCAACAAACAAACTAGGGTTCTATGGAGGCTAGGTTGGAACTCTTGCCTTTCACATCACACCGACGACCTATTTATAACCTAGGGTTAAGAAGGAAAGAAATATGGGCCGAAAACAAGAAATCTATACAACGGCGTACGTACGCCCTAACTAGGTACGTACGTCCCTGAACCAAAAGAAGATCTGTTGAACTCAACGTACGTACGTCCTAACTAGGTACGTACGTCCCAACATAAAGGAAAACTTTTGTCCAACTCTACGTACGTACGTTCTAACTAGGTACGTACGTCCTGGAATAAACAACAACCTGACAGACTATGAACAAGAGTAAGAAGACACGGGTCGACGCTCACACATCAAGGTACTTCCTAATAACGACGTCAAGACGAGATAACCTCATACACTCCTAACCTAGTCACAAAATGATGTCAAACAACCGAATGCCGGTTTCAATCTCCCCCTTTGACATTCATTTTGGGACAAAAACCTATGACTCTAAACGCACTTATAATACGTGCTTACAAACCCAAACCAAACACAACGACATTTATAATAGATGCCTACAAGAACACTCACACTCAATACTAACCAATGAGACGATCATCATCTTGAAAATCACGTCCTAAGACACCAACACAAGCTTCAAGATAATATGCAATGAATCACCATTATATGATAATCAACAGGAACATGAAGCTTTGGCAATCAGAGACGAGGCGGAAGCAATGCAATCCATAAACCAATCAGAGAATCAACGGAAGTTTTTAGGAACTACTCCCCCATACTTCATGAATTTCAAACATGAATACCTGTGCTCCCCCACAAGTGTAGCATACCTGAAACATGACCCAAGATAAACTAACAAAGAAGAAGAAGATAGTATAAGAGTCATAATCTCCCCCTTTTTGTCACAAAAGAAGCAATGTGACAAAGAAAAGAAGTAAGAAAACTAAACCATAACAAATAAAAGAAAAGAAGAGAAAAATAAAACATGTTAACAAGAAATAGATATTGAACAAAAGATATAGAACAAACTTTTGTTAACACAACACAAACACCATCAATATGAGAAAAATCCTTAACTAAAACAACTTCACAAACCTTAACTAGAAGATAAAGAGAAAAGAACATATGTACCATAAAAATGAAGATGAACGTATCATGAAATTCCCAAAATAGTAGCCAATCCCAATCCGTACAAAAATAATATATGGGGATAAACAAAAGATTGAACAAATAAGAGAATTGAAGTGCATCATAAACTAAACCTCGGTGTGTGTAGATGCAATGCAATGCATAAAGAGAGAGAAAGTTCACCACTAGAACACACCCTTTGAAGACCTAGAATATAGAACCATCAACAAGAGACATATGATTAGTAAGTGAGCTTAGAAAAACAAACTTCAACCCCCTTTGAAACAATCATCATGAGTAGAAGGCAAACGAATATAAATATGATCTTTCAAAAAAAAAAAAAAAATATCCAAAAGGTAAAGACATATAAACTTTTTATGCCTTACACAAAAACAATGAGCATGCGCTTGAATTTTTGATTTTGCCGAATGTGGTGGAGTTTAGTCAACATCTTTTCAATGTCATTCTCGTGTGGGAAGGATTTTTGCCTCCATCTTTTCAAATACACGAGGGTAGGGTGTAAGCCTACATCTTTTTGACAAACACAAATTCAAGAAGTGCAACACCATGATAACGTGCAACACAAGAACTAACATCTCTTGAGTGCATCCGTCAGAGCATGACCCTCACAACCCCAACGGGTTCTTAGCCAACTGATATTGCTTTAAAGACAATCAAATGGTTGGGGATAAAATGAGTCATTAACCACGAACAAGAGTAGTAAGAGGAAGATAAGAATGCTCAATAACACGAACAACAAGATGAACATTAACCAAAACAGAGGAGAGATAGCTCAAGATAACATAAATACTCGAGAGATAGAGAAGTTCTATGAGCTCAAAGAATATGTAAGTGGTTTCCAAAAACTCTCATCGCATGTCGTGCACTGTGCAAACAAGCGAGGAAAAATGCATGATACATACCAAAACATACTTAAGAGTTCAGAAAGAGAAAAACACCCAAACATATTGCAATTTATTTAAGACAATTGAATTAAACCAATATCTCAGAAAAGATGCATCCAACAACACATAAATGGAATAAATAAATAAAAAAAAATAGAAGGAATAAACAAAGTTTTTTTTTTATTAACAATGTATTTAAACATGTAGCATGATCTGCAAGCTAAACAAACAAAGCATTAAAAAATAGAAGCACCAAACAAATAGCCTATGTGGTTAGAGAAATATGCAATTCAAATAAACATAAGGCTAGAAAACAAATCACATCATCCCAAAAGTGGGACACCACCAGACTTTTGGAAGTCCAGAAAAACCTTCAACTTATCTTTTCTTACCCATATTTGTTTGATATTCGACGTACTCATCTTGGGAGTAGAAACGATATGAGATTTTCCCTTACCAAGCTTTGCAACAGACTTGTCCTTAACTAACTCCATCTTAGTCTTTGACTTCCTTTTGTTGGAGTACCCGTTTTTCTTAAACCTATGACAATAAGCATTAGAGTTCCAAGGTCTAGAAAACGCACAAGAAGAAACATAAGAATCAACATGATTATAATTATAAAGAACACGAGAATAGCATTTAACATGTTGATTCTAATCCCCACAAAAGATATCCACTACTAGAAAAAAAAAACAATTTTATGACGGTTAAAACCTGTCATAAAACGTTGATTATGACGGTTTTCGAGTTTTTCAAAAACCGTCAAGATATGTACTGTCAAGAAATTTTCAAAAAACTGTCAAGAGTACAATAAATGTCAAGAGTTACCAAGTACTCTTGACAATTTAAGCAAGAAAAACCATCATTTTAATGACAAAAACCGTCATAATTTTATCATTATGCACGACGGTTTAATTAAAAACCGTCATAAGAGGTTATAAAACCATCATAAGAGGTTATAAAACCGTCATCTGATTAATCTAAAACCGTCATCTGATTAATCTAAAACCGCCATAAGAGGTTATAAAACCGTCATAAAAGGTTATAAAACCGTCATTTGATGTTATAAAACCGTCATCTGATGAATCTAAAACCGTCAAAATTTATGTATTATGATAGGTTAAAACTGTCAAGCTAAATAAAAAATTTTGTTTTTAAAAAATTAATTAATAAATGAAATATTACAAAAACAAATGCAATATTTCAAACGAAAATATTCCAAAATATTACATCAAGTGACAATCATTCATCACTAAACAAATGCAATATTTCAAACGAAAATCTTCCAAAAGATTACATCAAGTGACAATCATTCATCACTAAACAACTATTCCCCCCTCCCCCCCCCCCCAAAAAAAAAAAAAGTGATTTATAATTGCCAATCGTTCGATCACCAATATCTCATCATAACAACATTGAAGAAATTATGCAAAAAATATCATCTCATCCTTGTGAAAAACAATGTTATGTAATGTCATCCATGTAACCATAATGAGCCTAAGAACACCTCCGTAAGAATACTCCATATCTCAACAAGAAGTTATCTGTAAGAAAATCAGAATAAAAGAATAATTAAGATATAATATAGCAATATATTTTAGAGTATCTAAACATATGGATTAGTACAACACACAATTCATAGTTCGACATATAATGGTTTTGGCAGACAAGGAGATGACACACATCAAACACAAATATATTACACGCAATCCAAGGAAAAAGTTAGTAATAGTTTTAGCATAATTTACTTTATTTGTGGAGCTAAGAAAAAACCTGAAAATACAACATAGACCATCTCAACCTTGTTTCAAAATGGAATAACAACATAGTAATAATCCAAAAACCAATACTAACCCATTTAATTAGTATCTAATCATATATATCCCAAGTATTAATTATATTCTACTGGTCACAGGGTTTTGATCTGGTCAAGGCTGGATATTACTTCCAATGGTGCACAGTTGAAACAATACTAGAGTATTTTTGATCTTGCACAGGGGCTGTCAGACTGCTCAGGTAATCTTTGTGCAATGATATACTGTTGTTAGCTAGTTAGGGCTCAATTAGATTGATATTAATTGTATGGTGTGGCGTTGGTCCTAAAAACTCCAGGTCAGCAAATCCATAGTTTCACACTGTAAGGGTACTACAACTTGTATATGGGTTTTCTTTTGGTTGTGTTTTTACTCTCTAAAACCGCTGAAATAAGATGAGCAGGGAGGCAATTTTAGGGAGGAAACTTTGTAATTGCTCAGCTCAAACAAACAATTTGATAGAGTAATGAAACAAATTGATTTTATACAAAAAAATTATATTCTACTAATCAGCAAAGTAAAGCTTTCATTGGTTACACATTGGTCAATAAGTAGTACTCTTCAACATTATAAGTGATGATGTTAATGGTATAATGTGTACGTAATATTAATCAACATACCTTTAACATTATAGAAATCGTTCAACGTAACCGATAAACTCAAGACGAACTTCATTCAGTTCAGCTTTGGTGTATGTTGCCTTCATTTTTAGCTCCGTCATCTAAACAAGTCAATGGGAAAGAAAATGAACAATAGTTTAATTTAAACCTAGAAATATATGGAACAAAAAAATGAGAAAATATTAATCACCTTCTCCTCTAGGGATTTAAAAGGATCTTTCATGAAATGTCGCATGAACCGCATTATAAAATATCCACATTCAAAATCCCCAACTTGTTTCGGGCCCTACATACAAAAATGCCAAAATATCATACACATTCACCAATACTAATAGTATTAATAGGAAGTTGTTAAGAAATTATTTATTTACCTTAGGGTAATGCCATGTAAGTTGAATTTTTTTTCCTCCATTCACCATAAGATGTGATGTAATCCCTCTTCATAAAAAATAATCAAGTCATAAAACTATACAAAACACACGCACACTTAGAAACACATTTATGAACTTACGTGTTCACAAGTGCCCTTGTTCCCCCACTAGGTCCACAATGTGAAGAATCTAGATAATAAACATCTTTTGAATTTATATCAATCATAATCAAAGACCAATGAAACCTGCATTTTTAAATCAAAGTAAATTTTTATAATTATTAAAAATTAAACCTACATTCTTGAGCCTAAACATTAAACATGATCGTCAATATGTGCAGTATCATTCGGTAAATTAAACTTACTGTATGGGCATGGCTGGAGGTTCCCAAAGGTGGATTCCAACTGTTAAGGGGCTGCAGTGTTACTGAATTGATACTAGACTACGTAGTCACTGTAACAAAGGGTTGAAGGGGGGTGCAATGGACCTTCTGCTGGCTGTCAACCAACTGGAAGGCTAAAAGCAACAACAGTTAGAAAACTCTGACAAGTTTGCTAAGGGATTGCAGGCTACTATGGGGACCTTCTGCTGGCTGTTAGATGTGTATGCATTGGTGATGCAATTGGATTGTGCATCAACAACTGAAACAAACAAGAAGTTGAATAGGGTGAACAGTTTTTCAGCTGGGTTTGGTATCCTGTGGGGGTTTACTCGTGCATACCATGGTTTGAGAAATATCAAACCTTGCCAAAATTAGCAAATAATAAATAAAAAAATGGGCACTGACAGTCTAACATCATAAACAACAGCTAGCTACATCAGCAAATACACTTAATGTCCTCCACTCAAAGCATTGTAAGAGGGGTTTAGTTGTAGGAAGCAATGGACTGGATCTCAGCTACTATAAACTTCACGCCTTAAAGAAATATAATCCAACAGATGTTTTCATCTCAAAAACAGCAAAGCATACACCAGTATTCTCCACTAATGATGATATAAAATAGGCAATAATAAGGAAAAAAAAATGTAAATGCTAAAACTATACAAGCAATGGATGTGTTGTTCGATCAAATTCTTCGTAACAAATAATATAAAAATCCAACAGAAGATTTCATCTTAAAATTACAAACTGAAGTGCATGATCTGCAGTATTTCTACCTGTATCTATATATACTGATATAAAAACTACAATGATCAATAGTATTCAAAGAAAGGAACTTGCTGCAATTACTAAGACTATACTAGGAATAAATCAAGCGTCATTTAATCATATCTGGGAACAAATAAAGAGTATAAAGTACTGGAAGAAAAGCTGAAAAGGGATGCTTTAGAAAACTCCACCATCAGAAAATTTAACATGCTAGAGAATGACTACATGTTATGGCTAACCATGGCAGCCTTATCAGGTGACTGTAGGTGGTAATTTTAATTCTAGTTTTTAATAGACATAATTTTTTTTCCTGGTCTAGTTGTCTCTGCTCCTTTTTCTAGATACAAATAATTTACTTACGGAACAAAACACCACACACAAACAATGGTTAGCAATGGTGAAAATAAGTGCTCTTGAAATCTAGGTTACCAGTAGGTACATCACCATATCTAGGAGTATTAATTCTGTTTATTAGGCTCTAACATTTATCATTACTAAAGCTTGTATTTTGGTTCAATCTACGTGTACAAGTGTTCTCAAAATTGTTGCGAGTTTTTTTTTCCAGAAAACACACCGTCCAGTACCTATTGGGGAACATCTATTCCCATATTTGAATTGAAATCTCTTCAAACTATGGATTAATATCATCCCCTTTAAGTAGATAATTACTAAAATTATGTATCACCATCAAATGTTTGACAAAATTCCTCATAGATTATCGTTGAATTCAACAATTGAAGTTATTAAATTGCTATGTATAGGTAGAATTTGGGATTATCAAGTTAACCTATAGGGTCGTGTTAAAGATGACAAAGAAGAAAAAAAATCAAACAATCACAACACAAACAAATGATAGAGTGAGAAAAGGAGAAGAGCTTAAAAATCTAACCTTGCTGCTCTGAGAAACGGAGAAAAACGGTGTTGCAGCTGCGAACATGAATACTATGTTGTTGAAACGAAGAGAGATTAAAACTCTATGTTGCTGCTGCGAATTGAACTATTGAAGTATTTAGTGAGAGAGAGAGAGAGAGAAAAGAGAGAGAATACAAGTAGAGAGGAGACTAGGAGAGACGGTTGTTTGCCTATTTTCTCGGCCAATAGTAGAGGAAAAGGAAATCGTTTGTATATTTTGGGGTTTTACTTTATGACGATTTTTAAATAACTCAATTTTTTTTCCAAAACTGCATAGAGTTTACAAAAAAAACGTCATGGTCCTTTACTACAACGACACACCCTTATAAAACCATCAAGAGTTTTAATTTAATGTAATGACAGTTCTAAAAAACCATCATGTTCTTACACCCTTTGACAGTTTTAATTATAACTATCAAGAGTTAAATCTACACCCGTTGACAATTACTTTAAAACCGTCATTAAGTTTTTATAATATTATGATAGTTTTATAATAACCCACAATATATTATTTTTAATTAGAAACCCTTTGATAGTATTTACAAAAACCGTCATATTTCTTCAAAAAAAATACACCCTTTGACATTTTTTAAAAGAACCATCAAGCATTAATTTTAAAAAATGTCAAGAAATATCATTTCTCTAGTAGTGATCCAAATGACCATCTCTACCACAATATGAACAATGAAAAACATTAGACTTACTCAAAGAATTCTTATAAGGAGATGTGGTAGTAAAAGATGAAACATGTATGTCACCATTGTATTTGTGACAGGGTGCCTTAACAAGACCTATACCCCCATTATGAGAACAATATGGCTTATCAGCAAAAACAACCTTACCATTAGCTTTAGACTTAAACTTTCTGCGAGAAACATGTTGAAAAGTATTAATATTAAGTCTAGTCTCAATAGGTGGGGTAGGCAAAAGAGCAGGCAAAATAGATTTTATAAATTTAGTCATACCAGATGGACAACTAGAACCTGCAGTCGAGGGGTCAAATCTAGCCTTATTAAAATTCTGCAATTTAAATTCAGTAGATGCAAAATCTTTCTTGGTTACATCAAACTCAACTAAAAGGGATTTATATCTGCTTTCACCTTCATGATTAGCCTTCTCCAGATCTGCAATTCTACACAACAAGTCAAGTTCTTCTTGTTCAAATAATTTAGAAATAGAAATTGAATCATCTCCAGCAGAAAGAATTTGTTTTTCAAGTCTCAATTTTATCCTGCAAAGTAAGATCAGCCTTTTCCAATTTTTCAATTTTGGATTCATAAACTCCCCTTGAAGCATATAGTCTTCTGCACAATATCTGAGTCGTTGTTCTAGAGAATCAACTTTAGTCTGCAAAACACCATTATCTTCAAAACAAAAATTATCAGAAATAGTAGACAGATTATAATTAGCTGTATTCATCATAATTGCACCAAAAGGATCTACGCGTCAGCCATTACGCTCCATAACAAGCGCCCTGCGACTGATACCAATTGACAACCCAATATGTGCAATATAACAATAGTGAAGCAAACAATAAAGCAGTAAACAAGTAAAGAACACACGATATTTTTAACGTGGTAAAACCCAATATGGGAAACGTCCACGGTTGTCCTCGCGACAACAAATAAATCCACTAGATGAAAAGAGATGTACAAACCTATCAACTACGTACAATTAGTGCGAGTTGACACTACTGGTTATCTCTAACACCTTGACTTCACCAGAGTATCTTGATGTACGCACAAGACACTCAACTTCTTGATGAACACACAAGAAGACTCGAAGCCGATCTATATAACAAGCTTACACCAGAGTTCCTTGATGAGCACACAAGGATACTCGACTTCTTGATGAACGCACAAGAAGACTCGAAGCTTAATCACTATCAACAACAAAAGGAGATGAATTGGGGAAGGATAGAATTACAAAAAGATCAATTGAGGAAGAAGATAATCTTTGTAGAAGAGCCAACAAACAAACTAGGGTTCTATGGAGGCTAAGTTGGAACTCTTGCCTTTCACATAACACCGATGACCTATTTATAACCTAGGGTTAAGAAGGAAAGAAATATGGGCCGAAAACAAGAAATCCATACGACGATGTACGTACGCCTTAACTAGGTACGTACGTCCCTGAACCAAAAATGATCTGTTGAACTCAACGTACGTACGTCCTAACTAGGTACGTACATCCTAACACAAAAGAAAACTTCTGTCCAACTCTACGTACGTACGTCCTAACTAGGTATGTACGTCCTGGAATAAACAACAACCTGACAGACTATGAACAAGAGTAAGAAGACACGGGACGACGCTCACACATCAAGGTTTTTCCTAATAATGACGTCAAGGCGAGATAACCTCAGACACTCCTAACCTAGTCACAAAATGATGTCAAACAACCGAATGACGGTTTCAAGAAGACGTGGAACAGGTCCCTTCACTCATCAATATGCCATTCAAGAAACCAAGACCTGCAACTATACCACCAAAGTCGCAACCAAGGAATATCTTTAAGCCTCAAACGTTTTCCCTTTCAGAGGTATAGGTAACTTAAACATTTCTCAATCAAGGCTAGCTACACGTACTACTTGGGGTTTCTTCTTCTGGGCAATCATCTTTTCAGCAGAGCAGCCAATCTTCTTCTTCAATCCTCCCATGGCAGCCATGATCACTTGTTTATGTTGAAAATATATTGATGTAAAATATGCACTGTGTGTTATTTTTGTTATTTTGATTTCAGACATTATCTCAAACACTATGTGTGTTATTTTGTTATTTTGAACAAGTTTATCTAGACCTTAGATATTGTGTAAGAAATTGAAAATGTAATGAAGAGATTTCAACTTTTTGCCAAAATGTTACTATTTATTTATTTTTTTGCATATAGAAATTCATGTTCATCGCATTACATGTTGCTCCACAGAAAATCATACACACAACATCACATCACAGTCCATTAGCTTGTAGCTTCTTAATTAAATATTCCATGTTTTCAGGACTCCCTTCAGCTGTCATAGGTACTTGCCTTCAATTTTGAGCTTTAATACTGGACTACCTTCAGCTGTCTTTTCCTTCTCTACAATATTTTCATTCACTGTTGCAATCTTCTCATTCACTGTTGTAATCTTTTCTTGTTCTTCACATCTAAAAAATCGTTCCCCTTCAGTCCCTAGTTGATTGCTTCTATAGAGCTTCATACAATGCTTTTTGCAATTCACACACAAATAGTTGGACCAATAACAGTCATAATCCTTCCAATGATCGAGCTCCCCACATAAAAAATACTTCAAATTCACCAGAGATATAAAAGAAAAAAGTTTCAAGAATTTCCCCAAATTAGATGCAAATATAGGTGAAAATATCCAAAATATCGGGCGGATATTCACGAATTTTGTCGGTTTTTGGGAATTCGGAGCAGTACGACATACGGATAATAAACGAAACATAAACCTCCCCATGCCGACCCGATATTTACGAATATATATATTCACGATATATTCACGAAATATTCGAATAATACGAATTTTTAAAAATTTTGGAATCTGGTTGTCTTCCCCAACTCTGGTGATGTTGCAACTTGCAGGTTGTCTTCCCCAAGGTTTGAATAAGAAGGCAAACAGCCAAACACCTCCATCATATCAATAATCTATGGGTGTATTTCGAATTTGAAGAACAAACTAATTTGCAATGTATGTTTTTCTTTTAATTATAAGTTTATACATTGAAACCAGAAGAAAAACATAACAATAGCAGAAAACCTCCACATTTTTTTGAATTTTTCGGAATATCCGCGTATATTCGGGTAATATTTCGCGAGAACCATATTTGCCAAACCTCCCCATTCCGACACTGGCGTTGGCATATTTGCAGAATAATTCAGTTTTTCAAGGTTCGGATATTCGAGATTATTCGATTTTTTCACCTACGGATGCAAACCCTAGATTAAAAAAAAAAAAAAAAAAAGAATTTGAGTTGTCAGCTAGACAAAAAGCCGTGATTGGATGTGTGCAGTCAGAACATGCCAAAGATTTTCTCCTTGCTATCCCGATGGAAGAGCTTGGACAACGCATGACGCCTGTAGAATATCGTGCCATTCTTCGTTATCGATTGATGATCCCTCTATATTCAGATGGTGAGCTTTGTCCAGTGTGCAAGAAGAGTAGACTTGATGCTTTCGGGGACCATGCGGCCCATTGTAAGCATTACCCCGGCTTCAAGTACAGGCATGACCACGTTAGAGATATCTTGTGTGATGTGTTCTGGAGGGCTGGCGTACATGTTAAGAAGGAGGCTCCTGTTAACTTTCTTACTGATCCTAAGGAAGGAAGATCGACATTACGTCCTGCTGATATTCTGGTCTACAACTGGTCTGAAGGTAAACATGCGTGTGTTGATATTACAGGGGCGTCTCCGATGGTTGGGCTTAGTGCTGGGATTTTTGAGGTAGGGCTAGCAGCTAGCAATGCAGCAGCGACAAAAGTGGAGAAACATGACGGAGCTTGTAGGGCTAACCAATATAGTTTCATCCCCTTTGCATTTGACACATTTGGATTGTTAGGCTCAGAAGCAGTTGAGCTCCTCAGGAGAGTGCAGAAGATAATGGATAGCAACGTGATGACTGCAGGTTCGAACGAATATGTATTTAGGAGAATCGGGTTTGCTATCCAGAAAGGACTTGCCGCGCAGTTTGTAGCGCGTTTGTCCTCTACTTTTGTGTAATTCGTTGAGCTTATCCATAAACTTTGAATTAAATTTATAAAAAAAAAAAAAAAAAATTCAAAAGTTTTCCCAAATTAACACATACAACAGCAACTTATATTCAACCCCATACCATTGGAACTTGAGGAAAAAGCCATTCCAAGCAAGAACACACCTTCAATTTTGTTGTACAGTTGAGTTGGAGTGAAACAAATTAAGGTTTTATAAAGAGAAAGGAAAAACGGCTATGAATATAACGGTCGAGATTTGATCTGAGAAAAATACATCGATCGACGGTTTGGATTAAATTGGGGTAAATTGGGTATTTTAGAATTTGAGGGTAAAAGTATAACTTTCTGTGCTTGACTTGGTCAATAAAAGTGGACTATTTAATTTGACATAGTCAAACTGTTATCTGAGTGAAAAAACAATTTCCCAACTAATAGGGTGTATTGCCAAAACGGGTTACAAAAATAGGATGTTCGGACAAAATGGCCCTATTTTTTTCCCCCAAAAGTTAGCTTAGGCCTTATGCCTAGCCTCGGGCTGGGTTTGGCTTAGGGGCAGGGCTATGTAATGGGCCGGGTTAGGACTAGCCCGACCCTTAAACGTTTGAGCCCTATAGTCTTAAGGGTCGGGCCAACCCTACCCTTACTATTCATAAGGGTCGGGCAACACTTAAACCATTGAGCCCTTACCCTACCATTAGCCCTCTGGCAAGGCCTTAGGGTCAGGATTAAGGGTCAGGCTAGAAGGCCATTTATATTTTCAAATTTATTTTTAATAAAAAATAATATATAAAAAATAATTTATGTATTTTTATATTAATTTTTTTTTGATACAAATTAAACTCTAATCAAATCAAAATTACAACTTGAATCCAAAACAAAATATGGTGGTAAATTACCAGCACCCTATAAAGCCCACTTTGCAATGGTATGAGCCTTTACATTATTACATCCATAGTACAAAATATCGCGATATATCACGATATATCGCGATATTTATCGGTTTTCAAAGAAAACGATACGATATATTCCCGAAATTTTCGCCTTAAAGTATCTGTAAAATATCGGCCGATATTTTTCGATATATTCCGATATATTCGATATTTTCCGATATTTTCTTGAAATATTATTTTTTTTCAAATTTTTTTTTTTGGAAATAATTTGTTTGTTCTATTTTTAGTAGATATGATGTTTTTTAGGTAAATACTATGAAAATATACTTCCAAATTTGATTTTATATATATTTTGTATAACAAATTGATATATTAGTCGATACATTCCATGTAAAATATCCACCGATAGATTCCAATATATCCCGATATATCTATTTTTTGGAGATCGATACATTAGTCGATAACGATATTTTGTACTATGATTACATCTAGGAATCCAATGACAACTAAAAAAAAGAGAAATTTCCAATTACATCTAAAATATTATTAAAAACATTATAAAAAGACCACCTTGTGTTCATTCTTCTATTCCTAACCGCTTTGATCACGTTTTTACAGTCACCATTAATCAACACTTTCTGATATTTATTCTTTGTCGCTAGCTTCAATGCCATCTCTAGCCCATAAATAAAGTTCTCCTTCTTCAGCTGATAAACATTTGAATCTTCCATAACCTGTTGCAATAATAGTACCTTCACCACCCATCGCCACAACACCAGCAGCTCCTTTATTTGTGATACTATCAAATGATGCATCACAATTAATACATATCACATCATCTGGAACTATCGTAATTTGTTGGATAGATACATTAACATCTTGCATATTGTAATATTATTTTATATTAGTAAATTTATCTACATACTTGTTTTAATTAAATAGACCATAGAAAAAAATTGTTCAGATTATAAGTAATTAAATATAATATATTCATTTGGTTATGCACATCATATTAGTGTTAAAATAAAACATGTAAAAAACAAACTTAAAGATCAAATGTCTCAAACGGTTAATTATGTTATATTTTATAATAAGATAGAAGAAATTTGTAATAATATATCAAAATAAATTAAATAAATACTAAGGGCATAACAAAAATTATATGAGGGCTCAATTAGGGTCGGGCTAAAGGTCGGGCTTAGGTTTCACTATATTAGCCCTTACCCTACCCTTAAATTCATTAAGGCCGGGTCGGCCCTAATCTTACTATTCATTAGGGCTTTACTTTAAAGGTTTTTTTGGCTTTAGGGTCGGGCTAAGGGTCGTTTTAACAAGCCTAATTTGGCTAGCATCTTAACTAAGAACACTTTAAGCTTCAAGTGTCAAACCAGGATTAATTATAGGTGTATCTAGAGAGCCTACGCACGTCATAATTCTCTGAAACTTCTCCAAATTAATATAATTAAATCTCTGACAATCCTCGGCAATTTTCAGTGGGGGTCGATACTAAAAACTTCATTCGGATTGGTTACCAGCAATGTTTCCCACCATAAGGCTTGAAACAACACCTTCCATCCAAATTAATCGAACTACAGTGGATAAATTTGTGCAGTTTCCTCTCTTAAGATGTGCACAGTACACTACTAGCGCGTATTTCTGTTAATTGGCATTTGAGTTCCCACTCAAACATCCATATATGTACAATGTGATCGATCAATCTATTATCTATTATACTCTATTAAAGCAAAATACATCCTTAAGAAAACATCTCTTCAATTAGGCTATCAATTGGATTGAAATTGATTGCCTAATTGAAGAGAATTTTGATTAAGTTTGGGTATATTTGTAACTACGCAAAAGTTGACCACCCATCACGGATATAATCAAGTCCAGTTGGACTAAATTACGACCATAATTAATCCTAGTCCAAAACAACTATAAGTAGACCCAATCCCAAATATAATGAAATCCATCCCATGTATTGCACGGGCCTAAGCACTAATAACATAATATATTCAAAAGTAAATATAAATAAAGAGAGCAATTGAATTTTACAATCTTTAAAAAAAGTTAACTTGCGAAAAATGAAAATTTTATACAACACCACTCAACTGATCAGTTATGGACATTCTATGAATATTAGTCCTTCTTGTCTCGCTTTTCAGCATAACGGGTAAGATCAAGAACAACACTTGCGAGTTTGTAAGACAACTAGTTAATTAATATCATTTGATTTATCCATAAATTATAAATAAAAATTATAGGGATGCGGGGATTCAAACCCTAATAATGCTTTAGCCTTTGCAAGTTTTGAGCTACATCCCTGCTTATTATGTCTAATTTAATTGTATTTATTTGGAAGCAAACCTGTTTTACGAAATAGGGCTTTATAGAACCTATCAAAATGGCCCAACTTACACATCTGTTTCACGACCCAAGTAGTACCACGATTTATTTTTTTTATTTTTTTTTATCAAAAGCTCTATTTTATTGATAAAATCAAGGAATTACACAAAAGTAGAGGACAAGCGCACTACACCCCCAAGACATACTGGCAGTTCTATATATATATATATATATATATATATATATATATATATATAATTACAGATAAAACTCAGAAAACATACTAGATCCTCAAGAATGATTGAAACCGGCACGAAGTGGTTTGACATCAATTTTGTGACAAAGTGTCCTTGGTTATCTCGCCTTGAATTCATTGTTAGGAAAATCAAGATGTACGCATGGTCGTCTCGTGTCCTTCGTGTCTCTTAGTTCTGTCCAGGAAAAGTTATTGGGTTCTGGACGTACGTACCGAGTTAGGACGTTCGTACGTCCACTGAGGCAGCAAACATCTTTTGGTCAGGATGTACGTACGCAGTTAGGACGTTCGTACGTCTAAGCAGGCAGCAAATTTTTACCCTGTGGGGACGTACGTACGTCCAATATGGATTTTCAGTATTTCGGCCCATTTTCCTTGGTTTCCAACCCTAAGTATAAATAGGGTTTCTCTTCCAAAGAACAAGTCAGTTCTTTGGCCGTCTATTCTTCTCCTAGTTCATGTATTTTGGTTTAGGTTTTGATATTGAAAGTGTTTGTTGCTATTGAACTCAATTCCCTTTCTTCCCCCTTCTCTCAATTCATATCTTTGTGATCTTCAAGAGTTATTGTGAATTCGGCTTCGAGTCTTCTTGTGTGTTCATCAAGAAGTCGAGTGTCTTGTGCGTACATCAAGGTGCTCTGGTGAAGTCAACGTGTTAGAGATAACCAGGAGTATCAACTCGCAGTGAGTGCAGGTAGTTGATAGGTTTGTACATCTCTTTTCATCTAGTGGATTATTTTGTTGTCGCGAGGACAACCGTGGACGTTTCCCTGTTTGGGTTTTACCACGTTAAAAATCTCTGTGTGTTATTTACTTTCTGCGTATTGTTTGATTGCTTGTTTGAATTTACAATTGTTATACTAGCACTATTTGTAGTTTCTCAATTGGTATCAGTCGCTGGGGGCTGGTTAAGGAGCGTAAAGGCTCACGCTAACGATCAATAGTGCTTTATGGAACCTAACAAGGTTGCTACTTCAAGTCTTCCTCCACAATTCAGTGGAAAAGACTTTGGTCATTGGAAAGTACGGATGCGAGCTTATCTCCAAGCCTTAGGAGAAGAAGTCTGGCTTTCTGTTGTCACAGGGTGGAAAGAACCTCTGACTACTACAGGTACTGGTGATACTGCTGTTACATCACTGACGCCACGTGAAAAGTGGACGCCTGAACAGAAGTTGTTGGCAAATTATAACAACAAGGCACTCAATGCTATTTTCATGGCATTAAATGCTAGTGAGTTTCGTCGGGTGCAAGGTGAAACCGGCACGAAGTGGTTTGACATCAATTTTGTGACAAAGTGTCTTTGGTTATCTCGCCTTGAATTCATTGTTAGGAAAATCAAGATGTACGCATGGTCGTCTCGTGTCCTTGTGTCTCTTAGGTCTGTCCAGGAAAAGTTATTGGGTTCTGGACGTACGTACCGAGTTAGGACGTACGTACGTTCACTGAAGCAGCAAACATCTCTTGGTCAGGACGTACGTACTCAGTTAGGACGTTCGTACGTCCAAGTAGGCAGCAGTCGTGTTTTCGTATGGAGACGTACGTACCGTGTTAGAACGTTTGTACGTCATGTTAGTCAGCAGACTTATTTTTGTGTAGCGACGTTCGAACGTCATATCGACGTACGAACGTCCAAAGTCGGTTTGCACAGTTTCGGCCCATTTTTCTAGGTTTTCAACCCTAAGTATAAATAGGGTTTCTCTTCCATAGAACAAGACAGTTCTTTGGCCGTCCATCCTTCTCCTTGTTCATGTGTTTTGGTTAGGTTTGTGATATTGAAATTGTTTGTGGCTATTGAACTCAATTCCCTTTCTTCCCCCTTTTCTCAATTCATATCTTTGTGATCTTCAAGAGTTATTGTGAATTCGGCTTCGAGTCTTCTTGTGTGTTCATCAAGAAGTCGAGTGTCTTGTGCGTACATCAAGGTGCTCTGGTGAAGTCAAGGTGTTAGAGATAACCAGGAGTATCAACTCGCAGTGAGTGCAGGTAGTTGATAGGTTTGTACATCTCTTTTCATCTAGTGGATTATTTTGTTGTCGCGAGGACAACCGTGGACGTTTCCCAGTTTGGGTTTTACCACGTTAAAAATTTCTGTGTGTTATTTACTTTCCGCGTATTGTTTGTTTGCTTGTTTGAATTCACATTTGTTATACTAGCACTATTTGTAGTTTCTCAATTGGTATCAGTCGCTGGGGGCTGGTTAAGGAGCGTAAAGGCTCACGCTAACGATCAATAGTGCTATGGATTACTCTGGTAAGACACATGTCTCGGTTGTTGCTCGAATGTCTGATGAGCAGTCAACTGACAGTAAAGAATGCTCTAGTAATTGTGACAGGGATTTGATTCTGGTGGACAATAATGATGGGGCTACTCTATACCGGTTATCCAGAAAGGAATGCCTAAGGTTGGAGGCACAAAATTGTATTCTTCAGGACAGACTTGACTTACTGTCTTCTAGTTCCTCATCTATGTCAATCCTGGATAGGGAATCTGTATCATGGCAGGTTGATAAGGTGGCTTTACTGGGTAATCTTGCTGCTCTTGAGCATGACAAGGTCGAATGGGAAGCGCGGTATAAGATTGTGTCCTCAGAACTAGACAAGGTCAAAAAGGAGTTGATTCGCCTTCAGTTGTTCGAAAAGTGCAATGGGTTGTCATCTTCTGAATTACCTCCACTGTTGCCCTATCCTCCTACCAAAAAGTCCGACATTCATCACTCTGTGGACACGGTTGGCATCCGGCGTAAGTGGAAACTGTTCAGGCGTGTTCCGCCTCAGGGAAGGAAACGTAAAATGCCGTGCTCACTATGCGGACAGTTTGGACATTGGGCCTCGCAGTGTGGTGTGGCTGCTCATGTTCCACAATCATGGAAGCTGTTTTCACAGCCGTCGTATGATTATCCATCTTATCCATATGCCTCTTACTCTTTTCGTTGTAATTTTGCAGGAAATGTTTCGAATGTGGCGATCACTGCTCTTCATGTCTCAAGTTCGGATACTGAGTGGTTACTTGATAGTGGTGCTTCAAAACATATGTCAGGTAATGCCAAACTTTTCTCCTCCGTTACTGCTATAGATGGTGGAAGTGTTACTTTTGGGAATGGTAAGAGCTCTCCTGTGATTGGTAAGGGATTTGTCGCTGGTATTGGTTTATCTCCGAATGATGTTTGTTTGTTAGTTGATGGTTTGCGTGTAAACTTGATCAGTATTAGTCAACTGTGTGATACTGACCATACTGTTAATTTTTCCAAAAATATATGTACCGTGCTTGATAGTTCGGGTAAGTGTATCATGACAGGTAAACGAACATTGGATAATTGCTATGCCATTCAGCCGGTTGCATCTAGCATGAACTGCTTACCTAGCAAACTAAATGAAGGTCTATTGTGGCATCAACGACTAGGTCATGTCAACTTTGAACACCTGGACAATCTCACTCGGAATGAATATATTAAGGGAGTCCCTAGACTTGGAAGAAATCGAGACACTGTGTGTGGTGGGTGTCAACTAGGTAAACAGATACGTAGTCCACATTCCAAGAAAAAATCCATAACCACATCTTCTCCTTTAGAACTCATACACATGGATCTGATGGGTCCTACTCGTACTCCTAGTCTAGGAGGCAAACGATACATCTTGGTTATGGTTGATGATTACACTCGCTTTACCTGGGTATCATTCTTGCGTGAAAAATCTGATGCGTTTCTTGAGTTTCAGGGAATATGCCTTCGTATTCAGAACGAGAAAGATACTCAAATTAAACATATCAGAAGCGATAGAGGTGGTGAGTTCACAGCCACAGGTGTGATTGAGTATTGTATTGCAAATGGTACATGGCAAGAATTTTCGGCTCCATACACTCCGCAACAAAACGGAGTCGCTGAAAGGAAAAATCGTGTTATTCAGGAGATGGCTCGTGCTATGTTGCATGCAAAGGATGTTCCAACCAAGTTTTGGGCGGAAGCGGTTCATACTGCTTGTTACATAATGAACCGTGTATACCTAAGATCTGGTACCACACAAACTGCTTATGAGCTATGGTATGGTAAGAAGCCGAATCTCAAATATATGCGAGTTTTTGGTAGCTTGTGCTATGTGTGCAAGGACAGACAAAGTTTGTCCAAGTTTGATAGTCGAGGTGAAGTAGCTCTTTTACTTGGTTATTCCTCTAACAGTAGAGCCTTTCGAGTGTTTAACTACACCACTCGCAAGGTCATGGAATCCTTTAATGTTGTTGTTGATGACACTATTACATCTGACTCTTCTGTTTCCACTGGTACACAGGATGTCACAGTTCTCTCACCCGTGTCAGACCCGGCTGACATGTCTTCCATATCGTTATCATCACCTGATAATGGCAATGGTGGTACTAAACCTTCTGATGCTGCAGAGGACGTGCCTAGTAGGACCGGTGCTGTGCTCACACCGGATGATGTAGTTCAATCACCAGATGTGATTGATGTGTCTTCGGATCTCTCCACTGTTCCTGCTGACCCTGAAAGGGTGTTTAATCTAGCTTCACCTCGTGTCAAACAATATCACTCCTTAGGAGATATCATTGGGGATATTAATGATCAGCGTCTGACTCGTAGGAGGGCCAAGGAAACAAATTGTGTTCATTATGTTTGTTATCTCTCTTCTCTTGAACCTAAAAATGTTACTGATGCTCTTATTGATGATGATTGGCTAGTTGCTATGCAGGAAGAACTCGGTCAGTTTAAGCGTAGTGATGTCTGGACGTTGGTTCCTAGACCTACTCACACTAATGTGGTTGGCACCAAGTGGATCTTTAAAAACAAGTTGGATGAGTTCGGACAGATTGTGCGAAACAAGGCAAGGCTCGTAGCTCAGGGCTACAGTCAGATTGAAGGTATTGACTATGGAGAGACATTTGCTCCCGTGGCTAGGTTGGAATCTGTCAGGCTTCTTGTTGCTATGGCATGCCACTTGAATTTCAAGTTGTATCAAATGGATGTCAAAAGTGCATTTCTCAATGGTATTCTTAATGAGGAGGTCTATGTTGAACAACCTAAAGGGTTTGTGGATCACACTTTTCCGAATCATGTCTTCAAATTGCAAAAAACACTGTATGGGTTAAAGCAGGCTCCTCGAGCTTGGTATGAACGTCTGACCTCCTTCTTACTGGGAAAAGGATTTGTTCGTGGCAGTGTTGATCGGACTCTGTTTATACTGCGAAAGAATAATGATGTTCTTCTCGCCCAAGTCTATGTGGATGATATAGTGTTTGGGTCGACGTGCCCAAGTCTTTCTGAATCTTTCTCTCAATTAATGAGCTCTGAATTTGAAATGAGTTTAATGGGAGAACTGAATTTCTTTCTTGGCTTGCAGGTCAAACAGTTTGATCATGGAGCTTTCATTTCTCAAACAAAGTATGCTAAAGAACTGGTTAAAAAATTCGGTCTCAGCACTTCCAGTGGTCAAGATACTCCCATGGGTGAGAGGGTACGTCTTGGTAAGGATATTATGGGTAAGTCTGTTGATATTCGTGAATATCGGAGTATGATTGGTAGTCTTTTGTATCTCACTGCTAGTCGTCCAGATATTTCTTATAGTGTTGGGGTATGTGCAAGATTTCAGGCTAACCCTAAAGAATCTCATCTCATTGCGGTTAAGCGTATTATTCGGTATGTTGCTAGCACTCTTGACTACGGGTTATGGTTCACCAGAGATACAAATAGTGTTGTGGCAGGTTATTGTGATGCTGATTGGGGTGGTAATCTTGATGATCGTCATAGTACCAGTGGTGGCTGTTTCTATGTTGGGAATAATCTTGTTTCCTGGCATAGCAAGAAACAATCATCTGTTTCCATCTCTTCATGTGAGGCTGAGTATATAGCTGCAGCTAGTGCATGTACTCAACTTCTGTGGATGCGTCAGATGCTTCGGGATTATGGCATTCAACAGCAGGCGATGGACCTGTTCTGTGATAACACCAGTACCATTAGCATTTCCAAGAATCCTGTTCAACACTCACGCACAAAGCATATTGACATTCGTCACCATTTTCTTCGTGAGGCGGTCGAAAAGGGTGATATAGTAATGGAGTTCATTCCTACTGAACATCAGCTAGCAGATATTCTTACAAAACCTCTTGATGCAGGCCGATTCCATTCCTTGCGTAAGTCCATTGGGGTTGTCACTCTTCCCTAATTGTTTTGTTACTTTCTTTTTCTCTCTGGTATTGTCATTGTAGTTAGGATGTTTAGATTCGGTGTTTTTTTTGGTATTTATTGTTCTTGTGGTTGTTTTTGAGGACATACTACCTTCTCTATTGTGTGGATTCCATTTTACAGATGTTTCTAGTTTGACATTCATCAACTGTTTTTGTGTCTTGCATAGTTGAAGGGTTACATCATACTCTCTTCGTCTTGGTAGTTTCTTGCATGGTGCATCTACATGTAGTTGGACTGTTGTTTTCCATACCTATATATCTCCACTCTTCTCTGGTTTCCATTCATGATCATCGTCTTCCTTTATATGGTTTTGTCTCTTGTAAGTGGTCAATGACTCACGAAATCCCCAGCCATTTGAATGTCTTGAGAGCATACTCATTTGGCTAAGAACCCGTTGGGGCTGTGAGGGTCATGCTCTGACGGTTGCACTCAAGAGATGTTAGTTCTTGTGTTGCACGTTATCATGGTATTGCACTTCTTGAGTGTGTTTTGCCGAAAAGATGTAGGCTACACCCTACCCTCGTGTTCTGGTAAAAGATGGAGATATTTCATACTCCCACACGGGAATGGCATCTGTTTCAATGGTCTACCAAATAAACAAAAAAAAAAAAAAAAAAAAAAAAATGAATGAATAGTAGCCTTCTCATTTGTCTAGTTGAAAGACATGAAGAAAAACAATAGTGTGTGTTTTCCTTGTTGTTTTGTGATCTGATTCAGTTTCATTTTGGGCTAGTTGCAAGTGGTTTTCTATATTCTCAATGATCATGTTTTTCGTTTGTTTTTGGAGGTTGGTTTTGGCCTATCTGTCTCATCTACATGCTTGCATCATCTAAGTAAGTACCATGCCTTTGTGTATGATGTCGTTCTTCGATTTTGCATTCTCTTGTGGTTGAGGATTGTTTAAACTATATTCGGTTGTAATTGGATTCGTATGATACGTAGAAGTGTTTTCTTGTGATGTCTCAAACCTATTTTTACAAAAAAAAAAAAAAAAAAAAAAAAAAAAAAAAGAGGGTCGTACGATCGTTGTGATGACGTCCGAACGTTGAGGTGGGCAGATCTATTTCCAACGTACGAACGTTATTATAGCGTACGAACGTAGTGTCTGGCAGATGTTTTTTTTCTTTTGTCCCGACGTACGAACGTCTGTAGGACGTACGAACGTCTGTCATACAGTCCAGCCAATTTGTGTTTACATTAAAATTTTTTTTTTTTGAACCAAAGGCTTACTGTTACATCAATCGTGCTTCTTTCTTCTCTCTAGCACGTACATAGGAAGTCTTCACCTTCTCTCCAGGTTTTTTTTTTCTTTGGTCTTTCTCTTCTTCTTCTTCTTTGATGGTTGTTTATTGCTTCTCTCAAGCAGCTTGTTTCTATTTCTTTGGTATTGAGCATGTTCTTGGATATTGCTATTTTCATGGTAGTTCAACTTGGTTTCTTTGTTTTGCAGTATTTTTTTGGTAATGGACCTCTTCTTGGGCCCATGATAGGTTTTCTCCTATATATATAGGGGAGTCTTCTCCTCTTTTACTCCTATTGTATCTTCTTATCTCTTGCTAGTTCTCTCTTTGTTCTTCAGAATTTTCTATGGCAGAATTTGCACTTCATGGAGTCTTTGTTCCGGGTGTTGGGTATGTGTCGTTCATGGTGATGGAGTACAAGAACAATGCCAAGGTTTGTCGTTTATGTCGCGTTCCCCATGGATTTGACTATGATCATCGACCTTTACTTCCTTCATGCATGGTTCATGTCAATCATTGGGAAAGGCTACCGGGACATCTTCAGAATCACATCTTGGAGTTGGCTGGATACCCGAGGGTTTCAGGACTTGCTGCTCCTCTTACCGACTGTGGCTTGGACAGCAGAATTGGGGAGTTATTTTGTACGAGTGCTGACAGTCCTGTGCACACTCGGTGGAATAGCTATTCGGCTCGTGCGAAAGCTTTATGTCCTATCTTAAGCTTTATGTTCATGTGATTGTTCGGTGGAATCGACCTTCGGCTCGTGCGGAGGCTTACTTCTCCAAGCTTCCTCTAGGTCATTGGGAAAGGGTTTTTCGAATTCGTCGAGTCTTCTATTTTTGTCGTTTTTGGCTTTTCTGCTTATAGATTTCTCTGTTTGGTTATTAGTTGACTGTCTGAACTTTTAACAAGTTGGGTTCGTTTTATATTCTATATGTTTTGTATTCTTTGTTTGGTTTTGATTTCTTTTTCTTGGTTATTTGTTTATTTTGTTCACTTGTTGTGACAAAAACGGGGAGATTTACGACTCTAATTACTAACAATCGTCTTCTTGTTGTTAGGTTATTTTTGGGTCATGTTTCAGGTATGCTACATGTATGGGGGAGTTGCTCATGAAGTTTGGAGCTCATGAAGTATGGGGGAGTTGCTCGAAGGAACTTCTGTTGAATCCTTGATTGCTTCCGTTCGATCTCTGATGGTTAAAGCATCTTCCTAAAGCTGGATAACAAGAATTGGTGACTTGTTATGTGTTTCTATTTCGAGTGTTTTTGTAGGCATGTTTTATAAATGCCATGGTTTGGGATTGTAAGCACGTTTTATAAGTGCTATTAGAGTCATAGGTTTTTGTCACAAAATCAATGTCAAAGGGGGAGATTGAAACCGGCACGAAGTGGTTTGACATCAATTTTGTGACAAAGTGTCTTTGGTTATCTCGCCTTGAATTCATTGTTAGGAAAATCAAGATGTACGCATGGTCGTCTCGTGTCCTTGTGTCTCTTAGGTCTGTCCAGGAAAAGTTATTGGGTTCTGGACGTACGTACCGAGTTAGGACGTACGTACGTTCACTGAAGCAGCAAACATCTCTTGGTCAGGACGTACGTACTCAGTTAGGACGTTCGTACGTCCAAGTAGGCAGCAGTCGTGTTTTCGTATGGAGACGTACGTACCGTGTTAGAACGTTCGTACATCATGTTAGTCAGCAGACTTATTTTTGTGTAGCGACGTTCGAACGTCATATCGACGTACGAACGTCCAAAGTCGGTTTGCACAGTTTCGGCCCATTTTTCTAGGTTTTCAACCCTAAGTATAAATAGGGTTTCTCTTCCATAGAACAAGACAGTTCTTTGGCCGTCCATCCTTCTCCTTGTTCATGTGTTTTGGTTAGGTTTGTGATATTGAAATTGTTTGTGGCTATTGAACTCAATTCCCTTTCTTCCCCCTTTTCTCAATTCATATCTTTGTGATCTTCAAGAGTTATTGTGAATTCGGCTTCGAGTCTTCTTGTGTGTTCATCAAGAAGTCGAGTGTCTTGTGCGTACATCAAGGTGCTCTGGTGAAGTCAAGGTGTTAGAGATAACCAGGAGTATCAACTCGCAGTGAGTGCAGGTAGTTGATAGGTTTGTACATCTCTTTTCATCTAGTGGATTATTTTGTTGTCGCGAGGACAACCGTGGACGTTTCCCAGTTTGGGTTTTACCACGTTAAAAATTTCTGTGTGTTATTTACTTTCCGCGTATTGTTTGTTTGCTTGTTTGAATTCACATTTGTTATACTAGCACTATTTGTAGTTTCTCACAAGGCTGTGAAGAGGCTAAAGATGCATGGAACAGGCTTATCTGTACACATGAAGGTGACGAAACAGTCAAAGAAAGTAAGCTGGAACTGTTAACATCTCAGTTTGAGAATCTACGGATGGATAATTCTGAGACCTTTGATGATTTCTTTATTCGTCTCCAAGACATCATAAACTGCAGTGCGGCTATTGGTCATGCATATACTGACACACAAGTGGTACGTAAGATATTGCGTGCTTTGCCTCCTCGGTTTCGTTCTCGTAAGGATGCCATCACTGAGAGTAATGTGATTAAGAACATGTCCATCGAGACACTTGCTGGAAAACTAAGGACATGTGAGATGGAACAGGCTTTGGAAGAACCTTTGAAGAACAAATCTGTAGCATTCAAAGCTACATCGTCTAAAGAACCTTCCACAGGACCTTCTGATGATGAAGAACAGGATGTGGATGATAACTATGCGTTTCTGTCACGTAGCTTTCAGAAGATTCTGAAATATCAACAGAATCGAGACCCTCGAAAGCGATTTCCTGATTCCTCAAATGCTCCTAGGAGTCGTGGTTTTGAGCGATTCTCTGTGGATGGGAGAAGAGCTCGAGTTGATCGTAAAGATGTCCAATGTTACAAGTGTCGTGAATATGGACACTTTGCAAATGAATGTGACAAGAAGGTGGATCGCAAACCTGGTGATAATTCCAAAGCGAACCTCACAGTAACATGGGATGATTCAGATGAAGATGATGATGGAAATCTCTCAAATGTTGTCTCCAATTATGTGGTCTTCAGTGCATCCCTGGATGAACATCCAGGAGGTATTGTATCCTCTACTGATGATATTAATGTTTCTGATTCTGGTGTTCATGCTACTACTAGTGAATTATGTGATATGTATAAGTTTTCCATGCAACAAGTAAAGTTGCTTGAAAAAAACTAACACCGTCTTGCAGGATCAGGTAGATAGTCTTGGGCAGGATATATGCAATCTTACTGGTGACTCCAACATGTTGAAGGAAGAATTTGTGAAGGAAAAGGAGGATTTCCAAGTGCGTATTGCCACTCTGGAAAAACTGAATAATGATCTGGAGACACGGTATCGATCCCTTGTATTGGAGCATGAGAAAGTAAAAGCTGAGTTGTTTGCTGCTAACAAACAATTGGTTGGGTTTGGTAAAGCAAGTGCTAACCTAAACTCTCTGTTGGGAATTGGTAAATCCCATTCAGATAAATCTGGTTTAGGTTATGACACATCTGTTCCTCTTTCTACTGCTAGCACTTCCCGCACTACCTTTGTGCGACCAACAAGTGTCGCTCTTCCGGCTCCTGTGCAGATGTCTAGTGTGGTATCACCACCCAAGATTACTCATGTAAAGCATGTCCCGAAAAAGAATTTTAGACACAAAGGCTTTAAATGTCTAACATGTGGTCGCATGGGTCACACTTCTGCTTTTTGTTGGAATAATTTGTATCCTGCTCATCATCCCTCTTTTGCAGGTAATTCATATTGGAACAAGTCTTCTCCTTTCTCCATGCAGGATCCATACATGTGGAATGGCTATGCTCCGTGGGGTTTACCCAGAACTTCTCCTTATGGAAATCGTCCTCAAACAACACCCATGCCTACTCCACCACCACATTTCTGGGATAGGAGTATGGATGCATCCAGGAAAATGGTATCTCACATGGCTCGTTTGGTTGAACCAATGCCTTTATCATGGTATCTTGACAGCGGTTGTTCGCGTCATATGACAGGTGATAAGACTCTAATTGATAACCTGACTCTTGGTTATGGAGGTAAGGTTAGGTTTGGAAATGGTAAAATGCTTCCGGTTGAAGGTAAAGGTAACCTTTCTGAGGTTGGATCGCTCAATAGTCATGAGCTTCTTTTTGTTAAGGGTCTTAAGTCCAATCTATTGAGTATTAGTCAGTTATGTGATGCTAAGTTTAAGGTTGTGTTTGAGGATAATAGGTGTGATGTTTTTGATTCCAATCATATCTTAGTGTTAACTGGTAGTCGCTCATCTGATAACTGTTTCATTGTCACTACACCTCTTCCGCATTCATATACCTAATGTGTTCATTGGAACTGTCTGTGTTTAGGATGTTTAGGTTCGGTCATTTATTATTGTTGTTGGTATTGAGGACATACTACATTCTCTATTGTGTGGATTCCATTTTACAGATGTTTCTAGTTTGGCGTCCTCAACTGTTTCTGTGTCATGCATAGTTGTAGGGTTACATTATACTCTCTTCGTATTGGTAGTTACTTGCATGATGCATTTACATGTGGTTGGCTTGTCTTTTTCAATACCTGCATAACTCCAGTTTTTCTATGGGTTCTTTTCATGATCGTTGTTTTTCTTTTATATTTACTCACCTCTTGTAAGTGGTCAATTACTCACAAAATCCCCAGCCATTTGAATGTCTTGAGAGCATACTCATTTGGCTAAGAACCCGTTGGGGTTGTGAGGGTCATGCTCTGACGGATGCACTCAGGAGATGTTAGTTCTTGTGTTGCACGTTATCATGGTATTGCACTTCTTGAGTGTGTTTTGCCGAAAAGATGTAGGCTACACCCTACCCTCGTGTTCTGGTAAAAGATGAAGATACTTTATACTCCCACACGGGAATGGCATTTTTTTTTTAAAAAAAAAAAAAAAAAAAAAGGAATGATAAGTGTCTGTCACACTTGTCTAGTTGGAAGACAAGAAGAAAAACAATTTTTCTGTATTTCCTTGGTTTTGTTGTGCTCGGTTTCACCTTCTCCTTGGTCTACTTGCAAAAGACTTTCAATGTATTCAATGATCATTTTTTAGTTTGTTTCCGGAGGTTGGTATTGATCTATCAGGTTCTTCTACATGCTTGCATCATTCTAGTAAGTACCATGCCATGGTGTATGATGTCGTTCTTAGATTTTGCATTGTCTTGAGGTTGAGGGTTGTTTATACTGTATTCGGCTGTAATTGGAATCCTTATGATAAGTAGAAGTGTTTTTCTTGTGATGTCTCTCAATTTTTGTTCTTGGTAGTTCTTTGGTTTATTATCTGACTGGTTGGGTGGTTCTTCATTTTTTTATATATATATATATTTCAAAAAAAAAAAAAAAAAAAAAAAAAAGGTTCGTACGAACGCTTTCATGACGTTCGTACGTTTAGGTGGGCAGATCTTTTTTAAACGTACGAACGCTCCTAGGACGTACGAACGTGATCTTAGTCAGATGTTTGGTTTTTGGGTCCCGACGTTCGAACGTTTTCAGAACGTACGAACGTTCGTCATACAGTCCGGCCCATTTGTGTTTAAATTCAAATTTTTTGAACCATAGGCTAACTGTTACATCAATCGTGCCCGTTTCTTCTCTCTTGCACGAACATTAGGAAGTCTCCACCTTCCCTCAACGTCTTTTGTTTGGTCTTTCTCTTCCTCTTCTTCTTTGGTGGGTGTTTATTGCTTCACTCACGCCGTTTTTTTTTTCTCCTTGGTGTCCACTCTGTTCTTTATCAAGTAAGTGAACTCGACTCCTTCCCAAATTCTTCTTTTTCTCCCTCTCCTTCCTCTCTTGGTATTGCATGATTATTCTCTTAGTTTTGTTGAATTGCATGGTTAGTTTAAATTTTTTTTCGGAAATGTTTGTTTTGGTTTATATTGATTGTGTTGGTTAGTCTTTCACTTCATCTTCTTGAAATTGGTGGACAACTTGGCTCTCTCTGTTTATTGTAACTTCTACTCTATTGTTGGGTCTATTTGGTTGTGTGTTTGGGCGTTTGACATTCTACATTGTTGTCGATTACATGAGTCTTGTTTCTGCATGTCAAGTGTTTGATTAAATGCCTCAATGACATGGTTATTGTTTATTTTGTCGTTTTTCTTAGATTGTAGAATTGTTTGCTGTTGTGCTTGCATAGACAATGGCTCCCAAGCATGCACGCACCACTCCCACCACCACGGCCTCCACATCTAAGGGTGCGTCTTCTCGTGCTCCACGGGGTAGAAGCTCCACTCCGGCCTTGTCGCCTCCTCCCACATCTCTTGGTGCTCATCCTCGAGCAAAAGCTATTGTTCCTGAGCGATTCTTTGACTTGGCAGACATCGCTGCTACCCCTCTTGGGACTACTCAACTTGGCAACATACCCCTATTCTTTGAGACTCGGAATTGGGTAAGGGTGGCTCAACCAATCACCAAGTACTCGGTTGAGCATACGATAGCCTTCTATGAGACGAAAACACCCTCGCAGAATCGCTCGAGATTTTCGGTCTTGATTGAAGGTCGGAGATACACTATTTCTCCTAAGGTGGTACGTGAGGCGTTGGGTATTGACGGTGATTTTATTCCTGAAGGTGCTGTTTCTGTCAGATGGCCCGTTCCGGATACGATTCAAATTGACTTTGTCAATCAAGTTCAGCAGATGTTTATTGATGGTGTCACGGAAAGGTATCATGCCAAGCACTACAGCGCCATCCTCTTGCACATGGTTGCCCACTCCAACATCTACCCCTCCAAGGGCAACAAGATCATCATGACCGATGACATGGTCAAATTAGTGGTTTGTATGTCGGTGCACCATCTTCATCTTTCTGAGGTCATCTACACACGAATGCTTCAGATCTATGCCGCTAAGGGTACTCTTCCTTTCCCTAGCTTTATAATGACTATACTCAAGCACTTGGGTTTTCAAGGACGGTATATGGGGGTGAGCCCTCCAAGGTTCGTTGGCCATGATTGGGTTAACACCATCAAGAAGGGCTGTCAGTCTAGAAAGTTGGCCTTTGAGTCCGTGGGTGCGCGTCTGACGCATCACCTAATTTGGGGAGGCAGGGATCTTGTTCGCCATGATGATTTTGATCGGGCTTTGACCTCTGGACGCCCCATCTCAGCCTCTGCTAGGGGCAATCGGGCAGTTGCAGCAATTGATGCTCGGGTTTCTTCTCTCCGACGTCGTCAGGATCATATGGATGCTCGGTTAGATCGTTTTGGGGTCATTCTCTCACGTCATGATGTCATGCTCAGTGATATTCATGCGATGAACGTCGCCCAGATGCGTCATCTTCAGCTGGACTTCACTCCCACCGACTTGCCTCCACTTCCGGACGAGGTGCCTCCAGTTCCAGATGAGAGTGATGGTGATGACTCAGAGAGTGAGGACGAGGGTGATGGTGAACACAGTGATGGTGCCTCGGAGTCCGAGTAATTGGTTTTCTGGTTTACTCTCCACATTTTTGTACTTAACTTTGCTCTTTTGCTATATCGGTTTGTTTCTATTTTTTTTGGATATTGAGCATGTTATTGGATATTGCTATTTTCATGATACTTCAAGTTTTTTTTTGTGTGTTTTGCAGTAAATTTCTGCTATTTAGGTAATGGACCTCTCTTATTGGGCCCATGTTAGGTTTACTCTTGTTTTCCTATATATAGGGGAGTCTTCTCCTCTTTTACTCCTATTGTGTCTTGTTACCTCTTGCTAGTTCTCTCTTTGTTCTTCAGAATTTTCTATGGCAGAATATGAACTTCATGGAATTTTTGTACCAGCTGTTGGTTATGTGTCGTTTATGGTGATGGAGTACAAAAACAATGCTAAGGTTTGTCGTTTATGTCGCGTTCCCCATGGGTATGACTATATTCATCGACCTTTTCTTAATCCTTGTTTGGTTCATGTCAATCATTGGGAGAGATTACCGGGACATCTTCAAAATCACATCTTGGAGTTGGTTGGTTATCCGAAGGTTCCAGGACTTGCTGCTCCACTTACCGACTGTCGCTTAGACAGCAGAATTGAGGAGTTGTTTTGTAAGAGTGAATGGCTGGAGGATTATGATGATCATGTGATTGCTCGGTGGAATAGGCCTTCGGCTCGTGCGGAAGCTTACTTCTCCAAGCTTCCTCTAGGTCATTGGGAACGGGTTTTTCGAATTCGTTAACTTAAGCCTTGTGCTTTTGTCGTTTTGTCTTTTATGTTATGGATTCCTATGTTTGGTTATTAGTTGATTTCCTGAACTTTTAACAGTTGGGTTCGGTTTATCTTTTTATCTGTTTTGTCTTCATTGTTTGGTATTGATTTCTTTTTCTTGGTTATTTGTTTATTGTTGTTATTTTATCGTTTCTTTTGTTGTTTGGTTATTTTGTTCACTTATTGTGACAAAAAGGGGGAGATTTATGACTCTAATTACTAACAATCGTCTTCTTGTTGTTAGGTTATTTTTGGGTCATGTTTCAGGTATGCTACACGTATGGGGGAGTGAACGTGTTGATGATTTTAGACGTTATATAGTTATGGGGGAGCTCGAGTGTCAAAAATATTTTGGAGCTCATGAAGTATGGGGGAGTTGCTCGAAGGAACTTCTGTTGAATCCTTGATTGCTTCGGAAATTCCTAGTTGCTTCCATTCGGTCTCTGATGGTTAAAGCATCTTGCTAAAGCTGGATAACAAGCTAAAGCTGGATAACAAGAATTACTGACTTGTTATGTGTTTATATCTTGAGTGATTTTGTAGGCATGTTTTATAAATGCCATGGTTTGGGCTTGTAAGCACGTTTTATAAGTGCTATTAGAGTCATAGGTTTTTGTCACAAAATCAATGTCAAAGGGGGAGATTGAAACCGGCACGAAGTGGTTTGACATCAATTTTGTGACAAAGTGTCCTTGGTTATCTCGCCTTGAATTCATTGTTAGGAAAATCAAGATGTACGCATGGTCGTCTCGTGTCCTTCGTGTCTCTTAGTTCTGTCCAGGAAAAGTTATTGGGTTCTGGACGTACGTACCGAGTTAGGACGTTCGTACGTCCACTGAGGCAACAAACATCTTTTGGTCAGGACGTACGTACGCAGTTAGGACGTTCGTACGTCCAAGCAGGCAGCAAATTTTTACCGTGTGGGGACGTACGAACGTTGATTCGACGTACGTACGTCCAATATGGATTTTCAGTATTTCGGCCCATTTTCCTTGGTTTCCAACCCTAAGTATAAATAGGGTTTCTCTTCCAAAGAACAAGTCAGTTCTTTGGCCGTCTATTCTTCTCCTAGTTCATGTGTTTTGGTTTAGGTTTTGATATTGAAAGTGTCCCTTCTCTCAATTCATATCTTTGTGATCTTCAAGAGTTATTGTGAATTCGGCTTCGAGTCTTCTTGTGTGTTCATCAAGAAGTCGAGTGTCTTGTGCGTACATCAAGGTGCTCTGGTGAAGTCAAGGTGTTAGAGATAACCAGGAGTATCAACTCGCAGTGAGTGCAGGTAGTTGATAGGTTTGTACATCTCTTTTCATCTAGTGGATTATTTTGTTGTCGCGAGGACAACCGTGGACGTTTCCCTGTTTGGGTTTTACCACGTTAAAAATCTCTGTGTGTTATTTACTTTCTGCGTATTGTTTGATTGCGTGTTTGAATTTACAATTGTTATACTAGCACTATTTGTAGTTTCTCGATGATCATTGAAAGGATTACATAAACATGATATGACTTATCCTTAAAAACGACAAGCTAAAAGTCTCACTCCATAAAAAATCTCTCGCACAACCAAAGCAAATCAAAACTAAAACTGAGATCAAAACAAACCAAACCGAGGAAATATGCAAAAACAAACATATAGACCAAAGATGAATAATTTCCGCCTAAGCGTATCGACTCACACCTAAAACTTTAATTCCCAAGGTTTGTGAGAAAACACCAACATGGTTAAGGACCGAAAATGCAACAAGAATGGAAGGAAAGATTAAACAAAAAAATTAGACTTTAAAAGAACCAAAGAGGCTAGAAAAACCAAACAATCCCAAATGTTAAAGAGAATATCTAAACATATCCATCAACCAAGAATGAATAAAATATAAATGGCGATCGATAAATGGAAGAGTCAAACTAAAACAAAAGAATCGAAAGGTAAAGAGAGCAAGGTAGGCTAGGAGCTGACCTTTTTTTGTGTTGGGTTCTAAGGTTTATGGGCAGCCTTTGTTTTTGTTTTTATTCTCATGTTTGGAGGCAGTTTTTGTTTATGTTTAGCCTTTTGGGCCTAGTTGTTAATCTTTCTACTTGTACTGAGGTAAAGCCTAGTCCCCCTCAAGTTTATATTTCGACAATTTTAATGTACAGGTAAGGGTATGCCAAACCCCACCCCCATTCAGGGGTCTTTTTTTTTTAAAAAAAAAAAGAAAGAAAAAAGAAAAAAAGAGCAAGGTAGAAATGGTACCCGAAACCAAGATCTCCTAAGAAGAACAAACAAATCAAAAGCATCTACAAAAAGAACCAAATAACAATCATGAAGACTAGAGATGAGTAATTGCCGCCTAGACTAATGGCTTGCACCTAAAACCTTAACCCCTCGAATGTTTGTGAGAAAACACCATCATAGCCAGTGACCGAAATTAAAACCCAAAAAGAAACTAGATTTGAAGCTCAACCACCTAAGAAGGGTGGACTTCAGAAAAAGAAAAGCTTTCTCAGAAGGTTATTGTTCCCTCTCAAACAAAGAAGTAGAAAACAATAAAGCAATGACAATGAACTAATTACAATTATAATCTAGACGTAAAACTTGAGAATTAAAGGATGATTCCCAACTAATGGCCCTGCTTGGTTGGGCCAGAAAAATTTGTTTTGAAAATTTTTTGTAGCCCAAATAACTTTACAGGTGCATGGAGGATTTTCTATCGGTAGGGCCTAGTGTAAATATTTTGCAAAAGAGCTCAAAGAGGCCAGATAAGTTTGCTGGTTGAAAGTGACGAGAAAAATTTCACAGATCGCTTCATCTCGCTTCGATGCTTTCTCTTATCGATTTCATCTTCTCTCTCTATCATCTCACTTCCCCCCATCTCTAATCTACTTTCTATCACTGAAAACTTTCAATCTCTTCTCTCACTCTCACTTTTCAAGTTGTTCATTTAATCGATTGCTCGATCTCTCTCCACTCATTCTACAACCAGATCTGTTGTTTTTAATTTTTGGTAAAAAATCGCGTAGTTGCCATTTACCAAGCGCATGTAAAGTTTGCAAATTTTTATTTAGCAAATTTTTGCAGTATATCACTAAGCACATGGAAACTTTTGGTAAATATTTATTTAGCAAAGCTTTGCTTATGCAAAAATCTTCCGAGACAAAACTTTGCATATGTAAAGTTTTCTCGGGCTACCAAGCAGGGCCATTGTAGCAATTGTTCTTCTTGTGTTTTGTAGTTTTATATAATTTACTTATGTTTACTGGGTATTTAGGGTTCGGTCATCTTAAGTATATATACTATTTAGGAAAAAAACACTTATGTTCTATTAATTAGGTTTTGGACACTTGGTTTGATTTGAGTTAGTAAAAAACCAGGTTTAACCAGAATATTCACTTAAATGGCTAGAATACCCTTGAAAATACGTGTGTTGCAGATGGTAATTAACTTAAAATTAAACAAAACACGCATCTTGTTTTCATCTCCTGCCATACCACCACCACTACCAGTGGCGGAGCTACATAGAAACTAACTGGGCACATGCCCCAGGTGATTTCCCAAAAATCTTATAATTTGTTTTTTCTAACCCTCATTTTATGATCATATCTGAAGTGCCGACTTTTCTTAGCTACTAACCAAACTCACTATTATATATGGGCAAGTATTGTTGACTAGTTTTTACCAAGCCCAATAATATAAGTACACAACTGTTATTTAGCTTGGACTGGGCTGTCTTGATTCAAAAAAAAATAAAAGTATGGAGCATACTCTATCCATACTCTATCTAATAATGAATTGATTACTCAAGTTAATAATCAAAATAAAAGTTTGAACTTTTAAGTAATTGTCTTTCTTTTCTTTTTTTTTTAATAAATTTTCGCTTTATTGAATGGAAAACATTACAAAAAGTGAGAGAGAACTTCACTTAGATACAAAGAGATAGCAATGAAGCATAGCTTCCCCCTAATAATCATTTCATCATGTATTACTATGCACAATTGAACCCCAACTCAGTAGAAAATTTCCAAACGTCGAGTGGTCGGCTTCTGGATTGAGAGGTAGACAACCAGTGCCACAACGTTCCCATTGTTTATTTCCAATCTAACGATGTCAACAGTCTTTTGAGTTCCGTTAAAGATTAACTCATTTTTGGCACGCCACACACATCAAATAACCGCATAGGGAGCTACCTTCCAAGCCTCACGTCCCAGTTGCACATCCCAAGCCTCACATATATAAGTAACTGTCTTTTTTTTTTTTTTTATTCAATAAGCATTAGAATTTTATTGAAAAAATGAAAATAATTACACCCGTTCAGGTCCTCCTTATAGATTGGAAGACTGAACTAAGAAGGATTGTTAAATCTAAAGTAGACAGCTTGCGGGTCTTCCACTCTAGTGATGAGTGGTGATCGCCCTACGAATTGAAGTGAGTCTCCCAAGTCTAGTGATGCACCATGGTTGGCTAGGAAATCAGCTGTGAAGTTGACCTCCCTCCATGTAGACGTGATGTAAACATACTCCATTTTAGTCATTGCACTGTTCCATTTACTCTTGAATACACATGGCACCCAACCTCTGCCCAAGACATGCACCATAGTAGTTGAGTCTGATTCAATCCAAAACTTCTTCCATCCTTGCTGTGCTGCATTTACCAGGCCGTCCACTGCTGCTTGACATTCTGCCAGGAAACTGTTAGAAGGTCTCACTGCTTTGCTCAGCCCTCCTTGCACTTGGCCATTGTGGTCTCTGAAGACCACCCCAATTCCAGCGTTGTTGCTTTCTTGTGTGCAACTTCCATCTGTATTCATCTTCATAAAACCTTCAAGAGGAGCAATCCATCTACAAGGCCTTATTGTTGGAGCTCTTGGTAACCTCACCATCATTTTGAGATTTTCTAACATTGGGATTTCACTACTACCACTGCTTACAGTTCCTTTAGTGAGTTTACCTGCAACCTTCATCCAGCTGTGGATTCTTCTTTTTAGTGCTTCTGAATTCAACTTCCCTTCATAAAAAATGATCTCATTTCTTGTTTTCCAAATCTCCACCATTGTAGCTACAATTTGTTGAACTATATGCAGTGATTAAGTAAATCCTAACAACGCCAACAACCCGCAACCTATATATTCGTGAGAACACCTCCTTTGCAATATAGGATCCGTTTTGTCAATGAGGTCAAAGATTACCAAACAATAAACAATAGTATAAGAAGAACAAAATAATAAAGAACAATAATACCAAGATATACGTGGTTCGGCAATGCCTACCTCCACGGGGAACAATGAGAAGATTTCACTATAAGAAAAGAAACATCGATTAAAATAATCTTCCTAGTATCTTTCTCAAGATCTTAATCTCTCACCTTAAACCCAATACACCCTTGGCTCCCAAAGTTCTCTCTCACTTACTCTATGTTTCTATTGTTTTCTACTCTCTTGTCTTCTCTTGTTTTCTTGTCTTAAAAAACCAAGTTACTTATGTATTTATAGCCCATGGATAGAAATCAAATCCATATAGAATTACTAATTCAAACTAGAGATAAATAGGAAACCGAGTCCAAATAGAACTCCTGCACATATATGGTTCTCTTAACCAATATAGGAAACTGATCCTATGGATCACACCTCTTATAAGGTATGATCCTGTGCACCCAACTATGGCGAGCCAATATACAACACAATTGCAGCTCCCCACAATTCTCTGGCCAATGAAATACCATGCTCCCATTTTCTCACAGCTTCCTTCAAGCAATTAAAATTATCATTGGTGTGAAAGTTGTCAGCTACCCATTTCCATATCTTCCTTGACTCTAGACAATGCCAAAGCAAGTGGTCCAGAGTCTCTTCTTCATTTCTGCATAGTACACATCTAGAGGCCATAGAAATACCCTAAGATTTGAATGTATTGTCCACTGCGACCCTGTTATGACAAAGTTTCCATGCAATACCTGAAAGCTTAGGATGCACAGCGCTGCTGTAAACATGCTTCACCCAGTTAGGTTTTTCATACTTGCTTCTAATAGCTTCCACTGCAGAAGCAGTAGTGAAGTCACCTGAGTTGTTGTGCTCCCATATCAGAGTGTCATGTTCCCCCTTTGTCAATTCTGGTAGATGGAAGATGCCAGCAAGCTGCAAGATATCTGCAACATGTTGACCCACATTCCATTGACCATTGAGTATGATGCTACTTAGCTTGGACTTGCAAAATCTGATGTCAACTTCTTGAAGATTCAACCTTTGTGCTAGAGAGTCCCCACACCATCTGTCCCTCCAAAAATCTATTTTACTTCCATCACCAATAAGCCAACTGGTATTATTCTTAACACTTGTCATTTTCCTCTTAATTCCTAGCCATATAGAGGTGTGCTTGTACTGCTTTGTTATAACACCCCATTTGTTCATGAATTTCAGCTTCAAATGCTTGGAGAGCTCATCCTTCTGTGTCAGTACTCCCCATGCAAGTTTCATCAGTAGAGCATCATTAATGTCCTTCAATTTTCTGATCCCTAGTCCACCTTCTGCAACTGCTCTACAAACTGAGTCGCATTTCACTGTCACTGACTTCCTTGTTGTAGAGCTACCAGTCCATATAAAGTTACGGATGATTGTTTCATACTCCTTTATAACTAAAGCTGGCCATTGATAGATACTCATATTGTAGATAGGTATACTTGCCAAAACTGACTTTGCGAGCACCACCCTACCTTGAAAAGACAAGAGTTTGCCAGCCAAATTGTTAACTTTCTGTCTGATTGTATCAATCAGGGGCAGAAAATGGAATCTCTTCACCCTTCCTTGCATAAGTGGCACTCCCAAATGCTTGTCTGGTAAGGTGCCCTAGTGCATACCAAAGATCCTTTCAATATTATGTTGTCTTCTCCCTGTAAGACCTCCCATGAAGAGCTCACTCTTAGCTGCGTTTTCACACTGGCCTGAAGTAGCTTGGTACTTGCCGAGAAACTCTGCCAGCTTCTTCAAACCTTTTGTCTCACCATTTGTAAAAATGAAGACGTCGTCTACAAATAAGAGATGTGTAGGCCCAGACACCCTCTTTATCTCACACATAGCCTTCACAATTCTACTGTTCCTAAATTGTTTCAGCCCTCGACTCAAAACCTCTTCAGCCAAAGCAAAGAGAATTGGGGACATTGGATCCCCCTGTCGCAAGCCCCTCGAAGGTTGAAAGAAACCACATGGGGAGCCATTGATCATAATAGACAAATGAGCACTTCTTATAATCACGATGATCCAGTGACACCAAGTAGCATGAAAACCAAACTTGAGAAGCACGGCCTGGATAAAGCCCCAGTCCAATGTATCAAAAGCTTGGGTAATGTCGACTTGTAGTGCCACATTGCCGCCTTTTCTGTTCACCTGCAGTTCGTTAATCATTTCTGTAGCAAGACCGATACATGACTGAATTGATCTACCCTGCAGAAAGCCACTTTGCTCAACTGAAACAATTCTGTTAGCAATAGGAGTAATTCTAGCAGTCATAATCTTAGTAATAATCTTTACAAGAAAATTACTCATAGTAATTGGCCTATACTTTGAGATTTGATTGGCACCTTTTTCCTTGGGGATGAGGGCCACCAAGCTGGAGTTCATGCCTTTAGGGAGTACTGCTTCTGCAAAGAAAGATTGGATAGCTCTCACCACATCCTTCTTAATTACATTCCAGCATGACCTGTAGAAGCAGCCTTGAAAACCATCCGGACCAGGACAACTATCTGCATTTAGTGAAAAAACTGCATAGGTTATCTCTTCTTCAATCGGCATTTTGATTAGCTCAATGTTCTCCTCTTCATTCACCATACTTGGGATGTAATTCAACAACTCTGAATCCAGTATCACTACACCCTTATCAGTAAATTTCTCTTTGAAGTAATTTACTATGTGCTTTTGAATCTCTGATTGAGCAGTAAGTGTTCTTCCGTCCTCAGTACACATTTCAACAATGAAGCTGTGGGCTGCATGAACTTTTCAAAGCTTTTGAAAGTAAGAAGTATTCCTTTCACTGCAGTGCATCCACTGAGAGCCACTTTTCTGCTTCCAAAAGTCTTCTTGTCTTTGCAAGGCATGTTCCAGACTATGTTGTTTTTCTGTGACCTTACCCTGTATCATTGCATTATCCCAGTCCTCTTCTGCTTTATGTTGCCAATCTGTTAGCTCAATTTCTGCCTCTGTAACACACTTTTCTTTGTCACCAAAGATATTTCGGTTCCACCACTTCAGTTCTTCTTTTCTTGAATTGTTTCTAGTTTAAATTGTTCTTAAATTTAGTCAGAGGATTTAGTTTTTTTAAAAAAAAATAATAAAACATACTAATATATTAGATAAAAATAAAGAGTTCATACAGCTGACTCATGACAGACTTGAAACTTAACAACACAGATTCAGGGATAACACGACAATGACCATCACAAAGACTAGACTGGTTGTTAGCTGATCTAGCTAACATGTCATCTGCTGCCTCCACCAGACTTCTAGAGACTAGATATATGAACAAAGTAACGTAACAGACTCTAAATGAGGATTTCAACCTATGAATATCCTCAACCACCGACCAGATGTTCCAAGAACAATCACTACTGATTTTATTTAACACATTTACTAGCATAAGACTATCACAACAGACCACCACTTACTTGATATCATCGGCAAGTGCTTCTTCAAGAGCTCTCTGAACAGCTAAGGCTTCTGCATGCTCTGAAAGTTGGGCAAAAACGGGCTGACATCTTGCAAAGGTAGGCATATTAAACCATTGCGCAACAATATAACCAATCCCTGCATGTGGAGCTGCATCATTTGTGCTTTCAGAATAAGATCCATCAGTTATGATAAGATGCATGGTTGGTTTTAGGCTTAATGGCAGGAATTGTTTGGGGGGAGGTGTTGGTACAGGTTTAGGTATGATGGAGTGTAAGGCTTTAATTAAAATTTTATTAGGAGAGCTAGAGATCGACACCACTTTGAAAAATAATTTCATTTCTGTTTAGCCAAACAAAATACATAATATTTGCTAAGTAAGTGAGAAAGTCGATCAATAAACTCTTTCTTAAAATAATGAGAGAATAAAAGCCCCATGTTTAGAATGAAAGGAGTTTCAATTTTGAGTTCTTAAAGATAAATCAGAAGAAAGCCAAACACTATGTACATTAGGGATAGAATGAATGAAAGTTTCAGGTTCCATATTACAAATAGTACATAGAGTCAGTTGGTTTTAGTTTGTTGTGGTGTTATTTTGTTCGAGTTTATTTTCTTTAGGTATTTCTTGTGATGATGGTTACTTCCTCATTTATTTATTATATCACTAATCACTCTAATTGACGAAACAAGAGAAAAAGAAAAATACTTGTTTAATTATTATGTATAAAGAAAATAATGTTTTCGATGCCTATTAAATGCTAGAGAACTAGAGATCCTAAAATAAATATTTACAATTTATAAATAACAAAATATATTGCGACTCATTTAAAAAATTATTTGTTGGTGTATTCGGTAGGCCGGTAGGGTGCCCGAGGAATAGTAAAAATCAGGAAGATTAGATGAGGATGGAATGAAGACAATGGGTGGCAGTTTACAATGTTGCATACATAGTTATTAACAGTTGATATAGGAGACTGGACATGATTTATATCCCGGCCAAAATGGTAAGCGGCCAATGTCATTCTGTCTCGAAACACAGTTTCCTTCCCTGCCAAGAGAAGAGAACAACTTCTACCTTTTGGCTTTTCCAAGCTTGAAATGCATAGATACTTATTAATCACCATAAAAGAGTGCAATCTGGCCTGATCAGCGAGTATAATTAAACTCTGTCGGGTAATAGAAACACTTTAGAGCACAAACAGACCCATATAACCCAAACCAGCAGAGAACATATACAGACAAGAAAATTAAGAGGAGTTATCTCAGCAATACTGTTGCAGACCAGTTTTTGATCAGGTATGCGACTCTGTGAAGTAGTATTTGCTTCTCTCTTTCAGACTCAACTGCTGCAGAGCCAACTACACCCACAGTGAAGTTTTAATCTTTACAACTGCTGCCTTGAGTAAAAACTGGCTTCCTGGAAAATAACTTCATTCCTCATGGACCAAATGCTTCATATGTAACATCAGTATAACAGTACATCTAAAACATGTAAAAAATAGAATGGCCTTTGACTAATTAACATTTGTAAATCCAAACAATGCAATTGTAATGTTGTTTCAAGCAGACTCAATCAATACAAAGTAGATACAAATTAAAGTATAGGTTGTGAAACGGAAAATTGACTAAATAAACAAAAGTGATGAAAGTTCCCCTTAACAATGCATGCTCACTAAAAAGACTATGATTGTACCATGGCAGATTGGAAGTAAACATAACACATCGCATCTGTAGCAAAAAAAAAACATAGAATTTATCCATTCCACCAAGTCCATCCTATTACAACTCATAACATTCAACATATAACTTTGTGTTTTCAGTTCACCCATACAGTACGTCCTTTCTGAAACCATTGGCTAACTCTAAAGAATGATAGTTAAGAAACTAAGACGTTTTTTCGCAGAAAAATTGTGAATTGTATTAATGAATCCAATCTGAATATGTTTACAAGGTACAATAAAGCAGGAAAAAAAATGAAGGAAAAAAGCTACCGAGTACAATCGGGATACTTCCAACCGGAAAACCTCCGTTTGAGTTAGATCAATGCAATTGCTAATATCAGAAAATGAATCAGACGGCATCCCCAGTTTGTGTCCACAAATGTTCAATCACATACATAATGGTGTGCACTCCTGCTAGTGTATCAACCAGCTATTCACCTTGGCTGTCTTCAGACTTCTTTAGTGTTACTGACAATTGTCCCGACTTGTAGCTAATTGGTTTTTTATCCATTGCTCTTGTATGCTTGGTAACATTAACATCCTCTAGTGTCCTCCAACACCTTGTAAGCTCTAACACCTTCAGTTGTCTGCACTTGCTCAATATATTTAGCAACCCAAATTTGTAAACATAGCAATTCGAGAGAGCCAATTTTCCCAAATTTCTAAGATTGCTAGCTATGACTTGAGAATTATATTCATTGAGACGGAATACATTGGGAAACAAGGAAGGATAGCATAGTATACTCAATGTATCCAACTTCTTACAGTTTATTCCAATCTGTTGGATGACATGGGTATAGTGCTCATCTTTTGGTGTAAACAAAGATATCTCTTCCAAATTCCTCCAGTTGCGGATCGCCCTTGAAAAACCTTTACCAGTAACCGCCTTCAAGGTCATGGAAAGAACTTGGAGCGTGAATGTTCTGCAAAAGCAGATGAACTCCCAATTAGATTGCTATTGAATGAAATATAACTTTTACCATATACCAACACAAACACAATCCAGCAAAAGAATGAAAAGAATAAAATACAATAACTTTGCAAGTAGATTCCAAGGTTCTTACTGAGAGCATCCAATACTAATTAAAATATAATATTATGTAATTATTAATACTGTATATCAAAATTTGATTGAAATTTTAATTAATTAGGCCTCCGAATTTTAAAATTTCAGATCCAAAACTTTGTCTGGATGAAAAAACAAACAAAACAGTAAAATTATACTAATGTCTTACCGAATCGAATAAAATTAGATGCTAACAATTACAGATATGATTCAAACATTAAATCTTTTAAGTCGATATGAAATATAGTTATTGTCACAATGAAAGAAATTGGTATGTCTTGGGAGTGAGAGACTTACAATGCAGAGGGGTAGACTCCCTTATCGGAGGGGTTCCAGCATCTCGAGATGTGATTGAATAAGGGATCAGACCTGTGACCTCAGGTTTATCGGACGGAAATTTAAACTACTTGTATGCTGAATTTATATTCATCCCATGGCTCTTAATTGGGAATTGTAATGTAAAAAGAAACGAATGGTGACATGACTTTTACTAAGCTACGACTTAAGGAACATTGCTACGGTGCCTTCCAAGATCAAGAACAACAAGTTTCTCTATATTTTTTTGTGACAATCAAACATGTATTTATAGTGGAGATAGGTTATACATGTGATACATTTGCCAATACCATCACATGAACAATCCACGCGCGCGTGTCAACGCAAGGCGTGGTGATAAAAACAATGATGTTAATTAATAAAAAAATAAAATAAATCTTTTAGAGTAGAATCATTTTTAGAATCGCCAATAATTATAGACAAATCTCTAAAAGAAGTTACCTCAGAAATTTTGTTTCTCCGATCTTTTTGTTTTTATTAATGCAAAAATCATTGTTATTTATTAATTGTCCACCTTGCATTGAAAACACTGGTGCAACATTCATGTGATGATAATGGCAGGTGTATCGTATGTACAGTCTATCTCCGCTATAAATAAATGTTGTTTTTAACAAAATAAAAATGCAGATAAATTTGTTGTTCTTGATCTTGGAAAGCATCTTAGCAATATTTTCTCTAATAACTTCCTTTTCAGTAGATCTTGGCTACGGAGTTGAAAATAACACTCAGGGTAAAAAATTCCTAGGTATGAGTAGTCGCGGGATACCTGGGTGGCCTCTTGGGAAGCAGACTATTGCTCATTGAAAACCCTACATCGTCGGACAACCATAGGTGGGACAATATCGGTGTTAAGTATTGCTCGGATCACTTACCCCCTCGGCAATACTTACTACATGTCAAACACATGGTGTTACAATCCCACCACCATAGGATAGAGTCGATGGGAATATATAGCCCAGTGTCTACGATGTTCCTTAACACTTATCCAATCACATCTCGTGAAGCTAAAAACCCTGGCGATAAAGGACTCTTCCCATTTTGCATTGATGGCATGGTAAGTCTCTCTTTCATTGTATACAACTTTGTTTGATTATGACAATATAACTATATATCATATCAACAACTCAAAATCATGTTTGAATCATTGGTTAAAAGCTAATCCGATTCGATTGAAAAACATTAATTTCATTTGGCCTTATTTTTGTTTTTTCTTTAAGAAATAATTCACTCGAAAATGTAGAATAAAAATTAGTAATTGCACAATGTTGTATAATAAAAATGCAAACAAGTTAAAGGTTTTTATTTGTATTTTAAAATTATACATATTATATTATAATAAAAGAAAAACCATGTATTTCCACAACCCAACTTATTTATTAAATGGGTCAAACTTCAAAGGACTAAAAGACTAATATCATATAAATTTAAGGGGTATTTTAGGTTTTGGTATTTCTATTAATAGTCAACAAGTGGAATACACGCGTTTCGACTTTCGAGTGTGTTTGAGTTGAGAGTAGCTGCGGTTTGAGTGTATTTTATTCTAAGAGTAAATATGAGAAAGAGGCAATTGAAATGTGGAATGCTAAAATTGAATTTTAAGTGGGAATACACACGCGTTGTGTGTGATCGCTATTGAGAATAGTCGTAGTCTTACTGTGTTTCACGTTGGGAGTAAACTTTTTAGATAAAGGTCAGGAATGAAATATAGATATTAGCGGGTAATATAAAATCTGCATCTTCATTTTGAGTAAATTTCTATAACTAAAAAGGTAATTTGTGATGTATTGGTATTTTTTTGTTAAATATAGATATTTAAGTATTTTAAGTAGTTGAATAGAATTATTGGGTTAGATGGGTTATTGGGTTAGATACTTTGGACCAAATAAATGGGTCGGACTGTTGAGCCCAGATGGGCTATACTTATAAAGTTACTGTAGTTAGGATTTTAAGAATTATTGAGTTGATCACTAGGAATTTTCTTTGGTGGTCGTCTAGTGATAATCAGAAAATGCATCTTTTAATTAGCTTGGGAAAAGGTTTGGGTATTGGGCACCTAAAATCTTTCAACAAAAGCTTTGTTGGGAAAAATGGATTTGGAGGTTTCATAATGAAAAGGATAGTCTTTGAAATAGAATCATTGTGGCAAAATATGAAATTGATACTACAGGGAGGTTGGCTGAAGACTACTATGAGATCTCATGGATGTGCTCTTTGGAAAGGGATACTTGCTCTACTCCCTAAGTTCAATGACCACATTCGTTTTAAAGCGGGACATGGTGATTTGATTAGCTTTGACTTAGCAACAAAATTTCCAGCGGTATACAGTTTTGCAAGGCTAAAGCAAGTGCTTTTGAATATGAGCATGTTCCAAGATAAAATGACCAGTTGATATGGGACCTCAAACAACTAAGAAAGAGTTCCACGAATTTGGGAAGAGACGCAGAAGTCCAAACCCTGCGAGCATTGTTGGCACATCAAAGGCTGCAAAATTCTGGTGATTCATGGTGATGGAACCCAGTATCGACTATTTGTCTATTCCTATTCCTTCCAAAGTTAGGTTTTTCTTCTGGTGTGCTCTGCAGGGTCGTATACAAACTCTTGAACATCTAACTAACAGAGGAATGTAGTTGGTAAAGGTGTTCTCTGTGCAAGCACCAGCCAGAAATGATCTCCCACATTTTTATTCATTGTGTGTTGTGTCGCAAGCTATTTGGATTGAATTGTTAACTATGCCATCGACAGTTTTGAAATGTTAAACAGATCTCAAATTCTTAAACAGTCGCGAAACGTGTGGCCAAGGCATAACAATGCATCCATAGATGCCAAACTGTGTTCTCTAGTACCTTATGTTGTTATTTGCTCTATCTGGTTGATGAGATATGACAGTGTGTTCAGAGACATTGATGCTAGCTTAGAAAAAGTCTGCAGGAACATTAAGTCATTACTATATATGGTTTTGGATAGGAAGACAAGCAACAAGGGCTATATTATTAACAACAGGAAGATATTGTTAATACCTTAGTATATATATTGTGTTGTTTTTGTTATTTTTCTCAGGGTTGTGAACTAGTCTGAGTGAATATACTTCTCCCACTAAAATAACATTATTTTTGTTTAAACGAGTCTCAGAAGTTAAGTTTTTAACGAGTGTCGAATCTAACGAGAAAAAAAACCTTCTCCAAAATAACTTATCATAAACAAGTCTCAAAAGTTAGTAACATGTGTTAAATCTATTTAGAATAAACTTCTCCCTCAAAAATAGCATAATTATTTTTCTTAACAAACCTAAAAGATTGTAATGGGTAGTCACAACTATCTAGCTAGACTCCGTCCAAAATAACATAATTTTATTTTTTTAAAATGAGCCTCAAAAGTTTGAAACGGATGTCAAATCTTTTGGAAAAAAAAAATTCCTTCAAAAGAACATAAATTAATAACATACGTGACTCTTAATAAAATCTGCCATATATATCTAGAAATAAAAATTTCCCTCCAAAATAATATTTTATTCAAAAGTTTGGTATAGAAAAAAATTTCTCTCTCCAAAAAAAACCCTAAATTGATAGCATAAAGGAGTCTCCAAATATTGTAACATGTGTTAACTCTATCTAGAATAAACTTCTCCATCCAAAATAGCATAATTCTTTTTCTTGTCAAGCCTCAAATAAAAGGGGTCGGGTGTCACATCTATTTAGAAAAAAAAAAAAAAAAAACTTCTCCTTCCAAAACAACATAATAATTTTAACTTTTCAAAACGATCTACAAAAGGTTTTTTTTTTTTTTAGACTTGTTTATAGCACTTGTAGCACACTTGTCCTCCACTTTTGTGTAATTCTTTGAGCTTATCAATAAAATATATGATTTTATTAATAAAAATTCTATTTTGAAAAACACTTCTCCGTCCATTTTTTTTTTTTTTTTTACATGTCTCAAAAGTTTGTAACGGGTGTCAAATCTATCTAGACAATATTTTTTGTTCTCCAAAATAGCATTAATTTTTATATAAAGAACGGGACTCAAGAGTTTATGACGGGTGTCGAATCATCCTCTCTATCCAAAACAACATAATTTAAGAGCATAAATACGTCTCAAAGTTTGTAACACGTGTTAACTCTTTCTAGGAAATATACTTCTCCCTTCAAAATAGCATAATTTTTTTCAATGAGCCTCAAAAGTTTATAACGTAGAAAATAACTTCTTTTTAAATAGTATAAATTGTAGTGTAATATTTAAGAATTACAACTTAATTTTGCTTTGTCCAAAATGTCATACTTTATATAACCCAATGGATAAAATCTTGGTTTTTACCTCACAAAGATTGGTTGGTACTGAAACCGGCACGAAGTGGTTTGACATCAATTTTGTGACAAAGTGTCCTTGGTTATCTCGCCTTGAATTCATTGTTAGGAAAATCAAGATGTACGCATGGTCGTCCCGTGTCCTTCGTGTTTTTTAGTTCTGTCCAGGATAAATTATTGGGTTCTGGACGTACGTACCTAGTTAGGACGTACGTACGTCCACTGAAGCAGCGAACTTCTTTTGGTCAGGACGTACGTACGCAGTTAGGACGTTCATACGTCCAAGTAGGCAGCAGACGAGTTTCGTATGAAGACGTACGTACCGAGTTAGAGCGTTCGTACGTCATGGTAGGCAGCAGGCTTATTTTTGTGTGGCGACGTTCGAACGTCATATCGACGTACGAACGTCCAAAGTCGGTTTGCACTGTTTCGGCCCATTTTCCTTGGTTTCCAACCCTAAGTATAAATAGGGTTTCTCTTCCATAGAACAAGTTAGTTCTTTGGCCGTCCATCCTTCTTCTAGTTCATGTGTTTTGGTTAGGTTTTTGATATTGAAATTGTTTGTGGCTATTGAACTCAATTCCCTTTCTTCCCCCTTTTCTCAATTCATATCTTTGTGATCTTTAAGAGTTATTGTGAATTCGGCTTCGAGTCTTCTTGTGTGTTCATCAAGAAGTCGAGTGTCTTGTGCGTACATCAAGGTGCTCTGGTGAAGTCAAGGTGTTAGAGATAACCAGGAGTATCAACTCGCAGTGAGTGCAGGTAGTTGATAGGTTTGTACATCTCTTTTCATCTAGTGGATTATTTTGTTGTCACGAGGACAACCGTGGACGTTTCCCTGTTTGGGTTTTACCACGTTAAAAATCTCTGTGTGTTATTTACTTTCTGCGTATTGGTTAATTGTTTGTTTGAATTTACAATTGTTATATTAGCACTATTTGTAGTTTTACAATTGGTATCAGTCGCTGGGGGCTGGTTAAGGAGCGTAAAGGCTCACGCTAACGATCAATAGTGCTTTATGGAATCTCACAAGACTGCTACTTCAAGTCTTCCTCCACAATTCAGTGGAAAGGACTTTGGTCATTGGAAAGTACGTATGCGAGCTTATCTCCAAGCATTAGGAGAAGAAGTCTGGCTTTCTGTTGTCACAGGGTGGAAAGAACCTCTGACTACTACAGGTACTGATGATACTGCTATTACATCACTGACGCCACGTGAAAAGTGGACGCCTGAACAGAAATTGCTGGCAAATTATAACAACAAGGCACTCAATGCTATTTTCATGGCATTAAATGCTAGTGAGTTTCGTCGGGTGCAAGGTTGTGAAGAGGCTAAAGATGCATGGAACAGGCTTATCTGTACACATGAAGGTGACGAAACAGTCAAAGAAAGTAAGCTGGAACTGTTAACGTCTCAGTTTGAGAATCTACGGATGGATAATTCTGAGACCTTTGATGATTTCTTTATTCGTCTCCAAGACATCATCAACTGCAGTGCGGCTATTGGTCATGCATATACTGACACACAAGTGGTACGTAAGATATTGCGTGCTTTGCCTCCTCGGTTTCGTTCACGTAAGGATGCCATCACTGAGAGCAATGTGATTAAGAACATGTCCATCGAGACACTTGCTGGGAAACTAAGGACATGTGAGATGGAACAGGCTTTGGAAGAACCTTTGAAGAACAAATCTGTAGCATTCAAAGCTACATCGTCTAAAGAACCTTCCACAGGACCTTCTGATGATGAAGAACAGGATGTGGATGATAACTATGCGTTTCTGTCACGTAGCTTTCAGAAGATTCTGAAATATCAACAGAATCGAGATCCTCGAAAGCGATTTCCTGATTCCTCAAATGCTCCTAGAAGTCGTGGTTTTGAGCGGTTCTCTGTGGATGGGAGAAGAGCTCGAGTTGATCGTAAAGATGTCCAATGTTACAAGTGTCGTGAGTATGGACACTTTGCAAATGAATGTGACAAGAAGGTGGATCGCAAACCTGGTGATAATTCCAAAGCGAACCTCACAGTAACATGGGATGATTCAGATGAAGATGATGATGGGAATCTCTCAAATGTTGTCTCCAATTATGTGGTCTTCAATGCATCCCTGGATGAACATCCAGGAGGTATTGTATCCTCTTCTGCTGATATTATTGTTTCTGATTCTGGTGTTCATGCTACTACTACTGAACTATGTGATATGTATAAGTTTTCCATGCAACAAGTAAAGTTGCTTGAAAAAACTAACACCGTCTTGCAGGATCAGGTAGATAGTCTTGGACAGGATATATGCAATCTTACAGGTTATTCCAACATGTTAAAGGAAGAATTTGTGAAGGAAAAGGAGGATTTCCAAGTGCGTATTGTCACTCTGGAAAAGCTGAATAATGATCTGGAAACACGGTATCGATCCCTTGTACTGGAGCATGAGAAAGTAAAGGCTGAGTTGTTTGCTGCTAACAAACAATTGGTTGGGTTTGGTAAAGCAAGTGCTAATCTAAACTCTCTGTTGGGAATCGGTAAATCCCATTCAGATAAATCTGGTTTAGGTTATGACACATCTGTTCCCCTTGCTACTGCTAGCACTTCCCGCACTACCTTTGTGCGACCAACAAGTGTCGCTATTCCTGCTCCTGTGCAGGTGTCTAGTGTGGTATCACCACCCAAGGTTACTCATGTAAAGCATGTTCGGAAAAAGAACTCTAGACACAAAGGCTTTAAATGTCTAACATGTGGTCGCATGGGTCACACTTCTGCCTTTTGTTGGAATAATTTGTATCCTGCTCATCATCCTTCTTTTGCAGGTAACTCATATTGGAACAAGTCTTCCACCTTCTCCATGCAGGCTCCATACATGTGGAATGGCTATGCTCCGTGGGGTTTACCCAGAACTTCTCCTTATGGAAACCGTCCTCAAGCAACATCCATGCCTACTCCACCACCACATTTCTGGGATAGGAGTATGGATGCATCCAGGAAAATGGTGTCTCACATGGCTCGTTTGGTTGAACCATTGCCTTCATCATGGTATCTTGACAGCGGTTGTTCGCGTCATATGACAGGTGATAAGACTCTGATTGATAACCTGACTCTTGGTTATGGAGGTAAGGTTAGGTTTGGTAATGGTAAAATGCTTCCGGTTGAAGGTAAAGGTAAAGGTAACTTTTCTGAGGTTGATTCGCTCAATAGTCATGAGCTTCTTTTTGTTAAGGGTCTTAAGTCCAATCTATTGAGTATTAGTCAGTTATGTGATGCTAAATTTAAGGTTATGTTTGAGGATAATAGGTGTGATGTTTTTGATTCCAATCATATCTTGGTGTTAACTGGTAGTCGCTCATCTGACAACTGCTTCATTGTCACTACACCTCTTCCGCATTCATATACCTAATGTGTTCATTGGAACTGTCTGTGTTTAGGATGTTTAGGTTCAGTTATTTATTATTGTTGTTGGTATTGAGGACATACTACTTTCTCTATTGTGTGGATTCCATTTTACAGATGTTTCTAGTTTGGCGTCCTCAACCGTTTTTGTGTCATGCATAGTTGTAGGGTTACATCATACTCTCTTCGTCTTGGTAGTTTCTTACATGGTGCATCTACATGTAGTTGGATTGTCGTTTTACATACCTATATATCTCCACTCTTCTATGGTTTCCATTCATGATCATCGTCTTCTTTTATATGTATTTGCCTCTTGTAAGTGGTCAATGACTCACAAAATCCCCAGCCATTTGAATGTCTTGAGAGCATACTCATTTGGCTAAGAACCCGTTGGGGCTGTGAGGGTCATGCTCTGACGGATGCACTCAAGAGATGTTAGTTCTTGTGTTGCACGTTATCATGGTATTGCACTTCTTGAGTGTGTTTTGCCGAAAAGATGTAGGCTACACCCTACCCTCGTGTTCTGGTAAAAGATGGAGATATTACATACTCCCACACGGGAATGGCATCTGTTTCAATGGTTTACAAAATAAAAAAAAAAAAAAAAAAAAAATGAATAGTGGCTTTCGCATTTGTCTAGTTGAAAGACAAGAAGAAAAACAATAGTGTGTGTTTTCTTTGTTGTATTGTGATCTGGTTCAGTTTCATTTTGGGCTAGTTGCAAGTGACTTTCAATATTCTCAATGATCATGTTTTTAGTTTGTTTCTGGAGGTTGGTATTGGTCTATCTGTTTCATCTACATGCTTGCATCGTCTAAGTAAGTACCATGCCTTTGTGTATGATGTCGTTCTTCGATTTTGCATTTTCTTATGGTTGAGGTTCGTTTAAACTGTTTTCGGCTGTAATTGGAATCCTTATGATAAGTAGAAGTGTTTTTCCTGTGATGTCTCTCAATATTTGTTCTTGGTTGTTCTTTGGTTCATTCTCTAGCTGTTAGGGTGGTTCTTCAAATTTTCTTTTAAGAAAAAAAAAAAAAAAAAAAAAGGGGTTCGTACGTACGTCCTCATGACGTTCGTACGTTTGGGCAGGCAGATCCGTTCGCAACGTACGAACGTTCTTCGGACGTACGAATGTGTTATCGGTCAGATAGTCTGTCCTTGAGGTCTCGACATACGAACGTCCTTAAAACGTACGTACGTTTCTCGTACAGTTAGGCCCATTTGCTGTTTAAATTCACTTTCTTGTTTAAACCAACGGCCAATTGTTATATCGATCGTGCTTCTTCTTCTCTCTTGCACGTACACTTGGAATTCTCCACTCTCCTTCAACCGTTTTTGGTCTCTCTTCTCCTTCTAGCATTCCCTTTTTCCTCCTCTTCCTTGGAGATTGTTTATTGCTCAACTTCAGAAGTTTATCTGTCTAGTGCATACTCTGTTCTTACTCAAGTAAGTAAAATCTACTTCTTCCTATATTCTTCTTCTTCTCTTCTCCTTCCTCTATTGGTATTGATTGGATTGCATGGTTAGTTTCCATTTTTTCTTTGAAATATCTGTTTTGTTTTATTTGTTTTGTTGGTTAGTATTTCCATTCAATTCCTTGAAATTGGTGGACGAATTGGCTATCTCTATTTCTTGTTATTGCTTCTTTACTATTGGGATTGTTTTGTGATGTGTTTGGGTGCTCACCATTGCTACCTTGTTGTCAATAGCATGTGTCTTGTTTCTGCACATCAAGTGTTTGATTAAATGCCTCAATGACCCTGCTATTGTTCTTTTTGTTGATTTGCTTTCATTGTTGATTTGTGTACTGGTGTGCTTGTGTAGGAAATGGCTTCAAAGCGTGCACGCACCTCCACGGCATCCGCATCTAAGGGTGCATCTTCTTCTCGCGCTCCGAGGGGTCGTGGTTCCACTCCGGGTTTGTCGTCTCATCCCCCATCCCTTGGCGCTCATCCTCGAGCCAAGGCCATTGTTCCCGAGCGTTTCTTCGACTTGGGAGACATTGCTGCCACCCCTCTAGGGGCTTCTCAACTCGGCAACATAGCCTTGTTCTTTGAGACTAGGAATTGGTTACGGGTGGCTCAACCAATCACAAAATACTCGGTTGAGCATACGATAGCCTTCTATGAGACGAAGAGTCCTTCGCATAATCGCTCGAGTTTTTCGGTCCTCATTGACGGTCGGAGATACACTATTTCTCCGAAGGTGATCCGTAAGGCGTTGGGTATTGACGGTGATTTTCTCCCTGAAGGTGTTGTTCATGTCAGATGGCCTATTCCGGATGAGATTCAGATTGACCTTGTCGATCAAGTTCAGCGGATGTTCATCGATGGTGTCACGGAAAGATATCACGCAAAGTTCTACAGCGCCATCCTTGTCCACATGGTTGCTCACTCCAACATCTACCCCACCAAGGGCAACAAGATAATCATGACCGACGACATGGTCAAATTGGTGGTTTGTATGTCGGTGCACCATATTAGTCTTTCTGAGGTCATCTACAATCGGATGCTTCAAATTGATGCAGCTAAGGGTACTCTTCCTTTCCCTAGCTTTATAATGACAATTCTCAGGCACTTGGGTTTTCAGGGACAGTACACGGAGGTGAGCCCTCCAAGCTTCGTTGGCCATGACTGGGTCAACGCCATTAAGAAAGGCTGTCAGTCTCGGAAGGTTGCCTTTGAGTCTGTGGGTGCGCGTTTGACGCATCACCTTATTTGGGGAGGCCGGGCTCTTGATCGCCAAGATGATTTTGATCGGGCCTTGACGTCTGGACGACCCATCCCAGCCTCTGCTAGGGGAAATCGGGCTGTTGCGGCAATTGATGCTCGGGTCTCCTCTCTCCGACGTCATCAGGACCATATGGATGCTCGGTTAGATCGTTTTGGGGTCATTCTCTCTCGTCATGATGTCATGATCAGTGATATTCATGCGATGAATGTTGCTCAGATGCGTCATCTACAGCTGGACTTCACTCCCACAGACTTGCCTCCGTTTTCGGAAGAGGTGCCTCCAGTTCCTGGTGAGAGTTATGGTGATGACTCAGAGAGTGAGGACGAGGGTGATGGTGAACCCAGTGATGGTGCCTCGGAGTCCGAGTAGTTGGTTTTATGGTTTCCTCTTCACATTTTTGTACTTAACTGCTATATTGGTTTGTTTCTATTTTTTTTAGTATTGTACATGTTCTTGGATATTGCTATTTTCATATTAGTTCAAGTTGGTTTCCTTGTTTTGCAGTAAATTTTTCTGAGGTAATGGACCTTTCTTTTTGGGCCCATGATATGTTTACTCCTATTTTTCCTATAAATAGGGAGTCTTTTTCTCTTTCACTCCTATTGTGTCTTCTTACCTCTTGCTAGTTCTCTCTTTGTTCTTCAGAATCCTCTATGGCAGAATATGAACTTCATGGAATTTTTGTTCCGACTGTTGGTTATGTGTCGTTCATGGTGATGGAGTACAAGAACAATGCCAAGGTTTGTCGTTTATGTCGCGTTCCCCATGGATATGACTATATTCATCGACCTTTTCTTAATCCTTGTTTGGTTCGTGTCAATCATTGGGAGAGATTACCGGGCCATCTTCAAAATCATATCTTGGAGTTGGTTGGTTATCCGAAGGTTCCGGGACTTGCTGCTCCACTTACCGACTGTGGCTTGGACAACAGAATTGAGGAGTTGTTTTGTACGAGTGAATGGCTGGAGGATTATGATGATCATGTGATTGCTCGGTGGAATAGACCTTCGGCTCGTGCGGAAGCTTACTTCTCCAGGCTTCCTCTCGGTCATTGGGAACGGGTTTTTCGAATTCGTTAATTCAAGCCTTCTGTTTTTGTCGTTTTGCCTTTTATGTTTATGGATTTCTCTGTTTGGTTATTAGTTGACTTTCTGAACTTTTAACAGTTGGATTAGTTTTTTATTTTTATATGTTTTGTATTCTTCGTTTGGTATTGATTTCTTTTTCTTGGTTATTTGTTTATTGTTGGTTCTTTTGTTCACTTGTTGTGACAAAAAGGGGGAGATTTATGACTCTAAGTACTAACAATCGTCTTCTTGTTGTTAGGTTGTTTTTGGGTCATGTTTCAGGTATGCTACACGTATGGGGGAGTGAACGTGTTGATGATTTTAGACGTTATATTGTTATGGGGGAGTTCGAGTGCCAAAAATATTTTGGAGCTCATGAAGTATGGGGGAGTTGCTCGAAGGAACTTCTGTTGAATTCTTGATTGCTTCGGAAGTTCCTAGTTGCTTCCGTTCGATCTCTGATGGTTAAAGCATCTTCCTAAAGCTGGATAACAAGAATTGGTGACTTGTTATGTGTTTCTATTTTGAGTGTTTTTGTAGGCATGTTTTATAAATGCCATGGTTTGGGATTGTAAGCACGTTTTATAAGTGCTATTAGAGTCATAGGTTTTTGTCACAAAATCAATGTCAAAGGGGGAGATTGAAACCGGCACGAAGTGGTTTGACATCAATTTTAAATTTGTGACAAAGTGTCCTTGGTTATCTCGCCTTGAATTCATTGTTAGGAAAATCAAGATGTACGCATGGTCGTCTCGTGTCCTTCGTGTTTCTTAGTTCTGTCCAGGATAAGTTATTGGGTTCTGGACGTACGTACCTAGTTAGGACGTACGTACGTCCACTGAAGCAGCAAACTTCTTTTGGTCAGGACGTACGTACGCAGTTAGGACGTTCGTACGTCCAAGTAGGCAGCAGACGAGTTTCGTATGAAGACGTACGTACCGAGTTAGAGCGTTCGTACGTCATGGTAGGTAGCAGGCTTATTTTTGTGTGGCGACGTTCGAACGTCATATCGACGTACGAACGTCCAAAGTCGGTTTGCACTGTTTCGACCCATTTTCCTTGGTTTCCAACCCTAAGTATAAATAGGGTTTCTCTTCCATAGAACAAGTTAGTTCTTTGGCCGTCCATCCTTCTTCTAGTTCATGTGTTTTGGTTAGGTTTTTGATATTGAAATTGTTTGTGGCTATTGAACTCAATTCCCTTTCTTCCCCCTTTTCTCAATTCATATCTTTGTGATCTTTAAGAGTTATTGTGAATTCGGCTTCGAGTCTTCTTGTGTGTTCATCAAGAAGTCGAGTGTCTTGTGCGTACATCAAGGTGCTCTGGTGAAGTCAAGGTGTTAGAGATAACCAGGAGTATCAACTCGCAGTGAGTGCAGGTAGTTGATAGGTTTGTACATCTCTTTTCATCTAGTGGATTATTTTGTTGTCACGAGGACAACCGTGGACGTTTCCCTGTTTGGGTTTTACCACGTTAAAAATCTCTGTGTGTTATTTACTTTCTGCGTATTGGTTAATTGTTTGTTTGAATTTACAATTGTTATATTAGCACTATTTGTAGTTTTACAGGTACCTCAAAAGGAATGGGCAAGTTTTGTTTTATTGCTACATGGCAGATATGGAAAAGTAGGTGTATCATGGTTAACCAAAACAAACTCTTGGAGCCAGTATCATTGGCTCAACAGCTTAACGTTGACATCAAATTCACAGGTGCTGATGAAAAAATAGGAATTGGATTCATTTTGAGGACATCAGATGGTATTTTTGCAGGTGCAGGAAGTTGCTCCAATTCAGCAGGTTCAACAGATGAATCAGAATCAAGAGGAGTGTTGGAAGCCTTACTATGGGCACTTACCAAACATGTGACACACCTAGAGCTCGAAACCGACAACAAGGGGGTAGCAGATTACCTCAACAGATCTGATGTCAACCTCCCTTGGCGCACAACAAGTATTTTGGACAATGTTTTCATGCTTTTCTGTAAGTTTATTGTAATTCAGGTGAACTTTGTGGGTAGAAAACCAAGTCGCTCACTTGCTCGCACAGCATGCCACAGTAAGCTCTTTGGTTCCTACTTACTACTCAAAGCCACAAAGCTTCCTGTTACAGCAATTACAGGAAGATACTCTACTATGTAACATTGCTGAAACTTAATTCCTATATATTCTGTTGATGGGGATGCTCTAAATTGTTGCATTCTCTACATTGATTGCACACCAGAAATAACTGGAGGCTCCAAAAATATTGCACTGGGCGGTAAAGATTACAGGCCGCCACCAAGTAAATATTTAACTAAGAATTATTATAATGAATGCAAACAATAAATGATAAACAGACAGTATAGTAGCTACCATATATTAAAACTCACATATTGAGTCCATAGATTTATCAAATATCATAAAATAGACACAAACTTATATATAAGGAGGCCAAGTAGGTATCTACAGGTTGAATCTTAGGTGCGTCAAACATTTCCAAAAAAATTAGCATTTAAAATGATTATGCTAGATAAGGTGATTAGATGAGCGTACCGTTCAGCAACATAAACAAGATGCTTGTCAAAAAGATGATCAAGCGGAAGTACCAAACCATAACGACTTCCTTTAGGTATATCCTTCAACATGTCACCATAACGATTGCAAAAACTATCCATCACTCTAGCTAATGTCAACCCCACACTATCAACCCGATTTTCTTTAGGAGGCTTAGGATCATCCAATATTCTATCTATGACAGGACCGCCCCAATCGCACAATGACCGTAGTGTGCTTAAGTCAAGTACATCACCGTCCCAATACAAGATATCCCAGCAAGCACTTGCCCACGAACGGCAAACAAAAGAAATCATCCAAAATAAAAACATATTCCCCATTCTAGAGAATATATTTCTCAACAGATCACTAGACAAGCCACTCCAATCACGGAGTTCCGTCGGTTGTTCTACTGATCCCTTGGAATTTGTCTTCCTCCTCTTCGACATGTAAGCTGCTTGCAAAAGGATAACATATAATATGAAATTAAAGTTGAAAAATGCATGTAGGGACAACACGATATTTGCACATTAAAATGCAATAACACCATAATATGAAATTAAGAGAGGGATTTTTCTTTATGATCTGAATGAAAATGCAATAACACCATAATATGAAATTGTTGAGTTTTGGTTCACAGCTTAGGCTAGTAAAAACTCTGTATTCAGAAACCTTAAGAATCTGTTTGAGTTTGGGTTGAGGTGCCAGGAATACCAAATACAAAATAAACCTAGCCAACTGTGAAAAATTAAAGCACCGGCTTTATGATGCAAAGTGCAAATAAAAGAACTAAATGTATACGCTAATCTAAGAGACTTTATTAATTTAAGACATTAGTGCTGCCATAATGTAAGACTAATGAAAGTTTAAATCTTAAAAAGCTCAACATTTGGTGGAGTAATAGGGAAGGAATTTGTATTCAGCTTTGTCCTAGCTAGACAGTGAAATAGAAATAATGATAACTCAGAATGGGCGTAGCAGATTAACATTCTCAATCGTGGGTCGCCTATAAATCCACAAAATTGGTTGTTGAGTAGATGAGTCAGAGTACATGTCAACCCTAGCAATTAAAATTTGTCAACCATGTAATGATGCAAGATCACTCTGAGCTAACAATGGTACGCAACATAATCATTGTAAAGTTTGTCAAAATCGGTGTAAGTAAAAATGAAGCACATGGTTATTTAAAATACTCAAAATGTCGAGAGTACTTGGAAACCTAGTATCCAATTGTTGTGAGCACAACTACGTGTAGTTTCCAATAAAAACGTGTCGTTGGCCATCATATCCTAATTGTTGTTCTGTAACGGTCGTTGGTCATCATATCTTAATTGCTTTGTTTCGTCATATCTAATTGCTCTGTTTTTTATGGTATTTACTTTGTACTAGGATGGGTATCAAAAGAACTGGAAACTGGTATTAAACGGCATAAATTCCTTATATCCAATTAGACAAAATAATTTGTGTGAGAGACATGATAACTGTTGACTGTCACAATTGTTGTTTTCATGTTTTGTAATGGTCGTCGGCCGTCCTAATTGCTTTGTTTTATGGTATTTTATTTTGGGGAATTTAGGTTTTAGTCACCGAAAGTATATACTATTTAGGGAAATAACATTTTTTTTCTATTAATTAGGTTTTAGTCACTTGGTTTGACCTGAGTTTAAAAAAAAACGGATTTAACCGGAATATTTTCTAAAAATACTAAATTACCCTTATAAAAATCACGTGTGTTGCACATGATAACTTAAAAATAAAACAAAACACGAAAAATTAGAATGGTTATCTTCAATCCCACCTCTCTCCTTAGTCCTTACCACCACCACCACCACCTCTCTCTCTCTTACCACCACCACCACCACCACTACCATACTACCACACCACCACCGTCCACTAAATCGATCACCACAACCAGCCCACCACAGCACCATTGTCCACCACAGCATCACCTCTCTCTCTACCACCACCGTTTACCACCATCTCCCTTTCTCTACCACCACCACCACAACCTCTCTCTCCCAATCACCGTCCACTACTACAACTTCAATCAAACCATCTTCAGAGCTTGCAATAGCCAACAAACCCTAACTATCCCCATTTCAAAAAAACCCCAATTTTTCTTTAATCCCAAACTCTCATTCCAACCTTTTTTTGGAATTTTTTTTTCAAGTTGTAGATCTTCTAATTGGTTCAACAACACAACCATGTTGGTATCTTCAATTCCCTGGAAGACCTATTGATGTTACTCAACGTTCCCCAACTTTGAGGAGATTTTTGTGTTGATTTAAGGAAATAAGAGTGGAAGAAGATCATTACAGTTTTGATTTTGATAATTGGGTAAACCAGAAGTATGAAGATTAGATGAGGAAGGAATATATACGAAGAAAGAGAGATTGTGTATAGTGTTTTACTTACAAAAGAACAATCATTACTATATAATCTGTGGGTTTTTTTTTCAAAAAAAAAAACTAACATTACTGTACAACCATTAGTGTTGCAGAAGAAGTTTGAAAGAATGGGTGTTGGAGAAGACAAACTCAAGATGCATTGGGATATTTATATTTGTTAGATTGATGGACAGATATTATTGAGGCAAATCAAGCCGGCTACAGTCAAATCTTTGTGTTATTCACGTGTTTTTAAATGGGGCTATTTTGGCCATTTTCAGTATTATTTGGTTCAGGTAGCGGTTCATGACTAAAGCCTAATTAACGAAAGAAAATTGATGTTTCCCTAAATAGTATATACTTTCAGTGACTAAAACCTAAATCCCCCTTTATTTTATAGTAGGATGCATATCAAAAGAACTGGGAAGTGGGAAAGGATATTAAACGACAAAAATTCGTTAAGAATGCTAGTACCTAATTAGACAAAATAATTTGTGTGAGAGACACACACGTGTCGATAATGACTACTAAACATGAAATGATGTTTTAAAGAGGTCCATGTGTCAGTTGTCAAGATCCGCCTTTAGATCGAATGATCAAACCTATATATTAAGTCTCATAGGTAGACTGCATTATGTCTTCTTACCACCCCCAACTATCATAATGAGAAAAATCTAGTTGGTATATACTTAACATATATACGTTCATACAGAACATAGTTACTATTATCAAACAACGTTTTGATTCTTAGCTTGGCTGGTTTTCTCTAGAGGTCTCCCTACTCAAGACAGGTTAGTCAATATGGGCATCTTGGCAGAATCAAAATGTTGCTTATGTCAGGGTCACAGAGAAAATTTAAGCCACTTGTTCTTTGACTGTACTTATTCCAGAGAAGTTTGGAGAGGTGTGTTAAAGCTGCTGAAAATCCACAGATTTATCTTGAGGGCAAAAGAGGAATGGTTATGGATTTTTGATCAGTGTAGAAGGGAAGATGGAGGCTTAATTAAAGCCTTTCTGAATTGTACATTATATTGGATATGGTTTGAAAGGAATGCCAGAAGATTCAAGGAAGTAACCAGCATAGCTCAGATCACAGTTGAGAAAATTAGAAGAGAAGTGTGCAGGTTACTCAATGCAGAAAATAAAGCTCTAATGCAAGATCTTAATTTTACTGTTGTGTTACATAAGGAGGAGATAGTTCAGTGTTCATGGAAGCCACCACCTCAAAATATAGTAAAGATTAATGCTGCTGGCAGCTTAACCAAGGTGAGGGCAGGGTATGGAGGAATTCTACGAGATGAGAAGGGTGAAGTTCTATGTAGCTTCAGTGCAGTGGCTGATATGAGTACTATACTGCAGTTAAAACTGCAAGCTATATACGAAGGAGTTAAATTATGCAATATTCTAGGATTTCGTAAGATCCTAATAGCATCAGATTCAAGGAATGCAATACAAAGGTTGAAGGGGGAGCAATCCTCACCTTGGTACACAAGAGAAACAGTAACAGCGATTCAGGAACTGTGCAGTGGAATGGAGGAACATAGCTATATTCATGTCTTCAGGGAGACTAACCAGGCTGCAGACTACTTGGCCAACCTCTCAGGTCCTAAAGGTACTATAGTGGCTATCCAGCCACTATCTGAGGAGCTATACAAGCTAATACAGGCTGATAGAAATAGTGTAATCACTTGTAATTTCGTAATTTTGTTACTATTAATACAAACTAACCGCTTGCTTTTTGCAAAAAAAAAAAAAAAAAAAAAAAAAACCGTTTTGTGTGACACAAGTTATTAGTCCAATAGGTAAGAGAAGTTGAGCTTGTGATCCTCATCATTTGAGTTCAATTGGATATTCTATAACAGATCACCCTCTTACTATATAGCAGTGGGCCGGATGGTACAGTAGTGCCTAACTATTTCTCTTTTTCACTCACTCGTAAAAAACAAACAAACACATTCACATACTGTATTAACCATATTTGTGAGGTTGGTCAATACATTAATGAAAGATGATGATGTGTATGATATGAACAGTAATAAAGTAGAGACATGAACACCATTGTATACGTGGTTCGGCAATTGTGCCTACATCCACGGAGAGGAAGAAAGAAGTTTATTATAGTAGTGGTGGTGATACAAAATGGGAGCTCGATTATGAGGAGAGCTCGAGGGAGATGAGACCTGAGAGATTGGGGAGGTCGTTGATCTTGAGACCTCACCATGAGGTCGTGTTGGGAGCATTCGGCTATCAGACCATGTGAGCAGAGATGAGAACATGCCTAGAATGAATAGATTGCCTTCATATTTATAGGCTTACAATGTAACTCCATTCCTAGTATTTAATGAGGTAATGACGAGAGAATATCTTTGTAGTAATTGGCTTTAACTTTGTAACTTGTGCCATCAAGAGAGAGTCCATTAGATGATGACATGTGGCACCATGATGTACGGTAGAGATGGTGCCACATGTATGTTGTATATAGTACCCCTACATAAGCCCCTTCTTTTTAGGTCGAACGGAGTTCGGGCTGAAAAGAAGTAATCGAACCGATCTAGCCCCCAAGATGAATGAAATATGGGGTTCTTTAACGAAGTCGATCCGCCCCAAATTTTGATGAGCTTGATCATTGAGATTTGCAGGACGCGATGAAGGTCCCTTGTGGTTATTGCAACTCGATCATGAATTTGTGTAAGCGAGCTAGTTACTTCCAGGGAGACTTGGTAGCTCGTTCAGAAGGCATGTAGACGAGATGGACAGCTGCAAGCAGGTCGTACTGAAGTGGGTCTTCTTGTATGCATGGGTTGTTGGTCTCGGTCATGCTTTAAGGTGGTCGCCTTTTTGTGGTCGAGTTGCATAGACCTGATAATGTTAGCATGTGAAACATTATAAAATTCAATAAAAGACTTACATGGAATTGTACGTCTTCCTTATGACTTGTATGTACTATTTTTGTCGCTTTGTGACTGGACACTTCGATAGATATGGCACTTTGGAGTGCAATGTAGCTCGTTTGAGAAAGAGCATTGGTTGACCAAGTGTTTTGAAAGTTACTTGGAACCTTTTGGTGCCCGATCTAGTGAATGGTCGCAGCGTGGAGACCTGTTTGACAATTCTCGGGCATGTGGCCTTTGTGGGTCTGCATTGCGTTGAGAGTGAATGCGTTCGACCAGGCGTGTGGCTAGAGAATTGTGTTTGAGGTCGTCCCGCATACGAGTGACTCACTAGTCAATGAGGGTGGCCGTATTGTATATCAAGCATTTAACTGGTAAAGAGTTCAGTGAAAGCAATGTGGCACATTTGTGCAAAAATAGCTCATGGAGAGTGAGGTCGTGTTCATGTGACCTGCACATAGAGAGAGCTAAAAAAAAATATCATTAATAGCTAATTGTGCTAATAATAAGTTAATTTGATTAGATAAAGTGAGAATATCCCCCTGTATGGCATAAATATTGTTGGGGTCGTTAAAGGACCTGTAATTTGAAGAGGTCGTGATTAAGGACCTGGGGAGGTCGCGATGAGACCTGAGCTTGTCTGTTTAGAGACCTGAAAATAGCTCGTTGATAAAGATAAAATAAGTGAGCATAAGTGAGCTCGTTGAACATAAGTGAGCTCGTTGGTGCCAAAATAGCTCATGGTGATAAAGATAAAAAAAAAAGAGTCTAACATGGCAGCATAAGTGTACCCAAGAACATAAGATACTAATTAGTGGCCAAAATGGTAAATAGCTCTTTGAGGTGTTAGCTGCTCGTAATGGGTCGAGCTTGTTGACATCCACACTTTGATGTGTGTGCTAGTACATAACATTAACATGATCATACTAGGTGAACCAATCAGGTCGCATGAGGTAGCACAGTAACATTGATGTAACAATCATGTATTAGCTGGCAAATTGGCATCAATGGTCAACAAAATGAAAATGATATAATGTTGATTAAAATACTTAACAAAACTAATTGTCAGTAAATGGTGGTCACATGTTGATCTAATATGAAAGAAAGAATCAGTATGACCAGTAAGAGAATAGAGGTCGATATTGGCTTTCAGTAGCTCGATGCTTCATCTCAGTGACCAAAAAGATATGAATGTGATACTTATCTTGCTTTTTGCCGAGCTTCACAATAATTGTGACCAAGATTGCTTCAAGCCCTTATTGGGATTGTGATTTGCAATTCTACCTTTTAGAATTTGCTGAATTTTTGGAAATCACCACGTTGAGAACCTTAGAACAATGGTGTTTGGTGGGGTTGGTGGGTGGAATTCGCTTGAGAAAATCCAAAGTCCCTGTAGTCGGCGCCAAATGTATTAACCATTTTTGTGAGGTTGGTCAATACATTAATGAAAGATGATGATGTGTATGATATGAACAGTAATAAAGTAGAGACATGAACACCATTGTATACGTGGTTCGGCAATTGTGCCTACATCCACGGAGAGGAAGAAAGAAGTTTATTATAGTAGTGGTGGTGATACAAAATGGGAACTCGATTATGAGGAGAGCTCGAGGGAGATGAGACCTGAGAGATTGGGGAGGTCGTTGATCTTGAAACCTCACCATGAGGTCGTGTTGGGAGCATTCGGCTATCAGACCATGTGAGCAGAGATGAGAACATGCCTAGAATGCATGTAGCTTGCCTTCATATTTATAGGCTTACAATGTAACTCCATTCCTAGCATTTAATGAGGTAATGATGAGAGAATATCTTTGTAGTAATTGGCTTTAACTTTGTAACTTGTGCCATCAAGAGAGAGTCCATTAGATGATGACATGTGGCACCATGATGTACGGTAGAGATGGTGCCACATGTATGTTGTATATAGTACCCCTACACATACCCACACAAATCCTATTCAATAATCATTCTGGGGGGAACTACAGATCGGTGCAAAGAACTCGCACGTTGTAATGAATCTAAGTTGCAACATAACAAAACTATCTCACAAATTAAACTTGATGACCATAGGTAAAGATTTCACATATTTAATTGACAAGGTAATGGTCTTTTTATTTAAACATTTGAATCAATTCATCATTAGCCAAAGTTTCATAATCAAGAGGTTGATTATTAATCTAAAACATGCAATCAAAAACAAATAAATCAATAAAAGCCATCAACACTACATATATATACTACATATCAATTTTAAGAAAATAAATCAATGAAACAATCAAAAGATAGATTGAATGAACATTAATTATTTTAAAATAAATTAGGGTACAAGCTAGGTTAAATTTGCTCACCAGTCTCCATCAAGAAAATAGAGTTGGTGTTGGTAGAAGGTAGGAAGTAGAAGATTTGCTAGCTTGAACTGTTTAGAGACTGAAAGTGTCCGAGACTCTGAGGTCGGAGAATCACAATTGAAGCTATTTATAAACCTGGCATCTGACACGTGTTTTATGTTGTTGCCAAGTGGCTTCTTAAATTAAAGCCATGCATTTTGGCCAATTGCAAACATGGCAGTCAGCAGCCTAACCTAGTTTTTAATATTTTACTTTTGATTTCATTGAAATATTTTTAATGATGGAGAGAACAACATTTAGAAGTAGTGATTGTAGCTTATAGTTGGGCCTGCTAATTGAAGAACGAGTAAGTAGAAGCAACAGTTATGTATGTATTAGCATAATGAAGCTGTTGTTGAGGCCCTCAATCAAACAATTAAAAAAGGATGGTTGTGATCTGGTTAATTAGAAATGGCGCATGCAGCAGCCTAGGCATTTACTAATTGTAGGGTTCACTGGAAGGTCAGAAAGATATGGCGGAGGAGCAGGTTCGACACCAGTTCCAATGGAGCAACATAAAGCATGAGGCAAATTTTGCCGCAGATAATTGAGCGGCAAAAGGAGTACAACTTCCTAATTATGGCGGCAAGCAATGGTGGAGACATAAACCTCCCTTTCAGCTGTCTTTAGAGCACCCGAACTCCATTTACTTTGGATTTATGAAATGATTGTAAGGCACCTTTATCCAATTGTTGTGCAGTTGTGCTGCAAAACTTTTGAACTCTCACTTGAACTTCACAAGGCTTTGAAAGTTCTCGTAACCTCTAGCCCGGCTAAGCTAGTCTCTTTCTCCTAGCTTTTAGATCGTCCTCTTCCTGAATGTATCTTTCTGCTTTCTCGAACAAAAGGCTGAAACAGAGGATGGAGGCTCCTTGCCAGTGACTGGTACAGTTCTTCATGGTTGCTGTTCAAGGCATATTTGAAAGCTTGAACTTTTGACAAAAGAGTTCGGAACCTTCTAGTGAAGTTCCTGAGTGTTTCGCTCCGGTCCATCTGCAGGGAGAATAAAACTTCAGCTCCCTTCTTTGTATTGACGTTGAACTGGTACTTCTCCTCGAACAATTCTTCTAGCTGCACAAATGTACAGACGAATGCGGGTTACAAATTGTGATACCAAGTCTGTGTTTCGCCTTTGAGAGAAGCAGCGAACATCTTCGCGAGAAGCTTGTCATCATGATCCCAGATGGCCATGATGCTCTTGTAGTTCATGACATGTTGGATCGGGCAACCGCTCGTCTCATCATACTATTCGAAGGGTGGCTGTTTGAAGCTGGCCGGGACTGTGTGGTTCCTGATCTCTTCTGCCAGAGGTGACATAGCCAGCCTTGAGATAGTGAATTTTCTGATTCGTTCTTCCCGGCTAGCCTTATTTATGATAGCTAGATCAACCATTTCTTGAAGCTTATGTTGATTCATCTGTTTCACGTTCAGCTCTTGTTGTCTCTGATGGGTGCGAACCCTTCGGGGACTCCTTCCCCTTCGATCGTTACGAGGGGGAGGAGTGCTTTGATGCCTTCTCCGGCGCAGTCTCTCTGGTGGAGTGACTTCTTCTACAGACCTGCTACGCGTCACCCTGCGGCCATGGCGTGGCCCGGGTGTTCTTGCACGTCCGCGGTGATGTTTCTGAACCGGAGAGACATACAATCTATCTCTCCCTGGTGCAAGCCTATCCGACACAGGGCGGGAATCACAGCTATGAGGGGTAAGACTTCGATCGCTTCCTGATCGTGACCTTATCTTCTTAGGGGGGGATGTACTCGAAGACGGGGCTGGAGACATTTGACTATCTCCGGCCCTGGTTCTCTTCTTCTTTCTCACCTCTACATTCTCTTTCTGCAGTTGGGGAATGGTTCGCTGGTCTCTTCTTGCAGCGGCTACTCTGGATGGTTCAGGATCTTGTGATGCTGGTACCCTGACAGTCCGGTTGATTGTATTCGGACCACCAGGATTGTTAGTGACTTGCACCACTAAATTCCCTGCCTCCGGCTGTCCACTTTCAGAATTTTGTGAGCCATGATCATGGCCCTCACTCCCAAGAATTGATTCCTGATTGACGGGTTCTTGTATTTCAAGGACCGAAGACAGAGGAAAAAGGTTCTCAGTCTGACTTTCAGTAACTTGACTCATTCTATTGTTGGATCGAGTTGGACGTCTCTTACTTCCAGCTATTACTGCAGCTGTTCTCCGGTATGACTGGATCGAGATCTTCTCAAGGCTCTGGAACTGATTGGAGTTCTGCCCCACGGTGGGCGCCAAAGAGTGTGGGTGTAAAAATTTGATCCACAAACTCGAGATTCGTATTGATTTATCGTAAGGTTACAATGAAAGCCTAGAATAGACTGAGATGGGATGGGAGTATACAATGAGACTGGACCTGACAAGATCAGGCAGTCTACGTATCCAAGGTGATGAACTTGGAATCAAGTCTCTGCTTCCACAAAGCGGTAATAGAGGTTGCTTAGTGAAATACTCATAGTTCATGAGGTTGAAAACTCCTGCATTTGTAGTGGACCGGAAGAGACTGGCTCAACCGCTCCTCCGGTTTCGACTCCATGAACTCGGGTAGTTCAAATTGTGAAGATGCTCCTGTAGAGATAGCACACATGCTGTTTGGCGGTTATCCCTCGGTTTGAATTCCCTTTGACCAGGGCGACTACCACATGGTATTCTCTGATAGGCTTTGGTTCAACTTGGGTCTTCCTTTATCTTCTCTAGTGGGCTAGAACCGTGGGTTATGTTGGCCTGGAATCTTGCTGGATTTATCCAGTTAGTTGGGACTTGGATTTGACCAAGTTTGAAAGCAAAGACTTAGGCTAGACTCCTCATACCGGAGGCCTAATCTGCATTGCATACTCCCTGACCAGGTCCTTTGGACTTCTATGACAAGCCTTTGGATAAGCCTTCGGTTCTGATGGACTTCAACGGGCCAGACTTGGCTTACTTGACTAAGGCAGGCCTAGCTGATGTATGGGGCCCACGGTTCAACTTCTTGTACAGTAACTGGGGCTCCACCTACTGATCGTGGACCATCCAGTGGGTCAAGATCCACAGAGCGTATGTGGACTTCTTGAGACCGGGTTGGGCCCTACCCGATAGTCCAGATCTGGCTGGCTATCATTCAGGTGCTCTCAGTTTAGCTGCTTATACAACCACTAATGACACCTGTCAGGTAGGGGTGTTATGTGAGCTGAGCAGCTCGAGCTCCGCTCGTGTTCAGCTCGATTAAAGCTCGGTTCGGGCTCGCTCATCTAGTAAAACAAGCCGAGTTTGAACAGTTTTTACCCTCGTCTCGAGCTCGAGCCAATCCCGAGCTCTATACGAGTCGAGTCGAGTAGCTCGAGTCTATATACAGTCAACAACTATATATTACCCATCCTACCCCCACTATATACAGTCAACAACGATTCAAGATCCCATTTAACTTTATTCTTAACATCCGAATCCATGGCGATTGTATCAAGAGTTGAAGGATGAGTAAAAGCTACAGATCTCCATGTTTGTCGATCTGTTGTTCTTGTCTTGATTTCTTTTCTTCTAACATCAATTTCATCTGAAATAGAATGAATATGTTGAAGATAAGGACGAAGAATTCTTCTTTTATCTCTCTTTTTAATCTTCAATACATTTGTTCTACAGAAGCTGTTTTTTTCACATTTTTCTTCATTCTTCCAAGAAATTCTAGCTCTAAGAAAAGTATCATAAACAGTTTGATTTGAATCAAGTTGAACAGAAATGTCATTTGATTTTTCACAAGATGAAAACAAATTAGCAAAATCAGAATCTTCAATTGAAGATCAAGAACTCACATATGTTGAAACTTTTTGATAAAGTTGGTTTTCTTGATGATAACTTTCATTATATTCAGGTACTTTGTAGAACTGATATAAATGAAAACAAGCTTGGAGGGCTTGAGCTCGACTCGAGCTAAACGAGCTCGAGCTCGAGCTTGATAAATAGCTCACGAGCCGAGCTTGAACATGAAACAAAGCTCGATTTATAATTTGAGCTCGGCTCGGGTTCGACTCGTATTAAAACGAGCCGAGTATGAGCATACAACGCTCGACTCAAATAACACCCCTTCTGTCAGGTATTTTACCTAGGGTACACAAACGTCAAAGTGTTAACCCTAGAGAAAACAACCATTTTTTTTTTCCAAAAGTTCGTTTAGGCCTTGCGCCTATCCTCAAGCTGGGCTTGGCTAGGATTTTGACCAAGCGCACAGACAAAGTAAGCCTGAGTGTCAAACCAGGATAATTCTAGTGGTTTTTAGACTTTGGTACGTCCAAATAATGCCTATTTAGGAAATAAGACGTTTTTAATTGATATTTAGAATTTGGGGCACCTTCCGTGAGTTGACTGTGTTGACTGTTGCTTGCTTGTTAACTTTTTTGAAAATAACAATATTACCCCTCCATGCATATCACAAGATTGACAAAACTGTTACACATGTTGTTATATCATAGCTTGATTCTATCTTATGGTTGATAACATTGACACGTGTCGTTATATCACCATTTGTAAACTTTTTAAAATTTTAGTTATTAGAGAAGAAGACACCCGTGTTAAATAAAATTAGAGAATAAGACACATGTGCAGGGGTATTATGGGTATTTATAAAATATGAGTTATTTGACTTGAGTCAACTGTTAGTCATAACAGTCAACTGACGGGAAGGTGCTCCATACTCTAAATACCAATTAAAAGCATCCCATTACCTAAATAGGCATTAATTCGGTGGCCCAAAATCTAAAAACTCCTTAATTCTAGCCTTCTAGACGTATCTAGACAGCCTATGTGTGCCTTTGATTATGAGCGTTCATTGTGTTATAGTATTAACTTTTGATATTTTTATGATGCAATTCCATATATATTTCTGCATCTTTAAAGAGACTGAAATATAAAGACTGATTGTCTGAAAGTTCTCCAAATTAATAGTAATAATTAAATTAAATCTCTAACAACCTTTAGCTAATTTTCGTTAGAGTCAATAAGAAAAACTTTATTTTTATTTTTTATTAAAACAATTTTTATTGATAAGCTCAACAAATTACACAAAAGTAGAGGACAAACGCGCTACAAACTGCGCGACAAGTCCTTTCTGGATAGCAAACCCGATTCTCCTAAATACATATTCGTTTTATTTAATTTTTTTTTAATGGACATATTCAAAAACCCTTCTGTTGGGTTACCATCCATGTCTCCCACCATAAGGCTTGAAACAACACCGTACCTTCCATCCAAATCAATCCACCTGCAATGGATACATCCACACACTTCTTCTCTTAAGATGTGCACAGTACACTAATAGGGCGTACTTCTGTTAACAGGAATCTTAGTTGCCACCTAAACATATCCATATACATACAATGTGTGTTGGAAACTGGGCGGCTACATGTTTGGACTCCTATAAGGAATCAACTTCCTTAGTTGGCAGTAGTAATGATTTCTAATCTTATTAGAAATCAAATTCTCTGTTGACTTAGGAATTGGAATTGGTAATGGTTACAAATGTGTATAACCTTTGGGTTATAAATAGGGAGTGCGGCCGTGGGTAAAAGATAGAAGTGTGAGATTCAATTACTGTGTAGTGACGAAAACCGAAAACTTGGTTTTCAATGTGTTGTTCTTTATCTTTAATAAAAGCTCCTTCACTTTGTTACGTGGACGTAGGCAAATGTCGAACCATGTAATTTTTTTGTGTTTTATTATTCTCAATTGCAGTGTGTGTGTGTGTGTTATTTTCTATTTGATTATCAACGGTGTTTATGTGATGGGTTATTTTATATTTGGTCCTTCTAGAATATGGCTAATTAGCATGTGGTCGAAAGTTTTTTGTTTATTAACAAATAGTCATAAAATCGTTATTTGACTGTCAGTCAACGCAGTTGACTCGAGTCAAGGCATCCATATCTATACTACTATTATAAACCTGAATAAAATTTAGGGGTAAGTCCCGGTTGATGAGAATTGAGATTTAGAATTTTGTCACCTAATTCTGACTAAAATATCCTTTTAGTCATGTTTTTTTTGGTAAATTTACCTAATACCCTTTAAGTAATGATTTTATTGTAATTTAACATATATTTTTTTATGGGCTGAATTATAAGCAAAAGGTCCAATAATTAAAAAAAAAAATTAAATTAAAAAAAAATATAATGAACTTCTATAAAATATTAAGAAAAACTATCCAAATTTACTTAAAAAATAATTATTTCATAGGATTTAATAAATTAATGGTTATTGGTTATTGAGTCAATTGTGGATGGCTTGACTTGGGTCAACTAGGTTGATCCATAGTCAAGTAACGAAAAAGGGACCATTTGCTAATAAACAAAAAACTCTGTACCACTTGCTAATTAACAATGTTCTAGAGGGACCAAATACAAAATAACCCTTATGTGATTACATTTCCGCGAGGCGCAACAAATTGGTATCAAGAGTCGAAGGTTAAATCTTTGCGTTGTGTTTGTTGGTGATTGGTTTAGAAAATTGTGAAGAATATGACGAATTCTGCAGATTCAAGTTCCAATTCTAAGGTGGGTACAGTTGGGAAATTCGACGTCGAAAAGTTCAACGGCAAGAACAATTTCGGCATGTGGCAATGCGAAGTTATGGATGTGTTAGCTAAAGAAAATTTGGAGGAAACTTTAGGTGACAAGCCAGATACGATGAAAGTAGAAGATTGGAAGAAGCTGAATCGGCAAACGTCTATACGATTGTGTTTAGCAAAGGAACAAAGGCACTTTGTTATGAAAGAAACCTCTGCAAAGGAGCTCTGGAAGAAGTTGGAAGATAAATATATGACCAAAAGTATTCAAAATAAACTTTTCTTGATCAAACAACTTTTCCGGATGAATTTGAGACCAGGTATTAGTTTGTCTGAACATATTGATGAATTCAACAAGCTACTTGTTGATTTATTGAATCTCGATGAGAAAGTCCCTGAGAATTATCAGGCTTTGTGTTTACTAAATTCCCTTCCAGAAGAATGTGAACATCTCGTCACTACTTTATTAACGGGAAAAGAAGATTTGGAGTATGATGAGGTCGCTACAACTTTGCTTAATTATGAGTACAGGAGAAAGGATCTGAAGATCTATAGGGATGCATCGTCTGAAGCGTTTACTGTAAGGGGAAGAAGTAAAGGCTGTAAACCTAGTGGTAAGAGAGGTAAATCTCGATCTAAATCGAGAGGTGGTTCAAAAATTTGGCTGATGAATGTGCCTTCTGTCATCAAAAGGGACATTGGGTTAAAGATTGTCCCAAAGCGAAACCCAAAGACAAGAAAAACACCACTGCGAACGTCGCCAAGAGTAATGATGAATATTCTGATAAGTATTCCTTTTCCATGTCATCGTTGATTTGTTTTGCAGACATATGGATTGTTGATTCAGCCTACAATTATCATATGTGTCCAAATCAGAATTAGTTTTCTAGCTTTTTAAAGTTGGAAGGTGGATTTGTTTATTTGGGTGATAATCATCGCTAGCAATAAAAGGGATTGGTAAAATTCATGTGAAAATGTTTGATGGTATGGTTCGGGAATTGTGCGATGTTAGGTATGTTCTTAACTTGAAGAAGAATCTCATCTCTACTGGTGACTTGGATCCCAAAGGTTATAAAGTAACTATCGAACAAGGTATTCTCAAAGTTTTGTTTGGTGTTATGGTTGTGATGAAGGCAGTGAAAGAAGGTAACTTGTACTTTTTAAAGGAGAGTACTATTACAGGTGATGTTGCAGTTACAGAGTCTGCAGGTGATTCTCTCAATACTACTAAGTTGTGGCACATACGTTTAGGGCATGTTAATGAGAGGTCTTTGCAAAATCTAGCCAAACAAATATTGTTGAAAGGTGTCAAGACCTGCAAGTTAGATTTCTGTCAACATTGTGTTATGGGCAAGAAAACAAGAGTCAGGTTTGGCACTGATATCCATCGTACTCGTGGGACTCTTGATTATGTCCACTCGGTCGTGTGGGGACCTTCCAACCAAACATCATTGGGAGGTATGTCTTATTACGTCACATTTGTAAATGATTATTCAAGACGTGTATGGGTGTACACCATGAAGCATAAAGATGAGGTCTTGAATGTGTTCATGAACTGGAAGAAGATGATTGAAACTCAGACGGGCAGAAAGATCAAAACGCTCCATACAGATAATGGAGGTGAGTACAAATCTAATCCGTTCTTGTAAGTATGTCAGGATGAAGGTATTATGAGACACTTCGCAGTTAAAGGTACGCTGCAATAGAATGGAGTGGTAGAACGCATGAATCGGACATTGCTGGAGAGGGTACGATCTATGTTGTCTAATGTTGGATTAGGCAAGGCGTTTTGGGCTGAGGCTGTGACATATGCTTGTCATCTCATTAATAGGTTGCCTTCAGCTGTAATTGATGGAAAAATTCCAATGGAGGTATGGTCTGGGAATCCTACTATTGATTATTATAGGCTGCATATTTTTGGATATCGTGCTTACTTTCATGTAAAAGAAAGCAAGTTGGATCCTCGAGCCAAGAAATCTATATTCTTGGGTTTTGCAAAAGGTGTAAAAGGCTATAAGTTATGGAATCCTGAATCTCGGGAAATTGTGCTTAGCAGAGATCTGACTTTTGATGAGGCTTCCATGTTGAAGTGAAAGAACTCTCGGCAGGTGGAGAGTAAGACCATAGAGGATTTGCAGTGGGTGGAGTTTGATGTTACTTCACGTGATCCAGATAGTATTATATCTACAGATGAGGTACCTACTGATTCCATAGTAAGTACAGATGTTTCAGGTGATCAGGTACGTAGGCAACTACTTCGTGGTGCAACCCGTGTGAGAAGAAGAAGTTTGAATGTGCTCGTGTGTGATAGGCTTAGATTTGTGAAATCTTCGCCGAGGTGGAGAATTGTTGAAAACTGGGCAGCTACATGTTTGGATTCCAATAAGGAATCAACTTCCTTAGTTGGCAGTAGTAAGGATTTCTAATCTTATTAGAAATCAAATTCTCTGCTGACTTGGAAATTGGAATTGGTAATGGTTACCAAGTGTGTATAACCAACCTTTAGGTTATAAATAGGGAGTGTGGCCGTGGGTAAAAGATAGAGGTGTGAGATTCAATTATTGTGTAGTGTCGAAAACTGAAACCTTGGTTTTCAATGTGTTGTTCTTCATCTTCTTGATATTAATAAAAGCTCTTCACTTTATTCCGTGGACGTAGACAAACGCCGAACCACGTAATTTTCTTGTGTTTTATTATTTGTATTGTTTTATTATATTCTCAATTGCGGTGTGTGTTATTTTCTATTCGATTATCAACGGTGTTTATGCGATTACGTTTCCGCGAGGCGCAACAATGTGATCAATCAATTTATAACATAATATATTCAAAAGTAAATATAAAAAGAGATAGAACAACTGAGTTTTACAATCTTCAAAAAAAAGTTTAATTAGTGGTTTCGCAAATTGAAAATGTTGTACAAAACGTCAACTCACCAGTCAAGGACATCCTATAAATATTAGTCCTTCATGTCTTGCTTTAATTTTCTGCATAACGGGTACGTAAGATCAAGAGAAACTCTTATGAGTTTGTAAGAAAACTTGTTAATTGATATCAATGGAGATACCAAATTTAACTTTAACTCCTTCACCACAGATTTAATTTACTTCTTCTCTAAAAATGAAATTGATTTTCTAGTTGCTTTGATGGCTTCAACCTAGTTTTTATTCCACTAGCCAATGGCCTCTTTTAAGTGAGAATCACTAGAAGTTTTCACAAGGTTGTAGACGTATACATGTGTTCTACTTATATTATTCAAGGCAATGTTAGTAAGTGTGACTGTGACTCCTTGCAAACTTGCAAGACAATATACACTTCATTTGATTTATCCAAAAATTATACAAACTGTTGTAAATAGGTATGGATGTCCAAGCCCAAGTTCAAGCCCACACTCTTAGTCCAAATGTTTAGTTGGGATAATTAATGATGGTTGCTTAGTAAGCATTGGTATGTGTCACAAGGCATTTTGAGGTGGCAGTCATCTATGGTCACATAAGCATGGAAGCAATGACTTTATGAATATATATATCTTCAGTAGCTATGTGGTTTCAAAAGGAATAGAACAGAACAGAAAAGTAAAAATGAGAATCACTCCTTCCCGTCCATTTCTCTCTCATCTACTTGGTGTTTAACTACTCATGCATATACATATCTCTCATCTCTTTGTTCTACGTATGTGATATATGCTGAAGTTGGTCTTGATTTTTACTACGTTATCAGCACGAGTTTGCTCTATTGTCCAACAACTACACAAAGTGTATATATCAACAAGGTGCTATAACAACAAGGTGTTATCAGTGTAAGTATTTGGGTAAGTTTGTTGATTTTTGCATCATAATCATGTCTAACATTACCAAGTTGGAATTTACTGCTTTGGACATTACGGGTGAAAATTATCTGTCTTGGGTGCTTGATATCGAATTACATCTTGCTTCCATGGGTCTTGAAGACTCTATAAAAGAAGGAAATCAACTGTCCCAGCAGGACCGTGCTAAAGCACTAATTTTCCTTCGCCACCATATCCATGAGGAATTGAAAACTGAATACCTCACTGTCAAAGACCCGCAGATTGTTTGGCAGAATTTCAAGTAAAGGTATGACCACCATAGAACTATTTCCCTCCCAAGGGCTCGACATGAGTGGTCACATTTGAGGTTTCAGGATTTCAAAATTGTTTCTGAATACAACTCGAAGTTGTTGAAAATCGCGTCCACCCTGAAGTTGTGTGGGCATCCTGTTACTGAGGAAGAAATGATAGATAAAACACTATCTACATTTCATCCTATAAATATGGTCCTACACGAACAGTGTCGGCAATGCCGACTTAAGAAGTACTCGGAGTTAAATGAAATTTTTACTTCTGCCGAGCAAAGTAAGCAGCTTTTGATGAGCAATGCTAACAAACGGCCACCTGGCTCTGCATCTGTGCCTGAAACACATGCATCATCATATTGTGACAGTAAAAAGTGGAATGGGTCCAAAAGAGGCAAAGGCCCCAGAAGTGGCCGATACCACAAGAGTAGTGGTCCTCATCACAACAATTCCAACCACAAAGGGTCCAGAAGTACCCCATACCACCAGAAGTGGGATGACACTGAGCCTAAAAAGGATAAAGGGAAAGGTGCCAGTAGCACTCATTACCATAAGACTGGTGATGACACTTGTCATCGTTATGGCATGGAAGGACATTGGTCGCGTACCTGTCGTACGGCCAAACACTTGGTTGAACTTTATCAAGCATCAAAGAATGACAAAGGAAAGAAGGGTGATTTAGGTTTTGGTCACCACTTTTTAGCATAAATTAGGTTTTGGAGCCGGTTTTTATCTTTATTAGGGTTTAGAGCTCATTTTCGAACCAACAACTAAAAAAACCCGGTTGAACCAAAAATATTTTCAAAATACCTAATTTTATCCCTGAAACTCACGTGATCTGCACCTGATCACTAACCCTAATATAGTTTTGATCAGGGGTATTTTGGCCATTATAAACAATTACTTGGGTCAATTGTCGGTTCAGCTCTAAACCCTAATAAAGATAAAAACCGGCTCCAAAACCTAATTTATACTAAAAAGTGGTGACCAAAACCTAAATCACCCAGGAAAGAAAGTGGAAACAAACTTTGTCGATCAGTCTGAGACAGAAGACTCTACTCTTTTTAATGTTGATGATTTCATTGTGGAACCAGAATATAATCTTGACTTCTTTGATGGAGGTTTCCCCACCAATTAAGTCTATATCTATCACTTTATATCATGTATCTGCTTATATGTACTTTTGTTATGTATTGTTAGGTATTATCTGTTAATAAATAATAAGTGTGTGTTATCTTAACTCGTACTCACTTTAATTTTCTTGTACTATGAAGGGATATGGATCCCACATATAGCATGCATAATCGTCTTGTGGATGGTAAAGTTGTATGCCTCGTAGACAGTGCCATGACACACACAAATTTACGAGACCGTAGGTATTTTTCCCAAATGAAATTTGTGAAGGCTAATGTGGACACTATTTCTGGTACATCAAGTCTTGTTGAAGACTCTGGCAGAGCCCATATCATGCTCCCTGGTGGTACCATATTCAACATTGTGGATGATTTATACTCCACAAAGTCCACAAGAAATTTACTTAGTGTTAAAGATATATGTCTTAATGGTTACCACATCGAGACTATGAATGATCATGATATTGAGTATTTGTGTATAACATCTGAAGTTTCAGGACAGAAACAGGTTGTAGAGAAACTTAAGGATATCTCTTCAGGGTTGTACTACACGACCATCAAGCCCCTTGAATCGTATGCAGTAATGGGCCAGAAGTTCCATGACCATAAGACATTTATGTTATGGCATGACCGTTTGGGTCACCCTGGGGCTAGTATGATGCAAAGAATTATTGAAAATTTACATGGGCATAGTTTGCAGAACCAGAAGATTCTTGCATCTAATGACTTTGTTTGTACTGCTTGTTCTCAAGGTAAGTTGGTCACAAGACCATCTCTGACTAAGGTCACTACCGAGTCTCCTACATTCTTACAACGGATTCAAGGAGATATTTGTGGACTCATACACCCACACTGTGGACCATTTAGATATTTTCTTGTGTTAATTGATGCATCTGCACGATGGTCTCACGTGTCTATGTTGTATACACGAAATATGGCATTTGCGCAACTTCTTGATCAAATCATTATATTACAAGCACATTTTCCTGATTACCCTATTAAATCCATCCGCCTTGATAGTGCTGGTGAATTCACATCACAGACCTTTGATGACTATTGCATGTCTATAGGGATTGACATCGAGCATCCAGTTGCTCATGTACATACACAGAATGGATTAGCAGAGTCCTTTATCAAACATATTCAGATGATTGCACGCACCATGCTTACGAAATCGAAGTTGCCTGTTTCTGCATGGGGACATGCTATATTGCATGCCGCCGCACTGGTTCGACTTAGACCAAATGCATATAATCAATATTCTCCTTTACAACTTGTTTTTGGTCATCAACCAGATATTTCTCATCTACGAACATTTGGTTGTGCGGTGCAAGTTCCAATTGTGCCACCCCAACGCACAAAAATGGGACCGCAACGTAGATTAGGAATTTATGTTGGTTTTGATTCTCCGTCTATTACTAGATATCTTGAACCTTTGACAGGTGATGTTTTTACCGCAAGATTTGCGGATTGCCACTTTGATGAGACAGTCTTCCCGTCGTTAGGGGGAGGAAATTCGTCTGTTCCTGGAGAACGACGAGAATTGTGGCTTCCCGCAGAAGCACCTAAATTGACTTGGTATACACCAACTCTGTCTCATCTTGATCCACGTACTCCTTTGTGCGAAACTAAAGTACAAAGGATCATTTACCTTCAAAAAATTGTTTGGCAATTGCCTGATGGTTTTACAAACGCAACAAAAGTGACAAGATCACATGTACCAGCTGCTAATGCGCCTGCGCTAATTGAAGTCCCAGAAGGACGACACGTCTCTGAAAGACAACCCGTGAATGTGGCAGCAAATGAATCGCTTAAAGTACGCCAGAAGTGTGGACAACCTGCTGGGTCAAAAGACTCAAATCCCCGGAAGAGGAAAAGCCAAACAAAACCTCCAGTAAATAGCGCTCCTGGAGAGGCTATAAAGCAAGGAAAACACACTCTCTCTATACAAAAACCTCTTGAAAAGGAATGTGTCCCTGAAGTGATACAAGCCCCAGATGTGGCCCAGGTACCTGAAAATGATGAAATTTCTGTAAATTATGCATGCACAAGAGAGTTGTGGAATAGAAACAAAATTTTCATCGATGACGTATTCTCCTTTGCCGTAGCTGCTGAGATTGCAACAGATGATGATGGTCTTGAACCACATACTGTTGAGGAATGTCGACAACGACATGATTGGCTAAAATGGAAGGATGCGATTCAAGCAGAATTGGATTCTCTTGCAAAACGAAATGTGTTTGGACCTGCAGTCCTAACCCCCAAGAATGTTAGCCCTGTAGGTTACAAATGGGTATTTGCAAGGAAACACAATGAGAAAAATGAGATTGTGAGATATAAAGCTCGTCTCGTGGCACAAGGTTTCTCGCAGAAACCTGGGATTGATGATTATGAAGAGACATATTCTCCCGTGATGGTTGCAATTACATTTCGGTTTTTAATTAGTCTGCCAGTCTCTGAAAGACTCGACATGCATCTTATGGACGTGGTTACTGCATATCTTTACGGAATGTTGGATACTGATATTTATATGAAAGTCCCTGAAGGATTAAAATTGTCTGAAGCAAAACCACGTAATATGTACTCTATTAAGCTTAAGAGATCATTATATCGATTGAAACAATCCGGGCGTATGTGGTACAATCGCCTCAGTGAGTACCTACTGAAAGAAGGGTACAAGAATGATCCCATTTGCCCATGTATATTCATTAAGAAAGCAAATTTAGGATTTGCCATCATTGCGGTTTATGTCGATGACATAAATATAATTGGATCTCCTCAAGAGATTGCCAAAGCATCAAACTATTTAAAGAATGAGTTCGAGATGAAAGATCTCGGGAAAACAAAGTATTGTCTCGGCCTACAGATCGAACATACAACACATGGAATATTTGTCCACCAGTCAACGTATACTGAAAAAGTTTTAAAGCGTTTTAACATGGACAAATGTCGCCCAAGTCGCACTCCAATGGTCGTAAAGTCACTTGATGTGAAACTAGACCCATTTCGTCCTAAAGAGGACAATGAATCTTTAATTAGTCCTGAAGTACCATACTTGAGTGTTGTGGGGTGCTCTTTTATATTTAGCCTAATGTACTAGACTTGACATTTCATTTGCAGTGAATTTGTTAGCCAGGTTTAGCTTAGCTCCAACCCGACGACATTGGACTAGCTTAAAGGAGATTATGCGTTACCTTCGAGGAACGACAGATATGGGTTTATACTTTTCCAGAGAACCACCAAATGGCTCCCAACTAATGAGGTATGCAGATGCTGGATATAGATCTGACCCACACAAAGAAAGATTGCAAACTGGGTATGTATTTACTTATGGTGGTACAACAATTTCTTGGCGATCTTCTAAGCAAATATTGGTTGCTACATCTTCCAACCACTCGGAGATACTTGCACTCCATGAAGCAACTCGTGAGTGTGTATGGTTGAGGCTCTTGATACATCATATCAAATCAACATGCGGACTCCCCTCAATTAAAGAGGCACCAACAGTGATTTATGAAAACAATGTTGTATGTATTGATCAAATCAGGGAAGGCTACATTAGAAGTGATAGAACAAAACATATTTCTCCAAAATTCTTTTCTCTCATGAACTCCAGAAGAGTAATGAGATCAATGTCCAGAAGATATGGTCTGATGAGAATCTCGCTGATTTGTTCACCAAGTCACTAGCTCCACCAGCTTTTGAGAAACTGGCATATGGCATTGGGATGCGCCGAAAGTCGAGCTTAGTCTGTTCTTTATCAGGGGGAGCCGCCAGGACATTAAGCGCACTGTACTCTTTTTCCTTAGCTATGATTTTTCCCACTGGGTTTTCTTAGCAAGGTTTTAACGAGGCAGTATATAGTGCGTCCAACACCAGTCAAGACATCAACCATTGTACTCTTTTTCCTTCGCCATGGTTTTTTCCCACTGGGTTTTCATGACAAGGTTTTAATGAGGCAATGATCTTGATATGTGGATATTGTACATCCAAGGGGGAGTGTTGTAAATAGGTATGGATGTCCAAGCCCAAGTTCAAGCCCATACTCTTAGTCCAAATGTTTAGTTGGGATAATTAATGATGGTTGCGTAGTAAGCATTGGTATGTGTCACAAGGCATTTTGAGGTGGCAGTCATCTATTGTCACATAAGCATGGAAGCAATGACTTTGTGAAGATATATATCTTCAGTAGCTATGTGGTTTCAAGAGGAATAGAACAGAACAGAAAAGTAATAATGAGAATCACTCCTTCCAGTCCATTTCTCTCTCATCTACTTAGTGTTTAACTACTCATGCATATACATATCTCTCATCTCTTTGTTCTACGTATGTGATGTTGAAGTTGGTCTTGATTTTTACTACAAACAAAATATTATATGAAAAAAAATGATCGTAAGGATGCAGGGATTCGAACGCTGAGAATGAACTGATGAAGAGCCCAGTGACATACTGACATGGCATGGCGTCTCGACAAGGTCAAACATCATGAGAAAAACATTTCATGTTTACAATTTTAATCCAGAGGCGCTACTTGAGAGTTGAGACTATGAATCCCAACATTATAGCAACTATTTTTCTTGTGTTTTGTAGTTTTATATAATTTACTTACTTATTTAGCATAATTGAATTCTGCAAAAACAAAAGAAAAGTGTGTGCAGTTTACAATGTTGCAAGAATACTTATTACCAGTTGATATGGAAACTGCACATGATATTCGGCCATAAATTGATAAGCGGACAGCCGGACAATGGTCTGTCTCTAAACACAGAGTTTCCTTCCCTGCCAAGAGTACAATCTGGCCTGACCAGAGAATATTTTGGGCTTTTTAGACTTTGGTCATAGGTTAATGGCCTTAATTAGGTTTTGGTCATAAAAAAGGTGTTTATTAGGCTTTGGTCACAAATTGTGAGTAGGACTCAATTGGGTTTGATATTTTTCAAAAATAACAAAAATACCCTCACGTGAAAAAACACATTATAAATAGAAAATTAGAGAAGAAGCATATCTGTAAATAGGAAAATTAGGTTTTGGTCATGATTTGCAGCCATTAAAGTACCTTAGAAACTTGAGATATGCTAAGGAGCAACACTTGAGGAGAATAAGACTAGGATTGAGAAATTTCTTATACAACATTTATTTAGAGTAAAAAATATCTCCTAATTTGGTTGGATTAGTTACCAAATCAACCTTTTCTTATATTTTGTTGTTGTCTAAATTACAAATGTTTAAATGTTGATTGGAATACAAATTTTGAATTAAAACTTGTAAAGGAGAATTTATTTAACACCATACAATGATACAAACCCATAATTACACAAATATACTTTCAACTTTGTTTTCACCATTAAAGAAATTTACACCATAACTCTAAATTTTTATTTTTAAGATGTTAATTTGTTGCAATTTACTTAATTTTGATAGCATGAAATTTTTGTTTTTAAGAAGAAATGAAATGTTTGAAACTCTTTTACTGCAAGTGCTTTTCAAGTAGGGGTAATAATGGTACTTAGTTAAATTTTTAGACTCAACTCGGTCGGTTTTTAACTCAGATCGTGAGTCAACCAGAAATCGTGACTCGGAAATCGTGACCAAAGCCTAATAAACACTTTTTTTATGACCAAAGCCTAATTAAGGCCATTAACCTATGACCAAAGTCTAAAAGGCCCTAATAACTCTGTCAGGTCATAGAAAGACTCTACAGCACAAACAGACCCACATAACCCAAACCAGGAGAGAACATACAGGCAAGGAAATTAAGAGGAGTTATCAGGTCTTTGATTCTGTGAAGTAGTATTTGCTTCCCTCTTTCAGACTCAACTGTTGCAGAGCCAACCATGCCCACAGTGAAGCTTTAATCCTTACAACTGCTCTCGAGCGTGAAACTGGCTTCCTGGAAAATACCTTCATTCCCCATGGACCAAATGTTCCATATGTAACATCAGTATCACAGTACATCAAAAACATGTAAAAGAGAGATTAAGCCTTTGGCTCTTTGAGGTTGTACACTAGTTTCAGCCCCTTTAAGGTCACTGTGCGTCCACCGAATATAATCCACCAAGTCCATGCTATTACATCTCATAAACATTCAACATATAACTTTGTGTTTTCCGTTCACCCATACAATCCTTTCTGAAGCCATTAGCTAACTCTAAAGATTGATAGTTGAGAAACTAATTAAGACTCCTTTTACCCCCCAACAAAATAAAATTGTGAATTTTATTAATGATTCCAATGAGATTACAAAGGTAAAATTAAACGAAAATAAAACTATTAAGTGGAAAGACTCAAAGAAAAAACGTACGGGTTTTAAATAATATACTGTCCAATACCAATACAATACTTCCAACCAGAAAACCTCCCTCTGAGTTCAAGGCAATTGCTAATATCAGAAAAATGCATCAGACTGCATCCCCAGCTTCTGTCCACAAATGTTCAATCACGTACATAATGTTGTGGACTCCTGCTAGCGTATCGACCAGCCATTCACCGCGACTGCCTTCAGACTTCTTCAGTGTTACTGATAAATGTCCTGATTTGTAGCTAATTGGTTTTTTATCCAATGCTCTTGTACGCTTGGTGACATTAGCCTCCTCTAGTGCCCTCCAACACCTTGTAAGCTCGAACACCTTTAGTCGCCTGCACTTGCTCAATATAGTTAGCAACCCAAATTTGTGAACATAGCAATTCGAGAAGGCCAATTTCCCCAAATTTCTAAGATTGCTAGCTATAACTTGAGAATTATATTCGTTGAGATGGAATAAATTGGGATACCAGGAAGGATAGCATACTATACTCAATGTATCCAACTTCCTACAGTTTATGCCAATCTCTTGCATGACATGGGTATAGTGCTCATCCTTTGGTGTAAACAAAGATATCTCTTCCAAATTCCTCCAGTTGCGGATGGCCCTTGAAAAGCCTTTACCGGTAACCCCCTTCAGAGTCATGGAAAGAACTTGGAGCGTGGATGTTCTGTTAAAGCAAAAGAACTCCCAATTAGATTGCTATTAAATGAAATATAGCTTTTGCCATACACTCACATAAACAAAATCCAACAAAATAATGAAAAGAGCATCCAATACTATATTATAAATATTATGTAATTATTAATACTGTATATCAAATTTTGATTGAAATTCTAATTAATTAAGCTACAAAATTTTAAAATTTCAGCTCCAGTACTTTTTTCTGGATGAAAAAACAAACAAAACAATCAAATCATGCTAATATCATACCAAATCAGATCAAATTAGATGCTAACATATATGATTCAAACATCAAATATTTTTTTAAGTCGATATGATATATAGTTATATTCACAATGAAATAAATTTGCATGTCTTGGGAGTGAAAGACTTACAATGCAAATGGGTATTAGGCTCTCTTATCTGAGGGGTTCCAGCTTTACGAGATGTGATTGAATACGGGATCAGACCTGTGACCTCAGGTTTATCGGACGGAAAATTAAACAACTTGAAGGCTAAATTTATATTCATACCATGGCTCTTGGGAATTGTAATGTACAAAGAAATAAATGGAAACATAACTTCTGCTAAGCTACGACTTAAGGAACATTTCTACGATGCCTTCCAAGATCAAGAACAACAAGTTTCTCTCTCAAAATTTTCTCGTGAAAATCAACATATATTTATAATGGAAATAGGTTGTACATGTGATACATTTGGCAGTACCATCACATGAATAATGCACACGTGTCTCCAATGCAAGGTGTGGCGATAAAAACAATGACGTTAATTACTAAATAAAAGGAAAGAAACAAATCTTTTAGAGAAGAATCATTTGTAGAATTACCAATATTTATTGGCGAATCTCTAAAAGAAGCTACTTCAAAAAAATTGTTTTTCTTTCTGTTTTTATTAATGCATACAATCATTGTTTTTATTGTCACACCCTGCATTAAAAACACGGGTGCAAGATTAATGTGATGGTATGGTCCGTACAGTCTATCTCCGCTATATATAAATTTTTTGTTTCACAAAATAAAAAGGCAGATAAATTTGTTGTTCTTGATCTTGGAAAACATCTCGATCAACAATATTTTCACTTACAACATCATTTTAAGTAGATCTTGGTTGTGGAGTTGAAAATAACACTCAACCTAAAATTGCCTGGGTGGGAGTAGTCTCAAAATGCATGGGTGGCCTCTTGGGAAGCAGACTATATATTGCTCATTGAAAACCTTACATCGTCGAACAACTGCAATGGTTAAGTGTGGATAGTATCAGTGTTGAGTATAGGTCGGATCATTTACACCCTTGGCAATACTACATGCCAACCACATGGTGTTACTCAACAATGATACCATATGAAATGACTTGACCCACACTCTATGTCGATAATGTCCCATTTAGACATTGCGGTCGTCTGACAGGGGAGTTTTCATCTAACAACAACCTGTTTCCCAAGATTTGACCCGTTCTGAAATGACTCCTAAGCTACCTTGGGCACTTTTACGTCAGACCTCTTCAAACTTTGCAGCCAAGAATACTTAGAAGGCCTCGGTGAATGTATTTCATCATTCTTTATACTATCTTGTTAGGACATGCCTTAAGAGTTGTGGGACCACTCCGTCGAATCCGAGGCGTTACACACTTACACCTACGTCATATTTTAGTATATAAGTCATGTTTCCCTTTAATTCTATCTACAATTCTACATATCCCAAGAGCCATGGTATGAATATGAATTAAGCTTACAAGTTCTTGATGTTTTCGTCCCACTAAACATAAGGTCATTGGCTTTATCCCCTATCCAATCACATCTCGTGAAGCTAAAACCCTTGCGATAAGGGACTCTTCTCATTCTACATTGATGGCATGGTAAGTCCCTCTCTCATTGTATACAACTTTGTTTGATTGTGACAATATAACTACATATCATATCATATCTACCATTAAAATCTCATCTGTTTCGATATTGAAAAACATTAATGTGATTTGGCTAATTTTTGTATTTTCATTAAGAAATCGGAAATGCATAGTAAGAATTTCACTTGAATTATTAGATATTAGTAATTGCACAATGTTGTATAATAAATCACTAAAATCACCAAACAGTTTAAAGATTTTTTTTATTTGTATTTCAAAATCTGATAGATTATAATATATTATTTTTTCAAAAAAAACCGTGTATTTCTACAACCCAGCCTATGTATTTAATGGGTCAAAGGACTAAAAGACTAGTATTATATATAAAAAAAAAAAAATTGATTGGCAAGCGAGGTTCAGGGAACCCCTACCCCTTTACGTGTGGAAACTTATATCAACAATCAGCTGTTGACGTGTTTCGAACCCACAACCTCTCCACTTTGTGAGAGGGGTGCTACCATTGAGCCACAGACTCATTCACAGTATTATATATTCAAGGGCTATTTAGGTTTTGGTATTCTTATTAATAGTCTATTTATGTCTTGGTCTTACACTCTTACTTAATTAGTTTATTAGGTTTTTGAATCCCTTTCCATTGGTGACTATCGACTTATTAGTTTGATCGGCGGTATTTACAAGATTCTCACTAAGACTCTTTCCACTGGACTTCGAGTGGTGTTACCCAATCTTATTTCTCCAAATCAAAGTGTTTTTGTCGAACGAAGAAAAATCTTGGATGGTGTCTTGATTACCAATGAATGTAATGAATGTTTGGATGCTCGTATCAAGGATGCTCATATCAAGGAGAAAAAAATGGAGTCTTATGCAAAATTGATATTGCAAAAGCTTACGATTGCATCGATTGGGCTTTCATTGATTATAGATGGGTTTTTCTTCGAAGTGGAGATGATGGATCTTAACTTGCATCTCCACGGCATCCTTTTCTATCCTTATTGATGGTTCACCAAAGGGTCACTTTAAAAGCCAACGAGGTTTACCACAAGGTGATCCCGTGTCACCACTCTTTCCATTGTCATGGAAGCCTTAACAAGGTTGATGATAAGAGCGACAGATAGAGGGTATGTGGAAGGTTTTAAGGTTGTTGCTCAAAGCCCAGAGATTTCACTATTGCAGTTCACAGACGATACACTAGTGTTATGTGGAGCAAATCTTACAGAAATTTTGGTTGTAAAATCCATTTTTCTTATTTTATCGGTTGTTTCTAGTCTGCAGTGCAACATGAGGAAGACTTGGATGATGGCAGTAAGGGTGGTACCAAACCTACAGCAATTAGCAGACTTGATGGGCTGTAATGTGGGTGCTCTTCCATGCCATTACAGTATTTGGGATTGCCTCTTGGCTCTAGTTAGAGACAATCTTCGGTTTGGGATCCAAGAGTTGAAAGGGTACAGCAACGTATTGATGGTTGGCAGAAAAGATCTTTATCCACTGGTGGTCGCTTAGTCACGATGCAATCTGTGTTGTCTCAGCTTCCAGTCTATCAGATGGCTTTGATGGAAATACCAAGAAGGGTAGTTAACAAAATTGAAATGAGAATGAAGCACTTCCTCTGGGGATCAACAGGAGGACAAAGGAAATATCACCTTGTTAACTGGGAACAAGTCTGTTCACCGAGAGAACAAGGGGGTTTGGGTCTAAAGAGATTGATTACTATGAACAAAGCTTTGCTCTTTTCATGACTGTAGAGATTGATCTGTATTCACTGAATCTAATTCTTTATGGAAACCTATAATTGATTTTAAATATGGAAAGGGTGAAATGGATTGGTGGCCAAAACAAGTCAGCCAAACATATGGCTGCAGTGTTTGGAAAGCAATCATGACCAAGATTTGAAGAATGCATCCTATGCAAGCTTGGAGACGGAATGGATATTCGATTTTGGCATGACAAGCGCTTGGTGTCTAGAAGTTTCAAACTTCTTTTCCCTAGACTGTACAGTGTGAGCAATTTAAAGAAGGGAGACTTATTCAAAAGGACAGAAACAGATGGTTTCTTATTCAAAAGGGTTTTGAAGTCAACAAATTCTGGACTAAAATACCCACCCTAATCATAATATGATTTTAGGTCAAATCATATATAAATTTTTTTTTTTTTTTTGCACAAAACACTATAACCTATGTAGGGAGTGATTAACCCTAGTGAGAAAGGGCAAAGTCGGAATTGCACAAAATTTTGACACTATGATTCTACCTAAAATCACAAGTCTTTGTCCTTTTCAACAAGTCAACAAAAGAGATTGTCCTTTTCAACCATGACTTTCAAAGAGATTGTCCTTATGGAGGGTTGACTCAAAAGAGATTGTCCTTCTCACCAAGGAAAACATGATTGGTGTACTTCTCAAAAGTTACTTGTTTAAAGAATGGGCTAGTTGCAGAGATTATTTCCATTGCAGAAGGGGGCAGAGTCTGGGATTTGCAGTTTCGAAGAGACCTATTTGAATGGGAAAAATGAGGAACTCGATAGAATGATGACCATGTTATAGCTGTTGAGTTGGAGGAAGGGGAAGACACATGGGGGAGGAAATGGAATAGACAACGAGGATTCACAGTTAAGTCAATGTATGAGGAATTGTTCAGAGATGTTAGAAGCGAGAATGATTCTATTCAGGTCTTTTCAGTGGACCTGGTATGGGAGAAGGAGTTGCCACTTACAATTAAATTTTTCACCTGAACTGCGCTTTTGGGTAGGACTCACTCTGACTAATCTAAATCGGCGGTCAACACTTGGATCCTATCTGTCCATGCTGCAACCTGTTTCATGAGGATATCATCCATCTTTTTCTTCACTACTCTAAATCTTTGTAAGTTTGGGATATGATGTTACAGCCTAGGGACGACATTTATCTTGAAATTTTCAGGGTTGAAACACTGGAAGAATGGTTAAATCTTTTTAAAAGTCGATATGAAATATAGTTATTGTCACAATGAAAGAAATTGGTATGTCTTAGGAGTGAGAGACTTACAATGCAGAGGGGTAGGATCCCTTATCGGAGGGGTTCCAACGTCTCGAGATGTGATTGAATAAGGGATCAGACCTGTGACCTTAGGTTTATCGGACAGAAATTTAAACAACTTGTATGCTAAATTTATATTCATGGCTCTTAATTGGAAATTGTAATATAAAAAGAAACGAATGGTGACATGACCTTTACTAAGCTACGACTTAAGGAACATTGCTACGGTGCCTTCCAAGATCAAGAACAACAAGTTTCTCTATATTCTTTTGTGAAAAGCAACATGTATTTATAGTGGAGATAGGTTATACATGTGATACATTTGCCAATACCATCACATGAACAATCCACGCGTGTCAACGCAAGGTGTGGTGACAAAAACAATGATGTTAATTAATAAAAAAAAGAAACAAATCTTTTAGAGTAAAATCATTTTTAGAATCGCCAATAATTATAGACAAATATCTAAAATAAGCTACCTCAGAAATTTTGTTTCTCCAATCTTTTTGTTTTTATTAATGCATATAAATCATTGTTATTTATTAATTGTCACACCTTGCATTGAAAACACAGGTGCAACATTCATGTGATGATAATGGCAAGTGTATCGTATGTACAGTCTATCTCCGCTATAAATAAATGTTGTTTTTAACAAAATAAAAATGCAGATAAATTTGTTGTTCTTGATCTTGAAAAGCATCTTAGCAATATTTTCTCTAATAACTTCCTTTTAAGTAGATCTTGGCTACGGAGTTGAAAATAACACTAGGGGTAAAAAATTCCTAGGTATGAGTAGTCGCGGGATACATGGGTGGCCTCTTGGGAAGCAGACTATTGCTCATTGAAAACCCTACATCTTCGGACAACCATAGGTGGGACAATATCAGTGTTAAGTATTGCTCGGATCACTTACCCCCTCGGCAATACTAGCTACATGTCAAACACATGGTGTTACAATCCCACCACCATAGGATAGAGTAAATGGGAATATACAGCCCAGTGTCTACGATGTTCCTTAACACTTATCCAATCACATCTCGTGAAGCTAAAACCCTGGCGACAAAATTATGACTAAAAGGGTATTTTAGTCAGAATTAGGTGACAAAATTCTAAAGCTCAATTCTCATTAACCAGGACTTATCCTTGAATTTTATTCAGGTTTATAATAGTAGTATAGATACAAGAACCTACCCCATGTAAATGTAAATCTTCTTGGGATGATGTAATCGAACTTTAGCAAAAAAAACAGACTTAGTGGATGGGCAAGATCTCATCTTACCAAAGGGGGACACCTCTTATTGATTAAAAGCACCCTGTCTAACCTCCCCGTGTATCAAATGTCTCTTCTTACTCTCTAGTACCTTATATTGTTATTTGCTCTATCTGGTTGATGAGGAATGACAGAGTGTTCAGAGACATTGATGCTAGCTTAGACAAAGTCTGCAGGAACATTAAGTCATTACTATGGTTTTGGATAGGAAGACAAGCAACAAGGGCTATACGTTCGGCGATATTATTAACAACGGGAAGATATTGTTAATACCTTAGTATATATGTTGTATTGTTTTGTTATTTTTCTCAGGGTTGTGAACTAGTCTGAGTGAATATACTTCTCCCACTAAAATAACATTATTTTTGTTTAAACGAGCTTCGAAAGTTTGTAACGAGTGTCGAATCTAACGAGAAAAAAACCCCTCTCCAAAATAACTTATCATAAACAAGTCTCAAAAGTTAGTAACATGTGTTACATCTATTTAGAATAAACTTCTCCCTCAAAAATAGCATAATTATTTTTCCTAACCAGCCTAAAAGATTGTAATGGGTAGTCACAACTATCTAGCTAGACTCCCTCCAAAATAACATAATTTTTTTTTTTTTTTTTAAAACGAGTCTCAAAAGTTTGAAACGGGTGTCAAATCTTCTAGAAAAAAACAATTCCTTCAGAAGAACATAAATTAATAACATACGTGAGTCTTAATAAAATCTGTTATATATATCTAGAAATAAAAATCTCCCTCCAAAATAATATTATATTTTTAAAACAAGCCTCAAAAGTTTGGAATAGAAAAAAACTTCTCTCTAAAAAAAACCCTAAATTGATAGCATAAAGGAGTCTCCAAAAATTGTAACATGTGTTAACTCTATCTAGAATAAACTTCTCCCTCCAAAATAGCATAATTCTTTTCCTTGTCAAGCCTCAAACAAAAGGGTCAGGTGTCACGTCTATTTAGAAAAGAAAAAAAAAACTTCTCCCTCCAAAACAACATAATAATTTTAACTCTTTTAAACGATCTACAAAAGTTTTTTTTTTTTTATTTTGAGGCTCGTTTATAGTGCGGCGTAACTTGTAGCGCGTTTGTCCTCCACTTTTGTGTAATTCTTTGAGCTTATCAATAAAATATATGATTTTATTTTAAGAAATCTATTTTGAAAAACACTTATCCCTCCATTTTGTTTTTTTACATGCATCAAAAGTTTGTAACGGGTGTCAAATCTATCTAGACAATAATGTTTTTCTCCAAAATAGCATTAATTTTTATATAAAGAACAAGACTCAAGAATTTATGACGGGTGTCGAATCATCCTCTCTCTCTCCAAAACAACATAATTTAAGAGCATAAATAAGTCTCAAAGTTTGTAACACGTGTTAACTCTTTCTAGGAAATATACTTCTCCCTTCAAAATAGCATAATTGTTTTTCAATGAGCCTCAAAATAGCATAATTTTTTTTTCTCCAAAATGTCATACTTTATATAACCCAATTTAGCAATGCTTCCTCACAATAATATTATTGTCAATATTAAAATAATTAACATTATATATTATTATTAATATTAACCATGCGTATAGTCTGGGCATAAATGAACTTCATTAACATCAATCAATTTATCAATTATCAGACAAAATAATTGAACACAAATTGATTTATCAAATTATATCTTAAAAAGGAAAATTTTAAGCTTAGAATAATTTCAATTCTAACGAATACAAATACGTTATCTTTCAAGGGAGAGGAAAATAAAACCCCCGAATTTGTTATCCGTATACCGATCAATACATTGTCCGTGTATTGCACGGGTCAAATGACTAGTAAGATAAAAATGAGAACCCTAAGACAGTGAGATAGTTATTTGTGGTTTTGTGGTGGCTTTTCCCTACCACGCCTCCAAATTCCACCCCGTGTTGATGGGGATGCTCTAAATTGTTGGATTCTCTACATTGATTGCACACCAGAAATAACTGGAGGCTCCAAAAATATTTCACTAGGCGGTAAAGATTACACGCCACCAGTAAATATTTCACTAAGAATTATTATTATGAATGCAAACAATAAATGATAAACAGACAGTAGCTACCATATATTAAAACTCACATATTGAGTCCATAGATTTATCAAATGTCATAAAATAGACACAAACTTATATATAAGGAGGCCAATTAAGTAGGTATCTACAGGTTGAATCTTAGGTGCGTCAAACATTTCCAAATAAATTAGCATTTAAAATGATTATGCTAGATAAGGTGATTAGATGAGCGTACCGTTCAGCAACATAAACAAGATGCTTGTCAAAAAGATGATCAAGCGGAAGTACCAAACCATAACGACTTCCTTTGGGTATATCCTTCAACATGTCACCATAACGATTGCAAAAACTATCCATCACTCTAGCTAATGTCAACCCCACGCTATCAAACCGATCTTCTTTAGGAGGCTTAGGATCATCCAATATTCTATCTATGACAGGACCGCCCCAATCGCACAATGACCGTAGTGTGCTTAAGTCAAGTAAATCACCGTCCCAATACAAGATATCCCAGCAAACACTTGCCCACGAACGGCAAACAAAAGAAGTCATCCAAAATAAATACATATTCCCAATTCTAGAAAATATATTTCTCAACAGATCACTTGACAAGCCACTCCAATCACGGAGTTCCGTCGGTTGTTCTACTGATCCCTCGGAATTTGTCTTCCTCCTCTTCGACATGTAAGCTGCTTGCAAAAGGATGACATCATAATATGAAATTAAAGTTGAAATGAATGCATGTAGGGACAACACCATATTTGCACATTAAAATGCAATAACACCATAATATGAAATTAAGAGAGGGATTTTTCTTTATGATCTGAATGAAAATGCAATAACACCATAATATGAAATTGTTGAGTTTTGGTTCACAGTGTAGGCTAGTAAAAACTCTGTATTCAGAAACCTTAAGAATCTGTTTGAGTTTGGGTTGAGGTGCCAGGAATACCAAATACCAAATAAACCTAGCCAACTGTGAAAAATTAAAGCACCGGCTTTATGATCCAATGTATATGCTAATCTAAGAGACTTTATTAATTTAAGACATTAGTGCTGCCATAATGTAAGACTAATGAAAGTTTAAATCTTAAAAAGCTCAACATTTGGTGGAGTAATAGGGAAGGAATTTGTATTCAGCTTTGTCCTAGCTAGACAGTGAAATAGAATATTTGTCATTGGGTGAATATAAACCTAAAGAATATCTTCACAGTCGAACAAAGTTCATTGGGTGAATATAAACCTAAAGAGCACCTCTAGAAATAATGATAACTCAGAATGGGCATAGCAGATTAAAATTCTCAATCGTGGGTCGCTTATAAATCCACAAAATTGGTTGTTAAGTAGATGAGTCAGAGTGAAAAAATGAAAGAAGTAAACAACATGTCAACGCTAGCAATTAAAATTTGTCAACCATGTAATGATGCAAGATCACTCTGAGCTAACAATGGTACGCAACATAATCATTGTAAAGTTTGTCAAAATCGGTGTAAGTAAAAATGAAGCATCGGGGGCGCATTTAGTTTGTATACTAAGATAACGTAGCCCACCAAGATCATTCATGCATACTCCACAAGTCCGGTGAATGTTTAACGTACGCATAATTGTTTGGCATATAAAATTCTGCGCAAAGGCATGTGCTCTGTTAACTGCAAATTGTTCGGTATATATAGTTGTTCTTACTTCTTAATGACTTATGTTGCACACACACGTCACACGTTTCTATAATAATACCTAAATGGCTAAATAGTATACACTCTTAGAAACACATGGTTATTTAAAATACTCAAAATGTCGAGAGTACTTGGAAACCTAGTATCCAATTGTTGTGAGCACAGCTACGTGTAGTTTCCAATAAAAACGTGTCGTTGGCCATCATATCCTAATTGTTGTTCTGTAACGGTCGTTGGTCATCCTATCTTAATTGCTTTGTTTCGTCATATCCTAATTGCTCTGTTTTTTATGGTAATTATTTTGTACTAGGATGGGTATCAAAAGAACTGGAAACTGGTATTAAACGGCATAAATTCGTTAAGAATGTTAGTATCCTAATTAGACAAAATAATTTGTGTGAGAGATACACACACACGTGAAGATAATGACTACTAAACAGAAAATGACCTCAGGAGGCATGATAACTGTTGACTGTCACAATTGTTGTTTTGTAATGGTCGTCGGCCGTCCTAATTGCTTTGTTTTATGGTATTTTATTTTGTAGTAGGATGCATATCAAAAGAACTGCGAAGTGGGAACGGATATTAAACGACAAAAATTCGTTAAGAATGCTAGTACCTAATTAGACAAAATAATTTGTGTGAGGGACACACGTGTCGATAATGACTACTAAACATGAAATGATGTTTTAAAGAGGTCCATGTGTCAGTTGTCAAGATCCGCCTTTAGATCGAATGATCAAACCTATTAAGTCTCATAGGTAGCTAGACTGCATTATGTCTTCTTACCACCCCCAACTATCATAATGAGAAAAATCTAGTTGGTACGTACTTAACATATATACGTTCATACAGAACATAGTTACTATTATCAAACAACGTTTTGTGTGACACAAGTTATTACTCCAATAGGTAAGAGAAGTTGAGCTTGTGATCCTCATCATTTGAGTTCAATTGGATATTCTATAACAAGAAAGGATTGAACATTGCTAGAAAGCCAAAACGAACGTACAGACCACAACAAACAGTAATCCATCCAACAGATCACCCTCTTAATATAGCAGTGGGGATGGTACAGTAGTGCCTAACTATTTCTCTTTTTCACTCACTCGTAAAAAAAAAAAACACAAACAAACACATTCTGGGGGAAACTAAACGAAACCTACAGATTGGTGCAAAGAATTCGCACGTTGTAACATAACAAAATTATCTCACAAATTAAACATGACAAAATTATCTCACAAATTAAACTTGATGACCATACGTAAAGATTTCACATATTTAACAAGGTAATGGTTTTTTTATGTAAACATATGAATCAATTCATCATTAGCCAAAGTTACATAATCAAGAGATTGATTATTAATCTAAAACATGCAATCAAGAACAAATAAAATAAGCAAAAATATATTAAGATCAATAAAAGCCATCAACACTACATATAAATACTACATATCAATTTTAAGAAAATAAATCAATGAAACAATCAAAAGATAGATTAAAATGGACATTAATTATTTTAAAATAAATTAGGGTTCAAGGTTAAATTTGCTCACCAGTCTCCATCAAGAAAATAGAGTTGGTGTTGGTAGAAGGAGAAAGAGAAGGTTTGCTAAGCTAGGTTGAAAACTGTTTAGACTGAAAGTGTCTGAGACTCCAAGGTCGGAGAATCACCGATTGAAGCTATTTATAAACCTGGCATCTGACACGTGTTTTATGGTGTTGCCAAGTGGCTTCTTAAAGCCATGCATTTTGGCCAATTGCAAACATGCAGTCAGCAGTTACGTACCATCTAACAGTCTAAGACTTTTAGAATTCTCTTTTTATCCCCTAAGCTAGTTTTTTTTTTTTTTTTTTTTTTAATATTTTACTTTGATTTTATTAAAATATTTTTAAAAATTGAACATTAAATGAATTTATTTTCTGATTTTCTCATGATCATTAAAAATTCAACATTGAGTTAATAACTGCAACATTTTTTATTAAAATGTATCAATATCAATATCATAACATATGGGTTGGAGGTTGGAACTGCCTGAAAGGCTGAAACTGATTGTTTTGGGCTGTTCGTGACTAAAAATTTATAGGGGAAATAAGTCAATAGCAGCCTGATATTGTTAGTGAAATAGAGTTATTTAAAAACCATCTGATGAAACTTGTCAAGCTAGGGTCACAATACTTGGTTAAATTAGAAATTTTGACGATGCAAATGCTGCCTTCAAGGGGTACACCTACCAATACTTTTTTTTTTTTTTCAATTGCCAACTCTTAGCAAATTATCCAGCCCATAGCTTTCTGGGGCATAGAGCTCGATCAGATTGAAAAAAAACTGTATTAGTATTGCAATGAATTCGATCTACAAGTGAGCCTTCTTACCCTACAGAATTTGATAGAGGGGTTTTGCAGCAGCAGGACCTCCATGGCAGAATGCAGAGGCGGGCTTCCTAGAGTAAATGAGTGTTATTGGTTGGCGCCCATACTAGCTAGTACAGTAATAAAGATTAACGTTAGCACGCTTCAAAGGAGAATCCTGGCAGGTAGGATGGAGAACAACATTTAGAAGTAGTGATTGTAGCTTATAGTTGGGCCTGCTAATTGAAGAACGAGTAAGTAGAAACAACAGTTATGTATTAGCATACTGAAGCTGTTGTTGAGGCCCTCAATCAAACTATTTAAAAAAGGATGTTTGTGATGATCTGGTTAGAAATGTCAGCAGCCTTGGCATATTTACTATTTGTACAGTTCACTGGCAGGTCAGAAAGAGATGGCGGGGGAGCAGGTTTGACACCAGTTCCAATGGAACAATATAAAGCATGAGGCAAGTTTTGCCGCAGATAATTGTGCGGCAAAAGGAGTATTACTTCCTAATTAGGGTGGCAAGCAATGGTAGAGATATAAACCTCCCTTTCAGCTGCCTTAGAGCACCTGGACTCCATTTACTTTCAGTTTACAAAATGATTGTAAGGCACCTTTATCCAATTGTTGTGCGTGCAGTTGTGCTGCAAACCTTTTGAACTGTCACAAGGCTTTGAAAGTTCTCCTAACCTCTAGCCCTGCTAAGCTAGTATCTATCCGCGAAATAAAAATACTTCAACGCACTGCTTTATTAATAATATAAATATGTACCATGCATGCAAATTTTTAAATTGTCGAGCTACAGTATATATTTTTTTTTTTACTCGATAAGCATTAGAATTTTATTGAAAAGATGAAAAGAATTACACCCGTTCAGGTCCTCCTTATAGATTGGAAGACTGAACTAAGAAGGATTGTTAAATCTAAAGTAGACAGCTTGCGGGTCTTCCACTCTAGTGATGAGTGGTGATCGCCCTACAAATTGAAGTGAGTCTCCCAAGTCTAGTGATGCACCATGGTTGGCTAGGAAATCAGCTGTGAAGTTGACCTCCCTCCATGTAGACGTGATGTAAACATACTCCATTTTAGTCATTGCACTGTTCCATTTACTCTTGAATACACATGGCACCCGTCCTCTGCCCAAGACATGCACCATAGCAGTTGAGTCTGATTCAATCCACAACTTCTTTCATCCTTGCTGTTGTATTAACCTATTTCTAGATTAATGCACTACTAGGTCAGGTCGCTGGGAGACTTGACCAAAGGGGGAGATTTTAGGTCGGGGTGGCTGCACCTCGTTGAGATCGAGATTGCCTACGTACTCTTAGCTCGAGGGAATTGAACTTAGAGATCAAGCCATCGTAGTTCTGTTCTTATAGAAGGTAGAAAGGCGTGGATCGTGGATCTTGCAGATTCTCCGTCATCATAATGAGGATTAATTGTGTAACGCGCGTGGATCATCCCTGTGAATTAATTATGTAACTGACGAGAATATTTTGTTCATTGAATGAGAGCGCGTGTGTGTAAGCAGGCCGCTGCTCGTTATGAGGTCGAGCTGTTGTGGACGAGCTACTAGCAGGTAGAGAGCGTGGCGACCTGGTGGATGAGTGACTGTGCCACGTGGCTGCTTTTGATTGGTTGGAGTATGTAGTACCCCTACATAAGCCCCCTCTTTTTAGGTCGGCTGTAGAAGTCGGGCTGAAAAGACTAATAACTCTGATCGATGTTGATTTGTGGTTTGCTTTTTGAATTTTCTGACGTGGCGGTCATGCAGGCTTGTCTGTACTAATCATGGCGCTCTTACGGGGAAGTGGGAGATTTTCCTCAAGCAGTTAGCTGCGCAGTTATGGCAACTGGCGCACGTCTTGCCTGATATAGTCGTTGCGTGGCACGTGGGTTGATCCGACGGTGGATGTGAATCTTTTATGAAGTGGAAAATAACTGCAATGGAAGTGGATTGTCTGTTCGATCTCAGCCGTTCACCTTTTTCGAACTAATGGCTGGGGTTGTACGAGCTGCAGTATTTAAACTGTAGCTTTGTTGAGAAGGGTTTACCTATTTCGCTTTCATTTGAATTGCTGCCGCTTTACTCTTGCGATCTGAAGAACTTTGAGAGCTCGTGAGGTTAGTTTTCTTCTCTTTCTTTTCCTTCATTTTCTGTTTTCATTTCTCTTGCTTGAGAGAAATGTCTGATTTGAGTGACTCTCAAAATGATAACCTGAGTGGTGGTGGCGGTGAGGAGTATGAGTCTGAAAGGACTCATTCTGAACCTTTGTCGCCCGTTCGTGGTGTAGACCCTGATAGCCCCCAGAGTAGTGGCTCTCACGGGGCTGACTCGTCTGACAAGGAGATGGTGGAAGGAGACGATGGTTCGATGTGTAGAGTAGTGAACCTTAAATATGTAAATAGGCACATTGCATTTAGGAAGCAGTATGGGCTTAGCTCCATTGATCATTTGGAGATTAGATTTTTAGGAGATCGTTTACTTTCTGCTGAGTATCGACCTAAGAATCCTTTGTCGACTATTTTTACCTTGACCCAATTTCGAGCTGGGCTGAGGCTGCCATTGTCTTCTTTGGTGGTCGACCTGTTGAATGCTATTGGTCGAGCCCCCTGCCAGATGAATGGCAATTTCTGGAGGAACATGAGGGTAATTGAAGACCTCAACAAGTTGCATAGGTGGAACGTCACTGTGAAGGATGTGTTGGACCACTTCTGCTTCAAACGTTCTTCCAAGGCTGACTTTTCCAGTTATAACATGCAAGTTAGGCCAGAACGTTTGCCTTTGATCTATCCTGTAAGTAGTGAGCCATGGTGGAAAGATCCCATGCTGATTACTGGGTCGATCATTGAGGGGAGCATCCAGTTGCGTCATGTGACTAGGAATGATGCTCGTAAGTTTCTGGTCGTTAGTCTTAGGAGATTTTCCTTTTTCTATACTTGATTATGTTGTATCTTTTTGCAGCGATCAGGGACGATCATCTTGTGAGGAAGAACGATCTGAAATCCGCTTTGAACGGTTTTGGTTTCTTGTCTGACCAGCGTAAGATAAAGCTCTTACCCCACCTGAAGGAGCATTTCATTCCCAAAGGTGGTACGAAAACCGTTGAAGACGAGCTAGAGAGGAGGAAGTCGCTGAGGAAGGCCCATATGTCTTCTATTCATAAAACTGAGGCTGGGCGTTCTGGTGGCAGCTCGCGTGTTGGGGAGAAGGAACGAGCTGCTGGTAGCTCGAGGTCTGCTGAGAAAGAGCGGTCTGGTGTCGCTGTTCGGAGGTCGGAGAAGGAACGACCTGTGGAGAAAGAGAGAGTTGGTGGTAGCTCGCGCCAGGTGGAGGTAGTGGCGAGCCCCCTAGTCGTGTCGATCTCCTCCGCCTTCATTTCCCAAACTGCCTGCCTTTTCTGGGCAGAAGAAGAGGTCTCATTCACGTAACCTGAAGCTGTTGGAGCGGCCCATTGTGCCGACTCCTGCTCTTGCCCCGTCTGGCAGAGCTCCTGAGATGTCTGCTGTGTCCAGGAAGACTGCTGTTCGGCCCTTGGAGAAAGGCAAGGGTGTGTCGTCTGTGTTTCGCCCTGGGCCGTTCGACTATTTGGACGGCCGTGGTGAGAGGCATGTCGTATATGATAACGACAGTGCTATTGACGACCCCTGCGTCGCCCGGGCTGTGAATGAAGGCATCGTTCTGGAAGCTGATGCTCGAGCTGTGAAGTCTCAGACTTTGTTGGTCACCTGCTCGAAGTTAAATGCGGCGCTGGCTTTGGTGAGTGTTGCCATAATTATTATTTTCTTTGTTTCTGCTCAGTCGTCGTTGCCAAATTCTGCTTGCACTTGCAAGTTAATGCGAGCTTCCAGGAAGTGCGTCTTGTCGCTGAAGTTGGTGCCCGAGCTGAGGTTGAGCTGAAGGAGCTGAACGAAAAGCTTGAGCAGGCGAGGAACGTTGCTGCTGTTGCGGAGTGCAAGGTGAGGGACAGGGATGCTCAGGTCGCAGCGTTGAAGGAGACCATTGAGCAGTTAAAGGAAAATTTGGCTGCTGCTAAGGCTTCTGCTGAACACTGGCAGAACGTAAGCCAGGAAAATGGTGCAGCGTGGCAGGCCTACTGTGAACAACTGCAGAAAGCTTTGATGGGGTCGCCCGAGGGAGAGGAGACGCGAGGTGGGGCCGAAGAAACTTTGGCGCCAGCTCAGGACGCCTTGATGGGCCCTAATAACCAGGTCGCCAGTGGCTGTATGGAAATTGATGGTTCCAGCGACCAGCAAGCGCAGCAATGAACTAGTCCGGGTCCCAACTTTCTTGTATTGGGTAACCTTGTGCAAAGTTTGCTTCTTGCACTCCTTGTTCTTGCAGTACGTCTTCTTTGGTCTTCCTCTAAGCAGTCCTCTGAGTTTGTGAGCTTGAGAAGACAATTGTTTTTTTTTTGTAGTTTTGTTGAACAGTATTAATCTTGATGAGCTTGTACTTAAGCCGTTCTGATCAGCTAGTTTCCAGGGAGTCCTGGTAGCTCGTTCAGAAGGCAGGTAGACGAGATGAATGGCTGCAAGCAGGACGGACTGAAGCAGTTCTTCTTGTATGCCTTAGTTTAACTTTACTTTTGCCTGTAATGGTTAGAATCTCATGAAGTAAAAAGAAATTTCAATGATTTACCTTACATTGTTGTTCTAGTTACGTTGTCTGCTTGTATGAGTTTTGCAAACAATCAGTAATGATCTAAGTGCTGGACCTGCTGGTGGATGAGGTCGCATGAATGTGCGTAGGTCGTGGGCTTGATATGACCAATGCACTAAGTTAAGTTGCAAATGTTTGAACTTAACAAAATTAAAATCATCAAAGGGACTAGAGTTTTGATAATTTATAGGTCGAGGGATTAGACCTTTAAGAGCCATTCATGTTTGAGCTGAGATGAAGGCAAAGATGAGTTTATATATTGAAATGTAATGAATAGATGCTTACATTTCATTGATAAAACTTTTTCAAGTGATAAGCATTCCATGGGTTCTTAACGATCTCTCCTTCTGGTGTTTGAAGACGATAAGAACCGTTGCTTTGAACCTTGGTGATAATGTAAGGTCCTTCCCAGTTGGCATTGAGTTTGCCAATGATGTTTTTCCTCTTGTTGTGGAACATTTTCCTTAGAACTAGTTCTCCTGGTTGAAAAGATCTAGGTCGTACGCCTTTGTTATAAGCTCGCTTAAGTCGTTGTTGGTACTGCTCAAGCTTTATAACTGCGTGGTTTCGTCGCTCTTCGAGGAGATCTATTCCGAACGACCAGACCTGATCGTTAAGCTCTGTATCGACCAGAAGGGATTTGGTCGTTCCAAATGTTAACTCGGTGGGAATAACGGCCTCAACTCCATAGCATAGGCTGAATGGTGACATCCCAGTGGATGTAGGAGGGGTTGTTCTATAAGCCCATAGGATGTTCTCCAACTGTTGTGGCCATTGATCATGCTGATCTTCGAGCTTCTTCTTCAGGTTATTTAGAATCTGTCGATTTGCAGCTTCGACCTGGCCGTTGGCTTGTGGATATCTAGGCGTTGACCTTGAATGCTCGATTTTCCATAAGTCGTAGAAAGCCTTGATGTTTTTGCCAACGAACTGAGTGCCATTGTCTGTGACTATTCGTTTTGGTAGGCCAAACCTTGTGATGATGTTTTCCCACATGAATCTTTGCACATCTGCTTGGGTGACGTTGGTTAGTGCAACAGCTTCCACCCATTTAGTGAAATAGTCGACGGCCACTAGAACGAATCTCTTCTCTGATTTCTTCTCTTTGATTAGGGGGCCCATGATATCAAGCCCCCACATGTCGTCAATGTAGACTTCCATTGTTCGACCTAGGAGGTCGTCGAACATTCTGGTGACCAGTCTTTGATAGGTCGCTCCTGCATTCCTTAACCCGAATGGCATAACCTTGTAACAAAAAATACCTTGCTCTGTTGTGAAAGAGGTCTTCTCTTGGTCAGGCTCGTACATTGGGATCTGGTTATACCCTGAGTATGCGTCCATGAATGACAGTAGCTCAAAACCGCATGTCTGATCGACTAGCCTATCACTACAAGAAAATCTAATATATGCTACGGACCTACGATTTCCTTCTCCACGGTCCGGGTCTGTGGTTAAATTGGCCACGGTTCAGGTCGGTGGCAATGTTGGTATTGGCCATGGCAATAATATATCCTCTTTTTTAGTTTTTTTTAGAATTTACTTACAGCTATGGACCGTGGGTATGTATTGGATTAGAACCGTCGGATTGATATTTCATATCACAAGAAATATCCACAGTCCACACTAATTGACGAGAGAAAACCTTTCTTCTTCTCACTCTTCACTCCATCGTTCAATCTCAATATCCCACAACCCTAATTCTATCTTCTTCTCCACTTTTTCTTGTTTTCATTATGTTAATTCAAGTAAACAAAAATTGCAAGATTACGCTGCTACTGATTGTGGTTAGCTCAACTAAATGCTTCGAATTAATAGAAATTGAAAACTCTCCATCAATACATTTATGAATCTGTGAGTGTTACTTATAATTCTTTTTCTGGTTTCTCTTTCATTTTACTAAATTAAATTTATTGGCTTGATGTAAGAATTGGGGTTTTTTGAATTATAAGTTTAGGGCTTTTAAGTGAGAGGTGTCCCTTTAATTCTCTTTAAAATGCTTGTTGTGTTTGCCTCTGTAGCTCTGAAAATTCTCCTATTTCTGGATTTCCATGTGATCCAATGGACTGCCGCAGGGATGAACTTCCACAGTTTTGATGCAATGCCGTGAGTAACTGTTCGATGGAGTTAACAGAGCTGAAGAATTCTATAGTCTCAATAATGCCACCAGTTGCTTCCTCCCATAGGGAAAGAGTGAAAGGGAAGCGGATGAAAAGGTGAAAAGGATGGACTCTTATTCATTGTTGTAGAGCGTGCAAAGGGGTTCTGCAGTCATGCCCAAATTCAGCAAACGATCTGAAGTGCGAAGTTTAACATGGAGGCAACACCAGAGGAAGAATTTGACTTTAAAGGGGAGTTGAGAATGATGATAATGACAGATACCAGTAGTGAAAAGGAAATGGAATAAGAAGAGTTTGGAATGATGATAAAGTCTAAAAAGGAGAAGGAGAATGAAGTTATTAATGAAGATCAGATGACTTTAGCTCAGTGTTTCCAGTCTTTACAAAGCTCCTCTGAGCCCCTGACTCCCCTTTCCATGGTTCAATTCTCTCTCACTCACTCTCTGCATGTCACTTATTTGTTTGAGCTCTGTAGATTGGTTAATAATTAATATGCATTTCAATGAGATTTTGGATGTTATGATATGATGATGATGGCAATAGATTTACAATTTTGTTAATACAATTGCACAAAATTTGCAGACATATTTCTTTGAATAATTCATAAGAAAGTTGCTCATTAGTGTCGTAATTTTACATTTTAATGCTGATGAATAAATAAACCATAGTACACTGCATGCCTACTTTAATTACATCCATATTGGCTGACTGCAATAAGTTTGAACAGGTCGTTCTCAATAAACCCGAGACACCTTCGAGGTCAGTACCAAGTTTTCAACAAGTAGTTTTGGATAAGCCTGCAGAGGCACCTTTGAGGTCAGTAGCAAGCTGTTGTTCATTTCTTTCGGTGTTTCAACAATTTCTCCATTTATAGTTTGTTGATTGTTGTCTCGTAATTGTTTTCGGATTGCTTGAAGCTATGAACAAGAACAAGCATTTCCTAATCATGATAAAGTTAAGCTCTGCGCTATACAACGGGCAGAAGATGAAAAACTACAAATAGTGCTAATGTAACAATTGAATATCCAAACAAACAATTAAACAATACGCAGAAAGTAAATAACACGCAGCAATTTTTAACGTGGTAAAACCCAATATGGGAAACGTCCACGGTTGTCCTCGCGACAACAAATAATCCACTAGATGAAAAGAGATGTACAAACCTACCAACTACCTGCACTCACTGCGAGTTGATACTCCTGGTTATCTCTAACACCTTGACTTCACCAGAGCACCTTGATGTACGCACAAGACACTCGACTTCTTGATGAACACACAAGAAGACTCGAAGCCGAAATCACAATAACTCTTGAAGATCACAAAGTTATGAATTGAGAAAAGGGGGAAGAAAGGGAATTGAGTTCAATAGCCACAAACAAGTTCAATATCAAAAACCTAACCAAAACACATGAACTAGAAGAAGGATGGACGGCCAAAGAACTAACTTGTTCTATGGAAGAGAAACCCTATTTATACTTAGGGTTGGAAACCAAGGAAAATGGGCCGAAATAGGGCAAACCGACTTTGGACGTTCGTACATCGATATGACGTTCGAACGTCGCCACACAAAAATAAGCCTGCTGCCTACCATGACGTACGAACGCTCTATCTCGGTACGTACGTCTTCATACGGAACTCGTCTGCTGCCTACTTGGACGTACGAACGTCCTAACTGCGTACGTACGTCCTGACCAAAAGAAGTTTGCTGCTTCAGTGGACGTACGTACGTCCTAACTCGGTACGTACGTCCAGAACCCAATAACTTTTCCTGGACAGAATCTAAGAAACACGAAGGACACGAAACGACCATGCGTACATCTTGATTTTCCTAACAATGAATTCAAGGCGAGATAACCAAGGACACTTTGTCACAAAATTGATGTCAAACCACTTCGTGCCGGTTTCAGAAGAAGTTCAAGCAAATTTAGACCCTCGGTTCCCTAGCTTTGTTAAATCCATGCTCCACTCACATGTCATTAAAGGATTTTGGATGGTAATTGAAGATAATCTTCTATAAACATGTAGAATTATATTAGAAATCATCTAGAGACATATTGGATTTGGAGTATTATATACATAGATATGTCTTTATTAATATTTTCCTTTAATATTAGAGAATTCCTGGACAATTCTGCAAAGCGACCTTCCAAAACATGATGTTACAATTACTTTGGTTGATGAGAATCGGGAAGAATTTGTTACTAATTACCTCTTGCATAAGATTGGACTGAGCGGTGGGTGGAAAGGTTTCGATGTTGCTCACAAATTGGTGGAAAGAGATGCGTTGGTTTTTCAATTAATCAAGGCTACCACATTCCAGGTTTAATTTAGATTCCTTTGTAATTATCTTCTTCACGAGTTATGTCTAGTTGGTCGTTATCTACTCAAGAGATCAACTCTTCCTTTGCTATTTTTCTCAATCCATGATTTACTATTTTCTCAATTCAAGGCGAGATAACCAAGGACACTTTGTCACAAAATTGATGTCAAACCACTTCGTGCCGGTTTCAATCTCCCCCTTTGACATTGATTTTGTGACAAAAACCTATGACTCTAATAGCACTTATAAAACGTGCTTACAATCCCAAACCATGGCATTTATAACACATGCCTACAAAATCACTCAAAATAGAAACACATGACAAGTCACCAATTCTTGTTAACCAGCTTTAGGAAAATGCTTTAACCATCAGAGATCGAACGGAAGCAACTAGGAACTTCCGAAGCAATCAAGGATTCAACAGAAGTTCCTTCGAGCAGCTCCCCCATACGTCATGAGCTCCAAAAATATTTTTGGCGCTCGAACTCCCCCATACCAATATAACGTCTAAAATCATCAACACGTTCACTCCCCCATACGTGTAGCATACCTGAAACATGACCCAAAAATAACCTAACAACAAGAAGACGATTGTTAGTAATTAGAGTCATAGATCTCCCCCTTTTTGTCACAACAAGTGAACAAAATAACCAACAAAATAACCAACCAACAATAAACAAATAACCAAGAAAAAGAAATTAATACCAAACAAAGAATACAAAACATATAGAAATATAAAGCTAATCCAACTGTTAAAAGTCCAGAAAGTCAACTAATAACCAAATAGAGAAATCCATAAAGATAAAAGGCAAAGCGACAAAAACAGAAGGCTTGAATTAACGAATTCGAAGGCCTAGAGGAAGCTTGGAGAAGCAAGCTTTCGCACGAGCCGAAGGCCTATTTCACCGAGCAATCATATGAACATAAAGCTTAAGATAGGACATAAAGCTTTCGCACGAGCCGAATAGATATTCCACCGAGCCGTCACAGGATGAGCAGCACTCGTACAAAATAACTCCCAAATTCTGCTGTCCAAGCCACAGTCGGTAAGAGGAGCAGCAAGTCCTGTAACCTGCGGGTATCCAGCCAACTCCAAGATGTGATTTTGAAGGTGTCCCGGTAGCCTCTCCCAATGATTGACATGAACCACGCATGAAGTAGATAAAGATCGATGATCATAGTCATACCCATGAGGAACGCGACATAAACTACAAACCTTAGCATTGTTTTTGTACTCCATCACCATAAACGACACATAACCAACATTCGGAACAAAAACTCCATGAAGTTCATATTCTGCCATAGAAAATTCAGAAGAACAAAGAAAGAACTAGCAAGAGGGAAGAAGACACAATAGGAGTGAAAGAGAAGAAGACTCTCCTATATATAGAAAAATAAAAGTAAACCTAACATGGGCCCAAAAGAGAGGTCCATAACCTAATTAGCAGAACTGCTAATTAGAAAAGAATTAGTAATCCAATTAAAGACAACTGCCAGAACACACAATCAAATAGACCCAACAAAAGAATAGAAGGTGAAGATTACCAAATGTTCGTGCAAAAGAGAAGCACAACACAATTTGATGTAACAGTAAGCCTTTGGTTCAAAAAATTTGAATTCAAACACAATTGGGCCGGACTGTATGGCAGACGTTCGTACGGTCTGAAGACGTTCGAACGTCGGGACCCAAAAACTAACCATCCGGGGAAGATCACATTCGTACGTCGTAGGAGCGTTCGTATGTGTAAACAAGATCTGCCCACCTAAACGTACGAACGTCTTGAAAGCGTTCGTACGAACCCCTTTTTTTTTTTTTTTTTTTTTGTGTAGAACTATATATATAAATAAATAAATGAAAAACCACCCAACCAGTCAGATGATAAACCAAAGAACTACCAAGAACAAATATTGAGAGACATCACAAGAAAACACTTCTACTTATCATAAGGATTCCAATCACAGCCGAATACAGCATAAACAGCCCTCAACCTTAAGGAAAATGCAAAATCGAAGAGCGACATTATACACCCTGACATGGCACTTACTAAAATGATGCAAGCATGTAGAAGAACCGGATAGACCAATACCAACCTCCTGAGACAAACTAAAAAAAATGATCATTGAATACCTTGAAAGTCTTTTGCAATTAGACCAAGGAGAAGATGAACCCGAGCACAACAAAACCAAGGAACCACAGAAAAATTGTTAGTTTTCTTGTCTTCCAACTAGACAAGTGTGACAGACACTTAACATTTCCCTCCTTTTTTTTTTTTTTTTTTTTTATAAAAAAATGCCATTCCCGTGTGGGAGTAGAAAGTATCTCCATCTTTTACCAGAACACGAGGGTAGGGTGTAGCCTACATCTTTTCGGCAAAACACACTCAAGAAGTGCAATACCATGGTAACGTGCAACACAAGAACTAACATCTCCTGAGTGCATCCGTCAGAGCATGACCCTCACAGCCCCAACGGGTTCTTAGCCAAATGAGTATGCTCTCAAGACATTCAAATGGCTGGGGATTTTGTGAGTCATTGACCACTTACAAGAGGTAAAAACATATGAAGAAAGACGATGATCATGAAAGTAAATCATAGAAGACTGGAGATATACAGGTATGCAAAACGACAATCCAACTACATGTAAATGCATCATGTAAGAAACTACCAAGACAAAGAGAGTATGATGTAACCCTACAACTATGCATGATACACAAGCAGTTGAGGACGCCAAACTAGAAACATCTGTAAAATGGAATCCACACAATAGAGAAGTAGTATGTCCTCAATACCAACAATAATAAATAACCGAACCTAATCATCCTAAACACAGACATTTCCAATGAACACATTAGGTATATGAATGCGGAAGAGGTGTAGTGACAATGAAGCAGTTGTCAGATGAGCGACTACCAGTTAACACCAAGATATGATTGGAATCAAAAACATCACACCTATTATCCTCAAACACAACCTTAAATTTAGCATCACATAACTGACTAATACTCAATAGATTGGACTTAAGACCCTTAACAAAAAGGAGCTCATGACTATTGAGCGATTCAACCTCAGAAAAGTTACCTTTACCTTCAACCGGAAGCATTTTACCATTACCAAACCTAACCTTACCTCCATAACCAAGAGTCAGGTTATCAATCAGAGTCTTATCACCTGTCATATGACGCGAACAACCGCTGTCAAGATACCATGATGAAGGCAATGGTTCAACCAAACGAGCCATGTGAGACACCATTTTCCTGGATGCATCCATACTCCTATCCCAGAAATGTGGTGGTGGAGTAGGCATGGGTGTTGCTTGAGGACGGTTTCCATAAGGAGAAGTTCTGGGTAAACCCCACGGAGCATAGCCATTCCACATGTATGGAGCCTGCATGGAGAAGGTGGAAGACTTGTTCCAATATGAGTTACCTGCAAAAGAAGGATGATGAGCAGGATACAAATTATTCCAACAAAAGGCAGAAGTGTGACCCATGCGACCACATGTTAGACATTTAAAGCCTTTGTGTCTAGAGTTCTTTTTCCGAACATGCTTTACATGAGTAACCTTGGGTGGTGATACCACACTAGACACCTGCACAGGAGCAGGAATAGCGACACTTGTTGGTCGCACAAAGGTAGTGCGGGAAGTGCTAACAGTAGCAAGGGGAACAGATGTCTCATAACCTAAACCAGATTTATCTGAATGGGATTTACCGATTCCCAACAGAGAGTTTAGATTAGCACTTGCTTTACCAAACCCAACCAATTGTTTGTTAGCAGCAAACAACTCAGCCTTTACTTTCTCATGCTCCAGTACAAGGGATCGATACCGTGTCTCCAGATCATTATTCAGCTTTTCCAGAGTGACAATACGCACTTGGAAATCCTCCTTTTCCTTCACAAATTCTTCCTTTAACATGTTGGAATCACCCGTAAGATTGCATATATCCTGTCCAAGACTATCTACCTGATCCTGCAAGACAGTGTTAGTTTTTTCAAGCAACTTTACTTGTTGCATGGAAAACTTATACATATCACATAGTTCAGTAGTAGTAGCATGAACACCAGAATCAGAAACAATAATATCAGCAGAAGAGGATACAATACCTCCTGGATGTTCATCCAGGGATGCACTGAAGACCACATAATTGGAGACAACATTTGAGAGATTCCCATCATCATCTTCATCTAAATCATCCCATGTTACTGTGAGGTTCACTTTGGAATTATCACCAGGTTTGCGATCCACCTTCTTGTCACATTCATTTGCAAAGTGTCCATAATCACGACACTTGTAACATTGGACATCTTTACGATCAACTCGAGCTCTTCTCCCATCCACAGAGAACCGCTCAAAACCACGACTTCTGGGAGCATTTGAGAAATCAGGAAATCGCTTTCGAGGATCTCGATTCTGTTGATATTTCAGAATCTTCTAAAAGCTACGTGACAGAAACGCATAGTTATCATCCACATCCTGTTCTTCATCATCAGAAGGTCCTGTGGAAGGTTCTTTAGACGATGTAGCTTTGAATGCTACAGATTTGTTCTTCAAAGGTTCTTCCAAAGCCTGTTCCATCTCACATGTCCTTAGTTTCCCAGCAAGTGTCTCGATGGACATGTTCTTAATCACATTGCTCTCAGTGATGGCATCCTTACGTGAACGAAACCGAGGAAGCAAAGCACGCAATATCTTACGTACCACTTGTGTGTCAGTATATGCATGACCAATAGCCGCACTGCAGTTGATGATGTCTTGGAGACGAATAAAGAAATCATCAAAAGTCTCAGAATTATCCATCCGTAGGTTCTCAAACTGAGATGTTAACAATTCCAGCTTGCTTTCTTTGACTGTTTCGTCACCTTCATGTGTACAGATAAGCCTGTTCCATGCATCTTTAGCCTCTTCACAGCCTTGCACCCGACGAAACTCACTGGCATTTAATGCCATGAAAATAGCATTGAGTGCCTTGTTGTTATAATTTGCCAACAACTTCTGTTCAGGCGTCCATTTTTCACGTGGCCTCAGTGATGTGACAGCAGTATCATCAGTACCTATAGTAGTCAGAGGTTCTTTCCAACCTGTAACAACAGAAAGCCAGACTTCTTCTCCTAATGCTTGGAGATAAGCTCGCATCCGTACTTTCCAATGACCAAAGTCTTTTCCACTGAATTGTGGAGGAAGACTTGAAGTAGCAAACTTATGAGGTTCCATAAGCACTATTGATCGTTAGCGTGAGCCTTTACGCTCCTTAACCAGCCCCCAGCGACTGATACCAATTGAAAAACTACAAATAGTGCTAATGTAACAATTGAATATCCAAACAAACAATTAAACAATACGCAGAAAGTAAATAACACGCAGCAATTTTTAACGTGGTAAAACCCAATATGGGAAACGTCCACGGTTGTCCTCGCGACAACAAATAATCCACTAGATGAAAAGAGATGTACAAACCTATCAACTACCTGCAATCACTGTAAGTTGATACTCCTGGTTATCTCTAACACCTTGACTTCACCAGAGCACCTTGATGTACGCACAAGACACTCGACTTCTTGATGAACACACAAGAAGACTCGAAGCCGAAATCACAATAACTCTTGAAGATCACAAAGTTATGAATTGAGAAAAGGGGGAAGAAAGGGAATTGAGTTCAATAGCCACAAACAAGTTCAATATCAAAAACCTAACCAAAACACATGAACTAGAAGAAGGATGGACGGCCAAAGAACTAACTTGTTCTATGGAAGAGAAACCCTATTTATACTTAGGGTTGGAAACCAAGGAAAATGGGCCGAAATAGGGCAAACCGACTTTGGACGTTCGTACGTCGATATGACGTTCGAAGGTCGCCACACAAAAATAAGCCTGCTGCCTACCATGACGTACGAACGCTCTATCTCGGTACGTACGTCTTCATACGGAACTCGTCTGCTGCCTACTTGGACGTACGAACGTCCTAACTGCGTACGTACGTCCTGACCAAAAGAAGTTTGCTGCTTCAGTGGACGTACGTACGTCCTAACTCGGTACGTACGTCCAGAACCCAATAACTTTTCCTGGACAGAATCTAAGAAACACGAAGGACACGAAACGACCATGCGTACATCTTGATTTTCCTAACAATGAATTCAAGGCGAGATAACCAAGGACACTTTGTCACAAAATTGATGTCAAACCACTTCGTGCCGGTTTCAGAAGAAGTTCAAGCAAATTTAGACCCTCGGTTCCCTAGCTTTGTTAAGTCCATGCTCCACTCACATGTCATTAAAGGATTTTGGATGGTAATTGAAGATAATCTTCTATAAACATGTAGAATTATATTAGAAATCATCTAGAGACATATTGGATTTGGAGTATTATATACATAGATATGTCTTTATTAATATTTTCCTTTAATATTAGAGAATTCCTGGACAATTCTGCAAAGCGACCTTCCAAAACATGATGTTACAATTACTTTGGTTGATGAGAATCGGGAAGAATTTGTTACTAATTACCTCTTGCATAAGATTGGACTGAGCGGTGGGTGGAAAGGTTTCGATGTTGCTCACAAATTGGTGGAAAGAGATGCGTTGGTTTTTCAATTAATCAAGGCTACCACATTCCAGGTTTAATTTAGATTCCTTTGTAATTATCTTCTTCACGAGTTATGTCTAGTTGGTCGTTGTCTACTCAAGAGATCAACTCTTCCTTTGCTATTTTTCTCAATCCATGATTTACTATTACACGATAACATTTTCAGGCCGTAAGGTAGGATTAAAACCATCACCAAACTGCATGATTCATTTTTGTAATCAACCGCAAGTATCTACCCAAGCAATAGAAAAGTTTGCTAGCTCTAGTTATTGAACAACTTGGGTAAAAAAATTGTTATGGTTGAACTTAGTGTCCTATAATATTACTATGAAGTGGGGTAATCAGGGAACTTTTTCCTGTAAGTAATCATTTGTGATTTTCTGTCGACCACCTGATTTTACCATATGTTTGTCATTGTTGTAGGTCCACATCGTAAGGGCATTTAGCCTGGGTGCAATTGATGGGGGTATAGGCCTAGTCACTCTGGATTCTGATCCAAAACACTCAAGTACATGTATGTTGCTTGGCGTCTCTCTCTGATCTTTCATTCACCATTCAAGTAGAAAGCTTACGATATAATAGCTTCTTATCAGAATTATATATCTGTTCCTTTACAATAAAGAAATAATGCAAACAATGGCAAACACAAGATCTGATTAATTTTTATGCTTATATAATTATTTAATCTCCATGCAGATCATCAATGGACTGAATGCCAATAATGTCAGGATACCACTGGCAGAGCAGATTACATGCATGGTAACATTACAACAACAGTATAGTCTATGGTGGGGATGATCCAGTGCAATAGATCGAGCTTTGCCAAGTAGTGAAGCATTGCAGTCTCAGGGGTATAAAGCTACAGCAGTGTAGTGACAACCATGGTGTTTTAGATTCTGTTTTTTAATGTGAAATCTTACGACATGACGATGTATTTATACAGGGTGATCAGAATGTAATTGGTTTGCTTGAATACTAATAAAACTATCTTTTATCAGTAAAATTATTGTATACTTTATTTGTCATAGCTTGTGACATTCATTATTATGTATAAAGAGTTTATCTGTAATTGCTATTTTTTAGGATTTAGGATTAATAAGCTGTAATTGCACATTGAGAAAAAGTAAAGAATCCAAAATGATTTATGATTAATGCTTTGTGCAGGTTCAAGCCAATGTAATTGCTATTTTTATATATACATATATATATATTTTTTTTTGGGGAAAAAATGGACCAGATTTGCCACGGCTCAAAGCAGTAGCTAATCTATTTGTTTTTGAAAGAAATTTAAGATTTGCCACGGCCAATAGCAGTAGCTAATATTAAATTTGCCACGGTTGATATCCGTGGCAAAGCCCACGGTTTTGGACCGTGGCTAATTATTTGTGTCTGCCACGGACCCGGACCGTGGCAAACAATTTAGCTACGCCCTCAACACCCATGGTCTTGCCACGGATTTGGACAATAGCTAATCACGTTTTGCCACCGTTCTAGTCCGTGGCGAATTTGGAGTATTCTTGTAGTGTATCGATTCATGGCAGTGGGAATGAATCTTTAGGACAAGCTTTGTTCAAACTTGTGAAGTCGATGCAGACTCTTGTTTTCCCATTCTTCTTTAAGACTGGCACGATGTTGGCTAGCCAGTCTGGAGTATCGACCTCTCTGATAAAGTCGACCTGTTTAAGTCTGTTGATCTCTTCATTGACAGCTTCGTGAAATTTGGGAGCAAGCCTTCTTGGTTTTTGCTTTACAGGTCGATAATTGGGATTGACCCGCAGTTTATGACATGCAATTGATGGATCTATACCAGGCATATCGATATACGACCAAGCAAAAACATCTTTATTAGTTGAAAGAAAATTTACAAAGTTATTGAACTTATCTTCCTTCAACTCTGCACCTACATAGATATATCTCGGGTCATTCTCTGACCCAATGTTCACATGTACACCTGGATCAGTACTTCCGAGATTTAGCTTGGGGGAGCCCGCTAGCTCCTTCTGTAGTTGCTATTTGGTGGCTTCACTGTTTTCTTTGGAAAGGCTCTTTGACTTGTTGTCGCCCTGTTGAGCCTCTGGTGAGATTGGGCTCTTTCCTTTGACTTCAGCATCCTTGGCTCCAGAGGTGGATGGCTTTGATTGTGGTACAGCTTCAACAATGCCATGGCATTCCTGTGCGGTGTTTTGATTGCCGCGAAGTTCCATTATCACATTAGGGCCAGGATAACGGAATACTTGATGATATGTTGACGGCACACCTCTCATAGCATGGATCCACTTTCGACCCAGAATCGCATTGTACTTGCTTGCGATATTGAGGATGCTGAACTTGGTGGTCATAATGACCTTGTCTTCCTTCCTACCCATGGTGACGGGCAACAGAATTTCACCCTTGGGATCCTCTCTTGAACTGTTGAAGCCCAAGATGGGAGTGAAATCTGGGATGAGAACTGAATCAGGCAACCTTATGTCTTTGAAGGTCCTGTACATGAGGATGTTGCATGATGCGCCAGGGTCTATGAATACCCTCTTGATGGTGTAGTCTGCAATCCGCAGCTCGACGACAACGGCGTCGTTGTGAGGAGTAACGACCTTGTTGAGGTCGTTCTCGGTGAAAGTGATGTCGGACTCTTGGCGGGCAGGGATGTTGAAACGAGCTGCTCGGCCAGTGATGGAGTAGACATGATGAAGATGCTCTACTCGTCTCTTCTTCTCTCGAGAGACAGGGGTGTGGTTGGATTCGTCAATCATGTAGACTACATGACTGTCCGATTCACTGTCGCTGTCGATCTTATGTGCGACCTTCTTGTTGATTTGGTCGCGTAGGTCTCCTGTTGGACCTAAACGTTGGGAGAGGCTACGCCCTCTGCTGCGGACTGGGCTTGCTGAGGCGGTTCTGGCCTTGCTGTGATTTCTTTTTGGGGAACGGGGAGGCGTTCTGGATTCTTTCCTCACCCGTTTGCCTGTGGATTCCTCATTCCTTCCGAGGATCCAATTGTTGAGCCTTTTCTCGTCGGCCCATGTTTGCAGTGCGCGTTTTAGAACGCGACAGTCATCTGTTTGATGGCACCGTACCTTGTGGACTTTACAGTACGGTCGTCCAGATGTATCCTCCAGCTGTGTGAAGGTAGGAATCCTGCACCAGTGGTTGTGCTTGATTCGCTCGAATATGTAACCGGCTGGTCTTGTGAACCGGTAATACTCTCGCTGCTCAGTAGGCAACGACTTACCCTTGAACCTCTTGCCATCTGACCGAGGTCGCTTGGTTGAGTCAGACTCCACATTGCTGACTACGTGATTCTTCTCCCTCCCAGTGAGGGCTTCCTCGAGCTTGATATAACGATCTACCTTTAGGTAGAGCTCGTCCAGGGATGAAGGTCGCTTCATGGCTAGCGACTTGTGGAGGTCGGACCCCTGGGTCAGACCGTGAGTGAATGCGATGGTTGCAAAGGTCTCGTGCTCCTTTGCAAAATCCTGAATTGAGTGTAATTCAGACTTAAAACGAGCAAAGAAAACGCTTAGTGACTCACCATCTCGCTGTTTGACTTTGAAGATGGAATCGATTGTGACTGGGCGCTTCTTGTTGTGGATGTAGAAGATGACGAATTGTTTCTCGAGCTCTGCAAAGGAGCTGATGGATCCTGATTTCAAACGGTGAAACCAGTCGAGAGCAGGTCCGGTGAGACTAGACTGGAACAGCAAACATAAAAGGTGATCCTCCTTGATCAGAGGAAGGGATTTCCGGAATCCCTTGATGTGGTCGGTTGGATCTCCGACTCCGGCATACTGGTCGAATTTTGGGGCATTCAGCTTGTTCGACAAATCATGTTCAAGGATCTCCTTGGAGAAAGGAGACTCCTGGAACTGCTGGAGGGACTGTACAGCAAGTTGCTCCGCGGTGTGGCTCTTGGAATGGTGGAGGAGAGCCTGGGAGGCTTTGAACTCCGCCAGTTGTTGGCTGAGTTGTTCGAATTTCTGGTTGGAATCATCAGCAGGAACGACTCCATGTCCGCTATTTTCACCTTGTTGGGGGTTGGTTTGTGCGGCTTTCAGGCGTGCATTTTCTTCCTGCAAAAGAGTGATTTGAGCATGCAGATCATTGATAGTTAATTCTGGGGTAGTCATTTGAATAGATGACTTTGAGAAGGGTGGGAGGGTTTGGGTTTTCGATTATATCGAATTCCTTGCAGTCGGCGCCAAATGTATTAACCTATTTCTAGATTAATGCACTACTAGGTCAGGTCGCTGGGAGACTTGACCAAAGGGGGAGATTTTAGGTCGGGGTGGCTGCACCTCGTTGAGATCGAGATTGCCTACGTACTCTTAGCTCGAGGGGATTGAACTTAGAGATCAAGCCATCGTAGTTCTGTTCTTATAGAAGGTAGAAAGGCGTGGATCGTGGATCTTGCAGATTCTCCGTCATCATAATGAAGATTAATTGTGTAACGCGTGTGGATCATCCCTGTGAATTAATTATGTAACTGACGAGAATATTCTGTGCATTGAATGAGAGCGCGTGTGTGTAAGCAGGCCATGCTCGTTATGAGGTCGAGCTGTTGTGGACGAGCTACTAGCAGGTAGAGAGCGTGGCGACCTGGTGGATGAGTGACTGTGCCACATGGCTGCTTTTGATTGGTTGGAGTATGTAGTACCCCTACAGCTGTGCTGCATTTACCAGGCCGTCCACTGCTGCTTGACATTCTGCCAGGAAACTGTTAGAAGGTCTCACTGCTTTGCTCAGCCCTCCTTGCACTTGGCCATTGTGGTCTCTGAAGACCACCCCAACTCTAGCTTTGTTGCTTTCTTGTTTGTAACTTCCATCTGTATTCATCTTCATAAAACCTTCAAGAGGAGCAATCCATCTACAAGGCCTTATTGTTGGAGCTCTTGGTAACCTCACCATCATTTTGAGATTTTCTAACATTGGGATTTCACTACTACCACTGCTTACAGTTCCTTTAGTGAGTTTACCTGCAACCTTCATCCAGCTGTGGATTCTTCTCTTTAGTGCTTCTGAATTCAACTTCCCTTCATAAAAAATATTCTCATTTCTTGTTTTCCAAATCTCCACCATTGTAGCTCCTCACAATTCTCTGGTCAATGAACTACCATGCTCCCATTTTCACACAGCTTCCTCCAAGCAATTAAAATTATCATTGGTGTGAAAGCTGTCAGCTACCCATTTCCATATCTTCCTTGACTCTAGACAATGCCAAAGCAAGTGGTCCAGAGTCTCTTCTTCATTTCTGCATAGTACACATCTAGAGGCCATAGAAATACCCTTAGATTTAAATGTATTGTCCACTGCGACCCTGTTATGACAAAGTTTCCATGTATTGTCCACTACAGTATATATATAAATACTACATATAAGATGGTTTCAGAAATTATTAAAAACGCGTTTTGGTAATCACTTAATAATAGTATCCATTAAATTAAGCAACAACAAACATGTACCAACTACAAACTGACATTTCCAATGGTTGTCATTACAATATGTGATACTTCCATCTTGACAAATATCCATTCTTTCAGATATAATGTTTAATTGACCAAACTGCTCCCTCAAGATAATTGCCTTAATTCACTGGGACTGATTGTCTGAATAATGCACATCCTTAGGTTCAGAGAAGGTGGTTTATTACAGGGAATTTAATCAGCCATTTATGGGTTTGATTGACCTGTCAACCATGAGCCACAACATGCATGTTTCAAAAAGAAGTGAGACATTGAGCTCATTTTTTTTTATCATATACAAGCCTTATTGTTTTAGTTAGTCATGCACATACTGTCTTAATTTGCAAAACATTGAGATAATCTCTGAAGTAAACTTATTGCTTTCTTCTCGGTGTAGAGCAACAGGATGGCCTAGCTCTGACAACCAACTTGACCATTGTTGATGTAAGTCATTCTCGATGTTGTTGCGCCTTCATGACATGCATATGCATTCTCTATTCAAGATCAGGGGAGGAAAATTAGTAGTAAATGCTCACTAATGGATAATCTAAACAAAATCAAAAGTAGAATTGAATAAAAGCTTATTACAGTAATAACTGTTTACATTGCTATGGAAACAAAATTTCAAAAAATTTCATGGCAGGGGCACATGTTGTTACTGATCTAGATCAAGCAGAAAACAAGAAATAAATCAAAGATTTGTGATCAAGCAATACAAATACAATATTGATCACTAAGATGTACTTTATGCACTATATATATTATCAAATCAATATCTATACTCCAGTAGTGCAGAAAACCAGCTGTTATAACCATAATCATAATATATTTTTATTTAACAGCACTGATCGAGGTATTGGTCTGGTCATTAATGGAAGCAGATGGCACACCATATTATTGGAAATTAAATATAGTATTAGTACCATCCTTACAGATCTGTTAGGAAAGCTCATTGCTGGTGGCAATATTATTTTAAAGAGCACTACATCTTTTATCCACATCTATATAAGAGGTGCACTCCTACTTGTAATATGCACTACTGATCAGTATTAGCAACAAAGTGTGAATCTGTTCCTGAATCATCTTAGTACTATATATTTAGATCTGTAACATACCCGAAAATGATCGATATAGTTGGCTTTGGCTCTAGATTCATCGGTGATCTTATCCGGTTGTTCAATAAGGACACGCAGAGTAGCTCAGACTGCTCAGTGTGTCCTGATCCTGTTCCTATTATAGAGTCAAAGAATGGTGCAATACTGGATGACTTGGCTGCAGAAGCATTAACCACTGTGTTTGGCATGGATGCCGAAGGAAGAATTAAAAAGGAGAAAGCAAGACATGTGGTAGAGAATCTAGGCTTGATTGGAAAGAGTGAGGATGATAAACATGGTTTTGAGCTTCTTGGTAATTCTGAAGAAGAATTGCGAGTGGAAGAGGTAGTAGGTGAAATGGATGAGGATACATTGAGGCGTATGGAGCTGCTGCAACGTGCTTTCACTGTTTTTGATGAAGATGGTGATGGTTTCATTGAAGCCCTGGAGGTGAAGAGGGTATTGGAATGCTTGGGATTAGGTAATGGGTGGGATATGAATGAGATTGAAAAGATGGTTGAGGTAGTGGATTTGAACTTTGATGGGAAGGTAGATTTTACGGAGTTTAAACTGATGATGGGTGAGAAATTCTGACAGAGAAGAGCGAGTCTTTTATACGAATAGTTCTGTATATTTCCTTTATGAAGAATTTGCAGAATGCAAAAATAATTAATTTTATTCACGTGAAACTTTATCATGTATTCATTTTATAAGCCGTAAAATGATTATTATGAAATTTATCAAAACAAATTATGTCTAGTTAATTTCTTATTGCACAAGGATACCATGTCGATGTAGGACATCATATGTCACTTTAGAGTTGGTATGACTAGACAAATCTGAAGCACTTCTGTTCGTACCACGATCGATCCTTCAACTGCAACGTAGCTAACACTCAGGACATCGTAGAGAGGATGGGATCATGGATATCTTAAGTATGCTTGTATCTTAAACTTTTAAAATGACATTCCAATTTCCAGATACCTTTTACTGCAGATCAAGTTCACTGGACACTGGCAGGGCATGTTGTGATTAATATTTTGATTAGTAAAACTGACCAAACTGATTTCTCTGCCTCGATATGGTCTGTAATATAATATGTCGTGGCAACCTGTACATGTGATTTTGATTAGTATTAACCAACACTTAAGTTTCATAAGCGTTCTGACCACATGGACCAAAACCAAGTAGTCCCTTTTATGAACATTCTCAGGAAAGTCACATACACTACGGATTGAAGCGAGCAGCAGAGTTCTCACAAGCACTGTAATTGTCTAAGCGATTAGGAATGCTAAATGCTACAAGGGTGTTAAGAGATTATATTATACCTCATAAGCTCCAATGTTATCGGGATTTTTTACAGAAACCTATACTGTAGACCTGTAGTTAGTGGACAAAATAGGTGTTGGGCCCATGGTCCACCACTATTCCGTGGATATTGTCCACACCTTAACAACCACTAGGCTCAAGGCCATATCCATGGTGTAGGGTTTTCCTATGAGTTTCCTATGAGTTTCACTACGGATTGAAGCGAGCAACAGAGTTCTCACAAGCACTGTAATTGTCTAAGCGATTAGGAATGCTAAATGCTACAAGGGTGTTAAGAGATTATATTATACCTCATAAGCTCCAATGTTATCGGGATTTTTTACAGAAACCTATACTGTAGACCTGTAGTTAGTGGACAAAATAGGTGTTGGGCCCATGGTCCACCACTATTCCGTGGATATTGTCCACACCTTAACAACCACTAGGCTCAAGGCCATATCCATGGTGTAGGGTTTTCCTATGAGTTTCCTATGAGTTTCACTACGGATTGAAGCGAGCAACAGAGTTCTCACAAGCACTGTAATTGTCTAAGCGATTAGGAATGCTAAATGCTACAAGGGTGTTAAGAGATTATATTATACCTCATAAGCTCCAATGTTATCGGGATTTTTTACAGAAACCTATACTGTAGACCTGTAGTTAGTGGACAAAATAGGTGTTGGGCCCATGGTCCACCACTATTCCGTGGATATTGTCCACACCTTAACAACCACTAGGCTCAAGGCCATATCCATGGTGTAGGGTTTTCCTATGAGTTTCACTACCCAAAAGACCTGGACAATAGTGGATACTAGACCATTACTTATAAACCCCTTAAAGATCTGTTATGGCTCGGATGTGGGACTATTTGGTCCACACACCAAACAATAGGAATATTGCAGGTTAATTAGTGCCTTTGCTGGTTATTTAGAGAGAGAGACGTGTTCCATCTAGAGGATCTAATATACTACAGCTTAAATCTGTGATCATAATAATTGCACCAGACTCCGATCAAGAGGTCTGTGCCTCTGTTCAGATAACAGAGTTATATAGCGAAAAGAAAAAATAAAAAGTAAAAAAGAGGCCTTCCATGTTCTTACAGATATCCATATTAAAAGATTGGACAATCATACTCCTTGATGTAAATTCAAAGTTTCAAACTCATATACCTTGAGGTAGGGTGCATCCGTGAATTATGTAATATATATTTCTAATAGTGTTGCGTACAGGCTTATAGCCAACCTGCATTTCGCCATTCGATTCACAATACAATGCTAATATGCTGGTCATTTTAGTACTTCAACCTTACAGCCAAACTGCACTTTGCCCTATGCTTCACACTGAACTGACGAAAACAAATATCTATGAATCGTTCTTGACGGAAGAGCATATGAAATCTTACATTCGATTGGTTAATGTTCAAAATTTACTGTCACAAAATTTTCATAAGCAGGATAAAAATGTCTCAGTAAGTTACAAGTTGGAAATCATTATATGTGATGGCGCTAAGGTATGTTTTCGCATATTGAATTGAACCAGTTGGTATGACTTGAAGCAAATACCATTAGTGGTTGGACAAAGAACGTAGGCAATGCCCCTTTTAGAATTGTCATGAAAGTATTTGAGACCTTACCTCTTAAATAATAGATCGGATAGGATCTTTGATGTGAGATTTCAGCATGGATTCGGGTTCACTTACAACAAAAAATGTAAAAAAGATGGATCATATTCTTGATTGGAGTTCAACTACATATATGCACACGTTCTAAAATACGTCCAGCAAATCCGAGTTGGATCCAGCTCAAAGAAAGATGCAGTACTACTATATTCATGAAGGGAGGGGTTCCAATCTTCGGCATTTTGTCGCAAAAATTAAAGCGTCAGACTGGTTTTCCTTCTTCGGAATGGGGATATATCTATTGTGCCATTGTGGGAAGCTATATAACAGCGGTTGTATTGTCAGGGCATTGTCAACTCAACATGTCTTTCAGCTATGAACAATTATTTTCATGGGGTGCCATAATACATCCATTTGCAGTTTGTCCATGTCAGGCTCAATTACTTAGTTAGTCAGCTACTCACAAGTCGGCATCTCGCCACTGACTGGGTTTCCGTGAGCTTAAAATCTAATAACTTATCATTTAGTTGATTTAACGCGTAACATTTTATGCTGAAATTTTCACTGGTGATCTCACTCAGTACCTGTCTACCTGAAATCTTCAATAAGAAAGAAGCATATGAACTTTTATAAATGAATTAATCATGGAAGAATTTTAGGGAAAATTTTCTGTTAGAAAATGTATGTAAAGTGACATTTACCTAATATCTTGGCCTACTCTTCAAAGAAAAAATATCTTGCACTACATGTGCACTCAAACACAGCCCTAGATTCTTCAAAGGAAAGTGTCAAAGACTCAAAGAGTGATACAATCAGTAAACATGCCTGGATTGGGACATTTATGGATATATTTACCTAATATATATCTTGGCCTACTCTGCAAAGAAAAGTGCTGCTATAGATTATGCTGTTTGGCTAGCTTAATGGACCTACCAAGTACCAATTATCCATCATCCACTCTGTTCATCTACACAAACTTGACCACCAAAACATACTTGTATAATGTATCTTATTAATCACTTTCTGTTGGTGAGGCTTAACTCGGATCATCTAACCACCAACATTGTTTTATCACCTAGAACCATTAGAAAAAAAAAAAACCTACATGCCATCCTTAGATAATTACCTTTTTTCTTTTTAGTTCCATTGCAAGCACTCCGGCCAGTTAAGAAAAGTTTGGCACTAGAATATGACTAGCCCAAGAGGGCGATTATGCCCTCCGCATGGTCAGACAACCATACTGGTTACTCGTGCGGAGTGGTAGGATGAATGGGATATGATACATATTGTAATTAAGGATGGCAACTGTCTGGTTCGGGGTCATACACAGTTTGACAAACTATAACCCTAAACCTGTTCCACTGCCATCCCTAATCACCAACCAGTTAGACTAGCAGAAATATGTTCACATATATGGCATGTAAATTTGGATCTGGGGTTAAGAATCATGCAATGTTTAATGTAAATTAATTAAAGAAATAGTTCAATGAATAAGTTGGTGACTACTGACTTGGTTCAATGGGTCCATCACACAGAGACCATAAAACAACCTCATATTAGTTTTGTGTGTTTTGAATCTGTGAGAAGTGTGGGCAACCAAACAAAACACTTGCTCACGAGTCATAACATGACAAAACCATTCCTTTCTAGGCTTCCACACCTCTTTCTGCCTCCTTTTTAACTTTCTATTAAACCACATCTCTTAAGGAAAACCAAGCATCATTTTTCAGAGTTTATTTTCTCTGTACATCAATGGCAACACATCAATACTCCTTGAAGTTAGCTCTTCTCTTCTTTTTTTATACCTTTTTTACTTCTGTTTCTTCCATTCATGCTCTCAATGTTGGTATCCAAAGTACTGCTTCTGCTGGTATTTCTGTGGTTAGTAGTACTACTACTTGTTCTTAATTCTGCAACTCTTTTATTTCATTATGTAAAGAGATGTATATATTTGTACTTGAATTTTAATTTTAATTTCTTACAGAAGAAAGAATGTAGCAGGAAATGTGAATCAGATTATTGTGCAGGTACAGTATAATAATTTTTTTCTTGTGTGATTATACTAATGGACCATAAATGAAAAAAATAAATGGTAGTTAAGATAGATAAGTTTCGAAGACATACAGTCTTTATACAGTATGAAACTGCTCTAGCTATACAAATTGAATAGATAATATTGGTTGATAAGTGATTCATGCATGGTTCAAACTATCCATTAAAGTAACCATCAAAATCGCCAAATATCGATGTTGGTTGTATTGGAAAGTGATACCCTGCTATGGTGGAGTGGTGGTTGTATATTATGGTCATAAGTTTAATGGTTGGTTCATATTTACTAATTATGCTATTATTTGTATTTTCTTGAATAATATGTAGTGCCACCATTTCTAAGATATGGGAAGTATTGTGGACTATTATATAGTGGATGCCCTGGAGAGAAGCCTTGCGATGGTCTTGACGCTTGTTGTATGAAGCATGATGTCTGCATTCAAGTTCATAACAGTAAGTTCATTAGATCCGGAGAACATTTTATCTATTGAAAACAATTTATCAATTGAAGATAATTATATTTTTGGCAGTAGCTATATTAATCAATAATTGATTTGGCTGTCTTTAGACTCGGTTTACCGGCCGAGGTAGTGGGCAGTGTCAGTGTCAATGTGCACCATTGGCTAGGAAGAAGAAGAAGATTGAATCAATAGTTTATACTTAATCTGAACATATATCAGAGAAGTCTATTGAGTAAATGTTGAGCAATTATATATCAAAGTGAAAGAGACCTAAATGATTATCATATTATGAGTTGATGACTACTTCAGTTCATATTATAGATCAATTTGCATTTTGCACAAGCTTATACGAAAACAAATAAAATGCGTGTAATTCTATTTTTATTGACTATTTACATATATATGTGGATGCAGATGACTATCTTAGTCAAAAGTGCAACCAAGGCTTCCTTGATTGTATGGAAAGTTTTAAGAATTCAGGAGCAAGTACGTTCCCTGGAAACAAATGCGACCCAAGTGAAGTCATTGATGTAATCTCTGTTGTGATTGAAGCAGCTTTGCTGGCTGGAAAAGTTCTTCATAAGCCTTAATGAGTTTCAAATGTATATCTAGAGAGCAGAGAGAATAGCAGCATGTTTCTATTCTCCAAGATCCTCATCATACATGGTTTTAAATCTAAACTCTAAACTGTGGTAAGCAACATATTAAGAAGTATAAAGAAAAATATTTTACTTAGTGCCATACCATACTAGGATATTTTATTGGTGGTCATAATGTCATATATCTGCCAATTAAAATGTGTTCATTTTGTTCAGTTTCATGTTCATATATGGTGTAGATAGATTTGTTGTTCTTCTTCAAAGGGTAGTACATCAAGTTTGGATAAAAGAAAGTTGTATACTCATGGGCTTTTAAAATCCTACTGGTCATGTTGAGTGTCACAGTCTTGCAAAACCATTTGTTGTTCTAAGATAACCTGCACTTTTTACTGGGGTGATTAGCACTTATAACTATAAGGATTAGCTAGGGATTATACCGAGTGGATGCAGAGGATTTCAAGCCATTTATTCAATACATTTTAACTCAGTACATTACCGTGCGAGCAGCATTTTTGTCCACACAATGTGACTAGGACAACTTGGTAACCGGTTATGCAATTTTTATTGTTTCTTTTAGTTTTTCAGTCAAACATACAGGTGACAGCTGTATGGATGACAAAATTGCTATATGGATGACAAAATTCAAGAAACAATCAGAGCAAATTTTTGTTGACTTTAGACTAACCGGTAGCAAGTTTCCACTTGAGTCCACGTGGAAGATTGTGTGGTGTACAAGCAAATGTACCGTAATACACCATACCGAAAATGTACCAAATAACAGCTAAGGATTTCACAGCATCTCAACTGACAAACAATAACAAGTGTAAAAGTGATACTAGGAGAAAATGTTCCTTTAATAAACTTCAAGCAGCGAAGCACCGCAGTTTCTGCCGCATGAGCAACTACTATATCCATTCCAACCTGTGATGATCAGCCTCTGAAATGTCTGTCAGAGTGTGACAGTTGTGCTGCTTCAATTATATATTTGAAAAGTATCTCACATGAAATACATGTTCATTCAAATATTTTTCAACCAATTGAAACATGATCATGATATGTTTGCATTGAACATTATTTAGTGATCATTAGAGGTAGTTGATATCCAACAAATTATGGATGATGGATGGTACATATGCAAACTATTTTTATATCAAGTTTAATGCCATTGGAATAGTCTCCATGGAACAGATATATAATGAACAATCAACTTTGTTTAAAATAATAGGGATTTTTAGACTTAACCCCCTTTTTATGGTCACGTTTTGAGTAAACCTCTCATTTGTCAAATTTAACGTCAATTTTGTTTATAATTTCCCAAAATACCCTTAATTGATGTTTTAGACTTAACTCTCTAAAAAAAATTCAGTTAACAAAACATAACAATTTTTTACTTACCGTTGTTTAAATATAAAATATAAGAGGGGTATTTTAGGAAGACAAAATAAAAATAGATACAAAAAAATGGTTTTGCTGGTTTAGGAGTTGCTTAGAAGAATCCATCATCAGTTGACAAAAATGGGTTTTACCATCGACACACGCTGGTTAGACTTGCGTGTAACGTTTCACACTAGTTCAACTAGCGTGGAACAATTGATTTTAGAATTTGTCTATAATCCTATCTTTCCAGCAATTTTACCCAATCTTTTAGCAGACCGACCCACCACGTCCTACTTGGATGGGCGATTGCTTTTTGCATAGACGACGCGTTAGGGCTAGGGGTGCTGATTGGGGCGGGGCAGGACGGGGCGGGGGAATAGTGTGCGGGGTTGGGGCGGGGCCAAATAATCCCCGTTCTTAGGCGGGGCGGGGCGGGGAACGGGGGCTTAAGAAAGTTCACCCCCATCCCTGCCCTGTACAGGTCGGGGGACGGGGAACGGGGCGGGGCGGGGACGGGGAATGTGACACCATATATGCTGCTTAATACTGAATATTTATATAGTTTTTCCAAAAATTTGAAACAATTATTCTTGAATAATACTACTTCATATTCTAAAATGTAATGGTAAATTACAAAAGTGTGATGAAAAAAAAAATTACATAAGTGGGAATCAATATAATATAATCTAAATTCAAAAATTCCATTTCTAATCCTATAATACTCTCTTCTTCCTTTTGGATTGCAATATCACGATCTTCAGCTTCAAACCAATCTTTTAAACATACAGAAGCTTCAACCAAAGGAGGCACCAATCTATTCCGATAATCAGATAATACTCGTCTACCCGCTGAAAAAGCTGATTCTGATGCAACGGTAGAGACGGGGACCGCTAGTACATCACGAGCCATCATAGAAAGAATAGGAAATCTTTGTTTGTTTGCTCTCCACCAAGATAAAACATCAAACTCTTTATCAAATTCAGTAAGAATAGGTTCAGAAAGATACCTTTGTAGCTCATTCGATGCACTCCCACTAACATTGTTGATTTGAGTTTGTAAAAAAACCCATGCACTGTTGTAATCACTTGTACTTGATGTAGCAACATTATTTGCACTACTAGTAGGTGTATCGACAACATTATTTTGGGAAATCACAACATATTCATCATAAAGCCTAAATATTTCATTATGAACAGATTCACTAGTATCTACGCATTTTGTACCAGAAATACTACTTTGAAAGTTATCAGAAATATTCTTTAACATAATGTCCAATGCAGGATATTTAGCTCTAGGATCAAGAATATATGCAATACTAAATAATGTGGGAGTTTTTCCCCAATATTTCAGAAATTTTATCTCCATTGATCTAACAAGACCCATAAACTCTTGAACATGTCGATACCTTTGAAATATCACACTAATTGCATACAAATGATTTATAACAGAATTTGAAGTTGTATAATAAACTCCAGAAAAATATTCCGTGGCTTCAACAAAAACATGCAAGAAATCGCTTAACATATTAGCTAGTAACCAATCAGAATCAAGTACTACTTCAGGGCATGCTTTATCCTTAAGATAAGATTTAATAACATTATAATAAGGAAGTGCTTCATTTAACATTTCATAAGTAGAATTCCATCTATGTTTGACATCAACAGGTAGTCTTTTTAGGTGGTAAATCAGTATTAGTGCATACATCTCTAAAATGTTGATATCTTTGTGTTGAACCAAAAAATAAAACCAAGATTTTCTTTAATACGATGGATTGGTTCTTTGAACCCATCATCACTTAAGCCATCTTTCACAATCAAATTTAAAACATGACAACAACAACGGACATGCGATAATCTACCATTTAAAGGAAGGCCAGGTAAAATTGTCTTCTAAAAACTAAATGCTACAGTATTAGAACTAGCATTATCTAATGAAATCGAAAATATTTTTTCAAAGATACCTAGTTTATTAAGTTTGTCAATAATAAAAGTAGAAATAGCATCACCAGTATGTGGAGAATCTATATTACAAAATGAAACAATTCGTTTTTGTAATTTCCAATATTTATCAACATAATGAGCAGTAATTGAACAATATCCAAGGTTTTGGTTAGAAGTCCACAAATCGGATGTTAAACATATTTTTCCGTCAAAAGCAAGTAAAACTTCTTTTAGTTTAGTTTTTTCTTCTTTGAAAACTTTAACTATATCACTTCTAACCGTATGTCGTGAAAATGCAACAAATTGAGGACAAAATGATTTTTTAATCATTGATGCAAACTCAGGTTCCTCAATAACATTAAAAGGCAACTCTCTTTTTATAATCCATTTAATAAGTCTTCTACGAGCAACAGATTGACTATATGTAAAAGCAAGAATATTTCCACTACCATCTTGAGACAAGGTTGGTTGACCTGAGTCTCTCCTACGCTTTTTAGCATAACTTGTAACATGGTCAGCAAGATGGCTTGTGCCATCTTTTGGCGAAGCCCCTAAAGAAGTTTGACATACATTACAAACACATCTAAGCACACGTGCACCAGTTCTAGGATGAGGACCATAAAATGTAGTATAATGTTGCCAAACATCAGATTTTCTACTCGATGATAATTTTCTAAGATGTGCTTCCTCTTCAGGAGTATGATTATGAATATTAGTAGCACTAGTAGCAGGGGGTGGTATATAATCTGATTCGTAAGTAGGCTCACTAGACTCTCCAATTCCAGACATTATCAATGAGACAATAACAACAAATTGAGAAAAAAAAAGCAAAGAATCAAACCAATTTATCGATCATCGCAGGTCGCAACAAGTAAGCACCAACAACAACAACTTCAAGGTTCAAACCTTCAATAACAAAACAATAAGATATTACTTAATTGTTAATAATCAAATGGTAATATGCTGTGAGCCTTAGTTTGGATTTTATCAACTAAAAAAGAAAATGAAAGACTAATATCCATAACTGGAAGAACAATTCTACTCAAATGACCATAAATTCCAGCAGTAACATACTGAATTGTATACATATACAATATCGACAAAATCGAGTTTCAAGAATTCATTTAAATTATTCCATAAGATCTAAACATTGCAAATTGATTACTGAGTTGAAATAAACTCGCATAAGAAAATATATTTCACACAAATATGAATAATTAAACCAACCTTAAAAGATGAAAAATTGGTAAATTGTTAGCAGCAGCCAGCAGCAAATTGGGGAAGATTAATCAACAAATTGGTAGCAGCAACAATAAATTGTTGGTAATTAGTAGAGATTGGTAGTAGAGAAAGATTGAGGAAGATGATAGGAATTTAGTGAAAATAAAGGGTGATTTAGGTTTTGGTCACCACTTTGTAGTATAAATTAGGTTTTGGAGCCGGTTTTTTTCTTTATTAGGGTTTAGAGCTCATTTTTAAACCAACAACTAAAAAAACCTGGTTGAACCGAAAATATTTTCAAAATACCTAAGTTTACCCCTGAAACTCACGTGATCTGCACGTGATCACTAACCCTAATATAGTTTTGATCAGGGGTATTTTGGCCATTATAAACAATTACTTGGGTCAATTGTCGGTTCAGCTCTAAACCCTAATAAAGAAAAAAACCGGCTCCAAAACCTAATTTATACTAAAAAGTGGTGACCAAAACCTAAATCACCTGAAAATAAAAGATTGGTAGTAGAGAAAGAATCGATTTGTGAGTTGAGAGAGAGAGAGAGAGAGAGAGAGAGAGAGAGAGAGAGAGAGAGAGAGAGAGCCGATTGAATCGATTTGTGAGTTGAAAGAGAGAGATGATAGGAAGATGATGAAAGAATCGATTCAATTTATAGATTTCATAGATAGAGAGCCGGTTTGAGTTGAGGCAGCAAAGTACAGAGAGCCGTTTTGAGAACCGTTGTGATTTGTGAGTTGAGAGAGAGAGAGGCATGAATGCCTGATGTTGTTTAGCTGTTACTAACAGCCTGTTAGGGATTTGGACGGGGAATTGGACAGGGATACGGGGCTGGAAATGGGCGGGGCACGGGGCGGGGAACTGGGCGGGGCACGGGGCGGGGAACGGGGCGGGGAACGGGGTGGGGAACGGGGCGGGGCACGGGGCGGGGTTTCAATCTATACAATGAAACCCATCCCTGCCCTGCTATCCATTGGGGCGGATACGGGGCGGGGCAAATATTGGGGCGGGGCGGGGAGATAAAAAACGGGGCGGGGAACGGGGCGGGTCCGGGTCACGGGGCAAGTTGAGCACCCCTAGTTAGGGCTGGGTTTTTATAGATTTTCTATAATTTTGGATATAGAAGACCCATTAGCCCAGTCCATCGACACACTATCTGGCCCCCAAACTTAACAAAATATATTGGCCCAGTCCAGCCCACGAAATGGAAATCAAAATACAGAAGAAGTTGAAAACTTGATTCAGTTGGAAGGAGAGAGAGGGAGAGAGAGAAAGAGAAAGAGAGAGAGAGAGAGAGATGGAGAACAACAATAACAATAAGAGTAATAATAATGGCGTTAGTAGCAGTAGTGTTGGAAGTGTGAGTGGAAATGAAGTTGGAAAACCATTGATAGTATTAATATGTGGAAGTTTGGTTTATTATCATTGCGCTTATCGGAATTCAAGTCTTCTATCTTTAGTTTCAGATGTTTTAATTGTTCTTCTTTGTTCTCTCGCCATTCTTGGTATGCTTTTCCGTCAAATGAACATCTCGTAAGTTTCTCTCTCTCTCTCTCTCTCTCTCTCTCTCTCTCTCTCTCTCTCTCTCTCTCTCTCTCTCTCTCTCTCTCTTTTATTGTGATTTTGTTAGAATCTAAATTAATATTTACACACACAACGAAAATGTTTGTCAGGTTTTCAATCGAATAAATTCATAATTAAACACTTTTTTAGGATTTGGGGAAAAAAATAAATTCATATACCTTTTGTTATTATTTTATTTTTTTTAATTTGTAATCAAACATTGTTGACTTATTCAAAATAATTATTCAGTAATTTTTGTGTAACTATCATGGTTTGTTTAAGGTTTTGAGCATGATTCTCTGCTAATTTGGGGAGAATATTAGCCGTAAACTAAGCATAATACGCACACAAGACCAAAGGATGATATAAAGATGAAATTCAAATCCAAACTACAAAATGATGAACTAGAGCATAACTACATCATGAGGTTAACTTGTATGTGTTTTGAATAAAATTTTGAAAAAGTCTGTTGTTGTTTTTGGAACATTGGGGGTAAGTAACTTGTATGTGTTTTGAAGAAAGCGTATTCGAAAGTCTGTTGTTTAGTTTGAATATTTCAGTTGACTTTTATGTGGTGGAATATATTGTATTGTAGTGTGCCAGTAGATCCTCTAGAATGGCAGCTTTCTCAGGATACTGCCAATGCTATTATAGCATGGGTGGCTAATACAGTCGGGGCTGCTGAGTCTGTTTTGAGGGTTGCTGCCACCGGACATGACAAGAGACTTTTTCTCAAGGTTAGAAACATGTGACTTGCAACTTGTTCAAAACCTTTTGTTGATCTTTTTCACAAAACTATATTGCCCAAGGAAGATATTGAGTTTGGTACTCTTTTATTACAGAATGTTGCTACAAAGTTGAAAGTTATTATTCTAGTATAGGTATACAAACTAGAATATAGTGTATGTTTCAGACTTACAAAGTTTTGTAATATACTAATATGTATTGAACTACATACTTTGGAGATAATATTTTTACTTGTTACTATAATAACAATTAACATCTAACTTGTATGTTTGTAAAACAAGCTACCTCTATTGAATAGCTAAGTAACATTGACACGGTATGTGTGTCAGTGTCCAACACGCATCCTAAAACCACTCGACACGTGGACACGGATTGTAATTTATTTGTGATCCATTTTTAGGACAGAGAACATAACATCTCACCTTTCTTTTTTATCTTTATTTTATTTGTTGTTAGATGGAAGGACAAATTCTTGCTCATCTCTCTCCTTTTCTTCACATAACAGGGTTTTATAACAAATTCTTCCAAGATCATGTGCATGAGTTTGTAAGTGTGTCCAACATGTTTCACTATATGTCCAACATGTGTCCGTGTATCCGACACGGATATTTTTGACAATATGGAGGGTCTATGTTACATAAATGAATAGCAATTTGAGGACTAAATAAAAATTGTTATCTAGATATTCTAGCAAGAAACTAAGATATTCAGTGGTACTTTTAGATAGGTTGTGTGAGTTGCCATCCTGAGGCAAGGGACCACCTGTGCCCAGACCCAGCATTTATTGAAACATTTCTTTCCCAAAGCTGACTACTTTGTTTCTAAGTAACATTGACATGGATACGTGTCTCAGTGTCCTACACGGGTACGAAGTTCCCGACACGACATCCTAAATCCGTTTTGACTGATTGGGATTTATTTTTAATCTAAGATCTAGACATAAGAAATAACATCTCTCCTTCTCATCTTATTTTTTTTCTCTTTCTCTAGTTCTTAATAGTTAAGGGATAAAATATTTCTCCTTTATCTCCTTAATTTTTGCTTCTTTTCTTCTTCCTGTTCTTTTGTTTCACAGTTAAGCATTTTAATTGAAACTTTAACCCACAATCATATGAATCAGTTTGCAAGTGTGTCCTTGTACGCCCAACATGTGTAGAGTGTCTGTGTATCCGACACAGATCTTTTTTAAACATACTGTATGTCCATGTTACATAGTTTCATTCTCAAAACATCATTTGTTTTTCCTATTTCACATATCGTAACCCGTAAGTCATTTATTTCCGCTAAGCTATGCACACTTATCAATTCCGTTTATATTTTATATGCAATTGACATGTTATTTTCTGTAGACAGTATTGTTTGGGTTAGCTTTAGTTGTATAGTCATGATTGAGATGAGTTGCTTATATAAGTGTGAAATTGCCTAGGCAGAACTATTATAAGGTTGTTAGCTTCACACTAACGCTCAAATATGACATGATAAAAATTTATGTTTCTATGCGTTTATTCTGTTTATTATTGTGCATTCAAATGATCTCAATTATTTTTCATAATATTTTTGTCGCATCAAAATGAAAACCGGGCCTTAATCTCACACAAGCAAAACAGTTTTGCCCTCCTTTCGAATTTTAATGTTGGTCACTAGCTATTATAGTTTGAAGGGATTTCGTTCCGTCAGCGTTCCAAACCTTTTCCTTCTTTAGTAATCTATTCTCTATATCTTTCATGAGTAAAATAGAGGTATTGTACTAAGTATAGGATGTACTCGTGTTCCTAAATTCACTCTAAAATTCTCTTGGCGTGACTCTGTGCTAGTTTTATTCCTTTTAAATGTTTTCTGTTGGTTAAACTTTTAAGTTACTATTACAGCTTGTTTTACATGTAATTTACAAGTAATGATTAAGTTATCTTAGTAATGTGTTTATTAATATCATTTTGAATATTGCTAGAGTCATTTTACCAAGTTAGAACGCTGAATCTGTGTTTTGTGCTCTTATAAGGTGGTTGGCATTCTTTACCTGCTATCAGCTTTGGGGCGAGTGGCATCTGGTGCGACAGTTGCATATACTGGTACATATGATACAATGCTTCCTACATAAACGTTTAACTTTCCTACTTCTGTTCTTTCACGTCTTCATCATTTGATGTTTGAAAATTTTATAGTATTATGTTCACAGCTTGAAATTAATGTCATTGATTTTTCTGTTTTTTCAATTTTCTCGGCCTGGTAACTGGCAAGGTAATTAATATTGCATCGGAGATGAACAAACTCACATAGATTGGAAAATGCAAATCTGATGTGATCTGCTTTTAACTGGTCTTCCCGTAGCCATTAAAAGTTCAGGCTGTTTTTTCCGCTTGAAAGCGTAAAGGCTCTTTTAGTAAGCATGGACCAGCTTTCGGAGAGAATTTAGGAGTGGCTATCGTTTGTACCTTCCAATTACATCCCCACCCTCTATACCTCTCCTCTTATGAAGTTTCTTGATTAAAGATTTAGGAGTAGTTATCTTTAATGGGTACCCCTTTTGGTTATCTCGTCCCACTTTACCTATGCTTCTGGTGAAAAAAAAGCTAGGTATAAAGTTTTAGAATAATTTGAGTGTTATGTTTGGGATAGGTAGTGCTCACATGCATAGAATATTCTTATAATCAAGTAAATATGAGTTATTTAGGAGACTATTGATTATTACCTTTTTGTCTTTTAATGTTTGGTCAAGATGTCCATGAACTGTGTCATTTACATATGTACTTGTAATTATTCAATAGGGATATGAGTCCTCCATTGATGACTGATAAGGGACGGATAAAAAAAATTCTAGTTGAATAGAGAAATGCTTGAACAAGTTGAGATACACTTGTGTGAAATCATTTCAGTGTGCAATGAATGTCACATATAAAACAAAGGAACTTTACTTCTGTCTACTGGTAAAGAGATGTATATGTCTAAGATTGTTATCATTTACTTTATATCTTTTTTTTTTTTTTTTTTTGATAAAAGATTTACTTTATATCTTAATCTGAGTATCTGGTTATACAGGATTGTGCATATTTTGTCTATATGTTTTTGCTCAAAGCTCCCCATCAGTTGGTTCATTCGCATCTCACTTACTTGGGCGAAGAGATTCAGGAAGTGCTACACAAGATGCTATCTAGATTAAGGTTTGTAACAGACTGTTAATATCTCATTTGTTGCTATATGGCTGTATAGCTAGATGCAGTTGATGCTTATATACCTGTACAGAGCAAAGACTATTTCAGCTGTGACATTTTTTTGTGGTAGAAATAATATTGATTCATCACGTGCGAAAAATATGATTCATCTGTTACCTGTTTAAATTTTGTAAGTACTGCATTATATATTGCCTTTTAAGTAGTATAGCTATGTCCTGAATATGATTCTTTATCTTTGTACATTGTGTTTATATAACTCTATTCAAAGATTAGTGATTAGACTGATATAACCTTGGCAATTGGCATTAATGCAGTTGTCATACACCAAAACAATATAAGTATTCCTTCTAGTAAAATGATAAATTATAATATCTTCATTGTGGTCAAATAAGCAAATCGTCAGACTTAAGTTATAATTCAAAAAACTAGTATTGACAGAGTTTTTCACACACACACAAAACCAAACAGAACAAAAAAACAACAAAATTCGTAACACAATATCTTAAACAATACGGGATAAAGCACTTAAATAAGTCATAACTTTTTATGGGGATGCAAGGGAAAGTAAGGTTTCTCATTGCCAAGTTTCAGACAAGCAGCTCACAGCCTCGCTAATTCTGTTCTGTAGGCTCTGTAAGTGATCCAAGCTTGCATTCCTCTGTATTACAGGTGTATTCTGATTCAATCTATTCTTGATACTGTCGTTGCCTGTGTCCACATCTTCCAAACCCAAGGCTGAAATTTGTCCAGAGTCTGACACGCTGATATAAGATGCTTGTTCTCCTCTGACTCCCAAGGTTGGTGAAACGTCTGATACCTGGAATAAGTCGTGGGAGTTGAGTGGTTGGCTCGAGCTGGAATAGCTTTGAAGAAGATGATTCAAACTACACGTTAGGGATCCCCTAGCAACCATATCCTCAGCCAACTTTACCTGAATGTCACAGATTAGAAATATTTAGAATACGGATATATATTTTGTGGTAATATGTTAGTTGTTGTGGGTTTTGAATCGTTAGTTCCCCACCTTCAGCCTAAGAGCTTCCACATCTGATTTAAGAACTCGATTGTCAGTGCCAGCTTCACCGAACTGTCGATTGGCATTTGCAAATTGCTTGTATAGAGAACCATTTTCTACTCTTAGTTGATCAACTTGGGTTTCAAGATCAACCAAATGTGCTTGTTTTCTTCGCCGTGATCGTCTGGCAGACTCTCGGTTGGAAACCATCCTGGAGCGGGAAAAAAAAAACCAATGATGATTTTGAGTATTACTACACGCAAAACCTGAAACAAAAGCTGAAAGAACTTGGTTACTCATCACCTCCTGATCTTTTTTACAGCAAGAGGGTCCATGCTTTGTCCACATGAACCACCATCTATCTCTACATCATCATCATCAGATTGCTCCCTCGAAGAACCACTAGTAGTTCCCCTAGCTTGATTATCTCCACTTTTAGGTTTATGAGCCGAGGTTGGACTTCCAGCTGACGCAGTGGCAGTGCAGGCAAATGTTATACCACTAGATGCAGGACCTACATCGAAGTAAAACTCCCCAAGAATTTTTAAAGAAGTGAGTGTAACATGTTGGGAGCTAAAGGTAAAAGATCATTTCACCATGTACTACTTGGCTAGTGACTTGGCTTGACTTTGGCAGAGATCACTATACTCTAAACAGTATAGTACTACTTTGTGGCCTAATTTTATTTATTTAGGTTTGTGTTCAAATTTAGTTTGGTCAATTCGACTTAGGCAATTAAGGTCTCATTCGAGCACCAAACTGAAGGCAGAGAGTGTTGAACTCATTGGCTATGCTACTGGATTGAGCATATTATATCCAGTTCATACTATCTTTGTTCGAGTGTTGAGTTGGCTAGCAGTACTGCAGATGCTATATATGGCATTAACTGATTTTCATACTTAAGTTGTAAATTTATATCATACCACACATTGATGACTGTGAGTCAATTGTTGCTGAGATGCTTGAATGCTTGAGAACTGGATTTTGGCTCCACACAAGGCTTTCTGTTAATCCAACTTCACAACTTGGAAAAGCGCGGACTTTCTCCTGATTAAAAGACACAAATATAAAAACTCTATTGATACATCTATAGGAGAATCAAACATGTAGCATGAAGAATAAACTGATGTTACTATTAGATTTAGATCCATGGTCTAGTAAGGGATTTCTATGAGCAGTGATTTCTTCTTCATGTAAGGTGATTCAAGAAAAAATAGCGCCAACTGCCAACAAAGTGGGCCAAGGAAAAACTGTGGATTGTTGGGATCCTGAGGTTAAGTATTGGCTTCTCTACCCTCGACCTGGATGAGTCCTCGGCTTGACTCTATATTGTCAGAAAGGCCTGGAGGAGCCTTGGGCTTGACTTGTTAGTACAGCTGTACAGATGAATCAAGGGGTATAGAATCGACCTATTAAAATCATCTTAGTATATTTCTTGTTTTCTTTCTGCAATACGCATAAAACTTTAACCAGTTTCTTTCCATGTAGCATTGTGGTATTTGCTCGTGTTACCCTCTGTTTAGTGCAAACAGTGTTGCGCACTATAATTTGCTATCAATCTATCGTCTTTCTTAGCACTAAATGAAGGTTAAAACGCCTTAAGTGAATTGTGATTATGAATCCACTGAATGAGTACTCAATCCAGAAAGAAGAGTACATGAAATAAACCAAAACTCCACACTAGATAAAATTTGTCTATTAGTGAGTTGCATGCTTATCAATCAATTCAATCCACGTAAGCTAAGTTTGTCACCTTCTTCATCATGAACACCTGAACTAACCAAGTGAGTCATGCTCTCTAGATAACACATGAAAACTAATAACTAAATCTTCCAAATCATTAATACTTACTACTATTAATATATGAAATCAAGCTACTGACCTGATTTCCAAAACTGAAGCTCAGATCACTTGCACGAACATCTTGAAACCTTTTCTGGTCATGATGACCTTGTTGAACATTAAAAAATCGTCCTCCTTGTGTTTCTCCACCAATTCTAGCTTTCTGATGAACTCTTATTTCACCATCACCAACCTTGGATTCTATAGTTGTCATACACCTAAGGAACTTCTCTAAATCATCCAATTGTGATGCACTTCGCTTCATGTTGCGGCCAAAGACGGATGTATTATTATTTGAAGTTCGATCAATAATTTCTTCTATATGTTTTGGATCCATTCTTTGTCTTTTGGTGGTGGATGTGGTGATGGTGTGTGAGAGGGAAATGAAGATAGAGGGTGAAAGAAACAAGCAAATAAAAAGCAGTTCAAAAGAGATGACATAGGGAAAAAGCCAACCTAATATGGCCTTGTGTGCTTTATACATGAAGTTACCATACTACCACGGACGCTCATTATATTTACATGTAGGTTTCCCTCCTAAAAGTTCCGTATGTACAGTAGATCACATAAACTCTGGGCCATGCTCATATTCTTTGATCTCTCATTCTTTGATCTCTCCTTGTCACCCTGAATTCTTTTATTCTACGAAGGCAGAAATCGATCCCAAGACTTCACCCTGAATTCTTTTATTCTACGAAGGCAGAAACCGATCCCAAGACTTCAGACCATTCTCCGAATGCCATTGGTGTTCTTCGAGAGAAAAAAAATAACTTTGTAGAATTGAATGGATGATTGAGTGGCCATATATATCAGTAATATCTGATTTCAGTAGCACTTTTTGTTTAAAGATGCCTAGTAATATCTAGGATGGGGTTCTAAGTTTTGCGTGGGAGTGGTGTTTTGGCAATTAAGTGGAAGAATGGGGATGTTTAGTAGTGTAAGTACATTGGTAATGGAAGTTGAATTGGATTCCCACCGACTACAAAGAAATTGCTTTCGAAAACAAAGAAAAAGAAAGTTTGTGTTTCAGATCAGATAGCTTTAATGCCTTTTTAGGCTTTAAACACTTTACTTTGCATGTCAAATTACATAAATAATCTTTAAAATCTTCTTGGCAATTTGTTCTTGACGTGGTTTGTGAAAGATCTGACTCATCAAGAATCTAATAAAGTTGTTCTTCACCAAATGAATGTAGAGTTCTAAACAAGTGGATGGTACATAGAACACCAACAAAAGAATCCTTCCCTACTCTTACAATCTTACCCAACCAACCTTGAGAGAGTGCTGAGTGCACAAACTGCACATACCTTAATAACAAAAATGCTAACATTTTTAACCCTTACACGACATCTAACCCGTATGGCCTGTCACCTGTGAATATGCCCAACCATTTCAACGCAATAACAGCTACTCCAGTTTTGGAGAGCCTGGAGAGCCTTTGATATTCTTAGTTTTGGTTTCAATATATATAATTTTTGCTAGCTAGATACCAAGTTCCTGTTTTCATAAAGGTGGTTGCAATATATTATGACCCTGGGACGTTTTGCATAATGGTCCAAGTCCCCTTTCAGTGCCACTGTTACAGAGACATGATATTGTAGGCTGTTACAGGTACATGTTCATTTCTTGCAGAGTTGCAGACCATAACCAACTATCTCTGTCCTACATGCATCTTTGTTATTGAAGTAGAACCAGTCCTGCCGAACTACATTCAGCCAGGTTTCCACTTTGAAGCCGTCGTGATGTTCCATGCTAGAATTGAACATAGAACACTATAACATTCAGCCAGCTAGGTTTCCACAAGCAAAGAAGGCTGATCACAATTCTGGCAAGATACAGAACTATATCACTAATGGCTTTTAAGTAAAAAACTAATAGATGAAATAAACACTTCTTACTGTTCCTGCATCCAAATTGAAGTATTTGTTTCTTAAAGGTTCTTGCCTGCAGGAAGCACTTTGCAACTGAAGCAAACAAAAGTCTGTCCGTGTACCAGACAGTGCCGCAACATATGCACTAGTCTATGGAAAGAACGGAACAACAGAATATCCACGTTACAAAAAAACCATAGTATTATGTATGTCGGGGAAGTCGGAGGGTTATACAACAGCAATCTACAACCATTATTTTTGGATAAGTTACTATGGTATGCAAATAGGAATAGACAGTAATCAGAGATGTAGTCTTACCATCCTATTTTTCTTAATTATCTCAACAAATACGAAGCACAATCTAAAATATGATATATCAAGATTCTAAAGAAATCTTAATGTCTAACATGAATTCTAACAAATTAACATTCTTAATAGTTAAATAAGTCAAGATTTTAACAAACAGAATGTTTTGCTATTTAATAAAAAACACAAACAAAACACGAATAAAAATAAATTTAGTCTGTATTAACATCCAACCAACCTTTTATTTTCTTCTCTGCAATTATTCTGACCTTGCTCTTTCACTCTTTTACTTATTCAATCTTCCCAGCAGATAGAAATCAGAATCTCTAATTAATTGATTGTAAATCCACCTTGGTCATCTTGCACAGAACGTCGTCTAAACCCCCACACAACCAGTTCAATCGGCTCTTCCTCAGCCAATATCTCTTTGTTTTGATCTTCCTCAACCTTACTTAACCGTTCTTCCTCATTCAAGATCTCTTTGTTTATTTGTTCTTCCTTACTAAACACTAGCTTAAACAACCCAGTATTGATATCCACTATTTTAAACAAATCCCGTTTAGGCGAACCACATAAAAGATTTGATAAAGGAGCCTCTCCTACTACATGCCCTAAAACCAAAGGAATACCCTTGTCGTTCTCAAGATCTTCTTCGTTAACGCCTTTAATTATCTTGACACGATATGATAAATATTTCAACCTGCATTGTAACCTATAAACATATAAAATCTCATCCATAATCATATCACCATTATCACTTTTTCCTTTCACATGGATAACAAGTTGAATACCACGAATAGCTTCTTCGACAGATTTTTCTAGGGTTTTCAGTTGTGAAGCTTTTAACTGGTTGCTGCAAACAAAGTGAATCTCTTTATTAGTAAAAATTGCAATTGTATCAGAAAATTCATAACCTAACAACCATAGAAAAAGTTTAGAAGATATTGGATTAGAAGAACGTAAAGTTGATGGTGATGTGCTTATAACAAGAACATCTGCACCACCCCAAAGATCTTGTTTACGTTTGCTCCAATTTGTGTATAAACTTTTTAATCTCTTTTTGAAAAGTTTTAGATTCATGTTTTCTCAGAAAGTTTTTTTTTTTTTTAGGGTTTTTGTTTAGGATTTCGTTGGTTATAGTTTATATAAGAGATTAGGGTTTTGTGATTTCTTTTTTTTAGAGTTTGAATACGTGGAGATATCTTAAAAAAAACGTGAAGATATTTACAACCGTTTTTTCCTAAAAAATATCGGTTTCAATTCACAAATTAAAAATCCAATTTTCACAAACGTGGAGATAACATGTAAATATGTAATTTCCTTTTTGAGAAAATTTGTGTTTCGCCACCCTTTTTTTAAGGTAAATTTGCTCAACGCCACTAATTTATTTTTTATTTGCATTTCGTCTCAGCTTTGTCAATTCTAACGGTCAATTCAACTTTGACCTGTTCAAATTGTTATCACACAACAAAGATTTAGATTTTTTTTCTCTCTTTTCTTTTTGTTGTTGTTGTTCTTCGTTTCGTTGTTTTTCGATTTCTTAATTTATTGAAACTCGATTTCAGTCAACATATGTTTGATTAGTCAACTAACGGTTGACTTGGTCAACTAACGAGGCTAAGAATGAATGGTGACTAAACGCAAATAAAAAATAAAGTCGTGATGTTGTGCAAATATATATACCCAAAAAGTGATGATGTGTCCAAAAATCTTTTTTTTTTTATAGAAAAATGTATTCCAATAATAATATTAAGTTTTACATTTAAAATTTGAATAGCTTTCTATGTAAGTGATCTCATGGATGATTTTTTTTTTTTTTTTTTTTGTTATGGGCAAAGCATTTTTTTTTTTTTTTTTTTTTTTGCTAGGTAATCTGTGATTTTATTGAATAGAAAAAGTTACAACTTACAAAAAGATAGTCTTAGTTACAGTCAACTAAGCCTATTTGTCAAACCTAAAATACAATTGATAAGGCACTTCCCACTTAGATAGCCAGGAAGGCTTTTGATCATACACTTCTGCAACTCCATCAGAAAATTGAGCTCCTCTTTTTGCTGCTGCATCAGCAGAGAAGTTTCCTTCCCTCCAAATGTGAGAAATATGAAAAGTTTTAAGTTTAGCCCTTACTTCCCTCCATATTGCCTGAAGCTTCCAAGGCACTTGGTCAGTCCTAAATGCTGTTGTAGTAGCTGCAAAATCAGTCTCTATCCAAAGGTCCAACCAACCTCTATTGATAGCTGCCACCACCCCTTCCACAACAGCTTTGCATTCTGCCATGCAATTATTGTCGATGCCTATTCCTTTAACCAAGAGTAACTTAAACTGACCTTGATCATTTCTGAACACACAACCAATACCTGCCTGACCTGGGTTGCCATTTGCTGCGCCATCACAATTAACTTTGATTATACCAGGGTCGGGTGGCCTCCACATACACTGGCGTACCCTATTCACTCTTCCAAAAGAAGTAGAGATACCCCAAGTGTCCAAAACTTTCTTGTCTGCATCAGTGTTGCAAACTCCCTTTGATAAAATGCTCGTCATCAAAACATGTTTCCTGATCTCCTTCTTGCAGAAGATCATGTCCCTATTCTTGTTATCAAAATGCATAAAGTTTCTATGCTTCCACAAGGCGAGAAGAGTACCCACCACCGCAGCATTCCACAAGTGCTTAGTAACAGAGCTTCTCCTTTTAAACTTGTTACAAGCAACTATGAAATCCTGGAAGTCAAAAGAGACAGAAATGGGTTGCGCATAGCAGAGCAGCGCCTAAAACGCCGGCAACTCCCATCATATGAAATGGGTTCAACGTCCAATTATGAAATCCCTGGAAAAAGAGGATGAATCGGAATATAGCTGCTACACCAAACCTAGGTGCAAAGAACCAACCCGATTGACCTAATGGATAAATCAGGAATACAGAAACAAAAATAGCAATTGGACCGGAGAATGCGATTGCATTATAAGGCCGCAATTGAACAGATCGAGCAAGTTCGAATTGACGCAACATGAAACCTATTAGTCCGAAAACGCCATGGAGAGCAACAAAAGTCCATAGACCGCCTAATTGACACCAACGAGTAAAATCCCCTTGTGCTTCGGGGCCCCATAGTAGCAACAAAGAATGCGCTAAACTATTAGTAGGAGTACAAACTGCGGCGGTTAAGAAATTGCATCCTTCCAAATAGGAACTGGCCAATCCATGGGTATACCATGAAGTTACAAAGGTTGTACCTGTGAACCAACCCCCTAAAGCAAAATAGGCACAGGGAAAGAGCAATAAACCGGACCAACCTACAAAAACGAAATGGTCCCTCCGTAACCAGTCATCCATAGTATCAAATAAATCCTTTTCGTCTTTGGTAAATCTACCAAGGGCTATAGTCATAGTGATCCTCCTATTCAACTACTTCAACCATTTTCGAACACCTCATATAATTTTTGGGACATACGAGAGTTCAATCATTTGAGTATGATTCCTCGTCCGCTGCCACCCCCAATGGGTTTCGAAGAAAAAAAAATCTTTTCTTTATCTTTTCTATTGGATCATATCATAAACTGACCTGGGTAAATCCATGAGCCCAATTCCATTATTCCTTACTCTTCTTATTCAGAATAACTATCTGAATCCTGAATTGTCTTATGACTCATCAATCCGATGAATTTTTGGCATAACGATTCAAGGAACCTTAGTCCCTTACTTTTTTAAATTACGTGTTGAAACTTATATAACAATCAGTTGTTGACAGGTTTCGAACCCACACCCTCTCCACTTTGTGAGAGGGTCCTACCATTGAGCCACATGCTCATTCCCATCTGATGGATGATATGAACACTTTCCTGTCAAACTTGCTTGAGAATTCTTACATTTTTCCAATTAACAATTTCATAGTGTAGCTTATTTAATCGAAATATTTATTAATCAAAGTCAACTCTTCTAATAACAATCTTACTGTGTCTCAATGTTTATAAGAAGTCTACTTCTCTCAACACAATTCCTGTGTGTTCTTCATGATGCTTTCTCTTCATAAAATTCACCGTAGGGAGCTGGACATCAGTGATGGTAAGCTGATCAGTTCAGCGTCTGCAGTTTCCAACGATGATAATCTCTTAGGAGAGTTTTTCTTCCGTTTGCCAGTGAAATCACTTCTTTGTCAAAACATTGGTGTGCTCTCATCTCTGATCCTTACTTTGTTCGCCATTATAGCCTACGTAACTTTCCCAAAGTCTCTGGTATTTTATTGTACAAATCGTCGTTTCTTATTCATCCAGAATTTGATTTCATTTCCCTGGATGATCCAGGAAAACCTGCACCCTTCAAATCTCTTAGGTTTGTAAGTGATCCAAATGGAATAAAAATTGAACAGTCTTGCAATGGTCTGCTCCTTTGCCGTAGCTTCGGAACAATGTCAAAAGCGAGGACCTATTACATCTACAACCCCACCACCAGACAATACACCATTCTTCCCGAACCTTGTGGCATAGGCTGAAACATCAGTAGTTACATATGTAGCATTAGCTTAGCTTTTGATCCTTGCAAATCACTCGACTACAAAGTTGTCTGCGTATGGAAGATTGGGGATGCCATATATCAGTTAACGACCTACTCCTCGTACACCACCTTTTGGCGACTGCCACGGGGTGCTTATTCTGCGAGTGATATAGGCCAATTCTATAATAGTGGAGTTTTCTGGAACGGTGCCATGCACTGGATTAGTACCTCAATTCTCTATTTTGATACCGAGGACAATACGGAGGACGAGCAGCAGTTTACCTCGGATTCATTACTCTGCTTTGATGTCGAGACAGAGCTCTTCCGAACCGTGTCACTGCCTCCAAAACCAGTGGAACAAGGTGTGGTGAGGCATGATTACTTTGGTGCTTCCAGAGATCGTCTGTATCTTGTTGAAACGACTACAGCAGCCAACTCAACGTCCTTGAGATGGAGAGTGACCACTCCGGCTGGAATGTTAAATACCGGATAAATCTTGACATATTGACAACCGCATATCCAGAAATGGTCCGGAATGACCTGGATGTCTCATTAAACTGGAACTATTATGCATTTTCTATAATGCTTGTTGAAGAAGCAGAGATAGCATCTCTGCTACTACATACACCTGGTAAGATTATCTTTTATAATCTGAAAGACAAAACACTTAAAACTCTTCAAGATTTATCAACTGGCATTCATGAAGAGGGCACTTATTTACAATACTGGCGGTTTGATTCATACCAGTACATTGAAACACTTTCTTGTGTCTGACTTTATAGTTTGTACTGCTATGCATCAATAGCTTTCCTGCAGTAAATACGTCCTCAGGGTTGGGCAAGGCAAAAATGAGCAGTGTAATATTTGGTGCGAATAATTAAATAAATCTACATTTTATATTCTAAGGACATGCATATATATCCATTGGTACAGGAGGAAGCAACTCTGCCTGATAAAAATACAAGGCAATCTTGCTTAACAAAATATCATCATGGGACAAAATTAACCTCAGCTCATGATCTTAACATAGCTCATCTCATAAGACAAAAACATTGCATGGTCGGGCTTCTGCTAAATTAACATCATGCCCATAATGCCCCGTCTACCGCTGCCTTCAGCATTTAACACGATCAAATAATCATGCTGCATTGATGTCCAATGACCAATGTTTTGTGAAGACATCATTTATTGTTATAGGAGGCCTTTCTGAATAACCAAAATGTCTTTCCATGCTTCGTAAAACATCCAGGTAATACCTGAGGATGGCATGACTTTCAAACAGCTTGCACCCCAGCCTCTGTACAGTCCCTTCAATCCCTCTTCCCGAATAACTTCTGATAATGCTGCTGCCATGTTGGCTGGACATTTCCCTTGTAGTGCTCCCACCATTAAACGTTTCCTAGCCACCTCTAATGGAAAGCTGATAGTGCTTGCTGTAAGACCTGCAACGCATAGATACAGTACATAAGAATCTACCGAGTTGACTAGTTGAGGTAACTTTGAGCGCTTTGTCTACCAAAATACGAGTAACAATAAAGAGATAAAATGAAACAGATCAATAAGGTCCTGATTTCTAGAAGCAATGTACAAACAGATCCTATTCATGATTAAGACTATAGCAACATCATTTATGTACATGTAACCAGGGACAAAGAAACAAATAAACATAGACATTTCCTGAAGAATAAATTCATAAATCATAATAAGACTAAAAGAACCATCTTCTTACCAGATAGAGCTCCAACAAGAAGCATCTCTGCTCTGTTTAAGTTTTTCTTCTTCTTTGCTTGGCAGTATGAATTCTTCACAGTCTCGTACATGAAATAATAACAGGTACTGTATGGGAGCATGCCAATCAGTGTTGGACACAAACCAGAATACAAGGCACCAATTCCACCATCCTTGTATGTCTTCCTAAGGGCAATGCTGATACTAGGGTAAATTTCAGGACTTATAGTCAACCGATCCTGCGACAATGAGGAAAAGAAAGTTTATATCACCTTGCTTTCTTTGTTAAGGGAGTGCATGAGGTAGAATCGTAGAAGAGATTAAGACTCAATGTAACAAGACTTTCACTATCTGATGGAATCAGAGTAAGATATAAGCTCATAAAGGATTCTAAACTTAAAAAGCAATCATATCGCAAAAAGATGATGAATAATTAGAGATCTGATTCCTTGTCAAGGAAGTGATATATATATAAAAATGTAAATTAGGGTAAAAAAAGTTAACAAATACTCAAAAGTCAATAAGAAGTACATATCAGGATCACAATAACAAAGATATATAACAGACGTTAAGTTTCCAGTTTTCAAAGTATGGGGAAATGGTATATCATGAATCCACTTACCTTCAAAACTTCGAGAGGATGGCAGGCAAGTGTACTCACAAATCCGGCAGCTGCCCCACCAACAGCAGTCGGTGATATCCAAGAGAAAGAGAAGTTCAAACTCATGTCGCCAATTTGCAATTTGGGCCCTCCTTTCTCCTTGTTTTTCTCATGTGCTACAGTCACAGCTCTCTTAACGCATTCAAATGTGCCAAGCTCAATTGCTTGAGTCGGGATTATACGGAGCATGTTCACAGCATTGCCAGCCCACAGCCCCTGCCAACCCTGTTGCTCAATGACCTCGATGAAACTACCAGCAATGTTTCTAGGTCCTACACCAACCACCATTCTTGTCCTGCAAAATTACCACCAAAAACAATTCTGCGCCTCAGTTATTAGTTTGAGCATAACTAGCTTAGCTACAACAGCAATTCCATCCCAACCAACAACTTAGCTACTTCATATATGATACACAATTTCTGCAACATGAAACTCTTTGCAATTTCAAGAGCAACACAAAAATGTCCCTTTAAAATATGACAATGAACACAGAAATATAGTTTCTACAGATCTTTTCGTCATATTGATCTCCTCAATAATATAAACCCTCCATCTATACATAGATGACCGACTGAGTCCTCAATCCAAGGAAAAAGAACATCGAATAGGAAGATTACAACTACAATAATTCACTATCATGACTCATCTTGTTCACTAGAAACTCAGTCAAAAATCAGAACAAATGAAGTAAATTGTTGATGAGAAAATGATGGGTCTTGGGAGTAAGAGCTTATGTGATTTCTATATTGGCCAAAACAACGGCTACTTGAACTTGCTTAAGCCAGAAACATGCAACAGTGCTATCAAGTACATAACCACATTAATGTTTGTCAACTACAGTGATCTCATAAGAGCCTGATAATTAACATATGTAATATTTTAATCTACAAGCAAAACTCACAAACCCTTCAACTCTAAGTTGGTACAATGGTATGTAAACTAACTCAATACCATTGATTCACACATCCACCAATTAACCATCAATTTTTGATTTCTGAACAGAGAAAAGGAAAAAATTCTATCATATCCCTTTTAAGAACAATAGAACTTACAGATGTGGTACAATATTAGACATGCATCATAGGGTCATTCATAACTTGTCAACGACAGTAGAACATTCATCTAGATTTCGTCATCAAATATTTGAACAGTTCTCTCTGCATTTGAACTTTGAAATCCTTAGATTAAATAGTTGTTAACACCTTAATCACCTGATGGTTTCTAGGGGACCAAGAACAGCTTTAGTCATGGCACCAGCTAAGGCTCCGCTGAAAAACTCTCTAACCTCTCTAGTTCTCAGAAAGTCCTGCATCCACATACAATGTCTATTAGACTTCAGCTACAAATCAATGAGTACCACTGTCACATATATGCATTGCAAGTTCGCAAAAATTAAAAAAGCACAATAATTCAATTACATTCTAGAAGCATAAATAATATGACTCTTATGAGATAAAAAAAAAATATAAGCTTATCTAATACACACAAGTACATAACCCGTTAATCCAGTATATAGAAACAAAGGTATCCAGGCCCCAGGCAAGACATATTGACATAAACATCGTTGAAGGGACAGATGTAGTAGGAATGAACAATCATAAACAAAAAAATTCAATTAGTACAGGACGTCGGAATGCATACCCCACCAAAAGTCGATTCCAAATTTGTTAGTTCACTAAGACATTAAGGTTATATAATAATAGTTCATATCAACTAGTTTTACTGCCATTTTGTGTATTAGAAAACTACTTTTTCTACCAAAAATTAAATATTATAAAAGTAAATTTGGGTTAGCCATAAAAGTATTCAGATATTCAACACTGGCAATAAAATACCAGAAAAGGGTCTGTTTGGATAACTAATTCTTCCCCAAAAATGAATATACCATTCGCATTCGATACCCCAAAACTCTGTGATCAAATTAAGCAATAAACTAAAATAATAGAGAAAAGAAAACTCACTTTGGTGGCTTTGCCAATATTGGGAAGTTGAATTTTAAGCTGAAAAGGTAAAGGGTTATTTACTTTTTCAAGCTCAAGCTCTTTTGGTACCATAAGTACTCCATAAACATCCCCCATTATACAAAAGTTCTTCTTCTGTGATTCCAAATCAAATGCCATTATTAATATTATTATTATTAGCTATAAACCAAAACAAAGAAATGGGAAGAAATGGGAAGAAAGAACTCAATCATCAAATCAATATATATAAATGAAAAAAAAAAGAGAAAGAGACGTGCCTGTGTTGGCTTGTTTTGAACCATTGAGGAAGATATTTTTATTAATTCTGGGTTAGGGTTTTGAAAGTTGGAAGAATAGTCCTGTGTTTTTTCTCTTCAAAACCGACCAAAAATGGTTTCTAGTAGTTAATGGTGGTGGAGAGAGAGAGAGAGAGAGAGAGAAAGAAAGGGAAAGGGAAGAAAGAGAGAAAAAAAACATTTACATTTATGTCAATTTCTATTGAAAAGTGCACAACACATGTAGACTAAGACCTTGGTCCAAGTACATTCATGATTCATAAGTCAATTACTGTATTTAGAAAAGTCTTGAGAAGAAATGCTGATGAGCAACTCTTTTGAAAATCTATATTGTAATTTTTGGTGCCACTCTAAAGAAAAAAAAAATTAATGTTGCTTCTGATTTTATTGATTGATTGTTTTTTTTTTTTTTTTTTTTTTAATCATTGATTGATGATTTGATACCCTAGTAATGATATATTTGAAATTTGAATTACCCATTTAATAGAATGGACCATTGCCAAAATTAATCATGTTGGGCGGTTTTCGATTTGGGTTTTGGTGTGGGAGTTTTTTTTTTTAAAAAAAAAATTTATGTGAAAAATAATATATTGATTTTTGAAATAAAACCATTAGATTTTTTATTTTTATTTTTATTTGCAATCAAATTGGTGGTCCAGTTTTGGCTCATTCCATTTCAAGTTTGGTACCATATGAACCTAATTGAAGTAAGAAACACCACTGGGGCTATAAATCCATGTTTGTGACTTCATGTTAAAATTGAATTAAATTGAATTGATCCACACACAAAGAATCTACATAGTTTGTTTGTATTGGAATTTTGATGCATGTGTGTTTAAGCACATGGATTAAATGGTTCAATATAGTTAGTGAAATGTGTGGTAGCGTAGGAACATATTTTTTTTTTTAATAAATTAAATTTTATTGATAAGCTCAACGAATTACATAAAAGTAGAGGACAAACGCGCTACAAACTGCGCGACAAGTCCTTTCTGGATTGCAAACCCGATTCTCCTAAATACATATTCGTTCGAACCCGCAGTCATCACGTTGCTATCCATTACCTTCTGTACTCTCCTGAGGAGCTCAACTGCTTCTGAGCCTAGCAATCCAAATGTGTCAAATGCAAAAGGGATAAAACTATGTTGGTTAGCCCTACAAGCTCCGTCATGTTTCTCCACTTTTGTTGCTGCTGCATTGCTAGCTGCTAGCCCCACCTCAAAAATCCCAGCACCCAGCCCAACCATCGGAGACGCCCCTGTAATATCAACACACGCATGTTTACCTTCAGACCAGTTGTAGACCAGAATATCAGCAGGACGTAATGTTGATCTTCCTTCCTTAGGATCATTAAGAAAGTTAACAGGAGCCTCCTTCTTAACCTGTACTCCAGCCCGCCAGAACACATCACACAAGATATCTCTAACGTGGTCATGCCTGTACTTGAAGTCGGGGTAATGCTTACAATGGGTCGCATGGTCCCCGAAAGCATCAAGTCTGCTCTTCTTGCACACTGGCCAAAGTTCACCATCTGAATATAGAGGGATCATCAATCGATAACGAAGATTGGCACAATATTCTACAGACGTCATGCGTTGTCCAAGCCCTTCCATCGGGATAGCAAGGAGAAAATCTTTGGCATGTTCTGACTGCACACATCCAATCACGGCTTTTTGTCTAGTTGACAACTCAAATTCCCTCTCAAGACCGGAACTAATCTTGTTGTAGTATGCTTCTGCCAAGACATGTTGGGGTCTGAAGGGGACGGTAGCAGTTGGAGCAAGATTACTGAGATCAAAATCAGGTATAGAAAGATGTAAACTAGCAATGGCAGTATCGAAAATATTACCCATAGGTGCAGCCGCACAACCTCGAAGAATGTGGTCTTGGAGATCCTTGGTTTGAGTACGTGAAGCTACGAAAGCAAACTTCATAACATCAGTAGCACAATAAATACCAAGTCCACCCATACGTAATGGGAGGGTTGCCATACGCCACTGTAGATCACCAAAACCAGGTCCATCAGAAACCACAATATTCTGAAGGGCTGCACGAAGCTTGTGGTCAAACCATTCGGCTGTTTCCTGAACATAATCAGGGGGGCAAGTACGGAGAGCAAATGTGAGTTTAGATATTCCCATACAAGAACGTAAAAGTGCCAGCTCACATTGCGGATCCTTTAGCTGTGGTAATAAATCCATAAGCTGAAGTGTCTTATCCACTCGTTAACGAACATTACCCATAATAAAGGATGCATCAATACTTACAGCCCCTCAAGCAACTTAACCCCTCGCTGGGGACATGATATACCAACCGGAAAGATATCTGGATAGGAGCAGTCAGGATCAACAGAAGGCCAGAACAACTTTGTTTTAGACACATTAAGCCCAAGCCCAAGAGATGGTCCTCTTTCCTGAATGATACGAATAGCTCTAGCCACATGTTTTGTACTACCAATCAGAGTATCATCATCTAAGTACCATGCCTGCAACTGCAAGTGGCATTCTGACTGAATGTGGTCTATCAATGGATGCAAGACCAAAGCAAAGAGAAGAGGCCCCAAAGGGTCCCCCTGTTGTATCCCAGCTGCTGACCAAATATGAGTAGACCCTAGATACAATTGAGCAGGTTGGCAATAGAGGTATTCGACCCATAAAGCAATAGATGGACAATGACTGCATACCTCCCGTAGCATAGCAGACCAATCAACAAGGTTGAAGGCATTCTGAAAGTCCACAAGCAGCATAGAAAGCGATATGTCATCCTTGTTGGCATAAACCAACCGATTAACAGCATGCAAAATTGCCTCTGCTCCACCAGGCACACCAACCCCAAACTAAAAATCCTCTAGATATGGGACAATATCCTTAGAAACTCCTCTCATTGCAATCTTAGACACCAGGCGATGCCAAACCATACCCACAACTATTGGGCGAATGTCGTTACCTGGCTTATGTAACACCCATGAGTTGGTGTTAGTCCCACATTGCCAAGGAAGTGGTTGTATTGGTAGTATGTAGAGCTTAACCATACTCTAACTAATGTCAAGGCCTTTTGGGGTAAACCACATGGGTGGGCCCTGATCCAAAACCCTCTACTGCTGGATATCAGCAGTGACTAAAGGGGGACAATATTGACATTAGCGAGCGGTATGGTGCTCGAAGCACCGGGATGAACGAGGACGAAATCCCGTGGCGTTACAGATGGTATCAGAGCCGATGACGGGTCGCCTGTTGCAGGTGGGAAAGTAAGCTGGAATGGCCCAGGGAGCGCCAAGTACTTGTCTCACTTGGCAGGGAACGTCGGAGATTTTGGGACTGTACTGAGTATACTGTAGAGCCGAGGACGGCTCTATTTCTAAGGTGGTGAGATTGTAACACCCATGAGTTGGTGTTAGTCCCACATTGCCAAGGAAGTGGTTGTATTAGTAGTATGTAGAGCTTAACCATACTCTAACTAATGTCAAGGCCTTTTGGGGTAAACCACATGGGTGGGCCCTGATCCAAAACCCTCTACTGCTGGATATCCGCAGTGACTAAAGGGGGACAATATTGACATTAGCGAGCGGTATGGTGCTCGACGCACCGGGATGAGCGAGGACGAAATCCCGGGGCGTTACAGCTTAAGAAGTGGGGTGAGAGGCGCACTAGCTATGAATTCTGCCAAGACCCGTGGGCATCGACCTTGTAGCCATAAGTTCACAACCGGTGTCATGGCCTCCATAAGATCTGTGGCTACAGCGGATGCAGCCCCACTCATAGCATCCAATAGGTGTTGGGCCCGGAGACCATCTCTCACGCAAGACGTCCCTTTGGGGAAGGACCTGATGCATGATAATATCCCATCCCTCTCAACTGACAGAGGCGGCTCAAGTAAAGGAATGTCGGGGACAGATGGTGGTGGATGCTTCGGGTGTTTATCCTCTAAAGCCCACTGTGTCTCTGGAGTGTTCGGAGAAACCCCTGATGATGCCAACACCTTCACGGCTGCTGCAAAGTGCCCGTCTACAACCTTTTACAAACACCGTCGTACATTCTTGTTTTGGGACTGTCGAGATGGTCGTTCCAGCGGAGGTTCTGTGTGCGTGACCCTCTCAATCAGCCGAAATATACCCCCATGCTCGTTCCAAATAGAGAGAACCTGCAAAATCTGATTTTGCTGGAGATATTTCCGAGTACCAGATCGACGCTCTTAGCGATTCTGCAGATGGAACACTTGCAATGTACAATATGGAAGTAGGAGCAATCTAACCCATGGCCCTGTCGACATGGGGTCTGCAATAACCTCATACGAGACTGACTTCAATGCACAGGAAAATGTTAATCGACAAGGACGTGGAATACTTTTCACTGTGCGGAAAGGTCTACAGAAAATACGATCAAGTGATATCTCATCTAAAGAAGGTGCAATAATAGAAAGGTGAGTATCGATACCAGTGTCCCCTCCTGCTATAAGTGCGGGTGGATTATCAACATGCACAAGCTGTGGTGGTTGTATACCTACAATTGCACACTCTAACTCACGGGTCTCCTTTCGCGCAGGTGGTTTGATGACTGCACCATCCGGATGTTTACATTTTATGGTCGATGCATGGATACCAAAACAATCACCACACATCCATTTGTTCATCCTCTTCAAAGTATTGTCAAGCAACGAAAATAAACCTATATCAACTTTGATCGCATCTCTCAGCCTGTCGATGTCATTTACCCTCTTCAAGTGATCTTTCTTAACATGCGTTGGGATGTACGAAGATTTGTATCCATTTCCACACGGTCCATTTGCGCATCCATCAAAGTTTCGAAATGGACAATGGATACTCTCCATCAAGCAGCCAATTTTTTTTTTTTTTGGGCTTGGCTTGGCTTGAGCTGCTAGTTCTGCTGGTCTGGCTGCTAGTTCGGCTGGCTTGGCTAGCTGGACTGATGATCAGAACTCGGCTCGGCTTAGACGGCTCGGTTCAGATTTGAGCAGCCAAATTTACGAGACCAGTTTTTTTTTTTAATTTGGGAGGTGATTGGAGGGAGGGGAAGAGAAGGTTGCTGGTGGGGGAGGGGGAAAGAAGGTAGTTGGTGGTAGTAGGGAAGGGGGAAAGAAGGATGTTGGTGGTGGCGACGGAGAAGGAGGTTGCTAGTGGTGGTGGGGGACGGGGGTGGGAAAGAAGAGATGGTGATGGACTGATGGTTTTGATGTGAAGTTGGAAGAAGAGGAAAGTTGATGGTGGCGGCCGTTAGTCACGAAGGAGGTGACCACATGGCGACGGCGGGGTTTTTTACATGGCGGCGGTTTTTTTTTTTTTTGGTACAGCTAACTTTTTATTTCTTAATGGCTCTAGGAAAACTTACACCAGAACTGTCACTTCTAAGATAATTACAAAGAAAATAAGGTGGTGTAATCCACCACATAGAATCAGAGGGTTTTAGAAAGTCATCCATTGATTGAGGTCAGTTGTGATTTCCAGAACACTGCTCTCTTTCCCAATCAGGTTGTGTTGCCTTAGAAGAAGCAAAACAGGCCAAAGCATCAGCACAAGCATTTGATTCTCTATAGTTCCAAGCTATTTTAAATTCTTGAATCTTTTCCAAATGAAAAAAGATCTCCTTGAGCATGTTTTTCAAAGTCCAGTGGACATTCAAATTTCTCTTAGTCACTGCATTATATATGTAGGGGTACTATATACAACATACATGTGGCACCATCTCTACCGTCCATCATGGTGCCACGTGTCAACATCTAACGGGCTCTCTCTTGATGGCATAAGTTACAAAGTTAAAGCCAATTACTACAAAGATATTCTCTCATCATTACCTTCATAAATGCTAGGAATGGAGTTACATTGTAGCCTATAAATATGAAGGCAAGCTACTCATTCTATTCATGTTCTAATCTTCTGATAGTCTAATGCTCTCAACACTATCTCATGGTGAGGTCTCATGATCAACGACCTCCCCAATCTCTCATGATGAGACCTCACATCTCAGGTCTCATCTCTCTCGAGCTCTCCTCATAATTGAGCTCCCATTTTGTATCACCACCACTACTATAATAAACTTCTTTCTCCCTCTCCGTGGATGTAGGCACAATTGTCGAACCACGTATACAATGGTGTTCATGTCTCTACTTTATTATTATTGTTCATCATCATTCATTAATGTATTGACCAACCTCGCAAATATGGTTAATACATTAGGCGCCGACTACAGGGACTTGGGATTTTCTCAAGCGAATTCCACCCACCAACCCCACCATTACACCATTGTTGTAAGGTTCTCAAAGTGGTGGCTTTCAAAAATTCAACAAATTCTAAAAGGTAGAACTACAACCCACAATGGGGGATTGAAGCAATCTTGGTCACAATTATTGTGAAGCTCGGCAAAAACAAGATCTTAGCCAGGCAAATTTCAAGACCTTGGCTATTCATATGGAAGCAAATCATTCAAAAGCTAATGGCATGGTATCAACTCTCAAATGCCGACCAATGCTTCAAATTTTGAAGAAGGGGGCTACATATCAATGGACCAAGGAGTGCGAACAAGCTTTTGTCAACCTCAAGGCATACTTATCCACTCCACCAGTTCTCACCAAGCCCACTAATGGAGTTCTCAGGTCATGCAGAAAACTCCTCACACATTCAGGTCTTTAATTGCGACCTCTCCAACACTCATGTCTCGTCGCGACCTCACGTCATGTTCAGGTCTCTAATTGGGACCTCACCAGGTCTATCAACGACCTCTTCAAATTACAGGTCTTTCAACGATCTCAAGAATTTTATGCCATACAGGGGGCTATTCTCACTTTATCTAATTTCTTTAACTTATTAGCACAATTAGCTATTAATGATATTTTTTGCGTAGCTCTTTCTCTCAGTGCAGGTCACAAGAACACGACCTCACTCCCCATGATCGAGCTATTTTTGCACAAATGTGCCACATTGCATTCACTGAACTCTTTACAAGTGAAATGCTTGATATCAAATATGGCCACCCTTATTGACTAGTGAGTCACTCGTATGCGGGACGACCTCAACCACAATTCTCTAGCCACATGCCTGGTCGAACGCATTCACTCTCAAAGCAATGCAGACCCACAAAGGCCACATGCCCGAGAATTGTCAAACAGGTCTCCACGCTGCGACCATTCACTAGATCGGGCACCAAAAGGTTCCAAGTAACTCTCAAAACACTTGGTCAACCAATGCTCTTTCTCAAACGAGCTACATTTGCACTCCAAAGTGCCACATCTACCGAAGTGTCCAATCACAAGGCGACAAAGATAGTACATACAAGTCATAAGGAAGACGTACAATTCCATGTAAGTCTTTTATTGAATTTTATAATGTTTCACATGCTAACATTATCAGGTCTATGCAATTCGATCACAAAAATGCGACCACCTTAAAGCATGACCGAGACCAACCACCCACGCATACAAGATGACCCACTTCAGTACGACCTGCTTGCAGCAGTCCATCCGGTCTACATACCTTCTGAACGAGCTACCAGGTCTCCCTGGAACTAACTAGCTCGTTGTACACAAAGTCATGATCGAGTTGCCATTACCACAAGGGACGTTCATCGCGTCCTGCAAATCTCAATGATCAAGCTCATCAAAATTTGGGGTGGATCGACTTCGTTAAGGAACCCCAGATTTTATTCATCTTGGGGGCTAGATCGGTTCGTTCACTTCTTTGTCAGCCCGAACCCCGTTCGACCTAAAAAGAGGGGGCTTATGTAGGGGTACTATATACAACATACATATGGCACCATCTCTACCGTCCATCATGGTGCCACATGTCAACATCTAATGGGCTCTCTCTTGATGGTACGAGTTACAAAGTTAAAGCCAATTACTATAAAGATATTCTCTCATCATTACCTCAATAAATGCTAGGAATGGAGTTACATTGTAACCTATAAATATGAAGGCAAGCTACTCATTCTATTCATGTGATCTTCTGATAGTCTAATGCTCTCAACACTATCTCATTGTGAGGTCTCATGATCAACGACCTCCCCAATCTCTCATGATGAGACCTCACCTCTCAGGTCTCATCTCTCTCGAGCTCTCCTCATAATCGAGCTCCCATTTTGTATCACCACCACTACTATAATAAACTTATTTCTCCCTCTCCGTGGATGTAGGCACAATTGCCGAACCACATATACAATGGTGTTCATGTCTCTACTTTATTATTATTGTTCATCATCTTTCATTAATGTATTGGTCAACCTCACAAATATGGTTAATACAATAGAGTAATTGGGAGTCAGTTTCCACCATGAAATGTGAAATTTTCAGTTCAACACAAACTTGAATTCCAAGGAGAAGGCCAGGGAACTCAGCAACATTGTTTGTAGCATGAGGAATAGGTGAGGCAAAGCCGAAAATGAAGCTATCATCAGCAGTTCTCAGAATACAGCCTGCACCAGCTGGTCCTGGATTCCCCAGTGACGATCCATCAGTGTTGAGCTTGCCCCGAGGTGGAGAAGGAGGTACCCATTTAATCATAATAATTTCAGAGTTTGGCAACCTGTCTTCCTTTTCAGAGAGATTCATAACTCTGACCATTTCTTTAGCTTTAAAGATACAAACTTCCGGTCTTGGGACAATGTGATTAAAACATGCCTCATTTCTTGCTAACCATAAGAACCAGAGAGTCGCACAAATCTGCTCAAGTAATTCTGTTAGAGGGCTTGCCATAAGAGTAGTCAAGAGCTCCTTACAGATATTGGCAAAAGATATGTTTTGTCGCAAGAGGTATGTGATAAACTGGTGGCACCCCATGTTGAGCCAAAGAGTTCGAGCAAAACCACACTCAAAGAAAATATGCTTTTGGGAGTCTTCAGCAGAGTTGCAGAAAAAACATAAATGGTTGACATAGAAATGATGTGATGCCAATAAATCCGAAGCCGGGACGACACCATGTAAACACTGCCACATAAAGAATTTCACTTTATATGGGAGGTTCAGTTTCCAAGTCATTTTTAAAACCTTTTGAAGTTGTGAATCTATGATCGAATTGTTGTTTATCGACTTCCATCATCCAAGATATGCAGATTTCACCTGAAAATTCCCTGAAGCATGCCAACCCCAATACATGTCATCAGAATCACTTTGAACTGAGATATGCATAGAGACAATTTTTCTAGCAATATGATTAGGCCAAATATTGAAAACCAGGTTCCAATTCCATCTTGAAGTGCCCTGAATAATAAGACTTGACACTTTTTGTAAGTTGTGATTGTCCAAGGTTCCTGTATGAACTGTTCTGGTCGCAAGAATCTGTTGTGGACAGAGATCTTCAATCCACTGATCATTCCATATATTCACAGACTCCCCATTTGCAATTCTCCACATAATTCCTAATTTAAGAATGGCTCGCATCTGGCACAATTGTTTCCACATTAAAGAAGCCCCTTGTGGAATTTTTGCTTCAAAGAAAGAGGAGTTGTGAAAATATCTTTGCTTCATCTGGGTTGCCCATAGCGAAGATAGTTGAATGAGCTCCCAAGCTTTTTTGCCAAAAAGGGCATAGTTCTGAAGTTGGAGGTCTCTAACTCCCAATCCACCTAGTTGTTTTGGTTGACATACAATAGACCATGGGAAATAATGCAGTCTTCTTTCATTGGTGGAGTGTCCCCAAAAAAAAGCTCGTCTTAAGGCATCGATCTTATCAACAATTGTGGCTGGGAGAAGGGTGCAAGATATTAAATGCGACGGCATGGCAGAGAGCACAGAATTGACAAGGGTAAGTCTTCTTGGTTTCGAAAGGGTTTTGGCTTTTCAACCAACCAATCTATTATGGAGTTTGGCCATAAGAGAGCAAATTTTCTGACATTTGCCTTTGCCTATAAGAGGAGGTGATCCCAAGTAGTTATTTAGAGATGATGAAGTAGGCATTTTAAATGTCCTTCTAAGGAAAGTCACAACTCTTCTATGAAGCTTCGGATGATGGATGATGATAGACTTTTCTCTATTAATAGTCTGTCCAGAGAACTTGCTGAACTTTTCAAGAACCTCGTCAATTGAATTTTGCTCATCCAGCCCACATCTTCCCATCACTAATAAGTCGTCTGCATACATTAGATGGGAGACCGGTTTTGACCATCTCCGAAGCTTGATACCATTAATCTTCTGTTGTTCCTGTAACTTGCTCAGATTAAGAGATAAGATTTCGTTGCAGAGGATGAATAAATAAGGTGACAAGGGGTCTCCCTGTCGGACACCTCTTGTAAGAGTAAAATTACCAAACACAGCCCCATTAAGAAGAATAGATAAGGAAGGAGTGGATACACAGAACATAATTCTTTCAATCCAATGTGTTGTGAATCCAAATTTCCTTAGGGTTGCTTTAATAAAACTCCATTCCAGCTTATCATATGCTTTTTGGATGTCAATCTTAAGAGCAAAAAAATTTGATCTTCTATTGTTTTTCCCTCATATCTTATGCATGAACTCATTAGCCAATAAAATATTATCATGGATGTTTCTCTTAGGAAGGAAAGCAGCCTGAAAAGGGCTAATAATCCTTTGTAGAATAGGCATCATTCTATTTACCATAATTTTTGCAATAAGTTTGTAAACAATGTTGAGGAGACTAATAGGCCTATACTTATCAGGTGAAGAGGGATTTAAACATTTAGGAATCAAAACTAGGAATGTATCATTAAAGGGGAGCGAGAAAGTACCAGATCTGAAGAAACTTTGCACTGCATCACAGATTTGATCCCCAATTAAACTCCAAAATCTTTGGAAAAAGATTGCCTGGAATCCATCAGGTCCTGGCGATTTTAAAGGCTTCATTTGTTTTAAAGCCTCTCGAATTTCCAGTCGAGAGACATCTTTGTCAAGTTTATCACACTCCTCTTGGTTCAGAACCGGTGCAGTAATGTCAAACAAATCACTAGAGTGAAGTTCCATATCAGAAATTTGCGATAAGGCCATTAGAGATCTTGGAAATAAGATACAAGGCATTGTCCAATCTGGTTTCTATGAGTCAGGACATTATCATCAGCATCATGGAGTTGGTGAATGAAATTTATTTCCCTTCTCTGTCGTACTAGATTATGAAAAAACTTAGTGTCAAGCTCACCAAGTGTATACCAATACATTGTACATTTTTGTTTCCAGTGAATTGCCTGTTGAGTAAGAGATTCATTGTACTGCTGAATCAGAGTGTTTTCTTTAAAGTGTAGTTCATGGGGAATCCATCCTTGAGTCAACAACTCTTGTTGCATTAATTGCTGAACTTGATTCAGTTTGGTGCTAATAAAACTCAATTGTTGATCAACTTTTCCAAAAACTAGTTTGTTCCATCGTTTTAAATTATTTTTACAGAGTTCTAGTTTTTTACAAACTCTGTAAGATGGGGAACCCCAGAGATGAGTTAAGAAGGACTCCATAACCACCACAGCACAAGTTTCATTTCGGAGCCACATTTCCTCAAATCTAAAAGGTTTTGGTAACCTGTCAACTTTGAAGAATTTGAGGATTAGGAATTTATGATCAGAGTTATAAGCTTAATCATGGAGAAGTTTAACATTTGGAAATTTCAGCAGCCATTCTACATTAGCAAGTCCCCTATCAATCCTTTCCCAAATTCTCCTTCCCCCCATTTGTTTATTGCACCAGGTAAAAATATTCCCAATAAATCCAAAGTCTGCAAATTCACATTCATCCATCATCTCCATGAAGTGTCTTGCTTTTTCATAAGAGATAGGTCTTCCCCCAATTTTTTCCTCTGGTGAGATGATTTCATTAAATCTCCAATGGCTAGCCAAGGAATTCTAAAGTTTGTCTTTAAGGAACAAAATTTTGACCATTTTTCTTTACGAATTGGTGGGGAAGGTGAACCATATACAAAAGAAAGTAATATATTCTCATAATCATCAAGATCGTTACAAGTATTCAAAAAACAATCATCATTCAGTATAGTGATCTCAATCTTGCAGTGGAGGATCCAGTTTTCAGCAAGTAGAAACTCTATCTTTATCCATTTCTGCCACATCAGCCATAGTCCACCCGATTTTCCTTGACTTGGCATCACAAAATTCTCAAATTCCCTAAAGTACTTCAGTAATTTTCTAGACTTATTTACATCACATTTGGTTTCTACTATGAAAACTAACATAGGCCTTTCTAATATAATTTTTTTCTTTAGCTCTTCCATTGTTGTGTCGAGGCCAGCTCCTCGACAATTCAACATTAATAGACTCATGGACCCAGGTGGAGTTGTTTCCAGCCAACTGCCTTCACCGTCTGTTTGTTTAACCGCACAACAGCTCGCGGATTTGAACTTCCAACTGAGTCTTGAATCATCTACACCTCATGAACATCTCCCATTGAGATTGGCGTTTTCCTCCTTTCTTCTCTCTCAGCGAAAACATGATCAATTTCCTTTTCATTGGCTTGTTTTCTGCTCCTTGTGGTCACAATAGAAGGTCCATCACAAGTCTTATTGCCCTGTTCCTTAGCATTTTGGTACCCTGTTTCAAAAAACATAGCACTTGAGTTTACGTACTCTGCAACTGGATACATTTTATGTTCTTATAGGTGTACAAAGGAATTTGGACTTTCAGAAGGTGACCCCGAAGGTAGGAAAGAATTCATGCCCGGCCCAATTTGGTCCATTCCGACTGTATAGTTTTGACCAGTTTGCGCATGGCCTGAGAAGCTTATTGGGCCTTGCTGAATCTGTTCAATCTGGTAGGCCACTGGATTTTCTCCAATACTCCATGCTCCACTAAGTTCATGTGGTTCCTCACTAATTCCATGGTCGTCTCCTTCAATTCTATCTTCATTCTGAGACTCGGGAGTAGAAACATAAATAATCATAGGAGTACGAATGTGTGTAGCATTGGGCGAAATCAAAGCAACAAGGCAGTGAAAGGCATGATATTGAGATTATTACCTTCATGGCTAAACATAAGACTTGTATTACCTGGAATGTGATTATCTGTGAACACCCGATTTGTTTCTCCGTTGGGTCCTAAATTTGCTTCATCCGAGTCCAATCCATCAGTCATCTGGAGTGAGACTGAAATCACAGGTCGAACAAAGGAAGGCCTAGGAAAAATTCTTGTTTTATTGTTGTAGCGCTCAGCAACTGCTTTGTTGCCAGAATGGGGTTGAGGTTGGGGTTCATCTCCAATATTAGGGTTTTCATAGGGGCACTGCAAATTCTGGTGACCGAAAAATCCACAATTGTAGCAGAAGGGAGGAAAACATTCATACGAGAATTGGACCCAATCTTGCTGATCACAAAATTCAGGGTGACGAAACCCTGGGGGTATGGCTGATTTAGTAGACATTTTGAGTTTGATACGAGCGAAAGGTTCAGAATCAACTGATTTTGGATAGATTTCAAGGAAGTTGAGTTGTATTTGAGAAAGAAAAAAAACACTTTCAATAAGGTTTTCCGTAATGATTTTTCGATGAAGAAAATCTGCAGGATAGTTTGACAGTTGTATCCAAACCCAACATCTTTCAAACTCAATTGCTTGATGATCCTCAACTTCAGTCCAAGATAGGAGCTGAATGAGGTGAGTACCTACTGCCCAAGGCTCCCGGTTCAGTATCACTTCCACCTGATGTTGAGCTTCAAGCCATAATTGTGCAACATCCCCCTTAATCTTCGTTTGGGTAACTCGAAAGGGAATCCAAGCTTTTTTTCAGGCCTTGAATGACAGTTTATGGGTTAAGGTTATCATCCAGGGATTTGGCATAGATGCTAAAGATTCTTTTCAATCACTCGTTTCCTCATCTCTTCAGAGCCTTGAATTGTTGGGATTGAGGGGTTAGGAAGTTTAAGTTTCTTATCTAAATCTTTGGAGAGGTTTTCAACAGGGTTTGAAGAGGACATGGGAGCTTTGCCTTTATGTAAGACATGATTTGGAGGAAAAAAAAGACCAACTGATTTGGTTTGGATGACCAATTCCGTTGAGCAAGTTTCCTTTTATAGAGGAACCAGCTCCCAATCCAATACGCATGGTTGATCTTCATCATAACTCCTATCTCATTCAACCAATTAGGGGAAAATTACCCAAATCAAAAACTTGCAAATCTGTCTAAAAATCACTCAAATCCTCTTCCAGCCATCTAAATCCGACTATAATCTCCTAGGGAATAAGCAAGATTATCAAAAGTAGATTTGGGCCAGAAGATAAAGGATAAAAGCCACTCAAACTATAAGCTTTCCAAATCAAAATCAATAAACAACTCTTAATCTAGCGAAAAAGACAAGAAGAAGGAGCACAATCGAGGTAAGATACCACTCAGAACATCTAAACTCAAATCACAAAGAAAAGATACGCCAGAAATCCAACAAATCTAGCCAAAAGATCCTAAATCGGTTATGACTCAGCAGGAGACACTGAGTCGACCAAGATCACTTGAAAGTCTCAAACTACACTTATCTTTCTCTGTTTTGTTGAAAAAGGAACATACTTTTAAAGGATTTTATGCTTTAATTCTCCGATTTGGAGGTACCTTATATATGTCCAAAAATTATTTATCAGTGTGGTCTAACTTTCAGATGATCAAAAATTAGATGGCAAACATTTTGTGAAAGTTGGTAAAATACTTTAAATAAAAACACTAATTAGTAGAAGGACAGAGTATCGCCCACGGTATAACTAACATCAATAAAACATACAACTTCGTAAACAACTACTAATCAACAAATATACAACATCCTTAATAACTTGCATTAACAAAACATACAACTTCGTCAACCAAAAAGACAACTTGCGGTTTAATGCATAGGTGAAAAAATCGTTTAGGGGCGGATATCCGATCTGCCAAAAAACGGAAAATATCGCGGATATCCGACCTCCCGTGTCGGATTTTTGAGGTTTCGCGGAATTCTTCTCTCATCACTGCAATTCCTTGTTTCATCTTTTTCTTCTTCTTTTTCTCCTCCGGCGTAAGTAATGGAAGTCTCCGGTGTTGTTCTCCGTCAACTTCCATTCTTATCCGGTACCGGAATTGATACACAATCTTCTAAACTTTCATTTTCTTCTTCCAAAAACATTGGTGAGCTTCGTCTTTTGGGTCATAGAGAAGGAGTTTCTAAGGTGTGTTTAAGATCAAGAAAAGTATGTGGAATTCCTAGTTATGGATTTTTAGATGGTAGGCATGTAGATTATTATTGTTTATCGCCAAAAGCGGGTATGGGAATAAAGAAGGAGAAGAAGAACAAGGAAATTTCTGAAAAAGCAAGTTTAAAGAAGAAGTTGAAATTGGTTAAAGGGATGTCTAAAGACTTATTGAGGTTTTCTTCAATGGGTTTTTGTATTGAAGATGCTGAAGATAGTTTGATTGGAGAAATTAAAGGAAAGAAGATTTCGGTAAGTTTTTTTTATTTTTAAAATTCCTCTGTTTTTGTTAGATTCAATGATGATGAATTTTTGAAATTCTGATTGATTTGAATTGATCTTATGTTTAATTGTACAGGAAGCAACAGAGATTCTACTTTCACAGCTACAACAATTGAAAGCAGAGGAAAAAAAGTTAAAGAGAAAAAAGAAAGAAGAAAAAGCTAAACTAAAAGTTGTTGCTGCTGCTAAAATGAATATAACCAAAGTTTGTGAATCATCTTCGAGTTCGTCTTCTGAATCAAGCGATAGAGAATGTGGGGAAGTTGTTAACATGAAGTCGTTGAGGAATCAAGTCATTCCTGAACCTAAATTAATAGATGAACCATACATTGAATTTGATGTCCCAGTACAGACCATGTCAACTAACCCAAACATAAATTTCGATAAATATCGGTTTTTGCCGAATTATGCCGCGAATATCCGATAAATGCCGACCGGCATGGGGTGTTTTAATATCCGTTTATATGCCGTATGCCATACCGTGCCGATCTCCAAAAAAACGGAAAATATCGCGAATATCCGGTCGGCAAGAACGATTTTTTCACCTATGGTTTAATGTAATTGAGCCATTAAGCAAACAAATATACTACCGCACATAAACACATTATGGTCTTGCACATAAACACAACATAACTGTGCGACAAGGCCATTAACTCAGACGTAAACCACCTAAGATGAGGACTTATCTCGCTCATCCTCATTAATCAAATAAAATGGAGACAACAAACATAATTCATATAGCAAATCATATACATGCTCAAATATATCTGGACAAGTCGATGTTCTTTTCATACCATTAATGATGTTTTAAGCACAAATCATTTTCTCATTCTCATTCCCATTCTCAAGCCTATAAATATAATTCTTAAGAAATTGAGGAAATATGTTGTTATATCATATATAGAGTCCCCTTATGGACATAGTCTTTGCACTTTGCTTTACGCAACATGTCACACATGCAATGGTGCATTGTCTCTCCCTTTAGTCCATGAAGGGGCTCTTTGGTGACAGGGGTTTAAGTGAGGAACTAGGAAGCCTAAACAAAGTCACTCGTGGACTCATATTTTGTATGCTATCATGGGTTGATCCAGACGAAACTGAAATAACAAGACTTGGTGATGATCCCATAATGACAGAGACATTAGAATATTGAGAATTCAGAGTCATTTGCAATCAGTGGAAACACTGGGGAGTCGTCTTCACACAATGAAGAACTATCAATACCATGTATATATATAACAAATAAATTTACCGATCGACTTTAGGAGGTCCATTATACTTCGGGTGGGGGAAAAAACAGTGTCTGTCCGTCCACTTAAAAAAAAAAAAAAAAAACTCTCTTCTCTAATTCTCCTTCTTCTCTTAGTCTTTCTTCTATCTTCTTCTTCTCATCTCCCTCTCTCTCTCTCTCTCTCTCTCTCTCTCAATTCTCTTTCTTCTCTTTGTCTCTCTCCAATTTTTTTTCTAAAGTTGGTTTCCCACCGTCTCACGGTTCTATATTATATGTATATTATGTTTCTGTGATTGGCATTATGTAATTAGTGTTTTTTTTAATACTATGTTTATTGATAGAGGCTATTGGTGTAACCTCTAATCAAAAGATAGATTTATATTGATTTCTTTCTTGTGCCTGTAAATATTGATTATCAAAGTAGACAAGTAAAAAGCAAGGGTCGTACCCACCTCAAAGGTGAAGATCTTAGCTCAAACACAATAGAAAACAATGGTTAAGAAACACCAAGTGAATCACAAATAAAAGAGAGATTGAATTCTACTTCCTACAGGCAATAATTAAATAAACTAATAAATAAACTAACTTAAGAAGATCTTATGATGACATAGGGGAAAGAGTTGGTATCCACAAACAAAATCATGCAAACATAATATGTCATTCTTTCATGTTTAATCTATAACAATTAATTAGTCACCTCTTAGTTATTCCAATTAATTAGCCACCTCTTAGTTATTCCAATTAATAATCAAGTAGTCACCTCTCAGCTATTCCACTCAATTAAAACGAAATTCTTTATTTGTGCTATTGAATATATCTCATTAATTAAACCGTCACCTCTCAGCTATTTAATTCAATTAACTCAATATATTAATTCATAATCAAACCGTCACCTCTCAGCTATTCTATTCAATTACAAAAGGGGTCCAATAAAAGAGATTAATTCCAGATATATGATAGTCACCTCTCAGCTATTCCATCACATATCTCTAACAATAGTATTTAATCAATATGGATAACAATAACACATAAATAATCATGTTTACTTCTATCTAGAATTCAAATAAACAAGCATTAAAAAATTGAATCACAATAAACATTAAGAACAAATATGGTGTTTTTGCATTATCTAGAGTGCTTCAACCATCCCCCTAAGGGAATTTAGCTACTCATCATTGATGATGACATCATGGAATAAATAAATAAATAACAAGACATCATAAAGAAAAAGTTAATGGATTGATATTGGTAATAAGAAGATTGAGTTCAATACAAAAGAAGAAGATGAACTTTTGTCTCTCAAGCATTGACTATCCTAAAGCCTAGCTACTACTTCTCTTATATAGTAAATACAAAGCATAATATTTGCATACAAAGACTTCCAAGTTAGGTCAAATTCGTGGCTGCTGCTGTTGGTCTTCTAGACACATTAGGTCTTCAGAAAAACCTAACCTTCTTGGGCTTAAGTTGTAGCTTGGACCAAGACCTTCAATTGGACAGTTTATGGGCCCAAATCAGACTTCTGGATCTTCTTGTAGAGCTTTTTTAAGATTGGGCTTTAATAAAGGCCTAAAATAGAAATTCTGACTTGTGGGCTTCAATAGGACCCGGTTTGGGCTGAGATTTGGACCGCCCCACTTTGACATAAAGTCATGTCCATAGGACCAGTCATGGGGTGCCCTCAGCAACTTGGTGGGTGCAAGTATTAATTTTCCTCTCTTGTACAAATAACACCTTTTTGGTGGCTTTTCTTGACTTTTGGCGGACTTTAACACAATATTCGCATTTTGGCTCATGAAACCTACACAAATGATAAGAAAACACTAATCAATAGATATAACACAATAATATAAGCTAAGTGTTATGCAAACAAGGTGTTATTCGGGGGATGAATATACACTTTTGAGGACTTATCATTTATATATGAACTAGGTATGACCCGTCCCTCCGGGACGCTTATTTTTAATTATATTTAAATTACTAATTTTTATATCTGGACACAAATCTAAAATCTAAATGATTAAAATAGACAATTGATAGTTGATTAAAATAGTTAATTTGAATTTATTCTTATACCTGTATTGAGTAACTCAATGATAATAAATACCAAAAAATTGTGATTGCTCTAATATAATTTGCAAAGTCCTCTATATGTAAATCATAGAGATAATTAACCTTTTTGTTACTGAAAAATAAATCCTATACTATTATTTGTTGTAGACAGAAATAAAATAAAGAATATATTAAATTTCCATAGCTTCATCTTCGTGACTTCTGTCTTCTGAATTGATATTTTCAATTGCAGCTGCACGAATCTTTTCTATTAGTTTCATATATTCCCTTCTTTCTTGAAAATAGTTGTTATTTTCAATTGCAGCTGCACGAATCTTTTCTATTAGTTTCATATATTCCATTCTTTCTTGAAAATAGTTGTTAGACCATTTTTTGACTTCATTTTTTATCAAGAAAATTCCTGAGTTGAATATTTGACCTTAAACCATAGCATAGGATATATGTGGATCACCTTCTTTTGATGATGAACTTACATTTACACCATTTGCAACTTCTTATTGTGATGTTTGCATAGTCATTCCATTTCCTAGATGCATTTTGAAGGTCATTTCTTATGCCATGATTAATGAAGGAATGTGTAGGTGTTATCTTCTTTGGAAAATCTGGAAAATATGCCTCCAAGTATGGCTTGTACAACTGTTTGATAGAATAGTCCTCATGTCATATTCCATATATGAAGGTTGATCAACTTGGTCAAACAATCCTCATCACATTGTACGATAGAATAGTCCTCATATCGTGGTTTAATGATCTAAAAATTTGAATAAGAAGAGGTTCATGGATATCATTCTTTGCAAGGTGTCAGCCACCCTGTATATTTTTCAGTCTCACCTTCTGTAACTTTCTAAACCACGGCTAGAAGCCTAACTGAAATGATTGAGTTTCCCATAAATTATCTTCACATTGCACAACAAAATTAAAATTGGTATTCGTCATTCTGACGAAGTTGAATTCAAGGTTCTAATGCCATGTTTCTGTTATTCCAAATCTCCATCATAATTTTCACTACGTGCGAGATATTTAGTACCTACTTGCTTTGGTTGCTCGGTTAGGTTATTCTCTTGCTTTATCTATTGTTGTACATGTATGCATTCAACACATACAGTCTTAAACTGCTACTTTGTGTACTTTTAAGCTTCTTCTGAATCATCATAATACCATTGTAGCATAAACCCATGAAGCACGGATTTAACTTTACTCTTACAAATTTTGTGCTAAAGATGTTTACTGTCACTTATATTAAGGAGCATAATCATATATCTACAAACTCAGAAGCACCTATCTATAATTGTCATCAGTCTCAACTTTACACTGATGATACGTATAACATTAATCTCATCAAAGGATGATGCAGTTCTTGGTCAGCATGACTGACGCACCATCAGGTATGACCCAATGACTGCAAAATACAAAGGAAAATAACAACCGTAAACCAACTTTAGTAAATTGTTTACGTCTTGCCCGTCCAATCATTCGTTCTTCCCTACAACACAATTTGCTCGATCTACAGTATTATTTCTATATCAGATCTATCTGTAGAATATATTTTTACCACCCAATCATCTTGAAGGATACAATCATTTTGTGATAATTTAGTATGCATCCCTTAAACCAGTATATTTTCTGATCCTATGAACTTTCAGAACAATGCCACACAATTCCTTGGATTTCTTTGACAATACGTCAGTACCACCCACCCCTTGCTACATACACTGAAATATAATGTTTAATTAAGGAACAAAATGATAGTAATCAAGCCAAATGGCCGGTAATTTTGGGACTTATAGTAAAGTGATAGTAAAATGGAGGTGTTCTTTGATTAAAATGTATAAACAACAACGTAAAATTTGTAGACACTAAATTCAAAATCAATCTCAGTTAGTTAGTTCCTTTGATGCTCGTCTTCCCAAAGGATAAAATAAATACTTTTGCAATTGACTACTGTTCCTATGAGAGAATAATTTTGGTGCATCCAAATTCTTCAAAAAATTGCATTCTCTCTCTCTCTCTCTCTCTCTCTCTCTATATATATATATATATATATATATATATATATATATATATATATATATATATATATATATATATAAGAGAACTTAAAGGATGGAGGGTCATGTCAAAGACTGGAACTCGAAAGTTTCTGAGGTTTGATAGTAGTATAAAATACTACATGGTAACCTGATAGATTTAATGTCGCTTACAAAATAATAAATTCTGAAAATTGAAACTAATAATTGTGTAGTTAAGATGAACAACCAGTGAGGCCTTTAATCAGATACAATGTTCAGGTGAAATTCTTGCTTTTAAATGTACACATATTTGCCCTAAAATTAGTTCAATAGAAGTTATCATGCACAATTAACCTTAGGCAAGAATTATGTGTTGTTGGGGATAAAATAGGCTGGTAAGATACAATAGATTAATTCATGAATGTATCCAATGCCTAACATACAAATTTAGGTGTAACCAAACATTGCCTGAACCACAGATCACCAAATACGGTGACAAAAATTGTTTATTTTCTGATGAATTTTTTTTCAGAAGACCAGTTTGAATATTAATGATAGACCTTGTAGACATCGCACAACCTAAGAATGGAAATGTGTCTGGCGTGCAAAAATTTGTCAACCAACCCTTTGCATGAATTCTTTATCCTATAAGAACGTCTTTGCATACAAACCCAACTAACTTGTGGTTAGGGCTGGCAATGGAACGGTTCGGATCGGGTATTAGAAATACCAGAACCGAACAATTAAGAAACATAATAGATTCGGACCCGGATCCAGACCTTATCGGGTCCAAAAGTGAAAAACCATACCCGTATCAAATCTTAACGGATCGGATCCGGGTTGGATCTGGATCTTTTGGCTAACAATTGATTTGTTAAATTTATGTACATCAACTTAGAAAATATATTTTACTTTTTTAGAATCTAGATATATTTGGTAAATATGGTAAATAATTTTATTGATTTGTATGTTTTTAAGGTAATTGATATATATTTGGAAGGTAGTTAGTATTAGAAATTATATTTGCAAAAGTCAAGTTTCTTAAATATATAATTTTTATGACATATTTATAGTGTTGGTAAATTTAAAATATTCAAAATAACTAAAAAATTCATGTCGGTCCATATCGGTTTGGTATCTACTAATTCCATACCTGAACCAATAAGAATCGGGTTTTATTTTTAGGAACCGGACCCGAACCAAAACATAAAACTATAGTACCAAACCCGCTCTTATCGGTTAGGTTCGAATCGGATTTCGGGTCTAACCCGGTCCATTGCCAGCCCTACCTGTGGTTCTGAAAGTATTCAATTAATCATATTCTGATAAAACTTTGTAGAGGTTGTGAAAGACTATTTATACTATGGGCAAAAATGAACTGGTTGACCTTTGTGCTTCATTATTTATTAGATTCATAGCTATAGTCAGAAATTTTCAAGGCCGCTTTCAAAGAGCTTGAAAGATTACTTGGTGAATCTGATGGTTCATTTATCATTCAGAATAGTTGTTCTACTGATCTCATAAGCTCCTTTGAATTCCTAAATATCGGTTTCATTATTTCCCGATTTTGTGTGGCTGCAACAAAGAAGTTACGACATTCATTCAACCATTTGTATATAAAGAAAAATATATCTAAGTAATCAATTAACATTTACCATTGGTGAAGACATGATTTTTAAATTGAAACTTGACTTTGTTACGTGATAATCCATAGTAGTTTTTCTTCGATGGAAACATCCAGTTCCACAATAGTTTGGTCATTGAATTTCCAGCAATTCAGTACAAAAAATATTGTTGAAAAGTAAGTACTTACATTAGTGATAGTCCTTGCTATTATCTCAACACACCATTATATCCATAAAACAAAATTTGTTGTTTGCGAAAATTTTGATTTTTCTGAAAATGTATAGATGAAATTAAAACTATTCACTTATAAATAAAATTTTAAGCATTGACATGAAAGCAACAACGATAGTATTAGGTTGAAATCACTAATAAAATCGTTAGTCAAATATCAAATTAAAAATAGAAATATTAATTAATTGTATAAAACTCATATAGTCCAGGTTTAAGGATGAGTTGTATGTATTATTTGTATAATTGACTTTGGCTAAAGATACTGAAAATAAAAATTAAATTAAACACAAAAAAACTTGAATTTTAAATTTTTCTTTCTTGAAAAAGAGAGAAAAAACAAAGTGTTCATTGATGAAAATATGAGAGTATAGAGGTGATAGAGGTTTGATGATAAGCTAGAACTGATCGATAACATGGAGAGACGTATGAGACAGATAAAGTTGTATGATAGAATCTATACTCTCTATTAAAGTTAGGCATGCCGTTAAACAAATATTCTCTCTCTAAATTATAGATAAATTGATGCTTTAATTGAAGAGAATTTGATTAAAATTTAGAATTGAAAGGTCATTTTAGAACTTTTACGCAATAGTTAATTAGTAAGTCTATTTAAGTAATTTCACTCCAAATTAAATATTTAAAGTTAACCAATATAAGATAAACACTAATTTATAAACATCAAAAGTTGATCCATATGAAAAAACTGATGCTTTAATTGAACAGAATTTTGTTAAACCAAAATTAAAAGATTATTTATTAAAATCACATAACTAAAATTTATCCAAAATATATTCAAAAATCAAAAGAAGTAAACATTATAACTTGGTTAAATCAATATGTATACAAACCAAATCAATTGAACATCTTATCCAAAATATTGGTATTTTGTCAAAAGTTAAAATTAAATCTTTTGTTAAAAAAATAAAAATATAGTAACATAAGCAAAATAATATCAAGAATTTGGATTGTGAGCTTGGAGATATAATTTACACTCCAAATTAAAAACGTCAATTTATATTATTTAAATTGTTAAGAAAATTATATAGGTAACCAAATACAGTAAATAAATCCTCAAAAAATATTATAAAATAATAGTAATTTATTATTATTATTATTATTATTATTATTATTATTTCACATTATATCTTCGATGACTACACAAAAAATGAGAATACAATTTAAATTAATTTGATCTAAATAAAATTCTGGTCTTGAGAGGGAATTTGAGTTGTCAGCTAGACAAAAAGCCGTGATTGGATGTGTACAGTCAGAACATGCCAAAGATTTTCTTCTTGCTATCCCGATGGAAGGGCTTGGACAACGCATGACGCCTGTAGAGTATCGTGCCATTCTTCGTTATCGATTGATGATCCCTCTATATTCAGATGGTGAGCTTTGTCCAGTGTGTAAGAAGAGTAGACTTGATGCTTTCGGGGACCATGCGGCCCATTGTAAGCATTACCCCGGCTTCAAGTACAGGCATGACCACGTTAGAGATATCTTGTGTGATGTGTTCTGGCCGGCTGGCGTACAGGTTAAGAAGGAGGCTCCTGTTAACTTTCTTACTGATCCTAAGGAAGAAAGATTGACACTACGTCCTGGTGATATTCTGGTCTACAACTGGTCGGAAGGTAAACATGCGTGTGTTGATGTTACAGGGGCGTCTCCGATGGTTGGGCTGAGTGCTGGGATTTTTGAGGTGGGGCTAGCAGCTAGCAATGCAGCAGCGGCAAAAGTGGAGAAACATGACGGAGCTTGTAGGGCTAACCAACATAGTTTCATCCTTTTTGCATTTGACACATTTGGATTGCTAGGCTCAGAAGCAGTTGAGCTCCTCAGGAGAGTGCAGAAGATAATGGATAGCAACGTGATGACTGCAGGTTCGAACGAATATGTATTTAGGAGAATCAGGTTTGCTATCCAGAAAGGACTTGCCGCGCAGTTTGTAGCGCGTTTGTCCTTTACTTTTGTGTAATTCGTTGAGCTAATCAATAAAATTTGATTTTGAAAAAAAAAATTAAAAAAAAAAAAAAAAAAAAAAAATTTGATTTTGTAGCGCGTTTGTCCTCTACTTTTTTTTTTTTTTTTTTTTTTTTAGAAAAATGAAAAAAAAATTTGGGTCATCTTCCTGATGACCGGCCGCCGCCGCATGATGTCATCCTTCCGATGACCATCATCCAGACGACCAGACATCCCCCCACCACCCACCACTATCTCTCTCTCCTCTCTCTCTCTCTCCTTCTCTCTCCTCTCTCTCTCTCCTTCACCCTCTCTCCTGCGCATACAGCATCTTCACCTGCGCATACCACCACCACCACCAGCCCTCCACCACTCCTCTCCGCCTCCATACGCTCACAACAGCGTAACCCCCAACCACCTCTATACCCACTGCCACCCCTAACCTCCTCCGATCACCACCCACACCCAGATCGAGATTGGGTTTCCGTCTCTCATTCCATCGCAAATCTGGCTGGTCCTAGCCGAGCCGAGCCAAGCCAAGCCAACCCAGCCAAACCAGAACAGAGAGCCAACGCCAGTGAGTCGAGCCGTCTGAGCCAGTCAACATAGTCAAGCCGGCACTCGAGCCAGCAGTCAGGTGAGCCAGCCGAGACAGAACCAGGAGACAGCTCCAGCCAAGTCAAGCCAGCCAGGAAAAAAAAAAAAAAAAAAAAAAATTGGCTACTTGATGGAGAGTATCCATTGTCCATTTCGGAATTTTGATGGATGCACCAATGGACAGTGTGGAAATAGATACAAAGCTTCGTACATCCCAACGCATGTTAAGAAAGATCACTTGAAGAGGGTTAATGACATCGACAGGCTGAGAGATGCGATCAAAGTTGATATAGGTTTATTTTCGTCGCTTGACAATACTTTGAAGAGGATGAACAAATGGATGTGTGGTGATTGTTTTGGTATCCATGCATCGACCATAAAATGTAAACATCCGGATGGTGCAGTGATCAAACCACCTGCCCGAAAGGAGACCGGTGAGTTAGAGTGCGCAATTGTAGGTATACAACCACCACAGCTTGTGCATGTTGATAATCCACCCGCACCTACAGCAGGAGGGGACACTGGTATCGATACTCACCTTTCTGTTGTTGCACCTTCTTTAGATGAGATATTACTTGATCGTATTTTCTGTAGACCTTTTCGCACAGTGAAAAGCATTCCACGTCCTTGTCGATTAGCATTCTCCTGTGCATTGAAGTCAGTCTTATATGAGGTTACTGCAGACCCCATGTCGGCAGGGCCATGGGTTAGATTGCTCCTGCTTCCCTATTGCACATTGCAAGTGTTCCATCCGCAGAATCGCCAAGAGCGTCGTTCTGGTGCTCGGAAATATCTCCAGCAGAATCAGATTCTGCAGGCTCTCTCTATTTGGAACGAGCCTGGGGGTATATTTCGTTTGATTGAGAGGGTCACACACACAGAGCCTCCGTTAGAACGACCATCTCGACAGTCCCAAAGCGAGAATGTACGACGGTGTTTGTAAAAGGTTGCAGACGGGCACTTTGCAGCAGCCGTGAAGGTGTTGGCATCATCAGGGGTTGCTCCGAACACTCCAGAGACGCAGCGGGCTTCAAAGGATAAACACCCGAAGCATCCACCACCATCTGTCCCCGACATTCCTTTACTTGAGTCACCTTTGTCAGTTGAGAGGGATGGGATACTATCATGCATCAGGTCCTTCCCCAAAGGGACGTCTTGTGGGTGAGATGGTCTCCGGGCCCAACACTTATTGGATGCTATGAGTGGGGCTGCATCCGCTGTAGCCATAGATCTTATGGAGGCCTTGACACCGGTTGTGAACTTATGGCTACAAGGTCGATGCCCACGGGTCTTGGCAGAGTTCATAGCTAGTGCACCGCTCACCCCACTTCTTAAGCCAGGTAACGACATTCGCCCAATAGCTGTGGGTATGGTTTGGCGCCGCCTGGTGTCTAAGATTGCCATGAGAGAAGTTTCTAAGGATATTGTCCCCTACCTCGAGGATTTTCAGTTTGGGGTTGGTGTGCCTGGTGGAGCAGAGGCAATTTTGCATGCTGTTAATCGGTTGGTTTGTGCCAACAAGGATGACACATCGCTTTCTATGTTGCTTGTGGATTTTCAGAATGCCTTCAACCTTGTTGATCGGTCTGCTATGCTATGGGAGGTACGCAATCATTGTTCATCTATTGCTCTATGGGTCGAATACCTCTATTGTCAACCTGCTCGATTGTATCTAGGGTCTACTCATATTTGGTCAGCGGCTGGGATACAGCAGGGGGACCCTTTGGGGCCTCTTCTCTTTGCTTTGGTCTTGCATCCATTGATACACCGTATTCGGTCAGAATGCCACTTGGAGTTGCAGGCATGGTACTTAGATGATGGTACTCTGATTGGTAGTACAGAACATGTGGCTAGAGCTATTCGTATCATTCAGGAAAGAGGACCATCTCTTGGGCTCGTGCTTAATGTGTCTAAGACAGAGTTGTTCTGGCCTTCTGTTGATCCTGACTGCTCCTATCCAGATATCTTTCCAGTTGGTATATCATGTCCTCAGCGAGGGGTTAAGTTGCTTGGAGGGGCTGTAAGTACTGATGCATCATTTATTGTGGGTAATGTTCGTCAACGAGTGGATAAGACACTTCAACTTATGGACTTATTACCACAGCTAAAGGATCCGCAGTGTGAGTTGGCACTTTTACGTTCTTGTATGGGATTATCCAAACTCACCTTTGCTCTCCGTACTTGCCCCCCTGATTATGTTCAGGAAACAGCCGAATGGTTTGACCACAAGCTTCGTGCAGCCCTTCAAAATATTGTGGTTTCCGATGGCCCTGGTTTTGGCGATCTACAGTGGCGTATGGCAACCCTCCCATTGCGTATGGGTGGACTTGGTATCTATTGTGCCACTGATGTTATGAAGTTTGCTTTCGTAGCTTCACGTACGCAAACCAAGGAGCTCTTTGACCACATTCTTCGAGGTTGTGACACTCCACCTATGGGTAATGTTTTCGATACTGCCATTGCTAGTTTACATCTTTCTATACCTGATTTTGATCTCAGTAATCTTGCTCCAACTGCTACCGTCCCCTTCAGACCCCAACATGTCTTGGCGGAAGCATACTACACCAAGATTAGTTCTGGTCTTGAGAGGGAATTTGAGTTGTCAGCTAGACAAAAAGCCGTGATTGGATGTGTACAGTCAGAACATGCCAAAGATTTTCTTCTTGCTATCCCGATGGAAGGGCTTGGACAACGCATGACGCCTGTAGAGTATCGTGCCATTCTTCGTTATCGATTGATGATCCCTCTATATTCAGATGGTGAGCTTTGTCCAGTGTGCAAGAAGTGTAGACTTGATGCTTTCGGGGACCATGCGGCCTATTGTAAGTATTACCCCGGCTTCAAGTACAGGCATGACCACGTTAGAGATATCTTGTGTGATGTGTTCTGGCGGGCTGGCGTACAGGTTAAGGAGGAGGCTCCTGTTAACTTTCTTACTGATCCTAAGGAAGGAAGATCGACACTACGTCCTGCTGATATTCTGGTCTACAACTGGTCTGAAGGTAAACATGCGTGTGTTGATGTTACAGGGGCGTTTCCGATGGTTGGGCTGAGTGCTGGGATTTTTGAGGTGGGGCTAGCAGCTAGCAATGCAGCAGCGGCAAAAGTGGAGAAACATGACGGAGCTTGTAGGGTTAACCAACATAGTTTCATCCCTTTTGCATTTGACACATTTGGATTGCTAGGCTCAGAAGCAGTTGAGCTCCTCAGGAGAGTGCAGAAGATAATGGATAGCAACGTGATGACTGCAGGTTCGAACGAATATGTATTTAGGAGAATCGGGTTTGCTATCCAGAAAGGCTTGCCGCGCAGTTTGTAGCGCGTTTGTCCTCTACGTTTGTGTAATTTGTTGAGCTTATCAATAAAATTTATTTTAACTAAAAAAAAAAAAATTTGATTTTTAATTAAATAGAAAAAAAAAAAAAAAAACTTAAAAATAAAACCTTTAAATCAGGACAACAATAATTTTATGGAGGACTTAAAAAATAAATATACATATACGTAATAAAATTATACTTTCAATCAATTTCAATAGCAAAATCAAAATCAAATTATAACATGTAAAACTTACATATAAAATTACACCCGTGCATTACACAGGTTAAATAACCCAATCTCTATAATCTCATGTGCAAATCGTGACCGTTGTTTGTCCTTTTACCAAGTTTTATAAGTGCCGGTTATAATATAGATATCATGTTTATGATATTTCCCTTTCATAATTAGTTAAATACCATGGTAACATAATAAATTAATTTTTATTAGGTAGTGACTTATGGATATCCGTTTAATCGGAACCGGAACCGCATAAAAAGTTGTGGGTATGGATCTTATTTTTTGACACCGTTTAGAACCGGGTCTCAAAAGGAACCAGACCGTATAGAACTAGAACCGAGTAGTTATTATCTGGTGGATATCCGATATATTTTTAGTAGTTAAAATACATATATAGTAATTTTTTAACTTAGATATTATACATAGATCCTGTATCAAAAGATAAAATGAAAAAAATATATATTATATAATAAGTTTTTCATTCATTGCTTTCAACTTAACCCTTTCTCTTCAAATATTGGGAGGGGTTCCAGGGACTCAGGAAATGTTTGACTCAATTTTGACTCAATCCTATTTAGGGTACTTGTACATATTGGATTCGCATGATTTTTGGTAAATATGATCTCCTTACTATAAAGATCTACTACATAAAAAATCAGCTCATTTGAATATATTTAGACCCATCAAATGTAATATTAAATTCAATGGTAAAAATGAATGTTCCACAATACATTAACTTGTAATATGATTTTTCTAGGGTTAGAAAATTCAGATTATGATAAATTTTGGTGAAGATGTCGTACATAATGAGAACATTCATCCTACCAAAAATCATGCCAATCCAACATGTAGAAGTACCTTAAATAGGATTGAGTCAAAATTGAGTCAAACATTTCCTGAGTCCCTGGAACCTCCCATATTATAATACTATATGTCTATTTATTTTATAATTTTGCAGCAGAAAATAAAATTGTCAAGTCATTTTTGTATCATCCATGTTTTTATTAAGTAATTTAACAGAAATACCTTTTTAGCATTTAATTAAGAGGTATATAGGTAAGACGAGAAAATCACATATAGAATTTATGGAACCGTAATAATAACCGGAACCGACGGGTATTAGCAATTTTTAGTGGTTTTAGATATGGTTTTATCAATTCAAAAACCGAACTCAGATTCGATAAGAACCGAAACCGCAAAAATAAATGGTTCTTGATTTCAATATCCCTAAGAACCGATCCAGAACAAAACCCCAGACACCCTTATAGTGATGCAATACAAAATATATTGTTGCATTCAAGCGGTGCAGAAGTTATGAAAAATGTATGTAGATATGGGAATTGTATTTGAGACTATTAAAATGGTTTTTCTACGCATATTTAGAAAATTGTGAAGTTGATTTGTTAGATTACATATAACAAATTAACAGTGGGTATCTTTGGGATTATTGGGACTGGGATTAGGATTTGAACTTTGGGCTATTTAGGCATGGGTTTAATGCATATGGGTTTATATGATAAGGAGTCAATAGGTTGAGAGTCTTTTGTGAGGTGTTCTCTCATAATTCTTGTACTCATTTGGTTAGTTGATTGAAATATTTTTATAGATAAAAAAAAATGGTTTTTCTACTCATTTTTTAGATACCTCTTGTATAAACTGGCCTAATTCATATAGGGGATTACATATTCACTAATAGAGAGGTGGTTGGATATTAGCCTATGTTTCACTTTCCTTGGGGTAAGACATGGATCACCCCAATCGAATTTTACTATGCTTATTGGTCTCCTTGTTGGAGTTGGAGAGACACCACCCTACGGGGAAGAGGTGATTGAGAACGAATGAGTATATATGAATGGAGTTTGCTGTTAAAGATTATCTTTCTGGACTGGACGATTGGATTAGTGGAGTAGTGAAGATAACATGGTTTACTAGGAGATTTACCGACTACATCTCTTCACAATCACTGGATTGGTCGTCTACACCCCAATTGGACTACGTTCATGGTTTATTTTCTTACTTGTTGGTCATATATATATATATATATATATATATATATATATATATATATATATATATATATATATATATATTTGGACTGGTGATACTAGTCTACATTTGGGGGAACATTTCGGGCGTACTAGACTACAAAGAGGTCTATAGAAGTATGATTTGGGAGGGGCTGCTTTGGCACACTTATATATTGAACTTCACAATCCGTGAAATCATGAAGCTTGGTGAGATACATGGGTTTGCTATTATCTTATAAGTAAAGTTTTTATTTATTTCAATAGAGTTCATTATATTTTAGTTTTTTCTTGTTTAAGTGTTAAATATTATTTTCTCATTTCAGTAGTATTAGTTCTACGGTACTTACATTCGATGACTCCATCACTTGCTCATCTTGATCTTCAGACCATATGAGTTATTCCTTGGATTAGTGTTTGGGTGTTGGAAAAGGCTTTTAAAAGGCTTTGTCGCAACCTATATGTGACTCGTTGTAACACCCCGGGCCAACAGGTGGTTTGCCGAGGGGGTGGGTCCTACGATACTTACAACAGAGATGTCCTGACATTAGAATATAGGTATAAATTTGTCATATATTATCACCGAGGTCTTTTGAGTTCACTTGGCTCCCGAAGTTAAGTGTGCTCATGTGGGAGTAGTCTCAGGATGGGTGACAACCTAGGAAGCAGGTTGCTGTCCATAAAACCCCACACTCTAAGACGACCGCAGTGGCTAAGTGGGGACAATATCGGTGGTGATATAGGTCGGGTCTCTACACTCGTCAGTAGCAAATAGAGGTTCAAGGAGCTGAGGCTATACACGAGAGACTTTGGCCCGATGACGATGCACTTACGGGAGGTTTTATATAGTAGCAAGATGAGGCATGGGAGAAAATATTGATTTGGGATATTTGTATGGGTTAGCCAGACATTCACAAGACCTTACGGGGAGAATGGTGCCTAGACCATCACATGTTCAGGTTTGGTACTTGGGAGATCGTTGTTGGCATCAGGGGAACGATACCTGTTGGCATAATAGCTAGGAGGGCTGGTCGTGTATAGTTACGGTGGTTTTATTATCATGGTTCGAGCTATTTCATTTTCTTGGATAATAAAAGAAAAATCAGATGAAATCACTTAATTGTTAGAGATAAATTCGGAAAACAAATTCCAACTACGTTTAATGCTAGAGAATTTTATCTATGTCCCCTAATTGTATGTGGGTGTGTGGGACCAATCATAAGATGCTATGTGTCTATAAATTAATATATATTTTGTTTACACGTGGTGTCTTATGATTGGTCCCAACATGCCCATATACAATTAGGAAGCACTGGTAAAAAAATCGCGTTTAACGTAGAGGAATATAATTTTCTAATAAAAAAATGGAAAACAGTTTCCAAAACCGAAGAGACAAAGTTTCTTCTATCTTCACCTCCATTCTCTCATTTTATGCGCTCAATTTCTTCCCCTATAATTCGTTTTTCCTTTATTACCTTTGGTTTTACTAGAATTCAAATTCGGCAAACCAAACATAGCCTTCATTCACTTAAGAGCATCTCCAATGGTCTCTCAAATTTGTAATTTTAAGTGGAAAAAACTCAAAAACCATCAAAAATCATCTCCAATGGTATCTTAATTTGATGAAATCTTAACATTTCATTAAACTTTCTTTTAAAGTTGAGAGTCTTTCAAAGTCTTTTTTAACCAAAAACGCGAAACTATTATTTTCGAAAGTTGAGAGTTTTTCAAAGTCTTTTTTTAAATAAAAACGCGAAACTATTACTTTCGCGCGAAAGTGATAACTGTACGCGAAACTGAAAACTGTGCGTGAAACTGATAACTGTGCGCGAAATTATTAAATGTGCGTCAACAGTGTATATATTTTGACCATTTTTTCTGACTAGCTCCCACACTTCACAAACTTCACTCTATTTCTCACCTTTCCTCCATTTTATTTTGCGTTTTCTTCTTGTTCTCAACTATGTCTCACTCTCAATCTATGCATGATATGAATGAAGATGACATACAAGACTTGGTTCAACAAACTCAAACAGGAACTCAAAGACACAACCAAAAAGGAAAAAAAAAATCGAGGTCATAATTGGAGCGTATTTGAAGATTTGGCATTATGTACAGCTTGATTGGCAATTGGGGAGGATGGATCATGGAACTGTTGGGACCGACCAAAGCATGGTAGTGTTTTGGAATAGAGTTTATCAAAATTGAGTACAAAATTTTAGAAATGCAACGAACTGTAATGGAAAAAAAAAAAACTCCAAACTCGTTTTGGAATACTTCTACCGATGCTAAACAAATGGGGTGCTATTCTTTCAACTCAAAAGTAAGAGGCCAAGTGGAATGACTGATCAAAATGTGGTAAATATTTTGTTTATTTGATTTAGGGAGATCTTAGTCACACCACACAAATCTCTCATACACCACATTTTTTTAAGCTTACCACAAATATTCTTAAGATTCTCTAGGCACACTAGAAATTAATTTTTTAGTAGAAAAACATATATAGAAACAAATCTAAAAGATGGAAATAAATCTAAACAACATGTAAGAATGTCTAACAAAAATTTTGAGTCTCTACCCATATCATAATCAAAGGTTGCAGAAAATGTCTCTTATTTGCACTGCCTTTATGACAAAGTAAATAATAAATTCAGCTCTCTGTCAAACATCAATTTTGAAGGTGAAAGAGTCTAGTTTACAGTGTTTTTAAAATCAACTAAAAACGTTCAGTATCGAAATTGTTATGAATATTATAGTGAAAGGCGTTCAGAAACGTTCTAAAACTATTTGTAAGACTTCGGCCACATTTTTCACCATTTTTATTACAGAATATGAGAGAATTATAAACATAAATATTCTAGAAAAGAGAGTACTTTCATTTTCAATTGGAATCATATAAAAATATTAACTAACGAAGGTGTTATAGCAAAACTACCACAGCAGCGTAAGGTATTAATAAATGTCCTAAAACTGCTTGTCAGATTTGGGTCACATTTTTAAATATTTTAACTACAGAATCAGAGTGAGTCTTAAACATCAATATTCTACATAAGAGAGTCTACTTTCATTTACAACTGGAATCACATAACAATATTGAGTAACGAAGGTTTTATGGCCAAACTACTGCAGCAGTGCATAACTTCCAGGAAACATGACTTTACTGAACACATTCTGCAAAGATATCGTTTATAGATTACAAGTATCAAAAAGGACTTCATAAAATCGAAACAAGTAACATAATGACTTCGTAAAATAAATTCAAACACCAGTTTCACATTTATAGATTATTATATATTATTACATGACGCAAGAATCGAAGCAATATCCACATCTTTATCTTCGTCGAGAATAGAAGGTGCATACCATCCAGTAATCTTGGTCAGAAAAGCCATGGTCCAGAAATCTAACTTTGGTTGAAGGCTAGTTTTAAACATTTTGCAGAAATCTAACATGCACAATATATCCCAAGTTGGTACAATTGGAGGTAATAGGCCATCCTTCATAAGCTTCAATGGTACATAATGGGAAATTTCCCTAAGATGCCCCGATGGTAATTGTAGCAAAACTACGCGGTTTCGTTCTCATTGGAAAATAAGTTTAAGATTGGCGAGGAGCAATGCACACGAATGGCGCCAGATCGAAAGTTGGCGGTCAACGAAGAAGTCGATCGACTACTGTCAGTCAACTTCATCAAACCTATCATTTACCCTACCTGGGTTTCCAACATTGTGGCTGTCCCGAAGAAGAACGGTAAGATTCGAGTCTGCATCAATTTTACTAATCTTAATAAAGCATGTCCTGTGCACCCATATCCACTCTCAGGATCACAAACATCGTGGACGCCACCGCTGGTTATCAAAGATTGTCCTTCATGGACGCCTACTCTGGATAAGACCAGATTCCACTTCACGAAGAAGATCAGGAACATACCGCATTCATCAACGACCGGGGGCTTTACTGCTACCGGGTGATGCCATTTGGTCTGAAGAACGTCGGAGCAACATTCCAGAAGCTGGTCAACACCATCTTCAGCGAGCTCATAGGTCGGACCATGAAAGTCTACATAGACGACATGGTGGTCAAAACCAAGGAGAAAGACAATCATTTGCAAGATCTGCAGCAGACATTCGATATCCTGGCACGGTAGAACATGAAGCTGAATCCAACCAAATGCTTTGATCTTTTTTCTGGCAAGTTCCTTGGCTTCCTTATGACCAACCGGGCATAGAAGCCGATCCAGACCAGATCTGGCCAGTCTTGGAGATGCCCGCCCCGAAGACAATAAAAGAATTTCAGCGGCTAATCGGGAGGTTAACAGCTCTCAATAGGTTCATCTCCCGGTACTCAGACCGATGCAAGCCATTCTTCAATGCAATCAAAACTAATACAGAATGGAATCCTACTTGTCAACAAGCCTTTGACGAGATCAAGGCATATCTTACTTAACCTCCGGTCCTTATAGCACCATAAATCGGGCAACCAGTCGGCATCTACCTGGCCGCATCTGATATTGCAGTTAGTGTGGTCATATTTGTGGAAGAGCCGGAGCAGAAACCAGTATACTTCATCAGCAAAGTGTTGCAGCCAGGAGGTATGACAAGGTATTCAAAAATCGAAAAGATCGCCTTAGCCATGGTACATGCAGCCAGGAGGTTAAAGCCATATTTCCAAGGGAGGGCAGTCAAAGTCTACATCGAGTTCCCCCTCAGGAAAGCTCTTGGAAAGCAGGAAGAATCTAATCGACTGATCGAATGGTCCAGCAACCTCAGTGCATACCACATCCGGTATGAACCCAGAATCGCGGAGAAAGGGCACGCAATAGCCTCCTTGATAGCGGATTTTCCCATCGAGGATATCACGGTCAACCCAGATTTAGAAGAAGATACACTGGGGGCGAATGATACCCCCGGTCACAGGAGTCTCCGACCAAAGAACACAACGAAGCATGGATAATATACACTGACGGGTCCAGTAACTGTACAGGATCCGACATTGGCTGTCTCCTGATCATCCCGGATGGACAAAAGATAGAAAAGTCCGTCAGGCTGGGATTCCTAGCATTGAACAACGAAGCCAAATATGAAGCTCAAATATATGGTCTTTAGACATCGCTCCAACTGGGGGCGCGGAGAGTCATGATCAAGACAGATTCAAAGCTAGTGGCGAACCAATTCGCTGGGTCTTTCTAAGCCAAGGATGACCGGATGGCAAAGTATCTTGATGTCGTCCACTCCATGGCAGGGAAGTTCGAATTCATCACGGTCGAGCAACGACCAAGGATAGATGTCAGGCATGTGATAAGTCCTCAAAAGTGTATATTTATCCCCCGAATAACACCTTGTTTGTCTAGCACTTAGCTTATATTATTGTGTTATATCTATTGATTAGTGCTTTCTTGTCTATTGTGTAGGTTTCATGAGCCGAAATGCGAATATTGTGTTAAAGCCCGCCAAAAATCAAGAAAAACAACAAAAAAGATGTTATTTGCACTAAGGGAGGAGAATTGATATTTGCACCCATAGATCTGCTGAGGGCACCCCACGGTCAGTCCTGTTGACTTGAATTTATGTCAAAGTGGGGCTGTCCGAATCTCAGCCCAAACTGGGTCCTATTGAAGCCCACGAGTCAGAATTTCTATTTAGGGCCTTATTTAAAGTCCAAACTTAAAAAAGCTCTACAAGGAGATCCAGAAGTCTGATTTGGGCCCATGAGCTATCAAACTGAAGGTCTTGGTCCAAGCTACAACTTAAGCCCAAGATAATTAGGTTTTTATGAGGACTTAATGCCTCTATAGGACCAACAACAGCAGCCACGAATTTGACCTAATTTGAAAGTTTTTGCATGCAAGTATAATGCTTTGTATTTTCTATATATGAGAAGTAGTAGCTAAGGTTTAGGTAGCTTTTCAAGAATCATAGAACAGAGAGGAAAGTGAATATTTGTTTGAGAAAAGTTCATCTTCTTCTTCTTCTTTGTATCAAAACTCAATTATCAATATCAATCCATATTTTTTCCATTATGATGTCTTGTGATTTATTTATTTATTCTATGGTGTCATCATCAAGGATGAGTAGCTAAATCTCCTTAGGGGGATGGTTGAAACACTCTAGATGATGCAAAAGCACCATGTTTGTTCTTATTGTTCATTGTGATTCAAAGTTCGTAACGCTTATTTATTTCTAATTCGCGATATGATGTAAGTATGATTATTTGCATGTTATTGTTATCCTTGTTATTAATATTGTTAGGGTTTAGGGAGACCTAGCTTTAATGGTTTTATTTATATTGGTTGAAGATGTGTAGTAAAATAGTTGAGAGATGATTATTACATATCTGCAGTTAGTATCTTTTAATGGAACCCTTTTGTAATTAAATCAAATAGCTGAGAGGTGATGGTTTAGTTATGAATTAATATGTTGAGTTAATTAAATTGAATAGCTGAGAGGTGACGGTTTGATTAATAAGACATATTCAATAGCATGCATAAGAGAATCCCGTTTTAATTGAGTGGAATAGTTGAGAGGTGACTACTTGATTATTATAGGTATTGATGATTAATTGGAATAGCTGAGAGGTGACTAATTAATTGTTATAGATTGAACATGAAGGAACTACATGTTATGTTTGCATGATTTAGTTTGTGGATACCAATTCTTCCCCCTATGTCGTCATAAGATCTTCTTTTCATCTCTACCATATTCTTAAGTTAGTTTATTTAATTATTGCCTGTAGGAAGTAGAATCAATCTCGATCTTAATTGTTGATTCCCTTGGTGTTCTTTAATTATTGTTTTCTATTGTGTTTGAGCTAAGATCTTCACCTTTGAGGTGGGTACGACCCTTGCTTGTTACTTGTCTACTTTGATAACCAATTTATACAGGCACAAGAAGGGACTTCAATTATAAATCTATCTTTTGATTAGAGGTTACACACTTTTCCTCTATATCAAAATGGCGTCGTTGTCGCTCTAATAAACGGAGTTCATTCAAACACAAGCGAGAATTGTAGAACGAAGGCAGTGTGGATGTTCATGACGTCGGAATCCTCAATCGACATCGGCTCCCCACTCAGAAATGCAGGGTGAATGGAGAACACCGGCAGTGGAAACTCCGGGGTAGTCTCGGGCTGGTACTCACCCGGTTCGGGGCGCAGTTGCACAGTTGGGCCAGTGGGCAGGTCAGTGTATGGGACCTGGTCACCCCACCCGTAAACCGGAGCTTCATCATCAGCAGTGCCCGACACAGTAAACTCCACCTCAGTCTGGACATCTTCGACAGCCAGAGCATCCTCGACATGGACGCGGGAACCACTACCAATCCAGGGAGTCCCCGTCACCGGTCCCCTCAATGCCCGAGGGATGGGATCCTCCCTTCCCAAGCGCACAGCTTCCCTTTGGTCAGCTGGGGAGGCAGAAACAGCTCTCTTTGAGCCCCTAGCAGACTCATCCACAATAGCCTTGCCCTTCAGATCAACCGGGGCAGGGGACTGTACAGAAACAACTTCAACAGTAGGAGGCTGGGAAGGTCTTACCTCCACCGGGGCTTCAACGCCAACGTCTCCAGCACTGGGGGCGTCCGCTTCGTCCGGTGGACCCCCCAAGATCATAGTTGGCTTACCTCCCTTAGCAGCTGAGGCAACCACAGTCTCCTCGGACACACTTCCCACCATCTCCGGCTAGGCTAGGTTGTCCACCTCAGCATGTACTTGCACCGAGGTACGAAAGAATCCTTCAGTAGCTGATTCACCAGACCCACGGGGAAGCAGAAGTCCACTGTCCCTCGACATCAGGCTTGGGTCACCGGAGGGGTCAGAGGAACCATAAAAAACATGTGGTCTCCTCCGACGACCCAACGGAGGGTTTGAATTACAAACAGAGCTAGCGTCAGATACCTGGACATCCCCGACAACTGGGATGACTTCCGGTAGGGCGTCCGGCATGAGCTCGTCAGAAGGAGATCTTCCCCGACTGGAAGAGCCTCGTCGGGCCAGTTGTCCATCTCCCCCCTTAGATCGACAGCTTCACTCTCGATCGGAGGTTCCTCCCCAACACTGGGGACTATACTCTCTACAGGGGCAGCACCCTCACCGGAGTTGGAGTTGACCTCCACAACTTGCGAAGGAACCGGCAAGGCTGCAAGCCTCCTAGCCGGGAAACGGATGTGTATCACGATCTGGTCAGAGACACCTGGAGCTGGCGTTTCCCTGCAAACACAAGCATGGAACTGTTCCTGAGTCGGAGCTCAGCAAGCACGTAAGGCATAAGGACAAAAAGAATGAAAGCAATATCAGATGCATGCTTACCTATGAAGTCCCACGGCACCTGGATACTGTTGTCAGACGACTACCCTGACACCCGGTATCAGGGTTTGAACCAGTTCCCATAGTGATTGGGAATCCAGACAGCTTCCGGGCAGTACTCCAAAAGATGGCGTAGAAGCAACACTTCTTGGCCTCTCGAGCAACCAGCTTCATCAGCAGGAACATATCGACCGGGCCAAATGGAATCTGGACGTGGTGGGCAATCAGCCCAATCCAGCGCACAATGATCCAGAAGGATGCGTGCATCTGGCCCGGTAGAATCCCCCACCACAACAGTAGCCGCAGAATTGAAGAAGGCAGTGGGAGCTGCATGCCATACAGGAGCTGATAAAGACTCACCGCAATCAGGTTGCCGGAGCATCCATCGGAAATAGAAGGATGGGAGCCAAATCTAACCCCCCTCCAACCAAGCTACTCTTGAACCTCCGCTGCACTCATCCGCTCAAGCTCTGGATTCCGGGGGAGGTTGGAGGAAGCTTGCCACCTCCTCCCGGGTCTTTCCGTCGAAGGATCGACGACATTCAGAGGAGCCACCTTCTCCATGCCAGCAGGAGAGCTCGACTCAGTAGCCGGAATTTTACTCGAACCGCCCACATTAGCGGCAGGACATGGAGCAGAAATCTGAGGCTCCTCGTCGCTGCTCGAACTCAATACAAGGTTCCTACTCATCTTGCGGAGTGAGATTTATCAAGTTATCACAGGAATTCAGGCAACTCAGAACCTAGGGTTCCGGCAGCGAAATGAAGAAGGAACTGAAGAAGAAAGAGAAAGAGGGAGAATGAAAGGGAGTGCCCTTCTCTCCTCTACAAATTCTTTCTTTTATAAGCAGACCCCAGGGTCCATCGGCTAATGGTCTTCCAAGTTCCTTAATGGATTCTCCATTAATTCATGATCATTAAATCAACAAGTTTAATGACTCGATCAGTAAAGAGTCACAAGCTTTCACTGGAAGTTGAAGCTGTACATCTTCTCGCCAACACGAGAAGATTCAGAGAAGTCAGCTGGGACCCACATCGCATAGTCATCTAGAACCCACATCAGTTGGGTCCCACATCATACAATCAGCCGAGATCCACTCAACATGTATGAGTGGGGTCCACATGGTCTAGGTCAGCGAAATGTGGACCTCCAGTCCATATCATCACGGTCAAAGGACGATTGACCAACATGTGTTCCTTCACTCATTATAATGGGAAGGTAACCGGACCTACATACCGGAGCTCAAGACGGTGATAAAAGAAGAAATTATTTTATTATGAAATGGATGATACGGGGAGCACCAAATCCCCTACATAGTGCGACCGGAACTGGATTACATCAGAGGGGGAGACGGGGAATTCAGACTAGACCCCTCCAGAGAGTCAGGAAGGCCATCCTTAATCTTGGCAGCAGCATACTCGGCCTTCCAGGATAAAGCAACATAAATATTTGCTCGCTCCTTGGCCTCCGAAAGCTCGGCTACCTTCTCCTCTAGCTTCTCCTGGTAGTATTCCACAGTTTCCTTCATACCCGCGATTCGGGTATCATACATATCTTCATGAAGAAGTTGTCTCTCCCGAAGCTCGCCAATCCTCCTCTCAAGGTCATCCACCTGACGAGACAATTTTCGAACGATCTCGGATCGATTGTCGCTTACTGCACTAAAGAGTGGCCTAGAGTATGCCATTGTCAAGGTCGTACGAAGAAAGGAAGCCGGATTGTCGAGAAACTCCTTCGTTCAGAAGAAAGGGAGTCACGAGTCACTCAAAACAAGTAACGTTTCACAAGGAACTGGTGTCACTCACAAGGACACCTTTGTCCTCAAGAGACTGACGAGTTGGTGATTCAGCATTTGGAAAAAGACAAAGGCAAAATAAAGAAAAAAATTTATTAATTCGATTTAATCAGGGGCACTACTCCCTTACATAGTGCAGGAAGTCGGGGGGGGGGGGGGGGGGGGGGGGGGGTTACAGGTCAAGGATTCTTCTCTTCCTTGACCGGATGGTACCCCAGCTTCTTCTACAGAACATATGCGGTAGCCAGTTCACTCTGAAGAACCCGGATTCGTTGAGTGGCAGCTTCAAGACTCTGGCTCTTATCAGCAAGCTGTCTGTTCAAGGCAAACAGGCTCAAGCACACCTGACGAATGTCCTCCAAACATGTGTTTGTCATCAACTCCATACAGCGATCTTGGTCTTCGATCTCCAGAGTCATTTTCTCCCGCATATCCACAGTATACTCCTTGATGGTACTCCAGCAGCCATTCTTCAGTAGAAGTAGCAACAGCGCAACAACAACAGAGACCGGAGGAAAGGAAGTGGATATCCTCCCTCGCCTCCGGCCTGCTATTTATAGGAAGAATAAACAAACCCTAGTCCTTGGTACAAGAGATGCGGAATCGTCATCAAGAGTCGTATCAAGGAAGGAATCCTCCGAATCTCAACAGCCGGGTCTCGAAGATCTTTCCCAGTAGATTTTCTACTACTTGACAAAGAGGGGGCGATGTGTGTACCCTAAGTAACAGGTGTCATCGGTGGTTGTATAAGAAGCTAAACCGGCAGCACCTGAGCATTAGCCAGCCAGGCCTGGGCTATTGGGTAGGGCCCAACCCGGTCTCAAGGAGTCCACATACGCTCTGTGGATCTTGACCCACTGGATTGTCCACGATCAATGGGCAGAACCCCGGTTACTGTATAAGAAGTTGAACGGTGGGCTTCCATACATCAACCAGGCCCACCTCAATCAAGTAAGCCAGGTCCGGCCCAGTAAAGTCCAGCAGCAACAGAGACTCATCCAAAGGCTTGTCATAGAAGCCCAGAGGACCTAGCCAGGGTGTATGCAATGCAGATTGGGCCTCCGGTCCGAGGAGTCAAGCCCAAGTCTTTGCTTCCAGACTTGGTCAAATCCAAGTCCCAACCAACTAGATAAGTCCAGCAAGATTCCAGGCTAACAGAACCCATTGTTCTAGCCCGCTGGAGAAGATAAAGGAAGACCCAGGTTGAACCAGAGCCTATCAGCGGATGCCACGTGGCAGTCATCCTGGTCAAAAGGGGATTCAAGCCGAAGGGATAACCGCCCACCAGCATGCAAGCTATCTCTGCGGAAAACATCTTCACAGTTGAACTACCTGAGTTCATGGAGTCAAAACCGAAGGGGTGGTTGAGCCAGCCTCCTCCGGTCTACTGCAAATATAGGAGTTCTTAACCTCCTGAACTATGAGTCTTTCACTGAGCAACTCCATTAGAGCTTAGTGGAAGCAGAGACTTGATTCCAAGTTCATCTTCTTGGATACGTAGGCAGCCTGATCCTCATCAGGTCCAGTCTCATTGTATACCCCCATCCCATCTCAGTCTGTATAAGGCTTTCTTTGTAACTGTTCGATTAATCAATACACATCTCGAGTTTGTGGATCAAATTTTTGCGCCCACACTAACATTAGGGGTTTCTTCTTGATTTTACATCACATTGGTGTGAAATCCGGTTGAAACAGTATTCATTGCAAAGTCTAGCATTTATTTTACTTATTGTTCACGCCCAAGTTATAAAGTTGATCGAGGGTTGGTGAATTACTTATGTTTGTCATTATTTATATTTGTGCAGAATTCGGCAAAGGAAAAGAGGTCATATTGTTAGTTGTTAACCACGTGCACCCAGATTACACATCCAGACTTTACTGTTGAAGTTGTTGGAGTAGTTTTTCATCTCTGAAAGGTACTAAAAGCTATAAAGCACTCACTCTTTCTGTTCAATGCATCGTTTTTTTTAGAATGAAAATGTTATATTCATTCATTGACGCACGCTATAGCGACTAGTTCCTTGCAAGGTTTATCAAGTTCAAGCTCAAGTGATGATGATTTTGATGTTGACATGATAGATTTATTAATGATTAGAAATGTATTAGAATATGAGAGCCTATTTGTGGACAAGATTCCTGGTAGCACATGAATGCTTAGGGGCAAGGAATATATTTTGGAAATATTAGAAGGAAATGCTACAAGTTGTTTTGAAAGTTTTCGCATGAAGCTACACGTGTTTAGAAATTTATGTGATACATTGAAAATGATGAAAGTACTACAAGATCAAAAAATATGTCAGTGTAGAAGCAGGTCTAGCAATGGGGCAGTATTGTGTCATGGTCATAAGCAAAGATTGTGGTCGAGTGATTTCAACATTCAACTGCAACAATGCACAAATGGTTTAAATGGACAATCGGAGTATTAACAGCTTTAGGTACTCATTTGATTAGGCCAGTGAATAAAGGACAAGTGCAACTTGAAATTCAAAGTAATCGGAAATGGTATCCATATTTTAGGTATGCTATTAAATATAATTTTATAATTGGGCTTTTGTAAGTAATTTATTATTATTATTTTTAATAAAAATAAAGTAAATTATATCGATAACTTGTGTATTTTTTTGTAGATTGCATTGGAGCTCTGGATGGTACTCATGTAGCGGCTCGGTCTCCGGCTTCTAAACATACAACCTTTCGTGGTATAAAATCAGGACGTATCGCCAATGTTATTAGACCCAACCCGGACACCAACCCGGGAAAGGGACTAAGTCACTAGGTTAGTGTTCACCCACTGGGTCAACTGGTTGGACCAGTTGAATATATATATAATTTTTTAGACATAGTACTATTAGTACTATTAACATATATAATTACATATGTGGTTTGATTAGAGTTTAGTATTGTATTTACATGTTAGATATAATCTAACTTGTTTTCTATCATAAAATGACATAACCATGGTGGTTGTATGCTTGCATTGTTATTGAGGTCTCATGTTCAAATCCTAAGAATTGCATTTTTTTACTTAAAAAAACACATTTATTACTGGGTTAAAGCATGTACTGGGTTACTGGGTCTTGCAAAACCCAGTGAAACTCGGATAAGGCTAAAAACAGGTCGGATTCGGATTGGATGTATATAAATCCGAATATTATAAAGTAAAATCTGAATCTGATTCGGGTTTAAATAATTAATCCGAATCCGAGATATATCCGAAACCCGACTAAATTCGACAATTTTCTATATAAATTTTTTAAAAAATAGATTAAAATCCGAATTCGGATCCAAATAGGTCTCTTATTATAAATCCGAATTTTAATTCGGGTGTATTTTTATATCCGAATTCGACATATTCAGATTTTGGATAAATCTGCATCCACTTCCAGCCCTAAACCCGGACGGTTTAAGTGGTTTAGAACTGGGTCATTTATAGATCTGATCCTCTACTTAACCCAACCCGGTTAAGTCACTGGGTCACAGATTTATCGGGTCGACCCGTCGAGCCCGGCCACGCCGGGTATGATAACACTGCTTATCACTCAAAATGTCATGGCTGCTTGTTCTCAAGATATGATGTTCACTTTTGTGTACTCTGGATGGGAAGGGACCATCCACGATTCTCGTGTATTTCTTAATGCATTGACTATACAAGAAAATAATTTTCCACTTCCTCCTGAAGGTAAGAGATTACTTTACCCTTTTTTTTCTATGTGTTGCTTATTGTCATATCTTAGTTGTATATGGATCTTTCTGCCTAAGATGAAATTCCTGAATATACGTTTGCTCTTGTTTTATCGTATCTTAATTGTATATGGCTCAGACATTAACGTTGATTACATGGTGTTCTTATGGTATTGGTATATATTAAGTTAATCTTATCATCCCTCTCATCCATTATCTAGTTAAATTCAACACGTCTTAATCACATGGAAAGTGTTTTATTGGTTTTTCTGACTTGATAAAGTACCTCCCCAGTTCCCCTTCATCATTATGAATGTGTTTTATTTTCGTTGGTTTGGATTTCATCAGAATTATATCTGAACTCCCAATGTTGGCACTAATCTTCATGTTGGTATTGGTTGCTCTAAAATCTATATAGCTTTCGTTATGGATGAATTGAAGAGTATGACACTTTCTATTGTCTTATCCACGTATTGCAGTATGAAACTTTTTATGTTAAGGACTTACGGTGATAGTTATATGGTTCCTCATATAGGATGAACAACTATCCCCTATCACAGATTGTGGGTGAGATATGCACAATCTAGTTTGAGCCTGAGCGAGATTTTCTGATTACTCAGTACAACATTTACCTTAGAATTCAACAGTAAAAATGGACATATAATATGAATATTATGACTCCAGCGGTTGTCTGCTTGTTACTTTTTACGCATGACGACGTCAGCCACTTCATGTCTTGTTTACTTATCAGCTATTGTACGATGTTTTTAGGCCAAGAGAATTAGAAGAGAAAAGGCAGTTCTAACTGTTATCAGAGACTTGCATATAAATCCTCACGCTTTGTGTGGTTTGCAGTTTTTACTTCATCGATAAAATAGAAACTATGGAGACTAGAGTGCATACCTCCTGGGCAAGGATGACACACACAATTATATATAAATGGTGCAAATGTAATTTGATATATAGATGGCTGATGATCCACCACTAGAAAATAGAAAGAAGAGAAAGATTAATAATGTACTAGTGTATATATATACCTCATGGTATTTACCAGAAAATGGAAGCTAGGAATTTGTCTTGGTGTAAATGTTTGACCTTCTTCAAGTACTAGCTAGAAATAAAGATTCAGAATCGAGAAAATATAGTATATAGGTCTAGTTATATTACTGATTTGTCTGTTAATTAAGAGAGATATATGATTTGTTAATGAATAGTAGTGCAGTGAATGTTGATTGTTGTTGTTTTTGTTCTGTATTATTATGTTGGCTATCCAAACATACTTGGATTATTATTATGTTGTCGATGATTATCCTTCTCTTTCATACATGCTAAACAAAGTTATCGTGGCTTCTCATTAATAATATTTTGTTTAATTGTAGGTTATTATTATGTTGTAGATGGTGACTATCCAAACATACCTAGATTTTTAGCCCCTACCGTGGCGAGCGGTATGACTTCCGTGATGACCAAATGCAACGACGAATCACAAGAAAGTGTGAGTTATTCAATCAGCGACACTCTATCTTGCACAATGTAATAGAAAGGGCTTTTGGTGCATTGAAAGCAAAATTTCTAATTTTAAAACCAACACCTAACTACCCTCTTAGACGACAAAAATTATTTCCAATAACATGTTGTACTCTACATAATTTTATTAGAATGGAAGATAGAGCTGATACATTGTTTGCCATGTATGAAAGAGAATGATTAGTTGTTGAGGATGAGTTAGGTCTTGGTGTGGTACAAGAAGGTATTGAAGTGGATATGTCCCAACAAAACCAGATGGCTGCAGTGAGAGATGTCATTGCAAATGAGATATGGGATGACTACAATCGTTGTTGATTTTTTTATGTTCTACATGATATTGGATTTATAATATGATGAATTGTAGTTTGTTACCTTTTTCGTGGAGGACATATATATTATTGAATAATTTCCCTTATTATGCTTATATTAATGTTTTGGTTTGAGAAAATGATTTGCGCAACTTATTTAATAGAATCTTGCTCAAGCTTGTTATATGTCTTTTACATTCGATTGCTTTAGGTAAATTTTGTTAGGAGGCATGGTTAGTTTGTATGAAAGCAAAAAGATATCTATCAAGCGCTTATTATTCATTTTCTTGAAATGCTTATTAGTTTTTACGAAGCCAAACCTTATGTAAAGAGCTAGTATGAAAATCATATAAATACATCAAAGTTTAAGTGAAAAAAAAAATAGAAAACAGTTTTCTAATTTTTAAAATCAAGTAACATGTTTTCCAATTTTCCAAAATTTTCGCTAAAAAGGGAAACTAGAGATAGAAAAGAAAATTTTCCACAAGTAAACAGGCCCACAGTATCAAACTCAGGAGTAGGGCTGGCAATGAACCGGTTTGGGTCGAATATTAGAAATACCAGACCCGAACCATTAACAAAACTAATATATCCAGACCCTATCAGGTCCAAAAGTGAAGAACCATACGCGTACCAAACCTTAACGGATCGGATCCGGGTTGGATCCGGATCTTTTGGCTAACAATTGATTTATTTAAATTATGTACACCAACTTAAAATGAATATTTTACTTTTTTAGAATCTACATATATTTCATAAATGTGGTAGATTATTTTATTGATTTTTATGCTTTTTAAGGTAATTGATATATATTTAGAAAGTAGTTAGTGTTAGAAATCATATTTGCAAAAATCAAGTTTCTTAAATATATAATATTTATGACATATTTGTAGTGTTAGTAAATTTAAAATATACAAAACATCTAAAAAATTTATATCGGGTCCATATCAGTTCCGTATGTATGAATTCCATACCCAAACCAATAAGAATCGGGTCCTACTTTTAAGAACCGGATCCGAACTAAAACATCTATATTATAATCCAGAAAGGGCACATAAAATAGATAAGTTTGGGTTATAAGTAGCGATCCAGATTCTCTTGAGTTCGAAGTTGTAGATTAGATTTGTGGCTGTGATTAGATTGGAGACAAACTCATTTATTAGTCGTTGGATTAGATTGGGTCCAAACTTAAGTTGTGTTGGATGGTTAGGATCACATCAAGAAACCTAACTCTATCATTGCAATACATCATTAGACCTAGGAAGACCGATCTTCATTATCTTCATCATTTAAAACCCCACATGATCTTCTCTTATCATCATCATATAAAATTTATATAATAATATAACTACATGAACAAGAAAGAAATTTGTGAAGTATTTCTGATACATGAAAGTATAGGGTCATTAGTAAATTCAAAAAAAAAAAATGTCTGTATTTAGTAGTAATAGTACTAGAGATGCAGTAGTAATGATCTTCCCCTTCCCAATTTATAGCTACTAGTCCTTAGGCCCATGCAATGCACGGGCATATCTGATTGTTTTAAAGTTTTTTTTTGGGGGGGTTTTATATTGCTTTTGGTTTGTAACTTGTAATATTTTGTTTAGCCCGTTTCAAAAGTCTATGATCTGGTATGATTTCATTTAGAATTATTATAAATCTTTGAGTAATGAAATTAAATGATTATTATATATACATGAAAATTAAACCCAAAACATTTGAAGATATCCAGGAGAATGGCATTTTGCAGTACTCTCAATTCTCAAAGTCTCAATTAGAATTTAGTCTGGCTCGGTTGTTGAGGCTTCATCACTTTGGGAAACAATTTTTTCACAGTAGTCCATTAGCAGTCAAGCGTCTCTTAATTGGCTTGTAACAGTTAACATCATGAAAATTCGAAATCTTTAACAAACTATTATGATGATAAAGATGACTTACTTGTAATGTGACGGAGAGATCCCGTTAGGCCTGTAGTTAAGCATTTTCGGAAGGCAACCATACAATCCATGTCTGTGTGAATCTTGCGACATTTTTTGATATAGTCCCATCTGCAACACATTTACGTACATTAGATCACAAATTAAGGGAAACTCAAATTTCATGAAATTGCAGTAAATAAGTCTTACTGCTACTTGGGTCCCTTTTCGTATCCCCACCATTGAAATGTATTGAAGATTATATCATCATCTTTATTGGAGTTTATTTTCTATTTTCATTTACTTTTTGTTAGTGCCTAATAAGTGCAAAGAAAAGAAATAGATTACTGGTTCTCCATATTCCTGCAAAATATACTTTTTGTCAAATCTAGAATGTAATTGAAAATGACCATCACAAACATGTTTGACGTGTGTCCACAATAATATCATAGTAATATTATTAATGATCTTATTAATAAACTTGCATAGCTGCCCATTTGACTTAGAATACTGGTGAGTTTTGATTTCTGTGTCGTCGAGAGATCTTCAGCAAACATCATATATACATGGATCAAATATAAGCATATAAGCAGACATAGACTTTGAGTGAAGAGGAAGATGGAGAAGTTGTATAAACGTAATAAATCATCTGGTGATTTCAATATAAATCTTGGTGAGTTTTGAATTTCTCTTCGATTAAGTTATCAATTTCAGCTTAATTGAAGAGATACAGTAAAACCTCGATAAGATAATACCCGATAAATTAATTATCTCCTTTAAATAATATTTTTAGCTGGTCCCAACTTGAGCATATGTTAATAAATTAATTTTTCGCTAAATTTATTAGATAATACATTTTAGAAAAATCCTTGAATGCCCAACTAATATATAAATTAATATTTTTTCGATATACAAATATATTTTATATTTTTTTTATAATAAAAATCAATTTTTGCTTGTTTTTTCTCAAGATTGATTTTGGTTTGAACCTCGTCTCTGAATTTTTGTAGTGTGATAAGTTGATCTGGTGTTGTAGTTTGTATTGCAAGAAGAAATTATTCCAATATCATTATCGATTTTAGTGTTTCTTTTCGTGGAACGGGTTTTAGAATAAAACGATTGTCCAGTTTCATCATGTTAGCCCCCCCCCCCCCCCCTAAAAAAAGAAAGATATACATAAAAATATACTGTTAATTATGTAAATTAATAATTTATTAATTAATAGATGAATTGATATCTCATTTAATTAATAATTTTCTCTACTTCCAAGGCTATTAATTTATCGAGGTTTTACTGTATTTTTTGTACGGGCTGGACTTGATTCCCGAACTCAATCAAAATTCTCTTCAATTAAGCTATTAATTTCAATCTAATTGAAGAGATGTTTTTTTAAGGGTATTTTCAGCTTTAATAGAGTATAATAGATGGAAAAGTTGTACAAATGTAGTAAATCATCTGGTGATTTCAATGTAAATCACTACTTCCACCAGATAATTATTTAGCTACTTATTCAAAAAAAAAATTTACTGGTAAACTTATTGAAGTTAAAATTGTTGAATTGAAAGAAATTCGAGTTAGAGCATTTTATCAATGGTAGTCAATTACTGGTATTAGATTTAGTGGTGATAATGTGGTTTACTGCTTATAAAGAATTCGAGTTAGGGTTACTTATGAAGGTTGTTGTATTTAATATGTGAAATTACATATTGACCCATTTTTATTTATTTTGTGTAGTTACAAAAATACCCCAAATTGAATGAATTTCTCTTCAATTAATTTATCAATTTCAGCATAATTGAAAAGATATAGTAAAACCTCGATAAGATAATACCCGATAAATTAATTATCTCCTTTAAATAATATTTTTGGATGGTCCCAACTTGGGCATATGTTGATAAATTAATATTTCGGTAAATTTATTAGATAATTAATACATTTTAGAAAAATCCTTGAAGGCCCAACTAATATATAAATTAATATTTTTTTGATATACAAATATATTTTATATTTTTTTATAATGAAAGTCAATTATTGTTTTTTTTTTCTCAAAATTGATTTTGGTTTGAACCTCGTCTCTAAATTTTTGTAGTGTGATGAGTTGATCTAGTGTTGTATTTTGTATTGCAAGAAGAAATTATTCCAATATCATTATCGATTTTAGTGTTTCTTTTCGTGGAACCGGTTCTAGAATAAAATGATTATCCAGCTTCATCATGTTAGCCCCCTAAAAAGAAAGACATACATGAAAATATATTGTTTATGTAAATTAATAGTTTATTAATTAATCGATGAATTAATATCTCGTTTAATTAATAATTTTCTCTGGTCTCAAGGCTATTAATTTATCGAAGTTTTACTGTATTTTAATTATGCTTGTGATTTGGTCCAACTGGGTACGGGCTGGACTTGATTATACTTGGGATTGGGTATTCTTTTAATTTTTTTTATTGGGCTTAATTATTCCCATGGTCTAATTGGGCTTAATTATATCTGTGATGGTGGTCCACTTTTGCCTAATTACAAATATACCCAAACTTAATCAAAATTCTCTTCAATTAGGCTATCAATTTCAGTCTTATTGATAGCCTAATTGAATAGATATTTTCTTAGGGGTATTATCTGGTTTAATTAATAATTTTCTCTAGTCTCAAGGCTATTAATTTATCGAAGTTTTACTGTATTTTAATTATGCTTGTGATTTGGTCCAACTGGGTATGGGCTGGACTTGATTGTACTTGGGATTGGGTATTCTTTTAATTTTTTTTATTGGGCTTAATTATTCCCATGGTCTAATTGGGCTTAATTATATTTGTGATGGTGGTTGTATTGCAAGAAGAAATTATTCCAATATCATTATCGATTTTAGTGTTTCTTTTCGTGGAACCGGTTCTAGAATAAAATGATTATCCAGCTTCATCATGTTAGCCCCCTAGCTAAAAAGAAAGACATACATGAAAATATATTGTTTATGTAAATTAATAGTTTATTAATTAATCGATGAATTAATATCTCGTTTAATTAATAATTTTCTCTAGTCTCAAGGCTATTAATTTATCGAAGTTTTACTGTATTTTAATTATGCTTGTGATTTGGTCCAACTGGGTACGGGCTGGACTTGATTATACTTGGGATTGGGTATTCTTTTAATTTTTTTTTATTGGGCTTAATTATTCCCATGGTCTAATTGGGCTTAATTATATCTGTGATGGTGGTCCACTTTTGCCTAATTACAAATATACCCAAACTTAATCAAAATTCTCTTCAATTAGGCTATCAATTTCAGTCTTATTGATAGCCTAATTGAAGAGATATTTTCTTAGGGGTATTTTCTGCTTTAATATAGTATAATAGATATGTTGTGACTACTGCATCTTCTGATTCCCCCGCTCCTTCTAATCCCCTGCACGAACAGCTTGATCTTCACTCAAGCCTACAAACCATATCTATTTTTGTCCCCTCTCAGCCTCTCCCTACTCCTCCTAACCATTCTTCAACCACTAAATCCTTACCATTGTTTTTTGCTCAACCATCAGTCTGGTTGCTATTCTTTGCATATTTGCATATCTTGTAATGAGACTCTTTGTGACTTCAAAGGTTCGTAGAGAGCTTCCCGAAGACGTAATTGCAGAGCTTCCTAGAGAGCCAACTCCCCACACATTTCATCAATATTATGAATATTAGTAATTCAATTGGTCGACATCAGGTAAGCATTAATTATTAATTTTGATTTTTGGAAGTGTACGTGTGTTTTAGTTCTAACTTTAATTAGTGTTTTGTAAAAGGGATTACTTTTATAATTGCATAATTTGATATGAGTATGTTTTCGTATATGCGGACTGAATTCTGGATTTGTCTTTTGCTGACTATCTTTGGGTATCTTCCTGGAATCATTTAGGCAGTTTATGGCATTACCAAGTGATCAATTACAAACTTTTACATGGTTTTATTTTTTAATTTGAGAGATTTCTGTGAATGTTAGTTAGTGATTGGTGTTGATGGATGTTTGTTTGTCTATTATCCCCTTTATGTAATGGAAGTATTTTCGTTTGTGATCAAATATTTGATTAAACAAAGAAAAGAACTGCTCTGTAAGGAATTCTCCATGTCATTGTAGAAAATTATATCTCTTATAATTTTATAGAAGATATTGTTTAAATCTTGATGAACATATATGATTTTCTTTTCTGTTCAGCAATGTGCAAGCAAGAGGATGAATCATCTGGGCATTTATTTTCACATTACAAGGTTGCTTAATAGGTGTGACACACTCTTATAGAGTTTTTTGACAGAGCAACAATAGCAGATCAAGCAACTGACATATGAATAGGGAGCTGAATGTAACAATAGGGATTGGGAGTAAGGATTGTTCTTTTTAATCTTTTTTTCAAGCATTTTTCTAAGACAGTGGACATATCGTTACTTCTTAAAACATGTTGTAAGATTGTTTTTTCTTTCTTTTTGAGTCATATAATCTGTTAAGTATGGGAATGGGTGGGATGTGTCTTTCTTGTAATAAGGGGGGCTTGTCTGCATGGGTAGTACCTGATGGTAGCTAGGTACGTTAATCAGACATGTATTCTCTACTTTGTTTAATTAATATCTGGGAGGGGTTCCAGGGACTCAGGAAATGTTTGACTCAATTTTGACTCAATCTTATTTATCTATTTTAACAAAAACAAATCAAAATCTGATTTTTTTTTTTTTTTAAATTTATATAAACATAGTAACGGTTATAAGCGTTACAATAACATCATAAAATGTTAAATACAAGTAGTGTTTAGTAACATTTATAACTGTTGCAAATTTGTAACAAGCATTAGTAACACTTATTTGTGTTACAAATGTTGATAAAGAATTCAGAAAATGTAATAAATAACTGTTACAATTTCATTTCTTACGAATATAAATGTTACAAAATATTCGTTTACTTACGTTTATATATATTACGAACAGATTCGTTTAGTAACAATTATAAGTGTTACTACTGATACAATTAGCAACGTTTATAAACGTGACAAATAATGGAACGCCCAAATAGTCACGGTCTATAGGCGTTAGAAAAAGTCACGTTTATAAGTGTTAGGTATACCTTGTTTTGGTGTAGTGAATATATGTAAGAGAATAAAAGATGATTATGATGACCTTTGTAACTGATGTTTAGAGCTGCTTTACTGCATTTTTTGGTAAAGTATGTCTTACTGTATTACTGCAGTGAAATGCTTATAATTAATACAAGCTTGTCAGAGCACTTGTGCTACTGCTACCAGGACACGACATTTTGTAAATTAGGACTTCCTCAAGTTAGGCATATCAAGGTGCTCGGCTGTCATCAGCTCAGTACCCTATTTATCGTGGATACATAATTCTCCACTCAAAATGTTATATTAAGTGCATGGTTATATCAAAATGTCAAAATGTGGTTATATGTGTCTCCACTAAAAATTTCGTATCAAAATGGTAACCAAAACATAGCCTGCCAACCTTAGCAACCCTCTTTGTGAAGCCTTTTTGAAAATTTGTGTTATTTTGGTTGGCTCTTTAAGATCAATTAAACTACTACCATTAATGAATCAACTCTATCTGAAGATTTATAGATCCTTACACTTCTCATTCCTACTTCTCATACTTTGATACTTACAACCAAAGCCAAAAAAATAGATTTTCGTGAAGAACATGAGTTTAGAAACAAGTCAACAACCCCTATCCCTCATGATCTTAAGGTCACAGATGCAACATTTCTCAATGGTGTACCTCATACAAAAAACTAAGAAGAGAAACATGTTCCTTTCTATTATTGATTAAGCAGTTAAGCTCGACGTACAAATTGTCCATTTTGTTCTAGCTAATGTTAATTTCTCGCCCAAAAATGTACGTAGTTGAGAAGATTGAAGATGCATTGGGCAAATTAATTGTGCAATATAGTTTTTTGGCTGGAGTACATTGCTTGTAGAGATGTATTAACTTTAACCTACTCAAAGTAGGTAACTCATGTTTTCAATGGCCACATCATATCCATATCAAAAGTTTGTAACTATAGATGGATGCTTAGGTATTGTTTTTTTTTTTTTTTTTAAATCAAAGCCTAAATCACTGAATACCACTTAAGCACTAAATACACTTGATGGCAACTTAATACCACTCTGACTGCACAACTTAAAGTAAGTTCTAAACTAACAGAAATGTATCTAGAATTAAGTGTTGAATGACGGTTGAATGACTATTATGCCCTTGTTTATTAATAAATTTTAATTCATTTCTCTTTTTTTTTTGTTTTTTGTTTTTCTGATCCTAATAATAAAGTTTTTTTATTTCATGATTCTAGCTCTTACATGCATAATGTATGTGATATAATTCAATATTTTCAACACATTCGAACTTTTTAAGAGCCTTTTTTTAAACTGATCACAACATCCATCACAAACATAATATCAAAGTAGAAACATTTCATTAATATCTCATATACCAGACTACAACAAGGATTTGTACTCATTTGATTGTATCTCCTCACAATAAGCCCAACTCTTAGCTTAAAATCAAGATTTACACTTCTAACGCAAAAATATTGGGCTAGCAATATACTCTGATAACTGTTTAAAAATTTAGCCTACTTAATACATGTCTATGGTCAAACCCATAATATAATTCAGAACAATAGTATATTTGCAAAATTTTCTTTGGCATCAAAAGTCAAAACCATAATATAATTCCCAAAGAAAAATAGACATCCCCATGAAAATATTTTTAGTAGTTGAGCTCGATGTTGAGAAAATATTGAATACTGGAATTAAGTGTGATCTGAAGCAACTATAATTTTTCTTTGATAGTTTTTAAGGGACGCCACTTCTGGTTACAAAATGTTGCACAATGCAACCTCTCTTATCTTGATCTGAATTATTATTTTACTAAGTTGAGTGAGAGCATTTCCCTGATGTGATATGTTAGCATTAAGATAGGTAAATGTTGTGTGTTTGTGTACTTATGTATTTCTCTGATGTGATATGTTAGTATTTGATTTTGATTTATCAAAAGTCGTAAACTTACCACCAAAAAGGTCTAACCTTTGAAGAACCAGTTATTCTTTTTGAAAGACCACAAGTTTTTCTTAATATGTAATAATTAGTTTTTATTTGTAATTAGGCTAAAGGTTCAAAAAGAATGCATGCTTCAGATTATAAAATTACAACCCGATCGAGTTGAACTCAAACCATGGAGATAAAGAATATGCTTCTGGTAAATTAAAAGCATTGGAAGTTGACTTTCACATAATTATTGTATGGGTGGAATCTTTTTTGCAATGGAATGTCGTATAGCTGCAGAATCAAAAGCAACTAACCAGTAAACCATTCAGAATGATAAAGCCTACGATTAACTCCATAATGGCCAAGACCCATTTGTGTTTGTGAAAGGTAACTTGCATGTGTGACTGAATTCCAATTTTTTTGCAGATATCTAGCAACATTGACTTTATTTGAATATTATAATCCATACTCTACTATTATATTCCTCAAATTTGTACATACTATTAATGTTCCTAAACAACAGATAATACATGGTGTCTACAAATTTTCTTAGACTTATACAGTTCATGTCTTCATGATTCTCTAGAGGAAATATACTTCGTACTCTGTCGCAAACTTAACTGTCGTAATGGACCAGTTTGGAACGCAATGGCTGAAAGCAAACACTATGAATACCGAAAAAGTGATTGCTTATAGTCAGTCGGTACTTACTGGTTGTTTCAGTGTGCTTATAGATAGTGTATTAACTATTAAGTGTCCAAAATAAACTAAGAAATGGAGATCTGGGTGAAGGAACCAGAACCTTTTAGGATAAGTGTGGGATTTGAGACTTACACGACCTTTGAAAGAGAGACAGAGAGGTAGAGATCCTTTGTTAGGTGGGTGAATTAAAGGGACAACTAAAAAACATACTGATTAAAACTTGACGGTAATCACATGAAAAGATAAAGTGCTCAGGGATGGGAATCAATCAAAATAATCTGCTCCTAAAATGATATGCTTTAATTCAACCTCTCACAGACACTTTTACTGGTTACATCCTTTAATAAGGAAAGCAAGTAACAGGTCTTACATCCTTTTTACTGTCTAATACTTACATTTACTACAATCTTTATTTAATAGATTTATTATGAATTGAAATTGATTGACTATTGTCTTTTCTTTCAATATATAGAATAAGGTTACAAATTTTGAGTGCTTTATTTTTTTTTTTTTTTTTGAGGTTTACAGACTTCATAGAGGACATTGGATCGATCAGCTACTTTCTCAAATTCTAATACTCAAGGGCTTCATCGGTTGGAGAACCACACTGCTGGATATTAGCCATTGTATGGAGGTGGTAGCAACCGTTTTATAAAATGTTGGAACACCCACACTACAGCTTGATTAGACTCAGTAGACATTGGATCGCAGGTCTGTGCATTGTTGTGGAATAAGAAAGAGCGAGAACTGCACAACTCTCATTGGTTCACCCAGAATTAGATTCTAGGATTCTATACATGGTTCAGGTACCTTATCTGAATTTGTCGAAATAACAAACTTCTCTTTGTTTCTATTTATCAATGGTATATAATCATTACTGTTTTCTGATCTTGACAATATGAATCATTTTATTTTTTTCCCAATTTTTTTTCTGTATATTATTACTTGATTTTTTTTTCCTTTTACACAAAAATGCATGTCGACATGGAAGTGATGGATCTGTGTAGGTACCCTTGTTTGTTAAATTATTTTCTCTTAAAAGCCTAAATAGTATGGGTTAAGTTTAAAATTATCCGTAAAAATATTCAAGCAACATAGTTCTAATCTCTTTTATATCTGGTATGATAATTTTCTGGTATTTATAATAACTTAATGTTAGGAGCATTTCCATAGGTATTTATAATAGCTTAGTGCTAGAAACATTTTCCATGCTCTCACTCGGAAATTAGATGGTTTGGTATTAATATGAACGGTTGGATGACGTGTTCACAAAATGTTTATCATCCATACTCAAGTTTAGACGTTTAGTTCTATCAGTGATCTGTGAGAAACTTTAGAACAATAATCCCTCTCAACGATATCTTGAAGGATTATTAGCAGTTTTAAGAAACTTTAAAATTTTGAAGGATAAATGAGTTAATTTTGGGTACTTTCATGTGGTCGGGAACTGTAATAAAACTATATGCAATTTTACTTATGCTACAAAATATAATGGGTGAGTTTTTTATCCAAAAAATTTAGTTATTTTCTTAAGGTAAGTATTATGATGCAAAGTATATATAATCTTCAAGTATATACAAGTTGTTGAATCTGATTGTTTTATCCAATGGCTTATTTTAGCCATCTGGGTTTTAAACTTACTTCAAAATTATTTTTTTTGTTTATTGTAGTAGTGTTCATTGGCAAAGTGAAGATTATATTGAAATCGAGAGTCTAGGGCTCTATATGGAGTGCATTTATGAGAGACTTGAGTAAACGTGTTAGTCAGTTAGTCATGCCAGTTGTTTGTGGATACATCTCATAGTTGGTCTGGTTATGAGATTGGGGTTTTTTCTTAATGCACTACTAAAAGAAGAGTTTTTTACTACGGAAGATTTTGCCACGGCCATTTATTGTGTTGCTAAATGTGTGTTGTTGCCACACCTTTTCTTAGTTGTGGCGAAAAATTGTTTTTAGCCACAACATAAACTTCGTCCGTGGCCAAAAGTTAATTTTTAGCTACAAGCGTAAATTTTGCGTGGCTACAAGGACATGTTCTCGCCACGTTTAAGAGTGGTTGTGGCTATAACTCCACTTCTGGGGTCGGTGGTTTAGTTGCCGTGGCTTGAAGTGTTTTTTTTAATTCTCAAAAATCCAATAATAATGTTTTTTTCGTTTTACAAAATTAAAATCCTAAATTATTTAGGTTTTCCCGCGTTTGCCCGCCCACGTTTTAGTGTCACCCGCTCTTTTAGCAAAAGATACCATAGAAAAAACAATCAAAAACCTAAACTAATTAAACAACTCTTTCTTTCTCTCTCTCGTCTCTAAGCTTCCACCCCGCCACCACCGTCACTGGAACTTCCCACACCGGCTTCACCTCCAACGATTCTCTCTCTAATTTCACTCTTTCTCTCTCTAATTCACTCGCCTCCTTCTGCTCATTTCTATCTTCGTTTCTATGTCTTCGTTTTAGGTAAAGTAATTTCTTTTTCTTTTTTTTTTATCAGAAAGCGGGGTTGTTACTGGGTTCTTCTTCTCTCTTGTACTCTCCTACTAATTTCAGTGTACAATTGCTTGGACAGGTTGCTTCAATTAAATTGGACTGCAGATATCACACCAATTTAACTTGGTTTATTCAATTGAACAGGTAACTTAGATTCTTCTAATACTATATTTGATTTGTTTCACACTTTGATTAATGCTTAATTAGAGTGTTTATTGATATAGTTGTTCTCTTATACAATTGTTTACTACTTTGTTCCTTCCATAAGAAATTTAACTTGTAAGGGGCTAAGGGCCAAAGTAAGTCATTTGGACATGTGATCATCCATGGCTATTGTATCAGCATGGTACTGAGAGAGCTAAGGTTCAACTTACCCATTGTTTTATATGTGGACTGTGATGCTTAAGTGCTTAACAGCTTAAGAATATATTCAAGCAGCAGAAAATGTAACCCCTACAACTAATTTGCCTGATATGTACAATTATAAATGGAAAGTGGGCAGTAGATGTATATTGACCTCTGTATCACCTTGTTGGAACCCAAATTTACCAGGTCCATCTGTAGTACCGGCAGCAAAACCTGCACCTAGTGCTGCAGGACATGTCTTCACTACAGTATTGATGTCTAACTGCACGTCAAGGTTTGTCAAATTCAGATAGACATGACGATAATCGATTTTCCCTGTGAGTTCTTCTTTAGCAGATGAAAACAGGCCGATTGCTTTCTTGAACTGTCTCTCCCCTATGATTTGTGTGCTTAGTATCTCTTCTAAATGTCAAGGGCAAAATTACATAGATGACACGCTTTCGCCTTCAATACTTCAGGTTATCCAGATTGTTATCCTGAGTTTTTCTGGTTCACAGATGAATCCGCGGTTTCTGAATGAAATAAAGCTTTGTGATGTGTTTGTTATTAAACCTTCACTTCACAATTTTTGTTGCTTTTCTGCATTAGTCCATATATTTAGAATGAGATTTCTTTTATGTTTTTTCACGCAGATTAGCAACTAAAATAAATTACATTCCCTATTCCTTTTATGTTATATGTGATGACTACTCCTGGATGATCTCCTTCGAAACTCCATTACCAGCTTTGAGAATGCAGAGGAGTTGTCCTTTAGTAACTCCATAGGGGAGTCATACTCAACAATATTTCCTGCAAAATCCGAATTATGAAAAACGAAAAAGTTAGAAAATATTTGAGGAGTATATATGATTTATAAACCATGGTTAAAAAACATGATGTCACGTCTTTGCTCGACTATTTAATGCAAACACGGTTAACTCATAGTTGATTGCTTTCTTTCCCATACCTTCATCAAGCACCAGGACCAGGTCATTGTCAATCACTGTAGGTATTCGATGGGCGACAGTTATAACAGTACAGTTACTAGTTTCTTGTCGTATAGTTTTCTGTATAACATTATCTGTAGCTGTATCCACCGAAGCCGTAGCCTCATCCAACACCAAAATTCTTCTTTTATTCAGCAACACTCTAGCAAGGCAAACCAACTGCCTTTCTCCCACACTCCAGTTCTCTCCGTTTTCCGCAACTGTACAATTTATCAACATTTTTCAACAAACAACATGGGATAAATCATGGTACGAAACACTTACATCATATACATATATATAAACTAAAATACCTGGCGCATCAAGAAGCCTCTGGTCCTGTCTTACTATGTTCCCCAGGTGACATTTATTCAGTACCTGAAATGTCAGAATGTTTCAAGTGAACCAAACTTTTCACTCTTTTTCGAAGGAAAAAAGGATTCATTTGCAAGATTTACCTCCCACATATCAAAATCAGAATGTTGCGTTAGAGGATCTAGATTAGTTCTCAGGGTTCCTTGAAATAGAGTAGGGTCTTGAGGCTCAATCTAGACCTCAAGTCCTGCAAACCCATTTTACTAATGTCGACTCCGTCGATCAAAATCCTACCATCCGAGGGCTCCACTACCCTGAATAGAGCTTGGATGAGAGTGGATTTGCCACTGCCTGTCCTGCCAACAACTCCAACCTTTTTCTTTCCCTGAATCATGCAAGTGATTCCTTTGAGAATCATGGGAAGTGACGGGCTGTATTGAATGTGGAGATTTTCAATATTGATAGTTCCATTAGTTGGCCAGTCTGGATGTGGTATGCATCCTTCAATCTGTAAAGGAGGTTCACTTGGTATATTTGAGAACTGAAGAATTCTCTCTACTGATATCATCTTGTTCTCAACGTTGCAAAGGTTCCATATCACCCAAGCCTGTAGAACATATAGGCTCAAGCCATAGGTAGCAGCAAGTCCTGCCATGCCTGCATTTAAAAGTCAATGTGTCATTTAGATGTGAGTAGTCAGTTGAAGTTAGTAGATCACATTGATGTTAAGTGATTCATTTAGATGTAAGAAGTCAAGGAACAGAGGACTGGTTGATTCTTTGGAAAGTTAAAGTTGATACCCTGGTCCACGACCCACGCAGAGTAGGGTATTTCCATTACAACTAGAATGGTTGAAATTGCATGGTTTTCCAGTATCAGTACAGAAAGCTCCAAGCACATTGGGGCTCACATCTCCTACATTAGATTGGCAGAATGCCCCCACAAACAATGAACCATCATTCTTTCTCACTTTGGAAGCTTTACTACTACTTTTTCCACAGGTTTTCCTACCACTAGCTTTGATTTTTCCTGCTATTTGGACCAATGTACTATCTGTGATCATCAAATGTTTTAGAATTTAGACGACATAAATCGGTATAATTGGATATATAGAAAATCAACATAATTTTACTATATATTGACTTACTAGATACTGTGTTCTTGATTATAGTTCCTGTTTTTGTTGTTGGGTTGGAAGATGTAAACCAGTCTTCAAAGAATCTAGCAGCAGCACCTTTGTTGTCTCCACTGATGAGTTTGTTGTTTTTGCTCATGGAAGTTCCATGTGTTGCAAACCAATTAAAAGCTCCTATACTCTTCCCAGTGTTGTCACTGGGAAGAGTATATCACTGATTTCTCCTTATACCCAGCTGTGTAAGCTACCATCACTTCACCATTAGAATTTCTAATAAGACCTCCAAGTCCTCCTCTTAGCTGTTGTACTAATTTATTTATTCAAATTTATTTATTCAAATTTAAGGCATTACTATGTATGCTAATAGATTTTTTCCCTTTAATTTTCGTTGTTACCGTTATATTCCTCATCTTATATTTGCTTCCTTTTGCAGACAAAGGCTGGTAGCAGTTGCCACACACAAACTACATTCCAGAGGCTGCAATTGAGGTGTTTCGGTATGTTACCAACTTGTTTTAGTTCCATGTCTAATATTTTTGTTTGCCATATTTTATAGATACTAAATACCATAATATGTGCATGTCCTAACTAAATAAGGTTGTTTCCAACAGGAGTTTGATCAAATGAAAAGAAGCTTTAAGGAAAAAACAACAGAAATCCAGAGAAACTTTGATGAACATACCACGGGAATGGAAGAAAGAATCTTACAAACACTGTTACAAAGAGCTCCCAATCTTAACAATGCAGGAAAAAGACTAGTAAGTACACTCCTAAACTTCCATTTATCTGAAATATTTGAATACGTGCACTTTTCTTGCTCTCATTATCTTCCCTCCTCTTCTAGATATGAAAATCCTCGGAATTGCTTAGGTTCCTTTTAGATCATTTAACTTTAACACTAACTAAAAGAGTAGGTAAAGGCTGCGAGCCTATCACTGAAATTTTTTAATAATACCACCAGTGTTGTTCTTTACCAATTCGATCTTAACTAGCATTTGATCTTGTGCAATGACCTTACCGGCTGCATTTTTTTCATCATTTTGGTGATGGATAATCCAGTTTTTATGATGTGATCCTACTTTTTGGATCTGTGTACTGGTCATACTCATATTTGAATGGAAATAGTAGGCGACAATTACAGGAATAATTATATCTAGTATAAGGGGCTAACCTGTGTAATTTAGATGTGATCTTAGACATTTTTCATGCTAATTGGTGATTTATTTTGTTTGATTTTAGTTAGTTGAAAGTTGCATTAACAATGTTAAAAAAGATTTTCTTTTGATTGCGTGAACATTGTTTTGTTTGGTCGATTGGGTCACTTTATATCCTAGTGTTAAGAAAGATAGGAGCTTTGAATTTTGGTTGAACATAAACACTAGTATTTACTCAATAGTTGAGTTTTTGTTTGATTACAATATATAGGTATTGGCTTTGTTGAGCTTTATTCATTCAATTCAGTTTCTTACACTATTATTATTATTATTATTTTCAGAGGATTGCTTAAAGATGAAAATTGTTGATGTGGGACTTGGAGGAGGAAGAGTATAGCTGATACCAAGTTATGCACACTTTTGGAACTCTTGGTACTAAGTTAATGGACACTTTTGTAACATATAGGAATTAGATGCAAAGCATTTTGAGATGTTTTTACTTTTTAGTTGGTATTTTATTGGATCTGCAATTATATTGGATCTGAAAATGTGATTGTTGGAATTTATTTATAATTTGGTTAAATGGAAGGATATTATGGTGCAACTACTGTGTATAATTGTATTGTTTTTTAAGTGCAAATTACAGGTTATATTGTAACAGTGATTTCTAGGAAGGGAAAAAAAAAAAATTAGCCATGACAATAAAGTAAAATCTGGCCACGGGTAGGTCTGCAGCAAGAAGAAAAAAATTTAAAATTTAAAATAACTTTTGGCCACGAAAATACCTGTAGCAAAAAGTTAAAAATTTAAATTTAATTGAACTTTTGGCCACAGGCAGATGCGTAGCAACAAGTTAACAATTTTAATTCAAATTTAACTTGTTGCCACGGCTAGTGGTGCAGCAAAAAGTAAATATTCAATATTAAAAATGTAAATATAAATTAGGCTTTCGCCGCAGGTGTAAACGTGGCTAGATATTTGACCTTTAGCCACACCCACGCTTTGACCGCGGCAAAATACTTCTCGTCACATAAAGTACTGCCACGGGTGCAACTACATGTTTTTCCGTGGCAAGAAACTTATAGCCACGGATTTCTAAACTTTTGGCCACAGTTTATGACCGCGGCAAAAAGTCATTTTTTTTGTAGTGATGGAATGAGCATTTCGTAGATAAGAAGATCGTTGACATTGATTACGACCCACAAATTAATCTATTGATGTTTTCTGCTCTGTACCAGGTGGCTATCATGACATGACCAGCAAACTTGACCCTGCAAAGTTCTGCAGCTCGGTTCAAAATTTTATTGATACATATTTAAAGCTTTCTGGAACACCTAATGGAGCTGACAGAGTGTAAGTGTAATAGTTTATAGTAGTTAGATTATGGGAACGCAGATTTTTTTTTTTTTTTTTTTTTTTTTATTGGCAAGCGAGGTTGAGGGCCCCTACCCTTTTTTAAATTACATGTGGAAACTTATATCAACAATCTGTTGTTGACGTGTTTCGAACCCACGACCTCTCCACTTTGTGAGAGGGGTGCTACCATTGAGCCACAGGCTCATTCGCTATGTGAACGTAGATATGCATCGTTAATATGGTAGGTATGTGGTTACAATTGAATTAAATTTATCATTTTTCCATGTTTTTAGTATTATTTTAGCTAATACTTGAGTTATGATTTGTTTTTGAAATGATAGCCTATTAAAGAGGAGAACTTCATCGTACAGCCAAAAATGGATATTGATATAAACAAGAGGTTATGTTCTTTATGATGTCCTTATCAAGAGGTGTTGGTTTCTGGAGAAAAAAGAATGATTGATACGTGGGGAGTTGTTGAAGACAATGCAACACTACAGTTAGAACCAGTGGGATTGGTTGTGACAAACATAAGGATTGACATTCAGTATACTTTGAAAGGTCACAGTGCAAGGCCAATTTTCAATGATTTGAATTCGAATAAGAAAGTTTCTGATGTGGTCTTGAACCATCTAGCAGTTGTGCCTATTGTGGTGCATGTTAGCAATTCTTTTGATGTTTTGGCATTGGGAGAGGAAAGGGTGCCTGATACTTTTGCATGAAAACAAGAACCAATGATCAGAGAAAACAAAAAGATTATTGGGGAATGAGGCTTGGTTGAAGGTGAACCACCCGACATAAACATCAAATCCTCAACAAAACCAAAAGGTTTAAAAATACGAAAGAAGAAAGGATGTAGAAGGTGACCTGGAAGAAAGATTTCACTTTGAATGATAGCTAAATGGTATGGATTAAGAGATTAGAATAGGAGCCTACTATGTTTTTTAGATTTAGCTAAACTTGTGGAACACACAGCTCATTTTGTAACATTTGAAAATTTTCATAACTTTTAATGAAATTAACTTACTTAACATAAAAACCGAAAGGCTGAAACACATGATTCAATCAGAATGACACATACAACCCGGTTTGGATGTACCTAAAGGGTACTAGAACTAAAATAAGAGTCCCCCAATTGTGGGGGTTAATTTAAGTTTGTAGATCAAAGTTATACAAGATTTACAAATCTAACACACTATTATCAATGTTTGTTTACTCAACTGTTCTAAACTCTCCTAGCTGTTGCACTGCACAAATAGACTTGGACTTGCAATATTATTCATTTAATCTGTAGAGTATAGTCAATCTGCCATTTATCTATCTATTTAAAATTGAATGGTGAAATATGTAACTGAACTTTTTGACAATTAAGCAAATTATATACTTAATAAGAATTACATAATTTATAACAAGTGATGGCAAAAATATTTATACTGGCGTGGCAAAGCCACGAGTACATCAACAAATTTAGGTCAACAGTTTTATTCATGCATTAAAGACTATAAAACGTCATAAGAATTATATTCTTAAGAGTACTATCTTCAAATTATTCATGGTAGTCGTGGCAGGATCATGAATTTTACTAGTAAAATTATAGTAACAAACCCGCTCTTATCGGTTTGGATCAGATCGGATTTCGGGTCTAACCCCGTCCATTCCTACACAGGAGGGAAAGATTTTATTTTGCAGAAATTGCAGTTGGAGGAAATTTTCCAAAAATAAAGGCTGTGCTTGTTTCACGGGAAACTCTGCGGAAAACAATGACACGTCAGAATTTTAGAAAGTTTACTTATTTGCACCGTGCTTGGTGGTACACCAAATTGTGTAGGGTCCACGGAAAACTTTGTAAAACAGATAAAACACCTCATCATATATTCCGGGTTTGTTATAACCGGATTAATTTGGAAAACGGCTTCTCTCTCGCTTTCTCTCTCTTCTCTGACTTTCTCTCTCTTATTTTTATTTATTTTAGTCTCTTCTCTCTCCTCTCTCTACATTTTTTCGGATTTTTTGCAACTGATTAACACCGTTTTCTTACAAAACAAAAGTAAAACAGAACTCAAAAAATCTGTGTAAATCTTTGTTTTCCATAAATTACCGTGAAACAAGCACAGCCAAAATAAAATTTTAATCGAGTATAGTATAGATGACGTGTCCAGCACTATCATGATTTTCCCGCCTTTTTAACACGCAGTTCCGATTCTGTACTCTTAAACGAGGTAAATCAATGGAACAAACAAAGGGTAAAAATGTCATTCCATCATTCCATTGTTTCTCCATCTGTGTGTTTGCATTTAAGTATTCGTTCCATCTTCCCTCTTTCTCTTGTTTGCCTTATTCGATACTCTTTCTATCACACACAGAAACCCTAATTTCATGCATGGATCGATCAACCCTAAACAATAATTAGTGAAAATGGCTAAGAAGATTTATAGTAGAAGAGAGCTATTAGATCGATGGAGAGGTATTCAAGAAGAAGAAGAAGACGATTCTGTTTGGTCTAATCCATCAAAGCAAAGTCGAATTCGTCAGTTGAAAGAAGAATGGTAATTACTTGTTTTCATAATCATTTCTCATCTACTGATTCGATTTCTGATTTTTAATTGATTTTGTGTTCTTTTGTTTGATAAATTTAATTTTATTAGTAATCAAAATTGAATTTAGTTTGGATTCTGTTGTAATGTAATTGAAATTTAAACTTTATGAATCATTTGGATTAGTTGGTTGTATTGTTTAAGGAATTTGGATTTTGGTATACAAAGTAGTTCATTTATGTTCAGTATATATATTAGTAGTGAACAATCTGATAATGTTGTGAAGTTTCAGAGTTTGAACTAGGGTTAATAGATTGGAAGAGACCTTTAGTGTTTAGTCTGACTTTAGATTTCTGATTTTGAGTAGTTTTTGTGGTTAAAAGGTAAAAATCTAGCAATTACGAGTAGGCCTTACTTGTTAAGGGTTATTTATACTCTACACTTTATGCCTTTTGGAAATACTCCACCTAATGATATGTTTCCTTTGCGATTGCTGCTGTTTGTCAGTGAGAGATTGATTCTAGTTATGTAAATGTAGTGTCTGAGCATTTCATGAACAAGTGCATTGTATTGTTTGGTTGATCCAAGTATAGAGAATCCTCCTATGAGGGCAATACTGTTGTTTATGTAAATTTCGTACACCAAGAGCAGAACTTTAGTTGCGAGATGAAGTTCTCTGACTGACTTTAATGGTACTAGGGATTCCAAATAGGCTTTACCCTAGTTGTGAGATGAAGTTCTCTGCCTGACTTTAGTGATGGTAGTGATTCCAAATAGAGTATCGGTTTTTGTGTCTATTAGTATTGTGTGATTCTGTTTTTTCATTGGCAAATTTTATTGGAGGTTAAATCCTAGGACCGTATTCTATTTATGTTAATAATTCAAGCGTTGACCTAGATGACATTTTTACATGTTGTATAAGTTCAAGGTGATCGCTATGGAAGAGGTTTATATACCTCAATCATCTTAAATGGCGGCTCTATTCTTCTTCTAGAAATCTTTAGCTATTTTTTATGGATTGCACTGATTTTGGGATCCATACTATTTTAAAGACTTGGTAATTCGTGCTCTTAAGCATACATGGCGATGTGCACCAAATCACGAATTGATTTATCTCTTTTTAGCTTTATTTCACCAGTTTTTAATGGGCTGCACTTTGCACTCTCCGCTGTTCGTTCATTTGGGTTTTGCTTTGATTGGTAATGGTAGATTCTCTTATAAATTCACACACAAAGTGGTTTCAGCTAACCTGCAAGTTCGGGATAATAAAGAAAATATTTGCATATATTGGGTTGAATATCAAGCACATGATATCATACACATCTAGCAACAAAATGTCCAAAAGCTCCTTAGACCAACACATCCTTTAGACTAGTATCAGGGAAGGCCCTTTTCAGCTCAAAATCACGATCTGGAAATCCTACAGTTTTCAATCTGTACCATAAATTGAAGCTGTGCCCAGCATTTTGATTTTTGGGTTATATGAAGTTAATGAGTTCAACATTAACTTTTTAAACGATTAACAGGCAACACCAGTGTTTTACTAGTGCCTATTCTCACTGGATGTGCTTTCGTTCAGCTCTATGCTTACTGTCCACTTGATTTTTCTGCTCTCTCTTCTTTTTGATCTCTGGAGCATGAAATTTATCATGGACTTTTTTGATTTTGACCTTAAACTTTTTGATCAGGTTTTCGGACACTTTCAATTTTTTGATCAATTTGCAAAAGGACACTCATATTTGGTGTGGCTCCTGGGATTTGATGGGGCCTCTTTTGGAAACTTTCTACAATTATTTCAAGGATGAGCGTGAAGATTCTCCTTTAAAAATTCTATGGAGAAGAGTTTCTCAAGAAATGCGGCAATGCACTCAGTGTATTTGTCAGCACCATCAAGCTCAGGAATTGTATACTGCAGAATACGAGTCAAGCTGTATAGGTCCCCTTCTTATTGTGTTGCGAAGCCTTGATGAGGAAAGGGTGACCCAACACCTGAAAGCAATAAATGTGAAGATAGCAAAGGGAGAACTGGATTCGGAACTTTATAGTGCTGAAGTTGTTAGTGTCATGTTTGAGGTATGAATGTGTATCTGTTTTTTTCTTAACCTGTCAAATTAGAATCTGTATTTTATAATTTTTAATTTATTTATTTTCCCTATCACTCTCATTTTATTAATAAATTTCATATTTGAAGTCCTTTCAACCTAGTATATATAGTGTGTGTGGTGTATTTAAAGAATTCTCCCCTTTCTTTCTTTTATTAGTTTTCTTTCTTAGGTTTAACATTTTCTACATCAAATACGGAGTCCTGCACTCCTGTTTACTTTAATGTAGAGTGTACAAAGCAATTTTACTGGATGTTTGTGTTTGAGTAGCTAGGTAAGACTTTCCGTTGTAAACACTCAATGTCTCCAAAGCACCGATACTCTAAAAGTTGTGGTGTACAGGTCGGAAAGACCAAAATGCCCTCACTATATTTTACCCCACAGTTGGTATTACTTTTTAAAACATGTATCCAATGTAGTCAAACCAACTGATACATTTTTTTGATATGGTCAAAACCTACCTTTCTAGATACGGTCAGATTACACTTTTAGATGCGTAAATATGTTCTTATAAAAAATAGTTATTCGGAATATATGAGTAGAGCCATCCTTCATGAATACAATGCAGACCATAAGCAAACCTATGTTTACATCCCTTATAAGTAAATTTCCAAATATCTATGTTTCTCCAACGAAAGACTGTGTGGTAAGCAGGAGGTTCTATCCTAATACATAATGTATTAATGTTTAATACTAAGTTAAATTGATCACAATACTAATTATAATTATTGGCATATCCTCTCCGTATCGGTGTCCTAGTTCCTTTGCTTCATTGCTCCTATTGGAGTTGTTTATATGACAATGGTCCAAAAACAAAAGAGCTGCCAGTTATGTAATCGACTTTGTTGAGCTCCTTTTGTAGGTGAAACAGTTTTATTAAAGATAAAAGTGAGTCAAATCATATATTGAAATATATTAAAAAATCAAATTAAATAAAAATAAAAGGAAAAAGAAATTATACAAACTTATTTTTTTGCCTAGGGAAGCATTTCGAAGAGGTCTTACATGTCCAGTTACATTAAAGGTAATGCAAGTCTACACTTGCCACAACTTACAAGTCCTCTTTCTCTAAAAGCCTACTGAATATATTCTCTATGTCATTCTAAGTTATAGAACAGTATTGACTGCTGTTTTTCCTGTTTAATTTCAGGTTTTAAAATTAAGCCTCAGCTGAATGCCTCATATGTGATGATTTCGCTATAACTGTCTATCCATTGCATACAAACAGTTAATGTTGCATACCAGTAACAGTCACTTTCATATGCGATAATAATCCACCCCCTCATTGTATAGATGATATTGAGTATCTGCTGTTATATTTAGTACACATCCCGTCTTAGTAGAAGTCACTTTTAGTTGCTGTTAAAATCTATGCCCTTTAATTTCTATGGTTAGCTTTTGCATATAACCTTATCTCATAAAACTTTTAAGCTATGAGTATTCAGTAGTTTATATTTATGAGCTGCTAAATGCTAATCTGATCCCTGCTTTGGTATTCCAGGTGTTAATGTTCCCTGTTTTGTTAGATGACCAGTCTTTGGTCACCGAGTTTCAAATTTTTATTGAAGCAATCGATGATACACATGAACTTACATTAGCTGGACATCAACAATATCCGGTAAATGTTATTATTAAACTGTGTATTTTGATTCTTTCATATAATTTTAATGAAAACTGTTTATTCACTGGCTTAATATGTATATATTTCTCTTCAGGGTGTTTATGCGCTTCTTTTTCTTAAAAGCAGAAGAGTTCGATCTATCGGTCTCCGCCTGGCTGCATATAATGGAAAATTGAGGTACGTTTGCTATGATCTTGTCCTTCAAGAAATAAAGAAGTCACATATTACATATATTTTACAAGCAAATTCATCAGATGGGACTTGTACACAAAAGGGCATTGTGGTTTCATTATTAGCAATTGATGCTCCCCAAGAACGAGACTTGGCAGAAATTGAATTTTTTGTTTGCGGCATTGATATTTTCGTTTTTTAAATGTTGACCATTGAAGTTCTCATTAATAAGGATATCATATCTTTAAGGGAACGATATTCTGAAATTTCATCTATAACTATTAACCCTTTGAACTATGTGTTCTTGAACCGATCTTAGTTGTTAGTAGCAAATGCAAATCTCTACATTCGGTCACATGCAAATTTGAGAGGGTTTTTTTTTTTCTTCACATCAATATATCCAAAAAAAAGGACTTGCTTCCATCATTAGCTTTCAAGCTTGCATTTTTTGGTAAGAATTATTTGTGGTTCATTATTCTCTGAGTTTCAATGACTAGTAGACACATTTTCAGTTATCCTTTGATACTCTAACACACACACACACACACACACCATATTTTTGATATACTTATACAGTCTGTGTACCTTGACATCCCAAAATTACATCCCATCTTGACATCTCTTCAATGCCATTAGATATTGCAAATCCAAAGGACTGAGGATGTTCAATCTAGAACAGTTATAATATAAGGTCTTGTAAGTACTGTTACAGTGTTACATACCAACAAGTATGTTTACTTACAAATACAAATATGATACAATATGGGGATCTCTGCATCTGCGCTGGCTTGGGGAACAAAGCTGAATCAAAACTCCACTGACATAAATTAGGGATTTTAGTCTTAATACAAAAAAGAGAAACCACAAGAATCTACATGAGTGCATCTTTTTCTTATTTAAAGTGAATCTGGACGTTTTTCTTATATAAAGATCTGAAATATGGTTTAATTATTTTGAACACAAAAAAGGCCAGACCTTTAGAGTTTTGATTTCTTAATTCTCTTTTGAAACGAATGGGACACTTATTTGTTATCATCAATTTTTTTGTAAATTAGTGATGGAGTTAGTGCTGTTGGAGAACAAGGGCTCATACCAAGTGGTCCATGTTTGGAGTATCACCACCCTAATGGGGAATTGAGTTGGCATGCAAGTTTTCATCTGTTTCTTGTTTCCACAGCCAAGCTGTCATTTAAGAATTACTTAAATTTCACGTCCCCATGATAGCGAACATGATGAAAGTACTTTTTCATTTATTGGTAGAAAGGTACATCTATTTAAAATAACAGATGATATAGTGGCTGAGAATCTATGACATACATGAAAGGGAATGTAAAGAGTAGCTCTCAAGATGTTACATTGTTTTTCTAAATAAAGAGTTAAAAACCCGTCATCATCAAATTGTGTCCTACCTCTTATCTCATTATTGGTGTCAAACTGTTTTGTTATGTTACATTGCCTTCCTCATGAAGAGTTAAAGACTAGCCATCAAATTGTGTTTATGGTCATTTTATTAAGGGTTGCCATGCTGCTAAAAACAATATCATCTTCAAGAGAAAACTTGTCATTGAAGATTCTTCCACAGTGGTAAAAGAAAAGAAATGAATATAAAGTTAAACTTGGTTTGCATGACTGTCTTTCTGTTTGTAAAAGATCCTTGTAGAGTAAGTTGATTGAGGCTTTTGTATCTCTGTAAATGAAATACATATCCTTGCATTAGTTAATATTTTTCCACAAATATCTTTCGCAGTCATAGAACACTTTGCCGATAGTTGTCAGGTGTTTCTGGAAGCTAATTACTGATTGCAAAAGCCCTGATTTCAAACCCTAGTACAGAATTTATAATGATATTTATCAATTTCATCGTAGTTTCTTGACATACTAGTTATTATCTGATGTTCTGTAGTAAACTTGTGCTGAGTCAAAATTAATGGTTGGTAATGCTTGCTGCATTAGGCCAACCGAAAAGGGTACTTTATTAGAAGAGGAAGTGGTTACTCTAACAAGTGCTCTGCCATATATTATACAAAACACTTGTGTCATCGTAGTCCCTTGACATACTAGTTGTTATGTTCTGTAGTAAACTAGTACTGAGTCAAAATAAATGGTCGGTAATGCTTGTTGGAAGCATTAGGCTAACTGGAAATCACACCTTATTAGAAGAGGAAGTGGTTACTGTAACAAGTGCTCTACCATATATTAAACATAACACTTGTGTCATCGTAGTCTCTTGACATACAAGTTATTATCTGAAGTTCTGTAGTTTACTAGTACTGAGTCAAAATAAATGGTCAGTAATGCTTGTAAGTTGCATTAGGCTTGATGTAAGTTGCACCTTATTAGAAGAGGAAGTGGTTACTGTAACAAGTGCTCTACCATATAGTATACGAAACTTTTGAAATAAACCTGATTGCTGTACCTGTGCAAGTAGCTGTAGAAGACTGGAAATGTGCAGTAACTGGGACACCTCATCTTGTCCACCAAAGAGGAAAAGAGAACCTCGGTTAACATGACTTGTTAGGCATTCTATACCCTATTGTTTGCTCGATCGGATTGTTTTTCTGCAAATATCTAATTTGCTGTTTTCGTATAGTTCTATCTGCACTTGAAAACATATTCTGACAAGTTTCTTGATGAGTATACTTGTAACAGTCAGATATTTAAAAAGTTTTCATAATGTTTGCCTCTTCTTTAACACTTACTTTTGTCTGTTGTGTTCAATTTTTCTTCCAGGAGAGCAGGTGATTTGGAACCCTTGCAGCCTTTACTTAAAAAATGCATTGGTTATTTGGAAACAGAAGTTTTACCATCATCCTTGGAGACTTCAAGGCCAAGAGTGCAGCTTGAGCGGATAAATGTTTGGGTTGGAATCAAAGCTTTGTAAGAATTTTTTTTTGCCTCAAGCCCACAATTCTTTGAGATTTTTTGTCAGGTTTATTTGTTTTCCCTTTCCTGCTAATAGTAGTCTCAATGTATTTGTATATCTAGCCTTGGGTTTCTAGAGCCTCCAGCATTTGAAGAGGGGATATTGGAGAGGCATCCCATTTTCCTCAGTATTGTACTCAACCATGTCAGTGATGATTCACTTGAATTCACTTATGCTGTCAATTGCCTGAGGCTACTCTTTGAAATGCTTGGTGGGTTTTCCTTTGTCCTCCACTTGTTGGTAAAAATTACATTCTACCCAATATATACGTGTTTCTAAATTTGACAATTTTTCTAGGATGCAAGCTTTGGTTGAGGACCACGTTATCCCCAAGTGTGATGCGAAACACACTATTGGGTCAGTGTTTTCACACTCGAAACGAGAAAAGCCATAAAGAAATTTTTGATCTTTTCCAGCCATTTTTGCAGGCATGTCGTAATATTCTGATTTTATGATGAACATTCATGCTTTAAAATTTGTTTCGTTGCAATTGCACCATCATTCCGAAAGATAATAAAATAAGGATAGGTCACATGTATTAACTTGCATGGCTTTGGAGATGGGTACACAGCAATGCGAAGATCTGGTGTTGTCACCATAGATTGATTTGGAAATGGGTATACTGCTAAGTGTCATATGATAATGCCCAAAATTTGAAGTGATGTAATTGTAAAAAAATTGAGAGATCTCTTGCCCCTGTCATGCAATTCATCTCTTGAACTTCCGACTCTTATTCCGATTCTCTGTGTTGTATGGGTACTTTATGACGTTCATTAACCTTTCTATACAGTCACTCGAAGCTTTGCAAGATGGGGAACATGAAAAGCAGCGCAGGCATTTCCTGTATTTTCTCCTTCATCAAGTAAAGATGAGTAGCAACTTCAGTGTTCTAATGAGAAAAAAGGCTTGCCAGGTTAGCAATTATTATCTCTTAGTAAGTTATATGTGATTGACTAAGATTACTGTTAGAAATTAAGGTAAAAATAACTCATTTATGTAAACTTGGAATGTATTATATAGGTTCTCTTTGTTTCATGGTTTCTATTATTTTCTCTATCAACACTTTGACTTATTTTTCTTGCTGATGCAAGAGTTTATATGCAGATAGCTCTTCTTATCATAAATCGAGGTTATAAGATGAATCCTCCATGCCCGCCTTATGAGTGTGCACATATGTGGTATGCAAATTCTAGTCATCCTCTGTTTTGATCAGACACTCAAACTGTCCCCCACTCTTGCATGGCTAAGTACTGCTTATTCCCATCAGTCTACACTTTACACATTTTAAATAATTTTATTTTAAAAATATTTGAGCAGCAGCTTACTCACTACTTATATATATTACGTTTTCCATAATAACTGCAGACACGTTTTGAGGTTTGAGTGTTATTTAGTTACTTGCTTGTTGATGAATATCCATCATTTAATAGGCCTTTTCAAAATTTGTTTACACTAGGTTTTTGAAAGACAAGTAAATGTATTTTGTACGTCATGCAAAAGCAATATATCTGTACAGCTATTTTATTATGTGGAGTTATTTTATTGAAGTGCACACATGTAACCTAGATTGATATCAACATTTGCATTAAAACATGAAAGAATTGTATAGGATTCATGTAAGCTGGATTTTTTTTTTGCCAGGGGTCCTTCTCTGATTTGCTCTTTGAGGGATTCATCTCTTCATGATTCTCTGCGACAGCCGGCTTTTGATCTTATTCACACTATTATAGTCTCAGACAGTGGTGCTTTGTTAACTTCATTGTGGAGATACCGCAAATATCAAAAGGTTGATAATAGCATCACTGCTGATTTTAATGATGAAGAAGATGAGCTTGGATTTTCGCAAGATGTCGAAGAGAAGGATTGTAGTTGTTGGAGTGAGTTTAGTGTTCAGAGCAAACTTTCCGCGCGGGAATATATTGGGTGGATCTGTATTCCTATGTTATGGTTGGATGTTTTAGTGGAAACTGATCTCTTAGTTTTTCCAATATCATTTTTCAAGGCTGTTCTGTGGGCTTTATCTCGTTTCTCCATGGTAGAGCTTGAGAATAGTATGGAAATGGAACTCTCGGTTAGAGACTGGCTATCATCCCATGCTGGACAAATCTCTTTAGTATGGGAAGTTCCCACTGGTTCTGATGATGGTGGAGATGGGAAGTTGTCCAAAAATTCAATTGAAGCATCATCAATGAGTACCGTTCTAGTCAAAACATTCAAGAGGTTTGCAAATTTATATTGACATTTCCTATTTACGTCGTGAATATTGGAATTTCAAGTTTAATTCTCTTATCTGAACTCTGTTTACATACATGTTATTAATGGGTATGTGATTGTCATTTCTGGGGTGGGTCTCTGTTTCAGGTTAACTGCTCACTTTGTCATCCAAATGGGGCACAGAGAACTTTGGAAGCAGTTGACATGGGAACCAAGGATGGCTGAGAGTCTGATTCTCTTACTTGTGGATCCAAATGATGTAAGTGTGGAGTTTGCTAGCGATCAGAATGATTAGTATCTTGCTAATTAATTTAAACTATTTGAATGCATTTTGGTATCTTTCTTCATCTGGATTGACCTCCCGCCATGTGTTAAACCTAAAGAGTTTCTGGTTGGTGTAGAATTTGAGGCAAGTGGATAGGCTTATCCTGGAACATGTTTCAAAAACAAGAGGGCTTGCTAATGGACTGCAGTTTCTTTGCTCGAGTGGGTCTTCTCTATCTTCTCTATATGTGGGCTTGAGACATGCGCTAAGACTGGTAACTTGTGTGTTTGTATTTTATCTCTTGGATTGAGAATAGTTTAGGCATAAAAATTAAGTAAATTTTAGCTTGATTTTGCTTTATATGAAGTTATGAACTAAACCAACATAATCTTACTGTTTCCGTTTTCTTTTGTTCAGGTCCAACTGGATTATGTTTTGTCAAATTTTCACAAGCTGCACCATTTCTTCTTTGTTTTAAGCAAGCTTTTGAAAGAAATGGTTGCATCTTCTCAAAAAACACCAGGCAGTCATGTTGATAGTGAAAAACTGTCAACACAAGGGGGCTTCTTGCGGCAGCCAGTCTTCGATGCTTCGGTGATTGATCTTACTGATTCACCAAGTGCCGTTGACCCAAAGTCGTGGGAACGATTTAGTCAGTCGCTGTCTGAACTTTCATGGCCTTCTTTAAGTAAATGTCTGACCGAAGGGAAGGGATTTATTAATAACAGAGGCTCCCAGGTACCTTAAAAACCTTCTGTATTCCTATAGTTTATGCTAGTGTATTTTCTTTCTAGTTCTTGTCTTTGATGTTCGAGGTGCACTCGCATTCAAATGCATCCATGCTGTATGGCGCATGGGGATGAGCTGTTTTTTCCTTTTGGATCTGAGTTGTTATTTGTTTCTAGTAGCTTGATATATAGTGATATGGAGGAATACTATCTTGTAAATATATCAATTAGCTTGTGTTCCAACATTGGGAATTTTTTCATGGAGCGTTGAGCAATAAATACCTGTTACGAAATCTGTTGATCTCGATCTCTATCTCTATAGAATATTCTTTCTTTCCTAGCATCAACAGTTGATATGTATATGACAATGACAAAAATTCATGTGTAAATGTCCAAACCATGCATTCGTATGTTCAAGACATGACTTTTATAAATCTGGAAATCCTACCAACGTGTTGTGGCCTGTGTTTGAATCACAAATGCTAAGAATGGGTTGTCGTTTTGAAGCTGGACAAAACTTTTTTAATGGGTCAAAGAAGTTTACAACAGCTAAAGATGGTGCCGTGAGGATCTGAGGGAGAGCCTCACTAGACCAGAATAAAATACAAACAAACGATTACCGAAAACAAGAAACTAAAAATGAATCAAGCTCCCCCTAACTCCCCCTAGTTTGCTATAAATCCTTAAAAGTGATGATCCTTTTTGACTGTTTCTTCTAACAACCAAGACCAAAAGTGGGACCTAACAGGAGTTACCACGTCGTCCTCAATTATTTTCTTCTTTACATTAGAGCATTCCTTTCTTTCCAAATAGTCCATGATACTTCTGCAGGCAGGAGCTCCCATATGCCTGTTCCCAAGGGTGTATGTGCATGTTTAGGCTGGCATTTAAGCGTACTTGATAACAGGTTTTCATTGATACATATGATATATCGGTATATCTACTCCCATGTGCTTACGTGTGGGCTGATATTGGTAGCAAAGCTTGCTTAGATACACATAGGGGTTGAGATTTACATAATACATACTTATGTTGATATGTAAATTTTTCGGAAGAATCTATGGAAATTACCATAAACTGACTGATGTTTTAGATAACCTTTAGAATATCTGGAATAATAGAAGTCAAAATAAATCACATACTGTACCTGAAATATAACTTAAGTTGAATTCACAATAACATAATAAGGGTGGCCTCTTTGGTTGGAAAGTTAACGATAGACTGGTTGGTATTATATTTCGCATCTGAACTTTAATGGTGGAACAAAGGGTTGTTTGACATTATCTGTTATGTCTAAGAAAGAGATCATTCTCTGATTGAAAGGTCTAAATTAATCACATTATTTTGCTTCTTTTGGTGGTGGGGACAGATATGGAGCATCAGGTTTTTCCTGTATGCCATCTCTCTGTGTTTTTTTTTTTTTTTTTTGCTTTTTCTTTGTATACTATGTAAGTGGTATCTGAATTATCTGTTCTCTTTTCATTAACCTATTCTTCTCTTACCTTTCAGATGACATGTATCCGTTTACTTGAGATTCTCCCAGTTGTTTTTGAGAGGCTCTGCTCATCTTTCCAGAAGTTGTCTGGGACTGGAACTAGTGCTTTTGAATTAAGGTGGCTTCATGATCTGGTGGATTGGGGGAAATCATCAAATGCTACTATAGCCAGATACTGGAAGCAGTCTGTGGCTGCGGTGCTGGATTTACTCAAAATTATATGCCATCATGATGCTGCAAGTATTGTAAGGGTCATTCAAACACATATATCCTGTGGTGAGTCTTCCTTTATCTTTACATTTCTGAGTTCAGGTTTTAACTTCTAATTTAAGTGCATATTATCAAGCAGAAAATTCTGTTCATCATAGAAACACTGGGTGATGTATTATGGTATCTTATATGTTTCAGATGATCTTTCAGTGGATGAATTAAATGAGCAAGTGTCACACCTATCAATTTCATTAATAAGTCAAGTTGGCATTTCCACTTCAAAGGAGGGTCATTCCATTTTGGAACCGTTCGATAAAAAATGTCTAGCTGTAGATAAAAAGCTTTCGTCCGTTGGGGATGTACAAGTGCAGGTAGTAGGTTCTCCTCTAGTTGTTAAGAACAAGAGCAAGGATAAAGTAATTGTTCTTTCCGATGATGAGGCAGAAGAGAAGTTATCGGCAGACATAAGTGTTATATCATGTAATGAGACAAGTGACTGTCGTTTGAATGGGATTACACTGGATCCTGGTGCTGATAAAAGCATTTTTTCCAATGATAATGTGAGCAAGTCTGATTCTTCCATCAAAAATTTTAAGAACATACCAGACACTATCCAGTCTGTACCCACTACACAGAGTGCTGGTTTATTTTCTAAGAAGAATGGTTCTGATGCTTTAAAACACCAAAGAGCGTCTGCTTATCCTGCTCAATCCAAAGGTGTAGATGGTACAAAAAAGGAAAGTAAAAATTCGAAAGATGTGCTCTTACCTCAAAATAAAGATCAATCTCTTCAGAAGGGCTCATCTGATGTAACTGTGTGTTCCAAAACCTTCAGTCAGCCATGTTCTCTTGCGACTACAGGAGCTAGTACAAATTTAGGAACTAAAGATACCTTCCTGAAAGAATTAGAACATAATGATGAAAATGATCCATGGGAGATGGCACTTAAAGCTGAAAGGTCTCGACAGTCCTTGTCAGCACGGTCAGGACCTACAGGTTCTAAACGACAAGTCATTCAACTCAATATGCCTGCAGAAAATAAATCTGGTCTCCGCAGATATGATGTTGGAGGTAAAAGATTAAAGCCCCCAAGGTTAGATGATTGGTATAGGCCCATTTTAGAAATGGATTACTTTTCAGCAGTAGGATTATCGTCTGCAAATGAAGATGAGAATGCAACTGCAGCAAAATTAAAGGAAGTCCCCGTATGTTTTGAATCACCTGACCACTATGTAGACATTTTTCGCCCTTTGGTTCTGGAAGAGTTTAAAGCTCAATTGCATAGCTCTTTTATTGAGGCATCTTCATCCGAAGAAATGTCTTGCGGAAGTATATCTTTGCTATCAGTTGAAAGGGTTGATGACTTTCATCTTATTCGTTGTGTCCCTAGTGTCAATGAGTCTGCAGCATCTAGAGGCTGTTCAGAAAATGACTTGATCTTACTGACAAAAAATCCTTTCCAAAATTCTACCCATGAGGTTCACATGGTTGGGAAGGTATTATTTTTCAGAGGCTCTCTCTCTCTCACTATCTCTCTGTTTTATTTCTCTAATAAATAATGGGGAGCTTTCCTGACCATCAAGTTTACAATCTTTCCTTTTTTGGTGAATAAGCTTATGTCAATGGCCGACAGTAATCCTAAATCATATCTTGCCTAGAACTTCATGCTATAACACTATCGTATGCTCAAAGCTGTCCTGTTTTATACTTTTATGATTACTTTGCGTGATAACTGATTTGAATTATATTAACTCTTGTACTTCTTGGCCATCTACAAACCGATTAAATATTTTTAGTTTTTTTTTTTGGCTACGGTACTTCAGTAGATAATATATTGTTTACCATTACATAATTGAATAGTTACACAAATCTCACAAAAGGGGGAAAAAGGAGGAAAAAAACATGTTAAGTTGTTTATTTTAATTGTATTAGCGAAAGATGATTTAGCCTACTGGAAAGGATAGAAAACATCCTTGTTTTAGTTATAGGATTTATATTTACTGATGTTGTTACTGTGGCAGGTGGAGAGGCGTGAAAAAGACAACAAGAGAAGGTTAAATATCTTAGTTATTAGATTCTATCTCCAAAATGGTTGTTCACGTTTGAATAAAGCTAAACGGTTCCTTTTAGAGCGCAGCAAATGGTATATAAATCGGATCATGAGTATTACACCTCAACTTCGAGAATTTCAGGCACTCTCATCCTTGAAGGACATTCCTATACTTCCTATTATTTTGAATCCTACTATTTGTCCCGTGAGTGGTTACGAGGGTAATAGAGTTGAGTTGGGCAAACTATCACAACCCTTGCAACGCGCATTCAAGTCGTCATTTAATGACAGTCAACTTCAGGCTATCAGTATAGCGATCGGAACTCATGGTCCAAAAAGAGATTTTGAACTGTCACTTATTCAGGGTCCTCCAGGTAACAATATTCGACCAACTTCTAATTATTTGTATCCAAGAAAACTTTTGGTAAAGCAGTATGCGTAATGTTTTCACGTTCTTTGACTTGTAGGTACGGGGAAGACTCGCACAATTCTGGCTATCATCAGTGGCTTGCTTGCTTTACCTTCTTCAAGGATGAGTAATGCAGATAAACAACCACCCTGCAGTTTGAGACCAAGTAACACTTCATCTAGTAATTTAAGATCACAGATCAGCCAGTCCGCTGCTATTGCTAGAGCTTGGCAGGATGCTGCCTTTGCTAGACAATTGAATGAAGATGGAGAAAAGAATTCTAAATTGATGGGTACATCTATGAGAGTTAGAGTGTTAATTTGTGCTCAATCAAATGCTGCCGTGGATGAGCTGGTATCAAGAATTTCTGTAGAAGGACTTCATGACAGTAATGGTGAGTTGTATAAACCTTATTTGGTAAGGGTTGGAAATGCAAAAACTGTTCATCCGAATTCATTACCCTTCTTTATTGATACGCTGGTTGATCAACGGTTGGAAGAAGAAAAGATGAATGAGTGTGATGTGAGGAATGAATCTAGTGGAGAGAATTCAACCGTACTCCGTTCTAATCTGGAAAAGGTAGTGGATCGTATAAGATCTTATGAAGCTAGGCGTGCTTACATAAGAGATGGGAATCCAGACTCAAAAAGCTCGTCAGAATGTGGGGCATCCAAAGATGATGATGTGAAAAATATCTCTGCTGCAGAGATAGGAGCAAAACTAAACAAGCTGTACGAACAGAAAAGAGAGATTTGTAAAGATCTTGCTGTTGCTCAGGCCCGGGAAAGAAAAACTTCAGAAGAAATGAAAGAACTCAGAAATAAATTACGAAAGACTATTTTAAGGGAAGCTGAGATTGTGGTGACTACTCTGAGTGGTTGTGGTGGAGATCTGTTTGGGGTTTGCTCGGAATCCTTATCGAATCATAAATTTGGGAGTTCTTCTGAACAAACTCTGTTTGATGCTGTTGTGATTGACGAAGCTGCTCAAGTACACTCTTCATTCTCATGTGTTTTGCTGTTAGCTTTTAATATTTATGCAGAAACGATCTCTCTCTTCCGTTTGTTATTAACAGTTATATTTTTCCTATAGGCTCTGGAACCAGCTACTCTGATTCCTCTTCAGCTTCTAAAATCAAATCAAACGAAATGCATTATGGTGAGTGATGCCAATTCGTTTGTAATATGTGATTTGAGTTACTAAAATGAGAAAGAGAGGGATTCATTGATGCTATGGTCTCAATATTGATCTAGTTTTTTGTTCTTGAAGGTTGGAGATCCTAAGCAACTTCCTGCAACTGTTCTCTCCCATGTGGCGAGTAAGTTTCTGTTTGAGTGCAGTATGTTTGAACGTCTACAAAGGGCTGGTCACCCTGTTGTTATGCTTTCCAAGCAGGTAATATGATGTTTCTAGTTGAAATTTGTAGAAATGTGTAGTTCTTTTATTGTTTTCATCTGTTGCATGTACTCTGTGTTTATCTTTTCTCCAAAAGCTTGTAAGCGAGACTTTTATTTGAAAAATGATGTATCCATTTGAGTATATAGAGAAGCCATTCAAGTTGTAATCCATTGTGTAATAGGCTAGAAAGTGGAACATAGCACTGGGAGCAGAAGAGTAATACTATCATGTGATCTAAGGGTCTGTTAGATCTGTCATGTGAAGAAATTGGAGAATAAATTGATATGATATCTCCTAAAATAATGGTTAGGATTCTGCTTTTGTTGGACTTTTCATCTCCCAATTCTGTAGAATCTTGACCATCTAATCTCCCTTATAAAAGTTCCTGCACAAAAACCTTAACTGGCTGTCATATTTACATACTAGATCCTGATCCAACCTGGTATATTATCAGTATCTCACCGAATCCACTCTAGTCTGATGATTAGCTTGTTTGCAACAAGTTTTCGATACTTTCATAGTTCAAATGCGATGTGACGTGCACGCTTCGCGCGTGGGATGGGGGTTGGTTGTAGCAGAGGGGGGAAGGAAAATTAGTAAGAAGTGACAAACTGCTTAGTTTGACAGATTTAGAAAGGGCAGTGGAAGAGAAAAAAAATTGATGTTTAGATAATCTGAAATGAGCCTGTAGTTCCCCATTCGCTTTCTTTCTATCTGTTTAGATGTGTGTACATATGGACAAAACCTAGGCAGTGGGCAATGAACAATCTACTTGATGATAGATAGCCTTCAAAATTTACAGTGATAAAAGTCCATAGTGAAATAATGAAACTTGCAACTTTGCTATTCAATTGAATTCATACGCTACATACGATACTGTTATCAGTGAATTACAAAACACATAACTAGATTAAAAGACTAAACAAAGAGAGGCAAAAGAAATAAACACACCACAACACGATGAAGAAAAATAACTCTTCCAAGATTCAATCGGTCTTTGTCTATTTGTCTCTGTACCTCTCTTTGATATCTGAATCCCTACTTTCCTCTCTCTTTACATGCATGGCTCTCAAATCCCTAGCTTGACTCCAATGTGCCTAGTGGCATCACAAATGGAGCGAACCCAAATGCAACATATAGTTTTATCAGAACTTAACTTCAAAAGAATCTATTCATCCCATGCCTATTTCCATTTTTGAATGACTTGGAGAGAGCAAGCAGGGGAGGATTAAAGATAGTTTGGTGCCTTTAGATTAGGACAGTGACACTGCCTACTGCCAACTTATTACCCACATATATCTGTTGCTCAGTAATTCATATCAGACAACATTGAGGGAAGCAATGTTGGTGGCTTATTTTTTTATTTACTTATTTAGTTATATATTGGTATATTGTAAAATGTTTACTTTGATAGAGTAGTCGACTCTTTTGCACATGCACACACCACTTCTATTTTCTGGGTTATTAACTTATTTGTCAACTAGATCTCATCCACCTTTTATATGCTTCTATGTTGATTCTTGTTGGGCGAGTCCTTTAAGTTATGTGTTTCTTATTGATTGAAAAAGAATGTGATATGCTTATACTTCTAAGTATAGTATAAGTTTTTCTTGAGGTTTCCTGGTCCTTTAGCCAACCCAGTATGATAGCTGACTTAGATACGCACAGCACGAATAAGATGTCACCTCACAAAATTTTTCCACAATAAAGGGTTTAACTTATCAATAATAGACATAAGTTTGGCAAATGTGAGGGGAACTCGTAATAATCCATAGGCAAATTATTAATTGGGTTCAAATTCCACAAATTGAAATTGAGTTGTAAATTTTTAAGATTTTGTTGCACCCCAGTTAATAGTTTATTGTTGATATTTAAAGAAGAGTAATAAAATATCAACAAGATATAGTAACATTGATATTTTGTTAACACCTGTCCTCATGTATGCTCAATCATTCCCTTGAAAACTACACTTTCATGCAAGATGTATCATTCTCACTTGTAATTTTAATCGTTCCCTTGGAGCTCACAGTTTTGATGCTGAACTCATTTTGCCATACAATCTATTGTTGTTTTTGGCTGTCTGTTAGTTTCTTTTACTAGTCTAGATTGACAATATTTGATTTATGTTTTCAGTACAGGATGCACCCGGAGATTTGCAAGTTTCCATCTTTACATTTTTATGATGATAAATTACTGAATGGCGATCAGATGAGTAGCAAAGTAGCGCCATTCCATGAAAATAAGTATCTTGGACCGTATATGTTTTTTGACGTTGTTGACGGTCAAGAATCACATGGGAAGAGTGGGGCAATGTCTCTCTATAATGAGTGTGAAGCATCTGTTGCCGTCGAAATTCTGAAGTTTTTCAGTAAGAGGTATGTTCTGACTTTTGCATAGTTGCATGTGAGTGATCCTTCCATGCTGCAATTTAAAATGAATCTCAGTGCATTTGTATTGTAACTTTGAAAAGGTACCCATCAGAGTTTGTTGGTGGGCGTATTGGCATAATCTCTCCCTACAAGAGCCAAGTTTCACTATTGCGCACAAGGTTTTCTAGTGTATTTGGACCTAGTGCTACTGCGGATGTGGAATTTAACACTGTTGATGGTTTTCAAGGCCGTGAGGTAGATATACTGATACTTTCTACGGTGAGAGCTTCAGATTTGAGTTCAAGTACCGGTGTCAAATCAAGTATAATTGGGTTTGTTGCTGATGTTAGAAGAATGAATGTTGCTTTGACAAGGGCCAAACTTTCCCTCTGGATTCTTGGTAATGCAAAGACGTTGCAAACAAACCGGAACTGGGCTGCTCTTATTAAGAATGCTAAAGAAAGAAATCTAGTTAAAACAATGGCTCGGCCATACGAGTCCATGTTTAAGAAGTCTACCTCAGCTTCGAGAAAAAAAGCTAGCCATATTGGTTCTGATTCCAAACATATGGAGCTTGATGAGAAGGCCAAGGACACTTCAGAATGTCTCGATCAAACCGGGGTGTCTGTTGAGGGAGCTAATGACATAAAGACCAAAATAGTGAACAATGTGGTCAGAAAGCATGAATGCAGGCTTAAAGGTGATGGAAATCTGAATAAATCAATGAACAAGGGTGTTCGTCATGATGGATTATCAAAGGATGTGGAACCTTCCTTGAATATGAATCATGTATCAGATGCTCGAGGTAAAGGGAAGGAGATTGGCAGAAAACATGCCAACATGTCCAGTACAGTTCATGCTGGAAGGGGGAGAATCATATATGAGAATTCAGGAACTAAGACTAAGCTGGCCCATGTAGAACAAGAAATTGATATCAATAAAAGAATGAAAAATGATAACATGTCGAAGGAGACAGGAGACTCTTCTGAGTGTGATGTGGAACAAAGCAAGTCAGGGGCTGTGGTCTCCTGTACAGAGAGCAACTATCAAGGACAGGAGTTGAATGATGGATGCAAAACAAATAATATGCCAGACACGCGCAAAGATTCAATAACGACAAGGAAGCGGCAACGTGATGCTGTGGATGCACTTCTACCTTCAGCTTTCATACCTTCAAAGAAACCGGAAGTTACTACGAAGTCTAAATCCACAAAAAAGCTTCTCTCCCCCACTCCGACTGAAATAGTTTCCACCAAACCACCGAAGCCAACAAAAAGTGAGTTTCTTCTTCATTATCTTTTTTTTTGGCAAGGATTTAATTCGTCTTTTGTTTGAGTAGATGATACACATCTCAAGATGGATATCATACATCCCTTCATATTATGCAGTAACTATGAGAAATCTGAAAGCCAAAGTTATTTAATGAGTGGTAATTTAGATAATTCGTCTCCCCCTCTTACATGGTTAGACATGCCTGTCCGTATTGTTATCATGATATGCATTGATCTTGTCTGCATCAATTTTGTTTATCATGTCATCAGTGTGATGTTGTAATTAAGAGTTCTGCCATAGTTTCCTTCTTTGCAAATAGCCTTAGCTTTGCCAGCTTGTCATCGTGCAAGCTGCTGCATCATTTGGTGTGGTGTTTAGCCTTTTGACGTACAATCTTGTTGTGCATACATTTGAGACGTAAAGTTTATTCCAAAACATTGGTCATTGCATGTGTTCGTCAGACTATGGTTGATCCGTACCATTGCCTGTGTTCTTTTGACCCTTATTGTTCCCTTTCATTTTTGCATTTTTGCTTATAAATTTTATTACGATTTTATTTACCTTGTTGGTGTGTGCGTCGTACTATTATCTGTGTTTTCTTTTGACCTTGATTGTTAGTGTGTCGGCGTATCATATTCCCTTCTTGCATATGATGACTAATATGATGATATTATTTCATTTTTATGGGTGTACTTCTTTCAGCCTAGTGTTAATGTATCTTAAACATTGCTTTTAGACTTGTAATTATCTGAGTGATTCTGTGTACCTCATTTTTAACAGATCCATCAACTACACCATCAAATCTTTTGCAAGATTCAGCTACCACATCCATTCATCAACAGGCATGTCTGCCACAAAAAAGAAGAAAGGCCTCTAAGCACCGAGACTTGGTTTGAGAATAATCGTTGGAATTGGCTCAAGATTCTGAAAAACTTGACCATTTGGTTCTTGCATACGAACCACCTAAGTTTGAGTAGGGGGCGGGTCTGAGGGCTGTTGGAAATATTGAAACTGGTTCAAGATGCTTAGTGTAGTCACTGTCCTTGTGCACAACAAACCATAAAACTATGGAGGGAAGGGAACCATATCATGACTGGTTCGAGACGAAAAACTTGGCTGCAGTGGAACTAATAATATCTGGAAGAGGGTTGGGCCTGCACCCGTGTTGCAACAATAAGGTGGGTCTCCAAAAGTTCACGATCCAATTCATTCCCTCAAACTGGATGACACAAGGCGAACTAGAATAAGTTGATCGATCCATGTAGCGTCCGTCAGAAGTTGAAATACCTTACCATCACCTTGTGAAAATAAGTTTCTTTCCATCTTCCTAAAACCGTTGTCCATAAGCCATCATGTTAGGTCATGTAAAGTAATTCTATACTTAGGAGAGTGTAGCGACTAAGTTGACGGAGGGTATCTGGCCTGTATATTGGGAGTCTTCTCCGCTTAACCAGTCTTATGGTCTGGTCCATGTATAGAAAAATGTAAATACTCAAAACATGCCCTTCACCAATGAAGTCTTTTTTTTGCTGATTGTGTTCTGTTCTCCTTCTCTACATATAGAAGTCTTACTGCAGTGATTAATAGCCCACTTCTGAGTGCCCTTCGTAATGAAAAAATATTCATGATACTAGACTTACGCAGGTTATATTAACTTTTGCTTTGGTATTTGTACAGGTTGTTGGGCCATGTTGTATGCACAGTTGCACACAAACCCATTTTACATACTAGAGAACTTGGGCAACATTCTGTCTATTATTGCACATTAACAAAACACTGTTAAGAGTTTCGCCCTACAAGAGTTTCCAAGCTTTTTTACATACTAGAGAAGTTGGCCAACATTCTGCCTATTAGTGCACGTTTACATAAGACTGTTGAGAGTTTTGCCCTACAAGAGTTTCCAAGCTTTTCCTCCTCCGGTGTTGAATTTTTTTAGTCTTCCAAAAAACATAACCAAGATTAGGATCAACTTTCCCTCGTCGCTCCATCTACCAGAGAATCCATACCAAGTGTCCTTGCAATGACCATTAGGGTTTATTTGCCTTTTGCAGCTGTAACCGGTACTAAACCCTACATTGCCGTATGCACTGCAAATCATTTTCACTGGTTAAATCCAAAATACAGTGCATAACTTAGATGGAAAGTTCTTAGGGTAAGTTTGTCTTCAACAAATTTATGTAGGCCGAAAAAAAAGGCTTTGATATTTTGATAGAAGACATCTTGCAATTGTTGGTGATTTCAATCTTGTTTACCTTCAGCGAGTGAGTGTGATCATTGTTGGATGCTGTTTATATAATGGTTGGATGCATAATGGAGGACATAGTAAATTTATTTTTGACTTTAGAAATAATTGGTAATGGGCTTGCATCTTGCTTGTTTGAAAATTTTATACTTACATCTTAGTATATAAATGATACCCTCATTTCAAACTCAAACTTATGTTCATCTTGCGACTCTTAAAGTTAAAAAATGGAATTGTGTATCAGTATTATCTAGTATCACTTTATACTTTATTATTTATTTTTTGTTCTGATTTTATTAACTAAGTTTTTTGACGATTCCAACTTCATTTGCACCCTCATGTTGAGTACAGTTTGTACTGTATTTAAGGCACAATTAACACTGGACTGGATGAAAGAGGGTGCAGAGGTTGAATCTCTGTGGCCTAATGCAGGAGAAAAGTGATCAATATATATGTTTCAATGAGTGAGTATCTGCATGCAATATGTTATGGGGAATACTGAAGAGTAACATACCTGACCACTTCGATGACAATGTTCAAAAGAGTGAAGTTGAGAGGATCATCCTTCATCTTTTTTCTTTCAGTGATGCAAATCAGAATAATGAATATAACCAAATAAGTGAGCTGTGAGAACAATAGATTCTCCACAACATGTTGTTTTTGTTTCTTCCTTTTCTCGCAGCTTCTGTTATACTGTTCATCATCTCTCATGGGCATGAAGGATGTATAAGGTGGCAGATACCTGCAATAAGTTATAAGCCAATAATCAATTAAATGAATTTATTCTGTTGTATATACCAGTTGCGTGCCTGTTACTTTTCTGTTTGAAAAACTGAAAAGAACAAAAGAATATTAACATGATTAAGCTTAAATTCTTCATAATATAAGCTTTTTATACACAAAGATTTGATGAATTGACTTAAATAATTTGGCTAGTTTATATATAAAAGTGAATGACTAATCATACTATTGTTCATGATTGTCTAAATTAATTGAAGAGCCCAATCATTAAACTTCCTAGACTATTCTTCAAATTATTCTATAATATATTTTCAGACTGATGACTGTGGAAAGTACTAAAAAATGTCAATAACTTGGTGATTACTAGGATAATTTGATTTGGATGTCCTAGGATCATCATGATAGTGTCAAACTATGTTTGTTTTTAATTTACTCATCAATTGAATTTTTCTTTTGATAATTTCTCAAACTATGTTTAATTTCGATATCCATATAATATACTTTTCATTTCATGACAAAGAAACCAATAATTCACTTTTATATCAACAGAATAGATCGAACAAATAATTGATTTCTTAATAGAGGTTTACCAAATTGTAAACATAGCCATGTTAAGTGCTACCATAGACTTCAGAGTGAGATTCCAAGTTTGTGATGTAGGGATAAATTTGGTTCCATATTTCAATTGATATACCTCAAGATATGGTCCCAAAGCATAATAATATGGTTCCTAATTTCAGTTATTGACTAACATCAAAGTTTGTATGCATTCATGTCCATGCAATGTATGTGTACATATATGCTTGTCTCTGTGTGTGGATAACTGCATATTATGTGTTATAAGTGTGTTTTATGTGTGCATGCGCATGTGCGTGTGGGCGAGAGAACTAACATCATGAGGACAAACAGCACCAATACTGCAGGAGAAATGATGGATAAATCGACAATGGATTCGCCAGTGTGCCTTGAATTAATAGTCACAAACAATGTCCCAACAACCTTCTGATATGCACTCATCCCATCTAATGCATCTGAATTCCATTCCATGCAGCAAAAGAGAATGAATTGCACTAAAATGAACAGAACCACAGTGCATACCAAGAGTAAGGACTGCAGACTGGGAAGCAAGTGATGATATTCCATTTCTCTTGTATTTTTCAACATGTATTGGAACTCATCTCTTCTTGTTAATTTTCCTAATGACCATATAACAAACCTTAAACACGGTGGGTACAATGTGTTTCCAAAGAGGACTTGAGGAATAAGTATTAGAAGTAGACCAGGATTGTTCTTGAACACAACCATGTTTTCATTAGTTGGAACGAAACCACAGTTCGCGAATGTTGAGACAACTGTGAAGACTGAAAATGCGTGTAGCTGAATGCCTTTGTTCTTAAGTACATCACTTGCACTAGGAACAAAGGTTAAATACACTATAACTAAGGTAGAACCCCCAACAAGGAAAACTATAAGATACCCTAAGACTACATAATTTAAGAACCTTAATGATTTATACTTTAAATGATTTTCACTCACATTCGACGTGATGATCATATCATCAGTTCTCCCAAAGGAACGAGGTCTCTCATATTCTAAATTGGCCACAGTTGCTAAACCCAACTCGATTTGATCATCTACCATATTTGTTGCAGCTGATGACCTGAGGTCATTGTCAGTTATGACATCTACTTTGTTATCAAATTTCTTGAACTTAGACTTCACAAATTGAAGACCAACCATAGAAATGAATACCTCCCCACCTACTAACATTAAAACTGTCATAAAATTAAGTTGGGTGTTTGAAAAAACCTCCATTTCGACAGTCGACATGCTTGAAACCGTAACTGCAGATACTGACATAAAAAACATATCAATGCCTCTAGGCTTAAATGCGCTAGTTCTTGTTTTCAGTTCCTCTAGAACCAACCAACCTACAAGGGAAACAGAAACAAAATAACAAAGCTGAATCCAAAATGGTTTTGACTTAATGACTGTGAACCAACAAAAACAAGAAATAGAATTGCCAGAGGATTTTCCTAAACAAGCTATTTTGGTGCATGAAGAGCTACAAAACTGGTGCAGTTTCTTGCCAAAACTAACAAACTTCTTCATAGTTTGTTGGAGAAGATTAAGAATATCTTTTTTTTGAACAAATTTGAATGCTAGTGGGGGCTATATATAAAGAAGTCACAGGCAAAGGTTAACACATATTTGTTTTTTTTTTCTTTTCACATTTTTAATAAGCATAATAGAAATTATACTTAGTAGTGGAGTTTTCTGTAGTTAATTTTCTTTGTTGCAAACATTTTTTTTTTTTTTTTTTTGTTAGTGTGTTACTTTATTCTATGTTTTGGTAGCAAACGAACAAGACAGAATATGGGACTGCAGCTACAAAGGGATAGATGTATAATTCCATTTCCAACCAATTACAATAGGCCACATGACATCCATATTATGCTCATGATAGATAGTTTGGGTTATATACATATGGCCTTTGCATGAATTTTTATTTATGAAAACAATTTGATAGCTCCCCTTCTTCATAAATCATAAATATAATGGAGTTTATATCAAGAACATAATTTTTGATTTTCATCCTAATGTACCAAGATATTAACTAGAGGTTATATGATACAAATTACTAGGCAAATAAACTATTGAATGCAGAATTAAACAATAGTAGTAAATAAGATGAACAAAAAACATGATCTCGAAGAAACTATCTTCTTTGTTGAATATTATGAAGATTACAAGAATCTCTACCTCACAATACTCTCTAGACAAACTAACCCCTAACTGTCTCTCTTATGTTTTGGCCTTAGTTAAAATACATTTTTATAGATCTTGGACGACTTTGAATTATATAAGAAAACTTATTTTCTATTCACCCGGAATAAAGAAATCTGTCTTTAGAACTTTCCAGAATCCCAAAAAGACCTTGAACGACTTCGACCCCAGTCAGGCGTTGCGCCTGAACCCGCAGCGTCATCACTTCGTGACGACCAAGTCGTAGGGTGGCAAATATCTATCCTTAAGACACCAATCTCGAGGATCACTAAGTTCCTAATAGGATACACCTGTATCACTATATGCATCACAATGGTGTATACGTGCATTCATTAGGACTCATCAACAACTTATGTTAGCATGCTATATCAACTGTCAACAGGTTCCTTAACTGACGATAAAACCTCCAGACATCTTTAAACATCAACAAAAGACACAAATCAACACATGGTTACATCTGCTTTTGTTCATATATTGCTTGTTGCATATGTCATGAAGGCACGATTACTAGTGGAATTGAATTAGGTGGGTGGTAACTTATCCAATAACACACTGTAATTGGAATGAGTGAGCTTTTGTCAAACAAATTATATATTGTTATTTTTTTTTAATAATAATAATAATTTTTTGTTATTATCAATAAAATTTGTTTTGTTGATGTTTGGAGTGCGCAGACACGCAGTTTGTAGCACGCTTGTCTTCTAGCTTTGTGTAATAACCTTTTTTTTTATCAATAAAATTTGTTTTTAATAAATAAATAAAAAATGTTACGAAAGCATGTTTTATCATTTTCTTTTCTTGCTAAATTATTTAGAAATTTGTACACATGGGATAGAATCTAAGTCTCCAAACATAATTGCAATCATGTCTACATCATTTTATCTAGGTTCAACTGAAGTTCAACACTGAACTCAAACATTATTTATCAATCATGAAAATAATAAAAATGAGTTTTGTATTAATGAACTGAAATAATAGTGTCAAAATTTTGGTGGTCAAAAATGTTACGATCATTGACTTGGGTTGACCATTCTAAACGCGTACAATCCGTGTATGATTAATCAATCAAATTATCCAATTATGTCTCTTATTATATTAGTTTGTAATCACTAATCATCATTATATTTAAGCCGGTATGTTAGTCAGTAATTATGGTGGTTATTATCTGGACAACTCTTAACTCTACATGTTTCAAAGTTTCTCACATTTGGTCATTTATATAAAAAAACATTTCATGTCATAGATAGATATAAGATCAATTTCTGAAGTTTAAACATATTAGTTAATTAAGTAGATACAGTATTTAAAGAAAAGTGCAGAGAAGCAAGTATGGCCACTAATGGTCTAATGGAAGAACAACCCAGAAACTGATGAAACACACTTTGAATATAATTCAAGTCTTGCCTTTGCATATTTTCCATAACAGTGTGGTTGGAAAGACTTCAGTGCTGCTTCTGAGTCAGATTCAATCAAGATACCATTACGTACCATGTATATATATTGTATTATAGCCTTATATGCCCCTTCAATTATATTGCAACAGACTGCTATAAAACTGGTCCTTGTTTTTATGAGACAAAGTTGATTGGAATCAGAGCACGTCCTTAGTATTTAGGGAACATGACAGAGAGAGTATTTACTATTTAGTCCACTAGCTTTCGCAACGTCGTTTCTATGTTGAATATAATGAATGCGTTACATAGGTTTATAACATCAGCATACAGAAAATTGAAGTGGGGAATGCAAGCAATTTGCATTGCAAATCCACTTCCTAGTTTTAAGTATTCAGTTTCCATCAATCTCAGAACATAAATGTCCATATCTTCTTCTTGGTGGATCATGCACTTAAGAGCATTTTAATTGAAATTTCTAAAGCAAATAGGACAACTAATTATATATTCATTTTAATTAGTTAAAAGTTAATTTCATCTTCAAACTTTTGAGACCACCACAATGTGCTTATCACAAAAAAACATTAGCTTAAAACAGTGTAAATTACTTAGGGTTGAGATATGGACACGTTTAAGTTTGGTAAACATCTTTAAGAGAGATGATATTCTTCTTATTATTCATGATATATTCTTCTGAATGGGAATTGGGATTATAAAACGTGATAGATATTAAATTTTATTCATTCCACTTCGTTAATAAAATTTGGGTGGAATTTAAACTTTAATCTGATTTGACTTTACAGAAGTGCAGAACTACTCCTGCTTGATGTGTCTGCAACTTTTAACAGAGTGAGTTGGTGTGGTTAGCCCACTTTACCAAGAAATTCAAAGAAACCTTTTGCAAAGTTTACAGAGATACAGAGAAGACCCAAAATGTCTTTTGGAAATTCTCCAAAGCCATTGGAATTCTGAAATGTAATTATCACACAAAGAATCAGATATGTGGTGTAGGCAAGTGAGCTTTGTTCCTTAAAAAGTAAAACAGATTTCAGGAATATCACATATTGGGAATGTGCTGTGTTCTTGATCAGACCAGTCTAAACTCTAAAGTAATGCAGGCACAAAATTACAAGATTCAATTCTATCAATTTATTTTTCAAAATATTAAAATACATTTACAGATAATGTTCTACAGGAAAGTTCTTCAACATTAATACATAATTACATATACATATGAGTGTACATACGTGTCAAAAGAATAAACGAATAGAGCCACTCAACACAACAATAAATGGAATGACATATGGATACATATCACAATATGAAAAAATAAACTGTGGGTGACAGAATGCACCTGGTGGTTAGATTACATGAGCACAGTCCCCTGCATCACAGATCAATACTTGAGTAGTTTTCTGAAGATGGTTGGCTAAATCGGGTTGGAGCTTATGATACTCATTCTTCACGAAAGAGGCAGCTTCCTCTGCATGTTTTGATTCAACAAATGCAAGACAACAACCTCTAAATCCGGCCCCACTGAACCGTGCACCAAACACTCCTGGAGTTCTCAATAGAATCTCATACAATTGAATTAATGGCTCAGAACCTGCAATTTTGATATCAAAAGTTTTGAAGGTGGAAATGAGCATGCACAAAAACTATCACCATTCTACATAGTCTCACATGTACACACATCCTGAGCATTTACGCATAGGTTAAACACATACACATCTTACAAAGGGCCAGGGGAAATAATTTACTACCAGGAAGAGACATAAATAAAGAAGATTTTTATTTTATGCTAAAAAGCATTGTACTTTTATTCAAATAAAGAGAAGAGACAAGACTGAGAGAAAAGAAACCATAAAAATGAAGGACAGCTGAAAGTTTGCAAGCTTATTGCAGAATCAGCTACAAGTATATGATGCAAAACAATGAAAAACAGTATCTTCTTTTCTTTTTCCCTTTTTGTATCAAGATAAGATATATTGTATTGCATTCAAAAGCAGATTATAGGCTGGGCAAGAAGTAAATTTCCTTCTCAAGAAGTTTGGAAGGAAACAATCCTGAGACCTTTACTACTTTACACAAGAGGAGACCTTATAATAAAAGAGAGTCAAATTTCAAGTTTTAGAACCTCAACAGCATGAATGTGGTACATGAGTGAGCCAGAAAAAGTCTACTTTGAGATTGTCATTCATATTGTTCTCGAGTGAGTGTGACTTCCCAGTGATCATGGTTAGACATGTGTCTACTAAGTGTGTAAACCCATGACTCCTTTAATAGACACTAATGATCCCTCTACAAGTTAGAGGTTTCGGGGCAACTAGTCCTCAGTATGGTACAGGATCCTAAAGAGGTCACAGGATCAAGACTCCTAAGCAAAAACAAAAGCTAACTGTGACACTGAGAATGTTATCGGGCGTGTGTCCAGCTCCTTGTATTGATACACATTAGTAGTGCATCTTTCTACAAGCTCGAGCTTTTGAATCCCTAATATTCAAAAACTTGACTAAACAATTTGAAAAAAACCGGTAAAACTTTGAAACTTCACGATTTCACATTTTCTTTTTCTTAACATTCAACTAAAGAACTGGTTTTGATAATTAATGAAAATTTTGTTTAAGAATGCACATCTTATTTCAATCCGACATATATGTATGCAAAGTGTAAAATACTAGCGAACTTGCAAGAATTGGGCAAAAGAAGAAAGCTAGACTTCATTTGAATAACCAGGGATACAATGGGATTGCAATTGTTAAAACGTGGACTTAAACTGGACTATCATGAACACCTATGGCAACTGTAGGTGATGTGGTTCTCTAGTGATAAAGGACATATATAACGCCTATTTCTATGAAATCAATTAATCATATAGCTCCTTTTAAGCATCTCTCCTTTGTTTAAATAGAGCTCCTCTTATGGATCTTTAATTAATTTATTTTTATTTTTATATAAGTGCTAACTGTATTTAATAGTTTTACTATAAACGTAAATTGCCACATCCAAAGTTTGTTAAAGATTTAAGTCATATCGTAGCCTATCTGAAAATATATACGGGGATGAGCAAACAAACACACAACAATATTACACTATACCAATGCAGATTGCAACAATTTTGTATCCAATACAATGTTAATAAAACTGAATGATCACCATCATTCTCATAAGCAAAATCACATTACTCGTGAAAAGAAGAGAAGAGAACCAATCAAAAGAACAGCTCAGATCTTACCACACTCATAGTTACAAATCGAACTCAGACCAGAAGCAGAAATTAGCGCCCCGAACTCTTTCCATTTACCAGAAGCCCATGCCTCAAGTCCTGCCATAGTCAGGCAAACACAATATTGGTATGAAGTGTATTGTAATATGTTAAGTCTTTTATTAATAGTCCCACATTGGGACTAGAGTCTACTGACTGTAACTCTGTTCATTATAAATATGAGTCTTAGTCTCACATTGAGAACTAAGTTATTACGACCTAATATTATATTATACTTGGTATCAGACGCCAAACCCACCAAACCCTAACCCTCACCACCATCAACAAATCCTAACCCTAATTCCCTGCGCTGCAACAAACCCTAACCCTAATTCTCTGCGCTTCTACTGCTGCTGTCACTTTCCTGCGCTTCTGTGTAGCCATTCCCTGCATCTGTTCTGAGCACGGCTTCCGTCCATCCCTTTCTAGGGTCTTTGTCTTCAGCGGCTCCACCGCTCCTATGAAGGCTTAAATCAGCCTTTGTTATTGTCTTTTCCTTTGTCCTGGAGCAGCTCCTCTCTTTCTTCCTTGATTAAAGGTATCGTCTCTTTGTCCAGAAATCTCTTGTTCATTAGGTGCTGCTCTATTGCCTCCTCTTTTTTGTCGTTATGCCAGAATCTCCTACGGATACATCTTCAATGGATAAATCACCATCCAATTCCAGTGTCTCAAAATCTGAATCTGGTAGTGGGAATGAGAATCTGTTGAACTTCCCTGCTTCTCATCGGGTTACTAGTGTTCTACTGAATGGCCAGAATTTTTCGTCTTGGTCTAGGTCTATCCGCTTGTTCTTGGGAGCTAAGGGTAAGATTGATTGGTTATTCCCTAACAAAGTGTTGCGTCCATCAGAGGCTGATTCTACTTATGGGAAATGGTTTATGGATAATTGTATGATTTTGGGATGGATAAACTCGATGGAACCAGAAATCTATGAGTTATTCACATTTCATGAAACTGTTGATAGTTTGTGGGCTGCTTTGACAGAGATGTATTCTACCTCGCATAATGAGGTACGCATATATGAGTTGTACAGGGAGCTTGGTCAGGCCTGTCAAGGTTCTTTGTCTGTAACAGCCTACTATGGATATTTGAAGAAAAGATGGGAGGAGCTTGCAATCTACACCTCTTTGACTGACATTACAGGAATGACTTCAGCCATTGCTATAGCCATTCAAAAGCGAGAGGATAAACAGAAAGTCCACCAGTTTCTTATCGGTTTGGAATCGGACTTTGAGGCTATCCGTACCCAAATTCTCAACACTTCACCTCTCCCTTCCCTCGGAGAAGCTTATGCATCAATTGAGAAACATGAGCATCGTGTGAAGTTGAACTCCAAAGTCACCATTGCTTCTAATGCTTCACCATCTTCAGATCAGATGGCATTTGCTGCCAATTCTCGCTCTCATGTCCGGTCAGGAGGCCCCCGCTCTAATGCTCCACCTGGGGGCAATCGGGGTCCTAATCGACCATTTTGTGAATACTGCAAGGCTGATGGTCATTATCAATCTACTTGCTATCAACTTCACCCTGAACTTCGCCCGAAAAAGGTTTCTGGCAAGTCAGGAGGTGGCAAGCCTCGTATGGCAGCCTTTTCAGAGGTTCCCATCAGCTCTTGGTCAGGGGGAGTCTCGGATGATCTTAATGCCACTATTGAGCGGGCATTGAACTCGAAGATGGATCAGTTCATGCACGTCTTCAGAGAAGAGAAATCAGCTGAAGGTGTCGCTGCCACATCAGCTACTACAGGTACACCCACTGCTTTTCATGTTACGACTACTAGTAGTCCATCTACTTGGATTCTTGACTCCGGTGCCAATGATCACATGACCGGTGAGTCTAATCTTCTCTCCAATTCTCATACCCCAATTAATAAACATGTAGTTATTGCTGATGGCTCTCTCTCCCAAGTTCAAAGTAAAGGCACAGTTAATTTGTCACCTCACATTGTCTTGGAGTCAGTTCTTTACATTCCGAGCTTTACTCTTAATCTATTGTCTGTTCATCGTCTAGCTAAGAATCTTAATTGTGCCGTTGTTTTTCTCGCTAATTCTTGTTATCTTCAGGACCTTCGTACGAGGCGGATTTTTGGCAGGGGGTATGAGCGTGATGGCCTGTACTACTTTGGAGATCCTCCGCCAGTTCCACCTATTTCAAGTCTACATGCTAGTGTCTTGCCTGAGTCAGGCCGTTATGTTTTTTCTTTAAAGTCTTTGAACACTTGGCATGCCCGGTTAGGACATCTTAATTTTCAATACCTTTGTCTTTTGTTTCCCGAATTAATCACAACATGCAAGAATTCGAAGTTTCATTGTGATATTTGTTCTTTATCTAAACATGTTAGAAATACTTACATTCCTCGCATGCATAGATCTCCATGTGCTTTTGATTTAATTCATTCTGATGTTTGGGGACCGTCTCCTATAACTGCATGGTTTGGGCATAGATATTATGTGACATTTGTTGATGACTATACTAGATGTACATGGGTGTATTTGCTTCGTAAAAAGTCTGAGGTCCTCCCCTTGTTTTCCCAGTTTCTGCAACTTGTTAAAACACAATTTAACGTCGTTGTTAAGGGAATTCGATCTGATAATGCTAAGGAGTATGTGTCTAATGAGTTTGTCTCTCGCCTTAATCAGCAAGGTATTCTTCAACAATTAACTTGTCCTTACACACCTGAACAAAATGGTGTTGCTGAGAGAAAAAATAGGACTCTAATGGGCATTGTTCGATGCTTGTTACGTGGTATGCATGTACCTCAGTCGTATTGGCATTTTGCTGTACTTACGGCTGCCTATCTTCTTAATCGTACTCCCAGTAGGATCCTTGGTGGTAAGGCTCCTTTCCAGCTTGTTTATCCAGGTCACACTTTGTTTCCTATTATTCCCAGGGTTTTTGGGTGCGTATGTTATGTCCACAACAAGAGTCCTTCTCGTACTAAACTTGATGATAAGTCCATTCGATGTGTTTTCTTAGGGTATTCTCCTCTCTCCAAAGGCTATCGATGTTATGATCCCTCTCGTCGTCATATTTATCACACTATGGATGTTACCTTTGTTGAGCATGTTCCTTTCTTTGGTAACACTTTATCTGTGCAGGAACCTATAACAACATCGGAGGAGGAATCTTCAGCAATATATCCTATGCTTGTCCTTGATTCTTCTCCTCCGGTGGAACCTATGCCAAAACCTCTACAGGAACCTATGCCAAAACCTCTACATGTTTACACTCGTCGGCCACATGCTCACCACAATACCTTGTCATCCGCCTCAGGTAACATCTCTCCTTCTGTTACCCATGTTCCTGATCCTCCTGTTATTGTTCCTATTGATACGTCTTCTCCTATTGTTGAACCTCGTTACCCTTCACGGGCGCGGTGTCCTCCTGAAAAATATGGATTTCCCTGTTCTACTAATCATCCTATTGCCAAGTTTGTTTCTTACCAGGGCTTGTCAACCTCTTACCATGCCTATGTATCTTGTACATCTGCCATTCAAATTCCTCGTTCTTTGTCTGAAGCTATGGCAAATCCTCATTGGGTAGCAGCCATGCAAACTGAAATGGATGCACTTGAACGAAGTCAAACTTGGGAGATGGTTCCTTTACCTGCTAATGGAAAGACAGTTGGGTGTCGATGGGTGTTTAATGTGAAGTTTTTGGCTGATGGAACCGTTGAAAGGTATAAGGCTCGCCTTGTTGCTAAGGGTTTTACACAAGTACCTGGGCGTGATTTTGGTGCTACTTTTGCACCAGTTGCTAAACTGTCTTCAGTTCGTCTTCTCATCTCCTTGGCTGCTTCCTTCCATTGGCCTCTTCACCAGTTGGATGTGAAAAATGCTTTTCTTAATGGTGACCTTGATAAGACTATTTATATGGACCCTCCACCAGGCTTTCGTGGTGTGGGGGAGTATGTTGGTAAGGTGTGTCGTCTTCGGAAGTCATTATATGGGCTTAAACAATCACCACGAGCTTGGTTTCTTCGGTTTAGTGAGGTAGTTCTCCGGTATGGCTTTACTCGTTGCCATTCAGATCATACAGTGTTTGTCAGATGCATTTCAGGAAGACGTACCTATCTTCTCGTCTATGTTGATGATATGATCATCACAGGTGATGATATTGCGGGTATCTCACAGATTAAGGAAGATCTTAGGAAAGCTTTTGAGGTAAAGGACTTAGGGCCTTTGCGATATTTTCTTGGGATTGAGGTGGCCCGTTCTTCCAAGGGAATTTCTTTGTCTCAAAGAAAATATGTCCTAGATCTGTTGAGTGATACAGGGAAGTTGGGATGTCGACCGGTCTTTACACCTATGATTCCTAATAGTAGGTTGGTTGCAGACATAGGGCCTCTGTTATCAGATCCGTCAGTCTACCAACGCCTTGTCGGTCGTCTAATCTACTTGACTAACACCCGACCAGATATTTCCTATGTTGTAAGTCGAGTTAGTCAGTTCATGCATGCACCGTGTCAGTCACACCTGGATGCAGCTAACCACATCCTCCATTATCTCAAGTCATGTCCTGGACTAGTATTATTCTATGTTGCTGAACCACAAGACTCTCTTGCGTGTTTTACAGATTCTGATTATGGTATGTCACTTAATGGTCGTTCTACTACTGGTTTTTGTGCTTTTCGTGGGAATCATCTCATCTCATGGAAAAGCAGAAGCAAAATGTCGTCTCTCGCTCATCTGCTGAAGCTGAGTATCGTGCACTGGCACTTGGAACATGTGAGGTTATGTGGCTACGTTCCTTTTTGAGCGAGCTGGGCTTTGCTGAGAGAGGGTCGTCAATTCTACATTGTGACAACCAATCTGCAATTTATCTAGCTTCTGACTCTATCCTACATGAGAGGACAAAACACGTAGAGATTGATGTACATTTTCTACGGGAGAAGGTTCGTTTAGGGATTGTGACTCCTACTTTTGTTCGGACAAAGGCACAAGTTGCTGATAGTTTAACCAAGCCAGTTGGTCCCGCTGATCTTCAGTCTTCGATTATCAAGCTGGGTTTGATGAATATCTTCGCCCCAGCTTGAGGGGGAGTATTGTAATATGTTAAGTCTTTTATTAATAGTCCCACATTGGGACTAGAGTCTACTGACTGTAACTCTGTTCATTATAAATATGAGTCTTAGTCTCACATTGAGAACTAAGTTATTACGACCTAATATTATATTCTACTAAGTGCAACATCCATAGTTGAAAATTCCGAACTACAGCTTTATTCTGATTTCTAATAAATTAGAATATTCCAAAATTTTGCCACCATTTGTCATACAAATGTCGTGAATATGTCGAGCGGACACTAAAGTTCCACGATATTCCGACACCGATCTCTGAAAAATCAGAATAAGCCAGCAAAATTTCGTGATATTCTGCGATATTTCAACTATTGCATCATCACAATGTAATTGATCAATATTATTAATCCATTGTGAAAAGTAATACCTTTTGTAACCCGGGCGTTTTCTGAAAAATAATGTTCTGCTCTTCTAGCTAGGATTGGTTTTAGTTTATGCTGTACAAAAAAAGGAAAAGGGGAGCACCAATAAAAGAAGGTAAAATTATGGAATAAGATTAAAAGACGAGAAAGGTAAAGATTGCTGAATATAAAATCATTCAAACACATATACTTCAATTGTGGACTTGCAGGTGGAAGATTATAAATTGTCATGTAAAACATCAATACTTTGAACCAAACATGTTTAAAAACATAGAATCAGATACAGCCTTTTGAGGACGCACACAATTCAGTTCATACATTTCAACCTCTATTGTCTTCAGAACACGACTCTGCCATATGTAACTAACATATTATTAGCAAGGCCTGACAATGTCCAATGTGGGACTCAACATCCTGATACTTGCATGGTTTTTGAGTTTTGATAATATATTCTGTTCAGAAGCCTAATTATGTATGTTTTACGACCAACCAAAAGTTTCATGTTGAAACAGTACTCATACTAGAAATTGAGATCAAGCCTAAAAGAATTACTAAAATATCTGGGGGTTACTAGAAATTATAATTCTTAACAACACAGATTATTTTCATGGAGCATAAGGTCATATTAGGTCAATTACTTTGCAGGATACTGAGTTAATCTTGGTTTTTCTTATGTTGGAAGCTCAGAAAACAACAAGATGGACAAGTAAAAATGGTTACTTCAAGGGAACCATAAAAGACCAATGTGTAATTAATACTTTTATTGTTCATTCACTTCTTAACTAACAATTTAAACAACTAACAACCCAAGAAAATAGCACGACTCAACATAAGGATACCCACTAACTACTTCTGTGGACACGTGAGATGAAGTGCATAGGTTAATAATTTGTTTTCTTCTGAGTTCGTCGTTATCAATTTGTTTTGAAATTTATACGTAGATTCTTTACTCTGAAGTAAAACAAAGTGGAATTGATGTTGACTACACTTAGATATTTCTCTAATTTAGTGAAGACGACATTTCAGTTTTGGTGAAAAAATCTATGACTCATCACCCGATTCAAACAAAGTCGACAAGATCTGAACTTATCTTTTCTCCTCCCAGTACTTCAATACTTCACATTTTAGAGAAAATAAAAACTTCTTCTAAAAGACATGGAATGGTGATACCTTGTGAGCTTCATATACTTCTGGTTCAACTGTATTGACAAGAAAACAAGAAAATCAAAAGTTGCTAAATAAGATAAAATGCAAGTACTTTAAAGTTATAGTGACAATGTGTTCAAATCATAACCGTTGCATAGAAGAGGCTCTATCTGTGACTTCCCACAAGAACTGCAAGCGTAGAACAGGCAAGAGTAAGTTTGGCACTTCAACCATGTATACTCTCCTAAAATTACTACCAAATGTGTACATATTTCTTTCTGAAACAGAGAAACTAACAAATTAGCAGTATGCCCAAAACCGAGTTTCATTACAAATATGTTTGTAGCATAAATCGCATTCCGTGCTAATGTATTATTCTCTTAAGTTAGAGGTTAAACTAAAGAGTATACTAGAATAAAAGATCCTATATACCAGTGAGCCTAGCAAATATCCAATCTAAAGATTATGAAGATGATCAACAAAAGCAGCTGTTGGTCTCTTAACCAACCTACGACCAGGAATTATATCACATGGAAAATGCGAGCTCCTGAACTATAGCTTACTCGCATTAAATCTTTATCTTAATAGAGCACAAGAAATTTTGTAACAGTTATCACCTTCGTTTTCCTCGCCAACATATTGGAAAGTTCTGATATTTCAGATTTACGAGGAATACTTGGTACAGAGTTGTTTCACAATGGCCCAACGAATAGAAAGCTTTATGAATAAAAAATGAATATTTTTCTCCTGTGGGGGACTAACACAAAAAGAGGACAGCACGGGATCCTAAAATGACTCTTCAAGTAGAAGACCATGAGTTAAGATGGATTGTGGGCATTAAAACTTAAAAGGAACTGGTTTTGATGGGTATTCAATTATGGTGGTGTATATAGGTCGGATCGTTACAATTTTGTAAAATAAGATATTTGCTTTTCAATGTAATATTTTCTGTTCAGTTTTTTTTTTTTTTTTGGTTCCTTAGCCACAGGTCCAACGCTAGGTGCAGTGCAGGAGACACATTTATACTTTAACCAGCTCATAACTACAACTACTAACAAACGTGGCAGTCACTTGAACAACATAGCGTCAGGAATTATATCACATGGAAAATGTGAGACATGTACCATTGGGTTAGTTATCAAATTGTAATTCTAATGCAGCAAAAAAAATTCAAAAATTTCTCCATCCAAATTTTGTAAATTCATTCTCCTTTTTCCTTATCAACATAGTGAAAGTTATGGATTTTGCATGGAAGAGGCATGGCTTCTAGAGAGTTGGTCGACAATGCTTCTCCTTGATTAGCGAGCAGCAATAATGGATATTCCGAAAACAAAGTTTAATTCTTAAAAGAGGGAAAGCGCTGTCCTTATAGGGTTCAGAAACGGCACATTAGGTAGAAGTCCATGACCTAAGATGGGGTGTGGGCAACATATGTATATGAGTTGAAGGGAACTGCTATTTTATGAGTTCATTGGACAAACTTAAGCCATTTGGTCCCAAAAGGGATATTTCTAAATTCGTTGTTTTTTCATTGGCCGTTTGTTTGGTTCCCTATCCATGTGGACACTCTGACAATCATTTGACATTGATATTTTGAATTAAAATGTTCTATTTATGTACACGACAAAAAAGAAAGGAGATGTAACAAGCTAGCTCGCATAGCTACTAACTACAAGTCCATAAGTTCGGCACAATCAATTTTATCACAATTTTAAATATGTGCATATATCTTACTCTAACAGAACTTTAGCAGCCTCTCGGCACTCAGCAACTCGATGGTTATATCCGGGATTTGTTGTTAAACACTGCTTTAATCCTGAAAATGCTAATAATATCCTGTATGCTCTCAGTTCCTCAGATTCTTCATGCATTTGCAGCCTTGGTGAGGGTATAAGCTTGTGTTCCTTGGTCTACAAAGAACAAAGTCCATTATAAGAAAAATACATCTACACAAACAACTAGTCGATAAGAAACATAGACCATATGAACAGTATGAAATGGGAAAAATGATATGAAATCATACTGCCAGTGCATAGAACAACATCTAACACCTCATATGCTATTACAATGTTGATCTTGTCATAAGAATTAGGAAATACAAACTAAAAGTACGAACACCATTTGTTATTGAAAGAAGGGACAGGGACTTCATTCATTACCTTGCAGTTCATATAGGTAAGACAACCATGTCTAGATAGCAATATGGCCGATTGATCCAGAATACCATTTCTCAAACCTAAATATTCATTTTCAATCAACCTGCAACACAATAAGTAGCCTTTATTTAGAGGTGAGAAACTCAGGTTGAGTTCTACAACAATATCAACAATTTCTATTTTTCTTTAGGAAAGGGTGCTAAGAAGTAACAAATTCTAGGAGTTAAACTGGTGACACCCGCGCTACTTGTCAAATGCCATCTATTATCACAAACTAACCGTGAATATATACAGGATGTACTTTGTTGGAACAACATACAAAAAATTGAAATGGTTTCATGATATGTTGCGTTTAATGTTTATCATTGAATTTGAAGCAATTTTTTAAGCATAAAGATCAAGTGGTCCGGTTACCTACCATATGTCTTTGTTTTGTACGTTAATCAAATTATGCCACAGGTCTCCACATGTCTGAGATGAGCTCTGTATACGGGATTGGCACCAGTGAGTATGACAAACCCAAGTGTCAGTTAAGCTTTACACTTGAACTGACATAACACTACCGGACAAAAATGAGGCTTTCTGTGTATGTGTTATTTGTTATAGATGTTTGTTGACGATGCACCTTGTGGTTTCCAAACCAGAGTTTGTCCACCCTCACCCTCCCTCATCTGGTTCTGGTCAGTAATGGAAGAAATTGTCCCTCGGTCGTGAAAAAAAAGCATCTGGCTTTGCCCATTTGTAAGGACTCAATTCTATGCCCAGACATCAGATCCCCCACCTCTCCCTACCCCCCAACCCCAACACACACGCAAATAAGACAATAAAAGAATACAAGAGTGGACAATGCAGTCAACTAGGAGAAATTAAAATGCTTGACATGTAGCCTTCATCTGCCAAGTGGTGCCATACAAGCAGGGTCCACTATTGGGCTTACAAAAGATCTTTTTATTGATATATATATTTTTCTTATTTTGTTGCCTTTGTTTGCATGGGCATTGATTGCTCTTGTCTGGACATTGTCAGCTATTTATTTTGAAATTTGAATTACAAACATATTATGCTAGAAAACGATAAGATAAGTTATATGATACTTAGCCAAGAAAAAAAATATGTCTGACAAGAAGAACTGTTTTAGTGTTAAAGAATAGTTATGTTAGTTTGAATATGGAGAATCATTTTCAGTAGCCTCAATGTGAATCAAGTTTTACCAATTAAAATCTATGCGCTTGCATGCATAAATCTAATATATGTGCGTAACTCATAAATAAAAAGATTGTTTATTGATAAAATTTACCTATCCAATTCAATATTATCCGTGGGAGATACACTTATATTATTCGCACTTTCTAGAGCCAATAGGTATGCTACTCCAGCCTGCAAAATCAAAGAGATACATAATAAATAAACAAACACAATAAAAAGTATAAAGAAAATTTGGATCAAGAAAGAGGTAACTCCTTTCAAATTGAAAGTGGACACCTTATTATTCACAACTATAGTTAATTGATCAATGCCTCTAACTAATGTTTTCCTTCTGTATCCCTTATATTTTCATATAATCAGTGGTTATTAAGATCCTGAACAATGACCAATAATTTTTCCTTTTTGGTGATTGGTGAAAGGTGGCTTTTCTTTTGACATGATCAAAACTGAGTAGATTTGAAAATGATTCAATTTTATATGAAACCAAATCTTTATCTAAGCCAACAAACCTCGCACCTATTAGTACAAGATTCTTTCTCACACATGCGTGCCTCTTACCCCCACCCGGAAAAAAAAAAATTACAATCTCTGATTAGAATTCTCTTCATGGAGCAGAGGGCTAAGCTTGCTTCCACTGGTGGCGGGCAGGTGAAGGGTAGGTGTAGGTGAGGTAGCCGACAATGAGTCACGAAATCCATTCAATCAAAATCAAGACAATTTAGGACATTACAGATGAGTTAGTAGCTGATCACCTCACTAGAATCATCGTCACTAAACTAACACCCCAACCATGTGAAAAGAGGATTGATATTTCGAGATGAATGAATAAATAGGCTGTAGGAATGAAACAAAGAGGAATAGGCAAGTTGAACATCTTTTAAGGAAGCAAAACTAATAAAATATAATGTCCCTTGATGAATGTTAATTATTAAGAGCAAAATGCAAAGACAATTAAGTGAATGCGATGCATGAATCTGAATGTAACGAAAATGAATAGACATGACTAGTCCAAATGACTCTAGGGATATGGGTTAAGGCTGTGATTATGATTATGGAATGATTGAACTGAAGAACTTAAGATTACGTCTGTAGACCTAATTGTTGGATGAAAGTGGGTGTTTGATTGTTGCTTACACGGGACATTGCAAAATTTATAAACTAAAGAGTACATGATGAACTTAATTCTATTAAATTGATTAGTAATGAATCTAGGTCCAAACCCATCTTCAGCACCCACTACACTTTTCTTCTCACTTTTACTATTTACGAATCATAAAAAAAAGTCATCAAAGATAAAGATAATTGATTTTTAAAACATTGGGTCTGAAACTTATTTGCATGACGCAATGCTATGGTTATTCAATATGGGACACCTAAATTATAAACCAAATGAAGTGTCCACATATCCTTCATGAGAAACTTTATTTGCAAATCAGCAAGACCTTTATCGAACAGAGTTTTACAAAGCCTGGATGGGAAAGCTAGAGGAGAGAGGCACTCGACCCAGCCGCAAAAAACAAAGAAAAAAGCAAACATTACAAAAACGATAGTACACCAAGACAAATATAAAGTGAAAAGCAAGACAATGAGTTACAAAGCATTCTAGTAGAAGTAAATTACAACAGATCTAAGTTCTCGGCTTCTTGCCTATCCTCAGATTACAGCAGCCAGTACAAAACATAAGATTTAATAAACAAAGTACATTTTATTCAATGAAATTGACTTACAGCAGCTGAAGAGCTGAGGCCTGAACTATCAAGTCCCTCGGAACCACATATGAACCCTATGATACCCTACACATCAACAAAAATTTACACTCACTTCGTCACTTGTTCTGATGATGAATAAAATTATACTAAAATCAATAAAAAAAAAAAATCATACTCATAAAAACCTCTACATGTACACATGCTTCATTATAGCCATTTAGTCCACGGTGAGCTGCCAATATTTAAATGCATAATTCGATACTCTTTCCAGTCCTTATCAACATTTACATAACTCAAGTTTCTTATAAAACGAAGTCCACCTCTTAATAAAATCATATGGCCCAACATGCCCTCTAAATTTTAAGGATAAAAAAAAGAGTTACATATCTTAGTTATCAGTATCACCCAAAGTCCTGACTAGTTTGAATGACCTCAAATAGTTAACAAAATTATTCCTATTTAAGAAATTTATATATGACAGACAAAAGATTGACATTTCAACCTGGGTTAATTGTTTTCCTGCTCTCTGCAATGCGTACAAAGCTCCTCTTCCATAACTTCCCCAGTTACACTCTTCAGAAGAATCATTTGGAAAAACTTTGGCAGGAGTTGTTGTGGCATGCTTTGATCGCTGAACCTCATCAACCCTATACACCCAAACGACCAACAAACAGATGATCTTATGATAATAATCCACATTTCCAAACAATGTAAACTAAAAGAATTTCAACTATTGTAAAATGCAGAAAGCAGTCAGAAAGATGCTGCAGACTAATTTTTTTAGGTAATTAAAGATCCTTGAGTCACTTCGAACTTATAACCAAAATGCATCTAAATAACCATAGGTTCAGTGATTTTTTATTACATACTGTCCAAGAAGCCAAGGATACAATTCAGAGAGAATAGGAAAAATGTTAAGACTGTCCTTTGGCTTTATAGAGTCAATATTGTGTCCGAGTAGATTTGAGATCATTAATTGCTTCTAATGGTTCCTGCTATGTCCAAAAAGTAGTCGACTTTAATATCTCTGAATGTATTTATTTTAGTGTTGAGTCTTTTAAATTAGGTCAAAAATTAAATGTTTGGATTTAAGAAGTTTTGATTCAGAAAGTGATAACCATGTGGCTATGTCCAAGAGTTGGTGTAAAAATAATACTCTCTTTAACTGAATGACTGAATATATTTGGCTATCATCCTGAGGAGCAGATGCCAATTTACTATAAGAACAATCTGATGAACCTTAATTCATGATGACTCAATTTATAGAGTATTCGATATTGTGCGGGATTGATGTTCTATTATGAAGCATCTTAGTTATTCAGTTGAAGTCTTCACCTTGGTTCTCTTGTGTTCATCTTTTTACCCTTTATCTAAGACTGAGCTGTTGTATCTTTAAATCATGTCGCCTATTACACCACTAAGTTCTTGCCTCAAGGTAAACTGAATAAACTTCCATAACAATTTCTTGCTACTTTTTAGCCACTTCTTATACATCAAATAATTTGTCCATAGCCCTACTGACTACACACTAACATTACCAGATCATATTATAAAACTAAACTCCGAATCCAATCTCTAGCTGAGCAACAGATCTTGGCCCGATTTTGTATATAGACAGGCTAGGGTTCAGAGCCTCAGACAATACGCCATGCTTATCAGTGAAATTCCCAAGAAAATAGAATACGAATCAGATATTCCCATCTGAAAGGCTGATGGGAACCCTTTGAAATGGATATTAATCATGAACGCAAAAGTGCATGTGTGGAAGAATAATGGGCGACGAGAGAATTGTTGTATTTTCTGTGTTCAGAATTCATAATGTCACATCTTTTCATTCACAATTGAATCCTCAACGCACTCTAGAACACCATAAACCAAAGAACAAAAATATTTTCTTTTTTCTGAATATAAGTTGGAATAGAACATGCCGAAAGCATACCACTATGTGATACTGTGATTGAGCAGCATGGCGTGTTGAAGGTATGCAAACACCCTGGTCATGTTAAATCAGTTAAATAATAATTTGACAGGTGAGTTTTTATTTGACAGGTGGGAGTCATACATGTATGTTTGTATGTACTAATGTACATATGTATATGTTTCTGTGCGGATGTGTGCGTGCTTGTGTTTGTATATAGCATATGCATAGACAGTGATTACAAATATCAAATCTTTTGTACAAAAGATATTAATAGTTGCAATGGAAATGAATATTTGCAATTGCATAGGTATTTATAACTGCAGTACTTAACTTAAAAGTTTTCTAATATAAGCGGAGGAAACAATAACAATATCCTTACCTAAATCTCACTTCCCCTTGAAATTGTCCGGACTGGATCAAAACCTAAATCAAGAGAGACGCTATATTATAAAAAAATAAGAACAAACAAAACTGAAGGAGGATTGTATGTGCAAGAATAATTTGTTCTTACCACAACGATCATGGCTACACATAGTTTTAGTCAAGTAGATGATTGACCAAGGCCACATCGCCACACATACAGTTAGTATAAAAACATTTTCTGATAAAAAATATGCATGAAGGACTGACTTTTAATATTTGCTAAGACATTATATATTATTGAGCCTTCCAAATGACATAAGAGGGATCACAATCCTATGGTCTAAACCTACCTACATCTATTACGCCCATTATCCGACTTTCAAGTAAGTCCTACTTCAAGAAAAAGCTTTAATAAGGTATAAGACTCCAGATCAGTGTCTATAGTGGATAAGAGTGTGAGCAAGGAACATGACTTTCGCACATTTCATGCTATTAAAACTTAGTTTTCACTTCAATGCAAACTTTCATTGCATAGTAACTTAGTAAGAGGAAAAACATCCAATACTCATGGCCTGGATCAGTCTTAGCTATCGAAACATTATCTCCAGAATATTTTTTATACTGATGATTTTAAGATACAAATTGACATTTACTATATGAATCTTAACAAACCAAAATGAAAATACACCGACATCAAAAGAGAGAAACATTGAGGATAGTAAAGAAAAACAGCATTACCTGAGGATCACCAGAAGCGACGAACCCCAACAGTATTCCTCTATTAATCGTCATAGCTGAAACAGTTCCACCCTGTAAAAATTAAAACAATGGCAAAAAGTATACATTTGATTATTATATTATAAAAATGAAATGACAAATAACCTGTATGAACTGAATTTTCTATGCAGAATATAAATGTTAACTCGCAAACTTAAATTAGTAGATTAGACCCCGTAAGGATGAATTTTGTAATGCAACTATCAACAAAAACAAGTGAAATCAAACCAAGGATCAGATCCAGGCCAACCGATTTGGCTATGGAACTAGTGTGTCAATATGTCTTTTCAAATCTGTTTAAATATTGCATCCTTGTCTTCTGTACATAGACGAAAAGTTACAAGAGTTAACTACTTATAACAGCACTCTGTATTACATACATTTTTTTGATAAAATACGTAATATAACCATAGAAACAAAGAGAGACAGAGTACAGAGAAGTAGCACTAAGTTTCTTCCAGTGTAAAGTTGAACCTAAACATCTAAGTTGCAATTCATTTACATACAATGCACAAACCTAATATAATATACATTAACTATATAGTCTAACACCCTCTCTCAAACTCATAATGCATGCAAGCATATTGAGTTTGCCAAGCAAAATCGAGGAGCAATGCGATCACCAACTCCATACTGAAACACCAACCAATGCCACCCTTTCTCAAACTCAAAATGTTCCCATTGAGAGTTTGCCAAGGAAAAGAAACCAAAACACCTAAAAGAAAACCAATACTGCAAGACTTCTGCTAATGCAACTGTCATCACCAATGCCAATACCATTGCGAAGAAATTCGGCTGCCAAAGGGGGAGAATGCTGATTGCAAAGTTAAGACTAAAGGTCACTACAATGAAGTAGGAACAGCAAATGAGAGGGAGAAATCCAGCTACAAAGTGTGTGTGTGTGTGTGGGGGGGGGGGGGGGGGGGGGGTGGTAAGCTGGTTACTAAGGGGAGAACAAATGTCATACATTAAGTACCAACTGCAATCAAAGATGAGAAATCCAGCTGCAAAGGGAGAACAATGCTTGTTGCCAAGGGTAGAACAAATGCGTACTATCAAGATGCCTGCAGGAGAAACACAAACAAGAGAAATCCGACTACAAAGGGGGAGGACCGCCGGTTACAAAGGTGAGACGGCCATAATCAAATTCCAATATCAATTGCTACTGCCAAATGCAAACTAAACATTCATACCAAGTACAAAGACTATCTTCCATTCAAACATTTCACAAACACTTTAACTACCAAAGCACAACGACAATAATGCACAACCCAACTTCGAGTTCCAAACACAAGATTCAATTTCTTCCACTGCTACCCACTCAAATCTGAAACAAACATCAACCCAAACTGACAAATCAAATTGATAACCCACTCTGGCATTTCATCAAAGACCTTCAAAGCTAACTACAAAGACCACTTGAGTATACAAATGGAAAAGCGATTGAGATGATTCTCCATTTGAAATGAAGAATAATAATTCACCAATGTTAAAGAAGGAGAAACAGAAATCCATAAAACAAAAAGAGAAGACCATAAAAAAATATGGATAAAGGGAGTTGAAAAGAGAACGAAGACATGGTCTGTGGACAGAATGGACGAATGCAAATCTAATTAATTGTTTAGATTTTTTATTGTTGATGATGATAGTCATGTCTGAGACATTGAAGAGTTACTTACTGATATGAGATCTGCTCACTCTTAATTCAGAAGGGATCCTATTTTGCTGTACATATTGTTTTCGGTGTCAAGGTTTCTAATATTTATGCTACAGGATCCATATTTACTACAATAGCTTCTAAGAATGTCAATGAATCAAATCAACAATATCGACCTTATAACATCTACAAAAACAACTACGTATATACTTGTAGGAAGTACACTGCATATAAACATAAGACCTATCAGTACAACCATATAATTACACCAAATGGGAGGAAAATGTATCTGGAAAGACGTCTAAGAAATCAGGTTGCCGCTCTCTAAATGTGGGAACAAGATTCACTCGGTCAATAATGGGAAGGAACCTTTTTCTTCAATATATGCTATGACAATAATGAGAAGTCGTCATCTTTCATGAGCAATACAACATTATCAATACAAGCCCGTACTAAACAAGTACCAAACAAGGAAATAAATCCCTCACTAACCAACACCATTAAATCGTTAATGTATACAGTTGATAATCAAGAAGTCCACAGCATAGCCTATTGACCAATAAAATCGCAAAAAGAAAAAAAAATCGAATTACCACAAGTATGATGAAATGCATAAGTATACGAACCTGGTGATCAATATGAGCTCCCAATGGGCAGATTCTATAAGGAGATACGACCACTCTGACCTCGTGCATGCCTCTTCCACTTAATTCTGACACCACTTTTTTTACTTGATTCAGCTGTAAGAAAAAAAGGAATAACTATGCATATAAAAAATAGCGCCAAATTTTGCATAAAAACTAAATAATCACGCCAAATACTTCTATTTGAACCATCCACAATCTTAACTCTAATATACCAACAATCGTCGAAAACCCAATGTATTTAGATTTAACCAGATAATGAAATACATTACATCAAGTGAGTACTCAAACAGCTTGAATATAAAGGGTTACACAAAAACAACAAAATCACCATCTCCCAAATGGCTAGAAACATCCAATTTCAACACCATTCAGATTTCAAACCAAATCAAGATATAATGAACCAGTAAAAACAAAATCATTACACAAAAAAAAAAAAATAATAATAATAATAATTACCTCTGTTTCAGAAGGCCAAGATGAAGTACCCATTTTAAAAATTGTGTTGCAAAAGCACAAATCTTGCTAAGTTTCTATTTTTCAAAATGAAAGAGATCCACAGCGAGAGAGAGAGAGAGTGCAAGTGATATGATAAAAATCAGTTGAAATGTCAGAAAAAAAGGAGAAAATCTGGTAGATCTTTATTCATACTAACATGGTACTATCTATGGTTATGGTTATGGTTATGATGATTGGGACTTATTTGGACCCCCACCAAGTCGGTGGTCAGTTTGACACTTGACAGTCACCACTCACCACTCACCACTCACCACTCACCACTCACCACTCACCACTCACCAATCCTTTTTGTTCATGTGTGAGACTGAGTGTGTGTGTGTGTTTTCTGCTGGTCCCAAATGTTTGGTTTTCCAAGTGTACCATTCTTAGAGAATAAGGGTGTGTGCTATACTGCTATCTAATATCTAATGGTGACATGGAAACTACAGTATCCCTCACTTGTTCATCTCATGCCCTAGGTCTGTTACACTGCTATACTGCTATCTAATGGCCAAAATTCTCTGCAGGTGGCATGGTGTGATCTATCACTGACCTGCTACTGTCTTGGGAGGACCCCATTAAGGAGAGAACATAAGCCTACAGTGATAAGGGGGCAACAGGGCTGTTACACTGTTCAACAGTATAATGGTGCCTGCAAGCCTCTGACAGTATGCTGTTGTTTTCTGCAAGTGATGTATTTTCTTTTCTAGTTAGATTGTGAGGCTGAGGATCTCCCTTAATCCCTTATCATCAATTACTCTGCTAGCTGCTGCTATCATATTGTATAATCCGTTTGGTGATTAATGAATCAATTATTATCTTTTCTCAAAAAACTATTATAAACGTAGCAAAAAGACTTCTTCGCTCAACTGCTCAAGTCTTTGTAGCGGCCAGTTCTTATTGAACTTGTTTATCTTTTTATTATTGTCAAGGGATCTAAATCTATATTATACTGTGCGTGGACACACAAACTTGGGGAGATAAACATAACTAGACAAAGACAAAAAATGGGCTTAAGTTGTTATGTTATATGGGCTTAAGTTGCTGTTATGTTTCGAATTGAGTTTGAGATGGGCTTTAGTTGAAATCTTATTGGAGACAGAATATGGGTTTAAGTTGTTATGTTATATGGGCTTAAGTTGTTCTTATGTTTCGAATTGGACTTGAGATGAGCTTTGGTTGAAAATACTTATCAACCTTTACAACAGAGCTATCAACTGCTCCTTCCACTCCGCCGGAGTTGAATCACTTCACTACTCCATCCTCTCCCGATGTGCCTTTTGCTCTGACCTTTTCATCTGCTATGGATCCCAAAAGCACCAGTAAATCAAGTTATGTCACTGCCAATTTCAACTTCTATCAACACTCAACTTCTATTACCAAAATACTTAACTTCTATTACCAAAATACTTATCAACCTTTACAACAGAGCAGTACTTTATCAATCAACATTCAACTTCTATTACCAAAATATTTTTCAATTTCAATTTCAATTTCTATAACATTAACTTATCGATTTTAATTTCTATTACTTATCAATTTCTATTGCTTAAGTTGTTATGTTGGGCTTAAGTTGTTATGTTGGGCTTATCTCTTCGACTGCCTAAAACCTTAATTAAGCGAAAGATTCTCTTTGTCTGTGAATCAAATCGAACACAGAGGTAACTCTCTTCTTCCACCTTCATCTTCTACTACTTGATAATCCAATTTGTCTTTTTTTTTTGTTCTCCCAATGAAATTTATTTTGCTAATTGTTTATTTATTGTGAGTTAAAATAGGTTTTTTTGACAATCATGGAACTTTTCTGAGTAGTGTGTTAATACATTTATGTATAAAAACTTCAGAGTTCAGATGCAGTGATCATTGGTACCATTACAACTTTGACATCTACTCAAATCCAAGGCATTTGAAAAATAATTGTAGGGAAGTTCATTTGACGATCAATGAACGTCATGTCATGTTGTTATTTTATAATGGTTGTGGTATTCAATGTGTCAAAAAAGCTTTGAATATTATGAAAATTGATACCCAGAGTTTCAAGATTATGATCCAATTGTTAGTATCACAATTTACCCAATTAGGTAAATTTATCAGTTGGGATAAATAAGACGGTCAAAGGACTGCATTTGAGAATGGAGGTATGCAGAAGTATTAAAGATGCTAAATGGGTTATTAAAGGTCACACGAACAAATCTGTTAGTGATCTTCAGTTGCTGTTGAAATTGGGAGCTGAATGTAGGACTGGGACTTCTCGAAGTATTATAGAGGTTTGCGACCACCTAATGTCACGATTGTCAAAGCTAATACTGATGACGCCTTTATAGGTAACCCAGGACAAGGCGACATAGGAGTGATCTATAGAAATCATTCAGGAGAATTTATGGGGTGTTTGGCACAAGGACTAGACATCACAGATAACTTCACAGCTGAGTGTTGGGCAATAACTAAAGCTATTGAAGAAGCCATTGATTCGAATTGAGTTTGAGATGGGCTTTAGTTGAAATCTTATTGGAGACAGAATATGGGTTTAAGTTGTTATGTTATATGAGCTTAAGTTGTTCTTATGTTTCGAATTGGACTTGAGATGAGCTTTGGTTGAAAATACTTATCAACCTTTACAACAGAGCTATCAACTGCTCCTTTCACTCCGCCGGAGTTGAATCACTTCACTACTCCATCCTCTCCCGATGTGCCTTTTGCTCTGACCTTTTCATCTGCTATGGATCCCAAAAGCACCAGTAAATCAAGTTATGTCACTGCCAATTTCAACTTCTATCAACACTCAACTTTTATTACCAAAATACTTAACTTCTATTACCAAAATACTTATCAACCTTTACAACAGAGCAGTACTTTATCAATCAACATTCAACTTCTATTACCAAAATATTTTTCAATTTCAATTTCAATTTCTATAACATTAACTTATCGATTTTAATTTCTATTACTTATCAATTTCTATTGCTTAAGTTGTTATGTTGGGCTTAAGTTGTTATGTTGGGCTTATCTCTTCGACTGCCTAAAACCTTAATTAAGCGAAAGATTCTCTTTGTCTGTGAATCAAATCGAACACAGAGGTAACTCTCTTCTTCCACCTTCATCTTCTACTACTTGATAATCCAATTTGTCTTTTTTTTTTGTTCTCCCAATGAAATTTATTTTGCTAATTGTTTATTTATTGTGAGTTAAAATAGGTTTTTTTGACAATCATGGAACTTTTCTGAGTAGTGTGTTAATACATTTAAGTATAAAAACTTCAGAGTTCAGATGCAGTGATCATTGGTACCATTACAACTTTGACATCTACTCAAATCCAAGGCATTTGAAAAATAATTGTAGGGAAGTTCATTTGACGATCAATGAACGTCATGTCATGTTGTTATTTTATAATGGTTGTGGTATTCAATGTGTCAAAAAAGCTTTGAATATTATGAAAATTGATACCCAGAGTTTCAAGATTATGATCCAATTGTCAGTATCACAATTTACCCAATTAGGTAAATTTATCAGTTGGGATAAATAAGACGGTCAAAGGACTGCATTTGAGAATGGAGGTATGCAGAAGTATTAAAGATGCTAAATGGGTTATTAAAGGTCACACGAACAAATCTGTTAGTGATCTTCAGTTGCTGTTGAAATTGGGAGCTGAATGTAGGACTGGGACTTCTCGAAGTATTATAGAGGTTTGCGACCACCTAATGTCACGATTGTCAAAGCTAATACTGATGACGCCTTTATAGGTAACCCAGGACAAGGCGACATAGGAGTGATCTATAGAAATCATTCAGGAGAATTTATGGGGTGTTTGGCACAAGGACTAGACATCACAGATAACTTCACAGCTGAGTGTTGGGCAATAACTAAAGCTATTGAAGAAGCCATTGATTCGAATTGAGTTTGAGATGGGCTTTAGTTGAAATCTTATTGGAGACAGAATATGGGTTTAAGTTGTTATGTTATATGGGCTTAAGTTGTTCTTATGTTTCGAATTGGACTTGAGATGAGCTTTGGTTGAAAATACTTATCAACCTTTACAACAGAGCTATCAACTGCTCCTTTCACTCCGCCGGAGTTGAATCACTTCACTACTCCATCCTCTCCCGATGTGCCTTTTGCTCTGACCTTTTCATCTGCTATGGATCCCAAAAGCACCGGTAAATCAAGTTATGTCACTGCCAATTTCAACTTCTATCAACACTCAACTTCTATTACCAAAATACTTAACTTCTATTACCAAAATACTTATCAACCTTTACAACAGAGCAGTACTTTATCAATCAACATTCAACTTCTATTACCAAAATATTTTTCAATTTCAATTTCAATTTCTATAACATTAACTTATCGATTTTAATTTCTATTACTTATCAATTTCTATTGCTTAAGTTGTTATGTTGGGCTTAAGTTGTTATGTTGGGCTTATCTCTTCGACTGCCTAAAACCTTAATTAAGCGAAAGATTCTCTTTGTCTGTGAATCAAATCGAACACAGAGGTAACTCTCTTCTTCCACCTTCATCTTCTACTACTTGATAATCCAATTTGTCTTTTTTTTTTGTTCTCCCAATGAAATTTATTTTGCTAATTGTTTATTTATTGTGAGTTAAAATAGGTTTTTTTGACAATCATGGAACTTTTCTGAGTCGTGTGTTAATACATTTATGTATAAAAACTTCAGAGTTCAGATGCAGTGATCATTGGTACCATTACAACTTTGACATCTACTCAAATCCAAGGCATTTGAAAAATAATTGTAGGGAAGTTCATTTGACGATCAATGAACGTCATGTCATGTTGTTATTTTATAATGGTTGTGGTATTCAATGTGTCAAAAAAGCTTTGAATATTATGAAAATTGATACCCAGAGTTTCAAGATTATGATCCAATTGTCAGTATCACAATTTACCCAATTAGGTAAATTTATCAGTTGGGATAAATAAGACGGTCAAAGGACTGCATTTGAGAATGGAGGTATGCAGAAGTATTAAAGATGCTAAATGGGTTATTAAAGGTCACACGAACAAATCTGTTAGTGATCTTCAGTTGCTGTTGAAATTGGGAGCTGAATGTAGGACTGGGACTTCTCGAAGTATTATAGAGGTTTGCGACCACCTAATGTCACGATTGTCAAAGCTAATACTGATGACGCCTTTATAGGTAACCCAGGACAAGGCGACATAGGAGTGATCTATAGAAATCATTCAGGAGAATTTATGGGGTGTTTGGCACAAGGACTAGACATCACAGATAACTTCACAGCTGAGTGTTGGGCAATAACTAAAGCTATTGAAGAAGCCATTGATTCGAATTGAGTTTGAGATGGGCTTTAGTTGAAATCTTATTGGAGACAGAATATGGGTTTAAGTTGTTATGTTATATGGGCTTAAGTTGTTCTTATGTTTCGAATTGGACTTGAGATGAGCTTTGGTTGAAAATACTTATCAACCTTTACAACAGAGCTATCAACTGCTCCTTTCACTCCGCCGGAGTTGAATCACTTCACTACTCCATCCTCTCCCGATGTGCCTTTTGCTCTGACCTTTTCATCTGCTATGGATCCCAAAAGCACCGGTAAATCAAGTTATGTCACTGCCAATTTCAACTTCTATCAACACTCAACTTCTATTACCAAAATACTTAACTTCTATTACCAAAATACTTATCAACCTTTACAACAGAGCAGTACTTTATCAATCAACATTCAACTTCTATTACCAAAATATTTTTCAATTTCAATTTCAATTTCTATAACATTAACTTATCGATTTTAATTTCTATTACTTATCAATTTCTATTGCTTAAGTTGTTATGTTGGGCTTAAGTTGTTATGTTGGGCTTATCTCTTCGACTGCCTAAAACCTTAATTAAGCGAAAGATTCTCTTTGTCTGTGAATCAAATCGAACACAGAGGTAACTCTCTTCTTCCACCTTCATCTTCTACTACTTGATAATCCAATTTGTCTTTTTTTTTTGTTCTCCCAATGAAATTTATTTTGCTAATTGTTTATTTATTGTGAGTTAAAATAGGTTTTTTTGACAATCATGGAACTTTTCTGAGTAGTGTGTTAATACATTTATGTATAAAAACTTCAGAGTTCAGATGCAGTGATCATTGGTACCATTACAACTTTGACATCTACTCAAATCCAAGGCATTTGAAAAATAATTGTAGGGAAGTTCATTTGACGATCAATGAACGTCATGTCATGTTGTTATTTTATAATGGTTGTGGTATTCAATGTGTCAAAAAAGCTTTGAATATTATGAAAATTGATACCCAGAGTTTCAAGATTATGATCCAATTGTCAGTATCACAATTTACCCAATTAGGTAAATTTATCAGTTGGGATAAATAAGACGGTCAAAGGACTGCATTTGAGAATGGAGGTATGCAGAAGTATTAAAGATGCTAAATGGGTTATTAAAGGTCACACGAACAAATCTGTTAGTGATCTTCAGTTGCTGTTGAAATTGGGAGCTGAATGTAGGACTGGGACTTCTCGAAGTATTATAGAGGTTTGCGACCACCTAATGTCACGATTGTCAAAGCTAATACTGATGACGCCTTTATAGGTAACCCAGGACAAGGCGACATAGGAGTGATCTATAGAAATCATTCAGGAGAATTTATGGGGTGTTTGGCACAAGGACTAGACATCACAGATAACTTCACAGCTGAGTGTTGGGCAATAACTAAAGCTATTGAAGAAGCCATTGATTCGAATTGAGTTTGAGATGGGCTTTAGTTGAAATCTTATTGGAGACAGAATATGGGTTTAAGTTGTTATGTTATATGGGCTTAAGTTGTTCTTATGTTTCGAATTGGACTTGAGATGAGCTTTGGTTGAAAATACTTATCAACCTTTACAACAGAGCTATCAACTGCTCCTTTCACTCCGCCGGAGTTGAATCACTTCACTACTCCATCCTCTCCCGATGTGCCTTTTGCTCTGACCTTTTCATCTGCTATGGATCCCAAAAGCACCGGTAAATCAAGTTATGTCACTGCCAATTTCAACTTCTATCAACACTCAACTTCTATTACCAAAATACTTAACTTCTATTACCAAAATACTTATCAACCTTTACAACAGAGCAGTACTTTATCAATCAACATTCAACTTCTATTACCAAAATATTTTTCAATTTCAATTTCAATTTCTATAACATTAACTTATCGATTTTAATTTCTATTACTTATCAATTTCTATTGCTTAAGTTGTTATGTTGGGCTTAAGTTGTTATGTTGGGCTTATCTCTTCGACTGCCTAAAACCTTAATTAAGCGAAAGATTCTCTTTGTCTGTGAATCAAATCGAACACAGAGGTAACTCTCTTCTTCCACCTTCATCTTCTACTACTTGATAATCCAATTTGTCTTTTTTTTTTGTTCTCCCAATGAAATTTATTTTGCTAATTGTTTATTTATTGTGAGTTAAAATAGGTTTTTTTGACAATCATGGAACTTTTCTGAGTCGTGTGTTAATACATTTATGTATAAAAACTTCAGAGTTCAGATGCAGTGATCATTGGTACCATTACAACTTTGACATCTACTCAAATCCAAGGCATTTGAAAAATAATTGTAGGGAAGTTCATTTGACGATCAATGAACGTCATGTCATGTTGTTATTTTATAATGGTTGTGGTATTCAATGTGTCAAAAAAGCTTTGAATATTATGAAAATTGATACCCAGAGTTTCAAGATTATGATCCAATTGTCAGTATCACAATTTACCCAATTAGGTAAATTTACCAGTTGGGATAAATAAGACGGTCAAAGGACTGCATTTGAGAATGGAGGTATGCAGAAGTATTAAAGATGCTAAATGGGTTATTAAAGGTCACACGAACAAATCTGTTAGTGATCTTCAGTTGCTGTTGAAATTGGGAGCTGAATGTAGGACTGGGACTTCTCGAAGTATTATAGAGGTTTGCGACCACCTAATGTCACGATTGTCAAAGCTAATACTGATGACGCCTTTATAGGTAACCCAGGACAAGGCGACATAGGAGTGATCTATAGAAATCATTCAGGAGAATTTATGGGGTGTTTGGCACAAGGACTAGACATCACAGATAACTTCACAGCTGAGTGTTGGGCAATAACTAAAGCTATTGAAGAAGCCATTGATTCGAATTGAGTTTGAGATGGGCTTTAGTTGAAATCTTATTGGAGACAGAATATGGGTTTAAGTTGTTATGTTATATGGGCTTAAGTTGTTCTTATGTTTCGAATTGGACTTGAGATGAGCTTTGGTTGAAAATACTTATCAACCTTTACAACAGAGCTATCAACTGCTCCTTTCACTCCGCCGGAGTTGAATCACTTCACTACTCCATCCTCTCCCGATGTGCCTTTTGCTCTGACCTTTTCATCTGCTATGGATCCCAAAAGCACCGGTAAATCAAGTTATGTCACTGCCAATTTCAACTTCTATCAACACTCAACTTCTATTACCAAAATACTTAACTTCTATTACCAAAATACTTATCAACCTTTACAACAGAGCAGTACTTTATCAATCAACATTCAACTTCTATTACCAAAATATTTTTCAATTTCAATTTCAATTTCTATAACATTAACTTATCGATTTTAATTTCTATTACTTATCAATTTCTATTGCTTAAGTTGTTATGTTGGGCTTAAGTTGTTATGTTGGGCTTATCTCTTCGACTGCCTAAAACCTTAATTAAGCGAAAGATTCTCTTTGTCTGTGAATCAAATCGAACACAGAGGTAACTCTCTTCTTCCACCTTCATCTTCTAGTACTTGATAATCCAATTTGTCTTTTTTTTTGTTCTCCCAATGAAATTTATTTTGCTAATTGTTTATTTATTGTGAGTTAAAATAGGTTTTTTTGACAATCATGGAACTTTTCTGAGTAGTGTGTTAATACATTTATGTATAAAAACTTCAGAGTTCAGATGCAGTGATCATTGGTACCATTACAACTTTGACATCTACTCAAATCCAAGGCATTTGAAAAATAATTGTAGGGAAGTTCATTTGGCGATCAATGAACGTCATGTCATGTTGTTATTTTATAATGGTTGTGGTATTCAATGTGTCAAAAAAGCTTTGAATATTATGAAAATTGATACCCAGAGTTTCAAGATTATGATCCAATTGTCAGTATCACAATTTACCCAATTAGGTAAATTTATCAGTTGGGATAAATAAGACGGTCAAAGGACTGCATTTGAGAATGGAGGTATGCAGAAGTATTAAAGATGCTAAATGGGTTATTAAAGGTCACACGAACAAATCTGTTAGTGATCTTCAGTTGCTGTTGAAATTGGGAGCTGAATGTAGGACTGGGACTTCTCGAAGTATTATAGAGGTTTGCGACCACCTAATGTCACGATTGTCAAAGCTAATACTGATGACGCCTTTATAGGTAACCCAGGACAAGGCGACATAGGAGTGATCTATAGAAATCATTCAGGAGAATTTATGGGGTGTTTGGCACAAGGACTAGACATCACAGATAACTTCACAGCTGAGTGTTGGGCAATAACTAAAGCTATTGAAGAAGCCATTGATCAAGGATGGCTGAACTTATGAGTGGAAACTGAGTTCATACCAGCTGCTTAGGTGTGTAGTAACCGGAGTCCTCCATAGCAGGTTCGAGCTCAATTTATGAGGGCAACTAAAACAATCCAATCTTTGTGTATAACCCATATTTATAGAGGGTAATTTTTCAGCTGACATAGCAGCAAAGAGAGGGTCAACTCTGAACTTAGGTATGAAAGAGTGGAGCTTAATTAGATCCACATTCATTACTTGCTTGGAGGAAACCTACAGAGCTTATTATAGACTTAAGTGATGATTTGATGTAAGCATGAAGAGCTTGGAATATATACTCAGTTCCTCAAATTTCTTTTGTATTTCCTTTTCTTTTTATTAATGAAGCTCACCTTAGCAAAAAAAAAAAAAAAAAAAATCCAACAATTTTCTGGAATGTAGACTGTTTAGAAAACCAAATATACATACTGCATATAAAACCGAAGGACAAGTTTATTCCAGTATTGATCCATTGAGTGTGGAGTTGTTTTTGAAGTTTATTGCTTTGATTCTGCGATAGATTGAAATCTACCAATGGTAATAACTTTTAGTAACAATTATTCAGTCTCCCATCTTCTTTTACTTGGTATATTTATAGGATGAGTATCTGAAAGTTTATTATGATTCATATGCCGCTTTGCTCTTGAAGCAACAAGAACTAGAAGATACAAGTAATTTTTCAAACCACTCTAATTGTCAAGGTCAGGTACAATGATGATGCCGAATAAGAAAATGCTCTAACTTCAGGTACACTTTTCTTGCATTATCAGCTAAACTACGCTTATCTCTTTGTGAAGTAAGATAAATTATGTGGCTGAAAGTGTAGTTCCTAATATATATTTAGTTATTATTATATATTTAAAAACCTCTCATATTCCCAATGGATTTTGAAGATTAAGTTGTAATTTTTGTGTTGTCGTTTAATAAATATGTATTAACTAGAATATGGGTAGGAATATTGAGGAATTTGTTTAAAGTAGATGTTCATCAGAGCCAACCATTGGAAGCCTTCAAAAATAAAAATGAAAGTTAATAGTGCTCACTATATGCTTGCCTACTGATCAGAGGGTAACAAAATGGAAAACATTATATTATGAACACTGATAGATAATACATATGGGTGTTCCTTCGGCAGTTTGAACACAACCCAAACTGATGCAAGAGCAGAATAAATTTGATGTTGTCATTATTATTTTAAGCTTGGAGATGAGCTCCTATTTAAGGATTCCTGTTATTTTGTTCCATTATTTTGATTTTGAATTTGGATTCCTAAGGAGATCAGGATGAATGTTTTATTTTAGTTGATGCCTTTTACATTGTGTTTCTAATGAGAATATCAAAGCATTAATAAAGTTGGTATCGTGATTTTTTCATTGTTGATAGTGCGTTGGTATGTATGAGCTCCCTACAGTATGTATTTGCCTCCGTATTTGTTTTAAAATATTATGCACTGCTTTTGGCTTTATGTCTTTAACAATGAAAAGAATTCAACCAAGTGCAGTTATATTTAAGCTTGATTATGTTTCAACAACCCAGCTAATTATATGAGAAGGTTCCCTTTCCCAATTACATTATATTGGGGAGTTTCATTTATTTACTCTTATTTTATTGTGTTTGTAAATAACTATACCTTCTATTTGCAATGTGGTATTTTCTAAAATATAATTGTTAAAAGTGGGTTTTTATCTCCCTCTCTCTCTCTCTGTTATTTTTTCCTTTTATAGAAAGTACAAGTGATTAATATACGACCATAGAAACAAACAGTAGACTAATTTATTATCTGTCAGCTAGAAAAATCCCTATTTTGTCTTTCCAAAGAAGATATTATTGTATTATACTATTATCTGATAGCTGGAAGTTGACGGAAATAATGGTTCACTTTTTTTTTTTTTTTTTTTTTTTTTCTGAGTAACTTTCTCCAACTTACTACAGACAGCTCCAAGCAAAATGTGTGATTTAAATGTTAAAGCTACAGCTTCCGGAGATGACAAGGAAAACAATCTAAGGAGTTCTTATATCATTATATGGAGCACCTGCACTGCACGTTTTTAAGAAATGAAGGTGAGATGAGCAAATTTGTCTGCAATGCCTTCATAAGAGATGTAGCTTATGTGGTCAATCTCTTTGAATTGATATGGTGTTATGGAACACAATTATTTCCAGTTCTTGCAAAGAACAAATTTTATAACGAAGCTTCAAGAACATTTTGTGAACTGAGAAAAGCAGGGTAGCAAGCGACATAATTACATGGACTTTGATGGTTTCAGGTTATGCACATTATGGGTTGGTGGATGTGAGTCTAAAATATTATGGATTAACAAAATAATGATGTTGTTTCCTGGAACAAAATGATTGAGGGATTTGCAATTTATATATGGGAACACAAAGTTGCACTTGCTTTAATGTTGTGTGCAGGAGAAATCTCTGACAGTGTTACATTCATAAGGGTCCTCAACACATGTAGTCATGTTGGACTACATGTAAGGAAAATGTGATCCAATTTTTTTTTCGTTCTGTTATGAGCAAAGTCGCTCCAATAAATGTGAGAAACATATTTGATTATATTGATGTTAATGTTTTCTAACGTGTTTTATATTCTCAACAAGTTTGTATTTTGTTAGGAGTTTGTTGCATTTTTTTTTTTTTTTTGGTAAGCTGATCATACTCAATTGTTTGTTATCAGTTGTATCTCAAGTGGTAAGGGATCCTACTTAATTTTTAATTCTCAATTTAAACATCGTACAACATTGTTCAAAGCAATGGTTGCAGACTTGCAGAGATACAACGATGGATATAACTACCCTATCAGCCCATTGATGAACTGCATGTTGATCAGTTGTAATTCTGTTGTGTGTAATGGTGTGGTAACAGGAACTGGGAAGACTGTGCTGTTGAGTGGTCTATTGTAGGGTGCCTTTCAACTGATTTTTGCAGGCTGCAGTTAGTTTGTAAATTGCAGGGACAGAGTGCAGCATAGTTTCTTGACAACTAGAGTATGAATAAAGATGTAGTTAATCATGCCTGGTTAGTTGTACGCTTTGTCTATGCTGGTAGATATGTTTTGTATGTGTACTCTATGCTGTTTCTGTTTTATGGGTGGGTTATGTATAATTTTGTACGAAGAGGAGCATGTCCTCTGGGAGGTATTTGATGGTGCATTTAAACTATGTGTGCTCATCAGACTTTATATATGGTTTGGTTTTTTTAGTGTTTAATAAAATACAAACTACTATGTAGACCATCAAATGATGCCTTAAATCTTCAATTTGTCCATCTATGTTAGAGACCATTGCTATAGTTACGAAGATAGAAATGACCACCCTATCAGCCTACTGATGCTGAAAACTAACAATCCACTTGCTTGGTATTCTTCCACTGCCTTTACAGTCACACTTGATGTCACAATACTCCATCTGAAATTATTAAAAGTTATCATAATGAACAAGAATATATTTTTGGTTCTATAAAATATATGAGTTGATAGGATGTGTTTGATTCGCATGCATTTGGTTCTTGGGAAAATGAATAGAAATGGCTAAGTTTTAAAAGATTTTGAGTAGGAGATCGGAATTCAGATTCCAGGCATAGCTATTTTATTTGAATACGGTTTTCATTTTTTTTTTTCTTAAAAAAAAAAAAAAAAAAACCATTTTATATAATTATTAGGACAAAGCAGACAAGTGTTTCACTTTAGTAAGAATTTCGTCAATCTCTGTTTCTATTTCTCTCCCTTTTCTGCCCACTCTCTCTCCCTCTCCTATCATTCACTGTTACATTAGTACCCTTCATTTTTTTGGAATTTAAATTCCATGAACCAAAGACAGCCGATGATTATAGTTCTAAACATGATGTTATTAAAAGTGACTTAAAACCATTCGGGATATGACAAGATTTGGATAAAATTTCTGTCATTTAGGGGGACAAAACTACAAAAAAATTTCCACGAAAACCATGAATCCAAAATGTCTGTTAACAATCAACACAAACATAAACAACAATAAAAGCTTCAATCCAACGTTCGGATACAAAGCAATAAAGTACATCCACAAATACATTTATCGAAAAAATAAAGGGTGATTTAGGTTTTGGTCACCACTTTTTAGTATAAATTAGGTTTTGGAGCCGGTTTTTTTCTTTATTAAGGTTTAGAGCTCATTTTCGAACCAACAACTAAAAAAACCCGGTTGAACCGAAAATATTTTCAAAATACCTAAGTTTACCTCTGAAACTCACGTGATCTGCACGTGATCACTAACCCTAATATAGTTTTGATCAGGGGTAATTTGGCCATTATAAACAATTACTTGGGTCAATTGTCGGTTCAACTCTAAACCCTAATAAAGAAAAAAACCGGCTCCAAAACCTAATTTATACTAAAAAGTGGTGACCAAAACCTAAATCACCCAAAAATAAAAGCTTAGAAAATACTTCGACAACCAAAATAAACAATATTGGTATGGAATATATGGAAGTTCAAACAAAAACTGGAAACAAACATACTTGAAGCAACAATAGATGTGATGGAACAATGACAAAAATATATATTTCTAATACTTGATTTTTAGATTTATTTATCTTACTCCCATAGTCCAAGTTCTTAAGATTTAAGTTTAGTCTTGCTATCTATTATTTACCACTTTCTAAGAATCAAAAGCTATTTATCTGATCGAAACTAACGTGGCGTAGCCACGGGTACAACTAGTACTATATAATAGTGGAGCCTAACAAGTGCCACGTGGCGTAATCTCAACAACTTGAGAGTAGAAATTAAGCCCAACTTTAAGCTCAATTGACGCCCAGTTGTAATTAAAAAGGAAATCCACCTTCTATGTCAATTGTTAACAAAGATTTATAGAAACCTTAAAACCCTTTAGAACTTGATTATAAATCTCTTTTTCCTACTAAATTCTTCTTCTATTTAAAATCCTTAATTCATATATAAAAACCATACTAAATACAAAAAATATTAATTATAAATCTCTACAAATTTAGGTTAAGAAGAACATTAAAAAAACTCGATTCAACAAATCACTTATAAAGTCATTACAAAATCTCTACAAATTTAGGTTGAGAAAGACATTAAAAAAAATTTAGTGATTTTTCATTTTATTGAACAACACAAATCCCGGTGCGTAGCACGGGTTCAACAACTTGTTGCTAAATAATAACGCCCATTAGATGGGCCAATTCCCAGAGTGAACTCTGTCAGGAAATATTTGCAATCATGGCCATTTGGTGGCAGTTTGGATATTGGTCAGAACGGCTAGTTCCTTATATGCAGTTATATGGACAATTTGACGATCCATCAAGGAATGGGAGACGAGAAGGGACCTGCAATGAAGTAAAGGGTTTCATATGGTATTGGCTAGCTGATGAAAAAACTAAAAGCAAACCATTCTAGTAGGGAGTCTAAATACTTGGATAGAGCCTTTCCTTGTATTAGCAATTAGCATAGTGAGCTCACTATCTTTTTTCCGATAAATTGCACCTTTTATTGATATAAAGCATATCTCCAAGCCTGAAAAATATACATTCAATTCATAGAGTGAAAAAAAATTCTTTGATTCCAATATATCTTAACCTCAAACTGAGATCCATATGAATTGACATGTATGCACATTGCACATTTCAATATAATGGTAAAATCTAACATTTCAATATGAGCAAATGTTATAAACATACATTCCACAAATGTTGATCTAAAACAACTTCTTGATCATGTGGCTTACATTCAAACTTGATCAAAGCTTTTCATCCCAGCATTCTCACCCAATTTTCTTTTGATCCCACCATTTTTTTCATTCCCAAAAATAAAATCAAGATTGTAGAGAATAGGAACCATGGTAACTGAACACAAGAAAACAAGAACAGGTCCAAAGATCCAGAGCAAAAGAGGTAGTGCTGCATAGAAGAGTCTGTTTCCCACTGTGTTAAGCATGAACCCTTTCTCAAGTAAATCAGAAACATATTCTGGGGTCACTATGCTCATTAAGTCTTGTGGTGTGTTGATGAGGAAGTTCACTTGGTTTATAAATCTGATTGACAGAGAGTAACATAGAAATGCAAAGAGAAAGATTAAGAGGAGAGTGACATATTTTAAGGCTATCATGAATTCACCGTGTGCACCGAAGATGGTATCATTAAGCGGTTTCTTTACGCTGTAAGTACTACTAATGACAGCAGCAAGACCAGAGCACAAGAGAATGGAAGTTGTAGCCATCAGAGTTGATCCCATAATTGCATTTCTAAGTGATTGTACAGCCAATATGTTCTTCTTATCATTATCCTGCAAAATCAAAAAAATAAAATAAAACATTAATACGGAATACCACGGTGGAGCATTGTAACACAACTCTTTATATGAAATTCATGCAAAGTAAGCATATGGGACTGACAGTAGTGGCATATTGATTCTGTTTATGAATTATTGAGCAGGATGAGATTTTCTCAGTTTAATCATAGTAATAGAGATTATTATTCCCAAGAATCAAATTCTTGTAAAAGCATTAAATTAAATTAAACTTAAAAGCAATGTATACAACTTCAAAATTAAATTTACAAGGTTATTCTAATTGATAATAAAAAAAATTCAAAAGTAAAAGATTTGGATTGAAGCACTTAACTTTCGAAAATGGCTATGGCACATAAACAGTTTCGAGGTTCTAGAAAACTACTTCAATAAGGAAAATACCTTATTTCTACAAACAAAAATAAGGTACCTAGCTTGTAGGCACTGTTTAGTCCATAATCCAAACCAATCAAAAAATGTTTTTGTCTAATAGAACTTTAACATTATTAATGCCATTAAATCGAAATTCTCTTTCTCCTGTGATTTGTTTTTGGGTCATTTTTAGGTAGCTTTTGTTTTTGAAGGATTGGGCATGGTTATTTTTGTTAGTTTTCTTACAACAAAGGTTGAAGAAATCAATCATTTTGAACATACATACATGAAAGTATGAAACAAAGTGTCCAAGAAAAGAAAATTCATGAAACAAGATTTTATGCTATGTTTATCTCTAAGTCTATAATCAGTGGAAATTAACAATCAGAAAATGTATCATGAATGGGGCATTCAAAAAGGCTATTAGCACCATAAAACCATAGTTACAGATGTTAAGCTTAGCTAAACAATCATGCAACACAAACTGAAGTAGGGTCACAGTACCTTCATCATGGCTGACACCCATATTCGTCGGCCAGTTGAATTTGTGCCGATGATAGTACTATGGGGTGTGGTTCGAACCTTATGCCAAAGCCAAACATGGTATGAAATATTGATCAATAACCCCAATGGCACCAAAACTAGATCAAGATAGCTCTTCCTCCATTCCATCTTGCTAGTTCTTAATATTGTTTCTCTTGATTCTTCTGTTGTATATCAGCTTCTCTCACCATTATAACAATGACTCCATACTGCACCTCTATTTATATGTGAAGTGATTAAATGTACATAGACCTGATTCAACCAAACTATCCATATTGGAACAAGACCACCTTTTACTTTTGTTGCTTACAGTATTGTGACCCAATATCATGCACTTAGAATATAATATACCCATCTAAGTAGATATATTTACTCAAATGACACTCAAATGGGCCAAAGTTATTTGAGAAAAAAAAAGGAATAAAATTACCAACCACTCAAAAATCAAAATTATTAATGAAATAAAATCTACATTCTTTTAGTTACTAAAAGAAAACAAAATTACTTGATAAATAATAGATCTCATTTTAAGATTTTAATCCATAAAATCTTTTATGAATTAAATTAACAAAAAAATGCAATATTTCTAAAATATATGAATACAAATAAGAGAGGAAGGAGTTTTTTCGTTTCGGTTCTCCATCTTCTCCATCTAACTAGTGTGTTTACTATCTCACTGTAGATAACTGACTTGTCATCGACTCTGATACCATTAAAGTTCGTTTTAATACTAAAACAAATGTGCTACCATCGAATTTCACAGTTCAAATAGAGGTAAGTCCAGAAATCTCTTACTTATATTTTCAAGTCTAGACATGCTCGTGGCCAATATTTGAATCCATATACAATAAATTTTTGTTGTACACAATAACAACCTACGTATCTTGGAAAAAACTAATTTTTTAATAAAAAAAATTATACGAGGATGACATTTGCATATTAAGTTTAATTTTAAGAAAAAAAAAATAGAACACGCATTAGAAATGATTTAAAAAGAGTGTTTCTGACATAGTCTCTGACCATTCTATATCTCCTCCTAAAAGCTAGTGTGGAGTGGAAAAAATGCAGACCCCTTAGCCTTAGCGAGAGATGCTCTAAGCAGTTTTCATAATTAGAAACCCGATCGAAACCATTACAACTTGTTCTATTCTATCACAGAGATTCTGATTCATTAAGTTCAAACTCCATTACACGCACAGTTATTCTGTGACATCAATAATGTAATACATGCAGTATATGGAATCACCATATGAGATATACAATATACATTGCATGTTTTGGTATGGAATATGGATATTTATCTAACCTTTTGACATGAGTAAAACATAGTACATTTCTAAATTATTGGCATCTTATTGGTTTAATTCCAATACCAACAACTAAGAACTAACCTTTGTTTGATTCGGACTTTGGAGTGTAGTTATATATTCTTTCATCAGCTTGTAATAAAAGCATTTTTGGAATAAGATTTTTCTCATTCCATTTCTTGGTAATTTAGTAGATTTTGTCAAGTATTGAGGACAAATATGTAAAAAAAAGAGAGTGAAGATGTAAGTGAGAATCCTACTAAGAAAAGCCAATATAGCACGCCAAGTGCGTGATGGTGGTGCAGCCGTTACGGAGTGTTTTTTTTCCACAAGCAGCAAATATTGTTGTGGTTTTGGTGTTTAGTGGTATCCACGTATAGCTTTGTTTGAATGCTATTCACTTTCGGTTTTTTTTTTTTTTAATAATTTTAGAGAATTTTATTTCATGCACATTAGACAAATTAGTTGTATGTTTATTGCTTTATTAAAAAAAAAAAGTTGTATGTTTATGGAAAGAGAAGTAATAGAATGTATGTAAGTGGGCAATTCACCAACCAAAAAATTATTAAAAAAAAATGGTTTAAGTCTTAGTGGGGAGATTTGGTGTTTTCCATAGTAAAAATGTGTCTTTGCATGACAAGAAGATTCAAGATGTAATAGTTGTGTGCTTTGTGTTGAGATATATATACTTTCCCTTGAAAACGTTGGATGTGTTTGGGTCCTAGAAAAGTATGACAATTGAAGTGTCAGATAAGTTTCTTCACTGGCGTGGCTCTCTCTGTTTCCTGAATCCTCTCCGGTTAGTTTCCTTATTAGCATATAATAGGATTCCAGTGAACCAAACATAGTTGTGTAATTATGCACTTGTGCTACCCCTTTTTTGTTATAGAAAATCATGGTGAAAAGTGAATTTGCATGTCACGGTGTGCACCCTTGACATGGCATCTTTTAAACGTTTCATGCAGTTTCTCAATACTATACATTTATTTGATAGTGGTGGTAATTAACACAATTAGTTTAGTTGTCGCTTGTCAATGTGACCAATTTCAAGTAAAAATTCTGGGTCCGGACTATCAATCAAATTGCCGACAAGCTAGAGGGTACTCTTATCAAATTGCGACATGCATTGGCTGATTGTCATTAGTGGTTATATATAATCCTTATTAGTGCCTAATATAAATATGGGCATAACGTCACTAATATAAACTAAATTATCTTGCCATAGAGCACCTTCAATCAAGATCCAGAATGTGGCTGTTAGAGTATGTAAGAGCTTTCTGAAGAGGAGGGAGGATTAGTAATTTTGTTTATATGTGGTTATTAATTATTTAAGTACTACTTCCATAACCCTGGCTCCATAGAACAGAGATTATTGTGTATTAAAATTATACAAAACTCAATTAGAGGTTGATAATATATGTGGTTGTCATTATTGATCACTTTGATGACGTACATTGTTGGAGTGGAAGAACCATTCATGTTATTACTTTATTTCTCACTTGGAATTTGAAAAAGATAAGAAAGTTGCATTAGTATTTGGATTGAATAAAGCACTGATAATAGGCATCTACGATCCATACTGCACCTAAGAAAGAAACATTTTTGGTATGAATCAAGAATATTCCTATTAGCTACTCCATACTTTGTGGATTATTAATCAATCATGTTTATTTTCCCTGAAATTTTCATGGAAATGAAATAATATATGAATCTTTGTTACTGTATATGGTTCCATTTCGAAAAAGATTTTCCCACCACCACAAATTTGTTCATAAACACTTATCACCCTAGCTAATTAAGACCATCACAACAATTAATGACTAAGTTTTGTGGGTAGGCAGGTAGCTGCTGCGCCCCGATAGTGTTGGAAATTAAACTGACAGTAGTTTTATGGTTGATTGATTGGTACATGAAATTATATATGTAGGTGCTTGTCGATGAACGTGTATCTGATTCACCAAGAAGAAAAATGTTGTCGACCACTATCCACTATATATGTTTTGTGCGATCTATATCTTCTCTGTCTTTGTCTAGCTACATACACGCGCGCGCTTGGTGCAGGTATATGTACTTGCATATATGGCGTAGCTTCTCTTGATCTGATCCTCATGGAATTGATGTCCATATCATCTTACTGGACATGCATATTGCTTTGTTCACCTGACCATTAATTACCTGTTAGGTTGTTTATGTAGGTAGACAATACATCACATCGATCACTAGTCTTCTTCTATAATTGGTGACTGCTTGGTGAAACACTTTTTTTCCTTTACTAATAATGAGATTTGTTGTGTCCATCTTTATCATTGTTCTTGATCATCAGTGGGTGGGTGAGTATGACTAATAAGACCTTGGCATTCTACCAAAGAAAAAACAATACTGTCTGCTAATTGTGACTAGCCACTCACACCCAAATACAAATTCCCACTCAGAAAATCTACCCAAATATACATTCCCACTCAGAAAATCTAAATATTAATTGTGTACAACCAAGTACAAATATTGGTCAGCAATGAAGATCGAAGAGGTTTTTTTCTTCAAAAACATGATTAATTACATGAAACATATATGCATATGTACCATATATGTTGGTCTATATAGTTGGGTTGGTCGTGACTCGTGACTGTTGATTTCACTTGAGCACTATTCCGGCGGGCTAGCTAGCTAGCTCAAGTGGCAGTGATCAGTATTATTTAGCCAAAATTAAAGTATATATAGTCTTAATTTTATTGTTGACCTACAAAAAGGGCCCTCTTGTCTTTTGAATTGGGTTTGAAGATCATCACTTTGAAGCAGCTGCTATAGGTATAGCATTTCATATATCCTGATACATGCATGATCTGATGTTTCATTTGGACATCAGGACATGAGATGAGAGATTGTGTCTGTTAGGTAATTGGCCAACAACAATGCGCATCTCAATCATCTTTCTCCTTTCAAATACTTTGTAAGCACTATATTTTTATGAAAGATTAATTCTCAGAAGGGAGGAGATAGGGTCGTCCTTTAATTTGGATATGCATTTCCTCCGAACAGGCACATGTATTATGAAATAATACATCAGTAGTAAATTCTCCTGTAATATCTTGATAAATGAAATAATGAATAACCTCATTTAGATAATAAATTCTCCTGTATTCAACAAGCTAGCATATATCAATCAGTAGTAAATAAGCTAATTATAAGTACTGTCAGATAAATGAATAACCAATATTTTCTTTTTGTTCCAAACGTAATATGCTTTACTCTATTATATATTTAAAAAAAAATGTTACGTACATTGCAAAGAATCCTTCACTTTGGAAACAGAGACGACAGGTACATAGTGCACAATATGACAGTTAAAATAAAATTTATACAGTACAGTAGTTGACCCTAAGGGGTTGCGATCATGGAGTTAAATGTTTGGGCTTAGGCCCAAGCTTGTATTAGCTTCAAGCCATGACGGGCCTGTTTAAATCCTCTGCCCTCTCTTGATACAGGTGTTGAAAACCCAATATGTGCAATATGATACTAAAACAAACAAGAATAAAACAATAAAGAAGTAAAAAACACACGATATTTTTAACGTGGTAAAACCCAATATGGGAAACGTCCACGGTTGTCCTTGCGACAACAAATAAATCCACTAGATGAAAAGAGATGTACAAACCTATCAACTACCTGCAATCACTGCGAGTTGACACTACCGGTTATCTCTAACACCTTGACTTCACCAGAGTACCTTGATGTACGCACAAAACACTCGACTTCTTGATGAACACACAAGAAGACTCGAAGCCGATCTATGAAGCAAGCTTACACCAGAGTTCCTTGATGAACACACAAGGATATCGACTTCTTGATGAACACACAAGAAGACTCAAAACTGATCTCAATATTCAATAAGGAAGAAGAAGATGAATGGGGAAGAAGAAGATGAGTTCAATCACCAAAACCTAAACAAACTCCAAGACTAGAGATGAATTGGACGGCCAAAGAACTAATTTTCTCAATATGAGAAAGACCATATATAGTTAGGGTTTGAGTGGGAGGAGAGATCGGCCGAAATAGGCAAAAACCAACGTGAACGTACGTACGTCGAAACAAGGTACGTACGTCCCTGTGTAATAATGGTTTGCTGCCTGACTCGACGTACGTACGCCTTAACTTGGTACGTACGTCCAAGACACGAAAACGTTGTTGCCTAACATATGGTACGTACGTCCTAACTAGGTACGTACGTCCTGCCCTTTGTAAACCTTTGCTGGCTAACACTAGGTACGTACGCGCCTAACTAGGTACGTACGTCCTATCCCAAACTGCAAGACGACATACAAGTCGCGAAGAGAGAGACTCAGGACGACGCAAATACATCAAGACTTTCCTAACAATGAGGTCAAGGCGAGATAACCTCGGACACACCAAGTCACAAAATAATGTCAAACAAACGAATGCCGGATTCAATCTCCCCTTTTGACATTTATTTTGGGACAAAAACCTATGACTCTAGAAGCACTTATAATACGTTCTTACAAACCCAAACCAAACACAACGACATTTATAATACATGCCTACAAGAACACTCACACTCAATACTAACCAATGAGACGATCATCATCTTGAAAATCACGTCTTAAGACACCAACACAAGCTTCAAGATAATATGCAATGAATCACCATCATATGATAATCAACGGGAACATGAAGCTTTGACAATCAGAGACGAGACGGAAGCAACAAAAATCATAACCCAAACAGAGAATTGACGGAAGCTTGTAAGAACTACTCCCCCATACTTCATGAACTTCAAACATGAATACTTGTGCTCCCCCACAAGTGTAGCATACCTGAAACATGACCCAAGATACACTAACAAAGAAGAAGAAGATGTTAGTATTAGAGTCATAAATCTCCCCCTTTTTGTCACAAAAGAAGCAATATGACAAAGAAAAGAAGTAAGAAAACCTAAACCATAACAAATAAAAGAAAAGAAGAGAAAAATAAAACATGTTAACAAGAAATATATATTGAACAGAAGATATAGAACAAACTCTTGTCAACACGACACAAACACCATCAATATGAGAAAAAAATCCTTAACTAAAACAACTTCACAAACCTTAACAAGAAGATAAAGAGAAAAGAACATATGTACCATAAAAATGAAGAGGAATGCATCACGAAATTCCCAAAATAGTAGCCAATCCCAATCCGTACAAAAATAAGAGGCAATATATGGGGATAAACAAAAGATTGAACAAATAAAAGAATTGAAGTGCATCATAAACTAAACCTCGGTATGTGTAGATGCAATGCAATGCATAAAGAGAGAGAAAATTCACCACTAGAACACACCCATTTGAAGACCTAGATATAGAACCATCAACAAGAGACATACGATTAGTAAGTGAGCATAGAAGAAACAAACTTCAACCCCCTTTGAAACAAACGTTATGAGTAGAAGGCAAACGAATATAAATATGATCTTTCAAATGAAAACCAAGACATCCAAAAAAAAGGCAAAGGAATATGAAATTTGTACCTTACATAAAAACAATGAACATGCGCTTGGATTTTTATTTTGCCGCATGTAGTGGAAGTTTTGTCTACATCACTCCAATGTCATTCCCGCGTGGGAGGGATTTTTGCCTCCATCTTTTCAAATACACGAGGGTAGGGTGTAGCCTACATCGTTTTGACAAACACAAACTCAAGAAGTGCAATACCATGATGACGTGCAACACAAGAACTAACATCTCTTGAGTGCATCCGTCAGAGCATGACCCTCACAACCCCAACGGGTTCTTAGCCAACTGATATTGCTATAAAGACAATCAAATGGCTGGGGATAAAGTGAGTCATTGACCACTAACAAGAGTTGTAAGAGGAAGATAAGAATGCTCAATAACACGAACAACAAGATGAACATTAACCAAAACAAAGAAGAGATAGCTCAAGATAACGTAAATACTCGAGAGATAGAGAAGTTCTATGAGCTCAAAGAATATGTAAGTGGTTTCCAAAAACTCCCATCATGCAAACATGCCGTGCACTGTGCAAACAAGCGAGAAAAAATGCATGATACATACCAAAACATACTTAAGAGTTCAGAAAGAGAAAACACCCAAACATATTGCATCTTATTTAAGACAATTGAATTAAACCAATATCTCAGAAAAGATGCATTCAACAACACAGAGATGGAATAAATAAATAAGAAAAAACAAAAATAGAAGGAATAACCAACAACCTTTTTTTTTTTTTTTTATTAACAATGTATTCAGATGTGTAACATGATCTGCAAGCTAAACAAACAAAGCATAAAAAAATAGAAGCACCAAACAAATAGCCTATGTGATTAGAGAAATATGCAATTCAAATAAACATAAGGCTAGAAAACAAATCACATCATCCCAAAAGTGGGACACCGCCAGACTTTTGCAAGTCCAGAAAAACCTTCAACTTATCTTTTCTTACCCATATTTGTTTGATACTCGACGTACTCATCTTGGGTGTAGAAACGATATGAGATTTTCCCTTGCCAAGCTTTACAAGAGACTTGTCCTTAACTAACTCCATTTTAGTCTTTGACTTCCTTTTGTTGGAGTACCCGTTTTGCTTAAACCTATGACAATAAGCATTAGAGTTTCAAGGTCTAGAAAACGCACAAGAAGGAACATAAGAATCAACATGATTATAATTATAAGGAACATGAGAATAGCATTTAACATGTTGATTAAAATCCCAACAAAAGATATCCAAATGACCATCTCTACCACAATAAGAACAATGAAAAACATTACTTACTGAAAGAATTCTTATAAGGAGATGTGGTAGTAGAAGATGAAACATGTATGTCACCATTGTATTTGTGACATGGTGCCTTAACAAGACCTATACCTCCATTATGAGAACAATATGGCTTATCAGCAAAAACAACCTTACCATTAGCTTTAAACTTAAACTTTTTGCGAGAAACATGTTGAAAAGTATTAATATTAAGTCTAGTCTTAATAGGTGGGGTAGGCAAAAGGGCAGGCAAACTAGATTTTACAAGAGTAATCACACTAGATGAACTAGTAGAACTAGCAATAGGAGAGTCAAATCTAGTTTTGTCCAAAACCTGCAATTGGAGTTGAGTAGACGTTAAATCGTTCTTTGTTACCACATACTCCACCAATAGAGATTTGTATTTCTCATTGACCTCCTGATTGGCCTTCTCTAAAGCTGCAATTCTACATAACAAGTCAAGTTTTTCTTTTTCAAATAATTGAGAAATACAAATTCCACCATCTGCAGCAGAAAGAATTTGTTTTTCAAGAGTTTCAATTTTATCCTGCAAAGTAAGATTAGCCTTATCCAATTTTTCAATTTTGGATTCATAAACTTCCCTTTGAAGCATATAGTCTTCTGCACAATATTTGAGTCGTTGTTCTAGAGAATCAACCTTAGTCTGCAAAACACCATTATCTTTAAAACAAAAATTATCAGAAATAGTAGACAAATTACAATTAGCTTTATTGAACTTTTCCTGCAAATCAATATTAGCTTTTTGTAACCGTTCACATTCTTTTGCAGAAAGGCTGTAAAGAAGAGCCCAATCACTATTGCTAACAACATACAAATTATTATCCTTTTCAAAATCAGATTTTGGTTTTGTGGATTTAGACGATTTAGCAATAAAATTATTATAAGCAGACCCATGAACCATTATTGCACTCATAGGATCTACGCGTGAGCCATTACGCTCCATAACAAGCGCCCTGCGACTGATACCAATTGAAAACCTAATATGTGCAACATGATACTAAAACAAACAAGAATAAAACAATAAAGAAGTAAAGAATACACGATAATTTTAACGTGGTAAAACCCAACGTGGGAAACGTCCACGGTTGTCCTTGCGACAACAAATAAATCCACTAGATGAAAAGAGATATACAAACCTATCAACTACCTGCAATCACTGCGAGTTGACACTACCGGTATCTCTAACACCTTGACTTCACCAGAGTACCTTGATGTACGCACAAAACACTCGACTTCTTGATGAACACACAAGAAGACTCGAAGCCGATCTATGAAGCAAGCTTACACCAGAGTTCCTTGATGAACACACAATGATACTCGACTTCTTGATGAACACGCAAGAAGACTCGAAGCTGATCTCAATATTCAATAAGGAAGAAGAAGATGAATGGGGAAGAAGAAGATGAGTTCAATCACCAAAACCTAAACAAACTCCAAGACTAGAGATGAATTGGACGGCCAAAGAACTAATTTTCTCAATGTGAGAAAGACCATATATAGTTAGGGTTTGAGTGGGAGGAGAGATAGGCCGAAATAGGCAAAAACCAACGTGGACGTACGTACGTCGAAACAAGGTACATACGTCCCTGTGTAATAATGGTTTACTGCCTGACTCGACGTACGTACGCCTTAACTTGGTACTTACGTCCAAGACACGAAAACGCTGCTGCCTAACATATGGTACGTACGTCCTAACTAGGTACGTACGTCCTGCCCTTTGTAAAACTTTGCTGGCTAACACTAGGTACGTACGCCCTAACTAGGTACGTACGTCCTATCCTAAACTGCAAGACGACATACAAGACGCGAAGAGAGAGACTCGGGACGACGCGCATACATCAAGTCGTTCCTAACAATGAGGTTAAGGCGAGATAACCTCGGACACACCAAGTCACAAAATAATGTCAAACAACCGAATGCCGATTTCAGGTGTATCCTACTTGGGAACTTAGTTGTTCATTTTCTTGTAGGAAAAAGAAAAGAAAGCCTTAAATAAGTTTCATTCCTTGTTCCAGAAGGGAGGGAATTTCAAGAAAAAAGAAATCCTTGGCCAACTAGAAGTTGTCCAATGCCTATAAATATATGTTTTGGCATAAACCAAAAGATATGGAGAGAAACATGTATTCTTTACTTGTTTCAAGAGAAACCACTAAGGTTTAGTGGTTTAGTGATGTTTTGGCATAACCCAAAATATAGATCAAACATAGCTTATTTTAGCTTGTTTAGAGAAACAACTTATTTAGTTGTTTAGAGAAACCACTAAGGTTTAGTGTGTTTAGAAGAGAGGCAACTAGGGCTTAGCTTGTCTAGAGAGTATTGATGTGAGGCAGAGATTCTTGTAATCTTCATAATATTCAATAAAGAAGATAGTTTCTTCGAGATCTTGTGTTTTGTTTATCTTATTTACTGCTATTGTTTAATTCCGCATTCAGTGGTATCTTTACCTAGTAATTTGTATCATCTTTACACTACAACCAGATTGTAAGGGCATCTTTATTGGTTGGGTTATAATTGCAGATCCAGCTGAGCTTTATCAGCCCAAACCGTACACTATACACCTTCTCATTTTAACAGCTCAAACAGAGGACGGCTCTTGTAACACCCATGAGTTGGTGTTAGTCCCACATTGCCAAGAAAGTGGTTGTTTCGGTAGTATATAGAGCTTAACCATATTCTAACTAATGTCAAGGCCTTTTGGGGTAAACCACATGGGTGGGCCCTGATCTAAAACCCTCTACTGCTGGATATCCGCAGTGACTAAAGAGGGACAATATTAACATTAGCGAGCGGTATGGTGCTCGACGCACCGGGATGAGCGAGGACGAAATCCCGGGGCGTTACAGTTGGTATCAGAGCCGACGACGGGTCGCCTGTTGCAGGTGGGAAGTACGCTGGAAAAGCCTAGGGAGCGCCAGGTACTTGTCTCACTTAGCAGGGAACGTCGGAGATTTTGGGACTGTACTGAGTGTACTGCAGAGCCGAGGACGGTTCTATTTCTAAGGTGGTGAGATTGTAACACCCATGAGTTGGTGTTAGTCCCACATTGCCAAGAAAGTGGTTGTTTCGGTAGTATATAGAGCTTAACCATACTCTAACTAATGTCAAGGCCTTTTGGGGTAAACCACATGGGTGGGCCCTGATCCAAAACCCTCTACTGCTGGATATCCGCAGTGACTAAAGAGGGACAATATTGACATTAGCGAGCGGTATGGTGCTCGACGCACCGGGATGAGTGAGGACGAAATCCTGGGGCGTTACAGTTGGTATCAAAGCCGACGACGGGTCGCCTGTTGCAAGTGGGAAGTACGCTGGAAAGGCCTAGGGAGCGCTAGGTACTTGTCTCACTTGGCAGGGAACATCAGAGATTTTGGGACTGTACTGAGTGTACTGCAGAGCCGAGGACGGCTTTATTTCTAAGGTAGTGAGATTGTAACACCCATGAGTTGGTGTTAGTCCCACATTGCCAAGGAAGTGGTTGTTTCGGTAGTATATAGAGCTTAACCATACTCTAACTAATGTCAAGGCCTTTTGGGGTAAACCACATGGGTGAGCCCTGATCCAAAACCCTTTACTGCTGGATATCCGCAGTGACTAAAGAGGGACAATGTTGACATTAGCGAGCGGTATGGTGCTCGACGCACCGGGATGAGCGAGGACGAAATCCCGGGGCGTTACAGCTCTCCTCTAAGGTGGTGGATATTAGTATTATTTTATGTGTTTTTTAATTTTGAAGTAGTAAAATGTATTATGTAATCTTTATTATTATTAATACGCATTTTCATTCAAAATAAATTAGAAATACATTCTAAATAATAACTAAATATCACCCAATCTTCATTTTCACTTTCGGGGAGTGCATCATATTCATCCTCCATACGCAAACGTTCTTCGAGTGTTAATGGCTTCATGTTTGGGTTTATCAAAGCACTGATAGTTCTATTCCTTGAACCCTTATTAAGTGCAAACTCTTCTCCAACACGCCTTTTGTCTTCGATGGTTAATGATTTGTTTTCATATCTCTTCAAAGCAATGGTGGCTTTATTCCTCACTAAGGGACTTTTTCATATTGTTCTTTAGCACGCCTTTTGTCTTCGAGTGTTAATGACTTGTATTCATAGTGTAAAAAATGGTGGATGAGTTTCCTATTCAATTCCTCGACTTTCTTTTTCGAATCCTCGTGTTCTTTCTTCTTCGATTGATTGGCTTCTTTATTTTCGAAGCTTTAACCATTTCGGAAATCGTTCCCAAATCATCAAACCCAAATTTGATGATATGACCCCCTGTAATTTGATAAAATGGATTAAAAAAAGAAAGAAAAAAAAATGATCTAAATCCATCAATGGTGAAACTTATATAAATTCAAGAAGAAAGATATAATGGTCAAATTATGCCAATCCAACATGTACAAGTACCCTAAATAGGATTGAGTCAAAATTAAGCCAAACATTTCCTGAGTCCCTGGAACCCCTCCCTTTAAAAAAATATAGCCGTTTGAACTAGTTTAATCACCGTTAAGTTCGTCAGTTGTCGTTTGGGCTTGGGCTTCTATGTGCGATCCCGTGAAGAATTTATTTGAACTGCAACCAAAATGCGGTCTGGTGTAATTTGTAGTAACACACAAATAAGTTACGGTACGCTGTAAAACTTTACCTTACCTCACCTCATTCTATTTTACATCTCATTCTATCTTTCTCTTATAAACGTCAACCTTTTCTCCAGACGCACAAAATTGGACCTTTCGAAATTTAGTTTTTAAAGTACTATTATACCCTTTAATAAGTACTATTATATCCATTTCTACACAACTCTTCTAATAGTCAACCACGCAAACTAAAACTCTTAAAACATAAATCATACCGATTACCAACAGAATAGATGAAACGTTTAATCAAAAAGTTGCATTGGTTTATTACAACTCAGTTGAAATAGGAATTCTATAAAACCTCATTCTGGCTAAATTAAACCTCACAATTTTGAAGGGTGTACTTCTCTTGCAAATCAACTGCGGATTCAGTATGTATTTCCAAAAAAAAAAAAAAAAGCTTCACTTAATCTAAACTACAATCATCTTCACCACTGTTTGAAAGTGTGAGTATTGAAGTTTTGGGAAGGGGAAATTCTTGCCACTAAGAAAAAAACAGGTTTAGATTGCATCTTCGTTGATGAGAAGGTACGTTATTATATTTTGCAAAAAAAACAAACTCAACAAATGAGTTCTTCACAGCATTTTCTAAAAATAATAAATACTAAATAAATTATTAATGCAGGGAAATCGAATACATGGAAATGTCACAAATATCAACAAACGAAAATTGAAGGAAAATTAGAAGAATTTTATATTCTCTCAAACATATCAGTCTATACATCTGAATTAAGTTTCCGTCCTACAAAGCATGATTTCATGGTGGTTCTTAACACAAACACCAATGTTGAGGAAGTAAAGGAAATAACCAACTTCCAAATGTATTCCTTTGATTTTATAAAGCTCAATACACTTGCTGAGCAAAATGCCAACATCTTCTTGAATGGTATGTAACTATCTCTTTACTATGAATAAAAATATTATTGTCAAAACTCTACACTTTTTTTTCTTTCCAGATGTCATCGGGATCTTTATAGATTCGTCTGAAACAAAAGAACTCAACAACAACAAGATAATTCGCGAAATTTGGATTCGAGATGAAACGTATGCAAATAAAAGCCAAAAAATATACTTTTTTTATTTAATTATTTGTGGTCTTATGAACATTCATTTATAATCTCAGGGATACTAATACAAGGGTGGTTCTTTATGGAGAAATGGCAATCAATTTTGTAAAGCCTACAAATCTCTCCGACAAACCAATCTTCATTCTAACTTCTACCACTGTTGAATTATACCAAGGTGATATATACTATCCCTAAAATATATACTATAAGATGCATTACTTTGAAACAACTTCTATACATACTAATAACAATGTTTCTTGAATTCAGCGACAAAAAAATATTCTGTCAGCTCTAGGCTTTCATCAACTTATTTTTTTAATTTGGACATCCCAGAAGTTCAATTCCTTAAAAACATGTACAATCTCATTATATTCTTCATAGTGTTTTTTGTTTATTGTATCTTCTTCAAATAAACTACAAACTAAGAAAGCAATACAGTCAAATTGAGAGTGCAATTTCACAAGATAAAAAAGATTGGACTACAAACAACAGGAAAACCATCAGTGAATTGCTAAATGAATACCAACCAAATTCTGAAAACGTAAGTAAATACTACAACTTTGTTATACATCTACAGCTAACATACATTTTCCTAAACAGTGATTAGATATGTATTCATAACTTTATAGGTACTGTATACATGTATTGCAAACATTCAAAAATTTAAACACAAGTACACGTATCTAGCATGTCAAAAGTGCAAGAAGAAAGTTGACCGAACTGGTGCGACTTTAAAGTGCTCAAACTGCAATAAGAAAACAAAGATTTCACAAACATAGGTTCCAATTTTTATTACTAATTAAATTTGTATACATCTTTTTTCTAAGCACATTATTTCATAAAAATATTAACCTTAGTTATTTAATATTCAAATGTAATTGTACAGAATTGTCATCAAACTAAGCATTGAAGATAGTACCGATTCATGCATTTTAGCTTGAAGAAATAGGGGTCAATATAAGCGAAAATAAAGAAATTCATTTTTAAAATCAAAATGAAAACTTTTCGAGACATAATATCATTATCAATTACAAAGATGCATATAATTCAAGTCATAGAAGATCATGATGTGGCAATTGAACTTGAAGAAGACAAAGGTGATGATGTGAAGATATTTCAGAGGGTGAAAATAAAACAGGAAAAAAAAGATGATATCGAACTTGGGAATACTACTAAAGCGGTAAGCAAATACCAAAAATCAACTCATATTTCAATTTTAAGAAAAGAAATGTCATTTACTCAATATAACAATATTCTTTCAGGATCCACAGACCAAGAAAAGACTACCAAATCGGAAACAGATGACAAAGAAACACCTAACAAAAAATTCATAAAACCGTAAAATCGTTACAATAAAAGGTAAGTTTATTTTTCTACAATCAAAATAAAAAATATTACACTTATTCAAAATTACAAATAACGATCTAATTATTATACTTTTTTTTATTATAAATATCTATTTTACATGCATTATCTGAATTGTTCTTTTTCAAATTTACACTAGCAGCTCCGTGATCCATCTGTCATTGCATTATCTTATCATCTAGAAGATGAATACAAAAACATATACAACGATGACCACACCATGATCAACAACTTCCAAAGGGACAGGAAAAAAAGAATGTTCACAGAATGGATGCATACAAATTCATTACATCAGGACGTAAGAAAATTGACATATATAGAGTTTCCAACTAATAAGTGGTTGTGGGTAAAAAGTCAAAGGATCTGAAAAAAGAAGAAAAACAATCAAACCGGTTGGCAGAATCTATTACTCACATCAAACATCAGGAGAAAGATTTTATTTGCGTATGTTACTTGAAGTCATTAGAGGATCAATTAGTTATGAAGATTTTAAAACAGTTGATCGATGGCATACAAAGAGACTCTTTTCGAGCAGGATGTGAGGCAAGAGGGTTGATAGAATATGAAAATCATTCCAACGAATTTTCAGTGGATGAATATTAAGCGTCACCATATAATGCGGAAATATATGATGTTATTGTTCTAAGAATATTTTAATTTTAATTAAATTATATATTGTTGTATTAACTATTATCATGTAAATTTTATTTATAATTTTTTTTAAACCGTGACAATATAGTTTCAATATATTTTTTGATTTATATTTTTAAAAAATATTACCAAACTTACCAATATGATTTAATCAGTAAGAATAATAATCCCTTCATTACAATAACAAACCCATGTGTAAGCTTGCAAACACAAGGGAAACCTACAATGTGATATTCAAAAAATAAACTAACATTATAATATTGAATACATAATATAGGGTAATTTCCCGAATAAGCACAGTTTTATGTTGTTTTTTCCCAAATAAGCACACTTGAGAGTAATCTTCCCAAACAAACACAAGTTTGACTTTGAATAATTAATTGGACGTTTCTACCCTTATTACAACTTTAAGCCATCAACATCATATCTTTTGTTTGATTTATTTTCTCTTTCATCATTAAATTCAGCAAAGTAAACCCTCACCTTTAGATGAAAAAACATCTTTAATTGCCACCGTTGGATGAAATAACACAGAAACCTGCATTAGCAATCCTCCACATTACACTGCTCTATCCTCTATTAATAAAAGACAAAATCAACTGTCTTACCTTAAGAGAGAATTAAAACAAACTTTTCTTTGTTCATCTTCATCTTCTTTGTTCATCACAGAGAATGAACAAAGAGATAAAACCTTAAACTCTTTTCATCAGATCACATTCTCTTTGTCGTAAAGCTTCGATTTTTCTTTGGACGTTGGGGTTTTCATCGGTCATTCTTCCATCATGGGGAAAAAAAGAAGCAATAAGGGCAAACAAGTTATGAACGTTTTTCAGATTCCTGGTAAGTTTTAGGGTTTGAAGGTTTTAATGTTCATGTATAATGATAATGGCATTTTGATTTCAGTGGCATCAATACCAATCATTGGTATTAAAGTTGTTTTTTTTAGGGTTTCAATTTCAGTGGCATTAAAGTATTCACACACACCCACCAGCTTAAATGCAAGCATTCAATTGTCGATGGGGTTTCAACCCTAGTTGATTGTTGGGTTGGGGGTATGAAAACCTCAGAATTTGGTTTATGGGTTTCTAGTATGTGGTTTTCAAACTTTAAATCACTAGTGTCTAGTTGTCTTTGTCTCTGTTTTGATGGGGGTTTTGAAGTTTTTTCTTTAATGATTATAAGATCTAAACGTGGGTTTATCATGTGGTACTGATTATCACTTTGCCATACATTCTTAAATTTCTAGATGATAAACTTTCAATTGTAGCCGAACATATTGATATTGTAGCAGATAACGTCAATACACTTGTTTATAGAGATGTGATATTAAACCCCTTTTAATTGATGTTATGCAAAGAACACCTTTAATATCATATTCCAATATGGTGGGCAATTGGTTGTTACAGTTGAAGGAGTTGAGATTGTATATGTACATGGTGAGTCAAAAATAAGGATCGATAATAACAAGACATCGTATGGAGACTTCTTGGAATTGGTTGAATCCTTATGTAAGGTACCAAGAACAACTTGGTCACTGCGAGCTATAATCAATAATAATCTAACTAGGGTTGAATGCGAATATCATTATATGGCAATGATTGCATACATTACCAATTCAGCTGCAATGGTGATTTCTATTTGGTTGGTTGATCATTTAACACCAGTTATGATAAAGTCAGAGACTGAAACAACAACAAGCCAAGTGAGTGAGATACCAAGAGAGCTGCCCAAGGGGGATCCCAAAACTAGTCAATCTTTGAAAAGAAATTTTTTTTCCTGAACCTGTTGTCAATAATCTAGGCTTGGGTAGGAAACCAGACTACTCTTATTTTTGTACACCCACAAAACCTTTCGATGTTCCTGATGAATATAGGGTCGAAACTCCTTCTCAAGACCTAAGTTATGAAGTGACTGTAAAGGGAAAGGGGCACTCAAATGACCCTTTAGTTTTGGAAAGCCCTCCCCCTAATGTTCAAGTGAGAAATGATGTTTACATTCCTCAACCTCCAGTTAACTTAACCCCCTTAGCGGCTAGAACAACATCTGGATCGCCTATATGTGTACAGAAATCGGCTAGAGGTGGTGATTTTGAAGACATTGCAGGGATTCTATCTGATATGCGCATGGATAATGGTTTTTGGGATTCAGATGAATTGAAAAGTGTAGAAGAAAGATTAGATTCAGAGATAGAGGGAAACCAAGAAGAAATATTGGATGATGACAATGAAGGTGAATGATCATCATTCTAGAAAGACAATTTTCTTGCTTTCTTACTGCTGGGGACTTCATCATCATCTGACTGTATCTTCCTTGACTTTTTTTCCTTCAATTTCTTTGCCTCCCTTCTCTTTCTTAATTCTTTCCTCCAACTAAGATCAAAGGTATCACCTTTAACATTCCTTTCAGGTTGATGTCTTAAAAGAGGAAACAACAACTTTGATCTCTTCGTTTTTTTTCTCTTCTTTCTTTATCTACTTCTCTCCAGCCCATTGGTAATTTTGTTCTTCATCCGTCCAAACAATCAAGGGAAAATCTTCGTCTAATGGTAATAGAAAATCATCACCCCCCCTACTGTATCTTTACCATCTTCCACTTGATCATTTTGTGGAGGTGCCTTCCCTTTATCCTGTTTCCCCATATCCTCAGATTTTCCCTTCTTTTTACCCTTTTTCAGATTCCCCCCTCTTTGAATCCTTCTTCTTCTTGTTATTTTTCTCCCCCTCCTCTGATCTTTTCCTCTTTATCCCCTTATCCCCTACAGATTTTGGTGGTTGAGGTTCCTTTTTTTTTACCTCATAATTAGAAGACACCAAAGAGCTATTACTCCTGGTGGTTCTAACTATAGTCTGTGTTGGTATTGGCTTTTCCTCCATCTTCTTATAATCAATCATTTTGGGCTGTGGGGAATCACTCATTGATGTGGCTGGGGGGGGGGGGGGGGGGTTCTTCTTGGGAGGAATTTTCACTCTCCCAATAGGTTTGGGTGGAGCACTAACTTTCTTGGTTAGTACAATGGGTTTCTTGGGTGAAACATTGGTTTTCTTGGATAGAATTATTTTTTCTTTATTGAAACTGTAAGTGAAACTTGTGATGCAATACTTGATCTGGTTGCCCTTTTTGGAGGACTTGGCAAATGATTGGTCTTTTGGGCTGATTTGGCTTTGAGAGTTGGCTTTAAGGGGGTACTTAACTTCTTCTTACTTTTACTTGCTTTCTTTGATGCCCCCTTACCAATCTGTTCAAACACACCTTTAACAGCTATATCAACATTACTACTTTTATTAGAAACCTTCCTTGCCTCATGACCCTACAAAAATAATGCAATAAGATTGTAGAGGCTAGACTCATAATAATAGAAAACAACAACACAATCATTTTGTAAATGACCCCATTCAAATTAAACAACATTCAAAGGTTTAAAGGATATATTATGTTAACAAGTTATAGAAAATAGACAAACGAAAAGTAAAGGATAGAACTGTATAACCTAGAGGAAAACAATCACAATGTAGACGATATACCAAAAAATATCAATATTTATCAACTATAGGTTTTAGAATATTTTTATTCAATGCAATAAGTAACAAACCTATAAAGCAGATAAGGTATTCATTGTTGCAGACAGAATTTCAAAGTAGTAGATAACAACATACCATTTCAAAGACTCCTTTCAGAATTGCTCAAGAGCATTCTTTTCAAGTGTAATAAAATTGGAAGCACTTGTTGTTGAAGATGATGGGTGAGATGGACGAATTGGCCTAGAAACTGGTCTTGAAGAAGCAGACTCTTCATATTCTGCTTGTGCTTGAGCCTGAAACTGGAATTACAAGTAAAAGGATAATAACATAATTGTAGAAGATAAACCAAACAAAGTAGGGGATAATGAAAATACAGTAACATAAAAAAATGACTTACTTCTTCAACCATTTGTAAATTGGCTGCAACTCTTTCTTGCATAGTGATATCCAGTGGATAGGCCACATTAATGAAACCTTTCTTGGGATGAAATTTCTCAGAAAGTTTGTCTCTACTTTTGTTCCTAGTAGGCAGATCATACCATCCTAACATCCTTGGAAAAGGAGAGTTTTGAATCCTTCTAGGACCAAGATCTGAGAGATGCAAATATGCCCAAATAATGAATGCAAACACATCCATTGATACAGAAGTTTTGTACACCATCGACAATTTTTATATACACATCTTCTAAAGTGTTCTCAAGCAATTTGAATGCAGCAGTACCCCATGAAAAATCATCAAAATCCACCAAATTTTCAGCAAGATCGACATACCTTACATCAATTGTTTTGGATGAATCAGCAAGCAGAAAAATTACAAGAAAATACAACCTGTTCAACCTATTGACATCATCTGGATCTGCATCTTGAGCTTCCCTTGCTTCTTTAATTGCATCAAGGATATGACAATCTCTGAATGCACTATACTCATTTTGCTTCCTAACAACAAAGTCAACAGGTAAATGTCCAAATTTCAAAGACCCCAAAATCAAAGCAAGATCTGTCATCTTGAACTCGAGCACTTTACCCCCAATTGAATACTTTAATCGACCAACCCTCATTAAAACAATTTTTGTAACTATAGAAGTTATCATGCAGATTTTTTGTCCTCTCTCTAAACTCAAAAACTGCCAAAAGGGAGAATTTTTAAAAGATTCTAACTCAGGGGGGGGGGGATTTTTCTTTTGTGTTTAAATAGTGGGCATCAAACTTAGATGTTGAACATCTCACAGTGATGCTAAATTTTCTATTCCCTTCATCACCTTCAACCTTTTTCTTCGGCATGGTTTGAATTTGTGAAAAATTGAGAAGAATGGTAGATGAAGATGTAGAAATTGGAAGTGATTGTGTAGAAATTGGATGAAAGATGATTGTGCAGAAATTAGAAGATGGGAGAGAAATTATGAAGGGTCGTGAGCAGTTTAATAGATGAATGAGTATTTAAAACGAGAAGAGAGTGGGGTGGTTAGGGATTCTGAAACGGTGTAATGAGATCTAAAAACCCTAGTTTGATAACGTTTACCTGTTCCCGCTCGATTATCCCGCCCATTTAAAACTCAAACGGTTAGTGACACGTGGCGCTGACGTAGCTGTTGTTTAGTGTAGCAAATATATTTTTAAAATTTTAAATTGTAGAGGAAACAACATCTACTTGTGGAGGATAGCAATTAACAAATTATATCCAACGATTATATCTTGTTATCATGATCCAATGGTTGTAATATGTTGTCATGTCGTTATCTAAGATGTCACATCTATTGAAAACCTATAAAAAATAATGATTATAGGCTAAAGGGTATAATAGAAAAAAAAATAAGCTAAATGACAAAAACACAAAATTCGAAGTCAAACTTGTGCTTGTTTGGGAAGATTACCTTCAAGCGTGCTTATTTGGGAAGAATCAGCATAAAACTGTGTTTATTCGAGAAATTACCCTAATATCTTATATCAACTCTTAAAAATTAATCAAAAAATATATATGACAATATTATTAATAGTGGGGATATTGAAAAAAAAATATAAAAATTTTCAAGAAAAACCCGTGCATAGCACAGGTCCACCAACTTGTTTTTAGTTTTTAACATATAGCCCAACCATTGGAGATGCCCCAAGTAACCAACTTCACTCTTCTGACTTCTCTCTCTCTCTCTCTCTCTCTCTCCTTCTGCTGCAAAAGTGCAAAGTGTTTTCTAACGCACATTCGCATCTCTTCATTCTGCATTACATTAATGGCGAACTTCTCTTCTTATCAGGTTCGTTAGTAGAATCTCTCTCTTTCTCTCTCAATTGTTTTTTCTGTTTGATAAAGGATCAAACACTTTAGAAAATGAAGATTTTGTACAAATTCATTTCATGTAGTTTTGAAGATCTATTCCTTAGAGATCATTTTTTTTTGTTGATTTCTGTGTAATAATAAATATTATTATTATTCATTCTAATTTATGATTTTGAAGTGATTTCATAAACAATTAGTTTTCTACGTACCCTTAGATTGGATTTCGTTACTGGTTCCTCGACATTTGGTTTAGCAATGGCACATTAATTACTTACAACATACAAGCAAATGGATTAAAATGAAATGCATTTGGAGTCTTGGAGATGAATATTTTGGATGCTGATTGCATATCTTTTGTACTATTGTTATTATTATCATCTCGTTGTTGTCAACTGATGTTAATTTCTTATGTGTTATATAGGGGTCTTGCCCTTTTATAAAGAATATTCTTCTGTTAGACTCTCAACCGAAAGTGAAAACGTGTAGCTGTCAAGTACTACTCATATCATATGACTGGCCAACGCTTAATGCAAAATTAGCATTTCAGAAGTCCATCTTTACTGGAGTAAAACTTAAAAGACAAATGCTCCAACAGAAGGTAACACACCTAAGTCCTAACCATTGATTGTTATATATATTTTGATTAATTATATATTGATATATATCCTCACAACCTTCATACTTATTCCTTGAGACTAATCCCTCAAGGCTTTAGTTGGTTAGCTACGTCACCTCTGGCCCTTCAGCGTTTAACTTTGAAGGCAAGAAGCGAGCCAGGTAAACTTTAAAGTTCAAATGAGATGGAGGATGATGACATTATAATCACTCCTTTTGAGCCTTTATACTTGAGTATATATATATAAGCTTCCAATATGTACTTAGGGATAAAGCCTAAGGGCTTTGATCACTACTTTCAAAAGATATTGAAGCTTTGTTTTTCTGCGAATTTAGATGATTGATATCTATAATGGGGAGTGTTTCTCATTAAATTTTGTTTTGCTTCAAAAGGATATATTACTCAGTAATCAATATGAAGTTCAACTATGTGAATGAAGTGAAAGCCTTAGATCCTCTTCCTGGGAATATTATACTTAATGCTTAGACGGTCGTGGTGATGTTGTAGGCACATGTGAGTGTGGTTTAATTGTTTAAATATGGTCACGGATTTAGGCAGTGTTGGCCGTATGAACATAATAACTAAGTAAGAAGTATATGATTAACTGTTTGGTTGGTAATTTCAGGCGGAATACTTTTGCAAAAATGAATAGGTAATAAACAATTTTACAAAATTGAATTATGATGTGATTAACTGATCTTGAAGCCTTTCTACAAGATGCAGAATCTTTTCACGGTACTTAATTGTCGACATTATATCAAAACTATGAAGATATCATTGAGATAAGGCCACTGCTGTCCTCTATTAATGTAAAATTCTTGTAGATCTATTAGCTAGCTAAATCACCCAATTCTCTAACCTCTATACAACATCCACCTTCATCTTATATTGATTTTGTAATATTCATTTATGTCTGGTAACCAACACTGACAACATAAAAATTGATGTTGGAATGTCTACCTGAATATAATTGTATGGTTATTAGAGGAGTATATTTGTTGTGACAAAACCGTCAGGGGCCTTGAAAGTTTCGATGAGCGGCTTGTAATTAGACCTCAAAAGTCAAAACTGATCATTTTTTTTAGCTAAAATCACCTACATCTATGATAGGTGCTTTTCTGTCAATGATCTAGTACAACACCAAAACCAACCATTGAGTCAGGGAATTAGTTGGATTTTCTTTCTCAACAAGTTTGGTACATATAACAAATTGATGTTTACATATGATCATACAATCTCCATTAGAATTGCAGATACGTGTTCCACTCTAAAGCAATAAGATAGTGGGAGCGTGTTTAAGATTTTGACATCAATCTGCCTTAATCTAGGTTTTATTCAGCACCCAAAGGTCACATTTCAGAGGGAGACTGATTTCAAAGCGTAATTTCAATGGCTGAAATCCATCAAAATTGGGAATTTGCCACTTTGTAAGATGATTTGCTTGTCTTTATCTGTGCTTGCGCTCACATGATGCCCTTTTCTTGTTGAAGAAATGGTTAATATTGCAAACATAGGAACATGCTAAGTTTAATTTCTTCAAACTATTTTAGTTGAAATGTATATTCTCATGATAAAAGTTTCAGGCCTTCAGGGGTTTTACGAGAGCTGACACTCTGTAATTACATTAGTATCAATTTATTGCACTGAATGCAAATGCATGTGATCTGGAATTCCCTTTGTAGTGTTGGTTTCTTGTCTGTGAAGTTCTTTATAGTATCACTATCTGCATCTTGCTACCAGGATATATTCGAATCCACTTCATGAAGGATACTGTCTTGGTTTGTAATAGAATTAAGTTCATGATTTTGATTGACCTATCCATTAATAACAATATCACTTCACGATTATATATCCTGTATAGTTTGTTCTTGGCTTTTACTGAAACAACAGATGCATCCAAGCTATTTGTTTATGACTGCAATAATGGTTTTAATCTTTATCTGCAGCGGAGATATCAATGTTTGAGAACAACATCGTTGTCTATAAGTTTATCCAGGAGTCCAGGACCTACACTTCTTTGTCACTGGTGGCGATGACGAAAGTGAGCTTATCTTGGCAACAGTGCTCCAGGGATTTTATGACGCAGTTGCTCTTCTCCTCAGGTTTGAGAATTGTACTAAATCCCTTGATTTTTCATGTTTATAAAAAAGATAGTTGTTGGTCTGTTTCATGCATCAAAGTTATTTAGTCTGGTAAATATATGTTTCAGGGGCAATGTGACAGAAGGGAGGCACTTGAAAACCTAGATCTTCTTCTCCTTTGCCTTGATGAGATTGTTGATGGAGGGTATGTAATGAATCTGTTTCTTAGTTACAAATAGTAGCTACAATGTAGCAATCTATTTTTAGCATTTGCTATATGATTCATATAATCGCATTCTAGATTACCAAGACATATTATAATTAAAGATAATACAGGTATCCACGATCGAAATTTTCAGAATGAAAATTTATTAACTGATCAAGAGGAAAACTACACCACATTGTTATTGGCCAAAAGAGAGTGTCCATATCAAAGAATTAATATGATTAGTTTTACCGGAGAGACTATTTGATAAACCCAAGTTTTCTAAGTCCGTCAATTTTCACATAATTTCTTACTGAGTACACTACTGTGTTGGCCAAATGAAAATATTGGTATACATAATTGCTTGCACTTGGGCCTTGATGGGAACACCTATTTCATATCATAAAATATAATCCATCTGTTTTGTTGTTTAAAACATAAACAAAAAGAACAAGAAAAATGACTTGAGCCCAAAGGATTCTCACATGCTTCTACTACTATAATCATGACTCTTGTAATTTATTGGTTGACCTTCAGTATGTTGATGTTCTGCTTACTCTTGTAGTGTATTTATTGCTTAACAGAATGGTAATAGAGATTTAAGCATGGTTATCACCCCAGTGACGCAATAGTGTTATGCTTGATAGAAACTTCATCTTTAGGTGATAATAGACTGTAATTCCTATTTTTCTGAATGTTTATTCCGACATTTGCATGTACGGTTTCCGAATTTTCCGGTACTTAGGAATTTTGTTTTTTCCCCATTTTTTTCCCAAAATTCCGAAGTTCTGATTTTTGAAATAATTATAGAGTTCCAAAATGTTGGGACCGAATTAGTAGAGGTTTTCTTATCACATTGTACGACTTTTGATTTTCAAAATTCGCATTCCCTAGTTGTGGGTCCCATCGTGCTTCTGTTTGCCCACCATGTATCTGCTGCGAGCCTGCAATAGTTTATAGAAGTTTTATAATATCAAGGGGTCCGCTGTTTACACCACCTTGACGCTCTCTCGGCTTAGTGAGATTTATAGAAATGTTATATTATTGTGGGGTCCGCTGTCTCCCCCAACAATCAAACACTAGTAGAACTTAAATAAACGGAACAACCAAAAATGGAACATACGTGGCAAAAACAACTGCCTTTATTTTATTTAGTTGATAAAGATAGTATTTTATCCTAATCTCGTTTTTTATCCTAATCTTGATTACTGTCTTTATTCAATTTAGTTGATAAAGATAGTATTTAACACACTATCAAAATCTTGTTTAATTAATACACTATCATACTAAGATCAAAGAAACCAAAAATGGCCACTTACATTAATTTTTTTTTTGAATTGAAAAATAATAATAATAAAAACTTATAAAATGAGTGACTAGAGCAGATCTTGGGCTTTTAGGGAGAGAAAGTAGTACGTTGAGTGAAGACAGAGAAGAGAAGAGGAGTGGAAACCAGGAAGGATTTGCGAGCTAGATGGGTTTTTTTCTTTAACTTAATTCCTGTTTCACCCTTTGGGTCATTTACTTAGTTTAATAAAACTTAAATTAAGATTATATCGTAACCATTAGATCTGTGGAGATGGGAGGCAGGGATTTGGAGTGAGATTGGAGTCACAATAAGGGAGTCATTATAGCCGGCTCGCTTAAATAAAGGCAGTTGTTTCGCTAGATCTTGTCTCCTTCATTTTGGGTTGTTTTGTTTATCTAAGTTTCACTTGTGTATGATTGTTGGTGCGGAATGCCAGGGACTTTAAGGCCTCTATAAACCCATACTAAGTCGAGAGGGTCAGGGTATAAGCTACCACAATGGATACAGTAGTAGGCAAATGGGCCCCACAACTGGTTGCTTACCCAGAACAAGCGGAGAGCTCTTCCATCATTTGAGCCCGCTCAAAGAAGGTGGGGAAACCTCCAAAAAGGTTTTTCTTCTTCTTCTTCTTACTCATCCTCTGCTTACAACTGGATCCCATGACCTATGGTGTGGAAACCAAAATTGCTTCCATCAGGCCGTCTTATGTCGTTCTTGCAGACCCAGGAATTGCTTTTTGGTGTCTGGAGTAACTTTATTCCACCAGTATCGTAAGGTTCCTGCGAAACCTTCTACCAAGAGCTGAATGCATCTGCTATAGCCGAAGCGGTCATATGGCAAAGCAATTTGGTTACCTGATCTTGATTTAGCTCATCAATACTCCAAGGATAGATAGTTCTGGTGTTGCATCCGCTTTGGAACTGGACTAGATTACCGGAGCATATAGGTGCTGATGTTGGTTTCCATTTCTCGTTTGTCTCTGTAGCTATTGAAGGCAGCAACTTGCCTTTCATCACTAGAAATTACCATAACTACTTTGTCATCTGTGGGAACACAAATAACTTCTCGAGGGAAATCATCATCAGTAGAGGAGTCGTCATCGGATGATGGACAATGATCTAATGCCCTAACTCCTTCGAATGGGAGGTTGTCCAGTTCTGACTTCAACACCATTGATGATACGAATTAGCCTGACTGGAACAAGTGGAACCTGAGCCTGACTGGGGCTTCCTTCTTCTGTTTTTACTGTTGAGTGTTACATGATGGACTATTTAGTCTGCCGTGTCGGATATTTTCCCAACAACAGAAATTGGCTCATAGGCTTTGTTGTGAACTGCTGCTCGTATCTCTTGTAGCTCATCACGTGCAGCTGTGTAGCTTTCTGTTTATTGCTCGTAAAGCCGAATGACGGATGTAGCTTTTCACTGGACCTCACATTTTGAGTTGACCGCAAACGGGCGGCACTGAGATTTTCCTCATCATCTAACTTCAGAGTATCCCATTGTGGGAACTCAGAAGTAAGTTCAACACCGTCAATATTTTGCTAGGTGCACTGATGCACCATTCCGATTCATTTACTGTCACATAGTCAAGAAGAGATGAGTTCGCACCTCTTAGTTTCGCTTCAATCCAAGCATCCCTGATTTTGCATCTAGGTATCTGATTTTAAGAAATTCTTCAGCCATTGTTCTCTTCCGCAGTCGTCCCTGTACTTCTTGTTCTCGATCTTTAGATCATCAGGAATGTCATCGGTGCTACTTTTGTTATGATGAAGAGCTCCAACAGTTCTTTGTGCCGACGAGCTTCTCATGCTTTCATACGTACTTTCTTAGATCAGGGTAGTCAGTTGTAGATGCTCAGGATATATGGTAGGATACTAGGATGTTTTCGAATTCTAGTGTTGAATTTCCGTCTTCTTCAATGCAGATTGACGACTCTGCTGCTCATTGTAGGCCCTTTGATTAATCTGTGAACATCTTGTTTGGAATCTAGCTTTTTTACATTGTAGTGGAGTCAGTGAGTCACTTTTAACGGTTTGTGATAGAGAGTTGAACATAGCTGTTTTGGCAAAGATCCAAAAGGTGGTCAATGCATAGAAGTTTCCTTGACACCTGAAATGTTCAGACTCAGTAGTTTTCCCATGGTCATGTTTAAGATCTCCTGGTGCCCATTGCATCGCCTCAGTCCTCACAGATTGTGTGGATTAGCTCCATTAGAGACTCATTCAGTAGCTTCCTGAATAGTTAATTTGATTGTAAATTTTGGGTTGAATATTACCACCATGATTTTTTTTTTTTTAATATCATGGAGAAGTCTAATTCCATTACGCAATTGGATTTAGGAAAGTATTAGGTTATTTGAAATGTAGTAAAACTTGAACAAGCTTCTGCCCGTACTAGAAGATCGAGAAACCTGTGAACTGTATCAAGATGGTGTCGCAAGTATTAAATTACATCTAGGAATTGTAAGAGTTAAAGTACATCTAGGCAAGTGATATTTCCAAAACTATGGCACATTGATGAATGAAGTAGAGAAATTTGGGCATTTTGTTATTTGCACAGAATATCTCTTTTATGGCCTCTTTCTGAAGGATACAAATTCTTGAAATATATAAGGGATTCAGCATTAACACTATGTATGTTTTTCAGGATGATTCCTGAAACCGATTCAAACGTTATTGCAGGAAAAGTTGCAAGCAATATGTTTCTTTTTTAATCCCCCGAAAACAGCAATAAATCTGTATTCTATAGCTAAATTAAATGTATAGATAGCATTCTTGAGTCCTTTTTTTATTGTTTTAACTTCTTAGAAGAAAACCTTGACAATCCTTTTTTATTTTCTTTTGCTTGCAGACTATATCTCAGGCCCTCGCTACTGCACGTGAACATCGGATTTTAAAATGACTCGAGAAAATTCAAAAAAGGTGGGTAAAAGCCATATATACATGTTATCCATTCCCTTTTAATTTTCAGGGTTGGGGTACAATACAACATGTGAGTCTACAATCTACATAGATTTTATTTTCTCAAATGTATTGAATGAGGATTCTCATTTGATTATATCGTTGAGGTGATAGTCAATTCTTGGGTGGAAAGTCATCCAAGAAATTAGTTTCTTTGATATTCTGTGGAGAAGTGATCCAGTCGATGATTGAAAGGATGAGTGGTTGTATAGATCAGTTGGGTAATTAGACGTTTCATGCTCATAATGTGTTGAGCATGATAGGAACAACATCAAACAATTTAATCTGAATTGAGCATGATAGGAACAACATCAAACAATTTAATCTGAAGCTTTTTTCACCAGCTTTACTTGTTTAATTGATTTAATGGGTTTATGTTACCAAATGAGATCTATAGGTTGTTCCCACATGATGCTTTTAAAGATTTCATAGACTGAAAAGAGTTGATAATTTGATTCTGGTATCATCGGTCATTAAAACAAAACATAGTTATTCCACTTGATTATACAAGTGATCCCAGCAAACAACTGATAATAATGTCTTGATGATGCAAATTATGAGCAGTTTTAAGAATCTGATCGATTGGGGTACTCAGCAATTGGTGAACGCAACTTGTTGCTTTTATAGCTTTAGGCATCAAACTAAATGAAAACTATATAGTTGAGATCATAGGTGAAAAAATCGTTTTAGTCCGGATATCCGATCTCCAAAAAACCGGATTATTCCGCGAATATCCGACCTCCCATGTCGGATTTTTGAGGTTTGGTAAATTCAAATGTACTGGAATTTTTCGCGGATATTCGCGAATATTCGCGAAAAATTCGGAAAATTGGGAGGTTTTCTGCACTTTTCGTGTTTTTCTTCTGATTTCGATATATAAACTTATAATTAAAAGAAAAACATACATTACAAATTAAACACACGACAAATCATACAAGGAAGCTAAGACGGAACTATTACACAAGATAGTTTTACTCATAGGTGAAAAATCGTAAATATCGGGCGGATATTCATAGAACTTTTATATGTTTACAATACAAGAACTAAACACAAACAACCTCATTACAACTCAACCTATAGTTTTATTTTAATAATCAAAATAAAAGACATGCTAACCCCAGAATGATAGACGCCCCATGTCAAACCGATGAGCTTCGAGTCGCATACGTGTGGGGACGAACTCAGTACAGTAATATTCCCATGACATTGTTTGCTCGTACGACCTGAATTGGTCAATATGCATATCATATGCATCTTGATCCATACAATACGGAGCAAATGATTCAAAGATAGGAAATCTCGAGTATTGTTGAACCGGCATTAATGTATCGGTTGATTGCACGTCCGACCCACTTGTCATTGGGGCCAACCAACTCTCTATATTAGGAAACCAAGAACCACTGTCATCTGGTTGGGTTTGGTAGGATGGTACACTGGAATCATCACTTTGGGAGGTTCCCATGTTACCATAAGAAAAATGAGGGTAAACATAGGTAGGTTGGATGTTGGTTTGAGAATAAGGGAGGTTCCACGAACCTTAGGAAGAAAACTGGTCAGGAATGTTCCATAAACCTTGGGAAGATACCCTAGATGATTCTGTTTCCGTTTTAGGATGCGGTCTTTTCTGTCGAGGTCGTTTTCCTTCTCTTGGTTGTTGCCATCCAGCATGGTCTTCATCTTGGGTGGCAAAAAGAAATTGAGACTCCCCCGTAAAATGAATCGCTTCTGGGGTGCGCTCTTTTAGTGAATCACTGGCTTCTGATCTTTCCCTTTGACAACCAACATCTACGTTTTGGTCACTATCTCCATCATCATCATCGGAAGGTGAACGTGAACGTAGAACTGATTTACTTCTGAACAGGTCACTACCATCACCACGAATATTGGGATGGTCCCCAACGGGGTCATCAGGAGAATCACGAACGTCAAACATTGTGTGTCGTGGTTCTTCGGGCAAAATATTGCTCTTGGAGGGCCATGAAGTTCGTCGCGAAAGTTTCCAAACGTCTAGTGCCTTTTGGACCTTTTTTTGATAATCTCATCGAAAATTCTAGTTCGGGGGGATTAAAAATAAATGTGTTAATTTTATAATCGAAAATTTCATAAATTTCGATAAATATCGGTTTTTGCCGAATATTTCGTGAATATCCGATAAATGTCGACCGGCATGGGGTGTTTTAAATTCCGTTTATATGCCGTATGCCGTACCGATCCGATCTCCAAAAAAACGGAATATTTCGTGAATATCCGGTCGGCAAAAACGATTTTTTCACCTATGGTTGAGATAAAATCTCAGTGCCAATTAGCTTCACTACCATTTTCTATACAAGTCAACAAAATGATGGTAACTTTTGCTAATCCAGTCAAAGCACCGCAATGTGTAACCAGTGAGTGAGTAATCTATGGCTTAGAGTCTTTAAATGAACTCGAAACTAGGGTTACTGAACTTAGGAGGTCGGTCGACCTAATGCTTTTGGTATTGCAGTGCTGCTATTTCCATGTCTGCAGCACCTCTGTAGCCACCAATTTGATTATCTTGATTTATATGCACTGGGTATCATAATGATCGAAGACTGAAGAGATACCTTTATGCCTAGTCTAGTGGTTTTTATAGAACAGATATATCAGATCTTTAACAGTATGTTTTTCTCTTAACAATAAGGTTTGCAGGCATTACAAGTTCACTCACTTTAATTTGTTGACGTTAAAAATAATACAGTACTGCTGTTGATGTTGGTTGCTGATATCTGTTTCCAATCATAAGGGCATCTCTAATGGTTGGGCAAATTTGATGGTCCACGTATACACATTTAATGATAGTTTGATGAAAATTTTGCTTTGAAAATGTGCTCCATCTAATGGTTCATCAACTAAAGCGGCTAATGGATGACCGCTTCACTAAAGCGGCCCCCCAACACTCACTTCACTTAGTTAAAGCGGCTAATGGATGACCGCCTCACTAAAGCGGGTCCCCAACACCCGCTTCACTTAGTTAATGGGGCTGTCCAAGTGCCACTTAGTTAAAGCGGGCTTTGAAGTGCCACTTTAAGCGGCACTTCATTAGCCGCTTTAAGTGAAGCGGTCTTCTCTTGCCCGCCTCACCCAGTATCAAACCTTAAGCTTTTCATCAAAATTTCATCAAATTTGATGAACTTTTGATGATTTTTGCAAAAATATCAAATTTGAAAAACTTTTGATGGTCCATTAGATGGAGTTTTTTTCACTTTTTCATCAAATTTGAATTTGATGATAGATTTGAAGAACCATTAGAGATGCCCTAAGCTTTTAACCAACCAACTAACCATTAGTAGATTCTATATCCCATTACCCCCCACCAATGCCATTAAGACCCCCCACACCACCATAAAAGCTCAAAACCATGAGCAACTCTCTTCTAATAAGTGGAATAACATGCAAAACCTTCTTCTGAGTTCTGCCCAGTGTTTTATTGATGCAGAATGATTGATGGGATCCCACCACTAAGATCTGCTTGATTTGTGCACTCTGATCAGATCAGAAATATCTCAATTATTGGTTCAAATTCTAGGCCCCATTCACTTCACTTGCACCTTGATCTTCTAAAGTAAAGTAAAGACTATCTCTTCTTTATCTCCCTTTCTCTCTGTGTTTTTATACTGTATGTTGTTTTGAGAGCAACGAGGAGACTGACACACATACATATGATATATCTACTTCATCTTTAATTCCAAACCAATAATGTTATTTCTGATGTGGTTGGTTCACCACCCATGCATGTAATGTATCCACAACATAAAGAATGTGCAATAAGGTATTTGAATGATATGTTTTTTTTTCTCCCATTTGGGTCGGTTTTCTGTTGTGTAATATGAATTAGCCATAGGTTTTGCATGAAAATTATTTTATACTACAGTATCACAGTATTAATTTAAGCTGTGATCACTTGTAATTAATTAAAACTTTGTTCCAAGAGCTTTGGATTCCTTTTCAGTTTTCACTGAGAAAAAAAAAAATCTAATGACTTCTACTTTAGATCATCAAAACCTGCTACTGTACTTTAGTTACTATGTTAATTAATTAAATCTGGTGTATTAATTTTGTCTAATGATGAGCCACATACTTAAAAGTCAGACTAATATATACTCCTAGTGTTCTTTTTAAGTTACAATTGACTTCATTTGGTTGAAACAAAAAGAGTGAAAGGTTTTAGTGATTTTTAATATCATGAAAGTTAGTGTCATGTGAGTGAAACCATGAATAACTACTGTAAACTGCTTTTGATAACCCTAAACAAATTAAAACTCTTGTACTTCTTCTTCAACCAATCTTCATAAACCATCACATGATGAATCTTATTCATGATTCATATATGCAACTATGCAAGTTGAATAACAAATATGAATTCATATAGATAAGTGCATGTGACCACGTATCATGAGGTCAGACACCATTAGATATTCTTGAGATTATTTACTAAAAACATCCAAAGGCACATAATTTCCCAAGCACATGTTATGAAGGTGTTTTAACAATAACTTTGTTCAATCTATGTCCATTGAAAATAATATTAGTACATTATGAGTTACAGTATAATCATCAAGTTAATCCCACTGTTAGGCCCGTAGATCGATTTGTACGAATGTCTTTATTAGCTTAATCTTTGACCAAATTATTAGCTTTCACCTTGTTAATCAATTCTTTAATCCAAATTGGCCTAGTAGTGGAACTCATTTTCTTTCCTTGTTTGTTAAGTATGTTTAATGTACTTGGTGGCTTTAGAACATGCATGACCAAAATGACCTTATATATATTTTTTGAGTCTGCAGAAAAAGTCTTCCTTTTTATTTAGAAAAAGATTGAGTTGGCAAGTTGAAGTGTGTAGTTCTAAACTTCTTATATACATATTCATCAACAACTAAGTTTGATTAAGAATTTTTATTAGTATCACCCCTTGAATTATGAAAGTTGTTTGAATTAAAATACATTTATGAAAAATGTTTTATATGAGTTTCAATGCATTATTAGTAGCCACCTTTTGATCTTTGGTTTTGGTAGGATTTAAACAAAATTAATCAATTTAACAACCCAATCTGAACTTGATTAACAATTTTGTTAAGAATGAAGAACTGATCGATAATCTTCCAAATAATACTGCATTTTATGATAAACAAACATACAACTCCCTTACAGATGTTGAAAGTTTACAAAATCCTTCATCTTTTTAATCAACTTTGTGTCAATCACGTTGGTTGCTCTACTGCCAATCACATTTCTTCTCAATCATCAAATAATCATTAAGCTTATATATATATATATATATTTTGCTTAATAGTATTCAACCAACTCATCAAATCATATGGTAGTTCAAAAATTCTAAATTATTTTGTCACTTAATTGCTAAGTTAGATATATTAACTTGTATAATTATATTCAAAGGGCAATTACATAAATTCAATATATATGTTCCAGAGATTGTGAACTTGTAATTGTTTAAGTTACATGAAGATGGGCATTTCACATGGAATTCACCTGATTGCCATCTTCCACGATCTTCCAAACACACTCAAAATCCAATAAACAAAATAGAAAATTATATCTCAATTAATAACATAAAATTTATATCAACTTACAGATACCAAGACAAAGATGAAGCCTAAACTAGACTAAACTAAACCATACATATATATATAGCTCACCAGATCCCCCTGTAGCCTCTGGGTTTTGACTGATGATGCAGTTGGATCAGAATCCTAGTAATAAATTAACCCAAGGATTTAGAAAAGGTCCCCCCATCAGCCCCTCTCTTACCTCCCCTTATTTGTTCAAGTTTGTGTATACACCAATTAAACCTATTATAAGGCCATTGGCACTTTGGCAGGGGAACTCACCATGTCCATAGACATTGTTTAGTCATGCATGCAAACATGGTAAAGGAAACTCAAAAAACAAAGTAGAGGGAACTTTTGATTAAGTTTAACAAGGAGATCAGTTATTAGTTACAGTATTAGTGTGAATAGAAGCCCTTATAAAGTTTGACTGTTGAAACTTGAAACTGTAAATGGATCAGAAACCAAAGCAATAATTAAGATTAGAATACAGACTTGATCTTAGTCTAGAAAACACATGAAATTTCTTAAAAAGAGTAGCAGTACTAGCTTAATATAGAAACCCAAGAAAGCTTAACTTTCTGAAATCTCAGGTAGTATTAAATAATCAAACTCTTTTATGGGTCTTGTATCATTGAAGAAGTTAGAGCAAAATAATAAATTCAACCAACAGAAAGGGAGATTCCTTAAGGACAGAGAGAGAGAAGAGATAAAAAGATTAAACAAGTAGAGTAACAGAAATGCAAGAACCAAGAAGGCCCAATCACATGAAGCCTGGAAACTACTCATCAAAGAGACTAAATAAACATAACCACTTGCTAGGTTAATTTTGATTCTCAAGGCAGTTGCAACAGCAACCATAGTAATACTACTGTATATTTTAAAAATAATAAAACTCAACCCAAGGAGTCTATATAAGTTGTTCAAATCTCAACACCAACCATCAGAGTTGCACTAGGAAAAAAGCATCTCAAAGAAGAAAAATAACTTAACTGTTTCTCTATCTAGTATAGCTTCTATCATATTGATGGATTCAAAGAAGTCTAACAAGATCAGTGAGATAGTTAGACTTCAACAAATCCTCAAGAAATGGAGAAAGCTTGCAAATGCACCAAAGAATGGATCCAAAAGCAGCACCAGCACCACACCTACTAGTAGTACCAATGCTAGTACCAATAAGAGTATCAAGTTTCTGAAGAAGACACTTTCTTTCAATGATAACTCTGTTTCGGCATTTTCGAGTGACGTTGTTCCCAAAGGATTTCTTGCAGTATGTGTAGGTAAAGAGTTAAAAAGATTCATAATCCCAACAGAATACTTGGGTCATAGAGCATTTGGAATGTTGCTTAGAGAAGCTGAAGAAGAATTTGGATTTCAACATGAAGGAGCATTGAGGATTCCATGTGAGGTCTCTGTCTTTGAGAAGATTTTAAAGGTTGTTGAAGAGAAAAAAGAGGTATTCTTCATGCAAGAGTTTGTAATTAATGGAGAGAAAGATATGATTGGATGTTGTTCAGTAGAAGCTGAGCTAACTCAATCTCTTCATCTTCATAATAAGCCAATGTGCAGATAATTTCATCTTTGTTTTTTCATAATTCAAATTTCTTGCTTTCTGTTCTTCTTCTTTTTTGTGAAGGCAATGTATGTGAGAGAGATAGAGATAGACTAAAAAGGATTATCATAGAAAATTTTCAAGTGAATAAGGTAGAGCTAATCATGTAGCAGAGTAGCAGACTATCCATATGTTCTTGTACTCCATTCTTAATTTTAGATATTCCAATTCCATATTATTGTTAGTGACCATTTATTCTGTTCATATCAATCTATTTAGTGGAGATATGTGTGTATGCTTGTTCATATATATATATATATATAACAGCAAAATGCATGTTAGATGGATCTAATCACACAAAACGTTGTTAAATCCAAATCGAAAACATATATAACACAATATATAACACTCTATAATCTATTAACATGTGGAGATTAAACATTGAGGTTAATAATGCTTGAATGGTGGAGTGGACCAATTTAGTCACATACATGGAGTGAGAAAAGTGATGTATACACTAAATATGTACTGCATATTGCTTCAATCAGTGCAGATAGTAGTCCTGTCTGGTTAAGAGTATAGTTAAGAGTTAAGATCAACAACTTCATCCATTTCTCATCCACAGTCCATGCCAAGATGCCATGAGCACCTTTATTATTTCATTATAGACGAAAACACAATCACAACTTACTACTTAATTAGTTACCATTGTCTCAAGTACATACTGTAAATTAATTACACCAATGCTAGTGGTGATAAGAATGCATTATACATATTCTAGTTAGCTAGCTAGCTACAGTACTAGATCGACTATAAAGAAAGGTTTAGAAGTTTAGAAAATGTTTATTCCATCTTAAGTACTCGAGTTGTACCATGCATAAGTCCAAGCTAATAATTAATGACGATTTTGTTACGGAATTGTCCTGAATTAGTGATTGTGTCGTGTTGTTAATTAACACTAACTAATACTAATAAATTATACTTAACCATTGTACTATAGAAGAACTACTAGCTAGAAACCTTATTCGTGATCGATCTCCAATATAATGTGCTTGCATGTGATGAAAATATAGATTAAATTTCATGAAAAGATATTGTTTCTTATAAATAAACATTCATTTTGCTCCTAACTAACTAACTAAGGTAAGTAACCATATCATGTAAAGTTGCCCATGTAAAACCAAACTAAATATTGATATATTTTTTTCAAGCACATTACCGCAATATCAGATGTACGTACAGAGATGATCGACACACATACATGTATAAATGATTTAATTCAATCCCAAAAATTACTTAATAATTCAAGAATACATATTCACCCATACGGTTATGTCTATTGAGAAAAATATATACTTGGAAATTGGAATTCGATGATCCAAGAAACTCCTAGCTCCTTTGTTAGAAAAAACTATGATAATTAACCCACACTGAGTTAATTAACCTGCTTTTTAACATGAACCATATCAAGGGTATGTAATTAGGATTGATTGACAAGAGAAGCACGCTGCAGGCAAGTCGTATAGTGCCAGTGTGTCAGTGTGCCAGGTACTGTATCCTTACAAACGAGGACACTGTGGAGCAACCTAGCTACGCGCCTACGCAGCTGCCTTTACAAAGAGTTTGTAAACTGCCATATTCCCAGCTGGTTTGGTTTGGGAATTTGAACATTTAGCCTATTTTGAATTTGGTATACTGCTATGTTATGGGTAGAAAAAAAAAAAAAAAAATCTAATAATGGGTAGGGTTGGGTTGGGCCAATCTATAATCCATTGTGTGTCAAAGAGCTTTAATTACGTTTACTAATAATTTTAAAGATATAATTAAATCAACAGTTGGGCATTTGGTCTAGTGGTATGATTCTCGCTTAGGGTGCGAGAGGTTCCGAGTTCAATTCTCGGAATGCCCCCTCCTCTCTTCTCCTCTTGCCCTTATAGCTCAGTGGTAGAGCGCCAGTCTTGTAAACTGGAGGTCCGTAGTTCGATCCTGCGTGAGGGCACTTTTTTTTTCTTCATTTTTTGCGTATTTTTAGTCTCTTTGTCTTCTGAGCAATGTCCCCTTGCTGAGTTTTCCATGTTAATACCAATGAGGATTAATTTGCTTGGTTTTGGAACAGCAATGGCTTGTATATAACCTATACTCTGACAGTAATATCTACCAGTTGTGATGGTCAGTTCCAGGTATTTAGTTTAGCGTTGAGAGTCTTCTTCACTTGGTTGCTCGGCTCTATGTTATGTACCCTTCATAAATGTAGTCCACTCATTGTTGTCATGCTAATGACTCCATGCCATTTTCATTAGCATGGATAAAATTAACTCTTTCAGAGATTTCAGTACAATGCCTCCTTCGTCCTTGGGTTGGCAGGTTTTTTCCCAAGCCTTTTTTATCATTTTTCTCATTCCTAGATTGGCTGACCATATGAAGTTTCTGAGTATTGTTATGCATAGCGATGCCAGTCATAATTTGCTTAACTAACAATATTCTATTCTAAGGGGTAGAAGTTTCCCTGCACAGCTAGAGGCCTTTTCCAGTTTTCTTATTTTTTTCCTGTTAAGTCCTTAGTGTGTTCCTCAATGAGACTAAAAAATTAATGCAAAGCCTGTAAATTTTATTTCTGTAGTACAAATTACCTAAAATAAGGGAAGACCCCAGGAAGGCAAGACATTCAGAATTCAGTAGACAAAATGAAGATAGATGTGTTTTTTACCTTTCTATAAACAGGGCATTCACTGAAATTTTGAATTTGAACAGGCTCAACAAACCCCAACATATCTAGCCACTTTAGGACATACCCTCAAACCAATGCGTACAACCAGAGAGAGCTAGTTTATTGTTTATCAACTGTAGTATTATGACAGGCATAGGCGCATAGCCAAGAAAAAAGGCCTAGGGGCATGTTCGCCCATTCCTGGTTGATCAAGAACCTAAAATACATACATGAATACTGAATACTGAATGAATAGAAAGATTGATCCTACTGCGAATAACATAACTACAAGAATAAACATTGTTCACCCCAGATATTATAATCAATCAACTAGTAGTACCTGATCCCTCCTGCCAGCGTTATAACTTCACCAAACACATTAATCTAAACGTCAACCCAATAAAACAGTGGGCACGAAATCACATGACAATCAATTAAGACAATAAAACTGTTCTGAGGATCATCCTATTCCTTTACCTCAATTCCTCCCAAAGAAACACAATGAACATTTCATATCATTATAAATCCATTGGAGCCGGTTCTGGGCTCTGTTCCTGCATAGTTGCACCTTGATCAGTAACTTCCTCCCCGCTTATCTCAAATGACTCTATCAGTTCTTGAATGACCTCCTGGTCCAATATGTGAAAAGGTTCCTCTGCGCCAACCACAGCAACAGTACAGATGGAACTGGTCAGCTTCTCACCTTGTAAAGTTTCCTTGATGGCAAAGAGTGCAACCTTGATGAGATCCTCACGAGAAGAGTTCATGAAAGACTCAAACTTGCGCTCTAAGTAAGTTTTAGCAGCTTGGGAGCGCGACCCAATGGCAAAAGCCTGATATTCAAAATAATTCCCACTGGGGGAATTGTAATAAAGGTGTGCTCCTGATTCATCCAAGCCAGCAACCAACAGACCTACACCATAAGGCCGTTTCGAAGATCGCTGTGTGCAGACCTGCAAACCATAATAAAACATATGGTGATTCAAAGTCGAAATACATGATTATGGTTAAGATAACAATAGACAGATGAAGGACAATATGTAGAAAGTGTTCAACATATGTGGTAATCAGTAGAATAAAAGAGCCACTTCTAACATAATTTATAATCAGTGAATCAGTCATTCAGCGGTAAGGTCCAATTAAAACTGCACACTTTTCCTATTAATTCAAAGGGCTCCAAACTCAATCCGTTGAATGAACTCTCAACCAAGTAACAAGAATATAAAATACACGCTGGTACTAGTTAAGACCACGGCAGACCAAGGCAACATGCTGGTACTGGTTAGTGGGTGATAGTACGAGGAAGATCCATCAGCCTAGATTGTAAATGATTAGGGACTGATTCCTTACACAAAATTTCAAACTAGGGACTCTGAATGGTTCTTCAACTTTACAAAGTACACAACAAAATCAATAATAACAATATGGAAATAAATTTAAAACAAACTGATGTAAGTTTCATATACGATCCCAAGAATGCTGAAACACATGCTCTAAATGCCTTATTTCAAACTTTCCATCAAGATTCTACATGTTCTATGACATTTCAATAATAAGTATGACCTTTCAAGAATAAGTCATGAACAAAGGTCATGCCCAAGAATGAATTCAGGGAATTTTAAAGATACATGCTACAGGGACATGAGAAGTTGGAGAATGTGGGTCTAGACCTTCAAAGAAGTTTATGCCATGAAGACACAGATTGTAACTTTTTGCATGTAGATGATAAATAGACAATGATAAAAATTTAGATGGTGCAATGTTTTCAACCCATAGGCAGGGAGGGGCGAGCTTTAAAGCAAATGGAGCATGGATTGGGTCAGTAGCTTTGTCATCTTGAATTTGCAAACTAGCTCCTCTCTCAATAACAAGGTATTGGCTCCCTTAAGCATGCCAGAAAAGAATATGAAATTTTACTGGTTTTGCGCTAGAGATGTTACAGTTCACCAAACATGCTAATTGTCAAATGAGCTTACTGCTAATCATTAGTGTGATATGTTATATTTTTAGTGCTTCCAATATCATAAGTACGTTCAAGATATGTCAAGGGGACGTGTATTAATTGTGGAATGTACAAAGTATCCTCATGTTCTATTTGCCTCCAATACTTATGACATGGCTTCCAGGACTTCCTGGTGCATGCAATGACGTTATAGGCTTTACACGACCCGACAGGTTGCCAGGTAAAAAGAAGTAAATTTCACCTCTCTGCCATGGGCAATTCTGTAAAGCCATATCATCTTATATGACCATTCCTGGCACCAAAGGTGAGTGTTTAAAGTCACAACTCTAGTATATTTACAGGTAAAGAGAATCTGGGGCACCATGGCATAGTCAACCATCTCATAGACTTATATAAACAAAAAGTGTGATATTATCTCTCAGTTCTCACTGACATACAACATACAAAGCCATGAACAAGCTCACTTAATGAACACAAAGAATGACTAAGTGTTCAAATCTGTCTCTACCGACATAGCCAAAGAAAGGTCACATCGTCATGCATGCATTCTGGAAGAAGTGGCCAATTGGATAATAAAACTAGCATTACTTGATTCGACCTAGAAAGGTAAGGTACAAGGATGCTTTCAAGGCCCCAAAACTGTTCACTCCAGACCACAGTAATCTATGCATGTGTTACTCTCTCCCTATCTTCCAATTCCCTGAAATACATTTCCTCCCATGAGCCTTTGAGCAATTTCATCCTCTCACTTTTTATTTATGCAGATTTAGGTGGACAGGGAAAATCTCCATGATCAGGTAAAGGAAACATGAATACCCTTATTCTCAAATCAACAACAACAACAATCAGCATTATCCTCATATTGGATCCTTCCAACCAAATAGATACTTCATGTATTACTTTCTCCAGCTTTTTTTTTTGTAAAATTGTATACAACCATATACAATTCTTGTCAGAGATGATACAGGACTTGTCAGGTAGTCAGTTAGCAAAGGTTTGGGAGTGTGCACAAGCTATCAAGCTGAGGGTAATGGAATCTCGAATCTTTGGAGATAGTTTTGGATAGAGGTTGGAGGTCTATTAATATAGAGTTTGACTCACAGGCGGCAGTGGCAGCATTTGAAAGGAATAAAACTCCATGGCACCTCAAAGCTATATGGAGACAGTGTAGAAGGAAGGTTGAGGGGATAGAATTGACAGCAATATGGACTGAATGTAACTTTGCAAAAGGCAGCAAAGCAAGGATCGGTAATGAACAACAATGCCATCTCATTGGTAGATGGCATAACACCTTCGATTAGAAGGATAAAAGATGAACGCTCGATTTATTTCAGATTTGTTTGAATGAACTGAGCTTATGCTCATTTTTGTAACCCCGATGTTTCTCAAATTTTTAATGGAATACGAAACATACTTAGCAAAAGAAAAAAAGTATACTGTGGCATTTCAAACACTTGAGATGATCAATTATGGGGAAAAAAAAAACATTGATTAGATATTCTTTTGTCACCTACAGTAAACTAATAAGATCACGGTGAACTAGTTGATAATATACTTTTCTGATCCCCCAATATCATGCGATCCCCAAGTGAGCAAAATATTACCATTACTCTCTTGCATTATGTTATTAATCATGCATCAATTTAACCTACTTACTTGATTCAAGCTATATCACCCCCAAAACAAAATCAAATCAACACAAACAATCCAAATTGAGTTAACTAATTAATGGAATTTTATAGAGCAACTCATCATTATAACAAACAATTTGACAAGCAAAAAAAAAAACTAATTTCTCCCAAAACCCTAAAACCCTTGTATTCTACTTCATAGTTTCAATCTAAACCTAAAGTTCACGCAAATCAATTTTAAAATAAAGAAAACCCTAAAAAAATAAAAAAGAAGAATGTCTGACCTGAGATTTATCAGCTAACTGAACAACAAGTCGATTAACAGGAAGTGGAGATTCATAAGTGAAGTTATAATTGATACATTCAGATCTAAGAAACTTAGAAAGAACACGAGCATCAGCAGTAAGACCAGCAATAGCAACACCAATATGATCATCAACTTTAAAAATCTTCTTTTGATAAGAAGAAAGTTGAGAATTTGTTTTGTTAACACTAGCTAAAACAATGTGTGTTTTAGATCTAAGACAAATAGCAACAGAACCATGTTTCTCTGCTTCCATTGCATATTCCACTTGAAATAATCTTCCTTGTGGACTCCATGTTGTTACATCTGTGTCGTAATGATTTCGAAACATCTTCTTCTTCGTCTTCTTCTTGATGTTCTCGAGTTCTTATTCAATTTCTTCTTCTTCTTCTGGTTTCTTTTATAAAGTTTGGGAGTTTTCTTTTGGAAAATTATTTTAGGGTCTGTTTGGATAGACGTGTTTTATGATTTAAGGTTAAAATTTTGTTACATTACGCAAAATTTCGAAGGGCATAAACCAATATTTGAGAATTCATAATCACCAATATCTACGAAATTTTGCGAAACTCGACTTGCAAACTATGTTTCCAGTGTCACGTATGCCGTTATTTCAGGAATCAAAATTTCCCTCGAAAACTCGCTCGAAATTTTAAACTATGCTAGAGTGTACTTAAATTTGGTAGTAAAACATAAAGCAATCGTCTTGGACATACCATTATGGTATTTTTTGTGAGTAGGTGGCAAATGGCCATTACATGCAAGAATGAGGAAGACGCAAATCAGACTATGTTGCTGACCATTTCATCCGGTCGGTTTTTGCTGACAGTGTACAGGCCAAAAAGCAGGTAGCTATTTGGTATTTTGCAGGACAGATTGTTTCTACTGCTAGCATGGTGACTCAGGGACTGAAGCTGGAGGAGGCATAGGGACTAGGAAGTTTGTTGAATGGGTTATGCAACACATCTTACTTCTGCTGTACATTTGGAACAACAGGACAGATCAAGCTTTTTCTTTTGTTGCCACCACTTATGGAACAAAGAATCCATTGTAATTTTAGTACATTTCAACATATGAGCATATCAGTTCCCAGTTCAGACTTCGATCTGTTTATCTGTAATTTTACTATTTTAGTGGGTTGTAGCTTGGCAATTCCATGGGTCTGTAGGGTTATTGATTTATGGATGAACTGTTGAGTATAACTCCTGGGGAAGTTAATGAAATCCCCCCCCCCCCCCACCACCACCACCACCACACACATAAATTATGCGTTTGTAAAAAAAGAATAACAAGGAGGATACCGCAATAACAAGGATGAACTGTTTTAAATATACCAAGATATAACCCTGCAAACGAAGATCAAACTGCAATCATGTACAATTCAAACACATACGAGGGTCTGAGGGTGAGAGCTTTTAGTGGTTGCCCTTTCATGATCATCGCACATAACGAACCAGAAAATGCATCTTCACCGGAGTTTAAAGTCTTCTATATACTGTATACAATATAAGACAAATTTTAGAAATCATCTAAGTGGGGGCAGATGCTATCTGCTTAGCACTCCCTTCTCCCATTGCAGATGGTTTCCGGCCCACCTTCTCCAGCTGAATTTCGATTGGTAGAACCTTCTTTGGAGCTCATATGGGAAGACTCAATAACAACCTCTCTCATCCCCTTCTTCCTTGTTTTCTGAGCCCAGTCAACTAGCCCAGCTTGTACATGCTCCTCAAAAATTGCCTTCTTGAATGAACTTCCCATCTTCATAAAATTGACAAAATAGGAACTTCCAACCAGTCAAAACTATATTGCAATTAAAATGGAAGACACATGTAGGAGCAAATGTTACTGACCTGTGTGACAATGGCATAGAGTTGTAGAGTGCTATAACTGCAAAGTACCTGAACGAACACACTGAGAAACAAAGAGAAAATATAGTGTTATCTAACGCAGTTGTGTTGCTATGCACTTAATGCACATTATGCATCTAAAGACAGCCATTAAAAATGGAAAATTGAACGAGAATTATTTCTACCTGATAACAAGTCTCGGGACAATACAATGAACTTTTCCCATGATGCAGGAGTCAAAACCATAAAAAACCTACATTTCAATGAAAAGTAAATTTTGAGCTCATGTCTACAGATTTTCCTACACAAAGCTAGAGAAGTTAACTTACCAGTATCCAAAAGAAAAATGCCATCTCAAAAGCATTATGAAATAGGATGAAATGGATCAAGAAAAGGACAATGTGGGGGCGATGGAACCAGAAATGATCATTAAGGCTGAACTACCAACTCCCCTTCTATGGCTACATGTTTCTCAGCAACCTCGTGGGCAAGTTGAGTAATTACATGTTCAAGCTTGGTGCCCACAGCAAGCAGCAGCTACAAAGTGGCTTTAGATTAGTACATACACAGTCTTGTGACCAAATAATTACTTAAATTTCACGAAATAGAATTGCCTCAAACAATATTTAAACAATTCGAGAGAAAGGATGAAAACATGGTTTGAGTTGTATCATAGATGATTGTTTTCAATCATCATTTAATAAAAGGTTCTAATAAAGCTATTTCATGTCTTCACATATATCCAGATGACAATCTATCAGCCAACCTGGTTGTTTTATATATATATATATAATGATTGGAATTTTTCAAAAATATTAATGTTTAAGATAAGAATCTTCATGGCATGTCATAGTTTAGCCAAAAGTTATTGCATAACAATGGACTAAATCAACAAAAAGAATTCGTAGATGAATGCAAATTGCAACTAGCATGCATGTAACACATGAAGCTCGCCCAAGATAGATGGTTCTGATGAAGGGAAGCCACTGTTCATGCTTATCACAAGAGATGTTAAACTAAGGATACAATTGCAAACAAGGAAGCTGGTCAGAGATTGGGACATAATAGCCTCATCAAGCATACACAGATAAAGGCTATGAGAGGGAAAGCACCAAGTGAAGACTAGATTCTACTGAACACTGATGGATCACTTGCTGAAGAAAGGGCTGGATATGGTGGGATCATTAGGAACTGTACTGGAGCATTGATCATGGGCTCATGGCATACTCTGCAGGATCTGGTACAAGGTCAATCCTGTACCTGGAACTTAAAGCTATTGCAGAGGGACTAGAGCTGGTGACTAAAATGGGTTTCAAGAAATTACTAATACACTCGGACTCTCTACAAGCAATCAGAATCCTACAAAGGAAAACTACTGCAACCTGGAGAACTACTACAATGGTAGCTGACATGTGGGAAACTCTGGAAAATCTTGAAGTCGGGATGGAATACATTCCCAGACAACTCAACAAACCAGCTGACTGGCTTGTTAATCTAACTGATACAGATGGACACTTGATTTCTTTTTGTCCACCACTACAGTCAGAACTGCAAACTCTTGTTGACTCTGATACTAAAGGCTCTTTGTACTTAGAAAATTTTGATCTCTTAATAAACTGGTTGGGGTCGATGCCAAACCCCAGCTTGTCATTTGCAAAAAAAAAAAAAAAAGATAGCTGAGGCAATTTGCTTGGAAGAAAACTGCTTGACAAAAGCATGCCGATTCAAAGAAAGAAATACAGGTGGGTAAAAACAACAACCAAGGACTACGTCAAATGTGGTATCCTTACAACTTCAAAGTGCAATAAGCTCTTTCAGCCCAATGATCAAGGTGCAAAAGAAGTTATTACTTTCTTCAGATACAAGCATAGCTAAAAAAATCATTGATATTCCGCAAATTCCGTGAGTTTGTCCAATTTTTGGGAAATCATATTTTTTAAAATGGTGGATATTCAAAGATCGGATCAAACAACGGACAAAGATTATGACCATAAACACTTAAAAAGGATGTAATCGTACCAACCACCGTAGATGAGTAGAGCTTTTTCCAATACCAATAAAGCGGCCCCTGATAAATGCATGTTGATGCACATGGGTGATCTTATTCAGAACTGCGCGTTCAATAGATAATAACTTAGCATGCATCTTCTCAATGTATTTTATCAACAATCTAATTCAGATGCAGAAATAAAAATGCATCTATAAAAATGTTGGAGGACGTAGATTTTATTCAATGCGAAATAACTTGGTACTTATGGTGCGAAATCGATTCTCAGCCACACACCTGTCTTTGCTTTACTTGGTAACCGGTTAGGATGGTTTAGGTAATAACCTTTTCCTTCTCTAGTCAAACTGACATAATGCTGACTGTATTACATAATACTGACTGTATTGGGACAATATGATGACTGTATCAACAACATCTATTTAGGCCTGTCAACTATCCAAACTGATCCATGATCCAAACCGATCCAATCCATTATCTTTCTGTTTTGGATATCCATTTGGATTATTGGATCCATTATCTTTGCTACAACAACCTCTTTCTCTCTCCTCTTTCTTTCTCTGTTTTTCATCAATGGAGGTAACAGTTGAGCGAATCGAGACAGAAGTGAAGAAAATTGAAGATCGTTATGAACTATTCGACGTTCACATCGGAGACAAACGTATCTTAACACTCTTCACTGATTGTGATTCCGTCATGAAGAAATGGGTTTCTGAACTTCGAAAAGCTAATCGAAAAAAAAAAAAAAACGGATCGGATCGGATCGGATATCCGTTAATTTATAGTGGATCGGTTCGGTTCAGCTGTACCAATTATCCATTCTGAATTGGATCGGATCAGTTCGGATCACAATACATACGGATCGGTTCGGATCAGCTTGATATCCAAACCGAACCGATCCATTGACAGGCATCTATCTTCTTTCTCTCTTGGGCTGGAAAGGATTTAATACGATGTGATAAGATCGCTGTGATTCGAATTCCGATGAGTCAAAGGATTTAATACGCCGACTGAAATCCCCAATACAGATAGTTAAGTGGAGTTAGATGGGCGTTGCATTGAACTTGCCTATAAAAGGCTGTATTGATGAAGTCCAGGTACAGAGCAATGGCATTTTCAATGAAGTCTTTTTCCTTTTCACTCCTGAGCTTTGGTGAGGAATTTGTGAGGGAGGCCGACCGAGCGTATTTGCAGCTTGCAGGTAGTGGTAGTGAAGATGAGGCCACAGAGACTGAAGAAGATGATGACAATGATGAGTCAGAGTCAGAGTCAGATTCAGAACCCAAGTCAGAAACTGATGAAGGTGAAGATTCTGATCCATTTGCAGGGTATCCAGGTGATAGTGACATTTCAGAGGAGGAGGAGGAGCCACCAGCCCGTGAGCCAACTCCAGATGATAACGAGATCAGCACTGAGGAAGAGGGCGAGGATGATGATGATGATGATCAGTTTCCATGAAGAGCTGTTGAAGAGGAGGGCCGTTCTGTGTGTTTGTGACTTGTGTGGTTTGTTTTTTTTTTTTTTTTTTTTTGTAGTCATGTAATTTTCTTTTTTTAATCATGTGCTTTTGTTTTTAATCATGTACATTTGTAATGAACTGCTTTTTTTTAATCATGTGTTTTTTTGTAATCATTTTATGAAATTAGAAATTTTGGTAAGACTATTAAATACCATGATTAAACACAATTTAAATAATAAATTAATTCAAGTTATTAGAAAAGAAAACAAGCATTTACCAAAAAGATAAAATAAAAAAAAAATAAAAATAAAAATAAAAGTAGAAAACAATATAAATAAAGATGGAACAGAGCAAAATTAAAACAGGGAATTTCAAAGATGGAATTCGCATTCCAGGGTAAATTGGTTATTAGCAAAATTAAAGATGGAACAGAGCAAGCTGGAGTAAGAAAACATGGAAGTGTAGAGAGGAAGACAGGGATATTTTAGGACATATGATCTGGACTTCTAAGATATTACAATCGGCGCAAGAATTTGTTTTCCAGAATTCTACTAAGGAAACCACTTTCCTATTTTGTAGCCTAAAAAATCTGGATTAGGAATTTGATTTCCCTAATTTATAGCTAAAATCACTCACTTTCCACGGAATCCAAATTCCGGCGAACCAAACGTATTACTAAATAATGGGCTTAAGAAATGGGCTTAAAATGAAGAGATAGTGGGCTTACTAAATAATTGATAGGGCTTAAGAAGTGGGCTTAAAATGAAGAGATAGTGGGCTTACTAAATTAGACATCTTAATATACCAAAGACAAAATATGGGCCTTGTAACTTTTGGTGGCCTTAATCGGTCGCCTACATGGAGATCCGGCCCTGGCGTTCTTCTTTGTTTTCTTGCTGCTTTGTTGCATGTTTTCTTGTAGTGTGTTGTGATGTTGTACCAAGGTTTTGGACTGGCCTGCAATAGTTCAATGCAAGATGTATGCAAGTTTATAGGTGTTGAACAACTGAAACAGGAAGAGGTAGAGGTGTGTTTGGGTCTTGGGTTTGGATCTTGGAATAGGGCTTTATTTGAGAGTAATTAATTGGCTTCAGTTTGAAAACAACAAAATGAAAATGGTCCTTAGAGTAATTAATGGGCTTCACAAAATCAGGACTAAAATAAGAGGTGTGTTTGGGTAAAATTATTGGTTCATATACACCTATCTGACCATACATGAAACCTATCTGACCATACATGAAACCATCCCCTCTTACCAACTCAGGAGCACATTTTGTATATGTTAACCACAAGGTCTCCATTTTTCAAAGCACATAAACACACATAAAATAATCTAACACTAACACATCAAAAACATCAAAACAATGAACCAATAACATCAAAATAATCTAACACTAACACAATCAACCAATAACATCAAAACTAATTCTAATAACAAACACAATAAATTAAAACAGAATCAATATAAATAGATTAAAAAACCATAGTTTACTATTAAGTTAATAAATCCTTACTACCATGCATTGTATATTTTGATATAATCTAACAACAAACAATCTAGTAGAATATATCATCATTACATAACAGGCCCGAACCGGCAAGGGTCGAAATCAAAACAACTACCACTTGCCCAGATAATGCACCCAAACCAAACCAAAAGCAAGAAATATTTGGATATGATTCCAGACGACCCAAAAAGATGACTTATATCCCATGACCTAACACCTCCCAAAGACGAAGTCTCAACCGTACCGGCCAAATATAGTGTCACCAAGGTAAAACTGCAGATCATCTTCAACATAATTTGGGTCGGTAGGGCAGTAGTGTTTGACCCTGTTCTCTTTTGCTATGATGATATCAACTGCCAACTGCTGTCTATAGAACGGGATCTCCTCCTGGCCAAACAGGAAGAGCGAATCAATTATGTTGGCCTATATATAACTCTATTGAATTGACTATATTCTTGTTACCTGGGTGATAACGGACGTGAGCATACTTCCGTTCCAAGACTCCATAAATTTCATAACAAAGATTCCGCAGTCATGCCTGATCCATAAAAGGGGTAGTTTTACAAATAAAGAATGAAATCAGAAAAATAAAGCTAGCACCAGTATAGAGGGAAAGTTCACTGAAACTTCATACATAAAATTGCGTTATCTATGTTGCTTCTGGTCAGTGGTCATTAACGTACCCATTAATTTGCTGCGGGCAATCAGGAATTTGCCGAATCAACCATGCCGTTGCCGATTTTCCTTGAGCTGCTTGACAACCAAGTTGTTGTAGTACAGCATGCACGTTTCGAACCTACGAAATCAAAGAAAAAAACAATCTTACGATTAATATTTAGTAGACAATACCAAAGAAAAAACAAGGATAAACCACACAAGTTGCTCAATTTGCACACCATGTTGGAAACAAATGGAAAAGTTCCGGATAGTTGAGACTTATCAAAGTGATTGGAGTCAAGGATTGCTAATTGGAGCTCTTTTATGTCGAACACATACAACATCCAATGTTTAGCTTTCAGCACCGGCATAACTAGCTGTGCATGCACCCCCCCCCCCCCCCCCCCAAATAAATAAATAATATAAGGATAAACCTACCATAAGAAAAATATATAAAGAATATACAATGAACAATGTACATACTCTTGTGTAGTCCCCAATCACACCCTCGAGCCTTAAACTGCGGATTGCAACTAAAATATTGAACTCGTCGTGGTTGCAAGAGAAGATATGCTGCAGAGTCATAACTTCATTAATATTAAAAAAAAAAAAGGTTTGGTTGTTCTATAAATCACAAATATAATAAACCATGTATATCAAGTATGCTAAACCATCGTCTCAGAATGCGAGTTAGTGTGATAGTGAGTTCGTCTCCCACGTGGCGTCGCCCTTTGTCGAGCATTTAACAAGGCACACCACACATCCATCATCTACAATCAGACACACAATAATTGTAATAATTTAAAGTACTGTAGAATAAAGTAGTTCACAAACACAATATGGGTCATCATAAATCACTGGCACATGTAACCTGATATGTTGAATCAATATATATTCACAATTTATTGGCAAGAAAAATCAGGGGGAAACTTCATGCTTACGGTTGGCTCAAAGTAGACAAGGAAGGTAAAAAAATTGGAACTTACCCAGTTGCACAACCAACGGTTACCATGAATTGATGAGAATGTACTGCGAGGTACTCTTTCATGCAAGATTTCTGCAATTATGCAACTACCAAGAAAGACATTCAATATTAATATATACCATAAGAAAATGTTTAACATTTTATTTGCTATACAAGGCACAAGCCATGTTTGTTTATAACACTTACTCTGGGCAGGTTTCGTCGACGATATATTTGAAAGTCTGTTTTTCTTGTTTTGTAAATCTTTGACTTGGTGTCTTCGCTGCTTTAGAAAGCTCATCCACAAAAGCTTTTGTGGTGCTCGGATGAGAGATATCTTTCTGATTTGGAGTATTCAACAACACCGGTGAATCGACATAACTTTCCATAGGTCTGAACTCGTGAAGTTTATTTTTCTTTGGAGTGTGCAGATAGGGGGATTGATTGGCCTTTCGAACGTCGGTGATTATAACAGAATCCCCATCGTCAGAATCGACATGGTTCATATCTAGTTTGGACACACTGTCGAAAAGCTCTTCCAGTCGAGCTACTTGAAGTACCCCCTCTTGGAGAGCAACAGACAAACGAGTCTGAAGCTTTTTCACATCCATCTGATGAGAATAAACTACTTTAATTCAGAAAATTTATAGCACAATATGATTATAGCACAGGGATTACAAACAATGTTGTATTCTATTCAATAAAGTAGTAGACCAACAAAAAAATAGATCATGATTTAAAGTTAAGAAAATTTAATATTGGATAACTATTTCCAGCCACTCAGCCTCTTAAATTAGAATATTTCTAAAAGAAAATACATATATAAGAAGAAGAACATGGGCAATTTTAACTAGTCATTTTTATTTTCTTTGTAGTATGAAGAACAATGTGTCCACATTGAACATTTAGTTTTATTTGATTGGTGAAAAATCTACATATACAGAAACATTCAATCAGGTATATATATAATTTTATATAAATATCCAGGTGAACTTGTTTTTTTATGGCTAAGTTAATTAGTAGAAACAACCATTATTCAAAAAAAAAAAAAAACATTAGTTCTTGAGAAGGTTTCAAGTTACAAGTTCCTACAAAATAAAAACAAACAGAAAACAAACCTTGACGATCCTAGTTTTGAGTACGTCAAAAGACCAAACGAACCACCAGTGTTGTTATTTCGCTGCAATTGTTTCTTCCTCTGGAGAAGATAGTAACTATATATAATTAAGACCCAACTTAATCAAGATTCATGAAGAAGATCTTGATGACTGATGAGCATATCTGAACAAGATCTTTTTACCAATGGTGCGCGGCTCGAAATAAGTACAATGTTGACTATATGGTGTTGTGCAATAGTTGTAATCTGTTTGCGCCATATAGTTTGGTACTAGTCCTTAGGCCCGTGCAATGCACGGGCATATCTGATTGTTTTAGAGTTTTTTTTTTTGGGGTTTTATGTTGCTTTTGGTTTGTAACTTGTAATATTTTGTTTAGCCCGTTTCAAAAGTCTATGATCTGGTATGATTTCATTTAGAATTATTATAAATCTTTGAGTATTGAAATTAAATGATTATTATATATACATGGAAGTTAAACCCAAAACATTTGAAGATATCCAGGAGAATGGGATTTTGCAGTACTCTCAATTCTCAAAGTCTCAATTAGAATTTAGTCTGGCTCAGTTGTTGAGCTTCATCACTTTGGGAAACAATCTTTTCACAGTAGTCCATTAGCAATCGAGCGTCTCTTAATTGGCTTGTAACAGTTAACATCATGAAAATTCGAAATATTTAACAAACTATTATGATGATAAAGATGATTTAATATTGTTAATGATCTTATTAATAAACTTGCATAGCTGCCCATTTGACTTAGAATACTGGTGAGTTTTGATTTCTGTGTCGTCAAGAGATCTTCAGCAAATATCAAATATACATGGATCAAATATAAGCATATAAGCAGACATAGACTTTGAGTGAAGAGGAAGATGGAGAAGTTGTATAAACGTAATAAATCATCTGGTGATTTCAATGTAAATCTTGGTGAGTTTTGAATTTCTCTTCGATTAAGTTATCAATTTCAGCCTAATTGAAGAGATACAGTAAAACCTCGATAAGATAATACCCGATAAATTAATTATCTCCTTTAAATAATATTTTTGGCTGGTCCCAACTTGGGCATATGTTAATAAATTAATATTTCGCTAAATTTATTAGATAATACATTTTAGAAAAATCCTTGAATAACCAACTAATATATAAATTAATATTTTTTCGATATACAAATATATTTTATATTTTTTTTTGTAATAAAAGTCAATTGTTGTTTTTTTTTTCCAAAATTGATTTTGGTTTGATCCTCGTCTCTGAATTTTTGTAGTGTGATAAATTGATCTGTTGTTGTAGTTTGTATTGCAAGAATAAATTATTCCAATATCATTATCGATTTTAGTGCTTCTTTTTGTGGAATGGGTTTTAGAATAAAACGATTGTCCAGTTTCATCATGTTAGCCCCCCCCCTCTTTAAAAAAAAAGAAAGATATACATAAAAATATACTGTTAATTATGTAAATTAATAATTTATTAATTAATAAATGAATTGATATCTCATTTAATTAATAATTTTCTCTAGTTCCAAGGCTATTAATTTATCGAGGTTTTACTGTATTTTTTGTACGGACTGGACTTGATTATACTTGGGATTGAGTATATTTTTAATTTTTTTTACTGGGTTTAATTATGCTTGTGATTTGGTCCAACTGTGTACGGGCTGGGCTTGATTATACTTGGGATTGGGTATACTTTTAATTTTTTTATTGTGCTTGATTATATTTGTGATGGTGGTCCACTTTTGCGTAATTACAAATATACCCAAACGCAATCAAAATTCTCTTTAATTAGGCTATTAATTTCAATCTAATTGAAGAGATATTTTTTTAAGGGTATTTTCAGTTTTAATAGAGTATAATAGATGGAAAAGTTGTACAAACGTAGTAAATTATCTGGTGATTTCAATGTAAATCACTACTTCCACCAGATATATATTTAGCTACTTATTCAAAAAAAATTACTGGTAAACTTATTGAAGTTAAAATTGTTGAATCGAAAGAAATTCGAGTTAGGGCATTTTATCAATGGTAGTCAATTACTGGTATTAGATTTAGTGGTGATAATGTGGTTTACTGCTTATAAAGAATTCGAGTTGGGGTTACTTATGAAGGTTGTTGTATTTAATATGTGAAATTACATATTGACCCATATTTATTTATTTTGTGTAGTTACAAAAATACCCAAAATTGAATGAATTTCTCTTCAATTAATTTATCAATTTCAGCATAATTGAAAAGATATAGTAAAACCTCGATAAGATAATACCCGATAAATTAATTATCTCCTTTAAATAATATTTTTGGCTGGTCCCAACTTGGGCATATGTTGATAAATTAATATTTCGCTAAATTTATTAGATAATTAATACATTTTAGAAAAATCCTTGAAGGCCCAACTAATATATAAAATAATATTTTTTGATATATAAATATATTTTATATTTTTTTATAATGAAAGTCAATTATTGTGTTTTTTTTTTCTCAAAATTGATTTTGGTTTGAACCTCGTCTCTAAATTTTTGTAGTGTGATGAGTGATCTAATGTTGTATTTTGTATTGCAAGAAGAAATTATTCCAATATCATTATCGATTTTAGTGTTTTTTTTTCGTGGAACGGGTTCTAGAATAAAATGATTATCTAGCTTCATCATGTTAGCCCCCTAAAAAGAAAGATATACATGAAAATATATTGTTTATGTAAATTAATAGTTTATTAATTAATCGATAAATTAATATCTCGTTTAATTAATAATTTTCTCTAGTCCCAAGGCTATTAATTTATCGAGGTTTTACTGTATTTTATTCTACTTGGGAGTGTGTATACTTTTTTTTTTTTTTACTGGGCTTAATTATGCTTGTGATTTGGTCCAACTGAGTACGGGCTGGACTTGATTATACTTGGGATTGGGTATTCTTTTAATTTTTTTATTGGGCTTAATTATTCCCATGGTCTAATTGGGCTTAATTATATCTGTTATGGTGGTCCACTTTTGTGTAATTACAAATATACCCAAACTTAATCAAAATTCTCTTCAATTAGACTATCAATTTCAATCTAATTGATAGCTTAATTGAAGAGATATTTTTTTAGGGGTATTTTCTGCTTTAATATAGTATAATAGATTAACCTGTTTGGACAATCTAGTTTAGGTATTAACCAAACTGGGCCAGTGGGCCATCAAGTTAGTAGTTATGTAATAATATTTTGCTATATCTTACTATAAATAAAAATATGGTTTTATTGCAATAAAAATATATTAAACAATGGTTCACAAATCAAATATTTACATTAAATCTTATTGGTAAACTTATTCTTAATTAAGTTCAAAACACGTAAATATGAACTACCCAAGTGAGTCGAATAAGGTAATATACGATGCATATATAGACATGCATGCATGATTCCAACAATTACTTAAAGTGCGTTGCTTGAGAGAATAATTAATTAGGTCAAACTTAAGTGGTCATAGCATTTTACCCTACGCTATATGAAAACAATATACCGAATGGTCGAATTGTACTTTTATATCAGGGTTGACGTTGTGCGTCTACCCGACGATATTGTTTGATGTTGGTGATCAACAAGTAATGGGTGACTTATAAGTATCGACTTTCTTTCACCAAATATTGATGCATAGAGGTGCATGCATGATTCCAACAATTACGTAAAGTGCGTTGCTTGAGAGAATAATTAATTAGGTCAAACTTATAATTAGGTGCGTTGCTTGTTTAGGTAAATATTAGGGTTGACGTTATGCATCTACCCGACGATATTGTGCGATGGTAGGCAACAATAGTTTTGGGCTTTGGGTGATTCATCGAAAGAATTATAAACGGATTTTGGTTGTTTTTATGTAACATTTTTAGGTTTCTAATTAATTGAGCTAGCTAGGGCAACTAAGCTCAACATGGGACACCCACATGGCCACACCCACACAGACCACTTTCAATTTGTGGTTTCTACTTTCTAACTTCAGAACCAAAGTCAAATTTCATAAATTGAATATCTGACAGAGAGTTGACAGGGATCATAAAGGCGAAGTATTTGTTAGACTAGAGTCATGGTTAAGTTTGGTTTACATAAACAGACAGTTGGGATGTTGGGGAGAAGAGAAGATGTGAATGCACATGTCTCGTCTAATAAAGTCTGATATTTTGAAGTACTAGCTACACATGCTCTAGACACCTATGTACTGCAAGTGTATAACCTACCTATCCACACACGCTGACACGCTACCCCATCAAACTATTAAGTATTAACCATCCACACACGCTAATAGGTGAAGTACATACGCTACCTCATCAAGTACCAGTTTTGGTTTTCATCCTCAACCTTTCCTTTTCTACTCTACCTCATCAAGTACCAATTCTGGTTTTCAATCCTCAACCTTTCCTTTTCTACTCTGGTTTTGGTAATCGAAGAAACATTAATATATACAATGAAGAAACATTAATATTTACAATTATATAGCTAAGTAAATTAAATATTTGTTGCTTCTTAAATATCAATTTGATGTCAAAATTCAAAACACTAGCTAGTGTCATGATGTCATCCACAATAAAGTCAAAATACTCTACTATATTTGAGTTTCTTTAAACATTATTTATTAAATTAGTTATTTATCTTTATTATAATTTATATTTATTCATTTAAAAATTCAATTAAAACAAAACAAAAGAGAAAAAAAAAAAAATGTGATTTCAATGTAGTTTACCATTTCGCCCAATGATTTAAGCTACATGATTTCAATAATTTTTATTTTTAACATTACCAATTAAATGATGTAATTTTTGAAGTAATTGTTTTTGTTTTTTTTTCAGGGGACGAAAGTCCAAAGATATGATCTGCTAGAACCCCAAGAAATAGTTCATATTGTGGTGAAGAAACTAGAAAGAGACAATTAACATAGAAAACGAAACAAAATTAACACAGATTCCGGCATTCAGTCAGCCATTCAGGTGCACTACTACCCAACAAAGTGCCTTCAACATGATACAGATAACAATGGATGATTTAACAGATTTTTCTCTTCTTCTCTTCATTCAACTCAGCTTTCAATTCCTTCACTTGTTTCTGCAAATCTTAGATGATAAGCATTGTTTGCCCTTCATGTTTTTTAAGCTTTTGGTATAGTTCATACCATTCTAACTTGATTTTCATGAACTCATTCCGAATCAAAGAACCATCACTTATTGATTTTTCTATGTCTTCAAAATCATTCATTGTTTTGATGAACTTTTGGACCTTTTGCGTAATGGTTAAAGATGGAGGTTCATCCATCTGAGAATAAAGTGGAAATGGATTTGTGTATGATGGTGAAGCCATTCGAAAAAGATGGTGGATGGGAGTAAAGAAGGCTTGTTCAGACTTGAGAGAGAGAGGTGACCATAAAGACTGAGAAGAAGTATATAGTATAGTATAGTTAGTTGGTATAAAGTTAAGCACTCTTGGGAACTTCATACTTATTAGCTACTAGCTAGGTAGGTAGGATAGGATAGTAGAGGTAGACTGGTGGTAATGTAATGTGTATAGTATGGGGAAGTTCTCAGACAAGTCAAGTCCAGTCATGTCATACACATCTCCCAAAGACACCAACAGTCTCTCTCTTTCATGAGTAAACTTTTCACCATGATTCGAGTCCAAGCTACAGACACTGTCCAAGCCTCTCTCAAGTGTTGAATTTGAATGTGATCTCATATGACATAATCTCGTTTCCCAAAGGTCATATGTTTGGTCATCAACTAATCACCTGTTGTGCGCGGCGGAAACTTATTGCACCAATACCCAAGATTGATATAGTGTATGAAAGATGACAAAGCAAGTAGTAAAGAAGTAAACCTACTTAGCAACAACAAATAATAGAGAGAGACACCAAAATAACGTGGTTTGACTTGATTGCCTACGTCCACGGACAAACAAATAGAACTTTTACTATTGGAGAAGATAGTACGAAGCTCTCAAACTTGCCAATGGCTTCTCACAATCTCTCTCACATCTCAAAATTAGGTTTTCCAACTTCTAATTGGCTTTATAACATAGCCTTCAAACACGAAAATGGGCTTAAACAGGCCCATATGCACAAAACCAAAGAAGGACGTACGTACGTCAAATTGACGTTCGTACGTTCAGCTTCAAAACAAACATCTGTGATACGGGACGTACGTACGCCCTAACTACGTACGTACGTTCCCAGACAAAAATATTGCCTCCGTCCAAAAAATCCAACATCACCACCATAGTTCCATACCAAGAAGAACGAGATTTGACCAAAATCTAGGTTTTCTTACCCCATTTGACTATAATTGCTGGCCTCAAATCATTCAATCCAAATTGACTAATGTCGTAGCCGTATTATTCACGAAGATTTAGCAGTGTGGCCGCACCCACACCATTGACTAATGTCGACTAATTTTTATGTATTTTTTACCTATCTTTAATTACACAAAATAAATTAATTATAAAAATTAATTAATAAAAATTAATTAATTTGTAAGGGTATATAGGTCTTTTATATTAGACAACTAGTAATTAACAGTACAATGTTACTAATTAATTACTAATTCAATGAATAATATTTATTGCTTCTTAAAGTCCATATATAGAAATTACATAATATGTTTATATTAATTAATTAAAATTGAACATATATTAATTAATTAAATAAATTTTAAAGCTAGACTTGTCAACCATCTCCAACCGTTCCCCTATAATTTTCCTCTATTTCATTGTTTTTGTAGGAAAAGAATGAAGGAAACATTTGTAGACCAAAACAGATTTTCCTCCATTTCCACCTCCAAAAGACTAGATATGAAGGAAAATTTGGACCTACTACTGGAGAAGGTCTTTTGGAGGTGGAGGACCACGGGAGATGAATAGTGATTGTTTTATAGAGGAATGGATGACAACTGGAGATCCTTATTACAGTAAATGAATAACATATTACTTGATCAATATATTAGTATTTATTATTTTACATTACCAATTCAAGTTCAAGCGGAGTTTCAGGACACGCTATAAATTTACGAGTCGAGCTTCAACATTTAAACCTCATAAAGCTCGGTTCAATAGCTACCTTCTTTTACTTCAACAATACATTGGAATATAGGTATGTTTCTGTCATATATTATCATCGAGGCATTTTGGGAGTCAAGCGTGCTTCAGGTGGGAGTAATTCTCAGGATGGGTGACCTCCTCACGTCTAGGCTGCGGTCTAATAAAAGCCTACACTGTCGGATGTCCGTAGTGGCAAAATGGGGAGCAATGAGCATATGAACTTGGACAGAAGTCAACTATCGTCAGCCAAAAGGTCAAATTCAGTCCTTGTGTCAAACTGAAAACATGCCATTTTTGGTAGGCCAAATCCCACACATTCCACAAGAATGTTCTTTACAAAGTATCTGGAAATAGAAACTATCTTTACTCTTTTTTGTCTTATTATTACCAAAATAGGTAAACAAAATACCAAATTTAGCCCTCGCATCAAAAGTTTGATCAATTATTACACCACCAACCCATCTTCTTACCTTAAAACAACACAAGAAGATAGTAACAGTATAACCCTATCTTTCTACTACTAGTGCTCTGTTCTCCATTTCTCCTTCCCTCCGACACTAAGGTACCCTTACCTCTCTTTCTCTCTCCTTTCCCCTTTAATCACAATCTTGGCTTTTTTTCGCAGTTAAATTGAGCATCTTCTCCGATAATATCTTCTCTCTCTATCTCTTTATTGTATTGTGTTGGTTTTAATTTTTCTACTATATTTGAATTCATATATTGTTTTTTCTTTTGATCTGATCGGAATGAAGGATTTGGTGTCTACTTGCTAAGGTTGTCTAATCATATCAGGATTTGGTGTCAACATTTCCAATTTTGTTTTTCATTGCAGCCATATTTGAGAAAATTAGTGGTAGACGTTTAGGGTTAGGGTTAAAATTGGTTTGCATGCCACGTAGATTTAGTTTATCTCCTACAAATTGATTTTATTTGGTAATGTTATTGAGAAGAAAATGGTTATTATGGTCAATGTTGTTGTTAATGGCGGGGAACAGATTATCAAGAAGACAATTCAAAATGTGACTTTGAACTTGTAGGAATTCCTAAAAGTATGTATGAGATAGACATCATCAGTAGTTGGTGTAATCTACTATTTTCTTGTAATTGAACCTACTTGTCGTTCTACGACAAGATTTACCACCAATGAAAATGAAAATTAAATTTGTGTTTATTTTTTGTTATGGTTGGACTTGTTATTCAGATGGATGCCCCTCCGCTACAACAACGTGTGCCCAATGCTCAGTGGTTTACCAGGGTTCTTAAGGATTATCATGTCCAGCGGCCACGACGATTTGTAAGTTTTCATCAGTTAGTAATCTTAATTTCTATATTTAAGAAAAAATTACAAGTTTAAGGAATTAATGTTGGGTACTTGTCAATTCCCGATAATGCAGTCATTTCCAGCTCAGTTTAAGTGGAGACTTAGACGCGCAAAGATCTTAGAAGTGCTTCGTCAGCACGGTGGACGCTGGGTTGGACGGAGGGTATATGACCACCATCGCCACTATGCTATTCACCATGGACTATGGAGGACAATTGTGGAAGATAATAACTTGCAAATTGGCGACTGTGTAGGGTTCGAGCTGAGGGGTTGGGGTATTGACTTCACGACCTGGGTGATCCGGATTAGTAGGGCTGGTGGTGATGAAGAAGAAATTCTCCCAGATGATGGAGGACACGATATGTACTTTGACAGCGATGAGGATTCTGGTAGTGATGACGATGCTACCCCCTCCCCCCCCCGGATTTAATTTGATCAATCCAGTGCATGTGTATCCACCTGAGGTAATTGTGTTGAGCGACTCCGATTAGTGAAGTGATTTTCTTTGTTATTAAGTTTGGTATTTTAGCTCTTTAGTAGATGGTACATCTTGTACTGTACATATTGGATGATAGGTTATTTCTTTCTAGCTAGGGCTTTATATGAGATGCAGTATGATTATTGGATCATGCAGCCAGATTCTGAGCTAGGCTATATTTTGGAAATTGGACTCCCTGTAATATGTATAAGGTGCATTATGTTTAAATTTTTACCCTACTAAGTAGTAATTTGATGGTGTACGTCTACATTTATTTTTCTAGCCGGCCTGGAATCTTTTTGGTTTGGAGAATATAAATAAATAGTAATGTTTGAAGGAACACATGGGAGAAGGTATGGTACTAGGGTCGTCTGGACGAGTGTTTGCAGACAAAGTGCTACTGGGGGTGCACCACATAAAAATAAATTATAAACAACAATGTTTTCTGAGTACTAGTACTTGGTTTCTGTTGACATGGATGTGAACATAAAAGTTGTAGGACACGATCTATTATAGATACACTATATCAGCCACTTGCACTTGATCAGGCATCAGTCCAAACTCCAGGTCCATTGCACCTTTTCAACACACAAACCTTTGAACAAACATATAACACCTGTCTTTCTGGATCAGATTCACCTTTTCATTCTATTTTAAAAGAGATCAAACATATAACACCTGTCTTTCTGGATCAGATTCACCTTTTCATTCTATTTTAAAACTTTTCAAACATATAAAGCACCTTTTTATTCAAAATTTGAATATTTATATTTTCCCGGTCCAAACAAAAAGTTGAATGGGTGGAGCCGTGGAGGGTACAGTGGTACACACAAACTTTGACATGACAACGATTATTTGGATTTTTTGACATGACAACGATTATTTGGATTTTGGACACAAGGGTCGGAATGGAGAATCCACTTTGAAATCTACCTCGTGGGAGAAAAAAAAAAAAAAGACGGCATGTGAACAGCCGTCCTAAATTTCTGACATAGTCTTACCCGCCAGAAACTGTGGGATAATTGTCTGATAGATTTGATTTTGAACTTTCTTGCAGTTGTATTATTGACTTAATAAATATTCATAATGATGTGATAATGCAATAAAGGTGCACAAATTCTGTGTTAAAATGTCATTACAATATTACATAGTACTCTTATATCTTAAAATTTCATTAAAAGCAAAAACGTAGAAAACAATTTTAGGGTTGCATATAAATCAAAAGTCTCCCAGTTGAGAGTGTGGACGAGGTAAGCGATTCGTTAGTCATTCATAAATCACACATCTACTTGAGTATGGATTGCCTTGCCTTCTCAGTTAATTCAGGAGCATCACAATCGACGTCTGCAACTAAGAAAATTAATTTTAGAAGATTGTCGGGTTCTTTTGTTCATCTTTATAGAACCTGAATTGAATTTTAGAAACCCCCACCTACTACTAAAATTAATTGGACCTGCCAAGACCACTTGTAATTTTAGAAACCACCATCTACCATCTAAACCCTAAAATTAATTGAATTGGACTTGCCAAGACCACTTGTCTATGTAGTTTCACAACGACATATATGACCACATGTGTATGTACTTTATGAGGCTGCCTGGACCACTTGTGTATATATTTATATAATGTTAATAAGCCTGTCTGGAGTCTGGACCGCTTGTGTCTTGTTAAAAAACTAAAGGCCTTTTAATAAACAGACAAACCAAAACCCTAGAAAATATATAACTTTAGAACTTCCCTTTTCAGTAACCTAATTAAACATTTGGTCGAAACAGTGAGAAAGCGACAACGGCGGTAAAGACGACGATTATTGCTTGATTTCTAGCCGGTTTTGAACCACTTTTCACACTTTCAAACTACAGGTACCTTCTTGCTTGTTTTTATGTTTAGTTTTCTGTTCAATTTTCCCATCACAGTTGCGATTGTTTGATGGAAAATAGCAAACTTATCGTATATCTTGCATGTTTGTGGGTTAGGGTTTCTACATGTTGTTTTATTGTGAACATGTGGCCGAATTTGCTTGTGCAGATTAGGGTTTTATAAAAATCAAGTTTTGAGGTTTAGGGCTAGGGTTCTCTAGAGAGGGGAAATATGGTCGAATATATGGGGGCTAAGGTTAGGGTTTATAAAAATCAAGTTTTAGGATTTAATTTAAAGGTGTTTTAATAGTGGCATTTGTTTTAATCCTTGGGTTGAACTTAAAAAACCCCCCTTTCAAGCATTAAAATCTGGTCTATCTATTTAATCAAGTTATTTTTGGTTAATAAAAATAAAATCTTATGACCAAACTCATAAAGGTTTTATTTTTATTTTGTGCTGAAGTAGGAATTTTTTTTGTAGATTCAATACATTTTTGACTTTGTTTTGAACTTGAACGAAGTGCGTGTTTTTATTTATGAACATGATCTGTCTTATTAATCTTATCAAAATTTTATATATATGAAATATGTATTATTAAGTTATATATGTGAACATGATCATGATTAGGGTTAGTAGCTAAAGAATTGTATATTCTCTGTTTTTATTCCTTGTGCGAAATTTGATCAATCATGTATTTTTTTTGTTTCTCAAACTTGCAAAACGTTCGTTCGTATGCTTGAGATAGTTCTCTGCGGTTGATACAGCGTGGACAAACAACTTCTCCTCCTGTTTGTATCTGAACTCTGAAGGTATTCAACTTATTATTGTCTATTTTACTTAGCAAGTAATTTAATTATATGTTTTTTTCTAGAGCTAAGTGATCTATCCTTGATTCGTTCGTATACATAATTATATGTTCACCATGGTTTAAAAAGCCGTTTTTGAGGGGAGCCTTGAGACGCGCCGCGAAGTGAGGTGGTAATATAAGGCACAGGTTGCTATGCCTCTAATGCATATGCCTGTCAACCTGATCATATTCTAAAAATGATTTGATTTTGTGATGGAGATTTTGCCAATTTATGTAGCCACTACCATTTTCGTCTACACACTAGCTAGCTAGGCAGGTGGATATGTTCCTGACATCGAATTCATTTATTGTTTACTCGTATACAAAATCAGAGATCATATATTCATATGTATACTAGAACTAGGAGCGATCTGTTTTTACTTTGGATTAATAAAAAATTGAACAGTAGAATTATAATTAATTGATACTTGGATTTAGTTGTTTTAGTCTAATAAAGCACAAACTACTATGTATATACAGAACAATGGGAAAATATCCTTTCTATGTTGTTAAACGAGGGAGGCGTCCAGGTATCTATCGTACCTGGGAGTCGTGTGAAGAAACAACCAAAGGGTTTAAGAATCCTCTATTCTGGGGTGTTCATTCTCTAGAAGAAGCTATGCGTGCCTTCAGTGGCAACGAATGCCGAGACAGTCGATTTAGGGGAAGGGATGACTCCAGAAGGCCTAGTGATCACATTGAACCAAAAGAATTGCTTATGTCCACTGCTCGAGAAAGTAGTCTTCTGGTTCCTTGTGTTGTGGACGGCGGCAGTTGGTTGAAGTGGGTGAAGTCATTTATCATTGTACTGCTAGTTTTGATGATTGCTGTTTTACTTAAACTTTTGTTTGTACTTTGATGTTGGTTGTATTTATGAAACGTACGAATTTCATTCGTGGGGAATGTATTTTGCTTTGTACTTAACACAAACAATATGGGATAATATTAATAGTTGTGTACACCCATGAGGGTTATTATCTGATTTTTGTGCATTGTGTTTTATCAAAACCCGAGTACATATAATTGTAAGGTTGGATCGTTTTTTGTCTTTTTTATATCAAATAAACTACGCAGATGCCTAGAGAACCAGAAATGCTGCATCCAGTGTTCTTTCCCCATGATTCTGAAAGGTGGTGGTCCGTAATACTGAAACGTTGGAATGTTGGATACCACTGTAGGAACACGAGGATGGTAATCAAAAATATTATTGTTGTTTGTGTTATCGTAATTGATTTTCATTTTTAATATTAAAAGCACATCATTTAAATTGTGGTTGTTATCCTTTTAATTAAATAATTGCAGGCTTTCCCCAAAAAATTGCAAAAACATCTCAGGGATGGACAGAATCTCATTATCTCTACTGCGGGTCACCCATATTTTAGAGGTTCTGTCCACTATGATAATAACCACAACTGGTACATCAATGGGGCATGCTGGAGTAAGGTTGTCAGGGACTTGGATCTCAGGGTTGGTGATCGCGTGCTTTTTGAACATATGAGAAGGGAACAAAAAATGGCAAAACTGCCACCCGGCGTCACCATTTTCAGACTCGAGGTAATTTGTTTTGTAGACAAATAGATTAATTTGAGATCTATTTAATTATTATTAAATATGGCACCACACCTTTAAACTGCAGGTGGCACGCAGACCCAGGCATGGCCATAGGCAAGCTTCCCCTTCCCCTTCCCCTTCCCCTCCTCTTCCCCTACCTCCTACCTTTATGGTACGCATACGCACTCGTGCTGATCTGAGGAGCGTTGTTCTAGAGGAAGTTGGTCCTTCTACTCGTCGTCATGGTACTCCACGCTGTCATCAAACATCAACTTTAGCACCACGATCCCCTGGTGTTGGCCGAGGCCGTCCAAGCTTTGTGCAAGCTGCTGCACCACGGGCACCGCCATCCAATCATCGTGCCCAACAACACCACCAGGCACCACCTTATGCTTCTCGTCGCCATGGTCGTCCGAGGCAGGTTGCTCAAGAGGCAGTTGGTCCATCTACTCGTCGTCATCTTCGACAACCTGCTACTGCACCTCCAACTTCTCGAGGTAGTCCACACTGTCGCCAACCTTCATCTTCAGCACGACGAGCCACTGATGGTGGCCGAAGTCGCCAAGTTCATGCTTCTAGTCATGTGGAATATGTGTCATCGGAATGGACCAATGAAGAAGATGAGGTGTTATCTGGTGAGGATCAAGAGAACCCGGTCGTTCTTAGTTCGGATTTTGACAGTGACAATCCAAGTTTGTCAGTTGAAAACAGTGACGACACTGATTTTGGAAGTGATGGTTCAGATGGTGATGGTTCGGATGGATCGACAGACTCGATGTGTTGATAAGTCTTGCTTTGATGAATTTTAAAGTTGCATGATGGATATATTGTTGTTTTTGGACATATTATTTGTGCAGCAGGTTAGACATGTTTATGTTTTATTTTGGTGGAAAAGTGTTGGACCGGGTTGTGTGTCATGAACTTATTGTGATTTATTATATGTATTATTTCACATCTCTTATTGAGTACACAAAAAATGTAAAACCAAAAATTTAGATGGATTTAATCTAAAAATTAAGTGGGGGTTGGCACCTTTTTTCAAGTCCACTCCTCTGATGCTAAGTAAGTGGGGGTTGGCACCTTTTTTCAAGTCCACTCCTCTGATGCTAAGTAAGTGGGGGTTGGCACCTTTTTTCAAGTCCACTCCTCTGATGCTAAGTAAGTGGGGGTTGGCACCTTTTTTCAAGTCCACTCCTCTGATCCGTCAGGCCTAGACTAGGCTAGGGCGCTAGGCTATAGATAGGTTGTTGGAAAGGCCCTGGTTGTTTGCCTTTGGGCCTTACACTGGCCTCAGGCCCTTTCTCTGTTTTTAAGGGTTAGGCTTTATGTCCCCTCCTCCCCCGTTTTATTAAGGGAAATCATATTGCCACCCCAGCCGTTTACAAAGAGCTATCCCACTTATCACAAGAACCCTTAAAAAACGTATGTACACCCTATACTAGGAGCCACCCGCCCACATAAACCATTCAATCCCTTCATCTTCCCGATTTAGATTTAAAAAACAGTGGAACACATAGCATATATCAAAATCAAATGGAAAAAGAAGAAATAATTTGGCAAGAAAGACATGTTCCAATGTGATGGGTGGAAACAAAATGGTTGATGGCTAGCGTGCAGTGGGGTTCAAATAAAATTGAACTTGCATTAGTCCCCTCCTTTGATTTACCCAAGAATTCAATATATTAATTCTATCAGTAACACCGTCTTTGTTCGTGTAAATAAAATCAAAAATTGTAGTTCAAAATTGAAAAATAATTTACTTAGAAGATATTGGAAAAACATATTTATGATAAATTCAAAAATAAAAAAAAATTTAATTAGAAAATACGAATTACAAATAAAATTGAGCACTTATTTGATCTGAGTGTATGTCGTTCTTTGTTAATGGAAAAACACAGTGAGAGAGACAAAGAGTGAAGAGATGGAGAGAAAGATTTTCTTTTTGACGGGTGGCTCATAGTAGAATTGGTGCCCTAAAGATAAATTATTTTTGGTGGGGTGAACTAAAAAAATGGGATAGCTCTTTGTAAACTACCGGGGTGGCGGTATGATTTCCCTTTATTAATGCACAGGTAGGGGTCCATGCCAAACCCCCATTTGGAAATTAAAAAACAAATAAAAATAAAAAAAGTAAAAAATTTACTCTAACCACAATCAATATTTTGACGGTGAAGACTTTGCATAGTGTGCAATGACAAGAAGAAGTATGAAATTAAATTTAAGAATACATAAGTCTCAAATATTTCTTAATTACTAATTGAAAACTTAAAACCATTGTTTCATCGTCAGTGTTTAAGACTCCAAAAAACATCCCCATTTGGTTGAGTGTGCAAATACGCGTCACCCATATCCGTAACGACAACACCCGCAATGGGTGAATCGGTACCTATAGACAAATGAAAAGAAAATAAGATATTAAAATCCTCAATATAGCATCGCAGTGAAGTCATTCACTAAATAAAGGACCCAAACCCTATAGACATACAAGTTAGTTATTTAGCACACTAATAAAATATCTTACTTTGGTGTTTACGTCTACGCGGACAAGCATTGCACCTATGACCCACTTCATTGCAAAAGCTACATGTTGGAGCTTTCCTAGACGATGTTACTTCTGGGGGCACATCAGCAAACACTCCCGTTCTTTCACCTGTCTCATTCATGTTATGAACAGGGCTAAAACATCAGGGATACAAAGCAAAAATGCTGATAGCCACGGTCAAACAAATAAATAATACCTCCTTCAGAACCATGTTCATGATCAGTGACCTCATCATCACTAAGTAGACCTACACATCACAAAATTGATAAAACACAACAAATGATGTGTAAGTAGCTGTACATATCAGATACATAACGTACTCGTATGACTACACTACTGTGTACTCTAAACTACAAACAAACAAGACCCAAATTAAGAAAATCTAGGGAGAGATAATTACTAGGGCATGTCCTCCTTGAATGGCCAACAATATGACAAATTCCACACCTTGTGGATGTACGTTGGTCGAACATCTTGCGCTTTGCCCTTCTTGGGCCACCTCTTCTTCCTAGATCGCGTTGTGGATCAACAATATTGTCAGGGGGGAAGGACTGTGGAGGAGTAGACGCAACCGGCTCCTCCTCAAAACCCAAAGGATTTTCCGGGACTGGTGTTTCATCAAACCCTTGTGCTACCTCACCTTTGTCAAAAGCTGCAATGTGGCCTTTAACCATAGTACAACGCTGTACTGATTCACATCCCCACATAAACAGGTCATGACTATATTCCTCAAGCTCCTTTAAACGAAGTCCAAAACCAAGCCTGCATGAAGTTGTTGGGTTTGTTCCAAATAGGGGTGCTATTCGAGCCGCTCGAGCCGAGCTAATGTATGCTCGAACTCGGCTCGTTACTAACCGAGCCGAGCTCGAGCCGAGCTTAAAATTAAGATCGAGCCGAACTATGAGCTCGAGCTCGGCTCGCGAGCCAAAAGTAAAACTCGAGCTCGGCTCGTTTCGGCTCGCTGGCTCGTTTGGCTCGTTTGGCTCGTTTCTAAAACAATTACGAATGTGCCACCAATGGAAGGATCATCAAAAAGTCAATTGAAAGAGAAAAAGAAAGATGAAGATCAGAAGATGGAGGAGATATGTTTACTAGGTTTTCTACTCTGAAGAATGGTTCTTGTTCTGGTTCGTCAGATTCGATGATGGAATCATCATCAGAAATGAGTAATCATGAGGATGAGGTGTCAAAGGTGATACAATGGGCTATTGATGCAGCTCGTCTTGATCCATCTTTAAGCGATGATGATGAAAGCAATGACGACGACGATAATGATGATGATAGTGAGAGTGATGATGTTGAAGATGAAGAGGAGAATGATAATGTGAAAAGAAAACCTTGTAAATCTGGTTCTGGTTCTGGTTCCAAAAAGAAAAAACCCTCTAAATCCTAAATAGTTTGGGGGAAACTGATTAGTTATGTAATCATGTGAACATGTATTAATTTGTTGTTGTGAACATGTGTTAATTTGTTGATGAAATTTGTGATTGATCAAAAGGAGATCGACTGATGGAGAAATCAAAAGTGTAGAGAGAGTTGAGATCGACTGATCGAGATTTAAAGTGAAGAGAGAGAGAGAGAAAAAAAAAGTGGAGTGGGGAATTAAGTTTGGGTTTGTGATACTGATGGTTGCAAGTGATGGAGATAGAAGCCCAACTGCCCAAGCCCATAGTTACCATAAGCCCAACCGCCCAAGCCCATAGTAAACGAGCTGCTCGGCTCGGCTCGTTTAGAGCGCGAGCTCGGCTCGGGCTCGTGACGAGCTCAAAAACCGGCTCGAACTCGGCTCGTTTAGATAAATGAGCGAGCCGAGGCGAGCTTTTATCGAGCCGAGCCCGAGCCGCTCGGCTCAGATAGCAGCCCTAGTTCCAAAATCTAAACTCGATGATTTAGCTTCTCGGGTCCACCTGTGCAGAATGCAGCTTTTGGGCAATGCTTTGACATGTGTATGCTTTAAAACTGCAAGTATGTGTCTACATAGAAAGCCAACTCTCTCAAATAGCTTGCACGTGCAATTGTATGCATCCTTTTCTCTGTTGTATTCGACTGTCGCCGGGGCATTAGGATGCATATGACGGTTCACCAAGTATTTGATTATGTCCTCTCCATCCTCATATGACTCATTTACAACATACGACGGCTCATGCAACAATTGCTTAAAAAAATATTCATAACCTGCTCGAGTATACAATGCTTCGGCTTGTTCCCTAATGAGAGTCAAGTTGGGAATTTGTGCTGACCTGGTCATGGTAGTATTAACCTCTGCTTCAAATTCACGGTAGCGAATATGCCTAATTTTCTGCAGCAATTTATCTACAAGCTCAATCAGGCTTAGGCCAGACTTTACGCATACCCGCACAACAGAGTTAATACTTTCGCACCGCTGGTTGCTTCTACACCCGGCAAAAAAATACTCTCTTAAATAGGCCTCTGCCCACATTTCCTTTTTCTCATATATATTGTGCACCCATTTCTGCTCAGCGACAGTCTTGTATTCAATTAACAATTCTGCCCATTTTTTCTCAAAAGCATCGGGAGGACCCTTAGAAAACATTGCCTCAACAAAGCCTTTGACAAATCCATCAGTCCAAACATTAGTAATTGCATTTTGGACAACGTGCCACACACACAACCGATGTTTACTCTTAGGAAACACATTTTCAATAGCATTGCGAATGGCCGCATCACCATCCGTGATCACCGATTTAGGAGCGATACCGTCCATTGCTGCAAGAAAGGTTTTCAAGGCCCATTCATAAGAATCTATCGTCTCATTATTCATCAGTGCAAGGGCATAGATGACAGTATGTCGGTGGTTATTCACTCCAGCAAATACAACAAGGGGCATGTCATACCGATTGGTACGGTAGGTTGAGTCAAACATAAGCACATCACCGAAGAGCTTGTAATCCTCTTGCGACTGGGAATCAGACCAAAACAATTTAGTTAACTGCTTTTTTTCATTAACTTGGATCTTTTTGAAAAACCCAGGATCACGCACATTCATATCCTCCAAAAAAGAATTCACTAGATTGGCATCCCCATCGATAATGCGTTCAACCCTTACTCTGTTCATTTGATTGTACAAGTCTCTGGCAGTACAACCGGCTGCTGCATGACTGCCAGACTTTGAGATGATAATATCCATAACTAATTTTTTACTCACTCCCAATGCATAAAGGTTTTGGGCTAAAACTGCATTGCTTAGACTCACTTTTCTATGGGATCTTAAGAAATGTGAACCACCAGATGGTGCCAAAACATGGTTGTGCTGGGACATAAAACCACGCACTGTCCACATGTTTAATTCATCATCCTAAACTATGTTCAGTGCTGCAGGACAATTGCATCGGGTTAACCGACGTGCTTTTTTTCTTCGCTTGTGCAGATTCGTCCATTTACGTTCTCTAACACCTGCGCATGAACAGATAAATCTTCTTCTGCGGGTTCTACCATCTACTACCGTCTTGTGGTCCTTGCGCACACTAAACCCTTTAAACTTGGCATACTCGTTATAAAAAAAGTACGCATCCTCATCTGTATTGAATCGTGCCCTTAACATATCTTCATCAGAAATCTCACCCATATCGTCATGAATTTCATCTTGCAGCCTTAAACCCACTTTATATAGAAAATCTGCATTCCTTCTCCTAGGATTGTCACCCTCAGCCTCACTATCATCACTAAAATCTTCAACAAATTCATCGACGAAGGCCGACATAGCAATGTGATCGATCCCTGAAAGATGTCTAGTTATTTCTATATTACACACACATTAATGTTTGGCTTCTTCAATTATATCTAAATCTAATAAAAGCTAATTGGGGGCTTAATAGGTCTGAAAAGCTAGAAAATTTGTGCATTGAAAGGATTAGGCTTGTATTCAAAACCCAGACACAACAAAACGTACGTACAATGGTTTGTGTATTTCCCTCAAGGAATTCATTCACTAGCAAGCAAGATCATCTTATCACACCAACCCAGACAGACACCAAGACTTTTTTTCACACGGAATACGTTATTATTAACTACGTATCTATTTTATCTAACCCCTAAAATGGTAGCCGAAGGCAATTGTTGAGTCAGTCAAGATGTTTACAGATCATTAGCCAAAAAAAAAAAAAATTAGAATTTGAATTTGAATTTGAAGTACCACATCATTAAGCCATAAAAACAATTAAAACCATTCAAACTTGAAATAATGTGATCGATCCCTAAAAGCCTCAAAGATGCCTAGCTAGTTAGTTTTGTTTGATCTCGGTTTGTCTGAAATCCTGATTGAACTTGAAGTAGTAAAAGAAAGCCTTCAAAAACGAAATGCAAAACAGATCTCACTAACCTTAACTTCAATCTTGGTTTAGTAGACAAAGATGGAAATCCCCGTTGATATACTGGCAAGAGCAACAAGAGTAGACGCGCCGCTCGAAGCTTGAACTGTAGTTAAGTTTCAGACAACATTAGTTTTTGTGAAGACAATGAAATAAAGATCTGATAATTAATTGTTTCTACACGTCGGATTTGGACAGCAAAGTGGTAGTCGCGTTTTCTAGAGTCCACATCTGTTAAAATAATATTTTGTATAAAATTTTGTTGACTTTAAGTTAACAGGTAACAGGTTGCTAACTTTTTACACGTGGAAAAATGCTTGGTCCATATTTGTCCGCACCGTAATGTACCAAACCATTTCGCACGAAATAACGGCTAACGATGCAGTATACCATGTAAGCTTAATTATGAAAAACCATTACCTTTCTCAGTATCATATTTATCTTTTGCAATAGAATCCTCTCAATGTTTCCATTGACGTACCTAAACCATTGCAAAGATGTAAAATTCAGAACATTGAAGAACCCACAATATAATCAATGTCTAAAGAAATTGAGTTGGCTTGGCCTAGATAAATTATTTTGGTGTCAACTAACCTTGGCTCCACCAAAAAATATAGTTAGAGCGCAGAATGTCACATGCACAATTGCTAGCACAAAGATGAATTTGTGAAGATGCTTTAAACGCCTTCAGAGACAACAGTGGAACCTTGCCCCTGAGAAGGGAAGAAAATGGACATTCTGGATTCTTCAGTGATGGAAAGAAAAAACAAGTAACTGGACAACCTTAATTTCCATTATTAGTGGTTCAAAATGAGGTATCCCATACAAGAAGAGCAATGCATTTGGACAAAACCAGATGTCCAGAATAGAAATCGATTACTGCAAGTTGGATCCCTAGTTAAAGAAGAGGTGAGCTGGACAGAACATTTATCAGTATTGCGCAAGCACTTATTGACAACCCGATTGTATTTATTTTCCAATTAAGTTTATTAGTAGGTGGGATCTGAAATTATTGTAGGTGGGATTCAAAACATCTATACTATAATCTAACTAGTTAAAGAACATAGGTTAGTGAACAGTAATATTGTTTTTTTGAGTATTTATACTTCAATTTAATTCAAAAAGTGCCCTCATTTACATACATATACTTTAATTTTAATTCCTAAATACCTATACTTTTATATAAAAATTACATGACTGGTGAGTTGTCCAAAACATGAATTACCTATTCATCAACACTAATTTCCAACAAACTAATTTACAAGTTATTTATTCTAGATTTCTTTGGAGAAAATCCCATGATACTAGAGCCCGTGAACCATGTATGGAGCCCCATTTGAAATCGCACAGCCCCAATCTTATGCACCCATCACCCATGTCTAATGGTACAAATATTTTAACAAATGATTGGCCTCAGAAGTAGCACGAGCAACGCGCGTGCAAGCTCCACTTTATTTACACAGTGGTGTGCTATTATCTATAGTGAAACTGTCTCCCTGCCCCTGCAAACTAACCATCTCTCCAAGTAGCACATGTCTCTGCAAGTGCTTATTCAATTAGGCGCTGTTTGATTTTTTTCGTCTAGTAGCTTATATAGGCTATTATAAATCTACTAGATATAAGCTTGGAAATGGAGATTATAGTAACCGCCACTGTTTAAGCTATTTTCTACTAGAAAATCTTATAAGTCCGTAACTACCCATAAAAACAAACAAGATTTTGGGTTTTCTGGTAGCTTATAAGCTAATCAGAAGCTTATAACCGAAAAACAAACAGCACCTAGTAGCAATGAAAGAAGGTGTGAGCAAAGACAAGGTTTGTGGGTTGTATGTAACAAGTAATACAAACAAGTTCTGAAGAGAAGTAAAACAATAAATCAATACAAAATGGCAAAAGCAAGAAAAGATACAAATCGAACCTCATCGGCACAATAGTTGGAGCCAGCGGACTCAGAGAGGATGTGCCTTCCAAAAGAAACTATTTGGTCACGAGAGTCCTTGCCTGCTTCCTCTTTCTTACAAGGAAGAAGGTGCTTCGTTAAGTTTGGAGGTATGCATATATTTTAACAATCCGATTTTCAAAGACGGTCAGAAGAAGAGAAATGAACCCCAACAACATCAATTCTGCGATTGCAAAAGCAAATCAGATTATATTAGTATAATTATGGTAATGTTAATTTGAATAACAAATACAAATGCAAAGACCAGATTATTATTATTATTATTATCAGAGTTAGACAGACAGACATACCTTCTTTAACTTTCTCTAAGGCTTCATAGAGAGGCTTTTGGTTCTTCTTTTTAAGATACTGTAAGTGAGAGACAGAGAAAGGAGTAGGCAAGAATTAAGATTGGAAATTAATAAGCTAAGAGAATTAGCAAGTCAGTGAAGTTGTGCGGAGAAGATGTAAATTTAGTAGTAGCTAGGTACCTTTCCAGTGAAGTGAAGGGACCTTTCGACCACAAGAGATATGAAGACAATGACGGAGCAGACGACAGCGACCATCCAGATCCTTCTCTCCACCACCACCACCACCACCACCACCCATATCTCTGTTGTAATAATAATAACAATAATTTAAATCTAACCAGCAACAAAACTCAATTCAATTCTAACCAAAAAGAAGATGATGCATGTTTAAGTTAACATTTCCTCAACCCTTCTTATATGTTTTTCCGATAAGCTGGCAAGTTGCTGAAGTCTACAAATAAATCCAACGTCCACCCAGTAATAATGTTGATAAGTTCTGATTCTCAATTTTTAGTATAGATTGGTGCATACAGAGTCTTGTCTATTATTGAGTACTTAGTCTATTTATCACTCATTTTGATCGTCCAGCCTATCTCTCACGTTAATCTTGTTTGTTTCTTTTGCATGTGGCTATCATGAATTCTTGACTCATGAAGAATTAAGAATGCACTGGTTATGGATCTTAGTAGAATTGCGGACCGATATTCAGTAGATATCAGTTTGGCCTCTTTCGGTACAATCCAAAGTTCTAAACCTTTCAAGAACACAGTACAAATGAAAATTCAACTGAGATCGATTTCAGTTGAGTAGAGTTTGTTAGACCCTTGTTTTGGATCAGTTTTACTTGGAGATTTGAAGATGGACATTCTAGAAAGCTGCAAGTTCTATTGGAAATGCTAATCAAAAGGAGATTGGGATCTTATACTAAGATTCTTGATCAAATATAAGGTTACAGAGTAAAGGAGGGAAGGAGGCTTTTTGAAAACCCCAAAAAAGTTGATGTGGCATGGCATGGACTTATCTGTCCAGTTCCAACACAACTTCATACATTTATTTTTCTAAAATTACATAGTAAGAAAATTGACTAATTACTTTATTTACAAGGCGATTAGCAATTTCTCAGGAACTATTCCAATATCAGTGCAAAGTTAATGACCTTGGCTGTATTAAGAATGCTTTTGAACAGAAATTAGCCATGACCACAATCATGATTGTTAAGGCCTAAGTGGTTAACCTATCTATCAACAAGAGTAGATTGTTTTCCTTTGTGGCATGATTATAATAAAATGCATACTGGATTACTCAAACATATAGTCCTACGGGTGAGAGCTTAGGGTCTGTTTGATTCGGCCCCGGGAAATCAGGTGGATATGTTTGAAATATCAGAATACATGAGGGATGAGGGATGAGGGATGAGGGAGAGGAAGAACAGACTAAGAAGAAGATGAAAGTTTGAGTATCTTCTTATCTTCTCTTGAAATTACATATTTGATATTTGACCATTAATCAAACAGACCCTTTGAGTATATTTCATGATCAATCTGTTGGACTTTCCACATATAAAGCCCAACCCATAATGTGGTCCATGTACCTTTAACCTTGGTTTAATATAGAAATAAGCTAATTAGTAATAGGTTATGTGGAAGTCATATCTACCGTAGATCTTAACTATGACGGACGGTCTAGATCTAATGGGCTTAGGTTTGTAGATTTAGGTCCTTTCTCCACCTCTATAAATTGGTGTATGATCTCCATCCTCATACACTTACTATTACAACACATATTAGGGTTTTAAGAGGCAAGGAGAGAGAAACCTAAATCTTGTGCAACTTCTCAAATCATCAATAGCTATGGACAAATAAAGGTATGTGTAGTGATTAATTATATGATTCATGATCCTTATTGTTTATTGATAATGTTATTATGCTTATATGTGGTATCAGTCGCCAATATGAATCATGTTATTAGTTCTATCATCCTCGTTTAATTTAATACTGTTTATTATGATTCCGCATTAAAGAAAACAGTAATTCTTATTTTTATGGTTGATGATTCGTATGATTAAGATGATATTCCTTGTGATGGTAGTATTTCTTTCCGTTATAAATTACACCAAGATTAGCGTTAGTATGCTTTTGGACTCATAAATTTTTGACTGTACGTGATCACTAATTAATTGATATGGGACCTTTGGGTATTATGAACACTTATGAATTTTTGGTTAATGGTTGGCAGTAATATATATGGTGTTATGGTGCATGAATTCTCGATGCATGATTAGTTGGATAATAAGGACAAAACAACCTCAACAAAGTTTTGTTTAATGCAATATATGGTTTTAGCTGCTTCTTCTAGAATTAATTCATGATTATTATGATTACTGTTTGAAGCTAGCAGGATTACTGTCATTAATTATAACATCATGTTTCGTCCAGTAGTGACTTTGTTAATCTTGTTGGGTTATGGTTTTGGTGTGTACTGCAATATAAGTCCAATTGTGAGCTTTATTGCTAGCCTAATATAATACTTTGTAGTCCCAAAATTGATTGATATTAGCATGTCTGGTAGTACCCCTTCTAAGTAACGTATAATCCTTATTAATCTGGACTTTCTTTATTAGCTGAAGTTTAATGTTAATCCGTAGAATGTTAAATTCTTATGTAACCCGATTCCAAAGACCCCATTCATTCTTACTGGCTAAAGTTTAATGTTTTTTTTTTTTTTTTTTTTTTGGGGGGGTAATTTTCCTATTTCGATTACTGCCGTAGTACACATCTTTCCAAATGAGATGATAATTTTCCTATTTCGATTACTGTTACAACCCATATTAAGTATTTTTGGTCCTATAGTATACTATTACTTTGGGTTTTTGAGCCTCACTTAGTGACAAGAACCCAACCAATTGTATTATGATGATGTATTTTACTGATTAAATATTGTGCAAAATTATAATGGTAATATTTATAACAAGAAATGCATTGGTATTCACAGTAGTGGTTCCAACTAAAGTGTTATCAAAATTGTTTTTTCTTATTCAATATTCGTGTTCAGGTTTTTATTGGTATTCACCACAGTGAAACCAAGTATGTTTATGAATATTGATTTTTATGAATATACCATAAAGTAAAACTGAACCAATTTTTGTTTTGGATTTAACGCTTTGTCCATTAGTGTTTTGGTAGTTTGGTATTTTCAATTACTCTTTGCACAAGATTTTCGAATTAATGTTTGCATAAGCCTTACAGTCACAACCCATAGTTAATGTGTTTGGGACTTACAGTTAGATTTTTTTTTGTAATAGTTTATATTATAATGTCATTTACTTCTATGCTTAATTCATACTTGTATGCTTATGATTATTCTTTCATTTTAAGACCCATATTATGCATGTGCCCTAGTTGAATTTATTAGATTGTGCACTTCTTATGATTAAGATGCATTAAGATATTTTGATCTTGTAGCATTTATTCGGCTGCATGTTTATTCCCTTAAGATTCATATCATCATGATTTGGTATCACCACAGTGAACCAATTACGATTATTGACATTGTTTTCTGTTTTATATTCATATCAAGTTTTCTATTGGTATCCATTGCAGTGATTCCAATATGTTTAATGAATATTAAAACTTCTTTGACCATTCATATTATGATTTGGTTTTCACCACAGTGAACTAAATATTATGTTGAATGTTAGACTAAGTACCTTATTGCCTATTTATTCACTTGCATTATTGAGCTACCCACAGGTAGATCAAGCATATGTTACATTGGATAAACTTAAGGGGTTGCACGTATTTGTGATTAAATGAGTGTAGGATATCCACAGATACCATGCTTATTTTGATCATGTGATATGTCACCCATTTATAGTATTACTAAAAATCTTAGTCATATTTTTTTAATTAATGTGTTGACTAATGTTGTGAGCATGTTTATTCTTCACGTTCTATTATTCTTATATTTTGTATGTTTTTATCCTTAAGAAGACTAATATAATGAACTAGAATGAATAAGTCTAGTTGATTTTAGTGGGAGTTCTAGATCTTGGCATATGTTTCCTTATTGTTGAATCTACTGTTATTTTTTATAAAAACAGTAAAAATTAGAAAATTATGCATTATGCATGAACTCGATTGAACATGCAAATTAAACTCAATGTTTATGTGAATAATTGTTGATGAATAATATTAAGAATCATTTTGGCACTACTAGCTGAAAAGTTAATTGTTGAACTGATTACTATTGATAGTACTCATATATAGTATGCATGATTGTATCCTTGAGTTTTCCAAATTAGTTTTTAAATCAAAGAATTTAGGCATGTTAGTGGATGATTACTTTGTCCTCCAATTTGTTCTAAATTTCTTGTCTACATAGTATGTTTAGTTTCACTATTACACTATTAAAGACAAGTGGAATGTGAATTAAATGGCGAGACTACTAGTTCAAGTATAGACAAGACTTAAACAACATTATAATCATGTCACTCAAGCTTAATTCATGTTTCAAGGAGTTGAATGAACAATTCTCTAATTGTGTTTGGATATACATTATGTGTGTGCCAATGCCATTTATGTGAATATGGCGTTTGTTTGATATAAAATGTAAGCTTTTGGTTTTAGTATGTTTCGATCAAACTTACCGGCCACTAGAATTATTGAAACTGGAAATTATTGATTCGTTATGAATGACAAAATAAGTGGGAGTGATCATATCAAAGAGGTAATCATTAAAGAAATTATGGTACCAATTTTGTTACCTCAATTTTGTAATGATATTATTGTTACTTCTGTTGTTCCTCATGTTGTTGCACCGCTTAACAACAATAAACAACATGTTGATCTTCAAACACTTAATGAAATTAATGTCATTGAACTGAATGTAAACACACACAAGAAGTAGCATTAAAAAGATCTTAAAGATCACGACCAGCTACTTTGGATGACCACGTGTTGTATTTACAAGAATTTGAATTTAATGATCTAGTTACATTTTCACAAGCCATTACTTATAGTAATTCTGATAAAAAGATTCATGCCATGAATGAAGAGATAAATTAAGTGTGGATTTTAACTAAGTCTGGGGTTAGTAGAATTGACTCAAAAGGTTCTATTGAATGCCATAAAACAAGACTTATATCCAAACAGTTTACTCAATATGGTGGCATTACTTTCTCGTGCGTGAAACCTTCACTTATGTGTTAAAGAAGAATTATCTTAGAATCATTATGGCATTGGTGACTCATTTCGATTTAGAGTTGTACCAAATAAATGTGAAAATGATATTTTGAATGAAAATTTGGATAAAGTCTACATGGTTTAATTAGCCACACAACTTCATAAAGGAAGAACAAGAACACATAATCTATTTGTTAAAGAAGTCAATATACAGACTTAAAACAAGCGTCTCAAAAATGGTACCTAATGATTAATAGTATCAAACGTTTGGGTTTAATGTACATACCCAAAGTTCAGTGGGAGTAAGTTTAGTATTTTGATTATGTACGTTGATGATTTATTGTTTCGCAGCAGTTATTTTCGTTTATGTAAACATTTTTTTTCTGTCTAAACACTTTGCAATGAAAGTTATGGTAATGCGTCATATGTGATAGAAATAAAAATATTTCGGGATTTATCACAATAATTGTTGGAACGTCTCAGAAAGATTTCATTAATAAAGTTTTGGATAGATTTAATGTGTTAAGGCATAATTGTAATGATGTTCCAATTCAGAGGGGGAATATTTGAATTAAATCAAGATCCTATGAATGAATTGGAACAAGAACGAATGAAAGAGAAACCGTATGCTCATATTTTAAGAGATTTAATCACCTTGAGGTGATTGGTTTTACAAATTCGAAATTTAATGGGTGTGTGGATAGTCGATAAAACATTATTGTTTCACCCACCATAGAAGCCGAATTTGTAGCATGTTGTAAAATAACTACATGCAATGTTGTATAGTTGCAAAACTTTATATCATGTCTTAGAGTTATTAATTTCTAAGTCGTTTGAATTTTATTGTAATAATGTTGCAACTATATGCCTTTGTAAGAATGATAGGTATTCTAATGTTTAGCACATGATATAAAATACCTATCGATTATGGCTTAAGTTTAGAACAAGTGAGTGTCAATGGAACACATTAGTACACGTGTTAGTAAATCCACTAACTTAAAAACTAGAAATAATGATATTCTAGAATCATGTTAACAAGTTGGGTTTTGAATGTAACCCATAACTTAATGATTTTGTGGATTACTTAGTGCTTATTATTTGACATTATTTTGAGCTCATTATTATTGATTAAGTTCTGAATTTTCTGTTTTCCATTGTTTATTTACATGTATGTGAATGGATAATTGTTGACAGAAATAGTCTTTTGCGAAGACATTACTGGACCATTATTGTTACTTCCGCTTATAGACCTAGTTAATTAAATTGTTGATATCGTAGTACATGGAAGGAACCATGTCATTTATGCGATGTGGAACCGCCATGACTCATATTAGTGGTTTAATTAATGACGGTATTATGATAACCATTTCGGAAACTAATTTAGCTCTTATTGCGCGCCTTATGTATTCTACATTAAACCGTATGTGAGATTTTACTATGGACCAAGTGGGAGACTGTTGGACTTTCCACATATAAAGCCTAACCCATAATGTGGTCCATGTACCTTTAACCTTGGTTTAATATAGAAATAAGCTAATTAGTAATAGGTTATGTGGAAGTCATATCTACCGTAGATCTTAACTATGATGGACGGTCTAGATCTAATGGGCTTAGGTTTGTAGATTTAGGTCCTCTCTCCACCTCTATAAATTGGTGTATGATCTCCATCCTCATACACTTACTATTACAACACATATTAGGGTTTTAAGAGGCAAGGAGAGAGAAACCTAAATCTTGTGCAACTTCTCAAATCATCAATGGCTATGGACAAATAAAGGTATGTGTAGTGATTAATTATATGATTCATGATCCTTATTGTTTATTGATAATGTTATTATGCTTATACAATCATTCAGAAAAACCTAATTTCCCCCAAATCCCAAACTTTGTACTCTAGTTATCTAGTAGTACCTTTTAGAAACCTTCTAAAACCCTAAAACCCTTGTATTAGTACTTCATAAGTACTCAATGTTTTTAGGTATGTGTTGTAATGGCTTCTAAGCATTTCTTCTTGATTCGATTCTTTCATTCTTTGTGTTGTTGTTTATCACGTCAGGAGTTTTCTTCCTTTACAAAAGAACAAGATGGGTATTATAGAGAGCGGGAAAATGGGAAATGCGTCTCTGTATGTAGGGTCTGTTTGGTTCGATTTTGTTTAGAATTATGTTTTGTTTTTTTTTTTTTTTTAATCTAGAACAAATTTTATTGATAAAAATTTGAGGAATTATACAAAGTAAGAGGGAAAGCGCGCTACAAACTGCGTTGCAAGCCCTTTTTTAATAGCAAAATACGAAGTACATATTCATTGGACCTGCCGTCATCACATTGCTATTCATCACTTTTTGTATCGACCTGAGAAGTTCAACTACTTCTGGTGTTAGAAACCCAAAAGCGTCAAAAGCAAAAAGAATGAAACAATGTTGGTTCGTTACATATGTTCTCTCGTGTTTCTGTACCTTAACATGAATGGTTGTCTGACCCACTTCAAAATTTCTATCACAAAACCCTACCATCGCAGATGCCCCTGTGATGTTAACACATGCATGTTTCTCTTATAATCAACTGTATATCAAAACATCAGTTGGGCGTAGTGTTGATCTGTCTTCTGACGGGTTTGTAAGAAAATTGACTAAAGTCTTTTTTTTATTTCAAAAACAAATTTTATTGATAAAAATTTGGGGAATTATACAAAGTTGGAAGACAATTTTTTTTTTTATGACCATCATCAAGTTTTGTGAGTATATAAAGCTGGCTGCAGACAAAGGCAGTCAATAAGAAACAACCAAATATTTGCAAAACCAAAAAATTGGAGTGGCTAAAACTTGTATTATTAGAATCAAAGCAACCCTAGTAGAGGAGACATTATCATGTTGCGTATGAATCAGATTGTTTCAAGTTGTATCAGAGCCAACGACGGTCATCAGTCGAGTCTGAGACCGTAATATGGAAAAGCACCTAATCCAAGATAGGAGTGACAATTGCACTAGGCATTTCTCATGAGGGGGAAAGAACATCAACGACCCTGGGACTGTATATTCTCCCCAACTCTATCCTAAAGGGGTAGGATTGTAATACCCTGGGTTTGGAAGGCGACATTGCTAAAGGGGGAAACAATTTAACATATATATATTAAACACCAATATTGTCAACACTTAGCCACTACGGATCATCCGATGGTATAGGGTTTTCACCAAGCAATAGCATGTTTCCTACCATTTTCAGAAAGTGTTACTACCATTTTGGATGACGCTTTCTTCCCCTCTAAAATGCCACTGGAACTTCTACTGATCGTTGCATGTTTGACCCACCAACCCGGCCATTGGCAGAGTTTCTTTGTCTGGGAGGGCATTTCGTACTATTGCCCTTCCCAAATGCCCTACCATTGGGATTGCTCTAATGAATCTCCACTGGTTGGTTGCTCTAGACGATTATAAGACAACTCTTATTGAGGTTGCCAGACATTTAGAATTTATCAACTATGGTTCACTGCTGCATATGTGGAGATAAGGATATTAAGTATTACCAAAGTCTAAATAATCATATTGTAGATTGATAATCCCATTTTTATCTGTTGGAATCACAATGACCATGTGAGAGAAGAGTAGAAGATTAAGCATGTGTGTGATGTACTTTGTGTCAAACAAGTTCTATAATTGCCCTTCTCAAAAGAGAAGCAACTTGAAATGTAGATAAACTTGCAACCCAGACACACAATCTCAAGATACTAAGAAAGACAAAAACTGAAATACCCTTCCCTGCGTTTTTCCCTCAAGAGATTTTCATATGAACAATTGCACATGACTTAGAAAATCACATCAATTTGTGACATAAGAGGATGTTTGATGCCTAAAATACATCTCGTTTTCCATGTGAGAGGTACAAGGTTCGATCCCCTATTCCCATGCATCTCCACAATATGGTTGTTACAAAAAGCCGGTATCCAAGCCCCACGAATTAGTAATTATGCCCCACTAAATAAATATAATAATACCAAACATATCCCAAATTATATTAGTAAATCCACCCCACATAAAATCTTATTCTTCACTTCTATCACAACTCATCTCTTTCTTTCCGTCTTTTCTCAACTTTATTTATGTGTATTTGGTATTCATTAACAATATTCAGTCTTTAATAGAAGACTAGTACGAATTGATTTCTTTGAAAAAAGATTTTGGAAAATAACTTCTGTTGGAAACTATGAAGAACATCCACTTCAATTTCGAAAACTTGCAAAACTTCCAACACATAAATCTTAATTAAATTTAAATGATTGTACATAAAATTAAGTTGTTACAAAAAACTCAAAATTTTGTTTCATTATACATGTTATAATTAAGTTGTTTAATATGTTGATTCTAAGTTGTTTCAATGTATAAATGATTCCAATCATAAGTTTTAGCAATGAAAATTAGAAAGAAACAGTTTGAATAGATAAAGAGATGTTTAATTAAAATTTCAGTTTGATTCATATTGGGGCGTATTTACTATCGGGGTGATTTAGGTTTTGGTCACCACTTTTTAGTATAAATTAGGTTTTGGAGCCGGTTTTTATCTTTATTAGGGTTTAGAGCTCATTTTCGAACCAACAACTAAAAAAACCCGGTTGAACCGAAAATATTTTCAAAATACCTAAGTTCCCCTGAAACTCACGTGATCTGCACGTGATCACTAACCCTAATATAGTTTTCGATCAGGGGTATTTTGGCCATTATAAACAATTACTTGGGTCAATTGTCGGTTCAGCTCTAAACCCTAATAAAGATAAAAACCGGCTCCAAAACCTAATTTATACTAAAAAGTGGTGACCAAAACCTAAATCACCCTTACTATCGGGGCATGTTTTTACCGAATTACAAAATCCCGGTGAGGTGGGTTTACTGATTGGGGATCAATTACCAAACTGTGGGGCTTGGATACCGGCTCTAAAAAAACTACAGTCAAATTTAAACAAAGGCATCTATGCAACGAAATCAAGTAGATGCTTCATTTGAAAGTTCAATAATGGTAATAGCTCAGTCTGTCAGCCTAATCCATTGTACAAATGATACCTCATCGTGTTAAACCTCGACCTTACTTTTACTTGCAATCACTACGACATTCATTAGTGAAAACAACAACACCATTAACTTATTTTCTCTCTCTGCTTCCTCCTATTTGTTATCCCTCCCTCTGTTATTTTTTCTCCTAAGAATTTTTTTTTAAGGTAGAAATTCTATTAAAATAAAAAAGATCGTTACGGAGCCTGATCAGCATATATCGTCAGATAGCAGTACTAAGCATGACCCTATACCCTCAGGACTTTGCATTGTCAGGGAATCAACAACATGTCCCAGTTCACCATGAACTCTGTAAAGCTGTGATCCTTGTTCATCGTTTGTGTTGGGAATCAACGCCAATAATGTGGAAGTGATTTGTTTACAACGTGATCTACACCAATAAAGGTGTAACATTTATCAAAGACAATACCTTGAAGTAACTAGAATATCAATCAACCAAGTAGACAATCACAAATAACTAGAATATAATCAAGATAATGAAATCAAACATCCACAACACAAGATATACGGGTTCGGTGTAAGCCTACATCCACGGGCAAGATAAAGAGGGCTTCACTATGAAGTAGAAAAGATGTGATACAAAGAACACTCACTTGTCTCCTTCACCTCACACACAACAAGCTCTCAAGAACAAGTTTTCTTCTTTTCTCTCACTTCACTCTCTCTCTCTTTTCTCTCTTGATGAACTTCAATTAGATCTTCTAAAACCTTAAAACTTCAAACTTCTAAACTTCTTATAGAACTAATCTTTTTTTCTATTTATAATTGGCTTTTTATAGCCTTACACATTGCCTATTCGAAATTGGGGTTTTACCAAAGAAAAACTGACTCAGAAATCAGGCCCATTGAGCAGAAAATATAGATCCGTTTGAACGCCCGAAAATCCCGTTCGAACCAACCTTGTCAGACAAAGAGCTGTTTTTTTCCGTTCGAACATTCTAAAATTCCGTTCGAACCATCTGCACCTGAAAACCCAGATCCGTTCAAACGTCTCCAAAACCCGTCCGAACCAACTGCTTCTGAAACGTTTTCTGCACCTGCAGAGAACATATAAAAAACCAACAGTTTGCCCACCCAACCGTTTATGGTAGTTTGTTATTTTGGCATTTTTTCCAGCCAGGCTTAGAGTTAACATTGTGTGCTATGCAGCATGAGAATCTATTTCTAATGATGATAGTGGACAATGGTAGCACCTATTAATATTCAAGTATTACCTCTCAGGTATAAAGAATAAATATGATTTTCCCTGGCGATTGAGGTGTTGGCCAACAAAAAGAAACACAAACCTCGGACTCAAATGTACATTCACCTACGACTGGCAACCTAACATTAAAAATGGCTTTCTGGTAGGTTGCAGCAAGGCTAATACATCACATTTAAATCACTCTGAGCCTCTGAGGACTCTGTTGTACTTGACTTCAGTTATCTTTTGAGTCAAGCCAATAAACCTGCCAAACACATATCAAGACATTTGATTATGTGCCGCAAATTGCATCCTAGCTTGATTTTGAAGCTCAACAAATTTTGCCAAAAATACAAGACCTAGTATTCTTGAGAATGTAGCAACTAAGGAGGCAAGGACAGTACATATTTTCAGAAGATTACCCTGCAATGGAGTACTTAACCAAAGGTATGTGCTCCTCTTCTATCTGTTCCATGTGTAATGCTCACCCCGAATCCATTCGTCATCTGTTCTTTCAGTGTACTGTGCTGAAACCTTTATGGGACACAATTTTAACCAGGATAGTAGACATTTAATCTATGCTAGGCAACAGTTTTACCATTGCAGATTTTCTGCAAAGCTGGACGCCTTTCCATGGGAACCCACTAGGGAGGAAGAATAGGAAAATTCTTACATACGTGCTCCTATGGACTATATGGAAATCCAGGAACGATTATATTTTCAGAAGCATTGAAATTGATAGAGGGAAATTTCAGCTCGCGGTGAAGGCTACTACTTGGTACTGGTTGGGAGGGAGCTCGAGGATCAGAAACCAACGTTTTGAGGGTCTCATTTTTTATTAGCATAGGCTGCTCACTTCATAAAAGATTGAAGTTTTGAGTCTGTGTCTTTTGTATCTTATGTCTTACCTTGTATTAAACGAGTAGGCTGATCAGGCTTCTAAACTCCCCCCCTACACAGATTATTTCATCTCTTACACTTGAAAGCAAAAGGGGCATATCGCTGCTCGCAATCTATTCTGTAGGCTCTGGTCCCTACTGTTTGATATGACTCTACTCAACCAGAAACTATGATCCGATTGTAGCATTAGCTTATGCAGTCCAATAATGCACATTTGGATCTCTTGCACTTAGCAGCGCGCCCTTTACATCATAAAGTGATCAGATCAGATAGCCCTTCACGTCAACCCTCCTTTTGTCTTCTTGGAGGTATGGTTGAGTGGCTTAAGCCATCGGTTTGCTAAATCGAGTGTAGAGATTCATCAACATATGGAGAATAGGAAGTATTAAGAACAAGGAGCTAGGAAGCACGGACACTTCAAAAAATTCACTGTGTCAGTGTCAGACACTGCTCGGACACTGACTGCTTCGGACACTGCTTGGACACGTGTCCGACACGGCACATGCGTGTCCCATGTGCCGTTCAATCTAGACACTTCATGGACACGGCTTGGACACTTCTTGGACACTGTTCTGGACACTTCTTGGACACTGTTTTGGACACTGTTCTGTTTCCAAGTCCTAATTTAAGACGAATTGTAATATCTTTCCAACCATTTCTCTTTCATGTTTTATGAACTATGAATGTATATGATACATGACATGATTTCTAATATACTATTGATATACCATATTTATTTGTATATATTTAATTGCCGCGTCCTAAGCCGTGTCCGTGTCCTAATTTTTGGGATAAACAAGTGTGTCCGTGTCCGTGTCCGAGTCTGTGTCAGTGTCCGAGTCCGTGCTACCTAGACAAGGAGCTAGTACAACTGGTCTTCAGATTGCTTTAGAACAAGGATATAACAAGGTGAGAGTCTCTATTCTGATTCTAAACAGGCAAAGGGCTCTATCAGAGCCTCTTGGAGGGCAAGAAGAGTTGCAAATTTGGCTAGAGAGCTGATTACAAAATTTCAGAGCATAAAAGTCATGCATTGCTACAGGGAAACCAATAGGGCAGCAGATTTCTTAGCAGGCATCAGTATTGAAGCACTATGTAAATTTATTGGTCCTTTTCCTGAGCAACTGGATACCATTATAAGCCAGGATGCAGCAGGAATGCCTGTATACTAGAATGTAAACATTTTGGTCTTAATATAATCTGGTAGGGGTCTGCCTAACCCCAGGTCGCTTCATGCAAAAAAATATTACTAAGAAAAAGCCTTGCAAAAACCTTTGAAACCACTAATAAGATAATTTGTCAATAATTCAAATGAATATATCTTCAAGCTTCCTGAAATCTTTCTTATCATCACTACAAATTGCGAAAATAAACTAGAAACCAATCATTCAAATTAATATAAAGGTTGATGAAGAAGAATAAATCTAAATATAAAAATTGTTTACAACAGAACAAATGGAAGTCGATCTGTTTTAAAATGGATTTGGAGAAACCCAAACTGGTGCTGAGAATCGAGAAAGAATATCATCATCACCTTCGAACACATAACTAACTTTCTTGGCTTCTAGATCGAAGACTCCTATATCACCACCAACTAATCTTCCAAAACCTTCATTATAGTCGTCAGTGAAGTATATACAACTAGAATAGCATTTGGGATAGTCGGACACTTTGACAGAAAATGAGCTATTATTTCCTATAAAGATTGCATAGTCCCCCAGAGTAAAGATCTCTACCCAGTTGTGACTGGACGAATCCAACTTGTAAATTTCAAAAAAAACTGTCTCAGGTTGCCATTCTTTCTCAAAATATAGAATTCTAGCAATCAAGTGCATTTCCCCGACCATTTCCACAAGATAATATCTATTGCTTCCTATCACATCTTGAGAAGGATGAACAAAAGGAGTTGATGATGTTAGACTAGGACCAGTAGTGTGACAATGAAAAACAACACCTTCAGAATCAACAGTATAAAATTGACCATTGAAATGTAAGATATCATTAGGTATTTGAGAAAATTGTATCATAGACCAAGTTGTATCACCTGGTCTAGCAAAAGCTAATCTCTTAGACGCTCCACGAATTATAAAAACCAAAAGTTGTTCCTCCTCAACAGATGTCCTAAACACCAATGCTTTAGTAATTACGTAATGCATTCCAAAACTTGTAGGAAAATCTGAAGAATAATCAGAATCATCTACAAAGGTAGGGAGGGAAAGTCGAGCATGAGATAAAGGATTCAAAAGATGAAGTTTACGATCAAAGTCTAAAGTTACCAACCAACCTAAAGGAGAACCCCAACAAACACAACCATTTGCCTCTGGTAAACTAATATTGTAAACTTTATCCTCAAATAAATTCAAGAAACATCGATCACCACCAACGTTGTTGTCGTCTGTGAGCATTAACCATGGATGACTCGGCTTGATAACTAAAGAGAAGTGATGTTTATCAAGAGTAACAGACCTCCAAGAATGACAAACACCACCAAACCTTGCTAAATCTTCTATTGAATTGTTTTTTCCTGCAATTAGTCTAAGTAATTCTTCTGGAAGTTCTGACCAATTAATTGCCATAGTAATTGTAAGAAAGCAGCAAAGAATTGATAGATAGGTAGATTGATTTACCTTCTTCTTCTGCTAGACTGATTTCCAACTCTTGAACGATCGGAGGGAGAGGGAGAGAGGGGGGATGGTGGGCGAGAATCTCTGGAGAAATGAGAGAAGAAAAACTACAACCAACGTTAAATAGGTAGCTGCTGCTGAAGAAAGGGTTTTCAGTACCGTTGTCTGTGAAGGTTCTGCAACTGTGGACTTTGGGCTTTGCAGATTCCCAAAAGCAGGTACTGGAATTGGGCTGGACATTACCAAAAGTTCTCAAACTTGCAGTTTTTTTCTTACTGATTGTGTGACTCAAGGGATACTATAAGAGCTTGACTTCTAGACCTTCTTGCAGAACTGAGGTGTGAAGTTATTGGATATTGATTGAGAGAGTCTCCAGATACCAGAGCAGTTATGAGAGCTGAGTTTGAAAGAGAATTTGCCAGTGTTTGTAACTGTGAGAGTAATCTCTTCGGGTGTGTTTGGTTCGAGGGCATTCAGTTTCTTGGAAAACTAGAGAAAATTAGATGAAAATGACTCGAAGTTTAAGATAATTTAGGAAAGTAGATTCCGACTTAGTGTAGACCGACGAAATATGGTTTCCTTATATATAAGATGGAAACCAGTTTCCAAAACTAGCTAGACAAAGAGGAATCCAAATTTGATGCACATTCGGAAAAAATGGTGTTTATTGAGCCTCTTCGTTATTGGTCCAAATATGTTCAAATCCACTAGGGTTAACTAGGCCGGCCAAAGGTTTAGGTTTTAGTTTGATAATGGCTGGACTAATAATAATAAAGAGGGTCAACAAGCACCCTTATTCAGAAGGTGCAACAAATTCAGACTCAGCAAAGAGGTAAGTATTAAACTTCCATTAGAATTTCGTTTCTCTTCTCCCTCTTTTGTATATACACACAATCTTTGTCCATACCATTTTTGTTTCCAACATCACCCTCCATTTCCTTGGATTCTGCGAACCAAACACAAACTTAATTGATAAAGTTGATTGGTTTATCGTCTTAGAACGAATGTGGACACTTCTTTTTTCTATTTTAGAGCATCTCCAATGCAAATGTGGAATAAGAGAAAATTAAATACCATGTAGGATAAAAGAGAATGTTTCTCCAATGCAAATGCAATTGTGGATAGTTATCCTATGTGGCAAGAATAATCGTAGACATTGTGAAGTAGATCCTCTGCATTCTCTTAAACATTCTCTAGTTTGCCACATCATTAATTTTCTTTTCAAATAAAAAATTTATGGAAATATTTTAAAATTTAAATATCTCATCTCTAATAGAAAAATGTTACATAAGATCCATAATTCCACATTATATATAAGATTACATTGGAAATGAATTCTTAATTTAACCAATTTTTTTTGTACCACATAAGAATTACAATGTCTAGTCTAGTGAAAACAACCACCTAGGATCCACTACACGCTTGCATTGGAGATGTTTTACTATTCAAGTTTGATTATTGTTTATTGGTATATTGCACTTAATGTGGCCTTGCCCATTATTTTTATGAGATATATTTATCATTTAATAAAGAAATGATATAGAATCTTTTGATTAATATTATCCAAAAATATAATGTGAATTCATTTAATTAAAAGTTGCAATTACAACTTGCCAAAAAAAATTGTAGCCATTACCGATTTGGTTATATATATATAGGTTCAGTTTCTCATTTTTTCTAAGACCATCTCCAACCCCCTACAGTAATATTTTGTTATTTTCCTATTTCTATAATTATAGTAAAACCTCATAATGAAGTCCAACGGATTTTTTTTTATTTAACTCACCAACCTTCGTCCTAATATGGTTGATGAAAAATAATCATAAATTAACATGCATACTCATTCACCGGCCTTCATAGTCATCGACCATTTATCATAACAATTGCACCATGTCAAATCATCCCTATGTTCCACCAAAAAAAAAAAAAAAAATCATCCCTATGACATGCAAATCAAACATACACTATTTTTCCCAATATACCTTTTCTTTCTATATATATATATGCTTAATTTGTTGTTTTCATACCCAGTTTAAAAGTCTTTCCTACTACATATACCTTGTTCATAAAAAAAGATTTGTGGGACCAATGAAAAATCGCCATGTGTCTATCAAATTATAAAAAAAATTGTTTAAATCCCACTAGGGTTAACAAACAGTATTTTATTTGTCCCGCAAATCACAACAACCTAAACTATTCGCCCTCCTATATCTATTTCAATCTACCTGTAGTGATCCGCCTTTTTACTTAAATATATAAAAGGGTAATATTCCAAAAAGAGATTTTTGGACATACCCCCCCCCCCCCCCACCCACCCACCCCCCCCCACACACACACCATTTGAAAGTCGAAATTTAAGATATCCCCCATGTTTAGGTGCCTCTTCCCCAATAGGCCCTGACATGGGGTCATCTTCTCAAACAACACGGTGTATAACTTTTTGGTTTTAACATTTGAAAATTTTATAACTTGTGATTTAGAAATCGAATATCATGCCCCCGCGGTGGATTGATGATGGTGCAATTAAGGAAGAACTTATCAAGGTTTGAAAATTACAAAAATCCTTTCATCTATCTCCTCTTACTCCTGGGTACATCAAAATTAGTTTCAAATCCTTCCGTGATATGAATTGGGTTGAAACCAATGGCTCTTGGTCTGTGTTTGGCCACCTTATAGTTGTAACTAGATGGAAACCTAATATACTAATGAAGGAATACAACTTCAACATAATCAGGATGTGGATTCAAGTGTTTGGTCTCCCGGTGGAGAAATATACAAAAGCGTTACTGAATCGAATAGGTAGTGGCTTTGGCAGAGTATTCTCTATTGATGATAAGACGGCTTTCGATTGAAAGGAGCCTTTTGGAAGGATACAAGTCTCGTTTAACATTAAGAGCCCTCTAATCAGAGAAGTACTAGCCAAACTTGGTGGAAGGATTTTTACAGTCAAGTTCAGGTATGAAGGTCTCCCTATATTCTGTTTCTTCTGCGGTTTGGTAGGTCATGAAAGAAGGAATTGTTTTGACTATAAGAATCACCCCCTAGTATCCAGTGGCCAATGCGTTACAGGTCAAACTCCAGAACTTCTTAGATTTACTGCCAAATTGAGGGTGGGAGGTTTTGGCCTTAGCCCTGAATCAGGTAGTGGAAGAAATCGATGGAGAAAATCAGATAGTTTGATGAAACAATTGGCTCCCTTGAAGAGACTACTGGAGTCGGAATCCATCTCCGGCGAACTTGTCGATGGACTAGCGGTTACAGAGCAAGCGGAAGAGGAGGAAAGTATGGAGGAGGTTTTGGCGGTTTTGGCGGCAACGGTTGAAACGAATATATTTGTGGATCCATTGTTACAAGGCTCAATCCATGTCCAACAATCTTCTATTGGAACTCATGGGCCAGGCCCCCATTCATCAGAGCCCTGTCATCCTTCCCCAATCTCTTTTACTCCTAAATCCCCTTTGGTCGACCACTCTGCTTCAGTTTTAACCCATCCCAATAACCCGACCCTTTCTACCTCTCCACTCGACACCTGCTCTCCCCCCAAATTGGTATCCGCCTCTTTCTCTGAAATTCCCGAGGATTCCCATTCCCCCCCCCCCCTCCCTTCCGACCAACTCTCTCCCAATTCCTCAATCTTGTCTGTCTCATTCCAAACTCTAGCCCAACCTTCTATCATCATTGATACCTCTATTTTGACTGTTGATCAAAATTTGCAACTTTCTCCAATTTCCAATCCTACTTTCATTTTCAATGCAGCAGTGACTCCAACAACTTCAATTGACCCCAATCTGAACATAACTAGCTCTGTCCCCAATTCACGTTCAAAATCATCGTTATCTTCGATCCCTAAGTTTAAAACTCCCAAACCAAAAGTTGGAGAGAAAATACCAGCTTCTTCCCCTCTTAATTCTCAATCACCAATGTTCAACAAAAAGAGAGATGTTGCCCCATCCTCCTCTAGAGTGTCAGGAGAACAAATTAAGGAGGATTGGACTCAATCTTTAAGGAGAAATCGAAGAAGAACTGAACATGTGAGGGAACTACATGAGGAGCGTTCTGTGGAGTATCAATATGGCTATGAGAAAGGAAGGTATGTTATTCGCACCTATGTAGACGGGGTGATTATGAGTACCATTCATTATGGCTATTACTGAAGTCTCAAAAATCCTCACCAAGTCTCAAAATAAAAAATCTGATAACATTAAACTTATACACAAAGACGAGAATTTGATTAAATCAAGAATAGTTTGACCATTTGAAAGTGCAATAAGAGTTGGCAATCGTCGTTTACATGGCATTGGCTAATCTGAAAAGAAGGATCCATGCAATTAATGTAAGCTTGGATATGCGAATGAGCTTGTGGCTCAATGGTAGCACCCCTCTCACAAAGTGGAGAGGCTGTGGGTTCGAAATACGCCAACAGCTGATTGTTGGGATAAGTTTCTACACTTAATTTAAAAGGGTAGGGGTCCCCTCAACCCTGCTTGCCAATCAAAAAAAAAAAATGTAAGTTCGGAGACTAAGACCATCTCCAATCTCTACCAGAGATTTTTCTCATTTTGTTATTTCTATAAATATAGAAAAGCTATATACACAACTCCAACCCATTTTTCTAACTATATTTAATTTACTATTTAAAAAAAAAAAACTATATTTAATTTGACACTCATCCCTCTTCATCTCCATATATTTAATATAGAAAGGCGGGTGACTATATTCGCCCGCCATATATATATATCTATATTATACTGTGAGGATGGCACAAACACAGTTTGTCTAGATAAAACAAAGGAGGGTCTAGATCGTCTAGATATCTGTGTATGAGGGTTGATCTGTGGGTGAGATTAAATCAATGGTTGGGTCCAAACTTAAGTTGTGTTCAATGGTTAGGATCGTCTTGAAATGTGTTGATTAGGATAGATCTATGGGTGAGATTAAATCCACGGTTGGGTCCAAACTTAAGTTGTGTTCAAGGGTTAGGATCGTTTTGAGATCTGTGTGAGGGTAGATCTGTGGGTAAGATTAAATCAATGCTTGGGTCCAAACTTAAGTTGTGTTCAATTGTTAGGATAGCCTTGAGCTCATCTAGAGATGTGTTGATAATAATAGATGGGTGAGATTAAATCTGTGGTTGGGTCCAAACTTAAGTTGTGTTCAATAGTTAGGTATCGTTTGTTTTTCCTTCAGTTAAGCACTGAATACTCATTAAGTTCTGAAGATCACTTAATACATTCAGTCATTAAGTGATCCATTCTGCCAAATTTGATGTCTGAATGACTTAACTGAACTTTTAGCTGATGAAATAGATTAAGTACTTAATGGTTAGTAGAAAACAAACAGTCTGAAGACTGAATACGGTGGTCCACCCACTTAAGTTCAGTCATTCAGACTGCTGAATAAAAAACAAACACCACCTTAGGATCGTCTTGAGATCTATGTGAGAGTAGATCTGTGGGTGAGATTAAATCAATGCTTGGGTCCAAACTTAAGTTGTGTTCAATGGTTAGGATAGCCTTGAGATCCATATGTGAAATTTTGATAGGAGGCTTAGATTAAAGAGATTTAACAGGGAAATTATGTGTATAAGTTTTTTATATTAAAACTTTTTTTTCTTCTTCTTCTTCCTTTGCTTCAATCTTCCTGCACTTCAAAGCCGACTCCTTTACAACTTCGAATCAATTACAACTTCAAATCAATTAGGGTGTGTTTGATTGCAGAGTGGAAAAAAAAAAGAGTGGGAATTATTTCAGTGGGAATTCTAATTAATTTCCTACTATAGTGGAAATGACTTAAAAAAAATTCCCACTTCAATGTGAAAATATTTTTAAGTTTTTCCACTTGATCAAATAAGGGTGTTTGATTGACAATGAGAATTCTAATTATTTTTTCACATGTTTTGTTTGGTTACAATGAGAAATTAAAAAAGAATTGATGAAATAATCCACCAAAATCATAGATCCACCACCTAAACTTCGAAATCAACCTCCACAATCATAGATTTTGAAATCAAAATGTTAAATTTCCAAGTTTAAAACATGAAATTAACACCAACAATATATAATTCATCATTTAAATGATTAAATTTGGCTTAAACATCATGAAAATACACCAACCACCACCTCAAAATTTTATCTCCACCACTAAAAACCCTAATACCCATATCTCAAAACTTTAAATCCACTCACAAAACAATAAACCAACTAACTCAATGTTTGATTTCACCACCCAAAAGTTGAAACCAACCACCACCCAAAACTCCATATCTACCACCATCAAAGTTGAAAGCAACAATTTAAAACTTCAAATGTATAATCATAATGTAATCAATGGCTAGATATCCTTCAATATCAATCCAATGGTTTGTAGGAGGTGAGAAAATGCTTAAGTTATTTTCTCACTCAAGTGAGAAAATAAGCTTTTTTCACCTTTTAAATTACTAGAGGGTAGATACAAATAAAAATAGAAATTGGTTTATAATACAAATTGTACTTCTTATTTCTTCACTTAAAAGAAATAAGAAATTGATTTATAATGGAAATCGATCTACTTCTTCCTTCACTTCTATATAATGGTTTTAACCCAATCAACAAACCTAATCAAAGCTTTTCGAATAAACACCAAATCAAACAAATCGATCTCAATCACAAAGACTTCTACAAAACTTTTGTCAGGTACAAATTTCTTATCTCAAATTTTTCAAATTTTGTCAGGTATATATTCATATCTTATATGTTGACAAAAACAAATTTCTTATGAAGATGTATAATTTTTTCTTAGATAGTCACCTATCCAATTTTTATGAGATACCTAATTTTAACTTATTTTGGTGATCCGAGACCCCTGCAATTCTAGGCTTCCCCTGTACAATTCTTATGAGATGTATACTTTTAAGGGAGATTTAAAGATACCCCCCGAAAAAGTTTGCACTCTTTGAGATACCCCCCAGATTTGAAAATCATTAGAGATACCCCCCATTTTCTCATTTGAAGCCGGTCAACTAAGTTGTTGACCATGGTCTGACCAGTTTTTAAATGTTTATGACTGAAATACCCCTCTACCTAGATTTAATCTCATTAATTAATAAGTATTAAACATCCACTATCTCTAACCCAAATCCCACAATCCCTAACACACAACCCACCACCACCACCACCCATTCACCTCCACCATTAGCATACTAAACCACCACCATTTGTGTGATTAATGATGGTAGACTTTCTCTTTGAAAATAATTAAAGTATGTTGAAAATATGATGAAGAAAATGGTGGATATGAGATTGGGTTTAGAAGAGATGTTGATGGGGTGTGAAGATTAAGGTAATGATGATCGAATGTGAAGAATGTGAGATGGTGTTAATGATATAGTGTAAAAATTAATGGTGATGGGGTGTGATTGTGTGAAGATGGTGGTGGTGGGATTTTAGAGATGGTGGTAATAGATGGTTGGTGGTAGTGGTGGTGGTGGTAATGGAGTGTTAAGGGTTGATATGGTGGCGGTGGTTGTGTTATGGAAGTGGTGGAGTTAAAGAATTGGAGATGATGGTAGTGGGTGGTGGTAGTTAAGGATGGTAGTTGTTTAGAGAAAAAAAATGGAAGAAAGTTATGATCTCGACCATCGATTTTGGATGGTTAAAGATAGATTTAACTTTTGAATGGTGTAGATTAATTCAATTAATAATTGGTGACATATTATTTTTATGGTGAAGGGTATTCTTGTCAATATGAAAAAAAAACATTGGTCAATGGCTTGGTTGATCGACTATAAATAAGAAAATGGGGGGTATCTCTAATGATTTTCAAATCTGGGGGCTATCTCAAAGAGTGCAGAGTTTTTCGGGGGGTATCTCTAAATCCCCCTGTGAAATTCTAGGAATGTGCCATGTGTTTACGACTGTACAGGAAAATTCATGTACAATAGATCGATGTAAATCTCAAATTCTTTTATGTAGAATGGTTATTATACATATCTGGTGCTCATCGTTATAAATTTTCATATAACTTATATGAAGAAGCAATAATATTTCTTAAATTATTATATACAAATATATAATTGTATGTGCACTCTAATATTTTGAAAGAGAATAACGATTATATTGATAATTAAGAATTGATAATACAGACATATAATTTATATTACATTGTAATGTAATATAATTAAATTGAAAGAGAGATGAAGAAAATTATCAATAACGATTACATACATTTTTTATTATATGTGCACTCTAATATTTCTTAAATTGTGTTTATCATTACAAACAATGCAATATACAACAAATTCTGAAGAATATGGTAGGAAACAAAGAGAACCAAAGAAAGCAAAAAATCTCACCATTACAGAAGAGTTGACTCCAAATAAACGTCAACAAGCCCAATGTAAAAAGAGACTAATAGAATCAATGAGCCAAAAAAATAATACAACATCAAAGAAACCCAAAAATAAAGAAGTTTCTGAAGAGTTTGCTCATAATAAACGCAAAATAGCGCAACGTGAGAAGAAGATAAGAGAAAAAGGACAAATATTGAAGAATACAAGCAATGATGGATTAAGGTTTGTTATTCTAAATATTATTTTATATATAATTGGCAGAAAATATTTTGTTACCATGTAGACCTAAGCAAGCCACAACGGGTTTTAGGATCTACTTGCAACAATCACACATTTAGTCAGCGACATTTTTACCAATTTAGGCGTCATATTAACTAATATAGATAAAACATTGTACTGCATCTACATTTAGATTATACCCGTGCCTTCACTAATAATTATCCCTGTCACACATCTGACCCCGACTGTGCAAGAAGAAATAGTCTTACTGGGAACAGTTTATCCTCAAAATAGTTTGTCAGATATTACACATTGGCATCTCTTACCAAGAAAAACAATCATGCCGCTTCTCATTCCAGGGCTGGGCTCTATTCAAATTTGCATTGAAGCACAATGACTAATACACCACAAACTGTATGGCATTGACCATGGTGCTTGTGGAAGGTCGATTCTGCCTATGCGTATTCAAGTACATTTCAGTTACAGCTGCAAAGACAGCTAGCCCTCTTCTAGGGTATCTCCCATGAAGCCTTAGGTCTACCAGGTTATGACGCTCCCTGAACCTTAGTCTTGCCTGTATACATAAAATGACAAAAATTTAGTTCCAAACTATATAACACCACTTGGTTTGGTGGAAGCAAATTTCTTTTTGTCCAAATGGCCATAGGACCATGTTGCAGTTAGAAATAAGTAGTGGACCAGATATTGGTATAAGCAGAACTTACTCAAGTAACCGGATCCCCATCAGGATATGCTTTGCGCCCAGCGATGATCTCTAGCAAGATGATGCCAAGATTGTACATCTCATCCTTTTTCTCTGTTGCAGAACCAACCCATGCAATCCGGAAGTTTGAAATATTAGCAATATGTCCTGTGCCAACAAGGATCTTATCGGACCTAAGATTTCCGTGAATAATATTCATCTTATGTAAGAAATCAAGGCCTTTGATAATTCCCTGGGCAATTCGAACTCTCTAATTCCAGTCACCGAGAAAGGTGAATTCCTCACCACCATCTATAAAATGCAATCAAATTAAAATTAGGATGCATAGAAAACAAAATTTTCACTCCATTTAAACTCAAGAGAAGTTCATACTTGGTAAACAAAACACACACTAAATTAGACACCTATGCTCACCTTGCAAGCTTTTCCCTAATGATCCGAACTACAGGAATTCATACACAACAAACTTTTCTCTTTGGTCGGCACATGACCCTAGAAGCTTCATTATATTGATGTGATCTAAGTTGGTTAGTAAATAAAATTCTTTCAGGGACCGGGGAGTGTCCGAGACAAGTTTCTTCATAACGATTTCCTGTGAAAATAATGTCCCAATTAAAAATTTAAAAAAAAACCATCTAGATAATAAAAAAAAAATTCATTCGACCAAATTGTTGAAGTCATCTCTCCTGTCGTCCCAAGACACCCTTATGCACTCCTTCACTGAGATAGTTAGCTTGAGCAAAGTCATTATTTACACGATAATATTTTGTTGCCGTGTAAACCTAAGCAAGCCACAACAGGTTTTAGGATCTACTTGCAACAATCACACATTTAGTCAGCCACAACTTTACCAATTTAGGCGTCATATTAACTAATATAGATGAGACATTGTACTGCATCTACATTTAGTCATATTTTTTAACTAATATACATTTAGTCAGCCACATAATTGGTTTCATGTCTGACAAATAGATAACTGATGTTCACAATTTCATTTCAATTAGTTTCATTCATCCTTTTACAGTTTTCAGTTAATGGTCACACTATAATTGGTTGTTATCTCATATGTTTTTATGCATACTACATAGACTACTGTATAGACATTGACTGAAGAATAGATAACTAATATTCTGTAGGCGTAGTTCCATTTATATATTAGCTGATTCTTTTTAACTTAATTTTTTTTTTAAAATATTTTTTCTTTTAAAATGTATGGTACAATAAACTGATATATCAATTTTCTCTATATTTATTAGTCAAATTGTTAAATCAAACAAATACCAAGAAGGCCAACGTAAACGAAGAGAAAGAGAATTATCTGAAAGGAATGCATCCAACAATGTTGTAACTCAAAATAAAGAAGCCGAGCCAAAGTAATTAGTTCACCCACGGATAATGTTATTTCCACATTGCTTTAATTATTATACCGTTGAAATTTTTCACAGATTTTCACACATATTTCTTCTACAGGAAAATAAAGCGCTCTCAAAAAAATAAAAAATAAATTGATAGACTAGATTATTCTTGCTCAATGGATGGTATAAACAATAGGATATCAGCTGCAGGTAAAGGGGAAAAAATAGTTGTCCTTCAAATTTTGGTAATATCATTATAATGGTTCTTCAATGTTCAATCTTCATTTTTTAGTTCTTCCCTAATATGGTAGCAATTTTTTTTTATTTTGTGTTTGTTGAAATTTATTCATTCATTTTGTTAATAACCCATTAGGTTTTAATTTATGACTGGATGGTTTGGTATCATCAATTCCAGTGTGGTTAGAAACTGTTCAACAACCAAAGAATTAGAAGCACATCTTTTGTTGTTTTCACTGTTTAAAGTGATTGTTTATACCACGAAAAAACGATAAATCCCAACCACGGATATATATGGGCCATAACTGCTAAAGGCCTTCAAACCGGCTTAAGCATCTGGATAAAAATGATATTTGGAATTTATAAAATATATTAAAAAAAATTTGATAATTTTGTAATTTCATTAAAAATACTATTTGTAATTTTTATTTATAATTTCATTGGCAATTTACAAAATCTAGAAATTATTAGTAAAATGAACAGTATAAACTAACGTGGCGAAGCCACGGGTACAACTAGTATATATATATATGAAGGTTGTTGGATGCCATCCGCCTTATCAATCATTATTCAACCGCTGATGACTGTATAAAAAAATAATATTGCTATTCTTAAATGTTTTTTCATATATAAAAACAGATTTGAGAAAATATCAAAGAAAAATTGAGTAAATAGCAACCGGTTGGAGACTAGATTAACGAATTTTTGAGAAAATAGCAACCCGCTGGAGATGGTTTAAACCTGTAACCCTGATCACCAAAGGTCAATATAAAATAGTACAATGAAACAATCATCATTGTGTATCAGAAGATAATGATTCAAAGTATTTTCATTGTCTTTTTAATTCTTTCCTTCGATGTTTTGCATGGCAGCTGATCAATATATCTTCAAATTCCTCTTCTTCACATGGAAATTTTAGCGCGCCTACTTGTTCAAATCCAAATTCTTCTTCTACACTTTCCATTAAAACTTGAAAATCTGGTAAAGACAGATAACTGGCCGGAATCACAAATCTTCTCATCTCTGGCCCAACTTCAACCGCCAAATACCCTTTTGGAATCTTCGTGTTGCTGCGATGAATATGCCTGCTGTGAGACGATCCTTCTCGAATTAATGTTTCTTTTGATTCTTCATCAAGATATTTTGTTGACTTGCAGGTTTTTCTATTTAATGTTGAAAAACTCCGATTCACCATTGATAAACCATGGACTAGTCGACGAAGATCTTTGGTTGGAATTCGCAATAGCTGGCCCATCATCTTGATGACTGAAACTTACTTGAATAATGTAATGATCAGAGTCCCAAGCAAACCCAAACTTATTTGAAGAATGCAGTACCATAGAGATGAGATAAAAAAAAAAAACAAATATAATTTCAATAAACCATGCAAAACTGCAGTTTCGACCTCAGCAAAAATACATTTGGGATCTTCATTTTAAACAGACACAAAGAAAGGGGTTAAAAGGTTTCAATCTCACAGGGAGAAAGAAAGAAACCCATGGATTAATTAAAGAAGAAGATATAGAGAACTATTCTTGTTCTTCTCTCTCTTTCTTTCTGTTTCTGTTTTGAATGACAACTGATGATTGTTTTGATTCTGTTACAAATTTGGTCTCCATGCAAAGAATATTAGTTGTTCCATCTATACCATTTACTATTTTTCATTCTTCACTAAATTTAACTTATACATAATTTGACCAAAATTGTTTAGTGGTGCTGAATGTAATACATTAATTTGCATCGCGCTATGGAGATCCAAATATGATAAATCAATCATATTAATAGTGTTTTAAAAATGGTTTGGGGATTACATGTGTGATTTTGTGCCGTGAGTAGTAGGATCAAACACAACATATGTACCACTGGATTAAAGAAATTAGTTGTGTTCAAAGATCCTGCGACGGTTGAAGACAGGTCAATGCCAAATGTTGAATTTGGTAGGTAATTTTGATGCAAAGAAATGGATCCTCTAGAAACATGCAATTTTTCATCCATTTAATTAACAAGAAATTTGACATATATATTAACTTGAACAACAAAAAAAGAAAAAAATTCTTCATCAAAATAAAAAATGATTATTTTTTGTTGATTGATCCATCTAATCTTTCTTATGGGAATGAAATTCGATTCTTAAAAAAAATGAAAAATCTGAAGTGAAAATAGTGCAATGCAGGTTGCATATTAATTGCATCACAACTTCACGTACTCTTCTCTGTTAGAGTTTAAGGCTTTGGGCTTGGACAAGGAAATGTAGGTTGGTGAGGTAGACTATTACATATTGGGAAATCATACTGCCACCCCGGTAATTTGCTAAGAGCTGTCCCACATATTACATACACCCCTAAAAACATAACTACACCCCATGCTAAGAGCCACCCACCCTCTAAAAACCTAATTAATTCTTGAAAGTTGAAACTACTGTCATGCTTCGTCTCTTCTTTTTTCTCCTTTACAAACCCCGTCTCTTCTTCTCCTCCTCCTCTGCAACACAAAAACTTTTTTTTTTCTTATTTTTTCTTCATATATTATAGTATTAATTTTTATTTTTTTATTCCGTCTATAACTATGGAAAACTTGCAAGAAACAAATGAAAATGATTCCAAAGAAAATTTTGGAGCACAAGTAGAAGACATCAATGTGAATGAAGATTCACTCTTAAGTGAACAAACTCAAGTTGTTACTTCTCAAAAGGTTACGTTCATGAAAATTTTGTTTTGTAATTTAAGGTATTTATTTTTGTGTTTCTATATGCTCATGAAAAACTTGTTTACTGACATGATTGTTTTAAATTTAGGCAAGTGATGCATATGTTGAAAACAGTGTTCAATATCCGGATTTATCAATGACATTTACCACAGATAGGGTAAGATACTTATTATATAACAATATATGTTTTAGGCTCAATGCTTTTAAACAACTGATTAATAAGTATTCATATACTAATTGGATTTTATTATTTTTTTTTTCATTTTTGATTATTCAGATTTTTGCGACTCGTTCAGATTTAATCCAATGGGCTCAACAAATGGGATTAATTTGTGGAACAGTTGTTGTTGTTTCAAAATCCGAGATGGCTCCATCAGATAGAAGACCAAGGTTATATCTACGTTGTGAGCGGAGTGGTAAATATAGAGATCGTCGCAAGAAAACAGAAATTACAGATGAAGAAGAACTTGACAATGAAGGAAAAATTAAAAAAAAAAAGAGACGAACGGGGACAAAGAAAATTGATTGTCCGTTTATGTTAAGAGGTGTTTTTGTGCCTGGTAGCGAAGACCAATGGAAAGTTGAAGTCCAATGTGCTCGTCACAACCATGGCTTGGCAACTTCCTTTGAAGGACACACGTACGTAGGTCGGCTAACTCCCGAGCAAGAAAGACTTGTGTTTGATATGATAAAAGCAGGGGTAGGGCCAAAACATTCTCTAAACGTCATCAAGGATAGAGACCCAAATAATTCATCAACTATTCGACACATGTACAATGCTAAGCAAAAACACAAGAAGTTAGAAAAGGCCGACATGACAGAGTTGCAACAATTAAAGTATTTACTAAATGAAAATGGGTATGTGGAAGTGAGTAGATGCGAAGAAGGTTCGGTTGTCGTTAAAAATTTGTTTTGGGCTCATCCTAAATCAGTGAAGTTAGCCAAGTGTTTCCCTCAAATTTTTATTATGGATCCCACGTATAAGACGAACAAATATCGTTGGCCATTACTTGAGATCGTTGGGGTTACTTCTACAATGAAGACTTTTTCTGTTTGTTTTGCTTTGATGGAACGTGAGACCGAGGATGACTTCACATGGGCATTAGAATGTTTTCGAGTTTTGCTTGGTGAAAACATATCACCAAATGTATTAGTGACTGATAGGGACCGTGCTCTAATGAATGCAGCAGATGTGATATTTCCTACTGCGGTAAAATTCTTATGTCGTTGGCACATCTCAAAGGATGTTTTGGTAAAAGGGAAGAAAGAAATTCGGGATTGGCATAACTCAAATGATGTTTTAGCAGAAGGGAAGAAAGAAACTCAAGATAAAGATATGGAAGAAACATTGTGTGATAAGTGGGCAAAGGTTGTATTATCAACTACTGAAGTTGAATATGTTCGTCAGTTGAGAGAATTAGAAGATGAGTTTAACAGGTGGCCTACATTTCTCCATTACCTCCATCAAACTTGGTTGGGATTCAAAGAACGGTTCGTTGCAACTTGGACAGACCAACATATGCATTTTGGTAATACTAGCACAAATAGAGTGGAAGGTGCACATGCATCACTGAAAAGGGCACTTAGGTCAAGCAAATATGATTTTCTTGGCATGTGGCATATGATTCATCCTTCTCTTACAGTACAAATGATTGAGATCACAGCATCGTTTGAGAGAAATCTGAATTGTGTGAAACATGAGCATAACATCCAATGCTTTGAGAATATTCGAGGTATCGTGTCGATAAATGCATTAGATTTGATTATGAAAGAGAGGAAGAGATGCAACTATGTGGGAATTGACAACAACATTTGTGGGTGTAATCTTCGTCGTACGCATGGGCTCCCATGTGCACATGAACTTAATATAATTGGTCTCCAGAGTGATAAGATACATTCAGATGAAATAAATGAATTCTGGAAGAAGTTAAGTATTACTGCTGCTAATGTTGACTTGTCTGATCTTGAGGTGAGACCAGAGTTTCTTGCGCTTGTTAATCGTTACAAGAACTCCACAAATGACCAAAGGAGGTTTATGTTGAAGAAGATGTTAGAGTTAGGAAACCCAAGAACTTGTGGTTTGCTTCAACCATTGGTGAAAACTAAGCCTAAAGGACGACCACTTGGATCGAGGAATAAGATGTCAAATGATGATAACTCAACAAAGCGCGATCCTTCGGCTTTTGAGCTAGAAATCCCTAAGCTTCATTCTTCTCAATCCGCACAACTGATTCCACCAACAAAGAAATTAAAAGTTTCCCAACCAAACCCTGTAACAAAGAAACTACAAGTTACCAAGTCGAAGAAATTGAATGTTATGAAGACACTTCAAACTATGGGTAACGTGAGTATAATGAAGTTTCCTGAGTTTTTTTGGCCATTTATAGTTGATTCGAAGAATGTAGATGGCGATGGGAATTGTGGTTTTAGAGCTGTGGCAGCATGCTTGGAGATGGACAACGAAAATGGATGGATTATAGTTCGCACTGATTTGAGAGGCGAACTTATTTTCTTTCGAGATGAATATAGTCGAATGTTTGGTGGTGAGGAACAAGTGAATGCCCTTCTTGATATTTTAGATTCCTTTGATAGCCCATGCCCAGCAAAAAACTGGTTCTTATTACCCTATATGGGTTATCTGGTTGCATCAAGATATCATTGTTTGCTCGTGTCTATTTCTCTTGAAACTTGCTTGACTTTTGTACCATTGAGAACCGCCCCTTCGGGTAAGCAATCACAGGTGATTGCTATTGGACATATCGATGGAAATCATTTTGTACCATTGAAGTTGAAACTCGGGTGTCCGATTCCGGAACCTGTTGTATTTTGGAAAAAGTTTCATAACCGGGAAGCTGGCAAATGGGAGAATTTCTTGAAGCATCGTAACCGTGCATTTAATGAAATTGCGGGCAACAAAGTACAAACACAAGAAGGAAGCTATGATCAGCCGATTATACTACAATAAGAATGTAATTTATTATTAATGGTTTAGTATTCATGTAGTCAAAAATATGTTATTTATGTTGTTTTTTCTTCTTGCAAATGGAAAGAGTGGTGTAACCTGCTCAGTTTTGTTAACTTTGGGAATAAATAGAAATGTATTAAAATATCTGTAAACTTACAGTATGTATTCATGTTACATATGCTTTCACTTTGCTCTTTGTTGTTGATACTGTACTTTGTATTCCGTTGCACACATGTTCAGAACAAATTGCACGCGCTACTGCTGCCCGTACTGCTTCCGGTTTACTTCCACAATGGCTCTTTATCTATCTGCAGTCACAACCATACTAAAGCTTTAAAAATCGTTATTGCTTCAAGCCAATTGGTCTCTATCACAAAGATGATATCAAGTTCATGTAAGTGTATTACAAAGTAACTATTCAATAGCAACCAAGCAAGATAGTTTAATTGGATCTAGATGGATTTGAACCATCAACCTCTCAATTTATGAGCGCTCTTCCATTTTGAGCTTATAGATCCACTGAAAAGCATAAACATGAATATCTAATCAAGTTTGGGTGTTAATTGGGGTGTCAAAGTCGAGGAACCCATATATATTCAATTCTTCATGTAAGGTACAGGTAGTATCTAATCAGGGTCTTGTAAAATTTGGCTTTTAATACAGGTCAATATTACATGTCAATCATGGTGGCCTTTCTCTTATGGTAGGTTGGAGTTTCATCTCATAGCTAAGACAATATAATAAGTTGAGATGCTTGTTTTCAGTTAACACAGCAATAATGAAATAAAGATTGCATACCACACTTTTGGCTTTGACCCCCCAACTCTGAAACAGATTCAAGATTCGGATCAGACTACTAATTCAATTAATGTCGAGCAAGTGACACAATGCAAAAACCCACTGCTTAACTAACCTGCAAATCCCACAACCATTGCAATGAAATTGTTCTTTCGAAATCTGCAAACAGCAAACAGCTGTTGCCAAAATGAAATCAATTAAAAAGAGTTGGTAAATTTAAGTAAAAAGAAGAAAACCATGCAGTACATCATCATTGCAGAACTTGCATCATCATCGCACAACTTGCACACTAACCTAATGAAATTAAGTTCTGAAAATCAAAGTTTATTGAAGATGCATAGCATCAAACCACCACAACCACATGCTGCTCAGTGTCACAAACAGAACAAAAAACTTGGAAAAAAAATGAGAAAAAACAACAATCAACAAACCAAATATTCAATCAAGTACCTAAGTAGACACAAGTAAGCAAGGAGAAAATAACATCTTACACCTTCATACCAAATATTCAATCATGAACATACTTTTTTTTTCTTGAACACTTTGTACTTTTGTAGACTTGGGTAGCTTGATACACAACTAATTAAATCTTGATTTAGAGTATTCCCACGTGCAGTGATGTAAAATCTGTACTACTGGCTGAACCTTACAAAGAAATATGTCAGACTCGTAAATTCTTTTCATAATACAATCGTAAATCTTTTGATAAATCATTTATACACCTGCATCAGGCATGACTTCTTAAAAGTGATTATCGTGTATGTACATATGTAAACTTGCTCATAAAAACAAAATGTTGCTTGAATGGAATTTTTTATTAAGATGTTTAACACAAGATCAACACAAGACTTTTAATGCTCAACTGAAGTCAACATTAACTCTGGTATGGCGTATGCCCAGGATGAATCCAACCAAGTAACTTAATCCTCAAATGTATTGGCTTATTGGGGATACTAGGCTTTGTAAAGGGAAAAACAATTCTTACTTTGTATAATGTTTTTTTGCTGAATTAGTAACACACAAAGTTTAATTAAATACCATTCACAGTTTATCTGTCAAGAATATGCTGAATATGTCTGTATGTAGCTGCCTGCTGCCTAGTAACACTCATAATGTATGTTAGAAGATTATGTTGATCATGCGTAGCAAAATAGCTGACTAACAACGGTTCCAATGTATGTTTTTAAGATTAATTTTCACATACTGTATTCATACTTCTTAAAGATATGACAGAAAAGGAAAATGCCTTCGGTTCAAGCTCCGAAAACCAAATTCTAGGTCTAAAACAAACTAATTGCTAAATTAAACACAAATAAACAAAGCTAAAGCTCAAACTGAGTTACTTACATCGGAGAAGAGGTCATCATCATCATCGTCTTCTTCTTCGCTATCGTCGTTATTATTATCAGTATCATAAGGTAAAATTAATTGACCAAAACGAGACTTGCGATTAGATTTGAGAATTACAGGGTTAGAATGTGTAGAAAGAGCAACAAATGTACTAGTAGTAGTAGTAGTTATACTTCTTCTTACTCTCTTTCTTCTAAATGTTTGAACAAGTTCATTTCCATTAATGCGATGGTGAAAGTTATTCAGAGAAGAAGAAGAAGAAGTTGAGTTGAAGAAGCAAAGAGAGATATAAGCCATGATTCTAGCCGACTCCATTCATTTGGTTGAGATCTTGTCGTTTGATTTCGTCGTTCTAAGGTTTGAAGAGACTGATGAATAAGAGTTTGCAGTGAAGATGTTTGAAGAAATTGATTTGTTTGGAGAGAGTTGGAAATTTTGCGATTGAAATCTTGATGGAAGATTTACTTGATATTATTGTTGTTCTTTATCAATGGAAGATTAAGATAGAGAAAACGAAGAGATTCAGAGATATGGGATTTTATTTTGTCGAGTGGCTCTTAGTAGAATCGAGTAGAATAGGTGCCCTAAGAGTAGTATTATTTTGGGTGGGGTAAGGTTAAAAAATGGGATAGCTCTTAGCAAACTGCCGGGGTGGCAATATGATTTCCTACATAACATGGCAAAGCAAGTCATTGATCCAAAGTAAAATCATTTATATTTAAGCCCAATGACAAAGTTGGTGCAGACAAAGTAGATTATATTGCAGGGCTGGATGTTGAAAAAAGTAGACTGCAAAATTTCTGTTAAAATATGTAGCTCTAAACAATTTGTGGGGTTCGCATGCACATAGGTGCACTTGGATTGGTCATTAATTATGTCGGCAAAAGCCTGAAACCAAACTTAGAAATCTGAATCAAGTAGCCCTAGGCAAAGTTTCTGTTGCATGGATATGGCCTGGATGGATGGGAAATGAACCAAGAATCATGGGATAAACATCAATTCAAGGACTATTGGTCGGGTTACTTAGATATAGGTTGTAGGCCGGCCTTAAGACTGGTATAAACAGAAACCTCAGAGATACCACATACCAGTTAGCAACCCAAGGTACCACTGCTGCATGCTGAAAAACTGAAAAGCTAGGGAATCCTGAATTACTGACCAAACTACTGATGAAAACACTGTGTTTTAAAATGACTTTATATTTTTTGTTGACTGAAAAACATATCTTCTTGTGTGCATGTTTTAAGCTTTTAAGCTGATCAACCCTAATAAGACTAGCTAGCTCGACCTGTGACTATGTCTATGGAAGTTTGGTTTGGGTTCACATAGCAAAAGCTAGGAAATGAGTATTCTAGTACTGGGCTGGGGGTGGACAATCCAACATTACATCACCAACAAATTTACCGGCCATTTACCACTAATATACCTACTAAAATACATGTCCCCTACTGACTTAATGTCAATATTATTATTAGGAGTTCTAGCTATCATTAATATGTATCTAAAATTTGTTGATTTTGAGCAATCAACATCTTTGAGTTAAAAAGAGATTATTCAAAAAAAAAATCTTTGAGTTTTACTTATTAATGTATTAAGGGCTTATTTCAGGTAGTAATTGGATACCTTTCGGATCAGATACCAATTCAAATCTGACTCTGACTGCTCTTTAAAATTGATACTCTAATTTGATATCGACTTGAATGAAAATGAATCAAATTAATTAGATTCAGATTGTCCAATACTCCAATATTCATCAAGTGATAAGGTGGAAAAACAGTACTGTAATAATTTAATTACTAGAATACATATATATATATATATATGTAACGGCTAACTTCTGTACCTGTCAACGGTCAACAGAAAACTGTCAAAGATTTTATTCTTTATTTAATCATTATCTTTTTTCTGCAAATTAAATAAAAGCAACAGAAAAGAGGTCAGAGATACCTCGAGCATGGTGACCGTAGTAGTGTAGTACTACTACTCTTTTTGTTTGTCAGTCACGCTCACGCATGCTACATTGCTACCCATGTTTGGCCGTACTTTCGGTCATTTTGTCGGGTACAGTTATCCACCTCTCTGTCTGCCCAGATTTCCCCAAATCTCACCATACTGACCGTCATTATCATGCATATCTCTATTATTTTATTTTTTTTGTTTTTCCTTTTTCTATTACAAAATCTTACTTCCAGAGGAACAACCACCACCAAGGCCACCAACTACAACATGCATACAACTTGTGGCTGTTAAAGTACAAAAGTAGCCTCATATGTAATGTGTAATTTTAACATAACAAATTCCCTAAATCAAAGGCTAAGGAAAAGGAAGATTTGTTTCCCTTTGACAGTAAGTAATTAATGGAGAGATGTAGGGTTTCTGTCAACTAGTCATGACTCATGAGTGTGATTTTGTTACTTTTGTTTAGGAGATTTGTTAGTATGTTATTTGCAAGACATATATATATAGATAGATGATTTCCATGCATCTTTTGGTAGTTATTAAAGTGTTATATATACTTAACTAGTGGTCTAGCTGGTCATAAGATGAAATATATTATCAATGATCATCATCATTTTAAACAAACTTATATTCAAGACGTTTATTTCATTCTATGGAGTATGGATCCTACTTAAGTATTTGATAATAATAATGTACAGCTAGATTCATGCACGAACATGATTAATTATCATAATAATAATAAAATGAAAACAAAAGACTATATATCACAATCATATATTCATATTACTTCCATCTAATGATATGATGCATGACCGGTGCCTTCACATCTGCATGTTAAAGGCAACTAGTATGTAAATATGTATATTAGTCAGTGATCACAATGATGATCTCATATATATTTAATTATTAATTAATATATATTCTTGAGGGAATTATTTAGGTTTTTAACCATTTTAAGTAGGGGTGGCAAAATGACCCGCAACCCGTTAACCCGACACGAACCCGACCCGAGATAAACAGGTTTGGGTTTAGTCTTATCGGGTTTTCGGGTCATTTTGACCCGAACCTGTTAGACCCGTTTATAAACAGGTCAGGTTCGGGTTTGACCACTAACATGTCGGGTCAACCCGAAACCTGTTTAAAATTAATATGTTTTATTTCCAGTTTTTGAAATCACCTCTCTTTTTCATCTCTTCTCAAAAATCGTTTTCTTTCTTCTTCTTTAACTACGGAGAAATATAAATATATAGTAGTAATGAATTGATTAATAAAAACTTATTTGCTGGTAGTTTTTATTTTTCTATATCGAAGTTAGACATTGTGTTAATATTTTTCTTGTTTTTCAATTGATTTGTTTTGGGTTTAAGGAACATGATGTTTTAATTAATCAATTAAAATCAGATTAGTGTTTTTTTATTTTTAAAACTCAGGTTGATGTTTTGATCATGTTTATAATTGGTAATTGTTTGTTTTACTGTGCACTTGTTTTTCAAGAATTTTTTTTTGAATTTTGTCTTTTACTAATAGTTTTAATTTTTGATGAAATTAAGTTGATTAATTTATATTAAATATCGATTATCATGAATATCAATTATAAATAACAATAGTGGCGATAGAAAGAAATAATTAATAAATCTGAAGCGGGTTTAAACAGGTCAACCCGAACCCGACCTGTTTAATTAGCGGGTCAGGTTCGGGTTTAGGAAAAAAAGACTAAACATGTTAACAGGTCGGGTTCGGGTTTAGAGAAAAAACACTTCAACCCGTTAAGACCCGACACGAACCTGACACGACCCGACCCGATTGCCACCCCTAATTTTAAGTGATAATTACATAGATTTTGCTTACGCATCACAGTAGATATCTTCTATCCCTAGTTGATATAGAAACCAAATAAGAGGACATTTAGAGGGTCTAGGAACTAAAATGGGCTTTCACAAGATGTGAGTCCATAGTTTCCAAACCTGTTGTTGGTTGATTGTTGTAATTTCACAAAAATAACATTAATTGGTTTCCAAACAACATGTTTTGATTTCTCTCTCTCTCTCTCTTTTTTTTTACAACTGCCTTTGATTATTTTTTAGCTAAATAAAACTTTTATTAATATTAAGCAGTAGTTATATATACATAGCCAAATAGAATGGTAAGGGAGAACCTCAAAAGTCTAGAATGATAGTTCTTAGACGGAAGTATCATCCAACTAACGAAGTCGAGTTTATGGATCCGTTGTATGTAAAAAAAAAAAACACGTTTGGCTAGTGCATCTGCAACAAAATGACTTCCTTAAAATTGTAACTTATAGAGATTTAATGCTAAATTGTTTTTTTAAAAAATATTTAAACTTTTAATTAAAGCAAATATAATATGTTTCACAAATGGGAAAACCCTCCCTATATCATTAGCCAGTAAAATACCGAAAATTTAGGTTGTGGCCCATTTTGTATGTGGTCACGAGGAGCCAATCAAAACATGACACGTATCAGTTGAGTTACCGATTCAAGTCCATTAGGGTTCACTACACCATGCATAAGGGATATTTTAGTAAATAAATAAAACTTTAATAACACATGGTGTGTTGTGATTGGAGCCCTCCATCCAATAAGATGGTATTTCTTCTAATTCATCGATTCTCACAAAAAGTTCTTCATTTTTCTTTCGATCGTATGTTCCACAAAAATGGGAATAACCATCAATGACATCTGATAAATAGGTAAAGTAGCAAGCGTACTCTGTAACAGTACAATTGACAACCGTTAAAGAGAGATTTGCGCTACCAACTACTCAATCTATTCTGAATTATGTCGAGAACATGGTTCCAGACATCCTTACACTTGAACTTTTCCCCAAGAGGCATCCCCAAGTACCTAGAAGGAAGACTTTCAGTACCATAACCCATTTAAATTTGCCATAGCTGTCAGATTACTCACGTTCCCAATTGCCATCAGCTTGGTCTTGGTCATTGTATATACCTATGTATTCGAGCTCCCTCGAGCTCACTTAAGCGACCACTTTGAACACAATTTATACACCTTCGACGTCAAACGAGGTGAACACCTTTTTACTCGACTTCACCTCGAGCTCACTAAAACCTTTATGATCCGACTTAGATTCTTTATTCATTCGTCGTCAAACAACGTGAACACCCTTTTGCTCGAGCTCACTCGAGCTGGGGCTTATCTTGCTCGATCTCACTCCGAGCTCACCCTTACTCCACACACTTATTCTCTTCAGTTACAATATATTTCACAATCACTTTGTAACGTATGCTCATTAATTGATCCTACCGTTGGACAATTAATGAGCTAGTTGTTGTCCCAATCACCTATAATATGAACTACGTAGGCTTGATTCTGGGACCTGGTCACTCCCAGATACGTAGGCAACTATCTTCTAAGATAGCTCAGTCACTTCTCATTCTTCAGCACTCTATTCACTTAACTTATTTCTGCATTTACAGTCATATTATTCTTGAGACCACTAACAACCTCAAAAATCAAAAGTATTGATTTGATGACTAGAACTTGACCAGTTGAGGCATCACAAATGAGAAGAGTGTCATCTGCCAATTGCATAATGGCAATTTCAGTTCCTTCAATAGCCGACTTAAAACCAAACCCCGCATAAAACCCAGTTGGACAACTTAATTTATTCACCAAGCCATTCAACGCTTCCATGACTAAGTTAAAAAGAAAGGGATGGGATCCCCCTAGCGTAAGTCACGTTGACTTGTGAAGTGGCCAAGAGGCGACGAGCCCTCCACTAAAATAGAAAAAGTGAGCAGTAGATACACCACACACATGAATCCATCTCCTCCCCTTCTCATGAAATCCCATACGAAGCATCATGTAATTGAGGAAACCCAAAAGAACACAATCATATGCTTTAGCAATATCCACCTTTACAAATAAGCCCCTTCTACATACACTCAAAACTGAAAGCAAGAGGACCTCTTTTCCTTTTCGTATGGTCTAACACTATTACTCTGTGATCGGAGGACAACTTGGCGAGAGCTACCTCCTCTGTCATATGAAACTGCTCATCCCAATCTGCAGATGTTAGGAAGCGTTCAATACGGCTCATGCTCCTAGAGTTGGACCAAGTAAAGTGTGCGCAGTTAAGTGGATAGTTAACTACGCTATAACGCTCAACGAACTCCTCAAGAATTCTCATATGATTTGAATTCTTGTTTCATCTCCTCTTTTGTTCATATGTTAAAATCGCCACCAAGGATCAATGGAGCATCAGATCATCCCCTTATAGCTTCTAATTCTTAAAAAAACTGTTGCCTTTCAAAATTCTTTTACGACCCATATACCCCAGTAACCAGACAACACAAACCATTACTTTTTACTGAGCATATAATAGTATAAGCCCCTTCTACAGAGTCTTGAAGTTCGATAAACCCATTATTCCATGCAAGAACTAGGCCACCAGATAAACCCAAGGAAGGAACTTGTAAAAAAGACCAAGGATCAAGGCAATTGTTAGAGTCTGAGCTCACCTTAGTCTCCTATAACAAAAAAATATCAGGTCTTTGATCATTCAACAAAGATCTTAAACATCCCATAGTTTCAATATTGTTCAAACCGCGATCATTCCATCATAGAAGTCTAATCGACATGATCAACCCCTTTTTGTGTTGATTAAGCTTAATTTCTAACGTAAAATTTATTTGTCTCAAACAAGTTTTTTTTTTATTGATAAACTCAAGGAATTACACAAAAGTAAAGGACAAACGCATTACAAATTGCGCTGCAAGTCCCTTCTGAATAGGATAATATGATTTATTTCTTTACATTTCACTAATAAATTGCTAATATTGAAGGAGACATCGTATTGTAATCAATGAAGCTACAAATCCAAAATGCCTTTTTATGATACATTCTTGTTAAAAAATTATGATCCAACTATTCCTTGTAATTATCCTAAAATATAGTACATTTTTATTATTATTATTTATTGGCAAACAGGGTTAAGGGACCCCTACCTCTTTTAAGTTACGTGTGAAAACTTATATCAATAATCAACTGTTGATATTGACATGTTTCAAACCCACAACCTTTCCACTTTGCGAGAGGGGTGCTACCATTGAACCACAGGCTCATTCACAATAATATAGTACATTATTGATGTCAATTAAATTACACAATTGAAAAGGATTAAAGTCTCTTAAAATATAGACAAAATTATAGGAGATTTCGATTATTTTTTGGAAAGATATTTTTTTTTTTTTTTTTTATAAAGAGACCAGCTGAGAGTGACAATTAACATGACAATAACCATTAACCAATACTAAGGACATATTAAGCAAATTAAAATGGCTAGCTTTGTTTTTAGGATGAAAAATCACAATTTTGTTACCTACATAAACCAACCCACTTCAATAATAGGAAAAAAAAAAAAAAAAAAAAAAGGTCATTTTATTTCAGATCATGAATTCAGCTAAGATATCCTAAGTTGCAAGGTGTCAATAAAAGCTCAAAGTGAATAAGACATTTTGTTGTATACTATTGAATCCACAAAATAATTCATTTTAACTTTGCATGTAATCTTCTGCATGCTTTGAGAAAGAATCCACAAAAACAAAAACAACAATGCAAATTCCAAATATAAATGCCAAAATTTACATACAAAATCTCCTCATATGTCACTCTCCATATTCATAAATACGTGTTCCCATTTACCTGAGGTTGAGTATGAATTAATCTATTTTATTTTATTATTTTATATAAATAATCCAATCTTATATTAAATCAAACAACTAGGTTCATGAATCGGATATCAGAATATTGAATATTTGAATATACTTGGATTCTTAAGAAGCTTTTTAGTTTTAATTACATATTCAGACATTCACAGAATTTGACCAGTGAACCATTGCACTTCCAATACTACCACAGTCCACGTACATGAAGCAAGTTGGCAAGGTTAAAATCTTTTAACCATGACTATAAATATAGTAATAAAGTAAATCATAAGGGTAGTTTAGGTATTTTAAACAAAAAGAAATTCTAAAAATAAAAAGGATACGTTGAGTAGTACAGTACAGACTACAGACTACAGTATATCTTTTTCTCTATAATATGTATATTATATTCCACCTTTTTTTCCTCACTCTTCTTCTCTTATTAAAACACCTGTTTCTTGTTTGTTGAAGCTTTGTGAAAAGAACGTTAATGGCGAGTGAAGGTTCTTCAAAGAAGATTCGCCAAATCGTTCAATTCAAACAAGTAATGAAAAGATGGAAAACAATGGGAATTGGTCGTAAATCAAATAATCAGCAACAATCGATTTCTGATTCATCAGATTCAGAAACTGATTCAACTGGTTCTGGTTCTGGTTCAAATCGTCGTATTCCATCTGGTTCTCTTGCTGTTTATGTTGGACCACAACGTTGTAGATTTGTAATTCCAACTCGTTTCTTGAATTTACCTATCTTTGTTTCTCTATTGAAGAAATCTGAAGAAGAATATGGTTTTCAATCAAGTGGTGGACTTGTTTTACCTTGTGAAGTTAGATTTTTTAAAGGGGTTTTGAAATTTCTTCATAGTGATGAACAAAGATTTGGGAAAATGAAGTTGGATGACTTTTTCAATATGTTTTCTGAAGTGGGTTTTGATCCTTGTAGAGAAGGCAAAGATTCTGTTTGCAAAGGATTTACTCCTCTTTTGCAGAAAGCTAGAGTTTGATTCATGAATCTCTTTCTTCCTTTTATTTTAGACTTTGGAAGTTTTGAGTTTTTTTTTTTTTTTTTTCCAACCATCCATGAACTCAATCTTTTGATTCTGGGTTTCAATGAGATGTTGTTGATGATGATGATGATGAAAATATTTGAGAAATTAATGAAAATTTTAGATGCTAACTTTAGAAATTATAAAGTGCATTTTATAATTTTTTTTTTTTTTTTTTTTTTTGTGTTATTTTGTTTGTTGAGTAATCTGTACTTTGTATTGTTGTTAAGCACATGATGCTAATGAAAATTTGGATGCTAGCTTTAAAAATTATTATTCAGAGCAGAGCAGTTTGTAATTTTTTAATTTTTTTAATCTGTTCTTATGTATTTGTTTGGTGTGAGAGTTGTTGGTTGAGTAATCTGTACTTTGTGTAGTTGAGGGAGTACTTGTTAAAAAAAAACAAAACCAATATTTTGGTTTGGTTGTATTTGGAAAGGGTGGTTATGTACTTATGTGTCATGGGCATGAACAAATGCTCTCTTTTACTGACAGACAGATGAATCCAAATGCTAATAACTAAACACACATGCTATCAAACCATGATGTGTGGCGTTTCTGCATTAACATTGGCATTTATTGTTTGATTAAGCAAGTTCTTTTTAATTCACTTACCTCTTCTCTCTCCAAAAAAACTATTGTTACATCTTTCCTGTTTTTTTAGATGAAGTTAACTTTAATCCAAAATTTACCAATTTATAAAGAAAATATATAATTGAGGAGGCAAATGTTAGTGAAAAAGCTCATCATGTATGGCTGGCCACTGTCCTTCTAAATTATGTTTTAATGGTATATGTATTGAGGCATGTGAAGATGTAACATGACCCAAATAGTTCTACTCTTAACAGATGATCTTCAACACTTCAGTTGTTTGATATCTTGAAGCACATAGAGTCTACTGGTCTGATATTGAAAAAGATATCAATTCTCAACAAGAGAGTTAGTTTGACAGTCATAGTGATAGACTGAGTTGTATTGTCTTGAATTCAGATTTGATGAAGATGAACAAAACTGGTTGCATTCAACCTAATTTTGAAGGCTACTAATTCAGTCATAATAACAGATGCATATAAGATGATAGGTTGCAACGACTCGATCAATAGTAAATTTCCCCACGACAAATTTTTAAGAATTGCACCAATGCAAGCACCTGTTGGTAGATTATGTTGTCTCTTCATTCCCTTACTTACCTGCCTCACTGGCCATCTGAACTTAATTAGTTCTATCATATCTGTTGGTCTGGATAAACTCCCCCATGATCGAGCTGATCGACAGTATCCTGATTTATGTGAGTAGTTGTCATAACATACTAGCGATAACCCTTGCCAGTATAGTTGCAGTCTTTTTGGCCATACCCCCTGTTCTTTAAGAATCCATGGCACATCCCAAATATCTCCCAGCTCATTAGGAGAAATGGTTTTGATCAACAACTGCAATAACAGGTCAGGATAATATAGAAAACTATGGAGCTGCAAGTCTTAACATCATCTTCATACAATATACATAGTAGGCACTCCCATAATAATAAGCTTTATATATAACAAAGAAAAAGGGGAGGAGCCAAGGTTTAAGCTAATGATTCTTTCTGATCACTAGGTAAGGCTTTTCTTTACTTTTGAATAATCTAAAAAGCAATTCTAAAACCTCCATTAGACTATTAGAGGGATATATTTTTTAAAAATTTGGTCAATACTTGCTAGTGAATTAGTCCGTTATTTTCACGGTCATCTTGAAAATTTGAAATAACTTTTGTGCTAATAAGCCATAATAGTCCTCATTTTGTCCTTGAAGGTACATGAAATCTATATCGAATCCTTGACTAAGATTATCAAGTCATCAACTTTCAATTCTGACTCAACAAGATTTGTCTTTTATTCTCACATCTTAATCGATAATCACATCCTTGTTTAATTTAATTGATGTGTATAACTATATTATAATACTAATATATTATGTTTTATTTTGCATTAGTATATTATATTATGTAGAACATTGGATGCGTCTTTGTCCATTTGGCCACCCCTTATTTTAATTTGATTCGGCATTTACTAATAGACTGATTAGATTTGGGTTGGTGAAAGATGGAATCTCTATTTATACCGATTAGAAAAAAACTGTAACTACTTTTAATTTGTGTTGATTTGATAGAGATATATGATACATTCTTAATCAACATGTAATCAATTATATCTCTAGACGCAAATGAGCACTGTGGCTCATTGGTAGTACCCCTCTCACAAAGTGGAGACGGTTTACATCAGTAGCTCAGCTGATTGTTGATATAAGTTTCCATACATAATTTAAAGGAGTAAGGGTCCCCTCAACCCCGCTTGCTGGTCGGCCAGGGTTTGTTTGGGAAAGCCAAAAATAAAACACATATCGACCTTTCACTTGGAGTTTGTTTGGTGTCCTCAAATGATGCAGACTTTACTTTTCAGGGATATATATGTAACCTTCACTCTTGATGCATATCATGCAACAGTAGAGAATTTTATATGTGTAGCTTACTTGTATGTGGGTGTGTACACCCAATCACAAAATGCCATGTGGCAATAATAATATAACCTAGTATGGGTTTAGTTAACCCTAGTGGGCTTGATCAGTTTTCCAACCACTTTATAGACACGTGGCATCATATGAGTGGGTGTACACACCCACATAGAAGTTGGATACACATATAAAATTTTTTGCATGCTACAGTGAAGAGGGTGATGAAATTAAGTTGTTATAGTTTCAATAGTTCAATATGGGCGTGGCTGCCAATGGCCATGAAAGAGGAAAGTCACTGGCTAGCTCACATGTAGCATTTGGGGTCCTAGTTTTGGGGTGTTTTTTTTCTCTGTAAATATTTTTTTGATTCCTCTCCCGATCTCCTTTTTGTTGGGTTCTCTTATTATCATCAGGGCCGCGAGAGCAAGGCAAGAGGCAAGACAATCATGAAGGATGAGGAGAAGAAGATTATGAAGTCAGAGTCTTCCTACATGTGTCCGCTAAAGTACGTGTTGGAAGCTGCTGGAAAAGATTAAGTCAGAGGATGAGGAGGAGGGCAAGTAATTCCCGAAAATTGAAATCTGTTATCTTCCTCAATCACCTAAGGATGAGTTTGATACAACAAATAACAATTTAAGCAAGAGGTGGATGATGAGACCACAATAGCTCTATAGTACTCATTTCATGTTCATAGAGTCCCTGCTCTTCGTGACGGAGCCTATTGCCGATATCTATTATCTGACGACCAGTATCCATCATGACTTCTCCACACATGTTCTGCCATGTTTTGATAAGCTCGAATGTCGTGCTTGCACGGTCGAAGTCTTCCATGGGACCAAAATGTTCTTTAGGAAAGCCACAAAAGAAATCAATCTTCTTGAATAGCTTGCAAAACATGACCACACTGGCAAACATTTTGTGCAGATGACTACTTGGGTCAAACATTGAAAGTCTACATGTTAGGAACTTATGGGCTGGATTATACAAAAAACTTTCCAGTGCCATTTGCTCTGAAACTGATAGATTTTACTAACACAATTCATCACAAAGACGAAGAATATATATATCATAACGATATTGTGTGTTGGAGCTATCCATGTGATGTACGTCTGGAATGTTGGATGTATTTTGGCTGAGCTTTAGGCTGGGTGTCAAAGTTACTATATCTTGGAGATATCTTGGAAATATATTGTCAGATCTTGCCATATCATACTTAGATAAATATATTGCAAGCTTCCTTCTTTATATTATATTGTATAGTTGTACAAACACGTTTAACTCATTGTAATCACTCTCCTAAACTAAAGGATGAGTATCTCCCTTGATTAATGTAATTGATTTAATGTAATCTTATATATAGTGAAAAAAGTTTGAACCTTTCCTAAGTTGAGGAAACCCAAAACAAGTGTTCATCTCTTATTGTTCTTCACATGGTACCAGAGCGGTAATACGATCTCTCTGCTGTTTTTCTCTTTAATCCTTTATCAAATTCATCTTGTTCAAGACTTATCATCACTATGACGACCGAAAGCCAACAAAACAACAAGGTGAGAAACTATCGCAAGATTCCAATTCTGATGGATCAACTGTTGATCCTTATTATGTCCCCCATTTGGACAGTCCAACTGTGGTGTTGGTTTCTCCTCCTTTGACATGAGACAATTATGGTACTTGGTTGCGCTCGATCACAATGGCTCTACGCGCCAAGAACAAACTACGCTTCGTTGATGGTACACTTACTAAACCACTGCTTCCGCTGATCTTCCACAATGGGAACGATGCAATGATTTGGTTGCGTCTTGAATTTTAAACTTTGTTTCAACTGAGATCCGTAACAGTATATTGTATGTCGAAACTGCTCATGAGATATGGCTGGATCTTAAAGAACGTTTTTCTCAATCAAATGCTCCCCAGATTTATCAATTGAAAGAGTTGATATCTTCGCTTAAACAGGAAGATATGAATGTTTCAGCCTATTTTACTAAGCTCAAGTCTCTATGGAACGAGCTTAATTCACTTGTCACTATTCAGCCATGTTCTTGTGGCAATGGAAAAATTGTAGCCAAAACTCTTTTTCAAGATAGAGCTATGGAGTTTTTGCAGGGACTTCATGATTGATATGGAGGACTTCGAAGCCAAATCTTGCTCATGGAACCTTTTCCTAGCATCACCAAAGTTTATTCTCTTGTTCGCCAAGAAGAAAAATAATAAAAAATTCAGAATTCTGCCACTCCAATACCTGATGTTGCTGCTTCGTCTACTAAATCGACATATCGTCGAAACTCTACCTTTAAAAGCAAGATCCCTAAAGTGAAACCTTATTATCATTGTGATCATTGTGGAATAGATTGTCATTCTAAAGAAAGGTGTTTCAAATTGATTGGTTACCCACCTAAGAAGACAGACACTCCATTGGCTCCAAAATTTGAAGAAATACATGTCAATGTTGTAGTTCCTCCCCCTTCTCATAAAGCAATCATTGGCTGCAAATGGGTTTACAAAATCAAATATCGTTCTGGTGGAACCATTGAGAGGTACAAGGCTCGTTTGGTAGCCAAAGGTTATACCCAAATTGAAGGTCTTGATTACCATGATACATTCGCTCATGTTGCTAAGTTGGTGGTTGTTCGTGTCTTATTGTCTATTGCTTCTATAAAACACTGGCATTTACATTAGTTAGATGTTAAAAATGCATTCTTGCAAGGTGATCTCGACGAAGAAGTGTACATGTCTGTTCCACCTGGTTTTGCTAGACAGGAGGGGGAGTCAAGGGTGTGTAACTCAACAAATCAATTTATGGGTTGAAACAAGCATCTCGGCAATGGTTTGCAAAATTTTCTTCAACAGTTATTGGAGCTAGTTTCTCTCAATCAAAATCAGATTATTCTTTGTTCACTAGGCGACATGGCACATCCACAACATTTGTTCTTGTATGTAACGCCCCAGGATTTCGTCCTCGCTCATCCCGGTGCGTTGAGCACCATACCGCTCGCTAATGTCAATATTGTCCCCCTTTAGTCACTGCGGATATCCAGCAGTAGAGGGTTTTGGATCAGGGCCCACCCATGTGGCTTACCCCAAAAGGCCTTGACATTAGTTAGAGTATGGTTAAGCTCTATATACTACCAATACAACCACTTCCTTGGCAATGTGGGACTAACACCAACTCATGGGTGTTACATTGTATATGTTGGCGATATTATTATTACTGGGAATGATGATGTGGCTATCAAACAGTTCAAACTCTTTTTGGAGACTAAATTCTTCATCAAGGACTTAGGCAAACTAAAGTATTTCCTTGGCATCGAAGTTGCTTGCTCTCAACAAGGTATTTTTCTTTTACAACGAAAATATATCCTTGATATAGATAGTGGCTTGATTGGAGGCCGAATTTCCGATTTTCCTATGGAATAAAAATTGCATCTGTTACCGACTGACGGGACCATCCTATTTGACCCTATTCAATATCGTTGATTGGTGGGGCGCCTAGTATATCTTACTGTGACGAGGCCGAATATTAATTATGTTGTGCATATTCTACGTCAATTTATGCATTCGCCTCGCAGTGCTCATTTGAATGTTGCTTATCGTGTCATTCATTATTTAAAAGGTTCCATCGATAAAGGAATTTTTTTATCTTCTTCAAGCACTCTTCACATGCGAGGGTATTGCGATTCAGATTATGCTGGTTGTCGTACTACTCGTCGTTCTACCACTGGTTTTTACACCTTCATTGGGTCTAATATTATTTCTTGGAAGACCAAGAAACAATCAGTAGTTTGTCGTTCTAGTGCAGAAGCGGAATATCGTGCTATGGCTACTCTAACATGTGAGTTACTGATCTCATTAAAAACAGGCTTACCAAACCATTTTTGCGAATGAGCCTGTGGCTCAATGGTAGCACCCCTCTCACAAAGTGGAGAGGTCGTGGGTTCGAAACACGTCAATAGCGGATTGTTGATATAAGTTTCCACACGTAATTTAAAAGGGGTAGGGGTCCCCACAACCTCGCTTACCAACCAAAAAAAAAAAAAAAAAAAAAAAAAAAAAACATGTGAGCTGCAATGGTTAAAATATTTGTTGAATGATCTTGGTATTGCCCACCCTTCTCCCATTTCTTTCTTTTGCGACAATCAAACTGCCTTACACATTGCAAATAATCTTATTTTTCATGAACGCACTAAGCATATCAAGATAGATTGTCATTTTGTTCGTGAGAAACTCCAAGCTAAGCTTATTGCTCCTCGGTATATCCCTTCCACTGAATAACTTGTTGATGCTTTTACTAAACCTCTTTGCACAGACCAGTTTCATTATTTGATTGGCAAGCTGGGCGTTCTTTCCCCTCAAACTCCATCTTAAGGGGGAGTGTCAAAGTTACTATATCTTGGAGATATCTTGGAAATATATTGCAAGCTTCCTTCTTTGTATTATAGTGTATAGTTGTACAAGCACGTTTAACTCATTGTAATCACTCTCCTAAACTAAAGAATGAGTATCTCCCTTGATTAATGTTGATCTAATGTACTCTTATATATAGTGGAAGAAGTTTGAAGCTTTCCTAAGTTGAGGAAACCCAAAACAAGTGTTCATCTCTTATTGTTCTTCACACTGGGAATATACTTTTTTATCAGACCAATGACCACGTTTTACAACACCTTGCCATGACGGGAGAGTGTTGGGCGAATTTCTACGCCACATGTTGAAGAAAACTCTTCACCCTGTTCAAAATATTTTAAAGAAGGGAGATTGAACTTGCCAAAGAATCTCACAAAAGCGGTCAAGGATTTATGTCCACTTTAAAATTTTGTCAGGTCCCATGTTTCTGGCTACGAAGTGGATTTCATAAACCTTTTGCAAGGTCTCCTCAAATGTGATCCATCCAAAAGGTTAACAACTCGAAATGCCTTTAGACATCCATTTGTTTATTGAAAAGAAGATCTTTGCTTATCCTGAAAGAGTTCAATCTGCACGTCACCTCGTCAAGTTCAAACCTCAAAGTTTTACGTCACCTTGTCAAGTTCAATCTAAGAGTTTTACCTTGTGCCCTTGTGGATGACTCTTTGAGAGATGGTTTATGTTAATAATGAGGGAGATTTTTATTTTGTGAAAAAATGATCTCTTTCAGAAAGTCCTCTTTATGCTAAGTGTAAATGCAGAAATAAGTTAGGTGAACAGAGTGCTGAAGAAGATGATCAAAGATATAAGTGGGAAGAGATTTGAGGATAAGAAGTGGCTAAACTATCTTAGAAGATAGTTGCCTACGTATCTGAGAATGACCAGGTCCCAGAATCAAGCCTACGTAGTTCATATTTATAGGTGATTGGGACAACAACTAGCTCATTAATTGTCCAACGGTAGGATCAATTAATGAGCATAAGTTACAAAGTGATTGTGAAATATATTGTAACTGAAGAGAATAAATGTGTGGAGTAAGGGTGAGCTCGGAGTGAGGTCGAGCAAGATAAGCCCCAGCTCGAGTGAGCTCGAGCAAAAATGGGTTCACGTCGAGTGACAACGAATTGAAGTCGGATCTTGATTGAGTTTAGTGAGCTCGAGGTGAAGTCGAGGAAAAAGGTGTCCGCCTCGTTTGATGTCGAAGGTTTAATATATAAATTGTCTTCGAAGTGGTTGCTTAAGTGAGCTCGAGGGAGCTCGAATATATGGGTATATACATAGCCCATTTTCATCCGGATTAAAGTGGGCGAATTGAAATGAAGTAAAATGAGCTGACTTCGATTTGGATGAAAACAAAGATGTTTCATTGGAATGAGCAGTGAGTTGCCTTGAAGTAGGGGGTTTCTTGTGAGCTCGTTTTTGGTGTTGCGGTTGTCTTTTGATGTAGATAGGTGACTCTATAATGCGAGGGACGAAGCTTTTGGTCTCGCCTTTGGATTTGCGTCGAGCTTTCTTGAGTTGTCCAATGTCTTGGTCGACAAGGTAAGTAATGATGCACGTGAGCTCGCTTTGGGAGTTGCACCGAGGTCGAGTGAGCTAGAGAAAAAATAGTGTCCACCTCGTTTGAGCTATATGAGAGTGAACTAGATGTGTTAAGTGAGCTCGGGTGAGCTAGAGAAAAATAATGTTCATCTCGTTTGAGGTAGATGAGAGTGAACTAGATATGTTAAATGAGCTCGGGTGAGTTAGAGGAAAATAGTGTTCACCTCGTTTGAGCTAGATGAGAGTGAACTAGATATGTTAAATAAGATCATGCGAGCTAGAGAAAAAAGTGTTCACCTCGTTTGAGCTAGATGAGAGTGAACTAGATATGCTAAGTAAGCTTGGGTGAGCTAGAGGAAAAAAAGTGTTCACCTCGTTTGAGGTAGATGAGAGTGAACTAGATGAGCTCGGCTGAGCTAGAGAAAACAAATGTTCACCTCGTTTAAGCTAGATGAGAGTGAACTAGATATGTTAAGTAAGCTCGGGTGAGCTAGAGAAAAATAGTGTTCACCTCGTTTGAGGTAGATGAAAGTGAACTAGATATGTTAAATGAGCTCGGGTGAGCTAAAGGAAAAAAAATGTTCACCTCGTTTGAGGTAGATGAGAGTGAACTAGATGAGCTCGGGTGAGCTAGAGGAAAAAAAATGTTCACCTCGTTTGAGCTAGATGAGAGTGAACTAGATATGTTAAGTAAGCTCGTGTTCTCCGATTTCATGTGCACATTTTGTAATGCGACTTGACTTGTTCTTGTTTTCCAATACTTGCGTGAGTGGTGCATCAGTGATGACCCTAATCTTGTGTGGTTTTAACTTTTTAAACGCAAAAGTAAAGATAAGCCTTCTTTTTCAAAATTTCGCATTGAAGTAATGTTTTGCTAACGAAGTAGATAAGCCTTTCGATGCCTTTTTCATCTCGAAATAGAACTACGTTAATTGCATGTTCTAAAGTTCCAAGGTAAAGAAGCCCCAGCACGTCACCTTCTTGGGGTATAGTAATTACCGGAGGCGTTGCGAGGTAGAGATTGATCTCGTCGAATACTTGTTCGAATTCTTTTGTCTTCTCGTATTTTGTGCCATTCTTCAAGATTTAAAGTAGTGGTTTTTGTTTGTTTGATGCTCGAGCTATGAATCTGTTCAAAGTTGGTAACATACCATTGAGCTTTTGGACCTTCATGTTCGAGTTGGATTGAGCTTCATGTTGTATTTATGAAGTCGTTGATGTTTTATTGAGGTCGGTTATGTATGACAATTTTTGTAGGGTCAGATGGCTGAATGATAGCCTTTCCATTGTTGGCTTGTGAGATATCGTTGACAGTGGGCTTTGGTGAGCTCGCACCTGTCTTGGTAGAGATCTCATTGATAGATGGTTGAAGTGAGCTCGTAGTTGTCTTGGTGGATCCCGTTTGACAGTGGGCTTTGGTGAGCTCACAACTATCTTGGTAGAGATCTTGGTGACAGTGGGTTTTGGTGAGCTCACACATGTATTGGTAAAGATCTCATTGACAAAGGGCTTAAGTGAGCTCGCAGTTGTCTTGGTAGAGATCTCATTGACATGGGGCTAATGTGAGCTCGTAGTTGTCTTGGTGGAGATCTCATTTGACAGTGGGCTTTGGTGAGCTCACAACTATCTTGGTAGAGATCTCGTTGACAAAGGGCTAAAGTGAGCTCGCAGTTGTCTTGGTGGCCCCCGACTTGCCAAGAAGTGGGATGACCTCAAGAATTGCATGGCATCTATGTGCCTCAATTTGGTCACCTCGAAGTTCCATGATGCCTCTGAGGCCAGGAAATTTGATGACTTGGTGATAGGTAGATGGAACAGTTTTCATCCTGTGGATCCATTTTCTACCCAAGATTGCATTGAACTTAGTTGTAACGTCTAACATGAAAAATGTGCACTTGACAGTGACTTCATCTTCTCCAGTTGAGATTGGGACGTAGATCTCACCATTTGTTTCAGTTTAGTGGAGTTGAATGCAAAGGTGACTTGTAGGTCATGGAGCATTGAGTCTGGCATCACGCATGAGCTGCCTACTAGTTGTTGGACTACTTTTTCTTTGTTTGTGAGCTGAAATATATGGTGAATGTGTTGACTTCATTAGTGGTGGCTCCGTTTGGTGGAACTCTTCAGTTGAGCATTTTCAGTCACCAACTTGTTGATCATTGGTTTATTTGTGAAGTTGCTCAAACCGTTTGAGTGATTCCGGCAATGGTCTTTGCTGGTTGATATTCGATCACAGTCAGTCGGCATCAATGTAAATGCAGAAATAAGTTAGGTGAACAGAGTGCTGAAGAAGATGATCAAAGATATAAGTGGGAAGAGATTTGAGGATAAGAAGTGGCTGAGCTATCTTAGAAGATAGTTGCCTACGTATCTGAGAATGACCAGGTCCCAGAATCAAGCCTACGTAGTTCATATTTATAGGTGATTGGGACAACAACTAGCTCATTAATTGTCCAACGGTAGGGATCAATTAATGAGCATACGTTACAAAGTGATTGTGAAATATATTGTAACTGAAGAGAATAAATGCGTGGAGTAAGAGTGAGCTCGGAGTGAGGTCGAGCAAGATAAGCCCCAGCTCGAGTGAGCTCGAGCAAAAATGGGTTCACGTCGAGTGACAACGAATTGAAGTCGGATCTTGATTGAGTTTAGTGAGCTCGAGGTGAAGTTGAGGAAAAAGGTGTTTGCCTCGTTTGATGTCGAAGGTTTAATATATAAATTGTGTTCGAAGTGGTCGCTTAAGTGAGCTCGAGGGAGCTCGAATATATGGGTATATACACTAAGCATTGCTAAGTTAATTGGTTATGCTTGAGAACTATTTAATTTGTGTTATGTTTTGAATCAGTTACTTTTGGGCTTGGGTTGCTGACGTGCAAATGCCTACAATAGTTTGTAAACTTGTGTGTTTCTGCCTTAATGTGATGGTATTTTGGAAAATCTATATTATAAGCGACAACATGTTTATAGTATAGATTCAAGGTATATGATGAACCGTGGGATGATCATGGAGATTATAAGTTTTAATTTTGATTAAATTGTAATCTTTGGATTATATTTTTCGTTGGGTCCAAATTTAAGTAGCTTTGGACGGTCTTGATTTAATCGAGATTCACACAGGGAGATCTTCATTTACATCGAGGCCCACTAAAACCTTAATTCCTAAATTAAACTCTTACTACGTCTCTTTCATTCAAAAATCAAAACCTATAATTTCAAACTCCTCTCTCTCAAATCTCAATCTCATCGCACAATCTCGGTCGGTCATCATCCGTTGCTATCAATCTCAAGTGATCAGACCTAAGGATTGACATTCAATTTACTTCATCTGTTTAATTTCTCTCTCTTAAACCAATCGACTTGAATCAGGTAGTGCTTCATTTGCTCATTTATCTTTGTGTTTCAAAATCACTGTGATTGAGAATCTCTGTTGCGTCAATCAATTATGTAATCGTTCGATTTTGTAATTAGTTTAAATTTTATTTTTGGGTTAATTAATTAGTTTAATTACTACTTTTGTTGTATTAGTTTAATGTTTACACATCCTTCACAGTTTCTTTCTTCTTAGTGTAGAGTTTGTTTGGAAATCAAAGTTATTGTACAATTAATTGCCTCTATCAAATATATTCCTGAATAATAAGAGATCATATTGGACTACCTGATTCAAGTATCACATATAGGTTTTTCATATTGTATAAAATGTTTATTGGAAGTCTTTTGTAGGTCATATTTATTTGTATTTATTTTAGTTGAATTTCGTAAATTCAAAAGTTCACGAGAAAGTGATTATCATATATCACTTAATAGGTAGAATGTCGAACTTTAAAGTGATTATCATGTTACTAACTAAATTACAAGTTAGTAATTTAGTTTGATACTGCATGCTTCATAGCATCGTCAATTGATCATGACTAAAAGTAATATAGTATTTAGTTGTCTTTTAACATGTTCAATCAAAATTACTATCATACTTAATAGTAATTTAATATTTAGTGGAATCTAAAAAACTGATCAAAAAGTGATTATCATATGTTCGGGAGGATATTGCAAAATGAGGGATATGCAAGGCTCGATTAATATAATAACCAGTTCTGACTTTAAAGCATCCGAGAAAATATATATGATAACATGCAATTAAACAGGAGCTTCTCTTAGCACCAAAAAAGAGATTTAAACATGAAGCAAGCTATAATTTCAATGTAAAGCATTATTAAGTTTTTTCAGAAATAGGTGCATGTCCAGGATCATTGGAGACTTTCTCTTTTGATCTTTAGACAGTTTTTTGAATTTCAAACTATAATGTTCGACTTGCTATTATGTACATGGTACACCTGTTTCCAACTCTGAAGGACACTGCTTTAGGATGCCAAAGCAACCCCCAAACAAATTTCAATGTAAGACCAAGTTATATGTGTTTCTTTTAAATAATTCATGTGCTACTTTTATAGGAGCCCTCCAAAAGTCCTGTTTTTCCTATGGTTCGATTTTGAAAACCATGTAAATTTATTTTCTGAATGTTAATTGAAAACAGGTATGTTCATAAATACAGTCAAAGTTTTAGTTGTCATGGCACATGCTAATTCTCTTGATATAAACTACTTTGCCTTCCACCAGACTATAGTTTGATTTTTTGAGTGAACAACACTTCAAGAACTAGAATTAATTAGAAGATATTTATTTTGTATAACAGCAGTCTTAATGTTGTTTAGTCCTACATACAATTTCATTAATTTATTCTGTTTTATGACAGGAGAATTAGGAAGAACAATATCTACACTCACCATTCTCAATTACCATTTAGAGCTATTTTTATTATTGCTTCTACTTGTCAGGTAATCTTCATTACTTGCTCCTTTTTAATTTGATTTTTGTCCACTCTCAATCTTAGTCTCCATCTCTCTCTTTCTCTTACCTCCGCTGGTTATCAAGTAATTTTTATTTAATCATCATCCAAGCCCATGTACGCGTAGATTTCTTAATGTAAGATTAGTTTTAATTAAGCAAAATTTGAACTACAAAATCTTTGTTTGTCAAACTTTATATTTGGCTTAGGTCGTATTTCAGATCCCATATTGTTTTCTCTGTTTAGACTTATTCTTTCATTTTGAAATTCACCTTTAACAAGTTAGTATCAAAAGAAAGAAATCCATTTGATGTTCTCTTGCAATATTTAGACTTTTATGAAAGAGTGCTTTATATAGCCGATCAGTAAAAAGAGTAACCAACATAGTTAAGAAATAATCAAGTATGTCTTAACGATGTTGAGTATTCTTAAGGATATTGAGTATTCTTAAGATATAAAAGGCTGTAATTTTATAGAGCCTTTCCCACGTCGATAGTATGTCTTTATCATGTATATTCTCAAGGAAATCTGAGCCATTTCGTGTACTTTCAATCAATTCTGATATTTTTGGTAAAAGAGGTTTGATGATGTTAAATAATTCCCTTTTTGGGGAATTATGAAACCAACACAAGTAGAAAAACAAGCATATATATATTAAACTTTGAAGTTTTTAATTAGCAACAAAAACTTTGTTGTGAAAACGATCACAGATTTCAGTGTTACTAGGAAATTAGATGAGTATGTAGATCCTTCTGAAAGCGTGAATATAGGCGACAATATCCTATCATGTGCATAAGTAGGGTACAACTGAAGTATTCCAAAGTTAGCTATATATATTTCATTTCATATATAGTATCCATGGTGTTCTTCTTGGACAAATTAGTTATAAAAGTGACACAAGCTTATATTGGTGTGAAAAGTGATGTTGGCTTACCCCCAATAAAAGAACAAGCCTTCCATTTTCCTCGTTTTGATCTTAAGATAGGTTGGTCTTTGAGATCAACAGTACCATCTTGAGTGAAATCATCTATGCCAACTCCAAGTCCAATATTCTCTATTCTACCTCTTTCATTTTGGTAACTGGAGTCTCTGTCTGTCTGTGTGTGGCTTTGTAGAAATAGAAAAAGGGTGAAATTTATGTTCTCTTCGATTTTTAACTTTATTAATTTCGTTTATAAAATTAGAAAAAAATGTGTATGTTTTTTTTTCCAAAAGGTAAGAAAAGGTGAACTTTTAATTTTTAGTGGATTGATAATTTTGCCAAACAAATCCTTATATTGCAGGAATACAACACTGAAGCAATATTTCTGGGCGAAATAGAGTTGTACAACCTCTGCAATATAGATTTATCTTTGTGAGGTACTGATTATATTTACACTATTGTGTTTACCTTTTTTGAATTACATGAACATCTTGCGAATCTCTATCTGACTTCAAAATTTTTTTTACGCAAAATGCCACAACTTTGAACTATATCGCCCACTTCTGTATAAACTTCACTACTTTAGTTTCAAATTGGTATGACTACAATGGTAATAGATAGGCTAAAACTTAGTATTATCATGCATACTGGTACTAAAAATAGACTATTAGGTTGATAAAATATTTTTGATAGAATATTTCAACTATTAGGTTGATGAATTAATTTTACCCTCAATCTTTATGTGATACCTATTCAGCAGAAACTCCTGAATTCTATACCTCTTCCTTCCCTCCCAATTCCCAATCCGATACCATAATGTTCCTTTAACATATCCTCCACTGAAGCTGCTTATACAACCAGGTTTTTATAAATTTGAATTTCTATAAACTTTGTATGTCACTATTTGTTGCATCTAAATTACTTGAATCGATTTTACAAAGAAACATAATCAACAAGTATATCATAAAGACCACAATAGCATTCAAGTCTTCCTTTGGCAGTCACGTTTGGAGCATTGATGTAGTTTTGCATCTGAAAATCCCACTCGAGCATGATATATAATGTACTTTTTCAATGTATGATGTTCTTCAACTCTCCATGGACTTTTAATCCGATCCTATGTGGTTTTACTCTGACTATTTGACTAAGATGAAGATAACAATATAAGGGTTTAGTGATAGTAATAACAACAGTAGTAGTGGAGTTTAAAATACCTAGCAATGAAGAGTAGTATTAGTCTTGCCTCTGGCATGGGAAGATCTGTAGGTTCCAGCACTGTGTACTAAACCCTAGAAAGCACTATTAGTTTCATTGTTGGTCTGTAAATATGCTACTTCGGATGTCTAACTTTTAAACTCTTTTAATTATCATGATTGATCTGGCGAGTTGGTTTTTTATTGATCACTTGATCTTATAGAATATTTAGTAGGTGTAAGTGTAACTAAACTCATACCTTTGGATTATAATAGTTAGACATCTGGTGATTATAATAGTTTTCACTGGTAATGCATTAGTATCCATAAAACATCTGGTGATTGATGATATGTAAGAGTTAAGGTGGGTGGGGAGATAAATAAATATTGAATAAGGGTTTGAAAGATTAGTACTAATATAGAACATAGGTTTGTAAAGTAGATAAACTACTACAGAGTTTTCGGTTGAGTACGTGAGATTGTGCCAATGTATCAAAACTCATGTACCTTTTCATTCTTGTTTATATATTCTCATCCTTTATCAATGCCCAACTACATCGTACCTATCACCATGTTATTATTCAATAGCATTGCTCTATCTCATAACAGTAATGAATAACTTTAAAGCTTTATAGTGTCAAATTTTTTATATTTTTGGGTCCGAACCTGTTAAAATTATTGAAAGTCCATTTAAACCACTCACCAGTAACAACAGTACAACAGTACAACATTTCTCTCAGCAAGTGCGATACAATCAAGGATGCTTTAATTTTCATATTAGTATTAAATGTCTAATGAAATTAGTTTCAATTGGTAAACTTTACAATTCAGTAATTTATTAATTTAATTTTTATTATTAAAGATTATATTTCAATTACGTCATCCGGAAGTTACTCTGCAGTGAAAAGGTTGAGTTCGTTATAATTGTGATTGAAAAATGCTATAATCTTTGTTCATATGATGGTTCGTTGTTAAAACATGTTGGTACAACTACATGTGAATATGTGATAGTCATCAACAGAGAAATGGTTTAGTGTCGTCGCCGAAAATAAAGACTCCTTACCTGTATACAGTTCAACATCATCCACTAAGGCCATTATTATTCTCTTTATTATAATGACATGTTGCAGATACCAGATTTGATACTTCCAACAATCTGAAGCAAATTTAGGCAATAATATAAAGAGCATAAAAATGGAAGTAAGGAGTTCATTAACCAGTTGTTTGGATTGATATTTTTTTATTACTAATTGAAAATGGTACTCAACATTATCGACACTCTCCTTTGCAGCTTTTGTTGTTGTATTTTGGCGTCGTATCTTAAAATTTATAGATATATTCATTTTCTATAAGTTAACTTCAACTGTGTACTTACATTTTATATTACATTTTAAAGATTAATATTCATCATGAAAAAAGATGATTATTTTTAGTATTAGAAGCATGATTGTTATGCTTATGGTGCATGCATTACTTCAACTGTTACCTTCGAGTGTTAATTCTTTGGGGTGTGTATATGACTATCCTTTTTCAAATTTCAGTACTCAAGTAACCAAAAGGCAACATATAGTGGACACATTCAACAGTGATGCAACAGTTTTGGAGTCCGGCATGGAAGTGAATAGTGAATGTGGCGTGTCTGAGAAGACCATGGAAGAGATACTTTCTGCTCTTTTGTAGGGGTAGATGGTTGATAAGTCTTAATAAATTACTCTAATTTATTAGGTTACACAATCCACAAAATTTAGAAAAAAAAATATGCCTTTTATCTTCTAATTCTTTCTATGATTTTACATATGCCCTTTTCTCTTATCTTCCAGGTTTTATTCTCAAGTGAAAAGCAACGTGCACTCTCAATCAAGTAGTACATCCATCTAAGGTATTAAAACTTTTACAACATCTAACCTTACTGTTCTCTGAAAATCATTTTGCAACTCTAAATTTTTGTTTGTGTGAGTTATGCATGTAATTCTGACAACAATGTGTTTTGCTTCCATGCAATCTCTTCATTGAATACTATCTTTCTCTCTTCATCCACCTGCTCATTTTTTCACACAGGCAAACTCTCCTCTTTATCCTTCATGTTGTTGACAATTTTTTCTTTTTGTTTGTGTGAGTTATGCATGTTATTTGTCCTCTTTTTGCTCTCTGGTTCAGCTTTTGGTACGATTATCTTACTGGCTTTTAGTTTTTACTCTTAGCCATTGTTTGGTTGTCTTTTGTGATTTAAATCAATTGAGTTTGTAATATCGTCATATCTATCTTTGAATTGAAGCTTAAAGTACTAAGCTAAAATGGAAATCCATGATAAGATTCGTAGCACCATAAAAGATAACCTGGATACTTTACAATGGTTTAATGTATGTAAAATTAAAAATACAATGATTGAAAATACTTCCTGGTTACCATGAATTTATTTTCTTTCGAAAAATTCAATAATTTGTGTAGCATGCTTATTTTACTACAAGGTGTGGAGTTGTGGACACAATGAAATGTGAGCCTGAATGCAAGCCGATTTAGTTGTTTCTAAATGAATGTATAGAGTTATTTCAGGAGTTGGACCGACATAGTATGGCTTTAATACACATGTTGAAGGATCAGGACTGACATGCAATGGGATGCATGTGAAAGCAGGCACGGAACTGGATCAAATATCTCCCTGATTCCCTGATTGACTTCTGACCTTTGCTTCTCTTCTACTCATCCAACGCAATTCTGAAGATCATACTCACATGTTGCCCACCATCTGCTCCAAGGTATGTGAAAAGCTTGAATCATTTTGACATCATTTCTCATCTATGACTTGACTTTGGAGTTATATATGTTTCAAGTTATGTCCTTCAAAACTTCAAAAGCTTTTTTTTTTTTTTTCTTGAAAATTACACAAAAGTGTGTTCATTCATTTTCTTTTAGGGAGCAGAGCAGACCTCAACCTCTCTAAAAAAAGCATAGTAGACCTTTTAATATATCCATGTAGAGCCTAGACACATGAAAGTCAATTAGACCAGAGTTATACATTTTTGAAGTTACAAAAGATCCAAATTTTTGTTGGTATATTGTTCTTTGTAATTGATCTAGGCGACCACAACTTTAACTCAAATTGAAAGTCGGAAAGATATATACCATGGGGGGTTCAAACTTCATATTCAAAATGAATAATTTTCGTTTGTAGATTCAGTAGAGGTAGGTAGTACAAATGAACCAATGTGTCACTTTGGATTCTGGTCGTCGTTGATCTATTATTTTTGGCTAAATTGATTTCTTTTTATCTAAAGAAAAGGTTCATACTTCAACATCATTATTCCTTTAAAACTTGTTGTATAACATATATGAAATGCTACATCAAACTTGAACCTTGGACACCTGTGCACCATTGTTTAAACCACCAAAGTTTAGAGGCCTTTAGATATATAATTCTCTTAGACGAACAAAGTTAATTAAGGCTTACAAAGTCAAAGTTTCTGTCATCTCTATGTCTATGGTATACATTTATTTCTCCTTTAAAGCATATACAACGCTATGATATATTTGATACTGAATGATGTTGGTAGTAATCAGATTTCTATAATCTGATTCGAATAATGTTGATAAATTTCATAATATGTTTTGATACTAAGATGATAGTAATCTGTTATTCATGATCTTTGACAATCTATTTGTATAACTCGAGTAATGGTATTGGTAGAAATCTCCCCTACAACCTTGCTTTATCAATCTCTCGAAACAGCTAGGAAAACATGTGCAAATGATTAGTAACTAAAATAGAAATTTCAAGTACAAACTTTTGTATGTCCATCTCATGACATGTGCTGTCTATATATGTTCGAACATAGGTTTCTGACACACCTATTTACTTTCGATTTGGATGCTAATATGTAATATCAAAATAATAGAGGCTTATCCAACTATGATTACAAGTTATGCTGTTGTAATTACAAAATTTACTATTTATAGTGAAAAGTTATGATTACAAGTTGTACTGCACTTGGTAATAGTTGTATAACTCTATATGCAACAATGTGTTTAGATTACTTGACATTTATGAACTGAATATGTTTTTGGCTGATTTTGGGCCTACCTATTATTGTGTGATGTGGCTTTAAGTTTGTGATAATCCTATGCTGATTAATGTAAAAAAATTTAAGAATTTTTAAGGTTGTTGAAGTGATCCTGTACCCTAAGTAAAAGTCCTTACATTTCTCAGGAAGCAGTAGCAATCAGAAGACATTTTGCTGCCAGGAAAGACTATCAGCTGGACGACAACAAATAAATGGTTGCACTTGGAACAATGAATGTCATCGGTTCAAATGACATCCTGTTATGTTGCTACAGGTAAGGATATAGATAGATATTCTTTTTATTCGGAAAAAAAAAAATAAAAAAAAAATTTGAACATAGGAATATCAATTGTGACACTGCTTAAAAAATATTAGTTTAAGAATATTGCCATGGGAAAGCTATTAATTAACTTTATGTTCGACGAGAATATACATGGATGGCTGTAACCCGGCTGTCTCGAATATTGTGATGTCATGTGTTGTTATCTTGACCCTGGAATGGATTACACCCCTTTTCAGGTACACCCCAAATCAAATTCTTTCTTCTAACCTGTTATTGGTCTCATTGACTTTGATGCCATGATTCTCATTTGGAAGATCGGCCAGTTTGATTTTGTTGGTGTATGGGAGCCTTCTTTGTTTTAAGATTTATCTTTGTTGAGACGGGCCTTTTAGTAGCGGTGAGTATTTTGGAATTTTCAACAGTTCAAAGCTTGATAGCTTTTTATACATGAGGTTGAACATAAATGTGTTACGGTCCACAGGTTACATCACGGACTCCTGGACTGAAGGAAATACAGTATACAATATAGATGTTGGCCGAGGCTATGGTAGTAGAGGTAGATCCAGTCGAAGATAACATGGTTTCCTTGGATGTGGAAGAAGGTATTGTCCCAATTTATTCCAACTACAATACTTTAAATAATCCGCGTGGCACTTTTTACAATTTGATAAACTGCATACCAAACCTTCCTCTTATGTGTATAATTCTTCTGAATAGGTAGCCCAATCCTTATCGTTGACCTGTTCTGTTTGCTATTTTTGCAACCTGCTTCGTAATCAAAGAGTGAATAAGGCAACTGCCATCACAACAATACTCAAGTAACCGAAAGGCAACATATAATGAACGTGTTCAACAGTGACGTATCTATTTATGAATGCTTGCTATCAACCAAAGCTGGTGGATTTCAATCCACAGATTGACCGACAACCAGAAAATCATTGCCATCGTATAGACCAAACAAATCCAGTCAGTGTATACAGGCAAGTAATATCCATCATGTGAGTCGCATTTACTTATAAGAATCTTTTTTGTAACATAATATATGCATAATCCCTGACATATTTTCTTACTTTGTTCCTCCTCAGACTCCTTACTAAGGGTACAGTAAATCAGAATATTTATGAGATTACAAATAGGAAACTGGTATTGGATGCAACAGTTTTTGAAGTCCGACGAAGTGAATATTAAATATTGCGTGTCTGACAAGACCATGGCAAAGATACTTTGCATTCCCAAGCGTTGTTATTAGAGAGCAACTTCAGTTTTTGTTTCGCGTAAGGACTTTTATAAGACATTTATAATGTAAAAGAAGTTAACGAAGGACTAAGCACAAGATCTACTTAAGATAATATTTACCTTAAGTTGTCCATTTCATATCCAATTGTACTACTAAAGGATGTCATTTGCAATAGACAATATTTGAGTTGTTTGAAATTACAGTACTAATGACTAATAATTTTGTTTGTATTTCTCAAAGCACATCTCTATGGAATTTGGTTGAAGTTGAAGATTAAATTGGAAAAAAACATACTTGCTATGTATTGGTTATCCCCATAATAGTCAAACACCTTAGTTTTATAATGAATCTATTTATACACTGTGATCATCATTAGTATTTAATAATAACAGAATGTTTTTTATCAAATGTAGAAACAAAAGTTTACATTGTAATGTGAGTGTCTGGGGTGGTAGCAGTATTGGTGTTTTTGAGAGAGATACTTCAAATGAAGAGTTGTAACACTCAATTGCACACAACAACCATATTTAATTTTTCTCTTACAGATGTTTGGATAGTCAGGAGGTTGGACTAACTTGGTTACATCAGTAGAAAGAACAAGTGCCAATTGAAATTTAAGAACTTGTGTAGAAAATACAAGCATAGTAAGGAAGGCCGAACTGACCATCAAGATAGAAAGAGTTTTCATTTCTTATACCAGCTGGAGGGTCTTAGTAGCACGGTTGTTACGAGCACCACTACTATGACAACCACAAGCACACCTAATCTAACTCCCACTCGTGTCTCAATCATAATCAAGATGGTTGGTTCATCTGGTAACATTCGTACACCTCCAAACTCTGCCATGCCTGCTATTATAACCACTGCAATTATTATTCAGGTTGGAGTATCCAAATTCAGTTTTACAAATTCAAAAGTTAACCTTATGCCAAAAAAATTCAAGACAAAATGTGTTACAAATATAGAGAAGCGTCAAAGTCAAACACAAATAAGAAGAGATTGTCAGAGCATTCGGAAAATTTAAGTTATTTGATGGCTTGCTTCCGAAACTTAAAAGAGTGGGGCATAGAGTCTTGCTTTCCTTACAACTCCCACAATAGTGAGTTTGAAGATTAATAGAAATGATTCGAGTGGAAACATTTTCACATCGAAGACTCACAAGAGGAAGAGATCAAGTCATCTTTGTATAAAAGAGGGGACAATTCCTAACGGTAACTGTTGGATGTGATTATGCATGTCCAATTTTTTTGTCATGGTTCCCAAGTAGAATAGACTTTGTAAAATGGTTGCATTCAGTTTTTTTATCATATTTATCCTCCTAAATGAGAAAATTAGTGACACAACCCTTCACCAACCATTTTTTTTAAAAAAAAATAAAAATTATTAGCATATCTGTATAAAGGTTCGCAGATATTTTTATTGGTTTTGTATTAACATGTATTATCTGTATACTGTAACAATATAGTTTCTTTCTTGTTAGTGATTAAGTTAATGATGTGCACTTTGAAATTAGAATGCTTAGACAGAGTGTCGATTTATTTAAATAACTAAAATAAAAAATGTAGATTTAATAGTAGGTTAGCTTTCCATCAAAAAAAATAAAAATAAATAGTATGTTAGCTTCTAAATGTTCCTGTGCGTAACCAAACTGCTAAACTAAATTCTCAATAATAAGTCTCCCCAGTGTTCAGCTCCTTTGGAACTCCTGAAAAGTACTATATATATTACTATCATAAAAATATCTTCAAGTACTAAGGGAAACACTTACATAGTATTACTCCGCTTAACCAACATCAAAAAATATATAACAATTTTCGCAAATTCGACTAAAAGAAAAAAAACCAATAATGATAAACATAAATTTTTTTACAACTGGTTGCTACAAACAACTTCAAACAAAAAAAAAATAAAAAAAATAAAAATACAAACAATAAAAGTAACAATTTATAATCAAACAAAAGAAAATATTATCGAAAGTATAATTTTTAAAAAAAATTGTTGACACTAACGTGGCGAAGCCACGGGTACAACTAGTATATATATAGAGAGAGAGAAAGAGAGAGAAAGAGAGAGAGAGAGGCTTCTATACGGACCGTCCGTATGGCGTACCTTCTTATTTTTGGAAACATCACGAACTTTCACCCTTTTCATCACGTAAATTTGGTTTCTGCTACCGGGTTATAAATAAGCCTTGTTGGACCCGGTTATACCAATCTTCTCTTCGTGTCCTTTTTTTGTTCAGATCTTCTTCTCTCTTTCAACTGATCTTCCCTCTCTATGGTCAACAGAAAATAAGATATGCCGGTTATAAATAAGCCTCGTTGATGGTTGTTCTCCCAAATGGTTAAGATGTAAAAGTTTGATTGATTAATGATAAAGAAGTTGGAGTTGTTAAGGTTCACTCTTAGTTCAATGATGACCAAATTACTGCCAAACTTAATCAAAATCCCAACACAACAAGTTAGTATTCATAGTTTAATCAAAATCCCAACACAACAATCCTTAATCAAAATCCTTAATTTTAAGTTTCTATTCTTCTGCAAATTGTAATTTTGGGGAAGAAGATGTGAGGTTTTCAAATTCATGAAAATGGTGGACGATAATTTTGTGGTCCATACAATTAGGGAGTACATAACCTTCACTGTGGATTATCTTTGTAAGCAACTGTGCAAGTATAAATTCTGAAATTAATTGATTGATGTTAATGGGTTGATTGTGTTTGAATATTTCATACACTTTTTTGGTGACAATTATACAGTTTCAGAATCCAAAGTAATTGAGAGAGGATTAAGAGAAAGAGGTTCATAAAAAAAAAAAGTTGAGTTAGAAGATTTGAGATAGTCTGCACGAAACAAAACCGGGTTCTTAACTGGGTTTATCTGGACCCAGTAGATTTACGTTGATAAGTACGGACGGTCCGCATAAGACCCTCCCTATATATATATACTAGCTTTTAAGCCCGTCCAACGAACGGGATGTTTGAAATGAGATGCTTGAAATAGCAATTATTTGATAACACACATGATTTTTTTTTTCCTTCTGATATTGTGATTTTGTGCCTAATGAACTTAGTCCAAATTCAACAAAAAAAAAAAAAAGAGAACTTAGTCCAATAGCGAGAATATTCTTTCCAGCAAAAACTTTAGCACAAGAAAGTTAGAGATGAGTCATTCATCAACTTGGGCGATGTCTTCTTCTTTAGCACAATTAGTTTCAGCGTACAAATATGTACCTTCAGGTTGAATGAACCCATAGAGATAGGCCTTTATTTATACATTACAATTTACAGTTAAACTGATCCCACATCGACCACGATAATATAGCGACCAAAAAGAAACTGAAACTGAAAGAAGATCTATCCTGCTACTGCATAGTTATATGTTTCAACTTGTACCTACCTTTGAGCTCTGCACTCAACCAAAAAGGCTGCACTTAGTTGATGCTATTGTTAGAGCTTTTGCCCCTGCCTTGTCTGCTGCAATTTTCCCTTGAGTTCATGATGTCTGGAAACCTTATCTCCTCCCTAATCTCCATTGCTTTCTTGTCTATATTAAGCCACAACCAAGCACCTCAATTTTTTAGACCTCCTTTACGACAAAAGAAGAATCCCTGAAAATTGCATTGTAATACACCTTTCTATATATGCTGCACAACTTGTTATCAATTTCTGACATGTGAATCTGTTTCAAGAGATTCCACTTGCTATTCTCCAATAAATATAGCTCTCCTGTTTTGCACAATTACAAATGATTGGATTACTTATAAAATTACCAATACCAACAAAATGTAGTTCATACGCAACAAATTATCATAATCAAAACATAACATGCAATTGTATTCATTCAATTTTTGAGAAAAATGCGGCAAAAACTTTTGTATTACAAATAACAAATTGAAACATCTCCATTAATGAACCTGCTTCTAGTAATCATTAAGACAATATGTGGTTTGCCGAAGATAGAAATAGAAGAATATGAATTTTCAATTCTGTAAAGTAGCCACCTTACAACAACATGAACCCCACAAAACAAAGAAGTGTTCATGTCACTCGGTATTTTTTCTAATGAACAGTCTGATCCAAGGATGCTGGCACAACCAAGGACTCTTTAATATGGAAGGTGGCACACATAGGACCAGACAACCTTCAAAACCAAAGGTTGAAATTTGTAAAACTGTATAAACGATATTTAATTTAAAATACCTTATGACCATCATGCTTGTCTCAAGGTTGGATCACTCCACTGCGAAGACTTGCAAGAATCCATGGCCTCTTACTTTCTTAAACTCGGCGAGAACTGAATTATTCACACCAGAACAGAAATGATGATCGATTAGTGTTAGACTAACCTTTCCCATTTGGCTGATAAAATTTGATCAAAAAATATGAGAGCAGAGGAATGAAGGAGTCTTTAATTTATAACCGATTTTTCTATAACTTCTCAAACACAATTAATAATGTAATTTCCTTTAGATTCAAATATCAACAAACCACAGTTGAGTCCCTTTGATGTATACTTGAAGTAAAATAGAGTCATTTTTATGTAGACTACTGGTATTAATCCAAGCTAAGACTGTACTTGAATACATTTTCCCATAATTTCATGGTTGCAAGTAGAATTTAAATTTAGACTTTGTTAAAAAAAAACACAAAATTCTGATTTTTAGTTACTAAAGCAGTTTGATATCATACACATGATTAGTTTTGCAAACCCCCCAACAGTCAACACCATCCAAGTATTTGAGTGAATTGTTATAATAAATTCAGGTAAAACTATGGTTTGTGCTTTCATTAATTTGTTAGTATCTATCTGTAACACAAATCATTACTATACCTTAACCACTCAAAGTTGTATCATGGATTTACAAAATGTCAGATATTACTCAAATGTATGATATGCTTCGCTAAATAATAGTTATATTGTGTTGAAGAACACTGTTTTCATATTTGCGCATAACTAAATTAAACCATAGATTAACCCAAACTGATGGCAAATTCATTATTAGAAATTGGTGATTATCTGGCTATCAATCGATCAATTTATGATATGTTGTTTTCTTACCCACAAAAATCAATTACTCACAATCTTCTCACATTAGTCATTCACAACAACATATATAAAAATAATATCAGCAAACTTAAATAAAATTGTTTTTTCATAACAACTTAAACACAAAAACAACAACAGGAAGATTTCCACATTAACAGAAATAGATGTGAACTTAAACTCGAATAAAAAAATGGAGGAGAAGAAAGTAGCCTTATCATTCCCGTTGTTGCTTTTGCTAATAAGCACAAACGGTAGAGATACGGTTTTATTTCTATAAATATCTTCCAAACATGTTGCCAAAAGTTGCTATCTAATTTCTAAATTTTAAACATCGTTTAGGGCTTGGTGAGATAACCGTCTAGCATCCCTCTCTTTGCAATTGAAAAACCGTTTCAAGTAGGATAAATGGGAAATATCTTTTTAAATAAGGTTATTATAGGAAATAAACTCTACTTTTGTTGATGTGGTTGACCCAGTTTGTAATAGTTTGTTAGAATTTTTTACCCTTGGGGACTGCGCTTTATTATAAAGGGATAATATATACAAAAAAAACTAAATGACTATGTTTTCAGAAGGATTGGTTTTGCTATTCACAAAGGACTTGCAGTAACATAGTTTCATCCCTTTTGTATTTGACATATTTGGATTGCTAAGCTTAGAAGCAGTTGAGCTCCCCAGGAGAGTGCAGAAGGTAATGGATACCAACGTGATGACTGCGAGTTCGTACAAATATGTATTTAGGAGAATCGGGTTTGCTATTTATAAAGGACTTGCCGCGCAGTTTGTAGCGCGTTTGTCCTCTACTTTTGTGTAATTCGTTGAGCTTATCAATAAAATTTGATTTATATTAAAAAAAAAAAAAAAAAAATCATTCCTTTGGAGATTTGGCGTGATCGAGGTTGAAGCCATTAAACTAAGATGATAATTTATCGATCGATTTGAAAATCCTAATTTCACAATCTCAATTTGAACGGTCATTTCACGGACAAGATGAATTAGACCGACTTCTTTCTTTTAAAAAATCCTAATTACTCCATTCATTACCTGCCCATAGTTACTTTTGGGTCACCACATCTTTTATGTTAACACTTAAATAAACACCAAGCTTTGTTCGACCAATCCAATTTTTTGCATTTACAAAACACATGGTCGTCTACACAAATGAGCTGTTGGCTTCAAATGGCTGACATATTGTAAATAAAATTATACATAAAAATAAACCCTACAACAAATTGTTCTCTATTGATATCATCCACATTTGTATCTTTTGATGTTTTCATGTATAGATAAAAGTAATATATACATTTATTACCAACATTAAATTAATATTAAATACATAATACTAACAGTTAAGTTTGTTCACATACACCAAGGTTGAGGCGAATGAATCAGTGAAGTGAAAGATAAGTTCGAAAATGTAGTTTAGCGAATTAGATCCATTAGGATTAGTGAGATTATGTTAGATAAATCAAAATTAGTTTTGAGTTTATTAAAATTTATGGTGTGCATTTACTAATATATTCAAACTGAACTGAAATTTGATCATTTAGCATTCTATTTTTGTTTCAAGTGAGACTGCAGTCATCCAACAGTGTAGGCATTTTAACCGAACAATAACATGTTTCCCAAGAGGTCACCCATCTTTCTTTTTGTAATATGTTTCCCAAGGTTTTAATTCATAACGTGTCACTCATTCCATTGTCCTAAATCTCATGTATAACTAACTACATAGGCTTAATTATGGGACCTGCTCGGTAGGCAACTATCACTTTGATAGCTTAGCCACAAATTTCTTCCCATTCCTATTTGATCACCCCACACTTCTTTACATCTTCTGAAGAATTCATTTGAGAAAAAAATAACTAGACTAAAGTGGCTTACCTCGCAGTCTATGAAGCACGGACACGGACACCGGACACCGACACGACACGACACGGACACACCGACACGTAATTTTCTGAAAAAGTAGGACATCGACACGTATATATATATATATATACTAGTTGTACCCGTGGCTTCGCCACGCTAGTGTAAACATTTTTGCTATCATTTGTCATAAATTTTGTAATTCTTATTAAGTACATATAGTTTGCTTAATTGTGAAAAAGTTCAGTTACATATTTCACCGTTCAATTTTAAATGGATGGATAAATGACAGATTGATTATATTTTACAGATTAAATGAATAATATTGCGAGTCCAGATCTATTTGCGCAGAGCAACAACTATATTAACACGACAAGCGGATGGCAGAGTCCCTGGTAAAACAATATTTGATGAATAATAATTAAATAAAAATCAAAAGATAAAAATTGACATGAATAAAAAAAAATCCATGTAGTAATATCACAATACTCCAACATATTTGAACTTCAACACATTTTATCACAACTTTTTGTACTAATTATTGCAATGGTAATCACTCTGTGACATTTTTCACAGCACAACGCATTTGAAAAGGTATTGCCTAGCATAAGGGATACATAATTATTCCGCATCTATTATAGACCATGAATTGGAGGACCTTTTAGGCATAGTTTTTGTTAGATCACACAACAGAGGCTCTTACAAGGGTACTCATGTCTTCTTGTCCATATTGCATGCATAGTAAAAAAACGTTATGATAGGTAACACACTTTTTTGTGCATTCCACATTTCATTTGTAATGGCTAGGAACCTAGGATAGATAAATGAATAGACCAGAGTACAAGACACCTTAACTTACAGGGTAGTAGAAAAAAACAAGTGAAGTTGACAAATCACTCATATATGGCAGACTATATTTGATTGAATTAAATTTGATTTATATGTTGGTGTTTTAAAATACTTTGTTGTATTTTTGGTAGGCATTTTCTAGTAGCTTCCAAAAATAGAGTTTCAGTCTTGCGAAGCCCTCAAAAGCAATCAAAATTCTAAAAATGCACAATTTTGTACCCAGTAGGTACACAAATAGAAATAAACAACATTTATGATGAAAACGACGAACCCTATGTTACAAAGTTCCCTACTATGGTATGTCGTTCAGAGTGCACATCATTAACTCAATCACTTAAAGGAAAGAAATATAAAGATCATACACGTGAATAGCAAAAACAACAGAAATATCTGGGAACCTTTGTACAGATATGCTAATAAAAAAAACATGGCCGATGAAGGGTTGTTTCACTAATTTTCTGATTCAGCAGCATAAATATGATAAAAACTGAATGCAACCATTTTCCAAAGTCTATTCTACTTGCGAACCATGACCTAAAAACTGGATAGGTATAAATCACATTCAATGGTTACCTGACAAAGATAAACTTGGCACACCATGACTTGATCTCTTCCCGTTGTGAGTCTTCGATGTGAAAATGTTTCCACTCAGAATCATTTCTTTTAATAACTTCAAACTCACTATTGTGGGGTTGTAAAGGAACATAGCTTATCTTCTGGAGACCGTCCCAACGAATCATCAGTCTCACCTTCACTAAGCATAGATCTACTTTCATTCCCAAGTTATGACAAATTAAGTTCTCTTTGAACGTTGCCACTGAATGATTCATTGGTTTCTAGAGAAAGATGTTATCTTCTCTTTCTCTTAGGTGTAAACATTGATTCATGTTCTCCATTTTCCACAGCTGTCATCCAGTTTTTGTCACTCAACGTTTCAGCATAAGACACACATTTTGTCTATCGTTTTCCTTGGATGCTAAAACCATGTGATTTCTAATCTTCTTTTATCTGTTGTTTAAGAGGGTATACCAGGTCGGATACTTCATGATCCTCTGTAAGCCTTGATTTGTAGTTCTTCCTCTGATGCCTCTCCTCATTCATTTTTTCAAGGAGCCAGAACTCCTCATTTAATCGAGCTTCAAGGCGGTTAATCTATTTTTCACTTGGCACATCAATCCCAAGGGAGCTTGTACCTCTGCACATGATTTCCTACAACATCTCTTTTCTATAGCTTGTTGCATTAAAATAGATCACTATGTTTTCTGTTAACTTAGCCCTCATAGTTGAGCACACTTATAACAAACTGCTAGACACAACAACCAAGTATCAGTACCTAAAACATTTGGACACACATTAATTGTTTAGATGAATAATATTTTGGAAAACATGTGAAATTGATAAATGGTTGGCATAAGAAAATGGTGAACTTGCTATGATAGATTCACATTTTTCGAGTACTGGACACAACACTTACTGCACCAAAGGAAGTGGGACTATTTCTATGAGAATATCATCTTCACAGAAATTAAAAGTCAACATGCATGTAGATCTTATAGATTTGTACAAATACCAGGAAACATTTTGCTGGATATAATAACATGAATTCTCTTGTTAGTATGCAAATCTATATGGATTTCAAACGGTGAGGAATGAAGGGTTGATATCTGGGAGAAATGACATCCTCAACATGCAATATCCTCAAACAACTTGTTAACACATAAATGTGAGGTTCAGACTTCCAAGAAATATGGTGGTGAGTACATAGTTTCTCCAACTGGTTAAGCAGATGATCTTCATGTGAGTAAACCTTATCAAGATCATGAAGATCAAGCAACTGCATGCTTAGCATACATGCAACACCCAAAAAGTGCGAGTCCACACACAACTGCTTATAACACAGGTTTACTCACATGAAGATCATCTGCTTTGCAAGTTATAGAAACTGTGTACTCACCACCATATTGATGAGGTTTACTCATATGAAGATCATCTGCTTAACACTGGATGCAAGCGATCAAGCAACTTAAATTTTCTTAATGCTCTGACAATCTCTGTTTTTTGACAAATATTATAAATTAACAATCATCTATGATCAACATCTAGCAGAAATGATAACAGTCGGGTAGAAACTAAAAGAACAAAATATTTATAAATTATACTACCAGCAGACATCAGAAAAGATGTCCACACTACGAAAAACCATGCAAAATTTACACTATTTGACACTTAACAGACATCACTTACCACAGTTTGTATATCACTCTTGTTCAATCTTTCAGTGAGTTCGATATCCTTCCTCAAATCTAGATTGTGTTGGTTTATGTGCAAACATGCCTAGATTTTTGTTAACATCCACTATAACCTTGTCACAATACTCCAACAGTCCAACATATAACATTATCATGGTACTCTAACATATTTGGACTTAAAGAGTATAACACAACTTACCACAACTTGTTCCATTAATTATTGTTGTGTGGAAACTCTTTGCGATATTTTTAACAACAGAGAACACATCTCAAAAAAAATATATAAAATTAGCTTATCAAAACTTTGCAAGTCAAGGATCAAATCTCTAACCAAATATCAAGTTGTTTCAAGTTAAACCATACTTACTTATAGCGGTTTAAGTTTCTGTTATAAAGTAAAAGTGTCGTTCAGCACAGTTCAGCTTCAGCAATCGTATTTGCGCAGTTCAATTCAGCAGCCCTGAAACAGAATTTCAGCAGCATACAATTTTTCTTATGTTAAGCAAATAGTACCCTGTTTCATCCATGCTTACCTGTAAAGCATTGCCTCAGTTCCCTTCAGCATCCATGAAAATTTGATAGTGGAGTAACAATTTAACCAAATTAACAAATTTTCTTGAGTGTCGTAGCTTCTGTGCATTCAAAATTAACTTGACGTTAGCAATCCAGTGGAACGGTTGTTATCAACCTTGCTAGGAATGATCTTCCTTTTATGATATTATTGTTGATTGCCACTATCCAGCTTTGGAATTGGAAAACCATTAGAAATTGATATACAGAAATTAGTTTGGAAAAAAGGCTTAGCCTGAAACAGAGATATGTAATCATAAAAAAATATAAAAAAAGATTGATTAACGGTTTAATATAACGCAATAGTTTGCTCTCAAGAAGAGCATGAGATGTTACCTCATTTATATCCAAATAATTTAGTGCCTCTAATGATGTGCAAAACTCAGTCTTGTCGATCCTTGTTCACATCCTATTATGCAGAGCATGTAACAGTAGTTTTAAATCGGCATAATATTGAATGTGACACTATTATGCACAATATGCTAAATAGTAAATATACTAAGAAAATGGAGATACTAAGAAAATGGAGATGCTAGAGGAAGGACTTGAACCTTCGACCTTGTGCTTTAAAGCCCCACGCTCTAACCAACTGAGCTACTCTAGCTTATTATGCATATATTATGCTAAATGTCATATTCGTTCTAAAAACACATACCTTGTGGTTGTATAAATCAGGTATTCCCACAGCAGCCCACATCCCTAGTTCCTGCTGTTCACTACTCGTATCAACAAGCTGTCACAGCCCACCAGTGGATGCCTCCCAGTCCCTAGTGTTACCTCCCCCCTCCTCAGGGATCACCATCATCATGGCAGTCATTTTTGATAACCAAACCCTATGAACTGCTCCAAGGTTGAAACACCAACAGGTAAAAAAAAAAAACCATGTAAATCAGCATAGAGTTGATGTTTCTATTCCGAGATCCCATCTTTACACTTGTCTTCAATCTCTTCTTCCTTCTCTCAGATCTTTCACAAGATCTTCTAGATCGTTCTGAGCTATCAAGCGCTCAGCAGCTCTTCTCTCCACGCATGGTCACTCTCTGATCGAACACATATTTTCTCCTCTTACTGATAATATGAGATATAAAAGAACAAAGAAACAAACCTGCAATCTTGCTCGAAGCTCTTCGGTCTCCTTCTTTTGACGCTTCAGCAAAGCAGCATCTGTCAAGATCTGTGAAGAACGGAAGAAGAAATACAATAGGTGTTATAAAAAAGGAAAAATGTCAACGACTTCAATACACACTGCATATAATTGAGCCTGGAAGAAAAGAAGAAAGTGCAAATAATGAAAGATAAAATAGAGAAAGACCTCGTTCACACGTGCACAGTTTGTAACTCGCAATGCCCTACTGGCAAACTGAAGATTGCTTTTTGTTTCATCGGTATGAATCTGCAAGCTCATGCGGGAAAAAGAATTAACAGTAAGCATATAGCTTGATTGTAAAATACAAAAGGGAAAATCTCAACAATATTATCATCATAGGAGAGTAATTGCCTAATTGGAGATGCTGAGGCTTAAAACAGTAAGCCTCAGAAACCGGATGATTATAAAGTAATTACAACAGTATTTTGAAACCCAGCAATAGCAAGGAGATCTTGAGGAATGTAGAAAATTTCAGGGTTCTTTTCTTTTAAAATGAACCAAAAGATCTATTAAGAAGCCAATATGAAAAGTAATTTTCGTGTAAAGAATCTTTAGCACAAAGAAAGAATAAATGAGTATGTTGTCCAACCTAGGCATCAAAAAATGTGAAATAATCAAAAGTGGAAGCTTTCATCTCAACGTGCACTCGTGCAGCATTATCATTTTTAGTCTTGATGTCAAGGAGCAAGGCATTGCTACTTGCTAGCAAATTTTTGTGAACATATTACCTGGGCAAGGGTTATATTACATATGATAGCAGTATTTGCATTTCCACCTAGTGAAAGCTGCAAAATGCGTGTCAACTTGCTATCCCGGTAAGGCACATGACCCCTTCAGCAGGATACAAACTACATTAGAAAAATATAGAAGATGAAATCCATTTGAACTATGTAACGGGACATGTGAATAGAACCCACCCATTGCTCTCAACCCCTTCACTCAACTTCTTTATCACAGTTCCAAGGGTCATCAGGCTTTTATTGATATGAGATCCCTCTTTTAAACGCATCCCTTCAGCGCCAGTCTTTGCAGCACGTTCTGAACCAGCTAGATCAACTAAATTCTACAAACAGAAGACTTTATTAGAATGGGAAATAACTACAATTACAAAAGAAAGTTAATATAATTTACGAGGACATTACAATTTGAAAATGAGAAGTGTCTTACCAGAACCGAAACACGAACAGCGTCACACGAATTTCCAATATTATCGTCCTCTGTTCTAAGCCGGCTCTCAATTATCTTATAGTTTTTACCGAATACACGGAAACAAAAAGTAAAGGAAATATGAATAAGGAAAAACCTAATTTTAGAAAATTCGGTATTTAAAAACTTAAAAAGGTCACATGGACAGAAGCTTACCATGCGAAAAATTGTATGTGACCTACTACTATAAACATTCATATTAGTCTCTCCAATATGGCGATGAGTTGCAAAATTTGGAAATATACACTAAGTACCACTTCTCTAAGTAATTTGGGTGAGGAAAAGATACCAAATAAGGAAGAGAAAGGTAGAAGGAAGAAACATACACTCCCCAAACTCCATCAAATCAATAACTTGTTCTGAGGTGGCAACAATCTCTTCTTTCAATCCAGCAACAAATATCCCTCTCTTTCAGGAGATGCAAACAGAACAATAAAGAAAATATATCAATGTTAAACATTAACCAAGCAAATATGATAGCAGATCACTCAAGAAAAAGTTAGCTACCTAAAGGTTCTCATGAATCTGTAATTTCCTATGTTCAGGAGCTAACAAGTCGTTTATCTCCTCATTATAAATTTCCATGTACGACATGCGAAATAGAAACTCTCGATCCACATCCTAAATTTCAGACAACAGTATCAGAGTAAATGTTTCACGTGAAACTTTACACAAACAAAACAAAGAATACAGACCACGTTTATTTAAACAAACAAGACAAAGAAAATTTCTCAGCCTGCTATGTGCCTATGTTCATATAAAGATACCTCTATTATAGTGTCAAACAAATCACGGACAACAAGTCGAATAACCCCTGGTTCAACATCAGATCCACGCATTGTATATGTCTTCCCACTATTGGTTTGTCCATAAGCAAAAACCGTGCCTGCAAGTAAGAAAGCATGGAAGTGGTAATATGTTTATTTGACAACAAAGGACAGATATTTGGAGCATAATAACGTTATTTAAACAGCCAAATTATATAGGGTTTCATGCACAAGAAGAACCATGATTCATGATAACATAACTCCATAAGCATAAATGATAAAAGCAACAAAAAGTTACAACCTATGTTTGAAATTTACAAGAGACAATGACAACAAAAATTGCACAAGTGCCAGATGCCCAGGATTCAAGGACAAACAGCATCAAGAAAAATAAAAAAAACAGAAATGATTGATTGCAGATACGAAAGAATAACAATTGAAACTAATTAATAAAATTCACTTCTAGAATCCCATTTTTGCAATTTCATCAAAATTTAATAGTGAAATTGAATTTTATCTTTCTGGCAAACCCTAGGTCTGTACCACAGCTAATCCTAAACTCCAAAAGACCAGACCTAAATCTAGAAGTTCGAACTGTCATGCCAATTTAGTTGTACGCTTGTAAATAAAAATTCTTCATAACTCCACCTAACTTCAGCCCATAACGAGATTGAATGAAAGAATAGAAGGTTTCCAGAGAAAAGAGAAGAAAATAGGGTAAAGAGTGTACCTGTTACCAATGATTTCAAATTTGGTATGCAACTGTTGTTATACAATCTTCTTCCTTCCAGATGATTGAGGTGTTGAGCCTGAGCAATAGTAAAAACAAATTAATTAACCTTAGCAAACAGATCAAATTTATATTTGTAGTAAGATACAAAAAGTAAAACACCCAAAATCATATTTGAGATACCAATTGATAGCAAAAAAGAGAGTTGACATTGAAGCAATATACCAAAAAAGAGATTGAAGAATACCAATTGCAGCGAGATTCATTGAGTTGGGAAGAGAGAGAATTAGGGCTTGAGAAGAGAAGAGGAGCAGGTATCGTATTGTTTACAAATTAATGTTTAATTAGGGTTTATTGTTTTAGATCAAATATCAACCTCCTATGGTCCATAATATCTCTCCAAATTGTTTTTTTTCTCTGTCGTCCATCTAAAATCAGATGGTCCAAAATATCTCTCAAAATTATTTTTTCGTCAAAACTGTCTCCTCAATATATATATATATATATATATATATATATTAACAATGTAGATTGCTAAAAAGTCATTTCTAACATTCATCAACTGAATTTGAAGATTACAAAATAGCAATACACGCACGAGTGATGACTAAACTAAAAACAATAACAATTAAAAGGTTATAATTGTCACCCCCTCCAACAGATTTGTCATATCGTGTAGTATAACGCCAAAGTGGCTTATTTAATTCTTCATCAAGAGGTGATGATGCACTACTACCATCTGTTGAAGCTGTTGAAGCTGAAGCCATGGAAGATGAAGAGAAAAGAATAGAGAAAGATGAAGAGTAGCAGAGAGAGAAAGTAGAAGATGAAGAGAGGGTAGGTGAGACTTGTAGAGAAGTTTTATCCTTGTGAAGCTTGTGAGAGAAGTTTCATGTTTGACTTGTTTCTCTCTCCACATTTATATGTTTTTTATTTTATTCTTGACCCCACTTTATTTATAAAAAAACTAAAATTACAAAACTATCCCCTAACTAAGGTGTCCTAATTCAGTGTCCGGAAGTGTCCAGCAGTGTCCGGAAGTGTCCAGATTAGGAATTTTTATTTTTTCAAGTAGGACACTTAATTTGGGGTGTCCGACACGTGTCCCAGCGTGTCCAGGACGTGTCGGTGTCCGACACGTGTCGGACACCGGTGCGTAAGGTTTAGGGAGGTGTCCGTGCATCAGAGCTCGCAGTTGTAGCGTGTTTGTTCCCCCCCCCCCCCCCCCCCACACCACCACCTTAATATAATTTTGGAATTTTTATCAAAAAAAAAAAAGAAATTAATACATGGTTTATTTGGTGAGTAAGAATTCCCAGACAATGAGTGAGGAAGAACAAATTTGAAGTTAGCTTTGCAAAAAAAAAATGACAAAGTTTGGTGGATGGGGAAGAATAAATTTCCAACCAGTCTCACACTCTCACACTCTCACACTCTCACACACAGCATTTTTTTTGTTGGGCCCAAACAAAACCACTCTCTGGACTAAATACTAATCCAAACAAAACCACATGATTCCTTCTGGATGATCCACGTTTAAAGTTGTCTAAATCCTAAACCAGATCGACTTCTTTGATTCTTTCTCTTTAGGAAAACCATACTTATGAAATGAAATTGAATCTCATGAACATATTTCATTCTACTTGTTAGTAGTTGCTATGGAGTTAACACAGATTGCTACACACTCATTACTTTATCCAAATTGGAGAAATTTAAAGTTATGCCCTAAGAAAGATTGTTGGAATCACAAACAAAGAAGTGGAAATGGTAATTCTTTCAATTTGAAGAAAATGAAATCATTTGTGATTAGGGAAAAGGATGGAGGAAGAGGAGGAGGAAATGGTAGTAGTAGTAGTAGTAATACAGAGGTTATTGAGACTGTTGTTATTGAGAAACCTAAGTTACCAATATTCCAAGTGTTTGAAGGTAATCCAATGCCATTTGGTGCTACTGCAAAAGATGGTGGAGTTAATTTTGCAGTTCATTCTAGTGGTGCTGTTTCCGCGACTCTTTGCCTCATTAGTCTTTCTGATTTACAAGAGGTAAAGTTTTTTTATTATTAATAACTTGTTATTTTTTATGTTTCTTGTATACCTAAGCACATGAGTTAATCAACTTTCGCCAACAATTAGATATACTTATTGTGGAATAGCTTTAATAAATGCAGTTTTATTAATATCTGTATTGCGTTATATGCTTAACCACAACAAGATTTTATGCATGATATATGATTAAACTACATGAAGAAGAATGTATTAATTAATGAAGACTAGGGGATACGAAACTTATTATTTGCACATCAAATGTCTAATGTTAAGGGAGATTTCTCAAGTGGAAGGCTTTCTTTCCAAGTTTCTCTTGTGAATATGATACAGGATATCTTGATATTGGAAAACAACATATACAAGTACAGGAAAAACAGTCTACAAAAGAAAGTCTGCTGGCTAGAAATCCTGCTATTGCACGATAGATAACAATAATGTAGGCCCCAGATGCCACTCCACCCCAACAATATCACTTCCTTTTTCCCTTATAACACAGGATGAAATATTGGATCGCATCTACTGAAAAGTGATGCAAAATTTTTGAGTAGGGATTATAAGAACACACTTATTTACATTGTATTAGTAGGTTCAAAGATAGAAGTGGAGGCGAAGGTAGGGTTCACCCTACTCCATTTCACAGCAATATACAGTACAGTAAAGTAAGATGAGGAAAGTAAGAGGCATCAAGCTCAAAGTCAGTTAGGGTATTGTCATACTGAGTACTAGACTATCCCATTGAAAGATGAGTCCATCAAACTCAAATTCTTCCTTTCGTTGTGATTGAGTTATCAGTCCAGAGAATTAAAGCATCTAAAAGAACATGTCTCTCCTAAAAAAGGATGCACTTCGACTCTTCAAGCACTCCTGACAGGCAGACAATGGCAAAGGGAAGTAGGCCTCAACAGCGACCCAGATGTCTTTGAACTACATTTAGCTAGTGAGAAAGCACCACATTACCACAACAACCTCTGATCCTCCCCTAGATTGCACATAACTGCTTCTGACCTTGACAAAATTCCCCCAAACTTGTTTTACCACAGGACAACTAAGAAGGTGATGATTAAGTGTCTCAAGGGACAGTTTGCGGAGCTTGCAATACTCAGAAAGTCCAGAAAGTTGAGATTTTGAATCCTGCCCTATGCTATACTCCATAAGAAGCATTTGGCCTAGTATTGACTTTAAGTTGTCTAAAGAGCAGGTGCCAGTTGAGCTCAACTGGTAAAACCTTTCGGTGATGATACCAGAGGTCTGGGGTTCGAATCCCGCCAGCATTACTGAGTTACTGATCTCATTAAAGACAGGCTTACCACAATATTTTTTTAACAACCCCGCTTGCCTACCCCCCCCAAAAAAAAAGTTGTCTAAAGATTTAACTTCGATGATTTATGAACACCAGAAAGTGCACAGTACTGTCCGTGAATCTCTCAAATTACAGTAAAGCATATATTAAAATGATAACATTAGAGCAACAGGTTATCTGCAAATAAGTGTAGGGGTTATCTCAACGAAGCGGTTCAAGAAATTATCACAGAACAGAAATCCCATTCTCCCGAGACAAAGTCTTGAAGACAAACATAATAAAATCAAAGAAACAACAAAGAAAGATAAAAGAACATACACACACACAACACGAAGTTTTACATTAATAACCCCTAAAGAGGGTTAAAAGTTAAAACCATGGGCATGCACAGCGATCCACTTGTAATTTAAAAGAGAGTTACAAACAATGGTCACTCACACCTCACACAACTAAAAATATTATACAAACTCACACTCACCATTAGAATAGCATAAGAAGCCCCATTTGATGTACAAGAGATACCCGAGATCACTCAAGATTTCATGTTTGACGTCATAAAGTTGAGTTCTCGCTTCTTCCATGTCACACTTCAAGCACCATTGTAGACTTTAAGATTCCTCCAGCCTCATGGAGCTTCTTCACATTCTCAAAATGTATTCTGACATCCCTTATATAGAAATCCTAACTTGGAAACCAAAAGAAATGATTAAGAGCACAATTCTTATTTATCTCAAGATCTTTGTACAAATGAGCAACAATTTTGATTGGAAGGGCGAACACAGATTATAGAGACTAGCTCTCCCCTTAATTTGTTCGAATAGGAGAACATTCATGCGGATGACCAAGGCCGTCGCTTGGATGAGGCCTACCTGGGATTGTAGAATAAAAGTCAATGATATCGACTCTAAGATATTTTATGATATAGATGATCATCATTGTCATTTTGTCCCCCATATCTATTTTTTGATTGGTCATGAAGTTGCTTATATGCATCGGATTGAACAGCATCAGATAATCACTTCTATTTTCGTGTTGGTTGTGTGATCTTTAGGCTTCTTCTCCTTAAATTTAATTGGTTTGTATCTTCATTTGTCTATGTATGTAGTAACTTTCTTTTCTGTTGTTAATATTACTGTATTCAATTCTGAAATACTAAATTCTATTAGCCCGACACAGAATAGAGTGACAAAGAAGATCCACCTAGATCCATTGCTTAACAAGACTGGGGATGTTTGGCATGCATTTCTAAAGGGTGATTTTGAAAATATGCTTTATGGCTACATGTTTGATGGAAAATTTTCTCCTGAAGAAGGTCATTGCTATGATTCTTCGCGGATCTTGTTGGATCCTTATGCTAAGGTCAGTGATACAAGCCTTTTTTGTTTTAATTTGGCAATTTAGTTCAGCGAAAGATGTTGAAAACATCTCGTATTCTATTCTATATGTGTCCATTGCCCTTTTGCTTATTGTGTTCGATTTTCAGTTTTACAATCAATGTGATATGCACCTGGTATATGTTACATCTAACTTCTTTTACTTTTATAATATAGGCTGTTGTAAGCAGAGGGGAGTTTGGTGCCTTGGGACCTGAAGAGAATTGCTGGCCTCAAATGGCCGGCATGGTACCTTCTTCTAGTGATGAGGTATCCGTTGCACTCTACTGTAAATGAAACTACAAACGTAAATACAAATAGAACTCCAGCAATGTAGTATGTTTGTAGTCAAGAGTAGAGCATATTACTTCACTGTTACTACCATAACAGGCAGTAACCATCACACGTGGTGTCTTTAATGTGTCATATTTCTATATTCAATATATTAATCCTCTTCTCAGCATTTTATGATCTGCCTTTCTGCAGTTTGATTGGGAAGGAGATTTACCTTTAATGAATCCTCAAAGAGACCTTGTAATCTATGAAATGCATGTTCGTGGGTTTACAAGGCATGATTCAAGTCGAAGTAACTTCCCTGGAACGTACCTTGGTGTAGTAGAGAAACTTGATCACTTGAAGGTATGTCTATTACTGGCATAATATTTTTTTCAGGTGTCAGAAGCTTGGAAATAGTCCTTTATTGTTTGTCATATGTTTTTCTCAATTGAAACTTATAATGGAGCACATACTTAATTATATGGCCACTTCCTGGGCTGAGATCCACATCATCTCCCATGAGTCGAAGAGTTGTCATTTTGGTCATTAACTAACGCAGCATAACAGAACTTATGTACATGACGGAGGAGGATCACCTTTCAGCAAGGTACTAAAAAGAATCTCCAACCTTCAACAATAACGAAAATACCTCTAATACAAGGGGAAGGGACTACAATAATAACAAACTCTAGTTAACAGTGATGTCTAACTCATAATATCTCTTCTTTATTCTTCTTTTATTTCTCCACGTTTTAGGACCCAAACTCATTACTTTATTGGTGTGTTTGACGTGGCTTAGTGTATCCATGTTCTAGCATGGATTTTATTGAAAAAAATATGTAGATATTACATAGGTATATTTCATAAGTAACTGTATACTGTACCTTATTCAATTGCAACACCTCACTTTTGTTATGCTTATAATTTTTGGGGGTTAAAGAAACAGAAAATTTGGTAATGCCGTTAGTCTCTATATTCCAGTGTCCCTAAGCATTGTTGCTGTGAATGCAATTCTATTTTGTTGGATCTCTAACAGTTTATGCGTTGAGCAGGAACTTGGTGTGAATTGTATAGAACTAATGCCGTTCCAGGAGTATAATGAACTGGAGTATTTCAGCTACAACTCTGTCCTGGGTAATTATAAGTAAGTAGATTCAACCTTTTTATTTAATTACCAATGTAATGTTGACTAGTTGCCTTTGAAAAATGTTAAAACCAGTGTCTGTCCTAAACCCTTCCTTTCCATCTTCTTCTCCTCTTCCCTCCCCTCTCCCACGGTCCCATCTTCTTTTTCTCTTCACGAGGGGATACTGAGTAGGAGGTTGCATGGGTTCAGTCGTGCTTTAATGTACGAGTGGCTTGAAGATTTAGTGAGGAAAAAAATTGATTTAGGAGAAGAGTAGTTATATCTAGATTCGGCGAGTTTAGGTGAGGATGAACCAGCGGTCAGCTGTCTGGAACCTATATAGTTTTGGCAAGAATCGGAGGATTCACTTAGTGCCCCCTTCTTCAGAAATCTCAACAACATGGAGGCATCCCGGATTTTCTTTAGCCTCGTTTGGGGTTTTAACGTTCTGTCTCAGGATGTCTATTTTAGTTGTTGTGCAGCACAAGATACAATTACCATCGAGATCCTCACTAAGGTTTAGACGATGATTGTTAAACATGTTCCCTTTCAGTGTCGTATTGGCCAATCTGACTTTTATTCATTTCCCTGGTCCTAGCGGTGGTGGGGACATTTTATGTTACTCATCTAGGTGAAAGCTTTGCTAGCCTTTTAGTCTTTGAGATCTCATCCCTTGATCATGGTGGAAACTTTGGTGCCTGGTGCCAAATCAGATCTTAGTAAGAGACTTTATAAAGATAAAATAATTACGATGGAGAAGTTGATTATCTCAGTCAACTATTTCATATTCCTTTGGTTGAAATTTTGGGAGTGGAAGGTGTACCTTTCGAGAGTTTTGTATTTGATTGGGTTGTTGGCTTGTTGCTGCAAACTCAACAACCAATAATAGTGATAATAGTCTCTGCATACGCAGCATCGAAAGCAAACTACACTAAGACAATAGCCAAGGATTTTCACAAAACAAAAGAACCCCAAAATATCCTACCCAAGTGATGCACTTAAAAGTTTCATGCCTACAAGTTGCATACTCTCCTTGCAAATGTACTCACTATAAGAAGAATTTCATCATTCGCGTTATGAACATAAATTTCAGTGTAAACTTATTCTCAATGTAAATACCCATCAAAAGCCCTTATCCGGAATTCAAAGCAGGCCAACACACATTTAAGTTCATTGGAAACTTAGTGAGACAAATTCTCTACTCAGGTTCTTGCTTTTCAACACATTCTAACAATGCATTCCACTGTCTTAGATTGTTAGTGGACCCACCTCATGTTTGGTTAGGACTGTGGGCCTAACTGTGTGTGCGGCCTGTGATCCAGTTGAGAGAGTGGCAAAGTCCACCTCCGTGTTTGGTTAGGCATGTGCCTACCAGTTTATCCGGTATTTCGGTTGATATACATTGTGGTAGCCTCCCACTACAAGTTTGAGCTTTTAGAGAAACTGGTTTACAACATAGGTCATATGACTATTAGGGTATGATGCATGATATCATATTAAGAAAGAAATTTAGTTCCTTCGGTTTTTATGTTGAGATAAGACGACGTTTAGGTATGGTTTTGGTGAATCAAGCTGGTCTAACTAAAAAATACTTACAACTTTATATTCCATTGATATTCTGGTGTTAAATAAATTTCATATAATTGTGTTTGCGATACAATATTTGGCTCCTCGCATTACTTTTATCCGTCAAAAGATCACCCTTAAAACTGTGTGGTACCAAATGCATTCTTCCTATTATTTGATGGCAACCTGGTTTGGAGGTGGCTCAAAGTAATAGCTTCTTCAACACAATCTTTGTTAATGTTCTGAAGCACTCAACGTATTATAGTTATAGAGTATATATGGAATGGCATATTGGGCCAGACGAAGTCTAATAATAAGGGGAAGAGGGCCCAAAGGGTGGACGAGTTGGATAGTCTAGTCAGGAAGCCCATCTGGGAGGAGACAGAACCGGAGGTATTGAATAACACAATAGAGAGTGGGCAGCGACTACCAAGAAGGAAGGGAACTCTATTTCAGCCAACTGGAGAAGCTGCTCACTAAATGAATGAGGTTGGAATGATTAAAAAACAAGGAAGAGGACAGGGATAGCTGGATTCTGTGGAGGGAGAGAGATAAGGTAAATTCCAGGAGAAAGAAAGCAGGGCAAGCAAGTGGGGACAGTAGCAGCTATGTTTGCAACATTCAGGAAGGTGTAACACTGTCAAATCCGCAGAATGAAGACGCATTGAATGAGGGATGAAAGAATTTAAGGGGAGGGAGTGATTTGACATGGGTAATGGGGGTAAATGTGGTGAGAAGCAGAAGAAGGCTGTGAGAACTTTTTGATAACAGGGACAAGTGAGAAAATGAGATGATGGATGTCTTCGGGCCTGATGAACCCAATATTTGATGAAGACGATGATGAGTAATTTGAACGGATTCTAACGGAGGAGGGGAATAGCTAAGGTGTAATTAAGTTGTGTAAATTGTATTGTGGTTTTAAAGGGTGGGACTTTAGTGATTTAGGAATTATATCAGTGATTACATTTTATATACCAAAATAGAAGGGTTATTACATGATCAAAATGATAGAACCGTTGTTTCTTTATTTTTTCTTTCCATACACATTTTTTTTTCATTGCTAGAAAATAAAAGATGGAGGTGTTTCAAACATGTTTCATGTATTATTTTTGCCAGACTTAATTTCTGGGGATATTCAACTATCAATTACTTTTCACCAATGCTAAGATATTCATCTGCTGGCATACGCAATTGTGGCCAGGATGCAATAAATGAAGTCAAGATCCTTGTTAGAGAAGCGCACAAACGAGGCATTGAGGTGATAACTCTTATGCAAGACACTATTTTTATTTTATTATATTGTTGCATATCTGGTGATTTCTGTTCTGTGTTTTTTTTTTCCAGGTTCTCATGGATGTTGTTTTCAATCACACAGCTGAAGGCAATGAGAAGGGGCCCACATTGTCATTCAGAGGTGTAGATAACAGTGTTTATTATATGCTTGCTCCTAAGGTAAAGATCCTGGTTGTTCAATGAATCGCTATAGAAAAGGATGTTGACCCTAATACTATAGAGCCTGCATAAATGTTTTTTTTTTTTTTTTTTTCCATATTTTCTTCAACAAGCTCTATATTAAGCATTTGCTTCCTTTAGGGCATTTTTATACTTTGGCGTGACTTCCACCATCCTGAACATTTGTTGTATAAAAATATAAAACTTTCAGTATGAAACAGTGGGAAGTCAATAGACTGAAGTATTCGTTCTATTGATCTATTTAAGAGAGTTCATGCTAGGGTTTGGCTTGATGCTTGAGGTACCCCTTAGATTTCTGGTGTGACAAACTGAGTATAGGCAAAAAGGGCATCAAATTCTGTCTGATCGGAAGCTGGGTAACCAAGAAACATGTTCATATATTTGTAGCAGAGATGTTGTGGAGGGGCTTGTATATTAGAAAATGTCAAAAATGAGTGCATTAGGATTCATTAATTCAAGAACATGTAGTTTTACTTTTGGGCAGAGAAAGTTGATGGAATGATTTGTCCTTATGTGGTGTATTCCTCTAAAAGCTGTAGTTCAGAACGCGAAGATTGAGGGTGCTAAAAGAGCGAGAGGAAGATCAAAGAGGACATGAACTGAGAGTACTAGTAAACAGTTGCAAAATTACAAATTCTCTCAGAAGATGCGATTAAGAAACAGGATTTTTCGTGACTCCAAACATTTTGGCGTATAGTGGTGAACTGGTGATGTTCTAATGGAATTTTGCAAGAGTACCTTTTTGAATCATTGACGGAAAGGGTCATTTGATTTAGTTTGAGGATTAGTACTTGGACAGGGTATATTGTTATGTATGTTTATACATGCTAAATTGTTTCTTCGCGTGTGTTATAAGGTCCTGTAATTTTCTTCAGTAGTGTTGTAATTGAGAACCACTAAAACGAAGGTGCTCTGATATAAAGGTTGGGACAGTGTGGCAATTTCAGATGCCATAATTCAGTAGTGGCTTGGGCATGCCTCATAGAGTCATAGTTACCTTGGTCTCTCTTTCTTAGCTAGATAATGGAGATCACCTCGTGCTCTTTACTATGTACTTTATGCTAAGCTGATTAATGAAAACTGTTTCCCAGTAGAAAAGAAAACCCTCTTTTTTCATTAAGAAAGGGAATTTTGAGGTGATTGTCCTAATGTCCTATAATTCATATCGAAGAAGTGTATGTAAATAAAGTATCTTCCAGACTTCCTGCGAGAACCATAACTTCTATTTTTAATGGGATAGCTTCTTCTTCTTTTGCGTTTTTTTTTTCTTTTTGGTTTTGTTTTTGATGTATAATATATAGTATCATAACTACAGCTATATATTTACATTCCTGCAGGGAGAGTATTATAATTATTCAGGATGTGGAAACACCTTCAATTGTAATCATCCTGTGGTACGGCAATTTATAGTGGATTGCTTAAGGTATTTTGTTAACATGATATCTGCTACCATCATATGTTTGTTATAAATATCAGAACTCATTTGTATTATTTCCTGACATAGTTTGAATGAAAATTTCATTATGTTACAGATACTGGGTGGAAGAAATGCATGTGGATGGATTTCGCTTTGATCTTGCTGCTATTTTAACCCGGAGTTCCAGGTTATCTACTATAGATTTTGTTAATGGTTTTCCACCTTATACACATAGGAGGCTGATCTCTTTGTGACTTCTCTCATTTCGTTTTTGTATTTTGTCTAGTCTTTGGGATGCAGTAAATGTATATGGAAATTCGATAGAAGGTGACTCATTGACAACTGGCACCCCACTTGGCAGCCCTCCATTAATTGATATGATCAGTAATGATCCAATCCTTCGTCGAGTTAAGGTGCTTAATAAGAAATACTGTATCTTCTTCAGTGTCTTAAGTCATGATTTCTGGTAATCCATGTTTTCTTGTGATGCCACTTGGACGGATGGGGCAGGACTAGATTATAAATTGTTTAACCCAGGCTAAGCCAAGATATTAGTATCTCTAACGTAAACAACCTAAGTTAGGGCTTGTAATTTTCGCAGTTTGTTAGAAATTGGCCTCGGGTTGGTTGAGCTGAGCCATGTTTAACCCAAGTTTGTTAGGCCTCAAAAACTGTAACTGAAACCCAGTACAATCTAAATGACATCAAGCCATAACACCGGATAAAATGGGAGCGAGCCACCGATCTCTACAGTTACACAATGTAGCATGTTGTTACTTATTGATTCTGAAAGCTGTTGCACATTTGTTACAAGTAATACACATGTTACATCGCTTTCATTCCCTTCTAAAGGTATTTCAACTGAAAACAGGTTTTCTCAATTTGTATAGTATTTAAATCAGAAACGGGTGTAAACAGATTTGGCCTGGGAAGATCTCTACAATCGTAGGCTTTTTGCAGTGATTTAGTAGCAAGTTTTAAGGGAACTATTTAAGGAATTAATGTTATCAAAGAGTAGATTGTTATAGCATTTGATAATGAAAATTTTATATTAGAAAGTGTAAGAAGTGAAATTGAGGAGAACTTATTGAAATAAAATGCAAGTGGTTGCTCTAGTGCATAATCTAGGACCAACAGAAACCTTTTCTTGGCAAACTCAGTTTGCCGGCTTGCCCGATCAACAGACATATTTCATATACAGAGGCCATTACAATGCCAAAAGATGTCCAATAAACTGCTAATTATTATTGTCATATGGTAGGGCTGTTTCAAGTTATAACATAATGGGCCCAAGTTACTATTGCTTCAAAGACCCTTTCATAGATTTTTCTTTTCATATGCGTTAATGTTTATTGATGTTGGGTTTCCAAAGAAGCTGATCAAACTTGTACATTTTGCCTGTTTTCTGCTGTACTTGCTAGTCATAGGCATCAAAATAATGGACCAAAATCATTATTGCTACTAGGGCTATTTTTAAAACCTTGGTAGTCATATGCATCAATGTTTGTACGCGTTGTCAATTTTACGAAGAGACTGACTAAACTTTTGCACTTCTACTCTAACAGCTAATTGCCGAAGCATGGGATACAGGTGGCCTCTACCAAGTTGGCATGTTTCCTCACTGGGGCATCTGGTCAGAATGGAATGGAAAGGTGTTTCCCGTCACTATTTTGAATTCTAACAGGTGGACTGGTATTAATAGGTTAAGGCAGAATCAATGTACTTTGGGGCAGATGAAATAACTTACGCATATTAGAGATCTCTTCCTTATCCTAAACTAATTAGTCTGCTGTATTTTTGTTGCCATAATCAGTACCGCGACATAGTCCGGCAATTTATCAAGGGTACAGATGGATTTTCGGGGGCTTTTGCCGAATGTCTATGTGGGAGCCCAAACTTGTACCAGGTTTCCATCTTCTTTTTAGCTCAATTAGTTTGTGCTGTTTACCTATTTTATTGCTAGAACTTAGATTTCCCGGATGCATCTTTTTACTTATATTTACACAGGATGCATCTTTTTACTTATATTTACACAGGCGGCTCTTTAATATACTCATTCCTATAGTCTGAATTCCAAATGAAATGTATTGATTCCTGTCATGTACATTTCCTGGTCATATCTGTTCTTATAGCTTTAAAATTTTGATTGGATAGTTAATTTCGTCAAGGTAAACATTTGTTCTGGGGAAAACAGGACTCCTGACTCAATAATATTAATCAGGGAGGAAGAAAACCTTGGAACAGTATCAACTTTGTATGTGCACATGATGGGTTCACGTTGGCTGATCTAGTGACATACAACAACAAGCATAATTTGGCGAATGGGGAAGACAACAATGATGGAGAAACTCATAACAATAGCTGGAATTGTGGACAGGTATATCATGGAAATCGTGCCTACTCGTAATCCTGTGTTCTTATTAACACTTAATGCTATATAGTCACTTCTCATCCAATTCATTCATCACTAATATTACTGCCAATACCGATTATTATTATTATTATTTTTTTTTTTTTTTTTGCCATTTGATGAAATATCTATCCGAAACTACTTCAACCATATATCCTGTCAAAAGAATTGAATCAATGCAACCATATCAACTCAATTCAAATTTATTTAGTACTTCAATTTTCCTCGTCAAAATCCAAAAGTCTTGTTTTGTCTCCTAGATCGTAGATCTCTAGATGGAGAAGCCTTTATAAATTTAATGCACTTCTTTTCCACGATTATACTCATGGTGGAAATGTGGTTGGACTCTCGGGTAGAGTCCATTGAGAAAGGCCACGAAAATGCATGAATACACACAGTGCTTCCGAACTTTAACTCTAGTATCTTCTTGCCTTCTTAGTTGTTGGGTCAAACTTTTCTATCATTGTTTTCTATTCGTCCTTCACATTTTATGAACACTGAACAATATTTGCAAAAGCTACTAAAACAGATTGGAACTGTCGAACATGATACTCGTGGGAGCTCTAATTGTTTCCTAAAACTCATATATAGTTTTTATCAAGCAATTTTAGTGATGTCTTGCCCTTTAACGCCCTGTCTTGTAGTGAGGTTCAACATGAGAACTTTCAACTCTTAAAGTCATGAAGTTGAAAAGATGCTACTAGGACTTTAAGAAACATTGTAAATGTTCCAGAATAAAAGTTGAAATGAACTAGCTCTCAAGAAAGTTTTTGGGTCTTGCTTCCGAACACAGCCTTAAATGAATGGGATCTTGCAGTGAGTTTTGATAATAATGTCAGATTTCATATGTCAACCATTAAAACCACGATCTTTCTTGAGCAGAATCGCGAAAAATATTTTTCTGAATCACTGTATCACAATTACCACTCTGGAAGCAAATTTTAATTGTTATTGGATGAGCCTTTTGTCTGTTACATGTCACAGATAAAGCTGCCCACAGTTTTGGCCATTGGACTCTAAATGTAGAAATGTCCTTTGTGATCTTGCTTCGAGAATGCCTGTTGAGGGGATGAATCCTGTAGAAGTTAACTTGTTAGCATTTAAATCTTTTTGACAACAAAAAATGGAAGAATTCAAGCAAGCTAGTAATGGAGATGGACATATCTCAAACTTTTTTATTGGGCTGGATTCCATTATTTCTAAAAGACCCAAAACCATCGAGTTGGTGAAATTGTATGCCGATGCAAATGCCTCATAAGTTTATGGGTTTTGTAGGAAGGAGAGTTTGCAAGCCTTTCTGTGAAAAGATTGAGGAAAAGACAAATGAGGAACTTCTTTCTTTGCCTTATGGTTTCGCAAGTAAGCTTCTGACTCAAATGATTCTCTTACATGTATTATTTCGTAGTAAGATTATTGAGTTCTTTCATTTGGATGCTTAGACACAGCTATCAAAATTTGGGACCCAAAATTTCAGCTGTTTTCTCATCAGCTTATTCATCATGTCATGATTATTTTCCTTTATTAAACAATATATAAGCAATTATAAACAATAATATGAAGGTAATTATCCCCTACCTGATCCAGGAAAATGCACATTGCCAATTTGCTCACATTCAGTAGTCTAATCTACGATATATTTGCAGTCCACAACTAATCTGTTAAACTATTTAATCAATCAGTCTGTTGCATTTTTTTTTCCTTTTCTTTGTCTTTGAAATGTCAACAAAAAAAAAAAAAACGTTTTTTGAAGATTGCATACTTTGTAGTTATTGCTAGACCCGGTGATCTTTCTCAAAGTTGTAATTGATAGGTACTTCAGATTGTTCATGTGCATGTTTAATATCTCGACCGAAGAATTTAATCTTCCTGTTCACTGAATGAAATACTAGAATTTCTTGAATCTCAAGCTTACCGAGTTTCCTTTATGTATTATTCTTCATCAGACAGTTTTCTTCTCCTCTCAAGTGTGATTCTTTCTTCTTGATGTAGGGTGTCCCCATGATTTACATGGGCGATGAATATGGTCACACGAAGGGAGGCAATAACAATACATATTGCCATGACAACTATGTAATTCTCTCTATTCTGCTGATATGTGTACTGCAATAATGACCACACCCCCTTTGAAAATTACTGAGAACTAGCATATTGCAGATTAACTATTTCCGGTGGGATAAGAAGGAAGAGTCCTCAAATGATTTTTTCAGATTTTGTTGTCTGATGACAAAATTTCGCCAGTAAATACCACACTTCCCATCTTCTGTTCAACTGCGTATTCTATATATGTAATGTTTTTTTCCTCTCCCTCATTTAATATGTTTTTATTGGTCTGCAGAGAATGTGAATCACTTGGGTTAGATGATTTTCCCACTGCTGATCGACTGCAGTGGCATGGCCATTCCCCTGGAGTGCCAGACTGGTCTGAAACAAGCCGATTCGTGGCTTTCTCATTGGTGAGTGTACCGTTTTTGTAAATTTGTATCGAGTACCTGGGCTTTTATGTTGTTTATGCATCGATTTTGTATCGTACTTAGGAAGTAGTATGTCAATTGAAGTTCTACTAAATTCTTTTAATGCCAACCAAAAAAATAAAAAACTTTATTTAATGTTTTATCGAATCTAACTGTTTGCCACATCTATAACTTTGAGCACATTTTAATGTTATTGTATTTGATTCTTATTGTGATACTTACAGATTGATTCTGTCAAAGGGGAGATCTACCTTGCCTTTAATACCAGCCATCTACCTGTCACAGTCTCATTGCCAGAAAGACATGGTTACAGATGGGAGCCACTTGTTGACACCAGCAAGCCAGCTCCGTTTGATTTTCTTTCGGACGATGTGCCTGAAAAAGCCACGGCCATAACACAATTCTCCCACTTCCTCGATGCCAATATGTATCCTATGCTAAGTTATTCATCAATTATTTTGCTACTTACTCCTGAAGAAGATATAGATTGATTGATACACCATTTATAGGATTTAATAGCTCATTGTCCTTTCAAGGAGAGATGTCGTCCATATAGTTCCATCAGCCATATAGTTTTTTCTTCCACATGGAAGATAGTGTAATCTGTATATAAGAATATAGGTAAGAATCCTTCTCTAATTTTGGAAATTAATACTTTCTTTTATGACTAGTTATTAGTAATAAAAAAATTAATGGTAAATGATGTTTATTTTATACACTTGAATAATGTCTTCATTGCTGCAAAGAGCATTGCCATCTGGAAGCAGTTTTCTTTTGTATGAAGGTAAACGTAAAGGCAAGGGAAGCATAAACCTAGTCACTTGCTCAAAATAAATCATCATAACATTACACCCTTCTTTTTCTATCAAATAAATTCATATGGTTAGTGGTGGCTTCAAGTTTCTTGACAATTCATCCCATGTAGCTTCTCATCCATACCTTCAATTTAATTTGCTTGGATGTTGGAGAATGATGGTTTCAAGGAATCTTGAAATTTTAACAAATATTGATGGCTAAATTTATACTTTATCAAAAATAAATTGAAGGAATCAGACTCAAACGCACCCAAATGTTTGAGCGAAGATAAACATATTAAGAAGCCATTAAGGTAACATGTTGTACAAGGAGTACAGTTCTGACTACTACAGAACAGGAAAAAAAAAAAAAAGTTTTAACCAGGGAAATCGTACTTTATCATTCAAATTATTATTTGCTTTATAACAGGCATGCATGTTTCATATGGTACTTATAGTTCCACTTCTTAAGTTGAACAGTAAAAGCTCCATATAGGATTGTTGATATTTCGTGTAAGGAACAAAAGATTGAGGGAAGAAGAAGGGCTAAAGAAACATGCAAATAAAGCTATGGCTTCCTCAATCTAACTATGGGAGATGCATGCTTATGTGAGACATGGGAGAACACCTAAATTACTAGCAGTTCTTCTTTATATAAAGGCCAGAAATTCCATACGCTCCAAGTGTTAATAAATGGAAGTTGAAAGCTTCTCCACCAGACCAGGGCATGTAACAATAACACAATGTCATTTTGCAATGCTTTAATGGGAACTGAGATTCCTCTATCATGTAACAACTTTTAGTTGGACTATTAGACCAACATACGACCTTAACTTTCATTCCAACCGTGTCTTGTTTAGCCCATTGGGGTACAAGGCCTGATTCCATGGTTGCTGATTTTCTCAAACTCTGAGACCAAGTTAAACTTATTTTCAGTTTCTGCTCTTTCAGAAAAACTACTATGAAAAACCTTGACAGCTTGACTACTACCACCATATTTCACAAAGCTGTGAGTCAAGCCACTAAGAAATGCTGCATTTCAGTCAGGCACATGAAAGCATTCTTGGGAATCATACACTCACTAAGTAGTTTTCTAAATGGTACATATTGTTGGTTCAGTAAACAGCAAATCTGAGCAAGGAGATTGTATAATGTGTGGAGATTGTATAATGTGTGGAGATTGTACTGCACTTGTATACTGGATATTTGAATGTTTCTGTGGTGAAGGAAGCCATTGGTTTTGTTTCAAAACCTACATAAACTCAGTTCCTGGACACCAAAATATAAACCAAACCGATGCTTTTCCCACCCTGCTTTTGGGGATTTTTCTTTCCCAGAAGAGTTTGACTATGAGTGAGGGGCCAAAATCGAGAACCGTGCTAACATAATACACCCTAAACCGGAGTCCACTCTACTTGGAAATTAGACTTCATATGCTACTACCACATGGGAGACAGGTCCTCGATACCAGTAGTCATATGCCAGGCCTAGAAATTAGGCTCTTCATATGCTACCACCACAAGGGTGGTAGGCACTTCTCAAAACAAAAATCAACAGAACATAACAACAAATGAAGTATAAAGCAGCACAAAATCTATAGAATGTCAAGGAGGATATTCCTTTAAAGCAAAATCTGCACAGACCAGATAATACAAAACGATTTCTAACACCCGATATGAACTTACTATAGATAGGATTTTTGTTAAAGTTACAAAACCCCGCCAGATCCCAACTACTGTGCCCACCCAACCCCAACATTTGCTTCTTTCTTCAAACTACGGCATCCTACGGTATAACATGTCAAAAAGGAGAGAAAACTGGTAGAAAAGACTAAACCTTAAAGATCACTGTTACTTTGTGGTTGAGGCTCTTCCACGTTGATGGGCTGACTGTATGAAGCACTATTGTCGTTCATATGCTTGGATGGTGATTTGGTAGCTTTCTTCTTTTTTTTCGGTGGAGAAGAAATTGAGAGTGAATTAGGATCATCTGCAAACAAAGCAGTTGCTTTTTTTGATGGTGACCTAGTTGCTTTCTTTTTTGCTGATGATGGAGAACGATGGGAAGTGGGAACCTCAACATATTGACTGGACATCCCTGGCTGACCAAGTTGCAGATCTGGACCGTCGATGGGACCTGCCCATGACAATGGATTCACTGCAACAACATACATTATTAGTCCTTATTCTGTCGCAAAATTGCAGTAAGTATACTGCTACCAAAATGAACATGCTTTGTAGTTCTAATCTGGTGGGGGTACTCTCAAAATGTGTCTTTCAAATATTCAAGAAACAACGGGACTTCAGCCAGAAAGAACTATACAAATTATGATAGCTTCCCACCTAGGTCCATGCATTTTATACACGGATAACAAGAAGGAAATCATTCTATAAGTTCGATGTCTACTTCAAAAAGTTTGACTCCAGAATTTCTGTCAAAATTTGAGGAGACTCTCAGGGATACATAAGGCTAGAGTTTCTTAATGGAGACTGAATTTACTATTTTCATTAGATAACCTTCCAGTCAACTAGATTTTCATTTTGGGTATGAGACAAAAATAACCGATAGAAATGTCATTGACTTCTCTGGTAAAGGATAAAATCATTTCGACTGAAGTACTGAAACAATCCAGGCTAGTAACTTCCAAAAAATATTTCTCCCAACTAGACAGGGGAAAGCTTGAGCACAGAAATTAAGATGAATTTTCTCCTTAATATGATAAGAATTAAGACCGAACATACCTTCTGTAGGTTCAAGAGGCCTTGACAATGAAAAATCAACACGTGGACGTTTTTTCACATAGTCCTCCTGCAACGGTTTGGGAATTTGAAAAGAGAACTGTTTGGTAGTGATCCCTGCTGCAACATACTCAGGATGCTCATCTAGATATCTGCAAGAATGAACATTGCTTTTATATCAGCTCTGTAGGAAAGTCATCAATCTTCAAATTGCAAGAATATTGAACCCTCGTTCATAAACCTTCTTTATCCCTATTAATGTATACAAAGTATGAACAAACAAGGAAATAGCATGCACTTCAGTGTTAAGAATGGTTAAACATACTTCTGGATCTCCACCATTGAGCGCAATCTCTTGCCTGATGGGGCAGTATAGTACCTATATATCAATAGCAGACAGAGAAAGTCAAAAGATGTACGATGGGCTATGAAATGCCTCAAAATGGACTCAGTAACCTGAAATCACCTTACCTCAATAAAGTAAACCTAAGCCTCTAGTACATTTATTTTGAGGATACATCTCAAATAAATAAATCAAAAGTTATGTTATATAATAAAATAAGTCTACATATGAGCGTGGATTGATACTTAATATAATAAAATAAGTCTACGTATCAGTCTACCACATAGTGACCTAAATAGTACATGCAGTTAAAAAGTTATCCTCTTCACTGAAAACATAATTGCTAGTCAAGTACATGATACGATTTCCAGACAAAAGATTGGAAGCCTGGTAAAAGAACATCTACTAAATCAAAGCTTCATCAGATTTCAATAGAAAGTAAGAGAGGTGAGTCCGTGAGAGGACGGAACGCAATCCATATTCTAATGATGGATGAGCTAACATGTTTACATATCTTTCTATAATAAGAAATAGTTTTCATATGAAATATGGACAAACTTGGCATACTATAGAACCCACAATTCTATTCTGAACTGCAAACCAAAAAGCAGTATACACTCTTATAACAAGCAAATAGAATTTCAATCTGTGAAGTTCCCATGCATCTATGACTATAAATTTTTCCATCAGTATGAAGATCAGTATATAAAAGCAAGTAATACTAGCAATGGTATGGACATGGACTATGAAGAAAAACTTCCAGTCCCGAGAGGCTGGTATCTAAATAGGAAAGATAAAAATGATTTAAATCAGAATACATACACATCTGCAAATCTGGTGCCCCCTTCACCTCTAATCCTCAGTAACCTGTCCCAGCCAGGAGGAGGCTGAGCAATGTTAGGTTTGTCAATTGCCCAGAGTCGACTACCATCTTGGGAAATGTCAGCGGGGTCATCACAGGATATATCAGGCCTCCACTCAAGAGCTCTTTCACAAACGAAAGGCTGCTCCAAGATAGTTTCTCTGATTTCCTCATACTTTTCTTTTGTTGGGATTAGCCTCCACTTAAAGCAGTTAGCACACTGAACAGTAAATGCCCCAACAGAGGGCAAAACTCTTGGAGCAACAGGTGCATAAGTCTGGAAAGATGAGGGTGTGTACTCAGCAGGCTCAGACACTGAATCGTCTTGGACCACGCCATTTTCCCCAGGGTTATAAACCACCAACTGATTTCGAGCACTGGCATAAAATTGGTCCTCTTCATTGTCATTGTCTTCCTCTCCAGAAAGATTGTCATTTAAGGGTTTTTCAAGTGTACTATCCAACTGATTGGTAGGACAAGATTCAGCTGATTCACCTTTTTCCATCTTCATCTCAAGGGAAGCATCTCTAGGCTGTGACTCGTTTTCCCTCTTCTCCCTCTTCACCTTATGGGAAAGATCTCCGGAAAATGACTGCATCTAGAAACCTGAAATATAATTCCAAGAAGACATAAGTTCAAAAAATTCAATGAAAATTGTACACGGTGAGTGCAAAAATAAGAGATGTGTGGAAAATACATCCAAAAAGTTGACATTGACCCTGTCACAGAGTCGCTGATATTCTAATAACATAAAAGTAACTTTTCCTTCTTTTTCTTTTTTTCCCTTTCTTTTCTGGCTACTAAACCTCTTTGCAACTTTTCTTTAAAACAGCACCAAATATTGTGTATGGAAGTTGGAACAACAGAGAGTACAAAGCAGAGTTAATTGAATAAATGGGTAGTCTTAATAAGGGTATTTATTCTGCTTTCACAATGGTTTCCAGATTCAACTTCTCTACTACCATTCATTCATAATAATCAACAATTTACATTAATCTTACTCACTTAAACTTTCTAAATCATAATCATAGCCTTGTAATTACTAGCCTATTACAGAGGAAAAACTAGTAATGTCTTTGACACTAGAACGGATACAAGATGGCTTCAAAACATAAACTAGAAGCAGTTATGACCATATAACATGTAGATACTGTGTATAAGGGGAAAAAACAACCATGGAGGAGTTAGCTTGCGCATTGGACCTTATCCTTCAAAACTAAAAAACCTGATAATCTTTTTAGAACGCCATGGTGACATTTTGATTGGTAAAAATGTACACCATCTAAAAAACTGTCAACAACTGCAGAAAAGTCACTAAATTGTAAATTCAACAATGTTTCAAACTAAAAACACCAAATCATACTTCTGTGTTTAACCTTGATGGATGCACCTTCCTATTGCCAATAATGTTCCTTAATGCAATGTATCAAGATTTATCTGTAGCAAAAACTAATAGAATTTAGGCCTACATATCCTAAGGTTTTGATATTAAATATATTCTATCTAACAAAAAAAAAGGAGTACAAAAAGTATAACCTAAACTTTTATCAAAAATCACTCGAAAACAAGGATCCTGATAATATATCATTGTATAGCATATTTGCTGATAATATATACAATTGAAAACAACTTCAAATACATAAGAGTAGTTTTCTATATTTTCCTTGGCCAACTTTCCATGAATTAGATCTTAAAGTCTCCCCTCGCAAATCTCTCTCTCACTTTACTTCACTTAACTCAACTTCTTTGTTTGTTTCTTTCTTCTCATTGTACCATCTACGCAGTTACAAGCTAGATTGCCCTTAAGAATATGCTCCAGATCTCCAATAACTAACAAAGGTTTTATCTTTCAAACAAAAATCCACGTCTTAGAATTTCATATCGAACTAAAGAATTTAACAATCTCACAAAACCTTTTATCCCAACATCAATGGTCGTAAGCATCGAATTCAAGTTTTATCAGAGAACACAAAGGTACTTTTTTTAACAAGAATAGGGTTGACCGTACTTGATTTCACTGCTACCAAACCTAAAGTCAACAAATGCAACTTTCGTATTTAGATGGACAGCTAAACTTCCAAGTTGCTGCTCTCCTGCAAACTAATATCTCCTTCTCAACATATAAGTTGAATTAAAGACCCAAACCCTTTGTTCCGCTCCCAAACTTATGATTTTATTTAATTTTCTCTACGCCTTTTATTGTTGGCTTCCATGTGTATTAACATTGTCACTTCTGCACTTATAGTCAAAAAGGTAAATGTTGCAAGTCCTCTACAAATTGTATGATCTCTGCTTTATTTCTCAAATCCTCTACAAATTTATGAGTGTTTGATCAGTGGCTCTCAAATCTAGGGCGTTGAGTGAGAGGGAGGGGGATTCAGGTCTCTTTTAAGGGTTTTACTAAGTTCGTTATGGAGGGTTTAAACCTTTACATTGACTTCATTATATTTTAACTTGGCAGTTTATGCGTAATTATTTAGTCGGATTTTCAATCCACTTGTTAATGAAGACTATAAACCCATGACCATTGTTTCATGAGATGGTACCTTAACATTAAACACCATGAATCCCATCAACTGAAAGCACTGGTTTTTATGTAACGTCATTCCAGGATTTATTTTTTAAACCTTTGTTAACACCTGCTAATCAGCAATATACATGGAGGATGTTTTAGGTGCAGCTGGTATTTAGGGCATTCAAAAAGTACATGTAGTTGAAAACAAAACCCACTTTCAAAGAAATGTACAGCTGTATCTGGGTGTTGGAGTGTTTAAAGGTCTTCTTCTCTGAAAAATAATACCAGTCTTTAACTCCAACAAAAAAATCCATGCATTATCATTTAGGTTTTGTTGTACTTATAGGAAGCCCAATGGTGAATGGACAGAGACACCGCTATCAATTCTACAACGATTCAAATTATATATGATGATCAAGGACATTCTAGAATTTTCACATTGCAGAAAAAGCAAATCATTTGTCAGGTACTAACCATACATATCAACATTATTTAAAGTGTGATTTAAGAAACATATCTATCACCTACAAAGTAAATTAGGTTCATTTTGAAGTTTCAACATGAAACATCATTCACCAGCCTAACTTAGCATTACGATAAGTGCTTTCGATAAATCAACAAGGGTCGGCAATTTGATAGATATACATATAAAATTCAAAAACTGAAACCATGACTTAGGAGTGACATCAGCAAATCTGGTGATATACCTAACTCATTTAATCTACAAACAACATCGCTCGGATAGAATAGTGGCTAAAAGTTAATAAGATAAACAATCTTAAACAAATCTAAGTTCATCGTGAGTGACATCAGCAAATTTAGTGATATACTTACCTCATTAAATCTACAAACAACATCGTATTATACACCTTCGCATAGAATAGTGGCTACAAGTTAATAAAATAAACAATCTTAACGATATCTTTGTTATCATTAGGAATGACATCAGCAAATCTGATGATATACCTAGCTCATTTAATCTACAAACAAACAACATCGTATTATACCCTTGCATACAAATTAATTAACTAAACAATCTTAAACCATATCTAATCTAAGTTCATAGTTCATTTTTCTACCACATTTCGATCCACCAGAACAAACAAACCAAACACAATACATAAACTAAAACATGCAACCCAATCTATTACTAAGAAAATACTAAAATGTTAACAAACAAACCTATTTCAATCGTATTCAATAACACAAGATTAGAATGCTAAGCTAATTTATTTAAGATGAAAATCAATTTTAGCCTTACTTTTTAAATATTCCAGCTTGACATGCAAGAGCTATTTACATTCCAATACCACTTTTCTCCAAGTTAAATACTGCAAAATGACAAGAAATTTACAATCAACACCAAGATCAAACTCAGATAAATTTATTTCAGATCTATAATTAAAAAACAAAATAAAAACCTACAAAAATGTGTTTGCAAGTGAAAACATGTGATCAAACACAACTTTTCGAAAAATCAGAAACTAAAAGAATCAAAATCTTCTACAATAGTTTTTACAATTCAAAATCAAAGAAAAAATGGAAAAAAAAAAATTCACAAATCTTACAAAACCACAGATTTCTTCAAAAACCTAAATAAATAAAAATTATTGAAAATCGAGAAAAAAAAAAAAAACATCATTTCTAACGAATTTAAAAACAAAAAAAAAAATTACCAAAAAGATCTCGATGAAGAGCTAAAGAAGAATCAAACAAACAAAACAGTAACGGCGAGAAAAAAAAAAAAAAAATCAAAAAGATCTTATTAAGGTTTGAAAGTTGATAATGGTGATTAAATCGAAGAGATCGTACGGTTGTTAGAATCCAAATGTATACACTTGGATAACACTCCTCTCTGTTTCTCTTTCTCTTTCTTCACAGATGCTGAGATGCTCGCGTTTCACCTTCACCGAGACTCAGAGAAAGCAAATAAAGAAGTGACATAGATTTTCGTGGTTTATATATTGTTCATAATTTTTTATTACCAAATTACCCTTGCATTTTTTAGTTAATTACTGTGGTTTACCGTGCTACTTGCTTCTTGTTGTTGTGATGTGTGCAAATGTGAAAAGAAAGTACTAGAAGTAAATTTAGATGTGACAAACGAAAGTATATAGGTTTGTACCAAACTACCAACATAACATATATTCTCCTCTTTGAAAAGAAGCAAAATTAGCAGGATTTAGTTATCTTTATCAGATTATGACCAATTCTTGGAATACTGTATTTGATTGTAACTCATTTGTTGACGTTTTAAGCAAATTTTAGAAATGAGAAAATGGTGAACTAAAAGAAATGGTACATTTATAAGGTTTTTTTTTTTTGTTTGTTTGTTTGAATGTTTAATGGTGAAGTATTATGTCATTTCTGGTTGTAGACTAGTGATAGGGAGAAAAACTATGGAATTAGTCAACTACTACTTCTTATCAAAAACAGTAATACGGTATTTTTCTTTTTTTTTTTTTTTTATTGATGAAGTTGAGGAATTATATAATATTTATTTTTTTGTATACAAAAATTTATTACTTAATATATCGATCAGTACAGAGTATAGACCTTGAAAGTTTCTTTTCAATAGTAGAGTGAAACTTGTCTAAATGCACAGCCTTATGACTAAAAAATAATTTGTAAAATAAAAATAAATATCTTTACTACTTTAGAAGATAGGTGAGGGGGATGAATAGTGAAAGGGATGTGTAGGGAAAAAAAATCTGTTAGAGGACGAGAATGGTAAATTCCTTCGAGTGTGGTATGGCATGTTAGAAATTGCCATGTATTTCTTAAATTTTTCAATATTTTTGGAATTTTTTTTTTTTTCGTGTGTGTTATCTGAATAAATTATTAAAATATCCGTGGGTCATATCAACCAAATCTGAGAAGACTGATTACCAGTCACGCACAGGCAATGTGTGTGCCCATTTATATTTCCTACTCCTTCCATCCAACTTTTCTATGCGCTTTTCAGCTTTTTTTTTGTCCCAAAATCTTGTCCATTTTATCATTCTTAACGTGATAAAATAATTTAACCACAGGTAGGGGTCTGCCAAACCCCACCCCTTTCTGGGGTCTTTCCTGAAAAAAAAAAGGTGAAAAAATAATTCAGATTACCAAATTACCCTTATTAATTTTGCATGGTTATCAACCATTTCAAAGTCTTATTCCAAATTTTTAAGTTTGAATATCTTGAAGTGGAGTATTAAATCAAGGGCAAAACTAGAAATGTTTGTAAAAAAATTATTACTTTTGCATCATTAATTATGGTTTCTTAATCCATGCGTAAACACCAAAAACGCCTATAAAAGTTGGACGGGGGGAGTATTATAGATGGGACTAATATATTTTATGCATTTATGTAGGACTATGTGAATGCAAGCGCTTCACGCATGTTCATAAGTTACTTGTGTGATTAAAGTGGTGGCTGAGTTTTGTTTTCACCTGTTTGTTAACTCGGCAATATTAGTGTCGAAAGTTCAGCAGCAAACTTTTTTTTTTTTTTTTGACAAAAGCAGTATTTCACTAATCTTCAAACAAACAATTACATACCCTGATCAACATGTAGATATACTACATCGTCAGGTAGAACCCAAGAGGACTGACTTACAAATTTTTTGTCTAATGTAATACCAAGAGTGAGCTCCCATCAGTAGCACATCAACATCCATCTATAATGGACTCTGACACAGAAGCGCAGCAGCGTACAACAAAATATCAATAATATTTCAGCCCTCTTCAACAGTTTAGCAACATCCATGACATTATTTTGTTGTCGAAAGGGAGCATTCATATTCCATCTGGCTAAGCTTTTCATTATGAGTCTGTTGCATATTGTTGGTTTAAAATATTACGACTTTAATACATGGTACACATATATACTATATCCAAAGAACTCACATTCACATATCTACGTTCCAAGATATGAAATTACCTATTAGATTCAGATATTTCTCTTGGAACGCTAACTGTCCAAATCATCCACAATATTATCAGTTTCGGGTTGTTTGTTGCTTTGAGGGGCATCAGTACAATTAATAGTATCCTTTTGAAGCCTATACACTGGCTGGACAGAATTCTCCACATCACCCATGCGACTACCTTGCATAATACCGAAAAAAGTCATATAAATTGCACACATTAATTTTATAGAAACAGAGAAAGATATTTTGTTATTTGTTAAGCATGATTGTGTGTAAAAAATTAGTTAAGAACATATAATGAACATGATAGCTCTTAAAAATAATAATGTGAAATTACCTATGTATTATACATGATTGGCATAAACCAAATTTTACTTCAGATGATTCATTCATAGATTTCTTTTGTGGAACCTGCATGGTAGTAGGATTAATAAAAAAATTATTAATTAATCGATTAAAAATAATAATAAACACGAATGGAATAATAGTAAAGGTGTGAAATTTACTTTATGCGAGTCGTATTAGATTTAGGCAATTGGGTGAAGAATTTCAGTGAACACAACATTTCTTGTGTGAACACCTACATTGCCTTCAGGAGCGCCATCTTTTACCAAGATGTTGGTTGTTTGTCTGGATTTTCCTCGGGAGAGTGCAACATAAAGTTGGCCATGTGAGAAGACGTGTTCTGAGAAATATACACCCACATGACTTATAGTTTGTCCTTGAGACTTATTAATTTTCAACGCAAAACTCAAACGGACGGGAAATTGCTTCCTTGTGAGAATGAAAGGAATCTTGATATCCTCAGTAGATTTCAATGGTATACGGGGAATCAAAACAGGTTGATAATGAAACTGCCAGTTATTATTTCAGCATAGATAAAATTGTTATAGAAAATATGGCATAGTAATCTGGTTCCATTGCACAAACCATTTTTTTGATCCAGGTTCCTTAAGACTATTATAGGTGATCCCAACTTCAAGGTACGTTTATGTGGAGGGGGCTCACCAAGAGATATAGAATGAAGAAATTTTAGTGAATACAGATTACGTGTACCATTTTCAACATAATCAAAAGAATAATATGTATGTTGTTCACCTGGGAAGGTCTGAATGACTTGATGATTGAGTAGATCAACATATTTGTTCTTCGGTGTCAACAAAGCTCTTTCAATCATGTAGCTTCGGTCTTGTGCATTATTTGATAATCTTGGGAACACTTGATTTATCAATTGGTTCACGGAATGCTCATTTTCCGAAGGTATCGTCAAATCATCTAGAAGTCTGATCATATCCTCCGACACATGTGGTACAATTTCATCGCCAATATTTAAAAGTAGTTCCGAGAAGGAATGATCAGTTTTTGCACGCATGTTCTCATGTAGTCGCAGGACTTGGACATGTTGCCATAGAGGTGAGCGGGTGATACATGCATCAATTGTCTAAGACCTTGTACCGTGGGTTACAACTGGTAATACTTGTCGAAAATCACCTCCAAATATAAATATTTTACCTCCAAAGGGTAAATCATTATCAAATAAATCTTGCAGGGTTCTGTCGAGGGCTTCATAAGTATAACGGTGGGCCAAGGTTGCTTCATCCCAAATAATTATACTTGTTTTTCGTAGCAATGCAACCAAATCAGACTGTTTACTAATCCTACATGTCGATGTTGACAGTGTAGGTATAAGAATTTTAAAATGGGAATGAACGATACGTCCACCTGGCATCATGATTGTTGCGATTCCCGAGGTTGTCGTTGCAATTGCTATGTGTTCATCTTTCCTTAAAGAAGCTAAGATTGATCGATATAATAAAGTTTTCCCGATACCACCTGGACCATCAATAAAGAAAACTGCACTTCGATTCATATGAACAACATTCATTATTGTTGAAAAAGCATGCATTTGATCACAATTTAATTTTTGAACTCCAAACAAATCGTCTACAAGCACCGGCACCGACTGCTTTTCAAGAATTATCTTAAGGAGATCCATGTATTCGATGGGGGTAGTCGTGAATACTTGGCAAATCAAAATTAGATAGACATTTACCAAGTTCATTCAAAGAGCACTTGAGATCAGTAAGTAAACGATTTATTTTATGATTACCTAAGCTTGATGAAAGGTAGTCTTCCATCATGTATGAGTGGAATTCAGCCCAAAGGTCACGAACACCTGCTGGATTACAATAAACTAAGATTATAACAAATAAATTTCATAAAGCAAAAGGCATACATACAGATGAAACTTCAAGAAGAGTTTCACGGATAGCATTGTCTCTTTCTAGCAAACCCATTGCCTCTGCTGCTTCTTTAAAAGTATTATATCTGACAGAGTTGACAGTTTTGAGATCATTGAAAGAAATTGGACCTCTCCGATGTTACAACAATAATCTTAAGTAATATCTTTCACCCTCAACAGGGGAGACAGTATAAAGACGTCCAACAACTCGATACTGACTTCTCCTCTTTAACCAACGCTTATGATGAACATCCCATCGATAGTGTTTTGGGAACTCTTCATATAGAAATTGCCTTGTTTCTGGGTCAATCCGGTTCGTTTAAAAAAACTTTGTCAACATGGTTCGTGAGGTTCCCTGATCCCTTAATACATCAGAGAGATTTTGGTGCTCATGGAACATGACCTGATGCATGTTTTCAAGGTGGACCTGTAAAGAATAAACCGTTGGATACATTCTATTGAAAGGAAACATAAAGATTCTCTAGAATGCTTTTTGTGGGCAAACCCATCGTGCATTGATAAACTATTTAATCTCATCATGATCATGTCTTGTACCAGAAACTTCTACCATGACACAGTCAACCCCTTTGTATACATACTTGAGCAAATCTCGATATTTATATGACAGTTGTATCTTTTCAAAAGCCATGGGTTATACGGTACCACCCATCGATTATCAACCTCACGTGTATTATTGCGGAGAACAACTCGAGCATTTGTTGGTCTTTTATATTGTGGATAAGAATCATCTCCTCGTTCTGCGAATTCCGAAAATTCCATTGGAAAATTCTTCTTGCACTTCCCATTTTTAAAACAATCTTCTTTGCATGGTCCATGGATCATGTGTCGAAGAATCACCTCATACAATTCAGGTTCACGATCAGGATCAGGTATTTCTGCTCGAATAACTTTGCCATAGCCATTATGACTTCTTAGTTTATCGACTTCATCAAGAATGATCAGAAACATGCACGGGGGTAAGCCCCTTTTTTGAAACTCGATGACATGTACATGAGCGATGACATTGCCTAATACATGATTACCAAAGAGGTCTTTCTTTAGCTCTTCACATTTAGAATGCAACACTCTAATTGTTAAGTCAGGCATGTCTCGCGCTAATTGGCCAGGATATAGATGTTCTTGGATTTGTGGCCAATTCGGGTTGCAAGTCATTGTAAGAAAAACATCGGGCTTACCAAATTTCCGCACCAAGGCCATAGCATCATGATACCTTCGATACATATCGCGCGGACTGCCAATATATGAAGGAGGCAAGTTCGTCGACCAACATTACTTGGATACATTAAACTAATAATTATATTTTATAAATAATAATAATAATAATAATAATAATAATAATAATAATAATAATAATAATAATAATAATAATAATAAAGATTAAAAATTTACATTTACTATTACTGGTAGGTATAGTATGGTAAATAAAGATATCAATTAATACTTAAATTTGATTCTCCAGCATTAACAGAGTTATAAGCCTTGGTACAATTCTGCCCTTAAAGTTTGTTGATGATCTCATATATATCTCAAATGTTGTGTGGAGATCTTCACATATTGATCAACCACATATTATTGGAGAAGTCGACCAACATTAAGCAATAAGGAATCATAATTATCCCGCATCTTAATCGAATAATAGAAAATATCTCATTTCAGACTAATGAAGTCATCTCAAAAATATGTTTCAAAAGATATATATAAAATGTGTAAGAAGAAAATGAACCTGTAACATTTAGAAGTAGTATTCTCGACAACTAATCATTCGGGAGTCTTCTCCCAAAACATTCAAGTCCCATCCAAAAGTTCCATACAGATGTAAGAACGGGTATTGCAAGGGATCATAAAAGCATGATGTGTCAGGAACATTTAACAATTCTTCTGTTGTAGCTTGAACAATGATATCTCTTTCATTTGGATCAGAAGGATTTTCCCCACCAACTAGAATGGCTACAACCTAAGAGGCACATGGTAAACTGTATTGTCGTCTATCTGCGGTTGACTCTTTTATATGCAATCGAATAGTATCAATATCACTTCATTGAGAAATTTGGTGAAAGACATGAACATAAGGGTTATAATCATCTAACATCTGCTTTAGAATCGCAAGAACTCATTGGTCTACCAAATCATTCTCAGCGACTTGATGCTCAAGTTCACGGTCAGTATAAAAAATGTACATTTGCAGATATCAAGGCCTGGTACCATCGCTCAGAAGAAGGCTTCCAATTATGTGGTATATAGAACTTTGGGCACGATATGTGTAAACCCCATGAGTTGCATTAGCTAAAGTTTGATCCAATTGCACACCCATTGAGGTGAAAGCAAACACATGATTGTACGCACGAATGTTCTGTCTAAAATGTATTCTTTCACTTGATTGGGTCGTGTATAAATATAACAACTGAGGAGGAGTGGGGTGGGGGGGGGGGGGGGAAGAGGTAGTGCAATCTTCCCATTCAAGCAACATAAGTTTTGAGTTTCATGAGGAAATAGTTTTGTCTGGCAGTGGTTACATGTCCTCTAGACCCCATACGCAATGGTTGTATGGGAGGAGCATCTACAAAATTTTTGGCATAATTTCTGTAAGGTCTTCGTAGAAGGGCGGTTCGCACTATCCATGTTGGATTAAGGGAAACTGACTCATTCGAAAACACATTATCTGTGAAATAAATAAAAAATAATAATAAGAAGAAGATCGAATACATGATATATATGCCATATAAGTTTAACACTTGATGGAAAAGTAGATACCTATATTACTAACCTTGGAATAAATTTTCGCCAAACTCATAGGAACTCCAAGCATCGCTAACATTAAAATTTTCATTTGAGATAGATGGGCCTTATGAGAAAAAATAATTTAACAGATTAGCACACAACATAAAAAAAAATAAAAAAATAAAAAAAAAATCAAAAAACATTGTACGCTTAAATTTTATACCTTGGTTACTAAAATTAACTTGCAAAGAGCCATTATTAATATCTAACACATGATATGTATCAAGTCCTGCGAGCCTGGTGAACTCTGTTTGTACATGTTATTTCAGATGCGTAATAACTTGATTTATATCAACGTCATTACATGTGCGAGCTTCAATTCTATTCACTGTGAGCACATACAATTTTAATTGAGGGGTGTAAAGGACTGAAAAATAATATATTAGTACATGTCATTGTGAATATAGTTTGGACTGGCAGACACTAATAAAAAAGTATGGCAGTTAGCCAGTGTATTTTTTTTTTCTTAAATTGGAGTAAAATCTCTATACAACTATACTACATTTGATAAAGAATTAAAAGCTTATATTGAACTGATGTCTAAGTCTAAACCAATGCAAACTGCTGAAAACACAGTAATAAACTTGAATTCAGTAATAATTTGATGATGGATTAGTTCCTATATAAGCTACTTAAATCATTTCGGTAGTGCATTTTATTTCATAATAACGTGAAAAGGGGGAGGGGTGGAATTGGAATCATTGTCTAAGGTGAGAGATTATTTCCCCATAAAGTAGTCAAAGCCAATCAAGATAGATAGAATTTTATCTCATGTAGAAATATTGGAAACAATCATACAACAGTCTTTAATCCCTCATTCATCGCAAATCATATACCTTATCCTATTTCATTTATTTAAATTGCTAACAAAAATAGCACAACTATTTTGTACTATTTTATATCTTTATTTAAATATCTACTTTAATTGCCCAACCTCCATATTATTATCTCCAACAAATTATTATCTCCAACGGAGAAAGTGAAGTTAACTCCTTCTCCTTCACATGGGAAAGAATAACTAGCTTCATATCATCTCGAATAGAGAAAGTAAAGTTAAATCATTCTCCTCAAATGGAAAAACACTGCTACAAATTATTCAACGCATGTTCATGTTATCATGCAAATGGTTCTTAACCACCTTTCTTCTTAAATTGGAGTCATGGACCATAGTTTGACCTCTTCTTTTATGTTATTTTGGATTGTTGAGTTAACAGTCAGGAAAAAATCCAATAAGCTAAAAGGGGAATTTAAACAACTAATAAGTGTAACTTACTTGGAAGTGTTGAATTAGAGGTGCCACTAACGCCCATAGAAGCCCTTCGCTCTCTATCTTGATTTCGTCGACGTTCCTTTCCCATAGATAGTTGTTCTTCAGTCATTCGTTGTTGGCGTTCATGGTTACGCAATCGATCAAGCTCTCGCACACGTAAAAATTCCTCTTGGGTCATATCTACCCTGCGTTGTCTAGCTTGATTACGCCGACGCTCTGATCTTTGATTATCATTAGGTACATCCATGTCTTAGCCAAATCTAAAAGAAAAGGGGTAGGCATGAATTTAAAAAGGAAATTAAAGAAATGAAGTTATTAATAATAATAATAAAAAAAAAAAACTTGATGACTTATAGATAATGATAGCCCCAATTGATTTATCGGAGATGTGTGAATGAAATCTAAGAAAACAAAATGGATAAAAAGTTAGCATGAAATTAAGTCTATATATATTAGAAAATATTAGATGATGACTTACGGATTAGAAGTAATGCAACCCCAGAAGAAAGAAGAAGCACGCAAAGAAGTGAGAAGATTGTCGTCGTAAATAATGAAGAAGGAGAAAAGAAAAAAAGAAATAAGTGAGATGGGCTTAACCAACGGGCCTTTTTCTATTTTTTTAATGGATCGTAGAGGAGAGTATATTATAAACAATAGATACCTATAATGGGACACGCGTCAAAAATAATGAATCAGGTAACGGAGACGTACGGTGACATCATCCAATCTGCTCTCTTTATAGTAGTTTAGATGTGCATTTAGATAGGTTTCACAGTACATAACAAAAGAAATTTGGGGGTTGTAACCCAAGTCCATAGTATGTAAAGGAAGTGGAACATTAATACAGGGCCGACCCTGAGATTTTAATGGTCCCTAACAAGCAAAAAAAAAAAATGTGGCCTCATAAAATTCTTGTGTGCACATATTTTAAATTTTTTGGTGAGAAAGTTAATTCAAAATATCCGTATTTCTCTTGGTGACCTGCCACGATGCACACACATATAAGTATCATCTCAAGTCTCTAGCCCATCATACTACATTTTTGTAATATTAGTGATCCATTTTTTTAAAAAAAAAATTCTCAAGGGGTCTTTATATTGTAAGAGAATATTCTTTTCTATATATAAATAGTAGAAGAACTAGTATGTCTTAACTTGTTCAATTGATAAAATCCGCTAAAATAGTATAACTAGTGATTATATAGGTGTTACCAAAAATGAAAAGAAGATTAAATATGATAATGAAAATATATAATACATAAGATATGTACATAAGTTAATAATGGTTATATATATATAATTTATAATGTGGCCACTTTTTTTAGGAGAATTTGTTGGCCCCAACAAATGGCTTCATGGTCATGCCCTTAGGGCCGGCTCTGCATTAACACATTGAAAATCGGTAGCTATATCTATTCTAGATTTATTGTACGGTTGGCAACATACTTGGCTAAAAGCCTAAAATATATTTGATTCGTTGTAGCTCTATCAGGATTATATAAAAATCAAATGAGTAAAAAAGCTTCTTAACTTACATTCATACCTCTTTAGAAATTTTAGCGAAGAAAAGAAACAGAAAATAAAATTTTGAAGTTACTTGTAAGATTAGAAAGGAAGAGAGTAGATTAAAAATCTATGAAGGCAAAGACCAGAGAGGAGTAGTTGAGGAGGTTGAGAGTTTATCTTTTTTTTTTTTTTTTTTTGGATGGTTTGCTTTTTTTTCTGTGTGTTTTACCGATCATCTTAAATGGGTGTACATTTAGGCTAGATTACAGTTTATCACTATTGTTTGATTTTGTGCCTTGAGATATGTAGAGATATATTTCAATCCAACAACCCACAACATTAACCTCACGAAGTTAACCACAGAACAACTGTACTATTTTATAACAACCTTTGAGAGAATTAAGAGCTTTGATAGGGAGTGGTTGGTGATGGGAGTTCATGAATTTATAATTTTTGTGAAGGGAGAGGGGGAATGTCTAATGAATTTTATTTGTTGTGGTTCTTTGGTGTGCATGGTTTTACCAATCGATGAGTTTTTGAAAAAATGGAGAGGGTGTGGGTTCGAAACACGTCAACAGCTGATTGTTGATATAAGTTTCCACATATAATTTAAAAGGGGTAGGGGTCCCCTCAACCCCGCTTACCAATAAAAATAAAAAAAATATTTCAATTGTATTTTAAGTATTTTATGTAATAATAGAATGTTTGGAAATTTTTTGTTAAGAAAAGTTGTTATGGTAGCAAAACAAAGTTGAAGGGTGATGTATGTGAATATAGCCTTTACTATTAACTTTTACAAATCAAAAGTCTACCTTGTGGGCCCCAATAAAAAAGAGTTAATTAGCGATTGCCCCCAGATTTGAAAGCCAAAGTTGCGAATGCCCCCAGATTTTTTTTTGTTTAGTGACGCCTCCTAGATTTGCTTCATTTTTCTTTTAATACCAAAACTACCCATCCATTTTGTTTTGCCTTTGCCCCCAACTCTATAAAACTATCTTAACTGCCACGTATGCAAAAAATTGATGGTTTTATTTCCAACTATAGATCTAAAATCCATCTCTAGGTTAATCTAACAACAAACAACATAAAGTAAAACACTTTATAGACTTATCATTTTTTTGCTATTGGAATGGGGTGAAGAAGATGTTAAATTAGTAGAGATTTGTGGGTTTAATTTGGTAAAGTAAAACACATTACATGTGGCATCATGTTATTGGTTGTTTTTGTTTTATTATCGTAGGATAAACCTTGAGATGTGTGCGATTATTTTTATCTAGATCTACTGTTGGAAACAAAAACCACCAATTTCTTTCATACATGGTAGTTAAAGTGGTTTTATGGAGTTGGGGGTAAAGGCTAAACAAAATGAAATGGTAGTTTTGGTATTAAAAGAATAAGGAAGCAAATCTAGGGGGCATCGCTACACAAAAAAAAAATCTAGGGACATTTGCAACTTTGGCTTTCAAATCTGGGGGCAATCGCTAATTAACTCTATTAAATTTGTTTGTGTCAGTCAACCTAATCTGGAGTTAGCTTTATCATATTGTGCGCCATATAAGCTGGGGAAGAGATTTAAATCACCAATACTACCCGATTGACTGATTGTTGTATACTATATCTTTAAGGGTAAACAGGTCATTTATGAAAAAAATACTAACTGTGAGTGACATTGTTTCACTGTTCCAAGTCGGCCAAGCCTTTTTATTAAGTAGTAAGATAAGATAAAAAATTATTTTATTAATATAACAATTAATAAAAAAAATTTAGAAAGTGACACAAAGAATCGGTGGTTCAACCGGAATTAGTGGCTTCACTCGAACTCTATCGGTTTCACTCGAACTCAGATGATTTCAATCGATCACTAAAAATTGATCGATTTTTTTAAGAATTGGGTTTTGAGTCGGAATCGGTAGTACCCGATCCACTAAAAACCCGGTTGGTAAAACCATGTTGGCGAGGGATTTGTGGATTAATAAAACATTCTAGTGGGATTTGAACAAATATTTTAGTAATTTTATAGACATATGGTCATTTTTCATTGGTCCCATACTCACATATAAAAAAATAAAAAATTGGGAATGTTCCCTTTTAAGAAACATTTTTTATTTTGCTTTTCCAATTTAGCCAAACACATGGGAAACTAAATTGTTTAGGAGATAACTTTTCTTAGAATTTCAATTACCTGATTTGTTAATTAAAAATACATATGTTGCAACTTGCAACCAAGACGAGAGGAAGAAGATGTACTGCTGATGCCTGATATTCTCTATCCTTGTCTTAGAAGTTTTTAAAGCACGTGCAACGCACGTGCAGATTCACTCAGTGGTAGAAAAAGACTTGGGTGGTTTTAGAAGAGGGTTTATCAAACAATGGTTAAGAAAAGAAACCATGTCCATGTCTGCCAACCTTCTTCTTCCTTCTCCAATCTCTCAAAATTTGAATTTTTTATCTTCCAACGGTCAAATTTCCTTCTTTAATTCCACTTCAATTCAAATATTTCCCACCAAAAAAAACATTCCTTTCACCATTAAAACTTATCCAAAACTCAATCTTCCTATACACTCCAACCCACGATTCCCCACAATTCTTCAACGAGCTTCTTTCATTGAAAATGATAGTGGGGAAGAAGAATTATCGATTATCGAAACACGACAAGTTGTTTCAAAGATTCTTCAAGAAGCTGGAGTTTCCAAGGAAGAATCAATTGAAATTGCATTGAAATCACCTAAATATGTTCAAATGCTTATTGAGGGTGTTAAGGATTTGGATGAACTTTCTCTTTGGAAATCTTGGGCAATTGAGAATGAAAATATAGATGATTTGAGTTTTAAGAAGAAAGTTTTATATATGGCTAAACAGAAAGGAGATAATGGGATACTTCCTTTCTTGGAGTATGTTGGTCTAAATCCCTCGTCTTCTACACATATTGCAAGATATCTTGTGTCAGAATCACTTCCTCAACTTATTCACAAGGTATGGTAGTTTGTTATAGTCATTTTCTCAATGATTTAATGATTAATTTAAAACATTCCCCCAATTACAACAATTGGAGTGATTAGTGCTTTTGAGTTAATTGTCTGTCTTTGTTATGTTTATTTTTGGCCTTTAGGTTAAATATGTGAAGGGGATTATATTTCCTAATGCCGACAATAATGAGTATATTGGAAAGAATGCACGCCGCATGATGACACAACTATCGATTTTTGTTGGTGAGGATGTTCAACAAACCTTATCCTTTTTTGAAAAGGTAGAGTGTAGTCTACTATTTCAAATTTTATGACCTTTAGTTACTCAGATGCTATGATTATTCTCCTTTCATTTTCATTAACTTTTCCATTGTATCTCAAGTGTGTGTGCTTTATACGATTTTTCCCAGGCTGAATTTATTTTGATGTTTTTTTGCTTTAGATGGAAGCGAAGCGTGGAGGGCTTAATATGTTGGGATCCAGAGATGCTTCTTTTCAATACCTTATCGAATCATTTCCTCGTTTGCTTTTGTTACCCCTCAAAATCCATTTGAAACCTCTTGTCCAGTACATTGAAGGTCTTGGAGTTCCCAAAAGACGCATTGGAGTTATATTCATGTTATTTCCACCAATTATCTTTTATAACGTCAACAAGGACATGAAACCAAGGTTGCGCGCTTTTGAGAAGGTAAATAAGTGATAGTAGTTTTGTTGATTTATCTTCTTTGTTTCCTCTGTATAGTTCATAGTTGCATGCACCTTTAAAATAGCTAAGCCATTATCAAACGTATATAATTGAAAAGAGTAAACCAAGATGATCCTTCAAACTAAAAAAAATGTAGAAACGACTTATGTGGGATGTGTTTGGTTTGCAGAAGTATGATTTCCAATTTTCCATGAATATGACTATAATCGTCTACCTATATAGGACCTTTATCTCACTTCGGGAACCACACATACCTCCTTCCAACAATGACATTTGCAGCTCTTCTTTCTTGAGGATCTTCCAATCTCAAATATCTACAATCAATTCCAAATTCAACTACAGATTACCTTTCTTCTTCTGTTTTCATCTTCATCAATTTTCTCACAATTTCGTTCCCTAATTGGCTGATTCACTTTTTGACTTCTCAAAACCAATTTAGACAAAACCCATACCTCATATTTCGTTATATGAACAACAAGGGAAGTAGTTGGTGTTTACTAACAACATACACATGATACTTTTGGAACCCGTAGAAAGCACTCCTCTTCATCCAAGAAGGGAACTGGATGTTTAATTTTTCAATCTTGCGATGAAAATAGAAATTGCAGGCTGAGATCCTTATCAATGCTGTTGTTATATAGGTTGCTAGTGCTACTTTCTAGATATGATGTCAAAGACAGAACAAAAACAGTTATCAAAAATGTTCTGTGACCATAGAGAGTCAGTTAGAGGGAGTTTGAAATTGCAAGAGGGGGAGAGAGACAGATTAGGTTTGAGAATGTGTTTTGATTCCTTTATTCTTTTGGGATCAAATGGTGCTATTAACCTCTTCAGAGTGCCAATTTCATTCCATTTGGTCTTGAAAATCAAAGTTTGAAACTGGTCATGAAAGGAATCAAGGTAGGAGCTGAAAGAATTCAAGGAAGGGTGATTTTCACTTTAATTCTTTAACTTGATAGAGAAAAGCTTAATAGAGAATAGCTATTCTATTCTGGGTTTTCCTCTGAATCGAAAAGACATCTTAAGGTTTTTTGACCTAGAATCATAATTCCTATAAATATTTGATGCATTTGTTTGACCTTCAGGCCATAGGATAGTTTGACTCGACTGCTTGGACTATTTGGTCTGTTTCAAATGGAAATGTTTAACTAGCGTTCTCAGGGACTAGAAATTATTGTGTCTGCCTTCTGTGAGGAGTTTGCATATACCTATCAAATGGTTGGTTGTACCATTTCACTTGAGACAGTTAGTCTATCTTGAAATATGGCCAAGATTTGGCATTTTTGTGGCAGAAGATTCTAAGAATCCAAGTTCAGACAACAAGTAGATCTGCACCACCATCCATCCACAACAGCCAAACTCCTCTCTATAGTTATTCTCTGTATTCGAAGATTTTTTTGTGATAAAAATATAGACTGCAAAGAGTAGTTTTGTTATAATGTATTGTGAAAATTACGATATCTGTCAATATTAGAGTTGTGTAATGTTTTGAATTAGTTTCTTCCTGAAATCTGACTTTGTTGAGATTTTATTTTGGTGTTATTGCGTTCTTCTACTAGGTAGGTATGGATGGAAAAGATATTGGGAGGATGCTACTAAAATATCCATGGATTTTGTCAACAAGCATTCAAGAAAACTATAAAGACATTCTTTCCTTCTTTGAATTGGAGAAGGTATGCTATCCAAGCTGAGATCTGCTTTCATACTACACCTCTACCCCCATATTATATACTGCTAGATACACATACTTACGTCAGTGATTGATGAACTTAAATGTTTGTCTATATTGTGTGCTTTGCTATAAATGTGTTGTTTTGTTAATATTGGATGTCTCAATATTAGGGTGTTTCTTTCGCTTGAGGATACATAATGGTTTGTACCATTGACATCCTCACTTTACCATTTCCTCCTTATTCATGCAATCATATTCTTTAAGGAATACATTATGTAAATCTCTAAATTGTTACGGCATAGCACTGAAGCAGTCATATATTTCATTGATGGTTTTTAGGGTCCTCATAAGGTTATTATTACCTGCTCATCTGCTTTAAATTTTCTCTTGGGGTTCTGGTTATGCTCCTTTCAGATGGTCCTCTATGAGAAATTTGTACGACATGTACCAACAATACTGTTGTGTTAAGTGAGCACAGTATAATTGGCAATCTTAAACAGAGAAAGGGTAGCGGTGGGAGGCACAGTCAACTTCCATTGAATTGACTCGCAATTTAGGGGTAGGAAACAACCCTTTTTAGGAGGAACGACCTGTATGACATATTTTCATACACTATTTTATTAACATCTTTTATTTTCATACACTACTTTATTTATACAACATCTTTCTTGACACTTGAAACCAATATGTTAAAGTCATGAAACATGCTCCGTAGATCTTGCATTTTGCAACTGTTCGGATAAAATACTAACTAGACAGAGAATTTCACTTAGGCGCAGAACACTAGAGAGGATTTAAATGCACAACATCTGAATTGCCAATTTTTATTTTTATATGTCTGGTATGCAAATAAAAGGCCATGTTTTGACATGGTTATTTCAGATATTATTTTTACATCCATGGTACTATTCATCCTTAATGCTAGCAAGCAACCTGCGAGACTTGTCAAACAAATGAGCATGGTCCTTTTATCCATCCCAGTTTCTTATTGATGCTATCAGCCCTACTATTTATTAGTCCTTTAATTAGATGGGGCAGGTGACCCTATCTGTTCTCTTTAATTCTTAAAATATTATGTGTTGATCCATCACTTTCAAAGCATAAAAGTATCATTTGTAGAATTGATAACTTTGCAGTCCTAATAGTGCCTTTATGAACAAACTTTGGCTGCTCTAGTTCCACTTCAGTGGGTTTTCTACATAATATGAGTGAATGGTTTCCTTTGTAAGGTTTTTGCAATGCTCTCTCGTGGCCTTACTTTAACTTAATATAAGTTTGGAAATGAAATATACTTTTCGTGTCAGGTACCAGAAATGAGTGTGGACAAGGCGATCGAGAGTTGGCCCCATATCTTAGGATGTTCTACCAACAAGATGAAGACAGTGGTCGAACTTTTTGATGAGTTGGGTATCAAAAGCAAGAAGCTGGGTCAGGTCATTGCTTCAAGTCCTCAACTGCTACTTCGGAAACCACATGAAGTCCTTCAGGTTGGCAATTGCAGATTATCTCCTTGTTTTACCATTAATACTGTATACGGTTTAATATGTTCAATTGCCAGCCTCATTGCTTCATTTCATTTTCTAGGTAGGGTGAGGTAGATTTTCACCCGAATAAATTTGGTTTTTGCATTCCGATTTGTTCTTGCAAGAAAATCAGCATGATATATGGGTAATCCTTGTTTCACACAAAATGTTACTGCTACAAAACATAGCACAGATTCGGTAACTTTAGTTTAATCATCATACAATATGTGTTTTCATTGACAGATAATTACATCTATATATTCTCTTATGAATTAGACATACACAACTTTCACCTTGGAACACAAATGAAGAGCAACATTTTCAGGCACTTAAGTTTTTGACGAAGTCTTTTCAGAAAAGCAAAATGAATTGTTCGACTGTGGAAAGTGGTTACTTGCACTGCATGACTTGTGTGTACATAGTTTAAGACTTTTGAGTTACCCCTTGTAATTAATGATTGTTCTCCTGCTGTAGGTTATTTTTTTTTTGGAAGAATTGGGTTTTGACAAGGAAAGTATAGGGAGGATGCTATGTCGCTGTCCAGAAATTTTTGGTGCCAGCATTGAGAATACCCTTAAAAAGAAGCTCACTTTCCTGGTTGATATTGGCATCTCTAAGAATCACATTCCTCGGGTTATTCGAAAATATCCGGAGCTTCTTGTTAGTGATGTGAACAATACTGTACTTCCTAGGTAATACTCTAATCTTGCAAGTCAAATGTGATATGATTATAATAGTTTCACACTAGGTCCTTAATAAACAAAATCTGGATTCTCATTTAAAGCGCGCGCAGATTCCTTAATGTGTATGTATGCTCTAGATCTGCTTGTGCATCATACAGCCAGTTCCTTTTTATAACTTGGTTTATTTCATATTACTGGTAGCTGTTACAAATATTCTAATTGTGGCAAATCCCTTCAACTCATGAGGAAACTTGATGTAGACACTAACGAGTTTCACTCTGTTGTTACCTGTGGTGCAGAATGGAGTATTTGATAAAGTCTGGGTTGTCTAAGAGAGAGGTGACGTCCATGGTGTGTAGATTTTCTCCTCTACTCGGTTATAGCATAAACGAGGTTTTAAGACCTAAGCTCGAATTCCTTATGAACACGATGGAGAAGCCTGTAAAGGATGTAGTGGATTATCCCAGGTATTTCAGTTACTCCTTGGATGGGAAAATAAAGCCTAGGTTTTGGGTGCTCAAGGGTAGAAATGTGGAGTGCAGCTTGAAAGATATGTTGGGTAAGAATGACGAAGACTTTGCAGCAGACTTCATGGGTATAGGAAGAATGCTTATTCCCCCTCCCTCTCTTCTTCCCCTTTGAACCATATCATGTTTTGAAATATAGGTGAAAGTGCTTTGAGTGATTAACATGTATGTAAATAGTAATTCAAAACCACAGGTAGCCTAGCACAAATTACAAAGAAAATAAAGAATCAATTTAGCCAGTTTTAACAAAGTATTATTAATTCACATTTGACAGCATAGGCTTGCACTGATTAGTTTGCTGATGTTATCTGATAGTATTAGACATTTAAACTTATGTATAAGTAATATTATATAGCTGGTCTGACATTAAAATTCACTGCACCATACCCATAGTTTCATTCAGGAACAAACCCAAGAATAGAACTTGTGCTGCACAAAGCCTGGAAACCAGGCTACAAACATTTACTCAATACAGTATTTGATTTTGACCATAGTTGGAAGAAACCATCTAGGGTAATCTAGATCTGTTCACAATAGTCCTCTCTTTGGTTCACTAGCAGCCAAACAGGGTTTTTCTCTTCTGAACTCTCATTCTGCTTTATCAGAAGTTCTTGATAAACAAGACAAATTTTTTCTATTGGCATAAAACATGGCAAAATCCAAACAACTAAACAGTTGATAATACTCAATCACACATAAATAACAAAAACAATATAGAGCAAAAAGGATCAGATCATTCATTAAACATCAAAAAAACACATAATAAAAACCACTTAACTTGCTGCATCATCTATATACTTATCAATAAAGTCTTTAAACTTTTTTTCTCCATACAAAAATCTCTTTCCTTGAAACACAAGAAATAAAAAAAAACAAAAAAAACCCAAAAGTGATTTCGACAAATAAACCCTAACTCAGACACGATCCGATCTGATTCGATCAAATCAAAGATGAAGTAAATCAAAAAGGGGAAAGAAGCTGAGAAATTTGTGGTTTTGGTTCAGAATTCATTCCAATGATGATAACAAGAGGAATAAATCCATAATGAGTGATGACTTTAGCTTTCCCCATTGCCCAACCACCCCATTCCTTCAAACACTTGAGCTTATCAGATCCTTCAGCACCTCTTCCACCACCTCTTGTTGCTTTTCCTTTGCTCTTCAACGAAATCCCCTTCGAAGCCATTGATTTTGATTTCTTGATTGATGATTTTTTTTTCTTTCTCTCTCGTCAGAATCAGAAACCCTAACCCTAGAACTTTGATGTTATATAATGATTCGTTTTGGGTTTGTGAGAATAATAGTGGTGATGCCGCATTTAACTTTTCAATATACCAAAGTACCCCCAACTTTTACTAAAGTATCCTCTTGAACAGATGGGGTAATTTGATAATATCCTTTCTAACAGTATTTCTAATTTTTCTATGGTTCGAACTTTGCTCAGTTGCATAGAACCGAGTCACTGACGCTTTGCCATGGGCTAGTGCCGGTTCGTTTAGCTTGAACATATCAAAGCTCGGCTCGTTTAGATAAAATTCTACTTTTATGTGTAATTTAATCGAGTAGCTCGAGCTCGACTTGTTAAAAGCTCGGCTCGAGCTCGTTCGTATAGCTAAACGATCCAAGCTTGATGTTTGAACATAAAATAAAGCTCGCATAAAATTTGGGCTCGAGCTCGGCTCGTTTATAAACGAACCAAGCTTGAACATACAAAGCTCGGCTCGTTCGACTCGTTTAACACCCCTAGTTGGAATGTTGGATAAACCATTTGCAGACCAACAATGCAGGATTGCTTCCATAACATTATGTAGTATTATTTTCACAGACGACCACCACCGCGGAAATACTCTCTAATCTATCAAGTACTTTACTCCAATAGGCCTTGGTGGGATTACAAAGAATTTAAGGGAATGCTTGAAGAGTGGGGTTGCAGGAATTACAGTCTCTCACAGTCTACATCCTCGCCCTGCCGTGATTTTGATTCTCTGCCTAGTACTTGCAACAATCAGAGAATTATTATGTGTTATTCTGTTCAAATTTACCAAAAGTTGAATTGTTTCAGTTTGGTATAGAAACTACAATTGCTTTTGTTATAGTGACTGCTTACAACTTTTATTATAAGATGCATTAATTAGTTATTACTGGAATAATTTCATTTAGGAGTTCTGCTTTGCTTCTACACTACTTACACACCTAGCTAGAATCCGTCTCTGATGAAAATTCTCCTATAAAAGTTAACGAGGCCTGTTCTTCATACACCCTGAAATTGAAGAGCAATCCATCCTTGTATGTGTTCAGCAAACCTTTACTTTTACCTCTGTAAAAGTGTGTAACAATTCATCTTCTGAAGTATTATATTCTCGAACACACATTTTCTGTATCCTGTATATTGCATTAATGATATAGTTCAACAGCTCCTGCAAAACGGCCGGTATATGATGTACAACATTATGGAGCAAATCAGAAACATTTTACAAGTCTCAATTTTACTGTAAGACCTAATGTAACATGCTTTCATTGACAAACCAGACCAAGCAACGCGAAAGTAAAGATAATCTCATATTTCTATTTTGGTGATCAAGATTACAAACATGATCATCATTCATCAGTAGTTATTATTTGAGCCAGGGTCACTTATTGACAAAAAGTACCTGCTACTCAGAAGATATGACATGAATTCGAATCTAGGTAACAAAAGACAATAATTCAAATACAACGTCCACCACTGGCAAAAAATGTCATAAATCTAGTCAGTGTTTTTCAGAACAATTAGGACGTCATTTTTGTAATGAGAGTTTCAATCAACATGGATGGTTTGAAAATATAGACAAGGGCATCATAATTCAAGAATAACACGTTTTATACAACACAACAAAGCCTAAGGAGATACAGTAGCTTCTGATGACATTCCTTCATCCACAAAAAGGAAAGAAAGAAATAAATAGAGGAAAAATAGGGGCCAAGTCGACAACGTATCTATCCGTTCATGTACTTTGAAAAAAAATAAAATAAAGGTGTTCAAACTTCAAACATTTGGTAAAGGAAACAGCAAGCCTATGTTTTACTAACCCATGGCTCATCTCTCAAAAGAAGCATGAACACTACTAAATTTTTGACACACGATTGGCTTGTGCAATATAATTGTGAATATAGGCTTTTCAGATCTTTTAGCAGATCCCCTCCTTAAACTAATCATCCAAAACCTACAGCATATTCAAAAACAGCAAAAGCAAGTACCAACTACCTCTTCACAAAAATACAGAGAATTTTCTACAGATTTCAGAAGGATCTCTACAGTAAATCTAAACGCAAAATTTGAACTCACTTGTTTCATCACCATTCCTTCCACTTTTATCATTTGACATCCTTTTATGAAAATGTTGCAACATCTTGTTTAGAAAGTTCTTGCAAAACCAAACAGGATACTGCTGTGTTATTCAACTGGCTAACTTCTTATAAGACAAGTCCTTAAATTATTTCACAATAAACCGTCAAGGCATTTTTTGTGCCTAACCAGAAACCAAATGGAGATCATTCATCCTCCAACTAAAATATTTCATCATTAACTTCGCAATAAAATTGACATGATGCTGCCCTCCTTAGCATATACCAGCATGCTATCAGATACCTTATTCTGCCTTGATTCTCTATGGCATCACGTACTCCAATATATTACCTATATCTTTATAAGAGCAATCCCAATGGGAGGGCCTTTTAGAAGGGCGGTACTATGAAATGCCCTCTCAGCCAAAAATCCTTTGCTAATGGAACGGTGGGTCAAAGTGTCAAACATTCAACAGTCATTAGAAGTTCCAATGGCATTTGAGAGGGGAATAGAGTGCCATCCAAAATGCCATGTTAATGGCATAAGAGCAATCCCAATGGGAGGGCAGTTTGGTGCCCTCCACGTAGGTGCCACATAACCAAAACCACCTTTAAAATTACCTTCTAACCATGGTAGTCAAAAACCCCTGCGAAGTTGTGCCAATGGGAAAATTTGGAAATGTCAGTTTATCACAATTAAATGGCTTATAAGACGGAACTCAAAGTTCTGGTAATTTTACCAATATAAGACGGAACTCTGTATTCCGTTGTTATCAATTGTATAAGACGAAACTCTGTATTCCGGTTTTAGATTTGATGGATATCTAAGTTCCGGCCCAACCCATATTTATATAATAATATCCAAAAATAAAGTGTATAAGACGAAACACACAGTTCCGAAAAAGTGTTGAACCGGAACACTATCTTCCGTCTTAGAGCAATCCCAATGGGAGGGCATTTTAGAAGGGCGGTACTATGAAATGCCCTCTCAGCCAAAAATCCTTTGCCAATGGAACGATGTGTTCCGTCTTATTCACTTTATTCTCATTTGGAACTTCAAGTTCCGTCATATAAACTAAATGTTACGGGAAGTAAAGTTCCGTCTTACAAAAACCGGAAACCACAATTCCGTCCAATGCAAATTTCCGGAAACCACAGTTCCGTTTTATAAATCACACATTCCAATGGATATACTCTCAAGATATTTAAACATTTTGTTTATTTTTGGATATTATCATATACATATGGGCTGGGCCGGAACTTAGATATCCATCAAATCTAAAACCGAAATACAGAGTTTCATCTTATACAATTGATAACAACGGAATACAAAGTTCCGTCTTATATTGGTGAAATTACCGGAACTTTGAGTTCCGTCTTATAAGCCATTTAATTGTGATAACTGACATTTCCAAATTTTCCCATTGGCACAACTTCGCAGGGGGTATTTTGATTTCTCTTTCTCCCTCTATCACTTTTAAGCTTTTAGTGCACTCTGTTGTGCAACAGTCTTACTTGTTGATGGCTACTGCACATGGTTGGGTACGTACAAGAGATTTGCGTGTGCCAACCAAATGGCGGTTTCCTCTGATTTTGTGCGCACATGTTTAGAGTGAGCCACCATTTTAAGATAAAAAAAGTTCAAGACTATTTTTTACTCTAAAACCTCAGTATATTTTGTTTAGCTTTCTTTCTCTTTCACTCCAAACTTGATAGCCTACTATGTTGCACAACAAACTCTCTTCTTGCTCTTAAGATTTTTGAGCTCTCCAATGACCCATTTCACAATAATGTCAACATTAAGAAAGCTCATCCCAAAAGTTCTGCACTTCTCTTTCCATCCAATTTTAACAAACCCATGCCTCCTCATTCATTTCACGTCATAAAGGAAATGGTTGTATGTTGCTAGTGTGATACATAACAGATAGAATCATTACTTGCGATCCAATCTGGCATCTGGGGCAACTATCTGACCACCTTGTCTTCATAGAATGTGTCCCTATCACATTATGATAAGCTATTGAAAATCGGAAGGTAGAGTTTCCTACGGTGTATCTTTGTTTCCTTTTATATTCTCTACCTAGTCGTCTTACAACAGCTTGCTCTCCATCAGTACTCCTTGAATGCCGTCATCCATCTCTTATTAAAATTTTATCTAGTTGTTCCACCTAGTTTAGCTTGGATGGCCAACTAAGACTAACCTGCCACAGAGTGGTAGCAAAAGGCCTCAAGTTTTGGCCGTTTACAGAGAGTTTGAATGATAAGTAACACATTCAGAAGAAAAAAAACGATTAAAGCACACCAAAGAACAAACAGATAAATCTGACAAATCTAGTATCAGTCTATTATTAAACCAGCAATTAGTGATAAGACGTTAAAATCAAAGACCACATGACAGTGTCATTAACTTAAAGACATGAATCTACCATTCACAATAGTAGATAGTACAGGAATTCAGTTATGCATGAGTACATGGCCCTTAAAGAAAAAAGCTCAATGCCTAAATAAATGAAACTAAGTAGCACAACTGCTCAACCAAATATGGAAAAAGTGAAAGGGGCTGATAAATCTGTTAGCCAAGAGGGAAATTCAGAATCCTATTTTAAAGACTCAATATACGGAAACTGTAGCAGGCCATAGACCAAACAAAGCATGAAGCATTTGAATTCCTAAAAATCCATCATAATTTTCAAATACAGAATAATCCATAAATTCAACTGAGTTTTACAAAACATAAAAGAAAACAACATAGAATCAAGACACATTCACCGGTCTAGTAAAGAGAAACTCTTACAAGGCCAGTATTATTACAAAGCGTTGTCACGATCCTCACAGGAATTTCCTATATGGTCTTCCAGCATCCTCGTCTTGCATGTGCTGCCAATCACACAAAAGCGAAATGAAGTAAATGCAACAGTTTCAGATGTGATTATGCTGCAAGAGTGTACTGCTCAACTTATTTACTACCCAATCAGGTATTTCCATGTGTACAGTAAGACAGAATAAAAACCGGTACCTCTTTCAATTTTCTTTTGATTTTAATCTTGTTGTACACATGGTGGTAAAACAAATTCGACAGTGCACTACCACAACATCTTTCAAATAGATATAGAGAAATTGATATTGGAAATCTAAAAACAAGGATAACTATATAATCACACCATAGTTTGACAGGAAAGTCGACCAAAATAATCCCATGATAATGAAACATGAGAGAAGTCCATGTTTCTCCAATAACATTGGCGGACTAGCTGCCCTCCACATTCTCAAGTAATGTACTATCGTTATACTCCCATTCTCCAATAGCATTGGGGGACTGACCATGAAATAGCATTGTGGGACTGAACATGAGAGAAGTCCATGTTTCTCCAATAGGATTGAGGGACCCGACCATGAAGTAGCTGCTATCCACATCCTCAAGCAATGCACTATCTCGTTATACCCCGTACTTGTCTTAGCCTTCGCCTTCATCTCATATGTAACAGGGTGACCTTTTCATCTAATCAGCCAAGTCATTCTAAGTTTCGATGAATCTATTTTTATTAATTTAAAGCTCTGATATAAGTGAAGATTGATGTTTGGTCATTTTCTGCCTATAATTAGGTTCATCAAATCAAATGAATAAAATCCCGATGAGAGTTTGTAGATGGGTTTCAATCAAACTTTCCATACAGTTTGTAAATGATCTGAACTAAATTTTTTTTTTTTTTTCAACCAAAACTCTTTAATAATCTAAACAGATTGATGATACAATAGAATGAAGAAATGGGATTTTAATTAACAATGAAAACTATAGATTTAGAAATTAAATTGAAGAAAAAAAAAGCTTACGAAATCTCTAACGATGCCCTTGTAGACAAGAATAGGAACAGCGATGCCAAAGATACCAATAAGAGCAAAATTGCGACGAGTCCAACGGAAATTATGCTCCAAATTTTCTCTTGCTGCACCCCAATCTTCTACAAACTTATTCTTCTTCGCTTCCATTCCTCCTCCCATCTTCGCTTCTTCTTCTTCTTCTTCTTCTTCCCTTCTGTCTTCTCTCTCTCTGTATAGTCTACTCTCTCTCTCTCTCTCCTCTTGTATTGCTGGTTTTTAGATATGGGCTCAAAATCCCATAGTTCAGTGTAAGCCCAGTCCGTGAGAAGGGGGACGGGAGTACTGGACTGGCACAAGATTGCCCACATTCCAGATTTCAAAATCTAAGAAATATCTGGTAACTTGGTAAGAACAAACTTAGTTTCTTAGCAATCCATCCATGTAACAGATATACATTTTAGCCTTAATTTCTTTATATGTTTCGTAAGGTCTGTTTGATAACCGGGGAATAAAATGGGATGATTTACTGGTAAATTTGGTCAACCGGGTAAAACCAAGGTTTGGGGAATGGTCAACCAGGTAGAAAATAATTTACCGAATTCACCTGTGTTTGTTAACAACTTAGGTAAATGTTAGGTAACAGAATTTGCCGAATTAACCGGTGTTTGATAACTTTTTGCATACCTGGTGAATCACAAATAACTATGGGCCATGGACTCTTTGATTGTGATATGGGCATTATCCATCCATATTGGGCTACGGCCCAAGTACGATAAAGGGCTATTCTTGTAACATATGAAGCATAACTATGGGCCATGGACTCTTTGAATTTGATATGGGTCATTACAAATGTATATTATCCATACATCAACAAATGTATTAATATTTAATTTTTCGATAATAAAAATATTGAACAAGTGTCTCATTTTTAGTATTTGATAATAAAGATAGTTAATATATTATCCACACTTCAACAAATGTCTTATTTTTTTATTATTATTATTATTTGATTTTATTTGATAAATTTTTTTTATGAAAGTAACGATATAATTTTATAAAAGTAAATATGTGACCAAGATATAACATTAAAAAGAATTGTCCAATATTTTGTTTAAACGAACAATCCATATTACATTAAAAAGAATTGTTCAATAAACAATTACAAACTTCCATACATGTTGTTTTATTTTTTTTCAAAACAATCATAGCTCTTACAATATTTATCACATTGTCTACATTTTAAAACAATTTTAGTATGATAAAATTGAAAAATATCCCTTGTAAACATGGGCAGCCATAATACACCTCTTAAACATTCACAATATACCTTAACATGGGCAGTCATAATATACCTTAACAAGTATCAAACGTAATAACTGTTATAACAAGCAACATAAATTTCAGTAGTGACGAAATTATCATAATATATCCATATTAATAAACAACCTGTCATAACCTGTTATAATATATCATATTATCCATACTTGAAAAAAAAATCCACCTAGACTATAGAATCCTAAAAATATCAATACACACAAACAGTTTCAAGTTCAAGTAGTGACCAAATTGTCAAAGTCATGAAACGACTTCCTACCCTCACATCTTCAGTCCGAATCCGAAATAATGATTGGATCGGATGCAGTCCTTGCTACCTGTGTCTCAACCGGCTCATAGTCACTGTCGTCGTAGTCGATGAAGTTGTCATTCATATTCATAAAGACGTTCTCATCGGTATTGGCCGATTCCTGAGCTAAGAGACCACCACCGGTAGAGGAGGAGTCCGAATCTGAAGAGTCTGAATCTGAGGAGTATGAATCTGAGGAGGCTGGAGGTGCAGGTGGTGCTGAATTCTTCTGATTGGTGGTGCGATGGACTGCTGATGAGGGACCTGCTGCTGCTGCTGAAGACCTGGGTGCTGCTGATGAAGTGCTCTGCTGCCTGCAAGCTTGTTTCGTCCTCACAAGCATGTCGAGGGTAACACCAGAGTGTCTCCCCTTACCGAGATGTTGAATCCTCAGCAACACCCGGTCGCCCACGTCCAAGTGCTCCCCTTGAACTACAGCTCTCCACCCTGTAGTCTTGAAAGAAAAGTGACCATACGGGTCCACATTTATCTCCAGATCGTTGTACACCCGCAACCCAACACGAAGCTCGACAGGTTGGTCTTGTCGGAGGCCACTGGTAAGAGCGGCCGGAATCGGCTGCATGTAATTAACAAACATAGTCATTTTCATTGTCAACAATGTGATGCTTTTCTTATAGAGACAATTGTACAAGCCCTCACGAAGAAAAACCGAAGTTTTCTTCCTCACAAAAGTTCTCAAACTCTCTAATGGCTTCTCACAATCTCTCTCTCATAAAAACTTAAGGTTTTTCCACTTCTACTTGGCTTTATAACATAACCTTACAATAGATCACGAATTGGGCTTAAACAGGGCCCATATAGCACAAAAAACTTCCCTTGTCCTCCTTTTTTCACAAAAAACCCAACATAGAATGAATTTTTTGTTATACATACTGTATGGTCCATTAAAACAAGAATAGTCCATCAAAAGTAGAATATTGTATGGCCATCACAACAAAAGCTTCAATATGTGGGCCATGATAATAATGCAAAAGCACAACATGTGGTCCCATGTCATATATTAAAAAAATAATGGTAAAGTACTTACCATCCTCCAAGAACCCTTCCCGTTTTTACCAACGTTCCATGGCTTCAAAACATAGTAGTCACTGGTGTTGCTTGGGCCACCTTGTTCCATTGTCTACATTATAAATTAAAAGAATGTTATGTGTTGTGAAATGCTATTATAACAAAGGTGAATAGATACAGAATTATTAATTGAAAAGTGGGACATTACATACATAGATGAAGTTGGGGGTTCGTTCTTCGAACATCATCCCAAGATATATAAAATAAAAAATTGTTGAAGATATAGTAACATTTGGGCCCTGTTTACTTGTGGGAAACGTTTCTAGTTTTTCGGAAAACTATCTCCAAAGAAAATGAAAATTAGAAAACGTGTTTACTTGAGATGTTTTTATAGTTTTTAGAAAACAGTTTTCTGATTTCCAATAATTTTCTGTTTTCTTATTTTAACTTAATAAGAGAAAACACCAATTTAACGTTTTCCATTTGGAAAACACCATTGCGAAACCAAAAACACGAACAAAGAAGAAGAAAAGAACTCACGACGTACGTACCTAGTTAGGACGTACATACGTCCATTGAGGCAGCAAACATGTTTTGGTCAGGACGTACGTACGCAGTTAGGACGTTCGTACGTCCAAGCAGGCAGTAGACTTTATACGTGTGGGGACGTACGTACGCTGTTTCGACGTACGTACGTCTAATGTGAATTTTGTTTAAAAAAAATAGAAAACAGAAAACAGTTTTCTAATTTTTAAAATCAAGTGAACACGTTTTCTAATTTTCCAAAAAATTCATTAGAAAAAAGAAAACTAGAGATAGAAAAGAAAATGGAAATGGAAAACTGAAAACAGTTTTCCCTAAGTAAACAGGCCCTTGGTCCTCATGCTTTCCACCCACCGCTTTGTTTCAATGACATCATTCTATGCAACATCATCAGAAATAACCATGTTTGTCGTGGGATCAAAAACAAATCCACAAAGAATGACCATTGAATATCCATAGAGAATTCTGTACACATTATACAACTTGGAAGATAACCATTGAATATTATATCAACATGCATATCCACACCCACAGAAATACGAAAACATTTAATAACATTCATAAACAAAGCCCATCATATATATTGTCTTGTTCTTATTACAAACCATTATTACACCATGTAATTAACATGGCTACAAATTGCGTTCAAAGATTAATTACGCACTTCAAGTTGGAAGAAAGCCCACCATGTTAAACATTATGTGGTGGTAGTGGAAGAAATACTTGAGATGCGTTTAGGTAAATCTTGAACGACCTATCTTTCAACTCCTTCCAATAATTAGACACTTCAAGTTGTGCCCACGCTTCTTCGCTAGCTACAACCTTGCATTCCACCAGGTCAAAATTGAATCCCGGCCTCGCACACAAATCATTTATCTTCCTAACACGTTGCTTCAAGTACTTGCAACGCCTCCGCACGTCTTCGTCGTCAACCTCAACATGAAAGTTAGTGGTCAAGTCGGTTGCAATTCCTCGGTTAACGTCACGTGGAAAACTGCCATCTTCTCTACGCAACCCAACGATGATAGCCTCAAAATATTTACTACAAATGTAGTTATCCATATCAAAAGACCACCTAGGGCACCTTATGCGTTCTGGCCTAGGTGCAAAGTGAATTCCCAGATGGTAGTTTTCCCAGGCATTATACCGCCGTGGGGGGTGGTTTGACCCATGCATCTGTGTAAGGGATAATTAAAACACAAACAATTCACAAATATTCATAAACATAAGAAACATTGTTCATACATAGTCTTGTTACATAATATAAAATACAATTTATTTTGGGAACAAGGCAAGAAGCTTGTTCATGTAAGGGAGCCATTCACCACGGAATCTACTGCAAGGAGCATTTTCCTCCCATGTCTCATTTGTCGCAATCACCCTTTCACGATGTGCATCCCATTGAAAACCCTTTATATTTAATAATCCATGCATTTGTAAATAGGTATAGAAAAAATACTTCACCCTCTCGCGTACATCTTCCACCGACACCGACATAGACGTTGCTTCCAACCTGGAAGACCACTTCTACGTGCGTGTGTTCTTGGAAAAGGAAACCAGGTTCGTCTTTATGCTTGACAAGTGTGTCAAGCATAACCACGTCCATTTTGCGGTACCACCCTACCTTGAAAGTGCTTGGACCTTCCATTCTTCTAAAACCCCAAAACAACAATTACGAACAAAACAAAACTGTGTAGGGAAAACAGTCTTGAAAAAACTAACACATTCACATAACCACAAATGCACTGTGTCTATGTTATCAGAATTTGCCAGTTATAAAGCTACAACATAACGATAATGAAAATATACAAAATAACAATCTGCGACATAATATAAATAAAATACTGTATCCATAAAACTGTCGCACGATAGTAATGAAATCACGCCACATAATCCAAAATAAAATACTGTATCCATAAAACAAGCATTCATAATAGTTTGACAAACATAATTCAACAATCATGAACACCCAAAAGCTAGACCCCAACTAGTGTAACTTTCTCATGATCCATTCCAACTTGTATTCGTCATCGATTCCCATAAATGTATAGATCATTTCTGGATTCCCTCCTAAGAAATCCATGCAGTCCAGGTAAGCTTGTCTATTTCCTTGGGTAAGTCCTTTGACAACATTGGAAACCTCTGAAATGTTTGGTTTTCCCATAGAGCTTACTATCTGTTGCACCGCCGTAGTCAATCCTTTGAAGGATGGAGGCTCAGGTATATCTGCCATGGTATACTTCAACTTACGACGCTTTGGTATGACAGGAGGGGCACTATCATTCCCCTTGCGAGCAGCAGATGCTACCGAACCACCGTCTCCCTCAAAATCAGCAGTAGGAAGTGGTGGTGTATCTCCAACTGGGGTGTTTGTCGCAATCTGGGATTCTATTCCGTCAACGCCACCATCCCCTTCCCCGAGGGTCTCATCCTCATCTTCATTCACTGCATTGGATTGATCATTCACATCACAAACTCATACATGCCACAATAACCATGTTGTGTAACAAACAATAAACCCACGTACCGGTTGGTTCGTAAGTGGGACTATCAAGATCATGGGCAGTATAGCTTCCCTCGCCCGTGGCGCAATCATCACCAACCAAGAATGCCATCTGGTCAAAAAATGGCAAAACCTTATCATTGAAGTTCTTGGCCTCGGGGTGCCCCTACAATGAACAATCCATTAACAATTGATATCGCACTATTGAATAATAACACATCAAACAAGCAAGGACGTCATTTACCGCAATGTATGCAGCCCATGCGACAGGGTCGGCATTCACAACACATTTGTGTACCGGATCTCACCCAAATCCACTAGCATTTAACAATGCCTTTGCCACGCTGTATTCTTTCCTCAAAGTCCTCATCCTGGATCGCACATTCTCCGAGGTCACAGTCATTCCCAACTTTGTATTCACGGCATTTGTGACGGCAGTGTAGGTGTCGGACTTAAATCCATTGTCCGCCCGCCTACCACACTTACTAACCTCCTCGCACAGAGTATCAAATAAGATATCCATCATTGCTGGTCCCCACCTTTGTTGGGTCCTTTGGGATGGTAGTTCGGGTGGGGGTGGAACGGGAGGGGCACTCCATGTTTGGGATGGGGTTTGATGGTTTCTTCTCTTTGTTTTTTTCGTTGAGGCGGTCGACATTCCTTGAATATTAATAACAAATCGTAATACTTGATTACAAACCATGAATTTCAACCATAAATGCATTATTAATAAATTGTGCCATCGGTCCACAAGGAATAGAAAATTAAACAAATATCCATTGTCTACGTACACACAACACATAACAAACAATAGCCAACACATGATAGGGATACTTCAAAGATCGTCATCTTCGTCTGTTTCGTACTGGAAATTGACGTACGCATTCCACATTTGATGACATAGTTGATCCCTCCAATTGGTCCAATTTAGGGATGGCACCATATTCATGGCCGGGGCTACAACATCGACTGGTTCTTCCTCAGTTTCGGCTATGTCTTCCTCCTCATCGTCAGGTATTGCGTCGGGGTCAAACTCATCATCAGGGTCAACATCTCTCAAGAAATTATGCAAGGCAACACATGCCAAAATAATCTTGGATTGAACCCTAACGTTGTGGTGAGGGGAGTTCCTGAGATATGCAAAACGCTTTTTCAAGACACCAATAGCCCTTTCGACAACATTCCTCAAAGATGAATGACGAAAGTTGAAAAGCTCATCCTCATTCTGCGCTACTTGTCTTCCTATCTCTCTGATGTGGTATCGGGTATTACGATATGGAGTAAGGAATCCAAGAACTAATGCAAAGCCGGCATCCGCAAGATAGTATTTACCCCCTACAGTTAATGATTATTGACGTATTAAATCATAGGTTGTGATTTACAGAACATGGGAATGTACATGGTAGGTATACAAACTTACCAGGAGGTAAGGTAAGTCTATGGCCAGGACGACTAACGGCATTCCTCAACAAACGACCATCGTGCGCCGAACCCTCCCATCTCGTCAACACGTACGTAAACCTCATGCTAAAGGTACACGCCACCAAGACATTCTGGGTAATCTCTCCTTTTCGGTTACGATATATAGGTTGGTCTACCAAGGCAACACTTGTCTTGAAATGTGTACCATCGACTGCACCCACAGCATCCTACGACCATTTATACATGTTAAGTAAAGGGATGCATTTCAAAGAAGGATTATAAAGTTACTGTGATTGACAAAGATAGGCTCCGAACCTTGAAATAATGGTGCCAATGATGATATGTTCCACAATCTGCGAGCGGAGAATTCTCCGCTGTCACTTTGGTCACAACTTCTCTATATAACTGTAGGAGTGCATTAAGCACTAGATGGAAGAAACGGTTAACGGTTTTGGTTGATCGATAGAATTGATGGGCTGCCCTTCGGTTTCGCTGGTCATGACCAACTGTTATAAGAAATAGGGCTACTTGTTCCTCAACCGTAAGATATCTCGTATCCTGCAATCCTAGTCTTGTAAGCCTACGACACAAGGAATAGAAGGCGAATCGGTTCATCCTAAGTTGATGATGACAGGACCTGTCGCTCTCCATGTAAAAACTCCTAAGAATACCACGTCGCATTTCATTTCGATTCGTACGAGGTAGTCGCATGTGGTTCATATGTAATGCACACCACCACTGCCATGCCATTACCATATGAACCAGAGGAAAAACGACTACGACAATAACTATCCTACGTTCTTCTTCACCACTGTCCATTCTACAAAACCCCAACAACGTCAAAACTCCACGATTGTAACACACACTTTAAACACGATTGTATTTTAAGTAAAACAAAAATATTTTAAAATTTCAAAACATATATTAAAATGTGTCATTACAAATTTCATTGCAAGGTGACGTTAACATATCCCAAAGTTATGTTACAATTTCTTGAAAATTCTAAATAACAAATAACAATTTCAACAACACCGCGATGATTACAACTAACAAAACTACAATCAGGTTCTTCACCAACCACCAAGTATCATCTAAGGAAATTGCACGCATTGCGTTGTGGATACGGTCAGTCGAAGTAGAAGAAACACAAAAAGAGCTTCTAGAGGCAATGGGGCTGGGTAGTGGTTGGGAGCATGCAAGTTCTATTTCGGAGTCCAAGTTCCTATAGTAATTCAACAGTAAGCGAGCTTGTGCGATTGAAGTACAACCTTCCCAACATGCTCCTTCAAAATTCCTAATCTGAGCATCGGCTTGAGCCCAGTTTGTATAAATACCAGGGTTCCGGCCATTTCGAACCAAGTAACATACAAATTTACCCATTTCTGGAAAATATATCGACAAATAACATATTTTGTATAAACAAACTACCCCTATTACAAATAACGGTACATGCTGTAATATAAACAAATTCAAAGAAGCTGCCATTTTCACAAATAACGGTACTTGATGTAATTTAGACGTGTACATGGTATCAATTTTCATCGTGCATCGTTATTGACCATTCCTAAAATACGTTCATAGCATTTGAAAAAAAACATGGTCGCAACGTTATATGCATTCTCATTTAAATATACATTCATCACTACGCATTTTAGTATAACATTCATCACTATATAATGTCAAAATCCATTATGAAATAAAGGAGAGGTCAAAATTGGCATACCTTAAGAGCAGCTCAAACGAACAAAAGAATGAATTACCTGTAAATGTCACAACAACAAACAGTTACAGAAATTATCCCCACCACATAGTTCAAACCACCGTTGCGCATAACAAGAAACATACCCAAAAAAAAAAAACATAAGTTAGTTCAAAAAAAAAAAAAATACAAATTCAAGACACCATGCTATTTAAATGGAGGAAGAAGACTAATCTAAAATTTTAGTGTGCTCTGGGCATACACATAATTTTGACTGTTCACACAGATTCGCCTAGATATATTCTGCAGGTCCCAAAATTTCTTGATTTTATTCTGCAGGTCCTAAAATTTCTAGCTTAAGCAAAGGAATTAATGTTAGATGCACCATTACCATTATGCACTCTATGTGTAGGAAGTAATAGCTATTCAGATATGAAAGTCTGGTTATAATCGACATATGTTAATTAGCAACATAGATAACAATAATTTTCCCAGGATTTATTGAATTTCTAGGTTTGGGAGATACGAGCATGGTAGAAGTAGAAATGTGAATTAAAAATTATATATAAATTGCGCTGCTGTATTGTACATATATAATATACACAACAAAGAATCAACACACATTTATCTTGAATAGATCAAACGAACAAAAGAATGAATTACCTGTAAATGTCACAACAACAAACATGATTAATGGATAGTTAAGACCTATGGTTTGGATGCAACTCTTAAGTTGCAGGCAGGCTATAATGGAAAACAGTGGACCAAGCACAGAAAACATCTTACCCCAACCTTCCATCTAGATAAGTTGAAGGTTATAAATTATGAAATGTAGAAAAACAAGAGTTATAAATTATGAACAAGCAGAACTTTACAGGCACTATTGGTGAAATGTTCTACTTACGTTGGACTAGGTCCACAAACATGTGATGGCAAAGCATTAACAAATACAATATGATGAAAAACAAAGAAATATAATAATAAAAAAAATAACATGGATTTGTGTCAATAGTCTCCACCGTCGTCATTTTGTTTGCCCCAGCCCCAGCCCCAATCAAACATTCCACAAGCTAATTAAAAATAGAACTGGAAAAACCCAGAAAATCTATTTCAAATATTCAATGCATACAATAAACAGTTTCTGACAACTATAAACACAAAGTCTGGGTATGCATGTGTGCGAAATCTAGAAATTTGTACTCCCCTGAACAAAAAAAATCCAAGAAATGAGAGAAAGTTCATTAAAACTAACCTTGAAGAAGACAAAGTATGGGACTGCAAAAATTGCATAAGCCTCAGATAACTGCAGTTGCTCTTCAGTCTCAACCTAAAAATAAATTATAGATGAACATAAGTATGGGACTGCAGAAATTATGGGAAGAAGACAAGAGTCGAACACACATTTATCAACAACTATTAGACTGGACAGGTCTTAGTCTACAAGCTAATCAGAATAGTGTTTTCTTTCCTTGAAAATTAATAAAATTATTATTTCTATCCAACATCAAAATGTACAATATTCTAATTTCCAAAGATTCTAAACTAATACTAAATCAATAGAAGCCAACTAATCCCAAACATGATATGTAGATGTATATAGTAGATGAGAAATAATAGCATCATATCAACAAAGATGAACATAAACATGATAAGAGAAATACAATACAAGAGAAATGAATCTATAACCAAAGACAAAGCAAAGAATATAATCTGCCTTCCTTCCCACCTTTAGATGATGCTTTTGATCCTGTGGAAAGGGTAAAGCCATTTGGCACCAAGACATCAACTTGTAGCTAGATATATATCTCAATCTCATAGTGTACGTACGTGTTATGTGTATATATTGCTGACTTACATGACATGACGAAATTATAGGAAGAAAAAAATCAAAGCAATAAGCTAGAAAAAAAAACAAAAAGGGATCTCTTTATCTTCCCCATACTTTGTGGATAGGGTTTTACTGTTATTGAATTTCTAGGTTTGGGAGATACGAGCATTGTAGAAGTAGAAATGTGAATTAAAAATTATATATAAATTGTGCTGCTGTATTGTACATATATAATATACACAACAAAAAATCTACACACAATTTATCTTGAATGGATCAAGTAACAAAGATGACAATGAAATCTCATCTATTTAAATCAAATAAACTTAGAATAAAATGTCATTTACTAAGTAATGATATCTTCAAATAATAGCAGAGGGGAACACAGTGATATATGGTAAAACAATATGATCTTAAAATCATTATGATATTACTGTTTGGTTCAGTCAAGAACAACCAATGGTCTGGACTCTGGAGTGCACAACATGACTGACTAGTGGAGGCCGGAGGCTATATATTGTCAAGATGAGCTTCTTTGGACTCTTGGTCGGGGAATCAAAATAATGTACAAATCATACATACTGATCGAAGCAGGTAATTAACTTATTTACATGCATGCAATATAGTCCATAAATCCTTGTGCAATACTGTGATGTGTGATGATCTATATATATAAACTACTTAATTCTACAATTATGTTATTCAACTGTTTCCAAACCCTTTGTTTCTCGTTACCTAAATTAATTGAAAGCAACATGTATTAATGTAATTTATGATAAAGACATCTAACCAATATATGGGACTGATGGACAAGACATTATTATGTGCACCTTGATTTTATACAATATTACCTAAACACATTCGATCTGCAGGGTCTGTGACAATATGATCTTAAAATCATTTTGTTATTACACGTACTATCTTGAAAAATAAAAGGCAAGGAACCAATATAAAATAAGTCAAACGCGATTATCTTAAACAACAATGGCGTACTTGATCTCCTTCATGCAATATAATCAAAAACTGAGAATTCAAACCAATTAGGCAAACACTAAATGGAAGATGATCATAGATATGTCAGATGGTGGAATTAAATGAAGAAAATAAAAACCTCAATGATGTTTTATTGGACACGGCAACAAAAAAAAATTAATAATGTTAATAGAGAGATTAATTTATACAAGCTTCGGCAACAAATGTTTGGGCTTAGTATTATGGTTGAGTTCAATACTGCAAAAATTAACAATGTAATTAAGGTGTATAAATGAACATGAGAAAACACCTCCTCTATATACTCTGTATTCTGAATATTCTTGATTACTACATTATCAATACAAATCAAGATGGTCACTGGTCACACCCATTATAAGTTGATTATTGTTAATTCTGTGCTAGTGCTTCTACAACAACAACACACACACACACACACAAAAAAAAAAAAAAAAAAAAAAACAACAACAACAACAACATATGTAGTAATAACAAAAAACCCCAATTTTGTATAAAAACCCCCAATTATACAAAAACCCACAATTTTCAAAAACCCCCAATTTTCAATTTCAGCAACAGTAAAACCCTAACCCTAAATTTCATAATTCCATGAAATTATGAAAACCTTAAATTACAAAATTCTAAATTTCATCAATACAACCCTAAATTCTATCAACACAACCCTAATTTACATAATTTATACAAACCCCCAAATTTCAAAAAACCTAAATTAAAAAATTCTACAAAATCGAACAAACCTAGCTTAACCCTAAACTTCAATTTCTGAAAAAATAGTTTAAAGCAACAAAACATTTCGAAAATTTTGTATATATGAAAAGAGAAATCGAAAAAACAGAAATGGATAGATGAAATTTGTAGAAGTTAATATGGAAAAGAAGTTTTAGGAAGAGATAGATGAAGGGAGATCGTTTACATTTTCAAAATAGTGTGGTTAAACAAGATTTACGCCGCTGCTGTCGCCATCGCCATCGCGTTTTTTTTTTACCTTCGAAATAGTGCGGTGGAACAAGATCTGGTCGAATTGTTTGGTTGAAAAAAAAAATTTGGGCTTTATACCCGGCGAATGAAACCGTGTAAATTGGTTTGGGGAATTTTACCCAACCCCCCCCCCCCCCCCCCCCCCCCCCCCCGGAATCGATTCACCCGGATAAATTCGGGTAAATCTAATCACGTGCCATTTTTCGGTAAAAAACAACCCGGATGAATTTTGGTTATCAAACACCGGGTACTGTCCGGTCAAATCGAGCAAATAGCATTTACCCGGGTGAAAACCCATATTCACCGGTTATCAAACAGACCCTAAGTCATCCATGTTGTTGTTGTTGTTGTTGTTGTTGTTGTTGTTGTTGTTGTTAGTTAGTGCCTTGTTCTGCAACTTTTCTTGGCCTTATGTTTGTCTCTGTCTAGCTAAATCAATACTTGATTCTTGATTGTCTGATATTTATGATTGTAGATGACCAACGAAAGAAGAGTGATAATCTTTGGATAGTTCGCCAGTTTCTTGGAGAGGAAAATATATTCATCTATGTAATTGAGTAATTCGTTTGCAATATACCACTTTGAGGCTTGGAGGTAAAGATGGATGCCTTTAGAGCAGATTTGTTCTAGTTGAGATCACTTGACTGTAACTCTGTAAGAGTTAGCTGTAAACTGTTGGACATTTGGAATGATCGTTTGCTCTTATCCAAGTTTTAATGTTCAAACTCTGCTTTTATGTTGAATGCCTTTGAGGTTTTTTTTTTTTCTTTTCCAAGTTTTAATGTTCAAGTAGATTCAAGATCCAATATTTTTCTCATTACTCTTGTACTAAAATTTCCATGAGATCACTATTTCGGCTGGTAATAATGATCTTGTAATTTATGTTTTGTTCTATTTATAGTTTTTACAATGGTCTTATCAAATTACTCCAGTTACTGACAATGAACTTGCTATTAGCCTCTTATAAAAAGGTAGACACTTTCAAAATATCTATCGTACCCATGATCTTTATAATTTTTTCCTACTCGTGGTCCTTAATTATAAAATTTCTTATACCCTTCTCCATTTTCTCTTTCTTTCACATATTTTCCTATCCCTCTTACATTTATTGAACTTTCTTTTTCTTAAACTAAAAAATTAATTTTTTTTTTCCTTCATTTTGAAAGCTTATAGTTAGTTTATTGTAATCTATATCCGTGTTTTCTCATTTTTCCTTCTTACTATTATATTATATATGATCTTGTTATAATACATTCAATTCATAACTTTTAGTTTTAATTATATTAAATTAATTTTATAATAATTACCATCAATAGAATATTTTTTTAGAAGAGGATACAATTGTAAAATTTACCTCTTATAAGAGGTTTTAAAAACAAACACCCTACCTCTTATAAGCTCTTGCAAGAGGCAAAAACAAGCGGTTTTCATGTACCTCTTATAAGAGGCAACCTCTTACAAGAGGGACCCCAAAAAAACAAACAACCCCTTAGATACAAAAAAAAGATTCTAAACAATAGAAAACATGTCAATGTGGAAGCTTGGATTCCATTCAACCATTAATTTCCACAAGCTAAATAACAATAACCATGGCCTACCTATTTCACACATTGTATGTTAGATATTCTGTCTGTTTGCTAGTTGTTACTATCAAGACTCTTTGTTTTCATTGGTATGTTTTTGCATTGGATAAGGCTCGAAAAACTGATGCCAGTGGTTGTGTATTGCATGTTCTCATTCAACTCTTACTGATGCCAGTGGTTGTGTATTGCATGTTCTTATTCAACTCTTATTGTTCTCATAGCAGTTTTGAAGAGATAACTTGAGTTGTTGTGCATCTTAAAATTTGGCAGTTTAATCTATAAATAAAATTTCACTTATATAATTATGTGCCTTTCTTTTCAGTTTGATCTATAAGTGATTTTTTATAAATTTTGTGATGGGTCTTCCAGGTTAATGCATGAATATAAAAAATCTGTTAAACATGTGAATTACGAAAGTTCCAATTAGTGCCACAACACTCGATCGGTTTAATATTTGGAGTATATTTGTAAGGCTTTACCCTTGATTAGAGGGAGCCTTTCCAGAAATTCTCGATAGCCTAGACATTTAGTCATTCACCAAGGCCGAGGATGGGGTTTGGAAATAGTTTTCAACCAGCAATTGACGTCATTGCCCCAAGCGCAAAGATACCTTTCTCACCAACTCAACCTCTTGGTTTATGCACAGTCTCTCCCTTTCCTTCTTCCACTGCTTTCAATGGGGGAATATGTACATTTAAGCGCGCACATGTAAATCATAGTTCAATAGTGTTTATTATTGTTGGTCATTGTCTTTGGAGTTACAAAGTTGTAGCTAAAACCCTTACCTGTCTATGGCAGTGAGAAGAAGTCATTCATATACATGTTATGAAAAAACCTAGTCTTATACACTTTGATCTTAATATGAAGTTTTGCTTATGAAAAGAAGCGTTTTGTTTGCATCTTTAATCAGGATATAAAAGTATTTCTGTTTTCACAAAAACAAATCAAACACATGACTAATTCTCAACCTGTACTACCTGCAATTTGCATTTTTATGTACTTGAACTACATACAAACTAAATGATTCCTACTACCATAGTGCAATGTAACATACTCATTTACGTGACTAAACAGTTTACACATCCAACACAAAGATGGCAATCATTACAATCTACATCAACCAGGTATTAAGTCATTAACAATGCTGCCTAATAACATGCAGGAATTTGACCTAGGATCGGGGATGCTGAAATCTTAGGTTGATCTTACAATGTTCAAGGTATTAATATAGGGAGGCGTTCCAGGGACTCAGGAAATGTTTGACTCAATTTTGACTCAATCCTATTTACGGTACTTGTACATATTGGATTGGCATGATTTTTGGTAGGATGAATGTTCTCATTATGTACGACAACTTCACCAAAATTTATCATAATCTGAATTTTCTAACCCTAAACAAATCATATTACAAGTTAATGTATTGAGGAACATTCATTTTTACCGTTGAATTTAAAATTAAATTTGATGGGTCTAAATATATTCAAATGAGCTGATTTTTATTTAGTAGATCTTTATAGTAAAGAGATCATATCTACCAAAAATCATGCCAATCCAACATGTACAAGTACCCTAAATAGGATTGAGTCAAAATTGAGTCAAACATTTCCTGAGTCCCTAGAACCCCTCCCATCAATATATTGTACTTATTGTTTTGAGAAGAAAACCATGGCAACAAAGTAAAGTGTAGGTAGTTATTTGTTAATATGATATTACTGATAAGTCACATAAGGTCAAATATATGTACGGAAAAAGTAAGTGATGATTTTTTTTTCGGAACTAACAGGCTCTTTATGAAGGGTGAGACTGTTGAAATGAGCGCAAATGTACTTGGATTAACCATGCTCCTTATGAAGGGTGGGACTCAAGACGAGTCCCCATCCCTGCTCGCTCTACCTCTTTCTTCATCAATTCAGATTCTGCGAGTTTTTCTTGTTCCAAAATTACGTCCTGAATCAACCACTACTTCTTTATGTTTAATTGCAAAAAAGGCTTATTATTTTCTTTAGTACTACTTGTAATGAATATCGTAGAGTATTCTCAGTAGTTTGTGAAGCCGAAAAGTTTGTAGGAACAATTTCCTCAAACTATCAAGTTTCTTTGATTCTTTTTTTTTTTTTTCCAAATTCAAAAGTAACGCCAAGACTCTAAGGAGTAATCTTCTTAGCTTGTCCTGTAACACCTTTCTTTCTTTTAAGCCTTTCATTCCTTCTTGTTGAGTGTTCTTCATAAAACCTTCCCTTTTCATACACAACACTTAGATCTATATTCATAGTACTATTAATTGTAGTAGTAGTAAAAGTACATCCAACAACATTTCCACTTTATAGGGGTGCTCGCCTCGCGTAATGTATCTCCAGGGGAATAGTCTCAATTCTTAAACTGCCAATTCCACTTAAATTTTTTGATTCTATCGGCCAGTTTTAATAATGAATCTTATTAGTGTTGCATTCTACTTAAACGCTTGTGCAAACCTCAGCTAAGTATGATATTGCAATCATAGAACCAGTTTGTTAGTGCTATCATATCATTCTCGTTGAACTAGTTCCATACGTGAGCCAGTTTGGTTCCTTTTATTAGTTCTTGTAACATATCTTAAGTTCATTAATTTGCACTATGATGTTGGCTTTCCATGTGAACAACACCAAATTCTTTTGATCTGCGACAAGCCATGTGTGTGTGACACACCTGGTGTGTCACAACTCACTGTTATAATCTGTGACATACCCTAGCTGGTGCATCAGGTTCTATAATTTAGGTGCATTGAAAAAGTAAAAATTTTAGCTAAGTTTTGTAATGATTTACCCATGTTTAGAGAAGGAGCCTTTCCTGAAATTCTCAACCACCCACACAGAGCCAATGCCGAAGAGAGGGTTTGGAAATAGTTTTCAACCAACAATTGACATGCCTCGGTATAACCTCATTAGCCTCATCATTTCCCCAAGCACAAAGATACTTTTCCAAATAACTCAACCTCTTCTTTATCAATAACCCTTCTCTTTCCCTTTCTCAATGCTTTCAATGTGGGACTATCTTATTGCAACAACACCTATATATTTGTGTTTTCTAACGTGTTCGTTAATGCAGTTGTTGTATTTGAAATTGCAGAGTCATAGCTGGCAGGGAAAAACCTTTGGTTGTGTATGGCAGTGTAAAGAAATCATGTATATTATATATTCTTTGGTTACCAAAAGAAGTGTTTAGTTTGCATGAGTAACTTATCTTCTTTATTACACATGTTTATAGAGAAGCAAATAGCTTGGCTGATGCGTTGGCTAAACAGATTCCTACTATAACATACATTGACATTGTACTTAGTTCTTTTTCTGAAGATGTCAAGAAAATAGTGTTTACTGATGCATCAGGAATGCACTATGCGAGATTGTAACCGGCTTAAAGCTTAATTATTAATGAACCAGGGTAAGGGACCCTGCCAAAACCCTGCTTTCCTACCCCCCAAGAAAAAACTTATCTTCTTCATGAATTCAGCATTGCTTTCACCCATTTTTTTTCTTCCAATTCCGTTCCTATTTTTCTCAGAACTATAATTATTTTTTTAGGAATATTGAGAAAAAAATCAGAAAATTCGGAATTCAAAGTATCAAATATTCGGAAAAAAAATAACTTGAAAATATCAGAATAAACATTTGGAAAAATCGGATTTATAGTTTAGTATCACCAAAACATAAATTTTACATCAAGAGTTATTTTGTCGGCACTAAAATTTAAATAGTTTTATCTTAAAAATTTATTTATTTCTACTTTCGAATGGTACAATTTTTATCTAAACAATCATGGCAATAATATTTTAGTAAGATCGCACTTTATTGTAAGCCAATTTACAATGGGTACTAGGTTTTCAAATTGAAAGAAAGGGAAAATGGATATTTGGTTTTCAATTTTAATTGTTTGACAAGAACCATGGGTATTAAGTTTTCATAGAAGAACAATGGGTGTTGGGTTTTGATTTTCAATTGCTTGACAAGAAGAATGATTTTTCAATTTCAATTGCTTTAAAAGAAAACTGGGTTTCAATCTTGATGATTTTGGGGTGGGTTTTCTTGATTTTGTATTGAGGGTTGTTAGATTGATGGGATATTACTTTGCAAGATTTTGTTATTGTTGTCTATCATTGTATCCTTTGTTTTTTTTTTCCCTATTATTTTGTTTAGTTTATTTTTATTTATTAATTTATTTAGAACCATTGGATCAAACATAAAATGATGATATATCTATTTGTTGTTCAGAAAAATTCACATGATTAACATCTGCATGGGTGTTTAGGTATTTTAAAAATTTGGATGGTTTGATTACAGTTAACAGAGTTGAGTACTAGTCAAATAACAGAAAAAATGATCAACTGATAATAATTAAAAAAACTCTACACCACTTGCTAAATACGAATGTTCTAGAGGGACCAAATACAATAGCCCTAACTATTACTCCCTTCGTCCCAAAATATAAGTACTTTATTCCTTTTTTGGTTGTCCCAAAATATATATCCATTTTCATATTTGAACACATATTAGCCTATACTACCCTTACTTTAGAATTAGAGTAATTATTCTAATAAAAATAATTAGACATTATAATTAGTATTAAATAGGGATAAATTTGGAAGTATAATTAGTAGACAAATAATAAATGATGTTCCCTTAATAAGTAAAATATTCCAAAAGGTACTTATAATTTAGGACGGAGGGAGTAAAACTTATCTCTTAAATCTAACTACACTAAGAATGTTCTTATATATATGTCTTTAAGACAAGATTATAAAACCGCACTACATAAAGTACAATAAAATCCTAAATTTTGATTTTTTTTAAAAATTGGATCAGATCGAAATTATAAAACTAGTTTCAATTCCATTCCAATATTTTTTGAAAAATTCAAAAATCGAAAAAACAAAATTAAAACTACTATATATGTTTCATATTGGAAAAAATTGGATCGAAAATCAAAAAAATCGAAAATTTTGTCGGAATCTCCACCCATAGTCTTATGGCTTTCTGAGAAAGCCACTTTCATCCAAATTCCTTCGTGGTTTCTGTAAGATTGTGGAACAACTCCCAAAAGTTCTAGCTACGCATAAAATATCATTATATTAAGAGCATATTTGGCAAAGCACCGTTAATGCATTTCTTAACTTTCATAATGTAGGAAAAGAGAAACCATGTTCAATAAACACAAAACAAATTTGGAAAGTAATTTCTGGAATTAGCTTTCTCCTTCCGCCTTTTATTTTTCTCAAAAATCTCTTTCACAAAATCCTTTGTGGTTTCCGAAGGTTGTTGAATCCCCCATTGGCCAGTTAGCTAATATGATTTACTTCTAAAATTTGGAATTCTTCTTTAAACACAAAACTACTAAATAAAATACTCATGTTCAACACGACAACGCACATCAAAAATTTAAGATTTTCAATCAACCACAACCAAAGTCTATCAAAATCATCACCAAAACCCATGTCTATAGTTTTCATGCATCAATAAAATCTAATCATTATATATGCTTAATTAGAAGAATCACTTATAATAATAAAAAAAGACGGAAATTTGTCACTCTTCCTTTCCATGAGAGTCCCTTATAAAATCAAGTAGATACTCAGCCCACAACATCAACGTTTCTTCACTAAAATTGTCCAGAACATATTTTACCCAGCCATCAAAGTCATTGCATTTCTTATCTTGTTGATCATCTCGGACTAAAGGATTCTCCTCGGCGTCCTCATTACTGATTGTTGATGCAGATAAAAAAACCTGAAGAGAAGTGTCCAAATTCTGGGAGAAAATATTATTGTAGGGGAAATTGAGTTTGGCTTTAAAACCCCTTGCTCCATAGGCAGCATTATCATATGCGCGTGCTGCTTGTTCTTCAGTAGAAAATGTACCTAGCCATCTACGTTTCCCCAAAATACGAATTTCAGAAGCGTATTTTTGGTTTCGCCTTTGAACTCCTATATATTTAGATTTTTTAGTTATCCCCATTTCCATTTTCCTTCCTTTTATTTTTAAAGCTCGCTTCATACTTGAGTTGATGAGAAGAACTTACTGCCACAATGATACTTATAAACTTTCACAGAACTAGAAAATAAAATGATTCTCAAGATGGTGAATAGTAAATCAACTTATAAGTATATATTTTTTGGTTAATAAATCATCAATTAGATTCTCTTATTGTTATTCCTTGACAGCAATAAAATTCTTTTTCCAGAATGTTATTCTTTGACAGCAATTAAATTCGTTTTTCATATCATAGTCAAAGTAGCTAACTGTCTATGTATGTAGTAATGACTATGAGTTCTGTTTTTAAGGAAATCAATAGTGAATAATGATTCCCATTGTATTTGCATAATTCAAATCATTAATATTAGATAATTGCAAAGCAAATTATATTAGAAAAAAAAATGGGTCAATTTCCAAACCCCAGTGATCATAGTTTTAAGACTTGGTCAGTTCTTGTTTGAACCTGACGATTCAATTTAAGATCGAAGCTAGCCGTGTTAAAAATCTAAAGTTCACTCATTATATCAAAGAACCGGTATTAAACTCGGTAGACTCGGATGATTCATCATTAAAACCGATAAAATAGGTGAGTTAAACTTTAAATCCGTCCAAAATTGAAACTAAAACCAAATTTGTTAGGAAACAAAGCAAGAAATAAGATGAAAAAAAGGAAGAGAGAATCACTTGAGCTTAAATTCTTCATTAATTTTTGTTGTTTGAGGAGATTTATTTACCCATTGATAGACCTAAAAAGGTAAGTGACGAAAAAAAGAAGATGTTCTAAGATGTGGTTTAGTGATAAGATGAACATGATCTGGTGCCCGCGAACCTTGAATCATTAAAGAGTACTGAATAGAGTCCATAAAATTCTACTATTTGCACTATTATGTGAGCTAGATGTTTACCCACATATACAAAGGTGAAAAGGTAAGAAGCTAGAGCTGATTTTTTTTCTTCAATATATCTAAGCAACCACCCAGCTACCAACTTTTCATACAACCATCCTGACACCACGCTCTCATTGGTAGTTGGAAAATATAATAAACCTCCAAACGGTAATTCTTGTTACCTGTATAACAGTCATTTTTTTAAAGGTATGAGCAATTTAGAGTTGCGGCTAACTAACTAAATGTATATAAAGACACTACCCATTCAGAGTAATATTTGTTATCACATCGATATAACTCAAACACTAGCTTTGTTTAGTCCCACATTAGTTAGATGCATAAGAGCCGGAAGATGTAAGTGTATAGAGAGAAATCGCATGTCAACATTACAACATACTCAGTGACGGGGTCAATGGGTGATCAAGAAGGTCCATGGCCTAGGTTGTGACCTCCATTGTACTCTGATGGCGTGCTCGCCTATAATATCTCTAAGTGGGATATAGTTTATGTCATAATTAGTTGCCGAGGGGGTGCACGTTCGTGCGACCCTTTGAAGCATATAATCAAAATGTTTTTTCTTTCTCACCTCTTAGAGGTTGGTCTTAGCATGTTGTCAAGACATTTTTTTTCAGACTTCTGGTTTAATTCCCCAATCTGTTTAATTTGTGCTCCTCAAACATATATATATATATATATATATATATATATCTAACCCCTATTAAAGAATGCCATTGAAGGAAAAAAGAACAATTTTGGAGTGATAACATTGTAAGTCGTTCAGCTATTCTTAGCAAAAGTAGACTCAAAATAACCTTCATTATCATGCTCCAATGCACATTGCAGCATGCTATGAGTTTATGAGTGAAAGAGAAATTAATGACTCAGTTTCTTTCGGACGCACACTACCTGATAAATAAAGTTATGAATGAACATGACATCAACAACGTTGCAAGTTCATTAGAATGATTTTAGCTGTGGACTTGTGGTTTTATTGTGACAGTCAAGATGGATCATTTAATTTATCGAATCTTATCCGTAAAACCATTTCCACAACCGTAGGAGAGAATCACATAAAACCTTATGGTTTTTATGAGAATGATATTAATCTTTTGCTAAAGATTAGTCCAAGATGTTATGGATCATAGTCCCACTTGTATTGGTTGGAGCTCATCACTTGAGTTATTAAGAGATCTAAGACACTAAGTAGTGTCGAGGCCCTTTGGGTAATGGAAAGCCAATGGCCTAGCGATGACTAAGTGGGTAATATCGACAAACTAGTTGGGTTGGGCCAGATGACCCTGTCCCCAACAAATTTGTATTAGAGCCCATGTTATGCTTGGGAAGATCTCGAAGTGGTGGAGCCAAAAAAGATTAACGAACCTTTTTTGGCAAGCTAGCCAAGATTCAAGCTATCCAAAGCAAAATGGTGGAGCCTTGAATAACGAACTTTTTTAGTGGTTAGCCGTGGAAATGGAGATGGGCTCAATTGATTTACTCCAGGTGGAGATTGTTGTGGATCATAATCCCACATTATTGGGCGGAGCTCATCACTTGAGTTATTAAGAAATCTAAGACCCTAACTAGTGTCGAGGCCTTTTGGGTAATGGAAGTCCAATGACAAAACCCCATACGATGGATAAGGCTTTGAGCCTAATGGTGACTAAGTGGGGACAATATTGATGGACTAGTTGGGTTGGTGTGTTGGGCCAGACGGGTATATCCCCAGTTGATGACATAGTGTGTGTGTGTGTGTGTATATATATATATATATATATAGTAAGATTTCAACATATGTTTATCCGTTTACTAAACGTTTTAAGGAAGTCTTAAAATAAAATAAGGGTTATTTTGTATTGGTCCCTCTAGAAAATGGGTAATTAGTATTTGGTTCAATCTTTATCATTTATTAGTAAATGGTCAATTTTTCTATCACTTAACTGTTAGTCAATTAAGTTGAGGCATCCTTATTCTTTTAATGACCATACTACACTTTCGTGTGATTAGCACATGACAAAACTTAAAACTCGAAAACTAGAACCTATCTTGTAGGGCTGGGCACGGTTCGGTTTTGACCAAAATCGAAGCCAAGCAGCCTAACATGTGTTTTGGAATAAACACAACCGAAACCGAACATGTCGATTCCCAATACCGAACTGAACTGATCAGAATATGTAGAAACCAAAACAGAACCGAACATGTAATTCAGTTCGGTTAACCGAATCAAAACCAAATCGAACACCTTTTAACAGTTTCATACTTTCCTGATTTCAAAACTTCATAAATAATACTGATTTAACATAGTCATACAATTACACTCATACTGAATTACTGATAGTCTGATACAGTTCAAAAACTTCCAAAAATACAAATAAGAAATAACATAGTCTGATAGTCATACACTCATACAGTATTACAGTTCACTACTTTCACTGATACACACAATCATATTATGACAGATTAGAAAATCATTGCAATATGACAGATTCATAGCATCACACCAACAACATCGCGCCAACAAGCTATAGCCAGTTGTCCAACAATCCAACACTACAACCAAGTAACCAACAAAAACACCAAGCTATTATCAGAACGCATATTATCACCAAACAATTTTCAGTTTCTAGAATGCATATTATCACCAAGCTATTAATGACATTACTAGCTTGTTTTTCACACAAGAGTGACTATTATCAGCCATGAAAAATAATCAGACATCTTTCAAAACATAATTGTGTATACCTAAGGGAAACTTGTCCCGTTCCCTGCCCCGACCCGGTCCCCGCCCCATTTTTGACTTTCCCAACCCAGCATGTCCCATTTTCCAGCCCGCTATGTCCCCGACCCAGCTAGTAGCAGGGCAGGCCTAGGCTTCACACTTTAGATTTACTCCCTGGTCCGTTCCCCGCCCCAATCCCCGACCCGTTCCCCGCCCAGCCGCCCCAATCCCCATCTACTTTACCTCTCTCTCTCTCTCTCTCTCTCTCTTTTTCTCCAACAACTCTCTCAACGGCTCTCTCTGACTCCTCTCAATGGCTAATTTAAAGATGTATAAATATGATTCAAGTTCAAGTGTTCAACACAACACCACCACCAACACTTCATCTTCTTCAAAGCATCTTCTTCTTTGTAATCTATTGATTTTAGACTCTGTTATTCAATTGATTCAAATGATTTTAAACTCTGTTATTCAATTAATTTCAAATTATGCAATCTCTCGATCTGTAATCTTTCGATCTATGATCTCTTGATCTGTAATATCAATCTCTCAATCAAAAATCTCTGATCAACAATCTCTCGATCTATAATTTTTCAATCTCTTGATCAACAATCTTTCGATAAACACCCTTTCAATCTCTCAATCTGTAATCTGTAAAGAGTGAGTATTTTTAGTCTAAATTAATAATCACTTGATTTAATCTCTTGATTTGTATTTTTTAGGGGTGAGCAAAAAAACCGGTAAACCGAGAAACCGAACCGAACCGATGCATTCGGTTCGGTTTTCAACGGTTTTTGGAAGTGTCGGTTCGGTTTGCGGTTTTAAAAACTATAGAACCGATACTTACGGTTCGGTTTACGGTTTCTCTCTATAAAATTTTCGGTTAACCGAACCGAACCGAAAATAGTAGTTAACATGTTAATATATGTTGGCCCAAAGGGTTTTTTGGATTTAATATTAAGTATAGTCCAAAAGCCCGCAATATATTAAGGTTGTAGGCCCAAAATCTTAAAAAGCCCAAACCGTAGAACTGCACCGAACCGAACCGTAAAAATCGGTTCGGTTTATGACCGGTTCCTAAATCTTTCGGTTCGGTTTCGGTTCTTAAAAAGTAGAAACCGAGTTCCACGGTTCGGTTTCCGGTTTCACCTAAATGTGACCGGTTCCGAACCGAACTCACCCCTAGTATTTTTATTAATAATAGTTTGCAATTTTTTGACCAGACCCTATTTGAAGTAAAGAAGATTCTTGTTGTTGATATTGTTGTGAACTTGCTACAATAGGTTTGATTCTTTACTCAATTTTATTAATTTATTTTTATTGATAATGTCTGGAATTGGAGAGAGCCAATTTAGTGATCCCACTTATGAATCAAATTATATGCCACCCGACAGTAGTGATAATCCATCTTTAGCCCCTAGTGTAGAAAGTATTTTCACCAATATTTATAATCATACTCCTGATGAGGAAGAACAATTTAGAAAAATAAAAAGAGTAGAAAATCCGATGTTTGGCAATATTTTACTACACATTTGGTCCTCATCCTAAGACGGGTGTGCGTGTTGTTAAGGCTGCATGTAAAATATGTCAAAAATCTTTATCATCTACAGCTAATGATGGCACACGACATCTTCCGGACCATATTAAGAGTTGTGCTAATAAGCGTAGAAGAGAAACATGTCAGCCAATTTTATCCCAATATGGGATTGGAAATATTGTTGCTTTTACTTATAGTCAATCAGTTGCACGCAAAAGACTTATTAGATGGATAATAAAAAAAAAGATGCATTTTAATGTTATTGAAGATAAAGAGTTTGAATCAATGGTTAGAGATTCATTTTGTCCTCAATTTGTTACATTTTCACGACATACGATTAGAAGTGATATACTTAGGGTTTTTAAGGAAGAAAAAACAAAACTAAAAGATTTTTTATTTGCATTTGATGGAAAAATATGTTTAACATCCGATTTGTGGACTTCTAATCAAAACCTTGGATATTGTTCAATTATTGCTCATTATGTTGATTAATTTTGAAAATTGCAAAAACGAATTGTTACATTTAGTAATATTGATTCTCCACATACTGGTGATGTTATTGCTATTTTTATTGTTGATAAACTCCAAAAACTAGGTATTCACGAAAACATATTTTTAATTTCATTAGATAATGTTAGCTCTAATAATGTTGCATTTAGTTTTTTAAAGACTATAGAGTTAATTAGCGATTGCCCCCAGATTTGAAAGCCAAAGTTGCGACTGCCTCCAGATTTTTTTTTGTTTAGTGATGCTCCCTAGATTTACTTCCTTTTTCTTTTAATACCAAAACTACCCCTCCAGTTTGTTTAGTGTTTGCCCCCAACTCTATAAAACTATTTTAACTGCCACGTATATAAGCAATTGACGGTTTTATTTCCAACTATAGATCTAAAATCTATCTCTAGGTTAATCTAAAAACAAACAACATAAAGATCTATCAACACAAATCCCAAGGTCAATCGTATGTCTAACAAAGTGTTCAAATATTACCGTTGTGAACCTTATCTTCCCCGTTCACCTTATCTGTGTATATGAGTTCGAACAATTGCTCAATTTCACCAGAATCTTGTGCTATATGAAGTACACCTTGGTTTGAAGTAGTGACAGACTAGGAGTTGGGATCTTTTGACCTTTAGAAGTGATGATACTAGCCATTTGATAAGATCATAAAGAAGATGATGAGATGATGATGATGATAGGGGTCAAGGTGATGAAGATAGGGTTTGAAAATAGGGGTGAAGATACTTAAGGTTTTGCTATTGGAATGGGGGTGAAGAAGATGTTCAATTAGTAGAGATTTGTAGGTTTAAAGTAAAGTAAATCACTTTACATGTGGCATCATGTCATTGGTTGTTTTTGTTTTATTATTGTAGGATAAACCTCGAGATGTGTGCAATTGTTTTTATCTAGATCTACTGTTGGAAACAAAAACCACCAATTTCTTTTATACATGGTAGTTAAAGTGGTTTTATGGAGTTGGGGGTAAAGGCTAAACAAAATGAAAGGGTAGTTTGGGTATTAAAAGAATAAAGAAGCAAATCTAGGGGGCATCACTAAACAAAAAAAAATCTGGGGGCATTTGCAACTTTAGCTTTCAAATCTGGGGGCAATCTATTAACTCAAGACTATAATATTACCAGGTCTTCCCTTAAATAGTAGATTATCGCATGTTCGTTGTTGTTATCATATTTTGAATTTGATTGTGAAAGATGGCTTAAGTGATGATGGGTTTAAAGGAACAATTTATTGTATTAAAGAAAATTTTGGTTTTGTTTTTACTTCGACACAAAGATATTAACATTTTAGAGAAACATGTACTAATGTTGGTTTGCCACCTAGAAGACTACCTATTGATGTTAAACATAGATAGAATTCTACTTATATTATGCTAAATGAAGCACTTCCTCATTTTAATATTATTAAAGCTTATCTTAAGGATAAAATATGCCCTAAATAAGTACTTGACTCTGATTGTCTACTAGCTGAAATGTTAAGAGATTTTTTGCATGTTTTTGTTGAAGCTACTGAATATATTTTTCATGGAAATGGTTCTGGGACCTCATTAAGGGGGAGCAAAACACAAATGGCCCAGCTAAGAAACCCATGGTAAAAAAAGCCCTGATTAAGTATTAGTAGGGATAAGAAAGTACCCATTTAACATAAAAATTGTAAAAAAGGCTCTAACAAGATTTTAAGTTTAACTTTAATTTTAAGTTTACCTTTTTTTCTTTTCTAGAGATTTCTCACTACCATATTTACATTTCTTCTTTTCAAAAAAATTATGTTCTTAATCTCTTTTTAAATGGAATAATTTCAATTCAAATTTCAGTGAACTATCTGTTGCGTAGATTTGTTTAGCAAAAATAAATTCAAACTATTGCCTAGATGTGCTGTGTATATGCAAACAAATATTTGCATTTTTATGGTTTATGTGTTGTGATAGATGCAAACAAATCTTTGTATTTTATGTTTATATGTTTGTGATTAATCTAAACACGTCTTTGCATTTTATGGTTTATGTGGTTGTTGTTGCGAGTATGCAAACAAGTATTTGCATTTATGTTTGTAAGTGTTTGTGACCGATGCAAATAAGTCTTTACATTTTATGGTTTATGTGGTTGTTTCTGTGAATATGCAAACAAGTCTTTCCATTATATGTTTATGTTGTGACTGAAATAACAATCCTCAAGTTAGGCCCAATTGGTAGTTTAGAGTAAAGTTGGTCCGGCCCAAAACAAATCATCTTCATCTCATGTTATTTATGTTTAGCAGCAGCCATTACTCTACCCTCTCAAGCTTGATTACTACTCTAATTTACATAATTGTGATTCTGAATTAAATGAATTTGTTCTTTTATATATTAAAAATTATCTTTTATGTTGTTTCTAATTAAGGTTTTCTGTTGTTACTCTAGCTACAATAAAAAAATAATCAAACTAAGTGGTGGGGGAACATAGGATATCAAAGCTTGAGGTTAAGGATCATTCAAAGCTTGGTGGGATGAATGTAAATATCTGTAGCATGTAATTGGAATGAATCTAACTAATTTTTTTGTTATATTCTTTAAAACAACAACTCTTTAATTCTAAATCCATCTTCTTATCTCTCTTGCACCCATCATTTTACTTAAGATTTTCGCAAATCAATCAATCCATGGGTTACATAAAAGTGGGGATGAGCGAAATGAGATTTAATCTCGATTAAATTTGAGAGAAACTAAACGAAGAAGAAACAAATTACAAGGGGTAATATTGTCCAGAAAACCCGTAATGACCGATGGGGCCTTTTTTACAATGAGTTCCCTAACCGGGCCAATCGTATATTTGGACATCTTAAGGGGGTCTATTTTTTTTCCCTGATATTTTTCTGGAGTTTATTATATAATTTCAAATTCTGTCATAAATCATTTGTATACAATTAGTGTGATATTTCAAAGGTATCGACATGTTCCAGAGTTTATTGGTCTTGTCAGATCAATGGAAACAAAAATTTTGAAATATTGGGGAAAAACTCCCATATTATTATTATTGCATATACTCTTGATCCTAGAGCTAAATATGTTGCATTGGACATTATGTTAAGGAATATTTCTGATAACTTTCAAAATAGTGTTTCTGGTACAAAATGCGTAGATAATAACGAGCATGTTCATAATGAAATATTTAGGCTTTATGATGAATATGTTGTGATTTCACAAAATAATGTTGTTGATACGCCTAGTAGTAGTAGCACAAATAATATTGCTACATCAAGTAGAAGTGGTTACAACAGTGCATGGGCTTTTCTGCAAACCCAAATAAACAATGTTAGTGGGAGTGCATCAAATGAGCTACAAAGGTATCTTTCTGAACCTAATCTTACTGATTTTAGTAAGGAGTTTGATGTTTTAGTTTGGTGGAAAGCAAACAAACAAAGATTTCCTATTCTTTCTATGATGGCTTGGGATGTACTAGCAATCCCCGTCTCTACCGTTGCATCAGAATCAACATTTTCACCGAGTAGACGAGTATCATTTGATTATAGAAGCAAATTAGTGCCTCCTTTAGTTGAAGCTTGTATATGTTTAAAAGATTGGTTTGTGGCAAAGGACTGTGATATTGCAAACCAAAAGGAAGAAGAAGGTATTATTGGATTAGAAATGGAATTTTTAAATTTTGATTAGATTATTTTAATTTCCACTTTTGTAATTTTTGTTTTCATCACACTTTTGTAATTTACCATTGCATTTTCTTATATATGAAGTGTTATTATCCAAGAATAATTGTATCCATCAGATTGATATTAAACTTTTAATGAAGTGATATTATTCATATTAGCTTCATATTAAATTTTTATAGTTATGTTTGTTTGAATATGAATTATTTTGATAGATATGTATTACAAGTGCAGTAGCACATACTTTATTTTTTGTCATGCACAGTATATCAGTAGCACAAACTCAATTGGACTTAATAAAGTCTGGGCTGAGCTGTGAATGTGAACTTTGGATTGCTTATAAAAATAATTTTAAATTTTAAATTGGGTTTTTTCCCGAACCCCAACCCAGCCCGTTCCTCGTCCCTCGACCTGTACAGGGCAGGGATGGGGATGAACTTTCTATAACCAGCCCTGCCCCACCCCGCCCAGCCCAATAACCGGGCTTAGTTTCACCTGCCCCGCCCTATGCACTATTCCCCCGCCCCACCCTTCCCCGGCCTAATCAACACCCCTAGTATAACTTAATAGTTAATACCTAACTTCCAAATATATAGAACAGATCAGCAGAGTCCATTATTAACAAATTAACTAGTGACCACAGCACTTACATCACAACAGGCCAGCAAGCATCAACAATCTTAGTCCTTGTTGTCATCCTCTTCCACTCCCACGTTAGCCTCTGAATTTAGTAACGAGCCTAACAATTTTACAATAAAAGAAAATTTAAAATGCAAGAGATTATTCAACATGTAACAACATATAAATTCGAAATACAAGAGATTAAATAATAAACTATTACCCGCATCAATTTTTTCAAATTCCTCCACCTCATCCATGAATTGTTGAAGATTAATTGCGATTGGAGTTAGGAGCGCGCAACCAATCTTGAGTACAAATGAGTGCTTCCACCGTGTTAGGAGGTAAAGAACTACATAATGGGTCAAGTACTCGACCTCCCGTGCTAAATACATTTTCGGAGGCAACAGATGACAGGAACCGCCAAAACATCTCGAGCTATATGAGAAAGAACTTTGTACCTAGTGGAGTTATTCTTCCACCAATCCAAAATATCAAAGACATCTCCACTCTTCTCACAATGATCCCCTAAATACCTTCTCAACCTCGAATTTGCTACCCAAGTCTTCTTTATCTTCCAAATACTTTTGAAATCTTGAAACTATAACATCCACATTTTCTTCATTATCGCCATCTTCCACTACACTCATTGCTTCACTTTGTGATTGGGTTGGCACACCTAGACCAGGATAAAATGTTGTATAAAAATTAAACAACTCAATCAATTCACGAGTCACCTTATCAACCATAAACATTGCACTTGAATCACCATACAACTCCTTAAAACAAAATGATACATACTCCATTTTCCTTCGAGGATCAAGCACCATAGCAATGTACAACAAAAGATTAACACGATCCAAGCCCCAATACTTATCATATTTTATTTGCATAGTAATACCCATAGCACTTAATCGGTCATCCATACTTTTGGCAAGCTTAGACAATCTATTCTCTATGAGGTAAAGTTCATTGAAAAAAGTATTAGATGTGACATATAAAGAACCGGAGACTCGTAAGTTGGCATTGTAAAATAGTTTCAAAAACTTCACAAATTGTCTATCATTCACCCAATTGGAAACATTAGGAGGTGACAAGATCACTTTATCTTTCTCAAACCGTTCATTCGCAAAATGTTTCTTGTATTATGCATTACACTCCAATCATTTGACAGCAAGTTCAAACTTCTCCGCCGCATCAAATATAATGTAAGTAGAGTTCCATCTAGTTGGAACATCTAAGCACAACAACTTATTACAATTAATTTTGGTTTCTTGCACACATTTGTTAAATAGTACAAGCCTATGAGCGGAAGACCTCACAAATTTAACCGCATGACGAACTTTCAAAACCGACTCATCCACCAACTCTAAGCCATCAGAAACAACAAGTTTAAAAATATGTGCATAACACCTCAAGTGCAAATACATGTGTCCTAAAATAGTCCATTCCCAATGTCTTGTGTTTAACTTCAAGTAATCAATGGCAACATTATTAGAACTTGCATTATCAACTGTAATTGTAAAAATACTACCAATATCCCGATCTTGCAAACATTTCTCAACTAGCTTACCAATGGTCTCACCCTTGTGATTTGGAACTTGACAAAAATTTAGGATTCTTTTGTGCAATTTCCAATCACTATCAATAAAATGGGCCATGAGTACTGTGTGTACCCTGGGTAAAATACTCGACAGGTGTCATCGGTGGTTGTATAAGAAGCTAAACCGAGAGCACCTGAATGTTAGCCAACCAAATCTGGACTATCGGGTAGGGCCCAACCCGGTCTCAAGAAGTCCACATACGCTCGTGGATCTTGACCCACTGGATGGGCCACGATCAGTGGGTGGAGCCCCGGTTACTGTATAAGAAGTTGAACAGTGGGCTTTTATACATCAGCCAGGCCCGCCTTAATCAAGTATGTCAGGTCCAGCCCATCAAAGTCCATCAGCGACAAATGCTCATCCAAAGGCTTATCATAGAAGTCCAAAAGACCTAGCTAGGGAGTATGCAATGTAGATTGGGCCTCCGGTCTGAGGAGTCTAGCCCAAGTATTTGCTTTCAAACTTGGTCAAATCCAAGTCCCAACTAACTGGATAAGTCCAGCAAGATTCCAGGCCAACAAAACCCACTGTTCTAGCACGCTGGAGAAGATAAAGGAAGACCCAGGTTGAACCATAGCCTATCAGATAATGCCACGTGGCAGTCGTCCTGGTCAATGGGGATTCAAACCGAAGGATAACCGCCAAATAGCATATGTGCTATCTCTGCGGGAGCATCTTCACAGTTTGAACTGCCCGAGTTCATGGAGTCGAAACTGGAGGAGTGGTTGAGCCAGCCTCCTCCGGTCCACTATAGATGCAGGAGTTCTCAACCTCCTGAACTACGAGTCTTTCACTAAGCAACCTCAATTACTGTTTTGTGGAAGCAGAGACTTGATTCCAAGTTCATCATCTTGGATACGTAGACAGCCTGATCTCATCAGGTCCAGTCTCATTGTATACCCCCATCCCATCTCAGTATGTACAAGGCTTTCATTGTAACCTTACGATTAATCAATGCAAATCTCGAGTTTGTGGATCAAATTTTTGCACTCACTCTATTTGGCGCCCACCGTGGGGTTGAATCTCCCCTCAGTTCCAGAGCCTTGAAAAGATCTCGATCCAGTCATACCGGAGAATTGCTGCAACAATTACTGGAAGTAAGAGACGTCCAACTCGTTCCAACAATGGAATAAGTCAAGTTGCTGAAAGTCAGACTGAGAACCTTTCTCCTCTATCTCCGGTTCTTGAAATACAAGAACCCCTAAATCAAGAATCAGTTCTCGAGAGTGAGGGCCATGATCATGGCTCACAAAACTCTGAAAGTGGACAACCGGAGGCAGAGAACTTAGTGGTGCGAATCACTAACAATCCTGGTGATCCAAATACAGTTAATCGAAAAGTCAGGATACAAGCATCGCAAGATCCCGAACCATCCAGAGTAGCTGATAAGTCCTCAAAAGTGTATATTTATCCCCCGAATAAGAAGAAGAAGATGAAGTTGTCTCTTCAATCAAACTCAATATTCAATATCAATTCCATTATCTTTTCCATTATGATGTTTTGTTATTTATTTATTTATTCCATGGTGTCATCATCAATGATGAGTAGCTAAATCTTCTTAGGGGGATGGTTGAAGCACTCTAGATGATGCAAAAGCACCATGTTTGTTATTATTGTTTATTGTGATTCAAAATACTTAATGCTTATTTACTTCTAATTCGCGATATGAGGTAAGTATGATTATTTGCATGTTATTGTTATCTATATTATTAAAATACTATTGTTAGGGTTTAGGGATTATATTGATTAAAGATGTGTAGTAAATTAGCTGAGAGGTGATGATTTAGTTATGAATCAATATGTTGAGTTAATTAAATTGAATAGCTGAGAGGTGACGGTTTGATTAATAAGACATATTTATTAGCATGCATAAGAGAATCCCGTTTTAATTGAGTGGAGTAGTTGAGAGGTAACTACTTGATTATTATAGGTATTAATGATTGGAATAGCTGAGAGGTGACTAATTAATTGTTATAGATTGAACATGAAGGAACAACATGTTATGTTTGCATGATTTAGTTTGTGGATACCAATTCTCCCCCCTTTGTCATCATTAATCTTCTTTACATGTCTACCATCTTCTTATAAGTTGGGGTTTATTTAATTATTGCCTGTAGGAAGTTAGAATCAATCTATATTCTTATTATTGATTCTCTTGGTGTTTATTAACAATTGTTTTCTATTGTGTTTGAGCTAAGATCTCCCCATCTGAAGTGGGTACGACCCTTGCTTGTTACTTGTCTACTGTGATAACCAATTTATACAGGCACAAGAAGGAACTTCATTATAAATCTATCTTTGGATTGTGAGGTGGTAAAACATCTTACATCAGTAGCCGCTACAAGAAGAGATCAGGGAATCATTCCCCAAGCTGCGGGATGAGGTTTTCACTGAGCAGCAGAAAGGGAAAGGGCCTGCGGCCGAATCCCCAACTGCAATCATCAAGCGGCTGACAAAGGAGAATGCAAAACTGAGAAGAAAAAAAAAAAGAACCAGGGCCGGAGATAGCCAAATGTCTTCAGCCCCGACTTCAAGTCCATCTCCCTAAAAGAAGATAAGGTTACGGTCAGGAAGTGACCAGTCTTACCCCTCATAGCCGTGATTCCCGCCCTGTTTGGGATAGGCTAGGACCGGGGAGGGATAAGATGTCTATCTCTCCAGTTCAGAAACATCGTCGCGGACGTGCAAGAGCACCCGAGCCACGTCATGGCCGCAGAGTGACCCGTAGCAAGTCTGTAGAAAAAGTCACTCCACCAGAGGGACTGCGCCGGAGGAGACACCAAAACATTCCTTTCGCCCGCAATGATTGAAGGGGAAGAAGTCCCCAAAGGGTTCACACCCATCAGAGATAACAGGAGCTGAACGTGGAACAAATGAATCAACTCAAGTTACAAGATGATTTATTTAGCTGTTACCAACAAGGCTAACCGGGACGAACAAATCAGGAAACTCACTATCTCAAGGTTGGTTGTGTCACCTTTGGCAGAAGAGGTCAGGAACCACATAGTCCCGACCAACTTCAAGCAGCCACCCTTTGAACAATATGATGAGACGAGCGGTTGCCCGGTCCAACATGTCCATGAACTACAAGAGCACCATGGCCATCTGGGACCATGATGACAGGCTAGTCACAAAGATGTTTGCTCACAGACTTGGTATCACAACCTGCCACCCGCATCCATCCGTACATTTGTGCATCTGGCAGAATTATTTGAGGAAAAGTACCGGTTCAATGTTAAGACCAAGAAAGGAGCTGAAGTCTTATTCTCCCTGCAGATGGACCGGAGCGAGACACTCAGGAACTTCGCCAGAAGGTTCCGAACTCTATTGTCAGAAGTACAGGGCGCATCTGATAGCATCGTAGTTCAAGCTTTCAAATATGCCTTGAACAATAATCATGAAGAACTGTACCGGTCACCAGGGGTGTTTTTCGAGCCGAGCGAGCCGAGCGAGCCGAGCTTTGCATGTTCATCCCGAGCCGATCTCAATTTATGAATCGAGCTTTGTTTCATGTTCAAACTCGGCTCGCGAGCTATTTATCAAGCTCGAGCTCGTTAGGCTCGTTTAGCTCGAGTCGAGCTTGAGCCCTCCAAGCTCGAGTCAAGCTCGAACCCTCCAAGCTCGTTTAGCTCGAGCCGAGCTCGAGCCCTCCAAGCTCGTTTAGCTCGTTTTCAGCCTTTTTCCAGTATAGAACATATCATTTGAAATAAATAAAAAATAGTTCTCAATGGCCAAATACCACTTCAAATAGTGTCAAATACATCAAATAGTCTGGCTAGTTCGTCACACCAATTAAAATATTACAATCTCATAAAAAGCAAACCATTACGACGTTACAAAGTTCATAACCAACATGATTGGAGGAAAAACAACAAATTACAACACCAGAATGTTTTGCATCACTAAATTAAAATTAACATAAACTGAGCATCACCAAACTGTCAACATAAGCCGAGCATCACCAAAATGAACTGAAAGGCCACAAACTAAATGTATTGCATCACCTAACTGCAAACAAAATAAAAAGAAAAAAAAATTATTTTTGCAGCATAATGACCTTCTCCATTCTCCAATCAGTAAATGTCGAAGAATAAAACATAATGACCTGGATAACATAGCATATTATATATATATATATATATATATATATAACTGGAAAAATAAATATAGTATATGTTTCTAAGGTGACTACTGAACACTACAAAAAAGTTCTTTGTGATCAGAAGGCATGCATGTCGGTCCATCTACAGTACAACAGACTACTGAAATTTAGAACATAAAATTTAGAACTACTTTGTTGAATCTCAATAAAACTCATATGGCTAAATATTCCTTAAGACTTACTATATCTACAGCTAGCCATGGACTCTTTCTGGGAAACATTCATATGAAAAAGAGCATCAACATATGAAAAAGAGCATCAACTAGCTAGTCTAGACAATCTTCTTCTTAATATCATTTGCGTGCAATAAGATGATAGTAAGCCTTTTCTTTCACATGGATCACATGAAAAAAATGAACTTAAGTTGAAGATCTTACCAATTACCAATAAGCCAACACAATAATCCAACATTCCAACAAGCCAACAACATAACCTGAAATCAAACACACACGTTAAGATTGATATTTACAAAAGTAATACAAAATTCATAAAGTTAAACAAGATAACACAAAATTATAACTATTCAAGATGTTACTATATACTTACATCGTCAAACTTATTCTAAACTTGAAACTCAACCCGCAACCAATTTGAGGCACAAAGAAGTCCTTCCACTGTGTCATCACCTAATGAAGCTCGATCATCATTGATAACTCTACGTCCGGTACTAAAAGCTGACTCAGAAGGTACAGTAGTTACAGGAATAGAAAGAATGTCGCGAGCCATCTTTGACAACATTGGGAACTTCAAAGTGTTTGATTTCCACCAAGTCAAAACATCAAACTTTTTGCCTCCACCCATTAAGACGTCTTCTTCAAGATAAATGTCTATCTCTTTTCGGCTTGGTAGAACACTAGCTACTTGTTGCTTTGACCCACATTTCAAATTCATTCTTGTCATCATTTTCAGTCCTACTCGCACCCCCACCACCATCTTGACCATTGTCTCCACTTCCACCACTTGCTCCCTTGGCGACGTAGTCATCATAAAGCTTATGCAACTCTTATCGAATAGAATCAAGTTTTCTTTCTCGTTCCACTTCTCCATATAGTTTCGCAAATACATACTCAATCAACATCATCTTGTTTCGAGGATCTAAAACAACAGCTATTACCATAAAAAGATTGCATTCCTTCCAATACTTGTCAAACTTTTCCTTCATCCTTTGAACCATAATCTTCATGAATTCTCTTGAGTCGTTAGCCATATCATCAAAGATTTTCCTAATCTTCCAAACTTCAGGAAAATACAAATTTGATGTTGTATAGTCACGACCCGAGAAAATATCAGTTATTTTATCAAAAATAGCCAAAACCTTGCACACATCATGAGCTACTATCCAATCATCTTCGGATGGCAATGAACAATATGTAGTGTATCTATCTGCATACCTAGGAAAAACATCTTTGAAGATGAGTGCTCTTTCCAACATCAGAAATGTCGAGTTCCACCGGGTGACACAATCAAGAATCAAAGACTTATCAGTGGGCAAAGACATATTCTTGACAACTTCATTGAACTTGTAAAGACGTGAAGGGGTTAAAATGATGAACTTTACACTTTCACGAACATTTTCTATAGCATTCATTAGTGGACTCAACCCATCCTATACCAAGAGATTCAAGATATGTGCTCAACACCTAACATGGAATATCTTCCCACCAAAGTAGAGTGCATCTCTTCCTTGAAACTGTTCTCTCAAAGATCTAATAGCCGCATCATTTGAAGAAGCATTATCAAATGTAATGGTGGAAATCTTGTTTTCTATTCCCCATTCAGAAAGACATTCAAATATTTTATCAGCAATGGCAACTCCACTGTGCGGAGGTGGCAACAAACAAAAATTCAATATCCGATTTTGCAACTTCCACTCCACATCTAAAAAGTGTCTAGTGATGCACATATATCCTTTGGTTTGGTTAGAAGTCCACAAGTCGGACGTTAAGCTAATCCTACCAACACCAGTAAACATCACCTTCATCTTTTCCTTCTCTTCCACATATAATTTCATTCCATGGTCTCTAATGGAAAGGCGACCAAAAGGCTCATATTTCGGGTTAAGCATCTTATTATGAATTATAAACAACTTGTGCTCAACAATCCTAAAAGGATACTCATAAACCATGATCATCTTGGCTGTTATATCTTTGACTGCTTCCTTATCATACTTGTAAGTCGACAAAGAACCACTATTTCCAATAGAATCATAGCTTAAAAGTGATTGAGTTGGACCTTTACCTTGACCAGAAATTTTAGCTTTACGAGCAGTGCATATCTGTATGTGCCTTTTGTAGGTAGTGGTTGGCGCCCCTTTGCAAATAGACAAAGTTTGGAAGCAGTGTTGGCATTTCACAATCTGTTTACCATTTTCCGTCACTTCTTTAACATCTTCGCAAACCGTCGAAAACCTTTTTTTTTGTTTTTTAGGCTCTGTTTTCTGATTCTCTTGAGATGGAATTGTTGCCTCGTCAACTTGCTCAACTTCCTTATCTGCGGTACTCTCATCAATAGCTATAGGAGCTGTTGAGGAAGCTCCTAAGTCGACCGAAAGCTCGGGATTTGGAGTCAACATAATCTAAAACAAAAATATAGATAGATAATTCAGCCATTATAAACAAACAAATAAATAAAAAAACAACAACTATTGATTTGTATAACGACATAAACATAAAGAAGAATCAATTCAAAGTTATCATATTTCTCAATACGTAACCACTCAAGAACCAAATTTTGATAGACTAGAAACAAATTTTTTGAGGTGAATAAAAACACAATCCTAAGGTAACTAAACATATATACATGAGAGGCATTGGACTATGATCTGTGATGCATTCTTATTTTTTGTTTACATGTATTGATGTTACTTCAAGCAAGAAAAAAAAAACATGGATTGCATTGCAACCCAACGTAGCCCAGTATCCCACCCTTGAATTGTATACCAAAATTTCTCAAGAAGTGGGTAGTGTACCAAAGGGCATACGTCGTCAACACTCAGAAATAAAATCAAAATTCCAACTAGATTCAGTAATAATTAGAACTTCACGACATCATCAAACTCTTCAAAATCACAAGACAATCAACAAAACCCAATCCAAATTTTCATATCATTTACTCAAAATCCACAAATGTCTTCAAATTACTTAATTATAGATTGATAAAACCGGTGCAAACTTAACTAACCTACAATTACAGGCAAATAAGCTCTAAACAAGTTCAAATAAATAAAAAAAAACCTAAAAATTTCAAACAAAAATTTAGCAAATTACCAGCCCTAATTCCAGAAGCACCAGCTTTCTTCAAACTTTTTTTTCTTAACAATGATGCTACCACCAATGAACTAGAGATGAAGATGGTTAGATGAAGATGAAATTGATTTATGAAGATGGTTATTGGTTAGATTGAGTTAGAGAAGAAGAAGGAGACGTGCAGACGGCTAGGTTTCTAACAGAAACTTATGCTGTTATGTTGATATATAGTGGGGTAGGATAGGAATAACATATATTAGTGGGGATAGGATGGGTAATATAACCTAACTGTATATAAATTCGAGCTACTCGGCTCGGCTCGAATAAAGCTCGGGATCGGCTCGAGCTCGAGACGAGCCTAAAATCTGTTCAAACTCGGCTCGTTTTACAAGATGAGTGAGCCCGAGCCGAGCTTTAATCGACCCGAACACGAGCCGAGCTCGAGCTGCTCAGCTCACATAACACCCCTACTGGTCACTGGCAACGAAGTCTCCATCTTCTGTTTCAGCCTTGTTCGAGAAAGGAGAAAGATACGCTCAGGAAGATGACGATCTGAAAGTTAGGGCAAGGAGACTTGCCGGAGGCCAAACTTCTGAAAAGCCGCAGAGGGCAAAAGAAGAAAGCCCCGGTAGGGACCGCAAGAAAGAAAAAGCCCCTGACAGGAACAAAGATAGGAAGGGAAAGGCACCAGCTTGGCAACCCGACCACCGGTCTGAGAAACCTACCGGGGGCTAATGCAAGGAGAGGGAATTCACACCCCTGAGGTTCCCGATCGAGGAAGTGTTCATGAAGATCAAGAACAGAGGACTGCTTAACAAATCTGCCCTTCCCCGACAGACCCGGAGAGCAGGAAAGATAAGTTCAAGAAGTGTGATTATCACAATAATTATGGTCATGAGCTAAAGAACTGCAGATCATTGAAGTATGAAATGCAGCGTTTGGTCGACGCCGGCCTCATCCCTAACATGGTACACACCAGAGCAATCGAACAGGTGAAGACTAGAAATTGTATGGTGTATGTCTGCCATGTTCGGGCACCCGGTTCTTCCAAAACAGAAAGGAGGAATTGTGCGCGAGAGAAGCTCCGGGGGATAGGACATGTCCATGAAGTCGGACAGCTCAACTTCAACGAAGGGACAAACACTGAGTCCATCGTCCCCGGGGGTCTGGCATTCACTAAAGAAGATGAAAGGGGCGTGCATTATCCACACAATGACGCCCTGGTAATCACAACTTGGATTGGCGTCTACCGGGTCCGGCGAGTCATGGTCGACGCCGGCAGCACCTCCAGTGTCATGTTCTCATGTGCATAGGTGAAAAAATCGAAAATATCAGGCGGATATTCACGAATTTTGCCGGAACAGCATACGAATAATAAACGAAATATAAACCTCCCCATGCCGATCGGATTTTTACGAATATTTGCAAAATATTCGAAAAGTACGAAATTTACGAAATTTTTGATTCTGAAATTAACACATTTATTTTTAATTCTCAACAAACTAGAACTTTCGATGAGGTTATCAAAAAAGGGTCCAAAGATTAGCAATATGAATATTTCTTGTTAATGGGGATTTGTTAAAACTAAACAAACAAATAAACAATCATCTGACTTTTCCACATTGATTTAGATAACTAGATAAAACATAAGAGTTGTCTTCCCAATTCCCAAGTATGCGATGTTTGAGCTTTGCTTCTGTGTAGGACCACTTGACCGACCACTTGACCGACTTGGAAATGATGAAAAACATGACCAAATGATGAAAAACATGACTTCAAATGCAGATGAGTTTTATCATAATACTTTTATTTCTTACTTTTATTCCTTTTCTCTTTTTTCATCAGCTCTTTTGGATTTGTTTGCTAAAAGCCTGAAACTCTATTTCTTTTGATTTTCTGTGACTTTGGTTTGGGCCTTGCAAGTTGCCCCTTGTCTTCCCTACATCAATAATTCTTCCATGATCGATAATTGGTTTGGTATCAATGCGTTATTTTTCATCTATAAATGTAGCTTAGCAAACATCATCCGCAGACAGAATAGCTTTTATAGCATACTAGATCTTTCTCTCATCTCAAACCAACCGAGCAATATGGTTGTATTTCGAATTTAAGGTGTATTTCGGTTATGTAATGAGCTACTAGTTTCTCAAACATGATGTTATTTAGCATGTTGAAATTTTCTTCTCTAAATTTGCAGGCAGCAGCAACTGAAGGGCAAGAGGCCAGTGTAGTTACAGATTACATTTTAAAGGTATCATTTCTGTGTAAGAATATTTTAGTCTTTAATTTTTTATTTTTTTTTAAAGAAATCCCAGAACAAGTTCTTATTCTATTATTCCTTATGTTTTGAACCTTAGATTATTAAAGTTGAATGAAATGTTACCATATTAATGTTTGTATAAATTTTTAGTAAAGTTGAATAAAATTTTTAGTAATGTTACCAAGCATGTATATTGGATGGAAATTAGATAAATGATTTAATATAATGAAATTCATGAGAATAAAATTATATTATTAGAAATTTATCTAGATTTATTATATATTTATATGTAGATATTTAAGCATGTTTAATATATTAATGTAGAAGATGTATAAGCATATATGTTTTATTTATAACTTAGATAAATTAGTAATATAGCAAATTAATTCATTTGATGAGATAAAAGATATTAATTTGGTAATGATAATAGAATTCTATATTACTTAATGGAATCTCACCGAACTTTACGAAATAATAAAAAACACATATAATTTACAATGTGCAGTACAATATGCCTAGAAAGAAAGATATTGATTGGTCTCATTGCAAAGAAGTCGAAGGAAACCATAACGCTGTGATCTGTAATTACAGCGGAAAACAATATTTGGGCGGTGGGATAACTCGATTCAAGAAACACTTAGCTGGTGGTGATCCCAATGTTGAGATATGTAGCAAATGCGGTAAAGAAGTTAGGGACTTGTTTAGGAAGATCGTCGATAAACAAGTAGAACGAAAAAATGCAAAAGTAATTGTTGAAAAAGAGTTCCACGACGTCTTCTTACACGTCCCAGTGTCGTCAAAAGATGAATCTGGTGATGAAGAGGCCCGTGATATACGACGAGCTATGTAGGACTCGTTAGCCGATCAATGGAATGAAAACCAGGGTTATCGGCTTTCTCGAAGTCAAAGTCAATTTGTTGACTCACGGAGAGAAGCAGGTTCCGGGTCTGGCACACAAAAAAGAAAAAAATCAAAACAAAGCAAAATCACTCGAATATTGCGGTCAGGAAGCTTGAGAAACTCACATGATCCGGAGTTGATTGATCTTGACACAGAGAGACTACCAGATACTAGACAATCTACCATACCCTCGAAGTTTGATAAACAAAGAAATAAAGGTTAGGGAGCAAAATTCAAAAATTTGTTCGCTAAAATGGCTCACTACGGGGGTATCAACGCCAATCAAATAGTCGGTAACAACCCGTATACCCAACCTTGTATTGATGTTGCTTACATGGCTAGTTTGGGAGTTAAAGTTTTCACCAGGTATGAGTTGATGGGTCCTGAGCTGAAAAATATCATAAGCGGGTGTGACATGTTCATTGACAACTTGAGGAAGAAGTGGTCTCTATATGGTGTTACAATTATGTGCGATGGTTGGACTGGACCAACCAAGCATTCCCTAATGAACTTCATGATCTACTGTGACGGCGACACTTGTTTTAATAAGTCTGTCGACGTGTCCGGGGCTTACAAAGATGCAAACCTTTTACGGAATGAGATGAAAAAAGTTATCGACTGGGTTGGCAAAGAATACGTCGTACAAATCGTAACCGACAGCGGGGCAAACTATAAGAAAGAAGGAGAAGATCTATGCAAGCTTCCTGGTAATTCTTGCAACAATCCACCAAATTTAAATATTATAAAATATCCACCAAATTTCTATTAACAAATATTAATTCACTTTCAGGATATAATATGCTCTGGATCGGATGCGCAGCGCATTCGGTCGACTTGATTTTGAAAGAGTTTTGTCGTAAAGACATGGTTGCAAATCTCTTCGCACAAGCTCAGAAAATCACTAAGTACGTGTACAATCATTCACAAGTATGTGACTTGATGAGAAATTGTTGTGGTGGTGACATCGTCAGGCCTGCCTTAACGAGGTTCGCGACGAACTTCATGGCCCTGCAATCCATGTTAAATAAGATGGAAGGCCTTAAACAAATGTTGGTGCATACAGATTGGATTACGATCCGAGAACGTCAAAGAGATAGAAAAATGCAGGAAGTTGAAGACATCATCAACAAACATCAATTCTGGAGAGATGTGAAGGAATTAGTTGAGTGTCTTCAACCTATGGTGGAGATATTGAGGAAGGTCGATGATGATAAAATCCCTTCGATGGGGTTTTTATACAAGTGGATGATGAACTTAAAAGATAAAATTAAGAAAACAAAAAAAATACCCAAAATGGTGTTTGGATTTGGTAGAACGCAGATGGGAAAGGCAATTATCCTACACACTGCATAAAGCTGGTAAGATTAATTAAATCATTTTGTCATTTAATAGTACAAAACTTTTGAAAACGTTAATAACATATTCGTATAAACAACATATTGGTTGAATCCGGCTATCCAGTATGGACCCGACTCAGGAGACGTCGTGTATAACTCTGATCTTATGAATGCCATAAAAAAAACTATTAAAAGGTTAGTCAGCAACGAAGACAAACAAGCTGACTGTATGAATGAGGTATAGTCATTTACAAATTACAATAATACAACTATTGATACGTAAGTTAGTAGATGTCTATCTAACCAAATTGGCAATGTGTTTATGTTTGAGGATATTTCGAGAGCGAACAGGTTCCTTTGGTACTGTTTTGGCGCAAAAGTCTATTTTTCGCCAACAACCTGGTGAGTTATTAAAAGTCTTGAAATAAAATTTGAAAATTATAAAACGAGATAACATACATTGACACTACTATTTTGTATGTTATCAGTTGAGTGGTGGGTAAACTTTGGCACTGATGCTCCAAGCTTGAGGTTTTTAGTAATACGAATCCTCTCGCAAACGGTCGCATCCTCTGGATGCGAACGGAACTGGAGCACATTTGGCATGCTAGATTCCAACAGGCGAGCAACAGTTACAATGCCAAATTTGCATGACCTGGTGTACGTCCACTACAACTTAAGGCTGAAAGCAAAACATACAAGAAGGGTGGCAAAAATTGACAAGATTTAGTTGACCTGACTGAATTGTATCCCGCTGACGATAAGGATGATGCACCAATGGATTGGATCGTTAACGAAGATGGACTTGATCTCGAACTAGATCAAACACCTCGGATCCCAAACGCGGAAATTGCTACGAGGCTTAATGTGAGGGTTGAAGACAATATTTTGCCCGAAGAACCACGACACACAATGTTTGACGTCCGCGATTCTCCTGATGACCCCGTTGGGGACCATTCCAATATTCGTGGTGATGGTAATGACCTGTTCAGAAGTAAATCAATTCCACGTTCACGTTCACCTTCCGATGATGATGATGATGATGGAGGCGGTAACCAAAACGTAGATGTTGGTCATCAAAGGGGAAGATCAGAAGCCAGTGATTCACTAAGAGAACGCACCCCAGAAGCGATCCGTTGTACGGGGGAGTCTCAATTTCTTTTTGCCACCTAAGATGAAGACCATGTTGTATGGCAACAACCAAGAGAAGGAAAACGACCTCGATAGAAAAGACCGCATCCTAAAACGGAAACAGAATCATCTAGGGTATCTTCCCAAGGTTCATGGAACATTTCTGACCAGTTTTCTTCCCAAGATTCGTGGAACCTCCCTTATTCTCAAGGCAACATCCAACCTACCTATGTTCAATTTTCTTATGGTAACATGGGAACCTCCCAAAGTGATGATTCCAGTGTACCATCTTACCAAACCCAACCAGATTTCAGTGGTTCTTGGTTTTCTAATATAGGGAGTTGGTTGGCCCCAATGACAAGTGGGTCGGATGTGCAGTCAGCCAATACATTAATGTCGGTTCAACAATACTCGGAATTTCCTATCTTTGAATCATTTGCTCTGTATTGTATGGATCAAGATGCATATTATATGCATATTGACCAATTCAGGTCGTACGAGCAAACAATGTCATGGGAATATTACTTTACTGAGTTCGTCCCCACACGTATACGTCTCGAAGCTCATCGGTTTGACTTGGGGCGTCTATCATTCTAGGGTTAGCATGTCTTTTATTTTGATTATTAAAATAAAAATATGGGTTGAGTTGTTATGAGGTTGTTTGTATTTAGTTCTTATAATAGAAACAAATAAAAGTTCCCTGAATATCCGCCCGATATTTACGATTTTTTTACCTATGAGTAAAACTATCTTGTGTAATAGTTTTGTCTTAGATTCCTTGTATGATTTGTCGCGTGTTTAATTTGCAATGTATGTTTTTCTTTTAATTATAAGTTTATACATTGAAACCAGAAGAAAAACATGTCAATAGCAGAAAACCTCCTAATTTTTCGAATTTTTCGTGAATATCCGCGAATATTCGAGAAATATTTCGCGAGAACCATTTTTGCCAAACCTCCCAATTCTGACATTGGGGTCCGGATATTCGTGGAATATACCGATTTTCCTAGGGTCGAATATTCAGATTTATTCGAAATTTTCACCTATGCTCATGTGCCTACAAAACTATGGAGTTATCCAAGGTTCTTATTGAATCTGATGAGACTCTTATCTATGGGTTCAACAAGGAGCCAGCTTAGTCCTCCGGGCGGGTCCACCTGCCAATCACGGTGGAATTCAATACCGTCGGGATAGACTTCCTGCTGGTTGACTCCCCCTCCTGCTACAATGTCATCTTGGGGAAGGACTGGATTAATCAGATGAAAGCAATCGTGTCCACCTTCAACCAAAGCCTCAATTTCCCTACTCCCAACGAAATTTGCAGGGTCAAAGGAGATCAAATGATGGCTTTCAAATGCCACCTCGATACTGTCAAAGGAAAGTTTATTTCAGTGACCAAAGGAAATACTATTTTCCTGACGGACTCTCATCAATAGCAACCAGCTCCCGGCAAATCTGTCAAGGGGAAGCCAGACTTGAAAATCGGGGTATCACCAGCGGTCGACGAGCTAGAAGAAGTCATAGTGGGACTGGAGTCTCACAAAACTACTTATATCGCGTCCGGTCTACCAAGGGCTGAGAAGGATCTCTTGATCACACTACTCTGGCAGAATCACCATGTTTTCGCACGGAGCGTCAGCGAAATGCCAGGAATTGACCCTTCAATCGCCTGTCATAGGCTGGACATTGATCCTCAGCACAAGTCGGTCAAGCAGAAACTGAGGCGAATAACACCAGATCGAAAGCTAGCAGTAAATGAAGAAGTCGACTGGTTACTGTCAGTCAACTTCATTAAACCAGTCATCTACCCCACGTCTCAAACATCATGGGTTGTCCCAAAGAAGAACTGTAAGATTTTCGAGTTTGCATCGATTTTGCTAATCTCAATAAAGCATGTCCTGTGCACCCGTATCCACTCCCCAGGATCACAGACATGGTGGACGCCACCGCTGGTTACCAGAGGTTATCCTTCATGGACGCCTATTCTGGATACAACCAGATTCCACTTCATGAAAGAGATCAGGAACATACTGCATTCATCACTGACCGGGGGCTTTACTGCTATTGGGTGATGCCATTTGGTCTGAAGAATGCGGGAGCAACGTACCAGAAGCTAGGGGTGGCAATCAGGTCGGGTCAGGTCAGGTCAGTTGGGTTTTCAGGTCTCGACACCCAAACCTAAACCTGACCCGATGAAGGTATTTTTTTCTCAAAAAATGAAACCTGAACCTGACCTGTCGGGTTATCAGGTCAGGTTCTGGAAGGACCTAAAAAAAAATATAACTTAATACAAAATAATTAAACTCCACAAAATTCGAAGATTTTTAAAGGATTAATTGGAGTGAAAAATCTAAACTCCACAAAATTTTAATCTCTGTCAAGATATGATAATGAACATTAAACAATCTTCAGTGATAATATACAACCCAACCTAGGTAAATCCATAAAGAATATAAGGTAAAGAATGCGTACCTCCCACTCGGCGAATCGATGGTCAATTGAATGGGGTCCACTTGTACACACACGCTTGGATGTTTGGCATAAACGACGAAGGTGATATAAGTCTGTGCACCCGGATGGATGCTAGACGGACTTGAAGTTGGAAGCTTTTTATGGAACCGCAATGAAGGACGAAGGATGGTAGGCACACAAATCTCGTATTTCTCTCAGGGGAGAGGTACTGCAAATCGAAAATTAGATAGGACAAAGACCCAACAACCAGGGAGGCAAGGCCGACAGAACTGTGCTGGAGTGGCAAAGTTCTGACTACGCAAGGTCGCTAGGTTGCGAGTTGGACTTGCGGTAGTGGTGAGTTGACTAGCTCCTGTTTACTCATGTCCTATTCTGTTGACTTGGTTTCTGCTGTGTGATGACTGTACTCTTGTCATATTCCAGATATGTAGTGATCCCTGAAACAATAATAAAATTTTAAATTAGACTAGCTTACTACTAACACCATAAAAAAAATAAAAAAATAAAATTAAGAAAGGGTGGGTAGGTAAGAAAGATGGGATTTTTGAGTTCTCGGTAACGTACGATAGATGGATGTCGCGAAGTGTCGTTGACTCAACTTAATTATATCAATAATCCTTCTAAGATTCGAGTATAGCGACAAAGAATACTACCAAGGAGATGTCACAATATTATAATGAACTAATTTAACTACTTCTAATCTAACTATGATTAATAATACGGAGTAAGATCAATAAAGGGAATAGGGGACATGTTCATCTCATGAATTCACCACAATTATAACCTAATTAATATCCATGTTCTTAGCTATTCACCTCTCAGCTGTTGTAGCTCATTAGCTCACCTCTCAACTATTGTTAGGATAGATAAACACTGACATCTCAACTATTACGTTTAATTATTTTACTTGAGATGTATGAATATAGTGGATGAAACCCATAGTAATATTCTATTAAGTAATCAATCATATGGTTCCACCCATGTAAGTGTATGTATGTCATCTTCTAAGCAATCCATGTTTATATTAAAACCTACTTGTTATGTACTCACCTCTCGGGTATTGTAAGTATTAAACATATAGGCATGGAAGACATACAAGAACAAAAAGAGTAAACTAAACATACTACTTTTCTCTCGATACGGCAATATAAAAGTATTATTATTACTTCTTGTATGAAAACGATTCAATTAACAACAAACATAAAAACTAAATTACAATCATGGTTTCATCCATGAAGGCTACTTATCCCCTAAGGGTTTAGCCTTCCATTGATGAAAAATAACTCATCATCAATAAGAAGAACATACTTTTATTGCTATTAAACCTTAAAAACCTAATACACTTGCATAAGAATAGAAATCTCTTCAAGAGGTTTTGAAGAGAAGAAGTACTCCAAGATGCCAAAAGTTACAAAACCCTAGTTTTCACTAGTATATATACTGATCGTGCACGCAGACTTGTTTAAACACGTCAAGTCGACGATAGGATAGAAATAGCTCGGTGTGTGATCCATGGGCTTCAGGTCGGCACAGGTCCCAACCATCAGTTTACTGGTCAACTCGCCAAGTGGCGAGTCTGACTTACGGGGTGGCAGGTTGACTATTGACTTTTTACTCTCCTCCAGTTGGCGTCTATTATGCAAGTTGTATAGATCAGGATACTTCTGTCCTATTGGAATTTGGTTCGGTGGTAATACTCCTCTAAGCTTAATACAGTCGAGGCTTCCTTTTTGGCTTTAAAGTCTTCTTTCTCTTGGACTTGGGTTTCCTCTTTCTTGTAGGAGTCTTCGAGGAGGTGGACTTGGAGCTTTAATTCACTTTGATTTATAATCCATCAACTTAAGCCCAATACTTAGTATTTTAGGCCTTAATTTAAGTAAGTGAGAGTTTAGGCCCATGAAATATAATAAACTTGAAAATAAGAATAAATGAGGCATTAAATCGGTCAAATTATCGAAATTGACAACAATGTTTACAAAAAATTTCAATTATGACAATATATTTCAAATATAACACCAACGTTTGTTATCGTATCAAACCAAGTTTAGCTCCGACACCTTTTTTAGTGACCCATTTGATGTGGGCGTTAAACTTGGTTGTCATGAATTGATATGATATGAAACGTTGGTGTTATATTTGAAATGCATTGTTATAATTGAAATTTTTTGCAAACATTGTTTTCAATTTTGATAGTTTGACCGATATTAAATCACATAGGAGTGAGCAAAATACTATTCGGAAAGTATTAAAGAATAAGACATTTGTGCTCTTATCAGGAGTCTATCACCACAGCTTGATGTTGGGACTCTCAAGCGTCACCTATGTGTTGCACTATTGCAAGAGCGTGACGCACCCCTACCAAATCATTGTCGAAATATTTTCTTCTACACACATGAATCAATTATCTTGTCTCCTCTTACTTAGAGGAACATTAACTGTGACCTACTAGTACTACAGAGGATTTTCACGAGGCTCCAACAAAGCTTGTGTTTTCTTAGTACTAACCTGGAAGCCTTATCAGATAATATCAAGTTACATGTGCTGTTTTGTACAATGCTCATTGAAAGGGCGCGAAATAGTCGTTAATTAGATCACGTTTTTCAAAACCTTACTTTGACTAAATAAAATGAGTATAACTTCAAGAAAGGGTTATCGAATCCACGTCTAAAAGAAAGCCAAGTTAATTGAAGAGAAGAAGTTCATTTATACCAATCTAGAGAATGAAGGGACAAATATATTGCAAAGGTATTAATGATTAACTACTAAGAATGCACAGAGAAATAATTTTAGAAAATAAATATGATGAGACTTCAAGGGATTGAATCCTCCAATTCAAACGTGTAATAATTTACATAAAGAATTTTCAAGATTAATCTGTAGATAGATACTAGTACAGACTAAGATGATTCGAAATGCATAATAGAGAGATAAAACAATAGACACACATTCTATCTACATTAGAGTTTATTGATTCTATAAAATCAAAGATACTTTTTATCATTAAAAATGTAAGAAAGAACTACAACGCAATGTACGCCTATTATAATGTTGGTAAGAAGGACTACGTTCATCTTTTAGACCGTTACGCAATGTGTTCCCGAATAGTTATAGCAAAGCTTAATATCACCTATTAAAAAAATTTAAAGAACTAAGAAGAAAGTAAATGAACATCGTTATATTTTTTCTTTTCACAAATAAATCATTGCAATCACTTACCCCTAACATTTTCTCGAACATGTTGCAGGTTTTATGGGTGTTAACAAATTTAGACCCGACATGTTTAATTAGTAGGTCAGGTTCGGGTTTAAGGAAAATGGTTAAACAAGTCATGTTCGGGTTTAGGAAAAAACACCTCAACCTTTTAAGACCCGACACGATTGTCACCCCTCGAAAAACGTGAACCAACCGAGGACTGCATTTTAATTGGACTAGTTTGACTTCCTTCTCACTAAATTAGAAGAAAATCAGACCCCCCTGTTCAATTCTTCCATGGCAGAAACGTTTTAAGAAAAAAAGAAAAAAAAGGAAATACCGCGTCATTGCGTCAGGGTCGAGTCGTAGCTTCTCCTTCCAAAGTCCAGATTCCACATTATATTCCCTCTCTCTTTTTTTCTCTCTCTCTCGTGGTAATGGCAGTTACAGATGCTTTTCGCTTTCGTTGAAAGAAAGGTGAGTGAATAAGACAAGTCTTCTAACTAGGTTTTCTCACAGAAGAAATTGTTAGCTTGTTTATCTTCATCTTTCATTCTCATTCCACTATCGCTTGCTTTTAGGTTCACCAGCTTTTTCTTTCGATACATTTGTTTGTTTGTTTGTTTGTTTATAGCTACTTGATGTAATGATGTGATGTTTAAATGTCGATCATGATCATTTAATTGTTTTTAGGTTTTGAAATCAAAGAGTTTTAATGTTTTTGATTATTGTGTAGTTATTGTTTATGATTTCAGAGTTTTATTTTAAAGATTTGTTAGAATTTCACATTGTTTTTATGATGACCAAAATAGATTTTCAGACCAAATTTGTGATTCATGGTTTGTACATTATTTAGGGTTTTAGACTTGTAATTTTTTTGAATTTGGGTTTGAGATGTTGATTATCACATTTCTTTATGAAAAGTCTTTTATCGGAGAATTTGGCTGTTAGAATTTTGCGATTATGATTCAATCAGCTTCTCAGATGGTTTTCTGATTTTTGGTTTAGAGAATTCATAGTTTGTGTTTAACTTTTTACGATTAATTGAGAAAATTTAGGTAATTATTGTTTGGGCGAATGAGACCTAGATTCTGTAGAGGTTACATTTTATTAGAGTTTGGAAAATCTGTTCACTGACTGAGATAGTGAGTTTTGAGACTGTTTCACTGCAACTATGGTTTACATATTCTGTGTATTTTGCTTTTACCTACCACAATGATGGATTTAAATAATGAGGTTTTGTACAGAAACAAAAACAGTGAAACTTTGACACTGTTCTTCTTATAAATCACTTGTTAGCAATTTCAGTAATCCCAAAGTGGATTTTGGTCTACTGGTTTACAGTGCTGTGGTTTTAATGAATATGTTCCCTTTTATTGTTTGATAATTCTAGGCAAAATATTTGTCGTTTTGGAACTTCCCTGGTTTTGAACATTCTGTAATGTGTTTTTTCAGAGAAGCATCTTGTTGACCTCGAGGGCATATACTAGTTGACACTGAAATATCGATACACCAGTGACAAACAGCTTTTCAGTTCAAAATAAAATATTAGTTTCATCCCCAATCATTCAAAATTCAGCGACCAGGTTCAGGGGCTGATTTGCCCCAGAGTGGGGAGTACAACCCTTTCCCTGTTGCTAGGCGGGTTAATTCTTTCCATGCTGTTATGATGGACGACGACTTGGAGGATGGAAATTTGGGGCTTAGGACCAGGACTTTCCCTTCAATGCGAAGTAAAACATATGTCCCATTGGTAAAGATCCGTCTCTTGTTTTTGTATTTTCTATTCGACTTGTTACATCTTTTTTTCTTGAGCATTTAGGTGTAAATCAAAATTTTATCTGATTTTTTCATGTTGTTAGGATGCTGTTACAAATAAACCCATTGTTCACCATGAGCATGAGTACATGACCCCAACATGTAGCTATGCTAGATGGCAGTTTACTTCTCTTGAAATTTTATAATGCATACACTGTGAGCTCATTTTCTAAGTTATGTTATTTAAAGTTTTAAACAGATTTATGGACTTATGGTTACTACAGGAGAAATAGAACCCTATAAACATGAATATAAATTAATATAGTCAAATGTACCAGTTCATTTGAGATTGAAAGTTGTTACCCCCCCCCAATGAAAAAGGAGCACAACTCGTACATAAGCTAGATTGCAGTAAAAAGGATGAATGCCAAATTCTAAGATAAGTCAGAACTTTAGATTCAGACATTTTCAGAGGACTTCCGTTTGTAATGTTTTATTGAATTTCCAGGAGGTATTTTAGAGACCAAGGCATATTAAATAGAGATTTGAGGATCTTTTCAATATCTCTTTTTATGTTTAGAAATTCGAGATTCAAAATCATTTGATGTTACATCAAATGGACCAATTTGCAGTCTCTCCAAATGAAAATATGAAAATATTCCTTCCAATTCAGTCATGGTAATGACATGACCAATGTTTTGTGTGATCCACCAGTGCAAAAAGACGAAAAGTATGTTTTAAATTTGATAGTCTTTGCGACCTTGTCACTTGTTCTGAAGAAAAAGATTAGGACTTAAGATTGAGTGGTAATGCAATATAGGATCTCTCTCTCTTTTTTTTTTTTGATATAACGAAACAATTACATAAAAGTAGACAACACCCATAACACTATGTTCTCAAAAAAATAAAATAATAAAAAAAAAAAAACTGAAATTTTGTTAGAAGCTGGACAACTATGCAAAGCTGTGTATGAAATCCTCAAAAAGGACAGTTGACATTGATTATCTACTTCTGTGGGTTGTAGAAGTTTTGTTATTAGTATTTTTTCTAGTATTTTGTTATGTTTTATTATTAATAAGATGCAGTTCTACAAAATAAAAAGTTTTTTATGCATGTTTTAATATTTTATTTCCTAGGTGAACTTTCTTACATTGCATAGTGTTTACTTTATGCAGGTTTTTCGGATTCTCATGGGAATTAATGTCCGGGTCCTGTTTGTTCTTTTGCTCCTATGCTTTGGAGCTATATTTTATATTGGAGCAAGTACTTCTCCAATTATTGTGTTTGTCTTCTCTCTTTGTATTGCGAGCTTCCTTCTATCAATCTATCTTACTAAATGGGTGCTTTCAAAGGATGAGGGGCCTCCTGAAATGGTTCAGGTGAGTTATTCAATTTGAGGTCTAAGGAGGTGTGCGATTTTTCCCCCCCTCTCTTTCTAATAGTTATCGTTATTCCCCATTTTCTACCTTCTTCACCTATAAACTAATGAGATGGTAAAGGAATATCATTTGATTTGGACCAAATGTAGTAAACGTGTGAGGCACGATTTAGGAAATATAAGGCATATGCTTGGACCCAGCAGCACGTGCAAAACTGGAAATATAATGTTTGCGCCTTTGGGCTTGTCTATGTTTTTTCCAAGGCGCGGTGAGGCACTTGAGCATTGCCCCTTTTTAACAAGCTTTCAACTTTTAAATTTTGTCATGTTAATGATTTTTAAATTGATTTCGTTGTTATCCGTGGAACATGTGACAATTATTAATGATCCGTTTAGTTTGATCTGTTAAAAATTCTTTTAGTTAGTCTGTGTCTGACTTCAGTAAGGTGGGTCCCCGCCTTGCGCCTAAAGCACAAAGGGGGTATTGTGCCTTGACGAGACTGGTTTGGACATGTTTAACAAACTCAATGAGAACACTAGTTAGGAATAGTCTTGGCGTGGATTGTAAGTTCTAACTTACAAAGTGGGTATTGCGCCTTGATGACTGTGCAAGGATTACACTCCTAACTTTTCGAACTACGATCAACTAAAGATATATCATTTTCATTCTTTTCTTCAGATCTATGTAATTTGTTTCTAATCAAATGAGTTTTTGAATATGTATTGTCTTATAAGTTATAACAAATCCATAACCCAGAAAGATGGATGGGAAACCTTGTGTTGATGTTATGAAACTGATATCAGAGAAGTAAGGTATCCAGACCTGATATTGTCTTTCCTTGTTTGGAGGTGGACATAAAGAGGTTAAACCCTTAGAGAAGAAATCTTTTGTTGGTACTTCGTAGCAGTAGTAACAATAAAAGCATCTACTCTATCTTTTTAAAAGGCAATTTATATATTCTCTTTCTGTTTTCTGAGAACTTGTCTGAGCTTATTCATTACTTTCTAGATATCAGAAGCCATACGGGATGGGGCAGAAGGTTTCTTCCGAACCCAATATGGGACTATTTCCAAGATGGCATTATTGCTATCTGTGGTAATTCTTTGCATCTATTTGTTCCGCAGTACCACTCCTCAACAAGAAGCTTCTGGTCTTGGGAGGTAACTATAGTATGTAGTATGTACCATGTTATGAGGCGATTTTTCCAACGTATATTTATGTTTTTATGCTTATGCTGCATTCTTTATATGCTTTTGCAGGGCTACGTCTGCTTATATTACAGTGGCTTCTTTCCTTCTTGGGGCTATATGTTCTGGTGTTGCTGGTTATGTTGGCATGTGGGTCTCTGTACGTGCAAACGTACGAGTCTCCAGTGCAGCAAGACGTTCTGCAAGAGAGGCTTTGCAGGTGAGCTGCGTACATGATCAAGTTTTAAATACATTCAAATGTAAACCTATTTCATTTGTATTTTATTGGCTTTTGTTATTTACAGATAGCTGTTCGTGCTGGTGGTTTCTCAGCATTGGTTGTTGTTGGCATGGCTGTAATGGGAGTTGCCATCCTTTATTCCACATTTTATGTTTTCTTGGGGGTAGATACACCAGGTTCAATGAAGGTTACTGATTGTGAGTATTGATTCTTAATGTTCAGGCTATTAAATTATATATTTTTTCGCTTCATCTTCTCATGGTGACATCATTGCTTTTTTCACTGAAGATATTATATGTTATTTTAAGGTGACTGGGTCTTATAATTTGTTGATATCCAACCCCGTGATAGAACCACAAAACTTTCACCCATGGGCTCATGTCACCCTCACACATATTATCCATTGGAGAGTTACATGGTATATTGTGCATGTTTAAAACCTAAGCTAATCGAGAATAGTACGTGCATGGGCAGGCCTAATAATCAACTATTAATCCATGAAACAAGGATGATAATTTCAGGGGAAAAAAATGCTTGACACTGTATCAAGGATGAAGAAGCAATGGACAATCCGAGAAATGAAGATACCCTACATACCCTAGGTTTCAGGGATTTAGCCTTTCCTAGGTCGGATTTTCTTTATAAATATATTCTTTGATAGACTATTAGAAATGAAAGTCCATTGATGAGTGTAACACTCACTATTGTCGGAAATCACTATCTGTTGATTTTTAGAGATAAGTAGTGGAGGTGAAGTAGGAGAAAGTCAGAAAACTCCTAGTCACTACTATTAGGTCTCTGTACCTGAACGAGGACCTAGTTGATTCTAGTATGTTGTCAAGATTGATTCTGGACATAACCAGGCAAGGTTAATGAACATTGGATACCCATGAATCTTAACCCATAGGTAATTAAGTATTTACCTTCACCAAATTAACGTGCAGATATAAAGCCCAGAATTAGGCTGCACTGACACACATTTTGTTCCATAAGTCATCATAGTCTTTATCAGGCTTAGGCCCTATAAGCTACCTGTTTTCCTACACTGATTTATTGAGGTCCACACAACATGTTTTGGTATTACGCCACCTTTTTAAGAATTTTAAAGCTGCTAATGGAGAAAGAATTCTATATTGGGAATTTGGGATAGTGTTTGGATGCAGTGATTGGTCTCAAAGGAGTATTGATTTCAATTACAACATTTTCACTAAGAAGCACTCTACGATAAAGTACCATGTGGAGCAGCTCATTTTCTGACATTTTTTTCAATGATGGGATATTTCCATAAATGCGTCGAGATGATTTTTAATGGCCAAGTAAGCTTGGGGTCAGGAAATGATGACTGGCTGTTCGCTGAAATCTTACTTTGATATTCTTGAAAAGTGAATGTTAGTGGAGGGGACTTGTGCACCCTATATTGTCATGGAGGAAGTTATGTTGAAGAAATACCTGCTCAAAGTATTATGTGGACCTTATGATTTCAGAAGAACCCCTAACCTCTCCATTCTTTATGTGGCATGCCAAAGAAGTGGAAATGCTACAATCTTTCATGTGAACCCCATTGTTGTTTTGATCATCTGTTGGTGACTTGGTGAGGAATTAAATTTCGTTTTTGGTTAATTGTATGGATGGATTCAACAATATAGGTAAAAAGAATTGTTGCTGAGCTTGGTCAGCTTTCCCTTCTACCTTGTGATTTGATTTTATGGGTACATTTTTCTTTGGGTTAGTAATTTGTAGTTCCTTGTTGCTGATAGTCTAAGCAATTACTTACAGTGATATTAAATATCATCATAGGCAGATAATAACAGCCAAATTACCAATTAAAATCCCAAGATAAACTGTTCTCCTGAGAAAACTTTCCATCGAAAAATTGAAAAAACTTTCCATCGAAAAATTGAAAGATAGGAAGGAACAAAGAGCATAGATTGAAGGAAAACTTCACTCTAGCAGTGTAAAATTCCCAGAGATAAAACAGAGCAAACAAGGACCAGTACAGAATGTGAAGCCTAGATAGAACTTAGGAGCTCAGGCGCTCAGCACTTTGATTCCGCTAAAGGACCAGGTTCTGAAACTTGTAGTCCTTCCTTTCTTTCAGGTCAGCTATTTAGTACCAAATTACCAATGAATTCCAAGAGAAACTCAAAGAGGATTCAAATTTCATACCCAAAAAGTTGAATCCACCAACAAGACACATTTTATATCCCAACAAAAAAAGTGTTAAATATCATTGTCATGGCTTCAGATAATCAGATCAGAAGAAAAAAATAGGAGCTGAAAGATGATAAGAATATTACACAATGAGCCCACACTATTTTACAAAAATGACGATCACCTAAGTAGTTAGGGAGTTGAATTTTTCATGCTGTTTCTTGATGCCCTTGAATCCTTGATTGCACTTCTCTTCAGATGCCTTTTTCATATTATTAATTTATCAGTGAGATAAGCATCTGCTGTTTCTGATCTCTATGTACTCTTTCAGTGCCTCTTCTCTTGGTGGGGTATGGTTTTGGAGCTTCATTTGTTGCCCTTTTTGCTCAGTTGGGTGGTGGAATATATACTAAGGCCGCTGATGTTGGAGCTGATCTCGTCGGAAAAATAGAGCAGGGAATTCCCGAAGACGATCCTCGAAATCCTGCAGTCATTGCAGATTTGGTGCGTTAACCTTTTCTTTTTGTTGTTTTCTAATGGGTTTGATTTGAAATGCATGAGAATAATGAATACTTTTAGTTCAGTTGGACTGACTGCTCGTTTATTTAGCATTTGGAATTTTTTTGGTCTGATTGTTATCATGTGGTTTGTAATGGAAGGATACTGCTATCCTGGTCAAAATTTCTTTTAGGGATACATTGTTTTGCTCTTTAAATAATTTCCCCCCCTAAATAGTGGGGGCAAAAATTTGATGAAAAAAGCTATGTAACATGGACACTCCATATTGTTTAAGAAATCTGCGTTGAATCCACGGACACTCACCACATGTGTTGGACACACAAAGTTAAGCACATGATTTCAGGTTAGGATTTGTTATATAATCCTGTTATTTGAAGAAAAAGACCGTGGGAGGAAAAAAAAAGAAACAAGGACAGATGAGATCATGAACTTATCCCTTCTTCTAACTATAATTGAAGAAATGATAAGAAAAATGGTCAGAAAGAGAGATGTTATATTATATGTCTAAAAAAAAACAGTTATATAGATCACAATCCATGTCCCTGTGTCAAACTGGTTTTAGGATGCCGTATTGGATACTTCGCACCTGTGTCGGACACCAACACACGTACCCGTGTCACCGCCACTTAGAAAAAAAGTAGAATAAAAAGGGAAAACCCTATAAAGAGCATGATTAGCAAGTGGTTCAGTAGTTTGAGAAAGGCATCACACCATTATTTTTAGCTGTTGTAATATTCTTCAGGATAAAAGAAAAATTAGTTCAGCTAGATTAAACCTCTCTATGTGAGCTGCTCAAAGGAAGCAAAGTTTATCTTAGATATCATGTCAGATGTGGCGTACTTTCCACATAACTTAAATTGCATGTGGACGGTGATATTCCTACCAACTACCACAAGCCAAAGGAATGACAGTTCCTCTTTAATTAGATGTTCCGAACCACCCTTGAAGAATCTTGTGGTAGTTACAGGCATAAAACATGCCCGTTTGGGTCATATAAGGAGCTGTTGCGCACTCTTGATAGTTTGCAAGTCACAAGCAACCTTCAAGAAATGGAAAATGATGTACTCTTGTAATGATGGTGATATTGAGGTCAGAGGGCATACATTGGGAGCCAGTGGACACATTGGTACTCGGAGGTGATGGTACCATGCACTGAAAGACTTTGGAACTGTTGGGAGGATTGGAAAGGGGTGGGGGGTGGGGGGAGGAAATATAGCTCACGGGTCTAATAGGGTGTGGGTCCTTGCATGGTCTGGATGGTTAGTTGTGTGCTTCATAATGTCTTGCAAATTATGCATCATCCAATTGTCATGACTCGTAATTCTTTTTGTTGAGGGAATTTTTACCTTTTCATATATATTCTGGTTTCATATGGTAGCCTTGGCGTGTTGCATCCATTGAATTTTTGAACTGTCCATGTTTTTTTGGTATTGAGGAGTTAAAGATTGATTCTGATGAGATAATCAATAATTCTTTTGTCATTTGCAAGGTTGGAGACAATGTGGGTGATTGCGCGGCCAGAGGTGCTGATCTCTTTGAAAGTATTGCAGCAGAGATAATCAGTGCTATGATTCTTGGGGGAACAATGGCTCGTCGCTGCAAAATTGAGGGTATCTATTTATGTCTGAAGTTTAATCTTTGCGGCGATATTTTTACGTTTGTTATAGTTGAATATTTTATTATGCTATTGATTGTGAGCTCATAGCTTATTGTTCTTCTTCTTCTTATTATTATTGTGTGTCACACCTAATTATGTTGCGACTTGCGAAGGAGAACTTCGCATCTCAAAACGATTGCAAGAGGGTACTGTTACATTATGAAATAATCACAGTTTCATTAAAGATGCTATTGTCAAAATGTGGTGCCTCTAGGAGCAGGATAGTGAGGCACCCTGGATCAAATGGCCAATCTAACCTGTTTGATAACATGATTAGTTGAAGAGGCTTAAATCTTAAAATTCCTTGATACCTCTCAAGCCAAACACACCAGCAAATAGCATAAGAAGCCACACCTTCTTTTGCCAGGCTTCTGTTCGTATATTATTTTATGATTCATTAAGTGCTATCTTCAATGCTTTTCTTTAGTAGAGCAATAAGTTTTGAAGTTTTTCTGCTTCAAATCTAGACGAGGAACAGTTTTTAGCTTTTGGATACTCCCTCTGTCCCAAATTATAAGTACCTTATTCCATTTTAGATTGTCCCAAAATATATGTCGCTTTTGACTTTTCAACCCATATTAATAAGTTAAATGGTTCATTTGTCTATATTACCCTTGCTTTGAGATTAGAGTAATTATTCTAATAAAAAGTTAGACATTGTAATTAGAATTAAATAGGGGTAAATTGGAAAATATAGTTAGTAGACAAACAATAAATGATGTTTCCTTAATAAGTAGAATATTCCAAAAGGTACTTATAATTTGGGACGGAGGGAGTATATAGTAAGGGTTTCGGGGGGTAAACGTGGATGTACAAATATGCATTTCGATTGGGGTTTTATGTATGATTTTACCAGATATGTCTTTCCAGTTTATGGCATATTGGTATGTGATTTCTTAGAGCGAGGGATATTATTCGTGAAGGTTTTGTTTTTAGGAAGGGGTTCTCACCCCACTCTATCAGAGATAACGAGGTCATGTACATTTTATAGTCCATGTTATCTGTGGTACCTCTCTTATGGTGATGTGCTTGTTATATTTTAAGCACAACTGTACTAACAGCTCAAAGTACCAGTGCTTCGCATGTGGACACTGTTTATCCAATCATCCATGTCAGACATCAACAAACATTGTGAATATCACTTAATTACTGATGAAGTTGTTGTGAATGCGAGTTTGCATATTTAATGTCCCCACGCAGGGGTTAACAAATATACTACCAAATATTTTCAAAGCCTAGAAGGGGCCAAGTATGACACTCCATATTTTGTCAAAGATCCTTTTCGGATACGCTCGTGTCAGACACAATTTGTACACACACACATACTGATTCAAATGGTTTTGGTGGGTTCGAGTTACATTCAAAAAGCTGAAATATAAAGAAAAAATACATGAAGAAGCGAATGAGCTTGTGGCTCAATGGTTGCACCCTTCTCACAAAGTGGAGAGGTTGTGGGTTCGAAACACGCCAACAGCTGATTGTTGATAAAAGTTTCCACACGTAATTTAAAAGGGGTAAGGGTCCCCTCAACCCTGCTTGCCAATAAAAAAAAAAAAAAAAAAATACATGAAGAAGAAAACACGAGAAAAATAAGGAGAGTGAGGAGCAAGATTTAATTTCTTCATCTACCAAGAACTAAAGAGAATAGAAAAAACAAGGTGAGAAGCAGAGATGTTATTCCCTATGTCTATATCTTAAATTGCAAATAAATTACAAATCGTGTTCATGTGTCGAAGTGATTCAGGATGTCATGTCAGACACTTCATACCCGTGTCAATGCTACTTGCCGGCCCTCTTTTCCCCTGCATGTGATCTTTCTAATATTGAGTTATTATTTTTATAGCTGTGGAGAATATACATTTGTTGTTGTTACCTGTTCAGATTGTATTTTTTTTATTTTGTTGTCGCCACACTTATTCAAGTTTCAGACAGTTTTCATGTCTTGAAATTTTAGCATTTACTCATTTACATTTTTCTATTTTCTAGTGTAGAAAGAATTCCTATCAACTTTTCTCTTTTATGTTTGTCTGATGTGAGTCGTCAGTGAGTTATGTCCTTTCACCTGCTGTGTCTAGTGCATGATGTTGCGTAGCTCCTGGAGTGTCCAGGTTCGATGAAGGACCTGCGTACTAGCCCGTGGATTTATTTGAAAAGGAAGGCACATATGGAACATGTAACCTTTCGTCCATTCCCAGTGAGAGATGAGAGCTTCGACGGGACTGGGAAGCCTTATAGAGGAGGTGATTATGGCAAGGAGGTGATTATGGGAACATATAACCTTTCGTCCATTCTTTATGTACATTTTGTTTTGATGGGAGGGCTTATTGAGGTCGAGAGTGATATAGGTGTACGAGGTGTTACCATAGGACATTTAATCCTATGCTTCTTTGTTGTAACTTGTAAGAGTTATTGTTAATAATAAACTTTACCTTCGGCCCTTTACCAATGAGATAAAACTAAAAAGGTGAGCTAAAGTTGGTCTCAGATTTTTGAAATGCTTGTTTTGTTTCTGTTTTCTATTCAACCTTATGCAAGTTTGTATTTCAGCCTCGTATATGTTTATGGTTTTTATGGGCAAGAAGTGTGTTTTCTTCCAAAATCTATAATCTAATTCTCTTGCTTCTTTCTGCAGATCCATCTGGCTTCATCTTGTTTCCACTTGTTGTTCACTCTTTTGACCTGGTGATATCGTCCGTTGGAATACTCTCAATCAGGGGCACACGTGAACCTGGAGCCAAGAGTCCAATAGAGGATCCAATGGCAATCCTCCAGAAAGGCTATTCTATCACGATCTTTTTAGCTATAATAACGTTTGGCGCGGTAAAGTTTTGTCTTTAGTACGGGTGTGCTCATTGATTCTAGTTGTTTGTTCTGTTGCCTTTTGAATTACATTGCCTTTTTCTCGTGTGTTCAATGTCACAATACCCATTTTTTTGTGTTCGAATTGCGCTTAGCTACTGCAAACCAGTAATAGTTTACTTAATTTTCCTTTGATTGTGATTTTGCACGATTTTATTATAAGTTCTTCGGATCACTTTTTGCAGTCTACTCGTTGGTTGCTTTATACTGAGCAAGCACCTTCCGCGTGGCTGAACTTTGCCTTGTGTGGATTGGTTGGAATCATTACGGCATATGCTTTTGTTTGGATTACCCAGTACTATACTGATTACAAGCATGAGCCTGTTCGCACCTTAGCACTTTCAAGTTCTACCGGACATGGGACTAACATTATCGCTGGCATCAGTTTGGGTTTGGAGTCAACTGCTCTTCCAGTTCTTGTGATAAGCGTATCTATTATTTCAGCTTTCTGGTTGGGTCGCACATCCGGCCTGGTAGATGAAACTGGAAATCCAACTGGGGGTCTGTTTGGGACAGCTGTAGCGACAATGGGAATGCTAAGTACTGCTGCCTACGTTCTCACCATGGATATGTTTGGCCCTATAGCTGACAATGCTGGTGGAATCGTTGAGATGAGTCAGCAGGTAAAGCTGATGTTATTCATTTGAATATTCTTGTTTAATTGAAATCCTCAAAACCTTTGTTCCTGAAGTTCTGGGTCTTTATCAACTCAACATAAATTTATTTTTGTTGTTTCTCTTATAGCCTGAAAGTGTTCGGGAGATCACAGATATTCTAGATGCAGTGGGAAACACCACAAAGGCAACCACCAAAGGATTTGCTATCGGCTCAGCTGCACTTGCTTCATTCCTCCTATTCAGTGCTTATATGGATGAGGTGGCAGCATTTGCTCAAGTTTCTTTTGAACAGGTGCTCCTGATTGATAGTTCCACATCGAACTTACTTTTATAGATTAATGCCTTTCCAGCATCTTATTTTCCATGTGACAAATGAAAATTTCAGGTTGACATTGCAATTCCAGAAGTTTTTGTTGGGGGATTATTGGGATCTATGCTCATCTTTTTGTTTAGCGCATGGGCATGTGCTGCAGTTGGCCGTACTGCTCAGGAGGTAGTCAATGAAGTCAGGAGACAATTCATTGAGCGGCCTGGTATAATGGTGAGTATATGGCTCTCTTATTATAGGGAAGTTATGCAAGCTAGATGACCACCTTTTTAACGACTAGTGGATCTCATGCATAATCAGGACTACAGCGAAAAACCAGATTATGGTCGATGTGTAGCTATCGTAGCATCTGCATCTTTGCGGGAGATGATAAAGCCTGGTGCTTTGGCAATATTCACACCCATTGTGGTTGGTGAGTCTTCTACCTCCTTTGCAATTGTGGGAGTATATTTTTTTTTTTTGTTTTTTGATAAAGAATTGTGGGAGTATATGTATATAAAATTTCATATTGATTTTCCAAGTACCTAATGTTTGTAAGTTAAAATTGCTGAAGCAAGCATAGCCCACACATTGTTTTTCTTGACCCATTTTAAAGTTTGTTTTACGTTTTAAACTGGCATGGAAGCCCGTGTCTGGGTTTTATTCCTATCTCCACAAGGAGTCAAGGACTTATTCCAGGCAAGACATGGACTCATCCTTCTGCTATCTTCCAGTTTTCCAAATTGCGGAACTGATGTTTGGCACTGGAATACGACAAGCAAATGGCAAGATCCTGTCAGATTGCATGGTTAAAGACAGCCGAAGGACCAGTTTTTGTAAACTTGCCCTAATTGCTGTCCCTTTGTTTTGTCTCAAACTGATATTATAGCCTATACTTAAGTCAAGGTAGCAGTAGAGAATATCTGGTTCCATTTAGGCTATGCTCAAAAGTTTCCATATTGGCACATTGCCAAAGATGTATTTAAAGAACTTGATTTTTGATTTTCCTGCTTACGGGCCTCTACATCCGAATTCCAAACAGTGTGGTAGCAGATATCAATCCTCTGGTTCAGTGCCTTTTCACTGCCATTGATTGTAGTTTTAGGCTTTTGGCTATCTGGAGAACTGTTTTTTTCAATAAACTTTGACGTGTTGGAAGTTGATGTTGATTAATACAATGACTTTTTCATTATAACAAAACATGCACAATGTTGAATTGCAGGTTTTGTTTTCAAGTTATTAGGGCGCCTCACAGGCCATCCTCTTCTGGGGGCCAAAGTTGTGGCTTCTATGCTGATGTTTGCGACAGTGTCCGGTATTCTCATGGCTCTCTTTCTAAATACTGCTGGTGGTGCTTGGGATAACGCAAAGAAGTATATAGAGACAGGGGCTCTAGGAGGCAAGGGAAGTGATTGTCACAAGGCTGCTATCACGGGAGATACGTAAGTAAACTTTATGTAGTTCCAAGCATCTTTTAATCTACACATATGAAGTATAATGCTTGATCATACGTAGGCCTGCATACATTTAAATGCCTTGGATGCATAATACTTTATACCTTTTGGTACTGTTAAAACTATGGTTAGGTAAGATGAGCTGCTGCCTTTGTTTACTTCATTGTATTTTATGGTCCACATTTAATCATCTTGGTTTTAATGTGTATTAATTGGCCGAAGTGCTTGAGCTACAAGGGTGCATTTTAATACACCTAGACAAGGCAACACTGGGCAAATCCACATTTATCAAGGAACAAGGAGTCAGTCCATTATGCCCTGTTTCTATGATTTTAATTTTGGGGTGGTTCCACAGACCATTTTGCCCTGTTTCTATGCATTGTTGTCACACTCTCTTGCCTGTTTCAATAACAATCACAGGAAAGCTCACAACATTGATTTTTCGGATAATGTGCATCTTGTGATAATTATTTGTTTGGATAAATCGCTGTCTTGAAGTGTTTGAGAAAAATAGCAGTTAATTTTTGAGAGTCGAAGTGTATAGTCTCGCTCTCTGTACTTGCTAGTTGTTCTGCTACTTGGCTACTGTCTTTTCTTTATATTATGGAGTTTGTTGTTTGCTTACATTTTTTTTTCTGGTGCAGTGTTGGAGACCCATTCAAGGACACTGCAGGGCCTTCGCTTCATGTCCTAATAAAGATGCTTGCAACGATAACACTCGTTATGGCTCCTATATTCCTGTGAGAGTTTGCACAGTTTTTTCCCTTAAGAAATGAGGCACCTACAGAAACATCAAGCGATATTTTTGGAATACACTGGATAGATAAATACCTAGATACGAGGCTTTTCTCCCTTCATTCTACTTTTTGTTTAAAATCAATTATATGAAATGACTACCCATTTGGGTCGTAGGACTATTTCGTTTTTTTCATTTTTCTTTTTGTACTAAATGTGGCTCTAATCATTTCCAAATGTCTAAACAGTCTTGTCCAATTTTAAATTTCACAAAAAGCTTTTAGAAAAAGTTCACCGGCCATCATTGTGGTGGAAGATCTCATGTTGCAGTTGAGCTTTTATACACAGGTTATACCCATTGGTTATGAAACTGATAAGTCTCACTATGTGAAGCATCTATTACAAGTGAATGTGTCTGGCACTTTGACAACTTATTACATTGCTTTGCATCCAGACTGTGCAAATAACCTTAGACTACAATACAATCCATTTGCAGACATGCAGGGTGAATAAGTTGGGTGGTTGAGTTATTATAACAAGGCCAATATTCAAAAGCATCTTAGTCCTTAGATGATCCTTCTCGGCTTTTTTTTTTCTAGCTGCTGGATCATAAATTGTGTAGTATCAACAGAAAGTGAGAAATTGTATTATGTCTCAGTATTGATAATAAAGGAGATGGCGTTCATACTTCATATTACAGAATATATGCTGCTACTATGCTGTTATTTTCCTTGTGAGAGAATTTCTCAGCATGTAGTATTGGCTTGGCTAGGTGCTTTTTATCTGTTGAACTGTTAATCAGAGTCACCAATTACCATTGTCAAATCCCAACCATCCATAACCTTGTATATATGTGCTTAACAGAGAACAACGGTTTGCTCCTACTAATCAATCATGAACTGTTAATCAGAGTCACCACTAATATACGATATTAGTGGGATCCATTGCCTGATCAACAACATACTTGGCCAAAACATCATGTCTGATGCTAGGGATTTAGGATTCATGTACCTTTTTTCCTGGTTTTGGATGTTTGTTTTTCTGGCGAGTTAGTCAAAGGTTGGATCTTTCAACAGATGGGGTGGTGTTCCTTCTTCGTCCAGATCGAGAAGGTTTTCAGCTGTAGAGCTCAAATCTTTCGAATTCGAGCGATTGGAGAGTGGGTTTCAGGAGGATAAAATCCGTATTATTGTGGAAAAGGGAAGAAAGGGTTCTTTCCGTATCTCAACAACTGAAGGAGGAGGAAGATGGTTGGGTAAAGCTTTGTGCCACATGACATGGGATATCAAAAGATTCTCAGACAAGTGGGTTTCCATTACTGGGGTTTTGAAATCTAATGATCGAGGTAGTTTTCTGGAAACTTCTTTTCAGAGAAGAAGTGGTGGAGGGATCAAAACTTTGAGGTTTCTGGAGGAATGGATGGGCAGATCTAGGTCTATGCTTTCTGGACTTGTTTCAGCCAGGGGTAAGAGATGGTACCTTCCAACCTCTAAACTTCAGACGTGATACTGCTCGTGAAACCTCAATAACAGAACAAAGGGATGGGGGAGTTGTTTCTCCGGCAAATAATGAAGGAGAAGTTGGAATCATTGATAATAGATCTAGTATCACCAATTTCTCTTGGTGGGAGGCGGTGGTGTTGTGCAAATCAACCTCTCAATTGATAGATTGGAACTGGGTACAAAACAAAGTAGAAAACAACTTTGGTGGTGTGAGGATCTCAAAACTTAAAATTGGAGAAGTAATTATGGCTCTTTCGACTTCGGAACAGGCCTTACAGTTGACGGGTATGCCACCATTGAGAGAGGGTAGTGTGGAGGTTGTTTTCACAAAATGGACGCCGGAATTTCAGTCTTTACCGGAGGAAGCGGTGGTTGTAAACAACCGTTGGGTTCAATTGAGGGGAATCCCAATTCATCTTCGGACAGAAACAATTATCTTGAAACTGTTGAAGGTCTTTTCAAAGGTGAATTCGATTGACAAAGATTCAATGGATTGGGTTAATTTCAATGTGATTCGAGCGAAGATGCAGAAAGCTAAAATTGCAGATATTCCTCGTATGATTTATCTTAAGGAGAAGGGGTACAAATTTCCGATTCTCATATTCATTGAAGAGGAGAAACATATCGGTGGTGACGATGTCGATAATGGTGGGTTAATTTCTTATGATAGAGGCAGCACCGATTCCGACGGTAGTGGTGGAGGAAAATGCTTCAGGGTTGGTGATGCTATGGTCTAGGACTATGCAACCCCATCACAACCTCGACAGGTGGTTGTTGTGGGTGACACAAGTGGCAAAAAACCAGCTCATACTGCCACGACCCAAATATCCAAAAATTGACAAAAAAAAAAATGAATTTACAAAATTACCCTCAAAATGCCAATAAAAGAAAAAAGAATCAAGATAGTAATCTAAATAAAAATCCATAACTATTAAAGACAAATACTTAAACATAAATAATTTGAACTCCCAATATTTTTCATAAATAATCTAAAAACTCCAAATAATAAAATTCAACAAATTCTACTGAGGTACTGTATTCTTTGATCAACAATAATCCAATAAATGAAATAAACTTGAATAATCAAATAACAACGAATCAAAGAACTAAACCTACTATGAAAAATAACCCTACGATCTCAAACTCTTTCCCGAACAACTGGATCTACACGAGCCTTCTGATGTTGCTTTCGATCGTACTCAACTTACTGCTTTCCCCCGCCTACGCTCCATAAGGATACGTACCCACGTGCAAAACAAGCAACATGGGTCAGCAAATTATGCTGGTATGAGTAGACAAGAGTAGGGAACTCCATTCCCAAAAACAATAAAATAACAGACTCAGCTGTCCTTATATATCTCATCTAGTAAATAAAATAAACTTTAAATTATAATAGAGTTAATTAGCGATTGTCCCCAGATTTAAAAGTCAAAGTTGCAAATGCCCCCCGATTTTTTTTTGTTTAGTGATGCCCCCTAGATTTGCTTACTTTTTCTTTTAATACCAAAACTACCCCTCTATTTTGTTTAGCCTTTGCCCCCAATTTTATAAAACTATCTTAACTGCCACGTATGCAAGAAAATGATGGTTTTATTTTCAACTATAGATGTAAAATCCATCTCTAGGTTAATCTAACAACAAACAACATAAAGTAAAACACTTTATAGACTTCTCATTTTTTTGCTATTGGAATGGGGTGAAGAAGATGTTAAATTAGTAGAGATTTGTGGGTTTAATTTGGTAAAGTAAAACACTTTACATGTGGCATCATGTTATTGGTTGTTTTTGTTTTATTATCGTAAGATAAACCTCGAGATGTGTGCGATTATTTTTATCTAGATCTACGGTTGGAAACAAAAACCACTAATTTCTTTCATACATGGTAGTTAAAGTGGTTTTATGGAGTTGGGGGTAAAGACTAAACAAAATAAAAAAATAGTTTTGGTATTAAAAGAATAAGGAAGCAAATCTAGGGGGCATCACTAAACAAAAAAAAATCTGGGGGCATTTGCAACTTTGGCTTTCAAATCTGGGGGCAATCACTAATTAACTCATTATAATAATACATTACCTGAGCTGCACCTCCTATTAGGATAGGTCGAGCCTTGCAAGAAATGTTAATTGACCTACTTATAGGATGAAGTGTTTCTTATCTGATGTTGTGTCACTTAACCAGTCTGCATTTATTGGTGGAAGATACAACAAGAGTATAATCCAATTCTTTTTCCAAGCATCGATCGAAACTATCCTCCTGCAAAACTGTATTAATATAATAATATATAATTCACGACGTCTCAAGGTCTCAACGTTATATCTCAATCACTACAAATCAATTATTGCATCCAAACAACACTTTACAACCTATACCCAATCACTAGTACACCTCCCACAGGATGCACTCCACACATTTGTCATACCCACACTGCACCAGTGTGCCTTGACCATGGTTAAGAGCCTCTACACGGAAACCAAAATCCAAGTGGGTGCTCACCTGCAAGCTTTGGCTAGCCTCGACGTATGCCTAACTCATGATCTCTAATAGCTCCCTTGAGCTTTCTAATGTGGCACCCAGACCAACCTCGAAGGCTATGAAGGTTTGTAGGGTCAGTTCCGCAGGCTAAGCCATCTAGAAAATACCCAAAAATATATTCTAAGTGTCAATCCGCACGTTAAGCCGTCTAGGGTGATATCTAAATTCCTTAATCCTAATTCCACAGGTGCGGCAAATATACATTCTTGGGTGACTACTAAGACATCTAAACTATCAATCAATCAAACACCACTCAACAATGAGATTATACATCAACTTCACATTCCAAATCCATTTTCGTATTTTATTTCCATTATCCAAATTGATCAAATACCGTCTATGGTATATAAGGCCATTCCAAGACATTCAACAAGCCATCTCCATTTCAAACATATAACCTTTAAAATATTTCTTTTTCTACTAACAATCTTAACATCTGACAATATTTATAACCAAATTACAAGAGGGTGACATGACAAAATCTATTATATATATTATACCCCAAAATTTATATTAGTACAACCAGAGTCACATTTACCAATTACTTATCTATATCACAGTAAATACAATAGTCTCGACAAGTCGACAAAAATCAACATAATGTATACAGTACAGTCATAAGAAAATAAATTCTGCTAATTCACTCATATATTTTTCTAATAAAATCTTCCGCTATTTATATATCAATGAAACAACGAATAAATTTTCATTTAATACCCTTAGAGAAGTAATAGCTAGGTGTATATCCAGCAGTATAAGACAGAATAGTATCCAGAACCTAAAATACGTCTTAATTGCCACTGTACCAAATTCGTTTCATATCATAATTTTAACACATATAGTCCCTGGTAATCAGATTTCAAAATCACTTAATATAGGTTATTCTATTCATATCATATAAGAACTATAATCTGTAAGAGCATTCCCAATGCAGGGTGGATAAATCCACCTCCACGTAGGCGCCACGTAGGTCCACTTAGGCAAAATCCACCTCAAAGAGAGAGGTGTATTTGCACCTGGGTGGTAGTCTCCCAACGCAGAGTGGACTCTTTGGTATAGAAAGTGGATTTTTTTAAAAATCCGGACGGCATGTCACATGCCGTCCCATTTTTTTTTGCAAAAAAATAGGCAGACGACATGTCACATGCCGTCCGAGAGTCCAAAAGCTTTAAAACACTACTTAAACTTAAAAAAAAATACGGACGGCATGTCACATGCCGTCCGATTCTACCACACACAGGTGGATTTCAAGGTGGATTCTCCCACCTTCAAATCCACCTGTGGGCAGCCACTTTTCAAAATCCACCTCCCCTTGGGACATTGTTTTAGGTTTCAAGGTGGATTTATCCACCCTACCCCCAAAATCCACCTTGCATTGGGAATGCTCTAAGGAGTACAGTAGAAGAAAATCCAAGTCTTAACCATAAAGATAACCTTATGACTCTGCAATATAATTCAAGCATTATATATATCACTTTTAAAAAAAATTAAGGAGCCCACTCACCATTACTGTTCTTCTTCCTCTTTTATAAACTTTTAAGCTTTGCAACTCCTCTCCCCGGAACCCGACACCAACTGTTTCCTTCTCCCCCCCCCCCCCCCCCCTCTCTCTCTCTCTCCCTCTCTCTCTCTCTCGATCTCTCGAGTTGTCGCCGCCACTCTTTAACTGCTCGCATTTTTTTTTTCCTTCAAATAATAATACGCAAAGTAAAACCCTTCCCACTTCTCTATCTATATAGTGATCAACTTGGATGATCTACGGTTCATAATGAATCCCAAATTTGATCGTGTTCCGAACTCCAAGGGAAAAAAACTGTTCGTGGGTTGTTTTCTCCAAGTTTTGGGATATTAAACCATAATTCCTCAAATATTTGCTAATTATAATAAAACCCAAAATCCAGGGACTTGCATTCAATTATAAATAAATCCAACTTTAACTTAAAATGAGAATAAAAGAGGGGGTTTACACACACCTCTATCCAAACAACAGGAGTGGGTTCAGGTCTCGGGCTCAGGCCAAGGGAAAAGGCTTGATCCATCCCGTTCGTGGGCCGATGTTGTGGCACAAAACAGGTTTGGCCCACTTGGTAACGAGGTGGAGGCAATGGATGTCCAAAACACAGAGGCCCATAATGAGGTGGACTCCAATGCAGAAGTTCAAACATCTCACACTTCAGAGGCCCAGAATGCAGAGTTTCAGAGTGCAGGGGCCCAACTCGTTGAGCCTGTTAATGAGCAAGCCCAAAGCTCCCACTCTCAGGCTCCTAATATCACTGGCAGGAGGACCAGACACATTGGAGGCTCAATCGAACACATAATGGGGGTCCTAATTTACTCCCATCTAAGCGATTGTGGCCTGAGTCCAGTAAGAAAGGGAAGCCTCGTAAGACACACATAGCTCAAAGAGTTGTGCAGCCTTTGTGTCTTTCTTATCTGCCTATCTTCCTAGCAGACCAGATAACAAAGAGGGTGCCCCATCCCCAGGGGTAAGCAGCCAGGTCCTTACTCCTCCAGGTCAGTTTTCGTCGCATCAGGTTCAGCGTGAAACAGTTCAACAGTCCAGCGAATTAGTTAGTTGCCCTCCAGGATTTGAAAATAAAAGTGTGGTTCATAAATGGGTGGAGTTTCAAACCTCTTTGAGCCGAAATTGTGAGCACTTGAAAAGCACGACTGACGTGCGACAATGGGCAAGAACAATTGCACAAGGGGGTGTAGGCCAATTTGGGATCTCTTCTAATTTGGGAGGCGGTTCCATTGTGAAATTCTTTGTTGAGATGGGGATGAGACATATCAAAGACAAGGGGGTCCAAGAAGTGGGAGAGGATGAAAGGGAGCGAGTCTACTATGCAAATTGCAATGAGTCACTCCGGGAAATCACTCGCAATGTCGAGTAAACTCAAAATTGTTTCATGGAATGCAAGGGGGCTTTGCAACTCGGTACCAAGGTAGTGTAAATAAGTTAATTAAATTTGCCAATGCTAGTGTAGTTCTTCTTCAAGAGTCTAAAGTTCAAGATAAAAGCTTCTTTGGCCAATGTCAATATGTAGCCACGGGATTGGAAATGGGAATGTGTACTTTCTCGAGGCCTCTCCGGGGGTATGATAGTGGCATGGGATCCAAGTGTTTAGGATGTGGATGATGTTTTCATGGGTGATTACTCCCTAACCATTAGGGGTGTAGTCACGAGTTCGAATGTAGAATGTATGATTACCGGTGTATACGGGCCGTGTGACAAGAGGCTTCTTCACTCTTTTTTGATGAGCTTGACCGAGTTCGGGCATGGTATAATTTCCCTTGGTGCTTAGGAGGTGACTTTAATGTTATTCATTTTTGTTATGAGAAGCGGGGTGGAAGTCGCTTGACCAAAGCAATGAGAACCTTTGCCGACTTTGAAGATCGACATAGTTTGATTGAACACAATCTTGAAGGGGCTCTCTTTACATGGTCGGACAATCATAATGACCCGGTCATGACAAAGTTGGATAGGTTTCTTACTTCGGTGGAGTGGGAGGTGGAGTTTAGAGATGTTAAACAAGTGGCCTTGCCTAAATTTACTTTCGATTATGGGGCGATTCTTCTTGATATGACCAAACTCAAGAGGAAACCTCGACCCTTTCGGTTTGAGATGATCTGGCTTCAAGACAAAGACTTTGGGGCTTTGATCAAAGCTTGGTGGGAGGGTTTGAATTTTGATGTCTCGCCTAGTTTTGTTTGGTGGGAAAAATTAAAAATGCTTAAAGGGTTGATTAAGACTTGGAACTGAGATGTGTTTGGGAGGGTGGATAGGAATATTGAAGAGAGGCTTGCGAGAATAAATGAGCTTGATAGTTTGGATGAAATAGATTCTCTAATCGATGATGACATGGTTGAAGGGGCCTTACTAGGAGATGACTTAAACCATTGGCTCCGTTTAGACACTATGAGTTGGAGGCAAAAGTCTTGTTCCAAATACTATCATGAGGGGCAATCTAACTCCAAATACTTCCATGCTATGGCTAATGTTCGTCGACGGGACAATAACCTCTCTTATCTATCTATTGAGGGGCATGTTTCTCGGAATGAGGAACGGATTAAAGATCACATTGTTGATTTTTATACCGAGTTGTACAAGGAGGAGGTGAAGAATAGTCCTAAGCTCGATGGTATGCTTTTTGACTCTTTAGACTCTCATTATTGTGAAGATTTGGAAAAGGGAGTTTGGGGTTGAAGAAGTGGTCCAAGTCTTAAATGACTTGGAGGGGGAGAAAGCTCCGGGCCCGGATGGTTTCTCTACGTGTTTCTACAAAACCTTTTGGTATGTATTCAAGGAAGACATTATGGCTATTGTTCGAGAGTTTCATAGTTCTTCCCACCGAGTTAACATACTTAACAACTAGGTCAGAATTGGTAGAATCAGAGGAAAATGAAAATCTCCTAGCACATGAGGTAGACATGTTGGAAGAAAGGAGAGATAAGGCTATCATACAAACAGCTCGTTACCAGCAAATACTAAGGAGGAGCTACAATCAAAGAGTAAGGCCAAGAACTTTCCGACCAGGAGAATTGGTCTTAAGACAAACCTTTCAGAACAATCAAAGGGTATGACCTCGGGAATGGCATGGCAGCCATGTGCCTCAATTTGGTCACCCCAGAGTTCCATTATACCATTAGGTCCAGGGAATTTGATGACCTGGTGGTATGTAGATGGAACATCTCTCATTTTGTGAATCCATTTTCGACCCAGGATAGCGTTGAACTGCGTCGGGACATCGAGGACATAAAAGAGGCATTCAACTGTAACCTCATCCTCATTCTCTCTTGTAGCGACAGGGAGGGTAAGCTGACCTTTTGCCGTTGTCTCTGTCGAGTTGAAAGCGAAGAGAGTGACATTGGGGGTCTGCAGGACCGATTCGGGCATAAGCATCTGAGCGAAATCTTTGTTAAACAATACGTCACAAGAGCTTCCTGGGTCTATCAGCACTCTCTTGGTGGTCCATCCACCAAGTCGGATATGGACAACTAGTGGATCATTGTGTGGCAAGCATACCTTCTTCAAGTCGTGGTCAGAAAAGATCAGTGCATTCTTTCCTTGCACCTGCTTGGCTATTATTGCCTGATGAGTGAGCTGAAATATGTGGTGAATATGATTCACCTTCTGTCGCTTAGCTCGGGATGTCCATTCAGGTGGACGAGTATCCATGATCATATTTATTGTTCCTTTTGCCTTAGAGACGTTGTCTGTTCTCTTGCGCTTATGATTAATCTTCTGGCGGAGGTCATCGGACTCCTCTGCCAAGAAATCATTCAAGTGTCCATCCATCCTGAGCTTGTGGCAATAAGTTCGGAGATACCGACAGTCTTCTGTTGCATGATGTCGACAATTATGCAACTTGCAGTACGGGTTTTCTTCAATGGGTTCAAGCTCATTAATTGTTGGCTTGAAGTAATCTTCTTCTTTGATTAGTTCATATAGTTGCGTATATGAACATTTGAATGGGTTAGGAAACCTGTGTTTCACCGAGCTGTTAGATTGCTTTCCTCGGGAGGTACCTTTTGTTGTTTTCGGCTCAGGATTTTTGGACTTGACTGTCTGTACGGCAGAGACATGTTCTCTTGTTTTTGCCAATGCCTCTTCAAGTTTAATGTACTTATCAGCACGGACATACAGGTCCTCCAGTGTCTGTGGTGCATCTAAGATGATATTTTTCCCCAAAGCGGTTTCGGGGTGAACGACCGAGATAAACGCTAACAGGCATGCGTTCTCATCTGGGCTATCTGCCTTGAGGCACTCCTTTTTAAAGCGAGCCATGAACTTTTTGGTTGTTTCGGTGTCACCCTGCTTAAGTCGGAATAATGCAGTTACCTCAATTTTTCGCCGCTTGTTGTGGATATATTGGGTGATAAAGAGTGCCTCGAGCTGGTCGTACGACGTGATTGAGCATTCTGGAAGTCGGTGGTACCAGTCGATAGCACTACCTCGGAGTGAGGCAGAAAAGAGTCTGCAGAAGATGTCCTTGTACTTGGGCCACAGTGCCATGCTGGTTTTGAATTGTAGGACGTGGTCCATGGGGTCACCACTTCCATCATAGGTTATGAACTTAGGGGGGATGAAGTGTGGGGGTGGTTCCTGATGAAGGAGGTCATCGTGTAAGGGCTCTGTCCTATATTTTTCTAAAGTGGTGTTGGCCACCCTTTGGGCAGTGTTGGCCTTACCAGACTCCTGGTTGTTCTTATGGAGTTGGGTTGAAAGTTGCAGGAGGCGGTTGTGAGTTTCTTGCATTTCAGCCATGGTGGGGGCGGTGGTGTTGCTGGAAGTGGGTATGACGATGGGGTTGTTGGTGTTAATTTCATCAGTTGCTTGGCCAGCTGCCGGAGGGATGGTGGAGCTTTTCAATTGAGCGTTTTCAGATAGTAATTTGTTGATCTGCTCCTGTTGTTCATTGAGTTGTCGTTGGAATGTCTCAAATTGCTCTTGTGTGATTTCGGCCATGGTCTTCGTCAGGTTATGATTCGTTCACAGTCAGTCGGCGCCAATGTAAATGTCAGCCAGGTTAGCAACTCTCTCCCTCTCCACTTGTTGATCTGATTCGAATTGGGCTTGGGCTTCGGCATTGATCTGCTCATTATCGGCTAAGGGATCAAAGTCGGGGATGACTCCCTTAAGCTTCAACTCACGACAAATTCCACGTCGCTGCCAATAATAAGCCATCTTTTGCCAAACGGTGATGCTCTCAACTGACCTGGCATTGTCAGCCTCATACCTTTCATTTGTAGCTTTAAGCTCGGTATCAAGTGCGACATTCTTCTTGTTGACCTCCAACACTTCATCGTTGAGGGCCCTCACTTTCTTCTCCTCCTTGTCTAGCCGATCGCGCAGCTTCTTCAACTCGGCACGTTCGGCAGCAAGTGCCTCCTTAGCCTTCCTGTCCTCCCGTTTCTTCTCATTAGCTCTCTCGAGCAGAGCCATCCACTTGCAATGAATAACGTTCATCTGAAACGAGGGATCACCCGAGATTAGCCAATGCAAGTATTGGGGAAGGAATAGGAAAATCGAATAGAATATACCTTGTACATAGACGAGCTCAGATCCCTCAAGTCGTCCATGATCGAACGCTCGCATACCCGAGCCCCATCAGCATGTAAAGCCATGTGTTCCATCAGGGTGATACACATGTCTTCATCCTCCCAAGCAGCATCACTGAATCTCACATAAGTATCCTTGTAAGGAAAGACAGGAGCGAAATGGCCATCAGCAGGGCGAGTCGGAGGAACCTCATTATCTCGCTGGACCGACTTACCTTTCTGCTGCTTCTCTTGCTGGGCACGAGCTCGCTGAGCCTCCCTCTCTTTCCCAGCTCTCTCAGCGTCGTTCAAGATTGTTATGCCAGGTGCAGCGACGGTTACACCCGCCGACTTGGAGCTCTTCCTCTTCTTCGAGGACTCCAGCTCGATCTCCCCCCTACCGAATTGGCTACCTGGTGGACCAGGAATGGGCTTTGGGGCCATCGGTAGAGTGGCTCGGATCACTATAGGTGGATCTCCGGGTCGAGGACAAGCAATTGTGGCAACTACCACAGCGGTAGGTAAGTCCTTTTTCTTTCTGACTCTCTTTAGCTTCGAGACAGCTGGCTCGGTACGTGCACCACCAGCACCTTTTTTTGGACGGGGATCCTTAAACAGATGCGCAAGATGAGGCAGGATCTCACGCTTGCGTTCCCAAGACTCTTCTGCAAACTTGAGAATGTTACCCGGAAGGAGACCCCCGTCAATCTTTTGATTATAATCCTGAGTATGATCTACAGTACCTAACAAAAACGAGTCAGAGACCATGGAGGAACACGGAAATAAAGCAAGTGCAAAATACAAAGCAAACGACCTAGATACCTATACGGGGAATGCGCAAGTGGTTCAGATAGGCACTAGGCTTGATGAATGAGCCTCTAATCCTATAGCAGGCCGACTTCTTCCAATTATCATTGGAACTCGATGCATTGTAAAGGTCGTGAGGACCATGCTCAGCCCTCCTATTAAGCGAAAAGGAAAAATCACCAGACCGACCCTCCACACAGGTGAAATACGTTACGACGTCAGCCTTGCATATGTCATAGCCGAGCTTGTTCAGCTCCTCGAATATTAACATAACCCGCCAGAAGCTGTTGTTCATCATTATGGGGGCTTTATCATAATGATTCAGGACGTCACAGACAAATTTCGAGAAGGGAAGTCGCATCCCAGCTCGCAGTTGACCCTCACAGATCAAAGTTGATGTGTCATCCCCACCAAGATCGAAAAGCCTACTATCTACCCTATACATCTCGAGATCTCGGATCCTAATGTCGTATGCTTCTCTCACCTTCGGAAAGGCTTTCCGAGCTCTCTCGATATCTATCTCATGTCGGCTAAGTATGTCTTCCTCATCTCCAGCTCGGCTAGTACTTGCCTCACCCTCACCACTATTCTCGCTAACTCGCTCACTACCACTACTCATCTTCACCAAATGAAATGAAGAACAGATGCAGAGCAACAATGGCTGAAAGCAGAAAACAAAACAGAAAATCAAAGGAAAAGCAACAAACAGGAACGAAAACGCAAATGCAAACACCAAAATTAGGCTCAAGCAACAAATTCCGGCAACATGAACGGAAAAGCAACAACAACTTCAAAGCAAATCAGGCATAAGGAGAAAGACAGAAAACGGAGAAGAAAAGAAAGACTTACCTTCGAAAAGACTAAGCAGCAGCTTTAAAACCAGTACGAAAACCCTTGGTTTTTCCAACAGTTACACGCAAAGTGTTTTATAAAAACATGTGCACGATCTCAACTGCACACCTCCTCAACCATTGACGGTCAGATGTTAATCCCTAAATCTAACCGCCCAACCCTTCACTCTCCCACCAAATCACGTCCGAAATTTCAAAATTCAAAAACCGCAAATGACTCCCACGTGTGCAGACAACACACGTATCTCAAGTAACAATCATGCCCTTAAGCCTCGAAAATCTAAGCTATCATTCACATCAGCACACAATGGAATCTTTACCTCTTGACAGTCCATGGAACATATCTTAACAGCCGACTTCATTTTCATTTACCCTAAAGCTAATTACCTACCTTCAGCCCAAATGAAAAAGGGGCTATGTATATACCCATTACCGAGTTCCCTTACTCGGAATGCCAAACACCGACTTTACACTTATTTCATCCGACTTCGTATCTAATCACACTTCACTCATCTCCATTCAAATCCTAATCTCACTAAACTCGGTATACTAAACACCGACCTTGCACCTATTTTATCCGACTTCGTATAAAACCACATTTCATTCACTTCTGTTCAAATCCCAATCTCCTAAGATATCCGAGCACATCCGACTTGGGGCTGACTCACTCCGAACACCGAGTTCGACACATTCAAACTCCAAATCATACGACAGTTACGAATCTATCTCATTGAATCCCTGAATATCCGCATACTTTATGATTCGAACGTTGAGTCATTATTTGATCCACAACCTAAGCCACCTATAAAAGGAACTACGTTTGGCTTGATTCTGGATCGACCCCTTCCAGATACGTAGGCAGCTATCATCGCTCAGATAGTTCAGCCACTCTTCTTCACTCAAACCTTCCCTTTTTCAACTTTCCGGTATCAAATTTACACTACATTTACAGAGATCACGATGGTCCAGGCCATTCATAGTTCAATCTACTTCTCACCATGGAGCTATAGAGATTTATGACCCAGAAAAAGAAGTGAATTTTAAGGTTAACGCTCATAAACTTAAACCATACCTTGAGCTGAAAACAAAAGATGTGAAGAAGTCATTCTGGTGGACCCTATCTACTTAGATTTACAATAATTATATCTACCAGTTGGAATTAAGTCTCAGAAATCTGACTTTACAGAAAAGACCCAAACCTTATGTCTGGCTGAAGACATAAAACTTAGCGTTCTTGGGAGGCAACCCAAGTTATCGTACTATAGTTCTTTTGGTAATAAAATTCCCTTTTAATTAAATTTTTGCTTGTGTTTTTAAATTCTTTTACATTGAGGACAATGCATGATTTAGTTTGGGGGGAGAGGCTAAAATTTAAATCTTGAAATTTTATTAGCCAATTTTTGTTTTTATATTTAAATTAAATAAAAAAAAAGACTAATGGTGATTTTCTATGATGAGATATAAATTTTTTAAGTTCAAGTGTTTGGGAATTGCAAACATGGAAAATCATTTCAGAAGTTATTTATGTAGTTAGATTGTGTGTTATTACTATAAATAGATTTTATTCGTAAAAATCCCGACTTGGAAAATTTTATGCACAAAAGCCACAAGTGTAATTTGAATTGAAAAACAATTAACTTCCTAAGGATCTAGAGGAATGAGTGTGGAGACCATATAACCATGTGAGACTTGAGGCATTCTTTTCTTTGGAGAGTTATATACGTCACTCCGGGTCCTACATAGCTCAATTTTTCTTTCAGCGTTATTTGAATTCGTTCTAGTCTCATTATTTTTACTTTGATTGATCACGAGAGTGAAGTCAAGTGGGGAGATATAAACTTGGGTTTTGTAGTCTATTCGAGATAAAATTACTATACTACCCTTTTGGAGATGAAAATAAATATCTTTTTAGTTTTAGCCAATTTTAGTCTTTATCCCACCTAAAATAATAATATCCAAGTAGGAGCCCTTCTAACCCTTTGTCTAAGCCTTTTTCTAAGCCCATTATCCATACCCAATACTCCAAATTTGGAGTTTTACACCTCAAATTATATCCATTACCTATATTTTTAGAGATGCCAAGGATGAATTATGAAGACAAACAGTAGAGAAAGGAGAATGATGGTTCTGAAGATATCTTTTTATAAAAAAAAAGAAAAAAAAGAGAAGTTGATGGAATGAAAGAAAATATCCATGAACAATCAATTACAAAAAAATCAATGAAGAAATGGATATTAGTGAATTTTCAAAGTTCGAGAAATTGAAGATATCTCAAAAAATGAAGATTCAAATCTCCTTAAATGAATCTTTAAGTCAAAAATTTGTCAAAGATAAATGAAGACCTTGGTATCTCTAGAAAACTTTGATCCTATATCTTTCTTTCATAAACCCGTCCGAAGCCAAGTTACAACCATTTTATACTTATTGGATTCAAAGGGATGTATGGTAAACAGTGGAGAATAGGTGAGAAAACACTAAGGTGAAATACCCGACACTCTCGCATGTGATCAATATCCATTCTATGAGACTATTCTAAAAATAAAGCGTTTCTTTTTACATATGTGGGATGTTCTGATTTTTAATTCTTTCCCTCACATATAGAGGTAAAATGATAAAAACCAATCTTTGAGCGATTTTCTTTCTGAGTGTATGCCCGGTGAGATTTGGGTCAAAGCAAATTTTTCGAAAGAAAATTAGGAATTCCCTTGCTTGGATAAGAAAAATTACATTTTGTGGCTATTTAGACACACATACACTCCTAGTCAGGATTATGATCGGATAGTCTCTATTTCTAGAAATAAAATACAATTTGTTACATTTATGATGGATGACTTGATATAAAATGTGAGCACAAACTTAACATTTGAAAAATATATTGCTTTCTCCGAGAAAAAAATGCATCACCATTAGTCCTATTTTTGTTTTTCTAAATTTTGTGGGTATATTCTCTGCAAACCCTCACGAGGCTACAACTCGTCCTACTAAGGGGAACCTAGGGGTTTGAGGCCTTAGTGCATTTGGTTAATGCACTCGTCCCATACCGCGTAACGGTATAACCTGTATATTAAATAAAGTTTTTGTCTACTTATTCTTTTTATTTCTCTCTTTTACTAAAGGACTAACAAATGCTAGTTTGGGAGTTGTGATAAGTATCCAAAAACGTAGTTTTTACCCCTAATTAGTATGATGTTAGAACTCACTTTTGGACTTGAATTAGAGTAATATCTATTGTTTTTGTATTTTTGTAGGAAAGAACCTAGAAAGGAATAAATCAAAGAAAAATCCTACAAAATGATATAAAAAGAGCAAAAAGAGAAAAGTCAAGTATGAAGCCAAAAGTCATGGTTCCAAATGGTCAAAACCTTGAATGAATCTTAGTGGATTAAATCTAAATGAGCCCATAAATTATCTACAAAGCTTAAGTCCAACAGAGGCCCATTAAGGAGATAAGTGAAGTGAGACTACTAAATAGAAGATGGAGCATGGAATCACTTCAAGGTTGATATTTAAGATTCTAGCATGTGTAAAATATGGAGAATATTGAGATTTCTCAGCCATCAAAGAAAGATTGGCAGTATCTTCTAGAATGCCACTATATATGGCAGTTTTATACAAAATTGGCAACAATGGTGGCAATGATTTGATTTTCAACACATGTTTTTCATTAATCTTTGACCACAATCATTCAAAGATTTTATTCTTGACATTTTCTTCCACAAATGATTTGATTAGCAATCAAATCAAATATTATGTAATATTTTGGAATTTTCCCCTTTTAGGCTCCCTATGGATTTATAAGTAGGGAGCTCTATTCATTGTATTCATCATCAAGAGTGGAGAGCAAAACTCATTCTAATAAAAGTTCTTTTCTTCTTCTTTTTAATTTAGTTAGTTTTATGTCATTTCATTTAATAGATTTTAGTTTAGTATTATGCTAGGCTAATCTCCCTTTTTCAAGGGAGAGATGAAACCTTTTTATTTTATGTAGTAGTTAATATATGATTTATTAAGCTTTAATCCATTAGAGTAATTCTAGAGGTCAAGGATCTAACACTTCGAGAGAAGGTTAGAGGTAAGTAATTGCAATGATTTATTTGTAAAATGAAACATATAACGGTGTTTATTTACTTTCTTCTTAGTTCATTACACCAAAACTGAGTTTTAGTAACGCAGGCTTATTTTAATTTCTAACGACAAAATGCTGTTAGAAGGCTTGTAACGACATTGTGGTGTTAGTATTTCTTCAGAATTGTTAGTATTAATTAAATAATAATTGTACATTATGTTGTAGTCTTTCCTCACATATTAATGATAAGAAGTATCATTGATTTTCCAGAATTGATAGACTCTAATGTAGATAGAATAAGTGTTTAATGTCATACCTTTTTATTATGCATTTCGAATCATCTTAGTGTGTAATGAGTATCTATCTATAGATTAATCTTGATAAATCTATATATTAATTAATATATATATATATATATAGAATTGGTGGATTCAATCTCTTGAAACTCTCATCATATTTATCTTCCTATAATTATTTCTTACATTATTAGTAGTTAATCACCAATACCTTGCAAAATTATTTTCCCCTTATTCTCTACATTAGCAAAAATGAATTTTTTTTCTTCATTTAACTTGGTTCTTTCTTAGACGTGGATTCGATAACCCTTTCTTCAACCTATACTCGTTTTAGGTAGTCAAAGCAAGGTTTTAAAAAATGCGATCTAATTAACGACTATTTCGCGACCTTTCACTAACCAAAAGTACCCTTGCAAGCCTAGCCATCTACCATCTCTCTCTCTCTCCTTACGATCCTTTCAAGTATTGTCGTTAAGCTTGAAAGGATCCTTAGGAATTTCCTATGGGGTTCAAGTGAGGAGAAAAAGAAAATGCACTTGGTGGCTTGGGATACAACGTGCTCTCCCTTTAAACAAGGAGGGTTGGGCATTCGGGACTTGAGATACATGAACAAGGCTCTCCTTTCCAAATGGTTGTGGAGGGTTATGGCGCCAAGTGATTGAGGCTAAGTATGGGGAGAGTGATAATAGTGGCAAGCCTAGGAAGGTTACTCGAACCTATGGATGTAGTCTCTGGAGGGGTATTCAAGTAGCTCAAGTGGACTTTTTGGATGGCATTGATCATGTTGTCAAGAGGGGTGACAAGATTCAGTTTTGGCATGATAAGTGGCATGGTGACTTGACCTTTGCTAGGCGTTTCCATAGGTTGTACATTCTGGTCGCAGTAGACTATGTTTCTAAATGGATCGAGGCCATTCCCACAAGGCACAACGACCAAGAAACTGTAGTAAATTTTCTGAAAGGGTATATATTTGCCAGATATGGCGCTCCCCGTGCGATCATTAGTGATGGGGGGGGGGGGGGGGGAGCCATTTCCGCAATATAGCTTTTCGAAAACTTGTCCAAAAGTATGGAGTTACTCACAAAGTAGCCCTTGCGTACCATCCGCAAACTAATGGCCAAGCTGAGGTGTCGAATAGAGAGATTAAAAATATTTTCAAAAAACAATTGACCCTAATAAGGTTTATTGGTCTCGTAGAGTTAGTGATGCATTATGGGCCTATCGTACTGCTTTCAAAACTCCCATAGGCATGTCTCCCTTTCGTCTTGTTTTTGGAAAACCCTGTCACTTACCTGTAGAGTTTGAGCATAGAGCCTTTTGGGCAATGAAAAACCTCAATTTTAATCTCGACCCGGCAGGTGAGAGGAGAAAACTCCAGCTTTCTGAGTTTGAGGAACTTTGGAATGAAGCTTATGATCTTTTCAAGTCCTACAAAGCTTATGATCGTCAGATCTTACGTAGAGATTTTTTGGAAACCCTATGGTATTACGCAACTTTTGGAGTCCTATTAGGGCTCAAACTCTTAAAATCTAGCCTATATATACCACACCATAGTTAGAAGACCGTCACTTAAAAAAAAAATCAGATTTCAAAAAGTTTTTTATTTTCTGGTTTTGGCCCGAACTCGACTCGAGTTCCTTATAGGCCATTTCAATCTCGACTCGAGATTGAACCTGGCAGCAGTTCTAGGCTTGTTTTGAGTGATTTTTTCTCGGTTTTCGCACTGGTTTTTGGTGTCTTCTTCGTTCTTTTGCAATGGCTAATGATCAGAATGAGTTGTGGATGACCGATACCATGGATATTGTCCCCGAGATGGATTTTTTGGGAATTATGAATAGTCCTTATGGAGCTTTCTTTAGGGATGGGATTTTCGACAAAGGATGGGATGGGTTTCTTTATGATTCTACTGCTGTGTATTCCCCTTCTATGGTAAGAGACTTTTACCGTACGTTGCCCTTTGGTAATGCAATTCCCTTTGATGGTTTCAGAGTTACTATGCATGGGTTCCCTGTCTTAATAAATTCTTTCGCCATCACTCGGGCATTAGGTGTTCCACTCCAATTGCGACCTGTCTATTCACATCCTGATTACTTCCTTTCCAATCATGTTGACATGTTGGATAATTACCTAGATCACTTTGGCCATTGCACTTTTTCCTTCCATCCTGAGAACTATGCTAATGTGGCGCCTACCATTTGCCTACCTGCTAATGTAGCTACTACTGCTTTATGGGTCATGAGAAATCTCTTAGGTGCACATAGGTTGGACTATGTCAATGATAACACTATGCATGTTGTTTACAGTATTGTTAATAATTTTAGAGCTCTTGACATAGCTTCCTGGTTAATGGATGGCATAAGAAATATTTTTGGGATCGGTCAGCTGATTTACCCAACTGCTATCTGTAAGATAATTCTTAATACTTATCCTGATTGGAGGACTAGGTTCAATGATTGGACTCACCTTATCCCTATGGATCCTACACACCGTTATATCAGGAGAAGTCGCCTATTCACATGGGTGCCTAACACTATATGTAGAGTTTCCAGAGTTGCATCGAAATGATAATTTTATGGATAATGGTGAGGGATCTTGGAATGTGGTCAAAGAGGCATTAACCCTATGGCGTGATGGCATGGATGGTTTTCCAAGGGAGGTTGCTTGAAAACAAGAGTGTAATGTAGGATTTCCTTTTCTGTTGAGTCAGTCCTTTATTTCAGTATATTTTATTTCAGTTGTGTCATAGTATGGAATTCCTTGTAATCTCTATATAGAGATAATTTTGTTTGACAGGAATTTATAAAGCGGTTTGAATTTTTAGCACACTCATGGTAATATCTTTCTCTCTCTCTCTTTCCTATGCTTAGTATGAGCCTTGAGGACAAGGCAATCTCTTTGTTTTGGGGTGGGGAAGTATTTCAATCCTTTTTGCAAAAGATTTTCAAACTTCTTTATCCATACTTATGTAAAAATTTAAAAAAATTGAGAAAAATCAACAAAAATTCTTTCTTTACAAAGACTTTTTCAAAAATAGGATAAGTATACCATCAATGATGAACATAATGGTTGAATTTCTTTTCAAGTTTAAGGAAACTTATTGCTTCACCAAGTAGTTGAGCCTTATACTATATTTGCATGAGCATAAACATGACATTCATATGCATTTATTATAGATTACATGTGCAAATACGAATACACCTTGAGAAACTTGAGGAATAAGTGTAGAGACTTAAGCCAGTGAGCTTTTGAGCCCCGTCCTTTTCTTGGAGAGATATCACGTACATCTGGGGACAAAAGACTCGACCTCTCAGTTTTGTCTGTTTTTAGTCTCATATTTATTTTTATAGTTAGCCTTGAGATGACATCAAGTGGGTGTAATATAAACTTGGGTCTTGTAGCTTATTCAAGATGTGATCACCATATCAGTACTTAGAGATGATACAAAGACCTTTAGATAAACCCTGTTTACCTTAGCCTACCCTGATGACATTTTATTCCCCTAAGTTAACCATTCTGAGCCTTTCCTTGTTACTTAGCCTTTTTCTTGAGTCCATTATCCTTACCCAACTCCATTGTAGGAGTAAATACCCTTAGAAGGTTTTAGGTCTTTTTACCCATGTTTTTGGAACATAAGGATGATTGTTTATATGGTTATAAGAAGAAAGGAGAAATACAAAGAAATCTCCAAACTAGTGAGATGAACCACATGTTGAAAATCAAAAAGTTTGAAGAAATTCCAGAAAAAGCCAGAATCTTCCAAACCATTCTAAATCCAAAAAGAAAGGAAAATTCCCAAATAGGCTAGAGTTTCATTGAAATTTTCCCAAAAGAAGATGAGAAATACTTCTTCCAAAAGAAAAATTTCCAAAAATTTCTCCATGTGCTATTATTACAAATCACAAGTATTGAAGGCCCGAATATTCCAAAAATATTTCACAAAAGCCTGTGCCATTTCTAGCCCTGTCCTAAACCCAGTTACAACCCATTATTGTTTTTGTAGATCTAAGCTGATATGGTAGGATGTGACGAGTAAGTGAGAAGGTGCTGAGGTGAAAAACCCGACATCTCAAGCAAGACTAACTTTTCCATTCTTTGAGACTAAGTTCATTCCATTACACCAGTCCGTTCTTATTTATATATATGTGAGATGATTGCGCCATCTTCTTTCCTCACATAGAGGTAAAATGATAAACACCATCTCTGAGTGATTTTATTTCTGAGTGTATGACTGTGAGGCAGAAGTCAAAACGACCTTTCCAAAGGTGACTTAAGACCCGTGGTAGTATGGGTACATGCATGTATTCGATGCATTTGAGACCGTTATGCTTGGTTTATATTTCATATCTCATTCATGCATTGGTAGTATGTTATCTCATATGAGCGGTTTAGTAATACTTATCCTTATCCTTGATATGACCATTTCTGAGGTACATGGTAGAAAATTCTATCCTTGAATTAGTCATTGTAGTAAGTTTGTGGGTACCTTCTCTAGAAAACCCTCAGAATACTATAACTCCTCCACCTGAGAAACCCTTATGGTTGAAAGCCTTGATGCATATGGTTAATGCAATCACCTTAGTTATACTCCTCTTTTGAGTTCCTCTTTCTTTCTTCTCACCTTTGCTTGAGGACAAGCAAAGTGTTGTTTGGGGGTATTTGATCGGACCTCAAAAGTGTATATTTATCCCCCAAATAACACCTTGTTTGTCTAGCACTTAGCTTATATTATTGTATTATATCTATTGATTAGTGTTTTCTTGTCTTTATGTAGGTTTTATGAGCCGAAATACGAATATTGTGTAAAAGCCCGCAAAAAATCGAGAAAAGCAAGCAAAGATGTGTTATTTGCACAAGTGAAGAAGATTGGATATTTGCACCCGCAAAATCTTCTAAGGGCACCCCACGGTCAACTCTGGTCAAATGAGTTGAGATGACTTTTCGGTCAACTTTGACTTCAGTTGACTTTTGGTCAAGGGTTGACTTTGGGTCAACTGTTGCTGACCTAGGTTGACTTTTGGTCAACTATTGACTTCTTATGACTTTGGGTCAATCATGTTGACTTATGTAGACCGGACTTCCTATTTTGGGTCTTGATCTTAAAAAGGCTCCACAAGGAGAACCAGAAGTCCGATTGGGGCAATGACATATCAAACTGAAGGTCTTGGCTCAAGCTACAATTCTAGCCCAAGAGGATTAGGTTTTGCTGATTGCCTAATCCCTCTAGGAGGCCAACAGCAGCAGCCACAAATTTGATCAAGTTTGGAAGTCTTTGCATGCAAGTATTCCATTATGTAATGATATATAAGAGAAGTTGTAACTAGGGTTTATCTATCTGGAATCTCTTTTAGATCTTGATCTTCTAGCCTCCACTTGAAGATCAACTTTTGTATTCAATTCAATCAATATCAATCCATGAATTCTTTTATGATGTTCTTTGATTTAATTATTTGTTCCTTTGGTATGAGTAGCTAAATCATCATGTGGGAAAGGTGGAAGCTTTCTAGGTGATGTAAAAGTATTATGTTGTTTCCTCTTATTCATTGTGATTCAAGGTTCTTATTGCTTACTTATCTCTAATTCGCGATATGAGATGAGTATGGTTATTTGTATGCTATTGTTATCCATGGTGTTAAATATTATTGTTAGAATTTAGGGAGACCTAGTTTTGATAATAGTATTATATTTATTGTAGATGTGTAGTGAAATAGCTGAGAGGTGATTACTACATGTTTGTAATATTTATCTTTATTGGAACCCTTTCATGATTAAATTCAATACCTGAGAGGTGAGGATTTAATTGTGAATAATATGTGGAGTTAATTAGATTCAATAGCTGAGAGGTGAGGATTTGATTATTATTGGTATTAATAACTAATAGGAATAGCTGAGAGGTGACTTGTTAGTTGTTATAGATTGAATATGAAGAACAACATGATATAATTGCATAACCTAGATTGTGGAAACCTACTACTCCCCTTATGTCATCATATTATCTTCTTTTCCATATCTTCCATATTCTTAAGTTAGGTTTAATTATTATTTATTGCCTGTAGGAAGTAGAATCAATTCTCCAACTATTATTATTGATTCATTGATGTTTCTTAATTATTGTTCTTAATTGTGTTTGAGCTAATATCTCCCCCTCTGAGGTGGGTACGACCCTTGCTTGTTACTTGTGTACTTTGATCTTCAATTTATACAGGCACAAGAAAGAAAATCTCTTAATCTAATTTTTTGATACACAATAAGCGTGTATCACAAAGCAACAAACTTCAGGCACATATGGAACATTCTGATTAATAAACCTACTCTTTGGGTTCAATGGGTGAAAAAGCATCTCATTAGAAGAAGAAATTTCTGGCAAATCCCGATACAGAGAAATTGCTCTTATAGCTGGAGATCTATATTGCAAGGCAGAAAAGAAGCAGCTTATATCGTCCAGTACCAGGTTGGTGATGGTAAACAAATTGATTTTTGGGAAGATCCTTGGCATCCAAATGGTATCTTACATGATTACTTCCCGCAAGCTTTGTTACATAACTCTAGATATAACTTAAAGTCTAAGGTTGCATCTTTGATTCGAGATGGACAATGGCAAATACCACCATATATCAGAATCCCCGACATAGCATTGCGAATGGAGGAGGAAGTGCAAATTGGAGAGGGTAATGATGAAGTTATATGGACAACTTCTCTCAATGGGAAGTACACACTTAAAGATACTTATATGCATATAAGAGAAACCAAGGTACCTATCTCATGGCATAAACTGGTTTGGTATGCTAATAGAATTCCCAGACATTCTTTCATAATCTGGTTGAGTTTGAAAGGAGGACTGAAAACCTTAGCTAAACTTAAAAGCTGGGGTGTGGTACAAGTAGATACATGTGTGCTATGCTGGCAAGACGTGGAGGATGAAGTTTCATAAGTGTACCTACTCACAAAGTGTTTGGAACACTGTGTTAACTCAAGCTGGATACAATAGACAAAGGGAAGCAATCTGGTAGAATGAACTTAAATGGATGCTGAAAAAGACAGTTGGAAAGGTGTAAACAGGATGCACTGAAGCTGGTCATAAATGGAGTCTTCTATCACATCTGGAGGGAAAGAAATATCTGTTGTGCGCAGCGGAAACTAATGCACAAATAATATGATTGAACTAATATATGAAAGTAAACGAAAACGACAAAAGTAAACAAGCAACCACACACAAGACACAAGATATACGTGGTTCGGCAATATGCCTACGTCCACGGGGAGAAAGGATGATGCTTTTCTTCACAAGACAATTGTACAAGCCCTCACGAAGAAACCGAAGTCTTCTTCCTCACAAAAGTTCTCTCAAACTCTCTAATGGCTTCTCACAATCTCTCTCTTAGAAAAGGTTTAAACATAATTAGGTTTTTCCACTTCTATTTGGCTTTATAGTATAGCCTTACAATAGACACGAATTGGGCTCAAAACAGGCCCATATGCACAAAACTGGAGAAGGACGTACGTACGTCGAAATCACGTACGTACGTGTACAACACGTAACAACGTTATCTGCCATACAGGACGTTCGAACGTCCTAACTGTGTTCGTACGTTCCTGCTTCAAAAAAACATCTGCCTCATTGGACGTACGAACGCCCTAAAGCCGTTCGTACGTTCCTGTACAAAAACTTCCCCTTCTACTATTATGCATATAAAACCCAACAATTCTCCACCTCGGCGAAGATTCAATAAATCTAAGCCGACAAACACAAGTCACAAACTCCCACACATGTCCCGAAGGACCACCTCGGCTGCACCACTTCATAGTTGCCTACGTACCCTTCTTCTAAGGGATCAAGCCGTCGTAGTTCACTTCATGTTATACTATCAACACAAAGGAAGGATATGGACCAAATCTAAGCAATGATAGAACTTAGTCCCCGAAACCACTTTAGTCAACATGTCAGCCGGATTATTGCTAGTATGAATCTTCTTCAATAAGATCTCACCCTCTTCAATAATGTCTCTGACAAAATGATGTCGCACATCAATGTGCTTCGTACGAGCATGGTAAACTGAGTTCTTTGCCAGATTTATGGTACTTTGATTGTCACAATGAACCATAAGCTTTTCCTGCACAATACCCAAGTTCTTCAACATACCTCGTAACCAAATGGCTTCCTTAAAGGCTTCAGTCACAGCCATATATTCTGCTTCTGTCGAAGACAAAGCAACAAGAGATTGTAATGTAGACCGCCAACTAATAGGACCACCTGCCAATGTAAAAACATATCCAGTAGTAGACCGACGTCTCTCTATCTGACCATCATAATCAGCGTCCACATAACCAACACACAACTGAGTCAAATCCCTTCCCTTCTGGAATAGTAAACCAACCTCCACACTACCTTGAATGTAGCGCAAGATCCATTTCACAGCTTCCCAATGTTTCTCACCAGGATTATGCATGTACCTACTTACAGTGCCAACTGCATGCCCAATGTCGGGCCTTGTACATACCATCGCATACATCAAGCTACCAACCGCACTTGCGTATGGATAACGTGTCATATAAGCACGTCCTCTATCAGAATTAGGAGACATGGAAGCATTCAACTTAAAATCTTTTGAGAGAGGTATACTTACAGCTTCACCAATCTCATACTGGCTAAATCTCTGTAGCACCTTCTGTAGATAGGCCTTTTGAGATAACCACAACCTTCCATTGTCTCGATCCCTCTGAATTTCCATGCCAAGTATCTTTCTCGCATCACCAAGATCTTTCATCTCAAACTCCATAGACATAGTCCTTTTCAACTTGTCTATCTCCACATTGCTTTTAGAGGCTATGAGCATGTCATCAACATATAAAAGCAAATAGATAAAAGAACCATCACATACCTTGCGAAAATAGACACAAGGATCATATGGACTTCTTGTGTACCCTTGCCCTAGCATAAACCGAGTAAACCGCTTGTACCATTGCCTTGGAGACTGCTTCAACCCATACAGCGATTTCTTCAATTTACACACCAGCTTGTCATTACCCACATCTTTATATCCACTCGGCTGAGTCATATAGATCTCCTCATCTAGCTCACCATGTAAAAAAGCAGTTTTCACATCAAGTTGAGCTAACTCCAAATCAAATTGTGCTACTAAGGCCAATAGGATGCGAATGGAGGAATGTTTCACAACTGGAGAAAAGATTTCATTATAATCAATTCCCTCCTTCTGAGCATAGCCTTTTGCCACCAATCTTGCTTTGAAGCGTACATTTTCACCAGGAGACCCATCTTTCTTAGTGTAAACCCATTTGCACCCGATTGCTTTCTTTCCCTTAGGCAACTCCATGAGTTCCCAAGTTTCATTCTTATGAAGAGATTTCATCTCCTCATCCATGGCCGTCTTCCACCTTTCATAATCACTACTCTGTAATGCTTCACGAAAAGTTTCTGGAATACCCTCATCAACAACCGAAAGTGCATAAGCTACCATATCATCAGTAAGCCGTTTAGGAATACCGGCATTTCTCTTGGATAATCTAGATGCAATTGGACCCTCATCATCAGAGTCCACATGTACTGTATCATCAACCGTCTCATCATCAACCTCATTATCTGTCATGTCATCAGAATCTGTAACACCAGGAACCTTACTTGGAACCCTTATAGTAGACATCTCCAAAGATACAGAACCACCTGGAACACGTGGAGATATTTCAGTCTCCACCCACTGCGAAACCTCTTTGGCCTTGCTCTCCACCTGCTGAGAGTTCTTAGACTTCAACATAGAAGCCTCATCAAATGTCACATCTCTGCTTAGAATAATTTTCTTCAATTCTGGATCCCATAGTTTATAACCTTTGACTCCATTCTGTAGACCCATAAACAAAGACTTCTTTGCACGAGGATCTAACTTACTCTCTCGGACATGATAGTAAGCTGGACACCCAAACACATGAAGAAAACAATAATCTGAAGCAGGCTTACCAGACCAAACCTCCATAGGAGTTTTGCCATCAATCGCAGTCGAAGGCAACCTGTTAATAAGGTGACCGGCATACATAATAGCCTCAGCCCAAAACACTTTGCCTAACCCAGCATTAGACAACATACACCGAACTCTCTCCAGTAAAGTTCGATTCATCCGTTCTGCCACCCCATTTTGCTGCGGTGTCTCTCTTACAGTGAAATGGCGTTCAATACCCTCATCCTGACATACTTGCAAGAATGGATCATTCTTGTACTCTCCTCCATTATCTGAGCGAAGTACCTTGATCTTTCTGCCAATTCGGGTCTCAACTAACTTTTTCCATTTCATGAAAATTTCTAGGACTTCATCCTTGCTCTTCATGGTGTACACCCACACACGCCTAGAAAAATCATCAACAAAAGACACAAAATAATGCTTACCTCCCCAAGATGCGTTCTTGGTAGGTCCCCAGACATCCGTGTGAACATAATCAAGAGCTCCATTAGTATTATGGATAGCCGTGCCAAACTTTACTCTTGTCTGCTTGCCCAGAACACAATGCTCACAGAATTCTACTTTACAGGTGATAGCACCCTTTAACAACCCTTGCTTTATCAATCTTTGCAAGGATTTTTCACCAGTATGCGCCAACCGCATATGCCACAGCCGCGTAGTCTCTCTAGCAATCTTTGATGTAGCCTCAGACATGGCCACATTACCAGTAACTGTACTACCTCGAAGGAAGTACAAGTTCCTTTGTCGAACACCCTTGAGTACAACTATTGCACCAGCCACAACCTTTAGAACGCCATGTTCAAGTACCACCCTGTAACCATTGGCTTCTAAAGTACCAACTGAGATAAGATTCTTCTTCATGTCAGGAACATACCTAACATTTTTCAGCTTCCTTATAATTCCATCAAACATCTTCAGACGAATGGTGCCTATACCCATTATGTGACAAGGTTGATCATTCCCCATCACCACTACACCACTCTCCTGCTTCTTAAAATCAGAAAACCATTCCCTTATAGGACATATATGATAAGAAGCAGCACAATCTAAAATCCATTCATTACCACTAGTGTAACAAGCCATTGATGAAACAGATAAAGAATAATCAGAATCTACATCCTCATCTTTAGTATCACATGCAACGTTTACCTCAGAGTCTTTCTTCTTGTCCTTTGCCTTGGCTTTAGGACAATCTTTCTTCCAATGCCCTTTCTCATGACAAAAGGAGCATTCATCCTTTGCTAGAGTTCGACCTTTCGACTTTGACCGAGATTTCCCTCTACCACCTTGACCTTTCCTGTCACTAGACCTTCCTCTTGTAACCAAGACCTCAGGTGTAGAGCCCTTGGACTCTTCTTTGTCCTTCTTCATACACGCATGATTTAACAATGCTGCAGAAATCTCACTATACACCAATTTCTCCTTCCCATATGTGAGTGTGATAGCCAAGTGTTCATATTCGTCCGGTAACGAATTGAGGAGACACACCGCCTTGCTTTCATCACTCACATCTGCTCCTAGATTTGCCAAGTCTGCAATTAACTTGGTAAAATCATTAAGATGCTCCGCCATGGAAATACCTCTTCTCATATCTATTCGATAAAACTTTCGAAGTAGATAGTTTTTATTGTGGATAGTCTTTGTCATGTACTTCTCCTCCAATTTTTGCCACATCTCCTTTGCAGAAACATCATTCATCACAAGATATTTGATTTCTTGTGCCAAACACGACCTTATGATTCCACAAGCTCGTTTGTTCATCTTTTTCCAATCCTTCTCTTCCACATCTTCTGGCTTATCCTCCAGAACATCTTCTAGGTCTTGTTGACATAGAGCATCCATTACCTCACACCTCCACATGCCAAAGTTATTGGTGCCGGTAAACTTCTCTACATCAATCTTTGCTTGATGGTAAACCACAGATTTGGTTTCCCCCTTCGAACTCTTCGAACTCCCTTCTTTTGACATCTTTCCACCAACTTTCATGTACTAAACAATCACCAAACGAATCTGAAATTCACACCGGAATTTCAACACACACCTTGTAGACGCTCAAGTTCTAACCTAAGCTCTGATGCCACTTGTTGTGCGCAGCGGAAACTAATGCACAAATAATATGATTGAACTAATATATGAAAGTAAACGAAAACAACAAAAGTAAACAAGCAACCACACACAAGACACAAGATATACGTGGTTCGGCAATATGCCTACGTCCACGGGGAGAAAGGATGATGCTTTTCTTCACAAGACAATTGTACAAGCCCTCACGAAGAAACCGAAGTCTTCTTCCTCACAAAAGTTCTCTCAAACTCTCTAATGGCTTCTCACAATCTCTCTCTTAGAAAAGTTTTAAACATAATTAGGTTTTTCCACTTCTATTTGGCTTTATAGTATAGCCTTACAATAGACACGAATTGGGCTCAAAACAGGCCCATATGCACAAAACTGGAGAAGGACGTACGTACGTCGAAATCACGTACGTACGTGTACAACACGTAACAACGTTATCTGCCATACAGGACGTTCGAACGTCCTAACTGTGTTCGTACGTTCCTGCTTCAAAAAAACATCTGCCTCATTGGACGTACGAACGCCCTAAAGCCGTTCGTACGTTCCTGTACAAAAACTTCCCCTTCTACTATTATGCATATAAAACCCAACAATATCAGGATTTTTGAACACAAGGAGATCATAGCTACAGAGGTTACCAATTGTGTACTTAAGGATGTGAAAGTGAAGTTGCACTCACTCAAACTTAAAATGGAAGTTGGAGCAGACAGATGCAATTTTATGGCCACATGGAACATTAAGGTAGAAAGAACTTTGAATGTTATCAAGCATTGTCATTGGGAACCGACGGAATCAGGAGTTTACACTCTCAACACAGATAGCACTATGCAAGGGACTACTAAAGGATGGGCAGCAGTTTTGAGGAACAATATTGGAGAAGTATTAGTAGTAGCCCATGGTAAATGGGATTACAATTCTATTGCACTGGTAGAGATGAATGGAGTTGAGCAAGGACTGTACATGGCAAACAGACACAACATCACAAAGGTCAGAGTACAAACTGACTCATCCAATGTAGTGGGGTTCATCAAACAAGGGCAGCAACCGTGGGAAGCAAATCATATGATGGCAAGAATCATGAAGATGGTCGGGCAACTCGAAATGTTCTCAATACACCATGTATACAGGAAAGCAAATCAACTTGCTGACATTTTAGCCTCCACCATTCCAACTGTTAGCTACTTAGAAATTATTCCTAGTTCTGTTTCCCAAGATGTAAAGAAAATCGTGTATAACGATAGCGTAGGAAAAAAATATGTGCGAATGTAACCAGCTTTTATTGATTAATGAAACGGGGTAGTAGACCTCAACAACAATCCCGCTTGCCTACCAAAAAAAAATCAAAGTGTATAAAACAATGGCTACAATTTTCAAGGAGCAGATGAACTTCATTTTCATGTCCATCAACGAGTGCATCAAATTCATAACCACAACGCTTTTGTTCTTTGGGTACTATTGTTTGACATCGTTGACTTTTTCAATTATTTTTCCTTAAATTCCGAAATAAAGAAAATCAAATCCTCATCATTTTCATCCTCTGATTTGCCAACCATTACTCCCATCTTTCTGGGAGTTAGGATCCCAAAATTTGATTCTCAACTGTTCATTTCCAACTGTTCCCACAAAGCATTAATATTGAAATTTAAATATTAATGTTGCAGAAAAATTTGAAGAACATAAAAAATTGAAATTTGGGGGATTTAGAGATACCCCCAAAAAAGTTTGCACTCTTTGAGATACCCCCCAGATTTAAAAACCATTAAAGATACCCCCCATTTTTTCATTTGGAGCCGGTCAACCAAGCCATTGACCGAACTTGTTTTTATATTGACTGAAATACCCTTTTCCTAACTTAAGCTTTGTCCTAATCATCCAACCTAGTCAGCATGTATTTCTACCACATCATCAAATATTACAAATATTTCACCAGATCTAATCCAATGGTTACAAATAATTAGCCGTTATATGTTCACACATTCTTCTTCTTCCTTCTTCTCCAACCCATCAATCTCCACCCATTCTTCTTTTCCTTCTTCTCCAACCCATCAATCTCCACCCATTTTTCTTCTTCCTTCTTCTCCAACCCATCAATCTCCACCCATTCTTCTTCATCCTTCTTCTCCAACCCATCTTATATGTTCTTCCTTCTTCTCCAACCCCTCTTCTTCTTTCTTCTCCAACCCTTGTTCTTCCTTCTTTGCTTCTTCTTTCTTCTCCAGCCATTATCAGAGATCCAGAAAATAACTCCATTAACAGATCTACAAGAAAAGACAAAGAACTTTAAACTAAAATTCTTCTCTTTCCGCTAGCTACAACGTCGAGATGAAGGTAATAAAGTACTTTGTAGTTGTTTTAGTTCACTTTATCTCGTTTTTCTTTATTTTTTCAAGTATTGGTTCATCATCTTCTTCACTCATGTCTTTTCTGCAATTTTGGGAGGTATCTCAAAGAAAAGTTTAATTTTGGGGGATATCTCTAAGAAAAGTTTGGTTTTTTGTGAACAGATAATTTGTCAAATGTGTGATCAGACTGGGCATTATGGAGATGAATGTGAATGGGTATATAGCTATTGTAAGAAACCAGATTGTCATTGCATCATGAGGTTGACAATTTCGAACACATCAGACAATCCAGGTCGAAATTTTTTGAGATGTCATCTTTGTGGGAATTTCAAATGGTTAGATGCTATAAGACAATCTGAAGAAACCTCAAAAATGGGTGGAGAAGACATTGATGAAGAAAGGAAAAACTTCAAAGAAGTAGCTTTGTTGCACTACTGTCTCTCTCTCTCTCTCTCTCTCTCTCTCTCTCTCTCTCTCTCTCTCTCTCTCTCTCTCTCTCTCTCGTGCTCAAGAAATTTACTTTCCCTCTTCTAATTATGGTTTCAGTTTCTAATTGATCTAGGGTTTCAATTTGATTATATTGGACAGTCCAGATTACATCTTCCTAATATTGGGTGGGGATAACATAAGGTTAGTGGCTGAGTTTAAGATTTGGTGAAATGAAGTGTTTTTGCTGATATGGCATAATTGGTGAGTGCGTAGCTGACTAGGATCACCATTAAAATCAAGGAAGGGTATTTTAGTCTAAGTGATATAAAGACTAGTCAAATATAGGTCAATGGCTTGGTTGACCGGCTCCAAATGAAAAAATGGGGGGTATCTTTAATGGTTTTTAAATCTGGGGGGTATCTCAAAGAGTGCAAACTTTTTTGGGGGGTATCTCTAAATCCCCCTTGAAATTTTATTAACATCCAAATTCATGTTCAAATCACTTCACTTTCAAAAATAAAAATGTTTATCATAAAGTTTTACATCATTCAAATGTTTCACTATTCTAAAACTTAAAATGTTCAACAACCCTGAAATGATGACAACAAACATCTGATCCCAAGCTAACCTCATCATCACCTTGAAGATCAACATTCTCACAAGGTAACCTGCACAATCAAATTGATATCACCCATCAAAGAGTTTGAAAGATGGTCATACGAGCCACTCACAAACTGGATCCATATCAATTTACAGAAAAAGATTAAGTTCTCCTATCACATGAAGTCGTCAAAGCTCACAGTTGGCCAAAACAAATACCCAACTCCAGAAAAAAGATTTAATATCAGACACAATTTATAAGTTTGGTGGGTCTGAATAAAGCTACAGGTTCTTACAATTGCTAGAAAGCTTTGGTTATTTAGCTGGTTTAATAAAATAAAAATGAGTGTTTTAAAAGAAGTTCATTAAGAACCACTTTCACAACATACAACAGATTAATTCCAGTTATAATCACAATATGCAAATGAATGATGAACAAAATTACCTTCAAATGGAAGTAGTTGCGTTGTGAAATGGAAAGTAGAAAGCACATCACCGATCCCCGTCTCAATCCTGTTACAGTAGGAAGAAAAAAAAATTGAAATCTAACTAAAGAATACAAATCCAAGAAAAAACACAACTTAATCAACTTAATATACAACTTACCTCGCTTATGATATAGTCAGTGGGCCATGCAATAGAACAATCTATGGCAACTTCCCATATTTTCATACCATTGCAAGGTTTCCATAATCTTGCTGTAGATTCGATAACATGTTCCACCACAACCTTAGATGCACCTGGCCCAAGTTTAATCCCCTGCGCTTCCATATCTGGATTATCTGATAGCCAAACACCTTCAGCTACAATCTCTTCTTCGTCCATTCGAAACAGTTTGCACTACAAAACTAAGGGATTTTTATTTGTGGAATGCACCTAATTGAAAACAAAATAGCAATTACTTAAATTATTTAAAAATCAGATAACACTCAATTACAACAATCATGTTATATTGATAGTTAACCTGATGTTATCATTTTGTTTCAAATTTATATTTGCACAGGTAGGAAGAAATTAATTAACTAAGGTATCTAGTTAAAGAACAAAGTCATAATGTTTGCAAACTACTACATACTCTGCAGTTTGCCCTACATAAATGGATAGCCTTTGTATTCTGCAACTACTACATACTGCCCCCTACATATAAATGGATAACCTTTGCATTCTGCAACTTGATTAATTGCATAAAGGTCATACAAGGTTACCATATTGAACAAAATAACAAAATACCCCTGATGCACTGCAAGACAATTACAAATAAGGACAAAGATAAAAGAATATCATCAATCACTTTCTTGTTCTAGTGGGCATATCAATCAATTAAAACCAACATAAGAGAGTGAAGTTTGAAGTTATATCATTGTCTCGCCAACTTCCGCATTTGTAGGTTCACCATTCTTCCTAGTGTGTCCTCTTATCCAGATATTTGATCTAGTAATGATGGATGGATTGGAACTCTCCTTTTTCTGAAACATAAAAATTAAATATGTGAAGTAGATAGAAGAATAGACCAGAAAATTAATTGAGAAAACAAAATAAAAGTATCACCATGTTAGCCTCTAAGCGAGCATATCCTTGTCGGCCGGTTGTATGTGGAAGGATGTTATTTGACCTGATTCTTCTGAATTTGTTCCTTTTTTCCTACAATACAGTTATTTTTAACAATGACATGAAACAAGCCGAAAATCATAAAGTGTGTCCCGATCAAAGTCCATTTGATAAAGTGTGTAGAATTGTAATTTGTCACTAAAGTGGGATTGAAGAATCGAAATATGGTTGTCATGTTGTTTGTGCTTATGTAATCTGTAACCTTATCAGAAATAAAAACATGTTATGGTAACTAACACCATGTCCCCATGTGGAACTACTGAATTCTCGACTACAACCATTCTTGGTCCCAAGTCTCCTTTGCATTTGTTACAAAGACCCAAGTGTTAGATTAAGTTTAAATGTTTTGAGCCAAAACTTCGCTCTCAACTTCCCTTTAATAATTTCAATACAAGTGAAATATGTAAAATAGAGCAATATGCATCTTTAAACATATAACAACCAGTAGCTTAATTGAAAAAAAAAAATAGCCATGGCTCTATCTCACTTAAACAAACTACTCTATTCCCTTGTCTTACTACTTTCTTCCTTTCATGTTAAGTGTTATGCTTCAACTACTGCTATTACTCCTTTTGAAGAAGCCAAAACCCGTCTCAATTCTATGTATAGTTCAATATAACACTGTGATCTGACAACCTTTCTATGTAGGCTTCCATGGTTCATGTGCTACAGAGCATCAGAGAAATCAAACAACCAGTTTGCAAGCTGATGTTGTACTTGGTATCAGATAATAATATCTTGCAAATGTGAAAAATACTTTATGGTGATTTGAATAAACACATCACATTATACTAATTATCACTCTTTTTATCATCAAAATAAACTAATTGAGATAATTTGGAAGCTTAAGAACCAAATTTAGACCTAAAACATACAAATTGAACATATTATCAGAATTCATCAGTACTGCTAATCGATCTAAAGAGCAGATTAGAGAGCATGAGATCCAAAATTCGAAGAGAGGTGAACTTACTAAGCAATCCAGAACAAAGGAAGAGAGATGAATCCATCACTGTTTAGCAAATTGAACCCTCAATTCCGTAGCGAAAATCTAGGTCATTAGTTCGATGAAAATAAATTAATTAGAACAAAATAATTAGAAAACATATCAAATTCAAACATTTTAATCTAAAGTAAGAGTTAATTGAGTTAGAATTTTACCTGAGCCGATAGAAGAAAAAGAAGATCGCCGGAGATTTACAGATCGAACGAAGAAGAAGATCGACGGAAATTTACAGATCGAACGATTTCACAAATGTTTGTTGCGCCTCATCAATATCTTTATTGAGTTGAGCATTCTCTTTCTGTGAAGCCACGAGCTTGGCTTCCGAATCTCGCAGGTGAGCTCGAAGTGCGTTATTGTCAGCATTGGCCTTTTGCATACAAATTTACTGAAAGGGAGACACATACCGACCTTTAATTGGCCAAGGCATATCAAAGATGAAGTCAAATCCCCACATAAATCAAACAACCTATCACTCACCCTATACATCTCGAGATCAGGGATTCTAATATTATATGCCTCCCTCCCGAATCTCGGGGAACGACCTCCTAGCCTCATCTACTGTGAACGACCTACTGCTAGAAACTTCATCTTCCTCCCTTGACCTCCGAATGATATTCATGCTGACCTCCACCCCCTAGTCGATATCCCCCCCCCCCCCCCCCCCCTCAATCTCACTTATCCTTTCAGACTCAGTTTAGGGTTTAGGGTTTAGTTTCACTCATTTTATCAATTAAAGATAACGATACCTACTAAAATCAGGAAAGTCGTGCTAAACCTTACAATATCCTTCACCGGAAAATATCTTAATCACACCGGAGAATGAAGATTACAGTTCTGAACAACTACCAATAAAAGAAAGCAGAACTTACAGGAACTCAAGAACAAAGCAAAATAAAGATAGCAAACAGCAAAGATGAAGATCAAAAGAGAAGAAGATTCAAACGCACAACCAAGGATTCAAAATCAAGATACAAAAATGAAGAGAACGATGAACAGAACTTATAGAAAAATGGAGAAGAGAATACCTTTGCCAATGAGAGGAGAAGCTTTAAAAACCACAGTGCAAAAAACCCTTGGTTTTCCAACCCCACGGTTAGGTCTTATAAAACTCACTAGTTTCATCTCAGCCTTTCAAATCAACGCTCAAATCTCACAAGATGAATCTAACCGCTCGAACGATTCATTTTCCCCCTTCTTTCAGTTTTATTTCAAAAAAACAATTTCAAATAAACACCCACGTGGCTATTACATCACACTTACCATAGGGCAAAAGAAATCTATCCTCTTTAAAAGCCTCATTCAAAGAGTTGAAAAGAGACTTACTGGCTGGAAAAGCAAAGTTCTGTCCCAAGCTGAGAAAACTATTCTCATAAATTCTGTGACTTCGGCCATTCCTTCTTATCAAATGTCTTGCTTCAAAATTCCTTTATCCATCTTGGTCGGGATAAACAAACTTCAGAGGGACTTTTGGTGGGGGATAAAACCTAATAATAAGAGAACCATGCATCTCACAAACTGGAATCATCTCTGCCTTCCTAAAAGGCTTGGTGGGATAGGTATAAAAGACCTCAGAGCTCAAAATGTGGCTCTGCTTTCTAGGGTTGCTTGGAGGGTTATAACTAAACCCCAAAATCTTTGTTCTCAACTGTTAATATCCAAATATTTTAGGAATTCTCATGTTCTTATGAATCATAAAAACCTCTCTCCCTCTTGGACTTGGTATTCTATCTCCTCCACCATCTCTAAAATGATTCCCTTCACTTGTTGGGATATTGGAAATGGATCCTCTGTTAAAATTTGGGAAGATAATTGGATCCCTTCCATCCCAAACCATAAACCTATACCCTCTCTTTCATTAGTTGATCCTAACTTTGTTCAACCCATGACTGTTAATCAACTAATCATTCCTAATTCAACCTTGTGGGATATTGGATTATTAAACAGTCTCTTCCACCCTGCCACGGTTCATCACATTAAAAACACCACCATTAGAAACACTCATGTCCCGGACACCTTAAAATGGATGGGGACTAAAAGAAGCCTTTTCACAGTTAAGTCTATGTATCATCTTCTCACAAAAAATGAAACTTTGGTTCAAAATGCTCTTGAGACTAAATTAAACCTTAGACTCTGGAAGACTTTAGCTCCTCCGAGAGCTATTCTCTTTCATTGGAAATGCCTCCATAATGTTGTTCCTACTAGAGAGAGATTAGGGCTCCACATTGGTATTATTGATAAAAAGTGTCCCTTCTGTGGTGCAAGTCTTGAAACTCTTAAGCACATGCTTCTTGAATGCCCCTTCACCCAAGCGGTTTGGTTCACTAGCAAATGGAATTTTAGAATTGCCCATTATATTAACATGAACACTAAACAATGGTTAAGTACTTGGATTAATCCTCCAAATCATTGGTTAGTTAATAAAATTGAATGGAGCTCTTATTGTGTGATTGCTACTTGGGAAATATGGAAGCATAGGTGTTCATTGATTTTCAGGAACCCGTCTCAGATTATTCATACTGACCAGATTGCACAGAGTTCTATGCTTGCAACAAGAATCGACAACTTGGTTCTCAGGTTTATTCAGCGTACAATAAGAGGAAAGGATAAACAAAAATTGGCTACTGATCCTTCTCCGTGTCCAGTATGGATTCCTCCTGAGTTTGGTAGAACTAAAATAAATGTGGACATCACATTTACTGCTCCTGATAAGCCTATAGGAATTGGATTCCTAATGCGATCAGATTCTGGGTTATTCATCTTTGCAGGAACAGATTCAAGCAGTGCAGGCAATGCAGCTGAAGCAGAATGCAGAGGCATCCTTGCAGCTATCAGAGGTGGAGTCAAACTCCGGCTGAAAACAGTTGAACTAGAGACCGGCAACAAGGGTGCTGCTGACTACTTAAACGGCCATCCTGGGAACCTGACATGGTTGGCAACAAACATGTTAGATGAAGCAAAACTTATCTGTAACTCATATTTTAATTCAGTAAATTTTAGTTTCTGTAATAGATCGGGCAATGAGTGTGCACATATTCTGGCACATCATGCAGATATGAGCTCTCCATTACCTGTTTCTTTTTATTCTCCTCCTACCTGGCTTATAAACCAGATAAAGAGCGACCAACTTTTCTGTCACTCTGATGACTTTTAGTTACTTTTTAATGAAGTAATGATTATTAAAAAAAAAAAAAAAAAAAAAAACAATCAAGGAAACCTACTACATCAAAGAAACCCAATGCTCTTTTCAAAAAACCTTTATTATATTTTCATCCAGATCGAAGTCAATCAATAAACTTCAATCCCTTAACTTCAATCTAAATGAAAAAGGGACTATGTATATACCATTATATTCAGACTCGCTAATTAAATTAAGGAAGAAATATATTTCGGCTAATCTAACTAGTAGTACTTGTATGAAAAATGTGATAGAATTATATTGAGATGATGGAGATTGCGCTCTGATTAGACCAATCTAAATTTTAAAGCATGCATGGTGTTTTTAGTGAGATCATTATTCATTAATAAATATAATGTTGGTGGAGATTGAACTCTAGATTTTCATTATACATTGAGGGGATGTGGAACCTGAAAACTTTATTATTGTTGAGTAGTTGCAATGACAAAAATACTTAGTATTATCGCTAAAAATATGAAGCCAAAAACAATATTATTAATAGTATAGTTGGATATACGAAAAGGGATTTAGATTACAATTTCTCAAATTAACACATTAATCTATACTAAGTGAATTCACGTCTGTCAGACGTGTATCATATTTAGTTTTCTTATTTTTTGGTAAAAGTACTATTAGTTTCCTAATTTATAGGTAACTACTTGATAAAGTTTAATTAACTACTTGATAAAGTTTAATTATTTATATTGAAATTACTTAATAACCCTTTATATTAGAGAAGATATATTTGATTTTAGTGAAAGAGAAATGGACTTTTTTGGTAAAAGTTTGGCATCGGAAAAAAACCTCTCCTCCAGAGTTATTAAAAGAGATTAAAAAAACGCAAATTTCAAACTTAAAATTGAATTAAAACCCACTAATTATTAAGTTGGTGGTGTGTCTTTGAAAAATTAAAAGTGAATTTGTTGTTGTTGGGTTCAATCTTAATTAAAAGAACAAAAATTGTGAAGAAAGCTTATCACTCTTGCTTTGCTATAAGGAGTAGAGAAGAAAAGTCTTCTTGATAATTTATTGAAGAAATTGGAAGAATTAAGGAGAAATTTATGAGGAAATTGCTTTATACGTTTTTAGGGTTTGATAAATTGTCGATTTGGTTTAAATAAAATAAATACAAGGAAGAAGATGATGAATAATTTATTTCTCTTTTATTTGCAATTTTTTCCTGCGATGTGTCTTAATTTTTGCCACCTCAGCATTAACTAATCCACGTCAACATACCCTGCCAGAGAAAATCACCGAAAACATACCCATTGTTAATACTGAACGTTGACCTTAAGTACATTGTTAGTTTAAAACTACATTGTTAGGAGAGAAAACAAAGTTTAACCACGTTGTCAGTTTGCACAATTTGGTCTTATTTGAATAGATAGGTAACTTCAAACGTTTGATTTAGTTAAGAAGGGTTGACCATTTCGTAGTTGGTGAAGCCTCTTATAAGTTATACCAAACAAAAAAAAAAAAAATATTACAGTATTGTTTCAAAAGTTCATATGTACTGTTGTAGCATCCCGGCTAAATAGCGTGATGCAACAGTGGAGGATATACTTCGTCTTTTTTATCAGTGTCTTTATGCTAGAGTTGTTTGGCTTGGTCTGGAAATTCATTTTGTCATCTATGAAGGTGAGTATGACAATGGCATTCAGATGATTAAAGGTGTGGGAGAAAAATTCTTTCGCCTTCCTTTTAAAGATGATTACTTGTACGTAGCTATTCATACTAGGCTTGTGGGCAATCTGGTGTGCTCGCAATAAAGCTAGTTTTGAAAATACATGACAATGGTCATTTAGTAGTATGTTTTTGGTCAAACGAATGTTGAAAATACGCTCTACAACTTAAAATTCTCAGGTTGCTGTTCATATCAACCTCCAAGTTTGAATAAGAGCGTCTCTACAACGGTTACATAGACCATGCCACCTGATGATTGGTATAAATTAAATATAGATGGCTCGGCAAATCTGAATTCTGGGACGGCAGGTGCAGGTATTATCATTCGAGATTCCATTGGAAATTTTCTTTTGGCGATTTCACGCCCTATCACTTTTGCATCAGCCATGTTAGCAGAGAGTTTTGCACTCCGATTGGGTCCTTAGGCAGCAAAAGCTATGAATATCCTGCAACTTGTAGTTGGGATTGATTCTCAACCTCTACTCACTGTGCTCACATCTTCTGAACCTATGCCACACTCAATATATGTTGTTTGTAATGATATCAAGGAGTTATTGACTACTTTCCATCAACTCCAACTGAAGTGGACATACAGAGAAGCAAATGCAGCTGCAGACAAGTTAGCGATACATGTTTCATCTCAAGCTAAAGAATTGCAACAACTAGGCGCTATCAGTACTCACTACCCACAACACCCTGCTGAAGTTAAGGAGCTTATGGATGATTTTGACTCTTTCTGGTTGTTACCACCTTCTTTGAGTCCATGTATTCTGTTGCCGGGAGCAGAGAATATCGTCTTTGAGGCTATGTTATTTTTTCTGCCACATATACCCATTAAATGCCCTTTTAACAGTGGCTATATCTTTGTTAACATGTTTTAGTTTTAAAAAAAAACTCTTTAACAATTCTTTCAGAAACAAGCTGACCCCAGAAAGTAAAACTTCCCGCCTCTCTGATTGTCCAAGCTTTTTTTCAAACCAATATTTTCAACTATAAAATGAAAACTTATGTTTCAAACTACAAGTCAGTTTACTAATATCATTCCCAATGGGATGTCAATTGCAAATTGAAAAAAAAATGATAGTGTGTTTTGGTTTGCATTACAGATTTTTTTTTAGCGACTTTCAACAACTACACATAAAATAAAAAAGTTAACAGTCATGCGTCTAATTATGTGTACAGATGATATGCGGATAGAAGATTGATTGTCATACCAACTTGTACAGTTGTACTTGATTACATGGACCAATGAGAGATGCTGATTTTTAAATGTATGTCCACGAATTCGTACTCCCTTTAAACTTTTAAAGTGTGTAATGCAGTGACATACTGACATTGAACCAGACCCAACTGTTTCTTGTTGATAAATATATACTGGAAACATTCACAAAAGGATATCATTAGCACGTACCTAGCCTTTTATGGTTTTGAGCTGCCTAATAATTGTCTTGTAACTACTTGTCAGTGATGATAACAACATTTACATATCAACTTGTGGGATCCTAGCAACTATAAATAAAGTTTCTCCATGCATGAAGTACACCAATTGAGGTTGATTTTATTATCCAAGTATCTCCAATAATTGTCACAAAGAAAAATGGCTACTTTGAGTTCTACTATGCCCCTTAGTGTAGTTAGTAACCCGCATTCATCAAGATCAGCCATGAATCTAAGGTTAGCAGGTAACCCGCCTTCATCAAGATCAGCCATGAATCCAAGGTTAGTAGGTAACCTGCCTTCATCAGGATTAGCCATAACTCCAGGCCTTTAAAATGGGGCAACAAAGTGTTCAAATTCAACTAATGCATCTTGGGATGCTACACCAGAGGTCAAACAGCATTTTCATCCGAGTGTGTGGGATGGTCATGACTTCACCTCTGCTTCTACAAAAGATTTGGTAAGTTTAATCTGCTAGTGAGCATACCATAAAATGCTACAAAAGGTGTTGTTTGTTTTTTTGTCCAGTAACTTATAAATTGATTGATCTATTAGTTATAAGGTTGGGGATGGAGCTTATAATAACCCCACTTTTTAAGCTATTTTCTACTAGAAAATCTTATAAGCCCGGATGTAACTACTCATAAAAACAAACAAGATTTTGGGTTTTTTAATAGCTTTAAAGCTATCAGAAGCTTGTAACTGAGCAATCTTAGGAAATATTGGGTTGATATTCGATTACTTGTCATTCTATCATGTACCCAGTTATTTCGCATTGAATAATTGATAAAAGTATTGTGACAATTTATATTGGGTAATTTCCCGAATAAGCACAGGTTTATAACGTTTCTTCCCAAATCAGCACATTTGACTGCAATCTTCCCCAACAAGCACAATTCTCAGTTTGACTTGCTGAATTTTTGTCTTTTAGCATATTTTGTTTCCTATTATACCCTTTAGCCTATAATCATTTGTTTTAATAGGTTTTCACTAGGTTTTCAGTAGATGTGACATCTGAGATAATGACATGACAGTAGATTACAACCATTAGATCATGATAATAAGTTACAGCCGTTGGATATAATTTGCTAATTCCTATCCTCCACAAGTGATGTTATTTCCTCTACAATTTGTAATTTTAAACAAGCATCTGCTACAGTAAACAACAGCCACTCAGCGCCACGTGTCATAACCGTTGGGTTTTAATTGGGCGGGAAAATCGAGCGGGAACAGGTAGAGTGATACTTAACCTAGGGTTTTCACAGCGATTCAGAATCCACAACCACCCACTCTCTCTTCTTCTTAAACCGATTCTTCTTCCATTAAACTGCTCATAACTCTTCTAATTTCTTTCCCATCTTCCATTTCTACACAATTATCTTCTAATTTCTACACAATCATCTTCTAATTTTCCATCTTCCATTCTAATTTCTACATAATCTGCCGAAAAAGATTGAAGGCGATGAATTCAGCAGAAAATTTAGCATCACTGTGAGATGCTCACCATCTAAGTTTGAAGCCCACTATCTAAACCCAAACGAAAGATTGCCCCCCAATGAGTTAGAATCTTTTAAAAATTCCCCTTTTGGGCAGTTTTTGAGTTTGGAGGGACAAGAAAAAATCGCCATGATCACTTCAGTAGTTACAGAAATTGTTTCAAATAGGGTTGGTCGATTGAAGTATTCAATTGGGGGTAGAGTGATTGAGTTCAAAATGACAGATCTTGCTTTGATTTTGGGGCGTTTGAAATTTGGGCATTTACCTGTTGATTTTGTTGTTAGGAAGCAAACTGAATATAGTGCTTTCAGATCGAAATACTTCCAGAATAACCTACACATCAGAGATTCTCATATCCTTGATGCAATTAAGGAAGCAAGAGAAGCCGAAGATGCTCATCCAGATGATGTCAATAGGTTGAACAGGTTGTATTTTCTTGCAATTTTTCTGCTTGCTGACTCATCAAAAACAATTGATGTAAGGTATGTCGATCTTGCTGAAAATTTGGTCGATTTTGATGATTTTCCATGGGGTACTGCTGCATTCAAATTGCTTGAGAGCAATTTAGAAGATGTGTATACCAAAATTGTTGATGGTGTACAAAACTATTGTATCAATGGATGTGTGTTTGCATTCATTATTTGGGCATATTTGCATCTCCCAGATCTTGGTCCCAGAAAGATTCCCAACTCTCCTTTTCCAAGGATGTTAGGATGGTATGATTTGCCCACTAGGAACAAATCAAGGGACAAACTTTCTGAGAAATTTCACCCCAAGAAAGGATTCATTAATGTGGCCTATCCACTGGATATCACTCTGCAAGAAAGAGCTGCAGCAAATTTACAAGTGGTTGAAGAAGTAAGTCATCTTTATGTTGTTGTATTTTCAATATCCTCTACTTTGTTTTCTTTTTCCTCTACCGATATATACTTATCCGTTACATTTTAATTCCAGTTTCAGGCTCTTTCACAAGCAGAATATGAAGAGTCTGCTTCTTCTAGGCCAGTTTCTAGATTAGTTCGTCCATCTCAGCACTCATCTGCAACAACAAGTTCTGGAAATTTTATTACACTTGAAAGAAATGCCCTTGAGGCAATTCTCAAAGGAGTCTTTGAAATGGTATGTTGTTACTACTACATTGAAATTCTATCTGAAACCATGAATAACTTATCTTCTTTATAGGTTTCTTACTTATTACATTGAATACATATATTCTAAAACCTCTAGTTGATCATTATTAATATGTTTTGGTATATCGTCTACATTGATATTATTTTCCTCTATGTTATACAGTTCTATCCGTTACCTTGTTTCTGTATACTCTTTATAATTTGTTAACATAATATACTCTTTAAACTTTACATGTTGTTGAATTTGAATGAAGTCATATACAAAAACTTTAAACCTTGAAATGTTGAAACCTTGAAACCTCTATAATTTGAATGTTAACATAATATATCCTTTAAATATTTGAATGATGTTTTCTATAATGTTGGGTTTATCCTCTACAATCTTATTGCATTATTTTTGAAGGGTCGTGAGGCAGGGATGGTTTCTGACAAAATCAGTGATGCTGATGTGGCTGTTAAAGGTGTGTTTGCACAGATTGGTAAGGGGGCATCAAAGAAGACAAGAAAAAGTAAGAAGAAGATAAGTTCCCCCTCAAAGCCAACTCTCAAACCCAAATCAGTCAAAAAGACCAATCCTTTGCCAAGTCCTCCAAAAAGGGCAACCAGATCAAGTACTGCATCCCAAGTTTCACCAACAGGTTCAGGGAAAAGTTTTCGAGAATAAAATGATGATTGCAGCTATGGTAAGTTTACAAAACCCATTCCAGTACTTAGATTGTAGCTGGAACAGGGCTTAGTGGTGGCCCTTCACCAAATAGGGTGTGACTGAAGAGTTGATAGTCATCTACACATTCAAGACAAGTTGATTTGTTATGACCTCTGACTCTACACATTGAACATCGCCTACTCTGGACAGGGACACCCTCAGCTTTACCTCTCTTCCTGGCTGTTTTAGGATGCCCTGCCTTTGAAGTTTTTAGTGGTGGAAGAATTCTTCTTCTTTGTCTGTCGGTTGGCCATTCTTCCTTCCCTCTTGTGGGTGTCCATTCTTCTCTATAAGTTTCTATGTATGTTTCCTTCAAGTAGTACACCTCAACAAATTTGTATGGATCAAATCCAACTTCCTTTATAGCTGCCATGGCATGCTCACATGGTATCCCCATGGTTTGAAACCATTTGCATGTACATGTTCTTTTGTTGAGGTCAACCACACATGACCTTTTAAGCCCTCTAACAGACCAAATACATGCTGAAGCTCTTTCAAGTGTGCACTTTCTTGCAACTGCGGCATTGTGCACTATTTGCTCTTGACACCATGTTGTGACAGGTGAATTGAACTTCAAAGAATCATTGCGATAATCTCGATAATGCCTAATTACATTATCTCGTATCATTGAAACAATGGTAGTAACTGGCATCATTCTTTCTCCAATGATCATTTTGTTCCAGCTCTCCACATGATTTGTTGTCACAATTCCATATCTGCAAAATCAATGTAAAGGATAGAAACCTTATAGTACCGGATAGGAGTTGTATTGTAGCGTACACAGAAATATGTTAGCAAACTTACCTGGATTTCTCTTGGAAAGCACTTGCCCACTTTTCTAAAGGCCCAACATCCATAAGTTTTTCATGTGCTTTGGAGGATAGGACCCATATTCCTAGCATATTTCCCCAAAATTCTTGTTGGTTGAGGGTTTTTGCTGATTCTTGCACCAAGAACTTGATTTTCTTGTGACCAAACTTGCCACTCATGTGATAGGAACAGTACATATGGACAGCATTTGGCATAATTTTAGGAACACCTTGGATGATGCTTTTGTGTCTATCAGATAACAAAATGAACTGGTGATCTACACCAACCACATGGTCCCTTAGTTTGGTAAAAAACCAATCCCAAGAATCATTTTTCTCTTTCATTACAACTGCGAAAGCGAGGGGGAACACATGGTTGTTGCCATCGACTGCAATAGCACTTAGAATTGTTCCAGGGTACCTCCCTTTAAGGAAAGTTCCATCAACAATGACTACAGGACGCAAGTTCTTCTTGTAGACCCTAACTGATATACCATATGTCCAAAAGAAACATTCAAAACGATCACCTGGTCCAGTTAGAATATCAGTCACAGCATCTCGATCAACACTCATGAGCTCATGACTATATGTCTCAAGCAACTGATATGAGTAGCTGTAGCTTCCTCTTATCTGCAACAAAGAATAGATGTGAAAAACTATACTCTACACAGAAAACAATCTAGCCGATACTAGTGCCTATGGTAGCGACTACAGAAACAAAGTAGAAGATGCTATACCTTCATCAGTGTTTTCTCTTTAGCAAACCATGCAACTTTGTATGAAACTGTGGTCTCATAGTCTTCCTTGACCATCTTTACAAGTGCTTTAGGCTTTAAGTTTGGGTTATCCCTTAACTTTCTCATTAATACTCTAGAAACCCAATCACTATTTGCTTGGGGATTTGTTCCTCCAACTCTAAAATTACCACAAGAGTGGTCATCATTCATTCTACAAATCTTCCAAGTGTTATCCATATTTCGTGTTGCGTAGACTCTTCATGGACAACCATCTGCTTTACATTTCCAAATCAACCTTTTTGTGTTGGTGCTTTGCCTGCGTATATCTTTTTCAGTCTTAATCGCGTAGGTTTGGAGGTCCCTTTCAAGATCATCTCGACTTAAATATACTATTCCACATGCAGGTCTAACATAATCATTGTGAGAAGGCTCTGTATGGGGAGCACAACCAACATTTACCCTAGATTTTGCAATGTACGCAGAAAAGATTTTGTCTAATTCACGTTTCACTTCATCGTTATCGCGGTTTTCCGTAACTCTTACATTCTTCTGGAGTGGCACATTGTTGGGAAATGGTACATCTGTATCAAGAGGTACAGTGGTCGGAGCTGGAGGGTTGTCTTGAAGTGGCACAGTGGTAGGAGTTGGAGGGTTGTCTTGTAGCGGCGCAGTGTTATGTTGTGGTTGATTGTTGACGTAATCCCCTACTCGAGCGAAACGATCCTCTAGATTGCACCGTATATCCCCTGCATTAGCATTTCTATCCGTTACCACATCTTCGCTATGCACGGTTTCTTGTGTCGATAGATCACCGAACATTGGGTAGCTGTCATTGTACATTTCGTTCTCAAATTCTTGATCTTGGGTGTCAAGAATTGGTGTTTTCATCTCACCAATGCCTTCAGATGAAGATTGGATGACACCATCATCTTCATTATGAGATGGAGGAGGTGGTGTAGGACCAAACATTGGCTGGCTGTCAGTATACATCTCAGATTCAAACTCATCTTCAAGTCTATCGAATGAATTATAAGAGTAATCACTATTTGAGTCGAACACATCCTCTTCTGTATCCCATTGGCCTTCCTCACATTCACCCTCACTGTCATCATCCAGTACTTCTTCTTGGCTTCTCTCTATCTCTGGATCTAATCTTTCTTCTACATTTTCCAATTCATCTGAATCCCCAAAACCATTATCCCTACGCATATCAGATAGAATCCCTGCTATGTCTTCAAGATTATCAAATCTAGCCGATTTTGGTACACATATAGGCGATCCAGTTGCTGTTCTAGCCGACAAGGGAGTCAAGTTCATTGGAGGTTGAGGAATGTAAACATCATCTCTCACTTGAACATTAGGGGGAGGGGTTTCCAAGAATAATGGGTCATTTGAGTGCCCCTTTCCATTTACAGTCACTTCTGGGTCTTGAGAAGGAGTTTCCAATCTATATTCATCAGGAACATGGAAAGGTTTTGTTGGTGTACAAAAAGAAGAGTAGTCTGGTTTCCTACCCAAGCCTAGATTATTGACAACAGGTTCAGGGAAAAGTTTTCTCTTCAAAGATTGACTAGTTTTGGAATCCCCCTTGGGCAGCTCTCTTGGTATCTCACTCACTTGGCTTGAGGCTTCATTAGTCTCTGACTGTATCATAACTGGTGTTAAATGATCAACCACCCAAATAGAAATCACCATTGCAGCTGAATTTGTAATGTATGCAATCATTGCCATGTAATGATCTTCGCATTCAACCTTAGTTGGATTATTGTTGATTACAGCTCGCAATGACCAAGTTGTTCTTGGTGCCTTACATAAGGATTCAACCAATTCCAAGAAGTCTCCGTAGGATGTCTTGTTATTAGCGATCCTTATTGTTGACTCACCATGTACATATGCAATCTCAACTTCTTCAACTGTAACAACCAATTGCCCACCATGTTGGAATATGATATTAAATGTGTTCTCTGCATAACATCAATTAAAATGGGTTTAATATCACATCTCTATAAACGAGTGTACTGAATGTTTCGGCTACAATATCAGTTTTAACGGTTACAGATGACAGTTTATCGTCTATAAATTTAAGAATGTATGTCAAAGTGATAATCAGTACCACATGATAAACCCACTTTTAGATCTTCTAATCATTAGATAAAAAACTTCAAAACCCCCCATAAAAACAGAGACAAAGAGCCATACACGGTAGACACTAGTGATTTAAAGCTTGACAACAACATATTAGAAACCCATAAACCAAATTCTATGGTTTTCATACCCCCAACCCAAACATCAACTAGATTTGAAACCCCATCCACAATTGAATGCTTGCATTTAAGCTGGTGGGTGTGTGTGTGTGAGTGAATACTTTAATGCCACTGAGATTGAAACCTAAAACAGACAACTTTAATACCAATGATTGGTATTGATGCCACTGAAATCAAACCCCCCATTACCATTATAAATGAACAACCTTCAAACCTCAAAACTTACCAGGAATCTGAACGTTCATAACTTGCTTGCCCTTATTGTTTCCTTTTTTTCCCATGATGAACATATTACCGATGAAAACCCCAACGTCAAAAAAAAAAATCGAAGCTTTACGACAAAGAGATTGTGATCTGATGAAAAGAGGTTATCTTCTTGTTCATTCTCTGCGATGAACAAAGAAGGTGAAGAAGAAGAAGAACAGAGAAAGTAGTTTTGGTTAACTTCTCTTTTAAGGTAAGACAGTTGTTTTTGTCTTTTCTGGGTGGAGGATTGAGTAGTGTGTTGTGGAGGATTGAGAATGCCGGTTTCTGTGTTATTTCATCCAACGGTGGTAATCAGAGATGCTTATTCATCTAATGGCGAGAGTTTAGTTTGCTGAATTGAATGAGGAGAGAGAAAAATCAGACAAACAGCAGATATGATGTGACGGCTTAAAGCTGTCATAAGGGTAGAAATGTCCAATTGAAAAGTCAAACCGAGAATTGTGCTTGTTGGGGAAGATTGCAGTCAAATGTGCTGATTTGGGAAGAAACGTTATAAACCTGTGCTTATTCGGGAAATTACCCATTTATATTTATATCCTGATCAGATTGACGAGAGGAGGCTCATAGATTTGAAAAGGGAAGTGAAAAACATGTTTTCTTTAGCTGCTGTTGATTCATTTCAAGAATTAGATCTGATTGATAATATTCAACGGCTCGGGGTTGCATACCACTTCGAGGATGAAATTGAACACATACTACAACGGACATACAATGATGATTATACTCATTTCTTTGATCAAAATATTAGCAAGAATGAACATGCGGAACTGTCTTATGTTTCTCTACGGTTTCGTCTATTGCGGCAGGCTGGGTTATATGTCTCAACTGGTAATAAAGATCTCATTTCTTCACCTAATTTTGTGCACTTTTAATTTCTTTTGATTCTAAACTTCAGATTTATTCTAAACAGATGTCTTTAAAAAGTTCAAAGATGAAAAAGGTGAATTCCATGCAAACTTAGTCTATATGAAGCTTCATACCTAAGTTTCCGTGGAGAAGATATAATGGACGAGGCCATGAATTTCCGTGCCAAACATCTCAATTCCATGTTGAAATATCTAAGCTCTCCACTTGCATTACAAGTACAACATGCACTCACAATGTCTATTCAAAGAAGCCCTGAAAGGGTATATGCAAGATATTACATCTCAATCTACCAACAAGATATATCTCGGAACGAAACACTATTGGAATTCGCAAAACTAGATTATAATTTCGTGCAATTTCTTCATCAGAAAGAGATAAATGAACTCCAGAGGTTAGTGATTATTTTCTCAGTTCTGTTTATGTCGTAATGTGTAATGATATGCAACTAAAAAATTTATACTAATTACAGTTGGTGGGAACATATTGACTTAAGGTCAAAGCTTCAGTGTGATTTTAGAAGACGAGTGGTGGAAGCTTATGCTATAAATAATAATATCTATTTTGAGCCCCAATTTACTCAAGGGAGAATACATCTTGCCAAACAATGGACCATACTTGCATTTCTTGATGATGCATATGATGTTTTTGGTAGCCTCGAAGAACTTGAATTACTTTGTGATGCATTCCAAAGGTTCGTATTAGGCTCTGCTTATGGTTTTATATAGGAAAATGTTGTGATAATATGTCTTTGTCTAATCTCTAATAAAGCAAAACAAAAAGGGTTTTTAAAGTAAAATTGCTCTTTCTGACGTTCTAAAAGTTGTTGTTTTTTAGGTGGGATGCTAATAATACGAGTACATTATCAGATCGGATGAGAGTAGTTTTCCACGAAGTGTTGAATTTTTTTAACGAAATTGAGTCAGACATGATTAAAGGGGGCAATGTAGTAGGTGTATCATCATTCAAAAAACTGGTATATTATTCTATTTCAATAGTTCTTTTGCTTAATTTGTTGAATATTTTCTGTTTGGTGTCCAATATTATCCACAAAGATAAAAGTAAAGAATTTAATAAACTAATCCAAAATTTATAAAAAAAAAAAAAAAAAAAACTAATCCAAAGGTTTCGCCTATTGCATGTTGTGGCTCAATGGGAGTACTCCTCTCACAAAGTAGAGAGGTTATGGATTCGAAACACGTCAACAACTGATTGTTGATATAAGTTTCCACACATAATTTAAAGGGGTAGGGGTCCCTCAACCCCGCTTGCCAATCACCCCCTACACAGGAAAGAACAGTATATATATATATATATATATATATATATATACTAGTGTCTTAGCCAGTGCATTGCACCAGTTAATTTTAATTTATCCATTTTTAATTTTTTTTAATTATTGGATATTTTACTTATAAATAAAAATTCAGCCTATAAAATAAAAATATATTAAATTACGATAAAACCATTATTTAAAGGGTATTATGTAAATTTACCAAAAAACCATGACTAAAAGATATTTTAGTCAGAATTAGGTGACAAAATTCTAAAGCTCAATTCTCATTAACTGGGACTTACCCTCGAATTTTATTCAGGTTTATTATAGTTACCAAAAAACCATGACTTTAGTCAGAATTAGGTGACAAAATTCTAAAGCTCAATTCTCATTTACCGGGGGGAAATTTTATTGCCACCCAATGAACTCGTCAAAAACCCAACTAATCAAAAATCGTCAAAAACCCAACATGAATTTTTCAACTATACCCTTTAAATAATTAGTTTATTTTGATCAAACACCCATCATAACTTGTCAAAAACCCAATCAAAAGTTTAAGAATAAAAAAATTAAACAAATCATATTTTTTTTTGTGGGAATAAATCTCCCTTCTCTCTTTGTAATCTATACTAAGTGATTTAATTTGATATATTTATTAGATTCATACAATTATTGAATGACACTTGATTGTGCCCTATTTGCTTACCAATTAGAAATATTTATTGGTTTTAGGTTTTTATAAAAAGAAAAAAAAAATGGTTCTAGGTTTATTGGTTCTAGGTCTAGGTTTATAAGTGTTTGTTTAAATATTTATTGGTTCTAGGTTTTTAATTAAAACAATTCGCTTGTTTAAATATCTAAGTTTTCAAGAAGCAAAGATAGTATTGTGGTAGGAACAAGAAGAAGATAGAGGAAGAAATCCAGTTTTAAATGGGTTAAAGGGTAATTTTGGAAAAAAGTAATTGTCAATTTGGGTTTTCCAAATAATTTTATTTTAGTTGGGTTTTTGACGAACATCATGGGTGGCAATAAAAAATCCCTTAACCGGGACTTACCCCTGAATTTTATTCAGGTTTATAATAGTAGTATAGACTGTGGTAAATTTTTGTGGGATGAAATATATTGTATATATTTAAAAGGTAATTTTATATATGATCGAAAAATATACTAAAGGTGGGTGCATATAGCATCAGTTTTGATCTCTCCTAAATTAAAAATTTTCAACAATGAAATTCCTCGTAAAATAATAAAAGCAGTTGAAACACTATCAAATTGGAATATGCCAGTAATTTTTTTTTTTTTTTTTGTTTACTAAATTTAAATGTTACTGATAAGCTCAACAAATGCTAGTTTAGACTAAGCAAATCTATAGTAGATTTTGCCAAGATATTCTATAGCAGGTACATAGTCAGGGCATTGAGAAGACCATAGTATATACCCAATGTCTAACTGAGCACCACACTTCGACACTGCATCCGCTGCAAAATTAGCCTTCCTATTGGCGACCAAAAAAAACAAAAAAACCAAAAAAAAAAAAAAGAAAAAGAAAAAAATAGAATGATAACCGCATACTTCATGCTATATTAGAGATGCTTTAAATCCCGAAATCACTACTTTTGTATTTTTTTCATTTTATATGATTATTATTACAAATGAGTGATGCTAATTAAAACTTAAATAGATTCAAGTTCATGTAAAAAACCTCTTGGAGGAAGCAAGGGTAATACTCTCACGAGATATACCAACATTGGAAGATTGGCTTTCGTTATCAGTACCAACTGCAATTAGCGGCCTGTTTGTTATTCTTTCATCAATGAGTTCAGGAGAACTTGCAACAAAGGAGGTTTTTGAATGGATTGATACCATGCCCAAAATAATAAGATATTCTGATCTGTTGACCCGACTTATAGGAGACATTGGATCCCTCAAGGTATGAGTAAAGTTTATGTACTCTATTAATTTCTTTATCTTGTTATTCTGAAGTGGTAGTTGAATTTTGAAGGTGGAACAAGAGCGAGGAACTAATTGTTCAAGTGTGTCTTGCTATATGATGGATTACGGAGTTTCAGAATCAGAAGCAATTGAAAGTCTTCAAAAAATTATTTCAAGCATATGGAAAGTCATGAACGAAGAGTGTTTACGGGTGCACCCAGTTCCTATGAGGATCATTAAGAACTTGTTAAATTATGATCGATCTGTAGCCTGGTATTATGCTGGTGGAGATGGGCATTCAGTCTCTGATGGACGTACCAAAGAAATCATAAATTCCATATTTGTCAACCCCATCCCCCTTTGCTAATTATGTACTAGTTATTAGGATAAGATTCTCTTGTATCAGTTTGTTATATTGTTGTGATATGATTAATATCTGTTGTAACCACTAAGTGGTGATACTTATCCTTGTAATCTTTGTCTATATATATCAAGCCCTAAGGCATATAAGGGCATCGCATTAATCCATAAACTTTACAATAGTACTTGTGAAGATGGTCATCAGTGCCTGTGATAGCCACAAATGAACATACCAAATAAATCATAACTTTGTTATTCATTGATCCAATCCGGGTTTGAAAATGTGTTTTTTTTTGTTTGATTTAGGTCCTACTACAGAAACAGAGGCAGATAACAGTAGGTTAAAAGAAACATGTGTTATAAATTAATTGGAGTTACCGAAAGCGAACAAAAATTACTGTAGCTAACTCCATCCCTCTTATAAGTAGTACAGATAAGAAAATAAATGTATTATATTATGAAAATAAACTAAGGGAATGGTACACGCCCCTTATACTATGTATACCTATTGATGGTAATTCCATGGTTATCAAAAAATTGGTAATTCCATCTGATCGGATAAATACATGTTAGAAACAATTGGTATAAACACTCCCACCACCATAGCTCTGTAATAGCAAAACTGTCCTCAAGGACTGAGGGGTTTATACAAACGAAAAATCAAAACTCGGGGATAAGTTTGGAAACTAAAATTTCCCTTAATTTTTTTTTAAATCCCTAAATACACCTACTACATTCTCAACCATATATATTAAGTTTTTGTTTTGTGTTTACCCCCAATTTTATAGATAAAAACTAATTCGAGCCAAGAGGAAAGTTCATCACGAAATTGAAGCTAATCACAGTCCATTTGAAGCCATATTTCACCTCTTTCTTATACATCGATAGATTTATGGTTGGCGATCTATTATCAAAAATGACAACAACGTTTGAGCAAAAATTTATTTTTAACAATACCTTGCAAAAAATGACATTAGCACATACTTTCGTCTCACAACATGACCATCAAACTATTATTCTGGTGCTTGAGGTTGGTTGCCCTTGTAATGTGGCAATTTTAAAGGTGACCTCACATTAAATCTTCGGCATTTTGGGCCCAAAGACGAGATAGGAAGTCTTATAAGGCCAGAGGACAATGGAAACGTTTTGTTCAGTTTTAGGACAAAACAATAAAATGATGTATGTACCCCTCCCACTAATTCAACAGTTGTACAAAAGATTTGGGTGCAACAGGACTACCTTGTGCAAGGAGATCCTATGTGGAAACTCTATAAGAAACCGTCTGTCTATATTGAAACATAGATTGAAGCCATGGGCCAAGCTTAGATTCTCCCAACTTCGATCAGCAACAAGCTTCCAAAGCAAAAGAAGAGTTGTACAAGCTTCAATCTGAACTTCAAATTATGCCTTTAATTAACATCCTCATTCTACAAGAACAACATGCTTTGAAGGAGTATAGTAGATTAGCACAAGCTGAGCAGGCAGACATACAACAAAGGGCTAGTATGGACTGGCTCACTCTTGCAAACAGATGTACAACCTTCTACCATAATGCCATTAAAGAAAGAAAGCACAGAAACACAATTTGCAGTTTGATTAAGGAGGATGGTAGTAGAACAACTAATGAACAGGAGGTCAGAGATCAAATGCTACAATATTATATATCTTTGGTGGGGACTGAGCATATATGATTCTGACATAAGGGAAGATATTTTTGGAGGAGTTCAATCCTGCTGCTACTATTTCCACTGATATTCACCGGCTCTAGCTTAGATGCTCCAGCTTCTGAACAAGAGATCTTTGAAGCATTGCAGAAGCAAACAATAATAAGAATACAAATTAAATAAATTGTTTGAACACTCAAAAATTAGGGTTATTCACAAAAACAAATTTAATGTCTGAAGACATAAACAATGTTATGACGAATACACAGGATCTTGATATGATTAATGAAGAAACAAACACAAAAGATGTAAACTAAAGCAGAAATACGGAAACACAATAATATACGTGGTTCGACAATATGCCTACATCCACAGGATAAAGAGAGATAGCTTTATTGATAATTGAGAAATGAACTACACAATAACTAATGAAACCTTAGTTTAGGTTTCCTCACAAATCTCCCTCACTCATACTTTCTTATGTGCTCATTTTTTGCTCCAATTCTTATGGTTACACAACACCAATATTTATAACCTCTTTGGTTAATTCAATTGGTAACCCAATTCCTAAATCAACAACAACTTAGATTTCTAATAGATTAGAAAGTCTTATTTAATCCTAATAGAATTCCACCACAGTTGTTGCCAAATAAGGAAACCGATTCCTAATAGGAATCCATTACATGTAACCTCCACATGTCACTTTTCTACAATTTTCCACCTCGGCGAAGATTGTAAAAAACTGAGCCGACCATAATGAACCCATACGTACTTCTCCTGCACCACACAAGCATCATCTCATCTTTGCCCCCACACGCCCATAAGGGTCACTACCCCGAAGGGTCTCAACATTTGGAGAGATTGATCAAGTTAAAGTAATACCTAAACTTGACCCCGAAAACCACCTTAGTGAACACCTTTCCTAAAACTTTATTCTCAAACTCTTTACTCAATTGTTTCTTCAAAGAAATAATACATGACTTGCTCTTTGCAGCTACAAACATGTCATCCACATAGAGTAAGAGAAATATAACGGACCCATCTCGAAACTTTATGAAATAGACACACAGATCATATTCACTTCTAGAGTACCCCTGCTTCAACATAAATGTGTCAAACTTCTTATAACACTGTCATGGTGTTTGCCTCAATCCATATAAGGACTTCATCAATTTGCACACATAGTCTTCTTTACCAACAACTTTATAACCGTCAGACTGTAACATATATATTTCCTCCTCTAAATCGTCATGCAAGAAAGCAGTTTTGACATCTAGTTGCTCGAGCTCTAAATCAAACTGCATCACCAAAGCTAACGAGACTCGGATGGAAGTGTGTTTAACAACCGGAGAGAAAACTTCATTATAATCCACACTTTTCGATTGTGCATATCCCTTAGCCACTAATCTTGCCTTGTAACGTACACCACTAGTTGTACCCTTGGAGTCTAGAATACCATCTTTCACTGTGAAAACCCACTTGCAACCAATCGACTTCTGACCCTTAGGCAACTTTACAAGTTCCCAAGTATTGTTCTTGTGAAGAGATTTCATCTCTTCATCCATCGCTGACTTCCATTCATGAGAATGAGAACTTCTCATTGCACTATCCTCAAAACCAAGTCGAACTGGTGCTTTTCTCAAACGTGGTTCACGTTGAGATGCTAAAGATGGCCACTCATGATGTTGCTCTAATTATTGCTGCTGTAAAGTATCTTCAAGAGGAACCTCCTCTTCAAACTCATCATCTACACTCTTTGTGTTTGGATATGTGTCTGTAGTTACCTGTGTAACCTCTGAACTTGTAGGTACCTGTACACTATGCTGTCAAGGGCGCCGCCTAAGCGCTATTTCTAAAGGAGGACGCTCCGCTATACAAAAACAGAGCCTAAAACGCTTTGGTCCGCCTGGGCGGCGCTCAGGCGCAGCGCTCTGTCCAGAGCAGCCCATACAAACGCGCTCAAGGCGACCCAAACCTAAAAAAAACCCATGTAAATAAAAGGTTAGCTAAAAAAAAAGAAAAAAATCTCACGTTCTCTGCTGCTACTTCTTCTCTGGTTTCATCTCTGCTGCTCCTTCTTCTACGGCTGCTGCTGCTGCTACCTGCTGCTACTACTGTAACAGAGTAAGTTCTAAATTATAAACTTCTTCTAATCTTCTAAGTTTCTTCTAATCTTATTCTAAATTTCTAATCTTCAATTCTTCCTAATTCCTAAATCAAATCCAAATCTAATCTTGAATTGATGTTGGAATTTTGGATTTGATGTTGGAAGATTGGATTAGTATTTCACAATTTTGAACTGTACTGTACTACTGTTAAAGTGTTAAGTGTTAACTTGTTATTTTGTTAAGTGTTAGACTGTTAACTATATAGAAAATCAGAAATAGTAGAGTACATCAGTACAGTCAGTAGTCTGTTAGTAAACTGTGGGGTCTGATCAGAGCGCCGCCTGAGCGGTCGAGGCGATTCCTAGAAAACTGAGCGCCTGGCACTCCGTTGCGCTCTTAACAGCATAGCCTGTACAATAGTCACCTCTTTATCTATTGTAGATGAATATGAAACATTATGTTCCACCTGCATGGTATCGTCACCATCACTGTCATTATCGTCACCATCACTGTCATTATCATCACTGTCACTGTCATTATCGTCACCATCACTGTCATTACCCCATTCTGCTGTGGTGTACCTTTCACTGTGAAGTGTCTAACGATACCTTGTTCTGCACAATAAACTTCCAATGGGTCTTCAGTGTATTTTCCACCATTGTCAGAACGTATCATTTTCACAACACGGCCAGTCTGTTTTTCAACTATAACTTTCCACTTCTTAAACAAATCGGTGACTTCATTTTTGTGCTTCATGGTGTACAACCAAACTCTCCGCGAGAAATCATCGATAAAGGTCACAAACCACCTTGCTCCTCCCTTAGAAACTGTTCTAGAGGGACCCCATGTTGTATATTGGCTCGCCATAAGTTGGGTGCACAGGATCATACCTTATAAGAGGTGTGATCCATAGGATCAGTTTCCTATATTGGTTAAGGAAACCATATATGTGCAGGAGTTCTATTTGGACTCGGTTTCCTATTTATCTCTAGTTTTGAATTAGTAATTCTATATGGATTTGATTTCTATCCATGGGCTATAAATACCCAAGTAACTTGGTATTTGTAAGACAAGAAAACAAGAGAAGACAAGAGAGTAGAAAACAATAGAAACATAGAGATAGATAGAGTAAGTGAGAGAGAACTTTGGGAGCCAAGGGTGTATTGGGTTTAAGGTGAGAGATTAAGATGTTGAGAAAGATACTAGGGAGATTATTGTAATCGGTGTTTCTTTTCTTATAGTGAAATCTTCTCATTGTTCCCCGTGGAGGTAGGCATTGCCGAACCACGTATATCTTGGTGTTATTGTTCTTTATTGTTTTGTTCTTCTTATACTATTGTTTATTGTTTGGTAATCTTTGACCTCATTGACAAAACGGATCCTGTATTGCAAAGGAGGTGTTCTCACGAATATCTAGGTTGCGGGATTTACTTAATCACTGCATATAGTCCAACAAGTGGTATCAAGAGCTTAGGTTGGATTTAAGGTTTTGTCAAAGATGACGGAGACTACAAGTGTTCCTGCAAATAGTGACGGTAAGAAACCATCGGTTACTACTCTTGGCGGCGGTGTAAAAGTTGAGATTAAACCGTTTGACGGTAGAGATAACTTTACACTATGGCAAAGGAAGATGAGAAACGTTTGATCCAACAAGATCTTCATGTGGTTCTTGACGGGAAAGACAAGAAGCCAAAGGACATGTCAGATGACGAGTGGAACAAAGCAGATCTCAAAGCCATGAGTTCCATCGAACTACATATCTCGGACGAGGTGATGTTTAATGTGATGGAGGAAACTTGTGCCAAAGGAACGTGGGAAAAGCTCGAGAAGTTGTATATGGGTAAGTCTTTATCAAATAAACTTTTCTTGAAAGATGAACTCTTGAATCTTCGGATGGAAGAAGGTGGTGATCTTATGGAACATCTAAACGTGTTCAATAAGTGCATCACAAATTTGCTACGGGTGGATGTGAAGTATGACGATGAAGACAAGTCTCTGTACCTGCTCAGTTCTTTGCCTCCATCTTTCAAGCACTTCAGGACCACATTGATGTTCGGCAAGGATATTTTAAAGTATGATGAAGTTGTTCAAGATATAATCTCTCATGTGAAGATGAATAAGAACACAGGTGAAGACTCTCAAGCAGAAGGACTATATGTCAAGAATTCTAATGAGAGGGGCCGAACAAATAAGAGAAGTAGCAAATCAAAAGGCAGGGGCAGATCTAAATCCAGGGATAAAGAAGGTTGCTTTGAATATGGTGCGACAGACCACTGGAAACGAGATTGTAAGAAATAGAAGGAAAAGAAGAAGAAGGCCGAAAATTCAAATTCAGCCAGCGTTGTTACAGATGATAGCGACGGAGAAATTTTGGCGACTTCTTCAGGTAATGATATTTCTTCGCCTTGGATTTTAGATTGTAGCGCTTCTTATCATATGTGTTCAAACGAACACTGGTTTGACACGTTTGAGAAAAGAAAAGGCGACGTAGTTTTTATGGGGAATAATTCTAGTTGTAAAGTTTGTGGAATCGGTACAGTAAAGTTGAAGATGCATTATGGAATTGTTAGGACTCTAGGTAACGTGAAATACGTTCCTGCACTAAGGAAGAATCTTATTTCCCTGGGTTATTTGGATAAAAATGGGTACACATACAAATCCAAAGATGGGAATCTCATAGTCTCAAAGGGTTCACTTATGGTTATGAGGGGAGTAATACTTTCTAACAATTTGTACAAGCTTTTGGGAAATACAGTAATTGGTGGAGCTGCAGTTTTTACACAAGAAGATCACACTCAGCTTTGGCACTTGAGGCTAGGGCATATGAGTGAAAGAGCCATGAAAGAACTACACAAGCGACAATTGCTGAAGGGTGTAGGAGAGTGTAAACTTGAGTTCTGCAAGTATTGTATTATGTGAAAACAAACTAAAGTACACTTCAAAGCTGCAGATACAAAGAACAGAAGTACAGAAGTACTTAACTATATTCACTCAGATGTGTGGGGGCCTTCACCTACTCAATCAAAAGGTGGAGCTTGCTACTTTGTCACTTTCATGGATGATTTTTCAAGGAAAGTTTGGGTCTACTTCATGAAGGAGAAATCCGAAGTTTTCGTTAAATTCAAGGAGTGGAAGGAAGAGGTAGAGAATCAAACAGGCAGAAAAATCAAGTATCTAAGAACTGACAATGGCGGTGAATATAAGGATAGGAAGTTTATACAGTACTGCAAAGATGAAGGTATTGCAAGGCATTTTACCGTGAAGAAGAATCCCCAACAGAATGGAGCTGCAGAAAGGATGAATAGAACTCTTATGAATAAGGAGAGGTGCATGAGGTTTCATGCAGGTCTGCCAGAGATGTTTTGGGCAGAGTCACTTAACCATGCTTGTCACTTGGTTAATCGTTCACCATCCAAGATGCTTGATTTCAGATGTGCAGAAGAGGTATGGTCAGGTAAACCGGTAGACTACTCTACTTTGAAGGTATTTGGATGTAGCGCATATGCTCTTATTCCTAGTGATGAGAGAACTAAACTTAAACCCAAATCTCATGAATGCATTTTCATCGGCTTCGAGAAGGGAGTGAAGGGTTATAAGTTATGGGATCCAGTGAACCGAAAGAAAATCCTTAGTAGAGATGTTGTGTTTGATGAGAAGACTATGCCTATGAATCAAGACATGAAGAATGGTGAGAAAAAACACTATTGTTAAGAAAGCAACTACAGAGATATCTCCTCTTACCAAGGTATCCAACAGGGAGACTCCTATTCAGGTGGAGGAGTCAGATGCAGGGGTTGAAGAGGATGGGCCAGAAGAACAACAGTGTGAAAAGGAGGTTGAATCAAATAAAGATAAGCAACAACCTTACATCATAGCAAAGAACCGGGGCCAAAGACAAGTCAAAGCACCTATTAGACTTGGGTTCGAGGAAGAAGTTCATTATGCTTTAAGCATTAGTGAATGTGATCCTACTTCTTATCGTGAAGCAGTTGAAAGTAACGAAAGAGAAGAGTGGATTGAAGCTATGGCTGAAGAGATGGAATCTCTATACAAGAACTCCGTTTGGGAGTTGGTTCCTAAACCTGCAGAAAGAAAAATTGTTGGCTGTAAGTGGGTTTACAGGAAGAAGGAAGGAATGCATGAGAAAGAACCACCAAAGTTCAAAGCACGTTTGGTGGCGAAGGGGTACTCACAAAAGGAAGGAGTTGATTATGATGAAATTTTCTCTCCGGTAGTGAAACATACTTCTATTAGAGTGTTACTATCACTGGTTGCTCAGCATGATATGAAGCTTGAGCAGTTAGATGTCAAAACTGCTTTTCTCCATGGTGAATTAGAGGAAGTCATCTACATGGCTCAACCTCAGGGTTTTGTTGAAGCTGGTAAGGAAAATCTGGTTTGTAGGTTGAAGAAGTCTCTTCACGGGCTCAAGCAATCTTCAAGACAGTGGTACAAACGTTTCGACTCTTATATGCTGAACATTGGGTATAGAAGATGTGACTATGATTGTTGTGTGTACACTCATGTGTTTGATGATGGGATGGTGATCCTATTGCTACTTTATGTAGATGACATGCTTATTGCTTGTCGGGATATGTCTAGAATTAAGGAGCTGAAGACGTTGTTAAGCAAGGAATTCGACATGAAGGATCTTGGTCCTGCACAGAAGATCTTAGGTATGGAGATAAGGAGAGACAAGAAAGCTGGAAAGATATGGCTGTCACAAGTCAAGTACATTCAAAAGGTACTTGAGCGCTTCAATATGATTGATACAGATCCTGTGTCAACTCCTTTGAACAACAGTTTTGTTTTAAACAAAAGTCAATGTCCTTCCACAGATGCTGAGGTGGAAGAGATGAAGAAGAAGCCGTATGCAAGCGCAGTAGGGTGTCTCATGTACGCAATGGTATGCACAAGACCTGATTTAGCTCAAGCACTAAGTGTAGTATTGAGATAGATGGCGAATCCAGGAAAGCCACACTGGAAAGCTGTGACATGGATTCTCAAGTATCTGAAGGGCACTAAGACGTTGGATATCTTGTTTGAAAGACAACAAGGGAAAGCATGTGTTTCGGGTTATGTGGATGCTGATTATGCAGGAGATTTAGATAAGCGAAGATCCACCACAGGGTACGTCTTCACTTATGGTGGAGGACCGGTTAGTTGGAGATCAATGCTCCAAACGGTTACTGCTTTATCCACTACTGAGGCGGAGTATATGGCAGTAACAGAAGCTTGCAAGGAAGCTATTTGGCTGAAGGGATTAGTAAGCACATTCGGGTTAGATCAAAATTCTATGATGATAAGATGTGACAGTCAGAGTGCTATTTGCCTTGCGAAGAATCAAATGTTTCATGCAAGAACGAAACATATTGATATTCGCTATCATCGGATTCGAGATTGGTTGGACTCAGGTGAAATTATAGTTGAGAAGGTTCACGCAGATGAGAATGTTTCAGATTGTCTTACTAAGCCGGTTTCAGTTGAGAAGTTCAGACATTGTTTGAACTTGCTCAATCTTTCTACATGCTAAAGATTGGGTGGAACACCTTCTCACTTGAGGTGCGTTGAGGCAAGAGGATTCTTGCCAATATGACGGTGTTTGAAGAAATTCAAGCTACAATGATCTTGTTTTTGGTCGATGGCTCGCCAAGGTGGAGATTGTTGTATATTGGCTCGCCATAAGTTGGGTGCACAGGATCATACCTTATAAGAGGTGTGATCCATAGGATCAGTTTCCTATATTGGTTAAGGAAACCATATATGTGCAGGAGTTCTATTTGGACTCGATTTCCTATTTATCTCTAGTTTTGAATTAGTAATTCTATATGGATTTGATTTCTATCCATGGGCTATAAATACCCAAGTAACTTGGTATTTGTAAGACAAGAAAACAAGAGAAGACAAGAGAGTAGAAAACAATAGAAACATAGAGATAGATAGAGTAAGTGAGAGAGAACTTTGGGAGCCAAGGGTGTATTGGGTTTAAGGTGAGAGATTAAGATGTTGAGAAAGATACTAGGGAGATTATTGTAATCGGTGTTTCTTTTCTTATAGTGAAATCTTCTCATTGTTCTTCTCATTGTTCCCCGTGGAGGTAGGCATTGCCGAACCACGTATATCTTGGTGTTATTGTTCTTTATTGTTTTGTTCTTCTTATACTATTGTTTATTGTTTGGTAATCTTTGACCTCATTGACAAAACGGATCCTGTATTGCAAAGGAGGTGTTCTCACGAATATCTAGGTTGCGGGTTGTTGGCGTTGTTAGGATTTACTTAATCACTGCATATAGTCAAACACCCCATACATCTGAATGTATATATTCTAAAGTACCCGTAGTGCGGTGAACAACGGTACCAAAACGAACTCTGCACTGCTTGCCAAATACACAATGCTCACAAAAATCGAGCTTGCAAGTTTTCTGGCCACCAAGAAAACCCTTTTTACTCAATATAGACAAACCTTTTTCACTCATATGCCCTAGCCGCATATGCCATAACTGAGTAGAAGTTAATTGTTTCTCATCAACCGCTTGAGAAACCATAGCCATAGCTCCACCTGAAACTATATCTCCATTAAGAAAATATAAGTTTCCATGTCTTTCGCCCATCAAATATAACCTGTCATCATAGTAAACCTTCAAAAGACCATTCTCATCGGTAAACTTGAAACCACTATCTTCAAGTACACCTAACGAAATCAAACCCTTTCTCAAATCAGGAACATGCCTGACTTCTGTCAAGGTTCTTACACCGTACTGTACCAACACCAACTGTCTTGCAGGCATTCGAATTGCCCATAAAGACTTTACCACCATTTACTTCTCTGTAAGTTGTGAAAGACTCCCTACCGGGACACATATGATACGAAGCAGTTGAATCAAGATACCATCCTTCAGCTAAATAGCTATTTGGTGTAACTATTAACACCTCATCCTCATTGTCTCCAATAGACTTTGCTACCTCATTACTACTTTGAGCAATGTTAGCAACTTCAGTGTTCGGATTAGATTTCTTCTTCTTCTCTTCTTTAGCCTTAACCTTAGGACAATCTTTACTATAATGACCCATGTTATAACAATAATAACACTCAACATTCTTCAAATCTCTTTTCCGAGATTTAGAGCGACTTTTAGAACTCGACGAACCTCTATGTGATGATCTATCTCTAACAAACATACCCTCGGCCTGAACTTCATCACCAGCTTCCTTTTTTGTAATGGTTTTGGATTGTAACATCGAAACAACATCATCATAGACCAACTGCTTTTTGTTTGCAATAAAATAATCAACTGTTGTTTCCCACGAGGATGGTAATGAACATAATAAAATTATAGCTTTCTCACCATCAGATAGTATCACATCAATGTTTGCTAAATCAAAACAGAACTTATTAAAATCATTAATATGATCAATCACAGACTTAACAGGTGTAAATCTTGTCGAATACAAACGCCTCTTTACATAGAGTTCTGACGCCAAGTCCTTACTAAGATAGAGCTTCTCTAACTTCTCCCATAACTCCTTTGCCGAGGTTTCACCGACAAAATTGTGTGTCATATCCTTCGTCAAACATAACCTAATCGTACTGCAGGCCTGTTGATCAAACTCTTCCCAATCATCATTCGTCCAACCTGTTGGCAACTTTGTCGTTTCAGGTTTCCCCTTTAGGGCTTTGATCTGCTTCATACTAACAAGAATATCTTTCACATCTGTTTGCCACGATGTGAAGTTATTCTTCCCATTGAATTTGATAATATCAAATCCATGCACCTTTGTGTACTTACTTCTGGAATTAGAAGAATTCGAATCAGCCATCTTCTCTTCAATAATCAATACCACTAAAAAAAACCCAAGATTGGATTTTCCACAAACTAAGAAAACCGGAACCATAAACTTCAACGAAGTACCGAGAACAGAATACTTCGAACCACAAAACGTACGATATACTGTTAGAAATCCTGAAAAGTCTACTTTCCAACCCAAAACACGGATCGTCGTTTCAATATCCGAGCACACAGTTATGGCCGTTTTACTTAAGGGTGTCGAATCTGGACAGATTCCTAAAACTCAACAAAACCGTTCCGAAATCCCGTCTTCAACCCAAAGGAATAACCTTCGGCTCTTGATACCAATTGTTATGACGAATACACAGGATCTTGATATGATTAATGAAGAAACAAACACAAAAGATGTAAACTAAAGCAGATATACGAAAACACAATAATATACGTGGTTCGGCAATATGCCTACATCCACGGGACAAAGAGAGATAGCTTTATTGATAATTGAGAAGTGAACTACACAATAACTAATGAAACCTTAGTTTAGGTTTCCTCGCAAATCTCCCTCACTCATACTTTCTTATGTCCTCCTTTTTTGCTCCAATTCTTGTGGTTAGACAACACCAATATTTATAACCTCTTTGGTTAATTCAATTGGTAAACCAATTCCTAAATCAACAACAACTTAGATTTCTAATAGATTAGAAAGCCTTATTGAATCGTAATAGAATTCCACCACACTTGTTGCCAAATAAGGAAACCGATTCCTAATAGGAATCCATTACATGTAACCTCCACATGTCACTTTTCTACAAACAAATCTTCAATCTAACCTACCCAATAGGGTTTGCAGTCCCCTATTTATAATAGCCTAAACTTAATCCTAACTAGACTAGAAAAGCTACTTAGTCTAGGAACTTAAACAAAATAGAAACAAAGTAATAGTAAATCCTATTAAGAATAGGAATAAAAAATATAAGCTCATGTAGGAATTGAATCATGTGTTCTGCACATGTTCATCAATAGGCGTCCTCACATCAATCCCCCCAGCTTGTGAAGAGCTCGCCCTCGAGGTCGACTCCATATAACACCTGTAGAAATCCGGATCTAGTTGTTGAAAAGTAGCATCAGAAAGCCATGTGTTCTCAGAAAACGGACGATTACGCCATTTCACGAAAGATCTATCATAAGTACCCTGACGCGCAGGTGTGGATGCCACATTAGCCACACCTTCAACTTGATCAGAAACAATAGTTGTTTTACGTCCCTCAACAAGAAAACTAGGCTTCACGGGAAGTAGAGAAGAAACCGATGATTGAGAAGAAAGACCAGATCTGACGGGAGCCAATGGAGTCAAAGTAATCTTCTCACCATGAAAATAAAAGGAATAAGTGTTTTTGTATCCATCATGATGCGCCTTCAAATCATATTGCCAAGGTCGCCCCAAAAGCACATGGCACGCATCCATAGGAACAATAGAACATCACACTTCATCTTTATAGTTACCAATAGATAAAGGAACTAAGCAACCTTTTTTAACCTTTACTTCAGTATTTTTGTTCAACCACTTAACGTGAAAAGGCTCGGGGTGAGGCTCCTCTTTAAATTTTAATTTTTCAACCGTATCACTAGATACTATATTTTCAGCCGAACCACTGTCAATGATCAAATTGCACAATCGACCGAGGTGCAACGAGTACGAAAAATGTTGTGTCGAAGCCATTTGTGAGGATCCTCAGCAGAAACTAGAGTAATGAGAGAACGATGAATCACAAACATTGGAGAACCTGAATCATCTGGAGGCAAAAGACGAGTATCTATTGGCAGGTCGAGAGTTTCACAACATCGCTCAATTATTAACATAGGTTAACCTAAATCAGTCGGTGTCAAAATACCATCCACCTCTGCAATTGGATCAATAGATTCATTATCATCTTGTGTTAAACCAGCACGTTTTTTCTTAGAACACTCACTAACACGATGGCCAACCTCCTTGCAATTATAACAAGTCATACCAGATGACGTAGCAATAGGTTTCGACGAAGAATCAACTGGAGTAGAAGTAGTAGGAGGTGTTCCTTCGTGTAATTCTTCAGCTTTAAGAGCATATTTAATGGCATCAGAAAGATCATAAATATCCTTAAATGCTAAATCTTGCTAAATAGATTTTCGCAAACCATCCATATATCTCCCAACTTTTTGTTCCATAGTTTCTGTTAAATCAGCTCGAGTAGACAACAAAAGGAACTCCTTAGTATAATCAGTCACACTTCGAAGTCTTTGTTTCAAGTGGTGAAGTCTCATGAATAAATCTCTCTCATAGTCATGAGGAATAAATTCAAACTTCAATTCACGAAGCATCTTGTCCCAAGTGGCGATTTGTCTGTAACCTTGTTTTTCTCTACTCTTTTGCAACTCATCCCACCATATTAATGCATAACCAGTTAATTTAGTAGCAACCAACTTAACACGTTTTGTATCCTCCAATTTTTTGTAATAAAAAACCTTTTCAATTTTATTGAGCCAATCAACAAAAGCATTAAACTCGGGAACATCAAGTTTAATATCACCATTTTGATTACGTTCTAGAATTCGAAAAAAAAACGGTTAAGATTAAAGTTACCTTCATCGTTGCCATGATTCCAACGTCGCTAATTTCGATTGGCATGATGATGGCGATTAATACGTCAAGGTGGTGAAGTACTTGAATTATAATTTGAACAATCAGGAGGATCACAATCAGGAGTTGCCTGTCCATATGCATGCCTACGTTGACGAGGTGGTGAAGGTGATCTAGAATCAGGTCTGGGAGCACGTAGATTGAGGTTATTTTGATGATTCTGGACCTGATTCTGCCCATTATAACCTCTACGTCGAACTGGAGAGAAATCTCTTCACTGCAGATTTCTATTGGGATGCAAATCTGCATGATTCCTAATCAAACAAGGAGGAGATGCGGCTCTGCGATTTCGCTGCTGCTGATTACTTCTTTGGATAACTTGTTGTTGACCACGAAGAACACGTTCTTGTGGTTGTTGTTGCCTTCGCACCATAGGTGGAAGTACTCGACCTGGATCAACATGTGGACCCCTAAGATGGCCTTGATTCGCCATTTGTGATGGTCGTCGAATATCAGCTCTAACTTGCTGATTTCTAGCACCGTTAAGACTACAATTTCCTTCAAATTCACCATCTCGGTCATGAATCCAAACATGAATACGGTTCTGACGTGATTTAGAATCATCTTCTAATACAAGAGGAAGGGAGAGGGGACGTCGACTGCGCTGTTCATCATTAGAACTTTCTGATTCATGAGTTGGTCTAGGATCATCAACCTCATTGCTCTCACCAGCAGAACTGCCGTCAATAACAGTTTGGATTGGTGGTTGAGGAGCTACAACAAGCGTGGACATCATCTTCATCATCTCTGTCAAGGTGTCTTCAATGCGAGCAATGCGAGTGGTCATGGTTGGGGGTCTGCCTCTTCTATTCCCTTGGTTTACCATTGTGAATATCCAAAGAAATAAATGGCTCTTGAAGAAGAAGAAAAAAAAAATTAATCTTCTAAACCCAGAAAAAACAAGCTCTTTGATACCAAGAGCAAGGTTTTCTTCGAGTTTAGAAGATAAAAACCTAATTTTTTCTTACAAAAGTCGCTTTGATGTTGGTGATTTGAAGATGAGTTATCGTAGAAGAGGTCAAAGAGAGTTTTCGTCGCCGCCGTTATACCGATTCTTATACCCCCGTTATACCGTTATACAAAAGTCGGTGGAGTTTACATGAATCGAAGCGTTATACCGATTCTTCGAGTTAAGTTTTATAAATTTTGAGATTCTAAGTCACCTGGTCCAGACGGCTATACAACTAAGTTTTATAAATTTTGTTGGCATTTGATTAAAATGGACTTCACTGCTCCTATCTCTTCTGTGTTTCATACAGGGTTCTTACATAAAAGTGTTAATACTACCTTCTTGACTCTGGTGCCTGAAATCAAGAACCCTAATAAACCAAATGATTTCAGACCTATATAGCTTGTTGTAATGTGACCTATAAAGTGATCTCTAAACTTATCACAAACAGACTCAAAGGCACCATTGAGGATCTCATCTCCCCATGCCAAACAGCCTTCATCCCTGGTAGATCTATTCAAGAAAATCTTATGTTATCTCATGAAGTCATTAGAGGGTATAATAGAAGGGTTGGTTCACCTAAGTGTTCAATCAAGATAGACATTAGAAAAGCCTATGACATGGTTAACTTGAAGGCCTTGCATTTGCTTTTACTCAAACTGAACTTCCCTCCTAAGCTTTGTAGATGGATCAAGATGTGCTTCACCTCCCCCCATTTTTCTACTATCAATGGTGCCCCAGTAGGTTTTTTTCCAGGTAAGAGAAGGTTGAGACAGGGTGGGTCACCCTACCTCTTCGTCACTATCATGGAATTGCTGAGTTTTCTTCTCCAGAAACAAGCCTCTATGCGAACACTAGACTACCATCCTAAATGCAAAATGAGTAAGATCACTCAACTCTGTTTTGCAGATGACCTCTTAGTGTTTACAAAGGGTAATGCTAGTTCAGTGATAGCTGTGAAATATGCATTGAATTTATTTTCTAAAGCTACTGGTTTACATATAAATCTCAATAAAACTACTTTGCTAGCTGGGTGTATGTGCAGTGAAGATGGACAAATGTTAGCAGATACAATGGGAGTTAAACTTGTCAAGTTGCTTATTACTTACCGTAGAGTACTCTTTTTGCTGCCAGAATGGGAATCAACGACTGTATGCCCTTTGTTGAGAGAATCATGACGAGAATATCAAGCTGGAAAACTCAATCTCTGTCACATGCAAGAAGGCTGGAATTAATCAATTCCGTTCTTATTGCTTTTCATGTTTACTGGTCTAGGACATTTGTGCTTCCTACATATGTCCTTGATCAGGTTCAGAAACTGTGTGCTAGGTTTCTTTGGTGTGGCCCAACTCTGAATAAGAAGATGCATCAAGTTAAGTTGTCCACTCCGCGCTTACACAAAAGGGAAGAAGGCTTAGGCATCACTGATGTCAAGGCATGGAATGCAGCAGCTTACTTGGGCCTGGTATACAAAATTGCTTCCAAAGAAGATAATGTATGGGTTCAATGGTGTTGTCAACAAATTATTAAATAAAAATATTTTTGGAGTATGGCTATACCAAGGGACTGCTCATGGGTTTGGCGACACATCATGAAAGCTAGGGACGATGCCATCAAACATATCAGATGCAACATTGCTAATGGACAAAATACCTCCTTGTGGCATGATCCTTGGTGTGGTGATACTCTCCTTTTTATGGACCAAGATGCTAAGGAGGCATGGAATCATCTGGACAACAATGTAATGGTTAGTGAGTTGATCAGTAATGGAAGGTGGAACCATAATGTACACAATCTGACAAGTCAGCAGCTTAGAGATAAGATCATGGCTATAGAAATTAATTCTTTGATTGAGAAGGACAGGATGATCTGGTTATGTAGTTATTGGGAAAATTGATAATAAATCAATAACCCAAAGTGCGGAATAACCCAAGATCTAGAAGAAACAAGTAATGATAATAAGAAAACGAAACCAATACACAAGATATACATTGTGGAACCCTCATGGGGAATAAACCACCACAAGCAAAACAAAGAACTTTATTATCTTCCACCAAAAGGATTACAAGATGAGATCTCACACAACTCAACCTCACACCCTTTTACAAGAAGAACACAAACTTAGAAATCCCCCAACAAAGATTGCTCCCAAGTTTCACAAGCCTCCAAACCTTAAATCTCCAAGTTTTGAATCTCTTAAAACTCCCTTAGACTTTCGTTTACTGTGGCTTCTAAACTTCTTAAGGTTTCCTACACCGTCATGGTTTTATATAATGTATTACAAGGTAAATTGGGGTTTACCACGTCATTAGGCCTAAAATGGGCCCATGACTGTTGCCAAAAATATGTTGTTCAATCTGCTGCTACTACCAGATCTGCTGCCTGTTATAACTTCGAGGACGATTTCCCGACTGCATACTGAGAATTAGAAAATAAATCATGCCATATGTCGTTAGAAAGCTAGACGAGTCTACTTACTTTCTAACCCACGGATCATGATTCCAAGTACTGAGCACGAAGTTATGTCTATTTTACTACAGCGTGTCAAAACTGAACATAACAAAAAACTGAACAACAGTAGTCAAGATGGCAAGTTCAACACAAAAACTGCCTATAAAGTTCTGGCGAGGAAAAACAACAAGGTCTATTGGCACAGCTTCGTTTGGGGTAAATGGGTCATCCCCAGGCACTCGTTCATCTTATGGCAATTGACCAATTGTTCTTTGGAAGTTTACAAACACAAGACAAGTTGATCAATAAAAAAATCATTACAGAATCAAGATGTTGCCTATGCTCTGGCCAGTTTAGAGAAAATTCCAAGCATTTATTCTTTGAATGTCAATATTCGAAAGATAGTTTGGGGAGGAGTTAAACAACTATTGCGTATGCGAACAGGTGACATCAATGCAAATCAAGAATGGAGTAGTGTCATAAGGAAATGTAGAGGCAAGAAAGAGAATCAGATATTTAAAAGATCTTTGTAGGAGCAACTGTAGCAAGTCTTTGGGATGAAAGGAATGCGAGGAGATTTAGGTATTTGAAACTTTCAGCTGAGCAGAGAAGGAATAAAACCAGTCAAGACATATAGCATATGTGCAGGTTCAGACTGAAGGAAGAGCAGACTCAATCTACATGCAAGTTTTACTCAACAAGCTTAATCTATATAGTGGCTGAGTTGAAGAACAGGCCAGTCAAGCTGGTCACTTGGAATCCTCCTGAAGCTGGTGATGTTTTATTAAACACTGATGGAGCAGTTAGTGCTGAAGGAGCTGGATTTGGGGGAGTTTTACGGAATCAGAATGGTGATGTACGTATTGGGGGCTTATTCTGGTTCTAGTCCTATTAATTCAGTTATGTGGCAGGAGCTTAGTGCAGTGTATGAAGGGTTGCTTATGACCAAACAACTAAGGCACATAAAAATTCAAGTCGCAACAGACTCATTGAGAGTAGCAAGATGTTTGTTGAGGAAGGAGGAACCTCCGTGGAATTGCTTGAACTTGCTCAGAGCCACTCTAGCTTTGTGCAACTGGTTTGATAGTGTTTTTATTACCCATACCTATAGAGAAGCTAACAGAGTAGCAAATTATATTGCTGCCATAGGTACGGTGTAGGTAGAGTTTACAAAGTGATGTATTTCCAACCTCCTATGGATGAAATTATCAGCAAATATGTAAAGGAGGATATGGAAGGTACTGTTTACACTCGTTTATAATAATACAGATCAGGATCTGCCTAACCCTTAAACTTTTCAAAAAATAAAATAAAATAAGGACTATGGACGCTTAATTATAGGACATAATAATTGTAGCTGTCCATGCTGCCAAACTTTGTAGCTAGCTCTTGATACAATACCTACAGGCAAAGATGTTAAAATATATGTATGTGTTAAATTACAATTTACAAATGTCCACCTCGTTGAGATGGTCTACCAAGAAACTATTAGCTCTTGGGATTGCGGTAGTGTTTTTAGAATAAGTAAGCCACTTGTAGTTTCCAATATAAAGCTTGGCAATGGCTTCCCATTTTGTCGATGATTGGTCATTGGTCATTGCTAGACGCTGGTAAATCTTCTCATGGTTTCTGCAAAACTGATCACATGAGTGTGTTTCATTAAGTAAACTTTTGAATAGTGTAAATGTAGTGGAAATTCTAGCCGGAAAGTTGGGGAAGATGATCGGAGAGAGGAAGGTTTTGAGTGATTGAGAGTGGCTGAACTATCTGAGCATGGATAGCTGCCTACGTATCTGGAAGGGGCGATCCAGAATCAAGCCAAACGTAGTTCCTTTTATAGGTGGCTTAGGTTGTGGATCAATAATGACTCAACGTTCGGATCATAAAAGTGTGCGGATATTCAGGGATTCAATGGGATAGATTCGTAACCGTCGTATGATTTGGAGTTTGAATGTGTTGAACTCGGTGTTCAGAGTGGGTTAGCCCCAAGTCGGATGTGCTCGGATACTTTATGAGATGAAGTGAATGAAAATATGGTTTTAAGCGAAGTCGGATGAAATAAGTGTCAAGTCGGTATTTGGCATACCGAGTTGGTAAGATTAGGATTTGAATGGAGATGAGTGAAGTGTGATTAGATGTGAAGTCGGATGAAATAAGTGTAAGGTCGGTGTTTTACATACCGAGTAAGGGAACTCGGTAATGGGTATATACATAGCCCCTTTCCATTTGGACTGAAGGTAAGTTATTGCCTTTAGGGTAAATGGAAATCAAGTCGGCTGTGAAGAGATGCTTTATGGAACACCAAGAGGCAAAGATTCCGTTGTGTGCTGGTTTGATTGCTAGCTTATAGTTTCGAGGTTTAGGTCATGATTGCTCCTTGAGATACGTGTTTTGTCTGTACACGTGGAGGATGTTTGCTGATTTGAATTTGAAAAATCGATCATGGTTTGGTGGGAGATGAAATGGTTGGACGGTTAGATTTGAAGATTAGCGTCTGACCGTTGATTGTTGATAAGATGTGCGGCTGAGATTGTGCACACGATTTTATAAAACACTATGCTTGTAACTGCTGGAAGAAACCAAGGGTTTTTGCAAAGGTTTAAAGCTGCCGCTGCTGAGTTATTTCGAAGGTAACTCTCTCTTCTTCTTCTTCATTTTCTGTTTTCTCTCTTCACATTCCTTGCCTGATTTGCCTTGAAGTTCTTGTTTTTTCCGTTGAAGTTGCCGGAATTTGCTGCTTGAACCTGTTTCTGGTGTTTGCATTTTTGTTTTTGCTTCTGTTTATCGCTTTTTGCTTGATTTTCCTTTTCCTTTTACTGCTTTCCGCCATTGTTGTTCTTTGTCTGTTCTTCATTTCAATTGGTGAAGATGAGTAGTGGTAGTGAGCGAGTTAGCGAGAATACTGGTGGTGGTGAGCCGAGTACTAGTCAAGCTGTAGATGATGAAGAGATATTTAGCCGACATGAGATAGAAATAGAGAGGGCTCGGAAAGCCTTTCCGAAGGTTAGGGAAGCATACGACATCCGGATTCGAGATCTCGAGATGTATAGGGTAGATAGTAGGCTGTTCGATCTTGGTGGGGATGACACATCGACTTTGATCTGTGAGGGTCAATTGCGGGCTGGGATGCGACTTCCCTTCTCGAATTTTGTCTGTGACGTCCTGAATCATTATGAAAAAGCCCCGATAATGATGAACAGCAGCTTCTGGCGGGTTATGCTAATCTTTGAGGAGCTGAACAAGCTCGGCTATGACATATGCAAGCCTGACGTCGTAGCATATTTCACCTGTGTAGAGGGTCGGTCTGGTGACTTTTCGTTTTCACTTAATAGGAGGGCTGAGCATGGTCCTCACGAACTTTACAATGCACCGAGTTCCAATGATAATTGGAAGAAGTCGGCCTGTTATAGGATTAGAGGGTCGTTTATCAAGCCTAGTGCCAATCTGAAGCACTTGCGCATTCCCCGCATAGGTATTTAGGTCGTTTGATTTGTATCTTGTACTTGCTTTATTTCTGTGTTCCTCCATGGTCTCTGACTTTTTCTTTGGTAGGTACTGTAGATTATACTCGGGATTATAATCAGAAGATTGACGGGCGCATCCTTCCGGGTAACATTATCGAGTTTGCGGAAGAGTCCTGGGAACGCAAGCGTGCGATCCTGCCTCACCTTGCGCATTTGTTTAAGGATCCCCGTCCAAAAAGAGTTGCTGGTGGTGCGCGTACCGAGCCAGCCGTTTCTAAGGTAAAGGCGGTCAGAAAGAAGAAGGACTTACCTACCGCTGTGGCAGTTGCTACAATTGCCTGTCCCCGACCCGGAGATCTCCCTATCGTTCCTCGAGCCGTTCTACCGATGCCTCCAAAGCCTATTCCTGGCCCACCAGGCAACCAGTTCGGTAGGGTGGAGATCGAGTTGGAAACCTCGAAGAAGAGGAAAACTTCGAAGTCGGCGGGTGTAACCGTCGCTGCACCTGGCATAACAATCCTCAGCGATGCTGAGAGGGCTGGGAAAGAGAGGGAGGCCCAGCGAGGTCGTGCCCAACAGGCGAAACAACAGAAAGGGAAGTCGGTCCAGCTAGATGACGAGGTTCCTCCGACTCGCCCTGCTGATGGTCATTTTGCACCTGTATTCCCTTACAAGGATACTTATGTGAGATCCAGCGATGCTGCTTGGGAAGATGAAGATATGTGTATCACCCTGATGGAACACCTGGCTCTAGATGCTGATGGGGCTCGGGTATGCGAGCGTTCGATCATGGACGACTTGAAGGATCTGAGCTCGTCTATGTACAAGGTAAATTCTTTTCGATTTTTCTATTCCTTCCTCGATACTTGTGTTTGCTAATCTCGGGTGGTCCTTCGTTTCAGATGAACATTATCCATTGCAAGTGGATGGCTCTGCTCGAGAGAGCTAATGAGAAAGAGTGGGAGGCCAGGAAGGCTAAGGAGGCACTTGCTGCCGAACGTGCCGAATTGAAGAAGCTGCGCGATCGGCTAGACAAGGAGGAGAAGAAAGTAAGGATCCTCAACAATGAAGTGTTGGAGGTGAACAAAGAAGTGTTGGAGGTGAACAAAGAAGTGTTGGAGGTGAAGAAGAAGAATGCTGCACTCGATGCCGAGTTGAAAGATACCAATGAGAGGTATGAGGCTGATAATGCCAGGTCGGTCGAAAGTATCACTGCTTGGCAGAAGATGGCGTATTACTGGCAGCGTCGTGGAATCTGTCGCGAGTTGAAGCTTAAGGAAGTCATCCCCGACTTTGATCCCTTAGCCGATAATGAGCAAATCAATGCCGAAGCCCAAGCACAGTTCGACTCGGATCAACAAGTGGAGATGGAGAGAGTTGCTAACCTGGCTAGCGAACTCGAGCGTGATGATGGAGTGGACGAGGCTGGTGCGCAGATTGATGAGGTCGTTGTGCCGGAGGGTGAAGGAGCTGAGGCCATGGATCATGAGGCTGTTGCCTAGCTATTTTCTTTGTTTGAGATATGTGAGGTTTTTGCTTTTGAGCACCTGGCTGTATGAAACTAAAGAGGGATAATTTCGACTCAGGTCGGTCCTTCGAATATGAATGGTTTGAATGTACACTTTGTTTTGAAAGAATCTGTTTTATTCATGTATGCATCCTATTGTCTGTCTTAAATATTCTAAGTATAGAGTTGATGCCCTAGCCTGAAGTTTGTATTCTATGGAATGTATGCCTTAAGATATTTTCCATTCCACGGTCTATCGACTCGGTTTCCTTCATGATCGATTAACCTGTATGCTCCATTACCCAAGTCGGATTGAATAATGTAGGGTCCTTCCCAATTGGGGTTGAATTTTCCATCGCCCGCGATCTTGGTGTTCTGAAAGGTTTGTCTTAAGACCAAGTCTCCTGTTCGGAAAGTCCTTGGTTTTACTCTTTGATTGTAGCTCCTCCTTAGTATTTGCTGGTAACGAGCTGTTTGTATGATAGCCTTATCTCGCCTTTCTTCTAACATGTCCACCTCATGTGCTAGGAGATCTTCGTTTTCCTCTGATTCTACCAATTCCGACCTAGTTGTTAAGTAGGTCAACTCAGTGGGGATAACAGCCTCAGTACCGTAGCATAATGCGAACGGTGAGACGCCTGTTGATGTGCGTGGAGTCGTTCTGTAGGCCCATAGGACTCTATCTAGCTCCTGTATCCACTTATCTTTTTCCGCCTCTAACTTTTTCTTGAGCGTATTCATTATTGTCTTGTTAGTGGCTTCAGCCTGGCCGTTACTTTGTGCGTATCTTGGTGTAGATAGTGCGTGATTGATTCGCCAATCCGAGTAAAACTCCTTAATCGTGTTACCACAAAATTGTTGGCCATTATCCGTAACCAATGTGTATGGTAAGCCAAATCGAGTGATTATGTATTTCCAAATAAAATTCTTGAGCTCTTGTTGTCTAATTTTCCGAAGTGGAATTGCCTCTACCCATTTAGTAAAGTAATCCGTGGCAACCAAGAGATATCGTTTCTTACTCCTATCCCTCGAAAGTGGTCCTACAATATCGAGGCCCCACATGGCAAATGGCCATGGGCTAGATATCGTCTTTAGATCTCTCGGGGGTTGATTTTGTAGAGGAGAGAATCGTTGGCATTTGTCGCAATGTTGCACAAAGATCTCTGAGTCGGCCTGCATGTAGGGCCAGAAGTATCCTTGGTTTCTTGCTTTCTGTGCTAGGGAACGAGCCCCGGCATGGTTTCCACACTCTCCTTGGTGGATTTCTGCTAGGATCATCTGAGCTTGACGAGGTGGTAGGCATCTGAGGTAAGGTCCTCGGACCGATTTTCTGTATAGCCTTCCATCGAGGATCAAGTAACTCTTGGATTTTCGTTCCAGTTTTCTGATTTCCGACTCGTCGTCTGGATAGACTCCCTTAATGTAGTTCATTATCGGGGCCATCCACGAGTCCTGGATTTCTTGTTCAGATATGTCAATGAAGTCTGAGATTGTATTGACGTGAAGGGATGTATCTTCGTATGCTGGAGTATTTCTTATTTCGACCTGTATCTCCCTGGTTGTTTCCGTGTCGACCTGGGATGCCAGGTAGGCGAGACTATCCGCATGACGGTTTTCATCCCGGGGAATATGTTGGATTTCCCATTTCTCGAAACTGCTTAGCAAACACTTCGTGTAATGAAGATATAACTTAAGTGTTTCTTCTCTTGTTTCATAATCCCCAAGAAGTTGACTTACTACTAACTGGGAATCACTGTAAATCTTGATTTTTTGCAAGTTAATATCCCTTGCCATTCGTAAGCCCATTACAAGGGCCTCGTATTCCGCATCGCTATTCGAAGAGGTGAAGTTCAGTCGTATTGACTTCTCAATTATTACCTTCTCAGGATATAGGAGTGTTATACCTATCCCGACTCCGTTATTGTTTTTTGATCCGTCTACATATAACTTCCACATGGGTTCTCCTTGTGGGAAATTGTCCCGCGGTTCTTCCTCGGGTATCCAGGTGATATCTTCGATTGGATAGTCAACAAGAAGGTCGGCGACGACCTGGCCTTTCTTGCTATTCCGGGGGGTAAAAATGAGTTCGTGATCCCCCAGCTCCTGGGCCCATTTAGCCATTCGACTTAACTTGTTCCTATTTTCCAACACTTGCCTCAATGGGGCATCAGTTATAACTCTAATCTTGTGTGACTGAAAGTATGGTTTCAGCTTCCTAGAGGCGAATAATAGGGCCAGTCCTACTTTCTCGAGGCTAGAGTACCTGAGTTCGGATTGTAGCAGAGTTTTACTAATGAAATAAATGGGTCGTTCGTTACCTTGTTCGTCTCTGAAGAGAACAGCGCTGATTGCATGGTCGGAGCTGCCAAGGTATAATCCGAGTACGTCCCCTGGCTGGGGTACTGTTATGACTGGCGGGGTCGCCAAGTAAAGCTTTAGTTCGTCGAATGCCTGCTGGCATTCTGTCGTCCACTCGTATTTGGAACCTTTCTTGAGTAGCTGTAGCAATGGTCTTTGCTTGTCGGATGCACGAGCAATGAACCTGTTTAGTGCAGCTAGCATTCCGTTTAACTTTTGTACTTGCTTCTTCGTTGAGGGACTCGGCATGTCCAATATTGCCCTGATTTTCTCGGGGTTAGCTTCAATTCCTCGTTATGTGATGAGATAGCCCAAAAATTTGCCTGATGCTACTCCAAATAGGCATTTTTGTGGGTTAAGCTTCATGTTGAAGTCATGTAGCCTTTTGAAGGTCTTTTCCAGGTCGGATATGTGAGATGATTTGAGTTTACTTTTAACTATCATATCATCTACATATACCTCCATGGTGTCACCTATCATATCCTCGAACATTCGCGTTGCAAGTCGCTGATATGTAGCCCCGGCATTGCGTAAGCCAAAGGGCATGACCGTGTAGCAATACGTACCTCTTTCCGTAATGAATGCTGTTTTTTCCTGATCTTCTTCTGCGAGCTTAATTTGGTTATACCCTGAGTAACCATCCATCATTGAGAGGAGCTCGTGGCCCGCAGTAGCATCCACTAGTTGGTCTATCCTTGGTAGTGGAAAGCTATCTTTTGGGCATGCCTTATTTAGGTCTGTAAAGTCTATGCATACTCGAATTTTGCCGTTAGGCTTCACGACGGCTACTATGTTCGAGAGCCAGTCGGGATATTTGACTTCTCGTATGAATTTAGCATCAATTAGTTTCTGGACCTCGGTATTGACCGCCTTTGCTAAGTGGGGTGCCAATTTCCGTGCCTTTTGTTTTACTGGTCTTTTCGTTGGATCGACATGAAGTTTATGGCATGCAATATTAATGTCTATACCAGGCATGTCAATATACGACCAAGCAAAAATATTCTTATTCATTTTCAAAGTTGCAATGAGTTGCTCTTTTACAATAGGGTCTAAATTAGCTCCTACATATACAACTCTAGGTTCGGCTTCAGTGCCTATGTTGACTGGCTCACCCTTCTCGATGGTTGGGGAGTCGGTGAGAAGCTTGCCTTCAGTGGCATCAGTGAGTGGCTCAGAAATGGCCTTGCCGTCAGAGGCTTCAGAAATTAGCTCAGTACCGACCTTGCCGTCAAGGGCTTCAGAGATCGGTTCAGTAGTGGCCATGCCATCAGTGGCTTTAGAAATTGGCTCAGTACCGACTTTGCCGTAAAGGGCTTCAGAGATCGGCTCAGTAGTGGCCATGCCGTCAGTGGCTTCAGAAATTGGCTCAGTAGTGGCCTTGCCGTCAGTGGCTTCAGAAATTTGGTTGACAGTGAGCTTTTCAGGGCTAACGACTGTCACCTTTTTTGCTTCCTTATTAGGGAGGGGTATGACCTCAGGAATGGCATGGCAGCCATGTGCCTCAATTTGGTCACCCCGGAGTTCCATTATACCGTTTGGTCCAGGGAATTTGATGACCTGGTGGTATGTAGACGGAACAGCTCCCATCCTCTGAATCCATTTCCGACCAAGGATAGCATTGAACTGCGTCGGAACATCAAGGACATAAAAGAGGCATTCAACTGTAACCTCATTCTCATCCTCTCCTATGGCGACAGGGAGGGTAAGCTGGCTCTCTGCCGTTGTCTCTGTCGAGTTGAAAGCAAAGAGTGTGACATTGGGGGTCTGTAAGACTGAGTCGGGCATGAGCATTTGAGCGAAAGCCTTGTTAAATAGTACGTCACAAGAGCTCCCTGGGTCTATTAGCACTCTCTTAGTGGTCCATCCACCAATTCGGATATGGACAACTAGTGCATCATTATGTGGCAAGCATACCTTCTTCAAGTCGTGGTCAGAAAAGATCAGTGCATTCTTTCCTTGCACCTGCTTGGCTATCACTGCCTGATGAGTGAGCTGAAATATATGGTGAATATGATTCACTTTCTGTCGCTTAGCTCGGGATGTCCATTCAGGTGGACGAGTATCCATGATCATGTTTATCGTTCCTTTTGCCTTGGAGGTGTTGTCTGTTCTTTTGCGCTTATCATTAATCTTCTGGCGGAGGTCATCAGACTCCTCTGCCAAGAAGTCATTCAAGTGTCCATCCATCCTGAGCTTGTGGCAATAGGTTCGGAGATACCGACAATCTTCTGTTGCATGATGTCGGCAATTGTGTAACTTGCAGTATGGATTTTCTTCTATGGGTTCAAGCTCATGGACTGTTGGCTTGAAGTAATCTTCTTCTTTGATTAGTTCATACAGCTACGTTTATGAACATTTGAACGGGTTAGGAAACCTGTGCTTTAATGAGCTGTTAGATTGCTTACCTCGGGGGGGACCTTTTGTTGTTTTCGGCTCTGGATTTTTGGAATTGACCGTCTGTACGGCAGAGACATGCTCTCTTGTTTTTGCCAATGCCTCTTCAAGTTTGATGTACTTATCAGCACGGACATACAGGTCTTCCAGTGTCGGTGGTGCGTCAAGGATGATATTTTTCCCCAAGGCGGTTTCGGGGTGAACAGCCGAGATGAACGCTAACACGCATGCGTTCTCATCTGGACTATCTGCCTTGAGGCACTCCTTCTTAAAGCGAGCCATGAATTTTTTGGTTGTTTCGGTGTCACCCTGCTTAAGTCGGAATAATGCGGTAACCTCAGTTTTTCGCCGCTTATTGTGGATGTATTGGGTGACGAAGAGTGCCTCAAGCTGGTCGTACGACGTGATTGAACGTTCTGGGAGTCGGTGATACCAGTCGATAGCACTACCTCGGAGTGAGGCAGAAAAGAGTCTGCAGAAGATATCCTTGTACTTGGGCCACAGTGCCATGCTGGTCTTGAATTGTAGGACGTGGTCCATGGGGTCACCACTTCCATCATAGGTTGTGAACTTAGGGGGAATGAAGTGTGGGGGTGGTTCCTGATGAAGGAGGTCATCGTGTAAGGGCTCTGTTCTATATTTTTCTAAGGTGGTGTTGGCCACCCTTTGAGCAGTATTGGCCTTACCAGATTCCTGGTTGTTCTTATGAAGCTAGGCTGAAAGTTGTAGGAGGCGGTTGTGGGTTTCTTGCATTTCAGCCATGGTGGGGGCGGTGGTGTTGCTGGAAGTTGGTATGACGATAGGGTTGTTGGTGTTGATTTCATCAGTTGCTTGGCCAGCTGCCGGAGGGATGGTAGGGCTTTTCAGTTGAGCGTTTTCAGCTAGCAACTTGTTGATCTGCTCCTGTTGTTCAGTAAGTTGTCGTTGGAAGGTCTCAAATTGCTCTTGGGTGATTCCAGCCATGGTCTTCGTCAAGTTATGATTCGTTCACAGTCAGTCGGCGCCAATGTAAATGTAGTGGAAATTCTAGCCGGAAAGTTGGGGAAGATGATCGGAGAGAGGAAGGTTTTGAGTGATTGAGAGTGGCTGAACTATCTGAGCATGGATAGCTGCCTACGTATCTGGAAGGGGCGATCCAGAATCAAGCCAAACGTAGTTCCTTTTATAGGTGGCTTAGGTTGTGGATCAATAATGACTCAACGTTCGGATCATAAAAGTGTACGGATATTCAGGGATTCAATGGGATAGATTCGTAACCGTCGTATGATTTGGAGTTTGAATGTGTTGAACTCGGTGTTCAGAGTGGGTTAGCCCCAAGTCGGATGTGCTCGGATACTTTATGAGATGAAGTGAATGAAAATATGGTTTTAAGCGAAGTCGGATGAAATAAGTGTCAAGTCGGTATTTGGCATACCGAGTTGGTAAGATTAGGATTTGAATGGAGATGAGTGAAGTGTGATTAGATGTGAAGTCGGATGAAATAAGTGTAGGGTCGGTGTTTTACATACCGAGTAAGGGAACTCGGTAATGGGTATATACAAATAGTTTGTCACATTCCAGGTGAGTACTACTTTACAGAAGGATGATATATATATATAGTTTGATTGATGAAAAACCCTAGCGTACTGGAAAAGTAAAACCCTACCTACATCATGGGCCATAACAATTTGGAGGCCCATCCATTTTAGTGTTCAAACCAGTGGGGTGCTTGAAGCCTTTATCTATCTCTCATTCTCATTTCTCAATTCTCATTGCTTGCTTGACAACAACAACAAAAAAAAAAAAAAAAAAAAAAAAACTCTCCCTCGTTGCTTCTCTCTCTCTCTCCTTCGATTTTGGTTGCTGTTGGAGTTGTAATTCTATTCTCACCCATAAGCAAACAAATTGTAATTGTAAGTACTCTTTTGCTTATTCTTTTGATGATGAAATATGCCACATTTTTATTATCTTGGTCTTTGATTGATTTATGCACAAATTTTGATTGTTGGGGTGGTCTGGGGAGTTTTCTTTGGTTGTTAATGTTTGTTGTATGTATTGGGGTTGTTGTACTTTTTGTTAATTCAAATTCATAATGGTCTTTGATTGATTTATGGTTTGAGTTGTTTTATAATGTACTCGTTTCTTGAGAAAAATACACAACTGGTCTACCAATGGATTGGATGGAGATGCTTTGGTTATCTTTGTCCAATACCAAATGCTCTATTCCTAAAAAAAAAAAAAAACAAACTGTACAGTACAGTATTTCTGTCTTTATAGGGGAGACTGACAGAGTACCAGTATGAGATCAAGTCCCTTAGATGCATATAAACAGCTATTGCAACTTATGTAGATAAGACTTCCTACTAGACCTACACTTGATGGGCTAATGTTCATAATTATTGCGGAAGAGGAGTTACAATGGATTACCCAAACTTTGTCAAAATGGGGTCTATAAAATTATTGCAAAGACTTGCCAATTGATTAACTAAATTGAGTTGAAATCTTAGATCAAGTATTGATTGCGCCCGAGCTCATTGCTTTTAGGCAAGGATCAGGGGACCAGGGTTGGTTTGCAAAGCATTTGATAGTGAGTTGGTTCTTCTACAATATGTGATGAAAATATTTGGGTTTGGCCGTTTGGGGCAAAAGGACAGAAATGGATATAACGGGTTCACACACTTATTTCTTCTCAGGGTGTTGTTTTTGGACTCCATTTCTCCGTTTCAGCATTTTTAGACTTAAAATGGGTTGGGGCAAGGCAATATCTTATAGCCTTAGATTTTTAGCTCTTTGCAAACTTTTTTGCATGTTGGTTGTAAAAGCCAAAGAAATGGCCTCATTTCCGGCTTAATGAGGATGTCACACGAGCATGAAGCCACCCCCTTTCCATATTCACCTTATCTCTATATAATTTGCCGTTGTTCTCACCCAGTTTCCGTTCCTCTCTTTACTTTAAAACAACGAAACACAAATGAGAAGGAAATTAAAATTTCTTGCAATGTTTTCTCTTTTAGTTGCTCTTGACGAATTCAATTGACTTGTATTTTTGTTTTCTTTTGACTATATTTGAAAGACGTGTGTTTTATTTATGTTAAGTTTGAAAACAACACTTTCTATCAACACACCCCATAACTTGCAATCTTTTAGCTCCTCACTAAGGGTTCTACTATACAACCATGAGTTGGGATTATGATCATCTTTGTAATCTCGAGTTTCGGATTAAAATGAAATAGAACTTTTATTGATAAAAGAATAGAATAAGCTCACCATTCTTCTTCTTTTTTTCTTTTTTGCTTAACTAGATCCTATCTCTTGTAACTGTCAATTTGGCTACTGTATGTCTTTGTGTATTTCTTCAACTTTTATCCAATATCCACACCTCTTATGAGGTTTATATTAGATGCAAACATCATTGAGCAATTAAATACATTCAAAGGCATATAAGAACTGATTCAGAAAATTAGGATTTTGGGAGTGTTAAAGATATTGTGTACTTTAGTTATAAGTTGCGATGACTATGCTTTCTTCGTGCAAGTAGAAGCTGTTATGTCAAAACAAAGAAAACGAATATAGCTGTTCAGAAATCTGGAGAGGTGAAATTTGGAAGTCTATTATTAGTGAGATCAGTAACTTGGTGAGTTGGTGCTGATGGGTTCGAACCCCTGAGTCCCAAAGTGCTGGTATCAACACCCAGAGGCTGTACCACATGAGCTCAGTCCTACGCTTTAGAATTTTGACGTCAGAATTCTCGAAACTCTAGAGTTGATAGCCAGACTCTGGAGTGGAATTTCCACCATAGCAATTATCTTTGGAAATATTTAACATTGTTGTAAAATGTAGGACTTAAATTTGATTCCATCGTTAGCAATTAGGATATAACCCAACATGGAAAACACACAGTTTTAATGAACTTAACTTTTCTTATTGTGAATTTATGTCTCTATCGTTATATCGGAATGGTGTAATGGAATGTAAAAGAAGTTGGGACATATTTTAATATTTGCTAAACAAAACTAACTAGAAGACCAATTAGATGACCACTTTGATCAAACTTGGAAGATGGAAGTACATCGGCAATCTGAATTTTAAGACCGTTTTCACTATAATTGCGATAAACTTTTTGTGGTGGCTAGTTTAGCCGTTTAGGGGTCTAAACTTCCCAACAAGCACATTCGGCAACAACACCTGCTTGGTGATAGGTACGCACTGAGTTTGTTGTAGGATTCAAATTTTAGGACTTGTTTGAATCAGGGGATCAATATTCACAGTATGTTGGCATATATGGGAGAATGCTAGCTTTAGATGTTCAGATGCTCTTTCGTTTTGGCACGTACAAGGTATGATGAAATAAGTTGAATGCCTCTTACAGGATAGAAGACTTCACATCATAGGGAAAATCTTGTCAGTAAAACAATAAGGGTGACAATGATAAATGGAGACAGATGCCAGGCTATTCGGTTTTCAGAAAATAGGAGAATGTGGCATTTTAAGGAGCTTCTACCTATTATTAAATAGCTCTTGAATTCAAGTTGGAAGGTTATGGTTGTTTTCTGTTTAAATTGTTGAATTTGTTTAATCATCCATAGGGAAGCACTTCAAAGTGCGTCAGCTTTCTTTTGTCTGTGTTTTCTTTCATTTCCCTTATTTCTCTTATATTAGCCTTCTGTTAAGGATGTCAAGTCTCTGTTTTTGACAATGGAAGTTTATATTAGTGCTAGCATTTGATGGGATTGTAATACTTTATCTTTCTAAGGGTTTGATATTGGTATCAATGTCAATTATAGCCTATCTAATTCAAACTCGATTCTGATGGAATTAGGGTATTATGGATTCTTGATCAGATGGAAGAGGAGGAAAGAAGAGAAGGGAGGGGGGGGGGGGGGGGGGGGGGGGGGGGGGAGGGGGGAATGGGTGATAAATAATTCTCGTGATTGGGTGTTGCGGGCTACATGAATCCAAAATACTTTTCTTAAAACTTGCTACACCTGAATTCTCAAACTGATATGAGATGCTGAGGAGGATGCATAATTTTGTGGCATGAAGATTGTTGTCGAGTTCAGTTATTTAATTGTGCAAGGGGGGGGGGGGGGGGGGGGGTGCAATGAAAACTGTTCTTATTCTCAATGAATTTGTTAAGTCTTGGAGTTTTGAGCTAAGATGTAAATCCTTACAAGTTACAACAATTTTATATTTCAGGAAAGATAGAACATACTAGTATGAAAGTAAGAAAATGAAGCTGACTCATTAACAATTCGAAATAGGTTTTTAAACTTTCCTAATGAGTATGACTATGTTAATTCCTAGAGCCTGTGCAATTCTAAATTTTTGGATCAAATAATGTTTTAGTAAATTTTGGAATTTTCCTAGTTTGCTACTCATGTTTGTCAACAGAGTACATTCCTACGTTGATTGCTTGGTTTGGTAGACAAGGGTATCAAAGCTGATATACTCTTTAATTTATTTTAATTTACTTCCCTATAAACGTGGTTGTATTCCACTGCCTCCAGGGACATGGCTGCATTCCTTATAGCTTGCACATGATCTGAAGAACGCAATGGTTCTTTCCCTCTCTGAGCAGATCAGACCTGAAAGAATCAGAGGCCATGCAAAATATTATTTTACTAAGCGTCTAAGACTATACATCTCTTTGGTTTGATCAGGAATGGTTATTTTCTGTTTTAGGAACAATCAGATATGGGCACTCCAGCTGAGAAAGAATACATGGAGTTTCAAGAAAGGGTGAAGCGGACTGTTTATGTTTATGACCTCTCACCCCAAGTCACTAAACCTGTCTTAAGAACTGCATTTGGGCAGTTTGGTAATGTGACCAATATTCATATCATCCCAAACTTCACTGATTTGAAGAACATCCCACAATCTGCCTTGGTGGAGATGGAAACTGCTAAGCAGGCCGAGAAAATCATAGCAGAATTGAATGACTACGCCTTCATGATGTCTGGGATGCCAAGGCCCGTGAGAGCTTCTGCTGCACAAGCAGAGATGTTTGTTGATCATCCTGCGAAACCTGGGCGAAGGATACAGTGCCAGTGGGTGGACCCCAATGATCCGGACTTTGAGCAAGCAAAGAAGTTGAAGGATCTTGCAAAGACGCATCGTGAAGAAGCTTCATTCTTGCTCAAGGTAAAGTCAGAAAATCTTTCTTACAGTTTACGCATTGATCTGAAATGCACGACTTGACTATTACTGCTTGCATAACCTTAGATGTTTGATATTGTTATTCTTTTCTCTTAAGAGTAATGATGGTTATTTGAAGAGTGTGTTTTGTGGTGGATTATTGATTATATGAAAGACATTTTCAATTTGTGGTTATTAGATGCAATGCATTTTTATATTGTTCCTTAAAAGAATATTCTTCTTCTATTGTAGGCTCAATTGGAAGAGCAAGAGAACCTTGCAAAGCAGCAAAGAGAGGCTCTGAGAGCAAATTATAAGAAGTATGAGCTGATGGACAACCTTTTCATCGATGGAAGTCTCAGAAGCATTGCAGGCCGTATGAAACTGAGACTGACGGATGACTAAAACTGTTATTTTGCTCACCTTTCTCCTTTTAATAGGCAATCAGTTGGAAGTACAGCTACATGTATGGTGGTCTTAAGATCGTTGGTTATTTTTGCTACATACTCATATGAAATGGATTCTTTTAGGTTGCAGGAACAAAAATATAATCCAATATGAAATGTGTGTTCTAATTCCAAAATCTGTTCTACCTTCTAAGATATATACAGTAGTACTCTGCAGTGGTGTGCATATATACTCGACTTATGGTAATGTTTTCTTCCTCTAACCAGAGTATACTTTGGGTTTATTTGCAATTGAGCTTGGATGAAGATTTATGAACTCATCGGCCTCAATACCTGTGAATGTTGTGATTTTACTACTATTTACTTCTGAATGATGCAATAATATCTGTCAGGTTAATTAGTGGCAGTTGTGCCTGCTTTAGCACTTCTGTGATTAATGCTTAACCTACATACCATTGCGGATCGAGACATGCATGATAACTGTGTCATATGGGTTTTAATTTTCTTCTCCTATTGTTGGTGATTTATGCATTATTGACAAATTGTTTTCGGCTAAGCCAGTGGGATTATTCATTAACTAAAAAGATATGGAAGTCATGCATTTACGGTTCTTAGTCATATATTGTCAAAATGGTCAATTTTAAATACTTTAAAGTATGCGAGAAATCATATCCAGTGTTGGGGCCTGTATGTCTTGAATCTGGATAACAAACAAAGTTTGAGGAGAGAAAGGAAATGGAGTTCATAGTCATAGTTAAGAAGGGAATCTGGTGGGATAAGTTGATTGGTGGCTGATTCAGAGCTATACATAGTAAATTTGATTGATGGGTACACATGCACTTTGAGGTTCACTGATCAGTAGGTGGCCCTGATGCAAAGTGTACGCAATCAGTGTTGTTGTCAATTACTATATATACCCTTAATTAGTACATGTTCTTGAGAGAATTTTCCCTACTGTATGTATTCAGTATGAAGGGGCTGGTAGTTATACATGGATTCATGCAACGTTGGATCAAATATCCACACATACAGCAAGTATTATTGTCATGCTGATCCCCCTGTCAGGCTGATGATGTAAGATGCAGTAGCAGAAATGTTACTAAAAGATGATGCCCTGATGGAATTGGACATATATACAGTACTGTAATACTGTAGCTCCCTTCTCCTCCTCCTCTCCAACATGTAGTGTGAGAAAACAAAGAAATGTATTAGAAGATGATTAAAAAGCCAACCAAGAAGAAACACACATGAAAACGTTATATGTTGATTTTGTCGTCTCATCTGATAAGGTAAAGCTAGTAGGCTTATAATAGCAATATTGCATGGTTAGGTTTGGATAAGGTTGGACTTGTAGGAGTTTAATGATAGGTGTGGTTAATTGATCATAATAAAAGGTTCATAGGCAGCCACACATTAAACATACGCAAAGGAGTGTTGGAGTCCATAGATCAGTCATTCAGGCAGGCATCGCAAGGGTCTAAATTTTGGATGGATGATTGATGATTTAGCCATTTAGGCCGACATCCATAATCAATATAAATCCACTACTAAATGTTAGTATGTACTCCGTATTATGGTAGTACATACAAGTTACTAGCTAGTTAATGCTATTTTATCATTTTATTATGTGTATGTATGAGAAAATGACTAACTAACTGTGATTACAACATGGGTTTGTTTAAACTTAAAAGAGAAGAAGAAGAAGAAGAAGAAGAAGAAGTAGAAGATGATGAGAGTGGTGTGGTGTGTTATGGTAATTGGATTTGGTCATATTACTAGTTATTATTATACACTATTTTGTTGATTTTGATTTGACTATGTCTATGACTTAATTTAATTAATAGATTCTTATAAATTAAACTAACTAAACTAATCTCCATCAACATTCAATTCAACAACAAAGAAAAAGAAAACACTTGTCTTACTCACTAAGAAATCAATCAAATGAATCAAACACCCAAAAAAAGCAGAGAAATACTACAATAGTGTAGAAAAAATAAGAATAAGGTTAAAAAGGTCAATTACAAAAGACTACAAATTAACAACAGAATATTGAAGGGAAAAAAAAAGCACATATTGAAAGGAAAAAAAAAAAAAAGTCTCTCTCTTTCTTAGTTTCTTTCTCTCTTCCTTCAAATCAAATAAAATAAAATCGAGAGAAGAAAGAAAGAAAAGACACCCTATTCAACACAACAAAAAGCCAGGTAATAACACCAATACCACCATTAGAGATTCTCTCTCTCTCTCTCTCTCTGACAAACTTTGTATATTGGCGACAATTTCAAAGTAGTCATTTGTTTTCGGATAAAATTATCAAATCAACCACCCAACAAACCTTTCTCTTCTTCTTTCTTCTTCCCTGATTTGCATAACTATTCATCTCGATTTCATCATCAATTTTGTTGTTAATTCAATTCCCCATTTTTAACTTTGCATCTCTCAAGCTTGTGGTAGATGTAGGTAGCTTATTTTTACACAAATTTTACATTTTTTTTTTTCCAAATTTAGTTTGCTTGATTTGAATTTTAAACCCCATCTTTTATTTTGCTCAAATTCATTCGTTAATTATGTATGAAAAATCCCTTACCCTTTTTCATGGAAAACACAACTTGTTTGAATTTTTATTTTGAGATTCATTTTGAATCGCATTTTTTTTTAGCATGACTGAAATTTCTGAGCTTTTTTCTTCCTGAAGAAACTAGTTTTTTTTTTTTTTTTTTTTTTGGAATTTCATTTTATGTTATAATGATTATTAGTTGAAATTGGAGATGTTTATTGAATTGAAAAAATTGCTTTGTAAATTTATTGAATTTTTTTTCTTCTTATTTTTAGCGGCGTGGGCATAAGAGGAACGTAAACGAAACTTGTACAAATAAAAACAATGGGATCCATTGAATTTGAGAGCAATGGTTGGATCTGGGATGGAGTTTACAATTTCCCACATTTGTTTGGAGGAATAATGCTCACTGCCGCTGTTCTTGGGTTGTCCACTAGCTATTTTAGTGGAATTGGGGTGCCTGGTCTTCCCTGTTTCTGGCCTGATTTGGGACTATTTCATAAGAAGAAGTATGGGAAGAAACCTATCAGGGTGTATATGGATGGCTGTTTTGATCTCATGCACTATGGCCATGCAAATGCTTTGAGGCAGGCTAAGGCGTTAGGAGATATATTGGTTGTTGGTGTTGTCAGCGACGAAGAGATCATAGCCAATAAGGGCCCTCCTGTATTGTCCATGGAAGAGAGGTATAATTATCTTTCTTTTCGATTTGCTCAGTTTATGTTCCAGTCATGTGCTTTTCATTAAAAGTAGGAGCATGTAGGTTTGAATTATGGATAACCATAAATTATCGGAATTGGAACGTGCATGCAGAAATGTGTAAAAATACAACACAATTTTTTCTTTCTTTTATCATCTATTTGTAATGCACAGGGGAGTAAAGACAATCTTCTTTTGGTGCTACCCAAAATTGTCTATATTTAGTTGAATTAAAAACAAGGCCATTCAGTATTGGACATTTAACAATATGAAAACAAAGGTGACAGTCTGGCAGATTACATCATTGTAAAATACATATAAATTGATTTAGATTTATTAATTGAAATTGATTTTATCGTAGACATATATTTCTCACATATATTGATTTTACCTCATTGTAAAATCCAGACTTGAGAGGGTAGTCTTTCCTCTTTTTTTTTTGAAACATATTTCTTCACTACAATGAAATGAGGGATGACTAATACATGTGGTATATAAACTTTTGTTTAGGCTGGTTCTTGTTAAGGGGCTGAAGTGGGTGGATGAAGTTATTGCCAGTGCTCCTTATGAGATTACCGAAAAGTTCATGGACAGTCTCTTCAACGAGCATAAGATTGATTATATCATACATGGAGACGATCCATGTCTGCTTCCAGATGGGACTGATGCATATGCCCTAGCAAAGAAAGTTGGACGGTACAAACAGATCAAGCGTACTGAAGGTGTCTCAAGCACAGACATTGTAGGTACTATGCTTACCCTCATCAATAATTATTGTCAAGTCATTTATTTCCTTTCTTTAACTTTTTGAATATCACAGTGGGGAAATGTTCTACTCTGTCTCTAAAGGACACTCTTTCGACTTTTTTCGTGTATAGGAAGGATACTTTCCTGCATGAAGGCTGACAATACTGACTGTCTGAACAACACTACACAGCCTGAACAACTTAATGACATGAAGGAGAGTAAGACTGAAGCAAGCCAATCTAAAGGGTCCCAAATATCCCATTTCCTACCTACATCAAGACGGATTGTGCAGTTCTCAAATGGAAAGGTAGCTTTTGTTTCATGTTAAAGGGTGGTAGATGCACATGGTATTGTTATACATATGTAACATGTTAGTAATATACACTAGATGCAGACATCTTAACTGCCATATAGCATAGATCACAAAACATGTGAAGAGCAACAAAAGCTTATACTTAAAAGTGACCTTCGCAATCATTGATTTCAGGCATAACCTAACTAGTTTGGCATGTGTAACGGTATACTGCTGCCTGATTTAAATGATTATAAACAATGTAACTAACCATTATCGTAATCTCGAAATCAAAATAAGTGTATGGGTTATGAAACAAACAAACATATTGGATTTTGATTCTCACTTCATCCATCAATTTTTATTTAGTTATTGCTGGGAGTCAGAGTTAATAGTGGGTGCATTGTGAGGTCTGATATCTTAAGTTCTGATCAGTTGGATGCCTAGTCCTGTATAGTTGGTTCCCATCTTTCAGTTTGTCTTCACTAAAGTACATAAAACATGGGATCTATTCCCCACTGGACCCACACATACATTGGCTTTACCCCCATAATCATGAAAAGTGATTTGGTGCCAGGTCATGTTCCCCATCGATCGTCTTGTCTAGAATACCTTACAGATATAATGGGCTTTGCCCTTCAGATTAGACTTTGTTGAATAAGATATTTAAGTTCCACCTTGGTATCCAAAATGCTTCTAACATTATAAGGAGTCATATCTCACTAGGTCTGTTCAACACATTCTGAGTCACAAGCTTCTAATTTTTGCCTTAGAATATTACTAATGTATTTGTAAAAGATGCATGGTAGGACATCATCTTGTACATATCATTCTGTGCCCTTCAAAAATGAACTATTGTTATGTGCTGATAAGCCTTTAAAATTGATGGTAACAATGAAACACATTAATGTACACACTAACATCTGTTTTGGAAATGCACTTTTACATTCCAGTTTTCACCGAATTCGTTGATGTCCCTCAAAGCACTGATGTGAGCTGCGATGGCCTAGTAGCCCAAATTGCCTGAAGAATGAAGCAACAAATTCTAAGATTTCATGCTAGTGTTCTAGTTTATTTATTGGTTAGCTTTTGTATGTGATACTTGTAAAGTATGCTTATAATGAAAATTTTCAGGCACCTGGACCAAATGCTCGTGTGGTATATATTGATGGTGCGTTTGATCTTTTCCATGCCGGACATGTTGAGGTATTGCAAATTGAAATCATCTCTATTCTGGGAGCCTTATTGTATACCCTGTTCATCATATATACCCTTTTCATCAATTATATACCCTCCACTTGAATATCTAAGAGAATTGAAAGTATGTTCTTTCCCTATTGCATTTCTTATTTTTTTCTAGGACAATGCACTAATTTAATAAAGCGTGGTCGCGAATATTATTGCAGGACATATAATAACTTGTCAAACATAGACACAAATATTGTTGCAGTAGAATACCTTTCTTATAATTCCTAATCATTTATTTTGAAATTTTGGACGTCGTGCTACTAAGATCCCTCACTGTTTACAACTTACAGTTCTTGCTAAGGTTCAGAATAGCTAGTCGTAAGAGTTGGCTTGAGTAAGACAAACAATTCAAACAAAGCCTTGCTTTCCATACATCACAGTTACACTTCTTCTCTATCTCCTGGGCCTGGAGAAAAAGATTGTGTGTAGCACGAGTTGGTATCGATATACCTCTCACCCCAAGTTCCCTGCGTTTTTTCCAGTTATAGGTTAATCTTCATGTAGGCTGATTGATTGTTAGACAATCAAATTTGGATAAAACCCCTTTCTCATTTTTGGGAAAAATAAGGATTAAGTCAAATAACTTTCCTGCCTTGGGGCAGACTATGTTTTGGTGAGGCTCAAAGATGTAGGGTGCAATCCCTTGTGTAAAGAAGTGGTGGAAATCTTTTAGAATATGATTAAATCAAGCAAACAAGAAGTGTCCCATATGAATAAAATTACTACAACAAGTTCATAAATTGTTCATGCTGTAAGTTTTACATTGGGACTTGGGCGTGACACAGTTGTGATTGATATGAAATATCATCCCAAGCGGCTTGAGGAAACAATGGAATCAATTCGGAAGAGATTTGACCTCTTTATAAACAACAATTCAGCCAAATAGGAATTTGGGGGTTAAGAACAAAAATCTCAGATTAGCCTTGATCATTGTTTGAGATTTTAATGAAACTGACTAGTGCACTTTTTGATAATAAAACTCAAGATCATCTCAGAATTAAAAACAAAAAAATGGATTTCTTCCTAACAATAATGTTAACTCAAGTGTGCCTCAATAATGTATAGCATAAGCCTTCTGTTACAGTAATGAATCTATAGCCTCAATGTGATGAAGCCGTAAGTAGTATGCCTCAATGCTTTTTTGGAAATTGCATCATTGTCTTAATCCAGGTCGCTCCCGTTCCCCTCTTCCTTCCTCCAGCTATATGTAGACTAAGAAACATTGATAAAGACATTTCTTGAAAACTTAAAATGCTTATATGCATGCATGCCAAAATTAGAGATAGTGTTGAAACTTCAGATTGGATTTTTGTTAAATACTTAAAATGTAATATAGCTATAGGAACTAGTGTAGTTTCCATCTACAGATCAGTCCTGTCTCATGGTGCTCCTTTATTATTAGATGCATGGCTGAGTTATTGTGTGACATCATTGTCAGATCCTTAGGAGTGCAAGGCAGCTTGGAGATTTTCTGCTTGTGGGCATCCATACTGACCAAACTATTAGGTATGTCTATTAATGTCTTTTTTTATCGTTCTAAAAAATACTCATCTGAAGGTCAAGCCCCTTTACACCGTTACTTAAAATGTGATTTTGCATAGTTTGGCTTCCATGATTTGCAATATGAAAGGATAAGTTGTTTCATCATGCAGTGAGCACAGAGGACCTCCTAATCCAATTATGCACCTTCACGAGCGTAGTCTTAGTGTACTCGCATGCCGATATGTTGATGAGGTCATCATTGGTGCACCATGGGAGGTTACAAAAGACATGGTGAGCTTGTTGCTACTTCGAAAATACTTTTGGTTGTGTATAGTGAAGCATCATTCAAACTTTTCGTAGACATATGTGCATGCATGATCAGCTTACAGTACGAAGGCATTTGAAGATATAATGCTTCATTTTCTTATATCAACAATTTTTGAGTTTCGTTTGATCATTTGTGGTTGCTTTTATTGCAAATGGGATTTTTGTTGGTGTCATGTTGTGACTTGTTAAAATATACTATAAAATATTACACTTTTACAGGATACCATGTATTAAAACAGCACGGTTAAATGTGCACGGTTTTACCTTATGGATTTTTTGTTTGTTGACTTGGAGTGGGAGATGAGAGAGATCATTTTCTTAGATAAGATTCACTAAAAATCATTTTCTTAGTTTTCTATTTCGCTTCGTTTTGTTAATTTTGGGGTTAACTTTTTGGCTTGAGCAGATAACAACATTCAACATCTCTTTGGTTGTGCGTGGAACAGTTGCTGAGAACAACTGTCTGAAGAGAGTAAGTTTTGTCATGTTTACAGTTTCTTGCTTAAAATCTTCTCAATTTGTTAAGTACTAGGATCCTAATAATTTAACTTTGCATGCTTTAGGATGAAGTTGATCCATATGCAGCTCCCAAGAGCATGGGAATTTTTCGGTTGTTACAGAGCCCTAAAGAGATAACGACCACGTCAGTGGCCAAAAGGATAATTGCTAATCATGAGATATACAAGGTATTCATCCAGACCTTGAATTAACAGTTTGGAGTATATAGTAAACATTTGAAGTGCTCACACCACTCCTTCCCATATGATTGCCTTCAATTTGAGTTACTTGACATACAGTTACCAGTAATGGATTCCTTTAGGGTCTTTCCTTTGTCATTGGAACGTTAGCTGTTGGTCCAGAAATAAGGAACTTAGGATCCTAAGTAAAAAACTGAAAAAGTAAAATAAATTAAAATAGAAAGTTGTTTGCACTCAGTTTCCTATACAGCTGCCGCTTCTTTTCCTTCTTCTAGGGTTCGTTTGTTTCACAATAATTGGCAGGAAAACAGTGAAACTGTTATTTTCTTTTATTTGGTAACCAAAGGAATATTAACCCAGGAATGTACTGGTTCTTAGTATAAGGAGAATAGATGGCTGCTGAAGCTTAAGGCTAATATCATAAAAAATTTAAGAGAGGGTGCATAGCAGACTCTGCACCCTTTTGGTTTCATGACAGGAAACACCTTTCGGGTTATCTGCCTTGAGATACAACTTTTGACTCGATTTCTTTTTTGAAACCAAGAGGTGGCATCCAGGAGCAAATTATCTGGTCTCTTGATCTAGGGCATTACAGCCATGTTTAATACGCATTGTCTGTTTCCTTAAGAAACTGGATATCTACATTTAAACGTAAGTGTAGAAAAGATGTTTAATTGTTCATAAATGACGAAATCTAGCAGATCAATTATGTGGAAAGGATTTTCCGCATAATGATGATTCTGTGAGCCAAACACACCCTAATAGTATCATACTTGCATTTTTTTTTTCTCACAGTAAATCTTCTTTTATGTGTTTATTTATTTTTTTCCCAAGCAAGTCAAGTTATCAAGTAAGTAATCACTTTCACCTTTTGTAATGCAGAAACGCAATGCAAAAAAGACAGAAAGTGAAAAGAAATACTATGCAGATAAGAAATTCGTCTCTGGAGACTAAAGCTTAAACAATTCATTTCTGTGATCAACGAACCAACTGAAGCATCTCTAAGTTTCTCAGCTATACCACATCTTAAGGACACCTGTTGTAAAAGGGATGCATGGGTTTATATTTTTTGGTCTTGAGAAGAAGATAAATATATGACTAGGAGTTTCCATCTTTAGATTGTTGGAGTTTCCTAGAGGTATCATTTCTCTTCCCCTACGGTTCTCCCATCATAGAGTAGGACAGTTTGGTTTCAGATCAAATCAAACTAGCGATATTGTTTGTTCTGATTGCCACACTCAGTGTTAACATATGAAAATGGAGAGGAAGCTTATGTCCCAATTTTAAAGCTTACTGTATGGGAATTCTCTGGAAGTCTAGCAGTCTTGTGTAATAGAATTTATCCATTATGTGAAAATTAATACATCCATCTTTTGTTCTATTTTTTCTAATTCAAAACGTTTGTTTCTTGAAGTTCAATATTTTCTGTTAAAAATCAGTTAAACGAGCACCATATGCTGAAGAGTGCTTGTAACTTGTGAGTGTTACACCATGCTTTTTTGAATTTGGACTTTTTTTTCAAATAAGGTCAATTTTAAGAAATAAAACACGTAACGGCAGATACTTTAAATATATGAACATTTGTCTTATTTGGATTAAATCGAGTATTTATTTTGTAAGTTGCAAACTTGTAATTACTTGTCAATTAATAGGTTTGCATCACTCAACTCAGTTGTGCTTGTGCAGTGTAGCTCCTAGTGAAAGAAACTCACCTCTATGTTGTTTCTTAGAGCAGCTGCTGTGCCTGTGTCTATATGTTTACAATCCTATACTATGTCAATTCCATCCCAATTAGCTTAAATCCCCAGTGCCAAGTCTCAACCACAACTATGCTCAAGTCTCAACAACGCCAAACAGTAGATTCCCATGTGGCTGTGTATGGTGTTACATAGACTGCATGGGTGCGGGGAGTGCAAACTAGAACAGAACTCGGACAATTGCTACTGGCTACGATTGTCTTAGGGACTGCAAACTAGAACAGAACTGACACCATTGTAGCTAGTAACTGAATTTATCTTAGTCTCTGGCTCCAACCGTGCAAAATATACAGCCTTGCTATCAATCAATTAGCAATTTAGCACAAACAGTCTTACTTTACAACTGCAAAGGAAAAGGATGTTCAAATAAGGAAATAGCAAGTGTTATTTACTTATTTACCAATAAGGCCATAACTAATAAGTGAACTGCAATTGATAATAATCTTCCAAAACCAAAGTTGATTCATATTGGAAGTCCACTAGGGTTTTGAACAAAATGGGAAGCCCCAAAAAATATACAACTTCCCCAGTAACTCATCAAATCAGATCCCCATTTCTTCTTTCTTTCCTCTTTTTTTCCCAGGTACATTCCTCTTTACAACACTCCCAAAGGAGGATCCTCAAACACTTCACATTAAAACAGCAACAAAAAACCGTCTTGGACCTAACAGTAGGTGCACGGCTCCAACATTATCTTCAGCCGCAGCGATTCTCTTACCATGACCACATGATGGGAGTGGCTGCTGCACTGGGGGGCACCTGTGGCGTCATACAATGCTGTTGTTGCCATTGTTGTAACCCCTCATAGGACCTTGTATCCATACCCTCTTCTATTTCCATTGTCGCGCCCTCTACATCCTCAGTTTCCATTGGCTCTGATAACTCTGTCACAGCAGGACCATCTACACCAGAGGCAGAAGGCAGCTGATTTGATACCCAGGGAACAACAGCCAAGCAATCATTAGTTCCATCCTTCTTATCTTTGAAGTCTGTTTGATCCTCAACTGATCTCAAGAAGTCAGAAGGTCCAGACCAGAAAAGTCCATCTACAAAGCAAAGATTGCAAAAATTTGATCAGTTATTTACTTTCAAGTTCACATATTGAAATGGCAGAATCCAATCTAATAGTAATCAAACTACAAAAGAGGTTATTGATCCCACTTCCGATAGATTCATAACTTGAACAATATAAATACATAATAACCGGAAAGGATCCACAATACCACATACACTAGGTATCATGAATCTTCACCAAAATAATAAAGAAAGAAAGACAAAACCGGTTCTCAAACAATGAATTCAAACTAGCCAAGGAGTAAAGAGTAGGAGCAGGTCGTACAAAACATGTGTACAATGCTATCCAGATTTTCCTTTAATCTAAAACAAGTGACTTATTCAGTTGTAATCACATTCCCTTAAAATCCATAGACCCTTGAACAAGAGTACTGATAGAACTCCATTACACACTTTACTCATCTAAATTAAGCTCAAATACACCATACTAGTTAAACAAACAGAAAAGCCGCACAAAAGTTCAAACCACATACTCTCTTGATGCTAAAAACAACGTACGAGGAGAACCAATAAGCGTCAAAGCTTACCAACCATCCAATTTAAACAGCCCATATACAACATTGTCATAAAAACAGATTGGGTATATGGACAAATCTACTTTGCATTGCATGACATTGACAGCTGATAAAAAAAAAAACCCCCATTTTATAAAGAAAAAATAATAATAAATAAATGAAATAAATATAAAAAAAAAACTTTGGTTACTTACTCTTAAAACCAGGAATAAGGTCTTGATTCACTGTAATAGAAACATCCGGAGATTGCCAACAAGTCGCATTGACAGGCTTATAAAGCACCAAAGCCCTTTCATCATTGTTGAAAGTCTGCTCTGATTCAGCAGGCATCCTGAAAATGGTTGATGGTTCTGTTTCCTCTACTGGTTGAACTTGAATAGTAGGTGGATTAAAACCCATATCCATTCTTGGTTCTTCTTCTATTACTTCCATTATTGGTGCAAGCTCCGCATCCTAATAAGGAAAAAAAACAAAAAAAAAAAATTACCAAAAAATTCAGAAAAAATTCTCAAATAATAATAATGAAATGAAATTGACAAAAAAAGAGAAAAACAAAAATGAAATTAGAGAAATAGTTAGTTTTTAGTTAACTTACAATTCTTCTAATTTTCCTAGCTGGAGAAGATAAAGAGAAATCAGAGAAATCTTCAGAAACCTCATCAAGATCCTTTCGTTTCACCTTCATCTTCAATTCCTATAATTAAAGCAAAAGCCAAAGGTATACCTCGCACTCTCTCTCTCTCTCTCTCTTTCTCTCTCCTAGGGTTTCAAGTGGGTTAGTTTTTAACACTTGAAAACCATGAAAATCTCTCTTTTCTCTCTCGTTGTGTGTGTGTGTTGTTGTTGTTAGGAAATGTTTAGTTTAATGGTGGTTTTGTTTTCTTATAATAAAACTGAATATGTAGTGGGAAGAGTGAGAGATGAAAGACACAGAAACTTCTCTCCTTCTCACGAAATCTCTAGAAACCTCGGTTAGAATTTCCCACAAAATTAATTAATAATTATCCATTTATTGTCCATCCGGGCGTTATTTTGTCAAAACCGCGCTCTTCGTATTCAGGCCCAACACCTACTGGGTGAGTTGGGTCCAAGGATACGGTTCCTATTCGGTTAGGCCAAATGGACATTAAAACATCAAAAAATTGAGTCACCGAGCCTATTTAGTCAAAAGGACATTTCTAAAAAAGTGACTATCAAAATGACAAATTTATGAATTTAGGCCCAAGGACATACCCGTAATATCTCCCTGAAATATGATCCATCAACATTTTCGACCGACTTTAGGAGGTCAATTATGCTTCAAGTGATAGAAAAATAATGTCCGTCCGTCCACTTCCAAAAAAATAAATAAATAAATAAATAAATCTCTTCTCCAATTCTCCTTCTTCTCTTCGTCTTTTTCTATCTTCTTCTTCTTATCTCTCTCAATTCTCCTTCTTCTTATCTCTCTCAATTCTCCTTCTTCCTCCCTCTTCTTTCTTCTCTCTCTCAATTCTCCTTCTTCTCCATCTTCTATCTTCTTCCTCTTCCCCCCTCTCTTTCTCTCCCAGTTCTCCTTCTTCTCTTTATTTCTCTCCAATTTTTTTTCTAAAGTCGGTCCCCACCGTGTCACGGTTGTATATTATAATGACTGTTTTACCCTTATATAGATATAGTATATACATCATAAGATTTGAAAAGTTTCATTTGTTTAAAACTCTATTTTCTTTTCTCTCTCTCTGTTTCTAGATCTCTTGTAGATTTTTTTTTTCTACTTTCGTTTATCATCTCTCTTTCTCTCCGTTTAAAAACTGAAGAAGTTCGATTTCGAGAAATCTCTCTTCATTTGAAAATAAAAAAAGTCTATCATCTCTCTTTAGAAGTTTGAATTCATCTGTTTTGTTTCAACTAAAGAACTTTAATTTGCTAATTGAAGAAGTTTTATATGTTCAAGTTGAAGAAAATTTGATTTGGTTCTGGTAAGCTTTTAGTTTAATTTGAAAATTAAGTACAATTTCATGATTTTTTTTTTTTTTTTTTGTAATTACGACCATTTTTATCATGTATTTGCTTTGTTTTGGTTGTAAGATAAATCGAATATGAGACTGATAACATGATGTTATCAAGGGACAACTCTTGTGATAACATTATGTTATCATATCATGTTATCTGCTTTAAAGACTATGTTGCAAATGATCACATATTGTTATCAGCTCTATGCCTCTATGATAACAAATGTTTTCAAGTTCTTTTGTTTTTGAATTCATTGAAGTAGTATTGTTGTTTTTAACTATTAAGTTATATTTTATGGAAACCTCATTAGTTAATAACAAGATGATAACATGATGTCTTTAGAGAATAGTGATAACAAGATGATAACATTATGTTTTCAGAGAATAGTGATGACATCTACATTGATAACAAGATGATAACTTGATGTCTTCAGAGAATAGTGATAACATCATGTTATCACTAATGATGTATTTAACTATTGAATGATATTGTATTTATACATATTTTTATGTGTTATTTGTTTTTGTAGAGATGGCGCAAACTAATGTTCTAGCTATTCTTGTACATGAGGGGCGTGACACTTTTGTGCCGTTTGACTACTTCTTCTACACTACTTGGTTTGAAACCATTTATATGTCAGCAGTTGCGTTCATTGAATCCTGGACTATTTAGTTTGGTTTTTTCTTTAGATGAAAAAATCAAACCTATTGAGACTGAACAGATGTTATGTGTATGGCATGACTTTTTTGTACTCGAAGCATTGCTACCGTTGATCTTTAGCTTTTGTTGAATAATAGTGTCAGAGGTATGATTTCTGATGATGATAATGGAGAATGTTCTAATGCAATAGTTGATAATCATATGGATGATGAAATATGTGAAGTGGTAGAACATACGCCTTTTTCTATTCAACAAGGGTTGAAGTCTGCTGCTTGGGCAAATGTTTTCCAAACTGCATGTAAGACAAGTCTTTGATGGTGGGGTTGATAAGTTTAGGCAACTTTTGATCATTTACTCAATTGAAACTGGTTATGATTACATTTTTATAAAGAATCACCGTGAACGAGTAACTCTTATATACAAGAAGAAGGTTGAAAAAAATTGTGGTTGGATGATCCATACAACTTTGAATGGTGGCTTTTTTTGCAATTGAAAAGATGAATAAAGTGCACAGATGTATTCTACCTTATAGAAATTACAAGGGTAATATCCTAAAAAAGCCCCATGTTTAGGTGCTTCTTCCTCAATAGGCCCTGACATGGGGTCATCTTCTAAAACAAGCCCCCTAACCCACCACTTTAGCTTTTAGCAGATTTTTTGAGACCTTAATACCCTTTGTACCTTTTCAGACACCAAATCAATCTTTTTGGATGTATTAAACACTTTCTGATTTGATTGTGACGTTTCTAACATAGACAAACAATTTAATCCTAATTGTTAATTTAGTTTGATAAAGATCAAATTGATCACAACCATGAATTCATTTGGTACAAGCACTTATCATCAAACAAAGATCTAATATCCTTTAAAATTTGGTTTTGGTTGTAATTGTTGACCGCTATCAACCATTGCATGTGTTGTTGCTTTAATTGATTGTCACGTGTTATATTCAGGTTTGGTATTAAAGTGGGAACAGTTTTAACTGATAATTAAGCTTTAGATTTAGTCACATTTGAAACCCTAACTTCCCTCTTATTCTCAATCACAATCTTCTGAACAAATATAAACCCTAGATTGACTGAAACCTTAATCAGACAACCTAAGTTCAATTTCATTCGATTGGACTCAGTTTTTTATCAAATTCTTCGAAATGGCTGATGAAATTAATATAAATGTTGAAGAACTTGAACAAAGTAACGAAGAAGAAGAAGAAGAAGAAGAAGAAGATACAAGCGAAGGATAAGAAGAAGAAGTATGGGAGGAAGTTTAATGTAACAGTGAGATGCTCAATGAGAAAGGTAAAGACTCATTTTGTTGATAATTTACTAGATTTAGAAAAGGAAAATTTAAGAAATTCATGTTTTAGGTATTTCGTAGATGTTCAATATGATAAAATCCACATGTATACTTCTGTTGTCACCCAAATTGTTAAATCTGAGGTTTCAAAACTGAAATACAAGATTGGGGATAGTGAACATTCAGACTTTTAGATATCACACTGATTTTAGGTTTGAAAATTGGTGATGTTCCAACTGAATTCATGTTGATGAATAGACAAGTTGTTAGTGCATTTTGACAGAAATATATTCGTAGTGCTAGCATCAAGGCAAAAAACATAAAAGATGCAATTCTGAGAGCAAGAAGAGACCCAAATTTCGGCGACGACGTTCATCGCTTGAATCGGTTATTATTGTTATCTCTGTGCTTACTGCCTGATTCAGGAATGACTCTTGATGTCAAGTATGTTGACCTTGCTGAAGACCTTGCTCTTTTTGATGCATTTCCATGGGGAACAGTTGTTTTCAAATTATTGAAAAATTCACTAGAGAAATCCACAAGAAATGAATCAGAAAACAAGCTGGACTATGGGCTTGATGGTTGTGTTCTTGCTTTTGTTATCTGGGCATACATACACCTCCCATGCTTAGGTCCTACAAGGTTGCCTAATGCCTCATTCCCAAAGATGTTTGATTGGAGTGATCTTCCTGGCAAGACCACTGGCAGAAATACTATTGATAAGAAAAACTTTATCTAAATAGAAGAACATAAGTTGAAGTTGTATCCCTTTCATCATCCCATTAGAGTTGAATGAAGAAATAGTAAGAGAAGTAGAAAAGGAATGTAAATTATCCTCTAATTTTTCATACCTATCCTCAACAGAATATTGTATTGTTTCCTACTGGTTTACAATTATCTGCATGTGTTATCTATCCTAATTTTGAAGTGGTATTTTCTAATAGTTTGATGTGTTATCCTCTAAATTATTGTAATATTATCCTCTATCTGACTGTATATTATCCTCAAATTGTTAATACTATGTTTCTACATTGTAGTTTTTTTTAAGCTCCCATTCTTATAAAAGGGTTTTTTCTCTGTACAATGTTGTAGTATCAAAAAACACTTGATGATGCTCAAAGGGGAGGTGTTGATTATCTAGAAGGGATTGTGCAAGGAGTGGTAAGTTAGTTTAAATGTCATGTGTTTGATATCTATCTACTAAACATTGCATGCTTATACTCTAATGGCAGGTTCACAAAGAACTGAAACAGGTCTTCGACAAGGGTGTTGGAAAAAATTTTCAACAATTTGAAAAGAATGTTGTTGAAGGAGTAAAGAAAATGCTTAAACCATTACAAGTGCAATCAGGAACATCATCTAACCAGGGTGCCACTAAGCAGAACAAGCCAATTGCCACCAGGAGTTCACCTAGGAAAACAATTATCCCCAATCAAGCACAGAAAAAAAACAAGTGTCAACAAGGGAGCACCAAAAAAAGCTATTGCCACCAAGGAAGCAACAAATAAGGCAAGTGTTAGCAAAGGAGCACCAAAAAAATCCATTGCCACCAAGGAAACAACAAGCAAGACAATTGTCAACAAGGAACAAAAAAAAAGGAAGTGCCAAGGAAGCTACAAAGAATATAGGTAGGATCAAACTCCCACCTAAGCAGAAGAAAACTGTCTCCACACAACCAATAAATAGGACACCAGTTGCAAATCTACCCAAGCCAAGTCCATCACCCCCAAAGCTCTCAAGAGGCTCTGTCACAACAAGGAGCCAAAGCCAACACATTGATGCAACTACTACTACTCCATCTATCTCTGGAAAGAGAAAGGCCAAAGAGATTTGTATTGATTCATCACTAACAAAGCATACAAAAACTAAGTTGTCTACTCCAGAAACATCATAGGTGGTATGAGAAGCCAAGGAACTGAGAAATACATGTTACAAAGGAGAGAACATCAAGGTGATGCGTTGCATAATACTAAAGTAGCAACTAAGAAAAGGAAAAACAAAGAACTCATGGTTCCAACTAGAAAACAACCTTCAAGCTAATACTTCAAAACTTTATTCTCTAATTTAATTTTGGCATCCTCAAACTATCTCATGGGTATCCTCTAATATCTATTTTTTATCCTCTACTATCTTAGGGTTAGCAAACATGTGGCACAAGATAGGACATGGTGGAAAGAAACAAAGGAAATGGAAAACAAGAAGGCCAAGAAAAACAAAATATAGGTGACATCAGATACAAAAATTCCAATGGAAATAGAAAATAGGAGGTTGTTTTTTGATGGGGAAGATGGTGATAATGATGGTGTACGTGCAAATTGCCCAAGAGAGATAAGGTGTAGAGGGTGATAACATGAGAGTTGAAGATGATGGTGATCAATTTGTCCAAGAGAGAGAAGGTGTTGCTATTGATAGCTTGACATTGCTATCATTTGATGTTACTATGGTACCTGTTTTAGTTTTACCACTCTTAGTTTTGCCACCTCTTGATGATATTTTAGCTTTGCCACCTCCTGATGATATTTTAGCTTTGCCATGTCCTCATGAAAATATGCAGACTAATTTGTGTGATGTACCAACACATGTATCCTCTAATGATGCTATTGTACTAGCTAATGTTGATGTTGTATCCTCTAATGTTGAGCAGGAGGAAGAAGGGGTGAAGGAGGAGGACAGTAAGGTTATTGAGGATATAGTACTTGATCAGAAAAAGGGGGTGGTGAAGGACGAAGAAAGTAAAGTGGTTGAAAATGTAGTTGAACATGAGGAAGATGTGAATGTTAAGGAGGAGGAAAGTAAGGTGGTTAAAGATGATTACTTTCTTGATGTCATCCCAGAGCCCAGGAAAATTCCTGAAGAGTATATAGTGGACATAGATGGCTATAATGTTTGTGAGATGGATATGGAGGGTGAGGCAGATGAGCCTGATGATGATAATGGTGTAGTAATTAAAGATAGCCAAGCTATCCAAGATTATAAGACAAGCCATAAAAAAAATGAAGAGAAAGGCTAAGGGAATGGAAGAAATTGTGGACCAATTGGATATAAATCATGAAGTTTATATTGTTATGAACATCATGGGTAAGTCATTTCTGGAAAGGACTACCACCAATAATGAAACATATGCTCTTAACTATTTCTGGTGGTTGGCAAATGATCCAAAGTATGAGCATGCAATTATAAGGGAATATAAGGATGTTCTTGATATAATTGTCAAGCAATTCTACACTTTGTATAGGGATAATTGGCTGAATAGAAATATTATTGATGCATATGCACTATTGCTCACTAAGTGGTATGGACTAATAAGGAATCACCTTCAAGCTGAGGACCAGTTTGCTGTAGTTATAGTATGCATTTTTGTTAGTGTATTTGCTGTTGTAAGTATGCATTTTTGTTAGTGTATTTGGTTATAGTAATTTATGGAATCATTTGTTGGCACTCTAACTATGTTAACTTTTGGTTTTTGCTATTATGTTTAGAACATGTTGCATGAGAAAGTTTAGAACGCATATAGAAGACGCATGAAGGACAAAAGTTTTGCTGCACTTTCACCATCAGAAAGAATTAAGAATGACAACTTTAAAATACACCAAGGTGCTTTTAACATTGTTAGCCCATCTAGGGGTTTGAAAGGTCAAGTTCCTGCAAGACTTGTAAAGTCTCTCCTTGTTCCCTTACAAGTAAGCTGTTATTTGTGTTTACATATGTTATCTTATTTTTATTCTCCTCTAAGTTATGATCCCATATCCTCAAAAGACTTATATTGTTTCCTCTAATATATAGGTTAATCGCAATCATTGGATACTGCTTGCCTTTAACTTTATGGAGTGGAAGGTCAAAATATATGACTCTTTCGGTTATAAGAGACCATCACCACAACAATTGGGGATTGAGGAGATGTTGCCCTATGTGGTGTTTGCTGCTGACCCTACTGAAGAAGACATTAACCTTGAGAGAGAATGGGAAACCGAATATGTTAATTGTACACCTCAGGATGATGGCTGCAATTGTGGAGTCTGTTTACTTGCATATCTTGACTGTGTTCTCAAAGGTGACCCACCAATATTTGAGAGGAGACTAGCTTTGATGAGAAAGCACCATGGACCTTGTTGAATGTGGATTCAAACCAATCAAGAAGTAGATCTTTTGTTTTGTTGGATGTTTTGTTTTAAACATGTTTATTTTGTTGTTGCAAAGTTGTATTTGTTTTGAACATGTTTATGTTATTGCAAACATGTCTATATTTCTGAAGAGTTTAAGACTGAGGTTAATATATTAGCTTCTATATTTACATGCAGTTTCTCTTCAATTTGGTATCATAGCTATGTTACCTGTTTGATGCAGTTAGTTAGAGGATACAGAATAAATAGTTTAGAGGATACTAAGTATTTATTTTAGAGGATACAAAGTATGTAAATTAGAGGATGTTAAATGGTACCCTATGAGAGATGCACTTAATAAACAAGTTATAGCAACCTAGAATACTAATAAACTAAAGTTATCAACACTTTAGTACTTAATAAAAATCCATTCAAAGATTATCATCTAATATCATAACCCAAAATCTACTATGTTCTGTTTAGAGGATAACATGGACTCATTTAGCGGATAAGTATAGCATTGTTTTGACGGATACAAAACTGACAAAATACAATTCAGCTAACAAAAAATATTGTTACTACACTTAACATTAGGGTGGTGGTCCTTCTCCAGGTAAAGGTTGGAAAAAGTAGTCATAGTCTGGTATGATTTCAATACATGTTGATTTCTTGTGTCCTGGATGTTTACACCTTGAGCATCTTCTAAGTTGAACTGAGACACCTTCAAGTTTGTCTCTTCTTCTCTTTTTCTTCGGGCGACCTAGCTGTTTAAAAGGTAGTGGTGGAAGAATCCTTCTTGATCCTCTGTCCTGCGGCCATTCATACTTTCCTATTGTGGGTCTCCATTGTTTTTTGTATGTCTCTGCATATGTTTCCCTTTTGTAGTAGACATCACAAAAAACATATGGATCACTTTTGGTTTTTCTATCACAGACATTGTGTGCTCATAAGGTATTCCCATTGCTTCCTGATAAGTCCATAAAAGTGTATATTTATCCCCGGAATAACACCTTGTTTGTTTAGCACTTAGCTTATATTATTGTGTTATATCTATTGATTAGTGCTTTCTTGTGATTTGTGTAGGTTTCATGAGCCGAAATACGGATATTGTGTTAAAGCCGGCCAAAAGTCAAGAAAAACAACCAAAAAGGTGTTATTTGCACAAAGAAAGGAGAATTGATATTTGCACCCACAGATCTGTTGAGGACACTCCACGGTTGGTCATGTTGACTTGACTTTATGTCAAAGTGGGGCAGTCCGAATCTCAGCCCAAACCGAGTCCTATTGAAGCCCACAAGTCAGAATTTCTATTTTAGGCCTTATTTAAAGTCCTGTCTTAAAAATGCTCTACAAGGAGTCCAGAAGTCTGATTTGGGCCCATGAGCTATCAAACTGAAGGTCTTGGTCCAAGCTACAACTTAAGCCCAAAATAATTAGGTTTTGCTGAAGACCTAGTGCATTTAGAAGACCAACAGAAGCAGCCACGAATTTGACCTAATTTGAAAGTCTATGCATGCAAGTATTATGCTTTGTATTTATTATATAAGAGAAGTAGTAGGTAGGGTTTAAGTAGTTTTTCATATAGAGAGGAAAGTGAATATTTGTGAGAGAAAAATTCGTCTTCTTCTTCTTCTTCTTTTGTATCAAACTCAATCATTATCAATCAAATCAAATAACTTTATTTTATGATATTTTGTTATTTAATTATTTATTCCATGGTGTCATCATTAAGGATGAGTAGCTAAATCTCCTTAGGGGGATGGTTAAAGCACTCTAGATGATGCAAAAGCACCATGTTTGTTTTTAATGTTCATTGTGATTCAAAGTTCTTAATGTTTATTTACTTTTAATTCGCGAAGTAAGGAACCATGGCATATATGTTTGGAACAGATTCCATTTTGTATGAGGTAAGTATGATTATTTGCATGTTATTGTTATCCATGTTATTAAAATACTATTGTTAGAGTATAGGGAGACCTAGCTTTAATGGTTTTATTTATATTAATTGAAGATGTGTAGTGAAATAGCTGAGAGGTGATTATTACATATCTGCACTTAGTATCTTTTATTGGAACCTTTTGTAATCAAATTGAATAGTTGAGAGGTGACAATTTGATTATGAATAAATATGTTGAATTAATTAGATTGAATAGCTGAGAGGTGACGATTTGATTAATAAGACATATTCAATAGCATGCATAAGAGAATCCCATTTTAATTGAGTGGAATAGCTAAGAGGTGACTACTTGATTATTACAGGTATTAATGATTAATTGGAATAGCTGAGAGGTGACTAATTAATTGTTATAGATTGAACATAAAAGAATAACATGTTATGTTTGCATGATTTAGTTTGTGGATACCAATTCTTCCCCCTATGTCATCATAAGATCTTTTTTACATCTCTATCCATCTTCTTAAGTTAGTTTATTTAATTATTGCCTGTAGGAAGTAGAATCAATCTCAATCTTAATTGTTGATTCCCTTGGTGTTCTTTAATTATTGTTTTCTATTGTGTTTGAGCTAAGATCTCCACCTTTGAGGTGGGTACGACCCTTACTTGTTACTTGTCTACCTTGATAATCAATCTACACAGGCACAAGAAGGAACTTCAAATAAAAATACAATCTTTTGATTAGGTGGTGTTAATTCATCATATATCAAAATGGCGTCGTTGCCGCTCTAAGGAACGGAGTTCATTCAAACAGAAGCGAGAATAGTAGTTTCGGGACATCATCCCACTTCTATCTCTCCCACCCTTCTATTTCTATTTCTTTTAATTATTGTTTTTAACTGTCTTGTTACTTAGTCCTCTTATTGATCTTGTAGTGAAGAAGGATTGAAAAAAGCTCAAGGAACAAAGCCAAAATCAAATTTTGAAAAAGATCACACATTCAGGAATTTTTCCTGAAAGTTACTGGTTCGATCTGGTCCCGATCTCGAGTCGAGTTCATATTGGCCTGTAGCAATCTCGAGTCGAGTTCTCGGCAGGAATTTTGACACGTGTTGCGTGATTTTTCCAGAACATTCTAGAGCACTTTTCAATTAATTTTTTTTTTCTGTTGAGTGATTGTGAGGTGAACTAAGTAGTTTAATTTTTTCAGCATTTTTAAAGACTTGCAAGATATTTAATTATTCAATCCCACGAAGGGGTCACGGTTGTAATATTTTTAAAGTAGGTGTTGCTAGGATTTATTTATTGTGTGTTTGTGGCGGATAGTAGAGCAAGGTTGTGGAGCTAGCCTTGAGTCTACTAAAGAACGACTCCTAAGAACGATTGAAACCCAAGGAGCGGTTTCCCCTTAGTCGACTTCAACTCGTCTTCTCCCCACTTTTGTGCGCTTGTTTGGCAATTTTACTCTTTAGCACAAAGTGGGAGGTAAACATTCTCCTAACCCTCCTCGAATCCCCTGCAAGAGGAGTTTTTGTAATGATTAGCATGACCTTGATTCTTGTTTGATTTTAATTCTGTTTTTACTTGTTAAATCGGGCCTGCAAGGCGGACCTGGCCTATAAGTGAAACCTAATATCAATTGATTGCAATATCCTAAGCTTTAAAATTGAATCAACTAAAGCTATGTTATCACGATGTTCATTTGAGACCTTGAGCAGATATTTCAACTAGTACCGTGTGAACCATTCTTTGATTGGAACACAAGCTAGGAATTGGGTCTGGAACCCCTACAGATCACGTCTAAAGAATCACTGTGGTTTATTAATTAAGGAACGTTGGTTACACAAGGAAAACCCCTACAAGATCGTGCATTCAAGTCAACGACACATGTCCTATTCTCACGATAAACTGCCCAAAGAGTTGGAGACGACTTATCACGAGTGAATGTACGACCCCTCCAAGCATTATGCAATATTAGTTCGTGACACCACTTTATTACAGGTGTTTTGAACTTCTCACCATCAACACGATAGTCACGGTGATGTCTTATGATGTTGGCGTGAATTCCTTCCAGAAGAGAAGTAACATGCATCTGGCTTTCTAGTATAATCATTTTGTTCCATGATTCCAGATGATTGGTGTAAATAATTCCATATCTGCACGTTAGAGAAAATAGTACATTAGCGGATAACTATATTTGTTTAGAGGATAAACAGAAGCTATTAGAAGACAAACCTTGATTTCTCCTGAAAAACACTTGCCCACTTATTTAATGGTACAATTTGCATTAAGCGATGTGGTATACCTTCTCAGAAATGGCCCATATTTGTAGCATAAAACCCAAAAACTCATTTTGATTGAGAGTCTTTGCAGCTTCCTCAAGCAACCACCTTACTTTTACATTCTCATATTTAAGGGACATGTGTTGTGCACAATACACATGACAAGCGTTTGGGAGAATCTTTGGTACAGCTTTAATAATACTTTTGTGCCTATCAAACAAGAGCACAAACTGGTGATCATGCCCAACCACATGATCCATAAGTTTTTTCAAAAAACCATTCCTAATACTTGTTGTTTTCTTTACAGACAAGTGCAAAAGAAATTGGGTACACATGATTGTTTCCCTCATTTGTAATTGCTGTCAGAACTACTTCTGGATATCTACCTTTCAGAAAGGGTCCATCCACCATGATTATTAGTCTCATTGTGCTTTTGTAAGCTCTCACAGTTATGCCATATGTCCAAAATAAACATTAGAATTAATAACCATGGTCTGTCACAATTTTAATAACAACATCCAAATCGATTAACTTAAGTTCATTACAATATGTTTGAATGAGCTGATATGACTGACTAAAGCTACCTCTTAATTGCAAGAAAGAATGATATAGTTAATAATGCAAAACCTTAGTGGATATGAGTTCTAAATTTAGACGATATTAAAAACTAAGTTAGAGGAGGCTGATCAACAATCCTAAGGATATCAACTAACAAACTATATGACTTATAAAGAGTTTGAGAAAGGATAAATACTTGTTTCATGGCCAATTCCCTAGCTCTCCAACCTACTTAGTATGAAACATTAATTTTGAATTCATGCTCAATGTCAGCTTTCAATCGAATTGGTGTGAGGTTTTCATTATTCCTTAGTCTTCTTATACATTTAGAGGCAACCCATTCAGCATCTGCTTGACGATTTGTTGCTCCAAGTATGAAATTTCCACATGTGTGATGATTATTAAAGGTTCTTATGGTCCAAGTAGCATCCAGATTTGGTGTTGCACGAATCCTCCATGGGCATCCATCAACTTTGCGTTTTCAAACGACCCTTTCACTGTTTGTGTTACTCTTGCTGAAGTCAAACTCATTTTCAATTGCATATTGTTTGATGTCTCTAATAAAATGAGCCTTGGACAAATATACATGTCCAATCTTAGGGATCACATATTCATTGTGTAAAGGTTTAGTGTGTGGAGCACAACCAATATTGGGTCTATGTAGATTTGCGTAGATAAACTCAAGTTCTTGTTTGACTTCATCATCCCAATCACGATTGTTCACAGATGGGTAATGCCTTTGATTTCTTACATTTCCTCCAACTGGTACATTGTTATTAGCTTGCTGTTGGGGGACATTTTCATGGCTCTGAAAATTGTTATGCTGTTGAGGAACATTGTCATGTCTTGGTAGATTGGTCTCATGGATTGGCACATTGCTGGGGCCAGCTGCATTTCTGAATCTATCCTCTAAATTGCACCGCAGATCCTCTAAACGACTTCCAGTATCCTCTACACTGGTGCTAGTATTATAAAAACTCCTCATCTGGTCTTCAATTGGTGAATCATCATCCAATATTACTTGGGAAGGATGATCATCATCAGGAGGGAACATTGGTTGGGAATCATCATACAACTGATCTTCCAATACTTCCATATCATGCCTAAGGTCTTCATTTATCTGATCTTCATTTGGTGAATCATCATACATCTGATCTTCAAGTCCATCTTCTGTGGTCGATATCATTGGTGAATCATGCACTTCCACATCAAAATCATAATGAGTTGCATCGGTATCCTCTTCTATTGAACACTCTTCATCATCTTTATTTGTTGGTTGGCCATCACCTTGAGCTGTACATTGATCTTCTAGTTGTGTTTGCCTTTCACAATATTTTTCAAGTTCATGGGAGAATCCATCCCAAAATCCATCATTATACATTTGTGAAAGAATTGTTGCTGCTGCATCAACATTAGAGGATCCAGGCTTCATATTAGCGGATGTATCATTCGATTTAGAGGATATAGGCTCAGGTTTGTACACATTATTATCTGCAAATCGCATAACATTTTCCAAGGGAGTTTAATAATCTCCTGGAACTTTAGCAGGACTAGAAGGGGGAGTTTCTAACTCAAGAAATCTCTGAGTCCCAGGTGGGGTATCCAAAACTAAAGAATGTTGCTTATTACCATCCTCTTTTGGGAAAATAACATGGCTCTTCTTCTATGCTGATGCAGGGTCTATTTGAAACGAAGATCACCTTGCTTTTGAGGTGTGCAAAAATCTGAATAATCAGGTTGATTACCCCAAATGGTTGGGGAAAAATCATCTGGAAAAAACTTTCTTTTCAAGGCAGATTTTCCTTTTCTTTTCTCAATTACTTTCTTATTTCCTTTTCCCTTCTTTTGTATTGTCAAAGTTGTTTCCCCATTCAGTGGTTGTAAATCTCCTAGTATCCAAACACACATGACATATAAATTCTTGGTATTTATAACTACCATCACTAATTGATCATAATCAGATTCACATTGGATGCTGATTGGAGACTCATTCACAACACATTGAATTGAAAATTTGTCTCTTTTTGCATTGGTTATAACTTCAACCATCTCCATAAACTCTTCATACGGCATTTTCAGGTCACAAACTGTTATTTTTGTGTCTCCATTCTTATATGGGGATAATCCATCTACATTAATCTCCAACACCACCAAATCGAAACACAACATTGATTGTTCTACCTGAAACAATAATATCCTCTAATCAATAAAATATAGTTGTAGTGTATCCTCTAAAAAAATATAAAATTTATGTTGTGACATATGGACCTCTAATGTTCCATACCACTACAACAACAGTGAAAGATACCATCTTAATGATGAGAAAGATACCATCTTAATGATGGGAAAGATACTATCTTTATTATCATAAAGATCCCGTCTTTATGATCAGAATGATGTCCTCTTTATGGTGAGAAACACACTATCTTTATGGTGATATCGTTATGATTAAACTTTAAAATCCCAAAAACACCTACTACATTACCTGATTTCATGTTGATCATGAAGATCTACTCATCCATCGCTTTTGATTTCCCTTTTTTCTTCTTCATCTTGGTTGTAAAACAAAGGGTTTATGAACGGTTGTAAAACAAAGGGTTTATGAACTTGGTTAAAGAAGATGAAGATTGTTAAGGTTTCATAGAGAATAAGAAGTTAAAGAAGTTTGGGACGATGAAGATGGTCCAGACATTAGACCATATAAAACCACTATTTGGGGGAGTTGATCACATCTGTTTTTTTTTTTTTTTTTTTTTTATGCAGATTTGATGAGAGCTTTGTTGTGTTTAGAGGATAAAGCATTGTTCAATTATCATACACGTGTCACAAATTATTCCAACGGTTAGAAATAGTTTTATAGTCATTGTCGTAGTCATTAATGCTTACAGAAACTGGATAAAGGTCTGATTTGATGGCAAATTTGTTGTACTTAGAGGGGTATTTTAGTCAAAGAAAATAGAGAAAGGTGATGAGAGGGCTTGTTTGAGAAGATGACCCCATGTCAGGGCCTATTGAGGAAGAGGAACCTAAACATGAGGTTTTTTTGGGATATTACCCAAATTACAATGATCCTAAAATCACAAACAAGGCTGTGAAGTTATTGATTTTGAAAAGTATTTCTGCCAAGTCTCAACTAATTAAGCCAAAGGATATCATTGATCGGTTTAAGGATGAGTATCGATTGACATTGAAATATTATTTTGCATATACTAGAAGAGAATTGGCATACAAGGATGTTCATGGTACTGATGACTTATCTTATTACCAACTACGTTGGTATGTGAATGCTTTGAAGGAACCAACCTGGAAGCAATGTGGTTTTAGAAGTTGAATCTGTAAAAAACAAGTTTAAGAGAATTTTTATTGCGTTCGAGGCTTGTATTCAGGGTTTTCAGTTCTGTCGCCCTATGTTATCTTTGGATAGTACTTTTTTAAAGACAGTTCAAGAATACCTTGCTTGTTGCTAATAATAAAGATGTTAATCAAGGTAAATTAAACTCACTATACATTTGTATATTTTTTTTGTTTTGTAAAAATATTTGATGAATTTTGTGTTGTATATGTTATGTGTTTAGGGTTTTATTTAGGATTTTTAGGATTATGTTTATAATCTTTTCATTTAAATGTTATATTTTGTTTTCATTTAGGGTTCTCGTTTATTGTTTAAGGTTTTTAAGGTTTACATTTAGTGTATTCATTTAGGATTCTTAGGTTTTTAATAAGAAAAAAATATTGTGATCACATTGATAATTCAGATTTATATAAAAAGACAAAAGTGATAACATGATGTTATCAAGGACAACCAAAGTGATAACATCATGTTATCACCTTCAATATTCTTACAAATATTAATAAGAATGATAACATGATGTCCTTTTTTTTTCTAGGTATGTTTTCTCTTGCCTATGCTGTTGTTGAAAAGGAAAATGATGATAATTGAGAATGGTTTCTAGAGCATTTGAGAGAGGTTGTTTCATCCAAAAGAGAAATTACTTTTCTCTCCGATCGACACTCTGGCCTGCTTAATAACATACCCAAGATTTTCCCCAACTCTCACTATGGCTACTGTTATTTCCATATGAAGAATAATCTTACTACTGCTTTGGGTAGACGTATATATATATATATATATCGAGTTGAGATTTTAAATCTTTTTAAGGAGTGTGCTTATGCGTGTACTTACTCAGAATTTCAGGAGAAAGTAACTGAGTTGAGAAGACTGGGTGGGAATATTGTTAACGAGTTTCTATTAAGAGCCCCCTATGAGAATTGGTTTAATGTTTACTTTGAAAGATGTAGGTATGGTAATATGTGTTCAAATATCTCAGAAAGTTTTTTATGTAGGGCATGTTAGGAGTTATTATTTTAATTTTAAGTATGAAGTAGGTTCTAGAATATATTGTTTTAGGTCTAACTATATTATATTAGGAATCATTATGTTTTTAGAAGTCATTTTAATTTAAAAGTCCTTTACTTGTTAAACAAGCTTCTTGCTCTATAAAAGAAGCTCTAGGTTATTGTAATAGGGGATGTTGATTATTATTGAATTGAATAAAAGAATTGCTTCTTGAGTTATCATTGTTTCTTGGTAGACTATTCATTTCTTTCTTTCTTTTTACTTGGTGGATTCCAAGCTTCACGTTCGTCTAGGTTCCTAACCCTTTCTTCTCATCTTCTTTGAGAGATTCTTATCTCTTTCTTCTAAGTTCTACATTAAGTGGTATCAGTAGCCTCACTTTCTAGATCCTTATCTAGAAAGCGATCCGTTGTCACCTTTCGTTCAAACAGTTTTTATTTTTTATTAAGGAAATGAAGGTAATAACATGATGTTATCCGTAGACTAATCCTTAATAACATCATATTACCACAACAATGTTTTAGAATTAAAATATTTTTTTTTCTTATTTGAAATAGTGACAAAGAAGAACTTACTTATTTGGCTTTTCTTGGCAGTTTTTTTCTGGAAGTCTTTTTTTCAGACTTTCATTTTCAGTTTTAGTCTCTTCCAACTCCGCTTTAAGTTTCTCAATTTCATTCGATCTCTTTTTTAGCTAACACCATTTTCGTATTCTCATCCTCCATGATTGTTGTAGCAATATCTTGTGCCTCTTCCAGATTCCATTCCTTCTCTCCCAGTGATAAGTTTAGTAAGCCTGTTGCAGCATCATCTCTTTCATTATTTTTTGTCAGCATCTTTCTTTTCGTTTCTTCAACAATTCCTTCATTTTTTGTTTCCTTTGGTTCAATTGATCCCCTTCTAGCATAGCATATTCTTCACCAGTAATGTTTATTATTTTTTCAATAACCTGCACAACCAAGAAACCTACAATGAATACACAACTAATATTACTTAATTAAAAAAAACCTATACTGATAACATCATGGTATAACACCAACTTTCACTGATAACATTATGTTATCAGAATTGACTACACTGATACCATCATGTTATCAGAGAAACCTACACTTACAATAGGGATAACATGATGTTATCAGAGATACCAAAATTGATAACATAATGTTATCAATATAAGCTTACACTTGCCATAATGGTAACATGATATTAACAGAGATATCAAAACTGATAACATTATGTTATCAACATAAACCTACACTAGCCATAATGATAACATGATGTTATCAGAGATATCAAAACTGATAACATCATGTTATTAGGGAAACCTACACTTGCCATAGTGATAACATAATGTTATCAGAGATACCAAAACTGTTATACATCATGTTATCAAACACAAATTTTTGCACAACTATAATGACATATATAAATGTTTTTCGCAATTACTAATCAAAATGTGATTGATTGAATTACCTTCAGACCCTTCTATGATGAATATTTTTTTTGTTTTCTTTGAACTTCTTGGTGAGTTCATTCAAATCCCATCTTGTTATCCTTGGGGTTTCATTTTCAAAGTTTTCCCTTGGAGTAATAGCATTTGTATGCTCACAAAGCCACAGCTGCAAAGTAAACGACAAATTAGTTCATTATTTTATAAATTAAGAACCAAAAACAAAAAGTTTGATCAAGTTTTCTCTTTACTTACCAGCAATGCCAGTGTGCTCCCACCAATCAATGCTTCTTTTTTCTCATCTTTTTTTTTATCATCATGTACTCCCCAATTCGAGCTTCCAAGTAGTGATGGACAAGTGTTGGCCAATCATAATTTTGAAGATTCTCCAACTTGTCCATCATTGGAATTATCCAAGTCATCACCTTTTCTGTTGAGTTGGTGAAGAGGATTGTGGATCTAAGATAAAGGATTAGCAACTTTGAGACATCCAATATATCCTCTGGAGTTGGTTCTTCAATTTTAAGTTTTTGATGAATTTCCTTCAAAACCATATCTTTGCTATAATCTTTCTTCTTCTTAGAATAAGATTTATTTTTCTTTGGGGATGTCATTTTTTTTTTCCTCCATCCTTCTTTGTTCTTTGCTTGGGTATCTCTTTTGAGATAGGAAACATTCTAACTATCCATTCATTTTCACTCTTATCAAAGAAGTTGTTCTTGTTGAAGTCCACCAAATCCTCTTTCGGTGTCATGCCCAAGATAAGGGCAACATCAGTAAGGGTGAAACTCACCTTCTTACCTCCAATCTTGAAGTAGTTTCCTTCACCATCATATGTTGACAACAAAGACAATACTTCTTCATTTATGTTCTTGTGTTGAATATCAGAGATTCCTTTTTGGAGAAAAACTTTGAAGAGGCTTTCAAACGGTGTTGCATAGAGGTATTCAAGATGCCCAGGCTTTAGCAATTTAGATATATCCTTGAATAAAGTTAGGTAAAATAATCAAAAAATACAACGTACTTTCATAAATTTTTCACTTTATACAATGTACTAAAAAAATCACGCCAAAATATCAATTTACTTTGAAAAAACATTCACGTTATACAATCTGTCTAAAATTGGCTAACGGACTGCTTACGTGGCTAATAATTATCTACGTGTATTTTTTTTTTTTAAGAAATGTTGAGTTGTAAAATTAAAACCAACACATCTACTTTAAAGCGTGTCATCAGATCATGTCAACAAATGTTTATATCTAAATCGTCCATTAATCCCAAGATGTTAGAGATATAGATGTATTATTTTTTTTAGTTGTTATCTCTATGATAGAAAATATCAAACATAAGAAACTATGAAACCCTAAATCAACATTTCTTCCATCTCTCTTTCTCATGGCAACATTGAACCCTAAATCTTCTCTTTAATTCTTCAAACTCTAATTTTAATTAACCATTTTCTCACAACTAAAACCCCTACTTTCAATCAAACACTAATGTATAGTGAATTGGTGAATCTCAAGAAAGAATCGGTGTGGAACAATCTTGTTGTGTGTGTACAAGAAAAAACCTCTTTCAAGTAAGTAGTAAGTAGTAGTTAGTTTAACACTAAAAGATGAAGACACAAAAGCTAAGGTTTGAAATTGAATTGGAGATTTGAATTGGGGATTTACAGATTTGGGGATTTTTACAATTGTTGAAATCAATTGTTAAAATAGGGAAGAAGGCGGTCAATCATGTGAGAAACATGTGCCTCATTTGATGTGTTGGAAATGTTGTTTAATTTTTTTTTTTTTTAAAATACACGTAGATAATTATTGGCCACGTAAGCAGTCCGTTAGCTAGTTTTAGACAGATTGTATAACGTGAAATCTTTTTCAAAGTATATTGATATTTTGGCGTGATTTTTAGTACATTGTATAAAATGAAAAATTTGTGAAAGTACGTTGTATTTTTTGATCATTTTACCATAAAGTTACAACACTGTAAAGACTAGTCCTGATGTACCCTGTGGTGTCTTTAGATAACTTTTTCCCTTTTTCACCAGCTGCCTTTGGCTTTTTGTGTTTTGTAGTTGTTTCTTTTGTCGTTGACTTTCCCGACTTTTGAGGGCTCTTAGTCTGACTTCTTGACTTCTTCTTTGTCTTTTTGCTGATACCTGAAAAAAAAAAAAAACATTGTGATGACAGCATGTTACCATTGAAATTTTATTTGATAACATCATGTTATTAATGTCCTACATTATTTTGGAATAAAACTTAAATGTGATAACATGATGTTATCAATGGACTTGATAACACCCAAACCCACACTGATAACATTATGTTATCAGTGCCCTACATTATTTTGGAATAAAACTTATCAGTGATAACATCATGTTATCACCCAAACCTACATCGTTAACATTATGTTATCACATGATTTTTGTGATAGGACAAACTGTCGACTTATGCAACAAACTAGGGTTCAATTCATCCCAACTTATGCAACAAAGAAAATTAGGTTTAAAATTATCATCAAACTATCAAGTTATACCAATTTATGCAATGCCGTCAATGGAGTTCTAACAGACGTTAATATTTGCTGACTGTATTATTTTCTATCATTTTTTTTTCTGGCTGTGTAAATTTGTTTACTAACTAGGTCATGTCTATAGCACGTGATCGTCTTACACTCTCTCAGACACGTGATGTCTTACACCCTCCCAGGCATGTGTTTTATCAACCTATATAAACAACACTTAACAAAACTTCAATTTACAACAACACTGGAAAAAAAAAATCTAAACTTTGCTGAAGACGACGATGGGGAATTCATAGAGAAGAAGTAGAAACAACAAGTAGAAGTAACATGAAGGAATAATAACAACAACAAGAAGAAGACTGAAGCAACAAGTGAGTTCGATTTCTAAATCTTTTATGTTGCTTCTATTCTTCGATTCATTGTTTAATCGATCTAAACAATGTTGTTGTTTATGTTTACTTTTGGGTTAAACAAAGTGTTTTCTGCTTCAATTAATTGTGTAATTTTGAAAAAAAAATTGAATTTGGGTTCTACGGTTTTAAAAAAATAATTGGGGGTTTTACTTTATAGTTGGAATTTTGGGTTTCTGAAACAAGTATTGTTGTTTATTCAAAAGTAATTTTTCTTTATTCTTGAGTATTTGTTAAAGTCAATATCTTTTGTTCAAAATCCCCATCTTTTGCTTAGTCATAAGTAAACACTATTTTTTTTTTTTTTTTTTTTTTTTTAATTCAAGAGTATCTTCACAATTGTTTATGTCAAAAAAGTTAGTATTTTCAATTGTTTAAGTTAGGGTTTACTGGAATGTATAAAGTATTGATCTTTTTGCTTAGTTTATGCAAATATTATTGTGAATGCAAGTATCTATTTGATATCTAGTTTATGGTAAGATGATTGAGTCATTGACATAGTTTTTAATGATTAAAGTCAACATATTTAGGATGATTAAAGTCAACATAGTTTTCCTGTTAATTAACTTAGATATTTTGTATTGTAGATAGTGATGTTGAAGGAAATTTTGTTTGAAGTGCATCATGGGGTTTTTTCATCACTCATCCTTTCCTACCGTATAAGATGGGGAAAAAATGTATTTTGTTTTGGATGTTGACAAACTTGGTTATGTCGAGATTAAGTCATTTGTTGAAGATGATTTAGGATACAAATATGTGAGTAAGATTCATTGGTGTTTGTTGGGTACAACTCTACACAATAATTTGAGGCTGTTGGTGGATGATAACAACACTAGAAAAATGCTACAGGTTATGGATGCTCGTGAAAGTGACTAAGCAATTGAACTCTATGTTAAACATGAGGAAGCATTGGAAGAATCAAGTCAAGTGCTTGTGGATGAAATAAGGGAATCAAGTCAATTACCTCTGGAAGAACAAAGTGATGAAGAAGACAATCTTGTTTATGATTTGGGTGATCACCATACCATTGATGAAGAGGCTGAGGACAGTATTGTTTTTCATGAGTAGGGGTGCAATTCGAGCCAAATGAACCGAGCTAGGGTATGCTCAAACTCGGCTCGCTACTAACCGATCCGAGCTTGAGCCGAGCTCAAAATGAAAACCGAGATGAACTATGAGCTCGAGCTCGACTCGCGAGCCAACTTTAAAACTCGAGCTTGGCTCGTTTCGGCTCGTTTTAGATACCTTGCATGATTAACTGTAATAATATTGATCACTGATTCACAGATAAAACACAAAATAATTTACTGTAATAATACATTGTAAACAACAATATTTCACTGTAAAAATACACTCCAATGCGCAAATTAATAAAGCAAACAACATCTTCTAGTAAACTAGTAATGAAACACAAACATTAAAACATAAATAAGTATTCTCTAGTGGACTAATCCTCCATACCAAACAATCCATCATAGTTTCGCATACCAAAATGTTATAACAAGCCTATCATAGCTAACCATTTTCATGTTGTCGCATTCTTTCCAAGGAAAATATGAGAAAGAACTGCCTTGGACGGGAGAGATGCCTTCAAGAGTTCTAAACCCTACAAGAACAATGATACATATATGTGAAAATCCAATCATAAAAAAGAATATTTGATTATTTCTCAGAATAAAAATTGAACTTCATCAATCCCTATCACATCCAGTTGTACCACAGAACCAAAATAAGAGTACCATGAAATATATGTGTTGACATCATATCACAAAACAAAAGAATAACACTATTAATTTTTTGTTTTGTGATATGATGTCTACACATATATTCGGTCCACAACTGAATTCAATAACATTCTCTACACAAATCACAATGTATTCCAGAAACATTACAAAAATCTGTCAGATATTGCACCACATATATGATAGACAAAACAATAGATTTAGCCTTCGACTCAATATGAAGCTACGTGAGTCTGGTTTACTGGGTTTTTGAAATCAAGCAAAAAGGTTCAGTATTGAGTCTATTATGAACATTATTGTAAGGGGTGTTCAGGGACGTCCTAAACCTGCTTGTCAGACTTGCGTCACAATTTCTATCCATTTAACAGCAGAAACAAAGATAAGTATAAACAACAATATTTTAGATAAAAAAACCTAATTTCATCTCCAATTGAAATAATATAAAAACATTCAATAGTTAAGTTTTTATAGTCAAAATGCCGCAGCAGCGCAGAAGTTCCAGGAATCAAGAATTTACTGACTATTTACCAAATAACATTCGGTGATATGATGCACATCACTTGCTCACTTGGCTGGTGATTTGTGTAAAGAATGTTATTTAATACACAGAGTATATAGATGCCAAGAAATCTAACATGGAATACCAACCACTAGTCAGTCCCTGAAAAATAAGAAGCACCGATTCTTTCTGAGCTAAAAGAAAGAGTCTATAGGATAACTTGGGTTTGTTAGAACTACCAGACAAAGAAAATGCTAACATTCTCGAGTTCTCTACCATTCTTATTTTGAAAATGTTAGGCAATTGAACCCAACAACAATTAGGGAGATCAGATGCAACCATAATTCAAAATCCTGATTTCAACCAAAATTTTGAATCCCCAAAAAAAAAAAAAAAAAAAAAACAGATTCTGTCGAGATTTGGACACTCGAAACCAAAATAAAGGCTAACAAAATAATAAAAAAGAATAAACGAAGTTAAGTTTAGGATCTTACCAATACACCAACAAAATAATACTACATTCCAACCAGCCTGAATAACCGAATATCATAACCTGAAATTAAAAACCCAAAATAAGACTATATATAAACTTCATAAAATTTTACAAGCTAATAAATAATTCATAAACATGTAAGATGTTATCACATTTACTTACATGATCTTATTTATATATTAAACTCAATCCGCAACCAATTTGAAGCACAAAGAAGACCTTCTACTGTGTCATCACCTAATGAAGCTCTGTCATCACTGATAACTCGACGTCTGACACTGAAAGCTGTCTCAGATGGTACAGTAGTCACAAGAACAGAGAGAATGTCTTGAGCCATTTTTGACAAAGTGGGAAACTTCAGGGTATTTGATTTCCATCATGCCAAAACATCAAACTTTTTACCTCCACCTATTAAAACACTTTCTTCAAGATAAATGTCTATCTCCTTTCTACTTGGTTGAGCAGTACTTCTTGTTTTGAGCCAGTTTTGAACTCAACTCTTTCCCTATCATCCTCATTCCTAGGAAGAACACCACCACCATCTTGACCAATGTTACTATTTCCACCAGTTATTCCCATAGCAACGTAGTCATCATAAAGGTTATGCAATTCGGCTCTAATGTATTATAGTTTTGTCTCCACTTCCTCTACTCCATATAGTTTTTCAAATACATACTCAATATGCATCATTTTGTTTCGAGGATCCAAAACAACAACTATTACCATTAAAAGATTACTCTCCTGCCAATACTTGTCAAACTTTTCTTTCATTCTTTCAACCATAACCTTCATGAATTCTCTTGGCTCATTAGCTATATCATCCAAGATTTTTTTTATTTTCCAAACTTGAGGAAAAAACAAAATTTGAAGAAGTCACGACCTGAGAAAATGTCAGTTACTTTATCAAAAATAGCTAAAAACTTGCACACATCGCGAGCTACTTCCCAATCATCATCAGATGGCAACCAACAATATGAAGTGTCTCTCATTGCATACCTAGAAAAAACATCTTTGAAGATGAGCGCTCTATCCAACATATGAAATGTTGAATTCCATCGAGTGACACAATTAAGAAACAAAGACTTATCAGTGGGCAAAGACATATTCTTGACAACTTCATTGAACTTATGAAGATGCGAAGGGGTCAAAATGATGAACTTTACACTTTCACGAACATTCTCAATAACACTTTAAGTAGACTCAACCCATCCTGCAACATAAGATTCAAGATATGTGCACAACACCTAACATGAAATATCTTCCCACCAAAGTGATGAATTTTGATACGACAAAAACCCGATATGAACAAACATATATATATATATATATATAATGATCAGAACAAAAAATATTTTGTACTACACATATATATATATAAAACAGGATCTCTACATGATTTATTATGAATCTAATTGAATGTAAATAATATACCCGAATCCTTGATCTTAATATGTTGTATCTTGACAATGATTGAATCGACTTCACTTCTTGAATTCCTCAGTGAGATAAACCACAAAACACTTTTGACTCTTTTGTGAAAAACACAAGAAAACACTTTGAGAAAAACTAATGGTCTTTCTCTCAAAGAGTTTGGCCTCTTTTATAGAGAAAACCAACTACCCACGTTGGATATTGTTAGCCGAATTCTAGTGTGAGTGGTGGGACCACTCGCTCTTTCACCTTATCTCTGAGTTTATCAAGTCAAAGATTCCTTTTAATTCAAAATTAAAATATCTTTTTCCTTGGGCCAATACTTGTCATACAAGTTAAAACTCATGTGATATGGGCAAGACCATATGTAAAATAAAGGTTTAAGATATTTTTCAAGAAAGTCTTTCAACTACTAATATTTATATCTAAGTCTTTCTACCCTCTATATTCACAAGAAGCCCTTTGGGATGTTAAACTTCACTGTCACACCCTTCGGCTAATTGTCTATGCCTCCTTGTGAAACTATAAATTGAACTCCAACAAAAAAAAATTCCTTGTACCGGTCGGGTTCATGTTCAATTAATAATATCACGCTAGCAGAATATCAACTCAATGAGTTGGTAGATCCTATATTAGAATATGTAATATCATAATATCTTACATTGGTCGCCCAAAACACGTTTGATATAGCCCATACTAGACATCACTTTATAATATCTCAAAGCAACAAATTTCAGACATTATGTTTGGTCACAATTCCTCAAGTCAAAGGAATATTTAGTAGAGTGAATTTCAAGTGTGTATTCACTTTGATCCCTTTCAGTGTCAATCAATTAACTACACCAATGTATGGACATAGAGTCACCTACTCAAGTGATTGAAATATTATCACTCTATTATATAGCAGTCACATACATTACAGTCATATAACTGAATCGACCAACTTCATCCCTAACTGCGAATATTGAAGGTAAATAGAAAAGACCAAATCTCCTGTTTGTGACTCTTCACATACTTGGTCATTCTAATCTTATTACCTATGGAACCTTATTCATCACATGAATTAATATATTTATATATAAATGCAACACCCATAATAATGCATGAAGTACGTAATAATTTATTCATAAAATATAATCAATTTATAATCCGAAACAAGCAAATTGGTATTGTCAAGGCCTAAAACCCAACACAAAGTAGGTGGTGGAAATCTTGTTTTCAATTCCCCAATCAGAAAGATGTTCAAAGATTTTATCAGCAAGGGCAAGTCTAGTGTGTGGTGGTGGCAACAAACAAAAGTTTAATATGCGATTTTATAAATTCCACTCATTATCCAAAATATGTCCAGTCACACACATGTATCCTTTGGTTTGGTTAAAAGTCCACAAGTCGGATGTTAAGCTAATCCTACCAACACCATTAAACATCACCTTCATCTTTTTTTTTTTTTTTTCTCTTCCCCATATAATTTCATGGCATGGTCTTTAATGGGTTGGCGACCAAAAGGCTCATATTTTGGGTTAAGCATCTTACTATAAATTCTAAACATCTTATGTTCAACCATTCTAAAAGGATACTAATGAACCATGATCATTTTGGTTGTGATATCTTTTATGGCTTATTTGTCATACTTGTAAGTTGTCAAAGAACCAGTTTCTCCACAAGACTCAAAACTTAAAAGTGATTGACCTGGACCGTTACCTTTACCAGAGATTTTAGCTTTGCGACTTAAACTTGTATCTACATGCCTTTTAAAGGTTAAAGTTGCCTCCCCCCTCCCCCCCGCTTACTGGTGTTACAATATTTGTGTATTGTAAACCAAAAGATTATAATTGTATATTTTTCCTTCTTGTGCCTGTATAGATTGAGATCAAAGTAGACAAGTAACAAGCAAGGGTCGTACGCACCTCAGAAGGGGAGATCTTAGCTCAAACACAATTAAGAACAATGGTTAAGAAACATCAATGAATCAATAATAAAAGTTGGAGAATTGATTCTTCTTCCTACATGCAATAAGCAATAAATAAATCCTAACTTAAGAATATGGAAGATATGGAAGAGAGAATTATATGATGACATAGGGGGAGTAGTAGGTTTCCACAAACTAGGTTATGCAATCATATCATGTTGTTCTTCATATTCAATATATAATAATTAACAAGTCACCTCTAAGCTATTCCTATCAATTATTAATGCCTATAATAATCAATCCTCACCTCTCAGCTATTGAATTGAATTAAAACGGGATTCTATTATGTATATACTATTGAATATGCTTCATTAATCAAATCCTCACCTCTCAGCTATTGAATCTAATTAACTCCACATATTATTCATAATTAAATCCTCACATCTCAGCTAGTGAATTTAATCATGAAAGGGTTCCAATAAAAGATACATATTACAAACATGCAGTAATCACCTCTCAGCTATTTCACTACACATCTACAATAAATATAATATTATTATCAAAACTAGGTCTCCCTAAATTCTAACAACAATATTTAATACCATGAATAATAATACCATACAAACAATCATACTTACCTCATACTGCAGCTAGAAGTAAATAAGCATTAAGTACCTCGAATCACAATGAATAAGAAGAAACAACATAATAATCATACATCACCTAGAAAGTTTCCACCTCCCCCCCATGATGATTTAGCTACTCATACCAATGGAACAAATAATTAAATCAAAGAACATCATAATTGAAATCATGGATTGATATTGATATTGAATTGAGTACAAAAGTTGGTCTTCAAGTCGATGATGAACCAAAGTCCAATAAACCCTAGTTACAACTTCTCTTATATAGACATTACATAATGGAATACTTGCATGCAAAGACTTTCTAACTTAGTGAAATTCGTGGCTGCTGCTGTTGGCCTCCTAGAGGGATTAGGCAATCAGTAAAACCTAATCCTCTTGGACTAGAATTGTAGTTTGGGCCAAGACCTTCAGTTTGATATGTCATGGACACCAATCGAACTTCTAGTTCTCCTTGTAGAGCATTTATAAGATTAAGATCCAAAATAGGAAGTCCGGTCCATATGAGTCAACAGATTTGACCCAAAGTCTTCAGAAGTCAGCAGTTGACCGAAAGTCAACCTAAGTCAGCAGCAGTTGACCCGAAGTCAACAATTGACTAAAAAGTCAACCTTTGACTAAAAGTCGACCGAAGTCAAAGTTGACCAGAAAGTCAACTCAACTTATTTGACCAAAGTTGACCACGGGGTGCCCTTAGCGGGTGCAAATATCCAATTTCCTTCCCTTGTGCAAATAACACCTCTTTGCTTGTTTTTCTCGTCTTTTTGTGGGCTTTTACTCAATATTCGCATTTTGGCTCCGAAAACCTATATAAAGACAGAAATGCACTAATCAATAGATATAATACAATAATATAAGTAAAGTGCTAGACAAACAAGGTATTGTCCGGGGGATAAATATACACTTTTGAGGTCCGATCAAATACCCCCAAACAGCACATTGCTTGTTCTCAAGCGAAGATGAGAAGAAAAAAAGAGGAACTCAAAAGAGAAGTATAACCAAGGTGATTGCATTAACCATATGCATCAAGGCTTTCAACCACAAGGATTTCCCAGGTGGAGGAGTTATAGTCTCCTGAGGGTTTTCCAGAGAAGATACCCACAAACTTACTACAATGACTAGTTCAAGAATAGAATTTTCTACCATGTACCTCAGAAATGGTCATATCAAGGATAAGGATAAGTATTGCTAAACCTTTCATATGAGATAACATATTACCAATGCATGAATAAGATATGAAAATATTAACCAAGCATGATGGTCTCAAATGCATCGAATACAGGCATGTACCCATACTACCACGGGTCTTAAGTTACCTTTGGAAAGGTCGCTTTGACTTCTGCCTCACAGTCATACACTCAGAAATAAAATCACTCAGAGATGGTGTTTATCATTTTACCTCTATGTGAGGAAGAAAGATGGACAATCATCTCACATATATATAAGAACGAACTGGTGTAATGGAATGAACTTAGTCTCAAAGAATGGAAAAATTAGCCTTATTTGAGATGTCGTGTTTTTCACCTTAGCATCTTCTCACTTACTCGCCACATCCTACCATATCAGCTTAGATCTACAAAGACAGTAACGGGTTGTAACTTGGCTTAGGACAGGGCTAGAAATGGCATAGGCTTTTGTGAATATTTTTGGAACATTCGGGTATTCAATACTTGTGATTTGTAATAATAGCACAAGGAGAAATTTTTGGAAATTTTTCTTTTTGGAAGAAGTATTTCTCATCTTTTTTTGGGAAAATTTCAATGAAGCTTTAGTCTAATTAGAAATCTTCCTTTCCTTTTAGATTTGAAATGGTTTGGAAGATTCTGGCTGTTTTTGGAATTTCTTCAAACTTTTTGATTTTCAATATTTGGTTTCTCTCACTAGTTTGGAGATTTCTTTGTATTTCTCCTTTCTTCTTGTAACCACATAAACAATCATCCTCATGTTCCAAAAACATGGGTAAAAGGACCTAAAACATTCTAAGGTATTAACTCCTACAATGGAGTTGGGAAAGGATAATGGGCTCAAGAAAAAGGCTAAGTAACAAGGGAAGGCTCAGAATGGTTAACCTAAGAGATAAAATATCATCAGGGTGGCTAAGGTAAACAGGGTTTATCTAAAGGTCTTTGTATCATCTTTAAATACTGATATGGTGATCACATCTTGAATAAGCTACAAGACCCAAGTTTATATTACACCCACTTGATGTCATCTCAAGGCTAACTATAAAATGAATATGAGACTAAAAGCAGAGAAAAACTGAGAGGTTGAGTCTTTGACTCCAGATTTACGTGATAACTCTCCAAGAAAAGAACGAGGCTCAAAAGCTCATTGGGTCAAGTCTCTACATTTATTCCTCAAGTTTCTCAAGGTGTAGTTGTATTTGCACATGTAATCTATAATAAATGCATATGAATGTCATACTTATGCTCATGCAAATGTAATATAAGACTCAACTACTTGGTGAAGCAATAAGTGTCCTTAAACTTGAAAAGGAATTCAACCATTAAGTTCATCATTGATGGTGTACTTATCCTATTTTTGAAAAAGTCTTTGTAAGAAAAGATTTTTGTTGGTTTTTTCAAATATTTTTTTTTTTTTGAATTTTTACACAAGTATGGATAAAGAAGTTTGAAAATCTTTTGCAAAAAGGATTGAAATACTTTCCCACCCCCAAACAAAGAAATTGCCTTGTCCCCAAGGCTCATACTAAGCATAGGAAAGAGAGAGAGAGAGAAAGATATTACCATGAGTGTGCTAAAAATTCAAACCGCTTTATAAATTCCTTTCAAGCAAAATTATCTCTATATAGAGATTACAAGGAATTCCATACTATGATACAACTGAAATAAAATATACTGAAAAGGACTGACTCAACAGAAAAGGAAATCCTAACTTAAAACAATGCATTTTGTAACCGCAATAATTATCAATCGGCAAATAGAGAGTGGGTGGGCCGGCCGCGCCCACACCCAAACAGAATTGAGCACAGATGGTAGAAAGAGCGGTTTAACAGCCAAAATGCAACTAAACCCGACAACAAAAAGAGAAGCATTAAAGCACGATTGGGTTTAGGAGATACACAGGGCTGCCTCCCAAGAGCGCTAAGTTTAACGTCTTCAGCCAGACAGGTGGACAAACATGACTCACTCCCTAGATAAACGCTACTCGAAACAAAGATACGGGTGAGATAAAACGCTAGAGCGGAATGCGCGAGATCCTGATGTCTAAGATACAACAAAGAGTCTTTTAAAGTCAGATACTCGAGACTTAATAGAAGATGGGAAATAACTTCCCCACCCCCAAACAGAGCGAGAAACCGGTCTGTTTGGTGGTGACGCTTAAGAAAAAGCGTGTACCGGATCAATTATACTCAGCCAGTAAGAGTATGTGGACTAACGGTCCCGGCACTTTCAACCACACCTCTCAACAGAAAAAGAGAGGGTCCGGATACCAGCAGGTCAAAGGTCAATCTAAATAGGTAGGATCCTCTAAGTGAGTTTCAGGAGGCCTTAACTCATGAAAATGCCTAAGACATTGACCATTGACATGAAATTCAGAACCGTCTGGAATATTAACACATGTAATAACATTATAAGGATTTACTGCAGACACAACAAAGGGGCCTGACCAACGAGACATAAGTTTGCCAGAAAATAAATGCAAACGAGGATTATGGCCCTGCTTGTTTGGGCTGCAAAAAAGGCAAATTTTTACCCATCTATAGTTAGAGTGGTCCCTCCCAAGTTTACTCTTTAATTTGAATGGACCCCCACCTATTTTAGCTTAAACCCTATTGGTCCCCCACTTAAACCTTGCATAAACATGAGATAATCATAAATGGTCCCCTACTAAGTTTATTAGAGAAAGGTGTAAAAATTTTGCACTTTTGAAATAGCACCAAACTTTTGCATAAATTTTGTTCGTAAAACTAATTATCAAGAGTTTCAAGCATATTAAATTAGGCTAAATTTCATGCAAATTTTTGCGGGGTAACCAAGCAGGGCCTATAAAGCAAAACTTTGTCTCCAATCTGAAAATAAAGCTGATTTTTCTGTATGGTAGTAAGAGATGAAGAGATGATAACAGGATGACTACCATTTGACTCTAATTGGGCACTTTTCAGCTCAGGAGCTGGAGGGATGCTCTCGACTTGGAACTCAGAATCAATGCAACAAACCGAATCAAGGGCCTCAGGGTCTTTGGGGATAAAGATAGGCACAGAATCAAGAACAGTATTGGTTTGGGCAATAGATTGGTCGATGTTGAAGTTAACATTATGCATGGTAGGGCAATTAACAACCGGATCGGTAGGGCTAGGTACCATCTCATAGGGTAGAGAATCGAGAAGGCACACCACTTTAGATAGAGAAAGATCAGGGGGTTGTTGGCCAAGATTAAAGATATTTACTTCAACAGTCATAGTTCCAAAAGTGAGAACCATAGAACCATTCCGGCAGTTTATGAGAGTATTAGAGGTGGCCAAAAATGGTCGGCCAAGGATGATGGATACCGAATCATCGGCAGTAGGTTCAGTATCCAACACCACAAAATCAACAGGATAGTAAAAGTCAGACACTTTAACTAATAGATTCTCAACTATTCCTCTAGGTACTTTCAAAGATCTGTCGGCCAGTTGTAAAGACATGCTCGTGGGTTTCATGTAAGTTAGACCTAGGCTGAGGTACAAGGAATAAGGCAAGAGATTAACACTCGCTCCTACGTCTAACAAAGCTCTACCCATGAACTTATCACCAAACTTGCAAGGTATGGTCGGTATTCCAGGGTCCATATATTTTACCACGCCGTTATGTTGGACAAGGGCAGAGAATTCTTCCGCCACAAACGCGTTTTTAGGCACATTTGTTTTTCTCTTGGCAGTGCACAAGTCCTTCAAAACCTTAGCATAGGAAGGTATCTTCTTAATAGCTTTGAGGAAAGGTATGTTAATATTTGTATGTTTAAACACATCAAGTACCTCTTCAAATTGTACTTCCTGTGGAGACCTTGTGAGTCTCTCGGGGTAAGGTACAGGCGGGTTGTAAGTTCGTGGAGGATCCACAATCTCACGGGCAATCTTTTTCGGCTTAGAGGTGGTCGCCTCATTAGCCGAAGGTTTAGGTGGGGCAACAGGTGCAGAGGTAACCGGTGTCACAATGTTGGGACTCGGTGTATAACTAATTTGATTATCAACCTGTTTACCTGACCTAAGGGTGGAGACCGAGTTAACTTCAGCAAGTGGTGCAGATGTAGACGGAGTTTCCGTCACCAAGGCAATTTCTTTGCCCTTGGGATTCGGGATGGACTGTCCCGCAAATTTATCCTTTTCATCAAGTTTTTGTTCAATCCTCTGGATGGCTTGGGCATTTGATTCAATGGACGCTTGCGTCTGTGGAATGAAACAGGCAAGCACATCCTCAAGGGAGGTCTTAGGAGGGGCAGATTGATTGGTCGGCACCTGGTCCCTGGAATTACTCATGTGATGAGCATTGTTCGAATAAGGGGGGACCGTTACCCTGTTCTGATTTTCATTATTACCAACGTACGTGGCATTACTACGTTGCCCATAAAAGTTATTAAAACCGGTTGGAGCCGCATAATGATTATTTGAATAAGAAAAATTGGAGCGGTCCATGTATGGGTACGTGGCATTGCCCTTAGTAAAGTTGGTTTGCCCAGTGGAAGTGAACCCACGGGCTTCCTCAGTTTCTGGTGAATTATAAAGGAGAGGGCATACAACGGCAGTATAGGTTTGGTCATGACATGCAACACATTGGAGAGTGGAGGCACTCATAACAGGTGATGTGGGCTTTAAGGACACCTCAAGTGCTTCTACATTTTTTACTAAACCATGAAGTAAAGTTTTAATCTCGAGGTTGGGTTTGACCTCACATGGGCTTCTAGATTTATCATATGAGTCCAGGGTAGTGTTTCTCAGGGTTGGTCCAGGTAAGTCCCAGTGTTGGCTATTATTAGCAATCTTTTCAAGGAAAGCTAAAGCCTTAGTGATGGAGAAATCAAGGAAATCTCCACCACTCATGTTATCAACCGTATTCCTAGTTTGAGTATTAAGGCTCCTATATAAAATTCTAACCTTTTTAGTGTCATCGACTTTGTGGTGTGGACATTGAAGAAGTAGATCATGAAATCTCTCCCATCCATCAAAGAAAACCTCACTCTCTTTTTACCTAAAACTTCTTATGGCATCAACTATGTCATTAGTTCTAGTAATAGGAAAGAATTTGGTTAAAAACTTTTGACTTAGTTGAGCCCAAGTGACAATGGAATCAGGAGGAAGACTATGTAACCAATGATATGCTTTATCCTCAAGAGAGAATGGAAACAATCTTAGGCTAACTTCCTCCTCAGATAAGTGTTTCTCCTTAAAAGTGTGAAGAACGGTCAGAAACTTATTGAGGTGCTGATATGGATCTTCCCTTGGAAGTCCATAGAACTTAGGCAACATGCCCACAATCTGTGGGCGAATGCTATAGCAATCTGCATGTGTCTCAGGTAAGACAATGCAAGTAGGTGGCCCTGTGGCGAAAGGTGAAAAGTAATCCCGAAGGGTAGCTTCTTGAGCCATAGGTGCAGGATTTACTTCAGAAATTGAAGTTGAGTTGTTGAACTCTTCTTCAAGAGGTAGGGAGGTTGAGTTGTTGAACTCTTCCTCAAGAGAAGTAGAGAGGTCCGTGATTGTGCTCTTTGTGTAGATTATTGGTTTGGACAAGATTTTACCTGATCTAAGATGCATGCAACATGCGCATTACATATGCCACAGAAGTCCTAACCATTCAAAAGCATCTAACAAGGGGCTCAAAAACTGACTCTATTTTGTGTTCTCCCAAGGCAATGAGTTATTTCCAAGCTTCGTGAGTGATTCTTCCTCTTTTGAGAGTCAAGCAAGCTAATAACCAATGTGGGAGGTTTTCCGTGTAAACACGTTCCTTAATTAAATAACCACAATTGATTCTACAGATAAATTTGTAGGGGTTCCTGACCCAATTCCCAACTTGTGCTCCAATCAAAGAAAAACCAAACGGTACTAGTTGAAGTATCCGTCAAAGTCTCAATGAGAACATCGTGATAGCATGGCTTTAGTTGGTTCAATTTTAAGGCTTAGGATATTGCAATCAATTGATATTTAAGTTTCACTTATAGGCCAGGTCCGCCTTGCAGTCCCGGTTTAACAAGTAAAAGCAGAAATAGAAATCAAGCAATAATCAAGGTCATGCTAATCATTACAGAAACTCCTCTTGCAGGGATTCGAGGAGGGTTGAGAAAATGCTTACCTCCCATTTGTGCTAAAAATAAAAATGCGAAACAAGCGCACAGATGTGGGGAGAAGACGAGTTGAAGTCGACTAAGGGGAAACCGCTCCTTGGGTTTCAATCGTCCTTAGGAGTCGTTCCTTAGTAGACCCAAGGCTAGCTCCACAACCTTGCTCTACTACCCGCTTAGAACACACAATAATAAAATCCTAGCAACACCTACTTTAAAAATATTACAACCGCGACCCCTTCGTGGATCGAATAATTAAATAACTTACAAATCCCTTAAAAATACTGAAAAAATTAGACTACTTAGTTAACCTCACGATCTCTCAACAGTAAAAATTTCAGCTAAGATGGACTTTTGGAGCGTCCTAGAAAAATCATGTAAAACTGGCAAAATCCCTGCCTGGATCTGCCTGTTCAGTGATTCCTGCAAATTTTCTCGTCTTGGGACGAGAAATTAAATAACTTTCGCTGCTCCAAAAATTCCGAAAACTTTAGGGCAAGTAAATCGCCCCGAAATCTTTCAACAGTAAAAATTTCAGCTGAAAAGGAGTTCTGGATCGTCCTGGATAATTCAAGCAAAACCGGGCCGAATTCCTGCCGAAAACTCGACTCGAGATTGTTAATGAACAAAGTGATCTCAACTCGAGGTCGAGCCCACTTCAGAACAGTAACTTTCAGAAAAATTTCTGAATGCGCGCCTATCTTCAAACTTTGATATCTACTACGTTTTTCGAGCTTTTTCAGATCCGTTTTCACTGCAAGATCAACAAAAGGACCAAGTAACTAAAAACCTAAAGAGAATAATTAAAAAAAAAAATCAAAAATTGAAGGGTGGGAGGGATAGAAGAGGGATGATGTCCCAAAACAACTATTCTTCTTTGTGCTTGAATGAGCTCCGTTCCTTAGAGCGGGAACGACACCATTTTGGTGTTACAATATTTGTGTATTGTAAACCAACAGATTATATTTGTAGATCTTTCCTTCTCGTTCCTCAGAGGGAGAGATCTTAGCTCAAACACAATTAAGAACAATGGTTTAGAAACATCATTGAATCAATAATAAAAGTTGGAGAATTGATTCTACTTCCTACTGGCAATAAACAATAAATAAATCCTAAGTTAAGAATATGAAAGATATGGAAGAGAGAATTATATGATGACATAGGGGGAGTAGTAGGTTTCCACAAACTAGGTTATGCAATCATATCATGTTGTTCTTCATATTCAATCTATAATAATTAACAAGTCACCTCTCAGCTATTCCTATCAATTATTAATGCCTATAATAATCAATCCTCACCTCTCAGCTATTGAATTGAATTAAAACGGGATTCTATTATGTATATTATTGAATATGCTTCATTAATCAAATCCTCACCTCTCAGCTATTAAATCTAATTAACTCCACATATTATTCATAATTAAATCCTCACCTCTCAGCTATTGAATTTAATCATGAAAGGGTTACAATAAAAGATACATATTACAAACATGCAGTAATCACCTCTCAGCTATTTCACCACACATCTACAATAAATATAATATTATTATCAAAACTAGGTCTCCCTAAATTCTAACAACAATATTTAATACCATGAATAACAATAGCATACAAACAATCATACTTACCTCATACTGCAGCTAGAAGTAAATAAGCATTAAGTACCTCGAATCACAATGAATAAGAAGAAACAACATAATAATCATACATCACCTAGAAAGCTTCCACCTTCCCCCCATGATGATTTAGCTACTCATACCAATGGAACAAATAATTAAATCAAAGAACATCATAATTGAAATCATGGATTGATATTGATATTGAATTGAGTACAAAAGTTGGTCTTCAGGTTGATGATTAACCAAAGGCCAGTAAACCCTAGTTACAACTTCTCTTATATAGACATTACATAATGGAATACTTGCATGCAAAGACTTTCTAACTTAGTGAAATTCGTGGCTGCTGCTGTTGGCCTCCTAGAGGGATTAGGCAATCAGTAAAACCTAATCCTCTTGTGCTAGAATTATAGTTTGGGCCAAGACCTTCAGTTTGATATGTCATGGACACCAATCGGACTTCTAGTTCTCCTTGTAGAGCATTTATAAGATTAAGATCCAAAATAGGAAGTCCGGTCCATATGAGTCAACAGATTTGACCCAAAGTCTTCAGAAGTCAGCAGTTGACCGAAAGTCAACTTAAGTCAGCAGCAGTTGACCCGAAGGCAACAGTTGACTGAAAAGTAAACCCTTGACCAAAAGTCAACCGAAGTCAAAGTTGACCAGAAAGTCAACTCAACTTATTTGAGTAAAGTTGACCACGGAGTGCCCTTAGCAGATTCCGCGGGTGCAAATATCCATCTCCTTCCCTTGTACAAATATCCAATCTCCTTCCCTTGTGCAAATAACACCTCTTTGCTTGCTTTTCTCGTCTTTTTGTGGGCTTTTACTCAATATTCGCATTTTGGCTCCGAAAACCTATATAAAGACAGAAATGCACGAATCAATAGATATAATACAATAATATAAGCTAAGTGCTAGACAAACAAGGTATTGTTCGGGGGATAAATATACACTTTTGAGGTCCGATCAAATACCCCCAAACAGCACTTTGCTTGTCCTCAAGCAAAGATGAGAAGAAAGAAAGAGGAACTCAAAAGAGAAGTATAACCAAGGTGATTGCATTAACCATATGCATCAAGGCTTTCAACCACAAGGATTTCCCAAGTGGAGGAGTTATAGTCTCCTGAGGGTTTTCCAGAGAAGATACCCACAAACTTACTACAATGACTAGTTCAAGAATAGAATTTTCTACCATGTACCTCAAAAATGGTCATATCAAGGATAAGGATAAGTATTGCTAAACCTTTCATATGAGATAACATATTACCAATGTATGAATAAGATATGAAAATATAAACCAAGCATGATGGTCTCAAATGCATCGAATACAGGCATGTACCCATACTACCACGGGTCTTAAGTTACCTTTGGAAAGGTCGCTTTGACTTCTGCCTCACAGTCATACACTCAAAAATAAAATCACTCAAAGATGGTGTTTATCATTTTACCTCTATGTGAGGAAGGAAGATGGACAATCATCTCACATATATATAAGAACGGACTGGTGTAATGGAATGAACTTAGTATCAAAGAATGGAAAAATTAGCCTTACTTGAGATGTCGGGTTTTTCACCTTAGCATCTTCTCACTTACTCGCCACATCCTACCATATCAGCTTAGATCTACAAAGACAGTAACGGGTTGTAACTTGGCTTAGGACAGGGTTAGAAATGGCATAGGCTTTTGTGAATATTTTTGGAACATTCGGGCGTTCAATACTTGTGATTTGTAATAATAGCACAAGGAGAAATTTTTGGTAATTTTTCTTTTTGGAAGAAGTATTTCTCATCTTCTTTTGGGAAAATTTCAATGAAGCTTTAGCCTAATTGGAAATCTTCCTTTTTTTTTTAGATTTGAAATGGTTTGGAAGATTCTGGTTTTTTTTGGAATTTCTTCAAACTTTTTGATTATCTATATTTGGTTTCTCTCACTAGTTTGGAGATTTCTTTGTATTTTTCCTTTCTTCTTGTAACCACATAAACAATCATCCTCATGTTCCAAAAACATGGGTAAAAGGACCTAAAACATTCTAAGGTATTAACTCCTACAATGGAGTTGGGTAAGGATAATGGGTTCAAGAAAAAGGCTAAGTAACAAGGGAAGGCTCAGAATGGTTAACCTAAGGGCCTATTTGATAACCGGTGAATACCCTTATTCACCCGGGTGAATCGGTTTTACACGGTTTGACCATCCAATTACCTGTGTTTGATAACAAAAATTTGCTTCGGATCATTTTTACCAAAAACAAGCACGTGACCCCATTTACCCGGATTCATCCGGGTGAATCGGGTCCGGGGGGGGGGGGGGTGTGGGTAAAATTCCCCCAACCAATTTACTCGGTTTCATTTGCCGGGTATAAATTAAGGGTAATTTTCTCAGATCTGAAGAGAAAAAAAAAATCGAGAACGACAGCAACGGTGTAAAACCTTTTTATCCCTACCAAATTCGATCAGATCTGTGAGAGAAATAAAATCGATCGCGACAGCTACGGTGTAAAAAACTTGAAGTTTCAACTATTTCGAAAAGGTAATCAATCTCTACTTTCACTATTTCGAAAATTTTTACTATTTCTCTTCACTTCTACAAAATCACAACAGATTTTTCTGTTTTTCGATTTCTGTTGATGTTCTTCTACAAATTTCGAAATGTTTTATTGATTTAAACTATTTTTTCGCAAATTCTAGTTTAGGAATAAACTAGGGTTTTTCAATTTTGTAGAATTTAGTAATTAGGGTTTCGCGAAATTTGGGGGTTTTATGTAAATTTGGTTTGTGTTGATGGAATTTATGGTTGTGAGGAGAAATTTATGAAAGATAATAGCAAAAATCCGAGGCCTGTTATGCCTATGAAATCTTAACCAATATCTGACTGTAGTTCCTTCTTGAAGTAGAAACTGCTTATTTTTGGATGAACTCTTAACCAATATCTGACTCTGCAGTATGTCCTCAGAGTAGAAACTGCTTATAATATCCAAAATAATTGATGTTTCTCATTCCTATCTGCATCAGCCTTTTACGTTATGTCTCGGAACTTCCATTACGAGGCAAATGCGCCAAAGTGGCAGACATCACTTCACGAAACAGACGCGAAATCTATTTGCTCATTAACATTTAGAAATACACTTAACTAGAAAACAAAATATAGGTGTATTAATTTATATTGAACCAACGAGATTGAGTGAAGCCAATATTATCATCTAAGAACATATAGCCTTGTGCGCAATCATGGGCATTCAGTCATTCTCCCCAGGTGTTCATAGAGCTACTGCAACATTTCTCTCTTCATCATTATTTGCAGTCAATAGTAGGATTTTATGAGGTTAAGTGCAGCTTACTGGGCGGATGTCCTGTTCATCTTTTGGTTAGTTCAGCTTGTTTTTGCCACCTTGAGATGGGGTTTAAACAATAGAATCTACCTTACAGATCTCCGTGTGTCAGACATAAGTAAATTATAGAGAAAAAGTTAAAAGACATTTGCTTTCAATCTTAATGTTGTTATTTAAATGCATTTTGATGGCTTCACATTCATATATGATTTGACAGAAGCTATCGGTAAAGTTAAATTGGTGGGGATGCATTCAGGAACTATTCAATACGTGGTTGAAAGACTAGAATATTTACTTGAGATTAATATTAAACTATCTCTTTGTGCAGGTTGAAGACGTCAATACGTGGTTGAAAGAAAAGTACTATTCATATCCGAAATTTACAGAAGAAATATCATCTCCAGGTAAATAGGTTTTTTTCTTTATATTCTTGTTAATGATATTCCTTTCACTGTATGCTCATAGACTAGAAAAAACAAATAGTGTGGAATTGGTGTGTTAGGAAACCTTCATCTTTTAGCATTCCGTGCACCATGTGTGACTTTTTTTTTTCTGTTATACAGTATGATGATTTTGTTTAGTATGTAGATTGTGAGGCAATTTTCTATTTTGTAGGAAGCATAGAAATAGATATAGACGTCCTGCTGTTATTGATTGGACTTGATTGATCTGAAAATGAGATCCATTTTTCACAGTAGTAATCTATTATATATTTAATTTGCCTGAAGGAGAAAGAAATAAATATACAGTAATTAGGTAATAGGTATGTCCATTTTATAGCGGTATAATGTTGGGAACATACACTGTATAATGTTACGGTACATACACTGTTACATTCATATTCTGCATTCTGCAATGCATTTGCATGAACATACACTGTACAACTAGATTACTTTTCTGAGGGGGATACTTGATAGCATTTTTTTTTGAGAATGCTGCATTTATGTTCTTTTTCATATTTCAAAATTTGAACTGATATTCACACGACAATGGGTATGCCCAGAGAACACAAATTTTAGATTAGTCTTCTTCTTCCATTTAAATAGCATGTTGTCGAAAGGGCTATTGGTGTCTTCAATTTGTGTTTTTTTTTTAACTGATTTATGTATTTTTTTTTTTTTTGGTATGTTTCTCGTTATGCACAACGGTGGTTTGAACTATGTGGTGGGGATAATTTCTGTAACTGTTTGTTATTGTGACATGTACAAGTAATTCATTCTTTTATTCGTTTGATCTATTCGACATGTTTTTGTTTGTATTTTTATAACGCAAGGATCGTTTTACTGTTGTACTTTCCTGTGCTCCGTGGTCCGCGTCGATCCAAAGTTTGCTTTCCTAGTTTTGTTGCTGCGCTTAAGGCATGCCAATTTTGACCTCTCCTTCACTTTATAATGGATTTTTACATGGTATAGTGATGAATGTTATACTAAAATGCATAGTGATGGTCAATAACGATGCATGATGAAAATTGATACCCTGTACACGTCTAAATTACATCAAGTACCGTTATTTGTGAAATGGTAGTTTCTTTGAATTCGTTTATATTACAGCATGTACCGTTATTTGTAATAGGGGTAGTTTGTTTATAAAAAGATATGTGATTTGTCAATATATTTTCCAGAAATGGGTAAATTTGCATGTTACTTGGTTCGAAATGGCCGGAACCCTGGTATTTATACAAACTGGGCTCAAGCCGATGCTCAGATTAGGAATTTTGAAGGAGCATGTTGGGAAGGTTGTACTTCAATCGCACAAGCTCGCTTACTGTTGAATTACTACAGGAGCTTGGACTCCGAAGTAGAACTTGCATGCTCCCAACCACTACCCAGCCCCATTGCCTCTAGGAGCTCTTCTTGTGTTTCTTCTACTTCGACTGACCGTATCCCCAACGCAATGAGTGCAATTTCCTTGGATGATACTTGGTGGTTGGTGAAGAACCTAATTGTAGTTTTGTTAGTTGTAATCATCGCGGTGTTGTTGAAGTTGTTATTTGTTATTTAGAATTTTCAAGAAATTGTAACATAACTTTAGGATATGTTAACGTCACCTTGTAATGAAATTTGTAATGACACATTTTAATATATGTTTTGAAATTTTAAAAGTTTTGTTTTACTTAAAATACAATCGTGTTTAAAGTGTGTGTTACAATCGTGGAGTTTTGACGTTGTTGGGGTTTTGTAGAATGGACAGTGGTGAAGAAGAACGTAGGATAGTTACTGCCGTAGTCGTTATTGTTGTGGTTCATATGGTAATGGCATGGCAGTGGTGGTGTGCAGTACATATGAACCACATGCGACTATCTCGTGCACCTCGTAAGAATCGAAATGAAATGCGACGTGGTATTCTTAGGAGTTTTTACATGGAGAGCGACAGGTCCTGTCATCATCAACTTAGGATGAACCGATTCGCCTTCCATTCCTTGTGTCGTAGGTTTACAAGACTAGGATTGCAGGATACGAGATATCTTACCGTTGAGGAACAAGTAGCCCTATTTCTTATAACAGTTGGTCACGACCAACGAAACCGAAGGGCAGCCCATCAATTCTATCGATCAACCGAAACCGTTAACCGTTTCTTCCATCTAGTGCTTAATGCACTCCTACGGTTATATAGAGAAGTTGTGACCAATGTGACAGTAGAGAATTCTCCGCTCGCAGATTGTGGAACATATCATCATTGGCACCATTATTTCAAGGTTCGGAGCCTATCTTTGTCAATCTTGGGTATTTGTGCATCCTTCTTTGAAATGCGTCCCTTTACTTAACATGTATGAATGGTCGTAGGATGTTGTGGGTGCAGTCGATGGTACACATTTCAAGACACATGTTGCCTTGGTAGACCAACCTAGATATCGTAACCAAAAAGGAGAGATTACCCAGAATGTCTTGGTGGCGTGTACCTTTAGCATGAAGTTTACGTACGTATTGACGGGATGGGAGGGTTCGGCGCACGATGGTCGTTTGTTGAGGGATGCCGTTAGTCGTCCTGGCCATAGACTTACCTTACCTCCTGGTAAGTTTGTATACCTACCATGTACATTCCCATGTTCTGTAAATCTGAACTGATTACTTAAAATACGTCAACAATCATTAACTGTAGGGGGTAAATACTATCTTGCGGATGCCGGCTTTGCATTAGTGCGTGGATTCCTTACTCCATATCGTAATACTCGATACCACATCAGAGAGATAGGAAGACAAGTAGCGCAGAATAAGGATGAGCTTTTCAACTTTTGTCATTCATCTTTGAGGAATGTTGTCGAAAGGGCTATTGGTGTCTTGAAAAAGCGCTTTGCGTATCTCAGGAACTCCCTTCACCACAACGTTAGGGTTCAATCCAAGATTATTTTGGCATGTGTTGCCTTGCATAATTTCTTGAGAGATGTTGACCCTGATGATGAGTTTGACCCCGACGCACTACCTGACGATGAGGAGGAAGACATAGCCGAAACTGAGGAAGAACCGGGCGATGTTGTAGCCCCGGCCATAAATATGGTGCCATCCCCAAATTGGACCAATTGGAGGGATCAACTATGTCATCAAATGTGGAATGCGTACGTCAATTTCCAGTACGAAACAGACGAAGATGATGATCTTTGAAGTATCCCTACCATGTGTTGGCTATTGTTTGTTATGTGTGGTGTGTTTATTATTTTGACATTGGATATTTGTTTATTAATAATGCAGTTTTGGTTGGAATTCATGGTTTGTAATCAAGTATTATGATTTTTTATTAATATTCAAGGAATGTCGACCTCTTCAACAAAAAAAAACAAAGAGAAGGAACCAACCGACTCCATCCCACACATGGAGTGCCCCTCCCGTTCCACCCCCACCCGAACTACCATCCCAAAGGACCCAACAAAGGTGGGGACCAGCAATGAGGTCAGTAAGTGTGGTAGGCGGGCGGACAATGGATTTAAGTCCGACACCTACACTGCCGTCGCAAATGCCGTGAATACTAAGTTGGGAATGGCTGTGACCTCGGAGAATGTGCGATCCAGGATGAGGACATTGAGGAAAGAATACAGCGTGGCAAAGGCATTGTTGAATGCTAGTGGATTTGGGTGGGATCCGGTACACAAATGTGTTGTGAATGCCGACCCTGTCGCATGGGCTGCATACATTGCGGTAATTGACGCCCTTCCTTGTTTGATGTGTTGTTGTTCAATAGTGCGATATCAATTGTTAATGGATTGTTCATTGTAGGGGCACCCCGAGGCCAAGAACTTCAATGGTAAGGTTTTGCCATTTTTTGACCAACTGGCATTCTTGATTGGTGATGATTGCGCCACGGGTTTTGGAAGCTATTCTGGCCATGATCTTGATAGTCCCACTTACGAACCCCCCGGTACGTGGGTTTATTGTTTGTTACACAACATGGTTATTGTGGCATGTATAAGTTTATGATGTGAATGATCAATCCAATGCAGTGAACGAAGATAAGGATGAGACCCTCGGGGAAGGGGATGGTGGCGTTGACGGAATGGAATCCCAGTTTGCGACAAACACCCCAGCTGCCGATACACCACCACTTCCTACTGCTGATTTTGAGGGAGACGGTGGTTCGGTAGCATCTGCTACTCGCAAGGGGAATGATAGTGCCCCTCCTGTCATACCAAAGCGTCGTAAGTTGAAGTATACCATGGCAGATATACCTGAGCCTCCATCCTTCAAAGGATTGACTACGGCGGTGCAACAGATAGCAAGCTCTATGGGAAAACCCAACATTTCAGAGGTTTCAAATGTTGTCAAAGGACCTACCCAAGGAAATAGACAAGCTTACCTGGACTGCATGGATTTCTTAGGAGGGAATCCAGAAATGATCTATACGTTCATGGGAATCGATGATGAATACAAGTTGGAATGGATCATGAGAAAGTTACAGTAGTTGGGGTCTAGCTTTTGGGTGTTGTTGAATTGTTGAACTATGTTTGTCTTACTTTTAGGAATGCTTGTTATATGGATACAGTATTTTATTTATATTATGTCGCAGATTGTTATTTTGTACATTTTTGTACATTTTCATTACCGTTATGTTGTAGCTTTATAACTGGCATTTTCTGATAACATAGACACAGTTCATTTGTGGTTATGTGAATGTGTTAGTCTTTTCAAGACTGTTTTCCCTACGCAGTTTTGTTTTGTTCGTAATTGTTGTTTTTGGGTTTTAGAAGAATGGAAGGTCCAAGCACTTTCAAGGTAGAGTGGTACCATAAAATGGACATGGTTATGCTTGACAACACTTGTCAAGCATAAAGACGAACCTGGTTTCCCTTTCCAAGAACACACGCACGTAGAAGTGGTTTTCCAGGGTTTGGAAGCAACGTCTATGCCGGTGTCGGTGGAAGATGTACGCGATAGGGTGAAGTATTTTTTCTATACCTATTTACAAATGCGTGGATTATTAAATATAAAGGGTTTTCAATGGAATGCACATCGTGAAAGGGTGATTGCGACAAATGAGACATGGGAGGAAAATGCTCCTTGCAGTAGATTCCGTGGTGAATGGCTCCCTTACATGAACAAGCTTCTTGCCTTGTTCCCAAAATAAATTGTATTTTATATTATGTAACAAGACTATGTATGAACAATGTTTCTTATGTTTATGAATATTTATGAATTGTTGGTGTTTTAATTATCCCTTACACAGATGTCTGGGTCAAACCACCCCCCCCCCCCCGGCAGTATAATGTTTGGGAAAACTACCATCTGGGAATTCACTTTGCACCTAGGCCAGAACGCATAAGGTGCCCTAGGTGGTCTTTTGATATGGATAACTACATTTGTAGTAAATATTTTGAGGCTATCATCGTTGGGTTGCGTAGAGAAGATGGTAGTTTTCCACGTGACGTTAACCGAGGAATTGCAACCGGTTTGACCACTAACTTTCATGTTGAGGTTGACGACGAAGACGTGCGGAGGCGTTGCAAGTATTTGAAGCAACGTGTTAGGAAGATAATGATTTGTGTGCGAGGCCGGGATTCAATTTTGACCTGGTGGAATGCAAGGTTGTAGCTAGCGAAGAAGCGTGGGCACAACTTGAAGTGTCTAATTATTGGAAGGAGTTGAAAGATAGGCCGTTCAAGATTTAGCTAAATGCATCTCAAGTATTTCTTCCACTACCACCACATAATGTTTAACATGGTGGGCTTTCTTCCAACGTGAAGTGCTGTTTTAATCTTTGAACGCAATTTGTAGCCATGTTAATTACATGGTGCAATAATGTTTTGTAATAAGAACAAGACAATATATATGATGGGCTTTGTTTATGAATGTTATTAAATGTTTTCGTATTTTTGTGGGTGTGGATATGCATGTTGATATAATATTCAATGGTTATCTTCCAAGTTGTATAATGTGTACAGAATTCTCTATGGGTATTCAATGGTCATTCTTTGTGGATTTCTTTTTGATCCCACGACAAACATGGTTATTTTTGATGATGTTACATGGAATGATGTCATTGAAACAAAGCGGTGGGTGGCAAGCATGAGGACCAAATGTTACTATATCTTCAATAATTGTCTGTTTTATATATCTTCGGATGATGTTCGAAGAACGAAACCCCAACTTCATCTATGTAATCAACTTTTTATATCGTTTTATATAATGACACCATTTTGAATTAAATATATGTTATATTTTTGTTATCTAACTTCGTTTATGTAATGATCCATTTTTTAATTAATTATATGTTATGAAATTTGTTATCTAACCACATGCATGTAATGACCCCCTTTTTAATTAAAAATACGACAATGACAACCCCCACCCCCAACCACACAACACACCAACTTTATTTCTATGTATGTAATGTCCCACTTTTCAATTAATAATTGTATATCTATTTCACCTTTGTTATAATAGCATTTGACAACACATAACATTATTTTAATTTATAATGTAGACAATGGAACAAGGTGGCCCAAGCAACACCAACGACTACTATGTTTTAAAACCATGGAACGTTGGTAAAAACGGGAAGGGTTCGTGGAGGATGGTAAGTACTTTACCATTATTTTTTTAATATATGACATGGGACCACATGTTGTGCTTTTGCATTATTATCATGGCCCACATATTGAAGTCATTGTTGTGATGGCCATACAGTATTCTACTTTTGATGGACTATTCTTGTTTTAATGGACCATACAGTATGTATAACAAAAAATTCATTCTAGACGACATGTTTTGATGGACTTCACAGTATTTGTTTGTAATAATGGTATTTATGTTCATGTAACGCAACACGTTGTTGACAATGAAAAATACTATGTTTGTTAATTACATGCAGCCGATTCCGGCAGTTCTCACCAGTGGCCTTCGATAAGACCAACCGGTCGTGTTGGTTGTTGGGTTGCGGCGGTACAACGACTTGGAGATTAATGTGGACGGGTATGGTCACTTTGCTTTGAAGACTGCAGGATGGAGAGCTGTAGTTGAAGGGGAGCATTTGGACGTGGGCGACCGGGTGTTGCTGAGGATTCAACATCTCGGTAAGGGGAGACACTCTGGTGTTACCCTTGACATGCTTGTGAGGAGGAAACAAGCTTCCAGGAAGCAGCGAACTTCATCAGCAACACCTAGGTCTTCAGCAGCAGCAGCAGCAGGTCCCTCATCAGCACCACCTGCACCTTCAGCAGCAGCAGCCGCAGGTCCCTCATCAGCACCACCTGCACCTCCAGCCTCTTCAGATTCAAACTCCTCTGATTCAGACTCCTCCTCTACCGGTGGTGGTCTCTCAGCTCAAGCATCAGCCAATACCGATGAGAACGTCTTTATGGATGTGAATGGCAACTTTATCGACTACGACGACAGTGACTATGAGCCAGTTGAGACACAGGTAGCAAGGACTGCATCTGATCCAATCATTATTTCGGATTCGGACTGAAGATGTGAGGGTAGGAAGTCGTTTCATGACTTTGACAATTTGGTCACTACTTTAACTTGAAACTGTTTGTGTGTATTGATATTTTTAGCATTCTATAGTCTAGGTGGATTTTTTTTTGAAGTATGGATAATATGATAGATTATAACAGGTTATGACAGGTTGTTTATTAATATAGATATATTATGATAATTTCGTCACTAATGAAATCTATGTTGCTTGTTATAACAGTTATTACGTTTGATACTTGTTCAGGTATATTATGACATATTATGACTGCCCATGTTAAGGTATATTGTGAATGTTTAAGAGGTGTATTATGGTTGCCCATGTTTACAAGGGATATTTTTCAATTTTATCATGCTAAAATTGTTTTAAAATGTAGACAATGTGATAAATATTGTAAGAGCTATGATTGTTTTAGAAAAAAATAAAAGAACATGTATGGAAGTTTGCAATTGTTTATTTAACAATTCTTTTTAATGTGATATGGATTGTTCGCTTCGACAAAATATTGGACAATTCTTTTTAATGATATATCTGTTGGGTTTTTCTGTGAAAATAGGACGGAGGGAAGTTTTTGTTCAGGAACGTACGTACGCATAGGGCGTTCGTACGTTCAACATCACAGATAACGTTTTGGATCATGGAACGTACGTATGTAGTTAGGGTGTACGTACGTTGAGTGTCACAGATGACTTACCCGTGTGGCTCGACGCATAGTACAAAATATCGATATCAACTAATGTATCGATCTCTAAAAAATAGATATATCAAATATATCGACTAATATATCAATTTGTTATATAAAATATATATAAAATCAAATTTGGAAGTATATTATCATAGTATTTACCTAAAAAACATCATATCTACTAAAAATGGAATAAACAAATTATTTCCAAAAAAAAAAATTTGCAAAAAAATAATATTTCCAAAAAATATCGGCAAATATCAGTGTTTGTCGGAAATATTGGGATATATCGGAAAATATCGGCCGATATTTTACAGAAACTTTATAGGGTAATTATCGGGAATGTATCGTATCGGTTTTGCTGGAAAACGATATATATCGCGATATTTCGAGAAATATCGCGCTATTTTGTACTTTGGCTCGACGTACGAACGTCAATTCGACGTTCGTACGTCCTTCTTTGTTTTTGTGAATATGTGCCTGTTCAAGCCCATTTCGTGTTTGATTGTAAGGCTATGATATAAAGCCAATGAAAAGGTTGGAAAACCTAATCTTCATGTGAGAGAAATTGTGAGAAGCCATTAGAGAGTTTGAGAGAGAGCTTTTGTGAGGAAGAACACTTTGGTTTCTTCGTGAGGGCTTGTATAATCGTCTCTATAAGGAAGATTGTTGTTTGTCCGTGGACGTAGGCAATATTAGCCGAACCCCGTAAATCTTGTGTTTTGTGTGAGTTTGTTTTGTTTTTGTTTGATTCATACACTATTTCAATCTTGGGTATTTGTGCATAAGTTTCCGCTGCGCACAACAATATCTTGGTCACATATTCACTTTCATAAAATTATATCTTTACTTTCATAAAAAATAATTTATCAAATAAAAATCAAATAATAATAATAAACAAAAAATAAGACATTTGTTGAAGTGGATAATATATTAACTATCTTTATTATCAAATACTAAAAATGAGACACTTGTTCAATATTTTTATTATCGAAAAATTAAATATTAATACATTTGTTGAGGTGTGGATAATATAGATTTGTAATGACCCATATCAAATTCAAATAGTCCATGGACCATAGTTATACTTCATATGTTACAAGAATAGCCCTTTATCATATTTGGGTCGGAGCCCAATATGGATGGATAATGCCCATATCACAATCAAAGAGTCCATGGCCCATAGTTATTTGTGATTCACCAGGTATGCAAAAAGTTATCAAACACCGGTTAATTCGGCAAATTCTGTTACCTAACATTTACCCAAGTTGTTAACAAACACAGGTGAATTCTGCAAATTAATTTTTACGTGGTTGACCATTCCCCAAACCTCCCATTTACCCGGTTGACCAAATTTACCGGTAAATCCTCCCATTTTATTCACCGGTTATCAAACAGGCCCTAAGAGATAAAATATCATCAGGGTGGCTAAGGTAAACAGGGTTTATCTAAAGGTGTTTATATCATCTTTAAATACTGATATGGTGATCACATCTTGAATAAGCTACAAGACCCAAGTTTATATTACACCCACTTGATGTCATCTCAAGGCTAACTATAAAATGAATATGAGACTAAAAGCAGAGAAAAACTGAGAGGTTGAGTCTTTGACTACAGATTTACGTGATAACTCTCCAAGAAAAGGACGAGGCTCAAAAGCTCATTGGGTTAAGTCTCTACACTTATTCCTCAAGTTTCTCAAGGTGTAGTTGTATTTGCACATGTAATCTATAATAAATGCATATGAATGTCATACTTATGTTCATGCAAATGTAATATAAGACTCAACTACTTGGTGAAGCAATAAGTGTCCTTAAACTTGAAAAAGAATTCAACCATTAAGTTCATCATTGATGGTGTACTTATCCTATTTTTGAAAAAGTCTTTGTAAGAAAAGATTTTTGTTGGTTTTTCAATTTTTTTTTTTTTTTAATTTTTACACAAGTATGGATAAAGAAGTTTGAAAATCTTTTGCAAAAAGGATTGAAATACTTCCCCACCCCCAAACAAAGAAATTGCATTGTCCCCAAGGCTCATACTAAGCATAGGAAAGAGAGGGAGAGAGAAAGATATTACCATGAGTGTGCTAAAAATTCAAACCGCTTTATAAATTCCTCACAAGCAAAATTATCGCTATATAGAGTTACAAGGAATTCCATACTATGACACAACTGAAATAAAATATACTGAAATAAAGGACTGACTCAACAGAAAAGAAAATCCTAACTTAAAACAATGCATTTTGTAACCGCAATAATTATCAACCGGCAAATAGAGAGTGGGTGGGCCGGCCGCGCCCACACCCAAACAGAATTGAGCACAGATGGTAGAAAGAGCGATTTAACAGCCAAAATTCAACTAAACCCGACAACAAAAAGAGAAGCAATAAAGCACGATAGGGTTTAGGAGATACACAGGGCTGCCTCCCAGGAGCGCTAAGTTTAACATCTTCAGCCAGACAGGTGGACAAACAGGACTCACTCCCTAGATAAACGCTACTCGAAACAAAGATACAGGTGAGATAAAACGCTAGAGCGGAATGCGCGAGATCCTGATGTCTAAGATACAACAAAGAGTCTTTTAAAGTCAGATACTCGAGACTTAATAGAAGATGGGAAATAATAACTTCCCCACCCCCAAACAGAGCGAGAAACCGATCTGTTTGGTGGTGACGCTTAAGAAAAAGCGTGTACCGGATCAATTATACTCAGCCAGTAAGAGTATGTGGACAAACGGTCCCGGCACTTTCAACCACACCTCTCAACAGAAAAAGAGAGGGTCCGGATACCAGTGTCATCGACTTTGTTATCAACCGTATTCCTAGTTTGAGTATTAAGGCTCCTATATAAAATTCTAACATTTTCAGTGTCATCGACTTTGTGGTGTGGACATTGAAGAAGTAGATCATGAAATCTCTCCCATGCATCAAAGAAAACCTCACTCTCTTTTTACCTAAAACTTCTTATGGCATCAACTATGTCATTAGTTCTAGTAATAGGAAAGAATTTGGTTAAAAACTTTTGACTTAGTTGAGCCCAAGTGACAATGGAATCAGGAGGAAGGCTATGTAACCAATGATATGCTTTATCCTCAAGAGAGAATGGAAACAATCTTAGGCTAACTTCCTCCTCAGATAAGTGTTTCTCCCTAAAAGTGTGAAGAACGGTCAGAAACTTATTGAGGTGCTGATATGGATCTTCCCTTGGAAGTCCATAGAACTTAGGCAACATGCCCACAATCTGTGGGCGAATGCTATAGCAATCTGCATGTGTCTCGGGTAAGACAATGCAAGTAGGTGGCCCTGTGGCGAAAGGTGAAAAGTAATCCCGAAGGGTAGCTTCTTGAGCCATAGGTGCAGGATTTACTTCAGAAATTGAAGTTGAGTTGTTGAACTCTTCTTCAAGAGGTAGGGAGGTTGAGTTGTTGAACTCTTCCTCAAGAGAAGTAGAGAGGTCCGTGATTGTGCTATTTGTGTAGATTATTGGTTTGGACAAGATTTTACCTGATCTAAGATGCATGCAACATGCGCATTACATATGCCACAGAAGTCCTAACCATTCAAAAACATCTAACAAGGGGCTCAAAAACTGACTCTATTTTGTGTTCTCCCAAGGCAATGAGTTCTTTCCAAGGTTCGTGAGTGATTCTTCCCCTTTTGAGAGTCAAGCAAGCTAATAACCAATGTGGGAGGTTTTCCGTGTAAACACGTTCCTTAATTAAATAACCACAATTGATTCTACAGATATGTTCCTGACCCAATTCCCCACTTGTGCTCCAATCAAAGAAAAACCAAACGGTACTAGTAAGTATCCGTCAAAGTCTCAATGAGAACATCGTGATAGCATGGCTTTAGTTGGTTCAATTTTAAGGCTTAGGATATTGCAATCAATTGATATTTAAGTTTCACTTATAGGCCAGGTCCGCCTTGCAGTCCCGGTTTAACAAGTAAAAGCAGAAATAAAAATCAAGCAACAATCAAGGTCATGCTAATCATTACAGAAACTCATCTTGCAGGGGATTCGAGGAGGGTTGAGAAAATGCTTACCTCCCACTTTGTGCTAAAAATAAAAATGCGAAACAAGCGCACAAATGTGGGGAGAAGACGAGTTGAAGTCGACTAAGGGGAAACCGCTCCTTGGGTTTCAATCGTCCTTAGGAGTCGTTCCTTAGTAGACCCAAGGCTAGCTCCACAACCTTGCTCTACTACCCGCTTAGAACACACAATAATAAAATCCTAGCAACACCTACTTTAAAAATATTACAACCGCGACCCCTTCGTGGATCGAATAATTAAATAACTTACAAATCCCTTAAAAATACTGAAAAAAATAGACTACTTAGTTAACCTCACGATCTCTCAACAGTAAAAATTTCAGCTAAGATGAACTTCTGGAGCGTCCTAGAAAAATCACGCAAAACTGGCAAAATCCCTGCCTGGATCTGCCTGTTCAGTGATTCCTGCAAATTTTCTCGTCTTGGGACGAGAAATTAAATAACTTTCGCTGCTCCAAAAATTCCGAAAACTTTAGGGCAAGTAAATCGCCCCGAAATCTTTCAACAGGAAAACTTTCAGCCAAAAAGGAGTTATGGATCGTCCTGGATAATTCACGCAAAACCGGGCCGAATTCCTGCCGAAAACTCGACTCGAGATTGTTAATGAACAAAGTGATCTCGACTCGAGGTCGAGCCCACTTCAGAACAGTAACTTTCATATGAGTCAACAGATTTGACGGAAAGTCTTCAGAAGTCAGCAGTTGACCGAAAGTCAACCTAAGTCAGCAGCAGTTGACCCGAAGTCAACAATTGACTGAAAAGTCTACCCTTGACCAAAAGTCAACTGAAGTCAAAGTTGACCAGAAATTCAAGTCAACTTATTTGACCAAAGTTGACCACGGGGTGCCCTTAGCAGATTCCACGGGTGCAAATATCCAATCTCCTTCCTTTGTGCAAATAACACCTCTTTGCTTGCTTTTCTCGTCTTTTTGTGGGTTTTTACTCAATATTCGTATTTTGGCTCCGAAAACCTATATAAAGACAGAAATGCACTAATCAATAGATATAATACAATAATATAAGCTAAGTGTTAGACAAACAAGGTATTGTTCGGGGGATAAATATACATATTTGAGGTCCGATCAAATACCCCCAAACAGCACTTTGCTTGTCCTCAAGCAAAGATGAGAAGAAAGAAAGAGGAACTCAAAAGAGAAGTATAACCAAGGTGATTGCATTAACCATATGCATCAAGGCTTTCAACCACAAGGATTTCCCAGGTGGAGGAGTTATAGTCTCATGAGGGTTTTCCAGAGAAGATACCCACAAACTTACTACAATGACTAGTTCAAAAATAGAATTTTCTACCATGTACCTTAGAAATGGTCATATCAAGGATAAGGATAAGTATTGTTAAACCTTTCATATGAGATAACATATTACCAATGCATGAATAAGATATGAAAATATAAACCAAGCATGATGGTCTCAAATGCATCGAATACAGGCATGTACCCATACTACCACGGGTCTTAAGTTACCTTTGGAAAGGTCGCTTTGACTTCTGCCTCACAGTCATACACTCAGAAATAAAATCACTCAGAGATGGTGTTTATCATTTTACCTCTATGTGAGGAAGGAAGATGGACAATCATCTCACATATATATAAGAACGGACTGGTGTAATGGAATGAACTTAGTCTCAAAGAATGGAAAAATTAGCCTTACTTGAGATGTCGGGTTTTTCATCTTGGCATCTTCTCACTTACTCGCCACATCCTACCATATCAGCTTAGATCTACAAAGACAGTAACGGGTTGTAACTTGGCTTAGGACAGGGCTAGAAATGGCATAGGCTTTTGTGAATATTTTTGGAACATTCGGGCCTTCAATACTTGTGATTTGTAATAATAGAACAAGGAGAAATTTTTGGAAAATTTTCTTTTTGGAAGAAGTATTTCTCATCTTCTTTTGGGAAAATTTCAATGAAGCTTTTGCCTAATTGGAAATCTTCCTTTTTTTTTAGATTTGAAATGGTTTGGAAGATTCTGGCTTTTTTGGGAATTTCTTCAAACTTTTTGATTTTCAATATTTGGTTTCTCTCACTAGTTTGGAGATTTCTTTGTATTTCTCCTTTCTTCATGTAACCACATAAACAATCATCCTCATGTTCCCAAAACATGGGTAAAAGGACCTAAAACATTCTAAGATATTAACTCCTACAATGGAGTTGGGTAAGGATAATGGGCTCAAGAAAAAGGCTAAGTAACAACGGAAGGCTCAGAATGGTTAACCTAAGAGATAAAATATCATCAGGGTGGCTAAGGTAAACAAGGTTTATCTAAAGGTCTTTGTATCATCTTTAAATACTGATATGGTGATCACATCTTGAATAAGCTACAAGACCCAAGTTTATATTACACCCACTTGATGTCATCTCAAGGCTAACTATAAAATGAATATGAGACTAAAAGCAGAGAAAAACTGAGAGGTTGAGTCTTTGACTCCAGATTTACGTGATAACTCTCCAAGAAAAGGACGAGGCTCAAAAGCTAATTGGGTTAAGTCTCTACACTTATTCCTCAAGTTTCTCAAGGTGTAGTTGTATTTGCACATGTAATCTATAATAAATGCATATGAATGTCATACTTATGCTCATGCAAATGTAATATAAGACTCAACTACTTGGTGAAGCAATAAGTGTCCTTAAACTTGAAAAGGAATTCAACCATTAAGTTCATCATTGATGGTGTACTTATCCTATTTTTGAAAAAGTCTTTGTAAGAAAAGATTTTTGTTGGTTTTTTCAAATATTTTTTTTTTTTGAATTTTTACACAAGTATGGATAAAGAAGTTTGAAAATCTTTTGCAAAAAGGATTGAAATACTTCCCCACCCCCAAACAAAGAAATTGCCTAGTCCCCAAGGCTCATACTAAGCATAGGAAAGAGAGAGAGAGAGAGAAAGATATTACCATGAGTGTGCTAAAAATTCAAACCGCTTTATAAATTCCTCTCAAGCAAAATTATCTCTATATAGAGATTACAAGGAATTCCATACTATGACACTACTGAAATAAAATATACTGAAATAAAGGACTGACTCAACAGAAAAGGAAATCCTAACTTAAAACAATGCATTTTGTAACCGCAATAATTATCAACCGACAAATAGAGAGTGGGTGGGCCGGCCGCGCCCACACCCAAACAGAATTGAGCATAGATGGTAGAAAGAGCGGTTTAACAGCCAAAATGCAACTAAACCCGACAACAAAAAGAGAAGCAATAAAGCACGATTGGGTTTAGGAGATACACAGGGCTGCCTCCCAGGAGCGCTAAGTTTAACGTCTTCAGCCAGACAGGTGGACAAACAGGACTCACTCCCTAGATAAACGCTACTCGAAACAAAGATACAGGTGAGATAAAACGCTACAGCGGAATGCGCGAGATCCTTGTGTCTAAGATACAACAAAGAGTCTTTTAAAGTCAGATATTCGAGACTTAATAGAAGATGGGAAATAATAACTTCCCCACCCCCAAACAGAGCGAGAAACCGGTCTGTTTGGTGGTGACACTTAAGAAAAAGCGTGTACCGGATCAATTATACTCAGCCAGTAAGAGTATGTGGACTAACGGTCCCGGCACTTTCAACCACACCTCTCAACAGAAAAAGAGAGGGTCCAGATACCAGCAGGTCAAAGGTCAATCTAAATAGGTAGGATCCTCTAAGTGAGTTTCAGGAGGCCTTAACTCATGAAAATGCCTAAGACATTGACCATTGACATGAAATACAGAACCGTCTGCAAGATTAACACATGTAATAACATTATAAGGATTTACTGCAGACACAACAAAGGGGCCTAACCAACGAGACATAAGTTTGCCAGAAAATAAATGCAAACGAGGATTATAAAGCAAAACTTTGTCTCCAATTTGAAAATAAAGCTGATTTTTCTGTATGGTAGTAAGAGATGAAGAGATGATAACAGGATGACTACCATTTGACTCTAATTGGGCACATTTCAGCTCAGGAGGAAGAGGATCAGGAGCTGGAGGGATGGTCTCGACTTGGAACTCAGAATCAATGCAACAAACCGAATCAAGGGCCTCAGGGTCTTTGGGGATAAAGATAGGCACAGAATCAAGAACAGTATTGGTTTGGGCAATAGATTGGTCGATGTTGAAGTTAACATTATGCATGGTAGGGCAATTAACAACCGGATCGGTAGGGCTAGGTACCATCTCATAGGGTAGAGAATCGAGAAGGCACACCACTTTAGATAGAGAAAGATCAGGGGGTTGTTGGCCAAGATTAAAGATATTTACTTCAACAGTCATAGTTCCAAAAGTGAGAACCATAGAACCATTCCGACAGTTTATGAGAGTATTAGAGGTGGCCAAAAATGGTCGGCCAAGGATGATGGATACCGAATCATCGGCAGTAGGTTCAGTATCCAACACCACAAAATCAACAAGATAGTAAAAGTCAGACACTTTAACTAATAGATTCTCAACTATTCCTCTAGGTACTTTCAAAGATCTGTCGGCCAGTTGTAAAGACATGCTCGTGGGTTTCATGTAAGTTAGACCTAGGCTGAGGTACAAGGACTAAGGCAAGAGATTAACACTCGCTCCTAAGTCTAACAAAGCTCTACCCATGAACTTATCACCAAGCTTGCAAGGTATGGTCGGTATTCCAGGGTCCTTATATTTTACCACGTCGTTATGTTGGACAAGGACAGAGAATTCTTCCGCCACAAACGCGTTTTTAGGCATATTTGTTTTTCTCTTGGCAGTGCACAAGTCCTTCAAAACCTTAGCATAGGAAGGTATCTTCTTAATAGCTTTGAGGAAAGGTATGTTAATATTTGTATGTTTAAACACATCAAGTACCTCTTCAAATTGTACTTCCTGTGGAGACCTTGTGAGTCTCTCGGGGTAAGGTACAGGCGGGTTGTAAGTTCGTGGAGGATCCACAATCTCACGGGCAGTCTTCTTCGGCTTAGAGGTGATCGCCTCATTAGCCGAAGGTTTAGGTAGGGCAACAGGTGCAGAGGTAACCGGTGTCACAATGTTGGGACTCGGTGTATAACTAATTTGATTATCAACCTGTTTACCTGACCTAAGGGTGGAGACCGAGTTAACTTCAGCAAGTGGTGCAGATGTAGACGGAGTTTCCGTCACCAAGGCAATTTCTTTGCCCTTGGGATTCGGGATGGACTGTCCCGGAAATTTATCCTTTTCATCAAGTTTTTGTTCAATCCTCTGGATGGCTTGGGCATTTGATTCAATGGACGCTTGCGTCAGTTGAATGAAACGGGCAAGCACATCCTCAAGGGAGGTCTTAGGAGGGGCAGATTGATTGCTCGGCACCTGGTCCCTGGAATTACTCATGTGATGAGCATTGTTCGAATAAGGGGGGACCGTTACCCTGTTCTGATTTTCATTATTACCAACGTACGTGGCATTACTACGTTGCCCATAAAAGTTATTAAAACCGGTTGGAGCTGCATAATGATTATTTGAATAAGAAAAATTGGAGCGGTCCATGTATGGGTACGTGGCATTGCCCTTAGTAAAGTTGGTTTGCCCAGCGTAAGTGAACCCACGGGCTTCCTCAGTTTCTGGTGAATTATAAAGGAGAGGGCATACATCGGCAGTATGGGTTCGGTCATGACATGGAACACATTGGAGAGTGGAGGCACTACTAAGAGGTGATGTGGGCTTTAAGGACACCTCAAGTGCTTCTACATTTTTTACTAAACCATGAAGTAAAGTTTTAATCTCGAGGTTGGGTTTGACCTCATATGGGCTTCTAGGTCCAGGGTAGTGTTTCTCAGGGTTGGTCCAGGTAAGTCCCAGTGTTGGCTTTTATTAGCAATCTTTTCAAGGAAAGCTAAAGCCTTAGTGATGGAGAAATCAAGGAAATCTTCACCACTCATGTTATCAACCGTATTCCTAGTTTGAGTATTAAGGCTCCTATATAAAATTCTAACATTTTCAGTGTCATCGACTTTGTGGTGTGGACATTGAAGAAGTAGATCATGAAATCTCTCCCATGCATCAAAGAAAACCTCACTCTCTTTTTACCTAAAACTTCTTATGGCATCAACTATGTCATTAGTTCTAGTAATAGGAAAGAATTTGGTTAAAAATTTTTGATTTATTTGAGCCCAAGTGACAATGGAATCAGGAGGAAGACTATGTAACCAATGATATGCTTTATCCTCAAGAGAGAATGGAAACAATCTTAGGCTAACTTCCTCCTCAGATAAGTGTTTCTCCCTAAAAGTGTGAAGAACGGTCAGAAACTTATTGAGGTGCTGATGTGGATCTTCCCTTGGAAGTCCATAGAACTTAGGCAACATGCCCACAATCTGTGGGCGAATGCTATAGCAATCTGCATGTGTCTCGGGTAAGACAATGCAAGTAGGTGGCCCTGTGGCGATAGGTGAAAAGTAATCCCGAAAGGTAGCTTCTTGAGCCATAGGTGCAGGATTTACTTCAGAAATTGAAGTTGAGTTGTTGAACTCTTCTTCAAGAGGTAGGGAGGTTGAGTTGTTGAACTCTCCGTGTGGATTGTGCTCTTTGTGTGGATTATTGGTTTGGACAAGATTTTACCTGATCTAAGATGCATGCAACATGCGCATTACATATGCCACAGAAGTCCTAACCATTCAAAAGCATCTAACAAGGGGCTCAAAAACTGACTCTATTTTGTGTTCTCCCAAGGCAATGAGTTCTTTCCAAGGTTCGTGAGTGATTCTTCCCCTTTTGAGAGTCAAGCAAGCTAATAACCAATGTGGGAGGTTTTCCGTGTAAACACGTTCCTTAATTAAATAACCACAATTGATTCTACAGATATGTTCCTGACCCAATTCCCCACTTGTGCTCCAATCAAAGAAAAACCAAACGGTACTAGTAAGTATCCGTCAAAGTCTCAATGAGAACATCGTGATAGCATGGCTTTAGTTGGTTCAATTTTAAGGCTTAGGATATTGCAATCAATTGATATTTAAGTTTCACTTATAGGCCAGGTCCGCCTTGCAGTCCCGGTTTAACAAGTAAAAGCAGAAATAAAAATCAAGCAACAATCAAGGTCATGCTAATCATTACAGAAACTCATCTTGCAGGGGATTCGAGGAGGGTTGAGAAAATGCTTACCTCCCACTTTGTGCTAAAAATAAAAATGCGAAACAAGCGCACAAATGTGGGGAGAAGACGAGTTGAAGTCGACTAAGGGGAAACCGCTCCTTGGGTTTCAATCGTCCTTAGGAGTCGTTCCTTAGTAGACCCAAGGCTAGCTCCACAACCTTGCTCTACTACCCGCTTAGAACACACAATAATAAAATCCTAGCAACACCTACTTTAAAAATATTACAACCGCGACCCCTTCGTGGATCGAATAATTAAATAACTTACAAATCCCTTAATAATACTGAAAAAATTAGACTACTTAGTTAACCTCACGATCTCTCAACAGTAAAAATTTCAGCTAAGATGGACTTCTGGAGCGTCCTAGAAAAATCACGCAAAACTGGCAAAATCCCTGCCTGGATCTGCCTGTTCAGTGATTCCTGCAAATTTTCTCGTCTTGGGACGAGAAATTAAATAACTTTCGCTGCTCCAAAAATTCCGAAAACTTTAGGGCAAGTAAATCGCCCCGAAATCTTTCAACAGTAAAAATTTCAGCCGAAAAGGAGTTCTGGATCGTCCTGGATAATTCACGAAAAATTGGGCCGAATTCCTGCCGAAAACTCGACTCGAGATTGTTAATGAACAAAGTGATCTCGACTCGAGGTCGAGCCCACTTCAGAACAGTAACTTCAGAACAGTAACTTTTCGACTCGAGCCTTTTCAGATCCGTTTTCACTACAAGATCAACAAGAGGACCAAGTAACTAAAAACCTAAAAAGAATAATTAAAATAAAATCAAAAATTGAAGGGTGGGAAGGATAGAAGATGGATGATGTCCCAAAACAACTATTCTTCTTTGTACTTGAATGAGCTCCGTTCCTTAGAGCGGGAACGGTACCATTTTGGTGTTACAATATTTGTGTATTGTAAACCAAAAGATTATATTTGTAGATTTTCCTTCTTGTGCCTGTATAGATTGAGATCAAAGTAGACAAGTAACAAGCAAGGGTCGTACCCGCCTCAGAGGGAGAGATCTTAGCTCAAACACAATTAAGAACAATGGTTAAGAAACATCATTGAATCAATAATAAAAGTTGGAGAATTGATTCTACTTCCTACAGGCAATAAACAATAAATAAATCCTAACTTAAGAATATGGAAGAGAGAATTATATGATGACATAAGGGGAGTAGTAGGTTTCCACAAACTAGGTTATGCAATCATATCATGTTGTTCTTCATATTCAATCTATAATAATTAACAAGTCACCTCTCAGCTATTCCTATCAATTATTAATGCCTATAATAATCAATCCTCACCTCTCAGCTATTGAATTGAATTAAAACGGGATTCTATTATGTATACTATTGAATATGCTTCATTAATCAAATCCTCACCTCTCAGCTATTGAATCTAATTAACTCCACATATTATTCATAATTAAATCCTCACCTCTCAGCTATTGAATTTAATCATGAAAGGGTTCCAATAAAAGATACATATTACAAACATGCAGTAATCACCTCTCAGCTATTTCACCACACATCTACAATAAATATAATATTATTATCAAAACTAGGTCTCCCTAAATTCTAACAACAATATTTAATACCATGAATAACAATAGCATACAAACAATCATACTTACCTCATACTGCAGCTAGAAGTAAATAAGCATTAAGTACCTCGAATCACAATGAATAAGAAGAAACAACATAATAATCATACATCACCTAGAAAGCTTCCACTTTTCCCCCATGATGATTTAGCTACTCATACCAATGGAACAAATAATTAAATCAAAGAACATCATAATTGAAATCATGGATTGTAGTTTGGGCCAAGACCTTCAGTTTAATATGTCATGGACACCAATCGGATTTCTAGTTCTCCTTGTAGAGCATTTATAAGATTAAGATCCAAAATAGGAAGTCCGATCCATATGAGTCAACAGATTTGACCCAAAGTCTTCAGAAGTCAGCAGTTGACCGAAAAGTCAACCCTTGACCAAAAGTCAACCAAAGTTAACAGATTCCGCGGGTGCAAATATCTAATCTCCTTCATTTGTACAAATATCCAATCTTCTTCCCTTGTGCAAATAACACCTCTTTGCTTGCTTTTCTCGTCTTTTTGTGGGCTTTTACTCAATATTCGCATTTTGGCTCCGAAAACCTATATAAAGATAGAAATGCACTAATCAATAGATATAATACAATAATATAAGCTAAGTGCTAGACAAACAAGGTATTGTTCGGGGGATAAATATACACTTTTGAGGTCCGATCACTTACCATACCCGAAAAGTATGTGACAATGATTGCAGTTCACACTTGTTATCTTGTCGTCTTCTATAATCTCTTTAAAATCATTCCATACACCTGATATCTTTGCTCGTTTATGTACTCTAGATGGTTCTACTGTTTTTTCTTAAGTTGAAGCTTGCAAGTCGACTTGTTCATTTTTCATATCTGTAGGAGTTGCAGACAAAGCTTCTAAATCTATTGGATGCTCTTGATTTGATGTCAACATAACCTAACAAATCGTTACAAGAAATTATTTTGTATTGCAACAATAATCACATAATAATATTAGAAAAATATTAGAAAAGAAACTATAGAACTAAGAAGACTAAAACCAATAGAGAAAACTTGAAGGCATTTGATAAGTGGTAACAACTCCGATCCAAATATCCAAACAAGCTGTAATGAATTTTGTAATGTCATTTTACATTGAGTGGTTTGAATGTTATTTAAAAGTTTAAGAAAATAAAAGTCAGCTTATACTAACATAAAACCAAAATAGACTACATTAAGTCAGCAAGGTTGTCCACTTAACACTTTCACTTTGTGTTACTGTATTAAGATAAAAATTTGATTCTTGTTTTTAATCATGGCAACTAGTAATTTCAGTATTGTCATGTGATTTTATTAATAAAAAAAATACAATTACAAATTAAAATAAAGGCCAACATAATTTTGCACTCACACCAAAAGTATAAATTTTTGGACAGGCAAATATTGGAAGAATAACGTTGCAAAATTTTCTTCATATTAACACAAATCGAATTTGGCAATGGTGTGAAATAATAGATATTGTAGTTTAACAAAATTAGATTTCCATACACAGTACATATTGAAACAGATTCAGCCATGAGAGAGAGGATTTATTCAGATGAAGCCAAGAGAGAGAGGGAGAAAGAAGTACCTTTAGAGACGGTCTGGTTTCACTAATTTCTCTTCACCTTCACCAAATTCAATAGCTAAAAGAGGGTAATTAGAAGTAGTAGTAACCTGGACTATTTGTAACAAATGAAGTTGAAAATGATGAAAGATTTGTTGGGTTTGTTAATTGAATTGGGATTTTTGATGGATAGAAAGCTCTACCAATGGAAAACTGGTTTGAATCATTTGTTAATCGAATTCTTGATGATTCAACTCTTGCATCACCAATTGTATTGAACAAGTTGAAGAGGAATTTGTTAAAGTGAAGAAATTTTTTTGAAGTGAAAAGAAGAGAGAGAGAAAAGAAGATCAGAAGATAAAAAGAAAAATTAGTTGTGTTGGACGGACGGACGGACACGTTTTTGTGGCCCATAATGGACAAGGGGTAATATAGTAATAATTTGACGAGCTGCTCGGCTCGAGCTCGTGATGAGCTGAAAAACCTGCTAGAACTTGGCTCATTTAGGTAAACGAGCGAGCCGAGCTCTTATCAAGCAGAGCCTGAGTCGCTCGGCTCAAATTGCAACCCTATTCATGAGGATGACCAACTTGTATGTGAACCTGCATGTTCTGACAGTGAGGCAAGATCTATTGATGTGAGTGATGATGAACTAAGAGAAGTAAGAGTTGACCAAATGGAGGAAAGGAAGGGCAAAAAGAAGCAAAAAAAAAAAAAAACGAAGAAGAAGCACTACCTTTTCTTGATAATGCCCCAAGTTTTGGTGAAATAGATGGCAAGTGATATACCTGATAGTGATGACCATGACAGCCCCTCAGATAGTGGTGAAAAAGATGTTCCAAGAAGAAAGAAGCCCAAAGCCCTGTTTGGAACCCTAAAAAGGATGTGTTAACATTTATACCTGAACTATGGCAAAGATTCAAGGACACTCAACAGCTCAGAGATTGTATAACATGATATGCAATTAAGTTTGGTTTGGGTATATGGTTTGACAGAATTAGTAAAGACATTTGGCTTGCAAAGTGCCGTAAAGGATGTCCATGGAGGTTGTGGGCCACACAGATGACTGATTAGGACAGTATTCAGATAAAGTTATTAAATGAAGAACACATGTGTTCAACTACATGTGTGAAGATTGTCACTTCAGAATTTTTGGCTAAGATATACCATCAAAGATAGTTTGATAATCCACGGTGGAAATTGAAAGATTTTCAGGAAAATGTGTTGCATAAACATGCAATAGATATTACAATTAACATGTGTGGCAGAGCAAGGGCAAGAGCTGTGGGTGGTATTGACAGTGCTTTAATTGAGTATTATGCAAAGTCTAGAGACTATGGTGAAGAAATAGTTAAGAAGAACCCATGTGCAGTTGTGGATATAAAAGTGGAAAGAGCTCTACCAGGTGACCCCCCAACACTTAAAAGTATGTACATTTCTTTTTCTCCTATCATTGAAGGATTCTTGCAAGGATGTAGACCTATTGTTGGTCTTGATGGTTGCTTTCTTAAGGGTTATGTGAAGGGTGAATTGCTGACAGCTGTAGGTAGGGATGCAAAGAACTAAATGTTCCCCTTTGTTTGGGTTGTTGTCACAGTTGAGAATAAAGATTGGGGTTGGTTTCTTGAACATTTAATGGTTGATTTGAACACTACAACCATAGGATGTGTGTTAGATGGACTTTCATCACAGATAAACAGAAAGGTTTGGTTCCAGCAATTACAGATTTGTTGCCTGAACCTGAACATAGGATGTGTGTTAGGCATGTGTATTCTAACATGAGGAAAAGTTAGATGGGTGCACAACTGAAGGTTCTTTTTTCGTCTGCATCTAAGGCTGGTACAAGACAGGAGTTTGAACTTCATATGAATATACTTAAAAAAAATATCAGAGAAGGCATATAACTACCTGATGAAACAGGATCCCATACATTGGTCTAGGGTTTTTTTCTCTAAAAATGTTTGTTGTGAAGCTGTGGAGAATAACATGTGTAAGACATTCGAAGGAAATATTATTGAGGCAAGAGGTAAACTCATTATTTGGATGTTAGGATCCATTAAAAAGTATGTAATATGGAGGATGGAAAGTGTAAGGGTACTATATACAACATACATGTGGCACCATCTCTACCGTCCATCATGGTGCCACATGTCAACATCTAATGGGCTCTCTCTTGATGGCACAAGTTACAAAGTTAAGCCTTATTATTACAAAGATATTTTCCCCATTATTACCCTATTAATTGCTAAGAATGGAGTTACATTGTAGCCTATAAATATAAAGGCAAACTACTCATCTTCTCATGGTCTCATGGTGAATCATACACAAGACCTCAACACTCTCTCATGAGACCTCACCTCTCAGGTCTCATCTCTCTCTTGAGCTCTCTCCATTATCGAGCTCCCATTTTGTATCACCACTACTATAATAACGTTCATTCTCTCTCTCCGTGGATGTAGGCACAATTGCCGAACCACGTATACAATGGTGTTCACGTCTCTACTTTATTATTGTTCATATCATACACATCATCATCTTTCATTAATGTATTGACCGACCTCACAAATATGGTTAATATATTTGGCGCCGACTACAGGGACTTGGGATTTTCTCAGCGAATTCCACCCACCAACCCCACCGAACACCATTGTTCTAAGGTTCTCAGATGGTGATTTTCAAGAAATTCATTGAATTTGAAAAGATAGAATTGCAACTCACAGTTGGGGGCTTGGAGCAAATTGTTTACACAATTACTGGACTCGACAGAAGCAAGATAAGTATCACTTTAATATTTTTTGGTGATTGAAATGAGGCACCGAGCTATCAAGGAGCGACCTCATCATCTACTGTTTATTCTACACAGTTTCACATATATTTATCTGGTGATATATTTTTATGTACAAATATCAGTTTACATTCTCATTATATTGATATGTTTAATTATCAATTCAACATGTGGCCATGGTTCAACAACTTATTTCAGATCCATTTGCAATGCCACATCAATTCTCGTGGTTATTTACAAAAAACCATGGAATGGATTCAGTTACTGATTCACATTTTTTACCTTGGTCATATGGTCTTTCAAGTTCAGGTCTCTCATCGTGACCTCGACAGGTCTACCAACGACCTCTCAGGTCTCGTCGCGACCTCACCAGGTCCTTCATGCCAGGTCCTTCATACCAGGTCCTTCATGCCAGGTCCTTCATGCCAGGTCCTTCATACCAGGTCTTTCATGCCAGGTCCTTCATACCAGGTCCTTCATGCCAAGTCCTTCATACCAGGTCCTTCATGCCAGGTCCTTCATACCAGGTCCTTCATCGCGACCTCACCAGGTCTATCAACGACCTCCTCAAATTACAGGTCTTTCAACGACCTCAAGAATATTTATGCCATACAGGGGGCTATTCTCACTTTATCTAATGAAATTAACTTATTATTAGCACAATTAGCTATTAATGATATTTTTTGTAGCTCTCTCTATGTGCAGGTCACATGAACACGACCTCACTCCCCATGAGCTATTTTTGCACAAATGTGCCACATTGCTTTCACTGAACTCTTTACAAGTGAAATGTTTGATATACAATACGGCCACCCTCATTGACTAGTGAGTCACTCGTATGCGGGACGACCTCAAACACAATTCTCTAGCCACACGCCTGGTCGAACGCATTCACTCTCAACGCAATGCAGACCCACAAAGGCCACATGCCCGAGAATTGTCAAACAGGTCTCCACGCTGCGACCATTCACTAGATCGGGCACCAAAAGGTTCCAAGTAACTCTCAAAACACTTGGTCAACCAATGCTCTTTCTCAAACGAGCTACATGTGCACTCCAAAGTGCCACATCTATCGAAATGTCCAATCACAAGGCGACAAAGATAGTACATACAAAACTCTTACTAAATTTTATAATATTTCACATGCTAACATTATCAACAAGTATCAGGTCTATGCAACTCGACCACAAAAAGACAACCACCCATGTATGCAAGAAGACCCACTTCAGTACGACCTGCTTGCAGCTGTCCATCTCGTCTACATGCCTTCTGAACGAGCTACCAGGTCTCCCTGGAACTAACTAGCTCGCTATACACAAATTCATGATCGAGTTGCCATTACCACAAGGGACCTTCATCGCGTCCTGCAAATCTCAATGATCAAGCTCATCAAAATTTGGGGCGGATCGACTTCGTTAAAGAACCCCATATTTCATTCATCTTGGGGGCTGGATCGATTCGATTACTTCTTTTCAGCCCGAACTCCGTTCAACCTAAAAAGAGGGGGCTTATATAGGGGTACTATATACAACATACATGTGGCACCATCTCTACCGTCCATCATGGTGCCACATGTCAACATCTAATGGGCTCTCTCTTGATGGCACAAGTTACAAAGTTAAGCCTTATTATTACAAAGATATTTTCCCCATTATTACCCTATTAATTGCTAAGAATGGAGTTACATTGTAGCCTATAAATATAAAGGCAAACTACTCATCTTCTCATGGTCTCATGGTGAATCATAGACAAGACCTCAACACTCTCTCATGAGACCTCACCTCTCAGGTCTCATCTCTCTCTTGAGCTCTCTCCATTATCGAGCTCCCATTTTGTATCACCACTACTATAATAAAGTTCATTCTCTCTCTCCGTGGATGTAGGCACAATTGCCGAACCACGTATACAATGGTGTTCACGTCTCTACTTTATTATTGTTCATATCATACACATCATCATCTTTCATTAATGTATTGACCGACCTCACAAATATGGTTAATACAGAAAAGAATAGAAATGCAATTGAAAGGTGGCAGGTGAAAGATAAATTCTGTCCAAGAATTAGGAAGAAGTTTGAAGAAAACAGGATGGCTAATAGATTTTGGAGGTGTTATTACAATGAAAATAGAAAGTTTGAAATTTCATTGGGTGAAGAGCAATTATTATGATATTGAACCCCAACAATAGAAATTGTTCATGCGCAAAGTGTGGGAATTGAGTGGAATACCTTGTTGTCATGCTATCAGAGCAATCTCTTATCTAAAGGAGCATCCCGAGGACTACATAGCTGACTGGTACACTGTTGAGAAATGGAGGAAGGCATATGATCATTACATTGAACCACTTGATGACCCCATGATGTGGCCAAAGTCCAACTGTGAACCTCTTTTACCACCCTTGGCCAAAGTAGACCAAAGAAGGCTAGAAATAAGAATGCTAATGAAGAAAAGAAGAGTAAGGGTGGAGGAGTCAGAATTTCAAAAGCTGGTGTGAAAATGAGTTGTAGTAATTGTGGAGTACAAGGACATAATAAGTCAAGATGCAACTTACCTCCAAGACCATATCCATTACCTGTAAGTAATTATATTTTATTCTTGTTTACAAACAATATTTTTTTTTACAATAATTTATTGTTTACAAGTAATAAATTTTTTTACCCATGGTTTGGATTTAATTTGCAGAGGAAAAGGTATTCTAAAGGAGTGGAGCATCCATGTCCAGTTAGGCCAACAAAATTGACAGTAAGTATAATGTATAGTTAGAAATGCTTGGATATATTGTTTATATAATTTTACAAAATCTATTATATTACAAGCAGTTTAGAAGAAATGGAGCTGCTCAATCATCTGCAAATGCAGCTACTCAATCATCTGCAATTGCACAGGGAACACAAGGTGGTAAGAGGAAGAGACAATCAAATGGGGATGCACAAGGAAAAACAAAGACTAAAAAAGGAGCACATACATCTCAGGTTTTGAGCTCCCAGACTGCACAAGCATCCCAGAGCACACAAGCTGTCAGAAGGTCTCCTAGGAAACACACAACTTCCAAAATTACTCAGGCAAAGGCTGCACGAGGATCACAAGCTCCAAAAGTTGTTCCAGCTCCACAAGCACCAAAGAAAGATAAAGAAAAAGTTTTACAACCTTCTCAAGCATCACAAGCACTGAAGAAGGATAAGGGAAATGCTACAGAAGCTTCACAAACATCACAAGTACCAAAGAAGGTTAATTGGTAAGTCAGCAACACAAGACTTGGCAGCTAAACTGACAACAACTTCTAGGGTAGGTTCTAAATTCTCTTTAAGGAAGGTTGCAGAAAGAAGTACTGCAGGGTCAAAGAAAAATGATGGTGGAAACAAAACCTTAGACAGGAAACCTCATGTGCTTGATAAGTGGATTTCCTCAAGGAAGAAACCTAAATTTGGTTGCTACAAGTTGATGTTGTTTTGGCCTTGGCAGATGAATGTTTTTAGACAAATGTGTTTTTTATTTTTGGGTTTTGGCCTTGGGCAGATAATTATGGACAAATATGGTTTTATATTTTTAGACAAATGTTGTTTTTTGTTTTTGGCGGATGAATCTGTAAGAATTATATTTTGGATAAATCAATCTTATATATATATATATATATATATTATGTGTGTAGCTGTATATTTGTAGGAAATTTACTGTCATGCTATGGAAATTTATGTGTGTATCTGTATATCTGTAAGTATGTAACAATTCAACGAATAGTAGTGGTGCACTTCCAATTCATCCCAAATTCATCTGAATTGTAAATATATGTTTAATTTGTAATGAACTTCCATATGTCATGTGTAATGCACAAAACAAAAGTTATGCAACTGAGATACATAGAGAACCATATACAAAATTTATCCAAAACTAAATTGCAAGACCATTCAATTCAAAACCATCATCCATTCACAATCTCCAAATTCAACACAAAATGCAACATTCATTTTTAGCAAACTACATAGAGAACCAAAACAAAACAAAAATACAGAAAAGAATTATCTTCTTCATCCTCCTAGCAACATTCTCAACTTCCTTCTCCAATTCTTGAGCTCTCGTCTTCCATTTCAAGGTATTTTCTTCTTCCTTATTTATATTCTTCTTCAAAGTAGTTACCTTGATTTCCAACTCCTCATTCCTCTCTTTCAATGCATCAATTTGAGCATACATACCCTATAATCGATCTCGAGGAGTGGGGTAAGCTTCATCAACCCATTTGAAGTGTTGACACCGAAATACACAACCATTCCTTTTGACATATTTCGAGCAACCAAAGAATATTCTACCTGCATTTTCATCTGTCCAAGCCATTTTCAAGGGAGAAGGTGAAGATTACAAGCAATGGTTTTATGAACTGTTTGAACTTGAAGAAGACATTCTAATAGAGAAAGAAATTGTAGAAATTAGGTTTTTGATTTGGGAATTAGGTTTTCGGATGAGAACAGTTGGATTTGGGGATTTTGTATTCTTATATAAGAGAGAAAACGATCACGCGCTCCTCACATGCTATAAACATTACCTAGTCAGCAAACAAATTTACACAGTCAGAAAAAAATAAAATAAATAATACAGTCAGCAAATATTAACGTCTGTTAGAACTCCGTTGACGACAATAATTGCATAAATTGATATAACTTGATAGTTTGATGATAATTTTAAACCTAATTTTCTTTGTTGCATAAGTTGGGAATTGGACCCTAGTTTGTTGTATAAGTCGACAGTTTATCTTTTGTGATAATATCATGTTATCAGTGTTCTACTTTATATTGGAATAAAACTTAAAGGTGATAACATGATGTTATCACAGGAATTGCCCTAGATAACATGATGTTATTATTCTACTTGTAAGAAAACATTATATATATATTTGAAAACAAAATTTCATTACCTCTTCATTTTCTTGTTCTTCATCCTCATCCTCTTCATTTTCTTGTTCTTCATCCTCATCCTCTTCATTTTCTTATTCTTCATCATTTTCATCATCTTGTTGTTATTCTTCTTCTTCCTTTTCCTCTTCATTTTTTTGGGTATTTAGGTTTTAGTCATTTTATGTATATACTATTTAGGGAATAGTCACTTAAGTACCATTAATTAGGCTTTGGTCACGAACCGGTAGTTAAACTAGACAACATTTCAAAATGGCAGAAATACCCTTCCTGAAAAAACATGTGTAGCACTTCCACCCTCTTCTTTGCAACACCAATATCTTCTATAATGGTGTTATTCATAGATCATAACCACCGGATCCCGGTATCTATCTTTTTTCGTTGTCTTCATTCTATCCCCATCTTTATAATTTTTACTAATCCAATATGAACAAACTCTTCCACCACCATTCTCTCAAAGCAACACTCAAATATCCTACAATTTTCTTCTAAATCACTCTATTTTCATTCCCTTCAAACTCAAATTCAAAAAACAAACATCAAACCAATCATTAAATTGAAGCACTATTCATTCATTCACTCAACTAAATATGTGAAATAAAAAATTGAAAAAGTAATGGTTGCCGAAGTGAATCTAACTGGTGTTGAACAAAACCCATATTGAGATTGGGTATATTTCCTTTGTGATTTTAATTTTTTAAAGAGATAGGTGGTGGTGGATAATGGTGTTAGAGAGAAAAGTGGTGGTGGATGGTTATGTTAGAGAGAGAGAGAGGGAGGTGGTGATCGACGATGGTGCAAAAGAGGGAGAGGTGGTGGTGGGCGGTGGTGATGTGGTGGATTGGTTTAGAGAGAGAGAAAGCTAGCTGATGTTGCTGGTGTACTGGTGTGGCAGGAGATGAAAAAGAAAGCTAGCTGGTGGTGGTGGTGGTGATGTTTTTTAGTTTTCATGTTTTGTTATAATTTTAAGTAATCATGTGCAGTGCACATGACTTTCAGGGGTAATTTAGCTATTTAAGAAAATATTCTGGTTAAACCCAATTTTTTTGTAACTTGGGTCGAACCAAGTGATTAAAACCTAATTAATCGAACTTAAATGACTATTACGTAAATAGTATATACATAATGTGACTAAAAACCTAAATACCCTATTTTTTTTCTTGTTTTTGGCTTTTGTTTTATCTTTTGTGGTTTTTCGACGTCATCATCTTCGTCACTCTAAAACATAAGCAATGTTAGTCACAAATGTCATACAAGAATCCAGTGAACATAAATTTAATAGATATAAGTAATTGTATAATCATTACCTCTTCATAGAGTGAACCTAACTGTGTAGGAGAAACATGTCTGGAATCTTCACGATTGTCACTTGAAGAAATCTAGTTTTATCAAACAAAACACAAAAAGAAAACAGAATTATTATATTTTCTTAAATATAAAACTTCGGTTATATTTAAGAAAATAATAACATGATGTTATCACAGTACAAATCCACTGATAACATCATGTTATCATCTTTAAAATTGGTGGTAAGGAAACATGAAAGGGAAGAGACTATGTTATATGTGTTTATAGAGGAAATTACCTCATTAGAACGTGAACTGGATGATGTCTGAGGATAAGACATTTCCTTTTCTTGTGCCTTTGGGTTTGGACTTGAACCCTATTTTAGATAAGAAAAAATATATTATGTAGAATTCTGAAACAAATCGTCCAGGCAAAACCACGAATGATAATAGGCAAAGTCTTACCTCCTCAGTTAGTTTCACAAGTTGTTTAGGCCAAGCAATGAATGATTCGTGGATATCTTTAATGGTTTCCATGTTATTTGTAGGTACTAGAAGACGTGCTTTTGGAAACATTACATTATCAATGCTCACTTGTACGTTGTCCTCACCTAAATGTATACCATGGATGAGTTCTTCAGGTCCACTCTTTTCATAGACACGACCATAAGCAATAATCTTACTTAACCTATGTAAACTCAAAATACATTTCTGTCATAATACACAAACAAGTATTAACACTATGAACAATATTAACACTATGTGTGGCAGGTTTTGGTCAAGTTGATGTAGTAGCTTAGCATAAGCTTAAAGCATGGTACCTTAGATGTCATCAGCTGGGAACTACAATGCCTTGTTCTTGTTTTGGTCGTCGTCATCCTAGCCATGTTCATCCTCTTCTCCACTACTAGAACTAGAACTTGAACCTTAAAAAAAAAAAAATTATAATGAATATTGAAATGAGGTTATCACCTTCAATTTCATTCCAAAGCAAAATAAAAATAAAAAAAGGTGATAACATCATGTTATCAAAGTACAAGCCCACTGATATCATGATGTTATCACCTTCAGTTTCATTCCAAAGACAAAAAAAAAAAAAAAAAAAAAAAAAAAAAAAAATGATAACATCATGTTATCACAATACAAGCCCATTGATATCATGATGTTATCACCTTCAGTTTCATTCCAAAGACAAATAAAAATAAAAATAAAAAATGTGATAACATCATGTTATCACAATACAAGCCCACTGATATCATGATGTTATCACCTTCAATTTCATTCCATCAGACAAATAAAAAAAATAAAAAAAATAACATCATGTTATTAAAATACAATCCCACTGATATTATGATGTTATCACCTTCAGTTTCATTCCAAAGACAAATAAAAATAAAAATAAAAAAGGTGATAACATCATGTTATCACAATACAAGCCCACTGATATCATGATGTTATCACCTTCAGTTTCATTCCAAAGACAAATAAAAATAAAAATAAAAAGGTGATAACATCATGTTATCATAATACAAGCCCATTGATATCATGATGTTATCATCTTCAGTTTCATTGGTATGATCAGACCTGTAATCACATTTATTCGTTATGATCATAATTATGATCACACATAAATCACAACACAAGTATGTATGGTCACATTTAATTTTTTATGATCAGACCTGTAATCACATTTATTTATTATAATCATAGTTTTGATCATATATAAACATTTTATGATCATGAGTATGATTGCATTTGTGATCACATAAATCAAAGGGACAAATGTGTATGACACGTATAATCATAATGGCAATCACATGTATATATAGTTAAATTTAGAATTTCGAAAAAAGTAGACTATATGATTACAGGTCTGATCGTAAACATTTATCCTTTTGACAAAGTCAAAATCCGGGTTTGTCCTTTTAGCAAATTATTAACTACGTTTGTTGTTGAGAGCCGGTATCCAAGCCCCACCATTGGTAATTAGTTCCCAACTGGTAATCCCACCTCACCCGAGTTCAATTAGTTAGTATTCCAACCCCACCTAGTAAATACACCCAAATAAATATCTAATTTGAAAATTAGAATTTTCAGTTTTTCTTTCTGTCTAAAAAAAAAAAAGTTTCTCCACTTTTATTAGTCATTTTGAGAAGTTTCTTCTATGTTTTTCTTTTTTAAAAACTGATTTTTTTAGTTTAAAGAAGTAGATACATAAAAAAGAATAGAGAAGAATCTGTTTTTAATTAATAGGGTCATAGACTCATAGGGAAGATGGAAGAAAATTAGGTTTGGTATGGAGTGTGTTTACTGGAAAAATAGGAGAGAGGTGAGGTGCAAAAACTAGGGCATACTCATTTTTCTCTATAATTATTTAGGATATAACCGGTATTAGTAAATTTATTTAGTGGGATTAATTACCAATTGGTGGGGCTTGAATACCGGCTCTCTTGTTCTTTTGATAGTGACAATTTAAAGTTTGTCCTTTTAACTAAAAAATATTGGAATAAGGTTTTACGGCCTAATTCTTTGTTTAGGAATCTGATTGTTATTCATATTTGTAGCTAAAAATATTTTAATTTTACTGGAATCAGTAAATTGATAGTATAAATTATGAGATTTAAATTTAGACTATGACTTAAAGTGTCTATTGAAGTCATTTGTATGTACTATCTAGTCAATTTGAGAGAGTCTAGAAGATGAACCATATTTGGTACCATATAATTTACCAAAAAAAAACACAAATTTGGTACCAACCAAAGACACAAAAACGCCAGCAGCAGAGGGGGAAAAAAACATTTGGTAACGAAGAATCGCTTTAAACGGGTGGGTGTTGACGTGCAGCTTAAGTTGAGCGGTTCTTTTTTGTCCGCTCAAGTGTGGTATTAAATTTCAACAAAAACACCAAATTTTCACAAAATTTAATGATTGGTTTGATGAAATTTTGGCAAACTCTAATTTGATTATCAAATTTTGATGGACCATTAGAAATGGGTTTTTTTTTTTTTTTTTGCCAAATTTTAGTTTGATTTTATGTTTGGTGAACCATTAGAGATGCCTTAAATCAAGTTATTATCAAGGTACCAAATGAAGAGACGTTTTAGGACAAAATGGACTTCATTTAGGCCGACAAAACTACTTAGACCATAAGTTGAACTGAGCAGACTGTCATTCACATTAAAATTAAATCCTCCTTCTAATGTACGGTAGATACATGCTTTAGGAGAGTGCTCCTCCTAAGTGCTGTACTGCGGAATTTTTCTACAAAGGTGATGGTTGTGCTACTTTCCCCACAGCACAGCCATAAAAAGAATTCAGATGAGGAGTGGTTTACGTTTTTGTAATAATTAAAAACAACAATAAATCAATCAATTCAACAACCAGTAAACCCGATAATTGTGAGATGAAAACCTTCCAACTGTATCAATTCCTACTGTGGTACTAATATGATCATACAAATTGAAAAGCAAGTCAGCTGAGTGTTGCGCATAAACAACATCAACAACAACAATTTTCACATTACATATTTACATGGTACTGAATCAACTAACCTCTTCACACACTCCCTACAAGTCTTGTTCATCACATAGCACTAGCTTCCCACCTTTCTCACACAACCCTTGTTCACCAACCGAATTAACTACCTTCCCATAACTATATTTCAAAGGCATTCTTCCCAAAACCTTATGAAACTCTCTTATACAATCCCCTCTTCTCTTCCTATGCTCTCTTCTCCTACTACTCAATCCCACATCTCTTTCTCCTTCTTCTCCATTTTGATTTCTTGAATCTCCATGATCCCTCAATTTCTTTGCATCAACCAAAATCGGTCCAGAACTCACTTCACTTGACACAACAAAATTCATCAAAATATCCTCACAATTCATCATTTCATCAACCACATTTCTCAATTTCACCATCTTCATATCATTATCACTACCACTACCACTACCACTACCACTACCACAGCTATATTTATACAAATAATTGGTATTCAATATCATAAACTTAGTAAGCAAAATAGAATACTTATCATAATGAACACTATAAATCCAAGATTTCTTTAACAAATCAAAATCATGAGATCTTGCAAAAAACCCAATCATACTTTCTTGATGTGTACTCCAAATCTTGAATGCAAACTCAAAAGATTCTCTATCAATTTCAACATCGTCATCGCATATCGCAACGGCACGCGTTGTAATTGAGGGTCTTGGAAAAAATCTAGCGTTTAAACTTTGAGTAGATTGACGAAGAACAGAGATTTGTGCACCAAAGGAATAAAATGTGAGATTATTTGATAATTCAGTTAGGGTTTTAAGTGGAGTAGTAGTGTTTCCCCATAGAATAAGTACAGAGTCAACTGAAGGGAAAGAAGCATATGTGGAAGCAATTGAACGGAGAAGATGGATTCGGGATTCGGAAAAACCGTTGATTAATACGGTGATTTGATCGGAACGAAGAGTTCGTTGATTAGGGTTTAGGGTTTTACATGGATCAGAAAGAGTTCGAAGAGAGAAGACAAGAGAGTTCAGTGAAAGAAGAATGAAGAAGAAGAAGAAGAAGAAGAAGATTCTCATTGCGGAAATGGAGAAGTTCTTCAGATCTCTGTGAATCGAGATTCATTAGTGGAGATGAATGACGTGGCAATAATTCTACAATGGCAATCTTGTGATTTATTTGAATAAGAAGGGCTATGTTTTAGTCTACCATATCCACTATGAAGACAATGTGATGAGTGGGAGTGTTCATTGTTCTATCTTGTTCAAGCTTCAACTCAAAATGGCGATTTCTCTGTTAAGTACAAAGTTGAGATTAATTCAACAGTTGCCATCTTCTTCATCTTCAACAAAGAGGAGTTCTTTAAAGCCGTCACGCTGCTCAACTCTTCAACAAACCCAACCACAGGTAGTAAGTAGCTAGGTGAAGTTAACTTAAAGTTATGATGATATGGTGTATTTGGTAGCTATTAGCTAATTGAATTTCTTGACATTATGAATATTCGACCGACGTTAAGAGGTCCTTTTAGAGTCGGGTGGAACTCAAACTCGTGTTTGTCCCTTTTTTTCATTTTTAATTTTTGTCTGTCCGTCTTTTTTCTTTCTTTTTTTGAAATCTCTCTTCTTTTCTCTCTTTTTTCTTCTTCTCTTCCCCTAACGTTGGTCTCCACCGTATCACGGTTCTATATTTATATTTATGGTTGATAGATTCTTGTTAGAACTCAATGGAGAATTATTTTGATATTTAAATGTTCCCAAGGGCTGGTTGTGTTGCTTAATTAGTTAGTATCCCTCAAAAAATTCCAAAGAAAAATTACTAGTTAAGAACATGGGTTATTCAAGGATTTAATGAATGTGCTTCTATCGCTAATATCACAATCAAGGAAGATGCAAATGCAGATAAAGGTCTGCAGTTCTGTAAGAACACGAAGTCTTTGCTGTAGTTCTATATGCTCGGTTGGTATTTTGTGGTAATATCATGTTGGAACCACCTACTAAATCGCTGCCCTCGTTCTAGTTCATTCTTTGAGAATGCAAATTTGAAGGGATACCAAGCACAGCCTGGCAGTGAATGGTCTCTGAATCCAATTGTTGACACCGAAAATGCTCAGTCCAAGTTGCATGTATCCCAAATAAATAGGGTGAAGCAGAATAATGATCTATGTTTTTATGGAAACATATTTTCTTCTCAGACTAGTATAACCTGATGCCTAAAGAGGTGGCTTTTGATCATATCTATATCACACACACACACATACACACACCCCTTGAACCTAACTGTATCATACCTGATGGCTGATGCCTAAAGAGGTGGCAACATGTTTCAAGTTTTAGATTTAGTAGTTTGCAGTTCTCCATTGTATTGTAATCATACTTATCAAAAACTTGTGAGTTGTGAAGTTGTGATCTACCTTGAACCTAAGTACCTAACTGTATCTTACTTCAAAGGAGAATGCAGGAATCATGTGTGAACCCTGTGGCAGTAGAGGATGGTTGCTTTGTGGATTTTGTAATGGACAAAAGACTAATGTGAAAGCTGGGAATAACCGGATCTATCGCCGTTGCCCATCTTGCAGAGCTGTAAGTTCTTTCAAAGTTTCAGGATAAGTCTGGTCACTAGTGATGACTTCATTACAAACTTTCTTCTAGTGTAATGCACAGTATTAGACTTGGCTTTGAAGGACAAATGTCTAACGTATCTTACCTACGGATCTCCTTGGCCAATAATCAACTTGCTCCTATCCTAAACATCCAGTCATCAAATGATTTTTGCATTTGGTAGTTGTGTGTTTGTTCTTTTCGACATGGAAAATGATTGTTTATGTCTGTTGATTTGGATAAGATCTTAACAAATCAATTGTTAATTCTTTAATTGTGTATATGGAATACCCTTGATCTTGAAGTACTGTCCAGTTCAGTAGGAAAACGCTGTAATCAAGAGACTTGTTTGGTGGACTAAAAATTCTTCTTTGGTGAATGATAAACTCAGTGCCTAAATCTCGCTAAAAGCATAGTAGCCTGTTCAACATAATAACATTTGTTTTATCACTCTGCAGGTTGGATATGTCTTGTGTTCAAAGTGCAAAGTTTATAAATGTGTCACATTTCCAGACTACAGTGATAGCGAGCCATGATAATACCTGTACCAAGCTACAGGGCTTGTTTCCTTCATTTACTTGAGCTTTAGAAATATACGCTTGCAGAGGTGTACTGTCTGCAAGGATAAAGTGTGCACAACGCCATCACTAGAGGTAGATGTATGAGTGTATGGCCTACTATTGTGCTACAAGTTTTTATGCATGTACGTGCGAGAAAGCCGCAAATGGGCAAATGGCCACTCATGTAAGGAATTATTGCAGGTGTAGAAGTTCAAATTTACTATGAGGTTAATGTAATGTGACTGATTGCGCCTGTGTTAATGTTACAACTTGCAAAGTTTCATGTGTATAGCTATTGTTAGTTTGCCACTAGTAGATTTTATTTCCGAATCGGGGGAAAACTCTTCACTCCCTGAGAAGATTTCTTGCATTTTTCATTTATGGGATCCTTTTAACTTTAAAAAACATGGGTCCAAATCTCGCATTCCATCCGACGCCACAATAATAATCACTGGGACAAAAAAATTTCAAATGATCTGAATATCTGTTGTAAATTAGATGATATAAGTAGATTTTTTTTTCCACCAATACATTCTAGACTTCGAATGCTTGATGATTTCCATACCCATTCACGGTGATACATGTATAAATTAAAAGTATTACTGTTGATATGCTGATCATGCCATATTGCCGCGAATGATTGTATATAATAATGTTTTTTTTTTTTTGATAGGAAGTTTCAACTTTATTCAAAACAAGTCAAGATTACAGTCCAGATCAGCATACCAACCGGTATCGTCAGGTTTGGAAAGATCAGCAACAAAAACAAGACACAACAGAAACTAACTCCCCTATCAACCTATGCCTTGCACAAGGGAGTCCCAGTTCAAGAGCAGCTCTGTAAATCTGTGGTTGCTTCTGCTTTCATCTGTGGACATCCAATTCCATAGGTATGCCAGCACTTCCCTATGCACCTGTTGAAGATTCGTGAGTTGCCCCCTAAAAACTCTATCATTTCTAGCCCTCCACACACCCCACAACACAGCATAGGGGACTAGGCGCCACAACTTTGACGCAAAAGCCGAAGCATTGATATGTGGCCATGCTCTTAAGAGAGATTCAACAGTAAGAAAATTAAAGAGATTAAAATTCTGACCTGCTAAAGGTGACAGAAATTTGGCCCAAATGCCAGGGACAAAATCACAGTGTAAAAAGAGATGCCCCATAGATTCTTCTTGAGACAGACACATATAACAGTTAGGTTCCAGCTCCATTCCTCTAGCATTTAAATTTTCCAAAGTATGGGTTTTCCCATGCAGTAAAACGTGATGAAGAATTTTACTTTCGACGGGATACAGACTGACCAAATGAGCTGCATACAAGAGCGAATCAAGGGGGTCTGAATTCTACCATTTGGTCTCACCAAGTGTTCATAGAAGCTTTTTACACTGAAACATTGTATATAATAATGTTGTTAGCACCATCTAACACTTGTCAGAGAATTTTATATGTGTAGCTTACTTGTATGTGGGTGTGTACATCCAATCACAAAATGCCATGTGGCACTAATAATATAACCTAGTATGGGTTTAGTTAACCCTAGTGGGCTTGATCAGTTTTTCAACCATTTTATAGACACGTGGCATCATATGATTGGGTGTACACACCCACATACAAGTTGGCTACACATATAAAATTTTTTGCACTTTAGTTTACGAACGAAAATTAGTAGACATCAAACCGTTTTTATTTCTTAACATAGTAATTATTGGGCTACAGCAAGAGAAATAACACAGAATAAGCCACAAGCATGAACACTATTTGTTACGAATTTATTTTTAAAACAATCCGCAAGCTAGGCTTGGTAAAGACCAATTCATGACTCAGAAATACTCCTAGAATAATCTTGAATCTAGATAATGTTTCTTAATATGAAGTAATTCACTGACAGCCGAACAAGTGACTCCAACTGTAATGGTAGAAATCTTCTAATCCAGCTTGGGTGTTGCTTTGCTTCATAATGTTGACTACTTCAGTGTTGAGAACCCAAAATATGTGCAATATAACAATTGTAAAGCAAGCAAGAATAAACCAAACAGAAAGTAAATAACACACAGGAATTTTTTTAACGTGGTAAAACCCAATATGGGAAACGTCCACGGTTGTCCTCGCGACAACAAATAAATCCACTAGATGAAAAGAGATGTACAAACCTATCAACTACCTGCAATCACTGCGAGTTGACACTACTGGTTATCTCTAACACCTTGACTTCACCAGAGCACCTTGGTGTACGCACAAGACACTCGACTTCTTGATGAACACACAAGAAGACTCGAAGCCGATCTATCTAACAAGCTTACACCAGAGTTCCTTGATGAACACACAAGGATACTCGACTTCTTGATGAACACACAAGAAGACTCGAAGCTAAATCACTATTCAACAATGAAGAAGAAGATGAATAGGGAAGAAGGAAGAAGAAGATGAATGGGGAAGAAGAAGATGAGTTCAATCACCAAAACAACCTAAACCAAAACCTAAACAAACTCCAAGACTAGAGATGAATTGGACGGCCAAAGAACTAACTTATCCTTTGGAAGAGAAACCCTATTTATACTTAGGGTTGGAGAACACATAAAATGGGCCGAAATAGTGAAAAACCACATTGGACGTACGTACGTCGATATGACGTTCGTACGTCTCAAACCGAAATAAACCTGCTGACTACTTGGACGTACGAACGTCCTAAGAAGGTACGTACGTCCAGACCAAACAAACTTTCTGCTGACATACCATACGTACGTACGTCCTGAAGAGGTACGTACGTCCTGAACCAAACACCATACTTGAGACACACGACGCAAAGACAAGGACACGGGACGACGCGCGTACAACAAGGTTTTCTTAACAATGAACTCAAGGCGAAGTAACCAAGGACGACCAATGTCACAAAATTGATGTCAAACCACTTCGTGCCGGTTTCAATCTCCCCCTTTGACATTGATTTTGTGACAAAAACCTATGACTCTAATAGCACTTATAAAACGTGCTTACAAACCCAAACCATGGCATTTATAAAACATGCCTACAAAAACACTCATAGAGAAATGCATACCAAATCACCAACACTTGATAACCAGCTTGAATAAGACGCTTTACCCATCAGAGACCGAACGGAAGCAACAAGAAATTCTGAAACAATCAAAGAGCCAACAGAAGTTCCTCGAACAACTCCCCCATACTTCATGAGCTCCAAAGTTTGACACTCGAGCTCCCCCATAACTGTAGCATACTTGAAACATGACCCAAAACTGTACAACCTCTAAACATCAACACGTTCACTCCCCCATACTTGTAGCATACCTGCAACATGACCCAAGAATACACTAACAAAGGAAGAAACGAATGTTAGTATTAGAGTCATAAATCTCCCCCTTTTTGTCACAAATGAAGCAAGGTAACAAAAGAAAGAGAAAAGAAAAATACCAAACCATAACAAATAAGATTAAAGAAGAAAAGAAAGAGAACAATCATGTTAACAACAAAAAGGATATGCAACGGAAGCCATAACATAAACACTTGTTAACACGATGTCAATACAAAGAATTCTCCCCCTAAAGAAAATCTTCACCTAAATGCAATGCATATGAGAAAGATGCACCTAGAACAAACAAACCAAATAAGGATATTTGAAACACACAAAGAACCAAGCATACAAGGGTAGAAGAGAGTAAAGAGAAAACCATACCATAGATCTGGAATCCATGACACACAAAACTAAAAAACATGAGAGAGATCTAGGCATATAAATGAAGAAGAAAGAGTACCAACACAGACACAAGAAGGAAGATTAGATAATAACCAAAACGAGATAAGAAGGAGATAGTGAAAAGACACTGAATACTTATATAGGTGACAGAGGGAAGAAAAGAAAACATAACATGAATCCCTGATAGAAACCAAGAGAAACCTATACATAGAAGAAAGAGGCAGGACACCAACAATCGGAACAAATGATTCACTAGAATATCACTTTAAACAACCGACCATAACCACCTGAGATAGATTCCAGAGAAACGACTTCATAGTAGCAAGTTATCTAGAGAAAAAGATCAAACAAACAAAAAGGAAGAAATACCATACCTGATGAAATTGGGAAGGTACAATAATGACCAAGAACCAAATAGTCAAACCTGTGAGAAATGTGCAAGAAAAGAACATGCGAAAAGAGAAAGAAGAAGAGATAAACAATAGTTAGTAGGATATATGAAAGAGAATAGGGAAACCATGCATATTAGACACATCCAACAATATCCCATGACAAAACTACAGGAATATGAGTATCTGCAGGAAGAGATTCGTAAAGTATAAGAAAATCCATTGAGAATCCATGGGGAAATCCAATCTGTACATGTTCCTGAAACAACTCATCCAACCACAAAAAAGAATTAGAGAATCTTATAAACAAGGAGAAGAAAATATTATCCCAAACACAACGGAATAGAGACATAAAAGGAATAAACCTGTAAGCCCACCCCTAGTGAAACCCAAAAATTAGTTTAACATATGCCAAACAAGATAAGCAATCATCAAGCTCATAAAAAAAATGCTTTAACTGAAGAATGGGCAAGGATTATCGATGTCACCAAGTCACAAAACAACAATCCAACTTCAGAGCAAATTTCCTGCCTGCCAGAACACTAAGACTCCGATGACATGCCATACATTGTCAGAAGGATTAGAGAGTCAATAGAAGAGAATTGCTAACAATAGATGACCAAACTGAGCATATGCATCCCAAAGTAGAACAGTAGTAGCCCAGAACCATTGCATGAGGATTATTGCAGAAGACTACCAAGAACACATCTAATCAAACCTATTGCAGGAAAAAAATAGGATCAACCAGGCACAAGAAGCAACAATAAGAGGATAGGCAAGTCTCATAAGCATTTAATCAAACACCAGCCAGCCAACAAGGTAATTCAAGAATATTATCCCAACATAGAAAAGTATGATGAGAACCTATGAGAAAACATGAATCAATATAAATCATGACAAACGAATACACAAATAACATGATTTCATCACCAAAATATGCTTATGCATACCTTGCAGCCTTCTTAAAAAAGATTGAGAACTATTACCTTGAGAAATCACATCAAACACATGTGATCCAATGACAAAAATAGAAAGCATGAAGTGTAAAACCAAATAATACTAACAATTTGACCTTAGTATGTCAATGAAACACCGACTGAAAAGAATTACCAAGGAATGGAACCAAAATAGAGTAAGCCATAAACACTTTTAGCAAGAACATCTGCAAGAATCCGAAGGAATGGCGCCTCTACTCCTTTGAGCACGAGGAGGACGTGTGCCCGATGACGAAGCACCCTTGGAACTGGGTGTGTCTTTGGTGGGAGTAGTCCGAGCTCGCTTAGGAGGCATGTCCTGCATACCCAGAACAGGAACCAATCGAAGAATGTTAGAAAACACTAAAAAAAACATCTGCCTGGTTCAACGTACGAACTACCAAACAACGTTCGTACGTTAGAGGAGAAAAACGTTCTGCCTCCCTGAACGTACAAACGTCCTAACAACGTACGTACTTCATTTTTTTTTTTTTTTTAACAATAGAGAACTAACCTTAATAACAGAAAAACAAACCGAATAACTAATAACACAAACCATAATAAGAAGATAAAAGGAAAATAACCGATGTACCATAGAAGTGAAGAAGAACACATCATGAACTTCCAAAAACAGTAGCCAATCCCAATCCGTACAAAAATAAGAGGCAATACATGGGGGTAAACAAAAGATTGAACAAATAAGAGAATTGAAGTGCATCATAAACTAAACCTTGGTGTGTGTAGATGCAATGCAATGCATAAAGAGAGAGAAAGTTCACCACTAGAACACACCCTTTGAAGACCTAGAATATAGAACCATCAACAAGAGACATACGATTAGATTAGTAAGTGAGCATAGAAGAAACAAACTTCAACCCCCTTTGAAACAAACGTTATGAGTAGAAGGCAAACGAATATAAATATGATATTTCAAGTGAAAACCAAGACATTAAAAAGGCAAAAGAATATAAACTTTGTATGCCTTACATAAAAATAATGAACATGCGCTTGGATTTTTATTTTGCCGCATGTGGTGGAGTGTAGTCTACATCTTTCAATGTCATTCCTGTGTGGGAGGGATTTTGCCTCCATCTTTTCAAATACACGAGGGTAGGGTGTAGCCTACATCTTTTTTTGACAAACACAAACTCAAGAAGTGCAATACCATGATAACGTGCAACACAAGAACTAACATCTCTTGAGTGCATCCGTCAGAGCATGACCCTCACAACCCCAACGGGTTCTTAGCCAACTGATATTGCTTTAAAGACAATCAAATGGCTGGGGATAAAGTGAGTCATTGACCACTAACAAGAGTTGTAAGAGGAAGAGAAAAATGCTCAATAACACGAACAACAAGATGAACACTAACCAAAACAAAGGAGAGATAGCTCAAGGTAACATAAATACTCGAGAGATAGAGAAGTTCTATGAGCTCAAAGAATATGTAAGTGGTTTCCAAAAACTTCCATCATGCAAGCATGCCGTGCACTGTGCACACAAGCGAGGAAAAATGCATGATACATACCAAAACATACTTAAGAGTTCAGAAAGAGAAAACACCCAAACATATTGCAACTTATTTAAGACAATTGAATTAAACCAATATCTCAGAAAAGATGCATCCAACAACACATACATGGAATAAATAAATAAAAACAAAAAAATAGAAGGAATAACCAACAACCCTTTTTTTTATTAACAATGTATTCAGACATGCAACATGATCTGCAAGCAAAACAAACAAAGCATAAAAAGTAGAAACACCAAACAAATAGCCTATGTGGTTAGAGAAATATGCAATTCAAATAACACAAGGCTAGAAACAAACCACATCATCCCAAATATGTGACACCACTAGACCTTTGCAAGTCCAGAAACACCTTCAACTTATCCTTTCTTACCCATACATGTTTAACACTAGGCGTGCACACCTTGGGAGGTGAAAAGATATGAGATTTTCCCTTAACACGCTTTGCAATACACTTGTCCTTAACCAATTCCACCTTAGTCTTAGACTTCCTTGTGTTGGAATACCTGTTTTTCTTAAACTTGTGATGAGAACCATTATAATTCCAAGGTCTAGAAAATGCACAAGAAGGAACATTAGAATCAACATGATTATAACGATGAGGAACACGAGAATAGGATGAAACATGTTGATCAAAATCCCAACAAAAGCTATCCAAATGACCAACTCTACCACAATAAGAACAATGAAAAACATTAGACTTACTCAAAAAATTCTTATAAGAAGATGTGGTGGTAGAAGATGAAACATGTATGTCACCATTGTATTTGTGACATGGTGCCTTAACAAAACCTATACCTCCATTATGAGAACAATATGGTATCAATAAAAACAGCCTTACCATTAACCTTAGACTTAAAATTCTTACGAGAAACATGCTGAAAATTAGTAGCATTAAGTCTAGTCTCAATAGGTGGGGTAGGCAAAAGGGCAGGCAAACTAGATTTTACAGAAGTACTCACACTAGATGAACTAGTAGAACTAGCAATAGGAGAGTCAAATCTAGTTTTGTCCAAAACCTGCAATTGGAGTTGAGTAGACGTTAAATCGTTCTTTGTTACCTCATACTCCACCAATAGAGATTTGTATTTCTCATCGACCTCCTGATTGGCCTTCTCTAAAGCTGCAATTCTACATAACAAGTCAAGTTTTTCTTTGTCAAATAATTGAGAAATAGAAATTGCATCATCTGCAGCACAAGAAATTTGTTTTCAAGAATCTCAATTTTATCCTGCAAAGAAAGATTAGCCTTTTCCAAATTTTTAATTTTGGATTCATAAACTTCCCCTTGCAGCATATAGTCTTCCGCACAATGTCTGAGTCGTTGTTCTAGAGAATCAACCTTAGTCTGCAAAACACCATTATCTTCAAAACAAAAATTATCAGAAATAGTAGACAAATTACAATTAGCTTTATTGAACTTTTCCTGCAAATCAGTATTAGCTTTTTGTAACCTTTCACATTCTTTTGCAGAAAGACTGTAAAGAAGAGCCCAATCACTATTGCTAACAACATACAAATTATCATCCTTTTCAAAATCAGATTTTGGTTTTGTAGATTTAGACGATTTAGCAATAAAATTATTATGACCAGACTCATGAACCATCATTGCACTCATAGGATCGTTAGCGTGAGCCTTGACGCTCCTTAACCAGCCCCCAGCGACTGATACCAATTGAGAACCCAAAATATATGCAATATAACAATTGTAAAGCAAGCAAGAATAAACCAAACAGAAAGTACATAACACACAGGAATTTTTTTAACGTGGTAAAACCCAATATGGGAAACGTCCACGGTTGTCCTCGCGACAACAAATAAATCCACTAGATGAAAAGAGATGTACAAACCTATCAACTACCTGCAATCACTGCGAGTTGACACTACTGGTTATCTCTAACACCTTGACTTCACCAGAGCACCTTGGTGTACGCACAAGACACTCGACTTCTTGATGAACACACAAGAAGACTCGAAGCCGATCTATCTAACAAGCTTACACCAGAGTTCCTTGATGAACACACAAGGATACTCGACTTCTTGATGAACACACAAGAAGACTCGAAGCTATATCACTATTCAACAATGAAGAAGAAGATGAATAGGGAAGAAGGAAGAAGAAGATGAATGGGGAAGAAGAAGATGAGTTCAATCACCAAAACAACCTAAACCAAAACCTAAACAAACTCCAAGACTAGAGATGAATTGGACAGCCAAAGAACTAACTTATCCTTTGGAAGAGAAACCCTATTTATACTTAGGGTTGGAGAACACATAAAATGGGCCGAAATAGTGAAAAACCACATTGGACGTACGTACGTCGATATGACGTTCGTACGTCTCAAACCGAAATAAACCTGCTGACTACTTGGACGTACGAACGTCCTAAGAAGGTACGTACGTCCAGACCAAACAAACTTTCTGCTGACATACCATACGTACGTACGTCCTGAACCAAACACCATACTTGAGACACACGACGCGAAGACAAGGACACGGGATGACGCGCGTACAACAAGGTTTTCTTAACAATGAACTCAAGGCGAAATAACCAAGGACGACCAATGTCACAAAATTGATGTCAAACCACTTCGTGCCGGTTTCAAGTGTTATCTTCTAAAAGTACGAGTGGATCGATGAATCCCGTTACTTGATTAGGCAATCCATTTCTGCATAGTTATGCAGACTCAACCCATTCAGAAACATGTCATCTGTTGGTTTTTTTTTTCTTGTAAACATCTCCAGCAACAATATCCCATAACTGTACACATCTCCTTGCATGGACACCCTAACACCCATGTCGTACTCTGCGTTTTATTTGTTAAGTCATCGTATAACTAAACGCATACTATGAAGTATATTAAATAGTGCATATTAGTTGTAATTTGTAAATGGAAAATTGTGAATTACCTGGAGCAACATATCCAATGGATCCTTTGATCACATCGGAACTGGGCTGACTTTGTGCAGAATCATAGGAAGCATTAGAGAACAACTTTGCTATTCCAAAATCAGCTACACGAGCGGTCATGTCATCATCAAGAAGAATATTGCTTGGTTTTAAATCATAATGCACTACACCTGGTTGACATTGGTGGTGAAGATAGTCTAGTGCAGAAGCAACATCAATGGCTATGTCCATCCTTTGGATGAAACTCAAATTTCTTGAGTCACGTCGCTCGTCATCTATTTTTGGATGTAGCCATCCCTCTAAACTCCCATAAGGCATGAACTCAAAAACCAAAGCTCTAAAATCATTTCCTTGAAAGTCCAGGCTTGAGCAAGCTGTTATAATTTTGAGAAGGTTTCGATGACGAAGATGTCTCAAGGCATTGCATTCAGTTAAGAAACTCTTGGAAGCTCCTTCTCGTTGAAGATTGAGAACCTCACCGCAACAGTTTGGTTGATATCTTGGAGTATTCCTTCAAACACAGAGCCATAACTCCCAACACCAATCAGATAGTCAACCGAAAATCCATTCGTAGCTCGAAAGAGCTCTAAGTAAGAGACCCTCTTATACGATGGAATATTAAACAATGTTGAGGAAGATGGATATTTTTTCAACATTTTTCTCCGGTAAGTAGCTAGGAAGAAAAACAATAACAAAAGCAAACATATGCTTCCAACAATTAGAGGGATAATCACTTTGAATGATAATGATGTCTTCTTCTTTGCTTTCTTCTGGATGCATGGGCGAAGCTTCAACCCTGCAATACCTCCACATAAATTATGATTTCCATCAACTGAAACCAAACTTGCATTTGCGAACACCCCATTGCATGGAACCGGACCCTCAAGCTGGTTGAATGACAAGTTCAAGTAGCTGAGATCTCGAAACTGCTCTAAGTATTCTGGGATCTCCCCGGACAAGTTATTACAAGAAAGATTTAGATATACAAGACCTTTTAAAGAGATCAATGACTTTGGAATTTGACCCTCAAACAAGTTTCCGCCCATTAAAAGGTAATTTAAGTACAAACAATCGCCTAGTGATTCTGGAATGTATCCAGACAATTTGTTATCAAAAAAGAACAATGCCACAATATTTGTTAAGTTACCTACCTGTGATGGTAGAGAACCAGTAAGGGAATTCTGGGACAAGGCAAGGCCACGCGTTAGAGAGGAAATGCTAAAAACTTGGATGGGTATTGTACCAACGAGGTTATTTTGAGAAAGATCGAGTGCTGCCAAGTTTCGACAGTTTCCAAGAGTAGGTGGTATGCTACCATTTAAGTTGTTATCGGGTAAACTTAGAAAAGTCAATTGAGTCAAATTACCCACAGAGGATGGAATGTGTCCTGAGAATGAGTTATATCCTAGTTTTAATTCTCGTAGTTGGTTGAGTTTTCCTATAGTTGTAGGGATGGTGCCTGTAAGTCCAGATCTCGGACTACACGGGATGAATATCTCGCTGATAATCCAAGGGCTGAGCTCTTCCCTGCTTCCTGTTATACAGACGAAACAAGACCGGAGGAGCGTCCGGTGTGAGCACTCCGACAGTCGAGTCAGTATATATGTGGAAGGAGATAGAACTTGACAAAGTAGGGTTTTGAGTGAGAAGAGAGTACCTTAAACCTTGGGGCTTGCCCTCTTTTTATAGTGTTTGAACTGACCTCTCATCTAGGCCATCCGTCTGTTTAGCAAGATCCCACGGTAGGAATGTTTCTACGTAGGTGGCTGTGAGCCTTGTCTCCGCTTGACCGCCTTTCACTGGTTGTGGAATGCGTTGCAGCTGTACTTCTCGTGCGTCTCGCGTGCCGACTACCCGACAAGGTGGGAGCTTATCCAGTAGTCCATGGGTGGCTTAATGCAAATGTATCCGAGTTATGTTATGTTGCCACGTATGCATACCAAAATATGCTCCCACATATTTGCCCCCTCTCTGGTCCGAGTGGCCATATAGGCTATCGGATCAGAGAATCATGAATCGTTTTGTCTTCGAGGGGTTTTGGAACTCGTTTGAGATCATTGTGAATCATTGGATATTGAAGTTATGAAAGATTATTGACTGTGCTAACGAGTAGCTGCCTACGTACCCGCAATGGGATCAAGTCATCCGTAGTTCTATTTTCTCGACATGTAGGTCGTGTTCTAATTGGCCTGAAGTTATGGAGCAAAAAACGAAAAGATTCAGTTACCTTGGGATTCGACTGGAGTCTATCTACTTCCATAGAGTGGAATCTGTATGATAATAAAAGTCTTGCATAAAAGAAAGCTTTTTGTCGTAGGAGACTTCAGTATTTTGCCTAGTCGGACAATTTTAAAGATACACGCCGAAACGTTGGTCTAGCATTTTCAAATGTAACTGGTACGATTTATCTTGTGCCGTGTAGACGCCCCCTTTTGCTTTCTCTGATTTGTTCAAAATTGGAGGAAAGCAAAATAATTGAACTCGGCCCTGCCGGACTTGAAAGATTGCTTAGCGCAGAATATTTGATAGAAAACGAAAGAACTAGAGCCCGAAGAAACTGGAAATATGAAGATTATACCAGAGTAATCATTGGCTTCTTAGAAATATAATAGTAGGATTTTCGACTATAGCGGAAACATCTTCCTTGTAGTGTGACGACATGTAATAACCTAGTTGATGTTTTGACGTGTACTGGCGAGACTACTTATCTGCATGCAACCTGGGTGTTGCTTAGACGAGTGCCAATATTTGGAGTGGGGCGGAGAAATTATTCTCACGTGACGAGCCGAATGATGGCACATTTGGTGAAGCGCCGAGTAGGCTTGGCATTCATTTGGAAAACAAATAATTGGCATCGGTCTGAGGCAAGTGACTAACACATTGCCTTTTGTAGAGCATAATGTTGAGTAAATGAGTAGGCTGTGGAAAAACTTTGGCAATTTCTCCACCCAACTTTTTGAATACCCGAATGATGGTTCATGAGTGTGCGGCTAATGCGAAAAAATTCTGGCAATTTCTCCATCCAACTTGTTGAAGAGCTGAATGCTGGTGGACTGGCCATTTTGAGGCGAGTGACTGCGTTATTCCATCTTGTTTCAGCGAGCATGAAATGTTCAGGGGCAAGTGCTTGGACACGTTGCTTGTTTGCATAGCCATTCGGTGAAGTGCCGGCTGGCCACTCGATTCCAAGGCAAGTGACTGACACCGTGCCTATGTGCCTATTTGCATAGCCGAATGTTGAATGTTGGCGGTGAAGTGCCGAGTGGGTTGGCCACTCGGTTCCGAGGCAAGTGACTGGCACTTTGCATAGCCGAATGCTGGCGCATTCAATGAAGTGACGAGTGGGATGGCCACTCAGTTTTTGAGGCAAGTGACTGGCGGCGTGCCTATTTGCATAGTCGAACGCTGAATGATGTCGAATTCGATGAAGTGTCGAGTGGGTTGGCTACTCGGTTCCGAGGCAAGTGACTGGCACCGTGCCTGTTTGCATAGCCGAATGTTGAATGATGTCGCATTCAGTGAAGTGCCGAGTGGGTTGGCCACTCGGTTCTGAGGCAAGTGACTGGCATCGTGCCTATTTGCATAGTCGAATGTTGAATGATGTCGCATTCGGTGAAGTGCTGAGTGGGTTGGCCACTCGGTTCTGAGGCAAGTGACTGGCACCGTGCCTATTTGCATAGCCGAATGTTGAATGATGTCGCATTCGGTGAAGTGCCGAGTGGGTTAGCCACTCGGTTTTGAGGCAAGTGACTGGCACCGTGCCTGCTTGCATAGCCGAATGTTGAATGATGTCGCATTCGGTGAAGTGTCGAGTGGGTTGGCCACTCGGTTCCTAGGCAAGTGACTGGCACCGTGCCTGCTTGCATAGCCGAATGTTGAATTTGGCGCATTCGGTGAAGTGCCGAGTGGGTTGGCCACTCGGTTCCAAGGCAAGTGACTGGCACCGTGCCTATTTGTAGAGCCGAATATTGGCTTGGGCTTCTTGAGTACAAAGTGTCAACGCACTCGGTAGCGACCCGAGTCGCTAAACATTTGCTAAGGAATCCTAACATTCTCTTACACCGCCGAGTGGGCTGGCCACTCGGTGCGAGGCAAGTGTTGTGAACATTTGATGAAATTTTTCAGCCTGTTATGAAGAGCCGAATGTTCGCGCATCCGGTCCTTTGTCGAGTGGGTTGGCCACCCAGTGCGAGGCAAGTGCCGTGGGCACCGTGCCTTAGTGGAATTTTGATAAAATTCTCCACCCAACTGTTGTGAAGAAGCCGAATGTTTGGCGCATCCGCTCCTTTGTCGGGTGGGCTGGCCACCCGGTGCGAGGCAAATGCCTTGGTGCAAAATTTGATTGAATTCTCCACCCAACTATTAATAAGTTGAATGCTTGGCGCATTCGCTCCTTTGGAGAGAGGCAAGTTCTGTGAGCACCATGCCTTGTGGAAAATTTGATGAAATTCTCCACCCAATTGTTGAGAAGTCGAATGTTTGGCGCATTCGCTCCTTTGGAGAGAGGCAAGTGTCGTGCGCAATGGAAAATTTAATGAATTTCTCCACCCGAGTGAGGCAAGTGTTTGGGCGTTGTGCCTTGGTGGAAAATTTGATGAAATTCTCCACCACGTTGTTAAGAAGCCGAATGTTTGGCTCATTCGCTCCTTTGGAAAGGCAAGTGCCGTGAGCACCGTGCCTTGGTGAAAAATTTGATGAAATTCTACACCCCGTTCTTGAGAAGCCGAATACTTGGCGCATTCGCTCTTTTGGAGAGGCAAGTGCCATGAGCACCGTGCTTTGGTGGAAATTTTGATGAAATTCTCCAACCCGTTGTTGAGAAGCTGAATGTTTGGCGCATTCGCTCCTTTGGAGAGGCAAGTGCCATGAGCACTGTGCCTTGATGGAAAATTTGATGAAATTCTCCACCCCGTTGTTGAGAAGCCGAATGTTTGGCGCATTCGCTCCTTTGGAGAGGCAAGTGGCATGAGCATCGTGCCTTGGTGGAAATTTTGATGAAATTTTCCACCTCGCTGTTGAGAAGCCGAACGCTTGGCGCATTCGCTCCTTTTGAGAAGCAAGTGCCATGAACACTGTGCCTTAGTGGAAAATTTGATTAAATTCTCCACCCCACTGTTGACAAGCCGAATGCTTGGCACATTCGCTCCTTCGGAGAAAGGCAAGTGCCGTGAACACCGTGCCGTGGTGGAAACTTTGATGAAATTCTCCACTCCGTTGTTGAGAAGCCGAATGCTTGGCGCATTCGCTCTTTTGGAGAGGCAAGTGTCGTGAGCATCGTGTCTTGGTGGAAAATTTGATAAAATTCTCCACCCCGCTCTTGAGAAGTCGAATGCTTGGAGCATTCGCTCCTTTGTAGAGGCAACTGTCGTGAGCACCGTGCCTTGGTGGAAATTTTGATGAAATTCTCCACCCCGTTGTTAAGAAGTCGAATGTTTGGCGCATTCGCTCCTTTGGAGAGCCAAGTGCCGTGAGCACCGTGCCTTGGTGGAAATTTTGATAAAATTCTCCACCCCGCTATTGAGAAGCCGAATGCTTGGCGCATTCGCTCATTTGGAGAGGCAAGTGCCGTGAGCACCGTGCCTTGGTGGAAAATTTGATGAAATTTTCCACTCCGTTGTTGAGTAGCCAAATGTTTGGCGCATTCGCTCCTTTGTAGAGGCAAGTGTCGTGAGCACCATGTCTTGGTGGAAAATTTGATGAAATTCTCCACCCCGCTGTTGAGAAGCCGAATGTTTGGCGCATTCGCTCTTTTGGAGAGCCAAGTTCCGTGACCACCGTGCCTTAGTGGAATATTTGATGAAATTCTCCACCCCGCTGTTGAGAAGCCGAATGTTTGACGCATTCGCTCATTTGGAGAGGCAAGTACCGTGAGCACCGTGCTTTGGTGGAAATTTTGATGAAATTCTTCACCCCCTGTTGAGAAGCCGAATGCTTGGCGCAGTCACTCCTTCGGAGAGAGGCAAGTGTCGTGAGCATCGTGCCTTGGTGGAAAATTTGATGAAATTCTCCACTCCGTTGTTGAGAAGTCGAATGATTGGCGCATTTGCTCCTTTGGAGAGGCAAGTGGCGTGAGCACCGTGCCTTGGTTGAAAATTTGATGAAATTTTCCACCCCACAGTTGAGAAGCCGAATGTTTGGCGCATTCGTTCCTTTTGAGAAGCAAGTGCCGTGAGCACCGTGCCTTAGTGGAAAATTTGATGAAATTCTCTACCCCGCTGTTGACAAGCCGAATGCTTGGCACATTCGCTCCTTTGGAGAGAGGCAAATGTCGTGAGCACCGTGCCTTGGTGGAAATTTGATGAAATTCTCCACTCCATTGTTGAGAAGCCGAATATTTGGAGCATTCACTCCCTTGGAGAGGCAAGTGCCGTGAGCACCGTGTCTTACTGGAAAATTTGATGAAATTCTCGACCCCGCTTTTGAGAAGCCGAATGCTTGGCGCATTCGCTTCTTTGGAGTGCCAAGTGCCGTGAGCACCGTGCCTTGGGGGAAAATTTGATGAAATTTTCCACCCCGCTGTTGAGAAGCCGAATACTTGGCGCATTCACTCATTTAGAGAGGCAAGTGCCGTGAGCACCGTGCCTTGGTGGAAAATTTGATGAAATTCTCGACCCCTTGTTGAGAAGCCGAATGCTTGGCGCATTCGCTCCTTTGGATAGAGGCAAGTGTCGTGAGCACTGTGCCTTGTTGGAAAATTTGATGAAATTCTCCACACCTATGTTGAAAAGCCGAATGCTTGACGCATTCCCTCTTTGGAGAGGCAAGTGTCGTGAGCACCGTGCCTTGGTGGAAAATTTGATTAAATTCTCCTCCCCGCTGTTGAGGAGTCGAATGTTTGGCGCATTCGCTCCTTTTGAGAGGCAAGTGCCTTGAGCATCGTGCCTTGGTGGAAAATTTGATGAAATTCTCCACTCCGCTGTTGAGTAGCCGAATGCTTGGCGCATTCGCTCTTTTGGAGAGGCAAGTGCCGTGAGCACCGTGCCTTGGTGGAAAATTTGATGAAATTCTCCACCCTGCTGTTGAAAAGCCGAATGCTTGGCGCATTCGCTCTTATGGAGGGCAAGTGTCGTGAGCACCGTGCCTTGGTGGAAAATTTGATGAAATTCTCCACCCCGCTGTTAAGAAGCAGAATGCTTTGCGCATTCGCTCCTTTGGAGAGGCAAGTGCCGTGAGCACCGTGCCTTGGTGGAAAATTTGATGAAATTCTCCACCCCGCTGTTGAGAAGCCGAATGCTTGGTGCATTCGCTTCTTTGGAGAGGCAAGTGTCGTGAGCACCGTGCCTTTGAGTACCACACTGCCTAACAGTTTGGTGTCCATTACTTGAAGTATCTTCGGGCTGGATATTTGTCGCATAGCCGTGTCGTCACACCCGTTACCAACAAAGTCCGTGCCAACAAGGTTTCCTGGCGTCTACATGAGGGGACTTTGCCAACCTGTGTTTTCTTGCCCTTTTCTGTTGGCGGAGCGTCCCACACATTCCGGTTTGGCTGACAATGGTGAGGTGCGAACTAATGCCCCGGGAGACTTGTACATCGGTCGTTGTCCTGCTAGGACCTCCCCCCTATGCATTAGCCGTCCCCAAGCCTAATAAACTTGGAGCATCCCTAAGGGGCGACCTACTATTGCTTTTAGCATGGCCAATAGTAAGGCATCCTTCACGGTCCTCACGGTTTACGGTTCCGTGTGGTGTGAAAGGTGTGGAGCTAGGCTCAATCGTAATGTACGGCTGTACGTGGAGATGGCACGTTCAAAATGATGCTTGTATGATGCAAAGGCTTACTCTTATTGGCAAAGAATCTCTGGCTTTTCCCAAAGTTGATCTGTTTGTCTTTCACATATGCATAACATGTATCTATGCACAAGCCATTAAGAAAAGGTATCTACCACGAAAATATAAAGTGTTTGACAAAATTAACACTTTATATGGCGGTCACATACGAATATAATTGTCGGGTCGTCCGAGCTCATTTATTATAGTTTGTGTAGTAAAAGAGGGGAAAGAAAACTTACCGTGAAGTTTGTTGTCGCCCTCATGCAAGTTGGTCCACGTGGGTTGCCTTTGGTGCGAGTCGCCCCCAGTGTGGGTCGCTCCAGTATTGTTCGCTGCCCATGTAAGTCAGCCCCAGTGGGTGGCCTTTGGTACAAGTCGCCCCCAGTGTTGCTCGTCGCCCGTGTAAATCGAGTATTTGCATGTTGGCGACACACTCCGACGAGAAGTCTAGTCCTTGTATTGTTGTAGGTGCACGAACAGGTCTGTGGTTCCGTCATACTTGTCAAATTTGGGAGGGTTGAACTTCGACGGGAAACTATAGTTGTAGCATTCTTCCGCCAAAGGTTTTCTCTCAAGCCAAGTGAGGTCATTTCTGATGGAGTCACTCCTCTCTCTTCTGTCGCTTTCTATCTAGCAACTGTTGCACCCTTTGCAGTAGGGTAGACTTGACTATTCTAGTCTTGTCCAAGCTGTGGGTCCGGTCTCGGACGAGGGTATTGAGGTTGACGTTGCATGGCTCGTGATTGTTGTGATTCACCTACTTCTTCCTATTCCTTCTTCAATCGGTTGTCGATGACCCCAAGTTGGTTTGACCGGTTCTGCTCGCCTGTTTTGGTACTTCCCTCCGGCTGCACATTCTGTCCGTTCACATCCAATAGGCGTTCCAGCTGCTGAAGTCGAGCAACTTCACGTTCTCTAGCCAGCTTAAGGGCTCTTTCGACCGTATGTTTATTATTCACCATGCGGTTGGCCTCCGTGTTCTGGCCATCTCTTCTGTTTGAAGGCGTTCGTTCTCTTCCCTGAGGTTTCTGGCCTCCTGTTGTGCTTGCGCTAGCTGCGTGTGGGCTATCCTGGTGTCTACAGCAGGCTGCACGGGAGCACGTAACTGAGTAGTATCTAGTGGTTGAGGAGAATTCTCCGCCGTCAGGAGGTTCACCGTCGCACCTACGTTCATGATGGCCTGGTTTGCTATTGGGTTCGGTTGGTTCTGCGCTACCCCGCTTCTGGTCACCCTATTTCCGGCCATCATTGCTAGATCTGCACAAGGTTAACAGAAAACAAGAAAGAAACTTTTAGCAATGTGACTTGACAGCCCTCCTTCTAGCGCCAATATGTAGGTCCAGATCTCGGACTACACGGGATGGATATCTCACTGATAATCCAAGGGCTAAGCTCTTCCTTGTTTCCTGTTACACAGACGAAACAAGACCGGAGGAGCGTCTGGTGTGAGCACTCCGACGGTTGAGTCAGTATATGTGTGGAAGGAGATAAAACTTGACAAAGTAGGGTTTTGAGTGAGAAGAGAGTACCTTAAACCTTGGGGCTTTCCCCCTTTTTATAGTGTTTGAACTGACCTCTCATCTAGGTCGTCCGTCTGTTTAGCAAGATCCCACGGTAGGAATGTTTCTACGTGGGTGGCTGTGAGCCTTGTATCCGCTTGACCGTCTTTGACTGGTTATGGAATTTGTTGCAGCTGTACTCCTCGTGCGTCTCGCGTGCCGATTACCCGACAAGGTGAGAGCTTATCCAGTAGTCCATGGCCAAGTTAATGCAAATGGATCCGATTTATGTTATGTCGCCACGTATGAATACCGAAATATGCTCCCACAGTGCAGATTATTCCTAGCAAAACTCATTATTATAGTGTTAACTAAATTGCCAATTCCCACTGGAATACTCCCGTAGACATTGTTATCTCCAATAGCTAAACTTTGGATTGTGGTGGAAAGATTAAATATAGAATCTGGTAATGGACCTTTGAGAAAATTAGTCGTGAAATATAGTCGTTCTAAATTACTACAATTGGTTAGAGAACTTATGAAGTTCAAATCATCTCCACCTTCAATTCCTAGAAGATTTTTGTTGAAAAATACTAAGCGAAGACTTTGTAGCTTTCTTAAATCACTTGGCACCGAACCAGTGAACGCATTAGACTGCAATGACATGTGTGTAAGTCTTGTAGCATTGAACAACGAAAGTGGTTAAGGCCACTGATACAGGTGTATCCTACTTGGAAACTTATTAGTTCGTTTCCTTGTAGGACAAGGAAAAGAAAACCTTAAATAGGTTTCCTTGTTCCATAAGGGGGGAATTTCAGAAAAAAAAAAAAAGAAATCCTTGGCCAACTAGAAGTTGTCCAAGGCCTATAAATATATGTTTTGGCATAAACCAAAAGATATATAGAGAAACATGTAGTGCTTACTTGTTTCAAGATAAATAAACAAACTAGTGCTTAGCTTGTTTAGATTGATGTTTTGGCATAGACCAAAACATAGTGAAACGACTTATTTAGTTGTTTAGAGAAACCACTAAGGTTTAGTGTGTTTAGAAGTGAGGCAGCTAGGGGTTAGCTTGTCTAGAGAGTATTGTGAGGTAGAGATTCTTGTAATCTTCATAATATTCAGTAAAGAAGATAGTTTTCTTCGAGATATTTTTTTTTGTTCATCTTATTTACTGTTATTGTTTAATTCCGCACTCAATAGTATATTTACCTAGCAATTTGTATCAAGTTGGTATCAACAGCAAAGTTCGATTCCTTGGTGGAGTTTTCTGTGGTTTATGGTCTTAACTCGTTCACAGTACAGAAAGCTAGGTAAAGTTCTTGTGTCTTTAGAAGATTCTAAGAAGACAAGGAAAAAAAAAAGATGACGGAAACAGATCTAAAGAAATCAGAGGAGGTGGAGACATCTACTACGCAACAGAAAGCCAATCCGAAGCAGAAGCAGAAAAGTTTGTTTTCTAATCAAGAAGATGAAGATAGTGATCGAGAGGAGGCATTCAAGGAAGATTGCATGTTGGAGCGCAAGATGAGTAAGACACGAAGTAGGAAACAAACAGTGTTTCGTATTGGGTGTGCAGGTCAAGTTCCAAGCAAAGTTGGATGGTTCAGCAAAGTCCACAGAGCTCTTGAGTTCTCCCATCTCTGTTTCTAGCTTAAACGGGAGTTTAAGTTCCTAAAGGGGGGAGCCATGATACAGGTGTATCCTACTTGGGAACTTAGTAGGTCTTTTCCTTGTAGGACAAGGAAAAGAAAACCTTAAATAGGTTTCCTTGTTCTATAAATGATGGAATTTCAGGAAAAAGGAAATTCTTGGCCAACTAGAAGTTGTCCGAGGCCTATAAATATATGTTTTGGCATAAAACAAAATATATAGAGAGAGAAACATGTAGTCTTTACTTGTTTCAAGAGAAACCACTAAGGTTTAGTGGTTTAGTGATGTTTTGGCATAACCCAAAACATAGACCAAACATAGTTTATTTTAGCTTGTTTAGAGAAACCACTAAGGTTTAGTATGTTTAGAAGTGAGGCAGTTAGGGGTTAGCTTGTCTAGAGAGTATTGTGAGGTAGAGATTCTTGTAATCTTCATAATATTCAGTAAAGAAGATAGTTTTCTTCGAGATATTTTGTTTTGTTCATCTTATTTACTGCTATTGTTTAATTCTGCACTCAATAGTATATTTACCTAGCAATTTTTATCAAGTTGGTATCAAGAGCAAAGTTCGATTCCTTGGTGGAGTTTTCTGTGGTTTATGTTCTTAACTCTTTCACAGTACAAAAAGCTAGGTATAGTTCTTGTGTCTTTAGAAGATTCTAAAAAGACAAGGAAAAAAAAATGACGAAATCAGATCTGAAGAAATCAGAAGAGGTGGAGACATCTACTTCGCAGCAGAAAGCCAACCCGAAGCAGAAGCAGAAAAGTTTGTTTTCTAATCAAGAAGATGGTGATTGTGATCGAGAGGAGCCATTCAAGGAAGATTGCATGTTGGAGCGCAAGATGACTAAGACACGAAGTAGGAAACAAACAGTGTTTCGTATTGGGCGTGCAAGGCAAGTTCCAAGCAAAGTTGGATGGTTCAGCAAAGTCCACGGAGCTCTTGAGTTCTCCCATCTTTGTTTCTAGCTTAAACCGGAGTTTAAGTTCCTAAAGGGGGGAGCCATGATACAGGTGTATCCTACTTGGAAACTTAGTAGTTCTTTTCTTTGTAGGACAAGGAAAAGAAAACCTTAAGGGTGATTTAGGTTTTGGTCACCACTTTTTAGTATAAATTAGGTTTTGGAGCCGATTTTTATCTTTATTAGGGTTTAGAGCTCATTTTCGAACCAACAACTAAAAAAACCCGGTTGAACCGAAAATATTTTCAAAATACCTAATTTTACCCCTGAAACTCACGTGATCTGCACGTGATCACTAACCCTAATATAGTTTTGATCAGGGGTATTTTGGCCATTATAAATAATTATTTGGGTCAATTATCGGTTCAGCTCTAAACCCTAATAAAGATAAAAACCGGCTCCAAAACCTAATTTATACTAAAAAGTGGTGACCAAAACCTAAATCACCCAAACCTTAAATATGTTTCCTTGTTCCATAATGGATGGAATTTCAGAAAAAAAAAGAAATCCTTGGCCAACTAGAAGTTGTCGAAGGCCTATAAATATATGTTTTGGCATAAACCAAAAGATATATAGAGAAACATGTAATGCTTACTTGTTTCAAGATAAATAAACAAGCTAGTGATTAGCTTGTTTAGATTAATGTTTTGGCATAGACCAAAACATAGTGAAACGACTTATCTAGTTGTTTAGAGAAACCACTAAGGTTTAGTGTGTTTAGAAATAAGAGAGGCAGCTAGGGCTTAGCTTGTCTAGAGAGTATTGTGAGGGAGAGATTCTTGTAATCTTCATAGTATTCAGTAAAGAAGATAGTTTTTCTTCGAGATATTTTATTTTGTTCATCTTATTTACTGCTATTGTTTAATTCCGCACTCAATAGTATATTTACCAAGCAATTAGATTACAAGAATCTCTCCCTCACAATACTCTATAGACAAGCTAAGCCCTAGTTGCCTGTATTAACCATATTTGTGAGGTTGGTCAATACATTAATGAAAGATGATGATGTGTATGATATGAACAATAATAAAGTAGAGACGTGAACACCATTGTATACGTGGTTCGGCAATTGTGCCTACATCCACGGAGAGAGAGAATGAACTTTGTTATAGTAGTGGTGATACAAAATGGGAGCTCGATAATGGAGAGAGCTCAAGAGAGAGATGAGACCTGAGAGGTGAGGTCTCATGAGAGAGTGTTGAGGTCTTATGTATCATTCACCATGACACCATGAGACCATGAGAAGATGAGTAGTTTGCCTTTATATTTATAGGCTACAATGTAACTCCATTCTTAGCAATTAATAGGGTAATAATGGGGAAAATATCTTTGTAATAATAAGGCTTAACTTTGTAACTTGTGCCATCAAGAGAGAGCCCATTAGATGTTGACATGTGGCACCATGATGGACGGTAGAGATGGTGCCATATGTATGTTGTATATAGTACCCCTACATAAGCCCCCTTTTTTAGGTTGAACGGAGTTCGGGCTGAAAAGAAGTAATCGAACCGATCCAGCCCCCAAGATGAATGAAATATGGGGTTCTTTAACGAAGTCGATCCGCCCCAAATTTTGATGAGCTTGATCATTGAGATTTGCAGGACGCGATGAAGGTCCCTTGTGGTAATGGCAACTCGATCATGAATTTGTGTATAGCGAGCTAGTTAGTTCCAGGGAGACCTGGTAGCTCGTTCAGATGGCATGTAGACGAGATGGACAGCTGCAAGCAGGTCGTACTGAAGTGGGTCTTCTTGCATACATGGGTGGTTGTCTTTTTGTGGTCGCATAGACCTGATACTTGTTGATAATGTTAGCATGTGAAATATTATAAAATTTAGTAAGAGACTTACACTGAACTGTATGTCTTCCTTATGAGTTTTGTATGTACTATCTTTGTCGCCTTGTGATTGGACATTCCGATAGATGTGGCACTTTGGAGTGCACATGTAGCTCGTTTGAGAAAGAGCATTGGTTGACCAAGTGTTTTGAGAGTTACTTGGAACCTTTTGGTGCCCGATCTAGTGAATGGTCGCAGCGTGGAGACCTGTTTGACAATTCTCGGGCATGTGGCCTTTGTGGGTCTGCATTGCGTTGAGAGTGAATGCGTTCGACCAGGCGTGTGGCTAGAGAATTGTGTTTGAGGTCGTCCCGCATACGAGTGACTCACTAGTCAATGAGGGTGGTCGTATTGTATATCAAGCATTTCACTTGTAAAGAGTTCAGTGAAAGCAATGTGGCACATTTGTGCAAAAATAGCTCATGGGGAGTGAGGTCGTGTTCATGTGACCTGCACATAGAGAGAGCTACAAAAAATATCATTAATAGCTAATTGTGCTAATAATAAGTTAATTTCATTAGATAAAGTGAGAATAGCCCCCTGTATGGCATAAATATTCTTGAGGTCGTTGAAAGAGCTGTAATTTGAGGAGGTCGTTGATAGACCTGGTGAGGTCGCGATGAAGGACCTGGTATGAAGGACCTGGCATGAAGGACCTGGCATGAAGGACCTGGTATGAAGGACCTGGCATGAAGGACCTGGTATGAAGGACCTGGCATGAAGGACCTGGTATGAAGGACCTGACATGAAAGACCTGGCGTGAAGGACCTGGTATGAAGGACCTGGCATGAAAGACCTGGTGAGGTCGTGACGAGACCTGAGAGGTCGTTGGCTTAGAGACCTGAATGAAGTTAGGTCGTGTCGAGACCTGAGAGGTCGTTGGCTTAGAGACCTGAATAAGAGGTCAGGCCGCGATGAGACCTGAGCTCGTCTGCTTAGAGACCTGAATATGTGAGGAGGTCTCTGCAAGACCTGAACATGCGGTCATTAAGAATGTAACTGATATATATAATCATGATCGAGTTATGAGAATATATGTTACATAGATGCATATAATAATCAATTTGTGTGAGACAAAATAGAATAAACAGTAAGATCATAGTGAATTGATACTTATCTTGCTTTCGTCGAGTTTCATATACAGTAATGGTAACCGAAAGTGAACCCCCAATTTGGAAATTGTGATTGCAATTCTGCCAAATAGAATTTCTTGAACTTGAAATCACCACTTTGAGAGCCTTACAACAATGGTGTAATGGTGGGGTTAGTGGGTGGAATTCGCTTGAGAAAATCACAAGTCCCTGTAGTCGGCGCCAAATGTATTAACCATATTTGTGAGGTTGGTCAATACATTAATGAAAGATGATGATGTGTATGATATTAACAATAATAAAGTAGAGACGTGAACACCATTGTATACGTGGTTCGGCAATTGTGCCTACATCCACGGAGAGAGAGAATGAACTTTGTTATAGTAGTGGTGATACAAAATGGGAGCTCGATAATGGAGAGAGCTCAAGAGAGAGATGAGACCTGAGAGGTGAGGTCTCATGAGAGAGTGTTGAGGTCTTGTGTATCATTCACCATGACACCATGAGACCATGAGAAGATGAGTAGTTTGCCTTTATATTTATAGGCTACAATGTAACTCCATTTTTAGCAATTAATAGGGTAATAATGGGGAAAATATCTTTGTAATAATAAGGCTTAACTTTGTAACTTGTGCCATCAAGAGAGAGCCCATTAGATGTTGACATGTGGCACCATGATGGACGGTAGAGATGGTGCCACATGTATGTTGTATATAGTACCCCTACATTGCCTCTCTTCTAAACACACTAAACCGTAGTGGTTTATCTAAACAAGCTAAAATAAGCTATGTTTGGTCTATGTTTTGGGTTATGCCAAAACATCACTAAACCACTAAACCTTAGTGGTTTCTTTTGAAACAAGTAAAGACTACATGTTTCTCTCTATATATTTTGGTTTATGCCCAAAACATATATTTATAGAACAAGGAAACCTTAGTTGGCCAAGAATTTCTTTTTTCCTGAAATTCCCTCCCTTATAGAACAAGGAAACCTATTTAAGGTTTTCTTTTCCTTGTCCTACAAGGAAAAGACCTACTAAGTTCCCAAGTAGGATACACCTATATCACCCACTAAACTTGTTGATTGCGAGATTAATTACTTGAAGGTTGGGAAGAGTAAGGCCAATATTTGGTTGAAGGCTTCCTTCTAATTGATTACTCAAAGCTGCCAAATTATGTATGGTTGAATGGTTAAAAAGACAAGAAGGGATTTTACCTGTGAGATTATTAGCGCTTACTTGAATGATACTTAAGCTCCGAATGTTGCATAAATGGTCAGGAATATATCCCTCCGAACGGTTTTCTGAAAGAGAAAGTCGAATAAGAGAAGATAGGTTTCCAAGTGACGGTGGGAGTTTTCCAATGAAGTTGTTTTTGGCAAGTGCCAATGTTGAAAGCTTTGTTAAAGAAGACAATCCAGCAAAAATGTTCCCAAAGAGCTTATTATCAATAAGATTAATTTCTCTTAAATCAGAACAATATATGATATTACTTGGGATATCTCCTTGAAAGAAATTGCTATTGAGAATGAGATGTTGTAGAAGGAACAAGCGACCTATTTCTTGCGGTATTTCACCACGAAAGTTGTTCTCAGTGAGCAAGATGGTTTTAAAGGAAACTGAGGTTCCCTATGTAGGGAGAGAGTGTTCCTCCAAGTTTTTGATATTGAAGATCCAACACGGTGACTCTCTCACGATGTCTTTGACTACATGTGATTCCTTGCCAATCACAATGGTGGAGCGAGTTATTCCACGAATTCAATGATCTTAATGGGTTGTCAGGAATTTGGGACTTAATCGCGAGCAACGCAAAACGATCAGATTCATTTCTGGAAAAAGCTGTGACTATTGCGGTTGAGCCTGATTTGAATGAACTAAGCAAAAGCATGCATATAAAACACAGCAACCAAATCAATTGCTTGAAAAAAAACCGAGTAGAAATTGCATGTGAAGGCAACTCCATGGCTGATATATGGTACTCAAAGTGCCTTCTACATATGCTATATTTGTACTAGAGTTTCACTGGCAGAAACATTACCATGCAAGACTTGCAGACCTGTAGTCAAGCATATACTGACATTAATCCATTAGATGTCCAATGACATCCATTCATTCATATATAGAGACTGGTCTTTTTAGTCTTGTCTATTTTTGTTCATTGATTTCAACAGTAGCTTACACTCTTTAAAATCTTATCCAGGGAATCATCTTGGTTCTGAATGTTTGTTTGAACATTTTTCTGTTCTTATACCTCGTCAATCTACAATGTTACCACACAAAAGGAGTTTAAAGAGGATGTAAAATATGATAAAAGTTATTGTATAGATTACCTTCTTGATTGACGAAATCATCGAATAGGATAAGAAAAACACATACGTCTGTTCCTATCTTTGAAAGAAAATAACTCAAGAAGACAAGGTTTTCGTTTAAATTTCATTGATTTCTTTCATAACAAATGAAACTAGATTTACATATTCCTAAACTAGCCTTGCACCCCTAAAGCTCTAAGAGTGCTTTCCTTCAATCACCATAATTCCTGCAAATGTAGTATTACATTTACATGCTAGCTAGTACTTGGTTATTGAATTTTTTTTTTTTTTAAGGTCGACGGATGCACTGCCAGTCTGCCACTATTATTAATTTATTATGATGTGTTGGGTTTAAAAAGTTATTGGTTCAGGAACGTGTGTACCATGTTAGGGCGTACGTACGTCCTGCATCCCAGACAACTCCCATATGGTAGAACGTACGTACGTATGCACGTACGTTCAGAAAGTTATTCGTTCAGGAACGTACGTACCATGTTAGGGCGTACGTACGTCCTGCATCACAGACAACTCCCACATGATAGAACGTATGTATGTACGTACATCATCGGTACAGTTTGCCTAAAAACCCATGTTTAAGCCCATTTCGTGTTTTATTGTAAGGCTATGTTATAAAGCCAATGAGAAGGTTGGAAAACCTAATTTTTTTCATGAGAAAGATTGTGAGAAGCCATTAGAGAGTTTGAGAAAACTTTTGTGAGGAAGAACACTTTGGTTTCTTCGTGAGGGCTTGTATAATCGTCTCTATAAGAAAAGATTCATTGTTTCTCCCCGTGGACGTAGGCATATTGGCCGAACCACGTAAATATTGTGTTTTTTGTGTGGGTTTGCTTGGTAGTAGTAGTAGTTTCATCTTTTCTATTTTGTTTGTTTAATTCATACACTATTTCAATCTTGGGTATTTGTGCATAAGTTTCCGCTGCGCACAACAAGTGGCATCAGAGCTGCAGGCTAGATCTTGAGCGACTTGAAGGTGTTCGAAGAAATTCCGTAGTGAGTTTCTTATTTGTGTTTTAAGCCAAAAGTTCTACCTTTTATCCGTGGGTTGTCAAGAAGGTGTTTATTGAAATTTCTGTGTGAATTTTCAGATTTGTTTACCTTCGTTTGGTGATTGTTTAGTGTGTGAAAGTGATTGGTAATATCAGACCCATCTCCGAGTAAGAGTGAAAAAGTGTCATCTTTGAAGTTTGACATCGAGAAATTTAATGGTAGAAACAATTTCGGTATGTGGCAGTGCGAAGTTCTGGATTTGCTTGCTCAACAAGGTTTGGAATATGCTTTGGGTGATAAACCCGAGAAGATGAAAGATGAAGACTGGAAGAAGCTGAATAGACAAGTTTGTGGCGTGATTCGCCTCTGTTTGGAAAAGGATCAGAAATACTCTGTTATGAAATAAACGTCTGCTAAGAAGTTGTGGAAGAAATTGGTTGATATGTATATGAAGAAATGTTTAGAAAGCAAGTTGTTTTTAAAGAAGAGGGTCTTCCGCATCGATATGAGACCTGGTATTTCTTTGTCTGAACATCTGGATGAGCTCAATAAGTTTATTGCCGACCTATTGAATTTGGATGAGGTTGTTAGTGATAATGACAAGTCTCTATGACCATTTGTCCACCACTTTGTTGACGGGGAAAGAATCTGTTAAGTATGCTGATGTAGCAGCGGCGTTACTGAACTATGAATCCAGACACAAGGACAAAGAAGTCGATAGGGGTTCATGTTCAACATCTGAGGCTTTGATTGTAAGGGGACGATCCAATGATCGTACTGCTGGTAACGGAGGAAGATCTCGATCAAAGACTAGAGGTAGACCTCTAGCAAAGGATGAGTGTGCCTTTTGTCATGGAAAAGGCCATTGGAAGGTTGATTGTCCCATGTTGTCAAAGAAGGAAGATTCTATGTCTTCCTAAGATAATAAGGTAAATATCTCACATGCTGTTAATAGTGATGATGATTCAAATTATTCTCTTGTTGTTATGGTTGATCGCTCCACTCAAGGGTGGATTATGGTTTCACCATTTGTGTCACAATAGAGATGTGTTTGCTAGTTTTCAAAAGCTAGATTGTGATGATGTTGTGTTAGGTAATGGTCGTCACTTGAAAACACTTGGTGTGGGAACTATCAAGTTGAAGTTGGAGAATGGTACAGTTAAAGGATTAGTTGGTGTCCAGTATGTTCCGTAGTTGGAGGTGAATCTCATCTCTCTTGGAACTTTAGAGTCTGATGGTATGAAGATTGTTCTGCAAAATGGGGCTTTAAATGTTGTTTCCGGTGCATTGGTTGTTATGAAAGGGACAAGAAGAAAGAATTTGTACTATCTTAATGGTACTGCTGTTGGTGGAGGTATTCCTCCCGATTTGGTTGATTGTTTGACTTCTCCCAGTTTGTCGGATAGTTTGGTTGATTGTGGCTTTGGTAAACGTACCGACAAGCATGGCTTGTTGAATGGTGGTAAGCTAGGTACGTAAAGTTTCTTTTGGGCATCATTGTTTGGATGATAGTTTGAAGTTGGAAGAGATATCTCAGCAGGTGGAGATTGATGTTGCTCCTTAGGAAAGTTTGTCTGGTAACACAGCTGATGTTAGTTTGTCAGCCACAGATGTTTATTTGAAGGTTCAATCCCATGAACCAGTTGTAGCTGTGAAGCCGTTGTTTGGAGACCTTTGTAGGTTTCGGGGTGTTGATACATATGCATCTTTTGTTGGTTATGGTCATAAAGTGGAGATGGTATTTGGTAGTTTAGACCCCATTGTTTTGAATTATGTTTGTTGGCCCTCCACGGGCATTGATGGGCATTTGTTCTGATCTGGCCCCTTAAGGGGATTTGGCCCCTCGGGGTATGGTGGGCATTGTATAGATGCCATTGGAGTGAACTACGATGGCTTGATCCCTTAGGAGAAGGTTACGTAGGCAACCATGAGGTGGTGCAGCCATTTTGGTCCTTCAGGACGTGTGGGAGATTGGGACTTGTTTTGTTCTTGGTGTCGGCTTAGATTTATTGAATCTTCGCCGAGGTGGCGAATTGTTAGGTTTAAAAAGTTATTGGTTCAGAAACGTACGTACCATGTTAGGGCGTACGTACGTCCTGCATCCCAGACAACTCCCATATGGTAGAACGTACGTACTTACGTACATATGCACGTACGTTCAGAAAGTTATTCATTCAGGAACGTACGTACCATGTTAGGGCGTACGTACGTCCTGCATCACAGACAACTCCACATGGTAGAACGTACGTACATTCGTACGTATGCACGTACGTCCTCGGTACAGTTTGCCTAAAAACCCATGTTTAAGCCCATTTCGTGTTTTATTGTAAGGCTATGTTATAAAGCCAATGAGAAGGTTGAAAAACCTAATTTTTTTCATGAGAAAGATTGTGAGAAGCCATTAGAGAGTTTGAGAGAACTTTTGTGAGGAAGAACACTTTGGTTTCTTCGTGAGGGCTTGTATAATCGTCTCCATAAGAAAAGATTCATTGTTTCTCCCCGTGGACGTAGGCATATTGGCCGAACCACGTAAATATTGTGTTTTTTTGTGTGGGTTTGCTTGGTAGTAGTAGTAGTTTCATCTTCTCTATTTTATTTGTTTAATTCATACACTATTTCAATCTTTGGTATTGGTGCATAAGTTTTCGCTGCGCACAACATGATGTGTATATATGAAACGAAGAAATAAATTTACGCAACCAGAATTTCTCCCGACACCATGATAATGGTCTTGATATGATGCAACTAAGTTACTAACTGCCAACACCGGTGGTCTTCTTGTTTTGCAGGTCTTCTGGCGAATCACCGACCAGCTTCCTCACGGATCCCATGGATCCTCAAACGCAAAGCTAAAGAGGCCTATACCTGAGTTGGGGTGGGCTCAACCTTTTGGAGCTTCATTTTCCTAGGAGCTGACCTTGGCTTGGGGCTTTTCTACAGTACTTTTCTTTGGTCCATTTCTATTTAGTTTTATTTTTGTTTTTGTCAGGCCTATTGGGCTGTTGATGTATCGTCACTCTCTTGTATTGAGGTAAGGCCTAGTCCTCCTCAAAATTCAAATTTTCACAGCCAGTCTCTCTAATGTAGTAGTCATCAATCATCATCATCTGCATAAGTAGACTAAATTGAATTTCTGACCCCAAAATCAACTCCAGTTTTAGCACCCTATATATGTTCAATCAGCATACTAACTGCTAGTATGCACATCGACCTTCCAAGAACTTTTAGGTTATACTCTTCTTCCTACCTCTATGGATGATTCATGGTTTCTTATAGATGGGTTTTTTGCTAAATTCTTTTGGGTAATTCCTTGATTGATTTATACAAAACCAAAATGGGCCTTCTTTTAGCATCTGCCTATTGGATTTGAGAAGCTAGGATTTTGCTCTTAAAATCCCTGTGTATTGTACTTCACTCAGTATCCTTGCGAAGTTACGATGGTCTATGGAAAATGGCAGAAATATATATCTTATGTAGTAGGACATATGGTTGCTTGTCTTGATACCATCCATACAATTGTTGATGACTACATTTCATTATAATCATGATAGCCAATAATTGCATGGCCATTGCAAATATAAAACATTGAGGACGAGAGATCACTTTATGTACATTTCTAATAATCACAAAGGACCACTAAAATATATACATGTAAAGTAAAGACTAATTTGATACGGATGAGACCTTGAGACCAGGTTGAAGATGACAAACCCCTCTCCCCAACTTTAATAGGTTGGAAAGTACTTTATAGGCCTGAGTTCCATTCCCCTTCTAAGTTATTTTTCTTTCTAGTTGAAGTATCAAGGTATGTTTGCTTGTGGGGTTGTTAGTCTCAACTCTTAATAACCCTTTTCAAAATGAGGGAAATGCATACAACTCTCACCTAAAAATGGAGGTAAATTATTCCTTTCAAAACAAACACACATCATAAATATAATATGGAGGAAATATTATCTGTGCTGCTTTCATTCCTAGACTCTTTCCTTTCTTTCTCCCCCTTCTTGAAATTCTAATGCAGGCATGCAGCACAAAGTTGAGATTATAAAGACTTTAAAATGCAATGGAAGACCCATGTAATTAAGGTTTTCAAACTCCCAACTTAGTAAAAAATTGTCCCAGTTCAGGTTGTAGTCTGAGCACAGAATGGTCCATATCAGCCACCAACTGCACCATACATAATAAAGATAAAGAAGATTCATTTTCCATTACTTTCAACCTTTTTTCATGACCAAATGAGATTACTCTTTAATTGACTATTCACACCTTTTTTTCCTCTTTCTGTCTCAACCACTCCCTTTCATAGTACATACTGGTCCTTAGCATTCCAACTCTAAATTTGATGTAATGAAGTTATAAGTCAAGGCAGTTTTCTGTATACTTTCCTCCTAAGCCTTATCTGAACCCACCACCAAGTTTAGAAATTCACTTTGGTTCTTCTGATTTCTGAATGCCACACACAAAAATAAATATTTGCATGCATTATACACTCATGTGCTACAGAGTTATTTCCTTTTTATTATTATATATTTTGTCCAAAATAGCTATATATATAGAGCAAACATTCTCATGATCTCATCAGAAGATAGACAACCTTGTATGTCAATGCTTCCTAGTTATTCCATATTTTTCACCTCTATGCTACATTTTTAATTAATGGACATCAATCTAATGTCTAGGAACTTAACATTAAGTCCCACTTGTTCTTAAATGGAGGTCACACCATGTCTTGTCAAGATTTTGATGAACACTAATTGGATGTGTAAGCATCTCCATTAAGGTGATTCTTATCCCCTTCAAGGCTTTAGATGAAAAAGAATGCTTGTTATGCTTTTTGTAAATGGAATGTACGTGAATGAAGGCTCTAAGATAGACCAATTCATTATTCTTATTGGTTTCAAATCATGAATAATATATCTCCACTTCAAGATTTGTGTGAATAAGAATGTGTTTAGAACTGAAAAGAATTAGGAATCGTGAATAAGACTTCCAGTAACAACCCCTTAAGCTAAAAGGACTTTTCCAAACATCCCCATTAGTTGTCTAATGAACTGATCTGACCATCATATCAGATTAAGATATGAGTCCAACCATCCAAATGCTTGTGGCATATATATATCCAGTGCCATTTAATCAAGTCATTTGATCCAAGTTAATATCCCAACATCCCATGTGGTTGATGCTAATGCTTTCAATACTGTCCTCTGGCGTGGTGTCTACATCGCTAATAGATCTGCCGTCTACATCTCTTTGTGCATCGATGATGTTGCGTCTTATTGAAAGTTGATTGCATTGTAGAAACTACATTATGGCTTTCCTTGGTTCACTGCAAAAATAAAGAAAATGGTTTGCTCAAAGGAAAAAAAAGTACTTCAATATACTTTGGCTCTGTTTTATCATCACTTTGTTCAATTTATTAAAAGAAGTGGTACATTTTCCATATTTTACAAATTGGAAATGATCTTTTTCAATGTTGCAGTAAACAATATTAAGGGTAAATGGGCAGGTGCAGTAGGAATGAATTGGATATATATAATTTAGTAATGGTTGGCTAATTTGGATTGATACAGTAGTTCATAAGCCCATGCACATGAAGAGTCATTTCATAGAAACCACTAGTTTCATAGAAAAGTCTAATCTCATGCCTAACAGTGACCATGATCTTATATATACATTAGACATTATTGGAGCTCAATCAATCAGAAGGAGCTGGCTTGTGGGTTCCAAGAGGCCAACTACAAGTCTACAACTACATTGAAGTGTCAATGGATTATCTGCATTAAATGTTGTTTGGCTTGTATACATACATTTCTAAATACCATTTGACAACTCTATAAGCAAATCCCTTTAAATCTCATTAATGCAATGTGGGACACAAAAGGCATTAACAATCAAATGATAAACCCAACTGTAAAAGAGAATGTATATCTATTGATTCATAATTCATGCTTCATCTTCTAGTTCTAGTGCTAGGGTTGTGCACCTGGGCTTTAAGATTGCTTATTGTTAATGATAACTTTTTAATTTCTTTTAGCCATGCTTTAGTACAATCATTTTGTATGAATTATGATCAATTATGTTTGTGAAGTCAACTAATCCTTAATCACTATAAATTCCTTAATGTACCTACTCCATGTGAGATTAAGCATAGCTATGTATACTCTGCATGCAAAAGGGTTCATCAACTTTTACTATTTTTCAGACTCCTTTGTCAAGGATCACACAACTCACAACTCACAACCTACAAGCACAAGGTACAGTTAAAAGTTCAGGGATGGTATATATGCACAAGGTACAGTTAAAAGTTCAGGGATGGTATATATGCTTTATAGTTAAAGAGACCAAAACTGTTATCTATTTGGATGAAAAATCCATCATAAAAAAAGAGAATCTTTACTGTGAATCTTTACTGTACGTGACCCTTTAAAGATTATTATGTCTGCCAACAAAAGAAACATCTGTCTTATTCTTTACAACCATGTCAGCCACTACCACTTTATAGCTATAGCTAATGAATCTCAATTGCATCAACAATCAAACTCAGTTGATCTTCTCTAACCATTTAAATCTTACAGAAAGGAAATTCCCTAGGTATGTACAGAATTTATAAATTGGGCAATTGGCTATATACAGATGAATTTAGTTCTTCATGAGGAATTGAAGAAGATTTAGTCTTCAAGAATACACTTGAATATGCAGTATGTATATCTTTCAACCAAGAACCTTTTTTTCCCCAAGAAATAGCAACACTGGTACCTTGATGCAAATTAAAACATGATCACTCTTTATGATTAGCAAGTAATCCGATCATTTTGGTAGGGGTTGAACTTGAATACCCTGACCTCTGGTATATATCATTGTTGTATTAACCTATTTCTAGATTAATGCATCAATAGGGTCAGGTCGTTATGGAGACTTGACCAAATGGGGATATTGGAGATTGGGGTGGCTGCACCTCGTTGAGATCGAGATTGCCTACGTACTCTAGCTCGGGGGAATTGAACTTTGAGATCAAGCCATCGTAGTTCTGTTTATATAGAAGATTGAAGGGCGTGGATCGTGGATCTTGCAGATTCTCCGCCATCATAATGAGGATTAAATGTGTAACGCGCGAGGATCATCCCTGTGAATTAATTATGTAACTGATGAGAATATTCTGTGCATTGAAGAGGAGCACGTGTGAATAGCAGGTCGCTGGTCGTTGTGTAATCTGGTCGCTTTAGTCGAGCTGTGAGCGGGTAGAGATCGTGGCGACCTGACGGATGGATGACTGTGCCACGTGGCTGCTTTTGATTGGTCGGAGTATGTAGTACCCCTACATAAGCCCCCTCTTTTTAGGTCGACTATGGGAGTCGGGCTGAAAAGACTAATTACTCTTATCGATGCTGATTTGTAGTTTGCTTTTTTGAGGTTGCTGACGTGGCAGTCATGCAGCGCTGTCTGTGGTAATCATGGCGCTGTTACGGGGAAGTGGAGGAGTTTCCTCGAGCAGCTAGATGTGTGGTTATGGCAACTGACGCACGTATTGCCTGATTTGCTATCTGTCTTGCACGTGGATCAATCCAACGGTGGATGCGAACCGTTTTGTGAGTGGAGAATGACTGTACTGCATATGGATCCTTTGGTCGATCTCAGCCGTTTGTTTATTTTGAATCGATGGCTGGAAATTCTCGAGCTACAGTATATAAACTGTAGTTACGTTGATAAGGGTTTACTTATCTTGCCTTTATTTGAATTGCTGCCGCTTTTGCCTTGCGATCTGAAGAACTTTGAGAGCTCGTAAGGTTTGTTCTCTTTCCTTTTCTCTGATTGTTTATTTTCTTTCTTTTTCATCTTCTGTTGTCTTCTGTATTGTTTGAGAGTAATGTCTGAGGGTAGTGATTCGCAAAATGATCACTTGAGTGATGGTGGACTTGAGGAGTATGAGTCTGAGAGTACTCATTCTGACCCTCCATCTCCCGTTCCCGATGATAATGTAGATAGCCCCCAGAGTAGTGGTTCTCATGGTCCAGATTCTTCTGATGATGAGATGGTTGAGGATGACAATGGTAGAATGTGTAGAATTGTGAATATGAATTATGTACATAGGCATTTTGCTGTTAGGAGGCATTATCAGTTTAGGTCGATTAGGCATTTAGAGATAAGGTTTCTTGGGGACCGCTTACTTTCTCCTGACTATCGACCTAATAATCCTTCATCTACTGTATTGACTTTGAGCCAATTCCGTGCTGGGTTGAGGTTGCCGTTGTCTGAATTGGTGGTCGACCTGTTGAATGCCATTAGGCGAGCCCCCTGTCAGATGAATGGTAATTTCTGGCGGAACATGAGGGTAATTGACGACCTCAACAAGTTGCATAGGTGGCACATTACAGTGGAAGATGTATTGAACCACTTTTGCTTCAAACGCTCTTCGAAGGTTGAACTCTCTGGCTATAACATGCAGGTTAGGCCAGAACGTTTGCCTTTGATTTATCCAGTGAGTAGCGAGCCATGGTGGAAAGATCTCATGCTGTTCACTGGGCCGATTGTTGAAGGGGATATCCAGTTGCGTCATACGATTAGGAATGACGCTCGTAAGTTAGTTGTCTGTAGTTCTAGGATTTTTGGTTCGTCCTCCAGTTTTTGAACTTGATGTGTTTGTATTTTTTGCTGCAGCGATCCGGGACGATCATCTAATCAGAAAAAACGATCTGCAGTCTGCTCTGAACTGCTTTGGTAAGTTGACTGACGAGCGGAAGATCTCGTTTCTGCCTCACCTAAAGGAGCATTTCATTCCTAAAGGTGGTCCAAAAACTGTGTGGGACGAGCTCAAGAGGAGGAAAGCTTTGAAGAAAGCATTCATGTCTTCTGTGCACAAAGCGAGTGGTGGGCGAACTGGTGGTAGTTCGCGAGCTAGTGAAGGTGAACGAGCAAGTGGTAGCTCGAAGCAAGTTGAAAGAGAGCGTTATGTTGGTGCTCCTAGAAGGTCGGAGAAGGAACGACCTGTTGACAAGGATCGACCTGTGGGGCAGGAACGATCTGTGGAGAGGGAGCTGCCTGCGGAGAGGGAGCGGGCTGTAGGTAGCTCTCGCCAGGCAGGAGCCGTGGCGAGCCCTCCAGTCTCAGGTCCACCCCCCTCACTTCCTAAGGTGGGTGCATTGGCTGGGAAGAAGAGGTCCTTCTCAGGGAACCTTAAGCTGATGGAGTTCCCAGCTATGCCAACTCCTGTTTCTTCAATGGTTGTGACGTCTCCTGGAATGTCTGTGCTGTCCAGGAAGACTGCTGTTCGGCCTTCGCAGAAAGGCAAAGGTATTTTGTCTGAATTCCGCCCTGGGCCGTTCGATTATTTGGACGGGCAAGGAGAGAAGCATGTCGTGTACGAGAACGACAGTGCTATTGATGACCCTTGTGTTGCCCGGGCTGTGAATGAGGGTATCGTCCTTGATGCTGATGCCCGAATGGTGAAGTCGCAGCCTTTGTTGGTGACCTGCTCAAAGATAAACGGGGCACTTTCTTTGGTGAGTTTGATCGTAAGTCGCATTTGTTCTGATTATGCTTTGGTATTTGGGCTAAATTTCGTTTGTTGGTTGTAGCTCAATGCCAGCTTCCAGGAGGTGCGTCTGGTTGCTGAGATTGGTGCTCAAGCTGAAATTGAGTTGAAGGCTCTCAATGAGAAGCTCGAGCAAGCGAGGAACATTGCCGCCGTTGCTGAGTGTAAGGTTAAGGACAGGGATGCCCAGGTCGCAACTCTGAAGGAGCAGTTGAGGGAACGTGAAGCTGCTTCCCAATCTTCTGTTGAGTACTGGCAGAGAATTTGTCAGGAGAATGAAGCAGCGTGGAAGGCCTACTGCGAGCAACTGGTCAAAGCTATGACGGGGTCGCCCGAAGGAGAGGAGACGCGAGGTGGTGTTGAAGAGACTTCGGCGCCAGCTCAGGACACCTCGATGGGCCCTAGTGACCAGGTCGCTGGAGCCCTTATTGAAATTGATGCTTCAGGCGACCAGTCTGTGCAGCAGTGAGCTGGCCTTTGTTTCCCTTCTTTGTATTGGGTAACCTTGGTTTCCCTTTCTTATATTGGGTAACCTTGTGCAAAGTTTGCTTCTTGCACTCCTTGTTCTTGCAGTATGTCTTCTAAAGCTTATTGTTGAGAGCCCCCTTGTAATTTTGAGAGCTTGAGTAGTGAACTCCTTGTCTTTTGTACTTGCCATTAGTAATCAGTTTTTACTTTGATGACTTTTGTATGGATTCCTTTTGACCATCTAGTTTCCAGGAAGTCCTGGTAGCTCGTTCAGAAGGCAGGTAGACGAGATGAATGGCTGCAAGCAGGACGTACTGAAACAGTTCCTCTTGTATGCCTTGATTCTATTTTGGTTGTACCTGTAATTGTTAAAATCTCATAAAGTAAAAAGTTAATTCAACGATTTACCTTGCATTGTTGCTCATGTCGTTTTGTCTGCCTGAATGGACTTGCAAACAATATGTGACATTTGTTCGACCTGATTGTGGGTTGAGGTCGCATTTAACATAATTGTGCTTGGGTCGTGTGAAGAGAAAGACCAATGCACCAAGTTAAGTTGCTAGTGATTTAACTTAACAAACTTTTAAATTATCAAAGGGACTAGAGTATTGATAATTTGTAGGTCGAGGGATTGGACCTTTAGTAGCCATTCATGTTTGAGCAGAGATGAAGGCAAAATTGAATTTATAGATTGAAATGCAATGAATGGATGCTTACATTTCACTGATAAAATTTCTTTAAATGAAAAGCGTTCCATGGGTTCTTAACGATCTCCCCTTCTGGTGTCTGAAGACGATAAGAACCGTTGCTCTGGACTTTTGTGATAATGTAAGGACCTTCCCAATTGGCGTTGAGCTTGCCGATAGTGTCCTTTCTTTTGTTACTGAACATTTTTCTCAAGACTAGTTCCCCTGGCTGGAAAGTTCTTGGTCGCACACCTTTGTTATAAGCTCGCTTGAGTCTCTGTTGGTATTGCTCGAGCTTTATAGTGGCGTGGTTACGTCGCTCTTCTAGGAGGTCGACTCCAAACGACCAGATCTGATTGTTGAGCTCCGTGTCGACCAAAAGAGACTTGGTCGTTCCAAATGTTAATTCAGTGGGAATAACGGCCTCAACTCCATAGCAAAGACTGAATGGTGACATCCCTGTGGATGTGCGAGGAGTTGTCCTATAAGCCCATAGGATGTTCTCCAACTGTTGTGGCCACTGATCATGCTGTTCTTCGAGCTTCTTCTTCAAATTGGTTAGAATCTGTCGATTTGCAGCTTCGACCTGGCCGTTGGCTTGTGGGTACCTAGGAGTTGACCTTGAATGCTCGATTTTCCACAGGTCGTAGAATTTCTTGATATTCTTGCCAACGAACTGAGTGCCATTGTCTGTGACTACCCGTTTAGGTAGCCCGAACCTTGTGATGATATTTTCCCACATAAATCTTTGGACATCTGCCTGTGTGACATTGGTTAAGGCAACAGCTTCCACCCATTTAGTGAAATAGTCGACAGCTACTAGAACGAACCTCTTCTCAGACTTCTTTTCTTTGATGAGGGGGCCCATGATATCAAGCCCCCACATGTGGAATGGCCATGGTGCAGTGATGTTGATGAGATCATTTGGATGCTGGTGTTACTTATCAGCAAATCGCTGGCATTCTTTGCACTTCAAAACAAATTTCTTTGCATCTTCCTTCATTCTTGGCCAGAAGTATCCCTGAGAGATTGCTTTATGGGCTAAGGTACGCCCACCAGAGTGGTTTCCACATTCACCTTCATGGATTTCTTGAAATATCATCTGGCCTTGCTTTGGGATCAAGCATCGTAATAACAATCCGGTTGCTGATTTCCTGAAGAGTTTGCCCTCATGGATTTTGTACATTGTGACTTTATGCAGCAGTCGACTGGCTTCCTTCTTGTCTGATGGTAGGACGCCAGTTTGCAGATAAACCATGAAAGGCTCCATCCAAGTCCCCTGGATGTCTGCTGGAGTTGTTTCAAGTAGATCGGAGATTTGATGAATATCTTCTTCCTTGAAGAGATATGCGGGCTGTGAGTTGATTGCTATAGTTAGGGCCCGCGGTCTGTCTGACTCGATCTTAGATGCTAGAAATGCCAGTGAATCAGCATGCCTGTTGTCATCTCTGGGTATGTGTTCAATTGTGAAATAGCTGAGCTTGCTGATGAGCTCCTTTGCTTTGCTAGCATACCTGATGAGGTTGACCCCATTGATTTGGTAATTGCTGGTAATCTGATTGACTACCAGCTGTGAATCGCTGTACACCTTGAGACGAACTGTTTGTAAGTCGATGGCCATTTTTAGGCCCTGTATGAGTGCTTCGTATTCGACCTCGTTGTTTGAGGTCGAGAAGTCCAGACGAGTTGCTCTTTCGAGCTGTGATCCTTCAGGAGAGATTAGCACACTACCTATTCCACTTCCATTGGAGTTGTGGGAACCATCTACATACAGCTGCCAAGTATCTGGGGGGTTGTCTTGGATTTGCCTTGTTTCAGGTTCTGGTTCCCAATTGACATCCTCTGCTGGATAGTCTACTAAAAAATCTGCGACGACCTGGCCCTTGACGGCCTGTCGTGAAACGAACTCGAAAGTGTAATCACCCAGCTCGGCTGCCCATCGAGCCATACGACCTGTTTTGTTTTTCTTTTCCAGTATGTGGTGTAATGGCTGATCGGTGATTACTTTTACAGTGTGTGCTTGGAAATAAGGCTTGAATTTGCATGCAGCGTAAAGTAATGCTAATGCTAACTTCTCCAGGGGTGTGTACCTTATTTCAGCCTGCTGTAAGACTTTGCTTGTGAAGTAGATAGGTCGTTCCACTTGATTGTCTTCTTTGAAAAATACTGCGCTTATCACAAAATCTGATGTTGCGAGGTAAACGCCAAGTACGTCACCATCTATTGGTCTTGTAAGAACTGGTGGAGTAGACAGATATGCCTTGAGATCGTCGAAGGCTTTCTCGCACTCTTCCGTCCACTCATATGTAGCCCCCTTCTTCAAAATATGAAGCATTGGTCTACATTTATCTGATGCTCTGGAGATGAATCTGTTCAGGGCTGAAACCATGCCGTTGAGTTTCTGAATTTGTTTCTTTGTTTTTGGACTTGGCATGTCGATCAGGGCTCTGATCTGATCGGGATTTGCTTCGATGCCTCGTCTGGTGACTAGGTAGCCTAGGAATTTTCCTGATGCGACCCCGAACAGACACTTTTCTGGATTAAGACGCATTCTGTATTGCCTTAATCTTTGGAATGCCTGGTCGAGGTTGTACAAATGATCTTGTTCTTTGTCGCTCTTCACTAGCATATCATCAATGTAGACCTCCATTGTTCGACCTAGGAGGTCGTCGAACATTCTGGTGACCAGTCTTTGGTAGGTCGCCCCTGCATTCCTTAGGCCGAATGGCATGACTTTGTAACAGAAAATACCTTGCTCAGTTGTAAAAGAGGTCTTTTCTTGATCAGGCTCGTACATCGGTATCTGGTTATACCCTGAGTATGCGTCCATGAATGATAGTAACTCAAAACCGCATGTCTGATCGACTAGCCTATCGATTCGTGGCAGTGGGAATGAATTTTTAGGACAAGCTTTATTCAAGCTTGTGAAGTCGATACAGACCCTTGTTTTTCCATTCTTCTTTAGGACTGGGACTATGTTGGCTAGCCAGTCTGGAGTATCGACTTCTCTGATGAAGCCGACCTGCTTGAGTCTATTGATCTCTTCATTGACGGCCTCGTGGAATTTGGGAGCAAGTCTCCTTGGTTTCTGCTTGACAGGTCGATAATTGGGATTGACCCGTAGCCTATGGCATGCAATTGATGGATCTATTCCGGGCATATCGATATACGACCAAGCAAAAACATCTTTATTCATTGAAAGAAAATTTACAAAATTAGCGAACTTATCTTCTTCCATTTCTGAACCTACATAGACATACCTTGGGTCCTCATCTGACCCAATGTTAACTCGGACGCCTGGATCGGTGCTTCCGAGACTCAGCTTGGGGGAGCTCGCTTGCTCCTTCTGTAATTGCTATTTAGCAGGTTCAGCCTTTTCTTTGGACGGGCTCTTTGACTTGTTGTTCCCCTCCTGAGCCTCTGTTGTGACTAGGCTCTTTCCTTTGACATCACCATCCTTGACTCCAGAGGTGGATGGCTTTGATGATGGGACAGCTTCAATAACACCGTGGCATTCTTGTGCGGTCTTCTGATTGCCGCGGAGTTCCATTATCCCATAAGGGCCGGGATAGCGGAATACCTGATGGTAAGTTGACGGCACACCTCTCATAGCATGGATCCACTTTCGACCCAGAATCGCATTGTATTTGCTTGCGATATTTAGGACGCTGAACTTGCTGGTTACAACGACCTTGTCTTCCCTTCTGCCTACAGTGACGGGCAGAAGGATCTCCCCTTTAGGGTCTTCCCTTGAACTATTGAAGCCAAGGATCGGTGTGAAGTCTGGGATGAGCACTGAGTCGGGCAGCCTCATGTCCTTGAAGGTTCGGTACATGAGAATGTTGCATGATGCTCCAGGGTCAATGAATACCCTCTTGATAGTATAATCTGCTATTCTGAGTTCAACGACTAGAGCGTCGTTGTGTGGAGTAACGACCTTGTTGAGATCGTCTTCAGTGAAAGTGATGTCAGTCTCTTGGCGGGCAGGGACGTTGAAACGGGCTGCTCTGCCACTGATAGAGTAGACATGGTGGAGATGTTCCACTCGTCTCTTTTTGTCCCGAGAGACAGGGGTGTGTTGAGATTCGTCAATCATGTAGACCACATGACTGTCCGAGTCGCTGTCGCTGTCAACTTTGTTTGCGACCTTCTTGTTGATATGATCGCGTAGGTCGCCTGTTGGACCTAAGCGCTGGGAGAGGCTACGCCCTCTGCTGCGTGCTGGGCTTGCGGAGGCCGTTCTGGCCTTGCTTTGACCCCGCTTTGGTGAACGAGGAGGTGTTCTGGATTCCTTCCTCATCCGCTTGCCTGTGGACTCCTCATTCCTTCCGAGGATCCAATTATTGAGCCTTTTCTCATCGGCCCAGGTTTGAAGTGCGCGCTTCAAGACGCGACAATCATCAGTCTGATGACACCGTACTTTGTGGACTTTGCAGTACGGGCGACCAGATGTATCCTCCAACTGTGTGAAGGCAGGAATCTTGCACCAATGGTTGTGCTTGATTCTTTCGTAGATATAACCGGCTGGTCGCGTAAACCGGTGATATTCTCGCTGCTCGGTAGGCAGCGACTTAGCTTTGAACCTCTTTCCATCTGATCGAGGTCGTTTGCTTGAGCCAGCCTCAATGTTGCTGACTACATGGTTCTTCTCCCTCCCAGTGAGGGCTTCTTCCAGCTTTATATAACGATCTACCTTTAGGTAGAGCTCGTCGAGTGATGAAGGTCTCTTCATTGCCAGAGACTTGTGAAGGTCGGACCCTTGGATCAGTCCGTGAGAGAAAGCAATAGTTGCAAAAGTTTCGTGCTCCTTTGCGAAGTCCTGAATAGAATGTAATTCAGATTTAAATCGTGCAAAGAAAACACTAAGTGACTCACCATCCTTCTGCTTGACTTTGAAGATGGAGTCAATGGTAACAGGGCGCTTCTTATTGTGGATGTAGAAAATGACGAATTGTTTCTCAAGCTCTGCAAACGAGCTGATGGATCCTGGCTTCAATCGATGAAACCAGTCGAGAGCTGGTCCGGTGAGACTGGACTGGAACAGCAAACACAAAAGATGATCCTCCTTGATCAGAGGAAGGGACTTCCGGAATCCTTTGACATGGTCGGTTGGATCTCCGACTCCTGCATACTGGTCGAACTTGGGTGCATTCAGCTTGTTCGGCAGATCGTGTTCCAGGATCTCGTTGGAGAAAGGAGACTCCTGGAATTGTTGAAGGGACTGCACAGCAAGTTGCTCCGCAGTGTGGCTCTTGGACCGGTGAAGGAGAGCCTGAGATGCTTTGAACTCCGCCAGCTGCTGGCTGAGTTGCTCGAACTTTTGGTTGGAATCATCAGCAGGGATGACTCCAAGTCCGCTATTTTCCCCTTGCTGGGGGTTGGTTTGTGCGGCTTTTAGACGCTCATTTTCTTCCCGCAGACGTGTAATCTGTCCCTGCAGATCTTGGATAGTGACTTCCTGATTGGTCATTTGGAATGGGTGATTTTGATTTTGTGGGTGGGAGGGTTTGGGTTTTCGATTATATCGAATTCCTTGCAGTCGGCGCCAAATGTATTAACCTATTTCTAGATTAATGCATCAATAGGGTCAGGTCGTTATGGAGACTTGACCAAATGGGGATATTGGAGATTGGGGTGGCTGCACCTCGTTGAGATCGAGATTGCCTACGTACTCTAGCTCGGGGGAATTGAACTTTGAGATCAAGCCATCGTAGTTCTGTTTATATAGAAGATTGAAGGGCGTGGATCGTGGATCTTGCAGATTTTCCGCCATCATAATGAGGATTAAATGTGTAACGCGCGAGGATCATCCCTGTGAATTAATTATGTAACTGATGAGAATATTCTGTGCATTGAAGAGGAGCACGTGTGAATAGCAGGTCGCTGGTCGTTGTGTAATCTGGTCGCTTTAGTCGAGCTGTGAGCGGGTAGAGATCGTGGCGACCTGACGGATGGATGACTGTGCCACGTGGCTGCTTTTGATTGGTCGGAGTATGTAGTACCCCTACAATTGTCCAAAATTTTACCAATTGAGCTCAGCTGGCACTGCCAAAGTAATATTGTCTTAATGTTGTCTTAATTAACCAACCTTTTGAAAATCAAGCTGGTCTAAATCGATTAATGATTAATATCGTTTTAACGTTGTCTTAACTATCTTTTTCAATTATTAATTGCAAAATTGGATTAGTAAATCATTAGCAAACAAAACAGAACAATTAGATCTTCACTGTCACCTAAATAGCTGATTTTCCAATGTGATCGATTTCTATGGTCTTTCGAGAGCCAAGTTTCAACTCTCTCCCAGTTGTCATTTGAGTCTCATGTCCATTTCATCCCAGATTATATATATGTCCACATCTTGAGTGGTCCAACATGTCTGATTTTTCATCCAATGGACCATATTAATCAATTAACTAGCTAGCAAAAAATATGTTGCGAGACACAAAAATGTACGTAACACGTGGGCGAGTCTCATTGGCTTGTCTTTGATCCACCCCCTTGGGAACATAATGTCTCATAACTGTTGCAACTTGCAACTAGCAAAATCTTAATCTTGTTTATAAACCATGAGATGGACTTGGAGAAAATTCAACCTCACTTCTCCCTCTCACTATCTATCTTATTTGAGAAGTGTTTCACTAATTAACATCACTAATCACTTGTCGGGATTCTATTAAGGAAACATTCGAACAACATTGTCACCTACTTACCTATACGAAGACTTAAGTAAGCTTTGTCTCCAAATTAAGCTATCACTAACACACATGGTTCATGTACAAATATTGAAATATATAGTATTAAATCAGATTAACTATATAGGATTTTGATAATCAATTAAATATTAAAATATGTCCTTACGTCGGTGTCATTGAATGAGGTTGATGAATTTTACAATGCACTCTTGATCTTGTTTATCAAATGCATGCACTTAAATGACAAACAAGCTGGGAACCCGCGCTACGCACCGGGGTATGAGAAAAAGCTTCATTAGACTGCCCGTGTTATTTATGTTTGATTAATTCATGTTTTTACTATTTTATTGTGTTTTTATTTTGATTTGAGAGGTTTGTGCTTAGTGGGAGAGTGGATAAAAAGTGTAGAGGTTATTTGTTTAATGAAAAATGGATAAGAAATATAGAGAAAAACAAAAATTAGTTTTAAAGTAACCAATTTTTTTTTTTTTTTTTTTTTAAATAGAAAAATTGTGAGAGCTTGGAGATCATTTAGGATGCCACCTAGGAGAGAGAATGTGGGACCGCATGGGTCTAACTATTATATATAGATATATAGATTAGACAGCTAGTTTAGTTCAAGTCCTAAGCATAATTTGTAAATATACTTAAAACTTAAGTTATAAACTAAAACTAAAATTTCCATTTGGAGCTGTCAGTTGAGCTTAACTGAAAATTTTAGAGTTCAAACATAATTTAGTATTACCGACTTACTGATTTCATGCTTAATTACTTGGAACTCTTTACCAATACAAAAAATCTTCTTTTGTATAGGGGACATTGTGTCAGAGGATCGGACATGGCATCAATGGAAAGCAACTGAGATTTTATGCAATACAGAATGCAACAACAATATTTGGGGTTGAATTAGATCAGAGACGACAAATCAATCGAGGGGACAAAGTCTATTATAGTCTTTCTTCTTCTTCCACTTCACAAAGAAATTTCCTTTGGGGCCAAAGACATGCTGCTCACTGTATTAAGCTGATCGAACATGGGGTGCTATATTTTGTTCTCTGGCCATGAACAAAAGAAAACAAATTGGTGGCCCGACATATATATGATTATATATGATGAAGCAATTGGTGTGGTGATGATTTGATTTGGCCTGGACCTTGAGCTATAAGAGCATCTCTAATGGGTCTCTTAAAACCTATAATTTAGGAATTCCAAAAAAAACAGCACCCTAACGCGTCTTCTATATTTTTAGCAGCCTGCTATCCACGTAGGATGTGGTGGGCCGGTCTGCTAAAACTTCGTCCAAAATCGAACCAAAGATAGGATTATAGGAATGTGGAACATTTTTTTTATTATTTTTTTAATTCCACGCTGGTCAAACCGGCGTGGAACCTTTTTTTTTTATTCCACGCAGGTCAAACCAGCGTGAAACCTTTTCAAACAAATTTATTTGTTACACCCCAAGCCCAGCCCACGCCTCCCAGCCTACTGCCCCAAGCCCAGACACGCGAAGCCCAAGTATTCCACGCTGGTTGAACCAACGTGGAACAGAAAAACATTTCCACCCTGGTCCAACCAGCGTGGAAGATAAAAATTTGGCAAAAAAAAAAGTTTTGCGTTAGGGTTACCCCTGATATAGGTATGGAAGACCTGCTAAAAAAAGTGATGGGAAAGTAGGTGGCACCTACGTGGAGGCTAAATCGTTCTATGTGTCGGCTAAATATGGGAGACCCATTAGAGATGCTCTAAATGCATCTATCTTCATGAAATTTCCAATCACCAAGTTCACATATTTGTTTATTTAATTTGTTTTGATTATTTGGTGGCTAGTATAACATTTTTTTTTCTTCTCAAAGCATTTGCCTAGCTTCACTTGTCAATTGAAACTCGATGTTGTGACATAGTATGTGACAAGATTCTCTGTTACAACAATGTTCCCAGTACCTCTAGCTATATGTTACTTTGTCTCTAAAAGGAAGGAATAGAAACTAACAATGTGCTTTCTTAATTATATATAGCTTATGAACTTAATACAAAAAGCAAAGAATTAGAGCTTTAGATTTTATTTTTTCCAGAGTTAATTCTGCCATCAATAATCACATGCAGTTACACTTGTTTTCCATTAAAATGCCAAGATTATGTTCCTTGGGAATATTGAGCATTATTAGTAGAACAATAACATAAAATATATACACTCTCAAATTTCAGTTTTGATACCATATGCCGATTTGTAATCCAGAAAGCAATAAGTAAAAGCATATATACATGTCTTTAGCAATATCCAGACTCCAGAGAGTATCAATATAAGGAAAAAGCTGGTTGCTCAAAATTTATAAGCAACCTACCTAGATCAAGCGAGTCTAGAGTATCTCTACTACTCTATAAGGCGCCTCCTTCCCGAGGCATTCATAAATCCCTACGTGTCACACACATATCTCTCTGTATATAATTATAGTTTTACCCACACATATCTCTCTGTATATAATTATAGTTTTACCCACACATATCTCTACCTATAATTACAGTTTTACCCACATATATCTCTACATATATAATTATAATTTTACCCACACATATCACTACCTATAATTACAGTTTTACCCACATATATCTCTACATATAATTACAGTTTTACCCACATATATCTCTACATATATAATTATAATTTTACCCACACATATGTCTACATATATAATTACAATTTTACCGACACATATCTCTACATATAATTACGGTTTTACTCTTATCATAATTATTATAAGCAGATTGTATAAAAGTCTAGGCCCACATCCAATACTTATAATTACGGTTTTACCTTTATCTTAATTATTATAAGCAAGTTGTATAAAAACCCAAGCCCATACCCAATATTGATAATTCTGGTTTTACCCTTACCTTAATTATAAATAGGCCATATAAAAGTCCAAACCCATACCCAATGCTAATAATTCCGGTTTTACTCTCACGTTAATTATAAGCAGGTTGTATAAAAGCCCAAGCCCATACCCAATAATACTTATACACATAGATACTGATAATTTCGGTTTTACCCTTACTTTAATTATGAGCAGACTGTATATAAAAGTCCAAACCCATACCCAATCATATAACCACTTATGCAGCACGCATAAGCGTGCATATTCACATAGTGTAGGAAAAGTTGCTTAAAATTTTTAACCAACTTAACACAGAGTGAGCCAACCTTAAAAGGCCGGCTCGGGCATTTTAACTCATCAGGACTGCAGGGAATGCAAACATAGGTGTGGGAGCATATTTCAGTATGCATACATGGCAGCACAACACAACTCGGATTCATTCATATTAAATCGCCTACGGATTACTGAATAAACTCTCAGCTTGTCGGGTAGCCAGCACGTGGGGCACACAAGGAGTACAACTGCAAAGCACTCCATGACCAATCAAACAGAGACAAGGCTCACGACCACCCACGTAAAATCATCTCTACCGTGAGATCTTGCTAAACAGACAAACGAACCCAGATAAGAGGTCAGTTCAAATATACTATAAAAAGGGGGGCAAACCCCAAAGTTTAAGGGACTCGCTTCTATACTCAAAACCCTACTTATCAAGTTTTATCTCTTTCCACACATATACTGACTTGATCGTTAGAGTGCTTACACCGGACGCTCCTTTGGTTTTGTTTCATCTGTATACATGAAGCAGGAAAGAGCTCAACCTTAGAATAAACAGTGGGATCTACATCTGTGTAGTCCGAGATACGGACCTACAATGGGTGACTTGTTTTAGTTGGAGGGTAAATAGCAATGTCTTTAACCTAGATCTCAGCCCACATATAAAACTTGTAATGCAAGATTTAATTTAAAACGTAGAGATTAATCGATTATGCAATACTAATCAGGAAAAAAAAATTGTTCATTCAACCTAGCTGATCATGTTTTGGTTAATAGATTAATGCTTAAGATTGAGAAAATTCTGGTCTTGCATGTTACTTTTGCGTGTAACACCAACCAATCTGATCAAAACTATAGTGGTAGCAGTAGCCCATTATCAAAACAATGGGTGCATAAGTATATTATAATTTTACAAGAAGCAACTTACCATTGAAAGAATTCATGCTTCTTGATTAGGTATCCAGTGGACGGTTTGTTTTAGTACTACTATATAAAATGTTGTTGTCGATCCAAAATCATACACACAATAATTGGAAAATATTGGTCGATCTACCTTTTCAAAATTATTGAGAGTACCTCAACGCTCATATGCATCAACAAAATCATGCCATGTGACACTTGTTTTTCTTACAAAATTCAAAAATATCAGATGATTTGTTGCAAATAAATCATAATATCATATCTATTCAAAAAACAAAAATTATTATATACAATGTAGTTAGGTGAGGTTAGTAATTAGCAATGCAGCAGTAGTAAAAATAGAGAAACACTATGAACCTTATAAGGCTAACCAACATAGTTTCATCCCCTTTGCAGTTGACAAATTTATATTGTTAGGTTCAAAAGCAGTTGATCTTCTCAGATGAATGCAAAAAGTAATGGAGTATGTGATGACTGCGGATTTTGCTATTCAGAAAGGACTTGCAGTGTAGTTTCTAGTGCGTTTGTCCTCTACTTTTGTGTAATTCTTTGAGCTTATCAATAAAATAGTTTTTTATTAAAAAAAAAAAAAAAAATGCTACCGTCTCCTTCAGACCCCAACATGTCTTGGCGAAAGCATACTACACCAAGATTAGTCTTGGTCTTGAGATGGAGTTTGAGTTGTCAGCTCGGCAGAAAGCAATGATCGAATGTGCAGTTAGAACATGCAAAAGACTTCCTCCTTGCTATTCCTACGGAAGGTCTAGGGCAACGTATGATGCCAGCAGAATACCGAGCCATCCTTCGCTATCGTCTAATGATTCCACTATATACAGATGACAAACTTTGTTATTGTAACAAGAGCAGATTGGATGTCTATGGAGACCACGCAACTAACTGCAAATATTATTCGGGTTTCAAATACAGACATGATCATGTGCGGGATATTATGTACGATGTCTTTTGGCGAGCAGGGGTGCAAGTGAAAAAGGAAGTTCCGATCAACTTCTTTATTGATCCTAGAGAAGGTAGATCAACATTGCGTCCAACAGCTAGATATTTTTGTTTAGAATTGGTCTGAAGGCAGACATACTTGTGTTGACATTACAGGGACATCGCCGATGGTCGAATTCGGTAATGAGATCTTTGAGGTTGGCAGGCAGTTAATAATGCAGTAACAGCTAACGAGGAGAAACAGAGTGGAACGTGTAAGACAAACCAGCATGGTTTCATCCCGTTTGCCTTCGACACGTTTTGGTTTCTGACATCAGAAGTGGTTGAGCTCCTCAGGAGAATACAAAAAATAATATATAGCAATGTCATGACTATTGGATTGAATGAATATGTTTTCAGAAGGATTGGTTTTGCTATTCAGAAAGGACTTGGGGCGCAGTTTGTAGCGCGTTTGTCCTCCATTGAATGAATATGTTTTCAGAAGGATTGGTTTTGCTATTCTCTTGAGCTTTTAAAAAAAATAAAAAATAAAATAGTCTTGCAACTGTGTAATTTTTGTATAGGACTTGCAATGCAATTTATAGCGCGTTTGTCCTCTACTTTTGTGTAATTTTTTAGCTTATCAATAAAATAGTCTTTTATTAAAAAAATAAAAATAAAAAAAAGAATTAATACCAACGTGATGACTGCGGGTTCGAACGAATATGTATTTAAGAGAATCGGGTTTGCTATCTAGAAAGGACTTACCGTACAGTTTGTAGCGTGTTTATCCTCTACTTTTGTGTAATTCGTTGAGCCTATAAAAAAAAAAAAAAAAAAAAAAATTCTATATCATCATTTCATTCACATTCACCACTGGGTATATATACTGGAGGTTCCAAGATTTCAATATGTCTAGACAACTGGAGATGCCTTGTTTAAAGTCAACTAATATATTATTTCCAGGTTAATTTTAGAATAATAATTATATAGATGTATATGCAGAATGTTATTGGTTGTTGTTGTGGATATATATGGACAGACAGCTAATCAAGTGAATTACAATAATGGAAGGTTCATATATGTGCATGTATGTTGTACAGGGCATGATGAGGGCATCCACTTAAATATACTTAATTAAGAGACTGGTTTGGTAATATAACTTTACCGACCAAATGGCCTGGACCCTGGAGTTTACGTTTACGAATTAGATATAATCTTGATGACATGATTAGAAACATATGGGATAAAAGTAGGGTTGTTTTACCAAATTTTGAAATTTATTATCAGGTTTGGGAGCATGCAAACTGGTAATAGTGTAAAGGTTGAGTTAGAATCCGGCCTGAAGAAGTTTTTGTTGGAAATTTTCAAAATATCGGCAAAATCGTTTTGAGGTTTAACTTGGTTTTTATCGCTTGCAATGATGATTGATTTTCTGTGTTGAAGGAGAGGTTACTGTTATCACCATGTTCATTGAATAGAAGATGAATGGACACATGTCCATTGGAGATAGAATAAACTTTGTAAGAGTTTAGTATGGTGGTCATGTATGGAGAGACCCACCTGTTGATGAAAAGAAAGGTATAACAGTTGGGTTGAAAAGGTGCATGGGTTTTTCAATGGATTCAAAATGAAACGTTGGATATAAAGAAAAGATGTGTCTTCTTAAGACTATGTTCTGAATGGTCACACTTACCAATTGAAACGATGTTATGTCGGTTCAAGGGCTTGTGAAGAGGCATGAGTTTCACTATAAATAAAGGTGTACCCACACCATTTGATGATATAACAAAAACAAAAAATCCGAATACAATTCGGTTCTTTCTCTCTCTACATACACATTCTATTAATCTTTGCAAGTGTCCTTTGGCATCATTAGACCCTAAAAGAGTGTTCTTGGGTTGTGGTCGGAGTGTGCACCTTCGCATTGCAACAACAACGATAAGGCTTCATTGTATCCTGAAGACAATTTCTCATATCTTCGTGCAATTGTGATCATTGATCAAAGAGGGAGAAATATTGTCTAAAAGATAACGATTACGTGCCTTGAAGCTATTGGATCGTTTTACAATTTATTTATCGTCGATTTCTCCATTCCCTTTGTAGCATATATTTTTTTCCAACAGTTTTGTAGTACTTAAAAAGGTATTAAAATGTCCTCAGCTGCTCATCCATCCTTCTCTGCATTGCATGGTTACGTTGATGGCCGGTCTGTTCCTAATGTCATGGTCTCATGGACATTATCTACTGTATTTATGTTCTGTGAGCCTGAGGATTCTTGGACCAATAAAAAAACTCTATGCATGGACGTACAGCATGGTTTAAACTTTAAATTAACAACAGTTGAAGTGTAGAACCTCCTAAAGGAAAAGAAGAAGGTAATCCAGGGTTGTACAACAATTAATAAATAGTTAGTTTACTGCACATTTTGACATACCATGATAAAGATGATGTACTGGAATTGAACTATATAGTATATATATATAGACTACACGTACCAATAGTGAAATAATGTTCTCGTGGAGTTTGAAACCGGCACAAAGTGGTTTGACATCAATTTTGTGACAAAGTGTCCATGGTTATCTCGCCTTGAGTTCATTGTTAGGAAAACCAAGTTGTACGCACATCGTCCTGAGTCTGTGTTCTCGCGTCTATGTGTCAAAGTGAAGTTTTGGGTTTAGGACGTACGTACCTAGTTAAGGCGTACGTACGTCATGGTAGGCAGCAGACTTGTTTCGGTCAGGACGTACGTACCACGTTAGGGCGTACGTACGTCATGGTAGGCAGCAGACTTGTTTCGTGTGGAGACGTACGTACCGAGTTAGAGCGTTCGTACGTCATGGTAGGCAGCAGGCTTATTTTTGTGTGGAGACGTTCGAACGTCATATCGACGTACGAACGTCCAAAGTCGGTTTGCACTATTTCGGCCCATTTTCCTTAGTTTCCAACCCTAAGTATAAATAGGGTTTCTATTCCAAAGGACAAGTTAGTTCTTTGGCCGTCCAATTCACCTCTTGCTTCTTGGAGTTTGTTTAGGTTTTGGTTTAGGTGGTTTTGGTGATTGAACTCATCTTCTTCTTCCCCATTCATCTTCTTCTTCATTATTGTTTATATTGATTTAGCTTCGAGTCTTCTTGTGTGTTCATCAAGAAGTCGAGTATCCTTGTGTGTTCATCAAGGAACTCTGGTGTAAGCTTGTTTCATAGTTCGGCTTCGAGTCTTCTTGTGTGTTCATCAAGAAGTCGAGTGTCTTGTGCGTACATCAAGGTGCTCTGGTGAAGTCAAGGTGTTAGAGATAACCAGGAGTGTCAACTCGCAGTGATTGCAGGTAGTTGATAGGTTTGTACATCTCTTTTCATCAAGTGGATTATTTGTTGTCGAGAGGACAACCGTGGACGTTTCCCAATTTGGGTTTTACCACGTTAAAAATATTGTGTGTTATTTACTTTCTGCATATCGTTTAAGTTGTTTGAATATTGAACTGTTAGATTAGCACTATTTGTTTTTCTCAATTGGTATCAAGAGCTGGGGGCTGGTTAAGGAGCGTCAAGGCTCACGCTAACGATCCTATGAGTGCAATAATGGTTCATGAGTCTGGTTATAATAATTTTATTGCTAAATCGTCTAAATCTACAAAACCAAAATCTGATTTTGAAAAGGATGATAATTTGTATGTTGTTAGCAATAGTGATTGGGCTCTTCTTTACAGACTTTCTGCAAAAGAATGTGAAAGATTACAAAAAGCTAATATTGATTTGCAGGAAAAATTTAGAAAAGCTAATTGTAATGTGTCTACTATTTCTGATAATGTTTGTTTTGAAGATAATGGTGTTTTGCAGACTAAGGTTGATTCTCTAGAACAACGACTCAGACATTGTGCAGAAGACTATATGCTTCAAGGGGAAGTTTATGAATCCAAAATTAAAAATTTGGAAAAGGCTAATCTTTCTTTGCAGGATAAAATTGAGATTCTTGAAAAACAAATTTCTTGTGCTGCAGATGATGCAATTTCTATTTCTCAATTATTTGACAAAGAAAAACTTGACTTGTTATGTAGAATTGCAGCTTTAGAGAAGGCCAATCAGGAGGTCGATGAGAAATACAAATCTCTATTGGTGGAGTATGAGGTAACAAAGAACGATTTAACGTCTACTCAACTCCAATTGCAGGTTTTGGACAAAACTAGATTTGATTCTCCTATTGCTAGTTCTACTAGTTCATCTAGTGTGATTACTCATGTAAAATCTAGTTTTCCTGCCCTTTTACCTACCCCACCTATTGAGACTGGACTTAATGCTACTAATTTTCAGCATGTTTCTCGTAAGAATTTTAAGTCTAAGATTAATGGTAAGGCTGTTTTTACTGATAAGCCATATTGTTCTCATAATGGAGGTATAGGTTTTGTTAAGGCACCATGTCACAAATACAATGGTGACATACATGTTTCATCTTCTACCACCACATCTTCTTATAAGAATTCTTTGAGCAAGTCTAATGTTTTTCATTGTTCTTATTGTGGTAGAGTTGGTCATTTGGATAGCTTTTGTTGGGATTTTGATCAACATGTTTCATCCTATTCTCGTGTTCCTCATCGTTATAATCATGTTGATTCTAATGTTCCTTCTTGTGCGTTTTCTAGACCTTGGAATTCTAATGTTTATTGTCATAGGTTTAAGAAAAACAGGTACTCCAACAAGAGGAAGTCAAAGACTAAGGTGGAATTAGTTAAGGACAAGTCTATTGCAAAGCTTGTTAAGGAGAAATCTCATATCTTTTCAACTTCCAAGGTGTGCACGCCTAGTGTTAAACAAGTATGGGTAAGAAAGGATAAGTTGAAGGTTTTTCTGGACTTGCAAAGGTCTGGTGGTGTCCCATATTTGGGATGATGTAGGTTGTTCTAGCCTTGTGTTATTTGAATTGCATATTTCTCTAACCACATAGGCTATTTGTTTGGTGTTTCTACTTTTTATGCTTTGTTTGTTTAGGTTGCAGATCATGTTGCATGTCTAAATACATTGTTGGTTATTCCTTCTATTTTTCTTTATTTATTCCATGTATGTGTTGTTGGTTACATCTTTTCTGAGATATTGGTTTAATTCAATTGTCTTAAATAAGTTGCAATATGTTTGGGTGTTTTCTCTTTCTGAACCCTTAAGTATGTTTTGGTATGTATCATGCATTTTTCCTCGCTTGTTTGCACAGTGCACGGCATGCTTGCATGATGGGAGTTTTTGGAAACCACTTACATATTCTTTGAGCTCATAGAACTTCTCTATCTCTCGAGTATTTATGTGATCTTGAGCTATCTCTCCTTTGTTTTGGTTAATGTTCATCTTGTTGTTCGTGTTATTGAGCATTCTTATCTTCCTATTACAACTCTTGTTAGTGGTCAATGACTCACTTTATCCCCAGCCATTTGATTGTCTTTGAAGCAATATCAATTGGCTAAGAACCCGTTGGGGTTGTGAGGGTCATGCTCTGACGGATGCACTCAAGAGATGTTAGTTCTTGTGTTGCACGTTATCATGGTATTGCACTTCTTGAGTTTGTGTTTGTCAAAAAGATGTAGGCTACACCCTACCCTCGTGTATTTGAAAAGATGGAGGCAAAATCCCTCCCACACGGGAATGACATTGAAAGATGTAGACTAAACTCCACCACATGCGGCAAAATAAAAATCCGAGCGCATGTTCATTATTTTTATGTAAGACACACAAAGATTATATTCTTTTGCCTTTTGGATGTCTTGGTTTTCATTTGAAAGATCATATTTATATTCGTTTACCTTCTACTCATAACGTTTGTTTCAAAGGGGTGAAGTTTGTTTCTTCTATGCTCACTTACTAATCGTATGTCTCTTGTTGATGGTTGTATATTCTAGGTCTTCAAAGGGTGTGTTCTAGTGGTGATCTTTCTCTCTTTTTATGCATTGCATTGCATCTACACACACCGAGGTTTAGTTTATGATGCACTTCAATTCTCTTATTTGTTCAATCTTTTGTTTATCCCCATATATTGCCTCTTATTTTTGTACGGATTTGGATTGGCTACTGTTTTTGGAAGTTCATGATGTATTCCTCTTCACTTCTATGGTACATCGGTTCTTTTCCTTTTATCTTCTTATTATGGTTTGTGTTGTTAGTTATTCGGTTTGTTTTTCTGCTATTAAAGTTAGTCCTTAAGGTTAGTCTTCACATGGTTGGATATGGGTTGTTAGTTTTGTCGTTAAAATTGATTCTTAGATATGGTGCAGCTTCTATTTGCTATTGTTTGTGTTTGGTTCTTCATTATCCTAGTCTAACAAGTTTAGTGCAATTCTCATTGCTTGGTTGTTATCGTGTGCACACTTCATGATTCTGCACACCATGTGTTCGATAAAATGTTTACATGGGACATGCCTCCTAAGCGCGCTCGGACTACTCCCACCAAAGAAACACCCGGTTCCAAGGTTGCTTCGTCATCGGGCACACGTCCTCCTCGTGCTTAATGGAGTAGAGGCGTCATTCCTTTGGATTCTTGTAGATGTTCTTGCTGAAAGTGTTTATGGCTTACTCTATTTTGGTTCTATTCCTTGATAATTCTTTTCAGTCGATGTTTCATTGACATACTAAGGTCAGATTGTTAGTATTATTTGGTTTTCCACTTCATGCTTTCTATTTTTGTCATTGGATCACGTGTGTTTGATGTGATTTCTCAAGGTAATAGTTCTCAATTTGTTTTAAGAAGGCTACAAGGTATGCATAAGCATATTTTGGTGATGAAATCATGTTGTTGGTGTATTCGGTTGTTATGATTTATATTGATTCATGTTTTCTCATAGGTTCTCATCATACTTTTCTATGTTGGGCTAATATTCTTGAATTACCTTGTTGGCTAGCTGGTGTTTGATTAAATGCTTATGAGACTTGCCTATCCTCTTATTGTTGCTTCTTGTGCCTGGTTGATCCTATTTTTTTTCCTGCAATAGGTTTGATTAGATGTGTTCTTGGTAGTCTTCTGCAATAATCCTCATGCAATGGTTTTGGGCTACCACTGTTCTACTTTGGGATGCATATGCTCAGTTTGGTCATCTATTGTTAGCAATTCTCTTCTATTGACTCTCTAATCTTTCTGACAATGTATGGCATGTCATCGGAGTCTTACTGTTCTGGCAGGAAATTTACTCTGAAGTTGGATTGTTGCTTTGTGACTTGGTGACATCGATAATCCTTGCTCATTCTTCAGTTAAAGTTTTTTTTTTGAGCTTGATGATTGTCTATCTTGTTTGGCACATGTTGAACAAATTTTTGGGTTTCACTAGGGGTGGGCTTACAGGTTTATTCCTTTTATGTCTCTATTCCATTGTGTTTGGGATAATATTTTCTTCTCCTTGTTTATAAGATTCTCTAATTCTCTTTTTGTGGTTGGATGAGTTGTTTCAGGAACATGTACAGATTGGATTTCTCCATGGATTCTCAATGGATTTTCTTATACTTTACGTATCTCTTCCTGCAGATACTCATATTCCTGTAGTTTTGTCATGGGATATTGTTGAATGTGTCTAATATGCATGGTTTCCCTATTCTCTTTCATATCTCCTACTAACTATTGTTTATCTCTTCTTCTTTCTCTTTTTGCATATTTTTTTCTTGCACATTTCTCACAGGTTTGACTATTTGGTTCTTGGTCATTACTGTACCTTCGCAATTTCATCAGGTATGGTATTTCTTCCTTTTTGTTTGCTTGCTCTTTTTCTCTAGATATCTTGCTACTATGAAGTCGTTTCTCTGGAATCTATCTCAGGTGGTTATGGTCGGTTGTTTAAAGTGATATTCTAGTGAATCATTTGTTCCGATTGTTGGTGTCCTGACTCTTTCTTCTATGTATAGGATTCTCTTGGTTTCTATCAGGGATTCATGTTATGTTTTCTTTTCTTCCCTCTGTTACCTATATAAGTATTCAGTGTCTTGTGTCTGTGTTGGTACTCTTTCTTCTTCATTTATATGCCTAGATCTCTCTCATGTTTTTTTTGTTTTGTGTGTCATGGATTACAGATTTGTGGTATGGTTTTCTCTTTACTCTCTTCTACCCTTGTATGATTGGTTCTTTGTGTGTTTCAAATACCCTTATTTGGTTTGTTTGTTCTAGGTGCATCTTTCTCATATGCATTGCATTTAGGTGACGCTTTTGTTTAGGGAGAGAATTCTTTGTATTGACATCGTGTTAACAAGTGTTTATGTTATGGCTTTCGTTGCATATCCTTTTTGTTGTTAACATGATTGTTCTCTTTTTTTTTCTTCTTTAATCTTATTTGTTATGGTTTGGTATTTTTTTCTTTCTTTTCTCTTTCTTTTGTTACCTTGCTTCATTTGTGACAAAAAGGGGGAGATTTATGACTCTAATACTAACACCTTCTTCTTCCTTGTTAGTGTATTTTGGGGCATGTTTCAGGTATGCTACACGTATGGGGGAGTGAACGTGTTGATGTTTAGAGGTTGTACAGTTTTGGGTCATGTTTCAGGTATACTACATGTATGGGGGAGTGAACACGTATGGGGGAGTGAAAGTGATGATGATCACAAAATGCATGTACAGTTTTGGGTGAGCTTGAGTGTCAAAATTTTGGAGCTCATGAAGTATGGGGGAGTTGCTCGAAGGAACTTCTGTTGATTCCTTGATCTGTTGATTTCTTGATTGTTTCGGAAATTCTTAAGTGCTTCCGTTCGGTCTCTGATGGTTAAAGCATTTTGCTCAAGCTGGATAACAAGAATTGGTGACTCGGTATGTGTTCTTCTTTGAGTGATTCTGTAGGCATGTTTTATAAATGCCATGGTTTGGGTTTGTAAGCACGTTTTATAAGTGCTATTAGAGTCATAGGTTTTTGTCACAAAATCAATGTCAAAGGGGGAGATTGAAACCGGCACAAAGTGGTTTGACATCAATTTTGTGACAAAGTGTCCATGGTTATCTCGCCTTGAGTTCATTGTTAGGAAAACCAAGTTGTACGCACATCGTCCTGAGTCTGTGTTCTCGCGTCTATGTGTCAAAGTGAAGTTTTGGGTTTAGGACGTACGTACCTAGTTAAGGCGTACGTACGTCATGGTAGGCAGCAGACTTGTTTCGGTCAGGACGTACGTACCACGTTAGGGCGTACGTACGTCATGGTAGGCAGCAGACTTGTTTCGTGTGGAGACGTACGTACCGAGTTAGAGCGTTCGTACGTCATGGTAGGCAGCAGGCTTATTTTTGTGTGGAGACGTTCGAACGTCATATCGACGTACGAACGTCCAAAGTCGGTTTGCACTATTTCGGCCCATTTTCCTTAGTTTCCAACCCTAAGTATAAATAGGGTTTCTATTCCAAAGGACAAGTTAGTTCTTTGGCCGTCCAATTCACCTCTTGCTTCTTGGAGTTTGTTTAGGTTTTGGTTTAGGTGGTTTTGGTGATTGAACTCATCTTCTTCTTCCCCATTCATCTTCTTCTTCATTATTGTTTATATTGATTTAGCTTCGAGTCTTCTTGTGTGTTCATCAAGAAGTCGAGTATCCTTGTGTGTTCATCAAGGAACTCTGGTGTAAGCTTGTTTCATAGTTCGGCTTCGAGTCTTCTTGTGTGTTCATCAAGAAGTCGAGTGTCTTGTGCGTACATCAAGGTGCTCTGGTGAAGTCAAGGTGTTAGAGATAACCAGGAGTGTCAACTCGCAGTGATTGCAGGTAGTTGATAGGTTTGTACATCTCTTTTCATCAAGTGGATTATTTGTTGTCGAGAGGACAACCGTGGACGTTTCCCAATTTGGGTTTTACCACGTTAAAAATATTGTGTGTTATTTACTTTCTGCATATCGTTTAAGTTGTTTGAATATTGAACTGTTAGATTAGCACTATTTGTTTTTCTCAGAGTTGTGACATTAAACAAACCAGCATGATGTATTCAAGGTAGTGTTTTTGCAATAGCCCAAATACGATGAATTAGCTATTTTGGTCTCCTAACTTTGCTCAAATTTTTAGTTGAGTTCTTAAAGTTTAAAATACTTAATTTTATCCCAAATCTTTTAAAATGTTTGCAAAATGGTCTCATCGTTATCAAGCATTTAATTTAGTTGCCTAGTGGTAGTTTACTATCGTACGTGGTCTGTTAAATTCAAATTTTAATATATTTTTTTGTTAGGTCAGCAGAGCACGTGAGTGGCATGCATAACATCATATTGTTTAAAAATAAAACACAAACCCAAACTGTGTAAAAATAGAACCCATTTTGTAAGTTAAATGCTTGGTAACGATGAGACCATTTTGCAAACGTTTCAAAAGATTTGGGACCAAATTGACCAATTTAAACTTTGGGGACTCAACTTAAAATTTGGGCAAAGTTAGGGGACCAAAATAGCTAATTTATCGCCCAAATAGAAATACATGGAAGTAGATGCTCAATGGTAATTATCATTTTATTTTCGAACAATTAGCTATTTTGGTTCTCTATCTTTGCTCAAATTTTCAGTTAGTTCTCAATTGGTCAATTTGGTCCCAAATCTTTCAAAGCCTTTGTAAAATGGTCACTCGTTATTTTCATGTTTCCAAGCATTTAATAAAGTTGTCCAGTGACAATTAACTATCATACATGGTCTATCCAATTGTCCAATAACTATATTTGAAATGAAAAACCTTGAGTTGAACCATATTAAAAATAATTAACTTCCCCGCTTATATTTTGGCATTTCATAAATTGCAACGAAGCTAACGTCTATGGAAGTGATAAATTACCGACCACTCACCCCCCCCCCCCAATCACCCATAGTGCCGTATATCTACTAGAAATATGGAGTGGTATTATTATTTAAAAGAATATTCTCCACATGTCCTAACCACATTAGGCTTTCTGAGTCAATATAAACGGCACTTTTATTTTGGCAATTTTCCAAAGTTTAAGTTGAGTGAGTAGTTGGGAATTTTCCATTACAGCAAACAAAAGGGAGCTAGCTAAAACCTTAAAATCTGGCTAATTTTAACGTTATGTGTTTGTTTAATTTAACGCTAATCCCAATACGCATATCTTAAGGTTGAATGTTATTATTTTATTTATAAAAAATTGTGAAAGAAACAAACAAAACAATAAAACAAAGTCACAGAGATAAAATACGCCGATTCTTACGAAAGCAAGTAAAATACGTCAAATCAACGTGTTTTCGTTCAGCAACGCCGTACCTTGGAACTCTAATCCTTTAAAACTGCCGGAATACTTTGTTTGCTTTTAATTTCTTTAATATTTCTTTTTATAAAAAAGTTCAAACACTTTGGAGTTTGGTACTCAACTTTACTCTTTTAATTATCCTTCTAATTATATCACAATATATACTAATACTACTCTACTAATTAAAATTAATTTTGTCAAATTACACTGTAATTGGACATGTTAATCTTAAAATTAGAGGCAGCAATGGACCTACCACGCACCATTCCATCAAACACGGTAAATTGGGTCCCACCCCTCGTGCTCCCCATATAAACCGAGATCAAATTAAATAACAATAATTTATATACAGTATTAATTGATTCTGGCTTTTATTAATTAAAAAAAATTAATTAAAAGTTTAAACACAGCTCCCCCACTGCTTTCAACATCAACTGATAGCAGTGTGTGGGGTACCCACAGCCGCCGACATTATTTATATTTATTAACCACGTCAGTTTTGTAATTATTAACCCCAGATGTGTTTGGTGGAGTAGTAAATAAAAAGTACCATATATACTCACACTTTTTAATTAGCTGATTTAATTTAATTTTTTAATCATTAATATTGTATCTAGCTTTAGTGTTATCACTTAGACACTTATCACTATAGTTTTACTCCAATCATCAACCCTAACTGAAGTAACAGCAGTAATTTACTACACTTTGAGTGTGGTACAAGATTTAAGATTGGAAGAGACTTCATTTTTAGTCTTTTACCATTTTTAAGATTGTGAGGAAATGAACAAATAAAGTCACAAACTTTTGACTAACATAGCTAATAATTTAAAAAGATAGCACGCCATTGTCTTCTTTTGGAGGTAAATGGCCATAATTTACAGTATTTAGTTTATAAATATGAAACGTTATTTAATTTTGGAGAGGTTTAGAGGAGTTTTTACTTTAAAAGGTAATTATTAAGTGTGCATATAGGTCATCATTAAGGTGTGTCATGAATAAATTTGATTGTATCTCTTTTAATAAATAAATTTAACTAAAAAAAAAAAGAGAGAATGTAAATTTTTATATAATCATTCATTACAAATTATTAATAATTATTTTTTTTAATTATCATTCATTACAAATTATTATTATTAATTAAAAATTATTGACCTCTAGGGTGAGAACCAATATTCTCTCTCAATACCATGATCTTGACTGTTCAATGCATGTGCAGGCTATTCTCCGATTCCAGACTCGATGCTAAAAACCAACACAATACAGTGATTCTCTGCAATTTTAAGACATAAATAACATTTGTGAACTTGTTGTCCCCCCCTTCTATTCAATACTGTATTTGTTGTATTAACTAGTACAGTATTTGGTAATAAGTTCACAACTAATAAGAAAAACTTGATGGATGACCTTGTCATTATTAAGTCAATGTACTAGTAATAACTTTCATGATCCAAATTTAACAGTACCACATAATAGTGATGCTCAAATCTCTGTGAACGGTTTGAGCAAAGTTTAATAAGTTGGGGATACAACAATATATGAAATTTACTAACCCATAGATTTATTCCATTAATGCAATCCATAGCTGACAGTCCAGACCATAGGCACCAAGTAAATGGGTCCAACTAAAATTGAAGCCCATTAGTTGTAGCATTAGCAGACCCATGGATGGACATCAGTAACTGCAATACAAAGTGAATGTAACTCAAGCCAACCAACTGAACCAAGGTTAAAGAAATTAAAGAAACAATATAATGAACTCACTCAACCCCATTTCCAATAGCCCTAGCCCCTAGGCATGTGTAGATGTTGGTGTTGGTAGAGCCTAGATGAGTTTAAAACAAGTTAATACTTACTACTAAAACTTGATCATGTCTGTTAAGGAGTAATTGTAAAGTAATAATTAATAAAGAAAGAGATGGTATTTATTAAGAATATTATAAGGTATAGTCATCTCTCATCATCTCATGTGTGTGTGATCTGGGTTTTAGTGTCTGACGAAGAAAAGAAGAGGAGAGAAGGGCAAAGTACTGTAGAGAGAGAGAGAGAGAAGAAAAAAAAAAAAAAAAAAAAAAGAAACTTTGGGTAGTCTTGGGTTTTTTTGTATGTATTTGTGTGTCTGGAGTTTGTAGGGCGTGTTAGGGAACAAGTTTCAGTTTCGTGGTCTGAACCAGCATCATACTTAAAAACAATCTCTCCTTTTTCTTCTTCTTCCGGTCTCTCTCTTGTCGGCACTACTAACTACAACTTTCCTTCCTAGGGTTTCGTTCTCTCTCTTCTATTCCGCCGGTAGTTTCACTTCGCCGGAGAAAGATAGAGAGATCTACCTACAGCTGTATTGAGCTTTGGTTTGAATTTTAATCAATTAAAATTTCTTTCATTTCACCTCAAAAGTTTGCAATTCAGAAGAATTTAACTAATTTGTATCATAGATTGAGCTTCAATTACAGAATCTAGTGTGGAGATTCTGAAGAATCTTTGGTTTTATGGTAAAGAATCTTGGTTCTGTAGTAATAGACAATTTCATTTGGAAATACAATCTTTGGTGACGGAGAAAACAAGAAATCCGGAGAAGATTTTGCCGGAGAAATGATCAGATAAAGGTTTTTTTCGATCTTTCTCCGGCGTTTTTTAGACTAGGAAATAGTCGGAATCTTTACAATGAAGGCACCGGCGACCGGTGCAATGCTAACGGCGACGGCAAACTCATCTGAAGGTTGGTTGGTTTACTTTTTTTCTTGGTAACCTGGTTGGTTTACTTGGTTAGTTTAGATTAGATTTTTATATTTACTTTCTATGAAATTTCCCGCATTTTTTATATTTTTCTTCCAATGAGAAGCTGACATGTGGTTAATAAATAGGAGAGAGAAAAAGTATTAACGCCGAGCTATGGCACGCCTGTGCTGGACCTTTGGTTACGTTGCCGCCGGTCGGAAGTTTGGTGGTTTACTTCCCTCAAGGTCATAGTGAACAGGTAAAGTGCTACACGTTCACATGTGGATGTGGTTTTGCTATTTTGCTCCGGTGGTGCTACTAAAAGTGGTGGTGGGGTTGTGTAACTTTTTCTCTTACAACCCTTTTGGGTTAGTGGGTGTAGGAAACGTGACCCAAAGTGATGATGTGAGATGTTGGAAACTTGGAATATATCAAAGAAACTAGACCAATTGAGTATTTTTTTTTTCTTACCATCTATAGAGTTGCTTTAGGGGATTAAAATTTATTTCGAGCCTATATTTTGTTCAAAGAATAATTTGATAAATTGTAGTAATTTGAATTAATTTTTTTGTGAAATTTGATAATTTAAAATTTTGTCATAGCTGATTTTCGTTAAAATTTGTTATTGTAAACGTATCAAATTAATGCTTTTGGGAAAAGAAAATCGACGATCTCTGTTGTTAGAGTTGAAACTTGATAAGATTGTAGTTTGAACAAATTTGTATGAAATGACTACCAATGGATGGTTGTAATTCCTGTAAATGACAATATATTTGATGTAAAACAAGAATGCTGAGTCCTTTTTGATTGTAGTGTTTGTATTCATGTGAGATCTTTGATTTCCAGGTGGCAGCTTCTATGCAGAAAGATATAGATGCACACATACCAAATTACCCAAATCTACCATCCAAACTAATATGTCTTCTCCTCAATGTGACACTGCATGTACGTGAATCACTTTATTTACCCTTTTCTGTTCACCTTAGGAAATTAAGGTTTCATTTTTCTAATGAATTGGTTATTTCTTGCCTTTCCTCATTAGGCGGATGCAGAGACTGATGAAGTGTATACCCAGATGACACTTCAGCCTGTTTCTTCGGTTCGTACTCTCGTATTCATGAAGTTTTACATTTGTAAATGGTAATTGTAAGTTTGTACTTATGGATGGAACTGTACCATGTGGGGAAGATCATATAAATAAACAGACAAAAAAATTACTTAAGACTTATCTTGAATCCATGCAGCAAGTTTTCTAAGATGGTAGGTCATATTCTAATGCTGTGATTCTTAAAAGTACATAACTTACACGTTTCGGCATATGACACATTCAATATCTACTGCTACATACATTTCAAAACAGAAGAAATCTACTAGAATATTTCGCTAATTATTATATAGAGTGCTTGGCTGATCTTAATTTATTTCTTTCTCTACTTCAAATTATTGTTGAAGTTCCACCATTCTGAGTTTACAAATTTTGTGATGCAGTATGACAAGGAAGCGTTACTGGCGTCAGATCTTGCACTTAAGTCAAATAAGCCACAAACTGAATTTTTTTGCAAAACTCTGACCGCAAGTGATACAAGTACTCATGGTGGATTCTCTGTACCTCGTCGTGCAGCAGAGAAGATATTTCCTCCTCTTGTAAGCGATCTAACCCTTATGACTACTAGATTAGAGTTATATATTTGTTATAGGCATTTGTGTTTTACCCTGATCTGGGCCTTGTTTCTAGGACTTCTCAATGCAACCACCAGCACAAGAGCTAACAGCCAGAGACTTGCATGACAATGCATGGACCTTTCGTCATATTTATCGAGGTAACTTTTATTGCTATCTAAAGTATTAATTATGAGACCAATAGGCTTTCTTGTATTAGATACTTTGAAGTATACCATGCCTTGTCTATCTGACTGTCCATTATTTTCCCCTTTTACCTATTCTCTTATACCAGGTCAGCCAAAACGCCACCTACTTACAACAGGTTGGAGCTTATTTGTGAGTGGAAAAAGACTCTTTGCTGGCGACTCTGTTTTATTTATAAGGTAACAAAAGAGTTAAATGTGGGAGGGTAGTGTATGTTTCTCAGATTCTTCATGATTAGCAAAGACAAATTTCTTTGTATCTTAGGTTTCACAAATGCTGTGTTTGTACTGCAATACTTGTTCTAGTCGATTTAACCTTTTTCTTAGCCTGCCAAATTATAGTGATGGACCTTTTTATTTGTTGCGTTCTTACAGAGATGAAAAACAACAGCTTCTCTTGGGTATTAGACGGGCTAACAGACAACCTACCAATATATCATCATCCGTATTGTCAAGTGATAGTATGCATATTGGCATCCTAGCAGCAGCAGCCCATGCAGCTGCAAACAATAGTCCCTTCAATGTGTTCTATAACCCGAGGTGATTGGATATTCATTCTATTAATTTTTTGCCTTTGTCCCTCAACCCAGGCTAATTTTTGTAAGGGTGCCAATTTTAATTAATTCAGTATTGTTGTAACAGGGCTAGTCCATCAGAATTTGTTATCCCTCTGGCCAAGTATTACAAGGCAGTGTACAACAATCAAGTGTCCCTTGGAATGCGCTTCAGGATGATGTTTGAAACTGAAGAGTCAGGAACTAGAAGGTAATATTATTGCTCTTATGCAATAGCAACAGAGCTAATTGCCAACTTAAGTAACCAGAAAGAGGCAAAATCTAAACTTAACATAAGAAAGATATTGGACCTTCAATCATGGTTTGGTATTAGGCAATAGGTGAACAAAAACATCATAACTTGCTAGTTCCAAAGAAGCTTCCAGTCTTCTAAACTTTATGCTGTGTTCTAATTCTTTGGATAAACAAAATTACATAAGAGTTAATTATAAGCATGTCTTCTTAACATGCTGTCTTTTTTACAATGATAAACACCAAATTTCTTCATTTTACAGATACATGGGTACTATTACGGGCATTAGTGATCTAGATCCTCTAAGGTGGAAAAACTCCCAATGGCGTAATCTACAGGTAGATTTCATTAAGGTTTGCATGCTTTTTTATTGACTTTATGTATGTGGGTGTTTATCATTACTTTCTTGAATAGGTTGGTTGGGATGAGTCCACTGCCGGAGAAAGAAGGAACCGGGTCTCAATTTGGGAGATCGAACCTGTAGCAGCTCCATTTTTCATCTGTCCCCCACCATTCTTCAGATCAAAGCGCCCGAGACAACCAGGAATGCCAGGTTCTTCCCATACCTTGTAATACGATGAACCAGTTCTTTCTTATTCACTTCTTTACAAGTAGGACCCTTTGATCACCTAATGCTGAAACCAAATGACCTTGATGGTGTAGTACCTGTGGATGATTGGATGAATTACTCGTGAATATGCTACAGTTTACCCAGAGTTGCTGAGGTTCTAACAGGACACAGTATTGCTTTTGCAGATGATGAGTCGGCTGATTTAGAGAACCTTTTTAAAAGAACAATGCCTTGGCTTGGTGATGATATTTGCATTAAGGATCCTCAGTCTCAGACAGCTATAATGCCTGGAATGAGCTTAGCACAGTGGATGAACATGCAGCAAAATCCATCTCTCAGTAATCCAGCCATGCAGCCCGATTATATGCGCTCTTTGACCAGTCCTGTTCTGCAGAATCTTGCTGCAGCGGATCTTTCTCGTCAGTTGGGCTTAATTGGTCCACAGGCACTTCAACAGAACAACTTACAGTTCAATACCCAAAGGCCACCTCAACAAGCACAACAGCTTGATCAGCTTCCAAAGCTACCAACCACATTAAACCAATTAGGATCTTTAATGCAGATGCAGCAACAGCTGGATGGAAATGGTCTGCAGCAGAGGCAGAATTTGATCAATCAATCATTTTCTGGGAGTCATGTTCAGGCCCAAGCCCAACTCTTACAACCTCAAGTTCAAGTGCAAAATAATTCTCATCAGCAGCAATCACTTGTCCAGAACCATCAATCTCAGCCCAACCTCCAGCATAACCAGCAACAGCAAAAACAACAACAGCAGCATCAGCAGCAGCAGCATCTACATCAGCAGCAGCAGCAGCAGCAACAACAACAACAACAACAACAACAACAACAACAGCAACAACAACAGCAACAACAACAACAACAACAACTACAACAACAACAGCAGCAGCAGCAACTAAATAATGCACAGAACCAACACCAAAATCGAATACCAGTCCAACACCCCCATCAAGTAAATCAACATTTGCAAATGTCAGAACAGCATGTTCAGTTATTACAGAAGCTTCAGCAGCAGCAACAATCACTTTTGTCACAGCAATCTCCTTTGCAACAGCATCCCCAACTGACCCAATTTCAAGAGCAGCAGAGGCAAATTCTGGAGATGCCTCAAAATTTGTCTAATCCAAATTCACTTTCGCAGCAGCATATGATCCAACAGCAGATGATGAAGAACAATAGCCAGCAGGGCATTGGGTTTTCTAATCTTTCCCAACATCAGTCTCCATCAAAGCTCCAGCATCAGCACTCGATGCTTGGTGAGTTGCCTGGTTTGGTACTTCCACATGAACCAACAACGAATATGCTTTCAACTGCCAGTAGTGGTTTATTAGTAGCTGCCGGTAACGGAGGGCATTCAGTATTTACTGAGGATGTGCCATCTTGTTCCACGTCTCCATCTACAAACTGTCCGAATGTAGTTCAATCCACTATTAACAGTAGGATTCATTGTAGCACTGTTATTCCAGATGAGATGGTTCAGTCTGCAGGGACACTTTTAAGTCCAAGTGCTTTAGAACCTGTATCAGGTCCCAGCTTAGTCAAGGAACTGCAATCTAAGTCAGATGTCAAGCCTTCATTGCCTAATTCTAAAACTCAGAGTCAAGGAATGACCTCACAGACATATCTTCATGCGGCAGGCCAGTTGGATTACTTGGAAGCATCCTCATCAGCCACTTCAGTTTGTCTTTCTCAGAATGATGGATCCTTACAACAGAACTTCCAGTTGCCTTCATTTAATCCACAGTCGATGTTGTTTAGAGAGACAAGTCACGATGGAGATGTTCAGGTTGATCCCAGGAACAATGTTCTGTTTGGAGTTAATATTGATGGCCCACTGGGAATACCATTTACTCCTGATCCTTTACTAGCAAAAGGCGTTGGTTCGGTGAAAGACTCACCCAATCATCTTTCGTCAGGGAACATGCTCACCAACTATGGCAACTCCAAAGATGTTCAGCAGGAGCTGTCCTCCTCAATGGTTTCCCAGTCATTTGGTGTTCCAGACTTGGCGTTCAACTCGATTGACTCTACCATTAGTGACAGTGGGTTTTTGAATCAAGGTCCTTGGGCTCCGCCGCCACAGCTTCAGCGCATGCGCACCTTCACCAAGGTTTGATGTTCCACCCAATTTAAAAGATAATAAAAAGTGCTGTAAATTCTCATGGTTCTGACATAGTTATTATCTTTGTACGAAGGTGTACAAGCGTGGAGCTGTAGGTAGATCGATCGACATTGCCCGATATTCAGGCTATGACGAGCTCAAACAGGATCTAGCTCGTAGGTTTGGGATAGAAGGACAACTTGAGGACCGACAAAGAATAGGCTGGAAACTTGTTTATGTGGATCATGAGAATGATGTCCTTTTAGTTGGGGACGACCCTTGGGAGTAAGTTCTAATACCCTTTGCAAGCTACTGAGTTATTTTGGGTTTATCTAACTGCGTATATTATATCGGGTAAGAGAGACTTTACCTTTCTGCACAGCTACCTGTTTCCGTAACCCTGAACTCAGATACTGGGTGATATTTGTGTACCCAGCCACACATTGACACAAGACTAAGTATTGTGAAGAAAATAGTGTTATCATTCTTTCTGCTATTCCTATTTTCTGCAAGATGAATTATTAGTTAGAAACTTAGAATGATGTTCCCAACTAACCTCCTTTTAGTTTAGTTCATAGTCTAATCTTTGGATCCTGTGCTGAATTTGCAGGGAGTTTGTGAACTGTGTTCGTTGCATTAAGATACTTTCCCCCCAGGAAGTCCAGCAGATGAGCTTGGATGGAGATCTTGCGACCAGTGTCCTTCCTAATCAGGCCTGCAGCAGCTCAGATGGTGGGAATGCCTGGCGAAATGGTCATTGTGAGCAGAATTCTGGGAACCCTTCTGGTGGATCATATGAATAATGTGTGTTTTGGTGAAAACCTCCACAAGGCAAATGGGAACAAGACGCAAATCCGTACATAATGATCATAGCCACAAGAATTTGTCAGACTTGCACGGCCTACATCTCGTGTGTGAACTTTCCCACCACCAGCTATTTCCGGAGCTAAAAGTAAATTATCACTTGTATGAAAATTAATTTAGTTTTAAAGTAATATCTGAGTTAGAACAGCCACCCGAATCTATCAGGACTACGATTATTTAGTCCATGTTTGTACAGTGAGTCTGCTAGCTTGGCGAAAGCCTGAAATTAGCACATCACTACTTTTGATAGCATGTTAAGTGTTAACTTGTAAGAACTTTTTTTCTTTTTACCCAGATGCATTGCTAAGCGCAAAAGCTAAGATTTGTAAAACTTGTTTCTATGTATAAAATTGTGCAGATTTTTTCCTTCAGCTAAGCAAATGTATACTGTTTATTTTGAACTTGGTTTTGTACTTTTGTGAAAATAGGTGTAGAACACAAAGGGGAATGAAAAAGAACACTAGCTTTTAATGACTTGCACATCATACGGTGTTGCTGACCAGCTATTACAAGTTATATCTCATAAGCTACTTTTGATAGGATGTTAAAGTGTTAGAACTTGGATGAAATGATAACTTACATATACTTTTCTTTTTTACAAATACTTTTCCAGTTTACCATTATGTATAATGTTCTACAAATTTGTTCTTGCTTTACTTTAAGGTTTGACAATCACAATTTTGAGTAAACAAACCTAATTGGGACAATCAAAGAATATAAGACTTGATAAAAGTGAAAACAGAAACAAAAACCAAGAAGACGAACAATGCATTCTGATAAGCCAAGCTAAACATTTATTAATCAAGTGAAGATGATAGTTTAAATATATGTACAAAAGAATCTATATTCAGGGCATGGGAGGATTCTCAGATTGCTGATAGAAGGTTTCATAAGTTTCCACCCTTGGCTTTGATTCAGGTCCTTCAAGCTCTTCCACGAAACCAGTTGTCATCTTGAGAAAGTCATTCATGTGCACAGGCTTCCATTCCTTGTTAGAAGGAAGAAACATCAATGATCAAAACAGAGTTTTAATTTAGTGTAAAATATGAAACATTCAGAACCAGCAACATGTGAAGTTTTTTAATCTGTTTGTTTGTTTCATACTAAAGTCAAAAAAAAAAATTGCTTCGTTCTCCAGATAAACACCTACAGCCTACCATAGTGTAAGAAATATTGTGGTCTAGTGGATCGTGACGCAAGGTAAATTATGCAGTTTCTCAGTAACTTGCTGCGAAAGTCTGGAGTGGTTAGTTACCTATTCTCCAAAATGCTTCAATGTGGTCCTAGGGTTGAATATGTTATACAGGACTAGGGCTTAGGTGTTATTTACACAGTAGAATCGACAGAGGTACCCTTCATATATGAGTAACCCGTGACATTTGACATAATAGGTAGCCGCTACAACTGCAATTGCAGAAAAGGTGCAGCATGTTCTCAGCTGCAAACCCAAATATCTGAATTCTTTGAGACTTGTGATTTCCACTAACACGTGTACAGACAAGAGGAAGATGACGCTAATTAGAATAGAAGCGGGGAAGACGACAGGTGAGAATAGATCATTTATCAAGTCATAGGTCATCTGACATTTTTAGGTAGATGAATGTGCAAAGATGCGAGGGATGAGATAATAACACCCATTCTTTGTACTTTTCCATACACTACTGACTCGAGCATATATACTACTAGTGCATTTTACTTGTATGTTGGTTTTGCTTATTGTTATAATTGTGTTCTTTTGCAACGGTATAATTTTGTTATATTTTCATAGGTAGAGATTAAGAATGACGACAAATTTTATAGCAAGCTTAGATGGTATAACAAATTTTGACAACTTAGCATCACAAAGATGTTAGAACACACCCTTTCCTGAAAATATATTGGATCAGAAGTCCTTTGTAATTTATTCCGGAGAAAGTCAGAATAGAGAATATTACTAGTTCCTCCACTCTTTTCAAGATCTCAAAGAGTGGGAGCAACACACTAGCCAGTTAATGTACTCGTATCACATCCAAATTTGGTGTACAATTTTTACAGCAATGACAATGTAAATGTAGGCGATAAGAATGTGAGTATTGAAAAAACGGGTTACCTCAAAATCCCAGTTCCCAAACAAGTGTGGATCATTTTTCTCCTTCCAAACATAAGTGTAGGTCTGCACCTCATCACAAGTGTCCTGCAAACACCCAACACATGATCAAATATTCATGTCATAATTAGGAAAGAAATGGTTCTCTTTGAGTGTATTCCACGAGGAGCGGAGACACTGTAGTGCAAGTTCAGAAAATGTTTTTTATTTTCTACATGAAGACATCTATGCATCTTAATTGACCACCCCTTCTTAAAAGAAAACCAGAAGACAAAGAATACTAATAACAGCCTCAGGCAAAGAATATGTCTAACAGTGATATGAAGACACGAGTATGTGAATTTGAAGAAATAAGAAAACGCAGATTGGATTTTTTTTTTCTGCATTTTTAGCTAAGTGCAGTAAATCTGAATCTTCTCTGATCAACTCATAGCAGGAGGAGTAAAAAGAGGAATCTCTTGAGTTGACCGTAGGTAAATGGAGATGATTAATAATATTAGCATAGATGAAGGCACATTCATAGTACCCACAACATATTGTTGACACTGGTGAAAATTTTCTTTTGGCTACATGCTCTGGAAACACTAATTCCATTTTCTCCACGAAAATACACGACACATCCAGATTAAGAAATGATGGTGACACTTTTGTCCCCTTGTTATTAAAGCAAATGCATTGTACTTGGGCTCTCCTTCACCTAGGGTATATGAGGATCAAATCGACAGTCCTGGTCTTAGTGCATGATTATCTAGTGGATTGGCCAAGAAGGTGCATGACTGGATCACAAGGGTGATGCCAATTGCATTCTTCTAAGTGAGAGCCAGTAGCTCACAGGCACACTAAATATGAATGAAAACTTTCTTTAACGATCAATATATAAATAATGAAAATATATTTCTTGGATGACATTTTACTGGTAAACCTAACCACCCATTAAAAACTGGATTCAGCTAAACAAGTAAGAGACAGAGTATCCTGTCAGCAGATGGACTCTTAAGGAGATGGAATTTCGCTAATCTCTTCAACATCCATGAGATTAGTAATATGGAAGCAATTTGTACATAAAGAAAAAAGGATGAAAAACTACTTACAATCAAAGAGGCATGGACAATGTTCCTTTCATATTCAACATCCTCAAATGCATCCAATATATCCAATTCAGGATCTGTGATGCCGAATAAAACCTGTTACATGAAGTTAGTTTTGTGAACTGAATAGATATGATTTATAGGACAAAGAACGAGGGAAGGTCCTAATCAACTAAATTGAGCTGTTTTTAATTGCTTGAACTACTGTGTGGCAACATCAATTTTATCAGACTCTATCGAGTAATCGTTCAGTTTTTCAGCTTTAATCTACAGATGAAGCTATTAATTCATGTCAGATAGAAACGACCTTTGACCAGATCATAAGCTTGATAAAGACAACTGTGTGGAATTGGATCTATTTTCCCCCCCAAATGCGATCCTTGACATTCGATTCCTTTGTGTGTCGATGGGGGAATCACATGTGTAACAATTAGCGTGTTTTGATTTTGTCATTGTGGGATTTTGGTGTGTTTTTTTTCTTATCCTCGTTCTCGTATCTTAAAAAAAAAATAATGGAAACTGATATTCTCTATCACAATCATTAATAAAATCTATTGTTTTATCGAGGCAAAAAAAAAAAAAAATGTAAACTGACTTACCTCAAATTTTAGAAGTTTAACATTTCACTTAAGAGTGTGTGCTAAAAGAAAATTTTCAGCCATTTCTACTTCTGCAAATTATTTAAGTTAAGGTATTCTTGATGCAGTTCACATTTTGGACAGTGATTCAGGAAACTATTGGTCCAACCGCAGAAGGTTGGTAGAATCAAATGTAGGCTTCTTCTAAATCTAAGGGTCTGTTTGATTCGAGCGGTAAACTGATTTACCGGTGAAAATGGAGGACACGAGTTGGAATTTTTGAAATCAGAGAATTGGAGAAGAAGAGAAGCCACGAAGTGAGAGGGAAGATCGCTTATTGCTATATTGCAGAATTACTAATCTACCCCGCCTAAAACTTTACCGGGAAAGAATCCCACTCGAATCAAACAGACCCTAAGTATCAATAATCTTGTTCAAGGTGGATGCAAAGTCAGGTTGAATTATAAGAAAATATCACTCCAAGCAGGCTGGGACCTATTTGTTGAGCACGAGAGATATAAGTGATATTAGGTTTCATAACAGAAAGTATTCATATATAAAGGTCATAATATGATTATTACAAACTTCCACAAATTTTATGGCATGCGGCTATGCGCTAAAATAAGAAAATCTTCATTTTACATTTCTCGAATCAAGTACAATGTATTATGTCCTGTTCAGGACACAACTAAATGTGCTTCACTACAGAAAAAAGTAATATGTCCTGGCCCTAAAGAAAAATCTGGTTTCAATGACAAACCTTTCCAGTAACGTTTTTATCCTGTACTGGTATAATTGCTGGATAAACTCGCCCTTTGATGCTAAACCTATGGCTGCATTATATATCCATGGTAAAATTGAGAGCCCACTATAAAAATGAAATAGAAATAAATGAAAAAATACTAATAATAATAAAATAAAATTAAGAACAGGGAAAAAAAATGCAAAATGGAAAAAAAAAAAAAAGAATCTTTGTGCCTATATGAGAAAATTCCCTTTTTCATTGTCTGTTTGAGAACAGGCACCATAAAGTTTATTTAGGAAATTACCATTTTATATTTGCTAATAATTCCCAACCTTGATTACCATCCATCCACCTTTTAAAACAAAAAAACAAATAAAAAGTACTCAAATGTACACAAGTGATTTATTTATTTATGGCTAGCATTCGGTATACAATCAAGTATAACTGAAAACACTTTATTTCTTGGATTCTTAAGAAGTGAACATTTGATCTCATCTCCTATCCTTTGCAAGAGCACATTTGACAAATTGAAAATCGTGAAACTAATTTCACTGGTCACAACATCTGAAATGAATTGATATAAAAGATAGCCAATGAGATCAAGATTCTTAATTGTTAAACGAATGAAAACGACAAAGTAATTTTCTGTTATACTTGATTGTACTTCAGATGGAAGCTGTGAGGAAAAAATGTCACTTATAATATCATGTGTGGATGTTTCAACAAATCCACCAATGGTAAAGAAGTCCTTTTTATTAAAAATATAAGTGGGGCTAGAAAGTTTAATCAAATTAATGATATACCGATTATTCAATTTTACATTAAATATATAAGATGACAAGAATATGACAATGGATCTAATATGAAAGGGATGAACAAAGGCACACGAATCAACTACTCTATTATAGTCAGAACCTTGCACTTAGAGATATAGCCAAATCTTGTAATTTAGTTAAAACGTTTTTAAATAGTAAACCATATACAGTATATTGGTTCTCTTGATCTTCTGCAAACGGTAGAAACTTTAATAAGATAATGTGGAAGATCTCGCTCCCAAGTCATTCCACAAAGGCACAAACTATTGGGAAATCGTGTGAATAGTGTAAAGCAATATGATATCAAACTCTTCAAATAAGATAAAAAGGTTTTGGTTAACTTGGCAAGTACTTCAATAAAAATTCCAAAACAAATAGCAAATAGGAAAGCTAAATCCTTCAACTACATGGTATTGATCATTTGAGTAGTTATAATAGATTGAAGCTAATGACTGCAGCTGAACTTGTAAATGAAACCGTTTCGTTGAAAAAACGCCAAATTTTAAGTATAATCACAATGGATAGGTGTATGAAAATTCCTTTGAAGTTGGTTATTTCATAGATATTGTTTGTTGGGGCCCCTTGTTTGTTTAGCTCATGTTTCTAGTGAACAAGGTTTCAACAATATTAATATATATGAAAAAATTGGATTTATGATGGATTTAAATAGGCTACTCTACAGGTAATAATAGTTTGACGACATCTTGTACAAACCTTAAAAAGAATATTTGAGACATTACATAGTTTCTGATTATAATGGGAGATAATTTGTAGAACTGAAAAATCCTTGACCACAAACACAAAGAAGGCAATAGAGGTGATCCACATCTCCATCAATTTGGTTATTTTCACCACCTCAAACTCTTGATAACAGTAAAAGCAACACAAGCCAGAAAATTCTTTTTCTTTCCACAATCATATGAACCACTGTACAGTGATATATGGTGTGCGCCATATATCGTTTGAAAGATCTTCCAAGATTCCTCGTCATGCAACAAATGAATTGCAGTTATAGTGGCTATGCAAGGAGAGTATACCGTAGAAACAGATATATTGTCCTCCCCCTCTCCTCCCTTCCCTTCCCTTCCCCACCTACCTACTCCCACACACGAAAAAACAGCCAATGTAACTAAGTAGGCATTGAATGGAGGGGATATAGGGGCATCATCATAAGCAATGATATAACATCAGTTGTGCATCCATGTTTTAATATTATCAGGTACTGTCCAATTGTTAGACAAAACTATCAAGGGTGTGTTTTCCAAGGAATTGTCCAATTGTTAATAAAACAATGTGATTCATTAAAAAAATCTTTTCATCAACGAACAAAATCAAGACTCAGTTTCACAAGTAAATGTTGTTGAAGGAACAACAACAATTTACCCCAATTCTAATCCGCTTGCAATTTTGGGTTTGGATTTGACTAATTATTCAGCTAAAGATCAATATATAAAAACAAGTTAAATCGATTTGATTCGATCTAATTTCAATTTCAGATTTTGTATCATGCTAATAAAAGGGGGATCAAATATATACAAATGATCATCCTCGTTTCGTTGGAGAATCTTAAACTGTTAATTGTTAAAATAAAGATGTATTTGCATGATGATATTGAATATTGATAAAAGGGATAAAACCATATAACCATTATTTAAATAAATTTAACAAAATGAAAAGACGACAGAAAGAAAAGAAAAGAAAAGAAACTTACTAGCCATGAAGAATGGCAGGAGAAGATTGAGGAATTCGCTTCAGAATAACATTTACTACTTCATCTGCTAATAAACTTCCATACACAAACACGTTATGTTTATGAACACTATTCGAAGCAGAGACAAGTGATGTAGAACCCATCTCCTCTCTCTCTCTCTCTCTTTCTCTCTTTCTCTCCAAGTCTTATATGGATGGCAGTTTTAGTAGTACCAGTGTTCTAAGATAGTGAGAAGATTGTTATCATGTATTTTGAATTTGGTCCCTGTGTATAATACATTAATACATATTGTAGAAATACCCTCTCTTCTTTTTCTTTTTTTTTTTTCCGATACCCTTTTCAGGTAAGGAGACATTCACTACAAGTCTCCAACAAGAAGTCAAGAAAGAAAAAAATAATAAAAAAAAAAAAAAAATTCACCATACCCTAGCATAGTGATTTGATTTCATGACACACTTCACTTTTTAGGGTATATTTGTACAACGTCACCACTTTATTTTTTATTTGTGTTTAGTTATTATTCTATCTCAGCCTCGTTAGTTGACTGATTCAAATATATATTGTCTAAGATCGAGCTTCAATAAATTAAGAAATCGAAGAATAACAACAACGAAGAGAAAAAAAAAAAAAAAAAAAACCCTAAGTCTTTGTTGTGTGATAGCAGTTTGACGAGGTTAAAGTTGAGATGACCGTTATAATTGACAAAGCTGAGACGAAATGGTGATGAAATGCAAATAAAAAATAAAGTGGTGACACAGAGCAAATTTACCCTAAAAAAGTAGTGACGAAACACACATTTTCTCTTATAAATATTGTGATTTGAGGTCTGATCATAGTGTTGAGTTTTGGTCTAATTTCTATTTTGTCCTTTTCTACTAAGATTAATTATTCTATATTTTGTCCTTTCCTACTAAGATTAATTATTCCATAGGTTTATTGTATACTTTTGTTGATTACATCATATGATTCCACTTCTATAATTATAGACGGTATTTCTATCCGACTTTTATGTCCTTTTGGTATATTTAGCATCTGTTTTGTCCTGTAGACTCTTTCACATACAATATTTATATATATTGGTCATTCGATTACAAGTTATTACTTATTAGTGATTGGTGAATAAGAAGAGTATGTTTTGAAATTTTGCGGTAGAAGTTGTAAGCTTTAGATTAGCTGGATCTTCTATCTTCGATCTTCTGTTCTAAATAACCTGCAATCCACTGGTTGGTAACCAGTGAAAGAAGCTCCAACGATCAAGTTTGTATAGAGAAGAAGATGAAAAGAAATAAAAAATTTTTTTAGTAAAATGAAAAAAACTGTTATGAATAGGTTAGTAGGTGAATGATCACTTTAGGTATGGTATAAATAGTGTGTATGACCCTTGATTCAAGGAACATCACAACAATAGTCTTATTTACTGTAATATAAAAAACTTAGTTGCATTTTTTTTCCTATAAAAGGGTATGTTTAAGTGAATGAAAACACACCCGAGCAGAAGCTCTTTTTCTTCTATATATCATATTCTCTTTAGTTAAAAGTGTTTGATACGTAAGACATTATCAGCACGAAAATCTCTACCATTTTTCTATCATTTTTTATCTTTTTATTACTAAAAGGTCTTCCCCGCCATAAACATTTCGTAGGAATACTCAAAATTGAAGACAGTAACGTGTGATGAAGAAAAAACATTATTAATCCTATTATCATTATTTGATTCTATATGATATGATAACCACCTTATAGGATCTGGACAAATTTTTTTCTTATACTGACATTTCATTATTTGTCTACTATATTATTATCTATACTAACATAGTGATATATCTACTTCATTTACTATTTGCTATACCTTTTTGATATATATTATTGATTACATGTATGAGCTAGCTTGAAATGTTTAGCTTTATTTCACACCTACGTTACAGTTTGATATATCCTATATATATTTTATAGTTTGTTGCCTACTACTTGGTAAGCTTGACACTTACTACAACTTTGTCATTTTTCAAGTTTGTCAATACCTATATATTGTTTGATTTCACTAGCTAACTTTATTTGTTATCATAGTTACTAGATATTCATTGATTGGTAGCTAGACAATATTGAAATTACTAACCACTTTCATAGTGTTGTTGATATTTTTTTGTACTAATTTCTTCTTTTGGGCAAGCTTTGCAAAATTGAGTTACAACTATAAAAATCAAGATCTTAAACTATATTGAATTAAAAACTAGGATAAAGATTATTACACAGTAGTACATATTCTACTTTTATTCATTAACGTAGGCAAAAATTTAATACATAACTGCCTTACTCTACACATCGAGAGCTATTTTAAACAATAGAAGATAAATACAAATAAAAATGGTAAAAGCTAAAATCACAAGTGCGTTTTCGATGTTCTTATCCATATTTCTAAAAATAGAAAGTATAAGATTGTACTTCTTTGTAGTACACATAACAGGTGTATATATAGATCTCGTTGTCCCCACACATGTGTTAGTAAAATAGTCGTTGGCTAATATAGCCGTTACGGCACACACGCTGACTTTTAGCTAATTTTTGTACCGTTGGCTAATATAGTTGTGGGTGCAAAAATTTGATCCACAAACTCGAGATATGTATATATTAATCGTACAGTTACAATGAAAGCCTTGTATAGACAGAGATAGGATGGGGGGTGTACAATGAGATTGGGCCTGATCGGGATCACGCTGCCTACGTATCCAAGATGATGAACTTGGAATCAACTCTCTGCTTCCACTAAGCTCTAATGGAGTTGCTCAGTGAAAGACTCGTAGTTCAGGAGGTTTAGAATTCCTGTATTTGTAGTAGGCCGGAGGAGCCTGGCTCAACCACCCCTCCGGTTTTGACTCCACGAACTCGGGTTGTTCAACTGTGAAGATGCTTTCCGTAGAGATAGCTTGCATGCTGCCGAGCGGTTATCTCCTTGATTTGAATCCCCTTTGACCAGGATGACTGCCACGTGGCATCCTCTGATAGGTCCTGGTTCAACCTGGGTTTCCTTTATCTTCTCCAGCGGGCTAGAACCATGGGTTCTGTTGGCCTGGAATCTCGCTGGACTTATCCAGTTGGTTGGGACTTGGATTGACCAAGCCTGAAAGCAAAGACTTGGGCTTGACTCCTCTGACTGGAGGCCCAATCTACACTGCATACTCCGTGGCCAGGTCCTCTGGACTTCTGTGCCAAGCCTTTGGATGAGCCCCTGTCGCTGCTGGACCTTATTGGGCTGGACCTGGCCTACTTGACTGAGGTGGGCCTGGTTGATGTGTGGGAGCCCACGGTTCAACTTCTTATACAGTAACCGGGGCTCCACCCATTGATAATGGACTATCCAGTGAGTCAAGGTCCACAGAGCGTATGCGGATCTCTTGAAACCGGGTTGGGCCCTACCCGATAGCCTAGGCTTGGCTGGCTACTGCTCAGGTGCTCTCGATTTGGCTTCTTATACAGCCATCGGTGATACCTGTCGGGTTTTTTACCTAGGGTACACACAATAGCCGTTGGACACTTTGCTAACTGATATAACCACTGTTCACATACAGTAAACTGTTCTAGTTTTTTTTTTTTTTTTTTTTATTTACTTAATTTTGTTTAAATTTTTAAATAGAGACACAATGGCCAATATTGTCAAACTTGAATTTGCTGCCGCCAACATCACCGGAGACAACTATCTCTCATGGGTGTTTGATGCTGAGGTCCACCTTGATGCCAAAAATCTTAGGCTGACAATTACGGAAGATAATATAATCCCTGCAGGATCGTGCAAAAGTGCTTATCTTCCTCCGCCACCACCTTCACGACAGCGTGAAGACTGAGTACCTAACTGTGAAAGATCCACTAGAATTGTGGAACAGCCTGAAAGAGCGATATGACCATCAGAGGATAGTTTTCCTGCCAAAAACCAGTTATGAATGGATGCACCTGCATCTGCAGGATTACAAATCCATTGTAGAACACACAGCTGAAATTGTGTGGAGACCGGGTTACTGATGCAGATATGTTGGAAATGACCTTTACCACTTTCCATGCTTCTAATGTGCTCACCGTGAACGCATTTTCAAAAAGTACGTTGAGCTTATCTCTTACCTACTGGTCGCAGAGCAAAATAATGAGATATTACTGACAAATCACAGTACTCGAGCTTCAGGTGTGAAGCCTTTGCCTGAAGCAAATATTGTGTCATACCACGACAATAATCGTGGTAGTGGAAAAGAAAACAACCGTCCATCTGGACACGGTCGTGGTAACCACCACAACACTGGTAAAAACAAACACTCATTTTACCAAAACAATAAGCGTTTTGGGAAAAGGAGAAATGAGAAGGCAAAGGGCACTAAAGGCAGTCGTCGCACCAAGCGTGAGGGTAATTGCTACCAATGTGGAATGGCAAGACATTGGTCTCGTACATGTCGTACTTCAAAACAATTGGTTGACCTCTACCAAGCATCACTCAAAGGAAATGGCAAACAAGTTAAGACAAATTACACTGATCAATTGGCAAATTTAAACATTGACTCGCCCCATATGGACGTTTCAAACTTTTTCAATGACACTGACATGAGTTTTGACATGAATTAAATTCAAATCAGGGGGTAATGCCCTCAAATGGGGAATGACTAGCCTGGTCCGATCAAGCTTATTTACTAATATTATTATATGTTGGTTTTTAAGTTGTGTTTGGTTGTTCTTTATGTTTTTGTTGTCATGGTGGTGTTGTTTTTCCTAGTATGAACTTAATGGTATATTGTTGTCTTTCAAATAAATTATTTCAATAAGGATCTTATTAATTATCTTTTGCAGTACGTGTTTATGCAACAAATAAGGATGAAAATTCCATTATCTAAGGATGATAACTTGGTTATTTCAAAGAATGGTGGTAAAAATATTTGCTTGGTAGATTGTGCAACTACGCATACCATCCTTCGTGAGAAAAGGTACTTCTCACACTTGGCCTTAACTAAAGCCAATAATATCTGGTCCAACAGACCTTATTGAAGGCTCTGGAAGAGCTAAAATAAAATTACCTAATGGGACTAAGTTGTATATCCCCAAAGCTCTATACTCATCTAGATCCAGAAGAAATCTACCGAGCTTCAAAGACATTCGTCTTAACGGATATCATATTGAGATTACAAATGAAAATGCAACAGAGTATCTTTTGATAATTGTTATAGTCTCAGGACAAAAACATATCTTGGAAAAACTTCCGAGTTTATCCTCAGGGTTGTATCATACAAATATACACCAAATTGAAACATATGCTGTCATGAGCCAGAAGTTCTCTGACAAAGAATTATTTATGGTTTGGCATGACCGTCTTGGCCACCTTGGGTCCACAATGATACGTCGTATCATTGAGAATTCAAATGAACATCCATTGAAAAACCAGAAGATTTTTCTTTCGGCTAGTAATCCTTGTGCGGCTTCTTCCCAAGGAAAACAAATTACTAGACCATCACAAACCAAGGTTGTGGCTGAATCACCACCTTTCTTGCAAAGAATCCAAGGGGATATTTGTGGCCCAATTCATTCTCCATGTGGACCATTTCAGTACTTCATGGTCATTATTAATGCCTCTGCAAGATGGTCATATGTATGCCTACTTCCAAATAGAAATTCGGCATCTGCTTGCCTATTGGCACAAATCATTAAGTTACGAGCACAGTTCACAGATCACCCGATCAAGTCTATCCAACTAGACAATGCCGGAGAATTCACTTCTCAAGCCATTGATGATTATTGCATTACACTTGGGATCGACGTGGAACACTCAGTAGCCCATGTCCACACTCAAAATGGGTTAGCGGAATCTTTCATTAAACGAATGCAAACTATAGCAATACCCTTGTTGATGCGCACAAAATTGTCTGTTTCGGCATGGGGACATGTTATTATGCATGTTGCATCGTTGATCCGTATACGACCAACAACTTATCACCAGTACTCTCTTCATCAAATTGTGTTTGGACACTAACCAAACCTTTCTCATCTTCGCATATTTGGATGTTGTGTTTATGTGCCAATTTTTCCACCACAACGTACAAAGATGGGCCCACAACGTTGTTTGGGTATTTATATCGGCTTTGACTCACCATCAATTATCCGGTATCTTGAATCTTTAACTGAAGATGGTTTCACTGCTCAATTTGCAGATTGTCACTTTGATGAGACAGTTTTCCCGTCGTTAGGGGGAGATAAAAAGCCTCTTCCAGAAGAACGACGTGAAATTACATGGAAGACATCTTCCAAGTCTCATTGCAAATGAAGTGAAAAGAATTGTTCACCTCTAGTCCATTGCAAACGAACTCCCAGATTCATTTGCAAAGACTTCAAAGGTAACAAAATCTTAAATACATGCTGCAAATACTCTAGCCAGAATTGGTATCCCTGAAAGACCAAATACCAACAAAGCAGCAAAAGAACCATCCACAATACACACAAGCCACGGAATACCTGTTGGATCAAAAGATGTGAATCCCTGGAAGCAAAAAACACATCATACCCTATAGACTTCTGAAGTAGTCAAGTCTCCGATCATGAAGAGATTATTGCTCCTGGAGAGCCTATACCTACAAAAAGGCAATTCGATCAACTATTTCTGAACAGACACCTCCTAAAGAGGAAGCCCCTGAAGTGGCACATATACATAAAAATAATGAGATCTCGATAAATTATGTCTGTACAAGAGAAGTGTTGGATCGTGATAAAACTATTGTCGACGATACATTTGCCTATGCTGTAGCTCTTTCCATAACAGATGATGAAGATCATGAATCACGCTTCGTTGATGAATGCTGACGTAAAAGCGATTGGCCAAGTTGGAAAGAAGTAGTTCAAAAAGAGCTTGATTCACGTACTTGCAAAACGGAAGGTTTTTGGACCAGTAGTCAAAACGGCAGAAGACGTCAAGCCTGTAGGATATAAATGGGTATTTATACGAAAACGTGATGAAAAGGGTGATGTGGTAAAATATAAAACCCGCCTTGTAGCACAAGGTTTCTCACAAGGAATTAATTATGAGGAAACATATTCTCCAGTAATGGACTCAATTACTTTTCGTTTCCTAATTGGTCTGGCAGTTTCTGAAAATCTTGACATGCGCCTAATGGACGTTGTGTGTACCCTAGGTAAAAAAACCCGTCAGGTGTCCCCAATGGCTGTATAAGAAGCCAAATCGGGAGCACTTGAGCAGTAGCTAGCCAAGCCTTGGCTATCGGGTAGGGCCCAACCCGATTTCAAGAGATCCGCATACGCTCTGTGGACCTTGACTCACCGGATAGTCCACTATCAATGGGTGGAGCCCCGGTTACTGTATAAGAAGTTGAACTGTGGGCTCACATACATCAACCAGGCCCACCTAAGTCAAGTAGGCCAGGTCCGGCCCAGTAAGGTCCAACAGCGACAGGGGCTCATCCAAAGGCTTAGAACAGAAGTCCAGAGGACCTGGCCAGGGAGTATGCAGTGTAGATTGGGCCTTCGGTCAGAGGAGTCAAGCCCAAGTTTTTGCTTTCAGGCTTGGTCAATCTAAGTCCCAACCAACTGGATAAGTTCAGCGAGATTCCAGACTAACAGAACCCATGGTTCTAGCCTGCTGGAGAAGATGAAGGAAACCCAGGTTGAACCAGGACCTATCAGAGGATGCCACATGGAAGTCATCCTGGTCAAAGGGGATTCAAACCAAGGAGATAATTGCTCGGCAGCATGCAAGCTATCTCCACGGAAAGCAATCTTCACAGTTGAACAACCTGAGTTCGTGGAGTCAAAACTGAAGGGGTGGTTAAGCCAGCCTCCTCCGGCCTACTACAAATACAGGAGTTCTAAACCTCCTGAACTACGGGTGTTTCACTGAGCAACTCCATTAGAGCTTAGTGGAAGCAGAGAGTTGATTCCAAGTTCATCATCTTGGATACGTAGGCAGCCTGATCCCGATCAGGTCCAGTCTCACTGTATACCCTCCATCTTATCTCTGTCTATACAAGGCTTTCATTGTAACTGTACGATTAATATATACATATCTCGATTTGTATATATCGTGAGAAAAGGTACTTCTCACACTTGGCCTTAACTAAAGCCAATAATATCTGGTCCAACAGACCTTATTGAAGGCTCTGGAAGAGCTAAAATAAAATTACCTAATGGGACTAAGTTGTATATCCCCAAAGCTCTATACTCATCTAGATCCAGAAGAAATCTACCGAGCTTCAAAGACATTCGTCTTAACGGATATCATATTGAGATTACAAATGAAAATGCAACAGAGTATCTTTTGATAATTGTTATAGTCTCAGGACAAAAACATATCTTGGAAAAACTTCCGAGTTTATCCTCAGGGTTGTATCATACAAATATACACCAAATTGAAACATATGCTGTCATGAGCCAGAAGTTCTCTGACAAAGAATTATTTATGGTTTGGCATGACCGTCTTGGCCACCTTGGGTCCACAATGATACGTCGTATCATTGAGAATTCAAATGAACATCCATTGAAAAACCAGAAGATTTTTCTTTCGGCTAGTAATCCTTGTGCGGCTTCTTCCCAAGGAAAACAAATTACTAGACCATCACAAACCAAGGTTGTGGCTGAATCACCACCTTTCTTGCAAAGAATCCAAGGGGATATTTGTGGCCCAATTCATTCTCCATGTGGACCATTTCAGTACTTCATGGTCATTATTAATGCCTCTGCAAGATGGTCATATGTATGCCTACTTCCAAATAGAAATTCGGCATCTGCTTGCCTATTGGCACAAATCATTAAGTTACGAGCACAGTTCACAGATCACCCGATCAAGTCTATCCAACTAGACAATGCCGGAGAATTCACTTCTCAAGCCATTGATGATTATTGCATTACACTTGGGATCGACGTGGAACACTCAGTAGCCCATGTCCACACTCAAAATGGGTTAGCGGAATCTTTCATTAAACGAATGCAAACTATAGCAATACCCTTGTTGATGCGCACAAAATTGTCTGTTTCGGCATGGGGACATGTTATTATGCATGTTGCATCGTTGATCCGTATACGACCAACAACTTATCACCAGTACTCTCTGCATCAAATTGTGTTTGGACACTAACCAAACCTTTCTCATCTTCGCATATTTGGATGTTGTGTTTATGTGCCAATTTTTCCACCACAACGTACAAAGATGGGCCCACAACGTTGTTTGGGTATTTATATCGGCTTTGACTCACCATCAATTATCCGGTATCTTGAATCTTTAACTGAAGATGGTTTCACTGCTCAATTTGCAGATTGTCACTTTGATGAGACAGTTTTCCCGTCGTTAGGGGGAGATAAAAAGCCTCTTCCAGAAGAACGACGTGAAATTACATGGAAGACATCTTCCAAGTCTCATTGCAAATGAAGTGAAAAGAATTGTTCACCTCTAGTCCATTGCAAACGAACTCCCAGATTCATTTGCAAAGACTTCAAAGGTAACAAAATCTTAAATACATGCTGCAAATACTCTAGCCAGAATTGGTATCCCTGAAAGACCAAATACCAACAAAGCAGCAAAAGAACCATCCACAATACACACAAGCCACGGAATACCTGTTGGATCAAAAGATGTGAATCCCTGGAAGCAAAAAACACATCATACCCTATAGACTTCTGAAGTAGTCAAGTCTCCGATCATGAAGAGATTATTGCTCCTGGAGAGCCTATACCTACAAAAAGGCAATTCGATCAACTATTTCTGAACAGACACCTCCTAAAGAGGAAGCCCCTGAAGTGGCACATATACATAAAAATAATGAGATCTCGATAAATTATGTCTGTACAAGAGAAGTGTTGGATCGTGATAAAACTATTGTCGACGATACATTTGCCTATGCTGTAGCTCTTTCCATAACAGATGATGAAGATCATGAATCACGCTTCGTTGATGAATGCTGACGTAAAAGCGATTGGCCAAGTTGGAAAGAAGTAGTTCAAAAAGAGCTTGATTCACGTACTTGCAAAACGGAAGGTTTTTGGACCAGTAGTCAAAACGGCAGAAGACGTCAAGCCTGTAGGATATAAATGGGTATTTATACGAAAACGTGATGAAAAGGGTGATGTGGTAAAATATAAAACCCGCCTTGTAGCACAAGGTTTCTCACAAGGAATTAATTATGAGGAAACATATTCTCCAGTAATGGACTCAATTACTTTTCGTTTCCTAATTGGTCTGGCAGTTTCTGAAAATCTTGACATGCGCCTAATGGACGTTGTGTGTACCCTAGGTAAAAAAACCCGTCAGGTGTCCCCAATGGCTGTATAAGAAGCCAAATCGGGAGCACTTGAGCAGTAGCTAGCCAAGCCTTGGCTATCGGGTAGGGCCCAACCCGATTTCAAGAGATCCGCATACGCTCTGTGGACCTTGACTCACCGGATAGTCCACTATCAATGGGTGGAGCCCCGGTTACTGTATAAGAAGTTGAACTGTGGGCTCACATACATCAACCAGGCCCACCTAAGTCAAGTAGGCCAGGTCCGGCCCAGTAAGGTCCAACAGCGACAGGGGCTCATCCAAAGGCTTAGAACAGAAGTCCAGAGGACCTGGCCAGGGAGTATGCAGTGTAGATTGGGCCTTCGGTCAGAGGAGTCAAGCCCAAGTTTTTGCTTTCAGGCTTGGTCAATCTAAGTCCCAACCAACTGGATAAGTTCAGCGAGATTCCAGACTAACAGAACCCATGGTTCTAGCCTGCTGGAGAAGATGAAGGAAACCCAGGTTGAACCAGGACCTATCAGAGGATGCCACATGGAAGTCATCCTGGTCAAAGGGGATTCAAACCAAGGAGATAATTGCTCGGCAGCATGCAAGCTATCTCCACGGAAAGCAATCTTCACAGTTGAACAACCTGAGTTCGTGGAGTCAAAACTGAAGGGGTGGTTAAGCCAGCCTCCTCCGGCCTACTACAAATACAGGAGTTCTAAACCTCCTGAACTACGGGTGTTTCACTGAGCAACTCCATTAGAGCTTAGTGGAAGCAGAGAGTTGATTCCAAGTTCATCATCTTGGATACGTAGGCAGCCTGATCCCGATCAGGTCCAGTCTCACTGTATACCCTCCATCTTATCTCTGTCTATACAAGGCTTTCATTGTAACTGTACGATTAATATATACATATCTCGATTTTGTGGATCAAATTTTTGCACCCACACTCTTTGGCGCCCATCGTGGGGCTGAATCTCCCATCAGTTCCAGAGCCTTGCAAGGAATCTCATTCCAGTCATACCGGAGTTGCTGCAGCAATGGCTGGAAGTAAGAGACGCCCAACTCGTTCCAACAATGGAATAAGTCAAGTTACTGAAAGTGAGACAGATAACCTTTCGCCTATGTCTCCGGTTCTTGAAGCAACAGAACCGGTGAATCAAGAATCAGTTCTCAGGAGTGAGGGCCACGATCAGGGCTCGCAACACTTTGAAAGTAGACAGCCGGAGGCAGAGAACTTAGTGGTACAAATCACTAATGATCCTGGTGATCCTTATACGGTCAACCGGACCGTCAGGATACCAGCTTCACAAGATCTTGAACCTTCCAGGGCAGCCGCTACAAGAAGAATCCAAAGAATCTCTCCCCTGACAACGGGATGAGGTTATACCGAGCAGCAGAAGGGAAAAGGACCATCGGTCGAATCCCCAACTGCAATCATCAAGTGGCTGACCAGGGAAAATACAGAACTAAGGAGAAAGAAGAGAACCAGGGCCGGAGATAGCCAGTCATCCTCAGCCCCGTCTTCGAGTCCATCTCCTTAGAAGAAGATAAGGCCACAGTCAAACAGTGACCGGAGTTTTACCCCTCATAGCCATGGTCCTCGTCCTGTCTGGGATAGGCTAGCACCAGGGAGAGATAGGATGTCTATCTCTCCAGTTCAGACACATCGCCGCGGACGCGCAAGAACACCTGAGCCGCGTGATGGCCGTAGGATTGCCCACAACAGATCTGTCGAAGAAGCCACTCCTCCAGGGAGACTGCACCGAAGGAGGCACCAGAGTACTCCCTCGGCACGACACGATCAGAGAACAAAGAGCCCTCAAAGAGTCCACATTTATCAGAGACAACTGGAGCTGAATGTGGAACAGATGAATCAACTCAAGCTGCAAGAGATGATCGATCTTGCTGTATCCAACAAAGCCAACCGGGATAAGCGAGTCAGAAAGCTTAATCTTTCAAGGGTAGTCGTATCACCTTTAGCAGAAGAGGTCAGGAGTCATATGGTCCCGACCAGCTTCAAGCAACCGCCCTTCGAACAGTATGACGAGACAAACGGTTGTCCGGTTCAGCATGTTATGAACTACAAAAGCACCATGGCCATTTGGGGCCATGATGACAAGCTACTAGTGAAAATGTTTGTTGTTTCACTCAAAGGCGAAGCACAGACGTGGTATCACAATCTGCCACCCACATCCGTCCGCACATTCGTACAACTGGCTGAGTTGTTCGAAGAGAAGTACCGGTTCAATGTGAAGACCAAGAAAGGAGCTGAAGCCCTGTTCTCCCTACAGATGGACTGGAGCGAAACACTCAGGAATTTCTCCCGAAGGTTCCGAACCCTACTATCTGAGGTATAGGACGCATCTGATAGCGTCTTTATTCAAACTTTCAAGTATCCCTTGAATAGTAACCATGAGGAATTGTATCGGTCACTAGAGAGGAAGCCACCCTCCTCTGTTTCAGCCTTGCTCGAGAAAGTGAAAAGGTATACTCAGGAGAAGGACGACCTGAAAGCCAGAAGAAAGAGACTTGCTGGAGGCCAAACCTCCGAGAAGCCGCAGAAGGCAAAGGAAGAAAGCTCCGGCAGGGATCAGAAAGAAGTAAAAGCCCCTGACAGGAACACAGACAAGAAGGGGAAAGCGCCGGCCCGGCAACCCGACCGCCGGTCAGAGAAGCCTATTGGGGGCGAACGCAAGGAAAGGGAGTTGACTCCCTTGAGATTCCCTCTCGAGGAAGTATTCAAAAAGATCTAGAACAGAGGGCTGCTCAACAAACCTGCCCCCCTTCCGGCAGACCCGGAGAGCAGAAGAGATAAGTCCAAGAAGTGTGATCATCACAACGACTACGGTCACGAGCTGAAGAACTGTAGGTCATTGAAGTATGAAATGCAGCGTCTGGTCGACGCCAGCTTCATCCCTGACATGGTACAGACCGGAGCAGTCGATTAGCTAAAAACTGAAGATCGAATTATATATATTTGCCATGTACAGACACCCGGTTCTTCTAAGAGGAAAAAGAAGAATTGTGCTCGGGAAAAGCTCCGGTGGATAGGGCATGTCCATGAAGTTGGACAGCTCAACTTCAACGAAGGGACGAACATTGAGTCCATTGTCCCCAAAGGTTTGACATTCACCGAAGAAGACGAAAGGGGCGTGCATTATCCGCACAATGATGCCCTGGTCATCACAGCATGGATTGGAGTCTACTGGGTCCTGCGAGTCATGGTCGATGCCGGCAGCACCTCCAGTGTTATGTTCTCATGCTCCTACAAAGCTATGGAGCTATCAAAGGGTCTCATCGAATCTGATGAGACTCCTATCTATGGATTCAACAGGGAACCAACACAGTCCTCTGGGCGGGTCCACCTACCAATCACAGTGGGGTTCAACACCGTAGGATAGACTTCCTACTAGTCGACTCCCCCTCCTGCTACAACGTTATTCTGGGAAGGGACTGGATTCATCAGATGAAAGACATAGTGTCCACCTTCCACCAGCGCCTCAAATTCCCGACTCCCAACGGAGTCTGCAGAGTCAAGGGAGACCAAGGGACGACATTCAAGTGCCATCTCGATGCTGTCAAAGGAAAGTCCATCTCCGAAACCAAGGGGAACACTATCTTCCTGACAAACTCTCATCGATAGCAACCAGCTCCCGGCAAGTCTGCCAAGGGGAAGCCAGACACAAAAGCCGGGATATTACCAGTGGTCGACGAGCTGGAGGAAGTTATTGTGGGATCGGAGTCCCATAAGACAACTTACATCTCTTTTGGTCTACCGGAGGCAGAGAAGGATTCCATGATCACTCTGCTCCGGCAGAATCACCACATCTTCGCGTGGAGTGTCAACGAGATGCCAGGAATATACCCTGTGGTCGCCTGCCATAAGCTAGACATTGATCCTCAGTACAAACCGGTCAAGTAGAAACCAAGACGAATGGCACCGGATCGAAAACTGGCGGTCAACGAAGAAGTCGATCGGCTATTTTCAGTCAACTTCATTAAACCAGTTATCTACCCTACCTGGGTTTCCAACATTGTGGCCGTCCCGAAGAAGAATGGTAAGATTCGAGTTTGCATCGATTTTACTAATCTTAACAATGCATGTCCTGTGCACCCATATCCACTCCCTAGGATCACGGACATGGTAGACGCCACCGCCGGCTATTAAAGATTGTCCTTCATGGACGTCTACTCTGGTTACAACCAAATCCCACTTCACAAAAAAGATCAGGAACATACCGCATTCATCACCGACCAGGGGCTTTACTGCTACCGGGTGATGCCATTCGGTCTGAAGAATGCCGGAGCGACATATCAGAAGCTGGTCAACACCATCTTCAACGAGCTCATAGGCCGGACCATGGAAGTCTACATCGACGACATGGTGGTCAAAACCAGGGAGAAAGACAATCATTTGCGAGATCTGCAGCAACATTCGACATCCTGATGCGGTACAACATGAAGCTGAATCTAGCCAAATGTTCTTTTGGTATTTCTTCCGGCAAGTTCCTTGGCTTTCTCATAACCAACCGGGGCATAGAAGCCAATCCAGATCAGATCCGGGCAGTCCTGGAGATGCCCGCCCCAAAGACAGTAAAAGAATTCCAGAGGCTAATCGGGAGGTTAGCCGCTCTCAACAGGTTCATCTCCCGGTACTCGGACCGGTGCAAGCCATTATTCAACGCAATCAAAACTAATGCGGAATGGAATCCTACTTATCAGCAAGCCTTTGATGAAATCAAAGCATATCTCACTCAGCCTCCGGTCCTCACAACACCACAGACCGGGCAACTAGTCGGCATCTATCTGGCTGCATCCGATGTAGAAGTCAGTGCGGTCATATTTGTGGAAGAACCGGAGGAGAAACCAGTCTACTTCATCAGCAAAGTACTACACGGAGCTGAGACAAGATATTCGAAAATCGAAAAGATAGCTCTGGTATTGGTACATGCAGCTAGGAGGCTAAAGCCTTATTTCCAAGGAAGAGCGGTCAAAGTCTATACAGAGTTCCCGCTCAGGAAAGCTCTTGGGAAGTAGGAAGAGTCTAATCGAATAATCGAATGGTCCAGCTACCTCAGCGCATACCACATCCGGTATGAACCTAGAACCGCAGAGAAAGGACATGCAATAACCTCCTTGATGGCAGACTTTCCCATCGAGGATATCCTGGTCAATCCAGAACTAGAGGAGGATACACTGGGGGCGAACGATGCCCCCTGGTCATAGGAGTCTCCGGCCGAAGGAGACAGTGAAGCATGGACAATATATACTGACGGATCTGGTCCGACATAGGTTGTCTCTTGATCAGCCCAGATGGACAGAAGACAGAAAAATCTGTCAGATTGGGATTCCCAGCTTCGAATAACGAAGCTGAGTACGAAGCTCTTATATATGGTCTCCAGACAGCACTCCAACTGGGGGCGCGAAGAGTCATGATCAACACAGATTCAAACCTAGTGGCGAACCAGTTCGTCAGATCCTTCCAGGCCAAGGATGACCGGATGGCAAAATATCTTGATATCGTCCATTCCATGGCAGGGATGTTCAAATTCATCACGGTCGAGCAGAGACCAAGGATAGACGTCAGGCATGCAGATGCCCTGGCGTATCTTTCTTCTTCTATCAGCACTGCAGAGCCCCGACAGCTATCAATTGGATACTAGAAAGAGCCAAGTATCGGGCCCAAGGATCCAGACATACCGCTACTGGGGGTCTATTTCCTGGAGTGCGAACATTGGAAGGAAGTTCTCATGGTAACCACCAGAGAACAAAAAAGAAGAAGAAATGAAGAAGCTTCACAATCCGGCAACGAGCCCAGCACGTAGGGCGAGCCGACTCAACCGTCACAGGGTCGGACACATGACCCACCAGAATCGCAACTCGAAGACTGGAATCCTTGCCTCACCAGAGGCCAGATAGAAGCGCAACCACCTTCAACGAAGCCGGACAAACCGGACCCGTCAGAGCCACCGCTCTCTTATGTCCACGTCGATTTGGAGCTCCCGCCGAAGGAACCAATTGAAGACATTCCAGACAATCTGAATTTTGAAGTAGACAGAATTGACATTGAGTTGCAATCTAGCAACAGTCAAGACTGGAGGAAGCCATACTAGGGGTGGGCACGGTCCGGTCCGGTTCTAAAATGTAATAGGACCGGGACCAAGCCGACTTGAAAGTATCGGTTCGGTTTCGGTTCCATGGACCGAAATTATTTGAATGTAACCGGACCGAACCGGACCAAATACAATCGGTCCGGTTTCGGTCCGAAACTCGGTTCTGGGTTTTTTTATTGGGCTTTTAGTCTACTACAATTTAGATGATTTTTCTTAAGTTTTGGGCTTTAAACAAAATAAGACATACACCAAATCAAGTACTAAATAGGAAAAAGGTCCAAAACCAATGAACCAACCATGGATCCAACATAGGTTTCCTAATTCCTATGTCTAGTTTAGTAATTTACTAATAAAAAAAATGTTTTTTTATTTATTTCGGTTCGGTTCTCTCGGTTCTATAAAAACAAGAACCGAGACCGGACCAATAGCTATATAGTTCGGTTCGGTTTCGGTCCGATCTTGACCGGTTTTTAGTCAACTCGGTTTTGACCGGTTTTGACTCGATTTTTTCGGTTCGGTTTTCGGTTTTTCGGTTTTTTTGCCCACCCCTAAGCCATACATTAGCCTCCTTGTCCACCGGTTGCTCCCTTAAGATCCAAAGCTGTCAACCAAAGTCAAGAGGGATGCATGGAAATTCACTGTCATACCGCACCGGGAGTCACACAGGCTATACATGAAGAGCCATGGCTCCGGGGTTTTGTTCAGGTGCCTTACTCCAGAGCAAGGCCTGGTCATATTGAAAGAGATCCATGCTGGGATCTGCGACAACCATTCCGGGAGCAGAAATCTGGCGTAAAAGACAATGATCCAAGGATACTGGTGGCCGCACATGATGACAGACGCGAAGAAGTTCACACAGGCATACCACCCATGTCAGAAGCATGCCCCGGTCGGTCATGCCTCGGCAAATGAACTACATCCAATCCTGAGGCATGACCCTTCGCCAAGTGGGGATTGGATATTGTGGGACCGCTTCTAAAAGCTTCACAATCAGTCAGATTCCTATTGGTCGCTACAGATTATTTCACCAAATGGGTTGAAGCAGTAGCATTGGTACAGGTATGTGCCTCAGATGTCAAAAGATTTTTGTGGAAAGACATAATCTGCAAATTCGGAATTCCTCAAGAGCTAGTGTCCGATAATGGAAAGCAGTTCGACTGCAACAACATCTGGTTGTTAAATCCTTGGGGATCAAACACAACTTCTCAGCCCCGTACTATCCTCAGGGAAACGAGCAGGCAGAGGTATCCAACCGGGTCATCTTGGATACACTCAAGAAGCGGCTGGATATAGCAAAAGGCAACTAGGTGATGCAACTCCCGGGGGTCTTATGGGCATACCGGACCAACCCAAGGAGGTCCACCGGTATGACACCCTTTCAACTTACCTTTGGAGCAGAAGCGGTAATGCCAACAGAACTGCTAGCTCCCACAACCCGTACTGATGTTGTCCTTACCGAGGAGAACGAAGGGATTCTGGCAAGGGAAAAAACTGTTCTTGACGACAAGAGAGAGCAGGCCCTACAACACCTCCTCCGGTACCATGAGACCATCAAAAGGAGATATGACAAGCGAGTCATAAATGCAGAGTTATGCTCCTTTTAGGCCCAAGACGCCCGGACCTAGCTTCTGGTTTTGGAACCAGGGATGTCAGGGATCAAACCCCATCCAACCCAGAATGCCCGGACCTAGCTTCCGATCCTGGCTAAGTCCTGAATGCGGAGCTACAGTCCTTTTAGGCCCGAGATACCTGGACCTAGCTTCCGGTCTTAGAAATCTATCTTAAGAGCGAGGCTACCGGGGCCGTTAAGCGAGCTAGCCTTCCCCCGGTCAAAGCATGCAGCACATGGACAAACCCTCTTTTCAGCAGCAGACCATGAATCGCCATGGAGTCAGAAAGAAAAAGAACTATTATCGTCCCAAGGAAAACTCCTTAAAACGATAAGGGGGCAAGGGAGATAGTCAGTTGTAATAAACGTTGTAAACAAGGTAAAGATATCTAACAAGATGTTTTTGCACTACCAAAATATTATTTTTATTTTCTTTTTCAGAAAAGAATATGTATAACAGGAAGTCCCCCGGCAACCGGGACAGGAACCTTTCTACAAAATCTAAAGGAGCTAAGGTTGAGAAGAAGGACCGGGGCCATTACCGCTCTTCTTCGCCTTCTCCTTCTCCAGCTGGTCGAGGACCTGCTAATAGGCAGCCTTCGCCAACTGGAGCTCTTCAGCAGCCCGGTCGTACACCGCCTCCTTGAGGATGAGACGCCGGTCCAACTCCAACTTCTCTCGGGTCAGCTTCCCACAAGTAGCCTCAAATTCTGCCAAGGAAGTCTTGGCATCCTCCTCCCTCTGGAGAGCAGCGGTCAGAGTGAAGTCCGGGTTATGGTAGTCTGTCGCCATGGACCGCTTGTCCTCCTCCAGAGCCCACCGGTCATTGTTGGCCGCCGCCAGATCTTTCTCGAGCTGACGATTCTCAACTCGCAGGCGCTCCAGATCCTCCAAAGTAGAAGGCCGGGGTCTGATACTCAGCTCAAAGACCCGGGCCATGGCAGCTTGTGTCTGACAGAAAGATAAACAAAGATCAGAAACAAACATATAGACATCAACAAGTCTAAAGCCAGAATTCAAGTCAAGGAATCTTACCGCGATGAGATTCTGGGCAGCCACCCTCATTGCCCGGTCGCGAGAAAGGCGGCTGTAGTATGACTGGTCCTCCGGAAGCAGGTTCTGGAAAATATAGTCAAAAGCAGTGTGGAGGTTCATGATGCCAGAGTCCCCAGGCTGGTACTCGCCCGGTTCAGGGCCCAGTTGTACAGTGGGGCCAGTGGGCAGGTCAGTATATAGGACCTGGTCATCCCACCCATAAGCCGAGGCTTCATCATCAGCAGTGCCCGACACGGTGAACTCCACCTCAGTCTGAACGTCCTCAACGGCCAGAACATCTTTAACAGGGACCTGGGAGCCACTACCAATCCGGGTAGTCTCCATCACTGGTCCCCTCAGCACCTGAGGGAGGGCATCCTCCCTTCTCGGGCGCACAGGCTCCCCCTGGTCAGTAAGGGAGGCAAAAACAGCTCTCTTCGAGCCCCAGACAGACTCATCTACCGCAGACTTGCCCCTCGGATCAACCGGGGTATGGGACTGCACAGACACAACTTTAACAGAAGGAGGCTGGGAAGGTCTTACCTCCATCGGAGCCTCCACTCCAGCATCTCCAACACTGGGGGCGTCCACTTCATCCAACGGACCCCCCGGCACCACAATTGGCTCGCCTTCCTCAACAGCAGAGGCGACCACTGTTTCCTCGGACACACTTCCCACCATCTCCGGCTGGCCCAGGTTGTCCACCTCAGCATGTACCTGCACCGAGTAGGAAAGAATCCCTCAGTAGCTGATTCGCTAGACCCACGGGAAAGAAGAAGTCCACTATCCCTCGACATCAGGCTTAGATCACCAGAGGAGTCAGATGAGCCATAAAGACATCTGGCCTCCTCCGGCGACCCAAGGGAGGGTTTGAATGACAAACAGAGCTAGCATCACTGACCTGAACATCCCCGACAACTGGGATGACCTCCGGCATCGGCTCATCAGGAGGAGATCTTCCCCCGACTCGAAGAACCTCATCGGGCCAGTCATCCATCTCCCCCGCAGATCAACAGTTTCACTCTCAACCAGAGGCTCTTCCTCAACACTGGGGACCATGCTCTCTGTAGTGGCAACACCTTCACCAGAGCTAGACTCTACCACCATAACCTACGGAGGAGCCGGCAGGGCAAGCCTCGCCGGGTAGCGGATATCTGTTACGATCTGGTCAGGGAGCGTCGAGTTCCGCAGGTCTGCGGGCAGACGGAAGAAGCGCTCAATGTTCCCCTCAACAGCAGAGGAATCCGCCCCCGCTGGCAGAGACACTTGAAGCTGGCGTTTCCCTGCAAACACAAGCACAACACTGTTCTTGAGCCGGAGCTCAGCAAGCACACGAAGCATAAGGGCAAAAATGAAAGAAAGGTCAGGCGCATGCTTACCTATGAAGTCCCGCGACACCGGTATGCTGCGGTCAGACGACCACCCTGACAACCGGTAGCAGGGCTCAAACCAATTCCCATAATGGCCTCCCAGGCGACCCACTTCATGAGCATGAACAGCTCGACCGGGCCAAATGGAATCTCGAAGTGGAGAGCGATCAGCCCAATCCGACGCACAATTATCCAGAAGGACACATGCATCTGACCGGGTGGGATCCCCCACCACGACAACAATCTCATATAGAATAATGCAGCGGAAGCTGCATGCCATAAAGAAGCTGGTAAAGACTTACAGAGATCAGGTTGCCGGAGCAACCGTCTGAAATGGAGGGGTGGGAACCAAACCGGACCCCTCTCCAGCCAAGCCGCTCCTGAACTTCCGCCGCACTCATCCGCTCAAGCTCAGGATTTCGAGGGAGGTTGGAGGAAGCTTGCCACCTCCTCCTAGGCCTCTCAACAGGAGGCTCGGCAAAATTCAAGTGAGCCACCTCCGCCACACCAGCAGGCGAAGGCGGACCCGTCGCCGGAATACTACTTGGTCCGTCCTCATCAGCAGAGGGATGGGGAGCCAGACTCTGAGGCTCTTCGTCACTACTTGAGCTCAAGACTAAGGTTCTCCTCATCTTTAGAGTAGAATTCACGCGAAATCACCGGAATTTGGAGTTTCAGAACCTAGGGTTCCGGCGAAGTAGAAATGAAAGAGAAGGAAGAGAAAGAGAGTGAAGGGAATACCCTTCTCTCTTTTGAGCCTCCCCTTTTTATAAGGAGAGCCCAGGGTTCACCAGCTGATGGTATTCCAGGTTCTCTTAATGAAATCATCATTAAGGTCATTAAACCAATGGTTATTTTGTATTTGGTCCCTCTAGAAGATAGCTAATTAGTATGTAGTCTAGAGTTTTTCGTTTATTAGTAAATGATCCCAAAATCGTTACTTGACTGTCAGTCAATACAGTTAACTCGGGTCAAAGCATCCATATATTTTTAATGCCTAAATTACCCTTTCACGTGTTTGGCACATGACAACTTAAAATCTCAAAACTAAATTCTTATGCTCCACGTGTCAATACTTTATTGGTTGACTAAATCAAAGCTAGATATTATGCCATGTAAGAGTACGTCAATCGAGGATCTAGATCTTTAGCTTCAAGAAACCAACTTTAACCATCTGTTATTATCATTTCCAATTGCAAGATTAGAGAAGTCATTTATAAGTTGGGGTTATGATAATGTTGATGGATGGGATTAAAGAAAGGATGGCAACCTTACTGTTTAAATATTGTGAGTTCATTCATCATCTACTATTGTTTTTTGCAAACTCTAATTCCACCACCACAACTGTTGCTGCTGCCGAAACTCAATTTCTATAACCACCACCACCACCACCAGAAAATAAAATGTTTGTTATAATGCCACGAGGAGGACAGCACCGACTCCCTAACAACAACGTGGATGAAGAGATTTTTGCTGTTCCTGGTAGTTAAATGGGTGCTTGAAATTCTGATGTGGGCGATTTTCATCCTTTGGGTTGCACTGTTTTTTTTTTTTTTCCATCCAAACTTCAATTCTCCTACTCTAGTTACTGTACTTACTACTACCCTTATTGTAGGCTTATCGGGTTTTCATTTGCTTGTTTGGATCTCAAATATAAAAATTTAGAAACAATCTTTGAACCCTAAGAAGTGGGTTTTTCAATTCAACATGATGGGTGTGGATGTGGAGAAGAAGTGGGTTTCTTGAAATGGGGATAAGCTATTTGTGAAGATATTGAGATGGTGTATGAAGTTGGGATAATCTTTATGTTTTAAATTGAACCCAATTTGAAGATAAGCAAGAGATCACAAATGAATTTGTTGTGTTATATTATTGAATTGATCTCTATTTTGAGTTTGTAATAGATTACATTAACCTATTGTAATTAGGGTTCAACACTAATAAGATTAAATTGTTGATGTTGTGTTATATTTTTTTGTTGATTGTTATTTAATTTTTGTAATTAAGTGGCCTTTAGATTAAGCTTTGGGATGGTTGACATAGGTTAAATAATAGCACGTGAGTATCACATGTAGGGGTAATCTAGGTATTTTAAGAAATTGGATAAGTTGACCTCAATCAATTTAGTTGACTGACAGTCAAGTAACAGAAATAGGACCAAATGATAATAAACAAAAAACTTTGGACCACTTGCTAATTAGCCATCTTCTAGAGGGACCAAATACAAAATATCCCTTAAACCAACTGGTTTTAATGACTCGATCAACGAAGAGTCACAAGCTTTCACTGGAAGTTGAAGCTGTACATCTTCCCGCCAACAAAAGAAGATTTAGAGAAGATGAAGTGGGGCCCACTTAACACAGTCAGCTGGGGCCCACACCGCACAACCATCTGGGACCCACGTCAGCTGAGACTCACCTCGTACACTCAACGAGATTTGTTCAGCATCTACAATTGGGGTCCACATGGTCCAGGTCAGCAATATGTGGACCTCCGGTCTACATCATCACGGTCAAGTTAAGACTGATCGAAATGTGTTCCTACACTCTTCATGACAAGAAGGTAACCGGATCTACCTACCGGAGCTCAAGACAGTAATAAAAGGAAACATGATTTTATTCTGAAATGCATTATACGGGGTGCACCAAATCCCCTACATAGTACGACCGGAGCTAAATTACATCAAGGGGGAGACGGAGGATTCAGACCAGACCCCTCACGCGAGTCAGGAAGGTCGTACTTAACTTTTGCAGCGGCATACCCAGCCTTCCAAGACGTAGCCACAGCGAAGTCTGCTCGCTCCTTGGCGACTGACAGCTCGGCCACCTTCTCCTCCAGCTTTTCCCGGTAGTACGCTACAGTTTCCTTCATACCCACCATCCGAGTATTATGCATATCTTCATGAAGAAGCTGCTCCTCACAAAGCTCGCCGATTTTCTTCTTGAGGTCATCTACTTGACACGATAATTTTCGAACTATCTCCGATCGGTTGTCACTCAATGCACTAGAGAGAGGTCTAGAATCTACCATTATAGAGAAAGCAAGGGGGAAGCCGGAGTATCAAATGGACTCCTACCTAAGAAAAGGACTCACGAGTCATTCTCAACAAACATCTTGTAAGGAGCCGGTGCCATTCTCAAATGCACCCTTGTCCTCAGAAGACTGACATAGTTGGTGACTCAGCAGAAGGAAGGAGACAAAGACAGAATAAGTAAATGAATTTATTGATTTGTCTCAAACTAGGGGCACTACTCCCCTACATAGTGCGAAGCCGGAAAGGGACCGGTCAAGGGTTCTTCTCGTCCTTGACCGGATGATATCCCAGCCTCTCCTGCAGTACATGTGCGGTAAAAAGTTCCAGCTGAAGAACTCGGATCCGTTGAGTGGTAGCCTCAAGCCTCTGGCTCTTATCAGCAAGCTGGTCGTTCAAGGCAAACATGCTCAAGCGCACTTGCCGGTCGTCATCAATTCGACACTGTGATCCCGGTCCTCGATTTCCAGGGCCATTTTCTCCCACATATCCACGGTATACTTCTGGATAGTACTCCGGTCATCAGCCATTCTTCAGCAGAAGCTACAGCAACAACAACAGCAACAACAACAAACAGGGAACGGAGAGAGAGAAATGGACATCCTTCTACACCTCCGGCTCCCTATTTATAAAATAGGAAAGAAACCCTAAACCTTGACCCAAGGGTTACAGAATCGTCATCAAGAAGCGTGTCAAGGAAGGAATAATCCGAATCTCAACAGTCGGGGAAGATATTGCTAAGATCTTTCCCAAGCAGATTTTCTACTTGACAAAGAGGGGGCGATCTGTGTACCCTAGGTAAAGAACCCGACAGGTGTCACCGATGGCTGTATAAGAAGCCAAATCGGGAGCACCTGAGCAATAGCCAACCAAGCCTGGGTTATCAGGTAGGTCCCAACCCGGTTTCAAGAGATCCGCATACGCTCTGTGGACCTTGACTCACCGGATAGTCCACTATCAATGGGTGGAGCCCCGGTTACTGTATAAGAAGTTGAACCGTGGGCTCCCACACATTAACCAGGCCCACCTTAGTCAAGTAGGCCAGGTCCGGCCCAGTAAGGTCCAGCAGCAACATGGGCTCATCCAAAGGCTTAGTACAAAAGTCCAGAGGACCTGGACAGGGAGTATGCAGTGTAGATTAGGCCTCCGGTCAGAGGAGTCAAGCCCAAGTCTTTGCTTTCGGGCTTGGTCAATCCAAGTCCCAACCAACTGGATAAGTCCAGCGAGATTCCAGGCCAACAAAACCCATGGTTCTAGCCCGCTGGAGAAGATAAAGGAAACCAAGTTGAACCAGGACCTATCAGAGGATGCCACGTGGCAGTCATCATGGTCAAAGGGGATTCAAACCAAGAAGATAACCGCTCGGCAGCATGCAAGCTATCTCCACGGAAAGCATCTTCACAGTTGAACAACCCGAGTTCGTGGAGTCAAAGCCGGAGGGGTGGTTGAGCCAGCCTCCTCCGGCCTACTACAAATACAAGAGTTCTAAAGCTCCTGAACTACAGGTCTTTCACTGAGCAACTCCATTAGAGCTTAGTGGAAGCAGAGACTTGATTCCAAGTTCATCATCTTGGATACGTAGGCAGCCTGATCCCGATCAGATCCAGTCTCACTGTATACCCCCCATCCTATCTCTGTCTATACAAGACTTTCATTATAACTGTACGATTAATATATACATATCTCGAGTTTGTGGATCAAAATTTTGCACCCACAGACGTAGTCACTGCATATTTGTATGGGGGTTTAGATACTGATATCTATATGAGGGTCCCAAAAGGACTTGTTTTGCCTGGAGAAAAACTATCTAAGCCACGTGGTATGTACGCAATCAAACTTCAATGATCCTTGTATGGTTTAAAACAATTTGGGCGGATGTGGTATCATCGCCTTAGCGAGTATTTGACTCGAGAAGGATATGTTAACAACCCAATTTGTCCTTGTGTTTTCATTAAGAAAACAAATACTAGATTCACGATTATTACAGTTGATAAGTCCTCAAAAGTGTATCCCTCGAACAACACCTTGTTTGTCTAGCACTTAGCTTATATTATTGTATTATATCTATTGATTAGTGCTTTCTTGTCTGTTGTGTAGGTTTCATGAGCCGAAATGTGAATATTGTGTTAAAGCCCGCCAAAAGTCAAGAAAATCAACCAAAAAAATGTTATTTGCACTAAGGGAGGAGAATTGATATTTACACCCCACAGATCTGCTGAGGGTACCCCACGGTCAGTCCTGTTGACTTGACTTTATGTCAAAGTGGGGCGGTCCGAATATCAGCCCAAACTGGGTCCTATTGAAGCCCACAAGTCAGAATTTCTATTTTAGGCCTGATTTAAAGTTCAAACTTAAAAATGCTCTACAAGGAGATCCAGAAGTCTGATTTGGGTCCATGAGTTATCAAACTGAAGGTCTTGGTCCAGGGTACAACTTAAGCCCAAAATAATTAGGTTTTGTTGAAGAGATAATGCCTCTATAAGACCAACAGTAGCAGCCACGAATTTGACCTAATTTGGAAGTCTTTGCATGCAAGTATTATTCTTTGCATTTTCTATATAAGAGAAGTAGTAGCTAATGTTTAGGTATCTTTGAAGAGAGAGAAAAGTGGATATTTGTGAGAGAAAAGTTCATCTTCTTCTTCTTTGTATCAACTCAATTCAAATCAATATCAATCCATTACTTTTCTATTATGATGTCTTGTGATTTATTTATTTACTCCATGGTGTCATCATCAAGGATGAGTAGCTAAATCTCCTTAGGGGGATGGTTGAAGCACTCTAGATAATGCGAAAGCACCATGTTTGTTCTTAATGTTCATTGTGATTCAAAGTACTTAATGATTATTTACTTCTATCTGTAGTAGGAGGTAAGTATGATTATTTGCATGTTATTGTTATCCATATTATTAAAATACTATTGTTAGGGTTTAGGGAGACCTAACATTAATGGTTTTATTTATATTGATTAAAGATGTGTAGTGAAATAGCTGAGAGGTGATTATTACATATCTGCAGTTGATATCTTTTATTGGAACCCTTTTGTAATTAAGTCAAATAGCTGAGAGGTGATGAATTAGTTATGAATTAATATGTTGAGTTAATTAAATTGAATAGCTGAGAGGTGACGGTTTGGTTAATAATACATATTCAATAGCATGCATAAGAGAATCCCGTTTTAATTGAGTAGAATAGCTGATAGGTGACTACTTGATTATTATAGGTATTAATAATTAATTAAAATAACTGAGAGGTGACTAATTAATTATTATAGATTGAATATGAAGGAATAACATGTTATGTTTGCATGATTTAATTTGTGGATACCAATTCTTTTCCCTTTGTCATCATAAATCTTCTTTTCATCTCTACCATATTCTTAAGTTAGTTTATTTAATTATTGCCTGTAGGAAGTAGAATCAATCTCAAATCTTGTTTATTGATTGATTTCCTTGGTGTTTCTTAACAATTGTTTTCTATTGTGTTTGAGCTAAGATCTCCCCCTCTGAGGTGGGTACGACCCTTGCTTGTTACTTGTCTACTTTGATAACCAATTTATACAAGCACAAGAAGGAACTTCAATAAAAATATAATCTTTTGATTAGGTGGTGTTAATTTACCATCTATCAACAATATATGTAGATGATTTAATCTTGTTGGGACACCTGAAGAGCTCGTCAAAACTGTTGCATATCTCAAGAAGGAATTTGAGATGAAAGACCTAGGAAGAACAAAATTTTGTCTCGGCCTGCAGATCGAACAACTATCAATTGGAGTGCTTATCCATCAGGCTACATATACAAAGAAAGTCCTGAAGCGCTTTTATATGGATAAAGCTCATCCTATGGATACGCCTATAGTTGTCCGTTCACTTGATGTGACCAATGATGAATTTCGTCCTAAGGAAGAAAATGAAGAACTCCTTGGTCCAGAAGTACCATTAGGGGTGTTAAACGAGCCGAACGAGCCGAGCTTTGTATGTTCAAGCTCGGTTCGTTTATAAACGAGCCGAGCTCGAGCTCGAGCCGAAATTTTACACGAGCTTTATTTTATGTTCAAGCTCGGCTCGTTTAGCTATACGAACGAGCTCGAGCCGAGCCCGAGCCGAGCTCGAGCTACTCGATTAAATTACATATAAAAGTAGGATTTTATCTAAACGAGCCGAGCTTTGGTATGTTCGAGCTCGGTTCGTTTATAAACGAGCCGAGCCCAAATTTTATACGAGTTTTACTTTATGTTCAAGCTCGGCTCGTTTAGCTATACGAACGAGCTCGAGCCGAGCTTTTAACGAGCCAAGCCCGAGACGAGCTCAAGCTGCTCGGTTCGTTTAACAGCCCTAAGTACCATACTTGAGTGCGATTGGTGCTTTGATGTATCTAGCAAATTGCACTCGATCAGATATATCATTTGCAGTCAGCCTATTGGCAGGATTTAGCTCTGCACCAACTTCACGTCATTGGAAAGGAATCAAACGAGTGTTCCTTTACCTTCAAGGGACCATTGATATGGGTTTGTTATACTCAAAACAACCTACCAACAAATCACAGTTAGTTGGATATGCAGATGCTGGAATTCTCTCCGATCCTCACAAAGCTCGATCGTAGACAGGTTATGTTTTCACATACGACAATACATCAGTCTCATAGAGATCCACCAAACAGACAATGGTTGCAACATCATCAAATCACTCAGAAATACTTGCACTGCATGAAGCAAGTCGTGAATGTGTTTGGCTAAGATCCATGATTGGCCATATCCAGAAAACATGTGGTCTTCATTCAATTACAAGTGCCCTGACAACATTGTATGAAGATAACATTGCGTGCATCGAACAACTCAGAAACAGTTTTATCAAGGGTGATTGAACGAAACATATTTCACCAAAATTCCTCTTCACGCATGAGCTCATACATAACAAGGATATTGATGTTAAGCAAATTCAATCCACCGACAATCTTGCAGATATATTCACGAAGTCGCTACCTGCACCAGCCTTCCACAAACTAGTCTCCGGCATTGGAATGAGACGACTTAAAGATCTATCATGATTATGCTCCTAAAGATCAGGGGGAACATCACAATAATGGATGATGCATACTGTACTTTTTTTTCTTCACTTAGGTTTTGTCCCACTTGATCTGCCTTAGTAAGGTTTTAATGAGGCAGTATAATCCCATTGCCACCAGAATAAAAAATTTCACTCTTTTCCTTCGCCAGGTTTTATCCCATTGGGTTTTACTGATGATGTTTTTAATGAGGCAACTCTCAGCGGCGATCATTCAAGGGGGAGTGTTATGAATACGTTAGTAGGTGAATGATCACTTTAGGTATGGTATGAATAGTGTGTATGACCCTTGATTCAAGGACCATCACAACAATAGTCATATTTAATGTAATACAAAAGACATAGTGGCATCCATTTTCCTATAAATAGGCGTACGAGCCGAACGAGCCGAGCTTTGTATGTTCAAGCTTGGTTCGTTTATAAACAAGCCAAGCTTCAGCCCAAATTTTATACGAGCTTTATTTTATGTTCAAGCTCAGCTCGTTTAGCTATACGAACGAGCTCGAGCCGAGCTTTTAACGAGTCGAGCCCGAGCTACTCGATTAAATTACACATAAAAGTAGGATTTTATCTAAACGAGTCGAGCTTTGGTATGTTCGAGCTCGGTTCGTTTATAAACGAGCCGAACCCAAATTTTATACGAGCTTTACTTTATGTTCAAGCTCAGCTCGTTTCGCTATACGAACGAGCTCGAGCTGAGCTTTTAACGAGCCGAGCTCGAGCTGTTTAGTTCGTTTAACAACCCTGCCTATAAAAGGGTATGCTTAAGTGAATGAAAACACATCCGAGCATAAGCTTTTTCTCTCTTTTCTTGTATATATCATATTCTCTTTAGTTAAAAGTGCTTGATACGTAACAAAAACTTCCCTTTTAGGGTTTTAAGGTTGGTTTATATATACTACTATTATAAACATGAATAAAATTCAGGGGTAAGTCCTGGTTAATGAGAATTGACCTTTAGAATTTTGTTACCTAATTCTGACTAAAATACCTTTTAGTCATGGTTTTCTGGTAAATTTATATAACACCCTTTAAATAATGGTTTTATCGTAATTAACATATTTTTATTTATGGGTTGGATTTTTATTTATATGCAAAAGGTCTAATATTTTTAAAAAACAAAAGATTAAGGGTGTGTTTGTTTAAAATGTTGAATACTGGTTGCTGAATGCTGGATACTGAATGCTGGATGCTGAAGACTGAATGCTGAAAAAATTGTTTGTTTATCATTTTTCAAAACTTTTGTTTTACAATTAATTATTTTAAATTTGACAAATTTATCCTCCTTTATTCTAGTCTTTGGATGCATCTTAATGAAACTAAAATTTTAAATTTGAAAAACATAATCTGAAGTTCTTTGTGAAAAAAATGACATCCTGAAATAATAATTGAACATTTAAGAAATACTTGTATAAAAACATGGTTAAAAAAATCAAACAAAATAAAAACATAATAAAAACTCGAGACAATTAGTTGCATTTATATACATCATTTTTTTTTATAATAATTAAACCCAATGCATATGATATAACTAATGGATTATTGTCATAGAAAGAACACATGTGAATGGATCTTTCATGACTAATGACTATTATTGACTTATATAGTGCACATTCATCGACAATCTACAAACAGTTAGGACATTATTTTATGAAGATTAATAAGTAGATTATGTATTTATAATTATATAATAAAATATAATATGTATTGATCAGTTCGTATGAAAGGGTCAAGAGTGCAAGTCGGTTTCTCATGAGATTAGAGAAGAAGGAATCCTACATGGACTGTGGACATAAGTATAATGAAAGGTATTATACATGGGTATAATTGTTATAAAATTAGAATACGCATTAAGAAGATGAATTAAGCATGAGATTTGTGCTGGTTCAAAATGGCTGAAAATAGTCTATTATGTTCTGAAACTGGTTCTAAACAAACAACATAAAAATCACTTTTTACTTATTATTAGTCTGGTCCACCACTTAATAATCACTTATTGTTGAATACTTGTTGAAACAAACACTACCTAAATTAACAAAATATAATAAACTTTTATAAAATACTAAGAAAAACTACCCAAATTTACTTAAAAAATAATTATTTTATAAGATTTAATAAATTAGTATAATTTATAATATTTAATAAAGTTAATAACTTAAAACTTGAATGGTAATCAGAAATATATAAATTAAAATTAATTTATAATATTTAATAAAGTTAATAACTTAAAACTTTAATGATAATCAGAAATAGATAAATTAAAATTAACCGGTGCGTAGCACCGGCTAAGACACTAGTAATTTATATACTGTTACCTTGTCATCCACCGTGAACTGTAGGATTTTCGGTCTAATCCTACCGCCCAGATGCGTTCAAAGTGAATCCAATATAATGTTACATCTGCAGCTGTAATGGGGTGTAAGTTAAAGGTGATCCCGATAATTTCCAACACGCCCATGTTATCCGGCGATAAATTTGCTACACCAACTGTAGATATATTACATTCACATTTCACTATTAGATTGAATATTAGCGGCTTTAAATTACATTGTCGCATGAAAATGAGTGATCCTTTTGATAAGAAACAAGATGTCCTGTTTTCTGAGAGAGTAAAGAAAATTTAGTTCTCATTATCAAACAAACCAGGCAAGCAGAAGTATATTTGAAGATGACAGACCAACAGATCCAATGGTTCTGTCAATGCATGGTATGTGTATTAACCTATTTCTAGATTAATGCACTACTAGATCAGGTCGTTAGGAGACTTGACCAAAGGGGAAGTTTTAGATCGGGGTGGCTGCACCTCGTTGAGATTGAGATTGCCTACGTACTCTTAGCTCGAGGGGATTGAACTTAGAGATCAAGCCATCGTAGTTCTGTTTATATAGAAGGTGGAAGGGCGTGGATCATGGATCTTGCAGATTCTCCGTCATCATAATGAGGATTAATTGTGTAACGACCGAGGATCATCCCTGTGAATTAATTATGTAACTGACGAGGATATTCTGTGCATTGAATGAGAGCACGTGTGTATAAGCAGGCCGCTGCTCGTTATGAGATCGAGTTGTTGTGGTCGAGCTACTAGCAGGTAGAGATCGTGGCGACCTGATGGATGAATGACTGTGCCACGTGGCTGCTTTTGATTGGTTGGAGTATGTAGTACCCCTACATAAGCCCCCTCTTTTTAGGTCGGCTGTAAAAGTCGGGCTGAAAAGACTAAGAACTCTGATCGATGCTGATTTGTAGTTTGCTTTTGAATTTGCGGACGTGGCAGTCATGCAGGCTTGTCTGTACTAATCATGGCGCTCTTACAGGGAAGTGGAGGATTTTCCTCGAGCAGTTAGCTGTGCAGTTATGGCAACTGACGCACTTCTTGCTTGATTTAGTCTTTGCGTGGCACGTGGGTTGATCCGACGGTGGATGTGAATCATTTATTAAGTGGAAAATAACTGTAATAGGTGTGGATTCTCTGCTCGATCTCAGCCGTTCACCTGTTTCGAACCGATGGCTGGGATTACATGTGCTTCAGTATTTAAACTGTAGCTTTCTTGAGAAGGGTTTACCTATCTCGCCTTCATTTGAATTGCTGCCGCTTTTCTCTTGCGATCTGAAGAACTTTGAGAGCTCGTGAGGTTAGTTTTCTTGTCCTTCTTTTCTTTCATCTTCTGTTTTCTTTTCTGTTGCTTGAGAGAGATGTCTGACGCGAGTGACTCTCAAAATGATAACTTGAGTGGTCGTGGTGGTGAGGAGTATGAGTCTGAAAGGATTCATTCTGAAGCCTCGTCTCCCATTCATGGTGTAGACCCTGATAGCCCCCAGAGTAGCGACTCTCATGGGGCGGACACGTCTGACGAAGAAATGGTGGAAGGAGACGACGGTTCAATGTGTAGAGTAGTGAATCTGAAGTATGTAAATAGGCACATTGCATTTAGGAAGCAATATGGGCTTGGCTTGATTGAGCATTTGGAGATTAGATTTTTAGGAGAACGTCTACTTTCTTCTGATTATCGACCTAAAGATCCTTTCTCGACTGTTTTTACCTTGGCCCAATTCCGAGCTGGGCTGAGGCTGCCATTGTCTTGTTTGGTGGTCGACCTGTTGAATGCTATTGGTCGAGCTCCTTGCCAGATGAATGGCAATTTCTGGAGAAACATGAGGGTAATTGATGACCTCAACAAGCTCCATAAGTGGAACATCACTGTAAATGATGTGTTGGGCCACTTCAGCTTTAAACGTTCTTCAAAGGCCGATTTCGCGGGCTATAACATGCAAACTAGGCCAGAACGTTTGCCTTTGATCTATCCGATAAGTAGTGAGCCATGGTGGAAAGATCCCATGCTGATTACTGGGTCGATCATTGAGGGGAGTATCTCGTTGCGTCATGTGACTAGGAATGATGCTCGTGAGTTTCTGGTTATTAGTCTGAACATGGTAGATGATTTTCCTGTTTCCGGATTTGATGATTTTGTATCTTTTTGCAGCGATCAGGGACGATCATCTTTTGAGGAAGAACGATCTGCAGTCCGCTTGTGAACGGTTTTGGTTTCTTGTCTGACAACCGTAAGATACAGCTCTTACCCCACCTGAAGGAGCATTTTATTCCCAAAGGTGGTCCGAAAACCGTTGAAGAAGAGCTCGAGAGGAGGAAGTCGCTGAAGAAGGCCTATATGACTTCTGTACATAAAGCTGAGGCTGGGCGTTCTGGTGGTAGTTCGCGTGCTGGGGAGAAGGAACGAGCTAGTGGTAGCTCGAGGCCTGAAGAGAGAGAGCGATCTGGAAGCGCTGCTCGGAGGTCAGAAAATGAACGATCTGGTGTTAGTTCGCGCCGGGGGGAGGTAGTGGCGAGCCCCCCAGTCGTATCCCCTCCGCCCTCACTTCCCAAATTACCTGTCTTGTCCGGGAAGAAGAGATCATTTTTAGGGAATCTGAAGTTGATTGAGCCTCCAACTGTGCCGTCCTCTGCCCCTCCAAAGTTCGTGAAATCTCTTGAGCCTCCTGTCAAGTCCAGGAAAACTGCTGCTGGGCCTTTGCAGAAAGGCAAGGGTGTATCGTCTGAGTTTTGCCCTGGGCCATTCGATTATTTGGATGGCCGCGGTGAGAAGCATGTCGTGTACGATAACGACAGTGCTATTGACGACCCCTGCGTTGCTCGGGCTGTGAATGAGGGCATCGTCTTCGATGCTGATGCTCGAGCAATGAAGTCGCAGACTTTGTTGGTGACCTGCTCGAAGATAAACACGGCGCTGTCTTTGGTGAGTATGATCATAAGTCTTTTTTGGTTGTGCTTAGTCATTGCTAACTAAACTCTGTTTGCATTTGCAGCTCAACGCAAGCTTCCAGGAGGTGCGTCTGGTTGCTGAGGTTGGTGCTCGAGCTGAGATGGAGTTGAAGGACCTCAACAAGAAGCTCGAGCAGGCAAGGAATGTTGTTGTTGTTGCTGAGTCCAAGGTGAAGGACAGGGATGCGCAGGTCCCGGCGTTGAAGGAGATGGTGGAGCAGTTAAAGGAAGATTCTGCTGCTGCTAAGGCTTCTGCTGAACACTGGGAGCGCGCATGCCAAGAGAATGGTGCAGCGTGGAAGGCCTACTGCGACAATTTGATGAAAGCTGTAATGGGGTCGCCCGAAGGAGAGGAGACGCGAGGTGGTGCTGATGGAGCTTTGGTGCCAGCTCAGGACACCTTGACGGGCCCTAATGACCAGGTCGCCAGTGGCCGTACGGAGATTGATGGTTCCAGCGACCAGTCTGTGCAGCAGTAAGCTAGTCCCGGTTCCGACCTTCTTGTATTGGGTAACCTTGTGCAAAGTTTGCTTCTTGCATTCCTTGTTCTTACAGTAAGTCTTCTTTGGCCTTCCTCAAAGCAGTCTTCTGAGTTTGTAAGCTCGAGTAAACAATCATTTGTTTTGTTTGGAGTTGTAATGAACAACAGTAATTTATTTGATGAGCTTGTAATTAAGCCGTTCTGATCACCTAGTTTTCAGGGAGTCCTGGTAGCTCGTTCAGAAGGCAGGTAGACGAGATGAATGGCTGCAAGCAGGACGAACTGAAACAGTTCTTCTTGTATGCCTAAGTTTAACTTTGCTTTTACCTGTAATGGTTAGAATCTCATCAAGTAAAAAGAAATTTTAATGATTTACCTTACATTGTCATTATTGTTACGTTGTCTGCTTGTATGAGTTTTGCAAACAAGTAGTAATCATAGTGCTCGACCTGCTGGTTGGTGAGGTCGTAAGCATGGTTGCTTGGATGTGCATTGGTCGTGAGAATGATATGACCAATGCACCAAGTTAAGTTGCAGATGTTTGAACTTAACAAAATTAAAATTACCAAGGGACTAGAGTTTTAATAATTTATAGGTCGAGGGATTAGACCTTTAAGAGCCATTCATGTTTGAGCTGAGATGAAGGCAAAAAGGAGTTTGTATATTGAAATGTAATAAATAGATGCTTACATTTCATTGATAAAACTTCTTCAAGTGATAAGCATTCCATGGGTTCTTAACGATCTCCCCTTCTGGTGTTTGAAGACGATAAGAACCGTTGCTTTGGACCTTGGTAATAATGTAAGGGCCTTCCCAATTGGCATTGAGCTTGCCAATAATATCCTTCCTCTTGTTGTGGAACATTTTCCTTAGAACTAGTTCTCCTGGTTGAAAAGATCTAGGTCGTACACCTTTGTTATAAGCTCGCTTTAGTCGTTGTTGATACTGCTCAAGTTTTATCACGGCGTGGTTTCGTCGCTCCTCGAGGAGATCAATTCCGAACGACCAGACCTGATTGTTAAGCTCTGTGTCGACCAGAAGGGATTTGGTCGTTCCAAAAGTTAACTCGGTGGGAATAACGGCCTCAACCTGGATCAGACCGTGAGTGAATGCGATGGTTGCGAAGGTCTCATGCTCCTTTGCAAAATCCTGAATTGAATGCAGTTTGATTTAAAACGAGCAAAGAAAGTGCTTAGTGACTCACCATCCCGCTGCTTGACTTTGAAGATGGAATCGATGGTGATGGGGCGCTTCTTGTTGTGGATATAGAAGATGACGAACTGCTTTTCGAGCTCCACAAACGAGCTGATGGATCCTGGCTTCAAACGGTGAAACCAGTCAAGAGCAGGTCCGGTGAGGCTGGACTGGAACAGTAGACATAGAAGATGATCTTCCTTGATGAGAGGAAGGGATTTCCGGAATCCCTTGATATGGTCGGTTGGATCTCCGGCTCCTGCATATTGATCAAACTTGGGGGCATTGAGTTTGTTCGGCAAATCATGTTCAAGGATCTCCTTGGAGAAAGGAGACTCCTGGAACTGCTGGAGGGACTGGACGGCAAGTTGCTCCGCGGTGTGGCTTTTGGAATGGTGTAAAATAGCCTGAGAGGCTTTGAACTCTGCTAACTGTTGGCTGAGTTGCTCGTACTTCTGGTTGGAGTCATCAACAGGAATGACTCCATGTCCACCATTCGCTACTTGTGCTGGGTTGGTATCTTGTGCAGCCTTCAAGCGTGCATTCTCTTCCTGCAGACGAGTGATTTGTTCATGCAGATCCTGGATGGTTAACTCTTGGGTAGCCATTTGAATGAGTGATTTAGATTTGGGTGGGAGGGTTTGGGTTTTTCGATTATATCGAATTCCTTGCAGTCGGCGCCAAATGTATTAACCTATTTCTAGATTAATGCACTACTAGATCAGGTCGTTAGGAGACTTGACCAAAGGGGAAGTTTTAGATCGGGGTGGCTGCACCTCGTTGAGATTGAGATTGCCTACGTACTCTTAGCTCGAGGGGATTGAACTTAGAGATCAAGCCATCGTAGTTCTGTTTATATAGAAGGTGGAAGGGCGTGGATCATGGATCTTGCAGATTCTCCGTCGTCATAATGAGGATTAATTGTGTAACGATCGAGGATTATCCCTGTGAATTAATTATGTAACTGACGAGGATATTCTATGCATTGAATGAGAGCACGTGTGTATAAGCAGGCCGCTGCTCATTATGAGATCGAGCTACTAGCAGGTAGAGATCGTGGCGATCTGATGGATGAATGACTGTGCCACGTGGCTGCTTTTGATTGGTTGGAGTATGTAGTACCCCTACAGTATGATTGAATTAAAGAGAGTTGGTTCTTTAGTAAATGAAAAAATTCATGTCCCCAATCATCTAGATTTCTAGTTTAGTTTTTTATTGTTTGCGATCTTGCCGTACATTATTTTTTATGACAGCGAACTTCATAAAGAGCAAATGATTGAGAAGAATGGGGTGCACGTACAATTATCGTTCAATTGCTATTTCAATCCCCTCGAGTTTTGTATTATTACATGCACAACCTTCGATATAAGTCAATATAACCTACCAATAGCTTGACAAGAGGAGCGTTCGAATATACATAGTAACTCTGTAGCTGACAGTCTGCACATTCTAAGGCCTACAGAATGAACAGTGCACATTCTAAGGCCTACAGAATGAACCGTAACATGAGTGGAATCAGAATGAACTGTGAACCATCCAGATTTGTAGACCATTAAGCTATATGATAATGATTCTTTGTGTGTTTGTTATAGCATGGAGTAACCTCGTCACTCTTAACGTGCAAGTATAATTTGAACAATATTGTTAGAGCACAGAATAACCGCCCTTGTGTGTATGTTATAGCATGGAGTAACCTTGTCGCGCTTAACGTGCAAGTATAATTTGAACAATATTGTTAGAGCACAGAATAACCGTCCTCCATGTGCATTCTGCAGTTAGATGTGGGCATAACCATTTGTGCAGCTGGTGTCTGGTGACCCAGTTGTGAGCGTGACAAAGTTCACCAGTAGGCATGTACCTACAAGTTTATTCCAGTTGATGTACATTGTGGTAGCCCCTCTCTACAAGTTTTTTGAGAATCTGGTTTACAACAATTCAAACATGTATTTTCAAGAAATTTGAGAAAGGGAATTTTATTTTGATCAAACTCCTAAATATGCACAAGAATGTTGTACAGATGCCAGGATACTGATGTACGTTATACAGCCCGGTCCCTACTTAAAAATGGTCACATCTTTACTCATATAAGATGAGAAATCAACTAAATTTTCACTTTTATATGCAGAAGGTGGTGTACAGAATCGTTCATATGCAGGCCCAAAAGAAAAAAAATCACATCAATGGGTAATGAATGGGAAATAGGCATTTGATCCTCCATGAAGTTCCAAATTGCAATACACTTCTACTGACAGACAAGTGCACCAGACGACACTGGCCACCTCACACAGGTCCAAAGGGAAAAAGATCTAGAGTTGTTCTGTAGTCTACATCCTCAAATTACCAAAGCCTAGTTTAGCAAATAGCCATGTAGTAAAACTCGGAACCCATAATTTGTCAGGTCCAGATCTATTTTTCATGCAAAAAAAGCTGATAGTACTAAATAACAGGACTGCAGGCTCATTTATGCTTTCATGGTTCGCTCCTTTAGCGCAACAATGCAACTAATGTCATTTTTAACATACTTTCCAATGGACTTCCTCTCCTCTCATGATGCAGTCTTTCACATTGAGATCCACATTCAGTATACTGATGAAGAATCAGATTATATAAGCACTTGATGAGTTCACAAATCAATGAAGAAAAAAAAACTAATATCAAGGCATTACTACAATTTGTATTAAACACAACCTTAAAAGGAGACAAATGCAGGAACTTTTGAAACTTAAGACACATGATTTCCAGTGCAGGATCTCGTCAATAATCAAAGCGGATGTCATGCGAAGTTACAGAAAGTACACTACACTTGAGAAAGTAATAAATTTTGAGTTTCTTTATCCTTACAGGCAGATGTAGGATTATAATTCTCTAAATGCTCATTGCCTCCGTACCACCTGGTGGCAGAACATCCAGCAAGGAATTGCAGGCCTCCATTTCATCATACCACAGTGGAAGGCTATCACCTGGGTAGAAGTTCCTTGTTACCCCCTCAGAGTTTATCTGCAAAACATTCACAATTAAAGACCACAAAATCTCTACTGAATGCTTAACACGCTAACAAGTAATAATTGAAATGCCACTTACAATGACAGTCCGCACTACACCTCCACTTGCACCATCACGGGCAATGGCCAGAGATACTGCCTTCACCACCAGTTTCTGCAGCCAAATAACAAGTTAGAAATCATGCAGACACAGCAATGGTGTAAAAGGGTAATTGCATGCCCATTTTATAACAACATTAACAAGAAGAAAACAGGGAAACTGCGGTATATGCTCACATACTACATTTCAGAGTAATAAGGACAAATAGCAACTACAAGTGAGACACTCGATACAAAATGTTAGGTGAAACAACCATTTACAGCTATCGGTAAATAATATGTAGTTATGTACCTCTGCTTCATCTTTAGTCATTCCTTCCTTCCAGGCTTGATCAAAAAATCCATATAAGTAACTGGAGCCAGACCCTGAAACAATGTAAGGTTTCATCAGAGCCAATCATTTAACGAAAACATAGTGTTGCAACTATTTCTCCATTCCAAAATGGGGTCACAATAAAACAATATGAAAAATTCATTGTTTTTTTTTATTTCCTCCTTTTCAAATGGCATCTATAATGTGCTATAAATACTATGGTTGGGTAAGAAAGAACATACCTCCAATTGCAAAAGGTTGCTCCAAGATTGTCCCACCAAGAGGTACCGCGTAGATTTTACCTCCTTCATATTTGTCCCATCCACCAACAATCAGCCCCGTTTCAAGCATGTTCTACCAAGTGCAAACCAATATACATTTATTTAGTCGTACAAAACATACATGTAGACCAACAAAATGAAACTGAACACAATATACAAGACATTGCACTGGATTGAATTCAGATTGATCATATACTGAGAACATTTACTCCAGTGTAGCTCACAACAGATAAATAATTTCGAAAAGCCCTCACTACGAAAAAAGCAAGACAAATCTGGATTTATGCTGCATGTAGAATAGAAAACTCCAAATTTTTACTGGCTGCTAGGAGAAAATATTAGGAATAGAAACAATTTTGTGGAGTTAATCACCAGTTGGGACACACTTAAGATTCTGACAGTTGTAATTAGTGGCTAGTAATTTGTCTGTATGTTCACTCTCACTCTCGCTTTCTTGTTTAGCTATTGTAAGTTTCTCAAATATCAATAAAACTTAAATTCAGCTAAAAAACAATAGTGAACTATCATGGAAGCATTCTCTCAAAAGAGAACATTTTACTTTTCAGCATAATACATGACACATCAAAAGCATAGCTGCTTTCCAAGGAAAGAGCATGATCAAACTTGCATAGTTGCATAAAAGCTAAGACTAGGTTCAGTGCTGCCTCAAAATTTTAATTAAAATATTAAAAAAATCAAGAAAGAAAGAAAAAAAGAAAAAAAAAAAAAAAAAAAAAAAAATCAAGTTTTATAACAACACATGGATTCATCATTCATGTGTATAAGATCCAGACAATGCAAGGTGTACAGCACCGGGCATGACAAATTCTGAAGAAAGGATTTGGAACTCATTTAAGTTATACTAGAATATATACTTATATATTATAAAATAAATGTAGGGTCTGCTTGCTTTGATGCCTCTGGCTTTGATTTTGCAGGCCTGAACCAGATCTATATGTTTGAATCAACTTTGCAATCAATTTTTTTGTTTTATACATACAAGACGTCTATTCAAAATCCAGGAAAAATGGCTGAAGATAAAAAAATAAATAAAAATGAAACAACCTAACTCCACGGATCCCATCACAATTTTGGTTTTTAAACGACAAATGATACTTTGGCAAAATCGTCAAGAAACTATAGTCTTCTTCTTAACTTCTTCGGAAAAATCCCTACTTCCTAATTGAAATACTTATTCCACATTTAATTGAATCATGTTCATTGGCAAACAACTCTTACTTATATAGGACAAGATAAACATAAACTATCAACCACTAGAACTTCTAACTCGGTTTTTAAGGAAGACCACAAAACTCTCGCATGCCAATAGCCAATCAATATCATTCGACACAAATTTCACAAGGTAGAAAAAGATATAGAGACTACTCAACACACTTTGTATTTCGCAAAAAAGAAAAAGAAAAAGAAAACAAACACACACACACACACACACACCTTGTTACCGTAAGACAATAACCTCACTAGGTTAGCAGCAACTTTGACGGTTGCTGGTTGCCCCGACTGTATCCTGCATGCAGATTAGATGATTAAGTGACATCAAATCATCATAGAAACAATATTTATTATAAATCTAGTGAGATCTGTTACGATTGGCAAGTATTCACTCACGTATGCTGGTGAAGAAAGTGACGCACATAATCAGAGACAATTTGGGAATGTGCAGCCTGCAAAACAAAAGTGTTGCAAATATTTAATAGGAACAAACAAAAACTGAGTTCCATTCTGATTGACTAACTGTATACTAGCAACAGCAAGCAATTACTAGGGATGCTAAGCCCTTCAACTATAAGACAGTCAAAGCTTCATTTAGAGGGAGGGACAAAAAACATCTTATAATGTACCTCCGTGGCTCTGCTAAGGGCTTCAAATATGAGGTATGGTCAAAAACCCAGTTTTGATGTGGCTTTAGAAAGTTTGGGGCAAGAAAGATAATGTTGTCCAAATAGTGGGAAGCAAATCATGTCAGATAGACTGAAGAATGTAATAATTATATACTGGCAACATCACTTGTACTATAAACTGGCAATAACAATTGTTTCTCCCTTTGGGATTTTTGTATGTGAAGTAGTTGGGTTGGGTTTAGCAAAACCCAAACTTTAGCAAGTTTGGCCCTTTGGAATTTTGACTATGACTTTAGCAAGTTTTCTTTGTGTCCGTGGATACTGGGTGACAAATCATATCAGCTAGACTAAGGGCCCGTTCGGCAAACACCTAAAAATGCATTCCTTGACTTCTGGAAAGGAAATAAGGTAAAGGCTTGTTCGGCAAATCACAAAAACAGAATTAGAAAGTAATTTTGGAAAGTCAGAAAAGGAATTTCACGGGAAGTTTTAAGCATTAGCTTTCTCCTTTTTCCTTTCTAGTAGCTACTATTAAGGAAATTCCTTCGTGACTTCTCCTTGTTTGCCGAACGGACCCTAAATATTGTGAAAAATGTATGCCCACAACACCAATTGTATTGCCCTGGGCATTTTCCCACAACAAAACTTTGGGATTCATAACAATCTGGCTTCCAGTAATTATTTCTTACAAATTAAAAGTCAGCAAGTAGCAACCCCTCATACCCATTCCACACCATCTATTTAAAACAAGTCTCTATCATCCCCAAAAAACATCACGACTTTCTCCAAGTGCCCCACCCAAAACAATTAGCTCTTCCATAGAGTGAAGTCCCTCAACCTACATTCCTGACATTTTATTTTTCTATCTTTATGTCAATTTACTACTTTAAGTATACAAAACCTAATACTATGACAAATTCCCTAATTTTCTATTGCATTGAGTCTCTAGTACAGAAAATTGCATTCAAAATTAACTATCACTCAACTACTTAATTAAACAAACTAAACATGCTAATCAAATCATATAAAACAGCATAACAAAAATCATGAACACTGAGAGTTACCGATCCAGATCGACAAACGTAAACATTATCAGTAAGCTGTGTGATTTTGTCTGAAGCCCGATTAGCTACATACATTCCTGCAAAAACCAACAAACACTAAACAATTAAATTTTCACCAAAAATAACACAAAACTCAAATAGTTCAAAACACAGCTAAAACAAATTACAATTAAATTTAAGAATAAAGAGAACCATAAAACCCTAAAATCAAATAATCACCTGTACTAGTTCGTGAATCGGCGCCAAGAACAACACCTCCATCGTAAGTAACACCGATGATTGTTGTTCCCATTGAATGAGGTGCGTTCATGTTGAAATTATCCATGGAATACACAAATTCAGAAGAAAGTGAAAGAAAAAGAGTAATTCAAAACCCTAGAAATCAACTTGAGTTGAGTTGCAGTGAGAAAGAGAGAGAGAGAGAGAAGAGAAGAAGACGAAGAAATAGAGATTTGGGTGTTTTTAGATCCAATGTTAACCTCTTTCCCAAGTCAGTCTTATTGGGCCGGGTCAAGTCATATACATTATTTCATGGGCCGAACAGAAACCGGGCGGCCTTCTTTTGACCCGATATTAGGGTTTTTCAATTTCCACAGTGTTAGGAGATTTTCTTTCTTTATTTCTTCAGCTTTGTTCAAGAGGTAAGAGAAACCATAAACCCTAATCCTTTCTATTTCAATTTACAGTGTTGCAGAATTAGGGTTTTAGGGGTTTTTGTAATATAGCTGATTCACATTCTACTTATTAACATTTCTGCAGAGTTTTTTTTTTTTTTTTTTTTTGCTGAGAAGAGATGGAAGATTCTTCACCAAAATCTACATCAATAGGTAAGAGAAAAGAACCAGAAGAAGATTCAGTTAAAGCAACAGAAGATCCATCTGAAGAAACTCCAAAACCTGAACCGGTATTGAAAAAACCTAATTTAACACGAACATGTGTTCATGAAGTTGCAGTTCCAAATGATTATTCACCTACTAAAGATGAATCAATCTATGGAAATTTATCTAATCCAACATTTACCGGTACTTCGGCGAAAACCTACCCATTTAAACTTGACCCTTTTCAAGAAATTTCTGTAGCTTGTTTAGAAAGAAAAGAGTCTGTTTTAGTATCAGCTCATACTTCAGCAGGTAAAACTGCTGTTGCTGAATATGCAATTGCAATGTCTTTTAGAGATAAACAAAGGGTTATTTATACGTCGCCATTGAAAGCATTGAGTAATCAGAAGTATAGAGAGTTAAGTCAAGAGTTTACAGATGTTGGGTTAATGACAGGAGATGTTACCATTTCGCCTAATGCTAGTTGTTTAGTTATGACTACGGAAATTCTTAGAGGAATGCTTTATAGAGGTTCTGAAGTTTTAAAAGAAGTTGCTTGGGTTATATTTGATGAAATTCATTATATGAAAGATCGCGAAAGAGGGGTTGTTTGGGAAGAGAGTATTATATTTCTTCCACCAGCTATTAAGATGGTATTTCTTTCTGCTACTATGTCGAATGCAACTGAGTTTGCTGAGTGGATTTGTTATTTGCATAAACAGCCTTGTCATGTAGTCTATACAGATTTTCGGCCAACCCCTTTGCAGCATTATGCTTTTCCTTTGGGTGGAGCTGGATTGTATCTTGTTGTAGATGAGCATGAACAGTTTAGGGAGGACAATTTTTTGAAGCTTCAGGATACGTTTTTAAAGCAAAAGAAAATAGGCGATAATAGGAGTGGAAACAACAGATTGAGTGGCAGGATTGCCAAAGGTGGTAGTACTTCTTCTGGGGGATCTGACATATATAAGATTGTGAAGGTATGAATTCAATTCTTCATCATCTTTTGTGTTATAGTTTGATATATTTTATCCTTTGTGTTTATATAATTTTTTATATTTCTTCGGTGCATTAGTTCTAAAACCCCATTTGAATCATTCACGGCCCATATAATTATCTTTAGTTAAACTGCATCTAGAAACTATTCGTTTTGAAGATATAAGACCAAGAAATTCCACGGCCTGGGTAAGACTTTGTAATGCTTTGTATAGTCTATTTATTTGAGTAATATATTCCCAGGCCTTTCTAATCTAACATGCCCTCTAACTTAAATAGTTTGGGGACTTAAATAGTTTGGGGTTGGCGGAAAGAACCAGGATAGCTCAGTTGGTAGAGCAGAGTACTGGAACTCCTTGTGTCACCAGTTCAAATCTGGTACCTGGCATGTGGGGATACTGATACCAATTAACATGATCCAGATACACTTCCGTTACTAGTCTATGTCATGATACATACTATTTATTTGTGTAAGGACTGGTTTTCATTTTTCCAGAGATTTGGAGTTGTACGATAGTCTTTGTTATTTCTTCATGGAACCATTTGTTGTTTACTTTTTACTGTACATGTGGTTTCACACACCAGGCAAGTGGATTTCAATGGCAATTAAAATACAAGTATAATACAAATGCATAAAACAGTAGAAGCCTTCTGATGTTGGTCACCATGGGGACTAGGGAGTGACTTAAGCTATTGTAACATTTATTTCTGTCTTTTAAAATTTCATTGTGGATTTGTTACAATTCTTTGAGGTGCGGGTAATTAGCATCATGAACCTGTACAACATGTTTCTTTTATTTCAATCCTGGTTGTTTATGTATTCCCCCCCTTCTAAGTTTATAGATTCTTCTTCATCCCCATCCGACCTCACATCTATTACCTTAATCACCATCATTCACCACCATCATCACACCGTAACCACTGTGTGCCACCACGATGCCATGACATCCACCACTGCCACTGTGCCATGACATCCACCACCGCCACTGTGTCATTAGGGCGACAGCAACCTTGTATTCATTTTCTCGCCCAGACTCAAACTACCGAATGCTCTAAATGATTGTGGTTGAGTGCCAACAATTTTGTGTAAAGAACCTCGGTAATCTGTGACACAGTGATTGTTCATTCACACATTATTCAGGTCTTCGGTGGAAGACAACTGAACTTATGCAGGGAGTTTGGTCATGTTCGAGCAAACTATTTGGCGAGAACACATGACCAAGCTACCTGGGGGAGAAAAGAGATAACAAAGAAGAAGATGTGGTTGTACGATGAGATGGTGGTGATGGGTAAGGATGATTTTGGGGAAGCAAAAGTAGCCTACAAATTTGAGGCTGTACTTATAGCCTCATTTCTGTTTTGTAAAGCTTATTTCTTTGAACTGACTCATGAGTCATGACAATAAGTAGGCCAAGAGTGTTTTTTTTTTTGCCACAATACTTCTTCCTCTTTACTTTAGAATGAATAAATTAACCCTATTAGAAGAGATTTAGAAAATCAATACAGATTAGTTTGAAAGAATTTGAAAATTTTGTAAAATCTAACAATTCAAAACACTTAGTTTGAAAGAAATCAAATATTGCACTTGCACTTAACTCCCAGTTTCTGTGTATCATTGTAACTTAAAAGCCGTAATATCTATGCTTCATTGTAGTTATTTGTGTTACATACAAGGTTTAATTTTTGAATTTAATAATTTGTTTCTCGCATATATATTTTTTGATGTTGAGGCCCTCTAGGAGGCCTTTCTGTTCTGCCTGAATCCTGTTTTATTATTTACATTGTTTGAGTTTCTGTTGCTCTGAGTGGAGATCTTCATGATATAGCCAAATTTCTTGAATATGACCACGCTGGGAATTCAATAAGCTTAAACTGTTTTCAACATCTTATTAGATAAAAAAAAAGTAATGGGATTCAGAACTTGATGTATAAGATGGTATACATCTCATGGACTATTTGGGTGCAGTTCTCTAGAACTTACATCCTTTTGCAGTAGTGTTTGAAATGTTTGGAAGGCAAGGAATGGACTCATCTTTAAAGGCAAAAGGATCACATTTCAGACTCCTTGACCATTCGGACAAAATCTTAAAAGGGACACTAATTTTGGACTGCAGTCCTCAAGGAGAGGGCTGATTACAGGACCTTGTAATAAGATGGGATAGCATATTAGGTGGCTAGTTTTTCTTCTTTCTGTAATTTTCATGTGGGGTATGGGTGACCTACTCCCTGACCTAATTTTGTGCTCTCTTTCCCTATTGATAAAAGTCTATTTATCTGGGAAAGTATTGTTTTAGATAAACTGGTGAGGTGGGATTGGCATATCATTGCTGCATGTAAGGAATCTCAAATAGGTTCTATTTTTTTTTTTATAAAAAGAATCCGTGTGTGACACTTTTTTACGTACGCTGCTCACTACCATACATAACGCTCTAGAATCAGTTGAGGTCTTTGTTGTTTAAGGTTTTCATATACAGAACATGCTAAGGCAAAGATTTGTCGTTTGAGCATCTTGTGTTTAGTGGTTTGTGTAAGTTCTGCTGTTTGCTTTTCATGTATTGTTTTGTTAAAGATATTTTGGTTTTCGATCTCTTTTGTTTTGAGGGGTTGGAGCCAAAGATAGAAGTGTAGGTGGGAGAGAGCACTTACGTTACTCATTTTTGCATTGTTTAATACCACAGTACAGTGTGCAACTTCGTATCATCTCATTTCTTAGAAGTTGAATTTTATGTGTTATGTCTCTGCTATACTTCAGTTAATGGGAATTTACAAGGTGTTGCCTTATATCCAAAGGATCCTTTGAAGCTATTAAGTTAACCAAACATTTGCTTACATAAGAGTATATGTTATATTGAGACTTGGAAGTATACACTTTTGGGGTGGTAAATGTATCAGAAAAGTAGGTCGTGGTAATCCATGCATATTGGAGGAAAGAAATTAAAAGACAATAGTATCAAAACACAATGACTGCTGAATTCTCACATATTATCAGATAGATTGTATCTTCTGTTTGTTGCCCCAGGCAATTATTACAACATGAGGGGAGAGACACAGCGCCTAGTACATCCTAACATGATTGGTGTCCTTTTGGTCGATATTCATTTGCTGCCCTCCCGAAAGGATGAGCAGGACCTTACCTAACATACAAAAGGAGCTGAATCTAATTAAGAACCTACAAGTGCTACTTCAGTTGAATAAATACTAATTCCTGTAGGAGTCCTCCCTAACATAAAAAGACCCAAGACATAGAAATGATGATTTTGGCTTCTGTACACATTTTTCTCTCTCTCATTCCCCTTACATTCTATGCCAAACCCCATTTGCAAACCTACATAATACACCGTTAAACTGTTTGTAATTTGCTTAAGGTTATTGCATGGGGTCACCCACTGCACCAGTCCACCTGAAAGGGATGACACAGTTGCATCCCATTGGAGTCAGCTTTTCCGGTACCTGGAACACTATAGGTTTAAAGAAAGAAACTATGATTAGAAATCAGCATGCCCTTCTTTCTCAAATTATCCATATTTAAGATTTTATTCAGGAACAGTCTAACAGCAAAAACTGATACCTTGAAGGTTTAGGGGTTTTCTCTTATACTTTGGAGTTAGATTTATGTAAATCTTTTCATGGGAAGGTCTATGTAAGTGTTTAAACTGTCAGGTTACTAATTTTCTTGAGACAAATCAAATATCACATTTTGAGGCATTTCATGCATAAGGTTTCTCTTGTGGTTTCTGGGTTTTGGTATTATTTTTTGCAAGGTTCTCTTCTTGCAGCATATTCTTTTGCATATTTTAATGGATCAGAACTGTCACAATTTTCAGATGATTATGGAGCGGAAGTTCCAACCTGTAATCATTTTCAGCTTCAGCAGAAGAGAGTGTGAGCAACATGCATTGTCTATGTCGAAGCTTGATTTTAACACCGAGGAAGAGAAGGAACATGTAACACAAGTGTTTAAAAATGCAATACTTTGCTTGAATGAAGAGGATAGAAATTTACCTGCTATTGAGTTGATGCTGCCACTTCTGCAACGAGGTATTGCCGTGCATCATTCTGGCCTTCTACCGCTGATTAAAGAATTAGTGGAACTTCTCTTCCAGGAAGGACTTGTTAAGGCCCTATTTGCTACGGAAACAGTAAGATCGATACCTTCTAATGATGTGTTTCATTCACATGATCTATTAATTGTCCTTAAGATTATAGAGGAGATACCTACGCATGCTTAAAAACTATAATTGTGGTATTGTACTTTGCTGACAACTACTGAAAATGTAAAAACACATTAATGAGTTGCATTTTCAATTGTTCAGCATGTATCCCCCACACCTTTTTCGTCATATTCATTTTATGATTCCTAATCCATACCCGTTAGATTTTACACAAACTGGTTCAGGTAATGAAATATAACCTTAACAAGTAGAAAGGGAAGGTCCTTTCTGGAATGAATTTACTATTATCATTTATTTTTGTGAAACGGTTTAACTGATACGAATATGGTTAAAGCCAGATAAATTGTAGATGGTCCCAAATCCGACTATATATATATATATCTGAAAAGGATAAGATCTACCTGAATGATCCGCATCAGCTAAAATAGAGGGGCATTCTTTCAATTAGTAGTTTCAGTGCATCCTAATTTAGGCACATTCCTTTCATTGTACAAACGTCCATGTAATGTGTTTCTCGGTTTTTTTATTTGACAGTTTGCCATGGGTTTAAACATGCCTGCAAAAACTGTTGTATTCACATCTGTTAAAAAATGGGATGGTGACAGTCATCGATTTATTGGATCGGGTGAATATATCCAGGTAGGTGAAATCTTATGATCATTACTGTTGATAGTACTTGTCATGCGATAGGTTTCCACCCTTTTACCTTCAATCATTATTTTCCTCTTATAAATAGATGAGTGGAAGAGCAGGGCGTCGTGGAAAAGATGAACGTGGTATTTGTATCATAATGATTGACGAGCAGGTTGTTTTTGCTACTCATCTTCTTTTCTTTTTTTCCTTTTTTGATATATAATATGTATTCAGTGATATAACCTTGACTGCATCAAGAAGAAATAAAAAAGGAATTAGCTAGACAATAACTCTCTAGCGACCCCAAGACACGAAGACCCCAAAATTACAACATAATGGCACCATGCTTACAGTAATCCCCCTATAAGCTACCATTCCCAGTGTACCACCACTAACTGGTGTACCATCCATTCCCCTTCCCTCAGAATCTCTCAAATTCATAATCATCATCGTCATCCTCTACCCATCTCACTTTGTATTATTTCCTTTTAGTTAACCCTCACAACCTCCTCTTTCTTGCAAGCTCACATCCATGTTTTAAGCATTTAAAAGTGTTGGAAGTTATTGTAATAGTAGTGACTTGTCTAACGCACTACTAGTAGTGACTTGTCTAACACACTTCTTTCATTATATATACAAGTTATGTCTCACATTGAGATATATAGCTTTCCACCCTAATATTCTACTTCTAGTATAATTCATCTTTTATACTTCTAGTTGGTATCACAACCAAGTGAGATCATGGTTTTCGGCCACCGGCGACACTAACTCAGGTGCCGGTGGCCGGATCTCCGACAAAGCCTTTTTGTCTAATTTGTGTTCTTGTTTCCGCTGTTTTTCTGCGCCTTGCGTGCTGCTTTTTTTTTTTCCTGAGTACTGTTCACGAGTACTGTTCACCAAAACGAACATGGCCCTAACAATCACCACCACCACCTCCGATGTCTTTCTCGGTTGAGCAGCTGGTAATCCCTGCTCCTATATTGTCTCTGCAGCTGGACATCCCTGCAGACGGTTCTTCTCGCAGCTGGTCATCCTTGCCATTGAACATCCTGCCCGATGTCGTTCTCATGATACTTTGTGGGGGATGTGAGAGAACTTTTTTGTATTTCAAGCTGAAATTCAGAGTCTGAATGTTCAGCTTGAAGGGGAGTGTTGGAAGTTATTGTAATAGTAGTGACTTGTCTAACACACTACTAGTAGTAGTGACTTGTCTAACACACTTCTTTCATTATATATACAAGTTATGTCTCACATTGAGATATATAGCTTTCCACCCAAATATTCTACTTCTAGTATAATTCATCTTTTACACTTCTAGTAAAAGAATCTCACTTTGCATCAATAAACTCGGCAGTTGCCAGCAAGCTTTGTCGGTATAGTGTGTGGGAATTATTGCCACAGGCCTGGTTCAATAAAATCTTATTTATAAGTAATAATAATAATAATAATCAATTACCTTTCCTAAGAGCTGAATTTTGCATGAATTTTGTGGATGTTTGACTCATAATTTACCTTGTGCATTCCTCCAAGTCACCCGGTTCACGTTTTTATATGATGTTGTTTCTGGAATTTCACATATCTATGTAGCCCTAATCTCCCTATTGTATAAAGGGTATTAGGGGTTTGGTTATGTAATCTTTTTCTGGAGATTAATAAGAGAGTAGCCGTAGTTGCCCGTGGATGTAGGCATATTGCTGAACTACACATATCTTCATGTTTTCATTTTTCTTGCTTTAGTTTGCATGTATTGTGTTTGTTTCTTCGTTAATCATACCTAGGTCCAATAAATATCATAACAAATTTATCCACAGCCTCTTTTGAATCTTCTCCAAAAGATATTCAATCAGTCAGTGAAGTTTTTTTTCTTTATTCAGATGGAGATGAATACTCTCAAGGATATGGCTTTGGGTAAACCAGCCCCTTTACTTAGTACCTTCAGACTTAGCTACTATTCAATATTGAATTTGATGAGTCGTGCGGAAGGCCAATTTACAGCTGAGCATGTTATTAAGAACTCATTCCACCAGTTTCAGTATGAGAAGGTAAATATTTGCTCTTTAATTCAGTCATTATCAGCTTGGGCCTATTTGCTCTTAGTCGCAAGTGATTGTAAATCAACAATTCTTTGTTTGACTTTTGACTCTTCAGACTTTACCTGATATTGGGGAAAGGGTTTCAAAGCTAGAGAAGGAAGCTTCTTTGCTTGATGCATCAGGAGAGGTGATCTGTCCTCCTCATTTGTAGTTTGATAGATCTAACTTTCCTACTGTGTATATATCGTTTAACATTTATTTGCTTTATAGGCGGAAGTTGCTGAGTACCATAAGATAAGGCTTGATATAGCCCAACTTGAAAAGAAGATGATGTCTGAAATAACTCGACCTGAAAGAATTCTCTATTTTCTTCTTCCTGGAAGGCTGGTAAGTACCAAATATAACCCTCAAACGAAGTAATCTGTCCTTCTGTCCACACCCATCTTAAAAAATAGAATTCTTATGGACCATAAATCTTTATTCTAGGTATATTATTATTTTTTGATAAAACTGATTCTTTTATTTTCTTTGATTGGTCTTTATTTTATTTTCTTTTGCTTCTTTTTTTCTCCTATAATTATTTTGTTCTCGAGAAACCATCACATTTCCCATAATATCATCATTTGTTTAATATCTTTGAGAATTTATGTAATCTGCATCTATTTGTTGGGTCTCCATTTGCTAACTCGACACTTGATATAATTGTTATGTGTGAAAGAGTATCATGGTCAGAAAACATTTACTATTGTAGGTTAAGGTACGTGATGGTGGAACTGACTGGGGATGGGGGGTGGTTGTCAATGTAATGAAGAAACCATCAACAACATTAAGTCCTTTGCCTTCAGCATTGTCTTCCACACGCAGTAGTGGCTATATAGTGGATACATTGCTTCATTGCTCTCCTGGGTCAGCTGAGAACGGTTCTCGCCCAAAACCTTGTCCACCCCGTCTTGGAGAAAAGGGGGAAATGCATGTGGTGAGTTGAAGCTCATGTGAAGCAACAATTTCATTGAGGGTCAGTTCATTATTTTTATTGATTAGGACGTCCAAAATTGAATGCTCATCTTTAGGCTTTGAATTACGTAGACCGAATATGTGATACCTGTTTATTTTCTTATGCAGGTTCCTGTTCAGTTACCCTTGATTTGCGCTCTCAGCAAAATCAGAATAGCTGTACCTTCTGATCTCCGACCAGTGGAAGCACGACAGAACATACTGATGGCGGTACAGGAATTGGGGTCGCGTTTTCCTCATGGTCTCCCAAAGCTTAATCCTGTAAAGGTATCTTTCACTTGCCGTGCAAAATTTGATAAAGGTGTTCTTTCAGATATAAAATACCATCTTCAACTTAATTTCAAGTTTGTTTGATTACTATTTAAAGCTTAGACTTGTTACCCCAGAATTGTTTGTCTGTTTAAAGAACGAAAATTAAACCTGGTTATCCCATCTCTTGCTGTATTAATTGAAGTATTTATAATTCTTAATAATATTCCTGGAGTAGGGAGATGTGATATAAACTAATGATTTGGAAAATTTCAGATCGTTTGTGTAATTTCTTTACTTATTATTGTTTTGTACTTTCTTGCAGGATATGGGCATTGAGGACCCTGAGCTTGTTGAGTTGGTTAATCAAATTGAGGAACTTGAGAAGAAACTGTTCGCTCATCCATTACATAAGGTTTGTATTATTAGTTACGTAAATATGTGATAATATTTCCACCACGCGGCTGTGGTTCATAAAAAACATATTCAATCTCAAAGAAATTCGGAATTGCTTCTTGCAGCAAAAGTAGTCACTATGCGTAAATATAGAACACACTTACATATTTACATTTCTGTATGTGACATGTATGCTGCATCTAAGTACAACTGTACAAGTACCTCATGCACAAAAGATCATATGCTGGATACATAGTACAATTGTGTATATTAACTTTGAATTATGTGATTTGGATTTGTGCTTATTGATTTGTGCCATACTTTGCAGTCCTCTCAAGACACAGAACAGATCAAATGTTTTCAGCGAAAAGCAGAAGTAAATCATGAAATTCAACAGCTTAAAGCAAAAATGCGTGATTCACAGGTACTTCTTTTGTGTGAAACACTTGACGTTACCATATGTTCCTGCTTCTTATTTTCTTTTTGATTGATGCATGTTTATGAAAATACCCCTGACCACCTGACGTATTAAAGCAGGAGCATCGATTATTTAGTCTCAGAGATTGAGGGGTTCCTTACTTCCTTACAAGTCTATCCTTTTTTGGTGCTTCTGTACTGATTCTAGTATGATTGATGATAGTTTTAATAAGAATTAAAATACATACTTGAGATGTTTTATTGTTTTGATCTCTAAATTCAACATAAGTCCTGTAAAAATATCAAGAACCTGAGGCTGAGACATCCACTATGATGATAATTCTTAAGTATAGTTAAAACTCACAACAATAGCACGTGTCACCATACACCACTTGCTGGATCTGAACAAAAGCCTCAAACAGAATCCTTTTGCAGTTGGGGGGTTTCTTAGACCAGTAGAGGACAGTAATGATGACCCTGTAGGGACTGATCTCCTCCATCCGAAGAACGCTTCTTTCTCATTGGAATTTGCCAATGCTTGAAAAGATAGCTTGGAACTGTTTTCTATTTCCCCTCCAACTAGGAGAAAAACCAAGCTAGATATGCTATACCATCAACAAATCTGAAAACATCTTTGAGCAACCCAGCTGAAACGCGAAGCTCCAAAAAATACAACAAATTGAAAATCTTTGCTGTAGTGGATCTGATAATCTGATATTGGCTTTATGTTTTTTTAACTTCCTTTGCCTGTATATTTACGATTTTTCTTTTCCTAGTGATAATTGCATATTCTAATAACAATAAGGAAATGGATGTATCATTTGTGTAGCTTCAAAAATTCCGCGATGAATTGAAAAATCGTTCACGGGTTCTGAAGAAGCTTGGCCATATTGATGCTGATGGTGTTGTCCAATTAAAGGGGCGGGCTGCATGCTTGATAGACACTGGAGATGAACTCCTTGTTACTGAGCTGATGTTCAATGGTGAGCTGACAACTCACTGTTTTTATTACTTTTTCTATGACTCCGTTTTGCTATATTCTGGGTTGATCTGCTTTGCTAATCTGGGCAATTGATTGTTTAGGTACATTTAACGATCTTGACCCCCATCAAGTTGCAGCTCTAGCAAGCTGCTTCATTCCCGGAGATAAATCAAATGAGCAAATACATTTGAGGACTGAACTTGCAAAACCGTTGCAACAACTCCAAGATAGTGCGCGGAGGATCGCAGAGGTGTGTTATGTTTGTGTAAAACTCCTACTCATGTTTTGGTAAATTCTATTTTCAAATGATTTAGATACATTTGAATGGTGCAATATGGTTTCAGATACAACTGGAGTGCAAATTAGAGGTGAATGTGGATGAATATGTGGAATCAACTGTGAGACCATACTTGATGGATGTGATCTATTGTTGGTCAAAGGTGAGAACAATGTTGGTCAGTTTGATGTTCTCAGTCTGCCTGACAATGAAACAGTCCAGCGAATATTTTACTCCTGCTGCTGAGATATAAAATCATTTCTCTATGTTCTTGTAGGGTGCCACTTTTGCAGAGATCATAGAAATGACTGATATATTTGAAGGGAGTATCATACGGCTTGCTAGAAGGCTTGACGAGTTTCTCAACCAGGTAATCTCGTGTATATTAGCCGATTTTTTTTCCATTTCTATGGTGGAACTGTCCTTTTATGGCTTTTTTCATCTGAGCAATCTTCTGAATCCAAACCTCATTGATTTTCTTATTTAGAATCGTTCTTTATAGCTTAGTGAATGCATATACTGTCCCTAAAGCTTCTAATTGGTATCTGATAACTTGCTTATTGATCAAACATCCCTTCTAATTGGACCCATGCCAGTTGTGTGCTGCTGCTCATGCTGTGGGAGAGGTTGATTTGGAGAAGAAGTTTGCAGCCGGCAGTGAGAGCTTACGACGAGGTATAATGTTTGCAAACTCCCTGTACTTGTGACATGGCGGTCTGTTTTGAGTGTAGTTTCTGTAAGCTGTTGTGTGCAACAACTGACATTCAAGTGAATGTTTGGTGTGTTCAATTTTTGTTTTTCTTCCCTGCAAACATTATACCTGGGTTATACAGCTGTACCATAATTCTACAATTGTATATAATCCCTTCATTATACTTGCTTAAGTGAAAGTCTATTTTGTTTGAAAAAGTGGAAAAGTACAACTGTGTAGCATCATTTGCAGTCCCCTAAGATTATTGTATTATCTGTTTTTTCTCTCGTACTTGCATCAGAATATGAAATATATAGCACAATAATTGGAGCCCTTTCTATGCCTACGATTAACAATGTAGGGAGTATTTATATTAATACTCCCTTAAGCGCATTGAACAACCAGTGTCTGTGGTGTTGCGTTTCGTTGCATGGGACACCTAAGGAGGTCCAAACAGAAAGAGGGAAAGTTGGGGAAAAGACCTGGGAGCGGGGTAGAGGGAACCTGTTAAGGAACCGAGGTCGACCCGAATCCTTGGCCCTTGCTTCTGGGAAGTAAGGAAATTTTTTTTTTACTTGGGCTCATCATTTTTGCAGTAAACACGTGGAACCTTGACTTCCTTTCATTTAGTAATAAGCTTGCGAATGAACCTTGCTACTGCGCATTTTTAATTTTTAATTACTTATAGTTGCAGCTGCTTGCGACTTCCTATTCCTTTAAGGTAAGTGATGAAACCAGATGAGGCATCCAGATTTAACTCATTAGTGAATTGGACTCGGGCAATTAGGTTGATAAGTTGGTTATGCAACATCTTGTATTAGATAAAAACAATGGGGATTTAAAATTCAAGATAAATCTTGTCTGGCCTTGTCATTATAAGGAATTGCTAACCATGACTTGCTAGTTGCTACTAATGTTGAGCTCAAATTCTTCTCGGTCTCTACCCGTAGAGACAAATGGACTAGTATTTCGAAATGTTTGTTTTGGATGATCTAGCTCATTGTAATCCTCTGCAAGTTATATAGACGGTCGACTTGGTGGACATCAATTTGCCCCGAAAAGAGTCCTGATTGTTTTATCAAACATAAAATATTAACATGTGTAACAAAATCATAGAGATGATAATGAAAGGAAAAATTCTCCATGTTCCGCTATGAGCCTATGACATTTAGTCCATGCACTAAAAGGTCCTATATATTCCCTCCATTGCACTGTGTTGTCAAAAACACTTGCCTCATATTTTCTCTCCATAGGCGAAGAAAATAATGGAATCAGCTTATTGCATGAATACCATAATCTTCAATCAAGCCAACTGCATCGTCTTCAACTTATCTCCCATTTGAACTTAATGGAATCAATGAGAGGTATGCTGTTTACATGGTATTACAGAGATGCCTTCCAGTATTTATGTTGAATGGGACTGCTAAGTGCTAACCATGGCATGCACTAAAAAAGCTGCTGTGGTCTCCCAACCCAAAATTGAAAGGACTGGAAATGGCAGTTGACAAAGGGTGAAGATGAATAGATGATTAGAGCTAGTTAGGTTCAAGCTTGATCTATTAGTGTCACTCTTCTTCATTACTTGAGACTTGAGAGTGTGTCAATCACTCAATCTACTCTACTGTACATGGGTCCGTATTAAACAACTAGTAGAGTATATACGTAAATATACAGATATTATAGCTGGTATTTACGGTTTTGATAGTTATAATAATAATAATTAATACAGTAGAGAGAGAAAGAGAGAGAGAGAGAGAGAAAAGGATTCCTAGTTGGTAACGAAGTTCCAAACAAAGAAATTAGAAATCAAAGTAACTTTTACCTTACATTACATTACAGCTGTATTCAATTCAATTCAATCCCCATCTTGCCCTTTCTCTCTCTTTCTTTCCCGCCAATTCTCTTTCATCAATCAATCGTCTTCTCTTTCTCTAAACTCTAAACTCTCTCTCTCTCTTTATAAGTATACAAGATAACGGCGAACAAACAACAACACACACCTCTCTCTCTCTCTCTCTCTCTCTCTCTCTCTGTTTTCTGTTCTCTGTTTCTGCTGTTACAACAAATTAGGGTTTCGTTTATTTATCAATCAATCAATTAGAGGGAGGTAATTGTTTAGAGAGAAAGAAGAATCAGATCAGATCAGATCAGTTCAATGGGGAAGAGAAGAAGAACTGAAATTGAGAAAATTGAAGATCGGAAAAAGCTTAATGTCACTTTTACTAAAAGAAGACAAGGGTTATTTAAAAAAGCAAAGGAACTTTCTATTCTCTGCAATTCACAAATTGCTCTTCTTGTCTTTTCTTCTTCTGGTAAACCATATGTCTATGGTGATCTTCAAAACCTAACTAATAGGTATTACTCTAATTCTCATAATTTCAATACTATTCCCCTTTCTTCTTCTTCTGATGATGATGTTGTTGATGTTGATGATGAACATCAAACAAACAACAACAATAACAATTGCACTATTACTACTACTACTGAAAGTGCAATAGAAGAAGAAGAAGAAGAAAAGGATAAGGAGATGAATTTCATTGCAATGGAAGAAGAGAAAGAGAAAGAGGAGGAGGAGAAAGATGATGAGATTTGGTACTGGGAAGATGCAGACACAATGGGTTCTTCAATCGATCAACAACACAATGAATTTGATCATCATCAAACTTATGATGATCATGATAATGTTGTTGCTGTTAATCCAATGTTTATAACTAATTCTGTAGTAGTAAGAGAGGAGGATAGAGAAAGAAGTGAAGCAGAAAACGAAGAATTGTCAATTCACGATTTTGCTACTTCCAATGGTTTTGATTTTGATATTTCAAATAGGGAAGAAGAAGAAGAAAAAGAAGAAGGATTGTCAGTTCACGATTTTGATACCTGCAGTGGTTTCGATTTTAGTATTTCAAATAGGGAAGAAGAAAACTACTGTACTGGAGATCATGATGGGTATTTGTATTCGTCGTCATCGTCACGTCCATGGCAAGATGAAATTGCAGCCCTTCTGTCAGCAGAGCTACCTCCTCCCCTTTGTTATTGATTATTTGTGTTATTCTGAAATTAAAGTAATTAATATATTTTTTTTTGATGAAAGTAAAGTTATGAAATCATAACTTTGAAAATCATTATATTTTAAATAATGCTAATCAAATTTATTGTTTTCAATTAAATTTCTTTTGCCTTTCAGTTCCATTTTCTGCTTTAGAATCCATGTTCTCTGTTTTCTCTGCTTAAGACCACTTTCTTAAGTCACCTGGACCTCAACAGAACCAATCAAGCACATTCAGATCTAGACATGTCATACAGTTTGGAAGACACTCTCTTACTTAACCTATATATGTTTGCTAATGTGATAGAAAGGATTTTTCCCACCTTGTGATCACATTAGTATCCTGAGTACATTTTGAAAGGATATGATTTCCTTGTGATCGAGTTTAGTCTACTCAAGTCCATCTAAATTCCATTGCCTCAACATTGTACGGTGCGAGGTTTCTCTGCTCCTTGCAAGTGAAATTGTATTCACCTTCATTTTCTTCTTCCTTTTCTATTTTATATAATTGTGACTTTGTGAAATTGTGAGCGACCAATTTTGCTGTGAATCACATTTTCTTAACAAGATGATATGTTTAAAGAATTTAAGGGGTCCAAAGCAGATTTCAGTCTACTTAAAATACATTCCTTTTGTTATTTAGTATTTTTTTTCCATTTGAAATAGGATAATGACACCTACAAAGTCTATTATTGACGTCTAAATGCGGGGTTTCTTATGTTAATAATTGGTTTTCAAGATCCCAAATCATATTGGATGCTTCTCGATCTTCTGGGCTAGTTCATGGATTCTCTTGGTTTCCACACATGATAACCTGTCAGTGACACCTTTACACCTTCTCTGCTTGAGTATGGTAGAAGTTCAATAAATTTACTGATTAATATGGGTGGCCGCTGCTCATAACTCCTGATAACCATGTATTGTCGAATGCCGATTTGCCAAATAATTGTCAACTTTCTATAGCCAAATGATAAGTGCAATGTGTTCACTTTGGAACTAGAGTTTGGTGGTCCGGACATGATATTGTAAAAAAAATAAAATCAAATGCCTCTCAACAATAACAATAATGGTCACATTAATTTGCTTACATTATTACCCAATACCCATGCATAAAGATTGCAGATTAAGCATTCAAAAAACCACACAATAAGAGAACCTGCCATCACTGAGCAACAATTCATAAAGTCTGTATTACTGAAATGGAGACATCTTCAGTATGGTGCTTAATGATGGTTTTTCATATAATTATATTGGTTGGAATGCCTTCTTCTACTTTAAGCTCAAAGCAGCAAGTTCCAGCCATGTTTGTGTTTGGAGATTCTTTAATTGATCCAGGAAATAACAACAATTATAAAACCATTGCAAAAGCCAATATTTTTCCAAATGGAATTGATTTTCCATATGGTGTAACAGGCAGATTTTGTAATGGTGCTACTCTCGCAGATCATTTAGGTATGTTTAATTATCAAACACATACAGTTCATGTCGAATCATCCATTTACTATATGAATTTTTATTGTATATTTAGACTTAGTTTTTGTACAAACGAATTTCAGGTTACTTGCTTGGGATAGAATTGATCCCAGGATGTAACGATCCAAGAACAACTGGGTCAAATTTATTGCGAGGAGTTAATTTTGCTTCGTCTTCTGCCGGAATACTTAATTACACAGGTGCAAAAATTGTAAGTGACCAAACTTAAGATTTAAAGTTTCTTTACTGCTACAAGAATTTATCCACAATGTATAATTGACAGATGTTGAAGGTCGATCTGTTCAGGATCGGTGGTTCTAAATAACGTTGTAGCATTTTGGATAAACTAATGTTGATGACACATAACTGTATTTGCTTTTAGGGACAAAATCTACCAATGTCCCGACAAGTTGAGCTCTTTGGCGAGAAAATACTCCCAGAGCTGAAATCACTGATGGAGAATAGCAATGGAGAAGAGTCAGCTACCAATACATTTGAACATTTCATAGCCAAGTCTCTCATTTTCTCTAGCCTAGGAAACAATGACCTGCTCAACAACTACTTAGGTCGCTTTGCAAATCCATTCAATAAACCAATTCCACCACAATTTTGGGATTCTGTGCTCGTTGCATATAGTAATCAACTTAAGGTATGTTGTGTACCGTGCCTCTCTGGCATTAAGCTTCGATTGTTTTTCGGGTTTAAATTTAGTCCATTCTGTTGGCGGTGAATGCAGAAATTATACAGTTATGGTGCAAGGAAGTTTTTAGTGACTGGATTAAGTCCTCTAGGCTGTATTCCTTATGTTATAGCATCATTCAGTCAAGATCCTAATCAATGTTATGAGCATCATAACGGGATTGCAGTCCAGTACAGTCTTAAGATCAAGAGCATGGTTCAACAATTAAACCAAGATCTCCCTGGAGGTTATGTACTTTACTGGGATGTATATCCTCATGCTAGGCAAATTATAGATAATCCTTCACAATATGGTATGTACATGCATTTCATTTTTACGCTGGAGCTAATGTACTATATGCATGTAATCATATGTGTTTTTTTTTATTGCAAACAGGATTCAAGTATTCGCACTGCGCGTGCTGTGGTGCAGGGCCATCAAATGCCTTGTTTTTGTGTGTTCCTGGCTCAATTTTATGTCTTGATCGATCTGAGTATGTATTTTGGGATTTGTTTCACCCGTCAGATGCTACAAATAAAATTACTGCAAGGCAAGCATACGACGGAATCATACAAAGCACGTACCCTATGAATGTGAAGCAACTTGTCCAGCTCTAGCTTGACATAAGAAGTTGTAAGTACAGAATGTATACAACAACTGTTTTCATTTATATAAGTCAACTTTTTTAATTTCATAGAGAAGACGACGATTGATATAGCTGGAGCTGATATGGAGTCTTCAAAGAAACACGTCTGGAAGCAAAATCTTAAGTGGAAGAAGGCGTTCGAAGCCGCAGCATATACCAATAAAGAAGAAGACCATTTTATGTTTCAGTTGTGCACAGCTGACTGTCACAAGTTTTTGTTATTACATGTAATGACAATATGTTAACTCTGTTTAATTGGATTTAGTGTTAATATGGTCTCTACGATTGTGTCTAGAGTTTTACTTTTTCTGTTATTTTCCTCACCCAAGTTTATAACCGCAGTTGACAAACATTCACACCAACAATGAAACTCTGTTTTATTCTTCAAAATCTGTGAAGTTGACAATGTACATGCAAAATCATGATTCAGAGCTACCAAATATACACAATTTCATGTTCTATATAATTCCTACAGGAGTGGCCCAAAAGTTGTATACCATTTTCCATCTCTCCATCAGTCGATTTGGCACAGAGAATACAGATTGATGTAGATAGCATCAACTACCTTTCAAATTTGCCGGTCCTGACAGGGAACAACAGCAAGCTGAATCTCCTGTCAACTTAATTACATCCTGTAGGATCATTGCCTACCATCTTCAACATCTACAACATGGATGATGTAGGGGTACTATATACAACATACATGTGGCACCATCTCCACCGTCCATCATGGTGCCACATGTCATTATCTAATGGGCTTTCTCTTGATGGCACAAGTTACAAAGTTAAGCCTTATTATTACAAAGATATTTTCTTCATCATTACCCTATTAATTGCTAAGAATGGAGTTACATTGTAGCCTATAAATATAAAGGCAAACTACTCATATTCTTATGGTCTCATTGTGAATCACACACAAGACCTCAACACTCTCTCATGAGACCTCACCTCATCTCTCTCTTGAGCTCTCTCCATTATCGAGCTCCCATTTTATATCACTACTACTATAATAAACTTATTTCTCCCTCTCCGTGGATATAGGCACAATTGCCGAACCATGTATACAATGGTGTTCATGTCTCTACTTTATTATTATTGTTCATATCATTTACACATCATCTTTCATTAATGTATTTACCAACCTCACAAATATGGTTAATACTGATGATATCTCCATCACCCAACAGAATATGCACTCTTTTTAAAATGGTTTTTTTTCTATTTCTAATTAGTTAATTAGTGTTATCTTTGGAATTAAGCCTTCAGTTTCATCTGCTTCTCACACATTTCTTCCAAGTACTGCCTTGCCTTTATGGCTCTCACAAGAATTTTGCTGCATTTGTAATGGATCTATGGGTATGCCGTAAATGATAATTGAAATGTGGAGCGTGCTTTTTTTAATTATATGAGCTTTTGGTATTTCGTTCTTATGAAGTAGCACAGTGCATGCCCCCCGGTGTGGGGGCGGGTACTGGGCTTTAGGCATAACTCACTCTATCGCCTACGGTAGCCCTTCAGATAACACGCACCGTAGGCCATCCTCGGCCTTCTTCGTTTTCGATGAAAAAAAAAATCAACGGGCCCTGGTTCTACCAACCCAACAGACCCGGTTTTTGTTGAAAAAGGATATCCTGCCGATAGTTAGAGCAAATCATGGACACAGTTGAAATCTACAGCACAGGGAGAAGAGATCCAGATAGATAGGTGGATAGATAGGTAGATGTCAAATATTTGTAATCAAATGGAATGCTTCAATTTAGCAATCAAAGGAATCACATACTACATTGCAACATTTACAGGAGACCCAAAATAGCTAGCCTTGAATCACTTAACTCTCAAGACCCTGCTGCAAACTGAACGTTGCAAAAACCCCAAAAACTTCTAGCATGTAGAATGATATTCCCACAATTATCAGGCATTATATGATTTGCCTACAACATAGATTAATGTCAACTTCTAGCCAACCATATATTGCCGATTCGCCATAATTGCCAACTTCCTATAGCCAACTACATATTGCAATATGTCCACCTTTTGTACGAGACCATGGTGGTACGATAGCAACAATGGACCACAGTAATTTACTTACCTTACCCATGCAATCTACTTATAAAGATTGCACATTAGGCATTCAAACCACACTAACAAAACAGGCCACCAGCACACCACCATAAAGTCTCTACTACTACATTACTACTGAAATGGAAACTTCTTCAGTATGGTGCTTAATTATTGCTTTTCAAGTAAGTATACTGGTTGGAATGCCTTCTTCCACTTTGGGTTCAATGCAGCAAGTTCCAGCCATGTTTGTGTTTGGAGATTCTTTAGTTGATCCAGGAAATAACAATAATTATAAAACCCTTGCAAAAGCCAATAATTTTCCAAATGGAATCGATTTTCCATATGGTGTAACAGGCATGTTTTGTAATGGCCCTACTGTCGCAGATCATTTAGGTATGTTTAATTATCACGGACGTTGGAGGTTTGTTCAGGATCGGTGGGACTAAATATCATGTCTGTCCATCCACTTTAGTCACATTTTGGATAAACTGATGTTGATGACACATTACTGTATTTAATTTTTAGGGACAAAATCTACCAATGTCCCGACAAGTTGAGCTCTTTGGGGGAGAAAATACTTTGCAACATTTACATGAGACCCAAAACAGCTAGTCTTGCAATCAAACTCTCAAGACCCTGATAGATGTTCTGGTCCCAGTAGCAACTGTGGCTGTCTATCTTAACCTGCAGTGACCTGGGGGTAGAAAAAGGCATTCTGACCAGGATAAAGAATGCCAGAAACCATGAAAGGAAGTTCAGGATTTCAAATGTTCAGAGTTTCACTATACTTGTCATTACCTAGCTGTAGTGAAAGCCAGAGACTGAACCTCTACTTCTCTTCACATGTCCAACATGTTTTAGTGAAGTCTGAGGCCAACCTGACTTTCCAAGTATTGTGTCTTTCTCAAGGTACACTGTGCAGAAAAACAAATGCATCAAACTGTAGAATAAGATTCTCCGAATTCCAGCTAAGAAACATATATGCGTAAATAGAAAAGGATGAAGCAGATTATGAACTCAAAGAAAAGCTTCTTCTACAATTCTAAGTTAGAAATCCGAACTTGCAACTTTGACAGTGATACATCTTAGTTTCTTTTTGTTCAAAAGTTATACATGTAACTAAATAGACCACAGGTAAAACAGTTTATCGACTACAATTCTAGCAATAAAAATGAGAAAATAGGGTCAGAGACTTCTTTGTCTTGTATTTTAGTTCTTTTCTTCATCTATGAATCTGTGGCGACAGCTTCAGTCAGAGGAAGGAGGTGTAGAGGAGAAATATGGGACTTGAGAGGGATATGAGGCCCACTCAATTTTATTTCCTTTGGCCTCCCTGTGAGTCTGAGCTCCTTTCTCACCTCATTTGCCAGCTCTATGATTGAATCATCCTCATGTCCTGTGTATATACAACACATAAGGCGACGGGGAAAAAAAATACAACAAAGAAAGTGCATACGTGATCTAGCAATTTCTAACAATCAAAAAGAAGGTGATCATACCAATATCAAACAGGGCTTTCTCTAACAAAAAGAGGTAGTCTCTATTGTTGCCACATGGACCAACAGCTGTTGCAATTTGGCTGAAAAGGAGAACGAGGAATCAATTAAAGGAATTAGAGGCGGAAATAATAGGTAACATATCTATAGGACTGGATTATACCTAGCCATTTCCTCCAAAGGGGCAGGCCCTAAATAGTACTTATTTGATATCTTGTCAGGCGTAGAAGTAAAGCTGCAACAAAATATATACATCAAGAACCTGAATAAAATAAACAAAATGTCCAGCTTTCTCAGCCAAAAATATTAATTACATATACCATCTTATAAGAAATTCAAGTTTTCAACCCCATCCATACTCAAGGTACTTACACTATTACTCCTGTTACATATGGCTTTGAAGAATCTCCCTCCTGAAGATGAAAAGCACAACACAGATGTAAGGACCAACGAGTTACAAGTTAAAAGGAACATGGAAAAAGCAATGAAGAAACCAGTAATCCTCTTAAGTATCAAAAGGCTAAGATAAAGGGAAATAGAAACGCAAAATAACAAACTATAATAGTAGTTACTATTCCCACCTTGTAAAAGTCTACAAGAGTCTTATGATCATACTCGCATTCTCTTCTCTCCAAATACTACAAATTAAGAAAACGTGCATGTTAAATTTGTAGTAGGAATTACTTGAATGCAAAACATAATTAGTAATGTATAGCAAAGGGTTCCATACCTCCATTGCCAATCTCTCCTTTTCATGGCCTCCTCTGACAGAAAATGCAGCACCCCACTGGTAGAATAAATTTATTCAGATTAAATAAAAAAAAATGTATTTTAAATAGAAATGTCAATGATATTTATGTTTCTAATAACAAAAGAGTATATCAAGTTTGTAATTTCTTTCAACTTGTTCAAAACGTGGAACTTAAAACAAGGGAATCTGGTTTAAAAATTTGAACTCACAATAAACGTATTTACACAGGGTCAATGTTGATGGTCTCTAATATGACAACAGAGTGAATATTTGATTTGAAAATGTTAGGACAAGTAACATAACAGAAGCAAATTGGGATAAGATTCTACTTACGCAAAGTTCTCCTTCTTTGGCCTCTAGGGTGCACGTGCGTGCTGGATTTTGAGGGGTGCCTCTGTGATCAATGCATGCTGGAAAACACCAAAAACAAAAATATTGTCAGTTGTTTTAATTCTCAATAATATAATGTTGTTATGAAAATAAAAGAGAAAATGCCACCCTGGAACAGAAGGACATACCAAGATCAAAAACACGCTTGTAATCCTTGATGAAGCCTATAACTTTCTCATCGAAATCAAACCCTGGGTTCCATACAAGGGAGCCATAGCCAAAAACCCATAGCACCATGATTATAATATACCTGTCAAAAAGATGTAAAGCTTCTGAACAGATTTCATATACAATAACTCTTTCTCAGCAATGCAAACTTCAATAAGACAAATATCCGAGTTAAAATCGGCAAGTGTTCCACATGGAATTGAAAATATTCATATGAACCAAAGTCAAAATAAAGGCTTAAACAGTTCTATTCTCATCTTTCTTCCTATAGGGTTTTATAGAAATTTGAATTTGGGTAAAATAAAAACCAACAACAATAGGATTTATGTGGAAATTGAAAATCCAGGATCCGTTTTTTCTTTATTTTTACAATAGAGATGTTCCAGTTGTCAAGAAATTCAGTGAGCTACATTAGTCTACATTGTGAAACAGAAGTCTGAATTATTGTACTATGGAACTAAGAAAAGTAATCTCGATTTAAACCTAAATCTCAACTCTCAAATTATTCAATGGGTATCCCCAAATTTACCCAAATCTCAACACCATGAACACAATCAGCTATTCTATCTAATCTTTTGACCTGATTAAGGAAGTAAGAACCTTGTTTGACTCTATGAAAATGGAAAAAAAAAAAAAAAAAAAAAATTCATAATAATCCAAATTACTAAAACAAAACAAAGGCAATGTAGCACAAAAAGGGAACAAATCAAATAAAAAAAATAAATAAATTGAATTTTTACCGAAGGAGATTAGACGAATTGATAAGCTGATAATAACCCAAATTTTATCAATCAAATAAATCAGTCGTTCCTTTCTCTGATTTGAAAATTAAACTCTAAAATGCAATTGCAAAGAAAGAACAATGGATGGTCTATAGAGATAAAAGAAAGAAAGAGAAGTAAATTAGCTAGTTTGAACAAAAAGAGAGTTCTCTCTCTCTCTTTCTCTTTCTCTTTCTCTTTCTCTTTCTCTCTCTCTCTCTCTCTCTCTCGGTTTTGCTAGATAGATGTAGTCAAGAGGAAGAAAGAGGAGTTGGAGAAGAAAGAGTATTTATAGCTCTTAAAACAAACTGATTCCCACGAAGTAGACGTGAGAATGCCACGAATGTTTTATTGTAATTTTTTTTTTTTTTTTTTTTTCAAACAATTACACGTCAATCACTTATATATCATCCAAAATAGTTATTCGGTGCTCCTTGTACTATATATAGATAGATATATCCAAAAGTCCCACATCTTGACTTCTTCGTGGTTGAAACTTGAAAGTAGTATACACAATACACTAGTTTGATACTTTGATTGAATGAGCTAGAAACTCCAATTGTATCTCATTTTGGGTACATCATCCTCATTTCCACCCTAACGAATATATGTTTGAATGTAGCCATGGTCGTGCATGGCTATGTAAGCAAATGCACGCCACAATGTCTCCTTGCGATTTTGTCAACATCATATCAAACATAAATTACACATATATTTTTGTGCTCCGGCGCCAAGCCAAGGTTAAGAAGCAAAACATTTCACTAAAAACTTGATATAAGCAATCACCTGATTTTTGTGTTATCTTACATTCTTACCACAAAATAATGCTTAGAGAATTATGCATTAATTCTGCTTATTTTTGTTGTAGCTTACGTTAAGTAATTAAGGATTAGGGAGTAGCTTATCATACTTCATGCAAATATATGTACCACCATTCCTGCAAAGTTGGAGGATTCTATACGTAGTAGATTCATTGAACCTAGACAATCTTCAAAGGATATGTTGTTTATGGTAAAGTGTGGGTTGCTGCGGTGGTTGTCGTTTAACTCGTTTTAACTTTTTAATTAAGAAAATGGGTCACGTGTGTAACTACTCAAATTTGGCTATTACCAAGGTACAATGAATGTGGACAATTTTGAGGTCAACATCAGCCACTAGGGTAGTGAGTCGGTGACCAACAAATTTAACAAAATAATTACTTTAACGGACCACTTTTTAGAGATTATATTTTAATTTCAAACAATTATTTTTTGAGAGTTTTTTTTACCAATCATATATGAATTATAATTCAAGAAAAGAGATTTTTTCTATAAGACCATCTCCAACGGGTTACTATTTTCTCAAAATTTGGTTGTTATTTTTAAAATTTTTTTTTTTTTGTTATTTTGCCAAATCCGTTTTCATATATATGAAAACAGATTTGAGAATAGCAATATTATTTTTTATTACGTTATCCGCGGTTGAACAATGATTGATAAGGCGGATAACGTCGAACCGCCTTCAAATTAATTGGGTGGATGAGCATATTCATCAGCCTTTGGTAATCCAAAAGGTAATGGCTGGTGACCTTTGATCTTTATGGTATTCCATTTGAAATTTTAATTTTAACTAAAATTTATGTTTTTGGCATGCAAATTATATTAAGTGAAAATGCTAATACAAATAAACTTTATATATCTTAAAACAACAAACACTAACTCGCCGAACAAAAAAAATAAAAATAAAACGAGCACTTAACAAATAAACTAAAAATCGTTGCTTGGATTGGGAGGAGAAATCGTTGCTTTAGGGAACTTCTCCTAAATTGGGACGAGATTATTGTGGAAAATGGGACATGATGTATCTATGGTTTCTATTTAAGCTCTTTTCACCTGATGCGTGAGGCTCAGGATTGTATTCTTATTCTTTTCAATAAATTTTTATCTTATCAAAAAAAAAAAACAAACTAAAAATACAAAAACCCACACTCAAATTTCTAAAATCAATAACCATGCCCATTGTAATTACACCAACTAAATCCACTTGTGTCGTGAGAACGACTAAAATAAGGATTATCTTGATATTCATGTCCTTGTTCATTAACATAGCTCCCACCACTTATGCTACTATCATCTACGTTCAAGTCTAAGTTTCGTTCATAGCTCCCACCGCTTATGTTACTGTCAGTTGCATTAAAATCTAAGTTTCGTGTCGCTGCTGGCATATGAGAGTTAAGGATTTTCATTTTCAAGCGACTGTAATAAGTTTTCTTAAAGGGTGTTAGCTTGCTCATATCCATGTTCATAATTTTTTTTTTTTTTTTGTTGCTCTTTATCTATTTTTTGTTGTTTCATTAACTGCTGGTGTTGTTTTAATACTACCTTTTGTTTTTGAATCTCTATTAATTCTTTTGCTCTTGCCTCCTTTCTGGCATTCATTGCCAAGTTGTCCATGCGTTGTGTCTCTATTATCTCTCTGTTTTTCCTACATCCCTCAATCATCTCTTGCCACATAGGTGCATTCTCAGCATTGATTCTTCTTTTTGCCCATCCATCAGGCCTCCCTGTAGAACCTGCATTTTGGGAACAAACCACGCCAATATCAGGATTGTCATCTCCTAAAAGAGGACTATCATTCGGCAATGGCGAGTTCCCATCATTTCCATCGTTATCTTGCGCAGAAAGACCATGGTCAGCCTATTTCTCATGGTCTTTTAAAATTTCTCAAGCATAATCAAAGTTAAAGGTTTTGCATTTTGGATGATCTTTGTTGTAAAGTTCCTTTGCCCCAAGAAGCTGAAAAAAGATATAATGCATTGTCAAATCTTTACATTAATGATATTTCAATCCTTTAGAATTTAACAAACTTGTTTTCATTTATAAAATCAACATACTAAATAAAAACTATATACAAAAACTAGAAACACAATATTGCCATTAATATTGTACTTACTGTGTCAACTTCGCTACTACCACTTCGATTGTAGCCTTCAACTGTTTGGATACATGCCCGAAATAGTTTACATGCAGTGGAAATAATCTGCCAGCGAGATCGAAGAGTTTTAACAGTTCTACGAGATAAATTTCTCACATCTGTAGCTTCATGGTTGTATGTTTCCTCTATTTTGGACCATAAATCTTCTCTCGATTGGTATGTTCCAACTTCCGAATTTTCAGAATGCAAAATGTATGCTTGGTAGAGAAGTTCATCCTCAACTCTTTTGAAGCCAGAATCTCGAGTGTTCATTTTGTGGAAGAAAACAAGCAATGTAAACGAATTAAAACTTTCCCTGAAACTGCAATTAATTGAGAATGAGTTGTTTAAATAATGTGAAGATTTTTCTAGAATTTACTTTTGATAATGAATGGTACACATTTCAAAGCTCTGAATTGAGATAACATTGCTCATACCAATGCCTTTGGTGTCTTTAATGGAATATGATACAAATCTCCTCTGTTGTCTTATACACTATGTCTGACATTACCAACTTTTAAAGCTTTGAATCAAGATAAAATTGCTCATACCAATGCAATGTTATTGGTGTTTTCAATGCAAAAAAGGTGGATGAAAGCGAAAACGAGCGGATGGTTAAATTTGAGGATGTTATTTAAAGAATGTGAGGGTTTCAATAAAATTTTACACTTCTTGTAATGAATATAATACAAATGTCCTATTTTGTCTTTTATATATATTATGTCTAACATTAGCATCTTTCGAAGATTTGAATCGAGATACAATTACTCATACCAATGCAATGTTATTGGTGTTTTCAATGGAAAAAGACGGACGAAGGCGGAAACAAGCGGATGGTTAAATTTGAGGATTTTATTTACAATTTTAAAGATTGCTCGTACCAATGCAATGGTGAGTCTAGATAAGGTTGCTCATATCAATGCACAATTATAAATATTGGTTCTTTTTTTTATTTAAAACTATAAACAAATGAGTAACAACAAAGACCCTTCTTATGAACTTTCTTCCGAATTGTCATCTGAATCCAATGATGATTACCAAGAAACCTTTTCACCTGAGATGGAGGTCCAAAACCAAATATTTCAATGAAACAACAGGAGGTGATGATGCAAACTTATCTACTCCATTATGAAAATTCAAGTGTATCGGGTGGATCCATTCCTGGACACGTCGTGGTCAATCGTGGAATGCAAGCTAAGAATATTCTTTTGAAAAACGACTATTTCGGTCCTAACCCAACTTTTAAAGAACATTTTTTCCGTAGGTGTTTCAGGATGAGTCGCAACTTATTTCTTCGGATTAGAAGACATTTAAAAGACAACAATTGCTACTGGAAAAAAAAAACTAGATAATGCTCGACGACCAGGTTTGTCATCCTACCAAAAGATGTGTTCATCTTTACAATTGTTAGCATATAGTGCACCCGCAGATTTAATGGATCAGTACTTTCGAATGGGTGAATCAACAGTTCTCGAGTCTGTTAAACATATTTATCGAGATATTGTTTCCATATTTGGTCCATACTATCTAAGAAAGCCAAATGAACACGACATTCGCCAATTACTCCAAGTCGCGGAAGCTCAAGGTTTTCCAGGATTGCTAGCAAGCATTGATTGTATGCATTGGGCATGGAAGAACTGCCCGGTAGCTTGGGCTGGGGCATACCGTGGAAGAAATAAACCATGCACTATAATACTTGAGGCTATCGTCTCATATGATCTATAGATATGGCATGCCAATTTCGACTTCCCAGGTTCATACAATGATGTCAATGTCCTACATCAATCAAATCTTTTTCATGACCTAGAAAATGGCACCTCTTTATCTGCACGTTATTCAATTCAAGGAAGAAATTCTTCCGTTGGCTATTATTTAGCTGATGGTATATACCCAAAATGGAGTACCCTGGTACAAACCATTCCATTACCTAGAAATGATAAGGAACAATATTTTCTAAAAATGCAAGAATCATATCGAAAGATGTGGAACGAACATGTGGTGTTCTCCAAGCTCGGTTCGCAATAGTCAGAGGTGCAGCACGATTTTGGAATAAACGTACACTTCAGGGTGTAATGTCAGCATGCATTATTATGCACAACATGATCGTAGAAGAAGAATGAAGCGGTTATCTCAACAGTTATATTTTCGATGATGAGACACCCCCTTCAGATGTTGACTATGATCGTCTACCAAATGTTCCAAATGTTGAATCCGTGAGAGATCCGAGAAATAAAGATTTTATTAGATTTCTAGGCCGTCAACGTCATACAAGAAATATGGGTGAACACAATGAGCTAAGAAGAAGATTGGTTGCATACTTGTGGGAACATCGCGGTGTAGCTGGGGCATGATCATTAAAACATGATGCTACGTAATATTAGAAAATGCATCACTAATACCATAAAAATACACATGTACGCTAGAAATTTCCATTAATAATCTAAAACCACGATGTACTATAGGTTTCACCATAACTTGAGTGTCGTCTGTCTGACTCAAAGTTTTCAGAGGTTTCATTTGATAAATTACAATATGTTTGAACATCACATGTATAGAATTGAGTTTCAGGAACAATTTCTTCGGAGAACTGAGGAATATATTGCCCACTAAAATGCCATTGAGGAAGCGTATCTCGAGACTGACTGTAGGAAGGCGACATCTGCATGTGTCCAGGGATGTTGGAATGAGGAATCATATCTGGAGCCTGAGTATATGGAAGTGACATCTGCATCGGCTCCATACCCCTACGTTATAAGTGCTCTTGTATATCTGATGGATAGTTGATAGAGGCCAAAGGTGTTAATCTCTAACCTCTGATCAAAAGATTATATTTTTAACTTGAAGTTCCTTCTTGTGCCTGTATAAATTGAATATCAAAGTAAACAAGTAACAAGCAAGGGTCGTACCCACCTCAGAGGGGGAGATCTTAGCTCAAAAACAATAGAAAACAATGGTTAAGAAACACCAAGGGAATCAACAAACAAGATTTGAGATTGATTCTAACTTCCTACAGACAATAATAATAAGTAAACCCTAACTTAAGAATATGGGAGATGTAAGGAAGATATATGATGACATAGGGGAAGATTGGTATCCACAAACTAAATCATGCAAACATAACATGTTGTTCCTTCATGTTCAATCTATAACAATTTATTAGTCACCTCTCGGTTATTCCAACTAATCATTAATACCTATAATAATCAAGTAGTCACCACTCAACTATTCCACTCAATTAAAACGGGATTCTCTTATGCATGCTATTGAATATGTCTTATTAATCAAACCGTCACCTCTCAGCTATTCAATTTAATTAACTGAACATATTATTCATAACTAAATCATCACCTCTCAGTTATTTGACTTAATTACAAAAGGGTTCCAATTAAAGATATCAACTGCAGATATGTAATAATCACCTCTCAGCTATTTCACGACATATCTTTAATCAATATAAATAAAACCATTAAAGCCAAGTCACCCTAAACCCTAACAATAGTATTTTAACATCATGGATAACAATAACATGCAAATAATCATACTTACCTCATATCGCGAATTAGAAGTAAATAAACATTAAGAACTTTGAATCACAATGAACAATAAGAACAAACATGGTGCTTTTGCGTCATCTAAAGTGCTTCTACCATCCCCCTAAGGAGATTTAGCTACTCATCCTTGATGATAACACCATGGAATAAATAATAAATAACAAAACATCATAAAGTAAAGTGATTTGATTTGATTGATATGAATTGAGTTTGATACAAAGAAGGAGAAGATGAACTTTCTCTCACAAATATTCACTTTCCTCTCTCTATGAAAAACTCCCTAAACCTTAGCTACTACTTCTCTTATATATAAAATACAAAGTAGAATACTTGCATGTAAAGACTTCCAAATTAGGTCAAATTCGTGGCTGCTTCTGTTGGTCATCTAGAGGTATTAGGTCTTCAGCAAAACCTAATTCTCTTGAGCTTAAGTTGTATCTTGGACCAAAACCTTCAGTTTGATATCTCATGGGCCCAAATCAGACTTCTGGATCTCCTTGTAGAGCCTTTCTAAGTTTGGACTTTAAATAAAGCCCTAAATAGAATTTCTGCCTTGTGGGCTCCAATAGGACCCGGTTTGGGCAGAGATTTGGACCGCCCCACTTTAATATAAAGTCTAGTCAACTGCTCTGACCGTGGGGGTGCCCTCAGCAGATCTATGGGTGCAAATATTAATTCTCATTCTCTTGTGTAAATAACACTTTTTTGCTTGCTTTTCTTGACTTGTTGCGGGCTTTAACACAATATTCGCATTTCGGCTCATAAAACCTACACAATAGACAAGAAAACACTAATCAATAGATAACACAATAATATAAGCTAAGTGCTAGACAAACAAGGTGTTATTCGGGGGATAAATATACACTTTTGAAGACTTATCAAATACCCCCAAACAGCACTTTGCTTGTCCTCAAGCAAAGATGAGAAGAAAAGAATTAAGGACTCAAAAGAGAAGTAAAACGAAGGTGATTGCATTAACCATATGCATCAAGGCTTTCAACCACAAAAATTTCCCAAGTGGGGGAGTTATAGTCTCCTGAGGGTTTTCCAGAGAAGATACCCACAAACTTACTACAATGACTAATCCAAAAAATAAGATTTTCTACCATTTACCTCAGAAATTGTTATATCAAGGATAAGGATAATTATTGCAAAACCGTTCATATGAGATAGCATAATATAAATGCATGAATAAGATATGAAATATAAACCAAGTATAACGGTTTCAAATTCATTGAAGATAGGCATGTACCCATGTTACCACGGGTCTTAAGCCACCATTGGAAAGGTCGCCTTGACTTCTGCCTCACAGTCATACACTCAGAAATAAAGTCACTTAGAGATGGTGTTTATCATTTTACCTCTATGTGAGGAAGAAAGATGGATAATCATCTCACATATATAAATAAGAACGGACTGGTGTAATGGAATGAACTTAGTCTCAAAGAATGGAAAAATTAGTCTTGCTTGAGATGTCGGGTTTTTCACCTCAGCACCTTCTCACTTACTTGCCATATCCTACCATATCAGCTTAGATCTACAAAAGACAGTAATGGGTTGTAACTTGGCTTAGGACAGGGCTAGAAATGAAAAAGGCTTTTGTGAAATATTTTTGAAACATTCGGGCCTTCAACACTCGTGATTTGTAATAATAGCACATGGAGAAATTTTTGGAATTTTTCTTTTGGGAAGTAGTGTTTCTCATCTTCTTTTGAAGTTGGCCCGACCTCGAGTCGAGTTCCTTATAGGCCAAATCAAACTCGAGTCGAGTTTGAACCTGGCAGCAGTTTTCTGAGTTCGTTTTGTTTGATTTTTTTCTTGGTTTTCGCGCTGGTCTTTGGTGTTTGCTCTTTTCTTTTGCAATGGCTAATGTTCAGAATGGGTTGTGGATGCCGGATGGCATGGAGATCATCCCCGAGATGGATTTTTTCGGGAATTATGGATAGTCCTTATGGAGCTTCTTTTCAGGATGGGATTTTCGACAAAGGTTGGGAAGGTTTTCTTTATGATTCTACTTCTGTGTATTCCCCTTCTATGGTAAGAGACTTTTACCTTATGTTACCCTTTGCCTACCCTCTTCCCTTTGATGGTTTCCAAGTTCATATGCATGGTTCCCCGGTGGTTTTTAATGCTATTGTCGTCTCTATTGCCATAGGTAATCCTTTTGTCTTTCAACCGGTCGTGCCGTATGACAATTATGTTCGGGATAACTGTGTAGACATCATAGACACCTACCTTAATCACTTTGGCCCTTGTACCTTCTCCTTCCACCCCGAAGGATACCCTAGTATTGCACCTACCACTTGCCTTCCTGCTAATGTAGCTACTGCTACTTTATGGGTTTTGCGTAATTTGTTGGGTGTTGAGAAGATGGATTATGTCAATGATAGTACTATGTATGTCGTCGTTGGTATTGTTACAAATGTTTATGCTTTTGACTTATCCACTTAGATTTTTAGATGGTATTAGGAATATATTCGTATTTGGTGAGGATAAGCTTGTTTTTCCTATTACTATCTGTAAGATTATTCTTTAAAGCTATCCTGAGTCGAGGACCAGGTACAATGATTGGACTCACGTTACCCCTATGGATCCAACTCATCGTTTTATCAGGAGAAGTCGCCTATTCACTTGGGTGCCTAACACTGAGTATGTGAAGTTTCCTGCTTTACATAGAAACGATAATTTTATGAATAAGGGTGAGGGTCCTTGGAATGAGATTAGGGAAGTATTAACTCATTGGCGTGATAGTTTGGATGGTTTTCCTATAGAACAAGTTTGAAACCAAGAGTGTAAAGTAGGATATGATTTCCCTTTCTGTTTGGTCAGTCCTTTATTTCAGTACATTTTATTTCAGTTGTCTTAGTATGGAATTCCCTGTAATCTCTATGTATGCGGAGATAATTTTGTTTAGCAGGAATTTATAAAGCGATTTGAATTTTTAGTACATTCATGGTAATATCTTTCTTACTCTCTCTCCTATGCATAGTATGAGCCTTGAGGATAAGGCAATCTTTTTGTTTGGGGGTGGGGAAGTATTACAATCCATTTTGCAAATGATTTTCAAACTTCTTTATCCATACTTGTGTAAAAATTCAAATTTTTTGAAAAATCAACAAAAATCTTTATTACAAAAACTTTTTCAAAAATAGGATAAGTACACCATCAATGATGAATATAATGGTCGAATTCTCTCTTTTCAAGTTTAAGGATATTTATTGCTTCACCAAGTAGTTGAGTTTTATACTACATTTGCATGAACATAAGCATGACATTCACTTGCATTTATTACAGATTACATGTGCAAATACAACTACACTATGAGAAACTTGAGGAATAAGTGTGAAGACTTAACCTAGTGAGCTTTTGAGCCCCGTCCTTTTCTTGGAGAGATATTACATCAATCTGGAGTCAAAAGACTCAACCTCTCAGTTTTGTCTGTTTTTAGTCTCATATTCATTTTTATAATTAGCCTTGAGATGACATCAAGTGGGTGTAATAAAACTTGGGTCTTGTAGCTTATTCAAGATGTGATCACCATATCAGTACTTAGAGATGATACGAAAACATTTAGATAAACTTTGTTTACCTTAGCCTACCCTGATGATATTTATTCCTTAAGTTGACCATTCTGAGCCTTTTTCTTGAGCCCATTATCCTTACACCCAACTCCATTGAAGGAGTAAGTACCCTTAGAATGTTTAGGTCATTTTACCCATTGTTTTTGGAACATGAGGATGATTATTTATGTGGTTACAAGAAGAAAGGAGAAATGCATAGAAAATCTCCAAACTAGTGAGATGAACCAAACATTGAAAACCAAAAAGTTTGAAGAAATTCCAGAAAAAACCAGAATCTTCCAAACCATTTCAAATCCAAAAAAGAAAGAAAGATTCGAAAATATTGGCTAGAGCTTCATTGAAATTTTTCCAAAAGAAGATGAGAAACATTTCTTCCGAAAGAAAAATTTCAAAAATTTCTCCATGTGTTGTTATTACAAATCACAAGTATTGAAGGCCCGAATGTTCCAAAAATATTTCACAAAAGCCTTTTCCATTTCTAGCCCTGTCCTAAGCCAAGTTACAATCCATTACTGTCTTTTGTAGATCTAAGCTGATATAGTAGGATGTGGCGAGTAAGTGAGAAGATGCTGAGGTGAAAAACCCGACATCTCAAGCAAAGCTAATTTTTCCATTCTTTGAGACTAAGTTCATTCCATTACACCAGTCCGTTCTTATTGATATGTGTGAGATGATTGTCCATCTTCCTTCCTCACATAGAGGTATAATGATAAACACCATCTCTGAGTGACTTTATTTCTGAGTGTATGACTGTGAGGCAGAAGTCAAAACGACCTTTCCAATTGTGACTTAGGACCCATGGTGGCTTGGGTACATACCTGTCTTCAATGCATTTGAAACCGTTATGCTTGGTTTATATTTCCTGTCTTATTCATGCATTTGTAGTATGCTATCTCATATGAACGATTTTACAATACTTATCCTTATCCTTGATATAACCATTTCTGAGGTAAATGGTAGAAATACCTATTCTTGGATTAGTCATTGTAGTAAGTTTGTGTGTATCTTCTCTGGAAAACCCTCAGGAGACTATAACTCCTCCACCTGGGAAATCCTTGTGGTTAAAAACCTTGATGCAATCACCTTAGTTTTACTTATCTTTTGAGTCCTTAATTCTTTCTTCTTATCTTTGCTTGAGGACAAGCAAAGTGTTGTTTGGGGGTATTTAATCAGTCCTCAAAAGTATATATTTATCCCCCGAATAACACCTTGTTTGTCTAGCACTTAGCTTATATTATTGTGTTATATCTATTGATTAGTGTTTTCTTGTCTATTGTGTAGGTTTTATGAGCCGAAATGCGAATATTATGTAGAAGCCCGCGAAAAGTCAAGAAAAGCAAGCAAAAAGGTGTTATTTGCACATGAGAAGGAAAATCGATATTTGCACTCACAAGATCTGTTGAGGGCACCCCATTGTCAGTTCAGTTGACTTGACTTTATGTCAAACTGGGGCGGTCCAATTCTCAGCCCAAACCGGGTCCTATTGGGGCCCACAAGTAAGATTTTCTATTTAGGGCTTTATTTAAAGTCCAAACTTAAAAATGCTCTACAAGAAGATCCAAAAGTCTGATTTTGGCCCATGAGCTATCAAACTGAAGGTTTTGGTCCAAGCTACAACTTAAGCCCAAGAGAATTAGGTTTTGCTTAAAACCTAATGCCTATAGAAGACTAACAGCAGCAGCTACGAATTTGACCTAATTTGGAAGTCTTTGCATGCAAGTATTCTACTTTGTATATTTTCTATATAAGAGAAGTAGTAGTTAAGGTTTAGGTATCTTTTAGACTCTCATTTTTTAGATCTAGAGTTTTTTTATAGAGAGAGAATAGAGAATATTTTTGTGAGAGAAAGTTCATCTTCTTCTTTTTTGTATCAAGCTCTATTCATATCAATCAAATCAAATCACTTTACTTTATGATGTTTTGTTATTTATTTATTCCATGGTGTCATCATCAAGGATGAGTAGCTAAATCTCCTTAGGGGGGCGGTGGAAGGACTCTAGATAATGCAAAGACACTAGGCCTGTAAAATGGGCCGGGTAGGGCTAGCCCGGCCCTTGAACCCTTGAGCCCTCACACTTTAAGGGTCGGGCCAACCCTACCCTAAAAGATGATGAGGGTCGGATTAGGGCGAGCCAACACAAAAATTGTGAAAACCTCACCCGACCCTTAGCCCTTTATTTTAAAGGGTTGAGGGTCGGGCTAACGGGCCCGGTTGATAGGGTCGATACATATAATTATGTTTTACTTGAAAAAAAAATATACGATCATGTTTTTATCAATATCATTTTAATATTTTTGAAAATACGTATAATATGTTTCAATTCTTAAATGTACAAATATTTTTTTTTCACCATAAAATTTGTTATAGTATATGATATTATTTTATCCAAGAGCATTACAACTAATAAATACAAAGAGCTCGTAGTTAGATGTTATCTTATTACTAAAATTTCAAACTTTAGAGATTTAATCCTAAATTTATAAAATTCTAGCATAATAAGTATAAAATACACATTTAAAATAATAATCTAATTACCGTTTATTGCATGCTCAATAATGAAATAGATGGTTAATAAAAAAATATTCTATTAAGAATCAATTTATTTTAGTCATATAATAGTTTTTTAACAACTAGTTCGGGAAATATTCGATAAACATTTGATAAATATAATATAACTTAAACAAAAGTGATATCTATGTCTAATTGGAAAATTTTTTACGATTAAAACTCTAAAAAAATGTTCAAATTTTGATATATAGAGAAATATATTAAAAATTATACATATATTTATGAGGGCCGTAAGAGGGCTTTGAGAGGGTTAATTAGGGTCGGGCTAAGGGTAGGGTCTAAGATTTCCAAAGCTAAACCCTAACCCGACCCTTAAAAGGAGAGGGTCGGGCTGGCCCTACCCTAAAAATCATAAGGGTCAAGCTTTAAGGGTTTTTTCATTGAATGGGCCGGGCGGGCCGTGCCGGGTTTAGGGTCAAAGGGCCATTTTTACAGGCCTAAAAGACACCATGTTTGTTCTTAATGTTCATTGTGATTCAAAGTACTTAATGCTTATTTACTTCTAGCTGCAGTATGAGGTAAGTATGATTATTTGCATGTTATTGTTATTCATGTTATTAAAATACTATTGTTAGGGTTTAGAAAGTTCTAACTTTAATGGTTTTATTTATATTGATTAAAGATGTGTAGTGAAATAACTGAGAGGTGATTCTTACATATATGCAGTTAAGTATGATTATTTGCATGTTATTGCTATTCATGTTATTAAAATACTATTGTTAGGGTTTAAGGAGTCCTAGCTTTGATGGTTTTATTTATATTGATTAAAGATATGTAGTGAAATAGCTGAGAGGTGATTTTTACATATATGCAGTTGATATTTTTATTGGAACCCTTTTTGTAATTAAATCAAATAACTGAAAGGTGATGATTTAATTATGAATAAATATGTTGAGTTAATTAAATTGAATAGCTGAGAGGTTATAGTTTGATTAATAAGACATATTCAATAGCATGCATAAGAGAATCTCGTTTAATTGAGTGGAATAACTGAGAGGTGACTACTTGATTATTATATGTATTAATGATTAATTGGAATAACTAAGAGGTGACTAATTAATTGTTATAGATTTAACATGAAGGAACAACATGTTATGTTTGCATGATTTAGTTTGTGGATACCAATCTTCCCCCTATGTCATCATATATCTTCTTTACATCTCTTCCATATTCTTAAGTTAGGGTTTACTTATTATTATTGCATGTAAGAAGCTAGAATCAATCTCAAATCTTGTTTGTTGATTCCCTTGGTGTTTCTTAACCATTGTTTTCTATTGTGTTTGAGCTAAGATCTCCCCCTCTGAGGTGGGTACGACCCTTGCTTGTTACTTGTCTACTTTGATAACCAATTTATACAGGCACAAGAAGGAACTTCAAATATAAATCTATCTTTTGATTAGGATAGACAAATATCTTACATCAATTGCATTAACCATATGCATCAAGGATTTCAACCACAAGGATTTCCCAAGTGGAGGAGTTATAGTCTCCTGAGAGTTTTCTAGAGAAGATACCCACAAACTTACTACAATGACTAATCCAAAGAATAGGAATTTCTACCATTTACCTCAGAAATGGTTATATCAAGGATAAGGATAAGTATTGCAAAACCGTTCATATGAGATAACATACTATAAATGCATGAATACGATATGAAATATAAACCAAGTATAACGGTTTCAAATGCATTGAAGACGGGCATGTACCCATGCTACCACGGGTCTTAAGTCACCTTTGGAAAGGTCGCCTTGACTTCTGCCTCACAGTCATACACTTAGAAATAAAGTCACTCAGAGATGGTGTTTATCATTTTACCTCTATGCGAGGAAAGAAGATGGACAATCATCTCACATATATCAATAAGAACAGATTGGTGTAATGGAATGAACTTAGTCTCAAAGAATGGAAAAATTAGCCTTGCTTGAGATGTCGGGTTTTTCACCTTAGCACCTTCTCACTTACTCGCCACATTCTATCATATCGGCTTAGATCTACAAAAGACAGTAATGGATTGTAACTTGGCTTAGGACAGGGCTATAAATGGAAAGGCTTTTGTGAAATATTTTTGGAACATTCGGGCCTTCATTACTTGTGATTTGTAATAACAACACTTAGAGAAATTTTTGGAATTTTTCTTTTGGGAAGAATTGTTTCTCATCTTCTTTGGGAAAATTTCAATGAAGCTCTAGCCAATATTTTGGAATCTTCCTTTTCTTTTTGTATTTGAAAGGTTTTGGAAGATTCTGGTTTTTTTCTGGAATTTCTTCAAACTTTTTGGTTTTCAATATTTGGTTCATCTTCTTTGTATTTCTCCTTTCTTCTTGTAACCACATAAACAATCATCATCATGTTCCCAACACAGTGGGTAAAAGGACATAAACATTCTAAGGGTAATTACTCCCACAATGGAGTTGGGTAACGATAATGGGCTCAAGAAAAAGGCTCAGAATGGTCAACCTAAGGGATAAAGTATCATGATAGTAGGTTAAGGTAAACATGGTTTACTAAATGTCTTTGTATCATTTCTAAGTACTGATATAGTGATCATATTTTGAATAAGCTACAAGACCTAAGTCTATATTACACCCATTTGATGTAACTATAAAAATGAATATGAGACTAAAAACAGACAAAACTGAGAGGTTGAGTCTTTTGACTCCAGATGTACGTAATAACTCTCTAAGAAAAGGACGGGTCTCAAAAGCTCACTGGGTTAAGTCTCTACACTTATTTCTCAAGTTTCTCAAGGTGTAGTTGTATTTGCACATGTAATCTGTAATAAATGCAAGTGAATGCCTTGCTTATGCTCATGCAAATGTAGTATAAGACTCAACTACTAGGTGAAGCAATAAATGTTAAACTTGAAAAAATAGAATTCAACCATTATATTCATCATTGATGGTGTACTTATCCTAACTTTTTGGAAAAAGTCTTTGTAACAAAGATTTTTTTGGTTTTTCAATTTTATTGAATTTTTACACAAGTATGGAAAAAGAACTTTGAAAACCTTTTGCAAAAAGGATTGTAATACTTCCCCACCCCCAAACAAAAAGATTGCCTTTTCCTCAAGGCTCATAGGAAAGAGAGAAAGAAAAATATTACCATGAATGTACTAAAAATTAAAACCGCTTTTATAAATTCCTGCCAAACAAAATTATCTCCACATACATAGAGATTACAAGGAATTCCATACTAAAACACAACTGAAATAAAATATGCTGAAATAAAGGACTAACTCAACATAAAGGAAATCATATCTTAAAATAATACATTTTGTAACCGCAATAATTATCAACCAGTCAAACGACAAAAAGAGAGTGGGTGGGCCGGCCGCGCCCACTCCCAAACAGAACTGGGCACAGATGGTAGAATGAGCGGTTTAACAGCCAAAATGCAACTAAACCCGACAATAATTAATAAGCAATAAAGTACGATCGGGCTTAGAAGATACACAGGGCTGCCTCCCAGGAGCGCTAAGTTTAACGTCTTAAGCCAGACAAGTGGACAAACAAGTCTCACTCCCTAGATAAACGCTACTCTAAACAAAGATATAGGAGAGATAAAACGCTAGAGTGGAATGCGTGAAATCCTGATTTCTAAGATACAACAAAGAGTCTTTTAAAGTCAGATACTCGAGACTTAAAAGAATATGGGAAATGACTTCTCCACCCCCAAACAGAGCGGGAAACAGGTCGGTTTGGTGGTGACGTTCAAAAGAAAAGCGTGCACTAGATCAATTATACTTAGCCTGTAAGAGTTTGTGGACTAACGGTCCCGGCACTTTCAACCACACCTCTCAAAAGAGACAAAAGGAAAGGAACATAGAGAGGGTCCGGATACCAGCAGGTCAAGGGTCAGTCTAGATAAGTAGGGACCTCTAAGAGAATTTCAGGAGGCCTTAACTCATGAAAATGTTTAAGACAATGACTATTGACTTTAATTTCAGAACTGTCTGCAGGATTAATACATGTAATAGCACCATAAGGAGCTACTGCAGACACAACAAAAGGGCCTGACCAACGAGACATAAGTTTGCCAGAAAATAAATGCAAACGAGGATTATAAAACAAAACTTTATCTCCAATATGAAAATAAAGCTGATGTTTCTGTTCGGTAGTAAAAGATGAAGAGATGATAACATGATGATTACCGTCCGAATCTAATTGGGCATATTTCTGCTCGGGAGGAAGAGGATTAGGAAATGGAGGGATGGTCTCGACTTGGAACTCAGAATTAATGCAACAAACCGAATTAAGGGCCTTAGGATCTTTGGGGTCAAAGATAGGCACAAAATCAAGATGAGTTTTGGTTTGAACAATAGATTGATTGATGTCGAAGTCATCATTATGCATGGTAGGGCAATGAACAACCAGATCTTTAGGTAACAACTAGGTACCATCTCATAGGGTAGAGAATCAAGAAGGCACAAATCTTTAGATAAAGAAAGATCAGGGGGTTGTTGGCCAAGATTAAAGATATTAACTTCAACGGTCATAGATCCAAAAGTGAGAACCATAGAACCATTCCGACAGTTTATTAGAGCATTAGAGGTGGCAAAAAACGGTTGGCCAAGGATGATGGGAACCGAGTTATCGGCAGTAGGCTCAGTATCCAACACCACAAAGTCAACAGGATAGTAAAAGTCAGACACTTTAACTAATAGGTCCTCAACTATTCCTCTAGGTACTTTCAATAATCTGTCGGCCAGTTGTAAAGACATGTTCGTGGGTTTCATGTATGTTAGACCCAAGCTGAGGTACAAGGAGTAAGGCAAGAGATTAACACTCGCTCCTAGGTCTAACAAAGCTCTACCCTTGAACTTATCACCAAGCTTGCAGGGTATGGTCGGTTTTCCAGGGTCTTTATATTTTACCACACCGTAATGTTGGATAAGTGCAGAGAATTCTTCCGCAACAAACGCGGTTTTGGGCACATTTGTTTTCCTCTTTGTGGTGCGCAAGTCTTTCAAAACCTTAGCATACGAAGGATCTTTTTAATAGCCGTGAGTAAAGGTATGTTAATATTTATTTGTTTGAACACATCAAATACCTCCTCTGCTTGTACTTCCTGTAGGGACCTAGTGAGTCTCTGGGGGTAAGGCACAGGTGAGTCGTAAGGCAGTGGAGTATCCACAATCTTACGGGTTGGCTTAGAGGTGATCGCCTCATTAGCTGGACCTTTAGGTGGTGCAACAGGTGTAGTGGTAACCGGAGTCACAATGCTAGGACTTGGTTTATAATTAATCTGATTATCAACCTGTTTACCTAACCTAAGTGTGGAGACCGAGTTAGCTTCAGCCAGCGGTGCAGACGGATATGGAGTTTCCGTCACCAAGGCAATTTCTCTGCCCTTGGGGTTCGGGATAGCTTGTCCTAGAAATTTGCCCTTCTCATCAAGTTTCTGTTCAATCCTCTGGATGGCTTGGGCGTTTGATTCAATGGACGCTTGTGTTTGTTGAATGAAATGGGTAAGCACATCCTCAAGGGAGGTCTTAGGAGGGGCAGATTGATTGGTCGGCACTTGGTCCCTGGAACTACTCATGTGATGAGCATTGTTCGAATAAGGGGGGACCGGTACCCTGTTCTGATTTTCATTACTACCAACATACGTGGCATTGCTACGTTTCCCATAAGAGTTTTTAAAACCAGGTGGAGCAGCATTTGAATAAGAAATATTGGAGCGGTCCATGTATGGGTATTTGGCATTGCCCTTAGTAATGTTGGTTTGCCCTGCGTAAGTGAACGCACGGGCTTCCTCAGTTTCTGGTGAATTATAAAGGAGAGGGCAAAACTCGGTAGTATGGGTCTGGTCATGACAAGCAATACATTGGAGAGTGGAGGCACTCATAACAGGTGATGTGGGCTTTAAGGACACCTCAAGTGCTTCTAACTTTTTTTTACTAAACCACGAAGTAAAGGTTTAAGCTCAGAGTCAGGTTTGACTTCATATATACCTCTAGGTTTATCAAATGAGTCTGGGGTAGTGTTTCTCGGGGTATGTCAAGGTAAGTCCCATTGCTGGCTATTATTAGCAATTTTTTCAAGGAATGCAAGAGCCTTGGCGGTGGAATAATCAGGAAATTCTCCACCGCTTATGCTTTCAACCATGTTTCTAGTTGTATAATTAAGGCCTCTATATATGATCCTAACTTTTTCTGTGTCATCAACTCTATAGTGTGGATACTGAAGAAATAGGTCTTGATACCTCTCCCATACATCAAAGAAAACTTCACCCTCTTTCTGCCGAAAATTTCTGATGGCACCAACAATATCATTGGTTCTAGTAATAGGAAAGAATGTGGTCAAGAACCTTTTGCTAAGTTGAGCCCAGGTGACAATAGAATTGGAAGGAAGACTATGTAACCAATGAGATGCACAATCCTCAAGAGAAAAGGGGAACAATCTCAAGCTAACTTCCTCTTCAGACAAATGTTTTTCCTTCAAAGTGTTAAGAACGGTTAAAAACTTATTGAGGTGTTGATATAGATCTTCCCGTGGAAGTCCATGGAACTTAGGCAACATGCCCACAATTTGAGGGCGAATGCCATAGCTATCTGCAGTTGTCTTGAGCAAGACTATGCAGGTAGGTGGCCCAGTGGCCAAAGGTGAAAAGTAATCCCGAAAGGTAGCTTCTGGAGCCATAGGTGCAGGAGTTACTTCAGTAAGTGAGGTTGAGTCGTTGAACTCTTCCTCAGAAGGTATGGAGGTTGAGTTGTTAAACTCTTCCTCAAGAGAAGGAGTGAGGTCCGTGATTGTGCTCTTTGTGTAGATTTGAATAGGATTCGACAAGATTTTACCTGATCTAAGATGCATGCAACATGCACATTACATATGCCACAGAAATCCTAACCATTCAAAAACATCTAACAAGGGGCTCAATAACTAACTCAATTTTGTGTTCACCCAAGTCAATGAGTTCTTTCCAAGCTTCCGTTGTGAATTCTCTCTATATTTTGAGTCAAGTAGCGAATAACCAGTGTGGGAGGTTTTCCGTGCATAAGCAAAGTTCCTTAATTAAATAACCACAGTGATTCTACAGACGTAATCTGTAGGGGTGCCAGACCCAATTTCTAGCTTATGCCCCAATCAAAGAATGGTTCACGCAGTAATAGGTGAAATATCTGCTAAAGGTCTCAAATGAACATTGTGATAGCATGGTTTTAGTTGATTCAATTTTAAAGCTTAGGATATTGTAATCAATTGATATTAAGTTTCACTTATAGGCCAGGTCCACCTTACAGTCCCGATTTAACAAGTAAAGACAGAATTAAAATCAAGCAACAATCAAGGTCATGCTAATCAATGCAGAAACTCCTCTTGCAGGGGATTCGAGGAAGGTTAGGAGAATGTTTACCTCCCACTTTGTGCTAAAAAAATAAAAATTGCCAAACAAGCGCACAAAAATGGGGAGAAGATGAGTTGAAGTCGACTAAGGGGAAACCGCTCCTTGGGTTTCAATCGTCCTTAGGAATCGTTCCTTAGTAGACCCAAGGCTAGCTCCACAACCTTACTCTACTATCCGCTGCGAACACATAATAAAATAAATCCTAACAATACCTACTTTAAAAATATTACAAATGCGACCCCTTCGTGGATTAAATAATTAAATATCTTACAAGTCTCTAAAAATGCTGAAAAAAATAGACTACTTAGTTCACCTAACAATCACTCAACAGGAAAAATATTAATTGAAAAACAGCTCTGGAAATTTCTGGAAAAATCACGTAAAACGAGGCAAATTCCCTGCTTGGAACTCGACTCGAGATGGTGATAGGCCAATCTGAACTCGACTCGAGATCGGGCCCAAGTTGAACCAGTAACTTTTCAGGGAAATTTTCTGAACGTGCGACTTTCTTAAAAAATTTATTTTGACTCCGTTCTTCGAGCTTTTTTCAATCCGTCTTCGCTGCAAGATCAATAAGAGCACTAAGTAACAAGACACATAAATATAATAAATAAAAGAAATAAAAATAGAAGGGTGGGAGGGATAGAAGTGCGATGATGTCCCGAAACTACTATTCTCGCTTATGTTTGAATGAACTTCGTTCCTTGGAGCGGCAACGACGCCATTTTGATAGAGGCTAAAGGTGTTAATCTATAACCTCTGATCAAAAGATTATATTTTTAACTTGAAGTTCCTTCTTGTGCCTGTATAAATTGGTTATCAAAGTAGACAAGTAACAAACAAGGGTCGTACCCACCTCAGAGGGGGAGATCTTAGCTCAAACACAATAGAAAACAATTGTTAAGAAACATCAAGGGAATCAATAATAAGAAATGAGATTGATTCTAACTTCCTACAGACAATAATTAAATAAACCCTAACTTATAAGAAGATGGTAGAGATAAAGAAGATTAATGATGACAAAGGGGGAAGAATTGGTATCCACAACTAAATCATGCAAACATAACATGTTGTTCCTTCATGTTCAATCTATAACAATTAATTAGTCACCTCTCAGTTATTCCAATTAATCATTAATACCTATAATAATCAAGTAGTCACCTCTCAGTTATTCCACTCAATTAAAACGGGATTCTCTTATGCATGCTATTGAATATGTCTTATTAGTCAAACCGTCACCTCTCAGCTATTCAATTTAATTAACTCAACATATTAATCCATAACTAAATCATCACCTCTCAACTATTTGACTTAATTACAAAAGGGTTCCAATAAAAGATATTAACCACAGATATGTAATAATCACCTCTCAGCTATTTCACTACACATCTTTAATCAATATAAATAAAACCATTAAAACTAGGTCTCCCTAAATCCTAACAATAGTATTTTAATAACATGGACAACAATAACATGCAAATAATCATACTTACCTCCTATTGCAGATAGAAGTAAATAAACATTAAGTACTTTGAATCACAATGAACATTAAGAACGAACATGGTGCTTTCGCATTATCTAGAGTGCTTCAACTATCCCCCTAAGGAGATTTAGCTACTCATCCTTGATGATGACACCATGGAATAAATAAATAAATCACAAGACATCATAATGGAAAATTAATGGATTGATATTGATTTGAATTGAGTTGATACAAAGAAGAAGAAGAAGATGAACTTTCTCTCACAAATATTCGCTTTCCTCTCTCCATGAAAAACTACCTAAACCTTAGCTACTACTTCTCTTATATAGAAAATATAAAGTAGAATACTTGCATGCAAAGACTTACAAATTAGGTCAAATTTGTGGCTGCTGCTGTTGGTCTTATAGAGGCATTAGGTCTTCAGAAAAACCTAATTTTCTTAAGCTTAAGTTATAGCTTGGACCAAGACCTTCAGTTTGATAGCTCATGGGCCCAAATCAGACTTCTGGATCTCCTTGTAGAGCCTTTTTAAGTTTGGACTTTACAAAAAGCCCTAAATAGAAGTTCTGACTTGTGGGCTCCAATAGGACCCGGTTTGGGCTGAGATTTGGACCACCCCACTTTGACTTAAAGTCAAGTCAACTGGTCTGACCGTGGGTGCCCTCAGTAGATCTATGGGTGCAAATATCAATTCTCCTTCTCTTGTGTAAATAACACATTTTTGTTTGTTTTTCTTGACTTTTTACTGGCTTTAACACAATATTTGCATTTCGGCTCATAAAACCTACACAATAGACAAAAATGCCCTAATGAATAGATATAACACAATAATATAAGCTAAGTGCTAGACAAACAAGGTGTTATTCGGGGGATAAATATACACTTTTGAGGACTTATCAGTGACTGTATTAAGCTTTCTATAGTCGATACAAACACGCCACTTGGTTGGAACTCTGGTGGCGACTTGTTCGTTATCATTGGTAACTACAGTCATGTCGGCCTTCTTAGGAACCATATGAATAGGACTAACCCAAGGACTATCGGAAATTGGATAAATCACACCTGCATCCAGAAGTTTCAGAATCTTTGCTCGGACAACTTCTTTCATCGCAGGGTGAAGACGTCTCTGAGGTTCACAAGAAGTTTTAGCATCATCCTCAAGATGAATACGATGAGAACAAACAGAAGGGCTAATACCTTTAATGTCATGGATAGACCAGACAATAGCAGAACGATGCTCTAAGATAACTTCTAACAGCTGACTCTCCTATTCGGTAGTAAGAGATGAAGAAATAATAACAGGATGACTACCGTCTGAATCAAGAACATATTTCAGCTTAGGAGGAAGAGGACTCAGAGTAACAGGAGGTGGAGTGATGGTCTCAACTTGGGTCTCAGAATCTATGCTACAAACCGAATCAAGAGCCTTAGGGTCTTTAGGTTCAAAGATAGGCACAGTATCAAGAAGAGCATTGGTTTGGGCAATAGATTGGTTAATGTCAAAGTCTTCATGTAAAACCCCGTTTATATTATAAATTTTTGTTCGTTAAATTTTATTGGATTATGAAATATTGCATACATATCTTTAAAGGTTTAGAGTTAATTTTCTATTAAGTTGAAGGATGATATATTAATTATTAAAAAAAAAGATGGAATTGGGTTGGGTAGCAGATTCATTTATGGTCCTAAAATAAAGCCCATTAACTTCTCCATATTATTTATATTAAAATCTTAGGGTTTTTATTCATTTTTTATAACACCATATTTGGGAGAAGAAGAAGAATAATTAGAAGAAAGAAAGAAGAAGATTTGGATTTTTATGCTTATACAAGTGAGTAGACGTTTACCTTTTCTATTTTCTTTGGTTCAGAATGTTTTTCTACTTGTGTTTGAAAAATCATAGAAAATTCGTAAGAAAACATTTTTCCTTGATTTTAAAAACCCTAGAAACTAGATTGAAAGGAATTCATTCGATTAGTTTTGACCAACTGACAATAATGATGGTAACTTGGTGAAAATGAGCTTAGGAATCTGACAACCGTTGTAGTTTTTACCTTCCTGTACAGTTTTCGTGTCACAATATTTTGATTACCTTAGAATTAGGAACTTTAATTGAAACTTTTATGGTGGTTAGAATACATAATAAATAAGAATATATCAAAGTTTCAGATTTTTCTGTCATATCATTCTTTAAATAATTTAATGAACACACCTTTTATTGGATATCCAGTATGACTTTACTGCTAGCTTCTGTTTGCGTGGCTGTCATAGAAAAATCATAAAAGACTCGTTACTCAACATATCTTGATGAATTTACTTGTTTTAGAAGATAGACATTCTGAACTACAATTTCTATGTTTAGAAATACTTTAAATTATGAGGCTAATATGGTGAAAAATGGACAGGAAGTCTGACGTAAAATTTTGGGATTTCTTTCTAGAATTTGGTAGGATTGAGTAAAACGACTGTTTAATTATTTTCTATATATCGAAACGATTCCATATTTTATACCAAGTAATATTTTTATAGTAAAATGTTGTACTCAAAATTTATGAGGTTTGAGCAATTATTTTTAGATGTGTGAATTTTGAAAGATCAATGTTATTGTTTGTCAGATTTATGTAAAGAGTTTCTTTTTAGCACATATATTTTCTTTTGGGTTTGTCCTTTTGTTTGATTGTCAAGTTGAAATAGACATGTAGTAAAAGTATTCTAAATATTGAAGTGGATTAGTATATAATGGCATATTACTTGATTAAGTATGTTTAAAAAAAAAGTAAAAAGTTATATTGATGAACGCCTAGGAATGGCTCCATACCAATGGATGGTATATGAATAGAAACGAAATGAATACTGAACTTGGGATTTAATTATGGAATGATTTAGAATGGTTTGATACCATGAACGGTATATATTCAATTTGGAAAATAAGAACGGAATACGAAATGGACTTGGAATTTAATTGTTTGACAAGGGTTGTGTGATTGCTTGATTAGTTTAGTTATTTTTGGTAGTCGCCCAAGCATTAGTACATTTGCCGCACCTCTGGAATTAGGTTAAAGAAATTAATTATCACCCTAGACGGCTTAGCTTGCAGGTTGACTCTTGGATTATATTTGGGTATTTCCTAGACGGCTTAGCCTGCAGAACTGACCTTTCAGACCTTCATAGCCTTCGGGGTTGGTCTGGGCGCCACATTAGAAAGCTCAAGGGAGCTATTAGAGATCATGAGTTAGGCATACGTCGAGACTAGCCAAAGCTTGTAGGTGAGCACCACTTCGGTTTTGGTTTCCGCGTAAAGGTTCTTAACCATGGTTAAGGCACACTGGTGCAGTGTGGGTATGGCAAATGTGTGTCATGCATCCTGTGGGAGGTGTACTAGTGATTGGGCATATGTTGTGATTTTTATGATTTGTTAAACCCGAGCACCGGCTAGCGGCCAGGACGTGGCTTTGTGATTTTGGATTCGTTGTTTGCTAGTGTGCTAAGGCTTATAGTATTGTAGTGCTTGGTGTTAGTTAATGATATGGGTAAATTTTATATACTTCGATTATGAATCGGAGGTAACTATGATTATATGGAAGAACTGCGTTCTTTTATTTATTATGGGAATTAATAGTCATAATTGGACTTGTCATTTTAGTTGATTGCAAACTATGAAGAGTTGAAATGAGTCATTATTAATGGTTTAAATTAACAAAATGTATTTTCAGATTAATACTAAGTATTAAATAACACGTAATGTGTATGTGATTTGGTTTATCTTTATTATATCTGTCTATTATGTATTAACTCCATCTTGCAGGTGGATAGGTCAACTAATTTATTTTGTGCAGGTGGATAGACATATCCTTAAAGACAGTTGCTGCTTAGGTAATGTATTTGTATTATCGATCAATTAAAATCGTAAATAGATAAATTAGAATTGGATAATCGGATTAAGCAAGTGATTAAATAATGGATATATAAAGAGTTTATATATAATGGAATTGATATGGTTTTTGGCGTATGCTTATTGTCTTAGGATGGAAGAATTGTTCTTGAAGATTAATTATGTTGTTAATCATATGTTAAAAATTTATATCTATTATGTTATTTTGTGGGAATAGATTTTTCCCTTGTTTACTCACACCAGCTTTTATGCTGACCCATGTTGCTTTGTTTTGCACGTGGGTGTGTTCCATTTAGAATTCCATTTGGAATGCAGGCAGGAGAAGTTAGAGCTATGGAGCTGTGACAGACCGCTTGTTGGGACCAGTAGAGATCTTTAGATGTTTCATTCATGTATTTTGTTGGCGTAAGTTATGTTATATACTAGGATGGAATCAGGTGTACTTTTATCGTTTGGATTTTTCTTTATTGTATTTTATTTAAGATTTTTGTTGGATCTGGTTTTTGAGTTAGAAATTGTTGTGGCCTGGGTTTTTTTTTTTTTTTTTTTTTAAAATTCGGGTCGTGACACTTCATTATGCATGGCAAGGCAGTGAACAACCGAATTTTCATGGTAATAACTATGCACCATCTCATAAGGTAATGAGTCTAGAAGGCACACATCTTCAGATAGGGAAAGATCAGGGGGTTGTTGGCCAAGGTTAAATAACTTCAACAGTCATAGAGCCAAAAGTGAGAACCATAGAACCGTTCTGGCAGTTTATGAGAGCATTAGAGGTGGCCAAAAATGGACGGCCAAGAATGATGGGTACCGAGTCATCGGCAGTAGGCTCAGTATCCAACACCACAAAGTCAACATGGTATTAAAAGTCAAACACTTTAACTAACAGGTCCTTAACTATTCCTCTAGGTACTTTCAATGATCTGTCGGCCAGTTGTAATGATATTTTCGTGGGTTTCATCTTTGTTAGACTCAGGCTGAGATACAAGGAGTAAGGCAAAAGGTTAACACTCGTTCCTAGGTCTAGCAAAGTTTTGCCCACAAATTTATCACCAAGCTTGCAGGGTATGGTAGGTTTTCTAGGGTCCTTATATTTTACCACGCCGTTATGTTGGACAAGTGCGGAGAATTCCTCCGCCACAAACGCGTTTTTAGGCATATTTATTTTTCTCTTGGCGGTGCACAAGTCTTTCAAAACCTTAACATAGGAAGGTATATGTCTAATAGCTGTGAGGAAGGGTATATTAATATTTATACGTTTGAACACATCAAGTACTTCCTCTGCTTGGACTTCCTTTAGAGACCTTGTGAGTCTCTAGGGGTAAGGTACAGGCGGGTTGTAAGTTTGTGGAGGGTTCACAATCTCACGGGCAGGCTTCTTCGGTTTAGAGGTGGTCGCCTCATTAGCCGGAGCTTTAGGTGGGGTAACAGGTGCAGAGGTAACCGGGGTCACAATGTTGGGACTCGGTGTATAATTAATTTGATTATCAACCTGTTTTCCTGACCTAAGGGTGGAAACCGATTTTACTTCTGCAAGTGGTACAGACGGAGATGGAATTTCCGTCACCAAGGCAACTTCCTTGCCTTTAGGGTTCGGGATGGACTGTCCCGGAAATCTACCCTTTTCATCAAGTTTTTGTTCAATCCTCTGGATGGCTTGGGCATTTGACTCAATAGACGCCTGGGTCTGTTGAATGAAATGGGCAAGCACAAACTCAAGGGAGGTCTTAGGTGGGGCAGATTGATTTGTTGGTACATGGTCCCTGGAAATACTCATGTGATGAGCATTGTTCGAGTAAGGGGGGACCAGTGCCCTATTCTGATTATCAATATTACCAACATACGTGGCATTGCTACATTACCCATAAGAGTTATTAAAACTAGGTGGAGCCGCATGATGATTATTAGAATAAGACAGATTGGAGCGGTCCATGTCTGGGTATGTGGCATTGCCCTTACTAAAGTTGGTCCTCCCGGCGTAGTTAAACGCACAGGCTTCCTCAGTTTCTGGTGAATTATAAAGGAGAGGGCAAAATTCAGCAATGTGGGTATAGTCACGACACGCATCACATTGGAGAGTGGAGGGACTCATAACAGGTGATGGGGATTTTAAGGACATGCCAAGTGCTTATACCTGTTTGGCTAAACCATGAAGTAAAGTTTTAAGTTCAGAGTCGGGTTTGACTTCATATATACCTCTAGGTTTATCAAATGAGTCTGGGGTAATGTTTCTCGGAGTATGTCCAGGTATGTCCCATTGTTGGCTATTAGTAGCAATCTTTTCAAGGAAAGCTAGAGCCTTGGTGGTGGAATAATCAAGGAAATCTCCACCACTCATGCTTTCAACTGTGTTTCTGGTCATAGTATTAAGGCCTCTATATAGAATCTTAACTTTTTCAGTGTCATCGACTTTGTGGTGTGGACACCAAAGAAATAGGTCTTGAAACCTCTCCCATGCTTCAAAGAATACCTCGCCCTCTTTTTGCCGGAAACTTCTTATGGCATCAACTATGTCATTAGTTCTGGTAATAGGAAAGAATTTGGTCAAAAACCTTTTACTTAGTTGAGCCTAGGTGGCAATAGAATTGGAAGGAAGGCCATGTAACCAGTGAGGTGCTCTATCCTCAAGAGAAAAGGGGAACAATCTCAAGCTAACTTCCTCCTCAGAGAAATGTTTCTCCTTAAAAGTATTGAGAACGGTCAGAAACTTATTGAGGTGCTGATATGGATCTTCTCGTGGAAGTCCATGGAACTTAGGCAACATGCCCACAATCTGTGGCTGAATCCCATAGCTATCTGCAGTTGTCTCGGGTAAGACTATGCAGGTAGGTGGCCCATTGACCAAAGGTGAAAAGTAATCCCGAAGGGTAGCTTCTTGAGCCATAGGGGCAGGTGTTACTTCAGAAAGTGAAGTTGAGTCGTCGAACTCTTCTTCAGAAGGTATGGAGGATTGGGTCATTAAACTCTCCCTCAGGAGAAGGAGTGAGGTCCGTGATTGTGCTCTTTGTGTAGACTGGAATAGGTTTGGACAAGATTTTACCTGATCTAAGATGCATGCAACATGCGCATTACAAATGCTAAAGAAGACCTAACCATTGAAAAGCATCTAACAAGGGGCTCAATTTTGTGTTCACCCAAGTCAATGAGTTCTTTCCAAGCTTCCCTTGTGAATTCTCCTTATATTTCGAGAGTCAAGTAGCGAATAACCAGTGTGGGAGGTTTCTTGTGCGTAAGCGACATTCCTTAATTAAATAACCACAATGATTCTACAGACGTAATCTGTAGGGGTTCCAGACCCAATTCCTAGCTTGTTCTCCAATCAAAGAATGGTTCACGCAGTACTACTTGAAATATCTGCTCAAGGTCTCAAATGAACATCGTGATAGCATGGCTTTAGTTGGTTCAATTTTAAAGTTTAAGATATTGCAATCAATTGATATTAGGTTTCACTTTTAGGCCAGGTCCGCCTTGTAGTCCCGGTTTAACAAATAAAAACAGAATTAAAATCAAGCAACAATCAAGGTCATGCTAATCAATACAGAAACTCCTTTTGCAGGGGATTCGAGGAGGGTTACGAGACTGCTTACCTCCCACATTGTGCTAAAAAGTAAAAAAAATAACCAAACAAGCGCACAAAAGTGGGGAGAAGACGAGTTGAAGTAGACTAAGGGGAAACCGCTCCTTGGGTTTCAATCGTCCTTAGGAGCCGTTCCTTAGTAGACTCAAGGCTAGCTCCACAACCTTGCTCTACTTCCGCCGCGAACACATAATAAAATAAATCCTAACAACACATACTTTAAAAATATTACAACCGCGACCCCTTCATGGATTGAATAATTAAATATCTTACAAGTCTCTAAAAATGCTGAAAAAAATAGACTACTTAGTTCATCTCACAATCACTTAACAGGAAAAAAATTTAATTGAAAAGCAGCTCTGGAACGTCCTATAAAAACCACGCAAAACAAGGCAAATTCCCTGCCTGGAACTCGACTCGAGATGGTTATAGGCCAATCTGAACTCGACACGAGATCGGGCCCAAGTTGAACCAATAACGTTTCAGGAAAATTTTCTGAACGCGCGACTTTCTTAAAATTTTTATTTTGACTCCGTTTTTCGAGCTTTTTTCAATCCGTCTTTGCTGCAAGATCAATAAGAGGCTAAGTAACAAGACACTTAAAAACAATAATAAAAAGGATTAAAAATAGAAGGGTGGGAGGGATAGAAGTAGGATGATGTCCCGAAACTACTATTCTCGCTTGTGTTTGAATGAACTCAGTTCCTTAGAGCGGCAACAACGCCATTTTGATAGATGCCAAAGGTTTTAATCTCTAACCTCTGAACAAAAGATTATATTTTTAACTTAAAATTCGTTCTTGTGCCTGTATAAATTAAATATCAAAGTAGACAAGTAACAACCAAGGGTCGTACCCATCTCAGAGGGGGAGATCTTAGCTCAAACACAATAGAAAACAATGGTTAAGAAACACCAATGGAATCAACAAACAAGATTTGAGATTGATTCTAACTTCTTACAGGCAATAATAATAATTAAACCCTAACTTAAGAATATGGTAGAGATGGAAGGAAGATATATGATGACATAGGGGGATGATTGGTATCCACAAACTAAATCATGCAAACATAACAGGTTGTTCCTTCATGTTCAATCTATAACAATTTATTAGTCACCTCTCGGTTATTCCAACTAATCATTAATACCTATAATAATCAAGTAGTCACCTCTCAGCTATTCCACTTAATTAAAACGGGATTCTCTTATGCATGTTATTGAGTATGTCTTATTAATCAAACTGTCACCTCTCAGCTATTCAATTTAATTAACTCAACATATTATTCATAACTAAATTATCACCTCTCAGCTATTTGACTTAATTACAAAAGGGTTCCAGTAAAAGATATCAACTACAGACATGTAATAATCACCTCTCAGCTATTTCACTACACATTTTTAATCAATATAAATAAAACCATTAAAGCCAAGTCTCCCTAAACCCTAACAATAGTATTTTAACATCATGGATAACAATAACATGCAAATAATCATACTTACCTCATATCGCGAATTAGAAGTAAATAAACATTAAGAACTTTGAATCACAATGAACAATAAGAACAAACATGGTGCTTTTGCATCATCTAGAGTGCTTCAACCATCCCCATAAGGAGATTTAGCTACTCATCCTTGATGATGACACTATGGAATAAATAAATAAATAACAAAATATAATAAAGTAAAGTGATTTGATTTGATTGATATGAACTGAGTTTGATACAAACAAGGAGAAGATGGACTTTCTCTCACAATTATTCACTTTCCTCTCTCTATGAAAAACTCCCTAAACCTTAGCTACTACTTCTCTTATATAGAAAATACAAAGTAGAATACTTACATGCAAAGACTTCCAAATTAGGTCAAATTCATGGCTGCTTCTGTTGGTCTTCTAGAGGCATTAGTTCTTTAGAAAATCCTAATTCTCTTGGGATTAAGTTGTATCTTGGACCAAGACTTTCAGTTGGATAGCTCATGGGCCCAAATCAGACTTCTGGATCTCCTTGTAGAGCCTTTTTAAGTTTGGACTTTAAATAAAGCCCTAAATAGAAATTCTGCCTTGTGGGCTCCAATAGGACCTGGTTTGGGCAGAGATTTAGACCACCTCACTTTGACATAAAGTCAAGTCAACCGGTATGACCGTGGGGATGCCCTCAGCATATCTGTGGGTGCAAATATCAATTCTCCTTCTCTTGTGTAAATAACACATTTTTGCTTGTTTTTCTTGACTTTTTGCGGGCTTTAACACAATATTCGCATTTCGGCTCATAAAACCGACACAATAGACAAGAAAGCACTAATCAATAGATATAACACAATAATATAAGCTAAGTGCTAGACAAACAAGGTGTTATTCGGAGGATAAATATATACTTTTGGGGACTTATCAATAGTATGCGTTCTTGGTGGCACATGTGAAAGAATGTTGAAGTACTGCAGTATAACGCATGTATTCTTCTAATCTATAAATCAATTGATCCTACAGAAATTAAAGTGTTAAAAACTATTTACACTCTAATTAACCTAATAAATCCAAAACTTAATAGATCATTTCTTAGAAAAAAAATATAAAAAAAAAAATATAAAAAATTATACCTTAATCTTCTGGAGATAGGAAGTCCTAGGATGATGGAGTCAGGAAGCCTAGGAATGGGCAAATTCATTTTCTCACCATTGGTTGTAATCACAGGAACACTCCATTCAATAGCAAATTGTGAAGCCACATTTTGTTCGTGTGGGTTATTACTATTCTAAAGAATGCATTCCGATAACAGATGGCCAATCGATACACGATTCCAATATCTTTTATATACATCCTCATCTACAAAAACCAAACATATCTCTGCAGGTATGCCTTTGCAATTTTGCCATGTGGAGAAACACTTGCCTTCCATACTAGACAAATCTTACCAAAAACTTGACAATAACAATGCTCACCAAGATACTGTAAAACCCCGTTTATATTATAAATTTTATTCGTTAAATTTTATTGGATTATGAAATATTGCATACATGTCTTTAAGGGTTTAGAGTTAATTTTCTATTAAGTTGAAGGATGATATATTAATTATTAAAAAAAAAAAGATGGAATTGGGTTGGGTAGCAGATTCATTCATGGTCCTAAAATAAAGCCCATTAACTTCTTCATATTATTTATATTAAAATCTTACGTTTTTCATTCATTTTTTTTATAAAACCATATTTGGGAGAAGAAGAAGAAGAATTGGAAGAAAGCTAGAAGAAGATTTGGATTTTTATGCTTATACAAGTGAGTAGACGTTTTTTGTTTTTGTTTCTATTTTTGTTTTCTGTAATTTCAGATTGTTGACTCATCTTTGAAAAATCATAGGCAATTCGTTTGAAAAGATTTTTAATTGATTCTAAAAACCCTGAACACTAGATTAAAAGGACTTTATTCGATTAGTTAAGACCAATTTACGAAACTTATGTTAATTTGGTGAAACATGACTTGCAAGTATGACAACCGTTGCAGGTTTTTGGTTTCTGTACCGTTTTAGTATCGCAAGGTTTTGATCCCTCTAGACTTAATAATATTTATTGAAAATGTTATGGTAGTTAGAATACTAAATGTATACCAACATATATAAATTTAGGAATTTACTGTTGGGTAATTAATTCTAAATAATTTATTCAACGTAGTTATTTTCAGATATCCAGTATAATTCTACTGCTACCATTCTGTTTGCGTGGCTGTCATAGAAAATTCATAGAAGACTCGTTACTCAACATATCTTGATGACTTTACTTGATTTAGAAAATAGACATTCTGAACTATAATTTCTATGTTTAGAAATACTTTAAATTATGAGGCTAATATGGTGAAAAATGCTCAGGAAGTCTGACGTAGATTGTTTTTCGATTTCTTTCTGAAATCTGGTAGGATTGAGTAAAACAATTGTTTAATTATTTTTTATATATCGAAACGATTCCATATTTATATTCCAAGTAATATTTTCATAGTAAAAGGTTGTATGAAAAGTTTATGAGATTTGAGTAATTATTTTTAGATGTGTGAATTTTGAAAGATGAATGTTATTGTTTGGCAGATTTATGTAAAGAGTTTCTTTTTAGCATATATATTTTCTTTTGGGTTTGTCCTTTTGTTTGATTGTCAAGTTGAAATAGTCATGTACTAAAAGTATTCTTAATATTGAAGTAGATTAGTATATAATGGCATGTGACTTGATTAATTATGTTTAAAGTAACCTGGAAAGTTATATTGATGAACGCCTAGAAATGGCTCCATACCAGTGGATGGTATATGAATAGAAACGAAACGAATATTGAACTTGGGATTTAATTATGGAATAATTTTGAATGGTTTGATACCATGGACGGTATATATTCAATTTGAGAAATAAGAACGGAATACGAAATGGACTTGGAATTTTATTGTTTGACAAGGTTTTTTTTTTTTTTTTTTTTTTTTGGTTGGCAAGCGAGGTTAAGGGGACCCCTATCCCTTTTTTAAATTTCGTGTGGAAACTTATATCAACAATCCGCTGTTGACGTGTTTCGAACCCACGACCTCTCCACTTTGTGAGAGGGGTGCTACCACTGAGCCACAGGCTCATTCGCAAAAAATGGTTTGGTAAGCCTGTTTTTAATGAGATCAGTAACTCGGTAATCCTGGCAGGATTCGAACCCCAGACCTCTAGTATCATCACCCAGAGGTTTTACCAGTTGAGCCCAACTGGCACCTGCAAAAAAATGGTTTGGTAAGCCTATTTTTAATGAGATCAGTAACTCGGTAATGCTGGCGGGATTTGAACCCCAGACTTCTGGTATCATCACCCAGAGGTTTTACCAGTTTGACAAGGGTTGTGTGATTGCTTGATTAGTTTAGTTGTTTTGGTAGTCGCCCAAGCATTAGTACATTTGCCGCACCTCTAGAATTAGGTTAAAGAAATTAATTATCAACCTAGACGGCTTAGCCTGCGGGTTGACTCTTGGATTATATTTGGGTATTTCCTAGACGGCTTAGACTGCGGAACTGACCCTTTAGACCTTCATAGCCTTCGGGGTTGGTCTAGGCGCCACATTAGAAAGCTCAAGGGGGATATTAGAGATCATGAGTTAGGCATACGTCAAGGCTAGCCAAAGCTTGCAAGTGAGCACCTACTTGGATTTTGGTTTCCGCGTAGAGGTTCTTAACCATGGTCAAGGCACACTGGTGCAGTGTGGGTATGGCAAATGTGTGGAGTGCATCCTGTGGGAGGTGTACTAGTGATTGGGCATAGGTTATGATTTTATGATTGTTAAACCCGAGGACCGGCTAGAGGCCAGGACGTGGTTTTGTGATTTTGGATTCGTTGTTTTGTAGTGTGCTAAAGCTTATGATATTGTAGTGCTTGGTGTTAATTAATGATATGGGTAAAAAAAATTTACTTGATTATGAACCGGAGGTAACTATGATTATGTGGAAGAACTGTGATGTTTTATTTATTATGGGAATTAATAGTAATAATTGGACTTGTCATTTTGGTAGATTACAAACTATGAATAGTTGGAATGAATCATTATTAATGGTTTGAATGAACGAAATGTATTTTCAAGTTGATACAAAGTATTAGATAACACGTAACGTGTATGTGATTTGGTTTATCTTTATTATATTTGTGTATTATATATTAACTCCATTTTGCAGGTGGATAGGTCAACTAATTTATTTTGTACAGGTGGATAGACCTATCCTTAAAGACAGTTGCTGCTTAGGTAATGTATTTGTATTATCGATCAATTAACATCGTAAATAGATAAATTAAAATTGGATAATAGAATTAAACATGTGATTATATAATGGACAAAGAGTTTAAATATAATGGAATTGATATCGTTTTTTACGTATGTTTATTGTCTTAGTATAGAAGAATTGTTCTTTAAGATTAATTATGTTGTTAATCATATGAGGGAACTGTATATTTATTATGATTATTTTGTGGGAATAGATTTCCCCCTTGTTTACTCATACCGGCTTTGTTTTGCACGTGGGTGTGTTCCATTTGGAATTCCATTTGGAATGCAGGCAGGAGAGGTTAGAGCTATGAAGCTGTGACAGACCGCTTGTTGGGACCAGTAGAGATCTTTAGATGTTTCAGTCATGTATTTTTTTGAAAGTGGTATTCATGTATTTTGTTGGCGTAAGTTATGTTGTATAATAGAATGGAATCAGGTGTACTTTTATTGTTTGGATTTTTCTTCACTGTATTTTATTTAAGATTTTTGTTGGATCTGGTTTTTGAGTTAGAAATTGTTGCGACCTGGGTTTATTTTATTTTTTTTAAATTCGGGTAGTGACAAATACCACACAGATATAACATAAGAAGAGATAATAGTGCGCCTTGTAGAGAAAATAATATACCTCGCTAACTGTATCAGGTATGTTGGAAGTAAGATCCCCAGGTTACCAAACTATATCCCAAGTGCAAAACTCAATTTGTATTCTACACTTATTAATATAATGACAATCATCACTCAAAGGCTCGTGTTTTCTACTCCATTTGTTGACTGATGGGAATGCATTAGGATTGTCTATTTTAATAACCTGAATACCCTTATGAAAGTATGTGTAATACCAGTACTACAAAAAAAAAAAAAAAAAAAAAAAAAAACTAAAAGTTAAATTTAATAGTAGTATTACAATAAAAACTAAAAATAGAAATGTCTATGTTTTACCTCTAGTACTTGCCAACACTCTGTAACTGCTTTACCCCCTTTACGACGCTTTCTTGGACGACAAACTAGATCTAAACAACCAATTAAGTTGGCGTAGGCAGCTCCACCCCAATCATAACTTCCAATGTTATTGACATTCTCAAGTGAAGCGAGATAGCCCAAACGAATTGTGCTTTGCACTACTACACAAAAGGCTTTTTACATCGGTTGAAGAATTTTTGTTTATATCGGCTACAATTCAAACGGTTTAATATTAGTATATTACATCAGTTATGTTTTGGTTTAAATCGATAGTCTTTTTCTATTAAAGAAAACAAATCGGTAATAGTGTAACTGATATTAATTGTTCACTTATTACATCGTATACATTGGAACAATATTATAGGTATTTGTTTTTTATATCGTATCAAATCAAACGATTTAATAAATCTTTCATCCTTTAAACTAAAACTGAAGTAAAAAGTAATGGGTCCAATTGTTTGGTTATATAATAGTTTTATTATCATATCTGCTGAAATAGGTGGATCCAATTATTTTTCCCCCAATTCTCTCCATCATCAAGAACACTAAACACACTAGTGTTTCAGTTGCTTCAAACTCCTCTCCTCTTATCTGATTTCAATGAACTTCGCGAAATCTTCGTTCCCACTAGTGTTCATGCTAAGTAGCATCAGTAATTTTTTTGGACACCATATTCGCAACGCAGTAAAATTCTTCTTTTGTTAAAACACTTCTTCAGTTTTCAAGTGTTTTGGAAACAAAGAGGAAAACAACTCCTGCCACTCAATCTAGCAACTTCTTTCAATTCGTAAGTTTTTATTCTTAATTTCAACTTCAACCTCCAGTTTTTTGTTTTTTTTTTTTTAAATTAGAAGAAGAAAAAACCTAATTACCAACCACACTTTAAATAAAAAACATCTAATTCTTAATAATAGGTCTGTCGTTTTCCCCAATTCAGTTGACGGGGATCGTATTCCCACAATTTTATGGTGTTGCTTTATTTTCTTGAACTTTCTACAAGTTCACACAATGAAAACCATAACAACTTCAATTTTATTAAAAAAAAATGTTTATAACTAACCCCAAGATGAAACAGTAGGAAAATTAATTACTTTTTGTTGAACTTCTAGCACCACTTGGTGTGTACTCAATTAATTACTCATTGCTGCTATAAGTTTTCTAAAGAGGTGTTTATGTTCTTCACTTCTAGGTACAAAGACAGTGCGGCGAGGCAAGTGTTACATTTCAACTTCAAGGTAAAAGTTGATTCCTTTTCATCTTGTTATTATTTTTTTTTTTTTTTTTTTTTGGTTATCAATTTTTATACCCATATTATGTTTAAGAACTTTTTTTGTTAGTATTTTTTTTTTCTAATCTGGAGGCTTATTTTTGTTAATAAATAGTTCTTCAACCTAATTTCTGTGAGCTATATTATCTTAGTAATGGTTTGTGTATTATTAAGTAGTGAAAATTAACTTAACTAGTCTAGTCAAGTGATCAAAATTCCATAATAAAGTAGCTAAATGCTTCATCTTGCACACTAAATTGACGCATTACCAACTTGATTGATTAGTAGCGCACCCACACAACACATTTACATCCTTTAGTTAGCCGTACTCCATTATTGTGTTCCTCTTTGATCAATCTGTTATGCGCCTTGTAAACCAGCTTCAATAGCTTGGAGCCCCTAAAATATTACTGACCTTAGTCCCCTCATAAGCAATCATACCTTGGCCTTGCTCATTTCTATTCAATCAACTAGTATTTTGCCTAAGTTTTTTGCTAAGTTATATTTTATTAAAACTGTAAGGAAATATGAATTACATCAGTTTTACAAAGGTGAGACTACATTCAGCTGAATTTGTAATACCAAAGTATACTAGTATGTTCGTTCTCTAATCGCATACTTTTATAATCGTTCAGAAGTAAGTACAATACAATAGTATGTATAGATTGTTTCTTAGGTCCTGAATAAATCTTGACTTGCATGTTGCAAGTCTAGATCTCGTAGCACTAGCTGCACCAACCCCAATGGCTACTTTAGCTGCCTTCGATTTTTGTACACTCTTTCGAACTGGAATAGGTTCTAAACATTCCACTAGACCCCATTCTCCTATATTTTTCTGACTCTCCCTTATATATAACCTGATCTTACATGTGTAAATTTGTCCTACAATCTTTCTTTGTCCATCCCACCATCAATATTATTTTTACAAGTTCCATGGATAAGTTTAGAGCATTTCCACAGCTTGGCCTGAGTACTTTGAAAGTTTTATCGCAATACCCAATCTGTCCATGAGTACTCTAGCTATTATAATCTCTCATATTATCAACCTGCAGCTGGATATTCACTTCTTCACTTGATCAAAAAATTTCAACCAAGTGCCCCTTATCAATAGCTAGGCTTCTAAAGTCACACAAGTCTGTCTTCACATGCTCTTTCTTCTCAGCTTCTTCCGCACATCTTTTGCATACCCTAATTGATATATCATCATATCAAGTTTATTGGGTTGATTCCGTTGGAAACTTCTCTGGCTCCAATATAAGAGATATTGTGAACAAGTAAGTCATGGTGAATTTCATATGAATTTAACAAGGATTATACAGTTTTTTTTTTCCTACTCTACTAAGTTTTCAAATGTTTTAAAGAGCGATCAATGCTGCTATTGCTCTTAAAGAAGGACGAAAAATGAATAACACTCCACCTTGGGAAATGGTCAAGGTAACTTATCTATAATTAACAATTAGTGTACATTATACACAAAATTGTTATTTTATACAATACTTTGTATAACGATGACATTTGTATCTATGTAGTGCCCTGTGCAACAGGGTAATATGGAATGTGGTGTTTATACTATGAAATTTATGAAGCATTTTCTGGAACATCCTTCTCAGTCAACCAAGTCCAAGGTCCTTACTTGTTAATAACTACTTATAGTATGTAATGATATTTTTCTTCAAATTTAATGTAACATCAATATATTTTCTCTTAGATTCTAGAACTTGCAAAGATTCCGATATATAAAGACGATGAGCTAAATGAAACACGTCTCGAGTTGATGGGATTTCTCTCAGATTATATATCAAACCTACAGGTACACCTATTTTTTTTCCTCTTCTATTTATTTATTAATTAATTTTTTATTCCCAGCAAGCAATTAAATTGACAAAATTAATTAACCTTGGACAAAATTATCTCATTTACAATGACTCTTTGGTAAATCTTATTTGCTTGAAATATCTTTGACACTATTGATAAGTCTTGGTGTTGTTCATTTATTCTGACTTGGTCCAGTTGAGGACACTAGTTGAGATTCATTAGCCCCAAAATAAAGCTTAAACTCGTATTTATATGAATTGCCACTTGAAATACTAACCTAGTATTACATGAATGCTTGGGAATAGCATATTTATTCCAAATAAGGGTAGTCTGCATTATATTTTCATTCTCTAACCTAACTACATGATGATACACAAAGTATATAGTGTAACACCTTTGATAGTATGTTGTATTTTTGCTTATGAGACTATATGTTTCTTAATGGTTAGTATGCCTTGTCATATTGCTGCTAGTTCAAGATTTTTTTTATTTTTTTTTTTATCAAGGTAGAAATTTTATATAAACCCATGTCTCAAAACATACAATTCTGATCAGCATGTTTCCAAAAGGAAACCCCGTCAGATCAGATAATATGCTCCCTAATACACACAACCGTGAAGCCAATACACAAATATAAAGAAAACTTCTAAGAAAACATCACTCTAAGAGGACAACCCTTGCAACCTGTAACAATGAGAGAGAGTATTCGCATTGGTGCTTCAGAGCTCTTCTCTGCCTAACTGACCTGTCTAGATGGTGGCCACAAATAATGTTTCAGCTCACTAGAAACAAAGTATCCCAGCCATGTCTTGGCTTTGTTGATACCGACATTGCTTTGTACTTTGTTCATACCGATCATTTTGTTATATATGGAAGAAAATAACTACTAGTACATGTATGATTGAAATTATCTATTTATCATATTTCCATTTTTGTTTTGCAAACCATTTGTTGTGAAGGTTCTGCAAACTTTGAAGGAAACTTTAACTTTCGGAGGAGAATTAGTTGGTTTATTTATTTGTAGTTTTTTTTTCTTTTGTTGAACTTCAGTTTTTAGAAGACAATTACTTAATGTTGGTTTCAACATGTTGTTTTTTCTTTTACGTGTAACGCATGGTACTGAGATTGTTACAGTATTGCTAATATTATTGATATTTCAATAAATGGATGTTTGACACATATTGTATTTGATTGCTTGAAAAGATGACCCGAAGAAATATCTGGGAATAGTTTTGCATTTTAATAGAATTGCAGGATTATGAATCAAACTAATTATAATATTAGAAAAAAAAATCAAAAATAAATATATCAGTTGGATATTATCTGGTGTAAATTTTTTTGCAAATTATATCAGTTCTATGAATTCAATACAACGTTTGTTAAAATAACTGATTTAATAACTTAGCTATTACATCGGTTTAGATAGTTTCCAACATCAGTTTTGGTAAAATTTATAACATTTGTACCATCAACCGATATAAAAAAAGAGTTTTTTTATATCAGTTGTTCAAATATTATATCAGTTTATACTTATTTAACTGGTGTAAAATGTTTTGCAAATTATATCAGTTCTATGAATTCAATACAACGTTTGCTAAAATAACCGATTTAATAACTTAGCTATTACATCGGTTTAGATAGTTTCCAACATCAGTTTTGGTAAAATTTCTAAGATTTGCACCATCAACCGATATAAATAAAGAGTTTTTTATATCGGTTCATTGTTCAAATATTATATCAGTTTATACTTATTTACGGATATAAATACTATTATTTATAATATCGTTTGTTAAAATAACCGATTTTATAGAAAATACAAATTATATCATTTTTTATTATTTTTTACATCGGTGGTTTTAGAAAAAAAAAACCCCGATATAATATAGTTTTTATATCAGCTTTTAGCCAATATAAAATGTGATTTTTGTTGTAGTGTTGGGAACTTGGAATTAAAACTTCACCAAGTGCATATAACATGAATGCCCTTATTGATGTTTCTTGGTTAGCTCGATTTGGGTCTTGTCCCCATGACATATACTTAGTTTTTAATACACTGTTTTAAAGTTACACTTGTATATAAAATTTAAAGTTATAATCTCTACATGTAAACAATATAATATATGGTAAATTACTTACCGGATTATTCTTTAACCGATGACACACATGTGTATCAGGATCATTTGATACAATAGGTAATGTATTTGGATCGATAACTTCATTTGAAATCGTTGGAATCTCAAATATATCTGTTTGCTTAGCTTTAGTCACTTTTTTACTTCCTCTCCAAAGAAGATCAACAATTTTTTTTTTGAACTTTTGGAAGAAGAACCTTCTCCAGACATACTATTTCAAAAATATTTCTGGTTAGACCTCAAAGTGTAAACAACTAATTAGATAGAAATACTATATGAAAAATCATAATATTATATAGAAACTCAATAATACAAATTATATGATATAGAAACAAAAAAAAAATGATATATCAATGATTATAATTTTTTTTACATACCTTTTCTTCTTGATGATCTTTTTTTTTTTTTTAATTTTTTTGGTTGTTGTTGTTGATCTTCGAATCCACGTTTTTTTGTTCTTGATGATCACTTGATTTCTCCTTTTAATGTATCTCTTTTCATTCAATTGTTCATATAAAAAAGTAGAAGTTTCTGGCGGTTTAGCAAAGTTCCAAACTTATATAAAGTAAACTTGAACAAATAAAGGTAAAGAAGTAAAATACTAAAAAATATTTTGCATGTAAATTTTTTGTTGTCAAAATAGTGAAGTTAGAGAATGCTACGTGGCAAAAAAGTGGTGATAAAGATGGAGGAGTATTATTAAATGTTATTTGTATCACCAGCCGAAGTGTGTTAAAAGCTGGTGGAGAGATATGACAAAATGGCTTGGAGTTCATTTTAACATTTTTTGCTATATATAGAAATAGCAATAGCAAAATGTCAGAAAGTTCCTATAGCGGTTGGAGATGGTCTAAAAAAAAGAAGAAGAAAAAAAAAAAAGGGATTCAGCAGCATTTGAGGTGCCCGCTAAATTGGAGCAAGTCCACAATATTTCTTCGTATGTATCTTATGCCTATTATGTTCTGCTGATCTGCACTTGTAAAACTAGAATCGACATTAAGTTTCACATAGTGTAATGCACATCCGTTGGATATATTACATAAATGGAGATCTACCAGAACATCTCTATTGCGACATTTAATTTGATGAGGTTTTTAGGTGCCATTATGCGCTAGATTTTAAGATTTTATAGCAACTCTTGTTTTCTGGAATTGTGAAAGATCAATTGTCGTTCATAATATTTTGTATATATAATAAATTATTTTATTATTAAAATTACAATATATGTTAGATTGACTTATAATATATAAATATTTTTCTACGATAATTGGAAATTAACTTTTGAAATTTGTAAAAAATTGTAAAGTGGGTGGGGATCGGCTATTGCCAAGCTACTATTTGCCACTACCAAAGTGCCAAGGTGCAATTAGACTTATTCGTCCTCAAATATATTATTGAAACCTCTTCATTCTTAAACCAAAAATTTTAACAAAATCCAAAGTATATATAAAATTAGTTGAGTAACTTGTTTAAATCTCACTAGGGTTCATTGCACCCATACATGATAGTGTTTTATTTATCCCACAAATCCCACACCAAAAATTCACAACGTATAAAATTAATCGGTAATATTTAGGTTAGATGCGAACAGGGAGGGATCTACAGGTTGGCTTGACCAGGCTGAAGCTCGGGGTGAAATTTTGAGAAATTGGTACTTATAGTAATATCGAAGCCCGGCCACCATACAAAAAAAATTCTTAGATTATTGTATACAAACCCTACCCATTTTGGATTACTGTATATAAACCCAACCCAAAATTAAATCTTGGATCCGTCCTAAGATGCCAATAAGTCTAACAGAAAAATAGACCTTGACAATAATAAATATAAGCTTGCCAAAAGTCTAACAGGAAAATACACCTTGCCAATAACAAATGGACAATCTATATTTTGGGTTTTCAAAAAACTAGATCCGCGCTGGCTTTACTGAAGGCTGGCTCAGCCCAAAAATTTAAAACATTTTATGGGAATTTTGGTTAAACAGTGGGCCCACACAGAAGTACAAAACTTTTTGCGTAATTATTAGTTTGAACAATATGCTAGTTCAACTTTTTCAAAATTGTCGGCGCAAAAACTTGAGTAAAAGAAGTTATATAATTTTGAAATTACTATCTCACCCTCATTTCTTAAAACTTATACCTAAAATATGAGTGAAAAAATATTTAAAATATAGGGGTAAATAGGTCATAAAATAAAATATGACCATGATTGGGTGACAAAGGCTTACTGTTCCAAGTCAAGCAAGCCTCATTAGTAAGTAGCAAGATGAAGCAGTCTTGGTGGTATCCATCCCTCAATGTGGTTGGGGTAGCTCTACATCAGTTTGAATGAGAATTTATGTCGTATTTGTTTCTGATAGCTTCAGTCTGACCTACAACAATAAGAGTGTCCAAAAGTACAGTCTGGTTCACCATGATATATGTGGATTTCCAAATAAATAACCCAAAAGCTTGCACATTCATCCTTTGAAGCCAACCAATCATTATGGCAGTCAAAACATATCTACTGTGTTGGAGTCATATTTTTGAAATACACAGGTCTGAAGTTCCACTTACTAAGAAACCAGATTGCGAGTGTGTATATACATTCAACTATTCAAGTGACAGGTGGTGCATAGTTTCGGGTTAGGGCCATTTTTTTACCAATTATTCAATGCGAAATAACTCGGTAATACTGGTGCGAACTAATACTCTCATCCACACAAGTTGTTTGAAATAAACCTGGTAACTGGTGAAACAAAAATTTAGTCAAACTTGTATATTATTCGAATACTTTTTAGAGTAAATATTCTTGTCTCTCTTCCAAGCAACAAAGTCTCTCTCTTTCTTTTCCTCTGCAACAATTCTCTCTCTTCCTTCTCTTCTCTTTTTTCTTTTCTCTTGGCAAAAATTGCAAATCAGTCTTTCTTCATATTTTATACATCATCATAGCAAGATGGAAGAACAAACTAAACGAAATCCAAAGGAATTCCAAAAAAAAGAAAAAGAGAAACTTGAATGTGTTTTAATTAAATTGAAGAAACAATCTCATCAATCTATGAAGGCGATAGATCTGATAAAGATCAAAGATTGGGATTTGTTTGAATAGATCTGATCAAATATCAAAGATTGAGATTTGTTTATATAGATCAGATCTGATAGATCTGATCAAAGATTGAAATTTGATAGATCTGATTAAAGATCAAAGATTGAGATTTTTGGTGAAATTAAATCAATTATTATCATTGTTCTTTGATATGGGCATTAATTCTTAAAATAAATAGAATATAGAAATTGGTTTGTGGAGAAATTATGAAGAAGAACATATTGAATGATTTTTTTTTATTTCCATAAAAATGAAGAGCTTTGTTCTAATACTCCTAGGAATACTTTAATTATTGTATGTTATTGCAACATTGGGACAGTTGTCACAATATTTTTTTAACTTGTAATTTTATTAATATATTTATTTATCTATATTATATTGTGCATGGACACACAAACTTGGGGAGACAAACATAACTAGACAAAGACAGAATATGGGCTTAAGTCGTTATGTTTCGAATTGGGCTTCTTATGGCTTTAACAAGTCCAAGTTCAACAAAACACATATTCAACAGTTTCTATTAACAGTTCGGATAATTACAAGAAAACCGTCTCTTAAATCTTCGTCTCTTTCTTACTCTCTCCAGCAGATCGTCTCTTTGTTACTCTCCTCAAATCATCACTTTTGAATTGCAATTCTCTAAAAAGAGAATTGAGGTTGTTGGTAATTGCTTTATGATAATGTTTTGAAGGGAGAGGAGGATGATAATGATTATATGGTATGGTGCCCTGATAACAATGGTTCTTTCTTGGTTAGTTCTGCTTTCAGTGAAATTAGGGGAATAAGCAATGAGGCTGAATGGTGTTACTTTATCTGGGATGCAACCAATCATCCTAAAGTCTCAACTACAGTTTGGAAGTTGATAAGAAATGGAGTGGCAATAGAAACAATAGCACAATCAGTTGGTGTGGCTTTAACATCATGCTGTAGAACATGTTATAATGGAGAGGATGTGATCAGCCATGTGATATGGGAATGTCCATTTGCACAAGTCATTTGGAGGTGGGTAAGACAAAGATTCAGATGCCCAAATCTCTTGGGTTCTTTGAAACAAGCAATGAGAATGGAAAGGGGGTGGAGTCCACTCATTAAACAGTTGTGGGCAGCAGCAGTGGTGGGTGGAATGGTGGCTCTTTGGCAACAGAGAAATGCTATGGTTTTGGATAATGCTAACCCACAAAGTGCATACTGTCAGAAATTCATTTCAAAACAAGTGCAGTTAGCTGCAAGACTCTCTAAAGCTAATGCTTTCAACTCTGCTTTAGAAGGAGACATTTTGGAAACTTGGTTCATTAATGCAAGGTATGGTCCACAAGGTTGGGTGAAAGAATGCAGATGGCTTCCACCTCCTCCTATGATTGTGAAAGTTAATACTGATGCTGCGGCAACAGCTTCAACAGCAGGAATTGGAATGATTTTTAGAAATCATCTTTGTGAGTTTAATATGGTGGCATGGCAGAATGTTGGGTTGATGAATAGTTATTTGGCAGAATGTTTAGCCATTGTTTCAGCATGTGAAATTGCAGTGAATAATGGATGGTTTCATTTATGGATCGAGACAGATGCCGAAGCAGTTGTTAGTTCGTTCAAACAACAAAAAATCCCGTGGATTATGAGGAACGGATGGAACAAAATAGTGAAAAAGATGTCATTTCTTATGCTTTCATCAATTTGGAGGGAAGCTAATTTTCCAGCGGACAAAGCGTCGAAACAAGCGTTGAAGGAAGTTCTGAAAGTGATGAATGTGCATGTAGGGAAACTACACTGGTTGCAGAAGTGGGAAAATCCAGACATGATTTACTATAGATTTTCTTGATAGTTTTAAAGTTTGTAAATTCAGAACTGAATAGGTGAGGGGTACAGTTGTTATCCACCTCACAAATTGTATTTTTTGTTATCTATATAATACTTACTTAACAAAAAAAAGGTAATTGCTTTTTGTGGAATTATAAAAGGTGAGTAGCTTTCAAATTTGAATTTTTCTAATTGCTTTTTTGACTGTTAAAATTGAGGTTGTAACATTATTCTAATCATATTTTTTTTCAATACGTGATTCATTATCTAATCAAAATTTTGTAATTTAGGTTGTAGGAGTAGCTATTATAATTTCGATTTTGATAGTGGGGCGAAGTTGTTTTGTTAGCTTCGAGGTTTAGATAATATAATTTTAAAGTTACAGGTTGTATTTTAGCTAATTCTAATCGCCAATAACTCTTCAGTAAATCATGAGTCAGACCAACATTAACTTAATTTACATGTTCTGAGTAGAGGGAATGATTCGAATAGAAGTCGGAATAAAGAACGGAAGTGAGAGAATATAAGTTAGAATAAAAGAAGGGATAGTTGTTGGGGTTGTGAGAAATGGAAGGGTTGGAATTGGAGGCAGAGGGAAGGTTGGATTAGTGGGCATGCTAGGCATAGTAGGGAATGTACTTGGTAATGTAGGCATGTTACACATAGTGGAAAGAGTAGGATTTGTAGGTAAAGGAGGTAATGTAGATTTAGGGACAGTAGAAACTGTAGCCAAAGGTGGTAATATGGGCAGTGGTACAGTGGGAACAACATGCAAGACAGGGGCTGGAGGAGTGTAATAGATGGCGAGCAACAAGGCTTACATCAATCCTTGAGAATGACAAAACGACAAATAAAATTAAGATGAACTGGTTGCATGAATCGGTTCACGGGGCCGTTGAGTGATTCAATTAGTGATTCCCACTAATAGCCCTTTGTGTTCCACTTGCTCCAAGCTGCAAGTCTATTTTAATTTCTGCAATTAGCATACCAATCATATCCATGAGTCAGTTCAACCATATCCAAAACAACCCATGAGAAAAGAGATTACAAAAACTGTACAACCCATGAGTCAACATTAAATTTAGTCTTTATCTAAATATTCTATAGTTGCAGATGGCCTTCAAAAATATATTTTCCAATAAATATAGTACAATCACATATAACCTTCGTATTCTATATTATAAGTTGCATTGAGTCGGTTGAGGGGACAAATTTAAAGGATATACAAGCGTTAATGGGGTTAAGTTTCTTTTGTCGATCCAAATCAAAATCCACAAGTGCCTGTTCCAATTAGAAATTCTATTTACGATCATCCTCCTTTAACTGCCTTCGAAAATTCAATCAGAATAGAAATTCAATCTATGAAACTTGATCTATTCAAACGATCATCCTCTTTCTTCAAAATCCATCTCGATGATTTATCAGGTACAAATTTTTTGTTAACTGAATCTATAAATTGATGTTTCTAATGATGATTTCTTTAACATGTTAATCTAATCAACTAACTCTGCTACTCTGATCACACAATCACATGTTGCTATAATTATGTTTCCCAAGGCTGTAAATTGCTGCTCAAAATTATAACCCTAGAGCTTCCAATGAGTTAGATTCCCCAAGTTTAGTTTTTTAGTTTGAAGAGTAGAAATTGGAATAGAAATACAAAATGTTTGGTGGGTTAAACAAAGCGGAAGTAATCCTGCAGTGTAGTCGAGTAGTGTTAAAATAGCGCCACCCACATTGCGACACCACAATCTGTGGGGTTAAATCTTTCATTATTGTGTCCTCTTCTTCTGCTGCTACAATTCACAGAGATAACCGACTTAACAATAAGTTTTTTTTGTTCGCTAAGGGTCTTTCGTATTAGTAAAAAAAAAAGATAACATTTACGAGCATATTACTTAAAGGTAACAATACAATGGCAAAACCATGTTTTGCCAAAGGTAACAGTACAAGGGCAAAACCATGTCTTGCCATCGCCGAGTTTAAGACAATATTTGTTTCCTTCACATATCAATTATTAACTACACAACGTTAATTTTTTAGTTTAGTATAATGGAAGATAAGTGAAATAATAATATGCATTACAAGCATAATTGTCAAAGGATGAATAAAGGTTGAAACTAACGTGGCGAAGCCACGGGTATAACTAGTATAATGATATATGTAAATAGGATTCATACCAGCTTGGTAATTGGGAATGTTTTCACCTACTAATAACAACTTGTTGAGTAAGTGTTTTCACCTCTTGTGATACAACAACTTGAGATAAGTCCCTAGAGCCGTTAACAATAACTTTACTGACTTTATCCTTCTCACCAATGCCAGAGTTGTTTCTCTGCTCTGCTGTAGGGGTACTACATACTCCAACCAATCAAAAGCAGCCACGTGGCACAGTCACTCATCCACCAGGTCGCCACGCTCTCTACCTGCTAGTAGCTCATCCACAACAGCTCGACCTCATAACGAGCAGCGGCCTGCTTACACACACGCGCTCTCATTCAATGCACAGAATATTCTCATCAGTTACATAATTAATTCACAGGGATGATCCACGCGCGTTACACATTTAATCCTCATTATGATGACGGAGAATCTGCAAGATCCACGATCCACGCCTTTCTACCTTCTATAAGAACAGAACTACGATGGCTTGATCTCTAAGTTCAATCCCCTCGAGCTAAGAGTACGTAGGCAATCTCGATCTCAACGAGGTGCAGCCACCCCGACCTAAAATCTCCCCCTTTGGTCAAGTCTCCCAGCGACCTGACCTAGTAGTGGATTAATCTAGAAATAGGTTAATACATTTGGCGCCGACTGCAAGGAATTCGATATAATCGAAAACCCAAACCCTCCCACCCTTCTCAAAGTCATCTATTCAAATGACTACCCCAGAATTAACTATCAATGATCTGCATGCTCAAATCACTCTTTTGCAGGAAGAAAATGCACGCCTGAAAGCCGCACAAACCAACCCCCAACAAGGTGAAAATAGCGGACATGGAGTCATTCCTGCTGATGATTCCAACCAGAAATTCGAACAACTCAGCCAACAACTGGCAGAGTTCAAAGCCTCCCAGGCTCTCTTTCACCACTCCAAGAGCCACACCGCGGAGCAACTTGCTGTACAGTCCCTCCAGCAGTTCCAGGAGTCTCCTTTCTCCAAGGAGATCCTTGAACATGATTTGCCGAACAAGCTGAATGCCCCAAAATTCGACCAATATGCCGGAGTCGGAGATCCAACCGACCACATCAAGGGATTCTGGAAATCTCTTCCTCTGATCAAGGAGGATCACCTTTTATGTTTGTTGTTCCAGTCTAGTCTCATCGGACCTGCTCTCGACTGGTTTCTGAGAAACTACAAATAGTGCTAATCTAACAGTTCAATATTCAAACAACTTAAACGATATGCAGAAAGTAAATAACACACAGAAATTTTTAACGTGGTAAAACCCAATATGGGAAACGTCCACGGTTGTCCTCTCGACAACAAATAATCCACTAGATGAAAAGAGATGTACAAACCTATCAACTACCTGCACTCACTGCGAGTTGATACTCCTGGTTATCTCTAACACCTTGACTTCACCAGAGCACCTTGATGTACGCACAAGACACTCGACTTCTTGATGAACACACAAGAAGACTCGAAGCCGATCTATGTAACAAGCTTACACCAGAGTTCCTTGATGAACACACAAGGATACTCGACTTCTTGATGAACACACAAGAAGACTCGAAGCTAAATCAATATAAACAATAATGAAGAAGAAGATGAATGGGGAAGAAGAAGATGAGTTCAATCACCAAAACCACCTAAACCAAAACCTAAACAAACTCCAAGAAACAAGAGGTGAATTGGACGGCCAAAGAACTGGCTTGTTCTTTGGAAGAGAAACCCTATATATACTTAGGGTTGGAAACCAAGGAAAATGGGCCGAAATAGTGAAAACCCATATTGGACGTACGTACGTCGATATGACGTTCGTACGTCTCCAAACGAAAATAAGCCTACTGCCTACTTGGACGTACGAACGTCCTGTAAAGGTACGTACGTCCAGAACACAACCTTCCCTGCTGACATACCATACGTACGTACGTCCTTAAGAGGTACGTACGTCCTGAACCAAAAACCACACTAATGACACACAACGCGAAGACAAGGACACGGGACGACGTGCGTACAATCAGGTTCTTAACAATGAACTCAAGGCGAAATAACCAAGGACACTTTGTCACAAAATTGATGTCAAACCACTTCGTGCCGGTTTCAGTTTCACCGTTTGAAATCAGGATCCATCAGCTCCTTTGCAGAGCTCGAGAAACAATTCGTCATCTTCTACATCCACAACAAGAAGCGCCCAGTCACCATCGATTCCATCTTCAAAGTCAAGCAGCGAGATGGTGAGTCACTAAGCGTTTTCTTTGCTCGTTTTAAGTCTGAATTACACTCAATTCAGGATTTTGCAAAGGAGCACGAGACCTTTGCAACCATCGCATTCACTCACGGTCTGACCCAGGGGTCCGACCTCCACAAGTCGCTAGCCATGAAGCGACCTTCATCCCTTGACGAGCTCTACCTAAAGGTAGATCGTTATATCAAGCTCGAGGAAGCCCTCACTGGGAGGGAGAAGAATCACGTAGTTAGCAATGTGGAGTCTGACTCAACCAAGCGACCTCGGTCAGATGGCAAGAGGTTCAAGGGTAAGTCGTTGCCTACTGAGCAGCGAGAGTATCACCGGTTCACAAGACCAGCCGGTTACATATTCGAGCGAATCAAGCACAACCACTGGTGTAAGATTCCTACCTTCACACAGCTGGAGGATACATCTGGACGACCGTACTGCAAAGTCCACAAGGTACAATGTCATCAAACAGATGACTGTCGCGTTTTGAAATGCGCACTGCAAACATGGGCCGATGAGAAAAGGCTCAACAATTGGATCCTCGGAAGGAATGAGGAATCCACAGGCAAACGGGTGAGGAAAGAATCCAGAACGCCTCCCCGTTCCCCAAAAAGAAATCACAGCAAGGCCAGAACGGCCTCAACAAGCCCAGTCCGCAGCAGAGGGCGTAGCCTCTCCCAACGTTTAGGTCCAACAGGAGACCTACGCGACCAAATCAACAAGAAGGTCGCACATAAGATCGACAGCGACAGTGAATCGGACAGTCATGTAGTCTACATGATTGACGAATCCAACCACACCCCTGTCTCTCGAGAGAAGAAGAGATGAGTAGAGCATCTTCATCATGTCTACTCCATCACTGGCCGAGCAACTCGTTTCAACATCCCTGCCCGCCAAGAGTTCGACATCACTTTCACTGAGGATGACCTCAACAAGGTCGTTACTCCTCACAACGACGCCCTTGTCGTCGAGCTGCGGATTGCAGACTACACCATCAAGAGGGTATTCATAGACCCTGGCGCATCATGCAACATCCTCATGTACAGAACCTTCAAAGACATGAGGTTGCCTGATTCAGTTCTCATCCCAGATTTCACTCCTATCTTGGGCTTCAACAGTTCAAGAGAGGATCCCAAGGGTGAAATTCTGTTGCCCGTCACCGTGGGCAGGAAGGAAGACAAGGTCGTTATGACCACCAAGTTCAGCATCCTCAATATCGCAAGCAAGTACAATGCGATTCTGGGTCGAAAGTGGATCCATGCTATGAGAGGTGTGCCGTCAACGTATCATCAAGTATTCCGTTATCCTGACCCTAATGGGATAATGGAACTTCGCGGCAATCAAAACACCACACAGGAATGCCATGGCATTGTTGAAGCTGTACCACAGTCAAAGCCATCCACCTCTGGAGCCAAGGATGCTGAAGTCAAAGGAAAGAGCCCAATCTCACCAGAGGCTCAACAGGGCGACAACAAGTCAAAGAGCCCTTCCAAAGAAAACAGTGAAGCCACCAAATAGCAACTACAGAAGGAGCTAGCGGGCTCCCCCAAGCTAAATCTCGGAAGTACTGATCCAGGTGTATGTGTGAACATTGGGTCAGAGAATGACCCGAGATATATCTATGTAGGTGCAGAGTTGAAGGAAGATAAGTTCAATAACTTTGTAAATTTTCTTTCAACTAATAAAGATGTTTTTGCTTGGTCGTATATCGATATGCCTGGTATAGATCCATCAATTGCATGTCATAAACTACGGGTCAATCCCAATTATCGACCTGTAAAGCAAAAACCAAGAAGGCTTGCTCCCAAATTTCATCCAACATCGTACCAGTCTTAAAGAAGAATGGGAAAACAAGAGTCTGCATCGACTTCACAAGTTTGAACAAAGCTTGTCCTAAAGATTCATTCCCACTGCCACGAATCGATAGGCTAGTCGATCAGACATGCGGTTTTGAGCTACTGTCATTCATGGACGCATACTCAGGGTATAACCAGATCCCAATGTACGAGCTTGACCAAGAGAAGACCTCTTTCACAACAGAGCAAGGTATTTTTTGTTACAAGGTTATGCCATTCGGGTTAAGGAATGCAGGAGCGACCTATCAAAGACTGGTCACCAGAATGTTCGACGACCTCCTAGGTTGAACAATGGAAGTCTACATTGACGACATGCTAGTAAAGAGTGACAAAGAACAAGATCATTTGTACAATCTCGACCAGGCATTCCAAAGATGAAGACAATACAGAATGCGTCTTAATCCAAAGAAGTGTCTGTTCGGGGTTGCATCAGGAAAATTACTCGGCTACCTAGTCACTAGACGGGGCATTGAAGCGAATCCCGACCAGATCAGAGCCCTGATCGACATGCCAAGCCCAAAAACAAATAAACAAATCCAGAAACTCAACGGCATGGTGTCAGCTCTGAACAGATTCATCTCCAGAGCTTCAGACAAATGCCGACCAATGCTTCACATCTTAAAGAAGGGGGCTACATATGAATGGACAGAAGAATGCGAGAAGGCCTTCAATGATCTCAAAGCATATCTGTCTACTCCACCAGTTCTCACAACGCCCAACGATGGAGATATACTGGGCGTCTACCTCGCAACATCAGATTTTGCGATCAGTGCAGTACTTTTTAAAGAAGAAAACCAGGTCGAGCAACCTATCTATTTCACAAGCAAAGTCTTACAGCAGTCCGAAATAAGGTACACACCTCTCGAGAAGTTAGCATTAGCCTTACTTTACGTTGCATGCAAATTCAAACCTTATTTCCAAGCGCACACTGTAAAAGTAATCACCGACCAGCCACTACGCCATATTCTTGAAAAGAAGAACAAAACAGGTCGTATGGCTCGATGGGCAGCCGAGTTGGGTGATTACACTTTTGAGTTCGTTTCACGGCAGGCCGTCAAGGGCCAGGTCGTTGCAGATTTCTTGGTAGACTATCCAGCAGAGGATACCAATTGGGAACCAGAACCTGAAACAAGGCAAGTCCAATACAGCCCTCCTGACACATGGCAGCTGTATGTGGATGGTTCCCACAACTCCAACGGAAGTGGCATAGGTGCTGTATTAATTTCTCCCGAGGGTTCACAGCTCGAGAGATCAACTCGTCTCGACTTCGCGACCTCCAACAACGAGGCCGAGTACGAAGCCCTAATCCAAGGCCTACAAATGGCCATCGACCTACAAGCAATTCGCCTAAAGGTGTACAGTGATTCACAACTGGTAGTCAATTGAGTTACCAGTAATTACCAGATCAATGGAGTCAACCTAATCAGGTATGCTAGCAAAGCAAAGGAGCTCATCAACAAGCTCAGTTATTTCACAATCGAGCACATACCGAGAGATGACAACAGGCATATTGATTCATTGGCATTCTTAGCATCTAAGATCGAGTCAGACAGACCGCGGGCTCTCACTATAGCAATCAGTACATAGCCCGCATATCTATTCAAGGAAGAAAATGTTCATCAAATCTCTGATCTACTAGAGACAACTCCAGCAGATATCCAAGGGACTTCGATGGAGCATTTCATTATTTACCTTCAAACTGGTGTCCTACCATCCAACAAAAAGGAAGCCAGTCAGCTGGTACATAAAGTCACAATGTACAAACTCCATGAGGGTAAACTTTTCAGAAAGTCCGCAACTGGTTTGTTATTACGGTGCCTAATTCCCAAACAGGGCCAGATGATATTTCAAGAAATCCATGAAAGGGAATGTGGAAACCACTCTGGAGGGCGAAACTTAGCCCACAAAGCAATCTCCCAGGGATACTTCTGGCCAAGAATGAAGGAAGATGCCAAGAAATTCGTTTTGAAGTGCGTAGAATGCCAACGATTTGCTGATAAGCAACATCAGCATCCCAATGATCTCATCAACATCACTACACCATGGCCATTCCACATGTGGGGGCTTGATATCATGGGCCCCCTAATCAAAGAGAAGAAATCAGAAAAGAGATTCGTTCTAGTGGTCGTCGACTATTTCACTAAATGGGTGGAAGTTGTTGCACTAACCAACGTTACTCAAGCAGATGTTCAGAGATTCATGTGGGAAAACATCATCACAAGGTTTGGCCTACCAAAACGGGTAGTCACAGACAATGGTACTCAGTTCGTTGGCAAAAACATCAAGGCTTTCTACGACCTATGGAAAATCGAAAATTCAAGGTCAACGCCTAGATATCCACAAGCCAACGGCCAGGTCGAAGCTGCAAATCGACAGATTCTAAACAACCTAAAGAAAAAGCTCGAAGATCAACACGATCAATGGCCACAACAGTTGGAAAACATCCTATGGGCTTACAGAACAACCCCTCGTACATCCACTGGGATGTCACCATTCAGTCTATGCTATGGAGTTGAGGCCGTTATTCCCACTGAGTTAACATTTGGAACGACCAAATCCCTTTTGGTCGATACAGAGCTTAACAATCAGGTCTGGTCATTCGGAATTGATCTCCTCGAAGAGCGACGAAATCACGCCGTTATAAAGCTTGAGCAGTATCAACAACGACTAAAGCGAGCTTATAACAAAGGTGTACGACCTAGATCTTTTCAACCAGGAGAACTAGTCCTAAGGAAAATGTTCCACAACAAAAGGAAGAATATTATTAGCAAGCTCAATGCCAACTGGGAAGGACCTTACATCATCACCAAGGTTCAAAGCAACGGTTCTTATCGTCTTCAAACACCAGAAGGGGAGATCGTTAAGAACCCATGGAATGCTTATCACTTGAAAAAGTTTTATCAATGAAATGTAAGCATCTATTCATTACATTTCAATATATAAACTCATCTTTGCCTTCATGTCAGCTCAAACATGAATGGCTCTCAAAGGTCCAATCCCTCGATCTACAAATTATCAAAACTCTAGTCCCTTTGATGATTTTAATTTTGTTAAGTTCAAACATTTGCAACTTAACTTGGTGCATTGGTCATATCAAGCCCACGACCTACGCACATTCAAGCAAGCATGCATGCGACCTCATCCACCAGCAGGTCCAGCACTTAGATCATTACTGATTGTTTGCAAAACTCATACAAGCAGACGACGTAACTAGAACAACAATGTAAGGTAAATCATTGAAATTTCTTTTTACTTCATGAGATTCTAACCATTACAGGCAAAAGTAAAGTTAAACTAAGGCATACAAGAAGAACTGCTTCAGTCCGTCCTGCTTGCAGCCATTCATCTCGTCTACCTGCCTTTTGAACGAGCTACCAGGACTCCCTGGAAACTAGCTGATCAGAACGGCTTAAGTACAAGCTCATCAAGATTAATACTGTTCAACAAAACTACAAACAAAAACAATTGTCTTCTCAAGCTCACAAACTCAGAGGACTGCTTAGAGGAAGACCAAAGAAGACGTACTGCAAGAACAAGGAGTGCAAGAAGCAAACTTTGCACAAGGTTACCCAATACAAGAAAGTTGGGACCCGGACTAGTTCATTGCTGCGCTGGCTGGTCGCTGGAACCATCAATTTCCATACAGCCACTGGCGACCTGGTCACTAGGGCCCATCAAGGCGTCCTGAGCTGGCGCCAAAGTTTCTTCGGCCCCACCTCGCATCTCCTCTCCCTCGGGCGACCCCATCAAAGCTTTTTGCAGTTGCTCACAGTAGGCCTGCCACGCTGCACCATTTTCCTGGCTTACGTTCTGCCAGTGTTCAGCAGAAGCCTTAGCAGCAGCCAAATTTTCCTTTAACTGCTCATTGGTCTCCTTCAACGCTGCGACCTGAGCATCCCTGTCCCTCACTTTGCACTCCGCAACAGCAGTAACGTTCCTCGCTTGCTCAAGCTTCTCGTTCAGCTCCTTCAGCTCAACCTCAGCTCGGGCACCAACTTCAGCGACAAGACGCACTTCCTGGAAGCTCGCATTAACCTGCAAGTGCAAGCAGAATTAGGCAACGACGACTAAGCAGAAACAAAGAAAATAATAATTATGGCAACACTCACCAAAGCCAGCGCCGCATTTAACTTCGAGCAGGTGAACAACAAAGTATGAGACTTCACAGCTCGAGCATCAGCTTCCAGAACGATGCCTTCATTCACAGCCCGGGCGACGCAGGGGTCGTCAATAGCACTGTCGTTATCATATACGACATGCCTCTCACCACGGCCGTCCAAATAGTCGAACGGCCCAGGGCGAAACACAGACAACACACCCTTGCCTTTCTCCAAGGGCCGCACAGCAGTCTTCCTGGACACAACAGACATCTCAGGAGCTCTGCCAGACGGGGCAAGAGCAGGTGTCGGCACAATGGGCCGCTCCAACAGCTTCAGGTTACCTGAATGAGACCTCTTCTTCTGCCCAGAAAAGGCAGGCAGTTTGGGAAATGAAGGCGGAGGAGACACGACTAGGGGGCTCGCCACTACCTCCACCTGGCGCGAGCTACCACCAACTCTCTCTTTCTCCACAGGTCGTTCCTTCTCTGACCTCCGAACAGCGACACCAGACCGCTCTCTCTCAGCAGGCCTCGAGCTACCACCAGCTCGTTCCTTCTCCCCAGCACGCGAGCTGCCACCAGAACGCCCAGCCTCAGTTTTATGAATAGAAGACATATGGGCCTTCTTCAGCGACTTCCTCCTCTCTAGCTCGTCTTCAACGGTTTTCGCACCACCTTTGGGAATGAAATGCTCCTTCAGGTGGGGTAAGAGATTTATCTTACGCTTGTCAGACAAGAAACCAAAACCGTTCAAAGCGGATTTCAGATCGTTCTTCCTCACAAGATGATCGTCCCTGATCGCTGCAAAAAGATACAACATAATCAAGTACAGAAAAAGGAAAAACTCCTAAGACTAACGACCAGAAACTTACAAGCATCATTCCTAGTCACATGACGCAACTCGATGCTCCCCTCAATGATCGACCCAGTAATCAGCATGGGATCTTTCCACCATGGCTCACTACTTACAGGATAGATCAAAGGCAAACGTTCTGGCCTAACTTGCATGTTATAGCCGGAAAAGTCAGCCTTGGAAGAACGTTTGAAGCAGAAGTGGTCCAACACATCTTTCACAGTGACGTTCCACCTATGCAACTTGTTGAGGTCTTCAATTACCCTCATGTTCCTCCAGAAATTGCCATTCATCTGGCAGGGGGCTCGACCAATAGCATTCAACAGGTCGACCACCAAAGAAGACAATGGCAGCCTCAGCCCAGCTCGAAATTGGGTCAAGGTAAAAACAGTCGACAAAGGATTCTTAGGTCGATACTCAGCAGAAAGTAAACGATCTCCTAAAAATCTAATCTCCAAATGATCAATGGAGCTAAGCCCATACTGCTTCCTAAATGCAATGTGCCTATTTACATACTTAAGGTTCACTACTCTACACATCGAACCATCGTCTCCTTTCACCATCTCCTCGTCAGACGAGTCAGCCCCGTGAGAGCCACTACTCTGGGGGCTATCAGGGTCTACACCACGAACGGGCGACAAAGGTTCAGAATGAGTCCTTTCAGACTCATACTCCTCACCGCCACCACCACTCAGGTTATCATTTTGAGAGTCACTCAAATCAGACATTTCTCTCAAGCAACAGAAATAAAAATAGAATATGAAGGAAAAGAAAGAGAAGAAAACTAACCTCACGAGCTCTCAAAGTTCTTCAGATCGCAAGAGTAAAGCGGCAGCAATTCAAATGAAAGCGAAATAGGTAAACCCTTCTCAACAAAGCTACAGTTTAAATACTGCAGCTCGTACAATCCCAGCCATCAGTTCGAAAAAGGTGAACGGCTGAGATCGAACAGACGATCCACTTCCATTGCAGTTATTTTCCACTTCATAAAAGATTCACATCCACCGTCGGATCAACCCACGTGCCACGCAACGACTATATCAGGCAAGACGTGCGCCAGTTGCCATAACTGCACAGCTAACTGCTCGAGGAAAATCTCCCACTTCCCCGTAAGAGCGCCATGATTAGTACAGACAAGCCTGCATGACCGCCACGTCAGAAAATTCAAAAAGCAGACCACAAATCAACATCGATCAGAGTTATTAGTCTTTTCAGCCCGACTTCTACAGTCGACCTAAAAAGAGGGGGCTTATGTAGGGGTACTACATACTCCAACCAATCAAAAGCAGCCACATGGCACAGTCACTCATCCACCAGGTCGCCACGCTCTCTACCTGCTAGTAGCTCGTCCACAACAGCTCAACCTCATAACGAGCAGCGGCCTGCTTACACACACGCGCTCTCATTCAATGCACAGAATATCCTCATCAGTTACATAATTAATTCACAGGGATGATCCACGCGCGTTACACATTTAATCCTCATTATGATGACTGAGAATCTGCAAGATCCACGATCCACGCCTTTCTACCTTCTATAAGAACAGAACTACGATGGCTTGATCTCTAAGTTCAATCCCCTCGAGCTAAGAGTACGTAGGCAATCTCGATCTCAACGAGGTGCAGCCACCCCGAACTAAAATCTCCCCCTTTGGTCAAGTCTCCCAGCGACCTGACCTAGTAGTGCATTAATCTAGAAATAGGTTAATACAACCGCTACCTGATTCTTCTTCTTCTTCAATGGCAACAACAACACTCACTCATCTCAATACCCAAACTCATACTACCCATTCTTTTTCTAATAATAAACTTAAAAGAAGAAACCACCATTTCCACCACCGACCACCACTTCAGATCCCACTTGGTGCTGATCTTCCACCTCCACTACCGCAACAACTCCTCCTCCCTCCTCTTCTCAACCACCACCACCACCCCAACAAACCAAACTCAATTACTACTACTTCTAGACTTCTAGTCATGTCATTATAATTAACAATATTATTATCTTTCGATTTGTACTCAAAGCAATCACATAAGCACCACCACAACAGAAATTTTAATGGTGGTGCTTAAAATTGGTGAATTTATTGTTATTGTGGTGGTGCTTGAAATTAGGGGTTTTATCATGAAATTGATAAATCAGAATTGGGTATTTGATTGTTGTAAAATAAAAAGAAGATACTGAGAAACTACAAATAGTGCTAGTATAACAATTGTAAATTCAAACAAACAATCAAACAATACGCAGAAAGTAAATAACACACAGAGATTTTTAACGTGGTAAAACCCAAACAGGGAAACGTCCACCGTTGTCCTCGCGACAACAAAATAATCCACTAGATGAAAAGAGATGTACAAACCTATCAACTACCTGCACTCACTGCGAGTTGATACTCCTGGTCATCTCTAACACCTTGACTTCACCAGAGCACCTTGATGTACGCACAAGACACTCGACTTCTTGATGAACACACAAGAAGACTCGAAGCCGAATTCACAATAACTCTTAAAGATCACAAAGATATGAATTGAGAAAAGGGGGAAGAAAGGGAATTGAGTTCAATAGCCACAAACACTTTCAATATCAAAAACCTAACCAAAACACATGAACTAGAAGAAGGATGGACGGCCAAAGAACTAACTTGTTCTATGGAAGAGAAACCCTATTTATACTTAAGGTTGGAAACCAAGGAAAATGGGCCGAAACAGTGCAAACCGACTTTGGACGTTCGTACGTCGATATGACGTTCGAACGTCGCCACACAAAAATAAGCCTGCTGCCTACCATGACGTACGAACGCTCTAACTCGGTACGTACGTCTCCATACGAAACACGTCTGCTGCCTACTTGGACGTACGAACGTCCTAACTGCGTACGTACGTCCTGACCAAAAGAAGTTTGCTGCTTCAGTGGACGTACGTACGTCCTAACTAGGTACGTACGTCCAGAACCCAATAACTTATCCTGGACAGAACTAAGAAACACGAAGGACACGAGACGACCATGCGTACATCTTGATTTTCCTAACAATGAATTCAAGGCGAGATAACCAAGGACACTTTGTCACAAAATTGATGTCAAACCACTTCGTGCCGGTTTCAGATACTAATTGAGGAGATTTTTTATCTTGAAGCTTGTTGGTGGAATGGTTGTATAGTTGTAGTAGAAGGTAGATGAGTCATGAAGATGAAGAAGATAGTTGATGTAGAGTTAGTTATATTATGTCCCAACAATGTACAAGGCTGTATTTTCAAAAAAAAAATTTAGTTAACATGTGCATCACATGTGACTTTCTTAAGGGTATTTCGGCTATTTTGAATTGTTGTATTGTTTAGTTTACAGTTGATGGTCAAAACCTAATAAAAAAGAAAACCAGCTCCGAATCCTAATTAGTATAAACTATCGGTGACCAAAACCTAAATCACCCGACATATTTTAAACAAGAGGGTGATGACATTGCTCGACTTAAACGCTCCACCAACACATGATGGTTTTATATCAGAATCTCAAAAAAAAAAAAAAAAAAAACTCGTTGTTTCTCAATTGTTGAAAATTATTCTACCCAAGTTCGATTAATGTGATTTTTTTTTTCATTTCTTCCTTCTGTAATTAGTTTCCCTTTTTTTGTTAGGACCTTTTCAATAGGGTGATTTCTCAAATTTTCTGTTTCTATTTACATCATGTTCCATCTAGAATGGTTTTTTTTTAAAAGCTCAAAAATTAATAATAATAATAATAATAATAATAATTATTATTATTATTATTATTATTATTATTATTATTTTTTAGTTATTTCTTGAATATTTCACTTTATTGATAAGCTCAAAAGAATTACACAAAAGTGGAGATCAATTTTTTTTTTTTTTTTTGTGTAAACATGGACGAGAATGTTTTTGATAAATATATGGACTACTAGAATGTTTGAGTAATTTACAAGAGTAGCAAATCGACCCATGTATGTTGCTACTCGTTCACCATTCACCACATAAATTATGACTACAATAACAAAAAACATACTACGCTATAGTAAAACCTCTCTATAGTCATACTCTTGGGACCAAAATAAATTATTACTATAGAGAGTTTATAACTTAATAGAGTTTTACTTAAGCAAATTATCGTATAATTTTAATAATGGTATAGTTTCAAGAAAATAATATAGCTTCAAAATGTATTGCATGATAAGTCCTCAAAAGTGTATATTTATCTCCCGAATAGCACCTTGTTTGCATAGCAATTAGCTTATATTATTGTGTTATATCTATTGATTAATGTTTTTTTGTCATTTGTGTAAGTTTCATGAGCCGAAATGCGAATATTGTGTTAAAGCCCGCCAAAAGCCAAGAAAAACCATCAAAATGATGCTATTTGCACAAGGAAAGAGAATTGATACTTGCACCCACAAAGTTGCTGAGGGCACCCCATGGACTGCTCCTATGGACTTGATTTTATGTCCGAATTGGGTGGCCCAAATCTCAGCCCAATCCGAGTTGTAATAAAGCCCACAAATCAGAAATTTTATTAAAGCCTTTATTAAAGCCCAATCTTAAAAAGGCTCTACATGAAGATCCAGAAATCTGATTTGGGCCCATGAGCTGTCTATCTGAAGGTCTTGGTCCAAACTACAACTTAAGCCCAAAAGAATTAGGTTTTACTGAAGTTCTAATGCCTCTAGAAGACCAACAACAGCAGTTATGAATTTGACCTAACTTGGAAGACTTTGTATGCAAGTAATATGCTCTGTATTTACTATATAAGAGAAGTAGTAGCTAGGGTTTAGGATAGTTCATTATTGAAAGTTCAAGTTCTTCTTTTGTATTGAACCCAATCTTCTTATTCTTAATATTAATCCAATCACTTTTTCTTTATGTATGATGTTGTGTTATTTATTTACTTATTACATGGTGTCTTTATCAAGGATGAGTAGCTAATTAAATTCCTTTAGGGGGATGGTTGAAGCACTCTAGATAATGCAAATGCACCATGTTTGTTCTTAATGTTCATTGTGATTCAAAGTTCTTAATGCTTGTTTACTTCTATTTCGCTACATGAAGTAAATATGATTATTTGCATGTTATTGTTATCCATGTTATTAAAATACTATTGTTAGAGTATAGGGAGACCTAGCTATAATGGTTGTATTTAGCTTGATTAAAGATATGTGATGGAATAGCTGAGAGGTGACTATCATATATCTAGAATCAATCACTTTTATTTTAACCCTTTTGTAATTAGATTGATATCCGGGAGGTGACTGTTTGATTATGAATTAATATGTTGATTTAATTAAATGGGTGATTTAGAGATACCCCCCAGAAAAATATGAACTCTTTGAGATACCCCCCAGATTTGAAAACTCTTAGAGATACCCCCCATTTTCCCATTTGAAGCCGATCAACCAAGCCGTTGACCATGGTCTGACTATTCTTCATATATTTTAGGCAAAATACCCTTAGACCATTTAAACCCACATCCTAGTCATTTTGCCCAGTCAACAAGTATGTCATGTCAGCAAACAACTTAAAACTACCACTTAGATCCTAACCGTTCAACCTAGATCTAGATCTATATCTAATCCAATGGGTAGAATTAACTAACCGTTATGTGACCGTTATCATCATCAAACTCCTCCTTCTTCTTCTTCCTCCTTCTTCACTTAACCCAAACTTCATCTCTTACTTTTTCTTCTCCACCCTTTCTTCTTCACCATCATTTTTGTTCTTTTTCCCTTCTTCTCCATCCTATCTTGTTTCTTCTTCATCCAACCATTCTTCCTTCACCTTCATTTCTCTTCGTCCTCATCCCTTTATCTTCCTTCTTCATTAACAGATCTCGCCATTATTGTCTCTCATTTCCTTTCATTTATCACTCCATTACTAGATCTGGTGAAAAGATGACACCCCATGAACATATCTAGAATAAGAGGTAAAGAAGTCAAATTTCAAATTTACACCTTTTCTCTACCTAGTTGAAACGTTGATATGAAGGTAAATAATAGTTTTTAGTTGTTTTGTGTAGTTTGTATTGTATGTTTTGGTATTTTTTGAGATTTGGTTCATCATCTTCCTCAAATTACATTTCTCTGCAATTTTGGGGGGTATCTCAAATGAAACTTGAATTTTGGGGGGTATCTCTAATGAAAAATTTTATCGTTTTGAACAGATAATTTGTCAAATGTGTGACCAACTTGGACATTGTGGAGATGAGTGTCAATGGGTATATAGCCATTGCAAGAAGACAGATTGTGATGGCATTATGAGATTGACAACTTCAAACACACCAGAGAATCTAGGTAGAAAGTTTCTTAGATGTCATCTTTGTGGGAAGTTTAAATGGTTAGATGAAGCTATGAGGGATGAAGCTACGACCTGAAGTTCAAGTGTTAAAGGTTGTTTCATTTGTGATGACTTGGATCACTGGAAGAATGATTGCGAGTGGGTAGATTCTGAATGCAGAACTAAGGGATGCAAGGGTAGGAGAAATAAGGTACTGTAGGGGACAAGTATTTGAAGTGTTATACATGTGGAAACTTTCAGTGGTTGCGTGAAGCCAAGAAAGAGAAGAAAAAAACATCTGAAGACTTTCAAAATCATGTAAATGCTACTGTAACGGTGAAAATGGATTTCCAAGAATTTTGTGATCATTTTGCTGGCACTAGAATTAATAAGAAATGAACTTTTTGTGCACCTACTATCAATTGTTACACAGTAGTACAAGAAGCAATAATATATAAAGCAATAACACCATAAAAGTGATCAGAAGAAAATGTATTCAATTCATAAAACATACATCAAAAGCATCTTATCACATGCTGACCATAACAAAAGCACAAGTTCACACACCAAGATTCAGACACGTTCACAACAACAACAACAACAACAACAACAAAATATCAAAATACTGTTTAAAGTCGTCACAACCAACAAGGTTCACACACCAAGAACCCAAGTGACATGTTCACAACAAAAACAAAACATGAAAATATTCTTTGAAGACATACTTTATGGGTGTATCCCATAGCCCCCATGGTTGTATCCCATGCTGGTATTTCCTCGGCCTTTAGGAGCTTTCGTTTTACCTCTTACTGTGGTGACCCCTGGTCTTCTAGTGGTGCTCTTTCCTCTCCCCCTTCCTCCTGCAGTGTTGGTGTTTCCTCGTGTTTCAGATGGAGCTCTGGTCCTTCCTCTCCCCCTTCCTCCTACAGTGTTGGCATTTTCTCCTGTTTCAGATGCAGCTCTGGTCCTTCCTCTCTCCCTTCCTCCTGCAGTGTTGGTTCTTCCTCTTGTTTCAGGTTCAGAGTTGGTCCTTCCCCCCCCCCCCCCTTCCTGTTGTAGTGTTGGTCCTTCCTCCTCCTTCATTTTCAGCACTGGTCCTTCCTCTCCCCTACTTGCTGAAACATTGGTCCTTCCTTCTCTTACATTTTCAGTAGTAGTCCTACCTCTCCCCCTACTTGCATTAGTCATTTCCTCTCTGTCATTTTCAACAGTGGTCCTTCCTCCTCTATCATTTTCAGTAGTGGTCCTTCATCTCCCCCTACTTGTTGAAGCATTGGTCCTTGCTCCTCTGTCAGCTCTTGTGGTCCCTTATTGGCCATTGTCTTGGGAAGTACCCTAGTGTCCACTAGCACTTGTTCCCCCCATGTGACTTTTTTGTTGTCCTTTTTGTGATGCCCTAGCTTGTGCCCTACTTGGACCCTTACAAGTAGCCTTGTTGTGATCATATTCACCACATCTACTGTAATGCACTCTCCTCTTCTTTCCTCCTGAGCTTGATGCTTCATTTGGATCTTTTCTTCTATTCTTCTTTGGTCTTCCTACTGGTCTTAGAAACTCCCATGGCAAACATTCATATGGTGGCTGCACACATAACACACACACAATCAAACTAGTAGTAGTGTTAGGAGCTGTAAAATTACTGCAATTATTAGATAGTCACTTACACTAGGCCAATCTTTGACCCTTGGAAGAGGTAGAACAAAGTTGGAGTAAGTCTTTTGATAGGTTCTGATAGTATGGTACTCACTAACCATGCTGCAAGTTTCAGTTAACACAGTTAGGGGATATCTCAAATGAAAGTATAAAAACATGGGGGTTATCTCAAATGAAAGTATGTTATACCAAAGAAGAATAGAAGAAAACATTCAAGTGAAGTAAGCAACTGTACTTGGTCAAGTGGAGTCTACTAGTGGAAATAATGCACACAGTATGGACACATGGTATACCAGTAAGTTGGCATTGATGGAAATCATATTTTTTGTTGTTCAGATCTACCAGCCAACAATCATTCCTACCCTTTTCAACAGAAAACTGCCCATCAGCTGCACCATGCCATGTATACTCACTTATTTCCTTTTCTAGCTTCTTATAGACCTTCCACACCCTTGGAACCACACCATTGATGTCCATGCTCTTTGCTTTAGCATTCCTTTTGTATAGAAGGCACATAACCATCTTGGTGTATTCAAAGACAAAAGTTGTAACTGGTTTGTCTCTTAACTCTGCAATCCAATGGTTGAAACTTTCACTAAAATTATTTGTTATGTGTTCACAGGTGGAATATGGTTCAAAGTATGCTCTACACCATGTATTCACATTTCTTTTGACCAACCAGTCATATGCTTCTGCATCTTCAGTTTGTATCTTAGTCATCCATTCTTTGTGATCAGCTTTTTTGTATGCCCTGGCAGCACCCCAACATAACTCCTCAAATAACTTGCCTCCAGCATTATCCTTCTTGAAATTCTGGAACATGTGCCTAAAGCAGAATCTGTGTGTAGAGTTTGGGAATAAAGCCTCAACAACCTCTTTCAACCCTTTTTGTTGATCTGATATGAATACCAACTTCTCTTCTCTTCTAGTCAACTGAGGTTCCATCATTTCTAGAAAATCAAACCAAGTGTCACTACACTCATTTCTACACAAGTAAATGGCAATGGGAAATAATCCATTGTTGTCATCCAGTGCAGTGATACTCAAGCACATACCCCCATATTTCCCCTTTAGAAAACAACCATCTAAGCCTAGAATAGGCCTACAACCTTCTCTAAAACCTTTCAAGCAGGAAGCAAAACTAACACCCATACCTTTCATCCTTTGATCCTCACATCTTCTGCATATAGCTAAACTGCTAGGATTTCTCTTCAACACTTGCATACAACATTCAGCTGCAATTCTGTAACTCTCTTCATAGTTACCATGGAGTCTTTCCATTATTTTTTACCTTGCATGTCATCCAATGAAGTATGTGATATTTTGTGCATACCTCCTCCAAATTGCTTTCACAAGTTCCCTTGCCTTGAAAACAATCACATGATCCCTGACATCATCCTCTAGCTTTGCTGCAACCCAGTTGGAATCAACCAAACTATTCTTGAACTCTTTATTACCAATACAACCAGCACTATGCTCATTATGTAAGGGTTTGATCTTACAAGTGTGTCTATCACCTCTCTTAGCTTTACTGACCCTAGCTACAAACTTCCACTCATATCCTTTCTCATCATTCACACAAACTGCTATAAATCTGTCGCCATCATTCTTGGGCATTTTCCAAATAAACTTCTTCTTGATTGCATAATCTCTTATGTACACCCTGCAGGTAGCAATGGTTGGCCATGACATATTCACCTCTGGTTCTAGCAGATCATCAAAGTAGGGAGCTTGCTCACACATATCATCAAAGTCATACAATTCTTCTGTTTCTTTTTCAAAGCCAGCATACCCCTCCAAGTCTTCTTCTGTAGGTTCAAATCCAATGGATCCTTCTGAAGATGAATCATAGCTATGGTATGCCTCTTCAGCCTCGATATTATCAATAGGATCAGAATCAGATTGGATATCCATAGGTGGAGCTGAAGGTGAAAGTGGAGCTGATGTTGAAGTTGAAGCATGTGGAGGTGGGACATGGGATTCAGATGGAGGTGGGACATGGGAACCAGATGGAGGTGGGACATGGGAACCTGATGGAAATTCTTGGGGAAATACTATATCCTTGACATTCATATCAGGGATTTTATCTAACTCCTCCTCAGAAATTTGTTCATAGATAGATTTTTTTCTCTTCCATGCCTTGTTTCCTTGGACTTGCTTGTTAAAATTCTTAGACTTGTTTTTTGTACCCTTCCTCGTTGGCCTAGCAAGTTTGGTCTTAGGAGCTTCATTAAGACATGCATCCTGGGTAGGTTGAGATTGTTCCATGTCGACATCAGTGTTAGATGGTGTACTAATGACATCAATGGCTTCTTGGGCTAAAGGCTGCAGCTCTTCTAATTCATAAAACAATGGCAAATTCCCTTCTTCATCCTGATCACCATACTTCCACCATTGAATGCAATCATAATCTTCAGTTAACTCCATCCTAATACCCCCTTCCAAATACATAAGAAATATTTCCACATTGTAATTGAGCATGTTCCTCTCTTCCAATGTTTTACATAATAGTTCATCAATCTCCAACATAAACACAGTATCTCCATCAACATTAGGAAAATCAACATATTGACCTCCTACATAATCTTGTGTCTTCCAGTTGGCTCTTTCTATGCTTATCTCATTCCATTTACCTCCAACATGAAGTCTTATGCAATTGAACCCAAGTGCTGGACAAAAATTCAAGCATTTGCTGCATACACCATTCAAAATTACTTTGTTAACATTACAGTGATAACATACAACATTGTTAAAGCAGTTGTTAAGACATTGTTAAAGCAGTTGTTAAGACATTGTTATTTGTTATCAACATAGACTAGAGTGTAGTGATGAATAAACCCACAAACATACAACATTCATCATTCAACACTTTATATTTTCATTTGAGATACCCCCCCCCCCCCCCCATTATTATATTTTCATTTGAGATACCCCCCAATTCCAACAATTTAAAACCTAAGCAGTCAAGTCATTGTCTTCAACATACACTAGAGTGCAGCGGTGAACAAACCTCAAATAAACCCACAAACCCAAAAATATGTTCATCAAAACTTTGAAAACCCTAATTTCCATACTCAACAAAATAAAAACCCAACTTGAAAACTAATTACCACCCACGCAAATCGACACAATACTCAACTACATTCAAAAATCAAAGAAGTTTTTTGAAGAAAATGAACTTACAAATATTCTCGACGCCGAATCCTAGCAGGATCGTAGATTTCTTCGCTTTCTGCATTTGAATCCTGGTAGTTGAACATGAATTCATCACTAGAATCAGAAGATATTTCATAAATTGGTGGTGGAGCAGCCATCGTTTGAGTTTGAAACAATTTGCAGCAACAGATCTATAACATGGAATTGATTTCGAAGAAAATGGAAGAATTTTGAAGAAGAAAAGAGCAATTTTTGTTTGAAATCAAGGTAAAATCACAAACCCTAACTTTGAGTTGCACTTTTCCGCTCAGTTAATTATGTTTGTTAATGGCGGAAAGATAATAAATGAAGTTAGGTTAGATTAGATTTGATTTGATTACTTAGGGTTTTTTAGTTTGGTTAGATTATATATGGACGGTTGTGATTAAATCAAGTAAAAACTAGGTGGGCTAGGATAGGGTTTTCTGGGTGTGAATAACAAGTGGTAGTTTTAAATTGTTTCCTGACATGGCATACTTGTTGACTGGGAAAAATGACTAGGATGTGGGTTTAAATAGTCTAAGGGTATTTTTGTCCAAAATATATGAAGACTGGTCAGACCATGGTCAACGACTTGGTTGATCGGCTTCAAATGGGAAAATAGGGGGGTATCTCTAAGAGTTTTAAAATCTGGGGGGTATCTCAAGGAGTTCTTATTTTTCTGGGGGGGTATCTCAAAATCACCCTAATTAAATTGAATAACTGAGAGGTGACGGTTTGATTAATGAAGCATATTCAATAGCTATAATGGTTGTATTTAGCTTGATTAGAGATATGTGATGGAATAGCTGAGAGGTGACTATCATATATGAATCAATCTCTTTTATTGGAACCCGTTTGTAATTAGATTGATATCCGAGAGGTGACGGTTTGATTATGAATTAATATGTTGATTTAATTAAATTGAATAGTTGAGAGGTGACGGTTTGATTAATGAAGCATATTCAATAGCATGCATAAGAGAATCCCATTTTAATTGAGTGGAATAGCTGAGAGATGACTACTTGATTATTATAGATATTGATGATTAATTGGAATAGCTGAGAGGTGGCTAATTAATTGTTATAGATTGAACATGAAAGGATGACATGTATGTTTGCATGATTTAGTTTTTGGATACCAACTCTTCCCCCTATTCATCATAAGATCTTTTTTACATCTCTATCCATTTTCTTAAGTTAGTTTAATTATTAGTTTATTTAATTATTGCCTGTAGGAAGTAGAATCAAATCTCTCTCTTATTTGTGATTCACTTGGTGATCTTTAACCATTGTTTTCTATTGTGTTTGAGCTAAGATCTTCACCTTAGAGGTGGGTACGACCCTTGCTTGTTACTTGTCTACATTGATAACCAATATTTACAGGCACAAGAAGGAAATAATTTACAAATCCAATCTTTTGATAGTAGATACACTTTTCTCGTCTATTAGTGCACATATACTAACTTAGTGATGGGAAGTGTTAGAAACTGAAAAAAAAAACATATTAAATGTCTAAAATTTTATATTTTCTTTAATGTTTTTCTCAATATGTAATATATTTTTTGTTAATATATACTTAATTATTAATATATAGAGGCAGATTTCTTCTAGACGGGACCTAAAAATATTATAACTTATGACAATATGAATATTATTCCTATTTATAACAGGCCCAACTTGGGACTGAAATTTTTTATCATTATATAGAGGTTATTCCTATATAGAGTATCACTGTATAGAGGTTTTACTGTATATAGAAACACAAAGATATCAATTAGGAAGAAAAATTTTCTAACAATGAAAAAAGAATTTGATAGTACACCCAAGTTCTATCACCATTGTTGTTGGCTCCAATTTGCAAAGTTATTGTCATTGTTCAGCCACATGAACGACTTTCACAGTACACCCAAGTTCGAGTAGTAGTGAACAAACTTCTTCGCCTCATAAGCAAATAAATAAATAAAACTAAAATTTGCAAGGAATTTAACATAAGAAAAAACAAAGTTACAAAGAATTTGCAATAGCTTCGCCTCACCTCGTTAAAAAATTGAGGCTCACACTCAATACAAATTGGTAGTTGTTCATTTCTAATCATTTTTGTTTTTGTTTATGTGTGGAATTTTATAATTGCTCCCTCTAAAGTTTTTCAAAATCTCAACCATGCATGATTGTAATGTCAAAAAAAAAAACATTGTTTAAATCTTCATTGAGGAATATATCAAAAGTTTTCTCTACACTTGAAACAAATTCGTCCACGGTACTTGGAGCTTCCTGATGTTGCAATGAACCAATAGCTTTAAAAAACCCAAGATCTAAGACATTCAAATCGGGACTATTTGGAGGTTGACAACATAAACGAATATCTGACCCATACCTTGCAACGGCTTCAAGAAATTCAACATCATTAGCATTTATATGTGGTCTTATTGCATTATCTTGTTGAATGAATATGGTGTTCCAGCTATTGCATGGCCATTTTTCTTTTATTGCGGGCAACAAATTTTTAATCAAACATGAGCGAAAAATATCTTTAGTGATTGACGAGATTAGCTTTGTCTCCATAGTCCCCACTTCGTGATTTTTAGTATTCCTCTTTGCTGGTTCCCTTAAACACAAATGGCCATATTCCAATTTTTCCACTAAATTCTCTATTGGAAGTAGCATCAAATCGGGGAAGAGCCACAACAGCCAAAAACATAATCTTTAGAATAAATATTTTCGTAAAAAACCGAAGTTTCAAAGCATCTTCAGTTTAACTTAATAGCATAAGTGGGAACCAAGTGTAATCATGACAGAGAAGAGAGAAAACATGGACGGAGTTATTTCTTCTTGTTCACATGTATTGTTGTACATAGTACATTACACTCCAGTATGTATATATATTCAGCAAATAGAATATATCTTAAAGTCAAACTGCCTTGTATGCTTAGCACATGCATAAGCCACGTCAAGTTCTCTTTTGCCACATATATGGTGATGAATCAAAACACCATTAACTGCACCTTGAACCATGTTAAGATAATCATGAACATGTGGACTTGGGCTTGGGCTTAGATTGGACATCCACAATAATGTTTACAACACTCCCCCTTGGATGTACAATGTTCAGTATATCAAGATTATTGCCTCATTAAAACTTTGTCGGGAAAACCCAGTGGGAAAAACCATAGCGAAGGAAAAAGAGTACAATAGTTGATATCTTGACTGGTATTGGACGCGCTATATACTGCCTCGTTAAAACCTTGCTAGGAAAACCCAGTGGGAAAAACCATAGCTAAGGAAAAAGAGTACAGTGGGCTTCATGTCCTGGCGGCTCCCCCTGAAGATAGCTCCCCCTTATGAAAATCAGACTAAGCTCGACTTTCTACGCATCCCAATGCCATATGCCAGTTTCTCAAAAGCTCGTGGAGCTAGTGACTTAGTGAACAAATCAGCGAGATTCTCATCAGACCATATCTTCTGGACATTGATCTCGTTACTCTTCTGGAGTTCATGAGAGAAAAAGAGTATTGGAGAAATATGTTTTGTTCTATCACTTTTGATGTAGCCTTCCCTGATTTGATCAATACATGAAGCATTGTCTTCATAAATCACTGTTGGTGTCTCTGTAACTGAGGGGAGTCCGCATGTTGATTTGATGTGATGTATCAAGAGCCTCAACCATACACACTCACGAGTTGCTTCATAGAGTACAATTATCTCCGAGTGGTTGGAAGATGTAGCAACCAATGTTTGCTTAGAAGATTGCCAAGAAATTATTGTACCAACATAAGTAAATACATACCCGGTTTGCGATCTTTCTTTGTATGGGTCAGATCTATATCCAGCATCTGCATACCCCTTTAGTTGGGAGCCATTTGGTGGTTCTCTGGAATAGTATAAGCCCATATCAGTCGTTCCTCGAAGGTAACGCATAATCTCCTTTAAGCCAGTCCAATGTCGTTGGGTTGGAGCTGAGCTAAACCTGGCTAACAAATTCACTGCAAATGAAATGTCAGGTCTAGTACATTGGGCTAAATATAAAAGAGCACCCACAACACTCAAGTATGGTACTTCAGGACCAATTAAAGATTCATTGTCCTCTTTAGGACGAAATGGGTCTAGTTTCACATCAAGTGACCTTACAACCATTGGAGCGCGATTTGGGCGACATTTGTCCATGTTAAAACGCTTTAAAACTTTTTCAGTATACGTTGACTGATGGACAAATATTCCATGTGTTGTATGTTCGATCTGCAGGTCGAGACAATACTTTGTTTTCCCGAGATCTTTCATCTCGAACTCATTCTTTAAATAGTTTGATGCTTTGGCAATCTCTTCAGGAGATCCAATTATATTTATGTCATCGACATAAACTGCAATGATGGCAAATCCTAAATTTGCTTTCTTAATGAATATACATGGGCAAATGGGATCATTCTTGTACCCTTCTTTCAGTAGGTACTCACTGAGGCGATTGTACCACATACGCCCGGATTGTTTCAATCCATATAATTATCTCTTAAGCTTAATAGAGTACATATTACGTGGTTTTGCTTCAGGCAATTTTAATCCTTTAGGGACTTTCATATAAATATCAGTATCCAACATTTCGTAAAGATACGCAGTAACCACGTCCATGAGATGCATGTCGAATCTTTCAGAGACTGTCAGACTAATTAAAAATCGAAATGTGATTACATCCATCACGGGAGAATATGTCTCTTCATAATCAATCCCAGGTTTCTACGAGAAACCTTGTGCCACAAGACGAGCTTTATATCTTACAATCTCATTTTTCTCATTGCGTTTCCTTGAAAATACCCATTTGTAACCTACAGGGTTAACATTCTTGGTGGTTAGGACTGCAGATCCAAACACATTTCGTTTTGCAAGAGAATCCAATTCTGCTTGAATTGCATCCTTCCATTTTGGCCAATCATGTCGTTGTTGACATTCCTCAACAGTATGTGGTTCAAGACCATCATCATCTGCTGCAATCTCAGCAGCTACGGCAAAGGAGAATACGTCATCGATGACAATTTTATTTCTATTCCACAACTCTCTTGTGCATGCATAATTTACAGAAATTTCATCATTCTCAGGTACCTGGGCCACATCTGGGGCTTATGTCACTTCAGGGACGACCACTTCAGGGGCTTGTGCCACTTCAGGGACATATTCCTCCTCAGGAGGTTTTTGTTTAGAGAGAGTGTGTTTTCCTTGCCTTATAGCCTCTCCAGGAGCGCTATTTACTTGAGGTTTTGTTTGGTTTTTCCTCTTCCGGGGATTTGAGTTTTTTGACCCAACAGGTCGTCCACGCTTCTGGTGTACTTTAGACGATTCATTTGCTGCCACATTCGTGGGTTGTCTTTCAGAGACGTGTCGTCCTTCAGGGACAGATCGTCCTTCTGGGACTTCAATTCGCGCAGGCGCATTAGCAGCTGGTACATGTGACCTTGTTACTTTGTTGCATTTGTAAAACCATCAGGCAATTGCCAAGCAATTTTCTGAAGGTGAATGATCCTTTGTACTTCAGTTTCACACAAAGGAGTACGTAGATCAAGATGAGACAGAGTTGATGTATACCAAGTCAATTTAGGTGCCTCTGCAGGAAGCCACAATTCACGCCATTCTCCAGGAACAGACGAATTTCCTCCCCCTAACGGCGGGAAGACTGTCTCATCAAAGTGGCAATCCGTAAATCTTGTGGTCAAAACATCACCTGTCAAAGGTTCAAGATATCTAGTAATAGACGGAGAATCAAAACCAACATAAATTCCTAATCTACGTTGCGGTCCCATTTTTGTGCGTTGGGGTGGCGCAATTGGAACTTGCACCGCACAACCAAATGTTCGTAGATGAGAAATATCTGGTTGATGACCAAAAGCAAGTTGTAAAGGAGAATATTGATTATATGCATTTGGTCTAAGTCAAACCAGTGCTACGGCATGCAATATAGCATGTCCCCATGCAGAAACAGGCAACTTCGATTTCATAAGCATGGTGCGTGCAATCATCTGAATATGTTTGATAAAGGACTCTGCTAATCCATTTTATGTATGTACATGAGCAACTGGATGCTCGATGTCAATCCCTATAGACATGCAATAGTCATCAAAGGTCTGTGATGTGAATTCACCAGCACCATCAAGGCGGATGGATTTAATAGGGTAATCAGGAAAATGTGCTTGTAATCTAATGATTTGAGCAAGAAGTCATGCAAATGCCACATTTCGTGTAGACAATAGAGACACGTGAGACCATCGTGCAGATGCATCAATTAACACAAGAAAATATCTAAATGGTCCACAGTGTGGGTGTATGGGTCCACAAATATCTCCTTGAATCCGTTGTAGGAATGTAGGAGACTCAGTAGTGACCTTAGTCGGAGATGGTCTTGTGACGAACTTACCTTGAGAACAAGCAGTACAAACAAAGTCATTAGATGCAAGAATCTTCTGGTTCTGCAAACTATGCCCATGTGAATTTTCAATAATTTTTCGCATCATACTAACCCCAGGGTGACCCAAACGATCATGCCATAACATGAATGTCTTATGGTCATGGAACTTCTTGCCCATTATTGCATAAGATTCAAGGGGCTTGATGGTTGTGTAGTACAACCCTGAAGAGATAGCCTTAAGTTTCTCTACAACCTGCTTCTGTCCTGAAACTTCAGATGTTATACACAAATACTCAATATCATGATCATTCATAGTCTCGATGTGGTAACCATTAAGACGTATATCTTTAACACTAAGTAAATTTCTTGTGGACTTTGTGGAGTATAAAGCGTCCACAATGTTGAATATGGTTTCACCAGGGAGCATGATATGGGCTCTGCCAGAGCCTTCAACAAGACTTGATGTACCAGAAATAGTGTCCACATTAGCCTTCATAAATTTCATTTGTGAAAAGTACCTACGGTCTCGTAAAATTGTGTGTGTCGTGGCACTGTCTACGAGGCATACAACTCTACCATCCGCAAGACGATTATGCATGCTATATGTGGGATCCATATCCCTTCATAGTACAAGAAAATTAAAGTGAGTACGAGTTAAGATAACACACACTTATTATTTATTAACAGACACAATATCAAGTAGTACAGAACAAAAGTACATATAAGCAGATACATGATATAAAACGATAGATATAGACTTAATTGGTGGGGAAACCTCCATCAAAGAAGTCAAGATTATACTCTGGTTCCACAATGAAATCATCAACATTAAAAGAGTAGAGTCTTCTGGCTCAGACTGATCGACAAAGTTCATTTCCACTTTCTTTCCTTTGTCATTCTTTGATGCTTGATAAAGCTCAACCAAGTGTTTGGCCGTACGACAGGTATGCGACCAATGTCCTTTCATGCCACAACGATGACAAGTGTCATCACCAGTCTTATAGTAATGAGAGCTATTGGCACCTTTCCCTTTATCCTTTTTAGGCTCAGTGTCATCCCACTTCTAGTGGTATGGGGTACTTATGGACCCTATGTGGTTGGAATTATTGTGATGAGGACCACCACTCTTGTGGTATCGGCCACTTCTGGGGCATTTGCCTCTTTTGGGCCCATTCCACTTTTTACTACCACGATATGATGACGCATGTGTTTCAGGCACAAGTGCAGAGCCAGGTGGCCCTTTGTTAGCATTGCTCATCAGGAGCTGCTTACTTTGCTCAGCAGAAGTAAGAATTTCATTTAACTCCGAGTACTTCTTAAGTCGGCATTGCCGATACTGTTCATGTAGGACCATATTTATAGGATGAAATGTAGATAGTGTTTTATCTATCATTTCTTCCTCAGTAACAGGATGCCCACACAACTTCAGGGTGGACTCGATTTTCAACAACTTTGAGTTGTATTCAGAAACAGTCTTGAAATCCTGAAACCTCAAGTGTGACCACTCATGTCGAGCCCTTGGGAGGGAAATAGTTCTATGGTGGTCATACCTTTCTTTGAAATTCTGCCAAAGAATCTGCGAGTCTTTGACAGTGGGGTATTCAATTTTCAATTCCTCATGGATATGGTGGCGAAGGAAAATTAGTGCTTTAACACGGTCCTGTTGGGACAGCTGATTTCCTTCTTTTATGGAGTCTTCCAGACCCATGGAAGCAAGATGTAATTCGATATCAAGTACCCAGGACAGATAATTTTCACCAGTAAATTCCAACTTGGTAATGTTAGACATGATTATAATGCGAAAATCAACAAACTTACCCAAATACTTACACTGGTAACACCTTGTTGTAATAGCACCTTATTGATATATACACTTCTTGTAGTTGTTGGACAATAGAGCAAACTCGTGCTGATAACGTCGTAAAATACCGAAGTTTCAAAGCATCTTCAGTTTAACTTAATAGCATAAGTGGGAACTAAGTATAATCATGACAGAGAAGAGAGAAAACATGGACGTAGTTATTTCTTTTTGTTCACATGTATTGTTGTACATAGTACATTACACTCCAATATGTATATATATTCAGCAAATAGAATATATCTTAAAGTCAAACTGCCTTGTATGCTTAGCACATGCATAAGCCACGTCAAGTTCTCTTTTGCCACATATATGGTGATGAATCACCTTGAACCATGTTAAGATAATCATGAACATGTGGACTTGGGTTTGGGCTTAGATGGGACATCCACAATAATGTTTACAATATATTTTACTTTTACATGTGCGTAAAGGCTTCCAAAACACCCTTACTAAAAAATCACGTGAAATTCACAAGATGTGTGATTACGGAATGACTTGATTTATTTCGATAAAATCTAACCACCTATATGATTATCCACCCAAATCTCGAGGAGTTCCACCTGAACCACCATTTCTCAGTTTCCAACTGAATATGCAGTAGTATGATGATAAGAAAGTTCAAAAAATGAATTCAAATTTAAAGATAAAGAAAGAGTTTGGGAATTAGTCGAAATCCGGGTTGTCGATTCCATCCTCACCTCTTCTAAATTGAAGAAAGCAAAACTCTTCCTCATTCAATCCAACTGCACACCATTGTTCGACAACACCAACAAATTCCCTTTTCTTGAATACCCATCTTTCTTTTCTTCAAAACCCATCATAACAAATAATACTAATGAACTTTCTATGAATCAAAAGCTTTATTTATACATATCAACAACTCTACAACATCACCAGTCGCAATTCTTTAACACCCAATGTTCGTATTAATGTTTGTTATTTGGGTTGAAGAAGGGGTTTAAGCAGATGAGTATCTATGGAATTGCTCCAGATAAAGCTAATTTACTAATACATCTAGAATTGCTGCCAAAATGGAAGATCTTGAAATGAGAGGTTGTGAAAACCGAGATGAGTGAGAATTGTTTGTCATTGCTTTGTGGGAGACTTGGGTATTGATGTAGATCCATTGTCTCGCTTAACTTGTAAGAGATTAGCCAAGGTTAATTTCAATCAGCAGAAGAAGAAGAAAAACTTGGTAATGGCTTGGTACATTGGTCGTGGACTTGTGGTAGAAAAGAGATGATAATAAAAAAAAAAAAAAAAAAGTTGAAAAAACAAGAGTCGTTGGATGATAGTCATCTTGACAACTGTTAGACCTTTTGGCCTTGAGCACTTCTGACAAGCTTGAGGGCATGTCAGAATGCAGCCCCGGTGCGGGTATTGTCAGATTACAAGGAACCAAGGCGCGGTAGGCAGTACCGTGCTGCATTCTTGTCAGGCGGCAAGGTAGATCATGCTGGTGCATTGATGATGGTTCGTTTGGCTAAGTGATTGGGAATACATGAGGCAGTGTGCTGGACATTGTCTTGAGTCCAGATGGCTTGGGAGCGGTTATGATGGTTACGGCAGTTATATAACCGCTCACACGTGGCAAGCATGTGTTGGCTAGGCTTGACAAGTATTGGGAGATGTTTGCTGGGCAAACAAGTGTGCAACACATCAACAGGAAGTTGCCAACAGATCTGGGTAGGTACTGGCGGTTAGATAACTGCCACACATGGGAAGGAGAGAGTGTTTGGTGGAACACTTGTAATAAGGCTAGGTGTGGGCTTGTCACACCATGACATGTGTCTAGTTGTTGGTCTATAAAACCAGACTTGGTCTGATTTGGGAAGACAGACTTGAGTGAGTGTATTTCCCCAAGTGTAAAGAAATAAAATCGTTGTGGCCTTGTAAACCAGTTCAGTAGTCTAAATTGTGTGTGTACGGCCTGAGACTAGAGAGAGTTCTAGTGGCATAACAGGGCAGAAAAACTTGTTAGAAATTAACCCTGTTACAACAACCCAGATGATGATGTGTTTCAAAGTTTTTTTGTTTGATTTTTTTATCACGTGTACTGCACATGCATTTTTATAGGGGAATTTAGGTATTTAAAAAATAAATCCGGTTCAACCGGCGTTCCGCCAAATCCTTTGTTGGTATATGTGGTGCCATAAATCTTATAACTTATATTAGGGATTTTTAGACTTAACCCCCCCTAATTTTGTACTAGATTTGAGAAAACCCCCACATTTGTCCAAAGCTATGCTGTCAGGGGCGCCGCTTCAGGGGGACACTCCGTTAGGCTAAAATAGCGCTTAAAACGCTCAGGGCCGCCTGGGCGGCGCTCAAGCCCAACGCTGTGTCAAAGGCGGCCCATACAAACACGCTCAGAGGCGGCCCAAACCCTACAATCTCATTTATAAACATGAAAAAAAATTGAAATCACTCGTTCTCTCTCTACTGCTTCTCGTTCTCTCTGTTGTTGCTCGTTCTCTTCTTCTAACAGCAAGTTCAATTCTTCTTCTCTGCTGCTGCTCATTCTCTACTCAGTAACAGTAATTCCACTTCATCTTCTTCAATTCAAATCAAATCCATATCAAATTCAATTCAATTACATATAAAATCAAATTCTTCTTCTCCTCTACTCGTTTATTTTTATTTTTTTGTTTGTTTCTGTAACTTTAATTGAAGTTAAAGTTAATTGTGTTGTTTATTCTTTCAGAAATTCAGAGTTTACATACTTTCAGAAATTCAGAATTTATATAAAATATACTGTCACTGTGATCTGTCACTTCTGGCTGGAGCGCCGCTTGAGCGATGGAGGCGGTTTGCAGAAATCTCAGCACCTGGCGCTCCGCTCCGCCTTTAACAGCATAGGTCCAAAGTTAGACATAACACTCTCCCGTTTGTCTTCCGTTCCTTTTGTTGTCCATGGATTAGTTTGCTGACAAAATGCCCCTAACATAGTTAATTTGAATTAACCTTTTTTTCTTCTTCATCCACAAAACAATAAACACATACTTTTCTTCATCTTTCAGAACTTAATTAATGTAGTCAAGAGCACAAAATTACCCTAAAAAAACCTAGAATAACAACACACCAAAATTATCATCCTCACAACCATATGAGGCATTCAGGCACTACATAAGTAGAGATCTGCTATTGAAGACGTCGTCGTCGTCGTCGGTTTAGGTGTTTAGGCCTGCTAGAGTAAAATAAACTGGTGTGTTGTAATTTGAGCTTAGAGTTCGGTGGAGTAATACAGTGGTAGTTGAGGACCGAGGGTGAGGGAAGCCCGAATAATCTCTACTATCTGTACCATCTTCTCTTTCTCAGATGGATAACACAGTTTTCCAGTGACTACAGTAGTTTGGTGTCTGTGGCGTTTCTTGTGATCGGCTACGATGCAGCCTATTGGAGGTGTTATTTGGGGAGGGAGATGCCATGAGATGATAGAAGGGAAGTCCTTTGAAGTGGAATTCAAAGGTGATAATAGATTCTGGGATAAGGTCCACATTACTGAGAAGCGGAAGGGGAAAGTTTTCCGTGGTAGCTTATCTTTAGAAGGAGGAAAGTGGTTAGGGAAGTTGATATGCCAGATATCGGTGGGGGGAGTCGGCGGTAGGAACGTTGTTTCGGTATGATGACGCCCATATCAAACTCTTGTGTACCTTTATGGAGAACGATCGGGGTACTTATTTTCAAGTGGTGGTTACAATGAATGGTGAGAAAGTGAGGAAGAAGATTATTTGGTTTCCGGCTGGTGAGAGGAGGAAAGGCTGGTAAAAACTTGGTTCGAAGATGAGAACAATGTTGGATAATGGAACTATGAGTGTATCACAAAGGATTCCGACTGGAGAGGATTTCCTTGATCTTCAAGGTCAAGGTGAGTGGAGAAACAATACTGCTAACTATGCTGCTGCTTGAGGAAGAAACCATAGAAATCAGGTGACGGAGGTGGTGGTTCAATCTCAGGGTGCTGCTCTGTGTCATCAATGGTGGTTGGTGATAAGTCCTCAAAATTATATATTTATCCCCCGAATAGAACATTGTTTGCATAACACTTAGCTTATATTATTGTCTTATATCTATTGACTAGTGTTTTCTTGTCATTTGTGTAGGTTTCATGAGCCAAAATATGAATATTGTGTTAAAGCCCGTCAAAAGCCAAGAAAAGTCATTAAAAGAGTGTTATTTGCACAAAGGAGGGGAATGTTATTTGTACTCATACAGTTATTGAGGGCACCCCGTGAACTGGTCTTGTAGACTTGACTTTATGTCCAAGATGGGTGGTCCAAATCCCAACTTAATCCAAGTTATAATGACGCCCACAAGTCAAAAGATCCATTGAAGCATGTTACTTGAAGTCCAATCTTAAAAAGGCTCTATATGATGATCCGGAAATCTGATTTGGGCCCATGAGCTATCTATTTGAAGTTCTTGGTCCAGGCTACAACTTAGGCCCAAGATAATTAGGTTTTTATTTTGTCTTGCTGCTTCTAGAAGGCCTACAACATCCACCACGAATTTGACCTAACTTGGAGAGGAAGTAATGTGCTTTGTATTCTCTATATAAAGAGAAGTAGTAGCTAGGGTTTAGGCTAGTTCATTCTCTTGTATTGAACTCAATTCTCTTATTCTCAATAATAATCCATTTTTTTTCCTTTATGATGTTGTGTTCTTTATTTACTTATTCCATGGTGTCATTATCAAGGATGAGTAGCTAAGTTCTCTTTAGGGGGAATGGTTGAAACACTCTAGATAGTGCAAAAGCACAATGTTTATTCTTTATGTTTATTGTGATTCAAAGTTCTTAATGCTTGTTTATTTCTATTTCACGACATGAAGTAGCATGATTATTTATGTGTTATTGTTATCCATTTGATTAAATACTATTGTTAAAGTATAGGGAGACTTAGCTATAATGGTTGTATTAGATTAATTAGAGATATGTGATCGAATAGCTGAGAGGTGACTATCATATATCTAGAATTAATCTCTTTTATTGGACCCCCTTTGTAATCAAATTGAATAGCTAAGAGGTGACGGTTTAATTAATGAAGCCTATTCAATAGCACATATAAAGAATCCCGTTTTAATTAAGTGGAATAGCTGAGAGGTGACTACTTGATTATTAAAGGTATTAATGATTAATTGGAATAACTGAGAGGTTACTAATTAATTGTTATAGATTGAACATGAATGAATGGCTTGTATGTTTGCATTGTTTAGTTTGTGGATGCCAGTTCTTCCTCCTATTCATCTACGATCTTCTTCGATTTCTATCCATCTTCTATTATATTAGGTTAATTATTAGTTATTTATTTAATTACCTACAGGAAGTAGAATCAATCATATTTTGTTAATTAGTTCATGTGGTGTTGTTAAGTTATTGTTTTCTTTTGTGTTTGGGCTAAGAATACCCCCTTCGAGGTGGATACGACCCTTATTTGTTACTTGTTCTACATTGATAATCAATATTTATAGGCACAAGAAGGATAATTAATTTTTGTGGGTACAACACCTGGAATTCCAGAGCACTTTTTCAATTTATTTTTGTTGTTAGAGTGGTTGTGAGGCTAAACTCAATAGTTTAATTTTTTTCAGCATTTTTAGAGACTTGTATGATAATTAAATTTTCGATCCAAAAAGGGATCGTTGTTGTAATATTTTTAAAGTAGGTGTTGTTAGGATTTATTTAATTGTTTTTCGCAGCGGATAGTAGAGCAAGATTGTGAAGCTAAACTTGAGTCTACTAAGGAACGTCTCCTAAGGACGATTGAAACTCAATGAATGGTTTCTCATTAGTCGACTACAACTCGTCTTCTCTCCACTTTTGTGCGTTTGTTTGGCACTTTTATTTTTCTAGCACAAAGTGGGAGGTAAGCATACTCCTAACCCCCCTTGAATCCCTTGCAAAAGGAGTTTTTATAATGATTAGCATGACCTTGGATGTTGCTCGTGTTGTGCAACGGAAGCTTTAACCCAAGGATTGGTTGTAATACTGATAATCTAGATAATAGCAAATAACAGAGAAAGTAATAAAAAAAACACAATCACACATAATAACACCAATATTAACGTGGTTCGGCAAACCCGCCTGCTCCACCCAGCAACCGATCAAGAAGAATTTACTAATCAGAGAAAAAAGAAACAACCTAATTACAAATCTATAATTCCTTGTCTCTTTCTCTCTCACACACTAGAACCTGAGAAACCCTATTATGAAAACCCTCATAAATTTGTCTCTCCCTATCTAGTAATGTTTTCACCTTTGGTTCACTTTCTCTCTTCTTTACCACCCCTTTACAATAGCCAACTAGTTGAGTATATATAATACCCAAGAGTTCTTAATCCATACAAGGATCCAAATTGGCTAACAATACCAATTAGAATACCAAGTACTTATGGGAGTAGAATTTCTACCTACATTGTTTCTAGAAACAAACATAAGATATGATCCTATAGACCTTACTTAATATAAGCTATGATCCTGCGCATTGCGAGCCAATACACAATAGCTTGCTATTAATTCAGTTTTTACTTTTTATTAAACCGAGACTGACGGCGGACCTGGCCTATGGAAAATGAAACTTAATATCAATTGATTGCAATATCCTACGTTTAAAATTGAGTCAACTAAAGCCTGGTATCACGATGTTCATTTGAGGCCTTGAGCAAATATTTCAACTAGTACTGCATGAACCATTTTTTGATTGGAGCACAAGCTAGGAATTGAGTCTGGTACCCCTACAGATTACGTCTGTAGAATCACTGTGGTTATTTAATTAAGGAACGTCGCTTATGCACGAAAAATCTCCCACACTAGTTATTCGCAACTTGACTCGCAAAATATAAGGAGAATTCACAACAAAAACTTGGGAAGAACTCATTGACTTGGGTGGAGATAAAATTGAGTCAGTTTTTAGCCCCTTGTTAGATGCTTTTGAATGGTTAGGACCTCTATGGAATATATAATGTGCATCATGTATGCGTCTTAGATCTGGTAAAATCTGCATGCCCGATCCCCTTCAAGTCTACACAAGGTGCAAAATCACGGACCACACTCCTTCTGAGGAAGAGTTCAATGACTCAACCTCCATAGCTTCTTCTGAGGACGAGTTCAACGAGTCACCCTCACTTATTGAAGTAAATCCTACACCTATGGCTCACGAGGCTACCCTTCGGGATTAATTTTCACCCTTGGCCACTAGGTCACGTACCTGCATAGTCTTGCCCGAGACAATTGTAGATAGCTATGGCATTTGCCCTCAGATTGTGGGCATGTTGCCTAAGTTCCATGGACTTCCACGGGAAGATCCATATCAACACATGATAAAGTTTATGACCTTGCTTAATACTTTCAAAAAGAAACATTTGTCTAATGAAGAAGTTAGGCTGAGGTTGTTCCTTTTTTTTCTCTTGAAGATCGTGCATCTCATTGGTTACACAGTCTTTCTTCCAATTCCATTCAAACTTGGGCTCAACTAAGTAAAAAGTTTTTAAACAAATATTTTCCAATTACTAAAACCAATGAGCTTGTTGACGCCATCAGAAATTTTCGGCAAAAAGAGGGTGAGGTTTTCTTTAATGCACGTGAGAGGTTTCAAGACCTGTTTATTCGGTGTCCACACCACAAAGTTGATGATATAGAAAAAGTCAGGATCATGTATAGAGGCCTCAACTATGAAACTACAAACCTTGTTGAAACTTAAAAGCATGAACGGTGGCGGTTTTCTTGATCTATCAACCGTCACGGCTATGGAATTCTTTGAAAAACTAGTATACAACAGCCAACAGTGGGATTCATTAGGACCATCCTCGAGAAACACGAACACACACGATAAACCTAAAGGCATGTATGAGGTCAAACCTGACCCCGGGCTTAAAACATTGCTCCAAGGTTTAGTAAAAAAGGTAGAAGCAATTGAGGTGTCTTTAAACCCCACATCACCTGTCATGAGTGCCTCCACTCTACAATCTGATGTTTGTCAAGACTCATCCCATATTGCCGAAGTTTGCCCTTTCCTTTACAATTTACCAAAAACTGAGGAAGCCTGTGCGTTCAACTATGCCGGGAAAACAAATTTCACCAAGGGCAATGCTACGTACCCATACATAGACCGTTCAAATTTGTCTTACACGAACAACAATGCTTACACGGTTCCACCAAGATTTCACAAGTTCTATGGGCAACACAGCAATAGGCCCTATGTTGGAAACACTAACAATAGAAATATGGTGACGGTCCCCACTTATACGAACAATGCTCATCCGATAAGTAATTCCAGGGACTAGGGCTGGGCACGGTTCGGTTCGGTTCAGTTTTGACCAAAATCGAAGCCAAATAGTCTAACATGTGTTTTAGAATAAACACAACCGAAACCGAACATATTGATTCCCAAAACCAAACCGAACCGATCAAAATATGTAAAATCTGAAACCGAACCGAACATGTAGTTCAGTTCGGTTAACCGAACCAAACACCTTTTAACTTGGGCTGAATTAACTTGGGCTTAACTATAAATACTAACATGGGCTGAATTAACTTGGGCTAAAGTGCTAAACTAAAGACTAACATGTTCGGTTCGGCTTTAATTGTTGAAAATTTTCTAAAACCGCAACAGAACACCCTAACAGGTGTTTTGTAAAATTTCAAACACCAGCCAAACACTTAAACACCTAAACACCTTCAAAAGTGTTCGGTTCGATTGTGTTCGGTTCGGTTTTGGTTCGGTTTTGCCCAGCCCTACCAAGGACCCAGTTCCAACACATTAACCTGCCCCTCAGAAGTTGTAACGCCCCGGGATTTCGTCCACGCTCATCCCGGTACGTCGAGCACCATACCGCCCGCTAATGTCAATATTGTCCCCCTTTAGTCACTACGGATATCCAGCAGTAGAGGGTTTTGGATCAGGGCCCACTCATCGAGTTTACCCCAAAAGACCTTGACATTAGTTAAAGTATGGTTAAGCTTTATATACTACCAATACAACCACTTCCTTGGCAATGTGGGACTAACACCAACTCATGGGTGTTACAATCTCACCACCTTAGAATAGAGTCGTCCTCGGCTCTGTAGTACACTCAGTACAGTCCCAAAATCTCCGCAGTGATCCAAAACCGTCTACTGCTGGATATTCGTAGTGACTAAAGGGGGACAATATTGACATTAACGAGCAGTATGGTGCTTGACACACCGGGATGAGCGAAGACGAAATCCCGGGGCATTACAGCTGCTGGAGTGTTGGTCTTTTGGATGGTCAATCATTGAGGATTGGAGGAATGAAAGCTGCTGGAATGTTGGTCTCTTGGATGGTCTTGCTTTTGGATTTTGGACCTTATAATTGTAATAGACTATTGGGGATGTATTATACTATTATGGATTTTGTTATGATACATTATAGATTTTAGTTATAGGCTTTACTTGTTTTAAGCTAACTGATAATATAATTGAGTCTTTTGGATTGGAGGAATGAAGGTTGCTGGAATGTTGGTCTTTTGGATGGTCAATCATGGAGGATTGGAGGAATGAAGGCTGCTGGAGTGTTGGTATCTTGGATGGTCTTGCTTTTGGATTTTGGACCTTATAGTAGGACTATTGGGGATGTATTATACTAAAATGGATTTTGTTATGATATATTATAGATTTTAGTTACAGGCTTTACTTGTTTTAGCTAACTGATAATATAATTAGGCCTTATTGTTGGAAAATGTTGTGTGGTTTAGCTGAATGAATAAGTTTGTATACAATACTACATGGATAATAATAGTGCAGGGTCAAAGCCCAATAATTAAGCCCAAACCATTAGAACCGAACCAAACTATAACTACGGTTCGATTTGAAACCGGTTCTGAAACTTTATTGTGCGGTTTGCGGTTTTTGTTTCTTTAGAACCGTGCTATACAGCTCGATTTATGGTTTCACCTAAAACCGCCCAGAACCGGACCATGCTCACCCCTAGTTTGGTTGTAGAAACAAGTAGCACATGAGGGTAAAGTAATTCAACTGATGGTGTAGGTGAAGTTGTTGAAATACAGAAGGAACACTGATAACTGAAAAGTCTCATGACGGTGTCGAAATAGATTAAAGATAGGTGAATAGTCCTTTTAAATTAATTTACGTAAGGTGAACAATTATAATGCGGAATGATAACACAACTACCTAAACACACAAATATGATCAAATACTAGAACAATATTCAAAGAGCCCAATCTACATACAACAACTTGGACAACCATCAAAGATATATATCTTCAACATATCAATGGACTAATATGCAAGGCAAGCAACAACAAGATATATGATAAACAAGACAAAACAGGTTGCAGTCTGACAAGGTTCAGTCGACTGAACCTGGACCTCTTCAGTCGACTGAACTTAAGACTTTTTCAGTCGACTGAGCTGTGAAACTCTTCAGTCGACTGAGGGGCATTAGTCAACTGAGCCTTGTCTGATAAATAACCCAATAAATTAAACCCAAAACAAGAAAGATAGAGAAGAAAGGGATAATGGTGATGATGATAGTTTTGATGCTTGATTGATTTTGGTAATGGATTTGATTTGATTGATCAAATTACCATCACCCAATTGTCTCATCACAACACATAAAAAAGGAAAGGAGTGCGCTTGGTGTAAGAAGAGATTAAAAAAAAAAAAAAAATCCAAATGACACAAGGGTTTATAGTGGTTTGGCAACAGATGCCTACGTCCACTCTTCAATGAGGTTTTTCTTAGCCTTTAGAAACTCCAAACAAAGCAAGATAGTCACACCTAGTACACCACTTCTTCACCACAAACACTTCTTGTTGAATCTCTAATGAACCCCTTCAACTTTGAATGTTGTAGAGATACCTAATCTCTAACCTAGCCTACTAGGATTTCTTCTCACAAATCACTTTTAACAAAGTTGGTTTTGTTTCTCTCAAAGATTCCTCTTAAAGGATGAATAGAGAAAGAAATTGAAGCTCTCAAATGTTGGTTTATATAGAATACCAACTACAATAACTCTCAACCTCACAAGGATATGAAGATTTAATGAAGTGGGTGAGTTATTCTTGATGGATGGGATGGATTTAGTGTTATTGCTCTTATATGGTTTATGCCTATTGAATATGAACCTGAGCAACCACCATCAAAGCTTTTTCAAGCTTACCTTGTTATTTAAATACTCACAAATCAAAATAGGTCCATTGGTCAAACCATAGTTGACCATATATAGGTATTTTTTGGATCGATCTCGAATCGGGTCAAAACCAGTTACTGAAAACCATGCTTCAGTCCACTGAACATTTATTTCCTTCAGTCGACTAAACCTTCAGTGTTGACTAGTCTTCAAAGTCTTTAGTCTTGAGTCTTCAATGATCTTCAAAGAACCTCACACTCTCACGTCGTCTATGGTTTATTAAGGGCCCTGTGCAATAACTTAAAAAATAACCCTTAAAAATAATATAATTAAATAATAAAAAATAGCCCTTAATATGATTTCTCGAAAACAAGAATTTCATAAGACCATCGAGAGAACTGGTTAATGTGCAACTAAAATCTAAAGACTTAAATTAGAGTTTAATTCAGGTAAAATTATTTAATATGAACTTCTCAAAAGACAAAAAATAATTTAAATTGTACTTACTTGTTAATAGTATTTGGATAAAAAATTTAAGTTAGAAGTGAAATAAAGAAGTAGAAAGAAGGTTTCTAGTTACATTTGTTTCTTTGGAGAGAAGGTCCGAATGGGGGAAGAAAAAATTTATCCATTGACAAAAAGAAAATTCGTTCAATTTTTTTTTTTTTTTTAAATAAAAGTGTAGTTAATATCTAAATTAATAATACGGGCTGTCTAGGTTGCCATCCTTAGGATGACATCCATCTTGACAGCCCATGTATTGTGTTGATTTTAATCTGATCCAACGTCTCAGATTAGTTGTATACTTATAACCTAAAACATTATAGGGGTAAATTTGTAAATAAGTTAATTAATATGCTTCTCTTTCTGTTTCTCACGTACTGTAACTCAAAGAGACTTCTCTCTCCTTAACTCTAAAAGAAAAACATATCTCTGCACCAAGATTCATCAAAGGTTAGTCATGCAACCTGCTTTTCGCTTTATTTCTTCTTCTATCTTCGTGTGTTTTTTTTTTTTTCGTTTTTGATTTTCTTAAAATTTTCTAATATGATTCACCTTAATCTGCTTATTGATACTCTGAATGCATCACAAAAACATTCAAAACTTGATCATACAGTAGCTTACCTTCAAAATTCATCCAAATAAATTGAAAGAATTTTAATTGACGGACTTTTTACGTTGCGAAAAGAATTTATCTTACCAAACACTTTGATAGAACAATCTTCCTAATCAGTTAAAGCTTCACTAACAATAACCTTGGCTCCAATGGACGCCACTTAAGGATTTATACATATATATTTGCCTTTATTAAACACATATTCATTACCGACAACACACAATTATGAAAGATTATTAAACCTTTCTCTGGTGTTTCACATTAATGACTTATTTAAATATTTTGTAAATTGCATTCATGGCATCACCAATTATTTTGTCAATTTTCTGTATCCTATCTGATAGGATTGTAAATTTAAGCTTTTTAACAAAGATGGAATTAAGCAAGGATGATGGGGTTAATAATCTTGAGCCAATTGACTTGTCTAGTGATGATGGTGAGCCAAATAAATGTGGGAATATTGGCTCACCTTCCAATGAAACACCAAAGAAAGACATATCAAAGGTTGAAACACCACATCGAGGAATGACATTTAAGACGGTTGATGATGCAAAGACTTTTTACAGGGAGTATGGTCGACAAGAAGGTTTTTCTACTCGTATTCGAACTATAGATAGGAAACAACATGGTTCAAATATGATAACGAGTTGTGTGTTCTCGTGAAGGAGTACATAACAGAAAAGAAGTAAAATTTGGAGGAATTTCGGGGAAACCAAGAAACACTTCAACAGTGAAATGTGAATGTAAAGCAAGCATGAGGGTGACAAAAAGAAAATTTGAAGAAATTTATGAAGTGACTATGGTTGAAAATACACATAGTCATGGTTTGGTCTCTCCCTGCAAAAGAATGAATATGAGAGCTAATAAATGCATGCCAGAAGCTGCAAAGAAGTTTACTACAATATTTCACGATGAGGGTTTACTAGTAGCAAAAGTAGCATATGTGTTTTGTGGTGATACAATCGGGTTCACTGCAAAAGATTGACATAATCATTTTGGTTCCACGAGGAAGAAACCTAAAGAAGGTGATGCAACAGCTGTCCTCCATTATTTTGAGAAGATGAGTGCAGAAGATTCCCAATTTTACTATGCCATACAATCAGATGCCAAAGGTCGTGCAGTTAATTTTTTTTTTTGGATAGATGGGCGCTCTCGAATGCAGTATGAGTATTTTTGGTATGTGGTGTCTTTTGATACGACATACAGGACAAATGCTTACAAAATGCCTTTTGCCCCTTTCACTGGAGTCAACCACCATTTGATGTCCATCCAATTCGGTTGTGGGTTATTACTTGATGAAACTGAGGGAACTTTTGTCTGGTTATTTAAGACATGGCTTGCAGCTATGGGTGGACGCCCCCCAACTTCAATGATCACTGATCAAGATAAAGCGATGACTTCAGCGATTGCTAGAGTGTTCCCGAATACTCGTCATAGACATTGTTTTTGGTACATTACAAATAAGTCTTTGGTACTCGTCATAGACATTGTCTTTGGACACAAAAGGCAAACACTTATAGAGCCATGTTTGAGGGTGGACTAGTGGATGGTCATGAAACTTCAGAGGCTTTGAGACTTACCCATGGTTGTAGGCTTGCAACTCAATTGGCATTTGATACATCTACTCATGATGAGATTTACAAATATTTGGTGGAAATGTTTGATGAGTTATCAATTGAAATCGTTAAACGCAAGGAAACTCTGAACAAAAGTGTGAACTCGGAGGTGGCTTCTAATCAAGTTAGTGGGGAGCTTTCTATTGTCGATCCATCACAGGTATTTATCAATATTTGTAAAGTTTGGAAAGAGTTTGGTAATTTTGTTCCAAAATTTAATTTAACTCCTCATATTTAAACCTACATTTACAGGTATTACTTCTGAATCCAAATATTTCTCAAACAAAAGGGATGAGGAAAGAAAAAAATAAGGCTTGCGATTTTGGTAGAATAAAACGTGGTATTGAAATATCACAAGAGAAGAAAGGAAGGAGCTGTAGTTGTTGCCAAAAGGTTAACCACGACTTGCGAACTTGTCCCAAGAATCTAAATAGGAAAAAGAAAGCTACATGCGCGAATGATGATCACTGTCCCGAAAAAAGCTAAGAAAATGAATGGTAAGGTATTTCCCTTAATGTCCTATTTTGTTTGATTTTGGTATGCTGTATGTACTAGCTATTAATTAAGTTCTTCATTTTTCTATCTGCAGGCTTGCAAGATGTTGAAACCTGAAAGTGGTTACAGTAAATAACATGAGGAAAGATGTTTGAAAGAGCGATTAGTATATGGAAAAACTTTTAAATGTTATGCAAAATAGATGATCTTGGGAGTGTCAGTTCCTTCTAGATATGGACATACAAAACCTTGAATTTAATGTATCTTGTTAATCAATTGTCACTTTAGCTATGCTTGTTTTCTTTTATTGGAAGATAAAAGTGATAATGTATTGATTATTTCTTTCTAGGTTCCCATTTTTATAGTAGTGGCATTAGCAGTGATTTCTGATAAGGATTCTGCCATAGGTGCAAATGAAAATTGATCTCTATTGTTATAATGGTAAGAATCTTCATTGTCTTCTGCATTATGCATTGTATGGCAGTAGGTGTCTAGTAATAAAATGAATGTTACACTCCACGAAAACAATATATACTAGGTGGGCAGTTGAAACCCCACCATAAATCATATGTTGCAGTGACAAACAAGAGTGATGCAATTGCAAGCTACAAACATGAATAAAATACTTGAAAGCACCTACAAGCTAGAGTACACAGTACACAATGTTCTTATTCCTGAATACACGCTACAAAATATTGCATTCATCATCATAAAAAGTTAAAACTACAAAGATAGCTACAGAGTCTAAATAACAGTGGTGAGCTACACAATTACAAAGAACAAGACTAGGCTTGGTATCAAATTGTACACTAGCTGGAGAGTCATGTTGTAGTCCATAATCAGCAGCACTAGGTGGTTTCCAGTCTCAGTTTCAGCTAGGGGTGGCAAACGTGTCGGGTCGTGTCGGGTTCGTGTCGGGTCTTAACAGGTCGAGGTGTTTTTTACCTTAACCCGAACCTGACCTGTTAACATGTTTAACTATTTTTGCTAAACCCAAACCCGACCTGCTAATTAAACAGGTCGGGTACAGGTCAACCTGTTTAAACCTGTTTCTAAAACAGGTGAATTCCAAACATGTTTAAACCCATCAAACCTGTAACATGTTTAACCTGTTAAACTAAGTTAATATGATTTTCGTTAACAACATGCCTTCCATTCATTTAAATCTGGTACAACAGTTTAGCAACACAAAGTTTAATACAACAAAAGCCTAATAAATCACAACAAAAAGTTTAAGAAATAATACAAAGTTCGTAAAATAGGAAACCAAACAAAAAGCAATGAACACAACTGAACACGTTATGACGCTACAAGCAATCATCCATACACTTCCCAAGAACATTTTCCCATATGTCCATGTCTTCAAGATAGTTCACCAATTTGTCGACCCTTTGCAGTAAGTACTACTTGTTAGTAGCTCTAGTATAACCTGCCAAATTGAAAAACCAGGAACAACATTAATAAAAGTAACACCAGAGCATGGACTTGCTTTATTGTAATCAAGAAGTGTCTCTAGAAGGCATTCATTGTAGGGAAGTTCAGAAATGGACTTTGCCATGTAAAAAAAACGAATACTAAACACAATACTATTACACATCAGTACATTGGACTTTTACATAGAAAAGAAGATTTGTTTAAAATGGGGTTTTAAAATAAAGCAAATCAAACACTAGATGAATCGATGATGATGAAATTTAATTATAAATAGAACTGGAGGGGGAAAGATCCCTTTATAACAATTATTTATATTTGTATAAAAATAAAAATACTAGATAAATATCTATGATGATGAAATTTCGAACTGGGGTTTAGTAGAACTAAGATTTAAAATCAAAATCGACTATGAAGAGTAACTCACCTAAAGTCTTCTTTAGACAAAATTGAGATCAATATTTGAAACTTGAGAGAGATTACTGCTTGCTTAGTAGAATAAAAGATCAAAACAATGAAGAAGAAGGAAGAGAACCAAACAGAGATTCAATCTTTTAGTTGTTACGGCCAAAAAGGAACAAAGAAGAGTGAAAAGAATGGGGTATTTTATATATGGGCCACAATTTAGGGTTTGCTTCACGGGTTTTGGGTTTGACCCGACCTGCTAATAGTCAGACCTGAACCCGACCTGTATATTAAACAGGTTAACAGGTTCGGGTCAAAATGACCCGCCAACCCGATAAGGCTTAACCCAAACCTGTTTATCTCGGGTCGGGTTCGTGTCGTGTTTATCTCAGGTCGGGTTCGTGTCGGGTTAACAGGTCATGGGTCATTTTGCCAGCCCTAGTTTCAGCCCCCAAATAAAGTCAGTTTGCAGTCCACCAACACGCGAGTAGTCGAACACTTTCTTAACAGCCTACTTCTCACGAATTGTCCCTTTTCAGCCCAGAACCTACACTAATAAAGTCTGCAGCACATCCATCCTTTCGAGGTACCCAATCAAACCACTCCACACCATAAGAGATGTGTCGCATTGATTAGATAGAGAAGAAGAGGTGATTATGGTTTGATTTTGAATGTTGTGAGTCAAAGGAAAAAATTGATTCATGAGCTCTATCTCTAATGAAAATTCAGGAGATGGGGTGAAGAAGAAAGAGATGTATGTAGTAGTTGATGGAGACATGGAGGTACGGTTATTTGAGAATCGAGAGAGAGAGAGGTCTCTTCAAGTTCAGTTGCGAGATTGGAACATTCAATTCGTGAGAAACAGAAAGGGAAGCATCTATATACTATATAATAGTATATAGATTAGAACAACCTAGACAACCCAACCCGTTAATAATAACAAGTTGTTGAACCCGTGTTATGCACCGGGATTTGTGTTATTCAATAAAATGGAAAATCACCAAACGTTTTTTAATGCCCTTCTCAACCTAAATTTGTAGAGATTTTATAATGACTTTATAAGTGATTTGTTGAATGATGCCCTTCTTAACCTAAATTTGTAGAGATTTATAATTAATATTTTTTGTATTTAGTATGGTTTATATATATGAATTAAGGATTTTAAATAGAAGAAGAATTTAGTAGGAATCAAGTTCTAAAGGGTTTTAAGATTTCTATAAATCTCTATTCACATTGAAGGTGGATTTCCTTTTTAACTACAACTGGACTTCAATTGGGTTTAAAGTTAGGCTTAAGTTCTATTCTCAAGTTGTTGAGAACATGCCACGTGGCACTTGTTAGGCTCCACTATTATATAGTATATAGATATAGATAGATGGTAATATTTAAGGAATTTAAATATAATCCTAAGCAAACAACCCCACTTGCGAATGAAAAAAAAAAATGGACGTCTATTCCGATGGTTTTGAATAGCTGGGCTGTTTTGTTTTTTTTCTCTATTAACTGTGGGATTCTTTTTTTGTTGGTCTCAAATAAAATCAACGGTCCATTATTCAATCTAAGGATAAGATTTAAACCTATCCGTCCGATTCATCATACTCTACTATCTATTATCATACACCTGGGAGTATGTTAATTAGTTAGTGAAGCAAAGTAGCAAACTATAAACTCCAATTCAACTTCCAGGCGGAGCTTTCAATCTGCATTTCTTCTTGTTTTCATCGACACCTTTTCAATAAATTTCATTCACTTCTCTTCTTCTCATTGTTGTTTCTCTTTAAACAAATTTTTCCTCAATTTTATTTTTCTTCAAGGTAGTTTAGAACATTAATGTGTTTAGATCCAATTGTTAGTGTTTGTTTATGATTTTGTAATTCTGATTGTTTGGGGTTGTTTTAATTTACTAATAATGAAATGGGTATGTTTTTGTTTCAAGGATTAAGACCTTTTTCTTCGAGAATGGATTCCATGACTGTCTGCAAATCAGTTTCTTCTCCTAATGTACCTGTAAGTATGTTTGCGCTATTTGAAATAATCTTACAAGTAAAAAAAATATGTACTTAATTTTTATTTGTATATGAATGAATGGATCTATTGAAGAATGTACTCAAATTGGTTTGTTCTATAGAAGAATTGAAGTGAGTCTTGCCAGCTTAGCTGTAGTATTTGTTAAAGTTGGGAAATCACTGCGATCTTGTTAATTAAATTGGTTTGTTCGGAAGTTTAAAAATCGGTTCGTTGTTGGTGTTTTCTAGTTATGTATCCGATTTTTCATACACATTGTGAGGTATATTGCAATTTTCTTTAATTTAAGTGATGAACCTGTCCTGCCTGATGATATTGTAGATATATATTACCTACAGGAAATGCTCAAATATGTGAAATAAGAAAATTAAAAACAAATATCAAAGGGTCATTTAACTTTATGCTTTTCCCTGCAATAATGCTCTTTGCGTCTGGTGCCAATAACAGGTCACTCCCACATATTTTATTGGCCACTTTGAGCAAGTGAAACTGTAAGAGAGGAAAGTTAAAAATTAGTATATAATTTCATGTGACTTTTGTGTAAACTCTTCTCCATGGGCATCGATTTTAAGTATATACAATGAACCACCTCATTTGGACATCTTTTGGAACGAACTTCAATTTTTGGATGAAATAGATAGATTTAGAAAGGGAAAGAGGAGGAGGAGGAAAGGGGCAGGGTGGGTGGGTGGGGTGTTTGTGTCTGTGGTCAAATGTATGTCATTTAAGAAGCATGATCTTTTTGAGTTTAAGATGAAAAATGTATGGAATCGACTCCTTCTAGACCCTGCTTCTTTTTTTCGACATCACCTTTAGGGTAGAAACTTAACCACATATAATTGGTGGATGAGCGAAAAAAGTTATAGAAATTGGGTGTGCTATCCTCCACTGCCAATTTCTCAAGACTATTTTGGATAACTTCTTGCTGAGTTGAGGTGTATAATGTCATTGCGATGAGAAACTGTTCAGGAGCACAGTGGTTGAATATGCAACAACTTTCCACTGCGAGATCTTTTATCTTGAGGGTTCTTTTTCACACCATTTGTTACAGATGGCATTGGCGAGGAACAATTCTTAAGTCAGATTTGTAGTTCCATTGAGCCCACTGTTTGAAATTGATCATTTCAGCCTGCAGATAAGAGGAAATTTTTTTAATGATTTCATTGATAGATGGAGGATCTGATATTTGTTATTATCTTATAACTATATTGAGAATAATAGTTGGTATATAACTTAGTTACTTGTAACTATTATCTGTCTGACTCGTGATTCTATTTAATCCATGTAGGGTTTATGTGTGGGACAAAGTAGAGGAATAAGGAGCTCACAGTGTAGCTTTATGTTAGGAAGCGGAGTTATGTTTCCTAGACAGAGTATTCAATCTGCTCGTGTTACCCACAAATCTAAAAAACGTGGGGGAGCACTTGCTGCCACTTGCCGTTATGATAAAATTCTTGTGGCTAATAGAGGTGAAATTGCGGTACGTATTATACGAACTGCTCATGAGATGGGGATACCATGTGTTGCAGTCTACTCAACCATAGATAAGGATGCACTTCACGTGAAGCTTGCAGATGAGGCAGTTTGCATAGGTGAAGCACCCAGTAATCAGTCGTAAGTGACCTCATTTTGTTATTCACCTTCATTTTCTTTTCATTTTTTGGTTTTTGCTTACTATCTCGTATTTTTCCTTATCTACTGCCTTTGAAAGCAATAATTTTCATAAACTTCTTCGTTTATGATCTATTGAAATGATATTGAAGATTTTAATACCCAATAATTACGTAAGTCATATCGATCTTTCATTGTTTGAAATCTCAGTGTAAGTGATGCTGCTTCTTTTCCTCCATTCCTTACAGGTACTTGGTGATGCCAAATGTTTTATCTGCTGCTCTTAGTCGCAAATGTACTATGCTGCATCCTGGATATGGCTTCCTCGCCGAGAATGCAACTTTTGTTGAAATGTGCAGAGAGCATCGAATCAACTTCATTGGACCCAATGTATGTAGTTTCTACTAAATATACTTTCTGGTATTGATAAACTATTTAATTAATTTCGGACAGTGATGTAAAAACCCAAGGTTGCTACCAATCTACCATCTATTGTCTATCCCAAACCCACCTATTGCCGTGCAACTATCTGGGCATTCGGAGTAGATGAATATCATTATTTGGAAGCAAGAACGATCAGCTGGGAAACTTCTATCAAGCTGCTAAAAGATGTTTAAGCACTGATATGGTCAATTCAAAGAAAATATCCCATGCACAACAATCCTTTTCAAATCGAAGACCAATTCTTGGCCTCTGAATATCCTAAAGGCAATAAAACGAATTTGTTCAACCTGATAATGGAGAGTGGGATGTCATGCACTTCATGTTTCCAACCGACACATATGGCAACACCAAGAATACCCTCATTAATCCCCACTCTCTGGCCTCGAGCGATTTCTAGGAATGTCTTTATCCAAAATTTCTGATATGGACGTAGGCTTGCTCCGACGTTTGTTAAATGAAGGAAGCGAGTTTCTCATGTTCTAGCTTAGATTGGGCAATAAGATGATCCACATCCTCTGAAATATTGCATAAAAGGGGAAACAGCAAGAAGGAAATGGCCTTCCTTTGTAAATAATTTACCATTTGAATCCTTAGCAAGGTTCACATTCAAGACCTTAACTGAAAAAGTGAAAGCAATCATTTGCTTCTCTCTCTTTCTCCCAGTGACAGATCTGCTTCAGTTAATGTTTACATACAGGCATCGTATGTATCCAACATCCAAACTGTTGATCAGATGATACTATTACTAACATACAAAACCACACCCTATCAATCTTTGGACTTCTGTTCAATATGTAAGATTACTTTTTATTGCATGTAATTTCATAGTAAGTAGGTGCTACCAACCCAGATTTATGCCAAAAATAAATAATGATATACTGGTTTGGGACAAAATGCTGTACATCTAGAGATCTGGCACCTCATTAGTGATGCCTCTTCATGATATTTACTCGTACATGTCCCTTGTGACATCAACTCCCAATATTATTTTCTTAAATTTCCTACTTCCAAAGCCATTTCAGGGAAGAATGCCGTTTGTTAAGTGGACATATTTGCATCCCAAGCCACCTTTGTCTCTAAGATAACAACTAAATCTCTTTACCAAATTAATTGTGGATGATTCTCATCCTCCTCCTAAAAGAACATTCTGATAGACTTAATAGGTCATTTTCCTTTTGCTTGGGAATAAAGAAGTGGGGGTAATAACTTGGAATATTTTTGAGTAAATTTGACCTTCCTATACCAAATAGCATTTGTCTTTTAACCCTGGCACTTTGAATGAGATTTTGTTGAAGCTCGTATCTATCTGAATTTATATATGTGTTCGATAAATTGATGCCTTGTATTATATAATCCACTATAAGCTAAAATTTGGATTTGTTTTATAGACCAAGATTCTAGACTTTGCAAAATCTGTGCCTGACCCTCTCCATAATTCATCTAGGAAAAAAACAGAACATCAAGTTGGAGTTGAGAGAGAACAATCCCATTACCCATTGGAAATGCTTTAAAACCCCTCCATCAACAATTACTCCAAAATAAAGTGCTCCATTCTACTAACGGCTTTTGAGACAAGGAGAGAGTATCTCCTCATCTCTCTTTAACTTTTAGAGCATCCATCCACCTCCCCCACAAAAGTCCAAATCCCATCTTCTTCAACATAGAGTCAAGAAAGTTTTATCGGTTTTGTGAAATTTTTGCCTGACACATAATCTTGCTTTTTGTTAGGTGAAGATTGTTTTATCTTTCTTATAATACTTATTGGCAAATATAATTCTCTAGAAGGACAAATCTGAAGATATTCATTGTTTTCAATTTCTTACTTAGTTCCAGAATACTTATTAAAATAGTTCTGCCTTATAGATTTAGGATTTTTCTATATGATATTTACTCAATTTAGGCTCTTGGTGTTTATTACTTTGCAGCCTGACAGTATCCGTACTATGGGTGACAAAGCTACTGCAAGAGATACTATGAAGAAAGCTGGTGTTCCAACTGTACCAGGAAGTGAGGGATTGTTACAGGTATAAGCTTTAAGATAAACCAACAATAAAATTTTAAAAATATGGGCATCAGAGTATTTTCACTTATAGGAAGGTCCCCTTGTCCACGATAATTATATTAGCATTCAACATCTAGCTGAATTGCTCTATTTTTCCCACAACCTAATATCGGGTTTAATTTCAGACCACAGAGGAAGCTATCAGGCTCGCTGATGAGATTGGTTATCCTGTGATGATCAAGGTACAATCACTATTTGTTTTTATTTGATTATATCTATATAAATTTTTTCCCAAACTCATAATTTCATAAATGCATGAAAGAGAACAATTTATTTAAATTCAGGTATAGGCTCTATTAATCTTTCACGATTTCTACTCGATATTCATATATCATATCCTTATCCACGTTTTGCATGTAAATTTCTAATACATGAGATGAAGTTCATTGGAAAACAAATATCTGCATCCTATTTTAAGAAGTCTGTAGTATGACACTTCTCATATTTGTCAAACTATGGTCATTAAGTCTCTCATGTGTGAATCTATATTCTCTGAAAAAATAAGATATTGATACTATTTTATTGTTACTTAGGGTTGTTTGGGATAGAAAGGAGAAAAATAACTTCTTTACAAGAGTTTGTAGGGTTTGAAATTCTTTTAGGCAAGATATTGTATAAAATAATTAAGATACAGGAGTTCTGCAGATTAGAAATTCCTTTATTGAGAAGCTTTTGAAACGTACTACTTTCTCCGTCTTTCTGGCATGTTTTTCTCTCTCTTATTTTTTTTGCTTACTCCTTTTGACTTAATTCCCAAACCCCTTAGGATGCCTTTGGCTAAGCTGAACTTACAAGCTACTTTTTCCATAGAATTTATACCTCACACAACTTTACATGATCTCCAATGTATTGTCTAAATTTCAAAAGTGGAAATGGCAATTCTCATGACTAGAACAAGTTGTCTTTTCTGCTTCATGTAAACAACCTTTAGGATAGTAATGTACAAGTTTCTGAGCTCAGCAATAGGACTTGTGAATTTTGGTATGATTATTAACACCAAAAAAAGAAACAGTTCATAATTCAGCTTAACCTAAAGCTTTCGATCCTGATCTTGTTAGGGAGAGTTGTGCGAATTCTATTTTAATTTTCTTGGTAGCTAAGTAGTCTTGATGTTCTTAAGATGTACTCTTTGTAACTTTATGTACACTGCTGATGATTTGAAGGCAACCGCTGGTGGCGGTGGACGTGGAATGCGTCTTGCAAAAGAACCAGAGGAGTTTGTAAAGTTGCTACAGGTATTCCATTTTTTTGAGTGGTGAACCATTTTATTTTCAATTGAAAATAATTACTCGCTGGACCCTGCTGGGACTCTTCTATCTTCTGCTTATAATATTGGATTTTAAATTTCCTACCAAGACTTCCAGTAGCTTCATCTGAATTGGCATTATGTTTGTAACCTTGTATCAAAATCTTACATATTTCCTTATTTTAAAAGCAAGCGAAAAGTGAGGCTGCAGCTGCATTCGGAAATGATGGAGTTTATTTGGAAAAATACATTCAAAACCCAAGGCACATTGAGTTCCAGGTAAATATTGGGTAATTTGAAGTTCAGTTACCCAAACTTACCATCTATGATTGTGATTGACATCTAATGATGGATTACAGGTTCTTGCAGATAGGTATAATAATGCAATTCATTTTGGGGAGCGTGATTGCAGCATTCAGGTACCTCTTTTCAACTCATCAATATTTCTTCAGCAGGTTTTCTTTTGTTGATTGGAATGATGCTTGATTAAACTTTGTTTGGTTATCTATAATGCATGTCCAACATCTGATTAATCTTGCTGGCTCTATATGAAGTTGGTAGCCTCTGCCTGGACTAATTTTCAGTAGTTTTTATTTTCATTGTTAGATCGTTTATGCATTGAAAAATTTAGTATGTGGGCATGAGGGCCCAATCACAAAACGCCACATGTCTAGGAGTTTAAATTTAAATCCGTTGGGCAACTAATTCAAGTCCACTAGGATTAACTACACCCATACATAGGCAGTATTTTATTGGGCATGATAAACCTAAGCAAAAGTTGAACGCCACATGTCATTCGTTCAACTTTTGCTTGGATTAACAGGACCAATAAAATACTGTCTATGTATGGGTGTAGTTAACCCTACTGGACACGAAATAGTCACCCAACTGATTTAAATTTAAATTTTTAGACACATGGTGAGATGGCGTTTTGTGATTGGGCCCTCATGCCCACATACAAATGGACCACATTTGTTTTTCCTCTTTGAATTTCAAAATATATTAAATAGCGCACTCTCTGTGCTTTATCTATTCAACTCTTGGCTATTGTGCCCTTGTCTATCTACTCCTAGATCTATGTTAAAGTTAATCCTACTTTTATAGCTTGTTAAGAATTAAAATGGGTGTCTTTAGAGTTGGGACATAAGAAGTGCCCAATTTGTTGAAGAACTGCTCAAATGCACATGCATTTATTGTCTTATTGTTGTATATAAATATTAATATCTGAAGAAATTTTTTTATAATCGGGTAGAACAATATAGTAAAACTACAAGTATAATTGTATAAACACTGAAATTACATTTTGCACTACCTTGTTTTCTTAACAGAGACGTAATCAAAAGCTGCTAGAAGAAGCTCCGTCTCCAGCATTAACCCCAGAATTAAGGAAGGCCATGGGTGATGCAGCGGTTGCTGCAGCAACGTCTATAGGCTACATTGGTGTAGGAACTGTTGAATTCCTTTTGGATGAAAGGGGCGCCTTTTATTTCATGGAGATGAACACTCGGATCCAGGTATAGACATATCGTAAGAATTATGGGATTTGTGTTTCACTCGATTTTTCAACTTTTGTATATTTGGGTGATAGCAATAAGATTGCATGATGTATATATTTTCAATGAACTCAGGTGGAGCACCCTGTTACCGAAATGATATCTTCTGTCGATTTGATTGAGGAACAAATCCGTGTTGCTAGAGGAGAGAAGCTTCGGTACACGCAGGTTAGGACGGGTTACTTCAGATCTCCATTTCATTTATAATTTAACAAGTTTGTTGTGCAGTACGACTCATTGCTGTTTCCCCCTCTACAGGATGATATTGTTCTCAGAGGGCATTCAATTGAATGTCGTATAAATGCAGAAGACGCATTCAAAGGATTCCGACCAGGACCAGGTATGAGCAGTCGAATAGCTAGATGCCTAGATGTTTTAGGGTTTATAATTCATAGCTCTACTGTGTTCCGAGCACTTAGGTGCTTAACTCGAAAGCCATATAATGTTGCTAATATGTGTTATACATTATTTATTAGGGAATTTCATTTTCGCTCACTTCTACCTTATTTTAAAACAGGGAGGATAACAGCATACTTGCCGTCTGGAGGCCCATTTGTAAGAATGGATAGCCATATTTATCCTGATTATGTGGTTCCCCCGAGCTATGACTCTCTACTTGGGAAGGTTGATTAGCTCTCTCTGTCTCTCTCTCTCTGATGCATATAATATTATCCGCATGCTTTGTTTTCTAACGAGTCTCTGTAATATGCATGCATACACTTAAATTATGAATCCTTTAGAGATTCACGTACCACGATGTGTGTTCACTTATGCATACTGTTTGTGCTCTATCAGCAACACTTCTGTATTTTGGATTCTTTGACTTGCGTGTGATATTCTATATTTGCCTTCACAGGAAATGTACTCATTGTATGTACTCATTGTTATTGCATAAACATCTGTTTTAATACTACTGTATATAACTGTGGGCGCGCACACATTGAAGTATTATATGCTCATTCACAAGTGTATAGCTTATGTTTTATGCATCTCTTTTTGTATTTACACACATATTTTGATTCTTAATGAGGCTTAAATCATTGGTCCCTGGCTCCCTGTGTGCATGTGCAGTTACAAAAGATATTTTCTGTGGTTGTGCATGAGATAAGAAACTGAACTATGCGTGCTTATGATCACATATCACATATGTATCTTTTGTGTTTGTGTTCAAATGTGTTTACCAATCATATGAACTAACTTAAGTGCGTATACAAATTTAGTAATAATATTCAAATATAGAACGCATCTAAACGGTATGCCTTACTAAAATAAAAAAGAAATTATGTACATGCATAGACCTCTTTTTTACACATATGTACTGCCTCGTTATAGAAACAAAAAACCTAATACTGCAATAAGATGTTGAATCTCTCATATGTATTTTTTTGGACTGTTTATAAACTGAAATTTCATCGTTGACACTGATTTTAACTGTTGATGCTGTTTAGCTCATTGTTTGGGCTCCAACAAGAGAAAGAGCAATTGAGCGCATGAAACGGGCTCTTAGTGACACTATTATTACAGGTTAGTTAGATTGTTCCTGAAAGTGCTATCTTTTTTCTTATTCCAATCATGAAATCATTGTGTAACAGTTTCAAATGGTGAGATTTCACTGCTGATCTTGGACTTTGGGCCTTGTGTGTATCAAAATCATGGTGCAAATTATCCAATATCCTGTCATTATATCAGTTTGAGAACCTTAGGACATTAAATGCTGATAGTGTCAACAATTTCATACCAATTTTCAAAGGTGTAGAATGAAAAATGTAATGAATCGCTGATATGTATACTTCCCAGTAAATATAGAGATGTTGGTAGTTTGAACCTTGTTCAGAATGGAATGATTGCTATCAACTGTTGAAATAAAAAAAAAAAAAAAAATGTTAAAATGGTTTCTCCCTGTTGAGCTTCTATTGCTTTTCTTCTCTTGAAGCTTTTCCATTTTAATTATCTTATCTTTAATTATCGTTGCAATTATTGTCAGGGGTTCCTACAACTATTGAATATCATAAACTTATCTTGGAAATTGAGGTATGGAAATATTTCTATATCTCTCTCGTGATACTTTTACAAAACTGCATAGGAAAGAAGCTGGTTGATACCCATTTCTTGTTCTAAATTGTATTGCAGGACTTCAAAAATGGCAACGTTGATACCGCATTTATACCCAAGCATGAAAAGGAATTGGCTGAGGTAAGAAGTTCGTGTTTAATGCCACTTGTGAGTTGTGATAGTTTGTAATTGGACAAGTCGGTGTATTTTTTGCCTTGATAATTTCGTAGATGCAGCTTATCTTAAAAAGTGCACCAAAACCAGATTCCAACTTTAGAACTTTGGGCATTTGAATTTTGATTCCATTATTGTAACTCTCTTGCTGCCAAAGAGATCTTCTAAATCCGTTGGGGTATTTTTGCCCTAAAGTGACTCGTCAACTTTTCTTTCTTTGAAGTTTATGGCGATTAGTTTATATTGACATTCATCAATGCATTAATTAAAATCACTTGATTTAATTTTGAGGCCATATAGCAAGAGATCCATCAGAAAATCAGTCCCATCAATTTTTTTAGCTGTTTGCTTGATGATTTTTCCTCCAGATAATACATAATAGGTACATGACGGCGACACATCTGACTATCTGAGTCATGTCTAGTATTCTGGATCAGCATAGCTTTTGAACGACTAATGGTTTATATATTTTTAAGAAATATTTGCTTAGTGGTATGGTTGCATATGAACACTTACATCTCAAGATTTTCCAGAAGCTGATGAGATTTTTCGTAATTTTGTGTTTGCAGCCACAGAAAATAGTCCTATCAACACCTGCAAAAGAGCTGACTTCCGCGACTGCCTGAAAAGATCCTCTGTGTAGTACGTGAATCTGTGAAGTTCACATCTAGATGCGAATGAGGGTTGATCTTTGTGTAGAGGCAACAATTTTCCTTGTGATGTGTCAATATGTTGTTGAGTTAATTTATATTCACAATTTTCATTTTCTACACATCTATGGGAGTTTCTCAACATGTATTAGGTAGAAGGTTTGTAGGACATGCAAGAAATTTACAGTACAAGAAAAACTCCTCTTTGTAGTACGGGCTATATTTACATGAATGAATAATAAGTTTTATGATGTCGAAGTATGTATGATGATGATGGTGTTGATGGTATAAGCGTGGAAGTGTTTGAAACTCTTGAAGTAAGTTATCCTGGACTAATAAGCGTCACAATGTGTGTTATGAACTAAATATATACAACTGTCAGGAAAGCGGGATGGAACACTCGTACAGAGTTGGGTGCTCAATGGTAACATCTCCAAATTTTGACAACTGTCACAAATCACAACCCTCGAACATACCTGAGAGAAAAACTCAATGGTAACATCTCCAAATTTTGGTTGTTGGATTTGGAGTGGAAACCATTATTTTGCCTAAATCAATAATGTCACACATTCATTACTATCAATCTTACTGCATATGATACTGGAAAAAGAGGATATCAGAGTTGTGGACATGATGATGGATGGATCAAGTGCCCAATTTAAGGAACCAGGTTCACGCACGCAGTACCATTAATGAATGTCGAGTCTTGGTAGTTGGTACTTGGTAGTATTGATGCTGGTCAGGAGAGAGCTGGGATGCAAAGGTTGATTCTTACAACCTCCCAAACCACTAATTTTGGTCAACTGTCCGCGTGTATTTTATCAATTGTGGGCATAAAAGATATTTGTGCACAAGAATGAAGTTTCAAAGAGCAAGCTTGGCTGAGTCCACCCAGTTCATTGATAGAGAAAAGAGATTACATGCCATTGCCAGCTGATTTAACTATCAGCTGATAAGAAAAGAACACAGGTAATAACTAGCCTTTGTTTAGTTGAGTGTTTAAGTTTCTCTGTAGATGGATAATGTAGATGTGGATATGCATTGTCTTATCCTCATGGGACTATTGTTTGGTTGGTTCTTTTTTAGTAAATGATTATTTTGCTAGAAATTTGACGAAACCATCATCGTTATATAATCTAATTTCTGGACTGCATGGCTTCATTAATCCATTGTCTCAATGGTACAAGAACACCCTCTGATGAATTGCGGTCCTGGAATAAGATTATAAAGCAACAAGTGCTAGGAGGGAATTCCGAGCAAGCACTTTTAACGTATAAAACCATGCTACAGAATGGTTATAATGGTGATAACTATACATTCCCTGTCCTTTTAAAGGCAGCTGGTCAGCTCTCATATGTTGATATTGGATATGTACTACATGGTCAGACGATAAAAACTGGATATTGGATCCATGATTTTGTTCAAACTGCTTTGCTTAATTTGTATTCTGGTGTAGGACATTTAGAGGGTGCTTGTAAAGTTTTTAAGGGGATGACTAAGAAAGATTTAATCGCTTGGAACTCTATGCTAGAGGCCTATGCTTCTGCTGGGCAGATGGATGATGCAGAGGATTTGTTCAATTCCATGTCCATTAAGGACCACATATCCTTCAATATTATGATCTCCGGGTTTGGTAACTTTGGAAGTGTGGTTTCTGCGAGACATTTCTTCGATAAAATGACTGATCCAGATGTTATTTCATGGAATTCACTGATTTGTGCTTATGCAACGGCAGGAGAGATGAGGACTGCATGTGAATTGTTTCAAAATATGCCGCAAAGAAATGTGGCATCATGGAACACTATTCTTTGTGGATACCTGCAGATTGGATTGTACAGTGATGTGATTGATTTATTCACTGAGGTATGTAATGGAGAACTTGAACCTAATCGTATAACTCTAACAACTGTGTTATCAGCATGTGTTCGAATTGGAGCATTAGACATAGGTGTGGGAATACACAAATATGCGATGGATGTAGGGCTTAATTTGGATCCCTATGTCATAGCATCCTTGATAGACATGTATGCCAAATGTGGAAGAATTGAGAGAGCTCTAGAGATGTTCTATAAATTCAATTCCAAGGACAAATATTGTTGGAATGTTATCATCTCAGGGCTTGCACTTCATGGGAATGGCCGTGCAGCTCTTGATCTATTCAAAGCCATGCAAACTAGAGGTTTGAATCCCGACGATATAACCTTCATCGGCCTTCTAAGTGCATGTAGCCATGCAGGATTGGTCGAGGAGGGTTGCCAATTGTTTGAGAGCATGGAGAATATGTTTGGGGTTTCGCCCAAGTCAGAACACTATGGTTGCATGGTAGACCTTCTCAGTCGAGCGGGGTTTCTGAACAGAGCATTTAGACTCATTGAAACCATGCCATATGAACCTGGAGTAACCGCATGGGGTGCTTTGCTCAGCGCTTGTATAATTCATCAGGAATTTGAGATAGGAGAAATAGTAGCTAAACATCTTACTGTCAGGGTTGATTGCCTTGGTGATGGAGAGTATATTATGCTTGCTAACTTGTATGCATTGTGCGGCAGATGGGATGAAGCAGATAGATGGAGAGCAATGATGGATTATTCAGGCATCAATAAAACTGCAGGATGTAGCATGATTGAGGTTAACAGTAAAATCTACAAGTTCTTAGCAGGTGAAATCAAATAGACTCAATCGAAATTTGCTCTATTACAGACATTCAAACAGAAACGAATATTAATTAAGGCACAATTTACATCATCTCGAAGAAGATTATCTGTGTATGTAGGAATTGAAATATATAGTGTTTCGTCCTTTGGAAACTACTTTTGAGTTTGTGGAACTTTTCAAGACTAAAAAAAACTATTCGACGAGGCACCTTTGCTTGGGTGAGGTGGTGAAGAGGATAAAATGCACTGATCTTTGGAATTGATGGATATGTCAACTAGAACAGCAGATTTCAAGTAACTGTCTAACGTGGCAGGACTATTAAATCATTGGGAAGAGATGATTGATCAATGATGAGTACTGTCTCTATTATCACAGTTAATGAGAGAAGTTTTTGTATCAATGGCTGCAGGGTGTAATTAATATATATGCTGCTAGTTTTCAACATTCTACTGGGAGGCTTGGCCATGCAGCTGGAAGATCTGGGACCTAACAGGTTGTTGTTTGCTGCTGCTGCTCCAACCGTTGGTTTCATAATGTTGTTGCTGCTACTGTCTCTTAGCGGTACTTCTGCTTCTTAGTGGTACTTCTATGCTTCCATTAAGTGCCTGTGAGTAGTGACTTGGGATGGTAATCACCACAAAGTAAGTGCTGTTGTCGATGTGAATGGGGTTACAGCATGTAGTGTGCAATTGTAGCTGCCAGATGGGTGGAGGACCTCCCTTATTGCTGCCAAGTATCCTAACACTAACTTGAAGGATAGCTTCCAATCCCTTCATATCGCCTTTGGGTATGTGTGTTCGTTATGGACTATAGTGGGGATGATGGGAAGTAGGACAGCCTATATTGTTTAGTTGTGTACATGTTAGCTATTTTTTAAGTTTGATGTTGGACAGATTATATAACTTTTTCTTGATAACAGAAAAACAAAAAAAACAAATATGTATATGTTGCTATCTAAGCATATACGATCTTTATCTTTCATGTGTGTATCTCCAAGAAGTGTTAATACAGAAGAAGGGTTCTCTCTAGCTAGTCTCACTGTCTTTTAGCATGGTTTATGGTTACATGCTTCAAAATACCACTCTTGTTGCAGCAGGGGAGCCAGTTGGTCTACCCTTGTTATGTCAGTGTAGTTTTTAATTGTTAGTGAAGACATCTTCTTGTATTTACAAATCACAGCTCAAGAGACAGAAAGAAGGGTGAAAAAGAGAAAGGGGAAGTAGAAGAATTAAAAGGAATATAGCATCTCTAATCTTTGTTCTAGCAACCTCTTTTAGCAGTGGTTTGGTCACTTTAGAAATGAAAGATGCTTTAGTCTTGCTTAGAAAAAAGAAAAAAAATGAAGAAGAGGCAGGTGAGAATGTTTACTACATGTCCAACCCAATGTCCACTAATATTTTTTCTATTATATGCTATACTCTCCAAGAAAAAAGTGTTCAAAACCTTTAATTAAGAGTTGAAATACACATTTAATCACACTTAAAATTATTTGTTCAAAGAATTCGGCCAAAAAGGCGTTGTTCCGTGTTGGACTTATAAGAGCTCTAAGCACACTGATCACATATATATTCAGCTCATTGTGATAAAAATGGGTCTGTGTGCTCGACATCTGGCGAGTTCAATTCATTAGATTACCCCTTCGTGTACATGAATGATAAAAAATCAGTTGAGCAGATCAACTAACTTGGCTTCTGGTTCATATGGATGGAATCTGCTATTGTGTTAATTTTAGAGCCATGTGTTAACTATTTCTAAATGTTGCACTTTCTTCTTTATTCCATTCTAAAACTGCAATCTTTACCCACTTTCAAGTTGGAAAATATGCTTTCCAAGTGACAAGCATCATAATGTAATGTGTGGAATTATCAACCCCTATATATAAAACTACCATCACAACACATGCATGTATTGCAATTTGCAAAAGCCATTCATTATTCCTACCTGCTGGTAAGAAGGATGAAGGTGATGTTTCTTATCTTGTTCTTCTTAATCATCTTAAGCTCTCAACCCTCATTCATCAGTTTGGCTCATGAAACAGGCAATTTTATTCCAATACATGATAGTTCTGATTCTGAAAATTTGAAACGAATTCAAGGTAGGTGTTTTTCCTTTTGGATTATAAATTTCTAGTAAGAGAGCTAGGTGAAGCTAGATGCCGAGGCGGGGAAATTTGAAGCCTGTACTGCCTTGGAATTAAACAAATAAAAACACAATCTCAAATACAATATCATCAAAATATTGTAGTAATTTGCAAATACAATTTTCTTTTTCTAAATTTCATGTTTTTTCTTAAATTTTTTTTTTCCCCAGGTTTGAATATGATAATGGGAGCAAATAAAGATTGTGAACAAATCAAGCAAGTATATATACATAAAAAAGGAAAGGGAACCAATGGTGGTAGCAACAATGCTCGATTTTCACCAAATGGCCGCAATGGTGCCACAAGTTTGATGGCTCTGTCTTCTACCCTGATATCAATGATAATCATGCAAATTAGTCTTGGTTCAATTTATTTATTACTCTTATCATGAGATGATTGCATATTTTCATTGGTGATCTAAACAGAAAACAGTTATACATTTCCATCAATTCTCCAGTAAATTTTTACTATGAAGCATATTTATGTGTGGTGTATATTTTCTAATGAAATATTATTCCTCGCATGTAAGGTTGCTCGTGAACTTCGACTTCTAGAAGAATTCCGTGATTTTGTACTTTTGCAGCCATACATAATACTATAGTTTTACGTATTGCTGCAAAAGAGCAGACTAATATATGTGTAGTGTGTTTTCATTTTTCATTTGTTGTGTGCAGCGGAGCAGACTAATATATGTGTAGTGTGTTTTCATTTTTCATTTGTTGTGCGCAGCGGAGACTAATGCACAAATATGATGATTGAACTAATATATGAAAGTAAAACGAAAACGACAAAATAAACAAGCAACCACACACAAGACACAAGATATACGTGGTTCGGCAATATGCCTACGTCCACGGGGAGAAAGGATGATGCTTTTCTTATCTAGACAATTGTACAAGCCCTCATGAAGAAACCGAAGTCTTCTTCCTCACAAAAGTTCTCTCAAACTCTCTAATGGCTTCTCACAATCTCTCTCTTAGAAAAGTTAAGGTTTTGTATCACTTCTATTTGGCTTTATAGTATAGCCTTACAATAGACCACGAGTTGGGCTCAAAACAGGCCCAATTGCACAAAACAAGAGGAGGACGTACGTACGTCGAAATCACGTACGTACGGTACAACACGTAACAAAGATCTGGCGTACGGGACGTACGAACGTCCTAACTGCGTACGTACGTTCCAACACGTATAAAGTTATCTGTCTCATTGAACGTACGAACGTCCTAACTGCGTACGTACGTTCCTTCTCCTGAAAGTTGTCTGCCACCTTGAACGTACGAACGCCCTAACTGCGTACGTACGTTCCTGTACAAAAAACTTCCCTCCGTCCTGAATTTGCACATAAAACCCAACAATTCTCCACCTCGGCGAAGATTCAATAAATCTAAGCCGACACCAAGAATCACAAGTCACAAACTCCCACACATGTCCCGAAGGACCACCTCGGCTGCACCACCTCATGGTTGCCTACGTACCCTCATTCGAAGGGATCAAGCCATCGTAGTTCACTCCATGATATACTATCAACACAAAGGAAAGATATGGACTAAATCTAAGCAATGATAAAACTTAGTCCCTGGAACCACTTTAGTCAACATGTCAGCTGGATTATTGCTAGTATGAATCTTCTTCAATAAGATCTCACCCTCTTCAATAATATCTCTGACAAAGTGATGTCGCACATCAATGTGCTTTGTACGAGCATGATAAACTGAGTTCTTTGCCAGATTTATAGTACTTTGATTGTCACAATGAACCATAAGCTTCTCCTGCACAATACCCAAGTTCTTCAACATACCTCGTAACCAAATGGCTTCCTTAAAGGCTTCAGTCACAGCCATATATTCTGCTTCTGTCGAAGACAAAGCAACTAGAGATTGTAATGTAGACCGCCAACTAATAGGACCACCTGCCAATGTAAAAACATATCCAGTAGTAGACCGACGTCTCTCTATCTGACCATCATAATCAGCGTCCACATAACCAACACAAAACTGATTCAAATCCCTTCCCTTCTGGAATAGTAGACCAACCTCCACACTACCTTGAATGTAGCGCAAGATCCATTTCACAGCTTCCCAATGTTTCTCACCAGGATTATGCATGTACCTACTTACAGTGCCAACTGCATGCCCAATGTCGGGCCTTGTACATACAATCGCATACATCAAGCTACCAACCGCACTTGCGTATGGATAACGTGTCATATAAGCACGTCCCCTATCAGAATTAGGAGACATGGAAGCATTCAAATTAAAATCTTTTGAGAGAGGTATACTCACAGCTACACCAATCTCATATTAGCTAAATCTCTGTAGCACCTTCTGTAAATAGGCCTTTTGAGATAACCACAACCTTCCATTGTCTCGATCCCTCTGAATTTCCATGCCAAGTATCTTTCTCGCATCACCAAGATCTTTCATCTCAAACTTCATAGACATAGTCTTTTTCAACTTGTCTATCTCCAGATTGCTTTTAGAGGCTATGAGCATGTCATCAACATATAAAAGCAAATAGATAAAAGAACCATCACATACCTTGCGAAAATAGACACAAGGATCATATGGACTTCTTGTGTACCCTTGCCCTAGCATAAACCGAGTAAACCGCTTGTACCATTACCTTGGAGACTGCTTCAACCCATACAGCGATTTCTTCAATTTACACACCAGCTTATCATTACCCGCATCTTTATACCCACTCGGCTGAGTCATATAGATCTCCTCATCTAGCTCACCATGTAGAAAAGCAGTTTTCACATCAAGTTGAGCTAACTCCAAATCAAATTGTGCTACTAAGGCCAATAGGATGCGAATAGAGGAATGTTTCACAACTGGAGAAAAGATTTCATTATAATCAATTCCCTCCTTCTGAGCATAGCCTTTTGCCACCAATCTTGCTTTGAAACGTACATTTTCACCAGGAGACCCATCTTTCTTAGTGTAAACCCATTTGCACCCGATTGCTTTCTTTCCCTTAGGCAACTCCATGAGTTCCCAAGTTTCATTCTTATGAAGAGATTTCATCTCCTCATCCATGGCCGTCTTCCACCTTTCATAATCACTACTCTGCAGTGCTTCACGAAAAGTTTCTGGAATACCCTCATCAACAACCGAAAGTCCATAAGTTACCATATCATCAGTAAGCCGTTTAGGAACACCAGCATTTCTCTTGGATAATCTAGATGCAATTGGACCCTCATCATCAGAGTCCACATGTACTGTATCATCAACCGTCTCATCATCAACCTCATTTTCTGTCATGTCATCAGAATCTGTAGCACTAGGAACCTCCATACTTGGAACCCTTACAGTAGACGTTTCCAAAGATACAGAACCACCTGGAACACGTGGAGATATTTCAGTCTCCACCCACTGCGAAACCTCTTTGGCCTTGCTCTCCACCTGCTGAGAGCTCTTAGACTTCAACATAGAAGCCTCATCAAATGTCACATCTCTGCTTAGAATAATTTTCTTCAATTCTGGATCCCATAGCTTATAACCTTTTACTCCACTCTGTAGACCCATAAATAAAGACTTCTTTGCACGAGGATCCAACTTACTCTCTCGGACATGATAGTAAGCTGGACACCCAAACACATGAAGAAAACAATAATCTGAAGCAGGCTTACCAGACCAAACCTCCATAGGAGTTTTGCCATCAATCGCAGTCGAAGGCAACCTGTTAATAAGGTGACCGGCATACATAATAGCCTCAGCCCAAAACACTTTGCCTAACCCAGCATTAGACAACATACACCGAACCCTCTCCAGTAAAGTTCGATTCATCCGTTCTGCCACCCCATTTTGCTGCGGTGTCTCTCTTACAGTGAAATGGCGTTCAATACCCTCATCCTGACATACTTGCAAGAATGGATCATTTTTGTACTCTCCTCCATTATCTGAGCGATGTACCTTGATCTTTCTGCCAATTCGGGTCTCAACTAACTTTTTCCATTTCATGAAAATTTCTAGGACTTCATCCTTGCTCTTCATGGTGTACACCCACACACGCCTAGAAAAATCATCAACAAAAGACACAAAATAATGCTTACCTCCCCAAGATGCGTTCTTGGTAGGTCCCCAGACATCCGTGTGAACATAATCAAGAGCTCCACTAGTATTATGGATAGCCGTGCCAAACTTTACTCTTGTCTGCTTGCCCAGAATACAATGCTCACAAAATTCTGTTTTACAGGCGATAGCACCCTTTAACAACCCTTGCTTTATCAATCTTTGCAAGGATTTTTCACCGGTATGCGCCAACCGCATATGCCACAGCCGTGTAGTCTCTCTAGCAATCTTTGATGTAGCCTCAGACATGGCAACATCACCTGTAACTGTACTACCTTGAAGGAAGTACAAGTTCTTTTGTCGAATACCCTTGAGTACAACTATTGCACCAGCCACAACCTTTAGAACACCATGTTCAAGTACCACCTTGTAACCATTGGCTTCTAAAGCACCAACTGAGATAAGATTCTTCTTCATGTCAGGAACATACCTAACATTTTTCAGCTTCCTTATAATTCCATCAAACATCTTCAGACGAATGGTACCTATACCCATTATGTGACAGGGTTGATCATTCCCCATCACCACTACACCACTCTCCTGCTTCTTAAAATCAGAAAACCATTCCTTTATAGGACATATATGATAAGAAGCAGCACAATGTAAGATCCACTCATTACCACTAGTGTAACAAGCCATTGATGAAACGGATAAAGAATAATCAGAATCTACATCCTCATCTTTAGTATCACATGCAACGTTTACCTCAGAGTCTTTCTTCTTGTCCTTTGCCTTGGCTTTAGGACAATCTTTCTTCCAATGCCCTTTCTCATGACAGAATGAACATTCATCCTTTGCTAGAGATCGACCTCTCGACTTTGACCGAGATTTCCCTCTACCACCTTGGCCTTTCCTGTTACTAGACCTTCCTCTTGTAACCAAGACCTCAGGTGTAGAGCCCTTGGACTCTTCTTTGTCCTTCTTCATACACGCATGATTTAACAATGCTGCAGAAATCTCACTATACACCAGTTTTTCTTTCCCATATGTGAGTGTGATAGCCAAGTGTTCATATTCGTCCGGTAACGAATTGAGGAGACACACTGCCTTGCTTTCATCACTTACATCTGCTCCAAGATTCACCAAGTCGGCAATGAGCTTGGTAAAATCATTAAGATGCTCCGCCATGGAAATGTCTATTCTCATATCTATTCGATAGAACTTTCGAAGTAGATAGTTTTTATTGTGGATAGTCTTTGTCATGTACTTCTCCTCCAATTTTTGCCACATCTCCTTTGCAGACGCATCATTTATCACAAGATATTTAATGTCTTGTGCCAAACACGATCTTATGATTCCACAAGCTCGTTTGTTCATCTTCTTCCAATCCTTCTCTTCCACGTCTTCTGGCTTATCCTTCAGAACATCTTCTAGGTCTTGTTGACATAGAGCATCCATTACCTCACACCTCCACATACCAAAGTTATTAGTGCCAGTAAACTTCTCTACATCAATTTTTGCTTGATGGTAAACCACCGTCTTGGTTTCCCCCTTCGAATCCTTCGAACTCGATTCTTTTGCCATCTTTCCACCAACTTTCATGTACTAAACAATCACCAACCGAATCTGAAATTCACACCGGAATTTCAACAAACACCTTCTAGACGCTCAAGTTCTAACCGAAGCTCTGATGCCACTTGTTGTGCGCAGCGGAGACTAATGCACAAATATGATGATTGAACTAATATATGAAAGTAAAACGAAAACGACAAAATAAACAAGCAACTACACACAAGACACAAGATATACGTGGTTCGGCAATATGCCTACGTCCACGGGGAGAAAAGATGATGTTTTTCTTATCTAGACAATTGTACAAGCCCTCATGAAGAAACCGAAGTTTTCTTCCTCACAAAAGTTCTCTCAAACTCTCTAATGGCTTCTCACAATCTCTCTCTTAGAAAAGTTAAGGTTTTGTATCACTTCTATTTGGCTTTATAGTATAGCCTTACAATAGACCACGAGTTGGGCTCAGAACAGGCCCAATTGCACAAAACAAGAGGAGGACGTACGTACGTCGAAATCACGTACGTACGGTACAACACGTAACAAAGATCTGGCGTACGGGACGTACGAACGTCCTAACTGCGTACGTACGTTCCAACACGTACAAAGTTATCTGTCTCATTGAACGTACGAACGTCCTAACTGCGTACGTACGTTCCTTCTCCTGAAAGTTGTCTGCCACCTTGAACGTACGAACGCCCTAACTGCGTACGTACGTTCCTGTACAAAAAACTTCCCTCCGTCCCTAAACCCTAAAACCCAACATCATTTTCTACCATGCATGTAATATTGTGAGGACAATTAAGAATCTCTATTTCCCATGTTTTGCCCTTAAACTTGTAGTAAATTTTAAGGTAAAAAGACTAAAACTGTTGAAAAATATCAAGCATGAAGGGAAATGACTCGTGCAGAATTGTTATACCCCCTTCATGAAAAAATGGATTACAAATGGTGCTCCGATGTTATGGTCTAATATGCAACTAACAGGTAAAATAACCTTAAATCTTGCACAAATAGAATGAAACTTCGAAGTGCTACAAAAACGTTAATGTTTGTCAAAGTGGAATGCAGCTTTGAATTGCTAAGAATTGAATAGGAAAACAGTAACTCTGATAAGCAGAGAACTGATAAGCGAAGAATTTGTTAAAGTGGAATGCAGCTTTGAATTGCTACAAAAACTTCAATGTTTCATTTGTTAAAGCATCTTTGAGGAACAGGCTTAATCAAGAAGCAAGTAGACCACAGTCTACCAAGAAAGGGCGAGGAAGAAAATCATATATGGCAATCATGCATGAATAGGGCTGCTATCTGAGCCGAGCGGCTCGGGCTCGGCTCGGGCTCGGCTCGATAAAAGCTCGGCTCGGCTCGCTCATTTATCTAAACGAGCCGAGTTCGAGCCGTTTTTTGAGCTCGTCACGAGCCCGAGCCGAGCTCGAGCTCTAAACGAGCCGAGCCGAGCAGCTCGTTTACTATGGGCTTGGGCGGTTGGGCTTATGGTAACTATTGGCTTAGGCAGTTGGGCTTCTATCTCCATCACTTGCAACCATCAGTATCAAACTATCACAAACCCAAACTTAATCTCCACCTTTTTTTTTCTCTCTCTCTCTCTCTTCACTTTATCTCTCGAATCTCCAGCAAATACAATTGGGGGAAAAGCTTCAAGAGTTTGAAGAACAGTTTCAAGATCTTGTTGTTTCTTTCTTTCCTTCTTCTTCTCTGTTAAGTTTTAACTAAACCACCCCCAATTTCATTAAAACCTATTCAAATTGTTTGAATAATGGGAAAATCAGGTGGTAAGAATAAGAAGGGTGGTGTTGTTGGTGGTGGTAGTGGTGGTGGTGGTAGTGGTGGTGGTGGTGGTGGTGGTGGTGTGAATTCAACCCCAGTTCCAATTCCACATACAGAAGATCTCCCAAAAACACCAACATCAAATGGGGTTGTTGATTTGAATTCTTCTTCAATCTTTTTGAAGAAAGCTAATGAGCTTAAAGAAGAAGGAAACAAACGTTTTCAATCCAAAGACTATGCTGCTGCTCTTGAACAATATGATAATCAAACGAGCTCTAACCGAGCCAAACGAGCCGAACGAGCCAGCGAGCCGAAACGAGCCGAGCTCGAGTTTTATTGTTGGCTCGCGAGCCGAGCTCGAGCTCATAGTTCAGCTCGGTCTTAATTTTAAGCCCGGCTCGAGCTCGGCTCGGTTAGTAACGAGCCGAGTTCGAGCATACCTTAGCTCGGCTCTAGCGGCTCGAATAGCACCCCTATGCATGAAGGAAAGTATACCTGAACTACATTCAAACCAAACCTTTTGTACAGCTGGTTTGGGCCTGACATTCAATTTCAAAAGAATGTTTCACTTGTGAAAGTATGCAAAGCTACCAGAACTGATTATGGAATGTCATTCCTTGCAAACCACCTTGAATCTCAACAGCTTATCCACAGGTAGCCTACACAGTATCCTGCAGTGTACTATATCACGAGGAAGATGTCGACAAGGAATACTGCTAATTATACTTGTGCATGAAATTGGGATCTTGGATTTAACAACCCCATTCATTGCAGATTAAATTGGATCTATACAGTTTACCCTCAGGCAGCCTATTTACTAAAATATTAATTTGTCAAACTGATTTTACAGGCCTATTATGAAATCTCAGTTCTGAAGTTTTACAGAATAGATTGTTGGGAATTTTGTGTTTGCACATTGCATTGTAGCCTTTATATATACTATGTGAATCTGCACGCCTGCAGGTAGTAGTTGGGGTTCTATAAGAAAAGTGGGTGGGGTGCAGGTGATAGAATCTGAAGATAGGGTGGGTCTACTATACACGTGGCAACAGAAGATATTAATGTTTTTTAATTTATTCGTAAGAAATAAATTTGAAAAACAGAATTCTGAATTTCCGGAGTCGAACCAAAAATACCTTACGTGTCCATATTTTATTGGATATTGATTTGGGCTTTCACTGTTACTAATAGCAGGCCGCTTTATAAGTAGTAAAGATATATATATATATAAGAATTTATTGTAGCCATATAATATAGTCCTACACTATTAATACAACAATACCCACAAGGGAAATTTCTCAAAAAACACCACATTTAGGTGCTTCTTCCCAAATAGCCACTCATGAGAGGTAATCTTCCCAAACAGCCACCTTACCCTACCACTTTATACTTTTCAGATTTTTTCTTACCTAAACTACCCTTTGTACTTTTTAACTTGATTTTGACTATGTAAAAGGTGATGTGACTTGTCATGCATAGAGGTATATTAAATGTGAACCATTGATTCCTTATAATAAGATTATTAAATCGTAACCTTTGATTTGAAATTCAATTTTAAAGAAATTAATAAATAATTGTTAATAAGTAGATGATGTGTACGGGTAGGATTGAATAAAGACTTGTGCATTCCAACCAGATTATGACACGTGTTTATAGTTTGGGCGGGCTTGGGAAGCGGGAAAGGTTTTAGAAAACAAAGTTCCTTAATTTACTAAAAAACTAAACCATAACTATCTTCTTCTTCTCCCCAACCGCCTCCATTTTATAACACTTTCTTCTTTCTTTAACCAAATCTTTCGAAAAATCTTGCTAAATTTTTAGATTTTCATCAGATTGTTGTTAATTTCTACAAAATGGTTTTTAAACTACCTAAAGGAAGCAAAAAGCAAACTGGTGATACCCAAATTGTGGAAACCAATATACAAGAGATTCCGATGAAGAGCAAAAAGAAGAAATTGAAGAGAAAGCAAAGGAAGTTTTTTTTTTTTTTTTTTTAGATCTTCAAACTGATCAAATACACATGATTACCTCACAAATTGTGAAATCTAGGGTTCAAATTTTATTTTTTTTTGTACAAGATTGGGGGAGTATGAACGCGGTTCACACCATTAGATGTGACTTTGAATTCAGGGTTGGCAATTGGTGTTATATACTACATGAGTTCATGTTCATGAAAAAATATGTCAGAAGTCCATTTAGAGAGAAATATTTTGGCATGAAATATATTAGGGAAAAGATGATCAATGATGCAATTGTAAAAGCAAGAAATAATCCCATTTCTGGTTATGATATACATCATATGAATCGATTATACCTTCTGACATTATTATGCTTACAACCAGATGCATCTCTGACCATTGATGTCAGATACATCCACTTTGCTAAAAGTTTCACATTTATCTTCAGTTTTGTCATATTGTATCCTCTAAATGTTAGAATTTTATCCCGAAGTTGGTGATATGGTGCATGTTTAGTTTTTAATGTTTGTTATTTGTTATTTGTTAAATGTTGAACATTATTCTCATATTTTATGATATATTATCGGCTTATTATCAAATCCTTATCCTCTAAATGGTAAAATATTATCTGGTTAGAATAGTGTTTGATATTTGCACAATGTTAGACATTCATTCTTAATTTGGTATTATCTTATCTGCTAATTATAGACACCTTATTTTGTAAATTATATAATGGTTATGTGGTTTATGTTAGCCTGTTATATAATGGGGTGATGTTGTAAGAACTAAGACTGTACACAAAATCACTGGATAGTCATCGCTAATTGTATCGGTTAAAGCAAACATAGTCCATCCTCTAAATAATTTATTCTATATCCTCTAAATAGTCATTACTATCCGTTAATAACACAGGTCAAATGTAACCACTGGATACTTTTGATCTTTAGCTTTGGAAAGAAGAAGATAAGAGTATATAATTCTTTGGACTATACAAATCCAACACAACAACAATTAGGCCTTGAGAAGATGTTGGTGTACGTGGTCTTTGCTGCTAACCTAAAATTGCCTGATTTCGACTTAGAAATGGAATGGGATATGGAATTTGTTGAATGTGTACAACAACCTGATGGCGACTGTTGTGGAGCTTTTTGATTGCTTATACTGATTGTATCATCAGGGGAAAACCTCTCAAATTCAGTCAAAATCCTATTCTTATGAGAAAACGCCTTGGTATGGAACTTATTGAGTGTGGACTGGAGCCTCCAAAAAAATGTATGCCTACAGTGTAGAAGACTTGTTATTTTCTATTTATGTTATTGTGCTTTTGTTATCATTTTATGTTCTTTAATTGGTATGGACCATAGTTGAATGTATGGGTGCAATGATCTGTTCAATGTATTTTGTATACATAATGTGTAGCAATGTTTATTATTAACTCTTATCAGTTGAGTTTATTGTTATAGATTATAATGGTATTTAGATTTTAGAGAACGTAATGCGTAGGTTTTAGACATTACAATTGTGCTTTTTAGATGATATATGTGCAATATTTAGAACACTAATATAAAAGACACTAGCAGCAACTATTTTGAATTATTAATATAGGTTCAATCTTTGAACTACATTAATATATAAGAAGAAGTTAACATGATTCAAAAAGTGTCATATGAGGGCAATCATTTTATGTATACTGATAAGAGGCTTGTTTTAACCGATATAGAAGACTATTTTAACCGATACAAATTACCATCAACCTAGTAAAAAATAAAACTACCAACAATTAAAAGGAATTAAACATTCCTTCAGGTAAAGGCTGTAAAAAGTATTCACAGTCTAATACCACTTAAACACACGTAGATTTGTTGTATCTTAGATATTTGTACATGTGCATCTTAGAAAATTATTCTCATCACGTGGAACATTGTTGCTGCTAGAACTATTTCTATATCTATTCTCTATGCTATATCTAACATCTGTTAAACCAGTACTATTTCCTGCTAAACCGGCTGCAATATCCTCTAAGTAACTTTGGGAGATAATAAAGATCAACATAGTGGGTGAAATATCACCTCATGGTTGTCTGATATGGGTGAAATGCATGCATTCTGGCCATATGAACCCAGTGAACCAAATATTAAATAGTTATCAGCATACATCTCAGCTTCTAATTCATTTTATATGGTCCAAATAAGATCCATCGTTGTCGTCGTCTACCGAACAACCTTCAACACTTTCATCTTGTGTTTCACTTTCACCTGCACCTTGAGCTTGTAACTTTCATCACCTTCACCTGCATCTTGAGGTCAATTATGCACATCCACTAGAGATTCACATAAGATGCATCGCTATCGTCGTCTATCGAACAACCTTCATCACTTTCATCTTGTGGTTCACTTTCACCTGCACCTTGAGCTTGTAAATGCGCTTGAACTCTATAATATTTTTCAATTTCATTGAAAATTTCATCCGCAAAAGCCATCATTCTTACACATCTCAGAAAGAATTGTTGTTAAACTACTACAATAGAACTAAGTGATATTTCTGGCAGATTAGAGGATACTTTATGCAACTTAGAGGATGAGACTAACAAATAAGAGGATATTTGTTGAGGCATATGCCCAACTTCATTATCATCTCCCGATCGCACAACTTTATTGACCAAGGAGATAAATAAAAAGATGGAACTCTATAAGGAACAGCAAGGGGAGTTGTCAGAACAACTTAGCAAAAGTCACAGGAGTGGTATCCAATATATGCAAAATTTGTTGTTCATTCTCATTCTCATTTGATGAGATAACATGACTCTTCTATGCTTATGTAGGGTCTAGCAAATATTGGTTGGGGGGGGGGGGGATACAACCTTGTTTTACAGGTGTACAAAAATCTGAATAATCAGATTGATTACTGTATTAACCTATTTCTACATTAATGCACTACTAGATCAGGTCGTTGGAAGACTTGACCAAAGGGGGATGTTTGAGATCGGGGTGGCTGCACCTCGTTGAGATCGAGATTGCCTACGTACTCTAGCTCGGGGGAGTTGAACTTAGAGATCAAGCCATCGTAGTTCTGTTCTTATAGAAGGTAGAAAGGCGTGGATCGTGGATCTTGCAGATTCTCCGCCGTCATAATGAGGATTGATTGTGTAACGCGCGAGGATCATCCTTGTGAATTAATTATGTAACTGACGAGAATATTCTGTGCATTGAATGAGAGCACGTGCGTATAATCAGGTCGCTGCTGGTTGCGTGGTCGGGTCGTTGCGGTCGAGCTACTAGCAGGTAGAGATCGTGGCGACTTGATGGATGGATGACTGTGCCACGTGGCTGCTTTTGATTGGTTGGAGTATGTAGTACCCCTACATAAGCCCCCTCTTTTTAGGTCGGCTGTAGTAGTCGGGCTGAAAATACTAAGAACTTTGATCGATGCTGATTTGTAGTTTGCTTTTTGAATTTGCGGACGTGGCAGTCATGCAGGCTTGTCTGCAGTAATCATGGCGCTCTTACGGGGAAGTGGAGGATTTTCCTCGAGCAGCTAGCTTTGCAGTTATGGCAACTGACGCACTTCTTGCCTGATATGGTCTTTGCGTGGCACGTGGGATGATCCGACGGTGGATGTGAATCGTTTGTTAAGTGGAAAATAACTGCAATAGATGTGGATTCTCTACTCGATCTCAGCCGTTTACCTGTTTTGAATTGATGGCTGGGATTGTATGTGCTACAATATTTAAACTGTAGCTCTCTTGAGAAGGGTTTACCTATCTCGCATTTATTTGAATTGCTGCCGCTTTTCTCTTGCGATCTGAAGAACCTTGAGAGCTCGTGAGGTTAGTTTTCTTCTCTTTCTTTTCTTTCATCTTCTGTTTTCGTTTCTGTTGCTTGGTAGAAATGTCGGACGCGAGTGATTCTCAAAATGATAACTTGAGTGGTGGTGGCGGTGAGGAGTATGAGTCTGAAAGGACTCAATCTGAACCCTTGTCTCCCGTTCATGGTGTGGATTCTGATAGCCCCCAGAGTAGCGGCTCTCATGGGCCGGACTCGTTTGACGAGGAAATGGTGGAAGGAGACGATGGCTCGATGTGTAGAGTAGTGAACCTTAAGTATGTAAATAGGCATATTGCGTTTAGGAAGCAGTATGGTCTTAGCTCGATTGAGCATTTGGAGATTAGATTTTTAGGAGATCGTTTACTTTCTGTTGAGTATCGACCTAAAAATCCCTTCTCGACTGTATTTACTTTGACCCAATTCCGAGCTGGGCTGAGGCTGCCATTGTCTTGTTTGGTGGTCGAACTGTTGAATACTATTGGTCGAGCCCCCTGCCAGATGAATGGCAATTTCTGGAGAAATATGAGGGTAATTGACGACCTGAATAAGTTGCATAGGTGGAACATCACTGCGAAAGATGTGTTGGACCACTTTACTTTCAAACGTTCTTCAAAGGCCGATTTTGCGGGCTATAATATGCAAGTTAGGCCAGAACGTTTGCCTTTGATCTACCCGGTTAGTAGTGAGCCATGGTGGAAAGATCCCATGCTGATTACTGGGTCGATCATTGAGGGGAGTATCCAGTTGCGTCATGTGACTAGGAATGATGCTCGTAAGCTTCTGGTTGTTAGCCTTAGGGTGGTAGATGAATTTCTTTCTTCCGGACTTGCTGACTTTATATTTTATTTGCAGCGATCAGGGACGACCACTTGGTGAGGAAGAACGATCTGGGGAGCGCTTTGAACGGTTTCGGTTTCTTGGTTGACAAGCGTAAGATACGGCTCTTACCCCACCTGAGGGAGCATTTTATTCCGAAGGGTGGTCCAAAAACCGTTGAAGAAGAGCTCGAGAGGAGGAAGTTGCTGAGGAAAGCGCATATGTCTTCTGTACATAAAGCTGAGGCTGGGCGTTCTGGTGGTAGTTCGCGTGCTGGGGAGAAGGAGCGAGCTAGTGGTAGCTCGAGGCCTGAAGAGAGAGAGTGATCTGGTAGCGCTGTTCGGAGGTCGGAGAAGGAAGGAACGATCTGGGGTTAGCTCGCGCCGGGGGGAGGTAGTGGCGAGCCCCTCAGTCGTATCACCTCCGGCCTCACTCCCTAAATTGCCTGCCTTGGCCGGGAAGAAGAGGTCGCTTTCAGGGAACCTGAAGTTGGTGGAGCCTCCGACTATGTCGTCCTCTGCTCCTCCAAAGTTTGTGAAATCTCCTGAGCCTCCCCTGAAGTCCAGGAAGACTGCTACTGGGCCCTTGCAGAGAGGCAAGGGGGTATCGTCTGAGTTTCGCCCTGGGCCGTTCGATTATTTGGATGGCCGCGGTGAGAAGCATGTCGTGTATGATAACGACAGTGCTATTGACGACCCCTGCGTTGCTCGGGCTGTGAATGAGGGCATCGTCCTGGATGCTGATGCTCGAGCAGTGAAGTCGCAGACTTTGTTGGTGACCTGCTCAAAGATAAACGCGGCAATGTCTTTGGTGAGTGTTGTCATAAGTCTTTTTTGGTTGTGCTTAGCCATTATGGCTGAACTCTGTTTGTACTTGCAGTTCAACGCAAGCTTCCAAGAGGTGCGTCTAGTTGCTGAAGTTGGTGCTCGAGCTGAGATTGAGTTGAAGGACCTCAATGATAAGCTTGAGCAGGCGAAGAATGTTGCTGTTGTTGCTGAGTGCAAGGTGAGGGACAGGGATGTGCAGGTCGCGGCTTTGAAGGAGATGGTGGAGCAGCTGAAGGAAGCGGTGGAGCAGTTGAAAGAAGACTTTGCTGTTGCCAAGGCTTCTGCTGAATACTGGGAGCATGCATGCCAAGAGAATGGCGCAGCGTGGAAGGCCTACTGCGATAACTTGAAGGAAGCTTTGATGGGGTCGCCCGAAGGAGAGGAGACGCGAGGTGGTGCCGATGAAACTTTGGTGCCAGCTCAGGACACCTTGACGGGCCCTAATGACCAGGTCGCCAGTGACCGTACGGAGATTGATGGTTCCGGCGACCAGTCTGTGCAGCAGTGAGCTAGTCCTGGTATCGACCTTCTTGTATTGGGTGACCTTGTGCAAAGTTTGCTTCTTGCACTCCTTGTTCTTGCAGTAAGTCTTCTTTGGCCTTCCTCAAAGCAATCTTCTGAGTTTGTAAGCTTGAGTGAACAATCATTTGTTTTGTTTGGAGTTGTAATGAACAACAGTACTTGATAGTTTATTTGATGAGCTTGTATTTGAGCCATTCTGATCAGCTAGTTTCCAGGGAGTCCTGGTAGCTCGTTCAGAAGGCAGGTAGACGAGATGAATGGCTGCAAGCAGGACGGACTGAAACAGTTCTTCTTGCATGCCTTAGTCTACTTTTGCTTTTGACTGTAATTGTTAGAATCTCAGCAAGTAAATGGAAATTTTACCTTTCATTGTAGTTTATTTTGTTTTGTCTGCTTGTATGGGCTCCGCAAACAATAAGTAACGTGCATAGTGTTGGACCTGCTTGAGAATGAGGTCGCATACCATTAAGTTATGTTGCGCGTGGGTCGTGGGAAGGGAATGACCAGTGCACCAAGTTAAGTTGTTAATGTTGTAACTTAACAAAATTTAAATTATCAAAGGGACTAGATTTTTGATAATTTATAGGTCGAGGGATTGGACCTTTAGTAGCCATTCATGTTTGAGCAGAGATGAAAGCAAAAGTGGATTTATTCATTGAAATGCGATGAACAGATGCTTACATTTCATTGATAGAATTTCTTCAAGTGAAAAGCATTCCATGGGTTCTTAACGATCTCCCCTTCTGGTGTTTGAAGGCGATAAGAACCGTTGTTCTGAACCTTTGTGATAATGTAAGGGCCTTCCCAATTGGCGTTGAGCTTGCCGATAGTGTCCTTTCTTTTGTTATGGAACATTTTCCTTAGGTGTTCCCCTGGCTGAAAAGTTCTTGGTCGTACGCCTTTGTTATAAGCTCGCTTGAGTCTCTGCTGGTATTGCTCGAGTTTTATAACGGCGTGATTCCGTCGTTCTTCGAGGAGGTCGATTCCGAACGACCAGACCTGATCGTTAAGCTCTGTGTCGACCAGAAGGGATTTGGTCGTTCCAAATGTTAACTCGGTGGGAATAACGGCCTCAACTCCATAGCAAAGGCTGAATGGTGACATCTCTGTGGATGTACGAGGGGTTGTCCTGTAAGCCCATAGAATGTTTTCCAACTGTTGTGGCCATTGATCGTGTTGATCTTCGAGTTTTTTCTTTAAGTTGTTCAGAATCTGTCGATTTGCAGCTTCGACTTGGCCGTTGGCTTGTGGATATCTAGGTGTTGACCTGGAATGTTCGATTTTCCATAGCTCGTAGAAAGTTTTGATGTTTCTGCCAACGAACTGAGTGCCATTGTCTGTGACTATCCGTTTTGGTAGGCCAAACCTTGTGATGATGTTTTCCCACATGAATTTTTGAACATCAGCTTGAGTGATGTTGGCGAATGCAACGGCTTCTACCCATTTTGTGAAGTAGTCAATGGCGATTAGAACAAACTTCTTTTCAGACCTCTTTTCTTTGATGAAAGGGCCCATTATATCTAGCCCCCACATGTGAAATGGCCATGGCGCAGTAATGTTGATTAGATCGTTTGGATGCTGATGTTGGTTATCAGCAAAACGCTGGCATTCTTTACACTTCAACACAAATTTCTTGGCATCTTCTTTCATTCTTGGCCAGAAATATCCCTGGGAGATCGCTTTATGAGCTAATGTTCGACCTCCGGAGTGGTTTCCGCATTCTCCTTCATGGATTTCTTGGAAGATGATCTGCCCATGCTTGGGAATCAAGCACCGTAACAACAGACCGGTTGCAGATTTTCTGAATAGCTTACCCTCATGGAGTTTATACATAGTGACTTTATGTAACAGTTGACTATCCTTCTTTTTGTTGGATAGAAGCACACCAGTTTGAAGGTAAGTGATAAAAGGTTCCATCCAAGTCCCTTGGGTGTCTGCTGGAGTTGTCTCTAGCAAATCATAGATTTGATGAACATCTTCTTCCTTGAATAGATATGCGGGCTGTGTACTGATTGCTATGGTAAGAGCCCTCGGTCTGTCCGACTCGATCTTGGATGCCAAGAATGCCAATGAATCTGCGTGCCTGTTGTCATCTCTTGGTATGTGATCGATTGTGAAATAACTGAGCTTGCTAATGAGCTCATTTGCCTTGCTAGCATATCTTATTAAGTTGACCCCATTGATCTGGTAACTATTTGTAATCTGATTGACTACCAGTTGAGAATCACTGTAAACTTTGAGACGAACTGCTCGTAGGTCAATGGCCATCTGTAAGCCCTGGATGAGTGCTTCGTATTCGGCCTCATTGTTGGAGGTCGAGAAGTCGAGACGAGTTGCTCTCTCGAGCTGTGAGCCCTCTGGAGAAATTAATACAACACCTATGCCACTTCCGTTGGAGTTGTGGGAACCATCTACATATAGCTGCCATGTGTCAGGAGGGCTGTTCTGGGCTTGCCTTGTTTCAGGTTCTGGTTCCCAATTGGTATCCTCTGCTGGATAGTCTACTAAGAAATCTGCAACGACCTGGCCCTTGACAGCCTGCCGTGAAACGAACTCAAAAGTGTAATCACCCAACTCGGCTGCCCATCGGGCCATACGACCTGTTTTGTTCTTCTTTTCTAGTATATGGCGTAGTGGCTGGTCGGTGATTACTTTTACAGTGTGGGCTTGGAAATAAGGTTTGAACTTGCATGCAGCGTAAAGTAAAGCTAATGCCAACTTCTCTAGAGGTGTGTACCTTATTTCGGCCTGCTGTAAGACTTTGCTTGTGAAGTAGATAGGTCGCTCGACCTGGTTTTCTTCCTTAAAGAGTACTGCACTGATCGCGAAATCTGATGTTGCGAGGTAAACACCGAGTACATCTCCATCGTTAGGTCTCGTGAGCACTGGTGGAGTAGACAAATATGCCTTGAGATCATTGAAGGCCTTCTCGCATTCTTCTGTCCACTCATAGGTAGCCCCCTTCTTTAGGATATGAAGCATTGGTCGACATTTGTCTGATGCTCTGGAAATGAATCTATTTAGAGCTGATACCATGCCGTTGAGCTTCTGGATCTGTTTCTTTGTCTTTGGGCTTGGCATGTCGATCAGGGCTCTGATCTGGTCTGGATTTGCTTCAATACCTCGTCTGGTGACTAGGTAGCCGAGGAATTTTCCTGATGCAACCCCGAACAGACACTTCTCTGGATTGAGACGCATTCTGTATTGTCTTAATCTTTGGAATGCCTGGTCGAGATTGTATAAATGATCTTGCTCTTGGTTACTCTTCACTAGCATGTCGTCAATGTAGACTTCCATTGTTCGACCTAGGAGGTCGTCGAACATTCTTGTGACCAGTCTTTGATAGGTCGCCCCTGCATTCCTTAACCCGAATGGCATAACCTTGTAGCAAAAAATACCTTGCTCTGTTGTGAAAGAGGTCTTCTCTTGGTCAGGCTCGTACATTGGGATCTGGTTATACCCTGAGTATGCGTCTATGAATGACAGTAGCTCAAAACCGCATGTCTGATCGACTAGCCTATCGATTCGTGGCAGTGGGAATGAATCTTTAGGACAAACTTTGTTCAAACTTGTGAAGTCGATACAGACTCTTGTTTTCCCATTTTTCTTTAGGACTGACACGATGTTGGCTAGCCAGTCTGGAGTATCGACTTCTCTGATGAAGCCGACCTGTTTAAGTCTGCTGATCTTTTCATTGACAGCTTCGTGAAATTTGGGAGCAAGCCTTCTTGGTTTCTGTTTGACAGGTCCATAATTGGGATTGACCCGCAGTTTATGGCATGCAATTGATGGGTCTATTCCAGGCATATCGATATACGACCAAGCAAAAACATCTTTATTAGTTGAAAGAAAATTTACAAAGTTCTGGAACTTATCTTCTTCTAACTCTGCCCCTACATAGACATATCTCGGGTCATCTTCTGACCCTAGGTTCACACGTACTCCTGGATCAGTACTTCCGAGATTAAGCTTGGGGGAGCTCGCTAGCTCCTTCTGTAGTTGCTATTTGGTGGCCTCACTCTTATCTTTGGATGGGCTTTTTGACTTGTTGTCGCCCTGTTGAGCCTCTGGTGAAATTGGGCTCTTTCCTTTGACTTCAGCGTCCTTGGCTCCAGAGGTGGATGGCTTTGACGGTGGTACAGCTTCGACAATGCCATGGCATTCCTGTGCGGTGTTCTGATTGCCGCGGAGTTCCATTATCCCATGAGGGCCGGGATAGCGGAATACTTGATGATACGTTGACGGCACACCTCTCATAGCATGGATCCACTTTCGACCCAGAATCGCATTGTACTTGCTTGCGATATTGAGGATGCTGAACTTGGTGGTTAAAACGACTTTGTCTTCCTTTCTGCCCACAGTGACGGGTAAAAGAATTTCACCCTTAGGATCTTCCCTTGAACTATTGAAGCCTAGGATGGGTGTGAAATCGGGGATGAGAACTGAATCGGGCAACCTCATGTCTTTGAAGGTTCTGTACATGAGGATGTTGCATGATGCGCCAGGGTCTATGAATACCCTCTTGATGGTATAGTCTGCTATCCGAAGTTCAACGACAAGGGCGTCGTTGTGAGGAGTAACGACCTTGTTGAGATCGTCTTCGGTGAAAGTGATGTCGGACTCTTGGCGGGCAGGGATGTTGGAACGAGCTGCTCGGCCAGTAAGGGAGTAGACATGATGAAGATGTTCTACTCGTCTCTTATTTTCTCGTGAGACAGGGGTGTGGTGGGATTCATCAATCATGTAGACTATATGACTTTCCGATTCGCTATCACTGTCGATCTTATGTGCGACCTTTTTGTTGAGTTGGTCGCGTAGGTCTCCTGTTGGACCTAAACGTTGGGAGAGGCTACGCCCTCTGCTGCGGATTGGGCTTGCTGAGGCCGTTCTGGCCTTGCTGTGACCTCGCTTTGGTGAACGAGGAGGGGTTCTGGATCCCTTCTTCGTCCGCTTGCTTGTGGAATCCTCCTGTCTGTCGAAGATCCAATTGTTGAGCCTTTTCTCGTCGGCCCATGTTTGAAGTGCGCGTTTCAGAACGCGACAGTCATCTGTCTGATGATACCGTACCTTGTGGACTTTGCAGTACGGTCGACCGGATGTATCCTCCAACTGTGTGAAGGTGGGAATCTTGCACCAGTGGTTGTGCTTGATTCGCTCAAATATGTAACCGGCTGGTCTTGTAAACCGGTGATATTCTCGGTGCTCGGTAGGCAACGACTTAGCCTTGAACCTCTTGCCATCTGACCGAGGTCGCTTGGTTGAGCCAGACTCCACATTGCTGACTACGTGATTCTTCTCCCTCCCAGTGAGGGCTTCTTCGAGTTTGATGTAACGATCTACCTTTAGGTAGAGCTTGTCCAGTGATGAAGGTCGCTTCATGGCTAGCGATTTGTGGAGGTCGGACCCCTGGGTTAGACCGTGAGTGAATGCGATGGTTGCAAAGGTCTCGTGCTCCTTTGCAAAATCCTGAATTGAGTGTAATTCAGATTTAAAACGAGCAAAGAAAACGCTTAGTGACTCACCATCTCGCTGCTTGACTTTGAAGATGGAATCGATGGTGACCGGGCGCTTTTTGTTGTGGATGTAGAAGATGACAAATTGCTTCTCGAGCTCTGCAAAGGAGCTGATTGATCCTGACTTCAAACGGTGAAACCAGTCAAGAGCAGGTCCGGTGAGACTAGACTGGAACAACAAACACAAAAGGTGATCCTCCTTGATTAGAGGAAGGGATTTCCGGAATCCCTTAATGTGATCGGTTGGATCTCCGACTCCTGCATACTGGTCGAACTTGGGGGCATTCGGCTTGTTAGGCAATTCGTGTTCCAGGATCTCCTTGGAGAAAGGAGATTCCTAGAACTGCTGGAGGGACTGGACGGCAAGTTGCTCCGCAGTGTGGCTCTTGGAATGGTGAAGGAGAGCCTGGGAGGTTTTGAACTCCGCCAGTTGTTGGCTGAGTTGTTCGTATTTCTAGTTGGAGTCATCAACAGGAATGACTCCACGACCACCATTTTCGACTTGTGTGGGGCTGTCGGTTTGTGCAGCCTTCAAACGTGCATTTTCTTCCTGCAAAAGAGTGATTTGTGCATGCAGATCTTGGATAGTTAACTCTGGGGTAGCCATTTGAGTAAGTGATTTTGATTTGGGTGGGAGGGTTTGGGTTTTTCGATTATATCGAATTCCTTGCAGTCGGCGCCAAATGTATTAACCTATTTCTAGATTAATGCACTACTAGATCAGGTCATTGGAAGACTTGACCAAAGGGGGATGTTTGAGATCGGGGTGGCTGCACCTCGTTGAGATCGAGATTGCCTACGTACTCTAGCTCGGGGGAGTTGAACTTAGAGATCAAGCCATCGTAGTTCTGTTCTTATAGAAGGTAGAAAGGCGTGGATCGTGGATCTTGCAGATTCTCCGTCGTCATAATGAGGATTGATTGTGTAACGCGCGAGGATCATCCTTGTGAATTAATTATGTAACTGACGAGAATATTCTGTGCATTGAATGAGAGCACGTGCGTATAATCAGGTCGCTGCTGGTTGCGTGGTCGGGTCGTTGCGGTCGAGCTACTAGCAGGTAGAGATCGTGGCGACCTGATGGATGGATGACTGTGCCACGTGGCTGCTTTTGATTGGTTGGAGTATGTAGTACCCCTACAATTACTACAATAAGTTTTGGAGCTTGCTTCCTCGTTCCATTGATTGTATATCTCTTACTATCCAAACATTGATGATATATAAGTTACTAGCAGCAAAAATTCCAATAATCATTTGATAATAGTCAGATTCACATTGGATGTGGCGTGGACAATTATTCATAACAGCTTGACTTGAAAATTTGTTCGTTTTCACATGAGTCATAGCTTCAATCATCTCCATAAACTCTCCATATGGTGTTTTCAACAACAAATTGTTATTTTTGTGTCTCCGTTCTTATATCCAACTGTCTATCTGTATTTGTCTTCACCTAACCAACATAGTGAAATACAACATTGATCTTGTTACCTGAAACAAATATTTCAGGATAATATTAGGTGACTATCGGCTAAAACGAAGCAATGTATCCTCTAAAACTTAATTTGTATCCTCCAAGATAAAATAAGCTTTAATGTAGAAACAAAGTGAAGTGGAACCTCAGATATAGAATACCAGTACACCAACAAAGAATTAAAATCGAAATAAAACAACATCAATGTTAAGATTTTATAATGTTGCCTCAATTATAATGGTGAAAGTTTGGTAAAGATATCATCTTCAATAAAAATGTCATTTTTGTAATCTTTATGAGCTTAAGGTTTCATAAATATACCATTTTTATAAATTATTTCATGTTTATGAGGTTAAGAATTCACAAAAATATCATCTTTACGAAAGATCTCATTTTTAAATCACCAACACATTCACCACGTTTTTGTTTAAAAACAATACAGTATGTTGAATGTCTACTATCTTAATTCCTATCTTACCCAAATTGAAAAATCTATTGCATTCAGAACTTACCAAATTTAATGTTGATTTATTCTTCCTTTGCAATCATAGCTTTAAATTTACCTTTTTCTTTGACATCTTGTTTGGTAAGATGTAGAAGAAGATGAAATATAAATAATGAGGTTGTTTTTAAAACTAAGAAAAAAAAAAGTGGAAGAAGATGAAGACCAGTAACTGTGTTAGGTTGTAGAGAATAAAAAGTAGAAGAAGATAAAATTGAGTTGTTGGTATATTGTGTTGAAGAGTTATCTTAATCCAACGGTTATATATCACCATCCTAATCCAACGGTTGGAATTTGTGTTGATGTCATTATCAAAGCATTAAAAAAATTCAGATTTGGTGAAAAGTTAATTTGATGGTGATGTTTGCAATTGATGTGCAGAAGGGTAAAAGAGACCTAAAATAAAAGAAAAGTGGGGTATAGTGGCTATTGGGAAAGAATACCACTCATGAGTGGCTATTTGGGAAGAAACACCTAAATGTAGTGGTTTTTTGAGAAATTTCCCTACCCACACAGGAACTGACTAGCGCGAATGCGCCTGTACATAATGCATCACATGTATTGGAATCACTCTTAAAAAATAACATTGGCAAAGGCACCAAAGATCAATTCGCCTGTCATTTGATTCATGTTTCATGTTTTTCTTCCATGATTGTGTCATATTCTCTCTCTCTCTCTCTCTCTCTCTCTCTCTCTCTCTCTCTGAGTTTTAGAAATGAGTTTGCACAGATAACACCCCACTAGAAGACACATTGGTATTTTGTCAGTTTGTAAATTTCCAATCTAGTGAGTCTACCATTAACATAGCAAAGTGCTGTCAAAGTGTAAAGCCCGTCTAGGTCAGTTGCACCCGTGCCACCCCGGGTCATGGCTGGATCACTACGAGACGATTGAAGAAGTAACACGCGCGCGCGCACACACACAACACACCTTTATTTCCGTACTAATATTGGCTCCTGGGTTTGTTTTCTGTCGCTTTCTCTTCTCTTTATTTTTTTTGTCGCAAAACTCCATCTCCATCTCCACTCCACTCCACTCTCTTGTGTCTTGTTGTACTACTTTTGGTTTTGGTGTGGTGGAGAAGAAGAAGAAATGGCAATGGATATCTTCGGTAGAAACCCTAGTTCATTCAAGATGAATAAAAACTCTGCTTTTGCTTCCAAGCTCAAAACCTTTATTACCGATAAGCTCAAAAACTTTCTCGTCAACTACACCGATGATGTTCTCGCCGTGCGTAACTTTCTTTCGTTTTACTTTGATTTTATTTGCAATCTTATTTATTGATTTGTGTTTCGGTTGGTGTTAATCGTTCTGGTTTTTTATTTGCAATGAGGGTTTCAAATGTTTGATTAAAGAGGTTCAGTTTTGATTTAGGGATTTCTGATTATTAATTAGATTCATAATACATCATTCTGATGTGTGATTATGGCCGGATAACAACAACTTATTAAAACCTAGCTGCTAATATATAGTTTAATCTCTTGAAAAATAGCATACATACATTACTCTCATTCATATCATCTACAGTATTTGTAAGTTTCTTCTTATTTTTCTTTCAATCTTATTTTGTTTGGTTTACTTTGCTTTATTTGCTATTTCTACCTGATGCTATTTTTTTTTTTTTTTTTTTTTATATTGTTAGAGAAGCAGAACAATTACTGTTGACGACAATTTACAAAAAAATCTAGCTTTTAGTATAACAGCTTTGTGCAAAATAACTTTCATACATTCTCTCATGAGTCATGACATCTATTCGTAATTTTGCAATTTGTTTAAAGGTTCAGTGTTGATTTAGGGATTTTTTACTGTAAGTACTTCCTTGTTGTCCTTGCAAATAACGAGTTTTGAGTGTTTAAGTTTAAGGAACGCTTGTGAACATTAGGAGTTTAATTACAAATAAATTATTTAAGAGATGGACTTGGGTCGGATTGAAGTAACACACACACATACTTTCTTCGTTATTTCTAACTGATCGGTTTTTTTATTATTAATAGAAAAGCAGAACAGTTTATTTGAGTTGAAATTACTATTGACAATTTACAAAAACCTAGATACTTGTGTAATAACTCTGTGCAAAATAGCATTCATACATTCTCTCATGACATTTATTATTGTCATTTGTGCAATTTGATTGGGTTTTGTTTGTTGAGGATATCAGGTGTTTGTTTAAGGGTTCAGTGTTAATTTAGGGATTTCTGACTATACATCCTTGTTGTCAATCCAATTAACAAGTTTTGAGTGTTTAAAAAGGGATGTGAACATTAGGAGTTTAATTAGAATATTTAAGAGAAGGACTTGAGTCAGATTGAAGGTACTGAAATAACAATCGGAATTCTGGAAGTTTGCAAGATAATGAAATATATATATTACAAGTGCTTTCTGCTTAAATGCTTCAAATGCTCATTTTATTTTTTATGTACAACAGGTTGTTGCTATCTTTTTTTAGTTTTTTTTTTCTTCTTTATAATCATTTCTTATGGATAGTTTCATGTTTATGCAATGTTAATTGTGCTTTCTTTCTCTTATTAGGAGTACATTACAGTTCTTGTTTGCAACGGAAAGGATCAGTATCGAGCGAGGGATGACTTAGAAGCGTTTCTTGGAGAAACGAGTGGAGAATTTGTATCTTGGTAATTTTCTTTCTTTTTCTCTCTCTCTCTCTGGAAAGTTAGAGCCTTCAGAACTAGTATATTCCTGTTTCTGATAGATGTGATGGCAATGGACCTGTTTGTGTGTGGAACATCAGCTTATGTATCTGATTAAAAGTTAGAGGCCTTGCACTATAGTATATTACTGTTTGTTTTATAGATATGATGCCAATGGACCAGTAACTGAATCTAGCATGATTTCACTTTAAGATTCTTCTACCGTTTATTAGGAGAGTAAAGGGGAGTATGCTGCACAATTTTTAGGCCATCCCACCAACCAGTCAATTAGTGTTACTTAATTTTTATTCCTTTATTGTGCTAATGTAATAAATTTAATAAAACTCTGTATAAATTATGCTTGCTCTTTAGGCTATGGAATCTTCTCTTGAAATCTGTTCATCACTCACATGTGCGTAAACCTAAACTTCGCATGTCGAGGGGTCTTCACAATCATGCCAAAGGGAGGGCTAATATGTTGGTATATTATTTGCTGAAATTCTCTTCTACACAATAATTTGTTTTATATTGTTCTTCAGTCAACCAGATGATGATTTAAACATTCTTGTTCCTTGCAGTCTAATGATGAGAAAGAGAACTACCATGCAACTTTTGCTCCTCAGCCGGTTTCATCAAATGACAATGAGGTATCTGAAGGCTCTCAACGTTTGTCAACAGGATATGATACCTGTATGGATGAAATCTACGAAATGGAAGAAAAGTCACAATCTCTTCACAATGAAACTCACAAAAGGTCTGCACCATCTGAGGACAACTACGGCAAAGTCTTAAAGTATGGACCTTCTAGAGTGAAAGTGTCTTCTGGAACTGCAGCTTGTGGTGATCAAAACATACACGTGGATCAAAATAAGGTTAGTGCTTTGAGGAAGTTAAATCCTCTGTCCTTAGTCTGTCATATATGTTCGTAACACAGGCTTCTCTTACTTCAGAAATTGCGTAAAGAGCAAGTAGTCAGCGATTCCTGCAAGCATTTGCCCCGTCAATGTCTGTATTCTCAAAAGAAAGAACTACCCCCCAGATTTTTCGATTCAGTTGCAAGAGGTACTACAGCTTTCTTATCTGATTGTAAGTGTGTCCACATATTTGTATGTATGAATTATTTCAATATGGTTCTTGTTTCTTACTTTTGTAATAGTAAAATATTTTCATCCAGGAGTGGTGAGTGTCGCCTATACTTTGATTATATATTATTTCTTTATGCAAAATACCCTAACGATGAGCCTTCAGCAGTGACCAGTGTTTCTCAAAGAAGAGCTTCTACACGACCTGCTGATTCCATGTCTCATCAGAATGCCAAGCCGCGAGGTACTGTCTGGGACAGATTAGGTAGGCCACTTGAAGACAGGCGAATTGTGAGGGGTAAGGACGTTGTCCATGGCATTGACGTGATTAAAAGAATTGTAGCAGAACATCCTGGGGAAGAGCCTGATCAGAACAGACTGGTTGTTTTTGTGCCAGGTGGTAGACTTCGTGAAAGATTAACGGGAGCAAAGGGAGAAATTCCTATTTTTGTCTCTGGCCCTGTCATCTCTAAGACCGACGATGATGCTGATGATGAATGTAAAAGAGAGGAGCATGACGTAAATACAATGTGCATACCACACCACACAGATAAACCTATTAAGAAGAGGCACTTGAGTGATATTGATTCTGATTTACCTTATGATTCTGTCTCTATGCGCAATGGGCATCTCCACAATAGAGAAAATCTTAAAGAGGTCCAAAAATCATCATCTTCTAAGTACAATCGCTCAGAAACCTTGAACAGTGTCTCTTCATCTAGAGCTAGACAGACATCAGGGGTGCAGACTTGTCAGACAAATGGAACTCTTGATTATGACTTCTTTCCAGGTCCCAACGAAGTATCTCCGAGAAAGTTGAGCGGGAAGGTATCAGATGTTCCTCAGACTCTTGGTTTAAATCGCTTGGTTACTAAATCAGAGGATGTCAGAATTGAAGATGCTGAGAAGAACGATTTCAAACCTGTTCAAGCTGTAAGGAATATTATGTGTTTGCTATCTTTCCCCAATATAATACATATAATTGTGGCTGAAGTGGTCCCCTGTTTGATTGTCTACGTTGTCATAACTTTCGAATGGCCTTGACATTTAATCCTGCAAATTTTCCATGCAGAAAATGATAGACGTTAAACTAAAATTGCATCAAATTGAAAGTGAAATGGCTAAGCTTAAAGCAAATCAACTGGAGAGCATTGAGGACAAACCTCACTTACTGTCGAGTTCTGGTATGATACTATCCAATTTTATTTTTGGGGACTCCTTTAGATTCTAAATCGTTATACTTTGTTAGCAAATAAGATGCAAATGTACAAAAATTATGTTGTTCTCCTTCGTCCTTTTAATTTACTTGGTGCCATATTCTTTTTTGGAAACTATCTGTGAAACTTCTATGAAAATGTTTGGTTGTTTTGATGTTAGAACACTTGAATTGTGGTATTATTTTCTCCATGACTAGAGACTAATGAAGCTTTTTTTATCATTCACTTTTGACTTTGAATGGAACTATTTCCATCCTATCAAATGGTGTAGAAAAGGAAAAAAGATCGTGCCTCCCTCTGAATATCTTAATAAAATAGTCTTTCATCATTTTTATTTCCTGAACAATTGAAATATCTTCTATTGTATCCTGAATTTGAAGAGAACTGGTTTGTGGCTATATTTTGTTCCGTATGGAAACAATTGTATTGTTTCATAGATATGAAAGGATATGCTGAATTGTGGTTTTAAATTCGCCTGTCACAATGGATAGTTCCTTCAGATGCATAACTTTAATTACTTCAGCCTATGACCGCCGTCTTTGTCCTCAATTTCCTATGGAATCGAAGATTTTCATAGATAAACTGGCGTCAGGAGAGTCCACTATCCTCAAGACCAATGTTTTTCTCTGTTTTAAAATGGGAAACTGAACTTATTCAGTGATAAATTGGCTTCATTGGAGACCACCATCCTTAATACAACACTTTTGTCTTGGTCTTGGGGTTCCTTACACATAATGAGGGGAATTTTTTTTTTTTTTTTTTTATATATATTGAAGGTCTATGCTTCCCTAAGTTTCTTTTCTGTGTGTCATATCTCTTGCTTCTATTTCTTTTTTCTTTCTTTCTTCTATTTTATCAGTGAGCATATTCTTCACCGTTTCTCTAATTTTTGTAATGTGTTGGTTTATTCGAAAAACAAAAAACTGCATGTTATTGGATTCTCATTTGGAATTATTACCAGTGCTGTTTTGTTATATTCTCTGCTTAAGCAGATTTGTGGTTTTTACGAAGTCTTTGCGCCTATAAAGAAATACTCCTCCTTTTCGGATAATATTATTTCTAATACATTATCAAGATGAAATATTCATGTTATGTCCAAGACTTTCCCCTAAGTTCTAAGCTTTTTATTATGGTCAGGTCTGAAATGTTTTGTATGCTTATTTGCATACTACGTATTGACTGAAGTTCTTACTAATGTGTATTTAACGGAATTCGTATTTCCACATGAAAATTTCATTATAATGGACAATCGTATTTTAAATTTACAAACGAATGACAAGCGCATGTTGGGCACTTGTATGTATAATCAAATACATACTTTGTATTCAAAAATCGTTTTTGCTCCAACTCCATGTGTACTGCCCAAATGCTCAAGGAATATCTCACACATTTACTCTTGGAAGGCAAGAACAACTTTGCAGGTAACAAACTCCACCATCTTTGCTTCTTATTTTGGCTGAATAGAAAATCCAAACTAAAAACTACAATCTCGTATCTTCATCTTTTACACGAGGTAAGACAACTTAATAGAACCCTCTTCCAGCCATTTCTTGAATGCTCCAATCTTTCAGCTATTCCTAAGTATTCACATCTTTAAGGAAAAAGGAAAGAAGAAAAGACAAAAGAGTTGCCTCTCAGGCAAAGTGGCAGATGGACAAGATGATAAAAAGAAACTCTGTGCTCATCTTTGGTTTTTTGGTATCACATCTCTATTTATGATGTTGTGCAAACTTAGTCTTGACTCTCAAAGACCCACAATCTCTAACTGTAATTCCTTCCTTTTCCCCCCTAAGATGCACTGTCATGGCTTGGATTGTGCTATAAGAAAAAACAATCATTCAAAAAAATAGATCAATCTAACCAAATTTTGACGATAGCATTTTTGCAGAAATGTATGATATCGTATTTTTTATTGAAGCTATACATCAGGAATGATAATGGTGAATGAAAAGGGAATCTTAAAAGCTTATTTCTGATGAAAGTTGTTGGGGTCTATACAGTAAAGAATAACAAGTACATGCAGTTGAAAAGTGTTGGGGTTTATTTTGATTAAGAGCAGTGCTTGATTATGAGAATCGACCAAACCCAATTTTTGTTGGGTATTTTCTGATTTTCTCACCTTCATTGGGATATGGAAAGGAGAATCGAGTTTCTATTTTGGTTTGTTCTTTTAGGGGATAAAATAGAAGCAGAAGATGGTGGTAATTTTTAGCTGTCAAGTTTGTGTTGCCTTTCAAGTTTCGAGTGGATGGGTTTTAGGCTAAGTAACATTGACACGGGTACATGTGTCGGTGTTTAGCTGTCAAGTTTGTGTTGCCTTTCAAGTTTCGAGTGTCTGGGTTTCAGGCTAAGTAACATTGACACGGGTATATGTTTCGGTGTTCGACACGGATACTTTGTGTCCGACACGGCATCCTAAAACCAGTGGACACAGGGATACAGATTTTGATTATTTATAATATATTTTTTAGACATAAAACATTGTATCTTTCCTTCTCACACTTCTTTTCTATCTTTTCTTTGATTGTAATGTGATGAAGGGTAAATTCTTGGTCATCTCTTTCCTATTCTTCATATATCAGGGTTTCATTACAAATTATGATCTGAATCATGTGCATAAGTTTGGAAGTGTGTACGATGTGTGTCCATGTGTGTCCGACTCCGACACGGATTTTTTTGACAAAATGGAGTAACCATGTTACATAGGTTTTAGGTGATCTTGGAGCAGTTCCACTTGGTGCGATAAGTTTAACCTAAAAAAAATAATTTAGGTCTGGGCAGTTATTATTCTTAATTTAAAATGTAAACATTGCACACATAAACTGAACTTATTCTTATAGTAAGCAAACTGAATCTTAGAATTCATACTGTAACATTAGTTAGAATATATAAGAGCAGCAGTAACGCTTGTTGAGGTTAACAGAACTACAAAAGAAAAAAACAATTTTTGATATTCCCTTCTTAGTCTTCAACATAGAACATTCTTTTAGTGACGTTTCTCTTAGTGTGAGTACTTAGAAGCTATCATTGCATATCACTGCATGCGTCTGTAAGACAAGACATGTGAATATGAGCTGATGATTTGGTAATGTTATCTTATTGCATGTTGCTACAGTTGTTTCTTGTAGGATGTTTGTTATTATTGCAGATGATACACTTTGAGAAGGATATTATGTTTGCTCATACTTTTTGCAGGTGCACTGATTCATTCTGATGAAGATGTTGTGTCAAGAACCGTGTATGTAACAAATGTAAGGATGCTAAAACATTTTCTTCTTTCATTTCTGATATAAGCTCTTACTATTGTGAAGCATATCTGTATTTAGCTGCACCTGGATCTTATTCCTGAGATTCCCTGTCATGTTTAGTTCAGAGTAGTGATGTTTATATGTTGTGACTTCTTTGGTCATGTTGACTAGATGGCAATAAACCTTTTTTTAGCATTTCCTTGTATGTTCTATAAATAAAATTTTCAACAATTAGTGTTTTCATAAAACCTTGGAAAAGCTCTCTACTGATCTTCATAAAACTTGTAAACATAATAACTAAGTTAGTTGATTCTCCATTTGGCCTTTCAATAGCCTACTTTGTCCAAAAAACTTATTTAGCTACGATACTGTACTTAATAGCTAGACCTTCTCTTGTTTTTCCTTCCATCTGTAATGTTTTTATCTTGTGGAATTTTTAGGTGATTTGTTTCACCTACTTCTGCATAGTTTTGGATAATTAATAAAAGTTTTGTTTATCGAAAAAAAAAAAAGAAGTAAAGAGGAATAACTTTGGTAATTAAGTAATCCAATTAAAAATTAACACCCTACTAAAATTTGATAACTTGATTAACACTTAAAGAAAATAAATTATGCTTCCTCTTCAAGTAGATTCTTCAGCAAGAGATAGAGGACTTAGTGGGTTAGTTACCCGGTGTCCTAGTGTTCATGGAACCCATCTACTATCTGTTCGATTCAGATGCGTGTATTTTTCCAATACCTATGGTTGCACCAGAAAAAAGCTGTAATTGCGTCAATAACTGTGGGTAGGGTAAAATGAAAGTGGAACCCAGGTCTCATTAGAATATCTGCACTCTGCAGTCAGTCTGTCAGTTACATGCCTTTGCAGAAGATATAGCTATACAAAACAGATAAATAGTGATAATATTATGATATTGTGCATTAATATATTGGGACCAAGCTTAGCTTATTTTGATGATTGTAGAAGGCATCTTATGGATGTTTGCAAAGTGAAATAAGACTCCCTGTCAATACTTAAGTTCATAAATTAACATTACTCATGATATAGACAAATATATTTGACATCTCTTTTGAAACAATGATGTCATTCCTTGTGTCAGGTCCATTTTGCAGCAACAAAAGAAGCATTATCGTCACACTTCAACATGTGCGGGGATATCGTCAAAGTTGTCATTTTGAATGACGCTGTAACTGCTCAACCTAAAGGGTAAAATGCCTCATTGTCGCTAATCTTACCGATGCTTTCAATTTTTTTTCTTCTACACTTAATGATGTCATAGGTGTGAGATCAGGTCAATGATTATGTGTGATTCTATGTAGGGCTGCATACATAACGTTTCACAACAAGGACTCTGCTGACAAGGCAATAGCATTATGTGGGACCTCATTTTGGTCTAGGACACTACAGGTCACCAATTATACTTCAGATGTATATAAATTATAAATTGTTCTTGGTTGGATATAAATTTAATTTGTTGTTTTGCTAATAATAATTGTGTGGGAAGTAGCATTTCCTTCACTACTGAACCAGATGTCCAGAACTGACTACCACAATAACTGAAAAGAATTATATTATTATTCATTTCTATCTATTTTACATAACACTTCGAAATGAAGCCTGAATATATTTCAAACGCTTATGTTAACTGCGATATTTCTTCCCAGTGAGCGCCTTTTTCTTGACTTGTCCAATCTGTTTCTCCACCCTGTGAAATAGTGTTTTTTGTGCTTCAAAGATATGCGTAATATGTCCTTCCCTGTAGTTTTATTGAATGATTTTACTAATTAATGCACACTTCTAATTTTTATCAGGAAAAACTAAAAGAAAGTGTGTACAAAATTTTCAATAGGTTTAGACAATTTTCCAAATTGTGTTGTCTCATTTGGTTAGGCCAAAAATTGAAGCAAAGGGTAATTAGTTCTTGAATTGGGTTGACCCGACAACGTGGAGGGAGATTGACTGCTTATGGCAGACACAAAAGCGTTGTAATTGAGAAGTGAGATAGTACTAGGAAAAAGTGAATTTGGTCGTGTAGCTCAGCCATCAATTTTTGCTGCTTGCCTTCACTATTGGGGGGGGGGGGGGGGGGGGGAGAATTTGCCACCCTCTTCCATTGTCTTATAGATAAACATTTTTAAATGGTTCCTATTCCTATGCTGTAATAAACATGTACGCAATCCCTTGTAATGAGTTTTGGTGTAATATCTGAAACAGTGGTGGCTAATGCCTGAACGTGTCAATGACAGACTCATGAATTTTAGATCTGGTTTTCTGATTATGGTTTTTCTGCTTATAAAGGTTATATGATTGATCCAAAGTAGGTGCATTCTCTCAATAGTTTTTCTTTTGTGTTGCATATTTTGAGATTTTATATTTTATGCCACCACTATTTATCCAGGTTGGCAAGGCAGAAATGCGTGCGCAAACATCAGTTCCACCCCAGCCAGTATGTAGACCTTCATGGCCGCAGTTGCTACAGCCCAATAGAAATACCATCTACCCAAGACCACGTGCTACATCTCTACAATGGCGGCGAGACCAGACAATCACCGCAGAGCATTCTATTTCTGACCCTGGACGTGGATCAGAAACTTCTGGAACTGTTGAACAGAATGGCAATGGCTCTGGCAATCAGCAACATAAAAACTCGCTAGTGAACACAAGCACATCCAAAGAGGAAGAGTTGTTGAAAGACAGAAGCACAGCCAAAGAAGAAGAGTAATATATGGAGACTCACCTAACTGCATAGTTACTAAAGTTTACATACATAACTGCAATTTTTTCTGGGAATTATTACTATTTGAAGATCCAAGTTCAGGTGCCTTCTATTTAAAGGAGGTTCTTCACTCAATATACCTTTGTGGATTGAAAGGTCCATTTTATAGGAATATTTTAGGTAGAAAAGGGTTAAGAGAAGTAGGTAGGTATTTCCACTCAGATTGTCATCTGTTATATCCTTGGAATGATCAATAGATTTGTAAAAATGCTTACATATCAACATAAAATGGAATGTGCGTATGTTATACATTTTTCTATGCTGAGTTGTGCTTCTCATTTTCAAAACCTGTTACCTACCTAGCAGTCTGATTAACTTCATGTGGTAATTGTCATTTTCTCCACAGTTTTTGTTTTGAGCCATGAGACTTGGAAGTACTGTATGTAGAAGTTTGGTATTAGACTCATCTGTATAAAAGAAATTACCCTGAAAGTATTTGGATTTTGGATTGAAGTAAAACAATAACACTAGAAATTTTGTATTATTTGAATCAGCTATGATAAAAACTGGTGATAATGAACGGCTGATATGTATTTGATTATATATATATAACGACTTGGTCGCACAGAATAATTACTTTTATTTTAATTTCTCAACGAAACTTTCCAAGTTCTCCCTGACACCTGTCCAAAATATCACAAACAGCGAGATATATTCGGTCGCGTGTCAGTCTTTCTTTATCTTTTTTTTCTTACACCGAGAAATTGAAATTCAATATTTCTTTCTTCTTCTCTTCTTACATTTATTTATTTAATTTATTTATTTACAACAATGAGAAATTCAATTTTTTTTTTTTTTCTTTTCTTCTCAAAAGATAAAGACAAGTTGCATTGAATTCGACCAATTAATAGCGTTATCTATAATAAACCCAAATTTCAAAATCAATCTCGATGTTAAATCAACGGTTCAACATTAATCAAAACGTGTAAAAAGGGGTCCAAGTGTTGAATAAATAAATAAAATAAAATAACAAAGAGAGAGAGAAAGAAAAAGAAAAAGCAGAAAAAGAAATTTATTTTTTAGAAAAATGAGTAACGATGACTTAGTATTACTCTTCTTCTTCTTCTTCTTCTTCTTCTTCAACTAGTCGTCTCTCTCTCTTTCTTTACTTGTTTCTTCAAACAGAGCTAAAACTACTATTTCTTATCGATTTTATTTGTAATCGATCGCTTATTAGCTTTGATTAGTCTTAGTTTCAGCTTAGATCATCGAAATCGTACAGTGAAAACCCTTTCGATTAAGGTATGTATCAACTTAATCTGTTGTTTTAAAGTTTAGATCAGATGAAATGATGCTTTTTTTGTTTGTTTTTGTTTCAATTATGCACTAATTTTGTTTATTTAGAACTAATTTTGATAAAATGTTTTAGCTTATTAATTATGTTGAGGTTGTTTTTGCTTATAAGTGAAACTTTTTTTTTTTTTTTATTTCAGGGGTTTTTGTTTTGTGTTCTGTGGAAAATTAGCTGTGATGTATTTGGTTTGGTGTTCTAGTCTTGATTAGAACACCGTTGTTGAATAAGGACATAAGGTATGTTGGTGGTTGAATTTGATTGTTGAGTACACTTTTTGATTATTAGGTTTATTACTCTTTTGTTAATTTGAGTGATTTTTTTTACATATTTGCAGAGCTTTAAAATTTGGGGGAACCTTTGTTGATTGTATTGGAACATCATTTGGTAAGGAAAATTTCATCATACAATGTTTGCATGTTGTTTATAAATATGTTTTTTATGAATTTTGAGCTGATGAAACTTATGTTAAAGAAATTAATTGAGTTTATGGTTTTTTTTTTTTAGGTTTCAATGATGGTTGAGGGTCCAAAGTTTACAGGAATTATAGGCAACGCCAACAATGGGAACAATTTCTACGATTTTACTCAAGGGTTTTATCAAAAACTCGGAGAGGGTTCTAACATGTCAATCGATAGTATGGGGAGCTTGCAGACCAGTAATGGTGGGGGATCTATCTCCATGTCTGTAGACAACAGCAGTGTTGGATCCAACGATTCCCATACTCATATTTTAAACCACCCTGGACTTCGGCCAGTTCATAATAACAACTCTGTAGGTCACAGTGTGCTTCGTCCTGGGAGGGTTTCACATGCTTTGAGTGATGATGCACTGGCTCAAGCTCTAATGGATAGTAGATTTCCCACTGAAGGACTTCAAAATTTTGATGAGTGGACAATTGATTTGAGGAAACTTAATATGGGAATGGCTTTCGCCCAGGGAGCTTTTGGAAAGCTATACAAAGGGACATACAATGGAGAGGATGTTGCTATAAAGATACTGGAAAGGCCTGAAAATAGCCCTGAGAAAGCACAACTAATGGAACAGCAGTTCCAACAAGAAGTCATGATGCTTGCTACTCTAAAACACCCTAACATAGTTCGTTTCATAGGGGGTTGTCGTAAGCCCATGGTTTGGTGCATTGTCACAGAGTATGCAAAGGGTGGATCAGTTCGCCAGTTCTTACAAAGGCGCCAGAATCGATCAGTGCCATTGAAATTAGCTGTCAAGCAGGCCTTGGACGTTGCTAGGGGGATGGCTTATGTACATGGTCTTGGATTCATCCACAGGGATCTGAAGTCTGATAATCTTTTGATCTTTGGGGACAAGTCAATAAAGATTGCAGATTTCGGGGTTGCACGGATAGAGGTTCAGACTGAGGGGATGACACCAGAGACGGGAACATATCGCTGGATGGCCCCGTAAGATTATACTTTATTAAAAATATTGGGAGCATAACTTTTTTCTGCTTTAACTGATTATTTCTGTTGATTCATTTTTTACCCTTCAATATACTGTAGTGGCTTAGCATGTGTTTGCTTCATGACTGCTTATAACTTGTTGATTGATACTTTATAGAGGGGCATGCATTTTACGTTTTACCATACATCCTTGAAGTTGTAGCTGCATAAGTTATACATGGTTTCATGCCATATTCGTTTGTGTCCTTTAGTTTGTTATAGGTAATTTTTTGTTTCGAGCTCAGTAGACATTATTGGAGAAGCCAGTAATACTTCAAGGTTGTAGTTTAGCATGTGTTGTGATTCTTATTGAACTCCTCCTCTCTGCCAAGGGACTATTGCATGATTGATTGGCTGGTTACCAGATAACCCAACACTATAAGCACGTCTTTTTGTTGTTTTCCATGTAATGGATTCCAAGTTCCTAGAAAATGGTGCAACCTTGCTCTTCCGATACTCTGATATTAACAAAAGCCTTTTTATAGAATTAATGGCTTAATTGTAAATTATACTTTTTTGGGTCTTTGCCGGCCGCCGGGGTGGGTGTGTGGAGGTTTGCATGTGAGGTTCACTAAAATGCTGCAAAAGCTATATGTTAAGCAGAAGCATTGTAAGAATCTTCTTTCCTATGGGATGGAATTTGGATAACATTAGTGGATGGTATTGGTAAGTTTTATAGAGTGTATGGGAGGATAATTTCAGTGTACCTCATAGAATTATCTGAATTGAGATGATGCATGAACTTATAAACATGATGGCTAGTACAACATAAAAAATGTACAATATATTGTAATCAAAAGTCTAAAATATTAGAAGAGGGTTATCGCTTTCTTTCATTTCTCTGAAATAATCACGTATTTGATAGACGGATGAACTTCCACACATTACCTCTGGCAAGCTCGTCTTCAAGGCTCACCAACTCTTTGAAAATATTCGTATCGTTTGATATCATTTAAAATATCCATAAATCATTTCCAGTGACACCATTTTCATAAAAGAGTGATATCTAGGATAATTTTATTAGGTTTATTTTTTTATTTTATTTTTATTTTTTGAAACTTAAGAAATACAGTAGTACCATTATGTTTTTGATTTTGACTTGAGCTGGATCAAACGTTGATTTGTCAAGTTATAAAACCTTGCCTAGTGCTAGATGAAAGATCAATATTGTGCTATATGATAATGGATTAATGGTACATGGGATTTGCATGAAATACATGAAGTATGGTTCTTTTGTGCGAAGAATGGGTCTTAAGTTTTTATTTTATTTTATTTTATTTTATTTTATTTTTTTATTTTTTTTTGGAAATTTAAGAATTACAGTTGTACCATTATGTTTTTGATTTTGACTTGAGCTGAATCAAACGTTGATTTGTCAAGTTATAAAACCTTGCCTAGTGCTAGATGAAAGATCAATATTGTGCTATATGATAATGGATTAATGGTACATGGGATTTGCATGAAATACTGAAGTATGGTTCTTTTGTGTGAAGATTGAAGAATGGATCTTAAATTTTTTATTTTTTTATTTTATTTTTTATTGGCAAGCCTGTTTTAATGAGATCAGTAACTCAAAGATGCACTGTCTGGGATCGAACCCCAGAAATATTAGTGTGTTATGAACTATATTAAAGCTGATATGCTCCCTATATTAAAATAACACAATATTTTAAGTATGACAATGGTTCCATGTTTAATAATGAGGCCAAAAGTATGCGTCTGATGCGCAAGTAGCAGATTGGTTATTAAAAAGTCCAAAGACAATTTTCTATGACGTGTGTAGCCTTATAAGGGTATTAGTTATTATACTAAATTCAGGATAAAATTCTAGTTGAGATCGACACTAAAGTATATTAATGAAGTCTCTTAGAGAGCATTTTGATGATTCCATTTTAGAACGTGATCTAATGACCTTTTGTAAAAATTAGTAAAGATTAGAAAAACTTCCAAAATGGATTTTGAGTTCTCAGATGAGAGAAAATGATATCGTCATTTTTAACTTGAGAACTATGATTATTTCTCATGGAGTTTTTGTTTCAGCGAATGATAATTTGTATTCACATTAGAATACCAAAATCGAATACAAGAGTATATGAAAACAAGAAGATGGAAGACGAGCGACCTTACAAACTCAATAACTAAGGAAAACCTGAAAAAGAACCTCACCCTGTAAACAGTAATCGAGTAGCCATCCTACTCAAAAATGCGCTTGGACTCCATCCGATGAACCTTACCTCTAGGTCCTATAATCACCCTAACACCTAGCCATTGATTGTGCCCATAACTGCATAGATCAATAGTTAGTAATTAGGGTTTGATTCCTCCTACCACATTAATTGTAAAAGGCTACCTTGGACGGAATTAATCATGAACATAAAAGAGAACTAGATCCGTAGAAGCCTGGAAAATGGCATATATGACTCATTGATGTAGAAACGTGTCTCACACCTGCTTCCGATTCTCTGATCATCCCTCAACGAATGCTTTTGGAATGTTGCTAATCAAGAAGTCAACCTAGATATCCATTTCCCCCTCTTTCCATGTAGAGCATTCAGTTTTAGACAATATAGTGGTGTTGAACTGTTGATTTCTACTGCCATTAAAAGATAAAGTGTCACATAAATTTTTGCGTCACTTAGGGTGGACTTCTCTCGAGAATCGTGAATTTGCATTTACATTTAAAGTACATATGCACCATAATTATAGAACTATGATGAAACTACGTAGAGTTAATGATAAAAAGTACATTTTCCATATTAGTATCTGTCTGCACCAGCACATTCACAAGAAACCTGTTTACAGCACATGATATGATACTACCTAAATCATTTTTGAAGTTACAAAATTTGATTCGCTGTTATTAAGTATGTGAAGTTTCTGTTTTGCATGGTATGTGTTATATAAAATCCTTCTGCATCTTAGCAATCTATTTACTTTTCAAATATTCCTTTAATGTATATGGCGTATGTGTTTAAGATTTGGTACTGATGCATGTTTTCCACACAAAAATATCCTTCAAGCGAAGAAAAGACAGGTTGTAAATTCTTTCAACCCATGAAATGTTCATATTGCATTTTGCTCACATTTTTATTTAGCTTTTACACTTCATATCTCCATGTAATGCCAATGCCCCAAACTGTCCGCACACATGTCACTTAAAAGTTAAACCTCTTTCTGATTTCAATGAAAAGTTAAGAATCTCAAAACCACTCATTGGTTAAGGTGTTTGGATTTGCAAAGGTTGTGCCATCTTCTAAATTTATATATATATATTTGGTAGGCAAGCGGGGTTTTACTGAAAATATTCAATGTTTCTATTGATGGCAGTTGCTTATTAAATAAAATTATTTTTCGGAAGACTTACAAGTTACAATATCAATTAATCCATCTCTCGGATCATCTGTGTTGATGTTCAACCAGTTTAATTTATGAGCATGGTAACTATTGGTTGCTGATTTCATGGGCTCCTTGATCTTTACTGACTGTGATTGTGTTAAATGTGGAGTATGTGTTGATGTTAACCAGGCATGCTGTGTGTGTGTGATAGGCTTTGATGTTTTTTCAGTTCAGTAGCAGAACTGTGCGACCCCGCAATTAATACACCACTTTACAAAGTCTAGAGAAATTAAAAAAAACCTATTTTGCGCTTATAAAAGCTATTGGATAAATAAGAGATTGACTTCCTAAAAAACTTTGCATAGTGTTAGGATATGAGAGGTTGGGAAGCCGTTCCATTTAAATAGAGAGGTATTGGAGTTCGGTTCATTTTGTTAAGTTTGTCCAGTGGATGGTTGGTTTTGGTGTTTGTTCCGTATCTGTTTATTTACACCTACTTTTTGCTTTATTTTATTATTTCTAGCTGTACGATAAAGTAATCGTGAAGGAAAAATTTTGGAGTTTGATCTGAAGTTTTTGAGACCTTACTATATCAGTTTGACATATTTGCTAATTTCAATCAAAATCATTTTGGTACGTTTTGACTGCCCATTTTGAATGCTTCCTTACTATATATACATGTATCGATTTATTACAAAATTGCGTTGATATATGACATGGTATGTTTACAGGTTAATAATGTTTCGTGCAATATCTAACGCAGAACCAGATATGTTCGTAGTTATTTATTTACTTTCATGCTTTTAGTCATAATACATTTAAGTTTTGGTACAGAGATGTGGTCATGTGGACGCTACTAGCGTGCTATTTCTGCATTTCAAGTTCCTTTTCCATGAACTTGGGGATCATTAACTATTTCCTGCCTTAAAATGGTTTAATGGTTGTGTTTATTTAGTTGACTCCTTTTAATATTGGGCCCCTAATGGTATCCCTTTGTGGTGTGTAGAGAGATGATTCAGCATAGGCCTTACACACAGAAGGTTGATGTTTACAGCTTTGGGATTGTACTGTGGGAGCTCATTACAGGCATGCTTCCCTTTCAGAATATGACCGCTGTGCAGGCAGCCTTTGCGGTTGTGAACAAAGGTGTCAGGCCTATTATTCCCAATGACTGCCTTCCTGTTCTCAATGAGATCATGACTCGCTGCTGGGATGCCAACCCGGAGGTTCGTCCACCTTTCTCTGAAGTTGTTCGAATGCTTGAGCATGCGGAGGCTGAGGTTATGAGTACAGTTCGGAAGGCCCGTTTCAGGTGTTGCATTACCCAACCGATGACTGTTGACTAAGTCAGAGAAGAAAGAATAAAAAGAAAATGAAAGTGAGAAAAAATGAAAAGGAGGGGGGAAAGAGGGAACAAGAAGCAGAGGAAGGTGATTCTATCTGCCCTTGTGTATCTATTAATATTTTCCTTTTTCAGATAGGAAGAAAGCTTGCATCTGGTATCTGAGTGGTCTCTGGTTTCTGTTTTCTGGACTACTGTTGTTGAAGTAATTGTAGGGATCCTTACCACTGTTACATATGGACCTTCCCTTTTATTAACTTATTTGCCCAAAAGTAGCTATATCAATTGGATCGATATGGCTTTCTAGTGTTTTTTTTAGTTTGTTTTCCCTCTGTTCTTGTTTTTAGTTTGTATTCCCTCCGTCCTTATTTTTAGTTTGTATTCCCTCTGTTGTTGTTTAAGCATTTCATTTCTGGTAATTAGATATTACAGCATGTTTTATGATTCTCCCTTTTGTACTGATCTTACGTTTTTTGCTCCTCCTTTTGGCTGGTACCTTATGTTCATTATGCAGTTTTTTACTTTCATATAAGCTATACAGAAAATAAAACAAGTGTGGTTCTTCTTCAGTTTGATGCTTGATCTGTTGAGCTTGGAAAAGATAGCTGAGAGTAGAGAAGGTTTGGTTGGGGGAGGGGTGAGTGCTAAAACCGTAAGCCTTGCTCGGAATTCTATGAATTTGAGAATGGGCAGCATTTTTTCAGTATTAAATCTTTAGCTTCAGTAGTGATTGTGGTGTTCTTTTCCCCTTGGTTGTTTTCTGAAGAGATCAATAATGGTGTGAGAAGTGGGCATTGCACAATACTTGCACGACGACCTTTTAAAGAAAGGAGCGTCACGTAACAGGTTCTGATGTAGGCAAAATATTGCTCAAAACTTAAAAAAGACATAACCACAAACTGAGGCCCCACTTGTCACCCTGTTTCCTAATGAAACCTAGAACCATGAAAATCTGTATCGAACAAGCTGAAAAGACAAATGCAATGTTTTATGTTATGGTTTCAAAAGGTACAACGGTTCATGAACCTAGAACCCCTTTCTTTAATCGTGCAAGATTGAAGATTCATTACAACTGGGGCTGAATGGCATGATAGAACATCCACTGCAAAATGAAAGTGAAGATTGCTTGGTGGTTCAAATTTCTACTACAAGCTTGAAAATGTTTATTATCCACTTGAAGCCGATGTGAAGGAACGTCCAATTTAATTAAAGCTCACATGGATAAGGTTTGTATTTTTATTGATATACATTGAGGTGCAAAACAAAGAAACAGGGCTCCCATCATTGTCCACCAATCGATATTTAATATTTATGTGGAAGGAAAAATATTGAAACACATATGATGAAATCTCCACAAGTTTTGAAGTGAAGGTCGTCCACGATTCTCCTATAATAATAATACAGTATTTTTTTTATGGTTGGAATACACGAGCATGACTAATACTAGACCAATGCAGTGGATCTATTTAGGCATGCCATGGCATGGGTGGATAAATATATTTGGTAGCAACGTTGAAAACTACAGTACAGTACAGTACAGTATGTGAAATTGTGAAAAACTATTGGCTATGATTAGATTAGACTTAAAAAGCTCCTCAGCTAACAAGATGTCCTAAAACACACACCCAGAAAATACTATTTACTGTACCAAGGTTTCTTAATACCTTGTAAACAAACAAAACTTAAATGAATGAAGTTAAGATTTGTGCTTCACTCACTCTCACTCCTCGCCAATCTTGATTCTTGAATATGTGTGTCCCATTTGCCATCTATATAAAAGTTGTACAGTACTGTACTCCAGTAGACTACTAGTAGTCATCGTTGGGTGGTAAGTAAAGAAAGGAAAAATTGTATTTTATTAATAAATAAAAAGACCTTGTGACTTGTGAGGGTTGAGAGCAATGACTTGTGTGCATCGTAAACTTCGGTCTGCGTCTGCGTCTGCCAATCAGGAAGATCAAATCAAAGTCCGCTATATTATAGGTGGTGTACTGGTGTGAGGTGTGACTTTTTTTTTATAAGAGAGAGAGAGAAAAAACAGAAAGAAAGGCTCTGCTTCTTCACTTGTATGTATTGTATTGTATTGTTGTTGAGAAATTTCAAGAATCCTTTGATGGAGAAAACAGATGAAGAATTTTGGCGGGAGAAGGTTGATTGTAAATTGGCTACTTTTTTGGTACTGTTGTTCATCTTGCTTTGGCATACTCTTACTCTTATTAAGAACAACAACTTCAACAATTACTTTCACCACCGATTCAGATCCGTTTCTTCAACAAATCAATCTCAGATTATTAGGGTTTCTTCCTCTACCCTTTCTTCTCAAACAAGGTTAGACTTCTTAACATCAACATGTTTCATAAATCATTTCTATTAACATAATTTCTTCAAACACTTGACAACCCCAAATACAAATTAACAATTTTAATATTTATTATTATTGAGCTTGTAAGTAATTTATAAGGATAAAAGCAACCCACAAAATTTTAAATTTTGGATTTGTTATTAGAACCAATTCTGGAATTCATAGTAGTATATATAGTTTATTACATATATAACTTTCCCATGTGGCTTGGTAGTAGCAGTTCTTAGTAAATTGCTTTTTAGTATGGAGTAATAATTTAGGCAATACTTACAACTGTTGTGAAATTTGTTATCGTGTTCTGCAGAATCTCAGCCACTGTATCTGATGCCGACTTGAAAAATCTAATCAACAATTTGGATGGAATATTTGATCAAGAGATGAAATGGGATGATGTCATTAACAAAACAAGTAATCGTTTATCATATAACGCCAAATGTTACAAGCCCAAGGTTAGTCCTTTTTCTACAGTAAATATGGTTTTCTCCAAACTGGGTATATATACTCTAGTAGCACTTGAAGTTAGGCCGTCTGCCCCATTGTTTGTGGGTATGTAACATGTGTCATTCTGTTGCACTAGTTTGTGTGTTTGTAACCCTGTGCATACCTATGAACCTTGACTAAGGCACAGGTCGTTAGGATATATTGCTCGAAATGTTTTACTCCTGTAGGTATACATAACATGGTCTATGTGTTTGTCTCATATAACTGCCACAAGTCAATAGAACAATGACTTGAGCCTCTATCTTAGATGGTTGACAGACTATATATCTCGTGTTAGCGTATTATTTGAATTGAACACATACATAAAGTTAACCTCTTTTGAATTATTTTCCCTACTATCAAAGCCTAGATCAGTCTATTTATCCTTTTACTTATTTCTCAATTGTTTATTCAAAGTTTGTAGTTACAATATCCCGGTAAAAAGATTTAAGATATTTTCGGTGATGTTCCCATTAGTGTTTTATTATTATTGTTTCTTAAACATTGTGTTTCTATATATAACTTGCAGAATGGCCCTTTGGCATACATGAGTGTGACCATTTTTGAGAATTGCTCTGTTGAGCGGTTAAGAGATTTCTACATGGACAATGAGTACAGATTACAATGGGATAAGACCATGGTTGACCATAAGCAGTTGCAGATCGATGAAACTAATGGGACAGAAGTTGGACGCACAGTCAAAAAGTTCCCTCTTTTGACACCAAGGGAATACGTATTGGCTTGGCGGTTGTGGAAAGGGAAAGACAATACTTTTTACTGTTTTACCAAGGTAAATATCAATCTTTTTTTCGTAATCTTTACCTTATTTGCCTTTTTCTTTTGACAGGCAAAAACAATAAATTATTATTAATATGTATACTAGGTTACTAGCCTGAATGTGTGATAAGTAATATCACACTTGAAGCCCCAATAATTACATCATGTATTGTCAATCTACATAAAACAATATATCCAGGAGCACATCGAAAGTGATATTTCTCATAGTAGGGGCAACAAAACAAAATCCTTCCACAAAGTAGAATTACTATTATATATGATCCCTCTATTGGCAAACATTTATCTTAAATGATTCTTTTGTTCCTTTCCATCCATGCTTCCCAACATATAGAATGAGGCAGGACTTTTCACACACGTTCTTATGTATGATAAGTTTGATAACCTATGGTTATATGGAAAGAAAAACACGGGGTATGCTCCACCACCACTTCCATACACAGAAGCAACTCAATAGCCGTCTACTTCCCTCCCACAAAAGTTATATATTTACGTTTACTATGAAATCTGTTTTTTTACGGATTGTATTATTCCACCTTGTACATGAAGTCATATCCCTTGCTAGTTCTGCTACTTCTCCTTGATGATACTGCGTTTACTATTTTAGGAATGTGAACATACATTGGCACCACGGCTGAAGAAATATGTACGTGTTGGTTATTTCAGATCTGGTTGGCGAATCAGTAAAGGTATCATTTGAGGTTACCTTTTTTGTAATTACAATTTGTTCTACTTGGTCAATAACTAGATTTTAAATCGTATTTTATATAACTCAGAACTAGGTTTACTCCGAGAATGAAAATCATTGAGTTTTTTTCATTGTCTCCATAACTAAGTCTAATGGATGCTGATAGAAATACAGGAATTAAATGAAACTCATTCTGAAAAAGCTGTAAAGAAAAGGAAAGAAAAAAAAAAAAAGGGGGATGTGTGTGTGTGTGTTGGGGGGGGCTTTGTCCATAGTGGTTGATGGTATATAATCTCTTGTTCTCAGGGGAAAGGTTTGTTGATGTCTGTGTCATTTTGATGTTCGATTGCAGTTCCTGGCAGAAATGCATGTGAGATCAAAATGGTTCATCAAGAAGATGCAGGATTGAATGTGGAGATGGCTAAACTGGTTTTTTCGAAGGGCATATGGAGTTATGTGAATAAAATGGATGCTGCACTTCAAAAGTACAATCCTACTTCCACTCTTCAATCAACTGCGGTCATGACTGCTGTCACACTTATGCAGAAGGTAAGGCCTAGTGTTAAGTTCGTCTACCATAATAATTCATTTGGTGTTAGATTGGTAGCAAGAGGGTTGTCAACATGCACGGCTGTCTCTATTAAATTTTGGCAGCACCATTTGGTTCCAAGACGATCTTATTATCAACCCTCTCCCCTGATAGTTGAAGTAACAACTCCCACAAACTTTACCAACCGAATTAAATGGTGGCTAGCTTTTAACTATCGTCCCTTTTGCTTCTTACCTTCTTGAAATAATCTTCGGCAACACACAGAGACACTGCTACTCTCTTACATGTGGAAAAATTACTGAACAGAACAACATATCATAGTCATGAAGTTGAAACATGTAAGAGACAAATTATAAAAATCATTGTTCAGATCGAACAAAATCCTGTTGAAAATAGGACTATATATGAGTATTAGGGGTTGAGAAGGGAATGCTGTGGGTAGGGCTGTTGTAGTTCTTATCGCTCCGGGTTCCGATCTATATGACCTCCGGTGTCATGGTAACCCTGTCCCAATGAAATACTTGTTTATTCCACACTCCTCAGCTGCCCAAGATCCTTTTAGGAAGCTATCTCCTTAATCAACTATATTTTGAAGGATTACCCTAAAATATATTGTCGACCTTGAGTTTGGTATGATCAGCATCTCCACGTTCCTGAAAAACATGACCTCGCGATGATATTTCCGAAGTAACAGAAAAGGATTGTCAGCTGAGGATTAGATTTGAATGTACTACAAAGATTTGTCAAGTTTGATTTGTAGAAGTTTTAGTCCATCAACCTTTTACTCAAATATCTCCTGATGATATTTCCGAAGTAACATGATATGATCAGCAGAGGATTGGATTTGAATGTACTACAAAGATATGTCAAGTTTGATTTGGAGAAGTTTCAGTCCATCAACCTTTTACTCAAGTATCTAGCTAGTTACATTCTCTTTGTGGACATAATTCTAAAACCCTGTAATATGAGTTCTCTCCCTTAATTCCCTGGCTACTTGGAAACCCAGAAATTAGAAATCAGTATCCTGGGCAAATTAAAATTTTGTAAGTAAAACACCAGAATTACTTGAATCTGGATATTCTTGTTATATACCACCTATATTATAAAATTGTTAGCTGATAGATGCAGGTCATCTTCTTCACAACTAAATTGTTAGTTGCTAGTAAAAGAAAGACCTTCCTTTAAGATGATTTATATTCTTGTAAGATTGCCACCCATGTTATAAAATTGGTGGATGTTATATACAGATCATCTTCTTCACATCTAAAATTGTTAGATTGTTAGTAAAAGACGGACATCCTATGCCTATAAGATGATGGGCACATAATCGTTATCAGCTACAGCCGGCAATGGAGTATGAGATGCATTTATATGTGGAATGTCTTATTTTATATTCTTATTATCTGTATATTTGTTTTCTTAGGTCCCTCCAGAATTAGATTCGACAACGACAAACAGCCGTCACATCCTCGAATGCACTTCAAGTAGTGCCTTTGATAGACAGGAACCAGAAATCAAAGGGAAGACACTTTCAAGAAGGCCTTCAAAGAAAATGATAGCCAATGGTCTGCTACTCCTTGGAGGAGTCCTTTGTCTTTCTCGTGGACACTCCAGCCTTGGTGCCAAGATTGCCATGGGATGTGTCTTGAAGAAGCTCACTAAGCATACAACTTCATCAAGCCAAGCTGGGCCAGCCTGCTGACTTATTGGATTTTAAAACTGAGATTGCTGATTATTGACCGTAATGTATCGTGGCATTTAAGTATCACTTACAGGGCCCTTGTTCTTTTTGTATGTATAATATTGTACCTGAAGGCTCAAGCTTGTTAGCTAATCCAAAGGAAGACCAGCTAAAGTAAAATCTGCTGTTACAGTTGTGTCGACAAGCTCCCCTCTCAAGAGATGAAGTTATGCAGTTGTCAAATCTCAGTGGTCCATGTGTTCTGTTATACCCAATCCAGGCGATGATAAAAACCTGATCAATCACATGGTGTGAAGTTTTGTCTATGCCTGATGCTGTCAGTTCTGATAAATGTTCCAGTTACTTATATTTCCTCTCCCGGTTTCCCATTTTCTTGTTGAAATGATTTTGTAAATTTGCACAAGTCTTACATGAAATTCTGAGTATACAAGATTGCTCAGTTCAACTTAATTTAGAAGTGGTGAATTTTCACCCAATATAGGTTTAAAACTGGTCTCCTTTTACTCTTTCTACTCATACTGAACCATGAATGATTCTCTGCACTTCCAAACTGCATTTCAATTCCATAAAAGTAACAAGTCATTGTGCTTGTTATTACCATATTGGTCATGGTCAAGGAAGGTTTTCTGGTTTTTGTTGATTAATGATAAAATGGACAAGGTGGTGAGTGGTTGGTTTGTTTGTTGGGCGCGAATGTCTTGGGGTTTGCTTTGTTAAAACCACTAATTTTGGCTCAAAATCCTAAAAATAGAACCGAGAAAACATGAAGATTGCAAAGGGGGGTTGCGCTGGTGGTTTGTTTGTTTGTTTCTATGTCCATGCCTCGATCCAAACCATCTTCTTCTTCTTCTTCCTCTTTTCTCTTCTTCTTCTTTGGAAAGAAGAAATTCAATTCTGTGTTCTTGTTGTTATGAGTGGAGTGTGAAAAGATGGTCTGGTTTTTTCTTGTCTTGGTGGGGATTTTAGTCCCTGCTGTCCATGCAAAAACTGAACAAGGAGATGGTTTGTATTAAATAAATCTTCTTCTTTCTTTTCTCCATTTCTTTGTTTAAATTTTTGTATCTTTAATGCTAGTTTTAAGTGTCAATAAAACTTTACCCCTTTCAAGGGTTGTTCAATGATCAGCTAAGCTACCATTTTAGAGGATTTTGGTTGGTTATTTGCAATGCATGCTTGGGGGTTTAATTATTGAATTTGTTACAATTTAGTTTAATTTGGGAACTAGAATACACTTGTAAATTATAATTTGGTTAATTTAGAAATTTAAAATGTGTTGTGGGGGGGTGTGTTAGCAGCATTTTGTTGAATGATAAGCTGATTAAATAGTGCTGAATAAAACCATTGTCATCATATTATTGGAATGTTGGGGGCCATCAACGATGATTCTCACGCATCCTTAATGTGCTTTTGGCTCACACACCTGACATCAATGTCAAAGAAAACATTTAGCTTGAGAGTATGGAGATATAACGATATTATTTTCATGTATGCGTCCTTGTATCTTGAGGAATTAATGCAAGTTTGTTTTCCTTGCAGTCTCTGCCCTTACAGTTATGTATGGCAGCTTAAACTACCCTTCACAACTGACTGGCTGGAAAAAAAGTGGAGGGGATCCTTGTGGGGATGAATGGAAAGGAATTAAGTGTTCTGGTTCTAAAGTAACTGAAATGTAAGATTCTTGCTTCTCGTTTCTAAAGTAATATAATTTGCGTGTTCTTCAATTTATGCATTCACATAGTACTTGCTATGAAAGTCTCATACTGCAATTTTCTATTTATTTATAACTATGCAATCAACTTCAATACTTTTAGTTTATTCAGTATTGAGATTTTTTTTTTTTTGGAAAAAATTACGGAATAGAATGTTTCTTGATCAAATTGTGCAGAAAGCTATCTGATCTAGGACTGGCGGGATCCATGGGCTACCAACTATCAAGTCTAACTTCTGTAACCTACTTGTGAGTCCTAGCTTTTGTAGATAAGAGTGTTTTGTGCCTCACATTTCTTCTAAAATTTCAGCTAAAGGCAGTGTGTTTCTGTCATAGTACAGTGATATGAGCAAGAACAACCTCAAGGGTGATATACCGTATCAACTGCCACCCAATGCACAGTACATGTAAGTCAGCACTAAGCTATTTTCATCAGCTTATTATAATGATGTATTCTATGACATTGAAGGTTTCATGAACACTATAGAAAGTTTGATAATCACGAGGAGTATGTATGCCACATACTTATAAGAACTAAAGAAGGTATTTTTGGGTTTATAAAAGGAGTTTTCATCAACCCGAGAGGGACTCAATCTGTTCGGTGCAACCTTCTGTTAATTGCAGTTATTTGAGGATGTACAAATTTCCAACTGATTGATACAATATTGACTTGAACTGTCAACTGTGCACCATTCATTGTTCATCCTCCTCACAATTGTTTTCCCCCCCATTGAACTCCCAAGGATGTCTAAAGAAGAAGGAACAAATGTATTGTTCTTTAGGGAGGCTGACAGATTAGGTGCCCTCTTAGCCTCTTTAGTTGTACAATCTTGGTTGGTTAACCCTGACATTGACGACTTTTTAAAGATTTGTTGTATTCACCATTAGGGTTTATCGCTTGGTCTGATGATACCAACTAGAATGTTAGATTACACTGGTAATTCATATACAGATTTACTACTTTAGAGAGGAGCATGTGTCACCATCCCAACTTGGTATTATGCGATCCAAAGCTTAGATGATCCATATTAAAACTCTTACAATAAAATAAAAGTGAACTTTAAGTTCAATATGAGCTTCTTGTGCAGAGATTTTTCGAAGAATGGCATGACCGGAACAGTTCCTTATTCGATTTCGCTAATGTCTGACCTTAAACATCTGTAAGTAGAGTTTATATTACACTATATGTTACTTTCCTCATATATTTGTTCAGTGCATTCACAACATCGTGGGTGGAATGCAGAGATCTTGGTCATAATCTGCTTAAAGACCAGTTGAGTGATATGTTTGGAAAAATGCCTAAATTAAATTATATGTAAGTATTCAACTTTATTCTCCATATTGAGTGATATTTGGAAATGAAGCTCTTCTTTCTTTAGTGCTATGTTATGATGTTAGTCTCCACAATGAGATGTATCAGTGACATAGGCAAGTTGGTCTTATGCTTAACACTATCTTCATCATTCTCAATTTGTAGCCTAAACTCAATTTTCACTTATTTCAGATGTTTTTTTTTTCTTTTGGTGTGGCTGTGAAACACATCTTAAGTTTTGCTTTATGTAATATGGTGCATTACACATCTTTACTTGCATGCAATGTCAAATTGAACTACTTTTATGTTCACATATAATCTATGCATACGTTTTTTTGTTTAATATCACTAATTTGCGTCAGCAACATCTGCATCATCTTCAGAAGAGATATCCTGTTTAACCAAACAAGAGCTGGCCTATTCAGCATCAGTCGAACTCTTTACATGTGAATCCATGTGCACAATAAAGACTTTCTCATTTTAGGCAAGCTTTAAGGTGCTTCAGAATTCAAACGATAACGTCCATATGAGAAGTTCAAGCTGTGGTCATACAAACTAATTTGTAGGATATATCATGGTTATCTACATTAAGCTTATTGTAGGGGTCAGGCGAGAACTCATCTTTCCCAGTGAAAACATTGTTGGTCTAAAATATTATATAGAGACATGCTTATGGGTTATAATCTATAGCTCTAGTAAAGGGACAGAAAAGTTTGTCTTAGAGCTTCGTTGGAATGATGGTTGTTTAGAGCATCTTATGAGTTTGATCGATAACCCTCATTTGAAGAGCATCAATTGATGATTCTTATATGATATGCAGGGATCTCTCTGACAACGATTTATCAGGGAACTTGCCTCAGAGTTTTGGATCTTTATCAAGTCTCAAGACATTGTAAGGAGCACATTTCAATTGATATATCCTCTGGGTTAGCTTTAGTTAATAATGTCTGTGTCTATGTGCAGGAATTTGCAGAACAATAAATTCAGCGGTCCAATTGATGTCCTTGCTAAGCTTCCACTTGAATCACTGTAAGTGCACCGTGCACCAGACCTAAAATTCAAGAAACCATAGACAAACCTTAGTGTACTATTCCAAATCCATCATGTTTGTATAGTATTGCTGAAATTAAGATGTTTTGTCGATTTTTAGTGTATATCTGTCAAATTTATGTCAATTGTCATGCTCTTTTTATGCAAATGATGAAGAAGCAAATTTAAGCAGATGCTTTTTTATAAGAAACAAAGTTATGAACAAATGCCTACCCATCGAAAAATATTCTGTGAAAATTGGAGGATATCCTTCATCTTAGAGAAGAAAAATATGTTTCATACCATGAGGTCATTACAAGTTACAAGAACTTACAACTAGCTTCAGGACCAGGTCAAACGATTAATGTGAGACTTAGAATGGAACACTATGGTTAAATTCTTCAAAGCTCCGGCCCATAGAGCCAGACGCACGCACGCACACACACACATATGATTATATATACTTTACATCTTAATATATTTTATTTAAAAACAAATACACTTTCACCTCGGCATTGGGAACGGAAGGGCACCTTCTCTCTTTGGTCAGTGTTATCATATTATGATGTTTTATCAATATCTGTACATTAATTTTGTCAAAAATTTAACTATTGAGTATTCAGTTGTCATCCCTTGGTCACTGTCTATCAGCACATTCCAGTGGTTTTTCCAAACCGAATCAATGGGTCCCAATTGATAAACCATCTGAATTCCATTAAATTCCAGAAACTTATGACTTTATGAGTTACATGTTTTGGACATTTACATTTTATCCACGTGGCATGCCAGCAGATATGCCTGGAACATTTGAGCCGGACCAATCCAATCTCAGTGTAAGGATGAATTAAATTGAGTAAACCAATTCAGTCTGTTGCAATATTTTGTCCTGATCACTTTGATCAAATACTAAAATAAAATACTGGTCTTGGTGGTACAAAACTAGTTTCAGTTTTCTCAAAAATACATACACACACAATCAATTATACTCATATTTGGCACATCAATGACACATTCCTTGGCCCAATAACCCACACAGAGTTGTATTGAGGATGACTTTATGCACATAATCTTCTTATCCTGGAGTTCACACTGGCTTCTGGTATTTTAGCTTTATGAATGAGTCCATCCATATTCATGAGAAGGACCATTCCTCTCCTTATGTATCTGCTAAAATCTTCTCCATTTAAGGGACATTCTTGAATTTCATGGAACTGAATTTTATTTACTCAAACTTCCAGGAATGTTCAAAACAACCGCTTTACTGGTGCGGTTCCTCAAAAACTGCAGGGCATAGCTACAATCCAGTGAGTGTACTGTTAAAAACTCTGTTCGTTTCTCTTACTAGGTTGTATGCAGTTATGAGTTGTTGAATTGTCTACTTTTTGTTGTGATTTGAAGAACTGGAGGGAATTCTTTCACATCTGGGGGAAACTTGAATAGACAAGACCATAAAGATGTTAAAGATGGAAAAGGTATGAGTGGTACGACTATTGCAATGATAGTGATTGGTGTATTGGTGGCACTTGTACTTCTGCTCGCTTTACTTTCTCGTAAATCTTCTTCATCGTCTTCTGCTTCACATTTTCTCGATGAAGAGAAGCTTAGCGAGCGGAGATCATTTACTCCTTTAGTTTCTCGTGAGCTAGAACCTCCCAGTAACTTCAAAGGTAGATTCTTGCATACTGAAATCAATTATTCCCAGTACTAGCATAATTATCAACTTAAACTGATCTCATTGTATGTTTCTTACTCTTAATAGCTTGTGGACAGAGAAGAGTATAATTTTAGTGGCATGAGTCTTGAGACTTTTATGACAGTAATAATTTTACTGTCATCAGAAATAAGACTAAGAAATATTTTTACCTGACAGTAGTTAATGTTAATATTTCCACTAACATACAAAAAAAGTTGTGATGGTCATCACGTCTAGTGTAAATTTAATATTTGTGAGACAATTTGGAGCCTCCAGAAAAATATTTTTAGGGTATGTCTGTGACACTTGTTTTAGGCTGGTATATCTATATAAGTAACATTGACACTGGGTTTTAGTTGGTTGTGCACTCCAACAAAGGTATTTTTCATCATTGATGCTTTATCACCATACATTGCTCTTTTTTCCCCAAATTCTTGTATCCCATATCGATATGTTTATCAAATTCTATGTATCTGCAGAATTGAAATCATTGCAATCTTCGGCTTCAATCAGAGTGAAGAGTTTGCAAATATCTCCTTCAATGGGTGTCAAGCGACCAGTTTCCGAAAAAATGAGTTCATTGAGTGACGCTGAGTTTGCAAACCGACTTAATGTGAGAAGAAGCACATCCATTCGTGCTATACCCTATACCTTGACAGATTTACAGGCTGCCACCGGAAACTTTGCTACAGGCCGCCTTCTTGGTGAGGGATCCATTGGACGTGTTTATAGGGCAAAATATCCAGATGGGAAGGTATGGCTCTTCTCAATGTCTTTTTTTGTCTCATAGTTTATTATATGGATATTCATTTGTAGTTAAGAGAAGTGTATGTGGCAACGAAACCATTGGTTATTCTTCAATTTTAGTTGGTGTTCCTTGGACCTAGTTACTCTAGAAGTGGTGGTACCTTGAGCAACTTTGCACACACTTTAAAGCATAGGAAAGAAACGAAAGCGTACTTAACTTTCTCATACTTCATTGAGATGATATTTGCAATGCTAAGGGAGGCTAATATATCTTCAGGTTGTGGCTGTGAAAAAGATTGACTCTTCCCTTTTTCAAAATGGGGATCCAGAAGGTTTTTCAGAAATGGTTACAAGTATCTCAAAGTTGCACCATCAAAACATTGCCGAACTCATTGGTCACTGCTCGGAGCAGGGGCATAACCTGTTAGTCTATGATTACTTCAGGAATGGGTCACTACATGACTTTCTGCACCTGTCTGATGACTACAGCAAACCACTAACATGGAACACCCGCATACGGATTGCTCTAGGCACAGCTAGGGCAGTAGAGTAAGTTAATCTTTTTCATTGTGCTATTTTCTAAACATTTGTCTGACATGCATCTAGAGAAATGGGATAAAACTGATAGTTGGTGTTGATCCAATTCCTCAGTTCATTGCGCTGGATTGATACTGGACATATTCTCAATATCTTATTGAGGGCTGTTAAACTTCCTTATATATGGGATTTTTCCTAATCCCTTGGTTCTGTATTTGGGTAGCTGCAAATAGTTCATGTCTATTGTCAATCTTATGCTTCTTATTTAATAAGGTGCCATTAGATTTCTTCTACCAGTGACATACTTTTTATTTATTTTCAGGTATCTTCATGAGGTTTGTTCACCGTCTTCTGTTCACAAGAACATCAAGTCGTCCAATATCTTGCTAGACGTTGAACTCAATCCCCACCTTTCAGACTGTGGTTTGGCAATATTTCACGAGGTTAATTTCTTATCAAGAGAGATTATACAATCACAAATTCTTATGCAGCCTTTTACAATTCTATTTTTCTAAACAAACGGGTCATGGTTTTTAATTTTTGGTTTCTCGATAGCGTACAAGCCAAAATCTGGGAGTTGGATACAATGCACCAGAGTGTACCAAGCCATCAGCATATTCACTCAAGAGCGATGTCTACAGTTTTGGGGTGGTTATGCTGGAGCTCTTGACAGGTCGTAAACCTTTTGATGGGTAAGAAAGAGTAAAAACTTGAAGTTTTATCTTTTACCCGTCCTTGTTCACAAGCTTATTTATTTCAACCCTATTCTGACTAATGTTGATGATTTCCTTGATTTTCAGTTCAAAACCAAAAATAGAACAATCTCTAGTCCGTTGGGCTACGCCACAGCTTCATGATATTGATGCATTGGCCAAAATGGTGGATCCCTCTCTACGAGGCCTATACCCTCCTAAGTCCCTATCTAGATTCGCTGATGTCATTGCTCTCTGTGTCCAGGTAGGCATAGCTCTATTGGTTTGATCTGTTGTATCATGATATTCTTCTTCATTCCTAATTATAAATGAAGACATGTTTATTTTTTCTCACAAGTTTTCTTTTACCCAATTGTATCTCAAGATTAATATGGTGTCACCATTTTGTTTCTAAAAAGAAATAGGAAATAGAAAGGTGTATATATTCATGTTCCTTGAGTTAACGTCACTTATAGCTATGTTGGATGTAATGGTTTGAAAATTTAGGACTTAGCGGTGGTGAAAGGCCCACTGCTAATAATGCCATCAACTTTCAAGCTATTTAATGGTTGTGAAGTTCTAATGTAAGGTCTTAAATGATAAAACCAGTAGAGCCTTATGCCCTCTCAACTTTTTCTAAACGAAAATTGGAATACCCTAAAAATGCTGAATATAACGTCCACAACCACATATCGCCCATTACTCTAAGCAGGGGAAAAGTTTACTCATGAAATGTAGATTCTTTTCACGAGTGTGACATCCATTTGAATTTTTTTGTAAAGGAATTTTTATTATCACCTTGATGTTGGTAGTATTTGTATTTATTTAGTTCCCAGTGGTATTTTCTAATTTCAGTTTTATTTCCTATGTAGTCTGAACCAGAATTCCGGCCCCCAATGTCAGAGGTGGTGCAGGCACTTGTGCGATTGGTTCAACGCTCAAATATGAACATGAGAGATGATCTTAGTACTTCTCGTAGGACGGATGATTCAGACCAATCAGATTATTATTGAAGAGTTTCTTTTTTTCTTTTTTCTTTGCTTCATTTATGTACATGCGAAACAGCTAGAATGCCAGATCAGTTTTCCCCATTACAAATGTCTGATCATTTACTGAAGAATAGAGATACATATAAAGGTTATACAAAAGTTTTAGAATGAAAGTAAGTCAATTATAGTTTTCTCTTATCTTCTCCTTTCCATCTATGAGTCTGTTTCAATTCCGAAAACAAAACAAAACTGCAATAGATTTCCATCATAATTCATAACTGCACAATGTACAGAAGGTCACATCAATATGTAGTTCTGAGCTTTAAATTGCTCCTTTTATCCACCCGTCAGTAATTCAAACAATTTAGACTCAAACCATGAGCTATAATACTGGCCATCTTTAGGTGGCATTTGTTAGTTTTTTTGTTAGCTCTATATACACATTCAATATCATTACAATTATAATCCATGGAACTAGGCAGTTGGTCTATGGTTAGTAAATTCCAGGTAATATATTTTCGAAAAGTTGCAAAATTCAGAAGTATTACTAAGCAAAATACACTTAAAGCCGTTTAAAGGTAAAATTCGGGAAGTATACTTGAAAAAAACTAACAAGAACAAGGTAAAAATCGGGAAGTATATACGTACTTTAATGAAATGTTACAATTCGCGAATCATGGGGAAATGACCTTTTAACTCCCAATCAATATTTGGATCGAAACCGTGGGCTCTTTTCGTGGCCCATTGAATTCGACTTAGCCCGGTCCAATTGTCTTTCTTCAGCAACAAGTGAAGACACGCTTTGTCTTGTTCAGATCTTCATCCCTAACTCCGCCGCAAGCAATCACCACCATGTCTTCCGAAACGAACAACAACGCCACCGCCGTCTCCGCCGCAGAAGGTGTAGAAGAAGATGAATCAAAGAATCCTTCTTCAACTGGTACTACAATAAGCAAGAAAGCAGCAAAGAAAGAACAAATGAAACTAGAGAAAAAAAAACGTCAAGAAGAAGCTGCTGCTGCTGCTGCTTCTGCTGCTTTAGCTTCTGCTGAATTGGAATCAGATCCTCTTTCTGGTAACTATGGTGATATACCTATTCATGAATTGCAATCTAAAGAAGTGACTCAAAGAAAATGGAACGAAATCGGATCACTCGATGAGAATTTAAAAGATAAAGAGGTTTTGATTCGTGGAAGAGTTCAAACTATTCGACCTGTGAGTAAAACTATTGCATTTTTGGTTTTGAGACAAAAAGGTTTTACTGTTCAATGTGTTGTTACTGCTGCACCTGAGCTTGTTAGCAAACAAATGGTGAAGTATGCTTCCAGTTTGAATAAGGAGTCTATTGTTGATGTTTATGGAATTGTTTCTAAACCTAATGAACCTATCAAGGCTGCCACTCAACAGGTTAGTTTTGTGATTAAGATGCTTTTGTTTTTAGTTTGTTCACTAAAACCCTAGAAATGTTTATTTGTTCTTTTTTTTTTTTTTTTTTTTATAGGTGGAAGTGCAAGTGAGTAGATTATATTGTATTAATAGAGCTATTGAGAAACTGCCCATAAATTTCGAGGATGCAATACGAAGTGAAGCTGAAATCGAGGCAGCTGCATTGGTAAATTCGTATTTCCTTTAGAGAGTGAATGAGTTGAAGCGATATAGCTATCTCTACTTTTATTTATAATATTTAATCTTGCCATTTGTTTTGGTTGGTTTAGGAGAATAAACAGCTTGCTCGTGTTAATCGGGATACTCGACTAGATTATAGAGTACTCGACATACGCACACCAGCTAAACAAGGGATTTTTCGTATTCAATGTCAAGTTGAAAATGTAAGTGAATTCCTCTTATCTGAATACATTGTTTGTTTGCTGATTATGTCTGTTTGTATTTATCATCTTGCATGAATATTGGTTCTCTATTAAGTGAGTGTTTTAAAAATTCGAGCTGCATTCTCTTTTCAATATATTTTAGGCACTTTTGAAACTTAAATTATTTTCATATATATTGAAAAGTTGCAATGTATTTCCCAACTTACGATTTTCTGGATTATGGCCCTATTAGTCTATTAGGTTAGTGGCAACCCATGACTTGAAGAAAGAGAGTATTTATGCAACACACTACTTAGCAAATATATTATATACAACCTCTGAATTTAAAATATTTGTCTAACTATGTTAAGTGTCCCTGGTTGAGGGCCTACGCACCTACTCCTAGATCCATTTGTATCTGAGCTTAGTGAAGGACGTGTTCTGAATTATTATGGGAATCATTGATCTTTATACCAATTTTGGAATATTAATGGCTGTGTTTGTTTCATAAGATTTGAAAATCCCATAAGTCAGTGTAATAAACTTAATCAAAGACGGAAATATGTTCCGGCATCTATGTAATTTAGAGGAAATCAACTTCCTTTATTTATGATGCTCTTAAAAAATCAGCTAAGTCTCTATCTTATCTTTCATTTTCTCTCGTCCCACATGTCTCTTTCCTTCTCACTCTTCCTAATTTTTTCCTCAATCTTCACCTTTTTCATTTCCCCCAGAATCCAGTTTCCGGAACCAAACAAAGTCATTATGGATATAAGTCTCAGATGGTTTTTGTATTGGAGTTTCACGAAGGAATTTTGTAATCATGGCTGAATTATAGTTATGGGGCATGGAGCTTTATTAGGCTTTTTTTTTTTTTGGCTGATCCGGTTGTTTCATTCTTCTTTGATGTAGTAGTCACCATTTATGTCAATGAATACATTTAATTTATAAAATAGAATACAATTTTTTTAATATTTCTATGAAGAATATTAATACCTCAATGGTTAGAAATTAAGAAGGGCTAGAATTGTGTCTTGTTTTATGCATCCTGGAAGCTTTGTTTGGGACTTGGGAAATCTTTTGTGTACGATTTTTTTATGTAAGGGAGGGCGCTTTGTCAACAACCAATATTTACTGTCAAAATTATTATTTTTACTCCTTTTACTGATATACATTTCCTAACATAGAGACCCCCTTGTGTTTTTCTTTCCATTTCTTCTGAAATAAAAAAAAAAATCACATAACTATAGAGAGAGATGTTCTGGGCATGAAAAAGCTAATTGAGCTGGCAAAATGATGAAATATTGATGTTCACAAGGGTCAGCATTGCACATACACACTATGATAAATGACTTAGAAGAGAGATGCAGTCATGCAACAGGACTGATTTTAGTTTATCTCTCAATATTTAACTAGATGAGGGTCAAAGGAAGGTGATAATGGTGTCAAAGTTTTTCTATCATGGCGAGGGATTAGATATGAGCCAACCATCATTGAATCATTTCAACATTCAGCAATAATCTTTGAGGTGAAATATAGGTGATAAAAAACAAGGTCCTCAATAATAATAAAAAAAAAAGAGAACAAACTAATAATAGAATTGGTAATCCTGGTACCAAGTAGCTTCCAACATGACGAGTAAGAGTCATTTACCTCCATAACTTTAGTAATTGTTTATATGTTTTATATAGCTGAAGAAGTTATGTTATTCTGATTTCTGATAATAAAGACAGAGTTGTATTTGGAGGGCGTAGTATGTTTATTCTTATATTGAGTTCCCGAATTCAACTGTTAAACTCAAACTTTAGCAGTGTACAGATTCTTCATGTTTGCATACTCACTTGGAGATTTTTCTGAAGGCAGATATGCTTAAATATTTTCATGAGGAAAAAAAATTCTAAAAATATTACAGGAAACACTTTTTCTTTTTTAAAAATAACCTTTTTTTAGTGATGTCTTTTACTAAAATATTTGTTGTCTACCTTCTACAGTTTTCAATATTAAGATTTTAGCCAGTTTGTCTAATCTTGTTATGTTGTTGCCCAGATCTTTCGGAACTTCTTGATATCTAAAGGTTTCGTTGGTATCCACACACCGAAATTGATAGCAGGCTCGAGTGAGGGTGGCTCAGCTGTTTTCAAACTTGACTATAAAGGTCAGCCTGCATGCCTTGCACAGTCCCCCCAGCTTCACAAGCAAATTGCGATATGTGGTGACTTCAACCGTGTTTTTGAGGTTGGTCATGTTTTTCGAGCGGAGGATTCATATACCCACAGGCACTTGTGTGAATTTATTGGTCTTGACGTTGAGATGGAAATCAACGAACACTATTCTGAGGTATGAAGCTCTGTTGGTGTTTTTTTTTCTGCAGATGGATAGAGTAAGTCATTTTCATGTTGCTGATAATCTGAGCTTATTTATTCAGGTGATGAAGATTGTGGATGAATTATTTGTTGCAATATTTGACGGTTTGAATGAGAACTGCAAAAAGGAGCTCGAGGCAGTTGGGAAACAGTTCCCCTTTGAACCTTTAAAGGTTATATTCTTATATTTGATTATAGAATTTTGTGAGCCTCTATAGAGAAAGAAAAAGTATTATCTTTTCAAATTCATTATCATTCCTTTGCTGAGTGAGAGCGGAAACATTTATTTACCTTAACTAGAAGTGAATATTGTAAGCTCTCATGTTTTCGTTTTTTTAGTGCTTCATATTCGTATATTGACATTCTGTTGGATGTGGCAGTACTTGCGAGAAACGTTGGTACTTACTTTTAAAGAAGGTGTTCAAATGCTCCAGGTACATAACCCATGCTTTCTTTTAATCCTTTTTTATATTAATAGTTTTAATGGAAAGGAATTATCGAATCAAGATTATGTTATACTTGTAGCAAGTTAAAAACAAAAGTGTGTGGGAAACTATTATGGATCGGGTTCATCTGTTTTGTTATATGTATTCGACGATGTCCAGATTCATGGTTTTATGTGAGATCTATGAGGGAGTTTATGGGTAGCTTATCCTATCCATATAAATTTCTTGGTTTTGGAGGCAACCAAAGTTTGATCAAATATGAGGAAGCAATACTCAAAAAAGCCCCACAAAGGTGTAATTAACGTTGAAGTTGTAATTCCTTCTGTCTAACAGCATACTTTCTATATTTGAAATGACAAAGTAATAAAGAAATAAGGAACGACATTTCATCGTAAATGTATGTGCAGAGTGGTTGTACATTTAGTTGTGATAGAAAATTTGTATTATTTATGATTTATAAATTACAAGCTTCCTTAGTTTTTGACTCATTAGTATTCAAAAACTTAATATATATATGGAAAGCTCTCCACGAGACCGTTTGAAAGAGAATATGCCCAAGACACATGCAACATTTGGTTTTCCTATGTGCTATATGAGGAATTGTCTGTTCCATCGCTTTTATCTTGGACACGTGGTTGGCAAAGAAGCTTAGATAATAGTTTTTCTTTCGATGCTGACCCCAACAAAAATAGAGATTTCTTTAGAGTTTTTTTGGATACACATCACTATATTTAAGTCGAGGTATGAGTTTTGTCACTTCTTTTACTTTTGTTTGAGTTTAGTCACATAGTTGTCTATTTTCACATATTCGGGGTATAATAAAATAAATCCTGAAGTGAATTATAAGACAGATTAGTGATAGACTCAAATAAAAATAAAAAAGGTGACCAGACTCAAACATTGACCTAAATTATGTGAAGATTTTCACAAATCTTAAATTTTCCTTAACATTTTTTGGTTATTTAAAAAGAATATATATCAAAAAATCAGAAATTTGCAGTGACCTGTTAACCCTAAAGCTACCAGGAAATTATAAGAAAAATGCTTCTGATATCATTTAGTACTCTTGCTATAATTCCCCCCATCAGAGATTAGATTCCAATGGTTGTGAAGTTAAAGGCGTAATTTCAGGAAGAAAATCAACTCATGTGAGTGTTGTTCAAAAAGATGGAGGGATCTGTCGAAGTAAGATCAGTGTCTCTGATTTGTTCCTTACATGAGCTTTGATTTATTGTACAAAAGTACAATAGATATTGTTTTGACTGAATGAATTGGATGTATGTATTTTTTTGTTCCAACAAATACCAGCGGACTAATTTAATTAATTTTAACCCATATTTTGGTCTAGGTGCTGCCTAAGCGCTAGGTGGTGCCCACCGATCTGCCTCGGTCTCTTATCAGTCAAGACCTCGTTTGGGACAATTAGTAGAGTGGGCAACTCTGGTGAACAATGAACTGTCTGGGTGGATTTTTAGCTAATCTATCTTATTTTCCCTTAATAATACAAGGGAGCCTAAATCCATCATGTTACATGTTACTTCTTTTTAGCCTTAAATATGATTTCCTTGGAGTTAAGCCCCAAAGGCTCAGGATCTTTCTATACATCCTAAAATCTTCACAACGCTATGAACCGGGCTGTCTAGGCTGCCATCCTTAGGATGACATCTATCTTGACAGCCCATCTCCACCATAGATTTTGATATAATCTAAAGGTCCAGATTGGTCTGCTATTTTAGTTTAATTCTTCAAGGTCATCATTGTAATTAGGTTTTTTTCTGGTCTTTCTCATGTCAATGGCGAGATAACTCAATCACCATTAAAACTCAAATTCTAATCTTTATCTGATCGATGCCCTCAATCAACTTGAATGAAAAAACAAGATGCAGGAGGAAGTTTGGAGATGATTGATCGCCTTGAGTTTGGTGTAAAATTCTCCTTTTGTTGTTGGATACCGGGATGTGGTAGAAGAAAGAGAAGAAAATGGCTTAACTACAGTGATGCCCTTAGAAGAATTAAGATAAAATAGCAGACAGATCTAGACGTTTAGATTATATAAAAATCTATGGTGGAGATGGGCTGTAAAGATGGATATCATCTTAAGGATGGAAGCCTAGACAGCCCGGCTATGAACATACATTTTGCTTGTTGTAATATTAATATATTATATTCAAAACAAAAGTGATTGTTTAGCAAGCTTAGCGTTATATTCAAAACAAAAGTGATTGTTTAGCAAGCTTAGCGTTTCCCCGTGATCCGAGTATCACCTCATGCTTTTTATACCTATAATTTCAATACATATGTGTATGTAGATTCTAGGTGAAGTTTGTATCCACTCAGAAGTCGAGGCTGATGATATCATGGCTACTTCTCTTTCTTACGAGTTATGTTTATTTATCTAATTGTTTTACTAAATGTGGTTATGATATTTGCATACAGGAAGCTGGTGTAGAGATTGGATTTGAGGATGATTTGAACACAGAGTCGGAAAAGAAATTGGGCCAGCTAGTGTTAGAGAAGTGAGTTTTCTCAGGAAAAAAAAAGAGTGTCCTATGAGTAATGGATTTTATTTTTCCTTTTTCTGAATATAGATAGTAAAGAATTAGGGATGCTTATTCCTGCTTTTACATTGAACTTTAGGTATGGCACCGAGTTCTATATACTTCATCGGTATCCTTTGAAGGTTAGACCATTCTACACTATGCCTTGTTATGATGATCCAGCATACAGCAATTCATTCGATGTCTTCATTCGAGGTACCATATAACTCTTAAAGATCACAATTGACATGCTCACATGCCTGTTTATTTTTTTTACTTTTTAATCTAGTGTTTCACCTTACTCTTTGGATATGGTTTCTCGTTCTCATCTTTCTAAAAAGGTCTGAGCTAATAGAGATTAGTTAAGATACTCGAATGATTTATTTGTGTGTGCGCTTTGACTTTTGACTGTTACTGACTTCTAGGAGTGCTTAGTACCATCTATCATTTTTTTCTAAGTGGACATGTACAAGCTGTTACTTCCTGTTAGGACTTAGGATCACCATGTTTGAAACTTTACCAGTTATTTTATATTCTTAGCATGAGAATAGTGAGTCTTTGCGAGCAGTTTATTCTGTGTGTATATGCTTGAGATAAGAGATGTTGTGGAACATCCTTTAAAAACATGTGGAGTTTGGTCATGGCTAATTCATGTAGTATTTTGTTGTTTTTCTGTGTGTGTGAAGGCGAGGAGATCATTTCTGGTGCGCAGCGTATACATGATCCTGAGTTTTTGAAAACTCGTGCAGAAGCTTGTGGAATTGATGTTCAGACCATTTCAACATACATTGATTCATTTAGGTCAGTTTCTTCTGCTTTTTTCAGCATTCTTCCCTTACAAGTCAAAAGCAGCTACTTCTTCCATTGGTTAATGATTTAATTAGAAGTAACATTAGTTTAAGTATAGTGTGATATTCGAAGGTGCGGTTGTTAACTTGTTGTCTACCTGAATTTGAATTTGCTAAATGCCTTGTTATGCATAATTTTGAATGATTGTCTGAGGAAGCATGTTGACAATGGATGCTTTTGTTCCACCTCCTCCACCTTGATGAAACATCTATTGGACAGGCACATCTTGGATGATAGTATACTCTCCTTACGTCTTGTCTTTTCGGTGGTGTATCAGCTTACTCCTAATAAACTGTATATTGTAACTAATTTCTGTGTAGCAGCAGTGTAACATGTTTGAAAAACCCGAATGGTCATGGGTTTAATAGACTTGCAACAATGTTTGGTTGTTTCAGATAGGGCTGCTATCTGAGCCGAGCGGCTCGGGCTCGGCTTGATAAAAGCTCGGCTCGGCTCGCTCATTTATCTAAACGAGCCGAGTTCGAGCCGGTTTTTGAGCTCGTCACGAGCCTGAGCCGAGCTCGAGCTCTAAACGAGCCGAGCCGAGCAGCTCGTTTACTATGGGCTTGGGCGGTTGGGCTTATGGTAACTATGGGCTTAGGCAGTTGGGCTTCAAATCAAATCAAATGTCAAGCAACCTCAACTCAAACAAACCAGACCCAATCACAATTTCAATTTTTCCATCAACCACCACCACTTACACTGCCGCTCACCACCACCACCAACACACAATCTCATCAATGTCAAAACAACCAAATCTCAAGCTTCTTTCTTTTGTCTTACAAGCTTTTGTTATGCTGTTTGTTATTACTCTGTTTTTTCTTTTTGTTGGAATAGCTTCAATCTTTATTATTCACATTTTTATTGTAAGTCGTCGGAATCGTCGTCATGATATGTCAATGGAATTTGATGAATTGGATTGCTTTGATTGTGGTGTAACTGGCATATCTCCACATGATCTTAAAAAACTACCTTCTTCTAACTATGGGTCGGTTCTTAAATCGGTGGAAACTCGTGATTGTGCAGTTTGTTTAGAAGGTTTTCAAGAAGAAGAGATTTTTCGACTTCTTCCGGGTTGTAAACATGCTTTCATATCAATTGTATTGATTTTTGGCTCAAAAAGTCGTCTTCTTGCCCAATTTGCCGACGTGGAGTGGGTTCATTGAATCGAAATCAAGGCAGGAGTTCATACACATTCCCTGACTGACTCCCTGTACTTTAGATCACCAACTCTGCCAATCGAGCCAATCGAGCCAACCGAGCCAAACGAGCCAAACAAGCTAGCGAGCCGAAACGAGCCGAGCTCGAGTTTTACTTTTGGCTCGCGAGCCGAGCTCGAGCTCATAGTTTGGCTCGATCTAAATTTTAAGCTCGGCTCGAGCTCGGCTCGGTTAGTAACGAGCCGAGTTTGAGCATACCTTAGCTCGGCTCGAGCGGCTCGAATAGCACCCCTAGTTTCAGACAATGTTTAGTATTCCAGACAGTCTCAGCCATTCAGATGTCTAGTAAGACCTGGAACTAGGAAAGTATTTGGGCTCTTGAAGCATTAGGTGCCTTGGGTGATTGACATACTTAGAGTTTACTAAGTATGAATGAATGAATGAATGAAGGAGGTGGTGTGTGGGTACTGATTTTACTAATTCAGATGAATGATTTAGAGTTTCATACATTTAGCGTCGTGATGCGATTTTAAGTCAGAGTAGTTTCTATAAAGTTCTTCTCTTGTTTTAATTCTGCGGTATAGCAAGCATTTTTTATGAGTTAATCTCTGCCTTTTTTTTAATACAAAAGTAAACATCTTTATCTGAAATATTTCTTTGTTTGATTAACAAAAAATCTGTCTGTGAACACTGTTATAATATGGTTCATACTTCATCTTGTGATAGGTATGGTGCACCCCCTCACGGTGGGTTTGGGGTGGGGTTGGAGCGTGTCGTTATGCTCTTTTGTGCTCTCCAGAATATTCGAAATTCCTCACTCTTCCCTCGTGATCCACAAAGGCTTGCACCATAGTATATCCTTCGGATACCAAAATTTGTTTCTAATATTTTTTGGTCTAGTTCGAAGTATGTATCTTTAAAGTTCTAACATTGAAGATTGTTTTAATGATTGAGTTTTACGGTAGGCATTCCATTGTTATGCATATTGGTATGATATTCTGAAGAAGAGACAGAGTAGTGGGTCATGCTCTTTTTATTTCTGAGCAATTTTACTGGTCTTTGAGCCAGAAAGCTTTTATGTAGCGGTGACACATTCAGACAGTCCCTAGTGTATGGGAGAGAAATTAAAGCTACTCTCTTGTTTCCTGGATAGGATTACATTTAAAAAGATGCTACATAACTTGTACTGCCTAAGCTATTCATGTCATTCCTAAAAAGGTTTTAACAATATCTAGTGATTCACATAGATTTTTACCAGTGCTATTGATTTCTTGTCCCTTGGATAGGGAGATTTTTTTTCTGTAAGCCATAGAATTGTCTTTTCTTACAGTTATTTGATTTATTAGTAAACCCAATTATTCACTACTATGATGGTCAAAAGTATATGATGTTCTATATATGTGGTTAGAATTATCACAATGTTACTAGATGTCTATAGAAAGAGGTTCATTTATTTATTACAATCATAACAACACCTTGCATGCTTGAATAAGTTACTAGGGCATTACATTTATTTCAATTTAAAGAGATGAACCCTTCACCTTGAGGGCTTGAATCATATCATATTTGATGGAAAACAATATGTGCGCCATGCAGAGGCCTTGTTGTAGCCATGCATTCTGGTGAATGCTTATAATTTGGAGATATATAGAACGTAAACTTCTGTAGAATCATAGCCATAGTTATTTTAGCTTCCATCATGGCAAAATTCATTCCTATGCATACTCGTGCCCCTGAAGTGAATGGCATAAAAGCCCTTGGATTTTTAGATGCCTTTGCTGCTCCTTCAGCAAATCGAGCTGGATTGAATTGATGGACATCGGCTCCCCATTGTTCTGGATCATGGTGAACTGCAATCAAGGGGATTTCTATGTTTATTCCAGCTGGGATGTTTAGGTTCCCAAGCTTGGTTTCTTTTTCAACAGTCTTCATTATAAATGGTCCTGGCGAGTAGAGTCTAAGAGTTTCGTTCAGTACCATATTTATCTGCAAGTCAAACATTTTGATGAAGATGATGTTCACTTTTTATTTTGCACATATAATGTTGTTGAACTATGTATACTTACAATCTTGAGACGCCCAAGGGAGTCATAGTCAGGTGGTTTCCCTTGTAAAACTTGTTCAACTTCATTTCTAGCTTTGTCTTGCCAGTCAGTATGAATACTAAGAAGAACACATGCCCAAGTTGGTAAAATAGATGTTGATTCAAAACCACCAAGAAAGAAAGTTTTGCACTCATCAATCATTTCTTTGGATGACATTTTCGTCCCATTTTCACAATCATTGTTTGTGGCTGAAAGCATCAATCCTAGGAGATCATTGCCCTTGTTCGATTTATCTCTGCTGTTAATGAGTTCTCTGAATAGTTTTTCCAGTTCTCTTCGCAACATCAACTGCTTTATATTGGAAGGTGTAGGAAGAAACCTGCAGAATTCAAGTGACAGGTCACAGGATCATATAACCTTAAAAAGCACAATAAGACTACACTTACAAGGCTGATTAAATATTCCAGTTAGCTGCTTAATTTGTTCTAGACCTGACGAGTTGGAAATGTGTTAATACCATGAAACCTAGCTAAATGTGCAGACCATCTATCAACGCACAGAAAATATCAGTCCCATAGTCCGAATGATACATGTGTTTTAGTTATTAAAAGAACACCTTACACAAATTCACATTTTTCTTGGTCCGAGGGTGTGCTTTTAGGTACGTTTCACAGTATATGAGAGACCTTACCTTGAACCTGGGATGTAAGGTGTTCTGAAAAGTTCTGTCAAGATGCTTAATTGTTGCAGTTGCAACTTAACAATATGGTCTACTTTCTTGAAGTTGCTTTGAAATGCAAGCCGAGCAAATATATCCTTCGTCAACGACTGGAATTGGCTAAGTACTTCCAATTCTGGTCCATCTGATCTTATTGAATCTTTCCACATTTTGATCATGTCATTGTTGCTGGTTACTATGGTTTGCACGTATCCCTGTTCAAAAATACAATACATTTTCGATTCAATATGTCCACTGTGTTTTCGAGCAAACGATATGGTTAATGATACAAGTAGTGACCTAGTTTGTTAGCTACATATGTACCTTTAAAGCTTCAATACTAAAGAAAGGACTCATAATTTTTCGAAGACGAGACCATTTATCTCCTTCTGCAATGAGTAAGCCATCACCCACGAGGTCGTGTACAGCCGGATGTGCTATGGCTTTCAAGAATGAACTGGTGTTATTGGAAATCTCTTTGATGAGCTCTGGATCAGTAACAACTAACCTTGGCGATGGACCAAACCAGTACAAGAACACTCTTCCTGTATATGATCACATTCAATTCAACGACGACCTTATTTCTTAACTGATCATCAACAATTAATGAATATATTTATTTTTATTCTAATTAATTAATGCAAGTCACAATCAATTTAATTGAATTTTGGTCTTATGAATAGGGCTGCTATCTGAGCCGAGCGGCTCGGGCTCGGCTCAATAAAAGCTCGGCTCGGCTCGCTCATTTATCTAAACGAGCCGAGTTCGAGCCGGTTTTTGAGCTCGTCACGAGCCTGAGCCGAGCTCGAGCTCTAAACGAGCCGAGCCGAGCAGCTCGTTTACTATGGGCTTGGGCGGTTGGGCTTATGGTAACTATGGGCTTAGGCAGTTGGGCTTCAAATCAAATCAAATGTCAAGCAACCTCAACTCAAACAAACCAGACCCAATCACAATTTCAATTTTTCCATCAACCACCACCACTTACACTGCCGCTCACCACCACCACCAACACACAATCTCATCAATGTCAAAACAACCAAATCTCAAGCTTCTTTCTTTTGTCTTACAAGCTTTTGTTATGCTGTTTGTTATTACTCTGTTTTTTCTTTTTGTTGGAATAGCTTCAATCTTTATTATTCACATTTTTATTGTAAGTCGTCGGAATCGTCGTCATGATATGTCAATGGAATTTGATGAATTGGATTGCTTTGATTGTGGTGTAACTGGCATATCTCCACATGATCTTAAAAAACTACCTTCTTCTAACTATGGGTCGGTTCTTAAATCGGTGGAAACTCGTGATTGTGCAGTTTGTTTAGAAGGTTTTCAAGAAGAAGAGATTTTTCGACTTCTTCCGGGTTGTAAACATGCTTTCATATCAATTGTATTGATTTTTGGCTCAAAAAGTCGTCTTCTTGCCCAATTTGCCGACGTGGAGTGGGTTCATTGAATCGAAATCAAGGCAGGAGTTCATACACATTCCCTGACTGACTCCCTGTACTTTAGATCACCAACTCTGCCAATCGAGCCAATCGAGCCAAACAAGCTAGCGAGCCGAAACGAGCCGAGCTCGAGTTTTACTTTTGGCTCGCGAGCCGAGCTCGAGCTCATAGTTCGGCTCGATCTAAATTTTAAGCTCGGCTCGAGCTCGGCTCGGTTAGTAACGAGCCGAGTTTGAGCATACCTTAGCTCGGCTCGAGCGGCTCGAATAGCACCCCTACTTATGAATTTGATAGTTTGACAAAATTATGTATGCCACACACTGCCACCTTCACTTGTAAATTAAATCCAAAGACTTTTTTTCTTTTATTTGCATGATTTTAAAATTTATAATGGCTCGTCCCTTCTGCGTAGCATATACGTTTTAGACTAGTCGTTTTTGAATCATTCAAATGCCATAAAATAATAACTTCAAGCTCATTTGAAATCAATTGAATGACGTACGACACATTCGATATGATCATATATACCAGTGATATACTTTGACTAATAGGAAACAAGATTAACTTGATTTCCAAACAGCAAGCTACTTACATTTTCAGATTGATCCAGCCAGCTTATTCAAACATCAAACATAGGTTTCAAATACATAAGCACATAATATGAATTGATGCATGCATATTTCTGAGTTCTTTTCTAAGATTAGTTTGTAACCATGTAGTAAGAAGAACAAGAAGAAGAAGATAAGTGGGTTACCATATTTTTGTGTCCAAAGATGAATGTGAGGTAACACATCTTGGATGATGGTGTGTTTCATTTCGCTCCCTATTATTGGTGTCACCACCATCATATCAGCTGGTTTTGCTTTGGAATTACCATATATCTTAGCCAACTCTCCAAAACTTCCAATAAGAAACTTATAAGAAGGACCTTCAATTCCTTGGTTTCTGAATTGTTGCTCTATCTGTCTTGGATTCCACCATGTAGCTAGTAAGAACTTCCTTAGTAACAAGACAATAATAATAAGCAAACCAAAACCAAAACCAAAAGTCACATTATCTAAACCATCCATTTTCTCTCTCTTTCTTGTTCAATTCTCTGAATGTCAGTGGCTTGACTTGATATGAAGAAATGATGTTATTTGTAGTAGTAGTAGCAGTCGAAGAAAAGCGTTCTTACTCCATTTGGGCTTTAGTTAGTACTGGCCCAAATTTAGCCTAGAGCTAATTATTGATACCTCGAATTCAAGGCAACATAGCGATACCCCCAACTCCAAAAAAAATTGTCACCTCCCCAAAATTACTTTTCGATGAAAAATAGACTTGAACTGCCATAAATACCCTTATGCCACATTAGACTTTTAATTTGACCTAAACCACTGCTGATGTGGCATACGGGTATTTATGACAGTTCAAGTCTATTTTTCACCGGAAAGTAATTTTGGGGGGTGACACAAATCTTTTTGGAGTGTGGGGGAGGGGAGGGGTATCGCTAATTACCTCTTAAGCCTATTAGTACTTGTGGTTTTTTTTTTTTTAAATTTGCTAATCTTTTATTTTATTGATAAGTTCAAAGAATTACACAAAGGTAGAGGACAAGCGCGCTACAAACTGCACGGCAAGTCCTTTCTGGATAGCAAACCCGATTCTCCTAAATTTATTTTATTTTATTTTTTTTTTGGTTAAATTTTTGTATATATTGTAGATAGAAATCAGAAAACAAACAGGATCCCTGAGAGTATGATCCTCGAGGGGATTACAGAAACAAGGTTTATCGTTAGAAGGTCAAGCTAAAAAAAACAAAAACAATTAGCCCACAATATGAGCTGGCACTACTACGAGCATGTATGAGCTGGCACTACTACGAGCATGTATAAGATTATCTAAACTTATTTTCGCTCTTTGCACTTGCCAACCAACTTTTATTCATGAAGCAATAGAGTTTTTTTATCGCATCCTTCGGACAACAACCCTTCAGGGTATCGTTTTTCTGATGGTCTGGGCTTTGGTGACCTTAAGTGGTGCATAGCAACCATGTCGTTACGTCTTGGTGGTCTTGGCATTAATTGTGCCACAAATATCAGTAAATTTGCCTTCACAACCTCTCGATGCCAAACTCAGGAGCTTCAGGACCACATACTCCGAGGGTGTGGTACTGCACACATTGATGATGTTTTTGATAGTGTAGTTGTTGAGCCACAACTTTCTCTCCCTGATTTCGACCTTAGTATTCTAGCCTCAAGGGCTACCGCCTCCCCTAAACCCCAATATACACTGGCGGAAGCTTACTGATAGTGGCTATTTGTGTAACCACTAATCAAAAGATAGATTTGTGAAGTTATTTTCTTTCTTGTGCCTGTAAATATTGGTTATCAATGTACAACAAGTAACAAGCAAGGGTCGTACCCACCTCGAAGGTGGAATTCTTAACTCAAACTCTAACACGCATGAGTTGGTGTTAGTCCCACATTGCCAATGAAGTGGTTGTATTGGTAGTATATAGAGCTTATCCATACTCTAACTAATGTCAAGGCCTTTTGGGGGAAAGCCTAGATGGGTGGACCCTGATCCAAAACCCTCTACTGCTGGATATCCGCAGTGACTAAAAGGCGACATTATTGACATTAGCGAGCGGTATGATGCTCGACCCACCGGGATGAGCGAGGATGAAATTCCGGGGCGTTACAGATGGTATCAGAGTTGACGACGGGTTCTTGTTGCAGGTGGGAAGTACACTGGAAAGGCCTAGAGAGCGCCAAGTTGGTAGGGAACGTCAGAGATTTTGAGACTGTACTGAGTATACTGCAGAGCCGATGACGGCTCTATTCTAAGGTGGTGGGATTGTAACACCTATGAGTTGGTGTTAATCCCCCATTGCCAATGAAGTGGTTGTATTAGTAGTATATAGAGCTTATCCATACTCTAACTAATGTCAAAGCCTTTTAGGGGAAAGTCCAGATGGGTGGACCCTAATCCAAAATCCTCTACTGCTGGATATCCGCAGTGACTAAAGAGGAAAAATATTGACATTAGCGAGTGGTATGGTGCTCGACGCACCGGGATAAGCGAGGACGAAATCCCAGGGCGTTACACAAACACAATAGAAAAAAATGGTTAAAGAACATCAAATGAATCAACTTAAATAGATGGATTGATTTTATTTCCTACAAGCAATAAAATAAATAGACTAATACTTAAACTAATAGTAAAAGATGGATAGAAGATCTTATGATGAATAGGGGGAAGAGTTGGTATCCACAAACTAAACAATGCAAATATACATGTCATTCAATCATGTTTAATCTATATCAATTACTTAGTCACCTCTCAGCTATTCCAAATAATCACTAATGCCTATAATAATCAAATAATCACTTCCCAACTATTCCATTCAATTAAAATGGGATTCTTTATATACATATATTGAATATACTTCATTAATCAAACCGTCACTTCTCAGCTATTCAATTTAATTAACTTAGCATATTAATTCATAAATAAATTGTCACCTCTCGGTTATTCAACCTGATTACAAATGGGTTCCAATTAAGAAGATTAGCTGTAGATATATGAAAGTCGCCTCTCAGCTATTCCTTCACATATCTCCAATTAATCTAACACTACCATTATATCTAGGTTTTCCTATACTCTAACAATAACATTTAACAACATGGATACAATAAATACATAAATAATCATGCTTACTTCATATTACGAGTAGAAATAAACAAACATTAAAAATTTTGAATCATAATGAACATAAAAGAATAAACATGGTGCTTTTGCATTATCTATAGTGCTTCAACCATTCCCCCTAAAGGGAACTTAGCTACTCATTCTTGATAATGACACCATGGAATAAGTAATAAAAGAACACAACATCATAATGGGAACGAGAATTGATTATTATTATTGATAGAATGAGAATAAGAAAAGAGTCAAGAATACAAGTTCAAAACTTTGAGTTCAAGAGAGAAGATGAACTATCTAAACCCTACCTACTATTTCTCTTTATATAGAGATTACAAAATATGAGTCCTAATGTGTTGTTCAGTTTTTGTTATTTTCAATTTTGATACTCTATAGAAAAATAGTCATAACTTTGTATCTGATACTCCGAATAGCGATCTGTCTGGTTGAAAAGATGACTATCTCATCTTTCCAATGGTGTATGGCACGTCCTCTGGAGATAACTAGTTTGGCGGGAAAACAGCTCCAAAGTTCTGACAGATTTTTGCAGGATGCATGGCCGCTGGAAATTTCGAAAATTTTGGCTCTAAGTATGGAATTGTCATTTCCATTGCTGCTGGACACATGTTTTGTCATGTCCATTGCTGCTGGAGTTTCCGATACACTTGTATATGGTGAAGTGCTTATAGGCCCAATATAGGCCCAATATAGGCCCATGACGTGGTAAACCCAAATTTATCTTGTAATACACTATATAATGTCATGATGGTGTAGGAAACCTTAAGAAGTTTAGAAACCACATTAAACAAAAGTTTAAGGGAGTTTTGAGAGATTCAAAACTTGGAGATTTAAGGTTTGGAACCTTGTGAAACTTGTGAACAATCTTTGTTGGGGGATTTCTAGGTTTGTATTCTTTTTGTAAATGGTGTGAGGTTAAGCTGTGTGAGATCTCATCTTGTAATCCTTTTGGTAGAAGATAACAAAGTTCTTTATTTTGCTTGTGGTGGTTTATTCCCCGTGAGGATTCCACCACGTATATCTTGTGTATTAGTTTCGTTTTTCTTATTATCATTATTTGTTTCTTCTAGATCTTGGGTTATTCCGCACTTAGGGTTTATTGATTTATCATCGATTTGCCCAACATAATGAATTAAGAAACTACTTTGCTTGCACACAAAGTATACTTGCTCTCCAAGATCTCCAAAGTAGGTAAACTTTTATGGTGGCTACTGTAGTGCTTCTAAAAGCAGCAAGACCATGTGGAACCCTAATTATCTTGGGCCTAAGTTATATCTTGGATCAATACCTTCAGATAGACAGCTTATGGGCCTAAATCGGAGTTCTGGATCATCAAATAGAGCATTTTCAGCTTGGGCTTCAAGTAACGAGATTTAATGGATCTTTTGACCTGTGGGCTTCATTACAACTTGGATTGAGTTGGGATTTAGACCACCCATCTTGGATATAAAGTCAAGTCCATAGGACCAGTCCAAGGGGTGCCTTCAACAATGTGCAGGTGCAAATAATAATTTCTCTTATTTGTGCAAATAACACTTTTTAATGACTTTTCTTGGCTTTTGGCGGGTTTTAACACAATATTCAACTTTTGCCTCATGAAACCTACACAAATGATAAGAAAGAACTAGTCAATAGATATTATACAATAATGTAAGCTTAGTGCTATGCAAAGTTGCAAACAAAGTGTTATTTGGGGGATAAATATACACTTTTGAGGAATTATCACTTACTACAAGAAGATTGCTAATGGTATTGACAGAGATTTTGATTTGTCTGCTCGTCAGAAGGTTGTGATGGAATGCTTACAGACCAAACATGCCAATGACTTCCTTATTGCTATTCCTATGGAAGGGTTAGGACAATGCATGACTACAGTGGGATACCGTGTCATTCTTCGGTACGGTCTCAGGATCATGTTATTTACATACAGTGTCATTCTTCAGTATCTTATCAAAGATAGGCGCTAAGGTTGAAATACCGTGTCATTCTTCGGTACCGTCTCATGATCTTCTTGAGAACTTGAAATGGACCATAGAATTTTGGAGCCAACTTGAAATTCTTTCTCATTGCAAGTAAAGTTTGGCGATAAGGTTGAAGTCGCAAGTAAACCCAATTTCCTTCCATGAATTCTCGTTCTTTGTGATGTCGATCATATACCAATTTCATGTGTGCTTGAGCCTCCTTGAGAGTGGTCTGCAAATCCTTAATAATCTGATCTCTGTCCATCAATGCCTTATCTACTGCATCGACCTTAGCCATGCCCGGAATGTAAGACAACAATGTTGGTGGTGCTCTACCATAGATAACTTCAAAAGGAGTAGTTTTGATAGCTGAATGCGAACTTGTATTATAGTAATACTCAGCCCATGATAACCATTTACTCCAATCCTTCGGTTGTGAGCTAGTGAAACATCGCAAGTACATCTCGACAGTACGATTGACAACTTCACTTTGACCATCTGTTTGAGGATGATAAGCTGAGCTATAGTTGAAATCAGTACCATTCAGTTTGAATATCTCGGACCAAAACGCACTTGTAAATGTGGCATCTCGATCACACACAACTGACTTAGGCATGCCATGTAACTTGAAGATATTATCAAAGAAAATCTGCGCAACTCCAACGGCCGTGTAAGGATGTGATAATGGCAAGAAATGTGCATACTTAGAAAGCCTATCAACAACGACCAGAATTGTAGTCTTTCCCTGAGACTTGGGTAGACCATCGATGAAATCCATTGCAATGTCCTCCCATACCCTATTAGGAATTGGTAGTGGTTGGAGTAACCCTGTAGGCGCCAAATGTTCAGATTTGTGTTGCTGACAGACATCACAAGCCACAATAAAATCTCTAATGTTTTTTCACATCCCACACCAATAGAAGTTTCCTCTGATTCGGTGAAGAGTTTTATGGTATCCTTCATGGGTACTATTGTGAAACTGCCCCATAATATCACCAAGTAAGGAAGAATTTTCATCAAGATATACTCTGTCTTTAAAGAGTATAACTCCATCCCTGTATTGCCATGGCCCCACTGCCTCACCCTATTGGATGCGTTGAACTAAACACTGCAAATCTGAACTGGACTTTACCTCATCCTTGATAGCCTCCAGCCAATGAGGAACTGGTTTGCTAATAGCGGTAAACTCCCCTTCATTTTGGTCTTCAAAGAGAACTGTTTCTTCCCTTCTAGAGAGAACATCAGCAACAATGTTTTCTTTTCCTCTTTTGTACTCAATGATAAAGTCGAACCCCATTAACTTGTATAGCCACCTTTGTTGTGCTGTAGTAGTTATCTTTTGATTCCACAAATACTTCAAACTACGATGGTCAGTCCGCATAATGAATTGATGCCCCAGTAAATATGGACGCCACTTTTGTAGAGCTTGAACTAAAGCAAAAATTTCTTTCTCATAAGTGGACAACAGCAAATTCCTTCCTTTCAATGCATTACTGTAAAATGCAATAGGCCGATCTTGCATTAGAACAACCCCCACACCAAAACCACTAGCATCACATTCAATAATAAATTGCTTAGAGAAGTCATGTAAAGCTAACACCGGAGCCTTCATCATTGCTTCTTTCAACTTAATAAATAATTCTTCAGTAGCCCGTGACCAAGAAAATGAATCTTTCTTCAACATTTGTGTTAGTGGAGCAGCTATGTTACCAAAATTTTGAATGAACTTTCGATAATAGCCGGTTAACCCCCAAAACCCTCTCATGGCCTTCAATGAAGTTGGTTTAGGCCAACTGATCATGACATCAATTTTTTCTGGATATACAGCAACATCGGTATCTGAAATGACATGGCCAAGATAGTGTACTTTGTTTTGGCCAAATTGACATTTTTCTTGCTTAACATACAACTGGTTAGATGCTAAAACAGAGAACACAATCTCCAAATGATTCATATGTTCAGCCCATGATTTACTGTAAATTAAAATATCATCGAAGAAAACAAGAACAAACTTTCTTAAATAATTCTTAAATGCCTCATTCATAATAGACTGGAAGGACGAAGGTGCGTTGGTGAGGCCGAATGGCATTACCAAGAATTCGTAGTGACCATGATGAGTTCGAAATGCAGTCTTTTCAATGTCAGAAGGGTGCATCCGAATTTGATGATAACCAAAACGAAGATCTAACTTTGAGAAAACTTTTGTGCCATGCAACTCATCCAGTAGTTCATCTATCCCAGGGATCGGAAACTTATCCTTGATTATGATCGCATTGAGAGCTCTGTAGACTGTAGTCCACAAACATTCTCCATGAGCCATCATGCTTCTTAGCCAAAATAACCGGAGAAGAATAAGGGCTGTTGCTAAGTCGAATCACACCAGTAGATAACTCTTTGCCACCAATTTTTCGATTTCTGTTTTCTGAAAATGAGAATACCTATATGGCTTGACTGAGACAGGACCTTGACCAGACTGCAGTGGAATTTTATGATCTTGAAGCCGATGTGGAGGAAGGCCATTCGGTGTTGCTAGTACCCCTTTATATTTAAGGAGTAGTTGTTTAACATCTGAAGGCACACGAGAAATACTGACATGTGTTTATGGAACACGCATCGAATGAAGTTGGACCAAAATTTCTTTGTGTTTCCTGGCTGCGCTTAATATCTGAAAATTGTTGACAACTTTACTTTAGGAACCCAATAATCCATGGAGTGTTATTTCTTTTCCACCAACAGTAAATTTCATTTGAAGTTTAGAGAAATCCCACTGAATGGGACCTAAGGTTCTCAACCATTGAGTACCCAACACAACATCATAACCTTGAAGTGGAAGTACATACAAATCAACAATTATCGAAACACCTTGTAATTTAATCGAACATTAGCGCATTTACCCGAACTTCTCAATCGTTCACCTAAAGCCACCATTACTTTCAGTCTTCCTTTGGAACCACCATTACTTTCAGTCTTCCTTTGGAACTTGGTCGCAATCCCAACTTTTTAGTCATCCGCTCACTCATGAAGTTGTGAGTACTCACTGAGTCAATGAGTGCAGTGACTTGTTTTTGTTGAAGACTGCTAGTGACCCGTATTGTGTTAGGTGCACAAGTACCAGCAATAGCATGGAATGAGATCTCAGGAGTGTGATCATCAGTATCATTATCAATCTTCATATCATCATCATCATCATCGCTGTCCTCTAGCCTGGCCTGAATGGAAAATAATGCCCTGGCACAAATCATTCATTACATCGGAAACAAAGACCTTTACTCTTTCTTTCATTCAATTCCTCAACTCTCAATTTTTTCACTGGTGTCATAACTGCCAATGACGAGAGATACGGATGAATTTCTCTATCCGAAACCTCAAGCTATACTAGATCGTCGCATTCGCAAAAGAAAGGCAGAAATCCTCATTCATTGGCAAGGGTTGTCACCAATAGAAGCAACTTGGGAAGATCTTCAAGCAATGAAGAACCAACTTCCAGATTACAGCCTTGAGGACAAGGCTGCTGTTTAAAGGGGGATGAATTGTTATGTGTGTTATTTTCCAGTTGAATAAGTCTTAGTTGTTATGAGTTAAACCTAATAAGTAGGAAGTAGAGTTAGAACTGGTAATTGGAGAACGAAACTGGGAGTTAACCCTTGAACTTGTTGGAGTTGTCCTTTGATGCAAATTTACTCTTATTTCAAATAAACGAGCCAACCCAATAGTTGATGATAAGGTTGCTATTTTTTCGCTTGCACATCAATTCGAATTGCCTCTCGCAGCCCACTAACAAAGCAGCTCACTTGTCTTGTTTGTTGTAAAGGACCAGCCTTGGAGAGTAGCTTTTCAAAGCTCTTTTGATACTCTTGTACAGTTCCAGTTTGTTGTAATTTGGTAAGTTCTCCAAAGAAATCAAAGAACTTATTTAGACCATATCGAGTCTCAAGACCTTCTTTAAAATCATCCCAAGAAATAATAATCATCTCTTGTTTCAACAACTGATACCAAAGTTGTGCATCTGGAAGGACGCCAAAGAAACACGATCAGAAATTGGTGTATCATGGAGTTCAAAAAATTGCTCCACCCTGCAAAGCCAACTAGTTGGGTCTCATTCTCCATCATAACTAGGAAAATCAATCTTCACGGTTTTTGGCATGAAAGAATTGGACGAATGGGAATGTTGAGAACCCCCATCTTCGTGTCGATGCTCTCCATTAACTCGACTACTGTTAGCAGAATTTTCAACGCCAACAATAATAGATGGGACTGCAATCTTATCTACTTTAGCAGTTAATTTTTTCAGCATTTCAGTAATCGTCTTCAACTGTGTCGTTTGCGACTCTGACACCTTCTCTAGACTCTCCACCCGTTGGTCCATAGCAAGGCTTTGATACCACTGTGGTACGTACTGGTGAGATCCTTTCTTACCTATAGTGGAACAAGGAAGAAAGATAGTGTTTGGGAACAATTAAGGTTAACTGAGGAACCTTTGACCTCTATAACAATTAACAACAACAAGTGTTGAGGATAATTGGAGATAATTCATAAGCATACTTTTATTAATGACTGTTGCACCTTAAATAGAAGGTGATTACAAATATCTTACCAATAAAATAGGACTAAGTTACAACAACCCACTCCAACGTTAAGTTGCAACTGACCCCTATAACACTAACTCTACTTCCTACTTATTAGGCTTAACTCATAACAACTAAGACTTATTCAACTGGAAAATAACATACATAACAGTCACCTAATGAACCAAACTAGGTCTGAGATAAAACCAACAAAGAAAAATAAGATTTTCTTCTTGAAGCTTGTAGATAACCATTATAATATGGAGCTAAAATAAATTTCGGATCTGAACAAAATATGAGATGTAGGAAAGTAAGAACTTTCTCATCTTGGAAGAAACTTAAAAAAAAAAAGAGAAAAGAAAATGAGAAAACAAGAAAGAAGATCACATAAAGAAATAGGGCCGGCCAACAACGTGGTTGGGATCTCAATCGGTTAGTTTTTTCCCTATGGTGGTTAGGTTTTTGATAGCTAGCTTACAGTAGACGAACATGGTCATTCCATGTCTCCCTACTAATCTTCACCACTTCTTCTCTACTCATCCTTCAGTTACTTCCAATTTCTCCTGAATTTGATTTGATTTATCAAAATATCCCTCATTCGTGAAACCAATTTCATCAAAAAATTATCATGAATATGAAAACGAAATACCAATCAACTTATGATTCAGAACAAGCATTTGTTTAACAACGTAAACCTTTGGGTTGATGATACTAGAGGTCTGGGGTTCGAATCCCGCCAATATTACCGAGTTACTAATCTCATTAAAAACAGGCTTACCACCAAAATAATTTTTTTTTTTTTTATTTTTTTTTGTAAGTACTAGTTGAGTTCAGCTGATAAAACCTTTGGGTGATGATACCAAAGATTTAGGGTTCGAATCCTTCCAGTATTTATCGAGTTATTGATCTCATTAAAAACAAGCTTTAACAAATTTTTGTGCTGGGTCCCCTCAAGTCCACTTGTCAACTAAAAAAAGTCTAACTCATATCAAATAATAAAATGATCATATAATTTATTTGACCTAAATATAGTCAGGCGAATTAGGCCTAGCGTGTCCTAAATAATGTTTATGAATTAAAATATGTTGCTTATTATAGATAATAGTGTATATTTTTTTTAACACTTAGAATTTTATTTTAAAATTTCGACCGTTTGTCGATATTTAAAAATTCAGAATCACAAAATTTCACAAAACTCGGCTTGGAAAGTGATTTTGAGTGCCGAAATCTCAGCGTATACCTTTTATTTTAGTTTCATAACAAAATATAAGTTTATTTTAGGAATCGCTCGACACCAATGCTTTGATATTCAAGATTCCTAACTATTATTTAAAAAAAAAATCCAAACGCGGAAGGTGGAACTATAAGACAAGAATTCTATCAAAAAAAACAAAACTATAAGACAAGAATGGGTGACTGGTGAGGGGTATAAATGATAGAAAAGTTGTCTTGAAATGGAAGACTATGACTTTGGCCAGTTGTCAATGGGACCAAATTGAAAACACAACAAAACCATCCATCAATCAAATCCATCTCTGCTATCTCAGTTTTCAATTTCATTTCATCCCCAAGAAAGAAAAAAAAAAAATCTATTTTCCCTCTTTCTTTATAAATACCTGTTTTTACTAAAAGCAGAAGAAGAATAATATTAGAGTTTGTTGGGGGTTGAAATCTAATTTCTCTGCAACGAAACTGAAATTTGGCAACAACCCCAAAAGGGCAATATTCTTGTTAATGAATCGTTAGATTGGTTGGTTGGTTCCATTCATTACTTGAATGGAACGTTTCGTTGAGCCGTTGACATCATACATATGCATACAATAATCTTGTTCTAGCTTTTCTTTAATGGGGAACTGCTTGACCTTGGAAGAACATGCACTTCATCATAAAATATCAGGTATTCTTTCTTTCTTTCTTTCCATTTATGGGTTGATTATGGCCATGGGGTTTAAATTTCAAACTTAAACTGTACCCATTTTCATTCATGTCATGTAGATTGGTTGAATACATGAATTCAATATGTATATGACTTTGTTTGCTTTCATCATCATGATTCTGGACTTTGCTAATTACACCCTTTGGATATAAGATCTTAATGCTTATATATTTGATAAATGAGTTACAAGTAAATGTTTGTCTAATTATCATCCAGTTCATTGAATTGATACCTTTTTTGCACGGCGTTGGTATGGCTAACCTCACTTGGTGATTTCCTTGACTCTCATTCTTAAATTAATTTTAAGTGAAGGTTTAAATAGCTGCATTAGGAGCTTTAATACTACAAGGGACCCCGACATTACTCAGATCCTCTTGATTTTCATCTCACCTACATTAGTGAGTCAATTTTTGATAAATTAATTATCAGCCAAGATATCATTTGAAAACACACAAGTAATGAGTGAGCATTAGAAACTGACTGATGGATGGATGGATGGATATTGGAAGATTAGTGTGTAAAGTGGAACCATAATCAGAATCAGTATCTGTAAGTTCTAGGAGAAGGTTGAACTCCTTTAACCTCGACAGTCCTAACCATCTTAGATAGAGCCTCAGTTGCCATAACGAATAGAAACAAAAGATAAACTATCCGTGTTCGATATAGGAAAAGCGATGACATAACATCCATATAACACTTGGGGATGTAATAGAAGTTCAACCCCTAGAAGAAGACAACTGAGAGAGCCTAGACTATCATTGAAGTACTTGCATGATTGAACTCAATACAATTATCATTTTTGTCTTTATATATAGGTGATATATTCCAAAATACACCTTGTTCTAAAACCTGCATACTAACCTATAACTGAACCTGCCTAAGTGAAAGCACTAAATAAGCGTAAATATGTTTCTGACAAAGCAATCTAGTTACTTGGGGCAAGTTTTCTTAATAAACTAAAAGAAGAATTTGAAGCTTTACCTTCTTTAACTAGAAAGGAGAAAATTTACTAGAAACTAATTTTACTAAACAAGAAACTTAGTAATTAGAAACTAACTACTCTCACAATAGAATTTCATAAACTGGGAATTGTTAATATAATCTTAATAAATTTAAATATGGTAAACTAATAACATGCTTAGATAATAAAGTTTTCTGGTCTCCTCTTTTGGTCCAAAGTGTTAAACTTATAAGCTTGTACATTTCAAAAATTTGCTTATAGGTTCTTAGATGAGCCACTTATTACATAATGTGCTCAGAAATAAGTCAATAACACGTATGACTGTACGAGCCCGACTATGAGGCTCTCCAATTATGAGTTCAGTGTTGAAATTCATGTCCAGTTGCATCTTAGCTCTATTTTATTAACGCGCCAAGAAGTTCGTGTGTGGTGTTCACATTTTGCAACAGGAATCATAAAAATAAAAATAAATAAATTAGAGTGTTTTTTTACACTACATGGCCTCCAAAAGTACAACTCATATCGAATATACTGTGATAATTTAAGCAAGTGCTAACAAATTGCATAATTATTAAGTTGTCGATAAATAAAAACCCATGAAACAATAAAGTTTATTGGTCCCAATGATGTTATATTGTTATTCCTTTTTCAAAAGAAGCAGTATTTGTTCCCTTTTTACAAGGATTGGGTCATTGTTTGTTAATTGGGGAAAGCTCTGATGATTTACAGTAAGGAAAGGCTACCAGATCCTCTATTGTGGTTTCTAAATCTATCTAAACGAAATTGTTTGCAAGCAATTAGTGACATGAACAAATTCTAGGAACATTGAATTCTCTTTGGACAATATATATCGTGTCATTCATGTCACGGCATTGTACGATGTTTAACCCTATGTCCCTATCAAAATTTGTTGGTATGAAAATATGAACATCAGGACTGCATTACCCATTAATTGTAACCCTATGTCCCTATCAAAATCTACTAACATCAGGACTGCATTATTTGTACAAATAGTGATTATATTACATAGTTATCAGAGTGATCTATGTTTGTATTCTTGTTTTGCATTGCTGAAGGAAAAAGTCATGGTGCAGGTACTTCACCTACCAAACAAAGCAAATCTGTAAATGGTTTCAGCAGCGCTGGTAGCATTCATGTGGCTCCAAAAAATGTCAAAGATCTCCGCCAGAATTATGGATATAGTAATGTCGACATCTTCACATATGAAGAAATGAGACTTGCCACTAAAAACTTCCGGCCTGATTTAATTCTTGGAGAAGGTGGGTTTGGGATTGTTTACAAAGGAGTTATAGATGAGCATGTTCGGCCAGGTTACAAGAGCATTGAAGTTGCCGTTAAAAAGCTGAATACGGAAGGGTTCCAAGGAGATAGAGAGTGGCTGGTATTTTGTTGTGCAACCCTCTCTTTCTTTTTCTTGTTGGCCTGGACCTTCTTAGAACTTTACAGTGAAGAAAGACATAGTTATATATTAACATGGTGTTTGTATAGGACAAAAAACTAGGAATGGAGTAATATGACGGATATGAAGGGTCAAATATATGACGGATATGAAGACTGTAGGCCATTACAGTTGAAGAATTAATTGACTTAATCCATCATATATTTGACCCCCTAGAATATTCTGAGCACTTAATGAAGAATTCAGCTGATTTCATAAAGTCTGCATATAAGGCATGCCTTAGCATTTGTATCCCGCTCAGATAACCTTGATGGAATGCCATTTATTAGATCTTCCATTTGCATAAGATAAGTTCTCCTTTGACATTCACACAAGGATAAATGTTGTTCCATGTTATAAGCAGAAACCGCTGAAAATGAGTTTTATTCTTCCTTTGTAACTAAAATGGCATCTATTTAACATTAGATATCAACTGCAATGACTCAAAATTACCCCCGGAGATTATAGAGAATCCATCAATGAAATCATGGATTATATTAAAAGAAAAAACGATTACATTCTTGTATGTACATTTCCCTTGACATCTTTGTTCAGACAGGGTACAAAAATTGCTACAGGACCATCAAAATTAGATAGATAGCCCAGTAATCGATCTCCTGTGTTATGTTGGTAAATGGGAAATATGTTATAAATCACTATATTTTTGTGTTTGTTTTCTTTTTCCTCAGGCAGAGGTCAACTATCTCGGGCAGCTCAGCCACCCAAATCTTGTGAAACTCATTGGTTACTGTTGTGAAGATGAGCAGAGGTTGTTGGTCTACGAATACATGGCATGCGGGAGCTTGGAAAAACACCTTTTCCGTCGTAAGTAGTCCAATATCACTTGAAAATCAATATTTTATTATAATCTTGACAAAGTTGTAGATGTTAATCGACTGACTTTAGGAGGTCCATTTAGAGTCGGGGAAAACAGAGGCGTGTGTCCGTCCCCTTCTCCTTTCACTTCCGTCGTCTCCTCAATTCATCTCTCCAGCCCCCCTTTCTCCCTGGTTCTTCCTCTGCTCCTCTCTTTTTCTCTACTAAAGTCAGTCTCCACCATATCACGGTTCTCTATTACATATAATTTCCAATAGCATGCTTGTTGGGACTTATTGAAGTTGACCTTTGATTTGTCTGAAGTAAATTTGTAGCTCTGTAGAAAGAGGAATTAAGGATCAAGATGTCCAAAAACGAAGTCCAGGTTAATAGTTTGTTGAATTAAACAATACCATCTTTAATTTAGTTTCCAAGCCATTACTGATCAAATTTCTTTCTAGTCTTAAAATATATATATTTCAATTACTTGTTATTATTTGTAGATACTAGAGAAACAATTAACTTCACTTCACTGTTTTTCACTTTGACTGTTCTTTTATCATTCTTTTTTAGTTTGTCTGTACTCTTTGGTGTTGACAAACATCCAACAATAGTGGGTCTTAATAGGCAATAGAAAAGGTTATTTCTTTTCTTTGTTATTATACAGTGATGACGATTGAATACAAACAAAAATATAAGTCCAACAGGAAACACGTCACAGCTCTTGCTTTGGCTTTTTTAGAATTTTACATTCCAACTTATGGGCATGTTTTCGACTGAAGCATCCATGTTGGGCATTGACATATGGTAATTTCCATTGTTATTTCTTCATATCTGTTATCAATTTTGCCTTTCTTCATGAAATTATAGGCAGTTAGTTTGTTACTCGAAGAAGTAGTGGCAATCATTTTATGGTTTCTCTCGTCAGTTTAGGTCTAATGCAAAAGTGTGGTGGAGATATTGCTTAAAATTAACTGTTTGGAAACGATGGGTGGAGTAAGAAACTATTGGTGCAGAAGTGAAAGAATACAGAGAAAAATAAAATAATAACAAAAGGAGTTTACTAGCATCACTATTTTTTATCTTAATTTTTATTTTTTGGATATCTTAATAAAACCAAACAAGCGGAAGGAAAAGTAAAAAAAAAATTCATCATTATACTGTACAACCACTTTTTTGTCGTTATTGTATTGGTTATCCCCATCTTTTGACTCTGTCTACGATTTTCATCAATGTTGTCAACTTGTTGAATATTACTACTTTCTAGTCACCTTTTTATTTTCAGTTTAATACTGGAAGGTTTTGAACTCCAATGAACTAATGAAGTAACAATGGTAATTAGACATCTTATATTGAAATTGCGACATTTGATCTAGGATGGCATCTGTGGGTGCCTATCATTTACCACCATCTCACTTCGGAACCTGTTATGATTAAACGTCTCTTTAAATAATTAATTGGATACAAGCTTTCAAAGATCTACCCCTATGAACAAGGGGCACCCAGTGATGCAAGAATAGGTTGACTTCTATTTATAAAATAAGCTCCAACCAAGAACTTCTGAGTAAAATAATCTGCTATTTCTTTCCTTCTGTGAGGTCGGAAAGTTGGTTATTACTGGTAAAGCATTCCACTATCCAAGGCCTAGTAATATTAATAGAAGTGAAACTCAAAAATCTGCACCTAGGTCAGGAGAAACCGGAGAAGAGAAAACCATGACTTCAATCGAGATTCCTGTGGCATGTTTATATTCAGTTTCACATGTAGTAGTTATTAGTAGATGGCATTTCTATATTTATTCTACTTTCTTCATTGTTCATTATCTTAGTACCCTTCACACTATTTATCAGTGTATTTATCTTGTATTTGTAATATTTTCCTTCCTCCTATTTTGCAATCTCTTTACACCTTTTTTGTGGACCACCTACTGATTATAGTTTGATGGAAAGTCAATATTAGTAAATCGGATGGTAGCAAAGAATGATAGTTGATAAGAAACTGGGTCAGTTTGCATTGGTGTACCAAAAAATTGAGGGCGTAACATTTCTAGAAATTATTTTGATAAGCTGGATGGCTTTCTTAGATGGAATGAAAAGCTGCTAGATTGATGCAACCATAATCAACAATTCCACAAATTTCAGAAACCTAAACTTGATTTCATTTAAGCCTAAACTTGGCCAAACATCATGGATACTTCACAGATTGTGACTTCTAGAGAAATGAAGTTCATAACTTAGACATCACCTTAAAGTCAAGTTAGTGTGTTAGTGTGTGTGTGTGTGTGTTAGTGTGTTTGATTAATTCCTTTTTTGTATTCTTTGTTGACAGGGGTATGTCTTACTTTGCCTTGGTCAACTAGAATGAAAATTGCTTTGGGTGCTGCAAAAGGGCTTGCTTTCCTTCATGGAGCAGAACGACCAATAATATATCGTGACTTCAAGACTGCAAACATTTTGCTTGATGCGGTTAGTGAATGATCCAGACAGAACTTTCGTCTTTATTTATTTTTAATTTGGCTTTTTTGTTTGGCTGTTCTGTGTGGGTGTGGGTGTGTGGGTGTGTTTGAGGGGGTGGGGGTGTTGAGGAGGGATAGGGAAGAAGATATCCTGAGGGTATAAAAAGGCCGCCAGTCCAAAGGTTTGAAGGTAGATCAGGAATGTATTCCCATATAGGCATGTTTCCGTGCAAGAGCTGGGTTCTTAAGTTAGGATTAATCTCTACTTTGCACTGAGGCCTTTTGATGAAAACCTCATACCTCTGGTAAGGGCAGGGTTTGGGTAGTTATTGGATTCTCTAAGTGGACATACTATCTAGACATATACAAAAATTGCACACCTCTAGATGCTTTGAAGTTTGAACGTTATAGTTGCTACACACCTATTTTGTAGCTTTTATTCCATTAAAATACAAGCCCTCAGTTGAACTGTTGAAGCTGGATGCAAGATCTTGTTATGTACTAACCAACTCTTCTTTTCCTCTATTGTGCAACTAATAATTTCGAGCTGAAACCTGCAGGACTACAATGCTAAACTTTCAGATTTTGGACTTGCAAAGGACGGGCCAATGGGAGACCAGACTCATGTTTCAACAAGGGTTATGGGTACTTATGGTTATGCAGCTCCCGAGTATATAATGACGGGTGAGTAAGTCTGGCAAACTATTGTTTCAGAGTACTGGACATCATAGACACTGATGAACTAAGCTTTTTTCCGTCTTCTATCCAGGCCACCTAACAGCACGTAGTGACATTTATGGTTTTGGAGTAGTGCTCCTGGAGATGCTTATTGGAAGGCGAGCATTGGACAAAAGCAGGCCAAGCCGAGAGCATAACCTGGTTGAGTGGGCACGCCCCCTATTAAATCATAGGAAACTACTGAAAATTCTAGACCCAAGAATGGAAGGACAATATTCCGTCAAGGTTGCCCAAAAAGTTGCTCTTTTGGCATATCAATGCTTGAGTCAGAATCCTAAAGGGAGGCCTACCATGAGCCAGGTCGTTGAAATACTGGAGCCTTTACAAGCACAAGTTGAGAACAAGGACAGTGAAAGCAGCACTATAACCCTTTATGAGGTTCCCAAAAGTCCCCTTGCCAATATAACAGCAGGGGAGAGAAGCCTGAGAGAATATGAGACAGAAAGAACACCAGTGCGTTCTGTTCGAACTAGACCGGCAAAGAGGACCAAAAGTGAGCCTCCTGCTGATTGTGATCTGTACAGCCCTTCTTCAGATTTTTAGGTCCCTGAGAACCCTTCCACTAGATCAGCAGATGTAACGTTACCATCCATGATGGAATTGGTCTGAATCAGCAGATGTAATGTTATCATCAAACTGGTTTTTTAGAAATTCATGTGTTAGCCTCCCTTCAAATGAGCCAGCTTCTGTCACATGTGAGATGTTCCATTCCTATTACAATGCCTTGGTGGCCTCAACACCACATTCTGTTTGCTTAATGAGCCATCTACAGATCAGCCCACCGGATCTGTTAATTTGCAATTCTATTAAACTTTTACTTTAGTATAATCTATTCTATTCGTGCCATTTCCTTGTTATACCCACTATAAGCCAACAAGCAGATGGGTCAGGGGCCAAAATTTTACTTCTTCCGGAGTATTTGGGACAAATAATGTATTATTTTCTCTTTTCCGGGAGCCATTCACATCAGAGGATTTTTTTTTTTCTTTTTTTTCTTTGTATTGAAGTCTCCTAATTTAGTTTCAATGGTGTAACTTCAGCCTAAATCAACATAGTTAGAACATGGAGCTTGAAAAGAATAGCAATAGAGATGACCCAATTGCTACTTTCCTGACCATCGTCAACAAAATTCATTACAAACAGATCATTCTACAAGAAAAATTACAAACAACAGACAAATCTGTGGAACACAATTACACAAGCACATCATTTGCAAGAAAATAATGATAATTCACATGAACTTGAATTGGCATCACACATTAATTCCAATGTAGTAAAATCCGCTGCCCACTTTATCAGTCCAGCACTCCAGCCAACAAGACTATCCTGTAAAAGAAAAAAGATGAACACAATTATGTAAGCAATACTATTCATAAATCCACTTCATTAACAAGACAAATTTTATAGCCTCATAGAAAGGAGTAATCATATACACAAAATTTGAACTATCATTGCTTGTCATAAGCCTTATGTTAAATCCAGGCTGCATACACCATAGCTTGTCATAAGCCATATATCTAAAAATTGCAAAGATGTACAAATCCCAACTAAGACGGAGACTTATATTGTCAGATGCACCATAAATAATGCAAGATGCCGACATTGCCCACCTCAACTAGTTAGGGATCTGAAATGATGATAAATTAGGCAGCTGATGCAAAGTTCTGACAACATTTAACCACAAATCATCCTGGAGCAGATATTGGAGACGAAAATATTAGACTCGTCAGATATAGTAAATTTTACACTAGTAGCAGTTAGTGCAGCGGTAGCCACAGTACAAGCTTTGACATGGTAAGGGTTCCTTGTCTCAATTCAGGGTAGGTTTGTGGTGGTGGGGAAGGGGCGGTTCTATAGTGTGTGTGTGTTCCACAACTAATTTATTGTTGGACACATGCTTGCCCATCCAGACCCACGGTTCCTTTGAGTTACAAGGTGGGGCTCTAGATTAGCTTGGCTTTTGAGGTTGAGTGTTGATCAAAACTTACCACTAAATTCAATGTTTTCAGTCAAAGTGTTACATAGCTATTGTCGTGACCAAAATATGAAAAAAAAATTGAAATTCTTTATCCAGCTATAAGAAAGCTGGAGACCACAAATTCTGTCAAAAAAATCGTTTCATGGTTGTTTAAACACGGTTAACTTGTCATTATGCACCATAACAGTGACCACCCGTCCCCTTAGCAGTCTGTCATCATAATACTGAAGCAGCACATAGCTATTGTCCTAATTTGTTAAACTCGGGACAAGAATGATAAATATTAAAACGGGTATACTTAGCTCAAGCCTCAAGGCCCTAGGTTGTATTTACCGTCAACTACCAATTAAATTCATGGATTTGGCATGTTTCAGTAATTACAAAGATCTTTGGCACTTGGTGGACCACTTAACAAGTTTTTGAGGTGATTCGTGAGTTGTGGATTTCAAATTGAACAGCTGAAATGACGTCTATATCTCATGTCATCTGACTCTAATATATTTTTGAATCACACAATTTGCTGGCTAGAATAACCAATACCCTTCTTTCCCTATTCTTAATTTTTTGAATCACACAATTTGCTGGCTAGAATAACCAATACCCTTCTTTCCCTATTCTTAATTTTTTGAATCACACAATTTGCTGGCTAGAATAACCAATACCCTTCTTTCCCTATTCTTAATTTTTTTAGGTTGGGACTGGGACCCATCAAAGGAAAGGCCACCCATGTAGATATTATTTATTTCTAGTATGCTTGGCATAAATTGATTCCATGTCAATGAAACGCCCTAAGACAAGGAACTTGTGGTCACTGCTAAAAGGGTTCATTAACTTGTTTTATAAATTTCAATATAACATGTTCCAAAGCATGTTATCAGACCGGATCCCCGTTTCAATAGTGAGCATAGAGGTGTACTCTAACTCTAATCTTTACACCAGCCAGAGTTATTAGTTTTTTTCTTCTTTTTTTCCCCACCTAATATGAGCAATAACTTGATTCTGTGAAGTAATATTCCATGCTTTTTAACCAATATTGAAAACTAAAAGAAATGCAAAATTTTATGTTAAGCATGGTATATCAAGGTAAATGTTTGTACATTGAGCCTCACCCCAGACTTGTCGCAACCTCAGAGCCAGCTGTGTGACAGATCTTTTATCTGCTGGGTTAGAAAAACTCATGGATGCTGCTTCCTGTATTGCAGATAGGAATTCCATTCTTGCTTTGACACTCAGAACGAGGTAATCAGGTCCATAGGTAGTGCTCAAAGTGACAACCTAAAAATATCAGAGGTGGCATAACAGAATCTTAGAATATGAACAATGTTTTGCCTAGTCATAGCATAATTTAAATAATCCAAAAAACTGCATAGGAGTTCTTGCAGTAAATTAAACTAGGAGATGCGTCCTATAAACATTGACACAGTTGGTTATTAATTACATTGCATGAAACAAACACTAAATTTACTGACAAATAAAACTAATCATTAGTATTAGATGACGTGGGATACAAATGTGCCAGATTACAGTATCACTCATGTATATATTGCTAATTGGCTGTAACAGAAAAGGAACGCCATAATCACAAATATTTTATGAATTGTATTTTTTGCATGAAAGATGCTCTTTGATCCCCCAATCTTGTATTCTATAGTTGTCTATGGATGAGAATTCATTTTTAGTGACACACGTGTTCACTACTCACATGAGAATACACTAATATGATGTGACCTAAGAGTGTCTTATGATTTGCACTTTTTCACAACTTGACATCAAAAGGATGTAGCAAACTAAGGCCAACCCATCCTAGAACATAAACTACAGTTCTAATAGTGACACGTTCAAATTATTTTAAAAAAACGCAAAGCAACCATATTTTCTCAAGTAATTTGAAAAAGAAATAGAAAACCAATAAAAAATAAAGCACGACACTTCACTCATAGGAGTAACTTACCTGCTGCAACCAAGGTAATATGGATCCAAGAAATCTTTGATCAAGGAAGTGGACTGCCAGTGTGCTAAGAATTTCACTAACTGTCTCATGCGACAACCTTTCAAGAACAGGACCAGTTCTATCCAAAAGTTCAATCAAAGTAAGGTCATCTCCAGAACATAGAACCTCCACAAATGCAGAGTCAAGATCACCAATTAACAGAAACTCCTTCACACGTTTCCACAAAGTATTCTTGTTTTCTGAAATATTCTGTTTGGTTTTTGCATTTACAGCCTTAGTTGAAATGGTACCTCCAGCCTTTCTTGTTTGGCAACTCATGTTTTGAGGTTGACGCCCCATACTCTGCAGCATACCCTTGACTGCAGGTTTTTTAAGTATGTTCACTCTCGGATCTTCCCGCGTCTCTGCTTCATGTTCAGATGTACTCAGTCTGCTTCTCGAAAATGCAGCTTCCCCTAAAACACCCCTATTATGCTTAGGCATTGACGAAATTTGACAGCTATTTATATCCAAAGATGGCCTTGGTGTAGAGGTCGAGTGTCTAGCAGAAGAGACACTTTTGTTCCCCTTTGAAAGCCTTGAGTTCACCACATTAGATTGATGATTTGTATGAACAAGATTTTGGGCTATTCCGTCAACAGTATGTTCTAGTCCAAGGACCTTGGACTCCAACGAAGATAGACTATCCATTGTGCTCCCCATAAATACCTGAAATAAGAATAAAAAGAAATTAATCGAAATTAATCTCATATGAAATTAACCATCTTTGGCACTTTTAAGAGCGCAATAAATATTCCAATGTAAGTAGAGGATTCACAAAATGCTTGATTCATTACCCTGAAATCTAAATGACAGTAGATAATATTGAATAATAGATCTACTGAGATATTTCAAAAACAATTTTTTATTTCTTGGTAAGTGGCTGAGTAAGTTGCAATAAATATTACAAATGTTACTTCATTGTACAATGATATCTGTAGAGTGCTGGTGTAGAGGTTTTCATGCGTGTGATGTTACACAGTCATTTCTACACACAGCTTTATCCTTCTAAAATATGCCTTAATAGTCAAATATAACTTGGTACAGTGTTAAAATAAAATTAGCTCAATGTGAGGATAACCAGGGGTTTAAAAATCAGAAACCAAGAAATGAAATGTGAATGAAATTATGACCATTATGACCAGGAAACAACTTTTCAGCAACAAAATACATAAGAGCCATTTTATAATACATCATTATAATACATCACTAATGACATTACTTGTCAAAAAACAATTAATCCAAAAAAGTTCTTCGATTGAAATGACTAAAGTCCTCTAGCAATTACTCATACGAAGGTTGTTTGGAATATATATAACTACTGCGAAAAACTAAGAACTAAATACTGGAAAGACTGACAATAATATTTTTTGATAGAACTGCACAGATGTTACAAGGTTTAGCTAAGTGAATTAGATAACTTTGATGCTTTCTCTTCTTTTTTTTTCTTTTGAGAGGTAAACAAGCATAATATATTCATATCAAAAAGTTGATTACAAACAAAGCCAAGGGATGAGATATCCCTGGTCAAGGAAACAAAAACAAAACACAGAAGAACATCACTTTAACTTTTAGAACATATTTAATGAGGTGAGGACGCATAAATCATGGACAGCCTCCAATTTTAGTGTTATGAATAATTAGAAGTCCTAATTGGCATAGATTAACTGTTAGTCAAGCCAACATGATTTGCTGATTATAAATACGCTTCTTGGTCATTTTTCTTTTAACAACCGTGTGTTTAGTGTGTTTTAGCTGTGTGGCAAACTATGCGAGTTCCATGTGTTGAACATATTTTGGGAATCTTTGTGATGCCTTTCTATCAATTAAGGGTTTTCAAGCCCCAACTTTGTGTTGGTTCTATTGTTTTGGTGCTAAAATCGCTTCCGCATGTAAGTCATATGTTTTCGTAATTCAAAAACTTAGTTGGCAAAGATTAAATGTTAATCGAACCAACATTCTTTGAAGATTATAAAGGCCACGTGGCCGTATTTTTCTAAACAGCCATGTTTTAAGTGTGTAGGAATTGGGAAACGATGTGAGTTCCATGTGTTGGACAAACGTAGGGATATTCTTTGTAATCTCTTTTTATCTTTTTTATCTTATCAGTAAAAAGGTAATTCATTCGCCGATGAAAGAAATTATGGCCATTTGAACATTAAGGGTAGCTTAGCAAATAGCTAAGACCAGGCCTCACTACATAGAGTACACTTCAGCATGCCTCACTTACACTACTTCCAATTGCTTGAACAGAGGCCAAACCCTACCACATTGGATAGCATGAAACAAAAATGACAAACTTCAGAAAAAAAAAAAAAGTCATGCAGGTAAACAAGCTGAAAATTTTTCATTCTGGCACCAAAGTTCAATATCAGACCATAGTGCAATGTGCCTGGCCTAGTGGCCTTTGCCACGTACAAAGTAACCAAACTATAGTGATCATGAAATATGACATCATTTTAGCTTTAAAGATTACACACTTCAAGCCCTATTGTCGCCAATGCACCCTATTATGATTCTCCTAAAACTTGTTAAGGATGAAGAGCTCAAATATCTCCAAAGCACCTTTCCAAAAGTTTTCCCATAAAACAATCAAATTTTCAGTTCTTACTTTTGCTTTTATTAATTACTAAGCACATTCCTGAAATGAAATAAAACTGCAAATATCCAATGAATCAAAAGTAAATACCTGTAAAAGATCCATTAAGTTTGATTGTTTCGTCTCAATCTCCAGAAGTTGCTTTCTGATGAAAGACATTTCATTTACTATTTGTGAGTGATACCCTTCTCTATCCAGCGAGCTTGCTTCAGTGACGGTAGAATCCAGACTTTGACGCTCTCGCAATCTCTCTGAAATTAGATGTTCACCGAAAGGCTCTTCAGCTTCGGACTGGTGGTGTGTTACCACTGGACTCGTCAAAGCACTGTTCTCGAAACTATCATAAGCATCCGTTACGCACTTGGTCTCAAAGTTACTACTACTGACAAGATTGGATACAGATGAACATTCAGGCCTCTCATCAACTGACACATAATCATAGTCCATATCTTGCATCACTGTAGCATTTGTGGTGGTCCTATCAAAAGCCTTACTGAAACACTTATCCTGAGATTCCTCAATGGAAGTATATGCCGAAGAAACAGTAGAAGTTTTTGGGACAGCAATTTCAATAGGCCAATCATTTCTTTTTGAGCTTGGAGTCACCTGCACAGGATTCAGACTAGCTTTCCTAGAAGTTAGAGGAATCCGGTGCTTCAAGGAAGAGATAGCACCTTTTTTGCAACCACTATCTTTCCATCCACCATCACTTGCACTTGTAGGATCATTGTAGTCACCTCCAAAGAAATTTTCTGGATCAAATTTTGAACATAAAAATTACCAACATGCCAAGCAAGCAACAGGTAATAAATTGCCACAGATACACACATGAGATAATCACCGCTTTCGATTTTGATATAAAAGTCCATATTTTATGGAAAATGGGATAATGAACTGGGTGAGAGTAGATCAGACGAAGTATTATTTAGCAATTTCGAGGTATTTGAAAAACTATTGAATAAGAATGATCAATTCATGACGATCATTAGCTTCTGTAAGTACTCTCCAGCACTGAATCATCAAAGCAATAAAATTTAATTTATTAATTTATAGTGGAAAACTATTTTAGAGTGATGTAGAAATATTTTTATCTTTAGTTTGTAATGCAGAAGAACTCTAAATGTTGCCATCTTTTAATTCTAGAGCAGTCCAACAAAATACAACCTTGTGATCCAACTCCTGTGTTGTCAAAACTACATTGAATTTGTTCCTAATAACCCAGACACAACATTTCCGTCTCAGTTTTTATCATAATGTTTCTTATTTTTTTTACAAACCATTATTGATGCAGAACAAATCCAATAACTAATTCACGACTCCAAGTCTTCAAGCCACAATGTCGTGTTTTATATAAATCATGTCATTTTATTGCAATTTGTCATGTAGACCGTAGTCCATTTATTGTTAAGTCCAATTAAGGTTTTATTTGACTAGCAAGTAATGAGTTATTATGTTAAGCCACAGTAACCACTATTATTTTAGGTGGGTTATTATGTTAAGACTTTATCAAATTTTGAATGAAGGACCATTTTTATAGAACACTTTGTTTCTAACATTTAAGTGGGCACTTGTCATTGGTTTTTCTGTTCTTAATTCATAATTATGTTTCACTTGTGATTTGAATCCATGCATTGACGCATGTAGCAATCTTCACTCTTGACACGTGAAGTCCAACTTGTACTATTCAAATATTGTTAAATTTGGAGCACTAAATTCAAAATCGAATGAGAAAGAGTCAACTGGCCGAATGAATTCATATATTAAAATCAAAAAGGCTTTCTCAATAACGGATTTTACATTTAAGTATTTAACCAACCCCTCACTTATTGTATGATCATTGTAGAGGATGCAAACGTAACATAGTTAATCAACTCTAAATCAAATCCAATCGGGTAAGAATATTTCATAGATAAACATAGAAGCAAGAACTTATAATAAGATCTACAGATGAATTTCTTGACAATCAAACTTTAATCTACAAATATCCAAGAATGAGCAATATTTGATGGGTCCCTTACCCTTGGTGGAAGATCCAGCTTCTGAGGGTTCACAAGAATCAGATCCAGGAAGGCCTTTCCAGCACTGTAAAGCCTGCAACACTGAATCTCTAACTGGTTTCACCTATACAAAAGAGAAACAATCAGTTAAGCAATATGGATAAACATTGACAGGAAAGAGATACATTAAATATTTAAATATAATGATTTCTACTGACCTTGTCGAAACGGCAGGACTCAAGGGAATGGACACAGGACGCCTTGACAGAGTACAACAATGAGCTACCACTCATAGCAATACTCTCCAATGCAACAGAAGCAGCTTTCCGCGTTGTCCAATCACTGTTTTTAAGGCATTCTTCAATGTTTCTCACAGCAGCAGATAAAGCGGTTTGAGTTGGAGCTCCCCCTGCCTGAAAAAATAGGAGAAATATGGTAAGCTAATTAGGAACAAAACAAAGAATCCAGGAATGAGATAAATAAAACATAAAAATACATGCAATCTGTTTCTTCAGAGGATTGTTTTAAATTTATTGTCAGCTTGGTTACTTGCATACTAAATAAGTAAATCGTTTTCGAAAGAACGTAATTTGAGTAAAATTAACTTTAGAAAAATTCAAATTACTGTAATGTTCACCAATTACAATAGATTATCTCAAATGTTGCAGGTGAGGGAGTGAATCCTGCTGCGGCACTCAGACTGTGCTGTATCATAACTTCCAAAAACTAATCCGGGAAGGGGCCTTTGTTTTTTTGTTGGGACGAGGATGCTGGTCTGGAATTTTTTAAATGGGATGGTGGGGGTGCTCTTCAAATTTGCTCTCACCGTGGTCCACGTCATCTATGGTCCATAAATTGCCTATGTGTTGGCAACAGTGTTGCTGCCTTGGTGGCGCTTTTGACAACCTAGAGGTTTACTTGCACATGGCCGAACAATCACAAATTCACAATTGACTCCCCCAATTATCCACCTAATAAATAACTTATGAATTCTCAATACAGACTTCCTAATAGGATAAGATGTAAAGATGTAGCATAAACATCAAGATAACATGCAATCTGTGTCTTCAAGGCATTGCTTTCAAGTTCTGGTCATCTTGGTTGCTAAAATGCATATGAAATAATTTTCAGCAAGGAGTACAAACAACTGCAGGAAACAATTCAAAATACTGTAATGTTCAACAACAACAACAGATTTTCTCAGACGTTATGAGTTCACTAAGTAAAATCCTGCTCTCAAATTCAGATTTTGTGAATATCATAACTTCCCAAACTAACGGTCATGCAGATTTTGTGACTTGCTTATGTTGTCAGTAGTAAGGCATGTTACAGGATACTAACATTTCTCTTATGCCTTCTATGCAATAGATGACAAAGAAGAAGATCCATCTTGGCCGTATTGGGCAGGGCATTTAATTAAAGCTTACCACCTTGGCTGCGATTTATAGCAACTTGCTCAATCGGAGTACTAAACTTGCATAGTTTTAATTAGGCTCAGTCTCCTAGAGATTTTTTGCACGTGGCCAAACCATGACAATTGCACTACATTTTACCTCATGACAACTGCACTACATTTTTTATGTACAAACGTTTAACAGCACTACATTTTACCTCATGAAGAGTTGTTTTTCTCCCTGATAACTAAGTGCTATATAGAAAAACTTGACAAGAATGTCATCCTTGTGAGCATTCATACTAATATTAAAGTCATTGTAGTCTATCTTTATGACTTATTCAAGTCAATTAGAGTTTATCTTTGAAATATACTCTTCACTAAGATAATCATAATCTCACTATTAGACAATATACAATGAGAGAGGCTTTAACTATGTTCTAATAATCAGTATGTATATTTCCAGTGAATAAGAAGAAAAGTACAGTTATTTTCAAATTGTCAATACATATAAATATCAAAGATACTGACATGCGTGAAGGAAGTGAATTATTCTTTAAACTATAGATGAACCTCAGTTTGAAGAAAACAAAATTACACTACACAAGTTAGCATACAGACAACATAATGTAAGAAATTTATATAAAACCAATCCAACAAGAAGTAAATTTAGGTGTTAATGTTACCAACCTGAATAATGCTTCTGATCAACTCAATGACAGCAGGTTTTGCCATGAAGTGTGGGTTCTTGAGAAACTTGGTTATTCGAGTTAACATCCGCGATAAAACTGAGGCAGGTGGGTTAATAGCATTGTCTATCACACTGGCTAAACATAATGCTGAACCAGACTGAACATGCCTATTCTGTTCACCCAAAGCCTCAAACAGAGGTTTCACTATGACAGCAAAAGCCCCATCATTTTCATCACCATATCCACTCATTTTTGAAGAAAAAACACCCACCACTTCCACACAAGCATCCCTAACAACAGAATCCGGATCCTTCAAACGTTTTGCAATGCTAGCCATCATCTTTCCTAAGTGTGGACTAAGAAGCCCCTCATGAAACCTAACTAATGTACCCATAAGTCTAATACATTCTTTTCGAACTGCACTCTTCTGGGCTGAATCAGTATCGACAACACAAGATATAAATGAAGAAATCCCATCTGGTGTCAAACCTTGAGCAATTTTCTCAAGCTCTTCAACACCAATCTTATAAGTATCTCGATCTGCAAGCTTATTAAGCGCAAAAAGGATACGTTGCTTAAGTTCAAAAATCCCTTGTTGGGTATTAACCCTAGTTCCTCCTACCTTCCCTTTTGAATGTGTAAGAGTCTTCATTTCTTTCTCTCAACTCAACAGATAAATTATGTTAATCATTGAAATTGAAAATCCTTTTCCAAAGAGTCTGGCTAATTCTAATTCCATGCCTGATACAATTGCACGAACAATAACCCTAACAAATCAAAACAAAATTACATTCATGAGCTCATAATCTTGATTAACAAGAATGTAGAAGAAAGTAATTTGAAACCCTAGAAATTAAAAAAAAAAAAAAAAACAAAACAAAACAAAACTCACTTAAATTTCAAACAAAACCAAAAACCACAAATGTGTTGAAATCGAAGAAGAAAAAGAAGAAAACTTACTCGTGCGAGTGAGAGGAGAGGAGAGGAGCGTGTTTGAATGAATCGATGTGATAAGAAATTTTTTGAATTTTGAAGTTTTTTTTTTTCTCTTTTAACTTTTTTTTCAAATTTAATTTATTAATTATTATTATATTCAAGTTGTTTCATAATCCCTATGTCTTTAAATTTCGCGCTTTTTCTTCTCTTTCGAATTGTTACCATCGTTCGGTTCTAATCGACGCCACGTTTCAACCGTACAATCGACAACTGCATGCATTGCCATTACTTTTCCAATGAACTGGGCCAAGACCCAACAATGATATTCAGTTCAGTTTTAGTCTATTGGGCCCATGTATGACTACCCAAAATTACTGTGTTCAGTGTTGTGGACTTCCTGACTTCCTGTGCTGTGAGAAAAAAAGTTACCTCTAACCGGAAAGCACCATGGTACCAATGTACCATACACAGAAAATCCAAGATTTAGTATAAAGATGGTTCTCAAGGTTTGCATAAATACGTAAGATGTGTGGTGGATAAATGCCTAAAACACTCCATAAAAAAAAAAGCCACTTCGATCTTAAAGTGCTATGGAGAGTTAAGTTATTAGTTTGGTGTGCAAGAAATTTTAAGAAAATTTTAAGGGGGATTTAGAGATACCCCCAAAATAATATGAACTCTTTGAGATACCTCCAGATTTAGAAACTCTTAGAGATACCCCAGGTCAACCAAGCCGTTGATCATGGTCTGACCAGTCTTCATAATTTTTAGACAATTTTATCCTCCCACCATTTAAACCCACATCCTAGTCATTTTGCCCAGTCATCAATAATGTCATGTCAGTAAACTCACTTACAACTACCGCTTCTTATCCTAACCGTTCAAAATAGATCCAGATCTATATCTAATCCTATGGGTAGAATTAAGTAACCGTTATGTGAACAATTTTTAAAAGATTTAATCACAACCGTCCAACCAAATCTAATCTAATCACATCTAACCTAACTTATCAAACTAACTAATTAAAATCAAAACTAACCTAACTTCTTATCTTCTTTTCGCCATTAACAGAATAAACCAGCAGGAAAGTGCACTACAAGTGAGGGTTGATCACATACCTTGATTTTCAACCAAAATTTCTCTTTTCTTCTTCAAAACTCTCTCATTTTCTTCCATTCTTCTAAATCTTCTGTTGTTATACTCTAATTTTCAACAATGGCCGCTCCTCGATCACGATTTTATCTAATATCTTCTGATTCTAGTGATGAATCCATGTTCAACTACCAAGATTCAAGTGCAGAAAGCGAAGAAATCTATGATCCTGCTGGGATTCGGCGTCGAGAATACTTGTAAGTCCATTTTCTTCAAGAGCTTCTTTGATTTTTGAATGTGGTTGAGTATTGTTTTGCGATGGCGGTTATTAGTTTTGAAGTTGGGTTTCCCTTTTTATTTTATTGAATATTGTGTCGATTTGGATGGGGATCTTAGGTTTTTCAAAATTTTGAGGGCTTTTGGGTTTATTTGAGGTTTGTTCATCACTGCCCTCTTGATATTGTTGGAAGATAATGACTTTGTTGAAGACAATGACTTTACTGCTTATGTTTTAAATAGCTGAAACTGGGGGGTATCTCATATGAAAATATAATAATGGGGGGTATCTCAAATGAAAATATTGATTGTTGAATGTGAAATGCTGAATCCTCACTCCATGTTGATAACCAATAACAATGTCTTAACAACTGTTTTAACAATGTTGTATGTTCACTCTATGTTGATAACAAATAACAAATAACAATGTCTTAACAAACCATTTAACAATGTTGTATGCAGCAAATGCTTGAATTTTTGTCCATCACTAGGGTTCAATTGCATAAGACTTCACTTTGGAGGTAAATGGAATGAAATAAGCATGGAAAGAGCCAATTGGAAGACACGAGATTATGTAGGAGGTCAATATGTTGATTTTCCCAATGTTGATGGAGATTGTGTGTGTTTGTTGGACATTGATGAAATGTTATGTAAAACTTTGGAAGAGAGGAACATGCTCAATTACAATGTGGAGAAATTTCCTATGTATTTGGAAGGGGGTATTAGGATGGAGTTAATGGAAGATTATGATTGCATTCAATGGTGGAAGTATGGTGATCAGGATGAAGAAGGGAATTTGCCTTTGTTTTATGAATTGGAAGAGCTACAGCCTTTAGCCGAAGAAGCTCCTGAAGTCATTAGTACACCATGTAACACTGATGTCGACATGGAACAATCTCAACCTACCCAGGATGCAAGTATTAATGAAGCTCAACCATCCAACCAAGCTCCTAAGACCAAACTTGCTAGGCCAAAGAGGAAGGGTACAAAAAACAAGTCTAAGAATTTTAACAAGCAGCTCCAAGGAAACAAGGCTTGGAAAAGAAAGAAATCTACCTATGAACAACTTTCTGAGGAGGAGTTAGATGAAATGCCTGATATGAATGTCAAGCATACAATGTTTCCTTCATCTGAATCCCATGTCCCACCTCCTTCTGGTTCTCATGTCCCACCTCCTTCTGGTTCTCATATCCCACCTCCATCTGAATCCCATGTCCCACCTCCATCTGAATCCCATGCCCCACCTCCATCTGAATCTCATCCCCCACCTCCACATGCTTCAACTTCAACTTCAGCTTCAGCTCCACCTTCACCTTCAGCTTCACCTATGGATATCCAATCTGATTCTGACCCTGATTTTGATCCAATTGATAATATTGAGGCTGAAGAGGCATACCATAGCTATGATTCATCTTCAGAAGGATCCATTGGATTTGAACCTACAGAAAAAGACTTGGAAGGATATGCTGACTTTGAAAAGGAAACCGAAGAATTGTATGACTTCGATGATATGGGTGAACAAGCTCCCTACTATGATGATCTGCCAGAACCAGAGGTGAATATGTCATGGCCAACAATTGCTGCCTGCAGGGAGTACATAAGAGATTATGCAATCAAGAAGAAATTTATTTGGAAAATGTCGAAAAATGATGACGACAGATTTATAGCAGTTTGTGTGAATGAGGAGAAAGGATGTCAATGGAAGTTTGTAGCTAGGGTCAGTAAAGCTACGAGGGGTGATAGGCACACTTGTAAGATCAGAACCTTACATAATGAGCATAGTGCTGGTTGTATTGGTAATAAAGAGTTCAAGAATAGTTTGGTTGATTCCAACTGGGTTGCAGCAAAGCTAGAGGATGATGTCAGGGATCATGTGATTGTTTTCAAGGCAAGGGAACTTGTGAAAGCAATTTGGAGGAGGTATGCACAAAATATCACATACTTCATTGGATGGCATGCAAGGCAGAAAATAATGGAAAGACTCCATGGTAACTATGAAGAGAGTTACAGAATTGCAGCTGAATGTTGTATGCAAGTGTTGAAGAGAAATCCTGGCAGTTTAGCTATATGCAGAAGAGGTGAGGATCAAAGGATGAAAGGTATGGGTGTTAGTTTTGCTTCATGCTTGAAAGGTTTTAGGGAAGGTTGTAGGCCTATTCTAGGCTTAGATGGTTGTTTTCTAAAGGGGAAATATGGGGGTATGTGCTTGAGTATCACTGCACTGGATGGTAACAATGGATTATTTCCCATTGCCATTTACTTGTGTAGAAATGAATGTAGTGACACTTGGTTTGATTTTCTAGAAATGATGCAACCTCAGTTGACTAGAAGAGAAGAGAAGTTGGTATTCATGTCAGATCAACAAAAAAGGTTGAAAGAGGTTGTCGAGGCTTTATTCCCAAACTCTACACACAGATTCTGCTTTAGGCATATGTTCCAGAATTTCAAGAAGGATAATGCCGGAGGCAAGTTATTTGAGGAGTTATGCTGGGGTGCTGCCAGGGCATACAAAGAAGCTGATCACAAAGAATGGATGGCTAAGCCACAAACTGAAGATGCAGAAGCATATGACTGGTTAGTCAAAAGAAATGTGAAGACATGGTGTAGAACATACTTTGAACCATATTCCACCTGTGAGCAGATAACCAATAATTTTAGTGAAAGTTTCAACAATTGGATTGTAGAGTTAAGAGACAAACCAGTTACAGCTTTTGTCTTTGAATACACCAAGATGATTATGTGCCTTCTATACAAAAGGAATGCTAAAGCAAAGACCATGGACATCAATGGTGTGGTTCCAAGGTTGTGGAAAGTCTATAAGAAGCTACAAGAGAAAATAAGTGAGTATACATGGCATGGTGCAGCTGATGGACAGTTTTCTGTTGAAAAGGGTAGGAATGATTGTTGGCTGGTAGATCTGAACAACAAGGCATGTGATTGCCATCAATGGCAACTTATTGGTATACCATGTGTCCATGCTGTGTGCATTATTGCCACTAGTAGATTGCACTTGACCAGGTACAATTGCTAACTTCACTTGAAATTTTTTTCTAGTCTTCTTTGGTATTCCTTACTTTCATTTGAGATACCCCCCATTTTTTATACTTTTCAACTGCTAACTATGTGAACTAACTTGCAGCATGGTTAGTGACTACCATACTATCATAACCTATCAAAAGACTTACTCCAACTTTGTTCTACCTCTTCCAAGGGTCAAAGATTGGCCTAGTGTAAGTGACTATCTAATAATTGCAGTAATTTTACGGCTCCTAACACTACTACTTACTAGTTTGATTGTGTGTGTGATATGTGTGCAGCCACCATATGAATGTTTGCCATGGGAGTTTCTAAGACCAGCAGGAAGACCAAAGAAGAATAGAAGAAAAGATCCAAACGAAACATCAAGCTCAGGAGCAAAGAAGAGGAGAGTGCATTGCAGTAGATGTGGTGAATATGATCACAACAAGGCTACTTGTAAGGGTCCAAGTAGGGCACAAGCTAGGGCATCACAAAGAGGACAACAAGAAAGTCACATGGGGGGGGGGGGGGGGGGGGGGGGGCAAGTGCTAGTGGACACCAGGGTACTTCCCAAGACAATAGCCAACAAGGGACCACAAGAGCTGACAGAGGAGCAAGGACCAATGCTTCAACAAGTAGGGGGAGAGGAAGGACCACTGCTGACAGTGATAGAAGAGGAAGGACTAATGCAACTAGGGGGAGAGGAAGGACCAGTGCTGAAAATGAAGGAGGAAGAGGGAGAGGAATGACCAGCGCTGAAAATGAAGGAGGAAAGGGGAGAGGAAGGACCAGTGCTGAAAATGAAGGAGGAAGGACAAACACTGTAGGAGGAAGGGGGAGAGGAAGGACCAGTGCTGAAAATGAAGGAGGAAGGACAAACACTGCATGAGGAAGAGGGAGAGGAAGGACCAGAGCTGCAGCTGAAACGGAAGAAAATGACAACACCGCAGGAGGAAGGGGGAGGGGAAGGACCAGAGCTACTTCAACAGAAGGAAATGCCAACAGTGCAGGAGGAAGGGGGAGAGGAAGGAGCACCACTAGAAGACCAGGGGTCACCAGAGTAAGAAGTCAAGCGAGGGCTCCGAGAGGCCGAGGAAATACCAGCATGGGATACAACCACGGGGGCTATGGGATACACCCATAAAGTATGTCTTCAAACAATATTTTGATGTTTTGTTGTCGTTTTGAACATGTCCTTTGGGTTCTTGGTGTGTGAACCTTGTTGGTTGTCACGACTTTAAACAATATTTTGATATTTTGTTGTTGTTGTTATTGTGAACATGTCTCAATCTTAGTGTGTGAACTTGTGCGCTTTTGTTATGGTCAGCATGTGATAAAATACTTTATGAATTGAATATATTTTCTTCTGATCACTATTATAGTGTTATTGTTTTTGTTATGGTCAGCATGTGATAAGGTGCAAAAAAGGAGAAAAAGTAGATGCACAAAAAATTCATTTCTTATTAATTCTAGTGCCAGCAAAATGATCACAAAAGGTCCAAGTAGCTGCAGCTGTTTTTTTCTTCTCCCTCTTGGCTTCACGCAACCACTGAAAGTTTCCACATGTATAACACTTCAAATACTTGTCCCCCACAGTACCTTGTTTGCCAGAAGTCTTCACATTCCTCCGACCCTTGCATCCCTTAGTTCTGCATCCAGAATCTACCCACTCGCAATCTTTCTTCCAGTGATCCAAGTCATCACAAATGAAACAACCTTTAACACTTGAACTAGAGGTTGTAGCTTCATCCCTAATAGCTTCATCCCTCATAGCTTCATCTAACCATTTAAACTTCCCGCAAAAGTGACATCTAAGAAACTTTCTAGCTAGATTCTCTGGGGTATTTGAAGTTGTCAATCTCATAATGCCTTCACAATCTGTCTTTTTGCAATGGCTATATACCCATTGACACTCATCTCCACAATGTCCAAGTTGGCCACACATTTGACAAATTATCTGTTCAAAACAAACAAAACTTTCATTAGAGATACCCCCAAAATGCAAGTTTCATTTGAGATACCCCCCAAATTGCAGAGAAAGGTAATTTGGGGAAGATGATGAAAGATGATGAACCAAATCTCAAAAAATACTAAAATACACAGTACAAACTACACAAAACCACTAAATACTATAATTTACCTTCATATCAACGTTTCAACTAGGTAGATATAGTAAAACTACTAAAAATTGAAGTCTTTATTGGTTCTTCTAGATCGAGTAATGGAGTGTTCATGGGGTGTCATCCTTTCACCAGATCTAGTAATGGAGTGATAAATGAGAGACGATAATGGCTAGATCTGTTAATGAAGAATGAAGAAAAATGAAGGTGAAAGAAGAATGGTTTGATGAAGAAGAAGCAAGATAGATAGGTAGATAGGATGGAGAAGAAGGAAGAAAGAAAAGAAATGATGGTGAAGAAGAAAAAATGAGAGATGGAGTTTGATGATGGTGAAGAAGAAAAGAAGAGGAAGAAGAAGGAGGAGGAAGAAGAAGGTGGAGTTTGATGATGTAACGGTCACATAACGGTTACTTAATTCTACCCATAGGATTAGATATAGATCTGGATCTATTTTGAACGGTTAGGATAAGAAGTGGTAGTTGTAAGTGGGTTTGCTGACATGACATTATTGATGACTGGGCAAAATGACTAGGATGTGGGTTTAAATGGTGGGAGGGTAAAATTGTGTAAAAATTATGAAGACTGGTCAGACCATGGTCAACGGCTTAGTTGACCGGCTTCAAATGGGAAAATGGGGGGTATCTCTAAAAGTTTCTAAATCTGGGGGTATCTCAAAGAGTTCATATTATTTTGGGGTATCTCTAAATCCCCCAAATTTTAATTTATGTAATTTTAGGTTATTTATATTGAATAATTTCATAACTGATTTTTGATCGAGGCTATCAACTCGATTTTGGGATGGAAATGGGTTAGACAGGTTATTTTCCACACAAATACAGTATCTTATGTCAGTTGTTTTCTCTTCTACCTCTGTGAAGTTTTCAATTTTGTACTGCTGAGATAAGAATGTATGTAGGAATGAATTTGGTAGTTTTCTAACAGGAATATCCAGACAGCATGGAAACTGGTGAGTGCTTTACACACAACTTGAACCTTTTGGCACAATGTGCATCTTCTGACGGCAATACTGGCACACTTCAAACTATTCTCAGTTGATCTATCTTTTCTAAACCATTAAGATTTTGCAAAACAGAGCACAGCTGAAGAGGTAGCTCAGAGTCTCAGATTACCATTTCCATTTAAAAACAACCAAAATCAAATCCCAAAACAGTTCCATTGAGTTCAAATCCTATGTCTTTACTTGAGTTCAAATCATAATATCTTTATCCAATGTCTACATTTGAGTTCAAATCTTAAAACTGTTACTCCTAATTACCTAAATCTTCCCAACACCGTCAATTTTACATGCAGAGGCAGAATCAATTGCTTCCCCCTTTCCCTCTAAACACAAAAGATTAATTTTAGAAAAGCAAAACGTTTCAGCAACTCTTAATATTTTCAAGGGGTCTGTAGTACCCGACAACGGTACTCTCCAAGGGCCCATATAGGGAATATGTTTCTATACGCAGAGTAGCTGATCATACAGTTCCTGTTGAAGACTCCCATGATCTCCTAATAAACAAATATGCAAGCATTAAATTCCAAAGACAAATCTTCTAATCTAAACTATACATTTATATAAAAGAGAATCCTGAAACTCTTTCAGTCTGCAGTAGCATAAATCCATTTTTGTTTATTAAGACTTCGTTTTCATTGATAGGTTTCACGAAACCAACTTGCAAGAACATATGTAGTGCCAAAAAGTGCAAATATAAATCTATTTGCAATCTATTGGAATCTTTGTGATGTATGCTAAATCTTACAATACAATTAAATCAATACCCAGAAAAGACTAAGTGTTTTATAAATCTGTGTAATTTGATTATGTACAATATCTTTTATTAAGAACAAGCAATTGCAATTGCTTACCACATAACAGTCGCAATCATCACCAAACTATATCCCCACTATCTGGGATTAGATTAAAAGATCTTGCTCTCAAGGTCAGTTCTATTATTCTTTACAGCCTTTTAGTTGCCACTGCCTTTTAGTTTACCCATACTTAGTTATACTAACGTTTATCTACAATCTATTTCATAATTTTGGAAAGATCCAAACAACAGAACAAAGGAGAGAATTGTATTCAAATGTATAAAGCAACAAGAAAACAAACATAATCAGCTGGAGGTGGAAGAGCTACCTCTTGTGGAAAATCACCATTCTCCATTTGGGAATTTATCAACACCCTTGCTGCACGATGTAATGGTGCAGGGTCTCTCTCAGCCTATTCAAGTAAGATTAAACTGAAATTAAGTAAAATGACTTCTGGATTAAAAAAAAAGTACAACAATAATTTCCGTATAGCAAATACATGCACAGACGAGAGTATAGGAATACTCACAGTACAAAAGAAACAAAGAAATTCAAATCTCCGATTCATGACCAACAAACCCATAAAATACTTAAATCTGACAGGATCCATTATTTGACATGAAGATATAAAACCATATGCTTGAGGGCAACTTTGGAGTGACATAAGGCTCACTTAATCATTAGATTGACATACCGTTAAATACGCGAAAATTCTTTACAAAGAACATATGGACAAGCTTGTGACTTTATTTGAGAGCAGATTAGCTTTCTAAATATCATCAGAGCAGAAAGTTCACAAGGCGATTAAAAGATTATTTAATAATTTGGCTACTTCCAATATCAGATTAGTTTTAAGCTTTTAATACAAGTTAAACAAATTTCTCTTTCAGGAAGTTTATATCCCCATCATAGCTACGAGAAGTCTTCTTCTTTCACATCGTCAGATTCAACTTACAAAGACTATTCATTTGCACGAAGTGATCCATTACAAATACTAAATTCATTCATCAGAGTCCGGACACAGTAGTGCTATTTTTGTTACTGTACATTGTACAATTCAACCAATTACCAAGAGTCCAAGATTGACTTATATGTTCATTATTTTAAATATTCTGAAAACCCATTAGTCTTTTAACTGAGCCAACATCGGTTGTGGCATTAAACCCTCACCAACTAAACCATGATTTCCACATCAGCAAGCCTAGATTTAGTACGTTAGAACAGGATTCCTAAACAAGGACCACGAAAGGCTTTTCCCTCAATATAAGAATAATTGGAAGGTTCATGAGGTTTACTCAACCAATGCTTTTTGTTCCCAAGATAATGCTAAAATGTAAAATTCATTACTTATTAGACAAATAAATAGAAGATAAAAGTCATCCATTTTCACCTGCCCAGCATCAATCAAAGCCGACATAGCCCATCCGGTATTTACAATATGTGGTCGATCTCCCTTGATATTCGTATACACCTGTTTCAAAAAGCATTGAAAGATTGTCAGAGATGAACTATTAGAGTGTTAGACTGTGTAGTATAATCAAATTTCAGTAGACTTTGACATGATACTGATAATTGCTATCAAGAAGTTCACAAAATATTTAATTAAAGATGGTTCAATACCCAAATTTATATGATTATTGTGTCCATCCATCATACAAATAAATGAGGAAGATTGTATTACCAACTGATAGTTGAAATACTAATATGCATTTTACACTAATCTGTGCCACTAACATATACAAGAAAATGAATGTTTGAACTTTTAAGGTATTGGTATAGCTCATATCCAAATCAAAATACAAATAATAACATGTAAGAAATGGATTAAATATGCTACTACAACCCAGCACTATAAGCTAGTATATATAAGAAAAAGGTATCGTTATAACATTCCTACTATTACAGGAAGTGATTCTGTAAAGTGTTTAGAAATTCAGTTCTCAAATTGACCTGGGAAATCCACACCTAAAGTGCTATATCGTTTTTAACACATCATGCCTTTCCTGAAACAAAGGGAAGACGACAACATTGAAATTAACGAGGGAAATCTGCACCTAAATTATTGTTTTCTAACAAGCCATGCCTTTCCTGACAGGAAGGGATGATGAAGTGCATGAGAAGCTTGTGATACACATTTGGTCGGTTTCAGTTCTCTATCAGGAGTCAAGAGAGCACGTGCGAGTGATTTCTTGAAGTTCTCTATTCTAAGTGTTTTAGCTCTACCGTGGGACAGCTTAACCTACAGCCCTAGTATTGCTTTTAAATAATGTATGATAGTCATTTTCAAAAATCTAACTTCAACAGTTAAGAGAAAACAAAAATCGTAGCACCTGTGGCTCAATGGTAGCACCCCTCTCACAAAGTGGAGAGGTTGTGGGTTCGAAACACGTCAACAGCTGATTGTTGATATAAGTTTCCACACGTAATTTAAAGGGGTAGGGTCCCCTCAACCCCGCTTGCCAATAAAAAAAAAAAAAAAAAAAAAAATCGTATTGAAAAGAAGAATTTAACCTTGTTTTGACATGAAAGATAACTCTCTCCCCATCCTCCTGAAGCCAGCTCTTTCGACAACAGAAACTCACAAGCTTTACGTATGCTAGAGTTATTTCTGAAAGTTTCTCCGGCAGCGATCAAACCCTTTATCCCAAACCATACGGCATAGGTAAAGCATACTGCCCAAGAGCCATACCTGTACAAAAAAAAATTCAGTTGGCGGACTTTGTATCTTTTTTTTTTTTTTTGCTCAGTGAGAAAAGAAAATTATACATGATGAGAAAAAAGTAACTTTAAATAGTGGTGGACAGTATATATTATAAGTTTTTTTTATCTGCTCAAGTAAACCATCGATATCATCCCCCATAAGCAACTACCATTGATTAAGTAACCCAACTATACACCGACTACCAATTTAGAAGACTAACAAGTGGTATTATACAAGTAGAAGTAAAGGAAGGAAACAAACCAAGAACCATCTGGAGCCTGTATCTTCTCAAGAAATCTCACAGATTTTGCAATGCAATTTTCTATGTCTTCTGTTCGGTGTTCAGGATATAGTTTCTTGAATGATGTCAATGCCTGGATTGCTGCAGAGGTGCATTCCACGTACCTACAAAACCGTCCCAGTAAGCACTACGAGCAAATAATTCCACCAAAATAGATAAACAAAATTTAACAGATGGCGTTGATCTTACGGATAATCTATGACGATGTCACCAAAAGTTTCAGCAGGATTGATTAACTAATAATAAGAAAGAAAGACAAAAGAAATGATTAGGTACACAATCAAGCAGATCTAAGAAAGATTAATTAACTAATAATAGGAATGAAAGACAAAAGAAATAATTTGGTAAAAATGTACAATTGAGCAACGTGAGAGAATCTGACCACACAGCTATCATTTTTTTTTCCTTGAGCTTTAAATTCAATTAATGAATTTGTTTCATGCGTCAAGGATTCACTCACAACCTTTCTAAAAAAGTAGAAGATAAATAACAATTCCATATATTCATACACTGAATATTTATGTCTAATCATTTTGTATGGGGTTACGATAGGGTCGTGAAGAGACTTGTCTACATTACTCATAATAAGTTGTCATTTATAATTGCAAAGAGAGTATTTACTCGTATTTAATAAGTATCACAGACCAAAGAAACAGACTTAGATAACCCAAATAATGGGCAAAACAGATCAAGCAACAGAGACAAAATCTTCTTTGGTCAATTAAAAAAGTGAATTCTTTACAAGGGGAAGTGAAATTTTTTTGCATTAGTATGTAGGTACACACACATCTTATGGTGAGTACTTGGAGTTTCCTGCCCTTTCATCGTCGTAGAAAGATTCCTCCATCTGGTTCAGTATTACAGTAAAAAGAAACAAGTACTTGAACGGACATGTTAAGGATCAAAGAGAAGAGCATAGAAAACCTTCCATGAAGCAACAACAATTTTAAAACATGGGAAAGCACATTCTCGGATAACCAATGAGATATGACATCGTCTCACATAATATTAAATCGGGCACACTTGATAAATTCGGTTATTTTCTTTTCAGGAGACTGTCACAATCCGCCCAACTTTGCAGGAGTTTGATAATAGAAAGAATGAATAACATAGAAGATAACGAAAAGGAGAGAGTGTAGGAAAGTTCCAAAATAATTGATAGCCTGTAGAAAGGTGTCTTCCTGGTTAAGGTAGAGGGTCTAAAAGGTATCAAAGTATATATATATATATATACATATATATATATATATATATACATATATATATATATATATATACATATATATATATATATATATACATATATATATATATATATATACATATATATATATATATATATACATATATATATATATATATATACATATATATATATATATATATACATATATATATATATATATATACATATATATATATATATATATACATATATATATATATATATATATATACATAACGATAAGTGTTGAATACCTCCAACCACGGATAGGATCTGGTAAGTTCATATGTTGCGAATCCTCCATCGTCATTCTGCAGTGTTACAAAAAAATTAAATTATAATGAGCAAAAAATAAACACAAAAAAGTAAAGGAGATAAGTTTAGGAAAGTTCCAAAATAATTGATAGCCTGTAGAAAGGTGTCTTGTTATTTTAAAGATAGAATTTAATGAACTACGAAATTTCTTTCAATGGAAAAGCAACATGATGGGTGCTAAAAGATCGAAAACATCTATGAACAAAGGAAGGTTCCGTTTATCCCCATCTCGTACACAACGGTTACATCAGTTTGCCCAAATATATATTATTTGTCTTCCCGTTTCACAGTGCTGACAATTCCAAATTTAAAACTTAATCAAAATGATGGTCCAGTTGAGCATTGGAGAGATTTGTCATTAAATTCTCGTGTGCCTTTCAATGCATAGCATGCCAGAGAAAACAAAGCACCTACCCTACATTTCTTGGACACGAACAGATGATGGAGGTTCTCTTTGTACTAACAGCACATTATACACCAATTGACAGGCTCTTTACTTATCCTTTATGGATTATATGTGATTATGTTCTTCCCTAGATCAGCATGTATATGAAGAAACAGCTTTGCAACAATAATGTATCAAACGTGTATCTTTGCTAGTTACTGGTTGGACCTTGTTATTTGTTGCATATTTAACAGAAGTCCTGGATTTGGTCCTTGCAGTGTAGCCTTCAATGACGACGGTGAACCAGAAAGAGTGGATGAAGTATATCTTCCCAATTTAAGCACTCTACTATATGTGGTACAAAAAAATCAAATGCCCGAGATCCGTACAAACTTAAATATCAGTTTAAGCTAAATATGTAACAAAAATATGAAGAGTCACTGACTCTTAGTAAATCATATATCTGGATTCTGAAGTGATCAAGTTTATCATAGTCGTATACAGAAAAATAACCTAATTTTAGTTGGAACAAGTGGTTGACACAAAAGATTTAACAAAAAAAAGGAATGCAACTCAGGGGCAGAGTATAACAGTATGAAAATATGTGAGAATTTGAAAGTGAAAATTTAGGTACCTGCAGAGACAGAATAACATTAACAGCATCAAAAATCCGCTTGGCATTTATTGGATCACCGACAGATTCTGCAGGAATCTTTGACAACAGCAGAGCAGACTAGGCAAGGAATGGGAAACTAGTAAGAAAAGCTTAGTAGATAAAACTGGTTTAAACCCTTGCTTTATTGAGGGAAATAAGATTTTAAGAACAATAGTTACCTTTAATCCTTCTGCTGTGCAGTCTGAGATGGGCCAGCCATGATCTGCAGTTGAGAAAGGCCATGCACCTTTCGAAATGTGGCGATACCAGAAATTGAGATCGCCAGGGCAATCATCTAAAACCTTCAAGATAAAGCATTCAAAACTAATCAACGAAGAAAAGATGCAAATAGTTGATTGCTGAGTTATAAATTCATTTCCCTCAAAGAAACCACTGTAAATGAAGTAAAATTAAAACCTGTGAGGCTTTTATATAGTCATGTGCTTTCTTAAGAATTGGAGAGTATTCCTCAAAGAGATCGGTTGAGATAATTGCTTGAACCGCAAAAGCAGTGTCCCACAATTGACTTCCATTATAACCCTGCATTTGTTTTTATCAAAGGTTTAACTAGCATATATGTATTTCAAAAATTTGTCATAGATCAGAATAATGAAAAAAAAAACTGCCAATAGATCTGTTTAAACAGAAACATTGTGTCCTACAATTGGCTTCCATTCTGACCCTGCACCCTATTTAAAGGCATAGACAGATTTTATAATTTTAATTAGTCCTTATACTACAATACTTAACTACTCATGGATCTTTAGGTACTTAAACATGCTCATCAACAATATGGATCTACATTTAGAAAATGCACGCACATGTGTCAGAAAAATTTACAAGTTGGACACCTGATAATTCTTTTCCTTTTTTTGTAAATTTTGAAATATCAATCTTTGTTGGTGCTATAATAAATTTCAATGCTAATCGCTTATTTTCCTTAAGCATTTTCAGAAAATTACATGGGCTATTATACATGATAAATGAAATAAGACAGCACACAATTTCCAAACCTGCATTTTCATTCCATCTTCTGCAATCCATAAGTAATCATATAGTCTTGGAATATGCAATTTGAAAGCCTCTGAGTTTGGATCTTCCACCCAGCAGCACAGCATATTTAATACCTGCGTAAACAATTAATACCAAACAATCAACAAGTTAAGTTGATTTCTATGTTGACCTTATTATGGCATTAAGGAGATAATGGTCAAGCCTTATTTTAAGACGAAGATGGCGGATCCAACTCTTAAAAGCGTTTAAACATATTATGTGAATATAGTAAGACGGAAGTAACAAATAACAAAACAGTAATCAGTTTGAATGAGTTATGGAACATCTTTCTTTTCCAAGTTTCTAAATATAAATAAGAAACTTGACGATCCACTATTCCACTTTCTCCCTAACTAATCGAAGATACAACACTCTTACTTGAAGAAGAAAATCAAGGTGAATCTATGCATACCTTGTTTACAGGTCCTATGCATATATAACGAGTATTCTCATCTTCATAGTGTATATGTTGCATTGTTGTGCGCAAAGCCTTCTCTCTCAGCTTGTTTCCAGGCCATCTCTTTAAAACAGGTTCAATACCATAATAAAGAGATGCCCATAGAATATCTTGTATTAGTGGGTGTGGGTAGTACAGATCCTCCTGCATAATGAATACTGACAAATGTAAAATTCAATAATAAAAGATGAAAAAAAGTCAAGAATAAAATGATTATGTATTCTTTTGAAGCTTCTCTCTTAATAACTACAAATTGGACCAACCTTTGCACATAGATTTCGTGCCTGGTTCCAATCTATTTCATGGTAAGGAACATTAAAAAGCTCCTTTCTCAAAGACAGAACTGTTGGTGTAATCGGACCAACAAACTTCTTCCCATATAAGTATGACATTGGCAAATAAACCATTCGGCAATGACACCACATCCTTCCTATACAGTCAAGAAAACTTAGGATCATTAGATGCAATTAATTTTCTTTACCAATAATAAAGAATGCTAAAGGCATGTAGAATATGACTGAGAAGATATGAAAACCTGGATGGAAAGGAAGACAATAAGGGAGCAGCCATGTCTCTGGAGGCAGTGGATTGTTTCCAGACCATTCAAATACTCCAAGTACCTATTATTATTTACAAAATCAATGACCAGAAACTGATAATGATGATGGTTTAACAATATCTAAGCATGTTGGTTACAAAGTTTAAACAACAAAAGGAAAAGGTCAGTTGTTTACTGCAAGCCACATTTTCGCCCATGATGTGGTCCACGTGGCACCTCCATGATCCAAAATCCATTTACGCCCTTTCTCCATTGCCCCTTCCCCATCATCAGGTCCTTCACCAAGCAACCTCAAAGTAACATATATCAGAGTTGTTGAAAACATGGTACTCGTTCCTTCGATATGTAAACCCCAACCTCCATCTTCATTCTGCAAAACACATACAGTATGTACATGTTTAGCAACTGGTCGTTCATCATGCGAGAGAGTTACTGCAACCAGTTAATAGCCAATCTCAACTAATACAGAAATTGCGATACTTAAAAAAACAATATAAATATTATTATCACAACTGTAGGGTTCATCCTTGCCTGATGATTGTAAAGATAACGACGCATCTCACACTGATGCTCTGATGATAAGACCGCATTCAATGCTCCTGTAATAGATAATGTAATGACCTGTTACATTGAAGGAAAATATTAGAAGCTAGGTGGTTTCAAATGAAGGTAAGATTCATTGGTACTTAGGTACACAGTATACACAATTCACACCGAAGAGCTGCAGTCTCTCCACAAGCTTCACAATTAAGATTTGCTATAATACAAACTTAAATACATATTTCTTCCATAGTTCTGGAAGGAAAAATATTAACGATACTTTTGCCTGTTTTTCTTTGCAAATATAAAGAATTGGATGAACTTTTTCACAAACAACAAGGTCATGAAAAATATATGAAGGTCAAATTTAAATAATTAAAATGTTAAAAGCTTCGCAGTTACAGGGCTAGCACTTACCAAGCCTGGCATGAGAAACAAAGGACCCCCATAATCCCCTGGCCAATGCCCATCATGTCCCTGGATAGTCGAGTAAAAGCTGAGAGCCCTTCTTAAGGTGGTCGTTACGGACTCCTTCGTAACTTCTTCTGTATCTTTGACTTTGACTTGAGGTAAGACTACACGACATGGATGTTCTTTTTCCATCTGTGTTGGTCATGAAAAAGATGAAAAATTTAAGGCATAGGAAAGAATGTACATGTAAGGTATAAAGCAATAGATTACCCAAACTTTTCCAGTTAAAAGGAAAACATTGATAACAATATATGTCCTGAATTTTTGCTAATTCATTATAAACAATTCTTTAACATCCTTAAACTAACCTAGCAAACGCCATGCCAGGTCCAAAACAAAGGGGTTGAAAGGTGAAGTGGAGGTGCACTTCGAGAATGGGAGTAGTATGCAACACTGTTTCGTTCAAAATCTATGTTAATGTTTAAGAGTGGTATCACCATCTTCTTTATTCAGGAAAATGCTGGTTAATCATAACAAGACAACAAAACGAAAGGACGGCGTTGGGTGGGAAGGCACAAGTATAAAATTAGGTACTGAATGTACTCGGGAAAGTTTAGTTCTCTCAATGGTTTAATTTCAAAGGTTGAAAGATGATTAGGTTATGTGCATCAAGTAAATGCCAATTTTGCACAACATCAATGTTTCCCACAATTTCGATGCATAAAAAATCAGAATTTCTCAACCATTTTTATTTTTATTTTTTTTACTTTTTGTAGCATATTCCGATATATCTTTTTTGAAACAAAAATAATATATAAATAACTGAACAAAAATCTCAATATTCCTGAGATTTTTCACCAATTGCAGTGTACATTGTCATCTTTTCTTGAATATTGTTGTTGGATTAGTTCAACAAAAAAGTCATGTCTGTCATTATCAATTAAAAACCAAATAGCAAAACTGCATTGAACACCACGCTAAATTAAGTTTTAAGCTAAAAATCACAATAACAAGCAACAAGAAGATCTACTGATTTACAAATTTCAGAATAACGACTGGCATTGTGCTTAAGAAGATGAAACACTCGGAGTGGAGTGAATTGAAGTGAAATTAGTATTACCTGAAGTCGCATGAGAAGATCTGAACTATGTTTCTTATCAAAACGATGAATTCTAAAATTTTGACGAGCTTTCTCAACTTGTTCAAGTTCTTCTGGTGTTCCAAGATTTGGATCAAATTCCCAAACTTGTCTTCCAACATGATTGTTCACACTACGAAGCCATGGATCACTACTACCTTCACCAATCTTAAGTTTCCACATTCTACTTACAATGAATTTGAATTCAAATTCTCCAAAAAAACCTCACTTCTTCTTTTCTTCAGATGTTTTACTTCGATGAGTTCGATCTCGATCTCTTTTTGAAGTAATCTCTTCTTCTTCGCGACTGAGAGAGAGAGAGAGAGAGAGGAAATCAACGAGCCGGTCGATTAGGGGTCTGTTTGATAAGCTGATTTATCTGACAACAACGAAGAGGACTGAAGTTCAAGTTTTGGTACGTAATTGTTATGCAATTACCATAATACTCCTGGAAAAGAAATTATAACCCTGAAAGGAAACTACCAACCAAACAGATCCTAATAGAGCAGACTGAGCAGTTGAAAATGGGTCTATTTGGAGTAATATATCTATCAATTATCAAATCTTACACGAGACACTGATTGTTCTATTTCTTATTTCTTAAATGGGATAGTTTAGTTTAAATCCAAATTTCCAAATAAAAATGCAGGCTGAGCTACCACTCACTATCACGGGCCATCTTGTGTTGGAGTATAAAATATAGATACAAATACTATAATAGTGTATCACACACAATGCTTCTAAAACAAGCTTCCAAATGGTCTCGCAAATAATGGAAAATTGACTGCTATTTTGACTCAAGATTTTTGGGTGATTTTTTTTTTTTTTTTATCACAAAAGTAGTTATATTCATATCACAAAAAGCATTACATCCTATGCTATCAAGGGCGGAGCGGAGCGCCAAACGCTCAGATTTCTGGAAACCGCTTCTACCGCTCAGGCGACGCTCTGATCAGACCCCACAGTTTACAGTACTACTTAACAGTATTTCTTTCCCTTAATATTTTCTGAACAGTAAATACTGTTTACTACCAGTGTACTCTATTATTTCTGAATATATTCAAAGATTTGAATTTGAATTTGAAAAATTATAAATTTAAAGAAGAAGAAGATTAGATTTGGATTTGATTTAGGAAGATTAGAATAAGATTAGAAGAAACTTAGAAGATTAGAATTTAGAACTTACACTCTTAGAAAGATTGTAGAAGAAGATTAGCAACAGCAGCAGAATCGGAGAAGAAGTAGCAGCATAGAGAGAACGTGAGAGAGACCAGAGAGAACGTGAGTTTTTTTTTTTTTTAGCTAACCTTTTGTATGGGCTTTTTTAGGTTTGGGCCGCCGGGCCGCTCTGAACATAGCGCTGGACCTGAGCGCCGCCCAAGTGGCCCAAAGCGTTTTAGGCGATGTTTTTGCCTAGCGGAGTGTCCTCCTTTAGAAATAGCGCCTAGACGGCACTGAGCGGTGCCCCTGACAGCATAGATTACATCAACAATACCTAGTACACGCACGACATAGAATCCATATACAAAAACATGCCTAATTTAGGATCTGGATTATCCAAGAACTACTAATACTTCTAGTCACACCTCTCTTAGTAAGTCAGGTACCATATTTGCTTCTCTTAGTACACGCCTGATAGTTATACTAGTTCCTTGCACACATAATTTCCAATGGTGTACAAAATTAATATTATCAAACTTCCAACCATGCCTAGTTGAGTGAGTTCATAACACTAGCGACGAAAGCACAATCAGTCTCCACTTCAACATGTCTAAGATTGAGGGACTTGAGCAGTTTAAGTCCTTCCAATAAAGCCCACCATTCTGCCATATCATTAGTGCAGTTACCTATATATCTGGATAGTGTTATAAAAAAGACACCAAACTCATTACGGACTACTATCCTTATACCTGCTGCAGAATGAGACACATAAGCATCAACATTCATTTTAAACCAGCTAGATTGAGGTGGCACCTAATATATGGATCTAACTTTGCAATGCACTTATGCACATAAGATAATGAACTAAAATTATGATGATAATAGCTCAGGCCTTTGAGATGTGTGTTCTTAAAGAGCTGTGTGGGATTAAAAGGTTTAGAAGCAAAGATTTTTTTCATTTCTAGCTTGTCGGATACTCCAGGGTGTTGTGCGCAGCGGAAACTAATGCACAAATATGATGTTTGAACTAATGTATGAAAGTAAAACGAAAACGACAAAATAAACAAGCAACCACACACAAGACACAAGATATACGTGGTTCGCCAATATGCCTACGTCCACGGGGAGAAAGGATGATGCTTTTCTTATCTAGACAATTGTACAAGCCCTCACGAAGAAACCGAAGTCTTCTTCCTCACAAAGTTCTCTCAAATTCTCTAATGGCTTCTCACAATCTCTCTCTTAGAAAAATTCAGGTTTTGTATCACTTCTATTTGGCTTTATAGTATAGCCTTACAATAGACCACGAATTTGGGCCCAAACAGGCCCATATTGCACATAAAACCCAACAATTCTCCACCTCGGCAAAGATTCAATAAATCTAAGCCGACAAACACAAGTCACAAACTCCCACACATGTCCCGAAAGACCACCTCGGCTGCACCACTTCATGGTTGCCTACGTACCCTTCTTCTAAGGGATCAAGCCATCGTAGTTCACTCCAAGATATACTATCAACTCGAAGGAATGATATGGACCAATTCTAACCAATAGAACTTAGTCCCATACACCACTTTAGTCACGGTAATATTCCAAGCTTCTGTCGGAGACAAAGCAACCATAGAATGTAATGTGGACAATCTGCTGATAGATCTCACTGCCAATGTAAACACATATCCAAGAGTAGACCAACGTCTATCAAAGTGACAATCATACTCAACATCCACATAACCACCACACCGCAGACTCAAAGTCCTTCCATGTTGAACTAACAAACCAACCTCCACACTACCTTGAATGTAGTGGAACATCCATTTCACAGCTTCCCAATGTCTCACATCAGGATCATGCATGTATCTACTTACAATGCCCACTGCTCGTGAAATATATGGTTTGAAACACACCAACTCATCATACTTTGCAACTCCAAAACCACTAGGCTGAGACATATATATCTCCTCATCTAGCTCACCATGTAAAACAACCGTTTTCACATCAAACAGAGCTAATACACAATCAGATCGCACTACCAAGGCCATAAGGATGCAAACATTTACCTTCAAGTGCACATCTTTACCTGGAGATTCTTCTTCCTTCTTACGTAATCTAGTTGCAATTGGACCCTCATCAATAGGATCACCATTTTCTGCATCTCCAATCGTCTCATCATCTGTCATGTCATCAGAATTTGAAACACCCAAAACCCTTACAAGAGTTTCCACATTAGATACAGAACCCACTGGAACATATGGAGATATGCAAATCTCCACCCACTGCAAAACCTCTTTGGTCTTGTTCTCCACCTGCTGAGAACTCTCAGGCTTCAACATAGAAACCTCCATAAGAGTTTTACCACTTATCACAATCAAATGCAACCTGTTAATAAGATGACATGTCTCAACCCGAAACACTTTGCCTAATCCAGCCATAGACAACATGTGTTCTGCCACCCTATTCTGTTGCAGTGTCTTTCTCACAGTGAAGTGACGCTCAATACCCTCAGTCTGACATACTTGCAAGACCGGATCATCTTTGTACTCTATGCTATTATCTAAGCACAATACCATGATCTTTCTGTCAATTCGGGCCTCAACTAGCTTCTTCCACTTCAATATTTCTAGGACTTCATCCTTATGCTTCATGATGTACATCTACGCACGCCTAGAAAACTCATCAACTAAAGACACAAAATAAGACTTACCTCTCCAAGCTGTGTACTTGGTAGGTCTCCAGACATTCATGTGAACATAATCAAGAACTCCACTCATACAATGGATAGTTGTGCCAAACTTTGCTTTTGTCTGCTTGCCCAGATCACAATGCTCACCGAACTCTAACTTGCAGGCGATAGCACCCATAAAAAACCTTTGCTCCGTCATTGTCTGCAAAGATTTTTCACATTTATGCGTCAACCGCATATGCCACAATTTGGTAGTCTCTCTAGCAAACTTCGTTGTAGCCTTTGACATGGCCACATCACATGTAACTGTACTACCCTGCAAGAAGTACAGGTTACTTCGTCGAGTACCCTTTAGTAATACCATTGCACCAACCATAACCTTTAGAACACCATTCTGAGCTACTACCTTGTAACCTTTGGCTTCTAAAGTACCAAGTGAAATAAGGTTCTTCTTCAAATCAGGAACATATCTTACATTCCTCAACTCTCTTATCTTTCCATCAAACATCTTCAATCGAATAGTACCTATCCCCAATACATGACAAGGTTGATCATTCCCCATCACTACTGCACCATTATCTAGCCTTTTAAAGCTAGAAAACCATTCCCTTATGGGACACACATGATAAGTACCAGCCGTATCTAATATCCACTCTTTAGCATTAGTGGAACAATCGATGGATGAAACAAATAAAGAGTAATCAGAACCATCATCTTCATCTCTATTATTACTTGCAATATTTACCTCAGAGTTATTCTTCTTGTCCTCTGCCTTGGCTTGAAGACAATCTTTCTTCCAATGCCCTTTCTCATGACGAAAGGAACATTCATCTTTTGCTAGAAACCCCCTCTTCGGCTCCCTACGAGACTCACCCCTACTATTGTAGCTTCCCCTTGCCACTAAGACCTCTGGTGTTGAGCTTTTGGACTCTTCTTTGTCCTTCTTCATACACGCATGATTTAACAATGCTGCAGAAATCTCACTATACACCAACTTATCTTTTCCATATGTAAGTGTGATAGCCAAGTGTTCATATTCGTCTGGTAACGAATTGAGGAGACACACTGCCTTGCTTTCATCACTTACATCTGCTCCAAGATTCACCAAGTCGGCAATTACCTTGGTAAAATCATTAAGATGCTCCGCCATGGAAATACCTCTTCTCATATCTATTAGATAAAACTTTCGAAGTAGATAGTTTTTATTGTGGATAGTCTTTGTCATGTACTTCTCCTCCAATTTTCGCCACATCTCCTTTGCAGAAGCATCATTCATCACAAGGTATTTAATGTCTTGAGCCAAACACGATCTTATGATTCCACAAGCTCGTTTGTTCATCTTCTTCCAATCCTTCTCTTCCACACCTTCTGGCTTATCCTACAGAACATCTTCTAGGTCTTGTTGACATAGAGCATCCATTACCTCACACCTCCACATACCAAAGTTATTGGTGCCGGTAAACTTCTCTACATCAATCTTTGCGTGATGGAAAACCATTGTCTTGATTTCCTCTTTCGAATCCTTCGAATTCAATTCTTTTGCCATCTTACCACCAACTTTCATGCACTAAACAATCACCAACCGAAGGTAACCAAATCTGAAATTCACACCAGAATTTCAACAAACACCTTCTATGCAACCCACGAACAAAAGGTAGAACCTTGGACTTGAAACACAATTAAGAAACTCACTGCGGGATTTCTTCAAACACCTTCAAGACGCTCAAGATCTAACCGAAGCTCACAAGAAAAATCCAAGATTGGATTTTTACCGAAATTGAGAAAACAAAACCGTCAACTTCAAAGAATTACTGGGAACAGAATACTTTGAAACAGAAAATGTACCATACACCGTTGGAAAGCCTGAAGACTCTTCTTTCCAACCCAAAATACGGATCAACGTTTTGATATCCGAGAACAGAGTTATGGCCGTTTTACCACAGAGTATCGAATCTGGACAGATTCCTCAAAACCCTTTAACCAATGTTCTGCAATCCCTCTTTAACCCAAAGAACTAACCTTCGGCTCTGATGCCACTTGTTGTGCGCAGCGGAAACTAATGCACAAATATGATGATTGAACTAATGTATGAAAGTAAAACGAAAACGACAAAATAAACAAGCAACCACACACAAGACACAAGATATACGTGGTTCGACAATATGCCTACGTCCACGGGGAGAAAGGATGATGCTTTTCTTATCTAGACAATTGTACAAGCCCTCACGAAGAAACCGAAGTCTTCTTCCTCACAAAGTTCTCTCAAACTCTCTAATGGCTTCTCACAATCTCTCTCTTAGAAAAATTCAGGTTTTGTATCACTTCTATTTGGCTTTATAATATAGCCTTACAATAGACCACGAATTTGGGCCCAAACAGGCCCATATTGCACATAAAACCCAACACAGGGCAGTAGAGTACCATTAATTAAAGCCAAAGTTTTACCCATGTTCAGCTGTAAGAGCTGCTTGAACCATATCAGGTTAATGGTTGAATAAGGCCATTGAAATTGCCATTTCAAGACACTCAGCTGGAGGATTAGTTTTATTTTCTGACAAGTACTAAAAAATGAGTTGTATCTTCAGCTTGGAGACCACAAAGAACACAAAGAGGCTAAATGTAGGAGAGTTTAGTTGATAAAGAAACCCTGACTGGAAGCTTGATAAAGAGTTTAGTTAATAAAGAATACCACAAAGAACATAAAGAGGTCGGCTGAATATAGGAGAGTTTAGTTGATAAAGAGTTTAGTTTATGCCCTTAACCCGACAACAACTCATGGATCGGATCCAAGCTCAAAAGAAGATGAATCTCTGGACCAACTCTCTAAAGAACTTGGTTCAACAAGCAACGGTGCATGCTTAATATCTGATGGAAGTAACCGACATATCATGTCCCGTGATGGACTACAGACCATGTCTGATGAACTACATTCCGTTGAAGGTTGGCCCGAGGTTGTACTCGAGGTTGAGATATTGTTTTGTCCATCTTAGGTAAAGAAGGGTGTTGTGTTTTGCAGGGTGAAGGTAGGCCGCATGGGGTTTCTCTAATCTCCATTGGAGAAGAGTTGGGTTCATCCACTGTTCGTGGTAAAAGGCATACTAGAGGTCGTTTCCTGCCATGGCGTGTTACTATTTGTAAAGGTAGGGAAAGGTGTGGTGAGGGATGAAGGTTTGGTTGGAGAGGTAGTTTTTTTTTTTTCAAAAAAAAAAAAAAATTAAAACAAATTTTATTGATAAAAAATTGAGGAATTATACAAAGTTAGAGGACAAACGTGCTACAAACTGCATTGCAAGCCCTTTCTGAATAGTAAAACCAATCCTACGAAATACATATTCATTGGAAGCCGCCATCATCACATTGCTATTCATCACCTTTTGTACCCTACTAAGAAGTTCAACTGCTTCTAGTGCTACAAACCTAAAAGTGTCAAAAGCAAAAGCAATGAAGCAATGCTGGTTAGCTGCACATGTTCCCTCGTGTTTCTGTACCTTAGTTGCAGTTGCATGAATGGCTGCCTGACCGACTTTGAAATTTCCATTACCAAATCTCATCATCGGAGATGCCCCTGTGGTGTCAACACATGCATGTTTCCCTTTTAACCAATTGTATATCAAAACATCAGCTGGACGTAGTGTTGATATGTCTTCTGATGAATCTGTAAGAAAATTGACCGAAACCTCTTTCTTAACCTTTATTCCTGCTCGAGTGCTCGCCATACCACATCATACAATATATCACGCACATGATCGTGTCTGTATTTAAAATCGGGGTAATACTTACAATGTACAGCATGGTCCCCAAAGGCGTCCAGTCGACTCCTTTTTTTTTTAATGCAAAACAAATTTTATTGATAAAAATTTGAGGAATTATACAAAGTTAGAGGACAAGCGCGCTACAAACGGAGCTATAAGCCCTTTTTTGGGGTAATCTTGTTTGTTTTATCTATTACTTTACTAGTATATATGTTGTACCACATTCACATAAATTTTGTGCTTCCTTTCCTTGTATCATTTGGTATCATATCTACGGTATTAAGGATCTAAAGATTCACAATATGGCTATGTTAGGAAAGAAAGCATTATCCTCAGTCACTTTGGGCGTTGCAAATGAAGGCTAAATATTTGTATAGAGGGGATTTTTTTACGGCAACTCTTAAATCAAGTGCCACCAAGGTATGGAAGGATATCATGCAGCTAAGAAGTTTAATGTAGCTAGGTCTAAAATGGGAAGTTGGGGATGGGTTCTTTATCAATGCAAGGACCGGTCATTGGATACCTGGCAAAACTATTCCTTGGACTATGCCTCAAAAACTGCTTAGATTGCCTTTTTACTAGAGTTCATGAGTTCATTGATGATGAAACTAGAACTTGGAACTATGAACATGTTACCAGATTTGGCCTCCTCACTTGGCCAAGAGAATTTTATCCATCCTTTTATCAGAACAATCAAAAGTTGATACACAGATTTGGCACCCTGATGAATATGGAAGGTGTACAGTTAAGTGTAATACCCGGTATTTTGATAGGCTTGTGCTTAATAGAAATTGGATTTCAATTTGGACTTCTTTGACTATATAAATAGGTTTTATAAATGGGATTAGTATCATGTCTTTGGGCTTTATTTTAAACTCATCTTTAAGTCCACATAAATAAATATTAGTATATATAATATTCTTAGTTATTAAATCAAAAAGAAAAACCCTAGATCTCAAACTTGAAGAGAAATATATGGATTCCCGTTTTTGATAACACCCTGTTAGTATTTCGGCCATAACTCTCTCTACAGAACTCGGAATGACATGAATCTTACGTCATTAGAACCCTATTGAAAATACGCATCTGAGCATATAAAGTAGAGTATGTGAATCTTCCGGACGTGATCTGTACAACTGATTCTTTGGAGGTCAGAAAATCTGTGACTGGATTACAGTATGGTGGTTTTGAGTTGTGTTCTTCGTATATTTGGTGTTTGGTGGTCTTCTTATGAGGCAAGTTATATTACTTGATGTTTTCTCTTAATTTTCAGATTAGGTTGAAGTGTTAGTTTGGTTATTAAGTTTGGGATAGTAGAATAATAATTGATTCTCATGAAAATACATGTTTTAATAATTAGAATTTGATAAATATGCAAACTTGTTAATATTTAGTTATTAATATTGCTGAAATTTATATTTTAAAATATGTTATTATTGGATTTGAATATTTGACTTGGTATTGAAATGTTTGATTGAACCCATTGGTTATGGACTTTCTTACTTTAGAAATTCTTGAACTTGACATCATACACGTTTATGTTGTTCGTCATATATATTTATATGGATAATGATTGGAATAGAATGGTTGGATTGAACCATGTGTTGGATTAGATTTGGGCGTGTTAAACAAATTAACACCGGACCCGTATGATGGGGAGACGTCCCGGAGTGTTGTCACATGACATAACTCAATGAGTGTATGGCGTGAAGCGTACGACTCGGTGCTACTGCACAACTTATATATATGAATTTCATGTGAGTGTATGGCGTGAAGCGTACGACTCGGTGCTACTGCACAACTTATATATATGAATTTCATGTGAGTGTATGGCGTGAAGCGTACGACTCGGTGCTACTGCACAACTTTATATATGAATTTCATGTGAGTGTATGGCGATGATGCGTACGACTCGGTGCTACTGCACAACTTGGCACTTGATGCATGGATTTGGATTGATGTAATATGATGGATTGGAATTACTGGATAAGGACTTGATCCGATATTGCAGACTGATTAATTGATTGATTGATTGATTGATTAATTGAAATAGATTTTGATTATTCGATTATTGGAACTGGACATTGCGGATTACCAGAGAATGATCTTGTTGATTTATTTATCATTGTGTTAAATGCTAAAATAAATTAATTATTATTTATAATTGTTTATCTTTAGGATGCGCGGATTCCTTTTCTGGGAATTAAGATCGAACCTCAAGTTCTGTAACTTGCTGGCGTTTAACGTCTTCCTTTTTCCCTTTTCAGGATACAAGTGTTTTAGAGATGAAGTATTCGATAAGAGCTTAGTGGAGGTTGTCTTGAGTTGCTCATATGTCTAGTTGGAGTTTGATGAGTTGTAACCTTCGGGCATGACTCTGATGTATATTTATATAGTTTGTATTTTGTTTAGTCTTCCGCTGTTAATTTAATATTTGTTGTTTATTTTATTATGTTCTTCTGTGGTCTAGAGGTGTGATATCACGTGATAGTAGTGTGACCCTACGGTCCATGGAGGACATATGTAGATCATTATGACTCTGTTACCCGATTTTGGCCTAGCCAGCTAGGATCGGATTTCAGGGGCGTTACATTAAGTCTGCTTACAATTGCATGTTGGCCTCCAATGATGAAGATTATGTTGCTACTCATGCGGTGTTTAAGAACATTTGGCGGTTAGATGTACCTTAGAAGTGTAAGTTCTTTATTTGGCAAATTTGGAGAAATGTTTTACCAGTGGCTGACCTCTTAATAAAGAGACATTGTCAGGTTCCAGTTACATATGAGCTTTGCCATATACACAAAGTAACTGTATTCCATTTGTTTATTGATTGTGATTATGCGCGAGCAGTTTGGTTGGCGTTGGACTTGCACTGTACAATATAGACAGAGATACCAACAGGCTACCGATATGATGCAAACCATTGGAACACAGCTTCAACACATGGCATCAAACGTTGGTATTATTCAACTCTTTGTAGTAGGACTTTGGGAAATATGGATGGCTAGAAATAAAACAAGGTTTCAGGGTGAAAAACAATTAGGGGTGGCAATCTGACCTGCAACCTGAAAACCCGACCTAAACCCGAGCTGTTTAAATCAAGTTTGAGTTGAACATTTTTGAGTTTCGGGTATATAACAGGTAAACCCGATAAACCTAGTTTCTTATCAGGTCCATGTATCGGCTATTAACCTGTTGGGTTTACATGAAACTTGATAGAAAGCAATTTAGCATATTGTAGATCCAACTACCACTCTCTCTCTCTTCTTTCATAAAGTAAATCATACAAACCTTTTTTAAAAATTCAGATCATTCTTCAAACAATTGTTTATCTCAAGTCATATTTCTTCTTTCTTTTTCTCAATTAAGCACTTCTTTGGTAGATTCAGATCTGGATATAAATTAGACATCAACAATTTTACAACTCACATCATAATTAACAAGGGATTCCTTTTCTATAACTTTCCAAGTTGTTCATAAGTAAAAAATTTCTTTGCTACCCATGGAAATTTTATGGGGTTTTAGTGTAATCTGAGTTTCCATGTACAGAGATGCATTTTGACTTTGTTATATGGAAAAAAAAAAATCAAAGATATGATACATGGTCTCAATTTCAAACCATATTTGTTAATAATATTGTGTTTTGTTAATTGTTCTTCTTGATTTTTCAATTTTTGATCTACTATGTGAAATGAACGAATTTGTTTTTATGGTTGTCCACAAAATTTTGTTTCAAATCTCAAACTCTTTTTAGGTTAAACTTGATCTTTTCAATAGAAAGTTAAATCAGGTCAGGTTCGGGTCGACCTGATAACCTGACAGGCCGGATTCATGTTTGGATACCCAACCTGAAATACCTTATCAGGTCAGATCCAGTCTTGAGTTCTAGACGTGCCAACCCGACAGACTCGACCCGATCCGACCTGATTGCCACTCCTAAAAGCAATGACCACTTCGAAGTGTGCTAGCGATTAAAAGAATGATTGGTATTAGAAATACATAGAGTAGTGTTAGTAATTCTCAGATCAAGGTGGCAAAGATTTCTCACAAGGTCTTCAATCAGTGGCGTAGCCAGGATTTTGGGTGAGGGTGCGCAACAAAATCTTATTATTTGCCTAAAAATTTTCATCACCTGAAAACTCGATCAATAAGAAATATATACACAAATTCCACAAAAAATAAAAATTATATAAAATATTTTTTATAATTGCATGACACATTTTTTCAATCAAACAATCAACCCTTATTAAACAAAGTTGTTAAGAATTGGAGAGCTTAAACAATTAATGCTTAATTGCCTACTACCTAACCTAATAGCTTGTTCGAGACCATTAATAAAATTAGAAATTAAACAAAATTCAAAACTTGGAGAGATATTTACATTCTTATAGAATAATAGAAGTTTAATTATAATTAGAAAGTAATATAACCAATAATATCTAGATTGTAGATATGTAAGGATATTTATAACAAAATAAGTAGTAAATCTTGCTGATATAGCTAATAATTAGGATTAAAATAATTTACTAGCCAATCAAATAAAGTTACATATATATATTTATTTCCTAAAATATAGGTTGTCATATGTGAGTAGAAAATAGGGTAATTTCTCGAATAAGCATAGGTTTATGAACTTTCTTCCCAAAGAAGCACATTTGACTGCAATCTTCCCCAACAAGCACGTTTTGGACTTTGACTTATTAATTGGACATTTCTACCCTTATGACAACTTTAAGCCATCACATCATATTTTTTGTTTGATTGATTTTCTCTCTCATCATTAAATTCAGCAAAGTAAACTCTCGCCGTTAGATGAAAAAGCAACTTTGATTACCACCGTTGGATGAAATAACACAGAAACCAGCATTCTCAATCCTCCACATCACACTACTCTATCCTCCACCCAGAAAAGATAAAAACAATTGTCTTACCTTAAAAGAGAAGTAAACCAAACTTTTCTCTGTTCTTCTTCTTCACCTTCTTTGTTCATCACAGAGAATGAACAAGAAGATAACCTCTTTTCATCAGATCACATTCTTTTTGTCGTAAAGTTTCGATTTTTTTTTTTTTTTGACGTTGGGGTTTTCATCGGTATTATTTTCATCATGGGAAAAAAAGGAAGCAATAAGGGCAAGCAAGTTATGAACGTTTTTCAGATTCCTGGTAAGTTTTAAGGTTTGAAGGTTGTAATGTTCATTTATAATGATAATGGGGGGTTTGATTTCAGTGGCATCAATACCAATCATTGGTATTAAAGTTGTCTGTTTTAGGTTTCAATCTCAGTGGCATTAAAGTATTCACTCACACACACCCACCAGCTTAAATGCAAGCATTCAATTGTGGGTGGGGTTTCAACTCTAGTTGATTGTTGGGTTGGGGGTATGAAAACCCCAGAATTTGGTTTATGGGTTTCTAGTATGTTGTTTTCAAGCTTTAAATCACTAGTGTCTACCGTTTATTGGTCTTTGTCTCTGTTTTTATGGGGGGTTTTGAAGTTTTTTATCTAATGATTAGAAGATCTAAAAGTGGGTTTATCATGTGGTACTGATTATCACTTTGACATACATTCTTAAATTTCTAGACGATAAACTGTCAACTGTAACCGTTAATACTGATATTGTAGCCGATAACGTCAGTACACTCGTTTATAGAGATGTGATATTAAACCCATTTTAATTGATGTTATGCAGAGAACACATTTAATATCATATTCCAATATGGTGGGCAATTGGTTGTTACAGTTGAAGAAGTTGAGATTGCATATGTACATGGTGAGTCAAAAATAAGGATCGCTAATAACAAGACATCCTATGGAGACTTCTTGGAATTGGTTGAATCCTTATGTAAGGCACCAAGAACAACTTGGTCAATGCGAGTTGTAATCAACAATAATCCAACTAAGGTTGAATGCGAAGATTATTACATGGTAATGATTGCATACATTACAAATTCAGCTGCAATGGTGATTTCTATTTGGGTGGTTGATCATTTAACACCAGTTATGATACAGTTAGAGACTAATGAAGCCTCAAGCCAAGTGAGTGAGATACCAAGAGAGCTGCCCAAGGGGGATCCCAAAACTAGTCAATCTTTGAAGAGAAAACTTTTCCCTGAACCTGTTGTCAATAATCTAGGCTTGGGTAGGAAACCAGACTACTCTTCTTTTTGTACACCCACAAAACCTTTCCATGTTCCTGATGAATATAGGTTGGAAACTCCTTCTCAAGACCCAAGTTATGAAGTGACTGTAAAGGGAAAGGGGCACTCAAATGACCCTTTAGTCTTGGAAACCCCTCCCCCTAATGTTCAAGTGAGAGATGATGTTTACATTCCTCAACCTCCAGTTAACTTGACTCTCGTATCGGCTAGAACAGCATCTGGATCGCCTATATGTGTACAGAAATCGGCTAGACGTGGTAATCTTGAAGACATAGCAGGGATTCTACCTGATATGCGTAGGGATAATGGTTTTGGGGATTCAGATGAAATGGAAAGTGTAGAAGAAAGATTAGATCCAGAGATAGAGAGAAGCCAAGAAGAAGTATTGGATGATGACAATGAGGGTGAATGTGAGGAAGGCCAATGGGATTCAGAAGAGGATGTGTTCGACTCAAATAGTGATTACTCTTATAATCATTCGATAGACTTGAAGATGAGTTTGAATCTGAGATGTATACTGACAGCCAGCCAATGTTTGGTCCTACACCACCTCCTCCATCTCATAATGAAGATGATGGTGTCATCCAATCTTCATCTGAAGGCATTGGTGAGATGAAAACACCACTTCTTGACACCCAAGATCAAGAATTTGAGAATGAAATGTACAATGACAGCTACCCAATGTTTGGTGATCTATCGACACAAGAAACCGTGCATAGCGAAGATGTGGTAACGGATAGAAATGCTACTGAAGCGGATACGCGGTGCAATCTAGAGGATCGTTTCGCTCGAGTAGGGGATTACGTCAACAATCAACCACAACATAACACTGTGCCGCTACAAGACAACCCTCCAACTCCTACCACTGTGCCACTTCAAGACAACCCTCCAGCTCTGACCACTGTACCTCGTGATACAGATGTACCATTTCCCAACAATGTGCCACTCCAGAAGAATGTAAGAGTTACGGAAAACCGCGATAACGATGGGACTCCAAATTGTACACAGATTGGGTTTTAGCCATGTCCATATTAAAGTGGATTCACAGACTCTGTTTCATTTTATTATTGGTCACCAAGAACCTACAACACAAGTGAGATGTCTTTGGAAGGATATACGAGGAATTCTCAACAAGATGGATAATGTTACTGTTCGTTGGAAGTACAAATAGAGTAATGGAGCCGCAGATGTACTAGCACACCACACAATGATCTAAACTACAACACTACACCAAAATCAAGTTGTTCGACCAATTTCAATAGAGATTATTCCTGATGAGGTCAGACCTTTATTAGGCATGTTTGGGTTTTTTTATGGTTGCATCCACCCCAATTTTATGTAAATATCTTATGTATGCATGATGCACAATGTACTACTACTAGTCGATTAGTTCCAAAGTAATAAGAATTTTCAGTTATAAAAAAAAAAAAAATAATAAAAAAATTGGTATCATATCCATGTCATTCCACATGGGCTTTATCTCGTGAGAGTAAATTCTTCTAGGTGTTGACGAAAATGAGGACTTTGCAACAACTCCAACAAACCCTCAGGAACATAGGTGAAAATATCGAATAATCTCGAATATCCGAACCTTGAAAAAACGGATTATTCCACGAATATCCCAAAGCCAGTGTCGAAATGGGGAGGTTTGGCAAATATGGTTCTCGCGAAATATTGCCCGAATATTCGCGGATATTTCGAAAAAAATTGAGAAAATGGGGAGGTTTTCTGCTATTGTCATGTTTTTCTTCTGGTTTCAATGTATAAACTTATAATTAAAAGAAAGACATACATTACATATTAAACACACAACAAATCATACAAGGAAGCTAAGACGAAACTATTATACAAGATAGTTTTACTTCATAGTTCATACATGTACAATGATTGATATGATATATTGAACAAAAAAAAAAAAAATAAGGAAACAAGTTTGTTACTTTTGTGGTTCTTCCCTCCCTTGCCAAGTCATTGAAAACGATGAAATGATATCAATAGCCAAAACTGAATGACAAGAAGGCATGACCTACAGATATCATAAATGCATTAGGTCTATCAAGCTTATAAGATCGAATTAATATAATATAACATGATACTAACCTTGAAATTTAAAGAGACAACTATAGATCATCCAAAAAAGCTAAGGGGTCGTCACTATCATAATCAATCTCTTCATGTGGTGTTCGACTAGATGACGCTCGACTAGAAAATAAAGTTTGCTCCCGTCATGACACCTGGAGTGCCCTCTCCAACTCCTCCTGCTCCAAGTAATCGGGATCCTGTGTGGAACGCCTAAGTGCCTCCTCCAAGTCTCGTTGCTCTCGAGTCGTGTCGTCCTCCTCCTGAACCTCCGCATCTCATTGTGTAGAAATCCCTGCAGTCACCGCCTGTCATTGTCGTGGCTCATTTGGTTGTGTTCTCGGTCTTCCTCTTCCTCTATGCCCTACAACAACTTATCGTGCAGTTCGCTCTTACAAATGTTGTTGTATACACAACCGCACATCTTCAGAAACTTGTGTGCAAGCAACAACATTTGTCCCAACTCCAGCTAAATGCTCCTTCAAACGAGTAACCCATCCACCTCGTATATGCTTCTCACAAAACCCACAAACTGGCTTCCTAGAATCACCCCCATCCATGTAACCATATTCCCACCCGATGTCAACTCTCCCACTACCCCTATTGTAACAGGGTTATTTTCTGACACGTTTTCTGCCCTGTTATGCCACTAGAAACTCACTCTAGTCTCAGGCCACACACACACTTGCACTCTCAATTAGACTACTGAACTGGTTTGTAAGGCCGCAACCATTTTTATTCCTTTACACTTGGAGAATACAACACTCACTCAATTTGTCTTCCCAATCAGATCAAGTCTGGTTTTATAGACCAGCAAACTGTACACATGTCAAGGTGTGACAAGCCCACACCATAGCCTTATTACAAGTGTTCCATCAAACACTCAATCTTTGCCATGTGTGGCAGTTCCGTAACCGCCAATAACTACCCAGATCTGTTGGCAACTTGCTGCTTATGTGTTGCACACTTGTCTGCCCAACAAACACATCCCAACACTTGTCAAGCCTTGCCAACGAATGTCTGCCACATGTGAGCGGTTACCAACTGTCGTAACCGTCGTAACCGCTCCCAAGCCACCTGGACTCAATGCAATGTCCAGCACACTGCCTCCATGTATTCCCAACACTTAGCCAAACGAACCATCATCAATGCACCAGCATGATCTGCCTTGCCGCCTGACAAGAATGCATCGCGGTATTGCCCACCGTGCCTTGGTTCCTTGTAATCTGACAATGCCCACACCGGGGCTGCATTCTGACATGCCCTCAAGCTTGTCAGAAATGCTCAAGGCCAAAAGGTCTAACAAACCCTCCTGCCTTTAAAACCTGATGTCCTCATCAGCACTTAGCCAAATAGGCCTGGATATCCTTCTCAAACTGTCACAATGTCACGTCATTTTCCCATGTAGCGTCTGCCTCAGATGTACCCTTCTATTGAATCAAATATGACGTCCGTCTGTTCTGTCTACTCTGCCCCTCCATCTTGTGACCAAGTATCTTCTCAATCATCTTGTCGAAGTGCTTCTGAACAGTAGGCGGTGCTCTCTTCTTTGACCCATGCCTGCCCTTGTCCACCAAGTCAGGATGATACGGCTTTAGGTAGCTTACATGAAAGGTTGGGTGAACTTTCAGTCTGTCCGGCAAGATCAACCTATAGGCAACCTTCCCAACTCGCTTCATGACCTCAAAAGGTCCATCATACCTTGGAATTAAACCTCTGTGAACTGTCTTACTACTGACCTTCTTCCAAATCTGTGGAGTAAGCTTTAACATTACCTTATCTCCAATTTGAAACTCAACATCACGTCGCCCCTGGTCAACATACTTCTTCATACGCTTTTGGGCCTTTGCAAGACTATCCATAGCATCTTCAAGCGACTCTTGCTTCGAACGAGCAAATCTGTAAGCCGCAGGACAACTTCCTTCAGACTTTGTCTTTGCCACCTCATGGGGAGTTAGAGGTTGTTGGCCTGTAGCCAACTCAAAGGGACTCAACCCGGTTGAAGAACTTTTGTGCAGATTGTAGCAAAACTGCACTGTGTCTAGCAATTCTACCCAATTCTACTGGTTCGCTGTCACATAGTGCTTCAAATACTCTTCTAGAAAGCCATTCAATCTCTCCGTCTGACCGTCAGTTTGAGGGTGATTGGCTGTGCTAAACTTCAATTCAGATCCCAATAATCTGAACAAGACAGTCCAGAATCTGCCAGTAAACCGTGTGTCACGGTCGCTTACAATATCCTCGGGTATCCCCCAATACTTCACAACATATTGAAGAACAACTCCGCTGTTGTATCTGCATCGCAATTGTTAGGGGGCAGGGATAAATGTAGCATACTTTAGAAAAGCGATCAACAACTACCATTATCGACTTGTATCCTTTAACTTTTGGGAAGCCACTAATGAAATCCATGGATACGCTGCACCAAGGCTTCTCTGGAATGGGTAATGGTTGAAGTAAACCCGCTGCTTTCTTCTTCTCAGTCTTGTCTTGTTGACACATAAGACATGTCTTCACATATAACTCAACATCGTCCTCCATCTTTGGCCAATAGTAATTTCTAGCCAATAGAGCCAACATCTTTTCTCTTCCTGGATGACCAGCCCAGCGACAATCATGAGTTTCCTTCATCAAATTTCTGCGCAAATCGCTGCTAGGGACATAGAGTCTCCCCCTTTAGCATAGAGGATGCCCTCATCCTCCCAAAACTTACGGACAATGCCTTCACGCACCTGTTGAAGCAACGTCATTGCTGTCACGTCCTTCTCCATCTCTTTCTTGATTTTGGGCAGAAAATCTGTTTTAATCGTCATGAGAGCATTCACAATCTCCACAACCTTTCTGCTCAATGCATCAGCAACCTGGTTGCACCGACCAGGTCTGTGCTCAATGGACACATCAAACTCAGCCAGGAACTCCAGCCAGCATGCTTGCTTGGGTGATAACTTCTTCTGTGTAGTGAAGAACGTTATCGCCACATTGTCAGTCCGCACCACAAACGTCGTACCCAGTAGGTAATGACGCCATACATACAAGCAATGAATGACCGCTGTCATTTCCTTCTCATGGACAGTGTATCGCTGCTCCGCACCATTTAACTTTCGAGTTTCATAGGCAATAGGATGCCCCATTTGAACCAGCACTCCTCCAATAGCCTGGTCTGACGCATCAGTATGCACCTCAAATGGAACCGAAAAATCTGGCAAATGCAATACAGGTTCGGATGAAACTGCCTTCTTCAGATCATCGAACGCCCTTTGACAATCTTCTGTCCATGTCCATTTTCTGTCTTTTCTCAACAAATCAGTCAGTAACGCCACCCTTTTAGAGTAGCCCATGATAAATTTGCGATAATAATTGGCTAAACCCAAAAATGAGCGAAGTTCGGCCACCTTAGATGGCGCAGGCCATTCCACAATAGCCTTGATCTTCCGTTCTTCCATACGGACCTGACCATGTGTGATAACATGCCCCAGAAACGATATAGTCTTTTGGGCGAATTCACACTTTTCCTTCTTTACATACAATTCATACTCCCTAAGTCTGGTCAGAACATTTCGAAGGTGTTCTTTGTGTTCTTCTAAAGTCTGACTATAGACTACAATATCATCTAAATACACCACAACAAAACGATCAATGTAATCAGAAAGAAAATCATTCATTAAGTTACAAAAGGTCACTGGTGCATTAGTTAATCCGAATGGCATCACCAGATATTCATATGACCCATACCGAGTCACCATAGCAGTCTTTGCCTCATCTCCTGGGGCAATACGCACCTGATAGTAGCCTGAACGGAGGTCCAACTTGGTAAAGTACTTTGCCTTGGACAGTCGGTCGAACAAGTCCGCCACCAATGGAATTGGATACTTGTTCTTCACGGTCAGTTTGTCCAGCGCTCTATAGTCTACACACATTCGAAGAGACCCATCTTGTTTCTTCTGAAAGAGCACATGTGCGCCATAAGGAGCCTTTGATGGCTGAATATACCTAGCCTCGAGGAATTCAGTCAATTGCCTTCGTATCTCTTCAAGTTCTTTCGGGGCCATGCGGTAAGGAGCCTGGGCAGGAGGGCGTGCACCAGGAACCAGTTCGATCTGATGATCGATATTGCGTCTGGGAGGCAACTTCTTTGGCAATTCAGCATGCATGATGTCCACGAACTCGTCAAGAACACTAACCACAGAATCTGGAACTTCCATCTGCTTGCCTGGTTTGATTTCTACCAAGGCAGCCAGAAAAGTTTCAACCCTTTACGCAATCCTCTTTACTTGAACAGCGGATAGCATACTAACATCACTCTTTGATTCAGACTTCATTTCATCCTTGATTTGTACCGAAGGAACAACATGTATAAATCCTGGTTTTGTTGGATCCATCACCATGATACCATTCATGTGAGGTACGATCGCCATCATATTATCCAACAAGAAGTCATATCCAAGTATAACCTGGAAATCATCTAACGAATAGCAAGTAGATCAATAGAACCAGACCAATAACCAAGTTGTATTCCAACAGTAGCCATACCTTTGCTTCCGATTGGATCATGGTTCACAACTTTCACTTGACTCGGGTCATGACTTAGTTTGATCTTCAAACTTTCGGCCGCAGATTCTGAGATGAAGGAATGAGTGGCACCAGAGTCCAACATGGTCGTTACTTTACCGCTGTTAGTCAACATATAACCAACCGTTATCCTTGGATCTACAAACATCAACTGCGTACTCTTCTTTGAATGCGTGGCAGCATTCAAATGGACAAGAGACGGAGGCGTTTCTGCCACAATTGCATTCAAACAGACAAGGGGATTGCAGCGAGGCAACTCCACCATAGCATTATCCCCATAAGCAACCAAAACATTAAGTTTTTCCTTCTTCGGGCAATCTCTAGCACGATGCGGACCATCACAGATGAAACAACCTTTGTTTTGGCTATCCTTAGGCTTTTCACCCGGTTTGGTCTGCGTCTTGTTCTCCTTATTGTACTTTCTGTACTATTCTCTCTTGCCGTCAGATTCCTTGTCTTTGTCCTTCTTGTACTTCTTGCTACTTTCACCGGTAGTAGAAAAAATGGTCTTGAAATCAACCAAAGCGTCCGCTGTTGCTATGGCCGAGGGTAAGTCTTTAACACCTTGCCTCCTCAACTTTGCTTGAGCCCATGATTGGAGACCAGTTGTAAAGAACAACTTGTCTTCTTCGGAATTGTTCTTGATTTCAAGCATCAAGGATGTGAACGCCTTCACATACTCCCGAACTGTACCAGATTGTTTCAACTTTCACAAAGCTTCCTTTGCAAGCCACGCTACATTGCTTGGCAGGAACTGCTCCTTGAGTTCATTCTTCAGTGCGTCCCACATCACGATCTTGGGTCTACCAGCAGATGCATCATCATCTACCCGAGATCACCACCACAATTTGGCATCACCAGACAAGTACATCCTGGTCAGAGTGACTTGTTGCTCGATTGGGGTACTAAAAGCAGCAAAATATTGCTCCATATCCCATAGAAAGTTCTCAAGTTCCTTCGCATCACGAGCACCAGAAAAGGCCTTAGGTTTGGGCACTTTCTTGAGAACGTTCATCTGAGTCCCACCATTCATCGCCCGCTTCAAAACACTCAATTCATCAGAAGAATTCTACGCCAATTGCTCCATGTCATGGGACAAGTTGTCGAACAGTGACGATAACTCAGTTTGCCTCTTGTCAATGGCTTCAAGACGTGCCATTAAAGAGACCAACAGAGTCTGTCCGTCAGACTGGACATCTCCTCCAACACTAGTCAGTTCTGTCAAAGTTTGCTCGATCCGTGTAACACGCTCTGCCATCAAAATGTTACCACCTGCCATCTTCGAAACTTCAGCTTTGATACCACCTGCCATGTCCCTAACAACATATACACAAGTAAAATTTATTGTGAAAACTTATAACAACAAGATATTCATAATACAAAAGATAGTTTATTTATTTGAAATGCAAAAGAAAGTTTATTCTGTCTGATAGAATAAGTTTACAACAAGTAAACACAAACAAACTTGTAACAACTCCACATAAACTTTTATTTATTTCTAATATAAGAACTAAACACAAACAAACTCACAACAACTCAACCCAAAGTTTTATTTTAATAATCAAAATAAAAGACATGCTAACCCCAGAATGATAGACGCCCAAATTAAAACCGATGAGCTTCGAGTCGCATACCTTTGGGGATGAACTCAGTACAGTAATATTCCCATGACATTGTTTGCTCGTACGACCTGAATTGGTCAATATGCATATCATATGGATCTTGATCCATACAATACGGAGCAAATGATTCAAAGATAGGAAATCCCGAGTATTGTTGAACCAACATTAATGTATCGGCTGACTGCATGTCCGACCCACTCGTCATTGGGGCCAACCAACTCTCTATATTAGGAAACCAAGAACACATCTGTCAGTGGCGGGAGTCTTACATCCAAGCGAGAGGTCAGACCAATCCCATTCATCCTGCCACTGGAATCTGGTTGGGTTTGGTAAGATGGTACACTAGAATCATCACTTTGTCCCCATGATGAACCCATGTTACCATAAGAAAATTGAGGGTAAACATAGGTAGGTTGGATGTTGCCTTGAGATTAAGGGAGGTTCCATGAACCTTGGGAAGAAAGCTGGTCAGGAATGTTCCATGAACCTTGGGAAGATATCCTAGATGATTCTGTTTCCGTTTTAGGATGCGGTCTTTTCTGTTGAGGTCATTTTCCTCCTCTTGATTTCTGTGAAGCATGGTCTTCATCTTGGGTGGCAAAAAGAAATTGAGTCTCCCCCGTGAAACGGATCGCTTCTGGGGTGCGCTCTCTTGGTGAATCATTGGCTTCTGATCTTCCCCTTTGACGACCAACATCTAGGTTTTGGTCACCGCCTCCAGCATCATTAACATCGGAAGGTGAACATGAACATGAAATTGATTTACTTCTGAACAAGTCACTACCATCACCACGAATATTGGGATGGTCCCCAACGGGGTCATCAAGAGAATCGCAGACGTCAAACATTGTGTGTCGTGGTTCCTCGTGCAAAATATTGTCTTCAACCTTCACATTGAGCCTCACAACAATTTCCGCATTTGGGATCCGAGGTGTTTGATCCAGTTTGAGATCAAGTCCATCTTCGTTGACGATGATCCAATCCATCGGTGCATCATCGTCATCGTTATCGAGGTACAATTCAGTGAGGTCAACTAAATCTTTGTCAATTTCCGCCACCCTTCTTGTATGTTTTGCTTTCAGCCTTAAGTTGTAGTGGATGTACACCAGGTCATGCAACTTTTGCATTGTAACTGTGGCTCGCCTGTTGGAATGTAGCATGCCAAATGTGCTCCAGTTCCGTTCGCATCTAGGGGATGCGACCGTTCGCGAGAAGATTCGTACTGCTAGAAACCTCAAGCTTGGAGCATCAGTGCCAAAGTTTACCCATCACTCAGCTGATAACATACAAAATAGTAGTGTCAATGTATGTTCTCTCGTTTTATAATTTCCAAATTTTATTTCAAGACTTTTAATAACTCACCAGGCTGTTGGCGAAAAATAGACTTTTGCGCCAAAACAATACCAAAGGAACATGTTTGCTCTCGAAATATCCTCAACTACATAAACACATTGCCAATTTGGTTAGATAAACATCTACTAACTTACGTATCAATAGTTGTATTATTGTAATTTGCAAATGACTATACCTCATTCATACAGTCAGCTTGTTTCTCTTCGTTGCTGATTAACCTTCTAATAGCCTTTTTATGGCATCCATAAGATCAGAGTTATATGCGACGTCGATCTCCTGAGTCGGGTCCATACTGGATAGCCGGATTCAACCAATATGTTGCTTATACGAATAGGTTATTAACGCTTCTAAAAGTTTTGTACTATTAAATGAGAAAATGATTTAATTGATCTTACCCACATTATGCAGTGTGTGGGACAATTGCCTTTCCCATCTGCGTTCTACCAAATTCAAACACCATTTTGGGTATTTTTTGTTTTCTTAATTTTATCCTTTAAGTTCATCATCCACTTGTATAAGAACCCCATCGAAGGGATTTTATCATCATCGACCTTCCTCAATATCTCCACCATAGGTTGAAGACAATCAACTAATTCCTTCACATCTCTCCAGAATTGACGTTTGTTGATGATGTCTTCAATTTCCTGCATTTTTCTATCTCTTCGGCGTTCTCGGATCGTAATCCAATATGTATGCACCAACATTTATTTAAGGCCTTCCATCTTATTTAACATGGATTGGAGGGGCTATGAAGTTCGTCGCGAACCTTGTTAAGGCAGGCCTGACGATGTTACCACCACAACAATTTCTCATCAAGTCACATACTTGTGAATGGTTGTACACGTACTTAGTGATTTTTCGAGCTTAAGCTTGTAAGATGAGATCTGATACCGAGTCTTTACGGCAAAACTTTCAAAATCAAGTCGACAGAATGCGCTGCGCATCCAGTCCAGAACATATTATATCCTGTCAGTGAATTAATATTTGTTAATAGAAATTTTGTGAATATTTTATAATATATAAATTTGGTGGATTGAAGCAAGAATTACCAGGAAGCTTGCAGAGATCTTCTCATGCTTTCTTATAGTTTGCCCCATTGTCGGTTACGATTTGTACGACATATTCTTTGCCACCCCAGTCGACAACCTTTTTCATCTCATTCCGTAAAAGGTTTGTATCTTTGTAAGACGCGGACACGTCGACCAACTTATTAAAACAAGTGTCGCCGTCACAGTAGATCATGAAGTTCATTAGGGAATGCTTGGTTGGTCCAGTCGAACCATCGCACATAACGGTAACACCATATAGCGACCACTTTTTTCTCAAGCTGTCAAGGAACATGTCACACTCGCTTACGATATTTTCCAGCTCAAGACCCATCAACTCATACCTGGTGGGAACTTTAATTCCCAAACCAGCCCTGCAAACATCATCAATACAAGGTTGGGTATACAGGTTGTTACCGACTATTTTATTGGCGTTGATACACCTGTAGTAGGCCATTTTAGCAAACAAATTTCTGAATTTTGCTCCCCAACCTTTATTTCTTTGTTTATCAAACTTCGAGGGTATGGTAGATTATCTGGTATCTGGCAGTCTCTTTGTGTCAAGATCAATCAACTCCGGATCACGTGAGCTTCTCAAGCTTCCTGACCGCAATATTCGAGTGATTTTGGTTTGTTTTGATTTTTTTCTTTTTTGTGTGCCAGACCCAAAACCTACTTCTCTCTGTGAGTCAACAAATTGATTTTGACTTCGAGAAAGCTGATAAACTTGGTCTTCATTCCATTGATCGGCTAACGAGTTCTGTATAGCTCGTCGTATATCACGAGCCTCTTCATCACCAGATTCATCTTCTGACGACCCTGGGACGTGTAAGAAGACATCGTGGAACTCTTTTTCATCAATTGCTTTTGCATTTTTTCGTTCTACTTGTTTATCGACGATTTTTCTAAACAAGTCCCTGACTTCTTTATCGCATTTGTTATATGTCTCAACATTGGGATCACCACCAGGTAAGTGTTTTTTGAATCGAGTTATCCCACCGTCGAAATATGTTTTTCCGCAGTAATTACAGATCACAGCGTTATGGTTTACTTCGATTTCTTTACCATGAGACCAAACAATATCTTTCTTTCTAGGCATATTGTACTGCAAATTGTAAATTATATGTGTTTTTTATTATTTCGTAAAGTTCGGTGAGATTCCATTAAGTAATATAGAATTCTATTATCATTACCAGATTAATATCTTTTATCGCATCAAATGAATTAATTTGCTATATTACTAATTTATCTAAGTTATAAAAATAAAACATGCTTATACATCTTCTACATTAATATATCAAACATGCTTAAATATCTACATATAAATATATATAATAAATCTAAACAAATTTCTAATAATATAATTTTATTCTCATGAATTTCATTCTATTAAATCATTTATCTAATTTCCATCCAATATACCTACTAAAATTTTATTCAACTTTACTAAAAATTATACAAAGATTAATATGCTAACATTTCATTCAACTTTAATAATATATACGTAGTCGTTATTTCGGCTAATTGTCAAATTTCATCATATAATTAAATAAATTCCATCTACATACTTTGGCTAATTATCAAAGTTCACCACAATTTCATATCATCAAAGAAATTCTATCTACATATTGGTTATCAATATATATATATACATGTTCTTTATTAAACTTATATACGAATATTCAATATTTAAAATATTTTTATCAAATTCCATGTTCAAATTTCATGCTTGTTAATTACTATTGTTAAATGTTAATCATATTCCAAATTTTTAGATAATTCAATATTTAGAATATTTTAATCAAATTAGAACAATTTACTCAAATATTTAGAATATTCAATATTTAGAATAGTCTATCATTAAACAAGATCATAAAAATTTCAATTCCAATTAAAATGTATTTAGAATAGTCTATTTGATAATATTTCTTGCTTATTATCTATATTAACATTCCAATTCCAATCAATTCCAATATTAAAATATTATCTGATAATACTAACATTTTATCTGTATTAATATTCCACTTCCAATATTAAAATATTATCATAATCAAATTAGAATAGTCTATCTGATAATTAGAAATTATCATAATTAGAACATTTTAATCAAATTCCAATTTTTTTGTACATATACCTTTTAAATTCCAACAAATTTCAAAGAAATTATAATGATTCCAACAGATTTCGGCTAGTTTTGGCAGATTTCGACGAAATTCAGGCGAAATTCAGGCAAGATCCAGTGAACTTTTTGTGTTTGGTTGATGTTATGAAATTAGATGATGATGATGAGAGATTATTTGGAATTGGAGATAGATGATAATAAGAACATTAGAAGAGATGATGATAATGAGATAAGATTTTGTTTTGGTTTGAGATGAGGATGGATTTTGAAGGTTTTGATGATGATGATGAGAGATGGTAGAGAACAAGAAATCTACATTTATAGATTAGTTTGTTTTTGAAATTTGAAACTACAAATACCTATAAAAGTGGATAAGTTATAAACACCCATAGATTATTGATATGGAATTATCGAAACTTGAAGAAACATGGAGGTGTTTGGCTGTTTGCAATGTTTGCAAACTTGGGGAAGACAACCCAGCAAATTCCGAATTTTTCAAAAAAATCATATTTTCTGAATATTTCGTGAATATCCGTAAATATCGGGTCGGAATGGGGAGGTTTTTGTTTTGTATTATATCTGTATGTCGTACCGCTCCGAATTTCCCAAAAACGACAAAATTCGTGAATATCCGCCAGAATTTTTGGATATTTTCACCTATGCTCAAGAGTCCACTGAACCTCCATCTCGCCACAATAACAAAATGAACCAAAATAAGTATCAAGGTCCTATGTTCCCAGGAGTCAAGATTGAAAAAAAACTCCATAGAGACAGAAGAACCATGCATCCTCATAGCGAGTAGCTGAAAGCTAGCAACAAGTGGCAACATGGTGTTGTTCTTGGAGCTAAATTTCTGATCCTTCTCCTGGTTGTATCTTAGGGTAAAGGTAAGCTGTGTATCAGAAGGGTTTTGAAATTAAGCAATTCTCGACCTCAGGGCTCAGGCAAGTATGATGCCAATCGTTGTTCTAATGGAAGTGTCTCAATCAACGACAAAATCAAATCTGCCTTCAGAATATCTCCAAATCCTAGCCCTTTAATTAAAACAGGAAGGTTATTGTATAAGCTACTTCCAACATCAATCCACACAGACATAAACAATCTCATGAAAGCAATGAACGATAAGAAACCCTCATGGATCATCAACCCAGAGCATATCAATACACTTGATCACAATTAAACACTTCTTTGGTAGATTCAGATCTAGATATAAATTAGACATCAATAATTTTACAACTCAGATCATGATTAACAAGGGATTCCTTTTCTGTAACTTTCCAAGTTGTTGACAAGTGAAAGATCTCTTCGCTGCCCATTGAACTTTTATGGGGTGTTAGTGTAATCTGAGTTTCCATGTACAGAGATGCATTTTGACTTTGTTATATAGAAAAAATAAAAAAAATCAAAGATATGATACATGTTCTCAATTTCAAACCATATTTGTTATTAATATTGTGTTTTATTAATTGTTCTTCTTGATTTTTCAATTTCTGATCTATTATGTGAAATGAACGAATTTGTTCTTATGATTTTCCACAAAATTTTGTTTCAAATCTCAAATTCTTTTTAGGTTATGCTTAATATTCTCAATAGCCAAGTTAAATCAGGTCTAGTTCGGGTCAACCTGATAACCTAACAAGTCGGGTTCAGGTTTGGATACCCAACCTGAAATAGCTTATCAGGCCAGGTCCAGGTCTTGAGTTCCAGACCTGCCAACCCGACAGAGCCAACCCAAAGTCGACCCAACCTAATTACCACCCCCTAAAAACAATGACCACTTCGAGGTGCGCTAGCGATTAAAAGAATGATTGGTATTAGAAATACTCAGAGTAGTGCTAGTAATTCTCAGGTCAAGGTGGCAAAGATTTCTCACAAGGTCTTCAATGCATGGGAACCTCCACCAATTGGATATTTTAAAACTCACACACAGATGGCTCTGCTAGCCCTAACCTTGGACCTGCGGGGCGAGGTGCTTTTCTAAGGGATTCCCAAGGAAGCTTTGTGTTTGCTATGATACAACCATTACTGTTTGCTTCAACATTAGTGGCAGAAGTTCATGCATTGAGAATGCGACTCCAGATTGTTCACAAATTGGGTTTCAGCCGTGTCCATATTGAAGTGGATTCACAGACTGTTTCATTTTATTATTGGTCACCAAGAACCTAGAACACAGGTGAGATGTCTTTGGAAGGATATATGAGGAATTCTCAATAAGATGGATAATGTTATTGTTCGTTGGAAGTACAAAGAGAGTAATGGAGCCGCAGATGCACTAGCACACCTCGCAATGAGTCAGGCTACAACACTACACCAAGATCAAGTTGTTCGACCAGTTTCAATAGAGATTCTTGATGAGGTCAGACCTTTATTAGGAATGTTTGGGTATTTTTTGGTGGTTGCATCCACCTCAGTTTTTATGTAAATATCTTATGTATGATGCACAATGTACTGCTACGAGTCGATTAGTTCCAAAGTAATAAGAATTTTCAGTTATAAAAAAAAAAAATGGTATCATATCCATGTCATTCCACGTGGGCTCTATCTTGTGAGAGTTCAATGTTAGTATTGGTTTTGGTTTGGTTAAATTTGTTTTAGTTTTGGATTGCTTTAGTCTTACTAGAGATTTGTTGAGAGTTTTTTTTTTTTTTTTTTAGCTTGTCTTCTTAAGGATATAAGACACGTCCCTGTAATCCATGCAACGATGATTCTCTTGATAAAAAAAAAAAAAAAGTTTGTCATCCCAATTGAGAATTCATGACCTAACTTACTAGAATAAATGTATTCACAAATTATCAACATGACATAACGAACTTCCGATCCTTAGGTTTTCTTCAGCTGATGCTAGGCACAGACGCATAGTACCTTGTTTTATGGTGCTCATTGCTTAGTATTAATTGTAGAAATAAACAGCATTCCTCTTGAGAGTCAAATGTGTTTCAATAATAGGTAATATGATATTGATATAGATGGTGGTACTGGTGGCCGCATTGGATGCTCTCCTCTAAATGCATATGCATGTCCTTGAGGTTGTTGCTCTCCTCTATGTGCAATTTATTGATCGACACACCTAACTTATGTCCAACACAAGGTTCAGTAATGCTGAAGTCTGAAGATGGGTCACAGTACATGAATAAGAAGTGTCCAGCTTGTACTCTTGGCCTGGTGATTCATATTTTGTGGCTCACACTCTATACATATAATGCAAAACTAAAATCAGAGAAAATTAAACCGTATGCACAAGAAACTTACCCTATTTATTACAGTAATTTGAATTTACTAACCGAAGAAATCTTGTACACCACGACCAACAAAAACCCGATCAGAAAGCTCAGCTAAAATAGCATTAACAGTAAGCAATACTACACTAGACCCAGCTATAACTCCTAAAACTACTCCTGTCGTCCCAAGAACCTTACCAAACACAGGCCATTCGATTTCCTTGATCTCTTCTACTACTCCACTCCATAGATCGTCCTCCTTCTTCTTTGTCTTACTTTCTCTCTCTTCCAATTCAGATTTTATGGATTTCTTCTCTTCTGTTGACACTGCTTCTGCTTCTGTTTCTGTTTCTTGTTCGATGTTATTCTCTTCTTTGCTTTGTTCAATTGCTTTGATGATAACTCTTCCTCGATAAGATTGATTGAGAAGAATATTAAAAGAGGAAGAGTAAATAGTTCGGGTCGGGTTTTTTAGAAATGGGTAGTGTAAGTGGTGCGACCGAGTTATTAGATTGGTGGTGGTGGTGGTGGTGGTGGTGGTGATTAAGGTCGTTGGCAAAGTAAAACGAGAAGCCATTTTGAAGATGATGATGATGATGATATGAAATAAGAGATGGAGATGGGAGGTTTTGTTTCAATTTTGACCATGTGACTAAAAAAGTAAAAAGTACTATAACTTGCACGAGATGTATATATTTATGGTTTTGGTCCCTTGAAACCAGTAATATTTACTGTATCCTCCCTAGAGTTAGAGTAGAGTTGGTTTCAAGTTTCAACAAATCAACAATGATACATACTGACTTGGACAAGTGAAACTAAAGATTGATGGTTTAATACTTTAATGTTGCTAGCAGCTCGGAAAGTTCGTTTTTTAAGATATCCGCGAGGAAAACTATTTTTACAGGCCGGCAATCCAACTTTCTACCTGAGGAACTATACTAACTAGCTAGGTGGCACATGGGGTATGCATTATTAGTATTTGTCCTTCAATTTCATCAACTTGACAGTTTAGTATGTATGAATAAACATTTTGCATATTCAACACACTAAGGGTCTGTTTGAAAACGAATTCCCGCTTTGTTAGGCATTCAGACAAACCGGGCAAAAGTGCGGCAAAAGATACATTTGCCGGTTCCTGGCAAATGATTTATCCGCTTAAATCAGTTTGCCATCATTTGATAATACTTTATAAGAAAGCGGACAAAACGCAATTTGACGGTTAAACCGCATTTGATAACACTTTGGCAAATATGATAACTCATATTTGCCGTTTATGTTGATTTTGATAACGGATTTTATTTTGGTAAAACCTAATAGAGTTAAGTGGCAAAGTTGAAGGTCCATTGGGCTGGGTCCAAAAAAACAAGTCCAAACTTGATTGGGCTGTGCAAAAGTGACCACATATCACCCAAAAATTGGTAGAGTCACCCTAGTAAGTCAATAACATTTTGCAACAAAAAAAAAAAAAACTCAATAAAAAAAAATACACCAATAGTACCTGATGATATCCAAACATTTGTTAACGAATTTGAAAAACAAAAAAAATATATCAACAATAGCACATAATATAATTAACGAAATTATATACATTAATAAAACATAGTTATAACCTTATAGGTTTATGTAAACATAATCAAGTTTTTAACAATGTCATCAACACAACCGCCATAGTCAGACAAAATGAACCAAACAATCCACTGAAATGCTCAACACCCAACTAGACCACATACGGTGAAGCTAAAGTACCACAACCTTCCTCTTCTTCTGGTTCTTCCTCTTCTTCTACTGGTTCTTCCTCTCCTGCTTGTGCTCTCTCAAACCCGGTAGGCCAAGTCCTTGTCGCCGGTACCGGTATACGCCCAAAGAAAAGCCTAGGTCGTCGCCCATCACAGTGATAAATCTGAACTCTGATCCTCCCCACCTCGTGCGTGCGACAAAGACCCCATCACTCGAACAAGATGGTGTCGCCTTGCTTGAGATTGACTGCATCTATGAAACTCTTCCACCCGTTGTAGCGAAAGTACAGAGAAGCATGACGATCATCGGTAACTTCAACCCTGTAGCTATGTTCCCCAGGAAGGATTAACACCACGCGCTTGCAGTGTTCGAACAAATACTTGGACGTAGCCGGAATTTTCTGCCATATATCAACAGTATATATCAACATTACTAGCCATAGAATTGAAACAGTTCTGTCAAACAATTCCATATATCAACAGTATATAGAAAAAATTCTGCCATATATCAACAGCCCATATATATGTCCACATTTCTTGCCATATATATCAACATTACTAGCCATTACTGTGAGGCCCAACTAATAGCCCAAAGCCCATCATTTTATGTAAGTCCATACATAATTAGGAATTTGCTTACCATGATGCAGCAATTGGTGACATGGCCCTTGCTGACTTGCTTCACCCAGTATGGGTTCTCTTTAAGAAGTGGCCTTAAGTTTGGTGCCATACCTGAGGTATCTCTGTAACACATATTGCAATACCCACAAGTTTACAAATGTATTACTCAACATACGTACACAATGTTACACACAATGAGCAATAATTTGTTCATATTAGACTAGCAATGTTCCATACAAAATATAAGCAACCATTTGTGGGTCGACAATGTTAATCCGCAACGGCGTAAGTTATACAATATGTTCCATACACAAGATATTTAAAATCAGGGCATTTTACGACCATTACATGATAAGGAATACAAAGCACTTTACGACCATTACATGATTCATATCAAAACAAAAGTTGCAAAATTAAACGATAAAAACCTCTTTGAAGAGGTGTTTGGAGACTGGATAGACAAGGAAGTTTTTGTCCTTGTACTCTGACTCAAAAACACGGAGTCTTGGAGGTAGCGAAGCCCAACTAAAATCGGTGGCTCTAATTTTGCATGACATTGGACACCACTCAAACCCCGGAAGATTGCACAAAGTATTTATGTCCATTGTCATCTTTTTAATCGTCTTTATTCGTGCCTTAACATCATATTCTGTGACATTAGCTTTTGTCGTTCCGTTTCGTAAAGTTTTCGCAACCTCAATGAGTTCATTGGTTACAAATCGGCCATCGGGTCGACGAATTCTACCTGTCCTATCAGATAACAATATGGTGCACAAATTGTTATCCATATAGGTTGACCATTGTGGGGGATTGTCGTTGTTCATACTTCTTAACAATTCTGTGAAAGAAAAATTACAATACTATTTTAAATTAAAATTAAAATGTGTGTTACATATAACATAATAAATTAAAATGTGTCTTACATATAACATAAATGTCTAGTCATGACTACAACAATCACAATAATTGGCACAATCCCATGTACATGGGTTGCCTAAGCAGTGCAAACAATCACCATCATCAAGTTGTGGTAAAGAAATGTGCTTCCAATAGTTTGCGCAATCACCATGACAAGGGTTTTGAAGACATTTCGCACAAATCATCTCAAGGTCTCCTCCAGATGGTGGCGATACATGGAATGGATACAAGAATATAATTCCTGGGCATGCTTGATTAGCGCATTTTGCAAAGCATACCTATTGCTTGTCATTGTTCCCCATTCCTTTGTGCATTTTCATCAAACCATCGCACCCAAGGTTGTCACAATGCATGAATGGTTCGATTATTGGCAAACAAGGGAGGAATTCAAACCGCCCGTATTGGTTAATTTTGTATAAATTGCACGCTTCTCGGATCCTTCATCTTCGTCAGTGATAATAGTTCGTTTTAGGCGGATGAAGTCTATTAAACTAACCAAAAGTTTTGTGCACTCCCAAATGTCTTGAAATCGACTAGCTAAGTGGCCTAGTTTTTTTCTTTCAACAACTCCCTCCATCTCGTGAAAACGAGCCGAAATATCTGTCCAATAACTTGTACCGACATCATTAACCGGAGGACAAGTGTGTATCGATACCCATGCAAAACACAAGTTCTCGTCTTCCTTAGGAGTCCACCACACCATTATCTAAGTTTGATTCTAGACCTAATATTGGCAATCCAAAGATAATAAAAATTATAATATTACGAAGATATTATACGAACAACAACCAATAAATCCACCCACTCATAGATAATTAACAAAGACAATTACCACCTACATATTTAAGAAAGAGTTGTATAAATCACTTTTTAAACCTCACAAAAACACTCGTTGCCTACAAACGATACTTTGCTGACAGTTCCAAGTACACCGGGTACGCTGGAACATACATGTTTCTAATGTGTGTGTAATACTCGGGTATCTCTTCCTGAAGGGCAATCCAGTCATCGTCCGTTGCAATCACCGTACTTCTTTCATTGTCCCAATGAAATCCTGGATGCTCTTCACACAACTCAGTGATAAGTTTAGCCAAACGTTTCAAATAACGCAACGAACCCAGATGTTTTCAACACACAAATCCAGCCTAGTGTGCTGATCTAAAACATCACAAGCACTTACCATTCCGGACCTAAGACGAACCATAAGTGGGCCTGGTGTATCATCTGCCAGCATAGCAGTGCACATCGTGTGGTTCGTATATGAGGTCCACGCGAACAAACGGCGTCCTAGACGGGGATTTTTTGGGGTGTGAATAATTCGCACCATTCCCACTGACTGAAATAATTCAGCGCAGTCAGTTTACATTACACAAGATATATATATATATATTCTGAACAAGACACAACTCGACAACACATTGTAATAAGTGTGACAGAAAAATTCAAGACTTAACCATGCCCAGAAAAATTGCTAACACAAACAAAAGTATGATAGAAAAATCCAAGAAAACTGTTCCCACTGATTGAAACAATTCTGATCAGTCAGTTTACATTACACACATGCGACAGATAATACTTAGCCATGCCCAGAAAAATTCAAGACTTAGCCATGCCCAGAAAAATTGCTAACACGGACAAAAGTATGACAGAAAAATCCAAGAAAACCGTTCCCACTGACTGAAACAATTCTGATCAGTAAACTGAACTGAAACCAATTGTAAAGTAAACATTCCAATTGTACTATTGTTTCGAAAAAATTACACACATGCGACAGATAATACATAAACTAGAGACATTTAGATAAAACCAATTGTACATAAACAATTCTGAACTACTGTTTGAAACTAGGACAAGATTAACATAAAGTTAACATAAAGTAAACATTCCAATTGTACTACTGTTTCGAAACATAAAGTTAACATAACTGAAATGTACTATTGTTTGAACCCCAATCACTGAACCTGAAACATATTAACCAGTAAACTGAACTGAAACAAGACACTACTCTGCAGCCCACTCACTCCCATTAAAAGGCTTGACATAATTTAGCTTGCTAACCAACCAATCAAGCCTCAGATCAGTATCCATCCCAAGAAATATCTTCGCCTGCTGTCTTCAACGCCAAGAAAGTCAAGACCCTTCAGATACAAGACTCTGTCCCCATTGCTCACCTCTTTGATTGCATCACACAGCTCATCGATGTTAGGACCAGCGAATGCCACTGCCAAGGTCTTAACAGCTTCCATGATGCCTGCAGCATAATCAGAGTTACTTGGATCTGATGGTCCCAAACGTGACTTCTTGCGCTTATTCTGAATGGGTTGCACCGGGGGTGGGATTGGGTGCGCACGAGGGGCAGATTCATTGCAGTTGCTAGAGCTCTCATTGTTTGTTCCAGCTGTTTCAGTAGCAGAAGCAGATGTTACAGACAATCCAATATCAGCACCAACATCATCCCCCAATTCAGTATACGAATCAGCCCCAACTACATCTGTTCATTGTGTATATTCCGTGAGTGAGTGTATAGGTTTGAACCGAAAGCTTTTGAAAATACGTTTTTAAAGGATTATAACTTACCGACTACTCCAGGAGACCCCTCAACTTGTTCTTCATCAACTTCATCACCAGCGCATGCCCCTTCACCATTTGCATAGTCATTACCGATGATGAGGCTCAATTGTTCAAAATATGGAAAATTCTTGCCACGAAGGTTACGGGCTTCAGGATGAGCCTGTTAAGCACCCAAAAATCGTTACCATCCTATAGCACATCATTTTACTAGCTAATTGATCAAACTGATAAAAGTGTGTGCCTTACCAGAAAGTATCTCTCCCATACATCCTCTTCGGCAGCAACAACAGTCTTGTTATCAAAATCAAAGGTAAATCTAAAGCCCGACAAATCAAGAAGTTCCTTACACAACTTGTAGTCCTTCCTAAGTGTCTTGAGCCTAGTCCGCACATGTTCAGAAGTGACACTGTCTGCAGCTGCTTTCAAGGATTGAATCCTTATTCCATTATCAGCTCTCTTGCCATTCCTTAACACCTCTTCGTACAAGGTGTTTAGCATGACCTCTTCCATCTTTTTTGACCATCTTATATGGTACTTGGTAGCTGGAGTTGGCTTGTCAGATGGAAAGTATTCCGGTGCCGGTGCAGCATTGCCTTTCTTGCTCTTTCTAAGCTTCCTAAATTGTCCGCTCGACATGGTTATACCTGATGATATCCAAATTCACAACTATTACATACACCAAGCAACCATTTAATCCAAAAACATATCAGCTTTAACAAAATACATACATCCAAATTATCATCTTCAAACATCCATAGATAACCTTATTCAAACATCAAAGACAAATTATTCCAACTTATTACAACCCAATAAAATTATTCCAAACAACTTCTCAAGTTGACAAATACAACACCACCAAGCTCACTCAGCAACTCCTTCATTGTAATTAACATAGTTACTCCATATCTTCTTTTTTAGGTCATCACACCATTTAGTCCAAGCCCGTGATGCAGTTATGAGTATGCCTCCACCTTGTTCATTAGCACCCTCGTTCGCCTCAGGGGGAATCGGTTCTTCTGGTTCCTCCAAGTCTGGCTCTTTTTCATCGGTTGGATCATGATCTTTGAGGAAGTTGTGGATCGCACAACACGCCAACACTATATTTGTGTGGTTCTTCACATCATGGAACGGTGCTTTCCTCAAATAAGCGAATCGCTTCTTCAACACCCCTATGATCCTCTCAACAACATTACGTAGCATGGAATGCCGACAGTTGTACAACTCTTCGTCAGTTTCTACGGCGCGATGTCCTTGTTCTTTGACATGGTATCGGACGCCACGATAAGGTGTGAAGAAGCCAGGACTTAATGCGAAGCCTACATCCGCAAGGTAATACTTACCCTTGGGCAAGGTTAACCGTCTTCCTTGGCGAGTAACCGCACATCTCAACAACCGGCCATCATGCGCCGAGCCTTCCCATCCAGCCAGAACATAAGTGAATCTCATGTCGAACGTACACGCGACTAGAACATTTTGAGAAATCACTCCCTTACGGTTACGATACCTTGGCTGATCATCGATGGGCACTAAGGTGGGGAAGTGGGTACCATCGATTGCACCGACAGCGTCCTAATGAAGGTATGACCTAGTTAGTAATCGAATAATTTGATTCTAGGGTGATAAAACACACGATGATTTTTCTAACCTTGAAATACTGATGCCAAAAGACATTGCCAGCACCATCAGCGAGGGGTGAGTTCTGATCAGTAGCATTGACAACCACTTGCCTGTACAACTCTACGCAAGCATTCAAGACCAAGTGGAAGTAATGACTCACAGTTTGACCAGAACGCCTAAACTCGTGACGTGTTCTTCTACACCGATTGTCGTGACCAACTATAAGCAAGAACATTGCAACTTGTTCTTCAACCGACACGTACCGAGAGTCGGTTAAATCTATAGTCTTCAACCTAGCACATAAGCGATGGAATGCAAAACGCTTCATCCTCAATTGGTCATGGCAGTCATTGTCATTATCAGTATAGAAACGAGCTAAAGTTGCGCCACGCGCTGAATCCCTATTGTAGGTATAGGGAGCCCTAGGAACTCTAGGAACACGGTTACGTCTTGCGTTCGAGGCAATATATTGCAATAACCAGTCCACAGCTATGATTACAACAGTAGCTGTAACCAGACGTTGATCCTCACTGGACATTCTACATAACAAGCGGTAGGTAAGTATAATAATCAGGTTAATCATATAACTAGTTAGGAGAAGGTTAGTCGTTAATCGTTAATCATTAGAGTGCTTAGTAATATCAATTCGTAAATGGTTAGAACATTCTAGTTCATAATTTAACAAGGTCATAATGGTTAATAATGCCTTTTTAATCAAACATTATAATAAATGTTTACATCTTTAAATTTAACAAATTGTTTACATAGAATATCATAGTACGAATAACAACTTAATCAACAGTGCAATTACAACAACTAGCATCACCAACACCAACTTCTTGACAGACCACCAAAAGTCGTCCACCACCACAACATTGTTTGTTCCACCAATGTTTAAGGGTTGACGACCGACTAGTGGTACAGGTGCCTGAGATTGAGCGACAGATTGGTAAGATTGACCAGATTGCTCGGGCAGTTGTGGCGCATGAATAAAAGGCTGGGACAAAAGATGTTGGGGATCACGTAAAGGACGAGATGATTGACAAAATCCATTTGTAAGTTGTTGCTGAAGCAAATGTCTTGCTTCAGCAATAGTATAAGCACCACGCCAATTAGCGTTACTAAATCCGTCTGTCTGTGCCTTGCACTCTTCCCAAGTAGTGTAAATACCCGGACAAAACCCACGGCGCACAACGTAATAACAATACTTACCCATTATCTGAAAATTATTAATTAAAATATTTTTAACATGATGGGTTATCAGATTTCAAGTTATGAATTCATATTTCATTTTGTTTTTTAATTATTAAAATATAAGAGGTTTATTTTTAGGTATAAATGTCGCAATCACATTGTATATGTGATTGCAAACAGTTCTAATAAATAGTGTGACTCTAAACAGTTCTAAATAGTGTGATTCTAAACAGTTCTAATTAGCATGATTCTAAAAATATTAAAAAAAACTATGACAACAATATATTGTCTACAGAATTGATACTAAAAACATGGCAGCAATATATGCTAAAACAATTACAATATGACAAGAAAAAAATATATTAGCCTAAAGAATTGATACTTAAAAACATGGCAGCAATATATAGTTAGCATTTATATGCTAAAACAATTACAATATAACAAAAAAATGTGACAATATGTCAGCATTTAATATGTGAGAACGAAGAAACAACAAACCTTGAGCAGCTAAGCTAGACAGTAAGCGAGATAGCAAATGACGAGAGAAAGCGAGACTGGAAGGATGAGAGTGAGGTAAGAACTAATATACATTACTAAACAATTTATTGTTTAGAACCATATTAGATCAAAACATTTTATAAAGATAAAGTCATACCTGATACTGAGAGTGAGGTAGATGAAAATGAAAGTCTGGAAAAAATAAAAAACGATATATCAATCGTTGTTGTACAACAATATAATTTGAAAAACAACATCCAAAAAATAAATATAAATAGTGTCAAACAAATAGAACCAACCTGACACAAACGAAACTCGTCTGCAAAATAAAAACAAGTATCAACAAGTCATTACAGTAATGGAATCCAAAGTAATGTATTCAAGATCCAATAACACATTTTAAAACAGATCAGCAAAAAAGTTACAATTCCATGCACCATTTCAGTCAATTTATGATGAAATTATATAACAATAACCTTAAAAAAATGTACAGTTAGGGTTTGAAAAAAAAAAGATTAAAATTTTAACAATTCAGCACCTTATAAATTACAATTACATGTAAATGAAGTGAATTTCAATTGAAATTACATTGAAACAATGTTATATCAGAAAACCCCTAAAATCTAGGGTTAGGGTTTGAAAAAAAAAATTAAAATTTCAACAATTCAGCAACTTAAAATTTTTTAATTGCATGCAATTGAAATGATTTTCAATTCAAATTACAATCAAACAATGTTATATCAGAAAACCCCTAAAATCTAGGGTTAGGGTTTTAAAAGAAATTTAAAATTTTAACAATTTAGCACCTTAAAATTACAATTGCATGCAATTTGAAGTGATTTTCAATTGAATTACATTCAAACAATGTTATATCAGAAAACCCCTAAAATCTAGGGTTAGGGTTTGATAAAAAAGTTTAAAATTCAGTACCTTCAACTTACAATTGCATGCAATTGAAGTGATTTTCAATTGAAATTTACATTAAAACAATGTTATATCAGAAACCCCTAAAATCTAGGGTTAGGGTTTTAAAAAAAATTTAAAATTTTAACAATTCAGCACCTTAAAATTACAATTGCATGCAATTTGAAGTGATTTTCAATTGAATTACATTCAAACAATGATATATCAGAAAACCCCTAAAATCTAGGGTTAGGGTTTGATAAAAAAATTTAAAATTTTAACAATTCAGTACCTTCAACTTACAATTGCATGCAATTGAAGTGATTTTCAATTGAAATTTTACATTCGAACAATGATATATCAGAAAACCCCTAAATCTAGGGTTAAGGTTTGAAAAATATTTTTGAAATTTTAACAATTCAGCAAGTAAAAGACAACAAGTAAAGAAGAATAAAGAACAACAAGTAGAAAACAACAACAAAATGAAATAAACAACAACAAGAAGAAGAATTAAAGAAGAAGAATACAAACAGAAATCGCCGTCAAAATCTACCTAAGAATACCTCTTAGGTGCAAAATAAGTAAAGAAGAAGAAGAAGATGAAGAAGAAGAAGAAGAAATCTACCTTTTTTGCCTTCGAAATCGCCGTCGCCTTCAAAATCGCCTTTGCTGCGCCTCCATGAAAGAGTTTTGAAGGTAGGGTTTTTTCTTGTTTAGAATAGGGTTTTTTCTGGGGAAAAATATAATTTATACTTGGCAAATTTTACCGGGTTAAGTGGCAAAGCAAATTTTGCCTGGGGTTGAGTCAAGCAAACTTTGTCCGCCTTGAAGCGGGAATTTGGGTAAATTTTTGGTCACATGCGGGTATTTGGGCAAATTATGCCTGATCATCCTAGTGGGTTATCAAACGGTGACAAACACCAAAAAACGGGCAAAACCCGATTTGCCGTAGGAAAATGCTGTTATCAAACACTACCTAAATAAACATTGTCTTTCGATTTCAATACCATCAACTCAGCTACTCAAATGTGGGAAGACCTTAGTTAATGTGGAAACTGCTGATTGGGAGCCTTAACTAGGTCTGGCAGAATGTTTCAGGAACAAAATAGTGTACAAAAATGTTGGAAAACTGCCGACTTCCACAAGGGCATATGGTCTCTCTGCTTCCCTATGCAACCATATGAGTAATGTGGAGCCTCCGCAACGCAATAGTGTTTGAAAACCAAGAGTTCTTCAGAGGATAAAAATGACTGTGTGTGATGCTGGATGGAGGTTAGCAACAACAACCTACAGTCTTGGAAGGATCATCAGTTTACAGAACTACGACAGGGATGGGCTTCTCTGTTCTGAGAAAGTGCCCCTGATTCAGCACAGGGATCTCTGCCTGGTAAGTTGAAGTGCAACAGAGCAGCAACGGGCAGAAAAATAATTAAAGCAGGGATTCGTTTCATGATGATAACCTGCGTCACAGTCTGCAGGACTACATTGTGGATTGAATTGTGCTGATTTGGTTTTCATATTGTTGTTATTGTTTTTCCCTTTAAAGGTGACCTGACGGGGTGTTTAATGCCTGCTGATCAGGGATTGTTTTTTGGTTTCTGCAGAGATTAATAAATTTTTTACTTCAATCAAAAAATCAACTCAGCTACTCCATGTTCCAAAATTTTGGAAGGAAGCTGGACCATACATAACATGGAAATTGGAAACCCTGTATGAAGAAGATATATGGAGTATGTATTTGTAAAGACTAGAGAGGATCGAGTTAACTCAAGAAAGAACTACAACTTTACTGAGAATCCACAGTACTAAGGAGAATTCAAATGCAAAGAGAGTATGAAGCAATCCTCGATCAAGTGGAAATCCAAAAAGCGTAATCCCGCCATTATTGTGTTGCAAATATGTCACTGCATTATATACCACATTTTAACACAAAAATTAGTTAGGACATTCATCATTATAAATAGTATAAGTTGAGCTCGACTGTAAGCATAACATGTAAGAGTTTGGACTTGTTCTCACCCAGTGCTAATCTGGTACCAAACGAGGATGTTTCTTGTGATGAGCATATTGTGATGCAACCATCTGAAGAATCCATGACATTGGCTTCTGCTGACATTATGTCTTTGACAGTTTCGAGTCCAGTGTTCGATCCACATGTGGCCTGCATGTGCCATCTTGTAGCAATAGAGACAAGTCCCTGAGCTCTATGAGTAATTCTTGCAGCTCCCATCAGACATAAGAAGAAACCACTCAACTGAACACCTGAACACACCTAAAGCATCCAAAAGAACAACAAAAACACAACTTGTTAAAACCTGCGCCCAACCTATATTGTGCCAAGCTGAGTTGAATCAAACAAGTTGTTACCAAATGGTATGCTATCCATTCATTCAATTTTTGAACAATGCATTTGGTAACAACTTTTATTCGCGGTTTTAGACCCATGCAACCTATATTGTGGCGAGCCTGTATTCTACCTTGTTAAGCTCATTAATGTATCATTCTGTTCTCAGGTTGGAGATTTAGCTTAAATGGTAAATGTTCCCATATGATCAAGACACTTTCTACTCTTCAGATAATTATATAAATTCCAATTTCATAATATCGATCATTAACTCAAAAAATAAGTTGAAGAAGATTTTTGCTAATTTTACTTACCACAAGATCACCGGAATTGAAGAAATTCTTCTCTGATTTTGATGCCAAGACCAAGAGCAATGCTCCAAACTGACTAACTGTAATAGTAACCAAACTCATAATAATAAAGAACCTATACATATGGCTTGTAACTGATAACTGTTTTCTTATCCTCATATGTTCCCTGAACATCACCCCTGCATCTGAACCACACCCTTCAAAAAGCTTCTTAAACCCTTCTAACCTCAGTATTTGCAACTCACATGTCAATCTGAAGAAAACACAAACTAACAAAAACACCCCAGTTCGGTAAATCAATGATGCCAGAACCGCTATAAACATAATAGAATTAGTTGGAATACCATACTTAACATGTGGTATTGATATGGTCACAGTCGAGAAGAACACTATTTTATGTGCAAGTTCGATGAAAAATGAAGGGAGGAGGATGTAGACAAGGCATCTAAAAGCCTTGTCTAGTTCTCGAGTGTATCCACTTCGAACATAATGTGAATCATCTTGCAGCCCATCAAGAAACAGTAGTTGACGAAGGCCATATTGTCGAAAGAAGCGTGTCAGCGTCAGATAGGCTATTACAGCTAGACCAGACTCTGGTAATTGGACCAACTTGTTTATAGAAAGTGGATCATCAGCTGCTGCAGTGGCTGGGACATGGACTAAAAAAGAACTAACTATGGGGATGGCTATTGTGAGGATGACAAACGCGAAGTAGGACATAGTTGTATTTATGCAGGATGTATGGTCAAGTGCACACCACTTCAGGGTCACTCTAAAGTTTCTTAACTCATCGTAGACAAATGATTTTGATCTAACGTAGGCTGGTTGTAGCAACAATGGAACAGATGATGTAATCGTTTCATTGGGCTGATCGGAAAATGATACACGTCGTTTATCCGGGACTTTGATGTCAATGTGTGTTTCAGAAGAAGCTGTGGAGTGATTCATGGATTCCATGTTCTTGGAAGGAAACTGATAGAAATTTGTGTTGTTGATATGAGCTTCTATAAGGTGTTGTGTCATGTGTGTGTGGTTGGGACTTGGGACAGATGGATCAAAGTGTTTTTTTCAGTTTCCCTGGGCAAGGTATGATTAAACTAAATAATTGGAGAGAGTATTAAAGATTGCTTGAGGTGGATACTAACTTGAAAAGAAAAGAAAAAAAAAAAGGTTAAAGAAGGCTTGATGGGAGAAAAAATATACTGTATTTATGTTAATAAAAGCAGGACTTGTGATGACAGAATTAAGCAAAGCATAAGTTCTTCAAAAGGAGGCAAATACTCTTTTGTCTTTGTTATTTTTATCTTTTTCACAGGTTTAAGTGAATTCTACCTGAACAAGTTTGCAGAAAACTTTCCCAGGATATACTGTCATGCATGGCTTGTTCAGAAATCAGCACTGGTAATATATAGGATGTAGTTTAAACTTTGGACAAAATTCAACAAGGGATGCATTCATTCGCTGTGGGGCAAAACTTATCACTTGGGTTGGCACTATACCATAGCTAGCCTTGTATCTCCATGGATTGTCAAAGGTGATGGACGCTAGAACTACTAAGTATATTCTTACTTCTGAAGGGAGTTATTTTAAGTCTAAATTCTGATGACTTCTAGTTTAGTCTGAAGCATATATCATAATAATAAAGGTGAGAAAGAGGGACTATTTCTTAAGTGCTGAAAGCATAAAATGAATCAAATCTTAAAAAGATCTAAAAGAAAAGGTAAAAGACCTGCTGTCTCTTGTGAGCTCTCTACCTTTTGCTAGAGGCTTCATATGTGAGAATAAAGAGTTGCACAAGACTAACTGCTTTTCAAGTCAGCATCACCAGTTTTCTTTTCCTATTAAAAGAATAGTCTGACAAATAAAATGGAAAGAAGCTAGGGTCTAAGTGGTTCGTTGTAAAATTTTAAATTTTGGGAAATTGATGAAGAGCAAATTATTCCTTTCTGATTGACCACGATGATTATTGGAAATCACTTGATTAAGGCTGAGCCTCAATATCTTTACAACCTTTTTCCTGACCTTTTCAGGAAAATTTCTGAACTCATTTGCCATGTGATCAAACTGACCCTTGAATGTGACTTGGGCACTTGGCTAGTTAATTACAAAATCCTCGGCAAATTGATTATTTGACAAATTGACTTATGTCGTAAGTTTCATAAATTCTACTCTCGCATAATAATTATTTTTAATTTTTTATTACACACTTATCAGACATTAATGTTAGCATCCAGCTGAGTGGTAAGCCTTTTGTGAAGATGGGAGTTGGATAATACATAGGAGAAACTGAATACGTTTGTCCATAGCCAAAGGAAATGACTCCCTTGAATGCCTTGTTACACTCAATAATATAGTGATAAGGGAGACTAGGAAAAAACTGTCATTATCCCATCCTGACTGAATTCCCAAAACATAAATTTTCCCATTCTCCGCATTTGCATGCTCACTCCATGATAAGTAGCAATATTAGATCAATGCATTCACATATGTTTGTCCCTTTTAGTCTCAAACAAACAAACGAATTCTATACTTAGTACTGGCAAGCTAAAGAAAATATACCATCCATGGGACATCCAAAAATATCATATCATCCTTCAATTTCTAAATAAATAAATTGAAGTTTTTTGATTTTGAGTACAAATATCTGTGATGAAAAGGAATCTTGCTTTTAATTCCCGTTTTTCTGACAAATCTGGATTCATTAGTTAAGTTCTTTTTACCTTTTCCTCCTCTTTTGCTCTTTTCAACAATGGAAAAGAACGTCATTCGCCAGTATGTACTAATGACTTTCATCCATCGCATCACTACCACTATGCATTTGTGATGACTTGCTCTCGTCTTGCGTTGACCCCATCTCCTCAGAATCCGATACTTTGGCCACAGAATCATCTAAAGCCTCGAGGAAGGACAGAACACTCAACTTGTCTACAGATGGAAATAACATAGTTAATACAGAATTATAATCAACAAGGTCTAAAGACAAAAACGAAATCTTATTAAAATACAACCACATCCAATTGCAATCAATAATCCCTAATTAAGAAAAAAGAAGTTTGTGACAACTTACATTTACTTGGATCAATGCCAAACTGAGACAGATCTATTTGCCCTGTTCGAAGCACCTATAAAACAAGATTACAATATCATATCCCTAGAACTGACTTTGCTGACAATAAAATCCTAATTTAATATAGAATTTACAGTGTATTCTCACATAAGTAAATGCTTCTAGTTGTTGACGAAAAGGAGGACTTTGCAACAACTCCAACAAATCCTCAGGAGTCCACTGACCCTGCATCTCGCCGCAATCACAAAATGAACCAAAATAAGTGTCAAGATCCTATGTTCCCAGGAGTTCAAGATGGAAAAAGAACTCCATAGAGACAGAAGAACCATGCACCCTCATAGCGAGTAGCTGAAAGTTAGCAGCAAGTCGCAACATGGTGCTGTTCTTGGAGTTAAATTTCCGATCCTTCTCCTGGTTGTATCTTAGGGTAAAGGTAAACTGTGTATCAGAAGGGTTTTGAAATTAAGCAATTCTCTACCTCAGGCAAGTATGATGCCAATCGTTGTTCTAATGGAAGTGTCTCAATCAACGGCAAAATCAAATCTGCCTTCAGAATATCTCCCAATCCTAGCCCTTTAAAACAGGAAGGTTATTGTATAAGCCACTTCCAACATTAATCCACACAGACATAAACAATCTCATGAAACCAATGAACGATAAGAAACCCTCATGGATCACCAACCCAGAGCATATCAATACACTTGATCACAAGCAAGGAGGCTGTACAAGTTAATGGACGAGATCCAACATCAATAGATAAGATATCCGATCCTAATCCTGAAATAGTACATCTCCAATTGCATGTTTTGTCATGATCACAATTTACAAGCCACCAAGTAACAAAATCAGTTGGATGGTTAGGATCATCAGATCAATACAAATTCAAACTGCAGATTTGGTCTGAATTGGCCATAAATTTGTCAGTCCTACCCTGCTTGTGGTCCTTGTAATGCTATGCCCATGTTATAGGATTCTTGAAGAGAAGATAGTAGGGTCTCTCTTTCTTATCTTATCAAAGCAAGATCTCCAAATATATATATTTACAATCAGTTGAATTATTACCTTCATCCAAATCTCCAACAGCACCTACAAAAAAAACGGATAACAATGTCAATTTAGCACTTGGAAGAAAAATGAAGCATTCTAAGCCAGAAAAGGCGTGGTTAAGTGATACCTGCAGGCCCAATGTTACTTAGTATTCTTTGCAAATCCTCCAATTTTACCAGTCCAGATGAAGATGTTACATCACTAGTTCCTTCTGCACCGTAATTTGAGTCAACCATGTTCCCAGCCCTGAAATCCAGGAGATGTACACATTAATACCAAAATGAAAAGGAAAAAAAAGGAATGGGCCAAAAACAAAAATTGTAACTTGAATTACATTTCAAAGGATATTGTAAGAAACAGTCGATAGAAATTATTTTATGATACTCAAACCTTCAGGATTTCATATAAAGATCCCAAGTCAAGATTTCAAACGGCGACCTGGAGTGATACATAACAAGCCTTAAGTGTGTTAATTTTATTATTACATAATTACCAATTCAGTTCCCTAGGTGAACAGTCTTGAACAAATTCAGGGGCAATAAACTATTTCTTCTCTTCTGAATATTAAAATTGCAAATTAATGCTGAGGCTTTTAGGGTTTATTTCCCTTCTCCTTAATCTAACCTTTCCGGTTTAATCGTTTAATATAACTTATTTGAATATTCTTCCATCTTACCTGCCTAGGAGTAAACTTAATCAGAAACAGCAACAAATACAAAGGGAAAAGCAACTGCTAAACAAGTGGGAAAATTGCTTGCATAAGTCAAAGGTTTGACATCAAAGATGAAGATGGTGGTGCATCACATCCCTCATCAAGAAACAACCTATTTCGGTTCAGGGAGGAAGTTCAAGCATCACTGCAACAATAGGTAACAAATTATCCAATCTGTCCTGCTGCAATCCTCCCATACCCTCTCAGTTTACACAGCTATCATAATTCTTCAGGATACTAATGCGTTTAGAATAGACAGGCCTAACTTAACATACTATAAAAATCAGCAACAGCCAATACCTTCTCAGTTAGTTTAGATCTGTCTCTAGAAAACTAGGAACCCCCAATACTGCAAACTGGAGGGTTACTGACAGCTGCCCCAGTGGGTACAGGACCCAGCAAAGTTGTTGCCCCCTACCTTTATAACAAATTCACAACCATCACACTACAAAAACCTACCACCACTTCACGCCTACTCCATGCCGCAACCAAGCCTAGCATCTTATTCCTTCTAGTCTAAGGAATGCTGATGCTGTGTTTAGTGTATGTAACTCTTCATCCATTCGAGTCTCTAACTCTCAATGATTCCTTCAACTATTGTACATACATGCATGGCCACAAAATTATGTCAGTTTCAGATTTGTTGGTCTCTAGAGCTCATGTTCAGCACAATAAATAATATGTGGTTGCTGGTTACATTGTGTGAAATAGCCAATAATCTGATACAATCTCACGTTGAGAAGGTCAAGAGCTTCAAAAATATTGTTAGCTGACATTCCCTGTGTATAGAGTGCCCCGCAGAACATCAGCAATATCAGTTATTTAGTTTTGAATCTACATCCCAATCATCTAGTCTAGTATATACTCGATTTTTGGAATCAATACTTGCAAATCCAGTTCTTTAGCTGCATTTCTTCTTGTTGACTTTGTCACATCAGCAGCAGTATTAATAGGAGTTCAATCTATATATACGATCACGAAACCTTTACGAAAATCAGAAATTCTTATCTTCTCTATGGTGGAAGTGACGCCATTGTTTCTTCTTCTTCTGATGAGGAAAAAATTGGATCTGCTCAAATCCATGATAGTCGTTCTTTTATTAGGTCATTTATATTTCTTCCTCAATTGGGACTCTTTCTTTAAGTTTTGGACTGATTTGAATCACTTCATAACTTCATTAATTTTAAATCTGTCTTTTGTTGTGGCTGAACTGGAATGCAACAGCTAGAGGGTTTCTGAATAATTGAAGTATCTGAAGAATCAACAACTGCCAATACCTTTGTCTAAGAAATTCAACAATTGGGAATACTGCAAAGTGGAAGGTTACTGAAAGCTGCATTAGTGCGTAAAGCAGGCAGCAGCCTGGTTGCCACATAACGTTTAGCACAACCATCACACTACAAAACCCTAGCGCCAGTTCACGGCTACACCATGCTGCAACCAACCCTAGCGCCTTATCCCTTTCACGCCGTACCTGCTGCACCAACCAATGTGCATCCCCACTAGCTTGCGCCATTGGCAGTTTGGCACCACCCGCTCACTTCAATGACCATGAACTATCTTGTCACCAGCAAACCTCTAGACAACAAATTCACCTTAAACATTTTGGCTGTAGTATTGCTAATGATGCAGAAAGAACTCAAGACTTTACAGGTTCAGCAGTGCCTTGATAAACAACCATCTATAATTTCTTGATGAAATTATCACCAGCTCGAAACCTAGGCCTAGTTATGTGCTACTATTATCAATATTCAATCTAATGAAGGACTTCTTCCATAGCCAGATATACCAGAACAGAAAGTGTAACAATAGTGTTAACAATTTTATCATGGCAATACCGGTCATAAAATTCAAACTCGCGATAATGAAAATACAAGAAGCGGAGGTAAAATTTGCCATTGTACGTGAGTTGACACCATAATCAGGGTTCCACCTAAATCTACTGAAGAATGAAAGATGTTTTACAAAAGGAACTTGTTCTAATGGCATTAGGCATACGAGATTTATTTCATCCGTCGCATAATCTTTGACATGCTTCAACTATTATTTAAGTATATAACTAAAACTCAATATCTGTATTCGTTTCATTCTTGTTAAGCATAAGATGTTTGAAGCATGCTGCTACTCAGACAACCTTTCTGATTGGTTTTCATACTACGGCTGATGGTAACTCTCTGGAAAGCATACGAGTGGTCGTAGTAACAAGGTTTCCTCATTTAACATCTACACCTACTTGTGTTGCACCAGTGTCTACTTTAACTGATTATACTATTACCTGTACACACTTACAACTCGCGCCTGGAACTGTTATAATTGCGGTGACTTAGGTTACCACATTGCAGATTGTCCTGAACCTGGTTTTGATCGCGTGACTACGTGAGTTGGAGGATGAGGAAACATGCAATAAAGGCCAAGGCAATTCCAAGGATTCATAGCGTTGTTTTAGGATACTCATTACATTTTAATATTGTTTACTTACGAATTTCGCTCCCTTGTTGAGCAACGAATCTCATGTATATATAACGCAACTAAGTCGCAACTCATTCTCCATTGATGTTTATTGAGATTAAGAAATCAAAGTACAGGCCTCAGAATTTAATTCAGATCTCCCTCGACTAACTTTTAGGGTTAAGGGTTCATTACTATTATCGCTATCTAATTTAGCTCCCTTGTTATCGCTTGTTGCTTTGAAAGAAGATTAGGCAAGGGATGTGAATTGGTTTCTTTACTCCTAGCTGACCTTGAAGAACATGTTGGCAGGCATGATGGAATCCAAGGTGACTGATAACCATCCAATGGCCGAATGGTGGGGAAATGCCACTGGCGCATTGGAGCGGTAAACTACCAATTCTATCAACCAAAGAAATCTAAAAAAGAACTACAGAAGAGAGCGACAACCCAGTCAATACCTAAAGACGTAATTGTTTCCCAAGGTGAAACCAAAGGACTTGAAGGAAATGCCCTTGCATTCCGGGCAGCATTTGAACCAAGGGACATTAGTCCTTTGATAACACGAGTCGTCTGTGATATGTCGTGTATTCTTCCTTGTGAGTGTCTCTGGTTCTGAGCAGTTCCCCTAAAGTATGGCAAACAACAAGATGCCGCACAACCATTTCTTTTCCCATGTGGATGACCCTAGGTGACGTCATATAATCATACCAATAGAAGATTCCAACAGACCTAGGACCTACCCAAACCACGGATTTAGTTAAGGAAGTAACCCCAGTTAGAGGAAGCATACGTTCACTAAATCACTATTCACTAGGTGACTAACTGACTTTTCCTAGCGGAGCAAATGACAAAAAACTGACTATGATATTCCTGCGTTTGCAAAGATATTGGAGCTTACTTTGATATCTAGTGTTTTGGATATACCTTAATGGGTCTTTCTTGTCATTTTGTTGGTGTAGAATCAATTTTCTTTTCAATTTTGTGTCAATGTCTTATTCACCCTTTACATTCCTTTTTCAAAGAAAGGTTATATACACTAGAACTTAGAAGTTTAAAACAGATCACAAGATTGCTAAGTTATTACTACTCGGAAGACAAAAGGAAAGACAAAAAGCTAGCTGCAAAAGCAAACACATAAATATCTATGTTTTATAACGAAGAACTGATATTGACTAGAGTTGGACAAAGAAAATGTTTTCAATAGCAGGCAGTGATTGCAAGAAAAGATCTTAGTATTTGTCCAAGCTCCTTACAAGTTCTGTATTCCAAATCCCATCAACTAACGAAAATATATCTAGAGTTACACATAACAGAAGAACACAAGCAATTGTAATAACGGAATTGTCAATACTAGTTCAAGCTTCCCTCAATTTCTCCTATTCAAAAGCTTATAATTTAATCACTTAGAATACCTTGAGGAGATGTCATCTTCAGCCATGTCTTCCGACAGTTCAGACATATTTAGAGGTACCGAAACCTCAGCCTCTCCACCACCCAACTCTGCAAATAAAATTAGCTTTTTAAGCGACAATAAGATATAAGAGATAAGCAACCACTTAACATTATGTGAACCCAACCGAAATCACACTACCTAATGGTTGATTTATATGAAAGTTGACTGAGATGCATATTTGTGAATCCTGATCTGCTTTTGGCTCCTGAATCCACATACAGCCAAAATATAAGCTGTTCTTTCAAAATAATAGAATTATTATAACTACCAAAGCAAGCAATATACCATACAACTTACTTGCATCCAAAAGAAGAATCTCCTATTGTCAGTATTGAACTTCAAAATGTACACCCTTCCAGATGACTCATTAACCTACATAAGCCAATAAGAATAATGTCAAGATGAAAAAGTCACAGATAATGTGCCATAAAATTCCAAGCAAAAATTTATAAAAACTTTGAAATGTAGTAGATACCTTCTCAAAAACTGCTTCCTCGGGAAATATAATCTGATCCTGTGAAATTTAAAGTCAAGGGAACTTTTTTTTGATAAATAAAAGGAATTCATTGATATCAAGTCAAGGGAAAATATAGGTTCATTCCACAAAAGAACAAATATAATAATACTGGCAAAATATGTGAATGTTATTCAATAAAAAATAGGGATGCAAAGTTTGCAAATAAATATGGATCCACAAAGTAATCAGCTATAGTGGAGACCCAGTGCCAAGGAAGCAAAGCTGGCCGACATATAATCACCATTGCCTGGAATCACCATGAAATTGCATATTTTTTTAACTGCCAAGCAGTAAATTGTGCTCACCAAATATAAGTTTTGCTGTCATGAAGGTGTTTTATTATTAGTTTATTACTCTTCAATCATATATAGAATTCGTCCATAGGTTCATTTTGTGACGAAAGGAGGGGGACGGCAATAGAAAAACAGAATAAGCCCCAATAAGCAGGCCTCTGTGTGTTGGGAGCGGGGAGCTTTTAGTTGACGCTATTTCACTAAAAAAAGAGAAAACGCTATGTTTTTATTTCAATTTAGTTTTTTTTTGAGAAAAAGTTTTATGTATATGTATGAGATATATCTCTTTCCATTCAAAGTCAAATACTCATAATCTACAATGCAATGCTTGACTATCAACTACAATATAAACATCTCCTTTCTTTGATCTAATCAAAGATATTACTTTTCTTATAAAGAAAAATCACTGATAAGATAATGAACCTTTGGAAGAGAAGAATAATTTAGCTCGGCAAGCCTATCCTGAAGGCTCTCTTAATTTCAATTCTTTCTCTGTCATGCATCCACAAGACAAGTGCAACAAGTTAAGATTCCCTTCATATTTAGGTATAATGGCATATCTAAGTAAACCAACACATCTAAACATCAGATCTTCATCTATGTTTGAATTTTCACTTTTTGTCTAGTGTAGTGGTTTTCTTTCCAGAGATACCAAAAAAGAAGATAAATAGTGTAGAGAATCAGAGATAATCGGTGTAAAATATGACATCCATTAGAAATCCGTCAAATCCGCAAAAAGCTGCGAAAATCTCATCAAAGTGGGGAGTCTCCTGCTTCGATCATAATCCATGATCAACGCTGATATGATTCATTATCATTTGCAAAATATATTTTGTAGTCTTTTGCTCTATAAATATGATGCCACTTGGCCAAATGGAAAATTAGATTGGGATACATTCCAGTTATTTATAAAAGTTCAGTCATTTGAAAGATCAATGTTGTACCAAAATGTTATACAAGTTTGAAAAATAAACTAGGCCATGATGCACTCTGACGCTGCATGATACTGGAATAACTACATAAATATCAAGAATACTTGAATAATCAACTATGTAAAGGCTTGGACTAACACAAAGGGAATAGGGCATTGACGAGAAACATATGTATCTACCTCACATGGAACATAATCAGCTGTAAAACAGCTCTTACCAACTATTTGGCTTCCCTCACTCTCTCCCACTCACTGTTTGCACATCAAAATCCATATCAAGGATTGAAAATAATGGAATTCAGGATTTATAACCTTATCTCAAATTGCATTAGAAATCATGTCTGCAACTCCACATATCATGTATATAAAAGGAAGAGCTTCAGGGATAACTTTAAGTGGATGTGTATTATCTTAGATGTGATATACCTACACTGCATAAATTGCAACAATACATACTACACTCAGTGTTTAACACAAAGTTATTTGCATGGTAACTAAGACTACCAACTTGGATGCGAATTATATGGACAAAGCAAATTTATGTTTAAGAAACTTCTAGTAAATATTTGGTTCATTTTAGATATGAATTCAACAATGTCTTAGTTGTGGGTGAGTACGTGTGTTTTTGGTGGGTAAATGTGATAAAATTATCTGATAGCTGAAAAAGGATACATCTTCAACCACATTCTGTGTCCGATCAATCCACTGAAAATGCACTAATCCCTCTTCACCCTAACAAAAATAAAAAATAAAAAATGCAGATACAATCAGTTCCCTTAAAACAGCACACAAACCATAGCTCACTGTAAATATCTGTTTACATAAAAAAAAGACATACCCTTGCTATGCGAATAAGTCCTTTACGAGTATCTGGAACCACTCTTGTACCCTCCATAAACATCTTACCGGCACGAAACTCAAGCATAATATCCTAATCATTTAAAAGAGTAAATCATAATTAAATAAAAATCAACTAAATTCATAATCCCTTTGCTTTCTGACTCATACTAATCAACAACAATAAAAAAAAAATAATCGAAAAATATTACCTCCATAGCAGGAAGAGCATCCATAGTTGTTTGTACTAGTTTTGCTGTTAATTATTGATTTGTATAAGTAGAAATTTTCTAGTAATAGTAAACTAACTAAAACATAAAATTAGTTGAAATTGCAAAACCCTAATTCTACTTACTGATGAAATAAGAACAAGTTGTTTAAGTTTAAGTTTAAGTTGTTCTTTCTTCTTCAATTTCAAACAATCAATCGTATTATAAGAAGAAGACCTAATCACAAATTTCTCAAGAAGAGCGCAATGTTGAGAGAAAACGAGGGTTTTTTATTTAGTTATGGCGAGAGTGGGTTTTGACCCTTATTTCCATATGACCCGACCCAAATTTATTTTATCCACGGGCCACGGCTGTATTGAAAAATAAACGTGGGTCGTGCGTGTTCAAGTGTTTTAACACTCGTAATGCTAATATGCGCCAAAACAAACCTAGGGATTCTGATTTCAACAGCAACAACACAATTGAGGAGAAGAAGTCGTTGGAATTCATCTTTGTCTTTTGTTACTATGATGATGATGGATCATGATAATCAAACAAAAGAAAATAAGAAGAATAAGGTTCATTTACATTACAATCACACTGATTTCTGCAACTCCTCTAGGTGGACTGCAAGGTACCATCAATTTTTATTTATTCTTATAGTTAGTAGTAATTGAGTTTGAGCTGTTTAATATGTATGAGTAATTTTTTTTTTTTTTTTCAGGGAATGTTATGATTTTATGTATGAGAGACCATGGCAACAAGTAAATGATTTCTATTCAAGATTAGTTATTGGGGGATTATCATTATCTTTATCGTCGTCTTTACTGTTTCAAGATGAGGTTTGTGCTTTTTAATTCAAATAAAACCATAAAACTTTGAAACCAACATTACTTCTTCATATTGTGTTTCCTTTTTTATTTCAGAAAGTTTTGTCATGCGTAAATGAAATTACAGAAGCTTGTGAAGAAAATGAGTTGGTTGGTGTTTCTACGAAAGGTCGTCGGACTGGAAGATGGGATAGAGTTACTTTCAAGATACTTCTATCGTATCATGGCAATTCTTTTGATGGGTGGCAAAAACAACCTGGTTTAAACACTGTTCAAGGGTAGGTACTTTTTCTACTACTGGAAATGCTAAATGTAGTAATTAACATGTTCTTTGCTGGATTTTTAGTAATCATTGCCTTTGTTGGTGTCGTATAGAGAGAGGCTTTCTCATGAGTTGTTTGAGTTATGATTATATTGGGGGAGGTGTTTAGAATATATATGCTTTTTTATTCGGTGAACTATTGTCCAGACATTGTGTATTCAAGCCTTCTATTCATTTGATTTTGTCTGTACAATGATGTTTTCTCTCATCTATTCTCTTTTTCATAAGTTTTATGCTTTCTCTGAAATGAAATTAACAAAATAATGCCTAAAAATAACAGTCTCAGTTGTTTTGCTTTTAGATTGTAGCTGTTCATTTTATTCTTTGATCATTTTCTTCTGTATCTTCTCTGTACTGTTTTATAGAATAGTTGAGAGATCTGTTGGGAGTTTTGTTGACGAGAATAAAGCTCAGAAGTTAAAAGACTTGGGTTTGCCTCTTGAAGGCTGCACTGTTGTTGCGGGTCGTACTGACAAAGGAGTGACAGCTCTTAAGCAAGTTTGTTCATTCTGTGAGTCATAACCTTATTCTGGGATACCTCTGTCCGTTGTAATATAACTTTGCTTTCCTAGTTTCCTTAATAAATATATTCATTACATATCAAGGAAAAATCGGTAATTAATTCTATATCTCATCCAAATTCTGCCTCAACTTTTTGTTGCTGATTTGACTTTCAGATACTTGGAGAAAAGATGTAAAAGCTCAAGATGTTGAGGACTCTATTAACGAAGCAGCTCCAGGAAAGCTCCGGGTTATTTCGGCCTCCAAGGTGATTTTTTGTTAGGTATATCTTATAGTGATATCTCTGTTTTGAGAAAATATAATGATAATGCAAACCATGTCGAGTAGGATAATATACAGTGTTTTATAGTTGTGTAGGGAGTATAATTGTTATTACTATTTTTCCTGAATCTTGTTTGAGCTCATGATCACCACTTTAAATGCAGTTTGAGAGTGTTGACTATCTGAGTGTTTATAATAAGCTATCACTAATTTATGTTGAATTTTTTTTGTCAGGTGTCTCGAGACTTTCATCCCAATTTTTCTGCCAAGTGGAGGCATTATTTCTATATATTTCCCTTGAATGACGAGGGGGAAGAATTATGCAGTGAATTGGGAGTGGAAGATGAGAATCGTTGCAGTAAAGAGAAATACAGGGAGTGGATAAATGGATCTGATACACATTTAGGAGAGGAAAAGGGTGAATACTTAGAATATGATGATACTGCTGCAAGTGGAAAGAAACCAAGAACTTTCAGCATACATAAAGTTAACCAACTTCTACTTCCACTACAAGGGAGGTCTTTATCCTATAAGATGTTTGCCCGAGACACAAAAGCTTCAAGAAGCACGTAAGGATTGACATTCTTAGTTTATGTTTGCATCACAACAATAATACTCATGTCATATATGTTCCCACGTCTTTGTTAGACTGATATACTGCTGCACTTGTCTCTAACTAGTGTGGTAACTGTGTTCCTTGTCCGATTCTGCACCATGAGTCCCTGAACATTAATGTATTTATAATATCTATTCATAGTCGCTCTGTGAGAATTAAACTAGATAACTTTCCAAGATCTGCCTAACAAGGATTAAGCATAAATGAGCAATGTCTATCTTAGATAGGATGTGATGTCATCCTAATTATGCAAATATTATGTTTAAAGCAAGCCAATTTTCTTCTTGTCTTGGCTTATTTTCTGTCTTATTCCGTGCTGTGGTTTGTGCTGTAAGCCTGTAACAAAGGGGTTGGGAGAGAGGGGGGGGGGGGGGGGGGGGGGGGGAGAGAATGAGAAATCAAACAGGAATTCATGGAGCTACACACCACATGTAAAAGCATATTATTTGGTGATATTTACTCATTAACTGCAGGGTCGTACACAACATACATCATGATGTCTGAGCTATCATAACCAAAATCTGATTTTGTTTCACAGACTCAAGTTTTTTATATGCTTGCTAAACACGTTTTCTTGTCTACTTCAGGGGTCCACCAACTGAGTGTATCATCTACCATGCTCGAGCTGCTGAAGCCTCGCTACCCTGTGATAACGAGGTTTGTTTCTTAACTGCGTATATTGCAAATATAACTTTCTTTATGGATACAATTTCTTTTTACGACCGCAACAATTTTATCGAGACACGTGCTGGATACATTCATTTCAGTGTCCTATGTTTAAAGCATTCTAGACTTCAAGACACACTAGTACACTTACACAGACACACAGAGACATGAAAAATAATAAGTATCTGAGAAAAATATCCCGAGAAACTCGATGAAAACTCTCTATAATAATGCCAATGAGTTGTGTATCCCAATATGAGGACATGCATAAGAATGTGAGATCTCTCCCTTCAGAACCTAGAAAGAGAAGAATGGTAATGGTTTCCAAATCCTTTATTAAGCTCAAGAACATCTTCTAGATCTGCCAATCCCTTCAGATTGAGAGAATAGCTCTCCGGTCTGACCTCAGTCTTCCCCAAAATTTCCACTCTTTATCGATATATCTGGCGAAGGAGATATAGATTTCTCTAGACCTATCCTGTTTCAGAAAAAAATGATTAGTTGCTCTGGCATTACTTTTACTGGTGTTGTCGAGACCAGTCCAGAAGTTTATACTCTCTTTAAAAGACTTAGAAATTAGATGCTCCCTTTAAGTTTGGTGTTGTCGAGACCACTTTTTATACTCTCTATCTAAGTTTAGTGGTGTCTGGATGATATAATCCTGAGGCACCATTATGTATTATTCAATTTTTATTAAGAATATTATATATTTTTATTTTTATTAGAGGTGTGATACTGTGATTAAGATAACCACCCTACACAACCAAAGATTACAGCAGTTAATGCAGTGTTACAACAATATTTTTCCAATCAGCAATTAGGTCATCACGCCGAATATTTCACCTAATCGACCAATAATTCAATAAAATAATCGGTTCCAGATTGTAGTTTTAATGGCAATGATAATTTGAGCCTCACTGCATGCCCTCTCTTTAAAAATCCTCTTATTCCTTTCCAACCAAAGCTGTCATATAGTTGCATTAAGGAGCACCTTCCAAACAAGTCGCCCAATTAATGGCAAGTTGCCCCACTTCCATCTTCTTAACAGATCAGGAATACCACATTCCATGACTAGATTACCATGAGCTGAACCAATAATTCACTCTATATGGACTTCACAAACGTACAAGAGACAAACAGATGACGTATTCTTTCTTGCTCAGAAGCAGACACTATGCACCTGTTTGCCATCCCATTCTCCATACACTGATACACTGGAGTCCGTCCCATGTCAGAATTTGACCCAAACAAGACTCCACACAAAAAAGTTAACTTTTGAAGGTATTTTTGGGTTCCCAACCTTGCTCACAGGAAAATAAGTCATCGCAAGTTGCAACTGATCATTCTCCTACCTGCGATGCAGTCATACATGGTCCTGGCCGAGAAGACGTCGCCATTTCCTTCCCACTTCCAGCAATCTGTCTCGTATACCACTTCAAGGGCTTTCATCAACTTTACAAATTCTGCCACCTGTGCAAGTTCTCTGTCAAAGAAGGCCCTCCTAAACTTGAAATCCCATTCCTGCACTCCATTTACCTGATGCAGATATTGGCGCACACTATAAGGTTCCTCCTGGCATATGCAATTAAGACCAGGGTATTTAAGACACCACTTGTCTTCCCAAAAATTATTTGCATGTCCCAGTTTATAGGTAACCCATTGATTAAAGGTAGCCTTGCAGTTTATTATACCCTTCCATATAGAGTATCCAATTAATAATATTGTATATAAAAAGTTAAAAACTATATAATTTCCAGCATATCCCACTGTATCCTTATCCTACTTGTTTAATATAATTGCATGTCCACGTGTCTGTGTCGTATCGTATAGTCATATTCTGTGTACATGCTTCTTAGATCAATGCAGTCAATGAAGTGAGAGAACACATAACAAAATGTTGTGTCGTCATATAAATGGTTCTTATAAATTATAATAAAAAAAGAAAAGTAAGAGAAATACTATTAATATTTTTTTTTTCATCAAACAAAAAAATAAAATAAAAATAAATTATTGTATTTGATTTCATTGGTATAATTGCAAAACTATGGGTTTGCGTAATTAGCAAGAAGCTGAGCAAAGTACCCACGCATACCCTAGTACATGCATTTCCACTTTAACAATCACATTTCGAGTAATTCTTAAATCCAGACAAACCTAAACCTTAGAACCTACATTGACCCCCTGCTTTCCCTTGTTTCTTTATCATCATTGTCTTCATCCTGCTTAGTGCTTAACCAATGAAAACTGCCTCTAGAGACTGAACTAAAATTGTTTGCATGAGCCGTCAGATAAACACTGATATGTACTAGCTGTGTGGGATCACACCTAAAAAAGAATAAGAGCAAGGAAAAGGAGAGGATCCTAACGTCTCCTTTCCTAAAATGTGGCTTAAAAGCCTAATAACTTCTTCACATTGGATATAAATTCTTCGTAGTTTATTGAAAGATAGTGTCCACATCTATATGATTTAAAGCTTCCATCTAAATGTAACAACAATATTTAGGTCTTCAGATGAAAAAGAAATTAATTTTTTTTTGAATAGTCAAACTCTAACCAATGATATTACCCAGTAGAAGCTTTAGGAATTTGTTACTATGCAAAAGTAAGAGTTTTGTGGTAGGTGTAACCAACTACCAGTGGATCCACTTTATAAGTTGTGAAAAGACAAAAGTTATTGCTGAACAACTGAAGCTTGATTAGGACAGGTGTGACTTGAGCTGGAAGCAAGCGCATCCTTACGTCACACCTGTCCTAATAAGGATCAAAGTTGGTCTGGTTGATGTATTTACTTTTTTAATTTTGATTTAATAACTTGAAGTGTTTTGAACTACTGGTGTATATCATAAGATCCAACTATCCAAGGCTATCTATAATTCTAGTGCCTGTTGTTTTTAGGTATGTGGGAAAGGTGGGAAAAGACTCAAGGTCATGTGCGTGGAGCTAGTTGCGAACCGTTTCTTGCGCAGGGTAAATCTAATTTTTGATTTTACCTGTTTTGAATAGCTTCATAAGTTCATAGTATATGTTTGACGATCTCTAAAAACTATACTGGGTTGTAAATGGGTAAGGAACAAAGTATATGTTGCTAATGATAACGACAAGGTTTCTACTAGACTACTAGTTTACTCTTTTGAAAACCTTGATCTCTTATGTCCCTTGCAGCTCTTTCCACTGAAAGCAAAGGAAAATTAGTTGAGCAATACTATATCTTTGTGTCGTCCCTTTGTATATTTACTCTTCATCTAACCTTGAAGTAGTCTTTTGTGAAAAACTGTTGTCTTTTTATATTTATCAAAATGGTTGATTTTGTACTTCATTGTAATTGCTGATCAGATGGTCCGAGTGCTTGTGGCAACATTGATAAGGGAGGCGGCTGCAGGTGCAGATAATGATGCACTGCTAAAGCTTATGGATGCCACATGTAGACGTGCCACAGCCCCGCCAGCTCCTCCTGATGGTCTTTGCCTTGTGGATGTCGGTTATAAGGAATTCAATCCAGAAAACTGCATAATCCCATAGGTAAACTCTACAATCCAGAGTGATGTAATGGTGATTACTATTTATGAAAAATGCATTACATGGGAGGTAAAGGACCGGCCTATCGAAGAAAGAGATCATTGAGCCTATTCAACGGATCATACATTCCTGTTCCCAGGATGTTGTGTTTGCAATTTTGCATATAGAGGAGGACATAGTGTCCTCCTTGTTTTGCCCCACATTTGAAGTTAACCACTTTGGTAACATCTGTTAACCCTTTCAAAGAAGTATGTGTACTTTTAGATAGTTATAATTCAGCTGGTGGTTGGATTTTCTCGTTGGTGTGATGTTGTGTCCTACCTTCAAGCATCCGGTATGTATTTGTAAGATGTTTTTCATAAATCCAATTGCGCTCATGTACTGTTATGAACTTTTTATAAGAAGATTCCTTTTTCCATTTTACTTGAATGTACCTGTTTTCATCTTGTTTGCTACACAATATATATGAGCTGCTTATGGAGAATGCATTGGTCCACACCTGTTCCAATCACTTGACCCATATTAGTGTTTCAGCTTTGAAATCTCTATCATCTGGAGTATTAGTTATTTTGGAGGGATAATTGGAAATCTCTCATTAAGGAATCTTAGTTTACCTAGGAGAAAAGTTTTGAAAGCAAATATTGAACTTTGATGGCTTTTTAGAAGATTGAAAAAAGTTTATGACATGACATCTTTATAAGTAACTCTTTGGTCCTATACGTGAATGATATCTTGCACCATGAGGAACTTGCATCCCTGTATTTATTTGGCAACTGTAAGTAGTCATTTACCTCAGACTACAATGTGATCTGACAATAAATAAATAATTGGATGCTCAAGACCAGCCAATCTGATGAGTTCAGACCTGATGTATCTTCTAGGAAGTAGGAGACATTGATTGGTAATCCATAGTTAACCAGGAAAGATGTGCTATTCCTTTTCTTTTGTCATTTTAAGTGGAGCAGGAGGGGAGGGAGAGTGAATAGGGGGGAGATATTACTGTCAGAACTCAGAAGAACAAGCAATATTTTGCTTTAAACATATTCCATTTAAATTAATTTAAAAGGTCTATTTTTTTATTTTATGAAAGGTTAATCCTCTTCTCAGTTCTCTCCTTAGAACATTGACAGGAAAAAAGCTAATAGAAAACAGTTTCTTTCCTGAAGTGCTAAGTTAAGCTTTTGCAAAGTATGTATAGTTCATAGCTCATCAACGAATGTAAATGTTTGAAGCTGATCTGTGATTTTTCACTGGTGCTGGATTGGGTTTTCTGAGAAAGCACTCTAAGCAAGACAATTTGGCTATTTCAGGTTGATAAATGGAACTTTTCTACTCATGTTAAACTCTTGGGAATGACTCGTGAATTATGAGCTAGCATATCGTTAATTCGTTTATCTTTGAATAACTTGATTGATAGGAAGCTCAAATACTTGGGAGATTGATGATTTTTATGAGACCCGGAGAACAACTTGCTCGAGAGGATAAAAGACAAACACATAAAAGAGTTGTGAAAGTGCAACTAGATTTTACGACACGTCTATAAATGATGAGTAGACAATTTGCTATTTTCTCTTACTGATTCTCTATATTATGATGAGAAGACAATTTGACACTCTTACTGATTCTCTATTTTATGATGAGACAGGTTGACAAGTTAAATCGCTATAAAAATATTTGTTTGTTTTTCTCATGGTTAGCACAAAAGTTTTCTTTCAGAATTATTATGGCGATTTAACAGCAGTAAGCACCATTATAATGGTCAATATGTTTTAACGGTTGCACTGGTGTACCATTTATCCTTGCTTCATATTTTTTTAGCAGAGAGCACATAGCCTCTTCATGTTTCATGTCTCTTTCAATAGCCATTTCCCAGTTAGGACTTAAGAGTAGACCTTGAAGTAGTTATCATTATTCTTTAGCCGGCGGAGACCTCTCTACAAGAGTTCAGAGTTAATCCAAAACCTTGTCATCTTTTTACAGGTAAGCAATGAACATAACTTTGTTAATCTCATCACCTTCATTTTTGTACATTTCCTTGTATTCCAAACTTTCCTGTTCTTTGCATTTAACCCACCTCAATCTTTTGTCTGATCTATTCATCCTTCACCAACTGCAAACCAATAAAACCCATCACTTACCATCAACAATCTTTGAGCACTTCCTCCTTGTTGACTTCTCTGCAAGTCTACATTGGCTTGTTGACACACCTTCACACCCTGTCATGGCTCCAATCAACCTTTGCTTCCCGAGCCATCTCACACTAGTTGTCATCTTCTTCTTATGTGTAGTGACAGCCTCGGCTGTGTCAGAGTCCGAAATCCTACTTAAGATCAAAGCTTCACTAGGAAACGCGGATGTTCCTTTGAGAAATTGGAATGTATCTGCAGTCCCATGCAATGGCAATACAAGTTTCTGGGTAGGTGTGATTTGTACCAATGAAGGCAAGGTTTGGGGGTTGCAACTCGAAAGTATGAGTCTGTCAGGTATCATTGACATTGACACACTTGTGGAATTGCAGAATTTGAGAACGATAAGCATCATGAACAACCGGTTCGAGGGGCCAATACCTAATATAAAAAAGCTTAGTGCATTGAAAAAGCTGTATTTGTCTAATAATAGTTTCTCTGGTCAAATTCCAGATGATGCTTTTAATGAGATGGTGTGGTTGAAGAAACTATATATGTCTTACAATAAATTTACAGGTCCAATTCCTTCATCACTTACTAAGTTGCCGAAGCTTACCGAGCTGATGCTCAATGACAACCAATTCCAAGGCAGGATACCAGATTTTCCACAGAACCAACTGCAGTTGGTAAATGTATCAAATAATCAATTAGATGGCCCAATCCCACCAAGTCTCGGCAAAATAATGAACTCAACCCTTGTTTCTGGTGAGCCAAACTTTCATATTATAACTGTTACTGTAAAATTTGAAGGGGTATTTTCTAGAAAATCTATTACAGCATTTATGTCTAGATTGAGTTATAGAGTAGTACATTCATTCTCTTTCTGTTCATTTCTTTTAATAGAGTACAGAAAACCATTGAGTTGTTATTGATCACTATCATCTCTTGTCATCTTAATTTCATTACCATGCAGATCGTTTTGGATAAAAACTAGAACAATCTTACTCCAGCGCACAATGTAACATTTTCTTTTTCATCCAGGCAATGATGGTCTATGCGGCCTACCTTTAAGTCCATGCGAGAACGAACCAACACCATCCCCTGAACCATCAACATCCACCTTCATGGGTCCGTTATATTGGTTGAAGATGATTTCATTACTCCAATTAATTGTTTTATTTTAAGCCGCGACTTTTATTTGGAAGAATATATCCCAATACTTTTGAATGTACCGCGTACACAAGTTGTATTTGGTAGAATCAATGCTTTTCTAGTTTGCTAATGGTGCATTCCAATATTCTTTCCTTTGTATTTGATTTTTGAAATCTCAACATCGGGAGTATTTGTACATATCTCTTACTGACAAGTGACAAATATGTATAGCAAACCATTCAAAAGGAAGATCCATCCCTTAAGTATAGCAAACCATTCAACAAATTAATGCAGTTGGTGGTGTGACCAATCTTATAACATACAAAGTTTCACCTTAATTGTTGGTCTAGAAGTTTAGAACCCTTGCTCCTCCATGAGTGATGAGTGTGAGAGTTCAGTGATAGAAGTGATTTAGGACATACTTCTCTTCTGGGGCAGCTCGATTGGGGTCTAATGTCAATTCCCCGGCCAAGTAGGAAAGTACCTAACCTTCCCTATCATGCATGCATATCATTGTTACAAGAAGCTAGGGTGCTAGTGGTAAACAATTAAACTGTCAAGTGGTACGCGCGTACTACTTGGTAGAATCCAACAAGTAAATTGCATAAACTGATAAACATATAAATTATAGCTTAAGTATAAAGAGTAAACAATGCTAATCTATATGTTTATGCAATATAATAAAAATTGCATAAAAATGCTAATCTATAAGGGTCTATTTGATTCGAGTCCGGGGAATAGATTTTTCGGGAAATTGAAATTTCCCATGTTTGATTAAATGGAAAATAAGCGGTAAATATTTAAAACGAAATGATGAGTTAAAATGTTGGGACAAATTGGAGCTCAATTTTGTCTAACTCTCACTACAAACATATTTAAATGATTTTCCAAAAAAAATTCATGATTAATGTAGCATTATAACTATTTTATCAAAATTTCATTTCCCGAATATTTGCACATAGTAAATCTATTTCCCGGTAAACTCTTTTCCCGCCAGAATCAAACAGACCCTAAAGATTATGTGTTGTGTTTTGATCTTATGGTTAGAACACAAGTTGTCTCCTTTCAGAATTATTATGGCGATTTTAAGGACAGTAAATACAATTATAATGGTCATATTCTTTTGAGTTCAGCACTGATATACAATTTATCCTTGCTTTATATTCTTTTAGCAGGTACACACAACCTCTTCATGTTTCATGTCTCTTTCAATAGCAATTTCCCAGTTCGGAGTACGTAGACCATGGCGTGTAGTACGTAGTTATTGTTATTTACTTAGCTAACGGAGATAACTACAGCAGAAAAACGAAAAAAAATGTACATGAATAAAATGTCAGCCAGCGAAAACAGGAATAAATAAATAGATTAATTCAGCCAATGTCAATGGCCAGTCTTACACCCCTCTAAAAGAAAGAGTTCAGAGTTCATCCAAAACCTTTGAACATTCTTTTACAGGTAGGCAATGAACAAAACTTTGTTAATGTCATCACCTTAATCATTTTTTTGTACATTTTATTCTCGATCTTGTTCTTAGCATTTAACGTTGTCTTATTCTTAGCATTTAACGTCCCTCAATCTTTTGTCTGATCTCCTCAACGAACTTCAAACAATCAAACCCATAAAACCCCCACTTACCTTCCACAATCTTTGAGCACTTCCTCCTTGTTGACTTCTCTGTGAGTCCACGTACATTGGTTTGTCGGCACACCCCCACACCCTGTCATGGCTCCAAACAACCTTTGCTTGCCAAGCCATCTCACACTAGTTGTCATGTTCTTATGTATAGTGATAGCCTCAGGTGCATCAGAGTCCGAAATCCTACTTAAGGTCAAAGCTTCACTAGTAAATGCCGATCTTTCTTTGAGCAATTGGAATGTATCTGGAAGGCCATGCAACGGTGAATTTAGTTTATGGGCAGGTGTGTTTTGTTCAATTGAAGGCAAGGTATGGGGATTGCAACTCGAAAGTATGGCTCTATCAGGTTTTATTGACATTGATGCACTTGCAGAATTGCAAAACTTGGTAACGATAAGCCTAATGGACAACCTGTTCGAGGGCCCAATACCTGATGTAAAGAAGCTTGGTGCAGTGAAATACCTGTATTTGTCAAATAATAGTTTCTCTGGTCAAATTCCAGATGATGCTTTTAATGGGATGGTGTGGTTGAAGAACCTATATCTGTCTCATAATCGATTTACAGGTCTGATTCCTTCATCACTTACTAAGTTGCCAAACCTTATCGAGTTGATGCTCAATGACAACCAGTTCCAAGGCAGGATACCAGATTTTTCACAGAACCAACTGCAATTTCTAGATGTATCTAACAATCAATTACAAGGTCCAATTCCAGTAGGCATTCTTAGCAAAATGAACTCGAGCCAGTTCTCTGGTGAGCCAAATTATATTTTGAAGGAATATTTAACTAGAAAAACTATTACCACATTTCTTTCATGATTGAGTTATAAAGTAGTTCATTCTCTTTCTGTTCATTTCTTTTAAAAGAGCACGTACAGAAAATCATCATCTCAGAGATGGGTTATATATATACGATAATACGAACATATATAATCTTGATGTGATATGAAATGAAGGACTTTGTTTTCCATTGTTGGTGAAGTTGATTTCTTACCATGGATATCATTTTGGATAAAAACTAGAACAATCTTACTCAAGCAGTCAAGCAATGTAACATTTTCTTATTCATGCAGGCAACGGTGGTCTATGCGGCCTGCCATTGAGTCCATGCAAGACCGAACCATCAACATCCACCTTCAAGCGTCCCTTGTATTGGTTGAAGATGATTTCATTACTCCAATTAATTGTTTTATTTTAAGCCTTTTATTTGGAAGAATATATCCCAATACTTTCTTACTGGAGTGTACAACTTGTATTTGATAGTGATCAATGCTTTTCTGGTTTGCTTAATGGTGCATCCCTGTTCCAACTTCCAATAACCTTTTTTTTTCTCTCTCTGTATTTGATTCTTGAAATTTTAACATCAGGAGTGCATATCTACTGATCGACAAGTGACATATATAGCAAACCATTCAAAAGGGAGCATAAAATGACGAATCTAAAGCTCGCAGAAAAATAGAGAGTGAAACACTATATATAAAATTACAAATCAATGCATTTTTTAAATTGTAAAATTAAGCTTTTATTAACTAATGTACAAGTTTACAAACTTGAAATACTTAACATGTCTTTACTCTTTACTAATTACATTACAAAGAATACTAATTACATTACAAAGAAACTTTGGTTGACAGTGTCACCAAGCAAAACAATAATTAGGCAGCACATCTACCATATTTGATGGCCAATCCGTCAGCTGACAATGAGGGTTAGTGAACCAAGCAGTACTAGAAGCCATCTTCAAAGCAAAACCTGCAAGTACATCAGCACATGTATTAGTGAACAAAAGGCAAAACTAATTTTTAGGGAAAATTAGACTTAACCCCCCCCTCCCCCCCTATTTTGTCCATGTTTTGAATAAACCCTCTGTTGGGAAAATCAATAATAATCAATAAACCCTAAGTGCGGAATAACCCAAGATATAGAAGAAACAAGCAATGATAATAAGAAAAACGACACCAATACACAAGACTAGATATACGTGGTGGAACCCTCACGGGGAATAAACCACCACAAGCAAAACAAAGAACTTTATTATCTTTCACCAAAAGGATTACAAGATGAGATCTCACACAACTCAACCTCACACCCTTTACAAGAAGAACACAAACCTAGAAATCCCCCATACAAAGATTGCTCCCCAAGTTTTCGCCAAAGCCTCACAAACCTCAAATCTCCAAGTTTTGAATCTCTCAAAACTCCATTAGATTTTTGTTTCTCATGGCTTCCAAAACTTCTTCTAAGACTCCTTTAAGTTTCCTACACCATCATGGTTTTATATAGTGTATTACAAGGTAAATTAGGTTTTACCACGTTATGAGCCTAAATTGGGCCCATAGACACTTTACCGTCCAGAGGCAATAAATCTGTCAGAGCTGCTGTCCAGAGGCACTTTTCCTATCAGAATTTTGGAGCTGTTTTTCTACCAAAATACGTATCTTCAGACGACGTTTCATATACCATTGGAAAGCTGAGAGAGTCCTCTTTGAAACCCAAAAGACAGATCACCATTCGGAGTACTGAGTACAAAGTTATGACTGTTTTTCTACAGTACGTCAAAACTGAACATAGCAGAAAACTGAACAACAATTCTCCACCTCGACGAAGATTCTCAAATCTGAGCCGACACCTTGAAAGAACGCCAATCTCCATAACTAGAATTCAAACTAACAATGTGCCACCATTGTATGAATTCAACCGGATCTTCTAGATCACCAACAAAATTCTTTATTTTACTCCACCCTTTCGGGTACCAATCAACAATGATCATGCAAGTCCAAGTTTTCCTTGGACTTACCCACCTTTGGAACCCACTTCTTTGTCATCCGGACTCTTTGAACTCTACCTAATGTAGAATCTCTATGAGAATATGCATCCTCAACCTTCAACTTAGATGATTCTAAGGTCCGACCGGTTACTGCTTCTCCCAAGAGTACATACAAGCCTCTACGTTGGCTTCCCTCCATGACCAAAGTGTTTCCTCGGTATACCTTCATTACTCCACCATAGCAAAAGTAATTTTAACCATCAGAATCTAATTTAGATAGACTAATTATATTCCACTTTAACTTCGGCACGTGTTTTACAGCCTGTATTGAATGAACATTATCATCAAACATCCTTAGGTGAACATCATCGGCTCCTTTTAGTCGTATACCCGAGCCTCATGTAAACACCTTCCCCCCGAAAATCCTCATACCGACTAAAATACGAGCGATTAGCACACATGTGCTCCGTGGCAACGCTATCTAGCAACCATTCGTTTTGTATAACCGACGCAAGCATCACAAAACAAAACCCTCCTTCATCATCGCTAGGGGCAACCACTAGATTAGCATGATGGGAACCTTTTGCCGAATTAGTTTCATCATCTTCTGCCGAACAATCTTTCCTCAAGTGACCAGGATGACCACACTTATAGCAATTACCGGGAAACGATGATTTTTCCCCTTTTGTCTTCTTCCCATGTGCAACCAAAACTCCACCAGAATTACTACCTGTACCTGTACCATTCTTTGAACGTGTTCCCCAAGAAATCAAGGCACATGTAACTTCTGAAAGAGTAACCTTTGATTTACCATAAAGCAACGTTGTTGCCAAGTGCTTATATGATTCCGGAAGTGACCATACCAATTGCAAAGCTTTATCCTCGTCTTTAATCTCTTCTCCTAGGGATTCTAAACCAAAAACAATCGAATTGAAAGTTGACAAGTGATCAGAAACCAAAGTACCTTCCTCCATGTGCAAAAGATGCAACTGCTCCTTTAGATGAAGCCGATTTGTGAGCGTCTTTGCCATGTACAAACTCTCCAACTTTTCCCAGAGTTCTTTTGCCGTAGAAACTCCCTTTAAAGTAACGTTTGCTAGGATGTTTTTCACCAGACACAATGGAATTTGACTTGCTGCCTTCTGATCTTTCATCTTCCATGCATCATTGATATTTTATTCCATCTCTACATTGTTTCCTAAACCCTCTTAACCCTTTTTCGGTACAAGAGGAGGACCATCAAGTGCATTATCCAATTCGAGCATCACCAAGTAATCTCGAACTTAAATTTGCCATAAACCAAAGTTCATGACTCCATCGAACTTCTCAATATCATTGTGTGTACCCTAGGTAAAAAACCCGACAGGTGTCGCCGATGGTTGTATAAGAACCTAAACCGGGAGCACCTGAGCATTAGCCAGCCAAGCCTGGGCTATCGGGTAGGGTCTAACCCGGTCTCAAGGGATCCGCATACGCTCTGTGGACCTTGACCCACCGGATAGTCCACGATCAATGGGTGGAACCCCGGTTACTGTATAAGAAGTTGAACCGTGGGCTCCCATACATCGACCAGGCCCACCTCAGTCAAGTAAGCCAGGTCCGACTTAGTAAAGACCAGCAGCGACAGAGGCTCATCCGAACGCTTAACACAGAAGTCCAGAAGACCTGGCCAGGGTGTATGCAATGAAGATTGGGCCTTCGGTCAGAGGAGTCAAGCCCAAGTCTTTGCTTTCAGGCTTGGTCAATCCAAGTCCCAACCAACTAGATAAAAGTCCAGCGAGATTCCAGGCTAATAGAACCCATGGTTCTAGCCCGCTGGAGAAGATAAAAGAGGACCCAGGTAGAACCAGGACCTATCAGAGGATGCCACGTGGCAGTCATCCTGGTCATAGGGAATTCAAACCAATGAGATAACCGCTTGGCAGCATGCAAGCTATCTCCATGGAAGGCATCTTCACAGTTGAACTACCTGAGTTCATGGAGTCAAAACCGGAGGGTTGGTTGAGCCAGCCTCCTCCGGCCTACTACAAATACAGGAGTTCTAAACCTCTTGACTACGAGTCTTCCACTGAGCAACTCCATTAGAGTTTAGTGGAAGCAGATACTTGATTCCAAGTTCGTCTTCTTGGATACGTAGGCAACCTGATCCCGATCAGGTCTAGTCTCATTGTATACCCCCCATCTTATCTCTGTCTATACAAGGATTTCATTGTAACTGTTCGATTAATCTATACATATCTCGATTTTGTGGATCAAAGTTTTGCACCTATACTCTTTGGTGCCCACCGTGGGGATGAATCTCCCATCAGTTCCAAAGCCTTGCAAGAAATCTCAATCCAGTCATACCAGAGTTGCTGCAGCGATGGCTGGAAGTAATAGACGTCCGACTCATTCCAACAATGGAATGAGCCAAGTTACTGAAAGTCAGACAGAGAACCTTTCTTCTATGTCTCGGTTCTTGAAGCAACAGAGCTTGTGAATCAAGAATCAGTTCTCGAGAGTGAGGGCCACGATCAAGGCTTGCAACACTCTGAAAGTGGACAGCCGGAGGCAGAAAATTTAGTGGTGCAAATCACTAATGATCCTGGTAATCCTATTATAGTCAACCGGACTGTCAGGATGCCGGCATCACAAGATCCAGAACCGTCCAGAGTAGCCACGGCAAGAAGAGACCATAGAACCTCTCCCCTGGCAACGGGAGGAGGTTATACTGAGCAGCAGAAGGGGAAAGGCCCGGCAGCCGAGTCCCCAACTGCAATCATCCAGCGGCTAACCAAGGAAAACGCAGAACTGAGAAGAAAGAAGAGAACCAGGGTCAGAGATAGCCAATCGTCTTCGACCCCGTCTTCGAGTCCATCTTCTCAGAAGAAGATAAGGCCATGGTCGAGTAGTGACCGGAGTCTTACCCCTCATAGCTATGATACTCGTCCAATTTGGGACAAGCAAACACCAGGGAGAGATAGGATGTCTATCTCCCCAGTCCAGAGACATCGTCGCGGACGTGCAAGAACACCCGGGCCACGTCATGGACGCAGGGTTACTCATAGCAGGTCTGTCGAAGAAGTCAATCCACCAGAAGGACAACGCCGGAGGAGGAATCAGAGCACTCCCCCGACACGCCACAGTCAGAGGGGAAGGAGTCCCCAGAGGGTCCGCGCTCATCAGAGACAACCGGAGCTGAATGTGGAACAGATGAATCAACTCAAGCTAAAGGAGATGATCGACCTGGCTGTTTCCAGCAAAGCCAACCGAGATGAATGAATCAGGAAGCTTACTCTCTTAAGGCTAGCTGTGTCACCATTGGCAGCAGGAGTCAGAAGTCATATAGTCCCGGCCAGCTTCAAGCAGCCGCGCTTCGAGCAGTATGACGAGACAAGCGGCTGCCAGTTCAGCATGTTATGAACTACAAAAACACTATGGCCATCTGGGACCATGATGACAAGTTACTTGCAAAGATGTTCGCTGCTTCACTCAAAAGCGAAACACAAACGTGGTATCATAATCTGCCACCCGCATCCATCCACACGTTCGTATAACTAGCTGAGTTGTTCGAAGAAAAGTACCGGTTCAATGTGAAGACGAAGAAGGAAGCTGAAGTCTTGTTCTCTCTGTAGATGGACCAGAGCGAAACACTCAAGAATTTCGCCCGAAGGTTTTGAACCTTATTTTCAGAAGTACATGACACATCTGATAGCGTCGTTATCCAAGCCTTCAAATATGCCTTGAACAACAACCATGAAGAATTATACCGGTCACTGGCAAGAAAGCCTCCGTCCTCTGTCTCGGCCTTGCTCGAGAAGGTAGAAAGCTATGCTCAGGAAGAAGACAACCTGAAAGCCAGGAGGAAGAGACTTGCCGGAGGCCAGACCTCCGAGAAGCCCCAGAAAGCAAAGGAAGAGAGCTCCGGCAGGGATCACAAAGAAGAAAAAGCCCTTGACAGAAACAAAGACAGGAAGGGGAAAACGCCAACCCGACAATCAGACCGCCGGTCAGAGAAGTCTACCGGGGGCAAACGCAAAGAGAGGGAATTCACCCCTCTGAGGTTCCCGATCGAGGAAGTATTCAAAAAGATCAAGAACAGAGGGCTGCTCAACAAACCTGCCCCTCTCCCGGCAGACCCGGAGGGCAGGAAAGATAAGTCCAAGAAATGTGATCACCATAATCATTACGGTCACGAGCTGAAGAACTGCAGGTTATTGAAGTATGAAATGCAGCGTCTGGTCGATACCGGCCTCATTCCTGAGATGGTGCAGACCGGAGTAGTCGAACAGGTAAAAAACGGAGAACGAATTGTGTATGTTTGCCACGTGCAAGCACTTGGTTCTTCCAAGACAGAAAGGAAGAATTGCGTCTGTGAAAAGCTCCGGTGGATAAGACATGTCCATGAAGTTGGACAACTCAACTTCAAAGGAGGGACAAACACTTAGTCCATCGTCCCCGGAGGTTTGACATTCATTGAAGAAGATGAAAAAGGCGTGCATTATCCACATAATGACGCCCTGGTCATCACAGCATGGATTGACGTTTACCGGGTCCGACGAGTCATGGTCGACGCCGGTAGCACCTCCTGCGTAGGGGTGGCAGTTTTTGACACGACCCGCGAACCCGACACGAACACGACCCGTTATTAACGTGTCTGGGTTAACTGTTTATCTGGTCCGTGTCATCAATGGGATGATCTGTTTGACCCACTAAACCAAATGGGTCGTGTCGTGTAAACACGACCGTGTCTGTTTGTGTATTATTTCACCCACTAAAGAAATTACTATTAGATACGAAGATGAACAGCAACACGATTTCCATTAGATTTATCTGTAGGAAGAAAAGTATAACCAATTGAATATTTCTCATCAAAATCCTTTTCATATCCAAAATCTGTTCTTTTCCAACTGATAATCGATTCAAATTGCTTTTCTTCTTCTCTTGTTGTAATTGTTGTTGATGAGGTTTCTTCTTCTGTGTAATCTTCTTCTTCTTCTTCTTGTTACTCTGTGATTGTTGCTGATTATCTCTGTTCCTTATATTCTTATTAGAGATGGTAAAGAGACAGAGTCCCATGATTTATTTGATTGATTTCAGCTCAAAAGATAAATTAAAACATAAAATCAACAACTACCCATCAATTAATAGATCGTATATCTATCGATTGAAAAAGAACAGAAACAAAAGTTTTTGTTTTATTTCAAGGATGATTGAAATTGGTTTGATTCTTTGTTAATTTCAAAAAGGATTGAAATTGGTTTGATTCTTTGTTAATTTCAGCTTACTGGTGTATTCTGATAAAAGAGGATGGAAATTGGTTTGAGAAACTTCTGAGAGAGAAGAGAAGAGAGAGAGAGAGAGGCGTGTCAACCGTGTTCGGTTGTGTAACCCAATAAGTAAACAGGGTTGTATTTGGGTTAACACGTTTTAACACGTTTTAGAACAGGGTCATATAGGGTTGACCTGTTTTGACCCGCAACACGATACCGACTCGACACGCCTACAACCCGATACGACCCATTTGCCATCCTTACTCTTGCGTCATGTTCTCATGTGCTTACAAAGCTATGGAGCTATCTAAGTGTCTCATCGAATCTGATGAGATTCCTATCTATGGGTTCAACGGGGAGCCAACACAATCCTTCGGGCGTGTCCACCTGTCAATCACGGTAGGATTCAACACCGTCGGGATAGACTTCTTGCTGGTCAACTCCCCCTCCTGCTGCAATGTTATTCTGGGAAGGGACTGGATTTCTTCAGATGAAAGCCATAGTGTCCACCTTCCACCAAAGCCTCAAATTCCCAACTCCCAACGGAATTTGCAGGGTCAAGGGAGACCAAGGGACGCATTCAAGTGCCATCTCGATGCTGTCAAGGGGAAGTCCATTTCCGAGACTAAGGGGAACATTATCTTCTTGACGGACTCTCATCAATAGCAACCAGCTCCCGACAAGTCTGTCAAGGGGAAGCTAGACATGAAAACCGGGATGTCACTAGCGGTCGATGAGCCGGAAGAAGTTATAGTGGGATTGGAGTCCCACAAGACAACTTACATCTCCCCCGTCCTACAAAGGGCTGAGAGGGATCTCATGATCACTCTGCTCCGGTAGAATCACTCTGATCTGGTAAACAACTTACATCTCCTCCGGTAAGATCCGAGTTTGCATCGATTTTACTAATCTTAATAAAGCATGTCCTGTGCACCCATATCCACTCCCCATGATCACAAACATGGTGGACGCCACCGCTGGCTATCAAAGATTGTCCTTCGTGGATGCCTACTCTGGATTCAACCAGATTCCACTTCACGAGAAAGATCAGAACATACCGCATTCATCACCGACCGGGGGCTCTACTGCTACCGGGTGATGCCATTTGGTCTAATGAATACCGGAGCAACATACCAGAAGCTGGTCAACACCATCTTCAACAAGCTCATAGGTCGGACCATGGAAGTCTACATAGACGACATGGTGGTCAAAACCAAGGAGAAAGACAATCATTTCCGAGTTCTACAGGAGACATTCGATATCCTTACAAGGTACAACATGAAGCTGAATCCAGCCAAATGTTCTTTTGGTCTTTCTTCTGGCAAGTTCCTTGGCTTTCTTATGACCAACCGGGGCATAAAAACCAATCCAGATCAGATCCGGGCAGTCTTGGAGATGCCCGCCCCGAAGACAGTGAAAGAATTCCAGAAGCTAACTGGAAGGTTAGCTTCTCTAAACAGGTTCATTTCCCGGTATTCAGACCGATGCAAGCCATTCTTCAACGCAATCAAGGCTAATGCAGAATGGAATCCTACTTGTCAGCAAGCCTTCGACGAAATCAAGGCATATCTCACCCAACCTCCGGTCCTTACAGCACCATAAACTGGGCAGCCAGTCGACATCTACCTGTCCGCATCTGATATAGCAGTTAGTGCGGTTATATTTGTGGAAGAACCGGAGGAGAAACCAGTATACTTCATCAGCAAAGTGTTGCAGAGAGCTGAGACAAGGTATTCAAAAATCGAAAAGATCGCATTAGCCCTGGTACATGCAGCCAGAAGGCTAAAGCCATATTTCCAAGGGAGGGCAGTTAAAGTCTACACAGAGTTCCCGCTCAGAAAAGCTCTTGGAAAGCAGGAAGAATAGAATCGACTGATCGAATGGTCCAGCTACCTCAGTGCATACCACATCCAGTATGAACACAGAACCGCGGAGAAAGGCCACGCAATAGCCTCCTTGATGGCAGACTCTCTCATCGAGGATATCCCGGTCAACCCAGATATAAAAGAAGGTAGATTGGGGGCGAACGATGCCCCCCGGTCACAGGAGTCTCCGACCAAGGAAGATATCGAAGCATGGAAAATCTACACAGACGGGTCCAGTAACTGTACAGGATCCGACATTAGTTGTCTCCTGATCTGCCCAAATAAAGAGAAGACAAAAAAATCTATCAGACTAGGATTCCCAACTTCAAACAACGAAGCTGAGTACGAAGCTCTAATACATGGTCTCCAGACAACACTCCAACTGGGGGCCCGGAGAGTCATGGTCAAGACAGATTCAAAGCTAGTGGCGAACCAGTTCGCCGGATCCTTCCAAGCCAAGGACGACAGGATGGCAAAGTATCTTGATGTCATCCACTCCATGGCAGGGAAGTTTGAATTCATCATGGTCGAGCAACAACCGAGGATAGATGTCAAACATGCAGACGCCCTGGCGTACTTGTCCTCTTCTATCAACACTGCAGAGCCCCAACAACTATCAATCGGATACCAGAAAGAGCCGAGTATCGGTCCCAAAGATCCGGACATGTCGTTACCGGAGGTCTACCTCCTCCAATGCAGACATTAGAAGGAAGTTCTCATGGTGAGCGCCAGAAGACAGAAAAGAAAAATAGATGAAGAAGCTTCACAGCTCGGCAACGAGTCCAGCACACAGGACGAGCCGGGACATCCATCTCAGGGTCTGACGCATGACCCACCAGAATCACAACTCGAAGATTGGAATCCTTGCCTCACCAGAGGCCGGATAGAAGCGATGCCACCTACAACGGAGCCGGATGAACCGGACCCGTCAGAACCACCGCTCTCGCATGTCCATATCGATTTGGAGTTCCCACCGGAGGAACCAATTGAAGACATTCCAGACAACCTGAATTCTAAAGTAGACAGAATTGACGTCGAGTTGCAGTCCAGCAACGGTCAAGACTGGAGGAAGCCATACATCAACTTCCTTATCCACCATTTGCTTCCCGAAGATCAAAAGCTGTCAGCCAAAATCAAGAGGGATGCATGGAAATTTACTGTCATACCACACCGGGAGTCACGCAGGCTGTTGGTTTAAGATATTTGTGTACCTTACATCAAAAGATAGATTTATATTGGATTTTCCTTCTTGTGCCTGTATAAATTGGTTATCAAAGTAGAAAAGTAACAAGCAAGGGTCGTACCCACCTCAGAGGGGGAGATCTTAGCTCAAACACAATAGAAAACAATTGTTAAGAAACACCAAGGGAATCAATAATAAGAATTGAGATTAATTTTAACTTCGTACAGGCAATAATTAAATAAACCCTAACTTAAGAATATGGTAGAGATGAAAAGAAGATTTATAATGACAAAGGGGGAAGAATTGGTATCCACAAACTAAATCATGCAAACATAACATATTGTTCCTTCATGTTCAATCTATAACAATTAATTAGTCACCTCTCAGTTATTCCAATTAATCATTAATACCTATAATAATCAAGTAGTCACCTCTCAGCTATTCCACTCAATTAAATGGGATTCTCTTATGCATGCTATTGAATATGTCTTATTAATCAAACCGCCACCTCCCAGTTATTCAATTTAATTAACTCAACCTATTATTTATAACTAAATCATCACCTCTCAGTTATTTGACTTAATTACAAAAGGGTTCCAATAAAAGATATCAACTGCAGGCATGTAATAATCACCTCTCAGCTATTTTACTACACATCTTTAATCAATATAAATAAAACCACTAAAGCTAGGTCTCCCTAAACCCTAACAATAGTATTTTAATAACATGGATAACAATAACATGCAAATAATCATATTTACCTCATACTGCAGCTAAAAGTAATAAAACATTAAGTACTTTGAATCACAATCATTAAGACCAAACATGGTGTTTTTGTATTATCTAGATTGCTTCAACCATCCCACTAAGGGAATTTAGCTATTCTTCTTTGATGATGACACCATGGAATAAATAAATAAATAACAAAACATCATAATGGAAAAGTGATTTGATTTGATTGATATGAATAGAGCTTGATAGCAAGAAGAAGAAGATGAACTCTCTCACAAAAATATTCTCTTTTCTCTCTCTATGAAAAACTCTAGATCTAAAAGATGGGAGTCTAAAAGATACCTAAACCTTAACTACTACTTCTCGTATATAGAAAATACAAAGTAGAATACTTGCATGCAAAGACTTCCAAATTAGGTCAAATTCGTAGCTGCTGCTGTTGGTCTTCTAGAGGCATTAGGTAATTAGTAAAATCTAATTCTATTGGGCTTAAGTTGTAGCTTGGACCAAGACCTTCAGTTTGATAGCTCATGAGCCCAAATCAGACTTCTAGATCTTCTTGTGGAGCCTTTTTAAGTTTGGACTTAAATAAGGCCTAAAATAGAAATTCTGACTTGTGGGCTCCAATAGGACCCGGTTTGGGCTGAGAATTGGACCGCCCCAATTTGACCTAAAGTCAAGTCAACATAGCTGACCGTGGGGTGTCCTCAGCAGATCTTGTGGGTGCAAATATCGATTCTCCTTCGCATGTGCAAATAACACATTTTTGCTTGCTTTTCTTGACTTTTCGCGGGCTTTTACACAATATTCGTATTTCGGCTCATAAAACCTACACAATAGACAAGAAAACACTAATCAATAGATATAATACAATAATATAAGCTAAGTGCTATACAAACCAGGTGTTATTCGGGGGATAAATATACACTTTTGAGGACCGAACAAATACCCCCAAACAACACTTTGCTTGTCCTCAAGCAAAGATGAAAAGAAAGAATTAAGGACTCAAAAAAAAAGTAAAACTAAGGTGATTGCATTAACCATATGCATCAAGGCTTTTAACCACAAGGATTTCCCATGCAGGTGGAGGAGTTATAGTCTCCTGAGGGTTTTCCAGAGAAGATACCCACAAACTTACTACAATGACTAATCCAAGAATAAGAATTTCTACCATTTACCTCAGAAATGGTTATATCAAGGATAAAGATAAGTATTGCAAAACCGTTCATATGAGATAACATACTATAAATGCATGAATAAGATATGAAATATAAACCAAGCATAACGGTCTCAAATGCATCGAATACAAGCATGTACCCATGCTACCACCGGTCTTAAGTTACCATTGGAAAGGTCGCCTTGACGTCTGCCTCACAGTCATACACTCAGAAATAAAGTCACTCAGAGATGGTGTTTATCATTTTACCTCTATGTGAGAAAGGAAGATGGACAATCATCTCACATATATCAATAAGAATGGACTGGTGTAATGAAATGAACTTAGTCTCAAAGAATGGAAAAATTAGCCTTGCTTGAGATGTCGGGTTTTTCACCTCAGCACCTTCTCACCTACTCGCCACATCCTACCATATCAGCTTAGATCTACAAAAGACAGTAATGGTTTGTAACTTGGCTTAGGACAGGGCTAGAAATGGAAAAGGCTTTTGTGAAATATTTTTGGAACATTCGGGTTTTCAACACTTATGATTTGTAATAACAGCACATGGAGAAATGTTTGGAATTTTTCTTTTGGGAAGAAGTTTTTCTCATCTTCTTTTGGGAAAATTTCAATGAAGCTCTAGCCAATATTTTGGAATCTTCATTTCTTTTTGGATTTGAAATGGTTTGGAAGATTCTGGTTTTTTTCTGGAATTTTTTCAAACTTTTTGGTTTCAATATTTGGTTCATCTCAATAGTTTGGAGATTTCTATGTATTTCTCCTTTCTTCTTGTAACCACATAAATAATCATCCTAATGTTCCAAAAACAATGGGTAAAAGGACCTAAACATTCTAAGGGTTTTTACTCCTACAATGGAGTTGGGTAAGGATAATGGGCTCAAGAAAAAAGGCTAAGTAACAAGAAAGTCTCAGAATGGTCAACCTAAGAGCATTCCCAATGCAAGGTGGATTTTGGAGGTGGGGTGGATAAATCCACCTTGTAGCCTAAAAGAATGTCCCAAGGGGAGGTGGATTTTGGGGGTGGGATGCCCACAGGTGGATTTGAAGGTGGATGAATCCACCTTCAAATCCACCTGTGGCTGGTAGAACCGGACGGCATGTTACATGCCGTCTGTTTTTTTTTTTAAGTTTACGTAGTGTTTTAAGAGTTTTGGACTCTCGGACGGCATGTCACATGCCGTCTCCCTATTTTTTTTGAAAAAAAAAATGGGACGGCATGTTACATGCCGTCCGGTTTTTCTAAAAATCCACTTTCTCTCTACAAGAGTCCACCTTCCCTTGGGAACTCTCCACCTTGTAGAGTTTCACCTTGAATCAACAAGGTGGATTTTGCTTAGGTGGACCTACGTGGCGCCTACGTGGAGGTGGATTTATCCACCCTGCATTGGGAATGCTCTAAGGGATAATGTATCATCAGGGTAGGCTAAGGTAAACAAGGTTTATCTAAATGTCTTTGTATCATCTCTAAGTACTGATATGGTGATCACATCTTGAATAAGCTACAAGACCCAAGTTTATATTACACCACTTGATGCCATCTCAAGGCTATCTGCTAAAATGAATATGAGACTAAAAATAGACAAAACTGAGAGGTTGAGTCTTTTGACTCCAGATGTACGTAATAACTCTCCAAGAAAAGGACAGGTCTCAAAAGCTCATTGGGTTAAGTCTCTACACTGATTCCTCAAGTTTCTCAAGGTGTAGTTATTTGCACAATCATTGTATCTAATTGGGATGGTATTAGGAATGTGTTCTTATTGGATGAGAACAAGCTAGTATTTCCCACTCATGTAAGGTTATCCTTGAGGCATATCCTGATTGGAGGAATAGGTACAATGATTGGACTCACCTTATCCCTATGGACCCTACACACCGTTATATTAGGAGAAGTCGCCTATTCACATGGGTGCCTAACACTATATATGTAGAGTTTCCAGAGTTGCATAGAAATGATAATTTTATGGATAATGGTGAGGGAGCTTGGAATGTGGTCAAAGAGGCATTAACCCTATGGCGTGATCACATGGATGGTTTGCCAAGGGAGGTTGCTTGAAAACAAGAGTGTAATGTAGGATTTTTCTTTTATGTTGAGTCAGTCCTTTATTTCAGTAAATTTTATTTCAGTTGTGTCATAGTATAGAATTCCTTGTAATCTCTATATAGAGATAATTTTGCTTGACAGGAATTTATAAAGCAGTTAGAATTTTTAGCACACTCATGGTAATATCTTTCTCTCTCTCTTTCCTATGCTTAGTATGAGCCTTGAGGACAAGGCAATTTCTTTGTTTGGGGGTGGGGAAGTATTTCAATCCTTTTTGCAAAAGATTTTCAAACTTCTTTATCCATACTTGTGTAAAAATTCAAAAAAATATTTGAAAAAACCAACAAAAATCTTTTCTTACAAAGACTTTTTCAAAAATAGGATAAGTACACCATCAATGATGAACTTAATGGTTGAATTCCTTTTCAAGTTTAAGGACACTTATTGCTTCACCAAGTAGTTGAGTCTTATATTACATTTGCATGAGCATAAGCATGACATTCATATGCATTTATTATAGATTACATGTGCAAATACAACTACACCTTGAGAAACTTGAGGAATAAGTGTAGAGACTTAACCCAGTGAGCTTTTGAGCCCCGTCCTTTTTTTGGAGAGTTATCACGTAAATCTGGAGTCAAAGACTCAACCTCTCAGTTTTTCTCTGTTTTTAGTTTCATATTCATTTTTATAGTTAGCCTTGAGATGACATCAAGTGGGTGTAATATAAACTTGGGTCTTGTAGCTTATTCAAGATGTGATCACCATATCAGTACTTACTACTTAGAAATGATACAAAGACCTTTAGATAAACCCAGTTTACCTTAGCCTACCCTGATGATATTTTATCCCTTAGGTTAACCATTCTGAGCCTTTCCTTGTTACTTAGCCTTTTTCTTGAGCCCATTATCCTTACCCAACTCCATTGTGGGAGTTAATACCTTAGAATGTTTTAGGTCCTTTTACCCATGTTTTTGGAACATGAGGATGATTGTTATTGTGGTTACAAGAAGAAAGGAGAAATACAAAGAAATCTCCAAACTAGTGAGAGAAACCAAATATTGAAAATCAAAAAGTTTGAAGAAATTTCAAAAAAAGCCAGAATCTTCCAAACCATTCCAAATCCAAAAAGAAAGGGGGATTCCCAAATAGGCTAGAGCTTCATTGAAATTTTCCCAAAAGAAGATAAGAAATACTTCTTCCAAAAGAAAAATTTCCAAAAATTTCTCCATGTGCTATTATTACAAATCACAAGTATTGAAGGCCCGAATGTTCCAAAAATATTTCACAAAAGCCTATGCCATTTCTAGCCCTGTCCTAGCCAAGTTACAACCCATTACTGTCTTTGTAGATCTAAGTTGATATGGTAGGATGTGGCGAGTAAGTGAGAAGATGCTAAGGTGAAAAATCCGACATCTTAAGTAAGGCTAATTTTTCCATTCTTTGAGACTAAGTTCATTCCATTACACCAGTCCGTTCTTATATATATGTGAGATGATTGTTCATCTTCCTTCCTCACATAGAGGTAAAATGATAAACACCATCTCTGAGTGATTTTATTTCTGAGTGTATGACTGTGAGGCAGAAGTCAAAGCGACCTTTCCAAAGGTGACTTAAGACCCGTGGTAGTATGGGTACATGTCTGTATTCGATGCATTTGAGACCATCATGCTTGGTTTATATTTTCATATCTTATTAATGCATTGGTAATATGTTATCTCATATGAAAGGTTTAGCAATACTTATCCTTATCCTTGATATGACCATTTCTGAGGTACATAGTAGAAAATTTTATTGTTGAATTAGTCATTGTAGTAAGTTTGTGGGTATCTTCTCTGGAAAACCTTCAGGAGACTATAACTCCTCCACCTGGGAAATCCTTGTGGTTGAAAGCCTTGATGCATATGGTTAATTCAATCACCTTGGTTGTACTTCTCTTTTGAGTTCTTATTTCTTTCTTCTCACCTTTGCTTGAGGACAAGCAAAGTGTTGTTTGGGGGTATTTGATCGGACCTCAAAAGTGTATATTTATCCCCCGAATAACACCTTGTTTGTCTAGCACTTAGCTTATATTATTGTATTATATCTATTGATTAGTGCATTTCTGTCTTTATGTAGGTTTTCGGAGCCAAAATGCGAATATTGAGTAAAAGCCCACAAAAAATACGAGAAAAGCAAGCAAAGATGTGTTATTTGCACAAGGGAAGAAGATTGGATATTTGCACCCGCGGAATCTGATAAGTTGAGTTGACTTTTTGGTCAACTTTGACTTCAGTTGACTTTTCGGTCAACTGCTACTGACTTAGGTTGACTTTCGGTCAACTGCTGACTTCTGAAGACTTTGGGTCAAATCTGTTGACTCATATGGACCGGACTTCCTATTTTGAATCTTAATCTTATAAAGGCTCTACAAGGAGAACTAGAAGTCCGATTGGGGTCCATGACATATCAAACTAATGGTCTTGGCCCAAACTACAATTCCAGCCCAAGAGGATTAGGTTTTACTGATTGCCTAATCCCTCTAGGAGGCCAACAGCAGCAGCCACGAATTTCACTAAGTTAGAAAGTCTTTGCATGCAAGTATTCCATTATGTAATGTCTATATAAGAGAAGTTGTAACTAGGGTTTACTAGACTTTGGTTGATCATCAACTTGATGACCAACTTTTGTACTCAATTCAATATCAATATCAATCCATGATTTCAATTATGATGTTCTTTGATTTAATTATTTGTTCCATTGGTATGAGTAGCTAAATCATCATGGGGGGAAGGTGGAAGCTTTCTAGGTGATGTATGATTATTATGTTGTTTCTTCTTATTCATTGTGATTCGAGGTACTTAATGTTTATTTACTTCTAGCTGCAGTATGAGGTAAGTATGATTGTTTGTATGCTATTGTTATCCATGGTATTAAATATTGTTGTTAGAATTTAGGGAGACCTAGTTTTGATAATAGTATTATATTTATTGTAGATGTGTAGTGAAATAGCTGAGAGGTGATTACTGCATGTTTGTAATATGTATCTTTTATTGGAACCCTTTCATGATTAAATTCAATAGCTGAGAGGTGAGGATTTGATTAATGAAGCATATTCAATAGTATACATAATAGAATCCCGTTTTAATTCAATTCAATAGCTGAGAGGTGAGGATTGATTATTATAGGCATTAATAATTGATAGGAATAGCTGAGAGGTAACTTGTTAATTATTATAGATTGAATATGAAGAACATGATATGATTGCATAACCTAGTTTGTGGAAACCTACTACTCCCCTTATGTCATCATATAATTCTCTCTTCCATATCTTCCATATTCTTAAGTTAGGATTTATTTATTGTTTATTGCCTGTAGGAAGTAGAATCAATTCTCCAACTTTTATTATTGATTCATTGATGTTTCTTAACCATTGTTCTTAATTGTATTTGAGCTAAGATCTCCCCCTCTGAGGTGGGTACGACCCTTGCTTGTTACTTGTCTACTTTGATCTCAATCTATACAGGCACAAGAAGGAAAAATCTACAAATATAATCTTTTGGTTTATGATACACAAATATTGTAACATCAGTTTGCCCGGCGTAAGTGAACGCACGGGCTTCCTAAGTTTCTGGTGAATTATAAAGGAGAGGGAAAAACTCGGCAGAATGGGTCTGGTCATGACAAACAGTACATTGGAGAGTGGATGCACTCATAACAAGTGACGTGGGCTTTAAGGACACCTCAAGTGCTTCTACCTTCTTTACTAAACCATGAAGTAAAGTTTTAAGCTCAGAGTCAGGTTTGACTTCATATATACCTCTAGGTTTATGAGTCTGGGGTAGTGTTTCTCGGGGTATGTCCAGGTAAGTCCTATTGCTGGCTATTATTAGCAATTTTTTCAAGGAATGTCAGAGCCTTGGCGGTGAAATAATCAAGGAATTCTCCACCGCTCATGCTTTCAATCAAGTTTCTAGATGTATAATTAAGGCATGTATATATGATCCTGACTTTTTATGTGTCATCAACTCTGTGGTGTGGACACTAAAGAAATAGGTCTTGAAACCTCTCCCATGCATCAAAGAATACCTCGCCATCTTTCTGCCGAAAACTTCTTATGGCATCAACTATGTCATTAATAGAATTAGGTTAAAAACTTTATACTTAGTTGAGCCCAGGTTTTAATAGAATTAGAAGGAAGGCCATGTAACCAGTGATATGCACTATCCTAAAGAGAAAAGGGGAACAATCTAAAGCTAACTTTCTCCTCAGACAAATGTTTCTCCTTAAAAGTATTAAGTACGGTCAGAAACTTATTGAGGTGCTGATATGGATCTTCCCGTGGAAGTCCATGGAACTTAGGCAACATGCCCACAATCTGTGGGCGAATGCCATAGCTATCTGCATTTGTCGCAGGTAAGACAATGCAGGTAGGTGGCCCAGTGGCCAAGGGTGAAAAGTAATCCCGAAGGGTAGCTTCTTGAGCCATAGGGGCAGGTCTTACTTCAGAAAGTGAAGTTGAGTCGTTGAACTTTTCTTCATAAGGTATGGAGGTTGAGTCGTTAAACTCTTCCTCAAGAGAAGGAGTGAGGTCCGTGATTGTGCTCTTTGTGTAGATTATAGGTTTGGACAAGATTTTACCTGATCTAAGATGCATGCAACATGCGCATTACATATGCCACATAAGTCCTAACCATTCAAAAGCATCTAACAAGGGGCTCAAAAACTGACTCAATTTTGTGTTCACCCAAGTCAATGAGTTCTTTCCAAGCTTCGTGTGTGAATTCTCCCTATATTTCGAGAGTCAAGCAGCGAATAACCAGTGTGGGAGGTTTTTCGTGCCTAAGCACGTTCCTTAATTAAATAACCACAGTGATTCTACAAATGTAATCTGTAGGGGTTCCAGACCCAATTCCTAACTTGTGCTCCAATCAAAGAATGGTTCACGCAGTACTAGTTAAAATATCTGCTCAAGTCTCAAATGAACATCGCGATATCATGGCTTTAGTCGGTTCAATTTTAAGGCTTAGGATATTGCAATCAATTGATATTAGGTTTCACTTATAGGCTAGGTCCGCCTTGCAGTCCCGGTTTAACAAGTAAAAACAGAAATTGAAATCAAGCAACAATCAAGGTCATGCTAATCAATACAGAAACTCCTCTTGCAGGGGATTCGAGGAGGGTTAGGAGAATGCTTACCTCCCACTTTGTGCTAAAAAATAAAAGTGCCAAACAAGCGCACAAAAGTGGCGAGAAGACGAGTTGAAGTCGACTAAGGAGAAACCGCTCCTTGGGTTTCAATCGTCCTTAGGAGTCGTTCCTTAGTAGACTCAAGGCTAGCTCCACAACCTTGCTCTACTATCCGCCGCGAACACACAATAAAATAAATCCTAACAACACCTACTTTAAAAATAGATTACTTAGTTCTCCTCACAATCTCTTAAGAGGAAAAATATTAGCTAAAAAGGAGTTCTGGAACGCTTTGAAAAAATCACGCAAAACGAGGAAAATTCCTTGCCTTGAACTCGACTCGAGATTGTTACAGGCCAAACTGAACTCGACTCGAGATCGGGCCCAGTATGAACCAATAACTTTCAGGAAATTTTCCTGAACACGCACTTTTCTTAAAAAATTGATCTTTACTCCGTTTTTTGAGCTTTTTTCAATCCGTCTTACCTGCAAGATCAATAAGAGGACTAAGTAACAAGACACTTAAAAACAATAAAAAAATAGAAATAAAAATAAAAAGGTGGGAGGGATAGAAGTGGGATGATGTGCCAAAACAACTATTCTCGCTTGTGTTTGAATGAACTCCGTTCCTTAGAGCGGCAATGACGCCATTTTGATAGAGGCCAAAAGGTGTCTAGTCTCTAACCACTATCAAAAGATTATATTTTTAACTTGAATTTTCCTTCTTGTGCTTGTATAAATTGGTTATCAAAGTAGACAAGTAACAAGGAAGGGTCCAAATCCCCTACATAGTGCGACCGGGGATAAATTACGTCAGAGGGGGAGGCGGTGGATCCAGACCGGACCCCTTAGGCGAGTCGGGGAGATTGTACTTGGCCTTAGCTTCAGCGTATCCTTCCTTCCATGAAGAGACCACAACAACATCAATCTTGCCCCCCATCCGGGTGAGCTCAGCAAAAGCAGATTTCAGCCTTTCTTTGCGGCCTCAGATTTCCTCATCCTTATCTCTGATTCAGCCCTCATGGCGCTCCTCCCACCGGCGTTGGTCTTCCATAAGCTCGACCACTTGCACCTTCAAGTTGTTCACATGGCTAAGGAGATGCGTTCGGTACTGTTCCCGATTGTCACCAACGGAACTAGAATCAGAATTCCTAGCCGCCATTGAAGATGAGCAAGGGAAGAAGAGAGAGAGAAAGAGGTATAACTCAGCAAGAGTGAACACCTACCTATTTAGCCCCGTAAAACTTAAAAAGGTCGGGTCACAACCCAATTGCTTCCCAAGAAGCAACAGTCCCCCGTGGACCGACAGTCAACCTGCCAAAATCAAGATAAGACAAACAGAGGCGTTGTTCATAGGAAAAAGAATTTTTATTGAGGACAAAAGTCAAAGAAAGAGGGCACCGCTCCTCAACAATGGTGCGACATTAACTAGTCTGCCAAAACATTCCGCGAGGCGGTAGGAGGGGAAGTAGCGACCTGGTCTCAGCTCGCACCCCCGGCCGTGGCATTGCCAAGCATCCAGACCTTCTCTTTCAAATTCTGAATCTGGTCTTCGGCATGTTTAAGCGAATCTTCAGAAAGCCGGAGATCTCGGCGCAGGGTTGCAATAATGTCATCTCGCTTCTTGAGAGACAACTTCATGTCATGTTCCAGTCGGACAACCTTCTCCAAGTAATTTTCTTGGGCCTGCACATGATTGAACACATGTTCCACCTTGAGGTTGAATGCACGGTGAGCTAAGTCAGCAGCCCGGTTGTCAGCCATTCTTCAGCAGAAGCTTCAACAACAGCAACATATACAGAGAACAGAGGGAGAGAAGTGGACATCCTTCTACACCTCCGGTTTGCTATTTATAGATGAGGAGAGAAACCCTAGTCATTGATCCAAGGGATGCGGAATCGTCATCAAGAAGCGTATCAAGGAAGGAATCCTCCGAATCTCAACAGCCGGAAGATATTTCGAAGATCTTTCCTAAACAGATTTTCTACTTGACAAAGAGGGGGCGATGTGTATACCCTAGGTAAAAAACCCGACAGGTGTCACCGATGGCTGTATAAAAAGCTAAACCGGGAGCACCTGAGCATTAGCCAGCCAAGCCTAGGTTATCGGGTAGGGCCCAACCCGGTCTCAAGGAGTCCGCATACGCTCTGTAGACCTTGACCCACCGGATAGTCCACGACTAAAGGGTGGAGCCCTGGTTACTGTATAAGAAGTTGAACCGTGGGCTCCCATACATCGACCAGGCCCACCTCAGCCAAGTAGGCCAGGTCCAGCCCAGTAAAGTCCAGCAGCGACAGAGGCTCATCCGAAGGCTTAACACAGAAATCTAGAGGACCTGGCCAGGGTGTATGCAATGAAGATTAGGCCTACGGTCAGAGGAGTCAAACCCAAGTCTTTGCTTTCAGGCTTGGTCAATCCAAGTCCCAACTAATTCGATAAGTCCAGCGAGATTCCAGGCTAACAGAACCCACGGTTCTAGCGCGCTGAAGAAGATAAAGGAAGACCCAGGTTGAACCAAGACCTATCAGAGGATGCCATGTGGCAGTCATCCTGGTCAAGGGGAATTCAAACCAAGGAGATAACCGTTCGGCAGCATGCAAACTATCTCCACGGAAGGCATCTTCATAGTTGAACTACCTTAGTTCATGGAGGCATCTTCTTCTTCTTAAGCTTTTTAATTGATTTTTAATAAGAAAATTCGTGTTGAAAATCAGATCTAGTTTTATAACATGAAAACGGGTCAAAACCGTAAAACGGGTCAAAAAAACATGAAATGGGTCGGTTCGGCCCATTTGGTTCAACCGACTGAACCTTCTTCTCCATCTGAATCTGCAGATTCTTGGGTATTACATTCCACCCCCCTAAAAAGAGGAATCTCGTCCTCGAGATTCAAATCAAACATCAAAATAAAGCTAGGTAAACAATATATTGACTAAAAAGAAATAATCATCATATGATTTAGATACTATAAATAGCTCGATATAAAACATTGTTAATACATATGCATCTAACAATACAACAAAGTGTCAGGAGAATGTCAACGTACCATATGAAATGTGTCTCGATACATTCAACCGCACATCGCCAATCTTGATATGTAAATAGTAATATACATGCGGCAAATGATTATATCATATAAATGTCTATCGGAAGACTAAATAAAGGAGACAAGTCTCTATCAACCTTACGGGTAGAACATTCAATGTCCAAACTTATAATCTTTATCACAAGCATTAGCTTAGTCAATACATGACTCCAATCATCTCTTGTGTTTCCTTGGGTACGCGACCCGCACACACCGAATAGCCACACATAGCCAACAACTCATAAGAGTATCCAAACAAAATTAAATATCATAATATGACACTACCTTATCCAAAACCATCCCAGTACACAGGTTACGTATCCAATCATGCTAGAGAATCCATCACTCTTATCTAAAATACATCAACGTTTAATAGATAAACCGATAACAAATAGTAGAAATCTCTACCCAACTCATGGGGTCAAGCTCTGCCAACCGTAAGAGAATGTAAATGTTATTATCAAAACGTATAACCTCAATCATAAAAAAAAATAAACATGGATAAACAACATACATCTCTAATATATCATATAGTCATGCTAGAGTCAACTAGCTCCTAGTAAAAGCAGTGTCAGCTCGGGGGAGTGCAATGTGTGCAATTACAAATGGCCCTCCAAATCTTAAAGTCGGCCCTAAGTAAAAGGGTTTACAACACTTCGAATCAAAAGAAAGGCAAGTAACATCAAGTTACATCGTTAATTCAATAGTCAAAAGGATACCATCAACCACACTAAATATGCATTTATTAATATTTTTCAATTTAACATAAATATTCAATTTTGTCACTTCTAAACCAGGAACACCACCAAACCATTTACTCATGCATGAGCCATATCGATCAAAACAACCTTATTGTAATAATAATACATATCTGAATTTCTATTTTTTTTTAATTCTAAATCGATTATAAAAATAATCATACATACATTAATCGTCTAGCATAGATATATCTTATTTTATTTTCTCAGATAAATGAACTTTCCAAAGTAAGATTCAAAAGGTATCGCAAACATACTAGCACAACCCAAATAAGGTATCAAGTTCAAAACCTCAATATAAATATATCCACTATAAGATTTCTATACACATTACCAAACTAATAAACCTTTTTGGCATAATAAAAAAAAATTTATTCTTCTAACTAAGTTTGAATTCTTATCCAGTTAAAATGCATCGTACTAGTACATAGTATTATTATATACTATCCAGAAAAAATCTTCGTGACAAATTCATAAATAAAGACTAATACATTTATATTCATCTATAACATGCGTATAAAGTGCATCAGCAGAACTAAAACATACAATAATTTGTATTTGAAAAGAATCCTCCAACCTGGTTATTCATGTATACAAAAATGGTTTACAAATTAAGAGCTTTCAGTTAATTATATCATTCTTGCGATTAAAATACTTTCAAAATATCCAATTTGCTTGTAGGCGCTAAAAACTCCAACTACCGAAATACAATGCTTAAATTTCTATGAAAATCATCAACATTCAAAATATTGCAGAAACATATTTCTTTCAATAAATCAAATTCTCAAATCATGATTTGAACTGAATCATTAACAATACAATTTGCTATTAACATGTTAAGCTAACTAATCAAACTTTACTCATGCTTCTACACAAAACATGGAACATGTTATCTAAACAATTATCCGCAATTATCAAAATATCTACTTATGCATAACTCAAATATAATACAATTCAAAACCGAAATAAAACTATAAGAGAGATAATTATTATCCTCTGCAAACTATATTATCAAATATATAACCCAACATTTATCTAATTATATGACATAACTATTAAATATTTTATATAATCAAAATCATGTTATGTTGTGATAAAATTTATTATAAATAAATAAACTAAACACTATTCGGAGTTTTACATTATTATTGTCATGAATGGAATGATGTTATAATATTCTAAGCTCCACGATGCTTTAATATGCATGTTACCAATTTTATTTTAAACGTGGTATAATATTCAAAAATTCATAACTCTCCAACCGAAATTCCAAATAAAGCGAATTATATGTCCAAACGATCGTATTAACGAACTCCACACAATCTAAGAGAAAGTTTTGAAAATTTCGGACAGTTTTGAGCAGAAAAGCTGAAATACTCAAATTACATTAAATGTATACAAGAAAAATCATATTGTTTTAATGACTGATCCAAACAAGATATGTAGTATATCAAAATGCTCATAATTAAATAATCTACAATCTATCAGAAGAAAGTTTTTCGAAAAGACTGACGGATATTTCTGAAACCAATAATAACTAAAATTCAACCGAACTCAATAAAGAAATTCATATCTTAATAACTGCTAATCCAAACGACATGTACAATATGTCAAAATCTTTTAGAGATAAAGTCTACAGTTTTTCAGAAGAAACTTTTTATAAATTCATAACAAATCTTAATGAAAATTGTAATCAGTAAAATCTACATAAGTTTTACGAGAAAAATCATAACTTTCCAGCCAAATATCAAAACGATGCATACTATATATTAAAATGACCGTATTCGAATTGTCTACAAACCATCAAAAGAAAGTTTTCGAAAATTCATAATGGAAAACTCTGAAAAAGGCATGAACAGTAACAATAACACGGAAAATGAATACTTTTTTTCATATTTTCTACCAAAAATATATATATATTAGCATTCTTTATAGATTTAACTCTACCTTAGCCAAATCTTACAACATGCAATCAAAACTTTATTCTTTTAGAATTTTAATCTCGCTTCAACTTAATCAAGTCATTCTAAAGAATGCAATAAACATATCATATAAATCCAATTTATCTTTATTATTAATTTCACATGCAATACAACATATATCTTTGAATTAAGATATGTAATCACCTTCAAACATCCTATCAATAACATAAGCAATTTATACCATTATGCTTAATCATCTTAAGAATATATTTATTCCAAAATCCTTATGTAAAGAATTTTTCAATCAAATCAACCTATCTATGCTACATATATCTCATCAATAAACATGATCACATGAAGAACATTTATCATGCATCCATCTTCCAAATTCAAATATAATTTGTTTATTTTAAAAAAAAAATACCCATATTTTCATATAACATGACAATCAATACTTTAAGATCAAAGCAACAAATCTCAAATGTCTTTAAAAACATTATGCTTACAAAGTAAAAACTTATCTTTCAAGTTTTAAATTTTTTTTTTTTTTAAAACATAAAATCATCAAGTATTATCCATTCCAAAGAAAACATATGCACTTAATCAGTAATATCAAAAGTGATATAAAGCTCATTCAAACATCTTATAATCTCAAATGCTACATGCTTCAATTATACTTAAACAATCATAAGCAACAAAATAAATCAAATCTCTCAACAACGTTCGCCAACATGATTGCAACTAATCCTCATTCCATCTGGAATACCATCCCAAAAGAACATGGGCATCAACCAAACTATCCTCACAAGGATCTACTTCAACCATTCTTTCCAGAAGGTAACTATCCACACTGTATATTTCCAAATCATATGCTACATCAAGAAATATTAAATAAGGCAAAACAAACACATAATCATAATGCAATAATATCTAGAAACACTTCCTCACCACAAACAAAATAATATATCTATACATATATAAAAACTTAACCGAACACAAAGGTATCAATAAAACACAACCTCATTCAATCAAAACGATCCTTACTCAAGTAGAGTTTAAAATAAACTCTACCAATGGTGCTCATACTCCTAAAGACTCCACAGGTACTCCCTAAAGGACAAACGAACTCTAAGCTTTGATACCAACTGTAACGCCCCTGAAATTCGATCCTAGTTGGCCAGGCAAAAATCGGGCAACAGAGTCATAATGATCTCCATATGTCCTCCATGGACCGTAGGGTCACACTACTGTCACGTGACATCACACCTCTAGACCACAGAAGAACATAATAAAATAAACAACAAATACTAAACTAACAGGGGAAGACTAAACAAAATACAAACTATATAAATATAAATATACATCAGAGTCATGCCCGAAGGTTACAACTCGTCACACTCCAACTAGACATATGAGCAACTCAAGATAACCTCCACCAAGCTCTTATCGAACACTTCATCTCTAAAACACTTGTATCCTAAAAAGGAAAAAGGGAAGGCGTTAAACGCCAGCAAGTTACAGAACTTGAGGTTCGATCTTAATTCCCAGAAAAGGAATTCGCGCATCCTAAAGATAAACAATTATAAATACTAATCAATTTATTCTAACATTTAACACAATGATAAATAAATCAACAAGATCATTCTCTGGTAATCCGCAATGTCAATCAGGTTTCCAGTTCCAATAATCAAAATCTATTTCAATCAATCAATCAATCTGCAATATTAGATTAAGTCCTTATCCAGTAATTCCAATCCATCATATTACGTCAATCCAAATCCATGCATCAAGTGCCAAGTTGTGCAGTAGCACCGAGTCGTACGCATCACAGCCATACACTCATCAAGCTATGTTATTTGACATAACTTAGGGACGTCTCCCAACGGGTCCTGTGTTACAAAAATTAACACGCCCAAAATCCACGGGTCCTGTGTTAGTATAACTAACACGCCCAAATCAATCTAATCAATCAAGGTCCATCAATTTCAATCTCAAACCAAATCATCAAGTCCATCCAAATCCATCAATTTCAATCCATGAAATTTATATACAAAGTTGCGCAGTAGCACGTGCTATAGGTTATGAATTAGTGATATAGGTTCAATACTTTGTTTGGATTTTGGAAATCCATCATTCATTTAGAACTTTGGAAATAAGATTCATATTGCATATTTTTCATAAGTTTGAGTTAAGAGACTTATAACCAATAAGACCCTGCTTGCAAAAATATAAAAGTTTGCAGGCTGCAGGCTGCTCTAGAGAGAGCTGTTACACGGACTAAATACAACAACATAGAAAGAAGAGAAATATGCAGAAATGCTTCATTATTGCAGCGATCCTAGTCATTACAATAAAAAATAACAATCAGGCCTTTTCCATAGAAAGTTCCTACACAGCTTACAAAGGAAAAGGGTTACTGTTTTTTCATGGAACTGATATTGATGATTTCAACTTGGAAGACAAAAGCATTGAACCACATTATCCAACGAATTACATTGGGTTGATCTTCCAAGTTTTGGTTAGAGATCTTTTAATGCTCTTTATTGGTGGGAGTTATATTGTTTGAAACTGAATAACAAAAGATGATATTATTGTTGGAGATTTTATAATAATCCCATATTTAAAAGGTCTGAAGCAACACAATACCGTGAGAAAGAAAAAATTACAGTAATCAATCAATTCAAACAACAGAACCTCTCGCAAAACATGCAGATACAGATATGTTTTCCAAGCAATAGAATGCAAAAAAGTTTCAATGTAGTTCGCAGTGAATACATGTTGTTAGTATGGCTACAAGCCTAGACTGCACAAGAAACAATACTTGACACTGTAATTTTTTTTTTTTGTCAATCCAAATTTGTAACACAGCAACCAAATGACCACTATAGAATCAGAAAACAATCAGTAAGAAATCTTGAAAAACCACCCTTTACAGTTTACACACTAGAAGTCAACCAACATTCTATAATCAGCAAACGAACACAAGTTTATTGTACAAATAGCAGACACCTCTTTACTTGGATTTCCTTATGCCAATTACTCAATTAGACAAGGTCGGAAATTCGCCTTCTGTGGTTACTCAGCTGTGTTACTCTAACATTTGGATGAGAAGCAGTAACCCTTTTCCATAGTTTTCCTCCAATTTTTCATTACCCCATCAATCTCACACAAACAACAATTCAAGATACGAAATTGAATAGAAATTCTGCTTGTTTAATTTGAAATTCAAGTCGATCTAAACTAACAATTAATAATCTAATTACAGATATGGCTTTGTTTGGAACCAAAGAGAGAGAGAGAGTGATGGAAGAGATTTACCGTGATTGGAGCGACGATTGAAACCACACAGCAGCGCGCGGATGAGTTCTTAATTGCAGATCGATCGAGGAATTGAAGTGATGGAAAAAAAAAAAAAAGGAGAGGCAGTGATTGAATTGTTGTTAGGGTGAGAAGAATTGAAATTATTGAATTAGTGAGAGAATCAAATTTGTTGAATCAGTGAGAAGAAGAAACTAGAGTTGGGAAAGTGAAGAAAGATAGAGGCAGCATATATATTATGAGTTTTAAGAGAAAGAGTTTAACTCGATCTCTTCCTAACTGTTTCCAATTTGCAACGCTGCACGTGCTAAAACCGTGCCGCGTTACTTTTTCGTTTCGGTTATCTATATATTTTGCAACGTCGAGAGGGGGGGGGGGGTTTCAAGCATAATAGCAACACATACAAAAATCTTATATTTTTATTTTATTATTTTGCAACGAAAAAATAAATTTGCAACGGCAATAAGGTGTTGCAAATTTGCAATGCTAAATAACCATTGCAAATTGTAAAAAGCCTAGTTGCAAATTTGCTGTTTTGGTGTAGTGCACCGAGTTGTACGCATCATAGCCATACACTCATCGAGCTATGTCATGTGACAACACTCCGGGACGTCTCCCCATCATACGGGTCTTGTGTTAATTTGTTTAACACGCCCAAATCTAATCCAACACATGGTTCAATCCAACCATTCTATTCCATTCATTGTCCATATAAATATATATGACGAACAACATAAACAAGTATGATGTCAAGTTCAGGAAATTCTAAAGTAAGAAAGTCCATAACCAATGGGTTCAATCAAACACTACAATACCAAGTCAAATCTTCAAGCCCAATAATAACATATTTTAAAATATAAATTTCAGCATTAATAAATTCAATATAATCATGCTTTATTCATCATACAAACTACAAATTAAGCAATATAATCATCTATTATGCTTTGGGACATTGAATTAACATTAAGCATGTTTTAAATCACCAATTCCTACATTAATATGTTCTTAAAGTTAAATTTCAGCATTAATACATAGTTAAATATCAACAAGATTGTAATTTTATTGAGTTCTACTTACTAAATCATACTTTATCATGCAATTCAATTATAATAAACGAATTAAACATGCTAACAAGGGGTTACTTCAACCTAATCTAGAAAGTAAGAGAAAACATCAAGTAATATAACTTATCTTTGAAGATGAACACAACCAAGATGCACAAATAAGAAAGAAAATCCAATTCCAAGCCACCAATTAATCAAAACAATGTAAGCAAGAAATACCCAATCAAAATCCTAGGTTTTAAAAGGTTTTTCTTCTTCTTCATAAGCTTCTTAATTGATTTTTAATAAGAAAATTCGTGCTGAAAATCAGATCTGGTTTTTATAACATGAAAACGGGTCAAAACCGTAAAACGGGTCAAAAACAGAAAACAGGTCAAAAAATATGAAACGGGTCTGTTCGGCCCATTTGGTTCAACCGACTGAACCTTCTTCTCCATCCGAATCTGCAGATTCTTGGGTATTACAGGTTGTGATAATGTAGTAAATGTACTAAATACAAAGAAATGGTTATTAATGGAGAACCATGTGATTTTTAATTGTAATTATGAACATGGAAACTATTATAATTATGAATTGTGATTGTGATTTTCATTTGTCAACAAGTTATTCCAGTTTTAATTAACATAGAGAAGAAGATTGAGTCAACTTAGTTTCTTGAGTCAACGCGGTTACCATTATAACTGTGATCACATCATGTTATCACTGTAATTGTCTTTGAAAATTAAAGATGATAACATCATGTTATCATTGAACATGTGTGATAACATGCATGATGTACGTTATCAGTAGACTTATCCTTTATAACATCATGTTATCACAACAATGTTTCAAAATTACAATAAAAGTTTACTATTGAAAATAAGTTTCAAGTAGTGACAAAGAGGATGAATTAAGAAGAAAAAAACCTAACAAAAGAAACCACAAGTAGAGGATAAAAGAACTTACTTCTTTATTGTTGATTATATGCGATTAGAGAGTATGTAATGTTATCAAATATATGATAACATGATGTTATCACTACACTTGTCCTTGATAACATGATCTCCAAATATATGATAACATGATATTATCACTACACTTGTTCTTGACAACCTTATTTTATTATCTTTATTTAGGTGTTAGGTTTTTATTTAGTGTTAATGGTCGATAACTTGTACAAATCCTACTAGGGTTAACAACACCAATACATGGTAGTGTTTTAGATGTATCATACGTGAACGTAAAATTACTTGTACAAGTTTAGATTTAAGTGTGTTTAAAAGTAAGTCGGTAACTTGTACAAATCCTACTAGGGTTAACAACACCTATACATGGTAGTGTTTTAGATATATCATTCGTGTACATTAGATCAGTTCCACTAAGGTTAACATCACCGATACGTGATAGTGTTTTAAATGTGTCATACGTGCACGTAAAATACTAAAAAAAAATGTGATACCAAGATATGAATGGAGAAGAAATTTAATATTCATGAACTTAGCAATAACTAAAATAATTTATAACAAACAATACATATTTGTACAGTTGTACTTATCAAAAGATGTGAATGTAACATACATGTACTTAGCAACAACAAAATAAGTCTTCTATGAACAATTTATAACAACCAAAGTTCTTATCAAAACACTACTACTTTTCAAAAGTAAGTCTTCTATCCACAAGATTTTGATATTCTTCAGTCTAACTCCTTGGGGAGTCATTCAGGATCGAAACTGCCCATTGAACACGTGTTTTTTATCCCAATTTTCCATCTACATTATCTGGTATATAGGGTTTGTAAAGATCAAAGCTTCCATGATCAAGCCAACATAAATAGCACAATCACTAGTTTGACCTTGTCATGGTGTTGTATCTTCTTCCAATGACAGATCCAACTTTAATGGTTCGTTTTGCAGCTCCATCGTAAATCTTTTGTTGATTAGCACAACAAGACGGTTTTTTCTGATTTTTAAGCAAAATTAATTTGCTATCAGCTTTTCTTTTCTTAGAAAAAAATATAAACAAAAATTAATATGTTACCAACACAAACCTATACTGACCATTAGTGATAACATGATGTTATCAGAGATACCAAAACTAATAACATCATGTTATCAGGGAAACCTACACTAGTCATAGTGATAACATGATGTTATCAGAGATACTAAAACTGATAACATCATGTTAAGATGAAAACCTACACTTGTCATAGTGATAATATAATGTTATCAGAGATACCAAAGCTAATAACATCATGTTATCAAGGAAACCTACACTGTCCATAGTGATAACATGATGTTATCAGAGATACCAAAACTGATAACATCATGTTATTAGGAAAACCTACACTGCCTATAGTGATAACATGATGCTATCAGAGATACCAAAACTGATAATATCATGTATTCATGTTATCAGGCAAAACCACGAATGATAACAAGCCAAGTTTTACCTCCCCAGTTAGTTTCACATCATGTTATCAGATTACAAGCCCACTGATAACATGATGTTATCACCTTCAGTTTTATTCTTTTATTCCAAAGTAAAATAAAAGTAAAAAGAAAAAAAAAATGATAACATCATGTTAGCACAGGACAAACCACTGATAACATAATGTTATCACCTTTAGTTTAATTTCAAGTAAAATAAATGTAAAAAACAGGTAACATCATGTTATCAAAAGACAAGCCCATTGATAACATGAAGTTATCACCTTCAGTTTCACTCAAAAGTAAAAAACAAAAATGGGATAACATCATGTTATCACAGTACAATCCCACCGATAACATGATGTTATCAAAGTAACTTATTCAAATCCCATAATAGGGTTAACAACACCCATACTTGGTAGTGTTTTATTTGTCTCATACGTGTATACAAAATTAGTTGGGTAACTTGTTTAAATCTCATTAGGGTTAACAACATCCTTACGTGGTGTTTTTTTTTACATATAAAATAAAAAATTTGATAACAAGACGTTATCAAACACAATTACAGTGATAACATCATGTTATCGAGCTTTACTTTTCATAAATAAAATTGAAGACTGATAACATGATGTTATAAAAACAACTACAATGATAACATGATATTATTAGCTTTAAGTTTCTTACAATTAAAATACAAACCTATAATATGATATTATCAAATAATATCATGTTATCAAGTTAAACAAATAAAAGACAAGATTGATAACATGATGTTATCAAAAACAACTATAGTGATAGCATCATGTTATCGACTTTAATTTTTTTTTGCAAATAAAAGATAAAGCCGATAACATAATGTTTTCTAGGACAACTGCAGTGATAACTTGTTCAAATCCCACTAGGGTTAACATCACCCATACGTGGTAGTTTTTTATTTTTTCATACGTGTCTATAAAATTATTTTTCCCATACGTGATGTTATTAGCCTTAAGTTTTTTATAAATAAAAGGGGAGACTAATAACATGATGTTATCAGCTTTAATTTTCTTACAAATAAAAAAGAAGGCTGAGAAGATGATGATATGAAGGATAACTATAATGATAACATAATGTTATCACTGTTAAGTTTTTTACAAATAACATGATAGCTGATAACATAATGTTATCAAAGACTACCATAGTGATACCATTATGTTATCACATTTAAGTTTTTATAAATTAAATCCAACACCGATAACATGATGTTATTAGTGACTACTATAGTGATAACATCATGTTATCACATTTAAGTTTTTTACAAACTAAATCCAACAATGATAACATGATGTTATCAAAGACTATCACAATTATAACATCACGTTATCACCTTTAAGTTTTTTATAAATAAAAAAGAGGACTGATAACATAATGTTATTAAATAATAATATAGTGATAACATCATGTTATCACCATGAAAGAACTGAGTTGACTCAATCTTAGTGGCTAGATTACGAAAGAACTGAATTGACTCAATCTTCTTCTTCTTCAATTAAAGGATAAATTAGCTATTTTGGTCCACAAATTTTCACCAAATTTTCATTTGAGTCCACAAAGTTGTATCTGGTCAATTTGGTCTCCAAAGTTTCATTTTATTTGCAATTTGGTCTCAGGTTAAGTCTTTGTTTCGAATCACATAACATAGAAGGTGATTTGGCAGTTAAAATCGTATATCCTCAGTTAAATCTAAATTTAAAATCCTACGAGTTTCTCATATGTTGACCTATCACAGAAAGCAACAAAAGAAAATTTAAAATTTAAATTTAACATAGAATTTTTAACTGCCAAATCACCCTACGTTAAATGATCCAAAACGAAAACTTAACATGAGACCAAATTGCAACCGGAATGAAATTTTGCGGACCAAATTGACCAAATACAACTTTGTGGACACAAGTTAAAATTTGGTGAAAGTTTGTGGACCAAAATAGCTAATTTTTCTTAATTAAAGATATGTAAGATAGCTTCGTTTTCAATTGAAAATATCAAAATTAATAATTACAATAGTTCCCAACTTCAGAATTGCAATCGAAAATTAGATGGTTCTCCATTACTAATCATTTCTTTGTATTTGGAACATTTTCACAACCCAAATCTGTGATTTCTTCAATACCTAAAAATTGTTCTCAAATATGTGCTTTCTTCAATACCCATAGATTGGTCTTCACTAATTATCATTTCTTCAGCTATTGATGAACCTTGAAACACTTACTCACTTCAATAATTAGTTATGGGTTTAAGTCGAGCTTTTTTCATGTTGTTTGATTTTCAAGATTGTTGTTGGATTTAGAAGTGGAGAAGAGAGCAAAAGAGAGCAGCTTTTAAAAGCAAAGTGCATAAAGAGAAAAAATGCGTACAAAAAATTAATGTGGGGGTACTTCTGTCTTTTGGTTTGGGCATATTACTTGGGCAGCCCATGTCTTGCATACTAATGCAAAATTGGGTTTTTTCTTATCATTTAATGATTTTAGGATTTTGTCCTGGAGCCCAATTCCCTGAAAAATTAATCCATAGTCCAATTCTGCATCGATAACAGTCTTAAAAAAATCCAACAGTTTTAAGTGATGGAAAGTTGGAAACGTTTTCGGTTACTTTGGGAAAAATAATGGAAACGTTTTCGGTTACTTTGGGAAAAATAATGGAAACGTTTTGATTTTATTACTGAAAGAAGGCGGAACTCTTGGGAGAAAAGGGTATATTAGTCAAAATATTAGTTAAAAGTTAAAAGTTAAAAATACTAAATGTCGAAATTCTAAAGAATATCTGGGTGTATTGGATCACTCTTTTTGTAAATGAATGGAAATGAAAGAATAAAGTCTGATTACCTGTTCCCCTTTCTTCTTCTTCTTCTTCTTTTCTTTTTCATCTTCAAGGTCTCTCTCTCTCTATATATATCTTTCTCATCAAGCTTTTCAACTCAGAAATCTCTTCGATTCAAGATTGAAGAGATTGATTCATCAATACAACACTAATTTCATTTATAACCATGACTGCACCACCAGCACCATCTATAAACTGGAAAGAAATTAAAGAAAATCTCATACAACAACTCATCCAATATTCCAGCTATTAGAAAGAAAAAATAAAAGACCTACCTCTTTTAAAAACAATTACATCAACCAACCAAACAAGCCCCCTCTCCCTGTTTCTCTGACCATTGACCATGGCCGATATTGTGAAGCAGATCTTGGCAAAGCCGATCCAATTAGCCGATCAGGTAACAAAAGCTGCAGATGATGTTCATGCTCTTTCTTCTTTTAAACAAGAATGTATTGAATTGAAATCCAAGACAGAAAAACTTGCAGCACTTCTTCGTCAAGCAGCTAGAGCAAGTTCTGATCTATATGAACGTCCTACTCGTCGAATCATTGATGATACCGAGCAAGTTCTTGAGAAAGCTTTTGCTCTTGTTGCTAAAAGTCGAGGAAATGGTTTTATGAAACGCGTTTTCACCATTATTCCTGCTGCTGCTTTTAAGAAAATGAATGCTCAATTAGAAAATTCTATTGGAGATGTTTCTTGGTTGCTTCGGGTATCTGCTTCTGCTAATGATCGTGATGATGAGTATCTTGGTTTGCCTCCAATTGCTGCGAATGAACCTATTTTGTGTTTAATTTGGGAACAGATCGCTATACTTTATACAGGAGGACTTGATGACAGAAGTGATGCAGCTGCTTCGCTTGTTTCTCTTGCTCGCGATAATGATCGTTATGGGAAACTTATTATTGAAGAAGGTGGTATTGGTCCTTTATTGAAATTGGTTAAAGATGGTCGATTGGAAGGACAAGAAAATGCTGCACGAGCAATTGGATTACTTGGGCGTGATCCTGAAAGTGTTGAACATATGATTCATGCCGGTGTTTGTTCTATTTTTGGCAAAGTTCTTAAAGAAGGTCCTATGAAGGTTCAAGCTGTGGTGGCTTGGGCTGTTTCTGAACTGGCAGCTAATCATCCCAAATGTCAGGATCCTTTTGCTCAGAATAATATAATTCGATTACTTGTTGGGCATCTCGCATTCGAAACCGTTCAAGAACATAGTAAGTATGCTATTACTAGTAATAGAAATTTATCAATTCATTCTGTTGTAATGGCGAGTAACCAGCACCCAAATTCTAACACCAACACCACCACCACCAACAACAACAACAACACTACTACCAATAAACCCAATGAGGAAGATAAACAAGGCCAGATTCCTCACCCAATGGGAAATCAAACTTCTAACCAGATGCACAATGTGGTTGCTTCCACCATGGCCAAAAACATCCTTCCTAAATCAAACTCGAAACCACCGCAACCTCAACAGCAACAGCAGCAAGTTCAAAACAATGGGAATGTGAAGCAGATTCATCAGCATAGCCAGAATCATCAACAAAACATGTCTTCATTGTATGGAAATAGTATAAAAGGCAGAGAATCAGAAGACCCTGCTACGAAGACTTATATGAAGGCAATGGCTGCAAGAGCCTTGTGGCATCTCGCGACAGGGAATTCACAAATATGCAAAAGCATCACAGAGTCGAGAGCGCTCTTGTGCTTTGCTGTTCTTCTTGAAAAGGGTAGTGATGACGTTCAATATAATTCTGCAATGGCGTTGATGGAAATCACTGCTGTTGCTGAACAAGATGCCGATTTGAGGCGCTCTGCGTTCAAACCCAATTCACATGCTGCCAAGGCTGTTGTCGATCAATTACTACAGATCATTGAAAAAGCTGATTCTGACCTTTTAATCCCTTGTATTAAGTCTATTGGGCATTTAGCAAGAACGTTCAAAGCTACCGAAACAAGGATCATTGGCCCATTGGTGAGATTACTTGACGAAAGGGAAGGAGATGTTACTCGAGAGGCAGCAATTGCTCTCACCAAGTTTGCGTGTACTGAGAATTACCTCCATCTTGATCACTCTAAGGCCATTATCAATGCAGGAGGAGCAAAACACTTGATACAACTGGTTTATTTCGGAGAGCAAATTGTTCAAATATCAGCATTGGTTCTTTTATCTTACATTGCGCTTCATGTCCCGGACAATGAGGCTCTTGCACACGCAGAGGTGCTAACAGTACTTGAATGGGCATCGAAACAGGCATTCATGATACAAGATCCATCTCTTGAAGCATTATTGCCGGAGGCCAAAGGTAGGTTGGAGCTTTATCAGTCTAGAGGTTCAAGGGGATTCCATTGATTATTTAGTTATTAATACAATTATTTCCAAATATTGTTATTGTTATAAGAATCATCGTTTTCAACTCTATGTTTTGTTCATTGTATTGTAAATACAGGTTTCTTTTCTCTATGTTGAGAGATAGAGTTTCCCTACAAGACATTTCTTTTCCTTTCTTGTCAATTTGTTATACATACTCATCTTATGTTCATTACTTATTTTCTTGTTTACTGGTGAGCATTGTCGTGGGGGGATTTTGCTTTCTTAGAGAACTGGAAGTTTTTGGCACTTCTGACACCACAGACAAACAAAAAGCTTCATTACTGGAGAAATATATTGACACGGGTTTGTGTCTTACAAAAAACAGTGCATCTTCCAAGGCATTTTGTAGTACTTTAAACAGGTTGGTATCTTCTGCAAAGTTTCTTGGTTCCATAAAATAAGTATAGGCAAATATCAGTATGACTGAGTGCGCGCAATTATGCCTTGGCAATCTGGGACTTTCTCTCTATTATTTGTCACATGCATTTTAATGTCAGGTCTTGTGTGGTGCTGTGTATGTTCGCCAGGACTTTCTCTCTATTCAAAGAGTACAAACTAGTGTAAGAGATCCAGGTACAGTATCACATGTATGACTTCTGCAAATTCGTCTAGATGAACTGAGTTACATCCATGTAGATCAGACAGAACTTTTCAGGACCTGAAAATGTGAGGGAGGTATGTTTGAATAATTGAATCCCAGAGGTCCCTCCCTAGACTTGAAAATGTGAAAGGGTACCAAGCTTCTGTCCTCTACACCAATCTGAGGAAGCCTTACCATGGTGTTACCACAAGCTGAGATTAGGTGCATGACCATTTGCTTTCATATTACAAACAGACTAAAAACGGTTGGTTTACATACCATTTGGTTAAGTTTACACACAAAGTGTCTTTGTCATTTGATCGGTTGATCCAAACAATCCAATTCTTATTGACTTTGATGATACAGTATATCCTCCGCAAATGGTGCAGGAGGAGTTGGTAATAAAAGTCTTTGCCAGCAACTATTACAATAAGGGCCAAATAGGTATCATTTCCTCATGAAATAAAGAAATGAAAATTAACAAATGTTCATAGAATCTTTCAAACAACTATTTCATATATCTTTCAGAAAATTAGTTTTTCTGGCCTGCAAGATGGGCCAGCACAATGTTTGTGTCACAATGCAATAGTCAAGTACCACATATGACATGCTGAAGGTGTCACCTTCACCTACCTAATGCTTTTGCATTAACAAAAATTTCCACTAGAAAAATAAATTAGTAGATGGATTGACTTAAATGTTTATTTGCAAATTGAAACAAAAATATTGAATAAAGGGCTCAATTTAGATTTAATAATAAGCATTTTCATGATTCTAGATTCATTATAATTTATAGTAACTAATCCCATTCATAGTTTGTTTGTAGGACAAGGTTGTGGCCAAAATAAATTTGTACTGGTTGTGGGGATCTCCAGAGAGAAGAAACAATTATTTTGATGAGCTTATGATGAGCTGGGATAATCTAATGGGATTGTAATTTGGAGCCTAATCAAGTTATGTATGTTTCTGCATTTTTTTTTCTTTTTGTGTTTTATTATGTTAGATTTATTAGTTGAGACTTGAGATTGTTTCAACTTTCAACAGTGCTCCCAAGCACCCAACCTACTACCATTTGGATTTACATAAGAAAACCCGGTGGGACAAAACCTAAGTGAAGGAAAAAGAGTACAGTATGCATCATCCATTATTGTGATGCTCCCCCTGATCTTTAGGAGCATAATTGATAGAGTCGGTTTTCACCTTCTCTAAACAAACGATTATATTTTTATGATTTTCCTTCTTGTGTCTGTATAAATTGGTTACCAAAGTAGACAAGTAACAAGCAAAGGGTCGTACCCACCTCAGAGGGGGAGATCTTAGCTCAAACACAATAGAAAACAATTGTTAAGAAACACCAAGGGAATCAATAATATGATTGAGATTGATTCTACTTCCTAGAGGCAATAATTAGATAAACTAACTTAAGAATATGGTAGAGATGAAAAGAAAATTTATGATGACAAAGGGGGAAGAATTGGTATCCACAAACTAAATCATACAAACATAACCTATAACAATTAATTAGTCACCTCTCAGCTATTTCAATTAATCATCAATACCTATAATAATCAAGTAGTCATCTCTCAGCTATTTCACTCAATTAAAACGAGATTCTCTTATGCATGCTATTAAATATGTCTTATTAATCAAACTGTCACCTCTCAGCTATTAAATTTAATTAACTCAACATATTGATTCATTTCTAAATCATCACCTCTCAGCTATTTGACTTAATTACAGAAGGGTTCCAATAAAAGATACTAACTACAGATATGTAATAATCACCTCTCAACTATTTCACTACACATCTTCAATCAATATAAACACAACCATTAAAGCTAGGTCTCCCTAAATCCTAACAATAGTATTTTAATAACATGGATAACAATAACATGCAAATAATCATATTTACCTCATACCGCGAATTAGAAGTAAATAAACATTAAGAACTTTGAATCACAATGAACAATAGGAACAACCATGGTGCTTTTGCATCATCTAGAGTGCTTCAACCATCCCCCTAAGGAAATTTAGCTACTCATCCTTGATGATGGTACCATGGAATAAATAAATAAATAACAAAACATTATAATAAAAAAGTTAATGGATTTGATATTGATAATTGAGTTGATACAAGAAGAAGAAGATGAACTTCTCTCTCACAAAATACTCACTTTTCTCTATTCTAAAAGTAACTCAAAGATGATCTAAAAAATACCTCAACCTTAACTACTACTTCTCTTATATAGAAAATACAAAGTAGAATACTTGCATGCAAAGACTTCCAAATTAGGTCAAATTCGTGGCTTCTGTTGTTGGTCTTCTAGAGGCATTAGGTTTTTAGCAAAACCTAATTCTCTTGGGCTTAAGTTGTAGCTTGGACCAAGACCTTCAGTTTGATAGCTCATGGGCCTAAATCAGACTGGATCTCCTTGTAGAGCCTTTTTAAGTGGACTTTAAATAAGGCCTAAAATAGAAATTCTGACTTGTGGGCTTCAATAGGACCCGGTTTGGGCTGAGATTTGGACCGCCCCACTTTGACATAAAGTCAAGTCAACTGAACTGACCGTGGGGGTACCCTCAACAGATCTGTGGGGTGCAAATATTAATTCTTCTTCCCTATTGTAAATAACACCTTTTTGCATGCTTTTCTTGACTTTTTGCGGGCTTTAACACAATATTCGCATTTCGGCTCATAAAACCTACACAATAGACAAGAAAGTACTAATCAATAGATATAACACAATAATATAAGCTAAGTGCTAGATAAACAAGGTGTTATTCGGGGGATAAATATACACTTTTGAGGACTTATCAAATACCCCCAAACAGCACTTTGCTTGTCCTCAAGCAAAGGTGAGAAGAAAAGAATTAAGGACTCAAAAGAGAAGTAAAACTAAGGTGATTGCATTAACCATATGCATCAAGGCTTTCAACCACAAGGATTTCCCAAGTGGAGGAGTAATAGTCTCCTGAGGGTTTTTCAGAGAGTATACCCACAAATTACTACAATGACTAATCCAAAGAATATGAATTTCTACCATTTACCTCAGAAATGGTCATATCAAGAATAAGGATAAGTATTGCAAAACCGTTCATATGAGATAGCATATTACAAATGCATGAATAAGATATGAAATATAAACCAAGCATAACGTTCTCAAATGTATTGAAGACAGGCATGTACCCATACCACCACGGGTCTTAAGTTACCATTGGAAAGGTCGCTTTGACTTCTGCCCTCACAGACATACACTCAAAAATAAAAATCACTCAGAGATGGTGTTTATCATTTTACCTCTATGTGAGGAAAGAAGATGGACAATCATCTCACATATATTAATAAGAATGGACTGGTGTAATGGAATGAACTTAGTCTCAAAGAATGGAAAAATTAGCCTTGCTTGAGATGTCAGGTTTTTCACCTTAGCGCCTTTTTACTTACTCGCCACATCCTACCATATCAGCTTATATCTACAAAAGACAGTAATGGGTTGTAACTTGGCTTAGGACAGGGCTAAAAATGGAAAAGGCTTTTGGGAAATATTTTTGGAACATTCGGGCCTTCAACACTTGTGATTTGTAATAACAACACATGGAGAAATTTTTGAAATTTTTCTCTAGCCAATATTTGAGAATCTTTCTTTCTTTTGGATTTGAAATGGTTTGGGAAGATTCTGGCTTTTTCTGGAATTTCTTCAAACTTTTTTGATTTTCAATATTTGGTTTATCTCACTAGTTTGGAGATTTCTTTGTATTTCTCCTTTCTTCTCGTAACCACATAAATAATCATCCTCATGTTCTAAAAACAATAGGTAAGAGGACCTAAACATTCTTAGGGTAATTACTCCCACAATGGAGTTGGGTAAGGATAATAGGCTCAAGAAAAGGCTAAGTAATAAGAAATGCTCAGAATGGTCAACGTAAGGGATAAAACAATCATTAGGGTAGGCTAAGGTAAACAGAGTCTTTGTATCATTTCTAAGTACTGATATGGTGATCACATCTTGAATAAGCTACGAGACCCAAGTTTATATTACACCCACTTGATGTCATTTCAAGGCTAACTATAAAAATGAATATGAGACTCAAAACAGACAAAACTGAGAAGTTGAGTCTTTTTTACTCCAGATGTACGTAATTTCTCTCTAAGAAAAGGACGGGTCTTAAAAGCTCACTGGGTTAAGTCTCCACACATATTCCTCAAGTTTCTCAAGGTGTAGTTGTATTTGCACATGTAATCTGTAATAAATGCAGGTGAATGCCATGCTTACGCTCATGCAAATGTAGTATAAGGCTCAACTACTTGGTGAAGTAATAAATGTCCTTAAACTTGAAAAAGAAAGAATTCTACCATTATATTCATCATTGATGGTGTACTTATCCTATTTTTTTGGAAAAGTCTTTGTAAGAAAGAATTTTTTGGTTTTTAAAATTTTTTGAATTTTTACACAAGTATGGATAAAGAAGTTTGAAAATCATTTGCAAAAAGGATTGTAATACTTCCCCACCCCCAAACAAAGAGATTGCCTTGTCCTCAACGCTCATACTAGGCATAGGAAAGGGAGAAAGAAAAATATTAGCATGAATGTACCAAAAATTCAAACCGCTTTATAAATTCCTGCCAAACAAAATTATCTCCACATACATAGAGATTACAAGGAATTCCATACTATGACACAACTGAAATAAAATATACTGAAATAAAGGACTGACTCAACAGAAAAAAGGGAAATCCTACTTTTACACAATTGCTTCCCAAACTTGACTCGTAGGAAGGCCATCCAAGTGAATAGGCGACTTCTCCTAATAAAACGATGAGTTGGATCCATAGGTATAAGGTGAGTCCAATAATTGTACCTTTCCCACCAATCAGGATAACTTTCAAGGATAATCTTACAGATAACAGTAGGGAAAACAAGCTTATCCTCACCAAACAAGAACACATTTCGGATACCATCTAAAATTCAAGTGGATAAGTCAAGAGCATAAAAATCCTTAACAATACCAAAGACGGCATGCATAGTACTATCATTGATATAATTCATCTTTTCAACACCCAATAAATTACGCAAAATCCACATAACAGCAGTAGCCACATTAGGAAGGCAAGTAGTAGGTGCAATACTAGGGTATCCTTCGGGGTGAAAGGAAAAGGTACAACGGCCAAAGTGATTAAGGTAAGTATCTATGATGTCAACACGATTATCACGAACATAATTATCATATGGTACGACCGCTTGGAAGACAAAAGGATTACTCATGGCGAGAGAGACGGCAATAGCATTAAAAACCATGGAGGAACCATGCATATGAACTTGAAAACCACCGAAAGGAAGAGGATCGGCAAAGGGTAACATAAGGTAAAAGTCTCTTACCATAGAAGGGGAATACACAGCAGTAGAATCATAAAGAAAACCTTCCCCACCTTTGTCAAAATCCCATCCCGGAAAGAAGTCCAAAAGGATTATCCCTAATTCTCGAAAAATCCATCTCGGGGATGATATCCATGTCACTAGGCATCCACAACCCATTCTGAACATTAGCCATTACAAAAAACTAAGAAAAATACCAAAAACCAACACAAAAATCGAGAAAAAATAGCACAAGATCAACTCAGAAAATTGCTGCCAGGTCCGAACTCGAGTCGAGTTTGATTAAGCCTATAAGGAACTCGACTCGAGATTGAACGAGTTCCAGAAAATAAAAAAGTTTTCTGAATTTAAAAGTGACGATCTCCTAACTCTAGTTTGGTATTTATAGGTAAGAATAAAAGGTTTGAGTCCTAATAGGACACCCAAAATTGCCTAAAACCTTAAGGTTTCCAAAAATCAAACCCTAATCATTTTTCTTTTAAAATATTTGGACTTAGGTCCCTAGGACCAAATTTTTTTGAAAATAACTCCACAAGTCCAGATTTTTGAAATGAAGCCCAAGAATGGCTAAAAATTTCAGAAAATGACACAAGTTTGCAAAAATTTAAAATTTCATCCATTTCATTAATATTTTTAAAATAAGTACAAGGGTTGAAATTTAAATACAAAAGTGCAAAGATTAAAATTAAACAAAATACATAAACAAATAAAAAAAACAATGGCTAATAACTCAAATCTCTCAACCACGTCGTCGACGAGGCTGCGCCTGGTCTTCATCCAAACGACGCTGGATGTCCTCAACGACATCCATGATCTCTCCCATACCCCTCCAGAGAAGCTGGAACCGCTCCCCATTGGTATGGATCTGCTGAAATGCCCGCTGGTCGTCGGACCTGTAATGAATGGGCGCCTCCTCCTGGGGGTCCCACAACAACAGACAGTCCAGGCTTGGAGACCTCGAGTCGGACGACCGACTACATAGACAGAGCAGAAGGAAGGGGCGCCTCCCAGCAGCGCATAATACCCATCACCAGGCTGGGAAGAGGAGCAGAAGTAGCTCGAGCGCTAGTGATAGTAGCAAACAGACGACAGACCATACAGTAGCCGTGAAGGTCCTCCTGAAGCAGCAGCAGGATATGAATGCCCTCCGAAAACAGTTCGCTCGTCCTCCTTCTCCCAAGGACAATGGTGGTCATCCAGTGAGCCACCAAGCTCTGGTTAACTCGGAGCCAACCGATCGAAAGATGACTGCTATACCGGTGAGCCGTCTGGTCATGGACTAAAAAGCCTCGATGATATCCGGGGTCACCAGTGTAGCCTCCTGCTAGAGACGAGCCTCGTCAAGCTCAAGTGTCGTGACTACGGAGACAGTCTCAAGTCTAAGCAGGAAACGATGGGCAGGGTCCCAATTAACGAAAACGCCGTCATCGCTCAACTCCATTGACTCGTATAATTGATGAACCATTTGAGGGTCAAATGGCTCCTAATCAAAGCCAAGGAGCACATCCCAACCTTGGGCGAAGATTCTCTCCACAAACCCACTCCCAAAGCGATTATCATCGAAGAGACGAAAATAATCGTGCTCACGAACCACAACCTTAGATCTAACTCTAGGAGGCATGGTTTATGAGAATTTTGGTATAGAATTGAAGAGAATGAGAAGAGGAACAAAACCCAACAAAAATTTTCGAATTTGGAGAAGAATTGGGCAAGATTCGAAGAGAGAGAAAAATTTCTGCCTCGAATCTCGAGTCGAGATTAGAATGCACTGTAAGGAACTCGACTCGAGTTCTTCAAGGGATGAAGGCTCTGCTGACCTGGTTTGACCCGCGTTGACTTGGTTTGACTAGGAATGAAAGTGACTTGTGACTTTTCTAAAAACACTCGGGGGTATATAGAGAAGTAATTTCCCCTAGACGCTTCGCCCACCACTGGAATTAGTAGAAATAACGGATTTACCCCCGGAAAACATAAAGACACGAAATAATTCAAATTTAATTTTAAAAATTCCGTGATAATGTATAAATATATTCTTGCGAATATAAGTACCATTAAAATATCAAATAAAATCCCAAAAATCAAGCAATAATTATTAAAATCTCAAAAATTGAAATAAATTCAAATTTGTAACAGTAATAATTATTGAACCAACAAACGCAACAGAGAGTGGTGGGCTACGCCCACCCCTAAACAGAACTAACGCACAGATTCAAAAGAGATAGTTATTAGCCAAAAAACCACTAAACCCGGCAACAAATAGGAAGCAAAAGCGCACGATCGAGCTTAGAGATACACAGGGTTGCCTCCTAGGAGTGCTAATTTTAACGTCTTCAGCCAGACAGGCAAGACTCACTCCCTAGATAAACGCCACTCTAAACAAAGATATAAGAGAGAGAAAAAGCTAGAGTGGAATGCGCGAGATCCTGATGTATAAGATACAACAAAGAGTCCTTTAAAGTCAGATACTCGAAACTTAAAAGAAGATGGGAAATGACTTCCCCACCCCCAAACAGAGCGGGAAACAGGTCTGTTTGGTGATGACGCTAAAGTGAAAAGCGTACACTGGATCAATTATACTCAACCAGTAAGAGTTCGTGGACTATGGCCCCGGTACTTTCAACCACACCTCTCAAAAGAGACAGCAGAATAGAGCAAAAGAGGGTCTGGATACCAGCAGGTCAAAGGTCAGTCTAAATAGGTAGGTCTTCTAAGAGAGTTTCTTCAACTTCAGGGGACCTTAATTCATGGAAATGCTTAAGACGTTGACCAACGAATTGAAATTCAGAATTGTCTGCAGGTTTAAACATGCAATAACACCATAAGGACCGAGTTACTGCAGACACAACAAATGGACCCGACCAACGAGATTGTAGTTTACCAGGAAATAAATGCAACCTAGAGTTGTACAGTAAAACTTTATCCCCAATTTGAAAATCTCTACGTAAGATTTGACGATCATGCAGTTTTTTCATATTAGTTTTATAGGACTTGGAAAGATCATAAGCTTCATTCTGAAGTTCCTCAAGTTCAGAAAGCTGGAGTTTTCTCCTCTTACCTGCTTGGTCGAGATTAAAGTTGAGCTTTGTCATTGCCCAGAAGGCTCGGTGCTCAAGCTCTACAGGTAGGTGACATGGTTTTCTAAATACAAGACGAAAGGGAGACATGCCTATGGGAGTTTTAAAAGCAGTATGATAGGCCCATAATGCATCACTGACTCTACGAGACCAATAAACCTTTTCAAGGTCAATTGTTTTTTGCAAAATATTTTTAATCTCTCTATTGGAAACCTCAGCTTGGCCATTGGTTTGCAGATGGTACGCAAGGGCCACTTTGTGAGTAACTCCGTACTTTTGGACAAGTTTTTGAAAAGCTTTATTGCAGAAATGGCTCCCCCCATCACTAATGATAACACGGGGAACGCCAAATCGGGCAACTATATACTCTTTGAGAAAATTTACTACAGTTTCTTGGTCGTTGTGCCTAGTGGGAATGGCCTCGATCCATTTAGAAACATAGTCTACTGCGACCAAAATGTACAAAAAACCATGACAAACGGGGAAAGAACCCATGAAATCAATGCCCCAAACATCAAACACTTTTACAAGAAGAATTGGCTATAAGGGCATCATCTGTCGCCTAGTGATTTTCTCTAGTTGTTGACAACGAGTGCAGACAGTACAATGCATGTGAGTGTCCTTAAAAAGAGTTGGCCAATAAAAACCACACTGCAATACTTTAGCAGCTGTCTTCTTGGCACTAAAATGTACACCACAAGCATGCTCATGGCAGAACTTAAGGACCTCTTATTGCTCCCAGTCGGGAATACAACGACGAATGATCTTGTCAGGACAATACTTAAAAAGGTAAGGGTCATCCCAGTAATAATACTTGGCATTAGAAAGAAATTTGGATCTATCTTGCTTGTTCCAATGACTTGGAAACTTGTTGCTAGCCAAATAATTAATTATATCTGCGAACCATGGAGCATTCGATATTGCAAAAAGAAGCTCATCAGAAAAGTTCTTAGAAAGGACACTAGAATCCTCAGGACGGTCGAGTCTAGACAAGTGGTCGGCTACTACATTTTAGTCTCCTTCTTGGAGAGAAGAAATCTAATATTAGCATGATCCGTGAAGATGACAGTACGGGTACCTAAAAGGTAGGAACGAAACTTATCAAGAGCTTATACTATTGCTAACAATTCTTTCTCAGTTGTAGTATAATTACGTTGAGCATCATTGAGAGTCTTGCTAGTATAATATATGACATGGGGCTTACCATCTGGACGTCTCTGAGGTTCACGAGAAGTTTTAACATCGTCCTCAAGATGAATACGATGAGAACAGACAGAAGGACTAATGCTTTTAATGTCATGGATAGACTAGGCAATAGCAGAACGATGCTCTAGGATAACTTCTAAAAGCTGACTCTCCTGTTCGGTAATAAAAGATGAAAAGATAATAACAGGATGATTACCGTCTGAATCAAGATGAGCATATTTCAGCTCAGGAGGAAGAGGACTCAGAGTAACATGAGGTGGAGTGATGGTCTCAACTTGGGTCTCAGAATCTATGCTACAAACCGAATCAAGGGCTTCAGGGTCTTTAGGTTCAAAGATAGGCACAATATCAAGAAGAATATTGGTTTGGGCAATAGATTGGTTAATGTCAAAGTGTACATTATACATGGCAAGGTAGTGAACAACCGGATCATCAGGATAATAATTATGCACCATCTCATAAGGTAATGAGTCAAGGAGGCACACATCTTCAGATAAGGAAAAATCAGGGGGTTGTAGGCCAAGGTTAAATATATTTACTTCAACAGTCATAGAGCAAAAAATGAGAACCATAGAACCGTTCCGGCAGTTTATGAGAGCATTAGAGGTGGCCGAAAATGGATGGCCAAGGATGATGGGTACCGAGTCATCGGCAGTAGGTTCAGTATCAAACACCACAAAGTCAACGGGGTACTAAAAATCAGACACTTTAACTAACAGGTCCTCAACTATTCCTCTAGGTACTTTCAATGATCTGTCGGCCAGTTGTAAAGACATAGTCGTGTGTTTTAAGTTTGTTAGACTCAGGCTGAGGTACAAGGGGTAAGGTAAAAGATTAACACTCGCTCCTAGGTCTAGCAAAGCTTTGCCCATGAACTCGTCACCAAGCTTGCAGGGTATGGTCGGTTTTCCAAGGTCCTTATATTTTACCACGCTATTATGTTGGACAAGTACAGAGAATTCTTCCGCCATAGACTCATTTTTAGGCATCTTTGTTTTTCTCTTGGCGGTGCACAAGTCTTTTAAAACCTTACCATAGGAAGGTATCTGTTTAATAGCCGTGAGGAAAGGTATGTTAATATTTATATGTTTGAATACATCAAGTACTTCCTTTAGAGACCTTGTGAGTCTCTGAGGATCCACAATCTCATAGGCACTCTTCTTCTGCTTAGAGGGCGTCGCCTCATTAGCCGGAGCTTTAGGTGGGGTAACAGGTGCAGAGGTAACCGGGGTCACAATGGTAGGACTCGGCACATAATTAATATGATTATCTACCTGTTTTTCTGACCTAAGGGTGGAAACCGATTTTACTTCAGCAAGTGGTACAGACGGAGATGGAGTATCTGTCACCAAGGCAATTTCTTTGCCTTTGGGGTTCGGGATGGACTGTCCCGGAAATCTACCCTTTTCATCAAGTTTTTGTTCAATCCTTTGGATGGCCTGAGCATTTGACTCAATAAATGCTTGCGTCTGTTGAATGAAACGTGCAAGCACATCCTCAATTGATTGGGTGGCACATGGTCCCTGGAATTACTCATGTGAGGAGCATTATTCGATTAAGGGGAGACTGTTACCCTGTTCCGATTATCACTATTACGAACATACGTGGCATTGCTACGTTGCCCATAAGAGGTATTAAAACCATGTGGAGCCTCATGATGATTATTAGAATAAGACAGATTGGAGCGGTCCATGTATGGGTACGTGGCATTGCCCGTAGTAAAGTTGGTTCTCCTGGCATAGTTAAACGCACAGGCTTCCTTAGTTTCTAGGGAATTATAAAGGAGAGGGCAGAACTCGGCAGTGTGGGTCTGATAATGACAAGCAGTACATTGGAGAGTGGAGGCACTCATAACAGGTGATGTGGGCTTTAAGGACACGCCAAGTGCTTCTACCCGTTTTACTAAACCATGAAGTAATGTTTTAAGCTCAGAGTCAGGTTTGACTTCATATATACCTCTAGGTTTATCAAATGAGTCTGGGGTAGTGTTTCTCGGGGTATGTCCAGGTAAGTCCCATTGCTGGCTATTATTACCAATTTTTTCAAGGAATGCTAGAGCCTTGGCGATGGAATAATCAAGGAAGTCTCCACCGCTCATGCTTTCAACCATGTTAATATATAATCCTAACTTTTTCAGTGTCATCGACTTTGTGGTGTGGACACCGAAGAAATAGGTCTTGATACCTCCCATGCATCAAAGAAGAAATTTCTTATGGCATCAACAATGTCATTAGTTCTGGTAATAGGAAAGAATTTGGTTAAGAACTTTTTACTTATTGAGCCCAGGTGTCAATAGAATTGGAAGGAAGGCCATGTAACCAGTGCTCGATCCTCAAGAGAAAAGGGGAATAATCTCAAGCTAACTTCCTCTTCAGACAAATGTTTCTCCTTAAAAGAATGGACGTCGAGTCATTAAACCTTTCCTCAAGAGAATGAGTGAGGTCCGTGATTGTGCTTTTTGTGTAGATTGGAATGGACTTCGACAAGATTTTACCTGATCTAAGATGCATGCAACATGCACATTACAAATGCCACAAAAGTCCTAACCATTCAAAAGCATCTAACAAGGGGCTAAACAACTGACTCAAGTTTGTGTTCACCCAAGTCAATGAGTTCTTTCCAAGCTTCCCTTGTGAATTCTCCCTATATTTTGAGAGTCAAGTAGCGAATAACCAGTGTGGGAGGTTTGGGTTCCAGACCCAATTCCTAGCTTGTGCTCCAATCAAAGAAAGGTTCACGCAGTACTAGTTGAAATATTTGCTCAAGGTCTCAAATGAACATCGTGATAGCATGGCTTTAGTTGGTTCAATTTTATTGCAATCAATTGATATTAGGTTTCACTTTTAGGCCTGGTCCGCCTTGCAGTCCCGGTTTAACAAGTAAAAATAGAATTAAAATCAAGCAACAATCGATCATGCTAATCATTACATAAACTCCTCTTTTAGGGGATTCAAGGAGGGTTAGGAGAATGCTTACCTCCCACTTTGTGCTAAGAAATAAAAATTACCAAACAAGCGCATAAAAGTGGGGAAAATACGAGTTGAAGTCGACTAATAGGAAACCGTTCCTTGGGTTTCAATCGTCCTTAGGAGTCGTTCCTTAGTAGACTCTAGGCTAGCTCCACAACCTTGCTCTACAATCCGCAGCGAACACACAATAAATAAATCCTATCAACACCTACTTTAAAAATATTACAACCGCGACCCCTTCGTGAATTGAATAATTAAATATCTTACAATTCCTTAAAAATGCTGAAAAAAATTAAACTACTTAGTTCACCTCACAATCTCTCAACGGGAAAAGAATATTAATTGAAAAAGTGCTCCGGAACGTCCTGGAAAAATCACGCAAGATGAGGCAAATTCCTGCCGAGAACTCGATTTGAGATTGCTAAAGGCCAAACTGATCTCGACTCGAGATCAAAACCAGTTTCAACCAGTAACTTTCAGGAAAAATTCCTGAATGTATGATCTTCTTGAAAATTTAATTTTGACTCCGTTTTTCGAGTTTTTTTCAATCCGTCTTCGCTACAAGATAAATAAGAGGACTAAGTAACAAGACACTTAAAAACAATAATTAAAAGAAATAGAAATAGAAGGGTGGGAGGGATAGAAGTGGGATGATGTCTCGAAACTACTATTCTCGCTTGTTTTTTAATGAACTTTGTTCCTTAGAGCGGCAACGACGCCATTTTGATAGAGTCGGTTTTCACCTTCTCTAAACAAAAGATTATATTTTTATAATTTTCCTTCTTGTGCCTGTATAAATTAGTTATCAAAGTAGACAAGTAACAAGCAAGGGTCGTACCCACCTCAGAGGGGGAGATCTTAGCTCAAACACAATAGAAAACAATTATTAAGAAACACCAAGGGAATCAATAATAAGATTGAGATTGATTCTACTTTCTACAGACAATAATTAAATAAACTAACTTAAGAATATGGTAGAGATGAAAAGAAGATTTATGATGACAAAGGGCGAAGAATTGGTATCCACAAACTAAATCATGCAAACATAACATGTTGTTCCTTCATGTTCAATCTATAACTAGGCCTGTCAATGGATCGGATCGGTTTGGTTTTCCACTGGTCTAAAACCGATCCAAAATATTTATGATCCAAACCGATCCGATCCAATATAGATTGGATCATACTCTTTGGATAGTGAACCGATCCATTTGATATCATTGGATATCCGATCCAAACCGATCCGAACCGAAAATCTCTCTCTGTATTTTTCTTCCAACAATGCTTTTCTTCTTTTTCCCAATAGATCTTGGTGTTGCTGTTGGTATTTTTACACAAAGCTTCAAAATCACGCTATACAGAACACTATAGTGGATTCATATACATATAAAGTCAGTCAAGTTAGTCTACAGTTTTAATAATACTAGTGTAGTGCTACTTTGCAAACTGCATTTGATCTTCTGAAATTCTGTTGGATTCTTCAATCAATCAATCATGTCTGCGGCAGTAATGGACGACGATGGTGTTGGTGTTGGAAATGGAAAATTATCAACAACATCATTATCTTGGCAAGAAGAACTTGCAAGTCTTGTTGAAACTAGTGGGATTCAATACCCACTTCAATATGGAGGAGGAAATCCTCTTTATCAACAAGATCAAGATGCTACAATCACAACAACAACCCCAATTGAGCAAGGCTTAATGAACAACAAAAAGAAATTTCTGGCTAATTGATGAACAAAGAAGACAAATCAACGATGGAGGTTTTTGGCAATAAAACACCATCGATAGAGAAGAAGAGAGTTTTCAGTTTTCATGGTTTTGGATCGGATCGGTCTTATGTTTGGAATTATCCAAACCAAACCGAAATTAAAATGATCCAAACCAAACCATTTTAAGTGATCCGAAATCCAAATGGATATCCAAAACTAAAAACTAATGGATTGGATCGGTTTTGGATCGGTTTGGATCACGGATCGGTTCGGATAGTTGACAGGCCTATCTATAACAATTAATTAGTCACCTCTCAGCTATTCCAATTAATCATCAATACCTATAATAATAAAGTTGTCACCTCTCAGCTATTCCACTCAATTAAAATGGGATTCTCTTATGCATGCTGAATATGTCCTATTAATCAAACCGTCACCTCTCAGCTATTCAATTTAATTAACTCAATATATTGATTCATAACTAAATCATCACCTCTCAGCTATTTCACTACACATCTTCAATCAATATAAACACAACCATTAAAGCTAGGTCTCCCTAAACCCTAACAATAGTATTTTAATAATATGGATAACAATAACATGCAAATAATCATACTTACCTCATATCGCGAATTAGAAGTAAATAAGCATTAAGAACTTTTAATCACAATGACCAATAAGAACAAACATGGTGCTTTTGCATCATCTAGTGTGCTTCAACCATCCCCGTAAGGATATTTAGCTACTCATCATTGATGATGACACCATGGAATAAATAGCAAAACATCATAATGGAAAAGTTAATGGATTTGATATTGATAATTGAGTTGATACAAGAAGAAGAAGAACTTTTCTCTCATAAAATACTCACTTTTCTCTCTTCTAAAAGTAAATCAAAGATGATCTAAAAGATACCTAAACCTTAGCTACTACTTCTCTTATATAGAAAATACAAAGTAGAATACTTGCATGCAAAGACTTCCAAATTAGGTCAAATTCGTGGCTGCTACTATTAGTCTTCTAAAGGAATTAGGTCTTTAGAAAAACCTAATTCTCTTGGAATTACATTGTATCTTAGACCAAGACCTTCAGTTTGATAGCTCATGGGCCCAAATCAGACTTCTGGATCTCCTTGTAGAGCCTTTTTAAGTTTGGACTTTAAATAAAGCCCTAAATAGAAATTCTGACTTGTGGGCTTCAATAGGACCCGGTTTGGGCTGAGATTTGGACCGCCCCACTTTGACATAAAGTCAAGTCAACAGGACTGTCTGTGGGGTGCCCTCAATAGATCTGTGGGTGCAAATATCAATTCTTCTCCCTTAGTGCAAATAACACCATTTTGGTTGTTTTTCATGACTTTTCGCGGGCTTTACCACAATATTCGTATTTGGCTCGTAAAACCTACACAATAGACAAGAAAGCACTAATCAATAAATATAACACAATAATATAAGCTAAGTGCTAGACAAACAAGGTGTTATTTGGGGGGGGGGGGGGGGGGGGATAAATATACACTTTTGAGGACTTATCAATTATCATGATAGATCTTTAACTCGTCTCATACGAATGCCGGAGACTAGTTTGTGGAAAGTTGGTGCAGGTAGAGACTTTGTGAATATATCTGCAAGATTGTCGGTGGATCAAATTCACTTAACATCGATATCCTTGTTCTGCATGAGCTCATCCTTGAAGAAGAATTTTGGTGAAATATGCTTCGTTCAATCACCCATGATAAAACCTTTTCTGAGTTGTTTGATGCACGCGTTGTTATCTTCATACAATGTTATCGGGGTACTTATAATTGAATGAAGACCACATGTTTTCTGGATATGGCCAATCATGGATCTTAGCCAAACACATTCACGACTTGCTTCATGCAGTGCAAGTATTTCTGAGTGATTTGATGATGTTCCAACCATTGTCTGTTTGGTGGATCTCCATGAGACTGTTGTATTGTTGTTTGTGAAAACATAGATGTTTGTGATCGAGCTTTGTGAGGATAGGAGAGAAATCCAGCATCTGTAAATCCAACTAACTGTGATTTGTTTGTAGGTTGCTTTGAGTAGAACAAACCCATATCAATGGTCCCTTGAAGGTAACAGAACACTCGTTTGATTCCTTTCCAATGACGTGAAGTTGGTGCAAAGCTAAATCTTGCCAATAGACTGACTGCAAATGATATATCTGGTCGAGTGCAATTCGCTAGATACATCAAAGCACCAATCACACTCAAATATGGTACTTCTAGACCAAGGAGTTCTTCATTTTCTTCCTTAGGACGGAATTCATCCTTGGTCACATCAAGTGAACGGACAACCATAGGTGTATCCATAGGATGAGCTTTATCCACATAAAAGTGCTTCAGGACTTTCTTTGTATATGTAGCCTGATGGATAAGCACTCCAGTTGATAGTTGTTCATCTGCAGACCGAGACAAAATTTCGTTCTTCCTAGGTCTTTCATCTCAAATTCCTTCTTGAGATATGCAGCAGTTTTGGCGAGCTCTTCAGGAGTCCCAACAGGATTTAAATCATTTACATATACTGCAATAATCGCCAATCCAATATTTGTTTTCTTAATGAAAATACAAAGACAAATTGGGTGGTTAACATATCCTTCTCGAGTCAAATACTCGCTAAGGCGATGATACCACATCCGCCCGGATTGTTTTAAACCATACAAGGATCGTTGAAGTTTGATGGCGTACATACCACGTGGCTTAGATAGTTTTGCTTCAAACAAAACAAGTCCTTCTGGGACCCTCATATAGATATCAATATCTAAACTCCCATACAGATATGCAGTACGTGACTACGTCCATTAGATGCATGTCAAGATTTTCAGAAACTGCCAGGCCAATCAGGAAACGAAAAGTAATTGAGTCCATTACTGGAGAATATGTTTCCTCATAATCGACTTCTGGTCTTTGTGAGAAACCTTGTGCTATAAGGCGGGCTTTATATTTTACCACATCACCCTTTTCATCACGTTTTCGTATAAATACCCACTTATATCCTACAGGCTTGATGTCTTCTAGCGTTTGGACTACTGGTCCAAAACCTTGCGTTTTGTAAGTGAATCAAGCTCTGTTTGGATTGCTTCTTTCCAACTTGGCCAATCGCTTCTACTTTGGAATTCATTGACGGAGCATGGTTCATGATCGTCATCATCTGTTATGGAAAGAGCTACAACATAGGCAAATGTATCGTTGACAATAGTTTTATCACGATCCAACGCTTCTCTTGTACATACATAATTTATTGAGATCTCATTATTTTCATGTATATGTGCCACTTCAGGGGTTTCCTCTTCAGGAGGTGTCTATTTAGAAATAGTTCATCAGATTATTGCCTTATTTGTAGGTATAGGCTCTCCAGGAGCAATAATCTCTTCAAGAGACTTGACTACTTCAGAAGTCTGTAGGGTATGATGTGTTTTCCGCTTTCGAGGATTCACATCTTTTGATCCAACGGGTCTTCTACGCCTTGCGTGTATTGTGGATGGTTCATTTGCTGCTTTGTTGGTATTTGGTCTTTCAAGGATACCAACCTTGGCTGGAATATTTGCAGCATGTATGTAAGATTTTGTTACCTTTGAAGTCTCTGCAAATGAATCTAGGAGTTCGTTTGCAATGGACTGGAGGTGAGCAATTATTTTCATTTCTATTTCACACTGGGAAGTGCGTGGATCAAGATGAGACTTGGAAGATGTCTTCCATGTAATTTCACGCTGTTCTTCTGGAACAGGCTTATCTCCCCCTAACGACGGGAAAATTGTCTCATCGAAGTGAAAATCTGCAAATCGATCAGTGAAAACATCTCCAGTTAAAGGTTCGAGATACCAGATAATTGATGGTGAGTCAAAGCCGATATAAATACCCAAACGGCGTTGTGGACCCATCTTTGTACGTTGTGGTGGAGAAATTGGCACACAAACACAACATCCAAATATGCAAAGATGAGAAAGGTTTGGTTGGTGTCCAAACACAATTTGTTGTGGAGAGTACTGGTGATAAGCTGTCGGTCGGATACGGATCAACGATGCAGCATGCATAATAGCATGTCCACATGCCGAAACAGGCAATTTTGTGCGCATCAGCAAGGGTCTTGCTATAGTTTGCAGTCGTTTAATGAAAGATTCTGCTAACCCATTTTGAGTGTGGACATGGGCTACTGAGTGTTCCACGTTGATCCCAAGTGTCATGCAATGATCATCAAAGGCTTGAGAAGTGAATTCTCAGGCATTGTCTAGTCGGATAGACTTGATCGGGTGATTTGGGAACTGTGCTCGTAGCCTAATGACTTGTGTTAATAGTCGAGCAAATGCCGAATTTCTAGTTGAAAGTAGGCATACATGTGACCATTTTGCAGAGGCTTCAATAATGACCATTAAGTACTGAAATGGTCCACATGGAGGATGAATTGGGCCACAAATATCCCCTTGGATTCTTTGCAAGAAAGATGGTGATTCAGCCACAACAATGGTTTGTGAGGGTCTAGTAATTAGTTTACCTTGGGAACAATCCGCACAAGGATTACTAGCCGAGAGAAAAATCTTCTGGTTTTTCAATGGATGTCCATTTGAATTCTCAATGATGTGACGTATCATTGTGTACCCAGGGTGGCCAAGACGGTCATGCCAAAGCATAAATAATTCTTTGTTAGAGAACTTTTGGCTCATGACAGCATATGCTTCAATTGGGTGTATATTTGTATGATATAATCCTGAGGATAAACTCGAAAGTTTTTCCAAGATATACTTTTGTCCCGAGACTACAACAGTTATCACAAGATACTCTGTTTCATTTTCATTTGTAGTCTCAATATGATATCCGTTAAGACGAATGTCTTTGAAGCTCAATAGATTTCTTCTGGATTTAGATGAGTATAGAGCTTCTGGGATATACAACTTAGTCCCATTAGGTAATTTAATTTCAGCTCTTCCAGAGCCTTCAATAAGGTCGGTTGGACCAGATATTGTATGAACATTGGCTTTAGTTAAGGCTAAGTGTGAGAAGTACATTTTCTCACGAAGGATATGATGGTATGCGTAGTTGCACAATCTACCAAGCAAATATCTTTGCCACCATTCTTTGAACTAACCAAGTTATCTTCCTTAGATAATGGAATTTCCATCTTTCTTTGTTGCATAAACACTTACTGCAAGCTCTTTATTGCAATGATTTATTTGAAAGACAACAATACCATTAAGTTCATACTAGGAAAAACAACAACAACAACATGGACAACAAAAACATAAAGAACAAACAGGCACAATTCAAAAACCAACACATAATAATAGTACTAAATAAGCTTGATCGGACCAGGCTAGTCATCCCCATTTGAGGGTATTACCTCCTGACTTGAATTTAGTTCATGTCAAAACTCATGTCAGTGTCATTGAAAAAGTTTGAAACGTCCATGTGGGGCGAGTCAATGTTCAAATTGGCCACTTGATCAGTGTAATTTTCTCAACTTGTTTGCCCTTTCCTTTGAGTGAAGCTTGGTAGAGGTCAACCAAATGTTTTGAGGTATGACATGTACGAGACCAATGTACTGCCATTCCACATCGGTAGCAATTATCCTCACGTTTGGTGCGACGGCTGCCTTTAGAGCCCTTTGCAGTCTCATTTCTCATTTTCCCAAAACGCTTATTGTTTGGGTGAATGAGTGTTTGCCTTTACCTGCAGTGTTGTGGTGGTTACCACGACCGTGCCCAGATAGACGGTTGCTTCATTTTCCACTTCCACGATCATTGTTGTGGTATGACACAGTATTTGATTCAGGCAAAGGCTTCACACCTGAAGCTCGAGTACTGTGGTTTGTCAGCAATATCTCATTATTTTGCTCTGCGATCAGTAGGCAAGAGATAAGCTCAGAGTACTTTTTGAAACCGCGTTCACGGTATTGCTGCTGCAGGAGCACATTAGAAGCATGGAAAGTGGTAAAGGTTTTTTCCAGCATATCTACATCAGTAACCCGGTCTCCACACAATTTCAACTGTGTGGTGATGCTATACATTGCAGAGTTATATTCTGCAATGGATTTATAATCCAGACGCAGGTACATCCATTCATAACGGGCTTTTGGCAGGAAAACTGTCGTCTGATGGTCATATCGCTCTTTCAAGTTATTCAACAATTCTAGTGGATCCTTCATAGTCAGGTACTCAGTCTTCAGGCTGTCGTGAAGGTGGTGGCGGATGAAGATAAGCGCTTTGGCATGGTCCTGCAGAGACTCTATATTATCTTCCGTAATTGTCAGCCTAAGATTTTTGGCATCAAGGTGGACCTCAGCATCAAACACCCATGAGAGATAGTTGTCTTCGGTGATGTTCAGGACAACAAATTCAAGTTTGACAATATTGGCCATTGTGTCTCTATTTAACAATTTAAACAAAATTAAGTAAATGAAAGAAAATAAAAAAAATAAAATAAACTAGAATAGTTTACTGTATGTGAACAATGGCTATATTAGTTAGTTAAGTGTCCAACGGCTATATTAGCCAACTGTACAAACATTAGCTAAAAATCAGCACGTAATGACTATTTTACTGACACGTGTGTGCGGACAACGAGATCTATATATACATATGTGTACTACAAAGAAGTACAATCTTATACTTTCTATTTTTAGAAACATAGATGAGGAAATCGAAAACGCGCTTGTGGTTTTAGCTATTACAATTTTTATTTGTATTTACCTTCCGTTGTTTAAAGTAGCTCCGGGTGTGTAGAGCAAGACAATTATGTATTAAATTTGTTCCTAGTTTAATGAATAAAAGTAGAATACGTACTACTATGTAATAATCTTTATCCTAGTTTTTAATTTCATACAGTTCAAGATCTTGTTTTTCATAGTTGTAACGAGATTTTCCGAAGCTTGCCCAGAAGAAGAAATTAGTACAAGAAAAATATCAACAACAGCGTGAAACGGTGGTTAGTAATTTTAATATTGTCTAGCTACCAAGCAATGAATATCTAGTAACTATGATAGCAAATAAAGTTAGCTAGTAAAATCAAAGAATATATAGGTATTGACAAATTTGAAAAATGACAAAGTTGTAGTAAGTATAAAGCCTACCAAGTAGTAGGCAACAAACTATAGTATATATATATATATGTAGGATATAGGATATATCAAAGTATAACGTAGGTGTGAAATAAAGCTCAACATGTCAAACTAGCTCATAAATGTAGTCAATAATATATATCAAGCAGGTGCCAGTTGGGCTCAACTGGTAAAACCTTTGGGTGATGATACTAGAGGTCTGGGGTTCGAATCCCGCCAGCATTATCGAGTTACTGATCTCATTAAAAACAGGCTTACCATAACATTTTTTGCGAATGAGCCTGTGGCTCAATGGTAGCACCCCTCTCACAAAGTGGAGAGGTCGTGGGTTTGAAACACGTCAACAACTGATTGTTGATATAAGTTTCCACACGTAATTTAATGGGGTAAGGGTCCCCACAACCCTGCTTACCAATCAAAAAAAAAAAAAAAAATAATATATATCAAAAGGTATAACAAATAGTAAATGAAGTAGATATATCACTATGTTAGTATAAATAATAATCTATATATCTATATAATAGCTAGACCCAATAGGTCCCACACACTCTCTCCTATGTGGCACTCTATATGATCATCAAGCTCTCACAAAATTTCTCTTATAAAACAAATTAAAAAGAAAAAAAAAATTATACTAATTGGTTCTATAACTACATTTTGTATTTCTCCACACTTTTTCCCATTTCCTACTAAACCCAAAAACCCTCTATCCACTTTCTCTCTACTCTCTTAATAAAGTATAAACACAAACATTTCAATAAAAATAAAATCAAAACAACAAATATACTCAACACAAATTAATAATCAAATATAACCAAACATAATAATTTATTACATATACATATAAATAAAAAAAATTAATACAGATAAATTTAATATTATATAAATTTAATTTCTCTTGCAAAATTTCTAATCCCGGTGTAGCACGGGGTCCACAGCTAGTATAGTAGACAAATAATGAAATGTTAGTATAAGAAAAAAATTTGTCCAGGTCCTGTAAGGTGGTTATCATGTCATATAGAATCATAATCCAACGAATAGTTAGTATATGTGTCAAATAATGATAATAAGATTAATAATGTTTTCTTCTTCATCACACCTTACTGTCTTCAATTTTGAGTATTCCTATGAAATGTTTATGGCAGGGAAGGATTTTTAGTAATAAAAAGATGAAAAATGATACAAAGATGGTAGAGACTTCCGTGCTGATAACGTGTTACGTATCAAACACTTTTAACTAAAGAGAATATGATATATAGAAGAGAAGAGAGAAAGCGCTTTTGCCCTGGTGTATTTCCATTCACTTAAGCATACCCTTTTATAGGCAAAGGGGTGCCACTAAGTCTTCGGTATTACAATAAAGAGGATTATTGTGTGTGATGGTCCTTGAATTAATGGTTTTACATACTATTCATACCATACCTAAAGTGATCATTCACCTACTAGCCTATTCATAACAGTCATCAGTTTCTTGTTCCTTCTATTACCTCCAGCTTGGCTTTCAGACCAGCTTAACTTTGATCGCTTGTTCTGTAATCTGAATTCTGGTTAAGTTTTTAATATATTATGACTACTAAAAAAAAATATCATCTCTCTTTTTGATTTTGTAAGATCGGTTTCATACGTACATGTATATTGATAAAAGTTTTACTTTGCTAAAAAAAAAAATGAGAAAATTTGTGTTTCGTCACCATTTTTTTGTGGTAAATTTGCCCAGCATCACCACTTTATTTTTTATTTGTATTTTGTCATCATTCCGTCTCAGCTTCGTCAATTCTAACGGTCAACTCAACTTTGACATGGTCAAACTATTATCACACAACAAAGACTTAGGTTTTTTTTGTTTATTTTCTCTTCGTTGTTGTTATTTGTTTTTTAATTTATTGAAGGTCGATCTCAGTCAACGTATATTTGAATTAGTCAACTAACGGTTGACTTGGTCAACTAATGAAGCTGAGAAGGAATAGTAACTAAAACAAAAAATAAAGCAGTGACGATGCACAAATATACCCCCAAAAAGTGGTGACGTGTGCCCAAAAATCTAAAAAAAAAAATTGTACTGTTCTTAGTAGCATTTTGATCATGAATTGAGTATTTGACACCATTGTAGGTTCAACATGTCTACTGTATTGATTGACCAATCAACAAGCCCAATAAACAGATCCATTCAACATGTTTGCTTTAAGTCTTCTACTAAGGGTCTGTTTGATAACCGGTGAATATTTTGGGACGATTTACCGGTAAATTTGGTCAACCGGGTAAAAGCAGGGTTTGGAGAATGGTCAACCAGATCGAAAATAATTTGCCAGATTCACCTGTGTTTGTTAACATCTTGGGTAAATGTTAGGCAACAGAATTCGCTGAATTAACCGGTGTTTGATAACGTTTTGTATACCTGGTGAATCACAAATAACTATGGGCCATGGACTCTTTGATTGTGATATGGGTCATTATCCATTCATATTGGGCTATGGGCCAAGTACGATAAAGGGCTATTCTGGTAACATATGAAGCATAACTATGGGCCATGGACTCTTTGAATTTAAAATGGGTCATTACAAATGTATATTATCCACACCTCAACAAATGTATTAATAATTTGATTTTCGATAATAAAAATATAAATATAGTATTTGATTTTTGAACAAATGTCTTATTTTTATTACTATTATTATTATTATTTTATTTTATTTGATAGAAGAAATTTTATTGTAAGTAAAGATATACACAATGAAATAAAAATATGACCAAGATATTTTGTTTAAAAGAATTATCCAATATTTTGTTTAAACGAATTATCCATATTATTGGCGAAATTGGATAAACCTCAATTGGGCTTCAATAAAGAATTACAAACTTCCATACATATTGTTTTATTTTTTTCCAAAACAATCATTGCTCTTACAATATTTATCACATTGTAAAATATCGCTTCTCATACCGTTGATAAATATTATCTACATTGTAAACAATTTAGCGTGATAAAATTGAAAAATATCACTTGTAAACATGGGCAGTCATAATATACCTTAACATGGGCAGTCATGATATGTCATAATATACCTTAATAAGTATCAAACGTAATAACCTGTTATAACAAGCAACATAAATTTAAGTAGTGACGAAATTGTCAAATTATCCATATTATATCCTGTCATAATATATCCATATTATCCATATTAACAAGCAACCTGTCATAATATATCCATAGTATCCATACTAGAAAAAAAAAATCCATCCATACTACTGAATCCTAGAAATATCCATACACACATACAGTTCACAGTTCAAGTAGTGACGAAATTGTCAAAGTCATGAAACCATTTCTACCCTCACATCTTCACTCCTCATCCGAAATAATGATCGGATCAGACGCAGTCCTTGCTACCTGTGTCTCGACCGGTTCATAGTCACTGTCGTCGTAGTCGATGATGTTGCCATATGCATCGACTTCAACGTTCTCATCAGTATTGGGCGAAACCTGAGCTGAGAGACCACCACCGGTAGAGGAGGAGTCTGAATCTGAGGAGGCTGAAGAGGAGGTAGAAGGTGCAGGTGGTGCTGAAATCTTGCGATTGGTGGTGCGACGAACAGTGGAGGCAATGCGTGCTGCTGAAGGACCTGCTGCTGCTGCTGAAGAGCCTGGTGCTGCTGAAGAACTGCGCTGCTGCCTGCGAGCTTGTTTCCTCCTTACAAGCATGTCGAGGGTAACACCAGAGTATCTCCCCTAACCGAGATGTTGAATCCTCAACAACACCTGGTCGCCCACGTCCAAGTGTTCCCCTTGAACAACACCTCTCCACCCTGCAGTCTTGAAAGAAAAGTGACCATACGGGTCCACATTTATCTCCAGATCATTATACACCCGCAACCCAACAAGAAGCTCGACAGGTTGGTCTTGTCGGAGGCCACTGGTAAGAGCGGATCCACATTTAATCAGGCAGTTCCACTCTTCCTTTCTGAAATTACTCACTCTAAAATCAGAGGATCACTCAACATTCTCTTCCAATTGTTTGTAACAATTGGTATTCTTGCTGCAAGTTTAGTGAATTATATCTGCGAAGAAGTGCATCCTAATGAATGGAGAATAGCCTTGGGCATAGCAGGTGTACCAGCCGTAATTCTGTTCTTTAGTTCTTTGATTATTACTGAGACTCCCACAAGTCTCATTAAGCGCGAGAAGTTTGAACAAGGAAAGCAGACACTAAGGAAGATTAGGGGTGTTGAAAATGTCGATGATGAATATGATTCCCTTGTCCATGCAAGTAATGTAGCCAAACACAAGAAGAGCTTCTAGAGGCAATGGGGCTAGGTAGTGGTTGGGAGCATGCAAGTTCTACTTCGGAGTCCAAGCTCATGTAGTAATTCAAAAGTAAGCGAGCTTGTGCGATTGAAGTACAACCTTCCCAACATGCTCCTTCAAAATTCCTAATCTGAGCATCGGCTTGAGCCCAGTTTGTATAAATACCAGGGTTCCGGCCATTTCGAACCAGGTAACATGCAAATTTACCCATTTCGAATTCTGGAAAATATATTGACAAATCACATATCTTTTTATAAACAAACTACCCCTATTACAAATAACGGTACATGATGTAATTTAAACGAATTCAAACAAACTACCATTTCACAAATAACGGTACTTGATGTAATTTAGACGAGTACATGGTATCAATTTTCTTCGTGCATCGTTATTGACCATTCCTAAAATACGTTCATAGCATTTGAAAAAAACATGGTCACAACATTATATGCATTCTCATTTAAATATACATTCATTACTACGCATTTTAGTATAACATTCATCACTATACAATGTCAAAATCCATTATAAAGTGAAGGAGAGGTCAAAATTGGCATACATTAAGCGCAACAATAATAACCCGACACGCAAGCTTTCAATCGACGCGGACCACGGAGCACAAGAAACTACAACAGTAAAACGATCCTTGTGTTATAAAAATACAAAACAAAAATATATCGAATAGATCAAACGAACAAAAGAATGAATTACCTGTAAATGTCACAACAACAAACAGGTACAGAAATTATCCCCACCAGAAATTCAAACCACCGTTGCGCATAACGAGAAACATACCAAAAAAAAAACATAAATCAGTTAAAAAAAAAACACAAATTCAAGACACCAATAGCCCTTTCGACAACATGCTATTTAAATAGGGGAAGAAGACTAATCTAAAATTTAGTGTGCTCTGGGCATACCCATTGTCGTGTGAATATCAGTTCGAATTTTGAAATATGAAAAAGAACATAGATGCAACATTCAAGAAAAAAATGCTATCAAGTAATTTTGGGGAAAAAGCCCCCTCAGAAAAGTAATTTAGTTGTAGAGTGTACACCTTATCAGTTATTCTAATCCAAGGAGAAAAGGGTGCTATATATGTTTGTTCATCAAACATTACCACATTTCTGAAGAACATGAGCGACAACAAAAGCATTATAGCTTTCTTTTGAGCCTCCCTAACAACTTTTACAGTAGAACATCAATGAGAATTAATGCACATAATACACTTTCTTGATATATATCACAAATTCAGCACATTGTGATTGAGAAGGTGTCTCAATCCAATATATGTTCATGCAAATGCATTGCAGAATGCAGAATATGAATGTAACAACTACATATATATCTTTAAACGGAAAAATGTCTCAGCCAAATAATTCAATCAAATATGATCCTAATGAGTCGTTTGAAACATATGAATCTGCAATTTTGGACACTAATTTTCATGATCTGTTTTTTGGGGTACTAGTTCCAATGCTTCAACCATATATTCTGAATGAAGCACTTTTTTAAAAATATCTCCTACAATATAAGTTGCGGATTAGACAACTATAACAGTAACAATCTGTTAAATATCTTAGATGAAATAAAGCAACTATCTGATTAAATCAAGGCACATCAGTATTATCAAAAAGACTATCATTCAAAGTATTCATTATATCAAATAACTTGGCTTTGAAAGACTTTAATAGCCAAAATTACTCCGTAGGCTCATTATACAATCATTTACTAGTCACGGTTATAGATACGCTAGTTTTTAGTGATGTCAAGATACTTGATACTCGACACCCTTAAATGACAACTTGATAATCATAGCAGAAATGCTAGCTCATGAGAAACAAACAGAAAATGACACCCTTAGATGGCAATCATGGCATAAATGCTAGCTCATGAGAAACGAACAGAAAAAAATGACACCCTTAGATGGAGCAATACTGCAGTAGAGTCGTCAAGCCTAAGGTTGGGAGGTCTAGTTTGGGTGGAATAGAGGCTTAGTGTTTAGCGATGGTGTTGTTGTGATTCTACTTTGTCCAACAATTTTTTCTTCTTTCTTTTTTTGATAGTTCCAACTGTGGTGCTTCTCTTTTTGTAGTTCTGGCCTAGTTCGATTTCCATTTATTTGAGAGATAAAGACATGACTTCTAATTAGAGAAACATTTAGTGGACATCTAGATCTATTGCATATTATTTAACAGAAAGTGTTGATCATCCACTACAAAAGTATTGCACACCAATTTCAACATTTTAATTGTCCAGATATTCTTGTTGACACTTTGTACTTTGAGGTTGTAATGTTATATTGATGAAGTCCTAGGAAAATCATTAATATACAAAGTAAATCCTCCCCCCTTTACAAAAACAATGCACTCCAAGCACAAACAAAATATTTATACTGCAATCTTTCTAAACAAAAGATTTGTCAACACCCAAATACCCAATCATACAAACCTCTATGATATAAAGAATTATTCTATGTAGACTAAACTCCTCTACTGGTCAAGCAGTCTTCTAACATAAGGACTAAGGAGCCAAGATTTGATAATTATGTCAGTACGACATTCCAACATAAGAAATGAGTACTATGTCCATTGCGAGCAAGAAAAGTAAATTAAAGTAATTCTTAATTTTGGAGACAAGGTCACAGTCATTACTCGAGAATGTAATATGCCAAGTGTATGATACTTACCAAAACAAAGTCTGGGTATGCAGATACCATATGAAATTTTAACCAGTGTACTTCATAGTTGAAGTATACCGTGATTTACAATTGAATAGTATGCATGTGTGTGAAATCTAGAAATTTGTACTCCCTTGAACAGAAAAAATCCAAGAAACGAGAGAAAGTTCATTAAAACTAACGTTGAAGAAGACAAAGTATGGGACTGCAGAAACAGCATAAGCCTCAGATAACTCTGGTTGCTCTTCAGCTTCAACCTAAAAATAATATTGCAAATAGACTGTATGAAAACTTGCAACTAATATAAACCTCCAGCATATGGAAAACCCTAAAAAAATCAATTGCCACATATGTTTTCAGATTTGTGTTCTTTTACGAGATTTATATGGCAAAGCTGAACAGTTCTGCATGGGTTTTTGGTTTATAACAGACCTGAGGGACAAGATTTGAAACTGGTGTTGTCTAAGCCCAATGAAAGAATGCAAACTAATTCCGGTAAAATACATAGGAAAATAGCATATGAAAAAATTGTATCTTCTTTCTTTTACAAAATTTTGCTTCTAAAATGTTAATAATTTTAAACCACTACTTTTATTAGTTCAAACAAATACTTACAGTACATCAATGGTTGACATAATTTTGACGACACTCATTGTTAAACAAATATATATAAAACTCTTGTTGCAGATGGAAGTCAAACAAAAATTAACACGTTGTATGAATGGGAAACCACCAGCAATGAATGGATTTGAGCAAGAAACATTAAAAGCTTGTGCTGAAAACATTTGCAAAAGGTGTAAATGCAGGGATTTTTCAAATAAAAGCCAAACCCATGAACAAAAAACCCCAATTACAAAAACCCATAATTTTCAAAAACCCCTAATTATAGAAAAAACCCCAATTTTCTAATTCCAGCAACAGTAAAACCCTAACCCTAAATTTCATAATTCCATGAAATTATGAAAACCCTAAATTACAAAATTCTAAATTTCATCAACACAACCCTAAATTTACATAATTTATACAAACCCCCAAATTTTCGAAAACCCTAATTACAAAATTCTACAAAATCGAACAACCCTAGCTTAACCCTAAACTTCAATTTGTGAAAAAATGGTTTAAAGCAACAAAACATTTCAAAATTTGTATACATCAAAAGAGAAATCGAAAAAGAAAAATGGATGTTGCAAAATTTGTAGAAGATATAGAAGAGAAATAGAAAAGAAGTTATAGAGGAATAGAAAAGAAGTGAAAGTAGGAGATTACCTTTTCAAAATAGTGGTGAAATGAAGCTTTACACCGCTGTTGTCGCCATCGCCATCGCTGTTTCTCATTTTTTTTCCAGATCTGGTCGAAATTTGTTAAGGAAAAAAACAATTTGTTGGCTTTTATACCTATGCAAATGCTAACGGGTAAATAGGTTTGGCGAATTTTACCCAATCCCCCCTCCCCCCCCCCCCCCGGAACCAATTCACCCGGATAAATCCGGGTAAATCCAGTCACGTGCTATTTTTCGGTAAAAAACAACCCGAGCAAATTTTGGTTATCAAACACCGGTGAATGTCTGGTCAAACCGAGCAAAGCCCATTCACCCGGGTGAAAACCCTTATTCACCGGTTATCAAACAGACCTTAAGAGCTCACAGTATGAATTTAGTATATATATATATTTTATTTCGACATTCAGTCATGTATGTTTTGTTATGTCATTGCACAAGATTAACACAGAGCATGGATCTAAGCAGTCAAGATGTTAAGCTATGACTGTCATTTGAATAAGGATATGAGTGAAACAGCCTACGCACCAACAAGTTTGTTGAAATAGGAAGAATGTGTGAATCTACTTTTTGTTCAAAGTCTACATGCCAGGGGAACACACCTGGCACACTCCGATCTATAGTTCAACAATCTAGCTATAAAGAAACTCCTACACTTACACTGTACTCCTACTACAGTCCTACACTTACACTGGGGTGACGACAAGTAAATTAAATATTTATGGAGTGGCTTGTCTCTTAGGTGTATCGTTTTCCATTGTGAAACAACTGTGTTTCGTCCACTTATAAGTTTAGAACAAAAATCGAGTACATACAAAGCCGAATATCCGGACAAAACACCGTTCCCATGGTCCAAATGTTCTATATTGGCCTTAAAACGCCCCGACTAAGCCTTGTAGATCTTGAGGTTTTAGATTCCAAAACAAGTGAGTTTCGTCCATTTCCAAGTTCGGACCGAAATCCGAGTAAATGCCGACGGAACGGATGGATATAAATCTCGTTTTTACGGACGGAACGTTGTTTTTTCACCTTAGAACGCCCCGAGTTAAGTAATGGAGTGGCTAGTCTCTTAGGTGTATCATTTTCCATTGGGAAACATTTGTGTTTCGTCCACTTATAAGTTCAGAACAAAAATCGAGTACATACAAAGCCAAATGTCTAGACAAAACACCGTTCCCATGGTCCAAATGTTCTATATTGGCCTTAAAACGCCCCGACTAAGCCTCGTAGATCTTGAGGTTTTAGATTCCAAAACAAGTGAGTTTCGTCCATTTCCAAGTTCGGACCGAAATTCGAGTAAATGCCGACCGAACGGATGGACATAAATCTCGTTTTTACGGACGGAACGTTGTTTTTTCACCTTAGAACGCCCCGAGTTAAGTAATGGAGTGGCTAGTCTCTTAGGTGTATCATTTTCCATTGGGAAACATTTGTGTTTCGTCCACTTATAACTTCAGAACAAAAATCGAGTACATACAAAGCCGAATGTCCGGACAAAACACCGTTCCCATGATCCAAATGTTCTATATTGGCCTTAAAACGTCCCGACTAAGCCTTGTAGATCTTGAGGTTTTAGGTTCGAAAACAAGTGAGTTTGGTCCATTTCCAAGTTCGGACCGAAAACCGAGTAAATGCCGATCGAACGGACGGACATAAATCTCGTTTTTACGGACGGAACGTTGTTTTTTCACCTTAGAACACCCCGAGTTAAGTAATGGAGTGGCTTGTCTCTTAGGTGTATCGTTTTCCATTGTGAAACAACTGTGTTTCGTCCACTTATAAGTTCGGAACAATAATCGAGTAAATACCAAGCCGAATGTCCGGACAAAACACCGTTCCCATGGTCCAAATGTTCTATATTGGCCTTAAAACGCCCCGACTAAGCCTTGTAGATCTTGAGGTTTTAGATTCCAAAACAAGTGAGTTTCGTGCATTTCCAAGTTCGGACCGAAATCCGAGTAAATGCCTACGGAACGGATGGATATAAATCTCGTTTTTACGGACGGAATGTTGTTTTTTCCCCTTAGAACGCCCCGAGTTAAGTAATGGAGTGGCTAGTCTCTTAGGTGTATCATTTTCCATTGGGAAACATTTGTGTTTCGTCCACTTATAAGTTCAGAACAAAAATCGAGTACATACAAAGCCGAATGTCCAGACAAAACACCGTTCCCATGGTCCAAATGTTCTATATTGGCCTTAAAACGCCCCGACTAAGCCTTGTAGATCTTGAGGTTTTAGATTCCAAAACAAGTGAGTTTCGTGCATTTCCAAGTTCGGACCGAAATCCGAGTAAATGCCTACGGAACGGATGGATATAAATCTCGTTTTTACGGACGGAATGTTGTTTTTTCACCTTAGAACGCCCCGAGTTAAGTAATGGAGTGGCTAGTCTCTTAGGTGTATCATTTTCCATTGGGAAACATTTGTGTTTCGTCCACTTATAAGTTCAGAACAAAAATCGAGTACATACAAAGCCGAATGTCCAGACAAAACACCGTTCCCATGGTCCAAATGTTCTATATTGGCCTTAAAACGCCCCGACTAAGCCTCGTAGATCTTGAGGTTTTAGATTCCAAAACAAGTGAGTTTCGTCCATTTCCAAGTTCGGACCGAAATCCGAGTAAATGTCGAACGAACGGACGGACATAAATCTCTTTTTTACGGACGGAACGTTGTTTTTTCACCTTAGAACACCCCGAGTTAAGTAATGGAGTGGCTAGTCTCTTAGGTGTATCGTTTTCCATTGGGAAACATTTGTGTTTCGTCCACTTATAAGTTTAGAACAAAAATCGAGTACATACAAAGCCGAATGTCCGGACAAAACACCGTTCCCCTGGTCTAAATGTTCTATATTGGCCTTAAAACGCCCCGACTAAGCCTTGTAGATCTTGAGGTTTTAGATTCCAAAACAAGTGAGTTTCGTCCATTTCCAAGTTCGGACCGAAAACCGAGTAAATGCCGATCGAACGGACGGCCATAAATCTCGTTTTTACGGACGGAACGTTGTTTTTTCACCTTAGAACGCCCCGAGTTAAGTAATGGAGTGGCTAGTCTCTTAGGTGTATCGTTTTCCATTGGGAAACATTTGTGTTTCGTCCACTTATTAGTTCAGAACAAAAATCGAGTACATACAAAGCCGAATGTCCGGACAAAACACCGTTCATATTGTCCAAATGTTCTATATTGGCCTTAAAACGCCCCGACTAAGCCTCGTAGATCTTGAGGTTTTAGATTCCAAAACAAGTGAGTTTCGTCCATTTCCAAGTTCGGACCGAAATCCAAGTAAATTCCGATCGAACGGACGGACATAAATCTCGTTTTTACGGACGGAACGTTGTTTTTTCACCTTAGAACACCCCGAGTTAAGTAATGGAGTGGCTTGTCTCTTAGGTGTATCGTTTTCCATTGTGAAACAACTGTGTTTCGTCCACTTATAAGTTTAGAACAAAAATCGAGTACATACAAAGCCGAATGTCCGGACAAAACACCGTTCCCATTGTCCAAATGTTCTATATTGGCCTTAAAACGCCCCGACTAAGCCTTGTAAATCTTGAGGTTTTAGATTCCAAAACAAGTGAGTTTCGTCCATTTCCAAGTTCGGACCGAAATCCGAGTAAATGCCGACGGAACGGATGGATATAAATCTCGTTTTTACGGACGGAACGTTGTTTTTTCACCTTAGAACGCCCCGAGTTAAGTAATGGAGTGGCTAGTCTCTTAGGTGTATCATTTTCCAATGGGAAACATTTGTGTTTCGTCCACTTATAAGTTCAGAACAAAAATCGAGTACATACAAAGCCAAATGTCTAGACAAAACACCGTTCCCATGGTCCAAATGTTCTATATTGGCCTTAAAACGCCCCGACTAAGCCTCGTAGATCTTGAGGTTTTAGATTCCAAAACAAGTGAGTTTCCTCCATTTCCAAGTTCGGACCGAAATTCGAGTAAATGCCGACCGAACGGACGGACATAAATCTCGTTTTTACGGACGGAACGTTGTTTTTTCACCTTAGAACGCCCCGAGTTAAGTAATGGAGTGGCTAGTGTCTTAGGTGTATCGTTTTCCATTGGGAACCATTTGTGTTTCGTCCACTTAACTTCAGAACAAAAATCGAGTACATACAAAGCCGAATTTCTGGACAAAACACCGTTCCCATGGTCCAAATGTTCTATATTGGCCTTAAAACTCCCCGACTAAGCCTTGTAGATCTTGAGGTTTTAGGTTCGAAAACAAGTGAGTTTGGTCCATTTCCAAGTTCGGACGGAAAACCGAGTAAATGCCGATCGAACGGACGGCCATATATCTCGTTTTTACGGACGGAACGTTGTTTTTTCACCTTAGAAAGCCCCGAGTTAAGTAATGGAGTGGCTTGTCTCTTAGGTGTATCGTTTTCCATTGTGAAACAACTGTGTTTCGTCCACTTATAAGTTCGGAACAATAATCGAGTACATACCAAGCCGAATGTCCGGACAAAACACCGTTCCCATGGTCCAAATGTTCTATATTGGCCTTAAAACGCCCCGACTAAGCCTTGTAGATCTTGAGGTTTTAGATTCCAAAACAAGTGAGTTTCGTCCATTTCCAAGTTCGGACCGAAAACCGAGTAAATGCCGATCGAACGGACGCCATAAATCTCGTTTTTACGGACGGAACGTTGTTTTTTCACCTTAGAACGCCCCGAGTTAAGTAATGGAGTGGCTAGTCTCTTAGGTGTATCGTATTCCATTGGGAAACATTTGTGTTTCGTCCACTTATAAGTTAAGAACAAAAATCGAGTACATACAAAGCCGAATGTCCGGACAAAACACCGTTCCCCTGGTCCAAATGTTCTATATTGGCCTTAAAACTCCCCGACTAAGCCTTGTAGATCTTGAGGTCTTAGATTCCAAAACAAGTGAGTTTCGTCCATTTCCAAGTTCGGACCGAAAACCGAGTAAATGCCGATCGAACGGACGGCCATAAATCTCATTTTTACGGACGGAACGTTGTTTTTTCACCTTAGAAAGCCCCGAGTTAAGTAATGGAGTGGCTTGTCTCTTAGGTGTATCGTTTTCCATTGTGAAACAACTGTGTTTCGTCCCCTTATAAGTTCGGAACAATAATCGAGTACATACCAAGCCGAATGTCCGGACAAAACACCGTTCCCATGGCCCAAATGTTCTATATTGGCCTTAAAACGCCCCGACTAAGCCTTGTAGATCTTGAGGTTTTAGATTCCAAAACAAGTGAGTTTCGTCCATTTCCAAGTTCGGACCGAAAACCGAGTAAATGCCGATCGAACGGACGGCCATAAATCTCGTTTTTAAGGACGGAACGTTGTTTTTTCACCTTAGAACGCCCCGAGTTAACTAATGGAGTGGCTAGTCTCTTAGGTGTATCGTTTTCCATTGGGAAACATTTGTGTTTCGTCCACTTATAAGTTCAGAACAAAAATCGAGTACATACAAAGCCGAATGTCCGGACAAAACATCGTTCCCATGGTCCAAATGTTCTATATTGGCCTTAAAACGCCCCGACTAAGCCTCGTAGATCTTGAGGTTTTAGATTCCAAAACAAGTGAGTTTCGTCCATTTCCAAGTTCGGACCGAAAACCGAGTAAATGCCGATCGAACGGACGGCCATAAATCTCGTTTTTACGGACGGAACGTTGTTTTTTCACCTTAGAACGCCCCGAGTTAAGTAATGGAGTGGCTAGTCTCTTAGGTGTATCGTTTTCCATTGGGAAACATTTGTGTTTCGTCCTCTTATAAGTTCAGAACAAAAATCGAGTACATACAAAGCCGAATGTCCGGACAAAACACCGTTCCCATGGTCCAAATGTTCTATATTGGCCTTAAAACGCCCCGACTAAGCCTCGTAGATCTTGAGGTTTTAGATTCCAAAACAAGTGAGTTTCCTCCATTTCCAAGTTCGGACCGAAATTCGAGTAAATGCCGACCGAACGGACGGACATAAATCTCGTTTTTACGGACGGAACGTTGTTTTTTCACCTTAGAACGCCCCGAGTTAAGTAATGGAGTGGCTAGTCTCTTAGGTGTATCGTTTTCCATTGGGAACCATTTGTGTTTCGTCCACTTAACTTCAGAACAAAAATCGAGTACATACAAAGCCGAATTTCTGGACAAAACACCGTTCCCATGGTCCAAATGTTCTATATTGGCCTTAAAACTCCCCGACTAAGCCTTGTAGATCTTGAGGTTTTAGGTTCGAAAACAAGTGAGTTTGGTCCATTTCCAAGTTCGGACGGAAAACCGAGTAAATGCCGATCGAACGGACGGCCATAAATCTCGTTTTTACGGACGGAACGTTGTTTTTTCACCTTAGAAAGCCCCGAGTTAAGTAATGGAGTGGCTTGTCTCTTAGGTGTATCGTTTTCCATTGTGAAACAACTGTGTTTCGTCCACTTATAAGTTCGGAACAATAATCGAGTACATACCAAGCCGAATGTCCGGACAAAACACCGTTCCCATGGTCCAAATGTTCTATATTGGCCTTAAAACGCCCCGACTAAGCCTTGTAGATCTTGAGGTTTTAGATTCCAAAACAAGTGAGTTTCGTCCATTTCCAAATTCGGACCGAAAACCGAGTAAATGCCGATCGAACGGACGACCATAAATCTCGTTTTTACGGACGGAACGTTGTTTTTTCACCTTAGAACGCCCCGAGTTAAGTAATGGAGTGGCTAGTCTCTTAGGTGTATCGTATTCCATTGGGAAACATTTGTGTTTCGTCCAATTATAAGTTAAGAACAAAAATCGAGTACATACAAAGCCGAATGTCCGGACAAAACACCGTTCCCCTGGTCCAAATGTTCTATATTGGCCTTAAAACTCCCCGACTAAGCCTTGTAGATCTTGAGGTCTTAGATTCCAAAACAAGTGAGTTTCGTCCATTTCCAAGTTCGGACCGAAAACCGAGTAAATGCCGATCGAACGGACGGCCATAAATCTCATTTTTACGGACGGAACGTTGTTTTTTCACCTTAGAAAGCCCCGAGTTAAGTAATGGAGTGGCTTGTCTCTTAGGTGTATCGTTTTCCATTGTGAAACAACTGTGTTTCGTCCCCTTATAAGTTCGGAACAATAATCGAGTACATACCAAGCCGAATGTCCGGACAAAACACCGTTCCCATGGCCCAAATGTTCTATATTGGCCTTAAAACGCCCCGACTAAGCCTTGTAGATCTTGAGGTTTTAGATTCCAAAACAAGTGAGTTTCGTCCATTTCCAAGTTCGGACCGAAAACCGAGTAAATGCCGATCGAACGGACGGCCATAAATCTCGTTTTTAAGGACGGAACGTTGTTTTTTCACCTTAGAACGCCCCGAGTTAACTAATGGAGTGGCTAGTCTCTTAGGTGTATCGTTTTCCATTGGGAAACATTTGTGTTTCGTCCACTTATAAGTTCAGAACAAAAATCGAGTACATACAAAGCCGAATGTCCGGACAAAACATCGTTCCCATGGTCCAAATGTTCTATATTGGCCTTAAAACGCCCCGACTAAGCCTCGTAGATCTTGAGGTTTTAGATTCCAAAACAAGTGAGTTTCGTCCATTTCCAAGTTCGGACCGAAAACCGAGTAAATGCCGATCGAACGGACGGCCATAAATCTCGTTTTTACGGACGGAACGTTGTTTTTTCACCTTAGAACCCCCCGAGTTAAGTAATGGAGTGGCTAGTCTCTTAGGTGTATCGTTTTCCATTGGGAAACATTTGTGTTTCGTCCACTTATAAGTTCAGAACAAAAATCGAGTACATACAAAGCCGAATGTCCGGACAAAACACCGTTCCCATGGTCCAAATGTTCTATATTGGCCTTAAAACGCCCCTACTAAGCCTCGTAGATCTTGAGGTTTTAGATTCCAAAACAAGTGAGTTTCGTCCATTTCCAAGTTCGGACCGAAATTCGAGTAAATGCCGACCGAACGGACGGACATAAATCTCGTTTTTACGGACAGAACGTTGTTTTTTCACCTTAAAACGCCCCAAGTTAAGTAATGGAGTGGCTAGTCTCTTAGGTGTATCGTTTTCCATTGGGAACCATTTGTGTTTGAACACTTATAACTTCAGAACAAAAATCGAGTACATACAAAGCCGAATGTCCGGACAAAACACCGTTCCCTTGGTCCAAATGTTCTATATTGGCCTTAAAACTCCCCGACTAAGCCTTGTAGATCTTGAGGTCTTAGATTCCAAAACAAGTGAGTTTCGTCCATTTCCAAGTTCGGACCGAAAACCAAGTAAATGTCGATCGAACGGACGGCCATAAATCTCATTTTTACGGACGGAACGTTGTTTTTTCACCTTAGAAAGCCCCGAGTTAAGTAATGGAGTGGCTTGTCTCTTAGGTGTATCGTTTTCCATTGTGAAACAACTGTGTTTCGTCCCCTTATAAGTTCGGAACAATAATCGAGTACATACCAAGCCGAATGTCCGGACAAAACACCGTTCCCATGGCCCAAATGTTCTATATTGGCCTTAAAACGCCCTGACTAAGCCTTGTAGATCTTGAGGTTTTAGATTCCAAAACAAGTGAGTTTCGTCCATTTCCAAGTTCGGACCGAAAACCGAGTAAATGCCGATCGAACGGACGGCCATAAATCTCGTTTTTAAGGACGGAACGTTGTTTTTTCACCTTAGAACGCCCCGAGTTAACTAATGGAGTGGCTAGTCTCTTAGGTGTATCGTTTTCCATTGGGAAACATTTGTGTTTCGTCCACTTATAAGTTCAGAACAAAAATCGAGTACATACAAAGCCGAATGTCCGGACAAAACATCGTTCCCATGGTCCAAATGTTCTATATTGGCCTTAAAACGCCCCGACTAAGCCTCGTAGATCTTGAGGTTTTAGATTCCAAAACAAGTGAGTTTCGTCCATTTCCAAGTTCGGACCGAAAACCGAGTAAATGCCGATCGAACGGACGGCCATAAATCTCGTTTTTACGGACGGAACGTTGTTTTTTCACCTTAGAACGCCCCGAGTTAAGTAATGGAGTGGCTAGTCTCTTAGGTGTATCGTTTTCCATTGGGAAACATTTGTGTTTCGTCCACTTATAAGTTCAGAACAAAAATCGAGTACATACAAAGCCGAATGTCCGGACAAAACACCGTTCCCATGGTCCAAATGTTCTATATTGGCCTTAAAACGCCCCTACTAAGCCTCGTAGATCTTGAGGTTTTAGATTCCAAAACAAGTGAGTTTCGTCCATTTCCAAGTTCGGACCGAAATTCGAGTAAATGCCGACCGAACGGACGGACATAAATCTCGTTTTTACGGACAGAACGTTGTTTTTTCACCTTAAAACGCCCCAAGTTAAGTAATGGAGTGGCTAGTCTCTTAGGTGTATCGTTTTCCATTGGGAACCATTTGTGTTTGAACACTTATAACTTCAGAACAAAAATCGAGTACATACAAAGCCGAATTTCCGGACAAAACACCGTTCCCATGGTCCAAATGTTCTATATTGGCCTTAAAACGTCCCGACTAAGCCTTGTAGATCTTGAGGTTTTAGGTTCGAAAACAAGTGAGTTTGGTCCATTTCCAAGTTCGGACCGAAAACCGAGTAAATGCCGATCGAACGGACGGACATAAATCTCGTTTTTACGGACGGAACGTTGTTTTTTCAATTTAGAACACCCCGAGTTAAGTAATGGAGTGGCTTGTCTCGTAGGTGTATCGTTTTCCATTGTGAAACAATTGTGTTTCGTCCACTTATAAGTTCGGAACAATAATCGAGTACATACCAAGCCGAATGTCCGGACAAAACACCGTTCCCATGGTCCAAATGTTCTATATTGGCCTTAAAATGCCCCGACTAAGCCTCGTATATCTTGAGGTTTTAGATTCCAAAACAAGTGAGTTTCGTCCATTTCCAAGTTCGGACCGAAATTCGACTAAATGCCGACCGAACGGACAGACATAAATCTCGTTTTTACGGACGGAACGTTGTTTTTTCACCTTAGAACGCCCCGAGTTAAGTAATGGAGTGGCTAGTCTCTTAGGTGTATCATTTTCCATTGGGAAACATTTGTGTTTCGTCCACTTATAACTTCAGAACAAAAATCGAGTACATACAAAGCCGAATGTCTGGACAAAACACCGTTCCCATGATCCAAATGTTTTATATTGGCCTTAAAACGTCCCGACTAAGCCTTGTAGATCTTGAGGTTTTAGGTTCAAAAACAAGTGAGTTTGGTCCATTTCCAAGTTCGGACCGAAAACCGAGTAAATGCCGATCGAACGGACGGACATAAATCTCGTTTTTACGGACGGAACGTTGTTTTTTCACCTTAGAACACCCCGAGTTAAGTAATGGAGTGGCTTGTCTCTTAGGTGTATCGTTTTCCATTGTGAAACAACTGTGTTCCGTCCACTTATAAGTTCGGAACAATAATCGAGTACATACCAAGCCGAATGTCCGGACAAAACACCGTTCCCATGGTCCAAATGTTCTATATTGGCCTTAAAACGCCCCGACTAAGCCTTGTAGATCTTGAGGTTTTAGATTCCAAAACAAGTGAGTTTCGTGCATTTCCAAGTTCGGACCGAAATCCGAGTAAATGCCGACGGAACGGATGGATATAAATCTCGTTTTTACGGACGGAACGTTGTTTTTTCACCTTAGAACGCCCCGAGTTAAGTAATGGAGTGGCTAGTCTCTTAGGTGTATCATTTTCCATTTGGAAACATTTGTGTTTCGTCCACTTATAAGTTCAGAACAAAAATCGAGTACATACGAAGCCGAATGTCCAGACATAACACCGTTCCCATGGTCCAAATGTTCTATATTGGCCTTAAAACGCCCCGACTAAGCCTCGTAGATCTTGAGGTTTTAGATTCCAAAACAAGTGAGTTTCGTCCATTTCCAAGTTTGGACCGAAATCCGAGTAAATGTCGAACGAACGGACGGACATAAATCTCTTTTTTACGGACGGAACGTTGTTTTTTCACCTTAGAACACCCCGAGTTAAGTAATGGAGTGGCTAGTCTCTTAGGTGTATCGTTTTCCATTGGGAAACATTTGTGTTTCGTCCACTTATAAGTTCAGAACAAAAATCGAGTACATACAAAGCCGAATGTCCGGACAAAACATCGTTCCCATGGTCCAAATGTTCTATATTGGCCTTAAAACGCCCCGACTAAGCCTCGTAGATCTTGAGGTTTTAGATTCCAAAACAAGTGAGTTTCGTCCATTTCCAAGTTCGGACCGAAAACCGAGTAAATGCCGATCGAACGGACGGCCATAAATCTCGTTTTTACGGACGGAACGTTGTTTTTTCACCTTAGAACGCCCCGAGTTAAGTAATGGAGTGGCTAGTCTCTTAGGTGTATCGTTTTCCATTGGGAAACATTTGTGTTTCGTCCACTTATAAGTTCAGAACAAAAATCGAGTACATACAAAGCCGAATGTCCGGACAAAACACCGTTCCCATGGTCCAAATGTTCTATATTGGCCTTAAAACGCCCCTACTAAGCCTCGTAGATCTTGAGGTTTTAGATTCCAAAACAAGTGAGTTTCGTCCATTTCCAAGTTCGGACCGAAATTCGAGTAAATGCCGACCGAACGGACGGACATAAATCTCGTTTTTACGGACAGAACGTTGTTTTTTCACCTTAAAACGCCCCAAGTTAAGTAATGGAGTGGCTAGTCTCTTAGGTGTATCGTTTTCCATTGGGAACCATTTGTGTTTGAACACTTATAACTTCAGAACAAAAATCGAGTACATACAAAGCCGAATTTCCGGACAAAACACCGTTCCCATGGTCCAAATGTTCTATATTGGCCTTAAAACGTCCCGACTAAGCCTTGTAGATCTTGAGGTTTTAGGTTCGAAAACAAGTGAGTTTGGTCCATTTCCAAGTTCGGACCGAAAACCGAGTAAATGCCGATCGAACGGACGGACATAAATCTCGTTTTTACGGACGGAACGTTGTTTTTTCAATTTAGAACACCCCGAGTTAAGTAATGGAGTGGCTTGTCTCGTAGGTGTATCGTTTTCCATTGTGAAACAATTGTGTTTCGTCCACTTATAAGTTCGGAACAATAATCGAGTACATACCAAGCCGAATGTCCGGACAAAACACCGTTCCCATGGTCCAAATGTTCTATATTGGCCTTAAAATGCCCCGACTAAGCCTCGTATATCTTGAGGTTTTAGATTCCAAAACAAGTGAGTTTCGTCCATTTCCAAGTTCGGACCGAAATTCGACTAAATGCCGACCGAACGGACAGACATAAATCTCGTTTTTACGGACGGAACGTTGTTTTTTCACCTTAGAACGCCCCGAGTTAAGTAATGGAGTGGCTAGTCTCTTAGGTGTATCATTTTCCATTGGGAAACATTTGTGTTTCGTCCACTTATAACTTCAGAACAAAAATCGAGTACATACAAAGCCGAATGTCTGGACAAAACACCGTTCCCATGATCCAAATGTTTTATATTGGCCTTAAAACGTCCCGACTAAGCCTTGTAGATCTTGAGGTTTTAGGTTCAAAAACAAGTGAGTTTGGTCCATTTCCAAGTTCGGACCGAAAACCGAGTAAATGCCGATCGAACGGACGGACATAAATCTCGTTTTTACGGACGGAACGTTGTTTTTTCACCTTAGAACACCCCGAGTTAAGTAATGGAGTGGCTTGTCTCTTAGGTGTATCGTTTTCCATTGTGAAACAACTGTGTTCCGTCCACTTATAAGTTCGGAACAATAATCGAGTACATACCAAGCCGAATGTCCGGACAAAACACCGTTCCCATGGTCCAAATGTTCTATATTGGCCTTAAAACGCCCCGACTAAGCCTTGTAGATCTTGAGGTTTTAGATTCCAAAACAAGTGAGTTTCGTGCATTTCCAAGTTCGGACCGAAATCCGAGTAAATGCCGACGGAACGGATGGATATAAATCTCGTTTTTACGGACGGAACGTTGTTTTTTCACCTTAGAACGCCCCGAGTTAAGTAATGGAGTGGCTAGTCTCTTAGGTGTATCATTTTCCATTGGGAAACATTTGTGTTTCGTCCACTTATAAGTTCAGAACAAAAATCGAGTACATACGAAGCCGAATGTCCAGACATAACACCGTTCCCATGGTCCAAATGTTCTATATTGGCCTTAAAACGCCCCGACTAAGCCTCGTAGATCTTGAGGTTTTAGATTCCAAAACAAGTGAGTTTCGTCCATTTCCAAGTTTGGACCGAAATCCGAGTAAATGTCGAACGAACGGACGGACATAAATCTCTTTTTTACGGACGGAACGTTGTTTTTTCACCTTAGAACACCCCGAGTTAAGTAATGGAGTGGCTAGTCTCTTAGGTGTATCGTTTTCCATTGGGAAACATTTGTGTTTCGTCCACTTATAAGTTTAGAACAAAAATCGAGTACATACAAAGCCGAATGTCCAGACAAAACACCGTTCCCATGGTCCAAATGTTCTATATTGGCCTTAAAACGCCCCGACTAAGCCTTGTAGATCTTGAGGTTTTATATTCCAAAACAAGTGAGTTTCGTCCATTTCCAAATTCGGACCGAAAACCGAGTAAATGCCGATCGAACGGACGGCCATAAATCTCGTTTTTACGGACGGAACGTTGTTTTTTCACCTTAGAACGCCCCGAGTTAAGTAATGGAGTGGCTAGTCTCTTAGGTGTATCGTTTTCCATTGGGAAACATTTGTGTTTCGTCCACTTATTAGTTTAGAACAAAAATCGAGTACATACAAAGGCGAATGTCCGGACAAAACACCGTTCCCATTGTCCAAATGTTCTATATTGGCCTTAAAACGCCCCGACTAAGCCTCGTAGATCTTGAGGTTTTAGATTCCAGAACAAGTGAGTTTCGTCCATTTCCAAGTTCGGACCGAAATCCTAGTAAATTCCGATCGAACGGACGGACATAAATCTCGTTTTTACGGACGGAACGTTGTTTTTTCACCTTAGAACACCCCGAGTTAAGTAATGGAGTGGCTTGTCTCTTAGGTGTATCGTTTTCCATTGTGAAACAACTGTGTTTCGTCCACTTATAAGTTTAGAACAAAAATCGAGTACATACAAAGCCGAATGTCCGGACAAAACACCGTTCCCCTGGTCCAAATGTTCTATATTGGCCTTAAAACGCCCCGACTAAGCCTTGTAGATCTTGAGGTTTTAGATTCCAAAACAAGTGAGTTTCGTCCATTTCCAAGTTCGGACCGAAAACCGAGTAAATGCCGATCGAACGGACGGCCATAAATCTCGTTTTTACGGACGGAACGTTGTTTTTTCACCTTAGAACGCCCCGAGTTAAGTAATGGAGTGGCTAGTCTCTTAGGTGTATCGTGTTCCATTTGGAAACATTTGTGTTTCGTCCACTTATAAGTTCAGAACAAAAATCGAGTACATACAAAGCCGAATGTCCGGACAAAACACGGTTCCCATGGTCCAAATGTTCTATATTGGCCTTAAAACGCCCCAACTAAGCCTTGTAGATCTTGAGGTTTTACATTCCAGAACAAGTGAGTTTCGTCCATTTCCAAGTTCGGACCGAAATTCGAGTAAATGCCGACCGAACGGACGGAAATAAATCTCGTTTTTACGGACGGAACGTTGTTTTTTCACCTTAGAACACCCCGAGTTTAGTAATGGAGTGGCTAATCTCTTAGGTGTATCGTTTTCCATTGTGAAACATGTGTGTTTCGTCCACTTATAAGTTCGGAACAATAATCGAGTACATACCAAGCCGAATGTCCGGACAAAACACCGTTCCCATGGTCCAAATGTTCTATATTGGCCTTAAAACGCCCCGACTAAGCCTCGTATATCTTGAGGTTTTAGATTCCAAAACAAGTGAGTTTCGTCCATTTCCAAGTTCGGACCGAAATTCGAGTAAATGCCGACCGAACGGACGGACATAAATCTCGTTTTTACGGACGGAACGTTGTTTTTTCACCTTAGAACGCCCCGAGTTAAGTAATGGAGTGGCTAGTCTCTTAGGTGTATCATTTTCCATTGGGAAACATTTGTGTTTCGTCCACTTATAACTTCAGAACAAAAATCGAGTACATACAAAGCCGAATGTCCGGACAAAACACCGTTCCCATGATCCAAATGTTTTATATTGGCCTTAAAACGTCCCGACTAAGCGTTGTAGATCTTGAGGTTTTAGGTTCGAAAACAAGTGAGTTTGGTCCATTTCCAAGTTCGGACCGAAAACCGAGTAAATGCCGATCGAACGGACGGACATAAATCTCGTTTTTACGGACGGAACGTTGTTTTTTCACCTTAGAACACCCCGAGTTAAGTAATGGAGTGGCTTGTCTCTTAGGTGTATCGTTTTCCATTGTGAAACAACTGTGTTCCGTCCACTTATAAGTTCGGAACAATAATCGAGTACATACCAAGCCGAATGTCCGGACAAAACACCGTTCCCATGGTCCAAATGTTCTATATTGGCCTTAAAACGCCCCGACTAAGCCTTGTAGATCTTGAGGTTTTAGATTCCAAAACAAGTGAGTTTCGTGCATTTCCAAGTTCGGACCGAAATCCGAGTAAATGCCGACGGAACGGATGGATATAAATCTCGTTTTTACGGACGGAACGTTGTTTTTTCACCTTAGAACGCCCCGAGTTAAGTAATGGAGTGGCTAGTCTCTTAGGTGTATCATTTTCCATTGGGAAACATTTGTGTTTCGTCCACTTATAAGTTCAGAACAAAAATCGAGTACATACGAAGCCGAATGTCCAGACAAAACACCGTTCCCATGGTCCAAATGTTCTATATTGGCCTTAAAACGCCCCGACTAAGCCTCGTAGATCTTGAGGTTTTAGATTCCAAAACAAGTGAGTTTCGTCCATTTCCAAGTTTGGACCGAAATCCGAGTAAATGTCGAACGAACGGACGGACATAAATCTCTTTTTTACGGACGGAACGTTGTTTTTTCACCTTAGAACACCCCGAGTTAAGTAATGGAGTGGCTAGTCTCTTAGGTGTATCGTTTTCCATTGGGAAACATTTGTGTTTCGTCCACTTATAAGTTTAGAACAAAAATCGAGTACATACAAAGCCGAATGTCCGGACAAAACACCGTTCCCATGGTCCAAATGTTCTATATTGGCCTTAAAACGCCCCGACTAAGCCTTGTAGATCTTGAGGTTTTATATTCCAAAACAAGTGAGTTTCGTCCATTTCCAAGTTCGGACCGAAAACCGAGTAAATGCCGATCGAACGGACGGCCATAAATCTCGTTTTTACGGACGGAACGTTGTTTTTTCACCTTAGAACGCCCCGAGTTAAGTAATGGAGTGGCTAGTCTCTTAGGTGTATCGTTTTCCATTGGGAAACATTTGTGTTTCGTCCACTTATTAGTTCAGAACAAAAATCGAGTACATACAAAGCCGAATGTCCGGACAAAACACCGTTCCCATTGTCCAAATGTTCTATATTGGCCTTAAAACGCCCCGACTAAGCCTCGTAGATCTTGAGGTTTTAGATTCCAGAACAAGTGAGTTTCGTACATTTCCAAGTTCGGACCGAAATCCTAGTAAATTCCGATCGAACGGACGGACATAAATCTCGTTTTTACGGACGGAACGTTGTTTTTTCACCTTAGAACACCCCGAGTTAAGTAATGGAGTGGCTTGTCTCTTAGGTGTATTGTTTTCCATTGTGAAACAACTGTGTTTCGTCCACTTATAAGTTTAGAACAAAAATCGAGTACATACAAAGCCGAATGTCCGGACAAAACACCGTTCCCCTGGTCCAAATGTTCTATATTGGCCTTAAAACGCCCCGACTAAGCCTTGTAGATCTTGAGGTTTTACATTCCAGAACAAGTGAGTTTCGTCCATTTCCAAGTTCGGACCGAAATTCGAGTAAATGCCGACCGAACGGACGGAAATAAATCTCGTTTTTACGGACGGAACGTTGTTTTTTCACCTTAGAACACCCCGAGTTTAGTAATGGAGTGGCTAATCTCTTAGGTGTATCGTTTTCCATTGTGAAACATGTGTGTTTCGTCCACTTATAAGTTCGGAACAATAATCGAGTACATACCAAGCCGAATGTCCGGACAAAACACCGTTCCCATGGTCCAAATTTTCTATAGTTGCCTTAAAACGTCCCGGCTAAGCCTTGTCGATCTTGAGGTTTTAGATTCCAAAACAAGTGAGTTTCGTCCATTTCCAAGTTCGGACCAAAAACCGAGTAAATGCCGATCGAACGGACGGACATAAATCTCGTTTTTACGGACGGAACATTGTTTTTTCACCTTAGAACGCCCCGAGTTAAGTAATGGAGTGGCTAGTCTCTTAGGTGTATCGTTTTCCATTGGGAAACATTTGTGTTTCGTCCACTTATAAGTTCGGAACAAAAATCGAGTACATACCAAGCCGAATGTCCGGACAAAACACCGTTCCCATGGTCCAAATGTTCTATATTGGCCTTATAACGCCCCGACTAAGCCTTGTAGATCTTGAGGTTTTAGATTCCAAAACAAGTGAGTTTCGTGCATTTCCAAGTTCGGACCGAAATCCGAGTAAATGCCGACGGAACGGATGGATATAAATCTCGTTTTTACGGACGGAACGTTGTTTTTTCACCTTAGAACGCCCCGAGTTAAGTAATGGAGTGGCTAGTCTCTTAGGTGTATCATTTTCCATTGGGAAACATTTGTGTTTCGTCCACTTATAAGTTCAGAACAAAAATCGAGTACATACGAAGCCGAATGTCCAGACAAAACACCGTTCCCATGGTCCAAATGTTCTATATTGGCCTTAAAACGCCCCGACTAAGCCTCGTAGATCTTGAGGTTTTAGATTCCAAAACAAGTGAGTTTCGTCCATTTCCAAGTTCGGACCGAAATCCGAGTAAATGTCGAACGAACGGACGGACATAAATCTCTTTTTTACGGACGGAACGTTGTTTTTTCACCTTAGAACACCCCGAGTTAAGTAATGGAGTGGCTAGTCTCTTAGGTGTATCGTTTTCCATTGGGAAACATTTGTGTTTCGTCCACTTATAAGTTCAGAACAAAAATCGAGTACATACAAAGCCGAATGTCCGGACAAAACACGGTTCCCATGGTCCAAATGTTCTATATTGGCCTTAAAACGCCCCAACTAAGCCTTGTAGATCTTGAGGTTTTACATTCCAGAACAAGTGAGTTTCGTCCATTTCCAAGTTCGGACCGAAATTCGAGTAAATGCCGACCGAACGGACGGAAATAAATCTCGTTTTTACGGACGGAACGTTGTTTTTTCACCTTAGAACACCCCGAGTTTAGTAATGGAGTGGCTAATCTCTTAGGTGTATCGTTTTCCATTGTGAAACATGTGTGTTTCGTCCACTTATAAGTTCGGAACAATAATCGAGTACATACCAAGCCGAATGTCCGGACAAAACACCGTTCCCATGGTCCAAATTTTCTATATTTGCCTTAAAACGTCCCGGCTAAGCCTTGTTGATCTTGAGGTTTTAGATTCAAAAACAAGTGAGTTTCGTCCATTTCCAAGTTCGGACCAAAAACCGAGTAAATGCCGATCGAACGGATGGACATAAATCTCGTTTTTACGGACGGAACATTGTTTTTTCACCTTAGAACGCCCCGAGTTAAGTAATGGAGTGGCTAGTCTCTTAGGTGTATCGTTTTCCATTGGGAAACATTTGTGTTTCGTCCACTTATAAGTTCGGAACAAAAATCGAGTACATACAAAGCCGAATGTCCGGACAAAACACCGTTCCCATGGTCCAAATGTTCTATATTGGCCTTAAAACGTCCCGACTAAGCCTCGTAGATCTTGAGGTTTTAGATTCCAAAACAAGTGAGTTTCGTCTATTTCCAAGTTCGGACCGAAAACCGAGTAAATGCCGATCGAACGGACGGCCATAAATCTCGTTTTTACGGACGAAACGTTGTTTTTTCACCTTAGAACGCCCTGAGTTAAGTAATGGAGTGGCTAGTCTCTTAGGTGTATCGTTTTCCAGAGGGAAACATTTGTGTTTCGTCCACTTATAAGTTAAGAACAAAAATCGAGTACATACAAAGCCGAATGTCCGGACAAAACACCGTTCCCCTGGTCCAAATGTTCTATATTGGCCTTAAAACGCCACGACTAAGCCTTGTAGATCTTGAGGTTTTAGATTCCAAAACAAGTGAGTTTCGTCCATTTCCAAGTTCGGACCGAAAACCGAGTAAATGCCGATCGAATGGACGGCCATAAATCTCGTTTTTACGGACGGAACGTTGTTTTTTCACCTTAGAACGCCCCGAGTTAAGTAATGGAGTGGCTAGTCTCTTAGGTGTATCGTTTTCCATTGGGAAACATTTGTGTTTCGTCCTCTTATAAGTTCAGAACAAAAATCGAGTACATACAAAGCCGAATGTCCGGACAAAACACCGTTCCCCTGGTCCAAATGTTCTATATTGGCCTTAAAACGCCACGACTAAGCCTTGTAGATCTTGAGGTTTTAGATTCCAAAACAAGTGAGTTTCGTCCATTTCCAAGTTCGGACCGAAAACCGAGTAAATGCCGATCGAATGGACGGCCATAAATCTCGTTTTTACGGACGGAACGTTGTTTTTTCACCTTAGAACGCCCCGAGTTAAGTAATGGAGTGGCTAGTCTCTTAGGTGTATCGTTTTCCATTGGGAAACATTTGTGTTTCGTCCTCTTATAAGTTCAGAACAAAAATCGAGTACATACAAAGCCGAATGTCCGGACAAAACACCGTTCCCATGGTCCAAATGTTCTATATTGGCCTTAAAACGCCCCGACTAAGCCTTGTAGATCTTGAGGTTTTAGATTCCAAAACAAGTGAGTTTCGTCCATTTCCAAGTTCGGACCGAAAACCGAGTAAATGCCGATCGAACGGACGACCATAAATCTCGTTTTTACGGACGGAACGTTGTTTTTTCACCTTAGAACGCCCCGAGTTAAGTAATGGAGTGGCAAGTCTCTTAGGTGTATCGTATTCCATTGGGAAACATTTGTGTTTCGTCCACTTATAAGTTAAGAACAAAAATCGAGTACATACAAAGCCGAATGTCCGGACAAAACACCGTTCCCCTGGTCCAAATGTTCTATATTGGCCTTAAAACTCCCCGACTAAGCCTTGTAGATCTTGAGGTCTTAGATTCCAAAACAAGTGAGTTTCGTCCATTTCCAAGTTCGGACCGAAAACCGAGTAAATGCCGATCGAACGGACGGCCATAAATCTCGTTTTTACGGACGGAACGTTGTTTTTTCACCTTAGAAAGCCCCGAGTTAAGTAATGGAGTGGCTTGTCTCTTAGGTGTATCGTTTTCCATTGTGAAACAACTGTGTTTCGTCCACTTATAAGTTCGGAACAATAATCGAGTACATACCAAGCCGAATGTCCGGACAAAACACCGTTCCCATGGTCCAAATGTTCTATATTGGCCTTAAAACGCCCCGACTAAGCCTTGTAGATCTTGAGGTTTTAGATTCAAAAACAAGTGAGTTTCGTCCATTTCCAAGTTCGGACCGAAAACCGAGTAAATGCCGATTGAAATGGACGGCCATAAATCTCGTTTTTACGGACGGAACGTTGTTTTTTCACCTTAGAACGCCCCGAGTTAAGTAATGGAGTGGCTAGTCTCTTAGGTGTATCGTTTTCCATTGGGAAACATTGTGTTTCGTCCTCTTATAAGTTCAGAACAAAAATCGAGTACATACAAAGCCGAATGTCCGGACAAAACACCGTTCCCATGGTCCAAATGTTCTATATTGGCCTTAAAACGCCCCGACTAAGCCTTGTAGATCTTGAGGTTTTAGATTCCAAAACAAGTGAGTTTCGTCCATTTCCAAGTTCGGACCGAAAACCGAGTAAATGCCGATCGAACGGACGACCATAAATCTCGTTTTTACGGACGGAACGTTGTTTTTTCACCTTAGAACGCCCCGAGTTAAGTAATGGAGTGGCTAGTCTCTTAGGTGTATCGTATTCCATTGGGAAACATTTGTGTTTCGTCCACTTATAAGTTAAGAACAAAAATCGAGTACATACAAAGCCGAATGTCCGGACAAAACACCGTTCCCCTGGTCCAAATGTTCTATATTGGCCTTAAAACTCCCCGACTAAGCCTTGTAGATCTTGAGGTCTTAGATTCCAAAACAATTGAGTTTCGTCCATTTCCAAGTTTGGACCGAAAACCGAGTAAATGCCGATCGAACGGACGGCCATAAATCTCGTTTTTACGGACGGAACGTTGTTTTTTCACCTTAGAAAGCCCCGAGTTAAGTAATGGAGTGGCTTGTCTCTTAGGTGTATCGTTTTCCATTGTGAAACAACTGTGTTTCGTCCACTTATAAGTTCGGAACAATAATCGAGTACATACCAAGCCGAATGTCCGGACAAAACACCGTTCCCATGGTCCAAATGTTCTATATTGGCCTTAAAACGCCCCGACTAAGCCTTGTAGATCTTGAGGTTTTAGATTCCAAAACAAGTGAGTTTCGTCCATTTCCAAGTTCGGACCGAAATTCGAGTAAATGCCGACCGAACGGACAGATATAAATCTCGTTTTTACGGATGGAACGTTGTTTTTTCACCTTAGAACGCCCCGAGTTAAGTAATGGAGTGGCTAGTCTCTTAGGTGTATCGTTTTCCATTGGGAAACATTTGTGTTTCGTCCACTTATAAGTTCGGAACAATAATCGAGTACATACCAAGCCGAATGTCCGGACAAAACACCGTTCCCATGGTCCAAATGTTCTATATTGGCCTTAAAACGTCCCGACTAAGCCTTGTAGATCTTGAGGTTTTAGATTCCAAAACAAGTGAGTTTCGTCCATTTCCAAGTTCGGACCGAAAACCGAGTAAATGCGGACCGAACGGACGGACATAAATCTTGTTTTTACGGACGTAACGTTGTTTTTTCACCTTCGAACGCCCCGAGTTAAGTAATGGAGTGGCTAGTCTCTTAGGTGTATCATTTTCCATTGGGAAACATGTGTGTTTCGTCCACTTATAACTTCAGAACAAAAATCGAGTACATACAAAGCCGAATGTCCGGACAAAACACCGTTCCCCTGGTCCAAATGTTCTATATTGGCCTTAAAACGCCCCGACTAAGCCTTGTAGATCTTGAGGTTTTAGATTCCAAAACAAGTGAGTTTCGTCCATTTCCAAGTTCGGACCGAAAACCGAGTAAATGCCGATCGAACGGACGGCCATAAATCTCGTTTTTACGGACGGAACGTTGTTTTTTCACCTTAGAACGCCCCGAGTTAAGTAATGGAGTGGCTAGTCTCTTAGGTGTATCGTTTTCCATTGGGAAACATTTGTGTTTCGTCCTCTTATAAGTTCAGAACAAAAATCGAGTACATACAAAGCCGAATGTCCGGACAAAACACCGTTCCCATGGTCCAAATGTTCTATATTGGCCTTAAAACGCCCCGACTAAGCCTTGTAGATCTTGAGGTTTTAGATTCCAAAACAAGTGAGTTTCGTCCATTTCCAAGTTCGGACCGAAAACCGAGTAAATGCCGATCGAACGGACGGCCATAAATCTCGTTTTTACGGACGGAACGTTGTTTTTTCACCTTAGAACGCCCCGAGTTAAGTAATGGAGTGGCTAGTCTCTTAGGTGTATCGTTTTCCATTGGGAAACATTTGTGTTTCGTCCACTTATAAGTTCAGAACAAAAATCGAGTACATACAAAGCCGAATGTCCGGACAAAACACCGTTCCCATGGTCCAAATGTTCTATATTGGCCTTAAAACGTCCCGACTAAGCCTCGTAGATCTTGAGGTTTTAGATTCCAAAACAAGTGAGTTTCGTCCATTTCCAAGTTCGGACCGAAAACCGAGTAAATGCCGATCGAACGGACGGCCATAAATCTCGTTTTTACGGACGGAACGTTGTTTTTTCACCTTAGAACGCCCCGAGTTAAGTAATGGAGTGGCTAGTCTCTTAGGTGTATCGTTTTCCAGAGGGAAACATTTGTGTTTCGTCCACTTATAAGTTAAGAACAAAAATCGAGTACATACAAAGCCGAATGTCCGGACAAAACACCGTTCCCCTGGTCCAAATGTTCTATATTGGCCTTAAAACGCCACGACTAAGCCTTGTAGATCTTGAGGTTTTAGATTCCAAAACAAGTGAGTTTCGTCCATTTCCAAGTTCGGACCGAAAACCGAGTAAATGCCGATCGAATGGACGGCCATAAATCTCGTTTTTACGGACGGAACGTTGTTTTTTCACCTTAGAACGCCCCGAGTTAAGTAATGGAGTGGCTAGTCTCTTAGGTGTATCGTTTTCCATTGGGAAACATTGTGTTTCGTCCTCTTATAAGTTCAGAACAATAATCGAGTACATACAAAGCCGAATGTCCGGACAAAACACCGTTCCCATGGTCCAAATGTTCTATATTGGCCTTAAAACGCCCCGACTAAGCCTTGTAGATCTTGAGGTTTTAGATTCCAAAACAAGTGAGTTTCGTCCATTTCCAAGTTTGGACCGAAAACCGAGTAAATGCCGATCGAACGGACGACCATAAATCTCGTTTTTACGGACGGAACGTTGTTTTTTCACCTTAGAACGCCCCGAGTTAAGTAATGGAGTGGCAAGTCTCTTAGGTGTATCGTATTCCATTGGGAAACATTTGTGTTTCGTCCACTTATAAGTTAAGAACAAAAATCGAGTACATACAAAGCCGAATGTCCGGACAAAACACCGTTCCCCTGGTTCAAATGTTCTATATTGGCCTTAAAACTCCCCGACTAAGCCTTGTAGATCTTGAGGTCTTAGATTCCAAAACAAGTGAGTTTCGTCCATTTCCAAGTTCGGACCGAAAACCGAGTAAATGCCGATCGAACGGACGGCCATAAATCTCGTTTTTACGGACGGAACGTTGTTTTTTCACCTTAGAACGCCCCGAGTTAAGTAATGGAGTGGCTAGTCTCTTAGGTGTATCGTTTTCCATTGGGAAACATTTGTGTTTCGTCCTCTTATAAGTTCAGAACAAAAATCGAGTACATACAAAGCCGAATGTCCGGACAAAACACCGTTCCCATGGTCCAAATGTTCTATATTGGCCTTAAAACGCCCCGACTAAGCCTTGTAGATCATGAGGTTTTAGATTCCAAAACAAGTGAGTTTCATCCATTTCCAAGTTCGGACCGAAAACCGAGTAAATGCCGATCGAACGGACGGCCATAAATCTCGTTTTTACGGACGGAACGTTGTTTTTTCACCTTAGAACGCCCCGAGTTAAGTAATGGAGTGGCTAGTCTCTTAGGTGTATCGTTTTCCATTGGGAAACATTGTGTTTCGTCCTCTTATAAGTTCAGAACAAAAATCGAGTACATACAAAGCCGAATGTCCGGACAAAACACCGTTCCCATGGTCCAAATGTTCTATATTGGCCTTAAAACGCCCCGACTAAGCCTTGTAGATCTTGAGGTTTTAGATTCCAAAACAAGTGAGTTTCGTCCATTTCCAAGTTCGGACCGAAAACCGAGTAAATGCCGATCGAACGGACGACCATAAATCTCGTTTTTACGGACGGAACGTTGTTTTTTCACCTTAGAACGCCCCGAGTTAAGTAATGGAGTGGCTAGTCTCTTAGGTGTATCGTATTCCATTGGGAAACATTTGTGTTTCGTCCACTTATAAGTTAAGAACAAAAATCGAGTACATACAAAGCCGAATGTCCGGACAAAACACCGTTCCCCTGGTCCAAATGTTCTATATTGGCCTTAAAACTCCCCGACTAAGCCTTGTAGATCTTGAGGTCTTAGATTCCAAAACAATTGAGTTTCGTCCATTTCCAAGTTTGGACCGAAAACCGAGTAAATGCCGATCGAACGGACGGCCATAAATCTCGTTTTTACGGACGGAACGTTGTTTTTTCACCTTAGAAAGCCCCGAGTTAAGTAATGGAGTGGCTTGTCTCTTAGGTGTATCGTTTTCCATTGTGAAACAACTGTGTTTCGTCCACTTATAAGTTCGGAACAATAATCGAGTACATACCAAGCCGAATGTCCGGACAAAACACCGTTCCCATGGTCCAAATGTTCTATATTGGCCTTAAAACGCCCCGACTAAGCCTTGTAGATCTTGAGGTTTTAGATTCCAAAACAAGTGAGTTTCGTCCATTTCCAAGTTCGGACCGAAATCCGAGTAAATGCCGACCGAACGGACAGATATAAATCTCGTTTTTACGGATGGAACGTTGTTTTTTCACCTTAGAACGCCCCGAGTTAAGTAATGGAGTGGCTAGTCTCTTAGGTGTACCGTTTTCCATTGGGAAACATTTGTGTTTCGTCCACTTATAAGTTCGGAACAATAATCGAGTACATACCAAGCCGAATGTCCGGACAAAACACCGTTCCCATGGTCCAAATGTTCTATATTGGCCTTAAAACGTCCCGACTAAGCCTTGTAGATCTTGAGGTTTTAGATTCCAAAACAAGTGAGTTTCGTCCATTTCCAAGTTCGGACCGAAAACCGAGTAAATGCGGACCGAACGGACGGACATAAATCTTGTTTTTACGGACGTAACGTTGTTTTTTCACCTTCGAACGCCCCGAGTTAAGTAATGGAGTGGCTAGTCTCTTAGGTGTATCATTTTCCATTGGGAAACATGTGTGTTTCGTCCACTTATAACTTCAGAACAAAAATCGAGTACATACAAAGCCGAATGTCCGGACAAAACACCGTTCCCCTGGTCCAAATGTTCTATATTGGCCTTAAAACGCCCCGACTAAGCCTTGTAGATCTTGAGGTTTTAGATTCCAAAACAAGTGAGTTTCGTCCATTTCCAAGTTCGGACCGAAAACCGAGTAAATGCCGATCGAACGGACGGCCATAAATCTCGTTTTTACGGACGGAACGTTGTTTTTTCACCTTAGAACGCCCCGAGTTAAGTAATGGAGTGGCTAGTCTCTTAGGTGTATCGTTTTCCATTGGGAAACATTTGTGTTTCGTCCACTTATAAGTTCAGAACAAAAATCGAGTACATACAAAGCCGAATGTCCGGACAAAACACCGTTCCCATGGTCCAAATGTTCTATATTGGCCTTAAAACGTCCCGACTAAGCCTCGTAGATCTTGAGGTTTTAGATTCCAAAACAAGTGAGTTTCGTCCATTTCCAAGTTCGGACCGAAAACCGAGTAAATGCCGATCGAACGGACGGCCCTAAATCTCGTTTTTACGGACGGAACGTTGTTTTTTCACCTTAGAACGCCCCGAGTTAAGTAATGGAGTGGCTAGTCTCTTAGGTGTATCGTTTTCCAGAGGGAAACATTTGTGTTTCGTCCACTTATAAGTTAAGAACAAAAATCGAGTACATACAAAGCCGAATGTCCGGACAAAACACCGTTCCCCTGGTCCAAATGTTCTATATTGGCCTTAAAACGCCACGACTAAGCCTTGTAGATCTTGAGGTTTTAGATTCCAAAACAAGTGAGTTTCGTCCATTTCCAAGTTCGGACCGAAAACCGAGTAAATGCCGATCGAATGGACGGCCATAAATCTCGTTTTTACGGACGGAACGTTGTTTTTTCACCTTAGAACGCCCCGAGTTAAGTAATGGAGTGGCTAGTCTCTTAGGTGTATCGTTTTCCATTGGGAAACATTGTGTTTCGTCCTCTTATAAGTTCAGAACAAAAATCGAGTACATACAAAGCCGAATGTCCGGACAAAACACCGTTCCCATGGTCCAAATGTTCTATAGTGGCCTTAAAACGCCCCGACTAAGCCTTGTAGATCTTGAGGTTTTAGATTCCAAAACAAGTGAGTTTCGTCCATTTCCAAGTTTGGACCGAAAACCGAGTAAATGCCGATCGAACGGACGACCATAAATCTCGTTTTTACGGACGGAACGTTGTTTTTTCACCTTAGAACGCCCCGAGTTAAGTAATGGAGTGGCAAGTCTCTTAGGTGTATCGTATTCCATTGGGAAACATTTGTGTTTCGTCCACTTATAAGTTAAGAACAAAAATCGAGTACATACAAAGCCGAATGTCCGGACAAAACACCGTTCCCCTGGTCCAAATGTTCTATATTGGCCTTAAAACTCCCCGACTAAGCCTTGTAGATCTTGAGGTCTTAGATTCCAAAACAAGTGAGTTTCGTCCATTTCCAAGTTCGGACCGAAAACCGAGTAAATGCCGATCGAACGGACGGCCATAAATCTCGTTTTTACGGACGGAACGTTGTTTTTTCACCTTAGAACGCCCCGAGTTAAGTAATGGAGTGGCTAGTCTCTTAGGTGTATCGTTTTCCATTGGGAAACATTTGTGTTTCGTCCTCTTATAAGTTCAGAACAAAAATCGAGTACATACAAAGCCGAATGTCCGGACAAAACACCGTTCCCATGGTCCAAATGTTCTATATTGGCCTTAAAACGCCCCGACTAAGCCTTGTAGATCTTGAGGTTTTAGATTCCAAAACAAGTGAGTTTCGTCCATTTCCAAGTTCGGACCGAAAACCGAGTAAATGCCGATCGAACGGACGACCATAAATCTCGTTTTTACGGACGGAACGTTGTTTTTTCACCTTAGAACGCCCCGAGTTAAGTAATGGAGTGGCTAGTCTCTTAGGTGTATCGTATTCCATTGGGAAACATTTGTGTTTCGTCCACTTATAAGTTAAGAACAAAAATCGAGTACATACAAAGCCGAATGTCCGGACAAAACACCGTTCCCCTGGTCCAAATGTTCTATATTGGCCTTAAAACTCCCCGACTAAGCCTTGTAGATCTTGAGGTCTTAGATTCCAAAACAATTGAGTTTCGTCCATTTCCAAGTTTGGACCGAAAACCGAGTAAATGCCGATCGAACGGACGGCCATAAATCTCGTTTTTACGGACGGAACGTTGTTTTTTCACCTTAGAAAGCCCCGAGTTAAGTAATGGAGTGGCTTGTCTCTTAGGTGTATCGTTTTCCATTGTGAAACAACTGTGTTTCGTCCACTTATAAGTTCGGAACAATAATCGAGTACATACCAAGCCGAATGTCCGGACAAAACACCGTTCCCATGGTCCAAATGTTCTATATTGGCCTTAAAACGCCCCGACTAAGCCTTGTAGATCTTGAGGTTTTAGATTCCAAAACAAGTGAGTTTCGTCCATTTCCAAGTTCGGACCGAAAACCGAGTAAATGCCGATCGAACGGACGGCCATAAATCTCGTTTTTACGGACGGAACGTTGTTTTTTCACCTTAGAACGCCCCGAGTTAAGTAATGGAGTGGCTAGTCTCTTAGGTGTATCGTTTTCCATTGGGAAACATTTGTGTTTCGTCCACTTATAAGTTCAGAACAAAAATCGAGTACATACAAAGCCGAATGTCCGGACAAAACACCGTTCCCATGGTCCAAATGTTCTATATTGGCCTTAAAACGTCCCGACTAAGCCTTGTAGATCTTGAGGTTTAAGATTCAAAAACAAGTGAGTTTCGTCCATTTCCAACTTCGGACCGAAATCCGAGTAAATGCCGACCGAACGGACGGACATAAATCTCGTTTTTACGGATGGAACGTTGTTTTTTCACCTTAGAACGCCCCGAGGTAATTAATGGAGTGGCTAGTCTCTTAGGTGTATCGTTTTCCATTGGGAAACATTTGTGTTTCGTCCACTTATAAGTTCAGAACAAAAATCGAGTACATACAAAACCGAATGTCCGGACAAAACACCGTTCCCATGGTCCAAATGTTCTATATTGGCCTTAAAACGCCCCGACTAAGCCTTGTAGATCTTGAGGTTTTAGATTCCAAAACAAGTGAGTTTCGTCCATTTCCAAGTTCGGACCGAAATCCGAGTAAATGCCGACCGAACGGACGAACATAAATCTCGTTTTTACGGACGGAACGTTGTTTTTTCACCTTAGAACGCCCCGAGTTAAGTAATGGAGTGGCTAGTCTCTTAGTGAGAAACTACAAATAGTGCTGCACTCACTGCGAGTTGATACTCCTGGTTATCTCTAACACCTTGACTTCACCAGAGCACCTTGATGTACGCACAAGACACTCGACTTCTTGATGAACACACAAGAAGACTCGAAGCCGAATTCACAATAACTCTTCAAGATCACAAAAATATGAATTGGGAAAAGGGGGAAGAAAGGGAATTGAGTTCAATAGCCACAAACAAATTTACTATCACAAACCTAACCAAAACACATGAACAAGAAGAAGGTTGGACGGCCAAAGAACTATCTTGTTCTGTAGAAGAGAAACCCTATTTATACTTAGGGTTGAAAACCTAGGAAAATGGGCCGAAACTGTGCAAACCGACTTTGGACGTTCGTACGTCGATATGACGTTCGAACGTCGCCACACAAAAATAAGCCTGCTGCCTAACATGACGTACGAACGCTCTAAACCGGTACGTACGTCTCCATACGAAAACACGTCTGCTGACTACCTGGACGTACGAACGTCCTAACTGAGTACGTACGTCCTGACCAAAAGAAGTTCTCTGCTTCAGTGAACGTACGTACGTCCTAACTCGGTACGTACGTCCAGAACCCAGTAACTTTCCCTAGACAGACCTAAGAGACACAAGGACACGAGACGACCATGCGTACATCTTGGTTTTCCTAACAATGAATTCAAGGCGAGATAACCAAAGACACTTTGTCACAAAATTGATGTCAAACCACTTCGTGCCGGTTTCAATCTCCCCCTTTGACATTGATTTTGTGACAAAAACCTATGACTCTAATAGCACTTATAAAACGTGCTTACAATCCCAAACCATGGCATTTATAAAGCATGCCTACAAAAACTCTCGAAATAGAAACACATAACAAGTCACCAATTCTTGTTATCCAGGTTTAGGAAGATGCTTTAACCATCAGAGATCGAACGGAAGCAATCAAAGATTCAACAGAAGTTCCTTGAGCAACTCCCCCATACTTCATGAGCTCCAAACTTCATGAGCAACTCCCCCATACGTGTAGCATACCTGAAACATGACCCAAAAATAACCTAACAACAGGAAGACGATTGTTAGTAATTAGAGTCATAAATCTCCCCCTTTTTGTCACAACAAGTGAACAACTACAAACAAATAACCAAGCAAAAGAAATCAAAACCAAACAAAGAATACAAAACATATAAAATATAAAACGAACCCAACTTGTTAAAAGTTCAGAAAGTCAACCAAACAGAGAAATCCATAAACAGGAAAACCAAAAACGACAAAAGTAGAAAGCTCGAATTAACGAATTCGAAAAACCCTTTCCCAATGACCTAGAGGAAGCTTAGAGAAGTAAGCCTCCGCACGAGCCGAAGGTCGATTCCACCGAGCAATCACATGATCATCATAATCCTCCAACCATTCACTCGTACAAAACAACTCCTCAATTCTGCTGTCCAAGCCACAGTCGGTAAGTGGAGCAGCAAGATCTGGAACCTTCGGATAACCAACTAACTCCAAGATGTGATTTTGAAGATGTCCCGGTAATCTCTCCCAAGGATTGACACGAACCAAACAAGGATTAAGAAAAGGACGATGAATATAGTCATATCCATGGGGAACGCGACACAAACGACAAACCTTAGCATTGTTCTTGTACTCCATTACCATGAACGACACATAACCAACAGTCGGAACAAAAATTCCATGAAGTTCATATTCTGCCATAGAGAATTCTGAAGAACAAAGAGAGAATAGCAATAGGTAAGAAAACACAATATGAGTGAAAGAGAAGAAGACTCCCTATTTATAAGAAAAATAGGAGTAAACATAACATGGACCCAAAAAGAAAGGTCCATTACCTCAGAAAAATTTACTGCAAAACAAGGAAACCAACTTGAACTAATATGAAAATAGCAATATCCAAGAATATGTACAGTACAAAAAAAATAGAAACAAACCGATATAGCAAAAAAAATTTTAAGTACAAAAATGTGGAGAGTAAACCAGAAAAACCACTACTCGGAGTCCGAGGCACCATCACTCGGTTCACCATCACCCTCGTCCTCACTCTCTGAGTCATCACCATCACTCGCACCTTGAACTGGAGGCACCTCTTCCGGAAACGGAGGCAAGTCGGTGGGAGTGAAGTCCAGCTGTAGATGACGCATCTGAGCAACGGTCATCGCATGAATATCACTGATCATGACATCATGACGAGAGAGAATGACCCCAAAACGATCTAACCGAGCGTCCATATGGTCCTGATGACGTCGGAGAGAGGAAACCCGAGCATCAATGACTGCAACAGCCCGATTTCCCCTAGCAGAAACAGGGATGGGGCGTCCAGTGGTCAAGGCCCGATCGAAATCATCATGACGCACAAGTGCCCTACCTCCCCAAATGAGGTGGTGCGTCAGACGCGCACCCACGGACTCGAAAGCCAACTTACGAGACTGACAGCCCTTTTTAATAGCATTGACCCAGTCGTGGCCAACAAACTTTGGAGGGCTCACCCCCAAATACTGTCCCTGAAAACCCAAGTGCCTGAGAATTGTCATAATAAAGCTAGGGAAAGGAAGAGTACCCCTAGCTGCATCAATTTGAAGCATCCGATTGTAGATGACCTCAGAGAGATGAATATGGTACACCGACATACAAACCACCAATTTGACCATGTCGTCGGTCATAATTATCTTGTTGCCCTTGGTGGGGTAGATGTTGGAGTGAGCAACCATGTGCAGGAGGATGGCGCTGTAGTGCTTGGCATGATACCTTTCCGTGACACCATCAATAAACATCTGCTGAACTTGATTGACAAAGTCAATTTGAATTGTCTCCGGAACGGGCCATCTAACAGAGACAGCATCCTCAGGAATAAAGTCACCATTAATACCCAACGCCTCGCGTATCACCTTAGGAGAAATGGTGTATCGCCGACCTTCAATCAAGACGGAAAAACTCGATCGATTTTGCGAGGGTGTCTTTGTCTCATAGAAAGCTATCGTATGCTCAACCGAGTACTTGGTGATTGGTTGAGCCACCCTTAGCCAATTCCGAGTCTCAAAGAACAATGCGATATTGCCAAGTTGAGATGCCCCTAGAGGGGTGGCAGCAATGTCTCCCAAATCGAAGAACCGCTCGGGAACAATGGCCTTGGCTCGAGGATGAGCGCCAAGGGATGAGAGATGAGACGACGAACCCGGAGTGGAGCCTCTACCCCTAGGAGCGCGAGAAGAGGATGCCGCGTTGGAGGGAGTGGTGCGTGCGCGCTTGGAAGCCATTGTCTACACAATCACAAAACAAAAATGTAAGAGAATTGACAGAAAAGCCAATAAAAAATCATTGAGGCATTTCAACAAACACTTGATGTGCAGAAACGTGATATATGCTAATGACAACAATGTAGCAGTGGCAAGCATCCAAACACAAGACAAGAAACATGAATAACAAGAGAGAAGAGAGAAATAATCCTCAAGGTCGTTCACAACCAAAAGCAAGGCGAATCGAGTGTCGAAACACCGAGTTCCATGACGACAAAATGTAATCAAACAACCTTAAGCAACAAAACTATAAAGCAAGCCAAATAACCAACAAATCATTACAATAGAGAGGAGGGAAAGAACACAAGAAACACTTACAAGTGATAGTGAATGAGGATACCCAACAACTTAGCCGACAAACACACCGGAACAAGATGGTGACAAGGAAACAAAAAAAACAAATGCAAGGAAGGAGAAGAGTAGAAGAAGATCTCCTAATATGAGCAATGAAAAAACAAGATGGTAACTGCTTGTAGTGTGCCAAAGAAGAGGGAACACGATTTATATAACAGTTGGCCTATGGTTTAAAGCAAAATTTGAATTTAAACAGCAAATGGGCCGGACTGTATCAGGGACGTTCGTACGTCCTACAGACGTTCGTACGTCGGGACAAAATAAAAAAAAACATCTGCCAGACCCTACGTTCGTACGCTATAAACACGTTCGTACGTTGTAAATAGATCTGCCCACCTCAACGTTCGGACGTCATCAAAACGTTCGTACGACCCCCCCCCCCCCCCCCCTTTTTATTTTTTTTTTTTTATTTTTTTTTTTTTGTAAAAAAAAATAGAACCAACCTAACAGCTAGAAAATAAACCACACAACCCCAAAAACAAAAATTGAGAGACATCACAAGAAAGCACTTCTACGTATCATACGAATTCCAATTACAACCGAATATAGTTCAAACAAACCTCAACCACAAGAGAATGCAAAATCGAAGAACGACATCATACACCATGACATGGTAGTTACTAGAATGATGCAAGTATGTAGAAGAACCTGATAGACCAATACCAACCTCCGAAAAACAAACTAAAGACATGATCATAGAGAATATTGAAGGTCACTTGCAACTAGTCCAAAAACACACACTATTGTTTTTTTTTTTTTTTTTTTTTTTTTTGTAAACCATTGAAACAGATGCCATTCCCGTGTGGGAGTATGAAATATCTCCATCTTTTACCAGAACACGAGGGTAGGGTGTAGCCTACATCTTTTCGGCAAACACACTCAAGAAGTGCAATACCATGATAACGTGCAACACAAGAACTAACATCTCTTGAGTGCATCCGTCAGAGCATGACCCTCACAGCCCCAACGGGTTCTTAGCCAAATGAGTATGCTCTCAAGACATTCAAATGGCTGGGGATTTTGTGAGTCATTGACCACTTACAAGAGGTGAGAGAATAAAGAAAATAAAAACAACGATCATGAAAGAAACAACCATGGAAGACTGGAGTTATACATGTATTGAAAATGTCAAGCCAACCACATCGAAATGCATCATGCAAGAAACTACCAATACGAAGAGAGTATAATGTAACCCTACAACTATGCATGACACAAAGACAGTTGAGAACGCCAAACTAGAAACATCTGTAAAATGAAATCCACACAATAGAGAGTGTAGTATGTCCTCAATACCAACAACAACAATAAATGACCAAACCTAAGACATCCTAAACACAGACAGTTCCAATGACCACATTAGGTATATGAAAGCGGAAGAGGTGTAGTGACAATGAAGCAGTTATCAGATGAGCGACTACCAGATAACACCAAGATATGATTGGAATCAAAAACATCACACCTATTATCCTCAAACACAACCTTAAATTTAGCATCACATAACTGACTAATACTCAATAGATTTGACCTAAGACCCTTAACAAAAAGAAGCTCATGACTATTGAGCGATTCAACCTCAGAAAAGTTACCTTTACCTTCAACCGGAAGCAATTTACCATTACCAAACCTAACCTTACCTCCATAACCAAGAGTCAGGTTATCAATCAGAGTCTTATCACCTGTCATATGACGCGAACAACCGCTGTCAAGATACCATGATGAAGCCAATGGTTCAACCAAGCGAGCCATGTGAGACACCATTTTCCTGGATGCATCCATACTCCTATCCCAGAAATGTGGTGGTGGAGTAGGCATGGGTGTTGCTTGAGGACGATTTCCATAAGGAGAAGTTCTGGGTAAACCCCACGGAGCATAGCCATTCCACATGTATGGAGCCTGCATGGAGAAGGTGGAAGACTTGTTCCAATATGAGTTACCTGCAAAAGAAGGATGATGAGCAGGATACAAATTATTCCAACAAAAGGCAGAAGTGTGACCCATACGACCACATGTTAGACATTTAAAGCCTTTGTGTCTAGAGTTCTTTTTCCGAACTTGCTTCACATGAGTAACCTTGGGTGGTGATACCACACTAGGCACCTGCACAGGAGCAGGAATAGCGACACTTGTTGGTCGCACAAAGGTAGTGCGGGAAGTGCTAGCAGTAGCAAGGGGAACAGAGGTGTCATAACCTAAACCAGATTTATCTGAATGGGATTTACCGCTTCCCAACAGAGAGTTTAGATTAGCACTTGCTTTACCAAACCCAACCAATTGTTTGTTAGCAGCAAACAACTCAGCCTTTACTCTCTCATGCTCCAGTACAAGGGATCGATACCGTGTTTCAAGATCATTATTCAGTTTTTCCAGAGTGACAATACGCACTTGGAAATCCTCCTTTTCCTTCACAAATTCTCCCTTCAACATGTTGGAATCACCTGTAAGGTTGCATATATCCTGTCCAAAGCTCTCTACCTGATCCTGCAAGACGGTGTTAGTTTTTTCAAGCAACTTTACTTGTTGCATAGAAAACTTATACATGTCACATAATTCACTAGTAGTAGCATGAACACCAGAATCAGAAACATTAATATCAGTAGAAGAGGATACAATACCTCCTGGATGTTCATCCAGGGATGCACTGAAGACCACATAATTTGAGACAACATTTGAGAGATTCCCATCATCATCATCATCTGAATCATCCCATGTTACTGTGAGATTCGCTTTGGAATTATCACCAGGTTTACGATCAACCTTCTTATCACATTCATTTGCAAAGTGTCCATAATCACGACACTTGTAACATTGGACATCTTTACGATCAACTCGAGCTCTTCTCCCATCCACAGAGAACCGCTCAAAACCACGACTTCTAGGAGCATTTGAGGAATCAAGAAATCGCTTTCGAGGATCTCGATTCTGTTGATATTTCAGAATCTTCTGAAAGCTACGTGACAGGAACGCATAGTTATCATCCACATCCTGTTCTTCATCATCAGAAGGTCCTGTGGAAGGTTCTTTAGACGATGTAGCTTTGAATGCTACAGATTTGTTCTTCAAAGGTTCTTCCAAAGCCTGTTCCATCTCACATGTCCTTAGTTTGCCAGCAAGTGTCTCGATGGACATGTTCTTAATCACATTACTTTCAGTGATGGCATCCTTTCGTGAACGAAACCGAGGAGGCAAAGCACGCAAAATCTTACGGACCACCTGTGTGTCAGTATATGCATGACCAATAGCCGCACTGCAGTTGATGATGTCTTGGAGACGAATAAAGAAATCATCAAAAGTCTCAGAATTATCCATCCGGAGATTCTCAAACTGAGATGTTAACAGTTCCAGCTTACTTTCTTTGACTGTTTCGTCACCTTCATGTGTACAGATAAGCCTGTTCCATGCATCTTTAGCCTCTTCACAGCCCTGCACCCTACGAAACTCACTAGCATTTAATGCCATGAAAATAGCATTGAGTGCCTTGTTGTTATAATTTGCCAACAACTTCTGTTCAGGCGTCCACTTTTCACGTGGCGTCAGTGATGTAACAGCAGTATCATCAGTACCTGTAGTAGTCAGAGGTTCTTTCCACCCTGTGACAACAGAAAGCCAGACTTCTTCTCCTAAAGCTTGGAGATAAGCTCGCATACGTACTTTCCAATGACCAAAGTCCTTTCCACTGAATTGTGGAGGAAGACTTGAAGTAGCAGACTTGTGAGAATCCATAAAGCACTATTGATCGTTAGCGTGAGCCTTTACGCTCCTTAACCAGCCCCCAGCGACTGATACCAATTGAGAAACTACAAATAGTGCTGCACTCACTGCGAGTTGATACTCCTGGTTATCTCTAACACCTTGACTTCACCAGAGCACCTTGATGTACGCACAAGACACTCGACTTCTTGATGAACACACAAGAAGACTCGAAGCCGAATTCACAATAACTCTTCAAGATCACAAAGATATGAATTGGGAAAAGGGGGAAGAAAGGGAATTGAGTTCAATAGCCACAAACAAATTTACTATCACAAACCTAACCAAAACACATGAACAAGAAGAAGGTTGGACGGCCAAAGAACTATCTTGTTCTGTAGAAGAGAAACCCTATTTATACTTAGGGTTGAAAACCTAGGAAAATGGGCCGAAACTGTGCAAACCGACTTTGGACGTTCGTACGTCGATATGACGTTCGAACGTCGCCACACAAAAATAAGCCTGCTGCCTAACATGACGTACGAACGCTCTAAACCGGTACGTACGTCTCCATACGAAAACACGTCTGCTGACTACCTGGACGTACGAACGTCCTAACTGAGTACGTACGTCCTGACCAAAAGAAGTTCTCTGCTTCAGTGAACGTACGTACGTCCTAACTCGGTACGTACGTCCAGAACCCAGTAACTTTCCCTAGACAGACCTAAGAGACACAAGGACACGAGACGACCATGCGTACATCTTGGTTTTCCTAACAATGAATTCAAGGCGAGATAACCAAAGACACTTTGTCACAAAATTGATGTCAAACCACTTCGTGCCGGTTTCACTTAGGTGTATCGTTTTCCATTGGGAAACATTTGTGTTTCGTCCTCTTATAAGTTCAGAACAAAAATCGAGTACATACAAAGCCGAATGTCCGGACAAAACACCGTTCCCATGGTCCAAATGTTCTATATTGGCCTTAAAACGCCCCGACTAAGCCTCGTAGATCTTGAGGTTTTAGATTCCAAAACAAGTGAGTTTCGTCCATTTCCAAGTTCGGACCGAAATTCGAGTAAATGCCGACCGAACGGACGGACATAAATCCCGTTTTTACGGACGGAACGTTGTTTTTTTCACCTTAGAACGCCCCGAGTTAAGTAATGGAGTGGCTAGTCTCTTAGGTGTATCGTTTTCCATTGGGAACCATTTGTGTTTCGTCCACTTATAACTTCAGAACAAAAATCGAGTACATACAAAGCCGAATTTCCGGACAAAACACCGTTCCCATGGTCCAAATGTTCTATATTGGCCTTAAAACTCCCCGACTAAGCCTTGTAGATCTTGAGGTTTTAGGTTCGAAAACAAGTGAGTTTGGTCCATTTCCAAGTTCGGACCGAAAACGGAGTAAATGCCGATCGAACGGACGGCCATAAATCTCGTTTTTACGGACGGAACGTTGTTTTTTCACCTTAGAAAGCCCCGAGTTAAGTAATGGAGTGGCTTGTCTCTTAGGTGTATCGTTTTCCATTGTGAAACAACTATGTTTCGTCCACTTATAAGTTCGGAACAATAATCGAGTACATACCAAGTCGAATGTCCGGACAAAACACCGTTCCCATGGTCCAAATGTTCTATATTGGCCTTAAAACGCCCCGACTAAGCCTTGTAGATCTTGAGGTTTTAGATTCCAAAACAAGTGAGTTTCGTCCATTTCCAAGTTCGGACCGAAAACCGAGTAAATGCCGATCGAACGGACGGCCATAAATCTCGTTTTTACGGACGGAACGTTGTTTTTTCACATTAGAACGCCCCGAGTTAAGTAATGGAGTGGCTAGTCTCTTAGGTGTATCGTTTTCCATTGGGAAACATTTGTGTTTCGTCCACTTATTAGTTCAGAACAAAAATCGAGTACATACAAAGCCGAATGTCCGGACAAAACACCGTTCCCATGGTCCAAATGTTCTATATTGGCCTTAAAACGTCCCGACTAAGCCTTGTAGATCTTGAGGTTTAAGATTCCAAAACAAGTGAGTTTCGTCCATTTCCAACTTCGGACCGAAATCCGAGTAAATGCCGACCGAACGGACGGAGATAAATCTCGTTTTTACGGATGGAACGTTGTTTTTTCACCTTAGAACGCCCCGAGTTAATTAATGGAGTGGCTAGTCTCTTAGGTGTATCGTTTTCCATTGGGAAACATTTGTGTTTCGTCCACTTATAAGTTCAGAACAAAAATCGAGTACATACAAAGCCGAATGTCCGGACAAAACACCGTTCCCATGGTCCAAATGTTCTATATTGGCCTTAAAACGCCCCGACTAAGCCTTGTAGATCTTGAGGTTTTAGATTCCAAAACAAGTGAGTTTCGTCCATTTCCAAGTTCGGACCGAAATCCGAGTAAATGCCGACCGAACGGACGAAAATAAATCTCGTTTTTACGGACGGAACGTTGTTTTTTCACCTTAGAACGCCCCGAGTTAAGTAATGGAGTGGCTAGTCTCTTAGGTGTATCGTTTTCCATTGGGAAACATTTGTGTTTCGTCCTCTTATAATTTCAGAACAAAAATCGAGTACATACAAAGCCGAATGTCCGGACAAAACACCGTTCCCATGGTCCAAATGTTCTATATTGGCCTTAAAACGCCCCGACTAAGCCTTGTAGATCTTGAGGTTTTAGATTCCAAAACAAGTGAGTTTCGTCCATTTCCAAGTTCGGACCGAAAACCGAGTAAATGCCGATCGAACGGACGACCATAAACCTCGTTTTTACGGACGGAACGTTGTTTTTTCACCTTAGAACGCCCCGAGTTAAGTAATGGAGTGGCTAGTCTCTTAGGTGTATCGTATTCCATTGGGAAACATTTGTGTTTCGTCCACTTATAAGTTAAGAACAAAAATCGAGTACATACAAAGCCGAATGTCCGGACAAAACACCGTTCCCCTGGTCCAAATGTTCTATATTGGCCTTAAAACTCCCCGACTAAGCCTTGTAGATCTTGAGGTCTTAGATTCCAAAACAAGTGAGTTTCGTCCATTTCCAAGTTCGGACCGAAAACCGAGTAAATGCCGATCGAACGGACGGCCATAAATCTCGTTTTTACGGACGGAACGTTGTTTTTTCACCTTAGAAAGCCCCGAGTTAAGTAATGGAGTGGCTTGTCTCTTAGGTGTATCGCTTTCCATTGTGAAACAACTGTGTTTCGTCCACTTATAAGTTCGGAACAATAATCGAGTACATACCAAGCCGAATGTCCGGACAAAACACCGTTCCCATGGTCCAAATGTTCTATATTGGCCTTAAAACGCCCCGACTAAGCCTTGTAGATCTTGAGGTTTTAGATTCCAAAACAAGTGAGTTTCGTCCATTTCCAAGTTCGGACCGAAAACCGAGTAAATGCCGATCGAACGGACGGCCATAAATCTCGTTTTTACGGACGGAACGTTGTTTTTTCACCTTAGAACGCCCCGAGTTAAGTAATGGAGTGGCTAGTCTCTTGGGTGTATCGTTTTCCTTTGGGAAACATTTGTGTTTCGTCCACTTATAAGTTCAGAACAAAAATCGAGTACATACAAAGCCGAATGTCCGGACAAAACACCGTTCCCCTGGTCCAAATGTTCTATATTGGCCTTAAAACTCCCCGACTAAGCCTTGTAGATCTTGAGGTCTTAGATTCCAAAACAAGTGAGTTTCGTCCATTTCCAAGTTCGGACCGAAAACCGAGTAAATGCCGATCGAACGGACGGCCATAAATCTCGTTTTTACGGACGGAACGTTGTTTTTTCACCTTAGAAAGCCCCGAGTTAAGTAATGGAGTGGCTTGTCTCTTAGGTGTATCGTTTTCCATTGTGAAACAACTGTGTTTCGTCCACTTATAAGTTCGGAACACTAATCGAGTACATACCAAGCCGAATGTCCGGACAAAACACCGTTCCCATGGTCCAAATGTTCTATATTGGCCTTAAAAAGCCCCGACTAAGCCTTGTAGATCTTGAGGTTTTAGATTCCAAAACAAGTGAGTTTCGTCCATTTCCAAGTTCGGACCGAAAACCGAGTAAATGCCGATCGAACGAACGGCCATAAATCTCGTTTTTACGGACGGAACGTTGTTTTTTCACCTTAGAACGCCCCGAGTTAAGTAATGGAGTGGCTAGTCTCTTAGGTGTATCGTTTTCCATTGGGAAACATTTGTGTTTCGTCCACTTATAAGTTCAGAACAAAAATCGAGTACATACAAAGCCGAATGTCCGGACAAAACACCGTTCCCATGGTCCAAATGTTCTATATTGGCCTTAAAACGTCCCGACTAAGCCTCGTAGATCTTGAGGTTTAAGATTCCAAAACAAGTGAGTTTCGTCCATTTCCAACTTCGGACCGAAATCCGAGTAAATGCCGACCGAACGGACGGACATAAATCTCGTTTTTACGGATGGAACGTTGTTTTTTCACCTTAGAACGCCCCGAGTTAATTAATGGAGTGGCTAGTCTCTTAGGTGTATCGTTTTCCATTGGGAAACATTTGTGTTTCGTCCACTTATAAGTTCAGAACAAAAATCGAGTACATACAAAGCCGAATGTCCGGACAAAACACCGTTCCCATGGTCCAAATGTTCTATATTGGCCTTAAAACGCCCCGACTAAGCCTTGTAGATCTTGAGGTTTTAGATTCCAAAACAAGTGAGTTTCGTCCATTTCCAAGTTCGGACCGAAATCCGAGTAAATGCCGACCGAACGGACGAAAATAAATCTCGTTTTTACGGACGGAACGTTGTTTTTTCACCTTAGAACGCCCCGAGTTAAGTAATGGAGTGGCTAGTCTCTTAGGTGTATCGTTTTCCATTGGGAAACATTTGTGTTTCGTCCTCTTATAAGTTCAGAACAAAAATCGAGTACATACAAAGCCGAATGTCCGGACAAAACACCGTTCCCATGGTCCAAATGTTCTATATTGGCCTTAAAACGCCCCGACTAAGCCTCGTAGATCTTGAGGTTTTAGATTCCAAAACAAGTGAGTTTCGTCCATTTCCAAGTTCGGACCGAAATTCGAGTAAATGCCGACCGAACGGACGGTCATAAATCTCGTTTTTACGGACGGAACGTTGTTTTTTCACCTTAGAACGCCCCGAGTTAAGTAATGGAGTGGCTAGTCTCTTAGGTGTATCGATTTCCATTGGGAACCATTTGTGTTTCGTCCACTTATAACTTCAGAACAAAAATCGAGTACATACAAAGCCGAATTTCCGGACAAAACACCGTTCCCATGGTCCAAATGTTCTATATTGGCCTTAAAACTCCCCGACTAAGCCTTGTAGATCTTGAGGTTTTAGGTTCGAAAACAAGTGAGTTTGGTCCATTTCCAAGTTCGGACCGAAAACCGAGTAAATGCCGATCGAACGGACGGCCATAAATCTCGTTTTTACGGACGGAACGTTGTTTTTTCACCTTAGAAAGCCCCGAGTTAAGTAATGGAGTGGCTTGTCTCTTAGGTGTATCGTTTTCCATTGTGAAACAACTGTGTTTCGTCCACTTATAAGTTCGGAACAATAATCGAGTACATACCAAGCCGAATGTCCGGACAAAACACCGTTCCCATGATCCAAATGTTCTATATTGGCCTTAAAACGCCCCGACTAAGCCTTGTAGATCTTGAGGTTTTAGATTCCAAAACAAGTGAGTTTCGTCCATTTCCAAGTTCGGACCGAAAACCGAGTAAATGCCGATCGAACGGACGGCCATAAATCTCGTTTTTACGGACGGAACGTTGTTTTTTCACCTTAGAACGCCCCGAGTTAAGTAATGGAGTGGCTAGTCTCTTAGGTGTATCGTATTCCATTGGGAAACATTTGTGTTTCGTCCACATATAAGTTAAGAACAAAAATCAAGTACATACAAAGCCGAATGTCCAGACAAAACATCGTTCCCCTGGTCCAAATGTTCTATATTGGCCTTAAAACTCCCCGACTAAGCCTTGTAGATCTTGAGGTCTTAGATTCCAAAACAAGTGAGTTTCGTCCATTTCCAAGTTCGGACCGAAAACCGAGTAAATGCCGATCGAACGGACGGGTATAAATCTCGTTTTTACGGACGGAACGTTGTTTTTTCACCTTAGAAAGCCCCGAGTTAAGTAATGGAGTGGCTTGTCTCTTAGGTGTATCGTTTTCCATTGTGAAACAACTGTGTTTCGTCCACTTATAAGTTCGGAACAATAATCGAGTACATACCAAGCCGAATGTCCGGACAAAACACCGTTCCCATGGTCCAAATGTTCTATATTGGCCTTAAAACGCCCCGACTAAGCCTTGTAGATCATGAGGTTTTAGATTCCAAAACAAGTGAGTTTCATCCATTTCCAAGTTCGGACCAAAAACCGAGTAAATGCCGATCGAACGGACGGCCATAAATCTCGTTTTTACGGACGGAACGTTGTTTTTTCACCTTAGAACGCCCCGAGTTAAGTAATGGAGTGGCTAGTCTCTTAGGTGTATCGTTTTCCATTGGGAAACATTTGTGTTTCGTCCACTTATAAGTTCAGAACAAAAATCGAGTACATACAAAGCCGAATGTCCGGACAAAACACCGTTCCCATGGTCCAAATGTTCTATATTGGCCTTAAAACGTCCCGACTAAGCCTTATAGATCTTGAGGTTTAAGATTCAAAAACAAGTGAGTTTCGTCCATTTCCAACTTCGGACCGAAATCCGAGTAAATGCCGACCGAACGGACGGACATAAATCTCGTTTTTACGGATGGAACGTTGTTTTTTCACCTTAGAACGCCCCGAGTTAATTAATGGAGTGGCTAGTCTCTTAGGTGTATCGTTTTCCATTGGGAAACATTTGTGTTTCGTCCACTTATAAGTTCAGAACAAAAATCGAGTACATACAAAGCCGAATGTCCGGACAAAACACCGTTCCCATGGTCCAAATGTTCTATATTGGCCTTAAAACGCCCCGACTAAGCCTTGTAGATCTTGAGGTTTTAGATTCCAAAACAAGTGAGTTTCGTCCATTTCCAAGTTCGGACCGAAATCCGAGTAAATGCCGACCGAACGGACGAACATAAATCTCGTTTTTACGGACGGAACGTTGTTTTTTCACCTTAGAACGCCCCGAGTTAAGTAATGGAGTGGCTAGTCTCTTAGGTGTATCGTTTTCCATTGGGAAACATTTGTGTTTCGTCCTCTTATAAGTTCAGAACAAAAATCGAGTACATACAAAGCCGAATGTCCGGACAAAACACCGTTCCCATGGTCCAAATGTTCTATATTGGCCTTAAAACGCCCCGACTAAGCCTCGTAGATCTTGAGGTTTTAGATTCCAAAACAAGTGAGTTTCGTCCATTTCCAAGTTCGGACCGAAATTCGAGTAAATGCCGACCGAACGGACGGACATAAATCCCGTTTTTACGGACGGAACGTTGTTTTTTCACCTTAGAACGCCCCGAGTTAAGTAATGGAGTGGCTAGTCTCTTAGGTGTATCGTTTTCCATTGGGAACCATTTGTGTTTCGTCCACTTATAACTTCAGAACAAAAATCGAGTACATACAAAGCCGAATTTCCGGACAAAACTCCGTTCCCATGGTCCAAATGTTCTATATTGGCCTTAAAACTCCCCGACTAAGCCTTGTAGATCTTGAGGTTTTAGGTTCGAAAACAAGTGAGTTTGGTCCATTTCCAAGTTCGGACCGAAAACCGAGTAAATGCCGATCGAACGGACGGCCATAAATCTCGTTTTTACGGACGGAACGTTGTTTTTTCACCTTAGAAAGCCCCGAGTTAAGTAATGGAGTGGCTTGTCTCTTAGGTGTATCGTTTTCCATTGTGAAACAACTGTGTTTCGTCCACTTATAAGTTCGGAACAATAATCGAGTACATACCAAGTCGAATGTCCGGACAAAACACCGTTCCCATGGTCCAAATGTTCTATATTGGCCTTAAAACGCCCCGACTAAGCCTTGTAGATCTTGAGGTTTTAGATTCCAAAACAAGTGAGTTTCGTCCATTTCCAAGTTCGGACCGAAAACCGAGTAAATGCCGATCGAACGGACGGCCATAAATCTCGTTTTTACGGACGGAACGTTGTTTTTTCACATTAGAACGCCCCGAGTTAAGTAATGGAGTGGCTAGTCTCTTAGGTGTATCGTTTTCCATTGGGAAACATTTGTGTTTCGTCCACTTATAAGTTCAGAACAAAAATCGAGTACATACAAAGCCGAATGTCCGGACAAAACACCGTTCCCATGGTCCAAATGTTCTATATTGGCCTTAAAACGTCCCGACTAAGCCTTGTAGATCTTGAGGTTTAAGATTCCAAAACAAGTGAGTTTCGTCCATTTCCAAGTTCGGACCGAAATCCGAGTAAATGCCGACCGAACGGACGGAGATAAATCTCGTTTTTACCGATGGAACGTTGTTTTTTCACCTTAGAACGCCCCGAGTTAATTAATGGAGTGGCTAGTCTCTTAGGTGTATCGTTTTCCATTGGGAAACATTTGTGTTTCGTCCACTTATAAGTTCAGAACAAAAATCGAGTACATACAAAGCCGAATGTCCGGACAAAACACCGTTCCCATGGTCCAAATGTTCTATATTGGCCTTAAAACGCCCCGACTAAGCCTTGTAGATCTTGAGGTTTTAGATTCCAAAACAAGTGAGTTTCGTCCATTTCCAAGTTCGGACCGAAATCCGAGTAAATGCCGACCGAACGGACGAACATAAATCTCGTTTTTACGGACGGAACGTTGTTTTTTCACCTTAGAACGCCCCGAGTTAAGTAATGGAGTGGCTAGTCTCTTAGGTGTATCGTTTTCCATTGGGAAACATTTGTGTTTCGTCCTCTTATAAGTTCAGAACAAAAATCGAGTACATACAAAGCCGAATGTCCGGACAAAACACCGTTCCCATGGTCCAAATGTTCTATATTGGCCTTAAAACGCCCCGACTAAGCCTCGTAGATCTTGAGGTTTTAGATTCCAAAACAAGTGAGTTTCGTCCATTTCCAAGTTCGGACCGAAATTCGAGTAAATGCCGACCGAACGGACGGACATAAATCCCGTTTTTACGGACGGAACGTTGTTTTTTCACCTTAGAACGCCCCGAGTTAAGTAATGGAGTGGCTAGTCTCTTAGGTGTATCGTTTTCCATTGGGAACCATTTGTGTTTCGTCCACTTATAACTTCAGAACAAAAATCGAGTACATACAAAGCCGAATTTCCGGACAAAACACCGTTCCCATGGTCCAAATGTTCTATATTGGCCTTAAAACTCCCCGACTAAGCCTTGTAGATCTTGAGGTTTTAGGTTCGAAAACAAGTGAGTTTGGTCCATTTCCAAGTTCGGACCGAAAACCGAGTAAATGCCGATCGAACGGACGGCCATAAATCTCGTTTTTACGGACGGAACGTTGTTTTTTCACCTTAGAAAGCCCCGAGTTAAGTAATGGAGTGGCTTGTCTCTTAGGTGTATCGTTTTCCATTGTGAAACAACTGTGTTTCGTCCACTTATAAGTTCGGAACAATAATCGAGTACATACCAAGTCGAATGTCCGGACAAAACACCGTTCCCATGGTCCAAATGTTCTATATTGGCCTTAAAACGCCCCGACTAAGCCTTGTAGATCTTGAGGTTTTAGATTCCAAAACAAGTGAGTTTCGTCCATTTCCAAGTTCGGACCGAAAACCGAGTAAATGCCGATCGAACGGACGGCCATAAATCTCGTTTTTACGGACGGAACGTTGTTTTTTCACATTAGAACGCCCCGAGTTAAGTAATGGAGTGGCTAGTCTCTTAGGTGTATCGTTTTCCATTGGGAAACATTTGTGTTTCGTCCACTTATAAGTTCAGAACAAAAATCGAGTACATACAAAGCCGAATGTCCGGACAAAACACCGTTCCCATGGTCCAAATGTTCTATATTGGCCTTAAAACGTCCCGACTAAGCCTTGTAGATCTTGAGGTTTAAGATTCCAAAACAAGTGAGTTTCGTCCATTTCCAAGTTCGGACCGAAATCCGAGTAAATGCCGACCGAACGGACGGAGATAAATCTCGTTTTTACGGATGGAACGTTGTTTTTTCACCTTAGAACGCCCCGAGTTAATTAATGGAGTGGCTAGTCTCTTAGGTGTATCGTTTTCCATTGGGAAACATTTGTGTTTCGTCCACTTATAAGTTCAGAACAAAAATCGAGTACATACAAAGCCGAATGTCCGGACAAAACACCGTTCCCATGGTCCAAATGTTCTATATTGGCCTTAAAACGCCCCGACTAAGCCTCGTAGATCTTGAGGTTTTAGATTCCAAAACAAGTGAGTTTCGTCCATTTCCAAGTTCGGACCGAAATTCGAGTAAATGCCGACCGAACGGACGGTCATAAATCTCGTTTTTACGGACGGAACGTTGTTTTTTCACCTTAGAACGCCCCGAGTTAAGTAATGGAGTGGCTAGTCTCTTAGGTGTATCGATTTCCATTGGGAACCATTTGTGTTTCGTCCACTTATAACTTCAGAACAAAAATCGAGTACATACAAAGCCGAATTTCCGGACAAAACACCGTTCCCATGGTCCAAATGTTCTATATTGGCCTTAAAACTCCCCGACTAAGCCTTGTAGATCTTGAGGTTTTAGGTTCGAAAACAAGTGAGTTTGGTCCATTTCCAAGTTCGGACCGAAAACCGAGTAAATGCCGATCGAACGGACGGCCATTAATCTCGTTTTTACGGACGGAACGTTGTTTTTTCACCTTAGAAAGCCCCGAGTTAAGTAATGGAGTGGCTTGTCTCTTTGGTGTATCGTTTTCCATTGTGAAACAACTGTGTTTCGTCCACTTATAAGTTCGGAACAATAATCGAGTACATACCAAGCCGAATGTCCGGACAAAACACCGTTCCCATGGTCCAAATGTTCTATATTGGCCTTAAAACGCCCCGACTAAGCCTTGTAGATCTTGAGGTTTTAGATTCCAAAACAAGTGAGTTTCGTCCATTTCCAAGTTCGGACCGAAAACCAAGTAAATGCCGATCGAACGGACGGCCATAAATCTCGTTTTTACGGACGGTTTGTTGTTTTTTCACCTTAGAACGCCCCGAGTTAAGTAATGGAGTGGCTAGTCTCTTAGGTGTATCGTATTCCATTAGGAAACATTTGTGTTTCGTCCACTTATAAGTTAAGAACAAAAATCGAGTACATACAAAGCCGAATGTCCGGACAAAACACCGTTCCCCTGGTCCAAATGTTCTATATTGGCCTTAAAACTCCCCGACTAAGCCTTGTAGATCTTGAGGTCTTAGATTCCAAAACAAGTGAGTTTCGTCCATTCCCAAGTTCGGACCGAAAACCGAGTAAATGCCGATCGAACGGACGGCCATAAATCTCGTTTTTACGGACGGAACGTTGTTTTTTCACCTTAGAAAGCCCCGAGTTAAGTAATGGAGTGGCTTGTCTCTTAGGTGTATCGTTTTCCATTGTGAAACAACTGTGTTTCGTCCACTTATAAGTTCGGTACAATAATCGAGTACATACCAAGCCGAATGTCCGGACAAAACACCGTTCCCATGGTCCAAATGTTCTATATTGGCCTTAAAACGCCCCGACTAAGCCTTGTAGATCATGAGGTTTTAGATTCCAAAACAAGTGAGTTTCATCCATTTCCAAGTTCGGACCGAAAACCGAGTAAATGCCGATCGAACGGACGGCCATAAATCTCGTTTTTACGGACGGAACGTTGTTTTTTCACCTTAGAACGCCCCGAGTTAAGTAATGGAGTGGCTAGTCTCTTAGGTGTATCGTTTTCCATTGGGAAACATTTGTGTTTCGTCCACTTATAAGTTCAGAACAAAAATCGAGTACATACAAAGCCGAATGTCCGGACAAAACACCGTTCCCATGGTCCAAATGTTCTATATTGGCCTTAAAACGCCCCGACTAAGCCTTGTAGATCTTGAGGTTTTAGATTCCAAAACATGTGAGTTTCGTCCATTTCCAAGTTCGGACCGAAATCCGAGTAAATGCCGACCGAACGGACGAACATAAATCTCGTTTTTACGGACGGAACGTTGTTTTTTCACCTTAGAACGCCCCGAGTTAAGTAATGGAGTGGCTAGTCTCTTAGGTGTATCGTTTTCCATTGGGAAACATTTGTGTTTCGTCCTCTTATAAGTTCAGAACAAAAATCGAGTACATACAAAGCCGAATGTCCGGACAAAACACCGTTCCCATGGTCCAAATGTTCTATATTGGCCTTAAAACGCCCCGACTAAGCCTCGTAGATCTTGAGGTTTTAGATTCCAAAACAAGTGAGTTTCGTCCATTTCCAAGTTCGGACCGAAATTCGAGTAAATGCCGACCGAACGGACGGACATAAATCTCGTTTTTACGGACGGAACGTTGTTTTTTCACCTTAGAACGCCCCGAGTTAAGTAATGGAGTGGCTAGTCTCTTAGGTGTATCGTTTTCCATTGGGAACCATTTGTGTTTCGTCCACTTATAACTTCAGAACAAAAATCGAGTACATACAAAGCCGAATTTCCGGACAAAACACCGTTCCCATGGTCCAAATGTTCTATATTGGCCTTAAAACTCCCCGACTAAGCCTTGTAGATCTTGAGGTTTTAGGTTCGAAAACAAGTGAGTTTGGTCCATTTCCAAGTTCGGACAGAAAACCGAGTAAATGCCGATCGAACGGACGGCCATAAATCTCGTTTTTACGGACGGAACGTTGTTTTTTCACCTTAGAAAGCCCCGAGTTAAGTAATGGAGTGGCTTGTCTCTTAGGTGTATCGTTTTCCATTGTGAAACAACTGTGTTTCGTCCACTTATAAGTTCGGAACAATAATCGAGTACATACCAAGCCGAATGTCCGGACAAAACACCGTTCCCATGTCCAAATGTTCTATATTGGCCTTAAAACGCCCCGACTAAGCCTTGTAGATCTTGAGGTTTTAGATTCCAAAACAAGTGAGTTTCGTCCATTTCCAACTTCGGACCGAAAACCGAGTAAATGCCGATCGAACGGACGGCCATAAATCTCGTTTTTACGGACGGAACGTTGTTTTTTCACCTTAGAACGCCCCGAGTTAAGTAATGGAGTGGCTAGTCTCTTAGGTGTATCGTTTTCCATTGGGAAACATTTGTGTTTCGTCCACTTGTAAGTTCAGAACAAAAATCGAGTACATACAAAGCCGAATGTCCAGACAAAACACCGTTCCCATGGTCCAAATGTTCTATATTGGCCTTAAAACGCCCCGACTAAGCCTCGTAGATCTTGAGGTTTTAGATTCCAAAACAAGTGAGTTTCGTCCATTTCCAAGTTCGGACTGAAATCCGAGTAAATGTCGAACGAACGGACGGACATAAATCTCTTTTTTACGGACGGAACGTTGTTTTTTCACCTTAGAACACCCCGAGTTAAGTAATGGAGTGGCTAGTCTCTTAGGTGTATCGTTTTCCATTGGGAAACATTTGTGTTTCGTCCACTTATAAGTTTAGAACAAAAATCGAGTACATACAAAGCCGAATGTCCGGGCAAAACACCGTTCCCTTGGTCCAAATGTTCTATATTGGCCTTAAAACGCCCCGACTAAGCCTTGTAGATCTTGAGGTTTTAGATTCCAAAACAAGTGAGTTTCGTCCATTTCCAAGTTTGGACCGAAAACCGAGTAAATGCCGATCGAACGGACGGCCATAAATCTCGTTTTTACGGACGGAACGTTGTTTTTTCACCTTAGAACGCCCCGAGTTAAGTAATGGAGTGGCTAGTCTCTTAGGTGCATCGTTTTCCATTGGGAAACATTTGTGTTTCGTCCACTTATAAGTTCAGAACAAAAATCGAGTACATACAAAGCCGAATGTCCCGACAAAACACCGTTCCAATTGTCCAAATGTTCTATATTGGCCTTAAAACGCCCCGACTAAGCCTCGTAGATCTTGAGGTTTTAGATTCCAAAACAAGTGAGTTTCGTCCATTTCCAAGTTCGGACCGAAATCCTAGTAAATTCCGATCGAACGGACGGACATAAATCTCGTTTTTACGGACGGAACGTTGTTTTTTCACCTTAGAACACCCCGAGTTAAGTAATGGAGTGGCTTGTCTCTTAGGTGTATCGTTTTCCATTGTGAAACAACTGTGTTTCGTCCACTTATAAGTTTAGAACAAAAATCGAGTACATACAAAGCCGAATGTCCGGACAAAACACCGTTCCCCTGGTCCAAATGTTCTATATTGGCCTTAAAACGCCCCGACTAAGCCTTGTAGATCTTGAGGTTTTAGATTCCAAAACAAGTGAGTTTCGTCCATTTCCAAGTTCGGACCGAAAACCGAGTAAATGCCGATCGAACGGACGCCCATAAATCTCGTTTTTACGGACGGAACGTTGTTTTTTCACCTTAGAACGCCCCGAGTTAAGTAATGGAGTGGCTAGTCTCTTAGGTGTATCGTTTTCCATTGGGAAACATTTGTGTTTCGTCCACTTATAAGTTCAGAACAAAAATCGAGTACATACAAAGCCGAATGTCCGGACAAAACACCGTTCCCATGGTCCAAATGTTCTATATTGGCCTTAAAACGCCCCTACTAAGCCTCGTAGATCTTGAAGTTTTAGATTCCAAAACAAGTGAGTTTCGTCCATTTCCAAGTTCGGACCGAAATTCGAGTAAATGCCGACCGAACGGACGGACATAAATCTCGTTTTTACGGACCGAACGTTGTTTTTTCACCTTAGAACGCCCCAAGTTAAGTAATGGAGTGGCTAGTCTCTTAGGTGTATCGTTTTCCATTGGGAACCATTTGTGTTTGAACACTTATAACTTCAGAACAAAAATCGAGTACATACAAAGCCGAATTTCCGGACAAAACACCGTTCCCATGGTCCAAATGTTCTATATTGGCCTTAAAACGTCCCGACTAAGCCTTGTAGATCTTGAGGTTTTAGGTTCGAAAACAAGTGAGTTTGGTCCATTTCCAAGTTCGGACCGAAAACCGAGTAAATGCCGATCGAACGGACGGACATAAATCTCGTTTTTACGGACGGAACGTTGTTTTTTCACCTTAGAACACCCCGAGTTAAGTAATGGAGTTGCTTGTCTCGTAGGTGTATCGTTTTCCATTGTGAAACAACTGTGTTTCGTCCACTTATAAGTTCGGAACAATGATCGAGTACATACCAAGCCGAATGTCCGGACAAAACACCGTTCCCATGGTCCAAATGTTCTATATTGGCCGTAAAACGCCCCGAATAAGCCTTGTAGATCTTGAGGTTTTAGATTCCAAAACAAGTGAGTTTCGTCCATTTCCAAGTTCGGACCGTAATCCGAGTAAATGCCGAAGGAACGGATGGATATAAATTTCGTTTTTACGGACGGAACGTTGTTTTTTCACCTTAGAACGCCCCGAGTTAAGTAATGGAGTGGCTAGTCTCTTAGGTGTATCATTTTCCATTGGGAAACATTTGTGTTTCGTCCACTTATAAGTTCAGAACAAAAATTGAGTACATACAAAGCCGAATGTCCAGACAAAACACCGTTCCCATGGTCCAAATGTTCTATATTGGCCTTAAAACGCCCCGACTAAGACTCGTAGATCTTGAGGTTTTAGATTCCAAAACAAGTGAGTTTCGTCCATTTCCAAGTTCGGACCGAAATCCGAGTAAATGTCGAACGAACGGACGGACATAAATCTCTTTTTTACGGACGGAACGTTGTTTTTTCACCTTAGAACACCCCGAGTTAAGTAATGGAGTGGCTAGTCTCTTAGGTGTATCGCTTTCCATTGGGAAACATTTGTGTTTCGTCCACTTATAACTTCAGAACAAAAATCGAGTACATACAAAGCCGAATGTCCGGACAAAACACCGTTCCCATGGTCCAAATGTTCTATATTGGCCTTAAAACGCCCCGACTAAGCCTCGTAGATCTTGAGGTTTTAGATTCCAAAACAAGTGAGTTTCGTCCATTTCCAAGTTCGGACCGAAATTCGAGTAAATGCCGACCGAACGGACGGACATAAATCTCGTTTTTACGGACGGAACGTTGTTTTTTCACCTTAGAACGCCCCGAGTTAAGTAATGGAGTGGCTAGTCTCTTAGGTGTATCGTTTTCCATTGGGAAACATTGGTGTTTCGTCCACTTATAACTTCAGAACAAAAATCGAGTACATACAAAGCCGAATGTCCGGACAAAACACCGTTCCCATTGTCCAAATGTTCTATATTGGCCTTAAAACGCCCCGACTAAGCCTCGTAGATCTTGAGGTTTTAGATACCAAAACAAGTGAGTTTCGTCCATTTCCAAGTTCGGACCGAAATCCTAGTAAATTCCGATCGAACGGACGGACATAAATCTCGTTTTTACGGACAGAACGTTGTTTTTTCACCTTAGAACACCCCGAGTTAAGTAATGGAGTGGCTTGTCTCTTAGGTGTATCGTTTTCCATTGTGAAACAACTGTGTTTCGTCCACTTATAAGTTTAGAACAAAAATCGAGTACATACAAAGCCGAATGTCCGGACAAAACACCGTTCCCATTGTCCAAATGTTCTATATTGGCCTTAAAACGCCCCGACTAAGCCTTGTAGATCTTGAGGTTTTAGATTCCAAAACAAGTGAGTTTCGTCCATTTCCAAGTTCGGACCGAAATCCGAGTAAATGCCGACCGAACGGACGGACATAAATCTCGTTTTTACGGACGGAACGTTGTTTTTTCACCTTAGAACGCCCCGAGTTAAGTAATGGAGTGGCTAGTCTCTTAGGTGTATCGTTTTCCATTGGGAAACATTTGTGTTTCGTCCACTTATAAGTTCAGAACAAAAATTGAGTACATACAAAGCCGAATGTCCAGACAAAACACCGTTCCCATGGTCCAAATGTTCTATATTGGCCTTAAAACGCCCCGACTAAGCCTTGTAGATCTTGAGATTTTACATTCCAAAACAAGTGAGTTTCGTCCATTTCCAAGTTCGGACCGAAATTCGAGTAAATTCCGACTGAACGGACGGACGTAAATCTCGTTTTTACTGACGGAACGTTGTTTTTTCACCTTAGAACACCCCGAGTTTAGTAATGGAGTGGCTAATCTCTTAGGTGTATCGTTTTCCATTGTGAAACATGTGTGTTTCGTCCACTTATAAGTTCGGAACAATAATCGAGTACATACCAAGCCGAATGTCCGGACAAAACACCGTTCCCATGGTCCAAATTTTCTATATTTGCCTTAAAACGTCCCGGCTAAGCCTTGTCGATCTTGAGGTTTTAGATTCCAAAACAAGTGAGTTTCGTCCATTTCCAAGTTCGGACCGAAAACCGAGTAAATGCCGATCGAACGGACGGCCATAAATCTCGTTTTTACGGACGGAACGTTGTTTTTTCACCTTAGAACGCCCCGAGTTAAGTAATGGAGTGTCTAGCCTCTTAGGTGTATCGTTTTCCATTGGGAAACATGTGTGTTTCGTCCACTTATAACTTCAGAACAAAAATCGAGTACATACAAAGCCGAATGTCCGGACAAAACACCGTTCCCATGGTCCAAATGTTCTATATTGGCCTTAAAACGTCCCGACTAAGCCTTGTAGATCTTGAGGTTTTAGATTCGAAAACAAGTGAGTTTCGTCCATTTCCAAGTTCGGACCGAAATCCGAGTAAATGCCGACCCATCGAACGGACATAAATCTCGTTTTTACGGACGGAACGTTGTTTTTTCACCTTAAAACACCCCAAGTTAAGTAATGGAGTGGCTTGTCTCTTAGGTGTACCGTTTTCCATTGTGAAACAACAGTGTTTCGTCCACTTATAAGTTCGGAACAATAATCGAGTACATACCAAGCCGAATGTCCGGACAAAACACCGTTCCCATGGTCCAAATGTTCTATATTGGCCTTAAAACGCCCCGGCTAAGCCTCGTAGATCTTGAGGTTTTAGATTCCAAAACAAGTGAGTTTCGTCCATTTCCAAGTTCGGACCGAAATTCGAGTAAATGCCGACCGAACGGACGGACATAAATCTCGTTTTTACGGACGGAACGTTGTTTTTACACCTTAGAACGCCCCGAGTTAAGTAATGGAGTGGCTAGTCTCTTAGGTGTATCGTTTTCCATTGGGAAACATTTGTGTTTCGTCCACTTATAACTTCAGAACAGAAATCGAGTACATACAAAGCCGAATGTCCGGACAAAACACCGTTCCCATTGTCCAAATGTTCTATATTGGCCTTAAAACGCCCCGACTAAGCCTCGTAGATCTTGAGGTTTTAGATTCCAAAACAAGTGAGTTTCGTCCATTTCCAAGTTCGGACCGAAATCCTAGTAAATTCCGATCGAACGGACGGACATAAATCTCGTTTTTACGGACGGAACTTTGTTTTTTCACCTTAGAACACCCCGAGTTAAGTAATGGAGTGGCTTGTCTCTTAGGTGTATCGTTTTCCATTGTGAAACAACTGTGTTTCGTCCACTTATAAGTTTAGAACAAAAATCGAGTACATACAAAGCCGAATGTCCGGACAAAACACCGTTCCCCAGGTCCAAATGTTCTATATTGGCCTTAAAACGCCCCGACTAAGCCTTGTAGATCTTGAGGTTTTAGATTCCAAAACAAGTGAGTTTCGTCCATTTCCAAGTTCGGACCGAAAACCGAGTAAATGCCGATCGAACGGACGGCCATAAATCTCGTTTTTACGGACGGAACGTTGTTTTTTCACCTTAGAACGCCCTGAGTTAAGTAATGGAGTGGCTAGTCTCTTAGGTGTATCGTTTTCCATTGGGAAACATTTGTGTTTCGTCCACTTATAAGTTCAGAACAAAAATCGAGTACATACAAAGCCGAATGTCCGGACAAAACACCGTTCCCATTGTCCAAATGTTCTATATTGGCCTTAAAACGCCCCGACGAAGCCTCGTAGATCTTGAGGTTTTAGATTCCAAAACAAGTGAGTTTCGTCCATTTCCAAGTTCGGACCGAAATCCTAGTAAATTCCGATCGAACGGACGGACATAAATCTCGTTTTTACGGACGGAACGTTGTTTTTTCACCTTAGAACGCCCCGAGTTAAGTAATGGAGTGGCTTGTCTCTTAGGTGTATCGTTTTCCATTGGGAAACATTTGTGTTTCGTCCACTTATAAGTTCAGAACAAAAATCGAGTACTTACAAAGCCGAATGTCCGGACAAAACACCGTTCCCCTGGTCCAAAGGTTCTATATTGGCCTTAAAACGCCCCGACTAAGCCTTGTAGATCTTGAGGTTTTAGATTCCAAAACAAGTGAGTTTCGTCCATTTCCAAGTTCGGACCGAAAACCGAGTAAATGCCGATCGAACGGACGGCCATAAATCTCGTTTTTACGGACGGAACGTTGTTTTTTCACCTTAGAACGCCCCGAGTTAAGTAATGGAGTGGCTAGTCTCTTAGGTGTATCGTTTTCTATTGGGAAACATTTGTGTTTCGTCCACTTATAAGTTCAGAACAAAAATCGAGTACATACAAAGCCGAATTTCCGGACAAAACAACGTTCCCATGGTCCAAATGTTCTATATTGGCCTTAAAACGTCCCGACTAAGCCTTGTAGATCTTGAGGTTTTAGGTTCGAAAACAAGTGAGTTTGGTCCATTTCCAAGTTCGGACCGAAAACCGAGTAAATGCCGATCGAACGGACGGACATAAATCTCGTTTTTACGGACGGAACGTTGTTTTTTCACCTTAGAACACCCCGAGTTAAGTAATGGAGTGGCTTGTCTCTTAGGTGTATCGTTTTCCATTGTGAAACAACTGTGTTTCGTCCACTTATAAGTTCGGAACAATAATCGAGTACATACCAAGCCGAATGTCCGGACAAAACACCGTTCCCATGGTCCAAATGTTCTATATTGGCCTTAAAACGCCTCGACTAAGCCTTGTAGATCTGGAGGTTTTAGATTCCAAAACAAGTGAGTTTCGTCCATTTCCAAGTTCGAACCGAAATTCGAGTAAATGCCGACCGAACGGACGGACATAAATCTCGTTTTTACGGACCGAACGTTGTTTTTTCACCTTAGAACGCCCCAAGTTAAGTAATGGAGTGGCTAGTCTCTTAGGTGTATCGTTTTCCATTGGGAACCATTTGTGTTTGAACACTTATAACTTCAGAACAAAAATCGAGTACATACAAAGCCGAATGTCCGGACAAAACACTGTTCCCATGGTCCAAATGTTCTATATTGGCCTTAAAACGCCCCTACTAAGCCTCGTAGATCTTGAGGTTTTAGATTCCAAAACAAGTGAGTTTCGTCCATTTCCAAGTTCGGACCGAAAACCGAGTAAATGCCGATCGAACGGACGGACATAAATCTCGTTTTTACGGACGGAACGTTGTTTTTTCACCTTAGAACACCCCGAGTTAAGTAATGGAGTTGCTTGTCTCTTAGGTGTATCGTTTTCCATTGTGAAACAACTGTGTTTCGTCCACTTATAAGTTCGGAACAATGATCGAGTACATACCAAGCCGAATGTCCGGACAAAACACCGTTCCCATGGTCCAAATGTTCTATATTGGCCTTAAAACGCCCCGAATAAGCCTTGTAGATCTTGAGGTTTTAGATTCCAAAACAAGTGAGTTTCGTCCATTTCCAAGTTCGGACCGTAATCCGAGTAAATGCCGAAGGAACGGATGGATATAAATTTCGTTTTTACGGACGGAACGTTGTTTTTTCACCTTAGAACGCCCCGAGTTAAGTAATGGAGTGGCTAGTCTCTTAGGTGTATCATTTTCCATTGGGAAACATTTGTGTTTCGTCCACTTATAAGTTCAGAACAAAAATTGAGTACATACAAAGCCGAATGTCCAGACAAAACACCGTTCCCATGGTCCAAATGTTCTATATTGGCCTTAAAACGCCCCGACTAAGACTCGTAGATCTTGAGGTTTTAGATTCCAAAACAAGTGAGTTTCGTCCATTTCCAAGTTCGGACCGAAATCCGAGTAAATGTCGAACGAACGGACGGACATAAATCTCTTTTTTACGGACGGAACGTTGTTTTTTCACCTTAGAACACCCCGAGTTAAGTAATGGAGTGGCTAGTCTCTTAGGTGTATCGCTTTCCATTGGGAAACATTTGTGTTTCGTCCACTTATAACTTCAGAACAAAAATCGAGTACATACAAAGCCGAATGTCCGGACAAAACACCGTTCCCATGGTCCAAATGTTCTATATTGGCCTTAAAACGCCCCGACTAAGCCTCGTAGATCTTGAGGTTTTAGATTCCAAAACAAGTGAGTTTCGTCCATTTCCAAGTTCGGACCGAAATTCGAGTAAATGCCGACCGAACGGACGGACATAAATCTCGTTTTTACGGACGGAACGTTGTTTTTTCACCTTAGAACGCCCCGAGTTAAGTAATGGAGTGGCTAGTCTCTTAGGTGTATCGTTTTCCATTGGGAAACATTGGTGTTTCGTCCACTTATAACTTCAGAACAAAAATCGAGTACATACAAAGCCGAATGTCCGGACAAAACACCGTTCCCATTGTCCAAATGTTCTATATTGGCCTTAAAACGCCCCGACTAAGCCTCGTAGATCTTGAGGTTTTAGATACCAAAACAAGTGAGTTTCGTCCATTTCCAAGTTCGGACCGAAATCCTAGTAAATTCCGATCGAACGGACGGACATAAATCTCGTTTTTACGGACGGAACGTTGTTTTTTCACCTTAGAACACCCCGAGTTAAGTAATGGAGTGGCTTGTCTCTTAGGTGTATCGTTTTCCATTGTGAAACAACTGTGTTTCGTCCACTTATAAGTTTAGAACAAAAATCGAGTACATACAAAGCCGAATGTCCGGACAAAACACCGTTCCCATTGTCCAAATGTTCTATATTGGCCTTAAAACGCCCCGACTAAGCCTTGTAGATCTTGAGGTTTTAGATTCCAAAACAAGTGAGTTTCGTCCATTTCCAAGTTCGGACCGAAATCCGAGTAAATGCCGACCGAACGGACGGACATAAATCTCGTTTTTACGGACGGAACGTTGTTTTTTCACCTTAGAACGCCCCGAGTTAAGTAATGGAGTGGCTAGTCTCTTAGGTGTATCGTTTTCCATTGGGAAACATTTGTGTTTCGTCCACTTATAAGTTCAGAACAAAAATTGAGTACATACAAAGCCGAATGTCCAGACAAAACACCGTTCCCATGGTCCAAATGTTCTATATTGGCCTTAAAACGCCCCGACTAAGCCTTGTAGATCTTGAGATTTTACATTCCAAAACAAGTGAGTTTCGTCCATTTCCAAGTTCGGACCGAAATTCGAGTAAATTCCGACTGAACGGACGGACGTAAATCTCGTTTTTACTGACGGAACCTTGTTTTTTCACCTTAGAACACCCCGAGTTTAGTAATGGAGTGGCTAATCTCTTTGGTGTATCGTTTTCCATTGTGAAACATGTGTGTTTCGTCCACTTATAAGTTCGGAACAATAATCGAGTACATACCAAGCCGAATGTCCGGACAAAACACCGTTCCCATGGTCCAAATTTTCTATATTTGCCTCAAAACGTCCCGGCTAAGCCTTGTCGATCTTGAGGTTTTAGATTCCAAAACAAGTGAGTTTCGTCCATTTCCAAGTTCGGACCGAAAACCGAGTAAATGCCGATCGAACGGACGGCCATAAATCTCGTTTTTACTTACGGAACGTTGTTTTTTCTCCTTAGAACGCCCCGAGTTAAGTAATGGAGTGTCTAGTCTCTTAGGTGTATCGTTTTCCATTGGGAAACATTTGTGTTTCGTCCACTTATAAGTTCAGAACGAAAATCTAGTACATACAAAGCCGAATGTCCGAACAAAACACCGTTCCCATGGTCCAAATGTTCTATATTGGCCTTAAAACGCCCCGACTAAGCCTCGTAGATCTTGAGGTTTTAGATTCCAAAACAAGTGAGTTTCGTCCATTTCCAAGTTCGGACCGAAATTCGAGTAAATGCCGACCGAACGGACGGACATAAATCTCGTTTTTACGGACGGAACGTTGTTTTTTCACCTTAAAACACCCCAAGTTAAGTAATGGAGTGGCTTGTCTCTTAGGTGTACCGTTTTCCATTGTGAAACAACAGTGTTTCGTCCACTTATAAGTTCCGAACAATAATCGAGTACATACCAAGCCGAATGTCCGGACAAAACACCGTTCCCATGGTCCAAATGTTCTATATTGGCCTTAAAACGCCCCGGCTAAGCCTCGTAGATCTTGAGGTTTTAGATTCCAAAACAAGTGAGTTTCGTCCATTTCCAAGTTCGGACCGAAATTCGAGTAAATGCCGACCGAACGGACGGACATAAATCTCGTTTTTACGGACGGAACGTTGTTTTTACACCTTAGAACGCCCCGAGTTAAGTAATGGAGTGGCTAGTCTCTTAGGTGTATCGTTTTCCATTGGGAAACATTTGTGTTTCGTCCACTTATAACTTCAGAACAGAAATCGAGTACATACAAAGCCGAATGTCCGGACAAAACACCGTTCCCATTGTCCAAATGTTCTATATTGGCCTTAAAACGCCCCGACTAAGCCTCGTAGATCTTGAGGTTTTAGATTCCAAAACAAGTGAGTTTCGTCCATTTCCAAGTTCGGACCGAAATCCTAGTAAATTCCGATCGAACGGACGGACATAAATCTCGTTTTTACGGACGGAACGTTGTTTTTTCACCTTAGAACACCCCGAGTTAAGTAATGGAGTGGCTTGTCTCTTAGGTGTATCGTTTTCCATTGTGAAACAACTGTGTTTCGTCCACTTATAAGTTTAGAACAAAAATCGAGTACATACAAAGCCGAATGTCCGGACAAAACACCGTTCCCCAGGTCCAAATGTTCTATATTGGCCTTAAAACGCCCCGACTAAGCCTTGTAGATCTTGAGGTTTTAGATTCCAAAACAAGTGAGTTTCGTCCATTTCCAAGTTCGGACCGAAAACCGAGTAAATGCCGATCGAACGGACGGCCATAAATCTCGTTTTTACGGACGGAACGTTGTTTTTTCACCTTAGAACGCCCCGAGTTAAGTAATGGAGTGGCTAGTCTCTTAGGTGTATCGTTTTCCATTGGGAAACATTTGTGTTTCGTCCACTTATAAGTTCAGAACAAAAATCGAGTACATACAAAGCCGAATGTCCGGACAAAACATTGTTCCCATTGTCCAAATGTTCTATATTGGCCTTAAAACGCCCCGACGAAGCCTCGTAGATCTTGAGGTTTTAGATTCCAAAACAAGTGAGTTTCGTCCATTTCCAAGTTCGGACCGAAATCCTAGTAAATTCCGATCGAACGGACGGACATAAATCTCGTTTTTACGGACGGAACGTTGTTTTTTCACCTTAGAACGCCCCGAGTTAAGTAATGGAGTGGCTTGTCTCTTAGGTGTATCGTTTTCCATTGGGAAACATTTGTGTTTCGTCCACTTATAAGTTCAGAACAAAAATCGAGTACTTACAAAGCCGAATGTCCGGACAAAACACCGTTCCCCTGGTCCAAATGTTCTATATTGGCCTTAAAACGCCCCGACTAAGCCTTGTAGATCTTGAGGTTTTAGATTCCAAAACAAGTGAGTTTCGTCCATTTCCAAGTTCGGACCGAAAACCGAGTAAATGCCGATCGAACGGACGGCCATAAATCTCGTTTTTACGGACGGAACGTTGTTTTTTCACCTTAGAACGCCCCGAGTTAAGTAATGGAGTGGCTAGTCTCTTAGGTGTATCGTTTTCTATTGGGAAACATTTGTGTTTCGTCCACTTATAAGTTCAGAACAAAAATCGAGTACATACAAAGCCGAATTTCCGGACAAAACAACGTTCCCATGGTCCAAATGTTCTATATTGGCCTTAAAACGTCCCGACTAAGCCTTGTAGATCTTGAGGTTTTAGGTTCGAAAACAAGTGAGTTTGGTCCATTTCCAAGTTCGGACCGAAAACCGAGTAAATGCAAATCGAACGGACGGACATAAATCTCGTTTTTACGGACGGAACGTTGTTTTTTCACCTTAGAACACCCCGAGTTAAGTAATGGAGTGGCTTGTCTCTTAGGTGTATCGTTTTCCATTGTGAAACAACTGTGTTTCGTCCACTTATAAGTTCGGAACAATAATCGAGTACATACCAAGCCGAATGTCCGGACAAAACACCGTTCCCATGGTCCAAATGTTCTATATTGGCCTTAAAACGCCCCGACTAAGCCTTGTAGATCTGGAGGTTTTAGATTCCAAAACAAGTGAGTTTCGTCCATTTCCAAGTTCGGACCGAAATCGGAGTAAATGCCGACGGAACGGATGGATATAAATTTCGTTTTTACGGACGGAACGTTGTTTTTTCACCTTAGAACGCCCCGAGTTAAGTAATGGAGTGGCTACTCTCTTAGGTGTATCATTTTCCATTGGGAAACATTTGTGATTCGTCCACTTATAAGTTCAGAACAAAAATTGAGTACATACAAAGCCGAATGTCCAGACAAAACACCGTTCCCATGGTCCAAATGTTCTATATTGGCCTTAAAACGCCCCGACTAAGCCTCGTAGATCTTGAGGTTTTAGATTCCAAAACAAGTGAGTTTCGTCCATTACCAAGTTCGGACCGAAATCCGAGTAAATGTCGAACGAACGGACGGACATAAATCTCTTTTTTACGGACGGAACGTTGTTTTTTCACCTTAGAACACCCCGAGTTAAGTAATGGAGTGGCTAGTCTCTTAGGTGTATCGCTTTCCATTGGGAAACATTTGTGTTTCGTCCACTTATAACTTCAGAACAAAAATCGAGTACATACAAAGCCGAATGTCCGGACAAAACACCGTTCCCATGGTCCAAATGTACTATATTGGCCTTAAAACGCCCCGACTAAGCCTCGTAGATCTTGAGGTTTTAGATTCCAAAACAAGTGAGTTTCGTCCATTTCCAAGTTCGGACCGAAAACCGAGTAAATGCCGATCGAACGGACGGCCATAAATCTCGTTTTTACGGACGGAACGTTGTTTTTTCACCTTAGAACGCCCCGAGTTAAGTAATGGAGTGGCTAGTCTCTTAGGTGTATCGTTTTCCATTGGGAAACATTTGTGTTTCGTCCACTTATAAGTTCAGAACAAAAATCGAGTACATACAAAGCCGAATGTCCGGACAAAACACCGTTCCCATTGTCCAAATGTTCTATATTGGCCTTAAAACGCCCCGACGAAGCCTCGTAGATCTTGAGGTTTTAGATTCCAAAACAAGTGAGTTTCGTCCATTTCCAAGTTCGGACCGAAATCCTAGTAAATTCCGATCGAACGGACGGACATAAATCTCGTTTTTACGGACGGAACGTTGTTTTTTCACCTTAGAACGCCCCGAGTTAAGTAATGGAGTGGCTTGTCTCTTAGGTGTATCGTTTTCCATTGGGAAACATTTGTGTTTCGTCCACTTATAAGTTCAGAACAAAAATCGAGTACTTACAAAGCCGAATGTCCGGACAAAACACCGTTCCCCTGGTCCAAATGTTCTATATTGGCCTTAAAACGCCCCGACTAAGCCTTGTAGATCTTGAGGTTTTAGATTCCAAAACAAGTGAGTTTCGTCCATTTCCAAGTTCGGACCGAAAACCGAGTAAATGCCGATCGAACGGACGGCCATAAATCTCGTTTTTACGGACGGAACGTTGTTTTTTCACCTTAGAACGCCCCGAGTTAAGTAATGGAGTGGCTAGTCTCTTAGGTGTATCGTTTTCTATTGGGAAACATTTGTGTTTCGTCCACTTATAAGTTCAGAACAAAAATCGAGTACATACAAAGCCGAATTTCCGGACAAAACAACGTTCCCATGGTCCAAATGTTCTATATTGGCCTTAAAACGTCCCGACTAAGCCTTGTAGATCTTGAGGTTTTAGGTTCGAAAACAAGTGAGTTTGGTCCATTTCCAAGTTCGGACCGAAAACCGAGTAAATGCCGATCGAACGGACGGACATAAATCTCGTTTTTACGGACGGAACGTTGTTTTTTCACCTTAGAACACCCCGAGTTAAGTAATGGAGTGGCTTGTCTCTTAGGTGTATCGTTTTCCATTGTGAAACAACTGTGTTTCGTCCACTTATAAGTTCGGAACAATAATCGAGTACATACCAAGCCGAATGTCCGGACAAAACACCGTTCCCATGGTCCAAATGTTCTATATTGGCCTTAAAACGCCCCGACTAAGCCTTGTAGATCTTGAGGTTTTAGATTCCAAAACAAGTGAGTTTCGTCCATTTCCAAGTTCGGACCGAAATCCGAGTAAATGCCGACGGAACGGATGGATATAAATTTCGTTTTTACGGACGGAACGTTGTTTTTTCACCTTAGAACGCCCCGAGTTAAGTAATGGAGTGGCTACTCTCTTAGGTGTATCATTTTCCATTGGGAAACATTTGTGTTTCGTCCACTTATAAGTTCAGAACAAAAATTGAGTACATACAAAGCCGAATGTCCAGACAAAACACCGTTCCCATGGTCCAAATGTTCTATATTGGCCTTAAAACGCCCCGACTAAGCCTCGTAGATCTTGAGGTTTTAGATTCCAAAACAAGTGAGTTTCGTCCATTTCCAAGTTCGGACCGAAATCCGAGTAAATGCCGACCGAACGGACGAACATAAATCTCGTTTTTACGGACGGAACGTTGTTTTTTCACCTTAGAACGCCCCGAGTTAAGTAATGGAGTGGCTAGTCTCTTAGGTGTATCGTTTTCCATTGGGAAACATTTGTGTTTCGTCCACTTATAAGTTCAGAACGAAAATCGAGTACATACAAAGCCGAATGTCCGAACAAAACACCGTTCCCATGGTCCAAATGTTCTATATTGGCCTTAAAACGCCCCGACTAAGCCTCGTAGATCTTGAGGTTTTAGATTCCAAAACAAGTGAGTTTCGTCCATTTCCAAGTTCGGACCGAAATTCGAGTAAATGCCGACCGAACGGACGGACATAAATCTCGTTTTTACGGACGAAACGTTGTTTTTTCACCTTAGAACGCCCCGAGTTAAGTAATGGAGTGGCTAGTTCTTAGGTGTATCATTTTCCATTGGGAAACATTTGTGTTTCGTCCACTTATAACTTCAGAACAAAAATCGAGTACATACAAAGCCTAATGTCCGGACAAAACACCGTTCCCATGATCCAAATGTTCTATATTGGCCTTAAAACGTCCCGACTAAGCTTTGTAGATCTTGAGGTTTTAGGTTCGAAAACAAGTGAGTTTGGTCCATTTCCAAGTTCGGACCGAAAACCGAGTAAATGCCGATCGAACGGACGGACATAAATCTCGTTTTTACGGACGGGACGTTGTTTTTTCACCTTAGAACGCCCCGAGTTAAGTAATGGAGTGGCTAGTCTCTTAGGTGTATCGTTTTCCATTGGGAAACATTTGTGTTTCGTCCACTTATAAGTTCAGAACAAAAATCGAGTACATACAAAGCCGAATTTCCGGACAAAACACCGTTCCCATGGTCCAAATGTTCTATATTGGCCTTAAAACGCTCCGAATAAGCCTTGTAGATCTTGAGGTTTTAGATTCCAAAACAAGTGAGTTTCGTCCATTTCCAAGTTCGGACCGAAATCCGAGTAAATGCCGACCGAACGGACGAACATAAATCTCGTTTTTACGGACGGAACGTTGTTTTTTCACCTTAGAACGCCCCGAGTTAAGTAATGGAGTGGCTAGTCTCTTAGGTGTATCGTTTTCCATTGGGAAACATTTGTGTTTCGTCCACTTATAAGTTCAGAACGAAAATCGAGTACATACAAAGCCGAATGTCCGAACAAAACACCGTTCCCATGGTCCAAATGTTCTATATTGGCCTTAAAACGCCCCGACTAAGCCTCGTAGATCTTGAGGTTTTAGATTCCAAAACAAGTGAGTTTCGTCCATTTCCAAGTTCGGACCGAAATTCGAGTAAATGCCGACCGAACGGACGGACATAAATCTCGTTTTTACGGACGAAACGTTGTTTTTTCACCTTAGAACGCCCCGAGTTAAGTAATGGAGTGGCTAGTTCTTAGGTGTATCATTTTCCATTGGGAAACATTTGTGTTTCGTCCACTTATAACCTCAGAACAAAAATCGAGTACATACAAAGCCTAATGTCCGGACAAAACACCGTTCCCATGATCCAAATGTTCTATATTGGCCTTAAAACGTCCCGACTAAGCTTTGTAGATCTTGAGGTTTTAGGTTCGAAAACAAGTGAGTTTGGTCCATTTCCAAGTTCGGACCGAAAACCGAGTAAATGCCGATCGAACGGACGGACATAAATCTCGTTTTTACGGACGGAACGTTGTTTTTTCACCTTAGAACACCCCGAGTTAAGTAATGGAGTGGCTAGTCTCTTAGGTGTATCGTTTTCCATTGGGAAACATTTGTGTTTCGTCCACTTATAAGTTAAGAACAAAAATCGAGTACATACAAAGCCGAATGTCCGGACAAAACACCGTTCCCCTGGTCCAAATGTTCTATATTGGCCTTAAAACGCCCCGACTAAGACTTGTAGATCTTGAGGTTTTAGATTCCAAAACAAGTGAGTTTCGTCCATTTCCAAGTTCGGACCGAAAACCGAGTAAATGCCGATCGAACGGACGGCCATAAATCTCGTTTTTACGGACGGAACGTTGTTTTTTCACCTTAGAACGCCCCGAGTTAAGTAATGGAGTGGCTAGTCTCTTAGGTGTATCGTTTTCCATTGGGAAACATTTGTGTTTCGTCCACTTATAAGTTCAGAACAAAAATCGAGTACATACAAAGCCGAATTTCCGGACAAAACACCGTTCCCATGGTCCAAATGTTCTATATTGGCCTTAAAACGCCCCGGCTAAGCCTTGTAGATCTTGAGGTTTTAGATTCCAAAACAAGTGAGTTTCGTCCATTTCCAAGTTCGGACCGAAATCCGAGTAAATGCCGACCGAACGGAACATAAATCCATTTCCAAGTTCGGACCGAAATCCGAGTAAATGCCGACCGAAGGGACGAACATAAATCTCGTTTTTACGGACAGAACGTTGTTTTTTCACCTTAGAATGCCCCGAGTTAAGTAATGGAGTGGCTAGTCTCTTAGGTGTATCATTTTCCATTGGGAAACATTTGTGTTTCGTCCACTTATAAGTTCAGAACAAAAATCGAGTACATACAAAGCCGAATGTCCGGACAAAACACCGTTCCCATGGTCCAAATGTTCTATATTGGCCTTAAAACGCCCCGACTAAGTTTCGTAGATCTTGAGGTTTTAGATTCCAAAACAAGTGAGTTTCGTCCATTTCCTAGTTCGGACCGAAATTCGAGTAAATGCCGACCGAACGGACGGACATAAATCTCGTTTTTACGGACGGAACGTTGTTTTTTCACCTTAGAATGCCCCGAGTTAAGTAATGGAGTGGCTAGTCTCTTAGGTGTATCATTTTCTATTGGGAAACATTTGTGTTTCGTCCACTTATAACTTCAGAACAAAAATCGAGTACATACAAAGCCGAATGTCCGGACAAAACACCGTTCCCATTGTCCAAATGTTCTATATTGGCCTTAAAACGCCCCGACTAAGCCTTGTAGATCTTGAGGTTTTAGATTCCAAAACAAGTGAGTTTCGTCCATTTCCAAGTTCGGACCGAAATCCGAGTAAATGCCGACCGAACGGATGGACATAAATCTCGTTTTTACGGACGGAACGTTGTTTTTTCACCTTAGAACGCCCCGAGTTAAGTAATGGAGTGGCTAGTCTCTTAGGTGTATCGTTTTCCATTGGGAAACATTTGTGTTTCGTCCACTTATAAGTTCAGAACAAAAATTGAGTACATACAAAGCCGAATGTCCAGACAAAACACCGTTCCCATGGTCCAAATGTTCTATATTGGCCTTAAAACGCCCCGACTAAGCCTTGTAGATCTTGAGATTTTACATTCCAAAACAAGTGAGTTTCGTCCATTTCCAAGTTCGGACCGAAATTCGAGTAAATTCCGACTGAACGGACGGACGTAAATCTCGTTTTTACTGACGGAACGTTGTTTTTTCACCTTAGAACACCCCGAGTTTAGTAATGGAGTGGCTAATCTCTTAGGTGTATCGTTTTCCATTGTGAAACATGTGTGTTTCGTCCACTTATAAGTTCGGAACAATAATCGAGTACATACCAAGCCGAATGTCCGGACAAAACACCGTTCCCATGGTCCAAATTTTCTATATTTGCCTTAAAACGTCCCGGCTAAGCCTTGTCGATCTTGAGGTTTTAGATTCCAAAACAAGTGAGTTTCGTCCATTTCCAAGTTCGGACCGAAAACCGAGTAAATGCCGATCGAACGGACGGCCATAAATCTCGTTTTTACGGACGGAACGTTGTTTTTTCACCTTAGAACGCCCCGAGTTAAGTAATGGAGTGGCTAGTCTCTTAGGTGTATCGTTTTCCATTGGGAAACATGTGTGTTTCGTCCACTTATAACTTCAGAACAAAAATCAGTACATACAAAGCCGAATGTCCGGACAAAACACCGTTCCCATGGTCCAAATGTTCTATATTGGCCTTAAAACGTCCCGACTAAGCCTTGTAGATCTTGAGTTTTTAGATTCGAAAACAAGTGAGTTTCGTCCATTTCCAAGTTCGGACCGAAATCCGAGTAAATGCCGACCCATCGAACGGACATAAATCTCGTTTTTACGGACGGAACGTTGTTTTTTCACCTTAAAACACCCCAAGTTAAGTAATGGAGTGGCTAGTCTCTTAGGTGTATCGTTTTCCATTGGGAAACATTTGTGTTTCGTCCACCTATAAGTTCAGAACAAAAATCGAGTACATACAAAGCCGAATTTCCGGACAAAACACCGTTCCCATGGTCCAAATGTTCTATATTGGCCTTAAAACGCCCCGAATAAGCCTTGTAGATCTTGAGGTTTTAGATTCCAAAACAAGTGAGTTTCGTCCATTTCCAAGTTCGGACCGAAATCCGAGTAAATGCCGACCGAACGGACGAACATAAATCTCGTTTTTAAGGACGGAACGTTGTTTTTTCACCTTAGAACGCCCCGAGTTAAGTAATGGAGTGGCTAGTCTCTTAGGTGTATCGTTTTCCATTGGGAAACATTTGTGTTTCGTCCACTTATAAGTTCAGAACAAAAATCGAGTACATACAAAGCCGAATGTCCAAACAAAACACCGTTCCCATGGTCCAAATGTTCTATATTGGCCTTAAAACGCCCCGACTAAGCCTCGTAGATCTTGAGGTTTTAGATTCCAAAACAAGTGAGTTTCGTCCATTTCCAAGTTCGGACCGATATTCGGGTAAATGCCGACCGAACGGACGGACATAAATCTCGTTTTTACGGACGGAACGTTGTTTTTTCACCTTAGAACGCCCCGAGTTAAGTAATGGAGTGGCTAGTCTCTTAGGTGTATCATTTTCCATTGGGAAACATTTGTGTTTCGTCCACTTATAACTTGAGAACAAAAATCGAGTACATACAAAGCCGAATGTCCGGACAAAACACCGTTCCCATGATCCAAATGTTCTATATTGGCCTTAAAACGTCCCGACTAAGCCTTGTAGATCTTGAGGTTTTAGGTTCGAAAACAAGTGAGTTTGGTCCATTTCCAAGTTCGGACCGAAAACCGAGTAAATGCCAATCGAACGGACGGACATAAATCTCGTTTTTACGGACGGAACGTTGTTTTTTCACCTTAGAACACCCCGAGTTAAGTAATGGAGTGGCTAGTCTCTTAGGTGTATCGTTTTCCATTGGGAAACATTTGTGTTTCGTCCACTTATAAGTTAAGAACAAAAATCGAGTACATACAAAGCCGAATATCCGGACAAAACACCGTTCCCCTGGTCCAAATGTTCTATATTGGCCTTAAAACGCCCCGACTAAGCCTTGTAGATCTTGAGGTTTTAGATTCCAAAACAAGTGAGTTTCGTCCATTTCCAAGTTCGGACCGAAAACCGAGTAAATGCCGATCGAACGGACGGCCATAAATCTCGTTTTTACGGACGGAACGTTGTTTTTTCACCTTAGAACGCCCCGAGTTAAGTAATGGAGTGGCTAGTCTCTTAGGTGTATCGTTTTCCATTGGGAAACATTTGTTATTCGTCCACTTATAAGTTCAGAACAAAAATCGAGTACATACAAAGCCGAATTTCCGGACAAAACACCGTTCCCATGGTCCAAATGCTCTATATTGGCCTTAAAACGCCCCGACTAAGCCTTGTAGATCTTGAGGTTTTAGATTCCAAAACAAGTGAGTTTCGTCCATTTCCAAGTTCGGACCGAAATCCGAGTAAATGCCGACCGAACGGACGAACATAAATCTCGTTTTTACGGACGGAACGTTGTTTTTTCACCTTAGAACGCCCCGAGTTAAGTAATGGAGTGGCTAGTCTCTTAGGTGTATCGTTTTCCATTGGGAAACATTTGTGTTTCGTCCACTTATAACTTCAGAACAAAAATCGAGTACATACAAAGCCGAATGTCCGGACAAAACACCGTTCCCATTGTACAAATGTTCTATATTGGCCTTAAAACGCCCCGACTAAGCCTTGTAGATCTTGAGGTTTTAGATTCCAAAACAAGTGAGTTTCGTCCATTTCCAAGTTCGGACCGAAATCCGAGTAAATGCCGACCGAACGGACGGACATAAATCTCGTTTTTACGGACGGAACGTTGTTTTTTCACCTTAGAACGCCCCGAGTTAAGTAATGGAGTGGCTAGTCTCTTAGGTGTATCGTTTTCCATTGGGAAACATTTGTGTTTCGTCCACTTATAAGTTCAGAACAAAAATTGAGTACATACAAAGCCGAATGTCCAGACAAAACACCGTTCCCATGGTCCAAATGTTCTATATTGGCCTTAAAACGCCCCGACTAAGCCTTGTAGATCTTGAGATTTTACATTCCAAAACAAGTGAGTTTCGTCCATTTCCAAGTTCGGACCGAAATTCGAGTAAATTCCGACTGAACGGACGGACGTAAATCTCGTTTTTACTGACGGAACGTTGTTTTTTCACCTTAGAACACCCCGAGTTTAGTAATGGAGTGGCTAATCTCTTAGGTGTATCGTTTTCCATTGTGAAACATGTGTGTTTCGTCCACTTATAAGTTCGGAACAATAATCGAGTACATACCAAGCCGAATGTCCGGACAAAACACCGTTCCCATGGTCCAAATTTTCTATATTTGCCTTAAAACGTCCCGGCTAAGCCTTGTCGATCTTGAGGTTTTAGATTCCAAAACAAGTGAGTTTCGTCCATTTCCAAGTTCGGACCGAAAACCGAGTAAATGCCGATCGAACGGACGGCCATAAATCTCGTTTTTACGGACGGAACGTTGTTTTTTCACCTTAGAACGCCCCGAGTTAAGTAATGGAGTGGCTAGTCTCTTAGGTGTATCGTTTTCCATTGGGAAACATGTGTGTTTCGTCCACTTATAACTTCAGAACAAAAATCAGTACATACAAAGCCGAATGTCCGGACAAAACACCGTTCCCATGGTCCAAATGTTCTATATTGGCCTTAAAACGTCCCGACTAAGCCTTGTAGATCTTGAGGTTTTAGATTCGAAAACAAGTGAGTTTCGTCCATTTCCAAGTTCGGACCGAAATCCGAGTAAATGCCGACCCATCGAACGGACATAAATCTCGTTTTTACGGACGGAACGTTGTTTTTTCACCTTAAAACACCCCAAGTTAAGTAATGGAGTGGCTTGTCTCTTAGGTGTACCGTTTTCCATTGTGAAACAACAGTGTTTCGTCCACTTATAAGTTCGGAACAATAATCGAGTACATACCAAGCCGAATGTCCGGACAAAACACCGTTCCCATGGTCCAAATGTTCTATATTGGCCTTAAAACGCCCCGGCTAAGCCTTGTAGATCTTGAGGTTTTAGATTCCAAAACAAGTGAGTTTCGTCCATTTCCAAGTTCGGACCGAAAACCGAGTAAATGCCGATCGAACGGACGGCCATAAATCTCGTTTTTACGGACGGAACGTTGTTTTTTCACCTTAGAACGCCCCGAGTTAAGTAATGGAGTGGCTAGTCTCTTAGGTGTATCGTTTTCCATTGGGAAACATTTGTGTTTCGTCCACCTATAAGTTCAGAACAAAAATCGAGTACATACAAAGCCGAATTTCCGGACAAAACACCGTTCCCATGGTCCAAATGTTCTATATTGGCCTTAAAACGCCCCGAATAAGCCTTGTAGATCTTGAGGTTTTAGATTCCAAAACAAGTGAGTTTCGTCCATTTCCAAGTTCGGACCGAAATCCGAGTAAATGCCGACCGAACGGACGAACATAAATCTCGTTTTTAAGGACGGAACGTTGTTTTTTCACCTTAGAACGCCCCGAGTTAAGTAATGGAGTGGCTAGTCTCTTAGGTGTATCGTTTTCCATTGGGAAACATTTGTGTTTCGTCCACTTATAAGTTCAGAACAAAAATCGAGTACATACAAAGCCGAATGTCCGAACAAAACACCGTTCCCATGGTCCAAATGTTCTATATTGGCCTTAAAACGCCCCGACTAAGCCTCGTAGATCTTGAGGTTTTAGATTCCAAAACAAGTGAGTTTCGTCCATTTCCAAGTTCGGACCGATATTCGGGTAAATGCCGACCGAACGGACGGACATAAATCTCGTTTTTACGGACGGAACGTTGTTTTTTCACCTTAGAACGCCCCGAGTTAAGTAATGGAGTGGCTAGTCTCTTAGGTGTATCATTTTCCATTGGGAAACATTTGTGTTTCGTCCACTTATAACTTGAGAACAAAAATCGAGTACATACAAAGCCGAATGTCCGGACAAAACACCGTTCCCATGATCCAAATGTTCTATATTGGCCTTAAAACGTCCCGACTAAGCCTTGTAGATCTTGAGGTTTTAGGTTCGAAAACAAGTGAGTTTGGTCCATTTCCAAGTTCGGACCGAAAACCGAGTAAATGCCAATCGAACGGACGGACATAAATCTCGTTTTTACGGACGGAACGTTGTTTTTTCACCTTAGAACACCCCGAGTTAAGTAATGGAGTGGCTAGTCTCTTAGGTGTATCGTTTTCCATTGGGAAACATTTGTGTTTCGTCCACTTATAAGTTAAGAACAAAAATCGAGTACATACAAAGCCGAATATCCGGACAAAACACCGTTCCCCTGGTCCAAATGTTCTATATTGGCCTTAAAACGCCCCGACTAAGCCTTGTAGATCTTGAGGTTTTAGATTCCAAAACAAGTGAGTTTCGTCCATTTCCAAGTTCGGACCGAAAACCGAGTAAATGCCGATCGAACGGACGGCCATAAATCTCGTTTTTACGGACGGAACGTTGTTTTTTCACCTTAGAACGCCCCGAGTTAAGTAATGGAGTGGCTAGTCTCTTAGGTGTATCGTTTTCCATTGGGAAACATTTGTTATTCGTCCACTTATAAGTTCAGAACAAAAATCGAGTACATACAAAGCCGAATTTCCAGACAAAACACCGTTCCCATGGTCCAAATGCTCTATATTGGCCTTAAAACGCCCCGACTAAGCCTTGTAGATCTTGAGGTTTTAGATTCCAAAACAAGTGAGTTTCGTCCATTTCCAAGTTCGGACCGAAATCCGAGTAAATGCCGACCGAACGGACGAACATAAATCTCGTTTTTACGGACGGAACGTTGTTTTTTCACCTTAGAACGCCCCGAGTTAAGTAATGGAGTGGCTAGTCTCTTAGGTGTATCGTTTTCCATTGGGAAACATTTGTGTTTCGTCCACTTATAAGTTCAGAACAAAAATCGAGTACATACAAAGCCGAATGTCCGGACAAAACACCGTTCCCATGGTCCAAATGTTCTATATTGGCCTTAAAACGCCCCGACTAAGCCTCGTAGATCTTGAGGTTTTAGATTCCGAAACAAGTGAGTTTCGTCCATTTCCAAGTTCGGACCGAAATTCGAGTAAATGCCGACCGAACGGACGGACATAAATCTCGTTTTTACGGACGGAACGTTGTTTTTTCACCTTAGAACGCCCCGAGTTAAGTAATGGAGTGGCTAGTCTCTTAGGTGTATCATTTTCCATTGGGAAACATTTGTGTTTCATCCACTTATAAGTTCAGAACAAAAATTGAGTACATACAAAGCCGAATGTCCAGACAAAAAACCGTTCCCATGGTCCAAATGTTTTATATTGGCCTTAAAACGCCCCGACTAAGCCTTGTAGATCTTGAGGTTTTACATTCCAAAACAAGTGAGTTTCGTCCATTTCCAAGTTCGGACCGAAATTCGAGTAAATTCCGACTGAACGGACGGACGTAAATCTCGTTTTTACTGACGGAACGTTGTTTTTTCACCTTAGAACACCCCGAGTTTAGTAATGGAGTGGCTAATCTCTTCGGTGTATCGTTTTCCATTGTGAAACATGTGTGTTTCGTCCACTTATAAGTTCGGAACAATAATCGAGTACATACCAAGCCGAATGTCCGGACAAAACACCGTTCCCATGGTCCAAATTTTCTATATTTACCTTAAAACGTCCCGGCTAAGCCTTGTCTTTCTTGAGGTTTTAGATTCCAAAACAAGTGAGTTTCGTCCATTTCCAAGTTCGGACCGAAAACCGAGTAATGCCGATCGAACGGACGGCCATAAATCTCGTTTTTACGGACGGAACGTTTATTTTTCACCTTAGAACGCCCCGAGTTAAGTAATTGAGTGGCTAGTCTCTTAGGTGTATCGTTTTCCATTGGGAAACATTTGTGTTTCGTCCACTTATAAGTTCAGAACAAAAATCGAGTACATACAAAGCCGAATTTCCGGACAAAACACCGTTCCCATGGTCCAAATATTCTATATTGGCCTTAAAACGCCCCGACTAAGCCTTGTAGATCTTGAGGTTTTAGATTCCAAAACAAGTGAGTTTCGTCCATTTCCAAGTTCGGACCGAAATCCGAGTAAATGCCGACCGAACGGACGAACATAAATCTCGTTTTTACGGACGGAACATTGTTTTTTCACCTTAGAACGCCCCGAGTTAAGTAATGGAGTGGCTAGTCTCTTAGGTGTATCGTTTTCCATTGGGAAACATTTGTGTTTCGTCCACTTATAAGTTCAGAACAAAAATCGAGTACATACAAAGCCGAATGTCCGGACAAAACACCGTTCCCATGGTCCAAATGTTCTATATTGGCCTTAAAACGCCCCAACTAAGCCTCGTAGATCTTGAGGTTTTAGATTCCAAAACAAGTGAGTTTCGTCCATTTCCAAGTTCGGACCGAAATCCGAGTAAATGCCGATCGAACGGACGGCCATAAATCTTGTTTTTACGGACGGAACGTTGTTTTTTCACCTTAGAACGCCCCGAGTTAAGTAATGGAGTGGCTAGTCTCTTAGGTGTATCGTTTTCCATTGGGAAACATTTGTGTTTCGTCCACTTATAAGTTCAGAACAAAAATCGAGTACATACCAAGCCGAATGTCCGGACAAAACACCGTTCCCATGGTCCAAATGTTCTATATTGGCCTTAAAACGCCCCGGCTAAGCCTTGTAGATCTTGAGGTTTTAGATTCCAAAACAAGTGAGTTTCGTCCATTTCCAAGTTCGGACCGAAAACCGAGTAAATGCCGATCGAACGGACGGCCATAAATCTTGTTTTTACGGACGGAACGTTGTTTTTTCACCTTAGAACGCCCCGAGTTAAGTAATGGAGTGGCTAGTCTCTTAGGTGTATCGTTTTCCATTGGGAAACATTTGTGTTTCGTCCACTTATAAGTTCAGAACAAAAATCGAGTACATACAAAGCCGAATTTCCGGACAAAACACCGTTCCCATGGTCCAAATGTTCTATATTGGCCTTAAAACGCTCCGAATAAGCCTTGTAGATCTTGAGGTTTTAGATTCCAAAACAAGTGAGTTTCGTCCATTTCCAAGTTCGGACCGAAATCCGAGTAAATGCCGACCGAACGGACGAACATAAATCTCGTTTTTACGGACGGAACGTTGTTTTTTCACCTTAGAACGCCCCGAGTTAAGTAATGGAGTGGCTAGTCTCTTAGGTGTATCGTTTTCCATTGGGAAACATTTGTGTTTCGTCCACTTATAAGTTCAGAACGAAAATCGAGTACATACAAAGCCGAATGTCCGAACAAAACACCGTTCCCATGGTCCAAATGTTCTATATTGGCCTTAAAACGCCCCGACTAAGCCTCGTAGATCTTGAGGTTTTAGATTCCAAAACAAGTGAGTTTCGTCCATTTCCAAGTTCGGACCGAAATTCGAGTAAATGCCGACCGAACGGACGGACATAAATCTCGTTTTTACGGACGGAACGTTGTTTTTTCACCTTAGAACGCCCCGAGTTAAGTAATGGAGTGGCTAGTTCTTAGGTGTATCATTTTCCATTGGGAAACATTTGTGTTTCGTCCACTTATAACTTCAGAACAAAAATCGAGTACATACAAAGCCTAATGTCCGGACAAAACACCGTTCCCATGATCCAAATGTTCTATATTGGCCTTAAAACGTCCCGACTAAGCTTTGTAGATCTTGAGGTTTTAGGTTCGAAAACAAGTGAGTTTGGTCCATTTCCAAGTTCGGACAGAAATTCGAGTAAATTCCGACTGAACGGACGGACGTAAATCTCGTTTTTACTGATGGAACGTTGTTTTTTCACCTTAGAACACCCCGAGTTTAGTAATGGAGTGGCTAATCTCTTAGGTGTATCGTTTTCCATTGTGAAACATGTGTGTTTCATCCACTTATAAGTTCGGAACAATAATCGAGTACATACCAAGCCGAATGTCCGGACAAAACACCGTTCCCATGGTCCAAATTTTCTATATTTGCCTTAAAACGTCCCGGCTAAGCCTTGTCGATCTTGAGGTTTTAGATTCCAAAACAAGTGAGTTTCGTCCATTTCCAAGTTCGGACCGAAAACCGAGTAAATGCCGATCGAACGGACGGCCATAAATCTCGTTTTTACGGACGGAACTTTGTTCTTTCACCTTAGAACGCCCCGAGTTAAGTAATGGAGTGGCTAGTCTCTTAGGTGTATAGTTTTCCATTGGGAAACATATGTGTTTCGTCCACTTATAACTTCAGAACAAAAATCGAGTACATACAAAGCCGAATGTCCGGACAAAACACCGTTCCCATGGTCCAAATGTTCAATATTGGCCTTAAAACGTCCCGACTAAGCTTTGTAGATCTAGAGGTTTTAGATTCGAAAACAAGTGAGTTTCGTCCATTTCCAAGTTCGGACCGAAATCCGAGTAAATGCCGACCCATCGAACGGACATAAATCTCGTTTTTACGGACGGAACGTTGTTTTTTCACCTTAGAACACCCCGAGTTAAGTAATGGAGTGGCTTGTCTCTTAGGTGTACCGTTTTCCATTGTGAAACAACAGTGTTTCGTCCACTTATAAGTTCGGAACAATAATCGAGTACATACCAAGCCGAATGTCCGGACAAAACACCGTTCCCATGGTCCAAATGTTCTATATTGGCCTTAAAACGCCCCGGCTAAGCCTTGTAGATCTTGAGGTTTTAGATTCCAAAACAAGTGAGTTTCGTCCATTTCCAAGTTCGGACCGAAATCCGAGTAAATGCCGACCGAACGGACGAACATAAATCTTGTTTTTACGGACGGAACGTTGTTTTTTCACCTTAGAACGCCCCGAGTTAAGTAATGGAGTAGCTAGTCTCTTAGGTGTATCATTTTCCATTGGGAAACATTTGTGTTTCGTCCACTTATAACTTCAGAACAAAAATCGAGTACATACAAAGCCGAATGTCCGGACAAAACACCGTTCCCATGATCCAAATGTTCTATATTGGCCTTAAAACGTCCCGACTAAGCCTTGTAGATCTTGAGGTTTTAGGTTCGAAAACAAGTGAGTTTGGTCCATTTCCAAGTTCGGACCGAAAACCGAGTAAATGCCGATCGAACGGACGGATATAAATCTCGTTTTTACGGACGGAACGTTGTTTTTTCACCTTAGAACACCCCGAGTTAAGTAATGGAGTGGCTAGTCTCTTAGGTGTATCGTTTTCCATTGGGAAACATTTGTGTTTCGTCCACTTATAAGTTAAGAACAAAAATCGAGTACATACAAAGCCGAATGTCCGGACAAAACACCGTTCCCCTGGTCCAAATGTTCTATATTGGCCTTAAAACGCCCCGACTAAGCCTTGTAGATCTTGAGGTTTTAGATTCCAAAACAAGTGAGTTTCATCCATTTCAAAGTTCGGACCGAAAACCGAGTAAATGCCGATCGAACGGACGGCCATAAATCTCGTTTTTACGGACGGAACGTTGTTTTTTTACCTTAGAACGCCCCGAGTTAAGTAATGGAGTGGCTAGTCTCTTAGGTGTATCGTTTTCCATTGGGAAACATTTGTGTTTCGTCCACTTATAAGTTCAGAACAAAAATCGAGTACATACAAAGCCGAATTTCCGGACAAAACACCGTTCCCATGGTCCAAATGTTCTATATTGGCCTTAAAACTCCCCGACTAAGCCTTGTAGATCTTGAGGTTTTAATTTCCAAAACAAGTGAGTTTCGTCCATTTCCAAGTTCGGACCGAAATCCGAGTAAATGCCGACCGAACGGACGAACATAAATCTCGTTTTTACGGACGGAACGTTGTTTTTTCACCTTAGAACGCCCCGAGTTAAGTAATGGAGTGGCTAGTCTCTTAGGTGTATCGTTTTCCATTGGGAAACATTTGTGTTTCGTCCACTTATAAGTTCAGAACAAAAATCGAGTACATACAAAGCCGAATGTCCGGACAAAACACCGTTCCCATGGTCCAAATGTTCTATATTGGCCTTAAAACGCCCCGACTAAGCCTCGTAGATCTTGAGGTTTTAGATTCCAAAACAAGTGAGTTTCGTCCATTTCCAAGTTCGGACCGAAATTCGAGTAAATGCCGACCGAACGGACGGACATAAATCTCGTTTTTACGGACGGAACGTTGTTTTTTCACCTTAGAACGCCCCGAGTTAAGTAATGGAGTGGCTAGTCTCTTAGGTGTATCATTTTCCATTGGGAAACATTTGTGTTTCGTCCACTTATAACTTCAGAACAAAAATCGAGTACATACATAGCTGAATGTCCGGACAAAACACCGTTCCCATGATCCAAATGTTCTATATTGGCCTTAAAACGTCCCGACTAAGCCTTGTAGATCTTCAGGTTTTAGGTTCGAAAACAAGTGAGTTTGGTCCATTTCCAAGTTCGGACCGAAAACCGAGTAAATGCCGATCGAACGGACGGACATAAATCTTGTTTTTACGGAGGGAACGTTGTTTTTTCACCTTAGCAAACCCCGAGTTAAGTAATGGAGTGGCTAGTCTCTTAGGTGTATCGTTTTCCATTGGGAAACATTTGTGTTTCGTCCACTTATAAGTTAAGAGCAAAAATCGAGTACATACAAAGCCGAATGTCCGGACAAAACACCGTTCCCCTGGTCCAAATGTTCTATATTGGCCTTAAAACGCCCCGACTAAGCCTTGTAGATCTTGAGGTTTTAGATTCCAAAACAAGTGAGTTTCGTCCATTTCCAAGTTCGGACCGAAAACCGAGTAAATGCCGATCGAACGGACGGCCATAAATCTCGTTTTTACGGACGGAACGTTGTTTTTTCACCTTAGAACGCCCCGAGTTAAGTAATGGAGTGGCCAGTCTCTTAGGTGTATCGTTTTCCATTGGGAAACATTTGTGTTTCGTCCACTTATAAGTTCAGAACAAAAATCGAGTACATACAAAGCCGAATGTCCGGACAAAACACCGTTCCCATGGTCCAAATGTTCTATATTGGCCTTAAAACGCCCCGACTAAGCCTTGTAGATCTTGAGGTTTTAGATTCCAAAACAAGTGAGTTTCGTCCATTTCCAAGTTCGGACCGAAATTCGAGTAAATGCCGACCGAACGGACGGACATAAATCTCGTTTTTACGGACGGAACGTTGTTTTTTCACCTTAGAACGCCCCGAGTTAAGTAATGGAGTGGCTAGTCTCTTAGGTGTATCATTTTCCATTGGGAAACATTTGTGTTTCGTCCACTTATAACTTCAGAACAAAAATCGAGTACATACATAGCTGAATGTCCGGACAAAACACCGTTCCCATGATCCAAATGTTCTATATTGGCCTTAAAACGTCCCGACTAAGCCTTGTAGATCTTGAGGTTTTAGGTTCGAAAACAAGTGAGTTTGGTCCATTTCCAAGTTCGGACCGAAAACCGAGTAAATGCCGATCGAACGGACGGACATAAATCTCGTTTTTACGGACGGAACGTTGTTTTTTCACCTTAGAACACCCCGAGTTAAGTAATGGAGTGGCTAGTCTCTTAGGTGTATCGTTTTCCATTGGGAAACATTTGTGTTTCGTCCACTTATAAGTTAAGAACAAAAATCGAGTACATACAAAGCCGAATGTCCGGACAAAACACCGTTCCCCTGGTCCAAATGTTCTATATTGGCCTTAAAACGCCCCGACTAAGCCTTGTAGATCTTGATGTTTTAGATTCCAAAACAAGTGAGTTTCATCCATTTCAAAGTTCGGACCGAAAACCGAGTAAATGCCGATCGAACGGACGGCCATAAATCTCGTTTTTACGGACGGAACGTTGTTTTTTCACCTTAGAACGCCCCGAGTTAAGTAATGGAGTGGCCAGTCTCTTAGGTGTATCGTTTTCCATTGGGAAACATTTGTGTTTCGTCCACTTATAAGTTCAGAACAAAAATCGAGTACATACAAAGCCGAATTTCCGGACAAAACACCGTTCCCGTGGTCCAAATGTTCTATATTGGCCTTAAAACGCCCCGACTAAGCCTTGTAGATCTTGAGGTTTTAATTTCCAAAACAAGTGAGTTTCGTCCATTTCCAAGTTCGGACCGAAATCCGAGTAAATGCCGACCGAACGGACGAACATAAATCTCGTTTTTACGGACGGAACGTTGTTTTTTCACCTTAGAACGCCCCGAGTTAAGTAATGGAGTGGCTAGTCTCTTAGGTGTATCGTTTTCCATTGGGAAACATTTGTGTTTCGTCCACTTATAAGTTTAGAACAAAAATCGAGTACATACAAAGCCGAATGTCCGGACAAAACACCGTTCCCATGGTCCAAATGTTCTATATTGGCCTTAAAACGCCCCGACTAAGCCTCGTAGATCTTGAGGTTTTAGATTCCAAAACAAGTGAGTTTCGTCCATTTCCAAGTTCGGACCGAAATTCGAGTAAATGCCGACCGAACGGACGGACATAAATCTCGTTTTTACGGACGGAACGTTGTTTTTTCACCTTAGAACGCCCCGAGTTAAGTAATGGAGTGGCCAGTCTCTTAGGTGTATCATTTTCCATTGGGAAACATTTTTGTTTCGTCCACTTATAAGTTCAGAACAAAAATCGAGTACATACAAAGCCGAATTTCCGGACAAAACACCGTTCCCATGGTCCAAATGTTCTATATTGGCCTTAAAACGCCCCGACTAAGCCTTGTAGATCTTGAGGTTTTAGATTCCAAAACAAGTGAGTTTCGTCCATTTCCAAGTTCGGACCGAAAACCGAGTAAATGCCGATCGAACGGACGGCCATAAATCTCATTTTTACGGACGGAACGTTGTTTTTTCACCTTAGAACGCCCCAAGTTAAGTAATGGAGTGGCTAGTCTCTTAGGTGTATCGTTTTCCATTGGGAAACATTTGTGTTTCGTCCACTTATAACTTCAGAACAAAAATCGAGTACATACAAAGCTGAATGTCCGGACAAAACACCGTTCCCATGATCCAAATGTTCTATATTGGCCTTAAAACGTCCCGACTAAGCCTTGTAGATCTTGAGGTTTTAGGTTCGAAAACAAGTGAGTTTGGTCCATTTCCAAGTTCGGACCGAAAACCGAGTAAATGCCGATCGAACGGACGGACATAAATCTCGTTTTTACGGACGGAACGTTGTTTTTTCACCTTAGAACACCCCGGGTTAAGTAATGGAGTGGCTAGTCTCTTTGGTGTATCGTTTTCCATTGGGAAACATTTGTGTTTCGTCCACTTATAAGTTAAGAACAATAATCGAGTACATACCAAGCCGAATGTCCGGACAAAACACCATTCCCATGGTCCAAATTTTCTATATTTGCCTTAAAACGTCCCGGCTAGGCCTTGTCGATCTTGAGGTTTTAGATTCCAAAACAAGTGAGTTTCGTCCATTTCCAAGTTCGGACCGAAAACCGAGTAAATGCCGATCGAACGGACGGCCATAAATCTCGTTTTTACGGACGGAACGTTGTTTTTTCACCTTAGAACGCCCCGAGTTAAGTAATGGAGTGGCTAGTCTCTTAGGTGTATCATTTTCCATTGGGAAACATTTTTGTTTCGTCCACTTATAAGTTCAGAACAAAAATCGAGTACATACAAAGCCGAATTTCCGGACAAAACACCGTTCCCATGGTCCAAATGTTCTATATTGGCCTTAAAACGCCCCGACTAAGCCTTGTAGATCTTGAGGTTTTAGATTCCAAAACAAGTGAGTTTCGTCCATTTCCAAGTTCGGACCGAAAACCGAGTAAATGCCGATCGAACGGACGGCCATAAATCTCGTTTTTACGGACGGAACGTTGTTTTTTCACCTTAGAACGCCCCAAGTTAAGTAATGGAGTGGCTAGTCTCTTAGGTGTATCGTTTTCCATTGGGAAACATTTGTGTTTCGTCCACTTATAACTTCAGAACAAAAATCGAGTACATACAAAGCTGAATGTCCGGACAAAACACCGTTCCCATGATCCAAATGTTCTATATTGGCCTTAAAACGTCCCGACTAAGCCTTGTAGATCTTGAGGTTTTAGGTTCGAAAACAAGTGAGTTTGGTCCATTTCCAAGTTCGGACCGAAAACCTAGTAAATGCCGATCGAACGGACGGACATAAATCTCGTTTTTACGGACGGAACGTTGTTTTTTCACCTTAGAACACCCCGGGTTAAGTAATGGAGTGGCTAGTCTCTTTGGTGTATCGTTTTCCATTGGGAAACATTTGTGTTTCGTCCACTTATAAGTTAAGAACAATAATCGAGTACATACCAAGCCGAATGTCCGGACAAAACACCATTCCCATGGTCCAAATTTTCTATATTTGCCTTAAAACGTCCCGGCTAGGCCTTGTCGATCTTGAGGTTTTAGATTCCAAAACAAGTGAGTTTCGTCCATTTCCAAGTTCGGACCGAAAACCGAGTAAATGCCGATCGAACGGACGGCCATAAATCTCGTTTTTACGGACGGAACGTTGTTTTTTCACCTTAGAACGCCCCGAGTTAAGTAATGGAGTGGCTAGTCTCTTAGGTGTATCGTTTTCCATTGGGAAACATTTTTGTTTCGTCCACTTATAAGTTCAGAACAAAAATCGAGTACATACAAAGCCGAATTTCCGGACAAAACACCGTTCCCATGGTCCAAATGTTCTATATTGGCCTTAAAACGCCCCGACTAAGCCTTGTAGATCTTGAGGTTTTAGATTCCAAAACAAGTGAGTTTCGTCCATTTCCAAGTTCGGACCGAAAACCGAGTAAATGCCGATCGAACGGACGGCCATAAATCTCGTTTTTACGGACGGAACGTTGTTTTTTCACCTTAGAACGCCCCGAGTTTAGTAATGGAGTGGCTAGTCTCTTAGGTGTATCATTTTCCATTGGGAAACATTTGTGTTTCGTCCACTTATAAGTTCAGAACAAAAATCGAGTACATACAAAGCCGAATGTCCAGACAAAACACCGTTCCCATGGTCCAAATGTTCTATATTGGCCTTAAAACGCCCCGACTAAGCCTTGTAGATCTTGAGGTTTTACGTTCCAAAACAAGTGAGTTTCGTCCATTTCCAAGTTCGGACCGAAATTCGAGTAAATTCCGACCGAACGGACGGACGTAAATCTCGTTTTTACTGACGGAACGTTGTTTTTTCACCTTAGAATACCCCGAGTTTAGTAATAGAGTGGCTAATCTCTTAGGTGTATCGTTTTCCATTGTGAAACATGTGTGTTTCGTCCACTTATAAGTTCGGAACAATAATCGAGTACATACCAAGCCGAATGTCCGGACAAAACACCGTTCCCATTGTCCAAATTTTCTATATTTGCCTTAAAACGTCCCGGCTAGGCCTTGTTGATCTTGAGGTTTTAGATTCCAAAACAAGTGAGTTTCGTCCATTTCCAAGTTCGGACCGAAAACCGAGTAAATGCCGATCGAACGGACGGCCATAAATCTCGCTTTTACGGACGGAACGTTGTTTTTTCACCTTAGAACGCCCCGAGTTAAGTAATGGAGTGGCTAGTCTCTTAGGTGTATCGTTTTCCATTGGGAAACATGTGTGTTTCGTCCATTTATAACTTCAGAACAAAAATCGAGTACATACAAAGCCGAATGTCCGGACAAAACACCGTTCCCATGGTCCAAAATGTTCAATATTGGCCTTAAAACGTCCCGACTAAGCCTTGTAGATCTAGAGGTTTTAGATTCGAAAACAAGTGAGTTTCGTCCATTTCCAAGTTCGGACCGAAATCCGAGTAAATGCCGACCCATCGAACGGACATAAATCTCGTTTTTACGGACGGAATGTTGTTTTTTCACCTTAGAACACCCCGAGTTAAGTAATGGAGTGGCTTGTCTCTTAGGTGTACCGTTTTCCATTGTGAAACAACAGTGTTTCGTCCACTTATAAGTTCGGAACAATAATCGAGTACATACCAAGCCGAATGTCCGGACAAAACACCGTTCCCATGGTCCAAATGTTATATATTGGCCTTAAAACGCCCCGGCTAAGCCTTGTAGATCTTGAGGTTTTAGATTCCAAAACAAGTGAATTTCGTCCATTTCCAAGTTCGGACCGAAAACCGAGTAAATGCCGATCGAACGGACGGCCATAAATCTCGTTTTTACGGACGGAACGTTGTTTTTTCACCTTAGAACGCCCCGAGTTGAGTAATGGAGTGGCTAGTCTCTTAGGTGTATCGTTTTCCATTGGGAAACATTTGTGTTTCGTCCACTTATAAGTTCAGAACAAAAATCGAGTACATACAAAGCCGAATTTCCGGACAAAACACCGTTCCCATGGTCCAAATGTTCTATATTGGCCTTAAAACGCTACGACTAAGCCTTGTAGATCTTGAGGTTTTAGATTCCAAAACAAGTGAGTTTCGTCCATTTCCAAGTTCGGACCGAAATCCGAGTAAATACCGACCGAACGGACGAACATAAATCTCGTTTTTACGGACGGAACGTTGTTTTTTCACCTTAGAACGCCCCGAGTTAAGTAATGGAGTGGCTAGTCTCTTAGGTGTATCGTTTTCCATTGGGAGACATTTGTGTTTCGTCCACTTATAAGTTCAGAACAAAAATCGAGTACATACAAAGCCGAATGTCCGGACAGAACACCGTTCCCATGGTCCAAATGTTCTATATTGGCCTTAAAACGCCCCGACTAAGTCTCGTAGATCTTGAGGTTTTAGATTCCAAAACAAGTGAGTTTCGTCCATTTCCAAGTTCGGACCGAAATTCGAGTAAATGCCGACCGAACGGACGGACATAAAGCTCGTTTTTACGGACGGAACGTTGTTTTTTCACCTTAGAACGCCCCGAGTTAAGTAATGGAGTGGCTAGTCTCTTAGGTGTATCGTTTTCCATTGGGAGACATTTGTGTTTCGTCCGCTTATAAGTTCAGAACAAAAATCGAGTACATACAAAGCCGAATGTCCGGACAAAACACCGTTCCCATGGTCCAAATGTTCTATATTGGCCTTAAAACGCCCCGACTAAGCCTCGTAGATCTTGAGGTTTTAGATTCCAAAACAAGTGAGTTTCATCCATTTCCAAGTTCGGACCGAAAACCGAGTAAATGCCGATCGAACGGACGGACATAAATCTCGTTTTTACGGACGGAACGTTGTTTTTTCACCTTAGAACGCCCTGAGTTAAGTAATGGAGTGGCTAGTCTCTTAGGTGTATCATTTTCCATTGGGAAACATTTGTGTTTCGTCCACTTATAAGTTCAGAACAAAAATCGAGTACATACAAAGCTGAATGTCCGGACAAAACACCGTTCGCATGATCCAAATGTTCTATATTGGCCTTAAAACGTCCCGACTAAGCCTTGTAGATCTTGAGGTTTTAGGTTCGAAAACAAGTGAGTTTGGTCCATTTCCAAGTTCGGACCGAAATCCGAGTAAATGCCGACCCATCGAACGGACATAAATCTCGTTTTTACGGACGGAACATTGTTTTTTCACCTTAGAACGCCCCGAGTTAAGTAATGGAGTGGCTAGTCTCTTAGGTGTATCGTTTTCCATTGGGAAACATTTGTGTTTCGTCCACTTATAAGTTCAGAACAAAAATCGAGTACATACAAAGCCGAATGTCCGGACAAAACACCGTTCCCCTGGTCCAAATGTTCTATATTGGCCTTAAAACGCCCCGACTAAGCCTTGTAGATCTTGAGGTTTTAGATTCCAAAACAAGTGAGTTTCGCCCATTTCCAAGTTCGGACCGAAATCCGAGTAAATGCCGACCGAACGGACGGACATAAATCTCGTTTTTACGGACGGAACGTTGTTTTTTCACCTTAGAACGCCCCGAGTTAAGTAATGGAGTGGCTAGTCTCTTAGGTGTATCGTTTTCCATTGGGAGACATTTGTGTTTCGTCCACTTATAAGTTCAGAACAAAAATCGAGTACATACAAAGCCGAATGTCCGGACAAAACACCGTTCCCATGGTCCAAATGTTCTATATTGGCCTTAAAACGCCCCGACTAAGTCTCGTAGATCTTGAGGTTTTAGATTCCAAAACAAGTGAGTTTCGTCCATTTCCAAGTTCGGACCGAAATTCGAGTAAATGCCGACCGAACGGACGGACATAAATCTCGTTTTTACGGACGGAACGTTGTTTTTTCACCTTAGAACGCCCCGAGTTAAGTAATGGAGTGGCTAGTCTCTTAGGTGTATCGTTTTCCATTGGGAGACATTTGTGTTTCGTCCGCTTATAAGTTCAGAACAAAAATCGAGCATACAAAGCCGAATGTCCGGACAAAACACCGTTCCCATGGTCCAAATGTTCTATATTGGCCTTAAAACGCCCCGACTAAGCCTCGTAGATCTTGAGGTTTTAGATTCCAAAACAAATGAGTTTCGTCCATTTCCAAGTTCGGACCGAAAACCGAGTAAATGCCGACCGAACGGACGGACATAAATCTCGTTTTTACGGACGGAACGTTGTTTTTTCACCTTAGAACGCCCCGAGTTAAGTAATGGAGTGGCTAGTCTCTTAGGTGTATCGTTTTCCATTTTGAAACATGTGTGTTTCGTCCATTTATAACTTCAGAACAAAAATCGAGTACATACAAAGCCGAATGTCCGGACAAAACACCGTTCCCATGGTCCAAATGTTCAATATTGGCCTTAAAACGTCCCGACTAAGCCTTGTAGATCTAGAGGTTTTAGATTCGAAAACAAGTGAGTTTCGTCCATTTCCAAGTTCGGACCGAAATCCGAGTAAATGCCGACCCATCGAACGGACATAAATCTCGTTTTTACGGACGGAATGTTGTTTTTTCACCTTAGAACACCCCGAGTTAAGTAATGGAGTGGCTTGTCTCTTAGGTGTACCGTTTTCCATTGTGAAACAACAGTGTTTCGTCTACTTATAAGTTCGGAACAATAATCGAGTACATACCAAGCCGAATGTCCGGACAAAACACCGTTCCCATGGTCCAAATGTTCTATATTGGCCTTAAAACGCCCCGGCTAAGCCTTGTAGATCTTGAGGTTTTAGATTCCAAAACAAGTGAGTTTCGTCCATTTCCAAGTTCGGACCGAAAACCGAGTAAATGCCGATCGAACGGACGACCATAAATCTCGTTTTTACGGACGGAACATTGTTTTTTCACCTTAGAACGCCCCGAGTTAAGTAATGGAGTGGCTAGTCTCTTAGGTGTATCGTTTTCCATTGGGAAACATTTATGTTTCGTCCACTTATAAGTTCAGAACAAAAATCGAGTACATACAAAGCCGAATATCCGGACAAAACACCGTTCCCATGGTCCAAATGTTCTATATTGGCCTTAAAACGCCCCGACTAAGCCTTGTAGATCTTGAGGTTTTAGATTCCAAAACAAGTGAGTTTCGTCCATTTCCAAGTTCGGACCGAAATCCGAGTAAATGCCGACCGAACGGACGAACATAAATCTCGTTTTTACGGACGGAACGTTGTTTTTTCACCTTAGAACGCCCCGAGTTAAGTAATGGAGTGGCTAGTCTCTTAGGTGTATCGTTTTCCATTGGGAGACATTTGTGTTTCGTTCACTTATAAGTTCAGAACAAAAATCGAGTACATACAAAGCCGAATGTCCGGACAAAACACCGTTCCCATGGTCCAAATGTTCTATATTGGCCTTAAAACGCCCCGACTAAGTCTCGTAGATCTTGAGGTTTTAGATTCCAAAACAAGTGAGTTTCGTCCATTTCCAAGTTCGGACCGAAATTCGAGTAAATGCCGACCGAATGGACGGACATAAATCTCGTTTTTACGGACGGAACGTTGTTTTTTCACCTTAGAACGCCCCGAGTTAAGTAATGGAGTGGCTAGTCTCTTAGGTGTATCGTTTTCCATTGGGAAACATTTGTGTTTCGTCCACTTATAAGTTCAGAACAAAAATTGAGTACATACAAAGCCGAATGTCCAGACAAAACACCGTTCCCATGGTCCAAATGTTCTATATTGGCCTTTAAACGCCCCCACTAAGCCTTGTAGATCTTGAGGTTTTACATTCCAAAACAAGTGAGTTTCGTCCATTTCCAAGTTCGGACCGAAATTCGAGTAAATTCCGACTGAACGGACGGACGTAAATCTCGTTTTTACTGACGGAACGTTGTTTTTTCACCTTAGAACACCCCGAGTTTAGTAATGGAGTGGCTAATCTCTTAGGTGTATCGTTTTCCATTGTGAAACATGTGTGTTTCGTCCACTTATAAGTTCGGAACAATAATCGAGTACATACCAAGCCGAATGTCCGGACAAAACACCGTTCCCATGGTCCAAATTTTCTATATTTGCCTTAAAACGTCCCGGATAAGCCTTGTCGATCTTGAGGTTTTAGATTCTAAAACAAGTGAGTTTCGTCCATTTCCAAGTTCGGACCGAAAACCGAGTAAATGCCGATCGAACGGACGGCCATAAATCTCGTTTTTACGGACGGAACGTTGTTTTTTCACCTTAGAACGCCCCGAGTTAAGTAATGGAGTGGCTAGTCTCTTAGGTGTATCGTTTTCCATTGGGAAACATGTGTGTTTCGTCCACTTATAACTTCAGAACAAAAATCGAGTACATACAAAGCCGAATGTCCGGACAAAACACCGTTCCCATGGTCCAAATGTTCAATATTGGCCTTAAAACGTCCCGACTAAGCCTTGTAGATCTAGAGGTTTTAGATTCGAAAACAAGTGAGTTTCGTCCATTTCCAAATTCGGACCGAAATCCGAGTAAATGCCGACCCATCGAACGGACATAAATCTCGTTTTTACGGACGGAATGTTGTTTTTTCACCTTAGAACACCCCGAGTTAAGTAATGGAGTGGCTTGTCTCTTAGGTGTACCGTTTTCCATTGTGAAACAACAGTGTTTCGTCCACTTATAAGTTCGGAACAATAATCGAGTACATACCAAGCCGAATGTCCGGACAAAACACCGTTCCGATGGTCCAAATGTTCTATATTGGCCTTAAAACGCCCCGGCTAAGCCTTGTAGATCTTGAGGTTTTAGATTCCAAAACAAGTGAGTTTCGTCCATTTCCAAGTTCGGACCGAAAACCGAGTAAATGCCGATCGAACGGACGGCCATAAATCTCGTTTTTACGGACGGAACGTTGTTTTTTCACCTTAGAACGCCCCGAGTTAAGTAATGGAGTGGCTAGTCTCTTAGGTGTATCGTTTTCCATTGGGAAACATTTGTGTTTCGTCCACTTATAAGTTTAGAACAAAAATCGAGTACATACAAAGCCGAATTTCCGGACAAAACACCGTTCCCATGGTTCGAATGTTCTATATTGGCCTTAAAACGCCCCGACTAAGCCTTGTAGATCTTGAGGTTTTAGATTCCAAAACAAGTGAGTTTCGTCCATTTCCAAGTTCGGACCGAAATCCGAGTAAATGCCGACCGAACGGACGAACATAAATCTCGTTTTTACGGACGGAACGTTGTTTTTTCACCTTAGAACGCCCCGAGTTAAGTAATGGAGTGGCTAGTCTCTTAGGTGTATCATTTTCCATTGGGAAACATTTGTGTTTCGTCCACTTATAAGTTCAGAACAAAAATTGAGTACATACAAAGCCGAATGTCCAGACAAAACACCGTTCCCATGGTCCAAATGTTCTATATTGGCCTTAAAACGCCCCGACTAAGCCTTGTAGATCTTGAGGTTTTACATTCCAAAACAAGTGAGTTTCGTCCATTTCCAAGTTCGGACCGAAATTCGAGTAAATTCCGACTGAACGGACGGACGTAAATCTCGTTTTTACTGACGGAACGTTGTTTTTTCACCTTAGAACACCCCGAGTTTAGTAATGGAGTGGCTAATCTCTTAGGTGTATCGTTTTCCATTGTGAAACATGTGTGTTTCGTCCACTTATAAGTTCGGAACAATAATCGAGTACATACCAAGCCGAATGTCCGGACAAAACACCGTTCCCAGGGTCCAAATTTTCTATATTTGCCTTAAAACGTCCCGGCTAAGCCTTGTCGATCTTGAGGTTTTAGATTCCAAAACAAGTGAGTTTCGCCCATTTCCAAGTTCGGACCGAAAACCGAGTAAATGCCGATCGAACGGACGGCCATAAATCTCGTTTTTACGGACGGAACGTTGTTTTTTCACCTTAGAACGCCCCGAGTTAAGTAATGGAGTGGCTAGTCTCTTAGTTGTATCGTTTTCCATTGGGAAACATTTGTGTTTCGTCCACTTATAAGTTCAGAACAAAAATCGAGTACATACAAAGCCGAATTTCCGGACAAAACACCGTTCCCATGGTCCAAATGTTCTATATTGGCCTTAAAACGCCCCGACTAAGCCTTGTAGATCTTGAGGTTTTAGATTCCAAAACAAGTGAGTTTCGTCCATTTCCAAGTTCGGACCGAAATCCGAGTAAATGCCGACCGAACGGACGAACATAAATCTCGTTTTTACGGACGGAACGTTGTTTTTTCACCTTAGAACGCCCCGAGTTAAGTAATGGAGTGGCTAGTCTCTTAGGTGTATCATTTTCCATTGGGAAACATTTGTGTTTCGTCCACTTATAAGTTCAGAACAAAAATCGAGTACATACAAAGCCGAATTTCCGGACAAAACACCGTTCCCATGGTCCAAATGTTCTATATTGGCCTTAAAACGCCCCGACTAAGCCTTGTAGATCTTGAGGTTTTAGATTCCAAAACAAGTGAGTTTCGTCCATTTCCAAGTTCGGACCGAAATCCGAGTAAATGCCGACCGAACGGACGAACATAAATCTCGTTTTTACTGACGGAACGTTGTTTTTTCACCTTAGAACGCCCCGAGTTAAGTAATGGAGTGGCTAGTCTCTTAGGTGTATCATTTTCCATTGGGAGACATTTGTGTTTCGTCCACTTATAAGTTCAGAACAAAAATCGAGTACATACAAAGCCGAATTTCCGGACAAAACACCGTTCCCATGGTCCAAATGTTCTATATTGGCCTTAAAACGCCCCGACTAAGCCTTGTAGATCTTGAGGTTTTAGATTCCAAAACAAGTGAGTTTCGTCCATTTCCAAGTTCGGACCGAAATCCGAGTAAATGCCGACCGAACGGACGAACATAAATCTCGTTTTTACGGACGGAACGTTGTTTTTTCACCTTAGAACGCCCCGAGTTAAGTAATGGAGTGGCTAGTCTCTTAGGTGTATCGTTTTCCATTGGGAGACATTTGTGTTTCGTCCACTTATAAGTTCAGAACAAAAATCGAGTACATACAAAGCCGAATGTCCGGACAAAACACCGTTCCCATGGTCCAAATGTTCTATATTGGCCTTAAAACGCCCCGACTAAGCCTCGTAGATCTTGAGGTTTTAGATTCCAAAACAAGTGAGTTTCGTCCATTTCCAAGTTCGGACCGAAATTCGAGTAAATGCCGACCGAACGGACGGACATAAATCTCGTTTTTACGGACGGAACGTTGTTTTTTCACCTTAGAACTCCCCGAGTTAAGTAATGGAGTGGCTAGTCTCTTAGGTGTATCATTTTCCATTGGGAAACATTTGTGTTTCGTCCACTTATAACTTCAGAACAAAAATCGAGTACATACAAAGCCGAATGTCCGGACAAAACACCGTTCCCATGATCCAAATGTTCTATATTGGCCTTAAAACGTCCCGACTAAGCCTTGTAGATCTTGAGGTTTTAGGTTCGAAAACAAGTGAGTTTGGTCCATTTCCAAGTTCGGACCGAAAACCGAGTAAATGCCGATCGAACGGACGGACATAAATCTCGTTTTTACGGACGGAACGTTGTTTTTTCACCTTAGAACACCCCGAGTTAAGTAATGGAGTGGCTAGTCTCTTAGGTGTATCGTTTTCCATTGGGAAACATTTGTGTTTCGTCCACTTATAAGTTCAGAACAAAAATCGAGTACATACAAAGCCGAAAGTCCGGACAAAACACCGTTCCCCTGGTCCAAATGTTCTATATTGGCCTTAAAACGCCCCGACTAAGCCTTGTAGATCTTGAGGTTTTAGATTCCAAAACAAGTGAGTTTCGTCCCTTTCCAAGTTCGGACCGAAAACCGAGTAAATGCCGATCGAACGGACGGCCATAAATCTCGTTTTTACGGACGGAACGTTGTTTTTTCACCTTAGAACGCCCCGAGTTAAGTAATGGAGTGGCTAGTCTCTTAGGTGTATCGTTTTCCATTGGGAAACATTTGTGTTTCGTCCACTTATAAGTTCAGAACAAAAATCGAGTGCATACAAAGCCGAATTTCCGGACAAAACACCGTTCCCATGGTCCAAATGTTCTATATTGGCCTTAAAACGCCCCGACTAAGCCTTGTAGATCTTGAGGTTTTAGATTCCAAAACAAGTGAGTTTCGTCCATTTCCAAGTTCGGACCGAAATCCGAGTAAATGCCGACCGAACGGACGAACATAAATCTCGTTTTTACGGACGGAACGTTGTTTTTTCACCTTAGAACGCCCCGAGTTAAGTAATGGAGTGGCTAGTCTCTTAGGTGTATCATTTTCCATTGGGAAACATTTGTGTTTCGTCCACTTATAAGTTCAGAACAAAAATTGAGGACATACAAAGCCGAATGTCCAGACAAAACACCGTTCCCATGGTCCAAATGTTCTATATTGGCCTTAAAACGCCCCGACTAAGCCTTGTAGATCTTGAGGTTTTACATTCCAAAACAAGTGAGTTTCGTCCATTTCCAAGTTCGGACCGAAATTCGAGTAAATTCCGACTGAACGGACGGACGTAAATCTCGTTTTTACTGACGGAACGTTGTTTTTTCACCTTAGAACACCCCGAGTTTAGTAATGGAGTGGCTAATCTCTTAGGTGTATCGTTTTCCATTGTGAAACATGTGTGTTTCGTCCACTTATAAGTTCGGAACAATAATCGAGTACATACCAAGCCGAATGTCCGGACAAAACACCGTTCCCATGGTCCAAATTTTCTATATTTGCCTTAAAACGTCCCGGCTAAGCCTTGTCGATCTTGAGGTTTTAGATTCCAAAACAAGTGAGTTTCGTCCATTTCCAAGTTCGGACCGAAATCCGAGTAAATGCCGACCGAACGGACGAACATAAATCTCGTTTTTACGGACGGAACGTTGTTTTTTCACCTTAGAACGCCCCGAGTTAAGTAATGGAGTGGCTAGTCTCTTAGGTGTATCGTTTTCCATTGGGAGACATTTGTGTTTCGTCCACTTATAAGTTCAGAACAAAAATCGAGTACATACAAAGCCGAATGTCCGGACAAAACACCGTTCCCATGGTCCAAATGTTCTATATTGGCCTTAAAACGCCCCGACTAAGCCTCGTAGATCTTGAGGTTTTAGATTCCAAAACAAGTGAGTTTCGTCCATTTCCAAGTTCGGACCGAAATTCGAGTAAATGCCGACCGAACGGACGGACATAAATCTCGTTTTTACGGACGGAACGTTGTTTTTTCACCTTAGAACTCCCCGAGTTAAGTAATGGAGTGGCTAGTCTCTTAGGTGTATCATTTTCCATTGGGAAACATTTGTGTTTCGTCCACTTATAACTTCAGAACAAAAATCGAGTACATACAAAGCCGAATGTCCGGACAAAACACCGTTCCCATGATCCAAATGTTCTATATTGGCCTTAAAACGTCCCGACTAAGCCTTGTAGATCTTGAGGTTTTAGGTTCGAAAACAAGTGAGTTTGGTCCATTTCCAAGTTCGGACCGAAAACCGAGTAAATGCCGATCGAACGGACGGACATAAATCTCGTTTTTACGGACGGAACGTTGTTTTTTCACCTTAGAACACCCCGAGTTAAGTAATGGAGTGGCTAGTCTCTTAGGTGTATCGTTTTCCATTGGGAAACATTTGTGTTTCGTCCACTTATAAGTTCAGAACAAAAATCGAGTACATACAAAGCCGAAAGTCCGGACAAAACACCGTTCCCCTGGTCCAAATGTTCTATATTGGCCTTAAAACGCCCCGACTAAGCCTTGTAGATCTTGAGGTTTTAGATTCCAAAACAAGTGAGTTTCGTCCCTTTCCAAGTTCGGACCGAAAACCGAGTAAATGCCGATCGAACGGACGGCCATAAATCTCGTTTTTACGGACGGAACGTTGTTTTTTCACCTTAGAACGCCCCGAGTTAAGTAATGGAGTGGCTAGTCTCTTAGGTGTATCGTTTTCCATTGGGAAACATTTGTGTTTCGTCCACTTATAAGTTCAGAACAAAAATCGAGTGCATACAAAGCCGAATTTCCGGACAAAACACCGTTCCCATGGTCCAAATGTTCTATATTGGCCTTAAAACGCCCCGACTAAGCCTTGTAGATCTTGAGGTTTTAGATTCCAAAACAAGTGAGTTTCGTCCATTTCCAAGTTCGGACCGAAATCCGAGTAAATGCCGACCGAACGGACGAACATAAATCTCGTTTTTACGGACGGAACGTTGTTTTTTCACCTTAGAACGCCCCGAGTTAAGTAATGGAGTGGCTAGTCTCTTAGGTGTATCATTTTCCATTGGGAAACATTTGTGTTTCGTCCACTTATAAGTTCAGAACAAAAATTGAGGACATACAAAGCCGAATGTCCAGACAAAACACAGTTCCCATGGTCCAAATGTTCTATATTGGCCTTAAAACGCCCCGACTAAGCCTTGTAGATCTTGAGGTTTTACATTCCAAAACAAGTGAGTTTCGTCCATTTCCAAGTTCGGACCGAAATTCGAGTAAATTCCGACTGAACGGACGGACGTAAATCTCGTTTTTACTGACGGAACGTTGTTTTTTCACCTTAGAACACCCCGAGTTTAGTAATGGAGTGGCTAATCTCTTAGGTGTATCGTTTTCCATTGTGAAACATGTGTGTTTCGTCCACTTATAAGTTCGGAACAATAATCGAGTACATACCAAGCCGAATGTCCGGACAAAACACCGTTCCCATGGTCCAAATTTTCTATATTTGCCTTAAAACGTCCCGGCTAAGCCTTGTCGATCTTGAGGTTTTAGATTCCAAAACAAGTGAGTTTCGTCCATTTCCAAGTTCGGACCGAAAACCGAGTAAATGCCGATCGAACGGACGGCCATAAATCTCGTTTTTACGGACGGAACGTTGTTTTTTCACCTTAGAACGCCCCGAGTTAAGTAATGGAGTGGCTAGTCTCTTAGGTGTATCGTTTTCCATTGGGAAACATTTGTGTTTCGTCCACTTATAAGTTAAGAACAAAAATCGAGTACATACAAAGCCGAAAGTCCGGACAAAACACCGTTCCCCTGGTCCAAATGTTCTATATTGGCCTTAAAACGCCCCGACTAAGCCTTGTAGATCTTGAGGTTTTAGATTCCAAAACAAGTGAGTTTCGTCCCTTTCCAAGTTCGGACCGAAAACCGAGTAAATGCCGATCGAACGGACGGCCATAAATCTCGTTTTTACGGACGGAACGTTGTTTTTTCACCTTAGAACGCCCCGAGTTAAGTAATGGAGTGGCTAGTCTCTTAGGTGTATCGTTTTCCATTGGGAAACATTTGTGTTTCGTCCACTTATATGTTCAGAACAAAAATCGAGTGCATACAAAGCCGAATTTCCGAACAAAACACCGTTCCCATGGTCCAAATGTTCTATATTGGCCTTAAAACGCCCCGACTAAGCCTTGTAGATCTTGAGGTTTTAGATTCCAAAACAAGTGAGTTTCGTCCATTTCCAAGTTCGGACCGAAATCCGAGTAAATGCCGACCGAACGGACGAACATAAATCTCGTTTTTACGGACGGAACGTTGTTTTTTCACCTTAGAACGCCCCGAGTTAAGTAATGGAGTGGCTAGTCTCTTAGGTGTATCCTTTTCCATTGGGAAACATTTGTGTTTCGTCCACTTATAAGTTCAGAACAAAAATTGAGGACATACAAAGCCGAATGTCCAGACAAAACACCGTTCCCATGGTCCAAATGTTCTATATTGGCCTTAAAGCGCCCCGACTAAGCCTTGTAGATCTTGAGGTTTTACATTCCAAAACAAGTGAGTTTCGTCCATTTCCAAGTTCGGACCGAAATTCGAGTAAATTCCGACTGAACGGACGGACGTAAATCTCGTTTTTACTGACGGAACGTTGTTTTTTCACCTTAGAACACCCCGAGTTTAGTAATGGAGTGGCTAATCTCTTAGGTGTATCGTTTTCCATTGTGAAACATGTGTGTTTCGTCCACTTATAAGTTCGGAACAATAATCGAGTACATACCAAGCCGAATGTCAGAGAAAACACCGTTCCCATGGTCCAAATTTTCTATATTTGCCTTAAAACGTCCCGGCTAAGCCTTGTCGATCTTGAGGTTTTAGATTCCAAAACAAGTGAGTTTCGTCCATTTCCAAGTTCGGACCGAAAACCGAGTAAATGCCGATCGAACGGACGGCCATAAATCTCGTTTTTACGGACGGAACGTTGTTTTTTCACCTTAGAACGCCCCGAGTTAAGTAATGGAGTGGCTAGTCTCTTAGGTGTATCGTTTTCCATTGGGAAACATTTGTGTTTCGTCCACTTATAAGTTAAGAACAAAAATCGAGTACATACAAAGCCGAAAGTCCGGACAAAACACCGTTCCCCTGGTCCAAATGTTCTATATTGGCCTTAAAACGCCCCGACTAAGCCTTGTAGATCTTGAGGTTTTAGATTCCAAAACAAGTGAGTTTCGTCCCTTTCCAAGTTCGGACCGAAAACCGAGTAAATGCCGATCGAACGGACGGCCATAAATCTCGTTTTTACGGACGGAACGTTGTTTTTTCACCTTAGAACGCCCCGAGTTAAGTAATGGAGTGGCTAGTCTCTTAGGTGTATCGTTTTCCATTGGGAAACATTTGTGTTTCGTCCACTTATATGTTCAGAACAAAAATCGAGTGCATACAAAGCCGAATTTCCGGACAAAACACCGTTCCCATGGTCCAAATGTTCTATATTGGCCTTAAAACGCCCCGACTAAGCCTTGTAGATCTTGAGGTTTTAGATTCCAAAACAAGTGAGTTTCGTCCATTTCCAAGTTCGGACCGAAATCCGAGTAAATGCCGACCGAACGGACGAACATAAATCTCGTTTTTACGGACGGAACGTTGTTTTTTCACCTTAGAACGCCCCGAGTTAAGTAATGGAGTGGCTAGTCTCTTAGGTGTATCCTTTTCCATTGGGAAACATTTGTGTTTCGTCCACTTATAAGTTCAGAACAAAAATTGAGGACATACAAAGCCGAATGTCCAGACAAAACACCGTTCCCATGGTCCAAATGTTCTATATTGGCCTTAAAGCGCCCCGACTAAGCCTTGTAGATCTTGAGGTTTTACATTCCAAAACAAGTGAGTTTCGTCCATTTCCAAGTTCGGACCGAAATTCGAGTAAATTCCGACTGAACGGACGGACGTAAATCTCGTTTTTACTGACGGAACGTTGTTTTTTCACCTTAGAACACCCCGAGTTTAGTAATGGAGTGGCTAATCTCTTAGGTGTATCGTTTTCCATTGTGAAACATGTGTGTTTCGTCCACTTATAAGTTCGGAACAATAATCGAGTACATACCAAGCCGAATGTCCGGACAAAACACCGTTCCCATGGTCCAAATTTTCTATATTTGCCTTAAAACGTCCCGGCTAAGCCTTGTCGATCTTGAGGTTTTAGATTCCAAAACAAGTGAGTTTCGTCCATTTCCAAGTTCGGACCGAAAACCGAGTAAATGCCGATCGAACGGACGGCCATAAATCTCGTTTTTACGGACGGAACGTTGTTTTTTCACCTTAGAACGCCCCGAGTTAAGTAATGGAGTGGCTAGTCTCTTAGGTGTATCGTTTTCCATTGGGAAACATTTGTGTTTCGTCCACTTATAAGTTCAGAACAAAAATCGAGTACATACAAAGCCGAATTTCCGGACAAAACACCGTTCCCATGGTCCAAATGTTCTATATTGGCCTTAAAACGCCCCGACTAAGCCTTGTAGATCTTGAGGTTTTAGATTCCAAAACAAGTGAGTTTCGTCCATTTCCAAGTTCGGACCGAAATCCGAGTAAATGCCGACCGAACGGACGAACATAAATCTCGTTTTTACGGACGGAACGTTGTTTTTTCACCTTAGAACGCCCCGAGTTAAGTAATGGAGTGGCTAGTCTCTTAGGTGTATCGTTTTCCATTGGGAGACATTTGTGTTTCGTCCACTTATAAGTTCAGAACAAAAATCGAGTACATACAAAGCCGAATTTCCGGACAAAACACCGTTCCCATGGTCCAAATGTTCTATATTGGCCTTAAAACGCCCCGACTAAGCCTTGTAGATCTTGAGGTTTTAGATTCCAAAACAAGTGAGTTTCGTCCATTTCCAAGTTCGGACCGAAATCCGAGTAAATGCCGATCGAACGGACGAACATAAATCTCGTTTTTACGGACGGAACGTTGTTTTTTCACCTTAGAACGCCCCGAGTTAAGTAATGGAGTGGCTAGTCTCTTAGGTGTATCGTTTTCCATTGGGAGACATTTGTGTTTCGTCCACTTATAAGTTCAGAACAAAAATCGAGTACATACAAAGCCGAATGTCCGGACAAAACACCGTTCCCATGGTCCAAATGTTCTATATTGGCCTTAAAACGCCCCGACTAAGCCTCGTAGATCTTGAGGTTTTAGATTCCAAAACAAGTAAGTTTCGTCCATTTCCAAGTTCGGACCGAAATTCGAGTAAATGCCGACCGAACGGACGGACATAAATCTCGTTTTTACGGACGGAACGTTGTTTTTTCACCTTAGAACTCCCCGAGTTAAGTAATGGAGTGGCTAGTCTCTTAGGTGTATCATTTTCCATTGGGAAACATTTGTGTTTCGTCCACTTATAACTTCAGAACAAAAATCGAGTACATACAAAGCCGAATGTCCGGACAAAACACCGTTCCCATGATCCAAATGTTCTATATTGGCCTTAAAACGCCCCGACTAAGCCTTGTAGATCTTGAGGTTTTACATTCCAAAACAAGTGAGTTTCGTCCATTTCCAAGTTCGGACCAAAATTCGAGTAAATTCCGACTGAACGGACGGACGTAAATCTCGTTTTTACTGACGGAACGTTGTTTTTTCTCCTTAGAACACCCCGAGTTTAGTAATGGAGTGGCTAATCTCTTAGGTGTATCGTTTTCCATTGTGAAACATGTGTGTTTCGTCCACTTATAATTTCGGAACAATAATCGAGTACATACCAAGCCGAATGTCCGGACAAAACACCGTTCCCATGGTCCAAATTTTCTATATTTGCCTTAAAACGTCCCGGCTAAGCCTTGTCGATCTTGAGGTTTTAGATTCCAAAACAAGTGAGTTTCGTCCATTTCCAAGTTCGGACCGAAAACCGAGTAAATGCCGATCGAACGGACGGCCATAAATCTCGTTTTTACGGACGGAACGTTGTTTTTTCACCTTAGAACGCCCCGAGTTAAGTAATGGAGTGGCTAGTCTCTTAGGTGTATCGTTTTCCATTGGGAAACATTTGTGTTTCGTCCACTTATAAGTTAAGAACAAAAATCGAGTACATACAAAGCCGAAAGTCCGGACAAAACACCGTTCCCCTGGTCCAAATGTTCTATATTGGCCTTAAAACGCCCCGACTAAGCCTTGTAGATCTTGAGGTTTTAGATTCCAAAACAAGTGAGTTTCGTCCCTTTCCAAGTTCGGACCGAAAACCGAGTAAATGCCGACCGAACGGACGGCCATAAATCTCGTTTTTACGGACGGAACGTTGTTTTTTCACCTTAGAACGCCCCGAGTTAAGTAATGGAGTGGCTAGTCTCTTAGGTGTATCGTTTTCCATTGGGAGACATTTGTGTTTCGTCCACTTATAAGTTCAGAACAAAAATCGAGTACATACAAAGCCGAATGTCCGGACAAAACACCGTTCCCATGGTCCAAATGTTCTATATTGGCCTTAAAACGCCCCGACTAAGCCTCGTAGATCTTGAGGTTTTAGATTCCAAAACAAGTGAGTTTCGTCCATTTCCAAGTTCGGACCGAAATTCGAGTAAATGCCGACCGAACGGACGGACATAAATCTCGTTTTTACGGACGGAACGTTGTTTTTTCACCTTAGAACTCCCCGAGTTAAGTAATGGAGTGGCTAGTCTCTTAGGTGTATCGTTTTCCATTGGGAAACATTTGTGTTTCGTCCACTTATAAGTTAAGAACAAAAATCGAGTACATACAAAGCCGAAAGTCCGGACAAAACACCATTCCCCTGGTCCAAATGTTCTATATTGGCCTTAAAACGCCCCGACTAAGCCTTGTAGATCTTGAGGTTTTAGATTCCAAAACAAGTGAGTTTCGTCCCTTTCCAAGTTCGGACCGAAAACCGAGTAAATGCCGACCGAACGGACGAACATAAATCTCGTTTTTACGGACGGAACGTTGTTTTTTCACCTTAGAACGCCCCGAGTTAAGTAATGGAGTGGCTAGTCTCTTAGGTGTATCGTTTTCCATTGGGAGACATTTGTGTTTCGTCCACTTATAAGTTCAGAACAAAAATCGAGTACATACAAAGCCGAATGTCCGGACAAAACACCGTTCCCATGGTCCAAATGTTCTATATTGGCCTTAAAACGCCCCGACTAAGCCTCGTAGATCTTGAGGTTTTAGATTCCAAAACAAGTGAGTTTCGTCCATTTCCAAGTTCGGACCGAAATTCGAGTAAATGCCGAACGAACGGACGGACATAAATCTCGTTTTTACGGACGGAACGTTGTTTTTTCACCTTAGAACACCCCGAGTTAAGTAATGGAGTGGCTAGTCTCTTAGGTGTATCGTTTTCCATTGGGAAACATTTGTGTTTCGTCCACTTATAAGTTAAGAACAAAAATCGAGTACATACAAAGCCGAAAGTCCGGACAAAACACCGTTCCCCTGGTCCAAATGTTCTATATTGGCCTTAAAACGCCCCGACTAAGCCTTGTAGATCTTGAGGTTTTAGATTCCAAAACAAGTGAGTTTCGTCCCTTTCCAAGTTCGGACCGAAAACCGAGTAAATGCCGATCGAACGGACGGCCATAAATCTCGTTTTTACGGACGGAACGTTGTTTTTTCACCTTAGAACGCCCCGAGTTAAGTAATGGAGTGGCTAGTCTCTTAGGTGTATCGTTTTCCATTGGGAAACATTTGTGTTTCGTCCACTTATAAGTTCAGAACAAAAATTGAGGACATACAAAGCCGAATGTCCAGACAAAACACCGTTCCCATGGTCCAAATGTTCTATATTGGCCTTAAAGCGCCCCGACTAAGCCTTGTAGATCTTGAGGTTTTACATTCCAAAACAAGTGAGTTTCGTCCATTTCCAAGTTCGGACCGAAATTCGAGTAAATTCCGACTGAACGGACGAACATAAATCTCGTTTTTACGGACGGAACGTTGTTTTTTCACCTTAGAACGCCCCGAGTTAAGTAATGGAGTGGCTAGTCTCTTAGGTGTATCGTTTTCCATTGGGAGACATTTGTGTTTCGTCCACTTATAAGTTCAGAACAAAAATCGAGTTCATACAAAGCCGAATGTCCGGACAAAACACCGTTCCCATGGTCCAAATGTTCTATATTGGCCTTAAAACGCCCCAACTAAGCCTCGTAGATCTTGAGGTTTTAGATTCCAAAACAAGTGAGTTTCGTCCATTTCCAAGTTCGGACCGAAATCCGAGTAAATGCCGACCGAACGGACGAACATAAATCTCGTTTTTACGGACGGAACGTTGTTTTTTCACCTTAGAACTCCCCGAGTTAAGTAATGGAGTGGCTAGTCTCTTAGGTGTATCATTTTCCATTGGGAAACATTTGTGTTTCGTCCACTTATAACTTCAGAACAAAAATCGAGTACATACAAAGCCGAATGTCCGGACAAAACACCGTTCCCATGATCCAAATGTTCTATATTGGCCTTAAAACGTCCCGACTAAGCCTTGTAGATCTTGAGGTTTTAGGTTCGAAAACAAGTGAGTTTGGTCCATTTCCAAGTTCGGACCGAAAACCGAGTAAATGCCGATCGAACGGACGGACATAAATCTCGTTTTTACGGACGGAACGTTGTTTTTTCACCTTAGAACGCCCCGAGTTAAGTAATGGAGTGGCTAGTCTCTTAGGTGTATCGTTTTCCATTGGGAAACATTTGTGTTTCGTCCACTTATAAGTTCAGAACAAAAATCGAGTACATACAAAGCCGAATTTCCGGACAAAACACCGTTCCCATGGTCCAAATGTTCTATATTGGCCTTAAAACGCCCCGACTAAGCCTTGTAGATCTTGAGGTTTTAGATTCCAAAACAAGTGAGTTTCGTCCATTTCCAAGTTCGGACCGAAATCCGAGTAAATGCCGACCGAACGGACGAACATAAATCTCGTTTTTACGGACGGAACGTTGTTTTTTCACCTTAGAACGCCCCGAGTTAAGTAATGGAGTGGCTAGTCTCTTAGGTGTATCATTTTCCATTGGGAAACATTTGTGTTTCGTCCACTTATAAGTTCAGAACAAAAATTGAGTACATACAAAGCCGAATGTCCAGACAAAACACCGTTCCCATGGTCCAAATGTTCTATATTGGCCTTAAAACGCCCCGACTAAGCCTTGTAGATCTTGAGGTTTTACATTCCAAAACAAGTGAGTTTCGTCCATTTCCAAGTTCGGACCGAAATTCGAGTAAATTCCGACTGAACGGACGGACGTAAATCTCGTTTTTACTGACGGAACGTTGTTTTTTCACCTTAGAACACCCCGAGTTTAGTAATGGAGTGGCTAATCTCTTAGGTGTATCGTTTTCCATTGTGAAACATGTGTGTTTCGTCCACTTATAAGTTCGGAACAATAATTGAGTACATACCAAGCCGAATGTCCGGACAAAACACCGTTCCCATGGTCCAAATTTTCTATATTTGCCTTAAAACGTCCCGGCTAAGCCTTGTCGATCTTGAGGTTTTAGATTCCAAAACAAGTGAGTTTCGTCCATTTCCAAGTTCGGACCGAAATCCGAGTAAATGCCGACCGAACGGACGAACATAAATCTCGTTTTTACGGACGGAACGTTGTTTTTTCACCTTAGAACGCCCCGAGTTAAGTAATGGAGTGGCTAGTCTCTTAGGTGTATCATTTTCCATTGGGAAACATTTGTGTTTCGTCCACTTATAAGTTCAGAACAAAAATTGAGTACATACAAAGCCGAATGCCCAGACAAAACACCGTTCCCATGGTCCAAATGTTCTATATTGGCCTTAAAACGCCCCGACTAAGCCTTGTAGATCTTGAGGTTTTACATTCCAAAACAAGTGAGTTTCGTCCATTTCCAAGTTCGGACCGAAATTCGAGTAAATTTCGACTGAACGGACGGACGTAAATCTCGTTTTTACTGACGGAACGTTGTTTTTTCACCTTAGAACACCCCGAGTTTAGTAATGGAGTGGCTAATCTCTTAGGTGTATCGTTTTCCATTGTGAAACATGTGTGTTTCGTCCACTTATAAGTTCGGAACAATAATCGAGTACATACCAAGCCGAATGTCCGGACAAAACACCGTTCCCATGGTCCAAATTTTCTATATTTGCCTTAAAACGTCCCGGCTAAGCCTTGTCGATCTTGAGGTTTTAGATTCCAAAACAAGTGAGTTTCGTCCATTTCCAAGTTCGGACCGAAAACCGAGTAAATGCCGATCGAACGGACGGCAATAAATCTCGTTTTTACGGACGGAACGTTGTTTTTTCACCTTAGAACGCCCCGAGTTAAGTAATGGAGTGGCTAGTCTCTTAGGTGTATCGTTTTCCATTGGGAAACATGTGTGTTTCGTCCACTTATAACTTCAGAACAAAAATCGAGTACATACAAAGCCGAATGTCCGGACAAAACACCGTTCCCATGGTCCAAATGTTCAATATTGGCCTTAAAACGTCCCGACTAAGCCTTGTAGATCTAGAGGTTTTAGATTCGAAAACAAGTGAGTTTCGTCCATTTCCAAGTTCGGACCGAAATCCGAGTAAATGCCGACCCATCGAACGGACATAAATCTCGTTTTTACGGACGGAATGTTGTTTTTTCACCTTAGAACACCCCGAGTTAAGTAATGGAGTGGCTTGTCTCTTAGGTGTACCGTTTTCCATTGTGAAACAACAGTGTTTCGTCCACTTATAAGTTCGGAACAATAATCGAGTACATACCAAGCCGAATGTCCGGACAAAACACCGTTCCCATGGTCCAAATGTTCTATATTGGCCTTAAAACGCCCCGGCTAAGCCTTGTAGATCTTGAGGTTTTAGATTCCAAAACAAGTGAGTTTCGTCCATTTCCAAGTTCGGACCGAAAACCGAGTAAATGCCGATCGAACGGACGGCCATAAATCTCGTTTTTACGGACGGAACGTTGTTTTTTCACCTTAGAACGCCCCGAGTTAAGTAATGGAGTGGCTAGTCTCTTAGGTGTATCGTTTTCCATTGGGAAACATTTGTGTTTCGTCCACTTATAAGTTCAGAACAAAAATCGAATACATACAAAGCCGAATTTCCGGACCAAACACCGTTCCCATGGTCCAAATGTTCTATATTGGCCTTAAAACGCCCCGACCAAGCCTTGTAGATCTTGAGGTTTTAGATTCCAAAACAAGTGAGTTTCGTCCATTTCCAAGTTCGGACCGAAATCCGAGTAAATGCCGACCGAACGGACGAACATAAATCTCGTTTTTACGGACGGAACGTTGTTTTTTCACCTTAGAACGCCCCGAGTTAAGTAATGGAGTGGCTAGTCTCTTAGGTGTATCATTTTCCATTGGGAAACATTTGTGTTTCGTCCACTTATAAGTTCAGAACAAAAATTGAGTACATACAAAGCCGAATGTCCAGACAAAACACCGTTCCCATGGTCCAAATGTTCTATATTGGCCTTAAAACGCCCCGACTAAGCCTTGTAGATCTTGAGGTTTTACATTCCAAAACAAGTGAGTTTCGTCCATTTCCAAGTTCGGACCGAAATTCGAGTAAATTTCGACTGAACGGACGGACGTAAATCTCGTTTTTACTGACGGAACGTTGTTTTTTCACCTTAGAACACCCCGAGTTTAGTAATGGAGTGGCTAATCTCTTAGGTGTATCGTTTTCCATTGTGAAACATGTGTGTTTCGTCCACTTATAAGTTCGGAACAATAATCGAGTACATACCATGCCGAATGTCCGGACAAAACACCGTTCCCATGGTCCAAATTTTCAATATTTTCCTTAAAACGTCCCGGCTAAGCCTTGTCGATCTTGAGGTTTTAGATTCCAAAACAAGTGAGTTTCGTCCATTTCCAAGTTCGGACCGAAAACCGAGTAAATGCCGATCGAACGGACGGCCATAAATCCCGTTTTTACGGACGGAACGTTGTTTTTTCACCTTAGAACGCCCTGAGTTAAGTAATGGAGTGGCTAGTCTCTTAGGTGTATCGTTTTCCATTGGGAAACATGTGTGTTTCGTCCACTTATAACTTCAGAACAAAAATCGAGTACATACAAAGCCGAATGTCCGGACAAAACACCGTTCCCATGGTCCAAATGTTTAATATTGGCCTTAAAACGTCCCGACTAAGCCTTGTAGATCTAGAGGTTTTAGATTCGAAAACAAGTGAGTTTCGTCCATTTCCAAGTTCGGACCGAAATCCGAGTAAATGCCGACCCATCGAACGGACATAAATCTCGTTTTTACGGACGGAATGTTGTTTTTTCACCTTAGAACACCCCGAGTTAAGTAATGGAGTGGCTTGTCTCTTAGGTGTACCGTTTTCCATTGTGAAACAACAGTGTTTCGTCTACTTATAAGTTCGGAACAATAATCGAGTACATACCAAGCCGAATGTCCGGACAAAACACCGTTCCCATGGTCCAAATGTTCTATATTGGCCTTAAAACGCCCCGGCTAAGCCTTGTAGATCTTGAGGTTTTAGATTCCAAAACAAGTGAGTTTCGTCCATTTCCAAGTTCGGACCGAAAACCGAGTAAATGCCGATCGAACGGACGGCCATAAATCTCGTTTTTACGGACGAAACGTTGTTTTTTCACCTTAGAACGCCCCGAGTTAAGTAATGGAGTGGCTAGTCTCTTAGGTGTATCGTTTTCCATTGGGAAACATTTGTGTTTCGTCCACTTATAAGTTCAGAACAAAAATCGAGTACATACAAAGCCGAATTTCCGGACAAAACACCGTTCCCATGGTCCAAATGTTCTATATTGGCCTTAAAACGCCCCGACTAAGCCTTGTAGATCTTGAGGTTTTAGATTCCAAAACAAGTGAGTTTCGTCCATTTCCAAGTTCGGACCGAAATCCGAGTAAATGCCGACCGAACGGACAAACATAAATATAGTTTTTACGGACGGAACGTTGTTTTTTCACCTTAGAACGCCCCGAGTTAAGTAATGGAGTGGCTAGTCTCTTAGGTGTATCGTTTTCCATTGGGAAACATTTGTGTTTCGTCCACTTATAACTTCAGAACAAAAATCGAGTACATACAAAGCCGAATTTCCGGACAAAACACCGTTCCCATGGTCCAAATGTTCTATATTGGCCTTAAAACGCCCCGACTAAGCCTTGAAGATCTTGAGGTTTTAGATTCCAAAACAAGTGAGTTTCGTCCATTTCCAAGTTCGGACCGAAATCCGAGTAAATGCCGACCGAACGGACGAACATAAATCTCGTTTTTACGGACGGAACGTTGTTTTTTCACCTTAGAACGCCCCGAGTTAAGTAATGGAGTGGCTAGTCTCTTAGGTGTATCGTTTTCCATTGGGAGACATTTGTGTTTCGTCCACTTATAAGTTCAGAACAAAAATCGAGTACATACAAAGCCGAATGTCCGGACAAAATACCGTTCCCATGGTCCAAATGTTCTATATTGGCCTTAAAACGCCCCGACTAAGCCTCGTAGATCTTGAGGTTTTAGATTCCAAAACAAGTGAATTTCGTCCACTTCCAAGTTCGGACCGAAATTCGAGTAAATTCCGACTGAACGGACGGACGTAAATCTCGTTTTTACTGACGGAACGTTGTTTTTTCACCTTAGAACACCCCGAGTTTAGTAATGGAGTGGCTAATCTCTTAGGTGTATCGTTTTCCATTGTGAAACATGTGTGTTTCGTCCACTTATAAGTTCGGAACAATAATCGAGTACATACCAAGCCGAATGTCCGGACAAAACACCGTTCCCATGGTCCAAATTTTCTATATTTGCCTTAAAACGTCCCGGCTAATCCTTGTCGATCTTGAGGTTTTAGATTCCAAAACAAGTGAGTTTCGTCCATTTCCAAGTTCGGACCGAAAACCGAGTAAATGCCGATCGAACGGACGGCCATAAATCTCGTTTTTACGGACGGAACGTTGTTTTTTCACCTTAGAACGCCCCGAGTTAAGTAATGGAGTGGCTAGTCTCTTAGGTGTATCGTTTTCCATTGGGAAACATGTGTGTTTCGTCCACTTATAACTTCAGAACAAAAATCGAGTACATACAAAGCCGAATGTCCGGACAAAACACCGTTCCCATGGTCCAAATGTTCAATATTGGCCTTAAAACGTCCCGACTAAGCCTTGTAGATCTAGAGGTTTTAGATTCGAAAACAAGTGTGTTTCGTCCATTTCCAAGTTCGGACCGAAATCCGAGTAAATGCCGACCCATCGAACGGACATAAATCTCGTTTTTACGGACGGAATGTTGTTTTTTCACCTTAGAACACCCCGAGTTAAGTAATGGAGTGGCTTGTCTCTTAGGTGTACCGTTTTCCATTGTGAAACAACAGTGTTTCGTCCACTTATAAGTTCGGAACAATAATCGAGTACATACCAAGACGAATGTCCGGACAAAACACCGTTCCCATGGTCCAAATGTTCTATATTGGCCTTAAAACGCCCCGGCTAAGCCTTGTAGATCTTGAGGTTTTAGATTCCAAAACAAGTGAGTTTCGTCCATTTCCAAGTTCGGACCGAAAACCGAGTAAATGCCGATCGAACGGACGGCCATAAATCTCGTTTTTACGGACGAAACGTTGTTTTTTCAACTTAGAACGCCCCGAGTTAAGTAATGGAGTGGCTAGTCTCTTAGGTGTATCGTTTTCCATTGGGAAACATTTGTGTTTCCTCCACTTATAAGTTCAGAACAAAAATCGAGTACATACAAAGCCGAATTTCCGGACAAAACACCGTTCCCATGGTCCAAATGTTCTATATTGGCCTTAAAACGCCCCGACTAAGCCTTGTAGATCTTGAGGTTTTAGATTCCAAAACAAGTGAGTTTCGTCCATTTCCAAGTTCGGACCGAAATCCGAGTAAATGCCGACCGAACGGACGAACATAAATCTCGTTTTTACGGACGGAACGTTGTTTTTTCACCTTAGAACGCCCCGAGTTAAGTAATGGAGTGGCTAGTCTCTTAGGTGTATCGTTTTCCATTGGGAGACATTTGTGTTTCGTCCACTTATAAGTTCAGAACAAAAATCGAGTACATACAAAGCCGAATGTCCGGACAAAATACCGTTCCCATGGTCCAAATGTTCTATATTGGCCTTAAAACGCCCCGACTAAGCCTCGTAGATCTTGAGGTTTTAGATTCCAAAACAAGTGAGTTTCGTCCATTTCCAAGTTCGGACCGAAATTCGAGTAAATGCCGACCGAACGGACGGACATAAATCTCGTTTTTACGGACGGAACGTTGTTTTTTCACCTTAGAACGCCCCGAGTTAAGTAATGGAGTGGCTAGTCTCTTAGGTGTATCATTTTCCATTGGGAAACATTTGTGTTTCGTCCACTTATAACTTCAGAACAAAAATCGAGTACATACAAAGCCGAATGTCCGGACAAAACACCGTTCCCATGATCCAAATGTTCTATATTGGCCTTAAAACGTCCCGACTAAGCCTTGTAGATCTTGAGGTTTTAGGTTCGAAAACAAGTGAGTTTGGTCCATTTCCAAGTTCGGACCGAAAACCGAGTAAATGCCGATCGAACGGACGGACATAAATCTCGTTTTTACGGACGGAACGTTGTTTTTTCACCTTAGAACACCCCGAGTTAAGTAATGGAGTGGCTAGTCTCTTAGGTGTATCGTTTTCCATTGGGAAACATTTGTGTTTCGTCCACTTATAAGTTAAGAACAAAAATCGAGTACATACAAAGCCGAATGTCCGGACAAAACACTGTTCCCCTGGTCCAAATGTTCTATATTGGCCTTAAAACGCCCCGACTAAGCCTTGTAGATCTTGAGGTTTTAGATTCCAAAACAAGTGAGTTTCGTCCTTTTCCAAGTTCGGACCGAAAACCGAGTAAATGCCGATCGAACGGATGGCCATAAATCTCGTTTTTACGGACGGAACGTTGTTTTTTCACCTTAGAACGCCCCGAGTTAAGTAATGGAGTGGCTAGTCTCTTAGGTGTATCGTTTTCCATTTGGAAACATTTGTGTTTCGTCCACTTATAAGTTCAGAACAAAAATCGAGTACATACAAAGCCGAATTTCCGGACAAAACACCATTCCCATGGTCCAAATGTTCTATATTGGCCTTAAAACGCCCCGACTAAGCCTTGTAGATCTTGAGGTTTTAGATTCCAAAACAAGTGAGTTTCGTCCATTTCCAAGTTCGGACCGAAATCCGAGTAAATGCCGACCGAACGGACGAACATAAATCTCGTTTTTACGGACAGAACGTTGTTTTTTCACCTTAGAACGCCCCGAGTTAAGTAATGGAGTGGCTAGTCTCTTAGGTGTATCGTTTTCCATTGGGAAACATTTGTGTTTCGACCACTTATAACTTCAGAACAAAAATCGAGTACATACAAAGACGAATGTCCGGACAAAACACCGTTCCCATGATCCAAATGTTCTATATTGGCCTTAAAACGTCCCGACTAAGCCTTGTAGATCTTGAGGTTTTAGGTTCGAAAACAAGTGAGTTTGGTCCATTTCCAAGTTCGGACCGAAAACCGATTAAATGCCAATCGAACGGACGGACATAAATCTCGTTTTTACGGACGGAACGTTGTTTTTTCACCTTAGAACACCCCGAGTTAAGTAATGGAGTGGCTAGTCTCTTAGGTGTATCGTTTTCCATTGGGAAACATTTGTGTTTCGTCCACTTATAACTTCAGAACAAAAATCGAGTACATACAAAGCCGAATGTCCGGACAAAACACCGTTCCCATGATCCAAATGTTCTATATTGGCCTTAAACCGTCCCGACTAAGCCTTGTAGATCTTGAGGTTTTAGGTTCGAAAACAAGTGAGTTTGGTCCATTTCCAAGTTCGGACCGAAAACCGAGTAAATGCCAATCGAACGGACGGACATAAATCTCGTTTTTACGGACGGAACGTTGTTTTTTCACCTTAGAACACCCCGAGTTAAGTAATGGAGTGGCTAGTCTCTTAGGTGTATCGTTTTCCATTGGGAAACATTTGTGTTTCGTCCACTTATAAGTTAAGAACAAAAATCGAGTACATACAAAGCCGAATGTCTGGACAAAACACCGTTCCCCTGGTCCAAATGTTCTATATTGGCCTTAAAACGCCCTGACTAAGCCTTGTAGATCTTGAGGTTTTAGATTCCAAAACATGTGAGTTTCGTCCATTTCCAAGTTCGGACCGAAAACCGAGTAAATGCCGATCGAACGGACGGCCATAAATCTCGTTTTTACGGACGGAACGTTGTTTTTTGTACCTTAGAACGCCCCGAGTTAAGTAATGGAGTGGCTAGTCTCTTAGGTGTATTGTTTTCCATTGGGAAACATTTGTGTTTCCTCCACTTATAAGTTCAGAACAAAAATCGAGTACATACAAAGCCGAATTTCCGGACAAAACACCGTTCCCATGGTCCAAATGTTCTATATTGGCCTTAAAACGTCCCGACTAAGCCTTGTAGATCTTGAGGTTTTAGGTTCGAAAACAAGTGAGTTTGGTCCATTTCCAAGTTCGGACCGAAAACCGAGTAAATGCCGATCGAACGGATGGACATAAATCTCGTTTTTACGGACGGAACGTTGTTTTTTCACCTTAGAACACCCCGAGTTAAGTAATGGAGTGGCTAGTCTCTTAGGTGTATCGTTTTTCATTGGGAAACATTTGTGTTTCGTCCACTTATAAGTTAAGAACAAAAATCGAGTACATACAAAGCCGAATGTCCGGACAAAACACCGTTCCCCTGGTCCAAATGTTCTATATTGGCGTTAAAACGCCCCGTCTAAGCCTTGTAGATCTTGAGGTTTTAGATTCCAAAACAAGTGAGTTTCGTCCATTTCCAAGTTCGGACCGAAAACTGAGTAAATGCCGATCGAACGGACGGCCATAAATCTCGTTTTTACGGACGGAACGTTGTTTTTTGTACCTTAGAACGCCCCGAGTTAAGTAATGGAGTGGCTAGTCTCTTAGGTGTATCATTTTCCATTGGGAAACATTTGTGTTTCGTCCACTTATAAGTTCAGAACAAAAATCGAGTACATACAAAGCCGAATGTCCAGACAAAACACCGTTCCCATGGTCCAAATGTTCTATATTGGCCTTAAAACGCCCCGACTAAGCCTCGTAGATCTTGAGGATTTAGATTCCAAAACAAGTGAGTTTCGTCCATTTCCAAGTTCGGACCGAAATCCGAGTAAATGCCGACCGAACGGACGAACATAAATCTCGTTTTTACGGACGGAACGTTGTTTTTTCACCTTAGAACACCCCGAGTTAAGTAATGGAGTGGCTAGTCTCTTAGGTGTATCGTTTTCCATTGGGAAACATTTGTGTTTCGTCCAATTATAAGTTCAAGAAAAGTGTCGCAAGGACCAAGCCTGCTTTGACGAAAAATCACGAGAGCAAAAAGAGTTGACGCAAACTATTCTGCAATATTTAAAAGACCGAGGTTATGGCGACTGGACTGACTAGCTCTCTTATACTAAATCTAGTATACCATCACCATCTGCTATATCACGGATTCATGGGACTCCACTATCAGTTCTGTTGATCATAAATCTTCTATATTTGGGGGTTTTCTCCATGTTGACCGATACCTCAGCGTTCTCAAACTATAGTAAGGGGAATGGCCCTTGCAAAGATATTGCTGCAATTACGAGGTCATCATATTTCTCAACTCGCAAAGCTGATTATTTAATCTGACAAGAAGAAAATGTTGTTTAATCTGAAAGGAATTGCTGTGAGTAGTTTTGGTCTAAATAATGATCCACATTATCGATTTACGGGATGATTTTAAAAGAGCTGAATATTCTATTAATATTGCAATTGTATTGGTATGACAATTGTGCAGCGGCAACTAAGGCTTCATCTGTGTAACGAAGTTTGTGATGAATTTCATATCGTTCTCGAAGACCTTTCAGAATCTGTATGGTCTCATCAACAGAGGGTTCAGGCACTGTCACTGGCTGGAATCGTCTTTCCAAAGCTGGGTCTTTCTTGATATGTTTTCTATATTCATCTATTGTGGTTGCACCAATACACTGCACCAAATGATAAGAATACGAAGCATATTTGATTGCTTATTTATATTACCTTACAAAATTAAAATCCACAACTTCTCAATGAGACCTTTAAAACGATATCAGTTAATGCTGAAATTTGAAGGAGAGATAAACTACTTTTAGGGTTATTTGGAGTAAAAGACACAGGACATCAAACCCATCGACATTGCTGGTACATAAGCCATCTCATTACTTTATCACTACTTTTAAGGTCACCAATCATAAAACTGAATCAACACAATTGCATATAGACTTACAGTACAGTGTATAAACATCAACGGAAAAATAAATCATCGTTTCATTGCAAGTCTCAATAGAGAATATACTGAATAAAAATAATACCCAAAATATAATTCTTCTGTTCAAACACGCTATTTGTGTCAACTATCACACACAAAAACGGTATCGTACAACATAGGACATTAAGCCTATCAATACAAGATATGTACTGGAATTTGAATCTTTTAGGCTAAAAGGCCACCATCAGTGAAGAAAAGGATGAGGAGAGACTTATTAGGGTTATAAGCATCTCCGAGGAACATAAGACTGAAATCATGGTATACAGTACAATAAAATTGTGCAGACCATCAATGAAAATGGAATAAGGTGTCGGTAATTCTTATGATAGTAGCCCTTTGCATCAATAACACCCTCAGCAGCTCCTGCTCCAGCTCCAATCAAGGTATGTACTTCATCAATGAAAAGTATTATCTCATCACTTTGCTTAATTTCTTCCATAAGCTTTTTTAATCTCTCTTCAAATTCTCCACGATATTTTGTACCAGCAACAAGAAGACCCATATCCAAGGTAATTACCTGAATTGTGCAATGAATTACATTAGTTGAGATATGAGAAAATATTGTTGTGCGCAGTCAATGCACAAATAAGATGATTGAACTAATGTATGAAAGTAAAACAAAACGAAAAAAATCAAACAAGAGGACTCTTCCTATGCCCTAACTACGTACGTACGTTCCTGAACAAGTAATACAACGTTCGTACGTCTAATTGACGTTCGTACGTTCAGCAAAAACCAAGTTGTCTGTGATACGGGACGTGCGTACGCCCTAACTACGTACGTACTTCCCAGACAAAAAACTTCCACTTGTCCTCTTGTTTTCCATAAAAAACCCAACAATTCTCCACCTCGGCGAAGATTCAATAAATCTTAGCCGACACCAAGAATAAAACAAGCAACCACACAAGACACAAGATATACGTGGTTCGGCAATATGCCTACATCCACGGGGAGAAAGGATGATGTTTTTCTTATCGAGACAATTGTACAAGCCCTCACGAAGAAACCGAAGTCTTCTTCCTCACAAAAGTTCTCCAACTCTCTAATGGCTTCTCACAATCTCTCTCTCAAAACATAATTAGGTTTTTCCACTTCTTTTTGGCTTTATACCATAGCCTTACAATTGACCATGAATTGGGCTTAAACAGGGCCCATATAGCACAAAAACAAAGGAGGACGTACGTACGTCGAAATCACGTTCGTACGTCGAGCCACGGAGAAGTTATCTAACGTACGGGACGTACGTACGCCCTAACTACGTACATACATTCCTGAACATGTAATACAACGTTCGTACGTCTAATTGACGTTCGTACGTTCAGCAAAAACCAAGTTGTCTGTAATACGGGACGTACGTACGCCCTAACTACGTACGTACGTTCCCAGACAAAAAACTTCTCCTTGTCCTCTTGTTTTCCATAAAAAACCCAACAATTCTCCACCTCGGCGAAGATTCAATAAATCTAAGCCGACACCAAGAATAAAACAAGTCACAAACTCCCACACATGTCCCGAAAGACCACCTCGGCTGCACCACCTCATGGTTGCCTTTGTACCCTTCTTCTAAGGGATCAAGCCATCATAGTTCACTTCAAGATATACTATCAACTCAAAGAAATGATATGGACCAATTCTAACCAATAGAACTTAGTCCCACACACCACTTTAGTCACGGTAATATTCCAAGCTTCTGTCGGAGACAAAGCAACCATAGAATGTAATGTGGACAATCTGCTGATAGATCTCACTGCCAATGTAAACACATATCCAAGAGTAGACCAACGTCTATCAAAGTGACAATCATACTCAACATCCACATAACCACCACACCGCAGACTCAAAGTCCTTCCATGTTGAACTAACAAACCAACCTCCACACTACCTTGAATGTAGTGGAACATCCATTTCACAGCTTCCCAATGTCTCACATCATGATCATGCATGTATCTACCTACAATGCCCACTGCTAATGAAATATATGGTTTGAAACACACCAACTCATCATACTTTGCAACTCCAAAACCACTAGGCTGAGACATATAGATCTCCTCATCTAGCTCACCATGTAAAACAACCGTTTTCACATCAAACAGAGCTAATACACAATCAGATCGCACTACCAAGGCCATAAAGATGCAAACGTTTACCTTCAAGTGCACATCTTTACCTGGAGATTCTTCTTTCTTCTTAGGTAATCTAGTTGCAATTGGACCCTCAACAATAGGATCACCATTTTTTGCATCTCCAATCGTCTCATCATCTATCATGCCATCAGAATTTGAAACATCCAAAACCCTTACAAGAGTTTCCACATTAGATACAGAACCCACTGGAACATATGGAGATATGCAAATCTCCACCCACTGCAAAACCTCTTTGGTCTTGTTCTCCATCTGCTGAGAACTCTCAGGCTTCAACATAGAAACCTCCATAAGAGTTTTACAACTTATTACAATCAAAGGCAACTTGTTAATAAGATGACATGTCTCAACCTGAAACACTTTGCCTAATCCAGCCATAGACAACATGTGTTCTACCACCCTATTCTGTTGCGGTGTCTTTCTCACAGTGAAGTGACGCTCAATACCCTCAGTCTGACATACTTGCGAGACCGGATCATCTTTGTACTCTATGCTATTATTTAAGCACAATACCATGATCTTTGTGTCAATTAGGGCCTCAACTAGCTTCTTCCACTTCAATATTTCTAGGACTTCATCCTTATGCTTCATGATGTACATCCATGCACGCCTAGAAAACTCATCAACTAAAGACACAAAATAAGACTTACCTCCCCAAGCTGTGTACTTGGTAGGTCTCCAGACATTCATGTGAACATAATCAAGAACTCCACTCATACAATGGATAGTTATGCCAAACTTTGCTCTTGTCTGCTTGCCCAGATCACAATGCTCACCGAACTCTAACTTAGGGGCGATAGCACCCACAAAAAACCTTTGCTCCGTTATTGTCTGCAAAGATTTTTCACATTTATGCGTCAGCCGCATATGCCACAATTTGGTAGTCTCTCTAGCAAACTTCGTTGTAGCCTCTGACATGGCCACATCACATGTAACTGTACTACCCTGCAAGAAGTACAAGTTACTTCGTCGAGTACCCTTTAGTAATACCATTGCACCAACCATAACCTTTAGAACACCATTCTGAGCTACTACCTTGTAACCTTTGGCTTCTAAAGTACCAAGTGAAATAAGGTTCTTCTTCAAATCAGGAACATATTTTACATTCCTCAACTCTCTAATCTTTCCATCAAACATCTTCAATCGAATAGTACCTATCCCCAATACATGACAAGGTTGATCATTCCCCATCACTACTGCACCATTATCTAGCCTTTTAAAGGTAGAAAACCATTCCCTTATGGGACACACATGATAAGTACCAGCCGAATCTAATATCCACTCATTAGCATTAGTGGAACAATCGATGGATGAAACAAATAAAGAGTAATTAGAACCATCATCTTCATCTCTATTATTACATGCAATATTTACCTCAGAGTTATTCTTCTTGTCCTTTGCCTTGGCTTGAAGACAATCTTTCTTCCAATGCCATTTCTCATGACAAAAGGAACATTCATCTTTTGCTAGAAACCTGCTCTTCGGCTCCCTACGAGACTCACTCCTACTATTGTAGCTTCCCCTTGCCACTAAGACCTCTGGTGTTGAGCTTTTGGACTCTTCTTTGTCCTTCTTCATACACGCATGATTTAACAATGCTGCAGAAATCTCACTATACACCAACTTGTCTTTTCCATATGTAAGTGTGATAGCCAAGTGTTCATATTCGTCCGGTAACGAATTGAGGAGACACACTGCCTTGCTTTCATCACTTACATCTGCTCCAAGATTCACCAAGTCAGCAATTACCTTGGTAAAATCATTAAGATGCTCCGCCATTGAAATACCTCTTCTCATATCTATTAGATAAAACTTTCGAAGTAGATAGTTTTTATTGTGGATAGTCTTTGTTATGTACTTCTCCTCCAATTTTCGCCACATCTCCTTTGCAGAAGCATCATTCATCACAAGGTATTTAATGTCTTGAGCCAAACACGATCTTATGATTCCACAAGCTCGTTTGTTCATCTTCTTCCAATCCTTCTCTTCCACACCTTCTGGCTTATCCTACAAAACATCTTCTAGGTCTTGTTGACATAGAGCATCCATTACCTCACACCTCCACATACCAAAGTTATTGGTGCCGGTAAACTTCTCTACATCAATCTTTGCGTGATGGAAAACCATTGTCTTGATTTCCTCTTTCGAATCCTTCGAATTCAATTCTTTTGCCATCTTACCACCAACCTTCATGCACTAAACAATCACCAACCGAAGGTAACCAAATCTGAAATTCACACCAGAATTTCAACAAACACCTTCTAGACGCTCAAGGTCTAACCGAGGCTTTGATGCCACTTGTTGTGCGCAACGGAAACTAATGCACAAATAAGATGATTGAACTAATGTATGAAAGTAAAACAAAACGACAAAATCAAACAAGCAACCACACAAGACACAAGATATACGTGGTTCGGCAATATGCCTACGTCCACGGGGAGAAAGGATGATGCTTTTCTTATCGAGACAATTGTACAAGCCCTCACGAAGAAACCAAAGTTTTCTTCCTCACAAAAGATCTCCAACTCTCTAATGGCTTCTCACAATCTCTCTCTCAAAACATAGTTAGGTTTTTCCACTTCTATTTGGCTTTATACCATAGCCTTACAATAGACCACGAATTGGGCTTAAACAGGGCCCATATAGCACAAAAACAAAGGAGGACGTACGTACGTCGAAATCACGTTCGTACGTCGAGCCACGGAGAAGTTATCTGACGTACGGGACGTACGTACATCCTAACTACGTACGTACGTTCCTGAACATGTAATACAACGTTCGTACGTCTAATTGACGTTCGTACGTTCAGCAAAAACCAAGTTGTCTGTGATACGGGACGTACGTACGCCCTAACTACGTACGTACGTTCCCATACAAAAAACTTCCCCTTGTCCTCTTGTTTTCCATAAAAAACCCAACAAATACTTCATACTGCACTAACAAAATTATTAATGTTGGTGCATAACCTCCTTTCCCTCGATAGTTTCTGGAACATCACCAGTTGCGATCCTCTGAGCAAGCCCTGAAAGAATAAAATTATACTAAATGAAAGAACTAAAATATAAATAAACTTATATTACACATATATGTCCAGGATCGAATATGCATAAGGTATTAGTCACAAAATAATATAATATAAATAAATCATACCTTGTTAGCTTCTACATCAACAAAACCATAGCTTGACTTCTCTCAATTTCTCCTTAAATCTAACTAGGTGATGGTCCCTATATTGTAGAGATTGAGTATTGAGGGGAGCTATGGAGTCATCTACTTATATAGTCTTCCATCAAGACTTTTGAGTTCTTCATAATAATAATACTACTTAAATTATTACAACTTACATTGTAATGTGGAAAGCCAAAAGATTATATCAATTTAATTTAGACTTAAACAAATGGTTATTGGGCCACAATTTTAACATTCTCCCACTTGGACCGATAACCATTTGGGTCATAACTTTAACAATCTCCCACTTGGCCTAAAATGGGTGTTAACCAAAATTTGATAAAAAAACAATAAAAGTTTTGAATCACATCAAAATTGTGATAGCGATATAATCCGAAATTATTAAATTCTTAACTGAATCAAATTCATGATATGAGTCATGGCGGTCACATGTTCCATTTGACACAATTCCTTCCATGTACTACAATATCAAGTAAATTCAATCCAACCAAGGCTTGAATTTGCTCCAACTAAAATGCTCCCACTGAAATTTTGTCTTGTCATTGACAAAATATACCTTTACACATTAAAAACTTTGTGCACATAATTATATCAAATGTATAAATAGCAAAATCAAAATTATTGTGATCAATACAAAATTTTCATAATTATAAAATCCATATAAAAAATGAATTACTTATTACAAAAAATATTAAATAGTAATTCAAAAAATGGTTTAAATTTGTAAAAAATTTATTGATTTTGCATCTTCTTCACAACAAGAAACTTATAGATTGAATCTTATACTCTTGTGTTAGAAGTAGACAATAAAATTCTTTGAAATGATATTGAGAACCTAATGTCTTGAGATAGGTTCACATAATAATACCTTATATCATGATTGAAGAAAAATAATCATGTTTTGAATAAAATTAATATCTAATTAAGATAAATTACCTTAATGAGTTATCGAGCGCAACACCAAATTAAAACCTACCTTTGGGTCCGGGAATTAGCTTGCTATTGATTCACTCTACAAATAAATCTTAAATATGAATAAGAATGACAATTCAATTCTCTCAACTAGTTCAATTCCATGCCTTTGGGCTAATGGTTTCAAGCTAATTAAGATTAATATTTATCACTTTATTCCACCTCCATATAATTGTACAAATAACCTTTGGGTCAAAGACAATCATATATATGAAATGAGATGTTAAACAATTGATATCAAATAATTTACCAAATTAACTCAAATTTATATTAAATGTATAGGCCGCTTTGGCGACTAACAATACACCCAATATACTTTAAAAATCTAGTAAAATTAAAATTAGACTCATAAAAGTCTATATTTCTACTAATATGGTTTGCTATGAAAATATAATCAAACCTTATGTTATCGTTACAATACGTGATTATTGTAACAAACTATTCAAAATCATCTAAATTCTAAAATTTAGATTATCGACTAATTAAGATTAATATCTAAAATCATCTAAATACAATACGTGATTATCGACATGAACCCGACCTGTTTAGTTAGCAGGTCAGGTTTGGGTTTACCCAAAAAAAATATGCAGGTCAACAGGTCAGGTTCGGGTTAAGGTAAAAAACACCTCAACCTGTTAAGACCCAACACGAACCGACACGATTGCCACCCCTGACCACATTAGACTTAACTTAAAACAATATACAAAAACAGGTCCTTTACTCTTTTGCACTACTCTAGTGCACTCCTTCGTTCAAATAAGTATACACAGTGTTACCATAGAATTGAATATTACACCCTAAGTCTATAAGTTTTTATAACTCTTCCATTCTACATAGAAAATTCGGACTAAAACAAAGATGTGCTAATAGACTTACATAAGAATGAACTAGTAAATCAAGACTTCAGAAACTCACCGAGTTGACGGGCTTCCTCTAAGGAAAAGCTAGGAATGAACTAGTAAATCAAGACTTCAGAAACTCACCGAGTTGACGGGCTTCCTCTAAGGAAAAGCTCTAGGACACACTTTGTGCGAGGAGTGAATGGTATCTCCATGGCAACAAACCCACTTCCCCTACCAATAACTTTTTCGACTTCCACACGAGCATCCTTCAGATGGATACCCATGGATTTGAGCACCTTAGCAGCAATGACAGTACCTTCACCAATGAGACCTAACAAAATTTGTTCTGTACCAACATAATTGTGGCCGGTTATGTTTCTTCTTGGGGTGATTTAGGTTTTGGTCACCACTTTTTAGTATAAACTTGTTCTGTACCAAAACCTTCATGATCCGACTTAGATTCTTTATTCATTCGTCGTCAAACGACGTGAACACCCTTTTGCTCGAGCTCACTCGAGCTGGGGCCTATCCTGCTCGACCTCACTCCGAGCTCACACTTACTCCACACACTTATTCTCTTCAGTTACAATATATTTTCAGATCCACAATATCCGCCCATTAATTGACCACACCGTTGGGCAATTAATGAGTTATCCGTTGTCCCAATCACCTATATATATGAACTACGTGGCTTGATTCTGGGACTTGGTCACTCTCAGATACGTAGGCAACTATCTAAACCAGATAGCTCAGCCACTTTCATAAACTCTTTTCCTCCTCTTCTATTTTCCGATCATCTTCTCCGACCTACTTAAACCCAAATTTACTTACATTTACATTGGCGCCGACTGACTGTGATCGAATATCAACCTTGAAGCGTGGATAAAAGTTTCGCGTGTTTCTCATCAACCAATCAACATTACTGGGGCTTCCCAACCAATAAACAGATAAGATATTTTCTATCATCATCATTATCAAAGTTTTTCAATTCTCCATTTTTAGTATACTGAAGCATTTGACTGAAATTAGATCAAACATTTCGCCCAAGTCATTTGCATTTAACCATTACAAATTTTTATTTGGGCTTACATTTACATCAAGCTAATCATAAAATTACATTGCATTATTGACTTTAAATTCAAGGCTCACAAGTCATTAGCATCATGTATTGGATGATCATACCATCAGTCCATACATGGTAATATATACATGCCATCATTCACATGGTATAATGTGTTACACCCATTTACTTCATTTGTGATAAATTATCCCATCATGCATATTGCAATAATCATCTTTTGACCTCATGAACACTATGGTATCGAGCTTTAACCAATAGAGCAGTATACATACAGTATGGTCATACTCATATTAGTTAGCACATATGTCTATATATTATTATCTTGATTCTTGGTTGTTCAACATGTGTACATTTAACTGAAGACCATTATAATTGCTATCATAGCTGAATATTCACTAATTATGTCGGTTACACTTTGACATGACTATAACCGCCTAGTTCACCTCTCAAATATTATTATTAGGAATACCATTATTACGTATATTAATGGCATTTTCATATGCTTAATATCACTCTGACTAATGATGAGTAACGATAGCTATTAGCTATGCTCTGTACACCCATGTAAGTGTTTGAACAAAATTAAGATCATTGATCGCCATTTCACACAAATACTTTCAATTTTATCAATACAACAATTACACCCCAGCCTTACTCGCATAAACACTGATTTGTATATCTCTCTTTTACACATATTTATGAGGTCGCTTGACACCTAGCTCCAACCTAGCGCATAGATTACACTGTTTTGTGCCAGCTTAGCGCATTCCCACTTTGGTTCAATTACTGTACACTCACTCTAGACTATTACATTCTCATATAAAGATGGTTACTTATATATAATTAATTACTGAGTTAAAACATTTAGCTTCTCAACATTCTACATATGATATATGTTATATAACATATATTTGCCCCAAGTATGAAATATACAACTGTCCTAATCATTGATTGAGTGGTTATTTCTATGTGCAGATCGCATCTATTACTTTCTAAATATTATCTTTCATTCAATATTATTATATTATATTGGGGCTAATTAAAAAAAACCCCAAGTACTAACCAATTTCTCAAGTCTCAGGAAAATCTTAGCGAGGCAAATCATAAGACCTCGTTCTACACATATGAGGCAGTTCGTAAGATCTCGAATTCAAGAACACTTATATAATGGGATATTCTTACTTTTACTAAAGTTTTTTTTTTTTTTTTGGCACACTTTGTTACTAATAAATATTTTGGGTATAGCTCTGTCTATGTGCAGGTCACCCAAATACGACCTCTCTCTATGACCTACTTTCGCACATATGTGCCACATCGCTTTCACTCATTTGTTTTCACAGGTGAAATTATAAATGGCGTCACCATGTCATCTATAAAACTCAAAACAAGGCATCGAGACCTTTCGTTCAAGGAATCTCCAAAAATTGAGCAAGGCATTGCGCCCTTTCGTTCAAAGTTAAATGGAATCTCAAAAAAATTGAACAAGGCATCGGGACCTTTCGTTTAAGGAATCTCCAAAAATTGAACAAGGCATTGCGACCTTTTCATTCAAAATCGAATGGAATCTTGAAAAATTGAACAAGGCATCAGGACCTTTCGTTCAAAGAATCTCCAAAAATTGAACAAGGCATTGCGCCCTTTCGTTCAAAATCAAATGGAATCTTGAAAAATTGAACAAGGCATCGGGACCTTTCGTTCAAGGATTCCCCAAAAAAAAAAAAAAAAATTGAACAAGGCATTGCGCCCAATCTCAACTGGAGAAGATGAAGTCACTGTCAAGTGAACATTTTTCATGTTAGACGTTACAACTAAGTTCAATGCAATCTTGGGTAGAAAATGGATCCACAGGATGAAAACTGTTCCATCTACCTATCACCAAGTCATCAAATTTCCTGGCCTCAGAGGCATCATGGAACTCCGAGGTGACCAAATTGAGGCACATAGATGCCATGCAATTCTTGAGGTCATCCCACTTCTTGGCAAGTCGGGGGCCACCAAGACAACTGCGAGCTCACTTTAGCCCTTTGTCAACGAGATCTCTACCAAAATAGTTGTGAGCTCACCAAAGCCCACTGTCAAATGAGATCTCCACCAAGACAACTGCGAGCTCACTTTAGCCGTTTGTCAACGAGATCTCTACCAAGATAGTTGTGAGCTTACCAAAGCCCACTGTCAAATGAGATCTCCACCAAGACAACTACGAGCTCACATCAGCCTCGTGTCAATGAGATCTCTACCAAGACAACTGTGAGCTCACTTAAGCCTTTTGTCAATGAGATCTTTACCAATACATGTGTGAGCTCACCAAAACCCACTGTCACCAAGCTCTCTACCAAGATAGTTGTGAGCTCACCAAAGCCCACTGTCAAACGGGATCCACCAAGACAACTACGAGCTCACTTAATATATCTAGTTCACTCTCATCGATCTAGCTCACTATTTTTCTCTACCTCACCCGAACTCAGTGTAACACCAAAATTGAGCTCACGTACATCATTACTTACCTTGTCGACCAAGACATTGGACAACTCAAGAAAGCTCAACACAAATCCAAAGACGAGACCAAAAGCTTCGTCCCTCGCATTATAGAGCCACCTATCTACATCAAAAGACAAGTGCAACACCAAAAGCGAGCTCACAAGAAACCCCCTACTCTAAGGCAATTCACTGCTCATTCCAATGAAACATCTTTGTTTTCATCCAAATCGAAGTCAGCTCATTCTACTTCATTTCAACTCACCCACTTCAATATGAATGAAAATGGGCTATTTATATACCTATGTATTTGAGCTCCCTCGAGCTCACTTAAGCGACCACTTTGAACATAATTTATACACCTTCGACGTCAAACGAGGTGAACACCTTTTTACTCGACTTCACCTCGAGCTCACTAAAACCTTCATGATCCGACTTAGATTCTTTATTCATTCGTCGTCAAACGACGTGAACACCCTTTTGCTCGAGCTCACTCGAGCTGGGGCTTATCCTGCTCGACCTCACTCCGAGCTCACCCTTACTCCACACACTTATTATCTTCAGTTACAATATATTTTCAGATCCACAATATCCGCCCATTAATTGACCACACCGTTGGGCAATTAATGAGTTATCCGTTGTCCCAATCACCTATATATATGAACTACGTGGGCTTGGTTCTGGGACTTGGTCACTCTCAGATACGTAGGCAACTATCTAAACCAGATAGCTCAGCCACTTTCATAAACTCTTTTCCTCCTCTTCTATTTTCCGATCATCTTCTCCGACCTACCTAAACCCAAATTTACTTACATTTACAGAAATCAATTGTTGCTGGAACATTTGTTGACTGAACCAATGATCAAGCCATGGTTTTCACTAATAACAAACAAAACTATGAACTGTATATATATATATATATATCCTGCGACGTGTATAAGTACATACATAAAAAAGAAATTAAAGTTAGGAAAAACATCCAAATTATAAACTAGGGTAATATCCCAAAAAAGCCCCATGTTTAGGTGCCTCTTCCTCAATAGGCCCTGACATGGGGTCATCTTCCCAAACAAGCCCCTTGACCCACCATATTACCTTTTACCAATTTTTTAGAGACCATTATACCCTTTGTACTTTTTCAAAAACAAATCTACTTTTTGGATGTATTAAACATAAACTGATTTGATTGCGACGTTTCCGACAAAGACTAATAATTTAATCCTAACCGTTGATTTAACTTGATACCGATGAAACACATTCACCGTTGATTTAGCTTGATTTAGCATTATCATCAAACCAAGATCTTGTTTCCTCTAAAACAAATTGGTTTTGGTTTTAAAGATCCAACCATTGCATGTGTTGCTGCTCTAAAGGATTGCCACGTATTACATACAATTTTGATTTTAAAGTGGCAACAGTAAACGGATAAATTCAGTTTCGAATTTTGAAGTGGAAAAACAACCAAACAGTTGCAACACATTTGAAACCCTAGCTTCCATCTTCATCAATCTTCGAAATCAAACAACAATAACTTCCATTTTCGAAATCAACCAACCCCCTTTCGAAATCAAACTTGTTTCTTAACAAATTAGAGGAAATGGCTGATGAAATCAGTTTACATGATGAAGAACTTGAAGACAGTAATTCGGAAGAAGGTGGTACAAGCGAAGTGCAGATGAAAGAGAAGAAGAAGTATGGAAGGAACTTCAGTGTAACTGTGAGATGTTCGATGAGAAAGGTAAAAACTCATTTTGTTGATACTTTACCCGATTTGGAAAAGGAAAATTTGATGAATTCATGTTTTAAGTATTTCTTAGATGTTCAATATGATAAAATCCACATCTGCTGTAGGGGTACTACATACTCCAACCAATCAAAAGCAGCCACGTGGCACAGTCATTCATCCATTAGGTCTCCACGATCTCTACCTGATAGTAGCTCGACCACAACAGCTCAATCTCATAACGAGCAGCGGCCTGCTTATACACACGTGCTCTCATTCAATGCACAGAATATTCTCGTCAGTTACATAATTAATTCACAGGGATGATCCTCGCGCGTTACACAATTAATCCTCATTATGATGATGGAGAATCTGCAAGATCCACGATCCACGCCTTTCTACCTTCTATAAGAACAGAACTACGATGGCTTGATCTCTAAGTTCAATCCCCTCGAGCTAAGAGTACGTAGGCAATCTCGATCTCAACGAGGTGCAGCTACCCCGACCCAAAACTTCCCCTTTGGTCAAGTCTCCTAGCGACCTGACCTAGTAGTGCATTAATCGAGAAATAGGTTAATACATTTGGCGCCGACTGCAAGGAATTCGATATAATCGAAAAACCCAAACCCTCCCACCCTTCTCAAAGTCATCTATTCAAATGACTACCCCAGAGTTAACTATCCACGATCTGCATGCACAAATCACTCTTTTGCAGGAAGAAAACGCACGTTTGAAGGCCGCACAAACAAACCCCCAACAAGTTGAAAATGGCGGACATGGAGTCATTCCTGCTGATGATTCCAACCAGAAATACGAACAACTCAGCCAACAACTGGCGGAGTTCAAAGCCTCCCAGGCTCTCCTTCACCATTCCAAGAGCCACACCGCGGAGCAACTTGCTGTACAGTCCTTCCAACAGTTTCAGGAGTCTCCTTTCTCCAAGGAGATCCTTGAACATGATTTGCCGAACAAGCTCAATGCCCCCAAGTTCGACCAGTATGCCGGAGTCGGAGATCCAACCGACCACATCAAGGGATTCCGGAAATCCCTTCCTCTAATCAAGGAGGATCACCTTTTGTGTTTGCTATTCCAGTCCAGCCTCACTGGACCAACTCTTGACTGGTTTCACCGATTGAAGCCAGGATCCATCAGCTCGTTTGTCGAGCTCGAAAAGCAATTTGTCATCATTTACATCAACAACAAGAAGCGCCCCGTCACCATCGATTCAATCTTTAAAGTCAAGCAACGAGATGGTGAGTCACTAAGCGTTTTCTTTGCTCGTTTTAAATCTGAGACACTCAATTCAGGATTTTGCAAAGTGAGCACGAGACCTTTGCAACCATCGCATTCACTCACGGTCTGACCCAGGGGTTCGACCTCCACAAGTCGCTAGCCATGAAGCGACCTTCATCACTGGACGAGCTCTACCTAAAGGTAGATCGTTATATCAAGCTCGAGGAAGCCCTCACTGGGAGGGAGAAGAATCATGTAGTCAGCAATGTGGAGTCTGGCTCAACCAAGCGACCTCGGTCAGATGGCAAGAGGTTCAAGGCTAAGTCGTTGCCTACTGAGCAGCGAGAATATCACCGGTTTACAAGACCAGCTGGTTACATCGTTGAGCGAATCAAGCACAACCACTGGTGCAGGATTCCTACCTTCACACAGTTGGAGGATACATCTGGACGACCGTACTGCAAAGTCCACAAGGTACGGTGTCATCAAACAGATGACTGTCGCATTCTAAAACGCGCACTGCAAACATGGGCCGACGAGAAAAGGCTCAACAATTGGATCCTCGGAAGGAATGAGGAATCCACAGGCAAGCGGGTGAGGAAGGAGTCCAGAACACCTCCCCGTTTCCCAAAAAGAAATCACAGCAAGGCCAGAACGGCCTCAGCAAGCCCAGTTTGCAGCAGAGGGCGTAGCCTCTCCCAACGTTTAGGTCCAACAGGAGACCTACGCGACCAGATCAACAAGAAGGTTGCACATAAGATCGACAGTGACAGCGAGTCGGAAAGTCATGTAGTCTACATGATTGACGAATCCAACCACACCCCTGTCTCTCGAGAGAAGAAGAGACGAGTAGAGCATCTTCATCATGTCTACTCCATTACTGGCCGAGCAGCTCGTTTCAACATCCCTGCCCGCCAAGAGTCCGACATCACTTTCACCGAGGACGATCTCAACAAGGTCGTTACTCCTCACAATGACGCCCTTGTCGTTGAGCTGCGGATTGCAGACTATACCATCAAGAGGGTATTTATAGACCCTAGCGCATCATGCAACATCCTCATGTACAGAACCTTCAAAGACATGAGGTTGCCCGATTCAGTTCTCATCCCCGATTTCACTCCCATCTTGGGCTTCAACAGTTCAAGAGAGGATCCTAAGGGTGACATTCTGTTGCCCGTCACCGTGGGCAGAAAGGAAGACAAGGTCGTTATGACCACCAAGTTCAGCATCCTTAATATCGCAAGCAAGTACAATGCAATTCTGGGTCGAAAGTGGATCCATGCTATGAGAGGTGTGCCGTCAACGTATCATCAAGTATTCCGCTATCCTGGCCCTCATGGGATAATGGAACTTCGCGGCAATCAGAACACCGCACAGGAATGCCATGGCATTGTCGAAGCAGTACCACAGTCAAAGCCATCCACCTCTGGAGCCAAGGATGCTGAAGTCAAACGAAAGAGCCCAATCTCACCAGAGGCTCAACAGGGCGACAACAAGTCAAAAAGCCCTTCAAAAGAAAAGAGTGAAGCCACCAAATAGCAACTACAGAAGGAGCTAGCGAGCTCCCCCAAACTAAATCTCGGAAGTACTGATCCAGGTGTACGCGTGAACATTGGGTCAGAGGATGACCCGAGATATATCTATGTAGGTGCAGAGTTGAAGGGAGATAAGTTCAATAACTTTGTAAATTTTCTTTCAACTAATAAAGATGTTTTTGCTTGGTCGTATATCGATATGCCTGGTATAGATCCATCAATTGCATGTCATAAACTGCGGGTCAATCCCAATTATCGACCTGTAAAGCAAAAACCAAGAAGGCTTGCTCCCAAATTTCACGAAGCTGTCAATGAAGAGATCAGCAGACTTAAACAGGTCGACTTCATCAGAGAGGTCGATACTCCAGACTGGCTAGCCAACATCGTACCAGTCTTAAAGAAGAATGGGAAAACAAGAGTCTGCATCGACTTCACAAGTTTGAACAAAGCTTGTCCTAAAGATTCATTCCCACTGCCACGAATCGATAGGCTAGTCGATCAGACATGCGGTTTTGAGCTACTGTCATTCATGGACGCATACTCAGGGTATAACCAGATCCCAATGTACGAGCCTGACCAAGAAAAAACCTCTTTCACAACAGAGCAAGGTATTTTCTGCTATAAGGTTATGCCATTCGGGTTAAGGAATGAGGGTGCGACCTATCAAAGACTGGTCACCAGAATGTTCGACGACCTCCTAGGTCGAACAATCGAAGTCTACATCGACGACATGCTAGTGAAGAGTAACCAAGAGCAAGATCATTTGTACAATCTCGACCAGGCATTCCAAAGATTAAGACAATACAGAATACGTCTCAATCCAGAGAAGTGTCTGTTCGGGGTTACATCAGGAAAATTCCTCGGCTACCTAGTCACCAGACGAGGTATTGAAGCAAATCCAGACTAGATCAGAGCCCTGATCGACATGCCAAGCCCAAAAACAAAGAAACAAATCAAGAAACTCAACGGCATGGTGTCAGCTCTGAACAAATTCATCTCCAGAGCGTCAGACAAATGTCGACCAATGCTCCATATCCTAAAGAAGGGGGCTACATATGAGTGGACAGAAGAATGCGAGAAGGCATTCAATGATCTCAAGGCATATTTGTCTAATCCACCAGTGCTCACGAGACCTAACGATGGAGATGTACTCGGCGTTTACCTCGCAACATCAGATTTTGCGATCAGTGCAGTACTTTTTAAAGAAGAAAACCAGGTCGAGCGACCTATCTATTTCACAAGCAAAGTCTTACAGTAGGCCGAAATAAGGTACACACCTCTAGAGAAGTTAGCATTAGCCTTACTTTACGCTGCATGCAAATTCAAACCTTATTTCCAAGCACACACTGTAAAAGTAATCACCGACCAGCCACTACGCCATATACTAGAAAAGAAGAACAAAACAGGTCGTATGGCTCGATGGGCAGCCGAGTTGGGTGATTACACTTTTGAGTTCGTTTCACGGCAGGCCGTCAAGGGCCAGGTCGTTGCAGATTTCTTGGTAGACTATCCAGCAGAGGATACCAATTGGGAACCAGAACCTGAAACAAGGCAAGTCCAATACAGCCCTCCTGACACATGGCAACTATATGTAGATGGTTCCCACAACTCCAACGGAAGTGGAATAGGTGCTGTATTAATTTCTCCTGAAGGTTCACAGCTCGAGAGATCAACTCGTCTCGACTTCGCGACCTCCAACAACGAGGCCGAATACGAAGCTCTAATACAGGGCCTACAAATGGCCATCGACCTACAAGCAATTCGCCTGAAGGTGTACAGTGATTCACAACTGGTAGTCAATCAGATTACTAGTAATTACCAGATCAATGGGGTCAACCTAATCAGGTATGCTAGCAAAGCAAAGGAGCTCATCAACAAGCTCAATTATTTCACAATCGAGCACATACCGAGAGATGACAACAGGCATGCTGATTCATTGGCATTCTTAGCATCTAAGATTGAGTCAGACAGACCGCGGGCTCTCACTATAACAATCATTACACAGCCCGCATATCTATTCAAGGAAGAAGATGTTCATCAAATCTCTGATCTACTAGAGACAACTCCAACAGATATCCAAGGGACTTGGATGGAGCCTTTCATTATTTACCTTCAAACTGGTGTCCTACCATCCAACAAAAAGGAAGCCAGTCAGCTGTTACATAAAGTCACAATGTACAAACTCCATGAGGGTAAACTTTTCAGAAAGTCCGCAACTGGTTTGTTATTACGGTGCCTAATCCCCAAACAGGGCCAGATGATATTTCAAGAAATCCATGAAGGGGAATGTGGAAACCACTCCGGAGGGCGAACCTTAGCCCATAAAGCAATCTCCCAGGGATACTTCTGGCCAAGAATGAAGGAAGATGCCAAGAAATTCGTTTTGAAGTGTGTAGAATGCCAACGATTTGCTGATAAGCAACATCAGCATCCCAATGATCTCATCAACGTCACTACACCATGGCCATTCCACATGTGGGGGCTTGATATCATGGGCCCCCTAATCAAAGAGAAGAAATCAGAGAAGAGATTCGTTCTAGTGGTCGTCCACTATTTCACTAAATGGGTGGAAGCTGTTGCACTAACCAACGTTACTCAAGCAGATGTGCAGAGATTCATGTGGGAAAACATCATCACAAGGTTTGGCCTACCAAAACGGATAGTCACAGACAATGGCACTCAGTTCGTTGGCAAAAACATCAAGGTTTTCTACAACCTATGGAAAATCGAGCATTCAAGGTCAACGCCTAGATATCCACAAGCCAACGGCCAGGTCGAAGCTGCAAATCGACAGATTCTAAACAACCTAAAGAAAAAGCTCGAAGATCAACACGATCAATGGCCACAACAGTTGGAAAACATCCTATGGGCTTACAGAACAACCCCTCGTACATCCACTGGGATGTCACCATTCAGTCTATGCTATGGAGTTGAGGTCGTTATTCCCACCGAGTTAACGTTTGGAACGACCAAATCCCTTCTGGTCGATACAGAGCTTAACAATCAGGTCTGGTCGTTCGGAATCGATCTCCTCGAAGAGCGACGAAACCACGCCGTTATAAAGCTTGAGCAGTATCAACAACGACTAAAGCGAGCTTATAACAAAGGTGTACGACCTAGATCTTTTCAACCAGGAGAACTAGTCCTAAGGAAAATGTTCCACAACAAAAGGAAGAACATTATTGGCAAGCTCAATGCCAACTGGGAAGGACCTTACATCATCACCAAGGTTCAAAGCAACGGTTCTTATCGTCTTCAAACACCAGAAGGGGAGATCGTTAGGAACCCATGGAATGCTTTTCACTTGAAAAAGTTTTATCAATGAAATGTAAGCATCTATTCATTACATTTCAATATATAAACTCATTTTTGCCTTCATCTCAGCTCAAACATGAATGGCTCTTAAAGGTCTAAACCCTCGACCTACAAATTATCAAAACTCTAGTCCCTTTGATGATTTTAATTTTGTTAAGTTCAAACATTTGCAACTTAACTTGGTGCATTGGTCATATCAATCCCACGATCTATGTACATTCAAGCAACCATGCATGCGACCTCATCCACCAGCAGGTCCAGCACTTAGATCATTACTTATTGTTTGCAAAACTCATACAAGCAGACAACGTAACAAGAACAACAATGTAAGGTAAATCATTGAAATTTCTTTTTACTTCATGAGATTCTAACCATTACAGGTAAAAGTAAAGTCAAACTAAGGCATACAAGAAGAACTATTTCAGTTCGTCCTGCTTGCAGCCATTCATCTCGTCTTCCTGCCTTCTGAACGAGCTACCAGGACTCCCTGGAAACTAGCTGATCAGAACGGCTTAAGTACAAGCTCATCAAAATTAATGTTGTTCAATACGACTCCAAACAAAAACAATTGTCTTCTCAAGCTCACAAACTCAGAGGACTACTTCGAGGAAGACCAAAGAAGACTTACTGCAAGAACAAGGAGTGCAAGAAGCAAACTTTGCACAAGGTTACCCAATACAAGAAAGTTGGTACCCGGACTAGTTCATTGCTGCGCTGGCTGGTCGTTGGAACCATCAATTTCCATACAGCCACTGGCAACCTGGTCATTAGGGCCCATCAAGGTGTCCTGAGCTGGCACCAAAGCTCCATCAGCACCACCTCGCGTCTCCTCTCCTTTGGGCGACCCCTCCAAAGCTTTCATCAAGCTGTCCCAGTAGGCCTTCCACGCTGCGCCATTCTCCTGGCATGCGTGCTCCCAGTATTCAGCACCAGCCTTAGCACCAGCGGAGTCTACCTTCAACTACTCCACCTTCTCCTTCAGCTGCTCCACCGTCTCCTTCAACGCCGCGACCTGCGCATCCCTGTCCTTCACCTTGCTCTCAGCAACAACAGCAACACTCTTCACCTGCTCGAGCTTCTCGTTAAGATCCTTCAGTTCAATCTCAGCTCGAGCACCAATCTCAGCAACCAGACGCACCTCCGGGAAGCTTGCGTTGAGCTGTAAGGGCAAACAGAGTTTAGTCAGCAAAGACTAAGCAAAATCAAAAGAAAAACTTATTACCACACTCACCAAAGACAGCGCCGCGTTTATCTTCGAGCAGGTCACCAACAAAGTCTGCGACTTCACTACTCGAGCATCAGCATCCAAAACGATGCCCTCATTTACAGCCCGGGCAACGCAGGGGTCATCAATCGCACTGTCGCTATCATACACGACATGCTTCTCACCACGGCCATCCAGATAATCGAACGGCCCAGGACGGAACTCGGACGATACCCCCTTGCCTTTCTGCAAAGACCGAGCAGCAGTCTTCCTGGACATAAGAGGAGTCTCAGGAGACTTCACAAACTTTGAAGGAGCAGGGGATGGCACAGTTGGAGGTTCCATCAACTTCAGGTTCCCTGCAAGTGACCTTTTCTTCCCGGCCAAGGCAGTCAGTTTGGGAAGTAAAGGCGGAGGAGACACGACTGGGGGGCCCACCACTACCTCCGCCTGGCGCGAGCTACCACCAACTCTCTCCTTCTCCACAGGTCGTTCTTTCTCCGACCTTCGAGCAGCGACACCAGACCGCTCTCTCTCACCAGTCCTCGAGCTACCACCAGCTCGTTCCTTCTCCCCAGCATGCGAGCTACCACCAGAACGCCCAGCCTCAGCTTTATGAACAGAAGACATATGGGCCTTCCTCAGCGACTTCCTCCTCTCGAGCTCGTCTTCAACGGTTTTCGCACCACCTTTGGGAATGAAATGCTCCTTCAGGTGGGGTAAGAACTTTATCTTATGCTTGTCAGACAAGAAACCAAAACCGTTCAAAGCGGAATTCAGATCGTTCTTCCTCACAAGATGATCGTCCCTGATCGCTGCAAAAAGATATAACATAATCAATTACAGAAAAAGGAAAATCTCCTAAGGCTAACGACCAGAAACTTACGAGCATCATTCCTAGTCACATGACGCAACTGGATGCTCCCCTCAATGATCGACCCAGTAATCAGCATGGGATCTTTCCACCATGGCTCACTACTTACAGGATAGATCAAAGGCAATCGTTCTGGCCTAACTTGCATGTTATAGCCGGAAAAGTCAGCCTTTGAAGAACGTTTGAAGCTGAAGTGGTCCAACACATCCTTCACAGTGATGCCCCACTTATGCAGCTTATTCAGGTCATCAATTACCCTCATATTTCTCCAGAAATTGCCATTCATCTGGCAGGGGGCTCGACCTATAGCATTCAACAGGTCGACCACCAAACAAGACAATGGCAACCTCAGCCCAGCTCGGAATTGGGTCAAGGTAAATACAGTAGAGAAAGGATTTTTAGGCCGATACTCAGCAGAAAGTAAACGATCTCCTAAAAATCTAATCTCCAAATGCTCAATCGAGCTAAGCCCGTACTGTTTCCTAAACGAAATGTGCCTATTTACATACTTAAAGTTCACTACTCTACACATCGAACCATCGTCTCCTTCCATCATTTCTTCGTCAGACGAGTCCGCCCCATGAGAGCCGCTACTCTGGGGGCTATCAGGGTCCGCACCACGAATGGGAGACAAGGGTTCAGAATGAGTCCCTTCAGACTCATACTCCTCACCGCCACCACCACTCAAGTGATCATTTTGAGAGTCACTCGAGTCAGACATTTTTCTCAAACCAACAGAAAGGAAAACAGAAGATGAAAGAAAAGCAAAAGAAGGAAACTAACCTCACGAGCTCTCAAAGTTCTTCAGATCGCAAAAGAAAAGCGGCAGTAATTCAAATTAAAGCGAGATAGGCAAACCCTTCTCAAGAGAACTACAGTTTAAATACTGTAGCACATACAATCCCAGCCATCAGTTCGAAACAGGTGAACGGCTGAGATTGACCACAGAAACCATAACACTTGCAGTTATTTTCCACTTCACAAACGATTCACATCCACCGTCGGATCAACCCACGTGCCACGCAAAGACTATATCAGGCAAGAAGTGCGTCAGTTGCCATAACTGCACAGCTAGCTGCTCGAGAAAAATCCTCCACTTCCCCGTAAGAGCGCCATGATTAGTGCAGACAAGCCTGCATGACTGCCACGTCAGCAAATTCAAAAAGCAAACTACAAATCAGCATCGATAAGAGTCCTTAGTCTTTTCAGCTCGACTTTAACAGCCGACCTAAAAAGAGAGGGCTTATGTAGGGGTACTACATACTCCAACCAATCAAAAGCAGCCACGTGGCACAGTCATTCATCCATCAGGTCGCCACGATCTCTACCTGATAGTAGCTCTACCACAACAGCTCAATCTCATAACGAGCAACGGCCTGCTTATACACACGTGCTCTCATTCAATGCACAGAATATTCTCGTCAGTTACATAATTAATTCACAGGGATGATCCTCGCGCGTTACACAATTAATCCTCATTATGATGACGGAGAATCTGCAAGATCCACGATCCATGCCTTTCTACCTTCTATAAGAACAGAACTACGATGGCTTGATCTCTAAGTTCAATCCCCTCTAGCTAAGAGTACGTAGGCAATCTCAATCTCAACGAGGTGTAGCCACCCGACCTAAAACTTCCCCTTTGGTCAAGTCTCCCAGCGACCTGACCTAGTAGTGCATTAATCTAGAAATAGGTTAATACATCTGCACTTCTGTTGTCACCCAAGTTGTTAAGTCTAGGGTTTCAAAACTGAAATATGTCATTGGGGATAGTGATCTTACATTTAGACCTTTAGATATCACATTAGTTTTAGGTTTGAAAATTGGTGATATTCCTAGTGAATTCTTGTTGAGGAATAGAGATATAGTTAGTACATTTAGGCAGAAATATTTTGGTGATTCTAAGTGCATTAAGGAAAAGCACATAGAAGCAGCAATTGTAAGAGCAAGAGGTGACCCAGATTCTGGCGACGACGTTCATCGCCTGAATCGGTTGTTATTATTGCAACTTTGTTTACTTCCCGATTCAGGACAAACTATTGATGTCAAATATGTTGATTTTGCCGAAGACCTTGCTGCTTTTGATAAATTTCCATGGGGGTCGGTTGTTTACAAATTATTGAAAAAGTCATTAGAGAAATCTGCAATCAATGAATCAGAAAAGAAGCTAGATTATGCTCTTGATGGTTGTGTGCTTGGTTTTATTATCTGGGCATACGTACACCTCCCATGCTTAGGTCCGAAAAGGTTGCCTAATGCCCCATTCCCAAGGATGCTTGCTTGGACAAATTTACCTGGCAAGACCACTGGTAGGAATACCATTGATAACAAACTTTATCCAAAAAGAGGAAAAGAAGTTGAAGTTGTGCCCCCTTTCATCACACCATCAGAGTTTGCTGAAGAACTAGTTCATGAAGCACAAGAGGTATGTAAATTGTCCTCTAAATTGTTGTCTTTTAATAATGTGGTTTATAACAGAGTTCTTTTAAGTTGCAATTTTGATAATAGGTTTTTTTTCCTATACAATGTTTTAGTATCAAAAAACACTTGATGAAGCTAAAAAGGGAGTTGTTGATGATCTAGAAGGGATTGTGCGAGGAGTGGTAAGTTTGTTTAAATAGAAATCCTCCAGTTATTAAATTAGTATCTTCTAATTGTCTAATATATATCTGCTAAATGTGTATACATATCCTCTAATTGCAGTTTCACAGAGAACTAAAACAAGTCTTAGACAAAGGTGTTACAAAAAGGCTTCAACAGTTTCAAAGGAATGTTGTTCAAGGAGTGAAAAAAATGTTGAAACCCTTACATGTACAAGCTGGATCATCATCTAAGCAAGCTGCCACCAAAACGAAGATACCATCATCACAAAAGTTGGGTACCACCAAGAAGAACAAGGCAATTGTCACTAGGAGTTCATCTAGGAAGAAAATTGCACCCAAGGAAACAGAAAAAAAGACAAGTGTCAGCAAGGGAGCAGCAAAGAAGGCCGCTCCCACCAAGGAAGCCCCCTGCAAGACAAGTGACAAGAAGAAACCCATTCCCACCAAGGAAGTACCAACTAGGACAAGTGCCAGGAAGAAACCCACTCCCACCAAGAAAGTACCAACCAGGACAAGTGTGAAGAAGAAACCCACTCCCACCAAAGAAGTCCCAAAGAACACAAGTGCCACAAAGAAGATTGTTGGTAGGATCAAACTCCCACCTAAACAGAAAAAATTGCCACCCCTTGCAGATCTACCCAAGCCAAGTCCATCACCCCCACAACTCTCAAGAGCCTCTGTAAAAACAAGGAACCAAAGCCAATTTGAAGCTGCTGATACTGCTACTACTCCAACTATCTTGGGAAAGAGAAAAGGGAAAGAGATTTGTACTGAACCATCACCCAAAAAACAAAGGAGTACAAAGTTGCCTGAAATCATCATAGGTGGTATGAGAAGCAAAGCTATGTTGGATTTCATGTTCAAAATGAGAAGTCCTCAAAAGCCTCAATAACCTGACCCTGATTGCGAGCATCCTGCTAAAGAAGTTGCGAAGAAGAGGAAAAACAAGGAACCCCAGCTTCCAACCAGAAAACAACCTTCAGGGTTAGATTTTAAACTTGCAACAGACTATTTGTTTAAAATCTTCTAGACTTCAAACTTATATCCTCTAATATGTTCTTTATTATCCTCAACATATTTGATTAAACTCTTCTAGATTTCCAACTTATATCCTCTCTTTTTGTTTTTAAAAACTTAGGGTTAGCAAACATGTGGCACAAGATAGGACATGGTGGAAAGAAGCAAAAGAAAGGGAGAACAGGAAAAACAAGAAAAACAAGTCAGAATTGAATTCTGATACGGATACGAAGAATCCAATAGAAACAACAAGTAGGAGGTTGTTCTGTGATGGGAATGATAATGATAATCATGATTGGCAAGAGAGAGAAGGTGTTGCTGTTGATAGCTTGACAATGATATTATATCATGCTACTATGGAACCCATGTTTGTTTTACCAATCTTAGCTTTGCCACCTCCTGAGGAAGTGTTAGCTTTGCCACCTCCTGAAGGTATATCCCCTAATGATGTTATACCAGGTAATATTGATGATATGGTTAGGTAGGAGGAAGGGGACATTAATGTGAAGGAGGAAGAGGACATTATAGTTTTGGAGGAAAGTAAAGATGTGAAGGAGGGGGTGGATGAGGATGATGACTTTCTTGATGCCATCCCAGATCCCAATAATATTCCTGAAGAGTATCTAGTGGATATAGATGGCTACAATGTTGGTGAGATGGATGAGGAGAGTGAGGCAGATGAGATTGATGAAACAAATGATGATGTAGTCATTGAAGATAGCCAAGCTATTCAAGCTTATAAAACAAGTCAGAAGAAGTTGAAGAAAAAAGCGAAGGGGTTGGAAAAAAGTAGTGTGGACCACCAATTGGATGTTGATATTGTTATGAACATCATGGGTAAGTCATTTCTGGAAAGGACTACCACCAATAATGAAACAGATGTTCTTAACTATTTCTGGTGTTTGGCAAAGGATCCTAAGTATGAGCATGCAGTTATAAGGGAATATAAGGATGCTCCTAATATAATTATGAAGCAATTCTACACTTTGTATAAAAATAATTGGCTGCATGGAGATATTGTTGATGCATATGTACTATTGCTCACTAAGTGGTATGGCATATTAAGGAAACACCTTCAACCTGAGGACCAGTTTGTTGTGGTTAACACTGTATATTTTGCTGTAAGTATACATTTTTTTTCTTAGTGTATTTGGTGTTATGGAATGATTTGTTGGCACTCTAACTATGTTAACTTTTGGTTCTTGCTATTATGTTTAGAACATGCTGCATGAGATAGTTCAGAAGACATATAGAAAGCGCATGAAGGACAAATCTTTTGCTGCACTTTCACCATTAGAAAGAATTAGGAGTGGCATGTTTAAAATACACCAAGGTGCTTTGAACATTGTTAGCCCATCTAGGGGTTTGAAAGGTCAAGTTCCTGCAAGACTTGCAAAGGCACTCCTTGTTCCCTTACAAGTAAGTTGTTAATTATGTTTACATATGTGATCTCACATCATCAAAAGCTTATTATCCTCTACGTTATGTTTTCAAATCCTCAAAAGACTTATGTTGTATCCTCTAATATATAGGTTAACAACAATCACTGGATATTGCTTGCCTTTAACTTTAGGGAGTGGAAGGTCAAGATATATGACTCTTTGGGTTATAAGAAACCATCTTCACAACAGTTGGGGGTCGAGAAGATGTTGCCCTATGTGGTGTTTGTTGCTGACCCTACTGAAGAAGACATTGACCTTGAAAGAGCATGGGAACGTGAATATGTTAATTGTACACCTCAGGATGATGGCTGCAGTTGTGGAGTCTTTTTACTTGCATATCTTGACTGTGTTCTCAGAGGTGAGCCACCATTATTTGAGAGGATAGCAACTCTGATGAGAAAGCGCATTGCCATGGACCTTGTTGAATGTGGTTTCAAACCAAACAAGAAGTAGAGCATCTTATTTTGTTGGATGTATTCTGTTAAACTTGTTTATTTTGTTGTTGGAAAGTTGTAAAACATCATGACTTGTTTTGAACATATTTAATGTGTCTTGTGTTGAACATGTTTATATTGTTGCAAACATGTCTGAGGTTAATATATTAGCTTTTGGAGTTAGATGCAGTTTCTCTTTAATTTGGTAGCATAGCTATGTTTGCCTTTGATGCAGTTATTTAGAGGATACCGAAACTATATTTTAGAGGATACAATATATGTCATTTAGAGGATACAAACTATTTATTTTAGAGGATAGACTGTATATAGTTTTAGATAATGTGAAATGGTACCCTTTGAGAGATGCACTTAATAAACACGTTACAACAACCTAAAAAACAAGTTACAACAACCTAAAATACTAATAATCTAAAGTTATCAACACTTTAGTACTTCATAAAAATCCATTCAAAGGTTATCATCTTAGATCTTAAGCCAAAATATACTATGTCTATTTCGAGGATAACATCAACACATTGAGAGGATATCTAGTATTGTTCTGACGGATACAAAAGGGACAAAATACAATTCAGCTCACAAAAAGAATTGTTAACACACTTAACATGTGTGTGGTGGTCCTTCTCCAGGTAAAGGTTGAAAGAAGTAGTCATAGTCTGGTATGACTTCAATACATGTTGACTTGTTGTGTCCTGGAGCTTTACACCTTGAGCATCTTCTAAGTTGAACTGGGACACCTTCAAGTTTGCCTCTTTTTCTCTTTTTCTTCGGACGACCTGCCTGTTTAAAAGGTAGTGGTGGAAGAATCCTTCTTGATGCTCTGTCCTGCGGCCATTCATCCTTGCCTCTTGTGGGTCTCCATTGTTCTTTGTATGTCTCTGCATATGTTTCCCTTTTGTAGTAGACAGCACAAAAAGCATATGGATCACTTTTGGTTTCTCTAATCACAGACATTGCATGCTCACAAGGTATTCCCATTGCTTCCCACCATTTGCAAGTACAAGATCGCGTGTTCAAGTCAACGATACATGTTTTATTCTTACCATAAACTGTCCAAAGAGTTGGAGACAACTTCTCACGAGTGAATGTACGCCCCCTCCAAGCATTATGCAATATTAGTTCGTGGCACCACTTTGTTACAGGTGTCTTGAACTTCTCACCATCGACACGATAGTCACGGTGATGCCTTATGATGTTGGCGTGAATTCCTTCAAGAAGAGAAGTAACAGGCATCTGTCTTTCGGGTATAATCATTCTGTTCCATGATTCCACATGATTGGTGTAAATAATTCCAAATCTGCAAGTTAGAGAAAACAATGTTAGCGGATATAGATGGTTAATTAGAGGATACAATATAGTCATTAGAAGACATACCTTGATTTCTCCTGAAAAGCACTTGCCCACTTATTTAATGGTCCAATTTGCATTAAGCTGTTGTATACCTTCTTAGAAATTGCCCATATTTGTAGCATAAAACCCCAAAACTCATTTTGATTAAGAGTCTTTGCAGCTTCCTTAAGCAACCACCTTACTTTTGCATTCCCATATTTGAGGGACATGTGTTGTGCACAATACATATGACAAGCGTTTGGGAGAATCTTTGGTACAGCTTGAATAATACTTTTGTGCCTATCAGACAAGAGCACAAACTGGTGATCATGCCCAACCACATGATCCTTAAGTTTTTTCAAAAACCATTCCCAATACTCGTTGTTTTCTTTACACACAAGTGCAAAAGCAATTGGGTACACATGATTGTTTCCCTCAATAGTAATTGCTGTCAAAACTACTCCTGGATATCTACCTTTAAGAAAAGTTCCGTCCACCATGATTATTGGTCTCATTGTGTTTCCATAAGCTCTCACAGTTATGCCATATGTCCAAAATAAACATTCGAATTGATCACCTTGGCCTGTCACAATTTCAGTAACAGCATCCGGATCGACTAACTTAAGTTCATTACAATATGTTTGGATGAGCTGATATGACTGACTAAAGCTACCTTTTAACTGCAGCAAATAATGATATAGTTAATAATGCAAACACTTAGGGGATATGGGTTATATATTTAGCGGATATAAATAAATTATTTAGAGGCGAAGTAGCAATAGACTTGAGGATAACAACTTACAAACTATATGACTTATAAAGAGTTTCTTAGAGGATAAATACCTGTTTCATGGCCAATTCCCTAGCTCTCCATCCTACCTTGTAGGAAACATTAATTTTGAATTCATGTTCGATGTCAGCTTTCAATTGAATTGGTGTGAGGTCTTCATTGTTCCTTAACCTTCTTATACATTTAGAGGCAACCCATTCTGCATCTGCTTGACGATTTGTTGCTCCAAGTCTGAAATTTCCACATGTGTGATGATTATTAAAGGTTCCTATGGTCCAAGTAGCATCCACATTTGGTGTTGCACGAATCCTCCATGGGCATCCACCAACTTTACATTTCCAAACGACCCTTTCACTGTTTGTGCTACTCTTGCTGAAGTCAAACTCATTTTGAATTGCATATTGCTTTATGTCTCTAATAAAATGAGCCTTGGACAAATATACACGTCCAATCTCAGGGATCACATACTCATTGTGTAAAGGTTCAGTGTGTGGAGCGCAACCAAAATTGGGTCTATGCAGATTTGCGTAGATAAAGTTAAGTTCCTGTTTGACTTCATCATCCCAATCACGATTGTTCTCAGATGGGTAATGCCTTTCATTTTTTACATTTCCTCCAACTGGTACATTGATATTAGCTTGCTGTTGTGGGACATTTTCAGGGCTCTGAAAATTGTTATGTTGTTGAGGAACATTGTTGGGGCCAGCTGCATGTCTGAATCTATCCTCTAAATTGCACCTAAGATCCTCTAAATGACTTCCTGTATCCGCTAAGTTGGTGCTAGTACTATAAAAACCCCTCATCTGATCTTCTGTTGGAGAATCATCTTCCAATATTGGTTGGGAAGGATGATCATTTTGGGAAAGATGATCATCATCAGGAGGGAACATTGGTTGGGAATCATCATACATCTGATCTTCCAATACTTCCATATCATGCCTAAGAACTGAATTTGGTGTATCATCAGTTATTTGATCTTCAAGTCCATCTTCTGTGGTCGATATCACTGGTGAATCATGCACTTCCACATCAGAATCATACTGAGTTGCATCGCTATCCTCTTCTATTGAACACCCTTCATCATCTTCATTTGTTGGTTGGCCTTCACCTTGAGCTGCACATTGATCTTTTAGTTGTGCTTGTATTCCACCATATTCTTCAAGTTCATGGGATAATCCATCCCAAAATCCATCATTGTTATACATTTGTGAAAGAATTTCTGTTGTTGCATCAATGTTAGAGGATTCGGACTGCATATTAGCGGATGCTCGAGGCGGTTTAGAGGATATTGGCTCAGGTCTGTAGACATTATTAACTTCAAATCGCATAACATTTTCCAAGGGAGTTTGATAATCTCCTGGGTCGATTGCAGGACCAGAAGGGGGAGTTTCTAACACAACAAAACTATGAGTCCCAGGTGGGGTATCCAAAACTAAAGGATGTTGCTCATTACCATCCCCTTTTGGAAAAATAACATGGTTCTTCTTCTGTGCTGATGCAGGGTCTATCAAATATTTGAAAGGAACATCACCTTGCTTTTTAGGTGTGCAAAAATCTGAATAATCAGGTTGATTACCCCAACTGGTTGGAGAAAAATCATCTGGAAAAAGCTTTCTTCTCAATGCAGCTTTTCCTTTCCCTTTCTCATCTACTTTCTCTTTTCCTTTCCCCTTCTTTTTTATTGTCAAAGTTGCTTCCCCATTCACTGGTTGTAAATCTCCTAGTATCCAAACACACATGACATATAAATTCTTCGCATTTATAATTGCCATCACCAATTGATCATAATCATCTTCACATTGGATGCTGATTGGAGACTCATTCACAACACATTGAATTGAAAATTTGTCTCTCTTTACATTGATGATACCTTCAACCATCTCCATAAATTCTTTATACAGCATTTTCAGGTCACAAACTGTTATTTTTGTGTCTCCATTCTTATATGAGGACAATCTATCTGCATTAATCTCCAACTCACCACCAAATCGAAACACAACATTGATTATTCTACCTGAAACAGTAAGGGTATATCCTCTAATCAGTAAAATAAGTTGTAGTGTATCCTCTCAAAAAATATAAAATTTAAACTGTGACATATGGATCTAATGTTTCATACAACCACAACAATAGTGAAAGATACCATTTTTATGATATGATGAGAAAGATACCATCTTAATGCCTTCAAAGATACCATCTTTATGATCATAAAGATTCTGTCTTTATGATTAATGGTGTTGTCTTTAAGGATGTCGTCTTTATGGTCAGAAAAACACTATCTTTATGGTGATTAAACCTTAAAATCCTAAAAATACCTACTACATTACCTGATTTCTTGTTGATCATAAAAATTTGCTCATCCACCGCTTTTGATTTCCCTTTTTTCTTTGTCATCTTGGTTGTAAAACAATGGGTTGGTTAAAGAAGATGAAGATTGTTAAGGTTTCAGAGAGAATAAGATGTTTGGGACGATGAAGATGGTTCAGACGTCAGACCATCACAGCTGTTTACTTGTTTTATGCAGATTTGATGGTTGCATATGTTATGTTTAGAGGATAAAGCATTGTTCATTATCATATATGTGTCACAGATTAATCCAACGATTAGAAATAGCTTTGTAGTCATTGTCGCAGTCATTAATGCTTGCTGAAACTGACTAAAAGTCTGATTCGATGTAGACGGCATCACTGTCGTACTTGAGGGGTATAATGGTCTCTAAAAAATTAGTAAAAGGTAATATGGTGGGTCAGGGGGCTTGTTTGGGAAGATGACCCCATGTCAAAGCCTATTGAGGAAGAGGCACCTAAACATGGGGCTTTTTTGGGATATTACCCTATAAACTAAAATAATTCAATAGCATATTTGGTAAGAATATAAGTTCAAAGCAGAGAGCATTTTATCCAAATTATACACAACAAGACATGACTACTTTCTTTCAATACAATTCTAACAACTACAACCTTTGTAAATAAATGAAATCATACACTACAGTAGTTTCTACCAAATAAAGTTCTTCAATTATTCCAAATAACACAATACGAGTTTTTCCAATAAAAGTCAACCATAACAAATTTCAAAAATTTAACCAACATAATAAACTTTTCACAATAACTAAAACATATAAACCAAAATTGTATACAAAACAACAAACAAAGCAAAGTAAAGACAGATAACTAGTAATTGAGAAAAGTGAAATCTTTGCCCGAAACTGATTTCGAATATATTGATACATGAATGTAACAAAGTTCCTTCTTTTCTATTAACTATTAAGATTAAAAAAAGCTATTAAACTCGAATCTAAAATCGATTGAAATTCCCTAAAATTTACTCAAAAAACCCTATTATCCTTAAACTATTATGTAAATATTATGTCAATGTATATTATGAGTATATGTTCATATCATAGTGACTAGTGACTGCACCTCAAACTATCCGCAGATGTCAGACAAAAACGAAGACTGAAATGACAATCTCTATTTCAGCCATCATAAAAAGCACACAAGATAATAATTTGATATGCAATTCATTTGGGTAATGTACAAACCAATCTCTAGTGCTATATACTTATCATCACTGGTAGTACACAAGTGACAAGACTCTAAGGTACATCATTTTGGAATTCAACAATAATGGAGTACACTCATCATCACTGAAGAAATTCACAAGCTATATTGTTACAATTTCTGAGCTATGTAGAAATTTTTACGCACTACCAATAATGGACTACACTCAATTGAGTAGAATGAAATATCAAAATCCATTCAATTGAGTAGAATGAAATACAATTAATTTTTTTTCACGCACAAGCATACGATTAACCTACTTAACCAATAGAATTCATATCTCGTGGTCCAATAGAAACAAATTCCATTTTTATATATTAAGATTAATAATGTACCAAAAAAATAAAAATAATAATAATCCCTGTCAATTTAGGGGCTATGTATTGATAATTAGTATATATTTGGGTCAATCAATAAAATAAACACCGTTTCAGGTCGGCCCATGTGGTGATTATCGAACCAAATTTGAAGATGACAATGACAAAATACTATGGTGAGTGTTCTTAAATCTTAATTGTGCTCGTGATGAATGAACAAGTACTATGAACTCCCAGTATCTTCTAGCAGTAATATATACATATACAGGAATATAATATATCATCATGAGAGCTTGTAGTCCACTAAGTAGAGATCTTATCTACGTCGTCGTCGCCAAATAGTTCCATTGGACTAAGCCATAATAGAATGATAATTTTTTGCAAACTCTGCAATCTCCAGGGTAGGTTTTATGTCAGAATTTGAACTGAAATGATGCTTGTATAACACGTGTGCAATTCAAAAGTCATTATGATTGGTAACGACAATACTGTAGAAGAAGATAGAAAAGTAACTGGACGAGCTAAGGTGGCGAATACATAATAGAACACAGAGTAATATAAATGCCCATCGAAGAATCAATTCTGCAGATAAATTCACCATATAATGCCACCAACAATGAAGTGAAGCATGACAGATTTGAGCAAATTAAACAATAAAAACCAACACCAAAATTTACAGCATAAAAATAAAACCTTCAAAAAACCCTAACCTTAAAAATCAAATTTGAGCAAACCAAACAATAGAAAAAAAAAAAAAAAAAACCAAATTTACAACATATACATAAAACCCTAAACCAACACCCTAGAAATAAAAATTGAAATAGAAATTGAAACTCACCAAAGGAGAGATGATAGTGGCTTATGAAGTCAACAAAGAAGAGTTGAATCAATGAAATTTTTTTTTTTTTCATGAAGCGAGCTTGGGGTTAGGGTTAGGCCGCAAGACCCCGACCAGATTTTGTTAGAAAGAAATGAAATCATTACATTACATTAGTAGGATTTCCATGCTGCAGCATCCTGGTTTACTCAGTTGCTGCGGTTCAGCTAGTACTAGGGCCAAGGCCGGTGGAGGGTTCACCATTGGTGCACTACTATTACTACTAATGAGTAGTGAAACATATCTGTGGGTGGGAAACTAGGATCAAGAACTGGCCTTGGTCTGGACTCTGGTGGTGGCTTCCTGTGAAGGAAATCTCTGCTGAGTCCTTTGAGGTATTCCCCAACTAAGCAGCTTTGTCCTGTGTCAAGACTGAAGTCTGAAGTTATAAATGCATGTTTAGGAGTGTTCATCCAAACTAGCTTAGTTCACTCTAAAGTCTGCACTGCAGCTTCTGAGATCTAGGCCTGAGAACTTTATAGTGTATTTGCCAGCAGGATGGGGCTTCCATATCATTGTCCATCATTATGTTCATTAGTGTCAATGGTAGCCTCTTCTATCAGCTCCCATATGGCCATATAGCTTTTATTTTTCATCAAAAAAAATAAAAAAATATAACTTTTATTGCTTCATTCCTTGGCTCAGGCAGGAAGACCCATGCACCATTGTTGATCAGTGAACTCACAAGGGAATGGTCTCTTACACCACAACCTTGTCTTTTAGTACACGGCGTTTCATGGTTGCGCCTTCATGCCCACATACTATTTATTTATTTTTATTTTTATTTTTATTTTATTTTTTTGCAAAAATAGGAATATCCCTATTTCCATAAAATGAAGTAAAATTACCAGACACCTGTATTTGAGATAAAATTATGAAAATGCAACATTAATGGTTTTACGGGTATTTTGTCTGTGCATGCTTCCCGTTTAAGAACATGTACAAAGCATGTAGTCATTTTAGAGTCCGAATTTGTTCCACACTCGTTAACTCTCCACCAGATAAATGCACATGTCCCCATATAGGTGCAAATAAAACACCTAAATGTATGGGTGTTTTTAACCCTAGTGGGACCTGAACACAAGTATCACTAAAATATTGAAATTTTTTGTTTAAGTCCCATTAGGGTTAACAACACCTATATGTGTAGGTATTTATTTGCACCCACATGGACACATGTATTCATTTGGCGGAGAGTTAGCTTCCACACTCTAGGAGTGTTGAACAAATTTGGACTCGTTAATTTATATTGAATGAAAATGGTTAACATTATTGACATCATCATTTAAATTAGGACCCAAAAGAGTGCATTGGTGGTATCTAAGAGTCTGTTTGATTTGCGTGAAAATGGGTGCACAAAAAAGATTCAAATTGAATTTTCACAAAAAATTCATTATCACCGACAAAGTAAAGATAGGATTACAGCAATTTGGGCCAAAGGACCAAATATAAAGTTTGGTTCACCAAAAGGACCGGACAAACGTTTCATTGACCAAAAGGACAGCAACTGCGATATGACGCATGTACCCTTCGAAAAATTTAATATCTGCGAAACCAATTTATGGTTACTCTACAACTGTCCAAAACGGTGGTTACAAAAATAGAAAAGAATGGTGGAATTTTCTCTCCTAACAACGGTGGTATTCTCTCTAATCAAAACCTCAATTTTTTCCAAAAACCTATCATCTCTAATCTCTAAAACCCAAATTTCTAGGGTTTCTTTAAAATCTTTTAGGAAATCTCTTCGATTTCTCTTCGATTTCTCTAAATCTCTGGTTTCTCTCCTAACAACGGTGGTATTCTCTCTAATCAAAACCCCAAATTTTTTCAAAAAACCTATCATCTCTAATCTCTAAAACCCCAAATTTCTAGGGTTTCTCTAAAATCTTTTAGAAAATCTCTTCAATTTCTCTAAAATCGCTTTTGTTTGTATGCAAATTCATGGAGCACGCAATTTCTGAAAGTGAAATAATTTTGTCAGACTATGGAGTGGAAATAATGGACTTGATGAGAGGTACAATAGCATATGAACTACTGACTGAACCGGGACTAAGTTTTGACAAGGAAGTATGGGCTGAACAACAATTTCTAGTTTCCCTTGATGCGGCAGAAAAAAAGATACTTGAAGAGAAAGAAAAGGAAAAGGCAGCAGCTCAAACAATTATAAATTTAGGTGTTCAAAAGTCAGTATAGTTGAAAATGAATTATCCTGAATTCGAGGTCCTGACTTTTTGTGTTTTGAAACTGTCAATAGTACGTATATGTTGTGAATACGAACAAGTTTTATATATTTCTGTTATTTTGTAACTACTGAATTCTAATGGTTATATCAATGGAAAAGTTATTTGCTTCTTTTCTAGTGTTTAAAATAGTTGTTGATTTAATTTAAATTTTCATAGGATGGAATTGTTATTTGCCTATTTTCTAGTGTTTAAAACGTAGGTTGATTAACATATTAATCAACAAATCTATAGTTGATTAATACATTAATCATCTTATAATTAACTCTTCATTAGTTGATTAACAGATTAATCAATATAAACTATAGTTAATTAATTCATGAATTAACTAAAACTTAAAACCTAAACCTATACCCTAAATCCTAAACCCTAAACCCTAAACCTATACCCTAAACCTATACCCTAAACATCCTAAACCCTAAACCTAAATCCTATACCCTAAACTTATATCCTAAACATCCTAAATACTAAACCTTAAACCTATACCCTAAATCATAAACCCTATACCCTAAACACCTTAAACCTATACCCTAAACATCCTAAATTCTAAATCCTAAATCTATACTTTAAACATCCTAAACCGTAAACCTATACCCTAAATTCTAAACCCTAAACCATATAGGATGGAATTGGTATTTGCTTATTTTCATTAGTTGATTAACAGATTAATCAACCTAAACTATAGTTGATTAATTCATGAATCAACTAAAACTTAAAACCTAAAACCTAAATTCAAACTCTAACCCCTAAATCCTAAACCCTAAAAACCCTAAACCCTAAATCCTAAACCCTAAACTATACTAAATCATAAACCCCCAAACCCTTAATGTTGTCATTATAAGCCCCTAAATCAATGGGAATGGTGAACCCTAGTGGAATGCTGTCATAAGTACCCCTTAATGCTGTCATTCTAAACCTCTAATTGGAATGGTGAACCCTAGTGGAATGTTGTCATAAGTACCTCTTAATGCTGTCATAAGTACCCTTTAATACTGTCATTCTAAACCCCTAATTGGAATGGTGAACCCTAGTGGAATGCTGTCATAAGTACCCCTTAATGTTGTCATTCTAAACCCCTAAACCAATGGGAATGGTGAACTCTAGTGGAATGTTGTCATAAGTACCCTTTAATGCTGTCATAAGTACCTCTTAATGCTGTCATTCTAAAACCTTAGTTGGAATGGTGAACCCTAGTGGTATGTTGTCATAAGTACCCCTTAATGTTGTCATTCATTAACTTCTGAAAACATTTTCCCGATTACAATAAAATTGATTAATTGATTAATCAACAGTTCAGTAAACTTGCATAAAAACAACTAAGTTGATTAATACATTAATCAACAGTTCAGTAAACTTGCATAAAAACAATTAAGTTGATTAATATATTAATCAACAGTTCAGTAAACTTTCATAAAAACAACTAAGTTGATTAATACATTAATCAATATTCCTTAGTTGATTAACTTATTAATCAACTTCTCGAAAAAATCAATCATTAATGGATCAGAAAACTTTCTCAAAACTAAAAAAATGAATTATATTGTAGGAACTGAATTGTAATGTCATAACAAGTGAGGAAAAAAACAATCTAAACTTTGATGAAAAACAAATCATCAAATACAACTAGAACCTAACTGTTGTTCAGATATGGGCAAGTCCTCCTATTGTGACGACCAGTATTAAGACAACTGGAACACTTCTGAGCTTTGGGATGCTTTCTTGAACCGGTGTTTGGAATCCTTTTCGTCTTTGGCCTCTCAGGACCTCTTTTAACATCTGGAGGAAGTATACGAATAGAATCAACATCATCTTCTGGTTTGTCCTCATCCGAAATTGGCTGAATTGCATGCGAGTATGTAAACCCTAAATCTTCTGGTTTGTCCTCATCCTAAATTCTAAACCCTAAATCTATACTTGATTACTCCAAGAACAACACCATTAGCAACCTCAGTTGAAACAACACCATCACATAATTGCACATCTGTATAAAAAAAAACATCATGTACAATTGATCAATACATTAATAACACATTAATAAATAATATAACATTTATATTTTATCGCGACATTAATCAACACATTAACATAGTACTCAGAACGTTGATTAACATATTAATCAACCCAAATACTCAAAATAGAAAAAAAAACTATAAAAACCGTTGAATGACGACTCATTCAACATAAAAAAAAACACTAAAAAATCAAACACAAAAACAGGAATAAACAACAAAAAACACAAATTGCCAAAATTATTAATCAACACCATCACATAATTGCACATCTGTATAAAAAAAAAACATCATGTACAGTTGATCAATACATTAATCAACACATTAATAAATAATATAACATTTCTATTTTATCGCGACATTAATCAACACATTAACATAGTACTCAGATAGTTGATTAACCTATTAATCAAGTGAAATGCTCAAAAAAAAAACAAAAAAAAAAAAAAAAAACAAATTTGTTGAAACTCGTTCAACATAAAAAAAAAACACTAAGAAATCAAACACAAAAACAAGAATTGCTAAATTATTAATCAAAACAGGAATTAAGAACTCAACAAACTAACCTGTACAGTCGTTAATCATCACCATCTCGAAATCGAGTTGAGAAATCAATCCAAAATATCAGTTGATAACACAAAAAACTGATCTCAAATTTATTTCCAAAATAAAAACACGAATTCAAACTTCAAGATCTGCCATTAAAAGCTCCAATTACAAAATCAATCATACAAATGAATCGATGCTGAAAACTGAGCTCTCGCGATAACTTGGATTGAGAAGATCTTGCCAAATTGAATTGTGAAATCAAAACCCTAAAACGAAATCTGAACTCTCACGAATGAAAAACAAACCAAATCTGAACTCTCGCGATAAATTTAGTAAATCTTGTGAAATTGAATTTAGAAATCTCAATCAAAATATGAAATCTTCCTCCAGAAACATGGAATCTTCATCTAGAATTTTCTTTTCTTCAAACTCTCTGCGAATGAAACGAAACCGCAATTCAAAATCTCAAAACACGATTTATATAGATGGTTGATATAAAGGTAGTTCAGGTATTATAAAAGAGAGAAGAACGCAACTATACGCGACTTTGTCCTGGAAACAAAATTACATTCCGTACAATTGGACTTTTAGTAAACCTAAACAAAACCCGTGTCCTTGGGCCAACCAAACCAAAACTACGGACCAGAGCCCAAACAAACGTTTCTATTTGGACTCTGGACTAGTTTTTAGATAGGATTAAGACCAAAGAATTTTGTCTGTTATGATTTTTTCATGTGGGACAAATAAAACACGCCACGTATGGGTGCACTGAACCCTACTGGGATTTAAATAAGTTACTTAACTAATTTTATAGACGCATGGCAATTTTCATTGGTCTCACAGATTTCAAACGAAATATCACAACTGATTAAATTATCCGGATTAAGACATTTTCCAATTAAAACTAGACACTTCTTCACTCACTCCATTTATTTCTCGGCATCTCACTAATCATCTGAGCATACTAGATTGTACAAACCAGGGTTGAAAGTTGGAATCACCTGCTTCATTGAAAAGTTTTTGTTTAAACACAAGGGTGATTGATGATTTTTAGGAGATATGCATGGAGAATAAGTTGCTTACAGGATAAAAGACAAACATATAACTTAAAAGTGCAACCAGATTTCACTGGCCCAGCTCAATGAAACCAAAATCATCATAATTCATAAACAAATGATAAAGAATATGCGAAAGAGTCCATTGTTTTGTTTCTAATGTTTTATTTTCAAATTTAATGATTGTTCACAAAATAACACCACCTCATATATGATAAATATAGATACATTTGCTTTCTTTTATTAGTACAATCGATCGATAAATCGATAATCTTTTGGGGCTGACATACCAATATATATGGCATTATCCTTGCTTTATATTCTTTAGTACCCTCATGTTTCTTTCATGAAGCTTTCAAGAATCAAGAGCAGTTTTCCAGATAAGAAAAATAGGATTGTTTACAGTTATTATTGTTCTTTTAGCCGGCAGAAACAACAACTGCAGGAAAGAAAAAGAAAGAAAAAAAAAAAAGAAATATACATGATAGCATGATAACAAAAAGAAACAGATATAATCAATCAAATTCAAAGGCCGGCCTTATATCTCTCCTGAAACAGCTATTCCAAACATACACTCTCTTGTACAGGTAAGCAATGAAGAGGACTTTGTCAATTTCATCACCTTCATTTTTGTACATTTCGTTGTATTCCAAACTTTCCTATTCTTAGCATTTAACGCCTCCTCGATCTCTATCTGGGTTTCTTTTGTCTCATCTCTTCAACCCCAGACCAACTTTATGCCATCAAAACCCATCACTACATCCCCTCAGACAATTAATACTTGATCATCTCTTCTTCTTCTTCCTTATTGTCTTCGATAAATATATGTGCGTGCACGTTGGCCTGTGCGCGCACCTCTACACCCTCTAATGGCTACAAACCACCTTTGGCTCCCCTGGCATCTCACACTTCTTATCATCTGGTTATGTATAGTGACAGCATCAGGTGCATCAGAGGCCGAAATCTTAAACAAGTTCAAACTTTCACTAGGAAACGCGGATGGTCCTTTGAGAAATTGGAATGTATCTGCAGTCCCATGCAAAGGCAATACAAGTTTATGGGTAGGTGTGATTTGTACCAATGAAGGCAAGGTTTGGGGATTGCAACTTGAAAGTATGAGTCTGTCAGGTATCATTGACATTGACACACTTGTGGAATTGCAGAATTTGAGAACGATAAGCATCATGAACAACCAGTTCGAGGGGCCAATACCTAATATAAAGAAGCTTAGTGCATTGAAAAACCTGTATTTGTCTAATAATAGTTTCTCTGGTCAAATTCCAGGGGATGCTTTTAATGAGATGGTGTGGTTGAAGAAGCTCTATTTGGCTCATAATCAATTTACAGGTCCGATTCCTTGGTCACTAACTAAGTTGCCGAAGCTTATTGAGCTGATGCTCAATGACAACCAGTTCCAAGGCAGGATACCAAATTTTCCACGGAACGAACTGCAGGTTGTAAATGTATCAAATAATCAATTAGACGGTCCAATCCCACCAAGTCTGCGCAAAATAATCAACTCAACCCTGGTTTCTGGTGAGCCAAACTTTCATATTACAGTATAACTGTTAAGAATTTTAGTTGTTATCTTTAGTTTTGAAAGAATTTATTTCATGACTGAGTTAGAGTAGTTCACTTTCTTCTGTTTATTATTCTTGAAAAGTCGTGCAACTTCACAAGAGATCCTATTACTAACATACTCAACCAACTTGCCAGATTGAAGTTCTATCATTGAGAACTATATAATTACAGGGCAGGGTTAATGGATGCACTAGATATTTCAACTTGAAATGTAAATCTATAAGTAAATAAAATACCTGTAAAATTTAACCGATGTTTTCTGAGTAATGTCTGTGATGAGGAGATCATCTTATCAAAACATTTCCGGCCTCCTTTGATTCATTATAGTGTTGCTTTTAATTTAAATCACTTACAATAACATTGAAGTAGTATTGGTTTTCACCTATATGTATCATATACATAGTGTGGGCATACTTAATTTAATTTCTAATGAAAAGTACTCTGTTACATATATTTTTTCTTCGTAAAGTTCTAACATATAACATATTACTGATCACGCAGGCAACAATCTCTGTGGTTCACCTTTAAGTGCATGCCCCAGGAAGAAACTGTCAATATTAGCTATAGTGATAGTTATTGTTGTGATAGTTGTGGGGTCTGCCCTAATACTTCTTGCTGCAGTCTATGTCATTCTCCGCCGACGTCGCCAAAAAGCATCAAAGACTCCATCTTTCAACAAAGCAAAGAAATTTCCATCTGGTAAAGGGGAAAAAATGGGATCACCGGAAAACTTCGCAACAGGAAAGAAGTCTGATCATGGAAAGTTGGTGTTTGTTAGGGAAGACAGAGAGAAGTTTGATCTAAATGATTTGCTTAGAGCATCAGCAGAGGTTTTGGGCAGCGGTACCTTCGGATCATCTTACAAGGCTGCCCTTTTGTCTGGGCCTGTTGTGATGGTGAAAAGATTTAGGCACATGAACAATGTGGGCAGAGAAGACTTTCAAGAGCACATGAGAAGGCTTGGGAAGTTAAGACACCCTAACTTGCTTTCCATTGTGGCATTCTACTATAGAAAGGAAGAGAAACTTTTGGTGACTGACTTTATTAATAATGGTAGTTTGGCCTATCATCTCCATGGTAAGAACCTCTCTTACATTTGTACATTAACAAAACCAACTATAACTGTCTGCTACTTATGGTTTTGTTTATTGCGCATGAGCTAGATCTACACAACTTTGAGTGATTATATATATGATTTGTGCAACAAGGCTAACTCATTCTAGTTTTTGGTATATAGGCAATCGGAGTCCAGGCAGCCCTGCCCTCGACTGGCCAACACGCTTGAACATTATTAAAGGAATAGCTAAGGGATTGACATACCTCTACAATGAGTTCCCAAACATAGGTCATGGACACCTTAAGTCCTCCAACGTGCTTCTAAACATTGCGTTTGAGCCAATGTTGACAGATTACTGTCTATTACCTGTTATAAACAAAGAACATGCTATAGACTTCATGGTAGCATACAAATCACCAGAATATGAACAACATGGTCATTTGTCGAAGAAAACTGATGTTTGGAGTCTTGGGATACTAATCCTAGAGATGTTAACAGGTAAGTTCCCAGAGAACTATCTATCACAAGGTAAGGGAGGTAATAAGGCAGATTTGGCAAAGTGGGTGAACTCAGTTGTAAGGGAAGAATGGACAGGTGAGGTTTTTGATAAAGATATGAAAGGAACAAAGAATGGAGAAGGGGAAATGCTAAAGCTATTAAAGATTGCATTGGTTTGTTGTGAAATGGATTTGGATAGAAGATGGGATTTAAAAGAAGCTGTTGAGAAGATTGAAGAGTTGCATGAAAGGGACAATGATAGTGATGATTACTCTTCATTTGCTAGTGAAGGTGATGTTTACTCTTCTAGAGCAATGACTGATGATGGTTTCTCTTTCTCTATGAATGCTTAAGGTGATCAATATATATGTGTTGTTGAAAAGTTGCGGTTTCTTCGGAAAAATATTGAGGATTGAAGTTGGAGTTGAGATGGATCTTTTCTGTATCAGTGGTGTTAGGGGGCTGGGTTTTGTTGGTTGAATTACCTTGTGGTGTGAAGTAAAAATTTACATTGTTAAATTAGTTTGTTTCCTTGAGGTATGTAGTAATACACACATTATCATAAACACACTAGGTAGAATGAGTGATGTCTTATATATAAAAAAAAAAAAAAAAAAAAGGAAAAAAAAAAAAAATGTTTACTGTGAATGACAAATGATATTGAACAACAGCTCATGACCTTGCTTTTGGGTTGGGATTGGGATTGCATTCCTTCCATAGAACATATCAAGCTAATTACACAGTGTTTTGATGGAAAAAAAATTAATCTCAGTAAACCTTGATACAGTAGTAAACAATCCATAAGGAATTAGAATATATAAGGACCACATAAAAAGAATAAAATTAGATTCATTCACCAAAAGATAAGTATGAAGCACTTGCACTTCACTCACTTGGTGTCTTGGTGTTGCAAAAGGCCATGTGACTGTGAGTATGTGACTTTGGCACCAAATATGTCTCTATTAATTCCCACCACCACCTTATCCATTCTTCTGAATATATTGATCATCATGCACTGCATCACTAACCACTTCAGCTCCTCTGTCTCCGGAACTGTTGCAATCCATTTCATACAAGCACACATTAGTCTGTGTCGGATATAAATGTGTCATTCATTGATCCAGATTTTGATTTACCGTTGCGTTGATTTGTTGAATTGTTGAATTGAGAGATGCTTGGATTCTTTAGGTAAATGTACTTAGCCAAATAAGGGGATGTAGTTAACTTGAGAAAGGAATATTACCCAACTCCAAGTTGGAAGAGTATATCCTTCGTAACATCAAAACGAATCAAATTCCCTTACATAGAATTCTTTAGCCTCTTTACTCCATCTCTTATATAAACAGTTACAACAAATAATTGAAAAAAAACAAGTCACACTTTTTTTTAGACCTCTTCTTGCTTGCTTTATCTTACTTGATCAATATCAAAACATTCACAGAAGATAAAGTGGAAGATTGATCAATTTCAATTGTTTAGTCAGATGGCCGGACCTGCTAACTCGTGTGATAGTCTCCAAGGTGACGCTAACTTATCCGTTTTATCATCAGAAGGGATTGAATTCCTCATTTCTGGAGAAGGAAAGGTACTAGATACAATTATACTATATATTTCAACTTTGTAATCCATAGTTCCATACTTCCATATACATATGATATGTTTTGGTTCCCAGTCTTTTAGTATTCTATATATGTTCTATATGTATTGGACTATTGGTTGATTGATGATCATAATCATCTACATGTCATCCACATGATAGCCAAAAATGTCGCAAAACTTGTTCCAGCGTAACACCCTTCTCTGCTTTTGCTCTGCATTTTTTCCTTGACGTCGTTATCTTACCCTATCCATTCAACCCAATAAGATTCTCTGGTGATCATTCAAAATTTTCTTGTCATGTACAATTATTCATGAGAATCTTTTAACCTTCTGGCATACAAAATTGATTCTGTTGTAAAAGAAGAACTTAAGCATTTCACAAGTTGTGGCAATTCAATAGTTGCTATATAGGTATATATAGCTTGTGGATTATAATTGCTTCCTGTTCTAACAAATCTCTTTGAAAATAAAATTAGGTACCTTTATCATCTCTAAATCAGCAGACAATCTGTCTTTACTTCTCGGCGGATTGGTGTAGGCCATGTAAAACATTCACTCCTCAACTGGTTCAGCTCTACAACACCCTAAGAAGCACTGGAAAGGAGTTACAGATTATCTTTGTTTCTTTTGATCGAGATGAGAGCAGCTTTTTAGAACACTTTAAGTGCATGCCATGGTTAGCAGTCCCATTCAACGTAAATACTCAAAGACATCTCTGCAATACATATCATGTAAACTGCATACCCTCATTGATTCCATTAGGTTCAAATGGAAGATCAGTTGAAGAAGATGCAGTTGCATTGATTGAAGATTATGGTATTGATGCCTTTCCCTTCACTAGGGAGAGAAAAGAGGAGTTGAAGTCTTTTGACAACACAAAGCGCAATGGAGGGAATATAGAGGACCTTTTAGTGTATGGACAGAGGGACTATGTCATAGCGGCCGATGGAGAAAAGGTTAATGTTTTTTTTTGTTGTTGTTGTTGTCTTTATGATTTTGTTATGAAATCCTTACACATTTAATTATGCTTGGCAGACACTAGTTTCTGAGCTCATTGGTAAAACAATCGGGCTCTTTTTCGGGGCACATTGGTGTCCACCAAGCCGAGCGTTTGCTATCCAACTTGCAGAGGTTTACAATGAGCTAAAGATCAATCAAAACAAAGGTTTCGAAATAGTCTTTGTCTCAACAGATAGAGACCAAGAAGAATTTGACCTCAACATCAGTACCATGACATGGTTAGCAATTCCTTATCAAGACAAGGCCAGACAAGATTTGTCTCGAATTTTTGACATCAAGGGGATTCCAGCTTTAGTCATTATAGGCCCTGATGGTAAAACCCTTAGCACCAATGGAAGGGCCATGATCACCTCCTATGGCGCTAAAGCTTTCCCCTTCACAGCATCAAGGGCCACAGAGGTGGAAGCAGCCTTAAAAATGGAAGGAGATGCATTGCCTCAACAAGTTAAAGATCCAAAACATGGACATCTGCTTAAGCTAGATATGGCCAAAGCTTATGTCTGTGACTCTTGCAGAAGGCAGGGCAGATTCTGGGTGTACACCTGTGACCAGTGTGATTTCGACCTTCATCCAGAATGTATAGAAGAAGTAGAGTTAATCTTATGTCTATGAACACTAAATAAGACATGTTAGCTCATAATTAATTCAAGGTTGTAGGAAGTAGGGTTCATGTTAGAAAGTGAAACTTCATTCTCAGAGAAGATTTTCATATTACAAATAAATTCTAGAACCAAGTAGACTATGTTCTTATAGTGGAATTACTATCATTTCTTTGTGGATATACAGTAATAGCTCAATCATTGACAGAAACTCAGAAAGTATAGGAGAAGGTGAAGGTTAAGGTGAAGGTGCATTCGCATTTACCAAAGTGACGGATTGTGCCCATAAATCTTCTGCCCATTTGGTTAGTTCTTTGTTTGTGTCCCTTTTCTGAATCTTCAGTAACATAACCTCAACATTTCTTTGAATTTAATTATATTTGCAACCAAAGCTCCTTTTTTTTATATCAAATAAAACATTTTGTTTCTTATCACTAGGAACCTAATCAAATCTGTCATTATTTTGTTGTGCTCATGTAACCCTAAACCCAAACCATAACAAGAAACATTACAAGCACCAATCATTTGTCCTCTCTCTACTTTGATTTGTCTATGGTTTTCATCTTCAATGTTTGACAGGAATATATGGACTGAGACAAATTGAAACTGATCAATATGGAAAACATTTTGGAATGTTATGCAATCAATTTGTTTTCCTAAATGCATTTAACTTTGGTCCCTATTAATGAAAAAAAAAATAGTGCAATTTAAAAGAGATGGTAAATCTGATAAATAGGGAATACTAAAAGATATAATAGGGCCTAGTTGCAGATGTAAAACCCTTGGGTGGAGTGAAAGTTCCCAACAATATAAGACTTTCGTATTTTTCATGCAAAAAAGAATACATTTGTATTGTGAAATTAAGAACTCAAAGAAGAAGAAAAAAGGTCTCTGTGCATGACTGCATGGAATGGAACACTCTAAAGAGTGTGAGACCTGGTCTCTTGGGGTTTGACCATAATTGCTATATTTGACATTAAAAATCATAAGTCAAAAAACAGCCCTATTTTTATGGACAAGGAAAGAGATAAAAAAAAATAAGTGGAAGGTGATAATGTAATTCCAATTCTGAAATCACAAACAAAAATAACAACAAAATAATAAGGCTAGATTGTTTCTTTCTCTTGGCTCTTCTACTCCTCCCTCAGAAACAGAAATCAAACAAATCATTTTTAACATTTTTTTCAAGTTATTTTTTCTCCTTCTTTTTTTTTCCTGGGAATTTTAGGTTGTCTATGGTTTAAACAAACTTGTACAGAAACAATTCCAAGATTTTATTGGCCTGAGGCTTATAAGTGGAACAAAGTTTTGGTTGGTTCGATTCTTTTTGAATATCTTTTGAATAAGAAAAGAAACTTTAATATTAGTGAAGCTTTCCTTTCTTTATTATTTTAGAAGGAGATGTGGCTCCAAAAATCTAATACAGAGAAAAAAGAAGATGGAAATGGTTTGGTAGCTGTTGCCATAGACAAGGACAAGGGAAGCCAGCATGCTTTGAAATGGGCAGTTGATAATGTTCTTAGTAGGGGCCAAACTGTTTTACTAGTTCATGTCAAGCTTAGAGCAATGTCATCTCTTCCTGGAACTCCAGGTAAGAACATCTTTCTATTCATCTCTTATGTATTTCCATACAAAATATTGTATTATAGGATGAGATTATATATTTGTTTTATGATCTAAACCACTATAATAATAATAACAAAGATTACAAGGATATGTTTAAGAATTTAAGTGTTAATCATATTTTTCTACAAAAAATATACATTATATCATTGTCACAAAGAAATAGTTTCATAATTATTACAAGAAAAATGTAATCTGAAAGTTGTATTTTTTTCCCTTTCATACATAAACAATCTACACTAGCTTCACACCATGCACCCTGTACAAAAGAATATGCTCAACTTGACACTCATGGTGGTTTTCTTCTATTTTCTTGTGCTGCAGTGAGCCGTGGCTCCATGTCTGGCATGGATAGTGTAGTATCATTGACTAAGAACCAGATTGATCAGCCAACAAAAGATTTATTCCTTCCATTCCGTTGCTTCTGCACTCGAAAAGATGTGGGTATTCAAAACATTTCTCCAGTTATATTCAGCAAAAAAATATGATATTCTGGGGGGGAGAAAATGTGTTATTACATATGGATCAAATTTTCGTTTCTAAGTGTTGACTGAACTTCTAACCATTGTTTTCACACATCAATGTTGTCTCAGGTTAAGTGCAATGATGTGGTACTTGAAGACATCGATGTAGCAAAAGCACTAATTGAGTATGTCTCCCATTCTGCAATTGAGACATTGGTTGTTGGCACCTCAGCTAAAAATGGATTGTTCAGGTATTACTTTGAATTAGGTCAACCTTCACCAAATGAATAAAGTTAGCAGTAAACATTTTTGGAACAGATAACAAAGATCTTTAAAAAGAACAGATTCAGAAAATAAACTTTTAACAATTATTACTTCTTAGTACTCAACAGGCTTAGAAATTTGCAATGGTTTGTCAACACACTCGGCATACCTATTCTATGCAGTAGGACATAAAATTCTAGTGTAAACATTAGAAACAACCACAACGAGAAAACACGTGCTACAGACTTCAGGGATGTCATTCACACCCAAAGAAAGGGTGGCCATCATTAGTGTAACCATGACTTCCATTACCATGATATTACCGTGCACACACTGACAGCTAAGATTTCTACTATGCTCTACAGATCATAACTAATCTTGCTAAAAGAGAAGGATCCCTTCTTGTTTTTCATTCTCGTATAAATTTTATCATGCAAATACTGTTTTCATTCTCTCAACGCGTCATAAGTAAAGACAATGGCTTTATCAATAAGAAAAGATAAAACTTACCGCATAGAATAGGCAAGTAGCTATAATTCTCTGCACTCAGACACTTTGGAAGAGGCAGTAAGCAATCATCTTCTTCTTACACTTCCACGTAATAAAGAAAATAACAGTACATAATTTGGCAGTGACCCCATATCCAGTCAACATCCAAAAATCCAATAATACAAGATTGTAGAAGATCAATACAGCATAATAAGAAATATAAGGATGTTAAATGCATACAACTTTATTTTAAAATGACAAGATGTATTATTTAGTTATCAACCAATAAGAATAAAGAAAATACTCTTGTGTTCGCAGCCATACTTTAGAAGAAGTGATATTAGGAGGCTTTATGCCCAACATCCTAGTATCTTGAAAGAAATCCAGCATGGATGGCGGTTTTGCGAACTGGGGGAAGATTCCACTCCTTGCCAATACAAAAGATTTTGTACTCTTAGTTAACTGCATAAACACAAATTGTCAGGGAGTTTTTCATGCTATCATGATACTGACCATGCAATACACACTATCAAAGTACATAAGGACCGTGCCAAAATTTAAGAGTTGAGTAGGGTAAATCATTCATTGTCATTATGTAATGTTTACATGGTTATAACATATCAAGTAGTAACTTCTAACATATGGCAACAAACACATTGTCAGGCACTAAACCTTCTTCTGTCTGACCATTTTTACTGGAGACATTTTTAGCCGGATGATTTTTGCACTATAGGTGGCATGCTTGCTAAAACAGAAACACATTTAAACCTAATTTTAGCTTTTTTGCTGGTTCACAGAAGATTCAAGGCTCAGGACATTCCAAGCACTGTCTCTAAAGGAGCACCAGATTTCTGCACCGTATACATTATCACTAAAAATAAGATAGCATCTGTGCGATCTGCATCTCGCCCAGCCCCTTCAGTCTCCCCACTCCGTGCCCAAATGCAGAACCAAGTCAGCAGTGTGAGATCTGAGCCACCTGACGCACATATGACGCGCAATAGTAGTGCAAAATGTCAGTGTCATCAATACACCATTTATTTCTTACTTCATATATTTTGGATGTTAATCATTCTCAAAAGCTTTTCTAATTCCTGCTTCAGCATTTGAGATGACCCATTCTGAACCTCGCCACTCAAACAGTCAATACGATGAAATGGATTTTATCAAGTATGTAGCAACACATTCTTTCCTTCTTTTAGACAAGTTGAAGATGTATACCAGTGTCTGGTTAGCAATCGCAGAATTTTTACCTAAGGATTCAACAATCTTATATTTCTAAACAGGTCACCATTCACAAGAGGAAGCAGAATGATTAACGGAAAATCTTATTGTTCGGAACCTCCATATCCAGAGACCGACATATCCTTTGTGAGCTCAGGAAGGCCAAGCACAGAACGGATGTTTCCTTCACTATATGATCAATTTGAATCTGGTCGTACACCCCGGCTGTCAAACAGCTCAGACATGGATTTACGGAGTTTTGAATCAATACGGTCAGCCAACAAGTCACCTGATCATTCGTTTACAAATGAGTACTCATCGTTCTCACAAGAGAGTGGAGCATCATGGTCATCATCACAGAACATGGTAAGAACACAATTTCCTAGGGCAAAGCATACACAGTCATAAGCACCTACAAGGGTTATCATGCAAATATGCATACACATTGAGATGGAATATCAAAAAAGAAATATCTAAAGCATCCCTCAGCAAGACATACACAGTGCCAAATGTCTAGTGGTACATTTCGAGTGAAGGCGAGAGGACTTACTATCCACGCATTCCATTAGGATTTCCTACTCCTAAAAAACCCAAGTTGAGATATTCCAATCTGGGATCCCTAATGAAGTAATGAACCCTTTTTTTCTTTAATATTTTCTTGTTGACCGCTTAAGACAGCAGTTTGGCTATAATCACTGGCATGCCAAAATTTCCAATTAGAGATCCTTGTGATGATATTCTCATCTGATCATTAGTGTACACCTAGAATTCCTTGGGGTCATAGGGCTCTGCTTAGTGCATTTATGTTGACAAGAAGTCGACACTTTCACTTTCTGGATATACATATAACTATGAGAAGCATAATCTGAAAATTTTCATAAGTAATCAGTCATTTCAATTCATATTAAACTATCGGTGGTACTAATATGCACAAAAATAGTTATACGCCAGATAGATACACGACTCAAGTAGAAAGAGAAAAGATTGCAACACACAACTAAGTATCTGATTGAAATACAAATTATCTCCATTTGTATGTTCAAACCTGCAGGAAGATGTCGAAGCTGAGATGAGGAGGCTAAAACTAGAGCTAAAGCAAACAATGGACATGTACAGCACAGCTTGTAAAGAAGCACTCACAGCAAAACAGAAGGTACTCAGATCACCTCACATCTGCCAACTTTATGCATTCACCATTACATCATTCAAACATCGTATATTATGCAACACAGGCAATGGAGCTCCACCGCTGGAAAATGGAAGAAGAACAGCGATTAGAAGAGGCAAGAATGGCTGAAGAAGCTGCTCTATCAATTGCAGAGAGAGAGAAAGCAAAGTGCAGGGCAGCACTTGAGGCAGCTGAAGCTGCAAAGAGGATTGCAGAACTGGAATCCCAAAAGAGAGTAAATGCAGAGATGAAGGCTCTCAAGGAATCACAGGAAAAAATGAAGGTGTTGGATGCTCTGGCACAATCTGATGTCAGATACAGAAAGTACTCAATTGAGGAGATTGAACAGGCAACAGAATATTTTACAGAAACCCGTAAGATTGGGGAAGGGGGTTATGGACCTGTATATAAAGGATATCTGGATCACACAGCGGTTGCCATTAAGGTTCTGCGTCCAGATGCCGCTCAGGGAAGGTCACAGTTTCAGCAAGAGGTGAGAATACAGCAAACTTGCATTCACACAAACATAACAAATTTTCTGAGCTTCAAGCAGATGCTTGTATAATTTTGCATGAAAGTTCAATTGACAGTAACCACATTGAGTTGCTTAGACATCCCTTAGTTTTAAATTGAAGTCCTTATGACAGTAACCACAATGAATTCAATATTTGTCCTTATCAAAAGTGTTCAATCGTGAATAAATTCTAAACAAGAAATTGTGAGGGAGATGGAACATTAACATCATAATAACTAACAATAAATTCAATATGTAGGTTCACTTTAGTACTGTGGAGTTTGGAGATGTCAATTAGGGATGTCAACCGTCCCAAACTCTACATAAGTGTGTGTGTGTGTGTGTGTGTGCTTCTGTGTCTGCCAGTTTGCTCCCCTAAATTATTATCTTCAATTTAGAAGATAAAAATTTACGCGAATGAGCCTGTGGCTCAATGGTAGCACCCCTCTCACAAAGCGGAGAGGTTGTGGGTTTGAAACACGTCAACAGTTGATTGTTGAGATAAGTTTCCACACGTAATTTAAAAAGGGGTAGGGGTCCTCTCAACCCCACTTACCAACCAAAAAACAAAAAGATAAAAATTTACCTATCAGAACACTCTTAGGCCCAGATGACAAATTGTACGCCAATAACATTGATGTTGATTTTATTGCTACTTTCTTTTCTTTGGCTACTTTGTTGCAGATTGAAGTCCTAAGCTGCATTCGTCATCCTAATATGGTTCTCCTCCTTGGAGCCTGCCCTGAGTACGGTTGTCTGGTGTATGAATACATGGCCAACGGGAGCCTAGACGACCGTCTCTTCTGTCGCGGGAACACCCGGGTTCTCTCTTGGCAGTTGAGATTCCGCATTGCAGCAGAAATTGGTACTGGCTTGCTATTCCTACATCAAACCAAGCCAGAGCCATTAGTGCATCGTGACCTAAAACCCGGAAACATCTTGCTTGATCGAAACTTCGTGAGCAAAATTAGTGATGTCGGCCTTGCCAGACTTGTTCCTCCATCTGTTGCTAACCATGTCACACAATACCGCATGACATCGACTGCTGGAACTTTCTGTTATATTGACCCAGAGTATCAGCAAACAGGCATGCTTGGCATAAAATCAGATATCTACTCCCTTGGCATCATGCTCCTACAATTGATAACAGCCAAGAATCCAATGGGCTTGGCACACCATGTCGAACGAGCAATTGAGAAGGACACATTTGCTGATATGCTAGATCCTGCCGTGCGTGATTGGCCAGTTGAGGAGGCCTTGATCTTTGCCAAGCTAGCACTCAGGTGTGCTGAGCTAAGGAGGAAGGATAGGCCAGATCTTGGAAAGGAAGTCTTGCCAGAGCTCAACAGGTTGAGATCACTTGCAGAAGAAAATATGCCTAATCTCACGTCAAGTGGTGGTGGCTCACCAACCTACAGCCGCATGTCTGCACACCAGGTAAATAAAGAATAAACAGACTAAGCTAGAGAAATCACTAACCCTAACGTTTTTACATCAATCGAATAATAAAAAAAAAAACATCATGAATATTTATTAGATCAGGACGGTAATATAGTAATGGTTTGCTGGCACAGATGAAGCTAGCGGACAAGGTTGCTAACTATGATTATGGTTTTATAGAGATGATTGTTTGCCAATAGATTGAACATACTCATTAGCAGCACCACTTTCACCTTTATGGTAAATCACCCATTGCATATACAAACAGGTAGTTGAGCACCTCATAGAGTAAAAACGTTAGCAAGTTACGAAATGTGACAGAATGATATTTTGTTTACAAAATCTAAATTACTATATATACTTCAAATTTTTTTTAAACCTGTAGCATAGATGAAGCAACAAAATCCACTCTTAACTGACAGATTATATTACAGCAGGACGTGATGAGTGATCCGATGCTTACACGACCAGGAGACAGTTCAAAGAGTCGTTCAAGTGGATCATCTTTGCCAGAGAGACGAAGCGTCAATTGACAAAGCCTTGGGATGGATTAGAACTCTGATCCTGATACACATGCAGCAAAGTATACTACTGAATATCTGTGCAGGTCTTTTTTTTTTCTATATTTTTTATACACTGGATGTAAATTATCGAGGTAGGGAAGCAGAAGTCGGTTCCTCAGTATATATATCATATACCGTTGTCGTGCTGAACCAGATCGGTAGATATAGTGTTGTCTGTTAGTGATAATAAGAACATATGCTAGTGTAAAAAGATAGAAAATGACCAATTTTCCAAGTTTGCCCAGAATAAAGGGGTCTAAGTTTATTTGAGATACAACTGCACTTTAACATTTCTTCTTCACATAATTAGTTTTGCTGATTGTATTGAAATCAAGTCAAGCGGTTATCAAGAGACACTATGGTGTTCTGTAAACTCAAGCTAGTGTTTTAGCATCTACACAATTCCAGGTCCCACATACAGACACTAATATGGATCCTAAGCCCTAAGGAATTGCTTCCACATATCACGAAATGTGAGTTTGTGGAAATTACTCTAGTACGGGAAGTTGGTGGATATGGAGAACAAACTAGACAATAAAGGAAATCCCAGTCTTTCTTAAGTTCACAGTTGAGGTGAGGAAAAATTCTTTTCACAAAAGAACAATCTCTTTTGCCAACACAAGCATAATAAGTAACCAACACAAGGATAATAAGTAACCAACACAAGCATAATAAGTAACAGAATCCCAGATCGTGGGAAATTATTACACCAATTACGGTTAAATTATCGAAATTGACAACAACGTTTGAATAAAATTTCAATCATGACAATGTCTTTCAAATGTAACACCAACATTTGTTATCGTATCGATTGAAGACAACCAAGTTTAGTTCCGGTCCCTGAGACCGGTGACCTATGTGATGTCGTAAATAAAATGCTGACCTGGAATAAAATAATATTACAAAAAATCACGTGGACCCTAAACTGTAATCTTGTTCCCAAACATATTCAAAATCCCTATTTTCTTTTTCTCTCTCTCTTTTCAAATATACCTGTTGGTGGATCTACCCCATGTTTGGTTAGGACTGTGGGCCTAAATGTGTTGCGGCCCGTGACCCAGTTGGGAGAGTGGCAAAGTCCACCTCCGTGTTGTAAACCAGTTTCTCTAACTGGGTCAACACGGAGGTGGACTTTGCCACTCTCCCAACTGGGTCACGGGCCGCACACACAGTTAGGCCCACAGTCCTAACCAAACATGGAGTAGATCCACCAACAATACCTTTAAAACATATGTAGAGATCAATAGACCTACGATTCTCACAATTTCTTCACAATATAAGCATAAATTATAAGTTTTTGAATGTCATTGATCAGAATAATCGAAAGAAAAAGATTGATTAGAATAATCTCAACAGTTTTTGCGACAAAAACAAAGCTCAGATTGAACAAAAGAAGACGAAATGATCAGACAGGCAGATAACAGAATCGAGAAAGAAAGATAGAGATAAACAAAAGGAAAGTTAAAAGAAAACCAGAGATAAATCGAATTGAAGTGGATGCGAAGAAGAAGATAATTATTTTTTATTAATTATTTTAATTAATCAATTAATTAAGAAAATTGATTTAATTTTTTGGATTAGGTAATTCAACTAAATGACGTGTAATTTCACTAAGAAATGTTCAACCTACACATTTTGTTGCTGAAGCCTGAAGTGGCTTTTGTAATATTATTTTATTCCACGTAAGCATTTTATTTGCCACATGGGTCACCGGTCTCAAGCGCCGAAGCTAAACTTGGTTGTCATAAATTGATAAGATAACAAACGTTGGTGTCATATTTGAAACACGTTGTCATGATTGAAATATTTTGCAAACATTGTTGTCAGTTTCGATAATTTGAACCACCAATTACACAACTGTATTTTCTAGAAACCTCAATCTAAAACTCATACCCAGGATAACGTTCTTTTTGGGAAACCTCTTTTCCCTTTACCATGAGTGGGTGATGTAAGTTTGATTGCAGAAGCTTCAATCATTCTTAATCAACCCTAAACCAACATAAAGGGAAAATGCTAAAAGTCCTAATGTTAATCAAAATTTGGGGGCCAAGACCTTTATTTATAATTGGTGATCAATGCTAGCCATGTAATATTTAACAATAAATATTACTATTTAAAGTCTATTACTAAAAAAAAAGGGGAATTACTGCTATCGAATCATGCACCCTAAGATGAACTCTTAATAAACAAAGGAAACATGTTATAGTAACAATTACTATAAATATAGGGGTTGTTTGGCATGATCATGACTTGCATTTGTAGGGCACTCATCACCAATGTAAGAACATAGGCATTGCTTCTTATTAGTTTGAATTAACACATCCATCGATAAAGAGGACTAGAATAAGAAAATCTCAACATGTAGAAAGTAGAAGGCGTACACAAGTTTGCTAACATCTCTTCTTAATACAAGTATATACAAATCTATGTTCCATTTCATGAGGATTCGAAAGGCTCTTTCCTTGGAGAACCATACTGCACTAGGCAGACCCCACCAAGCCACCAGACAAGGACATTCTGATATAATGAAAATACTTGTAAACAAATATGCTTCAAAGATTACATGAGAATATTTATATGAATGTCAGAGAAGAAAACCCAGAAGATCAATTCTGAAGATGTGATGACGTGACAATCAACAATAATTTGGTAAGCAAAAATGCACACATACATAAGGATTAAATCATCAAAAGAGTAAGCAATTCTGCTAGTGGAACTAACACCACAATAAGTTTCAGGTGGAATTACTAGAAGATGAAGTTAATTAGCTTCTATGTATTTTCTGTTTAAGATAAGGTGGACTAGATGAGATAATTATTTCCTTTTGGAAAAAGTAGTCTTCTGGTACTTCACGTTGGATATAAGGTACAATTAGAATATGCCGTGACAATTATTTCTTTAAGTCTAAAAATTTTCAAGCAATTATATGCAGTTTCTTTGCTAGAGAATCAATTTGCCATTGAATTACTTATATAAAACATACCTGGACATGCAATATTCAATAATTCCAAAATATCTGGTTACTCCGGTGTTTTTTCTTGAGATAAAATTTGATAAGCTCCCTGTAAGTCAATCTCCTTGGCATTTTATATTCTAAAAGTGCCTCTGAACTCGAATGGAAATCTCCTTTTCCAAAAACTTGGAAAACTAACAGATCTGTTGAAACGAATGGAGAATCATCTATATTCATTTTGTTTAGAGCAAAATTCAAATTCCTCCCGAGCTTCCTGTCCAAGAATGTGTCAACGATGCACCCATATGTAACAAGATCGGGATTTACTTTTTCGTGTCGCATATGCTCGAGGCTAACATGGAGATCCCAGAATAAAGACATCTTTGAAAAGGCCACTGCTCTAATATTAAACGTAGTAAGATCAGGAGAAAATCCAGCCTCCACCATTCTCAAAAATTCTCTTTGCAGGCTTTTCATCTTAAAATTAGCAGCATAGGATAGCAGAAGGAAGTTCCACAGAAGATTTCCAAGATTCCTCCTACCAAGACCCACATCCCTTACAAATTCACCTAGTTTATAGAACTGCCTGTCATTTATATATGCAAATGCCATTGCTCTGATTCCTTCTTCCTCTATGAGAATTCGAGATCTTTTCAAGCGGCCATATGCAACTTCCATTGCCATTACAGAACCAAATATACTATAATATCTAAGAAAGGCATTTCCAGTTGCCGAATCAACTGTCAAACCACTCGAAGCCATTTCCTTCAGTACACCCTCCATCATTTCAAGCTGGCCTGCTTCGCCAAAACAAGAGATAGCTGACAAGTAAGCCTCAGAACACAAGTTGCAATCCCTAGATACCACTCCATGCAATATCCTAATGACCTCATCAAAACGTCCCACCTTAGCATATGCATTCATCATATATGAAACTACCTCCATATGTGGTACGTAAGAGCTATTTATGATTTCATCCCATATAGCTTGTGCATGGGAGAAAAGCCTATTTTCGGCATAGCATTGCATTAGAGCTGACAAAGTGGTAGAACAAGGTAGAAACCCTTCAGATTTCATCTCAAGGAAAAGTTCTTGAGCTACATACGGCATTTTTTCCCTGCTTAACATGTGTATTGTTGAGGAAAAATCCACACAAGTGTCATTTCCGTATACAGTTTCTTGCTGCTTCCAATGCCTAATTATCTGTTCAATGAAAAAGGATTAGACCATCAAGTAACCATATTCCATGACTAGTTTATCTATTTGATGAAAACGGAAGATCTATTACGCAAACATTAGATGATATGTCATTTTACTAAGGAAGGTCAAGTCATCTGTGGACTGTGCTGTTCATGAAATTTAGTTTCAGGTGCTATTACATCTAGCCTGAGTTCATGTGTTTCAATATCAAGATACTGACTCCAACAAGCCAAGGGCAAGGCATTCTATTCTGAATATATTGTTGCTTCAGTCATGCTGGAAATAAAGATCTTCCGATCAATAAAGAATAGCACCAGTTCTTATGGAAATGGTGGACATATTGCGGGAGGATGGAAATAGTACCAGGTTCTATCTATAAATATTGCAATAACAATGAAAGGATATTATAAAAACACAAGGTATACACATAGAAAACAAGTTTTTTAATCAATAAAAGGTATTTCATTAAGAATGAAAAAGGTTACAACCACCCCTCACAAGGGGAGTGAATCTAGCAAGACACTAAATTACTCACCCACAAAGAGGTGGCCACAAAAACATGTACAAGAAACTACCCCGAGCAATAGAAACATCTCTATGCCCTAACAATATCTTACCACCCACACATAATGTCTTGATATTGAACCACCTTAAAAGTAATAGACTCCCTAGACCGATCATAGAGACATTCCTTCACTTCCATGAGAAGTTGCTTTCATTCTCAAAGACTCTCCTATTCTGTTCTTTCCAAATGGTCCGCACCAAAGCCTTCAGAAGATTATTTACAAGCCAAGACACTGTGGTTAGAAGTGGGGACCCATAAGCCTTCTTCCAATGCCACCCAAATATTCACCAGAGCCACACACATCAAAAGGTATAAAAAAACTCTGGCCAAAGCCTTCTAGCCAATTAGCAATTAACAAGAAGATGATCTACTCTCTCTTCTTCCACATTGCACATAGGAGTATAGGACAAGATATTTGCACATCTGCGGCTCCTCAAACCAAGTTGTCTTTTTTTTGAATCCTAGTAGGTCTCCCAAGTGAAAAAGCAACTCGGAAGGCCAAATCCTCTTCCATGAAAAATTAGGAATTATGTATTACGCTCCTAGCATACTCTCATTGCATTCCATGGCATGAGCCTCCAAGTAAGACTTCACTGTGAATTAGCACATGCCCATATTTGTTTACAATATCAATAAAAAATACCATCTAGAACATGGCAACTCAGCACAATTTGGGGCCTAAAGTGAAGACTAACTAGTAACTAACAAGTATAACAATCTTAACTTGGGTTTCTTAGCATTTATGGACAAAATTTAAGCTACCATTTTAATTAAAAAATGATTGATTTTAAATTTTAATACAGAGCAATGGATTCAGATAGAAAATAAAAAAAAAAAAGACACAAGTTTAAAGTGAATTACCTCTTTGGCTGAGGTTAGTTTCGGGAATTTTTTACAATTGAGAGAAGAAGATACTCTTCTTCTTCTTTGATGGTGGAGTGTTTGAAGGAGAGAAACGGGTGATAAAGAAGAAGAAGAAGAAGAAGATAAAGCTTCCATGATGATGATTTCAATGGAGGGAAGTTGGGTGGACTTAAAATTAGACACCCAAGTCCCAAGATAGGGTGGGTATGCTTTTGGACTTGGTTAGTTACATCCACCCTTCCATTTAATTAGGGCACTCCACTAAGTAGCAACTGGGGCATCAGGCACAACTTCACTAGTGTAGGCAGCTAATGGAGTTATGTTGAGTTGATACAAATGTTGTATGCAGTTTATTAACTTATTTTGTCCTTGTTGTGATTTCTAAACCAAAATGGTGAAAACATCGTCGTCTACAAATGTAAGAACATAAAATGAATTTGTAAGATTTTGACGTTTTGATTGCATGCCATGGGAAGATGAATGTAGAACCTGGATGTTATAGTTTGATTTGAATTTTGAACAATTGAAACTTGTTTTTGAAGTGCAGTTCAGCGGTAAGGCATGGATGTAGATGTCATGAAACATATTGACAGTTATGATGTTTGGTCATCAAGACCATTAATGTTTTATGGCCGAGGGATGCAAGCTAGATGTACTCTGATGCCAGTACAGTCTCATTGGAAGAAAAAAAATCAGTATTGCCAGTATGCGACCTGTTGGTGTCTACATCCACTGCAATTTCATCAATATACGTTTAAAACAAAGGATTGATATACACTGCTTTCGTGAGATATGAACCGGATAAAAAGAAGCAGCAGCAACAGATATAAGTGACACAGACACGCAGTGTTTATACACAACTTTACATGAACAAACTCACTCTATTAATAACAATAGCATTTATTTTTTTTATCCGAAGATTACAATACCAGTTTCACAAGGGAAACAGTGTACAATTGAGAATATAGTCATATACATTTATCTCACAACATCAAGCAGTACCAGCTCTCTCCAGATTGAGATACTTGCTGAGGCAAACATAGGGGGATGGAATTTCATGGTACACGGCCAAGATTCTTGAAGTATTCATGTTCAAGAGCACTCCGTGCTGTAATTCTTTTACTTGGATCCAAGCAGAGCATCCTCTGGTCAATTTAAGGAACATGGGTTAATAATAGCACTGAAACATATTAACACATAAATCAGGCAGAAGTCTGCCGAACAAAGGTTAAGCATCTTGCATTCTTTCTTCCAGACTCATCCAGAATCCAAACGCAAAAGCCCTAACAACTTGCAATGTCTAAACACCTCTAGATGTTATTCATATATAGCTGGTGTTACCCAGCATCTCATTTACAATGTGTAAGGAAATTGGTTTGAACTTTCAAGCGATATAAGCATCATGCATTCTTGCTTCCAGAGTTTGTCAGGACCCAAATTAAGGCAGAACTGTGACAGTTAAGAATATTTAAACACTTCTAGTTATTATTCATAGCTGTGTTCCCCAACATCTCATTTATCATGTGGGTAAAGGGACTAATTTGAACTTTCAAGCAATACAAGTATGCGTTAGAAAAGATTGGAAACTCCAAAATCAGTTGGCAAACTTGCAACGGACATTGTGATTTAACAATTCTCGTTCAAGGAAAAATCTGTGCTTTTTCTAAAAACCATATTAATTGCTGGTCCTGCACCGCTGCACCACCCCAGGATAGGAAGGCCTGATGTTGAAGGTAATATTTACCAAACGTTCCCTTCTCAAGGTTGTGACAATTCTGGATAAGACCATCACATTTCTTACCAGTTGTTTTAAACAAAGATCAAATTCAAAACTTACTGAGAGAAGATCGACTCCAGCAGGCACAAGACGCGGGACCACCGTTTTGATGTCCTACATTTATCAAGTGGACTCGGGGTTAAAATAATTTATATTAATGAAATTAAGGAATTTTAAGGCAGAATGGCGGATAGATTAAAACAAGAATTTAGTCAATAACCTTAAGAGGCCATTTTGGGAAGGTAGACTTAAAGTCGGGTAATGAGGTGACCCCAGGCCATGTCTCTTCGGTTGGTGTACCCAAAATTCTTCATTCAAAAAGACGTGTAAATACAACCACTAGAAGAGAACACACAATTGAAAGTAAGCAGCAGATGAGCTTTACCACCTGAAAATTTTGAGGAGTTGATCAATCTCAGAGTCCCCAGGAAACAGTGGTCTTTGGTTCATCATCTCAGAAAAAATGCAACCCACTGACCACACATCAATTGCAGTAGAGTAATGGTGAGAACCAAGTAAAATTTCCGGTGCCCTATACCACAGTGTTACAACCTAATAGAGAATACAAAGAATAAGCCAGATACAACAGCCATTAACTTTATCTTTTATTGGTTCGAATATATCATATATGGATTGTGCAACGTGATACTAAATAAGTGTAATGTGATACTAAATAAGTAAATGATTTCATAAGGTGCTGGCACTCTATTGCTTTAGCGACAAGAAAGTGTTGAACTCGACTCCATAATAATGCTTCCCATACTGAGTACATATTATATAAAACATGCAAGTCTTTTGTACCTTTATTATTTTGGATGTACAGGGACTTCTCATCCCCTGTACTCTTGTTTGTTACTTTCTGCCACTACATAATCTCACAATCGACATATGCTAGTTGGTATTATACTATTATGTCTTTTGGTTTAAGAACTAAGGGCCCATTCGGTAACCGCATAGAATGCATTTCTTTCCTTCTTGCAAGTAAAAAAGTAGAAAGTTTGTTCGGCAACAACTGTAGAATCTAAAGGAACTTTACAAGAAGTTTCTAGTTTTAGCTTATTACAACCGCCTTCCTCCTTTCCAACAAAGGAACTTACACAGAAATTCTTTCCTATTTTACGTTGGTTGCCGAACGGGCCCTAAAAGCAAACTCATATGAAATTCAATGTTCTATGGCTGCTGAATACTGATGGTACACAATAACTCGTTTAAATTCAATGAAAATACCACGTTGTAACTTAGAACAATACATAGCAACCAAAGGAAACAAGAACTACATGAGAGATTATACACCAATAAAAAAGTTAAAACAGAGACCCAAAAAAAAAAATATCAGAGCAGGGATAATCAGAAATCCATATGGATACCTCGTGAGTAAAAGCCCGGACAAGAATGCCAAATGCTCTAGCTAATCCAAAGTCAGCAAGCTTTAATGTGTTGGTACGGCGATCTATCAATAAATTTTGAGGTTTCAGATCTCGGTGGAGTACTCTATGAGAGTGGCAGTAAGCAACACCTTGAAGAATCTGATAGAGAAACATCTGGAAACGAAGTAATGAAAGCTAAGAAACTGTGCTCGGCAAACACAATAATCAGTATAGCTTACACAAGTATATATTTGTCCACCACATCAAATGCACAGATTGTAAATTTGGAGCATCCAAATCAACAAGAATTAGTTATAAGTGCAATGGCCCCAGGAATTTCTATTAAGATGCAAAATATCACAACACAAGCATCCTTGTAATTATATATCATTAGGAACTTTATCTGCTACAAAATTACTTTAGAAGCATGCTCTTAAGTTTTAAATGAACCAAATTCTCTTAGGTCACAAATTCATGTACCACATATCAGAGGAAATATATCACTCACTTTCACTATACGTGGATTCTTAGCAAGCTCTGGGCAAGATTCCATATGCTTCTTTAAGTCCAAGTCCAGGTACTCAAAAACCAGATACAAGCTTTTCTTGCCATGAACTACATTTTGCAACCTATTACCAAAAATTTATCAATCAATTTGTTCAAAGCAAGCTAGAAATTAAGCAACGAACAACGTTTCTGGAAATGACTCGAACCGTAGACCTTCTCGGTAAAACAGATCAAACTTCTTTTTTTTATCGAAATTATTCGAACTGTTTCAAAGACCCAAAAGTCAGAAGTGCCAATAGTTTATGATAAACAATGAGGAAAACATAAATACATAAAAATACCATATTAAAACCACCAACCCTTTAAGTATAGTCATCTTACAGAATATAATATCTAATTATTTGTAATAAAAAGGCTGTAGTAAAAAAATCTCCAAACAGACAAAACAAAAGGAGCTCTCCTAACTGGGTATGATCAGGAATATCTGGGATAAACAATGTGATAATTGTGCCTAATATTGTCAGGGGTTGTTATTTTCCTTTGTTAAGGACATTTTTTCCACTTGATCTTTTTTATTTTGGAGTTCGATATAAATATACATATACTTGATATACATAATAGGAAACATTCCTGCAACATAAATAGGTAAATGAAAAGGGTTGAAGAGGAGCTAGCGAATAGCAGATTTGGTGGGACAAGGACATTCACTTGTGACATGTGGACAGAGCTCTATATACCCAACAAGGATAGGTTTCGTCTGTTTCTTTATTTTGGATTCCAGATAAAAAGACACAAGAGTAGAGAAATTTCAAGTTTTAAAGAATGGATCACATACACTACTCACAACCCTCACAGTGGACCCTAAGGCATTACTTGCCTGCCAGTGCCTAAAAACACGACCACGTATTATGTTCAAAACTTCGAATCCCACCTTGATCAAACCAGCAAAGATTGTTAGCACGACATCGATAAAGACAATGAAGAAGTATGTGCTGAGAAAGGGGAATGATGTTCCTAACAGTATTTCTGCCAGAGTCTTCCTTAAAATTATTGGTGTATCAGCTAAGTACAAGGTGAAGGAGACTATCCATGGTACATGGACGAAACCTACTGAATCAAAGGTCAATGTCAATGGAGAAAGTCTTTAAGAGGAAGCAATATGATTATGAAAGAATGAAGATTGGTGCACAATAACCATTCGCATGTGCTACTCACCTAGTCGCCTACCAAAGCTACAACAGGGAAAATTCAGTACTCTACCAGAGTACCAGGAATTATGAGTCATTGAGGCGGACTAGAAGGTTGTCAGAAGTTACGATTAACTAATGTGCAGCCTGTCAGATTCTTTTAATGTGATGCAAATCCTAAACAACATCGAGCAACCTCCCTGGTATTATGCTGATTTGGTCTTAGCATTAAAGCTGAGCTGGCTATGTCAAAAAAATTTACAGTGTTACATGTTCTTAGAGAATGTAATAGAGGGGCATGTTATTTGGCCAAAGTGGATGTATCCCCAGATAATGTAATCTTTTCTTTGTTCGTCTTTTGGATGAGACTTTGGAGGATACAATTGAAATGTTGAATGAGAGGGGTTGATCAATACAGGTTTGGGTCTGCCTAATCCCTAAACTTTCAAAGAAAAAGACCCACCTTGAGTTGCGTGAATGTAAGCTTCTTCTATTTGTTCTCTCAATCAACATCACCCTTAAACAATGTGCTAAACCAACTCATTACAGTTTCTAGGAAAAGGAAGAAAGGCAACAAAAAAATAGTGGGGACCAAAGAACATATGTGAAGTAGCAAACTGCCGGTTTGCATGCCAGTGTAGAATTTAAGTTGCCTTGCTTGACATCACCATTCACCACGGGTTTGTGAATCACAGAAGGAATTACTTTCATGCCTAATGAGGAAAGAAAATGAAAGGGAGCTAAAGGGAAAGAAAAGGAAAGTGAATCAATCCTAACAGATCTGAGAGGGCGAGACTGGATTGAACTGATGTAAGTTGTTGGTTTCAGATGACAACAACGAAAGGCACGATCAACATAGCTGTGATTATGCGGGATGCAAATGGAAAAAAGATTTGGCAATGTGAAGTGTAAACTATCAACAATAAAATGCTTATGATAAGAAAAGAGAGTTTCATAGGTGAATGCTTAAACTATCAACATTGGTAAATCCGCGATGTGTGTCATATAGGAAATAACAACATAAGGAATGCCGTATAATCAATCAACAAAAATTTATACAGAATTCAGGATTTTACAAAAACCTGACTATGTTGTCATGCTGCATTTCCTTTAAGAGAGAGATTTCTCTAATTGTTGTGCTTGGCACTCCTTCATCTTCTTGTTCTAACCGTATCTTCTTTAGGGCTATAGTTTCGTTAGTCATAAGGTCACGACCTTTATAGACTACACCATATGTTCCTTCTCCAATCTTTTTAACTTTTTCATACTGCATTTATAAATTTTGGTTCAACTCAAGGAAAACAAATAACAAGATACATAACTACAGAAGAAACAAACAATTTACCTGGTCCATTAAATTCCGATAGCTTAGTATCACAGTACAAACTAGAATCTGATGGGCAAAAGAAAAAAGCAACTCTATCAATAGCATGCTCAAATGTTTTCAAGTGTTATCAAGTAAGAGAAAAGGGAGTAGAAGAGGGCAAGGCAAGGCGCTCCAACTCACTAATGGTGCTTCTAAATATTTATGAGAGATAAGGCAGCACGACCCTTTGTGACCTATTTGTTTAATTATTGTGAATGAGTTGCTTAGGAAGTTAGTCAGGATATCAGTTGGTGCAGACTTTCAGTGTGTAGAGATGGCCCTAGCTAAGTTGTTGCAATTCAAAGATGACACATTTTCCTTTCTTGAACTTCTATATTTCAGATCCTCCCTCTTCGTGCAATTGGGTATTGTGAAAGCTATGTGTTCTTTGAGCATCAATCCAGCCATATAATCTTCAATTCTGGTGGGATCTGTAAGCAGTTTGGGGCAGCTGGAATGTAGTGCTGGGACCAAGTTTGAGAACACAGATCCTTAGAATCCATGGATGAACTAAATGCTTGGTAGTGCAGTGGGAAGGAAAATGCTAAATGATACAAGAAAGGGAAGGCTAGCAGCTTGAGAACCTCAACATAGTGAAATATTCCTCTGGTGATATACAGAAAGGGAATGCCAGAAATTATATCTGGTAATTGGGGTAATATATGCAAGTGTCATTCGTCTTTATTTTCGTTCTATGTAGGTATCATTTATCTTAGAAAATTTTGATCCCATTCATTTGAATTTCTTTAGATGATTTAAAACATCAAAGGCATTAATTAATTTCCTTTGTCGTAAATTGTGGAGAAACTGGTAAATGAACCCATTTGAATTTTTTTTTTTCAGTATCTCCTTTCATCTATGTGTAAATAAAATCTAAAATTTATATATCAAAATGCAATAATTTGAACATTAAAACAAAACAAAAATGATACAAGAAACGACCCAAATGTTTTAGTGAACAAATATGCATTATCACATTAATATGACTACTAACCAACCCAAATGAAATCACATAGTTATCAACGAAATTCATGTTTAGACTATAAATAAAGTGGAATATATAAACTCAAGTACACAACAATGAAACAAACAAACAAACAAACACAAGTCTACATATGTAGTTAAACCTATCTGGATTCTGGAATAATGTTTAGTTACCTGTTTATGTTTTCTATCAAGAAGAGAAGAGAAGAGAGACAAAGTGTTTTGAGTGTGAACTGTGAAAGTTGTAGTGAGTTGTGACTCTTCTAATTCTAATCTTCTTTTTTCTTGAAAGTTGAAACATAAACAGAAGCGTAGTGGGCTGGATCATTTGATAAATCATCAAATTTGGCATGTCCGATGAGCCCACAAGTCGAGATGATGGAGACTTTTTAGTGTGTTTCTTATGTTCCCCAGATTCCCAATTAATAACATATCTTTTATAAATATTAATTAAAACAACAATGAACAATCATCAATTATTAGGGAGTGGGATTCTTTAAAAACATAATTACGTAGTACCAGTATCCTAGGCTCCTAGCTTTATATTTTCTTTTAGGACCCCCTATACTCCTCAAAATTATGATTTAGGATTTTATAATTTAAATTTAGAAGTTGTTTGTTTTTTTGGGTCGAGAGGTTGGTTGCCTCTTTTAAGAGGTATATCTTGTAAGAGGTTGTCTTTTATAAGATGTACATGAAAATCGTTTGTTTTTTCCTCTCGTAAGAGCATATAAGAGGTAAGGTGTTTGTTTTTAAAACCTCTTATAAGAGGCAAACTTTACAATTGTATCCTCTTCTAAAAAAAATATTTTTTTATTTTATTAATATTAATTAATATAAAATTAATTTAATTAAAATTAAAAATTATGAATCTATTATACTCTATTAAAGCAGAAAATACGCCTAAGAAAATATCTCTTCAATTAGACTATCAATTAGATTGAAATTGATAGCCTTATTAAAGAGAATTTTAATTAAGTTTGGGTGTATTTGTAATTACGTAAAAGTGGACCACCATCATAGATATAATCAAGCCCAATTATACCAAATCATGGGCATAATTAAGCCCAATAAAAAAAATTTAAAAGTATACCAAATCCCAAGTATAATCAAGTCCAGCCTGTACCCCTAAAAAAATACAGTAAAACCTCGATAAATTAATAGCCTTGAGATTAGAAAAACCTAACTATTCTTTGAGATTTCTAAATGTTTTTTTTTTGTGTTTCCAGGAGATGGTGAATTTGGTGATGGGGGACTTGGTCCTGCCTCTGCTGCAATTAAATCAACGGTATTATTAACAATGTGGCAGCCGAGGTGGCTCCTAGACCGTACAATGTGTGCCATGCATTTGGAGAAGATGTATTGCTTATAATAAACTATTAATTTATATAATTAACAGTATATTTTCATGTATATCTTTTTTTTTAAGGCTAATATGATAAAGCTGGACAATCGTTTTATTCTAGAACCCGTTCCACGAAAAGAAGTACTAAAATCGATAATGATATTGGAATAATTTCTTCTTGCAATACAAAATACAACACCAGATCAACTCATCACACTACAAAAATTCAGAGACGAGGTTCAAACCAAAATCAATTTTGAGAAAAAGCAAGCAACAATTGACTTTTATTATAAAAAAAATATAAAATATATTTATATATTGAAAAAATATTAATTTATATATTAGTTGGGCCTTCAAGGATTTTTCTAAAATGTATTATCTAATAAATTTAGTGAAATATTAATTTATCAACCTATGTCCAAGTTGGGACCAGCCAAAAATATTATTTAAAAAAGATAATTAATTTATCGAGTATTATCTTATCGAGGTTTTACTGTATCTCTTCATTTAGGCTGAAATTGATAACCTAATTGAAGAGAAATTCATTTAATTTTGGGTAAATAATAACTGTATCCAGGTTTTACTGTATCTCTTCATTTAGGATGAAATTGATAGCCAAAAATATTATTTAAAGTAGCTAAATAATATCTGGTAGAAGTAGTGATTTACAAGTATCTCCAAGATTTACATTGAAATCACCAGATGATTTATTACGTTTGTACAACTTCTCCATCTTCCTCTTCACTCAAAGTCTATGTCTGCTTATATGCTTATAATCTTCAATACATTTCAATGGTGGGGATATGAAAGGGGACCCAAGTAGCACTAAGACCTACTTACTGCAATTTCATAAAATTTGAGTTTCCCTTAATTTGTGATCTAATGTATGTAAATGTGTTGCAGATGGGACTATATCAAAAAATGTCGCAAGATTCACACAGACATGGATCGTATGGTTGCCTTCCAGAAAGGCTTAACTACATGGGCCTAAGGGGATCTCTCCGTCACATTACAAATAAGTCATCTTTATCATCATAATAGTTTGCTAAATATTTTGAATTTTCAGGATGTTAACTGTTACAAGCCAATTAAGAGACGCTCGACTGCTAATGGTTGCCTTCCAAAAAGGCTTAACTACATAGGCCTAAGGGGATCTCTCCGTCACATTACAAATAAGTCATCTTTATCATCATAATAGTTTGTTAAATATTTCTAATTTTCAGGATATTAACTGTTACAAGCGAATTAAGAGACATTCGACTGCTAATGGACTACTGTGAAAAGATTGTTTCCCAAAGTAATGAAACCTCAACAACTGAGCCAAACCAAATTCTAATTGAGATTTTGAGAATTGAGAGTGCTGCAAAATCCCACTCTCTTGGATATCTTCAACAGCTTTGGGTTTAATTTTCATGTATATAAATAATCATTCAATTTCAATACTAAAAGATTTATAATAATTTAAATGAAATCATACCCGATCATAGACTTTTGAAATGGGCAAAACAAAATATTACAAGTTACAAACCGAAAGCAACATAAAACCCCCAAAAAAAAACTCTAAAACAATCAGATCTGCCCGTGCATTGCATGGGCCTAAGGACTAGTTGAATGCATTATAGCAAGATCATATATAATAGTAAGAAAGAAAAATGAGAAATCATGGACATATATTACAATAAACCATGCTATAAACTTTTATAAGCTTTCAAAATGAAGAAAAAATAAAAAATAAAAATAATAATAATAATTTTTTAGCTTAAGAAAAAAAAAACTCCATAAATGTAAGAGCGATAGGAAAATATGTGAAAGAGAGAGAAAGTGAAGAAGGGTTTAAGGTATTTTATATTTAAGGACTAGAGGTAGAAAAAAGTTATAAAAATCATGGGTAAAATAGGTATTTTGAAAATGTCTACCTCTTATAAGAAGCTAATAGCAAGGTCATTGCCACTACAAAAAATCAGCCTTTTGTAAGAGGCAAACCTTATAAGAAGTGAAAAACAAACACCTCATTTTAGTGGTTCACCTCTTAATAGAGGCTCTAGTAAATCCAACCTCTTATAAAAGGTAAAAACAAACAACACCTTAAGCTCCTGCAATTGCCAATGACATTATTTATATTATTATAGTTATTTGCTTATATAAGTGCTTGCATATTCTTTACTTTCTCACAAATTATTGCATTCTTTCCAGCCAATCCATTAATTTTGCAAAGTCTAGCATCATTTTTAGTCATAATTTGCGTTAGGGGTGGGCACGGTTCGGTCCAAAAAAAAACAACATGAACGGTACCAAACCGATATTATATTATCGAGAATAATACATAACCGGACCGAGTCGGACCAAGTCCAATCAGTTTGGTTTCGTTTCGGATCTTGGTTTTGGGTTTTCAATGGGCTTTTTGTTTTTAAACTTTAAACCAAAATTTATTGTTATTTGGGCCTCAAGGGATTAAAGTTTCCAAATTACAATAAACCATTAAATTGATGTCCTTTTTTGGGGAAAATTAAATTGATGTCCTCAAAAGTTTATTTGGTATCAAAAGCCAAATTAATTCAAAATCAAATTAGATTGATATATTTATTTGACGAACTAAATCTAATTGATATCAAAAGTCAAAATTAGTTCAAAACCAACAAACAATAAAAAAAATTCTTCACCAATAACAAATTAATGTAGTCAAAATTGTACATCGTAAAACCAATCCTCAAACTACTCTTGCAAGTACACTTCTCCAACCAAACTTTGCACTTCTTGATAATCTATTGCTTTGAAAAACTTCAAATTTATGTAGAGAGAAACTCTTCTTAGAACCATTAAGTAGAAAAGCTTCAAACCAAACAATTACAAAACAATATCTTTTGTTTACATTAATTCTACTTCATCAATTAGAATAAAAATTATTTCTTTCTTTTTTATGAACTAATGTGTTGAGGAAGGAGAGACATTTAAGGATCCCTTTTAGAAGAAGGCATATCTGAATGAATGAAGAAGAGAACATTAGAATTTATAACTAGGAACCCTAGGTGCAATACAGTAATTTGCTATAATAAAAAATATATTATTAATATCTCGACTTGGTTCGGTTTGGTCTATTGGTTCTGTGAAAACACAAACCGGGACCGGACCAATATTAATTCAGTTCGGTTCAATTTCAGTAATTTCTGGTCAACTCGGTTTTGACTCGGTTTTTTTGGTTCGGTCCGATATCAAGATTTCTCAATACTCATTCATCTGCATCATCAAAGTACTTAAGCATCAATCTGAACCATTTTATAATTGATTCTAAATATGTGATTTTCAATGTAAAGAAAGGTTATCTTCGTGGAAAAACATATTCATCTCACAAGTAGGAAGAACCACCTTACGTCGGCTATACCCACTTATGTTATGCAAACTCAGTTATTCTCCAAGAAAGATTGTGCTAACGTTGACAGAGAGAACTGAAGATTTTGGTGGAGACCTTCACAATGATTCCACTCACCAACTTCACATAATAAATTAGAACACCATTTGCTCCCCAAAAGAACATGTGGCATTGTTTTTAGAAAAGCTTACCACCACAATCAAGCTATGCTAGCTAAGTTGTGTTGGAAACTTATAATAAAGCCTTATAATAAATAGGGAATATTTCCTTTCTTACAGTTTTTTGGAAGCCAAAAGCACCAACAACTCTTCAAAGTTTTGGAAGGACCTGATAGGGATTAATAACCTTATAAAGCCTAAGTTGTATTGGGTTGTTTGTTTCGACTCAAATTTAAATGTAGGGACTGATCCTTGGATCCCTAGTCTACCTTTTTTGAAACCCTTTGCTCCTCCCACACAACAAACCCAATACATGTGTGTGGCACTGTTGTTGATCTAATTGATTCTTCTACCTCCACTTTGGTATATAAGCCAGCTCCCGAACTCTTTTTTTTTCGAATACAAAAGTTCATGCGATGTTGAAAATTCAATGAAGAAGACACAAGTGTGTTAATAAGCTCATGTAGACTTAGTGACAAAAAAATGGGAGATTTTTAGTTAAATGAGTTTACAATTTTTTGAAAAGCACTTCTGGTGGATCTCATGTTGTTACTTTTCTTCAAACTAGTTGGAACTTGATTTGGAAAATTAGAGCACCTCATAGGATCTGTTTATTCTTGTGGAGGGTGTTACATAATGTTCTTCCTACTGTATATACCGATATATTCGAGCTCCCTCGAGCTCACTTAAGCGACCACTTCGAACACAATTTATATATTAAACCTTCGACATCAAACGAGGTGGACACATTTTTCCTCGACTTCACCTCGAGCTCACCAAACTCAATCAAGATCTGACTTCAATTCGTTGTCACTCGACGTGAACCCATTTTTGCTCGACTCACTTGAGCTGGGGCTTATCTTGCTCGACCTCACTCCGAGCTCACCCTTACTCTACACATTTATTCTCTTCAGTTACAATATATTTCACAATCACTTTGTAACGTATGTTAATTAATTGATCCTACCGTTGGACAATTAATGAGGTAGTTGTTGTCCCAATCACCTATAAATATAAACTACGTAGGCTTGATTCTGGGACCTGGTCATTCTCAGATACGTAGACAACTATCTTCTAAGATAGCTCAGCCACTTCTAATCCTCAAATCTCTTCTCACTTATATCTTTGATCATCTTCTTCAACACTCTGTTCACCTAACTTATTTCTGCATTTACATTGGCGCTGACTGACTGTGATCGAATATCAACCAGACAAAGACCATTGCCAGAATCACTCAAACAGTTTGAGTAACTTCACAAACAAATCAATGATCAACAAGAAAAGATCAACAAGTTGGTGACTGAAAATGCTCAACTGAAGAGTTTCACAGCCGTTCCACCAAACGGAGCCACCACTGATAAAGTCAACATATTCACCATAACTTTCAGCTCACACATAAAGCAAAAGTCGTCCAACAACTCACAGGCAGCTCATGCGAGATGCCAGAAATGCTCCATGACTTACAAGTCACCTTCTTTGCATTCAACTCCACTGAAGCTGAAACAAATGGTGAGATCTACCTCCCAATCTCAACTAGAGAAGATAAAGTCATTGTCAAGTGCACATTTTTCATGTTGGACGTTCCAACCAAGTTCAATGCAATCTTAGATAGGAAATGGATCCACAGGATGAAAACTGTTCCATCCACCTATCACGTCAAGTCATCAAGTTTCCTGGTCTCAGAGGCATCATGGAACTTCGAGGTGACCAAATTGAGGCACATGGATGCCATGTAATTCTTGAAGTCATCCCACTTCCTGGCAAGTCGGGGGCCACCAAGACAACTACGAGCTCACCTCAGCCCTTTGTCAATGAGATCTCAACCAAGACAACTGTGAGCTCATTTTAACCCTTTGTCAACGAGATGACATGTGTGAGCTCACAAAGCCCACTGTCAAACGAGATCTCCACCAAGACAACTATGAGCTCACCTCATCCCTCTGTCTATGAGATATTTACCAAAACAACTACGAGCTCACTTTAGCCCTTTGTCAACGAGATCTCTACCAAGACATGTGCGAGCTCACCAAAGCCCATTGTCAACTAGATCTCTACCAAGATAGTTGTGAGGTCACCAAAGCCCACTGTCGAAGGAGATCTCTACCAAGACAACTGTGAACTTACTTCAACCATCTGTGAATGAGATTTCTACCAAGACAGTTGCGAGCTCATTTCAACCATTTATCAATGAGATCTCTACCAAGATAGATGCAAGCTCACTATAGCTCTCTGTTAAAGAAACCTCTACCAAAACAACTACGACCTCACTTTAGTCATCTATCAATGCTATCTCTACCAAGACAGTTGTGAGCTCACTACAAACCTCTGTTAACGAGACCTCTACCAAGACAGGTGCGAGCTCACCAAAGCCTACTGTCAACGATATCTCACAAGCCAACAATGGCAAGGCTATCATTCAACCATCTGACCCTCCAAAAATCATCACAGATAATCGACCTCAAGAAAATATTTCAATGACTTCATGAATACAACATGAAGCTCAATCCAGAAAAATGCCTATTCGGAATGGCATCATAAAAGTTCCTCAGATTATTACTCAATGAGGTATTGAGGCAAATCCAGAAAAGATCAAGACAATATTATAAATGCCAAGTCCAAAGACAAAACAACAGGTTCAAAAACTCAATGTTAGCAGCTTTAAACAAATTCATAGCTATAACATCAAACAAACAGATACCAGTACATCAAATCTTGAAGAAGGCACAAAATATGAGTAGGCAGAAGAATTGCAACAAGCATTCGACGAGCTCAATCTCTACCTTGTAATGCCTCCGGTAAGTACAGTACCCTAAAAAGGTGACGTGGTGGGGCTTTAACTTAACATATCTAGTTCACTCTCATCTAGCTCAAACGAGGTGAACACTTTTTTCCTCTAGCTCACCCGAGCTCATTTAACACATCTAGTTCACTCTCATCTACCTCAAACGAGGTGAACACTATTTTCCTCTAGCTCACCCAAGCTTACTTAGCATATCTAGTTCACTCTCATCTAGCTCAAACGAGGTGAACACTTTTTTCTCTAGCTCGCCTGAGCTCATTTAACATATCTAGTTCACTCTCATCTACCTCAAACGAGGTGAACACTATTTTCCTCTAGCTCACCCGAGCTTACTTAACATATCTAGTTCACTCTCATCTAGCTCAAACGAGGTGAACACTTTTTTCCTCTAGCTTACCCGAGCTCATTTAACATATCTAGTTCACTCTCATCTACCTCAAACGAGGTGGACACTATTTTCCTCTAGCTCACCCGAGCTTTCTTAACATATCTAGTTCACTCTCATCTAGCTCAAACGAGGTGAACATTTTTTTTTCCTCTAGCTCACCCGAGCGCATCTAGTTCACTCTCATCTACCTCAAACGAGGTGAACACTATTTCCCTCTAGCTCACCCAAGCTTACTTAACATATCTAGTTCACTCTCATCTAGCTCAAACGAGGTGATCACTTTTTTCTATAGCTCGCCTGAGCTTATTTAACATATCTAGTTCACTCTCATCTACCTCAAACGAGATGAACATTATTTTTCTCTAGCTCGCCCGAGCTCACTTAACACATCTAGTTCACTCTCATCTAGCTCAAACGAGGTGGACACTATTTTTTCTCTAGCTCACTGGACCTCGGTGCAACTCCCAAAGCGAGCTCACGTGCATCATTACTTACCTTGTCGACCAAGACATTGGACAACTCAAGAAAGCTCAACGCAAATCCAAAGGCGAGACCAAAAGCTTCATCCCTCGCATTATAGAGTCACCTATCTACATCAAAAGACAACCGTAACACCAAAAACGAGCTCACAAGAAACCCCCTACTTCAAGGCAACTCACTGCTCCTTCTAATGAAACATCTTTGTTTTCATCCAAATCGAAGTCAGCTCATTTTACTTCATTTCAATTCGCCCACTTCAATCCGGATGAAAAGGGGCTATGTATATACCCATATATTTGAGCTCCCTCAAGCTAACTTAAACGACCACTTCGAACACAATTTATATATTAAACCTTCGACATCAAACGAGGTGGACACATTTTTCCTCGACTTCACCTCGAGCTAACCAAACTCAATCAAGATCCGACTTCAATTCATTGTCACTCGACGTGAACCCATTTTTGCTCGAGCTCACTCGAGCTGGGGCTTATCTTGCTCGACCTCACTCCGAGCTCACCCTTACTCCACACATTTATTCTCTTCAGTTACAATATATTTCACAATCACTTTGTAACGTATGCTCATTAATTGATCCTACCGTTAGACAATTAATGAGCTAGTTGTTGTCCCAATCACCTATAAATATGAACTACGTAGGCTTGATTCTGGGACCTGGTCATTCTCAGATACGTAGGCAACTATCTTCTAAGATAGCTCAGCCACTTCTCATCCTCAAATCTCTTCCCACTTATATCTTTGATCATCTTCTTCAACACTCTGTTCACCTAACTTATTTCTGCATTTACACCTACCACGAAAAACTTTTTCATTAGACATGTGCAAGTTACAAACTTACGCCCTAGATACAATGCTGAAATTGAAACCATTCATCATGTTTTGTTTTCTTGCGGGCATATTAATAGAATTTGGTTAGCATCACATCAAAATTTATATTCAAAAACTTGCTTTGGAATTTTTATACTTCTCTCTCAAAGTCCGATTTCTATGATACTTTATCATCTATTACAAGTGTTGCGTATTTTATTTGTTTTGATTAGAATAAAGTTATATGCCTTATCATCTTTATGTGTTGCGTGGTTTGTATTAATTTTATTTCAAGTGCAACATTCCCTCCTTTCTAAACCACTCCCCAACCAGATTTCATACACCCTTCCACTCACATCTTTCACCAACATCTACATATTTCTATCAGATGGTTCTTATTGATAAAGACACAGGATCTTGATCTTCATATTGTTATGACAAACACAAAAGATGTAAACTAAAGCAGAAATAAGGAAATACAATAATATACGTGGTTCGGCAATATGCCTACATCCACGGGACAAAGAGAGATAGTTTTATTGATAATTGAGAACTGAACTACATAATAACTAATGAAACCTTAGTTTAGGTTTCCTCACAAATCTCCCTCACTCATACTTTCTTATATGCTCCCTTATTCTTATGGTTAGACAACACCAATATTTATATCCTTTTTGGTTAATCCAATTGGTAACCCAATTCCTAAATCAACAACAACTTAGATTTCTAATAGATTAGAAAGCGTTGAATCCTAATAGAATTCCACCACACTTGTTGCCAAATAAGGAAACTGATTCCTAATAGGAATCCATTACATGTAACCTCCACATGTCACTTTTCTATAATTCTCCACCTCGGCGAAGATTGTAAAAACTGAGCCGACCATAATGAACCCATACGTATTTCTCTTGCACCACACAAGCATCATCTCATCTTTGCCCCCACACGCCCATAAGGGCCACTACCCCGAAGGTCCTCAACATTTGGAGAGATTGATCAAGTTAAGGCAATGCCTAAACTTGACCCTGAAAACCACCTCAGTGAACACCTCTCCTAAAACTTTATTCTCAAACTCTTTACTCAATTGTTTCTTCAAAGAAACAATACATGACTTGCTCTTTGCAGCTACAAGCATGTCATCCACATAGAGTAAGAGAAATATAACAGACTCATCTCGAAGCTTTATGAAATAGACACACAAATCATATTCACTTCTAGAGTACCCCTGCTTCAACATAAATGTGTCAAACTTCTTATAACACTGTCGTGGTGTTTGCCTCAATCCATATAAGGACTTCATCAGTTTGCACACATAGTCTTCTTTATCAAAAACTTTTTAACCGTCGGGCTGTAACATATATATGTCCTCCTCTAAATCTCCATGCAAGAAAACAGTTTTGACATCTACTTGCTCGAGCTCTAAATCAAACTGCATCACCAAAGCTAACAAGACTCGGATGGAAGTGTGTTTAACAACCGGAGAGAAAACTATATTATAATCCACACCTTCTGTTTGTGCATATCCCTTAGCCACTAATCTTGCCTTATAACATACACCACTAGTTGTACCCTTGTAGTCTAGAATACCATCTTTCACTGTGAAAATCCACTTGCAACCAATCGACTTCTGACCCTTAGGCAACTTTACAAGTTCCCAAGTATTGTTCTTGTGAAGAGATTTCATCTCTTCATCCATCGCTGACTTCCATTCATGAGAATGAGAACTTTTCATTGCCCCCCTTAAAGGTAGAAGGCTCATCATCACAAAATACTGATAATGCAAAAGATGGACTATCCTCAAAACCAAATCGAACTGGTGCTTTTCTCAAACGTGGTTCACGTTGAGATGCTAAAGATGGCCATTCATGACGCTGCTTTAATTGTTGTTGCTGTAAAGTATCTTCAAGAGGAACCACCTCTTCAATCTCATCATCTACACTCTCTGTGTCTGGATATGTGTCTGTAGTTACCTGTGTAACATCTAAACTTGTAGGTACCTGTACAACAATCATCTCTTTATCTATTGTAGATGAATATGGAACATTATGCTCCACCTGCATGGTATCGTCACCATCATTGTCATTATCATCACCGTCATGTTGAGAGTCCCAACATGTGAACTTTTTTGAATCAAGCATTGCTTTCTCATTAAAGGTCACATCACGACTGATCTGGAATTTATTCAAGTCTGGGCTCCATAAACGATAACCCTTAATACCTTGTGGAAATCCCAAGAAAATAGCTTTCTTGGCCCTAACTCCTAACTTATCTTCTCTGATATGAAAATAAGCAGGACAACCAAACACCTTCAAATCTGAATAATCATGAGGTGTACCAGACCAAACTTCCGTAGGTGTCTTACAATCAATGGTTGTAGATAGTGATTGATTCACGAGATAACACGCCGTATTTACTGTTTCAGCCCATTATACCTTACCCAAACCTGCATTGGATAACATGCACTGTGCTTTCTCTAGTAGTGTGTGATTCATACGCTCAACTACCCAATTTTGCTGTGGTGTACCTTTCACTGTGAAGTGTCTAACGATACCTTATTCTGCACAATAAACTTAAAATGGGTCTTCAGTGTATTCTCCACCATTGTCAGAACGTATCATTTTCACAACACGACCAGTCTGTTTTTCAACCATAACTTTCCACTTCTTAGACAAATCGGCGACTTCATTTTTGTGCTTCATGGTGTACAACCAAACTCTCCGCAAGAAATCATCGATAAAGGTCACAAACCACCTTGCTCCTCCCTAAAAACTGTTCTAGAGGGACCCCATACATCTGAATGTATATAATCTAAAGTACCCTTAGTGCGGTGAACAGTGGTACCAAAATGAACTCTGCACTGCTTGCCAAATACACAATGCTCACAAAAATTGAGCTTGCAAGTTTTCTGGCCACCAAGCAAACCCTTTTTACTCAATATAGACAAACATTTTTCATTCATATGCCCTAGCCGCATATGCCATAACTGAGTAGAAGTTAATTGTTTCGTATCAATCGCTTGAGAAACCATAGCCATAGCTCCACCTGAAACTATATTTCCAATAAGAAAATATAAGTTTTCATGTCTTTCGCCCATCAAATATAACCTGTCATCATAGTAAACCTTCAAGAGACCATTCTCACCGGTAAACTTGAAACCACTATCTTTAAGTACACCTAACGAAATCAAACCCTTTCTCAAATCAGGAACATGCCTGACTTCTATCAAGGTTCTTACAGCTCCATCATGTGCCTTGATCTGTACTGTACCAACACCAACTGTCTTGCAGGTATTCGAATTGCACATAAAGACTTTACCACCATTTACTTCTCTGTAAGTTGTGAAAGACTCCCTATCGGGACATATATGATACGAAACAGCTGAATCAAGACACCATCTTCCAGCTAAATTGCTTTTTGATGTAACTGTTAAAACCTCATCCTCATTGTCTCCAATAGACTTTGCTACCTCATCACTACTTTGAGCAATGTTAGCAACTTCAGTGTTTGGATTATATTTCTTCTTCTTCTCTTCTTTAGCCTTACCCTTAGGACAATCTTTACTATAATGGCCCATGTTATGACAATAATAACACTCAACATCCTTCAAATCTCTTTTTCGAGATTTAGAGCGATTTTTAGATTTCGACGAACCTCTATGTGATGATCTACCTCTAACATACATACCCTCAGCCTGAACTTCATCATCAGCTTCCTTTTTTCTAATGGCTTTGGATTGTAACATCGAAACAACATCATCATAGACCAACTGCATTGTGGTCTTTTTTTTGCAATAAAATAATCAACTGTTGTTTCCCACGAAGATGGTAATGAACATAATAAAATTATAGCTTTCTCACCATCAGGTAGTATCACATCAATGTTTGCTAAATCAGAACAGATCTTATTAAAATCATTAATATGATCAATCACAGACTTACCAGGTGTAAATCTTGTCGAATACAAACGCCTCTTTAGATAGAGTTCTGACGTCAAGTCCTTACTAAGATAGAGCTTCTCTAACTTCTCCCATAACTCCTTTGCCGAGGTTTCACCGGCAAAATTGTGTGTGATATCCCTTGTCAAACAAAACCTAGTCGTACTGCAGGCCTGTTGATCAAACTCTTCCCAATCATCATTCGTCCAACCTATTGGTAACTTTGTCGTTTCAGGTTTCGCCTTTAGGGCTTTGATCTGCTTCATACTAACAAGGATATCTTTCACATCCGTTTGCCACGATGTGAAGTTATTCTTCCCATTGAATTTGATAATATCAAATCCATGCACCTTTGTTTACTTACTGCTGGAATTCGAAGAATTCGAATCAGTCATCTTCTCTTCAATAATCAATACCACTAAAAAAAACCCAAGATTTGGATTTTAAACAAACTAAGAAAATCAGAACCGTCAACTTCATCGAAGTACTGAGGACAGAATACTCCGAACCACAGAACGTACCATATACTGTTAGAAAGCCTAAAGAGTCTACTTTCCAACCCAAAACACGGATCGTCGTTTCAATATCTGAGCACAACGTTATGTCCGTTTTACTACAGGGTGTCGAATCTGGACAGATTCCTAAAACCGAACAAAACCGTTCTAAAATCCCGTCTTCAACCCAAAGGAATAACCTTCGGCTCTTGATACCAATTGTTATGATAAACACACAGGATCTTGATATGATTAATGAAGAAACAAACACAAAAGATGTAAACTAAAGCAGAAATACGGAAAGACAATAATATACGTGGTTCGGCAATATGCTTACATCCACGGGACAAAGAGAGATAGCTTTATTGATAATTGATAAGTGAACTACTGTTTTATTGATAATTGAGAAGTGAACTACTGTATTAACCTGTTTCTAGATTAATACATCAACTAGGTCAGGTCGTTGTTTGACTGACCAAGGTGGAGATTTGAGATCGGGGGTGACTGCACCTCGATGAGATCGAGATTGCCTACGTACTCTAGCTCGGGGGGAGTGGAGCGTAGAGATCAAGCCATCGTAGTTCTGTTTTTATAGAAGGTGAAAGGGCGCAGATCGTGGGATCTTGCAGATTCTCCGACATCAAAATGAGAGCGTAATCACGACATTGATTATGTAATGGGCGAGGATATTCTTTGTTCATTGATTATGCAATGGGCGAGGATATTCTCTGTGCATTGATTAAGGGCACGTGTGCATGAGGAGGTCGCCAACGATTGTATAGTCAAACTGCTCTGGTCGGTCTTTAGCTGGGTTGTGCAGTGGGCGACCTGGTGGAATATTGGGCAGGCCACATGCCGTGTTTTGATTGGCTGGAGTATGTAGTACCCCTACATAAGCCCCCTCTTTTTAGGTCGATGAATAATTGGGGTGAAAAGACCTTTTGATCGCTGGGCGAGCTGGTTGAGTTGATCTCTGCTTTTGAATCTTTTGAAATTGTACACGTGGCTGCCATGCATTGCTGTTTTATATCATCATTGCGCTTCGTGGGGAAGTGGAGTGGTTTCCTCGAGTAGTTAACTTGCTTTAATTTGGCAACTGATGTACGCTTTTTCTGATGCGTGTTTGCCTGACACGTGGAATGATCGACGGTGAATGTTAAAAGTCGGAGTAGTGGGAAATAACTGCAAAGTCCGTGTTTGTCTGCTTGTGATCCTGTCCGTTGATTAGAATTTCATCGATGTCTGGGATCTTTCTTGGACTTGTATTTAAGGTAAAGTTGTTGTAGTGATTTTCTTACTTTCTTCATTTGCTCTCTCGAACTGCTGCCGATCTTTCGTTGCGACCTGAAGATCTTGAGAGCTTTTGAGGTCAGTAACTTCTCTTTATTTTTTGCATATTTTTTCTCCTCATTCTTCTTCTTTTTTGTTTAATTTGAGAGATGTCTGATGCGAGCGATTCGCAAAATGATCATTTGAGTGGAGGTAGCAGTGGTAGCTATGAGTCTGATGAGAAGAGGACTCGGTCTGGAAATAGTGCGAGTACTCCTGAACGAGGTGGGGAGCAGGAAGGGAATAGCCCTGGTAGTAGTGGTCCTCATGGGGAGGATAGCTCTGATGATGAAATGGTTGAGGGTGACCATCAATCTTTCCATCGTGTTGTGAATACTGCTTATGTAAAGAGGCATATCGCCTTTAGGTCGAGCTATGGGCTGGACACCATAAGTAACCTTGAAATTAGGTTTTTAGGAGATCGTTTGTTGACTGAAGCGTATCGACCTAATAATCCTTTTTCTGTTGTGTTCACTCTGGGTTAATTTTGTGCTGGTCTCCGTCTGCCTCTTTCGCGTTTGATCGTCGATCTTCTTAACACCATTCGACGAGCTCCATGCCAGATGAATGGTAATTTCTGGAGGAATATGAGGGTGATCGACGACCTGAATAGGTCACATAAATGGGCCATTACTGTGGCTGACGTGCTTGGGCATTTCTGTTTTAAGCGATCTGCCAAGACGGAGGGCGGGGGTTATAACATGCAGGTTCGCCCTGAACGTTTGCCTCTGATCTATCCGGTCAGTAGTGAGCCTTGGTGGAAGTAGCCCATGCTGCTCATTGGTCGAGTCACTGAGGATAATATGTTGTTGTTGTATATCACTAGGAATTTGTCTGTTGATCGTAAATGATTAGGTCCCTTCTTTATAGGCTTGATCTTGTTTTACGATTTGTTGTTTTGACCCTTTTTTTTTTTTTTTTTTTTTTTTGCAGCAATTAAAGACGATTCTGTTGTGAAGTGTACCGTTGTTGAGTCTTGCCTGAACATCTTTGGTTCCTAGTTGGACGAGAAAAAGATCAAGCTTCTTCCTCATTTGCGTGAGTACTTTCTTCCCAAGGGTGGTGCGAACACTGTTGCGGACGAGCTCGAGAGAAGGAAGGTTTTGAGGTCGAATTTCATGGCTCAAATAAGAAAGGGTGGCGCTGAGAAGGCTAAAGCTGGTTGTAGCAGTCGGGTTGTTGAAGTTGACAGTCCGCGTCTTGTTTTTCCTCCTCCTTCTATCCCAACGTTTTCTGCGAGCTCTAAAGGGAAGAAAAGGTCACTGACCAGTGCTGTAAAGATTGCTCTTCCTCCTGTTGTGATACGATCTGTTGATCCTCCTCGACTTGTTGTTGAGGCGATCAAGAAGTTCGTTGGTGCGAGCTCTGGGAAGGGGAAGGATATTGCCTCTCCTTTTCTTCCTGGTCCCATCTTGTATATGAATAGGCAAGGGGAAGACCTGCAGGTTTTGAACAATGATAGTGCTCTTTCCAACCCCCTTGTCTCTCAAGCTATTAATGAGGCCATGGTTCTAGACGCTGACCATCATGCCGTTATGGCTCAATCTCTACCTCTTACCTGCTCGAAGATCAACTATGCCATCGCACTCGTAAGTTTGTGCTTTTGCCTTCTTTTCAAGTTGAACTTAGAAGTATGTTTTCATGTTTTGAACTTTTGTTTTGTAGTTGAATACATCATTCCAGGAGGTGAGAGGTGTAGCTGAGGCTCGAGCGCAGGCTGATCTGGACCTTAAGCGAGCTAGAGATGATTTTCACAATGCTAAGAACGAGTTACTGCTGGGCGACCTGAGGATTAGAGAGCTGGAGAAGGACGTTTCTCAATATGAGCTGACAATTCACGAGTTGAAGGTTTCGTTGCAGAGCTCTAGGAAGCAATGTGAGGAGAACGACTTAGCCTGGCAATCTCATTGTGAAATGCTAAAACGACAACTTGAGGAGGTGGGATCGCCCGAAAGAGAGGAGACGCCGGTGGTTGAGGAGCCGAATCTGGTTGCACCACAGGACACCTCGATGGGCCCTGGAGAGCAGATAATGGAGGCGCAGGATAAGCCGATTGAGCAGGAGCAGCATCAACAACTTTTTTTTTTCTTCTTCTTCTTGAGTGTTTAGTGAGGTTTTTGTAACAATTTGTTCTTGAAAGGTTTGTTTGTTGATGGGTTGCCCTTTGTGGCTTGAAAACGATAGTCTCGAATGGACTTGGTTTCGACCTTGTCCATTCTTGGCGCTCTGGTTCTTGGTTCTTGGCTTGAGGCCATAAACAGTAGTGATCGATCTGCTTCGGCAGATCGATTGCGCTTTTATTTTTCTGCAATTTTCTTTTTCTTGGATAATGTCTCCTGTCTCTTTGGGCGACTAGTTTCCAGGGAGTCCTGGTAGCTCGTTCAGAAGGCAGGTAGACGAGATGAATGGCTGCAAGCAGGGCGGACTGAAATATTTCCTCTTGTATGCCTTAGTTTGAATTTGCCTTTGGATGTGTTATCTTTCTTGTTCTTGTAGTTTTGCCTTTATTTTGGCAGGTAGTTCTGCTTTGCGAGCTGCAGATAAGGACTGCTGGAGTAGCCCCCCAAGTAGTTTAGGTCGACGATAGAAAGTAGATCGTTTTCCCTGTAATAGTTAGTTTATTTGAAATAAATAAATGAAATGAACTTTTTACATGGTTACCTCGCTCGCTCTTTACTTTCTGTTATCTGAATTGTCTGCGTTGCTAGATTACAGACATCAGATAATAAAGTGAAGAATGAAAAATCGACCTGGGATGAGATTTGGTCGTTAGATTATGAATTCGATTTTACTTAGGTCGTGGGATAGTTATGACCTAAGTAGTTGGAGTATAGATGTCAACTTAACACTTATAAAAATTATCAAAGGGACTAGATTATTGATAATTTAAAGGTCTAGTGATTGATTTTGACCTGTTGAAGCCATTCATGTATGAAATGAGATGAAAGCAAAATCGAGCTCGTTTATTAACATATTAGAACGCATGCTTACATTTTACTGGTAGAATTTCTTCAAATGATAAGCATTCCAGGGATTTTTGACTAGGGCTGCAATCTGAGCCGAGCGGCTCGGGCTCGGCTCGATAAAAGCTCGGCTCGGCTCGCTCATTTATTTAAACGAGCCGAGTTCGAGCCGGTTTTTGAGCTCGTCACGAGCCCGAGCCCGAGCCGAGCTCGAGCTCTAAACGAGCCGAGCCGAGCAGCTCGTTAACTATGGGCTTGGGCAGTTGGGCTTATATCTCGTTAACTATGGGCTTGGGCAGTTGGGCTTAATCTTTTAAACAATTTTTCAGATCTCATTCAACCCCTTAAATCCTTAATCATACTTGCATTTACTGATTCACAAATCTATAATTATATATAAAAAAAAAAAAAAAGAAGATTTGTTCAGAAGATTGCTCAGAAGATTTGTTCTTAACTCTTGCTCAGAAGAATTATTATAGACACAAGGGAACAACTGTATCTATTCTAACTTCTTGGTTTCTAAAAACAAACTAAAGTTGATCCTACACCCCTCGAGCTGGATATGCTCCTCGTGATGTTGTTGAAGAAATTTTTAGTAGACTTCCTGCTCACGTCATTTACCAGTGTATGCAGCATTACCCTCTTTAAGATGGTCTCAGTCTTTTATCAACAAAGCATCTCAATTGTTCGCTGCCCGCTACAATCCAATTTCCTTAGTTATTTCATTACTGATACAAAGGAACAACTGTTACAATCACCAAAGACATGGAAGTTAATTTTGGCAGTTAGCATAATGGTTGCTGTACCTATGAAGAAATGGGTTGCTTATGTAGTATAAAGGATTACAGCAACACCCCTTTCAGCTGTTAAGAATGCCACTCCAATTTGTGATCAGCTCCTCAAAAAAATGCCCTTCATTTCTCATTGATCCTCCCATCCAAAATCAAATGTGTCCTTTGATGTGGTTGCAGACTTTAGAGAGATCCAGGCCTTTGTTCTCGAAAATGATGGCATTCCGTGTGATCCATACAATCCATAGAATTGCATATATAGGGAAGACAGTTCCAGATGGATTACTCATCTGGGATTCTGGGTCATAACTTGGTTACAGATTCAGATTTGTATCTTCTTCACTTGCACAGCCCAATCAAGTTTTGATCTAATAATAATAATATTTTTTTGTTTTGGATGAGAAAAGAAAATTAAAGATTTGGGTTTTGTAGATGAGATTGAGATTGAAGGAATTGAAGGTTTTGAAAGAGATTGATTAATCATATTGAGAGAAAAATTTCTAAGAGATTTGTGTGAATGTGAAGAAGAAGAGTTGAGCCGAACGAGCCAGCGACCCAAACGAGCCGAACGAGCCAGCGAGCCAAACGAGCCGAGCTCGAGTTTTACTGTTGGCTCGCGAGCCGAGTTCGAGCTTATAGTTCAGCTCGATCTTAATTTTGAGCTCGGCTCGAGCTCGGCTCGGTTAGTAACGAGCCGAGTTCGAGCATACCTTAGCTCGGCTCGAGCGGCTCGAATTGCACCCCTATTTTTGACATCCTTTCCTTCTGGAGTCTGGAGGCGATAGGAGCCATTGCTTTGGACCTTTGTGATGATGTAAGGTCCTTCCCAATTAGCGTTAAGCTTTCCGATATTCATTTTTCTCTTATTATGGAACATTCTTCGTAGTACGAGTTCTCCTGGTTGAAAAGCTCGAGGTCGTACTCCTTTGGTATAAGCTCGTTTCAACCTTTGTTGGTATTGCTCGAGCTTGATGGTAGCATGATTCCTTCTTTCTTCAGCCAGATCTATCCCAAACGACCAAGCTTGATTGTTGAGCTCTGTGTCGACCAGTAGTGACTTGGTCGTACCGAATGTCAGCTCAGTTGGGATGACAGCTTCTACTCCATAGCAAAGACTAAATGGAGACATTGTTGTTGATGTTCTCGGAGTTGTTCTGTAGGCCCAAAGGATGTTTTCTAGCTGTTGGGGCCATTGATTTTCTTGATCTTCAAGCTTTTTTTTCAAGTTAGAAAGAATTTGTCTGTTCGCAGCTTCGACGTGGCCATTACTCTGTGGGTATCGAGGAGCTGACCTAGAGTGCTCGATCTTCCATAGTTCGTAGAAAGCTGTAATGTTCTTTCTAATGATCTGAGTTCCATTATCAGTTACAACTCGTTTGGGCGAACCAAATCTTGTAATGATGTTTTCCCATAAAAATCTTTGCACGTCTGCTTGAGTGACATTGGTGAGAGCAATGGCTTCCACCCATTTTGTGAAGTAGTCGACAACGACTAGAACAAATTTTTTTCGGACTTCTTTTCTTTAATCAGTGGGCCGATAATGTCGAGCCCTCACATGTGAAATGGCCAAGGAGCAGTTATGTTGATGAGGTCGTTGGGGTGTTGATGAGTGTGGTCGACAAAACGTTGACATTCCTTGCACCTTAAAACGAATTTCTTTGCATCCTCCTTCATTCTTGGCCAGAAATACCCTTGTGAGATCGCTTTGTGAGCTAATGTTCGACCTCCAGAATGATTTCCACATTCTCCTTCATGAATCTCCTGAAAGATGATTTGCCCATGCTTGGGAATTAAGCATCTTAATAGTAGTCCAGTTGCTAACTTTCGGAATAACTTTCCCTCATGTAGCTTGTACATAGTGACCTTATGTAATAACTGGTTGGCCTCCTTTTTGTTTGTTGGGAGCTCGCCAGTTTGCAAGAAGTTGATGAAATGTTCCATCCAAGTTCCTTTGATATCTTCTGAGGTCGTGGCAAGTAGGTCGCTGATTTGATTGACCTCTTCATCTTTTTGTAAATACGCAGGTAGTGGGTTAATTGCTATTGTTAAAGCTCGAGGTCGATCTGATTCAACTTTTGAAGCTAGGAATGCGAATGAATCGGCATGCCTGTTATCATTTCTTGGGATGTGATCAATAGTGAAGAAACTGAATTTGCTGATAAGTTCCTTTGCTCTGCTTGCATATTTTATCAAATTGACTCCGTGTATTTGGTAATTACTTGTGATCTGATTTACTACCAGTTGAGAATCACTGAACGCTTTGAGTCGATCTGCTTGTAGATCGATAGCCGTTTGTAGACCTTGGATTAGGGCTTCATATTCGGCCTCGTTGTTGGAGGTCGAGAAGTCTAGTCGAGTTGATCTTTCATGTTGTGAGCCCTCAGGTGAGATGAGTACGGCACCAATGCCACTTCCATTTGAGTTGTGTGAACCATCGACGTACAGTTGCCAAGTGTTTTGTGGATCAACTTGGATTAGCCTGGTCTCTGGTTCTGGTTCCCAACTGAAATCTTCAGCGGGGTAGTCTACCAAGAAATCATCTACGAGCTGGCCTTTAACGGCCTGGCGAGATACGAACTCGAAGGTATAATCACCGAGCTCAGCTGCCCATAGAGCCATGCGACCTGTTTTGTTCTTCTTTTCTAGTATGTGTCGTAATGGCTGGTCGGTGATTACTTTAACGGTGTGTGCTTGGAAATAAGGTCTAAACTTGCATGCAACGTAGAGAAGAGCTAATGCTAATTTTTTGAGAGATGTGTACCTTATTTCTGCTTGTTGCAACACCTTGCTTGTGAAGTAGATTGGTCGTTCGACCTGATTTTCCTCCTTGAATAGTACCGCGCTGATCGTAAAATCTGATGTGGCGAGGTAGATTCCGAGTACATCTCCATCATTAGGCTTGGTGAGAACTGGTGGATTGGATAAATATGATTTTAGCTCGGCGAAGGCTTGCTCACATTCTTCCGTCCAGTGATATGCAGCCCCCTTTCTAAGAATATGCAGCATTGGTCGACATTTATCGGATGCTCTGGAAATAAATCTATTGAGAGTTGATACCATGTTGTTGAGTTTTTGGATTTGCTTCTTTGTCTTTGGGCTTGGCATATCGACTAGTGCTCTGATCTGGTCAGGGTTTGCTTCAATACCTCTCATTGTAACTAGATAACCAAGGAATTTTACTGAAGCCACCCCGAATAGACGTTTTTCTTGATTAAGTCTCATCCTGAATTGTCTTAACCGTTGAAATATCTGATCGAGATTGGCAAAGTGATCTTGCTCGAGGTCGTTCTTGACCAACATGTCGTCGATGTAGACCTCCATTGTTCGACCTAGTAAGTCGTCGAACATTTTGGTGACAAGTCGCTAGTAGGTTGCTCCAGCGTTTCTGAGGCCAAAAGGCATGACTTTATAACAGAAAATTCCTTGCTCAGTAGTGAATGAAGTCTTTTCTTGATCTGGCTCATGCATTGGGATCTGATTATAGCTTGAGTATGCATCCATGAATGATAGTAGCTCGAAACCACAAGTCTGATCGACTAACCTATCGATTCGTGGGAGTGAGAATGAATCTTTAGGATAGGCTTTGTTCAAGCTTGTAAAGTCTATGCAAACTCTTGTCTTCCCATTCTTTTTCAAGACTGGAACTATGTTGGCCAATCAATTTGGTGTGTCAACTTCTTTGATGAATCATACCTGCTTGAGTCTACTAATTTCATCATTGACAGCCTGGTGAAATTTTGGGGCAAGTCGTCTTGGTTTTTACTTAACAGGTCGGTAATTGGGATTTACTCGTAGTTTGTGGCATGCTATTGATGGATCTATCCCAGGCATATCAGTGTACGACCAAGCGAAAACATCTTTATTGAGAGAAATAAAGTTTACAAAATCATTGTACTTATCTGTTCCTAATTCTGAGCCCACATAAACATACCTGGGGTCATCCTCTGACCCTAGGTTCACTTGCACTCCTAGGTCTGTGCTTCCAAGTGATAGTTGAGGGGAGCTCGCTTGCTCCTTCTGTAATTGCTATTTGCCATGTCTGTGGCTTCAGTTTTCCCCTTCGATGGACTCTTTGCTTATTTTTGACCTCCTTGGTTCCTGAGGTCGTTGCCTTGTCAGTCTCCACAACTTCAAGAATTCCATGACATTCCTGTGCAGCGTTTTGGTTGCCTCTGAGCTCCATTATCCCATTGGGGCCAGGATAAAGGGACTCCTCGCATGGCATGGATCCATTTGTGACCAATTATTGCATTGTACTTACTTGCAATATTGAGGACGCTGAACTTTGCTGTTATTGAAACTTTATCTTCTCTTTTGCCCACAGAAACGGGCAGTAGTATCTCTCCTTTCGGTTCCTCTCTCGAGCTATTGAAACCCAAGATTGGAGTGAAGTCAGGAATGATGATTGAATCAGGTAGCCTCATATATTGGAAAGTCTTGTACATCAGTATGTTACAAGATGCTCCTGGGGTCAATGAGGACCCTCTTCACAATGTAGTCAGCAATTCTTAATTCGACGACCAGAGCATCGTTGTGTGCAATTACGACCTTGTTGAGATCGTCTTCTGTAAAACTAAGATCTGTTTCCTGTCGAGCTGGAACGTTAGTTCGAGCTGCTCGACCTGTGATGGAGTAGACGTGGTGTAAGTGTTCTACTCTCCTTTTCTTCTCTCGAGATACTGGTGTGGAACTAGACTCATAGATCATGTAGACTACATGACTTTCTATTTCACTATCTTCATCTATCTTATTTGCGACCTGCTTGTTGATTTGATCGCGTAGGTCGCCTGTGGGACCTAGTCTTCTTGAGAGGCTCCGCCCTTTGCTGCGTGCTGGACTTGTGGAGGCAGTTCTTCCCTTGCTTTGAGATCATTTGGCAGAACGTGGAGGTGTTCTTGATCTCTTCTTCATTCTCTTGTCACTGGACTCTTCTTGTCTGCAGTAGATCCAGTTGTTGACCCTTTTTTCGTCAGCCCATGTCTGAAGAGCTCGTTTCAGTATACGACAATCATCGGTTTGATGACATCTTACCTTATGGATCTTGCAGTATGGACGACCAGATGTATCCTCTAATGGTGTGAAATCTGGAATCTTACACCAGTGGTGGTGCTTGATTTGCTCATAGATATATCCTGAAGGTCGTGTAAATCGGTGATACTCACGTTGTTCTGTGTGTAACGCCATAGCCTTGAATCTTCTGTTGTTGTCTGATCGTGGTCCTTTGGTGGAGCCCCCTTCCACGTTTGAAATAACATGGCTTTTTACCCTTCCGACCAGGGCTTCTTCTAATTTGATGTAAGGATCTACCTTGAGGTAGAGCTCGTCTAGAGATGTTGGCATTTTCATGGCTAAATATTTCTGAAGGTCTGATCCCTGGATCAGACCGTGAGAGAACGCAATTGTTGCGAAGGGTTCATGCTCCTTAGCAAAATCTTGGATGGAGTGCAGTTCTGTCTTGAATCGAGCAAGGAAATCGCTCAGTAGTTCACCGTCCCGTTGTTTGACTTTAAACATTGAGTCAATGGTTACTGGACGTTTTTTGTTATGGATATAGAAAATGACGAACTACTTTTCCAGGTCGCTGAACGACCTGATCGAACCTGGCTTGAGGGGGTGGAACCAATCGAGGGCTAGTCCTGTGAGGCTGGATTGAAACAATAAGCAGAGTAGATGATCTTCTTTTATAAGAGGTAGTGATTTGCGGAAACCCTTGATTTGATCTGTTGGGTCTCCAACGCTTGAGTACTGATCGAATTTAGGAGCATTGAGTTTGTTGGGCAACTCCTGCTCCAGGATCTCCTTAGTGAATAGAGATTCCTGGAAGTGCTGCAAAGATTGGACAGCGAGCTGCTCGGCTGTGTGACCTTTGCTTAATTGTATGGCGGCCTGAGAGACTTTGAACTCGGCGAGCTGTTGACTAAGTTCCTTGTACTTGCGATTGCTAGCATTTGTGGTGATTGCTCCCTGTTCAGTATATGTGTCTGCATCACTTGCAGCTTTTAACTGGGCGTTTTCTTCCTGGAGACGATTGAGTTGGTCTCTCAGTTCCTAGATTATTTCTTCTTGTGTAGTCATTTGATAGATGGACGGGTTTATGTGACTTGAAGTTGGGAGGGAGGGTTGGTTTTTTCGATATAATCGAATCCTTTCAGTCGGCGCCAAATGTATTAACCTGTTTCCATATTAATCCATCAACTAGGTCAAGTCGCTGTTTGACTGACCAAGGTGGAGATTTGAGATCGGGGGTGACTGCACCTCGATGAGATCGAGATTGCCTACGTACTCTAGCTCGGGGGAGTGGAGCGTAGAGATCAAGCCATCGTAGTTCTGTTTTTATAGAAGGTGGAAGGGCGCAGATCGTGGGATCTTGCAGATTCTCCGACATCATAATGAGAGCGTAATCACGGCATTGATTATGTAACGGGCAAGGATATTCTCTGTGCATTGATTATGCAACGGGCGAGGATATTCTCTGTGCATTGATTAAGGGCACGTGTGCATGAGGAGGTCGCCAACGGTTGTATAGTCGAACTGCTCTGGTCGGTCTTTAGCTGGGTTGTGCAGTGGGCGACCTGGTGGAATATTGGGCAGGCCATGTGTCGTGTTTTGATTGGCTGGAGTATGTAGTACCCCTACAACTACACAATAACTAATGAAACCTTAGTTTAGGTTTCCTCACAAATCTCCTTCACTCATACTTTCTCATGTGCTCCCTTATTCTTATGCTTACACAACACCAATATTTATAACCTCTTTGGTTAATCCAATTGGTAACCCAATTCCTAAATCAACAACAACTTAGATTTCTAATAGATTAGAAAGCCTTATTGAATCCTAATAGAATTCCACCACACTTGTTGCCAAATAAGAAAACCGATTCCTAATAGGAATCCATTACATGTAACCTCCACATGTCACTTTTCTACACATATAACCCATAAATGTTATCATCTTCAATTAGAATTGGTTTTGGTGTTTGACCCCACTTACCATTTGTTGCAAAATGTAAGCAAGTATAAGCAACAAGTACACACAAAAAAAAAAAAAAAAAATAATAAAAATAGAAGCCATAGGAATTGAAAGGGATAAAAAAATACTATCAACCGTGGAGTTACTCAACTGATTGTGGGATTTGTTTAGATATCACCAATATATGTAAATCGTTCAATTTTGTCTTCTTTGCTTTCATTCCAAGGGAGTTGCTTAAATGCTCACATCTACTAACAAATTTCGGACGTCATAGTCAATGTGTCAATGTTTGTTATGGTCTATTATGTAATTTACATGTAAATTCTAAATTTGAAAATATTCATGTCTCTGTAGAATGTGCCTTCGAAGAGAAGGTTGATCAGTTGTTGCATTGTTTGATTAATACTATATATTTTACTGTCAAAAACTAATAATTTGCAATAATATATTTACAATCTCACCCTAAACAAAATCAAGGATAAATTCTTTGATTGGTCAATATTTCTCTTTCCCTTCATCTTCTGATCCATTCGTTTGTTTCCTACGGAATGCCTTATTTTCACCATTTTCTCTTGAAGAACTAGTCATAAAAGCATTTTTTTTGTATATTATTCTTAGTTTCTCATTGAGCATATATTATATGTAGTTGTTCATATTCACACCTTAGTATCTTGTTTGACTAATAGTGAGTTTTAGATTTTGGATGTTGAAGAGATAGACCGTATCGAAGGAAACACTGAAATTAGCAGTAAAGCATTTGTTCAAAAATAGCTTCCGCCACAAATAAAAAGCTTTCATAGTCGTTAAGAATTACTTGAATATGTATGGAAGTTTTCTATATAATAAGAATATGCAATAACGATAAGAGATTTTGAAAGGGGAAAATATATAACAATTGGTTGTGATATGGGCGATGCTTACTGAAATCGTATGAACACCACAATTGAATAAGAAAAACTAGCTCTCGACTTATAAATTGTCTTTTTCGAATAAAATGTGTGAAGCTAGTTAATCAATCATGGATGTTTAGAATAATCAATGAGATTCATAATCATGATGCATATCCTCATAAATTTTTTTTATAAAAATACATCGTAATGAGATCAAATGTTTTGGGAGGATATGCCCAAGGTCTTAGGATTTAGTCCCACTTTCATGGGTCGCAAGTGATTTGTGGTGAAATAATTCTAGGTATTAAAAAAATAAATCATTAGAAACCTTACGTCTTCTCATAAAAATAGATCTCATGTACTCTACCTACTCATAAAAAACTCTACACTGTGTATACATGTACATCGTATATATGTTATGATAAATACACAGGATCTTGATACGATTAATGAAGAAACAAACACAAAAGATGTAAACTAAAGCGGAAATACGAAGACACAATAATATACGTGGTTCGGCAATATGCCTACATCCACGGGACAAAGATAGTTAGCTTTATTGATAATTGAGAAGTGAACTACACAATAATTAATGAAACCTTAGTTTAGGGTTCCTCACAAATCTCTCTCACTCATACTTTCTTATGTGTTCCTTCTTTGCTCAATTCTTATGGTTACACAAGACCAATATTTATAACCTCTTTGGTTAATCCAATTGGTAACCCAATTCCTAAATTAACAACAACCTAGATTTTTAATAGATTAGAAAGCCTTATTGAATCCTAATAGAATTCCACCACACTTGTTTCCAAATAAGGAAACCGATTCCTAATAGGAATCCATTACATGTAACCTCCACATGTCACTTTTCTACAATTTTCCACCTCGGCGAAGATTGTAAAAACTGAGCCGACCATAATGAACCCATACGTACTTCTCCTGCACCACACAAGCATCATCTCATCTTTGCTCCCACACGCCCATAAAGGCCACTACCCCGAAGGGCCTCAACATTTGGAGAGATTGATCAAGTTAAGGCAATACCTAAACTTGACCCCGAAAACCACCTTAGTGAACAACTCGACTAAAACTTTCTTCTCAAACTCTTTACTCAATTGTTTCTTCAAAGAAACAATACATGACTTGCTCTTTGCAGCTACAAGCATGTCATCCACATAGAGTAAGAGAAATATAACGGACCCCATCTCGAAGTTTTATGAAATAGACACACAAATCATATTCACTTCTAGAGTACCCCTGCTTCAACATAAATGTGTCAAACTTCTTATAACACTGTCGTGGTGTTTGCCTCAATCCATATAAGGACTTCATCAGTTTGCACACATAGTCTTCTTTACCAGCAACTTTATAACCGTCGGGCTGTAACATATATATGTCCTCCTCTAAATCTCCATGCAAGAAAACAGTTTTGACATCTACTTGCTCGAGCTCTAAATCAAACTGCGTCACCAAAGCTAACAAGACTCGGATGGAAGTGTGTTTAACAACCGGAGAGAAAACTATATTATAATCCACACCTTCTGTTTGTGCATATCCCTTAGCCACTAATCTTGCCTTATAACATACACCACTAGTTGTACCCTTGGAGTCTAGAATACCATCTTTCACTGTGAAAATCCACTTGCAACCAATCGACTTCTGACCCTTAGGCAACTTTACAAGTTCCCAAGTATTGTTTTTGTGAAGAGATTTCATCTCTTCATCCATTGCTGACTTCCATTCATTAGAATAAGAACTCCTCATTGCCCCCTTAAAGGTAGAAGGCTCATCATCACAAAATACTGATAATGCAAAAGATGCACTATCCTCAAAACCAAGTCGAACTGGTGCTTTTCTCAAACGTGGTTCACGTTGAGATGCTAAAGATGGCCACTCATGATGCTACTCTAATTGTTGCTGTTGTACGTAAAGTATCTTCAAGAGGAACCTCCTCTTAAATCTCATCATCTACACTCTCTGTGTCTGGATATGTGTCTGTAGTTACCTGTGTAACCTCCGAACTTGTAGGTACCTGTACAATAGTCACCTCTTTATCTATTGTAGATGAATATGGAACATTATGCTCCACCTGCATGGTATCGTCACCATCATTGTCATTATCATCACCCTCATGTTGAGAGTACCAACCTGTGAACTTTTTTGAATAATAGCATTGTTTTCTCATTAAAGGTCACATCACGACTGATCTGGAATTTATTCAACTCTGGGCACCATAAACGATAACCCCTAATACCTTGTGGATATCCCAAGAAAATAGGTTTCTTGGCCCTAACTCCTAACAACCAAACACTTTCAAATCTGAATAATCAGGAGGTGTACCAGACCAAACTTCCATAGGTGTCTTATAATCAATGGTTGTAGATGGTGATCGATTCACGAGATAGCACGCTGTATTTACTGCTTCAGCCCACCATACCTTACCCAAACCTACATTGGACAACATGCACCGTGCTTTCTCTAGTAGTGTGCGATTCATACGTTCAGCTACCCCATTCTGCTGTGGTGTACCTTTCACTATGAAGTGTCTAACGATACCATGTTCTGCACTATAAACTTTCAATGGGTCTTCAGTGTATTCTCCACCATTGTCAGAACGTATCCTTTTCACAACATGGCCAATCAATTTTTCAACTATAACTTTACACTTCTTAAACAAATCGGTGACTTCATTTTTGTGCTTCATGGTGTACAACCAAACTCTCCGCGGGAAATCATCGATAAAGGTCACAAACCACCTTGCTTCTCCCTTAGAAACTGTTCTAGAGGGACCCCATACATCTAAATGTATATAATTTAAAGTACCCGTAGTGCGATGAACAGCGGTACCAAAACGAATTCTGCACTGCTTGTCAAATACACAATGCTCACAAAAATCGAGCTTGCAAGTTTTCTGACCACCAAGCAAACCCTTTTTACTCAATATAGACAAACCTTTTTCACTCATATGCCCTAGCCGCATATGCCATAACTGAGTAGAAGTTAATTGTTTCTCATCAACCGCTTGAGAAACCATAGCCATAGCTCCACCTGAAATTATATCTCCAATAAGAAAATATAAGTTTTCATGTCTTTCGCCCATCAAATATAACCTGTCATCATAGTAAACCTTCAAAAGACCATTCTCACCGGTAAAATTGAAACCACTATCTTCAAGTACACCTAGCGAAATCAAACCCTTTCTCAAATCAGGAACATGCCTGACTTCTGTCAAGGTTCTTACAGCTCCATCATGTGTCTTGATCCGTACTGTACCAACACCAACTGTCTTGCAGGCATTCGAATTGCCCATAAAGACTTTACCACCATTTACTTCTCTGTAAGTTGTGAAAGACTCCCTATCGGGACACATATGATACGAAACAGCTGAATCAAGACACCATCCTTCACCTAAATAGCTTTTTGATGTAATTGTTAACATCTCATCCTCATTGTCTCCAATAGACTTTGCTACCTCATCACTACTTTGAGCAATGTTAGCAACTTCAGTGTTCGGATTAGATTTCTTCTTCTTCTCTTCTTTAGCCTTAACCTTAGGACAATCTTTACTATAATTACCCATGTTATGACAATAATAACACTCAACATCCTTCAAATCTCTTTTTCGAGATTTAGAGCGACTTTTAGAACTCGACGAACCTCTATGTGATGATCTACCTCTAACATACATACCCTCAGCCTGAACTTCATCATCAGCTTCATTTTTTCTAATGGCTTTGGATTGTAACATCGAAACAACATCATCATAGCCCAACTGCTTTGTGGTCTTTTTGTTTGTAATAAAATAATCAACTGTTGTTTCCCAGGAAGATGGTAATGAACATAATAAAATTATAGCTTTCTCATCATCAGGTAGTATCACATCAATGTTTGCTAAATCAGAACATATCTTATTAAAATCATTTCACAGACTTACCAGGTGTAAATCTTGTCGAATACAAACGCCTCTTTAGATAGAGTTCTGACGTCAAGTCCTTACTAAGATAGAGCTTCTCTAACTTCTCCCATAACTCCTTTGCCGAGGTTTCACTGGCAAAATTGTGTGTGATATCCCTCGTTAAACATAACCTAATCGTACTGCAGGCCTATTGATCAAAATCTTCCCAATCATCATTCGTCCAACCTGTTGGCAACTTTGCCGTTTTAGGTTTCCCCTTTAGGGTTTTGATCTGCTTCATACTAACAAAAATATCTTTCACATCCGTTTGCCACGATGTGAAGTTATTCTTCCCATTGAATTTGATAATATCAAATCCATGCACCTTTGTGTACTTACTGCTGGAATTCGAAAAATTCGAATCAACCATCTTCTCTTCAATAATCAATACCACTAAAAAAACCCAAGATTGGATTTTCAACAAACTAAGAAAAATCGGAGCCGTCAACTTGAACGAAGTACTGAGAACAGAATACTTCGAACCACAGAACGTACCATATACTGTTAGAAACCCTGAAGAGTCTACTTTCCAACCCAAAAAATGGATTGTCGTTTCATTATCTGAGCACAACGTTATGGCAATTTTACTACAGGGTGTCGAATCTGGACAGATTCCTAAAACCCAACAAAACCGTTCCGAAATCCCGTCTTCAACCCAAAGGAATAACCTTCGGCTCTTGATACCAATTGTTATGATAAATACATAGGATCTTGATATGATTAATGGAGAAACAAACACAAAAGATGTAAACTAAAGCGGAAATACAAAGACACAATAATATACGTTGTTCGACAATATGCCTACATCCACGGGACAAAGAGAGTTAGCTTTATTGATAATTGAGAAGTGAACTACACAATAACTAATGAAACCTTAGTTTAGGTTTTCTCACAAATCTCTCTCACTCATACTTTCTTATGTGCTCCTTCTTTGCTCAATTCTTATGGTTACACAAGACCAATATTTATAACCTCTTTGGTTAATCCAATTGGTAACCCAATTCCTAAATCAACAACAACTTAGATTTTTAATAATTAGAAAGCCTTATTGAATCCTAATTGAATTCCACTACACTTGTTGCCAAATAAGGAAACCGATTCCTAATAGGAATCCATTACATGTAACCTCCACATGTCACTTTTCTACAATATATACGCCACCTACTCATAAAAAAAAGGATCACATATACTTTACCTACTCGTTTGAAATATCTAATTAATAGTCATTTACTACTATCCATAGATGCAAATTGATAGACAATTACTATTAAAAGTATTTCAATAGTTTGATAATCTTGATTAGATCTAGGCATATAGTATTTACTTTTTTTTTTTCATGTAATACCTGATATTTTCATATATATATATATATATATATATATATATATATATGTTTGTATGCTTGTATCGCTATGTATGTACTTGTGTTATAGCTATAACTAGGTATGACTCGTCCCTCCAGGACGCTTATTTTTAATTATATTTAAATTACTAATTTTTATATTATGACACAAATCTAAAATCTAAATGATTAAAATAGACAATTGATAGTTAAATTGATTACAATAAATCCTATACTATTATTTGTTGTAGATACAAATAAATTTAACAAAGATAAAATAAAGAATATATTAAATTTCCATAGCTTCATCTTTGTGACTTCTGTCTTCTGAATCTATATTTTCAATTGCAGCTGCACAAATATTTTCTATTAGTTTCACATATTCCATTCTTTCTTGAAAATAGTTGTTAGACCATTTTTGGACTTCATTTTTTCTCAAGAAAATCCCTGAGTTGAGCATTTGACCCTAAACCATAACATATGATATATGTGGATCACCTTCTTTTGATGATGAACCTACATTTACACCATTTGCAACGGCTTATTGTGATGTTTGCATAGTCATTCCATTTCCTAGATGCATTTTGAAGGTTATTTCCTATGCCATGATTAATGAAGGAATGTGTAGGTGTTATCTTCTTTGGAAAATCTGAAAAATATGCCTCAAAGTATGGCTTGTGCAACTGTTTGATAGAATAGTCCTCATGTCATATTCCATATATGAAGGTTGATCAACTTGGTCAAACAATCCTCATCACATTGTACGATAGAATAGTCCTCATATCGTGGTTTAATGATCTAAAAGTTCGAATAAGAAGAGGTTCATGGATATCATTCTTTGCAAGGTGTCAGCCACCCTGTTGAATTCCTTGTATATTTTTCAGTCCCACCTTTTGTAATTTTCTAAACCATGGCTAGAAGCCTAACTGAAATGATTGAGTTTCCCATAAACTATCTTCACATTAATTGCACAACAAAATTAAAATTGGTATTCGTCATTCTGACGAAGTTGAATTCAAGGTTCTAATGTCATGTTTCTGTTATTCCAAATCTCCATCATAATTTCCACTACGTGCGAGATATTTAGTACCTACTTGCTTTGGTTGCTCGGTTAGGTTATTCTCTTGCTTTATCTATTGTTGTACATGTATGCATTCAACACATACAGTTTTAGACTGCTACTTTGTCTACTTTTAAGCTTCTTCTGAATCATCATAATACGATTGTAGCATAAACCCATGAAGCACGGATTTAACTTTACTCTTACAAATTTTGTGCTAAAGATGTTTACTGTCACTTATATTAAGGAGCATAATCATATATCTACAAACTTAGAAGCACATATCTATAATTGTTACCAGTCTCAACTTTACACTGATCGTACATATAACATTAATCTCATCAAAACATGATGCAGTTCTTGGTCAGCATGACTGACGCACCATCAGGTATGATCCAATGACTACAAAATACAAAGGAAAATAACAACCATAAACCAACTTCAGTAAACTGTTTACGTCTTGCCCATCCAATCATTCCTTCTTCCCTACAACACAATTTGCTCTACAGTATTATTTCTATATTAGATCTATCTGTAGAATATACTTTTACCACCCAATCATCTTGAAGGATACGATCATTCTGTCATAATTTAGTATGCATTCTTAAACCGGTATATTTTCTGATCCTATGAACTTTCAGAACAATGCCACACAATTCCTTGGATTTCTTTGACAGTACGTCAGTACCACCCACCCCTTGCTACATACGCTGAAATATAATGTTTAATTAAGGAACAAAATGATAGTAATCAAGCCAAATGGCCGGTAATTCTGGGACTTATAGTAAAGTGATAGTAAAGTAGTGGAGGTGTTCTTTGATTAAATTGTATAAACAACAAAGTAAAATTTGTAGACACTAAATTCAAAATCAATCTCAGTTAGCTAAAATGTACACATATTTGCCCTAAAATTAGTTCAATAGAAGTTATCATGCACAATTAACCTTGGGCAAGAATTATGTGTTGTTGGGGATAAAATAGGCTGGTAAGATGCAGTAGATTAATTCATGAATGTATCCAAGGCCCAACATACAAATTTAAGTGTAACCAAACATTGCTTGAACCACAGATCACCAAACACGATGACGAAAATTGTTTATTTTCTGATGAATTGTTTTTCACAAGACCAGTTTGAATATTAATGATAGGCTTTGCAGACATCGCACAACCTAAGAATGGAAATGTGTCTGGCGTGCAAAAATTTGTCAACCAACCCTTTGCATGAATTCTTTATCCTATAAGAACGTCTTTGCATGCAAACCCAACCAACCTGTGGTACTGAAAGTATTCAATTAATCATATTCTGATAAAACTTTGTAGAGGTTATGAAAGACTATTTATACTATGGGCAAAAATGAACTGGCTGACCTTTGTGCTTCATTATTTATTAGATTCATAGCTATAGTCAGAAATTTCCAAGGCCGCTTTCAAGGAGCTTGAAAGATTGCATAGTGAATCTGATGGTTCATTTATCATTCAGAATAGTTGTTCTGCCGATCTCATAAGCTCCTTTGAATTCCTAAATATCGGTTTTATTACTTCCTGATTTTGTGTGGCTGCAACAAAGAAGTTATGACATTCATTCAACCATTTGTATATAAAGAAAAAATATATCTAAGTAATCAATCAATATTTACCATTGGCGCAGCCATGATTTTTAAATTGAAACTTGGCTTTGTTAGGTGATAATCCATAGTAGCTTTTCTTCGATGGAAACATCCAGTTCCACAATAGTTTGGTCCTTAAATTTCCAGCAATTCAACACAAAAAATATTGTTGAAAAGTAAGTACTTACATTAGTGATAGTCTTTGCTATCACCTCAACACACCATTATATCCATAAAACAAAATTTGTTGTTTGCGAATGAAAATTTTGATTTTTCTGAAAATGTATAGATGAAATTAAAACTATTCACTTGTAAATAAAATTTGAAGCATTGACATGAAAGCAACAACGATAGTATTAGGTTGAAATCACTAATAGAATCGTTAGTCAAATATCAAATTAACAATAAAAATATTAATTAATTGTATAAAGCTCATATAGTCCAGGTTTAAGGATGGGTTGTATGTATTATTTGTATAATTGACTTTGGCTAAAGATACTGAAAATAAAAATTAAATTAAACACAAACAAACTTAAATTTCAAATTTTTCTTTGTTGAAAAAGAGAGAAAAAACAAAGTGTTCATTGATGAAAATATGAGAGTAGAGAGGTGATAGAGGTTTTATGATAAGCTAGCTAGAACTGATCGATAATAGGGAGAGACGTATGAGACAGATAGAGTTGTATGATAGAATCTATACTCTCTATTAAAGTTAGGCATGTTGTTAATAAGCAAATATTTTCTCTCTAAAGTATAGATAAATTGATGCTTTAATTGAAGAGAATTTGATTAAAATTTAGAATTGAAAGGTCATTTTAGAACTTTTACGCAATAGTTAATTAGTAAGTCAATTTAAGTAATTTCACTCCAAATTAAATATTTAAAGTTAACCAATATAAGATAAACACTAATTTGTAAACATCAAAAGTTGATCCATATGAAAAAACTGATGCTTTAATTGAAGAGAATTTTGTTAAACCAAAATTAAAAGATTATTTATTAAAATCACATAACTAAAATTTATCCAAAATATATTCAAAAATCAAAAGAAGTAAACACTATAACTTGGTTAAATCAATATGTATACAAACCAAATCAATTGAACATCTTATCCAAAATATTGGTATTTTGTCAAAAGTTAAAATTAAATCTTTTGTTAAAAAAATAAAAATATAGTAACATAAGCAAAATAATGTCAAGAATTTGGATTGTGAGCTTGAAGATATAATTTACACTCCAAATTAAAAACGTCAATTTATATTATTTATTTGTTAAGAAAATTATATAGGTAAACAAATACAGTAAATAAATCCTCAAAAAATATTATAAAATAATAGTAATTTATTTATTTTTTTTATTATTATTATTATTATTATTTCACATTATATCTTCGATGACTACACAGAAAAGGAGAATACAATTTAAATTAATTTGATCTAAAACTTAAAAATAAAACCTTTAAATCATGACAACAATAATTTTATGGAGGACTTAGAAAATAAATATACATATACGTAATAAAATTCTACTTTCAATCAATTTCAATAGCAAAAATCAAAATCAAATTATAACATGTAAAACTTATTACATATAAAATAACATCCATGCATTGCACGGGTTAAAGAACACAATCTCTATAATCTCGTTAAAACCCAATCTCTATAATCTCATGTGCAAATCTTGACCGTCCTTTGTCTCTTTACCAAGTTTTATAAGTGTCGGTTATTATTATTATTATTATTATTATTATTATTATTATTATTATTATTATTATTATTATTATTATTATTTCACATTATATCTTCGATGACTACACAGAAAATGAGAATACAATTTATATTAATTTGATTTAAAACTTAAAAATAAAACCTTTAAATCATGACAACAATAATTTTATGGAGGACTTAGAAAATAAATATACATATACGTACTAAAATTCTACTTTCAATCAATTTCAATAGCAAAAATCAAAATCAAATTATAACATGTAAAACTTATTACATATTAAATAACACCTGTGCATTGCACGGGTTAAATAACACAATCTCTATAATCTCGTTAAAACCCAATCTCTATAATCTCATGTGCAAATCTTGACCGTCCTTTGTCTTTTTACCAAGTTTTATAAGTGCCGGTTATAATATAGATTTATCAAACTTATGTTGCAACTTTCAGTGTTTAGGAGACTGATGAAGTTAGTTTATAAGGCTAGATGAAGTTAGTTTATGCATTAGCATGTTAAATTAATACTATATAAGTGTTCCTTCATCAATCAGATGAGATACTTCATAACTTTGAAATGATTTTAATATGTCGTTGTATACATCCCTTAATCAGGAACATTCAACATTAGCATTCCTGGAAGAAAAAAAAAACTATGTAATATAAACCCCCCTATTTGTTAATCGAAATAAAACACAAAATACACACAAACATCCAATGATCTCCATTATTAGCCGAAAAAACACAAAAAACATAAAACTCCTTATTAGAAAACTGGAAACTCCATTTAACACTACAACATGATAGAAAACATAAAACTCCCTATTATTTGCAACTATTGCTTTTGCAACACTACGTTAACGTTGCAAATAGTTAGTTTTCAATCGTTGCAATTAATAAAATCATCTCGATCAAGTATTTTACCAACGTTTATAAGCGTTAAAAATATATATTTTTTAGAAAAATAATCTTTAAAACACAAAAAGCCACTTGCAACACTTTCATTGGCAACGTTGCTTGTCGTTGCTATTACATTTTCATTGGCAATGTTCACACGACCGTTGCAATTAGTCAATCCCAAATAAAATAAATGCATATATTTCATAAATATTAATTAAAATAGTAATTATAAGATAATATATAATTCAGTGAGTGGGATTATTAAGAAACATAATTAATACCTGTACCCTAGCTTTATATTTTTTTTGGGCCCTCTCTGTACTCTTTAAAGGCATGATTTACAATTTTTTATCATCATTGCAAATGAATCTTTTGTATATAATTTTTCCTTCTTTTCATGAGATGTATATGTTAGTGATCCAAGAAAGTTTAGCTTTAAAAATGATTCTAATTGTAGAAAATCATTAGAGAGTTGAGAAATAAAGAAAACCTTTATTTATAGTAACCATATACCCTACAAAATGACTCATACTTTAGGCCTATGTATATGTATATGCAGCCTCGATGGTGGGGTGCAGTGCTAGTTCGGGATTATTCGAGGTATGCATAAGCTGGCCTGAATACACAGTTAGCGAAAAAAAGATGTTATTAACAACTACCTCAACATAACAAGATTTAGAGGTCGTAAAAAAAGGGCACTGACAACACGTAACAAGATTTAAAGTGTCGGTGGTTTTTAACAATTACGAAGTACACTAAATCATTAATAATAATACTTCAAATCCAAAGGGGTGAATTTTTATATATTTTGACTCATTTCGTTTAAAAACAATCCAAACCTGATTGAAGCTCAAAATAAATATTGAGCTTTTTTTGTATTCAAGTTTCGTTTTGAAGATGAACGAAACTCATTCCACCGTAAAAACAAGCCCGTCTGAACCGAGCTCGAGCTACTCTAGTACTCGACTCAAATTGGACCCCTAATCATAGTTCACTGATACTTTTATTTTCCTTAAAAAAGAAAAAAAAAAAAGTGGAGAGGGAGTGTGTAGGTTGTGTGGTGTGGTGTGGTGTGGTGTGGGAGGACTTTAAGTACAGTATTTCCTTTCTCTGTCTTGAGCAGTAATCTACTGTCCACTCCATTTTTTCTTTGTACAGTATAGTTGTATACAGTATGTATAGAGATTAGAATCTATTCATTTTCCATCTATCATTATTATTATTTCAAATTAAATTACTTGTCATTACAAGTGTCAATCTTTTTTTTTGGAAAAATCTTTGGTCTCTTTGATTACTTCCATTCTATTCCATATTTCCATGATTCCATCCATCACAGACACTTTCAAGAGTCTTTTAAATTCAGCTTGGTTCTCAAGCTAAGTAAGAGAGAAGGAGAAGAGAGAGAGAGAGAGAGAGAAAAATCTCTTCTCTTCTCCATTCCTACCATCATCATGATACCAACAAAGAAGAGGCCTTCAATCAATTTATCCCTTTTCATCAACAACTTATCTGAATCATTTTCATCTTCTTCATCATCTTCTGGTCATGTTTCTAATATTATTATTAACAAATCTCCAAGAAATTTTGAAAGTGGGGTTGTTGGTCTTGGAATTGTAGCTGCTATGAATCATACCCATGATGGATTTTCATCATCTATGACTACTAGAGTTGCTAAAATGGCTATTTCATCAAGATCAGAACCAATCCCAATTGTTAAAATTGGAGACCAACCACAAGAGATGAAATTATCTGAGAGTTATACTTGTGTGATTTCTCATTTGGGTAATGGAAATGAGAAGAATTCTATTAAAAAAAATGAGTATTTTGATGTACCTGATGACAAAAATGGTGGTACTACTACTTTCTGTGGAAATTATACTAATTCAGGACTGTTCTTCACATCCCCACCAAAGATGACAGAAACAGAAGCTTTGTTTCAAACTGCTGATTTTCTTGGCTCTTGCTATCTTTGTAGGAAGAAGCTTCATGGACTGGACATTTTCATGTACAGGTATACACAAATAATGGTTTCTGAGTTTTTCATTTTGGACTAATTATTGTGTTTTTAATACATTTGTGAAATCTGGGTTGATGTTTGATTTATATATAATATTGTTTGGAAGGATTTAATTGGTTTTGCTGCATATACTGGGACTAGAAGTATTAGATTTGGTATATCTAATTTTATGACTTGTGAGTATTTCGGCAGCAATTTATTTTGACTGATTTGATTATTAGATTGTGGCAACCTTCAATATAAATCAATTAGAGAGCCTTCCTTTTATAGTAGTGTTATATATCCAATAATCCAGTTAGGGCTTTTTGTTGTTTTGCATATTAATCCAAGATCTGTTTCCCTGAATTTAGGTATAAGTTGATTTCGAATGATAATAATTTATAAACATCTTTCCCCAGAAATGTCTGCTTCTAGATACAATATTGAAGATTAGATTATGTCTACCATATATCAGGCTGCGCCGGAAAATGTATCATTCATTGGAAGGATTACTAACTATAACTTTTTCATGCCAAACCCATTCACCTTACGCCGCTGTTATAGGAAAGTTACACCAGACACAAAAGCTTCCATTTTTATTTTTTTTTGCAAGCAAGATCTATTTTGGGTGTTGTTAGATCATATTTGTTCTGTGATTGATCAGCTTTGGTGCTACATGATGCAAACATGGATGAGGTAAGGAATAGGTGACTAAACTATTGATAAGTTCATTTTGGTCCAAATCCAACAGTTTGGTTGCTTTTGCAGTATATGTCCACATGCATTGAATCCACAATTGCTTGGCGAACTCTTGTCATTTAAAATCTGGCTCATAGAGTTGACAATTGACCATGAGCATGTCTGCGCTAATTTTTAACCCACCTAAAAGTGTTCGTTGTCCAAGTTCTTCCTGTTGATACCCAATCTGTGTTTGTGTTGTTTTTAGTCCAGGAGCGTGTGGTCTGCTTCTTTGACATTCCGTAAGTAGGTCTTGACGGCCTTCTTCTTTTTCCTGTTTCACTGATTCACTTGCCTATCCTCTGTTTGCTTGTTTGGTGCGCTTGATCTACAGAATTTGATATTTGATTTATGGTTCTAATCTGTGTCGTTTAGTCTATTTCCAAATGGTTAATGAAGGTGTTGTACACTTGTATTTCAAACTCTTTCCAAAGGTAAGCTTCAAATAAAAATCACAACTGTTAACCTGAGCTGCAAGCTTGACTCTGAAGCCTTCAGTTCGTTTTGAACATTGAAATCAGTAATTTCTTCTTCAGGTTTCCTATCTTAGATTTAGCTGTAGTCTGATAATGGAATGAAGCAATCAAACCTTATATTTCACTTCAAAATTAACATTGAGTTTTGCTGTGACATCGAAGTTTGACTGTAAAATGTGTTTTTTTCGTGATGGAGATCGATAATTACCAAGAAAGGTAAGAAAAGTTTCTTTTGTTTTTTCTTTGAGAGGTAAACTGGCATCTATATGGTTGAGCAGGAAGTCCTTTCTCTGTGGTTCATTATCTATTTGGCGGTTGAACTATATTTAGTGAAGGGTGACTCTCCCAAATATCTAGACTTGATTTGTAAAACTCCATGGTTGAGCTTTAGCAATGCAGGTTAGGAAGCCAACTGTTCCTCATAAATGCTTAGCCTTACATTATTGTTTCCTCAAATCTCAATGAATGCTAATTGTTCCTCCAACTTAAAGAAGTCAATTATTGGTGATCATTTCTTGCGAAGCTGTAATTTAGCGATGTTATATAAAAAGTTAGCTCACAATGTAGTTCATCCCATAAAAAGTGTAGCTCATCACTTACCATAGGAAGGCGGGGAAAATTCCAGATCCACCGACTATAGATTTCATACCTTTATCACAGGCAGTCATGTCATATATTGTCAAGAACATTGGTAAAAGTGTTCCAAAGGTTAATTGCAAATTGGGATGAACATAATTTACTCTATTCTGTTGGCTTCAATGGTTGCTTGACATTTTAACAGTTAATTGTAATTTTCCTCTTAATCTGCTTCAGTTTGTGTTTGCCTACTTTGAGGTCTTAGAGGCTTAATATGGTGAGTGTTGAATGGATGATTAGTTGTCCTCCCTTCTCCATTAATGTGTGATATGGTTTGCAGGGGGGATAAGGCCTTCTGTAGCGCAGAATGCCGATACAAAAAGATATCAAGTGATGAATACAGGGCAAAATGTGGGTCTGGAGCAATGAAGTCGTTCGCTTACTCTGTCTCTCCTTGCTCAGCTCCAAGGATCTACTCGGCTGGGGTGGCCGCAGCCTAATCCTTGCAGTACCTCAATTAAGTAAAGCTAAATAACCAGATAAAAGATTACTCAATAAATACTCTGCTACCGGCATACAGGGAAGTGAAGAGAATGAGTGCTGGCCGGTTGATCCCATTCTGCAGGCTGAATCCTGAAGTGAGAGTTTGTTAAGGCCAAACAGAGGACGTATAGACCTGAATATGGTAATCTTTATTATTACTAGCATGATTGTCTAAATGTCCTGATACAGTCTAGCTCAAGCATGTGAGGGATCATGAATATTAAAAATGATCAATAACTTGACCCTTTTTTTTTTTTTTTTTGAAGGACAACATCAACTTATGGTGATGCTATGAGTTTTGAACTTGAATGATATTTGGAACAAGCTCTATTGATGTAGAAATTTTCCAAGATTATGCATTATAGTATAAAGTAATCTTCTAAACCTTGGAGACACTTTTAACATATAATGTCTTTTAAGATTGGAAAATAACTTATTGTGTCATAGATGGAAAAAGGTTTAAAGGACAACCTGAATGAAGGGAAATAAAATGCATGTTCACTAAATTGCCAGGCACCAACAGAAAACAAAATTTCCTTTCAGTTTTCATATCTGCTGAAGTAGGCTGAGATGAGGACGACAAAGAGAAACACCAATTCTTGCAATTCTTTCATTGAAACATATTGAATTCTCAACTCTCAAGCCATGCAAAATATAACAGGAAAGCCATTTTATTAAGACAACCAACCAATTGATTTTTATTTGGCACAGCACGTACAGCCCTCTTTTGTAGAAAAGGTAGCTGAAGGAGGTGAGCTTAGGTAATTGCTCACACCTACTAGGTAACTGTTGTGTCAAACAGGGATCAGAGAAAACTGACTCAACTATCACAAAGGCATATTATTTGATTTCTTCATCTTGTTCATAACTAGGCTACAAAAAAATGGGAATGATGAAGGCTCATTTGCCTAGCAATTTCTAGTGAAAATGTGGTGTGCACAGTTGATAAAGAAAAAAACACAAAATGCCTCCTAAGAAGCTTGCACCAATTGACATGCGAAGAAGTAAATCAGGAATCAAGACAGTTCACCAATAAGAATTTAAAGCCAGTAAAACTATATCTCGAAAATAAATTATGCCCCAGTCACAATATCCTTCACTCTACCAAATGACATAATACAACGAAGATTACAACTCTCCAGGAAAAAAACAAAGAAATCTCACCCAATGAGAGTTTAAGGCTAAAAAACTGCTACAGAAAATATTAAAGCCCCACTGTCAAAACTATTCTTCTCCCTACCAAATTACATACTGCAGACTTCCAGCATAGAGATTTTGAAACCCCAAAAGATCCCAATCTCATGTACAAACACATTAAGAAAACAAAGTTCGTTTACAAAAGAAGAAAACAAAAATTGTACAAAAGAGAAAAGCCATATGTAAATAAGCATCTATGGTTGGCTCGATTCCAGTGTCATTAGTAATACATGAGCTGCTGATTTGACGAGCTGTTTGGGTATGCATTGTACATGTTCTGGGATCCACCAGACGCCAAACTGGTAGAACCCTGACCATTTGCAAGTCCCTGCATCTGTAAAAGTGATTGGCCTGATAGACCAGATCCAGCTACTTGGTTCAAGGCGAGTTGACGCTGATAAGCTAACAATTCTGCTGCAGAATATCCCTGATTCATTCCCGGACCCGCAAGGATATGGTAAGGTGGAACAGGAGGAGGTAGTGGGTTCGAAGCAATCCCTGCAGGAGTAGGCTTGTTACCCCACGAGCACTGCAGACATAGAATTAGGCAATTCACGTTAAATTCCATAACCAAGCAACGTGGTTGATTTTTAGGTGCATGCCAAAGGCACCATTCACTCTGCAATATGCACTAGAAAACTAACATACACTGCTCGATGGGCGGAACACCAACTTTGAGATGGGGTCCATTTGACGTTGATGCGTTAAGCACGGTTTGGCTAAATATTTAGAACGAAATTAAGTTCATGGAGCTCAGTCAACATGAACCGAGCTCAAATATACTATACTCTATCGTTTTACATGCATAATACCATTTCCAACTCTTGTAAACAAGATTTATTCAAAAATCTTGTTTACAAGAGTTAGAAATGGTATTATGATCAGGTGAGACATAGCATATTAAAAATAAGTGCCTATATGTGAGTTTATATAAGTAACCATAGAAATAAATCTAACGCAATCTAAAAAACCCACTACACGCATTAGAAATATTTTTTTTGGTAGGCATTAGAAATAATTATTGTATTAGAGCATCATCAATCCTATAAGTTTATGTTGCTGCATATGACAGTTTTTAGGAAAGATGTGGGGAATTCGTGAAGAGAAAAAAAAAACCTTCGGTTGTTCCACAAGATATCCACAACCACACTGTCTTCCAAACCCCACTTTACAATTCGTTTGCCTCGAGGAAACATCTGCCACTTTTTCTGGTCTTTGTAACGATGGTGATATGTTTTCGAGACCTCTTGCTGTTGATTGAACTAATTTGTCTCATATACATATTGAGTTTTTTATTTGACACTTGGATCAGAATTGTAAAAGTTGCAGTAATCCCTATTCTAGACCCTGAGCAGGATATCTATACACCAGTTTAATGATACCCACAAGTTTCTGGACAAACTTATTGAAGTTATATTGGAATTATAAAGTTATGAAAAGATTGGTGATGATATATAAGCCCTTTCTCAAAGAATGAGAATGTATATGGTGGCAATTTTAACTTAGTTCCCTGCAAAGCAGTTAACTTTTTACGGCAGCATCTAAAAAGACGGAAGGTTTTATGGAAGAATAAAAGGCACAGCCTCAATTACAATGGCAAGTTGACACATGAGCATTAGGGAATAAGAGACAGATGGTTCTTGTGCCAGAATCTATTCAATTACAACCACCCGCAGAGACATATGGGACCAGGCCTGGGTTCACGGAAAGTAGCTCATGTTTGGTGTTCGAAGCCCACTGTTGTATTTGGTAGGGCCAGCTTACTCATTTAACGGGGTTGGCTCATATTACCCTCCAACTTTCCAACCAAGTGCAAATTGGAAAGTTTGTGAATTGTGATCACATATTCAAACCGGAACAACCACTCACTATGGGGAAATTCTTTAAAGGAACACTCGATAAAAAAAGTGAAAGAGACCCTCATCAACATATTCAAGTTGATTTATGGTAGATACAGCTGCTTGAGGTAAGCAGCTATGTATCTCAAAGCACCCTGAGGCTATCACTCCTTTATGACCCGGAACAAATAAACATAACATCCTTTCATACTGAGCACCTTAGTGGCAGAGTTTCTTTAAAGTCGTGCTCCTTACTGCAGTATGTAATTTGTCACCATATATGTTCAGTAATTAAAGTAATATCGTGCACCATTAACTTGATTTTGCCTGATAAAAGAAATCGGATATAAATGGAAACCAGCCAGACTAAAACTAAAAGCATGCGGACCACCCCTTATTCTAGGATATCAGATTTGGTTACCTTCATGGATTTTCCACACACTATTCTTCCATTAGCCAGCTGAATTGCAAGGGCTGCTTCTTCATGGGTATAGTATCTAACAAATCCAAATCCTTTGTCTCGTTGAATGCGTACTTCCTCAATGACCCCAGCCCCGAGGTTATAAAATTGACGATGAAGTTCAGCTTGAGTAACCTAGATAAAAAGACATTCATCAGTTACATAAAAAGATAAAATGACCAATCATTGCCAGACAAGAAATGCCAAAAACATCCAGCTCTGCCATTTTTATATCCAATTTAATTACCTCATGAGCAAGATTTCCAACATAAACAGTTGTAAATGTAGGATTATTCTCTGGAGCCTCTGTATTTCCGCTATCCTGAGCTCCATCTGCATAACAGAAATCGAAGATCCAATAGTCAGTGCCACAAACTTCCCACATGACAGTAGACATGCACAAACAAAGTATGACTTATATAGAGAGCTGAATCAAAATAAGTAAGTTGTGATGAGTAAATTAATTCTATGAATTCTCAGCATAATACTCGAGATACAATGGTCTATCTAAGAGATTAAGAATAACCTGGTGTGCCATTCGTAAGTACAACAGCATTTTGGTTTTCATTGCTTTCCTTGTCTTCATAACCTCCAGCTCCTTTAGATGCCCAGTTGCATCTAATTTGCCTATTTCCAAGCCATTTACCTGCAAGATAGGGTGCGACTCTAAAGGTATAAATAATGTAAAAAGCTATATCATCTCATGCACTATGTCCCCAGGAATCAGAGAAGGAACCAACAAAGAATATGCAATTATGAGAAGTCACCAAGTATTTAGATAGCTCACCAGTCAAGTCATTAATAGCACTTTGAGCATCCTACAAATCCAGGACAAAAATAAAATAAAATTAGTATAAAAGTATGGACTCTGCAATAGAATCATGCACAACTGCCAAACTAAGCAACTCTTTCGCTGAGAGATTACTGATCATGAAGGTCATACAATAAACCCATTATAATCAATTATAAAAATGATACGGTTCTTGATGGCAATGTAACTATTTTCACTATCATGCAACCATGGTCTACCAATTCAGCTCAAGGATGAGTTTCACAAGAAACAGATGAGATCAGCGATGCAGTCTGGCACTCAATCAAGTTTTAAATGTGTTACTGTGTTAGTGATATGTAACTCATTTAGCTATTTCCAAAAGATCTCGAAAAGTCATCGAATATCCGGAAAAAAGGTGGATTGATCTGATTCAAGTTGAAGTTTCTACACAATGGTAAACAAATACAAATGACAAAGATTAAAAATCAGACCAAGTTCACAGAAATGGGAATGTTTAAAGGAAATTCAATACAATATGAGTTTCATACTGTTTGGCATTGCTTAAGTATAACTACTTGTTTGCAGATCATTAGGCTAAAAAAATTGATGCATAATCTTCACAATAAATATAACTACGTGCATTATTTTACTTTTGAGAACCAATAAGCAGAGCATTCAAAACCTGCTTCTACGAATTGCTTAGTAAGGCTGCTCTTCTACACAAATGATACCTCAGAGAGAACTGCACACTCTGGCATACTCTATAAACCCATATTTTACGAAAACGGCTTTAAACTTAGGAAATGCCATATGGAGTCAAAAGTTGTGATGATAGGTTATGGTTATTTTGAGTAATGATGGAATAAGAATGGTACCTGCTGATTACGAAATGCAACAAAGCCAAATCCTCTCGATCGCCCAGTTTTATGATCCCACATGACCCTTGCATCCCTACACATCAATTTCCTTGATGACTAAGCAAATTTAAATATTCAAACTTCAAAGAATCAAAGGTCACTGGAGTTTGAACAGGGAAGAAAAACAAGGATATAGTTTGTGTAACTAAGAGATAAGCCGCATGTCATAACTACGACAAAAATGAGCTCTAGTTGCAGAATTATATTTGCTACTGCTACATAACGTATAAATAAAAGGAAGGAGGAACTTACGAACAGCTGGGAAAGACAGAAAAGCATGCATATAAAGTTGCGTCAGTAACCTCAGGACTCAAGTCACCCACAAATATATTGAAGTGAGCTGCCAAGAAAGACACGGCAAATGAATAAATAAAAAGAATAAAAGAAATCTATCTTATTATACTTATACAAAAAAGAATGAGCACTGGACTGTAAGCAATTAAAATTGAGAATAAGGACAAATAAACTGTACCTAAAGTATCCTCCCTCTGGCCACTTGCATAAGCCCAATTCACCTTAATGGCCTGACCATAGCTGCAAATAGCATAACGAATAAATAGTTAACTGACAATCCGCACAGCCAGAAATTAAAAAAGAAAAAAAAAAATCACATTTGTCTTTCGACAAGTTGATTAACTTTATTTTTATGACGACTGACATAAAAAGATGGGGGTTCTTACAGCTGCCTTCCATGCAATGTCATTATTGCAAGAGCTGCAGACCTTCGATCATGGTAATCCACAAAGCCAAACGATGACTAAACAAAAACGATCGAACGATAGTGATTAGATGATAAAAAAGTTAACAATATGGAACTTTTATACAAAGTCTCTCAGATAATTCAAATCAATTTATTGAAGGAAGAGAGAAACACTTACAGACAAATACACAACAGAAAGAGCACCGCCATGGTTACATTGAAGACTTAAGTGCCCATTCCCCACCCCCACCAACACCCCCCCAACACACACACACCCAACCCACCCAACAAATATAAATAAATAACACACTCACACATGGATACAAAATAACATACATTGAGAAAGCTAAATCTAATAAACCAAGCTCATCCAATTGTGTGCACATGAGTCAGACATGTAGGTACAGCTAAAATCTGACTCCTACGCTAGTATAACTCCTAGCAAATGGTTGTTTTTGTTAAATAGCTACTTAGCTTCAAAGTAGGCACATAAATGTGTTGTGAATTCGATCATTGGTTTCTGCGGAATATACTAATATATAAATAAAGAGTTGGCAAAGGTCTCTTACTTATAATCCATTTGTATTTAACATCCAATCATTTCTTGTCTTCGAATAGATATTGGAAGAGCTGCTACACACCCTTGACAGTTGCAATTATGAAATGGCTTTCAAAGCATGATCAAATGATGTTGCTTTCCCAAGGCATTGCATAGGGATCCAGTGCAGTGGTGGAAAGCATCTCAAGGGAGTGTGGGGTCATTTGTAACTTGCAGTTGGGTTCTTTTGGTTGTACGAGAAGATTTTGGGTCTTCTGCGAGGACGATGAATTGTGTGGTTCCTGGTGTCTAGCTAAATATACATAATCCGATCGTCATGGACTTCTGAAGTTAAGTACATTTAATAAAAAATAAGAACACAAAATCCAGTTCTGAAACTATCATTGTTGACTCCAAACCTAGTTTTGCATGTACCATATCATCACCACTCACCACTGCAAAAATAGCAACTATACTGGCACCCACCTCACCAAAATCCCAAAATACACACTGTATCTCTTGACTGGAGCCTCTATGAATGAAAGCATTCCCTATGCATTTCCCCTTCTTACCAACTGGTGACTATGAGAGAGATCTAACTTGATGGGAAGAGAAGTTATATTTGCTGTGCATCGATATTCACCTTTGTATTTTGGGATATGGCAAGTTTCCAAATGGACTACATATACTGATATAAGAACTGTTTTACCGACCCAAAAAAGAAATTAAAAATCCTCTTCTTTGTACGGGTGCTGATCCTTCAACCCAAAACAAGATCCAGAAAAAGTATAAGCACAACCACTTGACTTACAAAATCAATACAGAAAGAGAATCAGACATAAGAAACAAATCTGCACTTTGTACAATACCTGCCAACTCTTTCTTCCTGCTCATATGAACAAGTACTGCTCTGGATACAGTGGCCCTCATATACAGACCAAATCATACAACACAAACAAAGTATCACTCAGTAGCATCTCTTGCCACCTCCATCAATCCACTACCCAGATAATTGCTCCAGAAACTCAGCCATACCATGGTCGCACTCTTATAATTATCCCCTAATCCTATATGTCAACTGATATTCTAAAGGAAAATTAACAAAAAAATGGTACACTGCTTCTATGTTCACCAGGTTAGCATAGTCCAGCTATACACTATTCAAAGTTCAAACAAGACAAAAATCATGCTTTTAATATAGAAAGTGAATTTCATCGACTTGGCTCGATTCTTTAACTGTGGCTCTTAATGATATTTCTCTAGCTACTACAATATATATATATATATATATCGGGCTGTCTAGGTTGCCATCCTTAGAACAATCTTGACAGCCCATCTTGACCTTTGATTTAGTTAAGATCTAACAGTCGAGATAGCTCCTAGTATAATAAACTAAAACCCAAAGGACAATTCAGTAATTTAAGATTTCTTCTTCTCTTTCTCTAAAATCACTTTGGATTTCACGACAACCAAATGAAGTTCTCACATTAGAACTACACATTTACAGAAACTTCATCTGCTTGAATGAGTTGGGAACAGATTTTCTATCCTCTACATTGGGTTTTTCACTAAAGGGTTATTGTAAAGTTGTATGCTACCTTCCTTTTTTTATTTTTCATAACATTATTCATTGATGAACAGATCTACTAATTAAACTGGTACACAACCATTTATTCTCAATTATCCGTGTCAAACCCCAAATATTAATTATTAATTAACACTTAGTTTTAGTTTTCGTCGACATGATCTCTTCATTGTAAATGTCAGAACTAATGTTTATATATGAGATGGAAATAAATTTTGTTTCTAGATCTTCACCGCCAACCAGAAAGTACTATGCATATTCAATTCTTTGAAGAACTAGATTTGATTTCGAGAAAAACAAAAAGATTTGAGAGTGGATTGTTGCAATCTCGCTCATGTTTGTTCGATTTGTGAGAATAGGGAAGAAAGAGAGCATAGTGACAAAATTACCCCTTAGTCTTTTTAGTTGTATTGTTGATTATATCCTGACCATTAGATCTTAACTAAATCAACAATCAAGATGGGCTGTCAAGATTAATGTCATTCTAAGGATGGCAACCTAGACAGCCCGTATATATATATATATATATAGGGTTGCTTGACTGTTTTCATCTTCTTAACTAGATTAGATTCAATATGAGTTCACTAGATTAGGTTCAATTTGAGCTCCTCAAATAATATTGACAACCAAGTTCCTCATTGGTTCGTGTCGATCCTTTTCAAAAACAAATGACGATAAAGGTAAAATTGGAAGGTAATGGATTTTAAAATTGGTTTGTGAAAGGACGTTAGATGCCTAGACGATGAAGATGGAAACTCAACATTCACAAGGGAAGATGAGATGAGGGAAAAGATATATTGCTACAACTACCAAACTGTAACCGCTGGAATCAACTTATCTAACACCCAAACTGGGATGTCAAGATGGGATGTAGAATTGAGATGTCAAAGTATATATATCGCAAATTTGCAATATGTAGTTCAATTAACAATAATCAAGACTGCAAGATTTTGTGTGAGAGAGAATTATATATCAGCATATAAGAATGGAGAAACACATTCGGCATTAGAAACCAGCTTCAAACAGAACTACACAAACATGAGCATTGTGACAAACTAACAATCATCTCTAACAAGTGGACTGAATCCATAGTAAGTTTTCTTTAGTTGTAGTACATCAAATTTAACATTTTAACTTTCGTATTCCAAGAAATATTAAGAAGGCCCGAAAACTTAGTTAAACAAACCTTCTCCTTCCGAATAAGTTTGCATCCTTCAAGTGGACCAGTACTCTGGAAGACCTCTGCGAGAAGGGCCTCAGATACATTAACATGTATATTACCCACATACCTGAGTCAGCAGATAATTGACATTGTAAGTAGACAAGATGCTAGAACTAAATGCATGCCACAATGACAAGGTAAATACACAAGATTCCGTAAACATCATGTCCACATCAATCCACATCACCATTCCCTATGTCGTATGCATTCATATGTAATTAGATGATGCATCAATAAATTATAAGAGGAATAACTCATTTATCCAATAAAATAAGTAGCTCTGTCACAGTATTGTGGAGACTGTAAAACAGTCCAAGCCTCCAAGGGTAAGTCCTTCAATGCGTGAATGATATGGACAAAGTGCATACAATTCCTAAGGTGAGAAAATTGGGGTGTGTTAGATGACCATCTTCCCACAGGAAGGATAATCTGATAGGATCAAGTATTTCTAATCTTTAATTACTCATTTTGTGGTTGACAACTTGTTTCAAGGATGAAAAGTCCGCCTATGAATGAGGCAAGAATAAATTTTTGGACCCCTCCCAAAAAGACAGAATTTGTTTCTGGTGACCACATCATCCCCCCCTCTCTTGTCTGCAATTCTGTATCCAAAACAGTGGGTTTCTTGTCAGTATCTTTGTTTTGGTAGGAGAGAAGAATAGACATAATTTTGATGTTGTTCATGTTGATTTTGTGTGATCTAAAGATCGTTTTCTCCTTCTATCAATGTTTTTTCTCTAACCAAACAATCAAAATTCCGCTTGTGTGCATCTTGTTGTCACGAAAAGACATGACCTCTTTTCCCTTTTTTTACTGTTTCCTATTTTGCTTGCTAACCTCTAATACAAGCTAGTTAGAATCATTTGGATTTTCAGATAAAATGTATTGGCTGCTAATAGTTTTAACAGTAGTGAACCGTTAATTATTGAATTTAGCTATTTAATAATTGTACTTACAGTCAACTACATTAATTGTTGACTACTGTTAATAGTTGACTAACAGTTCACTAAAATGTATGTTTTGCTCACTAACAGTCATCTACAATAATTGTTTTAACCATAATAAAAACCATACTTCTCATGGTTAATTGTTAATAATCCCACAGGCGATAATGAAAAGTGCAGACTTTTCCATTGAGATTATAACACGCTCTCAACTTTTCGTTCTTCCAAGACAAATTTCTTAGGAAACAACAAATCCGACATTACCCGGCAACTGAATAAGAAAAAGAGTTTACTAGCACTCACACGCTGCGGCATGAAGACGGATCAAAACCAGGAGGCAGATTTCCACTTGGAACTGGCTCAATCTGCCATGCATAAACATAAAAAATAAGGTGAGAAAAAAAGAGGCTACAGAAACTAACAATAATTCTTCACCCCAAAAACAATGAATCGAATGGATTAAAGAGAGTGTACATGATCATCTAGATAAATGCAAGCTGAGAATCTACAAAGTGAAGATAAACAAACATACAAAACTGTGGTAGTTAAAGTGGTAAAATACTGTAACAACAAAGAAGAAACCACTTCCATCAGTCTATCAACTGGAAAAAGACATGCAAAGATGTACGCTCCCATAAGACCTGCTATCCCTTTTTTGTTTTAGGTTTGTATAAATAGCTTTAATATCTGTGATTGAAAATGATAATAGAACATAGAAGATCTACAGGATCATTCTTTAAAGGATGCTAGTAGCTTTCTAAAATTTATTTTTGTAGGTAATTAGCTTTTGGTGTGTGGATGAGGAACAATCCATAAGCATTGAAGCACTAAATTCACCATCTTACGGGCATCTGGTTGGATCTCAGTCCTTGAGAATTTGAAATTGTATGACAAACAGGAACCATCCCATTTGGAGTTTAGTGATAGGATCCTATTCATATGGTCTGGAAGTTAAAGACAAACTTCATCAGCCTTTTGCACTGTCTAGGATGTCTACTCTTACTAAGACAGGTGGAACTAAGAAAAGCTTTCATTGTCCGTTTTTTTTCATCTTAATGTGCTCTAGATTTATATTATACTTCCACACCGTGCAATATAAGCTTTTCATTAAAAAAAATTGACCGTTTCTTTTATTATAAAAGCAAGATAAGATTTACGTTAACGTATTATTTTGATGATTGATGGTCTTGTTACTCCTTTTCATAGTGCTGATCTCTTGTTCGTGTGTTACCATATGTCATAGATAGTTATCACTTCTTAGACATACTAGTTATTCTCTTTAAGGGTTGCACTGTGTTGCCTGGTTAACAGTGCGTATTTCATGTCGAACACGAATTACAGAGTGTCTGACTCGGGGATTATGAAACTAAGACTCGGGGATTATGGAGAGATTGCTTATTCTTCTTTTGCTTACTCTTGGGAGGATGTTCTAAGTGGCCCTTGATGTAGAGTTTCATAGTAGCTTCTAGTTTTTTTGTTTGCTCTACCTTGTTTTGATTTTGTTTCCTTGACCAGGGATATCTCATCCCTTGGCTTTGTTTGGTTGTACTGTAATTAACTTCTTGATATGAATATATTATGCTCGCTTACATCTCAAAAAAAAAAAAAAAAAAAAAAAAAAAGATTCGGGTACACAGGGAATATTAATAAAGTTGTACATTTTAGTTTGTTTGCTTACATCTTAAACCGTCCCAACATAATTAATTTCATCCTAGATAACTTATATATTGAGGCTGGCACCATTGTAAGAGCTGCCCAAAGATGATTAGATGACTTATATATTGAAGACCACGGGATTGTATATTATCTAAATTGTATTTTCTTCATACTCTCAACCGAAGAATCAGTGTCGTATTTGAGTCAGTTTCTGTGTCCGACACGTCGATTTGGGGACCCAGCACCAAATATGAAGTACCCATGCAACACAGATACTTGCACATATTCATATTTCTCAATTTAAAATTCAAGGTATGCACTAACTACCAGGACTCGAAGTGTCTAGACTCTAGAGTCTACTTCCTTATATAATATTATGACTAAAAATGATAGAAATGGAAGCGCATTATTTCCCACAAAGAATGTAATGAGAAATAAATTATAAACCCAAGTTTCTACCCTAGTTTTTCCCACTTGAGAAAAAAATTCAGAGGAAAATCAAATTTCACGCGAGTTTGTACCCTAGTTTTAAACTTATCCTCACCAACTTAGAGTTTCGAGCAGCATATTGCTAATTAAAATAAGTTCACTATATATATAAGCAAACAATATAATTTCTTCTGATGGCCATTTTAATAGGCTTACTTTGAACTTTTGAAGTCTTCTAATATCTGCAGCTCAGCTAAAACTACCTTGAGCCCTTTTTTCTTTTCATATTATTTACGCAAATAATTGTCAAACATACAGTATATTGTCTTTCCCATCCCTCGAAATAGCTCTCTTATAGATAAACATATCAGAATCATCCCTCATTAAAAAAAATCACAAAGTGATGCCAGAGAGAGAGGGGAACCTGAGACATGGCAGCAGCAAGTAAACCAGGTTGGTACATGGGCTGTTGCTGGGGAATGTAAGATTGCTGCATTTCTTTGCCTGCATTTTTTTTTTTTTTTTTTTGTTTTTTGAAATCAGAAAACCTAAATCACCAATCAATTCAAATAAAATGAACAAATTCAGGAAAAAAAAATCAAACCTTTTTCACAGGCGAAGAAAGGGGAGAGAGAGAGAGAGAAAGTGATGTTATGGAATGAAAACTCGAGATCGATTCAAGGATTAATTGATTGATCGATTGATTGATTGATTGATTTAATGAAGTTTAGGTTTCTTCTTCTTTTTTCTTTGAGAGAAAAGAGAGAGAGAATGTGTAGAGTGGGTAATTTCTGTGTCCGTTTTCAAAACACACTCTCTCTCTCGAACTCTTTAATTACAGTTAGAGAGCCGGTATCCAATCCCCACAGTAAACCACCCCACCTGAAATTTTATAATTCAGTTAAACATGCCCCGATAGTAAGGGCATCTCTAATGGTTTTTTGTTTTGGTGGTTTTTGTTATTTTATTTTGAGAGAAAGATAGATTTGTAATGATATTTTCCTTCTTGTGCCGGTAAATATTTATATAATATTACAAAGCGGTCTCATAAACACAGTTGTTAAATGTTTATTAAGACAACCACAACCATTAAATGTACATTAAATTATATAATCGGTGTAATAATAGCCCTTAGATGTGGAAAATTGATCCTAACATTTAATTGTCTATTGAGACAATCATAGCCGTAGGATTAATATTATTTAAGTAATTTTTATTTAATGTACCAAATATAACCTATAAATCTATAATGTAGTAAGTAATAACTCCATAAATTAATTATTACATAATAACATCATGGGAGGGGTTCCAGGGACTCAGGAAATGTTTGACTCAATTTTGACTCAATTTTGACTCAATCTTATTTAGGGTACTTGTACATATTGGATTGACATGATTTTTGGTAGATATGATCTCTTTACTATAAAAAATCAGCTTATTTGAATATATTCCATCAAATGTAATATTAAATTCAACGGTAAAAATGATCGTTCCACAGTACATTAACTTGTAATATGATTTTTCTAGGGTTAAAAAATTCAGATTGTGATAAATTTTGGTGAAGATGTCGTACATAATGAGAACATTCATCCTACAAAAAATCATGTCAATCCAACATGTACAAAAAATCATGTCAATCCAACATGTACAAGTACCCTAAATAGGATTGAGTCAAAATTGAGTCAAACATTTCTCGAGTCCCTGAAACCCCTCCCTAACATCATTATACTTCGTTTAGAATATGGGATTAAATTAAGAAATATTTATTCATAACATCAAAAATATAATATAGACATTTAAATGGAAACGGATGTTTCTATTCATATTATATATTTCTTTTGTTCCATCTCTCCCACCCACCAAAACCAGTCCACTTTCACGCATAGGTTTCTAGGTAATATGTTAGTGATACAAAATATTAAAAAGCCTTCCAATTGTTGTCAATTCCTTCTTCATTAGCTGTACTTTTTTTTCTTATTATTTTTGGGGCAGGTACAAAGTTCTGCTTGCAATGGCTGCTACAAAATGATTATTTTTTGCTTCCAATTACAAATAATTTTCACTTTTATTTTTTCCCCAGTTTCATATAATGTAGGATCTAAAAGTTTAAGACAAAATATAATGTATTCCACGGACTGTCAGTGTATAAGAAGTAAGGTTGTGATTTATTTTCTTACATTTCGCTTTTTAGGTGAATTTTCTTTCATTCACAACTGAATTTACTGACACATGTCCTTGATTTCTGGAAAATATGATGAAAACAGGAGAAACTTTTGTATATACATCGACAAACAAGCTATATATCGATGTAAACCAATCCGAGTATGTGAACTTATATCCTACTGAGCTATTGAACTCACTTAATCTGTATGGATTCCCACCGTCAAATCAGGTTCAAGGCTTATACTTTTAAGAGATCTTGCCTCTATAGATAGGATGCGCACTGGAACTCGATTGATGGTGACACAATGTGCAAATCAATACATTCAAGCAAAAATTGTTACTGAAAATAAACCAGGTGAAATAGTGTGGTCTACCACGAATAACATTAACTTCATCATTTTTCAATGGTTCGTTCCAAATCACAAGGACACAGTTCCATGTTATGCTTGATGGTGGTGATGAGCAAATCGACGATTGCAATTGAGATTTTTTTTTGTAGTTTTCTTCAAAAGTTTATTTTGCTCAGAAGTATATATGTATGCGACATAGTAGCTAGTTTTTGGCCACCATTTCATTAAGGTGAGTCATTTTTTCCTTTTCTTTTCTTTTTCTTTGTAGATTTTCACGAATAGATTCGTTGTTTATTCTGAAAAAGTATATGGTTCTATCAAATTAATTTGGATACTGTGTAGTTTTTGGTAGGATCTTGAGTATATTGGTAGTTCCATTAATTTTTATATCAATTTTGTTGCTTTATTGGTTGTTGATCTCTTTGTTGTATATTCAACATGCACCATAGTAATCTTTTTGCTGAAATGATCATTGGTCACTCTTTTCCCTTAATCAATTATCATTAGCTATATATATTATCTTTAGATTCAATAGACATAGGCTATGCATATATAGTTATGCGCTTTAGTAATCTTTTTGGAGGAATAATGATCACAAATCACTTTCTTCCCTCGGTTTATTATCAATAGCTATATTATCTTTCTCCTTTTTTTTTGGGTGGGTGGGTGGGGGGGGGGGGGGGGTGGACGATATTGGTATATTATCTTTCTTCTCAATCTCTTTTCAAGGTACATTTTCACCCCTTTTAATCATAACAGGAGAATGAAACAACGGTTGGGTGGCTAAAGTACAAACGAACACATAATAAAGTGTTCTATTGGTAGTAATGAAGTATGACCATTGTATTCGACTTTTGTTAATTGTTATGTCTAATGCCTTTTTCACCTTTTCAACTTCTTACTTTTGATTTGTATAAGATGTATCTTTTTATATAAAAAGTTGTACTTGATGCATAGATGAAAATGTCGTACAAAATTATACACTATCTATATTTTTTAATTAGATTCATTGCAAATAATCAAATTAAACAACTATGATGTCAAATGATCCAAACTTGCGAATGAGTCTGTAGCTCAATGGGTTCGAAACACGTCAACAACTGATTGTTGATATAAGTTTCGACATGTAATTTAAAAGGGGTAGGGGTCCCCTCAACCTCGCTTGCCAATAAAAAAAAAAAAAAAGATCCAAACTTAAAAATGGCATGTGATCTCAATAAATTTATCAGTTAGATTCAACTTAACCTTCAAAGTAGCTTGACTTTGCAACTTCTTTAAACTTCAGATGTTGCAACTGGAAAAACACTTAATAAATTGCTGCAAAGGTATTCAAATATACGTATACCTCTCACTACAAACACTTGTATAATAGTTTTCTGAACAATTTTTTTGCACAGTTCTATCAAAATTTTAAAATTATATCAAGGAATAGCCCCCCAATAAGATCATTATTATTTTACAATAATTCATTCCAATAATTTTTAAAAACAAAATCAAATAATATCTTAAACATAAAATATCTATGAAAACAATTACATCGCCTATTACTGGATAAAAAATTAATATGACAACTATGGCTCCAATAAAATAAAATAAAATACTATTGCATCACCTACTTTTATTATGAAAAATAAAATATCATCTAATTATATTTATTTCAATAATTTTTGAAAAAAAAATTTAATTGAAAATTAAAATACCTGTGTTATAGGCACGGGTTATCACTAGTTGATTATCAATGTAGAGTAAGTAACAAGCAAGGGTCGTACCCACCTCGAAGGGGAAATTCTTAGCTCAAACACAATAGAAACTAATAACTTAAGAACACCACATGAACCAATTAATAAGATTGGGATTGATTCTACTTCCTACAGGCAATTAAACAATTAAACTGATACTTAAACTAATAATAGAAGATGAATAGAGATGTAAAAAAGATCTTATGATGAATAGGGAGAAGAATTGATGTCAACAAACTAAACAATGCAAACATACATGCCATTCATTCATGTTCAATCTATAACAATTACTTAGTCACCTCTCAGCTATTCTAATTAATCATTAATGCTTTTAATAATCAAGTAGTCACCTCTCAGCTATTCCACTCAATTAAAATGGGATTATCTTATATGTGTTATTGAATATGCTTCATTAATTATTAAACCGCCACCTCTCAGTTATTCAATTCAATTAACTTAACATAATAATTCATAACCAAACCATCACCTCTCGGTTATTCAATTTGATTACAAAAGGGGTCCAATAAAAAAGATTAATTCTAGATATATGATATTCACCTCTCAGCTATTCCATCACATATCTCTAATTAATCTAATACAACCATTATAGCTAGGTCTCCTTATACTCTAACAATAGTATTTAATCAACATGGATAACAATAACTCATAAATAATCATGCTTACTTCATATCGCGAATAGAAATAAACAAGCATTAAGAACTTTGAATCACAATGGACATAAATAATAAACATGGTGCTTTTGCATTATCTAGAGTGTTTCAACCATTCTCTCTAAAGGGAACTTAGCTATTCATCCTTGATAATGACACCATGGAATAAGTAAATAAAGAACACAACATCATAAGGGAAAAAAGAATGGATTATTATTGAGAATAAGAAGATTGAGTTCAATAATACAAGTTCAAGACTTTGAGTTCAAGAGAGAAGATGAACTAGCCTAAACCCAAGCTAATACCTCTCTTTATATAGAGAATACAAAGAATATTACTTTCTCACAAAGTATACTTGCTCTCCAAGTTAGGTCAAATTCGTGGCTGCTGCTGCAGGCCTTCTAGAAACAGAAAGACTTCATGAAAACCTAATTCTCTTGGTCCTAAGTTGTAGTGTGGATCAAGACCTTCAGATAGACAGCTCATGGGCCCAAATCAAAGTTTTGGATCTTCATATAGAGCCTTTTTAAGATTGGGCTTCAAATAAAGGCTTCAATAGATCTTTTGACTTGTGGCCTTTATTATAACTTGGATTGAGCTGGGGTTTGGACCACTCATCTTGGACATAAAGTCAATTCCATAGGACCAGTCCATGGGGTGCCCTCAGTAACTCTACGGGTGTAAATAGCAATTCCTCTATTTTGTGCAAATAACACTATTTTAATATTTTATCTTGGCTTTTGGCGGGCTTTAACACAATATTCACATTTTGGCTCATGAAACCTACACAAATGACAAGAAAACACTAATCAATAGATATAACACAATAATATAAGCTAAGTGTTATGCAAACAAGGTGTTATTCGGAGGATAAATATACACTTTTGAGGACTTGTCAAATACCCCCAAATAGCACTTTGATTGTCTTCAAGCAAAGGTGAGAAGAAAATAAATAAGAACTCAAAAGAGAAATAGAACTAGGGTGATTGCATTAACCATATACATCAATGCATTAAAACCATAAGGGCTTCCCAGGTGGAGGAGTTATAGTCTCCTGAGGGTTTTCCAGAGAAGATACCCACAAACTTACTACAATGACTAATCCAAAGTACAGAATGTTCTACCATTTACCTCAGAAAAGGATGTCATTCATACAGTATATCAAAGATAAGGATAAGTATTGCAAAACCGTCCATATGAGATAACGTACTACAAATGCATGAAAATAAGCATAATGGTTTCAAATGCATCCAAGACATGCATATACACATACAACCACAGGTCTTAAGTCACCATTGGAAAGGTCGCTTTGACTTCTGCCTCACAGACATACACTCAGAAATAAAAATCACTCGGAGATGGTGTTTATCATTTTACCTTTATGTGAGGAAATAAGATGGACAATCATCTCACATATATCATAAGAATAGACTGGTGTAATAAAATGAACTTAGTCTCAAAGAATGGAAAAGTTAGCCTCACTTGAGATGTCAGGTTTTTCACCTTAGCACCTTCTCACTTACTCACCACATCCTACCATATCAGCTTAGATCTACAAAAGACGGAAATAGGTTGTAACTGGAATTAGGACAGGGCTAGAAATGAAAAAGGCTTTTGTGAAATATTTTTGAAACATTCGGGCCTTCAATACTTGTGATTTGTAATAACAACACTTGGAGAAATTTTTGGAATTTTTTTATTGAGTAGAAGTGTTTTTCATCTTCTTTGGGAAAATTCAATGAAGCTCTAGCCAATTTTTTGAAATCTTCCTTCTCTTTTAATTTTCAACATTTGGTCCATCTCCCTACTTTGGAGATTTCTTTGTATTTCTCTTTTCTTCTTTGTAACCACAGAAACAATCATCCTCATGTTCCAAAACAATAGGTAAAATGACCTAAATATTCTAAGGGTAATTACTCTTATAACAGAGTTGGGTAAGGGCGATAGGCTAAAGGAAAAGACTAAGTAACAAGAAAGGCTCAGAATGGTCAACCTAAGGGATAAAACATCATCAGGGTAGGTTAAGGTAAACAAGGTTCAACTAAGTGTCCTTGTATCATCTCTAAGTACTGATATGGTGATCACATTTTGAATAAGCTACAAGACCCAAGTTTATATTACACCCACTTGATGTCACCTCAAGGCTAACTGGAAAAATGAATATGAGAATAAAAACAGACAAAACTAAGAGGTTGAGTCTTTTGACTCCAGATGTACGTATTAACTCTCCAAGAAAAGGACGGGTCTCAAAAGCTCACTGGGTTAAGTCTCCACACTTATTCCTCAAGATTCTCAAGGTGTAATTGCATGTGCACATGTATCTGCCATAAATGCAAGTGAAGTATGAGACTCAACTACTTGGTGAAGCAATAAATGTCCTTAAACTTGAAGAAAGGATTTTAACCATTATACTAATCATTGATGGTGTACTTATCCTCAACTTTGGAAAAGTCTTTGTAACAAAAGGTTTTTTAGATTTTTCAAATTTTTGAATTTTTATATAAGTATGGAAAAAGAAGTTTGAAAATCTTTTGCATAAAGGTTGTAATACTTCCCCATCCCCAAACAAAAAATTTGCCTTGTCCTCAAGGCTCATATTAAGCATAGGAAAGAGAGAAAGAAAGATATTACAATGAATGTACTAAAAATTCAAACCGCTCAATAAATTCCTGCCAAACACTGCCAAACAAAATTATCTCCACATACATAGAGATTACAAGGAATTCCATACTAAGATACAACTGAAATAAAATATGCTGAAATAAAAGACTGACTCAACATAAAAGGAAATCCTATCCTAAACTCTTCGTTCCCAAACACGACTTCGTGGGAGGCCATCCAAGTCATCACGCCAGTCGATGATCGCATTCATCATCACACCCCAATCATCTTTGCCATACTTCATAAACTCATCATCTTTGTATAAAGCAGGGTAATTCTCATACTCAGAATCAGCCACCCAAGTGAATTGGCGACTTCTCCTAATATACCGATGAGTTGGATCTATAGATGGTAGGCGGGTCGAGTCAGTATACTTGCCCCGCCACTCAGGATAGCTATGTAGGATAATCTTACAGATAGCAGTAGGGAACAACAGCTTATCCTGCCCTATGCTGTCAGGGGCGGCGCTATTTCGGAAAGAGGACGCTCCGCTGTAAAGAAACAACGCCTAAAACGTTTTGGTCCGCCTGAGCACTGCCCAGGCGCAGCGCTCTGTCTAGAGTGGCCCATACAGGCGCGCTCAAGGCAGCCTAAACCTGAAAAAAGGCAAAAAGCCCATGTCCAGAAAAGATTAAAAGGTTAGCTAAAAAAAAAAAAAAAAATTAAAATCGTTGCTGCTACTTTTTCTCTCTTCTCCGGCTGCTGTTGTTGCTGCTCCAGTTCTTCACTTCTTCTCCGACTGCTGCTACTGTTGTTAGTCAGTAGTCACTGCTCACTAAACAGTTAAACACTAAACAGTAAACTAGTAAAGTAGCAAACTTAAACAGTAAACTGGGGGTCTTAGCAGGGCGCCGCCTGGGCGGTCGAGGCGATTCCTGCGAAATTGAGCGCCTGGCGCTCTGCTCCACCCCTGACAGCATAGATCCTGCCTAATAATGAACACATTACATATACCATCTAAAATCATTGTAGAGATGTCAAGTGCCTTATAACCCTGAACTGTACCATACATCACAGGCATAGCAGACTTATCAACGTACTCCAACTTCTCATAACCCAACAAATTCCTCATAACCCATAAAGCAGCAGTAGCAATATTAACAGGAAGAAAGATAGTGGGTGCAACAGGTAACTGAGCTGGGTACACGGAAAAGGTGCAAGGCCCAAAATTGTCAAAGCAATTCTTAATGACATCAACTTCATTGTCATTGAGGTACTTCCAATAGGGTGTTACATGACTGAAGACATAAGGGTTACCAAAGACAAGAGATATGGCAACAACATTAAAACCGACCACACATTAATGCATGTAAACCTGGAAACAATCAAAGGGAAAAGTATCTGCAAAGGGTAACATGAGGTAAAAGTCTCTTACCATAAAAGGTGAGTAATCAACAGTAAAATCATACAGAAAACTTCCCCAGCCCTTGTTAAAAATTTCATCCCGAAAAGAGGCTCCATAAGGACCATTCATAATACCAGAAAAATCCATCTCAGGAACAATAACCATACCACTTGGCACCCACAACTCATTCTGGACGTCAACCATTGAAAAAGAAAGAAGAAAACACCAAAAACCAGCACGAAAATCGAGAAAACAACACAAAAACCAATGTAGAAAAACCTTGGGAGACTCGAACTCGACTCGAGATCAGAAAGACCTTCTAGGAACTCGACTCGAGATTGAGCAGTTTCCAGAAAAATAAAAAAATTTATTTTTTTGAAAAGTGACGGCCTCCTTTGTTGATTTTGGTATTTATAGGCAAAATAAAAGAGTTTAAATCCAATTATGATTAAAATATTGCCAATATCTTCTAGGGTTTCCAAAAATCAAAACCCTAATCCTTTTTCTTAAAATTAATTGGACTTAGGTCCCTGGGACGGATAAGTCCTCAAAAGTGTATATTTATCCATCGAATAACACCTTGTTTGTCTAGCACTTAGCTTATATTATTGTGTTATATCTATTGATTAGTGCTTTCTTGTCGATTGTGTAGGTTTTATGAGCCAAAATACGAATATTATGTAAAAGCCCGCGAAAAGTCAAGAAAAGGAAGCAAAAAGGTGTTATTTGCACAAGGGAAGAAGAATTAATAATTACAGCCACAGATATGCTTAGGGCACCCCACGGTCAGACCAGTTGACTTGACTTTGCATGCAAGTATTCTACTTTGTATTTACTTCTAATTCGAGATATGAGGTAAGTATGATTATTTGCATGTTATTGTTATCCATGTTGTTAAAATACTATTGTTAGGGTTTAGGGAGACCTAGCTTTAATGGTTTTATTTATATTGATTAACGATGTGTAGTGAAATAGCTGAGAGGTAATTATTACATGTCCAAAGTTGATATCTTTTATTAGAACCCTTTTGTAATTAAGTCAAATAACTGAGAGGTGATGATGTAGTTGTGAATAATATGTTGAGTTAATTAAATTGAATAGCTGAGAGGTAACAGTTTGATTAACAAGACATATTCAATAGCATGCATAAGAGAATCTCGTTTTAGTTGAGTGGAATAGCTGAGAGATAACTACTTGATTATTATAGGTATTAATGGTAACCGAGAGGTGACTAATTAATTATTATAGATTGAACATGAAGGAACAACATGTTATGTTTGCATGATTTAGTTTGTCGATACCAATTCTTCCCCCTTTGTCATCATATATCTTCTTTACATCTCTTCTATATTCTTAAGTTAGGGCTTATTATTATTGCATGTAGGAAGTTAGAATCAATCTCCAATCTTGTTTATTAATTCCTTGGTATTACTTAATTATTGTTTTCAATTGTGTTTGAGCTAAGATCTCCCCCTCTGAGGTGGGTACAACCCTTGCTTGTTACTTATCTACTTTGATATCCAATTTATACAAGCACAAGAAGGAACAGCACTTAAAAATATAATCTTTTGATAGAGGTTAGAGACTAAACACCTTTTGGCCTACATCAGGGACCAGAAAATTTTAAAAATAACTCCATAAATCCAGATTTTTGCAATAAAGCCCATAAATGACTGAAAATTCCAGAAAAGGACAACAAGTTTGAAAAATAAAAATTTCATCCATTTTATAAAATATTTATAATCAAGTACATGGAATGGAATTTATTACAATTGAGAGCAAATGACTAAAAACAAATACAAGGAAATAAAAACAACAATGGCTGATGACTCTCTCAACCACGTCGACGACGAGGTTGCCCCTGGCCTTTGTCCAACCGATGCTGGATGTCCTCAACTGCGTCCAATATCTCTCCCATACCCCTCCAGATGAGCTAGAACTGCTCCTCATTGGTGTGAAGTTGATCGAATGCCCGCTGATCGCCGGGCATGTAGTGAACTCTTGGCTCATCCTGTGGGTCCCACAACTGTTGGCGACAGGCAGACAGCCCGGGGTTTGTGACCTCGAGACGGACAACTGACTCCAAAGATAGGGCAATAACAAGAGACGCCTCCCAGTGGCGCAAAATACTTATCACCAGGCTAGGAAGAGGGGCAGAAGTGGTACGAGCGCTGGTGATGGTCTGGAAAAGGCACCACACCATACAGTAACCATAGAGATCTTCTTGGAGAAGACGTATGATGTGGATGCCTTCCGAGAATAGCTCGCTCATCCTGGTCGTCCCAAGGACATTGGTGGTCAACCAGTGACCCACCAAGCCTTGGTTGACTCGGAGCCAACCAATGGAGATGTGGCTGCTCTACCGGTGCGCCGCCCAATCATCTACTAGAACAGGCTCGATGATCTCGGGGGTGACCAATGTAGCTTCCTGCTGAATGGGAGCTTCATCGGGATCGAGGCCCGTGACCGCAGAAATAGTCTCAAGCGAGAGTGGACACTGATGATCCCTGTCCCAATTTACAATAATGCCATCATTAGTCGACTCCATGGATTTGTAGAATCGACGAACCAATTGAGCTTCAAATGGTTCATAATCCACGCCCAGGAGTGCATCCCAACTGTGTGTACCCTAGGTAAAATACCCGACAAGTGTCATCGGTGGCTGTATAAGAAGCTAAACCGGGAGCACCTGAGCATTAGCCAGCCAAACCTGGACTATCGGGTAGGGCCCAACCTGGTCTCAAGGGATCCACATACACTCTGTGGATCCTGACACACCAGATAGTCCACGATCAGTGGGTGGAGCCTCGGTTACTGTATAAGAAGTTGAATTGTGGGCTGCCATACATCGACTAGGCCCGCCCCAATCAAATAAGCCAGGTTCGGCCCATTAAAGTCCAGAAGCGACAGAGACTCGTCCAAAGGCTTATCATAGAAGTCCAAAGAACCTGGCCAGGGTGTATGCAATGAAGATTGTGCCTCCGGTCTGAGGAGTCTAGCCCAAGTCTTTGCTTTCACACTTGGTCAAATCCAAGTCCCAACTAACTGGATAAGTCCAGCAAGATTCCAGGCCAACAGAACCCACTGTTCTAGCCCCCTGGAGAAGATAAAGGAAAACCCAGGTTGAACCAGAGCCTATCAGAGAATGCCACATCACAGTCGTTCTGGTCAAAGAGAATTCAAACCGAGGGATAACCGCCAAGCAGCATGTGCGCTATCTCTGCGGGAACATCTTCACAGTTGAACTGCGTGAGTTCATGGAGTCAAAATGGGAGAAGCGGTTGAGCCAGCCTCCTCCGATCAGCTATATATGCATGAGTTTTCAACCTCATGAACTACGAGTCTTTCACTAAGCAACTCCATTATAGCTTGGTGGAAGCAGAGACTTGATTCCAAGTTCATCATCTTGGATACGTGATAAGTCCTCAAAAGTGTATATTTATCCTCCGAATAACACCTTGTTTGTCTAACACTTAGCTCATATTATTGTATTATATCTATTGATTAGTGCTTTCTTGTCTATTGTGTAGGTTTTATGAGCCGAAATACGAATATTGTGTTAAAGCCTGCAAAAAGTCAAGAAAAGCAAGCAAAAAGGTGTTATCTGCACAAGAGAAGGAGAATTGATATTTGCACCCATAGATCTACTGAGGGCATCCCACGGTCAGACTAGTTGACTTGACTTTATGTCAAAGTGGGGCGGTCCAAATCTCAGCGCAAACCGGGTTCTATTGGAGCCCACAAGTCAGAATTTCTATTTAAGGGCTTTATTTAAATTCCAAACTTAAAAAGGCTCTACAAGGAGATCCAGAAGTCTGATTTGGGCACATGAGCTATCAAACTGAAGGTCTTGGTCCAAGCTACAACTTAAGCTCAAGAGAATTAAGTTTTGCTGAAGACGTAATGCCTCTAGAAGACCAACAGCAGCAGCCACGAATTTGACCTAATTTGGAAGTCTTTGCATGCAAGTATTCTACTTTGTATATTCTATATAAGAGAAGTAGTAGCTAAGGTTTAAGTAGCTTTTCATGAATTGAATATTGAAGAGACAAGTTCATTTTCATCTTCTTCTTTTGTATCAAACTCAATATTCAGTATCAATTCCATATCTTTTCCATTATGATGTATTGTGATTTATTTATTTATTTCATGGTGTCATCATCAATGATGAGTAGCTAAATCTCCTTAGGGGGATGGTTGACGCACTCTAGATGATGCAAAAACACTATGTTTGTTCTTATTGTTCATTGTGATTCAAAGTTCTTAATACTTATTTACTTCTAATTCGAGATATGAGGTAAGTATAATTATTTGCATGTTATTGTTATCCATATTGTTAAAATACTATTGTTAGGGTTTAGGGAGACCTAGCTTTAATGGTTGTATTTATATTGATTAAAGATGTGTAGTGAAATAGCTGAGAGGTGATTATTACATATCTGTAGTTGATATCTTTTATTGGAACCCTTTTGTAATTAAGTCAAATAGCTGAGAGGTGATGATTTAGTTATGAATAATATGTTGAGTTAATTAAATTGAATAGCTGAGAGGTGATGGTTTGATTAATAAGACATAATCAATAACATGCATAAAAGAATTCCATTTTAATTGAGAGGAATAGCTGAGAGGTGACTACTTGATTATTATAGGTATTATTGATTAATTGGAATAGCTGAGAGGTGACTAATTAATTGTTATAGATTCAACATGAAGGAACAACATGTTATGTTTGCATGATTTAGTTTGTGGATACCAATCTTCCCCCTATGTCATCATATATCTTCTTTACATCTCTACCATATTCTTAAGTTAGGGTTTACTTATTATTATTGCCTGTAGGAAGTTAGAATCAATCTCAAATTTTGTTTGTTGATTCCCTTGGTGTTTCTTAACCATTGTTTTCTATTGTGTTTGAGCTAAGATCTCCCCCTCTGAGGTGGGTACGACCTTTGTTTGTTACTTGTCTACTTTGATATCCAATTTATATATGCACAAGAAGGAACATCAATAAAAATATAATCTTTTGATAGAGGTTATAGATTAACACCCTTTTGGCCTCTATAAAAATGGTGCCGTTGCCGTTCTAAGGAACGAAGTTCATTCAAACACAAGCGAGAATAGAAGTTTCGGGACATCATCTCACTTCTATCTCTCCTACCTTTCTATTTTTAATTCTTTTTATTATTGTTTTTAAGTGTCTTGTTACTTAGTCCTCTTATTGATCTTGCAGCGAAGACGGATTGAAAAAAAGCTCGAAACACAGAGTCAAAATCAAAATTTTAAGAAAGTCGCGCGTTCTGGATTTTTCCTGAAAAATTACTGGTTGGATCTGATCCCGATCTCGAGTCGAGTTCAGATTGGCCTGTAGCCATCTCGAGTCGAGTTCCACGCTGGAAATTGCCTTGTTTTGCGTGAATTTTCCAGGACGTTCTAGAGCTGTTTTTCAGTTAATTGTTTTTTCTGTTGAGTGATTATGAGGTGAACTAAGTAGTCTATTTTTTTAAACATTTTTAACAACTTGTAAGATATTTAATTATTCGATCCACAAAAAGGTCGCGGTTGTAATATTTTTAAAGTAGGTGTTGTTAGGATTTATTTTATTGTGTGTTCGCGGCGGATAGTAGAGCAAGGTTGCGGAGCTAGCCTTGGGTCTACTAAGGAACGACTCCTAAGGAAGATTGAAACCCAAGGAACGGTTTCCCCTTAGTCGACTTCAACTCGTCTTCTCCCCACTTTTGTGCGCTTGTTTGGCAATTTTTATTTTTTAGCACAAAGTGTGGGGTAAGCCTTTTCCTAACCCTCCTCGAATCCCCTGCAAAAGGAGGTTCTGTATTGATTAACAAGACCTTGATTGTTGCTTGATTTTAATTTTATTTTTACTTGTTAAACCAGGACTGCAAAGCGGACCTGACCTCTAAGTGAAACCTAATATCAATTGATTGCAACATCCTAAGCTTTAAAATTGAACCAACTAAAGCCATGTTATCACGATGTTCATTTGAGACCTTGAGCAGATATTTCAACTAGTACTGCGTGAACCATTCTTTGATTGGAGCACAAGCTATGAATTGGGTCTGGAACCTCTACAGATTACGTCTGTAGAATCATTGTGGTTATTTAATTAAGGAACATCGCTTACGCACGGAAAACTTCCCACACTGGTCATTCGCTACTTGACTCTCGAAATATAGGGAGAATTCATAAGGGAAGCTTGGAAAGAACTCATTGACTTGGGAGAACACAAAATTGAGTCAGTTTTTGAGCCCCTTGTTAGATGTTTTTGAATGGTTAGGACTTCTGTGGCATTTGTAATGCGCATGTTGCATGCATATTAGATCAGGTAAAATCTTGTCCAAACCTATTCCAGTCTACACAGAGCACAATCACTGACCTCACTCCTTCTCCTGAGGGAGAGTTTAATGACTCAACCTCCATACCTTCTGAAGAAGAGTTCAACGACTCAACTTCACTTTCTGAAGTAACACCTGCCCATATGGCTCAAGAAGCTTCCCTTCGGGATTACTTTTCACCTTTGGCCACTGGGTCACCTACCTGCATAGTATTACCCGAGACAACTGCAGATAGCTATGGCATTCGCCCACAGATTGTGGGCATGTTGCCTAAGTTCCATGAACTTCCACGGGAAGATCCATATCAGCACCTCAATAAGTTTTTGACCGCTCTCAATACTTTTAAGGAGAAATATTTGTCCGAGGAGGAAGTTAGCTTGAAATTGTTCCCCTTTTCTCTTGAGGATAGAGCATCTCACTGGTTACATGGCCTTCCTTCCAACTCTATTGCCACCTCGGCTCAACTAAGTAAAAAGTTTTTTACCAAATTCTTTCCTATTACCAAAACTACATAGTTGATGCCATAAGAAGTTCTCGGCAAAAAGAGGGCGAGGTATTCTTTGATGCATGGGAGAGGTTTCAAGACCTATTTCTTCGGTGTCCACACCACAAAGTTGATGACACTGAAAAAGTTAGGATTCTATATAGAGGTCTTAATACTATGACTGGAAACACGGTTGAAAGCATGAGTGGTGGAGATTTCCTTGATTATTCCACCACCAAGGCTCTAGCTTTCCTTGAAAAGATTGCTACTAATAGCCAGCAATGGGACATACCTGGACATACCCCGAGAAACACTACCCCAGATTCATTTGATAAACCAGAGGTATATGAAGGCAAACCCGACTATGAACTTAAAACTTTACTTCATGGTTTAGCCAATCAGATAGAAGAACTTGGCGTGTCCTTAAAGCCCCCATCACCTGTTATGAGTGCCTCCACTCTCTCATGTGATGTTTGTCATGACCAGACCCATACTGCTGAATTTTGCCCTCTCCTTTATAATTCACCAGAAACTGAGGAAGCCTGTGCGTTTAACTACGCCGGGAGGACCAACTTTACTAAGAGCAATGCCACGTACCCATATATGGACCGCTCCAATCTGTCTTATTCTAATAATCATCACGCGGTTCCAAATGGGTTTAATAACTCTTATGGGCAATGTAGCAATGCCACGTATGTTGGTAACACTGATAATCGGAACAGGGCACCGGTCCCCCCTAACCCGAACAATGCTCATCACATGAGTGGTTCCAGGGACCATGTGCCAACTAATCAATCTGCCCCACCTAAGACCTCCGTTGAGGATATGCTTGCCCGTTTCATTCAACAGACCCAGGCGTCTATTGAATCAAATGCGAAAGCCATCCAGAGGATTGAACAAAAACTTGATGAAAAGAGTAGATTTCCGGGACAGTCCATCCTGAATCCCAAAGGCGCGGATACTGCAAATCCGTCTGTACCGCTTGCTGAAGTAAAATCGGTTTCCACCCTTAGTTCAGGAAAACAGGTTGATAATCAGATTAATTATACATCGAGTCCTAGCATTGTGACCCCGGTTACCTCTGCACCTGTTGTCCCACCTAAAGCTCCGGCTAATGAGGCGACCACCTCTAAGCCAAAAAAACCTGCCCGTGAGATGGTGGACCCTCCACGAACTTACAACCCGCATGTACCTTACCCCCAAAGACTCACAAGGTCTCTAAAGGAAGTCCAAATAAACAGAGGAAATACTTGATGTGTTCAAACATATAAATATTAATATACCCTTCCTCACGGCTATTAAAAAGATACATTCCTATGCTAAGGTTTTGAAAAACTTGTGCACCGCCAAGAGAAAAACAAATGTGCCAAAAAACGCGTTTGTGGCGGAGGAATTCTCTGCACTTGTCCAACATATCGGCGTGGTAAAATATAAGGATCCTGGAAAACCAACCATATCCTGCAAGCTTGGTGATAAATTCGTGGGCAAAGCTTTGTTAGACCTAGGAGCGAGTGTTAACCTTTTGCCTTACTCCTTGTACCTCAGGCCTGAGTCTAACAAACATGAAACCCACAAAAATGTCGTTACAACTGGCCGACAGATCATTGAAAGTACCTAGAGGAATAGTTGAGGACTTGTTAGTTAATGTGTCTGACTTTTACTACCCCGTTGGCTTTGTGGTGTTGGATATTGAACCTACTGCTGATGACTCGGTACCCATCATCCTTGGTCGTCCATTTTTTGCCACCTCTAATGCTTTTATAAACTGTCGGAACGGTTCTATGGTTCTCACTTTTGGCTCTATGACTGTTGAAGTTAATCATCAATACCTATAATAATCAAGTAGTCACCTCTCAGCTATTCCACTCAATTAAAACAAGATTCTCTTATGCATGCTATTGAATATGTATCATTAATCAAACCGTCACCTCTCAGCTATTCAATTTGATTACAAAAGGGTTCCAATAAAAGATATAAACTGCAGATATGTAATAATCACCTCTCAACTATTTTACTACACATCTTCAATCAATATAAATAAAACCATTAAAGCTAGGTCTCCCTATACTCTAACAATAGTATTTTAATAACATGGATAACAATAACATGCAAATAATCATACTTGCCTCATACTGCAGATAGAAGTAAATAAACATTAAGTACTTTGGATCACAATGAACATTAAGAACAAACATTGTGTTTTTGCATCATCTAGAGTGCTTCAACCATTTCCTCAAGGGAATTTAGCTACTCATCCTTGATGATGACACCATGGAATAAATAAATAAACAACAAAACATCATAAGGGAAAAGTTAATGGATTGATATTGATAATAAAAATTGAGTTCAAAACAAAAGAAGAAGAAGATAAACTTTTGTCTCCTAAGCACTGACTATCTAAACCCTAGCTACTACTTCTCTTATATAATAAATACAAAACATAATACTTGCATACAAAGACTTCCAAATGAAGTCAAATTCGTGGCTGCTGCTATTAGTCTTCTAGAGGCATTAGGTTTTCAGAAAAACCTAATTATCTTGGGCTTAAGTTGTAGCTTAGACCAAGACCTTCAATTGGACAGCTCATGGGCCTAAATCAGACTTCTGGATCTTCTTGTAGAACATTATTAAGATTGGACTTTAATAAAGGCCTAAAATAAAAATTCTGACTTGTGGGCTTCAATAGGATCCGGTTTAGGCTGAGATTTGGGCAGCCCCACTTTGGCATAAAGTCAAGTCAACATGACCAACTGTGGGGTGCCCTCAACAAATCTATGGGTGCAAATACGATTCTCTTTCTCTCGTGCAAATAACACATTTTTGTGGTTTTTCTTGACTTTTAGCGGGCTTTAACACAATATTCGCATTTCGGCTCATGAAACCTACACAAATGACAAGAAAGCACTAATCAATAGATATAACACAATAATATAAGCTAAGTGCTATAAAAACAAGGTGTTATTCGGGGGATAAATATACACTTTTGAGGACTTATCAGCGGCAACCATTCTGGGAGTAGGAATCTAGCACAAAAGACAATGATCCAAGGATACTGGTGGCCGCACATGATGACAGACGCCAAGAAGTTCACCCAGGCATGCCTCCCTTGTCAGAAGCATGCCCCGGTCGGTCATCCCCGACAAAGGAATTACACCCCATCCTGAGTGTATGGCATTTCGTCAAATGGGGATTGGATATTTTGGGACCGCTTCCTAAATATCCGCACTCAGTTAGGTTCTTACTTTTCTCTACAGATTATTTCACCAAATGGGTCGAAGTCGTAGCCCTGGTACAGGTATGCGCCTCTGATGTCAGAAGATTTCTATGGAAAGGCATAATCTGCAAGTTTGGAATTCCCCAAGAGCTGGTCTCGGATAATGAAAAACAATTCGACTGCGATAATATCTGGCCATTCTGCAAGTCTTTGGGGATCAAACACAACTTCTCAGCCCCATACTATCCCCAGGGAAATGGGCAAGCAGAAGCATCCAACCTGGTCATCTTGATACACTCAAGAAGCAATTAGATAAAGCAAAGGGCAACTGGGTAATGCAACTCCCGGGGGTCTTATGGGCATTCCGGACCACTCCCAGAAGGCCCACCGATATAACGCCCTTTCAACTTACCTTTGGAGCAAAAAACGGTAATGCCAACAGAGTTGATGGCTCCAACAACTCGTACTGACGCAGTCCTTACCGGGGAGAATGAAGGGATCCTAGCAAGAGAAAAAGTCGTTCTTGACGACAAGAGAGAACAAACCCTGCAACACCTCCTCCGGTACTAGGAGACAATTAAAAAAAGATATGACAAGCGAGTCGTAAAAAGAAAATTCAGTCCAGGTGACTGGGTCATGAGGAAAGTCAAGATCATGACTGAAGAAACAACAACTGGCAAGCTCGGAGAAAACTTGGAAGGACCATACATCATAGACAGACATGCTGCAAAACGTTCATACTTCCTTAGAACTCTGACCGGTGATCTCTTTTTCTGACCATGGGACATTTTCCACCTCGGCAAATTCTACAAGTAATGTACTCCATTTGATGATTTCAATAAAGATTCTTTTTCGCAAGAATTTGAGTGCCTTGTATTATTTACTGCTGGAAATCCTAGTGCAAGACAGTACCATGTCTCCACTAAGATTCATGATGCCCGGACCTAGTTTCTGATCCTGATTAAGTCCTAAATGCAGAGTTATGCTCCATTTAGGCCCAAGACGCCCATACCTAACTTCCGGTCTTGGTAATCAAGGATGACAGGGATCGAAAACCCCATCCAACCTAGGATGCCCGGACCTAGTTTCTGATCTGACTAAGTCCTAAACGCAGAGTTATGCTCCCTTTAGGCCTGAGATGCCTGGACCTAGCTTCCGGTCTTAGTACAATGGGTGACAAAGTACCAACCTCCACTCAGTAAGTCCTGTGCCAACCTCTACAGGGCGGCTAGGCCTAGAATGCTTGGACAAATTTCCAGTTCTAGAACCAGTTTGATTGGGTCGCTGAGCCTGGTTCTGGTAAAATTTTAAGAGCGAGGCTATCCACTCTAAAAAACTGGGGCTGTTAGACAAGCTAGTCCGCCCCAGGTTAAGTCTTGAAAGACAGGGTCAAACCCCTTTCGAGCAAACAAACCATGGATCGCCATGGGAATAAAGCATCAAACTTGATGAAGTCAGCGAGAAAAAGAATTGTTATCGTCCCAAGAAAAATTCCTTAAAACAATAAGGGGGCGAGGGAGATAGACAGTTGTAATAAATGCTGGAATTAAAGTAAAAATATCTAACAAGATGTTTTTGCACAACAAAATTTTTATTTCTTTTTCAGGTAAAGAGATACACAAGTGGGAATCCCCCGGCAACCGGGACAGGAACCTATTACAAAAAACCTAACCAAGCTAAGGTTGAGAAGAAGGACCATGTCCATCACCGCCCTTCTTCGCCTTCTCCTTCTCTAGCTGGTCGAGGACCTGTTGATAGGCAGCCTTCGCCAGCCAAAACTCTTCAGTGGCACAGTCATACGCCATTTCCTTGAGGGAAAGGCGTCGGTCCAACTCCAGCTTCTCCCGGGTCAACTTCCCACAAGTGGCCTATAGCTAAGCCAGGGAAGCCTTGTCATCCTCCTTTCTTTGAAAAGCAGCGGTTAGGGTGAAGTCCAAGTTATGGTAGTCGGCAGCCATGAGGTCCTCCTCCAGAGCCCACCGGTCGCTGTTAGCCGCCGTCAGGTCCTTTTCAAGTTGACGATTCTCAGCTCGAAGGCGCTCTAGATCCTCCAAGGTAGAATGTCGGGGTCTGACACTCAGCTCAAAGACCCGGGCCATGGCAGCTTGCATCTGACAGACAAGAAGAGCAGGAGTCAGAAACAGATATACAAACATCGACAAAGCTAAAGTCATAACTCAAGACAGAAAACCATACCGCAATGAGGTTCTGAGCCGCTACCATCATCGCCCGGTCGCGAGAGAGACGATTGTAGTACACCTGGTCTTCTGGAAGCAGATTCTGGAAGATTTAGTCAAAGGCGGTGTGGATATTCATGATGCCAAAGTCCCCTCGACATTGGTTCCCCATTCAGAAATGCAGGGTGAGTGGAGAATGCCGGCAGTGGAAACTCCGGAGTAGCCTCAGGCTGGTACTCACCCGGTTCGGGGCCAAGTTGCACAGTTGGGCCAGTGGGCAGATCAGTGTAGGGAACCTGATCGCCCCACCCGTAGACCGGAGCTTCATTATCAGTAGCATCCGTCACAGTAAACTCTACCTCTGTCCAAACGTCCTCGACAACCAGGGCATCTTCGACGGGGACATGGGAGCCACTACCAATCCGGGTAGTCCCCGTCACTGGTCCCCTCAGCACCCGAGGAATGGGATCCTCCCTTCTCAGGCGAACAGCCACCCCTTGGTCAGCAGGGGAGGCAAAACCAGCTCTCTTCGAGCCCCTGGCAGACTCATCCACGACAGCCTTGCCCCTTGCATCAACCGGGGCAGGGGACTGGATGAAAACAACTTCAACAACAGGTGGATGAGCAGTTGTTACCTCCACCGGGGACTCAGCGCCAGCATCTTCAGCACTGGGGGCGTCCACTTCATCCGGTGGACCCCCCGAAACTACAATTGGGTCACCTCCCTCGACAACGGAGGCAACCACAGTAATCCTCGGACACACCCCCTACCATCTCCGGTTGTGCTAAGTTGTCCACTTCAGCATGTACTAGGCCTGTAAAATGGGTCGGGTAGGGCTAGCCCGGCCCTTGAACCCTCGAGCCCTCACACTTTAAGGGTCGAGCCAACCCTACCCTAAAAGATGATGAGGGTCGGGTTAGGGAGGGCCAACACAAAAATTGTGAAAACCTCACCCGACCCTTAGCCCTTTATTTTAAAGGGTTGAGGGCCGGCCTAACGGGCCCGGTTGATAGGGTCGATACATAGAATTATGTTTTACTTGAAAAAAAAATATGCGATCATGTTTTTATTAATATCATTTTAATAGTTTTAAAAATACGTATAATATGTTTCAATTCTTAAATGTACAAATATATTTTTTTCACCATAAAATTTGTTATAGTATATGATATTATTTTATCCAAGAGCATTACAATTAATAAATACAAAGAACTCGTAGTTAGATGTTATCTTATTACTAAAATTTCAAACTTTAGAAATTTAATCCTAAATTTATAAAATTCTAGCATAATAAGTATAAAATACACATTTAAAATAATAATCTAATTACCGTTTATTGCATGCTCAATAATGAAATAGATGGTTAATAAAAAAATATTCTATTGAGAATCAATTTCTTTTAGTTATATAATAGTTTTTTAACAACTAGTTCGGGAAATATTCGATAAACATTTGATAAATATCATATAACTTAAACAAAAGTGACAACTATGTCTAATTGGAAAAATCTTTACGATTAAAACTCTAAAACAATGTTCAAATTTTGATATATAGAAAAATATATTAAAAATTATACATATATTTATGAGGGCCGTAAGAGGGCTTTGAGAGGGTTAATTAGGGTCGGGCTAAGGGTAGGGTCTAAGATTTTCAAAGCTAAACCCTAACCCGACCCTTAAAAGGAGAGGGTCGGGCTGGCCCCTACCCTAAAAATCATAAGGGTCAAGCTTTAACGGCTTTTTTCGTTGAATGGGTCGGGCGGGCCGGGCCGGGTTTAGGGTCAAAGGGCCATTTTTACAGGCCTACATGTACCTGCACCAGAGTAGGAAAGAACCTTTCAGTAGCTGATTCATCGGACCAGCGTGGAAGCAGAAGTTCACTATCCCTCGACATCAAGCTCGGGTCTCGGAGGAGTCAGAAGACACATAGGAAACATGTGGTCTCCTCCGGCGACCCAAGGGAGGGTTTGAATTACAAACAGAGCAAACATTAGATACCTGAACATCCCCGACAGCTGGGATGACTTTCGGTGGAGCATCCGGCATGAGTTCATCAGGATAAGATCTTCCCCCGACTGGAACATCCTCGTCGGGCCAGTTGTCCATCTCCCCCCTGAGGACAACAGCTTCACTCTCGACCAGAGGCTCCTCCCCAGTGCTAGGAACTGCGCTCTCCGCAGGGGCAGTCCCCTCACTAGAGCTAGAGTCAACCTCCACGACTTGCGGAGGAACCAGTAGGGTCGCAAGCCTGGCTGGGAAGTGGAGGTGCACTATAATTTGATCCGGGAACGTCAAGTTCCGCAAGTCTGCAGGCAGGCTGAAGAAGCGCTCGATGTTGTCTTCAGTCGCAGAAGAGTCTACACCCGCCGACAGTGACACTTGGAGTCGGAGTTTCCTTGCAAACAAAAGCACGAAACTGTTCTTGAGCCGGAACTCAACAAGCACGCAGATTATAAAATCAAAAGGAATAGAACTAAAGGCGTTTGACGTGCTTACCTATGAAGTCCCGTGGCACCTAGATGTTGCGGTCGGACGACCACCCTGACACCCGGTAGCAGGATTCGAACTAGTTCCCATAATGATTGGGAAACCCAGACAGCCTTCGGGCTGTGCGCCAAGAAATGGCGTTGAAGCAACGCTCCTTAGCCTCTCGAGCAACCGACTTCATCAGCTGGAATATCTCGACCGGGCTAAAGGGGACCCTGAAGTAATGGGCAATCAGCCCTATCCGGTGCAAGATTATCCAGAAGGACACGTGCATCTGACCCGGTGGGATTCTCCACCATGACAGCAAATGCAAGATCGTAGGAGGCAGCGGGAGCTGCATACCGTAGAGAAGTTGGTAGAGGCTCACCACGATCAGATACCGGAGCAGCCATCAGAGATTGAGGGACGGGAGCCGAACCTGACCCCCCCCCCCCCCCTCCGTCCAAGCTGCTCCTGGACCTCCACCACGCTCAGCCGCTCGAGCTCGGGATTTCTAGGATGATTGGAGGAGGTTTGCCACCTCCTCCACGCCAGCAGGCGAATTCGATTCAGAAGCCGGAATTTCGCTCGGATCGCCTGCTTCAGCGGCAGGACGGGGGACGGAAGATTAAGGCCCCTCAACACTACTAGAGCCTTTTTCTAACTGTAGATTTGAATTATTGTGATATGTTGATATATATCTTGAGGAGTTTGGTGGGAATCCGACTTTGTTCCACACAGCAAGATTCGTGTGGAAGCAAACCTCATTGGTCCAAATTTATATGATGACATGTCATTTTTAATTAAATAAAACAAAATCAGAATAATAGATATTTTACTAAAAATAAAACTTAGTAAAAGAAAAAGTTCCACTCTCTTCTACGTTTTAAGTCTTTTCGTCTTCCTTCGTTTCTTCTTCTCACTGTTCACTTAATTCATCTTTTCATTTTCAATTCTCTTATTTTCTTCTCTTCATTTTCAATTCTCTCAATATTCTTGAATGAAATACAAAACTAATCCTTCATTTCCATACTATTTTTATTCGAAAAATGTGAGTTTTTTCTACCTCCAAATTAATTATGGAGTAAAGTTCTTTTTTTTTTTTTTGCTACATTTATAACAACAATATTTCTCCAAACAATTTCTCTTTATAAACTTATGTCATATATGTATTCTTATAATTGTAGATGGATGACCAAGGCCTTGATTCCCAAAATCAATTTTCAATTAAAGATAATAATGGTTTGGAGGCTTCTCAAAATATGGATATGGATTGTGGTGATGATGTTATATGTGAACTACGGGAGAAAAACAATGATAGAGTTGGTGAAGGCGAAGAAATGGTAGACAACTTAGAGCCAAAAATTGGAATGGAGTTTAACACTATTGAAGAGGTATATGATTATTATAACAATTGCAAAAAATGGTTGGATTCAGTGTCAGAAAGCAAAGAACGAATAAAAGTACAGTCGATCGAAGTAAGATATTGAGATACACATTATTTTGTTCATGTGAAGGTTCTTACACTAAGGTGCACACTCCTATTAAAAAAAGGGAAGAGAGGCGATTTGGGTGCAAGGTTCAGTTTGATGTTAACCTTAATAAAAATGGGAACTATGAGGTGGTTATGTTTATTGGGGATCATACTCACGAGCTCCTCCCACTTACCAGTGCACATTTGTTAAGGTCATAAAGAGGTGTTAAACTATCACAAGCTGGAGTTGTCCAAAAAATGTATTCGGCGGGAATACAACGATCAAAGATACACACATATTTTTGTGAAGAAGCTGGAGGAGCTGAACATGTTGGTTTTACAAACAAAACAAAAAATAAAAATAAAAATAAGATTGTAACAACTTGATACAAAGAACACCCGCGGAAATTCTTAAAAAAAAGATGCACGATGTCTACTTGAATATTTCGAAGGTAAAAAAGAAAATACACTTTTTCTACTCTTTTCAAACTAATGATGAAGATGAAATAAGTGGGGTATTCTTTTGTGATGCAACATCAAGACGTGATTACGGGTTGTTTGGTGATACAATGTGTTTTGATACAACATTCAAAACAAACAACTATAATATGTTTTGTGCACCATTTGTCAGAGTTAAAAATCATGGGAAGACAACATTCTTTGGATGTGGTTTAGTTGAAAGAGAAAATACTGTTGCATTTGTTTGGTTATTCACTACTTTCTTAAAAGCCATGAAAGGGAAGAAGCAAATAACAATTTTTAGTGATCAAGCATTGGCGATTGCAAAGGCAATTAGTATTGTTTTTCTAGAATTTGATAGGGCACATTTATCAGAATGCGCTAGAGAACATAGGTACAATGTTTTTTAACTTCAAATCATTTTCAGCTAAGTTTTAAACATTGGATCTAGATGGATTCGAACCATCAGCCTCTCAACTAATGAGCGTTCTTGCCATTTTTAAGCTTATAGATCCATCAAGAAATAATATTCACTTAACCGAAAATAATAAAAAGAGAAAAAACTGACAGACTTTGTGGCAATGTGGTGGATAGAAGCTGCATTTTACTTTGCTCAGTGTATTAACAATTCGGCCGCGCTACTTCAATAATAGCATAGTTTCCAGTCTAGCAATTCATCAAACACGCAAGACTGCATCGTCATTATCACAACACAAAATAGAAGGACCTCCAAATAACAATATGCAATTAGCTAGCTTAGTACAAGTGATGAACAACCTCACCCTCTCGTTGCAAGAGTTGAGGCAAAGTATAAAATTGCAGCTGGTATTCCTTTTACCGAACTAAACTTTACGAAAAACTTCAAATTTCTCTACAATTTTGATTGGTTCAAGTACTTGTCCTCTTTAAATTCCTATACACAGGATCAGGAAAACATGATTTCAAATTTTGCCTTTTACCTTATGTTTTCAATTTGGTGTTTGAATTTGTATGCCGTAATGCAATTGCTATCATAAAGTATGCAGAATTTTAATGGAGTTTGTGGAAAGGTGCTAGGTTTATCGGTCTGCAGGACAACCCTATGAACATTGAAGCAGCTGTGAGTGTGGAGAGTTGGATCCCACCTCCACCTGGTTGGATTAAAATAAATTTTGATGCAGCTTTCTACTCCAACAGGAAACAAGGAGCAGTTGCAGTTGTGGCTAGAGATGCTGACGGAAGAATTTTAGGTGCAGGAGGGAAGAAAATAAAAGCAAATGATGCAGAAGAAGCTGAATTTTTAGGAGCAGAGGCAGCTTTAATGTTCGCACTACAACACAACTATGTGGACATTATCTTGGAGGGAGGTAATTCTACAGTAATTCAAGCCTTGACAGGAGCTACTGAACCATCTATCTTAACTAGGAGTCTGTTTTTAATTTTTTATTTTGTAAAAATCTGTTTTGTCAGTTTAGAAGTCTTACCTGTAGACATGCCAGGAGATCCTGTAACTCAGTGGCACACAAAATTGCTACAAGGGTTTGGGAGTCTGGGAGTCTAAGTTTCTTTAGTTTTTCTGAAGACTATATTTGTAACCTCTTACATTTAGATTCTAAGCAATTTCTAATGACTGAACTTTCAGTCATCATTTCATAAACAAAAAAAAAAAATCTGCTTCACGTCGTGGATACCTTGTGATTTGTGAATGATGCATATATATGTCTGGACTCTGGAGTTGAAGTGATACCTTGTGAATGATGCATATATGTCTGGAGTTAAAGTCCTTTTCTGTGATAGCAAATTTCATGCATAAATGCATTTGCCATTTAACTACTAGTATGTTAATTTAGTATAGAATACAGTTATCTTAATACAGCAATACCAAGTTAGTAGAGAAATGGCAATATCATACCAATGGAGCATAAATTCTACAGACTTTCTTCCGTACTTAAATGGCAAATGCATTTATGCACGAGACGTTCATGCTTTTGAAGCTTTTGAATTTAACATTAAATTGACCTTTTCTTTAAGTCATCCTGCACCTCAACAGGAGGGTGTTGTTTAGACATGGGAATTGGGAACCAATCAAGCGCATTAAGATCTAGACATAAGGTACAGTTTTGGAACAACACCGACACTGCAAGAACATGTTTCAATCTAACCAAAACAACTTTCATTTCAAACTAGGGAACTTTACAAGAGGCCCATGAAAACTAGCAGCTGATTACTGCTTCACTCACAAACCAGGATAAAAAGAAGACACTAAAATGAACTGAAGTGAAAACTAAAATTACAAAGAAAAGCGGCAGGCATATAATAATATACACGCTTTGTCAGCCTTTAAGCTTTCTGACCATTAACACCTTAACATCGACATCCAGAGATGTTTGATCTTCACTTCCTCCAGAGATGTTTGATCTTTGAAATTTGGCCTGTTTTGAATTTAAGGCATGGAGAAGAACTCTAATGTGGGGTGTCAACCACTGCTTTTCAAGATGCTCATCAGCAACAACCTTTTTTAACTATTCTGGGTCGCAGATACCACTGTCGTTTTGTTGGTATCTTCAGGTTTAGTTAAGTTACCCACAGTGATTACAGAATCAGTTTCACTCTTTTCTGTCAACCGTTCTTTGCTGCTTTCTTCCAACCGCACAGCTTGAGCAAAGCTTTTGGAGATCTGTTTTACTGAGTCGTTGCTCAATACTGGACTTCTGTGCTCATTGCCTCCAATCACTGAAGCAGGTATGGTGCTGGCTTGCTGTCTAGCCTTCCTCTCCTGTAACGCCTTCTCTCGTTCTTCATAATAATCAAAATCATCAAGAATAGACAAGTTGGTTTCATAATTCTTGAAGATGTTCAACATCTCAAGACCTTGCTCCAATTTCACCTATTAGATGTAACAATGTATAAGATAACATAGCCCCAAGCGTTTCCATGTGAGTGTGTGTGTGCGCGCGCGCGTGTGAGATAGATTATTAGTCATCATTCACTCAATTTAAGAGAATGGAGCAATATCATAACTCTGAAGAGCTTATAAACAACTTGTGCTAAATATAACTGGCCACCTTCAAATAGAGTTTGTGGAAGGGGGCCAAGGTGAGAGACTGAGGTTGGTCCCCATCATATTTGCAAACAGCTACATATGATAATGCAATCAATGTGGTAATGCAGCTACATATCAGTTTGAGGATATGAAAACCAAACAAGGCGTAATTCTCATGCTAAATGTCTCTGTAGTATTCATGTATCAGACAAATTAAACAGGATGTCAATTGATTGAAAATGTTGATATTGTGTACAAATTTATGTTCTTGAGAACAACTCAGGCACCAACACGCATTGTACTGCATTCTCAGTCAGTTTGGTGTTGGAAAAGTGTGTGTTTAGGGGTATGCTACAAGCCATAACTGTCAGAAGTTAACATCTCAGTTCCAAAGAGATTCTGGTATCAGCTACTGATGTAGACTTCCCCAGAATAATATCAGATAAACACCTTCAGAAAATTAAGTGTTACATGCCACCCACTCCCTTTTATAAAAGAATCATCAATCTTGACGAGGTTTGGATCATTGTAAGTCAACAAAGCTATTTCTGCTTCTTTTGTTATTAATATAACCATTCCCCCACAATCAAATGTATTATAAATAAAAGCCAATATGAATATCAAAGAAAAAGAGTTCTGATAAGAAAATTCTAAGAAATTAGTAGATGTGAAAGTACCTCCTGAGTGTCTCTGCTGTTGGTTACAGGCTTGCCATCATTGTTTTCAAGTATAATGTGTCGAAACTGACTATTGGGTACATCTTTTATGATATGCCATTTAACTGGAAACTGCCCACTCCACTTGTCTTGCTGCCAATAATCAACGCTCTTATCAAAATCTACAGGTCCAACCATCTCAGCCACCCCACAGAATTGGGCGCTAGCATTTACCTGCACAAAAATTTGTACTAAACATAATGCCCACGAAAAGACCATGAATAACAAATAACAAGAGGATCTTAAACATACATAACTAATTATATGGTATCTAAGTAATTTCATTGTCAAGAAATTAGTCACGACTCACGACCATAGTTCAAATCTCAAAATTTGCAAGATCTTGGCACTGCCAGAACCTGATCTTACATCAAATTTCAGGTCTTTTGGCCAAGTTTCAATCCTAAGAAGAGGAAGAACAAAAAAAAGGGGCAATAATGAAAGGATACCTGATCTAGGCATACATTTCAATCACAGACACCCTCCAACAAACTCCCTTCTGTTCATGTTTAGTAATCTAAACACCAACTTTCAATTTCACAGCTGTAAAACCCTAATTAAAATGCATCTTCACTCCTGGTTGTCAACTTCTGTATGTATCAATTTCCATTTTCTATCGCATAAGATATACACCATACAGATGTATCAAACACTTTTTAAAGGTCAAACCACTGGAAATTTGTTTACCAATCTCCAGAAAGTCAAATGATGCTAATGAAGTCTACTTGTGTTTCAATTTGATTAAAAAGTTTTCACAACGAATGAGGAAATTGACATGCAACAGTGTTTTAAGTAAAAACTAATAAATTGTTAGGTGTCTTTTTTTCTCGATCACCCGCATTTTATTTTCATTATAACAGTGATTTGAGTTAGATTCTGTCCTCCAAAACAAGTAGAAGAAAAGTAACTCACCGAGAATAAGAGAAAGACTGGACAGTGCTTCTCTTTCGCTTCATGATAAGCAGCATCAAGTTTTTTGTTACCATTGGGTGTGCTCGCCCAAACACCATATTTGATACTCTTGTGAACATTATCTTCACTGTAAGATTTGATAACAAAAAATTTCCCATCATTGTACTCAATGGCAAAATCTGGTCGATTGAATGACTGATTACGGGCCTCTACAATTGGTGTGTTATTCAGATCAACAGGAGAACTATGTTCAGTGGTGCCCTGGTTCTTTGGCTTTGAAGCCCTTGGTCCTCGGTTCTGCTCACTGAGAATATCAAGCGCACCATTACAACTGCACAAAGGACCACTATCCCTGGCTCGTCGTCTGACCTTATCTAATGTAAGCCAACGGTCATTTGTTCCCAAAGTGGAAATGGAGGCAGTATCAAAACTATTTTGATAAATTCCATTATGCGGGTAGCGTCGAGTATGGGAGCTTGACCCATATCCGAGTCCATATAATGGTCTTTGCTGTTGAGAAGCCTGCAATGTAATCAAAAGAATATTAATCAGTTTTCGTAAAAACTAAGACTACGCTAAATAGTAGAGTGCTGATAAGTGATAAGATTAATTATTATGGAAAATAAGCAACAAGAGTGTCTTCCAGTCAAATCCAAGCAACTGGTGATGTCATTAACAAAGATAAACGACATCAAAGATGGCCAGAACATCAGTGTTATGTGAAGTATCATGATAAATGGGTGATCAATCATAGTAACGGTATGTGCTGAATAAGACCCACAAGGCCACAATAAGGCCCAAAATTTCAGCTAGGAAATCCTGAACTGCTATCATTATTGGCATAACAATTATAAGCATGTTTTTTGTTAATATAAATTGTATACGACAACCTTTAATGACAAAGATATTATTTTACTTTTTGTTTCCTTTTTTTATGAATAAAGGAGAGTCAGCAATAAAGACGCCTTTAGAAAAACCTATGTACTTGGCTCAATATATTTTGCCAGTCTGTCAAATAATTAGGCACTACCAAAATTCTGAAATCCAAATAAAAAGTAGTTGTTTTACTCAACAAAAGAAGTTATATATCTTTTAGAAACATGACCTACATTTCACTCAGCAGTAGAGTTCAATGCATACAGATGAGTGGTGTTTAGCGACTTAACAAGGGAGTGTACCGTCCCAGGATCAAGACAAACATATATATCATAGAAGGTGTAGATAGATAGAAATCAAACCATTCCAACATTACGACCAAATGATCCACGCATGTTGACCGGTTGTGGAGAAACTGCCGGCGACAATGGAGCCAAAGACCTCTGTCCATCTGAGGATTTCAACCAGTCAGACCAGAGTGCACTAGATCCAAATCCATCATAACCTTGCCTCAAATCAAAAAAACTTGCATTACCAGAATTCCCAGGAAAACTGCTTCCTCTTCCGAAAGATCCAAACTGAGGAGAGTAACCAGGTCTAGGGCCATAAAGCATGCCTTCACCTTGTTGGTCAATGCTAACCGGAACTGTCGGATCAGTTTGTGATACTGGATTGGAAGAGTTAGCATATGGAATGTTAGAAGGGACCAGCTGTTGGTAGTAGGACGGGCCTGAGAATGGGTACTGCTGTGCAGAGTATAACTGGCCATCTCCCCTCACAGAGGACAGAGGCGTTGTTACTGGGGAATATGGTCCATATGGCATTTGAGGATTGTACCCATAACCAGTATGGAACACGAGAGATGGGTTATCGTTGTAGACACCCTAAAACAGATCAAACAAAACAAGAATTATTTAGTGGTATTAATAGGTTAAGGATGGTTAATGCAGATACAAGGGAGAGGAATTTTACTTACAGGAGATCCAATTTCCATATTCTCAGATGTGACATATTGACTATACTCTCCCCATTCACCAGTAGTATTTTCGAAACCTGCATTGAAGCCAGAAAAGAAAGATGAGTCCATGAACAGTATAGAATTAACAAGAACGTAACATGACAGTTAATAGACGCACCATAACATTTATTCATATAATTGACGGTTTGACGCATAACCCTCTCATATCGTTAAAATGCCCTTAGCATCTAAAATGTAACTGGGTCTTATGACATCCAGTACAATGAGTTTTCTTATAAAAGGATCAAATGTGGCTTGGTTTTGTAGGATTCATATAAAACGATCTTCTAGATAGAACAATAGTTAAGTTATGCTGCCCAAATGAGGAACCAACCTCCATAGTAGAATGTTTGTGCTTGAGGTGAATAGGGATTGGGTTGATAAACAGCACTGTGATCACCTGATCCAACAGATCCCCAGTGGCTGGTGACGTCTCTTGAAAGACTTGCGGAAGTTGCATTGCGAGAAGGATTAGAAAGGACCGCCTTTTCGTCATTGACTGAAAGAGGCTGAAATATATGGAAATGTTAGGATAAAAGAGCTGAGAAAATTTAATAACTATTATAATACGGGTCAGAAGAAAGGCAGAGAAATTATAAATCTACTGGCAATGAAGATGAAGAGACGACAACAATTGGACTATACCTGGTCCTTTGAATTATCTGAAATAGATGGTTTCTCAGTGTCCAATGCTGACATACTAAGTGACTCCGTAGACTCTGGAAAAAAATTCAAACAAACAAACAAGTATGACTAACCAAAGTTAAGTGATATGCATAGAGCCGTATATACATAGATCCATAAATGCTTAGTAACTTACATAATTATCATAAGGGGTAAAGAGAACATTTACCAGGAACTTTTAATGTTAAAACAAGTATAATATGGGACAAAGTTTTACGCTATTTATAGTTGAAGTGGTGGGGGAAAAAGTAGGAGAAGACACGGGAAATGCAAATAATATGTTATACACTAAGGAAAAATCGTAGGAGGCCATATGATGGACTTGATAAGTCGGGTTTCATTGGTATCACTCACAATCTATTGTTCGCTAAGCTATTGTTTGTTGCGACACTGTAAACTAAACTTTGCAAGCATTGTGTAATAGGTGTTATTCGATCAAGTTGATTCATCAGTTTTAAAAGAACATACTAAACCTGAAGTAGTATTAAATAAGCTCTGACTTATATTATAAGCAACATTTTGTTCAACTGACACCTAACTCTGACAATGCACCTCATATATTCAAAACATTATCCAACCCTTTAGTTGTGAGTATGGTATTATTAGTCAATAAATCACATGTTTGTGGATGGAAACTGAAGTTGCAAAACACAAAAATTATTACATTTTGGAATATGTTCTAGTGTTAAATCTGGGAGAATATCGTCTTGATTACTTGGCACCTAATTGTAAATACCCTCATCAGCAGCACAAGTGCACGTTCCTAGGTTGTGAGAGTAGAAATCATTTTCAAAATTAATAGCCATAAAACATGTTCCTAGGTAAGTGTTTTAGAATTACATATTGGCAGTACTAAATCTAATCTCTCTGAAAGTGTATAATAAGCATGTTAGTGGAAGTTGTTTCTGTGATCTGTGTGTAAATATGTCCCCGACTACTATTTCGCAAAGATGATATAGACTATAATAGTAGTATACGAATTGATTGATTGTCAGATAAGATTGATCTTGAACACAAGTATCCCGACTATCACTCTCTATTATCATGAACACATATTTAGTTGTAAAGACAATTGATCTTGTTGAACACATATATTAAAAATCTTCTATTACCAATAACAAAACAGTACAAATGCAAGAACCAAGAACACCTCTCTCTCTCTCATAATTTAAGAAGATCTTTAAATCCAATAAATCTAACAAAATGTAAGTAATTGAATGTTTGTAATTGAAGCGATTATTGTTACAAATTAATAAGAAATTGAGCAATTGAAACCAAATCAAAACATACCTGCAGCTGCTGTTGTTGAAGAAGAAGAAGAAGAAGAAATGATCCGATCCGGACCACCTTGATGAGCTGCAGCCATGAAAGAGAGAGAGAGAGAGAGAGAGAGAGAGAGAGAGAGAGAGAGAGAAGAAGAAGAAGAAGGTTTCTAGATGATGATGATGAGGAGGAGGAGGAATCAGAGTGAATTCATGAAATCAAGAGAAAAAAAGAAAGATTGTTTGAATCAATGTTTATCTATTAAGGTGATCTATGTATCCATGTCCCTACGTCGGTCCGTCGGTCCGTCGGTCAGTCGGTCGTCTGTGTCAGTTACTTGCGATGCAGTTCTCATCTTTCTGTTACAGTATTAAACTACGTGTAATTACTGCCACGTGCTACAAAATACTATATGATACTACAGGGGTGTTAAACGAGCCGAGCTCAAGCCCAAATTTTATACAAGCTTTATTTTATGTTCAAGCTTGGGTCGTTGTTTAGCTATACGAACGAGCTCGAGCCTAGTTTTTAACGAGTCTAGTCCGAGTCAAGCTCGAGCTACTCGATTAAATTACACATAAAAGTAGAATTTTATGAGCTGAGCTTTGGTATGTTCGAGCTCGGTTCATTTATAAACGAGCCGAGCTCGAGCTCGAGCCCAAATTTTATACGAGCTTTACTTTATGTTCAAGCTTGGCTCGTTTAGCTATACAAACGAGCTCGAGCCGAGCTTGAGCTGTTCAGTTCGTTTAACATCCCTTCATATAGGCAGCTACATTTGTAAAGAAAATACACTAATCTACTACCAAAATAACTAATGGTGTTCTGATTGTCTGTCTATCGTAATCGCATATTTCTCAAATATTAATATAATTCGTGGGATATCCGCCGATCTAATATTTTAAACTATGGTTAGTTAGTGGTGTTGTGTATGTATATACATATAGTCAGCGGCGGATCCAGATATTATGAACAAGGGGGCTTCGGGAAAAAAAATTGACAAAAGATAATATAATATTGTAATTACCTAATTTTCGTGTATTAATAACTTTTAATATTAAAACACATAAATCTATATTATTTATCAACTGTAAATATAAGTGATTTGTATGTCGGAGAAGATGATCGGAGAATAGAGGAGAAGGAATTTTGAGTGTGGAAGTGGCTGAGCTATTTAGAGAGATAGTTGCCTACGTATCTGAGGTTGACCAAGTCCCAGAATCAAGCCTACGTAGTTCAGTTTTATAGGTGATTGGGACAACGAATAGCTCATTAATTGTACAACAGTGGGGTCAATTAATGAGCGGATATTTTGGATCTAGAAAAGATATTATAACTGAAGAGAATCAAAACGTATGTGGTTTGAACAAGGTTGATGAAGGTCGAGTGAGAAAGTGTTCACGTCGAGTGAGCTCGGATAAAAAGAGGTTCACGTCGAGTTAGATCGATGTTAAAAAGGATTAAGGTCGGGTCACATATGAAAATGCTGAGGTCAAGTGAGGTCGAAAGAGAAGAGGCTCACGTCGAGTTGGGTGCGATATAGTTATAGGTTTGCGTGGTTGACGAGCTTGAATATAATGGTGTATACATAGCCCCTTTTTATTCGGGTCGAAGTTGAGGGATTGAGGTTTGGTGATATAGTTTAATTTCGATTTGAATGAAAATAGAATAAGGTTTCTCGAAAAGAGTATTGAGTTGCCTTGATATAGTGGGTTTCCTTGATTGTTGAGACCAGCAAAGATTCCTTTGCATGCTGCATTAAATGAAGATGGGTTTTCGAGGGAAAAATGATGATTGCAGTTATGGTAAGTGTGATGTAATAGCCACGTGGATATTTCATTTGAATTTTGATTTTAGAGAAAGGCAACAGTGATGGGGAAACCAAAGGTTTTAGCGGTTGGATTTTCTTTTTCAGATCTGGCCGTTGATTTGATTTTTATTGAACAGTTTAGATGTGGTGAGTAGGTTTTATAAAACCTAACTACAAAGGTTGGAAAACCAAGGCTTGCTGCATCGGTGCTTTTAAAGGAATTTCTGCCATTTTGCTAAGGTATTCTTCTGCATCTTTTCTTTTCTTCCTTCTCATTGTTGTTCTTGCTGTTCTTGGTATTCTTGTTGTTGTTTTTCGGTTGAACCCTCTTGTATTTACTTGAAATCTTTTCTTTCTTGTGAAAACTGCAATAGTTTCATAGTTTGCCTTTGTCTTCTTTTTGCTTGTTGTTCTAAGCTTTTCCGCAATTGTTAAAGCTTTAAAGCTTTTGATTCATCGTTTCTGCTTCCTTTCTCTTGGTTTTTCTTTAGGTTTTCCTGGATATCTGCTTGTGTTTGAGTGCCTGAGTTTTACTTTGAGAATTTTCACTAGAAATGAGTGATAGAGAGTCTGAAAGTATAAGTGAGAATGAGGAGGAAGTTGAACTCGAGGAAAGGGTCGAATTAAGTGTTAGCACTTCCCGACATAAGAGGGACGAGGAAGAGATTAGTAGTGATAGGTCCCTTACTATAGATGAAGCTTGAAGATCCTTTCCCGAGGTTCGAGAGGAGTACAATATTAGGATTCCTGACCTCGAAATGTATAGAGTTAGTGATAGGTTATTCTACTTGTGTGGGGAGACAACATCGTGTTTGATATGTCTTGCTCAACTGAAAGGTGGAATACGTCTTCCATTTAGTAAGTTCGTATGTGATATTCTGAATCACTACGACGTAGCCCCTATCATGATGCCTACTAGCTTCTGGACTTCGATGTTAATTTTTGAGGAGTTGAATAGGTTACACGACTATGATATTTACAAGGCTGACGTCGTTGCTTATTTTAGTTGTGTTACTGGTCGCAGTAGGGATTATGTTTGCTCCCTGAATAGAAAAAGCAGTTGTGGTCCAGCTAAACTTTTTAACCCTCTTACCTCAAATGATGGTTGGAAGAATTCCCCTGTGTACAGAATTCGGGGTCAATTTGTACAGTCCAGTGCATTTCTAGCTCGATATGCCATTCTTAGTATAAGTATCCTTTCGTGTGTTAGTATCTGACGAAAATGCTTGTTTATCGATCTTCGAGTTAACCTTGTATGTTATGTGCAGGTCAGACGAAGGAATACAACGAGCCTATCGACGGTCGACTGCATCCTAGCAATATAATCGAGTTTGCTAAAAAGTCTTGGGCAGAAAAGAGGGAGTTGTTGCCACATTTAAGTTGTTTTTTCCGTGAGCCTCGAGTGAAGTTTGCTAAAAGCACCCAGGGAGAGGCTGGTACGTCGAGTGTTGTAGCTTCAAAGAGAGGTAGGAAGAAGAAGAAGCTTGCCGTTGCTACTCCTGTTGCTGAATTGGTTTTAGCTCGTCCTGGTGACTTGCCAGTTGAAGCATTACCTGCCTTACCCATGCCTCCCAAGAAGAATCTGAGCTTCCCTCTTACTGGTAGCGTCGTGGCCCCAGTAAGTAAGATTCCTGATAGCCCTAGCCTCAGTGACTTTTTTGGCTCAAAGAGTATTGAGCTTGAGAATCCTCAGTGAAAGAGGAAAGTTGTTGCCAAGTCGGCAGAGGTGACTGTTGCCTCAAAGAACGACAAGGGGAAGGGGAGGGAGGTCGATAGAACTCCAGCTCCTACTTCCAAATCTGGGAAGGGAAAAGCTATCGACCTTCCCGATGATCTTTCCGCAGGAGAGGCAAATTGGTTTGCCCCTGGCTTTCCTTGCCACGATGCCTACATAAAGGTCGATGACTCTACCCTTGATGATAAGGAAATGTCTCTATCCCTGATGGAGAACATAATCATTTTTGAGGATGCGAAGAAAATTCGACCTCAACCTCTAGAAGATGACTCCAGGGAGTTTGCCAACTGTGCTTACAAGGTGTGTTATAGCTCGACAAATTTTTTTTCTTTTTTCTTTTTTGAAGTGTTTCCAAATTTCTCAGATGAATCTGATTGACAATAAGTGGATTGGTAAGCTCGACCATGCGAGGAAGAAAGCTGAACTGCTGCAAAAGCCAACGCTGAAAACACCTCCCTCCAAGCTCAAAACAAGGATCTGAAGTTGAAGCTCGATTCTACCAGAAAAGAGAATGTCCAACTGAATAAGGACATTGATGAGACTCACCAAGCATTTCTGAAGCTCGAGGGTCAAGTTGCATCTGTGACTTCGAGCTGGGATGTTGATGCTCAAAAGTCCATCAAGGTGATATCTCAATGGCGGAAGATCGTTTATTTTTGCGAGGAAAGGTGCCTCAGGCGCGAGGCTCAGATTGCATCTTTGGTTGAAGGTTTCGACCCAAGTTTAGACTAGGATGCTATCAAAGTTTCTGCCCTGGAGAGATATGAAATCGACGTGAGTCGGGAAGCAGGCAACTCTAGCTCGACTAGGGTTATTGTTGAAGGTGATATTGGAGTTGCTGAGGATGCCAACGTCGTTTCTCCAGTTGAAACTCCCGGCGAAGGTGGCGACGTGGTGATGGATGAGTAACAACCTTCTCATCAATAGACTTAGCTTTAAGATTTGATGTATTGCTTTTTGTTCAAATGTAAAAACAATAGTAAGGAATTCTGACTTCGGTCGGCCCTACGATTTTGATTTTGAGTTGTATTTGAAATATTTGTTGATATATTTTTAATGAATGGTTTGAAGTTTGTTTTGAAAAGTAATGAATGTTTTGGCTTTACAATTTGTCTAAGGCACATACCAATTTAGACTTTTATTGTAGTTTTTCGAATATATGTATACACTGGATTGCAAGCATAAGGGTAAACAACTGAATCGAAATTATTTTCTAGCGCTTGGGTGTGTATAAATGGTTGAGCTCGCAAAATGTCTGTTTTATGCTTTACGGTCCAATTTTTTACTTGACTTTGGAAAGAAAAATGGTTGCTTGGAAAAGTAGTTAAGGGAGGTAAATCTTTAGGAACTTTGAATTCCAAGGCCTATGTACTTGTTCACCTTCGGCGTCAATGAGTGTGTACGCACTATTTCCTACGCCATTCTTGACAATATATGGACCTTCCAGTTAGGGTTTAGCTTTCCATCTCCTGATTTCTTTGTGTTGGAGAAAACCTGTCTGAGGACGAGGTCGCCCGTTTGAAATTTTCTTGATTTGACGTTTTGGTTGTAGCTTCGTTTGAGTATTTGTTGGTAGCGAGCTGTTGTAATTGCAGCCTGATCTCTCTTTTCTTCTAGCATGTCTATCTCATGTGCCCATAAGTCTTCATTTTTTTCTGATTCGACGAGCTCTGACCTAGTTGTTAGGAAGTTTAGCTCCGTTGGTATGATGGCTTTTGTGCCATAACATAACATAAATGGTGACATTCCTGTAGAAGTACGAGGTGTCGTTCTATAAGCCCATAGGACTCGATTGAGCTCCTCTATCCATGTTTCTTTGTGTGCTTCAAGCTTTTTCTTCAAATTATTCATTATGGTCTTATTAGTGGCTTTAGCTTGACCATTGCTTTGAGCATAACGAGGTGTGGAGAGTGCGTGGTTAATTCTCCAATCTAGATAGAATTCCTCTATTGTGTTACCACAGAATTGTTGCCTGTTGTCAGTAACTAGAGTATGTGGTAGTCCAAATCGAGTGATGATGAACTTCCATATGAAATTTTTTACATCTTGTTGTCCTACAATGTCGAGTCCCCAAATTCGAATGGCCAAGGACTTGAGATTGTCTTGAGCTTTCGAGCTGGCTGGTGTATGAATGGCGAGAACCTTTGGCACTTGTCACAATGTTGGACAAATTTTTCTGAGTCTGATTGCATATTGGGCCAAAAGTAGCCTTGATTTCGTGCTTTTTGAGCTAGGGATCTAGCCCCTGCGTGATTTCCACATTCGTCGTGATGAATTTCTACTAGAATTGTATGTGCTTGATTTGGTGGGAGCCACCATAGGTATGGCCTTCTAGTTGACTTTCTGTATAGTCTATTCTTAAGCAATATGTAGCTTTTAGCTTTTCTTTCGAGCTTACGTAGCTCAAAGTCGTCCTCTGGATATATTCCTCTTAAGTAGTTGATGATCGGGCCCATCCATGAGTCATCGATCTCGGTTTGAGGAATGTCGATGAAGTCAGAGATCTCATTTATCTGGTAGATTTGAGTCTCATATGTTGGAGGTGATTGTATGTCGATTTGTATTGATCGGGGTGATTCTATGTCAATCTGCGAGGCTAGATACGCTAGACTGTCGGCATGACGATTATCATCTCTTGAGATATGATAGATTTCCCATTTGCTGAAATGAGTTAGCAATTTCTTGGTATGCTCTAAGTATAGCTTTAGAGTCTTTTCCCTTGTTTCGTAATCGCCAATGAGTTGGCTGACCACTAATTGTGAGTCACTTAGAATTTGTAACTCTGTTACCTGTAAGGCTTTGGCCATTTATATGCCGGTGATTAATGCTTCATATTCTACGTCGTTGTTGGACGAGGTGAAATTTAACCGAACTGACTTTTCTAAGATGGCCTCTTCTGGTGAGATGAGTGTTGCACCAACACCTGCGCCATTAAGGTTTTTTGAGTCGTCGACGTAAAGTTTCCATATCAGGGCTTTGATGAGTGGTTGTTCATTGATTTCATTATCTGGTACCCACGTATTATCATCAATAGCATAGTCGACCAGGAGGTCGACCACTATTTGACCTTTTCTGCTGCTACGTGGGGTGAAGATGAGCTCATGATCTCCGAGTTCCTGAGCCCATTTTGCCATTCTGGTTGACTTGTTTTTATTTTCAAGCACTTGTCGAAGTGGTGCATCTGTGATAACTCTGATCTTTTGCGATTGGAAGTAGGGTTTTAGCTTTCTTGATGCGAAGAGTAAAGTTAAACCTACTTTTTCGAGACTTGAGTATCGAGCTTCAGAGTGCAACAAAGTCTTGGTGATGAAGTATATTGATCTTTCGATACCACCTTCATCTCGGAATAATACCCTGCTGATTGCATGTTCTGAAGTTCCGAGGTAAAGCCCCAGTACGTCGCCTTCTTGAGGCACTGTGATGACAGGGGGAGTTGCAAGGTATAGTTTGAGCTCGTCGAATGCTTGTTGGCATTCTGGAGTCCAATTATATGTTGTTCCTTTCTTTAGTATTTGAAACAGATGGCGTTGTTTGTCTGATGCCCGGGCTATGAATCTGTTCAAGGCTGCTAACATGCCGTTGAGCTTTTGAACTTGCTTCTTGGTTTTTGGGTTTGGCATTTCTATTGTAGCCTTGATCTTCTCTGGGTTTGTCTCTATCCCTCGTTGTGTAATGAGGTATCCCAAGAATTTTCTGGAGGCAACACCGAATAAACATTTTTCTGGGTTGAGTTTCATTAGAGGTGGGCACGGTCCGGTCCGGTCCTAAAAAGTAATAGGACCGGGACCAAACTGATTTTAAATTTTCGGTTCGGTTTCGGTTCATGGACCGAAAATATTTGAATATAACCGGACTGAGCCGGACCAAATACAGTCGGTCCGGTTTCGGTTCGAAACTCGGTTCTGGGCTTTTGTTATTGGGCCTTTAGTCCACTAAAATATTAAAGATTGTTCTTAAGTTTTGGGCTTTAAACAAAATAAGACATTGACCAAATCAAACCAAATCAAATACTAAATAGAAGAAAATGTCCAATATCCATGTAGTTCGGTTCGGTTCGGTTCCTTCGGTTCTATAAAAATAGAAACCGAGACCGGACCAATATCTATACGGTTCGGTTCGGTTTCGGTTCGGTCTTGACCAGTTTCTAGTCAACTCGGTTTTGACTGGTTTTGACTCGGTTTTTTCGGTTCGGTTTTTTGGTTTTTCGGTTTTTTTGCCCACCCCTAAGTTTCATATTGTATTCATGAAGTCGGTGAAATGTTTTTTCGAGGTCGGATACGTGAGATGGTTTTTGTTTGCTTTTTACAATCATATCGTCGACGTATACCTCCATTGTGTTACCAATCATGTCTTCGAACATTTTTATTACAAGTCGCTGATACGTAGCCCATGCATTTCTTAATCTGAATGGCATGACTGTATAGCAAAAGGTACCTTGTTCAGTAATGAACGCGGTTTTCTCTTGACCTTCATCTACGAGTTTGATTTGATTATAACCTGAATAGCCATCCATCAAGGAGATGAGCTCGTGACCTGCTGTTGAGTCAACGAGCTTGTCTATTCGAGGTAAAGGAAAGTTATCCTTTGGACAAGCTTTGTTGAGATCTGTGAAGTCGATCCATACCCTGACTTTACCATTTGGTTTTATGACTGCGACAATGTTAGCGAGCCATTCGGGGTATGCGACTTCACGAATAAATTTGGCATCTTTTAATTTTTGCATCTCTGCGTTAACTGCATTAGCGAGATGAGCTGCAAGTTTTTGAGTTTTTTGTCTAACATGCTTTTTGTTGGAATCAACATTTAACCTATGGCATGCAATGTTGGGATTTATCCCTGGCATATCGGTATAAGCAAACGCAAAAACATTCTTATTCATCTTAAGAGTAGCAATAAGTTGCTCTTTTACAATGGGGTCCAAGTTAGCCCCTACATAGACATATTTTGGATCGCCGTCTGATCCTATGTTGACCTTTTCACCTTTTTCAATGACTGGTGGGTCGGATGGCTGAATGATAGTCTTGCCTTTGTCGGCCTGTGGGATCTCATCGACAGTGGGCTTAGATGCACCCGCGCCTGTCTTGCTAGTTGCAGAGATCGCATTGACAGTGGGTTGAAGTGAGCTCGCAACTGTTTTGGAGGTCTCCACCTTATTAGGAAGTTGGACGACCTCAGGTATTGCATGGCATCCATGTGCCTCAATCTGGTCACCTCATCATTCCATGATGCCTCTGGGGCCAGGAAACTTGATGACTTGATGATAAGTCAAAGGAACAGCTTTCATCCTATGGATCAATTTCCTTCCCAAGATTGCGTTGAACTGGGTAGGAACGTCAAGCACGAAAAATGTGCAATGAACAGTGACTTCATCCTCATTTTCGCCAGTTGCCACAGGAAGGCAAACTTCACCCTTTGCTTCTGTTTCAGTGGAATTGAACGCAAATAGGGTGAAATGTGGCTTGTTGAGAACTGAATCAGGCATTTACGTTTGACTAAATGCCTTGTTGAAGAGCACGTCGCATGAGCTGCCTGGATCTATAAGTACTTTTTTTATCAGCCGTCCACCAATGTTGATGTGGACGACAAGTGCGTCATTGTGTGGAAGACACACCTTCTTGAGGTCGAAATCTGGAAATATGAAGGCATTGTTGCCCGCGATCTACTTAACCACGATTGTTTTATGGGTTAGATGAAAGGTATGGTGGATGTGATGAACCTTTGTTTCTTGGAACGAGCTGACCATTCTGGAGGTCGAGCATCCATTATCATTTTGATGGTTCCTTTGGGTTTTTTACCCTTTTCTTCGGAGGTCTTTTGTCGTTTTGCATCAAGTTTGTTGCGAAGATCTGGCTCATCTTTCGAGAGGAAGTCATCGAGGTGACCCTCCTCTTTGAGTTTGTGACAGTGAGGTCTCAGAATGCGACAGTCTTCGGTGAGATAATGTCGACATTAATGAAGCTTGCAGTATGGATTCCCTTCGATAGGTTCAAGGTCGTGAAATTGAGGTTGGAAGTTGGGCTCATCTTTGATCAAGTCAAAGAGTTGGTTGTAGGAACATTTGAAGGGGTTTGGAAACTTGGATTTGGAAGTGGATTTTGGTTTTCCTTTGTATTCTGACCTGGCCGTCTTTGGTTTGGAATAAGTACGCTGTGTAGTTTGAACCACAACTACTCGTTCTTTTGACTTTGTTAAGGCTTCCTCGAGCTTAATGTATTTATCAACTCGTACATAGAGGTCTTCCAGTATTGCAGGGGCATCCAGGATGATATTCTTTCCTAGGGCCGTGTTGGGGTTGACAGCCGAGATGAAGGCCAAAAGGCATGAGTTCTCGTCTGGGTTTTCAACTCGCAAGCATTTCTTCTTGAATCTTGCCATGAACTTTTTTGTAGTTTCGGACTCGTCTTGTTTGAGTCGAAACAAGGCAGTGACCTCGATTCTTCTTCTCTTGTTATGAATGTATTGAGTGATGAAGAGGGACTCGAGCTGATCATATGAGGTGATGGACTTCTCTGGAAGTTGATGGTACCAATCAATGGCACTCCCACAGAGTGAGGCTTGAAACAGTCTGCAGAATATGTCTTTGTATTTTGGCCACAGGGTCATACTGGTCTTGAATTTGAGGACGTGGTCCATTGGATCTCCATTGTCGTCCTAGGTTGTAAACTTTGGTGGCATGAAATTCTGGGGTGGTTCCTATTCGAGGATGTCTTCATGAAAGGGTTCTGTTTAATAACGCTCTAGGGTTGTGGATGCAACTTTCTGTGCTGTGTTGGCTTTGAGGGAGTCTTGGTGATTTTTGTCAAGCTTTTCGGATAGTTGGAGTATTTTGTCATGAGCGGCCTGAAGGTCAGCCATGGTGGGGGCGGTGGTATTGCTTGGAAGTGGGTAGAACAGGGTTGTTGATGGTGGTGGTGTTGACTTCTTCAGTGGTGAGTCCATTTGTAGCAACTCCGTTGAGTTGCATTTCGGTGGTGGTGGTGTTCTTGAGTTGAATGTTTTCAGCCACCAACTTGTTGATCTGTTCTTGCTGGTCTGCCATTTGCTTCTGGAGTTGTTCAAATTGTTCAGCGGTGATTGTTGTCATGGTTGTTGTCTGGTTAATATTCGTTCATGAATCAGTTGGCGCCAATGTAAATGTAAGTGATTGGTATGTCGGAGAAGATGATCGGAGAATAGAGGAGAAGGAATTTTGAGTGTGGAAGTGGCTGAACTATCTAGAGAGATAGTTACCTACGTATCTGAGGTTGACCAAGTCCCAGAATCAAGCCTACGTAGTTCAGTTTTATAGGTGATTGGTCAACGGATAGCTCATTAATTGTACAATGGTGGGGTCAATTAATGAGCGGATATTTTGGATATAGAAAAGATATTATAACTGAAGAGAATCAAAACGTATGTGGTTTGAACAAGGTCGATGAAGGTCGAGTGAGAAAGTGTTCACGTCGAGTGAGCTCGAATAAAAAGAGGTTCACGTCGAGTTAGGTCGATGTTGAAAAGAATTAAGGTCAGGTCACATATGAAAATGTTGAGGTCGAGTGAGCTCGAAAGAGAAGAGGCTCACGTCGAGTTGGGTTCGATATAGTTATAGGTTTGCGTGGTTGACGAGCTTGAATATAATGGTGTATACACCAACTTACTTGCAAAGTTGTAAAACTGATGTAACAAAAAAGAAATTTGAAAGTATCCATCCAAAATGTGTGAGACGAACCTAATTATAACAAAAAAAATCATTAAAATTTGGCTTACTATGAAGAAATTTGATTTAATAAGTATAATTAAAAACTACAAATTGATAAAAATGAATTATGAATATATACCTTAATCAATAATCAAGAGGCAAATGCTGACGACGATGATGCATGTTTTGAAGACGTTTTGCAACTGTCTTGATATCAATACCCCCAAAAATATCTTTCTCAATGAATGTAAGAAGCGAATCACTCATCCAACCATCACCCATTCGGTAACGGGCTTCAGATTTTACGAGCTTCATTGCTGAAAAAGCTCTCTCTACGGTGGTAGTGTAGCAACTGGAAGAATCAAAGCCAAAGTGATGAGTCAATAAACCTGTGGGTACATTAATGATTTTTCGGTCTCAACCATCTTAATAGACTATTTTTCAATCTCATTCAATCCTGAAAACTCAATGTTCTTAGTCATATCAAGATCGTACATATTAAGCTGATCATCAAGTACCAAAAGATCCAATGAGGAGAAATCTACTTCATAAAATTTAGTGAGCTGAATCAATTTCTTTTTATCAAAAACAGAGAAAGACTTCGCCGGACTTAAGGATCCCACACAAGAAATTAATTCCATAGCCAATTCGGGGAAGTAATCATCAAACTCCCTTGCTTGATGAGCAATGACTTCATAAAACAATTCATGACAATAATAATGTTTGCCTGTGATATCTATACGACGTCTTGATCGGCCTGGAGGAGCATAAGTATCATCCAAGTTGGGAATAGAAATCTCATTTTTCTCAAAATGAATTAACTTCAAGAAGCAAATCATCCCATCCACTTTCCTTCAAAGATTTGAATCTAGCTTTGCATAGGTTGGCATTATCCATTGCATTTACAATGTCCTGATCCTTCTTTTGAAACACATTTGAAAGATTGTTCGTGATCCCCAAAACCTTTCTCATCATATGCAACTTGAAAACAAAGTCAAAAGTATTCATGGTATAAGCTAATGACTCGGCCTTCTTTCTAGAATCGAGTGTAATTCCATCGACTTCAATAATTCTCAATAAATTCAAAACTGCATTGTACATAGATATGATTTTCAATATCGAACTATCGATTCATAGTGTGACCCCTAACGTGTTTTTGCGGCTCTTCTCAAGCTAGTTTCTTGATTAAGACCTCGACCAGTTAATCTTTCACCACTTTCCACCTCTTTCAAAATTTGTTCGAGCTGCAATTCAACTAATTGATCTTTGTGTTTGCACGAAGAACCAGTTAATGTGATTATCTGAGATATAACTTCAAAGAAATCAAAAACAAGGGTAAAGTGTTTTGCAACATGAACAAGAGTCAATTGTAATTGCTGAGAAAAACAATGGATAAAGTATGCATACTTGTTCTCCTGAAGGATAAGAGACTTAAGACCATTATACTCACCCCGCATATTACTTGCACCATCATAACCTTGAACGCGCAACTTTGATATGCTCAAATTATTCATAAAGAACAAATTTTCAATTGCCTTCTTGAGTATTATAAACGTAGTTTCTGCAACATGTACAAAACCAACAACACGTTCCATTATACGTCCTTTCTTGTCCAAATAACGTACTGCCACAACCATTTGTTCTTTAATAGAAACATCACGAGATTCATCAATCAAAAGTGCAAAGTAAGCATCCCCCATGTCCCTCCTAATAGCCTCTACAGTCTTCAGTGCACACGCTTTCACAATATCTTTCTGGATTGTAGGTGCAGTCATCTTTGTATTACCAGGAGTATTTTTTTGAACATTTTTTGCTTCTAGGTTATTTTTTACAAGAAACCTTAAACATGTATGAAATTTACCTTTTGTCATCGAATTTTCTGACTCATCATGACCTCGAAATGGCAAACTCAACTCTAAAAGCAGTCGAACAACTTTTATCGAAGCTTCGAGCCGGTTTTTATAAGCTATACGTGCTTGATCTGTTTGCTTGGTAATTGCTGCAACAATTGATTGGTTCTGGTTTAATAAATTCTGACCGAACATGTATGCTTTATTGTGAGCACTGTTAACTAGGCCAACATGCTCTTCTAATCTCTCATTTTTTTTCCAATTTCTAAACCCACCAACTACAAAAGCATCAGTTCCTCTATCTGTTTTAAAACGATAGCAGTAAAGACAAAATGCAGCATCCTTGGAAATACTATACTCTATCCAACTACCATAATATGTATACCCGTTTTTGGAAAATCCTTTGTTTTGATCACCAAAAGCTGTTAGCGGAAAATCATGATTAGGTTGGCATGGCCCTTTCCTTAAGTATGCTCTTCTAATATTGTCTTGCTCATCCGGTGGATAATCAGATATTGGTTTTCTTAAACTAGGATATGATTCAAGAGATGATATGTCAAATGACTCTTCTCCATCAGAAGTTCGTCTAATTCTAGATCTCGAACTTTCTTCGACAATAGGATGACACCGTTTAGTATTAGTAACCACAGGTTCATGATGCACAATAGGTTCAATAGAGACGGGTTCCTTAGGCACATTAGAGACAATAGGCTCTAAATTAGGAGGAACCGATGTGCGAGGTAGCCGGATAACAAATTTATCCATCCATTTATGAAGAACAAAAAAAATACTAATTTTAAAATACTTCATACTCAAACATAACAAATTAAACTAATGTATTAAATAATATTCTATAATTACAAAATAATTAGGCATCACATTAAATCAACTAGAATTATACTTTAATAAAATACCAAAAGAAAGTGCAACAAAACGTACCCGTATACAAGAATTTGATCACCAGAAATTGCTTTGAACCTCCGCTAAAACTTATTGTTGTTCAACTAAAGTCTAAAAAAAAAATTTAAATTCCCAAAACTAAATGGAATTTGGGAATTGGGTTTTTTTTTTTTTTTCAAAATAATGATTGTTTAGATTGTAGAACTTTCAAAGTTCAATATGCAATATCTCTGAACGACTGATCTCCACTGCTGAATTCAATATGAAGCACTATTTGTCAACAATTGACTAAGGTATTTGACTAATAAGCTTTACTAGTTTTGGGCTAGTATTTGACTATTATACCCATGTATATTACTTATGGGCTTATCTGATTTTTGGACGCACACTACTAACACTAGTACACTACTGAGTATTAAGTTTTGTTCAAATACTACTCTTAACTAATTAATTCAGCCTTATATGTATATGAATTATACCTACACCTATATATATATATATACTTTTTAGAAAAGTCAGTGGGGGCTTAAGCCCCCCTGGATCCGCCCCTGCATATAGTTAAATTGAGTTCAGGTTTATTTTCATCGAGCTTACCCGAGCTCAAACCTATTTTAAACGACTTGGCCCGTCCGACATACAATATAACTCATTGTCTAACTTGGTCCAACTCGATAACCGATAAGCTTGTGTGGCGCTTATTTGGTTATTCCTATTAATGCCAACAACTACAACATCAATACCAAATATACTTTATTATTATTTATCTGTTATAAAATCAATGATTTATATCACATGTGTATATATAGGGATTAGGGAGGCTCAGGTGCGGACTGAGGGGCATTTGTGGGAGAAATGTGATCTTATACAAAAAAACACGCAAATATGGTTTCTCTTGATGGGTTTAATTAACCCACTTCCCAACCCGACATCGTCGTCTTCTCTCTTTAGCTCTCTCTGTCTTTGTTTCTCTCTTCACGAAATATCAGTTTTATTACCAATCTTTCTCTCTCTACCACTTAGTGCTCTCTCTGTATCTCTGTATTTTCTCTTTCCATAGTATTGAATTTGAATTGAAGTTTCTTTAAAAATAAAAAATAGATAGAAAAGAATTAAAGATTGAAGAAAAGTAGCTCCCCAAAAAATTCATTTTTGGAAAATGAATTGAATGAAGCTTGATATATAGAGCACCAAATTTATTGATATTCAACATCCTTTTGGGATTTATTGGGTGATTCTAATCATCAGTAGAACCCTTGGGTGAATTTGTGTCAGTTAAAATAACTTAATTTTATTTTTTATTAATGAACACAGATAGGAAAAAGGTGATTGCTTACCAATTAAAATCCTTTCAACAACCAAAGAGGAAGACGCTCAATTTGGTTTATGATACCTTTTTCATTCAATTTACTGTGAATTCCCAATTGCAAGTGAATGAAAAATATATCATAAACCAAATTGAATGAAAAAGGTATCATAAACCAATTTTATCATCATACAACTATATAACAATCGATTTAACACCCCCATTTGATATGAACTTGTAGTTCAGTTAAAATTTCTTAAGCAACCATGGGGTTTCCTCTAATTGCTGGAATTTGTTTATTGCAGATTTAAAAAGAGAGAAAGAAGAGAGAGAGAGAGAGAGTAGCTTGAGTGAGATCTAATGAAGAGGAGATACGTAACCCAAAAGAACAACCGGATTCAGATTCCAACCAGGTCGTAAAGGTTTTAAGTGAACCCATGAGAGATACCATATTAGGGCTAATATAATGTGGAGATTTTTTTTCTCTCTTTTTGCCGCTAGGATAAAATCGTAAACTCAATATAATCACAAACAAATCACGTAAAAATAGTTTCATTTTTGGGTATGATTAAACCCAGTTAGAGACCCGAATAAGATTCATTTTTCTCTGTCAGCATCTCTAGTTACATGCTATTCTTTTTTCTGAGTTTCAATTTTGAGCACGCATCAACCCAACCGTTTAGTTTCTCTTACCAACTCATATATCTCTTTATCTTGAAATAGATTTGGGGTCTGTTTGATTGGTCGTGGGAAAAATTCCCACGTCAAACATTACCGTCAAAATTCCCTGATATCCGTTTGCTTGGTTAAGTTGGGGGCGTAAAAATTCCAGTGTAAAAATGTTTCTCGCGAAACATTCCCTGACCCACCCCTAAAAAAAATTCCCAGACTCCTTTGCGTTCTCTTCTCTTCTCTTCTCCCTTTTTTCTCTTCTCTTCTCCCTTTTCTCTTCTCTTTCCTCCATCATTCACAAGCACCATCTCTCTCCTCCATCATTCACAAGCACCATCTCTCTCCTCCATCATTCACAAGCAGGGATTTCATCAAGGTAATGAATAGATTCAAATCGACTTGATTGTGGGATTATTAATTCGATTTTTTTTTAAATTGATTTTGTTCTCCAACTCTCCATTTTTAGATTGATGGAATACAATGAAAAATATGTTTAGATTTTTCTTATCTTCTTCCCCCTAAATCACTCTCTTTCTCTGTATTTCTCATTTAGAATGAAATTGTTTTTTTTCTTAAATGAACCTTCATCATATTAGCTTTAGATTTCTCATTCCTTCTTCTCTCTGTTTCTACACTTACTATAATGAGATTGATTTGAGTGCATTTTGAATGTGGGTTTGAATGAAAATTGGATTTTTGAAAATGGGTTTTTGATAGATCTGGTAATGAGATTGATTTGAAGGTTTAAAAAATAAAAGTGGTTATTAATTTTAAACTTGAATTTGAACGTTTCAATTTTTGTATATCAAATCTTCTCTAATGAATCTCTCTTTGTTTGTTAATGGGGTTTTAGGTTAAGCTGGCGAAGGAAAAAAAAAAGTCGAAAGGAGAAGCCAGAAGGTATGTATTTTTTATTTGTGAATTGTTTATTGATCTTCGTCACCACAAATTTAAAATACAATACTTATGTGGTTTAACACATTCTAAACGAATCGATATCCTAATGGTACTATTGCTGTCGAAAAACAAGTAGTCCTTATCGTCGTGCTAAATAAGTAGTCTTTTGTGTATAATTTTGCGTACTTGCACGCCTCATAGCATCTTGAGTGAAAATCATTTTTGCCGTAGATGGAGTGTGGATCAGGCGACTTGAAGCAGAAATTGAGTTGACAAAAAATTTAATATTCTCTCTTTTACCATTTTGTTAAACACCAAAATACCTACGCAATTTTACCATTTTGTTAAACCATGTCAAGGTTTGGATTAATTCACTAAAGCTTGTCAAATAAAGAAAACTTTTTAGCGTGTTTTTGTGTCAAGTGTACAGGAGTACTTAATTTCTAGTATTAGTATTTGTTATGCTGGCAAACATGCCTTGTTACAATGGATTGGAATTTCGTTTGTGATTAGGATTATATGTTAAGTATTCAATACTGAAGTTTTAATTTAATTGGAGAATATTTCGCGACTGTTGCTATCTGTTCACCACCAGCAAAACACAAAAATTATCATTATTTTGATTTTTTTTTTTTTTCAATAATCATTTTTATATATATCATTATTTGAATAAGGTTACAGAACATACTGTCTCTAACCAGTTGGTTTTGGAGCCAGTCAGGGGAAATAGAATAAGTTTTAGAAACAATGGAGCTCAGATCAGTATGATGAGCTAGGAGGTGAGCCGCATGATTTCCCGACCTATAGCAATGTTGAAATATTATTACATCAAAACTAGGGAAAAGTAAAATGGTTTGTTCTATAATAGCAAGGGACAACCAGAAAAGCGAGTGATGTTTTTAATTTAGTTCATCTGCCAAACTTTTGTTGTTTGTTTCTACTTCAATTAGCTTCAGTTGTTGTTGTTGCGGCCCATTGAAGGGCTACCAGAAGAGCTCTGCATTCAGATTCCTCTGCACTTCCAGCTCTGCCAGGCTTGTTACCTGCACTTATAAAAGTACCTTTGTCATCTCTGAGAACATATCCCATACCCATTGGATTTACACATGAATCAAAGCTTGCATTAACATTAAGCTTCAGAAAATTTCTTTTTGGTGGTATCATGTATCCAAGTTGCAGTATATAAGTTCCCTGTGTCTATGCTTATCTCATTGCATCTTTTAGAAAGAAATTGTGTCACATGTTCATCAATCATGTATGCCACAGTTTTAGGGTGCCAGGTTTTTTTATTTCTGAAAAATAGTTAGGCATCTAGACTTCCATATTAACCAGGTTAATGTCACACAAGTGCTAGACCATTTAACATTGTCAGTAGTCCAAATGATTGGGGGGGAGAAACCACAGTTTTATCCAACTCTCAAAAGTCAGAGATTGGAAGGAGGTGAGTCTGATATTATAGCAGTTGTGAAGCCAAACTTCTCGAGTGTAAGGACACTCTAGGAGAAAATGTTTGATGGTTTCTATTTTTACTAAGGTGATCACCATAAAATCCATTTCTTTCTCATTAGTGTGATGCTCCATTTTTCTGATATCCTACCAAATTACTTATACAATGTCTACAAGTCAAATACAGAGGTAACCACTACCCAGTAGTCCAGTACTTATGTCATATATGTTTAATAGACTATTATTACAGTACTTTTTTTTTTCATTGATGATTCCTCATTTATAAATTTGCTTTCCAAGCTGTTTTCCTGCACAGAGTCTACAGTCATCATTTCATTTAATTTGTGTTTTGTAATTGACGAAAATCTATTTTGTTTCATTGAATGTGAATTGGTTCTTATTTAATTTTTTTTTTTGTTTGGATTTTAGTCATATAACGGAATGCCCACTCTAGAACAAAAACGACGTGCAGCTGCCGCTCTTATGACTATCCTCATGAATTTTTCTATTCTCTATTGTCGTTTACGTATGAGGAGGTTTCTTAGGGGTCCTTATAGAAATAGAGATCAAGAGAGGTCGGCAATACTTGAAAGAATGTATAGTGAGAGTGATCGGATTTGTCATAAAAACCTAAGACTAAAAATAGGCCCATTTAATCGACTATGTGCTCGCTTGCGTTCTTATGGGTTAGTGGATAGTCGTTTCGTGTCAGTGAAGGAGCAAGTGGCCATTTTCTTGTATACGGTTGGTCATGATACTCGTCTATGTAATTCTGAACTTCATTTCTTTCGATCAACCCAAACAGTCAGTCATTACTTTCATGTGGTTCTGAGAGCATTACTTAAACTCTATAAAGATGTTGTGAAACCCGCCACAAAAGATAATTCTCCAGCCGATGGAAGCTATAGGCAGCCTTGGCATCATCACTTCAAGGTGAGTTGTCCGTGAAATTGGCAACCAAATATATACTTCTAAGTTACTTTACTGAGGATGCTAAAAGTAAGTGGTTTATCTAATATAGGATGCTATTGGCGCGATTGATGGGACACATATCCCAGCAAATATACCTTTGATTGATCAACCAAGCTATCGAAATCGTAAAGGGTTTATTTCTCAAAATGTCTTGGTTGCATGTACTTTTGATATGAAATTTACATATGTAATGGTGGGGTGGGAAGGATCAGCACATGATGGACGTTTGTTGAGGAGTGCAGTTGCTCCTAGGGAACGGAGGTTAACGGTGCCCACTGGTAGTATATAAATACCCTATACTAATATAATTATACTATTATGAAAATATTGATTAACAATAAAACTTTTAAACTTGATAGGTAAGAAAAAAGCGGCTTTGGCTGGAATCCCAACACTCAACTGTTCACAGCGGATGACGAGGCTTGGAAAGAGTTCATAGAGGTATTATAATTGATTTATTTGATTAAAATTGCTAACATCACTATAATTGATTTATTTGGATTGTTTTCAAGCATTGACTTGAGAATATACATGTTGTAGCCTTGTAGGGTTACTGGGTATGAATTATACACATTCACACTGTCAGTCTTACATCTGTTGTTATATATCTTCCAATTTTTAGGATTTATTGAGATGTTTCTGTATGTAATTTTTTGTTTCATAGGACTATTTAATTGTGATGCTTGAACATTTGTGTGTTTGGTCGATCTACCTTTGCTGTGTGCCTGTCTATGTGACACAATGAACCAACTAGACTTCTGTATGAACTGGATGAACTTTATTTATTACAGTCAATTAGATAAATGTCTGGATGAAGTTGCTCTAAGATCAATTATAACATTAAGAAAAGTATAGTATATATTCTCAGAGAATGTAACCTGTTAACAAAATTAATGAAGGTGTTTTGTTTACTTGTAGGCAAATCCTAATTTAAGAGGGTATCGCTCAAGGCCCGTACCTTATTATGATGATTTGGACATCTTATATAAAGAAGAAAAGGTTACAGGACTTCATAGCTATGAAGGATCTGAGGTCTCTACGCACTCTAACAATTCTGAGCACGGTGAGTAAACATTTTCATTGATATGTTATATTTTTTGTCTGCAACTTGTTCTTTAAGGTAATTAAGTCAACAAAAATTTCATGTGAGCTATTTTGCTATTAGTTGAAGCTATGTCCATGATCAGTATTCAACATCCATTCGTCACAAGTCAAGAAATTAACATACAGTGATACCAGATTATGTGCTAACGAATTGAATTTTGTTCAAGTTTTGACCCCCATAGTTTAAGAAATAGTGGCCCCATGCATTGTACAAATACATAAATTTGATGTTTTTTCCTTGTTTGGAATTTATAGATATTCACCGCAAGGATATGGAGGTTACTAGTGCAGATGTTGTGACACCTAATGAGAGACGTAAAAGGAAATGTTGGGCAAGAGAGGACAATGAAGAGAGAGTTTTGATGATGGGGATGGTTGAGGCCGCAAAAGAGGTAGCTGCAGCACTAAGGCCACAAAAGTGTGACAAGATCGAGCTTGCTTTGAGTCAACTTCCGGATATGACCGAAGAAGACATACTAGATGGCATGGACCTCCTTGGGCCAGATCCTCAACTTGCAGAGATCTTTCTTGGCTTAAGTGATGAAAGGAAGAAGGGATGGTTGTGGAGAAGATTGAAACGCACGATGTAGGGATGGTTGTGGAGAAGATTGAAACACAAGAAGATGCGCAGTATATGGTTATGGATTTGTAGTGAAACGTGCAATATATGGATTTGATCTTTCATTTTTCTTTTGATATGCGGTTGGATTTGTGTATTGTGTTAACGAATTTGTTTTTTGTTAGATTTGGTATACTGTTGTGTTAAAGGATATGCTGGTTGGATTTATTGTTGTGTTAAAGAATATGTTGGTTGGATTTATTGTTGTGTTAAAAGATATGTTGGTTGGATTTATCGTTGTGTTAAAGGATATATTGCTTATGATGAAAAATAGAGTTTTTCCTAGGTAATTATTTTTTGTGTAATCAAACAGTCAAAAATATTACCTGGGAATTATTTTTTGTGTCTAATCAAACAACCAAAATCTTTCCCACATAAAATTTTCCCCCATTTCTTGTGTCCAATAAAACAACCCATTAGTGGGAATTATTTTATGTGGGAATATTTTTAACTGTAAAAATTCCCACTTCAATTATTCCCACTAATCAAACACACCCTTGATCTCTCTTCTCTGTACCTCTTTTTCTCCTTCTTCCACACTCAATTCCTTCGTCTTCTTCCGCACTTTCTTCCATCCACTTTTATTGATTTCATTTTCAAGAAGATGAAGTAAAGTGATGGCAGAATACCATTATCAGTTCATTAAAACCCAACTTACAGAAAACTTCTAATTACAACGTTTCCACAAACCAAATTAGATTTAATAATCTTTAGGTTAGATTAGATTGAAAATCAACTAATTTGCTATGGTTTTGATGGAAGTAAAAGAAATTGGCTTTGTTATTCTCTGTCTTATCCAGTTCATAATTTTTGATGGGGTTAATAATTCCTGAAGAATAACACTTTAACCCATAACATACAAATTATATAAGTTTCACATGAATTTTACTTTTTTAAAAATATAATGTTTTTTCATTAACTCAAATAATTGTGATTTTCACTTTCCACCATTAGATTATATATCAAAGCTTTAATTTCTCAATATGAGTTCTGATTGAATTAAACATTGTAAACCATGATGGAGATTTGTTTTCTTTTGAAATTAGATTAAAATTTTAGTTGCTAAGAACTTGATGTTGTTGGAATCTGATCTGTTTGCAAGTGATAAGAGAAAAGACGAATATGCTAACACAGAGGGAGAAAACTGGGTTTCAAACTGGGTTTACTTGAACCCGTTAAAGAAAACCATATTTACGTGAGGTATTTTCAAACCTATAATACTACAGAAAAATCTTGAGTCTGCATACGGACAGACCGTACCTGAGCCCCTCTGTATATATATATATATATATCCTCTCATCTTTATTCACCTCATATCAATAAAATAATACTCAACTCTCCCGTGGGCATAGGCATAATTGTCGAACCACGTCAAATTATGTGTCTCTTAACATATATTTTACAAATTTCATGTCGTTCTTTATTTAGTAATTTTATATATTTATGTTGGCATCGATTGTTTGTGATCGAACAAAAAGCTTCGTGTTCATCATTAACAAATCTTTATGTTTGGAACTTCGACTCAAAAAACAAGATTGATAATTTAGAATTTACAATTATTAATGGGGGGCTAATCAATTTGATAAAGCGATTCACTATCAACAGACACACTATCATTATTTTTTTCTCAATAGTTGAAAATTCACATGATCGAGCTAAGTTTCTGATCAAACTAATTATCTATATTCACTATGCAAATATACTTGTTTTTCATAATTTGTTGTCATTCCACTCAAATTACATTTCAGTTACATAGTAAATTTTCATGATATCATTGTTAATCAGTTACAACCACTTATCATGAGCCATATGGATCACATATGCCATCCAAGCCTACTGATCATCATATGTGCACTTCTTTGTATCCACTCCGTTTATATAAGTTGATTGCTACATTTTTCTACAATCAATATCATATATAGATGCCAAAAATCATAATTCACGTTGCCACGCTTACTTTCTCTATTCATAAGTTTTTACCAATTTATTTCTATTAACAAGCATAAAATTATGCTGACCTCACAAGTAAACTAGAATCATCAAATTGGCCAAATTTTTTACCCAACTGACATGTAATAGTTATGATCTTGCATAATTACATGTGGTCATTTAAATTTATTTGATCATCTATTAGTTATGTTTTTATGACTATTTGACCATTGTCAAATAAATCTGAAGGTAATTAAACAGTCATTCAATGCTTCATCTATCATACACTCATACTATTATTATCTCTATCATTTTTATATATTATTTGTTAGTTCATATGATTATAATTGTATAAGACTGGGGGCTAACTTCAACCCCCCCAAATACTAGTTGTTTATTCAAGTTTCAGGAAATATTAAGCTCGAGGATGAGACTTTTAACATTGATTTTCATCCCTATCATATGAGCCCATTTTTCTTAAAATTTATACCGACTTTGTGTTTCTCATTCAAACCAAATCTCAAAGCTTTACAAAGGAAATTGGAATAAATGTTAGGTCTTTCATGTGCATAGGAATATCACGTCAAATCAACACAAGAAATAATACCTCAATAGCACTATCCAATGTCAATATTGTCATCAAAATACGACATCCAGACTCAATTCAAAAGCAAAAGCTCACAGAAGCAAACGCATATAAAGTCATAGTTTGATTGAGAATTAAAGCGCACATGAAACTTTTAACCCAAATTCTAAGTCATTTTTCCATAATGCATTACATTCTCAAAATCCATTTACTACTTTTTACCAAGTTGACCAATTTCAGTCAACTTACTAAGAGGGTGCTATGTGAATATATAGACATATCGAACTAATCAAGTTTAGGCTTATTTTCATCGAGCTCGCTCGAGCTCAAACCTATTTCCAACGATTTGGCCCGCCCGACATGCAATACAACTCATAGTCCAACTTGGTCCAACTTGATGACTCATGAGCTCGTGTGGCGCTTATGTAGCGATTCCTACTAATGCCAACAATTACAAGATCAATAATACCAAATATACTTCATTATTATTTATCCGTTATTTGTTCATTATAAAATCATCGTGATTTATATCACATGTGTTCAATTGTAATTCCCAATATATAAAAGGATTTATTTCATATAAAAGAGGACTCATGTTCTTTCCTCTCATCTATACTCACCTCATATCAATAAAATAATACTCATCTCTCCCATGGACGTAGGCACAATTCCGAACCACGTAAAATCATGTGTCTATTTACATACAAATTCCATGTCGTTTTTTACATAGTAATTCTATGTATTTACATGTGCTATAAAATGTAAATAAAAGCTTCACTCTTTAATGCCATGGGACTATGGGAATTATCGAGTAAGATATGTTGTAAATCTTGGTACTTCTTCTAGTTGGTCTTGTAATGTCTCTTTTGAACTAAACAACATCTTATCTGCTGATCTTATAGGGAGAGCTTCCCCCGATTGTGAAGTTTTTTTTTCTTCAAGAGATTTCTTAGCACTTTATCAAAAAGAATCTTTAATATAAACTAAAGAATTGTAGTTTATACTCTCATGATCTTAACCACTTATGGTGAATAGAGATTCATGGAAAAATCATTTGGACGTTTTTTACGGTTTTGAAGGATGGTATAGCCTTTAGTAGATTTGCTGTCAAAAGGAGGATGCTAAGATTCTTTAAAGAAAAGCGAATTAGAAGACAACACACCATAGAAAGATGAAGATTAATTTTAATGTTTTAATTAAGTTTAGGAGCCGACTATTAGCCAAGACAATATTTGCTATTGCAAAAGGTGTTTATTCATTCTAGACTTATTTACCCTCAGATATATTAGTATTATTTTTTTCTTAATTTGGGGTATCTTTATTTTTCAAAATCTCTTCACGCTTAATAAAAATTTCAACAAATCCAAAATATAAAATTATTTGAGTATCTTGTTCAAATCCCACTAGGGTTCATTTTTTTTTTTTTTTTTATTGGCAAGCAGGGTTGAGGGGACCCTTACCCCTTTAAATTACGTGTGGAAACTTATATCAACAATCAGGTGTTGACGTGTTTCGAACCCACAACCTCTCCACTTTGTGAGAGGGGTGCTACCATTGAGCCACATGCTCATTCGCATATCCCACTAGGGTTCATTGCACTTATACGTGGTATTGTTTTATTTATCCCACAAATCCCACACCAAAAAATACAACAAATAATATCTAGGGTAGATTTAATTGATTAAATCTAAAGAGCAAATAAATCTAATAAAAAAATGCACCTTTGCAATAACAAATATTGCCTTGGCAATAGCCGGGTCCTAAAGTTTATTGCACTGATTAATATATTTTAATAAAAAATTGTGATTTATTATGATGTCTTAAGCTTAAGCTTTGTGTTAGAAAAAAAAAGTTGTAACGTTAAGGACCAACAACAAAATTCTTTAAAAAAAATACAGCTAAAAGACACCAAATATACAAATGAATTGATCTCCTGCTTCAAGAGGGTCTTTATTTTTGTGCATCAAGTATCCTTCATGTGTTATGTGGCAAAAATACTCATGTAATGAGCACATATTGACTCGAACTTATGTACTGAAGTAGGATATATGTGCTAGTTGACATCATCCTACTTATCACCTTTTCTAAATGAATGAAGTATCAAGTATGTAATTTTGTAAATGATATGTTCAATAGTTTGGATTTTTTTTTTCTTCTAATGCTTTTTATTTGATGTCTTGATAAATTGCCTATAACTAATGCAACCACTACTCTGCAGGATCATCATTAGTTTGTTGTTATCTTGCGTGTAATGATAATGGAGACTATCTTTCCTTCAAACCAATAAGATATGTTGATGCGAACCTGAAATCTAAGCAAACTTTGACGTCGTGTCATATAAATATCTTACATTTTGAGAGTGGTTTTGTATATATTATTTGAACTTAAAAATGTAATGGTATATTAGTTTATGAATATTTTTTTTGCGGAAGTAGTATAAAGTTATATTTATTTTGGAACAATAATTTAATGCGTAGATTTAAAAAAAAAAAATTAGATAAGTATTTTGATATTTTGGATATCTTGCAGGTCTTGACAGGTTGGTTTAGGTTTACCCGCGAAATAACGAATAGAGTTTAGGTATGAAAGTATATACCCATTAACATAATAGGTTGGGTTTAGGCTGTTAGACCTGCCAACCCGTTAAACCCGATATGAAACTTACCCAACCCAACCCCGATTTTCACCCCTACATACCACATGCGTAGTAAGTTTTTTTTTTTTTTTTTTTTAGTTTTACGCATTTATGTTTTACAAGTACATACAACATACATGAAATAGATATTGTTATATGAGATGGATAGAGTATATCATATGTTTTAAGTTGACCAAAGTATAATTAAGGATTAATTATGTGTCCTATAACCTACAAACCTCTTACCATAAAAGAACTAGTTAGAGATAAAACCAACTATACGATAGAACAATGTTGGTTTGCTTTATAAGATTTTTTATTCGGTGGAATATATAAGATTTTTTCTTTTTTCCTTTATATATATATATATATATATATATATATATTGTAAATGTACTTAAGTTAGAATGTGGTCGGAAAATGAGGAAGAATGACGATGATTGAAGAAGAAGGGATTTGTGGAGAAGAAGTGGTTGAGCTATCACAAGGTGATATGTGTCTACGTATCTGAGAGTAAACAGGTCCCAAAATCAAGTCAACGTAGTTCCTTTTTATAGGTGATTTGGGACAACGACTAGTAATTAATGATCCAACGGTTAGATCATTAATGGTGCAAATGTCTTGGGGTTTAATGAGAAAGATATGTAACTGATAAGAGATTTGCTATGAAGAACTGAGCCCAGGAATAGCTAAGAAAACCCCAGGTCGGATGAGGTCGGATGATTTTATGTTCAAGTCCGTATGATGGGCGTTCAACATGGGAGTCAATAAGATATGAACTCGATTGATGTCGGATGAAATAAGTGATAAGTATTTGGAGATCCGAGTAAGAGAGAGCTCGGTAATAGGTATATACATAGCCCCTTTTCATTCAGATTGACAGAAAAAAGTGTATACGAGTTGACTTCGATTTGAATGAAAAATAAAGTTAGATTGCTGGAGATATGTAGCTTTGAGTCGAATAGATAGTGTAGTAAAGTTTGTTTTTTGTACTTGTTTTGTGTTGAATTTTTGAACGAAATGGTGCAACGCCTTATTCATTTTTTGGAGATTCGTTAAATGAAAGGTCTCGATGCCTTGTTCAATTTGTCGAGATTTTATTTAAATTTGAACGAAAGGGCGCAATGCCTTGTTCAATTTTCTGAGATTCCTTGAACGAAAGCTCCCGATGGCGTGTTCAATTTTTCGAGATTCCATTCGATTTTGAAGGAAAGGGCGCAATGCCTTGTTCAATTTTCCGAGATTCATTAAACGAAAGGTCCCGATGCCTTGTTCAATTTTTTAAGATTCCATTTGATTTTGAATGAAAGGGCGCAATGCCTTGTTCAATTTTTAGAGATTCCTTGAACGAAAGGTCCTGATGCCTTGTTCAATTTTTCAAGATTCCATTTGATTTTGAAAGAAAGGGCGCAATGTCTTGTTCAATTTTTTGAGATTCACTGAACGAAAGGTCCCGATGCCTTGTTCAATTTTTCGAGATTCCATTCGATTTTGAACGAAAGGGCGCAATGCCTTGTTCAATATTTAGAGATTCCTTGAATAAAAGGTCCCGATGCCTTGTTCAGTTTTTCGAGATTCCATTCGATTTTGAACGAAAGGGCGCAACACCTTGTTCAATTTTTAGAGATTCCTTGAACGAAATGTCCTGATGTCTTGTTCAATTTTTTAAGATTCCATTTGATTTTGAACGAAAGGGCGCAATGCCTTGTTCAATTTTCGAGATTCCATTCGATTTGGAACGAAAGGGCGCAATGCCTTGTCTTAACATTGATAATCTCAGTGAATTAGATTTCTAGAGCCCCTAGATTATATTAGTGAGGGGTCTATAACAGTAGGAAAAAAAATGAGTTTGTTATTCATTTACCAGATTTTGTTGTAGTCGATCGAAATATGAACCTTGAGTACGTAGTTGGTTATATATGCGCTCGAGTGTAACACTTGGTCTGAAACTTAGAACATATCATTAGTATCGAGGGTCTTGTGAATTATGCCCAATATAATATTGAATGAAACATAACATTGAAAAATTATCAGATGGGAATTTGAGATTGAGATCAATTCCAAATATTACTGACCTGTACTTTAAAGTGAGCTACACCAAAAATAATAGTTAGTATAGCAAAATGGGTATTGTTGAAATTAGACAAATATTTAGCCCCAATATTATAAGTGGTAATATGACAAGTGCATATTAAACAATTATTGTATTTGTAGTAGTAAGTGGTAACATCAGATCAAAATAATATGTGGATAGATTGAGATGAATAATTTCATTTGATTACTATTAGCCATTGGCTGAATTAGTTATTGTCGGTATAAGGCAACGATTATTTGGTTGGCATTAAACCGACGTGGGATTTATGACAAGTTAAATGAGTTAAACAGAATATAAGATGGGTATAAATAATTTTTATACCATATATTAAAGTAAACATATAGGAGCATAGTAATGGTTGTGACATGTAAGTGATTACATGTGTATGGTGAGACATAGATATTAGATACAACAAATATATGCTATAAATGCAATTTGTAACTCTTCACAAAAAAAGTTAGCTTTATAACGGTTGGTTTGACCAAATCTAAAACAATGAAATAGTAACAGACATATATTCAAGTATCATTAGAATATATCATTAAAGTGTAGCAATTATAATGGCCATCAATTAGCCAAGAAACATGCACATGAGAGAATTAAACCATGGGTGGTTAATGAAATGCCTAATAACATGGCAATTTGAACCATGAGATGATTAGTAGCAAATAAATGGGTATGATTGATTACACATTTACACTATCAGTGAGATGACATGCCACTGAAACATGAGTATAAACATGAAATGTACTTTGAAAATCATATGCAACAACTATAAACAATATCTGATTCAGGTAGATTGATCAGTATATTATTTGATGTAAATAGCTCTTTATATGAAAATCATATATAAAGTAATTAATATGAATAATGTTTGGTATAAGTAAATGAGCCCTTTAATTAGAAGTAAATAGCTTTATATGGTCAATGAATATGACCTTAATTGTAAATTTGTAACTGAACTACTAATAATGGAAAATGACCACATCTTTGAGAATGAACATGAATGTACGTATAATTTATACTGGTGTATATGAATGTGACTTTACAATTGTTAATCCATGGAATAAAGCAATTGTTAGAGCACCAAATGTAATTGGTGTCATCATAAAATTCAATTTGATCAAGAAAATGTTTTAATAATCAGTTTATGCACTTATGTATGTGGTGATATATTAGACTATTAAGACTGGTGTGGTACTGAGTTACCAGAAATCAACATAATCAGATGCATACAGACACATAGAATTTGTTGTCATCTTAATCAAGGTAGTGGATAATTTTATAAGTACCTAGACAAATGAAAAACAATTTTAAAAATTTATAATTTTAGTGGTAACAACCATGTAAAAGCTTTGAAGTCTACTAGAACACCAAGAACTGTTCTTGCAAATAGACATTAATGTGTGTATAGTGCAGTAAAAATGAATTCCATTCTAGTGATGGATGATATAGAATATTATGAAATTCGTGTATATAGTATACTAGTAGAATAGGAGATTGTCACGATACTGATAGCCGGTTGGTTATTAGAAATGAATAATAAGAAATCTGTAAAGTAACTTATCTGGAGTGTCAATTTGGGGATGCTTCAATGTTGTGCTCATTTGTTGAACATTCTTCAAGTAGTGTGTCTGTTGATTGTTCCATTAATTTGACAAGCCCCCAACTTGTATTTTGAGTAAAACTATATTGATTTGTTGAGGATGAGGTTGATGTTTGATCCCCTTAGTCAGTACCAATGTAAATGTAGTTAAATTAGAATGTGGTCGAAAAATGAGGAAGAATGACGATGATTGGAAAGGAAGGGATTTGTGGAGAAGAAGTGGTTGAGCTATCACAAAGTGATAGGTGCCTACGTATCTGAGAGTGAGCAGGTCCCAGAATCAAGCCAACGTAGTTCCTTTTTATAGGTGATTTGGGACAACGGCTAATAATTAATGACCCAACGGTCAGATCATTAATGGTGCAAATATCAGGGGGTTTAATGAGAAAGATATGTAACTGATAAGAGATTTGCTATGAAGAACCGAGCCCGGCCAGGAATAGTTAAGAAAGCCCCAAGTCGGATGAGGTCGGATGATTTTATGTTCAAGTCCGTATGATGGGCGTTCAACATGGGAGTCAATAAGATATGAACTCGATTGAGGTCGGATGAAATAAGTGCTAACTCGGTATTTGGAGATCCGAGTAAGAGAGAGCTCGGTAATGGGTATATACATATATTCATTCATGTAAGGCATTTAATCTCATTACGATCTATTTTACACAAAATATTGATAAATTTTTCGGTGTTGTGTTATTATGTTCATTTTTTAAAAAAGAAATTTAAATTTCATCCACAATGATATAATATGTAGATTGTTTCTATGCAAGCTACCAATTTTAAACTCACAATCAATATCCATAATTCTATATTTGTATGCTCACAAATGCCATGCACACCAGACAACTCTCTAAATTAAATCACCAATGTTAAAGTAGAAGTCGAAATTATTATCTCAATAAATGACAATAAATTTTGTAGAGCAAATACCTTTTCCAACAAAGTCAACTAAGTTTGTGATTGAAAAAATGGTTAGAAGGGGGATGGTGATTTAGGAAGAAGAAGAGGTTGCATATGAGATGCTACCAACATACATAAGTTATAAGATGAAACCATACTTTTCGTACTTTAGAAAAAAAAAAAAAAAAAAAAAAAAGATGAGTTTTATTCATAACACCGTAAGAGAAACCCCCTAAAACATAAAATCATATCTTTGGTAAAGATATCCTAGATTATTTTTCAAAGATCTCTATCTCTACCTTGTCTATCAAACATTCAACCAACTAGAAAACCCTAAGAGAATTATAATCCCCACTTTATCAAATAAATAAATAAATAAAATTACCATCCCCTAGTTAGCACAATTGAGTGTTAATGATCTTATTAAAACAAGTTTACCACAACATTTAGCACATGAGCCAGTAGCTCAACTATTACATCCCTCTCCAGATGTGAAAAAGTTGTGGGTTTAGCAGTTGATTGTTTGATAAAAAGTTTCCTCATGTAATTTAAAAGGGGTTGGGTCTCCTGCCGATAACAAAAAAAAAAAAAAAAAAAAAAAAAATCAACCTAAATCCCCATGCAAGCACATTGATTTGGTGCACCTTAGAGCATTCCCAATGCAGGGTGGATTTATCCACCTCCACATAGGCGCCACATATGCGCCACTAGGATAAATCCACCTTGTTGACTCAAGGTGAAACTCTACAAGGTGGAGAGTTCCCAAGGGAAGGTGGACTCTATGTTAAAAAAGAAGTGGATTTTTTAAAAAATCCGCACGGCATGTCACATGCCGTCCCAATTTTTTTGCAAATGAATAGGGAGACGACATATGACATGTCGTTCGAGAGACCAAAAGTTTTAAAACACTACGTAAAATTTTTAAAAAAAACGGACGGCATGTGACATGCCGTCCAGTTCTACCACCTGTGGGATCCCATTTTTGAAAATCCACCTTTCCTTGGGACATTATTTTGAGTTTCAAGGTGGATTTATCCACCCCACCCTCAAAATTCACCCCCACGTAGGTCCACCTAGGCAAAATCCACCTCAAAGAGAGAGGTGTATTTGCACCTGGGTGGTAGTCTCCCAACGCAGAGTGGTGTTTTGGAGTGCATTTAAAAAGCGGACGACATGTGACATGCCGTCTGCACTTAAAAAAAAATTTAAACATCCGGACGGCATGTCCCATGCCGTCCCTTTTTTCATGTCGTCCGTGTTTATTTTAGTCCAGACGGCATGTAACATGCCGTCCGTATGTTTTTAAGCCCAAACGGCATGTCACATGCCGTCCGACTTTCATATGAAAACCAAAAAATTCGAAACAGTAGACAGATCTTTTTCTTTCTTTCTTCCTTTCTTTCTTTTTGCCTCCATTGTTATCTTCCCCAACCTTTCTTATCTTTTCTTGTTGTTTTAATTTATCTAAAATGTCAGACCTATTTAAACCAGTATCTAGATGGTTAAATAGGAAGAAGATGACCCATAAATCAAGTAGAGGGTCATCTTCAACACCTCTTAATCTCAATAACGAAACAATTGATGAAAATGAGGCATTTGTGCCGCATTTACAATTTCCCGACCCAATTGCACCCAATTTGCATCCTACCCTTTGCCCAAGTAGAGAGACACATGTTACCTATAAAATGGAGAACACACAGGTAAGAATTTACAATTTTTTTTACTTTATTTAGGGGTTTGGTAGTGTTGTTTATAAAGTGTTTGATTAAATGCACAATAGAAATAAAAATACATAAACGAATGTCGTTTTCATTGTTTTATTGTTTGTTAATTGTTTTTTAGAATTCGGACGGCATGTTACATGCCGTCTCTAGGTTTTTTAAATTCGGACGACATGTAACATGCCGTCTGTATGTTTTCCTAATTCGGACGACATGTAACATGCCGTCTGTTTGTTTTTAATAAGCGGACGGCATGTGACATGCCGTCTGGTTCTACCACCCACAGGTGGATTTGAAGGTGGATTCTCCCACCTTCAAATCCACCTGTGGGATCCCACTTTTGAAAATCCACCTTCCCTTGGGACATTATTTTGAGTTTCAAGGTGGATTTATCCACCCCACCCCCAAAATCCACCTTGCATTGGGAATGCTCTTAGGGCCTGTTTGATAACCGGGGAATAAAATGGGATGATTTACCGGTAAATTTGGTCAACCGAGTAAAACCAAGGTTTGGGGAATGGTCAACCAGGTAGAAAATAATTTGCCGGATTCATCTATGTTTGTTAACATCTTGGGTAAACGTTAGGTAACAGAAATCGCCGAATTAACTGGTGTTTGATAACGTTTTGCATACTTGGTGAATCACAAATAACTATGGGTCATGGACTCTTTGATTGTGATATGGGCATTATCCATCCATATTGGACTACGGCCCAAGTACAATAAAGGGCTATTCTTGTAACATATGAAGCATAACTATGGGCCATAGACTATTTGAATTTGATATGGGTCATTAAAAATGTATATTATCCACACCTTATTGTTTATATTCTCAGATTCTACCGTTAAGGTTCAAATATCTTTGATTTGTGTTTTAGAGTTTAGAATAATTATAACGTTCTGCAGCTTGGATTAAAAATCTATTATGGTCAATTTTCTAAGCAACTGAATGATTAAAACATTATATAATACATGTATGTGCTTAATTAGACTTCATCATCTTGTCAGATTTTGAAAAGACTAATACTGCTTGTAATTGTGAATTAAGTCTGGCAATTATTTGAAAGGAATCATTAGACGTGCGAAATGGAAGATGAAGTTGACCCCCTTGCTTTGCCACAGATTAAGGCCTACTTCCACTTCCTTTCCTGTCATATCAGATGCTGGCAATTCTACTTTGTTCACAATGTAATAGAATAAAAAGAGCTTTAAGGTCAAACTCGAGGTTGGTAACACGTCTATACAATTGTCAATGGATCTTAAAATAAGAGATTACACCTCAAGTATATAATCACAAGTTTTCTGTCGTCTTAAAAATATTCGATGAGCACATCACCATATGATAAAAACTATAATATGACCAGTACTCTAGCTTATAAATGTACATGCTCGACATGTACTTGTGATATTGTCAATACTCAGTACTCTAGCTTAATTTCAGCCATGACTATCAATCATGTAATCAGATCATCTGGAGTTATGGTTCCACCATCGGAATCCATCTGGTACGCTTGATTTCTTTGTAATGGATGCTTTGCCAGTTGTTCAAATGGATGTTCATTCAATCCATGTTTTTAGACATGGACAGGAACCTACCAAGCTTATAAGGGAAGTCTTGTCCAAGGCACTGGTTCCATATTATCCTCTTGCAGGAAGACTCAACAGATTATCTGACGGCAGTCTTCAAGTTAATTGTACTGGAGAAGGGGCATGGTTTATTGAGGCTTCTGCTGATCAAAATTGGCATACCTTAAGCGCAACAATAACAACCCGACACGCAAGCTTTCAATCGATGCGGACCACGGAGCACAGGAAACTACAACATTAAAATGATCCTTGCGTTATAAAAATACAAACAAAAATATGTCGAACAGATCAAACGAACAAAAGAATGAATTACCTGTAAATGTCACAACAACAAACAGTTACATAAATTATCCCCACCACATAGTTCAAACCACCGTTGCGCATAACGAGAAACATACCAAAAAAATAAAACATAAATCAGTTCAAAAAAAAACACACACACATAAATTCCAGACACCAATAGCCCTTTCGACAACATGCTATGTAAATGGAGGAAGAAGACTAATCTAAAATTTAGTGTGTGAAATCCAAGAAATTTGTACTCCCTTGAACAGAAAAAATCCAAGAAACAAGAGAAAGTTCATTAAAACTAACCTTGAAGAAGACAAAGTATGGAACTGCAGAAATAAGCCTCAGATAACTGCAGTTGCTCTTCAGCCTCAACCTAAGAATAATATTACAATTAGACTGTATGACAACTTGCAACTAAACAGTTACATAAAATCTTTTCCATCCAATAAAATCTTCATTAAGCAGGTATAAAGCTTTAGTACTAAAATTCTGTAATTGTAAATACAGAGTCTGACTTATTTGTTGGCAAGTAAAGGATATCTCTTTTGCTTCCCACCCACTTGAATAAAGGGAAAGATGGGGGTGGAGAACCTTAATCAATGACAGCATATGTAACAGCAACTAGTGTGTGATTCCAAGCTTATATAGCAAGGAAAACAGGTTGGCTTATTAAAGCTTGTTCGGACCAACACAAATAAAAAGGAAAGGGAAATCAACAAAAGAAAAAGCAGAAACATATGAGTGATTGTTAGTATACAGTAACAGTTCTAGCATTAACGTGTGTGTTCTATTTTTTATTTTTTTAATAAAAATGAAAATAGAGTTATGGAGTCATGACTTATGAGTTTGCTGGCAATATATAACAGTTTGCTGTATACTGTATGATTTTGGCATATGGAAATTTATCTCTCTGATGAAAGTTGTCGCCATTCACCCGCAAAACATCAAATCCTGAAAATAAAAATTAGAAATGAAGGTCTGCAGATCCCAGGTTCGATAGATACATCATCATGAATGAACCCAGATGCTATAGCATTCTGCTTTGCTTGTTTGTGAAGTTTATTTATTGAAATACTCTGCGACCAGCTAATCTGTACCTCTATAAGTCTATATAGCCACACTAATATTGGCTTATGTGGTTATGGGAAGAAGACAAGAGTTGAACACACATTTATCAACAACTATTAGACTGGACAGGTCTTATGGCGGAGCAATGGTAATTAATGATATGCTGTGGGTTAAGAGTGAGGAAGCATGGCTGTGGGTTATGCTCCAAGGTTCATGTCTGAGGAAGAGTGATGTATCAGGTGACAGAGTCAGGCAGTAGGTTTTTGCAGGTTGCCAGCAGCTGTAGTCTACCTTATTTGGCGTTTGTATGTTTCCTTTAGAGAGTCTAGGCTCTTAAAGGATTTTATCTGACGCTGTAGCTAGTCTGCATGCTTATCAGAATGGTGTCGAGACTATCTACAGCTTTGGTCTTCTCTCGATTACACGACAACCATTACTTTCTTATATTCAGAATTGACTAATCAACATTCAACTTAACATTACTAGCGTAGCTACTACTCTAACAGTCTGACTCATGACCCAAACAATCTTTTCCAAAGTAGAATGTGTACAGACTTTTTGAGTCTACAAAAAACCAATATTACTGCAAATTAAATAATTAACAACACAACAGGTTTGATTTGATTAACCATATCACTGTGACAAAAAAAACAAAAAAAGTTGCAGTTCTTAGTGGATAATATGGAGTAATGTTTATCTATTGAGAAAGTGATTATACTAATGTTAATTAAAGCTTGTTCAAATTGTAGGATGAAAAACCCACCATTTTCAAAAACCCCCAATTACAGAAAAAACCACAATTATAGAAAAAACTCCAATTTTTAATTTCGGTAACAGTAAAACCCTAACCATAAATTTCATAATTCCATGAAATTATGGAAACCATAAATTACAAAATTCTAAATTTCATCAATATAACCAAAAATTCATCATCACAACCCTAAAATTCCATCAACACAACCCTAATTTACATAAATTATACTAACCCCCAAACCCTTAATTACAAAATTCTACAAAATTGAACAAACCTAGCTTAACCCTAAGCTTCAATTTGTGAAAAAAATAGTGTAAAGCAACAAAACATTTCGAAAAATTTGTATAAAACAAAAATGGATAGATGAAATTTGTAAAAAATCGAAAAGAAATTTTAAAGAAGTAGCAAATAAGTGAAAGAAATTGTTTACCTTTTCGAAATAGCAAAGATTTATGCCGCTGTTGTCTCCATCGCGATCGTTGTTTATCGCTTTTTTTTTTTTTTGGTTTCTTCAGATCTGGTCGAATTTGTTTTGAGGATAAAAAGAAAAGTTTGGGCTTTATACCTATGCAAATGCTAACGGGTAAATAGGTCTGGCGAATTTTACCCAACCCCCTCCCGAAACCAATTCATCCGGATAAATCCGATCACGTGCCATTTTTTGGTAAAATGAATTTTGGTTATCAAACAACGGGTAATGTCTGGTCAAACCGAGCAAATAGCATTTACCCGGGTGAAAGCCCATATTCCCCGGTTATCAAACAGACCCTTAGGAGTGAGACCTTGTTGTTGGGCCAACAAGAAGAGCTCCGGCCCAAAGGTACTGGACTGAGACTATATGAAGTTTTTTAAGTTTTAGGTTTTGGATTGTGGTGTTTACCGTCTCTCAGTTATTAAGGCGGCGTCAAGTAAATATCAGATCAATTCAGACAGCTTCTTCTTTCTCCGATCTAAAGAGTCATCGGAATGTCTCAGGTAACGATCTATCCATCCATCAATTCCTCAATTACTTTTGATTCATTCTTAATTAAATAAATTAGGGTTTTCTCAATCAATTCGTGTTTACCTGAATGATATTTATATTTATAGGTTGATAATCGAAATTCTTCAGCAGCTAAACGTGCTCGAACTGATGGTATTATTATTATTATTATTATTATTATTTTTTTTTTAATTATATCATTATCATTCAAATTATAAGATTTGGATCAAATTATGATATATAAATATAGCAGTGATTAAGTTGTTTTTTTTGGGGTGGGGGTGTTTTTAGGTAGTCGTAGAGAAGATGATTGGACATGTCCTAGTTGTGGGAATGTCAATTTTTCATTCAGGACTACCTGCAATATGCGTAATTGTACCCAATCTAGACCAGCTGATCACAATTCGGTAAGCCTATTATGTTGTAATGTCTTCTTTGTGTTTTATTTGGTTGCTATTCAACACATGATAAAAATTCTATTGGTTTGTTAGTTAGAGCCTTACGTCTTGTTATTATTAGATATATATATGAAAGAATGTGTATTTTGAACATAAAGTACAATAAAATTTTGGAAGAGTTTATCTCATTATTATGCAACTATAGTAGCAAAATCAACAGTGTGAATTTATGAACGAATATCCTTCATATTGTAGCCAATAACAAATCAAACATGTTAGGCGACTTTTGTATCTCACCGCTTATGTGCTTTCGATCTTATATTACTTTTATTTATATCTCACCAACTTTTGAACTCACAAAGGAAAATTGACCATTCTTATTCCACCATGTGTCCAAGATTTTCTATGATTTAGCACACGTTACATGAGCTTCCATATTAGTCTACGCTATTGCTATATCTCCTGTCTGAGTCTTAAAATTAGAATTTCAGTGGTACCCATGTTGGAGTTTTGTCGACTTTTCTCCACCTTTCTCCACCTTCGTAATACATACCTTTTGTTCCTACATTGCATTAATATCTAAGAACAATATCTTATAATATAAATTTATTTCAAAAGTTTATACATAGCACATTTAGAAAACTTTTATGAGCTATATCGGGAATAGGGTAATTTTAGAATTAATAAGGACAAGATAAATCTTAAAAGTCATTTGCGCAAAAAATAAATACTAAAATGAGATAAAAAGGCTGGAACTGGAGGAATACCTTAGTTTATCATCCACATTCCATCTAATTGGTCTATTTTACTTCCAGAAATCTGTGGCGAAGTCTCCACATGCTCCCCATGGTTACTCTTCCTCAACTGCCTATGTGGGATCGGGTGTGCCCTCTTCAATGTACTTGAGTGTGCCCCCATATGGTTCTTCTCTCTTTAACGGAACATCTCTTCCTCCATACAATCTGTCATTTTCTGGGGGCTCAGGATATCAGTACGATTATGGCAATCGCCTTTCTGCAGGCAGCCCTTATGGTCCACTTCATATGTCAGCACCGTCACCATATTCAGGTATTTTGTTATGTTCACATTTTATTTTTGTTGACTGGAACTTATTTAAATGGAGTTGATAGAAGATAATTTTCTTTTTGTATTGATTTTTATGGTAAATAGTAAGTTTTCTTTATAATCCTATACCACTTCATTAAATTTGACTTTCAGGTGGGATGTACGGCATGCCTCCACCCCAATTAATGGATAGATATGGGTTGGGTTTGACTATGGGTCATCATGCTGCTATGGTACGTATAAGTGGGTAGAACCTATTGGTAACATGTGAAACTTCGGACCCTTCGTTTAGGTAGATTGACATGTTTCTTAGTAGAAAATTATTCAAATGATCTAGGGTTTGTCTAATAATATAAAGCTCTGTTAATTTACATGCAAGTTTTATTTACTAACTTGCATGGCTTACTTTGTGATGTAGGCTGCAAGACCAAGTGTATATCTGAATGAGAATCCATCTAAAAAAACTGCGGGTGGGTTTTTATCAATCTCCTAGGCATTCAAACTGTTCCTTTACATCTCAAATTGCTGTTTTGTTAAAGTTTGCATTTGTAAACCTTTTTCAGATAATATACGCGACAGTGATTGGAGCTGCCCCAATTGTGGAAACGTTAATTTTTCATTCAGAACTGTATGCAACATGAGGAAGTGCAATACGCCAAAGCCCGGATCCCAGGTTTGTGCTGCTACATATATAACGAATATATGTCTTCTACATGGGGCATGGTTATTAATGTCCACTGGCATGGCAGACGTGCTGTCTCCCATCAATGTAAACAGATTGATGCATAAATCTGTTTGACACACGGGATAGGACATGAAAAGTTTTTAAAATGAAATATTGTTGGCCTTCAACCACACAGCTGGAATGTACTAGACTTTTTTTTTGTAAGGTGTAGGTGGGGGTCCCTGTTTTGCTGTAGTTGTCTGTGTGCATGAGTTGATGTTTAGTGACTTGCTACTGACCTCTCCTGTATACATAGGCTGTAACTCCTTTCAGCTAATGAAATACCTTTGGGCGATACTTAAAATTATGTTGAGCTATATGATAACTACAGAGGAGTTAGACATTTCATATGGGGTCTAACATTTTTCTTTTTATCTTCTAATTTGATTTTTGTTTCAATGTGTTGCAGGTCTCCAAATCTGAGAAAAGTTCGAGTAAGTCTTTACAGATGCATAATAATATACTAAGTTGTTTTGATGCCTTAATTTTATATTAATGTTCCACTTTCCTTGCAGAACCGAAAATGCCTGAGGGTAGCTGGAAGTGTGCAAAGTGCAACAATATAAACTATCCTTTCAGGACCAAGTGCAACCGGCAGAATTGTGGGGCTGAGAAGCCATCTGAGTCGAGTGAGTCTCCTGAGGCAGAAGCATCAGGAGAGGATGATCAGGTTTGTGATGAGACATTTCTGATATGTATGCACACTTGTTTAAAGTGGCTGTTTTCGCTGTTAATTGCAATTTCTCCATACTTAAGAAATCTAAATACATGGAAATTTTATGATCAATTTATAATAGTCTCTTATGAAGATTGCATCGTATTCCTTCTTCTATACTATAATAATAGTGAAAATAACAACAATTTTATATTCATGTATATACTGTAGTCAATTTTGTCCACTAAAGTACCTTGTGTATTGTTCCAGTGAGTACTTAGATCCTTTTGAGGGTTAAGAAGGTCCAGGGTCGTCGTTCAGCATTGCTCAATGTGGTCTCTCAAAGTCAAGAGTCATGTTTGGTCGTCATGTTGCGGCGGTTGTTGAGTTACTCTGCCTTCTCGCTATTCGTGTCATCTTGTTGTATTAGCTGCTATGTTGTCTGTGCTGGTTTGCTCCCTGGGACATGGTATTTGTGGTCTTTATGGATCCTTCTTATATGTGTGGTCTTTATGGATCTATTTTTAAGAACTTGTCGTGTGTCAATAAGCCTAGTCGGCAAGGTGTTTATTGATTTGCCCTGGGTTCACTCTCTGGTCGGCATTGGAATCAAATTCATGTCTACTATAGTGGGTATGTTATCTAGATTTGAGTTTCCTGGGCAGTAGTTGGTTAACGAATTGCAGAGATATCTAATGCTTACTAGTTTGATTTGGTTTAAACTGGAGTTTGGTTTATAGTGCTTTCTTTTAATGGTCAAGTTATCCAAAGTTGTGAGTTGCACTTGCTTTGATATGATCCTTTTTCTCTCATATATGTTTTGTAGAAGCTTGATTTTTGATCTCAGCGTGCTACATCAGAGTAGCATTCATACTTGGTCCTGTTCGTTTTTTCCCTTGATGTGTCCATTGCATATAATAGGTTGGTAGTCCTAAAGAGGTGTTTAGCAGTTTTAAGGTAAAGGCAATGAAATTTTAACCATGGAAATCCGGAAAACAATGCAACAGCATGCCTGTAAAGATGGCCTACTCACTGCTTCTCAATTGTTGATATTGAAGCTTAGGTCATCTATCACTCATCCATTGTGTACCCCTTAGTTAAGCATGGTCTTGCTTAAGTAGTTTCACATTTTTACTTTTGTCCTGTTAGGGAAGCTGGTCATTGATATTATATTCGAAAGTTGAGAGTGTGGGGCCTATACCTGCTGCCTTTTTTTTTTTTTTTTTTGGTTCTTGTCTAAGTTCTTTATTGCCTAATAGGCTAAGTTCTTTATTGCCTAATAGTAGCCTGTAGAAAAAATTCATTTCCCTTTTCCGAGAAGTGCCTTTATCATTAAACATATCTGGCTGTTGCGAATGACTTATTCTTAAGGTTGTAATATGTGAAACCGTTTTTCTCCATTGCTATCTAATTGGGGATGCTGTTTGTTTTTCCTACTCTTTTCTCCTTGGCCACTATTGAAGTGTGCTTGATGTAATGTCTGGTCTTTAGTATTGGCACTGGGCACGAAAACTGTTTATATTTTCCATTGAAAGGTTGGCGGCTTGATGTTGGTAAATTTTGATGGCAAGACATCCTAGGGACCTCTGTAGGCCACTTGTGACTATTACCCTGCCCAAGAAATGCTCAAAATAGTAACTGAGATTAGAATGAGCTGCCAAAATGCCTGTGGGTCCTTCAAGGCATCAAATGGTTTGATGCCCTCCCCGAGTCTCAAATTTAGGACTGGGCAAGCCACACAATAGCATCCCCTTTCAACAAACCCTTGATGTTTTCTAACTTATTCAGAACACTACTTGAGTTTAGAAATACAAGTAGGTAAGAAGTTTGAGAATTTTTGCTTATTAAGGTAGGACACCTAGTATCGTTTTTCTAATCAATCAATTCTTAGGTTTCAAACTGTTTTGTTCTTAAAATTACCCCCAAGGGGCCAAGAAGCAAATCAAATATCTACAAGGAAATGATTTCATTGTTTATTCTTGTGATGGAGCTGAGAGTAAATTTCCTATACAATGCCTACTGAACTTTCTTTTTTAGTATAGGTTTGAAACCTGGGATCTTAAGTCAAACAAAAAGAGATTTCACAGCCATCAATTAACTTCACCCCAAAATCTTCATTCTGTCCTTCATCCTTACGGGAGAATGTAGAGGATACCTGGTTTAATTTTCTTGTGGGTTCGGGTAGGCTGTTTTTAGTTTTACACTTCTTGTTTCCTTGTATATGTGCCGGCTATGAATGCTATATGGATGCTATTTAATTGTTTTCATTATTCGATTAGGTGAATTAATCTGGAAAAACAGTTTTAAATGAAGCTCTTAAACCAAGTTGGTTATTTGTGCTCTAGACTAATATAATGCCAATTTGTTGTAACTGATTTGCCACTCTTATAATGCATTATCTAGGTTGAGTTGCTGTATCTTATGACACAAGACCTCTGGCTGTCATTGTAGCCTGATAATTGATATCTCATCCCCTTCATGAATTTACTGCTCAAAAACATTGGATACAATTTTGTCCTGCCCATATTCAGTTGCTGATTTTCTTTGTTAATGGATGTTTAGGTAGATTATAATCTTTTTTTTTTTTTGCTAAGTTATTATTTACCTTGATTTATGATACACCCTAATCAGTATCATAAGCTGAGTAGAGCAGATTGTTGATGGTCCAGTGATTGTTTGTAACTTTGTACGAGTATATTTGGAAGTGTAAAATATGAATTGTGCAGTTTCAGCCAACTTTGAAACTGTTGGGTGATGTTCGTATTTTCATCAACTGTAATGGTAATGGTAATTTGCTCATAGATTTTGATTTGGATGACAAAAAGCTGCAAGGCCGACTGCTTTAATGATCTTAGTTGCTAGCCTTCCTAGTCAGCTCTGCCTTTAGTTAGTAGCTTGGCTTTCTGCTTTTAACATTAGTGCATGTGTTGAGCCAACTGAAAGAATCCCTGATACTTGTATAAAGCCTGATCCAACATTTGCCAAGAACCCGGTCAAGAAGAACAAGTGGAAATGGAAGGGTCAATATGATTTTCTTTTCGTCCATTTTTTATGTAGTTTTTTTGTTGGATCAAAAGAAAGTTTCTTTTTTGGGTTGTTCCCCCAGGTTCAGGATCAAAACTTGGTTATTTTTTTTTAAAGTGGATTCCATCCAAAACTTAGTAATATATTTTTTAGATAAATTAGGGTTTTAATGTTTTATTAATAAAAAGTTGTGTACAATCTTGATCAGATTGTACACAATCTTGATTTGTGTACACTCGTGAAACAGATTTTTGCCTATAGCAAAACAAAGTAAAGAGCTCCCTGTTCGTGTGCATCCGACTCTTCATCTATAGACTTTTAAGGTAAGAGCGTTACATCTCAGCTGGAGATCAAATCTGCAATGAGTACTCTGTTTCTAATTGAACCCCAATCCAGAACCATAGTTGGCAGCCTTTTAATATTGACACATAATTTATAAGCTTAGACGTGACAGACATGAATATAGTTTGGTTCCTCATTAAGCTGTATAATAGACCAGCAGATTGCATATGGCAGCAGGTTCCAGAGCTTTGCCCTTATTCCAGTGATCCTTTTGTGATGGCCAGGACTGATTAACGTCTTCTAGAGAAAAGTTGACCCTACAAGTGCAGGAGATTCAATGATATAATCTGTTAACTCAATTCACAACACATTCAACCATTTAGTGTACGAGGGGTTCTTGGTGTCTTTTGGATAGTCTTTGTTGGAATTTTCACATATAAAGCCCAACCCATAATGTGGTCCATGTATTTTTAACTTTGATTTAATATAAAAATAAGCTAATTAGTAATAGGTTATGTGGAAGTCATATCTACGGTAGATCTTAACTATGATGGACGGTCTAGATCTAATGGGCTTAGGTTTGTAGATTTAGGTCCTCTCTCCACCTCTATAAATTGGTGTATGATCTCCATCCTCATATACTTACTATTACAACACATATTAGGGTTTAAGAGGCAAGGAGAGTGAAACGTAGATCTTGTGCAGCTTCTCGGATCATCAATGGCTATGGACAAGGTATGTGTATTTGTTATGATTAATTACGCGATTCATGATCCTTATTGTTTATTGATAATGTTAATTATGCTTATATGTGGTATCAGTCGCCAATATGAATCATGTATTTAGTTCTATAGTTACGATAAAATCAAATTTTGTATTATAGTTCCGCATCAAGACGCAAAATCTTTGTTTTTATTTATTGTTTCGTGTCAATAATTAGTATGACATACGTTCATACATGTTGTTCTAGTGCTAACATCATTGTTTCACTCAATATTGTTATGCTTTCTTCCATGCCATCTTAGTGCTCAAATTCTTTGCAGCCTGAGTCACTAATATGTTGTATTCGTGTTTTGTTTTTACACACAACGTGCACGAACCAATGATTTGTAATGTTACCACTATCACTAATGTAATTTTGACCTCTGTGCTACTGTGCTCGTTCCATTCAAAGGCTCGTTCCATTCAGAGGCAGTATGTTTAAATCCAATAATTATGCATGTTATTATATTTTATTTTATTCCAATGGTGATAATGATAGTTAATACTTTATTGGTATAAAACTCTGTTCTTTATTTCCTTAAATAAAGATTATTGAAAACTTTATTTCTGATTGTTTCATGGTATGGAAAGCTCAGGTGGGTCCAATACAATTCTTTACTTGCCCCAATTCTTTACTTGCCCCAAAACCCGACCCACTATAATGTGATGTAATTTTATTGAGCTTACTGCCCCATGCTTTATATTATTTGTATCAATCATATGAATTTTCTTGTTCAATATTCATGTTAAGTTTTATTGGTATTCACCGTAGTGAATCCAAGTATGTTTATGAATATTGTTCTTATGAATATACATCAAGTAAAAACCAATTATAGTTTAGATTTGAAGATTGTCCATTAATGATTCTGGTAGTTTGGTATTTTCAATTACTGTTTGCACAATATTTCCTAATTAATGGTTGCACAAGTCTTATAGTCACAACCCACACTTAATATGTTTGGGCCTTATAGTTAATATTTTTGTACTAGTTTGTATTATAATGTCTTTTGAGTAAACATGCATAATTCACACTTGCATGCCTTTGTGATAATTTTTTGGTTTTCAGACCCATATTATGCATGTGCCCTAGTTACTAGATTTTGTAGTGTCTTATGATTAAGATGCATTATGATATTTTGATCTTGTAGCATTTTATTGTTCTGCTGCAAGTTTATTCCCTTTACAGTTCATATCATCATGTTTTGGTATCACCACAGTGAACCAATTACGATTATAGACATTGTTTTCTGTTTTATATTCATATCAAGTTTTCTATTGGTATCCATCACAGTGATTCCAATATGTTTAATGAATATTAAAACTTCCTTGAACATTCATATTATGATTTGGTTTTTACCACAGTGAACTAAATATTGTGTTGAATATTAGACTAAGTAACTTCTTGCCTATTTATTCACTTGCATTATTGAGCTACCTACAGGTAGATCAAGCATATGTTACATTGGATAAAATTAAGGGGTTGCACGTATTTGTGATTAAATGAGTGTAGGATATCCACAGATACCATGCTTATTTTGATCATGTGATATGTCACCCATTTATAGTATTATCAAAAATCTTAGTCATATTTGTTTAATTAATGTGTTGACTAATGTTGTGAGCATGTTTATCTTCTCGTTCTATTATTCTTATATTTCATATATTTTTGTATGTTTTTATCCTTAATAAGACTAATGTAATGAACTAGAATGAATAACACTAGTTGATTTTAGTAGGAGTTCTAGATCTTGGCATACGTTTCTTATTGTTGAATCTACTGTTATTTTATTTTATTTATTTTTATTTTTATTTTTTATATATAAAAGCAGTAAAAAGGAGAAAATTATGCATTATGCATGAACTAGATTGAACATGCAAATTAAACTCAATGTTTATGTGAATAATTGTTGATGAATAATATTAAGAATTATTTTCGCATTGCTAGCTGAAAAGTTAATTGTTGAACTGATTACTATTGATAGTACTCATAGTATGTATGATTGTCCTTGAGTTTCCTAATTTAGTTGTTAAATTAAAGAATTTAGGCATATTAGTGGATGATTACTGTCCTCCAATTGTCCTAAATTCCTTGTCTACGTAGTATGTTCAGTTTCACTATTACACTATTAAAGACAAGTGACATGTGAATTAAATGGCGAGACTACTAGTTCAAGTATAGGTAAGGCTTGAACAACATTATAATCATGTCACTCAAGATTAATTCATGTTTCAAGGAGTTGTATGAACAATTCTTTAATTGTGTTTGGATATACACTATGTATGTGCCAATGTCATTTATGTGAATATGGCGTTTGTTTGATATAAAAGGTAAGCTTTTGGTTTTAGTATGTTTAGGTCAAACTTAATTGGTATTTCTAATACTTAGTGAATTGATTATGATTAATGTTTATCTTTCTTGTGGCATAAAAAACTGGATTATACATCTAGATGAAAAGTATACTAGTAAAAGAAGGGGGTTTTCCCGAATCTTGACTTTACTAATTTTGGTGTGTATTTGTGGAATGCATTAAGTCAAACAACCAAACAAACTAAGAAGAGCCATAAGAAGTAAGCTTCTTGAAATAATTCAATCTTTTGGTGGAGAAGAGTATTTCATTACCTTTATTGATGATTTTTCTCGTTACTATAATTATCTATTGCATGATAAGTCTCACATGTAAATGTTGTTTAAATTTACATAACTGAAGTTAAGAGACAATTAGATAGAAAGGTGAAAATTATATGTTCTGATAGAGGTGGTGAATTTTTGGAAAGTATGATGACACATGACAACATCCTGGTTCTTTTGCCAAACTTCTAGAACGGTTAGGAATTTATGCCTAATACACAATGTCTGGTTCTCCATGACAGAATGGTGTTGCTCAAAGGCATAATAAACCCTAATGAATATGGTTCGAAGTATAATGTGTAGTTCCAAATTACCCATATAGTTGTGGATGTATGCTTTATGAACCATAGTGTATATATTGAATTGGGTTCTTATTAAGGCAGTTACAAAAACACATTTTGAATTGTGGAAAAGATGGAAACCTAGTTTAAGACATTTACACATTTAGGGTTTATCTAGAAAAGTCCAAAGGGTATAGATTTTACTATTCTAACCATACCACTAGAATTATTGAAACTGAAAATTATTGATTCATTATGAATGACAAAATAAGTGGGAGTGATCATATCAAAGAGGTAATCATTAAAGAAATTAGGGTACCAATTTTATTACCTCGATTTTGCAATGATATTATTGTTACTTCTGTTGTTCTTCATGTTGTTGCACCGTTTAACAACAATAAACAACAAGTTGATCCTCAACCACTTAATGAAATTAATGCTATTGAACTGAATGTAAACGCACACAAGAAGTAGCATTAAAAAGATCTTAAAGATCACGACCAACTATTTCGGATGACCATGTGTTGTATTTACAAGAATTTGATTTTAATGATCCAGTTACATTTTCACAAGTCATTACTTATAGTAATTCTGATAAAAAGATTCATGCCATGAATGAAGAGATAAATTAAGTGTGAATTTTAACTAAGTCTAGGTTAGTAGAATTGACTCAAAAGATTCTATTGAATGCCATAAAGCGAGACTTGTATCCAAACACTTTACTCAATATGGTGGCATTACTTTTTCGTGAAACCTTCACTCATGTGTTAAAGAAGGATTATCCTAGAATTATTATGGCATTGGTGGCTCATTTCGATTTAGAGTTACACGAAATAGATGTGAAAATGGTATTTTAAATGAAACTTTTGATAAAGTCTATGTGGTTTAACTAGCCACACAACTTTATAAAAGAAGGACGAAAATACATAATCTTTTTGTTAAAGAAGTTAATATACAGACTTAAAACAAGCTTCTCGAAAATGGTACCTAATTATTAATAGTATCAAACCTTTGGGTTTAATGTACATACCCAAATTTCAGTGGGAGTAAATTTATTATTTTGATTATGTATGTTGATGATTTATTGTTTCGCAGCAGTGATTTCCGTTTATGTAAACATTTTTTTTTTCTGTCTAAACACTTTGCAATGAAAGTTATGGTGATGCGTCACATGTGATAGAAATAAAAATATTTCGGGATTGATCACAATAATTGTTGGAACGTCTCAGAAAGATTTCATTAACAAAATTTTGGATAGATTTAATGTGTTAAGGCATAATTGTAATGATATTCCAATTCAGAGGGGGATTATTTGAATTAAATCAAGATCCTACGAATGAATTGGAACAAGAACGAATGAAAGAGAAACCTTATGCTCATATTTTAAGAGATCTAATCACCTTGAGGTGTTTGGTTTTACAAAATTCGAAATTTAATGGGTGTGTGGATAGTCCGTAAAACATTATTGTTTCACCCACCATAGAAACCGAATTTGTAGCATGTTGTAAAGCTACATGCAATGTTGTATAGTTGCAAAACCTTATATCATAACTTAGAGTTATTGATTTCTAAGTCGTTTGAATTTTATTGTAATAATGTTGCAACTATATGCCTTTGTAAGAATGATAGGTATTCTAATGTTTAGCACATGATATAAAATACCTATTGATTATGGCTTAAGTTTAGAATAAGTGAGTGTCAATGAAACAATTAGTACACGTGTTAGTAAATCCACTAACTTAAGAGCTAGAAATAATGATATTCTAGCATCATGATTAACAAGTTGGGTGAATGTAACCCATAACTTAATGATTTTGTGGATTACTTAGTGCTTAGTATTTGACATTATTTTGAACTCATATTATTGATTAAGTTCTGAATTTTCTGTTTTTCATTGTTTATGTACATGTATGTAAATGGATAATTGTTGACAGAATAGTCTTTTACGAAGATATTACTGGACCATTATTGTTACTTCCGCTTATAGACCTAGTTAATTAAATTGTTGATGTCGTAGTACATGGAAGGAACTATGTCATTTATGAGATGTGGAACCGCCATGACTCATATTAATGGTTTAATTAATAACGGTATTATGATAACCATTTCGAAAACTAATTTAGCTCTTATTGCGCGCCTTATGTATTCTACATTAAACCATATGTGAGATTTTACTATGGACCAAGTGAAAAACTGTTGGAATTTCCACATATAAAGCCCAACCCATAATGTGGTCCATGTATTTTTAACCTTGGTTTAATATAGAAATAAGCTAATTAGTAATAGGTTATGTGGAAGTCATATCTACGGTAGATCTTAACTATGATGGACGGTCTAGATCTAATGGGCTTAGGTTTGTAGATTTAGGTCCTCTCTCCACCTCTATAAATTGGTGTATGATCTCCATCCTCATATACTTACTATTACAACACATATTAGGATTTAAGAGGCAAGAAGAGTGAAACCTAGATCTTGTGCAGCTTCTCGGATCATCAATGGCTATGGACAAGGTATGTGTATTTGTTAGTGATTAATTACGCGATTCATGATCCTTATTGTTTATTGATAATGTTAATTATACTTATAGTCTGCATATATGCCCATTTTTTTTCCTTTCAAAGCTTCCATCACAAGTCAAAGCTTTACTACGTGATTGAGAATGCTGGAAAAATATTTTTACTGTAAGAAGCCAAAGCAGTAAAGCTACATCTCCATCAAATAGCAATAATCTGATACTAACCACAAAAACAACTAATCAAACTGCGATTATACTTTTTTTTTTTTTTTTTTTAGATACTTAGAAATATTTCTACCAATTCATTTGCAAGTTGTAACCGATGAAAGTGGGACTCAATCCCTAGACCAACCTTCCAAGTCTTGACCAGTAGACCACTGGACACCTTCCAATTGTACTTGATTTTCAAATAGGTACAAATGTGCCAATTTCAGTGAATCAATGTGCTGAGGATCATTTTGGATTAACAGCCTCCCACAGTATGATTTGTGATTCTATTTATCTGTTAGAGATGTTTGGTTACCTTTTCAGATAAAAGCATAAGTTTCCAAAAAAGTACAACTGCAGATCTAAACAAAGGTGATTAGTGGAATTTGGACCAGAAGATAGATGTTCAATTTCCACCAACAATATTTCTTTTAGGGAGCTCAGGATTGAGTTTTCTAATAACAGATTCCTTTAAATGCAGAGGTATCCACATCAAATTGAAACTATGGCTGTGTTTGGTTATTGGAATTTAGATGGTAGGAAAATGAAGGCCAATATTGGAATAGTGAAAGATAGAGGGAGGGAGAGAGCACACAAAAGAGGGAGAAAGAATGAGGAAGATGATTGACAATCTGTAGAAGATTAGAACTTAGACAGATCTGTACAACCGGTTTTGGAAACTGGTTTCCATATTTATAGAAAGTGGAAATCGTAATCCAAATCTGTAGGCATCATCAGAATCTGGATTCAAAAGATCTACCTAAAATCTAGGCGATTTCTATAGATTTTCCAGGAATTTGAATTCCCTCAAACCAAACACAGCCTATGTGTTCATCTTCTGTCCTCTTTATTAGGCATGTGTTCCTGAAATGTTATGGAAATGAAAGATAGTTGAAGTGACATGGGGAGCGCAAAAACGGTCACCCAGATATATCTCAAATAATGATGAACAAACAAGCACTAACACAGCAATTGGGCTGGTTACGCATGCCATACCTTCCCATAATATGTTTACTGCATTAATGCTTAATAAACTGCATGGCAATAACTGACTTAATACTGCCTGTCATTAGTGCTTAAAATTCCTCTGCCCCCTGTAAGGAAGAGAAACTAGATCAAGACCTTGGAAGATGAAAATGATGGGTGCCACCGATTTATCTTGTCTGCCTTCTGGTAAGTGGAAATAGCCAACATAAAAAACAATTTTTAAAGGTAGTTTGTGACAAAGGAAGTTTCTACAATTTCCATATCTGTAATTGCATAGTTGCTGATGGATAGATGAGTTCCCAGACTTGTGCCATAACTGCACTAAAATCTGGCAAGAACTAAGGGTTAATACATAGAACACAAAAATTGAAGACAAGAACAGGTGGTGTGGTAAGAGTACCAATAGGCAACAAAATGAACCACTGACCTCAGCTAGCTTCTGCAGGACCAGAAAACGTAATTGGACAAGTGCAATCAGTTCATTTGATTGGAGTAATATCCAGATTCATATGGTGCTTTGAACAGCTGGAACTCTTGAAATTGGCTGCTGCTATTGACTTGTGAAGCCAATGGATGTACCTGAGAGTTAGGTGGTTGATCCTCGGCTTGCCAGTATTCTGATAGACCAAGTGGCCAGCCTTGAGGAACAGCTTGCATTGCTGGATGTGTCAAGCTGCCGTGGTTTGCATGGATGAGCTGGTCGAGAGAAGTGGGTTCAAGGTTGCCTGAACGCCAGGGATTATTTGACAGAAGAGAGAGAGCACGCCCGAATTCTGGAGTTGCATCCAAGTTCAAAGCGACCATAGGTGTTTCCAAACCTGTGAATGGGTAGTAGCACCAGAATATTAATTGACAAACACCAAAACTGCTCCTGGGATAATGCTTCAATATGATATTGCAATATCCAAAAATAGAGCACACATTGCCTTTCTGGATTATTAACAACCCTTGCATGGATAAGAATACTTAGATATAAAAATTAAAACAATGTATTCCAACCGATTTACAATATACAAATATACCTAGATTCAGATACACTCCTTGATGCTTAGTTAAGATCTTCATCAAAATCTAAATATATTTGCAGGTGAGAACTCAATATAGACTCTGGAATAAAATATCAAAATCAATTGCTTTAGACTAACTTTTCAGATTTCTTCTAAATAGCCTTTTAGTTGGGAACTTTATTGAGAGAGTAAGAGAACTGACCGAAGATACATCCTTATGTTTTGTGTAGTGACCAGCAAAAGAGATTCTTTTTGTCAGTCAGAGATTACATGAGACAGGATATGTCCTTGGCTGAGCACTACTGCACCCTTTTGAATCTTCCACTCTCGGTGGCATGAAAGAGATTTAAGAATGATTTATATTCATATGTGAAAAAGGCAATGATTGACAAGCAAGGGTTGTTCCAAAAGCCTAGGTTTTTGACGCAAGATCTTATAACTTGAAAGTAATAATATTTAGTGAATAAATGTTAAATATAGACTGGAAACAACAGTAATAAGAACACTGCTTTGGAAGACTAGTAGCGGTATTACGGTATTACCAACTTGATGTTTAAAGGTTTTCTCCCGGGGCACTGGTAGTACAGTCAACTAGACTACATGAGAGATCTCTACTCATGAACAAAAGCCACATTTGCCTGAAGCTCAAACTTTTGATCACGCAGATTTCTCAAAAATATTATAAATCTCTAATTCTGGGCCAGAAGAAGGAATCAACTGCAATCCATCCGAATTATGTAAGACTAGACTTGTGAAGTATTTATCCTATTATTGATTCCTCGAAAAGTGATTTTAAACTGAAGTTGTCAGGACATTGGCAGGTCTTTGAAATTGTGCCAACATACCTGTTATATCGTGCTGTAAAATTAAAGCCTTCTGAAGATGGCTTGCTTATAGCAATGACTACCTATTTTTAAGACTACCTCAAGAGACTTAAATTTCCTTTCAGGCTTTGAAGTTCTTGAGTCGCAGTTTGGTCAAGAGATTTGAAAAATGAAATTATTGAAGGTTATATCTATTGGGACTTGGGAGTAGATGCAAGTCATACCTTGACTGAGGACGTCTGCATTGGTGCTCTTGAATTGCATCAACGAAAGTCTATCAGAGTCACGACGCATTGTGGTAATACCATTTGGGAGAGCATTGTTGGATAAGTTCAGCTGCTCATTAACCATTCCTGCTTTTACAGACCTCAATACAGATTCTTTTGCTTCAGGCTTAATGCAGTATGTGGTTTCCCTAGTTGCAGAGATCCTTGTGTGAGCCAGTGGGGCACTGTTGAATAGAACACTCATTTGCTGCCTGGCATCTATACATTCAATGGAGCAAATCTTGTTAGTATGTGTATTCCTAGGAAGCACGGACACTTCTACAAATTCACTGTGTCAGTGTCGGACACTACTCGGACACGGACACGGCTTGGACACGTGTCCGACACGGCACATGCGTGTCCCATGTGCCGTTCAATCTGGACACTTCTTGGACACTGTTCTGGACACGGCTTGGACACTGTTTTGGACACAGATATGTTCCTAAGTCCTAATTTAAGACGAATTGTAATATCTTTCCAACCGTTTCTCTTTCATGCTTTATGAACTATGAATGCATATGAATTGTATTCAAAAACTTTCTGACAAGTGAACAGTGGTACAATATTGTGAATGCAAGTGATGAACTCAGCCTTAAAAGAAATCGAGTAGATGAATTTGGCAATGAAGCAAATCTTGTTAGTATGTGTATTCAAAGACTTTCTGACAAGTGAACAGTGATACACTATTGTGAAGGCAAGTGATAAACACTGCCTGAAAGAAAATGAGTATTTCATTATACAGACGATGAAAATAACTTTCGTATTGTAACCGATGTTTAGGAAATTCCATGGTGCATAGAGTGATCTTCAAGCAGTTTCATAAATAGTTCAACTACAATTTCGACATTTTGTTTTCGTTAATAGTGAGATGTTTTCTATTTTCCATTGGCTGGAAAGTTAGGTACTAATTCTGACCTCGAGTTTAATATGCCTCCTATCCCCATTGACATAGTTAGCAAATACAAGCAAACTAGTAAAGTAATGATCAAAAGAGCCTCGAATCTTCACCATACTCTAGCCTGTCCATGACATCAATGAAATGGTCAAATCGGTCCCACTTGCATTTACAAATTAACACATTTATTATAAATGAGAATATGGAGGCAGGAGGCCCCACCCACCACCATGGTTGATCCCGTTCTCAACCTACCAATCCTTGTGTCATTAGGTTCAGAATCATTTGGATGTGAAGTTGAATCTACCAGCTTAATCATAGTGAAAAACTCTTGCATTGTTTTTGATTCAATACTTCAATGGTATTATTGCTCCAAATCAAGATTCAAGAAAAATGAGTTAGAAATAAGAAAAGCGCAGATAGAATTTGACAGAAAAAATGGCCATGATTAATTTTTTTTTGGTGAAACAAGGAAAACAAATTGATTTTTTTTGTAAGGAGGGTAATTGTTTTCATTCCTACAATCATGGTCCTGACACCTCTCTCCCCTTTTCTCTATCCAATAATATCTCAATTCTATATATTTTGAAATCATATTCTGGGAAATAGTATCCATGTTACAAAACCAGTTTTAGTTTCTTCACAAAATTTCAGAAATTCAAGATCTGTGCTGAAGGAACAAGATGATCTGTTCTATATTTAAAGGGTTAGAGCTACAAGCTATAGCTAGAAGGCTGGAAATAGTGCTAAAGGCTGGGAATTAGGAATGTATGCATCAGACCTGACTCTCTGCAGACCATCAGAATACTAAAGAAGACCTCACAGTCGACTTAGAGAGTGAAGGACACTGTCACAGACATTAGAAAGAGAGTCTAGATGACCTAGAAGAGCATGATATGCAAGACTTACTGGCTAACAGGGGAGCAGGCCTGCAAGGTTCCTTAACATTTTGTAATCCTCTTCAGGAGGATCTGATGGAACTTGTAATAAATGATGCCTCTGGCATGATGTACATTAGACATTAAAATCCAGTTATTCAATCTGGTAGGGGTCTGCCTAACCTCAACTTGCCCGATTGAAGAAAAAAAAAGAAAAACAAACCCAGTTTGGAAACTGACAAAAGCAGTTATTACGTGAACTTGATTAAAGAGGGTGTTGTGCTTCATAATCTTCTTTCTTATAAGCTAAATTACATCATATATGTACTTTTTAATCAATACACTTGGGTGATGCACATGGTGGTTCATTCATTCTTATGAGTAAACACATCAACTCCTCTTCCATTCTTGTTTTCATGCACCCTATGCAATGGGGTGCACGAAGCTAACAATGAACAAGGTATTCATGCAGGTACCCATCAACAAGAAACCAATTAGCTCTACAACATAAAGATATACGAAAGACCTATATTCAAGGACGCAAGCATGCGATGATTTCCTCCAAAGCAAAAAGAAGTTATAAAACAATGCAAATTTGGTCAGGATAATTAAATTAGTTCAAATAAAAAGAAACACGACAGGTTGCTTGTCAATATCATTACAGCTTATCGCATGCAAAACAATGGTAATACTGTTGGCAACTAGTGACAATGTTTTGATTAACGATTAGAATGGTGTAAACGATGCACTTAATAATGAAAATTGGATACATAATACACAACCACATAGCTTTTCTTCTTTTATGCAACCACTAACCATGGAATTTAAGGAAGATATGCACCTCTCATTGTTATCAAACCACCATTGTCCATGAATATAAATCCTCAATATCCTATTCCTTGTGGCCCTTTTCATCAAATTCTTATATTTTCAATTCCTAACTTCTTTGTGAGATCTTCAATTATTATTAGATCATTATTAATGCTATGCTATCTTTATTTACTGTTATTGATATCATATGTTCGTTCCTACAAGATTATTCTTAGTGACAAAAGCACACATCTCATACACTGAGGCATGTTGTCGAAATCAACTGACTTAAACATTTAATCGTCAGGAGACCACTGAGATTATTATAACTTAAAGATGTCATTAACCCATAAAAGCACAGTGAAGGTTTTACAAAGGTTCTGAGCATTACAGTGCTTATTTTCTTGTATACTTCAACTAGGAATTCCAAACACTCGTTACTTTGATTTGTGAAGACCTCCTAGAAGACAATTCAATACAGTACTACAAGGAAATTAAGTAAGGACATTTTCTGAATGATTGCAAGTATGCAACATAACTATAAATCAATTGAGATCAGCATCTTTTATCAATTCAAGGAAATTAAAGTAGCAGTAAGGTGCAAGCCCCAGATTTTTATTATTAATTGAACAAGAGTCCTATAAGGTGTCAATCCACATACTAAAAGGCAGTTCTAGTGTGCTCAAAGCATTGAGTAAAATTATGAAATGAAAGAGAAGCAATTCAAGGACTAAGAGCAGGGGTGTGTACCATAAAACGATGAAGAAAGTCTGCTAGAACTGAACTGGATTGCATCGTTCTGTGGCTTTCGACGACGTGCATTGTGGTCAGAGAGACGTCTACGACAGCTACGTTTCTTCTCATCAAACTCCAATAAATCATGAAACCTTCAATATTATCAATTGAGTGGAATTGTATCAATACCCTTGAATCATTTGTTACGTATGATATAAAATTAACAGGCACTAATCATCAGAAAATATTTGAAGTAACTCTACTATCAGCTGAACAGCCAAGAAAAGCTTGATGCAAGGAATAAAAAAACACATAATGGAACAGCCCCTCCCATATCATCAGTCTTTCTAAATGCTTACCTGCTACACTGTTGGCAAAATCTACGTTCAAGACCAGCCACAACTACCTTCGGACATTTGGAATGGCTTTCACAGACTCTATGTCTACGATGGTAATCTTTAGCTGAGGTGAGGTCAAGATTGCAACCTTCAACTTGACAGCGAGGGGTCTGTGTGCTCTGATACGATGCTCTGGATCTCTTCCCTGCAGTAGTGGATGATGTAGGAGATGGAGAATATGATGATGACGACTTAACACTGTCTCCCCCACAAATATCTTCAAAGTAAGTCCGTTTACCAAGCTTTAAACCAATCAGTTGTTCACCAGAGCCTACTGAAACCCCCAGAGTTGGGGATGTTCCACTCTCTTCTACTCTACCCAATTCTTTTCCCTTGCCCAGATCCTGTGTACGTCGTCCATTGGTGGTTTCCAACATAAATTTGGGTATTCTAGTTTCCCCTTTTGATGAAGAATCAACAGAGACTGAAATCGAGCTCTTTGATGACGAAGCATTTCCCACATCCGAACCAGAAGAACCTCCACCTCCAGATGAAAAAGACGCATTGTCAATCCCACCATTTCCTTCAATTTCCCAGCCTGTTGGTTGCACCTGCTTGGGAGTTTCACTCATTTTTCCATTGAAGATCATCGGGTTATCCCACTCCCATTGTGAGGGAGTCTTGATGTTCCAATCCATCACAAAAAAAACAAGGGTGTCACAAGTAGTTAGCTTCCATTGGTTGCACAATCATATCCCTTGTCCCTGCTTAATAGAATCAGATCAAATGACTCGAAAAGGTGAATAATCACTTCCAAACAAAATTAAATTACAAAGGAGGAGGCATATAACTATTACAATCTTGATGATAATCAAAAATAAGAAAACCAACAATCTCAAAAAATGACGAAAACCCACAAATTCTATAGCATGACAAAATTCAAGCTTTCATATATTAACATCAGGATTAGAGAAGTTGCGAAATTTACCTCCAAGATCATAATACCAAGAAACAGTGAAGCTTTAGGTTTAGTTGAGCACAAAAAAAAAAAAAAAAAGAAGGGGAGCTATGATGATGCTACAAGTGGGTACTGGGGGTACAAGGTAAGAGTTATAAGTCCTTGATGAAAAGGCAAGCTAGATCTCTTGTTCCCTAAATTTAAACTGTTACACTACCACCACCCACCCACCAATCCAAGTCCACACAAAGCTGAATGAAGCTGATAGAGAGAGAGAGAGAGAGAGAGAGAGAGAGAGAGAGAGAGAGAGAGAAAGATGATGATGGTGGGGGGTTAAGAGGTAAGCTAAAAAACAAATAAAAAAAGGGACCTCAAAGCAAGAAGCATCATTTTCAAACTCTATTGGTCCCTATCTCTCTCTCTCTCTGTGACTCTAAATGAAGCAAAAGGGAAGGGAAGATGACTGATGAGTACTGTTGTTTGAGACTTAGAGAGGAGATTGTTATTAACCTTGAGGACCTTTCTTGCTCCACGTCAACTTTTAACACAGAAACACCAACACCAATAGCAACAGCAATAATAATAACAATAATGTCAGATCCAATCAACCAAACTCTTAAGTCTTTTAGCTACCACCACCCCATGTGGATGTATTTGTAATTTGTTGTCTCTCTCTCTCTCTCTCTCTCTCTCTTTCTTTCTTCCTTCTAAATTCCAATTTTTCCACAATCTCTCCATCCATCAATTCATACAACTTATATGAACTGAGCAAAACTGAGTTGAATACTTCAGTATTGAATGAATTACACCACTAAAAATGATTAAAAGAGTGCATGAAAATCCAAGATGATTACAACCACCCAAATCCACCAATTGTGTGTTCTTTTTTTTTTTTTTTTAACTTATTCACATTACAATAATTTGGAATTTTACCTAAAAGAGAAATTACCCTTTTATTCTTCCACCCCCATTGTTTGTGTTGTAATAGAAACTTGGAATCTACTTTTCCATTCCAATAATTTCTTTCTGACTCACACTGACTGACTGAACTGACTCAGACTGACCCCCACAATCTCTGTTGCTTTTAACTGTTTTTTTCAACCCAACCTGATTGGTTGGTTATCAAAAGATTACACCTTCTCCATAACTCTTCTTCAAACAGATAGTAATAATTACTCACTGAGGCATTTCTTCAAACAAGTGATCTACAATTCTACACTATACACTCAGAGAGAGATTCATGCTAAAAAAATAAAAATAAACAAACAACACACACCACTGCTGACTGCTCTCTGCTCTGCTGTTGTGTGGATAATGTGGATCAGATTATATGTATGTATTTTAGGGTTTTCTTTCTTTTCTACTATAAAATGAAACTTATAACAGATTTAGGAATTCGCCCCTAGATTAATAAACTATAGTCTCTGTCACAACTCACAATGGTATACACTATACATACATTATTATACTACTGTAATAAGTGTATGTGCTCGAGTGTTTGTTTGTGAATCACGTATTCACGTGCACTAGTTGCAATAAACAAAATACATATTCTGCTAATCTGCCTGCCCTTTCACATATCTACATAGCCATTTCAGATTTCCAATCCAGTCCAGTCCAGCTATAATAAGGTTGCTAATTCTCCTGTATATCATCTAACATCTTAGGATCAGCTATTCAGATGGCATTGTTCATCTTATTAGGACCACTGTCGTCCTCCTCGTTCCATATGTACCTGAAATTTTTAGTATATTACTGATCCATCAGTATTCTTGTTTGCATACATAATGAATGAAAACATGCATTTTAAACACAAATGATAATTTGAGTTAACCTCCAAACATTCCAATAGATACATATATTTGTTTGCCCCACTAGCCTTAAAGTGGAGGTGAACCCTACAGTACACTAAACATGAAATTTAAATCAGAATGAATGAAATATATTGCTAGCTATTTACATCATGCAATTCAAAAGGCCTATTGAAGATTCCCAACTTGTGGTTGCCAATTTAAAGGGGAGGTCATCATAGTCAAACAGACAATTATTTTAAAAACTACGTTATCTATCAGTTTGTTTGTTGAATAACCTTGTGTGTGTATCAGACTATCAGTGTGTGCTATTCATCCACATGCCACCAACTTTTAATTTGGAATCATATATCATCGAAGTTGTATTAACCATATTTGTGAGGTTGGTCAATACATTAATGAAAGATGATGATGATATGAACAATAATAAAGTAGAAAAGACATGACACCATTGTATACGTGGTTCGGCAATTGTGCCTATATCCACGGAGAGAGAGAATGATCTTTATTATAGTAGTGGTGATACAAAATGGGAGCTTGATAATGGAGAGAGCTCAAGAGAGAGATGAGACCTGAGAGGTGAGGTCTCATCATGAGAGATTGGGGAGGTCGTTGATATTGAGACCTCACCATGAGGTCGTGTTAGGAGCATTAGGCCATCAGACCATCTGAGCAGAGATGAGAACCCCCCCTAGAATGAGTAGCTTGCCTTCATATTTATAGGCTACAATGTAACTCCATTCTTAGCATTTACTAGGGTAATAATGAGAGAATATATTTGTAGTAATTGGCTTTAACTTTGTAACTTGTGTCATCAAGAGAGAGCCCATTAGATGTTGACACGTGGCACCATGATGAACGGTAGAGATGGTGCCACATGTATGTTGTATATAGTACCCCTACATAAGCCCCCTCTTTTTAGGTTGAACGGAGTTCGGGCTGAAAAGAAGTAATCGAACCGATCTAGCCCCCAAGATGAATGAAATGTGGGGGTCTTTAACGAAGTCGATCCGCCCCAAATTTTGATGAGCTTGATCATTGAGATTTGCAGGACGCGATGAAGGTCCCTTGTGGTAATGGCAACTCGATCATAACTTTGTGTGTAGCGAGCTAGTTAGTTCCAGGGAGACCTGGTAGCTCGTTCAGAAGGCATGTAGACGAGATGGACAGCTGCAAGCAGGTCGTACTGAAGTGGGTCTTCTTGCATACATGGGTGGTTGTCTTTTTGTGGTCGAGTTGCATAGACCTGATACTTGTTGATAATGTTATCATGTGAAATATTATAAAATTTAGTAAGAGACTTACACTGAACTGTATGTCTTCCTTATGACTTTTGTATGTACTATCTTTGTCGCCTTGTGATTGGACATTCCAATAGATGTGACACTTTGGAGTGCACATGTAGCTCGTTTGAGAAAGAGGATTGGTTGACCAAGTGTTTTGAGAGTTACTTGGAACCTTTTGGTGCCCGATCTAGTGAATGGTCGCAGCGTGGAGACCTGTTTGACAATTCTCAGGCATGTGGCCTTTGTGGGTCTGCATTGCGTTGAGAGTGAATGCGTTCGACCAGGCGTGTGGCTAGAGAATTGTGTTTGAGGTCGTCCCGCATACGAGTGACTCACTAGTCAATGAGGGAGGCCGTATTGTATATCAAGCATTTCACTGGTAAAGAGTTCAGTGAAAGCAATGTGGCACATTTGTGCAAAAATAGCTCATGGAGAGTGAGGTCGTGTTCATGTGACCTGCACATAGAGAGAGCTAAAAAATATCATTAATAACTAATTGTGCTAATAATAAGTTAATTTCATTAGATAAAGTGAGAATAGCCCCCTGTATGGCATAAATATTCTTGAGGTCGTTGAAAGACCTATAATTTGAGGAGGCCGTTGATAAACCTGGTGAGGTCGCGATGAAGGACCTGGCATGAAGGTGAGGTCGCGACGAGACCTGAGAGGTCGTTGGCTTGGAGACCTGGATATGAGGTGAGGTCACGACGAGACCTGAGCTTGCTAGTTTAGAGACCTGAATGTATGAGGAGTTTTCTGCAAGACCTAAGAACTCCATTAGTGGGCTTGATGAGAACTGAGCCATAGTCAACATCATTAAAGTGGCTTAATGTTGAAAATATATAACAAAATTGATTGTGGGTTACTGGTGGCCACAAAAAATGTAACTGATGTGAGAATGTAACTCTTATATATGTCAGCATAAAGCATGTGATTGATTATGCATGTGATAGTAATCAATTGATGTGGCTCATGAATGAGAGGAGATAATCATGGATGAGTTATGAGAATAAATTGCTACATAAATGCACATGTAATGGAAAAATGTTGAATGACCAGTAATAGAATGGAGGTCGATTTTGCCTTTCAGTAGCTCGCTGGTTCATCTCAATGACCAGTAACAATAAACAGAGACAAATGAGGTCGCTCTTTGGTAGCCCGTTGCCTCATCTCAATGACCAAAAAATATTAAAGTGATACTTATCTTTGCTTCTGCCGAGCCCAGTAATTGTGTAGACAATTTGCTCCAAGCCCCCAACTATGAGTTGCAATTCTTTCATTTCAAATTCGATGAATTTCTTGAAGTCACCACTTATGAAAAAATGGTGTAATGGTGGGGTTGGTGGGTGGGATTCGCTTGAGAAAATCCCAAGTCCCTGTAGTCGGCGCCAAATGTATTAACCATATTTGTGAGGTTGGTCAATACATTAATGAAAGATGATGATGATGATATGAACAATAATAAAGTAGAAAAGACATGACACCATTGTATACGTGGTTCGGCAATTGTGCCTACATCCACGGAGAGAGAGAATGATCTTTATTATAGTAGTGGTGATACAAAATGGGAGCTCGATAATGGAGAGAGCTCAAGAGAGAGATGAGACCTGAGAGGTGAGGTCTCATCATGAGAGATTGGGGAGGTCGTTGATATTGAGACCTCACCATGAGGTCGTGTTAGGAGCATTAGGCCATCAGACCATCTGAGCAGAGATGAGAACCCCCCCTAGAATGAGTAGCTTGCCTTCATATTTATAGGCTACAATGTAACTCCATTCTTAGCATTTACTAGGGTAATAATGAGAGAATATATTTGTAGTAATTGGCTTTAACTTTGTAACTTGTGTCATCAAGAGAGAGCCCATTAGATGTTGACACGTGGCACCATGATGAACGGTAGAGATGGTGCCACATGTATGTTGTATATAGTACCCCTACAGAAGTATTGAACTATAAAGAAGAACACAAAATACTACAAAGAGATTTTTGGACATACCCCATTTAAAAGTCGAAATTTGAGATACCCCATTTGAAATTTTTTTTGAGATACCCCAATTCAAGACAGAAGAGCTTTACAGCCGTAGGTGAGTTTTATGATAGACGGCTAAGATAACACCACATCTTGAATTAGGAGGTTTTAAATGGGGTATCTCAAATTTCGACTTCCAAATGGGGTATGTCCAAAAATCTCTACTACAAATCTACAATAGAGTTGAGTTGATTACAACTTACAAGTACAAATTTTAAAATGTTTTTAAGGTTTATTCCAAAGGCTTTTTATTTAAATTAAAGAGGATTCTTCCTAGGTAGTTGACATTTGTTTAGTTTAAAACTATTCTTATTAATTCAACAACTTGGATTAGCTTAATCCAAACAAACATGTATGACTAATTTATTAAAGTAATGTTTGTACTAAAGATCTTCAGGTGTACAAGGATCCATTCATGTCGAGAATATTGACAATAAACTACTAATTAGTGTCTAAAAGGTTAGACTGTTTGTTAACTTTTCATCAACCCAGATTTTAAACAAATCTCTATCATCTCTCTCTGTGGTTATCAAGCTTCAATCCAAGTTGTGATCCTTTAGCTAGCTATCCATCCATGGGCCATGGAATGAAGTTATGGAAGAAAAGAAAAGAAAACACACCATGTTTATGGTTGGTGTAGTCAGACCACTCAAGAGACTTTTTTTGTAGCATGCATGTTAAAATTCAATAGTGTTTTGTTTTGTCTATCAATGTATGGTGTGGACCCTTTACTAAATAGTTAGTTGATAAAGTTAAAGTTTTTGAGAAGTTGCAGTCCATTTTGATGGTTCAAGAATATATAGCTCCATGTGGTTGGGTAAACTATACATCACAACCATATGATAAAAGGTTTTGGTATCCAACTTGTAATTAATAATGTATGTTTTGCAAATATTAAAAGTGTATGTGTAAAAGATACGGAAACTTTCACATAATCACATGAATGTCTCACAATGTATATTGCAGGTCACAGGAATATAATTTTACCCAACACATGTATCTCACCAAAAATATTATGGAAGTAATGTTGCTGTGTTAATCAAGATCAACTTCTTTCACAATTATTCAAAACATCAACTTTTTCAAATGCAAATATAATTTTTCTGACAATAATTATTATAGATGTAAGAACTTCCACCCAATGAAGGAAAACCAAGAGGGTGATGAGGAATACTATTAGGTAGCAGTCCAATTATGTGCACCACTCAAGGAGCTGACCTCCTTCTTTTTCTCCAGCTTTTCTTTTAGATACCTTCTCATAATCTTCCCAGAAGGGGATTTTGGGATTGTGTCCACAAAGTGCACCACTCTAACCTTCTTATAGGCAGCTACATTTGAGGCAACAAAGTTCATGATTTCTTCTTCAGTCTCTTTTGCATTTTTGTTCATCACTACACAGGCAGCTGGTATTTCACCAGCTTCTTCATCTGGTAATCTGCATTATATAAAAGCAAACATGAGAGGAAAACATTTGGATACTAGACCATACATTATTTTAATGCACCTCTATCTGCTTCTGTTATCATTGAAATTATATGTTGAACAACATATGTACTATTAGATTTAGTACCAAATCCTGGAGTCGAAAAAGAATGATGTATGTTTGAGTCCATCAAGCAAAGGAGGTCCCAACTCGTAAATAAATGTTCCAGACCTTGGTACTTAATTAGAACAGGTCATGTACTGGTCCCTAGCATCCACGAAGGGCCTCGAACTTAAGATGTAATAAGAACAAAAGTAAACTTACGGAACAACAGCAGCATCTTCAACCGAGGGATGAGAAAGGAGGATGGCCTCTAGCTCAGCAGGAGCTACCTGTAAGGAAAAAGTAGCATTCCAATATGTGTTTAAATTTAGAATGAGCTTAATTAGTTTGACCATTTGATAAAAAGCCTTTTGCATTCACTTTGATATCATAATTTAAGACAAACTGTGTGCTCAGAAGAAGTGAGATAGGCGTATATAGAGCGATCCTCTTCCGAATAGGAGCACTATGGTGCAAAATTTGGTATTCATAGCCATTACATGACTGCAAAGTTTTAATGAGATATTCAAACCATTAATATATAACATATCTGCTAGGCAGATTTTTTGTTTAATATCAAGCAGATATCGAGCCAATTTGATTACAATCATTGGTGAATGCACTATTTATGTAGTCTACTAGACTAAATCAGCATAAACTCAAGCCCAGTCCCCCACTATGATCTACTTCTCTGGCTACCACACATTGTCCCAACTCATTACGTAATAAAATTTTGAATAAAGAGATGTTGGATGTAAAGCAACCATTTGTGAGCTTAATTTGGATATTTAAAAATGTAAGAGTATCTTACTTGGAAACCTTTGTACTTAATCAGCTCCTTGATTCGATCCACAATAAAGACATCTCCATCATCATCGATGTATCCAATGTCACCAGTGTGAAGCCACCCTTTGGTGTCAATGGTTCGATCAGTTTCTTCCTTATTTTTGTAGTAACCTGTGAAGTTTGGTAATGAAAATGACAAATGATAAAGTGATCATGGAACTTATTCCTGGAATCCTGGTTACAGACTTACAGGGCAGTTACTTGAACTCCATACAAGACGACATATGTGATAATGCAAATGAGTGGATCAGTTTATGCTTGAGAACGGAAGCAAAGTGAGGACCACTGTTCCATTAGGGTGTTAATCTTTGGAACTAGGAGACTCTATCTTATACCATTTGGTATCTTGCATACGTTCAGAACCAGAACCATGCCGTCATACTTCAACGAGATTTGTGTATCAGACTTATGTTAGTCCGTGTAATTGTTACGTATATCTTATGTATTATCTAGCTAGATTCAATTATTTGTTAAAACCATGTAGTAGACTATCTCCACATCATTTTGACAATGTAGTCTAATGAAAGTGCAATGTACCTTGCATGACACATTGGCTTCTAACGCATATTTCACCAGGGATATTCTTAGGGAGAGATCGTCCAGTATCAGGATCGAGGAATTTAATCTCGAGATTGGGTAAGATAAAACCAACTGAGCTTTTCTTCGCTGTGCCATGACCTTTCCTGGGGTCCCCATGAGTGAGGGTAATGCAGCTGTGTTCAGTCAGTCCATACGCCTGAATTGAATATATTAGTTGTGGTAGGAAAACAAGCAAGAAACCAACAAACAAACTACCTCTGGTGAACAAGCAGATTGATATGTATTACATTTCTTAATTTATTAGGACTATAGATTGATGATTAAATGCATTTTACCTCTTGGACCTGCACACCAGGGAACTTTTCTTCGAAAGCAGATAGGAGCTCTGGTGCCAGGGGAGCAGCTGCAGTCATAACAGCCCTGAGCTTGAGTCGACTAAGATCAAACTCCCCCACGACAGGGTTTTTAACCAACGCCAACATAATTGGTGGCACGATTGGAGCAAAACTGATCTCATGTGTGATCAAGGCATTCAAAAAAGTTCGGAGTTCAAAGCGTCCCATGACTACCACCTTTCCTTTGTTCCTGAGTGTAGCACAACAGATTCCTACAATGCCATATATATGAAAAAAAGGCATTAAGCCCAATGTTGTGACTTGCCCTATTATGTCAGGTCCAACACTGAATAGTGTGGAGCAGAGGTTGGCTACTAGGTTCTTATGGGTCAACATTACTCCCTTTGATGTCCCTGTAGTCCCTGACGAGAACGGAAGGGCACATAGATCATCCTGTTTAATAGTCTCATTCATTGCACCGGAGCCTGCATGATCAGAGGCATCAAGTAAATCTTCCCAGCAAATGGTGTTATCAATGCGCTCTTCCCCCAATACTATGACCGGCACTCCCAAATCTTTCACCTGTGAATTTTAAGATTTATATATCATTAGTCGTTACTAGTTTGTAATATATACCAACAAGAGAGAAAGTATATTGATATTATAAGTTCAGCTATAATACATATCATCACCTTCTCATATATGGATCCAATTGTAACAATCAACTTGGCGTCCGACGCCTCCACCTGTTTCTTTATCTCTGAAGTATGAGCTTGAGGATTTGCACCGGAGAAAACACCTCCAGCAGCCATTATACCTAGAGCAATAATAGCATACTCAGCCACATTAGGGAGTACAACCACAACAACTTTTCCCTTCCTAAGACCAAGAGACCTTAATGCCTTGCAGAATCTTCGAGTGTCTCTGGTCACTTGAGCATACGTGAACTCCTTCCCAGTTACCGGCTCCACAATTGCTACCTTGTCGGCATATAGTTCAGCCTCATGGAGCACAAACTCTGGCAGTGTCATGTTTTCTGGTACAGGAACAGCTGAGAACTGGCTTTTGAACACATGTTCTTCCTCCTCTTCAACTAGCATTTGTTTTTCAAGAGTTCCCATTATGCCTTGCTGGGGAAGAACTATGTGATGTACGTGGGAATGGGAGAAGTAGAGAGCAGGGGAGGGTTTTTATAGGAGTGAGATAACAATATAAGTTCCTCATGGTTTCTGCATGCTGAATAGAGTAAGAGAAAGTCAAGCAAAATGGTGAAAGTTACATGGGTAGGTAGGTGTTGGTTAAGTCATGTTATCTAACATCTACTTCTTTTATGTTGAATCCCTTTAAGTTTAAGTTCTGATCTACAATATTAATATCTCCAGCAATTTGATAAAGAAGTAGAATGGTTCATGTATTAGTATTATTAAACATATACAATAGTTATCGATAATAAATAAACATATGTTTTACCAAACCTTGTAATTCCAAATTCCAAACATATGATATAATTAAGTGTATACAATAACGAAGACATAAATATTATTTTAATTGTCGCAAATTTTATGGTAATTTTGTAAGAGTTTTAAGAAAATTTTCCGTGATTTCCAAAATATTTTAATTTCCATGCTCAGAAGTAATGTTAACTGAAATCGAAATTGAATACCTTGATTAAATCTAGATCATAGACATCATTTATAAATATATTGATGCAGTTGTGCATAAATGACGTAGACGGAATCTGGAAGGTTGACTTGTTTTGTGAGAAGATGAATTTGTTTTGGCGTAGGAATTTCGGTTGGATGGTGGGGAAGGTGAAGTACTATGCTGATTTTTCTCGGAGGATGTATAGGAATCATCGGGTTGAGTATTTCTATCAGAGTATGTTGATGATTGGGACTTGGGAGTTGTTGGATTTGTAGGACGAAGAAAGTTAGTTTTTATTGTATGAAGGTTTGGTGTAAGGTTTTAGGTGATGTAGGAAAACTTCTACTTTGAGTGCATTATTGATAGATCCATGGAGAGAAAGATGTTGATAAAGGCTGAGTCATTTTAAAGGTTGCAATTTTAACCACTAACAAATCTTGAAATCAGTTAGTCTTCGTTTTCATGCAAATTATTTCTAGAAAATAACCTGTAAAATTCGGTAACATATTCATTAACAAAGAAATTACCTTGCCGACACTTTTGAAGACTCTCAAAGAGTGTTTACACATAGATAGTAGACATCGGTTTTATAATTCCCTTTTCATCGCATCTCATGTAGTAATTATTCCCAATTGTTATTGAGCACGATCATGTTGCAATTGTTCCCACCAAGCAGCAGCTCATCCGGTAAGTTTAAAGGCTACAATCTTCACTTTTTTATCACCAGGAATATCTATGTAGTAAAAAATAATTCTCAACCGCATACAACCAATCAAGGAAGTCTTCATTATGAAACAAACCATTGAATTAAGGTAAATCAACCTTGACTCTATATTCAATAGGTGTACCTTGGTATCCTCCTTGTACCAGGGTTAAGGTCATGGTAAGAGTCATTGAAGGGTTCAGGAAAATCATGCAGAGGATTGTGTGGGTTGTGACCATGTGGAAAGTGGTGGTGGAAGGTGATAAGTCCTCAAAACTGTATATTTATCCCCTGAATAACACCTTGTTTGCATAGCACTTAGCTTATATTATTGTGTTATATCTATTGATTAGTGTTTTCTTGTCATTTGTGTAAGTTTCATAAGCCAAAATGTGAATATTGCGTTAAAGCCCGCCAATAGCCAAGAAAAATAATTAAAAAAATGCTATTTGCATAAAGAAAAAAAGTACTATTTGCACCCACAGAGTTGTTGGGGGCACCCCGTGGACTGGTCCTATGGACTTGACTTTATTTCCAAGATGGATAGTCCAAATCTCAGCTCAATCCAAGTTATAATGAAGCCCACAAGTTAGAAGATCTATTGAAGCATTTACTTGAAGCCCAATCTTAAAAAATGCTCTATATGAAGATCCAGAAGTCTGATTTGGGCCCATGAGCTGTCTATCTGAAGGTCTTGGTCTAGGCTACAACTTAGGCCCAAGAGATTAGGTTTTCATGAAGTCTTGCTGCTTCTAGAAGGCCTACAGCAGCAGCCACGAATTTGACCTAACTTTGTGAGCAAATATACTTTGCGAGCAAGTAATATGCTTTGTATTCTCTATATAAAGAAAAGTAGTAGCTAGGGTTTAGTTGAGTTCATCTTTCTCTTGAACGCATTCTATTATATTCAATCTTCCTATATAAAGAGAAGTAGTAGCTAGGGTTTAGTTAAGTTCATCTTTCTCTTGAACTCATTATATTATATTCAATCTTCCTATTCTCAATATTAATCCATTCTTTTTTTTTTTCTTTATGATGTTGTGTTATTTATTTACTTATTCTATGGTGTCATTATTAAGGATGAGTAGCTAAGTTCCCTTTAGAGGGAATGGTTGAAGCACTCTAGATGATGCAAAAACACCATGTTTATTCTTTATGTTCATTGTGATTCAAAGTTCTTAATGCTTGTTTATTTCTATTCGCGATATGAAGTAAGCATAATTATTTATGTGTTATTGTTATCCATGTTAATAAAATACTATTGTTAGAGTATATGGAGACCTAACTATAATCGTTGTATTAGATTAATTAGAGATAGGTGACTATCATATATCTAGGATTAATCTCTTTTATTGGACCCATTTTGTAATCAAATTGACTAACCGAGAGGTGACAGTTTGTTTATGAATTAATATGTTGAGTTAATTAAATTGAATAGCTGAGAAGTGACGGTTTAATTAATGAAGCATATTCAATAGCACATATAAGAGAATCCTGTTTTAATTGAGTGGAATAGCTGAGAGGTGAGTACTTGATTATTAAAGGCATTAATGATTAATTGGAATAGCTGAGAGGTGACTAATTAATTGTTATAGATTGAACATGAATGAATGGCATGTATGTTTGCATTGTTTAGTTTGTAGATACCAATTCTTCCCCCTATTCATCATAAGATCTTCTTTACATCTCTATCCATCGTCTATTATTAGTTAAGTATTAGTTTAATTATTTAATTGCCTGTAGGAAGTAAAATTAATCTCACTCTTGTTAATTGGTTCATGTGGTGTTCTTAAGTTATCGTTTTTTATTGTGTTTGAGCTAAGAATTCCCCCTTCGAGGTGGGTACGACCCTTGCTTGTTACTTGTCTACATTGATAATCAATATTTACAGGCACAAGAAGGAAAATCAATACAAATCTATCTATTGATTAAATGACACACAAAAATCATTTATCAAAATGGTGTCGTTGCCACTTTAAGGAACGAAGTTCATTCAAACACAAGCGAGAATAGTAGTTTCGGGACATCATCCCACTTTTATCCCTCCCACCCTTCTATTTCTATTTATTTTAATATTTTTTTTAAAATCTCTTGTTAATTAGTACTCTTACTGATCTCACAGCAAAGACGGATCGAAAAAAGCTCAAGGAACGAAGCCAATATCTCAATTTGAAAAACGTCGCGTGAACAGAAAAATTACTGAAAAGTTACTAGTGTATACTGTACTCGATCCCGAGTCGAGTTCAGAACAGCACAACCTGATCTCAAGTTGAGTTTGGCCCAATCTCGAGTCTAATTCCCTGGAGGCCCAATCCATCTTGAGTCGAGTTTGAACCAGATCTGGACACATGTTTGTGAGACCCACTGAAGCTGTTCCAGAGCACTTCTTCAATTTATTTTCTGTTATTTGAGTGATTGTGAGGCTAAACTCAATAGTTTAATTTTTCCAGCATTTTTAAAGACTTGTAAGATAATTAAATTTTTGATCCACGAAGGGGTCGCGGTTATAATATTTTTAAAGTAGGTGTTGTTAGAATTTATTTATTTGTGTGTTTGCGGCGGATAGTAGAGCAAGGTTGTGGAACTAGCCTTGTCTACTAAGGAACGACTTATAAAGACGATTGAAACCCAAGGAACGGTTTCCCCTTAGTCGACTTCAACTCGTCTTCTCCCCACTTTTGTGCGATTGTTTGGCACTTTTGTTTTGCTAGTACAAAGTGGGAGGTAAGCATACTCCTAACCCTCATTGAATCCCCTGCAAGAGGAGTTTCTAAAATGATTAGAATGACCTTGGATGTTGTTTGCTTTTAATTCAGTTTTTACTTTTTGTTAAACTGGGACTGACGGCGAACCTGGCCTATGGAAAGTGAAACTTAATATCATTTGATTGCAATATCTTAAGCTTAAAATTGAATCAACAAAAGCCATGCTATCACGATGTTCATTTGAGGCCTTGTGCAGATATTTCAACTAGTACCGCGTGAACCATTCTTTGATTGGAGCACACACTAGGAATTGGGTCTGGAACCTCTACAGATTACGTCTGTAGAATCACTGTGGTTATTTAATTAAAGAACATCGCTTATGCACGGAAAATCTCCCACACTGGTTATTCGCTACTTGACTCACAAAATATAAGGAAAATTCACAACGAAAATTGGAAAGAACTCATTGACTTGGGTGGACACAAAATCGAGTCAGTTTTGAGCGCCTTGTTAGATGTTTTTGAATGGTTAGGACTTCTATGGCATATGTAATGTGCATCATGCATGCGTCTTAGATCCGGTAAAATTTGCATGTCTGATCCCCTTCAAGTCTACACAAGGCGCACATTCACGGACCACACTCCTTCTGAGGAAGAGTTCAATGACTCAACCTCAATACATTTTTCTGAGGAAGAGTTCAACGACTCAACCTCACTTACTGAAGTAAATCCTGCACCTATGACTCATGAAGCTACTCTTCACGATTACTTCTCACCTTTGGCCATTGGGCCACCTACCTGCATAGTCTTGCCCGAGACAACTGCAAATAGCTATGGCATTCACCCTCAGATTGTGGGCATGTTGCCTAAGTTCCATGGATTTGCACGGGAAGATCCATATCAACACTTGTATAAGTTTTTAACCGTGCTTAATACTTTCAAGGAGAAACATTTGTCTGATGAGGAAGTTAGGTTGAGGTTGTTCCCTTTTTTCTCTCGAAGATCGTGCATCTCACTGGTTACATAGCCTTCCTACCAATTCTATTCAAACCTGGGCTCAACTAAGCAAAAAGTTTTTGAACAAATATTTTCCTATTACCAAAACCAATGAGCTTGTTGATGCCATCAGAAATTTCTGGCAAAAGGATGGTGATGTTTTCTTTGATGCATGGGAGATGTATCAAGACCTGTTTATTCGGTGCCCACACCACAAAGTTGCAACTTTGATGATACAGAAAAAGTCAGGATCATGTAAAGAGGCCTCAATTATGTAACTAGAAACCTTGTTGAAGGCATGAACAGTGGCGGTTTTCTGATATATCAACCGCCAAGGCTTTTGCATTTTTTGAAAACTAGCTGACAATAGCCAACAATGGGATTCACCAGGACCACCCCTGAGAAACACTATCACGGACACACATGATAGACCTAGAGGCATGTATGAGGTCAAACCTGACCCCGAGCTTAAAACGTTGCTCCAAGGTTTAGTAAAAAAGGTAGAAGCACTTGAGGTGTCCTTAAACCCCACATCACCGGTCATGAGTGCCTCCACTATCCAATGTGATGTTTGTCAAGACCCAACCCATATTGCCGAAGTTTGCCCTCTCTTTTACACTTCATCAGAAACTGAGGAAGCCAACTACGCCGGGAAATAAAACTTCACCAAGGGCAATGCTATGTACCCATACATGGACCGTTCAAATCTGTCTTACACGAAAAACAATGCTTACATGGTTCCACCAGGATTTAACAAGTCTTATGGGCAACGCAGCAATGCGCCCTATGTTGGAAACACTGACAATAGAAACATGGTGACGGTCCCCACTTATACGAACAATGCTCCTCGGATGAGTAATTCCAGGGACCCAGCTCCAACACATCAACCTGCCCCTCAGAAGTCCTCCCTTGACGATGTTCTTGCTCGTTTCATGCAACAAACGCAAGTATCCATTTAAATGAACGTTCATGCTATACAATGGCTAGAACAAAAACTTGACGAGAAGGGAAGATTTCCGGGACAACCAATCCCGAATCCCAAGGGCAAGGAAGTTGCGTTGGTGACGGAAACTCCGTCTACATCTACACGCTTGTTGAAGTCAAAACGGTCCAAACACTTAGGTCTGGAAAACAGGTTGACAATCAAATTAACTACAAACAGAGTCCTAGCATTGTGACTCCGGTTACCACGACACCTGTTGCACCACCTAAAGGTTCGGCTAATGAAGCAAACACCTCTAAGCCAAGGAAACATACCCGTAAGATTGTGGAACCTCCACAGACTTATAATCCACCCGTGCCTTACCCTCAAAGACTTACAAGGTCTCTAAAGGAAGTACAAGCAAAAGAGGTACTTGACGTGTTCAAACATATAAACATAAATAACCTTTCCTCACGGCTATCAAACAGATACCTTCCTATGCTAAGGTCTTAAAAGACTTGTGCACCGCAAAGTGGAAAAAAAATGTGCCCAAAAATGCGTTTGTTGCGGAAGAATTCTCTGCACTTGTCCAACACAACGGTGTGGTGAAATACAAAGACCCTGAAAAACCAACCATACCCCGCAAGCTTGGTGGAAAGTTTATGGGTAAAGCTTTGTTAGAACTGAGAGCGAGTGTCAATCTTTTGCCTTACTCCCTATACACCAGTTTAGGTCTAAACAACATGAAACCCACGAACATGTTTTTACAACTGGCCGACAGATCATTGAAAGTACCTAGAGGAATAATTGAGGATCTCTTAGCAAAGTGTCCAACTTTTACTATCCCGTTGATTTTGTGGTGTTGGACACTGAACCTACTGTCGATGAATCGGTTCCTATCATCCTTGGTCGTCCATTTTTTGCCACCTCTAATGCTCTCATAAACTGCCAGAATGGTTCGATGGTTCTCACTTTTGGTAGGGCTGGCAAAATGACCCATGACCTGTTAACCCGACACGAACCCGACCCGAGATAAGCAGGTTTGGGTTTGGTCTTATCGGGTTTTCAGGTCAGTTGGACCCGAACCTGTTGGACCTGTTTATTATACAGGTCAGGTTCAGGTATGAGGATTGGACCTGTCGGTTTGACCCGAAACCTTTTTAAAAAACAAAAAACAACAACCTAAATGTTATACATCAAAGCCCACGATTCTTCTCTCCAACTCTCTCTTTCCTTTTTGTTCCTGCCCATTCATACGGCTAATTCTCCATCACCAACTCTATTTGAATCGAATAAATCCGAAGATGTAAGTATTGATTGAATAGGTTTGTTAAGAGCTTACACACCGTCTTTTAATTCTTTCTTTCTCTTTCACAACCTCTCTTATTCTCTCTTGAGATTGTTTTTCTTTAATTAGGTATTTGTAACATCTTTCTCTTTTGATTTTTCTTTAACTCTTCCTAAGATCTGAAGAACAAATTCATCTAGCCCATTCATAATTGAACTTAGAGAACCCTCTCTCCCAGTTCTATAAGTTTTCACTTTAGTTAAATACCCTTTCAAAATTAAAACAATTATTAACATTAAGAATTTGAGAAATTGATGTTTAGGTTTCAATTGTTCAAAGAAATTGAGATCCGAAATTGGATACATATTAAGTGTGGGTAATAATTATTTTAAGAAATTGAGATTTCAATAACTGTGAAGGAAGATGTTTCATTTATTAAATTCTTCCTCATGAAATAGAACTTCTCCGGAGTTTGAAATTTTTTTTTGAGCAAAGAGGCGATGCTGAAATTGAACTCTGGTATTGATTGAACGGGTTTAAACAGGTCAACCTGAACCCGACCTGTTTAGTTAGCAGGTCAGGTTTGGGTTTACCCCAAAAAAATATGCAGGTCAACAGGTCAGGTTCGGGTTAAGATGAAAAACACCTAAACCTGTTAAGACCCGACACGAACCCGACACGACCCGACACGATTGCCACCCCTAACTTTTGGCTCTATGACCATTGAAGTAAGCATTTTTAATCTTGGCCAACAACCCCCTGATCTTTCTTTATCTGAAGATGTGTGCCTTACCTTATGAGATGGTGCATAGTTGTTACCCTGAAGACCCGGTTGTTTAATGCCTTGCCATTCATAATGTTGACTTTGACATCGACCAATCTATTGCCCAAACCAATGCTCTTCTTGATTTTGTGCATATCTTTAAAACTAAAGACCATGAGACCCTTGATTCAGTTTATTGCATTGATTCTGTGTCCCAAGTCGAGACCATCACTCCACCTCCTGTTACTCTGAATCCTCTTCCTCCTGAGCTGAAATATGCCCATCTTTATTCGGACGGTAGTCATCCTATTATTATTTCTTCATCTCTTACTACCGAACAGGAGAGTCAGCTTCTTAAAGTTATTCAAGAGCATCGTTCTGCTATTGTCTGGTCTATCCACGATATAAAAGGCATTAGTCCTTCTGTTTGTCGTTCTCACCGTATTCATCTTGAGGACGATGCTAAAATTTCTCATGAACCTCAGAGACATCTTAATCCTGCTATGAAAGAAGTTGTTCGAGCTGAAATTCTTAAACTCTTAGATGCATGTGTGATTTATCCCATTTCTGACAGTCCCTGGGTGAGTCCTATTCATGTGGTTCCTAAGAAGGCCGGTATGACTGTAGTTACCAATGATAAGAACGAATAAGTCGCCACTAGAGTTCCATCAAAGTGGCGTGTTTGTATCGACTATAGAAAGCTTAATACAGTCACCCAGAAGGCCCACTTTCCTCTTCCTTTCATAGACCATATGTTAGAACGTCTGGCTGGTCATTCTTTCTATTGTTCTTAGATGGTTATTCCGGTTACAACTAGATTTCTATCGCCCCCTAAGATCAAGAGAAGACAACTTTCACCTGTTCTTTGGGCACTTTCGCTTATGCTCGTATTCTTTTCAGTCTGTGTAATGCACCCGCTAGCTTCCAGAGGTGTATGTTACACATCTTTAGTGATATGGTTGAACGATTTATGGAGGTGTTTATGGATGACTTCTACATATATAGTTCGTCTTTTGAAGTGTCTTAGTCATTTTTCTTTGGTTTTTAAGCGTTGCATTGAGAAGAATTTGGTGCTTAACTAGGAAAAATGCCATATCATGGTTTGGGTCATGTAGTCTCTCCTGAGGGTATCCAGGTTGATAAATGTAACACCCATGAGTTGGTGTTAGTCCCACATTGCCAAGGAAGTGGTTGTGTTGGTAGTATATAGAGCTTAACCATATTCTAACTAATGTCAAGGCCTTTTGGGGTAAACCAGATGTGTGGGCCCTGATCTAAAACCCTATACTGCTGGATATCCGCAGTGACTAAAGGGGGACAATATTGATATTAGCGAGCGGTATGGTGATCGACCCACCGGGATGAGTGAGGACGAAATCCTAGGGCGTTACAGATGGTATCAGAGCCAACGACGGGTCGTCTGTTGCAGGTGGGAAGTACACTGAAAAGGCTCAGGGAGCGCCAGGTATTTGTCTCACTTGGCAGGGAACGTCGAAGATTTGGGACTGTACTGAGTGTACTGAAGCGCCGAGGACGGCTCTATTCTAAGGTGGTGGTATTGTAACACCCATGAGTTGGTGTTAGTCCCACATTGCCAAGGAAGTGGTTGTGTTGGTAGTATATAGAGCTTAACCATACTCTAACTAATGTCAAGGCCTTTTGGGGTAAACCAAATGGGTGGGCCCTAATCCAAAACCCTCTACTGTTGGATATCCGCAGTGACTAAAGGGGGACAATATTGACATTAGCGAGCAGTATGGTGCTTGACGCACCGGGATGAGCGATGACGAAATCCCGGGGCGTTACAATAAAACTAAAGTAGATCTTGTTTCATCCTTGCCTATTACTAAGTCTATTAGGGATATTCTAGCCTTTCTAGGCCATGCAGGATTCTATCGACGCTTTATCCAAGATTTTTCAAAGAAAGCTCGCCCCTTTACCAATTTATTGCTTAAGGATGCACCTTTTGATTTCACAAAAGACTGCAAGACTGCCTTTGACAATCTTAAGACCGCCCTCACGACTGCACATACCCATCATTAGGCCACCTGATTAGAGTAAACCCTTTGAGCTGATGTTCGATGCGTCAGACTTTGCTGTCGGGGCTGTTTTAGGTCAACGTCTAGATGGTAATCCCCATGTCATATATTAGGCTAGCAAAACTCCTAATGATGCTCAACGTAATTACACTACGACTAAGAAAGAGCTGTCAGCCATAGTATATGCTCTTGATAAGTTTCGTTCCTACCTTTTATGTTTCCGTACTATCATCTTCACGGATCATGCTGCCCTTAGATTCCTACTCTCCAAGAAGTAAACTAAACAATGCCTTATTCGTTGGATTATGTTGCTTCAAGAATTTGACATTTTAATTAAAGATAAAAAAGGGACCGAAAATGTAGTAGTCGACTACTTGTCTAGACTCAACCGTCTTGGGGATTTTAGTGTTATTTCTGAGAACTTTCCTGATGAGCTTCTTTTTGCCATATCGAATGCTCCATGTTTCGCAGATATAGTAATTACTTGGCTACCAACAAGTTTCCAAGTCATTGGAATAAGCAAGACAAATCCAAATTCCTTGCTAATGCCAAGTATTATTTCTAGGATGACCCTTATATTTTTAATTAGTACTGTCCTGACCAGATTAGTCCTCGTTGCATTCCCGACTGGAGCAACAATAGGTCCTTAAGTTCTGCGATGAGCATGCTTGTGGTGGACACTTTAGTGCCAAAAAGACAGCTACTAAAGTATTGCAGTGTGGTTTTTATTGGCCAACTCTCTTTAAGGGCGCTCATATGCATTGTACAGTCTGCACTCGTTGTCAAAAATTAGGAAAAATCACTAGGCGACACATGATGCCCTTACAGCCAATTCTTCCTATGGAAGTTTTTGATGTATGGGGCATTGATTTCATGGGTTCTTTTCCTAGTTGTCATGGTTTTTTGTACATTCTGGTCGCAGTAGACTATGTTTCAAAATGAATCGAGGCCATTCCCACAAGGCACAACGACCAAAAAGCTGTAGTAAATTTTATCAAAGAGTACATTTTTGCCCGATTTGGCGCTCCCCGTGCGATCATCAGTGATGGGGGGAGCCATTTCTGCAATAAAGCTTTTTAAAACTTGTCCAAAAGTATGGAGTAACTCACAAAGTGGCCCTTGCTTATCATCCACAAACCAATGGCCAAGCTGAGGTTTCCAATAGAGAGATTAAAAACATTTTGCAGAAAACAGTTGACCCTGATAAAGTTAATTAGTCTTGTCGAGTGTGTGATGCACTATGGGCATATCGTACTGTGGGTGGGTGCAAAAATTTGATCCACAAACTCGAGATTTGTATTGATTAATCGTAAGGTTACAATGAAAGCCTTGTACATACTGAGATGGGATGGGGGTATACAATGAGACTGGACCTGATCTGATCAGGCTGCCTACATATCCAAGATGATGAACTTGGAATCAAGTCTCTGCTTCCACAAAGCTCTAATGGAGGTTGCTTAGTGAAAGACTCGTACTTTAGGAGATTGAGAACTCCTGCATGTATAGTGGACCGGAGGAGGCTGGCTCAACCAATCCTCCGGTTTCGACTCCATGAACTCGTGCAGCTGAAACTTAGAAGATGTTTCCGCAGATAGCACATATGCTGCTTGGCGGTTATCCCTCGATTTGAATCCCCTTTGACCAGGACGACTGCCACGTGGCATTATCTGATAGGCTCTAGTTCAACATAGGCCTTCATTTATCTTCTCCAACGGGCTAGAACAGTGGGTTATGTTGGCCTAGAATCTTGCTGGACTTATCCAGTTAGTTGGGACTTGGATTTGACCAAATTTGAAAGCAAAGACTTGGGCTAGACTCCTCGGACCGGAGGCCCAATCTGCATTGCATACTCCCTGGCTAGGTCCTTTGGACTTCTATGATGAGCCTTTGAATGAGCCTTCATCGCTGATGGACTTTAATGGGCCGGAACTGGCTTACTTGATTGAAGTGGGCCTGGCTGACGTATGGGAGTCCACAGTTCAACTTCTTATACAGTAACCGGGGTTCCACCCACTGATATTGGACCATCCGGCGGATCAAGATCCACAGAGCGTATGTGGACTTCTTGAGACCGGGTTGGGCCCTACCCGATAGTCCAGATCTGGCTGGCTATCGTTCGGGTGCTCTCGGTTTAGCTTCTTATACAGCCACTGATGACACCTGTCAGGTACATACATCGCCCCCTCTTTGTCAAGTAGTAAAAAATCTGCTTGGGAAAGATCTTTGAAATATCTTCCCCGACTGTTGAGCTTCGGAGGATTCCTTCCTTGATACGACTCCTTTGTGATGACAATTCCAAATCCCTTGGATCAATGAATAGGGTTTGCTTCTTCCTCTTATAAATAACGAACTAGATGCGTAGAAGGATATTTACTTTCTTTCCTCCGGTCTTTGTTACTATTGTGCTTCTGCTGAAGAATGGTTGACTACCGAAGCACAATCAAGAAGTACACTGTCGATATGCGGGAGAAGATGACTTTAGAGGTTGAGGACCGGGGGCGTCGTATAGAGTTGATGACGAACGCTTGTCTTGAGGACATCCACCAAGCACGTTTAAGCTTGTTTCCCCTGAACGATCAATTTACTGACAAGAGCCGGAGGCTTGATGCCGCTACTCAGCGGATCCGGGTTCTTCAGAGTGAACTGGCCACCGCATATGTTCTGTTGGAGAAGCTGGGATATCATTCAGTTAAAGTAGAGAAGAATCCTTGATTTGTATTCCCCCGGTTCTCTGCACTCTGTAGAGGAGTAGTGCCTTTGACTAAAATGAATTAATGAAAATTTTCCCTTATTTCACCTTTGTCTCTTTCCAAATAATGAGTCACCAACTTGTCAGTCTGTTGGGGACAAGGATGTCCTTGTGAGTGACACCAGTCCCTTGTAGAGCGTCTTCTGCTTAACATGGCTTGTGACTTCTTTCCTTATAAGCGAAGAAGTCTCCCCAAAAATCCAATTTCCCTTCTTCTTGCGGCTTTAACAATGGCAGATTACAGATCACCATCCAGTGCGGTGAGTTATAACCGGTCTGAGATCATTCGGAAATTGTCCCGCCAGGTGGCTGACCTTAAAAGAAGGATCGACGAGCTTCAAGAGGGGAAACTTCTCATGAAGATATGTGTGATACGCGGATGGCGGGTATGAAGGAAACCAAGAAAGACTACCAAGATAAGCTGGAGGAGAAGGAGGTCGAACTGGCAGAGGCCAAAGAGCGAGCAAATTTTGCTGTTGCTTCATCCTGGAAGGTCGGGTATGCGGCTTCTAAGATCAAGTATAGTCTTCGTGACTCTCCGGAGGGGTCCAGCCCGAACCCCCCGTTTTCCCCACTAATGTAATCTTGCTCGGTAGCACTATGTAGGGGATTTGGTGCACCCCGTATCATGCTTTTTGTAATAAAATAATATTTTTTCTTATCATTGTCTTGATCTCCGGTAGATAACTCTGGTCATTTTCTTCTTTGTCGTAATAAGTGAGGAAACATGTGTTGGTCAACCAACCTTTGACCGTGGTGACGTGGACTTGGAGTACACATGTCGCTAACCTAGACCATGTGGGCCCCATCTATACATGCTAAATGGATACCGTTTACTATATTAAGTGGGTCCCACTTTGTTTTCCCTTAATCATCTTTTGTTGGCGGGAATATGTACATCTTACAATATCCAGTGAAAACTTGTGACCTTTCGTTGATCGTGCCATTAACTCAATGCTCTTGAATTACTGGAGAATCGATTAATGGGATTTGGAAGACCATTAGCCGGTGGACCTTGGTTTCCACTTATAAAAGAAAGAATTTGGAGAAGGGAAGGATCACTCCCCTTCACTCTTTCGTTTTTTCTTTCTCCCTTTTCTTCATTTCTTCTTCACAGTGCCGCCGGAACCCTAGGTTCTGAATCTCTTTCAATCCTGGTGAAATCTTGATTGATCTTCCTCCAAAAATGAGAAAGAATATAGTGCTAAGCTCTAGTAGTGATGAGGAGCCTCAGACTTCTGTTCCTCGTCCCGCCGCTGATGCAGGCGGTCGAAGTGGAATTCCGGTTTTTTATCCAAATTCGCATGTCGGCGTGGAGGAGGTGGTCCTTCTTAGTGTTGTAGACCCCTCGACGGAGAGACTCGGGAGGAGGTGGCAGACCTCCTCCAATCTTCCTCGAAATCCTGATCTCGAACGGCTGGGCGCAGCAGAGGTTCAGGAACAGTTTGGTCGGAGGGGAGTCAAGTTCGGCTCCCATCCCTCCATTTTTGATGGTTGTTCTGGTAACTTAATTGCGGTGAGTATTTACCAGCTCTTGTACGGTATGCAACTCCCGCTACCTCCTACAATCTTGCGGTTGCTGTCGTGGTGGGGAATCTCACCGGGTCAGATGCACGTGTCCTTCTGGATAATGGTGCACCGGATCGGGTTAATTGCCCACTACTTTAGGGTCCCATTTGGCCCGGTCGAGATGCTCCTGCTGATGAAGTCAGTTGCTCGAGAGGCTAAGGAGCGCTGCTTCTATGCCATTTCCTGGCGCACCACCCGGAGGCTGTCTGGGTTTCCCAATCATTATGGGAACTGGTTCGAGCCCTGCTACCGGGTGTCAGGGTGGTCGTCCGACCGCAGCATCCAGGTGTCGCGGGACTTCATAGGTAAGCACGTGTTTGATTCCATTCTTTTTGCCTTCATACTTTGCGTGGTTGCTGAGCTCCGGCTCAAGAATAGTTTCGTGCCTTTACTTGCAAGGAAACGCCAACTCCAAGTGTCCCTACCGGCGGGCGTGGACTCCTCTACCGCCGAAGGCAACATTGAGCGCTTCTTCAACCTGCCTGCGGACTTGACGCTCCGGGACCAAATTGTGGTGCACCTCCACTTCCCGGCCAGACTTGCGGCCTTACCGGTTCCTCCACAAGTCGTGGAGGTTGACTCTAGCTCCGGTGAGGGTGCTGCCCCTGCGGAAAGTGCGGTTCCCAGTCCTAGGGATGAGCCTCTGGTAGAGAGTGAAGTTGTTGATCTTAGGGAGGAGATGGATAACTGGCCCGACGAGGCTGTTCCAATCAGGGGCAGCTCTCCTCCTGATGAGCTTATGCCGGATGTTCCACTGGAAGTCATCCCAACTGTCGGGGATGTTCAGTTATCTGACGCTTGCTCTGTTTGTAAATCAAACCCTCCCTTGGGTCGCCGGAGGAGACCACATGTTTTCTATGGGTCTTCTGACTCCTCCGGTGACCCAAGCCTGATGTCGAGGGATAGTGGGCTTCTGCTTCCACACTGGTCCGGTGAATCGGCTACTGAAGGATTCTTTCCTACTCCAGTGCAAGTACATGCTGAAGTGGATAACCTAGCCCAATCGGAGATGGTGGGAGGTGTTTCCGAGGAGATCGTGGTTGCCTCCGCTGTCGAGGGAGGTTACCCAACTGTAGTTTTTTTTTTTTTTTGGGGGGGGGGGGGGGGGGGGGTCCACCGGATGAAGTGGACCCCCCTAGTGCTGTAGATGCTGGTGCTGAGGCTTTGGTGGAGGTAAGTCCTTCTTAGCCTCTTTCTGATGAAGTTGTGTCTATCCAGTCCCTACCTCGGTTAATCCAAGGTGTAAGGCTGTCGTGGACGAGTCTGCTAGGGGCTCCAAGAGAGCTTCTTCTGCCTCCCCTGCTGATCAAGGGTTGTCTAGTCGCCTGAGAAGGGAGGGCCCCATTCCCCAGGCACTAAGGGGACCGGTGACGGGGACTACCTGGATTGGTAGTTGCTCCCATGTCCCTATTGAAGATGCACTGGCTGTTGAGAATGTCCGGACAGAGGTGGAGTTCACTGTGCTGGACACTGCTGATGATGAAGCTCCGGTTTATGGGTGGGGCGATCAGGTTTCGTACACTGATCTACCTATCGGCCCGACAGTGCAACTGGGCCCTAAACCGGCTGACTACCAGCCCGAGGCTACTCCGGAGTTTCCACTGCCGGCGTTCTCCATTCACCCTGCCTTTCTGAATAGGGAGCCAATGACAATTTGACACTCCGGCATCATGAACATCCACACCGCCTTTGATTACATCTTCCAAAATCTGCTTCCAGAAGACCAGGCGTACTACAACCGTCTCTCTCGCGACTGGGCGATGAGGGTTGCAGCTCAGAACCTCATTGTGGTATGGTTTTCTGCCTTGAATATGACTTTAGCTTTGTCATTGTCTGTATATCCGTTTTTTATCCTTGCTCTTTTTGTCTGTCAGGTGCAAGCTGCCATGGCCAGGGTCTTTGAGCTTAGTGTCAGGCCTCGATCTTCTGTTCTGGAGGACTTGGAACACCTTCGAGCTGAGAACCGTCAGCTTGAGAAGGACCTGACAGCAGCGAACAACGACCGGTGGGCTTTGGAGGAGGACAACCGGTTCATGGAGGCTGACTACCACAAATTGGACTTCACCCTGACCGCTGCCCTTCAGAGAGAGGAAGATACCAAGGCCTCCTTTGCAGAGCTGGAGGCCGCCTGTGGGAAGTTGACCTAGGAGAAGCTGGAGCTGGACCGACACCTTTCTCTCAAGCAGGCGACCTATGACCGTGCCACTGAGGAGCTTCGGCTGGTGAAGGCTGCCCACCAGCAGGTCCTTGACCAGTTGGAGAAGGAGAAGGCGAAGAAGGGTGGTGACGGCTCTGGTCCCTTTTCTCAACCTCAGCACAGTTATTTTCCTGTAGTAGGCTCTTGTCCCGGTTACCGGAGGATTTCCACTTTTGTAACTCATCATCTGAAAAGAAATAAAAAATTTTGTCGTGCAAAAAGACTTGTTAGATATCTTTTCTTTAATTTCTGCATTTATTACAACTGTCTATCTCCCTCGTCCCTTATCGTTTTAATGAATTTTTCTTGGGACGATAACAGTTCTTTTCTCGCTGACTTCATTAAGTATGATGTTTGATTCCCATGGCGATCCATGGTTTGTTTGCTCAAAAGGGGTTTGGCCCTGTCTTTCAAGACTTAACCCGAGGGTGGACTAGCTTGTCTTACAGCCCCGGTATTTAAGAGTGGATAGCCTCGCTCTTAAAATTTACCAGAACCAGGCTCAGCGACCCAATCGAACTGGTACTAGATTGAACTGGAAATCTGTCCAAGCATTCTAGGCCTCAACGCCCTGTAGAGGTTGGCACAGGACTTGCTGAGTGGAGGTTAGTACTCTGTCACCCATTGTACTAAGACCAGAAGCTAGGTCCAGACATCTCAGGCCTAAAGGGAGCATAACTCTGCATTTAGGACTTAGTCAGGATAAAAAAACTAGGTCCGGGCATCCCAGGTTGGATGGGGTTTTCGGCCCAAGTCATCATTGGTTTCCAAGACCGGAAGCTAGGTCCAAGCGTCTTGGGCCTAAAAGGAGCATTACTCTGTATTTAGGACTTAGTCAGGATCGAAAGCTAGGTCCGGGCATCCCAGGTTGGATGGAGTTTTCGGTCCCTGTCATCCTTCGTTTCCAAGACTAGAACCTTGGTCCGGGCGTCTTGGGCCTAAAAGGAGCATTACTCTGCATTTAGGACTTAATCAGGATCAGAAGCTAGGTCCGGGCATCCTGAACCTTAGTGGAGACATGATCTTGCACTAGGATTTTCTACAATAAATAACACAAAGTATTCAAATGCTTGCGGAAAAGAATCTTTATTGAAATTATCAAATGGAGTAGATTACTTGTAGAATTTCTTGAGGTGGAAAGTGTTCCATGGTCTGGAAAAGATATCACCGGTCAGAGTTCTGAGGAAATATGAGCCCTTTGCAACATGTCTGTCTATGATGTAGGGTCCTTCTCAGTTTTCTCCAAGCTTGCCAGCTGTTGTATCTTCAGTCATGATCTTGACTTTCCTCATAACTCAGTCTCCTGGGTTAAATTTCCTTTCTACGACTAGCTTGTCGTATCCCCTTTTAATGGTTTCCTGGTACCGGAGGAGGTGTTGCAGGGCTTGTTCTCTCTTGTCGTCAAGAATGGCCTTTTCTGTTGCTAGGATTCCTCCATTCTGCCCGGTAAGGACTGCATCAATGCGAGTTGTTGGAGCCAGCAGTTCTATGGGCATTACCGTTTCTGCTCCAAAGGTAAGCTGAAAGGGTGTAATACGGTGGACCTTCTAGGAGTGGTCCGGTATGCCCATAAGACCGCTGGGAGTTGGATTACCCAGTTGCCTTTTGCTTTATCCAATCGCTTCTTGAGTGTATCCAGGATGACCCGGTTGGACGCTTCTGCTTGCCCATTTCCCTGGGGGTAGTATGGGGCTGAGAAGTTGTGTTTGATCCCCAAAGACTTGCAGAACAGCCAGATATTGTCACAGTCGAACTGTTTTCCATTATCTGAGACCAGCTCTTGAGGAATTCTAAATTTGCAGATTATGTCTTTCCATAAAATTCTTCTGACATCAAAGGCACATACATATACCAAGGCTACAACTTCGACCCATTTGGTGAAATAATCTGTAGCGACAAGTAAGAACCTGACTGAGTGTGGAGTTTTAGGAAGCGGTCCCACAATATCCAATCTCCATTTGGCGAAAGGCCATGCCCTCAGGATGGGGTGTCATTCGCTTGCTGGGGCATGACTGACCAGGGCATGCTTCTGATAGGGGGAGGCATGCCTAGGTGAACTTCTTGGCGTCTGTCATCATGTGCGGCCACCAGTATCCTTGGATTATTGTATTCCGTACTAGATTTCTGTTCCCAGAATGGTTGCCGCAGATCCTCGCGTGGATTTCATTTAGTATGATCAGGCCTTGTTCTGGAGTAAGACACCTGAACAAGACCCCAGAGCCATGGCTCTTCATGTATAACCTGTGTGACCCCGGTATGAAATGACAGTGAACTTCCATGCATCCCTCCTAACTTTGGCTGATAGCTTTTGATCTTCGGGGAGTAGATGGTGGATGAGGAAGTTGATGTATAGCCTCCAGTCATGGTCGTTACTGGACTGCAGCTCATCGTTGATTCTATCTACTTCAGAGTTCAGGTTGTCTGGAATGTCCTCGATTGGTTCCTCCGGTGGGAGCTCCAGATCGATGTGAACATGTGAGAGTGGTGGTTCTGAAGGGTCTGGTTCGCCCGGTTCCGTCGAAGGTGGCATTGCTTCGAGCCGACCCCTGGTGAGGCAAGGATTCCAGTCTTCAAGTTGTGATTCTGGTGGGTCCTGTGTTTAACCATGGGAAGAAGGATTTGGCTTGCTCTGTGTGTTGGGCCCGGTGCTAGGCTGAGGCGCTTCTTCATCTCTCTTCCTTTTCTGTCCTCTGGTAGTGACCATGACGACTTCCTTCCAATGCACGTGTTCCAGTAGGTAGACCTCCGATAATGGCATGTCAGGATCTCTGGGCCCGATACTCAGCTCTTTTCTGATATCCGATTGATAGCTGTCGGGGCAGTGCTGATAGAAGAAGTAAGGTATGCCAAGGCTTCTGCATGCCTGACATCTATCCTTGGTCGTTGCTCGACTGTAATGAACTTAAACTTGCCTGCCAAGGAGTGGATGACATCAAGATATTTTTCCATCCGGTCATCTTTGGCTTGGAATGACCCAACGAAATGGTTTGCCACCAGCTTGGAATCTGTCTTGATCATTACTTTTCACGCCCCCAGTTGGAGCGTTGTTCGAAGACCATAGATCAAAGCTTCGTACTTAGCCTCGTTATTGGATGCCGTGAATCCTAATCTGACAGACTTTTCTGTTTTCTGTCTGTCCGGGCTAATCAGAAGACACCTAATGTCCGATCCTATACAGTTACTGGATCCGTCGGTATAGATCGTCCAGGCTTCGTTGTCTTCTTCAGCTGGAGACTCCTGTGTCCGGGGGGTGTCGTTCCCCCCCAATGTATCTTCTTCTAACTCTGGGTTGACCGAGATGTCTTCGATGGGAAAATCTGCCATCAAGGAGGCTATTGCATGCCCTTTTTCTGCGGTTCTGGGTTCATACCTGATGTGGTATGCGCTCAGATAGCTGGACCATTCGATCAATCAATTAGATTATTCCTGTTTCCCAAGAGCTTTTCTGAGCGGATACTCGGTGTAGACCTTGACTGCTCTCCCTTGGAAATATGGATTTAGCCTCCTGGCTGCATGTACCAGGACTAAGGCGATTTTCTCGATCTTTGAATATCTTGTCTCAGCTCCCTGTAACACTTTGCTGATGAAGTATACTGGCTTCTCCTCCGGCTCTTCCACAAATATAACTGTACTGACTGCAATATCGGATACGGCCAGGAAAATACCGACTAGCTGCCCGGTTTGAGGTGTTGTAAGAACCGGAGGTTGAGTGAGATATGCCTTGATCTCATCAAAGGCTTGCTGACAAGTAATATTTCATTCTACATTGGCCTTAATCGCATTGAAGAATGGCTTGCATCGGTATGAATACCGGGAGATGAACCTGTTGAGAGCGGCCAGTCTCCCGGTTAACCTCCGAAATTCTTTCATCGTCTTTGGGGTGGGCATTTCTAGGACTGCCTGGATCTGATATGGATTGCCTTCTATGCCCCGGTTGGTCATTAGAAAACCAAGAAACTTGCCAGAAGAAAGACCAAATGAGCACTTGGCCGAATTTAGCTTCATGTTGTATCGTGCGAGGATATCGAACGTCTGCTGCAGATTGATAAGTCTTCAAAAGTGTATATTTATCCCCCGAATAACACCTTGTTTGTCTAGTACTTAGTTTATATTATTGTATTATATGTATTGATTAGTGTTTTCTTGTCTATTGTATAGGTTTTATGAGCCGAAATGCGAATATTGTGTTAAAGCCCGCAAAAAGTAAAGAAAAGCAAGCAAAAAGATGTTATTTGCACAAGGGAATAAGAATTGATATTTGCACCCACAGATTTGCCGGGAGCACCCTAAGGTCAGTTCAGTTGACTTGGCTTTATGTCAAAGTAGGGTGGTCCAAATCTCAGCCCAAACCGGGTCCTATTGGGGCCCACAAGTCAGAATTTCTATTTAGGGCTTTATTTAAAGCCCAAACTTAAAAAAGCTCTACAAGGAGATCCAGAAGTCTGATTTGGGCCCATGAGCTATCAAACTGAAGGTCTTGGTCAAAGATACAACTTAAGCCCAAGAGAATTAGGTTTTGCTGAAGACCTAATGCCTCTAGAAGACCAACAGGAGCAGCCACGAATTTGACCTAATTTGGAAGTCTTTGCATGCAAGTATCTTAGTATTTTCTATATAAGAGAAGTAGTAGCTAAGGTTTAGGTAGTTTTTCATGGAGAGAGGAAAGTGAATATTTGTGAGAGAAAGTTCATCTTCTTCTTTGTATCAAACTCAATTCATATCAATCAAATCACTTTACTTTATGATGTTTTGTTAATTATTTATTTATTCCATGGTGTCATCATCAAGGATGAGTAGCTAAATCTCCTTAGGGGGATGGTTGAAGCACTCTAGATAATGCGAAAGCACCATGTTTGTTCTTAATGTTCATTGTGATTCAAAAAGTACTTAATGCTTATTTACTTCTATCTGCAGTATGAGGTAAGTATGATTATTTGCATGTTATTGTTATCTATGATGTTAAAATACTATTGTTAGGGTTTAGGGAGACCTAGCTTTAATAGTTTTATTTATATTGATTAAAGATGTGTAGTAAAATAGCTGAGAGGTGATTATTACACTAGGTATGACCCGTCCCTTCGAGACGCTATTTTTTTATTATAGTTAAACTACTATTCTGTTTAACACCACACACATTTCTAATGGATGAAAATGGAACAGTTGATAGTTAAATTAATTAAAAAAAAATAGTGATTCTTAAAGTGTTTCTTTAGTATCTTGTTTTATATGTTCATTTCTGGATTAGTATGTTCATTGTTGTTGTTATAAGAACATAATTTTGAAATCTGAATGAGTGCAACCAGTTACTCGGCTACTCCATTTTTGAATTTTGTTCCTTACTCCAATTTGTTAAGAGAACATGTTCATGATAATAGCACATAGAGTGCCAACACAGATTAATAGTTTTATTTTCTAGGCAAAAATTGTAACTACAACTAAGCACCCAGCTTGATCCTTATCCTTGATTTTCTGAGATTCCACTACAAACTATTTCTTCCATCAGGTGAAAGTCCATTCTTACAGTACTTTGTATTGCTTTTATGTCATTCGCCTTCTTGCTTCCATTCTGATAAATAAAAAAAAAAAAAAAAAAAAAAAACAAACTTGTAGCAAAATGGATCATGCAACTTTGAACGCAACAATATAAATTTTGCATCTATTGTCTACAAAAAAACAATTATTTTTCTTAAAAAACAATCATTTCCCATTTTGCATCCATCCCGTATGCAATTCCTCTGATTAGTTGTTATCTTAGAAACAAAATGTTGTTTAAAGTATAAGAGACACATTTTCATTATGATCACAAATGTGTGACCAAGTGTTGTGACCAAGTGTATAAATAGCTGATTTACCTATATAGTTTTTGAATCTATATATAGATTATTTATTTTCTTTTAATAAAATTGCATGATACTATTCATGGCACTGGTGTATGTCAGATCAGTAACTCCACTCTTCCCTGCATAGTACATGCATACAACTTTTCCTTACAATTGTATCATTGAAAAACAAATATGGTCTGTGAGACTACATATACAATTGAATGACATATACATCAACATCACTCATAATATACACAGTTATGTTCAAAATACAAAATTCTTTGAATTCACTCTTAATATACACAATTAGCTACAAAATTCTTTGAATTAACAACAAATTCACATTAAATAAGAATAGCTCAACTGATTCCTCCTCATGCGTTGTCATTGTTTATATTAGATTACCTGTATACAATTTTGTAACAATTACCATTGATTTTTTGTAGGCATAAAGTTTGCTGATATTGTTGATCGACAATGTTTCCATTTCATACCTCTTACTTTTTTTAACTTCCTTATAATGCTTTCACTATTCTCCCATTATGCAAACTTGAGCATTATCGAATTCAACCATAAGCAATATTTTTACACTTGATCTGCAACCAACAAAGTGAGAACGTCAAATAAGACCCATTAAATCCACAAACTTACATGACATCATGTAGTTAATGTAATAACAAAACTGACATTCTAATTAGTTTATCGTGATCCTTAATCTTACACTTTGGTATTGGATTTGTGATCCTCATTCCTCAAACAACCCCAACTTCATGAATCCATATAACACACTACATTTAATTTGATGTTATGACCCAATTCCACGTATTTAAGAAAATTAGCTTATATATAATATATATAAGCTACCTGTTGGATGTTTTTAAGAAAAATCTATGCTCATACTAATACTTGGTTTGTAAAAGACACAATATACTTAACTCAAGAAAGGGAACAATAGAGTGCATTATCTGTTTGTCAACATTTCACAGTCTTCTGAACATCACATCATCTCTCACTCTAAGCAGTCAGCTTATTATAGTTGTGAATCAGCTAATTCATCTTGAGTTCTTCTAGTCTTGAAACATGTCTTAAAACCAACATGTATTTCATATCATACTTGTTTTGCTGTTCAGCTGGTCCTTAATGATGCAATTCGCTAGATTTTTTTAAACCTTGCCCGTTATTAAGAGTAGCCACCGCAGATATATTTGTTTCAACAAATTGTTATCTTAACTTTTTGGCTTCAAAAAACATGATTTATTCCCTATAAGTAGAAAACTTGATTGAAAATGTTAAGGACTCCACTAATAATATTCAAATTTTGTGTACATTAGAGATACAACATAGACGTTCTCATATAATCATTTGAGTGGTTTAATCATAGTTAGCACCTACGTTGTGAGAGTTTTATTCAAAGCAAGTGAATATCTGTTGAAAGATAAATAATGCAAATGCATTACATGGATATATTACTTACATGTGATTACTGATGACACAATAAGAGCCTGTAGTGATTCCACGAATGACCTGAAGATCAAAGTTAGAGTTAATGAATCGCTGACATCACTTCACTGGCATTTTGTTTTATTTGATGGTTGAAATTGGTTTCAGTAAAAACTATCACACCCTGGGTATTTCTACCTGTTATCCAACAGTGGTTTTTATATGAAAATTTTGGAAAGCTTCCTATAATAGAATCTCTAAAACAACCCGAGAGTATGAGTCATTCACTGGAATAACTCCTAAGGTAACTCCAAGAGAGACATTTATTTGTGGGATTAGATCATTCAATCATAGACAATTATGATTTATAATTTTACAACTATAATACACATGGACATCCAACCACAGATCATTCATTCTTCTGAAATAATATAACAATGATCTAGCAGCAAGGTAATGTATGACAGTGGGAAAGAAACATGCAAGTTTACATACTCAAGTTCATGGATATCAAATTAATTAATCCTCTCTGAAACAATAATTTAGGGTTATCCACTATGTCAACAAAAAAAGGTAAGCAAATAAATGATTAAACAAAAAACTTAAAACATTTTGATACTAACCCGTGGAAGAGAATTTTGCAGTGAAAAAGGTCTCAAGTCTCAACAGAGGAAAGAATATGTGATCTGCCATACGACCTGAGCCATAAAAGGACACAAAATTAATGTTTATAAAGAATAGGGGAGTTGTTGTAGATATTGTTATTGTTACGTTTCGATCTCATCAGCCCTTTGAATTTTTCCACCAAATCGAACAATTAATAAACTTTGAACTCAATATCCATAATTGGAAAAGTGACTACCCGATCAACACTATACTCTATTTTAAATATTAGCGAGTGTTAAGCTTAATTGTGGTTTTTATTTACTATATGTACTATATTCACTATTGGAATATGCAATGATGAGTACTGGGTTGCGATTTGAATTCATAATGTCTAGTTGGTTTGTTGCAAGTAAACAATATATGTGAGTACTTATAACATTTAAATCGATCAATTTGAAATATAGAAAAATAAACTACCTTTGCCAATGAAATTGCTTCGATTCCTTCCCAGTGTGCCTTCATAGTCCAATGTACATGCCCGGATTTGAATGCGTCAGTTGCAGCCTTTAAGTCCGTTTTGAAGTAAATCTCTTATAATCCTTCATTCATTTGATAGCCTTAATGTGGCCATTATATCTGCCATGTAGTTAGTAGTGTGGCCAAACCAACTTGCCATTAATCCCCGTACTTCACATGTGTTCTAATCGTATCCCAATATCCTGCATTCTGAAGGTTCCCTTTCAATGATCGGTATTAACTTTTTATGATCTCCATGGTCGTTTGAACCATTAACATTCAAAAATATGTGGTGTTTTACCAGATCTATATGTTAATCCTAATACTATTAACTGGCCTGTATCATGTGAGATGAAAGATCTCATGAATCGGTTTGTTTAGCATTGCATGATACAATATGTCCTCCTTTCTCAACACCTGCAATAGATGTTTCAAGAAGGTGGGTAAGCCAGCTTTCATTTGGAAAAGGGTGACGACTGAAGATCTCTTTCTATTGTGAACCACAACTTCAGTGTAAGCCACAACAATTTTATTCTAATTAGAAGGACTGCGCATCAGAATGTTGGATATGCCTCAAATTTTGCAATGGGCTTAATAGGTTGTTTTTTTTTTAGTTTTTTTTTTTTTTGGGAAAATTTCCAAACATGTTCATCAAGGCCATGTTGGAGAAAGCGAGGTATGCAGTGTTACCAATAAGCCTAGGGAGAGACTTGTGGTTAAACACTTGAACTTAAGCTTTACCAATTACATTTGTCTTCAAGGGCGACACAATCAATAGTATGACAATTTCGCTACCTGTAAGAAAACATATACCAAACCCATTTGAGTATCACTAAATTTTTTTCGTTTTTATTAAGACAGTTTTCCAAATTTGTAACTAATACCCTGAATGAAAGAACTTAATCATGTGAAATCTTACCAGTGATTCCAAGTTCAATAGACGTGTAGACTTTGCAGCCTTTTTGTGCGATCCATCGTTTTCTGGATAACTGTAATTACATAAGAAAACAAAAGTAAGCTAACAACAGAAATGTGATAACGTTGATCAATTTTTAAAGCTAACATTTTTCAAGTGGACTAACATAAGTAGTTCATTCATACTATATATAGATTTTGGATAAAAACTTAGAATCCTAATATCATGGATATTTAAAATTGAGAATCATGACTAGATTGTAAACTGGTGTAAAAAAATGGTGAACACATAAACAAATCTATAAAATAGCCAAATGAGATAATTTAGTTGGAATAATTGCCTAAAATTGTATGGAAATATTTCGATTAACATATCACAACAATACTTTGATTGGTATTGTTCATCTGATTGTGATCCTAAATTCTCTTAATAACGAAATCAAGGCAAGTAAAATGCATTTAAAGAGTAGTAGCTCAACTGACCTCAATGTAATTCTACTGTAAACGCTTTTGAGTGCCGCAGGAACTGGCGATGGGCCTGCAGATATGACAAGATAGTTTTAAGAAATTCTACAGCCAGGTAAAAATTGAATAAGAATGCGTCCTTGACAATTTGAACTCGAAAGGTTTCATTCTTTGGTTTTATTTAATTTAGTTAACAATGCTAAATTTGCAACATTCAGTCATTATTAAACTCTATTTTATGAGGAACATACAGGAAACTGAATAGAAATTTAACCTTAGGAGATTTATACAGAAACAGAAAAATAAATCACAAAAATTCTATACATAAATAATAGTAACTCAACTAACCTCAATGTAATTCCACGTAGAGGCTATGCTTGAGTTATGTTAATAGTAAATCAATGTTCGACATCTAAGTCCACATCCTCACCCTCATACTGCAAAAACTACAAAAATGAAACTTGCAATTAATTTGTAAATGCTTTTCAAGTAACTCAAGTTATATTTCATTTGCTAAAACATAGTACAACTAATAAACAATTGAAGTTGTATTTCATTTGGTAAAGGCTTTTCAAGCAACTCAAGTTATACACTTTCTTCAATTTCTGGCTTTTCTGAAACATGGGTATTTGAAATTTCTCCATCTGAAGAACAAAAGACAACTTGAGCACTCAAAATTGAAAATTTTCTAAACCAAAAATGAAGTTCTTATTGTTTAAAAGTTTCCAAATGGAAAATCATTAAAGAAGAGATGATCATCATAGTCTAATCAGTAGAGAGTTTTACCTCTTTCAATTTCCATTGATAACAGACCGGTGAGAGGTTGATGGTAGGAATAGAGATGTGGGAGAAGAGAGAGACATAGAGATGTGTGAGAGGGACGTATAGTTTAATCTGGGTCTAAACCTAATCTTTAGAAATGATCTCCAAATCTTAATGAATATATCTAGAATTGATATTTTTGATCCTGACCATTGAAACTAAATCTCTTAAAAACCCAATCTCTATAATCTTTTGTGCAAATCTTGACCCTTGCTTGTCTTTTACCAAGTTTTTTAAGTACAGGTTATAATATAGAAGTTGTACCCGTGGCTTCGCCATGTTAGTGTTAACAAATTTCTAAATTTTTTTACTCAACAAAATCATTTCCAAGATCACAACTTTGAATTAGACAGTTGCACCAGAATATTAAGTTGCAGAAAATAAAAATTGTAATACAAAAATTATGTCACCATTATGATGTCCAGGTAAAAACATTTTGGGTGTATCACATTTTCACATTCATGATTCAAAGTAAAAATACTTTATTTACAAAATAAAATCAATTGCCAAGAAGACAGAATTTTTTGCCAATCTAAATTCACCAACATTTGGATATAATTTTCACAAGAGTATTTGTCAGTCGTGTATATATGAGAACCAACTCCAACTCCCACAACTTTATCATTTTTAGGCCAATTTTTCACTTATGAAGAATTTCTCCTAAACCATGATAATAATCGTTACCACTTGAGTACTTGACTCATAAACATGTGTTGTATCCGTGAATCAGCTTAACAATCCGAGCAACATATTTTTTTTTTTTTTGATAAAATGTAAAATTTATATTAACTGGTAAAATAAAATATAAAATTTCTACATTCCTGACGGGCATACAGAAAATACCATCAGGCTGCTTCCTACCCATGGAGGACATCCCTCCATTTACAGTGTTATAAAGATGAAACTTCTTCAACCCACTACCCAAGTAGCAAGCTACTTGTAATATAGACACATGAGAGAACAGAAAAAAAAAAAAAAAAAAAAAAAAAACCTAGAATTACAGCTGTCATACCAGCGTCAGACGATCACCATTGTTCTTTCTACAGTTCTGACCAATCTACCAATAATTCCTAGAATCTGACTATTTTCTTAGCTCCAGTTTCAGTGGTTTGATGTTCAGCCACAGCCATATGCCCCCCTTTATTTGCTGAATCAGTTTGTCCCTTCTAATCATCTCCTTATCTAAATAGCCCCGTTTCTCTGGTTCCACACATACCAAATCACGGTATATGGTAGGATTTCCCAAATAGCAAGTGCTACTCCCGTTGAGTTCAAAGATAGCCACCTGCATAATAAATCTCTTGCCGACACCCAATTCCTCCAATCATTACTTACGTTCGCACAGTTAATGACTTGGGAGCTTGGGCCCAAGGTTTTGGGGTCGAGTCTCACTTTCATGGGTTAAGGGATTCGGGTGAAATATTTGGAAGCAAGAAAACATGAAAAAAGGGTCCTACTAACGAATTATAGAACTCAACAGACTTTAACTAACCTAGTGCAAGGCCTGGAGTTTACTGTGGATTAGGTGGGTGAGTATTGGTAGTGCAAAGTCCCTGGAACCTCATTCAAGCAGCTCTTTTGCTTGTATCATCCTTGTGACAGATCATCTCTATGAAGCACAAGCAATCCTTCTTTTCCCCTGTTTGCAGTCATGATAGCTTTCACCAGTTCTTCCTTGCAGCGAGCCTGCAATAACCATAATGAGTTAACTTCTTATAACCCCATTACCACAATAAGCTCAATATATATAAAAAAAAAATTATTTAAAGGTTACAATTCCAAATCCTACCTTAGAGGTCCAGCATTTGCCTTGACCATTGTGGATTGCCTGTAATATGCCGGAATGAAACAAAAAAAAAATTGAAATATAGGGTGTCATAATCTTTCTTTTATTAAATATCACCCAAATCATCTGTCCACCATTCCTGTCACATGGCACTCCATCCCTTAATTCACACATTAATCCTTACACAAAAACTTAGTGTGGCCCTTGTATGGAAATAGAACTGATGTCCAATGCAAACATATTAACTCCAACAAAACTTATATGAATTAGTAGAACGATGTTGGTCGTGGCCCTTTACAGTGTGGCAGTGAGATGTAGGAAGTGGATCATACACGTGAGGCGCCCAGGTCACAGGCCACTTCTTCAACGGCATACCCAGTTTCTCACGACTACCTTTTAAAGCAGATACAAGCTTCTTGGGAGTCTGTGAGACAACATGGCAAAATAAGCAAAAACTATTCAACTCAAAGTGAATTCAAATCAAAGAAAGTGAAAGATGGTTATCACAAGACGAGCAAGAGATGAACTGTTTACAATTTGTTTTTTCTTTTTTTTGTGATAAACTATAATAATTGGTATTAGTTGCCAAAGTATTACATGCCTGAGACAGTACACCATGTAATAATTTGCCCATGGAGACATTCCTTCATTTACATCATCCCTCTACCCAAAAAACAACCAGCAGTACAAAATACATTCACAGATGCACAAACTGAAAATATGAGATCATCAGCTTCAGTCCCTATAGTCGTTAGAAACAACTCCCCAACAATGAATTTTACTTCTAAATCATAAAGAACATTGATTTCAGTAGGATACTTTCCATGGCTGTAAATCCCTCTAAATAGAAATACAGGTCCATAGTTGAATTTCTAAATTAGTGGCCTTTTATGCTTCAGAAGAGGGCTTCTTACTATTTACAAAGTGTAGGTCACAAAATGGAAGATAAGTAAAAGTTTCACAGTGTTTCAATCGCATAAATCCAGTTGTTTTTTTAAAGACAGCATATACATTGAAATGAATGTATGTCCATTGTCCTTCAAACCATTGCATGATGAGCAACAAAGTAAGAGATGATGCATGTATTATGATACCTAAAAATTCCTTATAACTAAGTGCGGATTAAATGATGGATACTACTTGCCTGTATAATAGTCAAGGATTCAGGCACACCCAAGGGTTCAGTTTTTTCCCATTCCTCATTGTATATTTTCATGCACAGTCCAATTTTCTCCAAGGTGTTACTACCCCTTTTGAAGACGAGAGATACGAAATTAAATGCTTCATAGAAGGAATAAAGAAATTGCATATTCTTATGTAAGCAAATAAGCAATCGAAAGAAGTTTGTAGCTGTACATACAAGTCACCTCCCATGACTGGACGACTGGACAAAATTCCTTGAAAAAACACTCCAATCATAGCAATACCATTTGCGGTTCCTCTTTGATCCTGTTCCTATTCTTATAGCAAGAAATTGGTTCTCAAAAGATATATATACTCACACGTCAAATCAAATATGAAGGATAACTTACCACAAAATGATTTTGTAGAACGAATAAAACAGTAACGATACATACCTCGTTAACGAAAAAAAAAATATATAGTTATCAATTTATAGTGTGTGCATCTTCTGCAGGTTTGGCTTCTGCAACCGAGTATTTTTCTAATTTCATAAAAAAAAAAAAAAAACATGAACCATCATATGAACAAAGACTATAGCATTTTTCAATCACAATTATAACGAAGTCAACCTTTTTCATTGCCGAGTAACTTTCGGATGACGTAATTGAAATATAATCTTTAATAATAAAAACAAAATTGATAAATTATTGAATTATGAAGTTTTTAAATTGAAACTAATTTCATTAGACATTTAATAAAAAACTGAAAATTAAAGTATTTTTCATTGTATTGCACTTCCTGAGGGATTGATCATCTCGTACAGTAGTTATAATCTACATTATGGAAAAAAATAAAAAAAAAGTTAAGAGTAAGATATTTGAAATTTATTGTTTTTTAATGGATATTATCATTTAAAGATGTAATACCTTCGTATGTTTATAATAGAACTTCTGGGTAGACAACATTGCTTGTTTTTTCTTCATTTTCACTTGGTAGAAAAATTGTTATTCTTCTCATTGAAGTGCATCATGACATAGCGACGTACAATTGACCATGACTGAAAACTGGATTTTGCAAGTCTATCCCAACAAACTTCACTGATTGTCCTTGTGACTTATTGATTGTCATTGCGAAACCTAATCAAACTGGGAATTGCCGACGAGACATTTTGAACGGTGTTTCAGAATCAGAAGGTTCAAGAGTTATCCTAGGTATAAAAACCCTATCATTAACATGGCTACCAGTTAGTATCCTTGCTTCGATTACTCTTGTTCCAAATTGGATTACCTTTAAACGTGTTCCATTACATAAACCATCTCTAGGTTGTATGTTCTGTAACAACATTATTGGGCATCCTTCTTTTAGTTGAAGTTTGAAATGTGGAAGACTCAGGGGATCGAGGGCATGCATGTTTTCATTTGCTATTCGATTTCCTCTGTCTTCTGGTCTTTCATCATCTTCGATAGCTTTATTTGCTGCTAGATATTCCTGAAGTTTTCCAGGGAAGTTATGAATAGCCAATGCGTTCAAAAGACTGACATCATCATTTCGAGCTGATAGAATTGTTCGATCCCTTAAATAATCGTCTGTGGCTATTCCAGGTACATTCAATTGTGGATACACTTTGAAAAACAACTCTAATGAATTTTTACACCTTGATATTTCTTTTGGTAATTCAATAGTCTCTGTAGGTTTATTTACGAAATGGAATATTAAAGTATGTTAAATAAAATATTTAAAATATTAAAATTGAAAAATAAAATTAAGAAATTACCTTGATCAAATAATCTGCAAATTGGAGGTTCTCAATGTCATCGCAGTTAAGCCTCATATTTTTTACCAATGTTAATCTTTCAATATGTTGCCACAAATGAGATCTTATTAATGACGCACAAACAATTTGTGGTCTCGTTCCTTTAGGTATAACGGGAAGCGTTTGCTTGAAATCACCACCTAAAACAACTGTAATTCCTCCAAATCTTTTGTTGTTACCCAGAATATCTTGCAAACTACGATCAACTGATTCAACACAATACCGATGCTGCATTGGTACCTCGTCCCACACGATAAGTTTAGCTCTTTTGAACAATTCTTCCTTGAATGATTTTTTACCGATATCGCAAACTGAATCATCTAACACCCATGAGTTGGTGTTAGTCCCACATTGCCAAAGAAGTGGTTGTATTGGTAGTATATAGAGCTTAACCATACTCTAACTAATGTCAAGGCCTTTTGGGGTAAACCACATGGGTGGGCCCTGATCCAAAACACTCTACTGCTGGATATCCGTAGTGACTAAAGGGGGACAATATTGACATTAGCGAGCGGTATGGTGCTCGATCCACCGGAATGAGCGATGTCGAAATCCCGGGGAGTTACAATCCTGACAGCCCGGTTAACTGTATTCGGATCACCAGGATTGTTAGTGATTTGCACCACTAAGTTTTCTGCCTCCGGCTGTCCACTTTCGGAGTTCTGTGAGCCATGATCATGGCTCTCACTCCCAAGAACTGATTCTTGGTTGACGGGTTTTGTTATTTCAAGAACCGAAGATAGAGAAGAAAGGTTCTCAGTCTGACTTTCAGTAACTTGACTCATTCCATTGTTGGAACGAGTTGGACGTCTCTTACTTCCAGCAATTGCTGCAACAGCTCTCCGGTATGACTGGATCGAGATCTTTTCAAGGCTCTGGAACTGATGGGAGATTCAGCCCCACGGTGGGCGCCAAAGAGTGTGGGTGCAAAAATTTGATCCACAAACTCGAGATTTGTATTGATTAATCGTAAGGTTACAATGAAAGCCTTGTACAGACTGAGATGGGATGGGGGTCTACAATGAGACTGGACCTGATCGGATCAAGCTGCCTTCGTATCCAAGATGATGAACTTGGAATCAAGTCTCTGCTTCCACAAAGCTCTAATGGAGGTTGCTTAGTGAAAGACTCGTAGTTCAGGAGGCTGAGAACTCCTGCTTTTATAGTGAACTCGGGCAATTCAAACCGTGAATATGCTCCCGCAGAGATAGCACACATGCTACTTGGCGGTTATCCCTCGGTTTGAACCCCTTTGACCAGGACAACTGCCACGTGGCATTCTCTGATAGGCTCTGGTTCAACTTGGGTCTTCCATTATCTTCTCCACCGGGCTAGAACTGTGGGTTTTGTTGGCCTGGAATCTTGTTGGACTTATCCAGTTAGTTGGGACTTAGGTTTGACCAAATCTGAAAGCAAAGACTTGGGCTAGACTCCTCAGACCGGACGCCCAATCTGCATTGCATACTCCCTGGCCAGGTCCTTTGGACTTCTATGATAAGCCTTTGGATGAGCCTTCGTCGCTGATGGACTTCAATGTGCCGGACCTGACCTACTTGATTGAGCTGGGCATGGATGATGTGTGGGAGCCCACGGTTCAACTTCTTGTACAGTAACCGAGGCTTCATCCACTGATAGTGGACCATCCGGCGGATCAAGATCCACAGAGCGTATGTGGACTTCTTGAGACCGGGTTAGGCCCTACCCGATAGTCCAGATCTGGCTGGCTAGCGTTCAGGTGCTCTCGGTTTAGCTTCTTATACAGCCACCGATGACTAGGCCTGTAAAAATAGCCCTTTGACCCTAAACCTGACCCGGCCCGCCCGACCCATTCAACGAAAAAAGCCCTTAAAGCTTGACCCTTATGATTTTTAGGGTAGGGCCGGCCCGACCCTCTCCTTTTAAGGGTCGGGTTAGGGTTTAGCTTTGGAAATCTTAGACCCTACCCTTAGCCCGACCCTAATTAACCCTCTCAAAGCCCTCTTACGACCCTCATAAATATATGTATAATTTTTAATATATTTTTCTCTATATCAAAATTTGAACATTTTTTTAGAGTTTTAATCGTAAAGAATTTTTCCAATTAGACATAGATGTCACTTTTGTTTAAGTTATATGATATTTATCGAATGTTTATCGAATATTTCCCGAACTAGTTGTTAAAAAACTATTATATAACTAAAAGAAATTGATTCTCAATAGAATATTTTTTTATTAACCATCTATTTCATTATTGAGCATGTAATAAACGGTAATTAGATTATTATTTTAAATGTGTATTTTATACTTATCATGCTAGAATTTTATAAAATTAGGATTAAATTTTTAAAGTTTGAAATTTTAGTAATAAGATAACATCTAACTACGAGTTCTTTGTATTTATTAATCGTAATGCTCTTGGATAAAATAATATCATATACTATAACAAAATTTATGGTGAAAAAAATATATTTGTACATTTAAGAATTGAAACATATTATACGTATTTTCAAAAATATTAAAATGATATTAATAAAAACATGATTGCATATTTTTTTTTCAAGTAAAACATAATTCTATGTATCGACCCTATCAACCGGGCCCGTGAGCCCGGCCCTCAACCCTTTAAAATAAAGGGCTAAGGGTCGGGTGAGGTTTTTACAATTTTTGTGTTGGCCCGCCCTAACCCGACCCTCATCATCTTTTAGGGTAGGGTTGGCCCAACCCTTAAAGTGTGAGGGCTCGAGGGTTCAAGGGTCGGGCTAGCCCTACCCGGCCCATTTTACAGGCCAACCGATGACACCTGTCGGGTATTTTACCTAGGGTACACATATTCCGTGATAATGGTGAAATATATTCACGGAATATAAATGCCATTAAGATGTCAAATAAGCTCCAAAAATCAAGCAATAATTATTTAAAATTCCAAATATTAAAATAAATTCAAATTTATAATTGCAATAATTATTTAACCAATCGAACTGCAACAGAGAGTAGGTGGGCTGTGTCCACCCCCAAACAGAACTTGAGCACAGATTCAAAAAGGGTAGTTTATTAGCCAAAATCCACTAAACCCGGCAACAAAAAAAAAGCAATAAAGCACGATCTGGCTTAGAAGATACACAGGGCTGTCTCCCAGGAGCACTAAGTTTAATGCCTTCACTCCCTAGATAAACACTACTCAAAAAAAAGATACAGGAGAGATAAAATGCTAGAATGAAATGCACGAGATTCTGATAACAAAGAGTCTTTTAAAGTCAGATATTCGAGACTTAGAAGAAGATGGGAAATGACTTCCCCACCTCCAAACAGAGCAGGAATTAGGTCTGTTTGGTGGTGACGCTCAAGAGAAAATCGTGCACTGGATCAATTACACTCAGCCAATAAGAGTTCGTGGACTAACGGTCCCGGCACTTTCAACCACACCTCTCAAAAGAGACAACAGAAAAAGAGAAAGAGAAGGTCCGGATACCAGCAGGTCAAAGGTCAGTTTAAATAAGTAGGGTCCTCTAAGAGAGTTTCTTAAACTTCAGGGGACCTTAATTCATGGAAATAGTTAAGACGTTGACCATTGACTTGGAATTCAGAACTGTCTGCAGGGTTAACACATGTAATAGCACCATAAGGAGTCACTGCAGACACATAAAGGGACCCGACCAACGAGACTGTAGTTTACCAAGAAATAAATGCAAACGGGAGTTATACAGTAAAACTTTGTCCCCAATTTGGTAAGATCTGACGATCATGTAGTTTTTTCATGTTAGCTATATAGGACTTGGAAAGATCATAAGCTTCATTCCGAAGTTCCTCACGTTCAGAAAGTTGGAGTTTTCTCCTCTAACTCGCCTGGTCAAGATTATAGTTGAGTTTTTTCATTGCCCAGAAGGCTCAGTGCTCAAGCTCGATTGGTAGGTGACATGATATTACAAATACAAGACGAAAGGGAGACATGCCTATGGGAGTTTAAAAAGTAGTACGATAGGCCCATAATGCATCACTGACTCGACGAGACCAATCAACCTTATCATGGTGAACTGTTTCCTACAAAATATTTTTAATCTCTCTATTGGAAACCTCAGTTTGGCCATTGGTTTGTGGATGATAAGCAAGGGCCACTTTGTGAGTTACTCGATACTTTTGGACAAGTTTTTGAAAAGCTTTATTGCAAAAATGGCTCCCCCCATCACTAATGATCGCACAGGGAGCGCCAAATCGGCAAATATGTACTCTTTGATAAAATTTACTAAAGCTTCTTGGTCATTGTGCCTTGTGGGAATGGCCTCGATCCATTTTGAAACATAGTCTACTGCGACCAGAATGTACAAAAAACCATGACAACTAGGAAAATGACCCATGAAATCAATACCCATTACATCAAAAACTTCTACAGGAAGAATTGGCTGTAAAAGCATCATGTGTCGCCTAGTAATTTTTTCTAGTTGTTGACAACGAGTGCAGACTGTACAATGCATGTGAGCGTCCTTAAAGAGGGTCGACCAATAAAAACCACACTGCAATACTTTAGCAGCTGTCTTTTTGGCACTAAAGTGTCCACCACAAGCATGCCATCGCAGAACTTAAGGACCTCTTGTTGCTCCCAGTCGGGAATGCAACGACGAATAATCTGGTCAGGACAGTACTTAAAAAGATAAGGGTCATCCCAGAAATAATGTTTGACATTAGCAAGAAATTTGGATTTGTCTTGCTTGTTCCAAGTCATGACTTGGAAACTTGTTGCTAGCCAAGTAATTAACTATATCTACGAACCATGGAGCATTTGATATTGCAAAAAGAAGCTCATCGGGAAAGTTCTCAGAAATGACTCTAGAATCCTTAGGACGGCCGAGTCTAGACAAGTGGTCAAACGGCTTACCATCTAGACGTTGACCTAAAACAGCCCTGACATTAAAGTCTGATGCATCGGACATCAGCTCAAAGGGTTTACTCCAATAAGGTGGTCTAATGATGGGTGCAGTCGTATGGGCGGTGTTAAGATTTTCAAAGGTAGTCTTGCATTCTTTTGTGAAATCAAAAGGTGCATCCTTAAGCAATAAATTGGTTAAGGGGCGAGCTTTCTTTGAAAAATCTTGGATAAAGCGTCCATAGAATCCTGCATGGCTTAGAAAGGCTCGAATATCCCTAATAGACTTAGGAATAGACAAGGATGAAACAAGATCTACTTTAGCTTTATCAACCTGGATACCCTCAGGAGAGACTACATGACCCAAAACTATTCTCTTTCTAACCATGAAATGGCACTTTTCCCAGTTAAGCACCAAATTCTTCTCAATGCAACGCTGAAAAACCAAGGAAAGATGACTAAGGCACTCTTCAAAAGACGAACCATATATCGAGAAGTCATCTATAAACACCTCTATAAATCGTTCAACCATATGACTAAAGATGTGTAGCATACACCTCTGGAAGGTAGCGGTGCATTACACAGACCGAAAGGCATACGGGCATAAGCGAAAGTGCAGAAATGACAGGTGAAAGTTGTCTTCTCTTGATCTTCAGGGGCAATAGGAATCTGATTGTAACCGGAATAACCATCTAAGAAACAATAGAAGGAATGACCAGCCAGGCGTTCCAACATTTGGTCTATGAAGAGAAAAGGAAAATGGTCCTTCTGGGTGACTGTATTAAGCTTTCTATAGTCAGTACAAACACGCCACTTGGTTGGAACTCTAGTGGCGACTTGTTCGTTCTTATCATTGGTAACTATAGTCATACCGGCCATCTTAGGAACCACATGAATAGGACTAACCTAGGGACTATCAGAAATGGGATAAATCACACCTGCATCTAAGAGTTTAAGAATTTCAGCTCGAACAACTTATTTCATAGCAGGATTAAGACGTCTCTTAGGTTCACGGGAAGTTTTAGCATCGTCCTCAAGATGAATACGGTGAGAACAAACAGAAGGGCTAATGCCTTTAATGTCGTGGATAGACCAGACAATAGCAGAACAATGCTCTTGAATAACTTTAAGAAGTTGACTCTCATGTTCGGTAGTAAGAGATGAAGAAATGATAACAGAGTGACTACCGTCCAAATCAAGATGGGTATATTTCAGCTCAGGAAGAAGAGGATTCAGAGTAACGGGAGGTGGAGTGATGGTCTGGACTTGGGACTCAGAATCAATGCAACAAATCGAATCAAGGGCCTCAGGGTCTTTAGGTTCAAAGATAGGCACAAAATCAAGAAGAGCATTGGTTTGGGCAATAGATTGGCCGATGTCAAAGTTAACATTATGCATGGCAAGACAATGAACAACCGGATCTTCAGAGTAATAACTATCCACCATCTCATAAGGTAAAGAATCAAGAAGGCACACATCTTCAGATAAAGAAAGATCAGGGGGTTGTTGGTCAAGGTTAAAAATATTTACTTCAACGATCATAGAGCCAAAAGTGAGAACCATAGAGCCATTCCGACAGTTTATGAGAGCATTAGAGGTGACAAAAAAAGGACTGCCAAGGATGATGGGAACCGAGTCATCGGCAGTAGGTTCAGTGTCCAATACCACAAAATCAACAGGATAGTAAAAGTCAGACACTTTGAATAAGAGATCCTTAACTATTCCTCTAGGTACTTTCAGTGATTTGTCGGCCAGTTGTAAAGACATGCTCATGGGTTTCATGTTGGTTAGACCTAAACTGGTGTATAGGGAGTAAGGCAAGAGATTGACACTCGCTCCCAGGTCTAACAAAGCTTTCCCCATGAACTTTCGACCAAGCTTGCAGGGTATGGTCGGTTTTTTAGGGTCATTGTATTTTACCACACCGTTGTATTGGACAAGTGCAGAGAATTCTTCCGCATCAAACGCGCTTTTGGGCACATTTGTTTTCCTCTATGTGATGCACAAGTCCTTCAAGACCTTAGCGTAGGAAGGTATTTGTTTGATAGCCGTGAGGAAAGGTATGTTAATGTTTATATGTTTGAACACATCAAGTACATCCTCTGCTTGTACTTCCTTCAGAGACCTTGTGAGTCTCTGGGGGTAAGGCACGGGTGGATTGTAAGTCTGTGGAGTATCCACAATCTCACGGGTATGTTTCTTTAGCTTAGAGGTGGTAGCCTCATTAGCTGGACCTTTAGGTGGTGCAACAGGTGTCGTGGTAACTGGAGTCACAATGTTAGGACTCGGTTTGTAGTTAATTTGATTGTCAACCTATTTTCCCGACTTCAACAAGCGGTGTAGATGTAGACGGAGTTTCCGTCACCAACGCAACTTCCTTGCCCTTGGGATTCGGGATTGGTTGTCCCAAAAATCTGCCCTTCTCGTCAAGTTTTTGTTCTATCCGTTGTATAGCTTGAGCGTTCATCTCAATGGACACTTGTGTTTGTTGCATGAAACGGGCAAGAACATCCTCAAGGGAGAACTTCTGAGGGGCAGGTTGAACTGGGTCCTTGGAATTGCACGTCCGATGAGTATTATTCGTATGTGGGGACCGTCATCATGTTTCTATTGTCATTGTTTCCAACATAGGTCGCATTGTTGTGTTGCCCATAGGACTTATTAAATCCTGGTGGAACCGTGTAAGCATTGTTGTTCGTGTAAGACAGATTTGAATGGTCCATGTATGGGTACGTAGCATTTCCCTTGGTGAAGTTTGTTTTCCCGGCGTAGTTAAACGCACAGGCTTCCTCAGTTTCTGGTGAAGTGTAAAGGAGAGGGCAAACTTCGGCAATATGGGATGAGTCTTGAAAAACATCACATTGGAGAGTGGAGGCACTCATGACCGGTGATGTGGGTTTTAAGGACAACTCAAGTGCTTCTACCTTTTTTTACTAAACCATAGAGCAACGTTTTAAGCTCGGGGTTAGGTTTGACCTCATACATGCTTCTAGGTCTATCGTGTGTGTCCGAGGTAGTGTTTCTCCGGGGTGGTTTTGGTAAATCCCATTGTTGGCTATTGTCAGCTAGTTTTTCAAAGAATGCAATAGCCTTGGCGGTTGATAGATCAAGAAAACCGCCACCGTTCATGCCTTCAACCATGTTTCTAGTTGTATAATTGAGGCCTCTATATATGATCCTAACTTTTTCTGTGTTATCAACTTTGTTGTGTGGACATCGAATAAATAGGTCTTGATACCTCTCCCATGCATCAAAGAAAACCTCACCCTTTTTTTGCCAAAAAATTTTGATGGCATCAACAAGCTCATTGGTTTTGGTAATAGGAAAATATTTGTTCAAAAACGTTTTGTTTAATTGAGCTCAGGTTTCAATAGAATTGGAAGGAAGGCTATGTAACCAGTGAGATGCACGATCTTCAAGAGAAAAAGGGTGTTATCTTACGTTAAATTCCTCTTCAGACAAATGTTTCTCCTTGAAAGTATTAAGTACGGTCAGAAACTTGTTCAGGTGTTGATATGGATTTTCTCGTGGAAGTCCATAGAACTTATGCAACATGCCTACAATCTTAGGGCGAATGCCTTAGCTATCTGCAGTTGTCTCGGGCAAGACTATGCAGGTAGGTGGCCCAGTGGCCAAAGGTGAAAAGTAATCCCGAAGGGTAGCTTCGTGAGCCATAGGTGCAGGATTTACTTCAGTAAGTAAGGTTGAGTCATTGAACTCTTCCCCAGAAGAAGGTATGGAAGTTGAGTCGTTGAACTCTTCATCAGAATGAGTGTATTTCATGATTGTGCGACTTGTGTAGATTTGAATATGATTGGACAAGATTTTACCGGATCTAAGACGCATACATGATGCACATTACATATGCCATAGAAGTCCTAACCATTCAAAAGCATCTAACAAGGGGCTCAAAACTAACTTGATTTTGTTTCCACCCAAGTCAATGAGTTTTTCCCAAGTTTCCGTTGTGAATTCTCCTCATATTTTGTGAGTCAGTGTGGGAGGTTTTCCGTGCATAAGCGGCGTTCCTTAATTAAAAACCACAGTGATTCTACAGACGTAATCTGTAGGGGTTCTAGACTCAATTCCTAACTTGTGCTCCAATCAAAGTATGGTTCACGTGGTACTAGTTGAAATATCTGCTCAACGCCTCGAATGAACTTCGTGATAACATGACTTTAGTTGATTCAATTTTAAGCTTAGGATATTCCAATCAATTGATATTAAGTTTCACTTTCCGTAGGCCAGGTCCGCCATCAATCCCAGTTTAACAAAAAATAAAAACTGAATTAAAATCAAGCGACATTCAAGGTCATGCTAATCATTACAGAAACTCCTCTTGCAGGGGATTCAAGGAGGGTTAGGAGTATGCTTACCTCCCACTTTGTGCTAAAATAATAAAAATGCCAAACAAGCGCACAAAAGTGGGGAGAAGACGAGTTGAAGTCGAGTAAGGGGAAACCGCTCCTTGGGTTTCAATCGTCGTTAGGAGTCGTTCCATAATAGACTCAAGGCTAGCTCCACAACCTTGCTCTACTATCCACCGCAAACACACAAATAAATAAATCCTAACAACATCTACTTTAAAAATATTACAACCGTGACCCCTTCGTGGATCAAAAATTTAATTATCTTACAACTCCTTAAAAATGCTGGAAAAAATAAACTACTGAGTTTAGCCTCACAATCACTTAAACAACAAAAAATAAATTGAAAAAAGTGCTCTAAAATATCTTCTGTGGGTCCTACAAACACGTTTCAAATACTGGTTCAGAACTCGACTCGAGTACAGTAAGCACCAGTAACTTCCCAATAAATTTCCTGTTCGCGCGACTTTTTTCAAATTTAGATATTGGCTTCGTTCCTTGAGCTTTTTTTTATCCGTCTTCGCTGTGAGATCAGTAAGAGGACTAATTAACAAGAGACTTAAAAAAAGTATTGAAATAAATAGAAATAAAAGGGTGGGAGGGATAGAAGTGGGATGATGTCCCGAAACTACAATTCTCGCTTGTGTTTGAATGAACTCCGTTCCTTAAAGTGGCAACAGCACCATTTTGATAGATGACAAAGATGTATCTACTATCAAAAGATTGAATTTTATATTGATTTTCTTTCTTGTGCCTATAAATATTGGTTATCAATGTAGACAAGTAACAAGCAAGGGTCGTTCCCACCTCAAAGGTGAAGTTCTTAGCTCAAACACAATAGAAAACAATATTAAAGAACACTAAGTGAATCAACAAATAAGATGGAGTTTGATTCTACTTCGTACGAGCAATAAAAAAAATAAACTAATACTTAAACTAACTTAAGAAGATGGATAGTGATGTAGAAAATATCTTATGATGAATAGGGGAAGAGTTGGTATCCACAAACTAAATCATGTAAACATCTCTGTCATTCATTCATTTTCCATCTATAAAAATTAATTAGTCACCTCTCAGCTATTCCAATCAATCATTAATACCTATAATAATCAAGTAGTCACCTCTCAGCTATTCCAGTCAATTAAAATGGGATTCTCTTATACATGCTATTGAATATGCTTCATTAATCAAACCTTCACCTCTCAGCTATTCGATTTAATCAAATCAACATATTAATTTATAATCAAACCGTCACCTCTCGGTTATTCAATTTAATTACAAAAGGGGTTTAATAAAAGAGATTGATTCTAGATATATATATGATAGTCACCTCTCAGCTATTCCATCACATATCTCTAATCAATCTAATACAACCATTATAGCTAAGTTTCTCTATACTCTAACAATAGTATTTTAATACATGGATATCAATAACAGATAAATAATCATGCTTACTTCATGTCGCGAAAGAGAAATAAACAAGCTTTAAGAACTTTGAATCACAATGACCATTAAGAACAAACATGGTGCTTTTGAATTATCTAGAGTGCTTCAACTATTCCCCCTAAAGGGAATTTAGCTACCCATCTTTAATAATGACACCATGGAATAAGTAAATAAATAACACAACATCATAAAGGAAAAGAGAATGGATTAATATTGAGAATAAGAAGATTGAGTTCAATAAGAGAAAAACTATTATTATAAACTTGACTAAACCCTAGCTACTACTTCTCTTTATATAGAGAATACAAAGCATATTACTTGCTCACAAAGTCTACCAAGTTAGATCAAATTCGTGGCTGCTACTGTAGGCCTTCTAGAAGCAGCAAAAATTCATCAAAACCTAATTCTCTTGGGCCTAAATTGTAGCTTGGACCAAGACCTTCAGATAGACAGCTCATGGACCCAAATCGGACTTCTGGATCTTCATGTAGAGCTGTTTTTAAGATTGGGCTTTAATAAAGGCTTCAATAGATTTCCTGACTTGTGGGCTTCATCATAACTTAGATTGGTCTGGGATTTGGGCCACCCATCTTGGACATAAAGTCAAGTCTATAGGACTAGTCCACGAGGTGCCCTCAGCAACTCTATGGGTGCAAGTATCAATTCTTCATCCTTGTGCAAATAGCATCTTTTTAGTGGCTTTTGGTGGGCTTTAACACAATATTCACATTTTTGCTCATGAAACCTACATAAATGGCAAGAAAGCATTAAGCAATAGATATAACGCAATAATATAAGCTAAGTGTTATGCAAACAAGGTGTTATTCGGGAGATAAATATACACTTTTGAGGACTTATCATTATCAATACACTTTTTTGTTTGATATTGTACTAAAGGATTCTCTACCTTGCATTCCGGAGAAGATAGAGTCTGAGATCTATCTTTCCGATGAAGAAGATGATTTAAGCACATGGAGAAAAGGCAATCACGAGGAGGAGGGATCCAACGGATTAAAAGTCCAAGTCCACGACTAGCAAAGCCCACGACTTATTTAAAAGGCCATAAAAAGAAATGGAGGAGGCTTAAAAGTGGCCTACTGTCAAGATTTTGGGAGGTTGGGCCCAAGGTCTTGGGACTGAGTCCCACTTTCATGGGGTTGGAAAGGATTAAAGCCCAATAAAAGATACAAGTCCAAGTCCAAGTCCAACAACAGACGCACTTCCACGTGCAATCTGATAATTGCCTTCACTACGAGTCAAAATTATCAAAGTGGGTCCAAGTTGTAAGTGTCAACGACCAAGATCGATTGAAATTCCAGACTAATTCAGTAGAAACAACAAATAAGTATACTACAGGTTAACACATAATCACATTTCTTCTCTATCTATACAACTCCATAGCTCTCTTGAAAGTTGTTTTCACAATTGCCCGCCGAAATACATCATACAGAATATCAAGCATATGATTATGTTTGTATTTGAAACCCCGGTAATATTTGCTGAGTTGTGTGGTCTCTAATGTAACATCGAGCTTTTATTGTATCAACTCAATTTGACTAAGTCAACTCAGTTTGACCAAATCTAATTGACATGAAAAGTCAATTCTTATTAGTGTAAGAATACACTTTACTATTACTTTAGAAGTCCTTATAGTCCTAGGATGTCTTTTATGTTTTTTTTGTTATTTTCTATTAGTTTACTACTTAGGTATAATAGAGTTTTTTATTTGGTATTTTTGAGTTCTAAGAGTGTTAGAATATAATTTAATTCATGTATTTTTGTTCTTAATGTTTAGGCAATTATTAGAAGTGTCTAGAATAGTCTTTTATGAGTTCTATTAGGTCTAGAAAGTCCTTATAGTGTTCTATATGACTTAGGATACACGTTTTTACTATTTTAGTTGATTTCCTACTTGTTATGAAGGAGTTATCTATATAAAGAGTTCCATGAAGAAAATTATAATCAATAACTCATTACAATCAAACAAACAGAATTTCTCTCAATCTATTGATTCATTATAGGCATCAAGTCTGCTATCCTTACACACAGGGCAAAGTTCGTCATGTGTATATATTGGAATCGTTAACCTGTAGCTGAGGATGGCTCGGTATGCGTCATATGTTGCCCTAGACCTTCCATAGGAATAACAAGGAAGAAGTCTACTTTTACATGTTTAGGCTGCACAGATTCAATCACTGCCTTCTGCCAACCTGACAACTCAAACTCCCTCTCGGGAACAAGACTAATTTTGTTGTAGTATGCTTCCGACGTGTTGAGGGTCTGAAAGGGACAGTAGCACTTGGGGCAAGATTATTAAGATCAAAATCAGGCATAGAATACGTAAGCTCGCAATATCAAAAACATTACCCACAGGTGCAGTCTCACAACCTCGAAGAATGTGGTCTTGAAGATCCTTAGTTTGTGTCCGTGAAGCTACAAAGATAAAATCCATAACATCAGTGGCATAATAAATACCAAGTCCGCCCAAACTTAATGGAAGGGTTGCCATACACCATTAGAGATCACCAAAGCCAGGACCATCAGAAACAACAATATGCTAAAGAACTGCATGGAGCTTATGGTCAAACAATCCAATCGCTTCCTGAACATAGAGGGCAAGTACGAAAAAGCCAAAACGAGTTTAGATAATCCCATACAAGATTGTAAAAGAGCCAACTCACATTGTGGGTCATTTAGTTGTGGTAGTAGGCTCATAAGCTGAAGTGCTTTATCTGCTTGTTAGCGAAAATTACCAGCAATAAAGGAAGCATCAATACTTATGGCCCTTCCAAGCAACTTAACTCTTTGCAGAGGACATGATATACCGACTGAAAAAATATTTGGGAAAGAGCCACGAGAATCAACAAAATGCTAGAACACCTCTGTCCTAGAAACATTAAGAACGAGCTCAGGAGATGGTCATGTTTCCTAAATGATACAAATAGTTGTAGCCACATGTTCTGTACTACCAATTAGAGTCCCATCATCTAAGTACCATGCCTGCAACATTAAGTGGCATTCTGATTGGATGCGAAGTATTAAGGGATGCAAGACCAATGGAAAGAGAAGAGGCCCGGTACGACCCCCCTAGTAGATCTCAACTGCTGACCAAATATGAGTAGACACTAAATACAATCGTCCATGTTCGCTAATAAATCAGTAGCAATTGTTGGTGATGAAATATGATTGCCAAGCAGTGAAAAGCATCAAGCTTTCAGGCCTACTTGTTGATCATGTGTAACTAAAGGTTTCTGTAGAACATCTTTTGTCCTTCTAGTGATACAAGTAAAATGTTACTTAATCGTGCGACCCCAAAATGATGCAAGTCAATAGACAGTTCATAAGAACAAGAAGCTTGATTGATTGCTGCCACTCAATGCAGCCTGCGCACGACATTAACAAGGAGACGACATAGTCCTAGAACATCATCTCCGGGGTTTCATCAGTGGTGTAGAAGTCATAAGAACAAGAAGCTGATTGATTGCTTCCACTCAACGCAGCCTGCACACGACATTACCGAGGAGACGACACAGTCCTAGAACATCATCTCCGGGGTTTCATCAGTGGCGTAGTGCTTCCACTGTCTTAAACATTTGTCTAATTTATGTCAGTCCCAACTAAAAGGATTTATTCGCTAAATTTTGTCAAATCCTCTGTCCTACCAATCAAGAGTGAAAACTAAGAAAACAATGATAGACCGATTATACTCATGATGTTAAAGTTTTGTGTTGAATACAACTTTGCATTTTAAGCATAGCCTTCTTAGAATTTTCTACAGCTCTTACTCCCTATAGCAACTAGCAACTACTACTATTCCATCCAACATGCTTACCATGTGTGCAAACTCAATGGTAGCAAGAAAAGTCTTCTAGGCTAAAACTGGTTTTATTACAGTGGTTCCTTGCATACCTCTGAAAATGCTACAAATTGAATGCAGCAACAACAAAACTAGTTTTTTCCCTGATTATATTTCTGTCTCAAGTCCCAAACTCGCTTACATATTTAGGACGAGAAAGACGTAGTACACTGAGATAAAATTGGAGTACTCTGTACTCTATTCCCTCAAAATACAGAATAAACACTTTCTGATATGGGTCATTTTAAAAGAATGAGCTATATATATATTAAAAAAAAACTGTTGCATGCACATGATACACAGGAATTTTCCCTTCTCTCTGAAAATTGCAGTAATACCTGCGAAACAAGGGCATCCTTATCATGACGTATTTGCTATGTGAGGCTTGTACTTTGGTTGAGCTCCTTCAGCAAGCCTGAGACATGGGGCTGATAATTGGTGTTTGCAGGTCCAAAGAATCCTATGGAAATAGATGAACGAGAAAACCACAGATGAAATAACGGAACATTGAAGCACTTCTCTTGTTTAGTAATTTCTTAGCTTCTCATGAACGCCTAATGACGCGTCATATCCCGGAAAATACTGGTTACCCTTGGAGATAATCTAGGGAGGTATTTGAATAACTGTATCGCAAACAGCAGATAAAAAAACATATACTCAGTATAAGTAAAATATATCATAATTGTAACACAAAGTAACAATAATGTGGTAATCTGAACATTAACACCAATATCAAGTGCCCTAATACACACACATACACACACACAAAAGGAAGTCATCTTCCTACTCGTCCACCCTAGATAATCACTCCTCTAAAGGCTATGAAGCACAGACACCCTCCTTAATCTCACGCACCCGTGTCGGACACGTGTCCAACACCGACACTCTCAGGACATCTTGTGACACGTGTCGGACACTTCAAATTAAGTGTCCTACTTCAAAAAACAAAATTTTCTGACCTGGACACTGCCGGACACTTCATCTGGACACCTTGGCTCATGGATTACTTTATAATTTTATCTTTTTATAATGGGCCAGAAGATATTACTTACGATTGAAAGAGGTATAAACTAATTAAAATAGAATTGGGTCAGGGATAGAATAAAGATACCCTATTTGTGGAGAGAGAAACAAACTAAAAGATCTCTACTCGAGAAACTTCTCTCTCAAGTCTCACCTAGTTTCTCTTCACCTTCCTTAATTTCAACTGCTATTATTTCTCTAAGCTTGCTTCTCTTGTATTCTTCTTCTTTCTCAATACTTTGTTGCTTCTCTTGTCAAATTAACTTTGACAAATGACAATGCAACATTGTTATTTGTACACTATATTGTTATCCACTGCATAAAAAATATTGTATGCTAGAAAAAAAATAAAAATAATGTGTATATTATAACGTGTCGGTGTCCGGTGTCCTACTTTTTCAGAAAGTTACGTGTTGGCGTGTCCATATCTTGTCGTATCCGTCTCCGTGCTTCATAGTCTAAAGGTTTTCATTTAAGGTTTGACTATAGGATGGACGAATTTACCAACAGATGTTCACTAAAGAGTTGGGTACCATCATGGTCTGTTTTAGTTTAGGTTGAAATTATACGTAAAGTTCTAGTAACCATGTGCTCTTCTGGTGACCTCTGCAGCGCTGGATTGAATAACCACATAAAAATAATCTAGATGAATCACAAAACTTGTTGAGTCAAATCATATAATGCTTTATTTTTCAGATGTCATAAAGTACGACTGTAAAGAAAATGGAAACAATTATATTTGAAGGAGTCATTCTTTATAGCGCTGTGCGCTAAACCCACAACGCTAAATTCAACTACTTGCCACCAAAATAACTTGTCTTTTATAGTTTTTACAGGAACACATGAGACAATGAATTTTCCTAAGATGAAAAGTGTAGTTGTTAGAGTTCTATTAAGGCTAAGAGAGGCCAAAAATTCATTAAACTCGCAACTAAAGATATTATTCAACTGTAATCTTTAGCTTATTATCTTTTGATCAGTTAAAACACTTCACACTGAGATTACAAATACAAACAAGGAAAAAAAAGTAGGTGCCAGTATTAGATAATACAAGACGATAACAAACTCTCAAAAGAAATGCTTTTAAAGCATAAAGTCAACATGCCCTGAGCTTAAGATTGTGTCAGAAATCACTTCTCACCAGGCAGTGGACATATGGAACTCAAATGGACTTGAGGATACTTACTCAAGTTCCAAGACCTAGTAGTAGTTTCCAAATTAATTCACTTACCATCAGCTACTATGTATTCATTTATGACATTCTCAATGATAGGCTATCAGCCTATCACTATATTGTATTACAGAACTGAGTTGGTTTTACTATTTCTTCAAGAATCACTTTTTGAAGGCATGGAGTTGGTTTAAAAAGGCCAATGGATTTACGTCTTAAGAAGTCCTAGGATAGAACGACAGCTCCAGCAAGGGAGTGTTGTTATAGGCTATCACTATGTTGTGAATGAGAGTTGAGGATATAACCATAACATTTCGATATATTCTTAAACTTTGAGGATACTATGCAAGTCAATTACGTTTAGGATACTAAACCCTAAACCCTAAATACTATCCAAAAAATTTAAGTTCACAACATGAAGTTTGTTATTTCTTTCAGTCATATCAAGATCAAGGTTGGCAAATATTATTAAAACTATTTGATGTCCAAGTATTTCAAAATGTATAACATACCCAAAGCTTCACACATGCGTCGAGTATAACTGGAACAAGGCAGATAAATATGGTAATTGCAGCTTCATCAATTTCAAAGCCATAATGTTCAATGAATATTTCTACCAAAGTCTGCCAACCAGATTCAGAATGGTACCTGCAATTTTACAATGGAAACTTCTCTGTTTTACTCTGAAATCAGAACAATATTTGATCAAAGACATAAAATAATGTGAATGTCTAGTATAAGTCCAGCAAGTTCATGGTAGTTACCCATCAAACCGCACCATCCAATTCCTATCTGGTGGGAAGGTTGTGAATTCTACAGGGTTTTGTTTTGGAGAGGACACAGAAAAGGGGCTGTGGCCACTGTCAAAAGGTCTGGGTAGAAAGGTATCCAGTAAAGCGTGCTGTGCAACCTTGTTTAAGACAATAGTAACATGCTCATTCTCTATACAGAGATTTTATGGGAACTGGACACTAGGAAAGAGGTAAGTTGGATAAACTGAACATAAGGTGAAACAGAAATCTTGACCCTGCGTATTTATTTAAAATTACTTGTAAGTTTAAAACTTTAAGTACTTGTTGTGGAAGAACAACATACCCCAAAAAGATGTCTGTAATAAGAATAATAAGAAATGCCTTCCCAGTATCGGATACATTATTTATTATTTTGTATCCTGTAAATTTTAGCAAAGCTACCTGCACAAGCAAAAAGGGAAAGAACCACCAAGAGAGTGAGGTTTGGTTAGTTTGAATGATTTCAGAAAATTAATGTATAGCGTCTACAGCTATAACCCAGGATATTATGAAAATAATAAACCAGTTTCATAACACTTGGTAAAGAAAGGGAATCTCACTGAAAGAAGAAAATCATAAAGAAGGTTCCAAAAGTACTTTTTGACATATAAAAAGTTTTCTCCAAATATCTGAGAAATTTCAATCAAAAGAGAGGGCGCGGGAGTGGGTGTATTCCAGAGCATAAGGGATGGAGCTAGAAAGCTATCTTTTAATATGGTCGTTATATTGGTATGACACGTCAAAGACAATTATACTGTAACAGTTATATGCCTATTATTGATAGGTCTAATTATCACCATGTCCACCTACTTGTCTGTTCTTTCATTTTATACAATGTACACATATTGGGGTATAATAAGTGAAGTTGATCATGTGGCTAAAGATTACATGGAATTGAACACGAAGGTGATAACTCATAGGAACTAGTATCATGTTTTATGTTAGTATGTACTACAAAATGTTAATTTATCAGAAAAATGTTGATATGTAGTATGGTACAACTGTGGATGTTAAATGAGTATCTATTATGGTACATGCACTGACTCTAGATGGTCCTGAAGCTAGTCAGATTGATATTAATTTATGCTTTTGAAGTCTACGAATCATGAAACATGAGTTCAGTGTATCTGAGTTATCATGGGCTTTATGACTCTGAAGTATTCGACATCTATTTAAGTAATTGTGTTGTGACGAGTTAAACGGTTCAGATTGGATGAATGATAATGATTGTTATTTATTTATTTTGGAGAGTGAGTAGCTCAGATTGTTCATGTGCCTTGTTTGATCTTGAAGTAATATCAAGATAAATTAGTGAATAACTGACTAGAGGGTATCATGTTTGCTTTGAGGTGCTCTCCTGAGCAGAGAGTAGTGTTTCATAAATCTATCATCTCCATTTTGTTTTCTTCAAATTTTATCCAAAATCTATTTGTTCATCAGTTGGTATCTCAAGGGACTGAGGGTATCAGATCTCCCACACAAACCCCTTTCCCTCCCCCCCCCCCCCCCCCCCCTTGGGGAAAAACACTACAACGGTAACAAGAGGGAGAGAGGCTATTTCAAGCATGTGAGGAAGTTCAAGCTCATGCCAAGCTGCAATAAAATCCATTTTGTATCCTGAGCTTATGCATGTGACTATGTGAGCAGGGAGGCCTCTTCAGCGACCCTTAGTGAACCACTTATATCTGTATTTCATTTTTGTACCATCGGTGAATCAGTGATCAGATGACTCAAGTGCTAATCTGACTCTGAAAGTCAGGGACAATCTTTTCAAATACACTGAACCATAAAAAAACATATAATCTATACATTTGCTTTATAGACATTCCCTTGATTATTTTTGTAGTCAAATTGTTTGTATATTAACGAAGTTCTTAAGCTTTTCATTTATCGATAAAAGGTATTTGTTGATATAATGATCAAATTACCTCGAGAAATTCAAAAAAGGAATCAGCTAGAGGCTAACTCTCTTGAGACCCCACCAGATATAATTCAGATAACATACACCATTGTGAGTCATACCCTCTGAGCTAATCCACTAGGCTAATTATTTTAGAAAGCAAATTGTTAAGCTTGACAATTTCTAGGACTTCGCATGGTTCATTAAATTTGGAGGACTGGGTTCCTAAGAGGTGGACATTATCATGCATTTTTCCATTACATGTTGTACGAAAGCACTGGCCTAATATACATATATTAGGCTGTCTAGGCTGACATCCATAAGATGACATCCATCTTGACAGCCCTTCTAGTCCGTTCATTAAATCAGATCTAATGGTCCAGATATGCTCATATGCTATAGCAAAAGGTACTAAAGGCAGTTTCATCATTCAAATTTCTTCTTCTATATCACTCTGATGAATGAACACAATTCTCTCTCCAATCTCAACAAACTTCTGAGCTACGATCATAATCAAAGTTGCTAAAATAAAATGACAATCAACTTATCCAAATTTCTGTTCTTATCGATTTCCTTCAAAATTGGCTTGCCCACATTTACATTTTTTTTATTCCATTATTTCATAGAGACTCAATCTTTGAATTGGGAAAAGGAAATTGAGATAGATGAAACGAAAGAAAGAGAGGTTGTTCATCTGAATCAAATTGGAAAAGAAAACAAACTCAATTTTAAAATATCTTAATGTTGTTTAAACAAATGAAGGGGAAGAAGAGTCCAGGCCCTGATGGTTTGCCAATGAAAGTTTACAAATTGTGTTGGGATTTCATGAAAAAAGATATAATGGACGTGATCAAAGACTTCGAGGAAACTACATTCTTAAATTGGCGTAACAACTGTACATTCTTAACTTTAATTCCTAAGGTTGAGGGTCTTGCTACAATTCGTGATTTCAGGCCTATAAGTTTAATTGGTGGTGTGTACAAACTGATTTCGAAAACTTTAGCGATTAGAATGAAGGATGTCATGCCATCAATTATTTCTGATTCACAAGGTGCTTTTGTAGAAGATCAAAAAATTATGGATGGAGTCTTAATTTTGAATGAGTGTGTTGATATGAGGATTAGAAAGAAGAATCCGGGATTTTTTTGTAAGGTTGATATAGCAAAGGTGTACGATCACGTTAACTGGGCTTTTCTCGATTATGTGTTAAAAAGGATGGATTTTGGGCAGAGATGGAGAAGATGGATGAAAACATGTGTGTCAACGGCACATTTTCTATTTTGATCGGAGGTGCGGTGGAAGGAAACTTCAAAAGTAAGCGAGGCTTGTGCCAAGGAGATCCGATTTCTCCTTTCCTTTTTACAGTAGTTATGGAGGCGATGGCACTCATGGTGAAGAAGTCAATGAGTAGTGGAATGATGACTGGTTTTAGACTAAGTGAGAATGGGCCTGAGATGGAATTCTGCAATACGCTTATGGTTGAGCCTACAGTGAAAAATATGCTTATGGTGAAGACTCTGTTAGTGCTGTTTGAAACTGTCTCTGGTCTGCATGCTAACTTAGATAAAACAAGTCTGATCGAAGTGGGGACAGTGGAGAATATAGTGGAGTTGAGGCAGGTAATGGGCTGTGGGGCAAGTGCTTTACCTAGCAAATATTTAGGACTGCCATTGGTACTAAGTATAAGAAAAAGGAAGCATGGGATACTGTTGTGGATCTATTTCACAAAAGCTTAAGCAGATGGAAGAGTATAAATACATCGAAGGGAGGAAGAATGATACTGATTCAGAGCACTTTATCTGGTATACCAGCTTAAGCGGATGGAAGAGTATAAATACCAGTGAGTGTAGCGAACAGGTTGGAGGAGTTAATGAGGGATTTCTATGGGGCTCGGAGCAAGGGAAGAGGAAGGTACATCTGGTAGGCTAGGATACTTGCTGCACTCCTAAAAATTTGGTGGATTGGGATTCAGGAAGTTAAAAGAGATGAACAAAGCTTTGCTAGGCACTTGGTTGTGGAAATTTGGTGCAGGCAAAGACAAATTATGGAAACAAGTGATCATTACTAAGTATGGTTCTGAAACTGATAGATGGTTCACAAAAGAAGTTAAACAAAGCTATGGTTTTGGAAACTGGAAAGGTGTTATGGCAGTCAAAGAAATTTTTTTGGAAGGTGTAGCTTACAATGTGGGGAGGGGAGATAGAGTAAGATTTTGGGAGGACAAATGGTGTGGTGACGGGGCGTTGAGAGAAGAATTTCCTGGTATATACTGGAGGGCAAGAAAAAAACATGGGAGTGCAGCTGATCACTGGGAAGAAAATGAAGGACAACAAGGGTGGAATCTCAGAATGAGGGAGAGATTATATGAGTGGGAAATAGGACAAGTTGAAAATCTGAAAGCAAAATTGGAAGGGATGCAATTGTCAGAGGTTGAGGACACGATGAGGTGGACATTAGCTGCTGGTAGGAGTTTTACAGTATCATCTTTCTATGATAACTTAATAGAGTTTGATAGTGTGAGGGAGTTCCCTTATAAACTTATTTGGCTTCAGGAGGTTCCGAATAGAGTTAAATTCTTTTTTCTGGTGTCTCAAATGGGAGAGGGTTATGACAGTGGATCGATTAAGATACATGGGTTCTACTTGTCCAAACAGGCCAAGATGAAGAAACTTCTTTACATCTCTTTCTATCCTGTCAGTTTGTTAAGAAGTTATGGAGTTGGGTGCTCGGTGGGATCGCTTCATCTTATTGCAAGCCAGAAGAAGGACAAAGTATTAAAGAATGGTTAGAAAAGTGGCCTAGGCCCAATACAACAAGGTGGGGAGCTGTTTTGTGGAAGTACGCTCCATATGCCGTCATGTGGGTAGTATGGAAGACAAGGAATGACTTTATTTTCAGGGAAGTGACACCAAAGATCGACAAAGCATGCTTAACAATTATGGGTACTATGTTCTATTGGGCTAAAGGGAAACCTGAATCAAAGGGACACCATTTCCAAGAGATTTTTGTGAATTGGCCTTCTGTAGTGACCGGCATTGGCTAAGTCTCAAAGTAATGCTTTCTTACTGTAATTGGGGTTTTTTTTTTCTGCTCTGGAAAATCACAATGTAAAAGGGACAGTCCATGATGAAAATCAGTAGGAGCTGTAATTCGTTTTCAATAATGAAATTTGTTTTATCGACCACAAAAAAAATGTTGTTAAAAGTTTAAACTTTGAACCTTGTCAAAATATCTGTAAAAAGGTTGTTAAATAAAAAATTTATTTCTCATCTGTGAAGAACTGGAAAGTAGAAATCTTGAATGTTTAATTAGCTTTCTTGAAGAAAGCGACCGAAGTTCGAAGGAGGGTGTTCATACTGAATCTTGTTGTCATTGACATCATTTATTATTTCTGTTTCAATTTGAACTAAATTCTCTTTGATATCGACTTTTTTTCTTGATTGTTGATTAATTAATAAGCCATAAAAGAAATGAGCTTGATTTGTTGTAAGATCTGAGTTTCTATTGCACTGAGGAATCTGTCTCCTGGTTTCATTTGAGATGAGAAGGAGAGAGTGAAAAAAAGAAGAAAAGAGCTAAATGATAAAGCTACCCCTGTTTTTTTACCAGCAATACTAAAATACATCCAAACAGTTAGATCCGAATTTAATGGACGAACTAGATGGGCTGTCAAGATGGATATCATCCTAAGGATGGCAGCCTAGACAGCCTATTCATCTCTTTACCCGGGTTTTGACTGTTTTTGTAAGTTTGTTTCTGATACTATCTGTCTTTTGTTCCAATGAGGATGTTGAAAGCCTGACTATTAATATACTGTGATACCCTGCGGCCTGCATGTGTCTCCGAGGGTACAACGGAAAAGCACCAAGCCCAACGGGGTGCAAGTTGAGCTAGGGGTTTAGTTTCACATCATTAGGTGTTGTTATCTTCTCTAGCTATTTTATTTATCCACCAAGGAATGAGGAGAAAAGAAAGGGAAAGGGAAAATTGTAAAAATCTATAAAAAAAACAAAGGTAGTTGAAAATTAAAACTTACTTTGCTCTGGTTGAAGTACAAAAGAATGAATAATGTAATCCCAAATACCATGTCCGACCATATGTTGGCAAATGCTCGCCGATTCTCCAACCTCCATTCATCTCTCAACTCTAACCTGGTAAAGTACACCAATGTAAGGGAGAAAAGTAACAAAAAAATTCTAGCCAGCCATCATAACAGCTCTTGTAATTACAAGTTTCATTTAACAACCCCCAGAAAATAAAAAAATAAAAAAAATAAAAAAATAAAAAAAGAGGAGAGGGGGGTTATATAAAGTCAAGGGTATAATGCATGTATAGAAAAACGTGGACAGCGTGTAAGACTTCCTGCTGCAGCGTATATTACTTCCATACTGTAGGCTACCCAGATATAAGTCACATAAGTAATAAGTGAACAAACTAATACTAGACATGTTCCAAAGAAAATAAATTATTGATAAACATTTAAACAAGGATGCTTCCCAGCGAAATGGCAGACACCATCAATGGCCATAATTAAATTAACGTTTGTCACTTGCTCCTAATAAACTCCCATCTTTTGTCACAGCAAAACCATCGATCGAAGTTAACAGCAGCAAACAAACCCTAGATTTAAGTTATTGGCTAGAACCTTAAAGAGAGAATGAAGAAATAGAACCTAGATCTTTAATGCACAAGCCTTAAGCTGTAAAGAGAAGAGGTGGTGGAAGAAAAATAACAATGAAGAAATAACTGGGTAGGAGGAACATTACGCTACAACGCGTTTAGCTTATGCTGAGGTGGATAACTTCTGCCCAACCACCTTTTTTGCATGTAAATGTATTTCTACATTTGCATACATAGGCAGAAAACAACACACCTCTGTTAATGGAACAGCACCAAAATGTAGAATTGCATATTTTTGCAAAAACTTGTTGCAGTCTGAAAGTTATGTAGTATAAGCATATCACTTGCAAACAAAATATTGCACAAATCAGTGATTTGAAAAAACAGTTTATTTTTTACATAAAATCCTTAGACCGTCAACACCAATGGTGGTCAGCAACCTGATCTTTCACCAAATCATCTTCAGCCATAGTTGCTGTCATGGTCATTGATTATCTTGTGAGATCTCACAATACATTTCAATATATTTGGGAATTGAGATGAAATCCACGACACAAAAGAATAGAGGAACGTAAATAACTCACAAGAATTCAGGAAGAATTATTTGGTACATGAAATATCGTCATATTCTTGTAATAAAAGTTTCTTTTCCAAGGTAAGCTGGAGTTGGACAAATCCCCACCTGTAATTTCGAAATGGCTTTGACTGACTTTTTTTTCTACTTTAGGAGGTAAATGAGAATTTCAAATTTTGGTATTGATTATAGGGGGATTTAGAGATACCCATTGCGTTTAGTTGCAAATTAAAATCACCCCATTATTACTTTGTTTTTGTTTTTGTTGATGTACTGTGTTTTAGGTGGTCAATAGCTTGCTGACTGGTGTTGACCCACTCCCCGATGGTACTACCTTAAATATTCTTCACATAAACTCAATCCCACACTGTTTTAAGGGTATATTGAACGGGTCAACAAGCTGTTGACCACTGGAAAAACAAAAAGAAGTGGGTATCTATAATCACTTCAGAAATGGAGTGGCTCTAATTTGCAATGAAAATAAGTGTGGTCTCTTAGATATAATATGAGTTGACATATCCCAAAAGAAGGAAAACCATAGGATACAAAATCTACAAGAAATCAAACAAAAACGCAAAGTCAAGACCCAAATACAACTGTCTCCCCAGAAATACAAAACACTTGAAAGCGGTTTTGTTTGTATTCCTACCATATCTTGCACTAAAGGACCAATCGTTCTTTAATGTCAAAAATCGCATACGGGACATCCCGTGCTTTCGCCTGGAAAATACGGGTTCGTAATTCCCCGAAGTATCACAAATTGGATGATGTTTCATAGCATCTTCTTGACCCATGTGGGTGACCCTAGCTGGCGCCACTTAAATAAGGGTTCTCTAACTTGGGACTTATACAAGCTACTGAGACTTACTGACTCCTCCATGGCATAAAGAGGGACAGAAGTTGACAACGATTTTCCTTAGTGCACGGAGATTATCTATGTCAGAATGCTGCCTAAAGTGGCACATCAAGTTAACAAATAAACCTAGGTTGCCCCAAAATAGAACTTTCAATGACTATGACAGAGCTTAACGACAAAATTTAGTTGAAGTTGAATGTCAAAATTTGAACTGTAAACCCCAAAACCTGGCTAGATGTTCAACCTTTTCAGTATTGCAATCGGGAAGAGATTAATCATACTTACAAGGATAGAGAATTTCTCCCTCAATAGCAAAATTCTTGATTTCTCTTCAAATATCTTCTTCCTTAGATCATATAAATTAGGCATGATGTCATTAAGGGCTGTAGATCTTTTTGCCAGTAACCATGTAGGACAGGGGCAGTAGGGGTCCATGTAAATTTTCTACTACTCTATAAAAACTTTACTTATATGATGTCGCATTGCGCCATCTCATAATGACCCATAAGTAAGGATTGACTATTCAGATTATAACTTCTGATATTTTTTGCAACTCTTCGATGTATCTGGTGGATAGTTTCTTTCGTATGTACATATGTAGAGAAAAGGATACTGAGGGAGTCTTAGCTGTAACTGACATTTTAAAGTGCAGTCAAGCCATGCCACTTTTTTTTAAGATTAAGGTTCCTTGCATCCCGCAGACTCCACCAAATTGCCACTAGTGGTGTTTTCCATATAGCTGCCCCTAGCTTGTTACTCCATCCCCTTAACCAGTCTCTCAGCAAAAAATATGTTATTTCCGTTATTGTTAAGGTGTATCTCGATGTAGCTAGTACTCCTAGTAGAAGACTTTTAATCCCTCCATTTTTCCGCTTGATAACTAGTAACAGATTTGCAATATATTGATGTTGGTGACAAAAATAATTCTGTTGATTAGTTGTTCTTAATTTTGTCTAGTCTAGCTTCTTTGTTTCAAAACTAGCAAACTTAAAGGTGCCCCAAAGGGAAGATGCAGTTCCAACAAATAGCAATTCCCAGTTATAATTTATATGCTATACTGGTATAACTTTCATGCGGACTCAACAGGTTATGTGCTTGCTTAGAAAACAAGAGCACGAGGCCAGACCGGAATTCAAATAACATAGGCTCATTGAACAAAGCATAACGTTCATTGTAGCTATCATGACTTAAGCCATAAATGGCATAATACCGTCATCTCCCACCCCAACCGCAAAAGAAAAGCAGGGATAAAGACAAAAGAAGTGGGATCTTACGCTTTGTGCCTCAACTCCGACCAAACTTCCTCATCCGAAAGAGATGGAGATTTACCAATCTCTGCTTCAAACCGGAACCTCGCTTTCTCAACTTTCAATGTATCTACCATTTTAAGTTTTTGATTCCTTCTTACATCAAGAACTTCAGCTGCAAGGGGCACAGTCTTCACATACCTGTTCAAAACTCAAGATGTGACCTTCAGGATCTATTAAAGGTTCCATACATTAAGATTTACTAGCACTATGTAATTACTACATAGCAAGGTAAATGTGCACTTGTGCCTTAATAATAATTATTTGGTGCCTGCTAAAGCTTAATAATATGCATTCTATTCGATTACTAGATTCGGATTGCAAAATAAATGTATAGTTATTGCATAAAAAATAAATGAATAGTCAAATAAGAAAGTCTAGTACGACTTAAAGCTCTAGAACATTAATGATCTTACAAGTATAATAGTGCACTATTGTAAAGAAGTTGAGAATATGAAGCAAGAAATAGAGGTACACTGTACTGATCTGAATAACAAATATATAAGAGAAACCGGTGGGAAAACTCTGACTATTTTCAATCTCTTAGAAAAATCGTGATGACAAAAAATACAGAAATTTAGTTGATGATTATGATAGGAACAATGAGATATCCAAGAAGAAAGTAGCTTCTGAATTGAGTATTCTGATCGATGTAGAAACTCAGTACCAATGGAAAGCAGAAACTAAAAGTACAGAGTGTGGATATTTTAAAGAGCTCCACAGAAATGTGTTATGATGATAAAACATCTCCTGCATTTATTAATTTGTTTTAGAAAGTTGTCACTTCAAAACAAGGAAATAAATCTGTTGGAAACTACTAAAATCTCAGATTAGTAAGCATTTATTTAGAAAAAAAAATTATACAGCAGTATACTGTCCCGCCAATATCAGGTTTATGGCAGAAATAAACCTAATTAGTGTGAACTTCTCATATTGTGGTACACTGGTACATGCATATAAATGAAAGGTTATGTGCTACAATGGACATGCTTGAAACTTTACCTGTCTAAAAATGGCATGAGAACGTAATCATGAACTACAAAATCCAAAGCCCAGGGGACAATCACCAATAGTGTCAAGAATTTTGCCTATAAATGACCAAAAACAAACACAAGGGGTTGATATCTTAATCTATCAGTTGAAGTTGCATCAGTAACAAAATAACATAAAGAAGAAAAATCACCCTCGTATAATGAATAATATAACATGAGGAAAGTCACACGTAATCCTGGCTGATAAATATTTTTTTACTGGTGAAAAGAAACAAATCGCAACAGTGATGAAAATATCTAGCAAATTGGTGCAGGTTGTCCTATTCATGGCATCTCCAAGCACTCATTGTTGTTGTTTTTTGTATCATGTTTGGTTGAGCATGCTTGGGGAGCTCCAAACATTTTGTTTAAAGTACTGAATACAAGAATCACTACCCAGATACTCCTTGTACCACGATTCCAACAAATGCTTAACCGAGAGAGACAAGGGTTTCATGTTATGAACAATCTAATGCAAAGTAAGGGGATTTTGTTTGTCATTATTTGTTAAGACATTTGGCATGGAGCACATGATATCATATCTAAGCAAGTGATGGATAAATATATGAAAGGGTACTTTCTCAGACAACACAAATAAATGTCTATTTTTTTGTCGAATTAGATGTGTTATTACTTTATGAAATGAAAACACTGTGGTTGAGATTCTTGTATATGTATCTTGTTTGGGAATCTCAGAGATGGTAATAATAATAATTATGATATCTAGCTGCAGTAATAATAATTATAATAATACGAGGAGACATGAATAACAATCTTTTGTCTATAAATGGTCTTATTAAGTTGCCCTGGTATACTCACAGAGTTTGAGGATGCATACTGGAAAACACGGTCTTCATAGGTGAAATCATCGTCCTCGTTCCCAACAACCAATGCCCTTATGTTTTCAAGCAACCCATTTCCAGACATCATGTCACTGGGATCAGTTGGGAGATGTTCTGTTGATTCTTCCAATCCATCAGCCCAGTCTTGACCCCAAGAAGCCTTATTATCAACTAGTTCTGATCCTTGAATAAGCCAATCTTCCCATTTTCGACTCTGGGCATTACTTATATCCTCTTGTGCCTCTCTCAACTCTGTAATCGCTTCAGCTCTTCTCCTCCATGCTTCAAACCTTTCTTCCTCAGATAGTTCATCTTCACTAGAGCTCTCAGGCTCTTCCACCATGTCGTCGTCCCTTAAACCAAGCCAATTACCATCATCATCAAAAAAGAACTTCTGCCACCAAGTTCTGTTCCTATGATGATCATTACTCTTGGCATTCACAATCACCCTACAATGCCTTTTCCTTCCACTACCCAATAATACCAAAGAATTACTAGATGTTCTAAAAGTAGAATGAATTAACCGTTTTCCAGATAACAAATTTGGTGAATGGTATAAAACAAAATTGTTACATAATAAGACCATAGAAGTGCTCATTAAGAACATAAAATGAATGCCACATCTTTCAACTTCACCAAATTTGATAACTACCCTTTTACAATCTTCACCTCATTCAACTAAACTAAAAATCCATAAAACCCAACTTCTAAAACCCATCAACCACAAGTAATTCTTCTGTTCAAGATAAAATTAAAATTTGGGTAACAGAACCCCTTTTTCAGAGAAAACTTTTGCTTCAAAGAAGATAAAACTAGAAACCAAATACAGAAAAGAAAGTAATGGTGTATGCAAAACTGAAGAAGAAGAAGAAGAAGAAGAAGAAGAAAGAAATGTGAGCGGGAGAGGATAACGGTTTACATACACAACAACAATCGGAATACTTAGATTTAGATAAACTATGCCATGATGGTACAGTATATTGTGTTTTTTTTGTCTTTTAGTCTTCACTTCTCTGTACCCGGAGTTAACATGCACCCTTTTTTATCTACCATTAAAACTGCATTAAGAAAAGAAAAAGTTTAATATCTATGCCGACCTACTTTTGATATTTTTTCTATTTAAAAACAATGGACCTTGTAAAGTTTGGAAAATCAAAATAAAGACAGTTAAGATTTACTTTGCACAATTAGTCCCTCTCGCATGTTTTTTTCCTTTTCTAAACATAAACACAGTAATGGTATATATGTATGAATGTATACTGACTACATTCATACTAACCAACGAACTCGTTCATCCACGGTCCGTTTATGATATCTTGAAGATACATGGGCATGGACGAATGAGTCTTCAGACAATATAACTCTGAGTCTCTGAATAGCAGTAAAGTAAAGTAAAACACACAGTTTCTGTGTAGCTACAAACCAGCTGCCTATAGGCCTTCATGCACAAAGAACCTCTTTTTCAGTTGCACAAAGATCCCATGTATCATGTTAATAATTTATATATATTATCACACTTATCATATTTATACCCCTCTTCAGCCAAATTTCCTCTTACAAATACAATTACATTTAACAAGTCTTTTCATTGCATTTCAACTTATAAATTCTTCTACATCTCCAATTTTTCATTCTTTTTTTTTTTTTTTTTTTTTTTTTTTGTTACTTTTGATCATAGATATGGCAACTGAACAGGAGTTGCTTTCAACAGAAATCGTGAACCGGGGTGTTGTTGGAGGTTCAGGTCCAGATGCAGGATCATTGAGTTTTTCTGTTAGGGTTCGACGAGGAATGCCAGATTTTCTTAACTCTGTTAATTTGAAGTATGTGAAGCTTGGATACACTTATCTTATTAATCATGGTTACCTTTTAATAACACCACTTGTGGTATTAATCTTTGCTGCTGAGATTGGAAAGTTGACTTGGGAAGAATTTCAGTCTAGATATGATGTTACTCAGGCTATATCCTTCATTGGATTAATGGCTATCATTATCTATGTTTATCTCGATTTAACACCTCGGAGCACTTATTTGGTTGATTTTGCTTGCTATCTCCCACCAGATGACCTTAAGGTTGTTACTCCTTTCTTATTCCAAATCTTGTTTTTCCTGCTATATTCTCAAGTATCGTAAGATATATCAATGCATAGAGTATAGACATTGTCACTCATTTTCGAATCACAATTACAGGTATCGAAAGATAAATTCATTCAGCTTGCGAAAAGTTCAGGCAACTTCAATGATTCATCAATTGACTTTCAGCAGCGCGTTCTCAAGAATTCGGGCATAGGTGAGGAGACCTACTTGCCAAAATCAGTGTTCATTCCAGGGCACAAGATCACACTGAAAGATGGTAGGGAAGAAGCAGCCCTGCTCATGTTTGGGGCGGTGGATGACCTCCTCGCAACCACTGGTATTAGGACCAAAGACATTAAGATACTTATAGTAAACTGTGGAATACTGAACACAACACCATCCCTCTCTGCAATGGTAATTAACCACTACAAGCTTCGACATGATATCCAAAGTTTCAACCTTGGGGGAATGGGATGTGCAGCTGGAGTCATTGCTATTGATCTGGCCAAAGACCTCCTTAATGCACACCCAGGTTCATATGCATTGGTGGTGAGCACTGAGTCTGTGAGCTTTACTTGGTACATGGGCAATGAAAAGGACATGCTCCTTCCCAATTGTTTTTTCCGAATGGGTGCTGCTGCCATGCTCCTCTCAAATCGTCGCCTTGACAGATGGCGTTCTAAATATGAACTCAAGCAGGTAAGCTTATCCCTTACCCCTGCTCCTATTTTGAATATCATCTTTTACACTAATCATATTTCTACTCACATAAGGGTTGATGGCAACGCAGCTTGTTCGAACACACAAAGGAATGGATGATCGTAGTTTTAAGTGTATTCACAGAAAAGAAGATGCCGAAAGAAAGGAAGGTCTTGCAGTTGACAAAGACCTAATCGAAGTTGGTGGCCCCGCTTTCAAAGCCAACATCACCACCCTTGGCCCACTTGTACTTCCCTTCTCAGAGCAATTACTGTTCTTCAAGACCTTGCTTACTAAGAAGACGAAGCCTTACATCCCCAATTACAAGCTTGCATTTGAGCATGTTTGCATACTGGCTGCAGGCAAGAAGGTTCTTGATGAACTACAAACCAACTTAAACCTTACTGACGAATACATGGAGCCCTCTCGAATGACTCTCAGCCGATTTGGGAACACTTCAAGCAGCAGTGTCTGGTATGAACTAGCCTACCTGGAGGCAAATAATAGGATCAAAGAAGGTGACAGAATTTGGCAAGTCGCATTCGGGTCAGGTTTCAAGTGTAACAGTGTTGTCTGGAAGGCTCTTAAAAGTATCAAAAAGCCGAGATATAGTCCCTGGATTGAAAATTCTACCACTGGGAAAACGTCTAATCAACCTACAACCACCGAAGACTAAAATTGTATAATATCGAAAGAGATGGTTCTCACATACTGAATTTTTACAAGTGTTCTTAGATAGTAAATTTAAGGGTGATTTAGGTTTTGGCCACTATAAGTTAATACTAATTAGGGATTGGAGTCACTTCCCGTCCCCGTCAAACCATATTTGGAAATTACAAATCCCCAGTAAGACAATTATCCCCATTCATGTCTCACATATATAGCTTGTTCATTTTTATACTTTCATAGTTTCATCCTACGGAACAATTTTGCAAACAATGATGAACAGTTAAAACTGCGATTTAACTGCAATCATCCTTCCTTCTGGCATCTTCCTTCCTCTCCAGCAAGTGTATTGTTATGGGTGCGGTGGTGCACCTTAGCTTGGTCTTTTGTCATTTTGGCACTTTAGTATTGGCCATTTAATCGTCCTTTGGCAAAAGACCAAGCTAAGCTGCAGCCATAACAATGCGGGATCTAAAGATGGTAGAGACAGTGCAATGTTTGGCAAAAGACCAAGCTAAGATTGCTGCACCCATAACAACGTGGGATCTAAAGAATGTAGTGACAGTGCAATGTTGCAAGATTACCATTTACCAAGCCACAGTAATCATATTTCTGTCCATTACTTGCAAAGGTTTTTTAAAATTTTTAAGGGGATTTAGGTTTTAGTCACCAAAAGTATATACTAATTAGGAAAATAGTATTTTTCTTTTATTAATTAAGTTTTAATTATTTGGTTTGACTAGTGTTAGAAAAAAACCGGGTAAAAAAAATAAAAAATAGAAAACTTATTAACAAAAAGTTACTTTGGTAATGCACCCCCTAATTTTGTTGCCAAACACCCCTAATTTTAGTAAAAAGTTACTAAAATTTTGAGCTTTTTCTTGTAACAAAAATTTTGATACGAAAAAGTAAAAATGCAATTTTATTCATACTAACTTTTTGATTTTTTTACTTTCACAACAAAATAATAACTTTTTTACGGGTGGCCAAGTATTTAGAACTGGAAGTACACCAAAGGAAGCTAAGAGCATCTCTAATGGGTCTCCTAAAACCTAAATTATAGGAATTCCGAAAAAAACAGCACCCTAACGCGTCGTCTATAATTTTAGCAGCCGGCTATCCACGTAGGATATGGTGGGCCGGTCTGCTAAAACTTCGTCCAAAATCGAACCAAAGATAGAATTATAGGAATGGGTAAAATAAAATGTTCCACGCTGGTTGAACCAGCGTGGAACTTTTTTTTTAATTCCACGCTGGTTGAACCAGCATGGAACATTTTTTTTTTTTTTTTATTCCACGCAGGTCAAACCGGCGTGGAACCTTTTTTTTAACTTTTTTTTTTTTTTAATTTTTTAGTTTTTAATTAATGAGCATTTTTTTTTATTTTTTATTTTTTTTTAAATTATAATTCAAATTTTATTGATAAGCTCAACGAATTACACAAAAGTAGAGGACAAACGCGCTACAAACTGCGCCCAAGCCCAACCACGCGAAGCCCAAGTCTTCCACGCTGGTTGGACCAGCGTGGAACAGAAAAACTTTTCCAAAAACCAACGTGGAGGCTAAATCGTCCCATGTGTAGGCTAAATATGGGAGACCCATTAGAGATGCTCTAAGTGACCCAACCTCTCAAATCTCAACAACCATAAACAAATTTCATGAACTATTTGTTCCTTCAGTAATTCAGCGCGTGGAAACACAAAAACATGATAAACTGTGTGTATATTGATGAAGAGTTGACACAAGTTTTTCCACATATGCAGAAATGCCAGATAGACGTAGGCCTGAATGTCTGGCTCTCTCAAAATTAGTTTATAAGTTGAAGAATTGTTAACCCTTAATTTTACTTGTAGATTACAATCGAAGGGGCCCTTTTAACATGTGGTACTTTTGTATGGCCATGTTTCTCTCTCAAGTCCCCTGAAAGTCGATATATTTAAGCAAATATTTTAAACACATGAACCAAATGTCTTTCCGCAAGGAACAAACCACATGAGATTATATGTCAAGTTTCTCCAGAACATAAAAGAAAAAAAAGCAATTAAATATCAATTAACGAGCACCTTTTTTCCAAAACCCTAAGAAGGATAAAGTATATTATTTCTAATAAATTTACAAAGATACGTTGAAAGAGCATTGTAATCCTTAACAAGAGTACACTTGAGGTGACAGTAAAGACAAGGTCAGTCAAAAAGAAAGAACTTAGTACCAGACTGCTTCTTTAGAGCCTAAAGCTACTGTACCCTCCCAGACCAGAAGACCCATATCCCCCAAGTCCCTGTGCTGCCAAGGATGATGAAGAGTAGGACGTCTTACCTAGCTGAGAATATGACCTCAGACCTGTATCCATCTTGCCGTAGCTGCCAACAGGGTCTTTGTGGCCAGCAATAAAGTCCTGCAGACATATTTAAAATTAGAATAACTTGTCATATTTGTGATTCATTCCATCCTTCTAACATATGCCTACAATAAAAAGACGAACCACTTACCTGAATAAGCTGCTGAGCTGTCTGGACCTGTGATTGAGTGCCCTTGATTTCTACAGTAATTTCATCAGGAAGGCCTCTACTTTCTTGAACAGTGAGAATAGCTCCACTAGTACGTCGAATGTAACCAATATTTGCTCCACCAATCCCAATAATGTCCTCAGCATAAGATATTGGTATTTGCATTGTCTGTGACATCTGAATCAAGAAAATAAGCATAATTAGACAATAACATATACACATAGTGCATAAAGTCCAGAAAAGTTTATAGCTTTTTCAACAGGCCACAACAAACAAACTTCAATAGAAAGAAGCAAATGATAGCAAAAAAAGAACACTTAACAGAACGAACTTGAAGCAAACAACTCATATATTGCATAATGAGTCGACTTCAAATTGGTCACAATTCACATGTATGATGTATCCCTAGAATGAATGGAGATAAGCTCAACGTAAACAGAATGTCTTCATCACACCATGAACAACTGACCTGAGTAACTATAGGAGCAGAAGCACGAGTAAGTCCAGAAGAACGAAGCCCAGAAAGAGCAGGGTCTTGTCCATATAATAACACGCCAGAATGCTGCATTTGCGACTCAAGCTGAGTTTCACGATCATAAAATAATGAATCTCTTTTTATTGACAGAGAATAATCACTGCTATATCCTGGTTGAGAAGCACTGTGGATCAAAGACTGTGTTTTATCAGCCCAGGGTTCTACTGGGCGATCTTGAGAAGTAGTTGCATTACCCTGATCAATAGAACCACAACAAGCATTACAGACATGCAGTCCCACAAACACCAACAACTTATTAAAAAAGGCACAGAACTTACAACTTTTTCAAACAAAGGGATAACACTATGATCAACCAAGAACTTCCTCAGGTGCCCCACTACTGCTTCCAGTGCTTTCAAAACTTTCGAAGAATCACCCTGTATGTCAACGACTCTCTCCTCTGATGTAGCATACGATGACACTTCATCTGCCAGTAAGAGAAGTATTATAAAAATGTTGATTCGACTTCAGCGAGAAGAGACCTTCTTAAACATGAAACATTATGCATACTGTATTACTCGTACGCTTTAAAGGCATATGCACAATGTCGTCATTCTATGGCTGTATGTGCACTGTCTAAAAAAGGCATCAAGACTCGCCTCCAGTATGAGGCCATTGCCTCAATGTGCTGAGGCACACTTCTATAGGCTATAGTTTTACGCAAATTGGGGGAGGCTATGGCTAGTAGTGGTATCATCAACTCCAAAAATTCATTACCTGAATTTATTTGAAGAAAGTGAAGTGAAACCAGGCAACCAACCACCCCCACCCACCAAAGTTCACACCTTCAAATGTCATACAAAAAGAAATCCTTCCAACTTGGTTTCTTTGGTTGATTTGGATATCGTCGAATCTCACCTTTATGAAGGACTTCCCCCCAAAGTTCTTTGTTTGTTTCTTTTACATTTTTTGTTGGGGGTTGAGATATCATTCAAAAAAAAAATGTCTGGGGTTGATTTAACGATGTTGTGAGTTTGGTGATTGAAGTGCAGGTTTGAGAAATGTAGGTAGCGATGATGGATGAGCAGGATCTTATGCTGAAAACAAAGTTAAGAAATACTTTTCCCCCTCCAACTTGAGCTTGTGAAAATGCATGTCTAAAGAAATTTAATATATTGATTAAAAGGCATCTCAAATTGAATAAAAACAATTATGTTTAAATTTCCAGATTATTCTCCAACTAATTGTATGTCTAAAGAGTTTTATTACCATATATGCCATCTCACTGAAAGACACACTTCTTGTCATGAGATTTTAACTTTCAAATACCATTGTAAAGCCTACGAATTTTAAATCAAACTGAAGTCAATACTAAAATCGTCATACACCGGACCCACAACTGCTAAACTCTACTAGATCCACAGATGTTACACTACTTATAAAGTTATAGCCATGATATATAAATTGACAGATAGAGTCCAACCATAGGATTACTACTTTTCAATAATCCGTCTTTAAACTGACATGCAGACTGCAAAGGACTGTATTCCATACCAGGAGGATATATAGGGAAGATCCCAAATACTGTAAATTTTAGAGTTCACCAAGGCTATGCTTAATGTATTATAACTAAGTTGCAAGATGAAAATAGCATATATAATAATATTGAAGCAAGCTCACTAACAGACTAAACATACAGTGATACAACAAAATTATAGAGATCCCATTATGATTATAAAATACTGTAACCTTCTAGAAGAATTCACCAAGATTATGCTTAATGTATTATAACTAAGTTGCAAGAAGAAAATGGCGGTACCCTCCAGACAGGACCCTAACAAAAGGCAAACAAAGGACTCTAAAAATTCCCAACTAATTATACAGATGTCAATTTCATATCAAAGTAACTTCCATTATATAACTAAGGTGCAAGATATAAAGGAGGATATAATATTGAAGCATACCTCCAGACACGACCCTTACAGATGCACCAGTGCCCTCTTGTATAGATTTAATTAGTGCTCCTTGCTTTCCAATTAGATTAATGGCTTGTGATGACGCTACCAATAATCGAACTGAGCATGTCGATGAACCAGTACTCTCACCTTCAGTCTCAGATAGTCCATTGATACGCTTGAATACTCTCAGAACAGCATTCATTGCAGGAGATATTGGTGCTTCCGGTTCCTCTTTACCGGAGATCAATACCTGGGAAAAAAAACACAAGGCCACAATCAGTTATAGCTCAATGTGTCCGTGGCATTATGCAATAGATCCAGGGATTAAGTACTTAAGCTCCCTTATATCATTTCTTTCATTGTTTTTATTTAATATTCTTTCCCACAATTTCATGTAAATCCAAGCTTTCATACCGAAATTTGGGACATCTTGCATACATGGAAAAATAACCCAGTTGTGAAAACCACGCGACTTTCCATGTATAAGTGGGTAAAGGACTAAATACTAACCAAGCAACTCTTTTTCAAGGAAAAAAAACAAGAGAGAGAGGGAGTCAAAAAAAAGTTAAGAGATCTAAAATAGAAAAGCATGGAAGTCCATCCGATTACTATTGGCAGGCTGGAAACTAGCCCTTGATCACATTCCTGATTAATTAAGCCTGAGTGTCAATGCCATTACTATTCAGAAACTGAATATCCAGCACAATCACAGATTTCATATAAATGAATCACAAATATCTTGAATGTTGAAATTTAAGATAATGGGAAGTAGAGGCCAGCACTCATTTTTTTGTAATCAAGGAACTTTTTCAGTCCAAAACATCAAATATTGTATACTAATGACCAAAAATTATCAACAAGATATGTTTTGAAAACCTATTGACAGAGCAGAAAAAAATTCCTACTATCTGATAGTTTTTTTAACACGTCTAAAGTAAAACTTAACTTATAATATCAATGATAACAATATCCCTACAGGTCAATGCTAACCACTGAAAAAGAATTCATAAATCGCTAATCCCCTCGACCGTCGGTTCCACAATTTCATAAACAGGATTATCCTTCAAAAACTAACAGAAAATTCCATCAAACATATACATGGTCTAATCATTCCCTCAATCCCCCTCCCCTTTCATTTTCTCTTTCAATGCTGTCAGGGCCATTAATATGAAATTCCTCTCAATACCAAGAAATAAAGTGTAAAGCACCCACCTAGCTTACTTTGCTTTCGGGGTGAGCTAGTAACCTTTTGAGAGTTTTCCTCATGATGGTATATCTTATTAGTATCATACAAACTACCTTACCACGAATCTGATATATTGATCATTCAAGCATATTTCATATCAATTCTTCCAAGCGATTCCATCACCAATCACAATGATGTTCCAAACTGAGCACTTGTGTTAATTACTTGATTGATACAATACATAAAGTCATAAAGACTACATATACATAATGGTCACCCCCAGGCACCTATCGTCCCTAAAAAAATTTCAAATACCATACAAAATTAAAGTCCTCATTGATCATCATCAAATAATCTCTCTCTGAAGCCATGCCCTAATTGAAAGTTTGAAACAGTGACAAGCGAAACTCTTCCACCCAAAAGCTCTAATCTCATTCTCAAGGTTCTTTAACTCCTCTCATGTCTCCAAACCATTTTCCAAGCAACGATCAATTTACAAATCCATCATCCTGACACCCAAAAGAATTTCTCTTATGAATCCCCTTGATTGACAAGAAAGAGGGGGTACAAAAACAGTGATAACACATCTGCACTCCATTAACAAAGAGGGGATACCAAAAAAAATGGTAGAACCTTACCTCACCCTATCTATTCCCGACTTCCCAAAATACCAACTTGCATGTAACAACCTACTCAATCGATATGGCCATAAGCTATGTCGCCCAATTATGGGAAGATACGACCTCAACACAACATGGATAGATCAATCTACACTAAAACTTGAAGAATTCTACAGGATTAGTTGTCGTCGGCCAAAAGATTTTGAACAAACACATCATGATTTCTTACAATTTTTGGCAAAGATATAATCAGCTAAGCAAATTCCCCTGTGATAGTTACAGCCTACTGTTTCCCCCATTAGAATGGAAAAGTGTATTTTAATTGCATGTTTGTAGAAAAACAGATATCTTTTCCTGTTTCAAAATTGCAAAAAAATAAAAAAAAATAAAGAGATAAAAATGTCTTCTGTTGTCTTTTTATGTCCTCCCAACCAATCTTACCTGGTTACCTAGGCGAGAAACTGGACAAATTACAAATGTAACAGGAAAAACAGATTTTATACTGCACTATTCATGAGATACTTTTGTATTATCCAAAGTCCAGGCAGTTTTTTTCGATAAAATGTGATGCCAAAAAATGATATGCAAAATGAGATAGCAGTACAGAGTAAAGACCTACTATGGTATGATTTAGCAGGATGAATGAAGGGAGCATTAGTCACTCATCGTGAATGGCCATAATTCATTACCATTCTATATAAACCTTTCAATTTAAAGTCCAAGACCACCTACGTAATTATTAACTAAATTCTAAATCTGATAAGTTAAAAAAATGCAGATAGGTTCAGGCAACAGTCTCGTAAATCATCAAAGAGTGAATATTGATTTTTTATTTTTTTCTCGTTAATTTTCCTAACATTTGCTAAACAAAACACAGTAGACATTTTATGTTTTCTCAATCACAACAAGTTGGTACAACTAACTAACGTATTAACCATGTTAAGGTTCACCTTATCTTTTATATTTAATATTAAGCTAAAGGTTTCAGGCAATCATCTTAGAAAAGTTAAACTATCCAGAATTTACTAGCACCTAATATGTACAATGATTGTGTCCATAATTTACTAACACCTATCACCTAATACAACGATTGTACTTTAAAATAGCTGAAGGTTATGATTAATAAATCTGTTAGAAAACTTAAACTATCCTCTTCAGTAAAAACACAGACTCTCTAGTCTCTACTCTATTCCCAACAACATAACCCTCCCCACGATAGTGTGATTGTTTTTTGGGTGTTGAATGGATTTTAAGTAAATTACAATTTCAATTTTCTCAGTATTCAATTAAAAGAAACTAATTTGTATCCATGATGATAATAATAAAAATAAGGAGAGAGAGAACTTACAATACGATCAGTAGTGCCAAGAACACCATCAAGAATACGAATGCGAGCACGAGTATCTTCACACATCTTCTTAATCAATTCACCTTTTCTACCAATAATACTACCTACTTTAAGAACAGGAACAATTAATCTAAAAACACTATCACCAGGCCAACCTGGCCATTTTTTCTCTCCAGAAACTGTTGAATTAAAAACTTGAGTTGTTTCAACTACTTGTTCTGTTGCTTCTGTAACTAAATCCATTGAAGATGGTGCTAATTGCAATTGTGTATCGATTTCTTCAACTTTAACGGTGGCTGTTTTCGCCTGAACTAGGTCAGATCCTTGTTGTACTATTACGGTGGTGGCGCCGCCTACTCCTACTACTCCTCCTCCGTTCTCAGTCGCGCCGGTTGCCATTCCAAGTAAGTGAGAAAGAAACCCTAAATTGTTTCACAAGTGTTTTCAAAGCTCGTTGGAAGAGAGAGAGAGAGAGAGAGAAGAGAGAGAGGTGTTTTATGAATCGATGATGAGGTAAATAGAAAACAACTACTGACGTAATTACGCCGCTACTTAAATTTTCTTAATCGTAATACAATATATCTGAACCGTTGGATTTAATAATATTTTACTAAAGGATTAAAAAGTATAGAACTGGACCCGGTGCGGTGAGGACTAATTTTTAGATTTTTTTTTTTTTTTAATGGACAAACAAAGGGACTAATGCAACACCAAATACTGTACTTGGAAAATAGTTTTCTTATGATAAGACTGAGGTGAATTCAAATTATTAAAACTGAAACTGTTTAGAGTGCAACCCTTATACATCTCTCATCTGTAAGACTGTAACTGTATATGCTGGTGAGCTTTTTCATCAAACAAAGAATAATATGATGAACCCTATCTATCTCTATTATTATAACCTGTTTCTTTTGTAGGCTTAACTATGTATATGTTGATTTCACTATCAGTCTGTATTCCCACAACTCATGTAAAGGTGTGATTAAGATATTAAACACTAGTTGTTGCATCAGCAATTCAAGAATTTAACCAAAACAAACTTTTCTGTGATTCTCCATATATTTATCCTGGATTTTTTTAAGAAATATATTTATCCTGGATGTGGAGCAAAAACATGGCAACATTGAAAACAAGATCAAGTGAAGTGCAGAAATGCAGGGCACTCCAATACTAAATCAAAGCAGGCATCAAAACATGAATAAACCCTAAAGTGACATGCTGCCACTTGGAAACAAGCATGTAGAGTTGTATCCATGCAGCAAAAGTGCCCTAAAAAAGAAAACAAAACAAAACTCTGTTCAACACTACCACTAATTCCTACAGACCTGAGTTTTTATCTCTTTTTGAGTTTGATTACATGTCTGGAACCGACACTATAACACATTCTAACTGCTACTTCCACCATTGTACTGAATGCAATCAGTGTTTAAAGGGAAAAAAATGACATAACTTATTACCTCGACCTCAGTAATCACCACACAGACACCAAAACGAGTACTAGACTCACCACCAAAGTAACTAGCTCATGGGGATGTTCAGCTCTCAGCACACTATTCGGATAATATTGCTCCGTCATGCGCACAAATCTGCAATTCGGAGTTGATGGATTTGCTTTTGTGATCATCGAAAGGTTTGGGAACTTGCAAGCTGTGTCAGCCTGATTTTGAATCTGATAGTAACTGTTAAATGCATATGAAATGTTTCCCCGTGCATCTAAATTCCCACATGATGTTCCATATCCAAGGCTTGTGCAATCTGCGCGTGCACATGCATAACTCACACTTAGAGCTACTTGCGGATCATCCAGTCTTGCTGATGGGGACATCACACACCACTTCGGGTCCAGGTAGCGAACATCCTTAGCAGGAACCAGATAGCTTGTGTTTGTTGTCCCAAGATTAAGCTGGTACTTGGGTAGACCATCATAATAAAATATACCCCAATGTCGTTCAAAGTTCCCAGGATCAATGCTCTTCGCATCCTCGTCAATTAAACTGAACAAATACGCATCAACAGGTCCTGCTCTCATTGGGGTTCCTTTCCCATTCGAGATGTGGGACATGAATCCTTGGTTAAACCGCTGAGCATAGACAAGATTTGCATTCCTATCACCGTCAGTAGGCCAACCAATTTCTCCTATGATGATGGGCATGTTTGCGAATCCGTTTTTCTGAAGTGCCCAGACAAGGGTGTCATGATTTGCATCAAACATGTTGGTGTAAGTGGCTCCATTGTCAATCACAGGCGTAGCTGCGCCGTCAAAGAAGGCATAGTCAATAGGAAAGTTGGCATCAATGTAGAGACTTATGAAGGGGTATATGTTGACTGTGAAGGGGGCACCATTGTCATTCAAGAACTTAACAATGACGAGCATGAGGTCATGTATGTCCGGCCTAAAGTCACCACCAGATGGGAGGCCTGAAGAACTTTCATAAACATCTGCGTTGAGAGGCACAGTGGCCTTCACCTGGCTGCCAAGGCCAGCTTTTATTAGAGCTGACTGGATATTTCTTAGAGCAGGGAAGGTTGTTCCAAGAAAGGTTCCATTGTATGTCTGCAAGAAAGGTTCATTACCAACTGCAACATACCTGGATAACAAAAACAAGTTTTCAATTATTGTAAAACATTGTAATAACCTTAACACAACCTTATGTGAGCAAACATTTCATATTCACTCCTGACGATTTCCCACAAATTTTATAATCATGTTCAATTTTCAAACAGAATAATCTCTAGACCACATAAGAAAAAGAAAATTCAGCCTGGAAGTCCTTCCCAGTTACATATGTAACCATAACTCGAACAATAGGAAGTAGAATCCTGCTTATTTCGCTCGATGCATTTATATTAAATCGAGTCTAGACAACTGGTGCAAATCTTTGCAAATGAAAATTCTCTATACAGTAATTATCAAAACAAACTTAAACTCTAAAGATAAGTTTAGAAATACATATGAATTGATAGACCAAGGTACATGTTCTACACACTGTCCTATAGAAAGAATTCAGAATTTCAGCCTAAACAGTACATAATTCACAATTAACAGTTACACTGAAGTTATTCCTATGGTAAATTAAATTCTGATAACTATTTAAATTGAAATTGAATATTACTGCGTGAACATGTGTCAGAAAAGTGAACAGAACGAACCAAAGAAGCCTATACTTTAACTTCTGAAGTTGGTTGCCTAATATGGTCATTGTGTCTGTCTACGGCCACTGACCCTCTATATACGACTAAAATGATTTAGAAAAACAAATAATTATATCCGTAAATTCGCTGAGTTACATGTTTACACTTTACACGGTCTCCCAGCCAATCATGAATGATTTGTCAGATCATTGATACGAATAATAACAACAATACTTATTTATAAGTGAAAGATATTAACGAATAGTTACCAAACTAGTATCTTCTTAAGTCATCACTTATTTATGTAAAGGTGCTCCTTAATGCACCTTGCTGTAACACACCAGCATATATATATATTCTAATTTCTAACATGTCCGCTCAATCTCATGGTGATCTAAGATCATCACAAGCAGCATTGCTATGGATCCATAAATACAGAAAAATTGTGATGCCCCTGACGAATGTTATAGAAAATCCCCAACAAGTTTAATCCAATAGACATTGCCAAAATATTTGACCGCCACCCCACCCCCACAATCCCCGCCAAAAAAAATTGAAAAAAAAAAAATAAAAAAAAAATCTAAACACAGGTCCGAATGGCCTCGAGTATCAGCCATGCATGTGATGATGTGAACATAGTGGCAGGTCATGCTAAAAGGAGCAAATAAAATGCTCAGTTTAGGCATGACCGAAAATGATTGGAATTGTTCTGTAACAACAAGATGATCACATAATGTTCAGTAACTGAGGACCTCAGGGTAAAACCACACTCAGTTTAGGCATGACCTAAAATCATTGATTTCTTCTGTTACAACAAGATGATCACATGATGTTCTGTAACCTAGGACCTCATGGTAAAACCACCTAAGGGCCTGACTAGCTAACTGCAGGACACTTACAACATCCTTTTAAAATATAAACAAGGGAATAAAACTGCACATTACTGTGTATTAGACAAATGGACTTGTTGCACTTTTGAGTGCCTCTTGAAGTATATGAACAAAACTTGATGCTTCATTTAGAGATTCATTCCCTACGAACACTTTGTGATCATTATTGTGATTGACCACATGGAGAATGGTTTCTGAATAAGACAATATAGAAAACGACAACATGATAGAAATAGACAAGAATGGTGGAGCGAAATTCACTCCCCACTCTCTCTTGATTGTATTGGTCACTGATGTGGATAAAATTAAACCAGCTAATGGTGAAAAAAGACTACTGACACATGACAGTGAGAGCCACTATTATACTTTTCGACGTATGGAAGTTCAGCTAAAATTGCCTTTTCAAATAAAATTGAACTTTTTTGTAAAGTTTCTCATTGAAATCTTTCAATTGAGATTTGAGACCAATGATTACTGCAAGATTCCCTAGCATTAGTTAATTGTAAGAAGATGGTAGGAAGCACATAGTTTTACACTGGCTACAAACCTTATTCAAACGTACTCGTCCTGTTTCATGGAATGGCGACCTGACACAACAAAACACTACACAATATTTGAAATTTTGATATCCAAACTCAGATTTGAAAACTATCGCACAATATTTGATACCATATCCAGATTACCCATTTATTCAACATACAACATCACAATATTAATGATCACAAATGCATACTAACTAGAGCCATAATTTTGTCATTAATCAAAATTTAGTTCCTTTTATAAGCATCCAGAGGGTTAAGCAGAACCCTACCGATTTATCTCAATTTAGACCCTACAAGGTAGAAAAAGGTTAAAGGTGCAGACTAAATTCTTTGCTAGTCCAGTTATTCACATGCATCCTTATGAGTTAACACAGTGTTGTAACACAAAATAGTACCTAGAATAAGAGTGTAATTAAATTTATAATTAGCTGCAAAGATTAGACAAAAAATTTCCTAGACTATCATTAAGGGGCTTATTTGCAAATTCACTCTTAGTATGTAGTACATATGCATGTTACTGTCAAAGAATTGTATTTAGCACTAAGTCACAAGAACTGAAGAAAGCTACTATTATAGGGAAACAAAATATATTCAAAATTATGCATTCACAACAAGAAGGTCACCTGATGTTTACGCCACTGTTGGTGATATGTGTAGAAACATTCTTGGATACCCATTTTTCAGCTTCCTTCACACTGGTAGCCATGGTTGCAAGCATGTCATTGGGGATACCTACCATCACTTCAATTCCTGACTTGCCTAAAGCTCTCAGAGTATCGTAATCGGCATCAAAGAGCTTAACCTTCAGAAATCCATTATCTCTGAGTAGCTTCACAACTGTTTTAGGTGGCAAAGGGTGGGTAACTTGTGTTCCCCAGTTAGCACCAATGCCATTTACTGAAACCACCATAGATATCAACAAAATCACCCCCAAAAACCACCCCATTATTAACACTTCTCTTAAAAATCCCTTTTCCTCCAAACTTCAACACACAAATCTCAACCTTCTTATAAATGAGAAATGGGTTTCAAGCTAAATGTCAATTTAAGCTATAAAACATGGAAAAAAACAGATCTAAACCCATTTAAAAAAAAAAAAAAATCAGAATTAGCTTGTTGGGTGTTCTTCTAAAGTACTAAAAGAACTCTAATAAAACATATATTGATTGATACATACCCAGAAAGAAACAAAGAAGAGGGAATGAAGGAAAACAAGAGAAAGCAAACAAAAACAAAGAAAATTAGTAAAAAGGAGTAGAGTTGAGACGAGGAAAAAGGTTCAATAATTTCAAAAGGACCTGATTTTGTAACCCAGCTTAAATAAGAAAACACAGCTAGATGATAGAGGAGCTTCAAAATAAACAAAATATAAAATTATAAACTACAAAAGAGAGAGAGAGAGAGAGAGAAATGAAAGTGATGTAGAAGGAAGGAATGAAAGCTATCTGAATTCTAGGGAGTAGCTAACTAATGGAGACTTGAAAAGAATCTATTGGTAAAAAGTTGAAGCTGCAAAATCAAAGTGAGAAAGAGAGTGAGTGAGAAACAGAAACAACACAGCAAAACTGCAGCACTACATGTACTACATACATAGAGTTGCTTTGATAAAACCAAACATTTTTTAATGACTTAAACTAGTTTTGTTCAAATCCAAGTAGTTCTGAATATAGTCAAAATGTACCTGGAAATAGTTTTACTTAACATAAATATATTCTTTCTTTTGTCTCAATTCTGGTGGTATCTTTGTCTGACTCAGATTTTGACGGTAAATCTAACGACGTTATAACTGATGAATAGATGACGTGAAGTCAGACCAATCCACGCGTGAGCACGATTACTAAAAGAAGATATGTATGTGTGCACGTAAATGGACAGGATGAATTGGGTCTACACATTGCACTTGCACATGATCACTTGATTGTTTTGTGATCTGTCTTAGTGATGTACATCTTTACCTTGTGAGGTCATTTAGTTTAGATAACTATGTGCTTCAACGCACTCCGCGTATTAAAAAAAAGTTGATATTTTGATTATATTTTATTTTATTAAATTGGTGTAGTTTGTTTAGTTTGAGGTCAAATAAAGTTATTTTGATGACTTCTTAAAGTAAATGTATTGTAGTAAATTTATAAAAAAAAAAATCTTTGGATAATTTGAATTAAATAAGAGATTTTTGGTAAATAGATTTGAAAATTTAGCATTACCAACAAAAACAGATTTGGGAATTTAAGGTATTTAAGTAATTGTATATGATATTATACTGGGTTGGACTTTGAATTAGGGTGGACTGGGTTTAGATTGTATGTGTTGGGTGGGGTTTGGACTGTTATCTGGGTCTACTGATTTATTTTTGATATTGGGCTAATGGGTTATTGGGTTTGGGTTTGGTCTGTTTGCTTATTAATATGGGACATGTGCCGCAATGTTTGAATCTGGCTTATTAATAAAACGATATCACTTTTAAGTGGTAATTCTTTTCATAAAACGATATCACTTTGAAGTGCTAATTTTTTTCATAAGTGATATCACTTTCAAGTGGTGATTTTTCTTTCTCATAAATAAATATCACTCTGAAATGGTGATTTTCTCATTACACATATGACTTTCAAGTTGTAATATTTCTATACAACATTATTGGTCCAAATCCTCGGTTCTCTCGGATTTGGTAACTTTGGCATTCGTTCTTCAAGTACTCACCTGTGACACCTGCAAGATGAACCTGAGAGAAATTTCGATGTCAACACTGACGATCAAATTAGTTCATATAGTAAAAAAACAAGAGAGTGAGAGTATAGTAGGGTTTAACAGGGAAAATATCAATACCTTTGCATGAATCTCTAGCTACCATTCATAGTGTGTATCACCTATTTTTAACCATCGGATTTGGTAAGATCTGATGGTTCCAAGTTGACTACGTGGTTGCCTTCCCACCAACGGGTGTTTAACAACGGGTTCACGTGTTCAGCTCATGCTTTTTTATTCAGTCTTGATCAACTGATCCAATACTCTTATTCTCGCCAATTTTCTTTGTTTTATCTTAATGATAAATCCATATGTCATAAGTGTCCAAATCTGGTTATGGCACCTATATCGCCCCCTTCTCTCGTCCGACGAGTGGTACACTCTGAGGAATCGAAGAACTTTTTCCCGAGGACACGTGTTTCTTGCTTGTACTTTCCCACTTTTTTAAGGACATGTGTCGCTATCTTGTGTTTTCTCGCTCAAATATTCCTCGTTTCATATGCCAGAGACTTACTGTTTTACAATTGTAAAATATGTGTCCTTATTTGATTGGTTTTCTATTACGTTAGTGGGTTAGTTTTTCTAGAGTAATCATTGCTCACGTGCACATTCGCTGAATTCGAACCGTCTTCCTTAGCTTAGTATAAAACCTGCACTTCTCATCTTCTTTTCCTTTTCCATTTTCTTTCTTCTTCTTTTCATCTCACACTGCTTTTACTTTGGCGATTTAGTTTTTTCTTCAGCTTCATTGGCTCGTTGCGTTCTTTATTTTCAACTTATTTTTCTGTATCAGGTTGGTTCATTTCCTTGATCTTTCTTGTTCCCAATTTTTCGCTCGTTGTTTGAAATTCTTGTTAATGATTTCTATTTACCTTTTTTCATAAATGCCTTCATTCTGAACTTTATATATTTTCTTTATAATATTGCCCCCTCATTTTCTTATAGTTGTTGTTATGTTTCTATAAGAAAACAAAATGGTTGAACTAGTACAAGAAAATGAAGTTAGTAGCAAAAGGAAAACAACTTCTACAAAATTATCAAAAATTAGAAATCCTATCTTATGTCAAAAGACCTGATTTAAAAACATTCCTTGTTGTGCATAAAGTCCTGATATCTGTAAATGCTCGGCATTATATGAGAGCAGTTACCAGGTGTAATTTTAGTCCCGAGAAGGGAGATTCATTGTGACTTATGGTATGCTACACAATGGACTATGTTTTCCATTTACTAATCTTGAGAAACAAATTTTAAACGTCTATGGACTTGCACCTGGCTAAGTTATCAGGAACTTCTAGAGGTGGTAAAAACTCACTTCTGAATATGTCGGGAAATATGTCTATATTTCAAGCACAAAAGCTCGTGATCTCGCCCATTATTTTTTCGAGTTGAGGGATCATTATCGAAAGATCATCCCGATGTTGCATGATTCTGATAAGGAATGGTATAAGTATCTGATAATTGTTTCTAGGGATTTTGGTTAGAATTGACCGATACCACTGAAGTATTACTCCTTCAACAAAGCCAGTAAGTGTTTTTTTGCGGATTTGTGATAATTGTTGGTTAATAAATGGATGGATTCGATACCAGACTTCCATGGATTTTCTTATGATTAATAGCGTAGAAATGACGAATATTGCCCATGGTGTTGATGATAATGCCTTGAGATTCGATTCAGGTCTTATTGAGATATGGGTTGGATTTTGGGGCGTTACATTAGGCCTTAATTCAAGTTAGTGAGAGTTTAGGTCCGTGAAATATAATAAAACCTGAAAATAAGACTAAAAGAGACATTAAATCACATAGGAGTAATCAAACTACTATTTGGAAAATATTAAAGAATAACACATTTGTGCTCTTATCAGCCAAGTAGTCCATTAAAACCTGAGATTTTTCTACTAATTTGGTCTCAAACTGAATATCCAACTTGCTCAAGGTTATTGCCAAATTTTCCATTCGGCCCGATTTTTCGATCGTCAACACCATTTGTTTAATGTGAAGATTGATAACCACTGTGAGGATGTAGGCTTCAAAATATGGTCTTAGTTTGTTGGCACTAAATTGCAGAGCTAATACATATTTATCTACTTTTGAGTTTTTTTCCCCCGGATTCGTGAGTTTCTTGCTTAAAAAGTATAAGGGTCTCTCGAATAAGCTTTCTCTCCGTGTAAGAATGACACTAACAACGATAGGAGACAACGAGGTAAAGGAATAACATTTCTCCTGGTATTGGTTTGGACAATATCGGGGATTCCTGAACGTAAAATTTTAACTTTTGAAATGCATTTTCGCACTTTGGAGTCCATTCAAACTTGATACTCTTCCTTAGCATTTGTAGAATACGTTTACATTTATCGAAAGATCTGGATATGAATCTTCCTAATGTTGTAATTTTTCCTTTGAATGTATGCATTTTTTTCTTGTTAACATATTTTTCTGCAGTGTTCTAATCTGTTCAGGGCTAACCTTAATGCCCCACTTGGATACTACATACCCGAGGAACTTACCAGAAGATACTCTGAATGTACACTTATCGGGGTTGAGTTTCATTACGCACTCTCGAAGAATGTTGAACGTGGTAGTTAGGTATTACAAGTGATCCTCTACAACCACAGATTTTACCAACATATCGTCAATGTATACTTCCATTGTCTTCTTCAACTAATCACTGAACATTGATTCCACTCATTTTTGATAGGTTGTCCGAAAAAACTTATTTTATATAAAAAAAAGTTTTGTTCTCAGCATAAAACGATGTTTTTGGCTAATTCAGTTCAGACATGGCTATCTGGTTGTAGCCAGAGTAGCCGTTAATAATGGATAAAGCTAGAAAAAAAAGGACACATTTTGGGTAGGGCTGGCAATGGACCGGTTCAGGCTGGATATTAGAAATACCATACCCGAACCATTAACAAAATTAATATATTCGGACCCGTATCCAGACCCTATCGGGTCCATCAGTGAAGAACTATACCCGTACCATACCTTAAAAGATCGAATCCGGGTTGAATTCGGATCTTTTGGTTAATCACTGATTTATTAAAATTATGTCACCAACTTAAAAAAAAAAAAATCACTTTTTTAGAATCTAAATATATTTGATAAATGTGATAGATGATTTTATTGATCTGTATGTTTTTAAGGTAATTGATATATATTTAGAAAGTATTTAGTGTTAGAAATTATATTTGTAAAAGTCATGTTTCTTAAATATATAATTTTTATGACATATTTGTAGTGTTGGTAAATGTAAAATATTTAAAATATTTTCTTTGCAATATTTTTGTAGTGAAAATAAAATTAAAATAAAATAAAATTTGAAGTGGGGTTTGCTCAAAACCAAGCTATGAAACACTAATTAATCAAAGAATAACTCAACCCACAATGATCTTTTAACAAAAAATCTAGTAGGTCTTACTTAAAATTAAACAATTTCGGTCGAGTAAAGAGATTCAACAAATAAAAATAAATCTGAAGTGGGTTTGTTGGTTTACGCAGTAGACGGTAGACGAAGAAGAAGAAGAAGAAGGCGAGTGAAATTTGATCCACCACAATCAATTCATTGATTAATTGAAATCCAAGAGAGAGAGAGAGAGAGAGAGAGAGAGAGAGAGAGAGAGAGAGAGAGAGAGAGCCGCTGAGTATGATAGAAAGATAGAAGGGTAAAACTAAAAATAAATTGAATTAGGTTTTTCTTTTGTCAAGTTTCGGGTCGACCCGATGGGTCTGCAAGGAAAACATGAACCTGACCTGAATGTATATCAGGTCAATCGGGTCGACCTGATCAACCCAAAATCCTCAAATATCCAAACCCAAACCTAACCCAGACCAGGTCGGGTTTCGGCTCGCCAGGTCTGATTGCCACCCCTACAAAGCAGATTGTGAAATGCCACACGATGACGTCAATATAGGCTAGATCGAGGAGGGTGAATAGTCATTTTTTCCGGTGTATGGTAAAGTTAAAGATTAACGCAAAATGAACAAACTTTATCACAATATTATATGAACAATATGCACAAAGCAACACAAGAGACAAAAGCCAAACAAGTTAGGTCTCAGTCTGACAGGTTGTTCAGGTGCCTGAACCTGTCAGATGTCAGACTGTTCAGGCGCCTGAGCAGGTTGCAGATTGAGACCTAAAAAGCCTTCTTTACTTGAGTTATGGAAAATAGCTAGATAAGGCAAACAATACAAATATATTATGGATTTGATATGGAATGATATGTATACTTTTAAAGATCCAACCTTAGTGATAGATAAGCAACACAAACGTACACAGTCACAACATAGATATCCAAGGTGTGTGATGATTGTGTGCAATATAATAATTGGAAATTAATTTAAAGATAAAAAAAAATGCAAATACTACACTTAGTTTATAGTGGTTCAGCCGTAGCCTACGTCCATTCTCAAAGAGGCATTCTCTAGCCTTTAGAAATCTAATTAAAACAAGTCGGTTACACATAATATACCATTTCTTTAACAACAAGTCTCCCTTGTGAGATCTCTAACTTCTCAAAGCTTTGAGTAGGGATACCGAAATTCCTAACCTAGACACTTCTAGGGTTTCACCTTCTAGTCACAACTACAAACAATCAATGAAGATTCTCTTCTTAAATGCCTTCAATAAGGAGTAAAGAGAAGTAATTGAAGCTCAACTGGTTGAGAAAAGATTCTCAACCTACAACCAACCACCTCACAAAAGAATTGAGTTTAATGATGTTCCTCTACGGTTTGATATGTCTTTAGAGAATATGAGCAAACACCATCCAAGCCTCTTCAAGCTTTCTCTTGTCTTAAATAAGACAACAAAGGCAAATAGATCCGCTGGTCAAACTAAGTTTAACTAGATCTGGATTTTGAATTGATCTGGGTCAGGTCAACCTTATCTCATCTTATAGAAGAGTTGTTCAGGCGCCTGGGATTCTAACACTGTTTAGGCGCCTTGTGAAATCTGACAGCTTTTAAAAACTTTGTGTCTTGATACTTCGATTCTTCCGGGGTCTTCAAGTCTTCAATATCTTAATTTTTTACGGTCTTCAAAGTCTTCAACACATGACCAACCCTCACAAAGACTCACAACATGTGATTTTACATACAATGACATTAATAAACTTGTCATACTTCACAATACAAACAATCGGGACTTTACAGATTGTACGGCTCACGTGTTAAACATGTGGTCAAAACATAATACTCAGAAGGTAGAGTTCCGCGTCTCTCCATCACAGTCGTCAGATCTCTCTAAGATCTGACGTCCTACATTACATACACAATATGAGTGGTATATAAGTATTAAGTCGTGTCTGGGATGAAAGTTAATTTTTCCAAGTCATCCATTTTTGTGATTAGGGATGTTCATAACATTGAAGATTGGCTCGCTTTTTTAAGTGTGGTGTGGCTTAGGTGCCACGGAAGTATCTTGCAGGGTTACCTTTGGTGGTGAACTATAAGAATGTGGATGTGTGAAACTCAGTTATTGAGTCTTATCAGAAAAACTAAGTGGGTGAAAGCGAAAACCTATGTCCGAGGGTGACAGGTTGCTTCTTGCCAAAAGTACCTTGGCAGGTTTTGGCATTTATCATCTATCCCTCTTCACTATTCCCTCGAGCATTGTCGAAAAACTTGAACGGATCGAAAGGAATTTTCTTTGGGGCTCTAGTGAGAATAAGAAAAAAAATGCACCTGGTGGCTTAGGATACAGTGTGCTCTCCCATGCAAGAGGGTGGTTTGGGTATTCATGGCTTGAAGACCATGAACGAAGCACTTCTTTCCAAATGGTTATGGCGATACGGACTTGAAAAATCTGCACTTTGGAGAAGAGTCATTGAGGCTAAGTATGGCGAAGGTGATAATATTGGTAAACTGAGGAAGGTGTCTCAATCTTATGAGTGTAGTCTTTGGCGCGAGATCCAAGTTGTACAAGAGTAGTTCTTTGAAAACATCAAGCATGTGGTCAATAAATGGGATAAGACTCGGTTTTGGCATGATAAGTGGCTCGGTGATACCATTTTTTTTAAGGAGGTTTGTAACACCCATGAGTTGGTGTTAATCCAACATTGCTAAGGAAGTGGTTGTATTGGTAGTATATAGAGCTTAACCATACTTTAACTAATGTCAAGGACTTTTGGGATAAACCACATGGGCAGTGGCGTAGCTAGGATTTTTGGTGAGGGTGCGCACTAAATCTTAGCAATTCTTGTATCAAACATTAAAAAACGGATGTGTATGATTTTCACTCTCCAAAAATTCGATCAATTAAAAATGCATGCACATCTTCCACCCAAAACGAAAATGACAACATCCAAGAAACTTATATTTTACAAAATATTTCTCATAGAACACAGACTTTAAGTGCAATCAACTATTAAACAAAGTTGTGAATATATGCATATTAACAAATTGAAGAATCAGGACTCAGGAGTTGGAGCTTAAACCGATTAGTGGAAACTACTTAATAACTCTTTCGAGATAATTAATAAAAATTATAATTAAAAATAAAAAGTCAAATTCAAGACTTGAAGAGATTTTTACATAAAAGAATGTTTTGTGAATTAAGTTCTTGGGAATTATTATCTTCATTCTCAATTAACCATATGAGTTTCCTTACACGAAGGTGCATATGAACAACAAGTTTTTCTTATGGGGGTTGATGTGTGATAAAACTTTGACAATTGACAAACTACAAAGGAGGAGTATGGTATTGACAAACAGATGTAAGTTATGCAATTGTGATGCTGAGTCCACAAGGCATCTCTTCATTACATGTACAGTCACTAGGAAATTTAGCAGAGTCCAATTTCGGTTTGTTCTAAAGCTTGTGCTGAATTTCATATTGTGGAGACTCCGCAACAGTTGTTGAATTGGTGGCCTGCCTTGAATACACAGGGTGTCAAAGGTAAGATCTAGAATATTTTGCCGCATGCAAGGTTGTGGTGCGTCTGACGAGCAAGCAATGAAGTGATTTTTCAGGAAAACATTCATGGTGTGGCAAAGATTGGGATTGTGATCAAGGTAGTTGTTTGGCTTGGTTAAGCTGCGATTGAGATGGTTCAGAGATGAGGAATGACATCAGGTTTGTTGATTTACTTAGTGGATGGAACTATTCTATATAGGAATAGTGACGATGAGGTGTTTGATTGAGCACTACGGTTTTTTTTTTTTTTTTTTTTTTTTTTGTAGGCAAACAAGATTGTTAACGGAGCCCCCTACCCCTATATTAAAAGAATAAATAAAGAAGTACAACCTGTGTCTTTCACTCTCTCTTCCACTCAAACATAAACCAATCATACAAAGAGAAAACCAGATAAAAAAACTCAAAGTACGTTAAGGTAGCTATAAAACACTCAATTTGGTAGATCCATGCCTCGACCTAGTTCCACCCCATTGGGTCCTACTTTACTTCTATCTTGTCATGTGTCATTTATTAGGCTTTGGTCTTGTGTTGCACTCGACTTTACAGGCCTGCATTAACTATTGTCAACATACCCATCACCTTGTTGTGCTCGGCAAGTATGCTTTCTCTTGGGGACTTCCCAACCCTTATCATCATGTTTACATTTTCCTTGTTAGTATTGTCTCCACTACTAGCTCCATTACTGGGTGTAGTTGCACATTACAAGATGGTAACTCTTCGTTACTGCCCTTGAAGTTCACATTAGAAAGTTCACCAGGTTTCTCTTTGTTGTCATTGTTATCCTTAGAATTCACTTGAGCATCCATTTTTTGAAGCCACACACCATTGTGTTGTGTCTTCGTTTGCATCTTAGGACATGTAATATCCGAATGACCAAAGACCTTGCATTTGGTCTCAAATTGTATTCAATTTCTACTCTTTTTTTTGTCTAACATTACTGTAACTTCCTTATGATCGGTACATTCATAGTCAATCTCCACGCACAACCTAGCATAGGAAGTTCTCTCTACACTTTCTGTTAATTTGTCAGGATACAAAGGATTTCCAACGACGCTCGCTACTTGACTAAACCCCTTGTCATTCCACATCTATATAGAAAGCTTCTTAAAGATCACCCAAATAGGTATTGTTTTCAATTCTTGCAAACCTACCTCATGAAATAGTTTCCATGGTTGGACTAGAACCAATCTACTGCCACCATGAAAATACTTTTTTTCTATCGTCATCATTAGAAAACTCAAAAGTGTATGAATGTTCACCATATGTTTTCATTATAAATTGTTGAACCTTCCAAACCTTGGTGACCAACTCCTCTACATAGATATAACCAGGTCCTCTACATAAGTTGTTAAAATCGATCCAAGTTGTTAAAATCGATCCGTAGACAATAGGAGCAAGATATTACATACTATTTTCAATGGAACTAAACAAGAAAACCACAATTACTGATTCCATTGGATTCTTCATGATAATCAACCAAGATTTTCTTTGCAATAATTTTGTAGTGAAACAAAAATCAAAATAAAAAAGAATGCGAAGTCGATTTTGCTCAAAACCAAGCCATGAAACACTAATTAATCAAAGTATAACTTAACCCACAATGAACTTTTAGCTGAAAATCAAGTGGGTCTGATTTAAAATTAAACAATTTCAGTCGAGTAGAAAGATTCAACAAATAAAAACAAATCTGAAATGGGTTTGTTGGTTTATGAAGTAGACAGTAGATGAAGAAGAAGAACCAGGCGAGTGAAATTTGATCCAAGAGAGAGAGATAAAGAGCCGCAGTGTATGATAGAAAAATAAAAGCTGTAAAAAAAAAAAAGGTGTGGGTCTACCTGATAGGTCAGGTCGGGTCGACCTGATCAGCCCAAATTCCTCCAATATCCAAACCCAAACCTGACCCAGATCAGGTCAGGTTCATGACCCCTACTGCTGTCGTGGTGGGGTTCCCGCCGGGTCAGATGCACGTGTCCTTCTGGATAATAGTGCGTTGGATTGGGCTGATTGCCCTCCACTTCGAGATTCCCTTTGGCCTGGTCGAGATGTTCATGCTAATGAAGTCGGTCGTCTGGGAGGCCAAAGAACCCTGCTTCTATGCCATCTCTTGGCGTACTGCCCGGAGGCTGTCTGGACTTCCCAATCATTATGGGAATTGGTTCAAGCCCTACTACCGAGTGTCAGGGTGGTCGTCTGACCGCAACATACAGGTGCCGCGGGATTTCATAAGTAAGCATGCGTCTGACCTTACTTTCATTTTTGCCCTTATGTTTTGCATGCTTGCTGAGCTCCGGCTCAGGAATAGTTCCATGCTTGTGCTCGCAGGGAAACGTCAGCTGCAAGTGTCTCTGCCAGCGGGGGTGGACTCCTCTGTTATTGAAGGAAACATTGAGCACTTTTTCAGTTTGCCCTCAGACCTGCGGGACCTGACACTTCCTGACCAGATTGTAATGCACATCCGCTTCCCGACCAGGCTTGCAGCCCTGCCGGCCCCTCTGCAAGTCATGGAGGTAGAGTCCAGTTCTGGTAAGGGTGCTGCTACTATGGAGAGCACAGTCCCCAGTACCGATGAGGAGCCTCCGGTTGAGAGTGAGGTTGTTGATCTGCGGGGGGAGATGGACGACTGGCCCGACGAGGCTCTTCCAGTCGGGGGAAGATCTTCTCCAGATGAGCCAATGCCGGACCTTCTGCCGGAAGTCATCCTAGATGTCGGGGATGTCCAGGTAAGTGATGCTAGCTCCGTTTGTCATTCAAACCCTCCATTGGGTCGCCGGAGGATGCCACATGTTTTTTATGGCTCATCTGACTCCTCCGATGATCCAAGCCTGATGTCGAGGGATAACGGACTTCTGCTTTCTCGTGGGTCTGGTGAATCGGCTACTGAGGGATTCTTTCCTACCCCGGTGCAGGTACATACTGAGGTGGACAACCTGGCCCAGCCGGAGATGGTGGAAGGTGTGTCCGAGAAGACGGTGGTCGCCTATGCTGCTGAGGGAGGCGAGCCGAGTGTGATCTTGGGGGGTCCATCGGACATAGTGGACGCCCCCAGTGCTGGAGACGTTGGAGTTGAGGCTCCAGTGGAGGTAAGACCTTCCCAGCATCCTGTTGTTGAAGTTGTTTCTGTACAGTCCCCTGCCCCGATTGATCCGAGGGGCAAGGCTGTTGTAGATGAGTCTGCAAGGGGCTCGAAGAGAGCTGCTTCTACCTCCCCTGTCGATCAAGGGGAGGTTGTGCGCCTGAGAAGGGAGGATGCCATCCCTCGAGCGCTGAGGGGACCAGTGACAGGGACTACCCGGATTTGTAGTAGCTCCCGGGTCCCTGTTGAGGATGCTTTGGTTGTCGAGGACGTCCAGACTGAGGTGGAGTTCACTGTGTCGGGCACTGCTGATGACGAAGCCCCGGTTTATGGGTGGGGTGACCAGGTCCCATACACTGACCTCCCACTGGCCCCACTGTGCAGTTGGGCCCGGAACCGGGCGAGTACCAGCCTGAGGCTACTCCGGAGTTCCCACTGCCGGCATTCACCATTCATCCCGCGTTTCTGAATGGGGAGCCGATGTCGATTGGGGACTCCGGCATCATGAACATCCATACTGCCTTTGACTACATCTTCCAGAACTTGCTCCCGGAATACCAGACGTACTACAACCGCCTTTCTCGCGACCGAGCGATGAGAGTAGCGGCTCAGAACCTGATTGCGGTATGATTTCGTGCATTAAGTTCTGATTTGTTGATGCCTGTATGTTCATTTCTGACTTCTGTTTCTCTCGTCTGTCAGACACAAGCTGCCATGGCCCGGGTCTTTGAGCTGAGTGTCAGACCCCGACTTTCTGCCTTGGAAGATCTGGAGCGCCTGCGAGCTGAGAATCGTTAGCTCGAGAAAGACCTGACGGCGGCCAACAGTGACCGGTGGGCTCTGGAGGAGGACAAGCGGTTCATGGCAGCGAATTACCACAACTTGGACTTCACCTTGACCGCTGCTCTTCAGAGAGAGGAGGATGCCAAGACTTCCTTAGCAGAGCTGGAGGCCACCTGCGGGAAGCTGACCCGAGAGAAGCTGGAGCTGGACCGGCGTCTCTCCCTCAAAGAGGCGGCGTATGACCGGCCGCTGAAGAGCTTCGGCTGGCGAAGGCTGCCTACCAGCAGGTCCTCGACCAGCTGGAGAAGGAGAAGGCGAAGAAGGGCGGTGATGGCTCCGGTCCTTATTCGCAGCCTTAGCTCCGTTATACTTTTGTACAAAGATTCCTGTCCCGGTTGCCGTGGGATTTCCTCTTGTACATTTTTTTTCTGAAAAAGAAATAAAAATTTTATTGTGCAAAAAATACCTTGTTAGATATCTTTACCTTGTTTACAACATTACAATACCTTGTTTACAACATTACAACTGTCTATCTCCCTTGCCCCCTTATCGTTCTAAGGAGTTTTCCTTGAGACGATAACAATTCTTTTTCTCGCTGACTTCATGGGGATCCATGGTTTGATGCTGAAAGGGGATTCGTCCCTGTATAATATGCTTTGACCCGGGGGCAGGCTAGCTTGCCTAACTGCCCCGGTTTGTAAAAGTGGATAGCCTCGCTCTTAAAACTGGTTTCCAGGATCGGAAGCTAGGTCCAGGCGTCTTGGGCCTAAAAGGAGCATAACTCTGCATTAGGACTTAGCCAGGATCGGAAGCTAGGTCCGGGCATCCTGGGTTGGATGGGGTTTGATCCCTGACATCCTTGATTTCCAAGACCGGAAGCTAGGTCCGGGCGCCTTGGGCCTAAAAGGAGCATAACTCTGTATTTAGAGCTTAGCCAGGATCGGAAGATAGGTCCGGGCATCCTGGACCTCAGTGTAGACTTGATCTTGCACTAGGATTTTCAGCAATAAGTAATACAAAGTACTCGAATTCTTGCGGGAAAGAATCTTTATTGAAATCATCAAATGGAGTACATTACTTGTAGAATTTCTTGAGGTGGAAAACGTTCCATGGCCTTGAAAAGAGGTCGCCGGACAGACTTCTGAGCAAGTATGAGCCTTTCGCAGCATGTCGGTCTATGATGTAAGGTCGTTCCCAGTCCAAGCTTTCCGGCGATTGTATCCTCAGTCATGACTTTGACTTTCCTCATGACCCAGTCGTCCGGATTGAACTTCCTCTTTACGACTCGTTTGTCATATCCTTTTTTGATAGTCTCTTGGTACCGGAGGAGGTGATGTAGGGCTAGCTTGTTCTCTCTTGTCGTCAAGAACAACTTTTTCTCTTTCCAGAATCCCTTCGTTCTCCCCGGTAAGGACCGCATCAGTGCGGGTTGTCGGAGCTAGCAGTTCTGTTGGCTTACCGCTTCTGCTCCAAATATAGGTTGAAAGGGTGTCATACCGGTGGACCTCCTTGGGGTGGTCCGGTATATGCCCATAAGACCCCCGGGAGTTGCATTACCCAGTTGCCTTTTGCCTTATCCAGTCGCTTCTTGAGTGTATCCAAGATGACCTGGTTAGATGCTTCTGCCTGCCCATTCCCCTGGGGGTAATATGGGGCTGAGAAATTGTGCTTAATCCCCAAGAACTTGCAGAACAGCCAGATGTTATCGCAGTTAAACTGCTTTCCATTATCTGACACTAGCTCTTGGGGAATTCCAAATTTGCAGATTATATCTTTCCACAAAAAAACTTCTGACGTCGGAGGGACATTCTTGTACCAATGCTACTACTTCGACCCATTTGGTGAAATAATCTGTAGCGACTAATAGGAATCTGACTGAGTGTGGAGCTTTCGGGAGCGGTCCCACAATATCCAATCCCCACTTGGCGAAGGGCCATGGACTCAGAATGGGATGTAGTTCATTTGTCGGGGCATGGCCGACCGGGGCATGCTTCTGACATGGAGGCATGCCTGTGTGAACTTTGTGGCGTCTGTCATCATGTGCGGCCACCAGTATCCTTGGATCATTGTCTTCTGTGCTAGATTTCTGCTCCCGGAATGGTTGCCGCAGATCTCAGCATGGACCTCTCTCAGTATGATCAGGCCTTGCTCTGGAGTAAGGCACCTGAACAAGACCCAGGAGCCATGGCTCTTCATGTACAGCCTGTGTGACTCCCGGTGCGGTATGAGAGTGAATTTCCATGCATCCCTTTTGATTTTGGCTGACAGCTTTGGATCTTCGGGAAACAAATGGTGGATAATGAAGTTGATGTATGGCTTCCTCCAGTCTTGACCGTTCCTGGACTGCAACTCGGCGTCAATTCTGTCTACTTAAGAATTCAGGTTGTCTGGAATGTCGTCAATTGGTTCCTCCAGTGGGAGCTCCAAATCGATGTGGACATGCGAGAGCGGTGGTTCTGACAGGTTCGGTTCGTCCGGGTCCACTGAAGGTGGCATCGCTTCTATCCGGCCTCTCGTGAGGCAAGGATTCCAGTCTTCAAGTTGTGATTCTGGTGGGTCCTGTGTCTGACCCTGAGATAGAGGATTTGGCTCGCTCTGTGTGCTCGGCCTGGTGCCATGATGTGAAGCTTCCCCATCTCGCTTTCTTTTCTAGTCCTCTGGTAGTTACCATTAGAACTTCCTTCCAATGTCTGCATTCGAGGAGGTAGACCTCCGGTAACGACATGTCTGGATCTTTGGGCCCAATAATTGGCTCTTTCTGGTATCCGATTGATAGTTGTCGGGGCTCTATAGTACTGATAGAAGAGGAAAGATATGCCAGAGCATCTGCATGCCTGACATCTATCCTTGGTCGTTGCTCGACCATAATGAATTCAAACTTCCCTGCCATGGAGTGGATGACATCGAGATACTTTGACATCCGGTCGTCCTTGGCTGGGAAGGATCCGGCGAACTGGTTCGCCACTAGGTTTGAATTTGTCTTGACCATGACTCTCTGCGCCCCCAGTTGGAGTGTTGTCTGGAGACCATATATTAGAGCTTTGTACTCAGCTTCGTTGTTTGAAGCTGGGAATCCCAGTCTAATAGATTTTTCTATCTTCTGTCCATCTAGGCTGATCAGGAGACAACCTATGTCGGATCCAGTACAGTTTCTGGACCCGTCAGTGTAGATTGTCCATGCTTCGATGTCTTCTTTGGCCGGAGACTGTGACCGGGGGGCATCGTTCGCCCCCAGTGCATCTTCTTCTAAATCTGGGTTGACCGGGATATCCTCGATGGGAAAGTATGCCATCAAGGAGGCTATTGCGTGCCCTTTCTCCGCGGTTCTGGGTTCATACCGGATGTGGTATGCACTGAGGTAGCTAGACCATTCGATCAATCGATTAGATTCTTCCTGCTTTCCAAGAGCTTTTCTGAGCGGGAACTCTGTGTAGACTTTAACTGCCCTCCCTTGGAAATATGGCTTTAATTTAGCCTTCTGGCTGCATGTACCAGGGCTAAGGCGATCTTTTCGATTTTTGAATACCTTGTCTCAGCTCCCTACAACACTTTGTTGATGAAGTATATTGGTTTCTCCTCCCGTTCTTCCACAAATATAACTGCACTAACTGTTATATCAGATGCGACCAGGTAGATGTCGACTGGTTGCCCGGTTTGTGGTGCTGTAAGGACCGGAGGTTGAGTGAGATATGTCTTGATTTCGTCGAAATCTTGTTGACAAGTAGGATTCCATTCCGCATTAGCTTTGATTGCATTGAAGAATGGCTTGCATCGGTCTGAGTACCGGGAGATGAACTTGTTGAGAGCGGCTAACCTGGAATTCTTTCATTGTCTTCGGGGCGGGCATCTCCAAGACTACTAGAATCTGATCTGGATTAGCTTCTATGCCCCGGTTGGTCATAAGGAAGCTAAGGAACTTGCCGGAAGAAAGACCGAAAGAACATTTAGCCGAATTCAGCTTCATGTTGTACCGTGTCAGGATATTGAATTCTGTTGTAGATCTCGCAAATGATTGTCTTTCTCCTTGGTTTTGACCACCATGTCGTTTATGTAGATTTCCATGGTCCGGCCTATGAGCTCGTTGAAGATGGTGTTGACCAGCTTCTGGTATGTTGCTCCGGCATTCTTCAGACAAAATGGCATCACCTAGTAGCAGTAGATCCCCCGGTCGGTGATGAATGCGGTATATTCCTGATCTTCTTCGTGAAGTGGAATCTGGTTGTATCCAGAGTAGGCGTCCATGAAGGACAATCTTTGATAGACAGCGGTGGCGTCCACCATGTTTGTGATCCTGGGGAGTGGATATGGGTGCAAACTCGGATCTTACCCTTCTTCTTTGGGACATCCACGATGTTTGAAACCCAGGTAGGGTAGATGACTGGTTTGATGAAGTTGACTGAAAGTAGTCGATCGACTTCTTCGTTGACCGCCAGCTTTCGATCTGGCGCCATTCGCCTTGGTTTCTGCTTGACCGGCTTGTACTGAGGATCAATGTCCAGTTTATGACAGGCGACTGAAGGGTTGATTCCTAGCATCTCGCTAACACTCCATGCAAAGACGTGTTGATTCTGCCGGAGTAGAGTGATCATGAGATCCCTCTCAGCCTTTGGTAGGCCGGGGGAGATGTAAGTTGTCTTGTGGGACTCCAATCCCACTATAACTTCTTCCAGCTCATCGACCGCTGGTGATATCCCGGTTTTCATGTCTGGCTTCCCCTTGACAGACTTCCCGGGAGTTGGTTGTTATTGGTGAGAGTCCGTCAAGAAGATAGTGTTCCCCTTAGTTTCGGAAATGGACTTCCCCTTGACAGCATCGAGATGGCACTTGAACGCCGTCCCTTGGTCTCCCTTGACTCTGCAAATTCCATTGGGAGTTGGGAATTTGAGGCTTTGGTGGAAGGTGTACACTATGGCTTTCATCTGATGAATCCGGTCCCTTCCCAAAATAACGTTGTAGCAGGAAGCGGAGTCGACCAACAAGAAGTCTATCCCGATGGTGTTGAATCCTACCGTGATTGGCAGGTGGACCCGCCCGGAGGACTGTGCTGGCTCCCCGTTGAACCCATAGATAGGAATCTTATCAGATTCGATGAGACCCTTAGATAGCTCCATAGCCTTGTAAGCACATGATAACATGACGCTGGAAGTGCTACCGGCGTCGGCCATGACTCCCCGGACCCGGTAGACGCCAATCCATGCTGTGATGACCAGGGCGTCATTATGTGCATAATGCACGCCCTTTTCATCTTCTTCAGTGAATGTCAAACCTCCGGGGACGATGGACTCAGTGTTTGTATATTCGTTGAAGTTGGGTTGTCCAACTTCATGGACATGTCCTATCCACCAGAGCTTTTCTCGGGCGCAATTCTTTCTTTCTGTCTTGGAAGAACCGGGTGCCTGCACGTGGCAAACATACACAATTCGATCTCCGGTTTTTACCTGTTCGGATCCTCCGGTCTGCACCATGTCAGGAATGAGGCCGGCATCGACCAAACGTTGCATTTAATATTTCAATGACCTACAGTTCTTCAGCTCGTGACCGTAATCATTGTGGTGATCACATTTCTTGGACTTATCTCTCCTGCCCTCCGGGTCTGCCGGGAGAAGGGCAGGTTTGTTGAGTAGCCCTCTGTTCTTGATCTTCTTGAAAACTTCCTCAATCGGGAACCTCAGAGGGGTGAATTCCCTCTCTTTACGTTCGCCCTCGGTAGACTTCTCTGACCAGCGGTCTGATTGTCGGGTTGGCGTTTTCCCCTTCCTATCTTTGTTTCTGTCAGGGGCTTTTTCCTTCTTATGATCCCTGCCGGAGCTCTCTTCCTTTGCCTTCTGGGGCTTCTCGGAGATCTGGCCTCCGACAAGTCTCTTCCTTCTGGCTTTCAGGTCGTCTTTTTCCTGAGCGTACCTTTCTACCTTCTCGAGCAAGGCTGAGCCAGAGGACGAAGGCTTTCTTGCCAGTGACCGATATAATTCTTCATGGTTGTTGTTCAACTGTTCAAGGCATATTTGAAGGCTTGAATAACGTCGCTATCAGATGCGTCATGTACTTCTGACAATAAGGTTCGGAACCTTCGGGCGAAATTCCTGAGTGTTTTGCTCTGGTCCATTTGCAGAGAGAACAAGACTTCAGCTCCCTTCTTCGTCTTCACATTAAACCGGTATTTTTCTTCGAACGTGTGGATGGATGCGGGTGGTAGATTGTGATACCACGTTTGTGCTTCACCTTTGAGCGAACATCTTTACAAGTAACTTGTCATCATGCTCCCAGATGGCCATGGTGTTTTTGTAGTTCATAACATGTTGAATCGGACAACCGCTCGTCTCGTCATACTGTTCGAATAGTGGCTGCTTGAAGCTGGCCGGGACTATATGACTCCTGACTTCTTCTGCCAATGGTGACACAGCTAGCCTTGAGAGAGTAAGCTTCCTGATTCGTTCATCCCGGTTGGCTTTGTTGGAAAAATCCAGGTCGATCATCTCCTGTAGCTTAAGTTGATTCATCTGTTCCACATTCAGCTCTGGTTGTCTTTAATGGGCGCGTGCCCACTGGGGACTCCTTCCCCTCTTACCGTGGTGTGCCGGGGGAGTCCTTTGGTACCTCCTCCGGCGCTGTCCTTCTGGTGAAGTGACTTCTTCTACGAATCTGCTGCGGGTAACCCTGCGGCCATGACGTGGCCCGGGTGTTCTTGCACGTCCGCGACGATGTCTCTGAACCGGGGAGACAGACATCCTATCTCTCCCTGGTGTTAGCCTGTCCCAAACTGGACGAATATGATGGCTATAAGGGGTAAGACTCCGGTCACTACCAGACTGTGGCCTTATCTTCTTCTGAGGAGATAGACTCGAATACGGGGCCGAAGATGATTGGCTATCTCCGGCCCTGGTTCTCTTCTTTCTTCTGAGTTATGCGTTTTCCTTGGTTAGCCGCTGGATGATTGCAGTTGGGGACTCGGCTGCTGGGCCTTTCCCCTTCTGCTGCTCAGTATAACCTCCTCCCGTTGCCAGGGGAGAGGTTCTCTGGTCTCTTCTTGCCGTGGCTACTCTGGACGGTTCTGGATCTTGTGATGCTGACATCCTGACAATCCGGTTGACTGTTTTAGGATTACCAGGATCATTAGTGATTTGCACCACTAAATTTTCTGCCTCCGGCTGCCCACTTTCAGAGTGTTGCGAGCCCTGATCGTGGCCCTCACTCCCGAGAACTGATTCTTGATTCACAGGCTCTGTTGCTTCAAGAACCGGAGACAACGGAGAAAGGTTATCTGACTTTCAGTAACTTGGCTCATTCCATTGTTGGAACGAGTCGGGCGTCTCTTACTTCCAGCCATCGCTGCAGCTAGGGCTGTTAAACGAACTGAACAGCTCGAGCTCGGCTCGTTAAAAGCTCGTTCATATAGCTAAACGAGCTGAGCTTGAACATAAAGTAAAGCTTGTGTAAAATTTGAGCTCGAACATACCAAAGCTCAGCTCGTTTAGATAAAATCCTACTTTTATGTGTAATTTAATCGGTAGCTCGAGCTCGTTCGTATAGCTAAACGAGCCGAGCTTGAACATAAAATAAAGCTCGTATAAAATTTGGGCTCGAGCTCGAGCTCGGCTGTTTATAAACGAACTGAGCTTGAACATACAAAGCTCGGCTCGTTCGGCTCGTTTAACACCCCTAGCTGCAGCAACTCCAGTATGACTGGATCGAGATTTCTTACAAGGCTCTAGAACTGATGGGAGATTCAGCCCCACGGTGGGCACCAAAGAGTGTGGGTGCAAAAATTTGATCCACAAACTCGAGATACGTATAGATTAATTGAATAGTTACAATGAAAGCCTTGTATAGACAGAGATAAGATGGTGGGTATACAATGAGACTGGACCTGACGAAGATCAGGCTGCTTACGTATCCAATAAGATGAACTTGGAATCAAGTCTCTGCTTCCGCTAAGCTCTAAGACCCGACCTATATCACCACCGATATTGTCCCCACTTAGCCACTGCGGACATCCGACAGTGTGGGGTTTTATGGGCAGCAACCTGCTTCCCAGGAGGTCACCCATCTTGAGACTACTCCCACCCGAGCACGCTTAACTCTGGAGCCAAGTGAGCCCAAAAGGCCTCGGTGATATTATATCATGGATCTATACCTATATTCCAATGTCAGGACATCCTCCTCTCACGAGTTGTCGAACCCACCCCCTCGGTAAACCATCTGCCGATCGGGGTGTTACAATCCTACCACCTTAGAGGAAAGCCGTCCTCGGCTCTGGAATATACAACCCCAGATCTGCGACGTTTCCTGCCCCTCGCGAGACGAGTACCCGGCGCAACCGTCACCCCTTTACCGGGCTAGGCGCCTTTCCAGCATACTCTCCCACCCTCGATAGGTGAACCGTTGTCGGCTCTGATACCATTTGTAACGACCCGACCTATATCACCACCGATATTGTCCCCACTTAGCCACTGCGGACATCCGACAGTGTGGGGTTTTATGGGCAGCAGCCTGCTTCCCAGGAGGTCACCCATCCTGAGACTACTCCCACCCGAGCATGCTTAACTCCAGAGTTCTTTTGAACTCTGGAGCCAAGTGAGTCCAAAAGGCCTCAGTGATATTATATGACGGATCTATACCTATATTCCAATGTCAGGACATCCTCCTCTCACGAGTTGTAGGACCCACCCCCGACCCTCGGCAAACCATTTGCCGACCGGGGTGTTACATCAGGAGGTTTAGAACTCTTGTATTTGTAGTGGGCCGGAGGAGGCTGGCTCAACCACCCCTCCGGTTTTGACTCCATGAGCTCAGGTAGTTCAACTGTGAAGATTTTTTCCGTGGAGATAGCTTGCATGCTGCCGAGCGGTTATCTCCTTGGTTTGAATTCCCTTTAACCAGGATGACTGTCATGTGGCATCCTCTGATAGGTCCTGGTTCAACCCGGGTCTTCCTTTATCGTCTCCAGCGGGCTAGAACCATGGGTTCTGTTAGCCTGGAATCTCGTTGGACTTATCCAATTGGTTGGGACTTGGATTGACCAAGCCTGAAAGTAAAGACTTGGGCTTGACTCCTCTGACCGGAGGCCCAATCTTCATTGCATACACCCTGGCCGGGTCCTCTGGACTTCTGTGTTAAGCCTTCGGATGAGCCTCTGTCGCTGCTGGACTTTACTGGGCCGGACTTGGCCTACTTGACTGAGGTGGGCCTGGTCGATGTATGGGAGCCCACAGTATAACTTCTTATACAGTAACCGGGGCTCCACCCATTGATCGTGGACTATTTGATGGGTCAAGGTCCACAGAGCGTATGCCGATCGCTTGAGACCGGGTTGAGCCCTACCCGATAGCCCAGTCCTGACTGGCTAATGCTCAGGTGCTCCTGGTTTAGCTTTTTATACAACCATCGGTGACACTTGTCGGGTTTTTTTACCTAGGGTACACACACTAGCTATAATAGTTGTATTAGATTAATTAAAGATATGTGATGGAATAGCTGAGAGGTGACGCTCATATATCTAGAATTAATCTATTTTATTGGATCCCTTTTGTAATCAAATTGAATAACCGAGAGGTGACGGTTTGTTTATGAATTAATATGTTGAATTAATTGTATTGAATAACTGAGAGGTGACGGTTTAATTAATGAATCATATTCAATAACACATATAAAGGAATCCCGTTTTAATTTAGTGGAATAGCTGAGTGGTGACTATTTGATTATTAAAGGCATTAATGATTAATTGGAATAGCTGAGAGGTGACTAATTAATTGTTATAGATTGAACATGAATGAATAGCATGTATGTTTGCATTGTTTACTTTGTGGATACCAACTCTTCCCCGTATTCATCATAAGATCTTCTTTTCATCTATTTCCATCTTCTATTATTACTTTAAGTATTAGTTTATTTGTTTAATTGCCTGTAGGAAGTAGAATCAATCTTAATCTTGTTAATTAGTTCATGTGGTGTTCTTAAGTTATTGTTTTCTATTGTGTTTGAGCTAAGAATTCCACCTTCGAGGTAGGTACGACCCTTGCTTGTTACAATTGTCTACATTGATAATCAATATTTACAGGCACAAGAAGGAAAATAACATACAAATCTATCTTTTGATTAGTAGATACATCTTCCTCTACTATCAATCAGCCCAAGCCATCTTGAACCTTGTTACGTAAGGAATCCAGAACCAGGTTATCACGATCTCCATCTTCCTTTCCAGTAAGTTAAAAATTAGTCGCCTTAGGTGACACTGCTATTTCTGAACAAACATGGCTTATTGAAACAACTTGTCCAGTAAGTTAAAAATTAGTCGCCTTAGGTGACACTGCTATTTCTGAACAAACATGGCTTATTGAAACAACTTGTTAAGAAGACAAACCAATAACAGTCCTTTTAAGCTCTTGGCTACGTAATGATGTTTGGACTGGTGTTATTCGTGCACGGCTTAGGAAACCCTTCTTCAACCCTAGATTTGAACTAGGGTTTCCTGAAACAACCTTTTTTTTTTTTCTTTAATAAACCAGATTTGGATTTCTTACCAGATTATGGTTCTTCTCGGTTGCATATTTTTCTGGTTGTTCTTGGACAAACTTGTCTGTCATATTACTGCGAAGCCTTTTCATGCGTTTTTTAAAGTTGGTTGTACATATTCCAAATCTACACAATGAGTAAACTCATCGTTGCATAATCAGATTCCTTCGTCGAATTCATTAAAAAATCATATTCTCTTTGTAATTTATTAGAAGACATCATAAACTATGAAAAAGAAATCAAAATCGGCTAGAATTAGGGTTTAATGCAGAAGAAAGAGAGAGCCAGAAAGTTGCCATAATTTTCTCCCCATAAGAGCTCTAAAGCTCCTGGGCCTTCAAACTTAAAAACTTTGAGAGTTAATGCGTGATATAGCTGCTTGGATGGTTACACTTTACTGAGCACTATGTTGGGTTTATGTCATTAACTTTAGGGTGTTTGTGAGATTGATTAAATTTTCACCTAACGATACACAGTTCTTTGTATGTGCTGATCAGGCTTGTAAATTTTTGGGTGTTAAATATATTTTCATATTGATAATAAAAATAAAAATATATAAGTGTTAAAAAACCCTAAACACAAGGTATGATCGATGACTTCACTTTACATTTTCTCTTTCTTCTTTCCACTTTATCTGACTTAAGCATCGAAGTGTTAACATCAGGAACAACCTTGACGTGTTTTGCAAGTTACATGTTAAACCGTTCTTCACAACTTTCACTTATCTCAGATTGTTAACGGAAAGACCGCTTACACAAATAATAGCCACTAAATCTCATTCCAAATAATTAAATGTCGTAAGATATACTGCGATTATGAGAGAATATCTGATATAAGCTATGAAAGCAAATCAAAGTTTATTATACCTCATTAGACCATCTTCAATAGGAGTGCAATTCGAGCCGCTCGAGTCGAGCTAAGGTATGCTCGAACTCGGCTCGTTACTAACCGAGCCGAGCTCGAGCCGAGCTCAAAATTAAGATCGAGCTGAACTATGAGCTCGAGCTCGGCTCGCGAGCCAACAGTAAAACTCGAGCTCGGCTCGTTTCGGCTCGCTGGCTCGTTTGGCTCGTTCAACTCGTTTGGCTCGCTGGCTCGTTTGGGACATTGACACAACTCTTCTTCTTCACATTCACACAAATCTCTTAGAAATTTTTCTCTCAATATGATTAATCAATCTCTTTCAAAACCTTCAATTCCTTCAATCTCAATCTCATCTACAAAACCCAAATCTTTAATTTTCTTTTCTCATCCAAAACAAAGAAATATTATTATTATTAGATCAAAACTTGTTGATTCTAATAATGAGGTGGTTGAATCATCAAAAAATTTAACTTCATCTTCCAAGTTATTTGAATCTGAGAATAAGAAATCTTCAAAAGGTCCATATCCTGGTGGTGGAATGGGAGTTTATACAGGACGAGATCCTAATGTAAAAAAACCAGAATGGTTGAGACAAAAAGCACCACAAGGAGAAAAATTTCAAGAGGTTAAAGAATTGTTGTCACGATTAAAGCTTAATACTGTTTGTGAAGAAGCTCAATGTCCCAATATTGGAGAAGATGAAGAGAGAAGAGAGAAGAGAGAAGAGCCCAACTGCCCAAGCCCATAGTTAACGAGATATAAGCCCAACTGCCCAAGCCCATAGTTAACGAGCTGCTCGGCTCGGCTCGTTTAGAGCTCGAGCTCAGCTCAGGCTCGTGACGAGCTCAAAAACCGGCTCGAACTCGGCTCGTTTAGATAAATGAGCGAGCCGATATGAGCTTTTATCGAGCCGAGCCCGAGCCGCTCGGCTCAGATTGCAGCCCTAATCTTCAAGGGTGAAGCAAAAATTTATAATAGTTGCACCATTTCCAACATTTGTTTTGGTGATCCACATTCTTCTTTTTATATCTCCTCTAAGTTTGTTCTTTCTCCGATCTCCACCATCATTCGAAGTCAAATTTTTGGTTGTAATCCATAATTAATAAAAATGTTGCATCCCCTTACAATGATAATTTCTGTAAATTTGAGGAATTCTGCATGAATCAGCTCTAACAAAAGTAACAAGTTTGTGCAGAATAGCAGCTGTCTCCAGAGTTTGAGAAAAAAGAAAGCCTTTTGGTTTGGGTCCAGTGAATTGTAATAAGCCAGGTCCGTTTCCAAAGTCCAATCTAATCCGTCTTAGAAACGAGTATCAAACATCTAGAAAACCTTCCGATAAATCCAACGGATGGAAACATCTAGAAAAACGTCAACGTGTAAATACCTAACCCTCATTCTCTCTCTCTCTCTTAAAACCTCTCATTCTTCATTTCATTCCTTGTTCAAGAACCCAACTTTATCTCTTCAATTCAATTTCTTCATGGCAACTTCATCAACTCAGATTCATGTATTGGGTGGAATAAAGTTTCCATCTTTATCAAAAAAGAAACAAAATAGAAATGTTTTTTTAAGTAGTGGAGCTTCAATTGGATTACCAAGTTCAGCTTTTTTGAAATTAAATAAGTCAAGGAGAGTTTCTGCAGTTGTTGGACCAATTAGGGTTACAAATGAAAAAGTAGTTGGAATTGATCTTGGAACTACTAATTCAGCTGTTGCAGCAATGGAAGGTGGAAAACCAACTATTGTTACTAATGCTGAAGGTCAAAGAACAACTCCATCTGTTGTTGCTTATACTAAAAATGGTGATAGACTTGTTGGTCAAATTGCTAAAAGACAAGCTGTTGTTAATCCTGAGAATACTTTTTTCTCTGTTAAGAGATTTATTGGTAGAAAAATGTCTGAAGTTGATGAAGAATCTAAACAAGTTTCTTATAGAGTTGTTAGAGATGATAATGGTAATGTTAAGATTGAATGTCCAGCTATTGGGAAACAATTTGCTGCAGAAGAGATTTCTGCTCAGGTAAAAAATTTTAATTTGATTTGATAGATAGTTTGTTCAATGTTGTATTGCGCAAGTTTGATTTATTTATGTTGTTTGTTTGTTTGTTTGGTATTGTATTTAGGTATTGAGAAAGCTTGTAGATGATGCGTCAAAGTTTTTAAACGATAAAGTCACCAAAGCTGTAGTTACAGTGCCAGCATACTTTAATGATTCTCAAAGGACAGCAACAAAGGATGCTGGTCGTATTGCTGGATTGGAAGTTTTGCGTATTATTAATGAGCCTACTGCTGCTTCATTGGCTTATGGTTTTGAAAAGAAGAACAATGAAACCATTCTAGTATTTGACCTTGGAGGTGGTACTTTTGATGTTTCAGGTATTCATACATTACACCTACTATCATTTACTTATATATATGTCTTGTGAATTGTCTCCGAGTTGTTTGAGCTTGCTTTTTATGGCCAAAATATCTATATAAAAGATGGTTGTTGCAGTCACATTTTCATGGCTTAGTTGTATATGATCAGACTTCAAAAGGTTAATTAGTGCTAAGTACTGTTTTGGTTGCATCAGTTGTTCTTATCTTGATATTAATCATATTTATTCTTGAAAGTCAGCTGCATCTTAGGCATAACACAAATGGTTGTATGACCATTTGTTGTCAATTTTACAGTTAATTAATACTTCCCTTCTTCTATTGCAGTGCTTGAGGTTGGTGATGGAGTGTTTGAGGTGTTGTCTACATCCGGAGATACACATTTGGGTGGTGATGACTTTGACAAGGTTGATCATTTTATTCACCTTGATTAACAAGTCACTTCTATTCTTATTTAATAGTTAATCACAAGTGATTAAATCCATAACATTGTTCATCTATGCATCTTTATTTTGCAGAGAATTGTTGATTGGCTCGCATTGAGCTTCAAAAATGATGAAGGTATTGATTTGTTGAAGGACAAACAAGCTCTTCAGCGTCTTACAGAGACTGCTGAGAAAGCTAAGATGGAATTGTCTTCTTTGACTCAAGCTAATATAAGGTGTGTCGGCTGTCTTTATTTTTTTATATAATTGCAACTTTATCTTTTTCTTGCATGTTAATGCATGATGTCTTATCCATAATTTTTTTTTCTCTTTTGTTAGTTTGCCTTTCATCACCGCAACTGCAGATGGTCCTAAACACATAGAAACCACTCTTACAAGGGCCAAATTTGAGGAATTGTGTTCTGACCTTCTTGACAGGTACCTTTACTGGTTGATATGGTAGTACGATGATATCATATGTATATCAGATTTATGTGATAAATGCAGGTTTTGCCTACTACTCTGTATTGGCCGATTTTTAATTTATTTATTTATCACTTTTCTGGATTCTTTTGTAGGGTTAAGGCCCCAGTAGAAAATTCTTTAAGGGATGCAAAACTCTCCTTCAAGGACTTGGATGAAGTAATCTTAGTTGGTGGATCAACACGTATTCCAGCAGTTCAAGAACTCGTAAAGAAATTGACTGGAAAGGAACCCAATGTTACAGTCAATCCTGATGAAGTTGTTGCTCTTGGTGCAGCTGTTCAGGTTAGTTTTATGAATGACTATATTATCTGCCGACAATGTTGATCCCGATAATGAAAAATATGAGTGAGAGTTAACACTCACCTGATGTGGTAGTTACACTTGTTACCCTGGTTGTAACTATATCTTGTAACTTTTGTAGGCTGGTGTTTTGTCCGGAGACGTTAGTGACATTGTGCTCTTGGACGTGACCCCACTATCAATTGGTTTGGAGACTTTGGGTGGTGTGATGACGAAAATTATTCCAAGAAACACAACATTGCCAACTTCTAAGTCAGAAGTGTTCTCTACAGCTGCAGATGGGCAAACAAGTGTTGAGATTAATGTCCTCCAGGGTGAGAGAGAGTTTGTAAGGGATAACAAATCTCTTGGCAGCTTCCGTTTGGATGGTATACCACCTGCACCACGTGGTGTTCCTCAAATCGAAGTGAAATTTGACATTGATGCCAATGGTATTCTTTCTGTTACTGCTCTTGACAAGGGGACAGGAAAGAAGCAGGACATTACTATTACTGGCGCAAGTACTCTTCCTAGTGATGAGGTACTTTTTAATTCTTGGTTATCTTGAATCGAAATTAACCTTCTTCTAGTTTGTGTACACATTAGGATTAGCTTTTTTTGTCAACTGTTGAACCATGCTATCTTCTTAGATTTCTGAATTTTAGATTTGATAGCATGAATCTTGAACTGTGTTCACGTGTTCAAACTCTAGGATTTTGAATCGATGTTTACATGTAAGACTCTTAAAGGTTAAGTAAAGAGCATCCTAAAAGTTAAGAGTGGAACAAAACTCTCCAAAAAAAGAAGAGTGGAACGCCGAAACAGTGGAGAAACAAGTTGTGCTTCTATTTTAACCAAACATACTTTTATTGCCTGCACGCATGCAGCTGACCTCTTTACTAAATACAGTTAAACTATTTAACCAAGTAGGGAAGTACTATTTATAGGCAAGATATAGATTAAGTACTTGTTTATCCTGTAACATGCATTCCTCTAGAGGATTAAGTATCGTATGTGGGTAGGTTGGCTTGAAACAACCACATCTCTACCTGATTCCAGAGAGCATGAAACAAGGGGCCTTGGGTGAGCGTCATTGAATGATCTGTGCCACATACTGACCCGTGTGGGTCGGCTATTTTCCTTTTTAGGCAATGCTTTAATTTGTTTAGTTGATATCACACAGCTTTTCTGTTGGTTCTATTACTGCCTGAAGTTATGCAATTTATGCAAGCCTTATAATAATTGTTGGAATCACCATTTACAGGTGGAGAGAATGGTTAACGAAGCTGAGAAGTTTGCGAAGGAGGATAAGGAGAAGAGAGATGCCATTGACACAAAGAACCAAGCAGATTCTGTTGTCTACCAGACGGAGAAGCAGCTCAAGGAGTTGGGAGACAAGGTCCCTGCTGATGTCAAGGAGAAGGTTGAGTCTAAGCTAGGAGAACTCAAGGAAGCCATCTCTGGGGGATCGACACAAACCATCAAGGATGCCATGGCGGCCCTTAACCAGGAAGTAATGCAGCTTGGTCAGTCCCTTTACAACCAGCCCAGTGCACCAGGTGCAGGGCCTGGTCCTGCTCCTGGCAGTGATGCTGGGCCTTCAGGGTCAGCTGAGAAAGGTCCTGATGGTGGGGATGTCATTGACGCAGATTTCACTGACAGTAAGTGAGAGATTAGTCTTGGATACTAAGGAAGAGCCCCCTGAATCTGTTGACAATTGGTGGCTGACTGGCTGAGGCACACATGTTCAAGGAAGAATTGAGAACTTTCGACTTTCATCACATTATCAGAGAAGTGAATGCTGGCAGGGAACTAATTAGCAATCATTATCTAGCAGGAGGAGACCTAAGATTATTTTTGTCCCCCCCTTACCGTAAAATTTTGTCAGATATTGTTGAAAGAGATTCCAAGGGGGATGTATACACTAGATTGTAATAACTTTTTGGATTAATTTTACAAAAATGAACATGATTGAGTGCACTTAAATCCCCTTTTTTGCTGTCTGATTAAGCTAGTGACGGATTTTTTTTTTTTTTTTTTGATAAAGATACATTTCATTGGTTAAACAGCGTTCATTCATTACGTACACCATACATATTTTCTTTATAAACAGTACTAATAAAAGATGGCGGAAAAGGAAACATCTCCAGCAAGTGTGGTCTTGAGCTCCTCTGAGTGATCTGGTTGGTGAAGTTTTGTTGCATAACAGTCCTTCCATTCATCTTGTGAAGCAATAGAAGATGCCCAACCTGCAAGAGAGTCTGTGTACTTTCCAGTTTTGCTTGGCCCACCAAACAGTAAAATCAATTTCAGGTACCATAGAGAGTTGAATTTTCAATATATGATTGGCGTAATTTTCAGGCCAAGCCACCATTGTCGGATCAGCTGTTCGTTCCATCTTATTGATTTAGGAAAAATAAGTTCAGAGACTGAGAGTATGTTACATCCAACTGGTTTAGGAATCAGAGGAAGAAAGTTAATTTAGCATGTTTGGTATCCAATAGTCGTTCCATGCATCAATTGAAAAACCCTGACCAACTTGCCACAAGTTTCACATCAAGCATTGCTTTCCACTTTCCTTTCTTTGCACATAAGAAAGAACAATTTGGGAAGTAAAGAGCTTTCATGATTTTTGCACAGTAAGAGTTTTGTTGCAAAAGATCCCAAGCTCTAATTCTCTAAATCCTTAACTCCAAGACCACCATAAATAATGCAACTTTTTTTCTTATATTACCCTTTCAATAGAGTAGTGTGCTCAGTTGCACTTGCCATGTTCAATTTCTTCAGTCTTTGTTTGTAGCTAGTAGTAGTTTGGCTTTATTGAGTTCTCAGTGGTAGTAAAAACAATCACACGTGTACTTGCACGTCACTTCACTACCTACCGAAACACCAATGGTGACTGGACCACTGGAGCAGAAGATCTCTTTCTCTTCTGTCCAGGCTTTGAAGGGTTTTGTGAATGTATAAATAAATCTAACTCTTTGCTTCAGGGTTTTAACAATCCGATCAAAATTTTTTTTTTTTTTTTTTTCGGCAAGAGAAGAGAAGAAGAAAGAACCATGGCAACTTTTTCTCCTCAGATGGTGTTTCTTCTATGTTTACTTGTTCTTCAATGAAGAAGAACAAGTCTCAAAGTGTTTTCCTTAGAAGTGGTAATACTATAGGATTACCACGTTCTGCTTTCTTGAGAATGGAGAAGAATGTTAAGAGGGATTTTTCAGCAGTTGGTCCAGTTAGGGTTGTGAATGAAAAAGTTGTTGGGATTGATCTTGGTACTACTAACTCTGCTGTTGCTACTGTTGAAGGAGGGAAACCTATTATTGTTCCCAATGCCGAAGGGCAGAGAACAACTCCTTCTGTTGTTGCTTTTAACAAGAATGGTGATAGACTTGTGGGGCAGATTGCAAAGAGGCAATCTGTTATTAATCCAGAAAATACTTTTTCCTCTGTTAAAAGATTTATTGGGAGAAAGATGTCTGAAGTTGATGAGGAATCTAAACAGGTTTCTTATAATGTTGTTGGAGATAGTAATGGGAATGTTAAGCTTGATTGTCCTGCTATTGGGAAGCAATTTGCTGCCGAGGAGATTTCTGGCCAGGTGTGTTTTTTCTCGGATTTGTTTACATTATAAATTCATATTAGCAAATAATCAGATATGTGTATCTCACTCTTATTTATATAGATTGAAAAACAAAAAATAAAAATCTATCGACTAGGTTATGATAGCAGCTATTCACTTTGAGGGCAGTCTTTGTCTGTAAAGAGGGAAGTTATGTTTTTTGAAGTGCAGAGATTTCGTCTTTTAAGTCAAGTAGGAGAGGAATGGATCAACATTAATCACTCCAAGTGGAATTAATTACACAAAATTAGATTTTCAGTTTTTGTTATAGATCGACCCAAGAATGCAACAGAAACAAGTATTTTCTAATGCTGCACCCTTAAGCTTCACATACCCAAGTTCGGTCTTTACAGAAGTTATAACAATGAATGTTATAATTAAATGGTCTTACCACAATTTATTGAATTTTTCTTTCTAAGAATTGACATTTTTTTTGCATAAAAAGCACGCTGTAAGAAAAATAAAGTTAAAGCAATTATTAAATACTCCACTCATTTGTCTTATTTCTTTATGTTCCTATTATGTTTCTACCATTTAGGTTATTCATGGTTTATTATGTATGGCAAAATTTAAGTGCACACACATGTTCTTGGGTCCGGTTATGGTAGCAAGTAGCAACTTAATGTTGCCTCATGATCTCTGTTTGTGAACTTACTGTCATTTCAGGACCTCCCCTTACCTTACATTTCAATTTCGAACTAAGCTCTTTTCTTTGTAAGTAATTTCTTGGAATCCTCAGAAACCATCCCACTTACCTTATTATTTTAATAATGAGTATCATTCATTTGTTGCATTAGTCATTTAAATCAGTTGTGGAGTAATGATTGATAAAAAGATTTTGTGCAACCCCCCACCTAAGTTGATGTTAGTGATCAAAACATAGAAATCACCAGTTCTTTGAGGTGCACAGTTGATGGTCTCTAAAACTCAATTTCTTGAAATATATGGTTGTGGACGAAAAACATGATGATCTCCACCCTGAAGGGTGTACAGGGTGAGACGCATTATCTATATATTCAGGGAGTATTTGAGGTTTCCGTAACTCACCTTACCTTAAAGTGTTTTTCATTTTAATTTTGCTAAGCTCTCTTCTTAATAGTTATCTCCTGGAGATCAAGTCCCCCTTTGCTTGCATCTTTTCCTTAGTTAGTTAGTCATTACTCTACTTGCCATTATCTTAGAAATCAATTTTGTGTTAGTGTGCATTAACCATTAGAGGGAAGGACCTCCTATTCATATAACCTTCCTAGAGCAAATTTTTTTTTTTACTGTTGTACAAGTTATGATTATCTCTCTTATGAAAATTGTCGTGAAATTGCTTCTTGTAAACAGTTTACTTTTTTGGTGACGAGTATGCATTTTCTCTAATATGAATTAGCAGTCTAGTTTGGGTTTCACTTACTACCTTAGTGTTTCAGAGTTCAGACATGATTTTTTTTTCTCCTTTGTACCGCAAGAAAGTAAGATTTTTTTTTTTTTTGTTATTATTTCTATTTAGGTCTTGAGAAAGCTCGTGGATGATGCATCAAACTTCTTAAATGAAAAAGTTGAAAAAGCTGTGGTTACGGTGCCTGCATACTTCAATGATTCACAGAGGACAGCAACAAAGGATGCAGGTCACATTGCAGGATTAAATGTCCTTCGTATCATCAGTGAACCAACTGCTGCATCATTGGCTTATGGGTTAGATAAAAAGAACAATGAGACCATCCTAGTATTTCACCTTGGAGGCGGTACATTTGATATTTCAGGTAGCTTGAGATTTTCCCAACTGAAATTTTCCTAATCGTCTCCTATATTGCAATGTTAGGTTCCTCAGTTCTAGCTACGTATGTCCTATGTGTTGAATGCTCCTAAGTAGTGTTTGCAAGTAACAACTCAACTGGAATGTAATATGAACATTAATCTTGTCTCTTATCTTCCTCAAAACTAGAATGTACCATTTGTTGAATGCTCCTACTTAGTGTTAGCAAGTCACAACTTTTTTTTTTTGGGTAGGCAAGCAGGGTTGCTACCGAGGTCCTTTACCCCGTTACAAACAAGCTGGTTACATTCTCACATATACTGTGCTTATAGCATCATCATACAGTATCTTCCTGATGTCCTCAGAAAAGGAACTAGGAATTACATCAATGTAAGCATTCGTAGGAATTACAGAAGCTAAGCTATCTCAGAAAAGGAACTAGGAATTACATCAATGTAAGCATTCGTAGGAATTACAGAAGCTAAGCTATCTGCTAGTTTATTGCATTCTCTGTATCTATGCTTGATGTTGAAACCCTCTAGCTGCCCAATCATAGTCTTTATCCTTTGTACTGTGTGCTTCAGCTCACAACTTGAGTGCAGGTTTGCTTTTTCGTTACACTTTTTCTTCCTGAATTGTATGGTGTCAACTGTAAAGTCCTTCCTTACTTTGGTATTTGGGTGGTATATTAAGTTCCTCGAGCCTTCCAAATCTGAGGGCTTCTTCAAACCAAGTACTGCTAAATCTTACAAATTTTTAGCAGGTTTGTGTATATGCCTTGGCTTCTTCGTAACTATGGACAACTGGCTTTTCTGATGTATCCATGAAAAAGCAATTGTGTTGAATTGTGCTAATCTTGTTTGATGTCGTATGCTTTATTTGAAGCTTAAGTTTGTGTTGAATAAGAGTGGTACATTTCAAATCTGTAGTTTATTCTACTTTCTTTTCTTAAGACTTGACTGCTTGTAACAGTTCTTGAGGTTGGTGATGGAGTATTTGAGGTGATTCTACATCTGGAGATACAAGTTTGGGTGGTGACGACTTTGACAAGGTTATTATAGTTTTCAGTAACCAGTTTCCAAGAAACAGTTTTCAAGAGTGTTTTTTTTTTTATTTACTGAATATAAATTTACATCTTCAACCTGAACAGAAAATTGTTGACTGGCTTGCTTTGAGTTTTAAAGCAGAGGAAGGTGTAGATCTTTTGAAAGACAAACAAGCCTTTCAGCGTCTCACCGAAGCTGCTGAGAAGGCAAAGATGGAACTGTCATCCTTGACACAAACAAATATCAGGTATGTCGATGATAAGTAATGTCAGACAATTCACAAGCTGACAAGGCCATCACTTGAGCTCTTTAATAGGATCAAGGAATAGAAGGATTATCCTTGGTCTTTTTAGCTTTTATTGGATGGTTTGTTTTTATTATCTGGAATATGGATATAGTTCTATTAACTTGTTGGCTTTGGTGAATGTCTCCCTCAGGCCTCACCTTGCCCACTCTATGCTGTAAAAGTCTCGTGTTGATAACTCACATCATGTCTAATTATGAATTTTCTGCTAACTTGTCCAGTTTACCTTTCATCACTGCAACTGCAACTGGTCCCAAGCACATTGATTCCCTTCTTACGCGAACGAAGTTTGAACAGTTGTGTTCTGACCTGCTTGATAGGTGTGTCACTTAACCCTCCTCTAATGAACCAGTTCTTACGTATGGTTGTGCCATTTCTATTGTCTTGTTTCCTCTGATGAACCCAGTTTTCATGTTTCTTGGTGTTATTGCTACTGTATGTTCTGTTTGTTCTTCTCATCTCCATGGTCGTACTTTCTGTCTCACATTGGGGTTTTATTATTGTAGGCTTAAAACACCAGTTAAGAATGCCTTGCAGGATGCAAAGCTCTCTTCTAATGACATAGATGAGGTGGTCCTAGTTGGTGGATCAACACGAATTCCAGCAGTTCAGGAACTTGTAAAGAAACTTATCGGAAAAACCCCTAACGTTATTGTCAATCCTGACGAAGCTGTTGCTCTTGGAGCTGCAGTTCAGGTTGGTCACTTGATCCTTGCTTGTAGTTTCAATTCACTGTATCTTTAGTTTGTTCTTAATATTAAGCAGGAACTTAGTGCTGCTGAAGTTTAATTGTTTCAAATTGGCTGAATTGACGGTATAATAACTGCATTTAATAATCTTCTCTAATTACAGGCTGCTGTGTTGGGAAAAGATTCTCTATTGGATATTGTTGTTTTAGATACAACACCCTTATCATTGGGTCTTGAGACTTTGGGTGGTTTAATGACGAAAATAATCCCAAGGAACATCACGTTGCCCGCATCGAAATCAGAAGTATTCTCCACAGCTGCAGATGGGCAGACCAGTGTTGAAATAAATGTCCTTCAGGGCGAGAGAGAGTTTGTAAAGGATAGTAAGTCTCTAGGAAGTTTCCGTTTGGATGGCATACCACCAGCCCCGCGAGGTGTTCCCCAGATCGAAGTTAAGTTTGATATCAATGTCGATGGTATTCTTTCAATATCAGCTGTCGACAAAGGCACAGGGAAGAAGCAGGACATAACTATCACTGGTGCTAGTACCTTGCCTAAGGATGAGGTATGTTGAATAACTAATAGTATCTATGCGCCAGGTTTGCCTATTATCTCAATTGATACAACGTTATGTAAAAAACGTCATACAATACTTCTATAGTTTTAGACGAAAATGTACTCTTAATGCCTGCGCTACATGCAGTTGACCTCTTCACTCAAAATGCTATCAACTTTTGAACTAGTGGGAATGGAGTGTTTATAGGCAACAAATCGAAACATAAGTACTTGGGTATCCTGTAACATGATTGAAACAAGGGTCCCCTGGGTGTACGAGTTTCATTGGATGATTTGTACACATTGACCCGTGGGTGGGTGATTTCTTTGTTAGGTGATGGTTTAATTTGTCTATCCTATATAAAACACGTCTTTGTTGTTGCTTCTATTACTTTCTGAAGTTATGCAGGTCTTTTAATATATAATTGCTGGAAATCTGATTTACAGGTGGAGAGAATGGTTAATGAATCTGAGAAGTTTGCGAAGGAGGACAAGGAGAAGAGAGATGCCATTGACACAAAGAACCAAGCAGATTCTATCGTCTACCAGACGGAGAGGCAGCTCTAGGAGTTGGGAGATAAGGTCCCTGCTCCTGTAAAGGAGAAGATTGAGTCTCAGCTAGGAGAACTCAAGGAAGCCATCTCTGGGGGATCGACACAAACCATCAAGGATGCGAATGCAGCCCTTAACCAGGAAGTAATGCAGCTTGGCCAGTCCCTTTACAACCAGCCTGGTGCACCAGGTGCAAATCCTGGTCCTGCACCTGGAAGTGATGCTGGGCCGCCTGGGCCTTCAGGGTCAGCTGAGAAAGGTCCTGATGGTGCGAATGTCATTGACGCAGACTTTACTGACGTGCAGTAAATAAGTATTTGATTTCCAAGGATTAGGTACACTGGTGCCGTTATTTCTGGTGCCGTTATTTGACTTGTCTAGATGATCCAAATGTTGTCGTTTTCCCTTTATCTTACTCAAAGAAACTACTTGTAGATATCTACTTCATGCTAGCTATGCGCTGTTGACGGACCTTGTGACATGAAATTGTTGAATGCCGCTGACAAGCGTGCCCATAATCTATCAAGTTACTGCTTGTGTGGATGAAAAATGGTAGCAGGTAAGTTAGATGAGCCTGCCATAACAAAAATACTTTAATGTTGCAAAAATCGCTTTACAAACCCTAATTTGATAGGAATGGCTTTACTCTATGCATGGTTCAATGAACAAGTGACATATATTCTATATACGTAGAGCAGAAGCAGAAAATGTTTTTTAGTTCCCTAAACCCACGTAAATCAATAGAGATTTTGCAATCAGATCACAAGAGCAAAAGCAATGGCAACTTTTTCTCCTCAGATTCACGTTCATGGTGGTTCTTCCATGTTTCTCAATACCACTTCAATGAAGAACAAGTATTATATTGTAGTAAATCTCAAAGCATTTTCCTTAGAAGTGGAAATACTTATGGAACACCATGTTCAGCATTTTCCAGGATAGATAATAACGTGGAAAAGCATTTTGTAGCAGTTGATTCAGTGAAGGTAGTTGGAATTGACTTGGTACTAGTAAGCTGGGGTTAGGCTGCCCCCTACCAGTTTCATTGATGTTTAATACGCAAATACACCACTCCTGTTCTGTCCCTCTACAATGTCTGACAACATTACATCACAAGGGCCAAAGGAATACATAGTGGCCTCATACACTCCAGTAGATAAACCAGCCAGATAGTCTGCAGCTTGGTTTACCTCCCTATATACATATTCAATAACAAAATTACACGAATGAAGTTTGATCAGTTGTGTACCGACCTGCTGGATAGGTATGTGACTTTTGGTTCTTCATTGACCCTCCCATAGTGCTCTGGTTTTATGTATGGTGGTGTCGTTTCTATTGTCATTGATTCTTCTGATGAACCGGGTTTCACCCATGTCGATGTTATTGTTACTGCATTTTCTATTTGTTCTTCTCCTCACCACGGTTTAGCTTTATATTTTGCATTGGGGTTGTATTATTGTAGGCTTAAAACAATGCCTTGCAGGATGCAAAGCTCTCTTTTAATGACATAAATGAGGTGGTCCTAGTTGGTGGATCAACACGAATTCGAGCAGTTCAGGAATTGGTAAAGAATATTATCGGAAAAATCCCTAATGCTACTGTCAATCCCGACGAAGCTGTTGCTCTTGGAGCTGCAGTTCAGGTTGGTCATTTGATTCTTGCTTGTCGATTCAATTCTCCTTTTCCTTTATATTTTTTTTATTATATATTATCAAGGAACTCATTGTTGCAGTTTATTTGTTTCTCATATATACTTATCATATCGCAGGCAGCTGTGCTAGAAAAAGAGTCTCTCTTAGATATTGTGGTTTTAGATACAACACCCTTATCATTGGGTCTTGAGTCTTTGGGTTGTTTAATGACGAAAATAATCCCGAGGAACACCACGTTGCCCACATCGAACTCTAAAAGTATTCACCACAGCTTTTGATGGGCAGTCCATTGTTAATATAAATGTGCTTCAGGGTGAGAGAATTTGCAAAGGACAACAAATCTCTAGGAATTTTCCGTTTGATATCAATGTCAATGGTATTCTTTCAATAACAGCTGCCGACAAAGGTACAATGTTGAAGCTGGACATAACTATCACTGGTGCCTGAGGATGAGGTATGTTTAAGATCTGATTGTATCTGTTCCCTGGCTTAACGTTATCTCCGTCATATATAATGGTCAATGTTATTACTTTTTATTCTTTCTATAAGTCCTTGTATTTTGTTAGAATAAATCATTTTTTGATTTAGAGACATTTATATGTGAGGAGTTTGAAGGAAAATTAAGCTTATATATTTCTCTATCACTTAACTGATTTGCCTATGATCCGAGAACCATGAATGATGATGAATCCATCATGTATGTAAATTGTTAAGGAAAAGTGAAGTTGAGATAGTAGGCTAAAGCCAGGACACTTTTCATTATGTATGTAATTGTTGAGGCACCAAGTTGCTGAGTGCATAGAATTGCTAGCTTCATGTTCATATTATCTGATTCTTTATTGAAAGCTAGTATGCCGTTTGTCGTGATGTTATTTTGAAGTTATATACTCATGGTTGCTTTTCAGGTCATGCGGATGGTGGCCGAAGGTGACAAGCAGTGGCGTAGCGAGGAATTGCGTCCAGGGGAAAAAATGAATAAAACAAATACAACTTAAAAAAAAATTCTTTGAATTGTCGTCAAATCCATAATCAACTACATAAGTAACAAATCAATTTTAGATACTGAATAATTGATACTGGTAAAAAGTGCACAAATCTGTTTACTTTGTTAAAAAGCCAAGAACCATAGTCTAAATCCATCTGCAAATAGAAAAATAGAAAAATAAGCCTAGGATTTTGAAAATTTGACAATACCATGGTTGAGTGCACATCCACAAGACAAAGACAAGGAAGAAGAAGGCAGATGATTAAAAGTGTGAAATCTTTAATCCGTTTTTTATTTTTATTTTTGTTTGCTCCACTTTTAGCCTAGCGAAGATATATAACTGTTTGTGCAATTTTTTTATTTTTCTTTCGTTCCCTCCACTATTCTCTCCTAAATTCCTAATATGTAGGTATTTTCTGCAAAATAGGAATAAATAAAATAAAAATAATTAATAAATAAGAAGTTTTTTAGTTTTGGTAACTGGAAGTTGAGTTGGAAAAGGATTATACATTATAGATATGGAGAGATACATATATATAATATATTTTTTTTTTTTTAAAAACTTGAGGGTCCGCAACTGCACACCCTCTAGCAGGGTTATAGATATGGACATCTAGCAGGGTTATAGATATGGACATCTCTAGCAGGGTGTGCAGTTGCGGACCCTCATATTACTAGATATGAAAACTTGGTGCTATAACCCTGCTAAACTTGGAGCATATCAACCTGACTGCATTGACTAGAAGGCAGAAATTGGCATAAACTATATTTAAAGCAGAAATTGGCATAAACTATATTTAAAGCAGAAATTGGCATAAACTATATTTAAAGGAGGAACAAATCGCAAACCATTAGTATTGGACAAAATAGACCAGAAAAAGATCAAGACTGTTCTTGCACAAATAACTGATATGTTCATCATGTTATATATGTCATTTCAATGCATAAGGTTGTTCAGGACTCTTAAAAGGGAATGTCATAATCTACATAGTTAGAGTCTTATTCGAAAACAAAATCTACGGAAAAGCAAAGATTTTACACCTTTTGTTTTATATGTTGAACCCAACTCTTTTTCTATGTAACACAAACCCAAATAGAAAACCAATCCACATACTAGGGATTTATGCCATGGTTGAGCTTCCTTCAGATGCGTGTCTGGAAAAGGCCATCATACTTTTTAAGATATATCAGTATGCGTCTCAAAGACCAACCCAAACACTACTGGAGGTCTCGCATAGTTGACTCTCAACAATCTTCCTCAAACGATGGATATTCTTAGCAGTCTTGCTTTTGAATGCTTGTATACGACACTTCTTTTTACCCTATTTCAACTGAAATATTCACTACTACTTTTGACGTCGGAGATACTCTCGCATCTGCATGTGTATTTCTGCCTTGACTATAAGGCGCATTCGCTTTGAATCTTCCCATAAATGGCCACCATTCTCTCTTGCATAGTCACAAGCAGATTCAAAAACATCCTGCAAGAAACAAACTCCGGATTCACAAATCCAATCAAAGTATGATATTGAAGTTAGACTGTACCAAAAGGTGAAATGGTTACCCTAGAAGGGAATTCTTCATAGAAATTAGATGAGACAATCTCGACCCTATTAAGATCTGCCTCCCACAGCCGTATCTGTCCAAATCAAAATAGATCTCACTTATCAAATTATTGCAAATCTTTACACCATTAGGTAGATGAGGGGAAATATGTTACACACTTGTACTATATCTCCACCATCTAGATATATATATATCTAAGAAAAAAAATCTAGATATATATATATTTCCACCTGGTATACAAATTAAGCTCATAACAAAGGCAGCCCATATAATGACTACGAATTTCTAAATGAACTCCCCATCTTTTTCGTTGGACATGATTATATTCTTTGCTCCTATTTGATATGGGAACAGCAAGAATCCACTCAGTACGCTGAGGCTTCGGAGATAGACACAAACAACCTCACATATAAGGACTTTAAATCACTTTGGAATGTTTAACTACCTGGTCTGTAACATTCTCTGGTACAGATGGTGTTTTCTCTGCAACACGAGGATGTGCGTTCTGCTGAAGGAAAGAGATTATCTGCAAATGCATGATGTAACAAGTTAATCACGACAACATGACACAGCTTAAATAAGTTCAATGCCTTAATTGAATTCAAAACTGATACCTTGATAATTGAAAAAAAAAAAAAAAGAAAGATACCTCAACAACACAAAACTAAGATAACAGATCCATTTCAACTTCTATATGACATATAACATAGTTGTCTCAATGCAGTAATCTCAAAATCCATACATCCTGGTGTGAAATTCGATAGACAAAGTGGTGTTTTTTTCCACTGACTTTTAACACTATAATTGCTGTAACTCTCCACTATGCTTCCTCTAGCCTCCTCTCCACTCGAATCCAGACACAGAGACTCTGTTTTCTCAATTTTGTTTTTTAAGTAGTGGTTTGAAATTTGGTTTGTTGTATTAAACCCTGGTTTGTGGTGAATTATATAGAAAACAAGAAGTTGAGACTCTTCAAAGAAAGCTCAACAGGCTTCCTTTCAGAAGATATGGTCTGGTCTGAAACATATTCAACTGGGCTTGTTTCATCTAGGATCTGCAAATTTCTTATTCAAAGTGAATGCCAAAGATGGATTACTTTTAAAGAATTTTCTTCTGCATCTTGGCTTCAAAAAACATCCCGCAATCAGATCCGTAGTTGATTTTTCACTCTTCAACCCCATGTGCAAATATCCAGATCAAATCACCTTTCACGGTTGCTATCCCATCAATTCATTTGAGATCCCCAAATTTTCTCAAAACGGATAGTCTCTTAAAAAATGTGCAAACATAAAATTAAGATGCCTGTTTTCTAAATCGTTGGCAAATGCTAAAAAATATAAATTCCTTTCTGACTAAAGATAAATACAAAAGAAGCCCAAAATCAGAAATTTCACTAGGCTCTGTACCATGCATGTGTGTGGCTTTTGCATGTACACACTCCTTTTTTATTTTTATTTTAGATTAGCAAGCTTGTTTTAGTGAGATCAGCAACTCAAAGAGGCACTGCCTGGGATCAAACCCCAGACCCAGACCTCTGGTATCATCGCCCAGATGTATTACTATTACCAACTGAGCTCAGCTGGCACCTGCACATGTACACAAACTCTAAAAAAGAAACAGCGTATATGAGTGGTCCATCGGCAGTATGACTTCTCAGTGACCTTTTAATGTTTTAGCCTTTTAGGGACCTACACTAGAGTAATTTTTCTTGTTTTTATTGACCGACAAAACCACTATTTCATTAATACACTAGATTCGAATTTCAAACTGGAATCTTAGGTTATATCAGTGGAGTTGTTCTGAAGTTTCCTTGACTACGTACCAGTTCTTCATCTATTGAGACAACAGCCTTGCATCCTGCTATCGTTTGGTAGGTATTATTGTCAGCTTTTAACACAAGGGAAAGAATAAAAATAACAATACTTTTATTTCTCATAAATCTCGCAACTTAGCCAGGCATTACGTTGGAACATCACTCAAATTACATGCAAAGCAGCAAAAGGTCATAACAACGAAGCACAAAAATCTCTTACAGACCCAAATTACCTACAACTCTATATGGGAATTATATAGATTAATTTAAAACTTATAAAGAAGTAGATAAAATCTGAAGAAAAGTGGTGTTAAAATATAGTATAGCTAGTAAAAGCATATGAACGTCATTTTATATAATTATATATTTGTTACACACTAATTACTAGTTATGTGAGAAAGAGCACAGAAAAAAACAATAGACAAGTTTAGATTTTGGAAAAGCAAGGCCAGTACTATTCCAAATTCTTCTGTGATTATAAATGAAAGAAATGCATATAATTGATGCTTACTTGGTCAGCTGTAATTCCATTCTCAAAAGCATTATACAAACTTTCTTTTGTTATTGCTCCAACTATAAGGTTTGGAAGTTGATACTCCACCCTGCATTTGGAACGGGGAAGAAAGATATATAACTGACGCTTAAACTAATAATCCCATACGGATCTCAGCAAAGAACTGCAGAATCACTTATTAAATTACTATTAAACATAAAGAATTGGAAATAGGAATCATGATGGCAATAAACCACCAAATCCAACTAGCATGATTCTCGAGAATTTTAGATTTCATCAGCATCTCTATGGATAACAAACGGCACTTAAAATGCATATATGTGCTTGACCCAAATATTTTCGACTATCCGAATCAAACATGGTATTCAAAAGAATTGGGATCATAGTTAGGAACTTTCATTATTAAAATCCATACGTCTGTCCAGCAAATACAAATAATTGTAATAATAGGTGCTTAGCAGTAGGTGTGAGAGCCCACATTGGGTCCAGCCGATGAAGTACATTCTTATGGTTGCTCCACCTTCTCATGTAACTCGGAGAGGAGGCAATCTATATCAATATAAAGTATGTCTCCTCCCATTCTCTACATGCTTAAATATGAAATTTCTCTCCTAATGTTCTCTTCTTTTACATGATTCAACCATAATTAGATGGGTTAGTTTTGGGTTTCATAAAATATTATCAGCACAAATACTCTAGGAATGGGGTTCATAATGTTCTCTTCTTCTCATATTTCCATCCATCATCTCAAAAGAACTCAGTTATGGCATTCACATATTATTTGTACAGTAAAGTAGCACTTATATCTTGCTTAGTTATAAGTAGCATGATGTCATGTGATGTATGGATGTTAGATCATGGCAACAGAAGCCTCAGTCTCATGTTGATAATGTTGATACGTTCTAAGAACCCCAAAAGTAAGCTTTCTTAGTGAAATCATTTGGAAAAAGAGAATTGGGACATAAACTTTTTATAAAAAAAAAATGTAGGGAAACCATGCTGATATAGATCGCCTCCCCTCCAAGTTACATGAAGAGGTGGAGAAACCATAAGTAAAAATTTCATGGGCTGGACCCAATGAGGGCACAACTATGACTGTAACAAGTTATTACTGGTAGTACCTTGCTAAGGAATATGCAACATAACCAAAGTTTTATTGGTCTTTACTTGTATTTTAAAAAGTGTAAATAACTAAATAATGATGATGTCATTCTCACTACAGAAGATTAACAAGACTTCTCACAACCTGGATTTTCCTACCTACTTAAAAATTATATTTTTATGGATTAATAAAAACGGATTATATAATTTAATTGAAAACGGATATCGTAAGAATATTTTAGAGCTGGATGGGTATTCATGGTGTTTAACATTAGAATGATAATTGGTTTAAGTGAAGGATAATATATTAAATTAATAATGAAAAAGGTGGATAGGAATGAGGTATATGGTGTAAATTTTATAAATTGCAATGTAATGGTAATTATTATAAGGGTTAAAGACTCGTGATGTCAGTATGATCTAAGACAAATATAGACTTGTGTTGGAGTTGCATTTTGGAAATGAGGTAATTATGCTTTTGAAGTTTATTTATGAATTATGATCCATGTAACTTAATGCTTTGAAAGATTGTGCATGTTTGGGTTCCTTGTGGAACCGACCCGCTCACACTCTGACTTTTGGCTTATGAATATTGGTTATTTATTTGGCGAATATTTATTTATCAATATTTATGAATAAAAGGCTAATAAGATAATCCCTAGTTGCCACACAACTTTGATACAAATCTGTCGTACTCCGATTTTTATAAATAAATATTCGCTAAATAAATAACAAATATTCATAAACCAAAAGCCAGAGTGTGAGTGGGTCGGTCCCACAAGTAACCCAGACATGCACAATCTTTCAAGCCATTAAGTTACATAGATCATAAATAAACTTCAAAAGCATAATTACATCATTTCCAAAATACAACTCCAACCTAAGTTGCACGGACTCGGACATTAACACGAACTCGGACACAGACTCGACGACACTTATATATCCCAAAATGTAGGACACGGACACGGCAATTAATTATATATATACAGAGAGGCTCAGGTACGGTCCGTCTGTATGCGGACTCAGGGATTGTTTCGGAATATTGGGAATGAAAGAAAGAGTATCACGTAAATATGGGTAATCTTGGCTGTTTTGGTTTCGTTTCTCTCTCTCTCTGTTCTTTCTCTGTCTTTATGTGTTCTTTAAGAGATTTTTTTCTTTCGAAAAATTACTTAGGCAGTTTACATCAGTTTTATAGAGAATTCTCTTAAATTTTTTAATGTCGATAGATATAAAAAACAAGTTAATAGAAATCTTTGGTGTTTTCTAGTAATTTACAAAAAAGTCTTACTAATAATTCACTAAACACGAACAATTAGTATTTCACAAATTTCATTCAACCAAACCCATAATCTAGTATGGGTATAGAAACTCAGATCTTATTAATGAACAAAAAATTCAGGTTTATATTTATTTACTGAGAGATGAAAAGAAAAGAGAAGAGGTTGATTTGCTTCATTGTTGTTCTTTGTAGTTTGTTCTTCCCTTGTTCTTGGATGATCCTTTGATTATGGGTTTAGATTTTCAATTAACTATCCAAATTGATGGTGGTATCAATCGATCGATGGATATCCATCATCATCCACGGTGGAATTGATATACTCAAATGGCCAATCGAGTGTGAGGTTGAGAGTTATAGCAAGAAGATCAATTGAGAAAGATGGAGATAATCAGAGAAGAGTAGGAGATATGAGAATGAGAAGTTCAATTGTTATTGGGTCATATTCGACCTCCCCTAATGAAAAACCTTTACTTTCATTTAAGCTCTCATTTCTGCAACTCTAAATTGAAGTTTGGAGACAAAATAACATATGAAATCTAAGTTGCAGAGATGAAAAGGGAAAACCTTTAATGGAAAACATGTTCATTCTTAATTAACCTCTATATTCAACTGGTGGAGAGGAAGAAATGTTCTCTATTTCTTTTTTGTCTCCATTATCTAAAGTGGGTTAAAATTTACCCGGTTAGGGAACCACATTAGCGATAGATTTTCGTAGAAAGTTTGACCTTTTACTAGTTTACCCCTGGTCCGCATACGGACGGACCGTACCTGAGCCTCTCTCTCTCTCTCTCTCTCTCTCTCTCTCTCTATATATATATATATATATATATATATATATATATACTTATGTTATATATTAATTATATATTAGAAGTCATGTCATGTATCTACATTCATAGTTCATAAAGCATGAAAGAGAAACAGTTAGAGTGACTTTACAATATCTCTTAAATTAGGACTTAGGAACAGATCTGTGTCTAAAACAGTGTCCAAGCTGTGTCCAAGAAGTGTCCAGATTAAATGGCACATGGGACACGCATGTGTCATGTCGGACACGTGTCCAAGCCGTGTCCGAAGGTGTGTCAGTGTCCGTGCAGTATCTGACACTGACAAAGTGAATTTTTAAAAGTGTCTGAGCTTCTTAGACTCCAACAAGTCTATACTTGTCTTACATCATGTTGACATCACGAGTCTTTTTTTTTTTTTTTTAAGAGGTAAATGAGCATAATATATTCATATCAAAAAGTTGATTACAAACAAAGCCAAGGGATGAGATATCCCTGGTCAAGGAAACAAAAACAAAACACAGAAGAACAAACAACAAAAACTATAAGAAACTCTACATCAAGGGCCACTTAGAACATTCTCCCAAGAGTAAGCAAAAGAAGCATAAGGAATCTCTCCGTAATCATGCCATCTCTTGCACCAAAGGGATATGAGTCCTTCGATGTCAAGGATGGTGCGATCCACATCACGATGAACTCCCTGAAAATGCCTTCGATTCCGCTCCAGCCAAATACCCCACAGAATCGCATACGGAATGATACCCCAAATTCTTTTTCTAATCTGGGACAAGCCCGCTAATTGACGCCACATCAAAAGAAGATCACTAACCAACTCAGGCCCTACCAACGTTAAGGAAGCAGATCTAACAACGTATCCCCAAATAGAGTAAGAAAACCGACAATGAATGAGAGTGTGACCTATCGACTCCCCCGACTCATAACACAAAGGACAAAAATTTACAATTATCATACCCCTCCTACTAAATTATCTATGGTAAGAATACTTCCAAGACTGGCACACCAAGAAAAGAAGGCAACCCTAGGAGGAATTTTGGCCCCCAAGACAAATTGTAAAAACTTTACCTTTAATAATTTTTTCGTGTGTGCGTTTAATTATTTTGTTCTAGTGGAAAATGGAAATGTTTCATGGGTTCTTAGCTTGAGACAGGCGTTCAACGATTGGGAGTTTGATGACTTAGCTGCCTTATTGGCCCGGATTGGATCCCCACCGATGCCTACTCCCCAAGAGGACAAGCTAGTATGGGTCCATGAGCCCAAAGGATGTTTCTCTGTTAAGTCTTGGTATCCTACTTTACTTCTTGTGTCTCCCCATTACCCACCACCTTTGCCTCATCCTAGATTCCCTTGGAAATATTGTTGGGGGGCCAAAATTCCTCCTAGGGTTGCCTTCTTTTCTTGGTGTGCTAGTCTTGAGAGTATTCTTACCATAGATAATTTGCGTAGGAGGGGTATGATAATTGTAAATTTTTGTCCTTTGTGTTATGAGTCGAGGGAGTCGATAGGTCACACTCTCATTCATTGTTGGTTTTCTTACTTTATTTGGGGATACTTTGTTAGATCTGCTTCTTTAACGTGGCATAAAGACTTTCACGAGTCTTTAGCCCTGCCAACAATTACCATTACACTTTATCAATTTACACCATGTACCACTCATTATTAATTTACCATACCATCCTTCACAAAAACCAATTATCATTAAAATGTTTAAATACAATTAATACCAGCCAAGCTTTAAAATATTCTTATGATATCTGGTTTCAATTAAATTTATACCCACACGTCCCAAATTATATAATCCATTTTATTAATCCATTAAAATATAATTTTTAAGTAGGTAGAAAAATCTAGTGGTTACATTATACACACCTTAAAAGATCACGTCCTCGTGATTGTCATGCACACTAAGAAAACAACTATAAGAAAATCTTTGCATCTTCTTGTCAACGTTCCAAGTCACATTATTAAAGCATTGACTCCACTATACATCCACTAAGCCCCATAATTATCTCTTCCATAAATAAATGTACTAACCTAATTGACATCCTCAAAATCAACTGATCCCAAAATTCCTCGACCCTAAGCAAGATGCAGCTCTAGCATTAATGGTGACTTTATTAAACTCCTGGTAATCAATGCACATCCTCAATGTGTCACCCTTTTATGTTTCAAAGATCATTAACACTTTCTACTACGATTCCTTTTTTGTGTATGAACCGGGGGTTCATACACACCTTAAAAAGACTACACCTATATCGTCAAGCATCAAACACCTAACTCCACGATAGTTTGAAGATAATAAATGTGATTAAAGTTTATTTAAGGCTCCTTGTAACTTAATGCTTTAATCTATTTAGCCTATCTGGGTTCCTTTGGAACCGGCCCATTCACACACCAGATTTTGATTAGTGAATATTTGCTATTTATTTAGTGAATATTCATTTCTCAAAAATCGGGGTGTGACATCGTCCTTGATCAATTTACAGTGTGACATCATCCTTGATGTCAGAAAAGGATGTTCCCTTTCTAAGCTGAATGATAAATTCCCATATTGAAATTAAGGAAACAAAAACACATTCATTAATAGATGATAGCTACAACATATAATGTCTGGCATATATAATGTATATATTACCTTGAAAAGAGGCGCAAAATCTCGCAATGTAATTTAGAGGTTGAGTAGGCATACGTCCTAAAGTTTGTTTCCACAACTACAAATCCCTATGGAGAAACACAAACAGAGCTACGTCATCAAAATATTGTTTATTAACATCTGAATAGATACATCTTTTGTAGTTTGCAAGCATAACTATCAAAACTGAGACTAAATGAAAGGAAGAAATAAGTACAACAATAGTCAATTTTCTCCAAATCAAATTGATAGCACATGCATAATAACATAATTTGAGGTCAACAACAGGTATACACACCTACCTAAGAAAAATCATCCCAAACAACGTTACCATAGAGAAGACTGAATGTTTTTAAATCTCTTAAATGGAAGACGATTCATAAAAAGGTTAGAAGTCCACTACAGTGTTATCTGAAGAGTAAAATACCTGTTTGCGTGACGATGAATCAGACAAAGTCACAGACAGATTTGTAACCAATTTAGTAGGGATGAACCAACTCTCTTTTCTACCCTGAGAGTGGGGAAGAAAAATAAGTATTGGCTTTAGTATAGGGACCATTCTCAGATGAAATAGTAATCAATACCAATAAATATATGAGGACTCATACAAACCTGCTGAAGTTTTAGCAGTCCGAGGTCTGCAAGATCCTTAATAACATTCCTTTGAAACTCGTTCAAGGTATTTATATTGTACGCCTAAGTATAGGAACACAAGATAACTCAACATCAGCATTCTAATACAGTGATACAACAAATATCATTTCAAATGGCCATTTCCAGGTTTAGTAAGCGTCAATGACACCTGAGAGCAATCATCCAAATTATTATCACCAAAAAAACAAAAAGATTATGAAAAGCCAGCCATTGCTTATTCCATATATCCTTCCTGCATTTCAGTCAATGATATCAGCGGAGAGGCACTTTTAACAATAACCTGCAATTATTTCAATTGGCGCATTGAGAACCCCATATGAGACTTGGAAATTGGGGGCTTTTAACAACACTGATTTTTTTAGGATATATGTCAAGTCTCCAAGACACCAACTCTCAACACCTAACACTCAAACTTTCTACAATAGATCGTGAAACTTGGCATAGAATATAATGTTGTTCTAATTTTTCACCTTATACATTCCAAATTCTGTAACTTTTAATTAACAAATCATAATAATATGGGAGCAAGGGGCAGAGTTTCACAAAAGGGTAGTAAGGGAAGCAGGGCAAAAACAACCTTCAACACTTTGCCGTAGGCACAGGGCTAGGAGTAATTCACTGCACCTGTGCCTCGCGGCTTTAATTGCACAGTTGCAGCCCAAAAACAAATTTCATCTATGGACAAGAAATGGGTCAAATTCAGGATGAAGGCTTTTGTAGCCACACAATCCCTCTAGAAAATTGGAGTTTTGTTTTTCCCCTAGATGAATAGTTTTACAGATCATGTTAAACTTAATGATACAAGGTTCGAATGAAACTCCAGAAAAAAAAAAGAAACCCTTGTTTAAACTGTTAATGGTGATTAGCTAGATGTATGATAAAGAAACCATTAACAAAAGAGAAGGAGAAATCAGAAATGATGAAGTAGAAGAGTAGATGAGACAGAAGACGTGTAGAAAAGAAGAAATTGTCTCTGATATAGACTACATGGGTATATATAACATACTAACATACAGACAAGATCCATAATCTATGGGACACACATTCAAGTTATCTTGACTTACAGTGGGTGACTCTACCTACCAACTATATTTGTGTTTTCTTTGACTTCAACTATACAACCATACACTAATACAATCAATGTCTCCTCCTGTTAGAAAATATTACATCTATGGAATGCATGTAATAAACAAACACTTATGGACGTTAAAGAGAATGTTAAATCTTGAAACGGAAATTAATGATTAATCCTAGTAATGGGATATGAATAAATTAATGCAAACAAATTTAGTACCTCGCCACTAACATGGAAACTAAGTTCCAAGAGAAATGAAATCAGATCTGCTGTATCCACACCTCGAACCTGCACCATTGCCGAGATAAAAAGTCAGAAAAAAAATCATAGACCAGATAAATGACCATAAACTCTGCCCGAGTTTAAATATAGAAACCAATGAATTGTATATAAAGGACTAGTTCAAGATTCAAAATTTAACCTATTCACGTTAAAAGCATTCTTTTCAATGGCACTCTCAACATATAAAAACCTCATGATAGTTCATGTTTGACTGTTGACCTGAAGGTAAGAATCAAGTCCGAATATTTGAAATGTCATACCTCCGAGTTTAAAATGTATTCTCTGATTATGTACCAGAGTTGTGCATTTGTGTCCATCAGCTGCAAGTTAGGTTTTACATAAGTAGGAGGCTGATCAAACATATTGAGGAACAAAAAACATCATTATCAACTTAGGGGTCAGGTAATACATACAAGGAACTGAAAACCATGTACAGTTAACCTTGGAGCCTCTTTGTCTCTGTAGAAAAGACACTAACAAGTCACATCATTGCAGATATCAAGTCCTATGTCTCTCAGATTATGAGAAAATACTATGCCAAAAAAAACCCAGTTGAAAGGAGAATATAAGGACCTTTGACTCAAAAGACCTCGCTGGAAAATTGTCATCATTGAAGAGCTGAAGTTTGTTGGCCTTTCAGCTTGGGAGGAGCTAATAAGTTGAAGCAGGAAGCACTGATTCAGCGAATTTCAACTCATCAGAAAGAATAGCCTGAAATATACTACAAATGAACCGGATGCCAAGACTATTCTCCTTTCTAAATACACGATTTAAAATGATAAAGAGAACGTGCATGCATAGCCAATAAACACTTTCACTATAATAGAGTATCACAAATACCACTGGACTGCACTACCTCCCATTGCTCAAGGGCATAGGCATCAAGCTCCTCTAAAGTGGGGAGCCTCACGGTGATGCTTGAAGGCATTGGCTCCCCTGGTAAGACTCCACTGCAGTTCCAATTGTAAAGGTTATAAACTATATAGTTTGGACCATATATGGACTTGAATTGAAATTAACGCGGCATTTAATAAATCTCTACTGATATTGGAAAAATAAACATGAATATATTCAAATGCAATATCATGTAAACGATGTGGAGAGATCAAAAGCAATTCAATTAAGGCATAAATATACAGAATTACATCATAAATGATTATTTTGAAAAGAATACTTCTTATTAACCTAAAGCTCTCAAATACAATCTTTGACCCATCCACCATTCCACCACCAAGAAGTCATTAATAGTGACAACTGACAACCATCAACATATTCACATCAAGATAGCGCAGCTATAATAACTTCCAGGGAAATTACCATTGTCACAAAGAGTTCCCACCACCCTCTTCATCCACAACCGTAATGTCTGGCCCTAACCACTATCACCTATCCACCATCCAAATGCTGCGACCATTGTTAGAATTACAAGCACCACAACGACCTACGGACCACCACCATAGCCATGCTCAGGGTTGGATTTTCTCAGAGGGACACATCTTACAATTTATTTCTAGATACACAAAATAGATCGTCTATTTCAAATTTCTCCTAGCTAAGAAATAGGTTTCTCTAGACTAATGATGCTTGGCAGTTTGTATCTATACCAATCTTTGGGATATAAAACAATTTACAAACGACATATGCAAGATTATCCAATCACACAATCAAGTTTAGCAAACCTAAGGAATTTTGTATAGTAAGACATCAATCAATTACAGTACAACTAATTCAAATAACAAGTGTCAAAGACTACCCTTAGAACAAACCAACATTGAGACCAAAGAGATGCATGGACACTAATGATTGGGTCCTATCATCCTGCTCAACAGGGGACTTGTGATGCTTAACACACATATCAATTTATGGCGTATAAGAAAAATTTGAAAACGAATATGCAAGATCATAAAAAGAAAGCACAATACTCAAGCTTGACCAAATTTAAGGAATATTGTAATGTTAGATATTGATTGATTACAGTGCGACAAAATTAGAATCACATATGTCAATGACAGCCCATAGAAGAAACCACGAAACCGAAGTGATGCAAATACGCTAGTGATTAAGTCCATCATTCTGCCAACAGGGGATTATTCAGAGGCTTTATATCCAACATCTTGAGAGATAATTCATGTGTCACTAACGTAACCTTCCAGGTTTTTGTAACATTTCTTGGCATTCACTGAAAAGTATCTAAATCTCTTAAACAGGGCAGTGTCCCCCCTTTGGTTTTTGAGATTTTTCTACCTCGTCAATATCTACAATCCCATGAGTTAGAAAAACATGTATCAAATATATATTAGCTTAGGATGTCTTGTACACAACTACTATATATTCGACTCAAATTACTTCCTCTTAGACCACTGTTTGTATTAGTACCAATTTTAGTTGCTAATGATTAACATCTATTATCATATGCTTAGATTTCCCAGTTTTGTTATTCCTAATTTTGTACATCAGAAAACTGTTTTGACTTTTGATATATATCCTACTGTATATATAAAGAGGTAATCAAACTAAAATTTGTGCTAGGATTAAGAAGGGAAACATCCATGCATTTGTTTATCAAGTTATTCTGGGATAGTCATGATAAAAAATCTGAACATGTGGCTTATCCAGGAGAAAAGGGCCAATATCTAAGAATTCATACTAAACACTAGAAGATTTCAATGGTAGCACTAGCAAATATCAGGTGACTGCCCACTCGTGACTTGCAACATTTATCATAGAAAACAAGTATTCTCGCCAAAAAGGTGTGTTTTCATAAAATAACATAAAAAAGGAGTACATAAAACTTAGTTATGACAAGCAACAGCTTGATCAAATGATAGATATATGTCAAATGTGATGCTCTCAATACTTTGGATTTGTGTCAAGTGCACCCAAAGGTATAAAAGGGACTTCTATCCCATTCCTCTAATAAAAGTATTCATAAAATGAAAACAGTGCAGAGTCTTGAAAGTACGGATTTATAAGCATGACAACAGAACAATCATCATTGTAATATTGATGATTATATATGCATAACAGCTTAGAGAGAAAGAGGAAGAGAGAGAGAGACTTACCCCTTTACTATGTACTTCTGAAGATTGCTCTGGAACTTGGTATTTAGAAGGTAGCTAATATCCTTTTTCCTGAAAAACAGTAAGAAGAAACCAAACCATATTTATCAAGAACACAATTGTAGAAACCAAACCAATATTTATCAATAACACAAGTGTACAACATAACAATATATCAAATCACAACGACATCCTTTGGATATAAGCTTCAGAATATTGTAAAAACAACAAAAAATTTCAGCATAAATAATAGCATCATTCATCCAGTATCTAATCCATAAATGTCACTGCTTTTTGCCCTCCCTAAACTTGTCGTGCCTAAACCCACAACCCAATTTTTCTAATCTTCAGTATCTTCCAAATACAACTATCAGAAACCATTATTAAATCCATGTACCTAAGCATATATTTTTTAGCTTTGCTCCCATAATACCCTTGTACTATAAAACGTGCATTCGAGATATTAAAACACAATTCAACCCAAGCAATTACCTGTCAATAATTTCACGAAAAACTCTAAGTTGTACCAATCTATCAATTGCAACTCGATGTTTAGAAACTCCATTAGATAGCAACCACTCTTCAATTGCTTTGGCTGGTACAGGCTTTTCAATAAATAATAACTGCAACACATATTTCTTTCCCAATGCTGGCAATGACCTTAACAATAAAAAAAAACCCAAATCAACAATATTACATAAAATTCACTAAAGAAAAAAAAAGCAAATAATTATTGCAAAAATTCAAACCTTAGAACAGCTTCACAAATGAAAGTGTTGTCGTAAAGTTGATCGAGTTTGAATTCAGGTAATGAAGCCACCATGTCCATGAAATTCTTTGCTATGATCTTCACTTGCGGCATCTTTCTACTTCTTTCTCTACTAGTGTTCTCTCCTATGCTGTCAAGGGCGGAGCGAAGCGCCAGGCGCCCAGATTTTTTAAGACCGCCTCCACCGCCCAGGGGGCGCTCAGGCGGCGATCCGATCAGAGCTGGTGTTTTTATCACAGATCTTTCCCCTGAATACGCTTGATCTACATTAGAAGAAGATTTGGATTGATTTAAAAAATTGAAAAGATTAAAAGAAGAAGAAGATTAGGTTTGGCTTTGATTTGAAAAATTAAAAAATTAAAAGAAGAAGATTAGATTTGAATTTGATTTCATATGGATTTAATTAGAGAAGATTAGAACTTAGAAGAAGATTACAAGAAACTTAGAAGAAGCTTTGAGAGTTGCAGTTGCAGCAAAGAACGAAGCAGCAGCAGAGGACGAAGGAACAGCAATAGCAGGAGAGAGAACGAGATTTTTTTTATATGGGCTTTAGGTTTGGGCCGCCCCTGAGCGCATTTCTATGGGCCGCTTTAAACAGAGCGCTGGACCTGAGCGCCGACCAGGCGGCCCAGAGCGTTTTAAGCGCTGATTTCACCTAGCAGAGCGTCCCCCTTCAAAAATAGCGCCTAGGCGGCGCTCAGGCGGCGCCCCTGACAGCATAGGTTCTCTCTTTATTTGGTGAGTAGGGTCAATTGGGTTTTATGCTATCAGATTGGGCTTTACCACAAAAGCCTAAGAAAATACGAAAACCTCGTTCAAACAGACTTTTACAGACCTGTTGGCTGTTCATAAAGAAAATAAGCATTTCTTGATACATTATAAAAAGTTCACTAGTAAAACCCGTGGCGCTGCCACGACTATCATTAATAATTTGAAGATAGTAATATTAAAAATATTATTCTCTTACATTTAATTTGAGGAGTTAGATTAGTAGTTTTATTTTCTTAAAACAGATATTCAGTAGGTGTAACATATATGAATTACATAGGTTATAAAGATGTATCTTTCAATCCAGGAAAACACTATCAATTTACATAAGTTTATACAGACTCATCCACAATACAAAATACAAAAAATTTGAACCTAGAAAGGTTTTTACATATTTTTGAATATTGTATCCTCTTTATAATCATTGAAAGAACTAATCTAACATTAAATGACGTTAACTGCTGCATGTCTTACGTAGATCTAAAAAGGTTGATAAATAAAAGTCAATATAAACTAATTGAGCTTGCAGTGTTGCAGTAAGTATATTATATTCTTGTAGGTGACATAGATTTTCAAAAATAACTTTTGTTGCTAATCCTAAATAAACGAATTGATTTATAAGCACCAAAGTTTTCTACACTGTTTCATAAACATGAAAGCTTTTGAAAAACATGTCATATCATGCATTAATAAAATTGTTGACCAAAATTATAAAGCTTCAATGGATTGATCCACATTATTCTTAAAAATATAATAATTAATCTAATAAACAATATTTTGTAGAGTAAATATCTCTAAGCTCTATGTATCCATTTTAAATTTTTTGTATATCATCTTCTTTTTCATCAGGTCCATTTTGTCCATATATGTATTCTTTTCTTCTTCTGGTGGTATATCTTCTACTGTTGATCTCATTATTTCTATTATTTTCTCATTTCTGATTGTTTCCGAAAAACCATTTGAATACATTATTTATCCATAATAACTTGTAAGTATGCCGTAAAGGTCAGTTGCATACCATCCGCTATGAATACCTTTAAAAATTAGTTATTTCCTATGTTCTATGTGCATCCCTAAGCGAGTGCTTAACGTATTTTGATATAGACAAAAAAACCATCAGTTTGATGTTATTAAAATTACAACATATAAAAAAGGTACCAACATTAAAAATACATCACTGATACGTCGATTCTCTTTTTGACATTTTGAACCTATAAAAAAAATTAAAAAAAAAATTGATAATTTAGATATCAGAATTATTATAACTTCTTGTTTCATTATAACAGTTATGGATACTTTTAAAACGACACTATTAATGCAATCTGGATGAAGTTACTTGGGCATGTTCATCATATGAATAATGTTTTCAACCAGATCGACTTGAAAGGTGTACTTGGTAACTGGCCAAAGCTGAATGGCTGAACATTGAGGCTGCTGGTTTGGTCAATACCCCCACAAAGTTGTCCTATGGCGTACTTCGCGAGCTAGGAATCAAAAAATTTTAATGGGGGTGGAGACTAATGTAAATAACCTGGTAAAAAGTATTAAATTCTCAATGTGGGCATGGCTGGAGGTCTTAAGGGAGGCCGGGGACAGAGCTGAAAAAAACCTGCAGAACTCATACAAAAGTTTGTGATGATTATGATTTTCACGCCATTCCATGACTTATTACTTGACACTTTGATGCTAACAGCTAATTACAATATTTTGTTTTTTCAGATCCGACTATGAGCAAGAAAGGGAGCAAGGGGAAAAGTTGTAATTCATACAAAAGTATTCGTCTCAAGCTTGTTTGAAAGGATGCTTTAGATTATCAACTCTGACTCTATATGCGCATGAATATCTTCTAGTAATAGCACACATTGTATGGACCGGCAAAACTTAGTTGATGTACATTGAGCTAGGTTGGAACACTGGGAGGTGGACTGTGATTGATTCTGCTCAGGTCTGTGACTGAAGGGAAGTGGAACTGCTTATTATACCTGTGCAGTTTTAGTGAAGGTGGGAATGCAGGTTGCTGATAGCTTAAGTAGTTTACTGGCTTTGCGGGATGTTAGAACACCAGAAATATATATGCTCAACTTATATATATATATATTGTTCGGCCTAATGGAATGACACATGTACAACCCAACCACAATCGGCAACTCAGGTGTTCGCCGATAAAATAAGTGTACATATATGAATTCTACATATGATATACGAAGTGTGCCCATACTATCTGGTCTGGCATTCAGCCATCGACAATTGGTCATATTGTTACACACATAGAAACAAAGACTACTTAGCTCATTCTTCTTGTCTTTTGAATGCCACCTAATCATCCTTAAAATTGATATATCTCAGACCCATTCTCAATCATGAATATAAATAGGACATATTAACATTGAGGATTTCTATTAAGATATACGATCATAATAAGCTTAAACCAAGAGAACAACCAAAATATAATATATCTTATACAACTAATTGTATCTGACAGAGTCTACTCATTGAGGGCCTTTGAAGATCAACGAAAATGACAAAAAGTATTCCATGAACAGATGAAGGTTGCACACATAACTCCAAAACAAAATTGTTGACTTCTAATGCCTTAAGATTTAACTGAGCTTGTAATTAATCAGCCTGCATTGAAGGAACAAAAGATAGCTAATGATAGCTTTTCAAAGATAAAACTCGAGAAATCTACTTAAAAATACACACCTCCTGGAGTCATGGTCACTTAATGTAATAGTATTCAGGTGTCAGCATGGAAACCTTCGTCAAGGGCTTTACATGAAATGAAAGAAGAGGTTTGGTTCTCTTGAAGGTAAGCTTTAATCATTTACTCTTTGTTTTATGGTTCTGCAGAAAATATTTTTTGTTCATAACTGTCGCATGACTTCACGTACAGGCACAATTAGGCAGATGTAACATGTGGGTTGCCTTACTGAATCATAAAGAAATGAAGATGGATACATTTTTAATCCATTAATTGCACCTTTCTTCTTTTCTACAATGTAGACTAATGAAGCAGTTATAAAAGAAACTGATATCTATGTCTTTGTAAACTCTTCGAATTTGAAATGAAGGGGAAGATAGACTAAATTGTGAACAGCAAGTCAACTTAATCAGAAATCATTTCAATAAAAAAAAAAAAATACAAATTACAACAAACTTATTTATAAATCTTGTATTTATAAAAATACAAATGCCAAACTTATTCATTATATGACTTTGATAATGGGAATGGACAATGTCGAAATACTATTGATTGTTTAATATAAACCTTCCATAGCAAACAAAGCTATTACTCCAGTCAGAAGAGAGTTCATTGGTGAATGAGATGATAAACTGAACTGAAAGCAAAGAAAGCAAACCCTCATACAACAATGAAAGTAACATGTTATCTATTCAGTATTCTTTGGGCAGAATTTTATTAGTGCCAACTGCCACATAATTGAAGAATGGAATTGCGGAAAGATTGTAAACTAAATTGTAAAGTACCATATACATTGTGAAGTTTACCTGAAGAGTTGTGCTACAAAGAGAACCTCAGTTTCTGCAATTTTGCTGACAGTGAATTCTATTGAGCTTCTTTCAAAATATGCTTTCAGAAGTATTAATTTCAGTTGATAAATGTGAGGATATAAATGACACCTACGTGAATGTAAAGAAATAGTGCAGATAAGCTACCTGTTTAAACCAAATCATCATATAGGAAGTCAACAAACTACCTCAAGTGTCCTCACCACAACTTCCATTTTCGCTTTCTTATGATTTTCCCGGGCCATTATTTTGATGTCTTCATGTTTATACCTAATATAATACTAATAATCAATATCGATGTGCAAACTACAAAAATGTGGACTCCATAAACGAATCCTCTAAACAGTGATTCAAGTTGTGGAAAATCATCATTTAGAGAAAAGGCAGAAAAAATAAACTAAGCAAGTAAATATAGAAATGTAGATATGCGGCTTTTCACTGATAGTGTTTTTAATTTGTAAGGGGTACTAAACCTATAATAAAAATTAAAGAATTGAATGACAAATAATACCCCAAGAGGATGATATATTGCCCTATCAGACTGTCCACATTTTTGTTTTTTAGTAGCAATACTAACTGGGGATGAATTGGAACTGCCTCTAAGTATATTGAAAGTGCCCAAAAGACCTGCAGAAAATCAAAGCATAAATATATATGATGCTGGGAAATCTGGGGAACATGTTGATGTGGGGATGTAGCTAATTTGAAACGGAAAACACATTGACTAAGAAAGTCTACCAAGTCCGTTGACTAAAGATACACATTGATGGTTAAGGAAGCACGTACAGTCTTAAAGCCTCTATTCTTCATGAGAACTTATAACATTGTCATTAAATATTCATAGTAGATCATTCCACATGTCATCAACACTCAACCTTGGATTATAATGAAACAACCCTTATAATTCACAAATTTAACCGCAACTGTGAACCTCCTTCATTTTGTTCATAACCTCAACAGCCTTGTATACTTACCTTTATGGCAAAGATCACAAATGACAGTGTCGCAACAGTTACTACATAAAATCTGACATCTCCAATCTTAAATCCCTTAGAGCATTCCCAATGCAAGGTGGATTTTGGAGGTGGGGTGGATAAATCCACCTTGTAGCCTAAAAGAATGTCCCAAGGGGAGGTGGATTTTGGGGGTGGGCTGCCCACAGGTGGATTTGAAGGTGGATGAATCCACCTTCAAATCCACCTGTGGGTGGTAGAACCGGACGGCATGTTACATGCCGTCTGTTTTTTTTTTAAAGTTTACGTAGTGTTTTCAAAGTTTTGGACTCTCGGACGGCATGTCACATGCCGTCTCCCTATTTTTTTGCAAAAAAAACATGGGACGGCATGTCACATGCCTGAAAAACTACAAATAGTGCTAGTATAACAAATGTGAATTCAAAACAATCAAACAAACAATACACGGAGAGTAAATAACACACAGAAGTTTTTAACGTGGTAAAACCCAAACTGGGAAACGTCCACGGTTGTCCTCGCGACAACAAAATAATCCACTAGATGAAAAGAGATGTACAAACCTATCAACTACCTGCACTCACTGCGAGTTGATACTCCTGGTTATCTCTAACACCTTGACTTCACCAGAGCACCTTGATGTACGCACAAGACACTCGACTTCTTGATGAACACACAAGAAGACTCGAAGCCGAATTCACAATAACTCTTCAAGATCACAAAGATATGAATTGGGAAAAGGGGGAAGAAAGGGAATTGAGTTCAATAGCCACAAACAAATTCACTATCACAAACCTAACCAAAACACATGAACAAGGAGAAGGATGGACGGCCAAAGAACTGCCTTGTTCTGTAGAAGAGAAACCTTATTTATACTTAGGGTTGAAAACCTAGGAAAATGGGCCGAAACTGTGCAAACCGACTTTGGACGTTCGTACGTCGATATGACGTTCGAACGTCGCCACACAAAAATAAGCCTGCTGCCTAACATGACGTACGAACGCTCTAAACCGGTACGTACGTCTCCATACGAAAACACGTCTGCTGACTACCTGGACGTACGAACGTCCTAACCGAGTACGTACGTCCTGACCAAAAGAAGTTTGCTGCTTCAGTGAACGTACGTACGTCCTAACTCGGTACGTACGTCCAGACCCTAATAACTTTCCCTAGACAGACCTAAGAGACACAAGGACACGAGACGACCATGCGTACATCTTGGTTTTCCTAACAATGAATTCAAGGCGAGATAACCAAAGACACTTTGTCACAAAATTGATGTCAAACCACTTCGTGCCGGTTTCAATCTCCCCCTTTGACATTGATTTTGTGACAAAAACCTATGACTCTAATAGCACTTATAAAACGTGCTTACAATCCCAAACCATGGCATTTATAAAGCATGCCTACAAAAACACTCAAAATAGAAACACATAACAAGTCACCAATTCTTGTTATCCAGCTTTAGGAAGATGCTTGAACCATCAGAGATCGAACGGAAGCAATCAAAGATTCAACAGAAGTTCCTTCGAGCAACTCCCCCATACGTGTAGCATACCTGAAACATGACCCAAAAATAACCTAACAACAAGAAGACGATTGTTAGTAATTAGAGTCATAAATATATCTCCCCCTTTTTGTCACAACAAGTGAACAAAATAACCAACCAATAAATAAAAAGAATAACAATAAACCAATAACCAAGAAGAAGAAATCAATACCAAACAAAGAATATAAGACAGATAAAAATATAAAACTAATCCACCTATTAAAAGTTCAGAAAACAACTAATAACCAAACAAATGAATCCATAACAGAAAACAATAATGCTTGAATTAACGAAGCATGGAGAAGTAAGCTTCCACACGAGCCGAAGTCTAGTCCACCGAGCGATCATATGAACATAAAGCTTAAGATAGGACATAAAGCTTTCGCACGAGCCGAATAGCTATTCCACCGAGTGTGCACAGGACTATCAGCACTCGTACAAAATAACTCCCCAATTCTGCTATCCAAGCCACAGTCGGTAAGAGGAGCAGCAAGTCCTGGAACCCTCGGGTATCCAACCAATTCCAAGATGTGATTCTGAAGATGTCCCGGTAGCCTCTCCCAATGATTGATATGAACCATGCATGAAGGAAGTAAAGGTCGATGATCATAGTCATACCCATGAGGAACGCGACATAAACGACAAACCTTAGCATTGTTTTTGTACTCCATGACCATAAACGACACATACCCAACAGCCGGAACAAAAACTCCATGAAGTGCAAATTCTGTCATAGGAAATTCTGAAGAACAAAGATATAACTAGAAAGAGATAAGAAGATACAATAGGAGAAAGAGAGGAGAAGACTCCCTATTTATAAGAAAAATAGGAGTAAACATATCATGGGCCCAAAAAGAAAGGTCCATTACCTCAGAAAAAATTTACTGCAAAACAAGGAAACCAACTTGAGCTAACATGAAAATAGCAATATCCAAGAACATCCTCAATACCAAAGAAATAGAAACAAGCTGCTTGAAAGAAGCAATAAACAACCACCAAAGAAGAAGAAGAAGAAGGGAAAGACCAAAGAAAAGACATTGAGGGAAGATGAAGACTTCCTATGTTCGTGCAAGAAACAAGAAGTGAGCACGATTGATGTAACAGTAAACCTTTGGTTCAAACAAAATTTGAATTTAAACACAAATTGGCCGGACTGTATCAGGGACGTTCGTACGTCCTAAAGACGTTCGTACGTCGGGACTAAAGAATAAAACATCTGTCAGACCCTACGTTCGTACGTTCTAATAACGTTCGTACGTTGGAAATAGATCTGCCCACTTCAACGTTCGGACGTCATCACAGCGTTCGTACGACCCCCTTCTTCCTTTTTTTTTTTTTTTTTTTTTTTTATAAAAATAAACCACATAACCCGAAAAGCCGATATTGAGAGACATCACAAGAAAATACTTCTACTTATCATACGAATTCCATTTACAACCGAATATAGTTTAACCAATCCTCAACCACAAGAGAATGCAAAAGCAAAGAACGACATCATACACCATGACATGGTAGTTACTAGAATGATGCAAGTATGTAGAAGAACCTGATAGACCAATACCAAACTAAAGACATGAACATATAGAATATTGAAGGTCACTTGCAACCAGCCCAAAAACACACACTATTGTTTTTCTTCTTGTCCTTCAACTAGACAAATGCGAAAGCCACTATTCATTTTTTTTTTTTTTTTTTTTTTTTTTTTTTGTTGTAAACCATTGAAACAGATGCCATTCCCGTGTGAGAGTATGAAATATCTCCATCTTTTACCAGAACACGAGGGTAGGGTGTAGCCTACATCTTTTCGGCAAAACACACTCAAGAAGTGCAATACCATGATAACGTGCAACACAAGAACTAACATCTCTTGAGTGCAACCGTCAGAGCATGACCCTCACAGCCCCAACGTGTTCTTAGCCAAATGAGTATGCTCTCAAGACATTCAAATGGCTGGGGATTTTGTGAGTCATTGACCACTTACAAGAGGTGAGAAAAAAAATAAAAGGAAACAACGATCATACGAAAACACCCATGGAAGACTGGAGTTAAACATGTATTGAAAATGTCAAGCCCACCACATTGCAATGCATCATGCAAGAAACTACCAATACGAAGAGAGTATAATGTAACCCTACACCTATGCATGACACAAAGACAGTTGAGAACGCCAAACTAGAAACATTTGTAAAATGAAATCCACACAATAGAGAATGTAGTATGTCCTCAAAAACAACCACAATAATAATAAACACCAAAAACACCGAATCTAAACATCCTAACCACAATGACAATACCAGAAAGAAACAGAAAGTAACAAAACAATTAGGGAAGAGTTACAACCCCAATAGACTTACGCAAGGAATGGAATCGGCTTGCATCAAGAGGTTTTGTAAGAATATCTGCTAGCTGATGTTCAGTAGGAATGAACTCCATTACTATATCACCCTTTTCGACCGCCTCACGAAGGAAATGGTGACGAATGTCAATATGCTTTGTGCGTGAGTGTTGAACAGGATTCTTGGAAATGCTAATGGTACTGGTGTTATCACAGAATAGGTCCATCGCCTGCTGTTGAATGCCATAATCTCGAAGCATCTGACGCATCCACAGAAGTTGAGTACAGGCACTAGCTGCAGCTATATACTCAGCCTCACATGAAGAGATGGATACAGATGATTGTTTCTTGCTATGCCAGGAAACAAGATTATTCCCAACATAGAAACAGCCACCACTGGTACTATGACGATCATCAAGATTACCACCCCAATCAGCATCACAGTAACCTGCCACAACACTATTCGTATCTCTGGTGAACCATAACCCATAGTCAAGAGTGCTAGCAACATACCGAATGATACGCTTAACCGCAATGAGATGAGATTCTTTAGGGTTAGCCTGAAATCTTGCACATACCCCAACACTATAAGAAATATCTGGACGACTAGCAGTGAGATACAAGAGACTACCAATCATACTCCGATATTCACGAATATCAACAGACTTACCCATAATATCCTTACCAAGACGTACCCTCTCACCCATGGGAGTATCTTGACCACTGGAAGTGCTGAGACCGAATTTTTTAACCAATTCTTTAGCATACTTTGTTTGAGAAATGAATGCTCCATGATCAAACTGTTTGACCTGTAAGCCAAGAAAGAAATTTAGTTCTCCCATTAAACTCATTTCAAATTCAGAGCTCATTAATTGAGAGAAAGATTCAGAAAGACTTGGGCACGTTGACCCAAACACTATATCATCCACATAGACTTGGGCGAGAAGAACATCAGTATTCTTTCGCAGTATGAACAGAGTCCGATCAACACTGCCACGAACAAATCCTTTTCCCAGTAAGAAGGAGGTCAGACGTTCATACCAAGCCCGAGGAGCCTGCTTTAACCCATACAGTGCTTTTTGCAATTTGAAGACATGATTCGGAAAAGTGTGATCCACAAACCCTTTAGGTTGTTCAACATAGACCTCCTCATTAAGAATACCATTGAGAAATGCACTTTTGACATCCATTTGATACAACTTGAAATTCAAATGGCATGCCATAGCAAGAAGAAGCCTGACAGATTCCAACCTAGCCACGGGAGCAAATGTCTCTCCATAGTCAATACCTTCAATTTGACTGTAGCCCTGAGCCACGAGCCTTGCCTTGTTGCGCACAATCTGTCCGAACTCATCCAATTTGTTTTTAAAGATCCACTTGGTGCCAACCACATTAGTGTGAGTAGGTCTAGGAACCAACGTCCAGCCATCACTACGCTTAAACTGACCGAGTTCTTCCTGCATAGCAACTAGCCAATCATCATCAATAAGAGCATCAGTAACATTTTTAGGTTCAAGAGAAGAGAGATAACAAACATAATGAACACAATTTGTCTCCTTGGCCCTCCGACGAGTCAGACGCTGATCATTAATATCCCCAATGATATCCCCTAAGGAGTGATATTGTTTGACACGAGGTGAGGCTAGATTGAACACACTTTCAGGGTCAGCAGGAACAGTGGAGAGATCTGAAGACACATCAATCACATCTGGTGATTGAACTACATCATCCGGTGTGAGCACAATACCGGTCCCACTAGGCACGTCCTCTGCAGCATCAGAAGGTTTAGTACCACTATTGCCATTATCAGGTGATGATAACGATATGGAAGACATGTCAGCTGGGTCTGACACGGGTGAGAGAACTGTGACATCCTGTGTACCAGTGGAAACAGAAGAGTCAGATGTAATAGTGTCATCAACAACAACATTAAAGGATTCCATGACCTTGCGAGTGGTGTAGTTAAACACTCGAAAGGCTCTACTGTTAGAAGAATAACCAAGTAAAAGAGCTACTTCACCTCGACTATCAAACTTGGACAGACTTTGTCTGTCCTTGCACACATAGCACAAGCTACCAAAAACTCGCATATATTTGAGATTCGGCTTCTTACCATACCATAGCTCATAAGCAGTTTGTGTGGTACCAGATCTTAGGTATACACGGTTCATTATGTAACAAGCAGTATGAACCGCTTCCGCCCAAAACTTGGTTGGAACATCCTTTGCATGCAACATAGCACGAGCCATTTCCTGAATAACACGATTTTTCCTTTCAGCGACTCCATTTTGTTGCGGAGTGTATGGAGCCGAAAATTCTTGCCATGTACCATTTGCAATACAATACTCAATCACACCTGTGGCTGTGAACTCACCACCTCTATCGCTTCTGATATATTTAATTTGAGTGTCTTTCTCGTTCTGAATACGAAGGCATATTCCCTGAAACTCAAGAAACGCATCAGATTTTTCACGCAAGAATGATACCCAGGTAAAGCGAGTGTAATCATCAACCATAACCAAGATGTATCGTTTGCCTCCTAGACTAGGAGTACGAGTAGGACCCATCAGATCCATGTGTATGAGTTCTAAAGGAGAGGATGTGGTTATGGATTTTTTCTTGGAATGTGGACTACGTATCTGTTTACCTAGTTGACACCCACCACACACAGTGTCTCGATTTCTTCCAAGTCTAGGAACTCCCTTAATATATTCATTCCGAGTGAGATTGTCCAGGTGTTCAAAGTTGACATGACCTAGTCGTTGATGCCACAATAGACCTTCATTTAGTTTGCTAGGTAAGCAGTTCATGCTAGATGCAACCGGCTGAATGGCATAGCAATTATCCAATGTTCGTTTACCTGTCATGATACACTTACCCGAACTATCAAGCACGGAACATATATTTTTGGAAAAATTAACAGTATGGTCAGTATCACACAGTTGGCTAATACTGATCAAATTCACACGCAAACCATCAACTAACAAACAAACATCATTCGGAGATAAACCAATACCAGCGACAAATCCCTTACCAATCACAGGAGAGCTCTTACCATTCCCAAAAGTAACACTTCCACCATCTATAGCAGTAACGGAGGAGAAAAGTTTGGCATTACCTGACATATGTTTTGAAGCACCACTATCAAGTAGCCACTCAGTATCCGAACTTGAGACATGAAGAGCAGTGATCGCCACATTCGAAACATTTCCTGCAAAATTACAACGAAAAGAGTAAGAGGCATATGGATAAGATGGATAATCATACGACGGCTGTGAGAACCGCTTCCATGATTGTGGAACATGAGCAGCCACACCACACTGCGAAGCCCAATGTCCAAACTGTCCGCATAGTGAGCACGACATTTGACGCTTCCTTCCCTGAGGCGGAACACGCCTGAACAGTTTCCACTTGCGCCGGATGCCAACCGTGTCCACAGAGTGATGAATGTCGGACTTTTTGGTAGGAGGATAGGGCAACAGTGGAGGTAATTCAGAAGATGACAACCCATTGCACTTTTCGAGCAACTGAAGGCGAATCAACTCCTTTTTGACCTTGTCTAGTTCTGAGGACACAATCTTATACCGCGCTTCCCATTCGACCTTGTCATGCTCAAGAGCAGCAAGATTACCCAGTAAAGCCACTTTATCAACCTGCCATGATACAGGTTCCCTGTCCAGAATTGACATAGACGAGGAACTAGAAGACAATAAGTCAAGTCTGTCCTGAAGAATACAATTTTGTGCTTCCAACCTTAGGCATTCCTTTCTGGATAACCGGTATAGAGTAGCCCAATCATTATTGTCCACCAGAATCAAATCCCTGTCACAATTACTAGAGCATTCTTTACTGTCAGTTGACTGCTCATCAGACATTCGAGCAACAACCGAGACATGTGTCTTACCAGAGTAATCCATAGCACTATTGATCGTTGGCGTGAGCCTTTACGCTCCTTAACCAGCCCCCAGCGACTGATACCAATTGAAAAACTACAAATAGTGCTAGTATAACAAATGTGAATTCAAAACAATCAAACAAACAATACACGGAGAGTAAATAACACACAGAAGTTTTTAACGTGGTAAAACCCAAACTGGGAAACGTCCACGGTTGTCCTCGCGACAACAAAATAATCCACTAGATGAAAAGAGATGTACAAACCTATCAACTACCTGCACTCACTGCGAGTTGATACTCCTGGTTATCTCTAACACCTTGACTTCACCAGAGCACCTTGATGTACGCACAAGACACTCGACTTCTTGATGAACACACAAGAAGACTCGAAGCCGAATTCACAATAACTCTTCAAGATCACAAAGATATGAATTGGGAAAAGGGGGAAGAAAGGGAATTGAGTTCAATAGCCACAAACAAATTCACTATCACAAACCTAACCAAAACACATGAACAAGGAGAAGGATGGACGGCCAAAGAACTGCCTTGTTCTGTAGAAGAGAAACCTTATTTATACTTAGGGTTGAAAACCTAGGAAAATGGGCCGAAACTGTGCAAACCGACTTTGGACGTTCGTACGTCGATATGACGTTCGAACGTCGCCACACAAAAATAAGCCTGCTGCCTAACATGACGTACGAACGCTCTAAACCGGTACGTACGTCTCCATACGAAAACACGTCTGCTGACTACCTGGACGTACGAACGTCCTAACCGAGTACGTACGTCCTGACCAAAAGAAGTTTGCTGCTTCAGTGAACGTACGTACGTCCTAACTCGGTACGTACGTCCAGACCCTAATAACTTTCCCTAGACAGACCTAAGAGACACAAGGACACGAGACGACCATGCGTACATCTTGGTTTTCCTAACAATGAATTCAAGGCGAGATAACCAAAGACACTTTGTCACAAAATTGATGTCAAACCACTTCGTGCCGGTTTCAATGCCGTCCGGTTTTTCTAAAAATCCACTTTCTCTCTACAAGAGTCCACCTTCCCTTGGGAACTCTCCACCTTGTAGAGTTTCACCTTGAATCAACAAGGTGGATTTTGCTTAGGTGGACCTACGTGGCGCCTACGTGGAGGTGAATTTATCCACCCTGCATTGGGAATGCTCTTATGAAGGTCAATGTTGGTTTCATTTTTTTTTTTTTTTTTAGAACACCAGAAAATAGCCACATTTCTTTTACATGATCCCATTGCGGTACACACAACAGCCACAATGGCAGATGTGAAGAAGACACAATCTATTCATGAAGGTATAAGCTAATGTTTTGAAATCTCAATAATAAAAAAAAAGATACTTTGATCCCTACTTTCAGATGATTACCTAAGCTACTTACTCATGTTTTGAAGGATCGTACCTAGGAACGAAAAGAAAACATTAACTAATAATAGCTGAAAGATTGCCTAAAGGTGGTCGGTCTCTTTGGATGTACTGCAAGGGAATGACAGTCAGACTCTCCGGCATTATAAGTAGTGCATTTTGCATGTTAATATTTTTTTTAATTAAAGCAAACAGAAGAGTACTAAACCATATTCCAGTTGAAATGGTATATATAGATGCCTATTTAAAAATATAGATGCCTATGATATATAGTGAAGAACAACAACAACAACATTATAAAGAACACCGAGTAATATGGAAGCCGAGTAATATGGTAAGAATCTGGACATCAGATACGCAGCCTTAATCTAAAATGTGTATTGCTCTATCAGTGTATGAAAACACAGCAAGTCAAGGTGTTCTCATTTATAATAGGGGTGGGCAAAAAATCGGAAAACCGGAAAACCGAACCGAAATAACAGGTCAAAAACTGGTCAAAACTGTGTTGACTAAGAACCGAAGGAAACCGAACCAAACCGAGCACATTCAGTCCAGTTCCAATTCCTGTTTATTTTGCTCGGTTTAAACCGAACCGAACCGAAATAAATATATATAACAAACCCAAACCTAAATGGACTTACCGACAGTAGACTTGTAAACAACACAAAATACAAAAGAAAGCCCACATAAATTCCAAAAGTCCATTTACACAGAAGTATTCTACACTCTGGAGAGTGCAAGTATTAATTAGGACTCAAAAGTCAATAGTTCAACAAGTTTCAACTTCTGTTTGTATGCTTCTACACCTAACCTCTTTCTCTCTCTACTTTCTCTTCTCTTCTCTTCTATCAACAACTCCGACAGAACAGATATATATATAGAGAGAGAGAGAAAGAAAAACAAATCTATCTCTTTCTCTCTCTTCAATTCAAAGTTTCAAACTATCTTTAACCAGATCTCGTTTAAGTTTTAGGGATTTTGTAAATCAAATTGATTTGATCGATGGGGAAAGGAGGTTCATTGAATGAAAGTGTTGTGAAAAAGATTATGTTATCATATGCATATGTAGGAATATGGATCTTCTTGAGTTTTACTGTTATTGTATATAACAAGTATATTTTAGACAAGAAGATGTTCAATTGGCCATTTCCTATATCTCTAACTATGATTCATATGATTTTCTGTTCATCAATTGATTTTTTAGTGTACTGTTGGGTTATTAAAGCCCAAAATATAAGCCCAAATTAAAGCCCAAACCGAAAACCGAACCGAACCGAACCGAATTGAATCGGTCCAATCCAGTCCAGTTCTATCAATAAATTTACAGTTCTTTAAACCCAACCGAACCGAATTAGTATGCACAGTTCAGTTCCAATTTGGTGAGAAACTTGAACCGAACCGAACCGTGCCCACCCCTAATTTATAAATCGAAATCAAGCTCGCCTAGAATTGTTAGGCATTCTTTTAATTCAACATATTATATAAGTTCTTAGGTTTGTTTCAGGATTAAATTGGTTAATTTTGATTAATATAAAATTTGAACATGTTTTCACTAATTTTGCAAAGATAAGATAGATGAGGAAGAAAATAAGTAGAAAGTACCTGAGAAGAGGGGACAAAGAAAAGATAGAATTCTTGAGATTTAGAGCACAATTATTTGTTGATGAGCGTCGATATTGATTCCTGAAAAACCCTTTAAAACCTGATTAATGAGAGTTAATTAAGATTGCCAACTAAAACTAAATCAAACAAATCAAATGAATTGTATAGATCCTATCCAGATCCTATCCAATATCAATGAGAAATAAAAAAAACAAATTCTATTGGTTTAATAGTACTATTGAACTTTAAGTTGTATAAAAGATATATGGATGGAATATTCTGTAAACAAAAAATCGGCTGCAATATACATCTTAATATTCTACTTAGATATATAAGTTAGAATATTCACCATGAATGACAACTTGACTTATGCATGAAATTTGATTTGGTTTTCAATACATGCAATGACTTAAGTTATGAGTTTTAGAACTGGTCAGATCTGTTCACCTTATAAATGAAGCACAACCTACATAATCATGATTATTTCCAGTTGTGCAATCCCTTTACTCCATGCCAAATAGCAATTATGACATCTAGATGAAATTTATACATGGGCTACGACTCATATATAAATTGATACATCTGAGTAATCTCGTAACATCATTTTCAGATATATCCTTCAAAATTAACAGACTGGAGTGGGATGTGAAAGCTTGGCTGCATTGAGATCAGTAGGACAGGGATTCACACATTTAAAGCATAGTAGAAAGATGGTTAATGTGCAGTGATGCAAGTTCGTATTTTTCCACTAAAATGTGCAGTGTCCCATATACATTACAAATTAGAAAGAGTTGGCATTAAACTCTTCCAACTGTTCAGTTTCATTGTTGCTAAGAGAGGAGAGAGGCACACAGATCGCAGATTGTGAGATTGTTGTTGATGATGATGATGATGAGAGGAGAGAGATGTGCAGGAAAACTTGAGAAGATTGATGATTGAAGATGATGATAAATTAATAGATCAAAGATGTGAATGACTTACAATCAGTACCTTCTGCGAAGCTATAGCATTGTAGCAAGTTCCCCTTAAGTAAATTTGGCAGTAGCAACAGTAATCAAAAGAAATTGCCATAGAGAAATTATCATGTTCAACTGTTAGAGAAAGAGTGAAAGAAATAATTCAATTATGTTGCTCCGAACATGTGTATGAACTAACCAATTTCAGTCCAGCAAAAAAAAAAAACCTAAACGATTTCAAATTTAAATTGTTCAGTTAACCTTTTACTACAAAATTAATCTAAAACAAAAACAAAACCAATCAACCAAAATTAAATTTAAAACACAAATAGGTTGTTTCCAACTATTTTGATTGGATAATTATCTTCAAATTAAGCTACTGTATTTGTTCATATTTCAAATTAGTGATTAACTTAGAAGTGCTAACCTGTTCATATTAAGATCAGAGCTAGTTCAAACAAATTGAGCTTGCCTCATCTGTTTATTGATCTTTTAATGGGACATGTCACGTTATTGATTAATCATATTACGATGACTGATCACCACGCACCAGTCTGTCCATGTATACATGGGGAGATTCAGGAAAACATTTTGAAGTGATTTAATTGTTAATACATAATCTATTATCTAACTAACTCGAAATTAACCTAACTATCAAACACAAAAACACTCGTCTGCAATTGTTATGAGATAGGAAATTGGTTTGATTGAAGGAGAGAAGAGGTTTATAAGAGAGGACATACCTTATGATGATGAAGACCGTTGAAGAAGATGATATCGAGGAATACGATGTTTTAACAAAATATTTGTATTAGCAAAATATTTGGGCACGACCTTAGAAAATCGATCAAGAATAAAGGATTTAATCCTAGTCAAACTAAGCACCATTTGCTAGTTATAATATAGATTAAAGAGTCAAACTATGCAACCGATGCTTTTGCAGCATTGTCTAACTCAAACACTTAGATTTGATTGTATGCGCAAGATGTTGCTCTAGGTATGAAAAATGTACAACAGTCCATAGACCCCAAAGAATGAAAAAGAAGAAGAAGAGAACAACTCTTCAAAGTTGTTTCTTTGTTAAGCCTCATCTCTGTTTGTTTGTTTTTTTGTTTCTTTCTTTCTTTCACAACCCTTTCTCTTCAAAGGGCAAGATAACTATAGTTAATTAGTTAGTATACAATGGCAAATCAACTACCTGCTAGTGTTATAAAAATGATGTTAAATCACCGAAAGATTTCTCATGAAGGTGAAAGTCAATCTTTCTCTGCTAGTCCAGGCCGGAGAAGAAATTATTTGCATCAAATCAATGGTGTAAATTTTCAATATGGGCACTATCAATTTCTCACACATTTAGATAAAAAAATGAAATAAAATAAAATTTATCAAATGCAAATGTGAAACCTCTTTACTTGATTGGAAAAAATCTATTTGTTCTTGAATTAAACACAACCATTGCATTGATCAATGTGGCTAAGAATCACTCAAAAAAAAAAAGTTTGATTTAAAGAAAACAAACACCGAGGTTGAAGATGAGTTTACCTGATGAAGATGATGATTTTTTAGACCTAAGCTTGTGTCATGTCCCATGAGTAAACATGTGTCATTCTATTATTTAGCAAGGGTACTTTAGTCTATTCATAATAGCTAGGGTTAGAGTGGCACGTGGTACCAGAGTAAGAGAGATATATAATGTAAGAGAATAGTTGCTGAAAGAAAGGAATGATGAGTATTGTAATGAAGGCTCTGTTCATCTGAACTAGAGAGGGATATCAATTCCAATGAATTCTCTTATTTTCCATTAATTCATTTTGAAACTATTAGATCTGTTACATTTGGTATCAGAGCAGTTCGACTTGGATTAAAGTATGGTGGAGAGTAATCGAATTAAGGAGTTGGATCAGGTTACCAAGGATCACACTAGTCAATTGAATGACCTTAGAAATCAAATCACTAAGCTGGGAAACCAGTTTACAGAGGATTCCGAACTAAGGAAGGCGGCTGAGAAGAGATTTGATGATAGATTGGACGAATTGTTTGGGTTATTAAACCCTAATGGTAGAAAGGGCAAAGAAAGACAAGTAGAGGCAGAAGGAAGTTCCAAACAAGGAGAGTTATATGGGGAAAATGCAGATCTGTTGTCGATTCGAAGAAATCATTTCCAAACCAGATCGATTGGAGAACAACCTGCTAACTTTCTCAAACCACCCAAGGTTGATTTTCCTAGATTTGATGGAAATAATCCTAGGGTTTGGTCTCGGAAGTGTGATATGCATCCGGTGGCGGAGAATCAAAAGGTGGCTATTGCTTCCTTGTATTTAGAAGGAAAGGCAGACTCATGGTTTTTGGATTACCAAGAAGGTCGAGATGTGATTAAGTGGGAAGAATTAGTGGAAGACTTGTGTGTTCGATTTGAGGATCTGAGTCAGTGGAACTATATTGGGAATTTTAACAAACTAGTCCAAACAGGAACAATAGAGGAGTATTATGAACAGTTTGAAGAGCTAAAGTCACTGATGGTGAGTAAAAACAAACACTATACCACTGAGTATTTTGTGCTCAGTTTTTTAAGTGGACTAAAGGAGGAAATTAGAAGATTAGTAGAGATGTTTAAACCAGATACCTTAAATGAAGCCTACAACTTAGCAAGAAGGCAAGAAGGTGTGGTAGGAGCTAGGAACCCAGGACCCGTAAATAGAACCTTAAGCAGTACAACTTCTTACTTCAAAACTTCCACAAATCCATCAACCCCTTCATTCCTTACTAGCTCATCCAACCTCAAACCTATCAACACAACCAAAACTAATCCTAACAGCTACTAACTACCACAACAAACCAATCCACCTATTCCTTCAAAATCCCAAACCACCTACCCACCAATTAAACGTTTAACCCCAGCCCAAATGAGTGTTTGGAGTGAAAAAGGGTTGTGTTACAACTGCGATGAGAAATTCAAACCTGGTCACAAGTGCAAAAGCCAACAACTGTTTATGTTAATCACCGAAGGAGGAGAACAAAAGGATTTAGTAGAGGAGACAACTTGGAATGATGAAGATACTCTAGAAGATATTGGGTTGGAGATATCAGTGAATGCTCTCATGGGTCAAACATGTCAGAACACTATAAGATTGAATGGCTTCATCAAAAAGAAAAAAATTTCCATTCTCATCGATTCTGGTAGCAATAACAGTTTTGTCACACCTCAAATTATTAGAGAGACTGGGTATCCTACAGTACCTACAGTTCGAATGCTGGTACAGGTGGCTAATGGAGCCAGGACAGTCAGTAAAGCTGTTTGCAAGGATCTGCAATGGGAAATACAAGGATATAAATTCTCTTTCGACATTAGAACCCTCTTTGTGATTGGCAATGACATGGTGTTAGGGGGAGATTGGTTAAAGACACTGGGGGATATAGTCTTCAATTTTGAAAAGTTAACAATGGCTTTCAAATACAAAGGGCAAAGTATTAAGCTGCAAGGGCTGAGAGACAACCCTTCTTTGTCTATGATGACTGGAATTGCTTTGAAGAGATTTTTGAGGAAGTCCACACCCAGTCTCATTGGTGGTCTTTTTTCGATTTCGACCGCTCCACTCTCTACAACAACACATGCTCCTATTCAAGATATGTTAACAGAATACCAGGATGTGTTTCGAGAACCAATTGAGTTGCCCCCGCCTAGGGAGTTAGATCATCATATACCGCTGAAAGCAGGGGCAGAGCCTACTAACCAGCGCCCTTACAGGTACCCCTATGTTCAGAAAAATGTGATTGAACAATTGGTTCAAGAAATGCTAGAAACCGGAGTCATACAGCCCAGTCACAGCCCCTTCGCATCTCCTGTAATTTTGGTGAAAAAAAGGATGGATCGTGGCGATTCTGCGTCGACTACAGATAACTGAACAATCTTACAATTAAAGATAAGTTTCCTATGCCTATAATAGATGAACTCTTAGATGAATTACATGGTGGTACTATTTCTTCGAAGATAGATTTAAAATCTGGTTACCATCAGATTCGGGTTCATCCTCCAGATAGTTATAAAACTGCTTTTAAAACTCATCATGGTCATTATGAATTTAAAGTTATGCCATTCGGTTTAACTAATGCTCCTGCAACTTTTCAGGCTCTTATGAATGGAGTTTTTCAAAAATATTTACGGAAGTCAGTTTTGGTATTTTTTGATGACATCTTGGTCTATAGCAATTCTATGGAAGACCATCTACTTCATTTACAACAGGTGTTGCAGCTGCTGCGAGCTCACAGTTTATTTGCCAAGTTTTCCAAATGTTCCTTTGCTCAGTCTACTTTGGAATATTTAGGCCATATTATTTCTAAGGAAGGAGTAGCAGCTGACCCCACCAAGATAGAGGCCATGACAGCCTGGCCTACACCTCATACTCTTAAAAGCTTAAGAGGGTTTTTAGGCCTCACAGGGTACTATAGGAAATTTGTCAAAGGCTATGGCACCATTTGCAGCCCCTTACAGATTTATTAAAGAAAAACAATTTTCACTGGAATTCTATAGCTGCAAAGGCTTTTACTCAATTAAAGGAAGCTATGACAACTACTCCTGTGTTAGCTCTACCAGACTACTCCAAGGTTTTTATTCTGGAAACTGATGCTTGCACTCGAGGTATAGGTGCAGTGCTGATGCAGCAGGGCAGACCCATAGCCTTTTATAGCAAAACCTTGGGACCCAAGACCTTGGGGTTCTCCACCTACGAAAAGGAGATGTTAGCAATCGTCATGGCAGTCACTAAATGGAGGACGTATCTTCTGGGTCATCACTTCATCATCCATACAGATCAGCAAAGTATTAAGTTCTATATGGAACAGAGATTGACCACCCTATTGCAACAAAGATGGCTCTCTAAGTTATTGGGCTATGATTATACAATTAAGTATAAGAAAGGAGCGGATAACCGAGTTGCTGATGCTCTCTCCAGGGTAGCAGAAGAACATGGTAGCTGTCAAGCTACGACTACTGTGTTCCCTCAATGGGTTTCTGAAGTCATTCTTAGTTATGAACAAGATCAGTCCATCCACCACCTCATTTCTCAGCTGTTAGTGGCACCAACAAGTGTTGCCAATTATAGCTACTCAGAAGGTCTTGTCAGATACAAAGGAAGAATTTATATTGGCCAAAGTTCGTAACTTAGACAGAAATTAATTCAGTCCATTCATTCTTCAAGTGTTGGGGGTCACAGTGGAATGCAAGGTACTTACCAGAGAGCAAAATTATATTTCTACTGGCCTGGTATGAAAAAATTAATCTTGGCTTTCATTAGAAACTGCGACATCTGTCAACGAAATAAAGGAGAACGTGTTTACCCTGCTGGACTTCTGCAGCGACTTCCTATCCCGGAGCAAGCCTGGCAACATATTTCCATGGATTTCATTGAAGGCCTTCCTCGATCAGGTGGCAAAGATGTCATAATGGTGGTAGTGGACAGGTTAACTAAGTATAGCCATTTTTTCACACTGTCTCATCCTTTTACTGCTTTACAAGTAGCTCACTTATTCCTCGAAAATGTCTATAAGTTACATGGCATGCCATCATCCATTGTGTCCGACAGAGACAAGATTTTCCTCAGTCAGTTTTGGAGAGACCTTTTCAAGCAATTGGGCACAGATTTACATGTATCAACAGCTTACCACCCTCAATCTGATGGTCAAATCGAAAGAGTCAATGCTTGCGTGGAACAATACTTGAGATGTATGACTGGCGATAGACCCACATCTTGGCATCAATGGATTGCTTTGGCTGAATGGTGGTTTAACACCAACTTTCATACTGGTCTCAAAATGTCTCCTTTTCAGGCTTTGTATGGGTACGTTCCTCCCCACCCTGCTTTTCCATTGGAAGCTTCCTCTTCAGTGGCAGCAGTAGACAAGTACATTAAAAAACGTGACTCATTGATACACCTAGTGAAAGAAGGGCTACACCAGGCTCAGGAGAGAATGAAGTGGTATGCTGATCAGAAGCGGAGTGACAGGCAGTTCATGGTAGGTGACTGGGTCTACCTCAAACTTCAACCATACAGACAAGTCTCCATAGCCATGCGCAGAAATCAAAAGCTAGCAGCCAGATTTTATGGACCCTTCCAAGTACTTGCCAAAGTGGGAGCAGTGGCTTACAGATTGCAACTACCACCGGAGTCCAAAATACATCCAGTTTTCCATGTATCCCAATTGAAGCCGAAACTGGGTCAGTCTGATCTTCCTCTTCCATATCTTCCTTTGGTCAGTTCTGAAGGTCATATCATGGTAGAACCTGTTGCTATATTGGATAGGCGAATGATTCCAAGAAATAATCAAGCTGTCACCCAAGTTCTAATTCAATGGTCTAACGCTCCTCCAGAAGATGCAACATGGGAAGATTGGGAACAGATTCATACTCATTTTCCGGATTTCAATCCTTGAGGACAAGGATTGTAAAAGAACAGGGCATTGTCATGTCCCATGAGTAAACATGTGTCATTCTATTATTTAGCAAGGGTACTTTAGTCTATTCATAATAGCTAGGGTTAGAGTGGCACGTGGTACCAGAGTAAGAGAGATATATAATGTAAGAGAATAGTTGCCGAAAGAAAGGAATGATGAGTATTGTAATGAAGGCTTTGTTCATCTGAACTAGAGAGGGATATCAATTCCAATTAATTCTCTTATTTTCCATTAATTCATTTTGAAACTATTAGATCTGTTACAGCTTGGTTAGTTGATTAAGATTTAAGACCAACTGATTAGAGAAGAACATACAGGATGAGATTAAGACCAATGGTGAGGAATCTCTGATTGGAGAGAGAGGAAATTCCGATTAGAGTAAATTCTGATTTTTACTATGTTGAGAGAGAGAATCGATATGAGGGTGTGAGATAAAGAACGATTGATAGAGGTTTGGTCAGAGAAGAAAGAAGAAAGAGACCTAATAATCATATGGGCTGAAAATGTAATTCGATTTGGGCTGGCCCAATCCAAAGATTAACTAATCAAAACCATAACCATAAATTTAAACTTTCATTGTTGAACTCGAGAGAATCCCAACCATCCAACACAACTTAAGTTTGGACCCAATCTAATCCAATCATAGTCGCAGATCTAATCTACAACCTCCGAACTCGAGAGAATCCGAACCGCTACTTATAACCCAACTTATCTGTTTTATGTATCCTTTGTAGATTATAATTTAGATTTTAATGAACAATATATAAAGATCACTGATAGAGAGTGCGAGTGCAAAAAATTTCATAAGTAAACCAATTCTACAGTGGGTTTACTACTTTACTTTGTTGGGTACCACAGTCCACAACATGGAAGGTATGAAGATTGATCCAAATGACAAACCTTTACGAATATATCTGTGAAGATGAAGAAACGTACTAATAATAATATCTTGCTCCTATTGTCTACGGATCAATTTTAACTAGGGGTGGCAATCAGGTCGGGTCAGGTCAGGTTCAGGTCAGGTCAGTCGGGTTATTAGGTCTTAACTCTCAAACCTGGACCTGAGCTGATGAAGGTTATTTCCTCCAAAAGTGAAACGTGAACCTGACCTGTCAGGTTATCAGGTCAGGTTCGGGTCGACCTGAAAACCTGAAAATATTTTTTTTATTTTTTTTTTCAAAACAAATTTTATTGATAAAAATACATGAATACACGATGACTTAATATAAATAAGTATACAACTAAAACTTATCAACAAAATAGAATGAATCATAAAAAAAATCAAAATATCACATCATGAATTCATATCGTATGCTACCTATAATTAATAACATAAGTTGTTAAAATCGATCCGTAGACAATAGGAGCAAGATATTACATACTATTTCCAATAGAACTAACAAGAAAACCACAATTACTGATGCTTCCTTCCATTGGATTCTTCATGACAATCAACCAATATTTTCTTTGCAATATTTTTGTAGTGAAACTAAAATCAAAATAAAAAAGAATTTGAAGTGGATTTTTTTTCAAAATCAAGCCATGAAACACTAATTAATCAAAGTATAACTTAACACACAATGAACTTTTAGCAGAAAATTAAATGGGTGTTACTTAAAATTAAACAAATTCATGCTAGTAGAGAGATTCAACAAATAAAAGCAAATCTGAAGTGGGTTTGTTGGTTTACGAAGTAGACAATAGACGAAGAAGAAGAACAGGGGAGTGAAATTCGATCCACTATTTAATTCATTGATTAATTGAAATACAAGAGAGAGAAAGAGCCGCAGAGTATGATAGAAAGACAGAAAGGTAAAAACCAAAAAATTATCAATAAAATAATTTTTCTATTAAAAAAAAAAATTTGTCAGGTTCGGATCGACCTGACGGGTCTGCAAGGAAAACCTGAACCTGACCTGATTGTATATCAGGTCAATCGGGTCGACCTGATCAGCCCAAAATCCTCAAGTATCCAAACCCAAACCTGACCCAGATCAGGTTCAGGTCGGGTTTCGGGTCACCAGGTCTGATTGCCACCCTTACGTACTATACCCAAAGTTACAACTATCCCTACTTGTACGTGCATACGTATTGAATTCAAACTTTTAAGCTGTCCTGATAATCTGATATTCAAACATTTGGTATTAAAGAAATATTACAAACAAATTACTATCCCACAACACTACAGTAAGATGATATACACACTAACACACACCCTTCCCCACAGGGACGGACCCAAGATTTTCATCCAGGGGTGCAAGTCATCAACTTGCAATTTTTTTTATGTTTTATAGTAATATATATTTGGTTTTATTAAAAGAAAATTTAAATATTTTACACAATTAGATATAATTTCTTTTTTTAACCAATAACATTTTCATCAAGGATTTTCTAAAAATGAGTAGATTATATCATGATTTTTTGGAGGATAAAGATTACATACAGTAAATTGATAATGGGAGGTATAGGTTTATTAGTACTATATTTAATAAATAATAAGAATATTTTTATGATGATAATAGTACATGGGTTTATCTGTTTAATTTTTATTGGTGCAAGTCAACTCACTTAGTAATTCAGGGAATCATGGTTAAATATAATTTTTTTAAATTTTTGAGAAGTTCAGGGGGTGCATCTGCACCCTCTGGCTCCTATGTAGGTCCGTCCCTGCTTCCCCACATTAAAACCAAAAACCTTGATGGACTGGACTCCCAACATTTTTAATAATCTGAACTTAGTCTCGGCGGTTAGCTAGACAGACGTGTGATTTAAACTTGCATTGCAAACAATGACTTCATTTTGAAAACAATCAAATAGGTCAAATTCAAATCTCCCCAAACTAAACTCTTAGTCATATTGCTTTGCTAGGGTATAATAAAACAAAGACACATGTGAGATTCTAATTAATGTAAACTTCACGTGAGTACTTCCTTAGGAAGATCGAGAGAATTATATTTAACAACTAACTTAGAGATTAGATGATTTCTATAACTCCCTTTTATACACGTAGAAAACATAAAACTTTTAGTTTAAATGCATGTAAAAAGAATTACTACGACTAACCTGTTCTTGTAATCCTTATACTCCATGTAGACATTTGTAAGAGTTATCCAGAGAAAACTGTCCAGCTACCATTTATTCATATTGCAAATTTCTCACTAACCTGTACAATAAAAATGAACAATTAGGATATCGAAATAAAATGCTCATACTTAAATAATCTACCAAAGCTCATTCTAATGATTACCACATGTAAGGGAACTATATATAGGTAATGCTTTCCATGTGTGTGTGTGGGAGAGAGAGATGATATCTCATTGGCATAGCATAACATGACCTGACAGGTATGCTACAAAAGCAGTACGCAGTGGGATAAGGAATGCCTATTAATATATGGATAATTCTGGCAAGCATTACCAGCCGATTAGTCGAGAAAGTTTTAGTTTCGTCATATAACTACAAATTACAATAATCAAATATATATACGCATATATATATTGGGCAGTGCCAAGACATACATAATCACTTACAACATGGACTCAAAGCACTGAAAGGACATATTTTGTTAGGTGATGTTGGGGATACACAAAACCTTATATCTCAATCATAAAAAGAACGACAGGGTTATCTATTTGGATGATTATCAAGTCGAGGAAGTTTGAGTTATAACTACACTAGTTGTACCTGTGGCTTCGCCACGCTAGTGTTATAATTTTTATATACTTATAATTTTTTTTTTTTTTTTTTTTTTTTTTTAAATAATATAAAAATTTTATTGATAAGCTCAACAAATTACACAAAAGTAGAGGACAAACGCGCTACAAACTGTGCGGCAAGTCCTTTCTGGATAGCAAACCCGATTCTCCTAAATACATATTCGTTCGAACCCGCAGTCATCACGTTGCTATCCATAACCTTTTGCACTCTCCTGAGGAGCTCAGCTGCTTCTGAGCCTAGCAATCCAAATGTGTCAAAAGCAAACGGGATGAAACTATGTTGGTTAGCCCTACAAGCTCCGTCATGTTTCTCCACTTTTGCTGCTGCTGCATTGCTAGCTGCTAGCCCCACCTCAAAAATCCCAGCACCCAGGCCAACCATCGGAGACGCCCCTGTAACATCAACACACGCATGTTTACCTTCAGACCAGTTATAGACCAGAATATCAGCAGGACGTAATGTCGATCTTCCTTCCTTAGGATCAGTAAGAAAGTTAACAGGAGCCTCCTTCTTAACCTGTACTCCAGCCCGCCAGAACACATCACACAAGATATCTCTAACGTGGTCATGCCTGTACTTGAAGCCGGGGTAATGCTTACAATGGGCCGCATGGTCCCCAAAAGCATCAAGTCTGCTCTTCTTGCACACTGGACAAAGTTCACCATCTGAATAAAGAGGGATCATCAATCGATAACGAAGAATGGCACGATATTCTACCGGCGTCATGCGTTGTCCAAGCCCTTCCATCGGGACAGCAAGGAGAAAATCTTTGGCATGTTCTGCTTGCACACATCCAATCACGGCTTTTTGTCTAGCTGACAACTCAAATTCCCTCTCAAGACCAGAACTAATCTTGCTGTTGTATGCTTCCGCCAAGACATGTTGGGGTCTGAAGGGGACGGTAGCAGTTGGAGCAAGATTACTGAGATCAAAATCAGGTATAGAAAGATGTAAACTAGCAATGGCAGTATCGAAAACATTACCCATAGGTGCAGCCGCACAACCCCGAAGAATGTGGTCTTGGAGATCCTTGGTTTGCGTACGTGAAGCTACGAAAGCAAACTTCATAACATCAGTAGTACAATAAATACCAAGTCCGCCCATACGCAATGGGAGGGTTGCCATACGCCACTGTAGATCGCCAAAACCAGGTCCATCAGAAACCACAATATTCTGAAGGGCTGCACGGAGCTTGTGGTCAAACCATTCGGCTGTTTCCTGAACATAATCAGGGGGGCAAGTACGGAGAGCAAAGGTGAGCTTAGATATTCCCATACAAGAACGTAAAAGTGCCAGCTCACATTGCGGATCCTGTAGTTGTGGTAATAAATCCATAAGCTGAAGTGTCTTATCCACTCGTTGACGAACATTACCCATAATAAAGGATGCATCAATACTTACAGCCCCTCCAAGCAACTTAACCCCTCGCTGAGGACATGATATACCAGCCGGAAAGATATCTGGATAGGAGCATACAGGATTAACAGAAGGCCAGAACAACTCCGTCTTAGAAACATTAAGCACGAGCCCAAGAGGTGGTCCTCTTTCCTGAATGATACGAATAGCTCTAGCCACCTGTTCTGTATTACCAATCAGAGTACCATCATCTAAGTACCATGCCTGCAACTCCAAGTGGCATTCTGACTGAATGCGGTGTATCAATGGATGCAAGACCAAAGCAAAGAGAAGAGGCCCTAAAGGGTCCCCTTGCTGTATCCCAGCTGCTGACCAGATATGAGTAGACCCTAGATACAATCGAGCAGGTTGACAATAGAGGTATTCGACCCATAGAGCAATAGATGGACAATGATTGCGTACCTCTCGTAGCATCGCAGACCGATCAACAAGGTTGAAGGCATTCTGAAAGTCCACAAGCAGCATAGAAAGCGATGTGTCATCCTTGTTAGCATAAACCAACCGATTAACCGCATGCAAAATTGCCTCTGCTCCACCAGGCACACCAACCCCAAACTGAAAATCCTCTAGGTATGGGACAATATCCTTAGAAACTCCTCTCATGGCAATCTTAGACACCAGGCGACGCCAAACCATACCCACAGCTATTGGGCGAATGCCGTTACCTGGCTTAAGAAGTGGGGTGAGTGGTGCACTAGCTATGAACTCTGCCAAGACCCGTGGGCATCGACCTTGTAACCATAAGTTCACAACCGGTGTCAAGGCCTCCATAAGATCTGTGGCTACAGCGGATGCAGCCCCACTCATAGCATCCAATAGGTGTTGGGCCCGGAGACCATCTCGCCCACAAGACGTCCCTTTGGGGAAGGACCTGATGCATGATAATATCACATCCCGCTCAACTGACAAAGGTGACTCAAGTAAAGGAATGTCGGGGACAGATGGTGGTGGATGCTTCGGGTGTTTATCCTCTAAAGCCCGCTGCGTCTCTGGAGTGTTCGGAGCAACCCCTGATGATGCCAACACCTTCACGGCTGCTGCAAAGTGCCCGTCTGCAACCTTTTGCAAACACCGTCGTACATTCTTGCTTTGGGACTGTCGAGATGGTCGTTCCAACGGAGGCTCTGTGTGTGTGACCCTCTCAATCAAACGAAATATACCCCCAGGCTCGTTCCAAATAGAGAGAGCCTGCAAAATCTGATTTTGCTGGAGATATTTCCGAGCACCAGAACGACGCTCTTGGCGATTCTGCGGATGGAACACTTGCAATGTGCAATAGGGAAGCAGGAGCAATCTAACCCATGGCCCTGTCGACATGGGGTCTGCAGTAACCTCGTACAAGACTGACTTCAATGCACAGGAGAATGCTAATCGACAAGGACGTGGAATACTTTTCACTGTGCGAAAAGGTCTACAGAAAATACGATCAAGTGATATCTCATCTAAAGAAGGTGCAACAATAGAAAGGTGAGTATCGATACCAGTATCCCCTCCTGCTGATATGATTTGGATATGATAATTTTCTTTTTAGCTCACTTTTTAAGAAATAATTTTTTTTGTTTTCATTTATTTTTTGGTAATTTTTCTAACCCAAAATACTCTTAATTAATACAGTTACATTCCTAATCAGTTGTCGCTTATAACTTAGATTACATATTACAATAATCTAAAAATATATATCGTACATCTACAAATTGGGCAGTGGCAAGAGATGCATAATCACTTACTAAATATGCAACGACATAATTACAACAACCAATGAAACTACAATGAAAACTGAAAATTGAACATCAAGATTCAAGACAACTTATAAACAAAATTATAAACTTTTTTATTTGGATGATGATCAACTGAAGAAATTTTTAGTTTACAACAGAAAGTAAATGAACATCAAGACAACTTATATATAAACAGGGATCCACCAGTAGCAGATATCATAAGCTTTAACACTGATGGGGCTTTTAGCATAGAGAAGGCTGGATACGGAGGCATATTCAGGACACATGAAGGAACTATAACTCTTGCCTATTGCAATGGTACAAATGTGATGCAGAACAGTGCTGACGTCATTGTTGGTGTCATCACCAACAATACTGACATCATCGTCAGAAATTTTTTTTATCTTATTATTTTATTTAGGAATTTCTAATTTAGAGTCTAGAAGTTCTAGAATAGTTGGTTTACTATTAAGTTGATATTAGTAATACAATTCAAAATAGGATTTGTATTTTGATTTCTTTGTTTAGGAAGTTCTAGTGCTAGTTGGTCTAAGTCTTTAGTCTATATAAAGAGTCATGCTTTGTAGAACAACTATTCAATCAATACAATTAAGATTTGTCTCTACAATTTATTTTTCTTTAGTTTTGTTTTAGTTCTTCCTTGTTTCAAGGCAATCCTCCCTTTGGGTTATTCAAGGTTTGATTTTTAATCGCTTCCGCTATGTCAATTGGTATCAAGAGCTACGTTTCGATCCTACAATGGTTAATGACGGATATTCTTCACCCCGCTCCCAAGTCGGAAATTTTGGAGATTATGTGACGAAGGTTGAATCCAATTCGGGCATTCGGCTACTAATCGTCTCACCACTTCAATCGATAAACATATTCTTCGATTTGATAAGTTTGAAGGTAAGCAATATATTGTTGATACTCCCACCCTTTACTATGACCAACATATCTCAACCACCCAAATTTTCCACCACCACCTTAACTTTACCACAAGGTTCCAATATTGACTTCACATCTCTCCCTATTCATGGTTGCTCCCAAACACCACAAAACCTATTTTCACATCCCTACCCATACATACAACCCTATAATACCTCCCAACTATCTAAACTCTTCAAAACTCCACAAGTTCGCACCACTTATACCACTATTGCTTCTCCATCTCAATCTCGCTACCAAGTCCTACATTCAGCCAACAATGTCCCACCCACTACACAAAATTTTCAACCACCCCCTCAATCTTCCTATTAATCGTTTTCAACAAAATTATCACTGTCGCGTCCCTCGAGCACAAAATTTTTATCTTGATGATCATGATAGTGATGATGATGATGCTGAAAATTACTATCAACAAGCATCCCCTCAACCTCAACAACACCACAACAACAATTTTCGTACTCAATCTGACCAGTTTCGTATGAAAATTGATCGCCCTACTTTTACTGGTAATAAGAATATTGAGGAGACTCTTGATTGGATTTATGAAGTTGAGAATTTCTTTGAGTACATGGATACTCCCGAATATGCACAAGTTAAGCTCGTGGCATATAAACTCAAACAAGGTGCTTTTGCTTGGTGGGAACAACTCAAGGCTCATCGTCGAAGGAATAATAAGCTAGATATTGTTTATTGGGCACGTATGAAAACTTTGATTATGGATCGTTTCTTGCCTAAGGATTATGAGCAAATTTTATCCAACCAACTGCTATCGTGTCGCCAAGGATCTCGTAGTGTTGATGACTATGCTGCTGAGTTTCATTGCATGGTATCTCGAAATAACATCGTGGAAAGTGAAGATCAATTAGTTACTCGTTTTCGTAATGGTTTGAATAAGAATATCGTGGAGAAGATTTTTCACTCAATTCCTACTTTGGCCGATGCAATTCAAATCACACTCAACATTGAGCAATGTAGAGGTACTACATACTCCAACCAATAAAAAACATCCACGTGGCACAATCATTCATCCATCAGGTCGCCACGATCTCTACCTGCTAGTAGCTCATCCACAACAGCTCGATCTCACAACGAGCAGCGGCCTGCTTATACACACGTGCTCTCATTCAATGCACAGAATATTCTCGTCAGTTACATAATTAAGTCACAGGGATGATCCACGCGCGTTACACAATCAATCCTCATTATGATGACGGAGAATCTGCAAGATCCACGATCCACGCCTTTCTACCTTCTATAAGAACAGAACTACAATGGCTTGATCTCTAAGTTCAATCCCCTCGAGCTAAGAGTACGTAGGCAATCTCGATCTCAATGAGGTGCAGCCACCCCGAGCTAAGAGGATGACCCGAGATATATCTATGTAGGTGCAGAGTTGAAGGAAGATAAGTTCAATAACTTTGTAAATTTTCTTTCAACTAATAAAGATATTTTTGCTTGGTCGTATATCGATATGCCTGGTATAGATCCATCAATTGCATGTCATAAACTGCGGGTCAATCCCAATTATCGACCTGTAAAGCAAAAACCAAGAAGGCTTGCTCCCAAATTTCACGAAGCGGTCAATGAAGAGATCAGCAGACTTAAACAGGTCGACTTCATCAGAGAGTTCGATACTCCAGACTGGCTAGCCAACATCGTACCAGTCTTAAAGAAGAATGGGAAAACAAGAGTCTGCATCGACTTCACAAGTTTGAACAAAGCTTGTCCTAAAGATTCATTCCCACTGCCACGAATCGATAGGCTAGTCGATCAGACATGCGGTTTTGAGCTACTGTCATTCATGGACGCATACTCAGGGTATAACCAGATCCCAATGTACGAGCCTGACCAAGAGAAAACCTCTTTCACAACAGAGCAAGGTATTTTCTGCTACAAGGTTATGCCATTCGGGTTAAGGAATGCAGGTGCGACCTATCAAAGACTGGTCACCAGAATGTTCGACGACCTCCTAGGTCGAACAATGGAAGTCTACATTGACGACATGCTAGTAAAGAGTAACCAAGAGCAAGATCATTTGTACAATCTCGACCAGGCATTCCAAAGATTAAGACAATACAGAATGCGTCTCAATCCAGAGAAGTGTCTGTTCGGGGTTGCATCAGGAAAATTCCTCGGCTACCTAGTCACCAGACGAGGTATTGAAGCAAATCCAGACCAGATCAGAGCCCTGATCGACATGCCCAGCCCAAAGACAAAGAAACAGATCCAGAAGCTCAACGGCATGGTATCAGCTCTAAATAGATTCATTTCCAGAGCATCAGACAAATGTCGACCAATGTTTCATATCCTAAAGAAGGGGGCTACCTATGAGTGGACAGAAGAATGCGAGAAGGCCTTCAATGATCTCAAGGCATATTTGTCTACTCCACCAGTTCTCACAAGGCCCAACGATGGGGATGTACTCGGCATTTACCTCGCAACATCAGATTTTGCGATCAGTGCAGTACTTTTTAAAGAAGAAAACCAGGTCGAGCGACCTATCTATTTCACAAGCAAAGTCTTACAGCAGGCCGAAATAAGGTACACACCTCTGGAGAAGTTAGCATTAGCCTTACTTTACGCCGCATGCAAATTCAAACCTTATTTCCAAGCGCACACTGTAAAAGTAATCACCGACCAACCACTACGCCATATACTAGAAAAGAAGAACAAAACAGGTCGTATGGCTCGATGGGCAGCCGAGTTGGGTGATTACACTTTTGAGTTCATTTCACGGCAGGCCGTCAAGGGCCAGGTCGTTGCAGATTTCTTGGTAGACTATCCAGCAGAGGATACCAATTGGGAACCAGAACCTGAAACAAGGCAAGTCCAATACAGCCCTCCTGACACATGGCAGCTATATGTAGATGGTTCCCACAACTCCAACGAAAGTGGCATAGGTGCTGTATTAATTTCTCCTGAAGGTTCACAGCTCGAGAGATCAACTCGTCTCGACTTCTCGACCTCCAACAACGAGGCCGAATACGAAGCTCTAATCCAGGGCCTACAAATGGCCATCGACCTACAAGCAGTTCGCCTGAAGGTATACAGTGATTCACAACTGGTAGTCAATCAGATTACCAGTAGTTACCAGATTAATGGGGTCAACCTAATCAGGTATGCTAGCAAAGCAAAGGAGCTCATCAACAAGCTCAGTTATTTCACAATCGAGAACATACCGAGAGATGACAACAGGCATGCTGATTCATTGGCATTCTTAGCATCTAAGATCGAGTCAGACAGACCGCGGGCTCTCACTATAGCAATCAGTACACAGCCCGCATATCTATTCAAGGAAGAAGATGTTCATCAAATCTCCGATATACTAGAGACAGCTCCAGTAGACATCCAAGGAACTTGGATGGAACCTTTCATTACTTATCTTCAAACTGGTGTTCTATCATCCAACAAAAAGGAAGCCAGTCAACTATTACATAAAGTCACTATGTATAAGCTCCATGAGGGTAAGCTTTTCAGAAAGTCTGCAACTGGTTTGTTATTGCGCTGCCTGATTCCCAAACACGGCCAAATCATCTTTCAAGAGATCCATGAAGGAGAATACGGAAACCACTCCGGAGGTCGAACATTAGCTCATAAAGCGATCTCCCAGGGATATTTCTGGCCAAGAATGAAAGAAGACGCCAAGAAATTTGTGTTGAAGTGTAAAGAATGCCAGCGTTTTGCTGATAACCAACATCAGCATCCAAACGACCTAATCAACATCACTACGCCATGACCATTTCACATGTGGGGGCTAGATATCATGGGCCCTTTCATCAAAGAAAAGAAGTCTGAAAAGAAGTTTGTTCTAGTCGCCATTGACTACTTCACAAAATGGGTAGAAGCCGTTGCACTCGCCAACATCACTCAAGCTGATGTTCAAAGATTCATGTGGGAGAACATAATCACACGATTTGGTCTACCAAAACGGATAGTCACGGATAATGGCACTCAGTTCGTTGGCAAAAACATCAAAGCTTTCTACGAGCTATGGAAAATCGAACATTCCAGGTCAACACCTAGATATCCACAAGCCAACGGCCAAGTCGAAGCTGCAAATCGACAGATTCTGAACAACTTAAAGAAAAAGCTCGAAGATCAACACGATCAATGGCCACAACAGTTGGAAAACATCCTATGGGCTTACAGAACAACCCCTCCAACATCAACAGGAATGTCACCATTCAACCTTTGCTATGGAGTTGAGGCCGTTATTCCCACTGAGTTAACATTCGGAACGACAAAGTCCCTTCTGGTCGACACAGAGCTTAACAATCAGGTCTGGTTGTTCGAAATTGATCTCCTCGAGGAGTGGCGAAACCACGCAGTTATAAAGCTTGAGCAGTATCAATAACGACTTAAGCGAGCTTATAACAAAGGCGTACGATCTAGATCTTTTCAACCAGGGGAACTAGTTCTAAGGAAAATTTTCCACAACAAAAGGAAGGATATTATCGGTAAGCTCAATGCCAATTGGGAAGGACCTTACATTATCACCAAGGTTCAAAGCAACGGTTCTTATCGTCTTCAAACACCAGAAGGAGAGATCGTTAAGAACCCATGGAATGCTTATCACTTGAAAAAGTTTTATCAATGAAATGTAAGCATCTATATATTACATTTCAATATACAAACTTATTGTTGCCTTCATCTCAGCTCAAACATGAATGGCCCTTAAAGGTCTAATCCCTCGACCTACAAATTATCAAAACTCTAGTCCCTTTGATGATTTTAATTTTGTTAAGTTCAAACATCTGCAACTTAACTTGGTGCATTGGTCATATCATTCCCACGACCTATGTACAATCAAGCAACCATGCATGCAACCTCATCCAGCAGCAGGTCCAGCACTATGGTTACTACTTGTTTCCAAAACTCATACAAGCAGACAACGTAACAAGAATGACAATAAAAAGGTAAATCATTGAATTTTCTTTTTACTCGATGAGATTCTAACCATTACAGGTAAAAGCAAAGTCAAACTAAGGCATACAAGAAGAACTGTTTCAGTTCGTCCCGCTTGCAGCCATTCATCTCGTCTACCTGCCTTCTGAACGAGCTACCAGGACTCCCTGGAAACTAGCTAATCAGAACGGCTTAAGTACAAGCTCATCAAAATTAATGTTGTTCAATACAACTCCAAACAAAACAAACAATTGTTTCCTCAACCTCACAAATTCAGAGGACTGCTTTAAGGAAGACCAAAGAAGACTTACTGCAAGAACAAGGAGTGCAAGAAGCAAAATTTGCACAAGGTTACCCAATACAAGAAGGTCGATACCGAGGCTAGTTCACTACTGCATAGACTGGTCGCTGGAACCATCAATCTCCGCATGGCCACTGGCGACCTGGTCATTAGGGCCCATCAAGGCGTCCTGAGCTGGCACCAAAGTTCCATCGGCACCACCTCGCGTCTCCTCTCCTTCGGGCGACCCCTCCAAAGCTTTCATCAAGCTGTCGCAGTAGACCTTCCACGCTGCGCCATTCTCTTGGCATGCGTGCTCCCAGTATTCAGCAGAAGCCTTAGCACCAGCGGAGTCTTCCCTCAATTGCTCCACAGTCTCCTTCAGCTGCTCCACCATCTCCTTCAACGCCGCGACCTGCGCATCCCTGTCCTTCACCTTGCTCTCAGCAACAACAGCAACACTCTTCGCCTGCTCGAGCTTCTCGTTAAGATCCTTCAGCTCAATCTCAGCTCGAGCACCAATCTCAGCAACCAGACGCACCTCCTGGAAGCTTGCGTTAAGCTGTAAGGGCAAACAGAGTTTAGTCAGCAAAGACTAAGCAAAATCAAAAGAAAAACTTATTACCACACTCACCAAAGACATCGCCGCGTTTATCTTCGAGCAGGTCACCAACAAAGTCTGCGACTTCACTGCTCGAGCATCAGCATCCAAAACGATGCCCTCATTTACAGCCCGGGCAACGCAAGGGTCGTCAATCGCACTGTCGTTATCATACACGACATGCTTCTCACCACGGCCATTCAGATAATTGAACGGCCCAGGGCGGAAATCAGACGATACCCCCTTACCTTTGTGCAAAGTCCGAGCAGCAGTCTTCCTGGACATAAGAGGAGTCTCAGGAGACTTCACAAACTTTGGAGGAGCAGGGGATGGCACAGTTGGAGGCTCCATCAACTTCAGGTTCCCTGCAAGTGACCTTTTCTTCCCGGCCAAGGCAGTTAGTTTGGGAAGTAAGGGCGGAGGAGACACGACTGGGGGGCTCGCCACTACCTCCGCCTGGCGTGAGCTACCACCAACTCTCTCCTTCTCCACAGGTCGTTCTTTCTCCGACCTCCGAGCAGCGACACCAGACCGCTCTCTCTCGCCAGTCCTCGAGCTACCACCAGCTCGATCCTTCTCCCCAGCACGCGAACTGCCACCGGAACGCCCAGCCTCAGCTTTATGAACAGAAGACATGTAGGCCTTCTTCAGCGCTTTCCTCCTCTCGAGCTCTTCTCCAACGGTTTTCGGACCACCTTTGGGAATAAAATGCTCCTTCAGGTGGGGTAAGAACTGTATCTTACGTTTGTCAGACAAGAAACCAAAACCGTTCAATGCGGACTGCAGATCGTTCTTCCTCACAAGATGATCGTCCCTGATCGCTGCAAAAAGATACAACATAATCAAGTCCAGAAAAAGGAAACTCATCTACTGTCCTAAGAATAATGACCAGAAAATTACGAGCATCATTCCTAGTCACATGACACAACTGGATACTCCCCTTAATGATCGACCTAGTAATCAACATGGGATCTTTCCACCATGGCTCACTACTTATTGGATAGATCAAAGGCAAACGTTCTGGCCTAACTTGCATGTTATAGCCAGAAAAATCAGCTTTTGAAGAACGTTTAAAGCTGAAGTGGTCCAACACATCTTTCACAGTGATGTCCCACTTATGCAGCTTATTCAGGTCGTCAATTACCCTCATATTTCTCCAGAAATTGCCATTCATCTGGCAGGGGGCTCGACCAATAGCATTCAACAGGTCGACCACCAAAGAAAACAATGGCAGCCTCAGCCCAGCTCGAAATTGGGTCAAGGTAAAAACAGTCGAGAAAGGATTTTTAAGTCGATACTCAGCAGAAAGTAAACGATCTCCTAAAAATCTAATCTCCAAATGCTCAATCGAGTTAAGCCCATACTGCTTCCTAAACGCAAAGTGCCTATTTACATACTTAAGGTTCACTACTCTACACATCGAACCATCATCTCCTTCCACCATCTCTTCGTCAGACGAGTCCGCCCCATGAGAGCCGCTACTCTGGGGGCTATCAGGGTCCACACCATGAATGGGCGACAAGGCTTCAGAATGAGTCCCCTCAGACTCATACTCCTCGCCACCACCACTCAAGTTATCATTTTGAGAGTCACTCAAGTCAGACATTTCTCTCAAACAACATAAATGAAAACAGAAGATGAAAGAAAAGAAGGTAAAGAAAACTAACCTCACGAGCTCTCAAAGTTCCTCAGATCGTAAGAGAAAAGCGGCAACAATTCAAATGAAGGCGAGATAGGTAAACCCTTCTCAACAAAACTACAGTTTAAATACTGTAGCTCGTACAATCCCAGCAATTAGTTCGAAAAAGGTGAACAACTGAGATCGACCACAGAAACCATAACAATTGCAGTTATTTTCCACTTCATAAAAGATTCACATCCACCGTCGGATCAACCCACGTGCCACGCAAAGATTATATCAGGCAAGAAGTGCGTCAGTTGCCATAACTGCACAGCTAACTGCTCGAGGAAAATCTTCCACTTCCCCGTAAGAGCGCCATGATTAGTACAGACAAGCTTGCATGACTGCCACGTCAGAAAATTCAAAAAGCAAACCACAAATCAGCATCGATCAGAGTTATTAGTCTTTTCAGCCCGACTTCTACAGCCGACCTAAAAAGAGGGGGCTTATGTAGGGGTACTACATACTCCAACCAATCAAAAGCAGCCACGTGGCACAGTCATTCATCCATCAGGTCGCCACGATCTCTACCTGCTAGTAGCTCGTCCACAACAGCTCGATCTCACAACGAGCAGCGGCCTGCTTATACACACGTGCTCTCATTCAATGCACAGAATATTCTCGTCAGTTACATAATTAAGTCACAGGGATGATCCACGCGCGTTACACAATCAATCCTCATTATGATGATGGAGAATCTGCAAGATCCACGATCCACGCCTTTCTACCTTCTATAAGAACAGAACTACGATGGCTTGATCTCTAAGTTCAATCCTCTCGAGCTAAGAGTACGTAGGCAATCTCGATCTCAACGAGGTGCAGCCACCCCGACCTAAAACTTCCCCTTTGATCAAGTCTCCCAACGACCTGATCTAGTAGTGCATTAATCTAGAAATAGGTTAATATAAGCAACATAATGGTTTTCGCTCGCATTCTAGTAAGTCATACTCTTCTCCATCTTCTTCTCAATCTTATCCAAATCGTCGCAACAACTACAACCCTTCACCATCATCTACTGCACACCGCAATAATTAAAATTCTCCAAACACTAACTATTCACCCAACACTCCTACAAACAATCAATCCACATTTGCTTCCAACGATGATCAACCTCTACCTACCAAAGCTCCACAAACTACCCAACCAAGCAAAACCAATTCATATGCTTACCCTACCATGCCCAATTGTTACCGTTGCGGCCAACCTGGACATAAGCAAAATGAATGTCTAAATGAGACAAGTCTAGAGGTAACTTTATTGATCATAATAAAAACGATTGCAATGATGCCTATGATGAAGATTACTATGATAACTGTGAACTTAGTAATGAGATTCAATATGAAGTGGATGGCTCATTCTTGGGTGTTATTCAAAGGCTTCTCTATGCTCCTTCTCAACCGGTGAATTTTGAACGAAAAAAGGATCTTTCAGACTCGTTGTAAAGTTAAGGATAAGGATGTTAATTTGATTATTGATGGTGGTTCCCATGATAATTATGTTTTCACCTATATCATGACTAGGTTGGATCTACCAGTGACTCCACATCTTAAGCCTTATTCCGTTGGTTGGGTTAAGAATGGTCACTCACTTATAGTGACTACTCAATGTCGTGTTCCATTTTCTCTTGGTAAGTATCATGATGAGGTTCTTTGTGATGTTCTTGTTATGGATGCTAGCCATTTGTTACTTGGTCGACCTTGGCAATGGGATCGTCCTGCTATGTATGATTGTTATGCCAATACATTTATCTTTAAGAAAGATAGTGAAAAACATACTTTGGGTTCTATGCGTCCAAAACCTATTCATGAAGTTTCTAAAGTCGAAGAGCGAACTTTTTTTATTTCTAAGGACCATGAAGAGGATTTCAAAAAGACTAACACAATCTATACTCTTGTATTTAAGGAAGAAAATAGAGAAGAATAAAAAATTCCCATGGTTGTCCAACTCATAGTACAAAATATCGATATCGACTAATGTATCGATCTCTAAAAAATAGATATATCGGGATATATTGGAATCTATCGGTGGATATTTTACATCAAATATATCGACTAATATATCAATTTGTTATACAAAATATATATAAAATCAAATTTGGAAGTATATTATCATAGTATTTACCTAAAAAACATCATATCTACTAAAAATGGAATAAACAAATTATTTCCAAAAAAACAAATTTACAAAAAAATTATATTTCCAAAAAATATCGGAAAATATTAGTAAATATCGGAATATATCAAAAATATCGGGATATATCGGAAAATATCGGCCAATATTTTACAGAAACTTTATAGGGTAATTATCGGGAATGTATCGTATCGGTTTTGCTGAAAAACGATATATATCGCGATATTTCGCGAAATATCGCGATATTTTGTACTATGGTCCAACCTTTATTGGATGAATTCAAAACTATCACACCCACCGATCTACCTTCATCATTGCCTCCAATGCGTGATATTCAAAATCACATTGATTTGATGCCTGGTGCAAGTCTTCCCAATCTTCCGCACTATCTTATGACACCTAAAGAACATGAAGAGCTTCGACACGAAGTTAATGATTTACTAGAGAAAGGTCTCATTTGCCCTAGTATGAGTCATTGTGCAGTTCCTTCTTTGTTTGTGCCAAAGAAAGATGGTTCTTGGCGTATGTGTGTTGATAGTCGTGCAATCAACCAAATTACCATTCGCTACAGGTTTCCTATTCCTCGCTTGGATGATATGCTTGATATGCTTATTGGTTCTAAAGAAAGAGTGGTTATCATCAAATCCGCATACGGCCGGGAGATTGATAGAAAACCGCTTTCAAGACAAAGGATGGTCTTTATGAATGGATGGTAATGCCTTTTGGTTTGTCAAATGCCCCAAGTACATTTATGCGTTTGATGACTAAATTTTTGCAGCCTCTCATTGGGAAGTTCGTTGTCGTATATTTTAATGACATATTGATTTATAGTCAGAATGAACAACAACACATGTGTCATCTTTGGGAAGTCTTCAAGGTTCTCTATGATAATGCGCTTCTCATTAACATCAAGAAGTGTGATTTCATGACAGACCGCATTGTTTTTCTTGGCTACATTGTAAGTGCTTCAGGTATACATGTTGATGAAGACAAGGTGAAAGCAATACGAGAATGGCCTACACCTCGTACAATTCATGATGTTCGTTCTTTCCATATATGGTTTGGCTACTTTCTACCGACGTTTTGTCAAGAACTTCAGCTCTATTGCAGCTCCATTGACACATTGTATGCGAGGTACTAAATTTGAATGGACTGAAGAAGCCGACAAAAGTTTTAACTTACTTAAAGACAAGCTTTCTACAACCGCGGTTGTCGCTCTACCTGATTTTCCAAGACTTTTGAAGTAGATTGTGATGCTTCCATCATGAGTATTGGCGCTGTTCTTTCTCAAGAAGGTAAGCCTCTTGCATTTTTTAGTGAGAAACTTAGTGATGCTCAAAAGAAATGGTCTACTTATCAATTGGAACTCTTTGCGTTGGTTCAAACATTGCGTCATTGGCATCATTATCTGATCCATCGGGAATTTATTCTCTACACCGACCACCAAGCTTTGCAATTCCTTCAAAGCAGTTCTAAGACAAATCGAATGCATGACAGATGGAAAGACACAATTGACAAATACACTTTTGTGATTAAGCACAAATCAGGTTAACAAAACAAAGTAGCTGATGCCCTTAGTCGAAGAGCTTCTTTGCTCGTTACAGTCAACACCGATATTGTTGGGTTTGATTATTTAAAGGATTTATATGATGATGATCCTGATTTTTCGGAAATGTGGACTAAATGCTCTCAAAATAATCTGGTACAGATGATTTCCTTATTCAGGATGGTTTTCTTTTCAAGGTAAATCACGTGTGCATTCCTCAATGCTCCCTTAGAGAACATATCATTCGTGAAATACATGCTGGAGGTCCCGCAGGTCACATGGGTCGTGATAAGACTATTGCTTTGATTGAATAAAGGTATTATTGGCCATCCCTATAAAAAGATGTTGGTAATCTCATTTAGCGGTGTTATACTTGTCAAACCGCAAAAAGTCAATCTTAAAATACTGGCTTGTACACACCATTACCGATTCCTGATGCACCATGGGTTGATGTTTCTATGGATTTTATCTTGGGTCTCCCTCGGACTCAAAGGGGTGTTGATTCGGTTATGGTTGTTGTCGATAGGTTCTCCAAGATGGCTCATTTTGTTCCTTACAAGAAGACATCGGATGCTTCCAATATTGCTACTTTATTTTTCAAGGAAATTGTTCGTTTACATGGAGTTCCAAAATCTATTACTTCAGACCGTGACACCAAATTTTTAAATTACTTCTGGAAGACTTTGTGGATAAGATTTGACACTTCCTTGAAATTTAATAGTACTTCCCACCCACAAACTAATGGTCAAACTGAAGTTGTGAATCAAACATTGGGGAATTTGATTCGTTGCCTCTCTGGTGACAAACCAAAACAATGGGATCTTGCTTTGCCTCAAGCCGAGTTGGCATTCAATACCTCAAAGAGTCGTACAACAAGATATTCTCCTTTTCAAATTGTCTATGCTAAAGTTCCCAATCATACCCTTGACCTTGTCTCTTTGCCTAAGGTTCCAGGTATGAATTTTGATGCAGATGCAATGGTTGATAATATGACTCAACTTCACGACTAGGGGTGTAAATTTCTGCCGATTTTTCGATTTTTCCGATTTCCGATCCGATTTTTTCCGAATTTGGATGGATTATTGTAGTTCCGATTTCCGAATTTCCGATTTTCAATTTTTCCGAAAAAAAATGGAATGGAATTGGAACTACTTCTGTGAATCCGATACGATCCGATTTTTCCGATTGTTAATCCGATTTGATTTTCCGATAAATATTCCGAAATTTTTGATAATTTAAGAGATTTAACTATTCTCATTTTTGAAAATAAATGTATATATAGACATAAAAATAATATACCAAGTTTAAAATCACATGAGGACTCAATGACAAATTATAATTAGTCTCAAAACTTAATGTTATCAAATATCAATATATGGTTCAAAAAAAAATAATAATGTAATAATAAATTATTAGTTAGTTTAAACTTCTTATTGAATGTCTATTCTTATTAGTCAGATTAATTATTTTCTTGCTCGTACAATTATATTATTATATAAATTTTGCAGTATAATTATGTTTTATAAGGTGTTATACTCAAGAACTTTCATCCATCGTATTGAGGTGGTATGTTACTATGTTAGATAAAAACACCCCAATAAAAAAATCAGCTCAGTAGAAAGAGTGAATTTTCAAATTTCCAAAACAGATCACGTTCACCATTTTCGATTTGAAATTCCAATCAATTTCGATATATTTTCAAGTTGGAATTCCGATTTTTTTTATGTTGGAATTCCGATTGATCCGAATTAATTTTTTTTTCGATATTCCGAAGATTTCCGATATTCCGAAATTGGAATAAATTTTGTTGTTCCGAAAAAACATGGAATGGAATTGGAAGAAATTTTTTGATTCCGATTTCCGATTTATTTTTTCCGAACATGCCATTTCCGATCCGTTCCGTCCGATTTCCACCCCTATTCACGACACAGTCAAGAAGAATATTGAGAATTCTAATACTCATTACAAGCAAGATGCTGACAAACATCGTTGTTCTCAAACGTTCGAAGTTGGAGACTTAGTAATGGTGCATTTGCGTAAGGAGAGATTCCCAGTAGGTACTTACAACAAGTTGAAAATGAAGAAGATTGGTCCCCTAAAGATTCTTCGCAAGATCAATGACAATGCTTATATCGTCGATCTTCCGAGTGAGATGCATATTTCCAAGACGTTCAATGTCAAAGATATCTATCCTTTTCATGTTGATGATACTTCTAACTTGAGGACGAATTTTTTTAAAGAAGAGGGGACTGATGCAGAACAGTACTGACATCATTGCTGATGTCATCACCAGCAATGCTGGCATCATCGTCGAAAATTTATTTATTTTTATTTTCTTCTTATCTTATTATTTTATTTAGTAATTTCTAATTTAGATTCTAGAAGTTCTAGAATAGTTGATTTACTATTAAGTTAATATTAGTAATACAATTCAAAGTAGGATTTGTATTTTAATTTCTTTGTTTAGGAAGTCCTAGTGCTAGTTGGTCTAAGTCTTTAGTCTATATAAAGAGTCATGCTTTGTAGAACAATTATTTTAATTATTCAATCAATACAATTAAGATTTGTCTCTACAATTTATTTTTCTTTAGTTTTCTTTTAGTTCTTCCTTGTTTCAAGGCAATCCTCCCCTTGGGTTATTCAAGGTTTGATTTTTAATCATTTCTGCTACATCAAAATGAAACAGCTATCACAACAATTGAGATACAAGCAATTTTCACAGGACTGCAGATAGCACAAGACATGGGATACAAGAAGATTAAGGTGGGTTCGGACTCTCTTCAAGCTATTGAAAGCATTCTAGGAAAACTTCAGGTCTCATGAAGAAACAAGGAGGATAATTACGAAAGTAAGAGAAATCGTGCACTGGTTTGATTCTATTGAGCTTTCACACATTTTTAGAGAAACAAATCAGTGTGCTGACTTTGTAGCTGGATTAGCTAGGAAGGATGACATCTTATGTATCTTTTATGCACCCTACCCTAAACTACTAGATAAGTTTATCTACCAGGATGTTTCAGGGTACTTGTACACTAGATTGTAATATCTAGAATGTAGTTTTTTGGTTTAAATAAAATCTGGTAGCCGGTAGGGGTGCAATTCGAGCCAAACGAGCCGAGCTAGGGTATGCTCGAACTCGGCTTGCTACTAACCGAGCCGAGCTCGAGCTCAAAATGAAGACCGAGCTGAACTATGAGCTCGAGCTCGGCTCGCGAGCCAACTTTAAAACTCACTCGAGCTCGGCTCGTTTAGCTCGTTTCTATATCTTTGTTTCTCTCTCATCGTCATGGATGATGAATTGATGATGACGGATTCAAAGATCTTTATACAGATGTTCTTCGACCATATACAGATTCTCATCCATCAATTCTTGTTCTTCGACCATATACAGATTCTCATCCATCAATTCTTTCTTTTTCTTCTTCTTCAACAAATTCATCAAAACCCGATCTAAATCTTCAAAACGATGATGATATTCTTTTAAGAGTTTCTGATCGTAATTCCACTATTATTCCTTCTACAATTTCTAATCAAACCCAAATACCTAAACTTGAAAAACCTCAATTTCATGGTGAAAGTAGTTCTTTTAAACCGAATTCTATTGGTGATGATAGATTAGTTGAAGTAAAAAAAGAAAAAAATGATGAGGTTGAAGGAGTTGGGGTTTTGGAGTTACAGAATGGGGAAGTTGTTGAATTCTAGTGAGAATTTTGGAATTGAGGTTTTAATCCCAACCACTGAATCTATATATTTTTGTTGAAATCTAGTTGAAATCTAGTGAGAATTTTGAAAATAGTGGTGTAAATGGAGGATTTAATGGAAGAGACAAACAACCCAGAAAAGAAAAGAAAAAGAAAAGAAAGAGAGAGGACTGAGGATAACAGCTAAATGTTAAGGTTTTTTAGGTGCAGCCCGCATTACACAAAAAACCATCAATTGTGTGTTTTTTGTTTTTATGTTTGTATTTCTACGGGTCTTATAGTAATAATTTGACGAGCTGCTCAGCTCAGCTCGTTTAAAGCTCAAGCTCAGCTCGGGCTCGTGACGAGCTGAAAAACCTGCTCAAACTTCGCTCATTTAGATAAACAAACGAGCCGAGCTGAGCTTTTATCGAGCCGAGCTCGAGCTGAGCTTTTATTGAGCCGAGCTCGAGCTGAGCCCAGCCCGAGCCGCTCGGCTCAAATTGCAGCCCTACTAGTAGGGGTTTGCCTAAACCCCGCTTGCTTTCTGCAAAAAAAAAAAAACTTATATATATATATATATATATATATATATATATATATATCTATTATAACGCAGAGTTTTGGGCAGCCCGTCCGGGCAGGGCGCGCCGGCGGCTGGGATCGCTCCGTCTTTTTCGGGCAGCGCCTCCGCGGCTGGGATCGCCCCTTTGTCCTCCCGGTTTTCCCGTTTGTGTGCCCGCCTACTAAATAAATTTACCAGGCCAGGCCTGCCCGTTCGTTGCCCGGTTTTTTGGTTTTTTGGGCCCCTTTCCAAAATAGAGGGGCCTTCTCGACGCCGGAGCGGCACGCACCTCCTTCCTTCCCAACCGCCCAGCCGCATTGTTTCTTTTTTGCCTTCCTTCTCGGTTCTGCACCTTCTCTTCTTCTGCTTCGACGGCACGCACCTCTCTCCTTCCTTTTCTTCTTAATGAATCTCAATTTAGCGGTGCTTCTATATTCTTTCTCATCGTCGTCTTCTTTGCTCTTAAAAACTTTCTTCTTTTCATCCTATTCTCTCTCTCTCTCTCTCTCTCTCTCTCTCTCTCTCTCTCTCTGCAAATCCTTAATCCGTTTCTGAAATCGATTCCTCCAAATTTCTTGCATCTCTCTGTGTGCGCAAATCTGTTGCTGTAGTTACCTCAACGAATTGCAATTTCTCCTTAAATTTTACACCCAACAATTGTGTATTTGCTATTTCTCTTCGGATTCGACAATTTTGTTTTTGCCCATAGTGAGGCTTATTTGTAATTTGTAATTTGCTATTTACATTTATTCTTCTACTATGAGATACGTTTATTTGTAAATGCTCAATTACAATTATTCCACTACTGTGGTTTCATCATCAAACTAGCAGGTAAGGCCCGGGCTACGCCCGGACTGTGTTACTATGAAAATGCATTATCAGAAGAGAGAATGTGGTAATAAATGGTTAAGAATGGATGTGGTAAATGGTAATAGATCAGGGACTGTGGGTGAGAGGGGCGAGTCAGGAATGGCTGCTTTGACCTGTTGGACTTCTTAGGTTGACTGTTTTACCCTTTAGATACCTTCAAAGTTACAAAACTAACACCAGCTTAGATATTGTAGGAAGCAGAATTCCTAAATACTGAATGAAGAGAGAGCCACGTGGATGGCCTCATAGGGCTCGAATCCGCTCAGCCTTTATAGTGCAGTAGAGATGAGCTTTCCTTTGTCGTGTGAGCTTTCAATTTACAATTTCCAAGGTCAGTATTCAATTGTCATTTGCTATTTATTGTTTTGTTCTGCTAATTATATATACTCCATTATTCTTCTCTCATGAGTTTGAGAACCCAATATATGTGCAATATAACAATAATAAGGCAAACAATAAAGCAGTAAACAAATAAAGAACACACAAGAATTTTTAACGTGGTAAAACCAAATATGGGAAACGTCCACGGTTGTCCTCGCGACAACAAATAAATCCACTAGATGAAAAGAGATGTACAAACCTATCAACTACCTGCAATCATTGCGAGTTGACACTACTGGTTATCTCTAACACCTTGACTTCACCGGAGCACCTTGATGTACGCACAAGACACTCGTCTTCTTGATGAACACACAACAAGACTCGAAGCCGAACTATGAAACAAGCTTACACCAGAGTTCCTTGATGAACACACAAGGATACTCGACTTCCTGATGAACACACAAGAAGACTCGAAGCTAAATCACTATTCAATAATGAAGAAGAAGATTAATGGGGAAGAAGGAAGAAGAAGATGAATGGGGAAGAAGAGAAAATAGAAGTACACAAAGATCAATTGAAGAAGAAGATGATCTTTGTGGAAGAGCCAACAAACAAACTAGGGTTCTATGGAGGCTAGGTTGGAACTCTTACCTTTCACATAACACCAACGACCTATTTATAACCTAGGGTTTGAAACAAGAGAAAATGGGCCGAAATAGACAAAACACATATTGGACGTACGTACGTCGAAACAGCGTACGTACGTCATGAGACGTAAATAGTTCGCTGCCTAATTGGACGTACGAACGCCCTAACTAGGTACGTACGTCCTGACCAAAACATGTTTGCTGCCTAACATGACGTACGTACGCCCTAACTAGGTACTTACGTCCTAAACCCAAAAACAGACTTTTGATACACTTGACGAGAAGACAAAGACTCGGGATGACGCGCGTACAACGAGGTTTTCCTAACAATGGACTCAAGGCGAGATAACCATGGACATCCAATATCACGAAATTAATGTCAAACAACCGAGTGTCGGTTTCAATCTCCCCCTTTGACATTGATTTTGTGACAAAAACCTATGACTCTAATAGCACTTATAAAACGTGCTTACAAACCCAAACCATGGCATTTATAAAACATGCCTACAAAAACACTCAAGGTAGAATACATACCGAGTCACCAACACATGATATCCAGCTTGAGTAAGACGCTTTAACCATCAGAGACAGAACGGAAGCAACAAGAATTTCTGAAACAATCATAGAGCCAACGAACAAGAAATTTTGAAACAATCAAAGAGCCAACGGAAGTTCCTCGAACAACTCCCCCAAACTTCATGAGCTCCAAGGTTTAATACTCGAGCTTACCCAAAACTGTACATGCACTTTGTGATCATCATCACTTTCACTCCCCCATACATGTTCACTCCCCCATACATGTAGTATACCTGAAACATGACCCAAAAATACACTAACAAAGAAGAAGAAGGTGTTAGTATTAGAGTCATAAATCTCCCCCTTTTTGTCACAAATGAAGCAAGGTAACAAAAGAAAGAGAAAAGAAAAATTCCAAACCATAACAAATAAGATTAAAGAAGAAAAGAAAGAGAACAATCATGTTAACAACAAAAAAGATATGCAACGGAAGCCATAAAATAAACACTTGTTAACACGATGTCAATACAAAGAATTCTCCCCCTAAACAAAAACTTCACCTAAATGCAATGCATATGAGAAAGATGCACCTAGAACAAACAAACCAAATAAGGATATTTGAAACACACAAAGAACCATGCATACAAGGGTAGAAGAGAGTATATGCAAGCTCAATTAAAACAAGATACTTAGTAAAGATGAATAAACTTGGTTTCATTAAACAAAGTACGCACCAATCAAAGATTAAGATATGAAACCAAACATCTACTAGAAATGCATTCTACAAACATCCTTGGTGTGTGGGAAAGCTAAAGAAAATACAAAGAGAGTCATTTTCACACCTCACTCACAAACCATAAGAACACTCAAAACAACTAGTATTCACCATTAGAAGGATTTCACTGCACAAACGCCTAAACAGACACGGGGAAATGCACTTATAACCTTTTTATTTTAGTATTATTATTTTTTATTGTGCATAAATTAACATGTGAAAGGGATTTTTACCTTCATCTTTTGCAAAATGTGGTAGGGTGTAGCCTACATCTTTTCAAATTACTTCCCCTTTAAGAACAAACTGAAAGTAGTGCAACATCATGGTAACGTGCAACACAAGAACTAACATCTCTTGAGTGCATCCGTCATTGCATGACCCTCACGGCCCCAACGGGAAAATATACCAAATGATTTCTCTCTCAAGAAGATCAAAAGGCTGGGGATTTTGTGAATTGTTAACCACTACCACACCGCAGTCATACTAATAATCAAGATAACATAAGAAGGCATGCATACGTATATTTCCAACTAATGATTATCCTAGAAGTTCATCATGTTCAAAGGATGAAAAAAAGATATGCAAACAAACTCTCAAAGTGCCACCTAGCTGTGCATAGTGTAATCAAGCAAGGATATATGCATGAGACACAACTAGATAAACGTTGGTCTAAAATCTAAACATGAAAGCACAAGCGTATGCTAAGTGTAATAAAATAGTTATATTCATGAGCACTAAGCATACAAGTATGATTGAAAGCAATAGACCAATCTAACCACATATACAAAGTATGTGTATCCCAAACACCCATAACAAAGTAAACCACAAAATATTTTTTTTTTTTTTTTTTAATAACTTTTCTCCTTTTTTTTTTAAAAAAAAAAAATAAAGTAAATACTTCCCAACATTCAACATGATATGCAACCTTAAACAAATAAACTACAAACACCAGAAACCACTAAAATGCAATCAACATGATTAAATACCAAAACCCTAACAAATAGCCATATGTAAAAAAAAATAATTCAATTAATCATACCATAAGGCTACGAAAACATACTCAATCATCCCAAACCTGCACAAATCGATTATCTCTAAAATAAAATATATCAAAACCATGAAATAATTGATCTGCAAACACAAAAGAATTAACTTTATTCATCATAATTGCACCAAGAGGATCTACGCGTGAGCCATTACGCTCCATAACAAGCGCCCTGCGACTGCAATCACTGCGAGTTGACACTACTGGTTATCTCTAACACCTTGACTTCACCGGAGCACCTTGATGTACGCACAAGACACTCGACTTCTTGATGAACACACAAGAAGACTCGAAGCCGAACTATGAAACAAGCTTACACCAGAGTTCCTTGATGAACACACAAGGATACTCGACTTCTTGATGAACACACAAGAAGACTCGAAGCTAAATCAATATAAACAATGATAGAAGATGAATTGGAGAAGGATAGAAGATAGAAGTACACAAAGATCAATTGAGGAAGAAGATGATCTTTGTGGAAGAGCCAACAAACAAACTAGGGTTCTATGGAGGCTAGGTTAGAACTCTTCCCTTTCACATAACACCAACAACCTATTTATAACCTAGGGTTTGAAACAAGAGAAAATGGGCCGAAATAGACAAAATACATATTGGACGTACCTACGTCGAAACAGCGTACGTACGTCCTGAGACGTAAATAGTTCGCTGCCTACTTGGACGTACGAACGCCCTAACTAGGTACGTACGTCCTGACCAAAACATGTTTGCTGCCTAACATGACGTACGTACGTCCTAACTAGGTACGTACGCCCTAAACCCAATAACAGACTTTTGATACACTTGACGCGAAGACAAAGACTCGGGATGACGCGCGTACAACGAGGTTTTCCTAACAATGAACTCAAGGCGAGATAACCATGGACATCATATCCAATATCACAAAATTAATGTCAAACAACCGAGTTCCGGTTTCAGAGTTCACTTTCAAATTTATTTGATTTTCCAAATTCCTCAAAATATTGATATTGTATTTCTCTTTCAAAGTAAGTCCTTCTTCCAAAAAATTTGCCCTTAGTTTGGTAATAATGGTTTGACAAAACTGAAAAGCTTAGCCAGTTATGATTAGTGATAGACGAACGAGAAAAAATTTCGGATAGACAAAAACACCATGTTTAGGATTTAGTAATTAATTGCCACACTATTGACCATTGGACTTGATCGTGGACATTTCCTTATTATTGATATAAAATCTCACCATCATTTTATTTAATATTGCAAATATCTGCACACACAAAGGGACTGACTGGACTGGGAACAATTGAGGTATGTCCTATGTCTCCCTACCCCTGATCGCATACATGTTTTGTATAAAAGCAATGAGGAAAAGAATGAAACTAGATAATGGGTCTGTAACCAGCTAAAAGAGTTGCTAGATGCACATTAATTCCTTTTGGTGCAAAATATTATCTCAACTGACAAGAGATGGCTTCTACGAACTGAAGACGAGTTGATCAACAGATAGCTTTTTGTACCCCTGCTCTCTTTAAGGTCAATTCAAGCCCTATTGGTCATGTTTTGGCCCTTCCCCTTATATACTTTTCTCATAGCAAGGTATTTTAATGTGAGCTATATGTCCAAGGCATTTCAGCATTCATTGGCTAGGTATGCATCCCTGGTCATGTCTGCCAAGTCCCTGTCGAAGCCATTGAAGTTTCAAGGCTGTGATGTAATTCTTTGGCTTTAGATATGTAGCACATGTGAGGTCATGAGAATTGATTATGAGTTCCTGTTGCATTTGCTAAGGCTCAGATAGCTGCTGCCAGAGGCTACAAACTTTTTGCTTGAGTGATTGACGAAGGAACGTCTGCCCACTATAGACTTGCCAAACATTTGTGGGTGTTTAGCTACCAAAACAAATATTGACTAAAAGGTAACATAGATAAACTAATATGATTTAAATTTCATATGCGAACAAAGATTTAGTTTACAAGTGATTACTATGTTCAGGAGTTTGTTCAAAATTGAATTGTTGTCATCTGCTACATATTGTATGAGATACTAATCTAATTTGATTGTCAAATAGGATAATGATTTTCTCTGTGGTCATGATATTCTAAGCCTTTTTAAGAGACCTTCATTTTGAAACCGGCACTCGGTTGTTTGACATTAATTTTGTGACATTGGATGTCCATGGTTATCTCGCCTTGATTTCATTGTTAGGAAAACCTTGTTGTACGCGCGTCATCCCGACTCCTTGTCTTAGCGTCTAGTGTGTCAAAAGTGTGTTTTTGGTTCAGGACGTACGTACCTAGTTAGGACGTACGTACGTCCCTCAGGTCAGCAAACTTTCAATCGTGTTGAACGTACGTACCGAGTTAGGGCGTACGTACGTCAGGTTAGGCAGCAGGAAAGTTTTGGTTCTGGACGTACGTACCTAGTTAGGGCGTTCGTACGTCCAAGTAGTCAGCAAGCGTTTATTATGTGGAGACGTACGAACGTCGTTTCGACGTACGTACGTCCAATATGGATTTTGTTAAATTCCGGCCCATTTCTTGTGTTCTCCAACCCTAAGTATAAATAGGGTTTCTCTTCCAAAGAACAAGTCAGTTTTTTGGCCGTCCAATTCTTCTCTAGTCTTGGAGTTTGTTTAGGTTTTGGTTTAGGTGGTTTTGGTGATTGAACTCATCTTCTTCTTCCCCATTCATCTTCTTCTTCTTTCTTTCCCATTCATCTTCTTCTTCATTATTGTTTATATTGATTTAGCTTCGAGTCTTCTTGTGTGTTCATCAAGAAGTCGAGTATCCTTGTGTGTTCATCAAGGAACTCTGGTGTAAGCTTGTTTCATAGTTCGGCTTCGAGTCTTCTTGTGTGGTCATCAAGAAGTCGAGTGTCTTGTGCGTACATCAAGGTGCTCTGGTGAAGTCAAGGTGTTAGAGATAACCAGTAGTGTCAACTCGCAGTGATTGCAGGTAGTTGATAGGTTTGTACATCTCTTTTCATCTAGTGGATTTATTTGTTGTCGCGAGGACAACCGTGGACGTTTCCCATATTGGGTTTTACCACGTTAAAAATATCGTGTGTTCTTTATTTGTTTATTGCTTTATTGTTTGCTTTACTATTGTTATATTGCACATATATTGGGTTTTCAATTGGTATCAGAGCAGGGCGCTTGTTATGGAGCGTAATGGCTCACGCGTAGATCCTATGAGTGCAATAATGGTTCATGAGTCTGGTTATAATAATTTTATTGCTAAATCGTCTAAATCTACAAAACCAAAATCTGATTTTGAAAAGGATGATAATTTGTATGTTGTTAGCAATAGTGATTGGGCTCTTCTTTACAGACTTTCTGCAAAAGAATGTGACAGATTACAAAAAGCTAATATTGATTTGCAAGAAAAGTTTAATAAAGCTAATTGTAATTTGTCTACTATTTCTGATAATTTTTGTTTTGAAGATAATGGTGTTTTGCAGAATAAGGTTGATTCTCTAGAACAACGACTCAGACATTGTGCAGAAGACTATATGCTTCAAGGGGAAGTTTATGAATCCAAAATTAAAAAATTGGATAAGGCTAATCTTACTTTGCAGGATAAAATCGAAACTCTTGAAAAACAAATTCTTTCTGCTGCAGATGGTGCAATTTCTATTTCTCAATTATTTGAAAAAGAAAAACTTGACTTGTTATGTAGAATTGCAGCTTTAGAGAATGCCAATCAGGAGGTCGATGAGAAATACAAATCTCTATTGGTGGAGTATGAGGTAACAAAGAACGATTTAACGTCTACTCAACTCCAATTGCAGGTTTTTGACAAAACTAGATTTGACTCTCTTATTGCTAGTTCTACTAGTTCATCTAGTGTGACTACTTCTGTAAAATCTAGTTTGCCTGCTCTTTTGCCTACCCCGCCTATTGAGACTAGACTTAATACTAATAGTTTTCAGCATGTTTCTCGCACAAAGTTTAAGTCTAAGGCTAATGATAAGTTTTCTTTTGCTGGTAAGCCATCTTGTTCTAATAGGGGAGGTATGGGTTTTGTTAAGGGACAATGTCATAAACCAAATAGTGATATACATGGTTTATCCACTACTACTGCATCTTCTTATAAGACTTGTTTGAGAAAATCTAATAATTTTCATTGTTCTTATTGTGGTAGAGATGGTCATTTGGATATCTTTTGTTGGGATTTTAATCAACATGTTAAATGTTATTCTCATGTTCCTTATAATTATAATCTTGTTGATTCTTATGTTCCTTCTTGTGCGTTTTCTAGACCTTGGAATTCTAATGTTTATTGTCATAGGTTTAAGAGAAACAGATACTCCAACAAAAGGAAGTCAAAGACTAAGGTGGAATTAGTTAAGGACAAGTCTATTGCAAAACTTGTTAAGGGGAGATCTCATATCTTTTCAATTCCCAAGGTGTGCACGCCTAGTGTTAAACAAGTATGGGTAAGAAAGGATAAGTTGAAGGTTTTTCTGGACTTGCAAAGGTCTGGTGGTGTCCCACATTTGGGATGATGTAGTTTGTTTCTAGCCTTGTGTTATTTGAATTGCATATTTCTCTAACCACATAGGCTATTTGTTTGGTGCTTCTATTTTTTATGCTTTGGTTGTCTAGCTTGCAGATCATGCTGCATGTCTGAATACATTGTTAATAAAAAAAAAAAAAAAGGGTTGTTGGTTATTCCTTCTATTTTTTTTATTCCATGTATGTGTTGTTGGATGCATCTTTTCTAAGATATTGGTTTAATTCAATTGTCTTAAATAAGTTGCAATATGTTTGGGTGTTTTCTCTTTCTGAACTCTTAATTATGTTTTGGTATGTATCATGCATTTTTCCTCGCTTGTTTGCACAGTGCACGACATGCTTGCATGATGGGAGTTTTTGGAAACCACTTACATATTCTTTGAGCTCATAGAACTTCTCTATCTCTCGAGTATTTATGTTATCTTGAGCTATCTCTCCTTTGTTTTGGTTAATGTTCATATTGTTGTTCGTGTTATTGAGCATTCTTATCTTCCTCTTACAACTCTTGTTAGTGGTCAATGACTCACTTTATCCCCAGCCATTTGATTGTCTTTAAAGCAATATCAGTTGGCTAAGAACCCGTTGGGGTTGTGAGGGTCATGCTCTGACGGATGCACTCAAGAGATGTTAGTTCTTGTGTTGCACGTTATCATGGTATTGCACTTCTTGAGTTTGTGTTTGTCAAAAAGATGTAGGCTACACCCTACCCTCGTGTATTTGAAAAGATGGAGGCAAAAATCCCTCCCACGCGGGAATGACATTAGAGTGATGTAGACTAAACTCCACCACATGCGGCAATATAAAAATCCAAGCGCATGTTCATTATTTTTTTATGTAAGGCATACAAAGTTTATATTCCTTTGCCTTTTGGATATCTTGGTTTTTGTTTGAAAGTTCATATTTATATTCGTTTGTCTTCCACTCATATTGTTTGTTTCAAAGGGGATTGAAGTTTGTTTCTTCTAAGCTCACTTGTTAATCGTATGTTTCTTGTTGATGGTTCTATATTCTAGGCCTTCAAAAGGTGTGTTCTAGTGGTGAACTTTCTCTCTCTTTATGCATTGCATTGCATCTACACACACCGAGGTTTTAGTTTATGATGCACTTCAATTCTCTTAATTGTTCAATCTTTTATTTATCCCAACATATTGTCTCTTATTTTTGTACGAATTGGGATTGGTTACTGTTTTTGGAAGTTCATGATGTGTTCCTCTTCACTTCTATGGTACATCGGTTCTTTTTTTTTTATCTTCTTGTTAAGGTTTGTGAAGTTATTTTAGTTAAGGATGTTTCTCATGTTAATGGTGTTTGTGTTGTGTTGACAAGAGTTTGTTCTATATCTTCTCTTCAATATCTATTTCTTGTTAACATGTTTTATTCTTCTTTTCTTTTCTTTGTTATGGTTTAGTTTGCTTACTTCTTTTCTTTGTCACATTGCTTCTTTTGTGACAAAAATGGGGAGATTTATGAGTCTAATACTAACATTCGTTTCTTTCTTTGTTAGTGTATTTTTGGGTCATGTTTTAGGTATGCTACACGTATGGGGGAGTGAACGTGTTGATGTTTAGAGGTTGTACAGTTTTGGGTCATGTTTCAAGTATGCTACACGTATGGGGGAGTGAACGTGTTAATGTTTAGAGGTTGTACAGTTATGGGGGAGCTCGAGTGTCAAACTTTGGAGCTCATGAAGTATGGGGGAGTTGCTCGAGGAACTTCCGTTGGCTCTCTGATTGATTCAGAATCTTTAGTTGCTTCCGTTCGGTCTCTGATGGTTAAAGCGTCTTACTCAAGCTGGATATCATGTGTTGGTGACTCGGTATGTATTCTACCTTGAGTGTTTTTGTAGGCATGTTTTATAAATGCCATGGTTTGAATTTGTATCAATGTCAAAGGGGGAGATTGAAACCGACACTCGGTTGTTTGGCATTAATTTTGTGACATTGGATGTCCATGGTTATCTCGCCTTGATTTCATTGTTAGGAAAACCTTGTTGTACGCGCGTCATCCCGACTCCTTGTCTTCGCGTCTAGTGTGTCAAAAGTGCGTTTTTGGTTCAGGACGTACGTACGTCCCTCAGGTCAGCAAACTTCCAATCGTGTTGAACGTACGTACCGAGTTAGGGCGTACGTACGTCAGGTTAGGCAGCAGGAAAGTTTTGGTTCTGGACGTACGTACCTAGTTAGGGCGTTCGTACGTCCAAGTAGTCAGCAAGCGTTTATTATGTGGAGACGTACGAACGTCGTTTCGACGTACGTACGTCCAATATGGATTTTGTTAAATTCCGGCCCATTTCTTGTGTTCTCCAACCCTAAGTATAAATAGGGTTTCTCTTCCAAAGAACAAGTCAGTTCTTTGGCCGTCCAATTCTTCTCTTGTTCTGGAGTTTGGTTTAGGTTTGTGTTGAAGGTGTTTTTGGTTATTGAACTCAATTCTCTTTCTTCTTAATTCATCAATTCCCTATCTTTCATATATCATTGCGAATTCGGCTTCGAGTCTTCTTGTGTGTTCATCAAGAAGTCGAGTGTCTTGTGCGTACATCAAGGTGCTCTGGTGAAGTCAAGGTGTTAGAGATAACCTGAAGTATCAGCTCGCAGTGAGTGCAGGTAGTTGGTAGGTTTGTAAATCTCTTTCATCTAGTGGATTATTTGTTGTCACCAAGGCAACCGTGGACGTTTCCCAAATTGGGTTTTACCACGTTAAAAATTCCTGCGTGTTATTTACTTTCTGTTTATCATTTGATGTGTTTTGAATATTAAACTGGTAGATTAGCCTATTTGTGTTCTTCACATTTGTAATGTTTTTTTAGCATGATATATACAAGCTGCCAATGGGTATTCCCTTCGCATGAAGCAAATCTTATTTTTCACAGTGAAATCTACCATTTATTTTTATACTTCCTCATTGCTAAATGATTTCTAAATTTTATCGTACGGATATAACTATTATGGAACAACAAACGGAGGTAGACATACATAGACAAGTCCGGCGACGAGTTGTGGTCATGTACATTCAGACCACATTTGTGATCTCCTTTTCTATTGGATTTGAAGAAACCAGCCAAATAAAAGCCTGTTATACTTTTCTTCTATAATAGATGATTATGATGATGCTGCAAATTAGCTGTCTCTTTTTCGACATCATCTCCAAATGGGTATCTATCATTGGTGGACTTATTACAATACCAGGTAGATTATGGATATACTTTTTCATTGATTAAATTGTTCATTTGGGGTCTAACCTTGATTATGAGAATTGAGCAACGCATGATTTTTTCAGATAAATGCATCTACAAGAGATGATGGGCTAAACATTTATGATCATGGTCATCAGCTTGAGCATGTTCAACCTATTATTGGTTCTTCTCCGTCCACTTCCATACGCATCTAGGTCGTTTCAAGTTCATGTCGTGCAGGTATGTCCAGGTTGTTTTCGGTAGTGGACTCATGCTATGCGAGATGCTTAATAGTTAATAATACCATTCATATATGCATCCACACTAACAGTGGATGCATGATTTTGAGCACGCGCGTCTTCTTATTTTTGTAAGCAATCTAAACTATTCATGGATGAAGTAATTTGCCATATTGTTAGTTATTTCTCCTACCTAGGTTTAGCAGTCCAAAAATGCTTAATCGACATTTAATTTGATCCGCCTTTGATTTAAAGTATCTAAGACACCTTCCCCCTGTGGCTCTCTGTTACCTGCATTTAAGGTTAAGCCATTGTGATCATATTGAGCCCTGCTATTACTTTTTGTTCCTGATTCCTTTTTTTTTCTATACCTATGTAGTACTTTTCTTTCTTTATCCCTTGCAAGAGCACACAACACATTGGCAGGGATTGGTTTTTCAAAATGTCATGTTTATTTAGAATATTTCATTGTCCACCATATTTTATTTAAATGTCTGGTGTAGCTCAGTTGGTCAGAACATGTGGCTTTTAACCCACAGAGTCGAGGGGTCAAGCCATTCCTCTAGCGTTTGCATTTTTTTTGATTAGTTTTGATTTTTAACATTATGTGCATAATTAGTTGAAGGAACTACAAGGTTTGAGATTTTGCACCCCATCCCCCCCCCCCCCCCCCCCCCTATCATGTGCCTTGATCATTGAAATATTTACACATAAATAATATTTAATTTACTTCATTTTTTATCAAACCCAAACGATGAAAGATTTGTAATCTGTGTGTTTAGACTTTAGAGTGCCGATACCGACCTATGCATTCTTCTGAATTCTAACTAAAAAGCAAGTTCTATAAACTTATAAAAGTACATTTTCAGTCAGTGAATTGTAAAAACAGATTTTTGGCAAATTTCTTTTTACCTGGAGTCATTTAAATTGGTCAGTATCAATGCTAGATGTTAACCTTGGTTTAGTTAGAATGAGAATGAGTCCTTCAAATTGAGTGCTGAGACTGAATTTTGTTTGATTACAGATTACAAGATAAATAACTATTCTTCAGGTTAATAAATATTTGCATAGTTATATATACTGTCATCAGCCACATTCACGTAAAAAAATTCAATGTTGGAGTTCAAGCTTTATTGCTTTTAGATAAGATTTCTTCCAAAAATCAGGTTTTCAGTTATAGGGTTTTACTGAGCATTGTATTCGCAACTTCTTCTCCCTGCTGCAATGAATTCTTTAAAAGGTATGTTGTTTGCTGTTTCCCGATTGATTAGATGAATATTTTATTGCCGTTCATTTTTTATGATGCATGAAACATACATATTCATATAATGGGTTATTGTTGACTATCTAACCATTTTGAATGATTCATCATTGGTTATTGTTGTAGAATGGGACCGTAAATTTTTTTTGGTATAGTTTTCGATTGTTAGAGCACTACATATATGTGATATTCTATCTGTGAAAAATATTTTTTGACAAATCTCGGGAAAATAATTGGCTCTTTGTGTATACGTATTGGATTTCCATGCCGAACCCATTTGCAGGTGCTATCATACAGATACAGGTTTGGATCAGGCAGCAGGATCATCAGATATTTTTACAAAGGTAATAGATTAAGTTATATGTCTTTCTATTATTGTTGTTCTTTTTTTGGAGGACGTCAATCAAATATCAACTTATTTATTTGTATTAGGTTGATTTGTATCCACATAATCAAATAAGTCATTTGGTATCAACTCCACCGCTTTCTTGACGATCTTTATCATAAGAACATGTGGGCAGAAGGAAAGAAGTGAATTTCGACCTCTATCAGTGACAGGATTCTTTCCACAACGTGCTTGAAGAGAATGAGAAGGAACTATTTCATTATCGACTTCAGTCTTCTATTATTCCCCTTCAGAGTCTCTCTCTCTTTCTTCTTTTGCGTTTTCTCAATCTCTCACTCTCCTTCTCATGTCCAAACATAGGTTTCCAAATATCTCATCTTGATTTTTAAAAGGATTATATGTGTTTGAATTTTCCATTGTTTGTGTTGTAAACATATGTTTTTTTCGCAGGATTATGCAACAGAGACACCTTTGACGGATAAATCATCATCATCTGGAGATGGAAAAAATATCACCTACTACAATATATCATCCGTCTGTAATTCTGGTAAGGGTTTTTTCCTCCCCTTGCTTAGCAATATAATGAAGTTTTTGGTAATAGAAATTGCTTAAATTTATTAAGGTTTTGCTTTTTGATGATTTAGGATCAGGAAACTGGAATTTGATGTCAGCTTGAAGAAAGAGACCTCAAAGGGCATCTGAAACTTAGCTGCGACTTTTAGTCTCTCTTCCCTCTCCTATTAATTTCCAATCATTCCCTCACCAAGGAGGTCCAACAAATATAAAATGGTAGGATTACTTTTATTTGTCATATATTTTTCTTTGTTTTTGAAAAGTTGGATTGATTACCAATTTCATTTTTTTTAAACTCTCAGATTGATACTATGGTATTTCTGGTATGCCACAGTTAATAGTTTTGTTTCTTCTTCAGGCGTATAACACATGTTGCATGCTATCAAATGAACTTACAACTTTTATCTTGCTTTGTTGTAGTTGATTGTTTCAATCCATTAGGTAACAACTATATTTCATGTCCTCCACTGAGTAAGAGGAAAAAAATTCCGCCAAAGGATTTACAGCATTTTTCCTTAATGAATTTTTCTTAACTGAGCAGCCAAGTGGAAGAGCACTTGATGGTAAAATTGTAAAAATAGCAAAGACAAATACCACAATTGAAACGTTTGGGCCAGTCCTTCGAAGATGGATTCGCACGTAGTCAATGCTAAAAAGGTACATTCCTGATTGATTTATAATGTTTTAATATATTTTGATTTGTTAGAGTTTTTTTTCCCTGATGCGTGAGAGTGTATTACAAGTTCGAGAAGTTTATTTATATAATGGTTATTCCCCCAATGCTTTAAATTTTAGGCTCAAAACTTATCTGTTGAAGATGAAGATATAAAGGATCCACTACTTATGAAACATAGTCCAGAAATGTCTTTTTAGGATCAAATCTTGTTAAAAAATTTACAAAAATGAAGCACTCTCTGCTTCTGAGGTATGATCACTACCCATTAATAAGCTTAGCATTATTTTTCAAATTGAAGATTTTAGTGGATCATTGGTGTATAATGTTGTTATGATGTAGTAAAGAACCATTTATTCCAATGAGCAGGACAAGGCAGTTATCCTTGATTCTGAATATTTTTTTGGTTTTTCTTAAGGGAACACATATCGTTTCCAACGCCCGATGCTCAAATTTAGGCAACCTATTTCAATTAGGCCTTTTTATCCTTAGTCCATCGACCGGTCTGTATTCTCAAACTCCGAAGGCATCACATTTACTCAGGAAACGACACATTTATTCTTTCTCACATAATCATTGTTGTAGTAGTATTTGCTATTCATTATTTTTCTAGGATTGAACCTATCTTTATAGGACGATGAGTCTTTTGAAGGCTACACGCCATTGAGAAAGCAGAGGCACACGGTTTTTACATTACTGGATATTTTGCACTTGGTAGTGAAAATGGCAAATACAGTTTGAACATGCTTGAAATGTTGTGGATGGAGACTTTGGTCTATTGTTGCTGCAAACAATTGAGCACATCATATTGGTGATCATCCCCAAAAAAATGGAGCTCCCTTCGCTTATGAGGTATGATCATTAGCTATTAATGAGATCAATAGTAACTTCCAAGTTTTAGATATCAGTGCATGATTGGTTTATGTTGTTGCTATGACGTAGTGAAGAGGCATATCTTCCGAAGAGCATGCCAGCGCACTTTTACTTAAGGGTGCACTTTTTTGTGGAATTTGCAAGGGAACTGCATAATGTTGCAATGACAAATCGTGCCTCTCAGTTCTACTCTTAAAGTTAACCACAACCTGCCGGTATTTGATCCTGGTGCATTTTTCATTTACGTCATCAGTATTGAATGCCTTACTGAGTGTATGTGATATAATCAAGATTGATACTGCTAAGAAATACTTGGTCCATGATTTCCAATAAGATAGGAATTTTCATTGTGAACCTTATTAAAATGATATATTGTTTCTTTTTCTTAGTCTTGGATACATCATAATGTTTTCTATTTTGATCGAAATACATCATTTTCCACAACTCATACCCGATACGTTGGAACCTGTGATATAAGATAGCTACAAAGCCACTACATGCATTCGTTGATGCGAGATGGTTCTTAAGTTGCTAATATTGTTGGTGAGTAAGCAGTACAACATTTTATGAAAAACCATCATGACATTACCATTAAATCTATATGCTTACATTCAGCTTATCATGAGGCAAGATTTGTAGGAGTTACCCTGAGTAAGAACCCCTATTGTTTGCGACGTATAGCTTCTTTAGACAAAAATATATAAATCTCACTTTGTTCTTCATTTATCTTCTTATCGCAGTCTGAAGCTATTTTCGAACTTCATCTTCTATTCGACACGTATAAACTTTAGTTCAATTGTTTCGCCTAGCTTCACTATATCTGTTAAGCAACAACCAAATATAAAGCAACAATTTGGCTGCATTCGTAATACTCGACAGGTCATCATCTTAGCAGTGATGGTGGTGCTTTACCTCCACTTCCTCCTACTGAAAGTCATCATAATGGAGTTGATTGTAACCCAAAAGTGCAGCTGGACTTAAAACACTTTTGGCAATAATCGAATGCGAACCATGGTCAGATTGATTTTGTGTTTGATTTCAAATTTATTCATTTTTTTCTTAATTGATTTCCTCAGATTTTGCATCAAATTGATTTATTGATTTGCGTTATTGGTATTGCTACAACTTAACTTACCTGATGTGTCGACTCTTTTTCTTTTCTGTTGAAGGATAATATAACTTCGCCTAAAATAGTTTGACCTCATTACTATTTATATGTCAAATATTTCTAACACAAGTGTTGGTTGATTAATTTTTCTACTACTTCAAATATTTTATGTTCTCCATCTTTTTCTTTTCAGTTGAAGGATGATAGAAGTGATAATATCTCACACCCAGAAAGATATCTCTCTCTGCCGGCAATGTCCTTAGGGGTAACTTCCTACTAATCTAACCCTTTCAGACCCCAAAAGATGGGCTTCTTTTTTTCCCCAGCCCAACGACTGGACTCAATTTGCTGAAATATTCTTAGTTATTTATTTCTTTGACAAGGCAGGCAGCTACGTGAACGATCATCTTGCATCGCAGTCTTTCTTCTTGGTTGGTCAGATCATATCACTAAATATTTATTTGACAAGGCACGCAGCTACGCGAACGATCATCTAACATCGCAGTCTTTCTTCTTGCTTGGTCAGATCATATCACCTAATGACTTTGCAGTTGCATCATCCCTCTCCTGTAAGTTTTCACATTTTCATGCATGGCAGTACTAAAACAACTCTGTATTTCAAAATAAATTGATATTATTCAAGGATATAGATACACATTTGGTATCAGACCAATATGTTTCCGTTATGTGCAAAAAAGAACCAAAATAAATAGTTGCTTTAGTTCTGTTGTCAATATAAGAATTTTGCATATATGCATCTATCATTTTCTTTTGGTACTTGGCCCTTATACATTTTGCACATATTAACGGGTAATGGTATTACTTATATTATGACTTGGATCTTCTTTGGTCTCATGTTGTCGTGTTCTGCAGAAGCTGTCCTTAGATAAGAAAAATAGAAAACGAGGAATCTTGCGAAAAAATACTAGAGGAAATTCTTATCGACATGTTTTCTTTCTAACTGGAGCCAGTGCAATATTTGCGATGGTAAATAGGTGTTCGACAATGCAAATCATCCACTCTACAAAGAGAATTGAACTGCCCTTCTTTAGTGAACCAGATCACTTGCCAGAGGAATGGAAGACTTGAAAGTACCTCCTTTGGATGGCAAAGATGAGGCACATGCAGAAAAAGAGTCACTTTTTTGGTTTGTGATTAAGCTCTGCTGCTTCTGTATAGTTGCCAAAAATGCATCTGAGGCAGGTTCACAAGGAGTTTCGTCAAAATGATCTACAGGTATGGAACTTATCTTATAATGGAAAGGAACATTTTGGAATTGCATTGATGCACTATCTGTTGATTTGAGCGACCTATCATGGTCATTTGAAGCTCTTTGTTATAGTGATAGTTTCGATTTTGGAGATTCTTTGGTCACATTTTCTTTGAAATAACATGCTGCTTTTATACCATGTTCACTAAAGTAAACTCCACCACAAAAAACACAGGGGTCTCATCTCATCCATGTACCTCACAATGGTTAACATACTATGAATTTGCATTACTTGAATAGTTAAAATCCATCTTTTGATAATGAATAGTCAGTATCTACATTTCAATTTCCTGCTGAGCACTTAAGAGATGTGATGGGGCAAACAAAATCCCTAGAGCATAAATAGCTTCTTATTTCCCTTTCTTTTCCCTTCAATCTCTAAATACCAAATTATTAGAAAGCTATATCTAGGTTCTCAGAAGAGAAAAGATAACGGATTTTTTCCTTCGCGGACTTTGTATGTTCATACATAAACAAACCATTTATTCCTTATGGAATATATATTTCAATAAAATTTCCAGTATTCGATTATTCATTTCCAACTTAACATGGTTGTGTTGTAAGTGAGGTGCACTTTGCGTTGTCTTTTTTTATCGTTGTTTTTCCTGTTTTGTCTAAAAAAAAAAAAAAAAAATTGGGTGTTAAATTAGGATATTATGATAGAACCTTCACCAAAGTAAGTTCCACTTCACATTTCTATCCAATCCAATCCAATCTTTTTTTTATTCTGAATAATAAGTTATTTCTTACACTAAATATTTATGCACCTTACTAGCCATTTATCTCATCAGATTGTTTGTATATTTGTAAGATACTATAACTCTATCACAACATTTCAAAAAATATAACATTTCCAATATATATATTTTAATACCTCTTTTTGACCAAAACTTGAGACTAGAGCCTCTACCATCATAAACTTTGGCTTCAGGTGTTGTAGAACAAGATGATGATCTACCTCAATTTGATCTAATATTTCATCAACACAATTTAATATTTTACATCTTCTTAAAGGTTTCCAGTATTGGTCATCAGTTTGTATGTGAGGTGAGTTCTCTGCTGCTGTGACTTCTTCATCATCTTCTTTGAAGGTCTGTACACTATGATCGACAAAACTGGAAAGAAAACAGATCTAGACCTAAACTAAACAAGGTGAGTGGATTCCACAACTTCCAACTATCATATGCATGAATCAATAATATAGTCGTCGCATCGTCAGTCAATACGAATCAAATTTTGTTACTAGAGATATACGTACTGATCATTAAAATATTCAATTTTTAGGTCGTAACAGAAATATGCCAATCAACATGCAATGCCATTTTTCGGATAAAAAATGGTTTGATCTATATTTGATGGTTTCCGCAAGCATTGGAAGTATGCCGACTAATTTCATCATTTTCCAGCCGGATATTCCTGTAAATCTTTGAATTTATTTAATTTATTACCGTAATACTATTTCCTATTGAATATATTTCCAAGTACAAAACATAATCTGATTTTATTCAAGGATTTTAGAAGGTCTTGACCTTATAACACTTTCATACGAGTTCTTAGACAAATAAAAAAAAAAATTATGTCTATTTATCATGCCACATCTATACTCACAAAAAAATAAAAAGGGGGGGGGGGGGGGGGGGACGCCTATGGCGTATTCAGGGTGTTGGTTCATTATGGTAGATGTTTAAATCATTGTACAGTCCTGGGTATAGATATATTACACGAGTGGTTGTAATCTAAGTCCTTTGTTTGAGTTAGGTTCCACATTTTTCCCAGTTTAAATATTTTCCGCTTTAGGCCTGTAGGGGAATTAGATTATGCCTTCATTTTATTCAGGAAGAGGTTCTGCTGCTATTAGGTCAGATCAATATGACATACTGTAGATGCTTATAATGTTGGTGAGTATACATACATCATTGCTGATATCAATTAAAATGTGAACAACAGTAAATAATGTCACATTCTACTTCTTACTTATTTATCAGTTCATTTCATGCTGCTATTTTCCACAATTTTATGCACACCCTATTTACTAATTTATCAGCTCATTATATGCTGGTGTTTTTCAGAATCATATTGGGCACAACGACATCAGAAATTTAATGGGCCAATATATTATATATATTGACACAACATCTATCCTGTAGATGTAGTTTCTACACTCAATAATCAATATTATTCATGATAATACCATGGATTATTATATAAATAAAAAGAGGGCATTACAAAAGCAGGAGTATTTGGGAATATAGTTTCTTTGGGGTTGAATGCAACTATCTATCCATCTATATTTTTTATAGATTTACTACCTAATATATGCAGTTTTGAATGAATGGGTGAAGCATGAAGGCTCAATTGCAACCATTGGCTTTACTGAATCATCATGCTCAGGTAATTTAGTTGTCTCAAGTGTTTTCCCTATAGTTGTTATGGTGAATGTTCTCTTTGTTGGAAACGCAGTAAATGCACTTCCAAATACAAAAGACATTTTGTGATGGATCTGATATGCATTTCATATTTGGAATAATTTGCTATATTGGTTGAAGTTTTTTTTATTTTTATTTTTTTGTTTGTGGCTATATTGGTTGTTGCCGGACAAAACCTAACTGTAGGACACTTCTAATTTTCACCCACTTTTAAACTTTTAGCTTCTGAACCATTTGTGTTCCATGTATGCTGCAAAGGAGAATGTATATAGGTCATACAATTGTTTGAAGCTAGAGACCATATACGTATAAACTTAATTTAGGTTGAGTTTTCATTATGATATAGATTTGGTCCAATCAATCATTAATTATTTATTTCTTAAATAAGTCTATATGGAGATTGGTGAATAATGTAGGGGTGAAAGAAGGAGATCAGAATCCAAGGGGGTTTAATGGTTATGCCTTTGTAGACATCTATCCTTTAAAAAAAATTCATCAACAAAACATACGTTTGTACTTGCACTATACCAAATTGAAGTTTATTATTTTTTTTTATAATTTCCCAGTTACAATTATCCGTCTACTCTGGTAGAGGTTATTTGTAATAGCCCATTAACAATTATTCCTCCAATGTGGTTGCCTTACCAAATTGGAACAGAACTTTCCACCATGGTGAGTTGACGACTTTATGGTTATTTTCGCCTGCCTCTATATTACAAGCCCCTTCAACGCAGAATTTTTTTTTTTCTTTTTCAAAATTGATCAGAAGAATGATTCAGGTACTAACTCCACTCGTCATAACGTCGCTTCTCACCATGATTTCGTCTGGGTTGCTTCAATTGTGGAAAAACTGTCCAAGTTCCTCAAAGTGAGTTCTTGGTTATTTTTTGCAGTCCATGTACAGTATTATTCTTCTTTGCCGACTCTTAGTTCTAACTTATTGTATTCCATCAATCCCCTTCAGGTCCATAGAGATTGTTTTTACAATTTATTTATTTTTCGTTATTTGAAAACTATTAGGTTGACAACAATTTCCGTCCTCATGATGTGGTGATTTCCAAACATGCAGCAGAGTAATTAAAACTGAAAAAATGTTATGTAAACTCTGACAAGCTTTTACACCTGTATAACCTCCTCAAGGTATGCTTTGCTTAACATAGATAGGTCTTTCTAGAGACAGAACTGGTCATGGGGGATTATGTACGCCCGTTCTGACTCAGTTATTACTTCCTAACTATGTGGGGTTGTCTTGAATCATAGTCAGAATGATTATCATGCTCCATCTATTTTATTCATATTTGTGAACTGATAATAAAGAATTTAGAATGTTCAGTTTGTTGATGTAAATTGGTAGAATAGAAAAGCTCTATTTCAGGTTGAGGCTAAATCCAATAAAAAGAAATTGATTTGAAGTTATAAATATTCACTTACTTGACCTTTGTTTGTTGTTGTTGATTCTAAGGAAGGAAGAACACATTTGCATCGTTCATGCTTTGAAGTTGATTTATATGGTGCCAAGAATTTTGGAGACATCAAATGGAGTGTCAATTCTCAGGTAGTCATATATATACATATTTATAAAGGAGGCAAAACATTGGGAATATAAAATAGACAGTACAAATAATGAAAAAGAAAATATAGTAAGCCTCCACAGTGGACGTGATGCATGTATGTATGCTTTTTCAGTATTTTTTTGGTGTGTGCAGGTTCAACGATGATGATGTGCTACATTGTATTCTTATTTTTTATTGGATATATTAACTCTTTTTTCTTGATTTATTTATGAAAACTGGTGTTTGCTCTTTGTTGCAGATTTCGAAAGGACATTTTCACTGGAATAATATATTGCATTCTTGATTTGTACCACTTGCCCACAATAATTGATTTAGTAGTCCGATTCGAATCTTGATTCTGTATCAGAAGAGGAGGTCACAACATCTTCTTCCCCAGCCAGAAAAGTGGTCTTCATTCTTAGTTTCATTATTGTTAGGTGTTAACTAAAAACAACCATGTCAGCTTATGATATTGTCTGAGACGTAACACCATATCGGTTCCAATAGCTTGGCTTATCTTCATATTACCATATGATGAACTTTGTGATATATTTGGTTTTAGTACTGTGACAAGGAAGAAGAAATACACAGTGGCTGTAGGTTACTAAGTGAATGGCAGAAGGAAGAGGTATTAGGGTTGTCCAATGCTGCAAGTATTGATGTTGCATTGCTGCTGATAATGGTTGGAAGATGTTGACGCTGCTGAACTTATTAGTGGTTCTAAATTGTGTTGCTTTACCGCCCCGCTACATTTTTAGTCCTGACTGTTAGTTTTCTTTTATGTAATTCAGAATGTGTAACTATGAATGTAAATTTTCTTACCTTGAATATTAATACTATACTTTTTCATAATAACTCTTGCAGAGAAGCATTCCCAGCACTAAATCTCCACTCATACTCACAGCACCAGAACTTGATAATCCATTTTTTAGTAATAACAGGTCACATTTGTGCATGCAAAATGCACCATAATTCAATATACAGCTGACATTTGAATAAAACACGGAAATCGGACTTCATATATTCCATAGAAACCGAAAACACTCCTCCCTCTTCTCAGACTTCATATATTCCATAGAAACCAAAAACATTCCTCCCTCCTCTCTTCATATCACCCAAACAAATTTTCAAACCAATGACATCTTACCTCAATAACCCTAGGAGGTCTACCCGCAAGTGCCGAAGGCACGGGTCCCCTGCTAGTATATATATAAAACTAACATAACTACGTCAAAAACATTAATACTATTCATTTTTCGCAATGGTTTTCAAATTGTTCTTAACCTAACTATCAAACTACAAAAAACTCGAAAATCCCTCTCCAATTTAAAATTACTAATCAAACAGATTATTAATCCTAGTGATATACTATAAATGACCAATGTTTTATTTATTTTGGTTGGAATATGTTGTTTATAATATCCAAGCATCATGAAATAAATGGACAATTATTATATAAAATGAGAATCAAAGGTTGGATTACCTTGTTTTTTTGTCGTTGATGATGATGTATGTTAAAACACAATTGCAGGAGCAGAAAATCGAAGTTGTAAGATGGATGGAGAATCTCTAGAATAATTGTAGGAGACGGGGAAGAAGAGATTGAGCAACAACTATTAGAGTAGCAGAAAGAGAAGACGGGAAAGAAGAGATTTATTGTGGCCCAAAGTTCTACGAAAAATTCAGCCCAACCCATTGGCACAAACTCTAGATCCAAAATCAGCCCAAACCCAAAATAGAATCCAAACACACTATACATCCCAAAATACAAGTCTGAATCATATGTATAATCCCCCAAGGCCCCAACTGACTTATCGAGGAGTATAATATAGACTAGTTATACCCGTGGCTTTGTCACGTTAGTTTCTACCCTACAGGTTTACTGAAATTTTTAACATTATACATTTATAATGATCATATACATATGAAAAAATACCAATGAAATCAATAACTAAATATTTCTATTCATGCACATAATCCAAGATTAATAAATAATTATCATAATTTTTTTTAATAAAATTTTAATATTATAAATTATATTTTTTGAAATTTTTGTACGAAACATTGGGAATTCGATAATTATTGTGGTGTGTTAAAGAGGGATTTTAGATTTTGCATTGTAAGTTTTGATGAATTCAATTACAAAACGCATAATTCCCACATCCACAATATATTAAAAAACAAAATTTCGATATGAAAAATTAGAGATATTATGGAGGAGGAATAATAGTCATAACAACAATACACACAACAGAGAAGAAGTGAAAATCAGAATAAAATTGGTATTTTCGGTGCAGTAATCATGAATCAAAATAGTATTTTAATTCAAATTATTAAAATTTTATATACATAACTAAATTTTTTTTTTTTTTTAAAACCTAGATAGATTAAAATTGTAATCATATAATAGACTGCCATAAATAGTTTTGATAAGTACAAATTGAGTATGTATAGATTAGAAATTGTATGAATAAAAACCATTCTATGTTCTTAAACTTATATTGAACTATATAAATCAGGTGAGTAGTAAATTTATGGGCATATGGTATGTTATTAAAATAGTGAGCAGTAATTTGTATACTTTTGCAGAATTGAGGAATCTACATATTGTTCGTGGTACTTAAATTTTTTTTTTTATCGTTGTGCATGGTAATGAAGTGATTCCATATGTCTGAAAATGGTAAATGGAACTTCAGATTAAAAAAACTTGTCTCTGCAACATGGTTATTCTCTTATTTACTTGTTATGATTTTGCACATACCTTTTGTATTCATGATTTTCTTGGGTTTTTTTTCGGTAGCTATGTCCCCCTAAATGACAAAATTTTATGTTAGTTTTGGATTACCTTAAACTTGTTTTTCAGTTCCAATTAATTAGGTAAAAAAATCTATATATTTATATGCACATTGTTCCCTTTCATATTAATCCTTTGTGAGAACCATTTTAATATTTGCTTACCATATTTTACACTTATATGCAGTATAAACAATAATTGTATTAGCTAATTTGGTTACCGATCAAGAGAGGGTAAGACATATGATTCAACAATGTTGGTTAAGACTTTTGTTGCGAATTTGGTGTTGAGAATGGGTAATGCTGTGTAGGTTTTTTACGCCTACTATCAAAAGATTAGATTTTTACTTGAAGTTCCTTCTTGTGCCTGTATAAATTGAAGATCAAAGTAGACAAGTAATAAGCAAGGGTGGTACCCACCTCAGAGGGGGAGATCTTAGCTCAAACACAATTAAGAATAATAATTAAGAAACACCAAGGAATCAACAATAATATTGGATGATTGATTCTACTTCCTACAGGCAATAATAAATAATAAATCCTAACTTAAGAATATGTAAGATATGGAAAAGAAGATATATGATGACATAGGGGGAGTAGTTGGTATCCACAATCTAAATCATGCAATCATATCATGTTGTTCTTCATGTTCAATCTATAATAACCAATAAGTCACCTCTCGGTTTTTCCGACTAATTATTAATACTTATAATAATCAAGTAGTCACCTCTCAGCTATTCCACCTAATTAAAACGAGATTCTATTATGCATGTTATTGAATATCTTTCATTAATTAAACCCTCACCTCTTAGCTATTGAATCTAATTAACTCAACATATTATTCATAACTAAATCATCACCTCTCAGCTATTTGATTTAATCATAAAAGCGTTCCAATAAAATATAAATATCATAAACATGTAATAATCACCTCTCAGCTATTTCACTACATATCTACAATAAATATAAATACTACCATTAAAGCTAGGTATCCCTAAACCCTAACAATAATATTTTGATACCATGGATAATAATAGCATGCAAATAATCATACTTACCTCATATCGCGAATTAGAAGTAAATAAGTATTAAGAATTTTGAATTACAATGAACAAGAAGAAGAAACATGATACTTTTACATCACCTAGAAAGCTTCGACCACCCCCCCATGAAGATTTAGCTACTCATACCAAAGGAATAAATAAATAAATCATAAACATCATAATGGAATTTAATGGATTGATATTGAATATTGAATTGAATACAATGAAGAAGAAGCTCAACTCTTCTTCAATGAAAGTTGATCTTAAATTAGAGGCTAAAAGATAATAAGCCCTAGTTACAACTTCTCTTATATAGACAATACAAAGTAGAATACTTGCATGCAAAGACTTCCAAACTTGGTGAAATTCGTGGCTGCTGCTGTTGGTCTCCTAGAGGGATTAGGCAATCAACAAAACCTAATTCTCTTGGGGTTGAATTGTAGCTTGGGCTAAGACCTTCAGTTTGATAGCTCATGGGCCCAAATTGGACTTCTGGATCTTCTTGTGGAGCTTTTTTAAGATTAAGACCCAAAATAGAAAGTCAGGTCAACGAAAGTCAATAGAGTTGACCAAAGTCAGCAGAGTCCAACAGTTGACCAAAGTCAACAGAAGTCACCTTTTGACCGAAGTCAACAAAAGTCAATGATTGACTGAAGTCAATAGAAGTCAAAGTTGACCGAAAAGTCAAGTCAACAGAGTTGACTGTGGGGTGCCTTTAGCAGATTTTGCGGGTGCAAATATCCATTCTTCTTCCCTTGTGCCAATAACACCTTTTTGCTTGTTTTCCTCGACTTTTCGCGGGCTTTTACATAATATTCGTATTTCGGCTCATGAAACCTACACAAAAGACAAGAAAGCACTAATCAATAGATATAATACAATAATATAAGCTAAGTGCTAGACAAACAAGGTGGGGATAAATATACACTTTTGAGGTTCGATCAGGTAACAATGATTCAGATGCTGAGGAGGAGGTTGCTAGGGAGAATGCAATTAAACCACTTGTTGTGTTGTTTTGATTCAATTGCTTGATGATTGTCATAGAAATTGGTGTTAGAACAGAATTGAATTCTGATCTCAGATTTGTTTCATCTAAGATTAATTCCCCTGCTGCAAAGGCATTTGTAGATCAAATTATGAGGATCATTCAGCGGGTAAAAACTTCCTCGTTGCAGATTCCAGTAGGCAATTGTGTCATTAGTTGATGCCTTTCAGGCGAGGGATACTGGAGTTGTTGGTCCTTTAGTAAAACGGGTTGATCTCAGGAATTTGGATGTGGTTACAAAAGCAATTGTTCGATTTTTTGGGGGGGTTATTTCTATTAGATCACTTTGTCGAAATCACAGTGAAAAAAACATGGATGCAAATTTTTTGTTGTCAGATCCTCAAATTATGTGCCTGCGTTTATTAAATTGAAATAAAATGCTCAAGTCATTTAACAAAAAAAAAAGAATGGTATGAACTGACAGTAATGAATACGTTGTAGGTGTTATGTTTATTATGATTGTAGGTTTGTACTGCGATGGTCTTTTAGGTTCAGTACTAACCTTTAATTTTATAAGCACAAAAGTTTTTGTGCCTGTAAAAAAACAGAACTGAAGTTTAGATTATAAACTATTAGTAATATTAAACTATAGTGCATACGACCTTACTTGAACATGATCTATTCTATAGGGAAGTACCTTTGTATCCTAGAGTAAAAGGAAACTATAGTAGTTAGTAGTAATATAAAGCATAGTTGAAAATTTTGAATCTGCCCAAAAGTTCGAGGTATGGAAAATTGGTATATACCCCGAAATTTCGATGGACTGTGTCGGAATGGGAAGGCTTGAAAATCCGACATTTCATGTATTTTCTTGAAATTTCAAGAATAATCGAAATAATTCGAAATATCGAGGAGGTTTAGAAATATAACTAAATACTATGTTTTTAAAGTTAGTTTTCATATTTTCCAATGGATTAAGCTTCAATTAAGCTAATAATTCCATTTGAAAATCAACTTAAATATTTTTGATGTTTAAATATTTTTTTATATTTATTTGTAATATAATTAACTTAAAAATCAATATAATTAACATAAATAAAATACTTAAATTATAATAATTACTGAAGTACATAATACTTACATAATTAACTTAAATCCTTAGTAAGATTAATAAAATGAACAATCCTACGAAATTGTAACTCTATCTAAAAAACAAACAAACTAAAACCTAAGATCACTATCATAATCAGTGAAGTTTGGTGCTCGACTAGATGATGCTCCCTTGGTAGATGCAAAAAATATGCTCGCTACGTGATGCTTCAATAGCCATCTCCAAATCTCGCTGCTCCAAGTAATCAGGGTTTTGTGTCGAACGCCTAAATGCCTCCTCCAAGTCTCGTTGCTTTCTAGTGTCGTCGTCCTCGTCCTGAACCTCGGTCTGGTGTGAATAAGCACCACTAGTCACCTGCTCTCATCGTCTCACCTCATGCTCTCGTCGTCCCACTTCCTCAACTCGTCGTCGTGGTCTTTGTGGGTGTAAAAATTTGATCCACAAACTCGAGATGTGTATTGATTAATCGAACAATTACAATGAAAACCTTGTATAGGCAGAGATAAGATGGGGGGTATACAATGAGACTGGACCTGATGATGATCAAGCTACCTAAGTATCTAAGAAGATAAACTTGGAATCAAGTCTCTGGTTCCGCTAAGCTCTAATGGAGTTGGTCAGTGGAAGACTCGTAGTTCAGGAGGTTCAGAACTTCTGTATTTGTAGTAGGCCGGAGGAAGCTGGCTCAACCACCCCTCCGGTTTTAACTCCATGAACTCTGGTAGTTCAACTGTGAAGATGTTTTCTGTAGAGATAGCTTGCATGTTGCTGAGCAGTTATCCCTTTTGGTTTGAATCCCCTTTGACCAGGATGACTGCCATGTGGCATCTTCTGATAGGCTCTGGCTCAACATGGGTTTTTCTTTATCTTCTCCAACGGCTAGAACAATGGGTTCTGTTAGCCTGGAATCTTGCTGGACTTATCCAGTTGGTTGGGACTTGGATTTGACCAAGTCGAAAGCAAAGACTTGGGCTTGACTCCTCTGACCGGAGGCCCAATCTTCATTGCATACACCCTGGCCAAGTCCTCTGGGCTTCTATGCTAAGCCTTTGGATGAGCCTCTGTGGCTGTTGGAATTTACTGGGCCGGACTTTGCCTACTTGACTGAGGTGGGCCTGGTCGATGTATGGGAGCCCATGGTTCAACTTCTTATACAGTAACCGGGGCTCCACCCATCGATCATGGACCATCCAGTGAGTCAAGATCCACAAAGTGTATGTGGACTCCTTGAGACCGGGTTGGACCCAACCTGATAGCCCAAACTTGGCTGGCTAATGCTCAGGTGCTCCCGGTTTAGCTTCTTATACAACCATTGGTGACACCTGTCGGGTTTTTTACCTAGGGTACACACATCGCCCCCTCTTTGTCAAGTAGTAGAAAATCTGCTTAGGAAAGATCTTCAAAATATCTTCCCCGGCTGTTGAGATTCAGAGGATTCCTTCCCTGATACGACTCTTGATGACGATTCTGCATCCCTTGGATCAAGGGCTAGGGTTTATTTCTTCCTCCTATAAATAGCAAACCGGAGGTTTAGAAGGATATCCACTTTTCTTTCTCTGGTTTTTGTTGTTGTTGCTGCTGCTGACAGATGGCTGATGACCGGAGTACTATCAAGAAGTATACTGTGGATATGCGGGAGAAAATGACTCTGGAGATTGAGGACCGGGATCACCGTATGGAGTTGATGACAAACGCCTGTTTGGATATTCGTCAGGTGCGTTTGAGCCTGTTTGCCTTGAACGGACAGCTCGATAGTAAGAGCCGGAGGCTTGAAGCTGCCACTCAACGGATCCGGGTTCTTTAAAGTGAACTGGCTACCGCATATGTTCTGTTGGAGAAGCTGGGGTACCATCTGGTCAAGGAAGAGAAGAATCCTTGACGAGTGCCCCCCCCCCCCCCCCCCCCCCCGGCTTCCCGCACTATGTAGGGGAGTAGTGCCCCTAATATAGTCGTATTAATGAAATTTGTCTTTATTCTGCCTTTGTCTTTTTCCAAATGTTGAATCACCAACTCGTCAGTCTTGAGGACAAGGGTGCCCTTGTGAGTGGCATCAGTCCCTTGTAAGACGTTACTTGTTCTAAGTGACTCGTGACTCCCTTTCTTCTGAACGAATGAGTTTCTTGAAAACCTGGCTTTCCTCTTGTTTCCTTGATGATGGTAGACTCTAGGCCTCTCTCCAGTGCAGTGAGCGACAATCGATCCGAGATAGTCCAAAAATTGTTGCGGCAGGTGGATGACCTCAAGAGGAAGATTGGCGAGCTTCAGGAGGAACAACTTCTTCATAAAGATATGTATAATACCCGAATGGCGGGTATGAAGGAAATTGTGGAATATTACCGGGAGAAGCTGGAGGAGAAGGCGACCGAGCTGTTGGAAGCCAAGGAGCGAACAAATTTCGTTGTTGCTTCATCTTGGAAGGCTGGGTACGCCGCTGTAAATATTAAGTATGACCTTCCTGACTCGCCTGAGGGGTCCGGTCCGAATCTTCCGTCTCCCCTTTTGATGTAATTCAGTTCCGGTCGCACTATGTAGGGGGTTTGGTGCACCCTGATATATGATGATAAATTAAAATCCAGCTATCAAAAGATTATATTTTTATGATTGTTCCTTCTTGTGCCTATATAAATTGGTTTTCAAAGTAGACAAGTAACAAGCAAGGGTCGTACCCACCTCAAAGGTGAAGAACTTAGCTCAAACACAATAGAAAACAATAATTAAGTAACACCAAGTGAAACACAAATAAGAGAAACATATGATTCTACTTCCTACAGGCAATAATTAAATAAACTAACTTAAGAAGATGGTAGAGATAAAAAGAAGATCTTATGATGACATAGGGGGAAGAGTTAGTATCCATAAACTAAATCATGCAAACATAACATGTTATTCCTTTATATTCAATCTATAACAATTAATTAGTCACCTCTAAGCTATTCCAATTAATCATCAATACCTATAATAATCAAGTAGTCACCTATCAGCTATTCCACTCAATTAAAACGGGATTCTCTTATGCATGCTATTGAATATGTCTTATTAATCAAACCGTCACCTCTCAGCTATTCAATTTAATTAACTCAACATATTAATTCATAACGAAATCATCACCTCTCAGCTATTTGATTTAATTAATTACAAAAGGGTTCCAATAAAAGATACTAACTACAGATATGTAATAATCACCTCCCAGCTATTTCACTACACATCTTCAATTAATATAAACACAACCATTAAATCTAGGTCTCCGTAAACCCTAACAATAATATTTTAACAACATAGATAACAATAGCATGCAAATAATCATACTTACCTCATACTGCAGATAGAAGTAAATAAGCATTAAGTACTTTGAATCACAATGAACATTAAGAACAAACATGGTGTTTTTGCATTATCTAGAGTGCTTCAACCATCCCCCTAAGGGAATTTAGCTACTCATCCTTGATGATGACACCATGGAATAAATAATTAAATAAAAAAACATCATAAAGAAAAGTGATTTGATTTGATTTGATTGATATTGATAAATAGAATTGAGTTCAATACAAAAGAAGAAGAAGATGAACTTTTGCCTCTCAAGCATTGACTCCCTAAACCCTAGCTACTACTTCTCTTATATAGGAAATACAAAGCATAATACTTGCATACAAAGACTTCCAAATTAGGTCAAATTCGTGGCTGCTTCTGTTGGTCTTCTAGAGGCATTAGATTTTTAGCAAAACCTAATTATTTTGGGCTTAAGTTGTATCTTGGACCAAGACCTTCAGTTTGATAGCTCATGGGCCCAAATCAGACTTCTGGATCTCCTTGTAGAGCCTTTTTAAGTTTGAACTTTAAATAAAACCCTAAATAAATATTCTGACTTGTGGGCTTCAATAGGACCCGGTTTGGGCTGAGATTTGGACCGCCCCACTTTGACATAAAGCTAAATCAACAGTACCAACCATGGGGTGCCCTCAGCAGATCTGTGGGTACAAATATCAATTCTCCTTCCGTTTTGCAAATAACACCTTTTTGGTTGCTTTTCTTGACTTTTGGCGGGTTTTAACACAATATTCGCATTTCGGCTCATGAAACCTACACAAATGACAAGAACGCACTAATCAATAGATATAACACAATAATATAAGCTAAGTGCAATCCAAACTAGGTGTTATTCGGGGGATAAATATACATTTTTGAGGACTTATCACACCCCGTATAATGCATTTCGTAATAAAACAATTTCTTCTTTATCACTGTCTTGAGCTCCGGTAGATAGGTCTGGTTAACTTCCCGTTGTGGTAAGCTAAAGAAACATGTGTCGGTCAACTGATCTTTGACCGTGGCGACATGGGCCAGAGGTCCACATGTCCCTGACCTGGACCATGTGGACCTTACCTGTATATGCTGAGTGGATCTTGGCTGATCCCATGATGTGGACCCTAGCTGACTGTCTTCTGTAAATCTTCCTTTGTAAGCGGGAAAATGTCCAACTTCATCTTCCAGTGAATGCTTGTGACTCTTCGCTGATCGAGTCGTTAAACCAGTTAGTTTAATGATCTTAATGGAGAGTCCATTAAAGATACTTGGAAGACCATTATTTGGTGGACCATGGGCTCCGCTTTATAAAAGGAAGACTCGAAGGAGAGAAGGGCATTCCCCTTCACTTTCTCTCTTTCTCTTCAGTTCCATTTTGATTTCTGCCGGAACCCTAGGTTTTGAATACTTTAAATTCAGGTGATATCTGTGCGAATTCCTTTCTGAAGATGACGAGAACTCTAGTAGTGAGCTCTAGTAGCGATGAGGAACCTCAGAACTCGACCTAGGCTCAGTACTGAGCCCTAGGCTCCCCGTCCTGTCGCTGATGAGGGCGGAACGAGCGATATTCCGACCAGTGGACCTCCTTTGCCTGCTGGTGTGGCGGAGGTGGCTCCTCTGGATATTGCTGAGCCTTCGACGGAAAGGCCCAGGAGGAGGTGGCAAGCTTCCTCCAACCTCCCCCGGAATCCTGAACTTGAGTGGATGAGTGCGGCGGAGGTTCAGGAGCAACTCGGTTGGAGGGGGTAAGGTTTGGCTCCCACCCCTCCATTTCTGATGGTTGCTCCGGCAACTTAATCGCGATGAGTCTCTACCAACTTCTGTATGGCATGCAACTCCCGCTACATTCTTTGATTCTGCGATTGTTGTTGTGGTGGGGGATCTCGCCGGGTCGGATGGACCTGTCCTTCTGGACAATCGTGCACCAGATCGGGCTGATTGCCCTCCACTTCCAGGTTACCTTTGGCCTAGTCGAGATGTTCCTTCTCATGAAGCTGGTTGCCCGAGAGGCCAAAGAGCGTTGCTTCCATGCCATCTCTTGGTGTACTGCCCGGAGGCTGTCTGGACTTTCCAATCACTATGGGAACTGGTTCGAGCCCTTCTACCGGGTGTCAGGGTGGTCGTCTGACCGCATCATCCTGGTGCCGTGGGACTTCATAGGTAAGCATGCGCCTGATCTCGCTTTCATTTTTGCCCTTATGTTTTCCGTGCTTGCTGAGCTCTGGCTCAGGAACAGTTCCATGCATGTGTTTGAATGGAAACGTCAGCTTCAATTGTCTCTGCCCGTGTGGACGGACTCTTCTGCGGCTGAAGGCAACATTAAGCGCTTCTTGAGCCTGCCCGCGGACCTGCGGGATCTGACACTTCCCGATCAGATTGTGACGTACATCCACTTCCCGGCCAGCTCTGGTGAGGGTGCTGCCACTGCAGAGAGCATAGTCCCTAGTGTTGAAGAAGAGCCTCCGGTTGAGAGTGAGGCTGTTGATCTGCGGAGGGAGATGGACGACTGGCCCGATGAGGCTCTTCCAGTCGGGGGAGGATCTCCTTCTGATGAACTCATCCCAGTTGTGGGGATGTCCATGTCAGTGATGCTAGCTCCGTTTGTCAATCAAACCCTCCCTAGGGGTGCTGGAGGAGACCACATATTTTTTATGGTTCATCTGACTCCTCTGGTGATCCAGGCCTGATGTCGAGGGATAGCGGACTTCTGCTTCCCTGTGGGTCTGGTGAATCGGCTACTGAGGGATTCTTTCCTACCCCGGTGCATGTACATGATGAGGTGGACAACCTGGCCCAGCCGGAGATGGTGGGAGGTGTGTCCAAGGAGACTGAGGTCACCGCTGCTGCTGAGGGAGGCGAGCCAACTGTTGTCTCTGAGGGTCCATCGGGCGTAGTGGTCGCCCCCAGTGCAGGAAACGCTGGAGTTGTGGCTCCGGTGGAGGTAAGACCTTCCCAGCCTCTTGCTGTTGAAGTTGTTTCTGTACAGTCCCCTACCCCAGTTGATCCGAGGGGCAAGGCTGTTGTAGATGAGTCTGCTAGGGGCTCGAAGAGAGCTGCTTCTACCTCCGCTGCTGACCAAGGGGGGGCTGTGCGCCTGAGAAAGGAGGATGCCATCCCTCGGGCTCTGAGGGGACCGGTGACGGGAACTACCCGGATTGGCAGCGGTTCCCGCGTCCCTGTTGAGGATGCTTTGGCTGTCAAGGACGTCCAAAATGAGGTGAAGAGCTCCGGCTGGCGAAGGCTGCCTACCAGCAGGTCCTCGAGCAGCTGGAGATGGAGAAGGCGAAGAAGGGTGGTGATGGCCTCGGTCCTTCTTCTCAGTCTTAGCTCCGTTAGACTTTTGTAGAAACGTTTCTGTCCCGGTTGCTGGGGGACGCCTTCTTGTATATCTTTTTTTCTGAAAAAGAAATAAAAATTTTTGTAGTGCAAAAATATTTTGTTAGATATCTTTACCTTAGTTCCAGCATTTATTACAACTGTGTATCTCCCTCTCCCTCTTATCGTTTTGAGGAGTTTTCCTTAGGACGATAATAATTTTTTATCTCGCTGACTTCATGGTGATCCATGGTTTGATGCTTGAAGGGGATTCGGCCTTGTATTGCAAGCGTTCACCCGGGGGCAGGCTAGGTTTCCTAACAACCCCGGTTTTTAAGAGTGGATAGCCTCGCTCTTAAAATTGGTTTCTAGAACCGGAAGCTAGGTCCAGGCGTCTTGGGCCTAAAAGGAGTGTAACTCTGCATTTAGGACTTAGCCAGGATCAGAAGCTAAGTCCGGGCATCCTGGGTTGGATGGGGTTTTGATCCCTGTCATCCTTGGTTTCCAAGATTGGAAGCTAGGTCCGGGCGTCTTGGGCCTAAAAGGAGCATAACTCTGCATTTAGGACTTAACCAGGATCGGAAACTAGGTCCGGGCATCCTGGGTTGGATGGGGTTTTGATCCCTGTCATCCTTGGTTTCCAAGATCGGAAGCTAGGTACGGGCGTCTTGGGCCTAAAAGGAGCATAACTCTGCATTTAGGACTTAACAACGATCGGAAGCTAGGTCCAGGTATCCTGGGTTGGATGGGGTTTTGATCCCTGTCATCCTTGGTGTCCAAGACCGGAAGCTAGGTCTGGGCGTCTTAGGCCTAAAAGGAGCATAACTCTGCATTTAGGAATTAACCAGGATCGGAAGCTAGGTCCGGGCATCCTGGACCTTAGTGGAGACTTGATCTTGCACTAGGATTTTCAGCAATAAATAATACAAAGTACTCAAATTCTTGTGGGAAAGAATCTTTATTGAAATCATCAAATGGAGTACATGACTTGTAGAATTTCTTGAGGTGGAATGCATTCCATGGCCTAGAAAAGAGGTCGCCGGACAGAGTTCTGAGGAAGTATGAGCCTTTCGCAGCATGTCAGTCTATGATGTAAGGTCCTTCCCAGTTTTCTCCAAGCTTCCCGACGGTTGTATCCTCGGTCATGACTTTGACTTTCCTCATGACCCAGTCGCCGGGATTGAACTTCCTCTCTACGACTCACTTGTCGTATCTTCTCTTGATAGTTTCCTGCTACCAGAGGAGGTGTTGCAAGGCTTGTTCTCTTTTGTCGTCAAGAACGGCTTTTTCTCTTGCCAGAATCCCTTCATTCTCCTCGGTAAGGACTACATCAATGCGGATTGTCGGAGCTAGCAGTTCTGTCGGCATCTCCTCTTCTGCTCCGAAGGTAAGTTGAAAGGGTGTCATACCGGTGGACCTTCTTGGGGTGGTCTGGTATGCCCATAAAACCCCCGGGAGTTGCATCAACTAGTTGTCTTTTGTTTTATCCAGTCGCTTCTTGAGTGTGTACAAGATGACCCGATTGGATGCTTCTGCTTCCCCATTCCCCTGGGGGTGGTATGGGGCTGAGAAGTTGTGTTTGATTCCCAAGGACTTGCAGAACAGCCAGATGTTATTGCAGTCAAACTGATTTCCATTGTCTGACATTAGCTCTTGGGGAATTCCAAACTTGCTGATTATATCTTTCCACAGAAATCTCCTGACGTCAGAGGCACATATATGTGCCAATGCCACGACTTCAACCCATTTGGTGAAATAATCTGTAGCGACAAGTAGGAACCTGACTGAGTGTGGAGCTTTCGAGACTGGTCCCACGATATCTAGTCCCCACTTGGCGAAAGGCCATGCGCTCATGACGGGATGCAGTTTGCTTGCCGGGGCATGGCCAACCAGGGCATGCTTCTGACAAGGGAGGCATGCCTGTGTGAACTTCTTGGTGTCTGTCATCATGTGCGGCCACCAATATCCTTGGATCATCGTCTTTTGTGCTAGATTTTTGTTCCCGGAATGGTTGCCGCAAATCCCAACGTGGATTTCTTTTTGTATGACCAGGCCTTTTTCTGGAGAAGGCACCAGAACAAGACCCCGGAGCCATGGCTCTTCATGTATAGCCTGTGTGACCCCCGGTGTAGGAAGACAGTAAACTTCCATGCGTCCTTCCTAACTTTAGCTGATAGCTTGGGATCTTCGGGAAGCAGATGGTGGATGAGGAAGTTGATGTACGACCTCCTCGAGTCTTGGCCGTTGTTGGACTGCAATTCGGCGTCGATTCTGTCTACTTCAGAATTTAGATTGCCTGGAATCTCATCGATTGGTTCCTCCGGTGGGAGCTCCAAATCAATGTGAACGTGTGAGAGCGGTGGCTCTGATGGGTTCAGTTCGTCCGGCTCCATCGAAGGTTGCATAGCTTCTACCCGACCTCTGGTGAGGCAAGGATTCCAGTCTTCAAGTTGTGATTCTGATGGTTTTTTGTCTGACCCTAAGATGGATGACTTGGTTCGCTTTGTGTGCTCGGCCCGGTGCCGGGCTGAGAAGCTTCTTCATCTCTCTTCTTTTTTTGTCTTCTAGTGCTCACCATGAGAACTTCCTTCCAATGTCTGAACTCCAGGAGGTAGACCTCCGGCAACGACATGTTTGGATCTTTGGGCCCAATACTCGGCTCTTTCTGGTATCCGATTGATAGCTGTCGGGGCTCTGTAGTGCTGATAGAGGAGGAAATATATGCCAGGGCTTCTGCATGCCTGATGTCTATCCTTGGTCGTTGCTCGACCATGATGAATTCGAACGTCCTTGCCATGGAGTGGACGACATCAAGATACTTTGCCATCCGGTCGTCTTTGGCTTAGAAAGACCCGACAAATTGGTTCGCCACTATCTTTGAATCTGTCTTGATCATGACTCTCCGCGCCCCCAGTTGGAGCACTGTCTGGAGACCATACATATATTAGAGCTTCGTTGTTTGAAGTTGGGAACCCCAGTTTGAAGGATTTCTCTGTCTTCTGTCCATCTGGGCTGATCAGGAGACAACCTATGTCGGATCCTGTACAGTTACTGGACTCGTCAGTGTAGATTGTCCATGTTTCATTGTCTCATGTGGCCGGAGACTCCTACGACCGACGGGCATCGTTCGCCCCCAGTGTATCTTCTCTTAATTCTGGGTTCGACCGGGATATCCTCGATGAGAAAGTCTGCCATTAAGGAGGCTCTTGCGTGCCCTTTCTCCGCGGTTCTGGGTTTATACCGGATGTGGTATGCACTGAGGTAGTTGGACCATTCAATCAGTCGATTAGATTCTTCCTGCTTTCCAAGAGCTCTGATGTAGGACATAACACATACACCAATTAATTTTCTATTTGGGTTTATAATTTATTTAGACGCCTAAATAGTATTTTTAAATTGTTATTTTCGTTTTTATTATTTAGAGTGTCTTTAGAAAGTGTCTAGAAGTTTTATTTTGAGTCCTAATAGGCTTAGAAAGTTGCCAAAAGGTAATACATACTTTAGGGAATAAGTAATTCAAGTTCTAGTAGGTTTCCTAGTTGTGTCAAAGGAGTTATCTATATAAAGAGCTCCAAAAACGAATTTCTTAGCGAAAATTGATGATGGAAGAGTTTATTATTTAGTTTATTGTCTTTCAATTTAGTTTTTATTTCAAGTTCTTTATTTTCCGTAATTTACATTCAAGTTATTTAAATTTCAGCTTTTACTTATTGCAATTCCTTTCCGTTATTTCAATTCCTTGCAATTTTAATTCTTAGATTAAGTTTATTTTAGCTTCCGTTGCATCAATTGGTATCAGAGCAAGTTATTTTTAGATCTTTATCTTAAATCGATCCACCACCTCCCCACCACCACCTTCAAGTTTGTTTTCAACCATGGCCATTAGTGATGAGACTAAAGCTTTCTTCAAGGACATGTTACTTGCAGATCAAGATCTAAAATTTGCTCAATAATTAGCAGATATCAAAACAACCCTTGGTATCCATGAAGAATCAAGATATAAGATTGAAGAAGTCAAGGCGGACACTATCGAAGATATCCATGAAAAACCAATCACTACATCGTCAACCACCCCACCACCCCTCAAATCTACCAACAATCATCCCACACCTACTATTCTTGCCCAACCTAATGAAGTCGGCCATCTTGCACCTAAACATCATGATATTATTGAAGAAGAAAGAAACGATTTTAATGAGGAGAGATTGATTTTTCTTGAAGATTCTTCAACCTTTGTGACCGATCTACATGATGAAAAACAAATTCTTATTGAGAAAGAACATCATACAGTTGACTTGATTGCCAAAGATTCTATTTTTATTAATATTGATGTTCATCATTATGATTTTAGTGGGATTGATCGAATTCTTTCGAAACAAGTTCTTTTTGTTCTAAAAGTCCAAGGATCACAAGGTCAAACAATCACATCGGGAAAAGTTCATAAGAGTTCATGCTATTCAAAGTATTTTTTCTTATGGAGCGGGCGTCATCAATACAACCTAAATTCGAGGACGAATTCTTTTGAAGAATGGGGGACTGATATAGGACATAACACATACACCAATTGGTTTTCTATTTGGGTTAATAATTTATTTAGAAGCCTAAATAGTATTTTTAAATTGTTATTTTCGTTTTTATTATTTAAAGTGTCTTTAGAAGTGTCTAGAAGTTTTATTTTGAGTCCTGATAGGCTTAGGAAGTTGCCAAAAGGTAATACATACCTTAGGGAACAAGTAATTCAAGTTATAGTAGGTTTCCTAGTTGTGTCAAGGGAGTTATCTATATAAAGAGCTCTAAAAACGAATTTCTTAGTGAAGATTGATGATTGAAAAGTTTATTATTTAGTTTATTGTCTTTCAATTTAGTTTCTATTTCAAGTTCTTTATTTTCCGCAATTTACATTCAAGTTATTTAAATTTCAGCTTTTATTTATTGCAATTCCTTTCCGTTATTTTAATTCCTTGCAATTTTAATTTTTAGATTAAGTTTATTTTAGCTTCCGCTGCATCATTTCCTAAACGGGAACTCTGTATAGACTTTGACTGCCCTTCCTTGAAAATATGGCTTTAACCTCCTGGCTGCATGTACCAGGGTTAAGGCGATCTTTTCGATTATTGAATACCTTGTCTCAGCTGCAGGACTTTGCTGATGAAGTATATTGGTTTCTCCTCCGGTTCTTCCACAAATATGACCGCACTTACTGTTGTATCAGACGCGGCCAGATAGACACCGACTGGTTGCCCGGTTTGTGGTGCTGTAAGGACCGGAGGTTGAGTAAGATACGCCTTGATTTCGTCAAAGGCTTGTTGATAAGTGGGATTCCATTTTGCGTTAGCTTTGATTGCGTTGAAGAATGGCTTGCATCGGTCTGAGTACCGGGAGATGAACTTGTTGAGAGCGGCTAACCTCCCGGTTAATCTCTGGAATTCTTTCACTGTCTTCGGGGTGGGCATCTCCAAGACTGCCCGAATCTGATCTGGATTGGCTTCTATGCCCCGGTTGGTCATAAGGAAGCCAAGAAACTTACCGGAGGAAAGACCGAAGGAACATTTGGCTGGATTCAGCTTCATGTTGTACCGTGTCAGGATATCGAATGTCTGCTGCGGATCTTGCAAATGATTGTCTTTCTCCTTGGTTTTGACCACCATGTCGTCTATGTAGACTTCCATGGTCCGGCCTATGAGCTCGTTGAAGATGGTGTTGACCAGCTTCTGGTATGTTGCTCCGGCATTCTTCAGACCAAATGGCATCACCCGGTAGTAGTAAAGCCCCCGGTCGATGATGAATGCAGTATATTCCTGATCTTCTTCGTGAAGTGGAATTTGGTTGTATCCAGAGTAGGCGTCCATGAAGGATAATCTCTGATACCCAGCGGTGGCATCCACCATGTCTGTGATCCTGGGGAGTGGATAAGTGTGCACAGGACATGCTTTATTAAGATTAGTAAAATCGATGCCAACTCGGATCTTATCGTTCTTCTTTGGAACAACCACAATGTTGGATACTCTGGTAGGGTAGATGACTGGTTTGATGAAGTTGACTGAAAGTAGCCGATCGACTTATTCATTGACCGCCAGCTTTCGATCTTGCGCCATTCGCCTTGGTTTCTGCTTGACCGGCTTATACTGAGGATCAATGTCCACTTTATCACAGGCGACGGAAAGGGTCAATTCCTGGCATTTCGCTGACACTCCATGCAAAGACGTGATGATTATGTCGGAGCAGAGTGATCATGAGATCCTTCTCAACCCTTGGTAAGCCGGAAGAGATGTAAGTTGTTTTGTGGGACTCCAATCCCACTATAACTTCTTCCAGCTGGTCGACAGCTGGTGATATCCCGGTTCTTGTGTCTGGCTTCCCCTTGACAGACTTGCCGGGAGCTGGCTGCTATTGATGGCAGTCTGTTAGTAAGATAGTGTTCCCTTTGGTCTCGGAGATGGACTTTCCTTTGACAGCATCGAGATGGCATTTGAACGCCATCCCTTGATCCTACAAATCCCATTGGGAGTCGGGAATTTGAGGCTTTGGTGGAAGGTGGATACAATTGCTTTCATCGGATGAATCTGGTCCCTTCCCAATATGACGTTGTAGCAGGAGGCGAAGTCGACCAAAAGGAAGTCTATCCCGACGGTGTTGAATCCTACCGTGATTGGCAGGTGGACCCACCTGGAGAACTGTGCTAGCTCCCCATTGAACCCATAGATAGGAGTCTCATCAGATTCGATGAGACCCTTAGATAGCTCCATTACTTTGTAAGCACATGAGAACACGACGCTGGAGGTGTTACCAGCGTCGACCATGACTCGCCAGACCCGGTAGACGCCAATCCATGCTGTGATGACCAGGGCGTCATTGTGTGGATAATTCACGCCCTTTTTGTCTTCTTCGGTGAATGTCAAACCTCCGGGGACAATGGACTTAGTGTTCGTCCCTTCGTTGAATTTGAGCAGTCCAACTTCATGGATATGTCCTATCCACCGGAGCTTTTCTCGGGCACAATTCTTCCTTTCTGTCTTAGAAGAACCAGGTCCTTGTACGTGGCAAACATATACAATTCGATCTCCGATTTTTACCTGTTCGACTGCTCCGGTCTACACCATATCAGGGATGAGGCCGGCATCGACCAGACACTGCACTTCATACTTCAATGACCTGCAGTTCTTCAGCTCATGACCGTAATCATTGTGGTGATCACATTTCTTAGACTTATCTATCCTGTCCTCCGGGTCTGCCGGGAGAAGGGTAGGTTTGTTGCGTAGCCCCCTGTTGTTGATCTTTTTGAATACTTCCTCGATCGGGAACCTCAGGGGTGTGAGTTCCCTTTCTTTCCGTTCGCCCCCGGTAGATTTCTCTGACCAGCGGTCTGGTGTTTTCCCCTTCCTGTCTTTGTTTCTGTCGGGGGATTTTTCCTCTTTGTGATCCCTGCCGGAGCATTCTTCCTTCGCCTTCTACGGCTTCTCGGAGGTCTGGCCTCCTGCAAGTCTCTTTCTCCTGGCTTTCAGGTCGTCCTCTTCCTGAGCGTACCTTTCTACTTTCTCGAGCATGGCCGAAACAGAGGATGGAGGCTTCCTTGCCAATGACAGGTACAATTCTTCATGGTTGTTGTTCAAAGCATACTTGAAAGCTTGAATGACGACGCTATCAGATGCGTCCTGCACTTCTGACAATAAGGTTCGGAACCTTCGGGCGAAATTCTTGAGTGTTTCGCTCCGGTCCATCTGCAGGGAAAATAAGACTTCAGCTCCCTTCTTAGTCTTCACATTGAACCAATACTTTTCTTCGAATAACTCAGCCAGTTGTATGAATGTGTGGATGGATGCGGGTGGCAGATTGTGATACCACGTTTGTGTTTCGCCTTTGAGTGAAACAACAAACATTTTTCCAAGTAACTTGTCATCATGGTCTTAGATGGCCATGGTGCTCTTGTAGTTCATAAAATGCTGAACTGGACAGACGGTCGTCTCGTCATACTGTTCGAAGGGCGGCTGCTTGAAGTTAGCCGAGACTATATGACTTCTGACTCCTTCTTCCAAAGGTGATACTTTGTAAGCTTCCTGATTCGTTCATCCCGGTTAGTGATAGAGGATATTTGTGTACCTCACAATCAAATGATAGATTTATATTTGATTTTCCTTCTTGTGCCTGTATAAATTGGATACGAAAGTAGACAAGTAACAAGCAAGGGTCGTACCTACCTCAGAGGGGGAGATCTTAGCTCAAACACAATAGAAAACAATGGTTAAGAAACACCAAGGGAATCGACAAACAAGTTTTGAGATTGATTCTAACTTCCTACAAGCAAATATTAAATAGACCCTAACTTAAAAATATGGAAGAGATGTAAAGAAGATATATGATGACAAAGGGGGAAGAATTGGTATCCACAAACTAAATCATGCAAACATAACATGTTGTTCCTTCATGTTCAATCTATAATAATTAATTAGTCACCTCTCGGTTATTCCAACTAATCATTAATACCTATAATAATCAAGTAGTCACCTCTCAGCTATTCAACTCAATTAAAACAAGATTCTCTTCTGCATGTTATTGAGTATGTCTTATTAATCAAACCGTCATCTCTCAGCTATTCAATTTAATTAACTCAACATATTATTCATAACTAAATCATCACCTCTTAGTTATTTGACTTAATTACAAAAGGGTTCCAATAAAAAATATCAACTTCAAATATGTAATAATCACCTCTCAGCTATTTCACTACACATATTTAATCAATATAAATAAAACCATTAAATCTAAGTCTCCCTAAACCCTAATAATAGCATTTTAACATCATGGATAACAATAACATGCAAATAATCATACTTACGTCATATCGCGAATTAGAAGTAAATAAGCATTAAGAACTTTGAATCACAATGAACAATAAGAACAAACATGGTTCTTTTGCATTATCTAGAGTGCTTCAACTATCCCCCTAAGGAGATTTAGCTACTCATCATTGATGATGACACCATGGAATAAATAAATAAATCACAAGACATCATAATGGAAAAAATAAAGGAATTGATATTGATATTGATATTGAGTTTGATACAAAAGAAGAAGAAGAAGATGAACTATTCTCTTCAATCTTCAATTAATAAAAATCTCTAGATCTAAGAGATATGATTCTAAAAGATACCTAAAACCTTAACTATTACTTCTCTTATATAGAAATTACAAAGTAGAATACTTGCATGCAAAGACTTTCCAAATTAGATCAAATTCGTGGCTGCTGCTGTTGGTCTTCTAGAGGCATTATATTTTTAGCAAAACCTAATTATCTTGGGTTTAAGTTGTAGCTTGGACGAAGACCTTCAGTTTGATAGCTCATGGGCCCAAATCAGACTTCTGGATCTCCTTGTAGAGCCTTTTTAAGTTTGGACTTTAAATAAGGCCTAAAATAGAAATTTTGACCTGTGGGCTTCAATAGGACCCGGTTTGGGCTGAGATTTGGACCGCCCCACTTTGACATAAAGTCAAGTCAACTGAACTGACCGTGGGGTGCCCTCAGTAGATTTATGGGTGCAAATATTAATTCTTCTTCCCTTGTGCAGTAACACATTTTTGCTTGTTTTTCTTGACTTTTCGCGGGCTTTTACATAATATTCGTATTTCCGCTCATGAAACCTACACAAAAGACAAGAAAGCAATAATCAATAGATATAATACAATAATATAAGCTAAGTGCTATACAAATAATGTGTTATTCAGGGGATAAATATACACTTTTGAGGACTGATCAGTTGGCTTTGTTGGAAACAGCCAGGTCGATCATCTCCTATAGCTTGAGTTGATTCATCTGTTCTACATTTAGATCCGATTGTCTCTGATGGACGCGAGCCCTTTGGGGACTCCTTCCCTTCTAACCGTGGCGTGCCGGGGGAGTGTTCTGGTGCCTCCTCCGGCGCTGTCGTTCTGTAGGAGTGACCTCTTCGACGGACCTGTTACGGGTAACCCCGCGGCCATGACATGGCTCAGGTGTTCTTGCTCGTCCGTGGCAATGTCTTTGAGCTGAGGAGATAGACATCCTATCTCTCCCCGGTGCTAACCTGTCCCAGACAGGGCGGGGACCATGGCTATGGGTAGTAAGGCTTCGGTCGCTTTCTGACCGTGGCCTTATCCTCTTCTGAGGAGACGGACCAGGGCTTTCTCCAGCCCTGGTTCTTTTCTTTCTTCTCAGTTATGCATTTTCCCTGGTCAGTCGCTTGATGATCGCAGTTGGGGACTCGACCGCTGGTCCTTTCCCCTTCTGTTGCTCGGTGCAACCTCCTCCTGTGGCCAGGGGGGAGGTTCTCTGGTCTCTTCTTGCAGCGGCTATTCTGGATGGTTCAGGATCTTATGATGCTGGTATTCTGACGGTCCGGTTGACTGCATTCAGATTTCCAGGATCGTTAGTGATCTGTACCACTAAGTTTTCTGCTTCCAGCTGTCCACTTTCTGAGTGTTGCGAGCCCTGACCATGACCCTCACTCCTGAGAACTGATTCTTGATTCACGGGCTCTTTTCCTTCAAGGACCGGAGACAGAGGAGAAAGGTTCTCAGTCTGACTTTCTGTAACTTGGCTCATTCCATTGTTGGAACGAGTCATTGCTGCAGCAACTCTGGTATGACTAGATTGAGATTCTTCGCAAGGCTCTGGAACTGATGGGAGATTCAGCCCCACAGTGGGCGCCAAAGAGTGTGGGTGCAAAAATTTGATCCACAAACTCGAGATGTGTATTGATTAATCGAACAGTTACAATGAAAGCCTTGTATAGACAGAGATAAGATGGGGGGTATACAATGAGACTGGTCCTGATCGATGATGATCAGGCTGCCTACGTATCCAAGAAGATGAACTTGGAATCAAGTCTCTGCTTCCCTTAAGCTCTAATGGAGTTGCTCAGTGGAAGACTCGTAGTTCAGGAGGTTCAGAACTCCTGTATTTGTAGTAGGCCGGAGGAGGCTGGCTCAACCACCCCTCCGGTTTTGACTCCATGAACTTTGGTAGTTCAACTGTGAAGATGCTTTCCGTAGAGATAGCTTGCCTGCTGCCGAGCGGTTATCTCTTTTGGTTTGATTCCCCTTTGACCAGGATGACTGCCGCGTGGCATCCTCTGATAGGCTCTGGTTCAACTTGGGTTTTCCTTTATCTTCTCCAGCGGCTAGAACAATGGGTTTTGTTAACCTTGGGCTTGACTCCTCTGACCGGAGGTCCAATCTTCATTGCATACACCCTGGCCAGGTCCTCTGGGCTTCTATGCTAAGCCTTTGGATGAGCCTCCTTCGCTGCTGGACTTTACTGGGTCGGACCTGACCTACTTGAATGAGGTGGGCCTGGTCGATGTATGGGAGCCCATGGTTTAACTTCTTATACAGTAACCAGGGCTCCACCCATCGATCATGGACCATCCGGTGGGTGAAGATCCACAGAGCGTATGTGGACTCCTTGAGACCGGGTTGGACCCTACCCGATAGCCCAAGCTTGGCTTGCTAATGCTCAGGTGCTCCCGGTTTAGCTTCTTATACAACCATCGGTGACACCTGTCGGGTTTTTTACCTAGGGTACACACAGTCTTCCTCATCCTCTAAGCCCAGAAATAACTCGTCGTGCAATAAGTTCCTGTAAATTACCTTGAATACGTAATCTGATATTAGGAAGTACCTTTGTGCAACTTGTAACATCGTTCCCAACTCCAGCTAGGTGTTCCTTAAATCGTGTCACCCATCCACTTTGCATTTTCTTCTCACAAAAATCACAAACTATTTCAGTCTCATCCCATGGCTCAACAAACCCGTACTATCAGCCAATGTCCATCTTAGCCATTGTCATAACAATATAAAAAATGTATACAAATATAAATGTAAGACAACATTGAACTTAAGAAAACAAATTTTATTCATAATATTGTTAAGAAGTACAAGTGTACAACACTACAACAAAAGTTCAAATACAAACTTCACACAAAGATCATCACGACAAGACACTTTCTTTCATCAGAATGAGTAACCTCCACCTTGAACCATCTGAGGATGGGTTCGCATCATTGTTGGGAATAACTCATTGCAAAACCGGTCCCAGGTCATTTTTTGAGAGTATGCATCTGGTAATTTAGAACATACATTTCGTATGCATCTTGATCAGTACAAAATGAAAAGAATGATTCAGAGATGGGATATCGCAGGTCGATCCTTATTGGCTGAGATGTATCAAGTGATGGCATATCTGACCTGCTTGTCATTGAGGACAACCATTGATTTGGATCTAGAAACCATAAGCTATCTCTTGGAGGATCTTCACTTTGGGAGTATGGATGCAAAGGATTTGGGTAACCTGCATCGTGATACCATCCACCATATGGAGATTCAATAGAAACACTCGATCTGTAGTTTCCGACAGTCGAATAAGGGGTATTCCAGGATGAATTAGAAGAAACGTGGTCGGGAAGGTAGCTGTCACCTAAATATGCTTCAGGGGAAAGGATTATACCCGTATTACTCCTGATAGGTCGATGGACTATCCTCCAGACCTCCACCCTCAATGATTATGTTTCATTTAACTCATTATGAAATTAGTTTTACGAAGCTTATTTTTGACTAATCACATTATTAATTTATTACGAATTTATAAATCTGTTATTAATTTCTAATCATTTATATCCTTAGTTCCTTACACACACATTGATTGATTTTTAATCTATTATTAATTTCTAATCTATTACAAACTAAAAATATTGATACTTTGAAATATTTTATAATTCAATATTAATTTCTAATCTATTATGAACTTACAAAAATTGATAATTTTGATACTAACAAATATTTTATTATTTGATACTAACAAACATTTATAATTTGATACTAACAATTAAGATTCTAGTACTTTCATTATATTTCTAACAAAATAATTTCAGTAATAACAAATTTCATTAATATTCTAGTAATTTCAGACTTTCAATAATAACATATTTCGGCAGTAGTGAAACTCCGACATAAATAATAATAAATTATTAATAACAGATTCCAGAAATTTTAAATTTCCAATAATAATAACAAAATAAGCAAATAATTAACTTGCAAAATATCATCAAAAATGTAAAAGTACTAACAGATTCAGACAGTAGAGAGAGAGAGAGAGAAAGGAATTGGTGAATTCTCAACGAAAATTTCTCAACTTTATAGATTGAAAAAGTAAAATTTGTGATCAAAATCCATTGTTTTCCTTTGAATCACTGTTTTGATTTACTGTTCGGAATGAAAAAGAAGAGGATATCCGTTAAATCTAGGAGCTGTCGGATATCCTCGAATATATCGATGTTCCGGGTTGGAATAGGGAGTTATATGGTCCGAATTAACCGGTTCATTTACCGATCCGATTCCTGAAAAATTGGTGTTTTCCGCCGAAATCTTGCGGATCTCTACGATATTTATAACTATGATATAAAGTGTCTATTCAACAAACACTGCATTATCAGCCAAGGAATTGAAGTTGAGGTGGCGTTTTGAACTATTAAAAGCCGGAATTGGGGGCAAACATCATTCAACAATGAAGTTTTTAAGTGCAACAGCGACAATAAATTAAGACAATACCCATAGTCATATATTTGAAAAAAAAACATAGCATAAATGTTTTCTAGAATGTTATAGTGCACAATGCGAGCGATTTTGTCAAAACCCCATGTGTTTGTGCGCTTATTTGCGAATACCCCTCTAAAGATTTTTATTCTGTCTTTGCACTAGGAAGTTAACGATTCTGTCAATGAACTGTTAGCAGAATCTGACGTGTCTAAGTGTGGCTGACGTGGTTTTAACTTAAACAAGTTGAACACGTGTCTTAATCCGGTTTAATGGATGTGTTTTAATTCAACGGTTGTAATCTATTCAATGTGATATGTATATCAATGATTCTATTCAAGAAGTCATCTTCTTCCCCAAATTGCTAACTTGAAACATGTATATGAAAGAGAAAAAATTGCTAATAGAATCAGTCAGTGAGTTATGAGAAAAATTAACAGAGATTAAAGTGAGATCGAAGAGGCGAAAAAGAATAAAGAACACCCATGTTGGAAATATTGCATCTTTAAGCTAGTTTTTCACAAGGAGGAAGAGATGTTAAGAACACCCATGTTGAGTACTAGATATATCTTCACACAAGAATGACTTACCTTCTTATGATTTTGATCACAAAAACTTAAACCTCAATCAACTCAGCTGGAATATCAATTTCCATTAAATTTAATTGTTCTTGTCAATTTCTTTACATTAAATCCTACCATTCGGAAGTGATTTGTAGCAAATAGATTTCAAATAGTATCACTAGATTAAGTTTTTTCTGATGGATATGGAAGAGAAAAGAAATAATGTGAATCATCAAAGTTTAATTGAAGCTTCATGTTTAGCTAATGGCCATCGAAGCTCATCAGCAACATGAGTAAGAAGAACAACATTATCCCTTGTCATATACGAACAATGGATGAATCAATAGAAGATAATTAACACTATATTATTTATCAATTAAATGTAAAATTGCTCCATGAACAAGAATCTATTCAACTGATTCAATTGGAGTAGATGAGAATGTGATAAATTAGGGCTTTCAATCTCTCATCTTATTTATCTAGAAATAAATTCTCAATTAAATCTTTGATTTTCTATATCAAGTAAAGGATACAAAGAAAAATATTAAGGTTTTGAAATCTTTGATAGATCAGATAAACAATCAATGGTTGGATACATTAATTGATATTTTGAACATATCAAATAATGAGAAGAAGAAGAATACGATTGATCTGATTGAAAAACTTCTGGATACATATCACAGCCGTTGGATCTGAACACATATTTTCAACTAGATTAAAACACGTGTCAATTTATTTAAGTTAAAACCATATCAGATATATTTATTATTAAATAAAACACGTCAGATTCTACTGACGGCCTCTACAGAGAATCGTTAACTTCCTGTGGCGAAGGCAAAATTAAAATCTTTAGTGGGGTATTTGCAAATAAAAACACAAACCTCTGGGGTTTTGACAAAATCGCCCGCATAATGCTCATAGCACACAACTAAAACATAAAAAGTTATGTACATAGATATAGAAAAAGTGATTTGCAGGCATGTACAAAGGAACATTGTACGAAAAGATGAAATAAGAAGTAAAAAGTGAATTTGTTTCAGTTGATTGTTTGAGGACTGAACTCAGACATACTTGAGTTTGTACTTCATACTCAACATCCATACAGAAGTAACTATTGTAACTGACTTGGTTTAAATGAAATAATAGGTATATCCTTTTCAAGGGTATAATAGTAGTATAACATTATAGGACTTTGTCATATGGTTTTAAGCTAATGGGTTGTGTTAATTGGAGATCAGTTATAAATGGAACTTTGCTGATCCAATTAAATAAAAAGATGAATCCCTTTATGAATATATTTCAGTAGAAATATATGAATCCGTTTATGTCATCTTTGTCAAAATGCCTAAATAATATTATTTTCTGCCTATAGGATTTGTGCAAGTAAATTATATTCATACACTTTTTTTTTCTAGGTCTATCATTCTACCAGTCGACTGATGACATCAACTTGAACTTTTATAGTTCAGTTCGAATAGAGTTGATGATCATGGCTAATAAGGCTTTATTTTATTCAACCCACGTTGTTGAAGAAGAAGTTTTCCTCTTGATTTTTAATAATTTGACTAATGTACAAATATTTAAAATTTCTTCAACATAGGTATGAATCTATACTCTCTATTAAAGTTAGGCTTGCCCTTAAGAAAAATTTCTCTTTCCAAATTAGATCAAATTTTGATGTTTCAATTGAAGAGAATTCAACAAAGATTGAAATTTAAAGGATTGTTATTGTAAATTTATATTTAATATGGCTTAAATAGCTAGATGGCTACATTTAATAGCACTATGGCCATATCTGTCTTTTTCCACAAATATATTAATGGCTAACCAATGAATTTAATGACAATATGGTTATATTTATCTTCCTCAATATTTACCCACGTTCCTCATACATCAAATTCAATCTATCCTCTCTTCCTTCTCCAAATAGTGGTTGAACACACACACAATACAAATTACAATATTGTGCGTCTTCCATATTTCATTGAGTACAGGTTAGAAATAAAATTATATAGGCTTTATAACCATATATAACATGATTATGTTGCGTAATTATAACGTAATTTTCAGGATTAGTTTAATCTTATTTATCAATTATACTCAAAAATGGATATTTGAAAAGCTGGCCTTCGGTCTAAGTTTACCCCAGGTTATAAATTAAATAGTATTTTCTGAAATGATGTATAGTCTAGACATAACCAAAGCTCAACCCAACAACTTGACAATAAAGTGATTTTTTTTCCAAAATAATATATATATATATATATATTAAGAAAAACTATTTTATTGATAAGCTCAAAGAATTACACAAAAGTAGAGGACAAACGCGCTACAAACTGCGCTGCAAGTCCTTTTTGGGGGGATTACGAAACAGTAGGGATACACCTAAATATAAATTTTAAGGTTTTTTCCTGACTTTGGTAGTGAAAGTAGGGACTGGGAGAACGAAAAGATATAATTTATATATAGGTCCCACCATTTTTTTTACTAAAAGTAAAAACTGAAGTCCAACAATTTTTTTTATTAGCCAGCACGTGGGGTTTCATTGTAGCTTATTACATGCCTCTTTATACCAAGTATAGATTTGTGTAGATGAAATATTTATTATAGCAAAACTATACTTAGTATAGATTTGTCGATAAGCATGTGGCTCAAAAGTAGCATGTCTCTCACAAAGTGGAGATGTTATGGGTTCGAAACACGTCAGCAACTGATTGTTTGATTAAAAGTTTCCCCACGTAAATTTAAATGGGGTAGGGTTCCCCTCAAGCTCTCTTACCAATAATAATAACAAGAAAAAAAAAAGGAAGTTACCTACTATAATAAGCTTCAATAAGCACATATATTTTGCAATCCAACTATTTATCCTATGCTTCAACTTGATCTTTCAGTAGTTTTTATGGGTGCATTAGTATATACTATGTTCTTGCTAAACCCTTTTTTATATTCAAAACATAAGCCTAGACTCCAAACAAAAAATGAATAAAATCATATGATCAGTCTAATTCAGGGCTTGAACATTCATAAAATTAATCATACCATGGTTTATTTTCACAATGAAGTAAAAACATAATGGAAAATTCAATAATTGCTAGACATTATATATAGCTCAAAATCTCAGTCAAACATTCAAAAAACAAGTATTCGATGAGAAACTATTTCAAAAATTATAATCAACCGTATTTACGAAAAAAAATTTAGTAGTATATTAAAACTGTAAAAATGACAATTAAACCAATAACATACATTAACAAAACCTTTCCAAGAGACTACACCTAATTTACATTATTTAATAAAATCCATACATCACACGGGCCTTATAACTAGTATATTTATAAAAGTTGTGTAAAAATAAATGAAATGAGAAATATTTTAATTGATACATACCTGAACACCAGTTTTTATTTTGCACGTTTCATCAATTCATTTATCTCATTCATTACCATCTTCTAGTAATCCACAGGCAAGACATGCTTCTTTATATGTATTGTATTTTGTATAACCAACAGTATATAGAGATTCAAAACAATGTGGTCTTTTCACTACAATTAGTAATAACCTAAGGTAGAATCGTTCGATAGAATTTGGACTGGCAAAATACATCCTCTCTATAGCCGTACCTTATTTTCTTGGTGACCGTACCTTATTATGCTTATCCCATGTAAAATGTTGTGGGAATTCTTGATAAGTATAGGGTGTGGTATCTGGATTATCAAGATAGTAATTAAAGAATACAGTCAAAGTTGATTTTTGATTATCAACTTTTTCCTTACTTCTTTTTACCCACTCTAGGATTGAACACAAACAAATGCTCTCCTTTGAGATGTAGTGCTAATCTTGTGACATTTAAATTTTCCTCATGAATTCTATTTGCATACAGGTTCCAGACTGCTTCTATAGGACCCACATATCGAGAATCAAGATATTGCTGAATTTCGTTATTTGCTGCACTAACAAACATTGTCGTCCTATCATGACTTTTGTAAATATATTTGTGAATGTATTTGACTGCACGTACTGAAACACACACTTTTACATTGATGTGACAGTCAAACATTTCTGACAGATAAGGGTTGTAAGGAACTACATCTTTGTTATCCACTTCATAACCTCTAACTGTATACGTAATACCTGTTTTATGCCTTCTATAAATTGGATAACCATCTTAATCCATTGATGTATCATTTGTATGTGCTCTACGAAACCTTGATTTGCAGAAACCATTAACCATACATGAAGAATGAGGATTTCGTGTACCACATGGACCGTGGATCATGTATTTTTTTACTGTTTCAAATAGCTAGGGCAGGATGTTTTATAGATCTGGAAATTCTGCACTGACAATTCTATAAACCTGTTCTATAGTATAAATTTTATCTTCCTGTGCAAGGAAAAACAGAGCATGCATGTGTGGAAGTCCTCTCTTTTGGAATTCAATTGTATAAACATATCCAACTATCTTACTAAATAAGTGTCTTTCAGTTATTTCATGCATAATGGCCTTCCACTTGAGTTCAAAAACATGTGCAACTAAATCAGGACAATCTAGAGCATTTTGGAATGGTTTCAGTTCATTGATTATTTCAGGCTATTTAGGATTTGCTGTAGCTGTCAAGAAGATATCAGGATGTTTGTTGAACCTTGTAATTGCCATAGAATCTTGATATATCCCATACATATGCCTCAGACTACCCAGATGAGATGATGGTAGAATGAATCTTTTACCAAGATGAGTTGGGTCTTCACCATTGTGAACGATGTCTGTTAGGCCACTATAAACTTCAGCTCGAAGTTCATGTTGGTTTGTCCGAAGATAGTATAGTTTATTCTGCTCGTATACATCCCATGCATCTACTACAAACTGTTGGATAAAGGACCACCTTGCAATACATTTGAATACTTTGAACTTCTCTCAAACATTCGATAACAAAAATATTCTAGAGTCTATTCATTGGACCATCTGGCTTATATGCTTGGTTCTTAATATCTCAATGTCTTAATTCAGTTGACCAACCAAGCTCACCTCTTGAAAATAGAATATATACATAGTGTGAAGGTAAAGCCATTGGGTGACACTCACTAATTCTTTCCAAACGATGATCTTTAGATGTAGTACAATATCCTGCTTTTATGCTTCCTTAGAACCATCACCAGGTAGAATAACAACAATATCATTTGAGGTTGGTAGATTATATCGCCTATAATTTGTCCCAGCTTTGAATGTTAACCTACCGGTACATCATGGTCTCCTTAACTATTCACATCTTTTAATATCTCAAAGGCATGCTTGTACAGTTTGCATATTTCATTTGATTCTAATAGTGTCTCTTGAATGATTTTTAGAACTTCTGGAAGCAAATGTGAGTTGCGATTCTTTTGATGCTCCAAAGCTTCAGTAGGATCCTATGATGTAAAAGTTGAGCATAAGATGAAATTTTTCCAGGTTCAGGTAGAAGAGAACCAACCATGTGGCATAATTCTCCATGTATGGTAAATGAGTTTGGCGCTCTACCATTTAGAATATGATCATCCATTATAACTCCTAGACTTGAAAAAACATTTGAAGCATTGTATGACCTGATATTTTTCTTAAAAGATCTAGCCAATTTATCCGAACTTTCGAACAATGCTTTCAAAGTATGAGGCAATGGTTTAAGTAATGGTAACTTATTTTTTCCTTGTTGATAAGACATACCAAACAAAGGGTAATCAACCTTAGAATTAATCAGCTTCTCATCAAACCAGTGATAAGCCTCACAATGTGTGCATATGATATCCATTTTACCAAGATAATGACATTCCATAGGAATATCTTCTACTTATCTGAAGGTATCTCCATCTCATCAATAAATATATCATCATAATGTGAATCATTGGTAGAAAAAAGATTAATAGATGAATTTGTGCAAATTTCACCTGAACTATATTTATAAAAAAAAATAAAAATAAAAATATAATTAATGGGTAAAAATAAAGTATTTAAATAGATATTAATATATGTTGTTTTGGAACTAATCTAAACATGTGATTGAATAACATAAACTCTCTGATTTTGCCATTTCGGGGCATATTAACTATAATTCCCTTGTGATGATAATATAATTTCAAACATGGTTTGAATTTGAGTTGATTGTATGGTTTAGTGTTGTGTTTGGTCACTCTAATGCATTCCGACTAAGGGTGTCAATGGATGCCCAGTTACCCGAAACCGGGCCGAAACTGAAACCAAATATCCGGGTTATAGGTTCTAAACTTTATTAAAATTTGAAGTCGGGTCTCTAAAAACCCAAACCATTAAAAATCGAAACCGATGGGTAATTTTTGTCGGGTTTTGTGGACACCCACCGGTTATCCAGATCGTTTTTGCCCACTTAAAGTTAGGTTTTTTATTAACTCTCTTTACTAGCTATCAAACAAAACAACTCTTTCTATATCTGAATGCTTTCTTGGTTGACTCTAGTTTCAAGAGAAAGTGAGAGACAATTGAGTCACTAAGCATTGAAACTTCAAGGCTCCACCACTAACATTGGATTCTTGTGGGAAGTGGATGGTATGTTCTTAACTAGTGATAACCCATGACGATATATTTTTTTAATTAATTTTAGTTAGTTCTTTGATAAGTTGGTAGTAGCCTCTGTTTTAAAAGAGGTTTATTTAAGCTATTTACTTTTTTTTTTACATGTTTAAGCTATTTACTTGGAATTAGTGTAAAATAAAATGCAGTAAAATTTTGTATAGATGAAAACATATATAAGTTAATTTAACAAATAACCGAATAAAATTTATTCAAATTTATTGAGTGGTGATGTGTTTACTCAATAATTTTAAACATGAAAAAATATTTTGTTTCCATTTTTAAATTAAATGTATGAATTACAAAACCTTATAGTTCGATAATAAAATCTTGAATTATGCATAATTCATCTGGTTAATTTTAAGTAGTCATGTTACTCGACCTTATCTCCAAGGTTATATAAAATTATCTTCTATGTATTTTTTTTTTTTTTTTTGATGAAATATAAATTTTATTAAGTCTCTACCAACATGATCAATGTACTCCAATGGAAAAAATTCATAGAACAAAACCATAGAGAAGCAACATACATGACCGGTTTAGTTGTTCCATACATCCACCCCTTAATGTTTATGCTATTCAATATTACCTTTACACCCCTAACCATTTATACTTCGTGTCTAATTACATGCCCATATAAATTTTTTGTCTGATTCTTAAATTGAAGTATCACAGTCAATTTTTTTTTAGATAAGAAATATTTTTTGACAGTCAAATTAATTAGCAAAAGTTCTTGAATAATTGAATTCCGCTAAAATGTTTAGGTAACAATTGACAAAAGCACATGTCATAGAATACTAATTTATTAGGTCATAATTTTAATTTACACTCGTACCCCCAATACAATTAACACTCAAATTACATTTTGATTGAAACTAAAAATTGAAATATATAGGTGGGATTTTTGGTCTCACAGATGGGTCTACTCTTCTCTAGTAGAATAAACTCAACATGTCATAAAATTCAACTGGTTTATAAGGTAGTGCATGCCAACAAATTCCACCTTCAAATTAACGCACACGTCAGTACCCCTATTCCAATGCAAAATAGAGAGAAGATATGGTGAGGGAGTCCGACCTAAAACGAATTAACAAAATTTGATCCAAGAAGTATAGTGAGATTGAGAGTTTCCAAGGAAGAAGGGCGTTTGTTAAATGTATTAGATTACATCAAACATTGACTTATTAAAATGAAATCAAAGTAAACAGACTGATAACAGAATTACGTAAGATAAGTTATAACTTTCCGCAAGTCTGTAACAAAACAATAATTAGAGGAATAATGCTAGAGAAGACAAAGAAGGGATGCATTCAGAGGAGAGATAGAGCACAACACTTGAGTTGAAAATGATAATTAAGCCTCCATAGGAAGACACCATAAAGCATAGTTGACAAATTTGCGATATGTAAAGATGATGATAAATTGCAACCATCCCATTTTGTTGCACTATCCAGTAATGACACCACCAAGAAGCCAATTTTGTTGCAGTATTTGTAATGACACCACTAATAAGCATGCATGAGTTCATGTTTTTTTTTTCGTAATTGTATGGTATCAAACAAATAAACAGTTGGTAGTTCACCTGAAAATATTATACATCTTTTGTTCACATAATTAACATAGAAAAAGTTTCAAGAGAAAATATAAATCAGTAGTAGGTTGTGCAACTGAGATCAAGTAGAGCCTAATTAGAAAAAAAAATAATAAAATTTGTACATTGAAACTATGTAAGCAGTATAATCCTCAAACTGAAGTGTTCACTGCAAAAGACATTTGGGTGGAATTATACCTGTAAAATACTTCAAAATAAACTGAATGTCGAGCTTCGAACAGCTATTATATTATATGACTGATAAGGGAAAACCCAAAGAATAAGAAGAGAAGAAGAAAACAATTGAAAGTAGCAAATAAGCAGTAAAAAGGATAAACTATTACTTACAGAATGGGTGAAGGGAGAAACAAGTACCTGTTATATAGAATGGGACAATGGAGAAGTGAACAATGAGATCATTTCTTGAGCATTTAAGTGTTAATTTTGCAGCCATAATTATGAGGACATAAATGAAAAATTAAATATTTTGAATTGTAAATAATATGTGAATTACATTAGGCAAGAGTGGGTTAAAATTATAAACTTTTTAAGTTATAAAAGCAAATTAGGCAACTGTATCAAATTAAGGAGAGATTAATGAATCCATATAATGGGTTCTTAATTGAAAAGAAAAAAAAAACGGTTTTAGAATTAATTTATGAAATTTATTGAGTTTTGATGTGTTTACTAAATTTAATGTTTAGCTTAATCTAAGGATGATATTGTTCTAATGGATGTAATTGTCTTGACATAAATCTATGGAGTTAATTGTCTTAGACATAAATCGAACGGTCCTTGTGTTAGAGAAAACTATGATTTGTTCTATAGATATACTATGTTTTCAGTTCATATAGTTGTTTAATTAAGCAACAAACTCATAAATTCATGTTGTTGTGAATATTTTGTTTTATGGGTTTTTCAATTTCAACCACCCATACTATGAAAATATGAAATTTGAATCAAAATTCCAAAACCACATTGAATTTCTATTATAATGTAAATGTTAAGTAAAAGTAGGACAAAGAAGATGATCGGAAAATGGAGAAGAAAGAGTTTGTGGTGTATAAGTGGCTGAGCTATCTGGAGAGATAGTTGCCTACGTATCTGAGGTTGACCAATTCCCAGAATCAAGCCTATGTAGTTCATATTTATAGGTGATTGGGACAACGAATAGCTCATTAATTGTACAACGGTGGGGTCAATTAATGAGCGGATATTCAGGGATCTTAGAGATATTGTAACTGAGGGAGATTAAAACGTATGAAGTTTGAATGCGGTCGATGGAGGTCGAGTGAGAAATGTTCACGTCGAGTGAGCTCGAGTAAAAATAGGCTCACGTCGAGTTAGGTCAATGCTGAAAAGAATTTAGGTTTGATGACATTTGAAAATGATCAGCTCGAGTAAAAATAGGCTCACGTCAAGTTAGGTCGATATAAGTATTGATTGGCGAGGTTGACGAGCTTGAATATAATGGTATATACATAGCCCTTTTTCATTCGAATTGAACTGAACGACTTGAAATGAAATAGAAGGAGGTGAGTTCGATTTGAATGAAAAGAAAAGGTGCTTTCTCAGAATAGTTGCATTGAAGTACGAGATTTATTTGATTGATAAGACAAGCAAAGATTCCTTTGTGTGCTGCATTGAATGTGCGGAGGTTTTTGAGGAAACATAATTATTGCAGTTATGGTAACTGTGATGTGGTGGCCACGTGGATGCTTGGTTTGAGTTTTGCTTTTGAAATAAGCTAACAGAAAAAAGGCGGGAAAATCAACGGGTCAAGCGGTTCGATTCTCTTGGCCAGATCTGTCCCTTGATCTCATTTTGCTTGGACGGCTTAGATGTCGCGAATGGGTTTTATAAAACCTAACTACAAGGTTGGAAAACCAAGGGTTGCTGCATCATTACTTTTAAAGGAATTTCAGCCATTTTGCGAAGGTATTTTTCTGTAACTCTTCGTTCTTCTCCTTTCTCATTGTTGTTCTTGCTGCTTTTCGTATTTTTGTTGTTGTTTTTGCTTGAATTCTTTTCGTTTTGCTTTGAATCTTTGTTTTTCTTGTGATAACTGGTATATTTTGTTATTTTTGATTTGTAATTTTTCTCCTTTGCTTGCTGTTCAAAGCATTCCTCCAATGTTGAAGCTTTGAAGCTTTTTCTGTGTTTATAGTAGTTTTTCCTTTGCTGCTTCTTTCTTGCGTTTAGTTTTTAGATTCTGTTGAGGATCTTTTGGTGTTTGATTTGAATTGTTTAGAAGAATTATCGTTAAGATGAGTGATACTGAATCTGAAAGTATTAACGAAAATGAGGAAGATGTTGAACTCGAGGAGAGAGTCGAGCTAAGTGTTAGCAATTTTCGACGTCGGAGGGACGAGGAGGAGATTACCAGTAGTAGATCCCTTACCATAGATGAAGCTAGAAGATCTTTTCTTGAGATTCGAGAGGAGTATAACATCAAGATTCCTAACCTCGAAATGTATAGAGTTAGTTATAGCCTTTTTTCTTTATGTGGAGACACGACGTCGTCCCTGATATGCCTTGGTCAACTAAAAGCTGGGATGCGTCTTCCATTTAGTAAGTTTGTATGTGATATTCTGAATCACTACAACGTGGCACCGATCATGATGCCTAGCAGCTTCTGGACGTCGATGTTAATTTTTGAGGAGCTGAATAGGTTACATGACTATGATATCTGTAAGGCTGACGTCGTTGCTTACTTTAGCTATGTGACCGGTCGAAATAGGGATTACGTTTGTTCACTAAATATGAAAAGGAGTTATGGTAGAGCCAAGTTTTTCAACCCTCCTACCTCGAATGATGGTTGGAAAAATTCCCCTGTGTACAAAATTCGGGGTCAATTTGTACAAGCTAGTGCATGTCTGAATCGATATGCTATCCCAAGGATAGGTACACTTATCTTTAGATTTTGACTGTTATGTTTGATGCTCGAGCTTCTTTTTAAATGTATACGTATTGTGCAGGTCAAACGAAGGAGTATAACGAGCCAATTGATGGTCGACTGCAACCCAGTAATATTATCGAATTTGCTGAGAAGACTTGGGCGGAGAAAAGAGTTCTTTTGCCACACTTAGCTCAATTTTTTCGCGAGCTGAAGGTGAAGTTTGTGAAGGATACTGTATAGGAAGCTAAGACGTCGAGTGTCGCCGCTCCCAAGAGAGGTAGAAAGAAAAAGGAGCTCGCAGTTGCCACTTCTGTTGCTGAATTAGCAATTGGTCGACCTGGTGACTTGCTTGTTGCAGTGCTAGCTTCTTTACCAATGGCACCCAAGAAAATTTGAACTTTCCCTTGACTGGAGATATCACCCCTCTTCCCTTGAGTGATGTATTCTGGTCTCACTCAATTGAGCCCGAAGGTCTTCAAAGGAAGAGAAAGAGTGCTGCGAAGCCTGCTGCTGTGACCATTGCTTCAAAGGTCGATAAGCCCAGCAAGGAGAAGGAGGTCGAAACTTCTCGAGCTCCAGCTGGTAAAGGTGGCAAACAAAAGGCCGTTGATCTCACTGAAGACTTTGTTGCTGGTGAAGTTAATAGATTTGGGCCTATTTTTCCTTGTCGTGACACGTTTGTGAATGCTGATGACTCAGGGTGGGATGACAAGGGAAATGTGCTTGTCTCTGATGGAGAACTGTTTTCTTTTCGAGGACGCCAAGAAAGTTCAGCCCCAATCCCTTGAGGAGGATTCTATGGAGCTTGCCTCTTGCGCTTACAAGGTATGATCTCACTGAATGTTTTTATGCTTGTTTGTCTCTTTTACTTTGATGATAAGATTGTCTAATGTAGTCTGCTATTTTGATTCAGATGAACGTGATCCAAATACGTGGGTTACGAAGCTCGAGAATGCTTAGAAGAAAGTTGAGAATCTATAGAAGGCCAATGCTGAAAATACCACTCTGCGAGCTCAAGTAAGGGATTTGAAGGGTAAGCTTGATACCTCGAGAAAGGAGAATGCTAATCGGACCTCAAAAGTGTATATTTATCCCCCGAATAGCACCTTGTTTGTCTAGCACTTAGCTTATATTATTGTATTATATCTATTGATTAGTGCTTTCTTGTCTTTTGTTTAGGTTTCATGAGCCGAAATGCGAATATTATGTAAAAGCCCGCGAAAAGTCGAGAAAAACAAGCAAAAAGGTGTTATTGGCACAAGGGAAGGGCAGGTTCGTGTCGGGTCTTAACGGGTTGATGTGTTTTCTCGCTAAACCCGAACCCGACCTGTTAACATGTTTAGTCTTTTTTTCCTAAACCCGAACCTGACCCGCTAATTAAACAGGTCGGGTTCGGGTTGACCTGTTTAAACCCGTTTCAGATTTATTAATTATTTCTTTCTATCGCCACTACTGTTTTATCAAAAATTAAAACTATTAGTGAAAGACAAAATTCAAAAAAAAAATCTTAAAAAACAAGGGCACGGTAAAACAAACAATTACCATAAACAGCATAGAGATGAAAAACGTTAACATTAAAACCAATTATAAACATGATCAAAACATCAACCTGAGTTCTAAAAATAAAAAAATACTAATCTGGTTTCAATTGATTAATTAAAACATCATATTCCTTAAACCCAAAATAAATCAATTGAAAAACAAGAAAAATATTTACACAATCTCTAACTTCGATTTAGAAAAATAAGAACCACCAGCAAACAAGTTTTTATTAATCAGTTCATTACTACTATATATTTCTCCGTAGTTAAAGAAGAACAAAGAAAACGATTGTTGAGAAGAGATGAAAAAGAAGGTGATTTCAAAAACTGAAAATAAAAAATATTAATTTTAAACGGGTTTCGGGTTGACCCGACCTGTTAGTGGTCAAACCCGAACCTGACCTGTTTATAAACGGGTCTAACAGGTTCGGGTTAAAATGACCCGAAAACCCGATAAGACTAAACCCAAACATGTTTATCTCGGGTCGGGTTCGTGTCGGGTTAACAGGTTGCAGGTCATTTTGCCACCCCTAAGAATAGATATTTGCACCCGCGAAATTTCCTAAGGGCACCCCGCGGTCAACTCTGTTGACTTGACTTTTTGGTCGACTTTGACTTTTGTTGACTTTGGTCAACCTGTGACTTCTGTTGACTTCGGTCAACTGTTGGACTTTGCTGACTTTGGTCAACTCTGTTGACTTTCGTTGACCTGACTTTCTATTTTGGGTCTTAATCTTAAAAAGGCTCCACAAGGAGATCCAGAAGTCCGATTTGGGCCTATGAACCATCAAACTGAAGGTCTTGGCCCAAGCTACAATTCAAGCCCAAGAGAATTAGGTTTTGCTGATTGCCTAATCCATCTAGGAGACCAACAGCAGCGGCAACGAATTTCACCAAGTTTGGAAGTCTTTGCATGCAAGTATTCTATTTTGTAATGTCTATATAAGAGAAGTTGTAACTAGGGTTTATTATCTTTTAGCCTCCACTTTAAGATCAACTTTCATTAAAGAAGAGTTGATCTTCTTCTTCATTGTATTCAATTCAATATTCAATATCAATCCATTAAATTCCATTATGATGTTTTATGATTTATTTATTTGTTCCTTGGGTATGAGTAGCTAAATCTCCATGGGGTGATGGTGGAAGCTCTCTAGGTGTTGTAAAAGTGTCATGTTTCTTCTTCTTGTTCATTGTGATTCAAAGTTCTTAATGTTTATTTACTTCTAATTCGCGATATGAGGTAAGTATGATTATTTGTATGCTATTGTTATCCATGGTTAGGGGTGCAATTTGAGCCGAGCGGCTCGGGCTCGGCTCGATAAAAGCTCGGCTCGGCTCGCTTATTTATCTAAACGAGCCGAGTTCGAGCCAGTTTTTGAGCTCGTCACGAGCCCGAGCCGAGCTCGAGCTCTAAACGAGCCGAGCCGAGCAGCTCGTTAATTATTAATTAATTACTATATTACCCCGGTCTTTAGCCTTATTTATTATGGTCTTATGGGCTTGGGCTTAAAAAATATTTGTGGTCCGCCCATTAATCTCATATCTCTTCTCTCTTCTCTCTTCATCTTCTTTCTTCCATTAATCTCAGTACATAACAGAACTATTCGATTAGGGTTATCGCGTTGAATCCATGGTTGGGTTATATGAGATTGTGAATGAAAACCGAGAAATTGCTTTTGGGGGTCAGATGAATTATACCCACAAACACCATTCTTAGCTTTACAAGACTTGCAATTAGAGAAATATGGGTTGTCTTCATCTTCTTCATTCCATTCAATTTCAAAACCCCATTTGAGAAAACTTTGTAAATAATCTAAAACATCATGTTTACAACCTAGTTCAGATTGTAATCTTTGATTTGAATGACAACCATGAAGAAGATGAATGGGGTTTTTGAGTAACTCAGTTTCCCAACTACAAAAGAAGAAGAAGAAGATGTAATGGTGGTGGTGGATGGAGTAATTGTGACCGTTGGTTCATGGATGTGAGATATGGTTCAGTTAACCTTAGATCTGTTTGTTTAGATGTGTTAAGTGAAATTAAGGGGTTTTGAGTCTGTCGATGGGAATGAATCATTCCCATCGTTTACACAAGAACCTGATAGTGGCGGGGAAGTTGAGCACTCGAAAGTTCCAAAATCTCTGAAATGCAAACTTTAAATCGGCGAAATGAATCAATCGTCTTCTTCTCGAAACATCTTCTCTTTCGTAATTTCTCTACCTTTCAAAAGAACAATTTCTTCACTTCAATTGCTCGTAATAATGGTGAAGAAACTTGTCTTTATGGATTTGAACTCTTGAAATCTCCTAAAGGTTTTCAACGTTTTGTCGATGAAGCAATCAAAAGGTTTTATTTTTCTTCAATATTAATATATTTTTGTCTTTGATTATGGTTTTTAATTTTGATTTTATTGATTCAGATCATAAGAACTTGTTTCTTATGTTTCAAATTTGCCTTCTTCAATGGAGATTATTCGAGCTATGGATGAAATTTCTAACGTGTCTCCAAACGAGCCAGCGAGCCGAAACGAGCCAAACGAGCCAGCGAGCCTAAACGAGCCAAACGAGCGAACGAGCCGAAACGAGCCAAACGAGCCAGCGAGCCATAATGAGCCGAGCTCGAGTTTTACTGTTGGCTCGCGAGCCGAGCTCGAGCTCATAGTTCAGCTCGATCTTAATTTTGAGCTCGGCTCGGTTAGTAACGAGCTGAGTTCGAGCATACCTTAGCTCGGCTCGAGCGGCTCGAATTGCACCCCTATCCATGGTGTTAAAATATTATTGTTAGCGTTTATGGAGACCTAGCTTCAATGGTAGTATTTATATTTATTGTAGATATGTAGTGAAATAGCTGAGAGGTGATGATGATTTAGTTATGAATAATATGTTGAGTTAATTAGATTCAATAGCTGAGAGGTGAGGGTTTAATTAATGAAACATATTCAATAACATGCATAATAGAATCCCGTTTTAATTAGGGGGAATAGCTGAGAGGTGACTACTTGATTATTATAGATATTAATATTTAGTTGGAAAAACCGAGAGGTGACTTATTGGTTATTATAGATTGAACATGAAGAACAACATGATTGTGGATACCAACTACTCCCCCTATGTCATCATATATCTTATTTTCCATATCTTCCATATTCTTAAGTTAGGATTTATTATTTATTATTGCCTGTAGGAAGTAGAATCAATCATCCAATATTATTGTTGATTCCTTTGGTGTTTCTTAATTATTATTCTTAATTGTGTTTGAGTTAAAATCTCCCCCTCTGAGGTGGGTACGACCCTTGCTTGTTACTTGTCTACTTTGATCTTCAATTTATACAGGCACAAGAAGGAACTTCAAGTAAAAATCTAATCTTTTGATAGTAGGCGTAAGAAACCTACACATCAAAATGGCGCCGTTGCCGCTCTAAGGAACGGAGTTCATTCAAACACAAGCGAGAATAATTGTTTTGGGATATCATCCCACTTATATCCCTCCCACCCTTCAATTTTTATTTTATTTTAATTAGTGTTTTTAAGTGTCTAGTTACTTAGTCCTCTTATTGATCTTGCAGCGAAAATGGATTGGAAAAAGCTCGAAAAACGGAGGAGATATCAAAGTTTGAAGAAAAGTGCGCATTCAGGAATTTTTCCTGAAGGTTACTGTTCCGAAGTGGGCCTGACCTCGAGTCAAGTTCAATTTGGTCTCTAACAATCTCGAGTCGAGTTTCAGGCAGGAAATTTGCTCGGTTTTGCGTGATTTTTCCAGCGCAATCCAGGACTCCTTTCGAGCTGAATTTTCTACTGTTGAGAGATTTTGGGGGTGATCTACTTGCCCTAAAGTTTTCAGCATTTTTGGAGTAGCGGAAGATATTTAATTTTTCGTTCAAAGACGGGAACTTTTGCTGAAATTACTGAATCGACAGTTCCAGGCAAGGAATTTGCTCGTTTTGCGTGAGTTTTCCAGGACGTTCCAGAACTTCAAATTAGCTAATTATTTTACTGTTGAGAGATCGTGAGGTGAACTAAGTAGTCTAATTTTTTCAGTATTTTTAAGGACTTGTAAGTTAATTAATTATTCGATCCACGAAGGGGTCGCGGTTGTAATATTTTTAAAGTAGGTGTTGTTAGGATTTATATTATTGTGTGTTCCAAGCGGATAGTAGAGCAAGGTTGTGGAGCTAGACTTGAGTATACTAAGGAACGACTCCTAAGGACGATTGAAACCCAAGGAGCGGTTTCCCCTTAGTCGACTTCAACTCGTCTTCTCCCCACATTTGTGCGCTTGTTTGGCAATTTTTACTTTTTAGCACAAAGTGGGAGGTAAGCATTCTCTCAACCCTCCCCGAATCCCTTGCAAGAGGAGTTTCTGTATTGATTAGCATGACCTTGATTGTTGCTTGATTTTAATTTCTGATTTTACTTGTTAAACCGGGACTGCAAGGCGGACCTGGCCTATAAGTGAAACCTAATATCAATTGATTGCAATATCCTAAGCCTTAAAATTGAATCAACTAAAGCCATGCTATCACGATGTTCACATTGTGACCTTGACGGATATTTCAACCAGTACTGCTTGATTTTTCTTTGATTGGAGCACAAGTCGGGAATTGGGTCTGGAACCCCTACGGATTTACCTGTAGAATTAATTGTGGTTATTTAATTAAGGAACGTGTTTAGGCACGGAAAACCTCCCACATTGGTTATTAGCTGTTTGACTCTCGAGATATAGGAAGAATCATTTACGAAACTTGGAAAGAACTCATTGACTTGGGTGAACACAAAATAGAGTTAGTTTTTGAGCCCCTTGTTAGATGCTTTTGAATGGTTAGGACTTCTGTGGCATATGTAATGCGCATGTTGCATGCATCTTAGATCAGATAAAATCTTGTCCAAACCTATAATCTACACAAAGAGCACAATCACGGACCTCTCTACTCCTCCTGAGGAAGAGTTTCATAACTCAACCTCCTTACTTCTGAAAAGGAGTTCAACGACTCAACTTCACTTTCTGAAGTACATCCTGCACCTATGGCTCAAGAAGCTACTCTTCGGGATTACTTTTCACTTTTGGCCACTGGGCCACCTACTTGCATTGTCTTACCAGAGACACATGCACATAGCTATGGCATTCGCCCACAGATTGTGGGCATGTTGCCTAAGTTCCATGGACTTCCAAGGGAAGATCCATATCAGCACCTCAATAAGTTTCTGACTGTTCTCCACACTTTTAGGGAGAAGCATTTATCTAAGGAGGAAGTTAGCTTGATATTGTTCCCCTTTTCTCTTGACGATAGAGCATATCATCGGTTACATAGCCTTCCTCCCAATTCTATTTCCACTTGGGCTCAACTAAGTAAAAAGTTTTGACCAAATTATTTCCTATTACTAGAACTAATAACATAGTTGATGCCATAAGAAGTTTCCGACAAAAAGAGGGTGAGGTATTCTTTGATGCATGGGAGAGGTTTCACGACCTATTTCTTCAATGTCCACACCACAAAGTCGATGACACTGAAAAAGTTAGGATTCTGTATAGGAGCCTTAATACTCAAACTAGAGGCACAGTTGATAGCATGAGTGGTGGACATTTCCTTGATTACTCTACCACCAAGGCTTTAGCTTTCCTTGAAAAGATTGCTAATAATAGCCAACAATGGGATGTACCTGGACATACCCCGAGAAACACTACCCTAGATCCACTTGATAAACCTAGAGGTCTATATGATGTCAAACCCGACTCTGAGCTTAAAAATTTACTTCATGGTTTAACTAAACAAGTAGCAGCACTTGGCGTATCCTTACATACCCCATCAACTGTTATGAGTGCCTCCACTCTTTCATGCGATGTTTGTCATGACCAAACCCACACTGCTGAATTTTGCCCTCTCCTTGTTAATTCACCAGAAACTGAGGATGCCTGTGCGTTTAATTACGCAGGGAGAACCAACTTTACTTAGGGCAATGCCACGTACCCATACATGGACCGCTCCAATCTCTCTTATTCTAATAATCATCCTGCGGGTCCACCTGGTTTTAATAACTCTTATGGGCAACGTAGCAATGCAACGTATGTTGGTAACTCTGACAATAGGAACAGGGCATCGGTCCCCCCTTACTCAAACAATATTCATCCAATGAGTGGTTCCAGGGACCGCATGCCAACTAATCAATCTACCCCTCCTAAAACCTCTCTTGAGGATGTGCTCGCACATTTCATTCAACAGACCCAGGCGTCTATTGAGTCAAATGCCCAAGCCATCCAGAGAATTGAACAAAAACTTGGTGAAAGAGGTAGATTTCCGGGACAGTCCATCCCAAACCCCAAAGGCAAAGAAGTTGCGTTGGTGACGAAAGTTGCAACTCCATCTACATCTGTACCGCTTGCTGAAGTAAAATCGGTTTCCACCCTTAGGTCAGGAAAACAGGTCGATAATCAAATTAATTATACACCGAGTCCCAACATTGTGACCCCGGTTACCTCTGCACCTGTTGCCCCACCTAAACCTTCGGCTAATGAGGCAACCACCTCTAAGTCGAAGAAGACTGCCCGTGAGATCGTGGATCCTCCACGAACTTACAACCCGCCTATACCTTACCCCAAGAGACTCACAAGGTCTCTAAAGGAAGTCCAAATAGAGGAAGTACTTGATGTGTTTAAACAGATAAATATTAATATACCATTCTTCACGGCTATTAAACAGATACCTTCCTATGCTAAGGTCTTGAAAGACTTGTGCACTGTCAAGAGAAAAACATATGTGCCTAAAAACGCTTTTGTCGCAGAAGAATTCTCTGCACTTGTCCAACATAATGGTGTGGTAAAATATAAGGACCCTGGAAAACCGACCATACCCTGCAAGCTTGGTGATAAGTTCATGGGTAGAGCTTTGTTAGACTTAGGAGGGAGTGTTAATCTCTTGCCTTATTCCTTGTACCTTAGCCTAGGTCTAACATACATGAAACCCACGAAAATGTCTTTACAACTGGCCGACAGATCTTTGAAAGTACCTAGAGGTATAGTAGAGGACCTATTAGTTAAAGTGTCAGACTTTTACTATCCTGTTGACTTTGTGGTGTTGGATATTGAACCTACTGTCGATGAATCGGTACCCATCATCCTTGGCCTCCCATTCTTGGCCACCTCTAATGCTCTCATAAACTGCCGGAACGGTTCCATGGTTGTCACTTTTAACTCTATGACTGTTGAAGTTAATATATTTAACCTTGGCCAACAACCCCCTGATCTCTCCTTATCTGAGGATGTGTGCCTTCTAGACTCTCTAACTTATGAGATGGTACACAATTATTACCCTAAAGATACGGTTGTTCATTGCCTTGTTATGCATAATGTAGACTTTGACATTGACCAGTCTATTGCCCAAACCAATACTCTTCTTGATATTGTGCCTATCTTTGAACCTAAAGACCCTAAGGCCCTTGATGTGGTTTGTAGCTTAGATTCTGAGACCCAAGTAGAGACCATTATTCCACCTCCTGTTACCCTAAATCCTCTTCCTCCTGAGCTAAAATATGCTTATCTTGATTCAGACGGTAGTCATCATGTTACCATTTCTTCATCCCTTACTACCGAACAGGAGAGTCAGCTTTTAGAAGTTATCTCAGAGCATCGTTCTGCTATTGCCTGGTCCATCCACGACATCAAAGGCATTAGCCCTTCTGTCTGTTCTCATCGTATTCATCTTGGTCGATCCCAAAACTTCTCATGAACCTCAGAGACGTCTCAACCCTGCGATGAAAGAAGTTGTTCGAGCTGAGATTCTTAAACTTCTGGATGCATGTGTGATTTATCCTATCTCGGATAGTCCCTGGGTTAGTCCTATTCATGTGGTCCCTAAAAAGGCCGGCATGACTGTAGTTACCAATGATAAGAACGAATAAGTCGCCACTAGAGTCCCAACTAAGTGGCGTGTTTGTATCGACTATAGAAAACTTAATACAGTCACCCGGAAAGACCACTTTCCTCTTCCTTTCATAGACCAGATGTTGGAACGTCTAACTGGTCATTCTTTCTATTGTTTCCTGGATGGTTACTCCGGTTACAACCAAATTCCTATCGCCCCTGAAGACGATATTTACTTGTCCCTTTGGCACTTTCGCTTATGCCCGTATGCCTTTTGGTCTGTGTAATGCACCTGCTACCTTCCAGAGGTGTATGTTACACATCTTTAGTGATATGGTAGAACGATTTATGGAGGTATTTATGGATGACATATCCATATATGGTTCATCTTTTGAAGAGTGTCTTAGTCATCTTTCCCTAGTGTTTAAACGTTGCATAGAGAAGAATTTGGTACTTAACTGGGAAAAGTGCCATTTTATGGTTAGGAAGGGGATAGTTCTTGGTCATGTAGTCTTTCCTGAGGGTATCCAGGTTGATAAAGCTAAAGTAGATTTTGTTTCATCCTTGCCTATTCCTAAGTCTATTAGAGGTATTCGAGCCTTTTTGGGCCATGCAGGATTCTATCGACGCTTTATCCAAGATTTTTCTAAGATAGCTCGACCCTTAATCAATTTATTGCTTAAGGATGCACCTTTTGATTTCACAAAAGAATGCAAGAGCGTTTTTGAAAAACTTAAGACCGCCTTCGCGACTGCGCCCATTATTAGGCCTCCTGATTGGAGTAAACCCTTTGAGCTGATGTGCGATGCATCAGACTATGCTGTTGGGGCTGTTTTAGGTCAACGTCTAGATGGTAAGCCCCATGTCATATATTATGCTAGTAAGACTCTCAATGACGCTCAACGTAATTATACGACAACTGAGAAAGAACTGCTAGCTATAGTTTATGCTCTTGATAAGTTTCGCTCCTACCTTTTAGGCACCCGTACTGTCATCTTTACTGATCATGCCGCTATTAGATTCCTTCTATCCAAGAAAGACATTAAGCAGCGCCTTATTCGTTGGATATTATTGCTTCAAGACTTTGACTTTGAGATTAGAGATAAAAAGGGGACCAAAAATGTAGTGGCTGACCATTTGTCTAGATTAGACCATCCTGAGGATTCTAGTGTCATTTCTGAGAACTTTCCTGATGAGCTTCTTTTTGCAATATCGAATGCTACATGGTTCGCAGATATAGTTAATTACTTGGCTTGCAACAAGTTCCCAACTGATTGGAACAAGCAGGATAGATCCAAATTCTTGCTAATGCCAAGTATTATTTCTGGGATGACCCTTACCTTTTTAAGTACTGTCCTGACCAGATCATTCGTCGTTGTATTCCCGATTGGAAGCAACGAGAGGTCCTTAAGTTCTGCCATGAGCATGCTTGTGGAGGACATTTCAGTGCCAAAAAGACAGCTGCTAAAGTAGTGCAGTGTGGTTTTTATTGGCCAACTCTCTTTAAGGACTCTCACATGCATTGTACTGTCTGTACTCGTTGTCAACAACTAGGGAAAATCACTAGGCGGCACATGATGCCCTTACAGCCAATACTTCCTGTCGAGGTGTTTGATGTATGGGGCATTGATTTCATGGGTCCCTTCCTTGGTTGTCATGGTTTTTGTACATTCTGGTCGCGGTAGACTATGTTTCTAAATGGATCGAGGTCATTCCCACAAGGCACAACTACCAAGAAACTGTAGTAAATTTTCTAAAAGAGTATATATTTGCCCGATTTGGCGCTCCCCGTGCGATCATTAGTGATGGGAGGAGCTATTTCTGCAATAAAGCTTTTCGAAAACTTGTCCAAAAGCATGGAGTTACTCACAAAGTAGCCCTTGCGTACCATCCGCAAACTAATGACCAAGCTGAGGTGTCGAATAGAGAGATTAAAAACATTTTGCAAAAAACAATTGACCCTGATAAGGTTGATTGGTCTCGTAGAGTTAGTGATGCATTATGGGCCTATTGTACTCCTTTCAAAACTCCCATAGACATGTCTCTTTTTCTTCTTGTTTTTGGAAAACCCTGTCACCTACCTGTAGAGCTTGAGCATAGAGCCTTCTGGGCAATGAAAAAGCTCAATTTTAATCTCGACCAGGCAGGTAAGAGGAGAAAACTCCAGCTTTCTAAGCTTGAGGAACTTCAGAATGAAGCTTATGATCTTTCCAAGTCCTACAAAGCTAAAATGAAAAAACTACATGATCGTCAGATCTTACGTAGAGATTTTTAAATTGGGGACAAAGTTTTACTATATAACTCTAGGTTGCATTTATTTCTTGGTAAACTACAGTCTTGTTGGTCGGGTCCCTTTGTTGTGTCTGCAGTTACACCTTTTGGTGCTATCACTTGTCTAAATCCTGCAGACAACACTGAATTTCAAGTCAATGGTCAACGTCTTAAGCATTTCCATGAATTAAGGCCCCCTGAAGTAGAGGAAACTCTCTTAGAATATCCTACCTATTTAGACTGACCTTTGACCTCCTGGTATCCGGACCCTCCCCTACTCTACTCTTGTCTCTTTCTTGGGAGGTGTGGTTGAAAGTGACGGGTCCATAGTCCATAAACTCTTATTGGCTGAGTATAATTGATCCAGTGCACGTTTTTTCTCTTAAGTGTCATCACCAAACAGACATGTTTCCCGCTCTGTTTGGGGGTGGGGAAGTCATTTCCCATCTTTCCTAAGTCTAAAGTATCTGACTTTAAAAGACTCATGTTGTATATTAGACATCAGGATTTCACGCATTCCATTCTAGCATTTTGTCTCTCCTGTATCTTTGTTTAGAGTAGCGTTTATCTAGGGAGTGAATCCTGGTTGTCCACCTGTCTGGCTGAAGACGTTAAACTTAGCGCTCCTGGGAGGCAGCCCTGTGTATCTACTAAACCCAATCGTGCGTTAGTGTCTTTTATCAGTTACCCGGTTTAGTGGTTATTGGCTAATAACTATTTCTTTAGGATCTTAGAATAGATCTGTTTAGGGGTGGGCATGGCCCACCACTCTTTGATTGCGGTTGCTTGGTTAAATAATTATTACAATTACAAATTTGAAATTATTTCAATTCTTAGAATTTTTAATAATTATTGCATGATTTTTGGGATTTTATTTGACACTCTTAATGGTACTTACATTCGCAAGAATATAATTATACATTATTGCGGAATTTTCAAATTAAATTTGAATTATTTCGTGCCTTTTCGCTTTCCAGGGGTAAAACCATCATTTACACTAATTTCAGTAGTAGGGGAAGAGTCTAGGGGAAGTCACTTCTCTATATATACCCCCGGGTGTCATTAGAAAAGTCACAAGTCACTTTCAAAACCCAAGTCAAATCGAGTCAACATGGGTCAAACTAGAGTCTTCTTCTTCCCCAGATCTCGACTCGAGTTCCTTATAGAGTAATCTGAACTCGACTCGAGTTTCGTTACAGATTCAGTTTCTCTCTCCAAATATCTCTCTCGTTTCTAGGCCAAATTCAATAATTTTTGCGAGGTTTTGTTCCTTTCTTCATCCTCTTCATTTCTATACCAAAATCCCCTCCTATCATGCCTCCTAGAAGAAGAGAGAGAGTGATTATCCGGGAACGCGATTATTCGCGTCTTTTCGATGATAATCGCTTTGGGAGCACCTTTGTTGAGAGGATTCATGCCCGAGGCTGGGATGTACTCCTTGGCACTGATTACGAGCCATTTGATCCTCAAATGGTTCGTCGTTTTACGAGTCCATGGAGTTGGCCGATGACGACGTGTATGTCAACTGGGATCCGACCTATCGTTTCTTGCTGACGCCTGAGACTGTCTCCATAGTCACGGTGCTCGAGCTAGATGAGGGTCCCCTGCAGCAGGAGGCTCCACTGGTGACACCAGATGAGTTGGTGTTGCACCGGTATAGCATCCATATCTCCATCGGTTGGCTCCGAGTCAACCAAGGCTTGGTGGCACACTGGCTGACCACCAATGTCCTTGGGACGAGCAAGCTGTTCTCGGAGGGGATCCATATCCTCCGCCTGCTTCAGGAGGAAGCTTACAGCTACTGCATGGTCTGCCGCCTCTTCGCTACTATCACCGGTGCACGAGCCACTTCTGCTGCACTTCCTAGCCTGGTGATCGCTATTCTGCGCTACTGAGAGGCGCCACTTCTTCATGCACTCTCTCTGGAGTCGGTCGTCCGGCTCGAGCTCTCCAACCCTGGGCTGTCAGCCTGTCGACAGCTGTTGTGGGACCCACAGGCAGAGGTGCCCGTCCAGTACAGACCCGACGACCAGCGGGCGTTCTTTTCACCCCATACCAATGAGGAGCGGTTTCAGCTTCTCTAGAGCGGTATGGGTGAGATTCTGACTGCAGTCGAGGAGTTGCAGCGTCGCTTCGACGAACGCCAGGGGCAATCTCGTTGACGACGGGGTTGATTTTTAGTTCTGTTATTAGCATTGTAATTTGCTTATGTACTTTGTTTTGTTTTTTGCACTCTTGTATTAAAATTTTCAATCATTGTACTTTATTTTCAAATATTAATGAAAATGGTTGAAATTTTGATTATTTTGCAAACTTGTCATTTTTCTGAAATTTTTAGCCATTCTTGGGCTTCATTGCAAAATTTTGGACTTTGGGAGTAAATTTTGAAATTTTTTTGTCCTAGGGACCTTAGTCAAAATATTTTAAATAGAAAGGAGGTTAGGGTTTGATTTTTTTGGAAACTCTATGGTATTAGGTAACTTTTGGAGTCCTATTAGGGCTCAAACTCTTAAAATTCAGCCTATATATACCACACCATGTTTAGAGGACCGTCACTTAAAAATCAGAATTCTTTAAAAACTTTTTATTTTCTGATCTGGGCCCGAACTCGAGTCGAGTTCCTTATAGGCCATTTCAATCTGGAGTCGAGATTAAACCTGGCAGCAGTTTTCTGAGCTCGTTTTAAGTGATTTTTTCTCGGTTTTTGCGTTGGTTTTTGGTGTTTTCTTCTTTCTTTTGCAATGGCTAATATTCAGAATGAGTTATGGATGCCCGATGACATGGATATCGTCCTCAAGATGGATTTGTCGGGAATTATGGATAGTCCTTATGGAGTTTCCTTTAGGGATGGGATTTTTAACAAAGGTTGGGAAGGTTTTCTTTATGATTCTACTGTTGTGTATTCCCCTTCTATGGTAAGAGACTTTTACCGTACGTTGCCCTTTGGTGATGCTATTCCCTTTGATGGTTTCAAAGTTACTATGCATGGGTTCCCCATATTTATCAATTCTTTTTCTATTACTCTGGCATTAGGTATTCCACTCCAATTGCGACCTGTTTATTCACATCATGATTACTTCCTCTCCAATGATGTTGACATGTTGGATAATTACCTAGATCACTTTGGCCCTTGCACTTTTTCCTTCCATCCTAAGAATTATGCTAATGTGGCACCTACCACTTGCCTACCTGCTAATGTAGTTACTGCTGCTTTATGGGTCATGAGGAATCTATTAGGTGCACATAGGTTGGATTATGTCAATGATACCACAATGCATGCTGTTTACGGCATTGTTAATAATTTTAGAGCTCTTGACATAACATCCTGGTTAATGGATGCATGGCATAAGAAATGTTTTTCAAATTGGTCAGCTAAGTTACCCTACTGCTATCTGTAAGATAATCCTTCGTACCTATCCTCATTGGAAAAACAGGTACAATGATTGGACTCACCTTATCCCTATGGATCCTACACATCGTTTTAATAGGAGAAGTCGCCTATTCACACGGGTGCCTAACACTATATATGTAGAATATCCAAAGTTGCATAGAAATGATGATTTTATGGATAATGGTGAGGGATCTTGGAATGTGATCAAAGAGGCATTAACTCTATGGCGTGATGACTTGGATGGTTTGCCAAGAGAAATTGCTTGAAAACAAGAGTGTAATATATGATTTCCTTTTCTGTTGAGTCAGTCTTTTATTTCAGTATATTTTATTTCAGTTGTGTCATAGTATGGAATTCCTTGTAATCTCTATATAGAGATAATTTTGTTTGACAAGAATCTATTAAACGGTTTGAATTTTTAGCACATTCATGGTAATATCTTTCTCTCTCTCTCTTTCCTATGCTTAATATGAGCCTTGAGGACAAGACAATCTCTTTGTTTGGGGGTGGGGAAGTATTTCAATCCTTTTTGCAATAGATTTTCAAACTTCTTTATCCATACTTGTGTAAAAATTCAAAAAAATTTGAGAAAAATTAACAAAAATCTTTCTTACAAAGACTTTTTCAAAATAGGATAAGTACACCATTAATGATGAACATAATGGTTGAATTCTTTCCTTTTCAAGTTTAAGGACATTTATTGCTTCACCAAGTAGTTGAGTCTTATACTACATTTGCATAAGCATAAGCATGACATTCATCTGCATTTATTATAGATTACATGTGCAAATACAACTACACCTTGAGAAACTTGAGGAATAAGTGTAGAGACTTAACCCAGTGAGCTTTTGAGCCTCGTCCTTTTCTTGGAGAGTTATTACGTACATCTGGAGTCAAAAGACTCAACCTCTCAGTTTTGTCTGTTTTTAGTCTCATATTCATTTTTATAGTTAGCTTTGAGATGACATCAAGTGGGTGTAATATAAACTTAGGTCTTGTAGCTTATTCAAGATGTGATCACCATATAAGTATTTAGAGATGATACAAAGACCTTTAGATAAACCCTGTTTACCTTAGCCTACCCTGATAATATTTTATCCCTTAGGTTAACCATTCTGAGCTTTTCCTTGTTATTTAGTTTTTTTTCTTGAGCCCATTATCCTTACCCAACTCCATTGTAGGAGTAAATACCCTTAGAATGTTTTAGGTCCTTTTACCCATTGTTTTAGGAACATGAGGATGATCGTTTATGTGGTTACAAAAAGAAAGGAGAAATACAAAGAATCTCCAAACTAGTGAGATGAACCAAATATTGAAAAATCAAAAAGTTTGAAGAAATTCCAAAAAAAAGCCAGAATCTTCCAAACCATTCAAAATTCAAAAAGAAAGGAAAATTCCCAAATAGGCTAGAGCTTCATCGAAATTTTCCTAAAAGAAGATGAGAAATACCTATTCTTAAAAGAAAAATTCCACAAATTTCTCCGTATGCTATTATTACAAATCACAAGTATTGAAGGCCCGAATGTTCCAAAAATGTTTCACAAAAGCCTGTGCCATTTCTTCCCCGTCCTAAGCCAAGTTACAACCCATTATTGTCTTTTGTAGATCTAAGCTGATATGGTAGGATGTGGCGAGTAAGTGAGAAGGTGCTGATGTAAAAAACCCGACATCTCAAGCAAGACTAATTTTTCCATTCTTTGAGACTAAGTTCATTCCATTACACCAGTCCATTCTTATTGATATATGTGAGATGATTGTCCATCTTCTTTCCTCACATAGAGGTAAAATGATAAACACCATCTCTAACTGATTTTATTTCTGAGTGTATGACTGTGAGGCAGAAGTCAAAGCGACCTTTCCAAAGATGACTTAAGACCCGTGGTAGTATGGGTACATGCCTGTATTCGATGCATTTGAGACCGTTATGCTTGGGTTATATTTCATATCTTATTCATGCATTGGTAGTATGTTATCTCATATGAACGGTTTTGCAATACTTATCCTTATCCTTGATATAACCATTTCTGAGGTACATGGTAGAAAATTCTATTCTTGGATTAGTCATTGTAGTAAGTTTGTGGGTTTCTTCTCTGGAAAACCCTCAGGAGACTATAACTCCTCCACCTGGGAAACCCTTGTGGTTAAAAGCCTTGATACATATGGTTAATGCAATCACCTTAGTTATACTTCTCTTTTGAGTTCCTTATTCTTTCTTCTCATCTTTGCTTGAGGACAAGCAAAGTGTTGTTTGGGAGTATTTGATCGGACCTCAAAAGTGTATATTTATCCCCCGAATAGCACCTTGTTTGTCTAGCACTTAGCTTATATTATTGTATTATATCTATTGATTAGTGCTTTCTTGTCTTTTGTGTAGGTTTCATGAGCCGAAATGCGAATATTATGTAAAAGCCCGCGAAAAGTCGAGAAAAGCAAGCAAAAATGTGTTATTGGCACAAGGGAAGAAGAATGGATATTTGCACCCCGCGAAATCTGCTAAGGGCACCCCACGGTCAACTCTAGTCAACTCTGTTGACTTGACTTTTTGGTCAACTTTGACTTCTGTTGACTTCGGTCAACCTGTGACTTCTGCTGACTTCTGTTGACTTCGGTCAACTGTTGGGCTTTGCTGACTTTGGTCAACTCTGTTGACTTTCGTTGACCTAATTTTTTATTTTGGGTCTTAGGCCCTGCTTGTTTGGGCTGCAAAAAAGGCAAATCTTTACCCATCTATAGTTAGAGTGGTCCCTCCCAAATTTACTCTTTGATTTGAATGGACCCCCACCTATTTTAGCTTAAACCCTATTGGTCCCCCACTTAAACCTTGCATAAACATGAGATAATCATAAATGGTCCCCTACTAGTTTATTAGAGAAAGGTGTAAAATTTTTGAAATAACACCAAACTTTTGCATAAATTTTGTGCATAAAACTAATTATCAAGAGTTTCAAGCATATTAAATTAGGCTAAATTTCATGCAAATTTTTGCGGGGTAACCAAGCAGGGCCTTAATCTTAAAAAAGCTCCACAAGAAGATCCAGAAGTCCGATTTGGGCCCATGAACTATCAAACTGAAGGTCTTGGCCCAAGCTACAATTCAAGCTCAAAAGAATTAGGTTTTACTAATTGCCACGAATTTCACCAAGTTTGGAAGTCTTTGCATGCAAGTGATCTATTTTGTAATGTCTACATAAGAGAAGTTGTAACTAGGGTTTATTATCTTTTAGCGTCCACTTTAAGATCAACTTTCATTAAAGAAAAATTGATCTTCTTCTTCATTGTATTCAATTCAATATTCAATATCAATCCATTAAATTCCATTATGATGTTTTATGATTTATTTATTTGTTCCTTGGGTATGAGTAGCTAAATCTTCATGGGGGGATGGTGGAAGCTTTCTAGGTGATGTAAAAGTATCATGTTTCTTCTTCTTGTTCATTGTGATTCAAAGTTCTTAATGTTTATTTACTTCTAATTCGCGATATGAGGTAAGTATGATTATTTGTATGCTATTGTTATCCATGGTGTTAAAATATTATTGTTAGGGTTTATGGAGACCTAGCTTTAATGGTAGTATTTATATTTATTGTAGATATGTAGTGAAATAGCTGAGAGGTGATTATTACATGTTTATGATATTTATCTTTTATTGGAACCCTTTTATGATTAAATCAAATAGCTGAGAGGTGATGATGATTTAGTTATGAATAATATGTTGAGTTAATTAGATTCAATAGCTGAGAGGTGAGGTTTAATTAATGAAACATATTCAATAACATGCATAATAGAATCCCGTTTTAATTAGGGGGAATAGCTGAGAGGTGACTACTTGATTATTATAGATATTAATATTTAGTTGAAAAAACGGAGAGGTGACTTATTGGTTATTATAGATTGAACACGAAGAACAACATGATTGTGGATACCAACTATTCCCCCTATATCATCATATATCTTATTTTCCATATCTTCCATATTCTTAAGTTAGGATTTATTATTTATTATTGCCTGTAGGAAGTAGAATCAATCATCTAATATTATTGTTGATTCCTTTGGTGTTTCTTAATTATTATTCTTAATTGTGTTTGAGCTAAGATCTCCCCCTCTGAGGAGGGTACGACCCTTGCTTATTACTTGTCTACTTTGATCTTCAATTTATACAGGCACAAGAAGGAAATTCAAGTAAAAAATCTAATCTTTTGATAGTAGGCGTAAAAAACCTACACATCAAATGCCCAACTGAATAAGGACATAGATGAGTCCCATTAGAGCTTTCTAAAGCTCGAGGGTCAGGTTGCTTCTGTAACCTCGAGATGGGAGTATGATTCCCAGAAGTCCATTCAGGTTATATATCAATGGCGCAAGATTGCTTATACCTGGGAGGAGAGGTGCCTTCGGCGTGAGGCTCACCTCGCATCCTTGATTGAAGGGTTCAATGCTAGCTCTGATCAGGAGGCCATCAAGATTTCAGCCTTGGAGAGATATGATCGAGATGTGAGTAGAGAAGAATGCAACACTAGCTCGGCTGGGGCTATTGCTACCTGAGGGTGATGCTGAGCTCGTTGAAGGCGCTAACGTCGATACCCCGTCTGAAAATCCTGTCGAAGGTGGTGACATGGTGATGGATGAGCAACCTTCCCAACAATGGTTTAGCTCAATTTAGTTTGTTGAGAGTTGTGAGGTTTTTGTTTTTTGGTTGTAAAACTATAGTGGAGAATTCCAACTTTTGTTGGCCCTGCGTTCTTTATTTTGCTTTGTACTTGGGGTTGTATTTGACATATTTTCTGACATATGTAAATGAATGGTTTGAAGCTTGATTTGAAAACTAACGAATGTTTGTTTTTGCAATTTGCCTAAGGCATATGCCAAGCTATATTTTGATTGTGGCTTTTGAATGTATGTATGATGGTTTATAACCATAAAGGGAAATAATTAGTTTGAAATTATCCTTTCATGCTTGGATGTATGAATGACTTAGCTCGCAAAATATCTGATTTATGCTTTTTGGCCCAATTTTCTGACTTGATAGAGAAAAGGAAAAAGGGTTACTTAGAAAATCAGTTAAGGGAGGTAAAGTTTTAGGAATTTTGAGTTCCAAGTTCTAGGTACTTGTTCACCTTCTGCGTCGATGAGTGTGTATGCACCATTTCCGAGGTCATTCTTGACAATGTATGGACCTTCCCAATTAGGGTTTAGTTTCTCATCTCCTGATTTCTTGTGTTGGAGGAACCCTGTCTGAGGACGAGGTCGCCCCTTTTTAAATTTTCTTGTTCTGACATTTTGGTTGTAGCTTCGTTTGAGTATCTGTTGATAATGAGCTGTTGTAATTGCAGTTTGATCTCTCTTTTCTTCAAGCATATCTATTTCATGTGCCCATAGATCTTCGTTTTCTGCTGATTCGACGAGTTCCGACCTAGTTGTTAGGAAGTTGAGCTCAGTGGGTATGATAGCTTTTGTGCCATAACATAATGTGAATGGTGACATTCCTGTGGATGTGCGAGGTGTCGTTCTGTACGCCCATAGGACTCGATCGAGCTCCTCTATCCATTTTTCTTTGTGTGCTTCTAGCTTTTTCTTCAAGTTATTCATTATGGTCTTATTGGTGGCTTCAGCTTGGCCATTTCTTTGGGCATAGCGAGGTGTGGAGAGTGCATGATTGATTCTCCAATCCAGATAGAATTTCTCTATTGTGTTACCACAGAACTGTTGCCCGTTATCAGTAACTAGAGTATGTGGTAGTCTGGATTGAGTGATGATGAACTTTCATATGAAATTTTTTACATCTTGTTGTCGTATGCGTCTTAGAGGTATTGCTTTGACCCATTTAGTGAAGTAGTCAGTTGCAACTAACAAAAATCTCTTCTTGGTTTTATCCTTTAGGATTGGTCCTACAATGTCAAGTCCCCAAATTGCGAATGGCCAAGGACTTGAGATTGTCTTGTGTTCTCGAGCTGACTGGTGGATGAATGGTGAGAACCTTTGGCACTTGTCACAATGTTGAACGAATTTTACCGAGTCTGACTGCATGTAAGGTCAAAAGTATCCTTGATTTCATGCCTTTTGAGCTAGGGATCGAGCCCCTGTGTGATTTGCACATTCACGATGATGGATTTCAGCTAGAATTGTATGTGTTTGATTTGGTGGAAGGGACCGTAGATATGGCCCTCGAGTTGACTTTCTGTATAGTCTATTTTCAATCAAAACATAGCTTTTAGCTTTTTTTTCGAGCTTACGTAACTCTAAATCATTATCAGGGTATATACCCTTTAAGTAATTGATGATTGGGCCCATCCATGAGTCTTCGATCTCAGTTTGGGGAATGTCTATCAAGTCAAAGATCTCATTTACCTGGTGGATCTGAGTCCCGTATGCTAGAGCTGACTGTATGTCGATTTGTATTAATCGAGGTGATTCTGTGTCAATCTGTGAGGCTAGATATGCTAGGCTGTCAGCATGAAGATTATCATCTCTTGAGATATGATGGATTTCGTATTTGCTGAAATAAGTTAGCAATTTCTTGGTATGCTCTAAGTATAATTTTAGAGTTTTTTCCCTTATTTCGTAGTCACGAAGGAGTTGGCTAACCACTAATTGTGAGTTACTTAGAATATGTAACTCTTTTACTTGTAAAGCTCTGGCCATTTGTATGTCGGTGATTAGTGTTTCATATTTTGCGTCATTGTTGGACGAGTGAAGTTTAACCGAATAAACTTCTCTAAGATGACCTCTTCTGGCGAGATGAGTGTTGCACCCACACCTGAGCCATTGAGGTTCTTTGAGCCATCGACGTAAATTTTCCATATCAGGGATTTAATGAGTTGTTGTTCGATTATCTCATTATATGGTATCCATGTGTTGTCGTCAATAGCGTAGTCGACCAGGATGTCTGCCACTATTTGACCTTTTCGACTGCTACGTGGGGTGAAAATGAGCTCATGATCTCCAAGCTCCTAAGCCCATTTTGCCATTCTGTTTGATTTGTTCTTATTCTCTAGCACTTGTCGAAGTGGTGCATCTGTGATGACCCTAATCTTGTGCGATTGGAAGTAAGGTTTTAGCTTTCTTGATGCGAAGAGTAAGGCTAAACCTATTTTTTCGAGACTTGAATATCGAGCTTCAAAGTTCAACAATGTCTTGTCAATGAAGTATATTGGTCTTTCGATACCACTTTCATCTCGGAATAGTACTCCGCTGATTGCGTGTTCAGAAGTTCCTAGGTAAAGCCCCAGTACATCGCCTTCCTGTGGCACTGTGATGACTGGGGGAGTTGCCAGGTATAATTTGAGCTCGTCGAATGCTTGTTGGCATTGTGGAGTCCAATTGTATGTTGATCCTTTCTTCAGTATTTGAAGTAGAGGTCGTTGTTTGTCTGATGCCCGAGCTTTGAATCTGTTCAAAGCTGGTGACATGCCATTGAGCTTTTGAACTTGTTTGTTGGTCTTTGGGCTTGGCATTTCTAGTATAGCCTTGATTTTTTTTGGGTTTGCCTCTATCCCTCGTTGTGTGATGCGGTATCCCAAGAATTTTCCAGAGGCGACACCGAATAAACATTTTTCTGGGTTGAGCTTCATATTGTATTCATGAAGTCGGTGGAATATTTTTTCGAGGTCGGATACGTGAGATGATTTTTGTTTGTTTTTTACAATCACGTCGTCGACGTATACCTCCATTGTGTTGCCAATCATATCTTCGAACATTTTTGTTACAAGTCGCTGATATGTAGCTCCTGCATTTCTTAGTCCAAACAACATGACTGTATAGCAGAAAGTACCTTGTTTAGTAACGTACGCGGTTTTTTCCTGATCCTCTTCTGCGAGTTTGATCTGATTGTAACCTGAATAACCATCCATCATAGAGATGAGCTCATGACCTGTAGTTGAGTCAACGAGATTGACTATTCGAGGTAGTGGAAAGCTATCTTTTGGACAAGCTTTGTTGAGATCCGTGAAGTCGATGCATACCCTGATTTTACCATTTGGTTTTATGACTAAGACAATGTTTGCGAGCCATTCAGGGTATTCGACTACACGAATAAATTTAGCATTTTTTAATTTTTGTATCTCAGCATTGACTGCATTGGCGAGATGAGCTACAAGTTTGCGAGCTTTTTGTTTAACAAGTTTTTTGTTGGAATCAACATTTAACCTATGGCATACAATATTGGGATTTATCACTGGCATATCAGTATAAGCAAAAGCAAAAATATTCTTATTCCTCTTAATAGTAGCAATAAGTTGTTCTTTTATAATGGGGTCCAAGTTAGCCCCTACATAGACATATTTGGGATCGTCGTCAGACCCTATGGTGACTTTTTCACCTTTTTCAATGTTTGGTGGGTCGGATGGATGAATGATAGCCTTGCCTTTGTCAGCTTGTGGGATCTCATCGACAGTGGGCTTAGATGTGCTCGCGATTGTCTTGCTAGTTGCAGAGATCGCATTAACAGTTAGCTGAAGTGAGCTCGCAACTATTTTGGTGGTCTCCACCTTATTGGGAAGTGGGATGACCTCAGGTATTGCATGGCATCCGTGTGCCTCAATTTGGTCACCTCGTAGTTCCATGATGCCTCGGGGGCCAGGAAACTTGATGACTTGATGATAAGTCGATGGAACAGCTTTCATCCTGTGGATCCATTTCCTTCCCAAAATTGCATTGTATTGGGTAGGAACATCCAGCACGAAGAATGTGCAATGAACAGTAACTTCGTCATCATTCTCTCCAGTTGCTACTGGGAGACAGATTTCACCCTTTACTTCTGTTTCAGTGGAATTGAATGCAAAGAGGGTGAATTGTGGCTTTTGAAAAACTGAGTCAGGCATCTGCATTTGGTTGAATACCTTGTTGAAAAGTACGTCGCATGAACTGCCTGGATCTATGAGTACTTTCTTGATTAGCCATCCACCAATGTTGATGTGGACGACGAGTGCATCATTGTGTGGAAGACATATTTTCTTGAGGTCGAAATCTGAAAATATGAGGGCATTGTTGCCCGTGCGCGACCTGTTTAACCACCTTTGCTTTGTGAGTTAGCTGGAAGGTGTGCTGGATGTAATGGATCTTTTGCTTCTTGGACTGAGCTGACCATTCTGGAGGTCGAGCATCCATGATCATGTTGATAGTTCCCTTGGGTTTGTTACTCTTCTCTTCTGAAGTTTTTTTGTTTCTTCTCATTATGCTTGTTACGAAGGTTTGGTTCTTTGTCTGGTAGGAAATCATCGAGGTGACCCTCTTCTTTGAGCTCTCAGGATACGACAATCTTTAGTAAGACGATGCCGACATTTGTGGAGTTTACAGTAGGGGTTCCCTTCAATGGGTTTAAGGTCGTGGACTCGAGGTTGGAAGTAGGGCTCATATTTGATTAAGTCATAAAGTTGGCTGTAAGAACATTTGAAGGGTTTTAGGAATTTGGATTTTGAAGTCAATTTTGGTTTACCTTTATATTCAGACTTGGTCGTTTTTTGTTTAGAATAAGTAGGCTGTGTAGTTTTAACCACAGCTACTCGTTCCTTTGACTTTGTGAGAGCTTCCTCGAGCTTGATGTACTTATCAGCTCGTACATAGAGATCTTCCAGTGTTGCAGGGGCATCTAGGATGATGTTCTTTCCTAGTGTCGTGTTGTGGTTGACTGCTGAAATGAAGGCCATGAGGCATGAGTTCTCATCTGGGTTTTCAGCTCGCAAGCATTCTTTCTTGAATCTTGCCATGAACGTTTTTGTGGTTTCTGACTCGTCCTGTTTGAGTCGAAACAAAGCAGTGACCTCGATTCTTTTTCGCTTGTTGTGGATGTGCTGAGTGACAAAGAGAAATTCGAGTTGATCATACGATGTTATGGACTTCTCTGGAAGTCGATGGTACCTATCGATGGCACTCCCATGGAGTGAGGCCTGAAACAATCTACAGAATATGTTTTTGTATTTTGGCCACAAGGCCATACTGGTTTTGAATTGGAGGACGTGGTCCATTGGATCTCCACTTCCGTTGTAGGTGGTAAATTTTGGTGGCATGAAGTTCTGGGGTGGTTCCTGTTGGATGAGGTCTTCATGAAGGGGTTCTGTCTTATAACGCTCTAGGGTTGTGGATGCAACTTTCTGGGCTGTGTTAGCTTTGAGAGAGTCTTGATAATTTTTGTCAAGCTTTTCAGGGAGTTGGAGTATGCAGTCATGAGCAGCTTGATCAGCCATGGTGGGGGCGGTGGTATTGCTGGAAGTGGGTAAAACATGGTTGTTGATGGTGGTGGTGTTGACTTGTTCAGTGGCGAGTCCATTTGTAGCAACTCCATTGAGTGGTGCTAAGTTGGTAATGGTGGTGGTGTTTTTCAGTTGAACATTTTCAGCCACCAATCTGTTGATTTGTTCTTGTTGGTCTACCATTTGCTTTTGGAGTTGCTCAAACTGTTCGAAAGTGATGGTTGCCATGGTCGTTGTCTGGTTAATGTTCGTTCACGAATCAGTCGGCGCCAATGTAAATGTTAAGTAAAAGTAGGACGAAGAAGATGATCGAAAAATGGAGAAGAAGGAGTTTGTGGCATAGGTGAAAAAATCAAACATTTTGTGCGAATATTTACGAAATTTTCCGTTTTTTTTTTATTCAGAGCGGTACGGCATACGGACATAAAACGAATCAAAAACCTCCCTATCCCGACCCGATATATACGAATATTCACGAAAAATATGAATTTTTTGAAAAATTCAAAATATTTGGGTTGTCTTCCGCAAGTCTGCAAACAGCCAAATACCACCATTTTTCTTCAAGTTTCAATGATTCTATTTACTTGCAATTTCAAATTTCAATACTCATCTATAAATGTAAAATCATTATCTCTACCATCTCTCATCATCATCATCACAACTTTCGAAATCATCTCATAATCCTCATCTCAACCCAAATCAATCACCTCTTATCATCATCATCTCAACCAAAGTTCTAATTAACATTATCTCAAATTCTCAACCCAATTTGAAATCATATCTGTTGGTCGTGGCTTATTGTCATTCAGTTTTAGGTATTGATATCATTCCATCATTTTCAATGACTTGGCAAGAAAATAAAGAACCACAAAAGTAACAAAGTTGTTTCCTCACTTTTTTTGTTCAATATATGATATCATTGTACATGTATGAAGTAAAACTATCTTGTGTAATAGTTTTGTCTTAACTTTCTTGTGTGTACTAGGTATTGAACTTTTATTTACTCTATTGAGAAGTTATGAAATGAAACACTATTTATTTTTTATTTTCTTATGGAGATGATGAAAGAAAAGAACAAGGTTCATCTAGTTAGTGTTTCTGCACACAATCAAGTGGAGTCGTGCAAATTGATCACCTGAGATACATGATCTCATCCATTTTCTTTTTGTGTTTGTATGACTTTTTGAGTGTTTAATTTTAAATGTATGTTTTTTCTTGAATTATAAGTTTATACATTGAAAGAAGAACAAAAACATGATATTAGCCGAAAACCTCCCCATTCTGTCAATATTTTTGGAATATTCGAGCAATATTTCGCGAGAAGCATATTTGCCAAACCTCCGCATTCCGACACTGATCTTGGGATATTCGTGGAATAATCCGGTTTTTCACAAATCGGATATTCGGGATTATTCGATATTTTCACCTATGGTTTGTGGTGTAGAAGTGGCTGACCTATCTGGAGAGATAATTGACTACGTATCTGAGGTTGACCAAGTCCCAGAATCAAGCCTACGTAGTTCATATTTATAGGTGATTGGGACAACGGATAGCTCATTAATTGCACAACGGTGGGGTCAATTAATGAACGAATATTCAGGGATCTTAGAGATATTGTAACTGAAGGAGATTAAAACGTATGAAGTTTGAATGAGGTCGATGGAGGTCAAGTGAGAAAGTGTTCATGTCGAGTGAGCTCTAGTAAAAATAGGCTCACGTCGAGTCAGGTCGATATAAATATTGATTGGCGAGGTTGACGAGCTTGAATATAATGGTATATACATATAATTTTACATTTTTTTCATAATACCATTCCTCAATCATATATAATTGTTAGTTTGTTACTTTGTTACAGATCAATAATACTTAAAATAAAGTTATTAAAATAAATTCCTTGAATGTTTGAAATTATTATATTTTATAATTAAATAAAGGTTATTATTTTGATTTTTTTTATTGATATATATAATGAATGTTGTATTCATTATTCAGAGATTCTTTGTTATGATGTTGGTTCAAATTAATTATTTTCTAATGTGTTTTTTTATTTTTATTCTTGATTATATAATGACTGAACCAATTGGACAAAAAGATGTTACTTTCAATTCTCCAGAACAACCAAATGTATTTGTTCCTACAACTACTACTCATAAGAGAAAAAGAACTTCACCCGCGTGGAATGATTTTGAGGAGATTGTGGATAATGGAAAAACTGTTGCAACCAGATGTAATCATTGCAAAAAATATTTTAAGTGCACTTAGCTCAGGTGGGATGAGCAGCTTACTTAATCACTTAAGCAAGACCTGTCCGATTTTCAAAAAGAAATGAGAAGCACAACAAAAAGGCCAAACAATCTTACAACTAAATCAGAAAAAAATAAATAAATAAATAAAAAAGGGAAGGAGACCATCGTTAAATTACCAAAACTTCCAACTTTGATCCATTGGTAACTCGAGAAGCAATTACTGAAATGATTTTACTGCACGAGTACCCATTTTCAATGGTGGAACATATCGGGTTTAGAACGGTGTTGAAGACAATGCAACCAACCTTCAAATTCTATAAACAAAACACTGCTCGGTCAAATTGTATAAAGATGTATGATGTTGAAGAGAAAAAAAACACTTTATGAAAAGTTAAGATAGCTTCGAAGCCGAATCAGTTTCACCTCTGATTTTTAGAGTTCTAATCAAAACAAAAGCTATATGTCTCTAACAGCTCACTATGTAAATGCCAATTGGAAGCAACAGAAAATGATTTTATGTTTTTGCACTGTGAAAGGTCGACATACTGGGGAAAACATTGGAAATGTGGTGTTGGAAAAGTTGTATGAAAGGAATCTTGATAGGAAAATTGCAACTATCACACTAGATAATGCATCATCTAATGATGGTGTAGTTCATCAAATATTTAACAAGGTTCAACCGAAGGGAACACTTACCTTAAATGGTCAACTTCTCCAAGTACGTTGTTGTGCACATATCTTAAATTTAATCGTTCAAGATGGATTCAAAAGGGATAGAGAAATTCATAAGAAATTCACCACAAAGACAAGAAAAGTTTGAAGGCACTTTTGAACAACTAGGAGTTCCGAGTAAGAAGTTTGTTCAAGATGATTGCACCAGATGGAATTCGAAATATAAAATATTGAAGGTAGGTATATAATTGAAGGATGTGTTGGCTCATTATGCAGAGAATTATCAGAATTCAAATGTGGTCCATCTGAAGTTGATTGGAATAATGGAGAACTTGTTGATGATTGTTTAAAAGTATTTTATGAGGCTACCTACATCTTGTCGGGAAGTAGGTATACAGCAGTAGATAGGTATTTCGAACTATCTTGCAATATCTATTTACAACTCCAAGAGCAGACTTGTGAGGATGCATTTACTGTTTCCATGGCATCTATATTGGATCCACGTATTAAGATGAAGTCAATTTCTTATTACTATCCAAAGATATATGGTACTGAATATTTTGATAAGAAGATAGCACATGTTCGTGGTGTTTTAACAAGTTTATACAATGAATACACAATTCAGACATTTATACCTAGTCAATCTTTCCAATGGAACACTAGTAGTAGTAGCACACCTAGTGGTAAGCCATCTACATGCGATGATAGTGAAATTACTTCTGTAAATACTTTTGTTTCAAAGTTGAGGGGTTTTGAAACATATCTTGAAGAAAGCTCAGAAACCATCCATGTGAAAAGTGATTTGGAGTTGTATTTGGATGAACCTGCCCTTCCGGTGCAAAAAGGAAACGGTTTAGATGACCAAATTTCAATGTCTTGAGCTGGTGGCAGTATAATGCGCCCAAGTATCCTACTTTGGGTAAAATAGCTTGAGATATACTTGCAATTCCTGCATCTTTTGTTGCTTCGGAGTCGGCATTTAGCATAGGTGGTAGAGTAGTTAATTGATATCGATCTACTATGCACACAGATACAATTGAGGCCATGATATGTACTCAAGATTGGATAAGGAAGAGAATTGAAGGTAATCATAAGCTTTTTTACTATATTTATTGTTGTAGACTTGTAGTATAATGAAATAATTTGTTTACATTGGGCACTTTAGATGGTGGAGTACTTAAGGACAAAGGTGGATTGGAAATAGTTGATAAAGCCATTGCTGATTTTGAAGAGGATGAAGATTGTGGTGATATGGTGCAACCTAAACCTACAAATAAAAGTGCTCCTATTTTAGAAGTATGGGATCTTGATGAAGCATAATGGTAAACATGTGCTCTTAATTTTAAATTGTTTTAAACATCCAATAGTTTAATATGTTCATGTTATCTAAGTACTAAGTGGGTTTTTTTTTATGTGTGTTTGATTATACAAGAGAGTTACACTTTTTTTTTGTAAAGACTGGGAGCACATATTTCATATTGACGCCAAGAACCTCACACAACTTTTGGGAGACAGTATATTACAACACTGACAAACAAAGTATGTCTATAGAAATAATTGTTATGGTCCTTAGATGATTAGCTTCGACACTTCCACTACTTTTGTTATTATCAGTAGAAAACTTATATTGTAATGGAGAAACCATTAGTTTGACTATCTAATTTATTTTTCTTAAGATTTTGTAATATTGGAACAAATTATTATTTAGAATACATGTTATGGAATGTTTGTGCTTGATGTTGCTGGTCATGGGATTGTGTTATACAATTGTTTGTAATGTTTTTATTTTAATGGTTTAGTAGGTACTACATGAGTTCTTGTACATGCTGACCATGGAGTCTACTATTTTTTTTTTTTTATGGAATCAATGATCATAAAGTATACCAAAATCAATAAAAATTAGAATTTATCCAAAAAAAAGGGTTTTTACTTATTATTGTTGATTTATGTAGCTTAATGATTCAAGTTAAATATTTGTTAAAAAAAAAAACTCGAAACCGAAACCGATAAATACCCGAGGTTTTTAACCATTGGGTTTTGGATTTTTAATATATAGCACTAAAACCATCAAAAACCGAAACCGACTAAATCCACAAAAAGTCAAACCCAAACCGAAACTGGTCAAACTCGACCGAATCCGACCCATTGACACACCTACTTCAGACCTATATAGTGAGTTTCTAATATCACATTGGTTTCTTTATGACTGGATGACATGAGATCTAAATTATGATGTAAAAATAAGTCAGACTTATGATATAGATACAATAGACGTAAACCAGGAACATAACGTAACTTCAACATGGATGCTAATATGTAAAACTTACTTTGAATGCAATAGAGGTATAGTTTGATTTTCACACCTGGAATCTCCCATTGAAGAAGAACCACATAAAAGGGTAACAACTTCAAGTTTGAGAATAGGTTCTTTCATTCTATCTTGAATTGATAAAGCATTCTTTATACCATCCATGGTATAACAACAATCTAATTGATTAATTGGTTTATTATTTTTCTGAAAACGCTTTCTTTGACTATACATATTGTGAAATGTTAGTGTAATACTAATATGAAAAAAAACCTTCAAATGAATATAAATATGAAATTATCTTACGTCAGTTGAGCTTTTATTGTTGTTGTTAAACCATTATTGTTCGCATTGTTTTCTAATCGTTCTTTTTCTCTTCGTCTACGTTGCACTTTTTGATGGTTCGATAGTAATTCAATATCATTTGACTGTAAAGTTGGTCTGAATTTTTTTTTAAAAGAAAAAACAAAAATCAGTAATAAATTTAATACAGGGGAAAACAATAAGCTTAACAAAGTAAAGATTTAATTAAAACTAATTAAAGTCACCTTATTTCTTCATTGCTAGTATTTTTCTGTAATCGTACCCTTTCCCTACGTTTTCTTTGAGCTTCTTTTATCTTTTCAATCGTTTCTATGTTAAGTGGTTCTTTTGATTCCCATGGCCTCCTTTTAATTTGGGAATTTTTACGTTTATTTCACGTTAAATCTCTAATTATTTCAGAATTTATACGCTTGAGTACAACACGTTGAGGAAAAGATTTTGTTGAAGACTCCATTGCATGTATTGTTGAAGATAAAACTGATAAATGTAAGCCTAAAAAATGAATAAGAAAAATCATCATCTATTTAAGAGACCATGGTACTACTTCTCACATGCTATTACAAATTAATGCAACGTAGAATAAAAATATTGATATTTTGAATAATATATGGAAAAAAAAAAACAAAAAACAATTACATAAGAAAGCAGGTCTATATATAGGCCAACGGGATTGTCATCTATAATCCCATTGAAATTAGTGTCAATTCTTAGATTAGCACCATGTCACTTTTAAAATTAGTTTAAGTGGTCTCATGATTTGGAGTTTGGACTACATGTTGTTCTAAGAGATACAACCTCGTATCCTCATCCTTAAGTAATCTGTTCTTGACATTGTTTATCCATTAATAGGTCAACAGATCGATGGCATGTTTCTATACTAAATACCATTTTAAGCAGATAAGCTGGAATGTTAAATACTCTTCGTAGAAAATGAACTATGGTCATTAAGCTGTCATGAACACCACCAATGCACACTCAATATTTGTCATGACACCACAACTTTAATTGAAAACATCATCTACATTATACTAACTCCAATGCTATAAAATTACATTCTAACTTCCCTTTCTTCCTTAGGTGAACCAAACCGAAATTTGAGCTAATATTAATTGATTTAAGTCCATGACTCAGGCAAATGTCCAATAGTCCATGCATGGTAGTCGTATTTCATCATAGCTCAAAGACTTGGACTAATAGTCTAACGTCTTCTATATACACTATTTTACATCTAAACCTCCCTTCTTCTCATGACTAACCATTTTGTCTCATTCTAACTTCCTTTTCTTCCTTAGGTGAACCAAACCGAAATTTGAGCTAATATTAATTGATTTAAGTCCATGACTCAGGCAAATGTCCAATAGTCCATGCATGGTAGTCGTATTTCATCATAGCTCAAAGACTTGGACTAATAGTCTAACGTCTTCTATATACACTATTTTACATCTAAACCTCCCTTCTTCTCATGACTAACCATTTTGTCTCATTCTAACTTCCTTTTCTTCCTTAGGTGAACCAAACCGAAATTTGAGCTAATATTAATTGATTTAAGTCCATGACTCAGGCAAATGTCCAATAGTCCATGCATGGTAGTCGTATTTCATCATAGCTCAAAGACTCGGACTAATAGTCTAACGTCTTCTATATACACTATTTTACATCTAAACCTCCCTTCTTCTCATGACTAACCATTTTGTCTCAGTTCTGGTTCCTAAACTGATCATTTTGTTATGGGATAGAGGACTGGATTATTTATCATTGTAGTGCTTAAAGTTTTCTATACTAAACAATTCATTGGTCTAATTAAGGTATGTTTCAAACTAAAGGTGTACATGTGTGTGAGTATATATGTGTTATCTACATTTCAGTATACCAAAATGACCAATCTTGACATGATTCAATTGTTGTGATTAGGTCCGCTGTTATGTAATAAATCATTCACAATTGAAAAGAATAACCATCCAGGGGCGGATCATAGAGTGGGCTCGACATGGCTGAAGCCCGGGATGATTTATGTAGCAGGGGCGGGGTATATTTAGTAATATGGTTAATATATGTATTCTTTCCTAATCCCAGTAACTTAATTACCACAAAAGTCAATACACAATCCCACAATCCCTAATTCCTTTCCTAGATATTAGGAAATATTAAGATAGATATAGAAAAAAATAAAAAAGGCAACGGATTTTCTGCTCTCTCTTTTTCTAATTTATTCTTCCAAAAAATAAAAAATACAACAAAGCTCTTAATAGTTAATACTACGTGACTGCTGGTCGTTTGGACTTTGGATAGCTAACTTGTCACTTTTTGATTCTTCCCATCTATTTTCGAAGGTAATTTTATTTTATACAATTTTTTTTCTTCTTTTTATTGTATTTTTTAATTGTTTTTATAATTTATAAATTAAGATTAGTTTAGGTGTTTGTATTAAATTTTTGATAGTTGTTGATGAGTTTGATAGTGTTCCTCGAAGGGCACAACTCTATTAGTGTCTCAACTTATAGGTTTTTCTTGTCTTTATTGAATAATAGGAACTTTATTTACTTTGTCGATTTTAATCTAAATTTTCATTTCTTTCGGTTTGTGGTATTGTTTTTTTTTTTTTTTTCTTAGTTCATCTAAGCCCACCCTATTTTGAAATCCTGAATCCGCCACTGTAACCATCGAGAATGTATTCATAAGGCATTCTAAAGTTGTGAATAAAGAGAAACTAAGTATTTGCGCATTAGAAACTTCAGATCATAATCGTACGTGACAATGAGTAACAGATCATGTGTTTTACAAAAATTTGGAAACCACTGCAATGTCAGGATAATTTATGAAGTGTTATACTCTTGAAGAGAAGAAACCTTGTACAAAGACTTTCAAAGCTTATGTTTTACAACCAAGAACTTCCCTTGATAATAAAATAAAAGGAAGATCGTAACCGTTCCCATCAGATCTGTGTAGTATGAAGTATGAACTAATTATGTTGTCGAATATTGTCTGAGTGTTATGCCCTCTCCAGTCAATATAGGACCTATTGATTGTAGTTAGGCTTAGGCATATCCTTTACTTTAGGACTAATAGCCCTTGTAATCTTATGTCACGGACCTAGCTATTCAAGGTAATGAGAACGGAAAACCCTTCATCTTATTTATTTATATAAAAACCTCTTGGAAAATCTTATGTGCACCTTTTTGTGTTTTCTGCAACCCACAAATCTCTTGTTCTATAATGAATACCAATCATAATAGCAATCCTTGGCATCTTGAAATGGCCATGGACAATGAGAATCCCATCTTCCATGACCAACCTATGATCTAGTCTGCCATCAGCAGAACTATCCATTTCAAATAACTCATAAAGTACTGATAAGTCCTCCAAAGTGTATATTTATCCCTCGAATAACACCTTGTTTGCATAACACTTAGCTTATATTATGTTATATCTATTAATTAGTGCTTTCTTGTTATTTGTGTAGGGTTTTTTCATGAGCCAAAAGTTGAACATTGTGTTAACGCCCGCCAAAAGCCAAGAAAAGCCATTAAAAGTATGTTATTTGCACAAAGGAAAGAAATTACTATTTGTACCTGCACAATTGCTGAGGGCACCCCTTGGATTGGTCATGTGGACTTGACTTTATGTTCAAGATAGGTAGTCCAAATCCCAGCTCAATCCAAGTTGTAATGAAGCCCACATGTCAAAAGATCCATTGAAGCCCGTTATTTGAAGCCCAATCTTAAAAAGGCTTTATATGATGATTCAGAACTTCGATTTGGGCCCGTAAGCTATCTATCTGAAGGTATTGATCCAAGCTTCAACTTGGACCCAAAATAATTAGGGTTCCATGTGGTCTTGCTGTTTCTAGAAGACCTACAGCAACCATCACGAATTTTGACCTAACTTGGAGAACAAGTATATTTTGTGTGCAAGCAAAATAATTAGGACTCATGCTTTGTATTCTTTATATAAAGAGAAGTAGTATCTAGGGTTTAGATATTTCATTCTCTTGTATTGAACTCAATTCTTCTTATTCTCAATTCATAATAATAAATAATTTTCTTTTCTATTATGATGTTGTGTTCTTTATTTACTTATTCCATGGTGTCATTATCAATGATGAGTAGCTAAGTTCCCTTTTCTATTACGTGCGTTGATTAGTATAGTAATCAACTAAAGTTATAGTTGATTAAAACATTAATCAACTAAACAGAAAAGATAAAATCATATAATTAGTTGATTAATACATTAATCAAATATTACATAAGTTCATCGATATAATAATCAACTAAAGTTTTAGTTGATTAATGTATTAATCATTTAAATATAAATGATAAAATAAACAACATACTTGATTATTCACAACAATCAATCATTTTTTTAGTTGATTAATATATTAATCAAGTAAATATTCTTATGATTAATATACCAATCAACAGATAGTATGATATAAATTGCTTATGTAGGGGTACTACATACAACATACATGTGGCACCATCTCTACCGTCCATCATGGTGCCACATGTCAACATCTAATGGGCTCTCTCTTGATGGCACAAGTTACAAAGTTAAAGCCAATTACTACAAAGATATTCTCTCATCATTACCTCATTAAATGCTAGGAATGGAGTTACATTGTAGCCTATAAATATGAAGGCAAGCTACTCATTCTAGGCATGTTCTCATCTCTGCTCAGATGGTCTGATGGCCTAATGCTCCCAACACGACCTCATGGTGAGGTCTCAATATCAACGACCTCCCCAATCTCTCATGATGAGACCTCACCTCTCAGGTCTCATCTCTCTCTTGAGCTCTCTCCATTATCGAGCTCCCATTTTGTATCACCACTACTATAATAAAGATCATTCTCTCTCTCTCCGTGGATGTAGGCACAATTGCCGAACCACGTATACAATGGTGTTCATGTCTCTACTTTATTATTATTGTTCATATCATCACCATCATCATCATTCATTAATGTATTGACCAACCTCACAAATATGGTTAATACATTTGGCGCCGACTGTGCAGAGACCTTTCAGGTACCTAAGCCAACGACCTGACAGGTCCCTCAGCCAACGACCTCGCAGGTCCCTAAGCCAACGACCTCGCAGGTCCCTCAGCCAACGACCTCTCAGGTCCTTCATACCAGGTCCTTCATGCCAGGTCCCTCATACCAGGTCCTCAAATTATAGGTCCTTCAACGACCTCAAGAATATTTATGCCATACAGGGGGCTATTCTCACTTTATCTAATGAAGTTAACTTATTATTAGCACAATTAGCTATTAATGATATTTTTTGTAGCTCTCTCTATGTGCAGGTCACATGAACACGACCTCACTCCCCATGAGCTATTTTTGCACAAATGTGCTACATTGCTTTCACTGAACTCTCTACAAGTGAAATGCTTGATATACAATACGGCCACCCTCATTGACTAGTGAGTCACTCGTATGCGGGACGACCTCAAACACAATTCTCTAGCCACACGCCTGGTCGAACGCATTCACTCTCAACGCAATGCAGACCCACAATGGCCACATGCCCGAGAATTGTCAAACAGGTCTCCACGCTGCGACCATTCACTAGATCGGGCACCAAAAGGTTCCAAGTAACTCTCAAAACACTTGGTCAACCAATGCTCTTTCTCAAACGAGCTACATTTGCACTCCAAAGTGCCACATCTATCGGAATGTCCAATCACATGGCGACAAAGATAGTACACACAAAAGTCATAAGGAAGACGTACAATTCCATGTAAGTCTTTTATTGAATTTTATAAAGTTTCACATGCTAACATTATCAGATCTATGGAACTCGATCACAAAAAGGCGACCACCTTAAAGCATGACCGAGACCAACAACCCATGCATACAAGAAGACCCACTTCAGTACGACCTGCTTGCAGCTGTCCATCTCGTCTACATGCCTTCTGAACGAGCTACCAGGTCTCCCTGGAACTAACTAGCTCGCTACACACAAAGTTATGATCGAGTTGCCATCACCACAAGGGACCTTCATCGCGTCCTGCAAATCTCAATGATCAAGCTCATCAAAATTTGGGGCGGATCGACTTCGTTAAAGACCCCCACATTTCATTCATCTTGGGGGCTGGATCGGTTCGATTACTTCTTTTCAGCCTGAACTTCGTTCAACCTAAAAAGAGGGGGCTTATGTAGGGGTACTACATACAACATACATGTGGCACCATCTCTACCGTCCATCATGGTGCCACATGTCAACATCTAATGGGCTCTCTCTTGATGGCACAAGTTACAAAGTTAAAGCCAATTACTACAAAGATATTCTCTCATCATTACCTCATTAAATGCTAGGAATGGAGTTACATTGTAGCCTATAAATATGAAGGCAAGCTACTCATTCTAGGCATGTTCTCATCTCTGCTCAGATGGTCTGATGGCCTAATGCTCCCAACACGACCTCATGGTGAGGTCTCAATATCAACGACCTCCCCAATCTCTCATGATGAGACCTCACCTCTCAGGTCTCATCTCTCTCTTGAGCTCTCTCCATTATCGAGCTCCCATTTTGTATCACCACTACTATAATAAAGATCATTCTCTCTCTCTCCGTGGATGTAGGCACAATTGCCGAACCACGTATACAATGGTGTTCATGTCTCTACTTTATTATTATTGTTCATATCATCACCATCATCATCATTCATTAATGTATTGACCAACCTCACAAATATGGTTAATACAGCTTACACCAGTTTGATAGTTGATTTAATGTTTTAATCAATTACAATTTAACATCAAAGATAATTTACAATTTACATAAAAAATCCCAGTAATTGTGAAGTAATTAAGCAAGAACATGTGATGTAGAAGTTATTCAAGAAAAAAATTTACATTAAAATTATAAATTCTAAAACCTAACTTACCTCAAAATCAGAAATTTCTTCTTCAAAATCAAAAGTTTCTTATTCTTGTGTTGTATTATCATCCTTCCGTTTTCTCTTTGTTTCATGATGATTTGTACTTCTTGGAACTTGTTTTGCTCTTGCCATTATAGATCTAGGTGTTTTGGCTTTCAAAAGCCTAGGTTTTTGTTTAATTCTAAAGAGAATCAGACTTTTAATGAAGAAAATCTTAAGAAATTGAAGGAAATCCTAACAAATCAAGTCGTAATCATTGTTTTTGCAGTAGAGATGAGATAGGGAAAGAGAGAGAGAGAGAGAGAAAGAAGAAAGAAGAAAGAAAGAAAGAAATTAGGGTTTTATTTGAAAATAAAATAAAAAAAAAAAAAAAAACCCGTCCCGCGTTGTTAGATTTTTTTTATAGTTGTTAAAACACCAACATGGGTATATGCGTCATTATACAGGCTTGTTCTTGGGCCTAATGAAACGTTGCTAGTGTCCTTGGGCCTAATAAAATCTTATATTTTGTCCTTGGGCCCAAAACGTTGTTCTTTTTTCTTTCTTTTTCCTTCTTCTATCTTTCTATATTTGAATTTCTTTTTAGCACAAGGATCTTTAACAAACCATAAACTCAACAAATCAAATACACTGAAATTAACAAATTGTTGATGGGGTTTCATTTGACATTCTTTAATTATGATTATTTTTACAAACTATGGGGTTTCATGAAACTATCTATTTTTTTCTCTTATGGGCAGGTCAATTGCGTGATGTTGATGGTCGTATGGCTGGTGCTTGTTCTTGGGTTTATACCCCTTATAAGTCATTGATTTGATTATCATTTTTAAGTATATAAGTTTTTATTCCACCAACAAAATTTAATTTTTGTAAATATGGTTGAGTACAATTTTCAATATGGTTTATTATCAAATGCTTGTTTTGTGAATTTCCGAATGAGAATTTGAGCTATATATAGTTCAGGAGAAGAGAATTAATAAATAATATGTATAGCAAATTATGATAATAAACCATGGTATGATTAGTTTTATGAATGTTCAAACTTCAAACCACGAATCAAATTAATTTTAATTTATTTTTTATTTGGAGTTTAGGCTCAAGTTTTAAATATAAAAAGGGTTTAGCAAGAGCATATATAGTAATAAAATTTGATCTTATTTAAAAGAAAATAGTATATAGAAACTTGCATGCAAAACTACAGATCAAACATGAGCAGAGGATAAAATGTTTGTTTTATATAAAAAAACAGATAAAAGGTTTGAACCCAAAATATACGGTGTTTATTATGGTGGGTACCTTTGTTATAAAGATTATTCTGTCTACACAAATATATTGTAATGAAGGCTATTTTTCTTTTATCCAACCACTATTTAGAGAAGCAAAAACTGCCATCTATATTAGATTTGATATATAGGGAAGATGGGTAGACGTTAAGGAAGGAAGAATGTAAATTATAAAATTATAAAGTTTATTTTGTGTTTCTTTGTGCATTTATTAAGCGTTGGCATCAAGAGATTGACCACCACCTTCCATTTGTCTTAGGGCAAGATAATTATCACGTGCCAGATGACGTATGGTAGTTTCATTCCATAGTTGCAGAGTAGGTTTGCAAACAACATCTACACATAAGAATATGAAGTTGTTGTTCATTCATAACATGTCTATAAAAGATCTTCTATATGTTTTATGGTAGTATTGTTCAATGTTATCAGAACCAACCCAGACACCAACCCGGTGAAGGCACTGGGTCACTGGGTTAGTGGTTCGACCATTGGGTCACTGGTCGGACCAGTCCAATATTAGTAGGGTTAAATATATCGTTAAATCCTAATGTTTATAATTTTCTAATATGTTTGTATTAAATATAAACATAATTTATCATAAAATATTATGAGTACAATGGTATACACACTGGTTTGTGTGCTTTAGGTTGTGGGTTCGAGTCCAACTAAATTTTTTTTAATTAAAAAACATTAATTTTAAAGTTGAACCGATTTTCTGGGTCACTGGGTTTGATAAAATCGGTAAAACCTGGCCGGTTTTAGTGGTTCACAACTGGGTTATATGCAAAAACGATCCATTGAGTAACCCAACCCGTGTAAGGCACTGGGTCACCGGTTTCCCGGGTCAACCCGCCGGGCCGGGTTTGATAACACTGGTATTGTTGTTTCATTACCATAGCTCAAATGTTTGCTTCTCTTGAACAAGGTGCATGTATGTTGCACCTTGGTCACAGTAGCAAGTTCCTCAAGACTACAATGACCATTAATGAAAAGCAAAGTTCTAATTAAAAGCAAGTTAGTCTTTTTTTCAAAGTTCAATTTATCGCTTCTTGTCTTCTCAACCGTCTCTCTTTCTCTCTCCCATAAATAAATAATTAAATAAATAAAATAATCTTCTGATTTTTTTTTCTCTATTTCTGTCAAATAACAACAATAATCTAACATGACATCCCCTCCATCTTCTTTTTGTTCATCTTATGAACATTAAAATATGACTACTAACGCTGAAAAAAGACTTGTTGATCAAAAACTTGCAAATCAACTAGGAAATAAAGTGACCCAAAAAATAAAAGATGATGATTCTAGAAGCAGTGAAGGTGAAGAGGAGGATTCTGACGATGATGATGATGAACAACAACAACAACACGTCGTTGCTGCCAACCAAAAAAATGATGTGGAAGAAGATGGGGAGGAAGTGCACGAGTCTAATGATGATGAAATTGAGGAATCTAAAGATGACGAGAATAAAATCATTAGTGGTGGTGGTAATGATGTTAATAGTGTTGAGGTGAATAAAAATAAAGATAATGATTCTAGCAGCAGTGAAGGCGAAGAGGAGGATCTGGTGATAATGATGAAGAAGGAGAAAAACAAGTCGTTGCCGCCAACCACAAAAATGAAGAGGAAAAATAGGAAGAAGAAAAGAGTCTGATGATGACGGTGATGAAGAAGAAGAAGATGAGGTATCTAAAAAAGGCGAAGAAGATATCATTTTAACAATAATGTTGAAGTTTTTGTTATTCCTGCTCGTTCTAACTCGAAGAAAAGATCGTTTAATAACCATGATAATGTTATCGATGTGAAAGATCAACAGCCTAATAAGAAGCGAAAGACAATCGGGTCTAATTAATAACAAGAATCAGTTTGGAAAACTTTGGAGTAATGAGGATGAAATTGACATAACATCCCCTTCATATTCTTCTTGTTCATCTTATGAAGATGAGAATGTGATTACTGAAGCTGAAAAAAGACTTGTTGAACAAAAACTTGCAAATCAACTCGGATATGAATTTACCCAAAACATAAAAGATGATGATTCTAGCAGTAGTGAAGGTGAAGAGGAGGATTCTGATGATGATGAAGAAGAAGAAGAAAAAGAAGAAGAAAAAGAAGAAAAAGAAGAACAAGAACAACAACAACAACAAGAAAAATACGTCGTTGCTGCCAACCAGAAAAATGAATTAGAAGAAGAGGGTGAGGAAGACCAAGAGTCTGATGATGATGAAGAAGAAGAAGAAGTTGAGGTATCTAATGATGACGAGAATAAAATCAGTAGTGGTGGTGGTAATGATGTTAATAGTGTTTAAGTGAATAAGAATGAAGATGATGATTCTAGTAGGAGTGAAGGTGAAGAGGCTAGGGAAATTCTGGTGATGTTGATTAAGAAGGAGAAAAACACGTCATTGCTGTCAACCACAAAAATGAAGAGAAAAAAGATGAAGTATACTTTGATGATAACGGTGATACAGAAGAAAAAAATGAGGTATCTAAAGAGGGTAAAGAAGAGATCGTTCTAACAATAATGTTGAAGTTTTTGCTACTCTTGCTTGTTTTAACTCGAAGAAGAGATCGTTTAATAACCATGATGTTGTTGTTGACGTGAAAGATTAGCAGCCTAGTAAGAAGCGAAAGATAATCTAGTCTAATAGCAAGAATCGGTTTGGGAAGATGAGAATATGACTACTGAAGCTGAAAAAAGACTTGTTGAACAAAAACTTGCAACTCAACTTTAAAATTAAGTAACCCAAAACATAGAAGATGATAAAGATGATGATTCTAGCAGTAGTGAATGTGAAGAGGAGGATTATGATGAAGAACAACAACAACAACAACAACAACAAAAATACGTCATTGCTGCCAACCAGGAAAATGAATTGGAAGAAGAGGAGGAGGAAGACCAAGAGTCTGATGATGATGAAGAAGTTGAGGTATCTAATAATGACGAGAATAAAATCACTAGTGGTAGTGGTAATAACGTTAATAGTGTTTAAGTGAATAAGAATGAAAATGATGACTCTAGTAGCAGTGAAGGTGAAGAGGAGGATTCTGGTGATATTGATGAAGAAGGAGAAAAACACGTCGTTGTCGCCAACAACAAAAGTGAAGAGGAAAAATAGGAGGAAGAAGAAGAGTCTGATGATGACAATGATGAAAAAAAAAGAGGTATCTAAAGAGGGCGAAAAATAGATCGTTCTAACAATAATGATGTTTTTCCCACTCCTGCTCGTTCTAACTCGAAGAAGAGATCGTTTAATAACAATGATGATGTTGTCGACGCGAAAGATCAACAGCCTAGTAAGAAGCGAAAGACAAGTGAGTCTAATAGCAAGAATCGGTTTGGGAAACTTTGGAGTAATAAGAATAAATCGACATGACATCCCCTTCATTTTCTTCTTGTTCATCAATATGAGAATGTGATCGACTACTGAAGCTGAAAAAAAACTTGTTGAACAAAAACTTGCAAATTAACTCGAAAATAAAGTGACCCAAAACATAGAAGATGATGATTCTAGCAGCAGTGAATAAGAGGATTCTGATGATGATGATGAAGAAGAAGAAGAAAAACAAGAACAACAACAACAACAACAACAACAACACGTCGTTGTTGCCAACCAGAAAAATGAATTGGAAGAAAAGGAAGAGGAAGACCAAGAGTCTGATGATGATGAAAAAGAAAAAGAAAAAGAAGAAAAAGTTGAGGTATCTAATGATGACGAGAATAAAATCACTAGTGGTGGTGGTAATGATGTTAATTGTGTTTAAGTGAATAAGAATGAATTTGATGATTCTACTTAGGGCTTGCAATGGACCGGATTGGACCCAAAATCTGATCCGATCCGAACCGATAAAAGCGGGTCTAGTACATGTATTTTATTTTCGGATCGGGTTTGGGTATCTAAGATAGGAATCAGTTCTTTAATGGTCTGGTTCTGGATTATGTAAGTTCCGAACCGGTAAGGACCCGATATGTATACATATATTGATATAATAAATACGTTTGAAATTCTACCAAATCTTTTGAAGGTTCTGGTATCTTTCCAAAAATCTAATTAGATCTGAAATCTCTCATTTATACCCTAATTACATCCCAATTAGATTCTTACCTTGTACATATATCATAATTCTAGAAAAAATTAGCTGTGTGCCACCAATTATCTTCACAAAAGAATACAAAAACCATTTCATATGTTCTATATGCACAAAAATCTTCTCAATTCTCATACTCAAATTTGCAATTTCTAAAAAAAAGAAATTTTACTTCTCTGATTCCTAATTTTTCTTACCTTTCAGGTAGAATAAATTATATTATACTCCTAATCAAATCTCTTTTGATGCATCTTCCAAAAAAAAAAACAAACAAACAAACAATTGCTTAATTTTTTCATAAATTTTGTGTATATGATATTCTTCATAGTCAACAAGGTTTTAATTGTTCGCACATGAAGTATTACAGATGGCAAACTTGACAACTCAAGAGGTATACAATAAATTTAGTTTCAATTTTTCTTTGATTTTTAAGTTAATAAGTTATTAATGATTTTTGTTTGCTTGATTTGGCAGAATGATATTATGATTACTGGAACTCCTGTTCCTCCTAATCCTACTGTTGAGGCTACAAATGGTGCGAAAAGGAAGCTAAGGTTGGAAGTCTGGTTACACTTCGATAAGGAAAAATCTCAAGAAGGTAAGGATATTGTTGTTTGTTAGCATTGCAAAAAGAAGATGGGGGCTTCAAGTGATAATGGTACTAGCCATTTGAAAAAAATACTTGAACACATGCCCAAAGATGAAAAATAAAGATGTCCGTCAACAATTGATTGTCGCAAACAAAAACATAAGTGATGGAATTCATGCCATAAAAGCATTTAAGTTTGATCAGATGCGAAGTCGTCTTGATCTAGCACGAATTATTATTAAGCATGAATATCCATTTACAATGGTCGATTATGAATATTTTCGCGTGTTTATTAACAATCTCCAACCATTATTAAATCTTGTGACTAAAAACACCATTAAAAGTCATATTTTGTCAGTTTATAAAGAAGAAAGGGAAAAGCTTTACAAATTCTTTGATGAGTTTTCTGGTAGGGTAAGCTTTACAACTGATTTGTGGACATCTGAAACACGAGATGCATATCTTTGTTTAACTGCTCATTTCAAAGATACTGATTGGGTTTTGCATAAAAAAATTATAAGTTTTGTTTTGATGGAGGGCATTCACACTGGAGATGAGATATCCAAGGTTGTCATGGCTTGCTTGCTTGATTGGAACCTAGACAAAAAGGTAGGTACGTACAATATCTGTAGATAATGCATCTTCTAATGATGTAATGGTGAATAATATTAAGGATATACTTAATGGTGATGGATTGCTAGTCCTTGGAGGGCAATTTCTTCATGTTCGTTGCACTACACATATCCTTAATCTTATTGTAAAAGATGGTTTATCTGTGATTGGGAATGTTTTGTCTAATATTAGAGAGAGTTGTAAGTTTGTCAAGGCGACGCCCCAAAGAAAACTCAAGTGGAAATCTGCGATAGAGCAAGTTAAGGTTTCAAGTACACAACAGATTTGTCTAGATGTGCCAAGACGTTGGAATTCTACTTTTAAAATGCTTGAACGTGCCTTGATTTATAAGGATGCATTTTTCCGATTAGAGCAAAGGGAGGAAAGCTTTATGACAAACCCTTCTAAAGAATATTGGGAAATTGCAAAGGTGATTTGCAATTGTTTGAAGATTTTTTATGATTCTACAAACACTCTTTCAGGTAAATTTTAAATGTTTGTCATAGTTTAAATATATATATTTTCATTTCCATTCATCTTTTAGCTTTTATATGATATAAATAATTTTAATTTTTTGATGTAGGCACTGAATATCCAACAGCAAATATATACTTTGCTGAGGTTTGTGAAATCCACTTGAACTTGTTTCAATGGTGTAAGCATGAAAATCAATGGGTTGTAATGATGGCAGAGAAGATGTATGAGAAATTCAAGAAGTATTGGTCTGTTTGTAGCTTAATTTTAGCGGTTGCAGTTGTTCTAGACCCTCGTTTTAAAATGAGATTTGTTCAATACTACTTTAATCTCATCTATGGGCTTCATGAAGCTGAGATATACATCAATAAGGTTCAAATTTTATTGGAAGACCTCTACAGTGAATATGACTCCAAGTCCAATTTAAATTCAGGTACTAGTCATTCTCCATCTTCATTGAACTTGTTATCAGGGGAGTCTTCTAATATGGACAAGATTAAGAAGTTTGAGACTTGGTGTATGAAGGAAGGTTATGAAAGTGTGACAAAAAAATATGAGTTGGAACAATACTTGGTAGAACCAATTTTTCCTGCTGATTGTGCTTTCAACATACTGAATTGGTGGAAGCTTAATACTCCAAGTATCCTTGTTTGTCAAAGTTAACACGAGATGTTCTTACGATTCCAATTTCGACAGTGGCATCTGAATCAGCCTTTAGCACTAGTGGCAGTGTTCTTAATGAGTATCGCTCTTCCTTGACTCCGGATACTTTGCATGCTCTTATTTGTGCACAAAACTGGTTGAAGTCCTCTAAAGGTATAACCAGTTAACTACTTGTTACATTTTTTTTTCTTATGATACAAGTTGGCAGTAGATTATGTTGGTAATTGTTTATAGAATGATGTTTAATTTAATATTCATTTGATTTTAGTTGATGCATCAACCTCTTATTCAATCATTCAAACAGTACCCATTGATATCCATGTGTTGATTGATCAAAGAAGGTAATAGTAATTTTCTAAGTTCTTTTCATTTTTTTTTCTTTTGGATTTATAACTTACAAATTGCATTTTTATTTTGTAGTGAATGTGATGGGGGTATGAAGCAGTTTGTGAGTCATTTCAAGGAAGAAGTTGGAAGTTTCTTTGATTTTAAATTTTTAGTTATTAATTGATTATGTAATAGGTTGAATGCTGGTTTGAATAAGTTGCAAGTCCTTAATAAAATTATTCTTTAAAGTTTCAATGCCATTAATTATCTAATGTATATTATTATCTTTCTTTTTGGAACTATCTGTTTGTTATTACCATAGGATATCTTTTGATCAAAGATATAGGGTCTGACCGGGTCGGACCCAATATCCGATATTACTTATTGGTACGGTTCTGGTATTCATTTTAGATACCCGATAGGGTCTAGTTCCGGGTTCAGATCTTACACTAATCATAACGGACCGGTTCTAGAATTGTATCTACCCGGCCCGAACTGGTCCATTGCCAGCCCTAATTCTACTAGTAGTGAAAGTGAAGAGGAGGATTCTGGTGATGTTGATAAAGAAGGGGAAAAACACGTCGTTGCCGCCAACCACAAAAATGAAGAGGAAAAAAAAAGGAAGAGTTTAATGATGACGGTGATGCAAAAGAACAAGAAGAATATGGGGTATCTAAAGAGGGCGAAGAAGAGATCGTTCTAACAATAATGTTGAAGTTTTTGCTCCTGCTTGTTCTAACATGAAGAAAAGATCGTTTAATAGCCATGATGATGTTATCGACGCGATAGATCAACAGCCTAGTAAGAAGCGAAAGACAATCGGGTCTAATAGCAAGAATCAGTTTGGGAAACTTTGGAGTAATGAGGATGAAATTGACATGACATCCCCTTCATCTTCTTTTTGTTCATCTCATGAAAATGAGAATGTGATTACTGAAGCTGAAAAAGAATTACTGAACAAAAACTTGCAAATCATCTCGGAAATGAAGTGACCCAAAACATAGAAGATGATGAAAATGATGATTGTTGCAGCAGTGAAGGTGAAGAGGAGGATTTTGATGATGAAGAAGAAGAATAATAACAACAACAACAACAACAACAACAACAAAAATATGTCGTAGCTACCAACCAGAAAGATGAATTGGAAGAAGAGGAGGACGAAGACCAAAAGTCTGATGATGATGAAGAAGAAAAAAAAAAGTTAAGGTATCTAATGATGACGAGAATAAAATCACTAGTGGTGGTGGTGGTAATGATGTTAATAGTGTTTAAATGAATAAGAGTGAATATGATGATTCTAGTAGTAATGAAGGTAAGAGGAGGATTCTGGTGATGATGATAAAGAAGGAGAAAAATACGTCGTTGCCGCCAACCACAAAAATGAAGAGGAAAAAGGGGAGGAAGAGTTTGATGATGATGGTGGATGAAGAAGAAGATGAGGTATTTAAAGAGGGCGAACAAAAGATCGTTCTAACAATAATGTTGAAGTTTTTGCTACTCCTGGTCGTTCTAACTCGAAGAAGAGATCGTTTAATAGCCATGATGATGTTGTCGACGCGAAAGATCAGCATCCTAATTAATAAGAAGCGAAAGATAATCGAGTCTAATAACAAGAATCGGTTTGGGAAACTTTGGAGTAATAAAGATGAAATTGACATGACAACCCCTTCATCTTCTTCTTATTCATCTTATGAAGATGAGAATGTGACTACTGAAGCTGAAAAAAGACTTGTTTAACAAAAACTTGCAAATCAACTTGAAAATGAAGTGACCTAAAACATATAAGATGATGAAGATGATGATTCTAGCAGCAATGAAGGTTAAGAGGAGGATTCTGATGATGATGAAGAAGAAGAACAAGAACAACAACAACAATAACAACAACAAGAAAAACACATCATTGCTGGCAACCAGAAAAATAAATTGGAAGAAAAGGAGGAGGAAGACCAAGAGTCTGATGATGATGAAGAAGTTGAGGTATCTAATAATGACGAGAATAAAATCACTAGTGGTGGTGGTAATGATGTTAATAGTTTTTAAGTGAATAAGAATGAAGATGATGATGATTCTAGTAGCAGTGAAGGTGAAGAGGAGGAGTCTGGTGATGTTGATTAAGAATGAGAAAAACACGTCGTTGTCGTCAACCACAAAAATGAAGAGAGAAAAAATTGTGGAAGAAGAGTAGTTTGATGATGACGGTGATGAAGAAAAAAAAGAAGAAGAATGAAGTATCTAAAGAGGGTGAAGAAAATATCGTTCTAACAATAATGTTGAAGTTTTTGCTACTACTCCTCGTTCTAACTTGAAAAATATATCGTTTAACAGCCACGATGATGTTGTCGACGCGAAAGATCAGCAGCCTAGTAAAAAACAAAAGATAATCGAGTCTAATAACATGAATCGGTTTGGGAAACTTTGGAGTAATGTGAATGAAATTGTTCTTCTAGAAGGAATGGTAGATTGCAAGAAAAAAAAACATGACAATGTTAGTTCAACTAGTGATTATGAAACTATTTATACGTCTATTAAAAATTTGTTATCTTTGGATTACACTATCAGACAACTAAAAAACAAGGTTAAAACTTTTGCGAAAAAGTACAGAAAACTCTAATATGGATCTAAGGGTTTAATTTCTGAAGAACCTCATGATGCTAAAGTGTATAAGTTCTTAAAAGCTTTTTATGATGGTGAAGAGAAAGAATAAAATAAGAGTGATTAACCAAGTGAAGCGAATAAAGTAGTCCATTGTCAATCTTCAAGGAATAAAAAAAAGTTGAATGCAAATTCCGAATCTTCTGGTTTGGTAGGTGTTATTGCAGATAGGGGTAAGGCTGAACAATGATACTATACTAGTTATAAGGCCCGTGCAAAGCATGGATGTTATTAAATAATATAAATTAGGTGTAGTCTTTTCAAGAAGTTTTGTTAATGTATGTCATTCGTTTAATTGTTATTTTTTACAGTTTTATTACACCACTAATTTTATTTTATTTTCGTAAATATGGTTGATTAAATTTTTTGAAATAGTTTATCGTCAAATGCTTGTTTTTTTGAATGTTTGACTGACATTTTGAGCTATAATGTCTAATAATTATTGAATTTTCCATTATGGTTTTACTTTATTGTGACAATAAACCATGGTATGATTAATCTTACGAATGTTCAAACCATGAATTACACTACACTGATCATATGATTTGATTTATTTTTTGTTTAGAGTATAGACTTTAGTTTTGAATATAAAAGGGGTTTAGCAAGAACATAATATATAGTAACTTGGAGTAGTAAAGTAACCATTCACAACTAATCCACCCAACAAAACTATTGAAAGATCAAGTTGAAGCATAGGATAAAATGTTGGATTGCAAAATATATGGTGCTTATTGAAAATTATTATAGTAGGTAACATACCTTTTTATTTTTTTATTATTATTATTAGTAACCGAGGTTGAGGGGAACCCTACCCCTTTTAAATTTACGTGGGGAAACTTTTAATCAAATAATCAGCTGTTGACGTGTTTCAAACCCATAACATCTCCACTTTGTGATAGGGATGCTACCTTTGAGCCACATACTTATTACTAAGTATAGATTTGCTATAATAAGTATTTCATCTACACAAATCTGTACTTGGTATAAAGAGGCATGTAGTTAGCTACAATGAAAGCACACCTGTTGGCTAATAAAAAAATATTGTTGGACTTCCGTTTTTAGTTTTAGTAAAAAAAAATGATTGGACCTATATATAAATTATATCTTCTGATTCTCCCAGTCTCTACTTTCACGACAAAAATCAGGAAAAAATCTAAAAATTTATATTTAGGTGTATCCCTACTGTTTCGTAATCCCCAAATAATGGCTAAAAAAATCACTTCATTATCAAGTTATTGAGTTGAGCTTTGGTTATGTCTAGACTATACATCATTTCAGAAAATACTATTAAATTTATATCCTGGGCTAACATTTGGCCGAAGGCTAGCTTTTCAAATAACTATTTTTGAGTATAATCGATAAATAAGATTAAACTAATCCTAAAAATCACGCTATAATTACGCAACATAATCATGTTATATGATTATAAAGTCCATATAATTTAATTTCTAACCTGTACTCAAAGAAAAATGGAAGACGCACAGTATTGTACTATTACGTGTTATTCACATAATCTATTGTAATGAAGGTTGTGTATTTTGGGGGGAGGGGGGCTAAAATAAGATAAATATAGCCATAGTGCTATTAAATAATGTATTTGCCATTAAATTTGGTTGGCCATTAATATATTTGTGCAAAAAGACAGATATAACCATAGTGCTATTAAATGTAGCCATCTAGCTATTTAAGCCATATTAGATATAAATTTACAATAATAACCTTTTAAATTTTCAATCTATGTAAAATTCTCTTCAATTGAAGCACCAAATTTACTCTAATTTGGAAAGAGAAATTTTCCTTAAGGGCAAGTCCAACTTTAATAGAGAGTATAGATATGTCAAAGTTATTGTTTGGAGGTATGAAGCTCGTGTAATACACGAGTGTTATTAAACAATGTAAATTAAATGTAAATTTTTTGGGGGGAGGGGGGCTAAAATAAGATAAATATAGCCATAGTGCTATTAAATAATGTATTTGCCATTAAATTTGGTTAGCCATTAATATATTTGTGCAAAAAGACAGCCATTAAATTTGGTTAGCCATTAATATATTTGTGCAAAAAGACAGATATAACCATAGTGCTATTAAATGTAGCCATCTAGCTATTTAAGCCATATTAGATATAAATTTACAATAATAACCTTTCAAATTTTCAATCTATGTAAAATTCTCTTCAATTGAAGCACCAAATTTACTCTAATTTGGAAAGAGAAATCTTCCTTAAGGGCAAGTCCAACTTTAATAGAGAGTATAGATATGTCAAAGTTATTGTTTGGAGGTATGAAGCTCGTGTAATACACGAGTGTTATTAAACAATGTAAATTAAATGTAATTTTTTTGGGGGGAGGGGGGCTAAAATAAGATAAATATAGCCATAGTGCTATTAAATAATGTATTTGCCATTAAATTTGGTTAGCCATTAATATATTTGTGCAAAAAGACAGATATAACCATAGTGCTATTAAATGTAGCCATCTAGCTATTTAAGCCATATTAGATATAAATTTACAATAATAACCTTTTAAATTTTCAATCTATGTAAAATTCTCTTCAATTGAAGCACCAAATTTACTCTAATTTGGAAAGAGAAATTTTCCTTAAGGGCAAGTCCAACTTTAATAGAGAGTATAGATATGTCAAAGTTATTGTTTGGAGGTATGAAGCTTGTGTAATACACGAGTGTTATTAAACAATGTAAATTAAATGTAAATTTTTTCTTAATTTATGTCATTGGTTTGACTGTCATTTTTAAGTATATAAGTCTTTATTTTACCAGCAAAATTTATTTTTATAAATATGGTTGAGTCCAATTCTCCTGAACTATATATGCTTATTTTGTGAATTTTCGAATGAGAATTTGAGTTATATATAGTTCAAGAGAAGAGAATAAATAATATGTGTAGCAAATTATGATAATATGGTATGATTAGTTTTATGAATGTCCAAATAATGAATCATATTACTTTTAATTTATTTTTTATTTGGAGTTTATTTTTAATAGTAATAAAAATTGATCTTATTTTTAAAAAAAAAATAGTATATAGAAACTTGCATGCAAAACTACAAATCAAACATGACCAAATGATAAAATGTTTGTTTTATATAAAGAACCAGAGAATAAAAGGTTTGAATGCAAAATATACAGTGCTTATTATGGTTGGTACCTTTACTATAAAGATTATTCTGTCTAGACAAATATATTGTAATGAAGGTTATGTTTCTTTCATCCAATCACTATTTGGAAAAGCAAAAACTTTCAAATAAATTAGATTTGATATATGGGGAAGATGGGTAGCTGTTAAGGAAGGAAGAATGTAATTTATAAAATTATAAAGTTTATTTTGTGTTAATAAGATAAATTAGATTTGATATATGGGGAAGGTTGGTAGACGTTAAGGAAGGGAGAATGTTAATTACAAAATTATAAAGTTTATTTTGTGTTAATAAGAAAAATATAGCCTTATTGCTATTAAATTCAATAGCCATATAACCATTAAAATATATGTGTAAAAAGACATATTTGGCCATAATGTATTAAATTCATTAGCCACATAGTTATTTGAGCCCATTAGATATAAACTATGTGAATGTGCATGCGTAATGCGTGCGAACAAAAAATAATAGACTTATTTATGCCCAATAAAATAAGAAAAAAAAAATCTGTTTAAATGTTTATTTGGGTTTATAACTATTTTATAAATTTTTTTTTTTTTTCTGCAAGTTTTTTTTTTTTTTTTAACAAAACTCTGTAGGTTTGTTATATTTATAAATTATAGTAGGTTCCATTTTTTTTTGAAATTATCTTATATAAATTATAATAGGTTCCATTTTTTTTGAAATTATTTTTTTACCCTTTACATTGTAGTATACAAACCTTAATACATTAGGGGTAAAATCGAAACTGTGAAAATAAACACGCTATCTTATATAAATTATAGTAGGTCCCACTTTTTTTGAAATTATTTTTTTACCATTTTATTGTAGTATACAACTCTTAATACATTAGGGATAAAATCAGAAATGTGGAAATAAAATCAGAACTTAGGGGTAAAATTGGAATTGTGGACATAAAATCGGAACTTAGGGGTAAAATTGGAACTGTGGAAATAAAATCAAAATTTAGGGATAAAATCGGAACTGTTTATAAGAGATAAGGGTATAATCGGAACTTTTATAAGAGATATGGGTATAATCGAAACTGTTTATAAGAAATAGGGGTATAATCGAAACTGTTAATAAGAGATAGGGGTATAATCGAAACTGTCTATAAAAGACACGTAAGGCCTCATGAACGACGCCTCGGGAAGGAGGCGCCATATAAAAGTAGTTAAGATTTACAATAATAACCCTTTGATTTTCAAGTTTTGTTAAATTCTCTTGAATTAGAACATCAAATTTGCTCCAATTTGGAAAGAGAAATTTTTCTTAAGACAAACCCAACTTTAATAGAGAATATAGAAGTATAGATAGATAGATAGATTTTGGATATAAGAGCCACAACCTTTGTTTTTGCTTGTTTGCATTTTATGTTGGACTTAGCATGGTGGAACCTGCAAAGTTAAGAATTCTTATGTAGTCTAATGTATGGAATATTTAAATTATCACCTGTTAGTATTTGTTTGAGCTCCTTGTTTGTGTTTATATTTGTTACTCTATCTGTCATATATTTAAGTCCAAGCTTGGAGAGATAATCTACAGTTTGGTTGCCTTCTTTATATGTATAGCTAATTCGGATGTTAAGACTATTTGTTTTGTCCTAAATATGTCTCCACCAGACCTGTAATGACTAATGGATTGCCCGTTCTTTTGTAAACCATTTTGAGGCCATCGTAAAATCTGTCAGTAAAACTAATACAGAAAACTTCTCTAAATTTTTTTTCCCAACTTATTGAAAGTACTTTCTATTTTCTTAGTTTAGGTTTGTTGAACATTCTTTCTATTTTCTTAGTTTAAGTTTGTCGAACATCCTTTCTATTTATTTCCTTAAAAGTTAGAAAATGCATTCCAACGTTTTTGGCGAACGGGCCTAAGGGAGTCCTAAAAAAATGAAAAGATACTGAAAAACCAAACAAACACATTCGGGTAGAGGGCCGAATGTGCGGGACGAAATGAAAGTTCCGGCCCAGTAATTAACCATTCCATTTCTCTTCGTTGATCGTAAACACGTTGTACTGTTGTCTTGATTTGGGAATGGTTTCTCACTTTCTCTTGTCTGCTTTGCTTTGCTCTTCTTCAGTCTTCAGTGATAACTATTCCCAAATCAAATAGCTCTGCAACTCTCTCTCTCTCTCTTTCTGTGATGGATCGAAGATGGAGATCTGTTGTTCATTCTTCGATGTTCTCCATTCGGAATATCTTGTATTTGCAACTTTTAATCGTAAGTCAGCTCTCAGCACATTCATTCTATTTTCGAACAATCTATTTCTAATTTAGTTTTTATTGTCTTTTGAATCAATTACAATTGTTTCAAATTAAAATAAAAAAAGAAATAAGAAACAGTTCACTTTCAATTTCAGTCTTCAGTTATTAGAAGATATTCTTTGTGTTTTAATTAGTTGTGAAGATTAATTAGGTATTGTTTATGATTCTAATTGCTTGAAGAATATATAAATGTATATATTTGTTTGGGTTTTGTAGATTCTAATTGTTGGAACATTTGAACCATCGGTTGGACAAAGAAAAAGCGTCAAATCATCTATATTTTCATTGTTTAATCTTAGAGACAAGAGTAAATTCTGGAGTGAGTCTGTGCTACATGGTGGTAAGTCAACACTCTTTAACATACATTTTCGAATGCTGCATTTCTAACTACAGTATGATTATTATCACATCATTATTACTACTTTTTCATGTGTTGAGTAGCTCTTAGTTTAAAATTTAAACAACAGATAGATAATGTAATATGGTATTCATGCATTCTTCTTATTGGAAAAAGAAAACTACAGTATAAACTTACAAAGTCATTATATAGTGAAAACCACTATTGACTCATTCATTTTTTTTTTTACTGCATTACTGATTATTTTTATCCTGTCCTGTCAGGAATTGATGATTTGGAAGTTTCCCGCCATAAAAAGGTGGATGCAATCAACTACACAATGGCAGGTACATTTCCATACATATTTTCCATTTTTAATTTCTTTAATTTCTAGCAAGTATAAAATTCAAACCATAAAAAGGTTTAGGGACAAGAGGTTCTCAATGAACTATGTGTCAACCTTCTTTATGGTTTCCATAATGCTGAGGAACTTGCAAATGTTTCTAGAGACTTAGTCAAAGTCGAGTTATCCCCTTACTCCTCAGTGTTATATGGCAGTTGTTCCCCGTCTCCCAAACTCAACCATTTGGGGAATTTTCTTGAGAGTAAAAGAGAGCTGCATTGTTAGAGGCGAACCTTGCTTCTTTCGACCTTAATTTTAACTTGAAAGTCTCCCAAATCTGATTGTATGTACCTTATTTCCAAGAATTTGAGACTGTATATATATGTTCTCAAATAGTATAATACTCTGTATTCTGTAAACCTTAGGACTTGAGAAGATTACCAATTTCTTGAATAAGGTTGGTTAATTTTTCAGATAAATAAGACAATAAGTTAAAATCTTAGAGAAATGGAGAAGAATGAGTCAAGAGTGGTGAAATTGGGGTGGGGTTAGAGTTGGAGATCTTAAAATTCAATATCTTGAAGTTTGTGGAGATTTCAGATGAGATGGAATTATGAATTATGCTGTTTGACATCCAAGGATCCCAATTGTGTTTTGATTATTGTGCTGTTAAGGGGTTGCTTTTCTTTTTTCAGAAATTAGTATTCTCTTACGGTCTTCTGTTCATGTATTATATTCATTTTGCTTTTCCCGGAACTTGGTTTAAGGTTGTTCCACTTCTACTGAGGGGCATCTTTAAGGGTTCTTAAGTTTGAGCTATTCACTCACAATGCACATGAGCCAAGTGGTCGGAGTATCAATTACCTAAAGCAATAGTATGGGTTCTTTGGATGGAAAGACATAGAGGATCTTTGAAAAGGCTAAGATATGGTCAGGCTTTTTAATTGATTTCAAAGAGGTTTTGGTCAATTGCACATGCTATCAAGGGGTGGGGGTACAAACGTACTTTGAAATCTGAATTTCAGGGACGTATGTAATTAGGACTCTCCTTATCTGTGTGAGGATTTGGATATGGGTCTATGGGTTCCCGTATGAAGGTTTGTGCTTGCTAAGGGGCCACTCTCCAATACCTATTTTTGTCGTTTGTGGAAATTGAAAATTTCTATTTATTGATAAAAACAAAAAGAGCAGGATCCCACCACCACTTGTATCAGATCAAAATCGAGATTCATAATCAGTGAAGCATGACAAGAATATTTATATCACAACAAACCCTTACCAACTGTGAGTCTGACAAGTTACATTCTCCAGAGTCTAGCCTGCTCATAAACAGTTCAGTCTGAACACTGCTCATAGAAGGCTGGTAAAACTATCATTTCCAGATTGCATATTTGACAAATGTGATATTTCGCTTAGTCGTCAGACTCTTCTTCTGCATAAAACAGTACCCTCCACACCAACAACCAGGCGAAATGAGGTTTACGCACTTCCAACCAACAAGTACAATCCACAAAAAGAATGTTAAATGTTATTCTCATCCTGGAAGCACATCACACATCTAATTGCGAAACATCGTGCCTTTCTTTTTGTGGTTATTGGTTGTTAGAGTCATTTCCTTACTAAAGACTTAAGAGCCAATATGAAGAACTTAACTTCCGATCATACCTTTATTGTACGGATTGCTATCCGCAATCTGCTGCTCTTGAATTGGATTCAGTCAGTGTAATATCAGATGTTGAAGTTCTATGTCAGAAAAGACCTGCAAAAACTAAAGTTCCAAGTCTAAATGCTTCCAATCCAATCAGCATGTTTCGGACATATCATATTTAATGAAGTGCAAGAGGGACGATTATAAAGTGATGGAATTTGAGTGTTGGTGAGGCCTGCATACTTTTCCACAAGAATGGAATGGTTTTTTCGAAATACTTCAATAAGAAGGGGGTAATAAGGAGTGTAGAAAGTCATGCAGCTAGGAAAGCAGGGATATGGATCGAACAGTCAAGATAAGTTCTTTTGTAAGGTGTAAGATGTTTATCACTGGATTAATCAATATTCCCGTGTTTCAACCATGGTAGTACTCAGTGTTCAATTGTTGTTCCTCAAATGTACTTGAATGCAGAATTCAGAGAGGGCACGGTACAACCTGTGCTATTAAATGCGCGATTAATCGGTGATTAATCCCCCCAATTAATCGCTATGCACTATTGGTCCGAATATTTAAAATCCGATTAACAATTCTTGAAGCTATAGCTGAATAAATCGCTTAATTATGCCGATTAGGGGGATTATTCGTCCGATAGTTGATACCGATTATCCAAATAAAGTGGTTGTACCAACTGTTAAAAAATAATTATGCATAAATAGGGGGTTTATAGGTTAGTCTTTAGTCGTTACTCGTTACTTCATGAATGGAAACAATGGATTGTCTTCTCTTTGTATATGTCACATAAAGTTGTTTTCTCTCTTTCTCTGTCTTTTTAGTTTAAGGACAAACCTGAAATTGGGACTTATGTTTGGTTGTTAGATATTACATGTTTCAAACAAGTTGTCCAGTACCCACATAATTACTTATGTTTACTCTACAATCCTAATTTATTAGTATGTATATGTTTGTGTGTTAGTTAATATGTATACCGATTAAATCCCCGGTTTGATCCTGATTAAGCGATTAATCGGTAATCGCCCCTAAGCCGATTAGTTTGTGAAACCGATTTTAACAGCCCAGGGTACAACAGCACTGGACTCTACAAAATGGTGTATATGCTTGGGAATTCCACTTTAGAAGGGCATTCTTTGAACGAGAAATGGAGGAAATATCATCTTTCATACATCGAGTTTCAAAGTCAATGCAAGCAACAATGATAACAGATTGTGGAGAGGCAAACAAATACCATTCTCAATTAAGTCTATGTACGACCTCATTGAAGAAAACCGACTTAATGAGCTGCAGATTTGTTTCGACAACTTTCCAGTTAAAAAGGTATGGCACACACGAGTTCCTACAAAAATTGGGTTCTTTGTTTGGTCTCTACTGTGAGGAAGGATACTTACCATGGACAATCTAAAGAAGAGGGGTATGAGTATGGCCAATAGATGTGTTACATGTGTATTATGTCAGATCGAGGAGGAGAACATTGCACACTTATTTATTGATTGTGTTGTTGTTAGGCAATCTGGGAATGGTTTCACAACTCAGTTGGTGTTAGTTGGGTGGCTAGAAGCACTATACTTGAGATGTTGAATCAGTGGAAGGGAAGGAATCTCAGTGTGGTAGGAAGACAAATCTGGAAGCTTCTCTTTCGTGTTATATGTTGGGAGATTTGGCTTGAAAGAAGTAGGGGCTTTTTGAAGAGAAAATCAGAACCAAGGAGCAAGTATTGATCTCAGTCATCACTACTGTGTGGAATTGGACCTTTTCTTTGCGGCTATGAAAGGAATTACACTAGTAGATGATATGATATGTAATTGAGTGTGAAAAAAAAGTAGTGATCACTAAGACATGTAATCTGTAATGGGCTTTGTGTTATACCCTCTATCACCCCTTTCAATATAATAGTGTTTTACTGACCAAAAAGAAAAAAGAAAAGTACTCAGTGTTCCTTTCTTGTTATGGATTTTATTATGTGAAGAAGAGTATTCAAAAGAAGGCATGTAAGAACTCCGGAAGATATAAATTGAAGAAAAACACTTCATATGAGAGAACCTAAATCCTCCTTCTCTTCCCTCCTGTCAACTAAAAAAGGTCTATGTATAGAATAAAGCTGACTTGTCTGCCACGTAGTTCTCAGTAGTCAGTACCACCTGATCTTCTTCAACAAGCAAACCAAATCACACTCCAAAACACCTTTCATTTGATGAAATCTACCTATTATTCTATACCGTAAAAATCAACGATAAAATATTAAATTACCTGTTACATGTAGCGATATCGTTTATCTACTTTACTTTTTTCTCTTAGAAAGTCTGAGATGTAAATCTCACTTCCTCTATGTTCACAAAAGTGTCATCTCAAATTCATACGAGATTGGAACTCGGTTTTTGATTCTTTTCATTTAAAGCAACTTTCCAAATTTAATTTTTTCTTCTTTATATCAGGGAGCATTGCGAATTATATGAAGCTCTTGGAAGTTGATTCTATGTATCTACCTGTCCCTGTGAATTTCATTTTCATAGGGTTTGAAGGAAAAGGGAACCAAGGTATGTGGTATTTGTTTCAGTTTGTTGGTTCAACAGCTTTGTTGTAACTATTCAACTCATTTTATTTATTTATCTATATGCTTTCATTTTCACATCAACTTTAGAGTTCAAGCTTGGTCCGGAGGAATTAGAGCGCTGGTTCCTGAAAATTGATCACATTTTTGAACATACGCGAGTTCCACATGTTGGAGAGACTCTTACTCCATTCTACAAAGTAGTCATAGATAAAGTTCATCGTCACCATCTTCCCATTATCAGTCACATAAACTACAAGTAATGTTTTCGTGCTTCTACCATTTCTTTAACGATTTAACCTTTATGTTTAAAAGCTAGGTTGAGTTGTTGGGTACAATGTACTTGAAGGTCAACCGTACATGTTATATAATAGATTCGAAAGTTTTGTTTAGGATACTTAACAATCATTTGAACTGATTGTATTCTGTTCTCATAGTATGTTTGCTTCCTGTGTAACCAGTTTTTCTGTTCATGCCATACAAATGGGAGAGAAGGTTACATCTGTTTTTGAGCACGCTATCAAGGTCTTATCCCGCAAGGATGATATATCTGACACAAGGTAGAAATGATATTGTATCCTTCACTTCAACTCTTAAATATAACAAGGTAATAGTTATTGTGAAAACATCTGTCAAGTAGCAGCATGGATGATATTCAATTGAACTCTTAGTCACTATAACTCCCTAGAACAATACATTGTCTCTTGGTTATGAGTTGAAAATTGAGAAATACATGTCACAGTTCGACATAGATATCATCTAAACTTAATAGTTTACAAACATTTTATTTTCTGTTTGATAAAGATGATCCTGAGCACCAATCGATATTGAAGATCAATTGCAAGAAGCACAAGATCTATTGCACTAATGTGAGCTGCCCTTTTTTCAGTTGATCTTGAACATTTCATCTTAACTTAAGATCGATTGCAAGTGCCTTAAGGCCTAATGCTCACGCTTACTTACTGTAAAGGTAAAGGGAGTTGGCAGGCAGAGCTGGAATGCCGAGGAGCTGGTTTAGTTCAAGGGGAGTGGCCTTTTAGTAAGTGTAAGGACAAGAAAAAATGCGTCCTCAGACAAGGCCCCGTTTACCGGGGGGGGGGAGGGAGGGATGTGGGCTGTGGTATATATATATATTTGTTCGCTTATATAACTTTGCAATAAGCTAAACTAAAATATGGGAAAGTGATGACCACCCTCTTGGAACCAAACCACACATCTCTAGGGGAAAAATCATTCATCTTACATTTGTAGATGTTGTAAGATCAGTTTTCACTTTTTGTGAAGAATTCAACATTTTCTATCTTGCCTCAGCTTTTCCTGCTTCTGTTGCATTTTTTGCACTCTTTGTGATTAATGTGATCTTCATGGTTGGCAAGTTACGTATCTGATTGCTTTTAATGGTCATGTCTACAGGGATGATGAATCTTCTCTTTGGCAAGTAGACGTCGATATTATGGAATTACTTTTCACAAATCTTGTTGAATATCTTCAAGTTGACGATGCCTATAATGTCTTTATTCTGAACCCCAAACGTGACCCTAAAAGACTTAAATATGGGTATCGGTGAGTAATTTTTTCATATGAAGCCTTTATTTTGTTATTAAAGGTTAGTGATACCTTCATTGTTGGCCAAACTCTTCTGTAAATGGGATCTAAAATTTATATTTAGTATGAACTTGTTCTAACTTTAAAAAAATGAAAACAAACTTTGTCTCCAACATAGTATACAAAACGTCCTGAAGTATCCTAAACTATTGTAATATAAGTATTTAGTTTGGAGTCACTGACATGATACTTGGTCCACATATCCAAACTGTTCAAATTTAGATAAATTCTTGATTCTTGAAAGTTTCGTAAATTCCGAAAACCTTTGTTATTAGTGCATAAAATATTAAGATACCATATGCTAGAAAATGGTGTTTATTGTTTAAAAGAGGGTGGGGGGGGGGGGGGGGGGGAGTGTGCTGTGAAACATGGTTGTCTGTGGACACAACAAAATTGAACGGTGAAAGAAGCAAAAGAGAGGACGAGAAGCAATAACTGGCATCTAGGCTTGCCGGAGAGGCCCTTTTCCAGTAATGATGACTCTAATTTATGGAGGTCTGTCATGTCAATAAAATAAACATGAGAGGATGCCTCTTCACACCGAGACAACAGAAATCAGTAAATATTTAATGCTCCCACTTACTGCAACCAAATCGTGGGATCAAATTTCATTTATCTTTCTACATGGAAATGGAAATTTAGATGATGCTTATAACTTATTTGTGCAAACAAATGCTCACCGAATGCACATGAAAAGTGAAGACAAGGAATACTTTATGCTTATTGAGAATAACAACACCTTTCTGTGGAAGCCATTCAGTGATGTTTACATACATATTCTAGGTTTCTCATTTCTCTTCGCCCTCCAATATTCTTACATTCTGATTCACAATAATGATGGAATGGTTCAATCAAAGTGTTCTTTATGATAGTTGGGGATTGAGGTCTTGATATATATGCTTATACTCATGCTAGTTTTTAACTGATTCTGTTTGCTTGTAAACGAATATATTTATTTGAAATTACCATGTTTAACTTCTTTCATCAGCATTCTATTTGCTGATATAGCGATCATTTAACAAAGATGTGTACTTGTTGCAGGAGAGGTTTATCCGAGTCAGAAATAAGTTTTCTTAAGGAGGTACTATCAACTATCAAGCTTACATTTGGTTTCAGAGGCATTTTTTAAATCTAAGTTTCATTGCATATTTGTTTTACAGCTTGTCAAGTTTATAATGTTAAGCATATTGGCATGTCATGTACATTCTCTGATCTGAAATAGTTTTTGAAACTTTCCAATTGGTTGGAGTATTCTTGTGTGTACCGGTGGGCGGTGGCCTGTATCTTACGACACTCATGACAGTTAGTGTTCAACCTGTGCTATATAACAGTAAATATTTGTGGGTGCATGGATCCTGCACCCACAATACTCACCAGAGCAGGCGGGCCTATAGAATGCCATAAAACTGCTGTTTTGATGGTACAATAAGATCCTTTCTTCTCTTATATGAACTAGAGAAAGCTTCCCATACAAAGTTAAATTTTAGATAAAGTTGCGGCACTAAACTTTAACGTATAACACTTGCGATTTTTATGTGGTTATAATCTCTCATGGAAATCATCCTCACAAGAAAAGAAATTGTTCTTTGATTTTTTGAAAATTTGTCAAAAGAGGGTCCATAGTTGATTTTTTAAGCTTCAAATTCACCTTTTTAGAAAGCTATACATTTATATATCCGACTGTAGCCTTTAATGCACAATGGAGCTGCCAGGTTTTCACAGTTTCTTGTAGGGGTGGCAGTTTTGACACGGACCCGCTAACATGACCCGAACACAACCCGCTTTTAACGTGTTTGGTTTGGTTATTTACCTACTTCGGGTCATTATTTTATTTGACCCGCTTAAAACCCAATCTAAATGGGTCGTGTTCAGGTCTGACACGCAAACACGAATAAACCCATAAACAACCCGACAATATTTCGGCTTTACGAATCTTCTTCTCCTAAATCAGCAAATTCTTCATCTTCTTAATATTACACTTCCCTTTGTTTTGTCGTCTCCAACCATGAAAACCAAAACCCATGAACAACAAACTGATAAAAAACCATTTAAAGATCAATTTTCAAATCAACCGAAAGAGAAATCAAGTTATCTAGAGAATCAAAAAGTAGTTGTTGAAGAAGGGAAAGAGAAACAACAATCAACAATAGGGTCAGCTTCTTCTTCTTTGAAAACCCTTGAAACTGAAACCAAAACCCCTGAAGAAATGGTAAAAAATCCATAAAAAATCAATCTTTACTGGTTTCAGAGTAACCCAAAGAGGAATCAAGTGATGAAAAGAAAGAAAAAGTTGTTATTGAAAAAGAAAACGAAGTGAAAGAGAAAGAATCAACAATGGGGTCATCTTCTTCTAAAACCATTGATAGTGAGACCAAAATCCCTGAACAGATTGGAATGTTTGGGCATATAGGCACATAGGAACAATTATTGAGTTGTTAATACAGATTAATGTGTTATTGAAACATTCAAATAACAGTATATCAAGTGAAAAAAAAATTAAAATTAAAATTAATTGGCGTGTCAACCGTGTCGGGTCATATAACCCGCTAAAGAAAGAGGGTCGTGTTTGGTTGACCTGTTTCATAACCGGGTCATATACGTGTTGATCTGTTTTGACCCGCAACCCGGCACGCACACGACACACACACGTCCCGACCCATTTGCCACCCCTAGTTTCTTAACATGATGACATCTTTTGGCATTTGCAAGAATGGAGACACAAGATAAAAATGCCTTGCCTGATCACTCTAAAGCCTTCTACTCAAGTTATTCCACTGCCACCACAGTAGTTCAAAAGTTAAGTTGGGAATACCATTTCTTATACTCCTAGAAGTTATACAGAAGCCCATCATGGAGCTAAGAAAAACAATATTTTTTTTTTGTTTGAGATGTAAGAAAGCATAATTAGGTGAAGAACAAAGTCAAGGAGGCACGGCTCCTTTTTTACTCTCCAGACATGGTAAGCTTATATACGTATCATGTCATCGAAGAGTATCGAAGTTACATGATCATGTGTTAAATATAGTTCTACCTTGCACTCTTGCATTACATCATAGATTTTGCCTGTTATTTATTATCGATGCTTTCATTTTGGGTATGTGTTGTATGCCTTTTCGTTTTGATAAACCTGGCACCCTGTTCTTTTATAATATGTGAAAAGGTGTAGTTGAGGTTATGTTCCAGATGTAAGTCCTTGAATTGCCTAATCATGCTCATAAAATTGTCCCTGATCACGTCTAGCAATTTTAGAACTTCAATTAGGAAACTATCAGGTCTTGGTGTCTTAGGCTGTTCGCCTCCCAAGATTTTCATTTCCTCCTGAGATTGAACCCACGACCCATTGAGCACAGGCCCAGAAGTATGGGAAAAGTGTAGTTGCGATCACAGTTCACACACACTTTCTGTATATATGGCAAAAAGTGTAGTTGGGTTCACATGCATTTTGTATTTATACTGTATTTTTCATTTTTCAGTGTTTTCTTTGTATTCACATTGACGTTTGTTTTACAGAATAAAGAATTGCAAGCAAAAATTCTCCAGTCAGGAAGCATTAAGGAAAGTTTTGGTAGGCAACAAAATTTTCTGTTTATTTAATGTTAAATCTTTTAGTTGCACACCATTCTTCATTCTAAATTCAGTTAGGAATATTGTTTTCAGCTTTTGATAAGATCAAAAGACCTTTATATGAAAAGCATCCAATGACAAAATTTGCCTGGACAACAACTGAAGACATCGATACAGTAAGTATTAATCTTTTTTTTTTTTTTTTTTTTTTTATCATTGTTGATATCCAAATAAAGAAACAGCCACAAAATATACATACTATTCAGTTTTCATTGTTGATCTGTAATTTTTAACTGTTTGGAAGTTCTGTGGCATATCGATAGTTGTTAATGAATGATAAAATTGAGCACAAAAACTTGTTTCTGCTTTGTAACTTGGAACTCTCATTTATTTCACTGTATGCTTTTCAGCAAGAATGGTCAAACAGCTGTATTGATGCCTTGGATAACTTTGAGAAATTACATCAAGGAAAGGACAGCTCTGCTATCATACACAGCAAAGTTGTACAGGTAGTTAGATACATGACAAACACGCTGGCTAAAGGCTATATGCAGCGCAATGATGAAATAACTGAGTATTTTCTTCTGGGAGCATGTTGTATAGTAATTTATTTTCCTTGCTCTTATTTAGTTGATGAATGGGAAGAGTGAAGATTTGAAGCTCCTCCTTGATAAGGAGTTAAAAGCAGGGGCATTTGCTGGTCTTCATTCAGAGTGTCTGACGGACACATGGATGGGAAGAAATAGGTTCGTATGTATACATTAATATAATATTCTTGGGTGCATTCAGAACATTTTTTGAGGCTTGGTTTTATATTGCGTGTTAGGTGGGCATTTATCGATTTGAGTGCAGGCCCTTTCTCTTGGGGTCCTTCTGTTGGTGGAGAAGGTGTTCGCACACAATTTAGTTTGCCAAATGTTGAAAAAACCATCGGTGCAATAACAGGTACAGGCACACAGTTGCTGGACCTGTTGCATTTTTTTTTTGTTTTGTCCGTGGAACATGCATAATCTTATAGAGCTTGCATGATTTGAAGTTTCCCCAGTTTCTGATCAATTAAATAGATATGTTATTAGTCGAGCTAATGAAAATAGGATGCATATTTAGTAATGCGACTTGGTAAGTGGGTTGCAGTTCTTTGTCACGGATGTAGTGCCAAGTATCTGTTTTTATCTAGACCTTTTCTAGGAAAAGCTCTTAAGAGTACAATTTAGTGTTGTTTATGTTGAAACTATTAATTTTGCTAAAGTTGCATGGAACTTTGTTGGGCTTTTAGATTTTTGTGTTATTGGAACATATATCTAATGTTTTCCTTATTTCTAATTATGAACTATTGTAATCAATTTAAAGAAAAAGATATTTTCATTACAAATTATATTTAATTATTCATGTTTACAGTTGTATTAGCTTATTTTGTAAGTACACTTTCAACTTATAAATCCTCCCGAGGATGTTAAGAAACTCTTGAATAACATTTTGAACACATTCCTCCACTAAGCTATTATGTTTCTGTGTAGTTTATATTGGATTAATGTTTTTTTCTTGGTTTTATGTTGTTTATATAGTTAAATCTTTCTGCTAGAAGCTAATAACATTAAAATTGTCTTCTGGTCTCCAGAAATAAACGAGGAAGAAGCTGAAGATCGTCTGCAAGGTGCAATTCAGGAAAGATTTGCAGCTTTGGGTGATGTATGACCTTCATCTTCTTACACTCAATTTTAGTGTTAAATTGAGTATGTATACAAACCTGATTGCATCTTGCTGAGAGTGTCGGTAAAGGTCTCTGATTTATTATAGAGCGAAGCATTGAGTATTGGGTTTTACAGTCTTTCGTTGAAAAACAAAATGTCTACCTCTTTACCATGTCTTAGAGAAGCTATAGCCCTTCAAACCCTACATCTAATTGAAAAGGTTGAAAATCCACACAGAGGCATGCTTGAGGTAGCCTTGCTTTGAACCTTGTCAAGGTAAAAGATAGGGCCTTGGTTTCATATTTCATATGGCATATGCAGTGTGCTCATAACTTGGATTCCTTCCTTTATGCGTGAAACTTGGAGTCTCGAATCAGATCTTTTTTGTAATTGGTAAAGATACCCTACCTTGTAGCCTTCAGAGTTCAGAATACTTGCTTTGCTTGTATGTAAAACTAGAAGCTAAATCTAAAAGGGCTTTTGCACAGACGATCAATTAATCTTGAAACAAAGAAAGTGATGATGAAAAACAAATTCATTGAAACTTCATTTATTACTATTAGTTTAATTATCTTTCATTATTTGTCTTGACTGCATTAAGTATTATTTTGTTTACTGAGTCGTTCTTCCAATTTACGCAGAAGGATCACCAGGCCATTGATATACTATTAGCAGAGATTGATATTTATGAACTTTTCACATTCAAACACTGCAAAGGAAGAAAAGTAAAGCTTGCTCTTTGTGAAGGTGATCATTATTCCCATAATCCCATCCATTATACAACCCTTTATGTGCTTAAATTTTTTGTTGCAAGGGCTTGTGAATGTGGGTGTAGATGTGTCCTAAATTAGATTAATTTGTTTCCTCAAGCATAGGAATGACACTGTTTTCGTGTATAAACAAATTTGTTTCCAAACCTTAAAAGAGAAGAGTATAAACAAAATAAAAATGGTCTTTTACAAAAATGGAGTAACATTCTGACACCACAAAGAAACGAGGGAGTGAGAATGGAGGCACAATTTGGAAATAAATTTAGTAGGTGTAAATTCAATCTTGAAGCCAAAAATTCCTGAGTAGCCACAAACCGCTGCTCGTATAGAGCAGAGACATGCGGTACACTTGTTATTTGGAACATCTTGATAGCAGTATGGCAAGATCTGAGAGAGTTTACTACATAAAACGGTGATTCATTTTTTTATTTTTTTTATTTGCCTTCTTTTTGCACATGGGGAGAACGGATACTGAGTAATTGCTCTTCAACAATGAAATCCATTCTCGTATACACAAATTTGAATGTTGTCACCCAAACTGCCTTGATCTTTCTCTCAAACCATGCTGCCATGGTGTCAGGGTCTGTAAAAGCATGCTCTGACTTATTGGAAATCCAGATCCCCTCTACCAATTGAATGTTGAGTTATATTACGACTGAGGCTGTAAAACTCAATGAGATGTCAATTCTTCAAATGGAGATCTCTAGTTTGGTATTATTTTGTGCCTTTTGTCTTCCCACTGAGGCTCACTTTTCTAGACTCCCTCTAAGCGTCTCCTTGATGTTGAGAAAATAGTCTGGAAAGCACCGTTTTATTTCAACTTTGACATGCAATGTCTTAATTGAGCTGTATAATTTTTCAGAGCTTGATGAAAGGATGCGAGATTTGAAAAACGAGCTCCAATCTTTTGAGGGCGAGGAGTATGATGAAAACCATAAAAAAAAAGCAGTGGATGCATTAAAACGTATGGAAAACTGGAATTTGTTCAGTGATACTACTGAGGTATGCTATGTAATCTTTCTTTCGTCATTTTTTGTAGAAGGTTTTTATTAATGCAAACTCTTAACGGTTTGATATGACTACTTTTGCTAAACGAACTCCATATTAAATGTCATTATGTAATGTCGTTTCTGATAGATTTATCCTGAACATATGTGAATTTGAAATGTCTTATATGTTGAGTCTTCTTGTCATGTAATATTTGTTTCTATCCAGGAGTTCCAAAATTACACTGTTGCTCGTGATACTTTCCTCGCTCATTTGGGCGCGACATTGTGGGGTTCTATGAGGCACATCATATCACCCTCAATCGCTGATGGGGCATATCATTATTATGAAACCTTATCTTTTCAATTGTTTTTCATTACTGCAGAGGTAAAGGTTTGTTGTTAAGTTGAAATCTGTTTTCATATATTCTAGAGTTCTGTTCATTGTTATCTTATTGATGCAGAAAGCTAGGAATATCAAACAGCTACCTGTGGATCTCCAGGCTCTTATGGATGGACTTTCCTCTTTGGTGTTACCATCTCAAAAAGTCGTGTTTAGTACACATATGTATGTAGTCTATCTTTTTTGCTGAGTTCAATTTTTGCTCTAATTATAAATCCATTTCATTATAGTTACATGGTAAATTGTGGTTGCATAACCATGCGACTTATTCCTCATGCTTTGTATTAAGTTTCCATGTGAAACGAGCTCAGAATTTCCCTCTCGAATTCACACTGAACTGAATAGTTTCCCTTTCAAACATTTTCTACCATCAATTCATTAATAATGATGAAACTATAGGTTGCCACTTTCTGAGGATCCTGCTTTGGCAATGGCCTTTTCGGTGGCCCGACGTGCTGCAGCAGTTCCAGTTTTGCTTGTTAATGGGACATATAGAACAACTATTCGTTCCTACCTTGATTCCTCCATTCTCCAACACCAGTTGCAGAGGTTAAGTAACGAGGGTGGACTAAAAGGTATTCTACCATAGAAAATCTGACTCTTCTCTCTATATTGTCATAAATATATGTATTAGCATCTATTTTAAACAATGACTAGGGCGTTGGTAGACATTATTGCTATCCCTTTGGAGTTTGGACCCTCAATTGGGGATTACTAGTAGAGTTGATGGGACTGTGGGGAAGGAAGACCGGCTACAAATTGCTCTTAGCAAGGTTCAAAACGTGATAGCATCAAAGAAATCCTCTAATCAGGCAGGGAAGATTCAGTTTCTGAATGAAGATTAATTGTCTTATGTGGAATGTTAGAAGCTTAAGAGATACGTGGAATTTTTACTAATCAAGAAACAAAGCTTAGGGAGATAAACCAGGCGCGAGTTAGGTCTCTGTGGGGGCATTAGTACCAATGGGATTTGACTCCCTCATTGGGCAAATGACAATGGATTATAATATCTTGGGTTGGAGACAAGATTGAAGTTGTGGAGATTTGACAGGGAGCAATTTAGGATTCAACAGGCGGGGCAATTTGGTGATATAAGCCTTTCAAACTAACTTCAATATGGAGATTAAGGGTGCATCCAAAGTCAGATTATCGACTTGGTGTATTTCTTGGGAAGGGCTGAAGACAAGGGATCAGCTCAAGAGCAATGGGGTTGATGTGCCAGTGATTCCAAGGCGCTGGTATTGGTTGCTGGAGAATGAAGACGGGAAGAATCACAGTTTGGGGAGCTAGTTACCAACTGGAAGGGGTTGCTAATCTCCTAGTAAAGGCTAGCAGCTGTGACGTGTATTTTTTTTTTTTTCTGTTACTTTCTGTTGGAAGTAAGGGTATTGTAGGCTTTAGGTGTGTAGTTTAGTCCCACATAGCTTAGATTACCCTTACTTTCAGGCTGCAAGGAATTCCCTCACATACCCCTTGTAGCTGTTTGTAAACTTCTTTCTCAAATCACTAAAAGTTTTATCCAGAAAAAAAAAAAATCTCGGAGGAAAAAATGAAAGTTTTGGGGATGTTATGTTTCCAAATAACATGGTCCATAGAATTAGACTGCCTGTGTATTATACCCCATAGAGGGGTAACTGGGTAAGTAAGCACATGTAAAGAATAAAGAAATACCAGATGTGTCCTACTAAAGAATTTCCCAAATCTATATACTGACGATGATTGTAGTCTATACCTTCCCAATTCCAACTGCCCAAGAATCTATTGAGTATACACACCCTGCTGGCACCGTCCCTATTGGATGTACAAACACGGCCTTCCATTTTTTTCCACGACCCGAAATAATCATGTTTTGTTGTCAAAACCCAGGTGATCATGCCAGTTTACCGCAATACCTTCAGCTTTAGTGTACGAATAATGGTTACAGTTAACTTTATATGTGAGTGCTAAGTGCTAACAGGAAACGTTTTGAAAGAGGAATACAGTTGGATTCACATGTTTTTGCTTATATTTGTACTATTTTTTCGCAGATTATCCCAAATAGTGGATTTAACTTTCTACACCTTTTTAAATTACAATCATTGCTCATTGGTATCCCATTGTAGTCATTTGAATATTATCTTTCAATCTTTCATCAATCAGTATGGAGAACTATACTGCTGCTTGTATACACAATATCCCACGTCACTTCTTTTGTGTTTATTTTTGTTGTATTCATGATCTTGGATTTTGTTTCAATAATACAGGAATGCATGCACATAGCAGGTCTACACTCGAAGTTCCAATATTTTGGTTTATACACAGTGATCCACTATTAGTTGACAAACACTATCAAGCAAAAGCACTTACAGACATGGTGATTGTTGTCCAGTCAGAACCAGTATCTTGGGAAAGCCATCTACAGTGTAACGGGCGGTCACTTTTATGGGATTTGAGGTAGAAACTCTGCATAGTTATTTCTTTCAAACTAATAAAATTTAGGCACATTTTTGAAATCCTTCCCATGATCATTCAGATATGATTTAGTTCGACACATAGATGAAACTATCGCCAAGATTAGCGGAATTTGTATGAATTATGCAGTTTTGTCGGATTTTGTGTCGAATACCCATTGGCGTGAGAAACTCACCACTCTGCTGGAAATTTCGCCATGAATAGCGGAATGTTTGTGAATTTGTAGAAACTTCGCAAATTGTATAGATAGATCAGATCATATATCTCTGAAAACACCATAATATATAATATCAAATTCTAGATTCATATCGATTAATCATAGCAATCAATTTTGTTTTGTTCTTCATATCACATCGCTTTAATAAGATATTCTTCAATGGATCGCACATCTGTTCTCTTTTCCTCGAAGTAATCCAACTAAAGAGATAAGAATGACTAAATATATTTCTATTCATTGAAAGTGACTTTGAAAACCCAATAAAGCGTAACACGTGACATCATATATTTTTTGGTTTACAAAACGGAAAGATTTCCTCAAAAAACTAAACATTCTGACACATAGGTTTGATATTCTTGGATCGATTTGTTTTTTTGAGTAACGAATTTCCGCCTATAAACAAGATTCTCATCTGTTGTTTGACATATATGTTTGGCCAATTGATATAAGTTTCCTGAACACGTGTTTTATTGTCAATCAAGATGACATTTTACGAATTTGTGAAGGTAATAATTTACAGGCATCTTCAATTCTTTAAAAAGCAACATGGCAGCCTGATGAAACTGCTGACACTGAACAACAGAACAAATAATTTCATATTTTGCGAGGCCAAGGTTCACAACTTTTGAGTAATCACTTTTATGGTAGTATAGTTTAGACAACAGCTTTAGATGCTTTGCGAAAAAACATTTGAAATACTGTGAGTTGGGGTGTGTATGTTGTCGTGACTTGAGACCTTTTAATAAAATATATTAAATAGAAACATTGGGGGCTGTGATATGCATGCTGTGGGGATAGAGTAATCACCCTTATCAGTACTGTGCTTTTTTTTTTTTTATGTTAAAATGTACGGTGTAACATAAGGGCCTTTTGATAGTTTAATTAATAGGGCTGCATGTATGACAAGGTTCAGAAATAGTCTCTGTACAAACTTCTCTGATGGTGAAAAAATGAGGGGATGGATGAGTCTGAATGTTGTCTAACAAGTTGATTTTATTCAGGAGACCAATAAAAGCTGCTTTAGCTGCTACTGCTGAACACCTGGCCGGTTTGCTTCCCCTTCACCTTGTCTACAGTCAAGCCCATGAAACTGCAGTAGAGGTATGTTTCTTGTTTTGACTTTTTGATATGGTTTACATTTGAGTTTGTTGCAGGGTCACAAACATAAGTCTCGATAAAGACATTGGGACTTTTATTTATTATATGTTTATTCTTTTGAATGTCAACATGCTTAAAAGCAGTCTTAGCAAAGATCATCATTTGTTCCTGCCTCAGTCTACGTGACTTTTTCTCTGTACATACAAAACTTGAAATGGCAACTAATGGGGAAACGAAATAGAAGTAGTGTCACTGAAATCATAATAAACGAACGAGGAACATGGTCCTACGGTCCCACCTATGTGAAGTTCATAGTTCACCAACTTACATGCATACACGGTACATATTTTGCCTTAAATTATATGAGTGAAATATTTGCATTACAGTCTTCAAATATGACAACTGTTCCTTCCAAGATGTACTGAGCATGTATTTGTCTAAAATGATATTGATGACCTTGTCAAGTGCTAGTCTCATCACCTCATTCATAAGTTGTGTGAAAGTGGCCCCGAAAAACAGGTCTCATTTAGTCTGTCAAAAGTTTTGGTTTGCTGTTATTGTTGTATAGTCTGCCATATAACATATCCTCTTTTTATTTTATTTGAACTGCTTTCTCTTTTGCAAATACAGTACTCTCTCTCTTTTGAAGTGACAATTTTTTTTTTTTTTTTTTTTTTGGAAATCTAAATAGGATTGGATATGGTCAGTAGGGTGTAACCCTTTATCCATCACCTCTCAAGGATGGCATGTCTCACAGTTCCAGTCGGATACGATGGCTCGGAGCTACATTATTACAACACTTGAGGAATCAATCCAACTTGTCAATTCTGCAATTCGTCTTCTTGTCATGGAGCAGACAAGTATCCTAAGCTTTAATATTTATCATTGGTACCATATCCCTGTGATTGCATGAACTTGTGTTCTAAGCTTTTTGTCTTCAAGGATATGGAAATATGTTTACGTGATTTTTTCTGGCCGTCAAGACAAACGGTGTAACTGTATTGATTGTATACTAGTGTGATAAAGAATATCACACTAGAAGCCAAAAAAATACTAGTATGTGTCAGTGTGCATAAAAAATTACATTAAAATTCTGCATTGTCAAAAAATTACTAGTATCACACAACAGTTTATAGCCTATTGCCCATTGTCAAGCAACTCCCCAGTACCAACATTCAGTCCAACTTTGCATCTAAATTCTCCCAGGAGCCACCTTTAAAATCTGAACAATAGGACAATCTAAGAAGAACTGTTGAACTGTTTCACTATTCTGACATCAGAAATACCTCATCACCAAGATCATTCTTCTGTGCTGCAGATTGTCGATTGTAAGTATTTTTCTCCAAACTAAAGGCCATATGAAGAAACAGATCTTAGTGGGGGCCTAGAACAACCGTTCCTTTTAGAAAATTAAGTAAGCCATAGAAGCTATTTTGTCCAAAAATATGTTTGTAAGAATTGCTGTTGGCCAAAGCAAGTAACCTGGTTACTTATCATATTGCATACCCAGACTTATTATATCAATCTTAGTAAGTATCAATGATAATGTGTCTATGTTTGACAAAACTTAGCGACCTTGTCAATTGTAAATCACGGTATACTTCAACTATGAAGTACACTGGTTAAATGTCAAATGTCAAATGACTGTGACCTTGTCTCCAAAATTAAGAATTACTTTGATTTACTTTTCTTGCTCGCAATGGACATATTACTCATTTCTTATGTTGGAATGTCGTACTGACATAATTGTCGAATCTTGGCTCCGTGTGTGGCATACGCCGATTAAGCTAATTTATAATCTTTTACAAGTGGACTTAACACAAGCCAGCTGTACAGACATTTAAGCTCTTTCTATTCCAGGAGCGTGAGCTAGTAAATAAACACAACTTAGTAACTGGCCTTTGGAGAAGAGTAAGTGCTACTTTTTCACTGACGATTTCCCGAAAGTTGTGTTTTTTGGTTTTGTTTCTTGTCTTTCTGGATTTCAAATTCTTTTGATAATTTTGGTACAGTAAAGATGAAATTGTTTCTCTCTGCAGATCTCAACTGTGACTGGAGAGCTGCGCTATATGGATGCCATGCGATTGCTACCTACCCTTGAGGATGCATCCAGAGGGTAAGGCACCTAGCCTTTATCAGTTTGTTTTTTATGGTTGAAGGAATTGGCCAACCTCTTAAAATTTGAGCTTTACTGATTTTAAAATACTGAAGTAGGGTGGTTGTTATGACTTTATGGGGCAAGTCATTGGTATTTAAGATGGCATAGTTAGAAATTTAGCTTTTTCTCTCAACACGCTTCAGTGTATGATAAACACCTTGCAAAATTTTGTATGGAACGTGACGTGAGATCTGGATAGGGATATTTTATATGCTGTGACAACAACTGTAGGCCTTTCAGTTTTGTCTATTATGTTGGTGTGTTAAAAGAATATTTTATAATTATGTCGAAAATAACATCAACAACCTTCACTTAAGCACGACCATGTCGAATCGAACTCCTTTTACAATGAACTCATGTGTGACCCAATGCCATATCACTGTTTTAGTTATACACATGAGCTGCTGTAACCTAGCTGCCTTCTCTTCATATATCCTTCTGGTTTATTCAAGCCAAACAACACTTACCAAAAAACAAATCTGACATCTGAAGGTCTGGCAAGAACTTCCTAACTGGCAGTCAATACTCAATACACGAGATCACCAAATCATTTCATCTTACTCTTCTTACATACCTCCATCAGGAGGAAGAAGAGGTTTACTTCTAAACGCATAAGTCCTCCCACTACAAAGTCCAAGAAAAGACGAGAGACTGATCTTATTGACTTATTCTTTATTGCGCATCATACATCTGTTAGTGCATAATGTTCCTGGTTTCTTGTGTAGATTATCACTTACACCTTGAGGTGCTTTTAAAGATTACTTATATACTTATATATTACATATATCATAGTTTAGCAACACAGATTATTTAGCCAAAGGCTCGGAAAATTAAGTCCATTTCTGTTCTTTTTATAGACCTTGACATGTTTTTTTTACCGTTGAAACAAATTTCATTAAAAAGTGTGAGAGGTTCACACTAGCCCATAATACAACTTGATTAACTCAGTGTACATGAAAATTGGTAAAGCCCTTGAAGCACTTTATCAACTTGCCCACTCTCAATATACCTACAAAAGATCTGCCCATCAGACCTAATTGATATAACATACACCCGATTAAATTCCAACTTGCAAGATTAAAATACATTGGAAAGTCTGCCCTTTCTGATCCTTTCACACACACTGTTGTGGCCCATTCTTCTTTTTCACTCTTATTTCCTGACGGATTTGGTTATTACAAGCTCTAAGGATATCCAAGGCAGATGCACCTCTCTCTACTTCTATACACATATCTTTCCCAACACCAAAGCAGAATTCAATTCCATCCCTGCTTCATGAGTTTCCTGAACTCTTGAAACGTTCTTAACATCGTTGGAAACAGCTTGTTCCGACCCAGCGTCCTCTGCATTCATCGGAAACAGTTTGAGAGACTGAAGTGGTTTTTTAGACGTAAGAGTCTGAAGTTTGTTGTGAAATGGTTCAACTATAATCAGTTATGGCGATGGAATAGTTGGAAATTCTTATGTCTTTTAATTGAGTAACATGTTTCCCTACAGATCTCCTTAAGGAAAGATATTTGTTACTTTAGTTATTTCATTTTATGTTTCTTTTATATTCAGTTGCCTAATTTAGGAATTTCTTGGTTAGGGAGGTATCCAGTTAGAATTAGGGTTTACTCTATACAAAGACTTGTAAGTTGTAACAATAGCTCCTCTGTTTTTGAGTTTATATTGAAATAAATATAAGTTGATTTTAGGGTTCTTAATGTTTTGTGCGTTATTTTGAATTCATCTTCTACTGGCATAATTTCATTACTTAGGTAATTAGAGCTTAGGATCTCCTTAAAAACCCTGAAGAAAAAAAAAACTCAACAAGATGGTCAACAAAAAAAAGAGAGCAAGTTTGCCCTCTCCTTGAAAATTTAGTGTAGAGAATGAATCAACTTGTCAGGTTGGAAATTTGCTCAAATTGATGGGTGATCACCCACCAAAGTGATGCTTCTAAAAATTGTGGCTACCCAGGGAAGGGGAAAGGGTGTTGCTAGATCCAACTCTAGTGGAAGATGAAGAAACTTCAAGTGTTGATGTCTCGACTAAAAACCGGTTTGCCAAGGAGCCAAAGACAACTAGTTATTTGATAAACTATATGTTATGTGGGGCATGGATCGCTATTGTATGCAGAATGGGAACAGGTATGTAAAATGCTAGTCGAACATAGCATGGTAAAGGGGTATAGAGATTTGTGTGGTAGTAACAAATCAGAAACCTAGCAACTCCAAATTACTGGGCTAACTTTTTCTTTGCTGCACAAGATTGTAACAAATCGACATACATATATATCCACTTTCGAATTATGTATACTTGAGTAAAACTCTAGACCCTTCTTTGCTTTACTTATGGCATGCGATTCGGCAATATTTTGAATGAATCAAAGCAACACAAATAAGAATGCTAGGAACTTCGATCTAAACTGCAAACTATCAACTATTGGAACATGTGTTCTGGGTTGCAAATTGTTAGTGGGAAACGAATTCTGGTAGCACTGGTTGAACCACTGGCTTGGTGCTTGCAATGAGAAACAAGATGATGACGAGGCTGATGGCAATGGTGAGGATCCACTGCGTGGCAACCACACCCGTTCGAATGAATAATCAAAGGAAAGACATAATTTGTCAAGGTCATGGATGCCAGGGCCATGATGAAAGGTTGCACAGTTACGAAGGTGTAAAGATTGACTGTCGTTCGATTGGAGGTGCCAACTAGCAGAAACCATGATGATTTCAACTTTTCAAGTACGTAGGGACTCTATATTGCCCCCGCTTCTCCACAGCATTCTGGTTCGTGGCATTCTAAAATGCCCACATTTCAACTGATCATCGTGTAAATGTCTAATTCAACAAAACAGGTGGTTCAGATTTATCTGTTGACACTTTCTTTACTCTGTGCCATCATGAGGCATCAAAATAGATCTTCCAACGTTGATGGTTAGTTAGATGCTGATGAGTTTAATCATAGGTTGAATCAAATGGAAAAGGCTTTTGATCTTAAAAGTGTTGCTGATATCCAATTGTGAATTGTTTTTTTAACTTATTAGGTTTTTGTACCTTTAATTTTCATTTTAAACCGGGTATTTCTTCTGCTCATAAAGTCCGTACGACTTGATTTTAAATCCCATTGAACTAATTGTATCTGCAGGTTTGCGAATAATGTGAATGCAACTATTGCACTGCTCCATCCAATTCACTGCACTAAGGAAAGGGAAGTTCGAGTAGAGTTTGACATGACAACAGTACCTGCGTTCTTAATTGTGTTTGGTATTCTTTGGTTTGTATTGAAGCCAAGGAGGCCCAAACCCAAAATCAATTAGCTAAGATGAGGCGAAGGCTGAGTATAGTTCTGACAAATGTGATGAAGGCGCTCGCGAGCTGCGGTAAGAGACGCTCAGGGTTTTGTAGTGCCCATGAGTTTTTTTTTTTTTTTTTCATGATCATGATATTGCTCAGGCGATATGTGGCCCAGAGCCTTGTTGCTGCTATGGGACTGTAATGGTTGTAAAGTGCTTTTGTTCTTGTTTTAACCTCAGAAAATAGCAATGAAATGAAAGAAAAAGTTTTGTAGCTTCATTCAATATCTTTATGCTTCAGTCGAACCTCGAGATCTAGCTATTATTGTGAACCCTCTCTAACAAGGACAATGGATTGTATAACTGATTATACCAAAACTTTAGCTCTCTGCCCAACCCCTAGTTGTCCAGGGGAACCGCAGAACTCCATATACTGTGGTATACAGTCTATGCTCACAATTAATGTAATCGGTCTTGGATCATAATTTTTGCTTTTCATTTTAGAGCGAAAGGCACCCACTCCAGAAAATCTAGGGTGAGTACCCTACAGAAGATTAATGCTGAATCACAGAAAAGTTGACAAAGGATTATTGTCAAAACGGAATGATGGGGGTTTTCAATTTTTTTCAGTTAGATTTTTCTGGTCATTTTTTTGGAGGATGAGAGTGATATTTGTGGGTTTTAATCCTTCGTAGATATCGTCATAGTTCTGAAAATTGCAGAGTATTGTCATAATCTTCCTGTTAGTTATCACTTTCTAATATACTCGCAGGTCCTGAATGATAGTGTTGTTTTTCTCGACACTGAAAAAGACGGCAAAGGGGTGTGGGAGAAATACTTCTGAAAGGAGAGAAATGGAGAATACAAGTTTTCTAACCTTTTAACTTGGAAGCAGTATGGCTTGTACTCGAGCCTTCATGCTTAAACCCAACATAATCCTCCTGGAAATGTGATGGTAAGGGTTCTACTTTGTTTTCTACAGAGTTCAACATTTAATTCCATTTAGTAAAATGTGAGTTTAATTATCACAAAATTGGCAACATTTATGTCCTTAAGGAAGAACATATGATTGTTGACGTTAATAGGTGCATATTTACATTAGGAATTTTTTTAGTAGAATTTGCATGTGTTCTGTAGAAAGAGATATAAATAAATATAGATTTTTTTTTTTTTGATAGAAATAAATGAATATAGATGGAGTTGGTCATCTTTGAGTATAATGATGAATTTTTGTTGAATTATAGAAGTCTTGCACAATTTTGGCGGCTGTCATTATTTCAAAGTATTGACTGTAGCAGTTTATATATTCAAACATGTTGAATGTCTCAATCGACTACTTTCTTGTTATATCCATGAATAAATCACACTAGCTCACTAATGCAACCTTCTACATAAGGGCAAAAAAATGAAGCTCAATGTTGAGATCATCTCCACAGATACAATCAAACCATCTTCGCCAACACCCCAACATCTTAGAACCTACAAGCTTTCCCTTTTAGATCAGCGAACTGCTTCAGTTCATGTGCCCATCATTTTATTTTACTCTGCCGATGAAGACAAAAAATTTCAGACTGAAAACCTATCTGATCGTCTGAAAATATTCTTATCGGAGATCTTAACACAGTTCTATCTGTTAGGTGGTAGGATCAATGATAATTACTCAATCGATTGTAACGATGAGGGTGTTAACTTCTTCGAAGCCCGAGTTAGTAATAATCTCTCCAAAGTTCTTAGCAATCCCATACCTGATGAGCTAGAAAAATTACTTCCAAGATCAGATGACTTTTATGGATTGGGTCCAAAGGTACTATTGTCTGTCCAACTCAACATTTTTGAATGCCGAGGAATGGCACTTGGGGTATGCATATCACATAAAGCCGCAGATGCCTGGTCCTTTAGTTTATTCCTCAAGAGTTGGGCTGCCCTTGCTAGGGGTAACAATGAAATTCTAAAACCCAAGTTAGACTTAACATCGCTGTTCCCTCCTAAATCAAACATGCCATCTTTCATACCTCCCAGTCAAAGCTCAATGCAAAAGCTTGTAACGAAAAGGTTTGTCTTCGATCCTTCAAATGTAACTTCACTTAGAGCTAAATGTTCCAACAACTTATATGTTGAAGATCCCACGAGAGTAGAGGCAGTTGTTGCACTCATATGGAGTTGTGCCATGAGAATGAGAGATGATGTGAAGGTACCAACATCTATGGCAGTTGTATCCGCAAACCTGCGTGGAAGAATGGTTCCACCTCAATCTGATGTTGTTTTTGGAAACGTCGTTAGTACTACAATGGCCACATCAAGAGCAGAAAACTCTAGAGAATTGCATTGTTTGGTGCGTAAGCTACGTGAGGCAATAAGGAAAATTGATAGTGATTATGTGAAAAAGTTTCAAGTTGATGACAAGTCTTTGGCTGTTGGTTCTTCTACTGAGGCATCTGGACAAAATGCTACAGGTGAGGTGGAACTTTATATATTTACAAGTTGGTGCAGGTTATCTTTATATGAAGCAGATTTCGGATGGGGAAAGCCTGTTTGGACAAGTTTTGGCAATTTGAATTATAAGAATATGATTCTCTTAATGGATACCAAGTGTGGGAAAGGAATAGAAGCATGGATTTCCTTGAATGAAGAAGACATGGCTAGATTTGAATGTGATCCTGAGCTCATTTCTTTCACATATATATATACTAATTAAATTGAACAAGTCAAGTTCACATTATTCTTCAGTGTGTTTACTTATATTGTAATAAAGAATTCACCATCACATGGTTTCATATGCTTAGACTTTGAAATTAAGACACTTACGGTTTTTTTTTTGTTTTTTTTTTCGAAAGAGTTGAGGGTTAGGCAGACCCTGACCTGTATCATTAATATCTGAAATACATAGCACCTTCTGCAACACTTAAGTAAGGTTAATTATTAACTGGCTTAGCATATTATATAGTTTTTTTTTCTGTTGTAATCCATATCTTGGCTTTGGACATTTCTTGATTGAATCTTTCTCTGTCTCTCTATATATATGAGACTATGAGTGAGCATTACTAGGTTACCGACACACAATTTAAGTGCTAAAGATGAAGTTTACAGTTGAGGTCATATCCAAAGAAGTCATCAAACCATCTTCTCCAACACCCCATCACCTTAAAACCTACAAACTCTCACTTTTAGATCAGTCCGCTGCCTCTATTCATGTACCCATCATTCTGTTCTACTCTGCTAATGACAACAACAAATATGTACAAAAGCAAACTGATCATTTGAAGAAATCATTATCAGAGATCTTAACTCACTTCTACCCATTGGGTGGAAGGATTAGTGACAATTACTCTATTGATTGTAATGATGAGGGTATTAACTTCTTCGAAGCTCGAGTGTCTGGTGATCTCTCCCTTGTTCTTGACCACCCTGTTCCTGATGAGCTAGATCAGCTACTTCCTAGGCTAGATGACTTTTATGTATTGGGTCCAAAGGCATTGTTGTCCATTCAGGTAAACATTTTTGATTGTGGAGGAATGGCACTTGGCGTCTGCATATGGCATAAAGCCGGAGATGCGTCTTCTTTCAGTTTATTCCTCAAGAGTTGGGCATCCCTTACAAGGGGTGACTATCAAACACCTAAACCCAAGCTAGACCTGACATCCCTGTTTCCTCCTAAATCAGACATACCATCTTTTGCTCTTCCTAGTGAAAGTCCAATACAAAAGTTTTTGACCAAGAGATTTGTGTTTGATGCTTCAAATTTAGCAACTCTTAGAGCTAGATGTTCCAACAGCTTATATGTTGAACATCCAACACGGGTAGAGGCAGTTTGCGCACTCATATGGAGGTCTGCCATAGGAGTGGGAGCATATTCAGAGAAGTCAGCATCTATGGCAGTGGTTGCCATGAATCTGCGCGGAAGAATGGTTCCACTTCTATCGGATCTTACATTTGGAAATGTTGTGACTAGTACGGTGGCAACATCAACACCCGAAAACTCTAAAGATTTGTATTGTTTTGTGGCTCAGTTGCGGGACGCTATACACAAAATCGACAGTGAATACGTGAAAGCTTTTCAAAGTGATGATTGGTTTCTGGCGGCTTTTGGTTCTTTCTATGAGGCGTATGGACTATATGTCAAAGGCAAAGTCAAACTTTATATATTCACCAGTTGGTGCAGGTTTTCCTTCTATGAAACAGATTTTGGATGGGGAAAACCATCCTGGGCAAGTTATGCGAATCTGCCTGGTACAGATTCAATCCTCTTAATGGATACCAAGTGTGGGAAAGGAGTAGAAGCTTGGGTTTCTTTGAATGAAGAAGACATGTCAAGATTTGAATGTGATCCAGATCTTGTTTTCTTTACTTCCAAGAAATAAATGGTACGCGAATAGTTCATGTGTTTTTCTTCTATATTTTCAATGAACTGCCATGGCACTCCCTGTGCTTCTACATGTAGCTTAATGTAATTAGAACTAATACTGTATTAGTTTTTATGCGAAGTACTAAAATAGAACTTTCACCAGTGTTAAAGCTTGTATATTGAGCTTGAAGATAATTGATCAAACGTTTTGAATATTGCTTTGTGTCTGCAGGAATATGATTCCATCCAATACTGCAATACATGCACATATTGAACTCTGCTTTCACCGGAGCAATCATGTAGTGTCATTGGGTGTTGTCATTGATGCTACTCTCAAACTGGTGATGTAGTGCACGCCTAGCGTTTGGTAGGTATATATACTACCAGAGCACATTTAATTAACTATTAACATAGAGAGATGATCATTCTTCATGCCTCACATTTCTCTCGGACATCAAATAATTAACTAGATGATCAGCAAGTTAAACCGTGTGAGGTTGAACGTCTTCTCGGACATCAAATAAACAAGAGTTAAATATACCCTGAAATATAAGCAACTGAGAATTAGAAATGCCCATCGTTCGTTGTCTCTGCTTTCTGATCTTATATATCACCATAGCTGGCCGATTTTGAGTTGATGAGAGTTTAGGAGGATGAATATCGACATGATCTTCTGTTTCTATTTGCCTCTAGGATAACACAAAGAAACACTGCTAGAACAACCAAAGCTATTGTGGGAAGGGTAAAACCAAAGATAAGATTGTGAGAGAATTGAAGCAGCCATGGGGTTGGCTTTTGCAACAACAAAGGTTGCCATATATGGAGAGAAGATAGTTTCATGGTCTTGATTCACATGTTCTATACAGAATGATAACAATGAAAAAGTTTCCATACAAGAAAGTAAGGAGGAGGGTAAATATGTAATTAATTAAGCTTACATGCTCCTTCTCGTGGGCAGATTTATACGCAAACACAATTACTGTTCATCACGGGAAGCATGTGGGTTAGACTAATTGGTGACCATGCATGGTGTGCCAGGAGCCCAGGAGGGTTCTGGTGCCAGTATCCCAAAGGTCAAAAGATTGGAAAGCAAGCCCATTTAAAAAGACGCCTTTGCCGGAGCAGCTACTCGATCCTAAATAAGTCTTCCATTAACGTTTTTCAAACTAAAAAGAGACATTTTAATGAGACCATCGACAAAACAGTGCATCAAACACACACAGACACATACATCATATCCTAAGACAGCAACCACATGACTAAGGCTAAGTATAAAGCAGAGTAGCAGTCTAGCAGAGGCATGACAGAACTCCTAATTATGAAAGCAGAAAACACACTTGGCCACCTGCAGATCAACTGGTACGTGCATGAGTTAAAACAACTACATCATGTCTTTGTTGCTAATGACAGAATCAACAAAGTTGCATTCTTGAAAACCTGATAAAGATAAACCATAGATGTTTTGGAACTGGGTCTCTGGGTGGTCCAATGAATTCTGGGGAATGCCATCTAAAATGGATGACAACTTAGAAGAAATGAAATACTTCTACAATGAATACGACACACACACGAGACGACATAAAATGTATATGCTACACTCTCGGAGGTTCTATACGGTATTTCCACATACAAAACTATAAATTTATGAAATGGCAAGTGTATCCAATAACAATCATATCCAATGGAAAGTGTTGCCCAGTACATCAACCCAATCCCAAGTTTGCATGGGAATCGCACATACCCACTCAAAGCATAGCAAATCTGCAGCACAGGATTGCCGTAGTCAACTGTCAACATACTTATTCCACAGCAGCTTGAAATGCAAAATAGATCCCATCTCTGTTAAACTGATGAAATTTATCAACATTAGTGTAACCTAGCCTCATACATGCGCACCTAGCATCCAATTGTTCAGTAAATCAGTAGAAAGTCAATAGCTCAAGTCACAGTGTACCAAGCTTGCACAAAGTCCTGTCAATATTTTTTTCTTGCTACTAGTGGTAAATGCCAGTTACATCTCTCTTTCTCCATTGAACCAAATCGAAAATGTTCATACCAAAAGCCCAACCACGCGCATTGAGATCAAAATATGAGCATATAAGGCGGTGCTGAGTAGCTCAAGTGTAAGTGGTATCTGTGAAAGTTTCCATGCATGTCTCAACAGCTCCATTTACACAGCCATTCAGATCAGTGGAGGTGCAAGATCCTTCTGAACCACAACAACATCTTCATCAAGAAACGCCACCTCCTTTAAAGCAGGAAAAACTTCTGGAAAATAGAACCTTGGGTCGTTAAGCATAGACAGATATTTTTTAATTTCGGAACTTGATTGGAGTCTGGCTTTCTTCCAGAGAAGTAACAATTCTTGGTGTCAGAGTCCTGGAGCTGCTTTAGGACCAGAACATATGAAGCATTGAGCCAGCTAAAATTTACAAACTTCTGAACCCCAACTGTCATTACTCGGAAACTGTTTATCGAGAACAACCATATGTGGATGATTGGAGTTCAAGCAGTTGAGTTGAAGTGGCAAGAATGTTATCAAAGAACACACATAAACGGTAGATATTGTTGTCTATCAGTTTCACAACTACATGATTGCTACAGAAAGTTTATTCTGGACATGCAAGTTTTTGAACCCGTCTGCTGCCTCCATTCATGTACACATAATTCTGTTTTACTCTGCCAATGACAATAGCAAAGTCGAATATGTACAAAAGCAAGCTGATTGTTTGAAGAAATCATTACCAGAGGTCTTAACTCACTTCTACCCCTTGGGTGGAAGGATTTGTGACAATTAATCTATTGATTGTAACGATGGGGGTATTAACTTCTTCAAAGCTCGAGTGTCTGGTGATCTCTCCCTTGTTCTTAACCATCGTGACCCAGACCAGCTAGATCCACTACTTCCAAGGTCAGATGACTTTTATGTATTGGGTACAAAGGCATTGTTGTCCATTCAAGTGAACATTTTTTATTGTGGAGGAATGGCACTTAGCCTCTGCATATCGCAAAATGCCGGGGATGCGTCTTCAGTCTTCTTTCAGTTTATTCCTCAAGAGCTGGGGATCACTTACAAAGGGTGACAAACAAACTCCTAAATCCAAGCTAGACTTGACATCACTGTCTCCTCCTATATCAGACATACCATTTTTTGAACTTCCTAGTGAAAGTCCAATAAAAAAGTTTGTGACCAGGAGCTATATGTTCCAACAACTTAGAGATAGCTTTGAGTCTATCTTCTCTTAGAGCTATATGTTCCTCCTAAATCTGTCATACCATCACTGTTTGATGCTTTGTGTAACTTCTCTTAGAGCTACATGTTCCAACAACTTATATGTTGATCATCCAACACAGGTAGAGGCAGTTTGCACACTCTATGGTGTGCCATAACCGCAATTAAAAACCATCATGAACATTCTTTAATAACAGTCGAGAAAAGCACCTATAAGCAAGACAGTTTATTAAAGTCTTGATGGTATTTTCAGATGGAGTGCTAGAAAATCTAGATTATTCATTACCGGAGGAAAAATAAAACCTATCATAAACAGAAGTGAAATTGACATAAGCAGTTCTCAGTGTAATAGCTCTTAACAAGCGACTACAGCAAAACGATCTCCAAGAACTTCCATGAAGCTAGGTACTAATTCACATCTAACTTTTCAAAAACAATATTCATTGATACTAAGGATACTATACTATGCTTTTAAAGACGACTTCAGCAATTGTCAACGCGCTATGAAATTGCATCATCTTCTCCACTACAGGTAGCTTTTAATCCATGAGAACACTGGCTTCCCAATCAATAGAAAAAGTCTTAGCATTCAAAAGAATGAATTGTGAGAAGCCCATATCATTTTGTGCTCCTTTGAACCCAGACAAGCTCACAGTTTCAATTCAAGGTGATTGAATATATCCTCTTCTTTGCGCAATCATGCTCACTGCTTCCTAAAAGTTTTCTTTGTACAAATAAGCAGACTTCCTATCCCAAACAGCCTACAAACATCCATGTCATATATGTCAGAAGAAGAACATGTTTGGACATTATCATAGAGGAAGTGCTTGTAAAAAAAGAAAAAAAATGAGAATCTTTTTACCATAGTAGTTATTGTTTTAAGATGAGGTGAGCTTCTGCACAAACAAAGAACCGCCAAAATCTGGTTTAAATCTTCAAAACTGATTTCTATGTTAACATCTTTGATACGATAATAAGTAATATCTAATCTCTCTGGTTCAACATCCATCGGCAGAAGCTGGGAATGACAAATAACAAAATAAAACTACTATGTTGAATCTTGAAATGTTTTACAAGAACTTCCCCAGACATTCTGAAGAGGTACTTTTCATACATATTCTTACACAAAAAAACTCTACACCGGACCACCAGCCGTGTAACGACCTCCTGTGAAGAAATTACTAGCTAGTTGATCAAACTCATTCTAAAATCCCATGGTATTTTTGCAACACATACACCCTTGAACTGTGGATGCAATGCAACATAGCATGTCGTTACTGCACCTTACAACGATGTCCAGTTATGATAAAAATTAACTGATGAAAGTTAGCATCCCTGGCAATTTACTTAGCCTGTTTATCTTTGGCGCCAAAAAAATGATTACACAAATTTGACGACTAGCGTTAATTTTTCCCTTCTCCGTACTTTATTTGTGTAATTCAGAGAGAATAATACCTAGAAATTCTGCATTTATCAACTGTGTAACAATCTACCATTTATTTGTAACACTTGCTACCTCTTCTTATATAAATGCTTAATTCACATGACGACATGAAACACGAGCAATAATAGCAGAGTTGACGAATATAATGAGAAGTGTGCAGTATAATATTTCACGTACGAATGGATTTCGGATATTATATTAAGGTAATGGCACAGAGTTGACAAATTGAAAGTTGGTGAACATAGCTGTCTGTGCAGATTATTAATTTGCACTTAACAAGTACCATATACAAATGCCATTTAGGCTTAAATAATGAAGTTTAAATACTAGGTAAGCTAATTTGTTGAAGCAAGGTGAAAGAAAAAATGTTCCAATGGGCAGAACAATCACTTAATGCTCCCTTCTTCTTCTCTATAGTTTCAATCTTCCTTGTTATCTTACTCTTCAAATTATCAAATAGATCAACTACTGCTACCAAACTGAACTTACCACCTTCTCCATCAAAGCTTCCAATAATTGGAAACCTTCATCAACTAAGCTCTCTCCCACATCGATCCCTTCGATCTCTTGCTAAAAAACATGGCCCTGTCATGCTTCTTCACTTAGGCCAGTCACCAACAGTAGTTGTATCTTCTGCAGATGCAGCTAGAGAAATGTTTAAAACCCAAGACCTTAACTTCTCAGGCAGACCTAGAATGAGGTTTCAGGATAAACTTGATTATTCTAGTATGCACTTAGGTTTTTTGCCTTATGGTGAATATTGGAGGCAAGTGCGAAAGATTTGCGTTTTGCAGCTTCTTACTGCGCAGAGAGTGGAATCATTTAAATCAGTTAGAGCTGAGGAAACCCATCTTATGATTGAAAAGATTCGTCAATCGTGTTCTTCCACTTCATGTGTTGTTGATTTAAGTGAAACCATAGCTTCTCTTACAAGGGATATAGTTTGTAGGGCCGTGTTAGGAAGGAAGTTTGATAAAGATGCAGTAATTAATATGAAGTTTGATTTTGTTAGTGGTTTTGACATTGGAGATTTCATACCTTGGCTTTCTTGGGTGAATATTATAACTGGATTTGACGCGCAGATGATGAAGATCTTAAAGGCTTTGGATGAGTTTTTGGAAAGCGTTATCAATGATCATATTGAGTCTAAGAAAAATAGTTCGGACGGTGTGGAAGACTTTGTGGATGTTCTTCTTGGTCTGGGGAAGGATTCAACTGGTGTTACCTTTGGAAAACCTAACATTAAAGCAATAATCATGGTATGTACATTCTCTTGTATTTGTATCATCATTACTATGCCAAAAACTTCATTATTTTTTATCAAGAAATTGTTCAGGCAAACAATATTGTTTATCAGAAAGCCGAATACTCTTTTCATAAATGCATCAAGTAATTTGCATTAAAATCTGTTAATTTTGTTGTAGGACATGTTTCTTGCTGGAAGTGATACCGTATCTACAACCATAGTTTGGGCATTGACAGAGCTAATCAGACACCCGGAAATAATGAAAGAGGTACAAAAGGAGATAAGAGAAATTGGAAAAGAAAACTTGAGCATCACAGAAGATGATCTAGGAAAAATGCACTACTTAAAGTTGGTGATGAAGGAAACTCTACGGTTACATGTACCAGGTCCTTTACTTATCCCACATGAATCTATTCAAGATACTAAACTATTAGGCTATGATATTCCTGCTAAAACTAGAGTTTTAGTTAACGCTTGGGCAATTGCAACTGACCCACTGTTATGGGAAGAACCAAATGAGTTTCGTCCGAAAAGATTTTTGAATTCATCCTTGGACTACAAAGGAAACGATTTTGAGTATATTCCATTCGGAGCAGGCAGACGGGGATGCCCTGGGATATCGTTTGCAATCCCTACGATGGAGCTTTCGTTGGCTAATCTCTTATTCCACTTTGATTGGACTTTGCCTAATGGAGAATCAAGACCAGAGGATCTCGACATTACCGAAGGCTTTGGAATTGTGACCTATAAGAAGGATCCCCTAGTTGTTGTTGCAACTCCTTACATTTAGTAGGATTACTGTCATTTTATAAAATGACTTTGTATAATTGTATGTTCATTGTTTATGAAAGATTCTCTTTTATCCCACTTGAAATATTGAAAATGATAAGGAACCTACCAATAACGGCCTTGGGTAACTCAATAATATATATTTTTTTCCTAAAAGAAAACTAGTGGCTTCTTAATTTGTTTGATATATTTGAACAGTAACTTAGCCACTGGTTTGGAGATGATACACTAATGCAGCCTTACCAGTAATGCTATATACTTCTTAACCAGAGATTCAGAGGTGTGGTTTGGTTATAGAAATGACAACCATCGTCGCTAATTATGATATCCTGCCATCCTGGGGTGTACCACTAATAGCTTATAAAGCCACTTGCCACTTATTCATAAAAAGAACCAACACAAAACATGACTTGGTCCTCTTAACAGTAATGATAAACATTCAACAGGCATTATCACTGATTCACTGTGGATGGAGCCGAATTGGAAGACCCTTTGATGGCATTGGCATTGGATCATAACATAGCTTTTCATCTGGTAATACTTTTTCCCATTTGAATTTCGTAACCACATTGTGCATGAAAATCAGTATTTCTAATCGAGCATATTCTACGCCTGGACACATTCGAGGCCCTCCTCCAAATGGTATGTATGTGTAAGGATTTGGTCTGTTTCCTTCAAACCTTTGAGGATCAAAACTTTCAGGATCTGGAAAGTGTTTTGCATCTTTGTGTGTAGAAATCGCGCTCAAATACAACTGCAAAAAATATTTTTCTAGTTAAACTTGTGTGTAATTCTTTGTCAGGCAATATATATCTCGCCTGAATTCAATATAAGAGCTGAGCTTTTCAGCTACCAATTCTAAGAGACTACAAAAATCACTTTTTAATAAAAAAAAAAAAATTTAAGTTGAGCAAAAACGTAGATTAGATAACATTTTATACCTTCCACCCTTTCGGAATTGAGTATCCTTCGTAAGTGAAGTCTGCTATAGCTTCCTTAAAGCTTCCCTGGGCTGGCGGTGTGAGTCTCATCACTTCGCGTGCGACATTCCATGTATACTTCATTTTTTGTATATCTTCAGAATTTAGAAGTTCTCCTTCCTTTTTGGACTTTAGAATCTCCATTTGCTCTGTGGCACACACAGATCTCTTCATATATAAGACTTATTGATCCCATTTTAAATTAAACTAGGAAGAGAATGTGATCAATGTTAGATAAGTACAAACTAAACCGATTCTGAAGAACTTATTAACTACTAACTAGTGAGCGTACGTGCACGTAGATTGTCAATACTTTTTTAACTTCCTTATAACCCAGGATCCTGCAGAACAATGTAATCTACAATGCAACTCTTTTTTGAATCAATAAACTCTGGGTAGTGGTAGGGGTCTGCTTAACCTCAGTTTTCCTTACTAAAAAAAAAAAAAGAGAAAAGGTATTAGCTAGGGAGCGGTTAGATATCTCAGCGAGAAAAAACACAACATCGCAGAGATTTTTAATGGTTGGGAAGGTATACTGTCAGACAGGTGGTAGCAATTGGCAAAAGATCAGTTGGGTGTTGCCGTGTTGGGCTGTTGGCCTGCCTGTTGGAAATTAGCTAGAACAGGACTTCAGACTTCATGTTTATGGCTGGATGTGGAACTTACAGTACAGGAAGCAAGACTGCCTTGAAGCATCTATGAAGATCAGGTGAAGACCATGTCAGATGACCTGAGGTATCTCAAGGTTCAAAGCAGGTGTTTTTCCACTGCCATGGAGTTGGTATGGTTGTTTTGTATCTAGTCTTTGTTATGTACTAGTGGGAGTCTGACACCTCGGTTAATTAATATACAGTAAGTTCAACTGTAGTATAATACTACAAATCTACAATTCTAATAAATGAGTAACAAAATATCGGACATACATTGGTTAAATATGAGGTTTAAAATGTCTCATGTAGTTAACTAGTGAAGAAAATATGGCTGCAAATCTGAATTTATGGAAATATTGATGAAATATGCAAGACAAAAAAAAGTGAAACGGAAATTGCTTGTTTACCCATGTGCAATACAGTGGACTGTTGCAGTCTCATATAAATATGTAATTAGCAATTATGACTGAAGTAGATCTATCTTTTATCTCTTCATCTCAACTGATTAAACAAGTTTGGGTGAGGATAATCAGTATAATTCAATCTGGATCTTCCTACTTAGAGCAAGCTTGCTTTGATTTTTCGACAAAATTGTAGTATATAGAAGTATCCTAACTAGTAGCTAGTAAGGTTAAGTGTTTTCTGAACTTCTGTGTTTTTGTGCAACTAAAGAAGTGCCAATCCTAGATTTCTAGGACATATGTCAACTTCGATGTGTAAAACAAGCTTACCCTTTCGGACTGCATTGTAAATGTGAGGAAGCTCAGCAAGAAACTTAACGGTGAAAGTGATGGCAGCAGTAGTAGTATCATGTGCTCCGACAAGCATTGGAATGATTTTGTCAACTATATCCATTTCAGACATGAACTTCCCATTATCATTACTTGTTAACAACATATCTGACAATATGTCTGGCGTACCTGACATCTTGTTCTCCGCCATATCCAACTTCCTTTTCAGTATCATTTCCAGAATAAGTTGGCGTATAACATTAGATGCTTTGATAGCTTTGTTAAATGTTGTTCCAGGTATATCAATAGGTATTGATACTAGCCCAGCTAACAAAACTCTGAAATGATCGGAAAGTGTAGCTACTTGAACTGGATCATCCATACTTAGGAACAACTTGCAAACAAGAGTAAACGTATAGATTTTGGCCAAAGGGGACACTAATACTTCCTTCTTGTTGTTCCAGTGAGTTTTGATGTGTTGTTTGGATATGTAATCCATATTTCCAATGTACCTAGGAAGTGCATCGGGTTTAAGAAAGTTTTGAAGGAATTTGCGGAGTATCTTGGCATGTTCGTTGTGTGATGCTTGAGGATTTGAAAGCATTATTTTTTTGCATGAATCAGGAAGCCAAGGTGTAACAAATCTACCTTCATTCGAAAACAAGAACTTGTTTGCGGCTGGGCCACAGACAATTACAACTGTCTCCCCAAACAAGGAAGTTTGAAAGACTGGGGAGGAAAACTCTTGTATCCTATCACTTATGAATTTGTTAGGGACACCTCTACGGCTCATATCAAGAAAATCAAGAGTTTCGCCAATGATTGGCCATCCCTTCCTCCCTGGTGGGAAGTTCAAGGTGACAATTGATGATTGCGCTTTGTTTCTAGCTACCAGAAACATAATGAGAGGAACAGAAATGAAGAGAGGGATGAGGTACAACATGGAAAAAGAGTATAGCTCCATATTTGGTCCTTAATGCTATGAGGAAGAAAGAAAACATCAATGAGTTTGATAAATGAGAAAGGAGTGAGGCTCTAAATGGGCCAAATATGAGGATGCAATATTGTTTTTTCATATTGTTAAATAATATTGCTTCTAATTAATTTATAGTATACTCACTAGGCTCCATTTTAGTTTACAAATAATACCTTACAAAGTCTTGAAGAACAAATCATATGTAATGCATGAAACCTGAAAGAGACCAAAGAAGTGTTAATATGTGAATTACAGAAACTTCTGTAAATTAATACTCTTAGAACTAAAAAAAAGTTATTATAATAAAGATGGTTATAAATTAATTAGATATAATTTAATCCAAGTTGTACAATTATCATATACATATACAACAAACATAAGTTGACATCTTTGAAGAAAGTTATAAATTAATTGTATCATTTAATCAAATTTTAAAATTAGTATTTACAACAACAAACACAGGTTGACATGTTGCAGTTGTTTTTCAGCTCTATGTAAGCAAGAGCCCCCTGCCAAAGTATTTGTAGACTTGCTTTGTGTGATTGAATAGTTGGTTACTGAAACTGAAAATAAAAAAAATAATAAAAAGATGGAATAGTTTATAGTTGGACAGGTTATGAAAGAGAGACCATTTCTAAACTATGCTAGATTCGACTGACCACAACTTGTAAATGTAGATTTTGTTATATATAAATACAACATGGTGCATTTAAAACAACCATACTCATACAAGATGATCAAAGAAGGATCAAAGAATTTTACTTGTCTGGCCTAGTTGTAATTGTATGGGTACCCCAATCACAAAACATCATGTGTCAATAATAATATAACTTATGATGTATGGGTTTAGTTAACCCTAATGGACTTGATCTATTACCTAACCAAACTCGTGGTGTCTTATGATTGAGTGTACACACCCGCATATAATGAGGGAACACAGATAAACCTTTTTGAAAAAGGATCACTATACTATACAATAATACTAAAATTTAATAAGATGTTTGTTTTATCATCAAGAAAAATGAAATAATTTTTTTGGTTAAATTAAGATTTAATTTATTGATGTGAATGAGCTCGTGGCTCAATAGTAGCACCCCTCTCAGAAAGTGGAGATTATGGGTTCGAAACACGTCAACAACTGATCGTTGATATAAGTATCCACACGTAATTTAAAGCGGTAGGGGTCCCCTCAACCCCGCTTGCAAATAAAATAAAATAAAAATTATTTATTGATAGCATCAAACTCTTACAAAATGTCTCTTCTCTTCATCAAATAGAAATTTACAATCAAAAGAGCCATAAAATCATAAAACGACTAGGTTTCACTGGTTGACATCATTTGGTATCAAGGTGTTGGGTTTTGGCAACAACTTCTTTGGAAGGCAAAGGCATTGGAGAGCTCTTTGATGCTTGGTAAAAAAATTTGAGTGCCGTCAATCCGTTTTCTCTCTGACAGACTGACAACGTTCAAACCTCCGGCCAGTTTCAACATTCGAATGTCAAGTTCCTCCATTAACCTATTACGTTTAAACCACTGTGTCAACATTAGAACATCTTTATCGATTTTCTGATTTACAATTTATTACGTATGATCAGGTCTTTCCATATCTTGATCACGTATATAAAGGTTTTGAAAAAACCCTAAGGACTCTATCTCCTCTAAACCCTTGACGTTTACTTGTTTGTTTGACAAAGATCGATTTATCTTTCTTGAATCGTTGTGTTCATCTCTCTCCATCTCCCAGTAATATTCTTCCTGTGAGTGATGAGTGCTTGACTTCATAACCTCTTTGTGCATACATCAAGGGGCTTTGGGAAGTTATTGATTTAGTTTAGAGGTAGCTTTGGTTTGTCTACCAGGTCTAATCTTTAATTCATAGAATGGATTAACTTTACTACATCTACAAAGGTTATCGTGGATGTTTCTAATTTCAGGGTTTTACCTCGTTAAAAATATTGTCTCTTCATCTTGTTTATTACATCATTGTTATTTGTTTGCTATCATTATATTGCCCTTTTGGGCTTTCATAAGATACGTAGATAGTATTCGTTAGGTTGCCTCTAAAACTATACCTGAAGTTATGTTAAGTGACATAATTGGATGGAGGCAGAGCAATTGTTATCAATCAGTAGATTGCATCTTTGACCTCCTTACAATAGATCCCCTCAAGAAGTTATTATAATATTAGTAATTCTACTCATATTGTACTGGTCTCCTTCCATTATAAACACAAGTTGGACCTCACATTGAGATCACAAGTTTACAATTTATTATTCTACTTAGTATCAGTTGCTCTATACAAATAAAACCATAGCAACCAACCAGACAAAACCCTAGCCGTAGCCGCCACCACCACTCCGCCTTTGGACGTCCTCTAGTCTCGTCTCTATAGCAAGATATCCCTGCAGATCTCTCTTCAATGAGCAACTGGTAATCCCTACTCTTTCTTCTCATCTCTACAATAGGATATCCCTAGAAACATCTCTTCTAGCAGCTGCAAAATTATGCTCGGTATCGTTCATCGACATTGTTCACGATACTATTCATCGATTCTGTTCACGAGTACTGTTCACTTGATACTGTTCATCGACACTGTATATTGGCAATATAATTTTGTTTTATTTTTAAGTTTTTGTTGCTCTTTAGTCTTTAATGATGACACACAAATTCTTCAGAAGTTGTTGCCTCGAAGTCTAATGAATCTGTTGGTATGGACAATATTTTTGGATTTATCAACTTTCCAACATCTCAAAAGGTCACTTTTGTTTTACTCAATACCCGCAACTTTCTTTTATGGGCTCATTCTATTTGCCTTTTTTTTGGGAGCCAAAGGTAAAATTAATTGGCTTGTTTCTGGAAAGATTCTTTGCCCATCTGAAACAGTCGACAAACTCTACCTATTCAACGTGGTATATGACAAATTGTAATATTATATAATTCTTGGTTGGATATTTAATTCCATAGAACATGATATATATATGAGTTGTTTACTTTTTATGATATTGTTGACGGTTTGTGGGTTGCTCTATCAGAGATGTATGCCACCACAAACAATGTTGTTCGGGTATATGAGTTATATCGTGAGTTGGGTCAAGATTCTCATGGTTTTTTCTCTGTTACTACATATTTTGGGTACTTGAAGAAACGTTGGGAGGAGTTGTCTGTGTACACATCTTTGTCTAACATTTCTGGTATGACCTCGACTATTGTTGTCGCTATTTAAAAACGTGATGATGAGGAATAATGAGTTCATCAATTTCTTATTATTGCACTACATTATGACTTTTTTTTTGGGGGGGGGGGGGGGGGGGGGGGGGGGGGGGGGGTTGGCAAGCGAGGTTGGGGGGACCCCTACCCCTTTTAAATTGCGTATGGAAACTTATATCAACAATCCGTTGTTGACGTGTTTCGAACCCACGACCTTTCCACTTTGTGAGAGAGGTGCTACCATTGAGCCACAAGTTCATTCGCAGTACTGTACATTATGACTTTGAAACCATTGGAACTCAAGTTCTCAATACTGTACCCCTTCCATCTCTAAGGGGCATATGTTATTATTCATAAGCATGAACGTCATAAGCGGATCTCTGCTCCTTATATGGATTCTGAAGTACCACCTTCTAGGATTATATGGCATATGAGGCCAACTCTCGCTCTTCAACTTCTCTTCCTTAGGAGCACTCTGGGGGCACTCGTGGTTGCACCCGACCATTGTGATCATTGAAGAGCTGAGGGCTATTCTAAGCTTATCTGATTCTTGCTATCTTCAGCACCTGAGTACGAAGTGGATTTTTGGCAGGGGTAATGAGCACGATGGGTTGTACTATTTTGGTGATCCACCTCCGATTCCATTCTATTGTTTCGAGTCTGCATGTCAAAGTCTTGCCTGAGTCAGGGCCATTATGTGTTTAATTATGAGTTTGTGAAAACATGGCATGCCCGGTTAGGTCATGTTAACTTCCAGTAAATGTGTAATGTTTTTCTGGATTTAATGAAAGCATGTAAAAATTCTATTTTTCATTGTGAAACTTGTTTTTATCCGTAGCAACCCGACCTATATCACCATCGATATTGTCCCCACTTAGCCACTGCGGACGTTCGACAGTGTGGGGTTTTATAGGCAGCAATCTGCTTCCCAGGAGGTCTCGGGATGGCCCACCCGAGCACGCTTAACTCCGGAGTTCTTTCGAACTCTGGAGCCAAGTGAGCCCAAAAGGCCTCGGTGATTATATATGACGGATCTATACATATATTGCAATGTCAGGACATCCCACTCTTACGTTTCGTAGGACCCACCCCCTCGGTAAACCACCTGCCGACCTGGGGTGTTACATTATCCACGCATCGAACAATCACTAAGGACATGGGACCAAAGGGGGGGGAATATTGACATTAGCGAGAGGCATATTGCTTTCTTTCAGTCTTCTACGACCTGCAAGGACCCTTGTTACCATCGGAGGAGGAGTATTTCGTTGTTTAGTTTACACATGTTTTTTATACTCCTCTGGTGGTCCCTACTTCTCCATATGTCCAGGTTGCTACTCATAAACCCCTCCAGGTTTATACTGATCGTCGCTCCAAAGCTCATCCTTACAACTTGCCACCCGCTTCAGGTAACATTTCCAATCCTACTAGATACTTTTGTTACTCTTAATGACATTTTTATTGTTCACACTAATGATCCTGATGTTATGTATACTAATGACTCCCTTGTTATTGGTCTAGAGCCCCATTATCCCCAAAGGTTTGAAATCCTCTGGTTTTCCACTAATCATCCAAATTACCCAGTATGTTTCTTACCATAGATTGTCTTCTTATTATCGGGCATATGTGACTTCTACTTCCTCTATTCGGACTGTCGGTGATATGGTAGATCCTCATTGGATAGCAACTAATGTTGCTAAAAGATATCTAGGATGATTATATCATATATAAAAAATATCTAGGATGATTATATCATATATAAAAAATACGAGCACGAGTACAGATATCTAGGACAATATTTTTGTTGAAACAACAAATACACATACTGAAAGCCACAGTTTTCCCTCATGATATGACGAGGTATAATATGGCACCACCATGCATGGTTCAAAAATTCGTTTAGGTGTTTCCTCCATGCCCCCTTCTCCATGATCAACTCCTTCAATACATAGGCCCCAGCCACAGGGACGGAGTCAGAAAAAGCCAAAGCTGGTCACCCTACCACCCTTAAATTCAGAAAAAATAAAAATAAAAATACATATAATAGTTAAGTGGTGTTTGGCTTGGAAAACCTTATATTATTCACATTCACTCTTGAAATGAAGTAGCTTCGATCAATATTCTTGGTATTAGTTATAAAATTAACTTGCATGGTCAATCTCAATCAGGTTCCTTAGGGCATCTCTAATGGTTCATCAAATCTACCACCAAACTCAAATTTGGTGAGAAAGTGAAAAAAACTCCATCTAATGGATCATCAAAAGTTCATGAAATTTGATATTTCACCAAAAATCATCAAAAGTTCATCAAATTTGGTGAAATTTTGATGAAAAACATGAAATTTGATATTGGGTTGAGGCGGGCAAGAGAAGGTTGCTTCACTTAAAGCGGGTAATGAAGTGTCGCTTCGAGTGGCACTCCAACGCTCGTTTCAATTAAGTGGCACTTGGATGCCCGCCTCAACCGATATCTTACTTAGCTTTTCTTTAAAGTGGCACTTCATTGCCCGCCTCAACTAACAACATTTTGGGCCTAAGGACAAAATATAAGGTTTTATTAGGCCCAAGGACACCAGCAACGTTTCATTAGGCGCAAGGACAAGCCTGTATAATGACGCATATACCCATGTTGGTGTTTTAATAACTATTAAAAAAATCTAACAACGTGGGATGAGTTTTTTTATTTTATTTTGATTTTCAAATAAAACCCTGATTTCTTTCTTTCTCTCTCTCTCTCTCTCTCTCTCTCTCTCTCTCTCTCTCTCTCTCTCTCTCTCTCTCTCTCTCTATCTATCTATCTATCTCATCTCTACTGCAAAAACAATGAGTACGACTTGATTTCTTAAGATTTTCTTCAATTTCTTAGGATTTTCTTCATTAAAAGGGTGATTTAGGTTTTGGTCACCACTTTTTAGTATAAATTAGGTTTTGGAGCCGGTTTTTATCTTTATTAGGGTTTAGAGCTGAACCGACAATTGACCCAAGTAATTGTTTATAATGGCCAAAATACCCCTGATCAAAACTATATTAGGGTTAGTGATCACGTGCAGATCACGTGAGTTTCAGGGGTAAACTTAGGTATTTTGAAAGTATTTTCGGTTCAACCGGGTTTTTTTAGTTGTTGGTTCGAAAATGAGCTCTAAACCCTAATAAAGATAAAAACCGGCTCCAAAACCTAATTTATACTAAAAAGTGGTGACCAAAACCTAAATCACCCTCATTAAAAGTCTGATTCTCTTTAGAATTGAAAGCCAAAACACCTGGATCTACAATGGCAAGAAAAAAACAAGTTCCAAAAAGTACAAATCATCATGGAACAAAGAGAAAACGGAAGGATGATAATACAACACAAGAACAAGAAACTTCTGATTTTTAAGAAGATATTTATGATTTTGAGGTAAGTTAGGTTTTAAAATTTATAATTTTATTGTAAATGTTTTTCTTGAATAACTTCTACATCACATGTTCTTGTTTAATTACTTCACAATTTCTAAATTTTTTTATGTAAATTATTTTTGATGTTAAATTTTATTTCAGTTTTAGTTGATTAGTAAATTTAATCAACATGTTCTTGCTTAATTTTACTTCACAATTACTGGGTTTTTTTATGTAAATTATAAATTATCTTTGATGTTAGATTGTAATTGATTAAAACATTAAATCAACTATCAAACTGGTGTAAGCAATTTATATCACACTAGCTGTTGATTGGTATATTAATCATAAGAATTTTTACTTGATTAAAATATTAATCAACTAAAAAAATTGTTGATTGTTGTGAATAATCAAATCTGTTGTTTATTTTATCATTTCTATGTAAATGATTAATACATTAATCAACTATACTGATGAACTCATGTAATAGTTGATTAATGTATTAATCAACTCATTATATGATTTTATCTTTTCTGTTTAGTTGATTAATGTATTAATCAACTATAACTTTAGTTGATTACTATATTAATCAACGCACGTAATAGTTGATTAATACTAATTAATTGATTTTATCTTTTTTGTTCAGGTGATTAATGTATTAATCAATTATAATTATTCAATATTTTACCAAACTTTTCACATTTGAAACAAGCCGATTATATTACTTTATTACTGAACAAGAAGCTAATCAAGCGTGAGGATGTTCGTTTTGAAAAGGGACCTATATATCGAGGAAACACTGGATGTTCTGCATCAAGGCTCTTCGTAAGCTCCCTAAACTTGAATTGTTAAGTTTTATTATCATGAATACAATTTGATTATTCTGTAAATTATATTTTTCAGCATGGATTGTGCATTGTTTGTATGCAAATTCATGGATCATGTTGTTTCTGGACAAACAATTTCAATTAATGACTATTCAGAAGGAATGATGCAAATCATCAGGGCGAACATAGCATATGAATTGTTGAGTGAAGTTAGTTTTAACAAGGAACTGTGGGACCAACAACAACTGCTTGTAAAGGCTGAGGCAGAAGGAAAATGAAGCAGCTCAATAGTTTTGTCTATTATTGGTGTGTGTACCCTAGGTAAAAAACCCGACAGGTGTCACTGATGGCTGTATAAGAAGCTAAACTGGGAGCACCTGAGCAGTAGCCAGCCAAGCCTGGGCTATTGGGTAGGTCCCAACCCAGTTTCAAGAGATCCGCATACGCTCTGTGGACCTTAACTTACCGGATAGTCCACTATCAATAGGTGGAGCCCCGGTTACTGTATAAGAAGTTGAACCGTGGGCTCCCATACATCGACCAAGCCGACCTCAGTCAAGTAGGCCAGGTCCGGCACAATAAGGTCCAGCAGCGACAGGGGCTCATCCAAAGGCTTAGCACAGAAATTCAGAGGACCTGGCCAGGGAGTATGCAGTGCAGATTGGGCCTCCGGTCAGAGGAGTCAACACCAAATTACATTGCTTTCAGGCTTGGTCAATCCAAGCCCCAACCAACTGGATAAGTCCAGCGAGATTCCACGCCAACAGAACCCATGGTTCTAGCCCGCTGGAAAAGATAAAGAAAACCTAGGTCGAACCAAGACCTATCAGAGGATGCCACATGGCAGTCATCCTGGTCAAAGGGGATTCAAACCAAGGAAATAACCTCTCGGCAGCATGCAAGCTATCTCCACGGAAAGCATCTTCACAGTTGAACAGCCCGAGTTCGTGGAGTCAAAACCGGAGGGGTGGTTGAGCCAGCCTACTCCAGCCTACTACAAATAGGAGTTCTAAACCTCTTGAACTACGAGTCTTTCACTGAGCAACTCTATTAGAGCTTAGTGGGAGCAGAGACTTGATTCCAAGTTCATAATCTTGGATACGTAGGCAGCCTGATACCGATCAGGTCCAGTCTCATTGTATACCCCCATCCTATCCCTGTCTATACAAGGCTTTCATTGTAACTGTACGATCAATATATACATATCTCGAGTTTGTGGATCAAATTTTTGCACCCACACTCTGAATCTCCCATCAGTTCCAGAGCCTTGCAAGGAATCTCATTCCAGTCATACCGGAGTTACTGCAGCAATGGCTGGAAGTAAGAGACGCCCAACTCGTTCCAATAATGGAATGAGTCAAGTTACTGAAAGTCAGACAGAGAACCTTTCTCCTCTGTCTCCGGTTCTTGAAGCAACAGAACCGGTGAATCAAGAATCAGTTCTCGGGAGAGAGGGCTACGAACACGGCTCGCAACACTCTGAAAGTGGACAGCCGGAGGCAGAGAACTTAGTGGTGCAAATCACTAACAATCCTGGTGATCCTAGTGCGGTCAACCGGACCGTCAGGATACCAGCTTCACAAGATCCTGAACCTTCCAGGGCAGCCGCTACAAGAAGAGTCCAGAGAATCTCTCCCCTGACGACGGGAGGAGGTTATACTGAGCAGTAGAAGGGAAAAGGACCAGCGGTCGAGTCCCCAACTGCAATCATCAAGCGGCTGACCAGGGAAAATGCAGAATTAAAGAGAAAGAAGAGAACCAGGGCCGGAGATAGCCAGTCATCTTCAGCCATGTCTTCGAGTCCATCTCCTCAGAAGATAATAAGGCCACGGTCAAGCAGTTCAGAGACATCGTCGCGGACGCCCAAGAACATTCGGGCCACGTGATGGCCGCAGGATTGCCCGTAACAGATCTGTCGAATAAGCCACTCCTCCAGGGAGACTGCACCGGATGAGGCACCAGAGTACTCCCCCGGCACGCCACGGTCAGAGAACAAAGAGCCCTCAAAGGGTCCACATTCATCAGAGACAACCGGAGCTGAATGTGGAACAGATGAATCAACTCAAGCTGCAAGAGATGATCGATCTTGTTGTATCCAACAAAGCCAACCGGGAGGAGCGAGTCAGAAAGCTTAATCTTTCAAGATTAGCCGTAGCACCTTTAGCAGAAGAGGTCAGGAGCCATATGGTCCCGGCCAGCTTCAAGCAACCGCCCTTCAAACAGTATGACGAAACAAACGGTTGTCCGGTTCAGCATGTTATGAACTACAAAAGAACCATGGCCATCTGGGACCATGATGACAAGCTACTAGCGAAAATGTTTGCTGAGTTGTTCGAAGAGAAGTACCGGTTCAATGTGAAGACCAAGAAAGGAGCTGAAGTTTTATTCTCCCTATAGATAGACCAGAGCGAAACACTCAGGAATTTCGCCCGGAGGTTCCGAACCCTATTATCTGAGGTACATGACGCATCTGACAGCGTCATTATTAAAGCTTTCAAGTATGCCTTGAATAGCAACCATGAGGAATTGTATCGGTCACTGGCGAGGAAGGCACCCTTTTCTGTTTCAGCCTTGCTCGAAAAAGTGAAAAGGTATACTCAGGAGGAAGACGACCTGAAAGGCAGAAGAAAGAGACTTGCCGGAGGCCAAACCTCCGAGAAGCCGCAGAAGGCAAAGGAAGAAAGCTTCGGCAGGGATTGCAAAGAAGTAAAAGCCCTTAATAGGAAGACGGACAGGAAGGGGAAAGCGCCGGCTCGGCAACCCGACCGCCGGTCAGAGAAGCCTACCGGGGGCGAACGCAAGGAAAGGGAGTTCACTCCCTTGAGGTTCCCTCTCGAGGAAGTATTCAAAAAGATCAAGAACAGAGGGCTGCTCAACAAACCTGCCCCCCTTCCGACAGACCCGGAGGGCAGAAGAGATAAGTCCAAGAAGTGTGATCATCACAACGATTACGGTCACGAGCTGAAGAACTGAAGGTCATTGAAGTATGAAATGCAGCGCCTGGTCGACGTCGGCCTCATCCCTGACATGGTACAGACCAGAGCAGTCGAATAGGTGAAAACTGGAGATCAAATTGTATATGTCTTCCATGTACAGATAAAATTTTAAAACTTTGTCTTAGTTGGATTATCCATTTCACATAAACCAAAACATAGAGAATAGATCTAAGAAAACAAATTTGAAAAAGAAAGAAGAAGAAAGAAAGGAAAAAGGAAGAAGACATGGTAGTTATTAAAGTTTAATTCAATATCTCATCTTTCATTTTTCTTCATTTTCTTTATATCATTCCGATTAGGGGTGGGCAAAAAAACTGAAAAACCGAAAACCGAACCGAAAAAACCGAGTCAAAACCGAGTTGACTAGAAACCGGTCAAGACCGAACCGAAACCGAACTGAACCGTATAGATATTGGTTCGGTTTCGGTTTCTATTTTTATAGAACCGAGGGAACCGAACCGAACCGAACTACATGGATATTGGACTTTTTCTTCTATTAGTACTTGATTTGGTTTGATTTGGTCCATGTATTATTTTGTTTAAAGCCCAAAACTTAAGAACAATCTTTAATATTTTAGTGGACTAAAGGCCCAATAACAAAAGACCAGAACCGAGTTTCGAACCGAAACCGGACCGACTCTATTTGGTCCGGTTTGGTCCGGTTATATTCAAATATTTTCGGTCCATAAACCGAAACCGAACCGAAATTTTAAAATCGGTTTGGTCTCGGTCCTATTACTTTTTAGGACCGGACCGGACCGTGCCCACCCCTAATTCCGATGTTTTCAAAGTCAATTATCTTAAGTGAAAGTAAACATGGTTGTAGTTTTGTAGATAATTTAAGAAGAATGAAGTTTTGGATTTGTTATTGAGTGAATAGTCATCGAAGAATTAACAAATTCGGGTCAATCGGGTCGGATTTGGACTACCCATATTATAAATGGTTCGGATATGGTTAAGTAAAATGGATCCGACTCGGGTATGGATCCGGATCCATGTTAAGGTAAAAGAAAATGGATATAGATATGGGTATATAGTGATCCGACCAAAACCCGCATACATCCCTAGTACAGACACTCGGTTCTTCTAAGATAGAAAGTAAGAATTGTGCTCGGGAAAAGCTCCGGTGGATAAGGCATGTCCATGAAGTTGGACAGCTCAACTTCAACGAAGGGACAAACACTGAGTCCATTGTCCCCGGAGGTTTGACATTCACCGAAGAAGACGAGAGGGGCGTGCATTATCCGCACAATGATGTCCTGGTCATCACAACATGGATTGGAGTCTACCGGGTCCGGCGAGTCATGGTCGATGCCGACAGCACCTCCAGTGTTATGTTCTCATGCGCCTACAAAGCTATGGAGCTATCTAAGGGTCTCATCGAATCTGATGAGACTCCTATCTATGGATTCAACGGGGAGCCAACAGAGCCCTCCGGGCGAGTTCACCTACCAATCACGGTGGGGTTCAACACCGTCGGGATAGACTTCCTGCTAGTCGACTACCCCTCCTGCTACAACGTTATTCTAGGAAGGGACTGGTTCATCATATGAAAGCCATAGTGTCCACCTTCCACCAGAGCCTCAAATACCCGACTCCCAACGAAGTCTACAGAGTCAAGGGAGACCAAGGGACGACATCCAAGTGCCATCTCGATGCTGTCAAAGGAAAGTCCATCTCCGAAACCAAGGGGAACACTATCTTCCTGGCAGCCTCTCATCAATAGAAACCAGCTCCCAGTAAGTCTGCCAAGGGGAAGCCAGATACAAAAGCCGGGATATTACCAGCGGTCGACCAGCTGGAGGAAGTTATTGTGGGATCGGAGTCCCACAAGACGACTCACATCTCTTCCGGTCTACCGGAGGCAGAGAAGGATTCCATGATCACTCTGCTCCGGCGGAATCACCACGTCTTCGTCTGGAGTGTCAACGAGATGCCAGGAATAGACCCTGCGGTTGCCTGCCATAAGCTGGACATTGATCTTCAGTACAAACCGGTCAAATAGAAACCAAGGCGAATGGCACGGATCGGAAACTGGCGGTCAACGAAGAAGTCGATCGGCTACTCTCAGTCAACTTCATCAAGCCGGTCATCTACCCTACCAGGGTTTCCAACATTGTGGTCGTCCCGAAGAAGAATGTTAAGATTCGAGTTTGCATTGATTTTACTAATTTTAACAAAGCATGTCCTGTGCATCCATATCCACTCCCTAGGATCACGGACATGGTAGACGCCACCGCCGGCTATCAAAGATTGTCCTTCATGAACGCCTACTCCGGTTACAACCAGATTCCACTTCACGAGGAAGATCAGGAACACACCGCATTCATCACCGATCGGGGGCTTTACTGCTACCGGGTGATGCCATTCGGTCTGAAGAATGCCGGAGAGACATATCAGAAGCTGGTCAACAAAATCTTCAACGAGCTCATAGGCTGGACCATGGAACTCTACATAGACGACATGGTGGTCAAAACCAAGGAGAGAGACAATCATTTGCGAGATTTGCAGCAGACATTCGACATCCTGACGCGGTACAACATGAAGCTGAATCTAGCCAAATGTTCTTTTGGTCTTTCTTCCGACAAGTTCCTTGGCTTTCTCATGACCAACCGTGGCATAAAAGCCAATCCAGATCAGATCCGGGCAGTCCTGGAGATGCCCACCCCAAAGACAGTAAAAGAATTCCAGAGGCTAACCGGTTAACCGCTCTCAACAGGTTCATCTCCCGGTACTCGGACTGGTGCAAGCCATTCTTCAACGCAATCAAAGCTAATGCGGAATGGAATCCTACTTGTCAGCAAACCTTTGATGGAATCAAAGCATATCTCACTCAGCCTCCGGTCCTCACAACACCACAGATCATGCAACCAGTCGACATCTATCTGGCTGCATCCGATATAGCAGTCAGTGCGGTCGTATTTGTGGAAGAACCAGAGGAGAAACCATTTTACTTTATCAGCAAAGTACTACATGGAGCTGAGACAAGATATTCGAAATTCAAAAAAATAGCTCTGGCATTGGTACATGCAGCCAGGAGGCTAAAGCCTTATTTCCAAGGAAGAGTGGTCAAAGTCTATACAGAGTTCCCGCTTAGGAAAGCTCTTGGGAAACAGGAAGAGTCTAATCGGCTAATCGAATGGTCCAACTACCTCAGCGCATACCACATCGGTATGAACCTAGAACCGCGGAGAAAGGACATGCAATGGCCTCCTTGATGGCAGACTTTCGCATCGAGGATATCTCGGTCAATCCAGAACTAGAGGAGGATACATTGGGGACGAATGAGGCCCCCCGGTCACAGGAGTCTCTGGCCGAAGGAGACAACGAAGCATGCAGAATCTATACTGACGGATCCAGTAACTGTACAGGGTCCGACATAGGTTGTCTCTTTATCAGCCCAGATGGACAGAAGACAGAAAAATTTGTTAGATTGGGATTCCCAGCTTCGAACAACGAAGTTGAGTACGAAGCTCTTATATATGGTCTCCGGACAGCACTCCAACTGGGGGCGCGGAGAGTCATGGTCAAGACAGATTCAAAGCTAGTGGCGAACCAGTTCGCCGGATCCTTCCAAACCAAGGACGACCAGATGGCAAAATATCTTGATATCGTCCATTCCATGGCAGGGAAGTTCGAATTCATCACGGTCGAGCAGCAACCAAGGATAGACGTCAGGCATGCAGATGCCCTGGCATATCTTTCTTCTTCTATCAGCACTGCAGAGCCCCGACAGCTTTCAATCGGATACCAGAAAGAGCCAAGTATCGGGCCCAAAGATCCAGACATGCCGCTACCGGAGGTCTGTCTCCTGGAGTGTAGACAATTTAAGAAAGTTCTCATGGTAACCACCAGAGGACAAAAAAGAAGAAGAAATGAAGAAGCTTCACAGTCCGACAACGAGCCCAGCACGAAGGGCGAGCCGAGTCAACCATCATAGGGTCAGACACAGGACCCACCAGAATTACAACTCGAAGACTGGAATCCTTGCCTCACCAAAGGCCGAATAGAAGCACAACCACCTTCAACGGAGCCGGACGAACCAGACCAGTCAGAGCCACCGCTCTCTCATGTCCACATCGATTGGAGCTCTCACCGGAGAAACCAATTGAAGACATTCTAGACAATCTGAATTCTGAAGTAGACAGAATTGACGCCGAGTTGCAATCTAGCAACAACCAAGACTGGAATAAGCCATACATCAGCTTCCTTCTCCACCGTTTGCTCCCTGAAGATCCAAAGCTGTCAGCCAAGGTCAAGAGGGATCCATGGAAAATCACTGTCATACCGTACCGGGAGTCACACAGGCTATACATGAAGAGCCATGGCTCCGGGGTCTTGTTCAGGTGCCTTACTCCAGAGCAAGGCCTGGTCATACTGAAAGAGATCCATGCTGGGATCTGCAGCAACCATTCCGGGAGCAGAAATCTGGCGCAAAGGATAATGATCCAAGGATACTGGTGGTCGCACATGATGACAAGCGCGAAGAAGTTCACACGAGCATGCCTCCCATGTCAGAAGCATGCCCCGGTCGGTCATGCCCCGACAAATGAACTACATCCAATCCTGAGTGCATGGCCCTTCGCCAAATGGGGACTGGATATTGTGGGACCACCAGTCAGATTCCTATTGGTCAGGTTCCTATTGGTCACTATGGATAATCAGTCAGATTCCTATTGGTCACTATGGATTATTTCACCAAATGGGTTGAAGCAGTAGCATTGGTACAGGTATGTGCCTTAGATGTCAGAAGATTTTTGTGGAAAGACATAATCTGCAAATTCGGAATTCCTCAAGAGTTGGTGTCCGATAATGGAAAGCAGTTCGACTGCGACAACATCTGGTTGTTCTGCAAATCCTTGGGGATCAAGCACAACTTCTCGTCCCCGTACTATCCTCAGGGGAACCGGCAGGCAGAGGCATCCAACTGGGTCATCTTGGATACACTCAAGAAGCGGCTGGATAAAGCAAAAGGCAACTGGGTGATGCAACTCCCAAGGGTCTTATGGGCATATCGGACCACCCCAAGGAGGTCCACCGGTATGGCACTCTTTCAACTTACCTTTGGAGCAGAAGCGGTAATGCCAACAGAACTGCTAGCTCCCACAACCCTCACTGATGTTGTCCTTACCGGGGAGAACAAAGGGATTCTGGCAAGGGAAAAAGTTGTTCTTGGCAACAAGAGAGAGCAGGCCCTACAGCACCTCCTCCGGTACCAGGAGACTATCAAAAGGGGATATGACAAGCGAGTAGTAAAAAGGAAATTCAATCCGGGCGACTGGGTCATGAGAAAAGTCAAAGTTATGACTGAGGATGCAACCGCTGGAAAGCTTAGAGAAAACTGGGAATGACCTTACATCATAGACAGACATGTTTCAAAAGGCTCATACTTCCTCAGAACTCTGTCCGGCGACCTTTTCTCCAGACCATGGAATGCTTTCCACCTCAAGAAATTCTACAAGTAATGTACTCCATTTGATGATTTCAATAAAGATTCTTTCCCGTGAGAATTTGAGTACTTTGTATTATTTGCTGCTGAAAATCCTAAGTGCAAGATCAAGTCTCCACTGAGGTCCAGGATGCCTGGACCTAGTTTCCGAGCCTGTCTAAGTCCTAAATGCAGAGTTATGCTCCTTTTAGGCCCAAGATGCCCGGACAGCTTCCGGTCTTGGAACCAGGGATGTCAGGGATCAAACCCCATCCAACCCAGGATGCCCGGACCTAGCTTCCGATCTTGTCTAAGTCCTAAATGCAGAGTTATGCTCCTTTTAGGCCCAAGACGCCCGAACCTAGGTTCCGGTCTTGGAACCAGGGATGTCAGGGATCAAACCCCATCCAACCCAGGATGCCCGGACCTAGCTTCCGATCCTGTCTAAGTACTAAATGCAGAGTTATGCTCCTTTTAGGCCCAAGACACCCGGACCTAGCTTCCGGTCTTGGAACCAGGGGTGTCAAGGGTCAAACCCCCATCCAACCCAGTATGCCCGGACCTAGCTTCCGATCCTGGCTAAGTCCTGAATTCGGAGCTACACTCCGTTTAGGCCCGAGATACCTGGACCTAGCTTCCGGTCTTGGAAATCTATCTTAAGAGCGAGGCTATCCACTCTTAAAAATCAGAGCCGTTAGACGAGCTAGCCTTCCCCCGGTCGAAGCATGCAACACAGGGACAAACCCCCTTTTCAGCAGCAGACCATGAATCGCCATGGAGTCAGTTGTAATAAACGTTGTAAACAAGGTAAAGATATCTAACAAGATATTTTTTCACTACCAAAATATTATTTTTATTTTCTTTTTCAGAAAAGAATATGTACAAGAGGAAGTCCCCCGGCAACCGGGACAGGAACCTTTCTACAAAATCTAAAGGAGCTAAGGTTAAGAAGAAGGACCGGGGCCATTACCGCCCTTCTTCGCCTTCTCCTTCTCCAGTTGGTTGAGGACCTGCTGATAGGCAGCCTTCGCCAACCGGAGCTCTTCAGCAGCCCGGTCGTATGCCGCCTCCTTGAGGATGAGACGTCGGTCCAGCTCCAGCTTCTCTCGGGCCAGCTTCCCGCAAGTAGCCTCCAATTCTTCCAAGGAAGTCTTGGCATCCTCCTCCCTCTGGAGAGCAACGATCAGAGTGAAGTCCAGGTTATGGTAGTCTGTCGCCATGGACCGCTTGTCCTCCTCTAGAGCCCATCGGTCACTGTTGGCCGCCGCCAGATCTTTCTCGAGCTAACGATTCTCAACTCGCAGGTGCTCCAGATCCTCCAAGGCAGAAGGCCGGGGTCTGACACTCAGCTCAAAGAACCGGGCCATGGCAGCTTGTGTCTGACAGAAAGAAAAACAAAGATCAGAAACAAACATATAGACATCAACAAGTCTAAAGCCAGAATTCAAGGAATTTTATCGCGATGAGATTCTGGGCAGCCACCCTCATCGTCCGGTCGCGGGAAAGGCGGATGTAGTATGACTGGTCCTTCGGAAGCAGGTTCTGGAAGATATAGTCAAAAGCAGTGTGGAGGTTCGTGATGCCGGAGTCCCCAATCGACATCGGCTCACCACTCAGAAATACAGGATGAATGGTCTCAGGCTGGTACTCTCCCGGTTCAGGGCCCAGTTGCACAATGGGGCCAGTGGGCAGGTCAGTATATAGGACCTGGTCACCCCACCCATAAGCCAGGGATTCATCATCAGCAGTGCCCTGCACGGTGAACTCCACCTCAGTCTGGATGTCCTCAACGGCCAGAGCATCTTCAACAAGGACCTGGGAGCCACTACCAATCCCGGTAGTCCCCATCACCGGTCCCCTCAGCACCCGAGGGATGGCCTCCTCGGGCGCACAGGCTCCCCTTGGTCACCAGGGGAGGCAGAAGCAACTCTCTTCGAGTGCCGGGCAGACTCATCTATCACAGCCTTGCCCCTCGGGTCAACCTGGGCAGGGGACTGTACAAAAACAACTTCAACAGAAGGAGGCTGGGAAGGTCTTACCTCCATCGGAGCCTCCACTCCAGCATCTCCAACACTGGGGGCGTCCACTTCATCCAACGGACCCCCCGGCACCACAGTTGGCCCGTTTTCCTCAACAGCAGAGGCGACCACTGTTTCTTTGGACACACCTCCCACCATCTCCGGCTGGGCCAGGTTGTCCACCTTAGCATGTACCTGCACCGAGGTAGTAACCTAGGGTTCCGACGACAGGGGCTCATCCAAAGGCTTAACACAGAAGTCCAGAGGACCTGGCCAGGGAGTATGCTAGTGCAGATTGGGCTTTCGGTCAAAGGAGTCAAGCCCAAGTCTTTGCTTTCAGGCTTGGTCAATCCAAGCCCCAACCAACTGGATAAGTCCAACGAGTTTCCACGCCAACAGAACCCATGGTTCTAGCCCGCTGGAGAAGACAAAGGAAACCCATGTCGAACCAGGACCTATCAGAGGATGCCACATGGCAGTCATCCTGGTCAAAGGGGATTCAAACTAAGGAGATAACCGCTCGGCAACATGCAAGCTATCTCCACAGAAAGCATCTTCATAGTTGAACAACCCAAGTTCGTGGAGTCAAAATCGGAGGAGTGGTCGAGCCAGCCTCCTCCGACCTACTACAAATACAGGAGTTCTAAACCTCCTGAACTACGAGTCTTTCACTGAGCAACTCCATTAGAGCTTAGTGGAAACAGAGACTTGATTCCAAGTTCATCATCTTGGATACGTAGGCAGCCTGATCCCGATCAGGTCCAGTCTCATTGTATACCCCCCATTCTATCCCTGTCTATTCAAAGCTTTCATTGTAACTGTACGATCAATATATACATATATCGAGTTTGTGGATCAAATTTTTGCACCCACAATTGGTTTTTGGTGTTGAAAAACAAAAGATTTCAAAAAATACATTTGTGTTGGTGCTTGTCAAATATTGTTTGTGGTGTTGATAAACACATTTTTTTTTATTGATAACAATTAAGTGTTGATGCTTTACATAATCCTTGTAAACAGTAATTTTGTTGATATATCAATGGTATTGTTATTTGCTTCTATTATGGTGTTTAAATGATAATTGATCTAAAAATTTCATATGTTGATTAATTTATTAATCAAATATGCATTAGTTGATTAATATAAACTAATCAACTCTTCTTTAACACTGTATGAGTTGATTAATACATTAATTAACTCTTCTATAACTATGCATTAGCTGATTAATATATTAATCAACTTTTTTTTAATTATGTATTAGTTGATTAATAAATTAATCAACTGTAATTATTATATTTTACATTATGTTCAGCTGATTACTACATTGATCAACAAAGCTTGAGTTGATTAGTACATTAATCATCAAAATCTTAAACCTTAAAAACCTAACCCTATAACTCTAAAACCCTATATCCTAAACCCTAAATGTAAAACCCTAAAGGTAAAACCTAAACCATAAAATATAAAACCCTAGTGGGAATGTTGTCATTCTAAAACCTTAAACCAATGGGAATGGTGAACCCTAGTGGGAATGTTGTCATTCTAAAATCCTAAACGAATGGGAATGGTGAACCCTAGTGGGAATGTGGTCTTAAAGACACCATAAACCCTATTCTGAAACCCTAAACCAATGGGAATGGTGAACCCTAGTAGAATGCAGTCTTAAAAACTTAATGTTGTCATTCTAAACCCCTAAACCAATGGTAATGGTGAACCCTAGTGGAATGCGATCTTAAAGACTTAATGTTGTCATGCTAAAACCCTAAACCAATGGGAATGGTGAACCCTAGTGGGAATGGTCTTAAAGACACCCTAAACCCTATTCTAAAACCCTAAACCAATGGGAATGGTGAACCCTAGTGGGAATGATGTCTTAAAGACACCCTAAACCCTATTCTAAAACCCTAAACCAATGGGAATGGTGAACCCTAGTGGGAATGTTGTCTTATAGATACCCTAAACCCTATTCTAAAATCCTAAACCAATGGGAATGATCAACCTAGTGGGAATGTTGTCTTAAGTACACCTTAATGTTGTCATTCAAAAAACCTTAAACCATTGGAAATGGTGAACCCAAGTGGGAATGTTGTCATTCTAAAACCTTAAACCCTAAATGTAAAACCCTATATCATAAACCCTATATCTTAAACCCTAAATGTAAACCTTATACTCCCTCTGTCCCAAATTATAAGTACCTTATTCCATTTTAGATTGTCCCAAGGGTAATATCCCAAAAAAGCCCCATGTTTAGGTGCCTCTTCCCCAATAGGCCCTGACATGGGGTCATCTTCTCAAACAAGCCCTTTGACTAGATCATATTTTTTAGTAGGTCAAAATTACCCTTGTATTATATCTTCTAAATTCAACATTTTATCCTCTAAAACCAAGATAAGACAAAAAAGCAGAAAAAGACAAAAAACAGAAAAGGACAAAAAAACAGTTGGTGTATAATTTTTTGGTTTTAACATTTGAAAATATTATAAGTTGTGTTTTAGAAATCGAAAATCAACATGGTTTATATGGTTGGAAAGGTCTCGACGAGATCTTTCAAACTAGATCCCACATGACTATAAAATTTTAAATTTAAAAATTTAATTTTTTTATAAAAATTCAAATATTTATAAAAAATTCAAAATTTCATATTTTCTTTTTACCGAGAAGTTGGGTTTCGAGAAAAAACTCCTTATGATTTCAAAGGCTTTTCAAAATTACTCTAAAAATCTAAAAAAATCACACATTACTATCAAATTCAGGAGTTTTTATTTTTGTCATCTAACATATATCTTCTTGTCTTCTAACACCAAAGCAATATCCTCTAAATTGTTGTTTGTTGTTATGTAAATTACAAAGGCATGATATCTATTCCATATTATTAATATATGTGAATTATAGTCTGTAATTTGATGCATGAGTTCGATGTCTCAACTGAGGACAAAATCCTTATAGTACAGGAAAAAAAAAAAAAATTTGTATTGCTATGAAAAATTCATAAAAATGTTTAATGTATAGTTAACTTCACAAAAAACTTCACAAAAGAACATAACCCAGTCTATATATTGTTTTTTAGGTTACATCTCAAACCATAAGAAAAAAGAAAAAGAACATAATCCAGACTAAACATAAATTCCTCCTTTTGCATTGTGTAATGTCAATAAGCTCGTTAAATTTGTACTCCATCCTCTCTTCCTATCCCTCACACCAAAACAATATAATAGCTCAAATCTCTAATCATTATTTTATTTTATTTTTTGGCAAACGGGGTTGAGGGCACCCCTTACCCCTTTAAATTACATGAGGAAACTTATATCAAACAATCAGTTTCCTAGCATGTTTTGAACCAACGATCTCTCCACTTTGTGAGATGGATGCAACCATTGAGCCACAGACTCGAGTGCTCTCTAACCATCATTGAAACTAATAGTCTCTCTTTATTTAAACACTCATGTCTTCTTGTTTTTAACAAAATCCAAGTAATACATATAAAACCATGACCAATATACTTTGATAATTAGCTTTAATCCATCTTTCAAAACTTTTCAATATATAATATAATTTAATAAAGATACTTTAGCATTAAGGGGTGACATTAGTTTTAGGGATCTGTTGACCAGGTGGGCATATGCTCTACAGGAACAGTGGTAACTCAGCTGTATTGGACATTTGGGGATGTTTGTGCCCCCCTGTTTCTTTCTTTTCTCTTCTCTGTCTTTGAGTGGCCTGTTATGCTCAGGAGCTAGGTGTAGAGAGTTGTTTTGGTTTTTTACCTGACGGTGTACAGTCTTTGTACATGCTGATCAGGCGATGTATATCCTACCTTTGGGTGTGAATATAATGTTGTTTGATTCAGAAAGAGAAGAAGAGACATACTTTTTATCCAAAAAAATATTGTAATTTAATAAATTTGCATGTTAAGTTGATACAATAGCTTGTTTAGAGGATAAAGGTATATTGTTTAGAGAACAACAATCAATGTTTTAGCGGATAAGACCCTTACAGTATATAGAGAGAAAATTATCGAAAAAATAAAAAACACATTTTTTTTTCTGTTTTTTTTTCATACCCATGTGGGATCTTGTTAGATAGATCTCGTCGAGATCTTTCCAACCATATACATCATATTGATTTTTACTTTCTTAATTAAAAGATATACAAGTTATAAATAATATAACAAAAAATATTAATTAATATTAAAAAATTTGTTTTTGTCTTTCTTATTTGTCTTATTCTGTTTTTTTTCTTTAGTTTTTAGTATGAAGGGTATAATGGTCTCACAAAAATTGCTAAAAGGTAATGTGGTGGGTCAGGGGGCTTATTTGAGAAAATAGCCCCATGTCAGGGCCTATTGGGGAAGAGGCACCTAAACATGGGGCTGTTTTGGGATATTACCCTTGTCCCAAAATATATGTCGCTTTTGACTTTTCAACACATATTAATTAAGTTAAATGGTTCATTTGTCTATACTACCCTTGCTTTGAGATTAGAGTAATTATTCTAATAAAAAGTTAGACATTGTAATTAGTATTAAATAGGGGTAAATTAGAAATAGAGTTAGTAGACAAACAATAAATGATGTTTCCTTAATAAGTAGAATATTCAAAAAAGTACTTATAATTTGTGACGGAGGGAGTATTAAAAAACACTAAAATATTTAAAACCCGAGAAAAAAGGCAAGAGTTGATTAATACATTAATCAATATTTTCTTAGTTGATTAGTATATTTTCCATCGTTGATTAAGATATTAATCAACTTGTCAGTAAAGCTTTCCTGAATAAAAGAAAATTGATTAACACATTAATCAATATTTTCTTAGTTGATTAGCCACGGTTTGAAACCGTGGGATTTGCCACGGCTCTCAACCGTGGCAATTTGTCATCGTCCCCACGGTCCAAGACCGTGGCAAACTATTTTTTTTTTTTAAGAAAAAATTGGAAATTAATTTAATTTTTAAATTAGCTACTGTTCAAAACCGTGGCAAATCTGGAATTTAAAAAAAAAAAAAAAATTAAATTAGCTACATTTCTCAGCCATGGGAAATCTGAATTCTTTTCAGAAAAAAAAAAATTGCCTGCATAATATGAAATTAGCTAAATGTAAAACTACAAATAGTGCTAATATAACAATTCAATATTCAAACAAATCAAACGATACGCAGAAAGTAAATAACACACATGAATTTTTAACGTGGTAAAACCCAATATGGGAAACGTCCACGGTTGTCCTCTCGACAACAAATAAATCCACTAGATGAAAAGAGATGTACAAACCTATCAACTACCTGCAATCACTGCGAGTTGACACTCCTGGTTATCTCTAACACCTTGACTTCACCAGAGCACCTTGATGTACGCACAAGACACTCGACTTCTTGATGAACACACAAGAAGACTCGAAGTCGAACTATGAAACAAGCTTACACCAGAGTTCCTTGATGAACACACAAGGATACTCGACTTCTTGATGAACACACAAGAAGACTCGAAGCTAAATCAATATAAACAATAATGAAGAAGAAGATGAATGGGGAAGAAGAAGATGAGTTCAATCACCAAAACCACCTAAACCAAAAACCTAAACAAACTCCAAGAAACAAGAGGTGAATTGGACGGCCAAAGAACTAACTTATTCTTTGGAAGAGAAACCCTATTTATACTTAGGGTTGGAAACCAAGGAAAATGGGCCGAAATAGTGAAAACCCACTTTGGACGTACGTACGTCGATATGACGTTCGTACGTCTCCAAACAAAAATAAGCCTGCTGTCTACTTGGACGTACGAACGTCCTGTAAAGGTACGTACGTCCAGAACACAAACTTCTCTGCTGCCTAACCATACGTACGAACGTCCTTAAGAGGTACGTACGTCCTGAAACAAACATCATACTTGAGACACACGACGCGAAGACAAGGACACGGGACGACGCACGTACAACACGGTTTTCTTAACAATGAACTCAAGGCGAAATAACCAAGGACACTTTGTCACAAAATTGATGTCAAACCACTTCATGCCGGTTTCACTAAAGCCCTGCATAATCTGAAATTAGTTAATGCCCTGCATATGGTTTGCACCTCCACATGGCATAATATGAAATCATAATTTAATATTAGATTTATTATTTTCTTCCAACCCATCTGAACACCAATATTACAACGATTTCTTTATCGAAACAAGTCTTATAACAAATCATACACATCAGACACCATTACAAGTTCCAAAGTTCCTCTTGAAGAGGATCACAAAAGATTATTGGGCATTTCATGTGTGCTTTCATGTGGCCAGATGGTCTGCAACCTGGTTAAGAACAATTAAATTGGTATTTTTAGAACAACTTCCGTAATTCTAAAATTCTGAAACAGTCAAAGGAAAAAGATTAAGTGCTAACACTAATGCAAACACAGGCAAATCAGTTTTGCCAACTGAACTGATGTCTGATAGAAAAAGATTAAGTCCTAACACTAATGCAAACACAGGCAAATCAGTTCGATCATGCTATCACACATAAAGCAGGCTTGAAAAAAAGAAGAAAAGGAGATAAACAAATTCAAAGAATATCTTACGAGTGATTGGAAGCAATGTCAAAAGCTCAAATATTTTATTGATGACAACATCTGCTGCATCAAGATAATGTTTCAGATATGAACCCAATGCATGTAATTACTGTCCAAGGACTTGTGCAAGTGCTGCCTCAGCCATTCTACAGACAGACGCTGATGCAGTAAACCTACAGTACACAAATAATCATAATTCTTATTATATAAGGTGAGATAACAATTAGATCCAATAACCAAATAAGTATTTTTCAGCTTAAAAAACACTATTACATCTAATATTGTAACTCAATGGACAACCTTAGAAAATTTTGTATGCTGCAAGTGATTTTCACTTTTTAGAAGTGCCACCCACAGGGCCAGTTGATCCCTCAGACGTTGTACTCACAACCAATTCTAGTGTAGGTTGCATGCTTTTCATTATACAGGTAATTCCTGAGCAATGAAACACATATATTAGACAAAAGAAAAAAAAATGGAATAGAGCAGGTGAATGCAAGCATCATGATGAAAGAAGTAAGCTTGTGAGAAACTATGAAGGACTATATAACCATGTGTGCATGTTCATTGACAGACTCCTTCAATTCAAGCAAACTACCTAGGTTAGTAAAAACGGACCTGAGATAATACTGCAAGACCCGATACGCTTTTAATGACAATATCCATAAGATCAGAAATCTTAGCTGCGGCTACGATGGACTTGTGGGATGTGATGAATTGGATAGCTTCCAGCTGCAATAAGAACTTAGCAATGAGCACAAAAAATGAGGACACAAATATTCATCTAATTATAGCACTATTAAAAACCACCTAAATTATTACAGTGATTCCATGCCAAATGAAAAGTGTAATTTACCTCACAAAGAAAAAGTTATAATTTTTTTGGTGATATAATCAACAAATTACATAAAAAAAATTACATAAGGAGTTAACTGGTAAGCAACAGCTTACATTTGTATATTGTTAGACAATTGCTTAGAAAAGAGTACGAAACTAGAATAAAACTCTGGGACCATGCTTTTCTAAACTAACCAACCAGCATATATATCTGATTACCGCCAGAATTTTTTATAAGTGTTATCATATCTATGACTACAACTTATGAGTTATAAATGCGAAACAATGGAAGAAAACAAGGCTGGCATATCATTCTGAATAATACCTTAAGAACTAGAAATTGGCAGTCCATTTATGATGCACCAGTTGCACAATCCCAACTTCTACCCTTTCCAATCACTTTAATTACATCCATGTCAGCTAAGCTCAAATGGTCGTCAGTTGGCTTTACAATTCTCTTCACCTTTCTTCTTCCTTTCCGAAATCTGTACCAAATTTCAGTACCCAACAAAAATAACAACCCAAAATTGATGTGAGAGAAAAAAAAATATATGAAACAATACGTAGAAAAAAGCTTACCTTGCACAACTCAAGGTAGATTTATATTCTGGAAACAAGAAGAGATGCCACCGTCCCTAAAATCGAAGTTCTGTGATTATGATTTCAAAACCAACAATGAAATACAAGTATACAAATTAGGGTTTAATTTTAGTTTAAGGTTTCTCAAAACTTTAGAGGGGAGAGAAAAGAAGAAGAAACCCTTCTTTATAGTTTGAATGAATATTAAGAGTGATTAGGCATTTATAGTCACTAATTAAGACTACTCTTCTTAATTATAGAAAAACATGGAATTGCCTTTCTTCGATATCCAGAACTTAATTAACTAATTAGAACAAACTTGTCGAGAATCGCTCAATTAATCAAAACCCTAGCAAGAAATTTTTCAAACAAAAAATTAGAACTATAATTTATAAAGAGATAGAGAGATTGCAAGGGAAAAAAGTCCAGATGAAAATCTAAATCACCAAAGTAACTGAATCACATAAATCTTACCTCAATTTGTTGTGGTGAACGGAGAGAAAGACGAGTGGGAAGAGGGAATTAGGTAGAAGATGAGTGATAACAGAGATTGTTTTGCTAGGGCAGAAATAAGAAAAAATAGAAAAGACGAGTAGGAAGGAAGGAATTAGGGTACAGAGATTTTTGCTTTTTCACTTCTTCAAACAGCCACGGCCCTAAAACAAATCTCCAACCCTCGATCTCAATAATGGATTATGAATCGTACAGCTAAAACATTTATACCTTGCCACGGTTAGAAACTGTTGCTAGAGTCACAAAATAGTTTATAAATATTTTAATTTTGTGCCACCGATATTTTAATTTTTGCCACGGCTAAATACCGTCCCTAAATTTGCCACTGACCCGGACCGTGGCAAAGCGAATCGCCTACCCGTGCCAAAATCCATGTTTTCTTGTAGTATACAACTTGAATTTAATTGTTGTTCAAATATGGGCAAGTCCTTCTATTGTGATGACCAAGATTAAAAGCATTGCCACAAGTATGTTTTTCCCCTATTTTCTTCAACCACATACGACCACCTTCTTTACTATACGACTTCGAATAAATCATCCACTTAGCAACATCATATGAAACAACACCATCAATAGGAACATCATTTGAAACAACACCTTCACATGATTCCATATCTGTATAAAACAACATCATGTAATCAACACATTAACACATTCACCAACAAAAATAATGAAAACAGGGAGTTGATTAATACTGTTAATCAACCCGAATGCTTAAAACACATAGTTGAGCAACCAAAATACTCAAAACACATAAAAACCGTTGAATGATGAGTAGTTCAACATAAAAAAACATTAAGCATTGAAATTCAACGACAAATTGTGATTCTAAAACAAAAACACAACCAAAATCAAAACACAATCTAAATTAATAAAATAAACTAAAACACACTTGTGCAATCAATCATCCCCATCTCCATTTGAAATCTCGAATTGCCAAATCAAAACAATTGATGATGTGAACAAACAAAGTTCTTTCAAAATCAAATGAAGAATCGATTTGTCAAATCGAATTAAGAAATCAAAAATCTCTGCTTTTGATTTGATTTGCTCCAAAAAAAACAAATCAATTGATAAAGAGAACACACAAATTTCTTTCAAAACCTAATGATGAAGATCTTGTAAAATCGATTTGACAAAATCAAAACTCTCTTGTCTTTGATTGATAATTCGATGGAGATTGTTAAAGATTTTTCATCTTGTTGATTATTAAGAAGCAAAGATCCTTTAAAAAACAAAGTTCTTCGAATTTCGTTCTTCAATCCTTCAGGAAACCAGATCTGAGATTCAAATCTAAATTTTGAAAATTGAAAACTAAACTAAACATATCAGCAACAAGGGAGGGCAGTTTTGGTATTATAAAAAAAGTGATGGAACGATTAATACGCGGCTTGTCCTGCATCTGAAAAGCTAAACGTATAAATGGACTGCATGATACCCAAACACAAACCCGTGTCCTTGGGCCAAGTAAACATTAGCTTGGGCCTAAAACCCAAACAAACGTTTGTGGTTGGACTTGGAACGAGTTTCTAGCTCAACTAATTGTTGGGTTAAGTGGCACTTCATTGCGCACCTCAATTAAACCTTTGGGTTAAGTGGCACTTCATTGCCCGTATCAACTGAAACTTTAGTTTAAGTGGCTCTTCACAGCCCGCCCAACCCAAACGACACTTGATTACCCGCCTCAATTTAGTGAACCATTAAAAACTAAAGTTTTTTTTTCATCAAATGGTCCATCAACTAAGTACCAAATCTGCTGAGGTGACCATCAAATTTGGTGAACCATTAGAGATGCCATTAGTTCCTTACCCAAGTGATGGGCACTGGGAGCAGAAGTAAGGACCGAAGGAGTAGGGAGGATCATGAATCTCTAATGTGGGACCCTTAGTTTTCAGTACTGGATCAATTGATTTGGATAATGAACTATATTTTGATTGGCTCAAATAAAAAACCAGCTTCTCCCATATAATACCCTCACCTAAATATAAAAAGTCAAAAACCCTTCAAACCAATTCATATGATTTAGAAATTGACTGAGGGCAATTTCGTGATTAAAACCATATATATAAAACCAAACACCATTTTCTTCTCCACTGATCGAACTGCTGCATAAGAGATGGCGTTACGAGTGTTGTTGGCGCCTTTGTTCACCACCAAATCATCTTCCCCTTTTTACCCTTCATCTTCTACAAAATTACACCACCACCCAACCTTCTTCTTCTGCAACTCCATCCAACATGTTTCCCGCCAAAGCAGAATAATGACAAAGAAGAATACTTTGAAATGTAGTAGTAGTAGTAGTATAGTGAATAATAGTAAATTAGAAGAAGAGGAAAACGTTTCAAATGAGTGGGGGAAAGTTTCTGCTGTTCTATTTGACATGGATGGTGTTCTTTGCAATAGTGAACAACTTTCTCGATTGGCTGCAGTTGATGTGTTTGCTGAAATGGGTGTTCAAGTTACTACCCAAGATTTTGTACCCTTCATGGGAACTGGTATATGTACTTATGTTCAATGAATGAATGATTTCATTTTCCTTTTTTTTTTTTTTTTTTTTTGATATATAATTTACAAACATTTATTACTTTGATAATGGCTAATGCCGGAAAATCAATACTGTATATAGGTGAGGCAAAATTTCTTGGAGGAGTTGCTTCAATCAAGGGAGTTGAAGGATTCAATCCGGAGGCCGCAAAGAAGCGTTTTTTCGAAATATATCTTGATAAGGTATTGGTATTCGTATTGTTAGAAAACTTGATTATATTGGACTTGGGTTGGATGTCAGAATAGTTTTTTTTATTCATAAATTAATAAGTGGGGGATTTTTGTTTTTGTTCTAGTATGCCAAGAAAGATTCTGGAATTGGATTCCCAGGTGCTCTTGAACTCATTACTGAGGTATATATAACTATTCACAAGTTCATATCTTGTATGAATATATATTTTTTGGCATCATAATATGTGATACATACATACTAATGTTTAATTTGCATCAGTGTAAAAAACGTGGGCTTAAGGTTGCGGTTGCCTCCAGTGCTGATCGAATTAAAGTTGATGCGAATCTGGCTGCTGCTGGATTACCATTGTCCATGTAAGAAGAAAATGAGTTATTCCATGTGCTGCTTTTGTCAAGTATATTATGTTGGGAAATTTGGTCAAAACCCCCCACATTTTGACCGGGTTTGGCGAGAACTCCCTAATGTTGTCCAAGCTTGGCGTAAACCCCCTTCTGTTAAGCACCCCCCCAAGTTTCCGTCCATTCATAGTTTGTTTGCCCATTATACCCTTAATTCAAACAGTTTGTCTAAACCCCCCAAAAAATCGTTAACATAACTTATTTGACGGAAGTTAAGTAGCCGTTTGGATTACAATTTTTAAATTTTGTTAACGATTTTTTGGGGGGTTTAGACAAACTGACAGAAGTTAAGGGTATAATGGGCAGACAAACTATGAATGGACGGAAACTTAGGGGGGTGCTTAACAGAAGGGGGTTTACGCCAAGCTTGGACAACATTAGGAGGTTCTCGCCAAACCCGGTCAAAACTTAGGGGGTTTTGACCAATTTTCCCTATTATGTTTGTCAAAAAGAACTTCTGTAATGACCTTTAAATGACGACAACGGATTCATGTTAGGATTAGTTGTTAGTTGAAACATACTCATTATGTATACATATATTCGTTTGATAATTTATATTTCATAATTTGGTTCATAATACAAGTATTTGATTGCATTAGTTGTATCTAGAAGAACTACGGCTTCTTCTGGTGGTAATTCCATATCTATATTTTATTACTTCATTTTGTCATATAATTGATTCATGGTGAATATATTTATATTAAGTACCTCCATAATAATGCTAATATGCTTTATTTTACCAATTAACATAATTAAAGGCCAAAAGCTCACAATAAGCTCAACAAGTACGAAACACAACTCAAAGTTTTCCTAGAACGACATGTCAGTCTTCTGCATTGCTTCGATTGACAGTTTAACACTACTGCACAGTCTTTCCTTGACCTGACAGTGTTGTCTACCACATTTTATGCTAGGTTTGACGCTATTGTATCAGCAGATGCATTCAAAAATTTGAAACCTGCTCCAGATATCTTCATTGCTGCATCAAAAAGCTTGGACGTACCCTCTAGAGAGGTACACCAGCTAGCATGCTGTGACCCTTTTGTTTTCCGTTTTTGTATGCGTTCATTGCTTACTATTTGGTTCCAGTTCATAAGAACAGTCATGTATTACTAACATTATTGTTATAAAAGATGCAGCATGTCTTCCGATTATTTGGAAGGAAGTCAGCCCATTAAATTATATTTTCTTTTAGCTGATATGATTCTTTTGAAAGAATTCCTATATGTCCTACAATAAAAAAATCTTCCTAAAGCCTACTCACTTGTCTCTTGCCATTTAATGATATTTTTTATGATTGCCTGGAGTTTTTTATTATTTAAAGCTATTAAAACAATGTTCAGAGGACTCTTTGTGATTTTAAAATTTTCTCGCTAGCAAAAGATCCCTTTTCCGTAATGTGGTTCTATTCTTATACTTCTATCAATATCAGATCAGTAATGTACCTACTTATTTTTCCAGTGTATTGTAATTGAAGATGCACTTGCTGGAGTTCAAGCTGCCAAAGCTGCACACATGAGGTAAGTATCGAATGGATGCTGGCTTAAATGCCGATTCCTCATGTGTTTGAGTTAAGAATTTCCTTTTTCGTAAGTATTGGTTAAGAGGATTTTCAAGTGGTGATCATTTTTTTATGCCCTGAAAGCTGTTATTGCCACAACTAGAAGGTTTTGCTTGTTTCATAAAATGTTCTTTATTTTTTCTGCTTGCAGATGTATAGCCGTCATGACTACCTTATCAGAAGAGACCCTAAAGGAAGCTAGTCCATCTTTAATCAGAAGGGATATTGGAAATGTTTCACTTCAAGATATTCTTATTGGTGGTGGAGTTTCTGATTGTCATAGTATGCAGTTTTGAGTATATGCAGTGAATATCCAAGAATATGTCATGTTGAAAAATTCTCAGTTTATTAAAAATCTATTTAACAGTCAATTTATTGGTGTCCAATTTGTGGAATTAATCTTTTTGCGCAAGCATGCAATATTACACTGTTGATAATTGTTTGCATGTCTTCCGAAACTTACATTTCCATTAGCAATTTTTTTCATATGCTTCAAACTTTTTATTATCAGGCAGTTTTTCATTATATGGGACAATGGATAATGAAGGAAACACTATTGCAGAGGAGAAGATGCCGAGATCTGAGACTATCAATAATATGGAGCAAGCTTCTCAAGAGATACTCAAAGAAGAAACAGAAGGCGGGTTAGTTACAAACACGAATCGCAATAAAACCATATTCTCGGCTGGACGGTAAGATGAATTCCACTTTGTTGTTGGGACTTGATTGATTGTTACATGCTTTACAATTATTACAATTCACATAGTGGTAGCCTGCAAGTTTTTATCGGTGTCAATTTGTATTTTAAAATTTTTCTCTAATTTTTTTTTGTTTCATTTTTTCTGACTTTCCTTAACTGTTGATTTAAAAGCTGAATCTGAGAAGATTAGTTTGGTTGGAATGATAAATCCAAGGTCAAGATCACACCAATGTATAACTTTTCTTCTTTGGAGTGGACAAAGAGTGGCATAAGTGCATGGACAAAGAGTGGCCATTTTTTCTTGAACAGTTGTATTTTCTTGGGCACCAGTTTTGTGCCCAAGGCTCCTAACATGAGGTGGTGCTTTATGGCACATTTAATATTGTAGGGATGAGGGAACTTAGAGTGAGACTGAGTCTTAAAAGGCACATTTCTCTAGACAGGTTTGATTTCGGGGTTGTGACTTGATATAAGGGTTACAAACCAATCGATGATTCCATGTTCACTAAAGATGTTCCTAATACTGTACCAACTCTTATTTAGTCTATTAGGTTACAAAACGTTGTTTCCTATTCTCCTAGTGGAAAGATGAAAAACGTGAAGCTTAATTAATAAAAGATCCATGAAAGATAAACTTGCTTACTTTCATATGATGCTGGTCACATTCTTTTATTTCAAGTGCGTTTATATCTGAAACTATTTGGTATCAACTTCAATTAGGTCAATGAATCTAACCTTGAGGTTGCAGAAAAATATATGGACAGGTTGCTGGATTCTCGACGTGATATTTTGAGATATGGAAGTTTGGGCATTGCTATTTCTTGTGCCTTCTTCATTGCTACGAACTGGAAGGTATAATTGATCTAAATAAAGGGACAAAGGAATACGATTTATGTATTTTAGTTCAATATCTTCAACCCATTTTTCTTCTTTTTTTATGGATAACCATTTGATCATAGATATAATAATGCTTCATATGAACTGTTGCTTTAGGTAATTTTATTTCATCAATTCTAAATGTGTACTTCTGTACAGGCAATGCAATATACATCTCCAAAAGCTATTCTTAACTTGTTATTTGGGAACAACAGTTCAACTTTTGCACTGAATCAAGGTATAAATGCTTGTCAAAGACTAATTAATCTGTTTGTGTTTTGTTTCAACCTATATATTCTGTCTTTTAGGATGCATTCTTTCTTGGGGACCGGATGGGGCCAGGGAGGTGTTGATACTTATAACTTATAATATTTGAGAAATTTCAAGAATATCATACATTCCACTGGGAGATATACACATGGTCAGTTGATAGGAAAAACATTATGAGCTCTCTGTGCCTCTTCCCAGGAGTCGGAAGAGGTAGTATTGCAAACCTTAGTGCTAATGGCCTCGAAGTTAGAATGTAGTCCAATAAAGAGCTAATGAACTCTCTGCCCCTCTTCCCTTTTCTGAATAGCAGCAACAATAATCTGGGTCATATTAGGAATGCTAGTCAAAGACTGATACACAGAATTTCCTCCAATGTTTCTTCAAATACCCAAAAGATGAAGTACGAAACAATGAGCCTTGGCAAACCTAACCCAGCTCACAATGTAACTCATGCACCCAAACAACATTGTTCTTGGCAGTATATATCTCTGATAGAGCATCCTTCATAACGTCAACAATATCTTAGCCTGTAAAGGCTCATATATGTCGGGTTCCATGGAGTTAGACAACCATCCAAGAATCATATAGTTTGTTTCAAACCACATGTTTTAGTTAGCATCGGTCTCAAGTGTGCAAGGCATCTTCTGAGGAACAAACCAGTCAATCTTACCCTTGGCTCCAACAAAAGGGCGACAGATCAAATCCATGAGGGAAAGTTGTGGCATTAAGCATTGAAGTTACTTTATTACATGTTAGAAAGTTGGTAAAATCCAGAAAAATTCTCCATTCCAGGTTTGAGTTAAGATTTGTTGAGGAACTTAGTCACTTGGCTTTAGGGGCACTGAGTCATTGGACTCGTTAGAATTTGAATTCATCCACAATAGAGCAACTTGAATTTGAATAGAACAAGAACAAAATACCTCTAAAAATGGTGCATTCAAGAATCACCCCCACCCCTCTTCTCTCTCTCTCACACAGACATACACATACCCAGTTCCATGGTGAACAGTTCCAGTTTTTGCTGGATTACCTACAATACATGTGAAAAAAACCAAGATATACAGGAAACGTTCAGTGCAGAACCACACAGATTAGAACTAAGTAGCATGATGCTAAGTCGGAAGATGTTCCACTTATGAAATGAAATCTATACTTTGGAATATCGACCAAGCACGCGGTCCTATTATTTTTCCTGCTTTGGTTGCCAAACCTCTTTAGTTTGTGTTGAAACTTGATGGATGTGAGACACATAAGGGGTTGATGACTTGATGTCACAACATCCATTTCCTAGCCAAAGTCGCCACTTAACTGAATTGATCAGACTTTGATTGATTTTTGTTTTGTTTTATTTGCTTACTAAGGATTTTGGGAACCCACAAACCTTACTTTTTAAATAAGGGATTGTAAAATATACTTCTGACTTGAATGAATATGATGATTTGAGCAGATGCCAGCTGAGCCCAGATGGTAATACCTCTGGGCAATGATACCAGAGATCTGGGGTTCAATCCCAGGCAGTGCATCTTTTATCATTATTCGAACGATGATTTAGGGTTGTGTGAGTAGAATTTAGGGTTCTATTTTTTTATCATTATTGAAACGATCACTGACTTTTTTATTTATCATTTTATTGATTATTGAGTAATTTTCTTACACTTTTTGTTTTTAGATTGGCAAGCGGGGTTGAGGGGACCCCTACCCCTTTTAAATTACGTGTGGAAACTTATATCAACAATCAGCTGTTGACGTGTTTCGAACCCACAACCTCTCCACTTTGTGAGAGGGGTGCTACCATTGAGCCACAGGCTCATTCACTTCTTACACTTTTTTACTAGTGTTTGAGTAATTGTTAAAGCTTACTCCAACAAATCTTCATCATACAGCTAGTGTCATACCCTTGTGGATCATGTATATTATATATGTACTATTGTGGTATCTTTGTTTGCACTGGTTTACAAGTTACAATCATGACCCCAAAAACTTTTTTCTTCTGGTGATAGGAGAATCACGATCTGCAAGGATCCAACAATTTGTTAACTATATATCGGATGTGGAGGCCAGGTAAAAATAGTTGTTGATGTGCATCTTATGGTAGTGTCTAGAGCTGTTTTTATTTATTTTTATTTCTCTTTATCTATTTGATGGTAACTTCATCTTCTAAATGTACTAGGGGGACTGCTCCTGTGGTACCAGAGTTTCCGTCTAGGCTTGATTGGCTGAACAGTGCCCCCCTTCAGTTTCACCAGGTAACTCCTCTATATGTATAAGTTAAATTAAATACTTGAATCTGTGAGTAGAAGAAGAAGGCGAAAGAGGTGACTTTGTGTATGTGATAGAGAAAACAGCCTTAATGATTTTTGGCCTCTCTCTTTGTCTTATATATGTATAATAGCAATATTAACATAAACCTAAAACAATCAGGTTGGGGCGTTGCCCGCCAAACCTCCAAAACACGAGCACTTTGGTGTCCAAGGGAAATTGGCTACCATTTAACATAACATAAAAGAAGTCTAGAAATATTATTTAGGGGTTTTGGCATCATTTCAAATCACTTATATAGTATTAAGGAAATCTCATATAGTATCTTCTTATTTCATGTTTGCATACAGTTCCCCAGGAGTTTCTTTATTCTGTGTTTTTATTGTATTGGCATCCACTGAGCTATCCTCACATGGGACATTCTAAGCCTCAAGATATACGAAAACCTTCATATTGTTTATTATTATCTTACTCTCAGATATTTTGTTAACTACTCAAAATATTTAATACAATGGTAGAGGACAAGTGTGCTACAAAACTGCACTGCAAAGTGCTTTCGGAATAGTAAACATGATTCTTCTAAATACAGACTCATTTATTGGAACCGATTTTTTTCTTTTTATATTTGTTTTATCAGAAAAAGATTATTCTGCTATTTGTTAAAGTCCTGATTATAAGGATATGATTTCCTTGAAAGGCTTGGATTACATAACTATTTTAAGATTGATGGAACTCAAACAAATATTGGATTATCAGTTAAGCCACAACCGGTTCCAATGAAATAATTGATCATATATTAGATTAGTGTATCAATTTGATGATCCTAATGACTTATCAGTTATTGATGTACAGATTCGCCTCCCAAAAAAAGAGTACAGATTCTAAATTATAAAGGTCTTGGTGGATAAACTTACGAAGCCATAATAATATTCTCTAATAAGCTTCTGCATATTTACTTGGGATTTTGGCTTTGTTGGGCAAACCCAGTTGCGTGCGTTTTTCCTCTTTTGAGAATGTTGAGGATGTGACCTTCGTTTTAGAAATGAAAGTTATTGATCTTTTACATGTGAATTATATTGCTGTTTCACCCTTCTCTTTCATTTGGTGTATTGGCAGATGCAGTATATACAATAGCTTGGACCTGTTAACGATAGTCGAAACTGATTTTCTTGGATTCCTATTATTTCGACAGGATCTGAAAGGAAAGGTGGTTTTACTGGACTTTTGGACGTACTGTTGTATAAATTGTATGCATGTTTTGCCGGATCTAGAATTTTTGGAGAGAAAATATAAAGATAAGGCGGTAAGATTCTCTTCCTTAATTTCAACTTTTAAGCATACAAACCTTGTTTTAAAGTTGATTTGAATTTCACTTATATTGTAGGCTTCATTCTTGTAAAAGGTTTATAACATCAATTTTCTTTAGCTTGGCAATTATTATGAGATAAAAGAATAGTAGTGTAGATACCTGGAAATCATACATGGACAAAACAGTCAAACTGCCCTAAGCCGCCTAAGGACTAAACACTCGTCGGCGCATCCCACCAAAGACTTGTCTTAGTCGGCACATTTTTTATAGGCGCCCACGCCTAACAGTGACATCTGGCATCGATGCCACGTCACCAATATTGGGGGTCATTCTAGAGAATATGGTTTGGAGGCCAAAAGCTAAGAGGTTTCTCTAGGTCACATGTGAAAGCCTATGTTACTCACATGTGGACTAGAGTCCAACCTTGGACAAAGAGGAGACATCTCAGCCTGCTAACCACCCTATGATAGCCTACATGTGCTTAGCCTGTCATGGGGCACCCAGGTCTATCATGGGACTAGCCTGAGAAGCTATGACTGGAGACAGGCCCACTTGTTGGTCGCCATGTGTCACCAGTTTGCTCTATTTAAGGAGAACAACACACAACTTTCAGGAGTTTTTATCCTAACAAGAAGTCATCTTCTTCAACCTTGGGGCTCTCCTTATTCTCTCTCTATTTTTGCTCTGGTACTTAGCACACTTTCTCTCCAAATCCTCTTTTCTCTAGTTTGATCTTCTCTCTTTGTGACCATCTTAAAGATCTTGTCCATTGGAGTCAATGTATGCTCCATTATACCCTTAACAACACACATACAACTAGCTTCAGATTATGCAATTTCTTGACAATGCAAAACAAAATAAATATATACATGGGTCTGTCTAGGTCGACATCTGTAAATGACATTTGCTATATACTGTTGGATTTGTTTGATCTGCGGTGGTATTATAAAGGCAAACATACTGGCTTAAACTATTACTTGCAAATAGAAAAAAAATGAACAATTAAACTCTCGTATAAAACCAAAGGACTGGATGAAGAATAAGAATTACTGTTCTCCCATTTCATCCAATTTCAAACTCATTCAAAACCATATCAAACCCTATACTAATAATAACAGAAGAATTGAAGAAAATTGGATTGTCGCATTAAATTCAAACTCTAAATGAGGTTTTGTTATTGGTATATTTAAAATTATGTATATATTATGTTTTTGAGTAAGTGTAGGTACTTAATTTAGACCATTATATCTTGAGCATCTCTTGGGCGTCAATCTAAAAAATATGCAACTCTAGAATCCAATAGTGGAAAGAGGAACCCATAGATATGGGGTTGTCAGAAAGGAAGCTACTCTCGGAAGGAGGATGGTTAAATCGTATTAAGAGTACCTTGTCAGGGATTTCGGTATATTAGCTATCTATTCTAACTATCCTGTCAAGTGTGACCAAGAAGTTAGAGAAACTTATGAGAGGTTTTCTATGCGGGTCTTCTGAGGAGAACTAAAAATACACAACTCATTGCTTGGGAACATTTGTGCAAACCCGAAGTGATTAGAAGTTTTGTCCTGACTCCTGACCAATAAGGCACTTCTACGAAAATGGGTGTGGCGATACGGAATGGGTGGAGGCGGACACTGGAAGGACATATTGACGCCAGATATTGCAGTTCAGTAATGGGAAATGGCCGAATGTAGTGGTGTCTACACATGGATGCAGATTATGGTGCACAATATTGAAAAATTGTAATATGCTGAAGGAGTGTGTTTTTGAAGTGGGAAGGGGAGATACAGTGAGATTTTGGTTGTATGTTTGTTGCTCGGAGAAGCCATGTAAAGAGGAGTTCAATCAATTACTCAGGTTTGCTGATGACAAAGATGGACTGGTTGCCAACCATGATCTAGACTTCTAGTGGAGGGTAATCAGGTGAATTGGGATTTGAAACTGAGACATGGTTTAGGAATTGGCCCTAGATGTGCTGGAAAGGGTGCTGCTATTGTTAGAAAATTTCACTCACTCAGATGCAGATGAGAAATGGGTTTGGAAAATGTCCAATTCAGGAAGCCTCACAGCAAAATTCTGGTTACAATGTGTTCGTAGAGAAAGAAAACTATCGGCCTCAAGGTGTCTGTATAAGGATCTTGAAGCTAGGTTTGGTAATACCTCTGGGCGATGATACCAGGGGTCTGGGGTTCAATCCCAGGCAGTGCATCTTTGAGTTACTGATCTCGTTCAAAAACAGGCTTGCCAATCAAAAAAAAAAAAGCTGTTCTTCCAAGGATGCAGCTCTTCACGTGGTGCTTACTCCAGGGTAAGGGTTTTGTCCAGGCAGGAGCTATGTGAAGGAGGGAAAGATGTGTCAAGGCAATAATGGCTATTTAGACTAACAGTTGACTTAAGTCAAAGAACTTATATTTTCGTTATTGTAATAGTAGTGACTTGTCTAACACACTACTAGTAGTGACTTGTCTAACACACTTCCAGTAGTAGTGACTTGTCTAACACACTTCTTTCATTATATATACAAGTTATGTCTCACATTGAGATATATAGCTTTCCACCCTAATATTCTACTTCTAGTATAATTCATCTTTTATACTTCTAGTTGGTATCACAGCCAAGTGAGATCATGGTTTTCGGCCACCGGCGACACTAACTCAGGTGCCGGTGGCCGGATCTCCGACAAAGTCTTTTTGTCTAATTTGTGTTCTTGTTTCCGCTGTTTTTCTGCGCCTTGTGTGCTGCTGTTTTTTTTTTTTTTTTCCTGAGTACTGTTCACGAGTACTGTTCACGGCTATTGTTTATCAAGTACTGTTCACCGAAACGAACATGGCCCTATCAATCACCACCACTACCTCCGATGTCTTTCTCGGGTGAGCAGCTGGTTATCCCTGCTCCTTTATTGTCTCTGCAGCTGGACATCCCTGCAGACGGTTCTTCTCGCAGCTGGTCATCCCTGCCATTGAACATCCTCTCACGAAATCAGTGGGTCCTACTGATCTTCAAATTTTTATTCGCAAGCTGGGTCTTCGCGATATCTTCGCACCAGCCTGAGGGGGAGTATTGTAATAGTAGTGACTTGTCTAACACACTACTAGTAGTAGTGACTTGTCTAACACACTTCTTTCATTATATATACAAGTTATGTCTCACATTGAGATATATAGCTTTCCACCCTAATATTCTACTTCTAGTATAATTCATCTTTTATATTTTTAGTTTCGTAAATACCCATAATACCCTGCACATCAACTTAACCAAAATTGAAATTGAAATATTTTATTTCCCGCCATAACCATGTGTTCATTTATCAACCGTTAGATGGAATGATATAACGACACATGTAACAGTTTTGTTATTAAAGTTGAATCTCGTGCCATGCATGTGTAGGGGCAATATTGTCATATTGAAATTTTTTAACAAGCAACCAACAGTCAACTCACGAAAGGGGCCCCAAATTTTAAATATGGATTAAAAACGTCCCATAGTCTAAATAGCCATTATTTAGGTGTTCCAAAGTCTAAAAACCCCTTTGTGATTTCAAGACTGAATCGGTCGATCACTTTCTCATGAACTGCCAGTTTACTAAGCTGTATGGGACAATATTTTAAGCCCTATAGTGGGTGTCTCCAATCAGCTTCAAGGGATTATTACCCAGAGCACTTGTTTGTAGAGGTGGTGATTGCCCAATACTTCGCTCCTGGGATATAGGTCATGGCTGAAGGTTTTGTCTGCTGTTTGGTGGGCCATATGGAAGACCTGGAATGAATTTATATTTCAAGACAAGGAGGTTGAGGTTGAAGACACTTTTATTAGGATCAAAGCACTGGTTTGGTCGTGGTGTGAAGGCAGTGAATACAGAGAGCATAAGTGGGGGTTATAATATTTTAGGAACAGGCTAATTGTCCTTGTAATATTTTATCTTGTTTTCTGTTTGCTAATTTTTCTACTGTTTTCCTCTCTGTAAACTGCTATGTTTCTTGTTTCCCTTCCCTCTTTGATCAATAAAATGCCTTATTTTTTTGTACAGACATTTAAATGTGTACAAAAGGGCTAACTTGGGGCAGGCATGCGCCCGACAACACAATGGGATTAAGAATGACCCTAAAGCCATACAATTATATAATGTTAGATTTTATATTCCTTCTTCACATTCCTTTACTGTGGTATCTGTGCAGTTCACTGTTGTTGGGGTGCATTCTGCAAAGTTTGATAATGAGAAAGATCTTCAAGCCATTCGAAATGCAGTGTTACGCTATAATATCAACCATCCAGTATGTCAAACTTTTCCATCTCTCTTAATTTCAATATGTTACTCACTACATTGCAAATTTAGAAGTACCAATTTATCCCTTTTCCTTGCATTAGTTGAACTAAATACATTTTATATATGTGCACAGTAATGTTCTACTTCAAATGTAATTTGAAATTGAGCCAGGAGAGGGCCACAACTCCCTCATGAATTTCACAATGAATTCCTTAAAGTCATGTCTTCCTTTGAACTAATGAATAATGCAACCACGTCCTGAGACCAAACTAACTAAGGCTTCAATTATGGATTCTTTGACATTCAAACAAAAAATCAATCTAGTGTGCTTGGTATTGGTGGATCCATTCCCATGTTTGGTTAAGACTGTGGGCCTAACCGTTTGTACGGCCTGTGACCCAGTTGGGAGTGTGGCAAAGTCCACCTCCGTGTTTGGTTAGGTATGTGCCTACCAGTTTATCCGGTATTCCGGTTGATATACATTGTGGTAGCCCCCCCCCTACAAGTTCGAGCTTGTAGAGAAACTGGTTTACAACATGGTATCAAAGCGGTTCGGTCTTGAGAGGTCACGGGTTCGATTCTTTGCAGCAACATTTTAAAATAATATGTTGCTGAGGGGGAGTATTGGTGGATCCATTCCCATGTTTGGTTAGGACTGTGGGCCTAACCGTTTGTACGGCCCGTGACCCAGTTGGGAGTGTGGCAAAGTCCACCTCCGTGTTTGGTTAGGTATGTGCCTACCAGTTTATCCGGTATTCCGGTTGATATACATTGTGGTAGCCCCCCCTTACAAGTTCGAGCTTGTAGAGAAACTGGTTTACAACACTTGGAAACGTGTCTAGGCAATCATCTACCGAAATTGTTACTGTGGCAGAGTTTGCATCTTTGCGTCTTCATGTTTTGGTGTCGCAATGTTTGGTGCCCATGAACGTAAACAGAAGGCTTATTCGTGGGGTTCTACCAATTTCGTTTTCTTGAATGGGAGACTCCAGTCTCTCCAGTCTCCTACCTAAAAGGCCTAAGTTGAAGGAGATTATAACATACACATGTTGGAACAAATATCTTCATCTTATCATACATATAATTCCACAAAAGTATCTTTACGTGACCAAATGCAGCCTAAGAACCCTACCTGAGATTCCTACTTTTATTTTCTGATAAGTAGCAAGCATACACATTTCAAACTTTTTTTATCTATTATCAGATATCATTTTTTTTTTCTTGATTGATTTCAGTTTTCTTGGGTTTGTTTCAACCATGTTACTACCATGCTTTCAAACGCATCACTCACTTTTTGTTGAGCTTTGAAGTTATTTTCTTTATTATTTAGAACGCATCTCATATCGATTGCTTCAACCCCTGTGGCCTAAGTCCATAGTCTATTGAGCATTTAAATTCTTAACCCTGTTCTCCAACCACAGTCCCCTCACACCCTCCACCCCGGCGGTCTCCTCTTGTTAGAGTTGTTTATTCATCAAAATTTTATTGATTGAATCTCTACCTACCACAGGTTGTCAATGATGGTGATATGTATTTATGGAGAGAACTTGGAATAAGTTCTTGGCCTACATTTGCTGTTGTTAGTCCTAATGGTAAGCTCTTGGCACAAATAGCAGGCGAAGGTCATCGAAAGGTATTGTGTTAGCATATAAAGACTGATTTTTTGTTATTTTTATTAATATCTTTATATAAATATTATGCATGTGTCAGTACCAAGGTGTATTTAGAGAGAAAAACTTTTGATTTAATGTCAGATCAATTTCTCCCCAGCTTTCTCAATCCCCTCAAACTTTCTTCGTTACTCGCCATTAAAACTCCCCAACATATTGCTTGGAGTACATCCCAAACCATCTTACCTACAGGAGGCAAACCATTGCACTTCCAATTCTCCCACATCTTCCCTATACACCATTTACTACCAAGAACCTTGAATCACAGCAGCAAAGGAGCAAACACCCAAAATCAGAAATAACTCAAAAAACCAGAATCACCAAATTTTTCGTTAGAAGATAAGATACGAACTTGAAAACCACTAACCAGATTAGTCTATAGGGAGATTCACAAATATTCCATCATAGATACGAGTTAAGATCGAAGAGAGTATTGGAGGGTATCCTTAGAGAGAAGTTGGAGTTTCTCTCTCTACATACGTTGTACTGGTTCACTTATTGTCATAGTCTAAATTTGAGATTATTCAAGAAGTGTCTAAATGCTATTGGTGTCTTATCAGGATCTTGATGACTTGGTGGAAGCAGCTCTTCTATTTTATGGTGAAAAGAAGATATTAAACAATACACCTGTTTCCTTGTCTTTAGAGAAGGATAATGATGTTCGGTTGTTGACATCTTCACTGAAGTTCCCAGGGAAGCTGGAAGTTGATGTCTTGAACAATAGGCTGTTCATTTCAGACAGTAATCATAACCGCATAGTCAGTTCTCTCACTTTTAATTTTATCTAAATGAAATGTTTATACTTTCCACAACTCCTGACTTCTTCTACGTGGCCGATACTGCCAAGGTTCATTAAGTCATCGAAAGGGCAAGATGTATCTTTAGATCATAATTAATTGACAAAAATCTCTTGTTTGAAGACATAAAAAGTTGTATGACAAACTTCAGTATCTTAACTTTATTGCATGTGAAATAGCAGCATATAATGGAAGGTTGTACAAATTTGATGCTCATTAATTCGGTGAATACAATGCTCAAGTTTTACGGCTTGCAACCCAAGGTTCATGCCAGTACAAATCTAAAAAGAATAAAGATAGCATCAAAACAAGTTCAGTTTAAATAGGTCACTGGAATTCCACTTCCTTACAGGATTAATAGAATCTTGCGTGTGTCTGTCTATATATATATGCAATAAATTTTCCTCCATGCATCTGTGTATATACATTGGGAATTGACCTTTGCAATTGGAGGGTTTTCCTCATCTAGTAGATTGTTGTCTGAAAGTAAGTAAATTCGCGGGAGAAAACAAAACACTCGTCATCATCTTAAAACGTATAATTTTACTGGAATACCTTCTTTTCCTCTTAGTCTCATCTCCTTTCTTGTTGCTCTTTTTATTATTATTATTATTATTATTTAATCAAAAACAAAGTGAGAGAATAATTCAGATGTAGAGGATTTCTAGAGAAACTCCCTCTGGTCTTTTTTATTGTCAAATCTTAAACATCCTGTAGCAAGTATTCCCCAATTTTTATTCCGAAACCTTACACTACTCAAATTCAATATGAATACTTCAGTTTATGTTTATTAGTATGTTAAATGCTATGAAAACCGTTAGTAGTTGATACATTATAACTTTTCTTGGATCTAAGTGAAATTGATTTAGAAAGTATTTCTAATACTGGGTAACTTGATTTGAGATTAACATCGATTTCTGAGAACTAGAGTTTTTCTTGTGCAATAACAATGCTCCAACTGTAGTTCTTTAAACAAGAAAATCAAGTTTACTGACCTCATAGATGATATTTTTATATGGGTTTTTCTAGACAATCCAGCTCCTGAATTTTATTAATGAGAATTATTTTTAGCGTAAATGACAACATTGGGTACCTAATAGAGAGCTTAAATTCTTTTTTTGCTACTTCAAGTCTGCTGAGATTCCCTACCAAAGTGTTAGAGTTCTTGCAATTTCAGCTATTTCATTTAGTACTCTTATAGTCATCCGATTTTACTACAGATGGTCTAAATGCTTAAAACAATAATACAAAAATCGAAAGTGTTGATCTATGAAAATATTGGATGGTTGACAGAGCACAAGGAATCAGCCTTTGAGACATAAAGGGTAGGCGGAATGAAACAATCCTGATTCAGAGAGACTTGTAGTGTCTCTCCTCTGTTCTTTCTTATAAGTTAACAGTGTCTTTTCACATATAATTACCCTGGAAGCATAATAATCCTCTAGTGGAATTGACAATTCTCACGTATATAATGAATTCTTTACTCAAATTTTTAGTCAACGTGGTTTGACACATGTAAAAAAATTGGTTTCGACAATCTTGTGTAAATTTGATCTCCAAAAGTTCTAACTTCTAAACCTTCCTATTCAATTTGATTACAATAATAGATAATGCATAATTTTTCAAAATTGTAAACTATTTCCAGAGTAGAAGTTTTGAAATGGACTGGTTCTTTATGTTATGGCTGAATGGAAGGAAGGATCTTGTATTTTATCTGATAACTGATCTCATTATACACTTTATAGGTAGTAACAGACCTAGATGGTAATTTTATTGTCCAAATTGGGAGTACAGGAGAGGAGGGGCTACAAGATGGTAGCTTTGATGATGCCACCTTCAATCGTCCTCAGGTAACTCTTTATTTCAGGACCTTCCTAAGTATCAATGATACATTCCATCAGTGTAGTTTTAAAAAAATATGATAATTAAGAAGGAAAAAGAATTCTGCGTATTTAATTTTATTTGGAGATGTAGAGTTGTAGCAAAGGTCATCTCTATTTGTTTGTGTCTTGGTTACATGCATAAAAATCTCTTTATTCAATTCCGCAGGGCCTGGCATACAACCCAAAGAAAAATCTGCTGTATGTTGCAGACACAGAAAATCATGCTCTGAGGTATGTTGAACTTTACGCGTTACGTTTTTGAAGTCTTTAGTCATTTTAATATGTGCAATGGTCCTGAGTAGTTTATACACAAGTGTGCCTTTAAAGTTGTGAGAACAAAATCGGATAAGGGTCTCTCTAACTCCAGATTGCTAATGCCAAAAAGGAAAGGGAATAGATGGTGTAGGAAAGATATAGGAACCCCAATATTTAATTAGCTTGATCCCCGGTGAAAAGTATGCCAAGAGGAACTTAGCTAACTAGAAACTATATGTTTTGACACAATGAATGTTGGGCTTGTTACAATTTAATCTATCAGATGAACAATCATTTTGAAAAGATTTAGGGATTGTCATATAGCAATTGAATTCTTTAAACTTTTAGGTGCCAATAAATTGGTGTCGGGCTTTAAAACTAATGCTATATATAGATCAGGTAGCTGCACTAATTGATCAAGCCTTTATAGACTTCGTAACACCAGAGTCAACATTTTTTTTTTTTTTTTTATCGGTAAATTTTTTATTGATTCATAAGATTATCACTGATTCTTTAGAACACCAGATTCAAACTAGGGCACAGCTTCTATTTCTGACAACTAAGTCCCACTACTTCCCAAATAGAAAAACTGACACCACCACCTATAGAATGATAGATAGGCTGAGGCTCTATTTAGAATGATGAAGATGCAAATAATAATTTGATTCAAGGCTTTAGCAGTGGAAATGGCGGTCCAGTGGTTCAGGTACTTCATTTTGCAGACGCCACTTTAATTTTTTTTTATTTTTTTTTGGGGGATTCTAAGCTGTCAGGTGGTAGTCTTAGATCAGGCTCCTTAAAATCATTATGAGTTTAGATCAGGCTCCTTAGATTCATTATGAGCAAAGCCTCCCTTACTGAAGTAAGACAGATACAGAATTCGCAGACTTGACTGGACAGTTAGGCTGCAAAGTGGAGTCTTTACCTATGAGGTACTTTGGACTGCCTTTACGTGCAGGGTTCAAGAAAAAGAATGGGTGGAATCTCATTATAGAGCTGGTGCAGCAGAGGTAGGTAGTTTGGAGAAGGAAGTTTTTATCTAGAGGAGGTCGAGTCACCCTGATCAAGAGCAGCCCGAGGTGCCTGTTTACGTATTTCTTTATTGACAGCTCCGGTGATCATGAATAACAAAAATAGAGTGATCAGAGCATTTTTATTGGGATCTAGTCAAAAGGGAAGGAAACTGTGTTTGCTAAGTTGGAAGTTGTCCTGTAATTCCAAGCAACAGGGAGGTCTTAATCTTAGGAGTATTAAGGATATATCGATATGAACTTTGCAAGCAAGGTAAAGTCTATGGAGTAATGCTACAGAGACAGACAGTCTGTCGAAAAGGGTGATTGGAGCCAAATTTCGGAGCAGCAATCTGAATGGTATGTCAAGGAAGCCAAGGGTCCTCATGGCATCTGTTTTTGGAGGGAAATTCAGGCTACAGAGCAGGATTTGTAATGAATATTGAGTGTGATGTGGGGAGAGAGGCACAAGAACTCTGTTCTGGGATAATAAGTGCGCGGTGATGCTCCTTTTAAGGAGTTGTACCCAATGGTATCTAGAAAAGAAACTAAGAAATAGGATACAGTAGCTGAGCTCTGGACTTATAGTGTGGAAAGGACGGGGGTGGGAGGTTCTCGGAACCTGCACTTGAGACCTGCAATGAGGGATTGGGAAGTGGATGAGATAGTGAACTTAATGTCCCAGCTAGATAATAGATATGTTAGTAATGAGGAAGACCAGCTTATATGGACACCTGAAGGGAGTGGTAGTTTCACTGCCAATCCTTTTATATGCAGCTGAGAAAAAAAAAGGCTACAACAGTTTAAAGACTGCAAACCTTTCTTCATGGTCATTGAATCATAAAATTATTGGCATATATATTTATATATTAAGCTTGCACAATTCTTCCCTTCCAATAGTCATGATAAAGTTACAATCAGTTGAGAAAATGATCAATAATAATCATTTAAACATCAAACGAGACCCACCTCTTTCTTAAACTCACCGAATTTTGAAATCGAATATAACCTAGTCAATAGGCATATGGAGGTTTCAGCTAACCCAGTTTAGTTCTCTCTTCTATTTTTCATTTATTGTAAAGAGAAGTAGTGAGGTGGGCCGATAAACTTGGAGGACTGTCGAGTTCTTTCTCCTTTGGATGTTAAGCAATAGCTTCTATATATAGATAGATAGAGTGAGGATTAGCTAACTCACTTCTCATTCTTTCATAAACTCTGACTATAAAAGTGGTTTCTTTTTCAGTTATTCTTCACAACCGTGTTCATAATTTGTAACTTTCTCTTGTTTACTTAGGGAGATCGACTTTGTCAATGAGTCAGTGCAGACTCTTGCTGGAAATGGAATTAAAGGTTCCGACTATGAAGGAGGGGGCAAAGGGACCAGCCAGGCAAGTTATGGAAGAGGATATTCATGTTTGCCTTTTAAGTTGCATCCTTATTTGTGTGCTGACTCATGTTATTTCTTCCAGTTATTGTGCAGTGCTAGATATTGGGTTTTGTTTATGATTTTGATTAAAGATGATCCCCTTTTCTCTTAGGTGCTCAATTCTCCATGGGATGTTTGTTTTGAGCCAAACAATGAGATTGTTTACATTGCAATGGCTGGTCAGCATCAAATCTGGCAACACAACACATCAACTGGTGCCACCAGAGCTTTCAGTGGTAATGGTTTTGAAAGAAACTTAAATGGTTCTAGGTATGTTTTTGTCATTCAGAAGGATACTTGCACTTTATTAATGCTCTTTTCCTTCACTCTATTTCTGTTGGAAGGGGTACTGTATTTCCTTTTGTTATTTATCTTTCAATTAATTATACATTTGAAGAAACTAGAAAGGATTCTCTGTAGTACATATCAATTTTAGTGTGATCGCTTTGTCATTTGCCATTTTTCAATTAAAAAAAAAATGTGTTCAGTGAGGGAAATTCTTTGGAGAGGTTTTTCCTTAAAAATATATCAAGATAAAAAGTCAAGTAGGTCATTTGAAAGTTGAACAAGACCTCGTGATAGAGGAAGAGAGATCTCTATAGTATTTATATTATGTCGGAAATAATTCTCTTTTTTTAAAAAAAAGTGTGTCATCAACAATTGAGTTAGATACTGTGCGAAGAATATAATATCTTATACTCAGAACATCCAATTTAAAACCAATTAGAAATGAGTGGCGTGATGTAAACTGATATAATTGGGTGATGATAGCATGTGGGCTCGACAAATAAAAATCCTGCTCTTATAACATGATGAATATAATATGTATAGAAGGCTACCTTGCAGCTTTGTATTGAACAAATTTATATACAAGTACAAATGGCTGGCAGGGGCACAACCTATGACATATTAATACAATATAGACCATGTATATAAAAGACAACAAGTGGACTAACACTACAGGCTCTGGTTTAACACGTTGAAACGAGGAGCAAGGTTGTTCAGGAAAGTTTGATAGAAGTCAATAATATCTATGTCACTTAATCTTCAAGAGTTTTGACTTGGAAACATGGTGAGGAGTTTCTGTCAACAATCATTGCATGTTCATCCAAATTTATTTTTTGCCTTGAATCTTAATGTTTTCCTGATCATATGTCTTGGACTTTAAGTTCCTCAACAATCAGTTGTTGCAAATTTATCATTACTACTAAGATCCCCCCCCTTCCCCCCAACCAACCGTTTATTTCTTTCATCACCCTAAGCATACCAATACTAGAAATATAAAAGATGAATTGTATTGATATATTAGGTTACACTTACAAAGAAGCTAACTCTCTCTATATAGAGAGAGAAACCACATAGACTTTATATCTAAGCTATGTGGGACTAAACTACACACCTAAAGCCTACAATACCCTTACTTCCAACACTCCCCCTCAAGCTGAACATTCAGACTCTGAATTTCAGCTTGAAATACAAAAAAGTTCTCTCACATCCCCCACAAAGTATCATGAGAACGACATCGGGCAGGATGTTCAATGGCAGGGATGACCAGCTGCAAGAAGAACCGTCTGCAGGGATGTCCAGCTGCAAAGACAATAAAGGAGCAGGGATTACCAGCTGCTCAGCTAAGAAAGACGCCAGAGGTTGTGGTGGTGATTGCTAGGGTCATGTTTGTTTCGGTGGCTAGGGTTTACTTTCCACAAAGCATCTGATATAACTTCAAAACCAATAAAGATGAGGTATTCCAAGACGAAAGAAGGCTGATTGTGGAGTAATAAAGCCGTTGAAAGGGCTGGACAGGAACAGTAAAACTGTAGACGGATGGCGGCGCAGAAGAGGCCCTTGAGAGGGCTAGAAAGAATGGCGCATGACATCAACAACGCAGTCAAGGCCCTAGAAAGGGCTGGACAAGTGCGGCGCACTACGGCAGCAACGCATACAAGGCCCTAGAAAGGGCTGAACAAACCGTGCATGACATCAACAACGCAAACAAAACCCTAGAAAGGGGTTGGAGAAAAGTGGCGCACCAACAATAAAAAACAGCAAACCTGAACCTTACAAAAAAAAAGCTCGATGAACAGTGATCTGGTGAACAGTGAATCCGGAAAAAAAACAGCGGAAGCAGAAAAAATCTGACGTTTGACGAAACTCCGGGCACCGGCACATCGCCGGCGGCCGAAAACCAAGACGTACCTTGGCTTTGATACCAACTAGAAATATAAAAGATGAATTATATTGATATATTAGGTTAAACTTACAAAGAAGCTAACTCTCTATATATAGAGAGAGAAACCACATAGACTTTATATCTAAGCTATGTGGGACTAAACTACACACCTAAAGCCTACAATACCCTTACTTCCAACACCAATATTAGCACGGATAGTTTGTAAATGTAACTCATTGTTCAAACAACTATTCAAAGTTGCTAGAGCTCCTTGTAAGGCTTGTTGAAAAACGCGGTCTGACTTGATTAATCGCTCTTTGTTGTTTAAACTGAATCGTTTGATTTTTGGAATTTTCTAATCGTTCCAAATTCCCCTCTTTTTTTTTCTTGCCACATAACATTACTTACTAATTATTGTTGGTATTTATATAGCTCTAAAACGTCGTCATTCGCACAACCTTCTGGAATCTCCCTATCACCAGGTATTATGTTTGGACTTATTATATTTTTTATGCCTTTCATTAGCATTTACCAAATCTGAAACTTAGGTGGTGTGTTTCTCTCTAGATTTGAAGGTGATCTATGTTGCTGACAGTGAGAGTAGTTCTATAAGGGCTTTAGATTTGACAACAGGAGGAACTAGGTTGCTAGCTGGAGGTGATCCAATAATCTCAGAAAATTTATTTAGGGTACTGAACTCTGACTGATAAGTATGCCCAGCTCTTCCAGAAATGATATTACTGTTTTGTAGTTATACGTATCTATATATGTTATTTCATTACTATGTCTTGCCGAAGCTTGTCTAGAGTGTGCTTACATGGTGTAGTTTTTCAGTTTGGAGATCATGACGGAGTAGGCTCTGATGTACTTCTGCAACACCCTTTAGGTGTCTTATGTGGAGCAGATGGTCAAGTTTATATAGCAGATTCATATAATCATAAGGTTAGTGCTGTACTCTATAGTATACATAACCATGCGGGCGTTCAATTGTCATTAAGATAGGACTTGCCATCCAAACAGTCATGATTTCGAATGCAAACGTATATGTGAAAAAAGTTCCCGTCATATTTAAGTTAAGTGGGCTTTCAATATTACACATAATGCCCCGATGGTAAGTGTTGCTGACTTGAAACAATGTTTTTTTCTATAGTGGACTCTAACCGTCCTTGTACAGCATGGCATACATTCATTACTAGTTACTACTATTGCATGATTCTTCATAGAGAAATGCTAAGGATACTGCGGCAGTGATCTTTAAAGGATACTGCCTTGCCAGGAAGTGCCACGTGCATATGAGGAAATAGGCTAAACATTCAGCCGGTTGCACTAAAAACAGGGAATATAGAGAGAAAAAAAAGGAAAAAAGAAACCTAAAAAATAAGAGAAATACAATAAAGATAAGATTGGTGATCAAATCAACAAGTCAGTTTTCGATATACTAAGAGGGGGGATGGGGTGGGTTCGCGCAGTTCCAAATTTAATGGACACCAGATAGTGATCATGAATTTACTAGGATCAAATTGGTGGTAGTGAGAGTGGTGGTTTTTTTTGTTTTTGTTTTTTTTCTTTATGAATATCACTTTGATTGATGGGAGGCAAATTACAGCAGTGTCAGGTTATGAAAGATTAATCACAATCCCAAGTATACAATACAGAGAATATCAGAGATAAGATCAAGGTACAGAGTAGACTAATATCTAATCCCTAGTTCCCAACAAATTAACAAGATCAGATTTCAATTCAATTCTCCAGTTTAAACATAAGATCATAATCAAATATCAAAACTCTATTAGAAAATCAAACTCTATTTGAAGAGTCAATTTTTTGTTTTTTTTGTTTCTCAGAGTTGAAGGCCTAGAAATATCCGGAGAGAAGAAGTCTTTTCTTCTCAATTTACGTTTTTTATTCAACCTTTTCTTCTATACTAGCAAAACCGGCTGATTATGTTACCAGTTACGTAATTGACACATGACACCTCCTCCTGAGGCAGTAACCTTTAAGTATCCTTAGCATTTCTCTTGTTGATATAATAAAATTAAAACAAGGGAGAATTAATTCTTGAAGCATTTAGAAATATTCCTACTCGGTTACCACATAAATGTGTAATAGAAGTACACATAGACCATGGCGGTTCATGTTGTTTTCAAACATAACAATTCAAAGATACTCATATCATATTCTAATGACAGATAAAAAAAATGGATCCAACTAGTAAAAGAGTTTTGACAGTAGCAGGCACTGGGCGTGCTGGTTTCAAGGATGGATCTAAACTTTCTGCACAGGTTTGAATTTTTTTCATTCCTGGTATGTTGTTATTTTTAATTGTTTGTCAAAAGGTTGCTTGTATATCTGCAATAGTACAATAAAATTATTAACTCCTCCTCTGGTGTAAAATTTGGAATCATTAGAGAACTCTGTTTGATCCTACTCATTATTATATCATTGTTGTAAGTCCACAACCATAAGGAACGTTGGCTTCAATAAAAAAATAATAAAATAAAATTGGAACATCAAATGTTAGGATGAGGCTGGGGGTTTTGTCTGGCTTTAAAGTGGGTAGGGATCAGATTCTAATATCTCATCTCCAATTTGCTGATGACACTATTTTCTTTCTTAACAATGAGGTGAACCAATTGAGATATCTGAGAGGTCTTTTGGCTTGTGTTGAGGCGGTGTCTGGCCTTAAAATCAACCTTAGGAAGAGTAAGGTGTTTTGTGTGGGGGATCATTTTGATAACTCTGTCTATCTGGCTGGAGTGTTGGGTTGTGCTTCTGGCGAGCTACCAACCTCCTACCTGGGACTACCATTGGGAGCTAACTACCGATCTAGTACTATTTGGGACCCTGTGGTGGAAAAGTTTGAGAAGAAGCTCGCTGCGTGGAGGGGGCGTTACTTGTCCAAGGCGGGTAGAGTCGTTCTTATTAAGAGTAGTCTTGCTAGTTTGCCAGTTTACTTTATGTCCCTTTTTCGGGCGCCGGCCAAGGTGGCACATCGCATAGACAAAATTATGCGCGAGTTTTTGTGTGTGTGTGTGGGGGGGTGGGGGGGGGGGGGGGTCTGAGGATATTCATCATTACCACCTAGTTAGTTGGAAGAGGGTTTGTGCCACTAAGCTCCATGGTGGCTTAGGGCTTAAGAAGACCAGGGTGATGAATAGGGCTTTAGTGTCCAAATGGTTGTGGAGGTTTAGCAAGGAACATGGGCGTTTGTGGAGATGAAATATCGTCTCCAGACATGGCGTGGATGCTTTGGGATGGTATAGCAAACAAGTATCCATCCCATATGGTTGTGGGGTTTGGAAAGGTATCATGAGAGAGCTTGAGGACTTCAAGCTCAACATTAGATTTAGTATTGGTAGAGGGGATAGAGTGAGATTCTGGGAGGATGTTTGGTCAGGTGAAAGTCCCTTGAGTAGGGACTTTCCTGATCTTTATGCCATGACAAATTGTAAAATCTTGACCTTTAATAATTTTGTTCTAGTGGAAAATGGAAATGTTTCATTGGTTCTTAGCTTGAGACAGGCGTTCAACGATTGGGAGTTTGATAACTTAGCTGCCTTATTGGCCCGGATTGGATCCCCACCGATGCCTACTCCCAGTATGGGTCCATGAGCCCAAAGGATGTTTCTCTGTTAAGTCTTGGTATCCTACTTTACTTCTTGTGTCTCCCCATTACCCACCACCTTTGCCTCATCCTAGATTCCCGTGGAAATATTGTTGGGGGGCCAAAATTCCTCCTAGGGTTGCCTTCTTTTCTTGGTGTGCTAGTCTTGGGAGTATTCTTACCATAGATAATTTGCGGAGGAGGGGTATGATAGTTGTAAATTTTTGTCCTTTGTGTTATGAGTCGGGGGAGTCGATAGGTCACACTCTCATTCATTGTCGGTTTTCTTACTCTATTTGGGGATACTTTGTTAGATCTACTTCTTTAACGTGAGTAGGGCCTGGAAAAAAAAAAAAAAAAAAAAGAATCAGATTGTGAAACTTGTTATATTATTTTGTATTGTTTCTTAAAATTAAAGAATTCATTGGTTAAACTCATCATGAACAAAATGTGTGTTAAGAGTTAAGACTTAACCCCAGAGAAGTATACCACTATAGCCTCAATCCTTCTCCGGACATACCATCAAATAAACCTCTATTGACCATGGTTTTGAGGCAAACTATACAGACATCCCATGCTTCACTGCAGTGGCGGAGCTAGGAAAGCAACACATGGGGCACTGGCCCCACTAAGAATTTCAAGTTTTTGTTACTTCTACTTAGAATACTTAGGCTTTTTTTGTCTTTTTCCATTTTCTCCTTTCTAAAAGAAAAAAAAAAAAAAAGAAAGAGAAACAAATACAAATTGTTAATTTCAATCCTCTTTTTCCCTGTTAATTTGTAGTTTAAACCATTTATTAGATTAACAAAACCAGAAACCACAAAGGTAGACAAGAAGCAAGACATTAACCGTTTTAGCTATATGAATTAATACAATGTTTGCAACGTATGAAGCCTGCTTGTAGAGGACAGTGGTAGAATATTTTCATTGACAAATTATATATTATCAGTTGTTTATTTTGTTAAAAAAATTGTGATACTTAGTTATAATAGCTTGCATTAAATTTGTTTTTTTGAGGAATTATACCAAGTTAGAGGACAAACGCGCTACAAACTGCGCTGATATTAAAAAAAACATTTCCATAAAAATGATATTATTGAGTATATTTAGTATGAAATCATTGTTTTTTTTTATATATAAAAAAACATTTCCATAAAAGAAAATGATATTATTGAGTATATTTAGTATGAAATCATTGTTTTAAATAAGGAAATATAAATGATAGTGCCCCACCCTTTCAAAATTTCTGGCTACGCCACTGCTTCACTGTAACATGCATTCTAATTCCAATGTCTTGATCCAACACCTTTAAGTGGAGGCACTTGTGAATGCCCTTTATCAATATAACTGAAGAGGCAGGAATAAAGAAAAGTTTTATTGTACCTGCTATCATTTTGGCATTAAGGTTAACGGCAATATTCTGAATTGAGAGTGTTCATGGACATCTATTTTGGAGAATAACAGAACATTGAACTAAATCAAAAAGGTTGATATCAGTAAACTGAATGTGTTGGGTGTCTGTCTTACTTATACTGTGTCAAATGGGACAACTTGAAAATAATTGATTAAGCTAGTTAACAAAACATCTGCATTAAACATTCGCACTCTATGGAACGTTTAGCATATATGACGTGCACAATGCCTACTTATATGGTGGGTGTTATCTAATGCATGAGTTGTGTTTTAGTAGGGTATAATTTTGTTCCCTTAGGGTTTAAATTTAAGTCCTCAAGCTGATCTATCAACATATGTATCCTCTTCACCATGTGCTTCAGCTCCCAAGGGTGCTTGGAACCAGTTTTCAGGAAGGAGATCACATTTGTGGAGTCTGTCTATGCTTTGACTTTCCTGATGTGGTGTCTATGTGTCGATAGTAACCCTTGCTCCACCCCTTGCAACTCTATTGTTGCGATTGAGGTGTACTTTGATGAACTTTTGCATGCTGCCACCACCTCTCCATGAACCTGATCACTGCAGCCCAGCCGCCAGTTCCTGCCTGTAAGGTGCCATCTGTGTTAAGTGTAAACCACCCCTGGTCAGGGTGCTCCCACTGACAATAAATTCTGCTCTTGGATCTCAACATTCCATATGTTTAGTAGCTGACTTCTCTCTGGTCCTGCCTCCATTTTGTATGTCACAGATTGCAATTTTGTTCCAACATCCCTCAAAATCAGTCTTGCCAACTGTTCTGCATTTGTTTTCCTGCCTTGAAATATACATTCATACCTGCTCTTCCATATCAAAGCATTTTGAGTAAATCACTTTTCATCCCCTTATTGCTAGTATGCGTCATTACCCAGTTTATTTCTTCCTGCCAGGAGACATGGTGTCTATAGTACCCTGCTGCCTGTAATAAAAGATTATATCTAGTTTTAGGATATACACAGTCAAAGAACAAATGTGGCTCAGTCTCGGCTCCATTCCAGCAGAGCACACATGTGTCTGATGTCAATACCCACCATGCTCAGCTTTGATACATTGACTAAGCACCATCCAACAAATAAAATATTGCCTTGGAATTCTATGTGAAAAAACCAGATAATCCTGCACCAAGTAGTGGGTGCCACTGTCTTCCTTAGAGGCTCATAGGTGTCTTTCAAAGTACACTCCCCAGATAGAGATATTCCATACTGGTTCATCCTCACCTCCTCCAATAGAAACCTGATCCAAATTATACTTAAGCTTTTGTACATGCCTGGTTAAATTTTTTTTTTTTTTTTTTTTTTTCAAAAACAAATTTTATTGATAAAAATTTGAAGAATTACACAAAAGTAGAGGACAAACGCACTACAAATTGCGTTGCAAGTCCTTTCTGAATAGCTAACCCAATTCTCCTAAATACGTAGTCGTTCGAACCCGCCGTCATCACATTGCTATTCATCACCTTTTGAACCCTCCTAAGAAGTTCAACTGCTTCTGGTGCTAGAAACCCAAAAGTGTCAAAAGCAAAAGGAATGAAAGAATGTTGGTTCGTTGCACATGCTCTCTCGTGTTTCTGTACCTTAGCTGCAGCTGCATGAATGGCTGCCTGACCCACTTCGAAATTTCCATTACCAAACCCCACCATCGGAGATGCCCCTGTGATGTCAACACATGCATGTTTCCCTTCTAACCAACTGTATATCAAAACATCAGCTAGGCGTAGTGTTGATCTGCCTTCTGACAGGTCTGTAAGAAAATTGACTGGAGCCTCTTTCTTAACCTGTATTCCTGCTCGCCATACCACATCATACAATATATCACGCACATGATCGTGTCTGTATTTAAACCGGGGTAATACTTACAGTGTACAACATGGTCCCCAAAGGCATCCAGTCGGCTTTTCTTACATACAGGACATAAATCCCCATCTGTAAATAACGGGATCATGAGACGGTAATATAAAAGTGGGTTGGATATTGAATGATGTTGGTGGGTTGGATACATACCAGTTTCCATCCTGTATGATGTTGGACACCTTTGCATCTCTGTAGCATACTGAATTAATTATACTAGAAATATAAAAGATGAATGATAATATTGATATATTAGGTTAAACTTACAAAGAAGCTAACTCTCTATATATAGAGAGAGAAACTACGTAGACTTTATATCTAAGCTATGTGGGACTAAACTACACACCTAAAGCCTACAATACCTTTACTTTCAACAATTATAAAGCAATGAAATGAGGAAGTGGTCATTTAAGTTATTTTTAGGTCATGATTATGATGATGGGTTTGGTAGATCATGGAATAACTTCTGTAGAAAGCAAAATCTCTTTAGCATACTGAATTGTAGAACAACGAAATGGGGAAGTGTTCATGTAAGTTATTTTTAGGTCATGATTATGATGATGGATTTTGTTGGTGGATCCGTTTGTACGGCCCGTGACCTCAGTTGAGATTGTGGCAAAGTTCACCTCCATGTTTGGAAGCATGTGCTTAGCAGTTTACCCGGTATTCCGGTTGATATACATTGTGGACTTGTGGTACCCTCCCTCTACAAGTTCGAGCTTTTAGAGAAACTGGTGAACAACATGGTATCAAAGCGGTTCGGTATTTGGGAGGTCACAAGTTCGAGTCTTTGCAGCAACATTTTAAATGAATATATTGCCGAGGGGGAGTGTTGGTGGATCCACCCCCATGTTTGGTTAGGACTGTGGGCCTAACTATTTGTACGGCCCTGACCCAGTTGAGAGAGTGGCAAAGTCCACCTCCGTGTTTGGTTAGGCATGTGCCTACCAGTTTATCCGGGATTCCGGTTGATATACATTGTTGTAGCCTCCCTCTACAACTTCAAGCTTTTAGAGAAACTGGTGAACAACAGGTTTGGTAGATCATAGAATAACTTCTGTAGAAAGCAAATGACAGAGGAGAAGCTGATATTTGCATTCCTTTTTATCTTTAGTGAGCAAGTTCGATATTGATTATTTGATTGACATCATGATATTTAACAACTTGGATTTGGAAATTTGGTATTATTTACTCCACCTGTTATACTGGGGAATTGATTGGTAACCATATGAAGTCTTTTTGCAAGGAAGAAGAGTTTGATAAACATTGGTTGTTGTATGATCATGATGAAGATGTACCCAACGCTGATGTCTTTTGCACAACTGAACTATTCGCCTGTAACCTTGTTCCCATTGACTATAACTAATGCATTTATATTGTTGGTGCAGCTTTCGGAGCCATCAGGAATTGCTGAAGTTGGGAATGGTAATATTCTTCTCAGGATATCCTCTAGTTACAACACCATTTCAGTCATCATATGTTTCTTGGAAGAAAAAAGTGTATTTGTAGGAAACAAAACTCACTGCTAAATTTTAGATTTAATAAAGACTTGACTGCTTTATATGATGCATATCTGAGGATTTGGTTGTGGCAGTCATTTACTATAAATTTCATACTGTCCAGCTTCTTTCATGCATGGCTTGCTCTTTGGACGTAGAATAAAGTTGGTAAGAACTATTAAAGAAATCAAATGTCCATTGGACTAAAAGGAAGATTTGACAAGGCCCTTTTAATATTCTTTTTCCGGTAAAACAGTAAAATAATTGATATAGAGAGTGCAAAGGAAGATCACTTTCAACCTCAAAGGAGCACTTAAAATGTCTCATAACAAACAAACTGTAGGAACATATCCCTCATTGGGATTTTTAACATGATAGAGCTGTTTCCCTAATGTAAACTTTTGTCACTACAAATATGTGCGATATCAGATATTAAATTTACCTTGAATTTCCAAGGGGGGAGGGGTGAATGTTTTAGTAGTATGATTAAGTACTATCAGTTTGCGCTGAACATTTTATTCCGGACATAATAATGCATATTCTGATGGGAAGTGCTCACGTTTCCTAGTTCTCTTAATTGAAAACATTGCAATGGTATCTTGCAGGAAGACTTTTGATAGCTGACACAAACAACAGTGTAATCAGATATTTAGACTTAAACAATGAGGAATCTGAACTCCTTACCCTAGAGCTCAAAGGAGTTCCTTCACCAAAATCAAAATCCGTAAAACGTCTGCGAAGGCGATCTAATGATGCACAAATTATTACAATTGATGGTGGCTCATCTAAGGAAGGCAACTTGTATCTTAAGATATCCGTACCTGAAGGATATCATTTCTCAAAGGTCTTATATTCGTTTGACCTGGCTTTTTGTATTGCTGTTATAACATGCTTTCTTTTTTCTGATACTAATTTATTGGCTAGAAGTTTCACAACTTATCCTTTTAGCACCTTGTAACTTCCCTATCTAATCTCAAATGCAGGAAGCTCGCAGTAAATTTAATGTAGAAATTGATCCAGAGAATGTAGTGGACGTTCAACCCATGGATGGAAATCTCAGTCCAGAGGGGTCTGCATCTCTCCATTTCAAGAGATTATCTTCTACACCTGCCATGGGGAGAATAAACTGCAAGGTTTGCTTCTTACCGAAATTTATGTTCCTGAAGAAAAAACAAGATCTCATCATCTAATCATAATCATGACTGATCGTTAAAACAGAAATAGGGGCATGCCCTTAACGTCTGCTCATAGATAAAATATTCCTAATGTTTTTAATGCAATGTATCTGGGGGTCTGCCACCAGTCTGCAAGTCTACCACTATCCCGCTAGAAGTTTATTCAAGCTGTTCATAATGCCCCACAGCTAATAGATCTATTTAACTCCATACTTAATGCACAAGTTTGGTATCTGAGTTCATTCAGTTCTTTGGAGTTATCTTAACATTTTTATTCTGTAGAAGTAAATATGTAGTTTGTGTTCCACAGTGCTCTCAAACATGGCGTATTCTGATATTTCTTAGCTTATGTCAAATATCACCAGTGAAAACATGATTAATAATGCCATGGTGGTGATGAAAATTCTTTTCTTTGTTAGTTAATCCTATTTCATTTACACCCCAAGCTAACTTGTGTTTGACAGGTTTACTACTGCAAGGAGGATGAGGTTTGTCTATATCAATCTCTGTCCTTTGAAGTCCCGTTTCGAGAAGAATCAGATATCTCCATCCCTGCAGAAATCACACTTCCATTTGTTGTGAAGCCCAAAGTTTCCACAGGTGACCTACAGTTAGCAGCTGCGAAATAAATGGCCATGTATTACCAAGAAGTCAAACATCTATATTGTAAGACACCCCCCCATCCCCCACCCCCTTCCTTTTTCTCTCTCTCCCTTCCCCTTCCTCTCCTCTTGTTTACTGCAACTATAAAGCCACTTTCATGAGAAGGATACGAAAGGGGTTGGACTTGACTAAAAATTCAACTCCACTATCATGGTTTGCATATTACGATTGATAATATAGATGTGATCATAGGTTAGTCTGAAATGAATCAAGCGTTTAGGATCTGAAGCCTCCTGATTTTGTTCCACACCCAAGAATTTCATGTGCATATACCCCAAAATAGTGGTGTATTTATTTTATTTTTTTCTCAAGAGAACAAAGTGGTGTGTTGGGACATCCGCGTCATTTATTTGAAAGTTTAAACTGTTTGATACTTAGGCTGTGTTTGATAACGAATTCCCGCTTTGGAAGGTTTTTTGGCAAATCGGGCAAAGAAGCGGCAAATGTCAGGTTTGCCGGTTCTTGGCAAATGATTTATCCGCAATATTATTTTGCCATCGTTTGATAACAATTTTGCAAAAAGCAGATAAATCGCAATTTGCCGGTTAGAACGCATTTGAAAACACATTTGGCAAACCATGTAACTTATATTTGTCAGTTACATTGGTTTTGATAGAACTTTCGATTTTGGCAAAACCTAGTGGCAAAGTTGAAGGTCCATTGGGCTGGCCTAAAAAAACAAGTCCAAACTTGATTGGGTTGTGCAAAAGTGATCACATATCACCCAAAAGTTATGGTAGAGTCACCCTAGTAACTCAATAACATTTCGCTATCAAAAAAAAAAACTCAATAATAACATTTGTTATCATTGCGTACGTACATGTATAAAAAAAACACCCAAATTAACGAATTCGAAAAACAAAAAAAACTACTCAACAATAACACACATAATATAATTAACGAAATTATATACATTTATAAAACATAGTTATAGGTTTATGTAAACATAACAAGTTCTTAAAAATGTCATCAACACAACCGCTATAGTCAGACAAAATAAACCAAACAATCAACTGAAATGCTCAACACCCAACTAGACCACATACGGTGAAGCTAAAGTACCACAACCCTCCTCTTCTTGTGGTTCTTCTTCTTCTTGTGGTTCTTCCTCTTCTTCTGGTTCTTCCTCTCCTGATTGTGCTCTCTCAAACCCGCTAGGCCAAGTCCTTGTCGCCGGTTCCAGTATACGTCCAAAGAAAAGCCTAGGTCGTCGCCCATCACAGTGATAAATTTGAACTCTGATCCTCCCCAGCTCGTGCGTGCGACAAAGACCCCAACACTCGAACAAGATGGTGTCACCTTCCTTGAGATCGACTGCATCAATGAAACTCTTCCACCCATTGTAGCGAAAGTACAAAGAAACATGGCGATCATGGGTAACTTCAACCTTGAAGCTTTGTTCACCAGGCAAGATAAAAACGACGCGCTTGCAGTGTTTGAACAAATACTTGTTCGCAGCCGGAATTTTCTGCCATATATCAATAGTAAATATCAACATTACTAGCCATAGAATTCAAACAGTTCTGTCAAACAATTTCATATATCAACAGTATATAGAAATTCTGCCATATATCAACAGTATATATGAACATTACTAGCCATATATATGAAACAGTTTTGTCAAACAATTCCATATATCAACAGTATATATTAAAAATTTTGCCATATATCAACAGTATAAAAATTCTGCCATATACAAGAGTTTTCTGCACATGTAGCAACCCATATATATGTCCACATTTCTTGCCATATATATCAACATTACTAGCCATTACTGTGAGGCCCAACTAATAGCCCAAAGCCCATCATTTTATGTAATTCCATACATAATTAGGAATTTGCTTACCATTATGCAGCAATTGGTGACGTGGCCCTTGCTGACTTGTTTCACCCAGTATGGGTTATCTCTAACAATTAGCCTTAGGTTGGGTGCCATACTCAGGTATCTCTGTAACACATATTGCAATACTCATAAGTTTACAAATGTATTACTCAACATACGTACACAATGCTACACACGATGAGCAACAATTTGTTCATATTAGACTAGCAATGTTCCATACAAAATATAAGCAACCATTTGTGGGTCGACAATGTTAATCCGCAACGGCGTAAGTTATACAATATGTTCCATACACAAGATAATTAATACAAAGCACTTTACGACCATTACATGATAAGGAATACAAAGCACTTTAGGACCATTACATGATTCATATCAAAACAAAAAATGCAAAATTAAACGATAAAAACCTCTTTGAAGAGGTGTTTGGAGACTGGATAGACAAGGAAGTTTTTGTCCTTGTACTCTGACTCAAAAACACGGAGTCTTGGAGGTAGCGAAGCCCAACTAAAATCGGTGGCTCTAATTTTGCATGACATTGGACACCACTCAAACCCCGAAAGATTGCACAAAGTATTTATGTCCATTGTCATCTTTTTAATCGTCTTTATTCGCGCCTTAACATCATATTCTGTGATATTAGCTTTTGTCGTTCTGTTTCGTAAAGTTTTCGCAACCTTAATGAGTTCATTGGTTACAAATCGGCCATCGGGTCGACGAATTCTACTTGTCCTATCAGATAACAATATGGTGCACAAATTGTTATCCATATAGGTTGACCATTGTGGGGGATTGTCGTTGTTCATACTTCTTAACAATTCTGTGAAAGAAAAATTACAATACTATTTTAAAATGTGTGTTACATATAACATAATAAATTAAAATGTGTCTTACATATAACATAAATGTCTAGTCACGACTACAACAATCACAATGATTGGCACAATCCCACATACATGGGTTGCCTAAGCAGTGCAAACAAACACCATCATTAGGTGGTGGTAAAGAAATGTGCTTCTAATAATTTGCGCAATCACCATGACAAGGGTTTTGAAGACATTTCGCACAAATCATCTCAAGGTCTCCTCCGGATGATGGCGATACATAGAATGGATACAAGAATATAATTCCTGGGCATGCTTGATTAGCGCATTTTGCAAAGCATACCCATTGCTTGTCATTGTTCCCCATTCCCTTGTGCATTTTCATCAAACCATCGCACCCAAGGTTGTCACAATGCATGAATGGTTCGATTATTGGCAAACAAGGGAGGAATTCAAACCGCCCGTATTGGTTAATTTTGTATAAATTGCACGCTTCTCGGATCCTTTCATCTTCGTTAGTGATAATAGTTCGTTTTAGGCGGATGAAGTCTATTAAACTAACCAATAGTTTTGTGCACTCCCAAATGTCTTGAAATCGACTAGCTAAGTGGCCTAGTTCCTTTCTTTCAACAACTCCCTCCATCTCGTGAAACATAGCCGAATATCTGTCCAATAACTTGTACCGGCATCATTAACCGGAGGACAAGTGTGTATCGATACCCACGCGAAACACAAGTTCTCGTCTTCCTTAGGAGTCCACCACACCATTATCTGAGTTTGATTCTAATCCTAACACAATGTCAGATAACATTCTAATACAATGATGCATTGACTTTACAAAATATGATAAAAATTATAATATTACCAAAACATTATACAGTACATGTTTTTCATAAAACAATTACCACCTACTCATAGATGTCAAATGAAGACAGTTACCACCTACATCCAGTTTTTTATAAAACACTTTCTAAACCTCACGCAAACACTCTTTGCCTACAAACGATACTTTGCTGATAGTTCCAAGTACACCGGGTATGCTGGAACATACATGTTTCTAATATGTGTGTAATACTCAGGTATCTCTTCCTTAAGGGCAATCCAGTCATCGTCCGTTGCAATCACCGTACTTCTTTCATTGTCCCAATGAAATCCTGGATGCTCTTACAACTCAGTGATAAGGTTCGCCAAACGTTTCAAATAACGCAAACGAGCCCAGATGTTTTCAGCACACAAATCCAGCCTAGTGTGCTGATTTAAAACATCAAAAGCCTTTACCATTCCCGACCTAAGAAGGACCATAAGTGGACCTGGTGTCTCGTTTGCCAGCATAGTAGTGCACATCGTGTGGTCCGTATCTGGAGTCCACGCGAACAAACGCCGTCCTAGACGAGGATTTTTGGGGGTGTGAATAATTCGCACCATTCCCACTGACTGAAATAATTCATCGCAGTCAGTTTACATTAGACACATACAACTACAACATATATATATTTTCTAAACTCGACACAACTTGACAACACAAAGTAATAAAGTGTGACAGAAAATTTCAGGACTAAACCATTCCCACTGACTGAAACAATCCATTGCAGTCAGTTTACATCACACATACAACTACAATATATATACAATATATATATATATATATATATATATATATATATATATTCTGAACTCGACACAACTCGACAACACAAAGTAAACTCGACACAACTCGACAACACAAAGTAATAAAGTGACAGAAAATTTCAGGACTAAACCATTCCCACTGACTGAAACAATCCATCGCAGTCAGTTTACATCACACACATACAACTACAACATATATATATTTTCTGAACTCGACACAACTCGACAACACAAAGTAATAAAGTGTGACAGAAACATTCAGGTGTAAACCATTCCCACTGACTGAAACAATCCATCGCAGTCAGTTTACATCACACATACAACTACAACATATATATATTTTCTGAACTCGACACAACTCGACAACACAAAGAAATAAAGTGTGATAGAAAAATTCAGGTGTAAACCATTCCCACTGACTGAAACAATCCATCGCAGTCAGTTTACATCACACACATACAACTACAACATATATATATTTTCTAAACTCGACACAACTCGACAACACAAAGTAATAAGTGTGACAGAAAATTTCAAGACTAAACCATTCAAGCCATTCAGATAAACAAAAGTTAAAACCATAGATAGTTAATAAAAAAAGTCATATCTGTTACAAAGTTGATACAAAGTTTAGACGAAGTTAACTAGTTCACGAAAATAACACATCACGACACACACATCAAGACAGATGAAAATAACTACTCCCCAGCCCACTCACCCCCATTGAAAGGCTTAACATAGTTAAGCTTATCAACCAACCAATCAGCCCTCAGATCAGCGTCCATGCCAAGAAATATATATCTTCGCTTGCTTGTCCTCAACACCTAGAAAGTCGAGACCCTTCAGATACAGGACTTTGTCCCCCTTGCTTACAACCTTGAGTGCATCACACAATTCATCGATGTTCGGACCAGCAAATGCCACTGGCAAGGTCCTAACAGCATCCATGATGCCCTTTGCATACTCAGAGTTGTTTGGTTGTTCTTGGGGTCCGAGACGCGACTTCTTGCGCTTGGACTGAACAGGTTGCACTGGGGGTGGAATTGGGTGCATGCGAGGGGCAGAATCACTGCAGTTGCTTGAGCTCTCATTATTTGTTGCAGTTGTTGCACTTATTTCGAACGTTCCAACACCAGCACCATCATCCATGTAAAAGTACGAATCAGCCCCCAATCCATCTGCGATTGTATACATTCACAATCTACGAATCAGCCCCCGATTATTTCACACAACGAATTTAATAAACACAAAAGGGTTGTATCTTACCACTGCCTGCAGGTGACCCCTCAACTTGTTCATCATCAACTTCATCACCTGTGCATGCTCCTTCACCAGTTGCAGTGTCGTTGCCGATGATGAGGCTCAATTGTTCAAAGTATGGAAAATGCTTCCCACGGACATTATGTGATTCAGGATGAGCCTACAAAGCACCCTTGTGTTAATCATTTTGTCAAGTTTACAACCCAACAATTACCAAACTCATCAACAAATGTGCCTTACCAGAAAATATCGTTCCCAAACATCCTCATCTGCAGCAATAACAGTCTTGTTTTCAGTGTTAAAAATAATCCCAAACCAGACAAATCCAAAAGTTCCTTTACAATCTTGTAGTCCTTCCTAAGTGTCTTCAGGCGAGTCCGTACATGTTCAGAACTAACATTCATACGGAAGGCTGAATTGACACCATCTGCAGCTGCTTTCAATGATTCAGTTCTTAAGCCATTGTCAGCTCTCTTACCGTTTCTCAACACTTCTTCATACAAAATGTTCAACATCACCTCTTCCATTTTTCGGGTCCACCTTACGTGGCACTTAACTGGCTTGTCAGTTGGGAAGTAAGGGTCCGCTGAATCGTTACCATTGCCCTTCTTGGTCTTTCTAGGCTTCTTGAACTGTCTGCTCGACATAGTTGTACCTAATCATCCCACACTCATAGTTATACACAGATATAAACCATACACAAGCGTATTATTCCAAACAACTTATCAAATAGTCCAAATCAAACATCCAAACATAATCTCGCTCATAACACTATCAAATAGTTCAAACCACAAATTATTCCAACTTATTACAACCCAAGCAAATTACCTCTTCCATTATTCGAACTTATTACAACCCAAGCAAATTATTTCAAACAACTCATCAAATACTCAAGTACAACACTACCAAACTCACAATCCTAATAAAATCAACGAAACCTCAACGTTATTCCAGCTCATTGTAATTCTCATAATTAGTCCACATTTCCTTCTTCAAGTCATCACGCCACTTACTCCAAGACCGTGATGCGGATATGAGTATTCCACCGCCTTGCGCATTATCTGCCTCGGGGGGAACGGGTTCTTCTGGTTCCTCCAAATTAGGTTCCACTACATCAGCTGGATCGATATCTTTGAGGAAGTTGTGAATTGCACAACACGCCAATATTATCTTTGTGTGTGTCTTCACATCATGGAATGGTGTTTTCGTCAAATAAGCGAAACGTTTCTTGAACACCCCTATGATCCTCTCCACAACATTACGTAGCCTGGAATGCCGACAGTTGTACAGTTCTTCATCAGTTTCAACAGCCCGATGTCCTTGTTCTTTGAGATGGTATCGAACCCCACGATAAGGTGTGAGGAAGCCAGGACTTAATGCAAAGCCAGCATCCGCAAGGTAATACTTACCAGGGGGCAAGGTTAATCTCCTTCCTTGACGAGTAACCACACATCTCAACAACCGCCCATCATGCACCGACCCTTCCTACCCAGCTAGAACATAAGTGAATCTCATGTCGAACGTACATCCAACTAGAACATTTTGGGATATCACTCCTTTCCGATTACGACCTCGGTTGATCATCAAGGGGCACTAAGGTGGGGAAGTGGGTACCATCGATTGCGCCTACAGCGTCCTAATTAACAATTTACTTGGTCAGAAAAATACGAAAGAGTTTTTCGTACCTAAGAAGATGATAAAATACGAAAGAATTTTTCGTACCTTGAAATACTGATACCAAAATACATCCCCAGGACCGTTATTGAGGGGTGAGTTCTCAGTGGTGGTGTTGACAACCACTTGCCTATACAATTGTAGACAAGCATTCAAAACCAAGTGGAAGTAATGGCTCACGGTTTGTCTAGAACGCCTAAACTCGTGACGTGTTCTTCTACACCGATTGTCGTGGCCGACTATGAGCAAAAATATTGCAACTTGTTCTTCAACTGACACGTACCGAGAGTCGGTTAAACCCATAGTATTCAACCTAGCACATAACCGATGGAATGCAAAATGCCTCATCCTCAATTGGTCATGGCAATCGTTGTCGTTATCGGTGTAGAACCGGACTAAGGTTCGCCCACGCGACGAATCTCTATTATAGGTATAGGGAGCCCTAGGACCTCTAGGAACACGTTCACGTCTCGTTGCAATATAGTGCATTAATCAATCGACAGCTACAGTTACAATAGTAGTTGTAACGATACGTTCATCCTCAGTAGGCATTCTACAGAACATGTGGTAAGTTTAATTGGTTAATAATTTTAATTGTTAGTAGTGTATGAATGCGTAAGAGTGCTTTTTAAATAAAAAATTATTATAAAAACTGGTTAATAATTTACATCATCAATTTCACTTTTTACATAAATCTCACAAGACAAATAACAATTTAATTAACAATGCAATAACAACAACCAACATAACCAACACCAACTTCTTCACCAACCACATAAAGTCGTCCACCACAACAACATTGTTTAAGGGCCGATGACTAACTAGTGGAGATAGAGGTGCTTGAGATTGAGCGGCAGATTGGTAAGATTGACCAGAATGTTCAGACAGTTCTGGCGCATGAATGTAAGACTGGGACATAAGATGATTAGGATCACACATAAGGCGAGAAGATTGACAGAAACCATTTGTAAGATGTTGCTGAAGCATATGCCTTGCTTCAGCAAGAGTATAAGCACCACGCCAATCAGCGTTGCTAAAGCCGTCCGTCTGTGACTTGCACTCCTCCCAAGTTTTGTAGATACCCGGACAGATGCCACGACGCACAACATAATAGAAATATTTACCCATTCTCTGAAAAGTGGTAATTAGATGTTTTCAACATAATGAGTTTATATGTATCAGCTTTCAATTTATTTTCAGATTTCAATTTTTATTTAACTACAGATTTTGTTAACATTATGAGTTACCATTACATCAACTTATTTCGTATAATATAGTTCTCACAACTAATCAAGTTACTAGTCTGTACTATATGTTTAAGTATAGAAACAGCTAATACAATCATTAATCTGTATGTGTGTAGGAATTAACATAAAATTTTACGCTGTGTATACAAACTAATCAAGATACTAGTATGTACTATTATTTGTGTAAAAAAATGACAATCTATAGATGACAAAAACAATCTATATTGAAACTTGAAAGTATGATTATATAATAAAAACAAAAACTCTATTCATAAACATCACTGAATTATTAAAACATGCCATTGGAATCCCAACTGATACATGGTAGATACCTACTGCATATATAGATACCTAATGCCGACAAAAACATGCTTTCTAATCCCAACTAAACATGTTTTATAATAGAAACGAATACATGGTAAAAGAAATAACCAACCTTGAAAAGCAAATGAGTAGAGAAAGACAAACACGAGCGAAAGGGAGAAATCGAAGGACAAGAGAGAGCGAAGCTGCCAAAAAATATCATACATCACTACTGCATACAATTTTTAGAACAAATAAAAAAAATACCTCAAATCAAAATCATACCTTCTTGAGCTGATGTTTAAACGATACTGGTCTGCAAAAGATACTGATCTGCAAAAGAAAATTCAGTGTGACAAAACCACACATAAACATTCATCAGATATTATCAACATAGAATATAGGCATTACATACAAAAAACAAGATATCTTGATTTCTTGATAGTGATGTGAACATAATCTTATTAGCACATATATTTAAATTAACATAAAAAACAAAACAGACTGATACACCAGAAAATAAAACACTGATAAGTATTATATAAGCTTCATGTCTTGGTTCAAATTAATATCAGAACCAAGTATGCACTTGTTTATGTTTAAGCTTCAAAGTTGCAAAACCAAATTATTTAAAAACTAGCTAGCTTTAATATCTTCATATATACTATATATGATACTTATTTTGTTGCACAATGTATATTATGAAAGAATGTATATTTAGTGTCCAAGATGTTACTTGCATCAGTTTTGCTGAATAAGTGAATATGATTGCTACATGGAAGAGTTATTACATATCCATGCTGATGTTATATTTAGAGATATGATTTAATTTAGAGCTAGGCTTAGATTATGACCAATTGGCATGAGACCTTGTGACAAACAAAGCAGTTGTATGTATGCCAATAATCATGGTATGGTGTCGAACTAAATAAAAAAACTTGAGTAAAAACATGGCTAATATAAGAACTTGAGAAAAAAAAACTATTTATCAGTGTTATAGTGACAAACCTTGATATCAAAGAGCAAATACTGTAAACAGAGAAAAAGAAGAACGCGAACAAGAGAAGAGAAACAAGTCTGCAAAAAAAAAAAAAAAAAAAAAAACGTATACATTTATTAGTTGTTGCCAATATTTATCAGGACCATTAATTCATGATAAAGCTACATGCAGGTATACTAGTTTCATTTACAAGAAATATATATGCGAACCATAGTAACTAACTAAATATGTCAGTTCAAACATGTCAGATATTTTTAATAAAAAATATGATATTTAAAAAATCAAAACTGCAAAATAATTGTTTGAGCAATTGGGCATATACACAACATTTAAGCAATTGGACATATACTTATATACACAAAATTTGTACAAGTTTAATCAATTATTACATTGCAGCAAAAATTAAAAACCAAAATATTATAACAGTCACAAATGTACATTTAAATTACTTAAAATACAAAACCATTAATTTTTTGAATAATTTTGAACATACCAACAATAAACCAATATAAAGTTAAGAAATTATTGATAAATACTGTTCAATCCCACAAATTCTTGATAATTTACTTATCAATTTAACAATAGTTTGAAATTGAAAAAATCCCCAATTTTTTTTCGAAATTAGGGTTTATTGAAATTAGGGATTTTTCAAAATTACTAATGAATTTCGCAAATTACTGTTGAATAAGAATAAAACAATGTTCAAATTGAAAAAATCACCAACTTTTTTGAAATTAGGGTTTATTGAAATTAGGGGTTTTTTAGAATTACTAATGAATTTCGCAAATTACTGTTGAATAAGAATAAAACAATGTTCAAATTGAAAAAATCCCAAACTTTTATATGAAATTAGGGTTTATTGAAATTAGGGTTAGGGTTTTCTGAAATTGGGGATGATTACAAGAACAAGTAGAAGAAAAACACAAATAAAACATCAAAAACAACAACAAAAGAGAAAGAAAAAAGAAAACAACATCGCGACAGTAGTGAAAAAGAATTTGAGAAAGAGTGATGAAGAATTTTAAAGTTGAAATTGTTCAATTTGTGAGAGTACAATGATGTATAGTAGTGAAAAAAGAGAGAAAAGAGTTGATGCATACCTATAATATCTTCAAACAGCCTTAACCACGAGTTTCGCCACCGGATCTGCCGCCATTGAAGTTCTGAAGCTTTTTTGGTTATGAGATAGGTTTTGCTGTGTTTTTTTTACCTATATACCCGGCAAAAATACTTGGTTGAAGTGGCAAAGCAAATTTTACTTGGGGGGTACCCAAGCAAAATAAGCGGGAAAACAGGGTCACGTGAGGGCTTAGCGGCAAACTTTGCCGAATCATCCAGTTACGTTATCAAACGAGGGCAAACACAAAAAATACAAAAAAATAGGGATTTGCCGCAGGAAAAGGGCGTTATCAAACACAACCTTAGATATACATCTGTTTTGAAAGAACACCATTACTTTGAGTCATTGATGCATAAAATTTTATTTGTTGATTCTGAGGAACAACTTTGGTCATCAGCATAACTTTTGTGCTAAACCAGCTCAACAATTTGCTTATAATTCCACATACATGCTAACATAAAACTCCATGTTTGACTTTTGATGATGACCATGTGATCGAGGATAATGCATTTAGATATGCAATTCCAACTCTTTCCTAATATTACACAGAAATAATGATGAAATGTAAAAATTGTATATATTTGAAATGAAATGTAGTCGAGTTGAATAGAAATATTACAAGTAAGTCTTGAATTATTTAACACTGGGCGTAGGCGATACATGTGTATCCTAGTAGGAGCTTAGTGATTCTCGAGATTGGTGTCTTGAGGATAGACATTTGCCACCCTACGACTTGATCGTCGTGACACTGCGGTTCCAAGGGCAGCGCCTGAAAGGTCTTTGGGATTCTTGAGAGTTCTAAAGACAGATTTCTTTATTCCGGGTGAATAGGAAATATGTTTCTTTGTATGATTCGAAGTCGTCCAAGGTGTATAAAAAGGTGTTTTGGCTAAGGCCAAAACATAAGAGAGGCAGCTAGGGCTTAACTTGTCTAGAGAGTATTATGAGGCAAAGATTCTTGTAATCTTCATAATATTCAATAAAGAAGATAGTTTCTTCGAGATCTTGTGTTTTGTTTATCTTATTTACTGTTATTGTTTAATTTCGCACTCAATAGTATATTTACTTAGTAATTTGTATCAGTAGGGGTTTCCCTACTCCCTACAAAATCCTTACTGATAAAATGCAGAAGTTTGCATACACAATCTTCAAAACATCTTTGCTTTGTGAGCCTACTGCAGTTGTATGTGGTGCATCTGGAAACAAGTTATGGTTCTCTAATGAGAATAAACTTGTAAGAGCTTGGTATCTTCATCCAATCATAGTGATCTTTCATCGTTCCTTGCAATCTTCAGCTTCCTACAAATTTCTAAGATCGAACTTATAAACTTGAAGCACTTAGAAGTTATATTAGAGAAGTTGATTATATGGCTAAACAACACCTCAAAAAACCAGGAATACGTAATGGTGGTCATTTTTTTGGCGTGGGATTTGTGGGACAGATAAAACACTACCACATATTAGTCTAGTTAACCTTCATGGCACATGTCAATTTTTTATTGGTCCCTCAAACCCATGCCAAAAAATCACAACAGATAAAAAATTTTGGAGCCCCAGATTGTTGTAGAATGTAGATTAGGAGTGAACTTTTATCACTGTTTGCACTTGAAATATTGCCACATTCACCTTCATGAATTACAGATAGAATTATTCGAGCTTGAATTGGAGCCAAGCATCTCATCATCATTAGTAGACCTTGTACATAGTGAAACCACAAAACAAGCAAAGACAGGAGTAAGCTGGTCTTTGTACTTGGTCATTAACAAACAGACTCCATATATGTCTTTACTAGTTGTGTACTCCATATATGTCTTTACTAGTTGTGTATGTATGTATATACATATCGAGCTACATCGAGTTCAAACTTATTTTCTTCGAGCTCACCCCGAGTTCAAGTCTATTTCCAACGACTTGGTCCGCCCGACATGTAGTACAAGTCATATTCCAACTTGGCCCAACTCGATAACTTATGAGCTCGTGTGGCGCTTACGTGGCAATGCATGTTAATGCCAACAATTACAAGATCAATATTAAATATTCTCCTTTATTATTTGTCCGTTATTTTCCGTTAGAAAATCAATGTGATTTATATCACATGAGCTCAATTGTAATTCCCTATCTATATAAAGGGATCAATTTCATATAAAAGAGGACAAGCTCTCTAGCTCCTCTATTCTCTTCTCACATCAATAATAAAACACTAATCTCTCCCGTGGACGTAGGCACCATTGCCGAACCACGTAAAATCATGTGTCTGCTTACTTTTTTTTACAATCTCCATCACAACTTGTTCTTTTTTATGCAATGTATTTACACTAGTGTTGAACTAGTTACATCGACCAGTTGTAGAATTCAGACCCTTTTTACCCAATTCAGGCACTGGTACCTGAGATCTTAGAATTTGCAATTCCATTGATACAGTTGTATTGTTGATTTTGTTTGAAGTCCTGAAATTTATATATTTTCTTTAAGTTCTTGAAAAATGTAAATGAAGCAAACAAAAGTATATAATTTGTGTGTTGCATATATCAATTTCTTCTCTCTAGTAGGCAAACTATGTCTTCATTTCTTTGTCAAACAAAGCATAGCCTTACATGTTAATGTCTCAGGCGTAAATTTTGAACTTGGTAGGCTTTGGAATAGAACCAAATTTGTTCATTTTGTAACATTTCGCGTAAGGCCACCGAATCACATGTTATCAGACACAATTCAGGGTTTTGATCATTTTTTTCAGTTCAAGTCACTAACAGAGTAACTGACCACTTGTTTTTGCCAGTAAGTGATATGGCCACAGGCCTGAGCCTGATCCATTCTCCAACTCAACTCCCAAAACAAGTTCGCTTTGCCCCCAGGTTTCCTGGTTGATGCATAAAATTGGACTAGAATTACACACGACAAGTAACACTCAGAACGTATGCAGCCTAATATAATATGGCCAGTATTGTGATCAATCTAAATGGAAATGTGTGGCAACAGAGAATTTACTAAATAAACCAAATGGAAGATCGAAGGTTGTAAATTGCTGAAGACATTAAATAAAAACAAAGTATGATGGAGAGAAAAACCTCATGAAGAAAACGAAAAATGAGCACTCCACTCCAACTATAGTGCCAAAAAAATGAAGAAAATATTAAAATAATTTCAAAACTGTGGCATCACCTTCAGTTTCAGTTGAGCTATACAGTAAATGTAGCACGTGTTTACAAAAACTTAGCGAATTATGTCACCCAGGCAATCGAAGTAATGTGTGATGTTAATCTTTTCTTTCCCGGAGTAAATAGCCTCTGCGGCACCGCCCTGTTCTCCCTGAACGGCCATTTCAATTAACATGTACAGCTTCTTGATTGGCATCTGAAAGGAGGGTCCAAGTAAATATAAATAAACTCAGTCAGAGACTTGAAGACCTTACCACCTAACATTAGGGCATCCATATTAACTCTTAAACCAAATTAGCATAGAAACTAGGCCTAATAGCAATTTACAAATTCTTAGAGATATTTGAAATGTAGTTGTCAATCTACTGTTCTACCCAGTGCAAATTCAATATCAAATATGATAAATCGTCTCCCTTGCAAAATCTGATTTCCACCAAACTATCCTAGCTGTATCTTACATGGTACCAATTAAGGCCACTAACCCTTCACCAAAGGATGAATTAGATATGCAAAAAAGATGAATACGAATGCTTCGAAGAGATAACACTTAAAATATTAATTGAAACAAAGAGTAAATGAACTTAGGTGTAGAAAGACTAGTCATCTTAATATAACAGAAAAATGTGATGGCAGAAAATGCCACTCATATTGGAAATTTTGTCCGTCAGTGGATGTTCCAACGAGACGGTGAATTATAATCAATTTGAGGTAGTATGTGCCAAGAGGCACAGAGTTTCTATATATTTGATTTTCTCCGTTGTTAGGCAATGAGACATTGACAAACAAAGACCAAATGAATATATGACTTTTACAAACAAATTCAAACTTACATCGTTAAGGGCCTCCGCAGCAGAATCAACATCATCTTCGGCAAAAACATTGAGCTGATCTAGAACCTGTAATGTATAGGCAATAATGGTAAAAAAGGCTGAACAGACAAAGAACAATAAAAGATTTAAATTTGAAACATAAGAAGGATGTGTCCAAACTTGTAAGACTTGCCTAAAGACTACTTTTACATATATTGTTAAAAAGAAATTAGAATCCTGACTTGACTCAAATGCTACAAGGGTCGGTAGAAGCACAACTCAATCGACTGGTACATCTAAACCACAAAATATGGGTTTCAGGACCTAGAATCTGACACACCATTAGATGTCCCTCCTGCATCATATTCTTTCATTCTTTTCCACTTTTTATCATCAGGTAGATCCAAATGCTCTCTTAGTAAGACTTTCTCAATTAACCCATTTGTAAGAAAAAACAATGAAACACCTCATAATCAAACAAAAAACAGGTTTATTGCAATATGAAAAGTTTCTAAGAGAATGAATCATCATAGTTTGGAAATTAAATAAACTGCCAGTTGTATATGGGGTGTCTCCACATTAAAACCCATCAGTCTGTGTAACGGAAGTACAAATGTTTCATTACAACAACAATAACGAGCTTCCCTATAAACACATACCCAAGAGGTATCTTAAAAACAGATGTTGTATTAGATGTTGAGAACAATACTCAACAATTAAGCAAAAAACAATTTTTTTTTAAAAAAAAAGAAAGGTGCTCCACACAACATCACACCATTAGATCAATTAACTAAAGTTTTCTGTTTGGTCTATGGACACACACAAACCCTATGTATGATTGCAGTTGAGCAATATACACACAAAATAACGTTTTCAAGTCAAAGTAGAAGTATATATACGTAAAAGAAATAGAAGCTTCCTTTTTCAGGTCCACCAATGCTCTGTCCTATGAACACTGTCTACAATTACCTTTTTTGCGTCTGCAGTTCGCAACGTTGGAACATGATAAGTAATGGAGAAAGCATCACAGATACCGAGTGACTCCAGAAACCCAACCTCACTTGTTGTTCCAATAACAAGCATGTTCTTCCCCTGATGACAAGAAAACAAGTATAAAGCATATAGCTTATTCCAATATTAATTAAGATTGAACATAACAACTTACAAAATAATAAAAGCAGCTCTAAATCATAATACATCCTGTTGCGAAACAACACTACCATTGAAGAATAAAATAGTGCCTGATGAAACACCTAAGCATGTGAGGCATATTTATACCCAATGCCCACAGATCAATGACATTGTCACAGCAAACTCGAAAAAAAAATCAATTACACTAAACCCTTACTGCGGCCTAGAAAGACCAACCCCAATGAGCATGTGTTGCTCATCTTTGTTTTCCTCATTAATAACCTAGTGGAATCTTCCACCGGACTCACAGCTTTGATCTTCATTGTCGATGGCATGCTATTGTAATGCCTTCACCGCTAGCACTTTGATTCTCGATCTACGCAATTAAATCGGTGATATATTAGGGAGATATTGAATCCCGCTAGTAGACCGAAACCCAATTTGTTTTAAGGATCAACTGCCAACTAGTCTCAAATTAGAAGCCCATCTCTCTTCTCCTCGATCGATATGTGAGACCAAGAATTTAGCTGCCCAGTTCACATCTAGCTATGCCTTGCCTTTCCTTCTCTCCCTGACCTCCTCAGCTCCATTCCTCTTGTCAGAAACGTCTTCCCCTAATGGCTGTCATTTTTAACCCCCTCTTTCCGCATGACTTCTATTGAGGCGTTCCCTGGTTTCCTTCATTGATAGGTCTTTCGGTTCTTCTCATCCCACCGATCAACTATGTTCCCTCCTTAAGAATATTTTGAAGAGAAGCCACGGTTGACAAGTCCACCTTCTTCTCTTCATACAAAGTGGCACAATTAACAAGACCATTATTATTTTAACGAGGTTGTCAATGATTAAAACTAAAGACTTCTGTTGTTTCTGTACACAAAGTAACAAATGAGACTTGACAGAGTGCTTTACATCCCCAGGTACTAATTTAAATAGTGCTCTACTCATCCTCCACTATGTTCGTAAATGCGCCAATTAATTCATTCAACCCTTTCGTATGCTTTTTAAATATCGCACCCCTCCCATCAAAAATTCTCTTACTAACAACTACAAAATGGAGTCACTCTTAACATGATTAGTCAACAGGTATAACCTTGAGTTAGCGTAGCAGTCTACCTGCTATAAACACATGACTTTTGAGGAAGAAAAAAAAAACAACAACAAATGATAAAAAAAATTGCATCTACACTAATATTTTTACTCAATATTACTACTTATTAGTAAGGAATAAAGCACTAGAAAAAACCTTTGGAGGAAATCGTTTGAGGAGGACCATCATTGTCTGAGAAATTATATTTGAAAAACGTGGCCCAATAGCAACATGCTCCAATAACCTAAAGCAAAACCATATGAACTGCTTATAGCACAAAACATGACTAACTACTTAAAAAACACAAAGAGAAGTTAAATTACAAAATTTTCAAGTGTCAACAGGTGTTACCTTTCAATGTCATCAAGGATGACAATGCTCAACTGTGACTTGTAAGCATCCTCAAATACCTGCCAAACCTCTTGATCAGGAACAGTTTTAACTTCCAAATAAAGTCAGTGGCAGGCACTGGCAACCAAAGACCAGTAAGTTGAATTTGATATGCATTCAAGAAAATATCATAATTGTTACGATAGGCTTAACATACCTTCACAATTTGAGCACATTTACTGCTTTCGCTAAGACCAATCATAGTTTCCGCTGAGATCTGCCATATAGTTAGAGTCAGAAACATGAAGGTTTGAAACTTCATGGAGAATGAACGGACTCCAAATTAAGATCTTACAATTTTGACATAAGCGAAATCGCTGTCAATACCCACAGTAGCTGCTAGAGCACTCTTACCACTGTCAAAACAGTTAAGCGTTTGAGATAACATTCGTCAAATAAAAACGTCTATTAATCGACATCGACACCTACACCTACCTGCCACTTGGGCCTTCCAGAAGACAAGAAACAAGTGGACTCCCTTTGCTCACTTTAACTTGTTCCACCAATAGCATAGCTCTTTCATATATATGTTTATGCCTCTCCCCACAATCCACCATGCCATTTAGTCTGTATATCAACAGAAACAGATTAAAGGTAACCAACTACCCCAGAAACAACTACGTAATGTAGCAATGTTAATAGTAATAATATGTATTTCAATAGCACAACAGACAGTAAACTTGCCCACTACGATATTTCAGAGCAGTAATTCAATGTTGATAGCATTAGAAAATTTGCCCACAAACTAAATTTATTAGCTCATTGAAGCCCCTGTTCCTCAATTCAGTTGTAAGATACTGATACATCAATATTGATAACATTTACCTCATAAACACAAGAAGAGATAAGATGTCATTTATCATCTACAAAAAATCTTACTTCATGTGGGTTCCTGAGCATTATCCAATAACAAATAGATGGTACTTAACTATTTTTCATAATATAATGATACCGCAAACTTGCTGCATGGAAAGAAAATGCAGGGTTGGTATACTCTGTGCTCTTTTGGATGTTAAAAGTTGTGCAATATTTATATAGAATTGTATATGTAAGATGTGAGAAAAATACAATAAAGCACTGAAGTTCAAAAGGTAAAAGCTGTTATTCCCAGACAAACTGACCTAGTGGTAATTTTAAGGGATGAACTTCAATAAACCATGGGAGAGATTTTGATGGAGTTATTAACCACCCACCAGAAATGTTAAGGAGAATTCTCCCATATATGCTACCATCTCACCAGAATTTCCCATTAAAAAGTGAGTTTACTAAGTAACAATTTCTACATGCTTACGCACCCTAACACAAGACTGACAATGAAATCTACAATTACCTAAACATTTCTCGTCTATTAAGTTCTCACCACCATTACATACAACTGCCTCAGAACTGAACACTAATCTTTAATGTATAAAATCAAAATTAGGCATGCGTTTATACCTGCATCGCTCTAGATTATCCATGGAGGCTCCAAATGCAGGAATAATTTCATGAAGCGCATTCAGAAAGTCATCCATGGTTACTTTAATACTCTCCTCATCCACAGGCTTAGTAAGATCATCTAGGCTAAGTTGCCGATTCAAGGCATAAGAAACAGCACTTTTTACAACACCTTCAAGTTCAGCTCCACTGTAGTTCTTTGTCCGGGCAGCTGCACCATGGAAGAAAACAAAATTATAAATGCTTGATCATAAGTATCCTGCTCAAATAGTCTTAGTGATTGTTTACACGATAAATGACAAGCCCCGACTCCAATAGCTATAAATTATTTTTACTGAATAATAGATAGCAAAAATAAAGATTACAATATGTTACAAATAAAAGAGTAATAACAATACAGTTATAATTATAACAACAACACAGAATACTGCTTGACATATATGAATACAAAAAAAAAATATAAAGAACCATCAAGCGATCTCTCACAAATCTGTTAACTAAAACACATACCAAGCTCTTGAAGGTCCACATCTGGCGCTAGAAAAGAGTTTTCCTTCATCTTGTTAGTGTGGATTTGAAGAATTTGTAGACGGCCATTTTCATCAGGAAGGCTTATTTCGACTTGAACCTCCAATCGTCCAGGCCTATAAACCAAATAAAGATATTTATTTGCTTTCATAAAACAGACTTTCATGAAGATATCAAGATATTTCATCCAACTTGGAACAAAGAGGAATGAGATCACCAAAAGTTCACAGACTTAACCAAAGCAACTGCCTAAACCAAACATGTCTTGCGTTTCAGAATAACATCGGAATCAAATGGGCATATGAAATGTCTTTAGTTCTGATCACTGGATGAATAACACATAATTGTAGATAAGAACCAATGTTAGAGAGAGAGTTCACCTCAAAAGGGCTTCATCAAGCAAATCCTTTCTGTTGGTCATCCCAATCAGCAAGACATTATTCAAAGCTTCCACACCATCTATCTAAGAAAAATAATTAATGAGCAGCATTAGGTAAAGAAAATTTTATATAATTTTGCCCAATGCAAAAATCAGTTAAAAAAAAGTAAACTAACCTTTGTAAGAAGCTGATTCACAATGCTATCATGAACTCCAGTCCCATCTCTAGTTGAGCCCCTTGACTGCAAATCCAAGACCAATATATAATACTCATGATTAGACAAAGGCTAGACAGAGCAAATTAATATTGCAACAAATATATATCATTTACGGCATGAATCTACTATCTATCCAAGTCATATCCTGAAGATTACTATCTATTTCTTATGTGGTTTAGTCTTCAGACATTATGAATCTCAGCCTACGTGCTGAGTCAACGATCAACAGTCCAATGTCGCCCCGTTAATTAAGCATATGAACCTAAGGTGTATGAATTATTTAAAAAGATCCCTGTCTTCCATCAAAGAATGCATGTTTTTCTAAATAGTCATTTTATTAAATTCGCAGTTCTCAGGAACAGTGCGATTGGATTGTTTAAGTTCATACCTTACAAATGGCATCAATTTCATCAAAAATGATAACATGCAAGCCACTTTGATCACCTGAAAAGAAAATAAATTGAAACATTTTATGATTGATCAGAAAAAAGAAAATAATTTGAATCATTTTATGATTTATCAGGGGAAAAAATGCACATTTTCCTTACCTAGGGTTCTTTGATCATTCTCAGCATCAGCAAACAAATCCCTTACATTCTTTTCAGTTTCTCCAACAAATTTACTTAAGACCTCGGGCCCATTAACAATCTGAAATTCACATGAGATATTAAGGTCAAAATGAGAAAGAAACAGTCCGTCCAAAAAGCTTTAGCGTTAGATGTTACTTCCTATTTATGTCAGTTGTGCTTATCTTTATCTTCACCAATATAGAAGTGACGAACAATGAAAGAGCTGGCTCATATTCCCAAGCCATCCAAAACAATTATAAGCGCAGATCGTATTTTACTTTATGATAAATAGTAACGAATCAGCCAATAGTGGTTTCAAAATGATAAGTTCAATCAAATTATAATACCTTTGGATCCCTTCCATTTAACATTTTCCCAATCTGGCGAGCCATTAAAGTCTTCCCAGTCCCAGGAGGTCCATAAAGCAACATTCCTTTCACATGCTTGATACCCAATCTGAAACATTTAAAGAAATTTTTTCCATGAGCATCAATCACTGAAAGTACTTGATCGCTATTCATAATTCTTCCTTTCTATTCTAAGGGCGCATTACTTGCTAGTAACGTGCGGAGGAAAAACTCGAGATGCAAATGCTCTTCGAAATATATCAGCAAACTCTGCACTTAAACCACCTATGCCCAGTGATTGAAGATTGAACTCCTTCTGCCGAAAGATATTACTACTTGCAGCTTCACGCTGGTTTACGATCTACAATACGGAACAATTAAGTCAGTAACTTGCCATCAACTTTAGATCACTAACAGTATCCAATGGACACAAAAATGAACCAAGTCAAAAGATGTAAAAGAGAAATGGGTGGTTTCTGACAGAGGAGATGACATGTAACCTTGATACCACTGTCATTTGAGGCTTCAAACACAATATATGTATCATCCGATATCATCCCTCTCTCAAGGGCATTCGATTTTTCCTGCCCCTCGACAACAGCCTGGTTGACTGTAAACACGTAGTTGTTACCATGATATTCAAAAGCAACCCTCTGTCCAGCAGTCATAACCTGTACATTATCCAGGAAAATTAGCCAAACTGCCTTTACAGTTGTATATGCATTACACTCTTACGTGGCTTCAACATTCAATAAAACAGTCAAGTATCGTGACACAAAATTAGCAAGAAGGTTACACAATCACACCTAATAACAGTAGTAACAACTGATGTCAAATATAAAACGACGCAGAGAAGAGCCATATGCATTTAAGTAAGGAGATGTATTTTCTATAAATAGAATCATCTGAGACATAAATAATGTTTAAACTTTAAAGAAAGTTGAAAATGATGGACAACGATTATGAAAAACGAGCCAAAGGGTGGTTAACTATAAAATAAATAAAAAAACTATGCAATATCCATTATATGGAAAATACTATTTATGAAAACGTGTGTGTCAAACCCATATGAAGAGAACTAATTCAATAAGACCAGGACCGTATACAAATCAAAAGTACACATTAATATCTGATAATCGCATCCCTAAGAATCATGGTGATGACAAAATGTTGTTAGTTTTGATAAAAAGTAGTCTTTTTTCTTTTGTTGATTGGCAATACTTACCTCTAACTACACATTTATGTATAGTTGAAGTTTAGAAGTAATGTTTGAACAGAAATCCGTATATAATGCACAATTATTGGGTATCTAGATTTTTTATACCAAAATTTGTGAAACATACATATGAAAGCTAACCTGATCATGAAACCGACAATATAAACATTAATGATCCAATAATAGGACAGAAAATGATACATGATCAGATTATTTAAGAACCTATGAACCCATTTCAACGATAGCAAGTATATGCCAGGGTACATCAGAGAAAGGCCCATATTATATTTTACCTGGTTAAGAAATTTCTTTCGAAGTTGTTGTCCTAGAACTCCGGCATCAATCTGCAAGATGTTGATATATTTTAGTCGTAGTACCCAATCAAAGCAATTTAAATAACATAAGGATTATTTTGTGGTCAACTGTTCCTTCACAAGTAACCAGTAAATATTAAGATATCTTTAACCTTTATGCATAATAAGCAAAAGAGCATACCTGTTCATTTTTCCCTTTCTTCACAAACTCCAAATCGAGGTTGAGCAAAGCCAGGTTGAAATCATCAGGAGGAACAAATCTACAAATGGTATATGGCATCATTAAACCAAAATTAAGGGCAATGTACTCCAGCAAAACCAATAATGCATTCCCTGGATGAACCCCACACCACACAAACATCAAATGGTCCTACCTGGTCACAGAAACTGTATCGCCAGTAGAAGCCTTCACAACCTTCCGATGAACGGCATTTAAGCCAATATGGCCTTCCGGTATAGCTCCATGACCAGTATGTTTTGGTTAAGGCACATTTAAAAAGACTTCTAAATGAAACCATTTTCATGGCTTGCAACAATTTCCTCGAACTCTCAACTCGCAGAGAGAAAGAAAGAAAAAAACATACATACGGCAAAGTATGACTAACGTAAAAATTGAAGAACAAAAGCAGAAACCATGCCTATCTCCTTTGATTATCAGCTAATTTCATTAACATATCCAAGAATGCCATAGATTTTTCAACAGAAACATATGAATTGATTTTTTTCACATACATTGGCCTTCATGCTACCAATCCAAATACACTTAAGGCCATAGGAAGTGAAAGATCAACTTCCTCTCGAAAGTGGGGAGGTTGTCTCTAGTGAAGAACAACCTCTCCCTGGTGCCCTTAACTCCATATACACCACATGCATATTGTGTATCACTAAGACCCACTACATCTCCTCTATTTTAACGTATGCAATCAGTATATATTTAGTTGATCTTATCATCCTTGATATAGATGGAAATGCATTCCCATGTTAAGACTTTTGATGTTCTGTATTCAAAATGATAAAAATTACTTATACAATAAGTTTCATATCCATGATTCTGAAATTTAAACCAATCCTACACAATTATGTAGCTCAGGAGAAGAAATACCCAAGTCCCAACTTAGTTGTTTCAAAAAAGTAAATATATTGTTAAAATGTGCCTCAATTTATTTATTCATAAAAAACCTAGATACAATAACAAGCAAAAAGATTCACTAGTACTCCAATAGTTTTAATTACTAAAAAGAAGTAGAGAAAGTTGTTCTATCAATTCAAGAATTAAGCATCAATTGCATGCAATTGGATCACAAACATACATACATACATACATACATAATGAATCGATGAATTGAAAAGTAAAAAGGATATGAAATTGGAAGAACGAAGAAATCTCCAACAGTAGCTAAAGAAAGATTAGATCCAGGAATAGCAAATTTAGCAACATCGGAAGGATAAACATAAGCGATATTCGTAGTAGCCAGATCTGGAGATGGTGTACTCTTAACAATCATTGAAATCGGAGGACCTGAAGAAGAAGATTTTGATGATCCTAACCATGATTTTCCCGCCATTGTTGTTGTTTTCCAGTAATATTTAGGGTTTATGTTTATGTTTTATTAAACCGGAAGAGATGAAGATCGATTGATATGGTGGTTTGCGAGAAATGTTTATCGACAAGTATGTAATGTTTTCTTCGTTTCGAAGAAAAAGAGGGAAAAGAGAAAGCCTGCAGCAGTGAAGTGTGAGATGTTACAGAGATCTGATGCATTTTTTGGTAGATAACAAAATTACTACGGATGTAGATGATATCATCAATAACCTCTCCTTTCTGCCACGTCGTATAAGATGTACACAACTACAACAAATATTTTTCCATGTACAGTACACATGGTTTTTATACTGGAATATATTTTCCTTAGTAAAGAGTCGAACACAAATTTTTGTTAAAAAAAAAAAAAACAGAGAGCAGGTATCCAAACCCCACCAATTGGTAATTAGGCCCCAACTGGTAATCCCACACCACCCAGATTTAATTAGTCGGTATTCTCACCCCACCTGGTAAATATACCCTGATAAATACCTACACATTGCTAATACCTTGGTGTCCAATATTTTACTTGCATACAATTTAGATTTTCAATTTTTTTTCTCATAAACAGGAAGATTAAACTGAAATTGACTTCCTGAATCGGTTAGACATTTGCACATTGTGAGAGTTAGTATTTTTAAAATACCAAACCAAAAATTTAGCCCACCAAATAGTTTGAACAAACCGAAACTGAATGTATTTCTCGGTTTATGTAAACTGTTATATATAATAATATTCGGTGGTCGTAAACCGCAAAGATTCAATATGATCGGTTTCTTTCAACTGTCTAGAGTAGGGTTTTAATCTGTAAGATAGATTTCAGTTGTTCATGTATTATTAAGTTCAGATCAAAAAAGAAAGTGGAATTTTTATACGTACCATTAGGTTTTGATCGCCATTGTTTGTGAGATTTACATGTTCAAAGCTCTCTAGACTTTCAAGACCGGGTTGGGTGTTTCCCATATTTTCTAAGAATTATTTTTCCAAAAATTTCTTTTAAAGAAACCAAGTCATTTTGAGAAGCTTCTTCCATGTTTTTCTTTTCTAAAAAGTGATTTTTTTAGTTTAAAGAAGCAAATACATAAAAAAAAAAAGGGCCATTTTACTGATATACCCTAGTTTTACCACCTGATTTGTCAATACCACCTATATTTGCAAAAAATTGGTCGACCCACCTTTTGACAGTCAAACTCTGTTAAAGACCACAGTTAACAATATTTGACCAATTCTAAAATTGGGAACTTACAATAATACCCTCATTTTTTTTAATTTTCGAAATTGCCCCTTTTCAATCTAAACCGTAGATCTGTCTTTAATTTCGAGATGTAATTTGTGTCGTCGATGGTTAGGAGAAATAGACCATTTTACCCTTTATTGAAATAAAACCTAGAATACACCCATTCATCTTCTTCTTCACAACTGTTACTTTTGGATTTAATGCTCTGAGCAATAAGTATAAAGCAGTGATAATTTGTTCTTCTAATGGGAATGATATGGAAGTTTATATTATTACCCTTGGTGAAAGTTCTTGGAGGAAATCAAATATTTCTTGTAAATTTGAGTTTATCCAGCACCGTCGTGGAGGCTATAGACAATCAGTTTTCTTCAATTGTTCTTTCTATTGGATAATTCAAAAGAAAATTAATGTCAAAGTTGTCAAGCACATCCTTGCGTTGAACATACATCAAGAGAGGTTTGAAGAAGTTGACTTATTCATTTATCCTTATACTGAATTTTCATCATATGAACAAGATCTTGATCATCTAGATTATTATCTAGCTCACTTTGGGAAACATCTCTCCTTGATTGTGTACAACTCTTCCGACCAACAGACGCAAATTTGGCGGTTAGTAGACAGTAAAAAAAGTACATGGACTCATGATTCTACTCATAATATGCTATCTTTCTTAAAGTCTAAATGACCAAAATTCGGATTTTGTGGTGATGATGGATTCGACTGCAGAGTTGAAGGGATGGTTGGTGACGATGGTTTGCTAGTGGAGATATTTGATGACCATTTGAGTGAACTTGAAGACGCCATTAATCACCTTCAATTTTGTGTTTTTTATTTGGGGAAAAAGTTAGGTTTTTAAAGAGAGAAGATGATAACCCCAACGGCTATAAGATCGACGGCACAGATTAAATCTCAAAATTAAACAGATCGCGGTTTAGATTGAAAAAGGGCAATTTCAGAAATTAAGAAAATGAGGGTATTAGTGTAAGTTCCCAATTTCAGAATGGGTCAAATATTATTGACTGTGGTCTTTAACAGAGTTTGACTGTTAAAAGGTGGGTCAACCAATTTTTTGCAAACATAGGTGGTATTGACAAATCAGGTGGTAAAAGTAGGGTGTATCAGCAAAATGACCTAAAAAAATAGAGAAGAAGTGTTTCAAATGGGGAAGATAGAAGAAAATTAGGATTTGTATGGGGTGTGTTTACTAAAAAATAGGATGGAGGTGGGGTGCAAAAACTGGGGCTTACTCACTTTTTTCTATTATTCTTTGGGAAATAATTGGTATTAGTAAATTTGTTTAGTGGGGCCTAGTTACCGATTGGTGGGGTTTGGATACAGGCTCTCAAAAAATATTCAGTAATGGAGTCCGCCCAATACTAGTACACGTGGTATGGTCACGTCTAGTGTCGAAGATTGCTATGAAAGGAGTTGCCCAAAACATGATTACCTCAACGACTTTGAGTTTGGCGTCGGTGTGCCTGGTGGGGTAGAGGTGTTGTATGCGGTTAGCCGATTTGTTCTTCCAAATCAGGATAGCACATATTTTTTTATGTTGTTGCTGGATTTCCAAAATGCTTTCAATCTTGTTGATTGCATGACTATGCTAAAAGGTACGCATTCATTATCTTAGTATTGCACCATGGGTTGAATATCTATATAACCAATCTGCGAGATTATATCTGGGGTCCACCTATATTTGTTCAGCAATTGGGATTCAACGGGAGGAATTCGTTAGGGCCTCTTCTTTTTGCCTTAGTCTTGCATCCACTAGCTGGTACTACGCATTAAATATGAGCACTTGAAGTTGCAGGCGTGGTATTTGGATGATGGGACCATGATTGGTGATACTGTCAAGTGCACGCAACCACCATATGTATCATTCAAGTAGTTGGACCGTCATTAGGGCCCATTCTTAATGTGAAAAAGGTAGAGGTGTTTTGGTCATTAGTTGATCATCGTCGCTCTAGTATTGGTCTGTTTCCACTAGGTATATCATGTCATCAACATGGAGTCAAGTTGTTAGACAACGAGTTGAGAAAATGGTTAAGCTGATAAACCTACTAGCTCAATTAAAAGACCCACAATGTGAGATGGCACTACTACGAGCATGTATGGGATTACCTAAACTTATCTTTACTCTCTCCACTTGCCAATCAACTTTTGTTTAAAAAGTAGCAGAGCATTTTGATCGCATCTTTCGGGTAACTCTTCAGGGTATCGTAGTTTCTGACTATCCGGGTTTTGTTGACCTTCAGTGGTGCATAACAACCACGTCGTTGCGCCTTGGTGGTCTTGGCATTTATTGTGCCACAGATGTCAGTAAATTTACCTTTGTAGCCTCCTGATGCCAAACTCGGGAGCTCCAGGACCACATACTCCGAGGGTGTGGTACTGCACATATGGATGGTATTTTTGATAGTGCAGTTGTTAAGTTATAACTTTCTATCCCTGATTTCAACCTTAGTATTCTAGCCTCAAGTGCTACACCCCCCCCCCCCCCCCTCTAAACCCCAACATACACCGGTGGAAGCTTACTAAAGGAAGATTGCTATTGGTATATGTCAGGAAATTTGATTTATCTACTCGTCAAAGGGTTATGATAGAATGCTTACAGACTAAACGTGCTAAAAACTTTCTTATTGTTATTCCTATGGAAGGCCTAGAACAATGCATGACGGCAGTGGAGTATCCTGCCATTCTTTGGTACCGTCTCATGATCCCATTATTTACAAATGGGGATTTTATGTCTTGTATTTAAGAAGAGGTGATTGGATGCCTTTGGGGACCATGATGTATACTGTAAATATTACCGCAGTTTTAATACAGACATGATCATGAACGTGATATATTGGATGATATGGTATGGTAAGAAAGAATATAGGTTAAGAAAGAGGCTCCAAGCAATTTTTTTTACAAACCCATCAGAATGCAGATCAACACTATGCCCAGATGATGTTTTGATATACAATTGATTAGAATGGAAACATGAATGTGTTGACATCACAGGGGCATCTCTGATGGTGGGATTTGGTAATAATGAAAATTTCAACGTGGGTCAAACAACCATTCATGCAATGTAGCTAAGGTATAGAAACACGAGGAAGCATGTGCAGTGAAGTAACATTGTTTCATTCCTTTTACTTTGGATACTTTTGGGTTTCTAGCACCAGAAGTAGTTGAACTCCTCATGAGGGTACAAAAAGTGATGAATAGCAACGTGATGACGGTGGGTTCCAATGAATATGTATTCCAGAGGATTGGTTTTGCTATTCAAAAAGGGCGTGCAGCGTAATTTATAGGGTATTTGTCCTCTAATTTTGTATAATTTCTCAAATTTTTATCAATAAAATTTCGCATTGAAAAAAAATATCACCAATGCAGTCCCTTATTAAACACATACATTTTTTTTTTGGTTGGCAAGCGAGGTTGAGGGGACCCCTATCCCTTTTAAATTACGTGTGGAAACTTATATCAACAATCCACTGTTGACGTGTTTCGAACCCACGACCTCTCCACTTTGTGAGAGGGGTGCTACCACTGAGCCACAGGCTCATTCGCAAAAAAAAAAATTGTTTGGTAAGCCTGTTTTTAATGAGATCAGTAACTCGGTAATGCTGGCAGGATTCGAAACCCAGACCTCTGGTATCATCACCCAGAGGTTTTACCAGTTGAGCCCAACTGACACATACATTACTACAAACTAGCATTCAAAGCCCGGGTTAAGCCTGGGCCAGGCTAGTAAATTAAAAATTAGATAAGATTTTTAAATCCTTTTCTAAAAATCAGATAACATATTAAAATTGTTAGCCTTAACCAATCTGAAATGAATGGAGAAATATTAATTTTATAAATATCAACCTAAAATCAATCTGAAATTGTTAACATTCAATTAGATACCATGAGGTAGAGGTCCATGATTATCTCCATAGGACAACCCTTGAAAGGTGAAGGCAATGGAAGTGAAATGGCCCTTGAAAGATGAAGCCAATGAAGTGAAACAAATGTTTAAGTGTTGGCACAAATTCTAAAAAATAAATTGGAGACGTTTGATATTATATTTTTAAATCAAACTTTTTTTGGAGACGTTTGATAGTTTTTTTTTTTTTTTTTTTTTTTTTTTGCATTTGACATGTTTGGATTGCTAGGCTTAGAGGCAGTTGAGCTCCCTAGGAGAGTGCAGAAAGTAATAGATAACAACGTGATGACTGTTGGTTCGAACGAATATGTATTTAGGAGAATCGAGTTTTCTATTTAGAAAGGGCTTGCAGCACAGTTTGTAGCGCTCATGTCCTCTACTTTTGTTTAATTCCTTAAGTTTATTAATAAAATAGTTGCTCGAATTGAAAATAAATAAATAAAAATCGATACAAAATCTGTGTAGGAACTATTATCCATACATAGCCATCTTCACTGACAATACTATAAAACGGTCCAGACAAACAATTGATTGGACTTTGAACTTTTTTTATTTGTATAATGGAATTTTTTATTAAAATGTAACTAAAAGAGCTAACATACCATTAATAACTTTTGAGAATGACAGGGTCAATGACAGTCTGGGTGAGAAGGACAATCTCCATAGTCAACCCTTCATAAGGACAATCTTATTAAAACTTCTTATTGAAAAGGATATGTTGTTTTTGTTGACTTGCTGAAAAGGACAATACTTTTGATTTTAGGTCTAATCATAGTGTTAAGTTTTTGTGTATTTTCTACTTTGCCCTTTTTCACTAGGATTAATTACTCCCTACCTAGGTTATAGTTTTGTCCAGGGCATCATATTTGTTATATATGATTTGACTTATGATCATATTATGATTAGGGAGGGTATTTTAGTCCAAAATTTGCTAACTTCAAAGCCCTTTTGGGATAGAAACCATCTGTTTATGTCCTGGAGAATAAGAAGCCGTTAAAAAAAGTAAAGTTAGTTAGTTTTAACAAAAAAATTGAAATCAACAAATATCCAAAGATTGAATTCCAAACTTAACAGCCAGTTTAAAATATTTATACCATATTTTGAGAGGGGATGAGATGAGAGTCTAATGTGAACTTTATTATTGTTCATACATAAAAAAATTTATCAATCACAATGTATGAACAGTATACACAAGGACACACCATAAGATACAAATATATATACGAACTTACACAAGTGGCTAAGGTAAAACAAATCAGATCTCGATCAGTCTAACAGGTTGTACAAGACTTCGGGTGCGTGAACCTTATCAGATTTCAGACTTGTTTAGGCGCCTGAGCAGAGTGCAAACTGAGAGCTAAAAAATCCTTTTAGCTTGCAAATGAGAGATAGGAGTGAATAATATAAGTATTTGATGATGATAATATTAACAATATGAATACTTATAAAGAAGCAATCTTGATGAAGCTAGAGCAACACAAACACAATCATCACAATATATATGCAATGTGTGTGATGATTATGTGCAAGATATAAATGAATAATACTAAAGAAAGAGAATATAATGCAAACGTTTATAGTGGTTCAACCGAAACCTACGTTCACTCTCAATGAGGCATTCTTTAGCCTTTAGAAATCCAATTAAAGCAAATCGGTTACACCTAATATACCACTTTTTCAACCACAAGTCACCCTTGTGAGATCTATAACTCCTCAAAGTTTTGAGTAGGGATACCCTAATCCCTAACTTAGATCAATTTAGGGTTTCACTTTCTAGTCACAACTCACAACTTGAATCAATCAATGAAGATACCCTTCTTAAATATCCTCTCGATAAGAAGTACGTAAATAGTAGTAAATGAAGCACAATTGTTGAGTGAATGAATCTCAACACTAGAACCACACACCTCATACAAGATTAAGAGTTAGTTTATGTGGGTGATGTTGTATTAATGGGGTATGGATGGATTTTGAGTAATTGCTCTTCTAGGGTTTGATATGTCTTTAGAGTTGTACAACAAACACCATCAAAGCTTATTCAAGGTTTCTCTTGTCAAATAAGAAAATAAAACCAAATAGATCCATTGGTCAAATAAGATTGATCAAATCTAGATTCAAATCAATTTGGGTCAGATCAACCTTTATCCAACACAGATAGGAGTTGTTCAGGCATTTGGGAATTTGACATTGTTCAAGCGCCTTAACCTTGAAGTTTGATAACCTTCAATTCTTCCAAGGTCTTTATGTTTTTGATATCTTGAGTCTACATGGTCTGTAAAAGTCTTCAATATCTCCATACAAGAACATTCCTGATAGAGATTCACAACATGTGAGTTTACATACCATGATTTTAATAACCTTACCATAGTTCACAATACACACAAATATGATTTTACAAGTTTGTCTAGAGTATTGTAAGGTAGAGATTCTTGTAATATTCATAATATTCAATAAAGAAGATAGTTTCTTCGGGATTTTGTGTTTCTTCATCTTTATTTACTGTACTATTCAATTCTACATTAAATAGTATTTTTACCTTGTAATTTATATCAGTTGATACGATTTATTAAGTGTTGGTGTCTGCAAGGCTGGTTCACGATACGTGATGATGGGTCTCGAACTCTCGATACGGAAGATTGAGATGATGTTGAGGTGAAAATGAAAAGGGTTTCAGGTCGGCCTGCTACCCTGGCTAAGTTTATTCCTTGGAAATTCTTTGGAAAAAAAGGTGGTAATTGGTCAAAGTGGTGGTGGGTGTCAATATAATTTCCCTTTTCTCGAGTGTGTCAACATTTAACAAGTTGATGAGTAAATTGCCCATCCGCTTCTGCCTTGTTATGGACTTTTCAAATTGATTTGTTGGTCCATGTGTAAATGGGTCTAGTGAACCCAAGATCCCACAAGAATGTGAGTTCACAAGTCCACCTCTCTTTTCACTGGGGTCTGTAATGGTGTTGAAGTCTCCCACCAAGAACCATACATGGAAGGTTCCATCTTCTTTTCGATCTCTTATTGATATAGTATAGAAATTACATTATTTGAAATAACATGCATGGGAGCTTCAAAAATTAATGTATAATCTCATATGCAATAAAGGGATAAATACAAAGAATTTGCCAATTTACAGGCATAAAAATACAATCACACCATCCCCCTAAATGGTTGAATATGAATGTTCATCTATTACATATGGTACACAACCTTAAAACTGAATTGGACTAAAATACATACTTACAGACATACACCTTTCACTGCCTGTACAACACAATCCTTGGTGACGGAAACATCTGTTCTAGGAACCTTGCGTTTTATTCTGGTTGAGCGTTTTTTTTTTCCCTCCAATTTCTTCATCATCTAAACAGCTCCTCCATTGTTATATTTTACTACTCCCCCAAAATTCAAAATGAAAATAATAGCAATACCGCAGACAAAAGCATAGTCCACTGTGACCTTGGAGCCAAGCTGTTTACTCTACTTGTGGTGGCTGAAGTGAGGGAAAAGTCCCATTATGTGCTCGGGCATGAAGTCATGCCGTGTCAAAATTCCAACGACCGGTGGCCTCTGCAAAGGTGAAAATAAGTCAGGTTCCAATTAAACCACTGATTATTAAAATGTATTTGGCTGTGTCAAAATATGCTTTGGAATCAATCCTCTCAGTTGAGAGAGAGAGAGAGAGAGAGAGAGAGAGAGAGAGAGAGAGAGAGAGAGAGAGAGAGGTTTTCATACCCCTTGAGTCTTTGGTACCACACACAGGTGCCTCAATCCAAGCTCCCGAAAAAGAACAGCAGCTTTTGCAAGTGACATTGTCTCCACAACTGTGTACGGGGATCCATTAGTAATGGGATGGAGGTCAACAAACATCTCCATCTCCTCCTCTTCAATTTGTACATCCTCCAGCTTCAACCCTTTGCCTGATCCTGCCTTGGCGAAATCAAAGGCACCAAACCTCTGTAGGACCGCTTCCCCAGTCGGTACTCTCTCTTTTGAGAACCTCTTCCCCTTGAGCAATACGAGCAAATGTGACCTCAAAACGACCCCACACAATTCCGGTGCATCTGAGAAAGGTGGTTCGTCAATTACTGGGAAACCGTTATGCTTTGTCATGTGTAAAGCCTGCATTATATTCCCAACCTTCTCGATACCAACGAAACTGACCAGCGGGCCTGACACAACATCCCTTGCAACCAAGTGCTTCATGTAAGGCTCTGCATGGGCCTCCATGTATGGCAACCCCTTCATCTTCACTATTTGATCATAGACACCTTTGTTGAAGCTGTCTGCTACAGTTTTTGAAACAAGGAGAACCAGCATCACCAACGGGAGCATTAGGAGATCATTGGTGAGCTCAAGCAGAATGACACACAGGGAGACAGTCATTCTCATTGTGCCACCAAGGAAGGAAGCAGCTCCAAGAAGTGCAAAAAGACCTGCATCAAGGCTAGAGATGGGCCCAAGTAGGTGGCCGACAAAGCGCCCATAGGAAGCTCCAGCCAGAATTACTGGGATGAAGAGTCCAGAAGGGATGGCAATGCCATAAGTTATAATGCCAAGGAAATAGATAGCAGCGAAGAAGATAAGTAAACTGGATAAGTAGAACTCATCCTTTGTGCCAGAACTGAAAAGGTTGCGGATTGCATCATCATTAGTGTTCAGGAAGAGAGAAGCCAGGTCATTGTAGTGACCTTCCTGGCACTGAAAATTCTTGAAATTGCCAGAACGGCCTATGGTGGGGCATGGCTCTTTCAGATTGGCAGGGCAAGGAGTGCACTTGCCTATCCATGGAAGACCATAGGAGCAGCAAGAAGTCAGAAGGGAGATGATAATAACAAGGAGAATTTTGAATGTGGGACCTTTCCTGCAGACAGATATATTCAAACATCATGAGCATGGGAGCACTAACAGCAATGAAGGATGACTAGATTAGATGCCAATGCTCTCACATGATCTTGTGATTAGCATTCACTAGATCAGCAACAACAACAACAACAAAAATATTGTCGAATCGAGAAAATTGGAAGGCCAGAAGTCTCCCAATCTTCTCTAAATCTTACATTTTAAAAGTTTAAGAATCATCATTGTGATTTATAAACACACCGTTTTCTCTGACACCTTGTCACATGTACAGTGACTTTGTGTAATTTCTTTCCTTATCAATATAATGTGATACTTGTCAAAACATCATGGTGAAAACTAACAACCACCAGAATCATCGGTGTTATAATCATCAACAAGGAGAACTTACTCATTAATTTTCGTATACGTGCGAAGAACCTTGTCCACGAGATAGTTGTAGAGGCTTCCAAAAACACCCCCAATGATTCCAAGAATTATAACTGCTAGCAGATCTGGAGTGCCATAGGTGGTCATGGGTGAACCCACGTCAAACATGATTAGCCCTCCTTGTCCAAACAGCCCACACTTTCCACTCCTGCAATATTCTATTAAACCTCGCAATACCACTGCAACCACAGCTGTAGTAAAAAATGTTCTCCAAAGTAAAGCGCTTCGCCACCTGATGATTGAAAAAAAGAAGATAAGGATTCTCATAATTCTACCTGGAAGTAAAACTATGATTAGGTTTATTTTGCATTACACAGATAATTTATATATCTAAACTAATTCATGATCTAGATATGGTTCCAGCTTTATATCTATGTTTTTGCTCCTTTTCTAAATTTTCTTGTCAGTGCTCCAGTTAGCTTTCTGAATCTGATGGTGGCACTGTTTACTTCGAGGTTCTGAAGGAACTGAGTAAAACTAGCAGGTAAATGCCACCTCACCCAAATCCCAAGACAGAAAGAGCAAATTTTCGTGAGATAGCATGTAGGCAAATCATTTCTGTTTGCTGCTAGAATCTCTCTAACAATTAGGTAATAAAAAAATTATGCACGCTTGTCTTTCACTTTTAATCAATGAAATATATGCTTCTAACAACAAAGAAAAAAAAACGGAAGTAGAGGAGGGTGGTGTATTTTAGTACATCGTCTTTTCCCTAATATCCTTATAATTACAATCCCATCCTGCTAATATTATTATGATGAGCAAGATTTCTAATTTAGTTCAAAATTTGCACCCTTCTATTGATCTAACGGTTAATTATTATTTATAACAGAATCTAATTCGAAACAGACCTACACTATATATTGATGTAAGATACATAAGAGTCAGAACATATTGTTGTAAGATACTCAGGAATGGACAATCTAAAAAACAACACGATCACACTCATATATATATGATTGGTCTATATGTACTCCATGTTGGGGGACCCTCGTTAGGTTATGGTAGATCACACCAACTTTACAATGACACAAATGGTTCCAGAACTTATATCTTACAGAACCAAAACTAGCTATTTCTTTACCAAAAAAAAAAAAACACTAGCAATTTCAGACTGGTGAGTTTTACCATTAATTTGAAGTGAAATTTAAAGGGCTAAGGTTAGTCGTTTGAAATTTGTTTGATCTTTAGCAACAGTAATATTCACAACATGGAGAACTATGTACCTGCGTTAATTGTCATGTATAATATTAAAAGAGGCCAACCAGTTAAAGTACAAACAGAGGATAAGACTAGGGCAAATGTATATCCAACTAATGTATAGACATGTATATAAAGCAGGTGGGATCAATGTAACTATGGTTGTACCTATCGCACCTTACAGGTTGAAAAAAGTTTTTGAGTTCTCTTCACCATAGAGAATATGCTCATAATGTTTCAGCTCACCTGGATACTTCTAATCTTGTCAATGTTTGTTTTTTCGTTTGCCGTATTTATAAAACGGTTTTCAACTTGCATCACTCTTTTGACAAATTAGATCTTTCAAATGAATTGAATTCCGGTGACCAATTCATAGTGTAAGTCCACTGGTTAGACAAGTGTTTATTGATCCCATTATGTGTGTGTGTGTGTGTGTGTGTGTGTGTGTGAGAGAGAGAGAGAGAGAGACCATGATGCTGCTTCTTCTAGTGCAAAAAGGACCCCACCAACTGGAGCACGAAAAGCAGCTGCTACACCAGCAGCAGCACCACAAGTGATCAAGTCCCTCCTGTCACGGTCATTTTTAAAATATTTAAGCCAGGTCCATGTTAGATGGTACTTGCGCGATCCACCCTGTCCAAGTAAATTGGCTATACATGCTCCTGTATGTACCATAGGTCCCTCCTTACCCACAGCAAACCCACCAGCAACTCCCAAAATCGAACCAAAAATCTGCAAGAACAGGAGAAACTCAATGAGCACCATATACCTATTTTACCAGACAATTTGAAAAAATATTCAGAATCTAAAGAAGAACTTGCAGAAATCAATAGGTTAATGGAAAACTATAATAATGTTAACACACATCTTCTATTTTTGAGATCTCATAACCAAAATTTGAAGATACGCCGTTTTACTTTTCTTTCTTTTTTTAACTTGAGGCACAAGTGATAGGATGATTATTCGTGTATCTTAATAATGACAGATGAGTTTTAGATAACTATTGCAGCTGATCCTGGGACCTTAGCTTTCAATTCTCTCAATGATTATTGCTAAACTTCATTAATGGCTTGAATTGGAATACTCAAAAGCATATCGCGTTTTGAACACTTACTCTACCAGTTGACATCAATCACACATACCAAGTTGTTTCTCCTTTTTGTTTAAATGAATAAAAGAATTGTTAAAAACAGAGAGAGGGTGAAACTAGTTGAGGGCACTTGAACCAGCCCCAAACAGAGAGTATATAAAAGAGCAATGATAGGATGTGGCTTTCAGGAACTTATCATTAATTGGAGTAATTAATGTCGGCAAGATAGTATTTCGTCCTTTACAGATAAAAGCATGATTAGCGTCACCTGTGCTCTAGGCTACCCCATGCACCTCACGCCTAGGGAGCACTTAGGTTATGGGCCTTGTTTTCATAGAGGTGCCTATTGTCACCTATGCCGAACCCACCCCTTAGGCTCACCCTTGGCGCCTATCCAGAGCCTGCCCCTTTAACTACATAGATTTCTACCTTCTCCCAAAAGACCCCTGCAACCAGAAACACAAAGAAGGTTTAACCTTCGGCCACATCTTCTACGATATCTACTTCGTTCCTGAAGATTACATCATTCCTAACAAGACAAAGAACCCAACACATAGCTACTGAAACCAGTTTCCAATGCTTGCGGCCCAAACTACTTGCATTAATCTTCACCCATTCTTCCAGTATTCTGTCAGAAGCATAGGGAGCTTGAGTTCTTCAACTATAGGTGTATCAATCTAGGTGAAGTGATCCCAGATGGACCTGGTCTGAGAACATTGAAAGTACTAGTGAGAACAATTGTCGTTGTTGCTCACAAGGACCTTATTATGTAGTCTCCCTGAAGCTAGACCCCAAAAGAAGATTCAGACTTACGTACAGATGTAGGTAATCCAAAGTTGAATAGTTTAAGGACCATCCCAATCCCTCATAGTCACCCTCACCCCACATGCCAACACCAATTACAGACAAACACCTCCAATAAGGCCAACATGTCCCACTCCTCTCTTTTTTTTCTTTTTTTTTTTTGAGCAGTAAAACAAGATTTTATTAGTGGTTGATATAGAGAGCATCACCCCACAAAAAAATAATTATAAGGTTATCTGTTAAACATGATAACTTCCCGTCTTGCTACAAAAGAGTCAAATTGCACCCCCCTAAACTGAGGATAGAAAGACACCCAATTCCCCACACAGTAGTTTTTACGGAGATGACCATCTGTTTCACTGTTGAAGCATTATCTTCAAAAATCCAATGTTTTCTCTCCCACCACAACACCCAGACCACTGCATGAAACATGACCTTCCACTTATCCACCACTGTCAACACATTGTTACTTTTCCATTGCTGCAGCAAATTTCTGATGCTCACCAACCCAATGTAGGCAAACAGAAGGTTGTGTTGCCCAGTCCCAAATGCTTTTAATGATAATGCAGTCTACAAACAGGTACTTCCCACTTTCTTCCTCTTCCTTAAATAGTACACACCTATTGGCTAGGCATTGTCCCATCTTCTTAAGTCTGTCAGTTCTTCCCCATACCATGAACCACACAAAAAAGTTAATCTTCAACGGAGTCTTTGAATTCCAAACTTTATTAGTTGCAGTGTCATGCAGATTCAGGTTAGACAATCTACTCATCTCTAAGCATTCATACATGGAGTTAGCAGAAACAAGACCTGCAGCGCCCCACCATTTTCTTGAATCTGCAGATTGAGAAAGAGTAGGACTTGGTAATGCAGCCAAGAACTGATTAAGCTGAGACATCTCCCTTTCAAAGAAACCTCTATGAAACCCGAAGTCCCAATTATACTGGCCATTATGTTGCACAACCATTTGGCTGATATTAGCCATCTTCTTACTGGAATTTGTGTAGACAGCAGGAAACAAGCAGTTGAGGGCTGATTTGAACACCAAAAATCACCCAAAATTGTACTCGAGTACCTTTACCAACCTGCTTGCATTGACAAACCCGAAGTCCCACTCCTCTTATAATATTCATACTTAGCTCTTTGATGAATATGTAAAAATGGTAGACTGTTTTTGTGAGAATTTCTTTTATAGGTTAGAGTTGTCTACTTACAAAAACAGATCAAAACAAAAAATAAATAAAACAGACATGTATCTTATGAAGTCGACAACTACGGTCTTACTAATTTTTCAAGCAATTTCATACAAAAGTAAATGTGTTAAGCTTGTCGTAGTCCCTCGTTAGCAAATCATTAAATCCTATTTTGCCAATAATGGGAATGAATAAGTTGGGTCTGGTTAGTAGATTACTTAGTGTCCAAACATTTTAAATACCATTCTATGCTCAATCAATCAATCATTGGACTCACCTTTACAAAGAGGGTGCTTGGAGCCAATATAGCATGGGCATCAACGCCATTTAGATATGCTTTCACCTCAGGTATACCAGATCCTGCAGCTGCAGGAGCAATATATGCACAGAGAGCTGCAGCAGCAATGGCTAAGAGCACGTTGCAGCCAACATAAGTTATAAAAGCCTGGTAGTACCTGTACTGGAACCATAATTACATCAAAGTTACTTAAGAAATTAGAAAACAACTAATTTTACTGCTATAGCTGTCCTATAATCCTATACATAAAATCCTTGCACTGACTACACTGATTGTTGCATGAGAAGGAACTCTGGAGACCCACAATTAACTGCCTGTTCTAAAATCTAGAGCACCATCAATATATGTATGGAATTAAATTTCAGAATATGACCTTCAAATTGTAACATTTTGCATTCAAAACCTAATATAATATATATATATATATATATATATATATATATATATATATATATATATATTATGGAATGGTGAAAGTGAAACTTACTTATGGTTGAGCATGAGGTTGCTAGTAAGAAGCAATTTGAAACCAGCTATATTCTCAACAGCAATGTTGTTAAAGAATCCAACAAGACCTGTAGCTAACCCGATAAGAAGTGCAAGTGTCCACTTAAGAACAATGTATTGAAATATCTGGGCCTTTCTCCTTGACCTCCAATCTTGCTTAAATAAATCATTTTCGATAATCCTGAAAAAAAGATGTTTGAGGGTAAGGAAAGGATGCTTATATGAGAATGTGCTATTATCCACAATTCGATAATAATGATATTTGACCTCGACGCTCAAAAACTAATTAAAAAAGAGAAACTCCCTGGAACCTCCACAAATATCTGAATACATACAGTGAAACGATCAACGTAACTCCTGAGTTGCCAGAGCTAGTAAACATGTGGGCGTAAAAGCATGAGTTGAAACTTGGGCAACCAACAGTGGTTTAGTACACTCATACATTAAATGAGAATGTTGGAGGAGTTTATGCTTCTCGGTATGTTATCCCAGGGTCAATTTTAGTCTTGTATAACAGAGTGAAGAGCTGGCCAAATCCTTAAGCCGTGACTTTCTTTAGCTGTTTGACTCTCTTCTTTCTCTGACTCTGTTACTATTGATACCAACCAAAATGACTCCTAAGTTTCCAGTGCTTGCAAAACAAAGGTCATCTCAAATGAAAAATAGCATCCGGTTTGGATTCGGTCGAATGTCCATCCATTCAAAAGACAGATCCAGTAAAACAAACTAATGAAAGCATAAAAAACATAATCCCCTTAATTAAGTTAAGTTCATATAATGAGTAACTAACTAGATCATCTGATATGAACAAAGGAGAAAGAAAAAGTCCTACCCACGCATGGACAAAGGAGAAGTGACTAAGGCTAGAATCATACATACTGATATGAACATTAAGAATAAGACAGACAATGTTGATAAATGATGTTATTGTGATTTGGCTAAATAGCATTTATATTTCTTATAAAAACTAAGACAAGAGTGTAGAATATATGCTTACTCATAATCAAGGCTCTCGATAGGAGAAACATTGGAACCAATAAGGGCGATTTGGGATGTAGTATTAATTCTTCTTTGCAGAAGTGGTTCTCTGATCATCGTATCCTTATCAAATATTTCAGAACTATTCCTTGAGATATGCTTCCCACCATCAATTACCAAACCCTCACTACTCTCAATATCATTTCCTTGTCCTCTTCCATCCATGGTCTAATTAATTACTTTGAAATATAACAATTTCTTTTGTTTGTGCTGTTGTTGCTTGTTTGATCTCTACTTCACATTTTCCAAACAATACACATATATATTACAATGATAATATAGAAAAGCTGGCTACCCAATGTCTTAAATCTCAAATTGTGCTAGCTTGCTGCTACAAGAATTTCAATTCTGAAAGAAAACAAAAAAAAAATAAAAAATCAACATCATAAATTCATAATAGATACTGTTAAAATATTTCAAACTTGAAAACAAAAAAAGAATCAAATCACACAAAAGAATTTATTCATGAATTGGTTTGGTTTGTTTTTGTTTTACCAGAAATTGTATTGTACAAACAAAGAATTTCATTCAACTTCTTCCAAAAAAAAAAACATAACCATATTTTTTTTCCACTTGGTGCGCCGCGTTCTTCTTCTTCTTCATCCGTCTGTCTGTCGCCAAAACTAATGCAGGTAATTGAAATTCCCACGCTCAAACTGATATATTATATAATATAACCAATATACCCCTTATAAAAAAGAAGGCTATTCATGTAAATTAACAATTATGAAAACGTTGTACGTGGATGATGCCTAAACCAATAAACAATCTAAGTTCATTCCAAATTGCCGCATGTCACTTACCAGTAACCACCTTTACGTCAATAAATGTGGACTGGTGGGCATCATATAATAGCAAGCAACGATTGTTGTCCTTGTCTAGCCCCATGCTGCCTGCCTAATAAGCATGTTATGTTACGTGATATTTGGATACTTTTTTACAAATCAATCAATGTAGCTAATATTTCTCTATTTCTTTTTGTAGCCACCCCATAGGTCGGTAATCGGTATACTAATTAACCGCCTAATTGTATTTTTTGGGTTGAAAATAATAATGCTCAAACTATAGTATTGTTTTTTATTTTCTAACATGAAATCATACTTGTGTGGTATGGAGCCATTACTTCATCACATGATGTGATACTAAAACCCATTTAGAACTCTTTTGTTATATAGATATTATTTTTTACGTGGATCATGGAAAATTAGTAAAACAGGTCAAATAATAGAAAAATGTAGAATTTTGCTTGCACATCACCCCAACCCAACCTATGACCTATCTACAAATTCACCGTCCAATAATTGTGTTTTCGTATTTGAAAACCTAGTCCTCATTCCTTGTATAACTTTGCCTTCTCTTCTCAAACAATTGCATATGGGGATTTTTTGGCTTCACTCATCAATGGAGAATTTTATATCCCTTCCATAGTTCCATATCCAAACTTATCCTCAAATACGAAAGGGTGGACCAAGGAGGAAAGGATGTTACATACTCCCATGACCAAATCATCCTGACCCAACAGTGTATTTTTCCAATCTTAACAATTCATCATGCTCATTCTCCTTGTAAATTATTTCTCTTTTTTTATTTTTTACTGAGTTAGATTGGAAAAAAAAATATATATATATATATACTTTTTTTATTTATTAATTCTTTTTTCTTTTTTTTCTGAAAGAATTCATGAATCAGTGTTATAAGTCGGTGTTTATATTGTTGCATACAATCCACAAACAACTCATTATTTAGATAGTTAGAACTTAGAAGCAAGTGCTATATGCTATTTATATAACCTTTTGCTGATCCAATATGTGGCAAGAAATGTTGTTGTTGCTTGTATAAAGATACAAGCAACCACTCTTCTTTGTCTCTAATTTGTTTTTTTTTCTTAAATAATAAAAAAAAAATTAGAAGTTTATTATATAAATTTAAATAAATGTGGATTATGTGCAGATACTTTTGATATAAATGTGGATTATGTCGGTGTACTGACAGTACTGTTAATAAACAGCTTAATAGTTGTTGTTTTATATTGGGTAATTTCCCGAATAAGCACAGGTTTATAACGTTTCTTCCCAAATCAGCACATTTGACTGCAATCTTCCCCAACAAGCACAATTCTCGGTTTGACTTTTCAATTGGATATTTCTACCCTTATGACAGCTTTAAGCCGTCACATCATATCTGCTGTTTGTCTGATTTTTCTCTCTCCTCATTCAATTCAGCAAACTAAACTCTCGCCGTTAGATGAAAAAGCATCTTTGATAACCACCGTTGGATGAAATAACACAGAAACCAGCATTCTCAATCCTCCACAACACACTACTCTATCCTCCACCCAGAAAAGACAAAAACAACTGTCTTACCTTAAAAGAGAAGTTAACCAAAACTACTTTCTCTGTTCTTCTTCTTCTTCACCTTCTTTGTTCATCGCAGAGAATGAACAAGAAGATAACCTCTTTTCATCAGATCACAATCTCTTTGTCGTAAAGCTTCGATTTTTTTTTTTTTGACGTTGGGGTTTTCATCGGTAATATGTTCATCATGGGAAAAAAAGGAAACAATAAGGGCAAGCAAGTTATGAACGTTCAGATTCCTGGTAAGTTTTGAGGTTTGAAGGTTGTTCATTTATAATGGTAATGGGGGGTTTGATTTCAGTGGCATCAATACCAATCATTGGTATTAAAGTTGTCTGTTTTAGGTTTCAATCTCAGTGGCATTAAAGTATTCACTCACACACACACACCCACCAGCTTAAATGCAAGCATTCAATTGTGGGTGGGGTTTCAAATCTAGTTGATGTTTGGGTTGGGGGTATGAAAACCATAGAATTTGGTTTATGGGTTTCTAATATGTTGTTGTCAAGCTTTAAATCACTAGTGTCTACCGTGTATGGCTCTTTGTCTCTGTTTTTATGGGGGGTTTTGAAGTTTTTTATCTAATGATTAGAAGATCTAAAAGTGGGTTTATCATGTGGTACTGATTATCACTTTGACATACATTCTTAAATTTATAGACGATAAACTGTCATCTGTAACCGTTAAAACTGATATTGTAGCCGAAACATGCAGTACACTCGTTTATAGAGATGTGATATTAAACCCATTTTAATTGATGTTATGCAGAGAACACATTTAATATCATATTCCAACATGGTGGGCAATTGGTTGTTACAGTTGAAGAAGTTGAGATTGCATATGTACATGGTGAGTCAAAAATAAGGATCGCTAATAACAAGACATCCTACGGAGACTTCTTGGAATTGGTTGAATCCTTATGTAAGGCACCAAGAACAACTTGGTCATTGCGAGCTGTAATCAACAATAATCCAACTAAGGTTGAATGCGAAGATCATTACATGGCAATGATTGCATACATTACAAATTCAGCTGCAATGGTGATTTCTATTTGGGTGGTTGATCATTTAACACCAGTTATGATACAGTCAGAGACTAATGAAGCCTCAAGCCAAGTGAGTGAGATACCAAGAGAGCTGCCCAAGGGGGATTCCAAAACTAGTCAATCTTTGAAGAGAAAACTTTTCCCTGAACCTGTTGTCAATAATCTAGGCTTGGGTAGGAAACCAGACTACTCTTCTTTTTGTACACCAACAAAACATTTCCATGTTCCTGATGAATATAGATTGGAAACTCCTTCTCAAGACCCAGAAGTGACTGTAAAGGGAAAGGCGCACTCAAATGACCCTTTATTCTTGGAAACCCCTCCCCCTAATGTTCAAGTGAGAGATGATGTTTACATTCCTCAACCTCCAATGAACTTGACTCCCTTGTCGGCTATAACAGCAACTGGATCGCCTATATGTGTACCCAAATCGGCTAGATTTGATAATCTTGAAGACATAGCAGGGATTCTATCTGATATGCGTAGGGATAATGGTTTTGGGGATTCAGATGAATTGGAAAGTGTAGAAGAAAGATTAGATCCAGAGATAGAGAGAAGCCAAGAAGAAGTACTGGATGATGACAGTGAGGGTGAATGTGAGGAAGGCCAATGGGATACAGAAGAGGATGTGTTCGACTCAAATAGTGATTACTCTTATAATTCATTCGATAGACTTGAAGATGAGTTTGAATCTAAGATGTATACTGACAGCCAGCCAATGTTTGGTCCTACACCACCTCCTCCATCTCATAATGAAGATGATGGTGTCATCCAATCTTCACCTGAAGGCATTGGTGAGATGAAAACACCAATTCTTGACACCCATGATCAAGAATTTGAGAACGAAATGTACAATGACAGCTACCCAATGTTCGGTGATCTATCGACACAAGAAACCGTGCATAGCGAAGATGTGGTAACGGATAGAAATGCTAATGCAGCGGATATACGGTGGAATCTAGAGGATCGTTTCGCTCGAGTAGGGGATTACGTCAACAATCAACCACAACATAACACTGCGCCGCTACAAGACAACCCTCCAACTCCTACCACTGTGCCACTTCAAGACAACCCTCCAGCTCCGACCACTGTACCTCCTGATACAGATGTACCATTTCCCAACAATGTGCCACTCCAGAAGAATGTAAGAGTTACGGAAAACCGCGATAACGATGAAGTGAAACGTGAATTAGACAAAATCTTTTCTGCGTACATTGCAAAATCTAGGGTAAATGTTGGTTGTGCTCCCCATACAGAGCCTTCTCACAATGATTATGTTAGACCTGCATGTGGAATAGTATATTTAAGTCGAGATGATCTTGAAAGGGACCTCCAAACCTACGTGATTAAGACTGAAAAAGATATACGCAGGCAAAGCACCAACACAAAAAGGTTGATTTGGAAATGTAAAGCAGATGGTTGTCCATGGAGAGTCTACGCAACACGAAATATGGATAACACTTGGAAGATTTCTAGAATGAATGATGACCACTCTTGTGGTAATTTTAGAGTTGGAGGAACAAATCCCCAAGCAAATAGTGATTGGGTTTCTAGAGTATTAATGAGAAAGTTAAGGGATAACCCAAACTTAAAGCCTAAAGCACTTGTAAAGATGGTCAAGGAAGACTATGAGACCACAGTTTCATACAAAGTTGCATGGTTTGCTAAAGAGAAAGCACTGATGAAGGTATAGTATCTTCTACTTTGTTTCTGTAGTCGCTACCATAGGCACTAGTATCGGCTAGATTCTTTTCTGTGTAGAGTATAGTTTTTCACATCTATTCTTTGTTGCAGATAAGAAGAAGCTACAGCTACTCATATCAGTTGCTTGAGACATATAGTCATGAGCTCATGAGTGTTGATCCAGATGCTGTGACTGATATTCTAACTGGACCAGGTGATCGTTTTGAATGTTTCTTTTGGACATATGGTATATCAGTTAGGGTCTACAAGAAGAACTTGCGTCCTGTAGTCATTGTTGATGGAACTTTCCTTAAAGGGAGGTACCCTGGAACAATTCTAAGTGCTATTGCAGTCGATGGCAACAACCATGTGTTCCCCCTCGCTTTCGCAGTTGTAATGAAAGAGAAAAATGATTCTTGGGATTGGTTTTTTACCAAACTAAGGGACCATGTGGTTGGTGTAGATCACCAGTTCATTTTGTTATCTGATAGACACAAAAGCATCATCCAAGGTGTTCCTAAAATTCTGCCAAATGCTGTCCATATGTACTGTTCCTATCACATGAGTGGCAAGTTTGGTCACAAGAAAATCAAGTTCTTGGTGCAAGAATCAGCAAAAACCCTCAACCAACAAGAATTTTGGGGAAATATGCTAGGAATATGGGTCCTATCCTCCAAAGCACATGAAAAACTTATGGATGTTGGGCCTTTAGAAAAGTGGGCAAGTGCTTTCCAAGAGAAATCCAGGTAAGTTTGCTAACATATTTCTGTGTACGCTACAATACAACTCCTATCCGGTACTATAAGGTTTCTATCCTTTACATTGATTTTGCAGATATGGAATTGTGACAACAAATCATGTGGAGAGCTGGAACAAAATGATCATTAGAGAAAGAATGATGCCAGTTACTACCATTGTTTCAATGATACGAGATAATGTAATTAGGCATTATCGAGATTATCCCAATGATTCTTTGAAGTTCAATTCACCTGTCACAACATGGTGTCAAGAGCAAATAGTGCACAATGCCGCAGTTGCAAGAAAGTGCACACTTGAAAGAGCTTCAGCAGGTATTTGGTCTGTTAGAGGGCTTAAAAGGTCATGTGTGGTTGACCTCAACAAAAGAACATGTACATGCAAATGGTTTCAAACCATGGGGATACCATGTGAGCATGCCATGGCAGCTATAAAGGAAGTTGGATTTGATCCATACAAATTTGTTGAGGTGTACTACTTGAAGGAAACATACATAGAAACTTATAGAGAAGAATGGACACCCACAAGAGGGAAGGAAGAATGGCCAACCGACAGACAAAGAAGAAGAATTCTTCCACCACTAAAAACTTCAAAGGCAGGGCGTCCTAAAACAGCCAGGAAGAGAGGTAAAGCTGAGGGTGTCCCTGTCCAGAGTAGGCGATGTTCAATGTGTAGAGTCAGAGGTCATAACAAATCAACTTGTCTTGAATGTATAGATGACTATCAACTCTTCAGTCACACCCTATTTGGTGAAGGGCCACCACTTAGCCCTGTTCCAGCTACAATCTAAGTATTGAAATGGGTTTTGTACTTTTTTGGGAATGTATCTTCCACATACATGTTTAGATCCTCTACATATTGCCTGTTATCCGTTGACTTTATTTTGTATTGATTTTCATGTTATATAAGGGTAGGGGCTTCAAATCCAACCTATTTTTGACAGGAAAACACTATTGTTATCGTATGTTTTATCAGTGACACTTGAGTGTTACCTTATTTGGTTGTTAGGTTTTTTGCATAGATTGTCTACTGTGCATTGCAGTGCTGTCCTCTATTTTTGTACTACCTAACGGCTACCATATATTTATGTATCCTCTACAATTCAAACATAAAGAACAGGAACAATATAGGTTCACCTATAAACCAAATAAGAACAGAATGTATCATTCACAACCATGAACATAGATTCATAAACAACCACATAAAAAACATTGGGTTCATAAACAACCATATAAACATGTCTTCAAACAACCAAATAAAATGTATAGCATACAATACAAACAACAAATAACTAAACTTTGCTCTTGTTTTTGGAGGAGGGAGGTTCCCCTATATCAATAAGGTCTCTGGCAATACGATAGCGCATCTGAAGAGGATCTGCATCGAACTGAGGTGGTATTCCTCGAAGCACGCATTCGACGAAGGCAAGGAGGAATAATCCACAGCTACAACCATCTGGTTGTTCAGCACACTTAACATACTCCCGCTTCCACTTCATATCCAGTTTCAGTTGAACCTGTGATGGATCAGCAGCAAAAACAACATATGGCAAAAACTTTTCCATATTTCTCAATTCAGGTATACCCCTTGTCATTCCCAATGAATCATAGATTCTAACAATTTTCTCACTAAAATTGAAAGAAAGCAGAATCCAGTGGTTATCATTCACCTACAAATAACACATATATACATATCAATAGTGGCAAATAGAAATAATAAAATAGAGGATAAATTATGACATGTAGAGGTAGTGGAGGAAAGTATGAAATATACCTGTAATGGGATGAGAAGTGCTTTTGCTTTCACAGGGTGAACTTGATTTTTTAGACCTACCCAGGGATCAACAATTGAAGTACAGCCTGATGAAATTTGGAAACGCCCAGATGTCACTCTTTCCTGAGGATTCATTTTGGCAAAACTCTTATCTTTCATCAGTTTGTCGTATTCAGGCATCACATCACACTTGATTTTGGTCTACAAAAAGGAAAAATAATTCTTCAAACAGCTCAGAATTGAAGGTTATAATTACTAGGTAGAATAAGGGAACAAGGTACTTACATGTAGATATACTGTTGAAACAATAGCATATTGATCTTCATCCCTAAAGTAATATGGCCTCATGGTACCATACCAATGAATGAGCAGCCTGAGATAGATGTCAATAATCTCATCATTAAGCCAATTACCTTTGTAGAGTGTGTTGTAGGCACTCACTGAGCATGAAGCCAGGAAACCATAACTTCTCATGGGGACTCTACTCCACTTTGGGTCAGAAGCCAAACTCCAAAAGTAGTGACAAAGTTTTGTATCATCCTCTTCCACTTGTCTACTGAAGAATGGTTCTTTCATTATCTCTGACATCCTTGCATTACACCTAAGGCCCAAAGAAAGTTCACCAGCCTCCATGTTTTGATAAGTTTTGGCTTCCATTTCCCTCTTTGCCACTCTTAATGCTTGCAGGTCAAATTTTGTATCCTTCTCATCATCATCCGATTCCTCTACACCAAGAATGAGAACACTCTTCCTGCCTGATGACTCCTCAATATCTGATGCAGTAGGTGTTTCAAGTCTATACTGTTGAGGTACATCTTCTCTATTAACCACCACATCAGTATGATGATCACATCCACCATTGTCATCATCATCATCATTCTTATCATCATTCTTATCATCATCATTCTTATCATCATCATTCTTATCATCATTCTTCTTATCATCATCCTCCCTACCATCATCTTTTTCATCCTCATCCTGCTTATCATCGTCCTCCTTACCATCATCTTCTTTATCATCATCAGAATCATCATCCTGCTTATCATCATCTTCTTCTTCACTATCAGCAGATTCAACAGTTGTAGAAGATGCCCCAATGCTTTTAGCCTTCGAACCAGACAATGTAGCGGATGAAACCTCAGTTGTAGCCGTCTCGGTTTCATCTGTTGTTACCTTTGTCGGTGTAGCGGATGGATCCTCCTTTCTAGCAGACAATGTATCTTCTGTAGCGGATACAGAAGGATCGCCATCCTTTGTACTTGAATCATTAGGTTTACCTTCTTCATTCACTTCAGCTTTCTCTCCCATCAGTACAGAAAGACCTTGGAGTTTTGACATTGCCTTGTCAAGAGGATCAAGTACACCTCTCAGGTTATTCAATACATCCACAATGGACTCCTGGTCATCTGATGAATGATCATCACTCCAGAAAGACAACTTTCTTACTTTCTTACTGCTGGGGACTTCATCATCATCTGACTGTATCTTCCTTGCCTTTTTTTCCTTCAGCTTCTTTGCCTCCCTTCTCTTTCTTAATTCTTTCCTCCAACTAAGATCAAAAGCATCACCTTTAACCTTCCTTTCAGGTTGATGCCTTCTAATAGGAAACAACATCTCTGCTCTCTTCCTTTTTTTCTCTTCTTTCTCTATCTGTTTCTCTCCAGCCTGTTGGTCATTTTGTTCTTCAAGATTAAAATCAAACACGCGAAAATGTTGGTCTAATGGTAACATGTCATCATCACTCCCCCCTACTGTATTTTTACCCTCTTCTATCTCATCATTCTGTGGAGCTGCCTTATCTTCATCCTGCTTCCCCATATCCACAATGGACATCTTCTTTTTACGCTTCTCCACTTTTTCAGATTCCCCCTTCTTTGAATTTTTCTTCTTCTTCTTGTTATCCTTCTCCCCCTCCTCTGATCTTTTCCTCTTTATCCCCTTATCCCCTTCAGATTTTGGTGGTTGAGGTTCCCTTCTTTTTACCTCATAATTAGAAGACAAAGAGCTTTTACTCCTGGTGGTTCTAACTGTTGTCTGTGCTGGTATAGGCTCTTCCTCCATCTTCTTATAATCAATAATTTTGGGTTGTGGGGAATCACTCACTGTTGTGGTTTGAGGGGGTTTCTGCTTGGGAGGTATCTTCACCCTCCCAATAGGTTTGGGGGGAGCACTAACTTTCTTGGTTGGTACAATGGGTTTCTTGGGTGAAACATTGGTTTTCTTGGATGGAATTGTTTGTTTCCTTGTTGAAACTGTTGGTGAAACTTGGGATGCAGTACTTGATCTGGTTTCCCTTTTTGGAGGACTTGGCAAAGGATTGGTCTTTTTGACTGATTTGGGTTTGAGAGTTGGCTTTGAGGGGGAACTTATTTTCTTCTTACTTTTACTTGTCTTCTTTGATGCCCCCTTACCAATCTGTGCAAACACACCTTTAACAGCCACATCAGCATCACTGATTTTGTCAGAAACCATCCCTGCCTCACGACCCTTCAAAAATAATGCAATAAGATTGTAGAGGATAAACCCAACATTATAGAAAACATCATTCAAATATTTAAAGGATATATTATGTTAACATTCAAATTATAGAGGTTTCAAGGTTTCAACATTTCAAGGTTTAAAGTTTTTGTATATGACTTCATTCAAATTCAACAACATGTAAAGTTTAAAGAGTATATTATGTTAACAAATTATAAAGAGTATACAGAAACAAGGTAACGGATAGAACTGTATAACATAGAGGAAAATAATATCAATGTAGACGATATACCAAAACATATTAATAATGATCAACTAGAGGTTTTAGAATATATGTATTCAATGTAATAAGTAAGAAACCTATAAAGAAGATAAGTTATTCATGGTTTCAGATAGAATTTCAATGTAGTAGTAACAACATACCATTTCAAAGACTCCTTTGAGAATTGCCTCAAGGGCATTTCTTTCAAGTGTAATAAAATTTCCAGAACTTGTTGTTGCAGATGAGTGCTGAGATGGACGAACTAATCTAGAAACTGGCCTAGAAGAAGCAGACTCTTCATATTCTGCTTGTGAAAGAGCCTGAAACTGGAATTAAAATGTAACGGATAAGTATATATCGGTAGAGGAAAAAGAAAACAAAGTAGAGGATATTGAAAATACAACAACATAAAGATGACTTACTTCTTCAACCACTTGTAAATTTGCTGCAGCTCTTTCTTGCAGAGTGATATCCAGTGGATAGGCCACATTAATGAATCCTTTCTTGGGGTGAAATTTCTCAGAAAGTTTGTCCCTTGATTTGTTCCTAGTGGGCAAATCATACCATCCTAACATCCTTGGAAAAGGAGAGTTGGGAATCTTTCTGGGACCAAGATCTGGGAGATGCAAATATGCCCAAATAATGAATGCAAACACACATCCATTGATACAATAGTTTTGTACACCATCAACAATTTTGGTATACACATCTTCTAAATTGCTCTCAAGCAATTTGAATGCAGCAGTACCCCATAGAAAATCATCAAAATCGACCAAATTTTCAGCAAGATCGACATACCTTACATCAATTGTTTTTGATGAGTCAGCAAGCAGAAAAATTGCAAGAAAATACAACCTGTTCAACCTATTGACATCATCTGGATGAGCATCTTCGGCTTCTCTTGCTTCCTTAATTGCATCAAGGATATGAGAATCTCTGATGTGTAGGTTATTCTGGAAGTATTTCGATCTGAAAGCACTATATTCAGTTTGCTTCCTAACAACAAAATCAACAGGTAAATGCCCAAATTTCAAAGGCCCCAAAATCAAAGCAAGATCTGTCATTTTGAACTCAATCACTCTACCCCCAATTGAATACTTCAATCGACCAACCCTATTTGAAACAATTTCTGTAACTACTGAAGTGATCATGGCGATTTTTTCTTGTCCCTCCAAACTCAAAAACTGCCCAAAAGGGGAATTTTTAAAAGATTCTAACTCATTGGGGGGCAATCTTTCGTTTGGGTTTAGATAGTGGGCTTCAAACTTAGATGGTGAGCATCTCACAGTGATGCTAAATTTTCTGCTGAATTCATCGCCTTCAATCTTTTTCGGCATGATTATGTAGAAATTAGAATGGAAGATGGAAAATTAGAAGATGATTGTGTAGAAATTAGAAGATGATTGTGTAGAAATGGAAGATGGGAAAGAAATTAGAAGAGTTATGAGCAGTTTAATGGAAGAAGAATCGGTTTAAGAAGAAGAGAGAGTGGGTGGTTGTGGATTCTGAATCGGTGTGAAAACCCTAGGTTAAGTATCACTCTACCTGTTCCCGCTCGATTTCCCGCTCGATTTTCCCGCCCAATTAAAACCCAACGGTTATGACACGTGGCGCTGAGTGGCTGTTGTTTACTGTAGCAGATGCTTGTTTAAAATTACAAATTGTAGAGGAAATAACATCACTTGTGGAGGATAGGAATTAGGAAATTATATCCAACGGCTGTAACTTATTATCATGATCCAATGGTTGTAATCTACTGTCATGTCATTATCTCAGATGTCACATCTACTGAAAACCTATTGAAAACCTATTAAAACAAATGATTATATGCTAAAGGGTATAATAGGAAACAAAATATGCTAAAAGACAAAAATTCAGCAAGTCAAACCAAAATTGTGCTTGTTGGGGAAGATTGCAGTCAAATGTGCTGATTTGGGAAGAAATGTTATAAACCTGTGCTTATTCGGGAAATTACCCTTTTATATTTGAGTACAATTTTATTGGTTAAAAAATGAAAATAGACAACTCTTGTTTATCCTTTTTCAACCTAGAAAGAAAGTAGTGGCAGTATGTGATTGGAGACACGTCATGTGATACTATTAACACATTTGGAATTCTACAATGACAAGTCATTCACATAATCTTTGTCTAATCGTAGATATTTTTTTCTAAGAATTCTACACTTACCCCTATGGCCCTATATAAATAAACGAAGTTAAATAAAAATAAAAATACAATAAGAGTAAATATAAAATTCTTAAAAAAAGAATGTAGAACTTTTACCTTCACAAAATATAGAATTTTCTTGGATATCACCCCAACCAACACCTATTTTGACTCCAGAAATGTTTGACTTAATTTTAACTCAATCCTATTTAGTATAGCTATAATTTTTGCTAGATATACTAACACAAAATCAACTCATTTGAAAAGATTTAGACCTATCAAATATAATATTAAATTAAAAAGGGTAAAAATTTACGTTCCACAATACATTAACTTGTAATATAATTTTTATAGGGTTAGAAAATTTAGATTATGATAACATTTGGTGAAAATCGCGTACATAATGAGAGCATTCATCTTACAAAAAAATCATGACAATCCATTATGTACAAATACCCCAAACAGGATTGAGTAAAAATTGAGTTAAACATTTCTTAAGTCCCTGGAACCCCTCCAATCTATAAATTAATCACATGTATTGGTTTCATATAATTAACCACAACTATTAGTTTCATATCACTATCTCATTTAGAACACATTCAACTTATAAAAAATACAAATTATTTCCCAACTTTTAAGAGTTTTGATCCTTCACGGTTTGAAGAAAATGGATTATAGTCATCTCCTTATTCATATGTGTAGTGCTAACTTTTGGTATATATTCTTGAGAATCCTAGATAGAATCCTAGAAAAGGGGGATCATTCAGAACTCAGGAATCTAGAGACACTCAGGAACCTCAATTATCCTCAGGAACCTAGTTTGGATACATGAGTGTCCGAGTAAACTGAGTAGATCACGGAAGCTAATCTAAGACGTATGATTAACCTCTAGATGACCATAAAGATCAAGAACCAAGTTGATAGACTTATCTAGAAGATCTTAGATAGGTTTGACGTCCAAAAAAGGTTTCCAAGTCCAAGAAAGAATAATGAACCAACCTAAGTTTCTTATTTAGAAACCCTTCTAGAAAGACTTCTTATGTGTATACTCATGTAAATAGTAATACTAGACTTAGAAGGATACTAGACCGACATGGTATACACAAGGAAGGTTCCTAGGCCCATCAGAACTCTCCCCAAAGTAGAAGATGGCCGACTTAGGACCTTATATAAAAACAACTCCACCAAGACACAAAGGTAACAGATTCTAGCCATACAAACTAGGGTTTCATCATCGTCCTTACTGACTTGAGCATCAGAGTGCCTTTGGCCACACCACCTTCAGTGTGTGTAAATGCAGATAATAATTTAGGTCGTCAAAAAATTGGGGAAGATGATCGGAAGTGAAGGAGGAGGCGTTTGAGGAGGTGAAAGTGGTTGAGCTATCTGGAGAGATAGTTGCCTACGTATCTGAGATTGACCAAGTCCAACAATCAAGTCTACATAGTTCATTTATATAAGTGATTGGGACAACGACTAGCTCATTAATTGTCCAACGGTGGGATTAATTAATGAGCGTATATTACGATATTTTGAAAAGATATTGTAACTGAAGAGGATAAACGTGTGAAATTAGCTTTTAGCTCGATCGGGGGAGGTCGAGTGAAATGAACCCCAGCTCGGGTGTGTGTGTGCATAGATAAAGAACCCGACAAGTGTCACCGATGGCTATATAAGAAGCTAATTCGGGAGCACCTGAGCATTAGCCAGCCAAGCCTGGGCTATCAGGTAGAGCCCAACTCGGTCTCAAGGGATCCACATACGCTCTGTGGACCTTGACCCATCGGATAGTCCACGATCAATGGGTGGAGCCCCAGTTATTGTATAAGAAGTTGAACCGTGGGCTCCCATACATCGACCAGGCCCACCTCAGTCAAGTAGGTCAGGTCCGGCAAAGGCTTAGCATAGAAGCCCAGAGGACCTGGCCAGTGATCGGACCTCAAAAGTATATATTTATCCCCCGAATAACACCTTGTTTGTCTAGCACTTAGCTTATATTATTGTATTATATCTATTGATTAGTGCATTTCTGTCTTTATGTAAGTTTTCGGAGCCAAAATGCGAATATTGAGTAAAAGCCCACAAAAAGACGAGAAAAACAAGCAAAAAGGTGTTATTTGCACAAGGGAAGAAGATTGGATATTTGCACCCGTGGAATCTGCTAAGGGCACCCCGTGGTCAACTCTGGTCAAATAAGTTGAGTTGACTTTTTGGTCAATTTTGACTAAGGTTGATTTTTTTATTATCAAGGGTTGACTTTTAGGTCAACTGTTGACTTCGGGTCAACTGCCGCTGACTTAGGTTGACTTTCGGTCAACTGCTGACTTCTGAAGACTTTGGGTCTAATCTGTTGACTCATATGGACTGGACTTCTTATTTTGGATCTTAATCTTATAAAGGCTCTACAAGGAGAACTAGAAGTCCGATTGGGGTCCATGACATATCAAACTGAAGGTCTTGGCCCAAACTACAATTCTAGCCCAAAAGGATTAGGTTTTACTGATTGCCTAATCCCTCTAGGAGGCCAACAGCAGCAGCCACGAATTGCACTAAGTTAGAAAGTCTTTGCATGCAAGTATTCCATTATGTAATGTCTATATAAGAGAAGTTGTAAATAGGGTTTACTAGACTTTGGTTGATCATCAACTTGAAGACCAACTTTTGTACTCAATTCAATATCAATATCAATCCATGATTTCAATTATGATGTTCTTTGATTTAATTATTTGTTCCATTGGTATGAGCAGCTAAATCATCATGGGGGGAAGGTGGAAGCTTTCTAGGTGATGTATGATTATTATGTTGTTTCTTCTTATTCATTGTGATTCGAGGTACTTAATGCTTATTTACTTCTAGCTGCAGTATGAGGTAAGTATGATTGTTTGTGTGCTATTGTTATCCATGGTGTTAAATATTATTGTTAGAATTTAGGGAGACCTAGTTTTGATAATAGTATTATATTTATTGTAGATATGTAGTGAAATAGCTGAGAGGTGATTACTGCATGTTTATAATATTTATCTTTTATTGGAACCCTTTCATGATTAAATTCAATAGCTGAGAGGTGAAGATTTGATTAATGAAACATATTCAGTAGTATAAATAATAGAATCCCGTTTTAATTCAATCCAATAGCTGAGAGGTGAGGATTGATTATTATAGGTATTAATAATTAATATGAATAGCTGAGAGGTGACTTATTGATTATTATAGATTGAATATGAAGAACAACATGATATGATTGCATAACCTAGTTTGTGGAAACCTACTACTCCCCTATGTCATCATATAATTCTCTTTTCCATATCTTCCATATTCTTAAGTTAGGATTTATTTATTGTTTATTGCCTGTAGGAAGTAGAATCAATTCTCCAACTTTTATTATTGATTCATTGATGTTTCTTAACCATTATTCTTAATTGTGTTTGAGCTAAGATCTCCCCCTCTGAGGTGGGTACGACCCTTGCTTGTTACTTGTCTACTTTGATCTCAATCTATACATGCACAAGAAGGAAAAATCTACAAATATAATCTTTTGATTTACAATACACAAATATTGTAACATCAGCCAGGGTGTATGCAATGTTGATTGGGCCTCCGGTCAGAGGAGTCAAGCTCAAGTCTTTGCTTTCAGGCTTGGTCAATCCAAGTCCCAACCAACTGGATAAGTCCAGCGAGATTCCAGGCTAACAGAACCCATGGTTTTAGCCCGCTGGAGAAGATAAAGGAAGATTCAGGTTGAACCAGGACCTATTAGAGGATGCCATGTGGCAGTCATCCTGGTCAAAGGGAATTCAAACCAATGAGATAACCGCTCGGCAGCATGCAAGCTATCTCCACGGAAAGCATCTTCACAGCTGAACTACCTGAGTTCATGGAGTCAAAACCGGAGGGGTGGTTGAGCCAGCCTCTTTCGGCCTACTACAAATATAGGAGTTCTAAACCTCTTGAACTATGAGTCTTCCACTGAGCAATTCCATTAGAATTTAGGGGAAGCAGAGACTTGATTCCAAGTTCATCATCTTAGATACGTAGGCAGTCTGATCCCGATCAGGTCCAGTCTCATTGTATACCCCCCCATCTTACCTCTGTCTATACAAAGCTTTTATCGTAACTGTTCGATTAATCTATACGTATCTCGAGTTTGTGGATCAAATTTTTGTACCCACACTCTTTGGCACCCACCGTGGGGCTGAATCTCCCATTAGTTCCAGAGCCTTGCAAGAAATCTCGATCCAGTCATACCGAAGTTGCTGCAGCAATGGCTGGAAGTAAAAGACGTCCGACTCGTTCCAACAATAGAATGAGCCAAATTATTGAAAGTCAGACAGAGAACCTTTCTCCTCTGTCTTCGGTTCTTGAAGCAACAGAGCCTGTGAATCAAGAATCAGTTCTCGGGAGTAAGGGCCACGATCAGGGCTCGCAACACTCTGAAAGTGGACAACCGGAGGCAGAAAATTTAGTGGTGCAAATCACTAATGATCCTGGTAATCCTAATACAGTCAACCGGACTGTCAGGATGCCGGCATCACAAGATCCAGAACCATCCAGAGTAGCCGCTGCAAGAAGAGACCAGAGAACCTCTCCCCTGGCAACGGAAGGAGGATATATTGAGCAGCAGAAGGGAAAAAACCCGACAGCCGAGTCCCCAACTGCAATCATCCAACGGCTAACCAAGGAAAACGCAGAACTGAGGAGAAAGAAGATAACCAGGGCCGGAGATAGCCAGTCATCTTCAGCCCCATTTTCGAGTCCATCTTCTCAGAAGAAGATAAGGCCACGGTCGGGTAATGACCGGGGTCTTACCCCTCATAGCCAGGATACTCGTCCAGTTTGGGACAGGCTAGCACTAGGGAGAGATAGGATGTTTGTCTCCCCAGTTCAGAGACATCGTCGCGGACGTGCAAGAACACCCGGGCCACGTCATGGCCGCAGGGTTACCCGTAGGAGGTCCGTAGAAGTCACTCCATCAGAAGGACAACGCCGGAGGAGGCACCAGAGCACTCCCCCGGCACGCCACGGTCACAGAGGAAGGAGTCCCCACAGGGCTCGCGCCCATCAGAGACAACCAGAGCTGAATGTGGAACAGATGAATCAACTCTAGCTACAGGAGATGATCGACCTTGCTGTTTCCAACAAAGCCAACCGGGATGAATGAATCAGGAAGCTTACTCTCTCAAGGCTAGTTGTGTCACCATTGGCAGAAGAAGTCAGGAGTCATATAGTCTCGGCCATCTTCAAGCAGTCGCCCTTCGAACAGTATGACGAGACGAGTGGTTGTCCGGTTCAACATGTAATGAACTACAAAAGCACCATGGCCATCTGGGACCATGATGACAAGTTATTTGCAAAGATGTTTGCTGCTTCACTCAAAGGCGAAATACAAACGTGGTATCACAATCTGCCACCCGCATCCATCCACACGTTCGTACAACTAGCTGAGTTGTTCAAAGAAAAGTACTGGTTTAATGTGAAGACGAAGAAGGGAGCTGAAGTCTTGTTCTCTCTGCAGATGGACCGGAGCGAAACACTTAGGAATTTCGCCCGAAGGTTCTGAACCTTATTGTCAGAAGTACAGGACGCATCTGATAGCGTCGTCACTTAAGCCTTCAAGTATGCCTTGAACAACAACCATAAAGAATTGTACCGGTCACTGGCGAGAAAGCCTCCGTCCTCTGTCTCGGCCTTGCTCGAGAAGGTAGAAAGGTACGCTTAGGAAGAAGACGACCTAAAAACGAGGAGGAAGAGACTTGTCGGAGGCCAGACCTCCGAGAAGCCCCAAAAGGCAAAGGAAGAGAGCTCCGGCAGGGATCGCAAGGAGGAAAAAAGTCCCTGACAGAAACAAAGACAGGAAGGGGAAAACGCCAACCCGACAATCAGACCGCCGTTCAGAGAAGTCTACCGGGGCGAATGTAAAGAGAGGGAATTCACCCCTCTGAGGTTCCCGATCGAAGAAGTTTTCAAGAAAATCAAGAACAGAGGGCTACTTAACAAACCTGCCCCTCCCCCGGTAGACCCGGAGGGCAGAAGAGATAAGTCCAAGAAATGTGATCACCACAATGATTACGGTCATGAGCTGAAGTATGAAATGCAGCGTCTGGTCGATTCCGGCCTCATCCCTGATATGGTACAGACCGGAGTAGTCAAACAGGTAAAAACCAGAGATCGAATTGTATATGTTTGCCATGTACATGCACCCGGTTCTTCCAAGACAGAGAGGAAGAATTGCGCCTGGGAAAAGCTCCGGTGGATAGGGCATGTCCATGAGGTTGGACATCTCAACTTCAACGAAGGGACGAACACTGAGTCCATTGTCCCCGGAGGTTTGACATTCACAGAGGAAGACGGGAGGGGCGTGCATTATCCACACAATGACGCCCTAGTCATCACAGCATGGATTGGCGTCTACCGGGTCCGACGAGTCATGGTCGACACCCGTAGCACCTCCAGCGTTATGTTCTCGTGTGCTTACAAAGCTATGGAGCTATCTAAGGGTCTCATCGAATCTGATGAGATTCCTACCTATGGGTTCAACGGGGAGCCACCACAGTCCTCCGGGCGGGTCTACCTGCCAATCACGATAGGGTTCAACACCGTCGGGATAGACTTTTTGATGGTCGACTCCCCCTCCTGCTACAACGTCATCTTGGGAAGGGACTAGATTCATCAGATGAAGGCCATAGTGTCCACCTTCCACCAAAGCCTCAAATTCCCAACTCCCAACGGAATTTGCAGAGTCAAGGGAGACCAAGGGACGGCGTTCAAGTGCCATCTCGATGCTGTCAAGGGGAAGTCCATTTTCGAAACTAAGGGGAATACTATCTTCTTGACAGACTCTCATCAATAACAACCAGCTCCCCGCAAGTCTGTCAAGGGGAACCTAGACACAAAGACCGGGATGTCACCAACGGTCGACGAGCTGGAAGAAGTTATAGTGGGATTAGAGTCCCACAAGACAAGTAACTTACATTTCCTCTGGCCTACCAAGGGCTGAGAAGGATCTCATGATCACTCTGCTCCGGCAGAATCACCATTCTTTGCATGGAGTGTCAGCGAGATACCAGAAATTGACCCTTCGGTCGCCTGTCATAAACTAGACATTGATCCTCAGTACAAGCCGGTCAAGTAGAAACCAAGGCGAATGGCGCCAGATCGAAAGCTGGCGGTCAACGAAAAAGTCGATCGACTACTTTCAGTCAACTTCATCAAACCAGTCATCTACCCTACCTGGGTTTCCAACATCGTGGCTGTCCCAAAGAAGAACGGTAAGATCCAAGTTTGCATCGATTTTACTAATCTTAATAAAGCATGTCCTGTGCTCCCATATCCACTCCTCAGGATCATAGACATGGTGGACGCCACTGTTGGCTATCAAAGATTGTCCTTCATGGACGCATACTCTAGATACAACCAAATTCCACTTCACGAAGAAGATCAGGAACATACCGCATTCATCACCGACCGGAGGCTCTACTGCTACCGGGTGATGCCATTTGGTCTGAAGAATGCCGGAGCAACATACCAGAAGCTGGTCAACACCATCTTCAACGAGCTCATAGGCCGGACCATGGAAGTCTACATAGACGTCATGGTGGTCAAAACGAAGGGGAAAGACAATCATTTGCGGGATATACAGCAGACGTTCGATATCCTGACAAGGTACAATATGAAGCTGAATCCGGCCAAATGTTCATTTGGTCTATCTTCCGACAAGTTCCTTGGCTTCCTCATGACCAACCGTGGCATAGAAGCGAATCCAGATCAGATCCGGGCAGTCTTGGAGATGCCCACCCCGAAGACAGTAAAAGAATTCCAAAGGCTAACCGTGAGGTTAGCCGCTCTCAACAGGTTCATCTCTCGGTACTCAGACCGATGCAAGCCATTCTTCATCGCAATCAAGGCTAATGCGGAATGGAATCCTACTTGTCAGCAAGCCTTCGACGAGATCAAGGCATATCTCACTCAACCTTCGGTCCTCACAGCACCACAAACTGGGCAACCAGTCGTCATCTATCTGGTCGCGTCTGACATAGCAGTTAGTGCGGTTATATTTGTGGAAGAACCGGAGGAGAGGCCAATTTACTTCATCAACAAAGTGTTACAGGGAGCTGAGACAAGGTATTCAAAAATCGAAAAGATCTCCTTAGCCCTGGTACATGCAGCCAGGAGGCTAAACCTTCCAAGGGAGGACAGTTAAAGTTTACACAGAGTTCCCGTTCAGAAAAGCTCTTGGAAAGCAGGAAGAAGCTAATCGACTGATCGAATGGTCCAACTACCTCAGTGCATACCACATTCGGTATGAACCCAGAACCGCGGAGAAAGGGCACGCAATAGCCTCCTTGATGGCAGACTTTCCCATCGAGGCTATCCCGGTTAACCCAGATTTAGAAGAAGATGCACTGGGGGCGAACGATGCATGGACAATCTAAATTGACGGGTCCAGTAACTATACAGGATCTGGCATAGGTTGTCTCCTAATCAGCCCAGATGGACAGAAGACAGAAAAATCTGTCAGACTGGGATTCCCAGCTTCAAACAACGAAGCTGAGTACGAAGCTCTAATACATGGTCTCCAGACATCACTCCAACTGGTGGCGCGGAGGGTCATGGTCAAGACAGATTCAAAGCTAGTGGCACCAGTTCGCCGGATCCTTCAAAGCCAAGAGCGACCGGAAGGCAAAGTATCTCGATGTCGTCCACTCCATGGCAGGGGAGTTTGAATTCATCACAGTCGAGCAACGACTAAGGATAGATGTAAGGCATGCAGACGCCCTGGCATACCTGTCCTCTTCTATCAGCACTGCAGAGCCCCGACAACTATCAATCGGATACCAGAAATAGCCGAGTATCGGGCCTAAAGATTCAGACATGTCGTTACCGGGAGTTAAGTTCTCATGGTGACCACCAGAGGAGAGGTAGCCAAAATCAAGAGGGACGTGTGGAAGTTTATTGTCATCCCACACCGGGAGTCACACAGGTTATACATGAAGAGCCATGGCTTCGGGGTCTTGTTCAGGTGCCTCACTCCAGAGCAAGGCCTGATCATACTAAGAGAAATCCATGCTGGGATCTGCGGCAACCACTCCGGTAGCAAAAATCTAGCACAGAATACAATGATCCAAGGATACTGGTGGCCACACATGATGACAGACGCCAAGAAATTCACACAGGCATGCCTCCCCTGTCAGAAGCATGCCCCAGTCGGCCATGCCCCGACAAATGAACTACATCTCATTCTGAGTGTATGGCCCTTCGGCAAGTGGGGATTGGATATCGTGGGACCGCTCCCGAAAGCTCCACACTTAGTCAGATTCCTATTGGTCGCTACAGATTATTTCACCAAATGGGTCGAAGCAGTAGCATTGGTACAGGTATATGCCTCCGATGTCAGAAGAATTTTGTGAAAAGATATAATCTACAAATTTGGAATCCCACAAGAGCTAGTGTCAGATAATGGAAAGCAGTTTGACTGCGATAACATCTGGCTGTTCTGCAAGTCCTTGGCGATCAAGCACAACTTTTCAGCCCCATACTACCCTTAGGGGAATGGGCAAGCAGAAGCGTACAACCGGGTCATCCTGGATACACTCAAGAAACGACTGGATAAAGCGAAAGGCAACTGGGTAATGCAACTCCAGGGGGTCTTATGGGCATATCGAACCACCCCAAGGAGGTCCACCGGTATGACACCCTTTCAACTTACATTTGGAACAGAAACGGTAATGCCAACATAACTGCTAGCTCCGACAACCCGCACTGATGCGGTCCTTACCGGGGAAAACAAAGGGATTCTGGCAAGAGAAAAAGTTGTTCTTGACGACAAGAGAGAACCCCTACAACACCTCCTCCGGTACCAGGAGACTATCAAAAGAGGATATGACAAACGAGTCGTAAAGAGGAAGTTCAATCCGGGCGACTGGGTCATGAGGAAAGTCAAAGTCATGACTGAGGATACAACCGCCGGAAAGCTTGGAGAAAACTTGGAAGGACCTTACATCATATACAGACATGTCGCGAAGGGCTCATACTTCCTCAGAACTCTATCCTGCGACCTCTTTTCAAGGCCATAGAACGTTTTCCACCTCAAGAAATTCTACAAGTAATGTACTCCATTTGATGATTTCAATAAATATTCTTTCCCGCAAGAATTCGAGTACTTTGTATTATTTACTGCTGAAAATCTTAGTGCAAGATCAAGTCTCCACTGAGGTCCAGGATGCCCAGACCTAGCTTCCGATCCTGGTTAAGTCCTAATACAGAGTTATGCTCCTTTTAGGCCCAAGACGCCCGAACCTAGCTTCCGGTCTTGGAAATCAAGGATGTCAGGGATCAAACCCCATCCAACCCAGGATGCCCGGACCTAGCTTCCGATCCTGGCTAAGTCCTAAATGCAGAGTTTTGCTCCTTTTAGGCCCAAGACACCCGGACCTAGCTTCCGGTCTTGGAAATCAAGGATGTCAGGGATCAAACCCATCCAACCCAGGATGCCCGGACCTAGCTTCCGATCCTGGCTAAGTCCTAATTAAATGCAGAGTTATGCTCCTTTTAGGCCCAAGACGACCGGACCTAACTTTTGGTCTTGGAAATCAGGGATGTCAGGGATCAAAACCCTATCCAATCCAGGGTGCCCGGACTTAGCTTCCGATCCTGGCTAAGTCCTAAATGCAGACTTACGCTCCTTTTAAGCACAAGATGCATGGACCTAGCTTCCGGTCTTGGAAACCAGTTTTAAGAGCGAGGATATCCACTCTTAAAAACGGGGGCAGTTAGGCAAGCTAGCCTGGCCCCTGGTCAAATCATGCAATACAGGGACGAATCCCCTTTCAGGATCAAACCATGGATCCCCATGAAGTCAGCGAGAAAAAGAACTGTTATCGTCCGAAGGAAAACTCCTTAGAACGATAAGGGGGCGAGGGAGATAGACAGTTGTAATAAATGCTGTAAACAAGGTAAAGATATCTAACAAGGTATTTTTTGCACAACAAAAAATTTATTTCTTTTTTAGAAAAAAAAATGTACAAGAGAAAATCCCCGGCAACCGGGACATGAACCTTTCTACAAAAGCCTAACAGAGCTAAGGCTGAGAAGAAAGACTAGGGCCATCACCGCCCTTCTTCGCCTTCTCCTTCTGCAGCTGGTCGATGACCTGCTAGTAGGCAGCCTTCGTCAGCCGGAGCTCTTCAGCGGCCTGGTCATACGCCGCCTTCTTGAGGGAGAGACGCCAGTCCAGCTCTAGCTTCTCTAGGGTCAGCTTCCCGCAGGTGGCCTCCAGCTCCGCCAAGGAATTCTTGGCATCCTCCTCCCTCTGAAGAGCAGCGGTCAGGGTGAAGTCCAAGTTGTGGTAATCCTCCGCCATGAACCGCCTGTCCTCCTCAAGAGCCCACCGGTCACTGTTGGCCGCCGCCAAGTCTTTATCGACCTGACGATTCTCAGCTCGCAGGCACTCCAGATCCTCCAAGGCAGAAGGCTGGGGTCTGACACTCAGCTCAAAGACCCGGGCCATAGCAGCTTGCGTCTGACAGACAAGGAAACAGAAGTAAGAAATAAGCATGCATGCAACGACAATTCTAAAGCTAGAATTCAAGGCAGGGAACCTTACCGCAATCAGGTTTTGGGCCGCCACCCTCATCGCTCGGTCGCGAGAAAGGCGGCTGTAGTACGCCTGGTCCTCCGGGAGCAAGTTCTGGAAGATATAGTCAAAGGCAGTATGGATGTTCAAGATACCGGAGTCTCCAATCGACATCGGCTCCCCATTCAGAAATGTAGGATGAATGGTGAACGCCGGCAGAGGGAACTCCGGCCTCGGGTTGGTACTCACCCAATTCGGGGCCCAGTTGCACAGTTGGGCCAGTGGGCAGGTCAGTATATGGGACATGGTCACCTCACGCATAAACCAGGGCTTTATCATCAGTAGTGCCCGACACAGTGAACTCCACCTCAATCTGGACGTCCTCGACAGTCAGAGGATCCTCAACAGGGACCCGTTAGCCGCTACCAATCCGGGTAGTCCCCGTCACCAGTCCCCTCAGCGCTCGAGGGATGACATCCTCCCTTTTCAGGCGCACAGCCTCCCCCTGGTCAGCAGGGGAGGCAGAAGCAGCTCTCTTCGAGCCCCGGGCAGACTCATCTACCACATCCTTGCCCCTCGGATCAATCGGGGCAGGGGACTACACAGAAACAACTTCAACAACATGAGGCTGGGAAGGTCTTACCTCCACCGGAGCCTCAACTCCAGCATCTACAACACTGGGGGCGTCCACTTCATCCAGCGGACCTGGACATCCCCAACAATTGGGATGACTTCCGGCAGGCCGTCCGGCATGGGCTCATCAGGGGAGATCTTCCCCCGACTGGAAAAGCCTCATCGGGCCAGTCGTCCATCTCCCCCCGCAGATCAACAACCTCACTCTTGACCGGAGGCTCCTCTTCAACACTGGGGACTGTGCTCTCTACAGTGGCAACACCGTCACCAGAGCTGGATTCCACCTCCACGACTCGCAGAGGGGGCCGGCAGGGCTGCAAGCCTGGCCGGGAAACGAATGTGCATCACAATCTGGTCAGGAAGCGTCAGGTCCCACAGGTCTGTTGGTAGACTGAAGAAGTGCTCAATGTTCCCTTCAGCCACAAAGGAATCCACCCCCGCTGGCAGAGACACCTGAAGCTGACGTTTCCCTGCAAGCACAAGCATGGAACTATTCCTGAGCCGGAGCTCAGCAAGCCCGCAAAACATAGTGATTGGGAAGTCCAGACGGCTTCATAAGCAAGACCATCTCAACCGGGCCAAAGAGAATCTCAAAGTGGAGGGCGATCAACCCGATCCGACGCACAATTATCCAGAAGAACACGTGCATCTGACCCGGCGGGAGCTGGATGCCATACAGAAGCTTGTAAAGACTTACCGCTATAAGGTTGTCGGAGCAACCATCAGAAATCGAGGGATGGGAACCAAACCGCACCCCTTCCAGCCAAGCTGCTCCTGAACTTCCGTCGCCCTCATCCGCTTAAGCTCAGGATTTTGGGGAAGGTTGGAGGAACCTTGCCACCTCCTCCTTGGCCTCTCAACTGGAGGCTCAGCAGTATTAGAGGGGCCACCTCCGCCATACCAGCAGGTGAAGGAGGCCCAATCGTCGGAATGCCATTTGGTCCGCCCCCATCAGCAGCGGGACGTGGAGCCAAATTCTGAGGCTCTTCGTCACTACTTGAGCTCAGAACTAAAGTTCTCCTCATTGTTGGAACAAAATTCGCGTGAAATCACCTGAATTTAGAGTTTCAAAACCTAGGGTTCGGGCGAAATGAAATGAAGCTGAAGAAGAGAGAGAGAGAGAGAGAGAGAGAGAGAGAGAGAGAGAGAGAGAGACCAAAAGATACCCTTCTCTCCTCTGAACTTTTCTTTTATAAGCAGAGCCCAGGGTCCACCAGCTGATGGTATTCCGAGTATCTTAATGGACCCTCCATTAAGATCATTAAACCAACTGGTTTAAATGACTCGATCAGCGAAGAGTCACAAGCTTTCACTGAAAGTTGAAGCTGGAAGATTTTAGAGAAGATAAAGTGGGGCCCACTTAACACAGTTAGCTGGGACCCACAACGCACAGTCAGCTGGGACCCACATCATACACTCAGCCAGATCCATTCAACATTTTCATGTGGGGTCCGTATGGTCCAGGTCAGCGACATGTAAACCGTCTACGTCATCACGGTCAAGGGAAGATTGACCGGTATGTGTTCTTGCACTCATCATGACAAGAAGGTAACCGAACCTATCTAACGGAGCTCAAGACAGTGATAAAAAAAGAATTATTTTATTACAAAGTGCATTATATGGGGTGTATCAAATCCTTTACATAGTGCGACCGGAGCTAAATTACATCAAAGGGGGAGACGGAGGATTCAGACCGGACCCCTCAGGTGAATCAGGAAGGCCGTACTTAACTTTTGCAGCGGCATACCCAGCCTTCCAAGACGTAGCCACAGCGAAATCTGCTCGCTCCTTGGCGACCGACAGCTCGGCCACATTCTCCTCCAGCTTTTCCCCGTAGTATTCTACAATTTCTTTCATACTCGCCATTCGGGTATCATGAATATCTTCATGAAGAAGTTGCTCCTCACGAAGCTCGCTGATCCTCCTCTTGAGGTCATCCACCTGACGCGACAATTTCTGAACTATTTCAGATCGGTTGTCACTCAAAGCACTAGAAAGAGGCCTAGAATCTGCCATTGATGAGAAAACAAGAAGGAAGTCGGGGTATCAAAGGGACTCCTTCGTTTAAGAAGAAAGGGAGTCACGAGTCTTTCTAAATAAACATCTTGCAAAGAGATGGTGCCATTCACAAAGGCACCCTTATCCTCAGAAGATTGGCAAAGTTGGTGACTCAGCAGTAGGAAGGAGACAAAGAGAATAAATAAATAAATTCATTAATTTGTCTCAATCAGGGGCACTACTCCCCTACATAGTGCAGGAAGCCGGGGGAATACAGGTCAAGGGTTCTTCTCTTCCTTGACCGGATGATACCCCAGCTTCTCCAACAGTACATATGCGGTGGCCAGGTCGCTCTGAAGAACCCAGATCCGTTGGGTAGCAGCCTCGAGCCTTCGGCTTTTGTCAGCAAGCTGGTCGTTCAAGGCAAACAGGCTCAAGCGCGCCTGACGAATGTCTTCCAAACAGGCATTTCTCATCAGCTCTATACGGCGATCCCAGTATTCGATCTTTAGAATTATTTTCTCCCGTATATCCAATCGTCAGCCATTCTTCAATAGAAGCTTCAACAGCAGCAACAGCAACAGAGAACGGAGGGAGAGAAGTGAACATCCTTCTACACCTCCGGTTTTCTATTTATAAAGGAGGAGAGAAACCTTAGTCCTTGATCCAAGGGATGCGGAATCGTCATCAAGAAGTGTGTCAAGGAAGGAATCCTCCGAATCTCAACAGTCGGGGAAGATATTTCGAAGATCTTTCCCAAGCAGATTTTCTACTTGACAAAGAGAGGGCGTTGTGTGTACCCTAGGTAAAAAACCCGACAGGTGTCACCGATGGCTGTATAAGAAGCTAAACCGGGAGCGCTTGAGCATTAGCCAGCCAAGCCTGGGCTATCGGGTAGGGCCCAACCCGGTTTCAAGGGATCCACATACGCTGTGTGGACCTTGACCCATCGGATAGTCCACGACCAATGGGTGGAGCCCCAGTTACTGTATAAGAAGTTGAACCGTGGGCCCTCATACATCGACCAGGCCCACCTCAGTCAATTAGGCCAGGTCCGGCCTAGTAAAGTCCAGCAGCGGCAGAGGCTCATCTAAAGGCTTAGCATAGAATCCCAGAGGACCTGGCCAGGGTGTATGCAATGTTGATTGGGCCTCCGGTCAGAGGAGTCAAGCCCAAGTTTTTGCTTTCAGGCTTGGCCAATCCAAGTCCCAACCAACTGGATAAGTCCAGCGAGATTCCAGGCTAACAAAACCCATGGTTCTAGCCCGCTAGAGAAGATAAAGGAAGACCCAGGTTGAACCAGGACCTATTAGAGGATGCCACATGGCACTCATCCTGGTCAAAGAGAATTCAAACCAAGGAGATAACCGCTCGGCAGCATGCAAGCTATCTCCACGGAAAGCATCTTCACAGTTGAACTACCTGAGTTCATGGAGTCAAAACCGGAGGGGTGGTTGAGCCAGCCTCCTCCGGCCTACTACAAATACAGGAGTTCTAAACCTCCTGAACTACGAGTCTTCCACTGAACAACTCCATTAGAGCTTAGCGGAAGCAGAGATTTGATTCCAAGTTCATCATCTTGGATACGTAGGCAGCCTGATCCCGATCAGGTCCAGTCTCATTGTATACCCCCCATCTTAACTCTGTTTATACAAGGCTTTTATTGTAACTGTTCGATTAATCTAGACGTATCTCGAGTTTGTGGATCAAATTTTTGCACCCACAATCACCTTTTGTACCCGGTACTTGTTTCATAAGATATACTGCTCATTGCAATCTTTCTCTTCCATTAAAATTTAGCATGAAAACCACCCCAAACAGTATAAAAGTCTTCATGATCTGGGAACCCCCGGTTCAACTTCTTATACAGTAGCCGGGGCTCCACCTATTGGTCGTGGACTATCCGGTGGGTCAAGGTCCACAGAGCGTATGTGGATCCCTTGAGACTGGGTTGGACCCTACCTGATGGCCCAGGCTTGGTTGGCTAATGCTCAGGTGCTCCCGGTTTAGCTTCTTATACAGCCATCGGTGACACCTGTCGGGTTTTTTTACCTAGGGTACACACAGTGATCATTGCGGCTATTTATGGCTAATTTGGTTATGGCTATTTTATGAATAGTTGGAACATAAAATTGAATAGTGGATTGATTTTATGATTTGAAAATACCAATTTAAAGAAGTTAAACAACACATAGATGGCGAAAGAGCATATGGATTTTGGGAATTGGCTAGTGAAATGTTTAGCGCGTGGATTAATTAATTAAGTTGGTAGCTTACTGCAACACTAGCGCGGAATAGTGAAATTGTCTGATATCAACATACCTAATGAGTGCCTGTGGTTCAGACTTAGGACACTAAGGAACTAACGAGTAAGAGGTAGGGACTTACATTTCTTTTATACTGTCTTTTCATATGTCATATTTTAAATGTTGCAAATTAATTGATATATTATTGATGATAAAAATACAGGCATGATTTTGTTTGGTATATATAGATTACTCGTGGTTTATCGATTATAGCTTTTATTAAAGTGATTAGTTACAGATATCATGTTTTATACTGGAGTTATTAAAACAGTATATGTATATTGAAATGGTTTTATAAACGGAAAAGCTATCGAAGTTTTTATTGCATCTCTTTTCCAGGATGGGAAAAGAGAGATGGATTTTGTATGTGGGATGTGAGATCCCAGTTGTATGTTGGTATGGTGTGAGGTTCCTGAATTGGGAATATGATCTAGGTGCTTACACGAACATATTATTACAGATCGTATTATAATCCGGGGTTTTGGCCCAGGTAGGGTAGCCATGAATAGGAGAAATAATTTGCTCCTGGCACTATTTGCTCATTGCGTCATTACCCAATCAGATTATAACACGTGGTATATTATTTTTCTTAAACAACTCATTGAGATAACGGAAACCTTAACCTCAACGTCAAGTGAAGAAAATCTACTCTTCTTCTTTCTTTTTTTGTCTCTGGTTCTGTAATACTTATACAAATACCCCGCCAACAACAACCCCCAATAAAAATCTTAATAAGAACCTTCGTTTGCTCTATATTCTCGAGTTCTCAACATATAGAATTTTTTTTTTTTTTTTTTTTTATTGGAAATCACATAAGAGAATACGACATTTAGAAGATTACTAATTCACAAATACAAGATTCAAAATTTTTTATAATACTGTAAACCTCAATACCAGTAATAATTAAAAAACACAAAGCCATATACTGTATGGTACCTTCTGTTTACTAATTGGGTTATAAGTTGCTCAATTTTCAGTTTATTTTTTGAATTCTTCATCAAATAACAAACTAGAAAGCATGTGCTTCAAAATTATAATCGACTTTCAAAGTTCAAACACGCAATATTCACAAGAAAGAAGAGCAACAATGGAAAATAAGGTTTTCAAATTTTATAAGGTTTTACTAATTTTCACAATGTTGATTTTCTCTGTTAATCTTTCCGTCGCTGTTATCTCAAGAGAAATAAATATGCCACGTGTTATAATCTGATTGGGTAATGACGCAATGAGCAAATAGTGCCAGGAGCAAATTATTTCTCCATGAATAGGGGATAGTCTCTTCGACTTTGACCCGGGTAGGGTAGCCGTGAATAGGGGACTGGTTTGATGGTTGATAAATTTAGGGACTCATCACACATACCAGATAAAATTAATTATTATTAAAAGACACCCTATGTATTATATATTGTATCACGAGGCGGTCTGGCAAGGGATCTGTGAATTTCTATAAAGAAGGAATTGTTGTCATATTCCGGAGACGGCAGTTCTTTTTAGGATTACATATGCGTTGTTCACCTTTAGACGGTGAATGGGCACTTTCTAGAGGCGAACATTGTTGGATGTTTTCGGGAATTTCTCTTCTACCTTCCTGGATTACCATGCTTTTAGTGGTACGTTATTGGTGCTTAGTGTGTTGTGGGGATACATGTTACCTCGAAGAAGTTTAAACGCGAGGGGTGAGAGTTAGTCCACTCCTGGACGTGTGTCAGGATCTTGTGCACTCTGCAGTCGTCGAATGGTTGACCACCGTAAGTTTGGGACCCCTCGTATCATGAGGCGTGGTCAGAGGGCCCACCTGAGCCCTAAAAGAGGGTTAGTGTCTTCGGACACAAAACGGTAATCACTACCCGACCGGATAATCAGGAAAACAACGGTGCAGGTTCACACTGGAAAGTACTGAACCAAGATGATTGCCTGGGGCTGGGGCTGAGTTCCAGTCGTATTCTCACCATTCTAATAGGATGTAGCTACCTGACTTATTGTATGGATGCATGGTTAGTATGATTACTATAAAAGATAAAATATTTGGTTTAAAAGTATGTATTTATTAAATTACTTACATTATTTATTATTATAGTTAAAACCCGCATTATTTCAACTTTTTCGTATGGTTAATCGTCATGCATGATTAGATAGTATTTTGGAAATGTGTGTCATTACTGAGCAAGTGAAAATGCTCACCCTATCATTAATCCCTTTTCAGTTAAACAGTTGCTCGAGGATAGAGCGATTCAACATATATGGTTGTGCAGAGGTTACATAGGGTATTGGTATAAATATTCGTGCGGTAGATGTACTTATTTTCTTTTGTATGGAGGTGATCGCAATTTGTATTATTCTGTATTGTATTAAGTTATGTATTTTTAATGCCAATTATATATATTAATATCATTCAAAATTTTGTATTATTATATGATTATCATGGGTTGGGTTGTTCTAATGCTTCGAGATCTGACATTGAGTCATGGAGATTCGTGTTATGATTTTGGGGCGTTACATAGCGTCTGTTGTTGTACCTCGTCCCGATGATCTGCCTATCGAGATACAAGCTGCTCTTCCGATCCCATGGCTCCGAAGAAAGTTGTGCTCAACTTTTAATTTCGAAGGAATTGAAGGTATTATATTCCAGTAAAACATCTTTGCATTTGGGACATCAAGTTCTAGTACGTAGAGCAGAAGGAAAAAAAAAAAAAAAAAAAAGGGAGAGGCGAAGAAGAACAGAGAGAGAGATCTGTAGGAGGTGGGGGTATTAAGGGTAGTAAAAAGGTCGTTTACAATTTCAATTTTAAATGGTTTCTTTCTTATTGGACAAATGCTTAATTAGGGCAACTTTATAAAACGGACCTTAGTTGGGCCATTTGTGTTTTGTGGACTCTTAACGAGGTAAACCATTTCCTTGACTTGCTTGGGTCTAAAAATCTGTTAATTTTGTTGAGAACCTGGTCCCAATTCTGGTTGAACGTGACCATGGTGATTCTGGTAGCATTTTTCAGCAAAAAACAGTTAATTTTGTTGAGGGGACCCACCAAACAACTTTGGTTTCATCTAAACCACTTATCAGAAATGGAAAACAGAATCTGAAAATGTTAATTGAAAATGATTATACTATCTAACGAGGCTGTACACAATTACATCCATCTAACCTTGGTAGTTATACAACTGGCAAACAGAACACAGACTCTACTGACTTAGGCAGGCAGAATGTAGGTGTTGTAATTAATTATGTCTGACATAAATGTATAATAAAAATACCCAATAGAAGTTTGACAGCTAAAGCAACTTGTTAGTTGTTTCACAACCCAACAAATGGAAAAGGTCGTAAAGTTGAATAAAATTCATTCATTCACAGCTAGCAAGTTGCACTTGAAATTGTTCTTGCCCTTATTTAATTCAATCTCAATCTCTATTATTATTATTATTATTATTATTATTTCAATCTTGTCTGCTTTCCTCGAAGAATCCTCTCCCCATCAACTTGACGGAGAGATCTAATTAAGTCTTTTGTTTTAGAGGACTTCTGATTTCTCTCATCAAGGTAAACAATTGTTCATACCCCATCGTCATTACGTTGTTGTGATATAATTGATTGATATTGTTATTGTTATTGTTATTAGGAGTGGAGTGGAGTGCAGTGGAGGGGATTCTGATTGTTTTGTGAAGAGGAAAAGAAAAGATGAATACATCACAACTTGCTATTTCTGTGGCTTTCCTTGGATGTCTTTCTTTCTTACTTGGTGTAATTGCTGAAAACAAAAAGGTAGTATTTCTTTGCATTTCAAAATATATATTGGCTGGTGTAATTTTTTGTTAAAAGAGATTCAATTTATTTGAACATGTTTTGAGAATGGATTTAAGGAATTTAACAGTAACATAAGGAGATAATGGAGATTATAATGTTTGGGAAAATGAATGTTTAAGCTTGTAATGGTCAATGGAGGCAAAACAATTGCCGGATTGAAGAGATATACTGTATTGATGACTGCATATATCTTTTAACCCCCACTCCATCCCTTCCTGAGATAGTATTACTGTATGATTGTTTTGTTTGTATGTAGTATCGGTTACTTATTATTGATGTGATGAGATGTGATTATCATTTTTTCTTCTTCTTTGGAATCCTAATCTTCTTGTTTTTTCTTTCAATGTCATACCAGCCTGCGGCTGGACTACCAATTGGAAAAGATATCACTATTTGCAAATTTCCGTCAGATCCAACTGTGGCTTTGGGGAGTGTATCTTTTGTAGCTCTCATCTTCTCTGCTGCTATTGGGCTTCTGTCAGTGTTTTATCCATATGGAGGAGTATCTGTTCCAAAACCAGCTTTGTTCAAAAGTATTGTTTTGCACATCTTCTTCTGGATAGCTAGGTAAGGATACTCTCTTCATTATCTTCCCGTGTTAGTTGTTCTATATTATTTCTTGAACAGATTAGGGAAGTGAATATTCAAATTTTTATGATTCTTTTCAATCCATTGCATTTGGATTTGAATCCTTATAGTACCTTGATGCATGGGCCTTATGAACTTGTAACATCAAGTTGTAAGCGACCCAGTTTATGTTAATGCTCGCTTATTCTCGTTCCCACACACATATTCCTTTTTCTTTATACTTATTTCCCGTTAGATTTTGAGCCAGAAATGTATTGGCCTCTTCTTTATTTAGTTCCTTCTTTTATCTGGACAACTGATTGATTTGAACATTTTTTTCATTACCTAAGAACTCGTCACAGCTTTCTGTTTGTTTTTATCTTAAGCTGATTGTATGATGGCTTTCTGTTTGTTTTGAGGGATTCCTCATTTATCTCTTGCTGCCCTTTTCAGTGTCTTAAACTTTTGCATCGTTATATCTGTATGGATCGTGTCCAAGAAATGTATATTTGGTTTTTGCATTTGTATATGTGCTCCTTGCTAAAATGTCTTCATGTGCTTGTAATGTAGCATTTGTACTGTACTGGGAGGAGGAATGATGCTTTGGGCAACAATCACAGAGGGCCTTCACCATGTTCGCAATGTGCATCACACCCCCAACTATGCATGCCCCACTGCCAAGACTGGTCTCTTCGGTGGAGCTGCATTCATTTCTCTTGATGCATCTTTGTTATGGTTGGTCTGCCTAATGTTGACCCACAATGCAAGAGCTGACTACCTGGATGAGGCAGATCCCAAGGGTGATTATGGGGAGGTCCTTGCCACAATGAAGGCATAGGATCGGACTTCTATGATTCTAGAGTCAATCCCAATATGTTATAAATGTTTTAGGATCTTTTTTATTTCTATCAGGGATAACATCTTTATCCAAACCAAGGATATATATGTTTCCGTTGTGCATGTTAGTGTCAGACTCTTCAGTTTGTCCTCTGTAAATATATCATAAGACCTCTTTTTCTATGCTCTCTTTTACCATTATTATCTGAAGCATGTCTATATGTTTCCTTTAACAATGATCTGCTTTCGTATCAGCAGCATAATGTTACTTCTTCTTTTTTTGCATGAAGCAAGCTGAGGTTAGGCAGATCCCTACCAGATTATATTAATAGAAAAAACTCTCACATTCCAGTGTACAAGGACCTGCAGCATCCTGGTTTATAATTGTATCCAGTTGCTCAGAGAAGGGACCAAAACATTTACAAAGACCTTCAGTATCACTGAGTCCTGCAAGAAAATCTGCTGCCCTGTTGGTTTCCCGAAAGCAATGCATAACTTCACTCTTTCAAACTTTGCTAGCAACTCCCTGGCCATGTTTGCACCCCTTCTAGATCTCCACGAGACTCTAATGGTTCCATTCAAGAATGCCTGTTTTGAGTCTGAATACGCTCTCACCTTGCTGTAGCCGGCCATGTTCTATAGCAATCTGTAGGCCTGCTGTGATGGCTTCAATCTCAATTGTTGTGATGGCACTCCCTTTGGTATTGCTGCAGTAAGCTAACTGCACCCTACCTTCATGATCTCTGAAAATGCCTCCATACCCAGCCATGTCCTCCTTTAGAGCACCATCAGTATTGAGAAACATAACCCCTTGTGATGGGGTTCCCACTTACATCTTGTAGTCCCTACTCCTTTGATTTGCATAGTCATGTCGATAAAATTTCTCTGCTCACTTAGCAAAAAAAATAGCTTGTTGAGCTTTTGCCAGAGGTCTGTACTTCCTTGAGCACCATTAGCTGTGTATGCTCTGCCATGTAATCTCTTCCTAGTACTTTCAATAGTCCTGGTAATCAACACATCTTCACTAGTAACCTGGTTCTCAAAGATTCTATTGTTCCGCTCCCTCCATAGCCAATATGTAGTAGGATAAAGTGCCACTTTCAAAACATCATTCCTGAAACCTTTCTTGTGAAGCTTTCTTATCAACCAAGTCCACCCTTTGTGTACTGTTCTGATTTGCCTGTTGAGTCCACACCACTTTAGCACTGTCGTCCACACTTTGCTGGAATAACAACAGTTAAAAGGAAATGCATGTACAGCATAATGTTACTTTGGCAGACTTGGTGTTTAATTGTCATGTATGATTTGTTTCTGTTTGAAATGTGTAGTCCGAAAGGAAATGCATGTGTTTTTTGTTGACGTTAGTTCAGCAGTCTGTGAGTTTGTGCTGTCTTGTCAACCAACCATTATACAGATCGACTTCTGAATTGAGTCGTCCTTTTATAATAAGGTAAAAAACATGTACAGTAAAACCTCAATAAATTAATAATCTTAAGATGGGAGAAAATTACTAATTAAATAAGATATAAATTAATTAAAAATTAATAAGTTATTAATTTATTGATTAATTAATTTACATAATTAACTGCAGTCTCTATATGTCAAATTATGAGGCTGGTCTAGGTTTAGCTGGAAGTTGTAAACCACAGAACTTTCAGAACATCTCATCTTCAGGTATCCTAGTTGCAAAGCTTTAACATTATATGCTTTGAACCGAGGGTTGAACTTCACCATACCTGCATTTATTTCTGCATGTCCATAATTGCACTAAAATTGAAATAGATAAGGATTTCCATACCTGTTGGACTGGATATTTAGTATTGATCATCTGTAGCTATGGCTCCATAGTCCATACACTATTTTTTTGTCCCTTGTATGTAGCTCTGCTGATGATCTCCACTAGTTTAGCCAAGTAAAAACACATTGAACAATTCATAGGCTGATTTAGTAGTGATTCATCCATTGGGACTTGGGAGTGTGTGGCCAGATTCTTTCACCAGGAATTAGAATGCTAGGAGCAGGAACAGTGCTAATATCAATTCCAAAGGGCATCTTCGATGGTTGTGCTATTTTAGCCATGCCAGTATGCCACATAGGATCGAAAGGTACAATTTGTTAAAAGTTTTAGCAAAATTTTTAAGGGGATCCAACAATAGGTTTTAGTCAAAATGCTATATTTTGAATCCGGGCAGCACATGTAATGTTGTGAGGAATTTTTATGTTATAGACCGCATTTTCAGTGTGGTGTCGGTAATTAGATTGATAAGTGAAAGTGTGGTTTGGTGAATCAAATTTTACAAAACTATCCAGGTCTTTTTCTTCTTCGCTCTTTGTTTTTTCATTTTGTTATGGCAACACAGCCATTAACACTCTAATTCATCCAAAAAAATTCACAATTTTCTATCGATTTTATTAGCGTTGATTCATAACTCAACGGTAAGTGATTTTGATTTATAACTCAATAAAGTTCTTTTGCTTTGTATTATTTTCGTTTTGTTTTGATACAATTCCTCGTCTTTATGGTGAGTTCTTTCGAAGAACGTTTCGTATGAGGAAGTCTTTGTTCAATAAATACTTAAGGACGTCACAAATGCCAACGATTTTATCCTCAAAAAAGATACGCTACTTATCGGCTTGGACTTACTTCACTTGTGAAAATGACAATGGCATTAAGAATGTTGTAGACACACTCGATGAATGGTTGAAGATTGCAGAAAGCACTGTGATTGAGTGTTTAATGCAATTTTATTCAACAGTCGTCACTCTCTACGAAGTTGAATTCATGAGGCAGTCAGACGAACGTGATATTGCAAGGCTGCTAGCAAGGGAAAACAACGTGATTTGCCAGGTATGATTGGTTCTTTTGTTTACATGCATTGGGTTTGGAAGAATTGCCCAGTGGCATTGAAAGGGCAACACACTGGACACACACACACGAGTCAACATTGATTTTGGAAGTAGTTGTTGACCATGAGATGTGGATTTGGCATTATTTTTTTTATTTTTTGCATGGTTGGATCTCACAATGATCTAAATGTGCTTATTGAAAACTTTCATTTGTTTGACCATATCATGGATGAAAATGCTCCAAATGAAAACAACCTATAAGTCTTTCTTTTCCGACTAAATAGAAACACTAGAAACCATCTCCTTGAGTCATTTTCTTATCCAATACTCTTCTTCTCTACCAATCTCCTCTCTTCTTTCTCTTAAATTATTTTTTTTCTTCAAGTTGTGTGTTTTGTACAATGAGTAGGCTTCAACAATGCTTGCAATATTTCTATGGAAATTTAATTGACAAGAGTAATCTATGTATCGTCATTCCTTGGAAATTGCATAAGAAAGCAATATTTTGACCCTTTGCATAAGGGGTATTTTGTATTTGGTCCCTCTAGGAGATGGGTAATTAGCATTTGGTCCAATCTTTATCGTTTATTAATAAATGGTCCTTTTATCTTCACTTGACTGTCAGTCAACCCAGTTGACCAGAGTCAAGGCATCTATATTTTTTTAATGACCAAACTACCCTTTCACGTGTCTAGCACGTGGTAAAACTTAAAACTCAAAAAACACAAATTAGTTATTTGTAAACATGCAAAATTAGTTTATATATGGTCCTCCTTTTCCATATTTCGTTTCAAATATAGTTCCTGTAAAAATAATGAAAATAACCATGGAAGTTATCTAACCTTAGTTGGAGTGAATTAGAACATGTAACCACCACCCATGGAACCTCTAAAAGTTTATTCTTTTGTGTTTACAAGTGAAGATGACAATCAAGTAAAGAAAAATTCTAGACACCATGGGTCGTGGTTACATGTTCAAGTTCAATCCGGTAAGATAACTCCCATGGTTATTTTCATTATTGTTTAGAGGGACTATATTTAAAACGAAATATGAAAAAGGAGGACTATAAACTAATTTTGCATGTTTACAAACAACAAAATTATGTTTTTTGAGTTTTAAGTTTTGCCACGTGCTAGTCACGTGAAAGGGTAGTTTGGTCATTATGAAAATATAGATGCCTTAACTCTGGTCAATTGGGTTGACTGACAGTCAAGTGACGAAAATGGACCATTTACTAATAAACGATAAAAATTAGACCAAATGCTAATTACCCATCTTCTAGAGGGACCAAATACAAAATAACCCAAAAAAAACCTGCAGAAATAAAAAATTAATTTTTATATAATAGCTATAAATTAAATAAATATTCAAAAAAAAAATCCATTATTTCTTTAATTATTGGCTATTTTTTTTGTTCGCACGCATACGCTTGCACATTCACATAGTATTGTATATATGGACTTTAAGTCTTTAACCATATTCCAAATGGATCTAGTATTTTAAATTGTGACCTTAAATCTCGATTTATTCCATCGAAGATAAAGGGCCTACCTGTTGATGAGGCGCTTGCAGAACTAAGATGTTCCAGTTCAATCGTTGCCTTTTATATTGTTGATTGATAGCCGCCACGGAATCTATCTGCTGCTTCACTCCCAAATTTCAACCTTGGTGTTGTTCCAATTTCAAATTGCCAGGTTAGGTTTTCAATTAATCTTATTTTTCTTCTTCTTCTTCTTCTTCGTTTTCTTTGAAATTATTGCAAAATTTTCTTCACAATGGAAATCGAAATCAATCATTACGAAGTTCTAGGGTTTAAAACAACTGGTGTTGAAGAAGGATCATCAAAATTAAGCTTAGATGAAATCACAAAAGCATATAGAAGACGAAATTTTCTGCTTCAGCATAAGGCCTCTGCACTGTAACTCAACGACCATTGAGAAAATAAAACCCATATGCATGTGTCCTTATTCTTTAATCTTCATGAAATTTTGCATATTTCGAAGGGTCGTTCTTGCTCTTCTTACCCACTCCCCACAACCACCATACCAGTATGTCGGTCGAAGGACAACCAAAGTTTTTTTTTTACAGGGATTTAAGTTGTGAATCATAAGTTCAGTTTTATCGATGTAGCATTTTTACTCGAGATTAAATCGAGTGTACGTGTCATCTTTCATTAGTTTGGTTGTAACAAGTATAAACCAATCTTTCTAGAGTATGCTAAGTCAGTAGACTTAAATAAACTTTTTTTTTTTTTTTAATAATGAAATTTACGTCGTCATTAAACTGATTTATAATTTATGACACCATTGAACTGACTTAAACTTAATTTTCATTTTTGAGTCAGGTTAATAAGTCAATCCTAGAAATTCACAGAGCGACACTTACAAACTCTAATTGCAATGGTTTTCAGTTACGATCCAATATAATATGTTAACTACTGCTTTGAGATACAGGTTTTGTTAATCTCAAATACCGTTACAGGCATTGTTTTTTATTTAGTGTTTTTGTTAATAGAATTTTCAATGTGAATAATAAGATTTTAATCACGATGTACAAAATTAAATTTCTATTTACCAATCATGTTATTGGTTTTGATCAGATTTCAGATTTTATATATATTTTTTCATAGACCTTATAATTTCATCTTCCTTCTTCGAATATCAGATCAAGAAGGGCATGGCTGCTTCCAGGAAGAATTGGAGCTCAAGGTGTAGTAGAACGAGAAGTTCAAGCATGGATTCAAACAAAATTGTCGCTTCCACAACTGAAGGTATATTCAATTTTATCGTGTTATGATTTCTTTGAGATTTTATTGTGTTAAATTTAAATTTTTTTCTTGAAACTCAATTTAAGATGTTTTACATTTATTTTTTCGTGCACAAACTATGTTCGAATCAGTTAAATTTTTTCATGCATTCAGGACAAATTTTTGAAAACACTTGCATACACTGATCGGAAAATTACATGTTTGGATGCTTCATGGTTAATTGTAGAAGCCATATAAAGATGACACCATACTAATTTTATTGGCTTGGATGTATTGTTGAATTCTCTTTGATTTAAGGAAAAATCTCTTATTGATTTGTGTACTTTATATATGCTCTCATAGTTCATATCTATAATTCTTAATCAACCTTATGAATTGAATTCTATGCAACAGAAGGGCAATCAATTCGTGAATCAATCACAATGAGAAACCACTGTGATATATGTTTCTATAATCTGATACAACCGAATACTTAATAATGAAGATGAGTGAAACCATAACTAGACCATAATCTGTGTAGTATGCTCAGTCATGTAGTCTAATTGTGTTGTTCACTAAAACTTAAAATTACATTGGAACATTGACCTTAGCTCGAGAGACTTTATTAGTTATAGCAATCAACTGTAGATCACCAGACAATGCTACTAACTATGTTTCTAATGTAGCAGTATACGTAAATTACTATTAACGAATTGAAAACCAGAGGAGTATCCAAATCAATCCACAGTTAACTTTGGATTAACTTCATAGAAAACAAAGAGTTCAGTTTATAGATCGACACATACACATATTCTCAACTCTTACCATCAACTCCAACTATTTAACATAGTGCATTCTTTAAATGAGTTACCTAATGCACAGTCTGACCAACTTGATCAACATGTTGAAATTAGTGAAAACACATGCACATTTGATTGACTTTAATTTCAATGATTAGTTATCATAGTTCAAACAAAGAGATAATTCGTTATACAATCATCATATGATAGAAATTAGAAATCTCCTCATCAGTTTTATTCATCAGACTGAACAATTTTGATTGATGATTAGAGTCAATTCAACATTGTTGATAAATTTTCATGAGGGAATGTGTTGGATTGAATGATATATTATTAGAGATTATCCAAAGGAGTACTTTGGATTAACATGTCTAAGATCTTTGCTTAATGTCAAGAACATTGGTGGTATTTTCTTGCATCATATGATGTTATATTCACTTGGTATTTATTGTTAATTGGTGTTATGCTTTTGTTTTCATCTAGACTCACACCATTCACTAAGATTGTTTTTTTTTTTTTTTTTTGTCATGTCGGTTTTCTATTATAATACATTATAAGAAGTTGTTTAAGTAATAGAAATAGTGGGGATCGATTAAGCTTGGATTAATTTAAGAAGTTCTTGATCAATAGGTATTGCTATGGAGACGACTAAAGTGTATTGTATAACACATGGATAACAAACTCTTTGTCATCTTTGCATTTTGAAGTTGGGGATTGATTTGGTTGACACGGTATATATGGGTATGCAAATAACTTGGCTATGGAATTTGGCGATTAGTTTCAGTCATTAGGAGATATATTTTGTCTGATTTTTGTATAGCTAAAAATACTTGATATTTTTGTGATCGGAAACATTAATCTAATGTATTTTGTACATGAATTGAATTTGCTGTTAATAGGAGGGAATGGAATTTGAGGGCAACTAGACCTTTGATTATTCTTCAGTGGTCGAGCTACTGCGTTAGCTGGGCAAACCACAATGCAAATTGATTTTGTCATACCAGTTCATGAAAGTCTATCCGTCAAAGAGAAAAAGTGAATCTTGCGTGGACAATGGTTTCCATATAACCATCAGAAAGAAGGATGAGGAAGCGGCAAGAGACATGGAGGTCATGGTCAAGGAAGAAGGTTGACATTTTTGGATTACATTGCATCTAATGGACTTAGCTTTCTTTTCCACATTGAAGACACCATCTAAGAGTTCCAATACTGACTTATAGGTATTAACTCTTTCAAGTTATTTCTATCCTATAAATGATCTCTTATGATTGGTGAACTTCTACTGCAAGGCTTTAAAGAGTGTAAGTCTCTTGCTGTTCAGATCGTGGTTCATGCAGAAAATGGAGGCGATGTTGCTGAGGGGGATGATAGATCTTGGTATCACAGGTGTAGACGGGTACGCACGCTCTAGGCACCCTGAGGTATCTCAGATCTTGGTACACTTCCTTGGTTTTGCTTATTCCTATGATCATTTTTGTTATTATTTCTATAGTCTATAGTTACATAATCAAGCACAACTTAAGTAGTTTCATTGAAGTAATCATGAATATTGAAGTAAAGTTTTGACAAACAGGTTGAAGAGGTTAAAAGACTGACTTAGCATCCGTTGAGAGGAGAAGGTTCAATGAATGCAAATTACCGCTATATACAGAGCTCTGATCATTAGTTTGGAGACTCTGATTACACCATATATAGCAACACATATTTCAATTTTTATTTTGTATTTTTGCTTTTATTTCTATTTTTTTTGCTCTGTAGTAGTGTTGTGTTTACTATGTCATAGAATTCTTAGGGATATTATCTATCACACAACCCCTACCTCTGTAGCTTTTTATCACATTCTCAGTAACTTATTAAAGTCCATGACTGTAACATATGGTTCACACATCTTCCCTAGTAAACCTAGGATTAGGATATTATGCTTTAATTGATATAAAATGAAATTCCATTTATCTTTAAATGGACTTTGTGAAGAAAATTGAATAATTGTCATTCAGGAAATGCAACAATCTTGACTGCAACATGAACTGAATATCAACGACTCTACAATTTATACATTGCTATGCAAACTTACAGATGTTGTCGTGACTCAGATTGCTAATTTTGCTTCGATCAGTGTTTGTAAAGTCGATACTATTCTACTGTATAATAATTATTCTATTGTATAATAAGTGTGTATTTACAACACTCGACGCATATCATTCATCAAATTTCATTGTTTTGCTTACACTATATTGAAAATTATATCATCAGAATGGTAGCTTCTATTAGACGCCCACATATTGGAGAGTTTTATGAGATGAAAATATCAAGAAAGTTTAGATTACAAATGGACGTAATGCGTATATGACAATTTGACATTTGTTTGTACAATTTATGTATTGTTTAGCATCAAACTAAATATTAGTATTATGAAATCACAAATCATAATACCTTTGAGCAATACCATGCATTACAAATGCTTTTTTCCATTTTATAAGATACCACAAATCCCGGTGTGTAACACGGGTTCAACAACTAGTAAATACGGAGTATAAATTTTTTCCAGACGCATGGGTCCACCAACTAGTTGTATATCTATACTATTTTATAAGGGCGCCTCATTCCCGAGGCGCCTGCGAAGCCTTATGTGTCGCATTTCTAACAGAACAACGTATTTACTTGCATAATTCCAAATGTACCCCTAATATATTATGAGTTGTATACTATAATAAAGGGGTAATAAGGTAATTTTAAAAAGTGGGATCTACAACAATTTATCATCTATATAAAAAATCTATAGAGTTTGTTAAAAAGGAAAAAAAAAAAAAAACTGCAGAAATAAAAAATTAATTTTTATATAATAGCTATAAATTAAATAAATATTCAAAAAAAAAATCCATTATTTCTTTAATTATTGGCTATTTTTTTTTTGTTCGCACGCATACGCTTGCACATTCACATAGTATTGTATATATGGACTTTAAGTCTTTAACCATATTCCAAATGGATCTAGTATTTTAAATTGTGACCCAAAATCTCGATTTATTCCATCGAAGATAAATGGCCTACCTGTTGATGAGGCGCTTGCAGAACTAAGATGTTCCAGTTCAATCGCTACCTTGTATATTGTTGATTGATAGCCGCCACGGAATCTATCTGCTGCTTCACTCCCAAATTTCAACCTTGGTGTTGTTCCAATTTCAAATTGCCAGGTTAGGTTTTCAATTAATCTTATTTTTCTTCTTCTTCTTCGTTTTCTTTGAAATTATTGCAATTTCTTCACAATGGAAATCGAAATCAATCATTACGAAGTTCTAGGGTTTAAAACAACTGGTGTTGAAGAAGGATCATCAAAATTAAGCTTAGATGAAATCACACAAGCATATAGAAGACGAAATTTTCTGCTTCAGCATAAGGCCTCTGCACTGTAACTCAACGACCATTGAGAAAATAAAACTCATATGCATGTGTCCTTATTCTTTAATCTTCATGAAATTCTGTATATTTCGAAGGGTCGTTCTTGCTCTTCTTACCCAGTCCCCACAACCACCATACCAGTATGTCGGTCGAAGCACAACCAAAGTTTTTTTTTACAGGGATTTAAGTTGTGAATCATAAGTTCAGTTTTATCGATGTAGCATTTTTACTCGAGATTAAATCGAGTGTACGTGTCATCTTTCATTAGTTTAGTTGTAACAAGTATAAACCAATCTTTCTAGAGTATGCTAAGTCAGTAGACTTAATAAACATTTTTTTTTTTTAATAATGAAATTTACGTCGTCATTAAACTGATTTATAATTTATGACACCATTGAACTGACTTAAACTTAATTTTCATTTTTGAGTCAGGTTAATAAGTCAATCCTAGAAATTCACAGAGCGACACTTACAAACTCTAATTGCAATGGTTTTCAGTTAAGATCCAATATAATATGTTAACTACTGCTTTGAGATACAGGTTTTGTTAATCTCAAATACCATTACAGCCATTGTTTTTTATTTAGTGTTTTTGTCAATAGAATTTTCAATGTGAATAATCAGATTTTAATCACGATGTACAAAATTAAATATCTATTTACCAATCATGTTATTGGTTTTGATCAGATTTCAGATTTTATATATATTTTTTTCATAGACCTTATAATTCCATCTTCCTTCTTCCAAATGTATCCCTAATATATTATGAGTTGTATACTACAATAAAAGGGGTAATAAGGTAATTTTAAAAAGTGGGATCTACAACAATTTATCATCTATATAAAAAAAGGGTAATATCCAAAAAAAAACCCATGTTTAGGTGCCTCTTCCCCAATAGGCCCTGACATGGGGCTATTTTCTCAAACAAGCCCCCTGACCCACCACATTACCTTTTAGCAATTTTTGTGAGACCATTATACCCTTCATACTAAAAACAAAAGAAAAAAACCCGAATAAGACAAATAAGAAAAGACAAAAACAAAAACAAATTTTTTAATATTAATTAATATTTTTTGTTATATTATTTATAACTTGTATAACTTTTAATTAAGAAAGTAAAAATCAATATGATGTATATGGTTGGAAAGATCTCGACGAGATCTATCTAACAAGATCCCACATGGGTATGGAAAAAAAATGTGTTTTTTATTTTTTCGATAATTTTCTCTCTATATACTGTAAGGGTCATATTCGCTAAAAGATTGATTGTTGTTCTCTAAACAATATACCTTTATCCTCTAAACAAGCTATTGTATCAACTTAACATGCAAATTTATTAAATTACAATATTTTTTTTGATAAAAAGTATGTCTCTTCTTTTCTTTCTGAATCAAACAACATTATATTCACACCCAAAGGTAGGATATACATCGTCTGATCAGCATATACAAAGACTGTACACCGTCAGGTAAAAAACCAAAACAACTCTCTACACCTAGCTCCTGAGCATAACAGGCCACTCAAAGACAGAGAAGAGAAAAGAAAGAAACAGTGGGGCACAAACATCCCCAAATGTCCAATACAGCTGAGTTACCACTGTTCCTGTAGAGCATATGCCCACCTGGTCAACAGATCCCTAAAGCTAATGTCACCCCTTAATGCTAAAGTATCTTTATTAAATTATATTATATATTGAAAAGTTTTGAAAGGTGGATTAAAGCTAGCTATCAAAGTATATTGGTCATGGTTTTATATGTATTACTTGGATTTTGTTGAAAACAAGAAGACATGAGTGTTTAAATAAAGAGAGACTATTAGTTTCAATGATGGTTAGAGAGCACTCGAGTCTGTGGCTCAATGGTTGCATCCATCTCACAAAGTGGAGAGATCGTTGGTTCAAAACATACTAGTAAACTGATTGTTTGATATAAGTTTCCTCATGTAATTTAAAGGGGTAAGGGGTGCCCTCAACCCCGTTTGCCAAAAAATAAAATAAAATAATGATTAGAGATTTGAGCTATTATATTGTTTTGGTGTGAGGGATAGGAAGGGAGAATGGAGTACAAATTTAACGAATTTATTGACATTACACCATGCAAAAGGAGGAATTTATGTTTAGTCTGGATATGTTCTTTTTCTTTTTTCTTATGGTTTGAGATGTAACCTAAAAAACAATATATAGACTGGGTTATGTTCTTTTATGAAGTTTTTTGTGAAGTTAACTATACATTAAACATTTTTATGAACTTTTCATAGCAATACAAATTTTTTTCTTTTTTTTTCTGTACTATAAGGATTTTGTCCTTAGTTGAGACATCGAACTCATGCATCAAATTACAGACTATAATTCACATATATTAATAATATGGAATGGATATCATGCCTTTGTAATTTACATAACAACAAACAACAATTTAGAAGATATTGCTTTGGTGTTAGAAGACAAGAAGATATATGTTAGAGGACAAAAATAAAAACTCCTGAATTTGATAGTAATGTGTGATTTTTTTAGATTTTTAAAGTAATTTTGAAAAGCCTTTGAAATCATAAGGAGTTTTTTTTCGAAACCCAACTTCTCGGTAAAAAATAAATATGAAATTTTGAATTTTTTATAAATATTTGAATTTTTATAAAAAAATGAAATTTTAAAATTTAAAATTTTATAGTCATGTGAGATCTAGTTTGAAAGATCTCGTCGAGACCTTTCTAACCATATAAACCATGTTGATTTTCGATTTCTAAAACACAACTTATAATATTTTCAAATGTTAAAACCAAAAAGTTATACACCAACTGTTTTTTTGTCCTTTTTTGTTTTTTTTCTTTTTCTGCTTTTTTGTCTTATCCTGGTTTTAGAGGATAAAAGGTTGAGATTAGAAGATAGAATACAAGAGTAATTTTGACTTACTAAAAAATATGATCTAGTCAAAGGGCTTGTTTGAGAAGATGACCCCATATCAGGGTCTATTGGGGAAGAGGCACCTAAACATGGGGCTTTTTGGGGATATTACCTTATAAAACATCTATAGAGTTTGTTAAAAAAGAAAAAAAAAAAAATGCAGAATCGGGTTTGCTATCCAGAAAGGACTTGCCGCGCAGTTTGTAGCGCGTTTGTCCTCTACGTTTGTGTAATTTGTTGAGCTTATCAATAAAATCTTATTTTGAAATGCAGAAATAAAATATTAATTTTTATATAATAACTATAAATTAAATAAATATTCAAAAAAAAAATCCATTCTTTCTTTAATTATTGGCTATTTTTTTTGTTCGCACATTCACATAGTATTGTATATACGGAGTCTTTACCATATTCCAAATTCCAAATTCCAAATGGATCTAGTACTGTACTATTTTAAATTGTGACCCCAAATCTCGATTTATTCCATCGAAGATAAATGGCCTACCTGTTGATGAGGCGCTTGCAGAACTAAGATGTTTCGCTGCCTTTTATATTGTTGATTGATAGCCGCCACGGAATCTATCTGCTGCTTCACTCCCAAATTTCAACCTTGGTGTTGTTCCAATTTCAAATTGCCAGGTTAGGTTTTTGATTAATCTTATTTTTCTTCTTTCTTCTTCGTTTTCTTTGAAATTATTGCAAAATTTTCTTCACAATGGAAATCGAAATCAATCATTACGAAGTTCTAGGGTTTAAAACAACTGGTGTTGAAGAAGGATTATCAAAATTAAGCTTAGATGAAATCACAAAAGCATATAGAAAAAAAGCATTACTTCTTCATCCAGATAAAAGACCTAATCATAAAAACGCAGCTGTTGAATTTCAACAATTGAAATCATCTTATGAGATTCTTAAAGATGAAAAAGCTAGAAAGTTATTTGATGATCTTCTTCGTGTTAAATTGGAACGAGAACAAAGACAAACTCAATATGATTCCAAAAGAAGAAGAATGATGTTTGATCTTGAAGAAAGAGAACGTGCTTCTTTTTCTTCGATGACACCGGATTTGAAAGTGAGAAGAGAAGAAGAGAGAATTGCAAAATTGTTTATGGAAGAAATTGAGAGAATTAGAGCTAAACATAGGGAGAAGAGTGGTGGTTTTGGAACACCAATGACGCCGTTGAGAAGTGATTTGAATGGAGAAGATGGAAATAGTGAGGATTTAGATAGTGAGAAAGTTTTGAAAGTTTCTTGGGAAGGTAATCAAGATGATTATAGTTCTGAAAAATTGAGAAATTTGTTTGAGGAGTTTGGTGATGTTGTGGATGTTGTAATTCGATCCACGGGTTCTAAGAGGAGGAGAACAAAGTCTGCTCTTGTCGTCATGGAGAATAAGGATGCTGCGGTGTGTTTTTAATCTTAATTTTTGTTTCTAAGTTTAGTGTTGTAAAGTTATTTGGTATGCTTATTGTTGTTTCACTGTTTATATACTCATTGTGTGTGTATTTGTTTCTTTGTTAGGTTTCTGCTATGGGTAGTGTATGTGGTGATCTTTCGAATCCTTTGCTTGTTTTGCCTCTTAAAAAAGCTGCACCGACGGTTTCTTCAAGCCCCTTTCCACCAAGGTATGTTGAACCAGAAGTTCCAGTGGCGAGCAATCTTGTTGGTGCTTCATATCAGGCTAAAGAAGCTTCAATTCTGGATAAACTCCGTAAGGTATGAAATTTAATTGTGTAGGTAATATTGATGGTATAGTCATTTTCTTTGGTATGTGAACGCCTTATTTCTGTTGCTTTATGTTTTCCGGTGGGTATTTTAGAGGAGCAAAATGGGAAGTATAAATTGGATGAGGGTGAATAGGAAGTTTAACTTGGATAAGGGTGAGAAGAGGTACTGTGCGATAGCATTGGAAATTAACATATGACAAATGATTAAGATGTACAGTTGTTAAATTGAGTCGATACATGTTAGTGAGGAGTAACAAAGGCTGTTCTTGCATCAAATGTCTTTTTTTATGCTACACAGTTGTTATGTTCTGCAGTTGCCTTTTGTTTTGTGATACTTATATGATTTGATCCCAAGTAGAATTGGTTGTTGTTCATGTATGTGCATGTCTCCCTGTTAACTTAAGCAACTAAAGCACTCTCACTCCCTAGATAAAGTGTTTACTTGAAAATCAATGGCTGTGTTTGGTTCCACAATGCTAGATTTCATGGAAACTAGGAAACCTAGGAAACTAGAGGGTGAAAGAGAGTGATCAAGCGAGTGAGAAGGACAAGGAAAGAGGGAGAGAGAAGAAGAAATAGTTGGATGATGGATAAGTAGAGGGCTTTCCTGTTTAAGAAGCTTGCATCTGTACAAACTAAACAAACATCATTTAGCAGTAAAATACAGGAAAGTGTAGCTTAGACACACTTTTCCAAATATCAATTTCCCTACGAGGTTGTATTAGAATGATTGAGTGAAACCTGCCTAATTGTACACCCTTGGGGCCAAGCAAGAAAAAATGTACATTTATGGAGGATGTGAATTACAAAGTAGAAGTGAACGATTATCTAATTTAGGCCATAAAATTCATACCTAAATGTAATATTAAGCAACACATTAATATAACCTAGAAAACAAATCAGTTAATTATAGTACTGTATGTATGTATAAAATTTAGAAGTAATTTACCCAATCTCGATGAAAGCGCAGTATATAATTAGTATAAGTGTAGTATATAACTTCATAAAAAAAGGCTTGGTGTTTGGGCACACCCCAACTCATAGAGAGCAGACCCCCTAAAAATAGTAGACTCTGGGTTGGTAAAGGAAGACTCCAATCTCTAAAAGCAGATTAGCTACTTTTAACTTTTGTCAACACTATATGTCTAATTGTCTTTGTGATAGTTGTTTTTCCTGTACATAATGCCTGGTATGCCTTTTACAAAGAGATCCTTTACCAACGCCTGGTATGACCGTGCAGTATCAAAGTACACTAGATGTCTAGCATATCATCTACGATGGATCAACATTTTTTATTGCCTTTGTAATGAGCCTTTATAGAAGTCTGCCATGCCGTTTCAACTATATGATGGTTCTTTCTCTCGTTGTTATGAGGGAGCACTGTTTTAACTACTTTGTTTCTGCTTTCGACAAGGTTTTTCTTATCTGATCCTTGAACTAGTTCTCTAGTTCACACGACCAAGTATATTTTTTGTTGATTGGATGATTCACTTAATGTCAAAATTCTGTTTGATTTATGATCTTTCCATTTGCTTGCTTAACTAAAAATTTGCAAAGAATACAGTAAATCGATTTTTTTTTGTTCTATTATATAACTCTATAGCTTCTGTACGTATTTCTTTCCAACATTTATGCTATATGCTTCTTGAATGCCAACGCCAATGGGACGATATCTGTCTTCTGATACTCTGACATTTTTTGTATTTATCTTGATTTGCAATATTCAGTAGTTATTCTGATTGTCTATTCTTGTTTAACAGGCAGCAGAGAAACAAAAATGATCCATGGAAGAGCTTAGCAAAAGTTGGTTGGAAGGATGATTTGTTTCAGGAATTATCACAGTTCAGATGTAAGCGCCTTGACTTTTATTAATGAAGAAAATGGAAATATTCTCTTGAGGAAGATTAACAAGCACATGATATTTATTTTTATTATGGTGTATTTCCTTGTGCACATGTATTCGGTATTCTTATTTCAATCCCTTTTTGTTGTATAAGTGCTAGTAAAAGGATTTGATTTATGATACACACATTTCATAATTCACCGATATGTTCCATACGTGGTAGAAGATCAGAAATTCACAAGAAGTTAAGAATGGTTGAAATTACTCCCAATTTGGCTGGTGGTATTATTGAAAGTATTGCGATATTAGTTGGGGCTGTTGAGCTTTTGCATTCTATATATGTTATGTTTGCTATGGTAGACTGCAGTTTATTCACATCAGCAACATGTCATTGAAATATACTCCTTGCTCATAATGAGCAAATGGTCCTTCCCACTTGTCAGCAGGCACACAGATAAATGATTCCATTACCTATCTCATGTAGCATTTCCATATATTAAGGTAGAAGCAGTTGTGCTCCTGTAAATGCATGTATATATTATGGTGTTATTGGACATCTACATTTGATAATAACACCCATGTCCTCTGAATTTAGTTAGTTGTTTAATTTCGATCTTTAAGCAGATTTGATTCTAGGATCAAATTAAATATAGATATCAACACAAAATGTCGCTGTAATCCTGTGGTCTGTTGGCCTATGATATTGTGCAGGTGGGATTCGAAGAATGGTGTCTCGTATCCCCTTGCATGCCTATTTGATGTCAGTTCGTAGGTTGGTGAAGGCACAGTTGTGAAGGATAAACTTATTTGTGCAGGGTTGGAAAACATGATAACCAGTTCATAACATAAGGGATAAAGAGCACCTTTCAATCTAGTAGCCAATACTTTAGATATGACTGTATACTCCTTTACTTTCAAGCTTTGGTCTGAATTTGGAATGTTAAGCGTGCATCCTCCTTGGAATCGTCGTGACGAAAAATAATATTAATGCGGAGCTCTGAAAGTACGTCACTGCAATTAAATTGCCTTTAATGCGATTTTTTATCAGCAATTTTTGGTCACTGGCAAAGGGAACTGGCTTTCTCCCTATGATTGTCATCTCTTTCCCTTCTCTTTCATTTGAGGAGCAGTAGTGGCACACTGGCCCAGCAACCAGTTTTCCTGGACTCGTACACTTCACATAGGTTTTCCTTATTCTGCTCAGCAAGGGATCAGTTTACTGCAGCACTGATATGTAACAGGATTGCAGCACTGATATCTTCTAGCAAGCTAATGATGGCCAAGTCAAGTCTGAAGCTTGACACTGTTTTGTTCTATATTCCATGAGACAATTACTCTTATGGGCAATCCTGTGTGTTACTTTTGATTTGGGTTAACCGAATGAGTTTATATTGTTACCAGGATTGCAGTATGTTAAGACTAAAAAAGAGAATGTGTATTCGGCAAGTTGTTTCCAATGCCCTTGAATAAGTAGAGAGATTATATAAGCTTATATGTACTTGTTTTCTGCAAATTTAATATGGCATCAGATGTAAAATTCTACATGTACACAGTTGCATTAGTTGAATATAAACAGGTTCTGTGCAACACAATTCAGAAAATACGTAGATTGTGTCTCCATGGGTTAAATCAAGTCAAATTTTGCTGTCTCCCAAAACATATTTACAGGATACTCATTGCTTCTTCTGGTCACATTCTAATGGGCGGTGTATACCTAAGTTGTTCCCTTGTTGGAGGAGGAAGGAGGGAAGCTGACTGAACCACTAAGAGCATTCCCAATGCAAGGTGGATTTTGGGGGTGGGGTGGATAAATCCACCTTGAAACCTAAAACAATGTCCCAAGGGGAGGTGGATTTTGAAAAGTGGCTGCCCACAAGTGGATTTGAAGGTGGGAGAATCCACCTTGAAATCCACCTGTGGGTGGTAGAATCGGACGACATTTTTAAAGTTTAAGTAGTGTTTTAAAGCTTTTGGACTCTCGGACGGCATGTGATTTTTAAAAAAATCCACTTTCTATACCAAAGAGTCCACTCTGCGTTGGGAGACTACCACCCAAGTGCAAATACACCTCTCTCTTTGAGGTGGAGGTGGATTTATCCGCCCTGCATTGGGAATGCTCTTAGTTCTCTACCAAATGTTTACCTCTCCTGGCTCCTTCTTTGTCAAGTTGTCATGATTCAAAAACTGCTCCTTACTAGACCTAGACCTAGTTCCTAGCCTAGTTTAATTGATTCGGGTCGGATCCAGCATTATACCCATTTCAAATAAAAGTGTTGTTCACTGTTACACAAACACAAGTACAGTACTCACTAGTCACTACTCACAACGCCGCGTCCTCAACAACAACAACAATAACAATGGCTTCGATTCAAGCTATCTTCCAATATCCATCTTCATCATCAATAACAACTCCATTTACATCTCTTTCAATTTTCTCAATACCAACTTTGCCCTCTTACATTTCTGTTAAATCCACATTTACTTGTTTCTCTTCTTCTTCTTCTTCTCTATCTTCATCTAGTATTACTGATAGAGCTGAAATTCGTCTTGGATTACCAAGTAAAGGTCGAATGGCTTCTGAAACTTTAGAACTTCTTAAGGTATCTTCTTCTTCTTTGGGTAACTTTAATTTCATTTCAATTATTCCTTGTTTTACATTTCTTTCAGGATTTTATTTATTTTTTGGTGTATGAACTGAAGGATTGTCAACTTTCTGTTAGACAAGTCAATCCTCGACAATATGTAGCTGAGATTCCACAGGTATTCTTTTTTTTATCATAAAGTTTATGCCCTTTTCATTTCATTAAACTTTCCTTAGAATTTGCAATTGTTGGTTTTAAAACAATTGTAAGGATATTTTTGTTTTCCACTTTAACAATCAATTTGTGTATCTCATTGATCCATTGGGTATTCTGTCGAAATTAGTCCATTTAGGTGTTAGGCGATTATTTTCTAAAATGTAGCATGCCAGAGACATCATGATTCATGACCATATGTTTTCTGAGTTTTTGTTAGTATGCACCAATGAGAAGTTATCGACCAAAATGACCCTCTAAAGTTAAACATGTGTTCTTCTTGCAAAACTTGTCATTTAATTCTAGTTAAGTCACTTGGAAGACAGTTGATATTGTAAATGTCATATTTTAAATTCATAAGGAAGGGGAAGGGGCAGACTCCTGTGATCAACCTAAACCTTTTCCATTGTTTGGAATTCTATTTTGTCCGAAAAGTTATGCTATCTGCAACTTCAGTCCAGCAGATACGATAAGTCAGGTTTTGTCAGAATGCCTACTCATTGCTGAGGCTCTCTTTTTAGCTCTATCTATTGTAAGATATGGTGAAGTTCCTGAGCATATCTAGTCCAATGGACACATGGTTATGCAAATCACAAAAGAGTTTGGAAGAGCTGTATATTCTCAAGATTGCAATGTAAAATAATTATAAAAATCCAAGTGACTCAAACTTATTTCAGTTGCCCTGTACAATTTTTTTTTAGTAAACCTTCACATTTATGCACTGCTTATCACCCACTTATATTTGAAGATGCTACATCATTCTAATTGATCGGTTATTCATTTCAATATATCTGTTGCAGCTCTCCAACTTAGAAGTCTGGTTTCAGAGGCCAAAAGATATCGTTCGGAAATTGTTGTCTGGAGATTTGGACCTTGGTATTATGGGCCTCGATACACTGAGTGAATTTGGACAGGTGAGTAGTAACTGCTAATATTGGATTGTACTTGGTTTGCTATAGGATTCACAGTTGTGTATTGTCTTTTTTCCCCTTAATTTAATGAACCTATCGGCGTTCTTTATTTTTACTTTTTTAGTATATGCCTTGGTATGCTCAGAGTTGTCAATTGATAATGATTAATGTGCTCCTACCTCAGTCATACTCCCACAGTAGGCAATTTCATTCTTATGTCTACAACATAAGTTCAACTTAATTTTGAGATCTAATACTCTTATAGTATGGCTCTCTAATTTAGTGCTGGCCATATGAGATGTAGTAGTTAATGATCGGTACTACTTGGCTGTATATGTCATATGTCCCTTTTATCATGTCAAAACCTACTGCCTTTTAGTTAATTGAAATGATAAAATGTTAGAAATATATTTTCTGAGCTGTTGTATGGCATAATCATTTTGGGTCTGTTTTTCCCCCATATATATTCAATGAAATCGAGTTGTTACTGAGTGAAGAATGGAAATTTTTTTACAGAGGATATGTTTCCATTCTTCTGCAGGGTGATGAGGATTTGATTCTAGTTCACGATGCACTTGACTATGGGGATTGCCACCTATCTATTGCGGTATGTAGTTGTCATTTTCTCACCTATCAGCCACCGGATGGGGTATACGTAATTTATCGGTTATCGTTGTGATTCTTTTTTGATACTCACACTTCATTAACTTTCAGATACCCAAGTATGGAATTTTCGAAAACATAAACTCGCTCAGTGAGCTAGCACAAATGCCTCAATGGACCAAAGAGAAGCCTCTACTAGTTGCTACTAGCTTCAATTATGTATGTTCCAAATTCTATATCTTCCATTTGTTTTATTTTTCCTTCACTTGTGGAAATGGCAAAAATTTCGGTTTGGAAATATCACAGCTAAAGCTTTTGGTTATTTATCCTGCTCAGCTTGGTCCTAAATTTATGAAGGAGAAAGGATTTGAACATGTTACTTTCTCCACAGCTGACGGAGCCGTGGAGGCAGCACCTGCGGTGGGCATTCTTCACAACTGTTAAATTCTCGATTATTTCTGTTTCATTGTGATATCCCCTTGGGATTTTTATCTCCCTTCATTTTATCCTTATGTTCTTTTTATGTTACTATGGTTATGTCATACATAGGTCTGTGCATTCACACGTCTCTTTATTCTGTATTACTATTCTAGCACACCATGATCCTCACGCTTTGAACGCCTTGCATCATGCCTTGGACTGAAAAAGTGTCATATAAAATGCAGTGAGAACAAACTATATATAAAGAACTTGTGTATTTCATATCCATTTCCAGTTTTAACAGTCTATCATGACACGAGATTATAAGTTATAACCCATATATTTTAATTTGATCCATATGAAGTCATTTTACATAGTAGCTCTCCAACCTAATATGCAAATACACTATGAGAAAGAGAAAGTGTCGAGATAAAAGCGGAAAGACTTAACAAAATATTCTTGTTTTGTTTGTGTCATCTGATGTAATTTTGACTTTGTTTCTTGGAACTCCTTTACTGGCTGACTGGCTGTATTCGTTGTTGTTTGTGGCGGACTTAACATCTTCTTGTTGTTTTAGATGGGCATAGCAGATGCTATTGTAGATCTTGTGAGCAGTGGAACTACCCTGCGAGAAAATAACTTGAAAGAGATTGAAGGTGGAATCATCTTGGAAAGCCAGGTAATGTCATGGATTTTAGTTTGAAATCATATTTTTCTTGCAAAACATGCGTTTACAATTTTACCTTTAAAACATCATTTCACGATAGAAGTGTTGAGATCTCACTCGCATGAAATATGCTACAGGCTGTCCTTGTTGCGAGCAAGAAATCTCTGATCCAGTGAGAAGGTGTTCTTGACACAACTCATGAAATTCTTGAAAGATTAGAGGCCCATTTGAGGGCAGCTGGTCAGTTCACGGTGGGCATCTTTATTGCTTGTTGATTAAATGTTATCTTCAGCTCTGTCTTTACACTTTTGATGGCAGGTAACTGCAAATATGAGGGGAGGTAGTGCAGAAGAAGTAGCAGAGAGAATTCTGAGTCAGCCGTCGTTATCTAGGTTGCAGGTAAGTATTTGCAGTTTTTTCATCTATCTTTGATTAGAGATAATAGACCATTGTTTTACTGGAAAAAAGGATTACACACCTTGATAATTAAAATAGCTATTCTTGTTCATTTTGTTTTGTTGTTAATGTATCACTATCTATATTAAAGCATTAAACCCTTGCTAAATGATGTTCTGCCAACAAATGTGAGAAATAGACGGTAGTTATACAAATGAGGTATGAGTAACAATAGGTTACACGTGAATCAAAGTCTGTACTTTGTAGTTGTGACTTGTTGATGAACTCACTGCTATAGGCCAATAGGGTTTCCTTTTTTCAGTTAAATGTGATATTGTGATGTATGCTTTTGCATATTTTATTCGTTCCTTCAGAAGTAAAGCCTGCCATAGAAGTTGTATCGTATACTTAGCGGGTTTCTCTTTTTTTTTTTCCCTTGAAACATCTGAAAAACACTTATAGCCTAGTTTCTTATGATTTTTGGAAATGGTGATAATTTTGAGATGATTAATTATCAATGGACAGGACTTTGATTGTATTGGGTCTTTTTAACTGGAAGTGTTTTTTATCAATGAATATGATGTATAAGTCTCAAGAAGATGTCTGATATGATCAGTAAAGAGTATTTATATATGTCAACTTCGATTGTAATGCAAGAGTCACTACTAAGATATTCACATGAATAACAGGGGCCTACAGTAAGTCCAGTTTTCTGCAAACGTGATGGAAAAGTCACATCTGAATACTATGCAATAGTTATTTGTGTACCTAAGAAGGCACTTTACAAGTCTGTTCAGCAGCTGAGAGCAGTAAGACACATTTACTTCATTTATGTTCCTTCCTATAAATTTAATCAATCACTGTGTTGGCTTCACTTACTCAATAATCCCAGAAGGGGAGAGAAAAAAAGACGAATTTGGTTTAGTTAAATCGAAATTGAAGATGAATTCGGTTGAAGAAAAAGAAGGATTAATTGCTGTAGTGTATACTTGGGACGACAAGCACTTAATCTCCTTGCCGTCATAGGAAGCGAGAGTTGCTTATGTTAATAAATATATAGGAGGAAATGATCTTTCTATGGTTCTTGTTGACTAATTATTATGATATTCCAGATAACTGGAGTATTACTAAGATCCCTCCTACAAGACTGGCCTCCAGATTTGAGATCGAGCAGAGTAAGAAAACAAATCAACCTTTGCGCCGACTTGATTTGGCTACTCATGGCATAAGGGCTAAGGTATTGAGGAGGAAGAGGAGGCTGATGGAGGAGGAAGAAGATTGACAGCAATATATGAAGTTGAAATTGGAAGATGCAGAAAAAACAAGAATGATTATATTGATTGATCTTAAGCTCTCCAAGGACTGCAAATTTGCATGATATGTGCTTCAAGTTTTAGGTGCTGGATGGAACCACAAAAGTTTTAGATTCAAGTTTTGAACCATGCATGCATATTAGATTCATACTCTGAGATTTAGGTGTTACGATCCAAGTCGCCATATGCAAAAACATAACGACAATTTAATTCTTGGCAGAAATTTTGTGTGGATCAATGATTTTTTTTTTTTTCAACAGGTCCTAGACCTGTCTGTTAACTGGAAAATTGATAATAATAAAAAAACGAAACACCAAAGCAATTTGCCAAGCAATGCTAGATTTGCCTCCTTGATTCTTCTGATATTCACACCTCCTCTAGAATTGCATACTGTCTTCCATTTCACAAGATTAATCATCTTTTTATTATGTGACTTACCTGACAAGATATCAATTCAAAAATAAGTGTCTTGATTTTCTTAGTAACTCGAGCAAGAGATAAAAATAACTAGAAGTAATACTCCGGTTTCGCCAGATGCTCCTGATCAGGTTAATGCCCGTTTCTTTTCCCCAAAGGAATCTCTGTTTCTAAGAGGTGGGTCTCCTTTTAATAAAGCTCAACAACATGAATCAAAACCGATTCTTTTCCTTGAAACTTGCACTAGGGGCAATCCTAATTGGCAAGATATCGTTTTCCCTATATCCCACACCACATCAATAATCTCAACATTACCAACACTACATATTAATGCAGCTTCCCAAATTAATTTTACCCTAGAAATCAGTTCAAAACACCATTATAATGTAGCTTTAATAACAGGACTTGGTGGCAGGACAAAAAAAGAGCAAAGTGTCGAATGTAAACTGTAACATTTGTATTACCTGGTCTTCAATACAACTAGAGAAGCAATTCATCTTCCCCCTGTCAGCAGCCTTCTTGAAAGTCCTATAAAGAGCCTCCACAACTAAAATAAAGAGAGAAAGCAAGATGGAGACGCCTGGTCTTATCTTCAACCACTCCTCGAAAAAGACTGCAAAATAAAATTGTGGTTAGACCTGTAAGATCTCCTCTCCACCTTCCCCCTAAGGTCAATCCATAGTCCCATGAATTCAAATCAACATAATTGTAGGCTTTAGGTAGCTTAATGAATAAGCTCATTTCCTGCCAAAATTTCCAGAATCTGCATCCCCCCTTCCCTCTGTTGCTTGCAAGCAACGATACAACCAAAATACACAACGGTCAACAGTATGGGGAAGAGAGAACGAGAAGATTAATTCATTATTGTAAACAATATAAGTTTCCCGCCATTATTGTGATCACTTTTGAGCACTAGAACTGAGGTATCTCATGGTTGGGAAAACTTGGGCACTAGTGAAGAAATGGACGATCAAGGCAACTGAAAGCAACCAAGGGGCGAAGGAGGAACAGCAGTCCTAATCGATTATTAATGGAGCACGTCCAAAGCGGCCCAAATAAAAAAAAGCCCAAAAAAATCTAAATCTCACGTTCTCTCTCTACCTCTGGTGTCTCTCTCTCACGTTCTCTCTCTACCTCTGGTTTCTGCAGCATCATCATCATCCTCTTCCTCCGCTGCAACAGCACCCCCTTTACCTTTACCTCTACCTCTTCCAACAGGTCCAACAACAGCAGCAGCAGCTCCACCAATTGTCGTTGCAGACCTATCAGGCAAATCAGGTGCTGCTCTTGCAGGTCCAATATCAAACTTTGGAATCAATTGTTGTCTTCTTCCTCTATCTATCTTTTCATCTCTTTCATTCTGATTTCTAAGTGAGTGAGTGAGAGAGAGAGAGAGAGAGAGAGAGAGAGAGAGAGAGAGAGAGAGAGAGAGATTGATGAGAATAATAACAATGAGCACTCATCTTCTCTTCGAGAATTACTATAAACCATTCCCTCTTTCTTCTTTATTTCCATTTTCTAATGAGTGTTCAAAGAAAAAAACAATTCATCAATTCAGAACACTTATTACTACCCAACAATCTTCTTCTTCATCTTTAACATCAGAGCAACAGCAACAACAGCAGCAGAAGAAGAAGAAGCAAAATGAGTTGTGGTTGTACAATACTATGAGTAGACAGAAAGAAGTGTTTAAGCCTAAAGAACCTGGTAAAGTGGGGATGTATGTTTGCGGCGTAACAGCATATGACCTTAGCCACATTGGTCATGCTCGTGTTTATGTTGCCTTTGATGTTCTCTTCAGGTACTCTCATTTTTGTTGTTTAAGAACAATTTTTAATTAAAGTTTTTATTTTCCTGAGCTATTATAGTGTTAGTAGAATTGGCTATTATTCTATTTTTATCACTGGTTGTATTCTTTAAAATAAATATCTGAAAAGTCTTCAATATGTTTTACGTCTATCTCGAAAAACATTGTGTATATATAAAGACTAAATGACAACTGCCAAAAAAATGTACTGTGCAGTGTGAAGTGTAAACTAAGATCTCATATTGGTTCCGAGTTCAACTCCTATGAATGAATGTGCACATCAAACAAAATCCAGTTGAATAGTATGAAACATAAAATTGTAATCGAATACAATCGGATGAGATTTAGAACTAACTGTGCAAAGTGTGAATGTATTTTTATTGCAAAACAAATTATCAGATTAGTTCAGAATCAAATTCCCATAGATGAAACTTCTTAAAGAATGGAACCTAGTTAAGAGAAAGCACCCGCAGTTGGAATTAAACAGAATAATAAAGTCACAGTTGGCACACAAAGAAAGAAAGAAGATATAAATATTAAATTAAATATTACATAATTAACAAACCACTAATAAGCAGGTACCAAATTCTTAATCAAACTCATGATTGGGATGCAGATATGCTATATTGTTGGCTCAATCCAGATTGGGGCAGGAACAATCATATCCCCGATCATTAGATAATGTGGTTCAACGGTACCATTTTCCAGGTTGTAGACCCCCATGTCTGCGGTCCAGCTCCTTCTGGTACCTCATCATGGACGCGTCGGGAATATTTATCAATGTAATCATCTGTGAAGTAGATGTGGTTTGGCTTGCACTCGGGGAAATCTGAAGGGTAAAGGGATATAGATGTGTTATCACCAAGAAACAAAGCACGTCCACCTAAGCTCTTCACCTCAACCCACTCACCCCGAGTTAGATCCAACCTGAAGACTTTGAATCCACAAGTACGATGGTAGTTTCTGTCGTCCTTTAAAATATGGCAATCGCTTATAACCTGCAACAAGTCCCCAGATGATTCCACGATGTACTTCCTGCTTCCATAAATCGACTGCGGTGCAATCACTGACACTTGCCGGAGAGATTATAGTGTCAGTAGAATTGGGAGTACTACATATTTGATTGTTGCTTGTATTTTTATGTGTTATTTGAAATTATCCAAGTTAGTTGTCAGCAGATTTTAATTTTTTTTGTGCAAGTCCAAACACTTCCCACTAACTAATACAACTTTGTTTGGTAACTAGGCAGATACTTGAGACATTTGGAGTATAAAGTTTTATATGTTCGCAATGTCACTGATGTAGATGACAAGGTGAGTCATTGCTTGCTGGGATATTATGATATCATTGGGGAAATGCTTTTTCTATGTTCAATCTCAGTTTGCTTGATATATCAATTCAAGTTTTGCGGAGTTGAATTTGCTGCGTATATGTGTCATACAATTTGATGCCTACACTCATCTCATTTACGACTCTACGTATTGCATGCCAAATATCAAATAAAAATCATTTTGCAGAGAATAACATCATGGTAGTAAGAGTTTTATGTTTATGAGATTGGGCGTTGATGGAGTAGTTGAGGGAGTTTGCTTTTGATAACCTTTTTTTTTGTTGGAATGAATTGTTGTATTACTTCGTGATTCTGATTATACTCTTCTTTTCCCCTGTTTGTGTGAATCTGGCATTCTTGGGCTATTGATTGCTTTTAATATATTATATCGTTACCAATCATAAAAGAGAATATTCATTACTTTGAAATGGCAATTTATGGTTTGTTTTGTATGTATTTCCATGTATAACATGAAGTGAAGCACTTTCATAATCTATAAGGCCAGCCTTAAATTCATCATACACATACAACAACTCAATAGTTTAGAGGAAATATATACTGAAAACTTCAAGTATCATGTTCCTTTTTGAGGTTTTGTAATATGGAGAAAACTTGTAAATATAGAGAATAGTTGTAAATTCGCATGATCTTCCTTCTCAAAACACACGCATGTGTGTGTGTGTGTGTTTTTTTTATTGGTAAAGACAGTCTATCAATAAGAGAGAAAGCAAATACAGAGGTAGGATGAGGTGTCTTATCAGAGAAATGAATAGATTCATAGCAGAAAAGAATTAGCCAAGCCATCTATAGACATAATACAGACCCGGTAAAAAGACAAAATATCACCTAAGCCATCTATAGACATAATACCAACCCGTCTAAACACAAAATGTTCAGAAGGAATTCTACGGGTCTCCATGTTCACCTTAGACTATAAAAAAAAAACGCTTTCAATCTCCACGATTATCTCTTCCTTTCCAACCAAATTCATGTCAAGATTAAGCATTCTCCACAGTCTACTTCCCCTTGAAGAGGGGACTTTCCTTGACCAAGAAGCTATAATCTTTGCCGACATAGGACAAATCGAGACTATATTGACAAATCTTAGTGGGTAAATATATTTCAGTTATAAAACCTTACAACTGTGCATAAAACCCTCTACTTTTACACTAGGCATTGGGTTCGTTTTTTTCTTTCTTGCCATCGTAAGGTGAGAGCCACGAGTTCATTTTACCTCATATATCAAACTTTGACAGTTTCTGAAATTAGGCCAAATGAAGAGGAGTGAAAAATAACCAAGAAGGGTGAAAAATTACGTACTATAAATTCTGTAATATCTGCAAAAATATTATCAGAATATTACGTTTGAGCACATAACTGAATGAAGTGACCCCCCCCCCCCCCCCCCCCCCCCCCTCTCTTCAGAGAAGATTTGGTAAACAATATGCCATTGTTTTCGACAATTCTTACAGGCCGTCTAAAGATCCTTGTAAACCTGTCACAAGAATCTACGCCAATGTTATTGCCTATTGGTAATCCCACCCAGAAAGAACAACGAAGAATACATTTAACTGTACAAACGATTTGAATGCTCATACACTTACAGTGCCATACAACTTTTTAAAATTCACCAAATTCACTTCCATCAACTACGCGAGCAATAATCGCTCAGGTGTCGGAAGGCTGTTTCTGGTCTGTAGGGGCTATACCACTATAGAGCGAAGCTCGTTCACAACATCACATCATACCATGGATTCTTTTAACCAGGTTAAGTATTTGGTGTTTCGCTCATTATTCACTATCCCAGCCATGTACAAATTCCTGACGATATTCCTCCCAATACCCTGCACGTGCACTTCATCTGCAACCAAAACACCATAAGATTAGGCATGATATGAAACATCACATGCACTGAAAAGAGAAAATGTAAAGAATTATTACTCTAACTAGTTCACTCTCGCTACTTTCAGATCCTTCATTTTACAAGGAACTACTTTCAGGTATATACATCATTGGGATTTGCTTTTACTAGATTGGTCCTTCACATGTAGCTAGCTGGTTGATTATCAAGATCACAAAAACATACTAAAAAGTATATCTTTAGCAAAGTGATATGGTTGATGTTAGCTGATCGAATATTCAAAAATAACTAGGCATATTTTACAATAACAAACTTGTTATTCATGAGTAAAGTAAGGTTCGTGTGGTGGACTGGTGTCCACAACTTGTTCCTCTTCATCCGATCGGAGTATAATTGGTTGTGTTGGTGCCCATGTGGCCGTCTCTAGGGCTTTCTATTCACAGAGGTTGCCACCTCAAATTGATGAGTGCTTTATCAACATTTTTTTGTTGAATATATTAGTAATAGATTAGTCATATGAGGAAGACATTACACTCTGCATATGGACATAGATAAAAATCCCGAGAACTAGAAAAGTGAACGTATGGCTGGGACATACTCTTGATGGACCCTGGATATGGCTGGAAATTGCTGGGACATTCTCGTTAATATCAATCAAAGAAATGAGGCTCTGGATATGGCTGGGACAAACACCATTTCTCCACCATCAAGAGATAGAACTTAAGTCATATCACACTAGGAGCTGCTGTAATCTCATAGATTATTCTGTATGTTACCTCGTAATAGACTATTACTGTAGAGAGCTAAAATCTATTTTATCCCCTTACTTTGCAACCGGAATTTGTCCACCACTGCTCTAAGTTACACTCTTGAAAAAGTTTGAGGTGCATGTTTTCAGCTTTCATATGTTGCATATTATAATGTATACAGGCCTTGATCATTTTCTTTATTAATCAGACTTTATCATTTCTTAATTGAATGAAGATGTTGCTTTTAATTCCTTGTCTAATAGTTTGTAAAGTAGACTTCTTTACAATGGTTTTAAAGTTATCATCCTTTGTATGGATTTTTTTTATAGTATGCAATTCAGAGAACCTGATTTCTACACGTTTTGCATATGTCTAGATAATTGCTAGAGCAAATGAATTGGGAGAGGACCCTTTGAGCTTAAGCAGACGCTACTATGATGAATTCCATCGTGATATGTCGTATCTTCAGTGCCTATCTCCTTCTGTTGAACCACGTGTGTCTGATCATATGCCTCAGATCATTGCTATGATCGAACAAGTAAGAACCTTAATTCTATGTAATTGTTTCATAAGTGATAAGCTGTCGGCATGCTTAAGTTTAAAAACTGTAGGAATTGACATGTCACACACAGCAAGCATGCAACCTTTTAAGATGCATGATTCTCATATATTATATTTTCCATAAAATGAGAATTTTCTTTATTGTTCAAATGTGTATAACCAAGGATAAGAATGAAAAACAATTCCTATCATGAATGAGGCTGCATGAAGCTGTGTGTACACCCTGGAATGTCATTATTGGTCTGTAGATATGTCACTATAAATGACTAGGTTTTGAGCTCTTTTAATAGACATGGGTGGTTGAAGAATCAATGTTTTTGGCTGATCCTAGAGAATAATTAGTAGATTAGGTGTAACTGAATTCCTAATTAGGGTTAAAATTACAAGTCACTTTTTGCCAAAATGTGTAACACATTAAATTAAACAAAACATCTGCTGATTGTGGGGGCATGGAGAAGTAAAACATTGTAACATCAACTGGGACACTAATTGTTCCTTGGGGGAGGTGGTACGGAAGGGAGGGGTTGTACTGTTCCTTTTTAGTACTTTTCTCATTGGTCTTGTTGATAAGAGATGTGAGATATTCTTCTTTAGTACTTTGCTTTGGTGGAAGGCTTATTATGTTACGAGGGGTGTTCTATTTGGGTGCTTTGGGTTTCTCTATGATGTTGATCGTTTGGTAGCTTTCTTTGTACTTGCAGGCCCTCAGCCTAATTTTGTCTTTAGTAAGATTCGTCATTACCGAAAAAAGGAAGTAGATAAATGAAACATAGAGGGAGAGTCTTATTAAATTAAGGATGAAGCTTACAGAAACATCAGAATCACCAAACTAACCCAAGCCTAAGCTTTTACAGTGACAAATTCCGTCAGTTGAACACAATAATTACGAAAGATATACTCCAACTCATGAAAATTGCTTCCACATTAGAGTCATGTTGTTTATTATGTTGATGGCGTGTTTTCCTCCTTATAACATCCTCCATTTATTTCCATCAATTATTCCCACATTGCACATTTCAAGTGCAATGTGGAATAACGTAACCTTACATTCATATTGTATATGGCTCTCCATTGCGTTGAATTGCGGGTAATCCAATCTCTGTTGGGGAAGCTTAACGCAATCCCCAGACTGAAGGACAAACAGACCATGCAAAAATATGTAGGAACAGCTTTGTCGTGATTACTACATCTAGAAATACATTCTAAATTTAAACTCAGTTACCCACTTCCTTGGTTGGACTTGTCTTGATATCTCTGTTTACTTGTCTTGATATCTCTGTTTACATTAAAATTTTGCTGAGTAATGGCCCTTTGTCAGATAAACTAAATTTACCTTCTCCCCGAAAATGTTCGATTATCAAAAATCTTCTCCAGCTAGGAGCACAAGTTCAATTGTCTGTGCACAGTCTCTTTACAGCCTGTTCGGGTTCTTGTGTTTGGATATGCTCCAAATCTACTAGTCATAGTTGCAGAGGTAGCCAGAGAAATTAAACTGATTCATGATTTGCAAATTGTCTGTGTGAAAAATTAAATCTTCATCACTTATAGGACCTCTGGAAGCTGCAAGATTGTCAGATTTCTTTTTGATCAGTTGAAGATACTAAAGAAAAAGTATCAGTCTACCATTCGAAGTTGAACTTCAATCGCATAACATGATAACAAGACATTGAAGCAAAATGCTATTCACCATCATGATGGATGAAGTGATTCAAAGATCATAGCATTGCACCAGAACAGAGAGTGTTGATATCTACGAGTCTATTCACCAATAATTGTAGTTTTGAGATTATCTTGACCATCAATTTTGAAATTTGCTGGAGTCATCAAAGAAATTAGAAGATCTTTATTCTGAAAACTGAAAGAAAGAGTCTTGCACAGTATTTAGTTTTCTTTCATTAGCTTTATGGAATCAAAGGGCTGATATTTGAAATAGGATCACTATGCCTTTGGAAGCCATGATATTAAAATAAAATATTTGGAAAATGAGAAAGTAGCAAATTGGAAGGGTGACCAAGAAAGTTGAATCTTCAGGAAGAAAGATTAACAGAGAAGATTAATCAATTGTTTGAAGGAAAACTAGTAAATTTGACAAAGAGGTATTGGGACTTAGACAACTAATGAAATTTACACAAATTTGCAGGAATAACAAGTTTCAAAACATTTAAAATTCTGTACAAATTTGCAAAATAAAATAAATTAAAATAAAAATAACAAAAAAAATTCTTGAAAGACTGAATCTGCACAAAGTTGCAGATTGGTTTTCTACAAGTTGAGTTCCTGATATGAAAAGAATGATACAAAGGAAGTATAATTTTGAATCTAATGAATACAACCAGATGATGGGACTGTTTGTGAGTCCAACACTCCAACTTACATGTGTGGTTAGGTGTGGGCCTAACTGTGTGTCCTGTGATTTCCCTAAGGGGGAGTGGAAATTAAGTGGGTCCACTCCCGTGTTCGGTTTCGTGTGCATACCATTGATCTGGTTGATCTCCATTCTTCTAGCCTCCTTCTACAAGTTTGAACTTTTAGAAACATGTTACCAACAGGGCCATGTGACCTTCCATCCTCTAAATTTTTGCTAAGCCTGCACAAAATCCAGATGGATGGATAAGATGTGCACCACGAAGGAAATGATCAGAGATAGTAAAAAATTCTACACTTCACCTTAAACCTTAGCCAGAAACTCCGAAAGTTTACCTCCTATTCTTTCTCTAAATCATTGCAAGTTTGGACATTGTTTCAAAGAAACATCCAATGGATTGTTGATCGAAGTGTTGCTTCAACTTTTGTCTAAGATCTTGGAGTACATAATTATTTTGGCACTTTGTTTTCAGCTGAAATTCGATTATCTAAGAAGGGGCGCGCTTTCTTGTTTAATGTGATTCTGGTGGGATTCCATTATGTACTGGATAAATAGGTCTGTGCTTTCTTTGTTTATTGTGGATTGATATGAGGTTCATTGCTTGTAGGATTGTGTCTATTACTTTTGTAGTCCATCTTCTTCTACTTCCATTTTGGTTAGTTTAAACACATCTACATCGATATATTCCGGTTTAGCGATCAAGAAAGAAAGGAGCAAAAGAGAAGATCTTACGGAACTGGAGATGATTTTAACATCCCCTAAATATGATTTTAATGTCACGAGTATATTCCGGAGATAGCCCTGACCCTTTTTCCCGATCACAAGAACTGGAAGAAATCCACTATCAACACTTGTAAAGAAGAGAAGGGAAGGTCTAGATGGAGGATCCTCAACACTTCTACTGCTGTATTAATTTTTTAGTACGGAGTATTAATTATTAAAGAAGAGAGGGGATCCCTGCTTGGTTCCCAAGTATATTTGTATGTTATGTCATTTTAAGAGGCATTTGTGATCTGTAGAGGCCAGGTTGTGGTATAGCTTTAGGTTGTGACAATAGTGAGTTATATAGATGCCAATCTGTCATTATTTTCCATATGATTAATCTTCGTTGTTGGTTAATCTTGTATGAAGTCTCGTTTCTCACTTAATTATTTGTACTTATCTGAGTATGATATCTTCATGTGCTTCTGCGCTAATAAGAAATTTCTGTTGTTGAATTCTCATGAATATGTATTCTTACTTAAAGTTCCCAGTGTAAATTAGTGTATTGTCAATGCGATCTAAAATATTTTTACAAACCTGACATTGAAGAAACGTCTTTATGAACTATACTTAACTGATAGAGGGCAACCATACCCCAGAACCTGGCCCTCTATTTCTCTCATCAACTTTACTCGTATGCTGGTCTATGAGATGCATTCCATTTCTGCTTGCTTCTCTAGAAAATCTTTTCAGGAAATCTTATTAGTTTAGTTGGCGAATCATACACAACATAAAAATCAAAATGCTTTTCTTACTTTATTTGTATCTGGTCCTATTGATATGATTGTGTAATCAATTATAGACATACATTGACTTTGATTGGCTTGATTTTTTGACAGATTCTTGATAATGATTGTGCCTATAGGGTTGATGGCGATGTTTACTTCTCTGTAGACAAATTCCCTGAATATGGAAGGTTATCTGGGCGAAAGTTGGATGATAATAGAGCGGGTGAACGGGTGACTGTTGATTTGAGGAAGCGAAATCCTGCTGATTTTGCTTTATGGAAGGTGAGTCGGTTCATCAAACACTACTATATATGAGATTTAGGGTTTGTAGTATTGATTATTGATGTACAATATTATTTCTTGATTATTGAAGGGGCACACTCAATCTTTGTCGTAATCTCAAGTGATGGCATGTGTTAAGGGTCAATTTTTAAGTGAACTCTCAGTTTAACACAATGAATAGATTCTATAAATGAAAAAAACTAATAGAAAACAATATCTTATTCAATCTTATTTACCAACAATAATGCTTAAAAATAAATGGACTAAAAATGGTTTTTGAAACTTTGAATATGTAAATTGGTATGAAAGAATATCACTTGACAATATAAAGAAGTGATCTCTGATGGATTTATTTATATACGAAAACAGATCTGTTGATCGTAGTTTACAAGTTAAAATGGTTATAAAGAATTTGACTATAGGTCTCTTATGAGTCAGAGAACTTACTACATGGTAGAAAATATTGTAGGTACTCATGTATGCTATGATTGTAAACACATTTTAGCCTACAGAGCCGATCAAAAATAGAAAATTATTCAGGTTACACATGCTATATAAAACATGTGGAGTTTTACATTGTGGTAAAATGTATAACTGATATAACAGAAAAATTGGAAATAGATTTATTAAAATTAGTCTAAGCAAATATTTTCTGATGAATCAATATATACTGGCAGACCAGTGGATCTTGTCTTACCAGTTTGAAAGTTCTGAAAAAAGATGAATAAAAGGCTTTGTGTAAAATGTTTGAGGGGGTTAAAACTCAAAAATGGAAGTACTGACGCAAACAAGTTCCTAGAGGTTTTTGAATCGAGAATAGAAAAGGGAAGAAATCAGAGGTTCTCGTACATTACAATGGTAAAAACCTTTGGGACAAGTACAACCAATCAAAGAAAAATCTTTCTGCTTATAAATGCACTTTGCTTAAGAAGCCACGCTTTCACATTTCAGATAAATAAGAAAAAAAGGTCTGAGATGACCTTTTTGTTTGAATAAAGTAGTATTATATGTAATATATAGTGTGTTGGAGAACACACTACGATCTAAATTAAAATCAGGATAAGTCAATAAACTGCAAAGGTAAATTTGTCCCATATACCAGTAAAGACATCAAAGCTAATTGCCCTCAGGATAGGTGTGATGTAGGCCCAGTTCTAGGCCATAGACATCCCTGACAAAATCAAGGTCTCTAACACAATTTCCCTTCATATGTTGATATTTCATATTTGTGAAATGCAACTAACAGCTTTATTTATTACCTGCAGTCTACAAAGGAGGGAGAACCTTTTTGGGAGAGTCCGTGGGGTCCTGGGAGACCAGGATGGCATATCGAGTGCAGCGCAATGAGCGCAGCTTATTTGGGATACTCTTTTGATATACATGGTGGAGGAGTGGACCTTGTGTTTCCTCACCATGAAAATGAAATTGCTCAGAGTTGTGCTGCTTGTAACCAGAGCAATATACGCTACTGGATTCACAATGGATTTGTCAATAACAATAATGAGAAAATGTCTAAGTCATTAGGGAATTTCTTTACAATCCGGCAGGTAATAATGAAGTTTATATAATCTGTTTTTATTATCTATTATTTTAATAGTAGTGTGAAAAAGTTGGCTATTTGGTATTTGACAGTTTGAGCATCTTCCAAATGCAGTATAAGATATCTTATTGAAGGACATTTACCCTGTGATCTTATCAGGTTATAGACCGTTATCATCCACTGGCTCTAAGGCTATTCTTGATGGGGACACACTATCGATCTCCTATCAACTACTCAAGTGCACAGCTTGAAAGTGCATCAGACCGTGTTTTTTACATATATCAGGTACCACTTTTTTTAACCCCCAGGTCTTAGGAACTTTTAAAATTCTATAGCGCAAAATCCTTTTCAACCGGGAGCAGTGGGACATTCTGAAGGTATTGGTCTACAGTATGTCAGATCTGACATTGTTGTAAGCCGAAAATCATCAGCTTTCCAACTCCAGTTGTAAAGATACCTTAGAAATTTGACTGAAAGTATTAGTGTCCCTAACTCATCAATGAACTCTATAGTACATTTTAGATTCCTGACGAATCTATTGGAAATATGCATTACTAGAAATAATTAATAACTGTGAATTAATTTCTCGAACGAAAGTAATTCTTTTTCGCTTTGATTTTTGCTAAAAGTTCTTCCCAAATACTTTATAACAAAAGCTAATAGTTTCCATTTATTGTGCATGGCATAAACCAATTTCTGTTCAAAATGGCCATTGATTTTATACAACTTCTGAAGAACGCCACGTTTGATATAAGTTATTAAGTATTCCAAAAGATTAAGCTCGAGTGGCACAGAAAATAAATTTTGATTTTCCTTGTCAAACTCTTCTATAATGAATTAAGTTTTTCAAAAATATTATGGTGGTGCCCTAAGATCTTAGGTATTTTAAATGCCAAGATTGAAAAATTCCTATAGCAACAAAGAGGTTTATTTGATCAATTATGTCTGGATAATCACTGAGGTGGATGTGGTACTTTTGTATAAATGGTTGTGGAAATTTGGGAAAGAAATGGGCACTTTGTGGTCAAACACATTTCCAAGACAATTATGGGGTACCTTTTGTATAATTGGTTGTGGAAATTTGGGAAAGAAATGGGCAGTTTTGGAAACAGTTGAACATATTGTCCAAGACAATTATGGGTACAGGGTATGGGATGGTACTCCAAGGAGGTCAAAGGATAATGCGGCTGCTCATTATGGAAGCGTGTGACGAACTGTCTACATGTTGGTAATGGCCAAAAACTATTTTATGGAATGATGTGCCTTGATTGCGCTCTTAAGCTACGGTTCCCACCAGTTTAGGGTAATACATAATGTAAGAATGACAGTCAGTCAGTTAGTAGTATGGAATGAATGGGTGCAACTGTGCAAGAATGGGAGTATGGAACAATAATGCTGAGAAAAGAAGGTGGAGTTGTCAGACCATTCCTTTCACTGTCAAGGTATCCATGAGGCCATTGAAGCAAGGACGATTCAGGAACTGCAAGTAGGTGTACAAGAGTTTCTAGTTGCAGAACTATGGATTGCAGAGATCCATCAAAATATAGCTGTTTTGTCTGGACTTTGAAGCGGGGTAGAATCTCTACCTGTGATAAAGGGTTATGTTTATGGCCAGCAGATGGGTGGTATGTTTAAGAGGCAAAAGAGACAATTCAACACCTGTTCCTGGAGTGTAATATGGCTAGCTTCATCTGGAGATGGGCAATTAATTCGTCTTATAGCCAATTGACTCTTAATAGGGATATTGGTGACATATTATAGAGTGGAAATGGCACAATTTTTCATTGGTGAAAGATAGTCTGAAGAGTGCTATTTCATGCAGTGTGTTGGGAACTCTGAATGGAGAGAAAAAGGAAAAAACATGTATGTGAAATTCTCAGTGCTGCTCAAGTCCAAAAATATGATCTGGAATTGGTTCTGGGATGTTAGGCTAGATCAATTCATAGCCAAGTTGGAGGATATGAGTGAAGCACTGAAGCGTATCTTCAAAATGTTGTACTTTCGCTGGGTTAGGGGATAATCTTCTAGTCTCTTTTTAGCCTGTGAATCCTCCCCTTTTCCCCCCACCCACACACAAATGCATAGATATTAATAATCGAATACTGCAGTCTCCACCTTCTGTTGGCTATCCTTGGATATTCTCATGGAAGTCTTTATTTGGTTTTTGTGACCATTTAGTTAAATATTGACGAAATTCAGTGTTACTGGATGATATGGATATTTCTTTAAACAGTAAACATTGATGTATTTTTATCAAATTTGTGCAGACACTACATGATTGTGAAGAAACCTTAAAGCAGCGTCAAGAAGCGAACTCTAAGGACTTGATCCCTGATGCTATACAAAGTTGCATTGATAAATTTCGTAATGATTTTAAGATATCTATGTTGGATGATCTTCATACTTCTGTTGTTTTGGCTGCAATGTACGACCCACTGAAGACCATCAATGATCTGTTACACACTCGTCAAGTACTGCTTCTGACCTAAACTAATTTATTGCTTGGAACTTTATATGTATAGGCTTGTAATGGAATTCTTATCATTCCATTCGTGTGATTCTTGCAGGGAAAAAAGCAGGAACTGCGTATTCATTCCCTTTCAGCTCTAGAAAAGGAAATATGGAGTGTTCTCTCCATCCTCGGCCTGATGCCATCAAGTTATGCCGAGGTGGGTTATACCTACTGGAAGTTAGGTCAGAAAATGCTGGCATGTTTTTAATATTCTGTGTTATACAATAAATTTTGTTTCAATCTTCAGGTTCTGCTTCAATTGAGAGAAATGGCTTTAAAACGAGCAGGACTGCTAGAATACGAAGTTTTGGAGAAAATCGAAAGAAGGAATTATTATAGAAAAACTAAGGATTATAAAAATTCAGATGAAATCAGAAAGGAGTTGGCTGAAGTTGGGATTGCGCTAATGGATGATCCTACTGGAACATACTGGAGACCATCCGTGCCTCTTGCTCTACAAGAACAGGTGGCAACTCCTCATTGAAGCATTGCCAACTCTGTTATTACGCTGGATCTCTTCAAAACATAACTAGATCAAACATGAAATATACATTGAGACTTGAGATACAGCCGTGTAAAGCTGTTTATGTTATTTTTTGAAGACAAAAAAAGAAAATAAAGCTGAGAAGGAGATTATGTCTGCAAGTAAAGTGGTCATATGGTGAGTGGTGACCATAATTGTAGAAAGCATAGTTACTGTTGCCATTCTGGCAGTTGCAATTGGTATTATATAATATACAAGTGTCATTCTTTCGCATTTTTCATACCTTATATCACTTTTTATATAATTGGCCGTCAAATATTGCAGAACCACGTCATGAGTCACTTGAGTAGACTCTTGGTACTCTTGAGTCTTGACCACCATTGCATGCCATTTATGCTGAGCATACCTATCATGAAGGTTTGGTTTGGCCCAACTTTTCTCCATTGCAACCTCGGCGTCATAGGCTCATTGGACAGCATTTCTTCATATGTGGTGTAAGGTTGCGTACGTCTGACCTTTTCTATTCCCCACAATAGCAGGAGCCCTGTGCCCAGAATAGCCTAGACCTTTTGTACCATATTCTCAGCATGTATGTTGGGCGTATAATGTGTTTGAAGTGAAATCACGAATCAAAGTTTGCAGCATCAGTAGCATCAGTGGTGCAAAAAGAAAATGTCGAAATTAACAAGACTGTATAAGGTGCAAGCAAGTTGGTGATCTCTGACTCGCGAGTTTTGTATAAGGTGCAAGCAATTTGATGACCTCGACTCGCAAGTTTCATCTAACGAACAATATCCTTCCAAGCTCACACAAACTACTGAAAGATTCAAAGAAATATTAATGGGAACAACAGTACTTCACATATTCATCAATCACACAATTTACATTGGAACAAAAATCAGTTTCGTTGGTGCTTTTGGCAACTGTGCACCTGGATAGACTTTTGATCAATTTAAGATGGTTGAATTGAAGTTGAAACTATAAAAATTACCAATTAATTAAGAACATCAAATAGAAGTACGTTCATTCATATTATAAAACCACAATCATTAGACAAACTGACAAATAAACCCAATCTCAAAGGAGAGAAGACTTAACAGACACTAAAACTAGTAAAACTTGACAACTGACTGACACTACTATTACTTAGTAATAACACCCCCACCATACTTAATTATTACTGCATTAAACCGTTTAAACTAGCGTCCGCTTAAGCTCAAAGGGTCCTCTCCCAATTCATTTGCTCTAGCAATTATCTAGACATATGCAAAACGTGTAGAAATCAGGTTCTCTGAATTGCATACTATAAAAAAATCCATACAAAGGATGATAACTTTAAAACCATTGTAAAGAAGTCTACTTCACAAACTATTAGACAAGGAATTAAAAGTAACATCTTCATTCAATTAAGAAATGATAAAGTCTGATTAATAAAGAAAACGATCAAGGCCTGTATACATTATAATATGCAACATATGAAAGCTGAAAACATGCACCTCAAACTTTTTCAAGAGTGTAACTTAGAGCAGTGGTGGACAAATTCCGGTTGCAAAGTAAGGGGATAAAATAGATTTTAGCTCTCTACAGTAATAGTCTATTACGAGGTAACATACAGAATAATCTATGTGATTACAGCAGCTCCTAGTGTGATATGACTTAAGTTCTATCTCTTGATGGTGGAGAAATGGTGTTTGTCCCAGCCATATCCAGAGCCTCATTTCTTTGATTGATATTAACGAGAATGTCCCAGCAATTTCCAGCCATATCCAGGGTCCATCAAGAGTATGTCCCAGCCATACGTTCACTTTTCTAGTTCTCGGGATTTTTATCTATGTCCATATGCAGAGTGTAATGTCTTCCTCATATGACTAATCTATTACTAATATATTCAACAAAAAAATGTTGATAAAGCACTCATCAATTTTAGGTGGCAACCTCTGTGAATAGAAAGCCCTAGAGACGGCCACATGGGCACCAACACAACCAATTATACTCCGATCGAATGAAGAGGAACAAGTTGTGGACACCAATCCACCACACGAACCTTACTTTACTCATGAATAACAAGTTTGTTATTGTAAAACATGCCTAGTTATTTTTGAATATTCGATCAGCTAACATCAACCATATCACTTTGCTAAAGATATACTTTTTAGTATGTTTTTGTGATCTTGATAATCAACCAGCTAGCTACATGTGAAGGACCAATCTAGTAAAAGCAAATCCCAATGATGTATATACCTGAAAGTAATTCCTTGTAAAATGAAGGATCTGAAAGTAGCGAGAGTGAACTAGTTAGAGTAATAATTCTTTACATTTTCTCTTTTCAGTGCATGTGATGTTTCATATCATGCCTAATCTTATGGTGTTTTGGTTGCAGATGAAGTGCACGTGCAGGGTATTGGGAGGAATATTGTCAGGAATTTGTACATGGCTGGGATAGTGAATAATGAGCGAAACACCAAATACTTAACCTGGTTAAAAGAATCCATGGTATGATGTGATGTTGTGAACGAGCTTCGCTCTATAGTGGTATAGCCCCTACAGACCAGAAACAGCCTTCCGACACCTGAGCGATTATTGCTCGCGTAGTTGATGGAAGTGAATTTGGTGAATTTTAAAAAGTTGTATGGCACTGTAAGTGTATGAGCATTCAAATCGTTTGTACAGTTAAATGTATTCTTCGTTGTTCTTTCTGGGTGGGATTACCAATAGGCAATAACATTGGCGTAGATTCTTGTGACAGGTTTTACAAGGATCTTTAGACGGCCTGTAAGAATTGTCGAAAACAATGGCATATTGTTTACCAAATCTTCTCTGAAGAGAGGGGGGGGGGGGGGGGGGGGTCACTTCATTCAGTTATGTGCTCAAACGTAATATTCTGATAATATTTTTGCAGATATTACAGAATTTATAGTACGTAATTTTTCACCCTTCTTGGTTATTTTTATTGCAATTTCTACCTTTATTATTCCTGAAGTAAGAAAATAAATTTATGCATCAGAAGAACTACTTACATTTATACATTGATACATGAAAAAAGAAACAATGTCTAGGGGTTTCCATTATCATTAACCCCTCTCTAATCTGGGATCATGGAGGTTGACCGTAGACGGCATCTGTTGCAAAAACTCTGTTTGATCATAAAAGTTATTTGCCTTGATTTGTAGGTTGGATAAAAGTCTGAGGCAAGTGGTATTGCTAAAGATGGAGCAAAAAGGTAATGGAAATTTCATGTGCAAAGGTTGTTCCTGTTCTCTATCCAATATACATACTTCTCTGCTCAACTGTTTGACCAACATAAAAATGCCTATACAGTATTGTAAAGTGTATTTTCCAGCTCCTTTTTGTTTCTGGCATTTCATATTCTAGAGTAACATCTCATCACTTTGTTTAAGGCTTTTCTTTATATTAAGAGTTAAATATTGAAGTTCAACAATGTTCTTGCACAGGTTAAAAAAGGAACAGTAGTTGTTGGAGGAAGCTTTGGTGCTAGGAATAATGGAATGTGAGGATGTACATATAGCCCCAATTTTCTGTTCCTTTGGCCCAATTCCAAAATATGTGATGGGAGGCACTCAGGTAGCTTCTTCACCTTTCAAAGTCACTCCTCTTCATTTGGCCTAATTTCAGAAACTGTCAAAGTTTGATATATGAGGTAAAATGAACTCGTGGCTCTCACCTTACGATGGCCGGAAAGAAAAAAACGAACCCAATGCCTAGTGTAAAAGTAGAGGGTTTTATGCACAGTTGTAAGGTTTTATAACTGAAATATATTTACCCACTAAGATTTGTCAATATAGTCTCGATTTGTCCTATGTCGGCAAAGATTATAGCTTCTTGGTCAAGGAAAGTCCCCTCTTCAAGGGGAAGTAGACTGTGGAGAATGCTTAATCTTGACATGAATTTGGTTGGAAAGGAAGAGATAATCGTGGAGATTGAAAGCGTTTTTTTTTATAGTCTAAGGTGAACATGGAGACCTGTAGAATTCCTTCTGAACATTTTGTGTGTAAACGGGTTGGTATTATGTCTATAGATGGCTTAGGTGATATTATTGTCTTTTTACCGGGTCTGTATTATGTCTATAGATGGCTTGGCTAATTCTTTTCTGCTATGAATCTATTCATTTCTCTGATAAGACACCTCATCCTACCTCTGTATTTGCTTTCTCTCTTATTGATAGACTGTCTTTACCAATAATAAAAAAAAAAAAACACATGCGTGTGTTTTGAGAAGGAAGATCATGCGAATTTACAACTATTCTCTATATTTACAAGTTTTCTCCATATTACAAAGCCTCAAAAAGGAACATGATACTTGAAGTTTTCAGTATATATTTCCTCTAAACTATTGAGTTGTTGTATGTGTATGATGAATTTAAGGCTGGCCTTATAGATTATGAAAGTGCTTCACTTCATGTTATACATGGAAATACATACAAAACAAACCATAAATTGCCATTTCAAAGTAATGAATATTCTCTTTTATGATTGGTAACGATATAATATATTAAAAGTAATCAATAGCCCAAGAATGCCAGATTCACACAAACAGGGGAAAAGAAGAGTATAATCAGAATCACGAAGTAATACAACAATTCATTCCAACAAAAAAAAAAGGTTATCAAAAGCAAACTCCCTCAACTACTCCATCAACGCCCAATCTCATAAACATAAAACTCTTACTACCATGATGTTATTCTCTGCAAAATGATTTTTATTTGATATTTGGCATGCAATACGTAGAGTCGTAAATGAGATGAGTGTAGGCATCAAATTGTATGACACATATACGCAGCAAATTCAACTCCGCAAAACTTGAATTGATATATCAAGCAAACTGAGATTGAACATAGAAAAAGCATTTCCCCAATGATATCATAATATCCCAGCAAGCAATGACTCACCTTGTCATCTACATCAGTGACATTGCGAACATATAAAACTTCATACTCCAAATGTCTCAAGTATCTGCCTAGTTACCAAACAAAGTTGTATTAGTTAGTGGGAAGTGTTTGGACTTGCACAAAAAAAATTAAAATCTGCTGACAACTAACTTGGATAATTTCAAATAACACATAAAAATACAAGCAACAATCAAATATGTAGTACTCCCAATTCTACTGACACTATAATCTCTCCGGCAAGTGTCAGTGATTGCACCGCAGTCGATTTATGGAAGCAGGAAGTACATCATGGAATCATCTGGGGACTTGTTGCAGGTTATAAGAGATTGCCATATTTTAAAGGACGACAGAAACTACCATCGTACTTGTGGATTCAAAGTCTTCAGGTTGGATCTAACTCGGGGTGAGTGGGTTGAGGTGAAGAGCTTAGGTGGACGTGCTTTGTTTCTTGGTGATAACACATCTATATCCCTTTACCCTTCAGATTTCCCCGAGTGCAAGCCAAACCACATCTACTTCACAGATGATTACATTGATAAATATTCCCGACGCGTCCATGATGAGGTACCAGAAGGAGCTGGACCGCAGACATGGGGGTCTACAACCTGGAAAATGGTACCGTTGAACCACATTATCTAATGATCGGGGATATGATTGTTCCTGCCCCAATCTGGATTGAGCCAACAATATAGCATATCTGCATCCGAATCATGAGTTTGATTAAGAATTGGTACCTGCTTATTAGTGGTTTGTTAATTATGTAATATTTAATTTAATATTTATATCTTCTTTCTTTCTTTGTGTGCCGACTGTGACTTTATTATTCTGTTTAATTCCAACTGCGGGTGCTTTCTCTTAACTAGGTTCCATTCTTTGAGAAGTTTCATCTATGGGAATTTGATTCTGAACTAATCTGATAATTTGTTTTGCAATAAAAATACATTCACACTTTGCACAGTTAGTTCTAAATCTCATCCGATTGTATTCGATTACAATTTTATGTTTCATACTATTCAACTGGATTCTGTTTGATGTGCACATTCATTCATAGGAGTTGAACTCGGAACCAATATGAGATCTTAGTTTACACTTCACACTGCACAGTACATTTTTTTGGCAGTTGTCATTTAGTCTTTATAATTACACAATGTTTTTCGAGATAGACGTAAAACATATTGAAGACTTTTCAGATACTTATTTTAAGGAATACAACCAGTGATAAAAATAGAATAATAGCCAATTCTACTAACACTATAATAACTCAGAAAAATAAAAACTTTAATTAAAAATTGTTCTTAAACAACAAAAATGAGAGTACCTAAAGAGAACATCAAAGGCAACGTAAACACGAGCATGACCAATGTGGCTAAGGTCATATGTTGTTACGCCGCAAACATACATCCCCACTTTACCAGGTTCTTTAGGCTTAAACACTTCTTTCTGTCTACTCATAGTATTGTACAACCACAACTCATTTTGCTTCTTCTTATTCTGCTGCTGTTGTTGTTGTTGTTGTTGCTCTGATGTTAAAGATGAAGAAGAAGATTGTTGGGTAGTAATAAGTGTTGTGAATTGATGAATTGTTTTTTTCTTTGAACACTCATTAGAAAATGGAAATAAAGAAGAAAGAGGAAATGGTTTATGGTAATTCTTGAAGAGAAGATGAGTGCTCATTGTTATTATTCTCATCAATCTCTCTCTCTCTCTCTCTCTCTCTCTCTCTCTCTCTCTCTCTCTCTCAGAAATCAGAATAAAAGAGATGAAAAGATAGATAGAGGAAGAAGACAACAATTGATTCCAAACACAACACAACACAACACATCACGGCGCAACCCAACTTCAATACTTTACAAGCCCAGCCCATAATTAAGTAAAATACGGCCCAGCCCAAATTCAATTTAGGAGGGCAGTTTTGTTTGCCAATCCAACATTCACCTTACAGAATGTGTGCATGTGTTGTTAACTTGTTATGATATGTGTAAGGTAAAGCAGCTTGTTTCCCACAACGTATACATATATAGAAATATCTTCCTCTTCAATAAAATTTCGTTGTCTCCCTTTTCCAAACATAATTTCCAAATTAAAATAAAAAATGAGATGGTGAGATAAATAAATTGGCAAATTCAACATAAGAATCTTTGTTTGTTTCGCACAATGTATAAATATAGAAAGATGAATTTCAGTAAATAAGGAAGCAGTCAAAGATATAACAGCCAAGATGATCATGGTTCATGAGTATCCTTTTAGGATTGTTGAGCACAAGTTGTTTAGAATTCATAATAAGATGCTTAAGCCGAAATATGAGCCTTTTGGTCGCCTTGCCATTAGAGACCATGCAATGAAATTATATGTGGAAAAGAAGGAAAAGATGAAGGTGATGTTTACTGGTGTTGGTAGGATTAGCTTAACGTCCGACTTGTGGACTTCTAACCAAACCAAAGGATATATGTGCATCACTGGACACTTTTTAGATGTGGAGTGGAAGTTGCAAAATTGGATATTGAATTTTTGTTTGTTGCCACCTCCGCATAGTGGAGTTGCCATTGCTGATAAAATATTTGAATGTCTTTCTGAATGGGGAATAGAAAACAAGATTTCCACCATTACATTTGATAATGCTTCTTCAAATGATGTGGCTATTAGATCTTTGAGAGAACAGTTTCAAGGAAGAGATGCACTCTACTTTGGTGGGAAGATATTCCATGTTAGGTGTTGTGCACATATCTTGAATCTCTTGGTACAGGATGGGTTGAGTCCACTAAAGAGTGCTATAGAGAATGTTCGTGAAAGTGTAAAGTACATCATTTTAACCCCTTCACGTCTTTACAAGTTCAATGAAGTTGTCAAGAATATGTCTTTGCCCACTGATAAGTCTTTGATTCTTGATTGTGTCACCCGGTGGAACTCGACATTTCTGATGTTGGAAAGAGCACTCATCTTCAAAGATGCTTTTTGTAGGTATGCAGATAGAGACACTACATATTGTTCATTGCCATCCGAAGATGATTGGATAGTAGCTCGTGATGTGTGCAAGTTTTTGGCTATTTTTGATAAAATAACTGATATTTTCTCGGGTCGTGACTATACAACATCAAATTTGTATTTTCCTGAAGTTTGGAAGATTAGGAAAATCTTGGATGATACGGCTAACGACTCAAGAGAATTCATGAAGATTATGGTTCAAAGGATGAAGGAAAAGTTTGACAAGTATTGGAAGGAATGCAATCTTTTTATGGTAATAGCTGCTGTTTTAGATCCTCGAAACAAGATGATGTTGATTGAGTATGTATATGCGAAACTATATGGAGAAGTGGAACGAGAAAGAAAACTTGAATCTATTCGAGAAGAGTTGCATAAGCTTTATGATGACTACGTCGCCAAGGGAGCAAGTCGTGGAAGTGGAGACAATGGTCAAGATGGTGGTGGGGGTGCGAGTAGGACTGAAAATGATAGTGACAGGAATGAATTTGAAATGTGGGTCAAAGCAACAAGTACTGTTCTACCAAGCAGAAAAGAGATAGACATTTATCTTGAAGAAGGCGTCTTAATGGGTGGAGGCAAAGAGTTTGATGTTTTGACTTGGTGGAAATCAAACACTTTGAAGTTCCCAACTTTGTCAAAGATGGCTCGCGACATTCTTTCTATTCCTGTAACTACTGTACCTTCTGAGTCAGCTTTTAGTGCCGGACGTAGAGTTATTAGTGATGATCGAGCTTCATTAGGTGATGACACAGTCGAAGGACTTCTTTGTGCCTCAAATTGGTTGTGGGTTGAGTTTCAAGTTTAAAATAAGTTTGACGATGTAAGTATATAGTAACATCTTGAATAGTTATAATTTTGTGTTATCTTGTTTAACTTTATGAATTTTGTATTACTTTTGTAAATATCAGTCTTAACGTGTGTGTTTGAATTTGATTTCAGGTTATGTTGTTGGCTTGTTGGAATGTTGGATTATTGTGTTGGCTTATTGGTAATTGGTAAGATCTTCAACTTAAGTTCATTTTTTTCATGTGATCCATGTGAAATAAAAGGCTTACTATCATCTTATTGCACGCAAATGATATTAAGAAGAAGATTGTGTATTTGTGTAGACTAGCTAGTTGATGCTCTTTTTCAGTTATATATATAATATGCTATGTTATCCAGGTGATTATGTTTTATTCTTCGACATTTACTGATTGGAGAATGGAGAAGGTCATTATGCTACAAAAATAATTTTTTTTTCTTTTAATTTTGTTTGCAGTTAGGTGATTCAGTACATTTAGTTTGTGGCCTTTCAATTCATTTTGGTGATGCTCGGCTTATGTTGACAGTTTGGTGATGCTCAGTTTATGTTAATTTAGGGTTTAGTGATGCAACACATTCTGGTGTTGTAATTTGTTGTTTTTCCTCCAGTCATGTTGGTTATGAACTTTGTAACGTCGTAATGGTTTGCTTTTTATGAGATTGTAATATTTTAATTGGTTTGACGATCTAGCTAGATTATTTGATGTATTTGACACTATTTGAGGTGGTATTTGGCATTTTGGCCATTTGGGAGGCTATTTTTCATTTATTTCCTATAATCTGTTTTATACCAGGAAAAAGCTGCAAACGAGCTCGAGCTCGAGCCTAAACGAGCTTGGAGGGTTCGAGCTTGATTCGAGCTAAACGAGCTTGGAGGGCTCAAGCTCGGCTCGACCTAAACGAGCTCGAGCTCGAGCTTGATAAATAGCTCGTGAGCCGAGCTTGAACATAAAATCAGGCTCGATTCAGACATTGGGCTCGGCTCGTATTAAAACGAGCCGAGTATGAGCATTCAAAGCTCGGCTCGCTCGGCTCGAATAACACCCCTAGTAGCGTCTGCTTAAGCTCAAAGGGTCCTCTCCCAATTCATTTGCTCTAGCAATTATCTAGACATATGCAAAACGTGTAGAAATAAGGTTCTCTGAATTGCATACTATAAAAAAAATCCATACAAAGGATGATAACTTTAAAACCATTGTAAAGAAGTCTACTTCACAAACTATTAGACAAGGAATTAAAAGTAACATCTTCATTCAATTAAGAAATGATAAAGTCTGATTAATAAAGAAAACGATCAAGGCCTGTATACATTATAATATGCAACATATGAAAGCTGAAAACATGCACCTCAAACTTTTTCAAGAGTGTAACTTAGAGCAGTGGTGGACAAATTCCGGTTGCAAAGTAAGGGGATAAAATAGATTTTAGCTCTCTACAGTAATAGTCTATTACGAGGTAACATACAGAATAATCTATGAGATTACAGCAGCTCCTAGTGTGATATGACTTAAGTTCTATCTCTTGATGGTGGAGAAATGGTGTTTGTCCCAGCCATATCCAGAGCCTCATTTCTTTGATTGATATTAACGAGAATGTCCCAGCAATTTCCAGCCATATCCAGGGTCCATCAAGAGTATGTCCCAGCCATACGTTCACTTTTCTAGTTCTCGGGATTTTTATCTATGTCCATATGCAGAGTGTAATGTCTTCCTCATATGACTAATCTATTACTAATATATTCAACAAAAAAATGCTGATAAAGCACTCATCAATTTTAGGTGGCAACCTCTGTGAATAGAAAGCCCTAGAGACGGCCACATGGGCACCAACACAACCAATTATACTCCGATCGGATGAAGAGGAACAAGTTGTGGACACCAATCCACCACACGAACCTTACTTTACTCATGAATAACAAGTTTGTTATTGTAAAACATGCCTAGTTATTTTTGAATATTCGATCAGCTAACATCAACCATATCACTTTGCTAAAGATATACTTTTTAGTATGTTTTTGTGATCTTGATAATCAACCAGCTAGCTACATGTGAAGGACCAATCTAGTAAAAGCAAATCCCAATGATGTATATACCTGAAAGTAGTTCCTTGTAAAATGAAGGATCTGAAAGTAGCGAGAGTGAACTAGTTAGAGTAATAATTCTTTACATTTTCTCTTTTCAGTGCATGTGATGTTTCATATCATGCCTAATCTTATGGTGTTTTGGTTGCAGATGAAGTGCACGTGCAGGGTATTGGGAGGAATATTGTCAGGAATTTGTACATGGCTGGGATAGTGAATAATGAGCGAAACACCAAATACTTAACCTGGTTAAAAGAATCCATGGTATGATGTGATGTTGTGAACGAGCTTCGCTCTATAGTGGTATAGCCCCTACAGACCAGAAACAGCCTTCCGACACCTGAGCGATTATTGCTCGCGTAGTTGATGGAAGTGAATTTGGTGAATTTTAAAAAGTTGTATGGCACTGTAAGTGTATGAGCATTCAAATCGTTTGTACAGTTAAATGTATTCTTCGTTGTTCTTTCTGGGTGGGATTACCAATAGGCAATAACATTGGCGTAGATTCTTGTGACAGGTTTTACAAGGATCTTTAGACGGCCTGTAAGAATTGTCGAAAACAATGGCATATTGTTTACCAAATCTTCTCTGAAGAGAGGGGGGGGGGGGGGGGGGGGGTCACTTCATTCAGTTATGTGCTCAAACGTAATATTCTGATAATATTTTTGCAGATATTACAGAATTTATAGTACGTAATTTTTCACCCTTTTTGGTTATTTTTATTGCAATTTCTACCTTTACTATTCCTGAAGTTAGAAAATAAATTTATGCATCAGAAGAACTACTTACATTTATACATTGATACATGAAAAAAGAAACAATGTCTAGGGGTTTCCATTATCATTAACCCCTCTCTAATCTGGGATCATGGAGGTTGACCGTAGACGGCATCTGTTGCAAAAACTATGTTTGATCATAAAAGTTATTTGCCTTGATTTGTAGGTTGGATAAAAGTCTGATGCAAGTGGTATTGCTAAAGATGGAACAAAAAGGTAATGGAAATTTCATGTGCAAAGGTTGTTCCTGTTCTCTATCCAATATACATACTTCTCTGCTCAACTGTTTGACCAACATAAAAATGCCTATACAGTATTGTAAAGTGTATTTTCCAGCTCCTTTTTGTTTCTGGCATTTCATATTCTAGAGTAACATCTCATCACTTTGTTTAAGGCTTTTCTTTATATTAAGTGTTAAATATTGAAGTTCAACAATGTTCTTGCACAGGTTAAAAAAGGAACAGTAGTTGTTGGAGGAAGCTTTGGTGCTAGGAATAATGGAATGTGAGGATGTACATATAGCCCCAATTTTCTGTTCATTTGGCCCAATTCCAAAATATGTGATGGGAGGCACTCAGGTAGCTTCTTCACCTTTCAAAGTCACTCCTCTTCATTTGGCCTAATTTCAAAAACTGTCAAAGTTTGATATATGAGGTAAAATGAACTCGTGGCTCTCACCTTACGATGGCCAGAAAGAAAAAAACGAACCCAATGCCTAGTGTAAAAGTAGAGGGTTTTATGCACAGTTGTAAGGTTTTATAACTGAAATATATTTACCCACTAAGATTTGTCAATATAGTCTCGATTTGTCCTATGTCGGCAAAGATTATAGCTTCTTGGTCAAGGAAAGTCCCCTCTTCAAGGGGAAGTAAACTGTGGAGAATGCTTAATCTTGACATGAATTTGGTTGGAAAGGAAGAGATAATCGTGGAGATTGAAAGCGTTTTTTTTTATAGTCTAAGGTGAACATAGAGACTCGTAGAATTCCTTCTGAACATTTTGTGTTTAAACGGGTTGGTATTATGTCTATAGATGGCTTAGGTGATATTATTGTCTTTTTACCGGGTCTGTATTATGTCTATAGATGGCTTGGCTAATTCTTTTCTGCTATGAATCTATTCATTTATCTGATAAGACACCTCATCCTACCTCTGTATTTGCTTTCTCTCTTATTGATAGACTGTCTTTACCAATAATAAAAAAAAAAAAACACATGCGTGTGTTTTGAGAAGGAAGATCATGCGAATTTACAACTATTCTCTATATTTACAAGTTTTCTCCATATTACAAAGCCTCAAAAAGGAACATGATACTTGAAGTTTTCAGTATATATTTCCTCTAAACTATTGAGTTGTTGTATGTGTATGATGAATTTAAGGCTGGCCTTATAGATTATGAAAGTGCTTCACTTCATGTTATACATGGAAATACATACAAAACAAACCATAAATTGCCATTTCAAAGTAATGAATATTCTCTTTTATGATTGGTAACGATATAATATATTAAAAGCAATCAATAGCCCAAGAATGCCAGATTCACACAAACAGGGGAAAAGAAGAGTATAATCAGAATCACGAAGTAATACAACAATTCATTCCAACAAAAAAAAAGGTTATCAAAAGCAAACTCCCTCAACTACTCCATCAACGCCCAATCTCATAAACATAAAACTCTTACTACCATGATGTTATTCTCTGCAAAATGATTTTTATTTGATATTTGGCATGCAATACGTAGAGTTGTAAATGAGATGAGTGTAGGCATCAAATTGTATGACACATATACGCAGCAAATTCAACTCCGCAAAACTTGAATTGATATATCAAGCAAACTGAGATTGAACATAGAAAAAGCATTTCCCCAATGATATCATAATATCCCAGCAAGCAATGACTCACCTTGTCATCTACATCAGTGACATTGCGAACATATAAAACTTCATACTCCAAATGTCTCAAGTATCTGCCTAGTTACCAAACAAAGTTGTATTAGTTAGTGGGAAGTGTTTGGACTTGCACAAAAAAAATTAAAATCTGCTGACAACTAACTTGGATAATTTCAAATAAACACATAAAAATACAAGCAACAATCAAATATGTAGTACTCCCAATTCTACTGACACTATAATCTCTCCGGCAAGTGTCAGTGATTGCACCACAGTCGATTTATGGAAGCATGAAGTACATCGTGGAATCATCTGGGGACTTGTTGCAGGTTATAAGAGATTGCCATATTTTAAAGGACGACAGAAACTACCATCGTACTTGTGGATTCAAAGTCTTCAGGTTGGATCTAACTCGGGGTGAGTGGGTTGAGGTGAAGAGCTTAGGTGGACGTGCTTTGTTTCTTGGTGATAACACATCTATATCCCTTTACCCTTCAGATTTCCCCGAGTGCAAGCCAAACCACATCTACTTCACAGATGATTACATTGATAAATATTCCCGACGCGTCCATGATGAGGTACCAGAAGGAGCTGGACCGCAGACATGGGGGTCTACAACCTGGAAAATGGTACCGTTGAACCACATTATCTAATGATCGGGGATATGATTGTTCCTGCCCCAATCTGGATTGAGCCAACAATATAGCATATCCGTATCCGAATCATGAGTTTGATTAAGAATTTGGTACCTGCTTATTAGTGGTTTGTTAATTATGTAATATTTAATTTAATATTTATATCTTCTTTCTTTCTTTGTGTGCCGACTGTGACTTTATTATTCTGTTTAATTCCAACTGCGGGTGCTTTCTCTTAACTAGGTACCATTCTTTGAGAAGTTTCATCTATGGGAATTTGATTCTGAACTAATCTGATAATTTGTTTTGCAATAAAAATACATTCACACTTTGCACAGTTAGTTCTAAATCTCATCCGATTGTATTCGATTACAATTTTATGTTTCATACTATTCAACTGGATTCTGTTTGATGTGCACATTCATTCATAGGAGTTGAACTCGGAACCAATATGAGATCTTAGTTTACACTTCACACTGCACAGTACATTTTTTTGGCAGTTGTCATTTAGTCTTTATAATTACACAATGTTTTTCGAGATAGACGTAAAACATATTGAAGACTTTTCAGATACTTATTTTAAGGAATACAACCAGTGATAAAAATAGAATAATAGCCAATTCTACTAACACTATAATAACTCAGAAAAATAAAAACTTTAATTAAAAATTGTTCTTAAACAACAAAAATGAGAGTACCTGAAGAGAACATCAAAGGCAACGTAAACACGAGCATGACCAATGTGGCTAAGGTCATATGTTGTTACGCCGCAAACATACATCCCCACTTTACCAGGTTCTTTAGGCTTAAACACTTCTTTCTGTCTACTCATAGTATTGTACAACCACAACTCATTTTGCTTCTTCTTATTCTGCTGCTGCTGTTGTTGTTGTTGTTGTTGCTCTGATGTTAAAGATGAAGAAGAAGATTGTTGGGTAGTAATAAGTGTTGTGAATTGATGAATTGTTTTTTTCTTTGAACACTCATTAGAAAATGGAAATAAAGAAGAAAGAGGAAATGGTTTATGGTAATTCTTGAAGAGAAGATGAGTGTTCATTGTTATTATTCTCATCAATCTCTCTCTCTCTCTCTCTCTCTCTCTCTCTCTCTCTCTCTCTCTCTCTCTCTCTCTCTCTCTCTCTCTCTCTCTCTCTCTCTATCTATCTATCTATCTATCTATCTATCTATCTCTCACTCTCTCAGAAATCAGAATAAAAGAGATAAAAAGATAGATAGAGGAAGAAGACAACAATTGATTCCAAACACAACACAACACAACACATCACGGCGCAGCCCAACTTCAATACTTTACAAGCCCAGCCCATAATTAAGTAAAATACCGTCCAGCCCAAATTCACTTTAGGAAGGCAGTTTTGTTTGCCAATCCAACATTCACCTTACAGAATGTGTGCGTGTTTTGTTAACTTGTTATGATATGTGTCAGGTAAAGCAGCTTGTTTCCCACAACGTATACATATATAGAATTATCTTCCTCTTCAATAAAATTTCGTTGTCTCCCTTTTCCAATCATAATTTCCAAATTAAAATAAAAAATGAGATGGTGAGATAAATAAATTGGCAAATTCAACATAAGAATCTTTGTTTGTTTCGCACAATGTATAAATATAGAAAGATGAACTTCAGTAAAATTTTGTTGTCTCTCTTTTCCAAACATAATTCCAAATTGAAAAAAAGAAAGATGAGATGGTTAGAGAAATAAATTGGCAAATTCATCAATGAAAAAACTTGTTTATATAGAAGAAAGAGAAGGGCAAAATAGTAAAATCCCCAAATAGAGCCATTGGACTTACACGTGACCGTTGGGTTTTTCTAAAGTTCGTGCCGCACATATAATACAGTCTGGTGGATTTAAAAAAAGAAGTTGTGAACTGAATGTATTGAATATGTATTTTAAACGTGTTTTTTATTTTTATTTTTATAAGAAAAAAAAGTGTATTTTAAAAGTGAGAGGTAAAAAAAAAAGCCCTCAAATTAGTGGTCCACCTCATATAAGTGACTCTTTTAAGTTTAGCTAAAAAAAAACATTCATAATACTAAAGTAATATTGTTAAAACATGATCATACATTCAGACCAATTCATGGAGTGTAGGACCGTTACAAGCGATGATAGGTAAAAAGGGGAAGAAGATAGAGTGAAAAATAAAGCATTCAAACCACAAATAATATACAACATATTTTAATCTCATATTTTAAAATAATATCCACCAAAAGACCAATTCATGTATTCAGGGAACAAAAAAATGGACCCCTTTAAGATGTTAATATGTAAGATTGGACCAGTTAGGGAACTATTGGTAAAAAAGGCCCAACCACTGATTTTCGTGTCTTATGGACTAGTTTACCCCTCGACTGATGCAAAGACTCGTTTGCATATCACAAACACATAAACAGACTTATTTGCATCAGTCACAACACAAACATAAAATGCAAAGACTTGTTTGCATCAGTCACAACACACATAAACATTAAATGCAAAAACTTGTTAGCATACTCGCAACGACAACCACATAAACTATAAAATGTAAAGACTTGTTTGAATCAGTCACAACACACATAAACATTAAATGCAAAAACTTATTTGCATAGTCGAAACAACAACCACCACATACCATAAAATGCAAACATTTGTTTGCAGAAACCAGAAGGGTATTATCGGTAGTGAAAGGGCCGTTTTTACAATATCAATGTTAAATGAATGTTTTCTTATTCGACAAATGCTTAATCAGGGCCAATTTTATAAACCGGGCCTTAGCTGGGCCATTTGTGTTTTATGGATGCTTAATGAGGTCCCAGAACCATTTCCATGTATTTAATCTCATATTCAAAACAATATCCATGAAAATACACAACATAATGATAACAGATCCTCAACTGCCTCTCACTTCTTGGAATAAAGTGTTCAACTACAAACAAAATTAAACATCAATAACCATTCAACCACACGATCAAAAATAAGAGAAGAAGCAAAGAATATTACAAGTGAGATCGCACAGTTTATCTTCGAGCAGGTATGAGCCAAACTCTGGCCCTTCACAGCAATATGATCTGCCTCAAGAACCATGGCCTCATTGATAGCTCGACAAATATAAGGATCAGAAAGAGCCTTGTCATTATTAAACACCTGCACTTCCTCTCCTGAGTATTCTTATTAGGACTTGGAAGGAAAGCAACCACTGACTACTTACCTTGCTAGAAAGGTGACTAGAGGACTTAAGAGTGACATCTTCTGAAACTATAAAAGGTTTAATGACCTCATAAGCTTGAATGATAGCTGGAAGAGGATCGATGTTAACAACACCTGCATGTGAACTCTTCTTACCTTTGGAACTTAAATTTAATTTTGGTGTTGACGATGAGGGGTGAAATAATCTTCATACCATCCAGGTCGATCACTTTATTGTTGGACCCAGATTTTGTCTTTTCACTACCACTTTTCCTTATACTATCCATGAAAGTCGACTTAAGATTTTTTTTTCCCTCTCCAGCTCGTCAGAAACAACTTTATGACCACCCTTTAGAGTAAAATAATCCTCCAATTAAGTGAGTAGAAATTTGATCTTCTTCTCATCCGATCAAGATCCAAAAATATTTAACTTGGATTTCAACTCAAGCTTCTCCACAAGAGAATCATCCTCGATAGCTACAAAGAAAACATAACAATTACCAACAGAAAAAAAAAAAAAAAAAGATTTACGATATATAGAGAATAAACAAACGACCAGAACTTACAGTCATCAGAAACATTCTTAGGAATATGCAAAAGACGCAAATTCTTCTCAATCACTTCACCAGTGAGTAGCATGGGCTCCTTCCACAACGCCTCACTACTATAAAGAAAGATAAAGGCAAACACTCATGTCGCTCTTGCATGTTGTATCCTCCGCCCTCACTCTTGGTTTGAGGTTGAAGTGACCTAAAACATCAGCAACTATGATTCTAAACATACGGATGTGATTCAGGTCATCAATAACCCTTATGTTTCTCCAAAAATTGTCATTCATCTGGTAGGGGGCTCGCTTGATGGTATTCAATAGCTTAGCAACGAGCTTAGATAGAGGAAGTGTAACGCCCCGGGATTTCGTCCTCGCTCATCCCGGTGCGTCGAGCACCATACTGCTCGCTAATGTCAATATTGTCCCCCTTTAGTCACTGCGGATATCCAGCAGTAGAGGGTTTTGGATCAGGGCCCACCCATGTGGTTTACCCCAAAAGGCCTTGACATTAGTTAGAGTATGGTTAAGCTCTATATACTACCAATAGAACCACTTCCTTGGCAATGTGGGACTAACACCAACTCATGGGTGTTACAATCTCACCACCTTAGAAATAGAGCCGTCCTCGGCTCTGCAGTACACTCAGTACAGTCCCAAAATCTCCGACGTTCCCTGCCAAGTGAGACAAGTACCTGGTGCTCCCTGGGCCTTTCCAGCGTACTTCCCACCTGCAACAGGCGATCCGTCGTCGGCTCTGATACCATCTATAACGCCCCAGGATTTCGTCCTCGCTCATCCCGGTACGTCGAGCACCATACTGCTCGCTAATGTCAATATTGTCCCCCTTTAGTCACTGCGGATATCCAGCAGTAGAGGGTTTTGGATCAGGGCCCACCCATGTGGTTTACCCCAAAAGGCCTTGACATTAGTTAGAGTATGGTTAAGCTCTATATACTACCAATAGAACCACTTGCTTGGCAATGTGGGACTAACACCAACTCATGGGTGTTACAGGAAGTCTAAGACCAACTCGAAATTGAGCCAAAGTAAAGACAAACGAGTAAGGATTATTAGGTCAATACGTTGTAGTGAGCAAGCAATCTCCTAAAAATCTTATCTCAAAAGACTATTAATCTTATTTAGATCATGATTAGCCTTAAATGCTAAGTGCATTTTCACATATGCTCGATTCACAACTTGATGGAAGCTATCATCAGATCATCACCTTGCACTAATCATCACTATCATCCCCATGGGGACCACTACTTCCAGAGCTTATGTCCACATCACCAGGACGGTCATTTCCACCATGGGATGAACTCGCACTGTAACACCCCAAAATCATAACACGAATCCCCATGACTCAATGTCAGATCTCGAGGCATTAGAAAACCCTAACTCATGATAATCATTTAATAATACAAGATTTTGAATGGTATTCAATATATGTAAGTAACATTAAGAATACATAACTTAATACAATACAAATAATACAAACTGCGATCACCTCTATACAAAAGAAACTAAGTACATCTATCGCACGAATACTCATACAAATCCTCTCTGTAACCTCTGTACAACCATCTCTGCTGAATCTCATATATCCTCGAGCAACTTTTTATCTAAAAAGGGTTAATGATAAGGTGAGCATTTTCACTTGCTCAGTAGTAACTCACATTTTCAATATACTAACTAATCGTGCATGATTATTAATCATACTAAACATTTGAAAGAATGCAAGTTTTAATAATTGAAAGTAACTTTCTACTGTAAATAATAAATAATATACAAGCATTCATACAATAAGTCAGGTACCCGTATCCTATCAGAGTGTTGAGGGTACGACTGGTACTCGGCCCCAGTCCCAAGCAATATCTTAGTTCAGTACTTACCGGTGTGAACATGCACCGTTAGTTCCTGATTATCTAGTCGGGTGATTACCGTTTTTGTGCTCAAGCACACTAACCCTCTTCTAGGGCTCAGGTGGGCCCTCTGACCATGACGCCCCGAGGGGGGAATCACCTATCACGGTGGTCAACCATTTCACGACTGCAGACTACTCAGGATCCTGACACACGTCCAGGAGTGCACTACCTCTCATTCCCCGCGTCTAACCTCCTCGAGGTAGCATGTATCCCCACAACAAACTAACCATCGTCCACAGCAAATACCACTAAAAGCATGGCAATCCAGGAAGGTAGAAGAGAAATTCTCGGAAACATCCAACAATGTTCGCCTCTAGAAAGTGCCCATTCACCGTCTAAAGGTGAACACTGCATATGTAATCCTAGAAAGAACTGTCATCTCTAGATTATGACAACAATTTCTTCTTGTAGGAATTCTCGGATCCCTTGCCAGACCGCCTCATGATACAATATATATATATATATATATATATATATATATATATATATATATATATATATATATATATATATAGGATGTTTTTTAATAATAATTAATTTAATCTGGCATGTGTGACGAGTCCTTGAATTTATCAACCATCAAACCAGTCCCCTATTCACGACTACCTTAACCAGGCCAAAGCCGAAGAGACTATCCCCTATTCCATGGCTACCCTAACCGGGCCAAAGCCAAAGGGATTATAATCCGATCTGTAATAATATGTTCAACAAAATCCATCTCCCTTTTCCCATCCTGGAAAAGAGATGCAATAATAACTTCAATAGTTTTTCTGTTTATAAAACCATTTTAATATACATATATTATTTTAATAACTCCAGTATAAATATCATGTAACTAATCCATTTAATAAAAACTATAATCGATAAACCACGAGTAATCTATATATACCAAACAAAACCATGCGTGCATTTTTATCATCAATAATACTTAAATTAATTTGCAACATTTAAAATATGACACGTGAAAAAACAGTATAAAAGAAATGTAAGTCCTACCTCTTGCCTGTTAGCTCCTTAATATAGCTTTAAACCCAAGCATACTACTATGGCAGAACCTCTAGCTCGCTTCGACCACTTCCTTGAAACCCGAATATGTCTCATCCAAAAATGCTCATCTCCTAATCACAACTTTTCCAATTACTATTGTACAAGAATATACACAAATATGTAGTGTATGTGCCCATAATTTATAAGGTCTATTTTGATAACTAAGTGTCCATAAAATAGCCATAACCAATTGGTCCATATTGCTTCGATTAAACCACAACTAGTTTAGTTCACAAACTAATGAAGAAAATAATTGTCCAAAATAATCTAGAGATAGATACCAGGTTCAGAATAACCTCGTCTCAATTTTTAGCCTGGCAAATACTGAAATCCCAATAAAAATATATTACACTAATATCTAAAACCATTAATATATAGCTCAAGCACAGTGAGAAGGACCTAAATTTCCAACCATATCTTATGTCATTTACATTCATTTTCTATTGTCTTCCCTTTGAAACCCACTGCCAATCCATCACGATCATAAATGATGCTAGAATTTCATGCAACCATGAACCCACACAACTTAATTTGATTTAGGGTATTTCTAAATTGTTCTAGGTATGACTAAAACAAATTCAGAGGTGCAAAACTTCATACCTATCACAACTGATTATGCTTTGTTTTTCTTTGTTATTTCCTTTTCTAGCTTTCTCTACCTTAATTTGTTTCCCTTCCTTCCTCCTTGACTTTTCCTTCTCTTTATTCAGTTAATTACCAAACACTTGAAGTATGGATACTACTTACTAGACATAAGTTCTCACCATGTCTTGGCCTTAAAATGGAAATGAAATATGCTAACACCAACCGGGTTGTTTTCCTCTACCACTCCAATTTGGTTGTTGTTAATTAAAAAGCAAAGCTTTGTGAATAGCTTCCATTTATTCTAGCAAGAGCTGTCAAGACCAGCTCATCCATACCCATGCAAAATTAACCCCACATCTAATGATCTTGTGGCATTAGTAGCAACTTAATTAAGTGACCCTTGGTAAAATTCCACTTAAACATTTTTTGATTCATTAACACCATTCTATGCACTCGCACTCATGTGTTCGATCCTAAGAGCATTCCCAATGGTAAAACACTTTTAGTGGTGCCACATAAGATGGTTTTAAGGAATTTTGGTGTTTCCAATGGTTTTAGCAAAAATAAAAGGTTTTAGTGTCTCCAATGGTGGATTATTTATCTGCACTTATTGTGGCGGATGGATCTTCCTTTAGATGAGTCTTTAGATGAGTCCATACCGCACAATTATGGCGGATGAATTCCTACGTGACACTTTTAACTCCTTGGCAAATTTGCCAAGGAGTTAAAAGTGTTTTGCTTGAAAAGTGTGTTAAAAGCTACCATTGACAAGTGTTTACACTAAAAGTTTACTAAAACCTACCATTGGGAATGCTCTAAAGCAATAAATCCGTACTACTGATAATACAGTGATTCTTATCAAATCTTAAATTAATTTTTATATGTACATAGCACCAAGTTTGCGAAAAATGTTCAAAATGTGTTTTAAGTTATATAGCTTATTTGTACTAATTCTCATATTTTTCTAATTAATTTCTTCTATTATCTAAGGCCACCCAATTAAGATTATAGTGAGTTTAATCTTAGCCGTAGAATATAAGTAAAATTACTAAAATACCCATATTGTGAGCGCGGAGCACCACTTCCACTATGAGTCCTCTCCTCACTATCAGATTCACTACCCTCACTACAACTTCGACTCAAGTACTTATTCTGAGAATCACTTCTTTTAGACATGATGTATGGAAAAAGAAATACAAAGAAGAACAACAAACGAAGAAGAAATGCAATAAGAAAAGTAGACTGACATTTAAAAATCACTCAAACTCCAGGTCGCAAGAGCAAAAGAGCAGCACCTCGTTAGCTTCTGAAGCACTTGTGAGAATAAAGAAAACAAGTACTCTTTAAATGCCAAAGCCTGACCAAATCAAGTCGTTGATGATATCCCAAACACTGGACCAGATCAAAATGTAGTGCAACCGATTTACAGTTACAAGCCACTAACTTGGCTATCCATATCCACCATCAGATCTTCCACATGTCAATAGAACCTAAACGGATAATAACGTGCATCAGTTGTCAAAATAATTACAGGAAGTCAGGCCGAGAAAACCTCCCCGCTCCCCGATAAACGAGCAATTATGGTGTCCACAACGCTGCATGACATTCACATGTGCCACTATGAAATTCAAACATCTCACAAAGGAGTTATGTTGGGGGCTCAAGTTGCGATCACAATTCTTTTCAGCTCGAACTACATTCGACTAAAAAAAGGGGGCGCGTACTACGTACAAAAACCAATCACATAATCACACATGACAATACATTTAATCCAGCTAATCTCATGATAACTGCAACCTCAAAATAATCGACCAAACCACAGATAAGCTCGGAGAAGATGATCGTTAACGACCTTAATATACACACGTGTTACAAATCAGCACACAAGAGTAACAGTTCTGTTATACATTAATTGCCAACCATTTTACATTTAATACATAACAGAGAATCCGCATAATTTTGTTATCTCTGCCCTTCCGTCTTTTATAAAAACCTAACAGAACGACGTGTTATCTTTATTGTGCAAATTACTCTTTGTTCTGTTGAACAACATATGATTTAATTAGGGTTCCTGGCACAGCCAAAATGGCATGCCATTTGGGGAATTGGCATTCCTTTTTTGCGGTTCTTAATAATTAATTAATTAATATTTTATTTTAAATATAAGTTTATAAAAATTTATATTTAGAACTTAGAAGACAAAATTTCTAGAAGATATAATTTTCTTACTCAAATTTTAGTAGGATGTGAAGTACATGAACTAATTCCAATCCATATGAAAGTCCAAAACCTTAATTTTCTTAAACCTATCAAGTATCAACTATTCAACTACTTTCTCTAATCTCTACTCTTCATCTCTGTTCGGCTACTACTACCCTGGTAACTTGATTGTTTGCTTTCTTCTAAACAAAGGCTTTTCCATTAATTTTATATGTTGTGAAGAATCTCGCAAGTGTGGTAAGCCATTTTTTTTTCTTATTCTTCACCCTTTTATCTGTATATATACTACAGCACAAAAAAATTCAATTAATCAAAATAGTTTTTTTTTCAATGTTATTTAATCTGGATTAAACATTACATCATCAATCTCATATAATATTCTACAACATATTTAACCGTTTGTTGATGTGTATTTAATATAATAAATTGAAGTGAGACTTAAATTAATGTTCTAGTAACAATAGTTATTCAATTTCTTTTTTCGCGGTAGCGGTGTTATTAAATTAAGGGGGATTTAGAGATACCCCCCAAAATAATATGAACTCTTTGAGATACCCCCAGATTTAGAAACTCTTAGAGATACCCCCCATTTTCCCATTTGAAGCTGGTCAACCAAGCTTTTGACCATGGTCTGACCAGTCTTCATATTTTCTAGACAATTTTACCCTCCTATCATTTAAACCCACATCCTAGTCATTTTGCCCAGTCAACAAGTATGCCATGTCAGCAAATAACTTAAAGTTACCACTTGTTATTCACACCCAAAAAAACCTATCCCAGCCCACCTAGTTTTTACTTGATCTAATCACAACCGTCCATATATAATCTAACCAAACTTAAAAAAAAAAACCCAAGTATTCAAATTTCATCTTTCCACCAGTAAGAAACAGAACCGAGCGGGAAAGTGCAACTCAAACTTAGGGTTTGTGATCTACTCTTGATTTCAAACAAAAATTGTTGTTTCTTCTTCAAAATTCTTCCATTTTCTTCGAAATCAATTTCATGTTTTAGATCTGTTGCTGAAAATTGTTTTAAACTCAAATGATGGCGGCTCCACCACCAATTTATGAAATATCTTCTGATTCTAGTGATGAATCCATGTTCAACTATGAGAATTCAAGTGCAGAAAACGAAGAAATCTATTATCTTGGTGTTGAGAATACTTTTCATTAGAGATAGCCCCAAAATACAAGTTTCATTTGAGATACCCCCCAAAATTGCAGAGAAAGGTAATTTGAGGAAGATGATGAACCAAATCTCAAAAACTACCAAAATATACAATACAAACTACACAAAAGTGACAAAACCACCAAAACTATCATTTACCTTCATCTCAACTTTTCAACTAAGTAGACAAAATGTGTTAATTTGAAATTTGCCTTTCTTTAGATCTTCTTCAAGATATGTTAATGGGGTATCATCTTTTCACTAGATCTAGTAAAGGAGTGATAAAAAAATGGAAACGAGAGACGATAATGGCCAGATCTGTAAAGAAGAAGGAAGATAAAGGGATGGGGATAAAGAAAATTGAAAGTGAAGAATGGTTGGATGAAGAAAAAACAAGATAGGATGGAGAAGAAGGAAGAAGGAACAAAAATGATGGTGAAGAAGAAAGGGTGAAGAAGAAAAAGTAAGAGATGGAGTTTGGGTTAAGTGAAGGAGGAAGAAGAAGAAGAAGAAGAAGGAGGAGGAGGAGTTTGATGATGATAATGGTCACATAACAATTAGTTAATTCTACCCGTAGGATTAGATCTAGATCTAGATCTAAGTTGAACGGTTAGGATCAAAGTGGTAGCTTTAAGTTGTTTGCTGACATGGTATACTTGTTGACTGGGCAAAATGACTAGGATGTGGGTTTAAATGGTGGGAGGGTAAAATTGTCTAGAAAATATGGAGACTGGTCAGACCATGGTCAAAGGCTTGGTTGACCGGCTTTAAATGGGAAAATGGGGGGTATCTCTAAGAGTTTTCAAATCTGGGGGGTATCTCAAAGAGTTCATATTTTTTTGAGGGGTATCTCTAAATCCCCCTTAAATTAATTAACATTCTAATAATAATGTTTGTATTTTATTCAGAATTTTAGCAACATGAGTCTTCTACCAGTACCGGAGGGGTTTTCAAAACCATCGAATAATCACGGACTAAGATGGAAGAACTTTTATCGATCTATTGATAAAAAATCTAAAAATCGTTACGGTGCTAAGTGTGGATTTTGCCTATGTAATGTTTGTTGTGCGCAACGGAAACTTATGCACCAATACCCTTGGTTGGAATAGTGTATGAATTAAACAAAACAAAATAGAGAAGATGAAACTCCTACTACTATCAAACAAACCCACACAAACACACAAGATTTACGTGGTTCGGCTAATATTGCCTACGTCCACGGACAAACAAATAGAACTTTTACTATTGGAGAAGATAGTACAAAGCTCTCAAACAAATGGAGAAACCCTAGGTTTCCTCCCTTCTCAAATCCTCACCAAATCTCTCAAAGAGACAATCATAAATTGAGGATACAAACTCTCTCTCACATCCAAGATCCTCACAACTCTCACAAGGAGACAAACAACCAATATGGATTGAGGATACTAAACCAATCCCTAAGACCTTATATTTATAGCCTTTAGGGTGTACAAAATAAATTCCTAATAGGAATACCAAACTTAATCAAATTGGAAGTCATATTCCAATACCAAATTCTAAATCCTTAATATGGACTTAGAAATCCAAATATGAAACGGATTCCCTTATAGAACCGGTTTCCCAACAATTCTCCACCTCGGTGAAGATTTCCCAAATCTGAGCCGATCTTCAAAAAAACCGACGAACAACCAAACCAAAGCGGCCAGACCATCAAGTGGCTACCTACGTACCCTCCATGGGATCAAGCCATCGTAGTTCTTCCAAACGACATCTTTCGATCCCCACAATGCCCCGAAAGGCCAAATCCCCCTAAGGGGCCAAATCAAAACCAAATGCCCACCAATACCCTATAGGACTCACAAACAACTTCAACACAATGGGGTCCAAGCTACCAAATACCATCTCCACCTCAACAAAGTTCTCCATCGAAGATGATCTAATGCCCTGAAAAACTAACCTCTCAAGAGTTTTTCCTATGAAGTTCAACCAAGTGGGGTACAAATTCAAATCACTATGCATAGATTTACCAAATACGTCTTCCTTACTAAGCGCCAAACAAACATCACATGAGAGATTACCAACAATAGGAAGTACGTACACAAAACCCCCAAACAAAGGTTTCACGGCTTCATAAGGTTCTTGGGCGATAACCTTGCTACTAACAATGGTGGCTTCAACTTTCTTCTTTGCCGTGTCACCTAACAAACCAATCAAATGTGGAGCGACATCAATCTCCACCCGAACAAATGACGCTTCAATAAAATGCCTACCAACTATGCATGCCTTGCCACCCGCAAACAAATCTGTCTTCACTTGCATAGTACCATCAACAGCATGCCCCATATTACTATGCAATTCCTTAGTAGAATCGACAGACAAATCAACAACTGAACTATGCAAACCACATGTAATTGCACTTCCTTTCAAGTAGTACAACTTACCCTTTCTAATGCCTTTCATCAACTCTGGTACATACCAAACATTTTCTAACTTTCGAGTGCATCCATCTTCCAACTTCAATCGAACTGTACCTATCCCAAAAGTTTTGCAAGTATGATCATTACCAAGCAAAACACAAGCATCTAGCTCCTGAAAGCTATCAAACAACTGCCTATTGGGACACATATGATAGGAACAACCCGAATCCAAAATCCACTCATTAGTAGAATGACTAACTGAAGATGAAGCCAACAACGAAACACCAACAGATGAATCCTCATCTCTTCGATGTACACGAACAATCTTCTTCTGCAACTTTGGACAATTAATTTTCCAATGTCCCCAACAATGACAATAGGCACATTCATTCTTTGCAAGAGTTCTTCGACTTCTCAATTTACATTGAGAACCAACCAATCTACCAAAACTATCATCAACCACATAGAACCGGTCCTCTGTATTTTTCAAAGCGTACTTGTCTTCCAACTTGGACAACATAACTATTATAATGGTTTCCAATTTGATAATGTACCACAGTTCTTCTACCAAACAATACCGGACAAATTCACAAGCCTTTAAATTTAGAGTTAACCATTCATCATCATTCATATTTCTCGATTTATCATCAAGAACATCCACATAGCCATTAATGGCTAACCAATCTTGTACCTCCGTCTTCCACATAGCAAAGTCGAGGTTACCATCAAATCTATGAATGTCAACATCTAACAACAAGGTTTGATCAAACAAACTATCAACCTCCTTTCCAAATTCACTCGAATCTGAAATATGATCCGACATGATACCAATCAATTTCATACACCAGCAAACCAAACAAACAAACTAAACCAAAGGAGCTCACCAAGTACCACAAGAAAAATCCAAGATTGGATTTTTACCGAAATTGAGAAAACAAAACTGTCAACTTCAAAGAATTACTGGGAACAGAATACTTTGAAACAGAAAACGCACCATACACCGTTGGAAAGCCTGAAGAGTCTTCTTTCCAACCCAAAAAATGGATCAACGTTTCGATATCCGAGAACAGAGTTATGGCCGTTTTACCACAGAGTATTGAATCTGGACAGATTCCTCAAAACCCTTTAACCAATGTTCTGCAATCCCTCTTTAACCCAAGGAACTAACCTTCGGCTCTGATGCCACTTGTTGTGTGCAGCGGAAACTTATGCACCAATACCCTTGGTTGGAATAGTGTATGAATTAAACAAAACAAAATAGAGAAGATGAAACTCCTACTACTATCAAACAAACCCACACAAAACACAAGATTTACGTGGTTCGGCTAATATTGCCTACGTCCACGGACAAACAAATAGAACTTTTACTATTGGAGAAGATAGGATACAAACTCTCTCTCACATCCAAGATCCTCACAACTCTCACAAGGAGACAAACAACCAATATGGATTGAGGATACTAAACCAATCCCTAAGACCTTATATTTATAGCCTTTAGGGTGTACAAAATAAATTCCTAATAGGAATACCAAACTTAATCAAATTGGAAGTCATATTCCAATACCAAATTCTAAATCCTTAATATGGACTTAGAAATCCAAATATGAAACGGATTCCCTTATAGAACCGGTTTCCCAACACTGTTGATGGAAGACCGGGGCGACTACACAACCATGTTATGTTATGCATTGTAAAAGTTGGCCTATTTCAGAGAAAACATTATACTTAGAAGGTGCAACTAAAGAGAACTCAGTAAATGTCAAAAAAAAACGCCCAAGAGAAAAATAAGTAATCTCACCTTCTTCAGTTAAGCAACAATCTATGCTTAGTTGGGTTTCCAAACCCATGTCATCACACAAAAGCAGAAGAGTTACATGAGTTACTTCTACAAGCACTTATCCGGGGTTAAGTATCTTTCACTTTTGGAGACAACATATTTTTCAAGTGAAATTCTAAGAGGGCGTGTTCTTACAGAATTATTCTCGAAACATCTCCAAAAGAAGCTTGCATATCTTCCATCATTTGTGAATTTTACAATTTGCTTTGATGGGTGGACTGATATATCAGGTAATTCAATTTATGCATTCATGATATTAAAAGAAGAAAGAGAGGATTTTCTTGATATTCTTGATATATCAGAGGTTTGCCACACAACAATTGAATTAAAAGATCGGTTATTATCAGATTTATTGAGAAATGGGGCTTTTGTTGATAATGCGCTTGCATGTGTAACTGATATATAGCCCATCAACAATGGTTAAGTTGCGGAATGATTTTGCAGACAACACATCCAAACATAATTCCAATTCGTTGTTGCCTACATGCATTCAACTTGCTAGCAAAGGATATTGTTGGTTTTCTACAGTTGTTAAAGTTTTCAAGCTCAACCAAAAACTTGTGAATTATTTTACATCTTCACATATTTGGCACATGACACTACAAAATTGGCAAAAGGATAAGAAGATAGCTCACTTTCTTAGTACTTTTTGTGAAACTCGTTGGTATTCGTTGGCTCATGTTTGTCTTGGAGTAGCAGCTTATGAAGAAGGTTTTCGTCATTGTTTGGAATTAAGTAAAAAGCCAGGGTATCCGCAGATAACAAATTTAGAGGTTCGCAATACTATTCTAAGTCGTCGTCATTTTGCTGACAATGAATGCTTAGTTGAAGCATTGAAGCCGATTCTAGATGCGATTGAGAAGTTGGAAAAGAGGACAACAACACTTGATGATATGTTTAAAAACTTTATTACAGTTTATCACAATGCTAAAGTTGCATATTATGAAATTTCGGGATTGAAAGATCATATAGTTTGTGCCATTGGTAAGAGGGGTGAATGAGTTTGAAGATCCTATTTATTTTATTGCTTTGTTTTTACATCCAGCATGCAAGAAGATGGCTATGTCTCGTATGATGACATGTGACAAAATTGTTCGGGCAACATTGGAAATTGCTAAAGCTTGGCACTTTAGTAAGCATGAAGTGGGTTTGCTTTTCAAGGAACTTATCAATTATAAGAATGGAGATGCTGAAATAAAAGATAGAAACCACAAATTGATTATTAGAAGAAAGCTTGAATACAAGGAAATTAATTTAAGATGAAAACTGAACTTTATTACTCAAAGATAACAAAGAAAAACTTGACAGACTCATCTCTCAAACTGAAGCAAAAGACACGTATTTATACTGCTCCTTCCTCAACTAGTAGAAAACACTATACCATGACTTAGACCCACTTCGACATAACTTAGACTCACTACTCCATAACCTTATTCAACTGACCACTAGATAAACAGACTCCTAAATAAACTCAAGACCAAATCAAATATATAAAACATATCAGCTGCTCTAAGGCCTACAATATTATAGTAGGCTGCACTAATTTGTAACACTCCCCCTTAGTGCAGACTTGCGATCAATAAGACCAAGGGCACCACGAAATTGTTCAAACTTTGCTCGCGAAAGCGCTTTAGTGAAGATATCTGCAACCTGGGCGTCACTTCGAATTTTCTGCAAATCGATCTCTTGAGTTAGCACCTTTTCCCGAACAAAATGATGATGAGTTTCAATGTGTTTCGTCCGTGCATGAAACACCGGATTTCCAGCTAACTTAATAGCACTTTCATTATCACACTTGAGGGGAATAGGATAATCCATGGAAGAGTGCACTTCGCGAAGAAGACGTGTAAGCCAAATGCACTCTTGAGCAGCCATGCTTGCTGCCATATATTCTGCTTCGGCACTTGATAAAGCAACTGTACTTTGCTTTTTACTGCACCAAGAAACCATAGCTGAACCTGTAGTGAAACAATATCCGGTTGTAGAACGTCGATCATTCACATCACCTGCCCAATCTGCGTCAGTAAAACCTACTAAAGAAAAGGATACTTTGTGTTGATAGAACAACCCAAAGTTCAAAGTGCCTTTGACGTAGCGGAGGATACGCTTCGCTGCAACCAAATGACCAACACATGGCTGATCCATAAACTGAGATATGACCCCAACAGAGTATGCAAGATCAGGTCTTGTGATAGTTAGATAGAATAAACTACCCACAAGTTGGCGAAACTGTGTTGGGTCTTCCAGTAGCTCCCCTTCAACTTTATTTAACTTCAAACCGGCCTCCATTGGAGTTGTTGTTGTTTGTGACTCCCCCATACCAAAACGAGTAAGTAGATTGTTCGCATAACCATGTTGAGAGAGGAAATACCCAACTGACTTTTCTACCTCTAAGCCAAGGAAACAATGGACTTCGCCCAAGCTTTTCATCTCAAAACGAATAGATAATTCAGCACAAAGACGTTCCACTTCATTGGTGTCATCTCCGGTAATAATCATATCATCCACATACAAGAGAAGCAGTGTATACCTAGATGATTGCACCTTAACAAACAAACTAGGGTCTGAACTTGAAGAAGTAAAACCGCAAAATGTAAGATATTCGGCAATCTTACCATACCAAGCGCCTGGAGCTTGCTTGAGACCATAGAGGACTTTTTGAGGCGACAAACATGATTAGGGAACTCTTGAGAAACAAATCCCTGTGGCTGATCCATAAAGATATTGAAGGAAGATAACTCCGTGTCTTTCACATTCTCATTCATCAGTTATATATACATGTACATTGGAGATATCCTATGCTATAATTAAGGAAATGAAATATACACCTAAAAGATTTGCATATATTCTATCAAGATTTGCATATATTCTATCACACCCCCGCAGTCGAAGCGGGAGGTCGTCCTACGCTGAGACTGTCCCGAAAATCCTCAAATAGAACCAAAGGAAGACCTTTTGTAAAAATATCTGCAATCTGAAAGCGCGATGGGACATGGAAGACGCGAACCTGCCCACGAGCTACCTTCTCGCGAACAAAATGAATATCCATCTCGATATGCTTAGTACGCTGATGTTGAACTGGATTTCCAGATAGATATATTGCACTCACATTATCACAATAGACCAAGGTCGCTTTTTGAATAAGACAATGAAGCTCCAGAAAAAGGTTTCGTAACCAACAAGACTCAGAGACCACATTGGCGACCCCTCGGTACTCGGCTTCTGCACTAGAACGAGACACAGTACTTTGTCGTTTAGAGGACCAAGAGATCAAATTATCACCAAGAAAAACACAATAACCAGATGTAGAGCGTCTGGTATCCGGACATCCACCCCAATCTGCATCGGTATAAGACATGAGAGTGGCTGTCGAAGAGGGATATAGATGCAAGCCATGATCTAGAGTGCCCTTAATGTAGCGCACAATGCGCTTGAGAGCATGCATGTGTTCCTCCATCGGGTTATGCATGAATAAACAGATCTGTTGCACAGCATAAGATATATCGGGTCTTGTGAAAGTCAGATATTGTAGGGCTCCTGCAAGGCTGCGGTAATGTGATGGATCAGCATATGGTGTGCTAGAAGTAGCACTTAGCTTCGGTTTAGTATCGACCGGTGTGGGAGATGGGTGACAAGATGACATGCCAGCACGTTCTACAATTTCAGCAGCATACTTCTTCTGTGATAAAAATAGACCACCTGCATGACGAGTTACAGCTATACCCAAGAAATAACTCAATGGCACCAAGTCCTTCATAGCGAATTCTGAGCCAAGAAGGGTCATGATAGACTTGCGCAGAACATCAGAGGAAGCAGTTAAGATAATGTCATCCACATATAAAAGAATGTAAGCCATATCAGTACCTTTCCGGTAGATGAAGAGGGAATGATCAGATGTGCTATGAGAGAACCCAATAGTAGAAACATAATCTGCAAACCGCTTGTACCAGGCCCGAGGAGCTTGCTTAAGCCCATACAAAGACTTCTTCAATAAACAGACATAATCTGGATAGGTCGGGTCTCGAAAACCCATGGGCTGATGCATGTATACAGTTTCTGCAAGTTCTCCATGTAAGAAAGCATTTTTCACGTCAAGCTGGTGAATGGGCCATGCCTTAGAGAGAGCTAGACTTAGCACAGTACGAATAGTGGCAGGTTTGACTACCGGACTAAACGTCTCACCACAATCCACGCCAACCTGTTGAGTTTTGCCATCACCTACAAGACGGGCTTTATGCCTCTCAAAAGAACCATCAGATTTTTCTTTATGAGTAAAAATCCACATAGAACGAATAACATTAACATCAGGTGGACGGGGCACCAACTCCCACGTCTTATTTTTAATAAGAGCAGAATATTCATCATCCATAGCCATTTTCCAATTCGGGTCATGAAGGGCTGACACAGGGTTACGAGGTAGAGGAGATCGATTTACTTGGGTATGAAGGCCATATTTTATGTTGGGCTTAAATATCCCATGTTGACTGCGAGTAACCGGTCTGTGGGCGGGAGTGGGAGTAGGCTCAACCGGAGGTGCAGAAACAGAGGCTGGTTGGGTCGGTACTGGGCTTGGTGACGCCGGTTGTAGTGGCGAACCGGGCGGAAGAGGCGTTTGGGCCGGATGGACTGGTGAGGTTGGGTGAGGAGAGGACGAGATGGGTTGGGCCTGTGTTGAGCCTGTTGGGGAGGTTAGATGATGGACCACGTAAGGAGACAACCCCTCATCCACGAAATCATACATATGAGACCTAGGAGTATGCAGCCGAGCAAAAAGAAAATTGGTTTCATCAAATATGACATGGCGACTCAGGATGATTCGATTAGACGATAAATCATAACATTTGTAACCACGATGACTTGATGGGTAACCCAAGAAAACACATGGAGTGGACCGGGCTTGTAGCTTGTTTATAGTGGTAGAGGGAAGGAGAGGGTAGCACAAACAACCGAACACTCGGAGATGGGAATAAGACGGGTTTTTCTTATAAAGAATTTGGAGAGGGGATTGATAGGATAATTGTTTACTTGGAAGAATGTTTAAAAGATATGTTGCCATTTGCAATGCATGATGCCAAAACGAAGGTGGTAAGGAAGCATGGGCAAGTAGGGTACGAACCATGTTGTTAATAGTTCTAATCTTTCGTTCAGCTTTCCCATTCTGTGAAGAAGTATATGGGCAAGAAAGACGAAAAGACAAACCATTCACTCTACAAAATTCCCAAAACGGCTTATTGTCAAATTCCCTACCATTATCACATTGGACATTTTTAATTTCCCGTTCAAACTGGGTACGAATGAAGACTCGAAAAGCAAGAAATGTGGAGTAAACCTGAGATTTTTTGGATAGCGGAAATGTCCACAAAAAATTAGAGTAATCATCCAACAACAACATATAATAACGATGACCTGAAGAGCTCAAAATAGGAGATGTCCACAGATCACTATGTATAATATCAAAAGGCATAAAAGTGCATGAATTTGAAGCAACAAAAGGCAATTTAACATGTTTTCCAAGAGTGCAAGAATGACAGACATGAAAACGACTAGTTTTATTACACTCAATAATTTTATTTAGCCGAAGAGAGTCAAAAACAGGTGCTCCCGGATGACCCAACCGTTCATGCCATAAAGACGATGCTAAAGCTGCAAAATTTGATGGTGAGGTAGGTTGATTAGTGGTGATGGAGGTGGTGATGGGATAAAGCTCGCCCCGACTATCGCATCTCATTAGACGCATTCCCGTCCGAAAATCCTTAACAGAAAATCCAAAAGGATCAAAGTCAACAGAAACCCAGTTATCAGTAGTAAATTTCCTAACAGATACTAAGTTTTTAATAAGTTGAGGCGCATGAAGGACATTTTTTAAGGATAATGGTGGGTTTGGGGAAGACAAGTTTGTGTGACCATAACCAAGAATTGGAATAGAATGACCATTACCAACAGTTATACCACGATTATTGCTCAAATTAAAATAAGACGAGAGAGTACCTTGCTCAGATGTCATATGAGAGGTGGCGGCACTATCCATGTACCAATTTTTATCTGGAGGATTTAGCCCAAGAGTGTGCATCGCAGCCTCGATGTCGGTTGGAGTGGGCTGTGCTACTGCAGAATAGGCCTGCTGTGGGCGTGGTCCAAGAACCCCGGCCTGTCGCTGCTGTGTGTTAGGACGCACCCAAGGAGTAGTGGGATAGGGGCATGGAGGAACTGCCCATGGCATGAAAGGCCATGGCCACTGCTGCTGCTGTCCAGTGGCCCATGGCTGCCACTGCTGCTGGTGGCCACTGCCACGACCACTACTGTTGCTGCTGCCACGACCACTGCTGTTGCTGCTGCCACCCCTGCCACGGCCACCACCACGATGTTTGCCACCATTAGTGCGGTGTGAAGGTGGAGTATGTCCCTTCTTTCCACTCGTATTGCGGTGTGGAGGGACATTGTCTGAGTAAGAGGGAAGTTCTTCTGATTCCCTGGCCGTGGCAGCCATCATAGCAACCCGAGAACCAGTGGCTGCTGTCTTTGCAAAGCCCGCTTCTTCAAGAGTGAGCATTGATCGGGCTTGGTAGAAAGGGGGGAGAGGGTTGCTTTGGCGAATAAGTGTGCCAACACTACTATAAGCATCGGTGAGCCCCGCCACCATCTGAAGAACAAGCCGGCTATTCGAGACCGGCGCTCCTACATTCTTGAGTTGATCGGATAATACCTTGAGCTTTTGACAGTAGGCCGAGACATTGGGAAAATCCTCCATGCTTGTATGGGAGAATTCTTGCTCAAGTGTGACGGCACGAGAATTCTGGTTGTCTTGGAAAATATCACGCAATCGATTCCAAGCCTCCATTGCGGTGGAGTCGGGTTCAAGAATGGTGTGCAGTAGATCTGTAGAAATTGTTGCATAGATCCACTGAAGAACTGTAGCATCTAGGGTCGACCATAATTCCTTCTCTCCATCAGTAGCCAACACTTTTTCTTTGCCTTTTTCTGGTGGAATGATATGATCGAGAACCCTATGAGAACGAGCATGAATTTTGAAGAGTTCCGCCCACGTCGCATATTGGACATTTTCCATCTCAAGAGTAATTGAGATGTGGTTCTTGATGTTGGAGACAGCAAGAGCAGGGTGAAAAGAAGATTGAGGGGGGGGAGGGGGGGTAGACATAATGGCTGAAGGTAAGGGGGGAGTGAACGGAGGAGAGTCGGGCGTAGAACCACTAAGGGACAGCGGAAGAGAGTGACTTGAAGAAGAAGAAGTCGCCCTGGTCTTTGATACCATGAAGGAAGATAACTCCGTGTCTTTCACATTCTCATTCATCAGTTATATATACATGTACATTGGAGATATCCTATGCTATAATTAAGGAAATGAAATATACACCTAAAAGATTTGCATATATTCTATCAAGATTTGCATATATTCTATCAGATATCACGATCTAACTCTCCATATAGAAAAGCATTCTTTACGTCAAGCTGCCACATCTTCCAACCTTTACTTGCTGCCAATGAAATTATAGTTCGTACTGTCACCATCTTAGCAACTGGACTAAAAGTTTCTTCATAATCTAGCCCATATTGCTGAGCAAAACCACGTGCAACAAGACGTGCTTTGTACCTGGCAATACTCCCATCAGAATTTTTCTTCAACTTGTAAACCCATTTACAACTAATAAGTTCAACATGTTCAGGCCTGGGAACAAGAACCCATGTCGAGTTTCTGGTCAAGGCATCAATTTCTTCTGACATAGCCTTCTCCCATTCATCCACTCCTTTAGCTTCATTATAGCATTGTGGTTCGTTGCCATATACATCGCCAAGAAGAAAACAAGAGACAACGGTGAAATAGTTCAACTGAACTTGATAATCAGTCAAATACTCAGGTTGTTTTCGTTGCCTTGTGGATCTACGGACAACATCACAACCTGGTTGTTGGAGTCCTTCAGAACCAGGTTCTGTCCTCCCCCTTTCGCTGAATTCCACATCACTAATAAATGGATCAAGATCAGCCATATTCTTGGACGAATGGGCAGCAGAAAAATGTGACGTTGCTTCATCAAAAACGACATCTCGAGAGACAATAGACTTCTTAGTGACAGGATCCATACATCTCCATCCCTTCCTATGTGAGTCATAGCCAACAAAAATACATTTTCTTGCCTTTGGATCCAGTTTAGTTCTAGAATTCTTAGAAATATGAACATAACAAACTGAACCAAAAACTCGAAAATAACTCACATTGGGTTTGCGATTGTATAAAGCCTCGAATGGAGATGGTGATGTGCCAGGATAAGGAGGCAAGTGATTAATAACATGGCAGGCACATTGTATGGCTTCAGCCCACAATTCCCTTGGAAGATTCTTGTCATGTAACCATGACAAACACGATGCAGTAAGATGTGCTAGCTTTCTTTCAGCAATGCCATTTTGTTGTGGAGTTTCTGGACATGTCATTTGTCGTTTAATCCCATGTTCAGCACAATAGTCGAAGAAGGCATCTGACATGTATTTTCCACCATTATCAGAGCGCAAACAATTAATACAAGAACGAAATTCATGTTTGACGAGCATATGAAATTGGATGAACTTAGAAAATGCTTCGCTTTTATGAGTAAGAAAATATACCCAAGTGAAGCGAGAAAAATCATCAACAATAACCATCACATACTGAAAACCACTGTAGCTAAGTGTTCTTGTAGGCCCCATCAGATCTGAATGCACCAACTGAAACATGGTTGATGCTCGATTAGACGAATTATGAAATGGAAGGCGATGAGATTTACCATATTGACAACCTGGGCAGATCACATCTTGAGGAATAGCCTTCAATAACGGAACTCCATCAAGCAATTGTTTGGCTGAAATCTGGTTCAAAAGTTGGTATCCAACATGACCCAAGCGAGCATGCCAAAGAGAAGCACTTGTATTCTGACTTGTCTTGGCAACATAGGCATCACTTGCTGATAAAACATATAAAGCTTCCTTCCTTTGCCCAGTAAAGATAACATCAGCAACAATACTTTGCAAATTTGCAAGTACTTGAACATTGTGGGGGCCAAAAAGAACAAATTTTCCAGAATTTGTGATTTGCGAAACTGATAAAAGGTTCTTTGTTAAGCCTGGAACATGATAAACCTCATTGAGATTGCTACCATCCCTGCAATCATCATGAACAAATAACTGACCTTCATTTGTGACCGGATAGATGGAGTTATCTGCGGTAACAATGGCACGCTTCCCTTTATGCGGATGAACATGAGAAAGAAGTGAAACATTTCCAGTAGCATGATGGGAACAACCGGAATCAACAATCCATTCCTTTGAGTAGTCAATAGATCTATTAGCTTCTTTAGGTGCGTCGGTCTGGTGCACAATTGAAGCTACATTCTCTGACTTGTCGATAGCAATAATAGAAAAACATTGCTCCCATTTTGGCTGGTCAGATTTGTTGCTTTCATGAACTACATTAGCATTCTCGTCCGCAAGCTTAACACGACAATTTTGTTTGATATGTCCTGGTTTGCTGCACCTAGAACACACAACTTTCACACGACAGTCACGCTTGATATGCCCTGGTTTCCCACACCTATAACAATTAATGGCAGGTCGTTTGCCATCTTTAGAAGAATATTGTGGCTTTGACGAGGAAGAGAACTTAGGTTTCCCTTGATCTTTGGTGTAGAGCACATCATCAACTTTGGAAATAGTCGCACTAGACATTTGTTTCACCAATGCTTCCTGGTTAGTTAGAAGATTCTCTAACTCAATAATGGAGGGCTGATTTGCCCACCCTTGTACAGAAGAGATAAACGGCATAAACTCTTTTCTCAAACCACGGATAAGATAACGACGTAGTCGAGCATCACTAATTGGCTCCTCCATATCTAACTCTGAAATTTCAGCACACACATTTTTAATTTTCAGAAAGTATTCTGAAATTGAAAGATTACCTTGAGTCAACGCAGCGAGTTCATTCTCCAGGAATTGCAACCTCATGGTATTCTTTTGAGTGAATAACCTTTCAAGTGTCTCCCAAACCTGCTTTGGCGACTTCACATCACGAACATGATCAATAAAATCCTTGTTGATCGATGTTCGTAGAGCAAACAATGCTTTGCCGCATTTAATCTTTCATTTTCGCCGCGCATCAATATTTTGAGGAATGTCATCTGGAATTACCGCTTCAGCACCGGAGACAAGTTCCCATAAATCCTGCCCTTGTAGATAAGCTTCCATACAAAACTTCCAGTAACTATAGTTGTTACCAACAAGCTTGTCTACAGAGACTTGAGACATACTATTTCCACCGTTCATTTTGAGAAAGAAGACTTAATAGACACAACTTAATAAAACTGACTTCTTTGAGGAATAAAATCAAACAGGTTGTAGGCAACTACGAAATACACCTTGTACAAGCTTTAAAGAACCAAGCTCTTGCTACCATGAAATAAAAGATAGAAACCACAAATTGATTATCAGAAGAAAGCTTGAATACAAGGAAATTAATTTAAGATGAAAACTGAACTTTATTACTCAAAGATAACAAAGAAAAACTTGACAGACTCATATCTCAAACTGAAGCAAAAGACACGTATTTATACTGCTCCTTCCTCAACTAGCAGAAAACACTATACCATGACTTAGACCCACTTCGACATAACTTAGACTCACTACTCCATAACCTTATTCAACTGACCACTAGATAAACAGACTCCTAAATAAACTCAAGACCAAATCAAATATATAAAACATATCAGCTGCTCTAAGGCCTACAATATTATAGTAGGCTGCACTAATTTGTAACAGATGCTCCTTTCGGTGACTTAAAGGAAACAAGTACCATATCTTCTCGTGATTTTTGGGAGAAATTTTGTGGTTTTTCGCCATTATTATGATGATTTGCTACAAAGGTATTTGCTATTGTTCCTCGTAGTGGGCTATGTGAACGACTTTTTTCAACATTTGGTTTAATTAAGAGCAAACCACGTAATCGCCTTGAAGTAGAAAATTAAACATGCTTGGGCAAATTAAATGTGATTTGGAAAGTGAGGTTTGTATTAAAAAGAAAACGTCTGAAGCTAGTAATGATATGGTCGATGGGATTTCAATGAGTGATTTCGACACACCCATTGAAGATGATGCGGGGAATGATCTTTTAGATGAAGAAGTTGCATATGTTCAATTTGCCGATGGAGATAGTATAGAAGGAGTTATGGAGGAGTTTTTTGACTTTGATGTTTTTGAACGTGACAATGGCTTTGTTGATTCAGAAACTAATGTGAATAACAATGCTGAGACATCTACACAAGACAATGGAGAATGGACCATTGATGAAATTATCTAAAAATGTAGTTGATTAGCAATTGGTGCAATTTATGTCTTAAGCTCTTAGAACAAGGTACACTTTGAATAAATATATATATTTTTCTTATTTGAATATTTTCTAATGAAATTCTAAAAGAAATTTAATATATTCTATTATTGTTAACTTACTGTGATTATATTTAAACAAAATTATATAACGCAGAATTACACCTTGAAGTGTTAGAGCTACCAAACTTTGTAGATCGATATGATACACAAGAAAAATGGCCCTGTATCTGTATGCAAGGGGAGGGCAAAAGGCATGCCATTTAGTTTTGGCATGCCAAAATAATAGTCCATGCCAGGAACCTAGATTTAATGCAATAGTTCTACTTTCATAAAGAAAAATAAAAATTGGCCTTTTTAGCCTAAACGAACAGGGCCTGGAGCCTGGTAACAAAGCAGGGCTTCAAATTTGGCCCAAAAAACACACTGCCTGTATGACTCTATTCGTTCCGCGCTTTAAAGTAACCCTCACTAAAACCCCCCTTTGCTTTGCTTTTCTTTTCTTTTGTTCAGAAAGCTTGCAATCAATCTCAATCTCAATCTCAATCTGAAATTTTCAAGAATGGGAGATTATATTGAAAACAAGAAGAAGATGATGATGATGATGTCAAGTTCAAGTAGTGCATCATTAGCATCAGGTCCAGATGGTAAAAAAAGAAGAGTAACCTATTTCTATGAACCTAACATTGGTGATTATTATTATGGTCAAGGTCATCCAATGAAACCACATCGTATTCGTATGGCTCATAATCTTATTATTCATTATAAACTTCATCATTTAATGGATATTTATAAACCTTTTCCTGCTACTCCTAATGATATTCAAAAATTTCATTCTGATGATTATATCAATTTTCTTTCTTCTGTTTCACCTGAATCTATTCAAGATCATACTCATATTAGAAATATGAAAAGATTTAATGTTGGTGAAGATTGTCCTATTTTTGATGGTTTGTTTCAGTTTTGTCAAGCTTCTACTGGTGGTTCTATTGGTGCTGCTGTTAAATTAAATACTAAAGATGCTGATATTGCTATTAATTGGGCTGGGGGTTTACATCATGCTAAAAAATCCGAGGCTTCTGGTTTTTGTTATGTTAATGATATTGTTTTGGGGATTTTGGAATTGCTTAAACTTCATCAGGTAATTTGTATACCCCAACACTCCTTATTTTTTTTATTTTTTTTTTTTTTTTGAATTTGGGATATTTTGTTACTACTGTATATAGTTTTGTTTGAGTTTTTTCCAAGATTCTGAAGTTGATAAAGAGTATAACATTACTAAATGTCTATATCGTTTGTGGAGTTTTTTTTTTTTTTTCTTGTTTTTTTAAACAACCAAGCTATTTCATTGCTAACAGGAAAATTTAAATCATTCTCTAGTGTAAACTCTAGATATAGAGTGTCATAGAAGAGTACACACCCAAGTTCAACATCTACGTTTACAAACCATGAACCTAGACTATTAGTATACACCATTACTGGCTCCATCAATGTTCATTTTCAACCAGTGTGTTGAGGTGGTTGCCAAGTAATATACTGTGTGGCTGGCTTGTAAATCACTGAATCCAAACTATTATGATCAATGAACTGGCGACTCTTATAAAAACTAAACCAGTACACTCTGTAATGATTAAATGGCAAAACATTTACTGTTACGACTTACATGACTTCTAAATATTCCATAACAGATAACAACCAAAAGTAATCGCATGAGGATTTTTTTTATTCAACTTCGTGCGAATTTTGAGTCTTCCAGGTTGAAAGGGTATAATTGGCCGTTGAACATTTACTTCTATAGTAGCTCGTTCTATTATAGGTCTAACTGCAGAACAAGACTGGAATAAGTGATTCACATCCTCATCAGACTGAGCACAGATTAATACAGAACCATAAGAAAACTTTGATTTGGGGTGAGCAAGGCATGGTCCATAACAGCTTCCAGTTAAGCCCAGGATATAAATGTGTGTAATGAGTTTTAGCTAAGAAGTCATAAGTGACTTGACAGTCACACAACCTGAAGGATCCTTTGCCCATACTAGATGATGAGTTGGTAAGGGGATAGCACAAACCTTTTGTCCTAGTTGGGTAGGAAAGTACTGTAATAACAAATCTCTATTCCATGCATTATGCTGAAGACATCAGATACTTTCCAGTCCCGTACCTGCGGTGGTATAGAATTGGTTTGATAAGATTTTAAAGTTTTCCCATCAACCCAAACATCTGTCCAAAAGTTAATACTTAACCCCATTACCTAATTCCATTGTAAACCCCCTTGCAGACATTGAACACCTTGAAGAATACTTTCCATCCCCAAGATTGGCCTCTCTTCGAACTGGTTACCAAGATTGATGAATTTTTATGATACCTGGCTTTGAGAATTTGTGCAAGCAAGAGAGAAGGATTTTGATGTAGTCTCCATATATGTTTCCCTAGAAAAGCTAGGTTTAACATTTGGAGGTCTTTTAAACCAAAGCCACCCGTCTCCTTAGGGGTTGTAAGGATGTCTCATCATGGTTCCACATGAAGCTTCTGCATATTCTGTCAAGCTGATCTACAGCTAAAACAGGTAATTGAAAAGCTTGCATATGGAAGGAAGGGATGACATCAAACACTGCAGAAGTAAGGACTGCTCTTCCTGCCATAGAGAGGTGTTTTTGGGCCCATTGAGAATTCAGAGCAGTGGCTTCTTTAACGTCAGTGGTGGCAGGCCTGGATTGTATGCTGGTTCACAATATCTACCCAAGGCTTCACAATATCTTATATTAAGAATTCCTTGAAGTTCCTCTCTAAGGTGTTGTGAGATATTAGGGGATGGGAAGAAAGAAGATTTATCATATTTAATCCTATGACCTGGGTCATTACTGAACAATTCTACGAGGTTCATAAACTGGCTGCAGTTAGATAGCTTTGCTTTAAAAGCAAACAAACTATTGTCTGCGAAAAACAGGTGGGATAGCTTAGGACCGCCTCTGGTTATTACTAAGGGCTGAATTTCAGTAAGACTAATCAGCTTGTCCATAGCTCTAGACAAAATTTCCATGACTAAGCCCAAAACAAATAAATATGGTGACATTGGGTCACCGGTCACCCTGTCTCAATCCTGATTTTGGATACACTGTTTGTGATGGACTTCCATTGACCAGAATATTGAAAGAAGAAGATGACAGACAAAAAACCAGTTTTGAAATCCTATGATGTGGAAAACCAAACTTCATAAGGCATTTACGCAAAAAGATCCAAGATATTTTTGTCGTACGCCTTTTTAAAGTCAAAAAATAAAAAAGTCTAATTTAAAGTCTAGTTTCAATAAAGCTGAAACTTATCAAAAAAAATTTAAGAATCAAAAACCCACTTCAACCTTTTTTTCTCTTAATATGTAGAGCCTCATGACAAATTAAGATATGATCTATAATTTGCCTCCCAGAGGCGAACACTCCTTGGTTTACAGAAATGAGTTTTCGCATAATTGGCTTCATCAACGTTCCCAATTTGTTGTTATGTAGAAAAAAATGTATTAACAAGGTACATTATAAACTTTAGAATAGATGTTTAGAACAAGAAGCATTGGTTGATAATGATCAACAACCTTATATCTATAATGCGTTGTGTTGTTACAGGTTGAAGTAGACAACTTCTAAGCTAAATGGAAAATTGGAAACTTATCTTATAGTGATTAAATAGTTAGTGATCTATACTTAAAGTAATGGTTTCTAAGTATGCACCCTGTACAATTTGACATGCTACATTGAAACTAAATCAAAATTTCCCTTTCATTTATTTTGTTGTCATTTGTTACTTTTGTTTGAGTTTATAACGATTAGAAAGTTGGGGGTATGGCTTTGGAGTTTATGGGTTGGAATTGTAGACAAATAACGATTACATTTTGAATTCTCTTCTCATTCTGAGACCTTTCTTACAGTTTCTTGTACTAGTTAGGGATGTATCATCCTGTGGCATAGCTTCTATAAACTGCTTTTACTAATAAAATTGATAGTTTACCACTCAGATAAGAAGACCGTCTGGCCTAGCACATAATATAGAATGCATACTGCCACAGATTTTTTTTTATATAGATAAACAATATGTAGGTACCAGAGAATGTCACCATTTAAGAAATGCATTATCTAAGTGAACATATTTTCAGATCTATTATGGTTGATCACATTCGAAGAATGATTTGTTACTACTGTTGCTATATTATTTTCAGTAATGGGGCTAAAGTCCAAAACCCAAAATTTAAAAGAGCTTTACATCATACACATGTGGCATATATACATTATATACACAGTTAGCTTTAAGCCAGTTTCAAACCCAGGTCTGTGGTAACAACCCCCAAAAAGCTTATCTATCATGCTAGCTACGCATCAAAACAAAGATTTAGTTATACTTGTACAAATAATTTAACTTTGTTGTTTTTTTCTTGTTGCGTCTTTACTTAGAAGAGTTATTGTCTATCAGCTGTTACTCATGGACTATGAGAAGGAGCTGGACGAAATGATAAGACGGTTCATTATCAAGTGTTTTTGTTTCCATTTGTTCTTATGAGAGTTTTTGAACTTTTATCAATGTGTTGGGTTTGTCTTTGTATCAATTGTTTTTCAATTTCTGTATGTAGGACTTTCATCATTCATGTTTATTTGACTCACGACTACTCATTTCGCAGCGTGTGCTCTATGTTGACATTGACGTTCACCATGGAGATGGTGTTGAAGAGGCATTTTTCACCACCAATCGAGTTATGACAGTATCTTTCCATAAATTTGGGGACTACTTTCCAGGAACGGGTCATCTTAAGGATGTTGGTGCAGAGCGTGGGAAGTACTATTCCTTAAATGTACCTTTGGAAGATGGAATTGATGATGAGAGCTTCCAGGGTCTATTTCAGCCTATCATTCAGAAAGTTATGGAGGTTTACAAGCCTGAAGTAGTTGTTCTGCAATGCGGAGCAGACTCTTTGTCTGGAGACAGGTTGGGGTGTTTCAACTTGTCCGTGAAGGGTCATGCAGACTGCCTCCGGTTCCTTAGATCTTTCAATGTCCCTCTTATGATCTTGGGAGGGGGTGGTTATACCATTCGTAATGTGGCCCGTTGCTGGTGCTATGAGGTTTCTTCTATCTCACAATGATTTGTAATTTTTCTTTCTCTCTATCTGTATGTCGATTTGTATAATTATCATTGTCTGTTATCTTGGTGCAGACTGCAGTTGCAGTTGGCGTGGAACCTGATAATAAGCTACCTTACAACGAATACTATGAATACTATGGCCCGGACTACACTCTTCATGTTCCACCCAGCCACATGGAGAATCAAAACTCACCAAAAGATATAGAGAAAATGAGGTACTGTTCATCGGAAATGATATCTTGATTCTATATATCTAATGGCCTGTCTGGAGACATGTTCTGTGACTTATCTGGAGTTCACTTAAAATATTTTATCATAATGAAAATGAGTGGAAATAAGAAAGTACCAAACGTTAAAAGGTAAAGATGAGGTGTTATAAGTCCGAACAATATGCACTATATCATCATGTGCATTATCTAAACAATTCATGGGATGTCTTTTGGGGGATAAAAGCTAGTCACAATTGCCACATAATACTGAACCTACTTTGATCCCTTAACAAATGGACCTAATACTCATCACACTTTAAGGGATTTTATTTGGCATGTGAAGAGGTAGTAAACAAGTCACAATTGTTTAATAATACACTTTATGGGATTTTATTTGGCATGTGAAGAGGTAGTAAACAAGTCACAATTGTTTAATAATGATGAACATATTTTGAGCCCTTAATAAATGGGACCTGATTCTCATCACTTTCTATGGATGTATTTTCTTTAGGGTTATTTTGTATTTGGTCCCTCTAGAACATTCATATTTAGCAAGTGGTATAGAGTTTTTCAATTATTAGCAGTTGGTCCTTTTTCCGTTATTTGACTGGTAGTCAACTCTGTTGACTGTAGTCAAACCATCCAAGTTTTTAAAATACCTAAACTACCCATGCACATGTTAATCATGTGCATTTTTATGAACAACAAATCTCATTCTATGCTTCATCCAATGGTCCAAAATAAACCAATAAATAGAAATAAACTAAACAAAATAATAGAAATAAAAAAACAAAGATAGTGACAAACAACAATAATAAAATCTGGCAAAGTAATATCCCATCAATCTAACAACCCTCAATACAAAATCAAGAAAACCAACCCCAAAAATTATCAAGATGGAAACCCAATTTTCTTTTAAAGCAATTGAAATTGAAAAATCATTCTTTTTGTCAAGCAATTGAAAATGAAAACCCAACACTTATTGTTCTTCTATAAATACTTAATACCCATAGTTCTTGCCAAACAATTAAAATTGAAAACCAAATACCCATTTTTCTTCTCTTCCAATTTAGAAACCTAATACCCATCCATTGTTCTTGTCAAGTAATAGAAATTGAAACCCAATACCCAACAAAACCAAAACATTCTCTATACCTCAAAGATGAAGAAGATGAGAAAGAAGCTTAAAAATTATTTTATTTTATAAGCCAATTCATAAAAATGATTTACAAAAGTGATTCATAGACTAAGAGCAATAAACTTTGAAGGATGAAGAACAATAGGTATTGGGTTTTTCAAAATCATTAATGGGTAGTTCTTCATTTGCAAATTTAAGTGATAAAACTTATTCTTTTGTCAAGGTAGAGTTAAAAATTTATTTTTCTTCTCACTAAAATATGTGCCTCGCACGTGCATAGGTAGTCTAGGTATTTTGAAAAATTGGGTGGTTTGACTTCAGTCAATTGAGTTGACTGTTAGTCAAGTAACGGAAAAGGGACTAAATACTAATAAATGAAAAACTCTATACCACTTGCTAAATACAAATGTTCTAGAGGGACCAAATACAAAATACCCCTTTTCTTTATTTCATATTTGATTGTTTATAGTTTGGAGAAAGTTAAAACTAAAAAGTATTGTATGGTTGTGTAGATAAGTCAATATAGTAATGTAGTTTTCAAATATGTGTTATATGTAAGAACCAGTAGAGGTTTATAGTGAAGTAAGTTGTTCATGTACGAGGACACTCTCTCCTTAATGGGAAGAAGAAACTAACAATATTTTCTAGCTAGTCCAAGTGGGACTAAAACCCAAGATAACACCTAACTCCAAAGAATCAGCACTTAAATTATCAGAGCTCCCTCTAACTCTCAACACTCATCCTCGAGACAAAATATACGGATTGGTATATTTGAGGCTTGAAATTACAAAAAGACAAAAAATGGAAGTTTTCGAAACACAAGGAAGAGATGTTATGGACTCCATGAGAAAACTGTGGCTTTGAACGAATTGTGGATGTGGGGAAAGAACAAGGATGCTTCATGGTCATAAGACAAATAGGCCTGAAATAATTTTCATTCCCTATTAGTTTGAAGTTTGACATGGAGCGATCTGATGTTAACAAAAATATATGATACTATGACATGTCTTTAATGTTTTGAGATATGTCCTACCCTGATACATACCACATTGACATTATTACATTGACCTTATAAGAAATAAAATACAGGGAATATTTGGTAAATAAGTTAGAAGGCGGAAAGTCAAAAATGGTTTCACTATGTGTGAAATGAAGACGAAGCTATGGATTACGGGTTGAGCCAGGCTAACCTGATAGGATTGTCATGTTGATAGGCACACTGTCGGAAGCTTTAAATTTAAAGCCCATCTTCAAAGGAGAATTTGAAGTTTTGTCAAACTTCTTTTCAATTGATTTTAAACTGGATTGAACAGAGTTTTATTTAGACTTAAAAAACTTTCGCTATAATGTTTTTGTCTTACTTCCAAAAAGCCCCAAGCTTGGAAAAATTTAACTTTATGTCATTGTATATATAAGTAGGATTTTATATATATATATTTTCAGTATTCTTAGTCCATACTGGTGTCCTGGATTTTGTGAAATGATATACATATATTCTTTTGATTCTTGTTAGCATTCACATTTAAAGATCTTGGATCCTGCATCCTACTGGACAAGTCTCTTACATGTTTAGTTTTGCAGGAACATTTTGTTAGATCAGATTTCAAGACTAGAACATGCTCCTAGTGTACAGTTTCAGGAAAGACCACCTGATACAGAAGCTCCAGAGTCGGTATGTTCTTTAGGAACCAAATTACTTGATCTGTACTTCTGTGTGGTTTGGCTTTGAATGCATTTTTTCTTTTCTTTTCTAAGAACTCTTTCTCATTTGCACGTGCAAAATATCAAATGTAGGATGAAGAGGATATGGATCAAAGGTCAAAATGTCGCATTTGGGATGGTGAATATTATGGATCTGATGGTGAAGACAACCAGGACCTGGACGAAGATCAAGCATCTCAAGTTAAAATGTCTAATCTTGATGATCATTCTGTGGAGAAATCTAGTCCAAGGTATTAGTTGTCTATTCTCAAATAGAACATCTATAATTCTATATACTGTTGCTAACAATATCGCCACTTATAAATGGGAAAACACACATTCTTAACTATATATATTTGTTTTCCCTGGTCCATAAGTCATGAACCAAAAGCAGTTGTTTAATGTGACATTTTATAGGATTTGCTTCCAGTAGTTTGCGTTCTTATAAGCAGTACATAATGAAGAAGGTGCTAAAGTTCATATTATTGTTAGCAGCTCTAAATATTGAGGGGTCTTCATGCTTAGAAGATGGGTGGAGTCTCCCAACATGAAAGGGACTAGGAAATACTTCTATCTGGAAGTTGAAAATGTTATGCCAGATCTTGGCCTAAAAGCCTAGAATCAATCTTGGCCCAATTATTATAAAACATTAGTGCTGAGTATATTTTTGATAAAGTTCTTTATGTGATCCACAAAAAAAAAAGAATTTGAGTATAGCTATGTAGACTATCATGACTGAGCGAAGTATCTGAAACAGAACCGAGGTTTTCTTTTCCTAAAAGAAGAGTAATCCCCTAGGACGGTTCTTTAACAAAAGAGCGGAGTAAGCAGTGCTACATGCTCTTGGTCCTTACTCCAATGATTGCCGTCTCTAACTCTCTATAGAACTTCGTTTTGCTTAAAAGTTAGTTATACAAGTGTGGTGTTCTTCTGAAATAACAGAAAAAAACAACAACAAGAAGATGGCTTGCTTGCAACAATCTTTGATACCCTGGCACATCCTTTTTACTTATAAAAATTTCCCTCTTTTTGACAAAGTCTTTTGAATGGTCACTCCAAGATTTACGATAGAACTTACACGAATAATTCAATAACTGCTTAGAACTTTGATAAACTACTTAAGATTTTGCATCGTATATAACTCCTAATGCAGATTGTAGACTCATCACTGAGGTCCCAGCTGTAGTATAAGGTATCACCTTAGCTAGTCACAAGAATATCCAATGTGAAGTGGCACACCCGCTTTTGAACTTCAAGTCCACCTATCCAATTGTTGACCTCCCTTATGTGTTAAACTTATATTTGGTGGCACACTACATAGTGGTATATGTTCAATAGTATGTTGGAGCAATATAGAGATCATGTTTAAATCCAACCGTTTTTTTATAACATTCAGTAGAGATCTCTGATAAATAGTGAGATTGTCATCTTTTTTTCATTCGCACTACTGGTTGTTCTGGATAGATTTTTTTCTTGTTTTTTTTACCTCTTCACAGAATAGTACAATGAAATACTGCATTCTTCCTCATGTAGAGTTAGTAGTATATATTTGAGGTTGTAATAATTATTAATTTTGTTCATCCAGGGACATTGACAGTGACTAAGAAGAAGATAGCATCCTCGATGAAATGGATGAGTTGGGGAATCTGGATTTTTACCTCACCATCCTTGAAGTTGTTGAATACATCCATAATAGACATTTAGTGCTGTTGTTCACCTCTCTACACTCACATAACAAGGTCACATAGCAGCATTTTGGCAACTCTCAGATCTTTTTGGTGTGAAACAATGTAAGCACTTTTCGAAAACTAGCTGGTCATGTATATATTTCGTCAATTTCCCTTTTCAAGGACAAAACATGTATATACTATGACGACAGTCATTTCCTCTGGTTTTAGAGTGGATACAGATGATAGTAAATTGTATTAGATGAGTGTGTTGGGTACTTGATCAATAGTTATATAGAAGGGGAGGTTAATGGTATATTCCTTTCATCACTTGATAAAGGGGCATGGTTTTTTGCTTTTCAATCTGTTTTCATCTACATTGTATGGTAAAACATATTCATGGAGTGCCACAGGTTTCATGTGAGGGCTGGAGTTCTGGCGGCCTTGATACTGTAATTGCCATCCCAACATTTTGTGCTTGAAAAACAGGAAGACTGCATGTCAGAAGATTTATATGGGCAATCCCATATTAATTGGACTTTTGGTTTGGGCTATAATTTATAGGATCTCAGATGAGTGTGGTTTGATTAAAATGTAGTATTCATATGAATAGAAATATAGAATGATAGAAACAATTTCGCCTATTCAAATTTTTACCCACTAAAAAGTTCAGTAACTGTTTTAGACTTTAAAGAGCCTATGATATGAGTTTGAGACTTTGAGTCAAATGTGTGAAGTGGTTACTTTGAGCTTTGCCCGCTTAATCAATATTCAGTTATTCACATCATCATTCTTAAATGGCTTCCTCTATTTTGATTCTTCTTCTTCTTTTGGAAAAATATATGAATATTTATTATTGGGAAGTAGTAGGGTCAAGGTCAAGTATGTAAAGATTGAATTGCTCTTGTAACAAGAATGGGAAGAAGAAAAGCGACTAACAAATTATCCTTAAAGGTAAACTAACCGTAGTTTTTTTTTTTCCGCTAAATTTTCAAGCATTATATGCTCAAAATGTCTTGGCTTTTTATTTTCTCTTAAAAAGTTGGCAATGGTAACATCTAAAATTCTAAATGAAAAAAATGTGGAGCACAATCATGGGCATCTTGGTTATGAATATGTGATGATCAGATGAATGTAAATATTTAAACCAATTTTTTTTTGCGAGCCGGTGTCCAAGCCCCACCAATTGGTAATTAGACCCCAATTGGTAATCCCACCCCACCCGGGTTCAATTAGTCAGTATTCCAACCCCACCACTAATACACCCCGATAAATATCTAATTTGAAAATTAGAATTTTCAGTTTTTCTTTCTTTGTCTAAAAAAAATAAAATAAAAATTGAAGGTAAACCGAAGAAGAAACAAGAGGAAAAAAAAGTTTCTCCATTTTTATTAGTCATTTTGAGAAGTTTCTTCTATGTTTTTCTTTTTTAAAAACTGATTTTTTTAGTTTAAAGAAGCAGATACATAAAAAAGAATAGAGAAGAATCTGTTTTTAATTAATAGGGTCATAGGGAAGATGGAAGAAAATTAGGTTTTGTATGGGGTGTGTTTATTGAAAAAATAGAAGAGAGGTGGGGTGCAAAAACTAGGCCATACTCATTTTTCTCTATTATTATTTGGGATATAATCGGTATTAGTAAATTTATTTAGTGAGGCTTAATTACCAATTGGTGGGGTTTGGATACCGGCTCTCTTCTTGAAATAGTGAAATACACCTTGGAGTAGACCTCCCCATCAGATCATCAGTCTTAATGATATCAGGAGGAACAACATAATAAAAACAACCTAAGTCCATCTCCAACAGCTATAGTAGTATTTTCTTATTTCTCTATTTTTATATTTATAGAAATATCTACGAATCAACTCCAACCGGTTTTCTCAATTTTCACTCACCAGTCTTCACTTTGCTATGGCTGATGACAAAAACTATTACTTTAAGTTATTTAATCACCAACCTTCATAATTGAAACCATATAGGAATGATTGGTGATATTCTTTACTCATTCGTCTCTTCCATTACATGGAGGCACTTCTCATCCGCCTTTTCAATCATTGCTTATGTATATAATATGAATATTGCTATTCTAAAAAAAAAAAAAAAAACCAAATTATCCTTAAAGGTAAACAACCTAGAAATAAATAAATTATTTATTTATAGCGTAAAATGGTTATTGATTAAATGGACTAAAATGCCCTTAAGATAGCTATAATCAAATACTCCATCAGTAGTATAAGTGTATAACTCTCTTGTTTTGGAAAAATTTAAACCCTACCAAAACCCTCGAAACCCCTCAAAATCAATAGCTACTACTACTACAGTCTACAGTTTACAACAACATAACATAACATAACATAGCCCTTTTTTCTTCTCTCTCTGTGTTTCTCTTTCTCTTTGTGTGTGAAGAAGAAGAAGAAGAAGAACACCAAGGAGAAGGAGACAAGAAAGAAGAAGATGCCTCTTGGACAAAGGACGGCAGGGGATAAAAGCGAGTCGCGATATTGCGGTGTGGAAACAGATTTCAATGAAGACATGCCTCGTCTTCTCGATTTCAATTTCTCAGCTGGTTTTGATTTCCTTCTCACTCCTTTGGTAACTTACTTACTTACTTACTTCCATTTCTTCAATTTTGTTCTATTTACATTTTTAATATTCTATTCAATTTTGATCTAAGTAAGAAGACTCTTATTCCGTTTATTTAATAGAATACCCTTTGTTTTTTCTTGATGTTGCAGATGAATCCTACTTATAGGCCTAGTTTAGTTGCAACTGGTAGTGAAGCTGCTGTTCTTCCATTTGCTGGTTCAGACTTAGTTTTAAGCCCTGCCCAATGGAGTAGTCATGTTGTGGGTATGGACTATATCGATTGTGTTTTTTTTTTTTCCAATGTTTTAAAGTATAAGTTGATATATTTATCTCAAATTATATTTTTGCAAGTTTCAATTGTTGCACTAGTGTATTTTTAACACGGTTTGTTTTTCATCTATACATGTTGGTACATAGCTAATGCCTAGTTCAGCCCTTCACATCATAATATACATTATTTATGGCCTTACAAAACATGTCTTAAAGCTTGGTTACAATTCAAAATTAAGTATTCCTTTCGGCTTGTGTTCTTGCATAATTAAACTGCAAAACAATTGGGACCTGTCTTCAAAACAATTTATAGCAATGTTTTTTTTTTTTTTTTTGTCCATCTTATGGGGATAAGTTGAAATTTAGAATTGAACTTCCAATGATGATTATCACTCTATTACATGAGTAATCATGCTATCTAGAGAACTACTTACCATTTCTGCAGCTTTCCATTGTAGTTTGGTCTCTTTGTCAATTAGTATATTTTGGTTAATGGTGCATATCTTTTGCATTGCCCTTGAAATTGTTTCACTGGTTTTGGATTTTTTAAAGCTAAATTAGATTTCTATTTACTTAAAAGAAGGATAAGCTGATAAGGTTAGGTGATGAAGGATCTCACTTCCCCATTACTAGAAACGTAAAAACACAAATCCTCTCTATTAAGGACCAATTACCCCAGTATGTGCTTATAGCATTGGAATCAGATACAACATTATATAAACTACATGCATTATTCATTATCTGCCTTCTTAAACTACTTCACAATACACAAAGCCATTATCCAGGTTTAGTATACCTGGGGTCATCTCTGACTTTACAATGAAACCTTTGTGGTCACCACTCCTATCTATCACACTATGAGTCTGTTGATAACATCTTATTTCATTGTTATTTTCTTTATGTGTATATGTACAATGATTTTTGTTATCAGATTAGAAATTCTTATGCTCCTCTGATAAATCATTTGTTTATTTCCTGATGAAGGTAAAATTAGCTCATGGATTGATTTGGATTCAGAGGATGAAGTACTTAGGCAAGATTCAGAAACTGTATTGAGACAAGAAATAGCTTGGGCGTCTCATCTGTCTTTGCAGGTAATTCATTGGAAAAGTGTGGAACAATTCACTCTGCATGTGCATTTTTTGTGTATTAATACTGTTGTTGAGAGTTTATTTACTTGAATTTTTCCTGCAGTTACTCTTTTTACTGTTCCCCTTTATAATTTAGTATTTTGCTATAGTTCTTTAGTGTACGCATAAAAAAGTACTTATGCAAATATAATTGTACTCTCCATATGTGGTTTCATTATAACATTGTTTGGAAATCATTTAAAAATCTAGTTAAAATATCAATACTTATTGCACACCTAATTACCTATTGGTTTCTGAAAAGCTGAACAAACGTCCAATGAGGTTTTTGTAAGTATGCGATTCAAGAGATACATTGAATGTTTCACAATATATGCAATATTTTCATAGTACAAAATAGCTATTCTAATCAAGAAATATGTGATGAGAAAAGTAATAACAATTTCACAATTTGCATGTTGTTATAGCCTTAAGACAATTGTGCAGAAATTAGTTTTCCTGGAACAATGTCTCCGTTGGTGTTTTCCTTTGTTAACTCGGAACTTCATAAATCATAAACATGGTACTTGATTTTTATTCAAGAATGAAGTTAGTCTGTATATCTGACAAAGTATTATTGATAAAAACTTTAGAATACACATAGACATGTAGGTTAAGCTTTTTATGACTGTATGTTTGTTCTGTTTTCAAATATTTAATTTTAGGGTATCAATTTTCTTTTTGGTTAGTGTAACTTCAACTTTGATATTTCATGCCAGCATTTTTAGATGAATGAAGATTGTTGAATCCTGTGTAGCTGTATGCAATTTGTTACTTGGATTTCTTTTCTAAACAAATGTGATAAGTTAAGAGTCCGACTGGTAAAACTTCAAATATAGGGCGTGGAATCACTATGACGTGTGTAAAACCCATTAAAATGGTACATGTTTATGTTCTTACATATCAAAATGACAAATCGTAAGTCTTTTTGGGGTTTTCATCACAATGGCAAATTGTTAGGTGCCTTGGGTGTTTCAAAGTAAGAGTTGAAGAGCAGGGAGGCAGAATCAATAGAAAAGAGTTAAAGGTGGGGCAGACACTAGTGCACCAAAGATTCTGGTGAATAGGATAAGTAGTGTGGTATAAGGGAAGGATTAGGGAGGCTGTTACTGCCTACTGAAATGGGCAGGAGATGAGATGTTCGAGTAGATGGATGTAGAAAGGGCTTGAGGACATATACTGTACACTAAGCAAGAGGAGAGGGAGAGGTTGGGCTGCGTAGACAAACCTTTTGATTGGGATGAGTCCAATAGCTTTGGCAACATTAGTGATGAATACAATGAGGAAGATGAAGAGTTTGAGAGGATGATTGAAGAGAAAGAACCACGGCAGAGGAAGGCCAAATGAATATGTATTTGTGCTTAAGTTGTTTACTTAAGGCCTACAGTAACAATGGCAATGTTTTAGATGTAATTAGGATTGGGGTCTGTTAGGAATTAGGTTCTTGCTAAATTCTCTCAGAATTTCTCTTTGATTAAAATGATCTCTTGCATCATTTTAGAGTGAGGAAGATTGGGATGCACTTTTGCTAATGCTAGTTTATCTTGCCTCTGAATTAGTAAAATGCTAATTTTGCTTGGCTTAATATCAACGAGTCCATTTAATTTATCATAAAAGTAAAACAAAGTTTCTCGAACTTTCATTACTTCCTCAGATCCCCAGAAACTATGCAGTCACAGGCGCGCCTAGGCTAAAAACGAGGTCTTGTGCTTAGTTGTAGGCGGTGCTCAGGTGTGTTAGGCTCAGTTTCGCTTTTGATCGCCTAGATCAGCATTGGGAAAATCATTTGCCTAGATCAGCACGGACCTGAGTAATCAAAGAACTAAGACTAATGGTTAGAGGTTCCTAAGGGATTAAGTTCCCAAGAAAGGACAAGAAACATAGAAAGAAAGAAAGAACAAGAATTTACCAAGTCTAAGGCGTGCAGGCACCTAGGCTTGCGCCTAGGTGAGCCTAGCACTAGGCTCAAGCGTAAGCCTAGGCTCTGGGTCTAGTTTTAGGTGTTTTTAACCATTTGGGCTAGATTTTATCCAACTTTTAATTAAACCCAACATATTAATTAATCCTAAGAGATAGATCTAGGGTTTTATACTCTAATATATATGATCGCAGAGAAGTCTTCTCTCTTTCTTGTTTTTTCTTTTCCACTCTTCTCTCCTCTTGCCTCTGCTTCTTCCCATAAGGATCTGTTGGGTTTGGAGATGGATGGTGATCAATTGAGTGGGAAGTTGGAACATGGAACTTGAGCTTTAAAAGTTTTTCTTTTTCTTTTTAGCTTGTTTCTACTTGCTAATTGCTATTTAAAACTTGTGTATGATTCCATTCTATTGAAACTAAAGTAGTATTATAAATTATTAGTCTTGAACTCTTTATGGTGACTGTTTGATGTGTTTATGCCTCTCTGGTATTGTTTGTTAGTCAATTTATCAAATGTGATCATATGTTTATGAATCTATATTACATAATTATTATTTGTAATTCAGTAAAAAGGGTGGATGTGCTAGGCTCTAGGCTCACCCCAAGCGCATATAAATGGTACTTTGACATTATGCATATAAATGGTTCTTATCTTCTCTTTCATACCTAAACTATGTAATTTATGTATTTGCTGCAGGCTTGTTTACTTCCGTCCCCTCGAGGAACATCTTGTGGTAATTATGCAAGATGTGTGAATCAGATCTTACAAGGTTTAAACAATATGCAGGTGCTTTTCTTGCAACTTAAACATAATGTTTTTTTTTTTTTAATTTTTTTAATTTTCTTTTGTCGAGCCGTTTGTTCTTATGATTTATTTCCTCATAAAAGTTGTGGCTTAGGGTGCCATTGGAGAAGTCAGATGATGATGCCATGGATGGGAACTCTGATCAAGCGGTGAGTGTTTAGGTATATTTTACGAATGAAATGTAAGAAGGTTAAAGATTGACTAAAAAACTTATGGCTCACGTGTGACCAGATAGATGATGGTCCTCAAAATCTTAAATTACATGTTGATAATATGTGAATCTGTTGTATATCGAAATCATGAGAGATGTAATGGTGGTCTACACACGAGGCCTGAGGCTTAACGCATGACTATTACTGTATTACCAAATAGTGACTCATATAATGTTATTGTCTTTTTATTATTTATCATTTATATCATATATTTACGTCAACATAGTGTTTGGTTTCTTAAAAAAATTATATTCAGATGTATGTGTATGTGCATTAATTTTAATGGGTATCAATGTCAGGTTTTGTGAATCTTCAACTTGCACCATCAATTTTATTGTTTCTTTTTGTCGTTATTGTACATGTGTTGTGAAAATGTGATGGTTATGTACATTGAGATCAAACACCAGGAAGGAAAATTCTAGTCATTTCTCACTGACATCCTAGTCTTCTCTGGACAAGCCTTGTTGATTTACAAAACCTCTCAAAGGAGATGTTTGATCTCTGTAGTTTGGTCTTTTATGGACAGGAAGCTACTAGAATTATTGCGATGATTTTCGGTGTATTGCCAAGAGAATTTTTACAAATTCTGTAAAAACCAGAAAAATGACAAAAGTGTCTAATTCAAATATAATAAGGATATGTGTTTTGCTTAAAGTACAACTAAAATTCATATAAAAGTCTTTTTTTTGGCTTCGATTATTCTCTTCATTTTGGGCTGTGAAAAGGAGCTGTCAAAAAAATGTTATCCTGGACAAGCCATTTATAGATGCATTACTTGCGGATGTCTGTGCGTCTGTGTTGGATGGATCGATGTAATTATGACTCACCGTTGAACCTACACCATCATCCTTAGAAGTTACAAATACTCAATTGACTTGAAAATTACTGACTTTGACAGCATAGGGTAATTTGCAACGTGAAAATTTGGGACCATCAAATCAAGTCAAACGAATAAGTGACAACTTTTACAAGATTCAAAACATCCATATGAGCTGGTTGTTTGTGAAAATGATCTTTTTGGCGTAGGGGGTGGGGAAATTATGTATTTAATGCCATCTTTTAAATCAGCTTGTAAGGTATCATAGGTACATGGACAAAGTCTTTGCACACGTATATGTAGTGTGTCCATGCGCGTTTGTGTTGGCAATGCACCGTCTCATAGGAAAGGTCTAGTCAATAGCTTCTGAAAAACGCAAGTTCTATCGAAAATTTATTATTGAATGAAAAGTTACCCCAAATTGAATTTCAAGAATAAAAACTTCAAGGAATTCTCTCTCTATTCCTCAACACATTTCCTTGCCTTTTCTCTCATTATTTCTTAACCCTTAACCTTAACACCCATTTTATTTACATTTTGCCATACTTTGATCCATAGTTTAAAATTCCGAATCCGGGCGAAATTTCGGATTCAGAAAGACGGTATATTCCGACATTACGACCCTCGAAACAAATATGTCACCTGAAATGTCGGGAATATTCTCGGATATTCCCGGAATTTACAATTCTGATTCTCTAAAAACCGGCATATTCCGCTGAAATTTCGCGAAATATGTTGGCATTTTGAACTATGCTTTGATCTATGTAAGACATTGATTATCGTTGAGATGTGCGTGGAATATGAGTCGTCCTACATTCTTTATACCATTATATGGTACTACATATGACCAAGTTTTAGTTGAAGAAGTGAGAATGAACCCCACCCATATTACTTAAAATTTTGTGCTACCGAGTTTTCATATAATGGTATCTTAATGTGTTTTTTTCTCCAACTTTCGCAGATTGGAGGATATACTGATACCTGGCAGTGGTGGAATTCATTTCGTCTTCTCTGTGAACATCACAGTCAGCTTTCAATAGCCCTGGATGTGATGTAAGTGTGGAATTATAATGTATAATATCACAAGTGATGTTTCAGTAAAGAGGTCTTATACTTTGATCTTACTAAAACATTTTTTGAAATGTTTCTTCACAAGGAGTTCCCTACCATCTGGAAACTCACTCGGTCGCTGGTTTGGTGAGCCGGTTAGGGCAGCTATCATTCATACCAATGTATGTCATTCTTAAGTTGTTAAGGTTCAATTGATGCATTTTTTTTTTGTTTCATATTTTCATGACATCGGAATGTGACAAATGTTTTAAATGTTGATTTTCTCGTTTGTCTTGAATTGATAGGCATTTCTAACAAATGCGCGGGGATACCCTTGTCTCTCTAAGAGACACCAGAAGCTAATCGCTGGGTTTTTCAATCACTCAATACAGGTAGCGTTATCATTGGATTGATATTTAATTTGTAGCTGCTCTTAGTTGATATATATATTGGATTGATATTTAATTTGAATGATCGTGTTGCACCGAGAAGACATGTTGCAGCCTTGAAGGTTTTGAATAACATCCACAAGCTGTTATGTGCAGTTTCATTTTCCCCCCCTTTTAATCAAGGAGCAGATGGCAATAAAATCTTCGTGGGTGCATATAATTAGGTTTGAGTATTGTCCAGTAAAAGTAAAAACTAAGATAAGTGGTGAATTGAAGGTATAAAGATATGGTGGTTGTGTATATTATTCCAAAGAATGCGATAATGGAATGGCATAGCTAAAGAGGCTTCATGTATATGTGCTGCTGTCCATAAATTGATTTTGATATGTGATCTGATCCAAGCCAGTTTGATGAACTTGATTCAACACAGTTATATTGTTATCTTATTGTGTATAGTGTCAGATCTGGATAAACCTCATACCAACTTGATATATCGTACAGTTTGTATGATCTGGTACTGAGGTAGCTAGATGTCTATTTGGATCACAGTAATTTTTGCTGATCCAGATCTGGGTCTTATATTGGAAATCCACATTTGTACCGTTTAGATATTAACTTGTTTGGATCTATTAATGACACACAAACATGACATTTAAATTGTTTTTTCACAAGTTTATGGAATACTATGTATTTAGTATTTATAGACCATTAAGACAATAATAAATATAAGCAAGGTTAATGTGATGCTATCATCCTTTCGCAGTAAGGCGTATTTATGTTATCTGGGTAGCTAAAAATAATGACAACTAACGTTTGGATATTATGACTGGTTTTTCAACTGGTGTCCTTGAAACTGTATGGGCTGTTTGTTATATGTTATTAGTGTCAGCTAACTGTGGGGTAGGAAAGCACATGTTAAGAGTTATAGTGGGTGCCAAATAGTTGGCATGTGTTCAGGAACAGGGTAAGGCCAGACTAGCATTAGAGTTGATGATGCAGAAAGGCAAAAGGTAAACTTACTTTCAGCAATGAATTGGAGGTGAAAAGGAAGGAGGAGGCAATGAAGGACCTGTGAATTTTGCTGAAAGATGGACGTGATGCATGTTGGAGAGTGAAAGCAAGATTGGTGTGATAATATATTGCGCATAATTTGGGGTTGAGGTGTCCGGGTTTCTAGTTGGGTAATACATGAGTGTATTGAACGGGCTATGGGATGGGCCTTTAACTTCTGGCCAAAATGCCATGTGCATGTATGTAATCCTTTTACAATTACACACTAAGGGGAACCCTGAGCCATGCTTCAAAGTTCAAAATGTATAATTTATAAGTACTGTCGAGATTCCTTTGAGATTTGGAGAGATTGAGAGGAGAGAAGTATGTGTATTTTACGCAAAATAGGTAAGTTTCAACCTATTTTGCGAGATCTATGCAACTCTGGCAACCTTTCGACAATTTAAAGAAAAAAAAACGTCATTGTACTATATAAATGTGATAGATACAGGCAAGGCCTGATTTAGATATCAGTTAATACATCGTAAAGTAGTTATCCACGAGTCTTGGGACCAAACTGCTCGGTAGTGCATCTGTCTTCTATCTCTAAACTTCTAATGGAAGCTTGATAATTGATGGTCTCGCAATGCAAGGAGGTTAATGTACTCATATGTGCTGCTCATTTAGTATTGGTGTTATTCCACGTTAGACACCATAATGTACTTTTTAGATCTCCCTTGCTGGTGTTTATATGTACATCTCTTAACTGAATACTTATGAGTTATGTAATCAGTTTTTTTTTTTATCAGAATCTGTTAAGTGTGCCTGTGAGCTGTACCTGGTTATTAGTCTTCAAGTCTCAATACTCTGATGCATCATGCACAATTTTCTGATGGATTTCTTAATATTCTTTTCTCAGATAGTGGTTTCTGGAAATGAAGTACACAATACTTCCATGGGAACTCTGGAATGCAGTAATCATACAAATGAAAATTCTGATGGTAATTTCCTAATATCATCATCCTTCATAGTTTACATCATACAATCTGTAATTTGTTAAAAGAAAATGTTTATGCAGTGTACAGCCCAGGATTGAGTACTTTTCTTTCCTTTGTCTTTACTTATGTTCCTACTGCTCAGAGTTTTCAATGAATTTCCTATCTGGTATTTTAGTTGGACTTTTAATTATTCTGAGAATGGCATATAACGCTTTGAACCTGTGAGACGGGCCTCTAATATAAATCTAAAAAGAAAGCCCAAAAATCCTGTTAATTTGGAAGGTCATTTATCTCTTCTTTTTCCCTCTCAGTATTCTCTTCTGATCTCCATTTCTGTAGACTATGTTAACTGAATGATAAAAGCTGGTATATAGACTCATGGATGTTCACTTTGTGTAGATACATCCAGGCATCCGCTAAGGTCATATCTGGACTATGTGGGTTATCTATACCAAAGGATGGATCCACTACCTGAGCAAGAACGCTTTGAGGTAGCCTGTTTCTCTGTCCAATTCGTCCTCTTCTTCTCTCAGATAGTATGTTAGATTGTTAGTTGATCTTCAAATCTTTTGTATTCTTGTTCTTTCCTTTCTGATGATTGCAATTCTTTTGACAGCTTGGTTACAGAGATTTCTTACAATCTCCATTACAGGCAAGTAAATTTTATCTATATTCACGTCTTAATTTATAATATTTATGTGTATAATATATATCAGACATTTATTTTGTTGAGAAAATGTAATTCTTGATATTGCTGTGTATGGTGTACATGGGTGTTAGTGCGATGATGTTGTTCACACTAATTAAATATTTCTTATTTTACCGGTCAAAGATTTCGTATGTATCACGTTAAAAACTTGAATTGTCTATCCTGTGTTCCTTTGACTTTTCTTAGAGTGCTCTTTTTTCTCCTTTTTGGTACAGCCTCTCATGGATAATCTGGAAGCCCAAACCTATGAAACGTTTGAGAAAGATACAGTGAAGTACAGTCAGGTGAAACTTTTTTTTCTATTGTATTTGTTTCCAGTCATTGTTTTCCTTGAGGTTGTACTTGTTCTCTCGAATGCATATGAATATTTAAATAGTACTACAAATAAGCACAAATCTTTCTCATATTTGCAAGAGTTCTTCGCTTGAAAGTGTAGTCATGGTTGCACAATATTCAACTTGGATATGTAAGCTTAGATAAATGTTATGATAATCACGAAAAGTTATGTGGAGTCAATATTTGCAAAAATCTGGAAGTATAATGGGGACTTTATTTTGTTGAACAGTAGTACAGTACTAACCATGCTGGCACTACGAAGCGTAAAACTCAGTCTTTTCCAGAAAGATGCTTTTGAAATATTAGAATTTAAAAAGGATAAAGTAAAAGTAAGAAATAAGCTTGATTTCTCAAGTTTCTTGAGTTTGCAGTTATGAAGCTCATTGTCATTCTACTATGTATAATCTTTGGAAGTTTGGACTTTGGAGCATAAATGTGCAAAGTAATGTTTATGCTCTGGTCGAGTTATTTCCTAACAAATAATGCATAATTTTGCGGATAGAAAGCTAGATCATAAACTCCAAGACCCAATTTAAATTGTAACTTCACTGTTTTTCAACTTAGATCAAGCACAATCCACTGGTGGAACACAGATTAATAAAGTTTATAAAACTTGAATGGCTTTGTTGTACGTCGTAGAGAATTTCAAGAGAGGAATGTAGGCAGTTGAGTGAAGTTGAATTCAGTGATGAAATGAGTAAAATCTCAATTTCACGATGTACAGAACTGCTCCGATATTGTGTTGTTGAGTGGGTGTGGTTGGTTAGCTGTATTAAATATGTGATCACTGTGACCATGTTTACATTTAGTTATCTGAGAAAAAAAAAACAGCAGTGTACTTGCATACATGGGAGAATATTTTCTTTTGTTTTTTCTTTGTTATTGATCGTAACGATTCTGTGTCTCTTAATTCAATTAGAAGAGCCTGAATTGGTAGTAAAATAGGGTTAGCTCTCGCAAATGTGGGTGAATTCCCAGACTTGTGCACTCATAATGAAGTTGTAAGGATGGAAATATTGTGAAGCCACAAACACTACTCAATTACTGCTTAGAAGGAGTGCAATATGTGGAAGAATATAGTAGATAATCTACACCAAGGTTTTGAGATTCAATCTCTACTCTCTCTTTTCCACCACAGGAGAACCACTTTCTAATGTCACAGTATCACTACTTTGGAATTTGCCCCTCTTCACTCATAATTCTTACATGATATTAGAAAATCTTGATATCTTAATGGAGGGAGCATTGATTGAACCTGCTACCTGGCGCATATGATCAGTTCCCGTAAAAGAATATTGTAGTGATTTTTTTTTTTTGGTAAAATGCTACTAGTATTATATGTTTAAGCATCTATATATCAGACAGGCAGGTTATTGCTAAATTAGAAGTAGCTAGTTCTGGTACATTTTTGGTTTGACCTTGAGTTAAGCAAATTTAACACGAAGAAGTAATACACTGTACAAAGTTCCCTTTTGTTTCTATATTCGCACTGAGCAGGTTGTAATTAAAAATTTATTATGTTGGCAGTACCAAAGGGCAGTCTGTAAAGCTTTGATGGACCGGGTCCCTGATGAGAAAGCATCCTCCATAACCACTGTAAGTGTACATTATATAACAGTGTACTTTCTGTTGGTTTTGGGAAGCATATTGATTTAGTTGATTTTTGAGAAGTATAATCTTAACTTCTAAATCCACATTATAGCTTACAGTTTTGCATTGGCTGCTTCTGCCATTATTTTTTACGCTGTACTGGTATATTGAACCTCTAGTCGAGCAGCCTAGAAATGTAATGGTCTTCGTGTTAATTAAGGTACTGATGGTTGTTGGAGCTGGACGAGGTCCTCTTGTTAGAGCGTCATTGCAGGTTAAGCTCTTTATGTCTTGACAACTGATATTTTGAGTGTATTTTGCCTCCGAATTAACATTCAAGGAAATTATGCAGGCAGCGGAAGAAACTGGGCGCAAACTAAAGGTTTACGCTGTGGAGAAGAATCCGAATGCAGTTGTGACGCTCCATGTAAGTGTGTAGCATAGTTATGGAGTAACACCTGAGTTGATTTTGCTGAGACTATACTATGAATGGCTGGAGTGTTGATACATAAAATAATAATAAGCTTGGTTAACTGAATGATGTTATGTTAATAATAAGCTTTGTATTCTTCTGTCACCCTCAGGTTGTATTTCTCTGTAGGTCTTGAAATTATCCCAAGCCAATGACTTGCAACTTAGTTATATCCTTATGAAAATGGCAACTTGCATCATTTTTACTTTTTGTTATTTTTTGTGTTTATTTCTTCTTTTCTTTTAGGTCTTCAACTACGTGCTCCAAGAAATTGATTTAATGGTTGCAATCTTTTATACAATGTTGCAAACTTGCATTGCATGTATATATTACTAAGCAATCTTTTTGAGTGTAACAGAGCCTGGTAAAACTGGAGGGATGGGAGAACGTCGTCACCATAGTCTCTTGTGATATGCGTAGCTGGAATGCTCCCGAGAAAGCAGATATTTTGGTATGAAGAATTTGGTACCAGAGATCTTCTGCATCGTTTCCCACTATTTCCTGGTGCTTACACTTTTTCTTTAAACTTTAGGTGAGTGAATTGCTGGGATCTTTTGGAGATAATGAGCTGTCCCCAGAATGCCTTGATGGAGCACAGAGATTTTTGAAGGAAGACGGAATTTCAATTCCATCATCGTATGTGCTTCTCTGATTGATAGTTTTCAAATTTTTATGATATGAATGAAGATAGGATATCATATTTCATTCTCTACATCCTAGCCAAAATAATCACAGCTTAATGTGTCGGTTTGGGGTTGGTTTTGCGTTAAACCCAGATTATTTTTAACTTATCTGGATGACTGGTTCTGGAATTGAAAGGCACCACATTGAAATCTGTTTTTTTTTTTTTTTTTATTGGCAAGCAGGATTGAGGGGACCCTTACCCCTTTAAATTACGTGTGGAAACTTATATCAACAATCAGCTGTTGACGTGTTTCGAACTCACAACCTCTCCACTTTGTGAGAGGGGTGCTATCATTGAGCCACAGGCTCATTCGCGAAATCTGTTGTTAACTTTGGCTTGGGTCAGATTATACTTACTTTTAGAACAAAAGAACATACCTGCTCGCGTTTTGCCCAAATAAAATACGTATAAAATTTCTAAGCCCACCACCATCATCGTATTGCAAATCGAAGCAGCAGCAACATGAAAAATGACAACTAAAACTCATATAATCACTTACAGTGATTGGGCTCAGGTCTGACGCCCGTTAAAGGAAAAGTGAAAAATAAGAAAAAAAAAAACCTTTGTATTCTTCTCCTCTTCATGGTCAATTTTATTCACTATATCTCTTCGTCTTCAGCCTTTCATCTTCTAGCAGGTTTGTCCTTTTTGTCGTTCTTCTTTTTTTTTTTTTTTTTTTTTATCTTCCTCCACTGCAACTTCTTCTTTTACTAATACTGCCACCTCGTCTTCTAATCTTCTTTTACTGCTACTGCACCTCTGCTTTGTATTTTTCTTTCGTTTTTGTTATATATATATCACTGCTATCAATTATTAATTTTTATTAAATGTACAAGCATCTACATAAAAAAAAAACACATTTTAAGTGAATTATCCGAAAATTCCCGACTATTCCCCAACCAAAATAAATTATTCGCTATTCACTCCTAGACCGAGAAGGTACCGAGATCTGAACAAACTGCTTAGGTTGGGGTGGGGGGGGGGGGAGTTAATCTTTAGTAATTAAAACAAGTAACTTTTGAGAAGGACAGAGTCAATGGTCTTGTGAGTCTGCAGGACAAAAACAGATTGGTTTCTATCCCAAAAGGACAATCTGTTTAGTCAATCTTAGTGTAAAGGATATGCAGTATTTTTTGACTGTGTCAAAAGGACAAAAAATTGTGCTTCTAGGTATGATCATAATGTTCAGTTTTGGTGTAATTCCAAAATTGTTCTTTTCTACTAGGGTTAATTACTCAAAGAATTAGGCTGTAAGGCCTTATTCCAACTTTTTTTGTCCAAAAGGACAAACTTTGAATTGTGGCTGTCAAAAGGACAAACGCACGTTAATAATTTATCAAAAAGACAAACCCGGATTTTGACTTTGTCAAAAGGACAAATGTTTATGATTAGACCTGTAATCATATAGTCACACTTTTTCAAAATTCTAATTTTACCCCTGTATACATGTGATTCCTATTATGATTATACGTGTGATCATACACGCTTGTCCATTTGATTTATGTGATCACAACTGTAATCATACTCATGATCATAAAATGTTTATATGTGATCAAGACTATGATCATAACAAATAAATGTGATTACATGTCTGATCATAACAAATAAATGTGATTATAAGTATGATCATACATACTTGTGTTGTGATTTATGTGTGATCATAACGAATAAATGTGATTACAATTCTGATCATACCAACTAAATGTGATTACAAGTCTGATCATACAGTTGCATAAGATCGCATTCCAACAAGAGTTCATTTGGGTAGGGTATAGTTTTATTGCATTTAGTGTTATGTAGTATATGATTAGACATGTGATCATATGATTATAGGTCTGATCATACGGTTGCATAAAGTCGCATTGAAACTAGGGTTTATTGGGGTAGGATATAGTTTTATTGCATTTAGTGTTATATAGTATATGATTAGACCCGTGATCATGTGATTATAGGTCTGATCATGGGGTTGCTTAAGATTGCATTCCAACTAGGGTTCATTTAGGTAGGGTATAGTTTTATTGCATTTAGTGTGTATGTAGTATATGATTAGACATGTGATCATAAAGGGTATTTCTGTCCAAGGGAGTGAATTGTTATGATCAGACCCGTGATCATAAAAACGTTGTCCTTTTGACTAAGTGGAATCTTTAATGTCCTTTTGGCCTAACCGAATAGGAACCGTGTCCTTGGGCCCAACTCACCCGACATAGGTTTAGGGATATAGGTTTGTTAATTGATCAGATCTGATATGTGATTGGACCTCTGACCATACTGTGATTACTGATTAGAGAGGGTATTTTCGTCCAAAAATTGTTGACTTCTATGTCCTTTTGGGATATTTTCAATCTGTTTCTGTCCTGCAGAACTTAAAGCCCCAACAAGCAACTTTTGGGCTATTTCGGGCTATATTTCACCAAGAATTTCAGGACTAAGAATATTTACTTGATTCAGATCTGATTTGTTTTAGTCTACCCCCGGATAGTGAAATCTCGGGGATATATCGTTGAATAAATAGCACTGCCCCCAACGCACACATTCACACACAACAATGCTTAAACCTCTGCACTCTTTGGCCCACCTTAAAAGTTAAACAGACATCAGTAATATCCAGGCTTCCACCATTATTCACTTTGTCAGTAGTCAACACATCAATACTTATTTCAGTGGAGAGTTTCGAATTATTTTCATTTAGAGTTGAGACAGCACTTAACTCCCAAAAGCTTTACATTTTCTCACATTGCTGTTTCAGGTATACAAGTTACATACAACCAGTTACCGCATCAAAATTATACAATGATGTATGTAACTCCTCTTTGTAATTTTGGATAGATCATTACCTTTTGTTGCAAGACTGATCCTTTTAACTGTGTGAGGTTATTTTTCAGGTGAAGTCACATAAAGACCTTCTGCACTTTGAAACGGCTTACGTTGTCAAATTGCACAGTGTAGCAAAGCTTTCTCCTTCACAACCTGTGAGTAACATACTTCAAGGAAATAATAGTCTGCATGAATGTGTTTTATTTCTTAGTATTTTCTCATATGTATTTTTCTCTGGTATGAAAATATGTAGATTCTTGTCCACACTTCTATATTGTGTAGGATTTGATGTTAGAATGCTTTATATTTTAACTCAATGGTAAGTGTTGTACGCACGAATCTGAATTCTCTGATGCCAACAAGTTATACAAGTTGAAGAAGGGAGGTGGGGGTGAAAGAATTACACAAACAATAGTATTTTGTACTTTTTGTCCTGAATTAAATTTTGCATTTTACCATATTTATAGCAAGAAGTGTGAGTGATAATGCGGAGTTTGATGTAGTGTGTGCGTACTTATATTTGGGGTATGCCATTGATTTCTTTGATATGAATTGTTTTGTGGTTCAATTTATGTGCATTTCTTAGTCGCAAAAAAACATTTGTGCCTGCTTGTATGTTGGCCACATCTCATTGGGAATTAGTTTTCCATGGCGTGTACCTAATTCATAATGAGCATATGTTCTATGGAAGAGTTTCAAGATCCTCACTTTTCTAATTATCACTTATTTCATGCATATTAAGATCTTAAAATACATTTTTGTAAATAAGCTTCTTTGGATGTCCCTATTTTTTGCAACTTGATGACTGATAAATTGTCTGAACTGAAGTTGTGTGTTTCCCATTTTGGTTATTGCATAGGTGTTCACGTTCACTCACCCAGATCATTCAACTAAGAAAAGTAATCAGCGGTATACAAAGTTGCGGTTTGAAATACCTAGGGATACTGGTTCAGCCATGGTGCATGGTAAGTGAAGCTGATTCACTCTTACAACTTAGCAAGTAATATTGTCAAGATCAGTTTCTAGAGCATATCTGGTAGCTTATAAGTTTAACACCAAGAGTAGAAGGTTTCAAAACGACTTAGAAGGGAGGTTGTTTCTGGTGGCAATGAACTTTTGATGGGAAATTATTATATTCTCAACCTTGAACAAGCTTCAACCTTCCAAATAATTTGGTTTCCAGTACTGTAATAGAGGAGGGTTCTTGAAATGAAAGGTCAGCAAAAGTGTAGAAAAAACTTCTCCGAATCTTCGAAGCCTTTCTCCATGTCGAAGTGTAGAGAAAACACGCGTGTGGTGAGTTACAATATGACCGCTCTTGCTGTGAAGGTCTGGGGTTCTCAAAGGGTGGATGGAACTTTGGTGAAAGCAACTTGCTAGTAAAGGCTTTCAAGTTTTAACAGGTCGAATGGGAAGGAGGGGTGTGTGGGTACAATCGAAGTAGTTCCTAGGGGATTGAGCAATTGGTTGCATGCCAGTCAGGTTTCTTGAACTTCTAAAAGCGATCTAAGTTATTGTGGTATTGTCCATGGGAATGGTCTGGGAGTAGAGGGAACATGAGGATCTTATTGTTTATCGGGGAAGTAGCGAGTGTTTTGCTTTTGCTTTGCTGCATTTATTTGAAGTTGGGGTGAGGTTCTTTCTCACCCTAATCCACTATTGGGTTTGTAAATAATTGTACATCCTCCCCCCCCCCACTCACACACAGAGACACAGATAAATTATATTTAATTGAAGTATGGATCTTTAGCTCTGTAGGAATCATAATTCTTGATCTCTTTCTTATGTGTTATATACAGGATTTGCTGGTTATTTTGATGCAACACTTTACAAGGACGTTCATCTTGGTATTGAGCCGTCCACAGCTACGCCAAACATGTTCAGCTGGTATGTTACTTAGCTAGTATGTGTCTTTTAGATTGCACCACCTACTCTGAAGCATATTGGTAGCATACTTGTGCCTTTGATCAGCATGTATAATATGATACACAAACACAATTACACATCCTAGAGCAGATTTGTTGAAGCACATACTTCCTTTGATGAGTTGAACTAACTATCTGTACGTGTCACTAGCCTTGTATAAGTTTGATCACTTGGTTTGGAACTAAAGCCTATCGCAAATTGAATTGTTCAACTGCAAGTGGTATCCTGTGATGGCGCTTAATCATTTAGTTGTTGGAGCATGAGCTAATGTAGCTAAACAAATGTTCTTAGATATCCATATATATATAGGCTTCACGTTGGTGCTCAGTTGGTATGATTGTAAGTTCGTACCCTTGCAATTTTCAAATTTCAGTGAAATTACAAATTGCAATTTCTTTCTCAGTTCACCATAAGAACATTAATTAGTGATTTCTCATAGCCTCACACTCACTGATTTCCTACTTTGTCCTATATTAAGATCTACTATTGATATCTGAGAAGCTCAATTAGCTGGGTTTGGTCATTTTTTTTCCCGCAACCGCCCTGCTGTCATTTGAATCCAAACAAACAAACTACAAATTTTGAGTGTTTTTCTTACTTGAGTCTGCAAGATATTATTGTATTTGGTAGATGATACCGTGAAAAGCCTATAAGATGGTTATTGTACCGCATCATAAGAAATCTGAAATTACGTACTGGTGTCCGTAAGGGTACTATAACTAAAGAATGTATAACATCACCATGGTCATGTGGCAACCTACATGATACCAGTGTCGCCGCTACCACCTCATTTTATAGGAACTTGATCAAAACCTTTCTACGGTTAATCCCGTTTAACAAGGTTATAAAGGGACTGGAAACATGTTTATAATTTTACCTGTAAAGTTCTAAGTGGCAACGATACATAAGGGGATTTTGATTCCACGCAAGCAAACCCCAATATAACAACATCAGTCTTTTTCCGGTTTACCAAATGGTTGGTTACAGTACATAACTACATATACTGTCACCCCAAAACTTTTGTTTTGTTTCATCTTCATCTTCATCAGTCTTTTGTTTGCTTTTTGCTTCTATTGTGTGTGTGTGTGTGTGTATGTGTGTCTGTGTTACATATTAACCAACTCCTGAGAGTTGCAACATTGGAATTTAGTTTACTCATACTCATCATAACTACATCTTCCTAAATTTTAATATTTACTTCATCATAATCTGTAATACACTTTTCTTTCTTTCTTTTTTTTTTTTTTTTTTTGAAGATCTTATATTTAGTTCCTTCATTAACCTTCTTCTGTTGTTGATCCACTCCTTTATTTTGAGACAGGTTTGCAATATTTTTCCCACTAAGGACGCCTGTTTGTCTACAACCAGGGTCTCCTCTAGAAGTACACTTTTGGAGGTGTTGTGGTTCTACGAAGGTAAAAATTTGAATTTTGACAATTATATAGTTCTACTTACATAAACTGCCTCCACTATTGTTCTCCTCAATAATAGTACCTGAACGCACGATTAAGATTTATCTAATTTAATCTCAGTTGACTCATTAAAATGTACTTTGAAATTAGGTTTAACTATTGTAGTACTAAGTGAAAGGTTTTGATGTTGTGTGTTTTCATTAGTACTCTCTCACATATGATAGGCTCAGATTTTGCATTGCGGTCCTTTCTTGTTAAGGCTAAATGTCAATGCGAGATGGTTTTTGGCGTGGATGATCTGCTCATTATAGATAACACCTACAACTTTTTTATCATTTTCTGACAAGGTTAAACATGAACAAATAAGCTTTCTTTTCCCTTTTGTGAAAATTTACTCAGTATGGGAAGGTCATCTTAACTAAAAATCAACCTATCCAAGAATGATTATGCTTTTGTGTTCCTATGTTCGGTAAGGGTAAATATTAAAGCAAGATGACTTTTCGCGTGGATGATCTGTATGACTGTACTTTATGGAGAACATCTGCAACCTTTTCTTATTACCGACAAGGTTAATATTTACTCTATTGGGAGGTCATCTCATCATGATATATTTCATCTACTTTGGAAACTATAAATTAAGTTGGCCCTATGCACACAACACTAAATAACACATATTGTCTAGGTGGTCGAATAAAAACCATGTAGAAGTCATGTTGGATGCTCTGTTTGTCCACAAAGAAGTTGTAGTTTTAGCGGAGCTCAGTAAGTAGATCCGTCTTGACCAAAAATCAGCTTCCGGTGCATAGTTAATGTACCGGAAGCTTGTACCATAGTTATATTTTAATCTCGATGAAAAGGGCTGGCCTGGGTTTTTTTCTTTGGAAATCTTCCTTGGATGCATTATCATGTTGGTTGCTTGTTAAAGTGTATGCAGTGTCCCTTTATCTTAAATCTGCTGTAGTTGCCCAATTTCTCGTTGATGCTTATAAACGTTTTGGTTCCCACAGGTTTGGTATGAATGGTGTGTAACATCCCCTTATCCTTCGCCAATCCACAATTGTAATGGACGGTCTTATTGGGTTGGTCTATAATATAGTCTCACTCTCATCTCCTATGTAATTCATCTGCCCTTGCATAAAATGGCTGGTCAAAGACATCGGTGAACAGCTCATCTTTCAAGCGCAAGACAAGGCTTGTGAAGAGATAAAATTGCTGCGATTTTGCCGTTTTCCAGGGTTGAAGAAAATCTTCTTCTTTTGATGTTTCATAGGAGATGTTAACTTGTTTTCCACCTTCAGTTGGCTTGTGCATTAACTTCATGTATTCTGGATTTCTGGGAACGTTTTGTATCAAAATGAGTTGGGGGTTAAATTTTATTCATGTATTCTGGGAAGGTATCTTACTATCTTGCATGTTTCCTTTGTTGATGAACTTTAGTCAACATACTTTCATTGACATTTTGTCCTTGCATATGATTTGTATTAGGAAACAAGAGAACTATCAGGTTCCCTACCCAACTAGAAGGCTTGCTTTGAATTTATAGTTTAGGTTTAGGGTGTTCGGAGTCAGCACTTGATTTTGGATTACCCAAACAGTTCATTGATTTGAGTTTCGTTGTCCAGGAGCTAAGCTCCCCTGTTAAACCTCCTAAACACGAGTGGCACCTTCTAATCTACCTCTCATCAACTCCTCAAGACCTCAACTACTGGGTTGGTGAGAGAAGAAAACGTGAGGATGGATGATTTGATTTATATCTATACCTATACATGTACAACTCAAGTGTTGAGCAGGGAAAATATACATGGCCCCTTCTTTCTCTGTGTTCTGATTGCATACAGATCGATCTGTTTTTATAAGTAATAATGTATATACAATGGTGTTAACATCATTCATTTATTGGATGCTGCTGCGTGTCTATGCCGAGTTAGATAAGGGGCCAAGGGGATAATTCTGAAGGTGAGATCTTGCAATTTCAAACAGTGAGATAAGGCTGATGTTTTAAAATTTAATGCTTGTTCATTGGAACCATATACAACCCATACCCAGAACTCCCCTGAAAAAAATGAGACCCTTCTGGTGTACAAAATAAACTTTGTAGGAGAGTACAAACAGACAGAATTATTTTTATTTTTTTGGTACACCATGACATAAATAAATATATATATGTAGCTGGAAATTTTCTCCCACAAAATCATTTGAAGGGTGTCGAGAACATCCTTCTCACAAAGAATAGTAGAGGACTTGTGAAGTGATTTCCAAACAAATAAAAACGTTTCCTCACAATGGATAATGCATCCCTAACTTCACTTCACTTGTTAATCATAAAAAAAAAAAAAAAAAATCTATCTTACCGAAAAAATATTACCACACCAAAGTACGTATTGCAATATAAATGACCACACGGTATGGTATGCCTGAACATCATCAGAATAATCATGCGGACGATGACCTTCACCCATATCATTCAGAACAGAGAAGATTATTTATGCATGAAAGCAGAAGAGTAGCCCATCGCAGCCCAGCCCATGCATTTTTATTTAGTTGGGCATCCCATCCCAGCCCAGCACATCGCAGCCCACTCAGCCCTAAGTTATCAGACCGTCGTCATCGCATTTCATTCCCATCTTCTTCGTCTTCATCTTCTTCCTCTCTCTCTTCCCAGCGACAGAAAACCGATTGATTACAGTTGGTAAGTGTTCATTTCTCTTCTATTTCCTTTATTTTCATTTAATCAATCAATCAATTTCGATTTATTATTTATTTTTTCGTATTTCCTTATTTTATTAGGGTTTGAAGATTGATTTAGGGTTTTGGCTGTTAGAGAAACAAGAAGAAGATGTATAACGGTATTGGATTGCAAACTGCAAGAGGATCTGGAACAAATGGGTATGTTCAAACTAATAAGTTTTTTATTAAACCTAAGAGTTCTAGAGTTGAAACTAGAGGATTAGAAGGTGATCAAGGTACTGGTGGTGTTAAGAAAGCTAATAAGGAAATACTTGAACATGATCGAAAAAGACAGATTCAACTTAAGCTTGTTATATTAGAAGATAAGTTGACTGAACAAGGTTATACTGATGATGAGATTTCTCAACAACTTGAACAAACTAGAAAATCTCTTGAAGCTGCTGACCAAGCAACTGATTCTGGAGTTTCTTTACTCACTCATAACAAGTAAGTTATTTGCTTTATCTTTCTACTAGAAAGAAAAGTTTCTTGATTCGTTTGTAGTTTCTCTCAGTGTTTTTATCTAAAATTTTAGCAACAGAAATGTATATATGAATCAATGTCACATATTGTTTATTTATGTATTCTTAGAGAAACACAAGTTTCAAAGGGGAAGGATCTTTAACAAGAGGGGGAGGGATTATTGACCGCTACCCTAGTATTAGTGCCTGCAACGTTATAACACTCCAAGGCCTAGATGTAAAACATGTGCATAATTTGGATTGTAATTATGATGTTTTAAATGCCCAAGGCCTAGATGTAAAAACATGTGCAAACTTTGTGTTATAACTATACTGTTGAGTGCTTTGTCAACACAATCCATTGAATATTGTTCAAGAGTTTTCATATATTGGGGCTATGTGTATACATTCTATTTGTACTCTTCTCATAGGCTTTTCTTCATGTTATTGATGAGGTCTATTTTACAATATCCCCCAGTGCACAAAAAGTTGAATTTATATGTTGGCAATTAGCAAAATGAACTTGATTTGCTAGAAGTGTAGGAAGACCTGCGTAATGTATTTTATTTCGTCTCCTGAAATTTTCTGTTGGTTTTGTTCCTCATCAGGGTTAATTATTTTTCCTTCCTCTCGTTGTGTTTTGAGTATGTGGTGCTGCTTTTTATTCTTCTTGTGTTGTTATGTTTTAGCCTAGCTGATTCTTATGTCATATCATTTAGGTGCTATTCTATTTTTTGTTAATATTTGTTGGAAGTTATTGTAATAGTAGTGACTTGTCTAACACACTACTAGTAGTAGTGACTTGTCTAACACACTTCTTTCATTATATATACAAGTTATGTCTCACATTGAGACATATAGCTTTCCACCCTAATATTCTACTTCTAGTATAATTCATCTTTTATACTTCTAGTTGGTATCACAGCCAAGTGAGATCATGGTTTTCGGCCACCGGCGACACTAACTAAGGTGCCGGTGGCCGGATCTCCGACAAAGTCTTTTTGTCTAATTTGTGTTCTTGTTTCCGCTGTTTTTCTGCGCCTTGTGTGCTGCTGTTTTTCTTTTTCCTGAGTACTGTTCACGAGTACTGTTCACGGCTATTGTTCATCAAGTACTGTTCACCGAAACGAACATGGCCCTAACAATCACCACCACTACCTCCGGTGTCTTTCTTAGTTGAGCAGCTGGTAATCCCTGCTCCTTTATTGTCTCTGCAGCTGGACATCCCTGCAGACGGTTCTTCTCGCAGCTGGTCATCCCTGCCATTGAACATCCTGCCCGATGTCGTTCTCATGATACTTTGTCGGGGATGTGAGAGAACTTTTTTTTGTATTTCAAGCTGAAATTCAGAGTCTGAATGTTCAGCTTGAGGGGGAGTGTTGGAAGTTATTGTAATAGTAGTGACTTGTCTAACACACTACTAGTAGTAGTGACTTGTCTAACACACTTCTTTCATTATATATACAAGTTATGTCTCACATTGAGACATATAGCTTTCCACCCTAATATTCTACTTCTAGTATAATTCATCTTTTATACTTCTAGTATATTCATAGTTTGTCTCTAATTACTCAAGTTGCTTGTTCAGAGTTTCAGACACCCAAACCCATCAAATTGCTGCTAGAAAGGAGAAGCAGATGGAGACCCTGAGGGCTGCACTTGGGATAACTAGAGAAAAGGAAAGTTCTGATGTTCAAGAGCAAAAGATGGAGATATTGCCTGAATCAGAGAGTGAGGATGGAGAACTGATAGAAGAGCAAAAGATTGATCTAACATATGATCCTGAGCCTCAAGAGAAAGTCGAAGACCCGAATGTTGAGAAACACGTTTCAAAGAAGGTTATGAATAAGTATGAGGATAGATACAATGAACGGAAAGATGAAGTGAAGAAACCAAGATTACGTGAGCAGGATAACAGGAAAAAGAGAGGGTATAATGATGATACTTCTGATAGGGATATCAGTACAAAGCATGTCAGATCTTCAAGGAAGAAACATGAGAAAAGCAGTGATTCCGAAGGTGATTCAGATTTGAGTAATGTTAGGCACAAGAAAAAAAGTTTGAAGAAGCACAAGGATGGAGATGACAGTGAAGATTCTGATTCTAGTGAGTACAAGGAATATAGGAAAAGCAGTCGAAGTTCCCCTGCAAAGAAGAAACCTGATTCTAGAAGGAAAAAGGAAGTTGCCAAGGAGAAGAGAAGACATGATACAGATGAGGATGATTCTGATAGTGACAGTCACAAAGATGATGTCAAAAGTAGGGTGAAAAGACATTCTACTCCTACGAGAAAGATCAAATCTAAAAAGAATGATAGTGAAAGCAACAGCAGTGGCAAGTCTGACTACAGCAATAGCGACTCAAGTACCAGGAGTGATTCTGATCATGACAGGCGTAGTAAAATGAAATCTAGCAAGGACAAAGGCAAGTCTACTAGGGGTGGATCTGACGATAGGAAAAAAGAAAGTGCAAATATTTACAACGATGGAGATAATAGAAGAAATGATCAAGACAGATCAAGAAGGGACATCAAAGATGAACGATATGAAAGTCATGAAAGGAGGGGAAAGAGGAAGTTAGAAGGTTATGAAGACCAACCAGAGTCAAAGTTGAGCAAGCAGAATCGAGTAAGCGAGAAAGAGCACCGGTTACACAGAGTGACCAGGGATGAGTTAGAGTATGATGACGGAACATACAAGAAACTGGGTGACCGAGAGGGTGCTGATCTGTTGAACTTGGATAGATCGATAACAGAGAAACTGCCACATTCAGGTCATACTAGCAAACATGAACATGCGAGCAGAAGACATGAAATGTTTGATGAAGGTCGTGTAAAGCCGGGAAAAGATGAGCATAGTAGCAGAAGGCAGGGGACTGATGATGGCCATGGAAGCAGACAGCCAGAAAGGGGTGTAAGGAGAGAGCGTGAAATAAGAGGTGATGGAGAACTTGGTGGGCGAAGTCGTGAAAGAGTTAATTATGAGCATGACATCAAATCGCATGAAAGAAGTGAAGTGGGGCGTGAAGGGAGACATGGAAGGGATGAAAATGAACGCGGAATTACTGATGAGCGTCGAAATAGAACGCAAGGGAAGGATGATGACAGTGGCAGTCGACAACAGGAAAGGGCTGAAAGTAAAGAACTTGAACTACGGGGTGATGGACAACATGATAGCAGAAGTCGTAGAAGAGATAACAAAGAGCGTGATAACAAATTGGATGAAAGAAGTGGAGGGGAACATGACAGGAGGCGTGATAGAGATGACAAAGATCGTGAAGATAAGAAGCTGGGTAAGGATGAGCGTGGAAGGAGAACCCAAGAGAAGGATGAATACCGTGGAACTAGACAACAGGAAAGAGGGGAAGAGAAAGAGCATAGTGTAAGGGTTGATAGAGAAGTGCATGGTAGCAAAAGCCGTGAACGAAGTAATGAGCATGGGCGTGATATTAAATTGAATGAAAGAGGTGGAGATGATTATGAAAGGAGGCATAGAAGGAATGAAGAAGATCATGGAAGTAGACAGACTAACAAAGAAGGGGAAGTGAGCAAAAGCAGAAGACGAAGAAGGGATGAAGAACATCGAACCAGCAGGCAGGAAAGCGATAGAGAAGTGGATGCTAAGAGGGGCAGGTATGAGAACAAGAGTGATGATGAACATCCAAGGAGGAGAGTCTGATTGTGCATTGTGCATCTATGAACCAACCATTTTCTTAATTGGTGAGTTACTTTCCTCTCTGAATAAGAAGTTTTTGCTTCTGTTATCGTGTTATTATTACGAGGTCAAATCTATTGCACGATCATTTTTTTCATCTGATCTTTTTCCATATTTTTTGTTGTTGGACAAACTTAGCCTGATGCCATGTAATTAAACTATGTATACACCTTTATTAATGTACTACTGTTATTTGTTCATGTTTAAGTATATTTGATTACTATTGTATCGAGAATACCATCTTTCAAATAAAACTTATGCTTGCACAAAGAAGATTGTGTAATACAGAGTAAAGCAGGCCCATGTTGTGGAGCCATTAACATACAAACTGCTTTCATTTTTCCCCGAAATCAAGATGTTAATAATTTTATTGGCATCCATAATCTGCATATAGGTTAGGGTTGCATGTCAGTATACTTACTAACTGTTTCAATGTAATGATTGCAGTGTGGGCATGGTAAGGCTTTGAAGCTTCTTTAGTGTTGGATGGAGAACCAGGAGTGATGCTGAAGCATTGGTACTTTTTGTGTGTTGTTTCTCGTAAATTTGGTGAACTTGTAAAAGTGTTTGCTTGCACTCATGTACTTGAATTGGTAAGGTCAGTGTTTTCTTGCAGTAATCTACTGTTATTCTGTGATTGACTATCAGAGGATAAATGTAGTTTGTTTTATGTGATTGACTATTAGAGGAATTAATTACTCACTATTATCTTACATCTAATTCTCTCTCCCTCTCTGTTTCTATATTTTCTCATTAAATGAAACCCATAATTAGTACTCCCTCCGTCCCGTTTTTATAGGCATATTGGAGTTTTTCACGGATATTAAGAAAGTGGTTTATTTGCATTTAATTGTAATATTATTTCCAAAAATATCCTTTCTTATTTGTGTACATTTAATATCATTGGCCAATTAAGTTTAGTTGTTAATAAAGAGACTTAATTAATAAAGGGTAAATTCGTCACTTACTTTATTGACTGTTTTGAACCGTGTGAAATGGACTATATAGTGGGACAAAAAAAATTGGCAAATCAGCCTATAAAAGTGGGACGGAGGGAGTATATGTTAAATAGTTAGAGCATTCCCAATGGTAAAAGGGTTTCAGGGGTGCCACATAGGAGAGAGGGAAGGTTTTAGCATAAAATTAATGTTAAAAGTGATTAGTAGTTTTAGAGTTTCCAATGGTGTGTTTTAAATTAAGTGTTAAAACTTAAGTTTTACTTTTCCCCCCCAAAAAAAATGATGTATATTATGATAAAATTTAATTTTTAATTGGTTAAAAGATTCTATGTGGCACTTTTAACTCCTTGGCAAATTTGCCAAGGAGTTAAAAGTGTTTAGCTTGGAAAGTGTGTTAAAAGCTACCATTGGCAAAAGTTTTTTACTAAAAGTTTCTAAAAGTGTTTTAAAACCTACCATTGGGAATGCTCTTAATCCACCTTATTTCCCATCTGTAACTTTAATCACAATTCATTGCTGTTAATATTATAAAAAAATGACTATTGCTTCTTTGAGTGCTTAGGTTATTAGGTAACATTAATGGTTATCGATCTACAATATAAAGCCACTCGGTTGATTTAGTAGTTTTTCAAACTAGTACTTTGTTTATGATCTATTTTTTTTTTAGAAATTTAGGGTTCGTAGGTTGGAAAATTTACCTGTAACTGGATACCTTACAACTTTCATTTTTCAAGAGAATGAAAGTGATATCGCGCAGACCTCTGGGTTTCATTTTTCAAGAGAAAAGATTTAGAAAAACAGTCTGAGGTTATTTTAGTGAAAATAACTTGTTACCCTTGGCAGTTTGTTTTAGTGAAAATAATGCCCTTGGCAATATTACCAGCATACTTGTTATTGCTTATTGGGTAGGTTCTGTTAGTATATAACATATCCCTTTTGAGTTACAGTTTGTTTGAGAATATCATGATTCAAACCAATACAACTATCCGTTTCAATAAGGTTTTTAATTTATTATTGCAGTTTATTCTTCTGGCTAAATCCAATAATAACCTAGTTTTTATATATTTGTTACAACTTACTTGGTCATGATGTCTGACCTAGTTTGTAATTGCTCAACGGAAAAAAAACAAAACAAAACATTTCTTTCATCTTAAATTGATCCGAATTACATTTGGTCTTCTGTGTTGTGTGAAAGTAGCCAACTCTTATCTCTTTAGTAGTTTTCTTTATCGTGTGAATTGAATTGAATTCGGTTGTGGCTAAAAAAGGTACTATGTTATGTGCTGCGATTCTTGTATGAGAATGTTTGCTGTTTATATATGGAGATTAGCTACAGGTGAACCACTTCGACTTGTTTCCAAGTGATTGGGAATGGATACACAAGATAGTAATAAGAATGCATTTGAGAAGGTTTCTTGAATACCCAATGTTGTGGGTTCTATATAAATATGCCATTTATTGCAACAAAGATTAGTGTTGCGGCATATTATAATAATAAGTGACACACTGAGCGTAATCAGATGACATCATATTTGATTACAGTTCAGGGTGTTGTTAATCTGAAAGGGGTGTTTATTGATGTTTGCATTGGTTGAACCGTTTGAAAGCCTGATGATAAAAATGCTTGAGAGAGTTCAGCATTGTACCAACTAGCGAAAGGAGGAGCTTTAAAGGGTGTTTGACTGTATGGATAGTGGAAGCCCTGGTTATCCAGTAATGGATTGGGTATTGTTGCCTTATATGCACGCCAACAGCTTACTTGGACACCATGTTTTTATGGAAAAAGATTAGAGAAATTCAAAGGGTTTCCAAAGTGGTGTTCCTGAGATTAAAGGGCAGGTGGTCTTGTTTGCAGAAGTGAACAGAGCTTAAACTCCAAGACTTGCCAGTGCTTGTGTATTGCACGGTATTTGTGAGGTGAGGAGTGAAGGCAGCAATGGATTCAGAGTTGAATTTCGAGCTCATTTGATGATTAAATGGTGCTTGAAATCAGCATGAGATTGGCTAGTTCAAGCAATCTAGGAACAATGCTGCTGCACAAAATGGTTTTTGCTCTCCTGCAAATAGAATGATGGTCTTCCATTAAGGAAGCCATGTCAGTAGTCACTACTCATATAGGCATGACTGACTGACTGTTAGACTGTATAAGAAAGGTCTCGTACAGTACCTGGATACGCTTTTATAGTGACATTTCAAAGATTTCAATGACTTGGTTGAGAAACCTGCCAAATTATGGTTTTATCTACTTTACAAAATTTCTGAAAACCCAACTTATCTGGGAAATCCGTGTCTCTAAAAGTAAGGGGTTTTAATGTAGAAATACCCACCCTCTGTTCCAAATCCACATACTAAAAAATCATCCCACCTCTCCCCATTGCCCCATTGGAATTGCTCTTAGAGATGGGGTTTGTTCTCAACCTATGTACCGAGTTGAATACCGTTAACCTATTATGTATTATTATGGCTGGTTTAAGTGAGATAATTAATTTTATTCACAATCAATCTTCCATTTTATATTATTCACTGTACCTAAACAATGATATTATACTTAGTGAGCTAGAGTTCCTCCAGTTAACAATAACTCAGAACCTATCAAAGTTAATAATACTATACTGTATCATTACAATGGGGAGCTAGAGTTGGAGTTAACCCTAAAAACTGAGTATAATCACACTGAAATGAATTCATGTTGGCCAATAGTAATAAAACCAACACCAGCCAGTGCCAGTCTCGACTCCGACACTAAAAAGTGAGTAGCATGGGTTGTTTACCAGCCCTTCTTGTTCAGACTATGTGAATCTGCACGTTGGGGTTATATAAGAAAAGTGGGTGGGGGTGCAAGTGATAAAATATGAAGTAAGGGTGGGTCTACTATACACGTGGCAATAGAATATATTAATGTTTTTCAATATGTTTTTTAATTTGTTCCTAAGAAATAAATTTGAAAAACAGAATTCTGAATTTCCAGAGTCGAACCAAAAATAACTTACGTATCCATATTTTATTGGATATTGATTGGACTTTCACTGTTATTAATAGCAGGCCGCTTTATAAGTAGTAAAGATAACAATAAACCATAACTCTAAATTTTGTTTTGTTTTGTTTTGTTTTTAAACTATGAGAAAAAAATTAATACATTACTACTACTACAATTCGATTTGATAATTCGATAAAAGAAAATAAATTTCAGAATACTGATTCACCACCTTTAAAAGGGTCAATTTAGTTCGGGTCGGGTCGGACTAGAAACACGTCCACTTTCATTTTTCATTTTTCATTTTCCAACTCCTTTCTCTTATAAGTCTCAATTCTCCTTTCTTCTTCCTTCTCTCTCTTTTTTCTCGCAGCAGAGCGCATGATACCATCTTCTTGAAAGTGTTATATTGGTAGCTTGACTTGAGAGTTTTGGAGTTTGAAGTCCATTCAATTCCAACCAGAAACCAGGTGGTATATTTTCTACTGGAGTACTTATCAATCAGCTATTCAGCTGTTGTTGATTCCTATTTTGAATCCAAACATGCTTAGGAGAATCTCAAGTACCGCTATTGCTTCTCCTCAACCATGGCTCTTTCTTGGGTAAAAAATACCAAGCCACCCGACATAATGTAATCACCTATCTCTCTCTCTCTCTCTCTCTCTCTCTCTCTCTCAAAACACTAAACCATTTCCAGCTATATATCCTCTCTCTACCTGTTTATTAATAAATGTTTTGTTTTCTTTGTGTGGAAGCAGGTAGGATTTGATATGATTGATACATTTGCAGAATCACATGGGATTCCAATGGACAGACTTCATTGCAAAGCTATATTCGGTCAAGGCGATACCCCCGGAATTTAAAGCAACATAGCGATACCCCCAACTCCAAAATGATTTGTGTCAAAAACCCCCAAAAAATCACTTTCCGGTGAAAAATATACTTGAACTGTCATAAATACTTTTATGCCACATCAGACTTTTCTGATTAGTGGTTTGTTATAAAACTACTTTGCCACGTCATCATCAAAACCGGTTTTAACTACAACCATTGATCTAATCAGAAAACATCTAATGGTGATAATAATGACGCGTGTTTTGTACCGTTGGGAAATAAAGATATTTACCTTCTCTTCTTCTTCTTCATTTCTCTACAGCTTCACCACCATTAAAGCTTCTCACAAAAAAAAAAAAAACATGTTTCGAGAGAGAGAGAGAGAAATACTTGAAGATCCATCATCTCTTCAACTCCATTATTCCATCAACTCCATTTCTCTTCAACTCCATTATCTCTTCAACTCCATTATTAAGGTTGAAGTACTATCATCTACACCTCTCCAATCGTCGTCGATAATATGGTAAACAATCTCTCTTCTCATCCAAAGCTCCTTCTTCTCATTCCACTCTCTCCTTTCGTCACTCAACAATTTCTTACTTTGTCTTTTTGATTTATGTAAATTTAGGGTTTCTGCAAATTTGGGAATTGGCGAGGGGGGGTAACACTAAACAAAACAAAATTATATTATGGTTTCTGGTTACATGGTTTCTGTAAATTTTGTTTGAAGTAGGTAAAAAAAACCCTAGTTTTCACTAAGTGTTGTAAATTTGTTAAAGTAGATTGTTTTAATTCCATTACACGTGTCATATTATGTGTGGTTTGATATTTTCTTTCTCAACCATTAGATCTTTGTTTGTAGATCAACGGTTAAAAATAAAACCACTTTCTACAACTTTGAATTTGACCTAAACCACTGCTGATGTGGCATAACGGTATTTATGACAATTCAAGTATATTTTTCACCGGAAAGTGATTTTGGGGGGGTGACACAAATCTTTTTGGAGTTGGGGGTATCGCTATGTTGCTTTAAATTCCGGGGGGGTATCGCTAATTAGCTCTTTTTTGTTTTTTACTTTTTGTGAAATGTTATATGAATGCATTGAGTACTGACTAGTATCATTTCTTCAGGTCTAATTGGGAATGTTCCCATCCTTCTTGCAAAGCCTCAAACTTACATGAACTTAATTGGTGAATCTGTAAGCACTTGGATTGTTTGACCAAATGCTTCCTATAGTATTTATCCATACACATGTACCATTAATGATGATATTCCAATACTGTGGCATATTATTAGTATCTCTCCATACAATTCTCATAATATCATTCTATGTTTTATCACGGGTTAAGAAGGTCCTCTTTATAGAACAAGTTAGGGGATTGGTATGATATGGGATCTTGTACATTGTTTTAACATTTTTGTTTCAAATGAATGTAGGCTGGACCTCTTGCGGCTTATTACAAGTTACCACTCAATCGTGTGGTTGTGGTACTTTTCTGCATAAGCATTGTTGAAACACAAATTCATGAAAATATATTTCATGCAATTCAAATTCGACATTTTGTCTTTGTAGTTTTTTGATGACATGGACTTGCCATGTGGTGTGCTTCGTCTATGCGACAAAGGAGGGCATGGTGGCCATAAAGGGTATAGATTTTTTTTTTACTTAGCCACCCTTTATTTAACCTTTCCTTGCTATATATATATATTAATGCATATAGGGATGATATTACAAAGCCTAGACTCCATACTGTTACCACTCCATTTCAGCTGATTCTGTAGGACAATCTCAATAATGATAGGATTGCATTATATTTTAACCTCCACGACGATTTCCCAACTATCACAGAAATTGGTTCATTCACATATCTAAAGTGAATTCCTCTCCAAATCTGAATTTATATTTCAATACCCACTTGATCAGATAAAATTTCCTTCTCTGCCTAGCCCCTATGTTTTAGTGAATTACGCACTTCTGCCACTGCAACAAGAATGAAGGAGAGATATATGGTAGATAAGCAGGTTGTATATCATACCTTAAATTAGAGTCTTATGCCACCCTTAGGTGAAAACTCAATTTTAGGTTATTTCCTTTATGACATTTTGGAAGCTCAATGTTAAACAAGTATTCAACTTTTCTGCTTTAGTTGTTCAACCATTACAAATGTTTTTACATAACAACTGGGCTGAATCATGCTCTCAAGTTAATAGTAGGAAGTTTACAGTACAAATCTTGAGATGTGAGGTTCTGTCACAGTCTCCACTTAAAGCAATATGGCTTTTCTTCCTATATAGATAATAACTGTGAACCTCAGTTTGGTGATTATTCATTAATCAGTAAAAGTCTTCTTATAAATAAATAAGAATAATTATGAACGTCAGATTGGTTGTTTACTAGTTTGGTGATTATACATCTCCTTAGAAGCAATACAAAATTACAAATTTCAAAATTTATGTGCATAAAGAAACATATAAATTTTGTTATTATTCTCGAGTTCTATTCTATTGGAATGTATGTTTAACCTGCACATCTGATTTGGTTTGTTATTGACAAACGAATGAAGAGGATATTGTTCCCATTAATACACTTTTATCTTTTTCATTTGGGTTTCTGTAATTATATCTTTTATGCTACTTCACTAACCAGCTTCTTTTGTTGTTGAAGGCTGAAGAGTGTAATCTATCATTTCCGAGGGAACAGAGAATTTGCTCGTCTAAGAATTGGTTGGTTAACTTTCATGTTTCTTCATTTCATAATTTCAAAATTTTGTATGCAATTTTTTGCACTATACAAATATATTTTCCTCTTTCAGGTATAGGAAGGCCTCCAGGTCAAATGGATCCGAAGGCTTTTTTGCTTCAGAAGTCTATTGCAACAGCTCGTGAACGAGTAAGCTCATGCTATCCATAAATAGTTATACTTCACATGGCCTGAATGCAATAGGTTATATTGGTTTTCGTTATCATTGTAGAAGTGAATATTTGTCTGGTTAACCTATATATGTCTTTAGTCTCAAGGAAATGTGAAAAATCTTACAAAAATAAATTACTATCAGAGAAAAATGTCCGTCCCAAATTATAAGTACATTATAGAAAATTCAACTTATTAAGGGAACATCATTTATTGGTTTGTTTACTAACTATATTTCCAACTTTACCCTTATTTAATATTAATTATAATAATAAATTTTCATTCATTTAATGTGTAATATAGGCAAAAGAGCAAGGATAATATAGGCAAATGAGCAAATTAATTTGTTCAAATATGGAAAGTGACATATTTTGGGACAGCCAAAAAAAGAATAATGTACTTATAATTTGGGACGGAGGGAGTAGTATTTACAAAAAACAAAAAAAAACAACTTATCAAAGAAAATAAGATTCACGACATTGGGACACTTGATGTAGTGCAATTAAACCTAACTGCACATTGATTATTGACATTACACATAAAACCTCTGACATTGATGCTAGTGAATGAAAAATTTGAATTTTTTTGGACTATGGACATCCTTTAGAACTTTCCAGTATTAAGTAATGGTGCCACTATCGTAGTTGTGGAAAAATGATTTTTCATGTGGCCGCGGAGGCTAGGTTGTTGCTCAGTGGAATAGGATCGTGCTCTGCTCCATCTCACCAGATAGGCATCTTGATGTGGATTAAACTCTTTATTAAGTTAAAAGTTATTTCTTGGATTAGTGGAAGACATTGTTTTGAACACGTTAAAGATAGCTCCTTGGAGGGCTTGGAGACTGGAGTGATAAGGAATGCTACTGCACACTTTGAGAGCTGCAGGAAGATGACTGGATCATCTATTGATCAGGAAGGGGACTAATCTCAAGTAATCAATTAACGAAACATTAGTAGCAAATGCCTTTCTGTAGTGCTACACATCTGAGAACCCAATTGGTTAAGAAACATGAATGTGAGCAGTGGTTTGAGATCAATATACATGTCATCCTTCTATCTTGTTTTAATTTCAAAATTTCTAATTGAAATTCTTTTCCTAATACAGTATTTGGTTATTTATCAATAAAAAGTCTTGGTTTAGTAGCTTAGAACTAGAATGCTTTCTCCCCATTTATTTATTTTGTTGAACGCCTAGGGTAGCACATCAGATAGCAAGACACAGTTACGGTTATTGAATCTATTCGCAATAGGGTCCATAAATTCAGAATACCTATTCTTCAATATTTATCTCTTTGATGACTTGTTTAAGGAAGCAATTCCACTCAAACTGATTTTGTTGCTTGTTCAAGATTGATGTCGCTCTGAAAGAAGGCATTGGAGCGTTGACCCTCCTTGCATCCAAGGGCTTGACCGAGAGTGCTCGAAACTTCAACAGAGAGCAGAAATACAAACATATAAGACTGCAAACACTGGAAGCATGACTCATACATACATGATGGTCTATCAGGATAATATATACTACTGCAGTTGAAGAGCAAAGCTTTCTGGACCTATAATGACTACACAGTCTCTAGTTTTGGCATTGTCTTGTTCTTGACAACCTTCACTCGTTATCATCACCATTCCTATTTCTTTGATGTTGTCCAGAAATACTTGACCCTTAATCTAACCTTATCAGTTAAGGCACTTAGTTTCTGCTGAGATTGTTCATCTGACAGCTTGCACATAGCTTGTTTTGAAGTTTGCAAGTCTGTTTCTCTTGTTAATGGATGAAGATGGGCAATTCGGTTGTCCTATTCCTATCAACAAGGATGTTAAAGATGGAAACAGAGTTACACTTTATTCAATAATGTTTTAACTGCCCAAGGCCTGGATGTAAAAACATGTGCAGACTTTGAATTGTAACTGTAATGTTTTAACTGCCCAAGGCCTAGATGTTGAAACATGTACAGACTTTGGATTGTAACTACATCTTATTGCTTGCTAAATAATACTTTTATTTACGTATAATATCTTTTCCTGCTAAATTGAACTTTTATTGTAAATATAATGTTGAATGTTAGAAATTTGTTAAGGCAATCCATGGAATATTGTTCAAGAGTTGCTAACTATTGGGGCTATTTGTATAAATGAATAAATCCATTTGTACATTTATTCCTATCCCAACTTGCTTCAGCCCTTTTTTACCATGAAATTGTCTTCATAATATTTCTGAGAGCTATTTTGCAATATCCCCCAGATACGAAAAACTGATTCAAGTGTGGGCGGTATAGAAAAATGAGGATTTGCTAAAAAGTCTAGGAAGACCCGCGTAATGTTCTTTTTTCTGTTGCCAGAAAATTTTGGTTAAATATTTTTCCTTCCTTTCCTCGTGTTTGGAAGTGTGTGGTGCTGCTGCTTGTTCTTCTTGTGTTGTTATGTTTTAGCCTTGTGATTCTAATGTCATATCATTTAGGTGCTATTCTATTTTTGTTAAGATTCATAATTTGTTTCTAATTATGTAAGTTGCTTGTTCAGACTTCAGAGATTCAGACACACAGACCTATCAAATTGCTGCGAGAAAGGAGAAGCAGATGGAAACCCTGAGGGCTGCACTTGGGATAACTAGAGAAAAAGAAAGTTCTGAAACTCGAGCAAAAGCTGGAGATATTGCCTGAATCAGAGTGAGGATGAAAAACTATTAAAAGAGCAAAAAAGAAATGATTTAAGAAATGAATCAGAGCCACACACAAAAAGAAGATGAAGAGCTGAATAGTTTCAAAGAAGGGTTTGAATAAGTTTGAGGAAAGCTACAACGATGGAAAGATGAAGTGAAGAAATCAAGATTACATGAGCAAGATAACGGAAAAAGGAGAGGGTATAATTATGACCTCTGATAGGGATATCTGTACAAAGCATGTCAGATCTTCAAGGAAGAAACATGAGAAAAGCAATGATTCAGAGGTGATTCTGATTTGTCATTTGAGTAATGGTAGGCACAGGGATGCGAGAAGGATGACAGTGAAGATTCTTATTCTAGTGAGTAAAGGAATATACGAAAAACAGTCGAAGCTTCCCTGTGAAGAAGAATCTGAATCTAGAAGAAAAATGGTAGTTACCAAGGAGAAGAGAAGAGATGATACATTGATACCCATGAGGATAATTCTGATAGTGACAGTCGCAAAGATGATGTCAAATTTAACTTCTACGAGAAAGATCAAATCTAAAAAGGATGATGGCGAAAGCAGCAACCGTGGCAAATCTGACTATAGCAATAGCGATTCAGGTACCAGGAGTGATTCTGATCGTGACAGGCATAGTGAAATGAAATCCAGCAAAGACGAAGTTAAGTCTACTAGGGGTGATCAAGAAGAAAGAAAAAGTGCATATATCTATAATGATAGAGATAATAACAAAACTTGGGATAGAAGAAGTGATCAAGACAGATCAAGAAAGGACGTCAAACATGAATTATATGAAAGTCATGAAAGGAGGGAAAGAGAAAGTTAGAAGGTCATGAAGACCAACCAGAGTAAGTTGAGGAAGCAGAATCGAGTAAGCGAGAAAGAACGCCGACTACACAGAGGGCCAGGGCTGAGTTTGAGTATGATGACGGAACGTACAGAAAGCTGGGTGACCGAGAGGGAGCTGATCTGTTGAACATGGATAGGCCGATAACAGAGAAACACAAACAGCCACATTCGGGTTATGCCACCGATCTTGAACATGGGTGCAGAAGACATAAAAGGTTTGAAGAAGGCCGTGGAAAGCCGGGAAAAGATGAGCATAGTGGTAGAAGGCAGGGGGCTGATGTTGGCGGAAAGGGGTGAAAGGAGAGTGAGAAATAAGAGTCGATGGAGAATGTTATGGCAGAAATCATGAAAGAGTTAGTAATGGGCGTGACATCAAATTGCATGAAAGAAGTAAAGAGGAGCATGAAAGGAGACATGGAAGGGAAGATGAACGTGGATGTAGAATGCAAGGGAAGTAGATGACAGTGGCACAACAGGAAAGAGGTAAAGAAAAAGAGAGTAATGGTTGATAGAGAAGTGCATGCCCAAGAGAAGGATGAATACGGTAGAAGCAGACAACAAGAAAGAGGTGAAGAAAAAGAGCATAATGTAAGGGTTGATGGAGAAGTGCATGGTAGCAAAATCCTTGAAAGAGGTAATGAGCATGATTGTCACATTAAATTGAATGAAAGAGGTAGAGAGGATTATCAAAGAAGGCATAGAAGGAATGAAGAAGACCTAGGTAGTAGACAGACTAAAAAAGAAGAGGATGTGAGCAAAACCAGAGACGAAGGAGAGATGAAAAATATCGATCCAGCAGGTAGGAAAGCGATAGAGAAGTGGATGCTAAGAGGGGAAGGTACACGATGATGATAATCAGGCATGGAGGAGAGTTTGAATGTGTATCATACCGTGCATCTTTGAACGAACCATTTTCTTAAAATTGGTGAGTTACTTTACTCCGTGAATGAGATGATATTAGCTTCTGTTATTATGTTATCATCACACATCCATCTTTTCCTTCTGATCTATTTTTATAAATTTGTTGCTGGACAAACTATGCCTGACGCCAAGTAATTAAACTTTGTGTTGATGTACTATTGTTTTTTCACATTTTTTTTTTATGGTTAAGCATATAAGGTTACTATTGTATTGAGAAATACATTATCATCTTTCAAATTAATATTGTGCTTGGACAAAGGAAGATTGTGTAATAGACCAGGCCAGAGCAGGTTCATGTTGTGGAGCCATCAACATGCAAATTGCTTTCATTGTCCCCAACGTCAACATGTTAATACCTTTATTTGCTTCCATAATCCGCATATTCCTTAAGGTTCCATGTCAGAATATTTCCTGACTATTTTAATGCGATGATTGCAGTTTGGGCATGGTAAGGCTGTAAAGCTTTTTCGGTGTTGGACTTTTTTTTTTTTTTTTTTAATACATTGGTATTTTTTTGTTTGTTGTTTCTCATAAATTTCATGAACTTGCATGTAAAAGTGTTTGCTTGCATTCATGTAGATGAATCACTAAGGCTGTGTTTGATAACGAATTCCCGGTTCGAAAGTTTTTTTGGCAAATCCGGCAAAGAAGCGGCAAATGTCAGGTTTGCCGGGTCTTGGCAAACGATTTATCCGCAACATTATTTTGCCATCGTTTGATAACAATTTTGCAAAAAGCAGATAAATCGCAATTTGCCGGTTAGAATGCATTTGAAAACACATTTGGCAAACCATGTAACTATATTTGCCGGTTAGATTGGTTTTGATAAAACTTTCGATTGTGGCAAAACCTAGTGGCAAAGTTGAAGGCCCATTGGGCTGGTCGAAAAGAATAAGTCCAAACTTGATTGGGCTGTGCAAAAGTGATCACATATCACCCAAAAGTATGGTAGAGTCACCCTAGTAACTCAATAACATTTCGCAATAAAAAAAAACAAACAAAAAAATTTACTCAACAATAACACTCATAATATAATTAACGAAATTATATACATTCATAAAACATAGTTATATGTTTAATAATAAAAAAATTGTTAAAAATGTCATCAACACGGCCCCCATAGTCAGACAAAGCAAAACAAAGAAAAACAAACAATCAAGCAACCTGGTGAACACCCCACTAGACGACATATGGCGAAGCTAGAGTACCCGAACCTTCTCCTTCTTGTTCTTCCTCTTCTGGTTCGGTCTGGTCTCTAGCTGGACCTGATTGGGGTCTCCCAAACCCAGCAGGCCAGGTCCGTGTCGCCGGTGCCGGTATACGGCCGAAGAAAAGCCTTGGTCGTCGCCCATCGGTATGATAAATCTGGCATCTGATCCTCCCCAGGCCGTGGGTGTGACACAACCCCCAACACTCAAACAAAATGGTGTCGCCTTCGTGGAGTCCCACTGAGTCGACGAAACACTTCCACCCATTGTAGCGAAAGTACAATGAACCGTGTTGGTCATTGGCAATGTCAATGGCAAAAGATTGTTCACCAGGCAAGATGAGTACAACCCGGTTGCAGTTGTCGAATAAGTATTTGTTCGCAGCTGGGATTTTCTGCCATATACCAACAATATATATCAACATTACTAGGCATGGTTATATAAAATTTCTGCCATGAATCCAAACAGTTCTGTCCAACAATTCCATATATCAACAGTATATATAAAATTTCTGCCCTATATCAACAATATATATCAACATTACTAGCCACATATCAAACAGTTCTGTCGAACAATTATTCCATACATCAACAGTATATATCAAACAGTTTTCTGCACGTGTAGCAGCCCATATATATGTGCACATTTCTTGCCATATATATCAACATTACTAGCCATCACTGCGAGGCCCAACTAACAGCCCAAAGCCCATCATTTTATCTATGTCCATACATAATTAGGAATTTGCTTACCATTACGCATCCCTTGGTTACATGTCCCTTTGTAACTTGCTTGACCCAGAAAGGGTTATCTCTCATGATGGGCCTCAAGTTGGGCGCCATTGCTTGGTTCTCTGTAACACATATTGCAATACCCATAAGTTTACAAATGTATTACTCAACATACGTAAAGAATGCTACACATGATGAGCAACAATTTGTTGCAATTAGACTAGCAATGTTCCATACAAAATATAAGCAACCATTTGTTACACGACAATGTTAATCCGCAACGGCGTAAGTTATACAATATGTTCCATACACAAGATAATTAATACAAAGCACTTTACGACCATTACATGATAAGGAATACAAAGCACTTCACGACCATTACTGAATTCATATCAAAACGAAAGTTACAATACTATTTGAAAATGTGTGTTACATATTACATAATAAATGAAAATGTGTCTTACATATAACATAAATGTCTAGTCACGACTACAACAATCACAATAATTGGCACAATCCCACGTACATGGGTTGCCTAAGCAGTGCAAACAAACACCATCTTCAGGTGGTGGTAAAGAAATGTGCTTCCAATAGTTTGCGCAATCACCATGACAAGGGTTTTGAAGACATTTTGCACAAATCATCTCAAGGTCTCCTCCAGATGGTGGCGATACATGAAATGGATACAAGAATATAATTCCTGGGCATGCTTGATTAGCGCATTTTGCAAAGCATACCCATTGCTTGTCATTGTTTCCCATTCCCTTGTGCATTTTCATCAAACCATCGCACCCAAGGTTGTCACAATGCATGAATGGTTCGATTATTGGCAAACAAGGGAGGAATTCAAACCGCCCGTATTGGTTAATTTCGTATAAATTGCACGCTTCTCGGATCCTTTCATCTTCGTTAGTGATAATAGTTCGTTTTAGGCGGATGAAGTCTATTAAACTAACCAATATCTCTGTGCACTCCCAAATGTCTTGAAATCGACTAGCTAAGTGGCCTAGTTCCTTTCTTTCAACAACTCCCTCCATCTCGTGGAAACGAGCCGAAATATATGTCCAATAACTTGTACCGGCATGATTAACCGGAGGACAAGTGTATATCGATACCCACGCGAAACACAAGTTCACGTCTTCCTTAGGAGTCCACCACACCATTATCTGAGTTTGATTCTAATCCTAACACAATGTCAGATAACGTTCTAATACAATGAAGCATTGACTTTACAAAATATGATAAAAATTATAATATTACCAAAACATTATACAGTACATGTTTTTCATAAAACAATTACCACCTACTCATAGATGTCAAATGAAGACAGTTACCACCGACATCCAGTTTTTTGTAAAACACTTTTTAAACCTCACGCAAACACTCTTTGCCTACAATCGATACTTTGCTGATAGTTCCAAGTACACCGGGTACGCTGGAACATACATGTTCCTAATATGTGTGTAATACTCAGGTATCTCTTCCTCAAGGGCAATCCAGTCATCGTCCGTTGCAATCACCGTACTTCTTTCATTGTCCCAATGAAATCCAGGATGCTCTTCACACAACTCATTGATAAGGTTCGCCAAACGTTTCAAATAACGCAAACGAGCCCATATGTTTTCAGCACACAAATCCAGCCTAGTGTGTTGATTTAAAACATCAGAAGCCTTTACCATTCCCGACCTAAGACGGACCATAAGTGGACCTGGTGTCTCGTCTTCCAGCATAGCAGTGCACATCGTGTGGTCCGTATCTGGAGTCCACACGAACAAACGCCGTCCTAGACGGGGATTTTTTGGGGTGTGAATAATTCGCACCATTCCCACTGACTGAAATAATTCATCGCAGTCAGTTTACATTAGACACATACAACTACAACATATATATATTCTGAACTCGACACAACTCGACAACACAAAGTACTAAAATGTGACAAGAATATTTAGGACTAAAGCATTCCCACTGACTGGAACAATCCATCGCAGTCAGTTTACATCACGTACAAACACACACGAAATGGGCTTAAATCGGCCCATATACACAAAACCAAGAGAGGACGTACGTACGTCGAAATCACGTACCTACGTTCAGCTTCAAAAACCAACATCTGTGCTACGGGACGTACGTACGCCTTAACTACGTACGTACGTTCCCAACCTGCAAAGTTATCTGTCGAGTGGAACGTACGTACGTCCTAACAGCGTACGTACGTTCCTGAACAAAAAAATTCCATTCATTCAAAAAATTCCAACATTCTGAACTCGACACAACTCGACAACACAAAGTACTAAAATGTGACAAGAATATTTAAAGGACTAAAGCATTCCCACTGACTGGAACAATCCATCGCAGTCAGTTTACATCACACACATACAACCGGTTCCTCTATATATATATATTCTGAACTCGACACAACTCGACAACACAAAGTAATAAAATGTGACAAGAATATTTCAGGACTAAACCATTCAAGCCATTCAGATAAACAAAAGTTCAAACCATAGATAGATAAGAAAAGAAGTCATATCTGTTTTACATTAGTTTATACAAACCACTGACAAAGTTAACTAGTTTAGACAAAGTTAAGAAAATGCAGTCATATCAGTTCCCCAGGATTATCAAGACACACATCAAGACAGATGAAGACAACTACGAATCAGCCCACTCATCCCCATTGAAAGGCTTAACATAGTTAAGCTTATCAACCAACCAATCAGCCCTCAGATCAGCGTCCATCCCAAGAAATATCTTCGCTTGCTTGTCCTCGACACCTAGAAAGTCGAGACCCTTCAGATACAGGACTCTGTCCCCCTTGCTTACAACCTTGATTGCATCACACAATTCATCGATGTTCGGACCAGCAAATGCCGTTGCCAAGGTCTTAACAGCATCCATGATGCCCTGTGCATACTCAGAGTTGCTTGGTTGTTCCTGGGGTCCGAAACGCGACTTTTTGCGCTTGGACTGAACAGGTTGCACTGGGGGTGGAATTGGGTGCATGCGAGGGGCAGAATCACTGCAGTTGCTTGAGCTCTCATTATTTGATGCACCGGTTGCACTTGTGTCGAACGTTCCAACACCGGCACCATCATCCATGTAAGAGTACGAATCAGCCCCCAATCCATCTGCGATTGTATACATTCACAATCTACGAATCAGCCCCAGATTCAAATGTACAACGATTTTAATAAACACAAAAGGGCTGTATCTTACCACTGCCTGCAGGTGACCCCTCAACTTGTTCATCATCAACTTCATCACCTGCGAATGCTCCTTCACCAGTTGCAGTTTCGTTGCCGATGATGAGGCTCAATTGTTCAAAGTATGGAAAATGCTTCCCACGAACATTACGTGATTCAGGATGAGCCTACAAAGCACACTTGTGTTAATCATTTTGTCAAGTTTACGACCCAACAATTACCAAACTCATAAACAAATGTGCCTTACCACAAAGTACCGTTCCCAAACATCCTCATCTGCAGCAATAACAGTCTTGTTTTCGGTGTCAAAAGTAAATCCCAAACCAGACAAATCCAGAAGTTCCTTTACAATCTTGTAGTCCTTCCTAAGTGTCTTCAGGCGAGTCCGTACATGTTCAGAACTAACATTCATACGGAGGGCTGAATTGACACCATCTGCAGCTGCTTTCAATGATTCGGTTCTTAAGCCATTGTCAGCTCTCTTACCGTTTCTCAACACTTCTTCATACAAAGTGTTCAACATCACCTCTTCCATTTGTTTGGTCCACCTTATGTGGCACTTAACTGGCTTGTCAGTTGGGAAGTAAGGGTCCGCTGAATCTTGTCCATTGCCCTTCCTGGTCTTTCTAGGCTTCTTGAACTGCCGTTCGACATAGTTGTACCTAATCATCCCACACTCACAGTTATACACAGATATGAACCATACACAAGCGTATTATTCCAAACAACTTATCAAATAGTCCAAATGGAACATCCAAACATAATCTCGCTCATAACACTATCAAATAGTCCAAACCACAAATTATTCCAACTTATTACAATTATTGGCAAATTACCTCTTCCATTATTCGAACTTATTTCAAACAACCCAAACAAATTATTTCAAACAACTCATCAAATACTCAAGCACAACATTACCACACTCACAACCCTAATAAAATCAACGAAACCTCAAAGCTATTCCAGCTCATGGTAATTCTGATAATTAGTCCACATTTCCTTCTTCAAGTCATCACGCCACTTACTCCAAGACCGTGATGCGGATATGAGTATTCCACCGCCTTGCGCATTATCTGCCTCGGGGGGAACGGGTTCTTCGGGTTCCTCTAAATCAGGTTCCACTACATCAGCTGGATCGATATCTTTGAGGAAGTTGTGAATTGCACAACACGCCAATATTATCTTTGTGTGTGTCTTCACATCATGGAATGGTGCCTTCCTCAAATAAGCGAAGCGTTTCTTCAACACCCCTATGATCCTCTCCACAACATTACGTAGCCTGGAATGCCGACAGTTGTATAGTTCTTCATCAGTTTCAACAGCCCGATGTCCTTGTTCTTTGAGATGGTATCGAACCCCACGATAAGGTGTGAGGAAGCCGGGACTTAATGCAAAGCCAGCATCCGCAAGGTAATACTTACCAGGGGGCAAGGTTAATCTCCTACCTTGACGAGTAACCGCACATCTCAACAACCGCCCATCATGCGCCGACCCTTCCCACCCAGCTAGAACGTAAGTGAATCTCATGTCGAACGTACATCCAATTAGAACATTCTGGGATATCACTCCTTTCCGATTACGATACCTCGGTTGATCATCAAGGGGCACTAAGGTGGGGAAGTGGGTACCATCGATTGCGCCTACAGCGTCCTAATTAACAATTTACTTGGTCAGAAAAATACGAAAGAGTTTTTCGTACCTATAAGAAGATGATAAAATACGAAATAATTTTTCGTACCTTGAAATACTGATGCCAAAAGACATCCCCAGGACCGTCATTGAGGGGTGAGTTCTCAGCCGTGGCGTTGACAACCACTTGCCTATACAATTTTAGACAAGCATTCAAAACCAAGTGGAAGTAATGGCTCACGGTTTGTCCAGATCGCCTAAACTCGTGACGTGTTCTTCTACACCGATTGTCGTGGCCGACTATGAGCAAGAACATTGCAACTTGTTCTTCAACTGACACATACCGAGAGTCGGATAAACCCATAGTCTTCAACCTAGCACATAACCGATGGAATGCAAAACGCCTCATCCTCAATTGGTCATGGCAATCGTTGTCGTTATCGGTGTAGAACCGGGCTAAGGTTCGCCCACGCGACGAATCTCTATTATAGGTATAGGGAGCCCTAGGACCTCTAGGAACACGTTCACGTCTCGTTCCAATATAGTGCATTAACCAATCGACAGCTACAATTACAATAGTAGCTGCAACGATACGTTCATCCTCGGTAGGCATTCTACAGAACATGTGGTCAGTTTATTTGGTTAATAATTTTACTTGTTAGTAGTGTATGAATGCGTAAGAGTGGTTTTTAAATGAGAAATTATTATAAACACTGGTTAATAATTTACATCATCAATTTCACTTTTTACATAAATCTCACAAGACAAATAACAATTTAATTAACAATGCAATAACAACAACCAACATAACCAACACCAACTTCTTGACCAACCACCAAAAGTCGTCCACCACAACAACATTGTTTAAGGGCCGATGACTGACTAGTGGAGATAGAGGTGCTTGAGATTGAGCGGCGGATTGGTAAGATTGACCAGAATGTTCAGACGGTTCTGGCGCAGGAATGTAAGACTGGGACATAAGATGATTGGGATCACACATAAGGCCAGAAGGTTGACAGAAACCATTTGTAAGATGTTGCTGAAGCATATGCCTTGCTTCAGCAATGGTATAAGCACCACGCCAGTCAGCGTTGCTAAAGCCGTCCGTCTGTGACTTGTACTCCTCCCAAGTTCTGTAGATACCCGGACAGAACCCACGACGCACAACATAATAGGAATATTTACCCATTCTCTGAAAAGTGGTAATTAGATGTTTTCAACATAATGAGTTTATATATATCAGCTTTCAATTTATTTTCAGCTTTCAATTTATTTTCAGATTTCAATTTTTATTTAACTACAGATTTTGTTAACATTATGAGTTACCATTACATCAACTTATTTCGTATAATATATAATTCTCACAACTAATCAAGTTACTAGTCTGTACTATGTGTTTAATTATAGAAACAACTAATACAATCATTAATCTGTATGTGTGTAGGAATTAACATAAAATCTTACGTTGTGTGTACAAACTAATCAGGATACTAGTATGTACTATTATTTGTATGTAAACAAATGACAATCTATAGATGACAAAAACAATCTATATTGAAACTTGAAAACATGATTATATAATAAAAACAAAACCTCTATTCATAAACATCACTTATTAATTATTCAAACATGCCATTGGAATCCCAACTGATACATGGTAGATACCTACTGCATATATAGATACCTAATGCCGACAAAAACATGTTTTCTAATCCCAACTAAACATGCGTTATAATAGAAACGAATACATGGTAAAAGAAATAACCAACCTTGAAAAACAAATGAGTAGAGAAAGACAAACACGAGCGAAAGGGAGAAATCGAAGGACAAGAGAGAGCGAAGCTGCCAAATAATATCATACATCACTACTGCATACAATTTTTACAAAAAAAAAAAACCGAAAAACCTCAAATCAAATCATACCTTCTTGAGCTGATGTTTAAACAATACTGGTCTGCAAAAGATACTGGTCTGCAAAAGAAAATTCAGTGTGACAAAACCACACATAAACATTCATCAGATATTATCAACATAGAATATAGGCATCAATAATAACTTGACAATTGAACAGATTTGTTCAAATTGTTCAGATTTGTTCAATTTGTTCAGATCTGTTCAAACTTTTAACAGATCGAACTTGAATCGATAAGTAATTTAGTATATCTATATATTTACAGTGATGGTGGTGACCTGGTGTCCCTACACCCTCCCGAGTTTTGAAGTTCAAAGTTTTATTCAAAAGAGAGGACACTGTGCCAATAGCCCAATGCTATTACAGTTTTCTACCCTACGAGAGACGTCAATGTTTACTTCTTTCGGAAACAATACTTCCTTTTAGAAAGAAAGTGTGAGATAAATAAAGTCACAACTCCATCCCCAGTACAAAGAAGTTAGATCAATGGATCAAAGAGAATTATCAAATCTATATATCGATATTATCGTTCAGCTGACTTATAAAACAAATTTTGAGACTCAATACTACTCAAGTCTAGTATTCATGATGACTGCAATTAAATTGTCATCAATATGTATACTAAACAGATTATTATGGTCTCGACTAGATTACAATGCACTGGTTTCGCATATAATCATCCGCTTTTATAGTTGCATTGCCGAATATGTTGACATTGTGACTAGTTAAAAACAACAATTTACATTAGTTTTTTGACCTGATCAAAACCTAGTGTGTGCAGATTGCAGTGTAATCAAAGTAATATATATATATATATATATACAGAGATAATTAATCAAAGAAATGAGAATAAATTACCTTTTGATTAAACTTTAACAGATCGAACTTTAACAGATCGAACTTAACAGATCGAACTTTAAACAGATCGAACTTAACAGATCAAACTTTAACAGATCGAACTTCAACAGATCGAACTTTAAAACAGATCGAACTTTAAACAGATCGAACTTTAAACAGATCGAACTTTAACAGATCGAACTTAACAGATCGAACTTAACAGATCGAACTTAACAGATCAATAAAGATCGAACTTAAAGATCGAACTTTAATCAGATCGAACTTAAACAGATCGAACTTTAAAGTTCGAACTTTAATCAGATCGAACTTTAATCAGATCGAACTTTAATCAGATCGAACTTAATCAGATCAAACTTTAAAGTTCGAACTTAAACAGATCGAACTTTCAACAGATCGAACTTTAAAGTTCGAACTTTAATCAGATCGAACTTTAATCAGATCGAACTTTAATCAGATCGAACTTAATCAGATCGAACTTTAAAGTTCGAACTTAAACAGATCGAACTTTAAACAGATCGAACTTTCAACAGATCGAACTTTTTAAAAACAGATCGAACTTAAACAAGAAGAAGAAGATGAATTCATTGAAGAAGATGAATTCATTGAAGAAGATAAACAAGAAGAAGAAGAAAGTTACCTGTTTTAGGGTTCGAAATCTCCGTCGTCTTGAAAATCGCCTCTACTGCGCCGCCATTAAAGAGTTTTGAAGGTTAGGGTTTTTTCTTCTTTGAGTAGGGTTTTTTTTGGCAAAAATGTAATATATACTTGGCAAATTGTAGAGGGTTAAGTGGCAAAGCAAATTTTGCCTAGGGGGGGGCTAGGCAAAATTTGTCCGCTTTAATGCGGGAAAATAGAGGCACGTGAGGGTGTTCAGGCAAATTTTGCCGAATTATCCGACTAGGTTATCAAACGCGAGCAAATGAAAAAAAGCGGGCAAATTCGCGTTTGCCACAGGAAAATCGTGTTATCAAACACCACCAAAGGTTAGTTTTTTCTTGTGATAATCTACTTTTATTCTGTCCTAAATGTTAGTTGTTTTATGTGATTCAATATTAGAGGACAAAGGGAATCAATTTTGTCAACCAAACGAATTTTTTTTGTCGATCAAACAAAACAAACAGTATCTAACACCTGGCTTTCTTACTTTAACAGCCTTGTAGTCTTATCTCTTATCTTCTTACAAAATAATGTTTAAAAGGATATATATAGTGATAAATATCTAGTTTCATTGGAGATATTTCTTACTAGTTTCATTGGAATATTGGCAAAACTTATTTATTTCTTCGACCTCCACATCAACTCCTTCATTAATCTTGTTCCAAAACTAATGGAAGGCAATCATGGAGGAGGAGCTGAAAGACATTTTTTGTTGGGGAAATACGAGATGGGTAGACTACTTGGGCAAGGAACATTTGCCAAAGTATACTATGGAAAAAATATCAGTTCTGGGGAAAGTGTTGCTATCAAAGTGATCAACATTGATCAAGTAAAGAAAGATGGATTAATGGAACAAATCAAGCGAGAAATCTCTGTTATGCATCTTGTTCGTCATCCAAATATTGTTGAACTCAAAGAAGTTATGGCTACTAAAGGTAAAATCTTCTTTGTTATGGAGTATGTTAGAGGTGGAGAGCTATTCGCAAAAATATATAGAGGAAAGGTAAAGGAAGATGTAGCTAGAAAATATTTCCAGCAATTGATTAGTGCAGTCGATTTCTGTCATAGCCGAGGTGTTTCTCATCGTGATTTGAAGCCGGAGAATCTATTGTTGGATGAGAAAGGTGATCTTAAGATATCTGATTTTGGTTTATCAGCTTTGCCTGAACAGCTTTGGAATGATGGATTACTGCATACACAGTGTGGTACTCCAGCTTATGTAGCTCCAGAGATTTTGAGAAAGAAAGGTTATGTTGGATCTAAAGTTGATATATGGTCTTGTGGTGTTATTTTATTTGTATTACTTGCTGGATTTCTTCCATTTCAAGATCAAAATATCATAAAGATGTATCAAAAAGTATTTCATGCTGAGTTTGAATTTCCGCCGTGGTTTTCTTCAGAAACTAAGAGATTGATCTCTAAACTCTTAGTTGTTGATTCAGAAAAGAGACTTACTATTCCTGCAATTATGCAATTACCTTGGTTCAAGAAAGGATTCACATCAATAGACTTATCTATTGGCGAAAGCTATTCATCATCTGTAGACAAATTCAAAGAAGACGAAGAACAAGAAAAAGGTGGTGAATTATTAGCAATATCAAGATCACAAACGTCACCGCCTTTCTTTAATGCGTTCGAACTAATTTCTTCAATGTCATCTGGTTTCGATTTATCAAATTTATTTCATAAAAAGAGAAAGCCTGGTTCTATGTTTACATCAAGATGTACTGCATCCACAATAATGGCAAAAATTGAAATGATGGTGGAAGGGTTGCAATTTAAAATAATAAAGTTGAAGGAATTTAAAGTGAAAATGCAAGGAAATGAAGAAGGAAGGAAAGGGAAGCTATCAGTGGTGGCAGAAATATTCGAGGTTGCGTCAGAGGTGACAATTGTTGAATTCTCCAAATGTTCAGGAGACAGTTTAGAATATGCAAAATTTTGTGAGGAAGGAGCTAGGCCTGCTCTCAAAGACATTATTTGGAGTTGGCAAGGAGATACCACTGATGGTAATAAGGGTAGCTGAAGCTGACTACAAAAACAAACACAAACACATAAAGTATATATATTCCCCTGCAGGTGCAATGCTTAGTGTAATAAGAAGTTGATCGAAACCACAATGTAAGATATTGTGAAATTTTTGGACAGTTTATATGCTAATTTATTGAATTAGTGATGTTAATCTCTTTGACTTCAACTAAACACTTCTCTCCAGTCTTTACATTTCAATTGCATATTAATAAATATATATATAAATAACTGATAATCCAGTCTCTGCTCCCATTGCAGTTCCTGAAAGTCATGAAACAGATGAATTGGAGCCACCCAAACCAGCCAGTTCAGAGTGATATGCATAGTACAGTAGTAACCTTGTCGGGGACCTGGTTAAATTGGTGGTTTTCAGGCCCTTGACATATATGTCTTTACAAGTAAGCCTGGAAATGAATGTTAACAGATAAAATATATAAATCCGGAAATTGTTTTTCTTCAAAATAAGGGCGCAAACCACTACATTATAAACATATTATCGGAATTTAGTTTACCTGTTAGCACAAAGATTGAAGGAGGGTCATGGAGAAGCGTTGCATTGCTCTTGGATCCAATTCTCGTAATCTTGAAGAAGTTGCTGGAGGAGAAGTGGAACAAGCTTATCCACTAGTGATTGCAAGACTCTGCATGTAAAAATACCATCAGTAAATAGTTAAATGTCGTCGCAGTGACCCTGTATGTATATGTGTCTCTGTTTTGTGAATAGAATGTGATGGTTATTAATAGGAGAATTCCAATGATATTAGACCTGAGGTCTTTTGCTAACACAGTATTAGGTCTCATTTCTGAGAATTATTTTTACTGCAGCTCAATACTTACATGTTACCAGGCTTCTCAATAGCAGATACTGGCAAAATAGTAAACGGACGAGTATAGACCTGTAGATAGCATACAGTGCAAGGGTTAAACTACATATATCAATTCTGTTTTACTAATTTAGATTTCTCGGCGACCTTTACCAATTAACATCTTTAAGAAAATAAGTATCGTAATAAATTTGGCAGATAAGACCATGCTCTTGGTCTTACAGTGTGGAATACATTCCTTATGCCCATTTTAATTCCTCATCAGCCAACACCGTTAGGATCATGAATTTGTTAATATTGTTATGTGATAGGCAAACTTTCAAGTGTGGGTGTGGGCGTGACATCAATATGGACTGGTTTAAAATTTAACTTTTGAACACTTACAGTAATATAATTAATGAGTTCAACTCTAGGAACACGTGGAGAGCTCAAACATGCGCAAAGAAGTCTCAGAAACTAATGCATATGGTTGAAGCAACTAGAACTTAATGGAATAAGTTTCAGGGAGATAGTCCATGAAAGCAATATACTAATTTAATGAAGTAGGGTATGGATAACCTCAAGAGAGATATTCAAGTTCATGTCAGCATCCAAATATCGCTCACCATCTGTATTCCATGTTATGTGATTTCTCATGAATGCTGCAAAATAATGTTTAAGAGATGAATAAAGGAAGACACAGACAGAAAAATGTCATTTCCACGGTTAAATGTTAAATTGGATAGTGTTGTTGTATACAGCCAAAACAGTAGGGCTATGGTGTGGGTGTCCTTGTGTGTGCGCTTATGCTTGCGTCTGCAAGAGGGAAGGGGCACTTGAAATATTCATGAACAACAGATTCTGGAAGTATCAACTAGCAGTGATTTGACAACATTACACATCCATTGTAATTGGATTTGAAGAGGTAGTATTTGAAATCGAGGTAGGTGGCCAAATAAATAAATATTGTATCAAAAATATTTTTCTAGACATGTTGGCTTCGATACAACTCTGTAAATTACAAAGCAGGTATGGTACCTCACCTGAAAATCGATCATTTTGTCGCTCCACAGCCTCTGAACCCTCAAACTGTGACAACAATTTATAATACAGAGTTAAGTGTTAAAACAGTTGAGCGTGCTTTCAATTATATCCAACCAGCATCATTTATTGGAGTATCATAAATTACAAATCGAACATGAACACAAGTGTTTGAGAGTATGAAGGCACAAAACATTGTCTGATACATACTATAACTTCGACATAAATGTATATAGGCATCAAATGTTAAACAAATGGTGGTTGTTACAGAACAATAGTACGTTATAATGAATACCCAAACGTTGTTGCTATAAAAATTAAATGAATTAAAGCAGTATCTACATGATTCTGCCTTATGCACCATCTTATGTACCAAGTCTATAAATTAAAACCAATTTAACCAAGTATGATTCATTCACTTTATAAGTAACATATTAGGATGCTGATGGAGGGTACTGAAGCCAGAGAACTATGATAACTAATGTTCTAAAGGTTTGCCTCTAGTGTAGAAGGCATACAACTCCAAAGGAACTGAGTGATTACATTAGTGATGAATCGATTACACATCAAATCTGCCCATTGAGTCATTGAATCTAATGTTTACTCATAGGAGATTTACTATTTAAAGGACTCCCCGCTGTCTTCAAAAGTTCTTTTCCTCTCCAATCACTCAAACCAGCAAATGGCATAAAAGAGAACCTTCCATTTGCCTATCTAAAAAAGAGTAGTTCGTAGCATTTCCATGACCAAAGTACCTCAGTAATACACCTAGAAAGAACATCTGACACCTGAAAATAGCGAGGAACAACTTCCAGGTCTCTTTCATAAAGAAAGTTTAGGAATAAGTGCTGGATGCTTTCTTTTGCCTGGGAACACATGACACACCTGTTTACCATTCTTTTACCTCTATTCTTGAGGTTTCTATGGTCACAGTCCATCACAAAATCAATGACCAATTGAGGAAACAAAAATTAGTTGAGACTCTAATGTTTCGTATGAAATCACTAAAGTCATTTGGACACTAGTAAGTCCTTTTTCAAGGGACATCAAAAGGTACATATGGAAAGCGACAAAAGACCACTTACAGACTCTAGCAGTCTCCAAAAGCTTGGATGTTCCTTTCACCGGTCATTACCTACAGATTTTGGCATTCATACATCTTCCACTTACCACAAGAAGTTATTGTGTGGCCTTGTAGGTCAAGCTAGGAGCACTGGAGCAGTCCTGTCCACAGTGATCAGACACTATAACAAGGCCATTGGAAGTTTTACAATCTTCTTTATTTTTACATTCGGAATGTTTGATATGTATGCTTCAGCTTGGAGGCTGAGGTTTTGAGAGTCCACATCTATATCCCAAGGGTGAGGATAGTTGGACTATTCCTATTCTCTATTGTTGTTCTGTTGTAACATGGCACACATCCATAACTCTAAGTTGACGCTTTTATGTTGAATGCATGGAAGAAGACACCTCGAAAAATCTCAATACAATTTCTTCCTTTCAGCTGGCTAGAACTAAATTGTCCTCTTATCATTTGTGGAAGAACTAATCCATAATTCTGAATTCCAGCACTTGTAGAATATAATTTTTTGACATACTCTGAGTCAGTCTTGACCTAATAGACTATAACAACTACTTAGCTATGAATTGTTGGAACTTCAATCGATGAAATTGACTTACCTTACAAGAAAGCATCTCGACAGTGCAATCTTCACTTGTAGGAGTAACTCTAAGGTCAACCATTGGAGCTACTTCAAATTTCAAAAGTTTAATTTTTGGCAAAATGCACCTGCAAACAAATGAATATGCTGATTTTTTAACATCATTATGATCATCATCCTATCTGGATACAGATAAATTTATCATGCTGACGGCATCTTCATTGTTCATTAACTTTAGCGCTAAGAAGAATCGGGAAATCTATTATTAATGAATAAAACACCATCCTTTAAAAAGTTAAAAGAAAAAAACAGTAGGAAAAGAGGGAAAGAAATACAGAGGAGAGCATATATATCTTTTATGTACTTCCAGTAATTTTTTTGAGCCCCCCCCCCCCCCCCCCCCCCCAAGTATAACTGTTATGTTGTCTTTGCGATTATTACACTTGAGTGATTTGTCTTGACCATATCTAAAATTCATCTCCCAAATGGTTTCAGATTAAACATGACATTGCAGTTTATTTAATCTGAAGAGTGAACAGTATTATGGGGCTGCATTTAGGATTTCTGAAACTATAAGCACCTTTTCCCTTAGTTTGCCTGCAAGTTCTCTAGAACTTAACTTAGATATGTGAAAGATATACTTCAAAAAGTACTAAAAACCTTTTTTCCATCACATTAATTACTTGATATTACACATATCTTAACTAAGAAAAGAGGATATGTGTAAGCCACAATTTTTAAGGTATAGCAGACCAAAGATTTCAGCAGTAATGCAGTCTATGTCAAATACAAGTGCTAAAATATCAGAAAAACTAGAACCTGTATGTGTTAGACTCCAGGAACTGGAAATCTTCGAAGGCCTTTGTGTTCAGAATTGATTCTAATCCCGAAGGTTGACTTAGAAATTTGCTGATCGGATACAGCTTTTGGCACTCGTCACCATAATCAGGCAACTTGATTCTTTCTTTCTTTCTAGCAAATAAATTTGCAATTTTCACATTTAGCTTTGCTGGTTGTGTGTTCACATCTTGAACCACTTCAACTCTGGTCCTTGATCTGAGTTGAATTTTGAACTCTCTGATAAAAAGAAAACAAAATAACAGTTCTGATACAGGGAAATCCTAATCGAATCGAAAAGTATAAAACATGCACATACTGGATAAATAACTATCGCAAGTTGGAAAATCATCTACAACTCTAGTAAACATCCCTTGACTGACTCTCTCGATATTAAGATATCTGATGCTCACATATATATCTAATCTAATGCTCAACAGCACTCCCATAAGGCCATAACCCAAGACAATAATTTTGCCTTTAGGCAGGTTAATGGAAAACCAAAAAAGTGCTACAAAGCAGCCTAAAATGTGCCACTAGAGCATATAGATGATATCTATAGAAGGCCTCATTTGCTTGCATTAGAGCATATTGTCTATCTTGTAGATCATAGATTTAGTATTTAGAGCTTTGCAGTTGAAAGGTATAGGGTACAAAATCTCCTTATTATTGATCTTAAAACCTCGAAAGACTGGTCAGGGATCCATTTACAAGGAGAAATAAGGCCACTGTCACGGCATTCATTTCTTTATGTTTTCACTTCATCACCTCTATGACTATAAACCATGTAAAAAAAATATCATGGTGATAGTTTGTTTGTTACTAACAATTCCGATTCAGTTATAGCGAATCCTAGAACCCCTTGAGTCCATTTTCAGAAACTCAGATTTAACTATATATTCAAATAGACAGACCTTTGTGGTGTTTATAATATATAGTGATTTTTGCATACAGTACAGTATATTTTATTAGAATTGGGAGAACTGTAAACTTGGTATAGAAATTCCATTACTATAGTATCACACATAATATTATTGCCATAAGATTGAGTCCTAAATTTTTAGTTAATTGCGTACTAGCTCTTTCGTGTCAATTAATATAAGGATGAAAATATGTGTACTATATAATCCAGAAAAAAAAATAGCATAGCTAGTTAGATATGTACCTTATCGTAATGGGATAGCTAGGAATTGTGCGAAAAGCGCAGTAACCTGTTGAAAACAACATTAGGGTTAGTAATTAAGACTTAAGATAAGAGTAAGAATAGTACATACAAGAATCAAGAACAAAGAACAGGGCAAGGATCAGAGTGAGTAAAAAAAAAAAAAAAAAGAACAAGGTGTGTGTGTAATACCACTGCTAGCAGAAGTTGTACTTCTTCTGTTTAAGTCAGAAGATGGAGTGGGAGGGACTGTGTTGCACTTGTGATATAGTTCCATTATTAGAACCAAAGATTACATTACATAGAACATTAGAACCAGAGAGTATGAGAGAAGAGAGAGGGCAGGCAGATGGCAGAGCATTGGTCTTGTTGTTTTTGTTTCTCATTTTTATGTTATTAGTTGACGTGGATGGGAGTGATTGGTTGTGTCTAAGATATGATATGCTGACCTGTCTAACTAATGTGATAATATCATCAATTCATCATGGCAAAATCAAAATGGTTAATGGGGAGGCTTGAATTTTATTAATCAGTTAGTAGTTTAGGCCCCAAAAATAATTTGGTTTTTAGTCCTTGTTTCTCTATTCACTTTCACTCGAATGAATAAACGAAAAAGTAATAATATAATATAATCTAATCTAATGGTCTCCCATTTAAAACACAAATATTTAGTCATTTGTTTTCGCAAATTGAGTATATCAAAATTTGCATCAATGTAGATGTTTGCTAGCTTTTCTTTTTGATGTCATTAACACAACTTCACACAAGCACAAGATCAGGAATTCAGGATCAACTTTTTTTTTTTTTTTTTGGTAACCAGATCAAGATCCACTTACAAATTACAAATTGAATTGGAGCAACTTTGTATAAACTGAACCTTCTTTAAACAAATTAATCCACCTACTGGCTCCACAATCCACTGATCCACCCACATTCAAAATCTTACTCATACGCCATGATGAGATGAGAATGCTATTAACACCACTTGGATGCACAGTACACGGATAAATGAATGAATATTCTATATGTATATTAGAGGATCTTAGTCACACCACATAAATGTTGAGATTATATTGTATGAACTCAGGAATATAACACACGAATTACAGAAGTAGAGATTTTAATAACACAAACAGAATACAAATAAAATTTATTAAATGAATTCATAGATACAGTAACACTTACTACACAAATTGATGATTAAGGATATGAACACAGACTTGCCGAGGCAATATCCTTAAGACAATATTACGTCCATGTTATGGTGCACACAGATACTAGACGATTAGTCTCCCAAGATACAACTGTTCTACACCCTGCTAGACTGCACTGTAATAACAGAGTACTAGCAAACAAACAAGAAGAACACTTCGAATTCTATATATATAGAGAGAGAGAAGCAGACTTGGTCTGAATGAATTGTATGCTTTACTGACCAGAATAACACTCAATTTATAGGCTAAGTCGTGCATGTTCACAACAGACACACACCTGTTGGAAAACGTCTTTTCTCAACAGACACATCTTTTGCAGACTTAATGAAACGAGTCAGACCCATTGGCCGAACCGTTTCAAAATGAACAGACACATCTGTTGTAAAGGTTTAATATGATCAGCGAACCCATTCACAATTTAATTAAATAAAAGGTGGACCAAAAAGATAAATTATCTTATCAGTCGGCCGGACAGGCGGTGGCGTGCATGTGTGTGTGGTGGACAATTAATTGCATAGCCTTGCGCTATCGCGCGAAAACTTGGTAACCCAAAGGGCTACACCCTTAGTGTTGCAATTATTGTATATAAACATCTTTACTCACTTCCCACAACACATGTGGGACTAAGCCTAAAATACACTTTGTTCATTCAATACTATATGAAACAGTCTGACAGGTCTGTCAGACCTGTTTCTCTAACAAATCCCCCACATTGAATGAAATCCGTCTACAAATTCTCAAAAGCTTCTTCGAAGAGTATGTTGGAACAACATTGCCTCGGGATAGGTAGATATTTCACTTTGAACCTTCCGTAGCATAGGCTTATCGGATTTACTTAGCTAATCAGTGAAATATTTCATCTTGAACGGTCAGCTGTTGGTGTAAACCAAGACAATAAGCCATGCACAATGTTGTCCCGATTCTTGTTTAATTCTCGGTTGTGTTCGTTTTGGCCCTGAACAATCTTAGATTCTGCGAGTGCTACTAGAGATATTCTGCCTTTAAGAATTCTCATAGAGCCGATCCAGCTCTCACTAAGATAGATGACCGCTCCTATTAAAGGTATCCTACTTTACCCACTTGTATTTCACAAGATATAGGTGTCATTAAAAGCATAGCTTAACCTACACTGTAGGTTGCACTTGTTGCATCATAGGAATGGGATAGAGAAAATCTCCCAAGTGTTCCTGGTGAGTTACTCATAACTGGTTGTCCTATTGAACCTAGTCTGTGGGATCTCCAGTCGCTAGGTTAGGTTTCCGTATAAGGTAACTCATCTTTATTGAGGCGTTAGCCTCATTCCCCTCGATGCGTAGTCAATTTTCTCTCTAGATAAACCTTTAGTAAATGGATCCGCTAGGTTATTTTGTGATTTCACATAATCAATGGAAATAATTCCATGTGAGAGTAACTGTCTCACGGTATTATGTCTACGACGTATATGTCGTGATTTACCGTTATACATAAAGCTTTGAGCTCTGCTTAAAGCTGTTTGGTTGTCACAATGGATACATATGGTCGACACAGGTTTAGGCCATAATGGGATATCTTCTAAGAAACCCCGAATCCACTCAGCTTCTTCACCGGTTTTATCTAAAGCTATGAATTCAGATTCCATTGTGGATATTGCTATGCATGTTTGCTTGGCAGATCTCCATGATACCGCACCACTACCCAAAGTAAACACATACCCACTGGTTGCCTTGGATTCTCCTGTATCAGAAATCCAGTTTGCATCAGTATAACTTTCAACAACACTTGGATATCTTTCATAGTGTAAGGTATACTTAGGTGTACCTTTTTGATACCCTAAAACTCGCAGAAGAGCATCCCAGTGACTTTGGCCTGGATTACTTGTAAACCGACTTAGTTTACCAACTGCATAAGCAATGTCAGGTCTTGTACATTTCTTAACGTACATTAAACTACCAATGATTTGAGAATACTCGAGTTGATCAATGATAGGACCATGATTTTTATGTAACACCATATTTAGAACAAAAGGTGTATTTGTCTTTTTAATTTCATGATGCTTGAACCTTTCTATCATTTTCTCAATGTAATGAGTTTGAGATAGCCCAATTCCATTAAGTGATCGAATTATCTTAATTCCCAAGATAACATCTGCAACACCTAAATCTTTCATTTCAAAATTATTTTTTAACATTTTTTTCGTAGACTTAATAACTTCACTATTAGTCCCAAAAATGAGCATGCCATCGATATATAAATAAACAATTACGTAAGCCTCGCCTACTGGTTTAGAAATAGACACACTTGTCACATTCATTGCTTTGGAACACATTGTTGACCATGACTCCATTAATGGTTATATACCATTGTTTTGGAGCCTGTTTAAGACCATAAAGGGATTTAACCAGTTTACATACTTTGTTTTTTTTTTTCCCTTTATTTGAAAACCTTCTGGTTGTTCCAAATAAATCTCTTCTTTTAAGTCACCACATAAGAATGCAGTTTTAACATCCATTTGATGTATTTTCATATTGAATATGGTTGCAATCGCGAATAACATTGTAATTGATGTTATCCTCGTTACTGGTGAATATGTGTCAAAATAGTCTAAGCCCTCTTTTTGAAGATAATCTTATGCTACTAGTCTAGCTTTATACTTATCAACTAAACCATCTGGTTTCAATTTTCTTTTGAATATCCATTTATACCTCATTGTTTTACTTCCTTGTGGAAGATCAACCAATTCCTAAGTATTGTTGCTTTGAATGGATTCAATCTCATTTGCAATTGCTTCCTTCCAAAGTGGAGCATCATGAGAAGACATTGCTTCTTTATACGTCCTAGGTTCAGTTTTTAACATATAAGTTAAAAAATCTGGACCAAATGACTTCGAAGTTCTTTCCCTTTTACTACATCTTGGCTCTTCTAATTCAGGCTCATCTGAATTGTCATCTGGTTCATTTGTTTCATTAGACACCTCATGTGACCGTTTTGGAGTTTTTATCTACGTGATCCTTCCTATGAGGAAAGACATTCTCAAAGAATGTAGCATCACGAGATTCAATAATAGTGTTGACACTTATTTCACTATTTTCATATTTAAATACCAAAAATCTATATGCACTACTATTTTGGGCAAATCCCAAAAAATAACAATCAACTGTTTTAGGCCCAAGTTTAGTTCTCTTAGGTGGTGGAACCATAACTTTGGCAAGACACCCCCACACTTTAAGGTATTTATAGTTGGGTTGTCGTCCTTTCCATAACTCATATGGAATGGTTTCATTTTTCTTGTGTGGTACTATGTTTAATATGTAATTAGACATATGTAAAGCCTCCCCCCCCCCCCCCCCCCCCTCCCCCCCAAGTTCTCAGGTAGACTAGAAGTTATAAGCATCATATTAATCATATCTTTTAAAGTTCTTTTTTTTTTTTTTTTTTGATTGGCAAGCAGGGTTGAGGGGACCCTTACCCCTTTAAATTACGTGTGGAAACTTATATCAACAATCAGCTGTTGATGTGTTTCGAACCCACAATCTCTCCACTTTGTGAGAGGGGTGCTACCATTGAGCCTCAGGCTCATTCGCTCTTTTAAAGTTCTGTTCTTTCTTTCAACAACACCATTTTGCTGAGGTGAGTAGGGTGCTGTGGTCTAATGGATTATTCCATTTTCAGCACAGACTTGGACGAATGGAGATTCGTATTCATCCCCTCTATCATATCTTATGATCTTGATTTTCTTGTCTAACTGATTCTCAACTTCAGTTTTTTTACTTTATAAAAGCACTTAAAGCCCCGTCTTTACTATTAAGTAAATATACATAACAGATTAACAGTAGCGAGTACAGTCATCAATAAATGTGATAAAATACTTTTTTCCACCTCGAGTTGGTATTGATTTAAAATCACATAAATCAGTATGTATTAAGCCTAATGGCTCAATACTTTTCTCAACCGAATGAAAAGGTTGTTTTGCAAACTTTGCTTCCACACAAGTCTCACACTTATGTGTTTTATCTATGTCAAATTTAGGAATTAATCCTAAACTTGCTAGTTTCTTCATTTTTCTGTAATTAACATAATCTAGTCTATCATGCCATAAATGTGGTGACCCAAGCAAGTAAGAAGAATTAATCTTATTAATAGAATCAGAGTACATAATTTCCTTGTTGGTTTCAACAACGGCTACATTTGCCTTAAAGAGGCCATCAAGTAGATACCCCTTGCCCAACACCCCACCTCTAGTCAACGCAAACTTATCTGACTCAAAGACCATTTTAAACCCTTTCTTGCTAAGGACAGAACTAGAAATTAAGTTCTTCCTGATGTCAGGTACATGGAGAGTGTCATTGAGAGTGGTTTTGTGTCCAGAAGTGAATTTCAGAACCACTTTTCCATAGCCTTCAACCATTGAAACTGCAGAATTGCCCATAAAAAGCTTTTCTTCATGCCCCAATTTCTGATAGGTAGAAAAGAGGCTCTTGTCAGCACAGATGTGGCTGGTAGCCCCAGTGTCTATCCACCATTCCTTGGCATTAGATACCAAGTTCACTTCAGAAGCCACCGCGGACAGGTGCATGTTGTCAATCTCCCTGGATATGTCAGTCATGTTCGCCTCAGGAGCCTTTTCGTCTTTGCGGTGCCTGCAATCTTTGGCCAAATGACCTTTCTTACCGCAAACAAAACAACTTCCCTTGAACTTTTTCTGACCTTTGTCCTTGGGTGCATTGTTGGATTGATTCTTCTTCCTCTTCTTAGAGGAGGTCTTACTTTACTTTAAGGTCTCCACCACATGTAACTTAGCCTCCAAAGTACTTCGGGTTTCAGTACCCCTGTTGTCCTCTTCAATCTTCAGTTGCACGTACTATCAGATCATCCAGACTCATTTCCTTGCGCTTATGTTTCAGATAATGCTTGAAATTTTTCCAAGAAGGGGGTAGTTTTCCAATGATTCCTGCCACTTGAAAAGTCTCACCAATTACATGGCCCTCAGCATGGACTTCATGTAAGATGATCTGGAGTTCTTGGATTTGGTCAGAAACAGACTTGGAATCAATCATTTTGTAGTCCATAAATTTATCCACAAATTTCTTGAGACCAACATCCTTAGTCTTATATTTCTTTTCCAGAGCCTCCCACAATAGTTTCGCAGTAACAATATATTTATAAACGTTGTACATCACTTCGTCAAGCGAATTCAGAACATAATCGCGACAAAGGAAATCAGAATGCTTTCATGCGTCAATAGCCTGGAATGCTTCTTTGTCTTTTTCAGCAGTCTGACCAGGTTTGGGCTTAAGAGTATCTTCAAATAAGAACCTTGCCAAGTCGAGGGTGGTCAGATAGAACAACATCTTGTTCTGCCATGTTTTGAAATCCACACCCTTGAATTTCTCTGGCCTGTCTTGAGGAGTGACGATCTTAGTCAGATCAGGCACTTCAGTAGTCTTCAAAGTTGAAGAACTGGTCGTCATTCCTATTAATTTCACACAAAAACCAACTTTAATATTGTCTTAAGTTTGTTGGGATTATATTGTATGAACTCAGGAATATAACACAAGAATTACAGAAGTAGAGATTCTAATAACACAAACAGAATAGAAATAAAATTTATTAAATGAATTCACAGATACAGTAACACTTACTACACAAATTGATGATTAAGGATATGAACAGAGGCTTGTCGAGGCAATATTCTTAAGACAATATTACGTCCCTGCTATGGTGCACACAGATACTGGACGATTAGTCTCCCAAGATACAACTGTTCTACACCCTGCTAGATTGCACTGTAATAGTAGAATACTGGCGAACAAACAAGAAGAACACTTCGAATTCTATGAAGAGAGAAACAGACTTAGTCTGAATGAATTGTATGCTTTACTGGTCAGAATAACACTTAATTTATAGGCTAAGTCGTGCCTGTTCACAACAGACACACACCTGTTGAAAAACGTCTTTTCTCAACAGACACATCTTTTGACCCGTTTCAAAATGAACAGACACATCTGTTAGTGTAAAGGTTTAATATGATCCAGTGAACCCATTCACAATTTAATTAAATAAAAGGTGGACCAAGAAGATAAGTTATCTTATCAACCACCACATAGCCCGATCCCGAACCGAACCGGGCCGACCGGCCGGTCGGACGGACGGTGGCGGCGACGCGCATGTGGTGGACAATTAATTGTATAGCCTTGCGCTATCGCGCAAAAACTTGGTAATCCAAAGGGCTACACCGTTAGTGTTACAATTATTGTATATAAACATCTTTACTCACTTCCCACAACACATGTGGGACTAAGTGTAAAATACACTTTGTTCATTCAATACTATGTGAAACAGTCTGATAGGTCTGTCATACCTGTTTCTCTAACAACAAATCTCTCATACACCACATTTTTTTTAGCTTACCACAAATATTCTTAAGATTCTTTAGGCACATCACAAATAAAATTAAAAAAAAAAAAAAAAAAAAAAAAAAACAAACTTTCAATACACCACATATTATTTTATTTTATTAGTAGTTAAATATAGAATAATTCTACACTTACAAACAAATCCTACATACAACACCCACAAACTGACTTGGTCAACAACGTGACTCTTCCACATCAGCTCCATCTAGAGCACACTCCATAATTGGCCGTAGAAAAAGAAAACTCTTTCCCTTTCAAACCTGTTCTTTGTTTTTATCAAATTATCTCTCTTAGTCTCCTAACAATTTGAAACCTAAAAAACATAGAACTTGAAATCGAATTAATTTATTATTAAGTTTTAGTTTTTTTGAAATCAATTTTTTATTAAGTTAACATAACAGGTCTTTGAAATAAAAATAGGTTCACTTATGAAAAATTCATAAAGAAGATTGGTGCAAAGAAATTGAAATAACATTCGTCATTCTTTTGTAACTTGGTGATAAATCAATGAGTTACACAATATGAATTTTTATTAAATTTTTTGAAGGTCGTCGTTAATGGAGTTTGAATTTGTATTTGATTTGGATCAAGTGAATCTCTACAAATTGAAAGAGGACCAAAATTTAAATATTTTAGAGAGATACTCTTAGTATCATAAAATTTTTATTCTCTCTCACAACTGGTTAGAGGAGAAAGAATTTTTTTGGAAAAGAGTTTTAGCAGACGAAGCATAGCAAAAGATTATTTTTTTTTTTAGAGAGAGAAAGAATAGGTTGACGTGGAAGAGCCATGTGGGTGACCACGTTAGTTTGTGAGTCCGATTTTGTTCACCAGGGGGACCCACTGGTGGTTTCTACCAGCTTTTCTATTGGTCCCCGTGGCATACAACAACTGTATTTATTTTATTTTATTTTAATTATTATTTTTAATACTTAATTATAAATTATCTACAAAATAGGAAATAGAGATCATAATTATCAAGATTCTTTGGAAAACAAAAAGGAAGTCTTTTTCCTTCATGCCTCTCTCTTCTCTTTCTTTTTCTCTCGCCCCCTCTTTTTTCTTTCTCTCTCCAGCCACCAATACCGCCAAAAAAAAAAAAAAAAAAAAAATCTTTTTCTTCCTCTCACGTATATGTTTCTTGAGAGTTTTTTCTTGGCCTGTCAACATTTGTCTGCAGTCCACTAAACAGGTTTGTTATTTCATCAATATGAATCTTTTTAGTTTCACTACTCACATAAAAAATATTTTTGAATGGAATTCAATCTACTATTGTATAGTGATTAATTTGTATGACTAGTACAATATATTTCTGTTTTAATAAAGTAAAATGAATTTGGTTGATGTTTAATAACAGTTTTTTATAAGTTGCAGTGAATAAAATGGAACACGATGGATCGAATGTCGAAGATCTTTCAAAGGAGCCGATACGGGATGTTGTTCCACAACTTGGTATGAGTTTTGATACTGTGAAGGAGGCATATGACTACTATAATAGTTATGCATTTGTACTTGGATTTAGTGTTCGGAAAAAGGTCAAATAGCAGTGAATCTATTCCCAGAAAAATAGTAAAAAGTCAATTTTGTTGTTCATGAGAGGGTACATACAAACAGGTTTTGACACCGGAAAAAAAACGAGATGAAAAAAGATTTGGATGTCTTGCAGAGTTTGAGATTAGACTGAAGGATGAAAAGTATGTTCTCACTAAGTTCATTGCTGATCACAATCATGAACTTGTTCCTCCATGGGATTCCAATTTACTAAGGTCTCACAGATCAATCCAAGAATGTGAGGGAGGGCTTATGATGAAAATGCATTCAGCGGGATTAAAACAGGGCCAGATTTATTCTTATCACTGTGCAGAAGTTGGGGGACAACAAAATTCAAAGTTCACTCAAGCTGATTGCAACAATCTAATACAAAGAAAACGAAAATAAGCTTTTCAGAAAGGAGACGCACAATCTTTGCTTGAATAATTTAAGAATGAGAAAAAGAAAAACTAAGCTCTTTTTTTACAACATTCGACACAATGAAGATAATGAAATAACTGCGGTTTTCTTTTATGATGCAAGGTCAATACGTGATTATGGTATGTTTGGTGATGCAATGTGTTTCGATACGACTTTTAAGACTAATAATTATAACATGATATGTGCGCCAATTATTGGTGTTAATTAATAGTTATGGGCAAACCATATTTTTTGGATGTGGTCTATTAGACGGGGAAACAACAGATGCCTTCATTTGGTTATTCAATGTTTTTTTGGAAGCAATGGCGGACAAACATCCGAAAACTATATTCACTGATCAACCTATGGCGATCTCCAATGCAATTGAAGCTATATTTTCAGGAAGTAGTCATCGACTATGCCTTTGGCATTTATATTAAAATGCCATTACTGAAATGTCTAGCGTGTTTGCAACGTTCGATACTTTTTCCACACAATTGAAGAAGTGCATATATGAGCTAGAGACGATCAGCGAATTTGAAGAATATTGGGATGCCATGCTTGAAAAATATGGGCTAAGAGATAATGTTTGGTTGCAGGGATTGTACAACTCACGTGAAAAATGGGGCCAAGTTTATGCTCGTGCTTTCTTTTGTGCTGGCATGACTACAACTCAACGAAGTGAAAGCATCAATGCTTTTCTTAAACGGTTCTTTGGCACTACACTAGTTCTTCGAGAATTTGTTGAGATATACTCACAAGCTATGGACCATTGACACCAGAAGGAAAGAGTAGCTGAAACTAATACAAAACAAACTGCAGCCAATTTATTATCTAACTGGTTAGTGGAAAAATAAGCTTCAAAAAAGTATACAAGAAAGGTGTTCAAAATTTTTCAAGACGAATACAAGAAACTCCTCGACCTTCGTCTAAATGTGGAAAACGATGATGGGGAGACTCGTATTTGTAGAGTTTCAAAAATGGGAAATGGCAGAAGGGATCGCACACTTACATATGTTCTATCAAAACAGGAAGTACGATGCAGTTGTAGAAAATTTGAATTTCAAGAAATACTATGTTCCCATGCATTAAAATTATTCTGTGAGTTAAGAGTTTACAAGCCTGCCTTCTTGTTATTATTTGAAAAGATGGTCAAAGGAAGCGGTAAGTGAAGTTATCTTTAATGCATATGGGGAGGCAATTCAAAGTGACTTAGATCCCATGGCTACAGCTCGGTACAGTGAACTATCACATATCTCCCAACTCATTGTTGCAACAAGTGCAAGCTGTGATTCATTGTTTACTTACGCGAAGTCAAAGATGCAACAATTCCTAGGAGACTTAAATGCCATGGCTATTTCTGGGAAGAAGAATGCTGATAAAACATCCCAAATGAATACACCTAATGTTTGTGAAAATTCTTTCCAGACAGATGAGGATCCAATACTGAAGAACCCAAAGGTAAAGAGAACTCTAGGTCAGAAAAAAAAAATGATTTAAGCCCCCTTATTGAAAAAACAAACCCAAAAAAAAAGTTGCATCAAAGAAAAATGGTTTTTTTTTTTCTTATGGTATTAGTTTCTCTGAATTTTTTTACCCAATGTATACTCATGTCTAACATTGAATTGTGCAGACATTATCGATAAACCTGCAAGAAATGAAATTGTGGTTGATAGTCTAACTATATACCGACCTTGTCAGGTTAATTAAAAACAATTTATAGTACAAGGATTTTGAATAATTGATCTACATGTATTTTTCTTTTCTATAGCACCAATTCAACTTGAATTATGCATATGTATAACAACAGCTCATTGCACCAATTTACAATACATCTATATATATAACACTACCTTTAATTATATCTCACTGCAGGAATCACAAAAATATAGCACAACTAATGCCGGTGATACCTCAAATAGTAGTCATCTTTCCCACATTGAAGTTTTTGCCTTTTATTTTTATATCTGAATATAGTTTCGTATGGAAAATTTAAACAAATCTCTCAAATGTACAGAAGCCTTGTGGATTGGCACAACAACCTTCATGGAATTCAAACCAGATGATGACTGGTCCTTCAAATATGTATCCCATTTCCCAGGTTATGTATAGTTTGTCAATTTTTACTGATTTTTTATTGTGCGCTAAAGAAAAAATTATATAGTTCCCATATGTTAACAGGTTACATATGGGTTGAACCAACCTCATGCAAATCCATTGTCACCCAGCAAAGGCGTCTATCGATCGCAATATTTAACTGGGTACCCAATAATGTATGGAATAAGTGGTGTGTTTCAACAAACCCATGGAAGGCAAAGCAACCAGTCAAACTTATTAAGCAACTGCCAAGACAACAATAGCTCATTTTTCTCGAGCAACTATTTGTTACCAGCGAATTATATGCCGAATTATCATGTTAGTATTCTTAGTATTTTTTTCATTGAATTTGAGAATCCCTTTTGACATTAATTCGAATGTCAAACAATGTGTAAACATTAGTGTTGTCTTTTTTAGACATTATTGTTGTTTTTACAGGCATCTTCTTTTCAGTCGCATGATCTACACGGACCCGTTAAAAGATTGGAGTTTTGATCGAAAATGAGTAGTGTGTTGATATAATCTACAATGACTCATTCATTTCTAGTCTGCCATATCACATAATCTGCAATGGCTCATTCTTTTGTAGTATAGAAAACTATATTATTCATTCAGATTTTCTATGCAATTTTATTTTTCCATCTTATCTCTAGTTGGAGTTGTCAACACTCAACATATTGGAGGGTACGGAAAAAACAAAATCTACTAGTCGATTATGAAAGCTTCTTGACGTGTGTTTGTGGTTCTATAGACCGTAATTAATTAGTTGTATACTTGTATATATGTTAAAGCTTGGCAATTTATAATTTAAGTTGCAGCCACACATTTTGAACCAACAGAGAGAATACGAGGTTACAACTTACAGTCCCATACAAATACATTACAAACTGACCTACAAAATATTTTTTGTTTTATTTTTTATCGTGGTGCTATAGAGGGGCAGGAGAAAAAGAAAGAGAAGAGAGAGGCACGAAGGAAGTAGACTTCCTTTTTGGTTTCCAAAGAATCTTGATAATTATGATCTCTATTTCCTATTTTGTAGGTAATTTATAATTAAGTATTAAAAATAATAACTAAAATAAAATAAAAGAAATACAGTTGTTGTATGCCACGGAGACCAATAGAAAAGATGGTAGAAACCACCAGTGGGTCCCCTTGGTGGACAAAATCGGACTCAGTTTGTGGGTGTTGTATGTAGGATTCCTTTGTAAGTATAGAATTATTCTTAAATATATATAGAAATAAATCTAAATAATCTAAAAGATGAAAATAAATCTAAACAACAACATACAACAATGTAAGAATGTACAACTACAGAATCAGAGAGCCTTAAACAACAATATTCTAGATAAGAGAGTCCAATTTAATCTACAATTGAAGTCATATAAAAATATTAAAATCTTAGATTTTGACTATTGTTCCCTATATTTCTTTTTTCTAGAAGAAATTTGAGGAAGAAGAAGAGATTAGTTGATTTTTTATTTTAGCATATTTTTAGCAAAAAATAAAGGTATTTTTGTTTGTTAAATTTAATTTAGCAACGTTTCCTCATTTGCTAGATTTTATTTGGTAAATAAAATTTTTAAAAGAAACAAACAAAAAATAATGTGTGGTGTGGCAGGTGTGCTAAATAAAATAATAGAAATAAATTCGTAAAAACATAATTATTCAAAAAAAAAAATTTAAACTAAATCAAAATAACAATTTGAGGAATTATACAAAATTAGAAGACAAACGTGCTACAAACTGCACTGTATATTAAAGGACTTTTTTTTTTTTTTTTTTTTTGGGACATGCGCTACAAGCTGGCTGCAAACCCTTTTCTTTCAAAAATGAGGATGGTCGGGAGCATAGTACAAAATATCGCGATATATCACGATATATTGCGATATTTATCGGTTTTCAAAGAAAACGATACGATATATTCCCGAAATTTTCGCCTTAAAGTATCTGTAAAATATCGGTCGATATTTTTCGATATATTCCGATATATTCGATATTTTCCGATATTTACTGATATTTTTTGGAAATATATTTTTTTTCAAATTTTTTTTTTTTGGAAATAATTTGTTTATTCTATTTTTAGTAGATATGATGTTTTTTAGGTAAATACTATGAAAATATACTTCCAAATTTGATTTTAAATATATTTTGTATAACAAATTGATATATTAGTCGATACATTCCATGTAAAATATCCACCGATAGATTCCAATATATCCCGATATATCTATTTTTTGGAGATCGATACATTAGTCGATAACGATATTTTGTACTATGGTCGGGAGAACCTTTGTTTGAAGACATAGCCATGTATAGAGAAGTCAAACACTTTGGTTGGGGGGGGGGGGGTTGTTTAGGGTTAGAACTAAGAAGAAGTCAAAGTCAAACACTTTGGTTGGGGGTGTTAAACCAGCAGTTAGTTAGAACTAAGAAGGTTCTGGAACAGACTCGGATATTATATTACATCAAGAATAGAATAAATACCTTATTTAACCCCGTTTCATTTGTTGGGTGTTTGTAATTCTTCTCCCATTAGTTTTGAGATCTTGTTGTTGTCCACTTCGCCCCGCCGCCGCTGTCCTCCTCATCGTAAACCAATTCAATCCATTCACGTTAAAGTTATGGAGAGCAGCAGCAGCAACAACAACGAAGTTGCAGCAGAAAAGCAATCAAATTCATATAGATATTGGGTAAGAAATGCAACACAAGATGCAGCTCCTCTTCCCGTCCCTCAAAAACTTACTCAACAAGATATTCTCACTAATCAACAACAACCTCATTTCGGATCCGTCTGGAACAAAGTAAGTTCATTAATTAATTTCTCAATTCTCATCATCCTAATCAAATCAAATTTATACTAATATTAATGTTTTTTTTTTTTATATTGTTCAGTTCATAATAATGTATTTATATTGATAATCGGTATTGGTATTGGTATTATTCCACAATCCACACCACCATTCATAAACAAAACAAAACAATACTCTCACGCTGTCTTAATAATATTGGAAATCTATATTATATACTCGCAAAGTAACAGTAGGACTGGAGGAATGTGATTCTGTTTTTTGTAATTTAGAAAGCAGCAGTAGGGAGGAGTGAGGAGTGGCTAGGGATATGATATGAGAGAGATAAAAAAAAAAAAAAAAAAAAAAGGTTGTTCTCTTTCATCTCCTTAAAATATAAAACTGCAAACTGTGAGGACCCACTTTACGAAACAGGAGTTGAGTAAGGAGGAAGGAAACGAGAAACAAGATTGAGAGAGGGAGAGAGATATTCCAACCTAATCCAACAAACTCTCCTGAAATGAACCTTCAAAAGCTAACGACTAATGTTATAATCTCGAGAAACCCAACTTCTACAGTCTCCAGCTCCCCTCAAAAGGAATATAATTTCTTAATCAGCTAGAGCACCTGTTTTAAAATTTGCTTCCATGATCACAGATACAACTTTTCAGCGATCGATTGGACTTCAATGAGAAGTTGTGACTCATTATAAACAAGTATATTCTTAATGCATTTCATTGGTTTAAACTTGTTTCTTTATAGTTATGCATGGGAGTGCATATACATAGTGAAGGTAACAAGCAATTATTAGGCATCATCTTTTATGTTAAAAAAGAAGATATGGATGGACACAAAGAAAGATCTTACTATTGATGAAAAGTGGGAAGAGGCATGCCTTCGGTTTAGGTAACGTCTTCGCCAGGAGAGAGTATCAGGTTCCATCAACCACAAAAGTATAGTGAATAGAAAATTCTACTTGAAGATTGCAGTCCCATGATGAGAATTTACAAATTTTACATGGAGTCCCATAACTCCCATGGTGATCATTCACACCCAGGATTATAACATTTGGTTTTTTTTTTCCCCTGTATAACGAAATTAGTTTTTCGGCTTAACAACATAAGATTTTTGGATGTAGATGATAATTTACTCTGTATGCTTCGTAGTGGGTTAAATCTGCAGCCATTAGAATAGATTGTTGACATTTTATATACAATCTAACTAGAATATTTCATCAAACTTTCTCAGTTGAGTGTTTAGATTTTAGAAAATTATAAAGAATTCAGTTCATGTTGTCTAATTTAGAATAATGTTTTTATGACAACTAACTGTTCGTGTTATATGTAGGCTGGAACATGGGAGGAAAAAAACCTTAATTCGTGGGCAAGCCGTAGGATTAAGGTGTGTTAGATTATTTGTTTTTCGATTGTGTCATTGTTCACTTATGATCTACCCTCTGGACTGTATGGTTTATGCATCTGGACAGGGAAATCTGTATCATTTATTTATTAAGGAACTTCTTTGATTTGTTGCTCTCATTGATCCTGACTTGCAGGAACTGCTGCCAGCCGTTATATTGGAATTTTCTACTGGTAAAGCAGAAATAGCAGACGTATCGAAATGTGTAGGCGATGTGAGTTTTGTTGACAATACTTGCTTGTTGCTTCATTTATTTTTACAATACATGTTCAGTGTTTACATATTATTTATTGGTTGCTCTCTTTTGAGTGTCTTGGATATGAGTATCTGGCTATGGTGTGCTGTACTGATCTTGGGTATGTCCAGTGGCACTTGATTAATGTAAATATTGGCATACCATTAAGATGGACGTTAATAATGAATAATTGAAGAACTTGGATTTTATAATGAACCCTTTAACACTGAAAATCACACCTTGATTTTCAAAAACTTTCTTGATTTTGTCTTAAACAAAAAATTGCCTTACAAGTTACAACTAACAAGAGGGGCAATCTGCGTTTCACCATAATAGGTGCAAAGGGTCCAGCATGACATTGTCACCATAATGCATAAAAAGAGTGATATATAACATACGTAGACTTGAGTACCACATGATATAGTCCTAAAATGAAAACCCTTTGGTCTCTTTTCAAAATTACCTTAGTTATACGGATGCAGCACCTCACTTTCTGTTCATCTGTTATCCTCTACCTTCAAAGAAACCCATATTCTCCTTTATTAAGATAAGTGGCCTGTAGGGTCTAAGGGGTTGTCTCTTGTGATGGTGTTTTCTCATGTTGCTGTCTAAAGTGTGTATCAGTGTATGTGGTGGTTAGTAACTTGCTAAGCCCACAGTGCATGATGGGAGGGGTTGTTATCTCTTTCATTTTTAATGTAATGCCTTCTATCAACCCAAAAAATAAAAAAGTTAAGATCAGTGGCCATCTCTCGGATTTATGTCTCTACAATTACTACATTATCTGCATAGATATAGGATCATAGGATCAATGATGTTGATTGACCATCTAAAGGAAAGTACCTCACTTTTTCTTCTAAATCCGATCAGTCAATTATTAGGCAGGAGGTAAAGGTATTGTTTACTTTGGTATAGGTTGTCGTATAGTAGTGGAAACTGGATCTGATTGCAAAGAGGGGTATAATGGGATTTAATGGTAAGGGTGTGAGGTTGGTAACCAAACGCTATACAGTCGATGCATGAAGGGTGGTTGATATCAGAATACATGGTGGGAGCTGCTTTTGGGAAAACAAAGATGGTGCATAAATTTCATGGTTGAAGGGGGTTTACTTGTAGTGGTGAGTTTGAAAAGCTTGTGCCTTGTATACACTTCTAGCGATTGCATTCCATCCCACACAAGAACAATTATCTTTTAGCACAGAGCTATTGTTTGAGCTAAATCAATCTTTTATTTGTGAATAAGAAAGATCGCCAAGTAGAAGATAGAGTGAGTGAGAACCTCACTTTGTTGTCAGTTACAAACTTACGTGCAGACAATTAAAAGTGATACAAAGAACTGAAGAAGATGATGACTACAACATTTTAAACCCCGTCTCCTTTGTCTTCCCGTCAAGGTATCCCAACTGAAGATCAGCTCGTCGAATCTAATGCCCTTTTCCTTTCTGCTGAACCCAGACGCCAGTACCACAACTTTTACTGTCTTAACCCTAGCAACCAAAAATAGGGTCTTTCCCTAAAAATTGCAACGTTCCTAGAGTTCCAAAGTGTCAAATAGACAGTTGGTATTAATTCCAGATTTTGAGCCCCAAACCATTCATCATCATCTTTGCCCACCTTTTAGTAATTACTCCTGTATTGTTAGAGTGCAGCAGCCTAATTTATCACGTGGAATCTTTAGGCCAGGCCAATAGGGACGAAATTGTGGTACACTGTAGTGCGTAGTGGAATTATAGTTGATGGTGTCGAGATTTTGATTGCTGTATTGATGGGCCAGTACTTAACAAATTAAGTTGTAAGCTCTTTGAATGCACCACTACCAATTCTACACGGAAACCCCTTTTAACCATCACTTTTCAATTTTCCCTTCCACTCTCATAAATCATAATGGATTGCTGGAGTTTATCCACCGTCATCATTGTCCCCAAAACAGCTCCCACTCAGTTATGCAATTGCCCGACGGTATTTCACTCAGTTTTCCTATGCACAGTGTGGTTGCCGTTAGCTTCTCTTTTTATACTTTTCAAAGATTCTATATGTTTCTGATGTAAAAGCTCTCCCAGATATTGCAACTTTCTCTGGTACAAACTGAATGTAAATTTTCGTGAACATTGAACGACAATAATGAGTAAGTGAAGAATTAGGTTTTCAAACTAAAACATCGATCAATAAAAATTTAAAACATACGTAGATTTTGTATAACATTATTAATATCACTTAATTAATAAAATACGCAATGTACTTTGAAAAATTAACCAATTTAGGCAACCAACTTTAAATCCTTCCAATTTAGGCAACATACTTTCAGTTTGTTCTCAATTTTGGCATCCCAACTTTTTCCGTCAAATTTTCTTAACTGCACCGCTAACCATGCTGACGTGGATATTTTTGTCCACGTGGCATGTGGGACCTTGTTGACTAAAAAAATAAATTTTTTTTCATCACATTGAGAACCAAATTGAAAGTATGTTGCCATGTCAGCAAAAAAACATTTTAATAAAATTTGAATTTTTTTTCTTTAAAATATATATATTTTTTGCATCATTATTTAAAAAAAAAATTAATTTCAAATAAAATTTGCCACGTCAACAAGGTCCCACATGCCACGTGGCCAAAAAATATCCATGTCAGCATGGGTTAATGGTGCAGTTAAGAAAATTTGACGGAAAAAGTTGGGATGCCAAAATTGAGAAGAAATTGAAAATATGTTGCCTAAATTGGAAGGATTTAAAGTTGGTTGCCTAAATTGGTTAACTTTTCAAAGTACATTGCTTATTTTATTAATTAATTCTTTTTAATATTCATGTTAAATTAAAACATTGTCTTACAGTTAAGGTACAGGCTTTGTTTATTTGCGAACTAAGAAACTCAATTCCTTCTTTGACTCGACATAATCGAAGCATAGCTCTAATTTGGAAAATATCTAATTGTCTGTGTACCAATGCTTTGTGTCGGTAATATACCTTGAGATGGTTGAAACACATTTATACAAATTATTTCTTTCAGTTCTGTCTTCTCATAAATGGCACTCAGTATTGTAGGAAGCTCTTTTAATATAAAAAGTCAAGTTCTAGAATAAACTGCTACTTCAGTAGGCTGACATGTCAGTGTTGTTTGTTTATGTTGGTAATATCCTCGATTGCTTCTTAGGCTACATTGTGGTTTCTTACTCTAGAAAATGGAACATGTATTGTTTCATAATAGTTGTCCTTGTCATCATGTCTCATGAATTTTATTGTTCAGTGAACCATCCAAAATTCTAATAGAGATGATTAAGATTTATTAATATTTTAAAATATTATTTTGAAGGTGTATTGATGATACATTCACAAATTGTGAGCAGGCATTCTTGGTGACCGTGAGAAACAAAAAGCGTGTTGGCTACACATATGAATTAACCTTAACATTCAAAGGCAAGTTGACATCGAAGACTTGAAATGTTGCTTTTCTTGTCTACTGTATCTGTATTAGTGAAGAAATGGACAATGGTTTCAGGTGAATGGTGCATCCAAGAGGAGAATAAGAAGATCAATGGCCATATAGATGTCCCTGAATTTTCATTTGGAGAACTGGATGGTTTGAAGGTAAATTTCTTATCATTTTAGCTGTATATATGGGGAGCAAATGTAAATATTAGAAAGAGGAGAAGATTTAAGATCTGAGAAGGATAAAAGAATGAAATTTTGAATGTGCTTATGCACAAACTTCTAAACAAATGAAAACTGCCAATGTAGAACCCACAGTCCCACAGTGAATGTGTTTTGGGTGATTGTGTAGAACTAAGGTTGATATGAATGGGGGGAAGACCTTACTTGGCATTGTGTAATGGTGGATCTAATATGTTATGTAAGCCATAGCTGGCATCAGGAAAAAATAAATATAAAATGAAAGGTCACTTGTGGTAGTCCCTGGCAACGAGGGGAATTATTTTTTCTTACCTAAACTCAAGTTCCATATTGCAGATTGATATCAGGCTGAGTGAAGAGAAGGATCTTGCGCAGCAAGATAAGTTACGGATCAAACAAGACTTGAATCTGTTCTTGCAGCCCATCAGAGAAAAGTTGCTTCAGTTTGAACTAGAGCTTAGAGACAGGTAGAATATGCAGGATCTGTTTACATGTTATTGGACTGACATTTGTAATGTTAAATTTTGGTTTGATGTTATTGAGCACGAGTCTTCATTCTGTAACTGAATTTTTACAAGTTTTAAAATTCTTGGATATTAGATGGTGTATTATTACCTCGATGAAAAGAATGTCATGCTGGAGTTTTCATTTATTTAATATATTTGGGTCATTTTGTGTAAACACCCCGTTTTTGTAACCGGTTTGTCCAATACACCCCATTGCTTGAAAAATTAGTATGGTCACCCCGTTAACTGTTTGACTCTGTCAAAACAAACGGTCAACCATGTTGACCCCAGTCAGACCCTTTAAGTTACCAGTTTGCCCTTACTTTTCAAAATACCCAAATTACCCGTTTCTAATCTAAACCGTCCAATTCCATTCCTCTCTTTTTCCCATTCTTATTCTTCTTCGTCTCTGTTCACAATGCCTCCCAAATTCGATCCATCGCAAGTGGTTGATGTTTACGTTCGTGTGACTGGAGGTGAAGTTGGTGCTGCGAGTTCACTCGCTCCAAAGATCGGTCCACTCGGTCTTTCACCAAAGAAGATCGGAGAAGATATCGCCAAAGAAACTGCAAAAGATTGGAAGGGTCTTCGTGTTACAGTGAAGTTAACTGTTCAGAATAGGCAAGCAAAGGTTTCTGTTGTTCCATCTGCTGCTGCTTTAGTTATCAAAGCTTTGAAAGAACCTGAACGTGATCGAAAGAAGACTAAGAATATCAAACATACTGGTAACATTTCTATTGATGATGTTATTTAGGCTTTACATTATTCTTAACCATATGCATCCAACTTGCAGAAACTTGTTGAACAATTTCTTAAGAGGGTGGAAGCAAGTCTCAAAAGGGAATTGTACTACTGGCATTATTATTATGTAAGTTTAAATGTTGATTACTGATCTCCTACAAATTAATTCAAGGGTGGGATGAATGAGCTTATATTCAACTTTTACAGGAAAAGAGACTCCCAACAGGAACAAGTTCCCTACTGAAATTAGAACAGTGAACCCCCTTTTTCCATAAGTTGAACCCAATGCTCAGAAGTTGTAATCTCAAACCCATTGTTCACTTCCCCATCACCAGGGTAATTCCAGCGTGCAGAAGTTTGGGATATGAAGTCCATATCAGCTACACCACTTCCAAGTTCCAACTGAGATTTCATTAAACCTTAAGCTGTAGGCAGCCATCCCACACATAAAACATACACCGGCAACTCGGCAAGATGGCTACACGATGATCGAACATTACACGGCTATACAACGTACAGTATAATCAGAAATACTACAAGCTATAAGTACAGTATCAGAGATCCGAAACCATTAAAGTACTGTACAACAATACCATAGTCACCAGGTCAGGGCCCACCATATGATCCACAAAATCTCGGTCCAAATCCAAAAATTTTGAAATTTGAAAATGAAAAGAGAGGAATGGACGGTTTAGATTAGAAACGGGTAATTTGGGTATTTTGAAAAGTAAGGGCAAACTGGTAACTTAAAGGGTCTGACTGGGGTCAACATGGTTGACTGTTTGTTTTGACAGAGTCAAACAGTTAACGGGGTGACCATACTAATTTTTCAAGCAATGGGGTGTATTGGACAAACTGGTTACAAAAACGGGGTGTTTACACAAAATGACCCTAATCATATATTTCCCTAAAGAAGTGCTATGTACAAATTAGATACAAATGGGTTCTGTGACTAACTTGGACAGCAGGAGATATCAAGTCCACTTTGTGTGCAAATGAATAAGGAAGACAAATGCCTGAACTTGTGGTGGTTTGTAGAGTGATCAAGCATTCAAGCATGCCAAATAGTTTTGAATCTTTTTCACTCTTATGAGTCAGATTGGATTTTGTTTCTCTATATCTATCATTTATGCTTGAAGAAATTAGGGTAAAATCTGTAATTTCTGGGTTTTCATGGTAGGGGGGGTCTATACAAATTGGCGGTGGATGTTGCTCTTGGGTTTTCAGGGTATAAACCCCACTACCATGAGCATATCTGACTGCGTGACAATAGGCTTTAACGGGACACGGCGAATGCAAAAAGCTCAAAGTTTAGATTGGCTGTATCAACTTGACATTCATGGTACTGATCCTTGGAGCTCCATCCATGGCCCCTCAAGAGTCAGCCATCTTCATTTTCTATGATCTCATGCCATTTTCAAAGTGAAACAATATTTCTCTGTCATCTTTAACTGCTACTCTTTTTTAGTCTTAGAGGATGCCTGCTATGAGAGTGAGTGAAGTAAGTTGACTGTTCTGATTTGTTATTGGGTTACCATATGTTCTTGACGCTAAAATTCACATATACAGTATTTGGAGAAAATTGGATTATGAACCTAAAGAACTTTGAATACATGTAAAACGAGTAATTCTATGGGGACAACCCAATGAACCAGACTAAAAAACCAGCCTGATGTGGATGCTGACGTGGCTAATCCATGTCAGCAAAAAAATTTGCCTTCTCTGTCTCCTCGTCCCACACTTCTCTTTTTATATTCTGCGTATGAAAAAAGGAAAAAAAAAAAAAAAATTCACAAACTCCAGCTTTTGGGGGTTTTGTTACTTTCAAATCACTTTGAAGAAGAAAAAAAATACCAGCTTTATTATTAATATTATATTTAAAATTAATTTTTTTTTTCGAATTTTTTCGGTTTTTCTTAGAGAATCAAAATTTTGCTTTCTTCAATATCTTCGGGTTGCTCCATTTTAGTTTCATTAATCTGGAATATATTGTTGTCCAAGAAAAAAAAATCAATCAATTATATTCCATAAGGTACATCTCTCTCTCTAAAAAAAAAATTACAAGTAAATTGATCAAACTCCAAAAGCTTTCAATGGCACTGAACATGGACTGTCTCATTCAATAGCAAAGCAGATGAGAAAGCCTCAAAAAAATTCTGGAATTCTTGTTTAGGAGATATTAAATTTTTTGAATTCCCAATAACAGCAATGAAATCTAATTATAATTTGAGAAAAAATAATGAAAAGAAGTAAAGAACCAAAATTCAATTAAGAAGAGAGAAACAAAGAACTAAAAAAAACTATATGCCCATTACTAATTAAGAGAAAAAAAAAACCTTAAAAATTTTGTGGAAGAAAGAATTTGACGAGGAAGAGGAATACAACGTTGAGATTTTGAAAAGAGTTTTTTTTTTTTAATTTTCCATGAATACAAAATTGAGAACAGAGAAGAAATTTTTTTTTGGCTGAGGTGGACTAGCCACATCAACATCTACATCAGGCTGGTTTTTTAGTCTGGCTCATTGGGTTGTCCCCATAGAATTACTCATGTAAAACATATCACTGCCTAAAATAATGGCATCATTTAAAAATGTCTCAAAATCTTGCCATAGTTGCATTTTCTGTCTAAAACTAAGCTTTCCAACATACTTATTTAATTTTTGATATATAAATATAGAACCGTGAGACGGCGGGGGACCAACTTGAGAAGAGAAATCGAAGATGAGAAGTGCTAGAGAGAGAGATCGCAGAGAGAATGGATGAGAAGAAGAAGATAGAAAAGGGCGAAGAGAAAGAGCGAAAAAAAGGAAAAAGGAGAATCAGAGAAGAGAGATTTTTTTTTTTTTTTTAAGTGGACGGACGGACATTGTTTTTTTCCCACCCAAAGTATAATAGACCTTTTAAAGTCGGTCGATAAAGTATTAATTAGATATTTAAATTTTAATGATTTTATGTTTATCCTTAATCCTACCAAACATCAACATGTCTTCAGTGTTCTGAACACTACTAAGAACTCATAACCAGAAGATGAATGTGTTATGATGTTAATTTAAATTTAGACTTAATATCTGATGTGCGACTATATGTTAGATGAATCATGATAGATTATTCAAGCCATATCTTTATATCCAAAAAACTTTAGATTATGAGAAATTATGGATTTAATGAAAGTATATACGTCAGAAATATCATTATTCCAACATGCTCACCTAGCTAGCTACATTCCCAACTCATTTTATTTTTGATGGACCTTGTTCATTGTTGAAATCGCATGGTATGTGTAATATTATCAATGCTCTGAGTGCTCACCTACAGTGAAACCTGTCTAAATGCACGCCGTTAGGACCAAGATTTAATGTGTGTTTACAAAGGGTGTGCATTTACAAAGTAAAAGTGAATGATTGCTAAATGCAGATTGTAAAATTCGTACCTAATACAATATAATGCTATAATTTGATATAGATTAGAAAGTAAATAAAACATTAAATATATGTAAATTTAAAAATAATTTACTTCAATTTCAATTTAAGTCTAGTTTATAATTTTCAACTTGTAAGTATAATACACATAATCTTAAGATGTTTATTACTAAGTGTGTAATTACACAGGGAGAATTATAGGTTGTGCTTGTTTACATGGAAAAGTAGTGGAAAATTTAGGTGCGAAAAATTACTAAGAAAAAAATTTCTAAAATTTTCCATTCATTACAGTATTGAGTGCTTGTTTAGGCAACAAATAAAATAGGAAATAGACACGTGGAGATATTAAAAGAGCATGGACCACAAGTCTAAACAGAACAATGAGAGAAAAAATATGGGGACCATGAGTTCTCAAATTTTTCCTGGAATCTTGAACCCGTAGAAATAGCTGACGTGTTTTGCAAATTTTTTTAAAATTCTGTGGACCCCAGAAGTCACCAAGCAGCTGTAATAGTATAAAATTTGGAAAGTCTGATGTGTCGTTGTTTCCGTTTCCTTTTCCCCAAATTTTCCAGGTAAACAAGCACAACCATAGGGTTGGGTCTGTAAATAAATTGCACATTACACAGTGTGCAGGGAAATTCCCAAAATACACTTTTCAACTATGGGACCAACATTTTTTGTGCAATTAAACAGATTGTGCGTTTATAGAAGGTGCATTTAGACATGTTTCACTGTATATTGATACCTTTACTCATGGTATATATAATATTATTAATGTTAATTAGTATATAATTTAAAATTTAATTTTTAATACTTAAAATCAATAATTCAAACCAAGAATTTTAATTGTGTTTTTAGTAGAATCATTAATTCATGTATAACATACCTTAAATAATAATACTAAGAACATTTGATTTGCTAGTAAGATATATCTTCATTTTATTTTATAATGAAGATATCTTCATGACAAAGTGTTAATTCTCATAATATTTGTTACTTTGATTACGTTGTAAATTATCGTGCCTATTTGCCATAAATAAAAAAACCAATCCAAAAATAATAATTTAAAAATCCAATCAAAAAAATAATAATATGTTAAATTACGATAAAACCATTACCTTAAGGGTAATATGTTAATTTACGATAAACTAATAGTTATATAGTTATTTTGGGGTATAAAATCTAAAGCTCAAGTCTCAACGATTGACAACTACCCCTGAATTTTATTCAGGTTTATAATAGTAGAGTAGACATCAATTAAATGTTTTTGCATACCTTTAAGTTTTTGTAATTACTATACTATGAAAAATTTACCAAATCGTTATCTCTTTGTTTGATTCCTTGAACTTAATTTGAAGTGAATTCAATTATAAAAACCATGGTATACAGTTTGGAATATGTTATGAAGTCTACGTTGTTTGGAGTTATCAAATAGCCTCAAAGATTCTACGATAAAAATATTCCAAGGTCTTACGTCCATAAGCACAATTGATTTCATAGTTCAGACTGAATCCTAGATATATAAAAATTGGTCGTAGTATTATAGACACATAAACTGATCCAGTAAATGAACCGGAAATCTGAATAATTGTGGCAGATACTTGCGACATAATAATTCTTTGAAACCGCGCCAAGACTCGTTAGTTTTTTCAACCACCTCTAGAATTCTCTGTTTGTAGTCTCTAAACCACGAAGAGCTATAAGAGTGGTTGTGGCAAAATCGACCACTCCCTTTTAAACATGACATCTTGCGGCTCTAGTATAGCACATGATATTAGTTGAATAACAAGTGAGCACATACTCAACTGCTAAAAACAATCTCCAAGCCCAAGGTCTGATCAAATGAAGCTTTGTGGCCTATTAACTTCAATGATAGCTTGGGCATTTCTAAAGTTAAAGAAGGGATACAATGCTAATATTAATGAGATTATCAAGTTCTCTCAAGATATCAATATCATTGTTGAAACTATACATTTGTAATAAAATTTAATGTGAAACACCCCCACAACTTCCTCAAAACCATTACTTCCAGCTTCCAACAATTTACCAAGTTTATTGTTAGTTCAATTATGTTTAAGAAAGTTTGGTGTGTGGGTTGCATGAAGTTAGTGAACTTCAATTTGGTAAACCCCCAATACCTCTTTAAATGGTAAATGTAATATAACATTTTTCAAACATGGTAAATATTATTTGTTTAAAGATTCTTACATGGATTTGTACATAAAATTTAAAATATAATAACATGTATTCCATATTCTTAAATATGTTACCACATAACACAAGTTCCTTGTGTGTGTTTACTTTAGAAGATAAAGAAGAAATTAAGAATTGAAAAATTATTCAGTGGAGGTTTTATTTTTTGTTAGATCTCGATAAGTGTGTTTGATAGCTTATACTTTTCTTCGGTCATCTCACATGAAAATAGTAATAATTCCGTTAATCATAGAAAAATAATGCACTTTCTGGTGTTTAGATTTCTATATGCATTTTTTTCCCATCGTTTTTCAAGATGGTGAGAACATATTGTTTTAGCATTGTGTCTGTGTATTACACCATTACAAAAACAAGGGGCTTGGATTTAATGTCTATTTATACATTATTAGTAATTTTTTAGTATGAAACATGTAACAAACCAAGAAACATAACAACATGTACTCCATATTCTTAAATAGTTTACCATAAAACACAAGTTCTTTATTAGGATGATTAATTTAAAAGAATAAGAGGAAATCGTGGATTGAAGAAAATTTTCGTAGATGAAAATAAATTTAAAAGTGAAAGTTCACACTTCGGTATCAAGATAGATTAGAGGGGAAGGTGAATAATCTTTTTTAAATCTAGGTAAAGTAAATAATTATATGAGCGAAAAACATTTAATACAAGATAGATATGATCAACACACCATTTGACTTTCAATCAAAATAACCAATTGTAAGAATATATTCATTTTTTGATTGGAAAAAAAATATATTCATTGTATGTTGTGTGTTAAAAAATACACGTTGAGTATGTAATGTTGTAAGTAAACTACTCGAGCTTCAAGATCAAGACAAATCAAGATGAAGACTTGAATATTACAAGGATTGGACTTCATGTAAGATTGAAGTTTGGAGGAAACCATAACTGAATCCGATTCCATGAACCAAGTTGACTTTATTTTCTCAAGGACAAACTGTCGACTTATGCAACAAACTAGGGTCCAATTCCCAACCTATGCAACAAAGAAAATTATCTTTAAAAGTATCATCAAACTATCAAGTTATACTAATTTATGCCATGCCGTCAACGGTGTTTTAACATATTAATATTTACTGACTATATTATTTTTTATCATTTTTTTTGCTGACTGTGTAAATTTGTTTGCTGACTAGATCATGTCTATAGCACGTGAGGAGCACGTGATCGTCTTCTCTCTTTTATAAGAACATAAAATCCCTAAATTCAACAGTTCCCATCCGAAAGCCTAATTCCCAAATAAAACCTAATTTCTACAATTTCTTTCTCTATTAGAATGTCTTCTTCAAGTTCAAACAATTCATATAAATTTATACAGTCAGCAAAAAAAATGATAAAAAATAATACAGTCAGCAAATATTAACGTCTGTTAGAACTCCGTTGACGGCATTGCATAAATTGGTATAACTTGATAGTTTGATGATAATTTTAAACCTAATTTTCTTTGTTGGATAAGTTGGGAATTGGACCTAGTTTGTTGTATAAGTCGACAGTTTGTCCTTTTCTCAATTAACTTCATTTGGAATTTAACAACTTTATTGTAAATCTAGTCAATAACGTTTGACCATTGGATCTTTTCATGACCTACCTATATAAACCAAACTAGAACTTCTTCTTGTCTTGAGCATTTTGAATGTAAAAAGGAGAGAGAGGGAACCAAACATAAAGTTTTGTCCATCCATAACTCATCCCAAATTCATTCTACAAGTGCATTTTTATATTATGATGACAGAGTACAATATATGGGTTATCTTTTTGAGTGTTAGAGCAAGAATTAGAAATTAAGGCCATTATAGCCCCATACCATATTTATTGATAATTATAGGTTACTAAACCACACTAAGTCAATATTGGAGAAAAAAATGTTTGATCATGTAGTAACAATTTGGTGGACCTTTCGATATTTGTATGTTCTAAAATGTCCAACCAGGCAGTTCAAAATGTTACTTACTCCCACCACACCCTATATATATTATATATAAAATAAATTTTGTATTAATAGTGATTCATTTAAAGAAAATTATCTTTGCAGTCTATTAAGAGAACAATTGGCTGAAAAAATATAATTTAAATTAAACTTTTTTGTTACAAAACAAGAAACATCTACATTGTAATCTACGTATGTTATATACCTATATTAAAAGATAGAGTGTATGTTATGTTGTTGGACCTCAAATATCTTGTTATACCCATTGCACACCAGTGAACAACGGGTTTGTGAAGTTGGCCTAAAAAATATAACTTATATGCCTCCAACTTGTTGCAATTACAATGCAAATAATTTCGGGTTGTATAAATTAACGCTTATTATAAATTTTCATCCACATTTGATAGATTTGAATTTTAATATATAAATCGGACAAAAAAATTAGTTTTCTTTTTATTTTATTTTACCTTTTTCTAGCTATTGTTGGACCTCAAGCAGCTCATTTTTTGTTGTGCACCAAAGAATCTCGGGTCATTGTAGTTGTAAAAGGTCGTCTACATGGCTGCAACATGTTTGCAATCAAAACGTAAATATTTACAAGTTCCATAGGAGATGCTCGTATTTATTAGCATTTTTATATCCCAAATTTGATATGTTTTGATTTTGATATCAATATCCAACCGGAAAATTAATCTTTCTTTTTACGATTTTTTTTATTGATTGAATGTGACATTGAACCTCAAGCAACCCATTTTACACGTTGTAGACCAAAGAATCAGTTATCAACATTTACACATATAAACAATCATCTACGTGGCTCCACCATGTTGTAATCTAAATGCAAGCATTTACACATTGCATAAGAGATATTCTTAATTATTACCATTTTTCAATAAGGTGCTTGATAAGTTTGAATTTTCTCATTAGGTAGTATATCTATATAATATTATAAAGCGGTCTTATAAACATAGCCGTTAGATGTCTATTGAGACAACCATAGCCATTGGATATACATTAAATTATATAATCGATGTAATAATAACCCTTAGATGTGGAAAATCAATCCAAACCTTTAGTTGTCTATTGGGACAATCGTAGCCATAGGATTAACATTATTTAAGTAATTTTCATTTAGTGTACCAAGTATAACCTATAATGTAATAAGTAATAACCCCACAAATTAATTATTACATAATAACCTCATTATACTTTGCTTAAAATATGGAATTAAATTAATGAATATTTATTCATAACATGAAAAATATAATATAGACATTTACATGAAAACGGATGCTTTTATTCATGTTATATATTTTCATTGTTCCATCTCTCCCACCCACTAAAACCAGTCTACTTTCAAGCATAGGTTTCCAGGTAATATGTTAGTGAAACAAAATACTAAAAAGTCTTCCAAATGTTGTCAATTCCTTCTTCATTAGCTGTATTATTTTTTTCCTTATTCTTTTTGGGACAGGTATAAAGTTCTACTTGCAATGGTTGCTATAAATTATTATTTTTTGGCTTCCAATTACAAATAATTTTCACTTTTATTTTCTTCCTAGTTTATATAATGTAGGATCTAAAACTTTAATACAAAAACATAATGTATTCCAGGGATTGTCAGTGTATACGAACTAAGATTGTGATTTATTGATTCTTACATTTCGCTTTCTAGGTGAATTTTCTTCCATTCATAACTGAATTTATTGACACATGTCCTTGATTTCTGAAAAATAAGATAAAAACAGGAGAAACTTTTGTGTATACTATATATCGATGCAAACCAATCCGAGTATGTGAACTTATATCCTACTGAGTTCTTGAACTCACTTAATTCGCATGGATTCCCACCATTCTCTCTCATTGTCAAATCAGGTTCAAGACTTATACTCTTAAGAGATCTTGCCCATATAGATGGGATGCGCACTAGAACTCGATTGATGGTGACACAATGTGCAAATCAATATATTCAAGGAAAAATTCTTACTGAAAATAAACCAGGTGAAATAGTGGTTCTAACACGAATAACATTAACTTCATCTTTTTCCAATGCTCCGTTCCAAATTACAAGGACATAGTTCCCTATTATGCTTGATGGTGGTGATGAGCAAATCGACGATTGCAATTGAGATTTCTTTGTGCAGTTTTCTTCAAAAGTTTATTTTGCTCATAACTATATATGTATGCGACATAGTAGTTTTTTGCCACCATTTCATTAAGGTGAGTCATTTTTTTTTTCTTTGTAATCAGGAATAGATTCGTTGCTTATTCTGAAAAAGTATATGGTGGTTCTATCAAATTAATTTGGAGACTGTATAATTTTTGGTAGGACAATTACCTTGAGTATATTGGTTGTTCCATTAATTTCTATATCAATTTTGTTGCTTTATTGGTTGTTGATCTCTTTGTTGTATATTCAACATGCACCTTAGTAATCATTTTGCGGGAATGGTCACTGGTCACTCTCTTTCCTTAATCTATTATCATTAGTTACTCTCTTTCCTTAATCTATTATCATTAGTTATATATATTATCTTTAGATTCAGCAGACATGGGCTATGCATATATAGTTATCCACCTTAGTAATCTCTTTGCAGGATTAATGGTCACATGTCAATCTCTTTCCTCAGTCTATTATCAATAGTTATATTATCTTTCTCCTTTTTTGGGGTGAAAATACTGGTATATTATATTTCTCCTCAATATCTTTTCAACATACATTTTCACCTCTTTTATGCATAACAGGAGAAAAAATGATGGTTGGGTGGCTAAAGTACAAACGAACACATAATAAAGTGTTCTATTGGTAGTGATGAAGCATGGTCATTATATTCGACTTTTGTTAATTGTTACGTCTAATGCCTTTTTCACCTTTTCGACTTCTTGCATTTGATTTTTATAAGATGTATCTTTTTACATAAAAAGTTGTACTTTATGCATAAATAAAAATGTTGAACAAAATTATACACTATTTATATATTATTTTTATCAGATCCATTGCAAATGGTCAAATTAAACAACTATGATGTCAAATGATCAAAACTTAAAAATGGCGTGTGATCTCAAAAAATTATCGGTTAGATTCAACTTAACATTCAAAGTATTTTGACTTTACAACTTCTTTAAACTTTAGATATTGCAACTGAAAAAACACTTAATAAATTGTTGCAAAGGTATCTAAATATTCATATACCTTTCACTACAAACACTTATATAATAGTTTTCTGAATAATTTTTTTGCACAGTTCTATCAAAATTTTAAAATTATATCAAGGAATAGCTCCCCCAATAAAATTATTATTATTTTACAATAATTCATTTCAATAATTTTTAGAAATGAAATAATATCTTAAACATAAAATGTCTATGAAAACAATTGCATCTCCTATTACTGCATAAAAAAATTAGTATGACAACTATGGCTCCAAAAAAAAAAAAACAATATTGCATCACCTACTTTTATTATGAAAAATAAAATACCATCTGTGTTCGTTTCAATAATTTTTGAATAAAAAAATTTAAATCAAAATTAAAATAATCATGCCGTAGGCACGGGTTATTACTAGTATAACAAAATGTTAGTGATACTACGAGAAAATTAATTAACCTCCCTTTTACATCAAACAATTACATGTTGTGCATTAAAGAGTCACAAGCTTTTGATGTTACAACTGTAAAATGTTACCCACATGGTTCCAATGTGTTGCAATCCAAATGCAAATATTTACAAGTTGAATAGAAAATGTTGTAATTTATTAGCATTTGTATATCCCACGTCCTATAGGTTTCGACTTATATATATTGCTAGTGTGCATACCATAAGATTAACCATTTTTCTTAAAATGTATATATTAACTTTTTTTTCATGTGTCGTTGGAACTCTAGCTGTTCACTTTACACATTGTCGATAAAAAAATCACGGGTCTCCGTAGTTACACCGGTAAAAGTCGCCTACATGGCTCTAACATGTTGCAATAAATATGCACATTTTTACAAGTTGCATAGGAGATGTTCTTATTTATTAGCATATGTCCATCCCACATTTGATAGGGTTAAATACTGATATTAGGTAGTATGCTAAAAATAAGTTGTTACCGGTCTTACCAAAAAATTAATAGACCTTTTCCAATTTTATACTTTACTGAATTTTCTTAGGTGCGGTTGGACCTCAAGTATCTTATCTTACATGATGCACATCAAAGAATCATGGGTCTCTACAGTGACAACTGTAAGAAGCCACTCACATGCCTTAAACATGTTGAAATTGGAATATGAATATTCATGCGTTGCATAAGAGATGTTCTTATTTAATACCATTTATCCATACCATATTCAGTAGGTTTGAATTTGCCTATTAGGTAGTATTATAATACAAGGTGCTAGTGGTACTACCAGAAAATTAAACTTTCTTCTTTGATTGTACATTTTCATTGATATTTCTTAAATATGTTATTATTTAAATGACTTAAATTTTTATTTTAGACGTAGTGCATCAAAGAATCCCAAGTATCTTAAGTTATAGCTGTAAAACGTTACATATATGGCTCTATAGTTTTGTAATCCATGAATGCAAATAGGCAGTATGATAAAACAAGTTGCTAGTGCTCCTATAAGTGGCTTAACTTTATTTTAATGTTTTTATTGCTTTTTCTTTTCAAATATTGTTATACCTTTAATACTTCATTTTAGACGTTGTGGATCAAAGAATCGCAGGTCTCTTCAATTACACTTGTTAAAAGCCGACTACATGGCTCCAATTTGTTGCAATCAGAATGCACATATTTGCACGTTGCATAGGAGGTGCTCTTATTTATTAGCATTTGTCCATCCTACATTTGGTAAGTCGAATACTGATATTATGTAGTACGATAAAATAAGTGTTTTAATGGTCTTAGCAGAAAATAATATTGCTTTTAAGTTCTTATATTTTCCAAACTTTTCTCAAGTGGGGATTGGACTTCAAACATCTCATCTTACATGTAGCACATCAAAGAAAATTTTAAACACCACCCGCATGTCTTCAACGTGTTGCAATCGGAATGCAAATATTTATGTGTTGTATAGGCAATGCTCTTATTTATTACCATATTTAGTAGGTTTGAATTTGCCCATTATGTAGTATGTATTATATACCAAGATGGTAGTGGTACTACAAGAAAAATTAATATTGCTTCTTTGTTTTATATTTTCATTGACTTTTTCTAGATATGGTATTATTTACACGATGTCGAGCAAAGAATCCAGCTCTATGCAGTTAGTTGTAAAATGTCGCCTACATGACTCCAATGGGATGTAATTAGAATAAAAAGACTTGCAAAATGCATAGAAGATGTTCCTAGTTATTAATATTTATACATCCCATAGCCGATAGATTTTAATTTTAATATTATGTAGTATGATAAAACATGTTTTTAGTGCTTCTATTAGAAAAATTAACCTTGTTTTTATATTTCTATATTTTAATTGACTTTTTTCAGGAATAGGCGAACTCTAGCGGTTTAGTTTACGCATTACAAGTCAAAGAATAATGGGTCTCTACAGTAACATCTGAAGAAAACCGCCTACATGGCTCGAATGTGTTGCAATTAGAATGCACATATTTACAAGTTGCATAAGATGCTCTTATTTATTATCCTGCCCACATTTTGTATATCAAGTAGTGTAATAAATTAAGTTGCTAGTGGTATTACCAGAATATTAATCTTTTTTTTTCTGTTTCTATACTTACTAACTTTCTCATGTGCAGTTGCGCCTCGAGCATCTCATCGTACATGTTGCACATCAGAGAATCATGAGTCTCTATAGTTAAAGGTGTAATAAAACCATCTTCATGTCTCCAACGTGTCTCAATCAAAATAGAAATTTGTGCACGTTGCATAGAAGATGCTCTTATTTACTAGCATTTGTCGATACCATGTTGGATTTGTTTGAATTTGCCCATTAGATAGTATTATAAACCATGAGCTAGTGGTACTAGAAGAAAATTAATTTTCCTTATTTGTTTTTACATTTTCATTGACTTTTCCCTAGTAGATATGCTCTTATTTAGATGACCTAGCCTCATTTACACGCCACAGGTCAAAGAATCACGGGGTCTCTGCAATTACATCCAAAGAAAAACACCTACATGGCTTCAACGTGTTGCAATTAGAATGCACATATTTACAAGTTGCATAGAAGATGCTCTTATTTATTAGCATTTGTCTAACCCACATTTGGTAGGGTTGAATACTTATATCAAGTAATAAGATAAAATAAGTTTCTAGTGGTTTTACCAGAATTTTGTTTTTCGTTTCTACACTATACTGACTTTTCTCATGTGCGGTTGGGCCTCAAACATCTCATTTTATACATTGCTATAAGAGAATCATGAGTCTGTACAGTTACAGCTGTAAAAACTTATCTGCATGTCTACAACGTGTTGCAATCGAAATACAAAGTTCTACTCGTTGGATAGGAGATGCTCTTATTTATTAACATTTGCCTATACCATATTGGGTAGGTTTGAATCTGTCCACTAGGAAGTATTATAAGTTGCTAGTGGTCTTACCAGAATATTAACCTTCTCTTTACGTTTCTATACTTTACTGACTTTTGTCAAGTACAGTTGGGCCTGACACATCTAATTTTACACGTTGCACATCAGAGAATCACGACTCTTTATAGTTACAGTTGTAAAAAGCCACCTGCATGTCTCCAACGTGTCTCAATTAGAATACAAATTTTTACGCGTTGCATAGGTAGTTGTAAAAAGCCACCTGAATGTCTCCAACGTGTCTCAATCAGAATACAAATTTTTACGCGTTGCATAAGAGATGCTATTATTTACTACCATTTGTCAGTACCATATTGGATTAGTTTGAATTTGCCCATTAGGTAGTATTATAAACCATGAGTTAGTAGTACTAGATGAAAATTAACCTCCCTTCTTTATTTTTACATTTTCATTGTCTTTTTTTTTTTCTAGTAGATATGCTCTTATTTAGATGACCTAGCCTCATTTACACGTTGCAGGTCAAAGAATCACGGGTCTTTGCAATTACATCAAAAGGGAAGACACCTACATGGCTACAATGTGTTGCAATTAGAATGCACATATTTACAAATTGCATAGAAGATGTTCTTATTGAATACTTATATCAAGTAGTAAGATAAAATAAGATTCTAGTGGTCTTACTGGAATATTAACCTTCTTTTCCGTTTCTATACTTTACTGATTTTTCTCATGTGCGGTTGGACCTCAAGCATCTCATTTTACACAATGTTCTCAGAGAATCACGAGTCTGTACAGTTACAGCTGTAAAAACCATCTGCATGTCTACAACGTGTTGTAATCGAAATACAAAGTTTTACATGTTGCATATGAGATGCTCTTATTGGGTAGGTTTGAATGTGCCCATTAGGTAGTATTATAAGTTTCTAATGGTCTTACCGAAATATCAACCTTCTTTTTACGTTTCTATATCTTACTGACTATTGTCAGGTGCAGTTGGGCCTCATACCTCTCATTATACACGTTACACAACAGAGAATCACGAGTCTCTACAGTTACAACTATAAAAAACAATATGCATGTCTCCAACGTGTTGCAATTAGAATACAATTTTTTACGCGTTGCATAGGAGATGCTCTTATTTACTACCATTTGTCCGTACCATATTGGGTAGGTTTGAATTTGCCCATTACGTAGTATTATAAAACCAGGAGCTAGGGTGGTACTAAAAGAAAATTAACCTTCTTTTTTGGTCTTTACATTTTCATCGACTTTGTCTTTTTTTCTCGTTTGTATACTTTAGTGACTTTTCTCAAGTGCGGTTGGGCCTTAAGCATCTCACTTTACACGCTACACATCAGGGAATCACGAGCCTCTATAGTTGCAACTGTAAAAAGCCATCTGCATGTCTAGAACGTGTCGCAATCGAAATTTAACCAGGAACTAATGGTACTGCAAGAAAATTAACCTTCTTTCTTGGTTTTAACATTTTCATTGACTTTATCTTCTTTTTCCGTTTCAATACTTTACTGACTTTTGTCAGGTACGATTGGGCCTCAAGCATCTCATTATATACGTTACGCATCGAAGAATCACGAATATCTGCAGTTACAGCTGTAGAACGCTATTTGCATGTCTACAACGTGTCGCAATCGAATTACGAAATTTTTACAAGTTGCATAGGAGATGCTCTTGTTTACTACCATTTGCTTATACCATATTGGGCAGATTTGAATTTGCCCACTAAGTATTGTTATAAAACCATGAGCTAGTGGTAATACAAGAAAATTAACTTTCTTTCTTTGGTTTTTCATTTTCATTAAATTGTTTTTCCTAGTAGATATGCTCTTTTATATATGACCCAGCCTAGCTAGTGTCTCTATTCAATTCACCTACTCCAGCTCTCAAACTTTCCAAAGTCACTCTTCTTTCTTACTCAAAACTACCCATCAACACCATTACCATCACCACCACCACCACAACTAGTTAGATTGAATTTAGTCTAAATAGTGTTTTCTGCCTGTTGTTGGCCTTTGATTCCAAGTTAAAGGTATAATCTTTCTTCTTTCCCATTTCCTTTCAAGATGTTTTTATTTTTTTGGTAATGTTTTGTTTTTATCACTCCATTTGATGAAAGGAAATTTTTTTCTTAAGTGGGGATTTTCTCAAATTCGTTCTTTCCTCGTTTTATTATTTCATCTTTGATTTGATTTTGTTATTTTTTTTTGTATTATTTGTTCTTATTGTTGATAAGAGATGGTTTTGATTTTAGTTTAAGCAAATTCTCTATGTAATGAGCTTGTCAATTACAATCCATTTAAAACATACCTGTTTGGCTCTGTATATGTTCAAAATTTTCCTTTTTTACTGCACAATTGGACTAGTATAGCATAAAAACATGGTGGGGAGCATTTGAAATCGAAAAGGGAGGGAAAAAAAATAGGAGTTTGGTTTGGAGAGGGTAAAATTGCAATCTTGCAGAGGAGAAAAATAGGAAGGAGGGAGTATTTCATCTCCATTTAGGAGGTGAGAATGCATTCACCGTCAATCTCATTCATGCAACCACATTTCAACAGATGTCAAAATGGCGGAATCTTCAATGTCTCGAGTTAGAGTAATTTATTGAATTTCCAAACAACGTATAATTTACAAATGATTCGGAATTTAATAAATTATCTATAATTATTATTGGAGAATTTGGAGTTCAAAAACAGAAACAAATCTACACATTTTCAGAAAAAAAAAGATAATAATGTCAATAGTTAGATGATAGCTAGGTGAAAATCAGTTCACACGATAAAAAATTAATTCAAAACAAGTGATGGCTATAAATTTCCATCTACTAGTTTGAACATTTTAGTCATGTTTTCCAACAATAAGACCTTCTTAAACAAATTTGTAGATAGATTCTTCTTAAAATTCATGTTATCTTTAGCTCATATCTCCTTTAATTCAAGTTATGCATTTTGTGTTGCCAACTCCCAAATTTAAGGCGCAATTGTTTCATTGGATGAATGGGGTCCAACCTCTTGGAGGAACGTTTAAGAAAAGCATAAAACACCTAGACATTTAAGAAGACGAGTTGACCGTTTCGCCAACAATCTAAGGTTCAAACAAAGTACACCTAGAAAGTCTAATACAAGGAAACCAAAGCATAATCCATTGAAAGTAAATGGTGCGACAAGGAGACAAAAGAGTGAAGAGTTAAGGAAAGAGATGGCTGGAAGGAAGAAAAGAATATTTTAAAATTACTAGTTTATTTCACTACCTACTTATATTAACTAACCTCTTCCACATTTGTAGTAGTAGTAGTAGTTGTAGACTTGTAGTAGTAGTAGTAGTACATCGTCTCAATGTGGTGGTTTGGTTCCTTTTCCCCACTAACGACTCTTGATTAGATAGGTTGGATTTTGGTTATTAATTATTCCTTATAATTGTTGATTTGATTTGTGATATTTTTCTTTTCAAGGAGGTTTATGGGATTATTACAAATATATTTGTGATTTATTATATGTTTAATCTTCTTCACTGGTTCTGAAATCTGACTGAATTCTATCTGATTCTAGGTTTAGTGGAAGCCCAATTGAGGTTTTACAAGTTGCAGTGTAAGTACCCTTGTTATTGTTGAACCATGGCTACAGTTGAAGTATCAAACAATGTCCGTGATCATGGTACACTTGTCGATGAAGTTAAGAATAGAGTTGAATGTAAGTATTGTTCCAAAGAAGTCGCTGGTTTTAGCCGTCTCAAGTACCATTTAGGATGTGTGAGAGGCGATGTAAGGCCCTGTGAAAATGTTCCAGAGGATCTAAAAATACTAATGAGAAACAGTTTACTTGAAAGAAAAAAAAATGTGCTGAACAGGGAAGTGAGGCAGCTATTCCACTCAGACCTACCGTGGAAGAGCAGTTCGTCCTCTAACTCCTCTGTTAGTAAAAAACGAAATCACAGTGTCACGAATCCTGTACCAGAGGAGTGTACAGTGAGGAGTATTTTGGAGTCTTCGCAAGAGGTATTAGTTTCTGAAAATGCTTACAAAATTGTAAAAGATGAAGAGGATTTATCTAGGCCTGTTAAAAGAAATATTGCACGATTTTTTATTGAAAATGGTATTGACTCTAGTGCTGCCAGCTCGCGTACATTTAAAGAAATGGTTGATGCTATTATTAAGCAAGGATCCACGGGATTTAAGATCTCTAGTTGTGATGAGCTTAGCGGTCTCTTTCAGGATGAAGTGAATGACATACACCATTATGTGAAGGAGGTTAGACAATCATGGCGAAGCACAGGCTGTAGCATCTTGTTGGATGGGTGGACTGATGAGAAGGGGTGTAGCTTGATTAATTTTCTAGTAGATTGCCCAAAGGGTTCTATTTTTCTGAAATCTGCTGATATTACAGGTTCCCTTGGCAATGTAAACGCCATGATCTCCTTGCTAGATGAAGTCATTGAGGATGTCGGTGTTGCAAATGTGGTTCAGGTCATCACTTATACTACATCAGATTTTATGGTCGAAGTTGGGAAACAGTTGGTGACGAAATATAAGACTATCTTTTGGTCGGTGTGTGCATCTCATTGCATTACCCTGATGTTAGAGAAGATTGGAATGATGAAAAGCATGAGACGAGTGTTGAGTCAGGTGAAGAACTTTACAGATTTTATTTACAGTGATGATGCACTGTTGAGACTTGTGAGGGAGCATATTCACCAACGGGACCTGATTGCGTCATCCCGGATGAAACTAGCAATTCCTTTTTTTACATTGGAGACTATTGTCTCTGAAAATGAGAATTTGATGAATTTTTTTAATTCATCCGCATGGAGAACTTCCAACTGGGCTCGTACAACCAAGGGAAGGGAAGTTGCCAATCTGGTGGAGAATCCCACCTTCTGGACTGAGCTCAGTGTGGTCGTGAAAGCAACAATTCCGCTTGTACGTTCTTTGCTTCTAATCAATGGAGGAGATGATAAACCTCAAATTCCGTACATCTATGAGACCATGGATCAAGTAAAGGAGACGATCAAAGAGGAATTTGAAAACAAAAAATCGAAGTACACGCCCGTCTGGCGTGTTATTGATGAAATTTGGGACAACATTCTCCATAGCCCTCTCCATTCTGCAGGGTACTTCTTCAATCCAAGATTCTTTTACACAAGTGATTTTTCAGCTGATTCAGAGGTGGCTAGCGGACTTTTATGCTGTATGGTACGCATGATAGAGGATCGTAAGAATCAGGATTTGATATCTCTACAGCTAGATAAGTATCGATTGGCTAAGGGTACTTTTGGTGAGAAGATAGCTGTTGATCATAGGACAATGCTTCCTCCAGGTTAGAAACTCTAAAGCTTATTTTCTTACAAGTATTCTCATTTGTATCATATCAGGACATTTCCAGTGTACACTGTTTATTTGATTTTACGTTGAACATTAATTGCAGTAACATGGTGGTCTTTGTATGGAGGCCAATGCCCTGAACTACAAAAATTTGCCATCAGGATTCTTGGCCTGACATGCGTTGGTGCCTCGAGATATAATCTGAGGAGTTCATCTGAGCAACTACGGACTCAAGGAGGGAACAGTGCAGAGCAAGAAAGATTAAATGATCCGATGTTTCTTCAACATAATTTCCGTCTGCAGCATTCACAGTCTGTGAACGACAATAACAGTAATACTGTCCTTGAACAGACCAACAAAATAAATGATTTGGTTATGATAGGAGGGCAAGAGCTAAACTCTGAACGTGATGATTCTGATTCGGTTATGGTAGGGGAGCAAGAGCTAAACTCTGGACATGATGATTCTGATTCGGTTATGGTAGGGGAGCAACAGCTAAACTCTGAACCTGATGATTCAGCTTGGTCAGACACTGATGATGCAATTATTCGTAGAGGGGTAGTTTCTAGTTTTGAACTGAAGGATGAGCCCATGTGAATTGATGGTGGATAAGTTAGCTGACAAGATTGGGAGGCAGTATTTAAAGGTGAGAAAATTGATATCAGCGTTTTCTGCTACCTTGTAGATGATTATTAAGTTTTAGCCTGCTTTTGTGTAGGATGTTTTAATATACATGTATTTAAGCTGCAACTGTTTGGGAACACTGTACAGTGAGTTATGAATGCTTTCAATCAAATCGTAGTATTTAGTTCTATCATTTAACATGTTCTCAGATGGATTTTATTTCTGAGAATGAAATGGTAAACACATCAGATATCTTAGAAGTGGAAAGGAACATTGGACATCAATAATGTTCAATTTCAATTTTCGTTACTTGGTAAGAAATCCCTGTAAGCCTGGTATGACATTTGCACACTTGCTTTCGAAGATTTGTTTTTAAAGTGTTTTCTTTTTGTAATCAGCTTTGTCCATGCAACATTGCTAGAAATGAATTCTAAAATCTAAATTATGATCACCCAAGCTTTAATTGTTTTGTTTTATTGATGAAGCAAGCTTTATTTGTTGAGGTGATGACTGATGAGTTTCAAAGCTTGAGAAAAAAAAAATGTACAATACTTTTTCTTCCCTTTTGGGTAGAGAAGTTTATAGAGAGCTAGAACTGATGTATCTACTATACTTTATTTGTTGCCTTGATACCATTTGCTTTACATGTTGGTCTCAACTTAAAATTACTCTTTAGAAAATATGTTCATCCTCATTGCATAAGCAGACTGCAGATACATCAGTGCTAGCTCACTTGGATTGTAGCTTATATCCCACTCAACTGCAGCATAGTTTGAGCAGTTGTGAAGGACTTGGTTCCAATGCTGTCCATGACAACTAGCAGTTTCAAATGAATTGTCAAATTATATTTTGAGGTAAATTAACATCAACATCAACATCTTACTGGCTTCACTATGGTTTTACCAGCATCTCAAAAAACAGTTTACCACAATTTATAGGGCAAAACATGTTAATATGGTATAAATAAAAATCAGGCAAAAATCTAACATGTGTACATGTGAAACAAGAAATAGAGATAATTATCTAAGTACCCAAAATTCCTCCCAACGTAACAGAATAAAATAACTTGAGGGAATTAGATACACAAATCTAAGCACACTTCAGAGCTATTTATAGATACAAGAAATGTCTGTTTAGATCATCCCAGTTTAAATATGGCCACACTTTAAGATATCTGCTGAAATTTTTAGTCTACGGCACAAAAACTATGGATGACCCCAAAAAGACCACAAAATATTCTGGATTCTAACTTCAATTCACCCAAAAAATTTAGGAGTAAACTCCCTATGGTTCCTCACACTGAGGTGGGACCCACATGGAGGTTACAGTTCAATATCCAATCTAGTATTGCTTGCACACCTCAAAAAATTGGAAATGCTATTGAGAAGGTAAAAATATCATAAAAGCACACATGAGCAATGAGCATGTTAGGTGCCTTAACTAGTTTTATCATCAGTTCCCAGAGATTTAATAACACCACAAACGTCTTAGCCTGAGTCAAGGTCAGGTTCTAGAGTTCTTGCAGAAATCACAACTTCTCATTACTTTTCTTTTTAAGAGCCGCACTTAAGGTTGCCCTTGTCTTTATCCACTCCCTCTTCGACTCATCGCTCCTCATGAAAGTACAAACTTCACCAATCTTGACATCCATAGGTGCTTTTCTATTTGAAGCCGCATTGTTTGTACTTCCAGATGATTTACTACATTCACTACCATCGATTTTGTGATTTTCTGAAATCCTTTTCACTTTATCGGTCTCCAAACCACCAGAACTCACTTTTTTCTTTGAAGAGGATGCCATATTGGAACCAGTAAGAATTACCTTGTCATCCACGATGACACAATTCCCAGCGTCGTTGGACTCGTTCCCACTTAATTCCCTTGTAAACTGCTTTGTTGAAGTCTTTTCGCTATCATTGGCATTAACAATACCAGTACAATTGTAAATTTGGAGATTTTGTCTTCTCGAAGTAATGTCTGGCAAAACGTGCGATATGCTAAACGAGCTGTTGCCAATCTCCCCAACCAGTTCCCTCCATGAGGACTTCTGTATCCATGATTGACCTCCCACTGTTTGATGGTCACTGGCTAATTGGTCGGCAGGCCGGATATCTTCAGGACTCTCTGATTCTTTGGATGAAATACCAGATGGTGCAACAGTGGATTGACCTTTTGCACTGACGTTGTCATGTAGAATTTCTTCGTTCGTAAGTCTCATTGGTTCAGAATTAGCAGATTTTCCCTGCTTCATTGAATTTTGAGCATTGATGGGGGGGTCATCTGTACCGACCTTGTCCTGTATAATTTCAACCTTTTCAAGTTCTAAAGGTTCAGAGTTAGCAGCTTTACATCCAGCCTGTTTCATCAATTCCTCCTGTATTGTGTTAGTGGTGATTATGGAGGGGCCATCTGTACTGATGTCTTGTAGACATTTATCCATAGTAGGTTCCACAGGTTCATAATCAGCAGGTTTGGCCCTTTTATTCAATTTTCGTGCATTGATTGAGGGACCACCTGTACTGAGATTGTCTTGCAATAATTCATCCTTCGTAGATTCCAAAGGTTCAATATTAGCAGATTGCTTCATCAATTTCTTCCGTTTTCTGCCAGGGATGTTTGTAGCCTCAACACCACTAGATTTTGGTGCATTCTGTTTCGTAATAACATCTGGCAAGATATCTGAGATGCTGAATGAACTGTTAGCAGTCTCACCAACCAGTTTTTTCCAGGATGACTTCTGTCCCCTTAAATGACCTGTAGCTAACTGTTGGCTACTACTTTTTTTATCAGGTTGAGCCACAATCAAATCCCTTGATTCGACAATATAGGTCTCTGGATTTTCTTTCTTTTGGGGCATAGTAGAAGTGAACTCATTTCTGTTACTCTCATCTGATGGAAGTAAGCGAGGCATTTTCTTTGAAATTGGGTCCGACGAATTAAACAAGACATTGTTCTTTTCCTTCTGAGCTTTGAACTTATTCTCGGTTGAACCAGCACTGGAAGATAGACGTTTTGCTGGATTGGGTTCCTGGTAGAAAAAGAACATTCAAATTGTATAATCTAAAAGCAAAACTAGGAAAACCTGGACCAAGAAGAAAAAAGAAGCATACATTTTTCAGTCTCCCTTTTTCCATTTGACTTAATTCGGCATTTCCCCCACTCACTATGTTAATCACAAGATTATCAGCATCACTGTCCTGATCAGCTACACTCTCACTGCAAGGAGCATCTTTCGTTGACTGGTTGGGACTCTCCTCTTCCGTAGGCACTCTGACATTGCTGATCTCGGTACTTGAATTACATTCCCTCTCGAAGATCTTATTCATAACAGATCTCATCATATCTAGCTCTCCATCATTTACATTCCCAACCAGGTCTTCAAAATCAGATGTCTGCTTCCCCTTTGGTATGTCAGAAGAACCACAATGCTCCTCACAATCACAGAAGTGGATTGGGAGCGAAGGCACCTCGACACGTTGAAAACTGTATTTATGTTTTCCAGTTCCACTGTAAGGCACTGATTTCACCTACATGAAGATTCTAATTACTATAAAATGAAACTATATGCTGTTAAAATATCTCAGTAACCATACATGAACACAAAATACACACACCACCCTTTCGCCCATACACTAGTTGTACCTTTTGAACCCATACCGTGAAGACTGAAGTTCAGGTTAAGGTCGAAACTTGAAACCCAACCCAAACAATAAAAGAGAGAAGTTCCACACCACCTTCTATAAATCAACAATTATTCATATGAACAAGGTTTGGAACTTACTTTTCTTAATTTGGGAAAGAATATCTGAAGTTGTTTCTTCTCTAGGTTCAAAAGCTTTGACTTATCTAAGAACTTTACTGAAGCTGGTATTTTAGTTGATTCACCCTTAATCTCATTAGCATCCTTGTTTTCATTTGCATCAACTTCATTGCTATCTTTGTGAGCAAGTTCAGGATCCTCCTCCCATTCTCGCCTCAAGCGAACCATATAATGCTCCTTTGCCTTCTCGAGCCGCAATCTCCCTCCCTTCCATACGCATCCATTATACTGCAAGGAAATAAATTCAACAGAAACAATGTCATATGCCAATTACCATACAAAAACTTTAATGTAAGAAATGGTATCCTGTATCCCCCACCCTCTTTCTTCTCTTTTCAGCCCGCCCCTTGTTTATCGTTTTTTTATTTTTTTTTAGGTTAAGGTAAAAATATTATAAATCACACAGAACAGATTACAATACTGATCAGCAAGTATGGATACTTCGTCGGGTAAAACTAAAGGAAAAACATTACCGACGTTCGCAATACTCGACAACAAAACTGTTTGTTTCAGACAGTTTGTTCCTGAAAACTTATATAAGAAATATGAACATCTTTCTCTCATTTTTTTTCATATGTCATTTGGATAAAGCCATGTAATAGGACATTATATTCGTGGATACACTTTTGAAGTAGTTCTGTATCGGGTTCGGGTACTGGGAACATGATGACACATATCTGCAGAATTTATCATTCTGGTTCAGACTTAGCATTGTCACGCTTATTGCTATTATCCCCTAAAATGTTAGTGTCTTTTTGGATAGCCATACTCTATATAGATTCTCGCTTGGACAAGTTGCAACGACATAGTATGGGGATCTCAAATTAATACTCTATCTAAAAAGGAGGAACTTATCCTGGTCTCTTTTAGCAGCTGTTTGGTTCTTTTTCCACTACAGTTGATGTAACCGAGTCCACTGTGAAGTGACTCTTCTAGACCATGCTTCAAATGTGAAAGAAAAGGAATGACCATAATTATTTGGAGAACTGGATAGACTGAACTGTAACCAACATCAAGGTAATGCTATATTATTGAGCTTTGGGCAAAATTGCTATATTATCAAGGTTTTTCCAACTTTGGGTATTTCATATTTGTAGCTATATGTAGCGTCTGGCCAAGGAGAGCACACACATTGTACAGGGGAGCGAAAATTGCATTTCTCCAGATGAGCATTCTTACAATTTAATTATAGTTGAAATCAGAAATGAAGATGATCCCCACTATCCCTTCCACGATCCCCATGCTCTTAGTTTTACCAAAAGGATGGCATATCTTGTCTGCAACATAGGATATCCAGAAAAAAAACCAGGCTCTTATGAATTTTTATTTTTTTATTTTTTTAACATTTTTGAAACGGTCAGATATTTCTAAGGGTAAAAGAAGATGGGTACAAGGCAGGCTGAGGTATCGTCAAAAGAACAAAAGAATGGGTACAATGGTTAACCCCTAATAGATAAAATCAATAATCCGTGAATTAAAAAAATACTGTATTTTTCTTTTTTTTTTTTAATCCTAAATTTATGTTCATAATCAAGAGTCGAAGACAAAATATACATAACCTTACTTGAACAACTAAACAAAAAGTTATTAAAATAAAATAAAATGGAATGAAAGAAAATAGAAAATAGAAAATAGAAAATTACCGAGCTAAAGAGCTTGGAGAGTAATTTATCTGAAGAAGGTTTGAAATCCAAATAAGCAAAGCTTCTTCCATTGGTTCTAACAAATTCAATTCCTTGAATTGTTCCTAATGATGAGAATGTTTTCTGTAAATCTTCTTCACTTACTTTCTCACCTAATCCTCCTACAAATATTCTCCTTGTCGCCAACAAATCTTCTGAATCTTCTTGAACATGTTTCTCTTCCATATCTATTTCCATTACCAACAACCCTAAAGTGATTTACCTCTTTGCTCTGTTTGCGGCGAAGAGAAGACACAGCACTGCAGTGAGAAGAGACGAGAGAGTGAAAGGGTTTCGGTGGTTACTACTATTAGAGTAAGATCTTTGTTTCTCATTTCAAGTCGGTCGTCTGAATCAGGGTTCAAAAACACTTCGAGTTGACTCGGAACTCAACTTCAAACTCGGCAGACTCGTTCACATCAGTCAAACGGTCTCATTTAAAGTCATAACTCGCCGAGTCATAAATGAGAAACTTGACCGAGTTACTCCGAGTCAGATCATATATTATTGTTAAAACTTTAATCCAATGTGTATTGGATAATACCTGCATATTAGTAGAATAAAACTAGGGGTGGTGATCAAACCTGGATACCCGAAACCTGACTTGAACCCGACCTGATATGGGTCAGGTTTGGGTTTGGATTTTTGGAGTTTTGGAGTTTTTCGTTTAATCGGGTCGACCTGATTGACCTGATTTATAATCAGGTCAGGTTCAGGTTTTTATGGCAAACCCATCGGGTCAACCTGAAACCTGAAAAAAAAAAACCTAATTAAATTTTACTTTCATTCATTTCGTTCTCAAATTCTTTGCGTCTCTCTCTCTCTCTCTCTCTCTCTCTCTCTCTCTCTCTCTCTCTCTCTGTTGAATTTGAAGTTTTAGATCATCTCCTACTTCACGTCTTCACTCACCTGGTTCTTCTCCTTCTTCACTCGTTGTTCTCATCTGCTTCTTCTTCGTCTACTGTTGACCTGTTGTTAAGAAGGTAAAGTGGTAAACCAACAAACCAACTTTTTAATTTGATTTTTATTTAATCGCCTAATTGTTTTTTTTGACTAAATTTGTTTAATTAATCACCTAGTTTTGTTTAATTAATAACCTAGTTTTTTGGTTTAGGTGTTGTTTTTTTATGAATTATTAAACTTCAAATTATGATTTTTGTGGAAAGTTTGGCTCTTTTATTAGATATAGACAATATAATTTGTCCAATACTTTGGTTCTTGGTTTGCAGTATGTTTAGTGTTAGTCGTTTTATTGCGAAATCTCTGTTTATGCTAATTGCCTGATTGGTCGATATGGATCTTAGAGAAATCTCTCTTTCAGGCGTTTTGTTGCGAAATTAAAACTTTGAAGCAGAAAAATAGGTGAATTTGTCCATATGCTACTTATCTATCTCCATTGCTCGATATTACTTTAGCATCTGAACTTAAAGAAGATGTCATAGTGAATTATGAATTTCTTAGATTTGTGAAACTATGGAGATGATTTTCCATATGACCGTATCATTACTTTAAATTTTATTTAGGTCACTGATTTTCATTTGACAAACATTATTTTTTTTTTGACAAAATAATAGGGTTAGGCAGACCCTCACCTGTATTAATACCTCAAAAAGATTTTTCCTTGTGCATCTTCTGTTACAAGCAGACTCATATGTCTACAGATTGGAGAAATAAAAAAGCTTTCCCCTACTACAAAATCTAACAAAATCAGAATTTCAGATATATGGTGGCCCATTTGACAAACATTATTAATACATGTATTAAGTTGCATTTTTTTTATTTTTGTTCCTGAATTTTCAGATGGAGGACGTTGTGGATCTTTCGGAAAACGATCTCATAGATGTTGATATGGAAGGTAATGTCGAAGACCAAACCTCAACAGGTAAAAGTTCAACTAAACGAACTCGTACTTTTGTATCTAAAGCGTGGGATCATTATAATACTTTACCTGGTGTGAATGAGAGTGGGTATGTAATGGCGGTTTGTAAAAAATGTGGCCATAAACTTAGAGCTGATAGTAGTCAAGGAACGGGGAATGCCACACGACATACTCGAAAGTGTCATAAAACCACTTATCGTGATGTAGGCCAAATATGTATAGGCACTTCTGATGTAACCTTGTGTACTACTAATCCATCCAAATTTAACCCTGACGTATTTCGTGAGCTAGTGAGTATGGCAATTGTTAGACATGATCTTCCATATCAATTTGTCGAGTATGAAGGTGTTAGAGAACTCATTCAATATGCGAGTTTAGCTAATTCAGAGAATCTAGTCAGGCTGAAGTCTAGAAACACAGTGAAGTCTGACATCAATAAGATATATGTTAGGGAAAAAGTAAACCTGAAGAAGTTGTTGCATTCAGTTAGTGGTAAAATATGTGTGACTTCCGATTTGTGGACTTCTATTGCAAATGATGGGTATATCACTTTAACTGCTCATTTTATTGATAAAGAGTGGAATTTACGAAAGAAAATCTTAAGCTTTTCGTACATGCCTACCCCACACACTGGTGCAGCTATATGTGAGAAAATATATTCATTGTTGTGTGATTGGGGCATTGAGAAGAAGTTGTTTTCAATGACTCTAGATAATGCATCTTCTAATGATGTATGTGTTAATTTGCTAAGGAGTCAACTTAACCTTAGAGATGTACTTGTATCTAATGGAGAATATTTCCACATTCGTTGTTATTGCCATATTCGATAGTACATGATGGTTTGAAAGATGTTGATCCAATAGTGGTTAAAGTTCGGGAGAGTGTTAAATATTTTAGAGGTTCACAAGCTAGGAAGAAGGCTTTTTATGAGAGTGTGAAGGCAGTAGGGATGCCTACTAGCAAAGGGTTGAGACAAGATATTTCTACTCGATGGGATTCCACTTATTATATATTTGATAGTGCAATCTTCTATCGTTTGGCTTTTATTAATTTGTCTTTGAGCCCAGATACAAATTATACGAATGTAGAGTGCCCTTCTAAGGATGATTGGGAACAACTTGAAAAGATTTGTAAGTTCTTGGGCACATTTGCAAAAGTCACTAAGTTGTTTTCCGGGACATTGTACCCCACTTCCAACTTGTTTTTTCCTCAAGTTTGTGAGATTCAACAAGTTATTCAAAATGCGGTAAATGACCCGGATACGTTTATGAGTAAGATGGGAAGGAATATGGAATTGAAGTTTAACAAGTATTGGTCCGACCATAATAAGATTCTTGCTATTTCTGTGGTTATGGATCCAAGATATAAACTTAATGTTGTCGACTTTTGTTATACACGACTCTATGGGCCTAACTCTCGACAAATGCAGTTGGTTCGTGAGTCTTTGTTTAACCTCTTCAGTTTGTATGTGAAAGCCTATTCTATCTCGGAACCTATTGTTACACAAGGAAGTGATAAACCTCAAGTCTACAACACAATACACGAGAACAGTTTTTTGCAGGTATAATTAATTTATTTGTCTTTTTTATTTTTTTTTAGTTATTATTGTTCTTGATGTAAAATATAATTATAATCTTTATGGTGTAGGGCTTTCATGAGAGTGAGGAGTATAATAGTTCTACAACCCAACAAAGTCAGTTGGACCTGTACTTAGCGGAACCAAGAATGAAGATATCGGACAAGTTGGATGTTCTTGTCTTTTGGAAAGCTAACCAGTTTCGGTATCCAGAACTTTCAAGGTTGGCTTGTGATTTGTTATCTATTCCTGTCTACTGTCGCTTCCGAATCTGCCTTTAGTGTTGGTGGTAAAGTTCTTGATAAATATCGTAGTGCACTTTTACCCGAAAATGTTGAAGCTTTGATTTGCACCAATGATTGGATGTGTAGAAAGAAAGGTAACTTTTTACATATTAGTGTTAGTGTATGATTTGCACCAATGTTTGAATTTATTTATTCATTTTTATTTTTTGTGTTTGTCTAGACAAATTGGAACCCACGTATGAAGAGCTTACAGAGGACATACTAGAGGAGTTCAGGAAGGCGGAAGAATCAACTCAAAACTCAAATACTCTTGTTTGAAGGTAAACTCAATTAATATATTTATATTTAATTATTTTGTCTTGATTTATCATTTTTTTTATTATGCATGATAATTTGGTGGGTGATTTTTTATTAAACAAATTATCGCTACCCGCATTGGTTGTGTACGGTGCACTTTGATTTATTTATGAACCAATACAAAAATAGAGATCTCTATAGCCCGCCTATCAAAACTGTGTTGAGGGTAGTAATTAGTTGTGTCACAGTTCACCCTTAAGTTTCCTTATCTTTGCAACAAATGAAAGTAAGTTGTATGTCAGCAAGATTGAATCATAGATTTAACTGAATAAATTCCTTTTACACCTATAGTGATTGTGCTTGCTGCAAGATAAAACATGGCAGTGTCATTGCAAATCTCTTTTTCAGCCATATAGGGGCCTCCCCATTACACTTGTAATTTCTACCTCTTTTTCTTTTGTCTTCAGAAGGGCTTGCAATCCCTTCACTATTAGATGATGGCATTTATCATGATTCAATGAGGAACATCTTTGATGCTGCACATGAGCAATACTATGTATAAAGCCAAACATCTTTGATTACGTGTATTTATTTAATTGTGTTTGGTATTGGTGAAGGTCCAGAAGAAGGCTATGCCTATTGATGTAAGGAAAGTCACGTTGGCGCAGTCGAGGCAAACAGTTTCTTGGAAGGAAAACATGGATATGATCTGAATTATGGAGTTAATTTTGATGTAACAATAGTTTTGTTTTTGAGACATTCCCAGAGTTGTTCCTTCTCTTTAATTACTTTTAGGAGTCGGGTTCGACTTTTGATGCTAATTCTTGTTGTGGCAGTTAACTTGTTTTCAAATATTATCAAAGTTGTTCAATTTGTTTACTTATTTAGTAGAATGGATTATCTTTACAGTGCGTTTAATATCTGAAATCTGAAAGAAGGTATTGAAAATTATCAATATTTAATGAAATTAACATTTTCAAGTACAACTGTATTATTGGGTTTTCAGGTTGACCTGAACCTGACCTGAAAACCTGACGGGTCAGGTTCAGGTTTTGATTTTGAGTAAAAAAGAAGTGATCGGGTCAGGTTCAGGTTTTGGGGTTTAAACCTGATAACCCGACCGACCTGACCCGAACCTGACCTGACCCGACCTGATTGCCAACCCTAAGTAAAACCCCTCTATACCTGCATATTAGTACAATAAAACCCCTCTATAGGAATACTCTGTATAGGAATAACCTCTGCAGAGTCATAAAAAATTCCGGTCCAACTTGGGCCAGTTATAATTTTTTTTAGGTCCCATCTAAAAGAAAATTACCTCTACATAATTATATTTAAGTATATATTAACAAAAAAATATAGAGATTTTTGGACATACCTCCCCATTTTGAAAGTCGAAATTTGATACCCCCATTTGAAAAAAAAAATTAAGATACCCCCCCCCCCCCCATTTCAATATGTGGTGTTATCTTAGTCGTCCATCATAAAACTCACCTACGACTGTAAAGCTCTTCTGTCTTGAAATGGGGTATCTCAAGAAAAAAAAAATTAAATGAGGGTATCTCAAATTTCGACTTTCAAATGCGGGGGTATGTCCAAAAATCTCAAAAATATATTACATATTGAGAAATTTTTTAAAGAAAATATAAAATTTGAGACATTTAATATGTTTTTTGATTTTCTAACACTTCCCATCACTAAGTTAGTATATGTGCACTATATTTTGAAGCTATATTATTGTTTTAAAACTATACCATTATTGAAATTATGTAAAACTCTATTAAGTTATAACCTCTCTATAGTAATAATTTATTTTGGTCCCAAGAGCATGACTATAGAGAGGTTTTACTATAATTCCATTTTCATTAAAAAAAAATGCTTAAAAACTAAAATTGCCAACAATAAGCATTTCTTCGCATTAATATGGACTAAATATATGTACGAGACTACTATATATTTAAGTGTTAACATATTCACGACTCACCGAGTTTTTGATTAAACTCGACCCAATAAGATTTTGAGCGAGCCGAATTTTTGAACTCTGGTCTGAATGACCGAACTTTCAGTGCTTAAGGCTCGTTAAGTCATTCAGCCCAAACTTTTTCCAGAATGAAACACTAAGAATTATTTAACCAACTGAAAAGACTAACAGTCTTCTGATTTGATCTCTCTCTCTCTCTCCAGTCTCCACGCCTTCTCTTCTCCAATAGCCGCTCTCATCTCTCGTATTCCCAGTTTCAGGTTCCTCTCTCTCTCTCTCTCTCTCTCTCTCTCTCTCTCTCTCTCTCTCTCTCTCATTGGAATGATGTTTCAGTGAAGAAGTTCCATGATAGATTTCTTCTTCCCGTTCTAATCAGGTAATTAAGCATTAGTTTTTAACTGAACTTCATTGTTGATTTATGGTTCTTAATGCCATATTGAGAATCCCCCATTTTGAGAATATCCCTTTTGCATCGAGGTCTTTTACTCTACATAAGAAATTTGTTTTTGTATTCTTTTTGTACGCTTCTAATTGTATTGTCTTTGTTCTTAATATAAAAAGGAAAATCATATTGCCACCCCGACAGTTTACAAAGAGCTATCCCATTTTTTAAGTTCACCCCACCAAAAATATTATTCCTTTTTAGCCCACCAAGTCTACTATGAGCCACCCGACGAAATAAAATACCCTCCCTGGCTCTCTCCATCTCTTCATGTTCCTTCTCTCTCTCCTAATCTTCCATCGACAAGAACTACAGTAAGATCAAGTAAGTGCTTAATATTATTTGAAACCCTTATTTCAACTTTGAATTTATCATAAACATGTTTAATTGATTTTCAAATCAATACTGTTGTTTCTTCTCTTCAACATCTTAAATATACTTTTGTTACAAAAAAAAAAAAAAAAAAAAAAACCTTCCAGCTTTGTGTTCAAGAAATGCCTCAAAAACCTTCTATTAATTAAAAAACATAAAAAGAAGAAAGCCACCGCCGCCGCCACCACCTTCAAGAAAAAAGCCACCGCCGCCGCGATTCCTTGCAAGGTCATCTCTGCGATGACCGCCGCCGACCCCTAAAGCCACCAAGGCACCTTCACCTTCATCACCCCCATCACCCCCACGCCTCCTCTACCATCTCCCCCCGCTGCTGCTGCTTCCATGGCCGCCATTAATGGCCGCCGCCACCACCTTCTCCTTCCCCCCTGCTTCTCCCACCACCTATCGTCTTCATCTCCTTCCTCCTGCTTCTCTCCCCTGCTGATTCCTGCACCATCACCATCACCATCACCATCACCATCACCTAGCCTAAGATAGATCTCGATCTCTGCTGCCATCGCAAATCTGGCTTGAGCCGAGCCGAGCCGAGCCGAGCCGACCCAGTTCAGCTCAGCCAAGCCAGAAGCCAGAAAAAAAAAAAAAAAAAAAAAAAAGGAAAAAAGGGAAAAAATCACAAAAAAAAAAAAAAAAATTGGCTGCTTGATGGAGAGTATCCATTGTCCATTTCGGAATTTTGATGGATGCACCAATGGACCGTGTGGAAATGGATACAAAGCTTCGTACATCCCAACGCATGTTAAGAAAGATCACTTGAAGAGGGTTAATGACATCGACAGGCTGAGAGATGCGATCAAAGTTGATATAGGTTTATTTTCGTCGCTTGACAATACTTTGAAGAGGATGAACAAATGGATGTGTGGTGATTGTTTTGGTATCCATGCATCGACCATAAAATGTAAACATCCGGATGGTGCAGTGATCAAACCACCTGCGCGAAAGGAGACCGGTGAGTTAGAGTGCGCAATTGTAGGTATACAACCACCACAGCTTGTGCATGTTGATAATCCACCCGCACCTACAGCAGGAGGGGACACTGGTATCGATACTCACCTTTCTGTTGTTGCACCTTCTTTAGATGAGATATTACTTGATCGTATTTTCTGTAGACCTTTTCGCACAGTGAAAAGCATTCCACGTCCTTGCCGATTAGCATTCTCCTGTGCATTGAAGTCAGTCTTATATGAGGTTACTGCAGACCCCATGTCGACAGGGCCATGGGTTAGATTGCTCCTGCTTCCCTATTGCACATTGCAAGTGTTCCATCCGCAGAATCGCCAAGAGCGTCGTTCTGGTGCTCGGAAATATCTCCAGCAGAATCAGATTCTGCAGGCTCTCTCTATTTGGAACGAGCCTGGGGGTATATTTCGTCTGATTGAGAGGGTCACACACACAGAGCCTCCATTGGAACGACCATCTCGACAGTCCCAAAGCAAGAATGTACGACGGTGTTTGCAAAAGGTTGCAGACGGGCACTTTGCAGCAGCCGTGAAGGTGTTGGCATCATCAGGGGTTGCTCCGAACACTCCAGAGACGCAGCGGGCTTTAGAGGATAAACACCCGAAGCATCCACCACCATCTGTCCCCGACATTCTTTTACTCGAGTCACCTTTGTCAGTTGAGAGGGATGGGATATTATCATGCATCAGGTCCTTCCCCAAAGGGACGTCTTGTGGGCGAGATGGTCTCCGGGCCCAACACTTATTGGATGCTATGAGTGGGGCTGCATCCGCTGTAGCCACAGATCTTATGGAGGCCTTGACACCGGTTGTGAACTTATGGCTACAAGGTCGATGCCCACGGGTCTTGGCAGAGTTCATAGCTAGTGCACCGCTCACCCCACTTCTTAAGCCAGGTAACGACATTCGCCCAATAGCTGTGGGTATGGTTTGGCGCCGCTTGGTGTCTAAGATTGCCATGAGAGGAGTTTCTAAGGATATTGTCCCCTACCTCGAGGATTTTCAGTTTGGGGTTGGTGTGTCTGGTGGAGCAGAGGCAATTTTGCATGTTGTTAATCGGTTGGTTTGTGCCAACAAGGATGACACATCGCTTTCTATGCTGCTTGTGGACTTTCAGAATGCCTTCAACCTTGTTGATCGATTTGCTATGCTACGGGAGGTACGCAATCATTGTCCATCTATTGCTCTATGGGTCGAATACCTCTATTGTCAACCTGCTCGATTGTATCTAGGGTCTACTCATATCTGGTCAGCAGCTGGGATACAGCAGGGGGACCCTTTGGGGCCTCTTCTCTTTGCTTTGGTCTTGCATCCATTGATACACCGTATTCGGTCAGAATGCCACTTGGAGTTGCAGGCATGGTACTTAGATGATGGTACTCTGATTGGTAGCACAGAACATGTGGCTAGAGCTATTCGTATCATTCAGGAAAGAGGACCATCTCTTGGGCTCGTGCTTAATGTGTCTAAGACAGAGTTGTTCTGGGCTTCTGTTGATCCTGACTGCTCCTATCCAGATATCTTTCCGGTTGGTATATCATGTCCTCAGCGAGGGGTTAAGTTGCTTGGAGGGGCTGTAAGTACTGATGCATCATTTATTGTGGGTAATGTTCGTCAACGAGTGGATAAGACACTTCAACTTATGGACTTATTACCACAGCTAAAGGATCCGCAGTGTGAGTTGGCACTTTTACGTTCTTGTATGGGATTATCCAAACTCACTTTTGCTCTCCGTACTTGCCCCCCTGATTATGTTCAGGAAACAGCCGAATGGTTTGACCACAAGCTTCGTGCAGCCCTTCAAAATATTGTGGTTTCCGATGGCCCTGGTTTTGGCGATTTACAGTGGCGTATGGCAACCCTCCCATTGCGTATGGGTGGACTTGGTATCTATTGTGCCACTGATGTTATGAAGTTTGCTTTCGTAGCTTCACGTACGCAAACCAAGGATCTCCAGGACCACATTCTTCGAGGTTGTGACACTCCACCTATGGGTAATGTTTTCGATACTGCCATTGCTAGTTTACATCTTTCTATACCTGATTTTGATCTCAGTAATCTTGCTCCAACTGCTACCGTCCCCTTCAGACCCCAACATGTCTTGGCGGAAGCATACTACAACAAGATTAGTTCTGGTCTTGAGAGGGAATTTGAGTTGTCAGCTAGACAAAAAGCCGTGATTGGATGTGTACAGTCAGAACATGCCAAAGATTTTCTTCTTGCTATCCCGATGGAAGGGCTTGGACAACGCATGACGCCTGTAGAGTATCGTGCCATTCTTCGTTATCGATTGATGATCCCTCTATATTCAGATGGTGAGCTTTGTCCAGTGTGTAAGAAGAGTAGACTTGATGCTTTCGGGGACCATGCGGCCCATTGTAAGCATTACCCCGGCTTCAAGTACAGGCATGACCACGTTAAAGATATCTTGTGTGATGTGTTCTGGCGGGCTGGCGTACAGGTTAAGAAGGAGGCTCCTGTTAACTTTCTTACTGATCCTAAGGAAGGAAGATCGACACTACGTCCTGCTGATATTCTGGTCTACAACTGGTCGAAAGGTAAACATGTGTGTGTTGATGTTACAGGGGTGTCTCCGATGGTTGGGCTGAGTGCTGGGATTTTTGAGGTGGGGCTAGCAGCTAGCAATGCAGCAGCGGCAAAAGTGGAGAAACTGCTACCTGATTTTGATCTCAGTAATCTTGCTCCAACTGCTACCGTCCCCTTCAGACCCCAACATGTCTTGGCGGAAGCATACTACAACAAGATTAGTTCTGGTCTTGAGAGGGAATTTGAGTTGTCAGCTAGACAAAAAGCCGTGATTGGATGTGTACAGTCAGAACATGCCAAAGATTTTCTTCTTGCTATCCCGATGGAAGGGCTTGGACAACGCATGACGCCTGTAGAGTATCGTGCCATTCTTCGTTATCGATTGATGATCCCTCTATATTCAGATGGTGAGCTTTGTCCAGTGTGTAAGAAGAGTAGACTTGATGCTTTCGGGGACCATGCGGCCCATTGTAAGCATTACCTCGGCTTCAAGTACAGGCATGACCACGTTAAAGATATCTTGTGTGATGTGTTCTGGCGGGCTGGCGTACAGGTTAAGAAGGAGGCTCCTGTTAACTTTCTTACTGATCCTAAGGAAGGAAGATCGACACTACGTCCTGCTGATATTCTGGTCTACAACTGGTCGGAAGGTAAACATGCGTGTGTTGATGTTACAGGGGTGTCTCCGATGGTTGGGCTGAGTGCTGGGATTTTTGAGGTGGGGCTAGCAGCTAGCAATGCAGCAGCGGCAAAAGTGGAGAAACATGACGGAGCTTGTAGGGCTAACCAACATAGTTTCATCCCTTTTGCATTTGACACATTTGGATTGCTAGGCTCAGAAGCAGTTGAGCTCCTCAGGAGAGTGCAGAAGATAATGGATAGCAACGTTATGACTGCAGGTTCGAACGAATATGTATTTAGGAGAATCGGGTTTGCTATCCAGAAAGGACTTGCCGCGCAGTTTGTAGCGCGTTTGTCCTCTACTTTTGTGTAATTCGTTGAGCTTATCAATAAAATTTAATCTTTTTCAAAAAAAAAAAAAAAAAAAAAAATTATATATACTCTTAGAACGCCTAAAGATACACCGGAGCTGCGTGAGAAATTGTGAGTCTTCTCTATTCTTTTTTCTTCTTAATTGTCGATTATTAAGTTTTAATTTATGCGTAATTCTTTAATTAATTTCAAATTATGGTTCTCAATTGAACATTTTTATATGAAATTATCGAATTGAGCTTATTATAGTTATGCCATAGTGTCTATTGAGATTATTTGTTCGGAAAGTGTCTGTAAAGGAACAAAGTCGCAACAATTATCATCTTCTCTTAATATTGTATAATTGTAATATTTTGAGGCTATAATTAACAGTCATATTAATCCTATAACTTGTGTAATACATTGAAGTCATCAAAATTGAACCTCTGAATGCAACTTCACTTTTTGATCTAAGTAAGTATATTTCTGAAGTGAATTATCACCTGTTATCTTTACACGTCTTTAGTGATAGGTTGGTGTTCTAAGAAGGACTCTTCTTTTGCTGGTCCGCTTTCTTGGCCCTATCCAGCTCCAGTTCCTTTGGTTGAGATTGAGCCATAGGTAGTGTGTGTACCCTAGGTAAAAAACCCGACAGGTGTCACCGATAGCTGTATAAGAAACTAAATCGGGAGCACCTGAGCATTAGCCAGCCAGGCCTGGGCTATCGGGTAGGGCCCAACCCGGTCTCAAGAAGTCCACATACGCTCTGTGGACCTTGACCCACCCGATAGTCCGTGATCAATGGGTGGAGCCCCGGCTACTGTATAAGAAGTTGAACCGTGGGCTCCCATACATCGACCAAGCCCACCTCAGTCAAGTAGGCCAGGTCCGGCCCAGTAAAGTCCAACAGCGACAGAGGCTCATCCAAAGGCTTAGCATAGAAGCCCAGAGGACCTGGCCAGGGTGTATGCAATGAAGATTGGGCCTCCGGTCAGAGGATTCAACCCCAAGTTTTTGCTTCCAGACTTGGTCAATCCAAGTCCCAACAAACTGGATAAGTCCAGCAAGATTCCAGGGTAACATAACCCATTGTTCTAGCCCGCTGGAGAAGATAAAGGAAGATCCAAGTTGAACCAGAGCCTATCAGAGGATGCCACGTGGCAGTCATCCTAGTCAAAGGGGGTTCAAATCGAAGGGATAACCGCTCTGCAACATGCAAGTTATCTCTGCGGAAAGCATCTTCACAGTTGAACTACATGGGTTCATGGAGTCAAAACCGGAGGGGTGGTTGAGCTAGCCTCCTCCGGCCTACTACAAATACAGGAGTCCTTAACCTCCTGAACTACGAGTCTTTCATTGAGCAACTCCATTAGAGCTTAGTGGAGGCAGAGGCTTGATTCCAAGTTCATCTTCTTGGATACGTAGGCAGCCTGATCCTCGTCAGGTCCAGTCTCATTGTATACCCCCATCTAATCTCTGTCTATACAAGGATTTCATTATAACTGTTCGATTAATCAATACACATCTCGAGTTTGTGGATAAAAGTTTTGCACCCACACTTTTTGGCGCCCACCGTAGGGCTGAATCTCCCATCAGGTCCAGAGCGTTGCAAGGAATCTCGATCCAGCCATACTGGAGTTGCTGCAGCAATGGATGGAAGTAAGAGACGACCGACTCGTTCCAAGTTCCAACAATGGAATGAGCCAAATTATTGAAAGTCAGACCGATGACCTTTTTCCTTTATCTCCGGTCCTTGAGGCGACAGAGCCCGTGAATGAAGAATCAGTTCTTGCGAGCGAGAGCCATGATCAGGGCTCGCAACACTCTGAAAGCGGACAACCAGAGGCAAAAAACTTAGTGGTACAAATCACTAATGATCCTGGTAATCCGAATGCAGTCAACCAGACCGTCAGAATACCAGCATCACAAGATCCTGAACCATCCAAAGGAGCCGCTGTGAGAAGAGACGAGAGAACCTCTCCCCTGGCCACGGGAAGAGGTTACACCGACCAGCAGAAGGGGAAAGGCCCAGCGATCGAGTCTCCAATTGCAATCATCAAGCGGATGACCAGGGAAAATGCAGAACTGAGAAGAAAAAAGAGAACCAGGGCCGGAGATAGCCAGTCATCATCAGCCCCGTCTTCAAGTCCATTTCCTCAGAAGAAGATAAGGCCACGGTCAGGAAGTGACCGGAGTCTTACCCCTCATAGCCATGATCCCCGTCCTGTTTGGGATAGGCTAGCACCAAGGAGAGATAAGATGTCTATCTCCCCAGTTCAGAAACATCGCCGCGGACGTTCGAGAACTCCCGGACCACGTCATGGCCGCAGGATTACCCGCGGCAGGTCCGTCGAATAAGTCACTCCACCAGAAGGACCGCCCCGGAGGAGGCACCAGAGCATTCCTCGGCACGGCACAGTCAGAGGGGAAGGATCCCTAAAAGGGCCCACACCCGTCAGAGACAACCGCAGCTGAATGTGGAACAGATGAATTTACTCAAGCTGCAAGAGATGATCAACTTGGTTGTTTCCAACAAAGCCAGCCGGGACGAACAAATCAGAAGGTTAACTCTCTCAAGGTTGGTTGTTTCACCCTTGGTAGAAGAAGTCAGGACTCATATAGTCCCGACCGGCTTCGAACAGTAGCCCTTCGAACAATATGACGAGACGAGCGGTTGTCCGGTTAAGCATGTTATGAACTACAAAAATACCATGGCCATCTGGGACCATGATGACAAGTTACTTGCAAAAATGTTTGTTGCTTCACTCAAAGGCGAAACACAAACGTGGTATCAAAATTTGCCACCCGCATCCATCCACACATTCGTACAACTGGCTGAGTTGTTCGAGGAAAAGTACCGGTTCAATGTGAAGACTAAGAAGGGAGCTGAAGTCTTGTTTTCCCTGCAGATGGACCGGAGTGAAATACTCAAGAATTTCGCCCGGAGGTTCCAAACCTTATTGTCAGAAGTGCAGGACACATCTGATAGCATCAACATTCAAGCTTTCAAGTATGCCTTGAACAACAACCATAAAGAATTGTACCGGTCACTGGCAAGGAAGCCTCCATCCTCTGTTTCGGCCTTGCTCAAGAAAGTAGAAAGGTATGCTCAAGAGGAGGACGACCTTAAAGCTAGGAGAAAGAGACTTGTCCGAGGCCAAACCTCCGAGAAGCCGCAGAAGGCCAAGGAAGAAAGCTCCGGCAGGGATCGCAAAGAGGAAAAAGCCCCTGACAGAAACAAAGACAGGAAGGGGAAAAAACCAGCCCGACAACCAGACTGCCGGTTAGAAAAGTCTACCGGGGGTGAACGCAAAGAAAGGGAATTTACACCCCTGAGGTTCCCAATCGAGGAAGTATTCAAAAGATCAAGAATAAAGGGTTGCTTAACAAACCTGCCCCCTCTCCCGGCAGACCCAGAGGGCATGAGAGATAAGTCCAAGAAATGTGATCACCACAATGATTATGGTCACGAGCTGAAGAGCTGCAGGTCATTGAAGTATGAAATGCAGCGTCTGGTCGACGCCGGCCTCATCCCTGATATGGTGCAGACCAGAGCAGTCGAACAGGTAAAACCCGAAGATCGAATTGTATATGTCTGCCATGTACATGCACTCAGTTCTTCCAAGACAGAAAGGAAGAATTGTGCTCGATAAAAGCTCCGGTGGATAGGACATGTCCATGAAGTTGGACAACTCAACTTCAACGAAGGACAAACACTGAGTCCATTGTCCCCGGAGGTTTGACGTTCATCGAAGAAGACGAAAGGGGCGTGCATTATCCACACAATGACGCCCTGGTCATCACAGCATGGATTGGCGTCTATCGGGTCCGGTGAGTCATGGTCGACGCCGGTAGCACCTCCAGCGTCATGTTCTCATGTGCTTACAAAGCTATGGAGCTATCTAAGGGTTTCATCGAATCTGATGAGACTCCTATCTACGGGTTCAATGGGGAGCCGACACAGTCCTCTGGGCGGGTCTACCTGCCAATCACAGTGGGATTCAACACCATCAGATAGACTTCCTGCTGGTCGACTCCCCCTCCTACTACAATGTCATCTTGGGAAAGGATTGGATTCATTAGATGAAAGCGATTGTGTCCACCTTCTACCAAAGCCTCAAATTCCCGACTCCCAACGGAATTTGGAGGGTCAAGGGATGGCGTTCAAATGCCATCTTGATGCTGTCAAAGGAAAGTCCATCTCCAAAACCAAGGGGAACACCATCTTCCTGACAGACTCTCATCAGTAGCAACCAGTTTCCAGCAAGTCTGTTAAGGGGAAGCCATACATGAAAACCGGGATATCACCAGTGGTCGACGAGCTGGAAGAAGTTATAGTGGGATTGGAGTCCCACAAGACAACTTACATCTCTTCCGGCCTACCAAGGGCTGAGAAGGATCTCATGATCACTCAACTCCGGCAGAATCACCACATCTTCGCATGGAGTGTCAGCGAGATGCCAGGAATTGACCCTTTGGTCGCCTGCCATAAGCTGGATATCGACCCTCAGCACAGGTCGGTCAAGCAAAAACCAAGGCGAATGGCGCCAGATCAAAAGATGACGGTCAACGAAAAAGTCGATCGGCTGCTGTCAGTCAACTTCATCAAACCAGTCATTTACCCTACCTGGGTATCTAACATCGTGGCGGTCCCAAAGAAGAATGGTAAGATTCGAGTTTGCATCGATTTTACTAACCTTAATAAAGCATGTCTTGTGCACCCATATCTTTCCCCAGGATCACAGGCATGGTGGACGCCACCGCTGATTACCAAAGATTGTCCTTCATGGACGCCTACTCTGGATACAACCAGATTCCACTTCACGAAGAAGATCAGAAACATATCGCATTCATCACCGCCCGGGGGCTTTACTGCTACCGGGTGATGTCGTTTGGTTTGAAGAACGCCGGAGCAACATACCAGAAGCTGGTCAACACGATCTTCAGCGAGCTCATAGGCCGGACCATGGAAGTTTACATAGACGACATGGCCGTCAAAACCAAGGAGAAAGACAATCATTTGCGAGATCTGCAGCAGACATTCGATATCCTAACACAGTAGAACATGAAGCTGAATCCAGCCAAATGATCTTTCGGTTTTTTTTTCTGGCAAGTTCCTTGGCTTCCTTATGACCAACTGGGGCATAAAAGCCAATCGAGATTAGATTCGGGCAGTCTTGGAGATGCCCGCCCCAAAGATAGTGAAAGAATTCCAGAGACTAACCGGAAGGTTAGCCGCTCTCAACAGGTTCATCTCCCGATACTCATACCGATGCAAGTCATTCTTCAATGCAATCAAAGCTAATACGGAATGGAAGCCTTTGACGAAATCAAGGCATATCTCACTCAACCTCTGGTCCTTACAACACCACAAACCGGATAACCAGTCGACATTTATCTGGTTGCGTCCAATATAGCAGTTAGTACAGTCATATTTGTGGAAGAACCGGAGGAGAAGCCAATCTACTTCATCAGCAAAGTGTTGCAGGGAACTGAGACAAGGTATTCAAAAATCGAAAAAATCGCCTTCGCCCTGGTACATGCAGCCAGGAGGCTAAAGCCATATTTCTAACGGAGGGCAGTTGTAGCGACCCGACCTATATTACCACCGATATTATCCCAACTTAGCCACTGCGGACGTCCGACAGTATGGTGTTTTATGGGTAGCAGCCTGCTTCCCAGGAGGTCACCCATCCTGAGATTACTCCCACCTGAGCACGCTTAACTCCGGAGTTCTTTCGAACGTTGAAGTCAAGTGAGCCCAAAAGGCCTCGGCGATATTATATGACGGATCTATACCTATATTCCAATGTCAGGACATCCTCCTCTCACGTGTCGTAGGACCTACCCCTTGGCAAACCACATGCCGACCCGAGGTATTACAATCCCACCACCTTAGATGAGAGCTGTCCGACGTTCCCTGCCTTTCGCAAGACGAGTACCCGACGCAACCGTCACCCCTTCCTGGGCTAGACGCCTTTCCAGCATACTCTCCTACCCTCGACAGGTGAACCGTCGTCGGCTCTGATACCATTTGTAGCGACCCGACCTATATCACCACCGATATTGTCCTCACTTAGCCACTGCGGACGTCCGATAGTGTGGGGTTTTATGGGCAACAGCCCCTTGCGAGACGAGTAGCCGGCGTAACCGTCACCCCTTCCTGGGCTAGGCGCCTTTCCAGCATACTCTCCCACCCTCGACAGGTGAACCATCGTCGGCTCTGATACCATTTATAGGGACCCGACCTATATCACCACCGATATTGTCCCCACTTAGCCACTGCGGGCGTCCGATAGTGTGGGGTTTTATGGGCAACAGCTTGCTTCCCAGGAGGTCACCCATCCTGAGATTACTCCCACCCGAGCACGCTTAACTCCGGAGTTCTTTCGAACCTTAAAGCCAAGTGAGCCCAAAAGGCCTCGGCCATATTATATGACGGATCTATACCTATATTCCAATGTCAAGATATCCTCCTCTCACGTGTCATAGGACCTACCCCCTCGGCACACCACCTACTGAACCGGGGTGCTACAACAGTCAAAGTCTATACTGAGTTCAAGCCTAGGAAATTAAAGCTCTTGGAAAACAAGAAGAATCTAATCGGCTTGGAAAAAAATCTTCATGGTAACCACCAGAGGACAGAAAAAGAAGAGAGATGAAGAAGTTTCACAGCCCGGCACCGGGCTGAGCACACAAAGCGAGCCAAATCCTCCATCTCAGGGTCAGACGTAGGACCCACCGGAATCACAACTTGAAGGCTGGAATCCTTGCCTCACCAGAGGCCGGATAGAAGCGATGCCACATTCGACGGCGTCGGACGAACCGGACCCGTCAGAATTACCGCTTTCACATGTTCATATCGATTTGGAACTCGCACCGGAGGAACCAATTGAAGACATTCCAGACAACCTGAACTCTAAAGTAGACAGAATTGATGCCGAGTTGCAGTCCAGCAACGGTCAAGACTGGAGGAAGCCATACATCAACTTCCTCATCCACCATTTGCTTCCCGAAGATCCAAAACTATCAGCCAAAGTTAAGAGGGATGCATGGAAATTCACTATCATCCTGCACCGGAAGTCACACGGGCTATACATGAAAAGCCATGGCTCCGGGGTCTTGTTCAGGTGCCTTACTCCAGAACAATGCTTGATCATACTAGAAGAGATCCATGTTGGGATATGTGGCAACCATTCCGGGAGCAGAAATCTAGCACAGAAGACAATGATCCAAGGATACTGGTTGCCGCACATGATGAAAAATGCCAAGAAGTTCACCCGGGCATGCGTCCCCTGTCAGAAGCATGCCCCGATCGGCCATGCCCCGGCAAATGAACTGCACCCCATCCTGAGCGCGTGGCCTTTCACCAAATTGTGACTAGATATCGTGGGACCACTCCCAAAAGCTCCACACTCAGTCAGATTCCTATTGGTTACTACAGATTATTTCACCAAATGGGTTGAAGTCGTAGCACTTGTACAGGTATGCGCCTCTGACGTTAGAAGATTTCTGTGGAAGGATATAATCTGCAAATTTGGAATTCCCCAAGAGCCAGTGTCAGATAATGGAAAACAGTTTGACTACGATAACATCTGGCTGTTCCGCAAGTCCTTAGGGATCAAACACAATTTCTCGGCCCCATACTACCCTCAGAGGAATGGGCAGGCAGAAGCATCCAACCGGGTCATCTTGAATACACTCAAGAAGCGACTGGATAAAGCAAAAGGCAACTAGGTAATGCAACTCTCGGGGGTCTTATGGGTATACCGGACCACCCCAATGAGGTCCACCGGTATGATACCCTTTCAACTTACCTTTGGAACAGAAGCGGTAATGCCAATAGAACTGCTAGCTCCGACAACTCGTACTGATGCAGTCCTTACCGGAGAGAATGAAGGAATCTTAGCAAGAGAAAAAGCCATTCTTGACGACAAGAGAGAACAAGCCCTGCAACACCTCCTTCGGTACCAGGAAACTATCGAAAAAGGATATGACAAGCGACTCGTAGATCAAGTCTCCACTAGACAGACATACTGCGAAAACTCTGTCCAGACCATGGAACGCTTTCCACTTCAAGAAATTCTACAAGTACTGTACTCCATTTGATGATTTCAATAAAAATTCGTTCCCGCAAGAATTTGAGTACGGTGTATTATTTACTGCTGAAATTCCTGGTGCAAGATCAAGTCTCCACTAAGGTCCAGGATGCCCGGACCTAGCTTCCAATCCTGGTTAAGTCCTAAATGCAGAGTTATGCTCCTTTTAGGCCCAAGACGCCCGGACCTAGCTTCCGGTCTTGGAAATCAAGGATGTCAGGGATCAAAACCCCATCCAGCCCAGGATGCCCGGACCTAGCTTCCGATCCCGGCTAAGTCCTAAATGCAGTGTTATGCTCCTTTTAGGCCCCAGACGCCCGGACCTAGCTTCCGATCTTGGAAATCAAGGATGTCACGGATCAAAACCCCATCCAGCCCAGGATGCCCGGACCTAGCTTCCGGTCTTGGAAATCAAGGATGACAGGGAATAAAACCCCATCCAACCAGGATGCCCGGACCTAGCTTCCGATCCTGGCTAAGTCCTAAATGCAGAGTTACGCTCCTTTTAGGCCCGTGACGTCTGGACCTAGCTTCCGGTCTCGGAAACCAGTTTTAAGAGCGAGGTTATCCACTCTTAAAAACCGGGGCTGTTAGGCAAACTAGCATGCCCCCAGATCAAAGCTTGCAATACAGGGATGAATTCCCTCTGAGCATCAAGCCATGGACCACCATGAAGTCAGCGAGAAAAAGAACTGTTATCGTCCCAAGGAAAACTCCTTACAACGATAAGGCGGCGAGGGAGATAGGCAGTTGTAATAAATGCTGGAACTAAGGTAAAGATATCTAACAAGATGTTTTTGCACGACAAGATATCTAACAGAAAAGAAGGTATACAAGAGGGAGTCCCCCGGCAACAAAGACAGGAACCTTTTTACAAAAAGTTGACCGAGTTAATGTTGGGAAGAAGGATCGGAGCCATCACCGCCCTTCTTCGCCTTCTCCTTCTCCAGCTGGTCAAGGAGCTGCTGGTAGGCAGCCTTCGTCAGCCGAAGTTCTTCAGCAGCCCGGTCATACCCCACCTCCTTGAGGGAGAGACGTCGGTCCAGCTCCAGCTTCTCTCGGGTCAGCTTCCCGCAAGTGGCTTCCAGCTCTTCTATGGAAGTCTTGGCATCCTCCACTTTCTAAAGAGCAGTGGTCAGGGTGAAGTCCAGGTTGTGGTAATCCATCGCCATAAACCGTTTGTCCTCCTCTAGAGCCCACCGATCGCTGTTTGCCCTCGTCAGGTCTTTCTCGAGCTGACGATTCTCAACTCTTAGGCGCTCCAGATCCTCCAAGGCAGAAGGTCGGGGTCTGACACTCAGGTCAAAGACCCGGGCCATGGCAGCTTGCGTCTGACAGACAAGAGGAACATGAATCAACATACAGACATATACAAATCTAAAGCCAGAACTCAAAGCAGAAAATTATACCGCAATCAGGTTTTGAGCCGCTACCCTCATCGCCCGGTCGCGAGAAAGGCGGTTGTAATATGCCTGGCCTTTCGGGAGCAAGTTCTGGAAGATTTAGTCAAAGGCAGTGTGGATGTTCATGATGTCGGAGTCCCCAATCGACATCGTCTCCCCATTCAGAAATGCAGGATGAATGGTGAACGCCGGCAGTGGAAACTCCGGGGTAGCCCAGTTGCACATTTGGGCCAGTGGGCAGGTCAGTGTATGGGACCTGGTCACCCCACCCATAAACCGAGGCTTCATCATCAGCAGTGCCCGACACGATAAACTCCACCTCAGTCTGGACGTCCTCGACGACCAGAACATCCTTAACAGGGACGCGGGAACCACTACCAATCCGGGTATTCCCCGTCACCGGTCCCCTCAGCGCCCGAGGGATGGCATCCTCCCTTCTCAGGCGCACAGCCTCCCCCTGGTCAGTAGGGGAGGAAGAAACAACTCCCTTCGAGCCCTTAGTAGACTCATCTACGACAGTCTTGCCCCTCGGATCAACCGGGGCAGGGGACTGTATAGAAACAACTTCTACAGCAAGAGGCGGGGAAGGACTTACCTCCACCGAAGCCTTAGCTCCAGCGTCTCCAGCACTGAGGGAGTCCACTTCGTCTGGTATACCCCCCGAGATCACAGTTGGCTCACCTCCCTCAACAGCAGAGGTGACCACCGTCTCCTCGGACACACCTCCCACCATCTCCGGCTGGGCCAGGTTATCCACCTCAGAATGTACCTGCACCGGGGTAGGAAAAAATCCCTCAGTAGCCGATTCACCAGACCCACGGGGAAGCAGAAGTCCGCTATCCCTCGACATCAGGCTTGGATCACCGGCGGAGTCAGATGAACCATAAAAAATGTGTGGTCTCCTTCGGCGACCCAAGGCAGGGTTTGAATGACAAACGAAGCTAGTGTCACTGACCTGGACATCCCCGACAACTGGGATAACTTCCGGCAGGGCGTCCGGCATGAGCTCGTTAAAAGGAGATCTTCCCCCGACTGGAAGAGCCTCATCGGGCCAGTCGTTCATCTCCCCCCTGCAGATCAACAACCTCACTCTCAACCGGAGGCTCCTCTTCAACACTAGGGTCTATGCTCTCTACAGTGGCAACACCCTCACCAGAGCTGGACTCTACCTCCACGACTTGCGAAGGAGCCGGTAGGGCTGCAAGCTTGGCCGGGAAACGAATGTGTGTCACTATCTGATCAGGGAGTTTCAGGTCCCGCAGGTTTGCCGACAGATTGAAAGAGCGCTCAATGTTGCCTTCAGCCGCAGAGGAGTCCACCCCCGCTGGCAGAGACACTTGAAGCTGACGTTTCCCTGCAAACACGAGCATGGAACTGTTTCGGAGCCAGAGCTCAGCAAACACGCAAAACATAAGGGAAAAAATGAAAGCAAGATCAGATGCATGCTTACCTATAAAGTCCCGCGACACCTGGATGTTGTGGTTAGACGACCACCCTGACACCCAGTAGCAGGGCTCGAATCAGTTCCCATAGTGATTGGGAAGCCCAAACAGCCTCCGGGCAGTACGCCAAGAGATGGCGTAGAAGCAACGCTCTTTCGTCACCCGGGTGACCGGCTTCATGAGCAGGAGCATCTCGACCGGGCCAAAGGGAACCTGGAAGTGGAGGACAATCAACCCGATCCGACGCACGATTATCCAGAAGGACATGTGCATCTGACCTAGCAGGATTCCCCACCACGACAGCAATCGCAGAATCGAAGAATGTAGCGGTAGCTGCAGCCTGCATGCCATACATGACCTGATAAAGACTTACCGCAATCAAGTTGCCGGATCAGCAACCATCAGAAATTGAGGGGTGCGAGCCAAACCGAACCCCCCTCCAACCGAGCTGCTCCTGAACCTCCGTCGCGCTCATCCGCTCGAGTTCAGGATTCCGAGGGAGGTTGGAGGAAGCTTGCCACCTCCTCCTAGGCCTTTCCGTCGAAGGCTCAACAGTATCTAAAAGAGCCACCTCCGCCACACCAGCAGGCGAAGGAGGTCCAGTTGCCAGAATGTTGCTAGTTCCGCCCTCACCTGCGGCGGGACGGGGAGCCGAGTTCTGAGGCTCCTCGTTGCTGCTAGAGCTCAATACTAGAGTTCTCTTCATCTTCGGGAGGTAATTCACACAGATGTCACCGGAATTTGGAGTATTCAGAACCTAGGGTTCCAGCAGAAAGCGAAATGGAAATGACGAAGAATAAAGATAAAGAGAGTGAAGGGAATGCCCTTCTCTCTTTCGAGCCTTCCTTTTATAAGGGAGAGCCCATGGTCCACCGGCTAATGGAATTCCAAGTTCCTTTAATGGATTCCCCATTAAGATCATTAAACCCACTGGTTTAATGACTCGATCAATGAAGAGTCACAAGCTTTCACTGGAAGTTGAAGCTGTACATTTTTCCGCCAACAAAAGAAGATTTAAAGAAGATGAAGTGGGCCCCACTTAACACAGTCAGCTGGGGCCTATATCGCACAATCATCTAGGACCCACGTTATGCGATCAATCGAGATCCATTCAGCAATGCAGATGTGGGGTCCACATGTCCAGGTCAGCGACACATGTTTCTTTAGCTTACCACAACTGGAAGTTAACCGGACCTATCTACCGGAGCTCAAGACAGTGATAAAAAAGAAATTATTTTATTACGAAAAGTGTGATATGGGGTGCACCAAGTCCCCTACATAGTGCGATCGGAACTGAATTATATCAGAGGGGGAGACGGAGGATTCGGATCAGACCCCTCCGGCGAGTCAGGAAGGCCATACTTGGCCTTGGCATCAGCATACACTTCCTTCCACGAAGAAACCGCAACAGCATCAATCTTGCCCCCCCATCCGGGCAAGCTCAGCGGAAGCAGATTTCAGCCTTTCTTTGAGGCACCGAATTTCCTTATCCTTATCTCTGATTCGGCCCTCATGGCGCTCCTCCCACCGGCACTGGGCTTCTATGAGTTCGACCACTTGTGCCTTCAAACTGTTTACACGACTAAGGAGATGCCTCCGGTACTACTCCCGATTGTCACCAACGGAATTGGAATCGGAATGCCTAGCCGCCATGGAAGATGAGCAAGAGGAGAAAAGAGAGAAGTTTAACTCAGCAAGAGTGAACACCTCCCTATATAACCCCACAAAGGTTAAAAACGTCGGGCGAAGTGCTTCCCGAGAAGCAACGGTCTCCCATGGACCGACAGTCAACCTGCCAAACTCAAGACAAGAGAAGACAAGAAAAGCAGAGGCACTGATTATGGGGAAAGAATTTTTATTGATGAATAAAAATCAAAGAAGAGGGAACTGCTCCTCAATAATGGTGCGACATAAACTAGTCTGCCAAGACATTCCGCGAGGCGGTAGGAGGGGAAGTAGTAGCCTGATCCCAGCTAGCACCCCCGGCCGCAGCATTGCCAAGGATCCAGACCTTCTCTTTCAGTTCCTGAATTTGATCTTCGGCCTATTTAAGCGAATCTTCGGAAAGTCGGAGATCCCGGCGCAAGGATGCGATAATGTCGTCTCGCTTCTTGAGAGACAGCTTCATGTCATGCTCCAATCGGACAACCTTCTCCAGGTTCTTTTCTTGGGCCTGCACATGGTTGAACACATGTTCCACTTTGAGGTTGAATGCAATGTGAGCTAAGTCAGCAGCCCGGTTGTCAGCCATTCTTCAGTAGAAGCTTCAACAGCAGGAACAACAATAGATACTGGAGAAAGAGAAGTGGATATCCTTCTACACCTCCGGTTTGCTATTTATAAGAGGAAGAAATAAACTCTTGTCCTTGATCCAAAGGATGCAGAATCGTCATCAAGAGTCGTATCAAGGAAGGAATCCTCCAAATCTCAACAGCCGGGGAAGATATTTCGAAGATCTTTCCCAAACAGATTTTCTACTTGACAAAGAGTGGGCGATGTGTGTACCCTACGTAAAAAACTCGACAAGTGTCACCGATAGCTGTATAAGAAGCTAAATCGAGAGCACCTAAGCATTAGCCAACCAGGCCTGGGCTATCGGGTAGGGCCCAACCCGGTATCAAGGAGTCCACATACGCTCTATGGACCTTGACCCACCGGATAGTCCGTGGGCTCCCATACATCGACCAAGCCCACCTCAGTCAAGTAGGCCAGGGCCAGCCCAGTAAAGTCCAACAGCGACAAAGGCTCATCCAAAGGTTTAGCATAGAAGCCCCGAGGACCTGGCCAGGGTGTATGCAATGAAGATTGGGCTTCCGGTCAGAGGAGTCAAGCCCAAGTCTTTGCTTCCAGACTTAGTCAATCCAAGTCCCAACCAACTGGATAAGTCCAGCAAGATTCCAGGGTAACAGAACCCATTGTTCTAGCCCGCTGGAGAAGATAAAGGAAGATCCAAGTTGAACCAGAGCCTATCAGAGGATGCCACGTGGCAGTCATCTTGGTCAAAAGGGGTTCAAACCGAAGGGATAACCGCTCAGCAGCATGCAAGCTATCTCTGCGGAAAGCATCTTCAAAATCGAAGGGGTGGTTGAGCCAGCCTCCTCTGGCCTACTATAAATACAGGAGTCCTTAACCTCCTGAACTACGAGTCTTTCACTGAACAACTCCATTAGAGCTTAGTGGAAGCAGAGACTTGATTCCAAGTTCATCTTCTTGGATACATAGGCAGCCTGATCCTCATCAGGTCCAGTCTCATTGTATACCCCCATCTAATCTCTGTCTATACAAGGCTTTCATTGTAACTGTTCGATTAATCAATACACATCTCGAGTTTGTGGATCAAAGTTTTGCACCCACAGGTAGTAAGACAGGGCGAACTCCAGCTCCACCTGTGATTGATTCCCCTCTTTTGCCCGCCTTTCACCGACCACTAAGGTGGATGGAACTCTCGACTTAAGGCTTTCGTTCGGTTAAAAAGATCCCCCTCGACTAGTGATTAGGCTCGTCTCATATGAGAAATCGGGCAAGACAATGTAGTCCACTTCCAAGCCATCCCTTACCCTTAATTATCCTGCGACTAACTCAACCCGGCTCCATTATAGCCATATAAAGGTTGAATGATTTATGGTGGTGTTTATGGATGACTTTTCCATATATGGTTCGTTTTTTAAGGAGTGTCTTAGTTATATTTTCTTGGTTTTTCAGCGTTGCATTGAAGAGAATTTGGTTCTTAATTGGGAAAAGTGCCATTTCATGGTTAAAAGAAGAATAGTTTTGGGTCATGTAGTCTCTCCTGAGGGTATCCAAGTTGATAAAGCTAAAGTAGATCTTGTTTTATCTTTGTCTATTCCTAAGTCTATTCAGGAAATTCGAGCCTTTCTAGGCAACGCAAGATTCTATCGACGCTTTATCCAAGACTTTTCAAAGAAAGATCGCCCATTAACCAATTTATTGCTTAAGGATGCACCTTTTGATTTCACAAAAGAACGCAAGACTGCCTTTGAAAATCTTAAGACCGCCTTTACGACTGCACCCATCATTAGGCCACCTGATTGGAGTAAACCCTTTGAGCTGATGTGCGACGCGTCAGACTTTTCTGTCGGGGTTGTTTTAGGTCAACGTCTAGATGGTAAGCCCCATGTCATATATTATGCTAGCAAAACTCTTAATGATGCTCAACGTAATTACACTACGATTGAGAAAGAACTGTTAGCCATAGTATATGCTTTTGATAAGTTTCGTTCCTACCTTTTAGGTTCCCGTACTGTCATCTTCACGGATCGTGTTGCCCTTAGGTTCCTGATCTCCAAAAAAGAAACTAAACAACGCCTTATTCGTGATTATGTTGCTTCAAGAGTTTAAAATTGAAATTAAAGATAAAAAAAAAAAAAAACCGAAAATGTAGTAGCCGACCACTTGTCTAAACTCGACCGTCCTGAGGATTCTAGTGTCATTTCTGAGAACTTTTCTGATGAGCTTCTTTTTGCCATATCGAATGTTCCATGGTTCGCAGATATAGTTAACTACTTGGCTAGCAATAAGTTTCCAAGTTATTGGAACAAGCAAGACAGAGCCAGATTCCATGCTAATGCCAAGTATTATTTCTATGATGACCCTTATCTTTTTAAGTACTATCCTGACCAAATTATTCGTCGTTGTATTCCCAACTGGGAGCAACAAGAGGTCCTTAAGTTCTGCCATGAGCATGCTTGGGGTGGACACTTTAGTGCCAAAAAGAAAACTGCTAAAGTATTGCAGTGTGATTTTTATTGGCCAACTCTCTTTAAGGACGCTCAAATACATTGTACTGTCTGCACTCGTTGTCAACAATTAGGAAAAATCACTAGGCGACACATGATGCACTTATAGCCAATTCTTCCTATAAAAGTTTTTTATATATGGGGCATTGATTTCATGGGTCCTTTTCTGGTTATCATGGTTTTTTGTACATTCTAGTCGCAGTAGACTATGTTTCAAAATGGATCGAGGCCATTGCCACAAGGCACAACGACCAAAAAACTATAGTAAATTTTATCAAAGAGTACATTTTTGCCCGATTTGGCGCTCCCCGTGCGATCATCAGTGATGGAGGGAGCTATTTCTGCAATAAAGCTTTTCAAAAACCCATTCAAAAGTTTGGAGTAACTCACAAAGTGGCCCTTGGTTATCATCCACAAACCAATGGCCAGGTTGAGATTTCTAATAGAGAGATTAAAAACATTTTGCAACAGTTGACCCTAATAAGTTGATTGGTCTTTTCGAGTGTGTGATGCACTATGGGCTTATCGTAATGTTTTTAAAACTTCCATAGTCATGTCTCCCTTTCGTTTTGTATTTGGAAAACCTTGTCACCTACCTGTCAAGCTTGAGCACCGAGCCTTCTGGGTAATGAAAAAGCTTAATTATAATCTCGATCAGGCGGGTAAGAGGAGAAAACTCCAGCTTTCTGGGCTTGAGGAACTTCAGAATGGGGCTTATGATCTTTCCAAGTCCTATAAAGCTAACATGAAAAACCTACATGATCGTCAGATCTTACGTAGTGATTTTCAAATTGGAGACAAAGTTTTACTTTGTAACTCTTGTTTGCATTTGTTTCCTGGTAAACTACAGTCTCGTTGGTCGGGTCCCTTTGTTGTGTCTGCAGTAACTCCTTATGGTGTTATTACATGTGTTAACCCTACGGACGGTATTGATTTTCAAGTCAATGGTCAACATTTTAAGCATTTCCACGAATTAAGGTCCCCTGAAGTTGAGGAAACTCTCCTAAAAGACCCTACCTATTTAGACTGACCCTTGACCTGCTGGTCGGGTCCCTTTGTTGTGTCTGCAGTAACTCCTTATGGTGCTATTACATATGTTAACCCTGCGGACGATTTTGATTTTCAAGTCAATGGTCAACGTTTTAAGCAATTCCACGAATTAAGGTCCCCTGAAGTTGAGGAAACTCTCTTAGAGGACCGTACCTATCTAGACTGACCCTTAACTTGCTGGTATCCGGACCCTCTCTTGCTCTTTTCCTGTTGTCTCTTTTGAAAGGTGTGGTTGAAAGTGCCGGGACCATTAGTCCACGAACTCTTACTGGCTGAGTATAATTGATCCAGTGCACGCTTTTCTCTTGAGCGTCATCACCGAACAGATCTGTTTTCCGCTCTGCTTGTGTGTGGGGAAATCAATTCCCATCTTAAGTCTCGAGTATCTGACTTTAAAAGACTCTTTGTTGTATCTTAGACATCAGAATCTCGCGCATTCTACTCTAGCGTTTTATCTTTCCTGTATCTTTATTTTTTAGTAGCGTTTATCTAGGGAGTGAGTTTCATGTTTGTCCTCCTGTTTATCTAGGGAGTTCGAGTCTGCCAAGGTTTTTTTGCCTTGGTTTCTGTGTTGTTTTCTCGATTTTTGCGTTGGTTTTTGGTATTTTTCTTCCTCTTTTTTTAATGGTTGACGTCCAGAATGAGTTGTGGGTGCCAAATGGTATGGATATTGTTCCTGAGATGGATTTTTCTGGTAGAGTCTAGGCATTTCCCAAAACAGATTGAGGTACATGTCTATATGTTAGATGCGTTATTTACATATGTTCTTGATCAAATACCCTGACAGTTAGTTAATTATATATGTAAGTTTACAACAAAATGAAAAAGGTTGCAGTATTGCAGACCAGAAAATGAAAAGGGTTGTAGAAGACATAACAGATTATGCATGTTCAAGTCAAAGCAATGTTGTCCAAGATGTTCACAATATGGTAAATATCCAAGTTCTATTATATATATTATCTTCAGTTCACTCAAAGGGTACTGAAGTCAAAATCTCAAGTGCATGTAATGTGTCGGTTTGCTCATACTAACAATACATTTTGTACATCTATTATAGGGAATATCCCCATCAATAAATGTAGTCCATTTAGAATAAGTAGATGATGTAGATGTGACTTCTAGCCTTGCTAAGAGTAAAAGAAGCCGCAAGAAACTGTGATGCTGGTAGCGGATGAACAAGGCCTCGACTTTAAAGATCATGTGGAAACAATGAAAGATGAATGACTAGGTATGGCATACTTATTATTCTATTAATATTATATTATACTATCTATATTAATGACTATGTATGAGTGTATGACATACTTATTATTATTATAGGAATTTGTATATTTATGGCTGAATTTAAATGTGCATACAGAGATTATAGATCTCATATGCTTTGCGTAGTGTCAATTTTGCAATGCAGATCAGACAATACCCAAGTGATATGTCGTTCGAAATGTCTAAGTACTTCTGCTTCAGAGGATTAACTTGACAAGTTACTTGACAAGTTGGTCATTTATGTAGGGCATCCTTCTTCCCATTTCTCTGCTATATACTATACAAGTCTCTGGTGGTCATTTTCAGTGGATGGAGTTCGTACGGAATGTGTTCCTTGCCTTCTATCCATTTTCTGTTTCCATACTGTATAAGTTCTTGCTGGTCATTACTCAAGTCACCGGATCCATATTGCACAAACTCTACTGCTTGTTTATAATGGACGGAGTTGTACCCACCAAAATCTTAAGTGTTTCGTTGTAAGCGTATTGACGCTGCTAAAAAAGATTGTGGAATGGCTGAAGGGAATTTTGAATCTTATTATTTTTTTACTATAATTAAAAAATTGTAAACATAGTTGTTCATTGTACAAAATACAAGTGTAATGGATGACCAACAACAAACATTACAACCTTCTTCTACCTCGTTCAGTTTCTGCACTTCTTCTTCATACCTTAGTTTTGGAATTTCTTCTTTACTACTACTTCCCCTTCATTTGGATTGGCCACTACAAATTCATCATCATGAGCTGCTACTATTCCCGTTGCTTCAACATCTCTCTTTGGATCTAATTTCGCTTCAGCCTTCTCTGCTACTGCATTTGCTTCTTAAAATTTTTTATACGGTCAAACATATGTTGACCAAGTTAACCTTTTGTTGACCGTTAGTATTGACGAAGCTGGGACGGAATGGTGACTAAGCTCAAATTAAAAAAAAGTGGTGACGTTGAGCAAATTTGCCCCAAAAAGTGGTGACCAAACACCAATTTTCTCTTCAATCAATTATTTGCTTAAAACTTTTAATACTTCCTGTTTTTATACATTTAAAACACACAGATTATTAGTCTTTATTACTAACAGAAAATCAGTTTTTATTCGAAACTTAAACAAAAAATTTCAAACAGTACATCATGACTATTACTCTTATCAAATTATTATTACAAGCATCCTGTCCAACGGACGAGCTCAACAGCTAGTGTTCCATTAAAACATTCACACATATTATTCTCAACAGCATCACACACAGTCATAGTTTTAAAGAAAGCCCTAGACCAATACTTAGGATCTTGGTGTATAAGGTGGTCATGTGCTAAAGGAGAAACAACTTTGGTTTCATCCATGACTGTGTAGAACTCACCTATGTACAAGTAGTGAAACATGGTGTAAAAATACAAGAATAAACAGTAATGAAACATATAAGCAGTAAAGGTATTCTCAAGTACATACCTGGTGTACAAGTCTTTGATGCCTTCCAGAAAAGCCCTCTTAGTTGTGCCCCACTATATTTCTTCCTAAAATTTGCATAGATGCCTTGCACAATTTTTGTGCTCTGCATAGGGTAATAGTTTGTGAATGACAACATCAAGTCCCTTCTGTTAATCAATAATTATAGTGTAGTTAAGACCTTGTCCTTGTCCTATACCCAAGTCCTCCATCAAATTTCCAAGAAACCAACCCCAACTATCTTTGTTTTCAACTTGTACAACTATCCAAGCAATGGGGAACATCTGATTGTTCCCATCTCTTCCCATTGCTGTAAGTAATTCCCCCTTCACACACCCCTTAAAGAAAGCACCATCTAGACCTATGACAGATCTACAACCTTCTTTCCAACCATTGTTTATTCTTATTGAAGCCACACATATACATACATTTGAACCTAGGTGGTGACTTTGGAGTTGTTCTTGTGACACATATCTTGATAGTGCTGCCTGGATTCTTTTTCAACACCTTATTAGCATAATCCCACAATCTAGTATAATGTAACTGCAAATTAAAAGTAAAAGTTAATTAAAAGAACCTTAATTAAACAATAGTTAATTACAAAAAAAAAAATAATTATGTGGTGTACCTCCAAATCATGCTCAACATTTCCCAAAGCCATCTTCTTAGCTTTGTATACTTATGTGATGCTTACATATATTTTATACTCCTTCTTTATATCATTCTTAATCTCCCTCAACTTCCATGTGGGATTCTCCAAGATTTTTGTCATGATACAACTTAGCCCACCATGCTGAATTAACAATCTTAATATAAAATTTCGTGGAACACTTATGCTTCTTCCTCATAGTTTTAATTTGAAAACTTTTCTCTGCTTGCATCCATGTTGCCTATATCCTCCAAGGACAACCTGGAGCACATACAACTTCCAACAAATTCTTTACACTCCTTAGGAATGTGATTGATTTTCCCTTTACACTCAATAAGTCCTTCAGTTGGGCAAAATCAGCAAATCTAATCCCTTCCTCATGCACAAAGGTAAATGGATCTCTGTTGGGATCCCACATAGGAAACTTAGGTCTATTTTTCTTTGGCTTTACCTTCTCAACCTCATCATCACTCCCATCTAGTCTGTCATTTCCATCATCAGCTGATCCATAGTCAGTCTCATAACCATTTTCTTCTCCCTTAACTATGTTTTGAGGTTCCATGGTTAAGTCTTCAATGTCATCAACATTATCAATGTCTTCATCAATACTTTCACCAATACCTCCATCATCCTGAACATCTTCCTCTTCTATTTTTTTCTTCTTTGTTCTATTGGATTTCCTTGCATTTTCACTTACTCTAATTGCATACAACTCATTATCAGAAACATCTGTAGAATTACAGTCACTGTCATCATCCATCTCCTTCTCATAGTTAAGCTCTTTCTCAACTTCGGCACTGATTTCTTCATCATCTTCACTACTTTCTTGTTCTTCTGCCAGGTTATTTTCTTCACCATGTTCAGTATACATCTCAATACAACACCTACCACCATTCTGCTCATATAACTCTGCCATGTGTTTAATATTATCATCATCAACCAAGATTCTGAGATTGTTCTTCAGGGCCCTCCCACTAAGACAATAGTGCACCTTTGTAATGTTCTTATACCCTAAACCATCAATATAATTCTTCACTTCAAAATATGTCAGTCCTCGGGTTAATGTTTTAGATATAATCTGGTACTCTTCCACCATTCTTGTAATATAACAAAGGTTTACTTTCAAAATAACCACCATGTCTGACTTCAAACACAATCTCATCCACTGCAATGACAAAATTAACAACATATTAAAGAGCTATTAGAACATGTAATTGAAAAACTCAAGTTCATACAATATCAGATGGACCGAAAGCCAAATAGAAAAACTATGAACAACTATCAACAAATGTAATACAATGTGTTTAGGTATACCATGTCAGAGTCTATTATAGCAATCTTAACAGTGAGATTTCAACATCAATTTTTACTTTTGTTGATAGGTTAATCTTGGACAGAAAAAAACACTAAATTGACAACAATCTCATCCACCATGTTTTACTTTTGTTTAGGTATACCATGTCAGAGTCTATATATATATATATATATATATATATATATATATATATATATATATATATATATATATATATATATATATAGAGAGAGAGAGAGAGAGAGAGAGAGAGAGAGAGAGAGGGTTCAATGTTGCTGTGAGAGAGAAATATGGAAAAATGTTAATTTAGGGTTTCATAGTTTCCATATGGGTGTTGTTTCCTATGAGAAAGATAACAAATAAAAAAAAATACATCTATATCTCTAACATCTTGGCGCGAACTTTGGGCGGGATTAATGGACGGTTTAGATGTAAATATTTGTCGACATGATCTGATGACATGTTTTAAAGTAGATGGGATGGTTTTAGTTTTACAACTCAACATTTTATTTTAAAGAAAAACATACACGTAGATAATTATTAGCCACATAAGCAGTTTGTTAGCTAGTTTTAGACATATTGCATACCATGAATTATTTTTCAAAGTACATTGATGTTTTGGAGTGATTTTCCGTACATTGTATAAAGTGAAAAAAATATGAAAGTACGTTGTGTTTTTTGATCATTTTACCATTTGGTAACGACATAAGAAAATTATTGTAACGGCTTAATAGTTTGAGTAGTTAGGTTAGGCAAATAAAGTTTTGCCCCATGTATATATCACGTGATAAGCAAGGTGTTAGTAAAAAATAAACTTCCTCATAAAATAAAAATTCCCCGATCCCAACTCCGTCTCTTTTCTAGTCTTCTTCCCCCTCCAGCGTGATAAGAAATCTACCTCTCTTCGTCTTCCTCGCCAATGTCTCTAAAATTTGAAGTAAAAAATCAAGGTTTGTGGTAAAAGTTTAACAAAGTAGCAGAGATCTAGAAGTTAAAGGTAATTTTTTTTTTCGAACACTTTTATGCCGTTAGAAATGAAAAAGTGCTAACGACTGCCTACCGTTACAACAATATGCGTTACTAAATATTAACGCTTGTTTGCTAACGCATAAAAACCGTTAGTAAAAATTATACTAACAGAATTTTGCCCTTAGAAATCACCTTTTCTGATGTAGTGTGATCAACATGTTGATCAACTCTAACATCTCAGATTTATGTTAATTAACAAGATTCCTAGCTTTTTTCAGAATAAGCCAAAATGATAGCAGCCGAGGAAACAACGAAAGCCAAAAAAGAAGAAGATGAAGCTTTGAGGAATGAATCCAACAATTGAAAACAATGTTTTTCCATTTTGTGTTGATAAACAATGTTTTTGGGGGGATATTAGTGTTTGTGTAGATAAATAATGTTATTTTGGAATGATGAACAATGTTTATAGATATTGTTGTAAATAGTGTTGATAATCATTTTTAATGTTGATAGATTTTTGGACATACCCCCATTTGAAAGTCAAAATTTGAGATACCCCCCAATTCAAGATGTGGTGTTATCTTAGCCGTCCATTATAAAACTCACCTACGGCTGTAAAGCTCTTCTGTCTTGAATTGGGGGTATCTCAAAAAATAAATTTCAAAGGGAAGGGGGGTATCTCAAATTTCGACTTTCAAATGGGAGGGTATGTCCAAAAATCTCTATATTCATTTTTTGGGAATGATATCAGTGTTTGACAGCTCTTCTTGGTTTCGATATGGATTGTCATAGTTGATCAACACAAAATTTCAAGTATTTTGTATTTTCTACTTGATCAACACACTGATAAACTCTAATATATGTTGATCAATTCTGTACTTTGTGTTTTCTAGTTGATCAACATATTAATCAACTCCAATATATGTTGATCAACTCCAATATATGTTGATCAAGTTGTTAATCAACTTTGTACTTTTTGTTCCTAGTTAATCAACAGATTGATCAAGTACAACATATATTGATTATTATGTTGATCAACTTGTTGATTAACAGAATGATCAACTCTAATATTGGTTGATCAACATGCTAATCAACTCCAGTACAAATTGATCAACATAGTAATCAACTCCAATATCTGATGATTATTCAAGTATTACATTCAAATAATTGTTAACAATGTTAAACCCTAAACCTTAAAACACTACCCTAAATCTTGAACACTAATGTATAACCTTAAATGTCATGTAATTATGCCCCTAAGTCCGGCAGGAATGGTGAACCATGGTGATGATATCTTAAGTACAACCAAATGTTGTATTTCTAAACCCTTAAACCCAATGGGAATGGTCAATGGTGAACCCTAGTAGAATGTTGTCTTAATTAAGTACACCCTAATGTTGTTTTATATCCCTAAACGCAATGAGAACGGTGAATCCTAGTGGAATGTTGCCTTAAGTACATCATAATGCCATGTATTTATATGTTGTAACAGTATTGAGTGTGATGGAAGATGGTATGGATGTTGATGTAGAAACGATTGATGGATGATGTGAAGTTGTCGTTGACTCAATACTACTATAGCAATAATCCTTCCAAAGATTCGAGTATAGCGGCAATGAATGGTATCAATCCACTCTAAACACAAAGAAATAAAGAATACTACCAAGGAGATGTCACAATATTTTGTAGAGATTTATAATTAAACTAAATTAACTACTTCCAATCTAATACTATTACTAAAAATGGAGTAAGAGTAATAAAAAGAATAGGGGACATGTTCACCTCATGAATCCACCACAATAATAATTTAGTTAAATATGCAAGTTCTTAGCTACACACCTCTCAGCTATTAAAGTTTTCTAACTTACCTCTCCTCTACTGATGTAGGACATAACACATACACCAATTGGTTTTCTATTTGGGTTTATGATTTATTTAGAAGCCTAAGTATTTATAAATTGTTATTTTCATTTTTATTATTTAGAGTGTCTTTAGAAGTGTCTAGAAGTCTTATTTTGAGTCCTAATTGACTTAGAAAGTTGCCAAAAAGTAATACATACCTTAGGGAATAAGTAATTCCAGTTCTAGTAGGTTTCCTAGTTGTGTCAAAGTAGGAATGTTCACGGGTTGGTTCGGGGCCGGGTACCCCTATCTCCGTCCCTATCTCCATTTAGTTTTTTAGTCTCCATCCCCGTCCATTTCCACGCTTGAGACTATTCGGGGAACCCCGTCCCCGCCTCCAATGGGGATCGGTTCCCCGCGGGGCTCCATTTTTAATTTTAGGTAATCAAATAATAATAATAATAATGACTATTCATAAATTTAAATTACCATAAAAATATCTTGAATTACAAATTTAAGTTAAAACCTTCAACTAAATTTAATCCAAACAAAATACAAGCTTGAAATCTTGAACACGTCGCCACAAAGTCTAAACAAAAAAAAAAGTCGAAAATTGCATTGTCAAAATTTGTAAGTAGGAAAAAGTCATTGTCTCTTTGAGCTCCCCTTTTAGAACCTGCAATCATGTAATTCCCATATTATGTACTTACAATATATAATTTAAACTGAAGCAAAGCATATGATTATTTATAGGTTAAGTCCACAAATTCACAAGTGCAACAAGAAGATTTCATTAAGAAACCTTATCATCTGTGAAAGTATTCAACTCATGAGTTGGCATAATGTGATACCTGGAATATTAGACAATAGTTTAGATTATTATCTATAGATATTAAACTTTTATTAATAGGAGTATATTTTTTAACTAAAACTAATAGTTACCTCATTTTCTTCATCAACATCCATGTCTTCTATGTTCAAACCCTTTCCACATTTTGGATCCAACACTAAAAAAAAAAAAATATTAAAATGAGTTAGTCCACACTTCACTATTTGTAATTCAAGAAGAAATATTTTATATAAAATTTACATTCTATTAAAATATGTATCATTACCTTTGATTTCACTCCATAGCCAATTTTGAGCACACATCAGGACCTCCAATGTCTTTGGCAAGAGCCTGCTATGATGTGGGGTTACACATCTTCCACTAGTACTGAAAGCAGACTCAGAAGCAACAGTTGACACAGGTATAGCTAAAATATCTCTAGCTATAACAAGCAAAGTAGGATACTTTATCCCATTAGATTTCCACCAAGCCAGCAAGTCAAAGTCATCTGTCCTGGGCAAGACACCCTCCTCCAAATAATAGTCTAATTTAGACTTAACATGTTGAGTAATAGAGGTACTAGACACAAACAAATCAAATTTATTTATTAAGCGGTTCTTTCCGAAACCCCCTTGTGGTTGGGAAAATAGTCCAACTGAAGATCCAGCTCTGAGATGGGCTTCTGCATTTGATTTTTCTTTCAGTTGATACTCTTTCAATAAATCAAAACATAGCTTGCGAACTTTCGCAATTTCTCTTTCAACACCATTCTCATAGATCAAAGGAAAATAAAACTCAATCCCTTTCATCTTAAACCTTGGATCCAAGATATTTCCAACAACCATTATCCCATGAAGTGAGCTCCAATATTTTTCAAATTTAGTGATCATATTTGCCACCATATCTCTGATTTCTTTATAGATTGATAAATCCCACTCTAAGAGTGATGCTCTAATCTCACATATCGTAGGGAAAAAATGGTTCACTGTGGGATACTTAGTGCAAGAAAATAATTCAGTCACTTCATAGAAAAGTTCCAACCTTTCACAAATTTCTTGCCAACAACCAATCATCCTAACTAGGCAAACACTTGTATTGTGTTTCATCACGATTCTTCTTCAAATGAGCAAAAACATCTTTATATATCAAAGCAGTGTGAAGCATTAAATACGTCGAGTTCCATCTAGTTTTGCAATCAAGTACTAACTTCTTAGTACTTTCAATATTCAATTGACGAGCAACATCAATAAATTTTTTCTCTCTCTTTGGTGTTGTTGTCCAATAAGCAACACTATCACGAACTTTCTCAATACCCGCAGAAATTACATCCAATCCATCATTCACAATCAAATTTAGAATATTAGCAGAACAACGCACATGAAATAATGCCCACTCAACAACAAATCTTTAGGCTCAATGCTTTCCATAAGAATGTCAATCATAGCATCATTAGTGCTACAATTACCTACTGTTAGAGTGGATAACTTGCGGTCTATGTTCCAATCAAGCAAACACTCCATTAAAGCATTAGAAAGTGCCTCAGATGTATGAGGACATGGCACACATATAAACCTAATATACAAAAGAAATTACACAAATTAGATGTTATACTCATAAACCAGCTACATTTTTAATAAAATGTCATTATATATATAAATCCTATCCACAAGTCTTAAGATATAAATATAAATTTAAACATTTATATTATTATCAAATAACTTACATATGAAAAATTACCTCACAACTCGACTTTGTAAATTCAAAGAGTCATCAATGAAATGTGTTGTGACAACCATGAATCCCCTCTTCTGGTTACTAGCAGTCCACATATCTGTAGTAATAGCAATTCTACTTTGATTCTTCGCCAATAGATCCATTGTTTTGGTCTTTTCAGTTTCATAGATTTTGAAAATTTCTTTCGTGATTGTATGTCGAGAAACTGTCTTAAATAATGGTTGGAGTGTGTTACACAGCTCTCTAAAACCATGATGTTCAACCATAACGATTGGGTACTCATGCAAAATTATCATCCTTGTGAGTGACTCTCTAGTACTTTCCTGATCAATGTATAAGTTCCCAATGTCATTTTCCCATCAGTCTTTCAAGAAGAGTTTAGAATTGGTTGTTTGAAGTTTTCTCTTATGTCTTTCTGCTTCCGCTTAAAGCATCCAAAATAATGATCACATAAGTGTGAAGTTCCATTTTTTGGTTCTCCCCCAAGCTTACCACCACAATACTTACACACAGCTTTCACTTGTCCATCAATTTTCTGTCTTGTAGTGTTCCCAAACAAAAGAGGTCAACCTTCTCTTCCTTTCTGGTTCTTTTACACCATCACCATTAACGTTTTCAAGAGTTTTGTTCGTTTCAACGTCGATCACTGGAGTAGTTTGCTCAATGCCACTAGTTAGTATATGTTGGGTTTCACTTTCTGCCATTGTAACACCTATAAATAATCCAACATAAAAATATATTAGTATACTAGAGACAACACAAAATGAGAACAAGATGATTAGAATGAGAAAATGAAAGATAATAAATAACATACCTTATGAAAGATAAAGAGAACATAGGTGAGCCTGGTGAGGAGAAGAAGAAAAGACAACCTAGATAGAGAAATGAGAAGAAGAATAGGTATATTTGTTAAATTGGTAATATGTATAGAGACTATAGAATGGGAGACGTTTGGACTTCAGAATAATTTAGAAAATAGAGCACAACTGCATAGGAAACTGAAAACCCTGATGAATAAGCTCTTGGGTATTAAATGCGATAAATATTAGGTAAGCCCATCAATTATAGTCTATATTAGTTAATTTTTAAATTTAAGTATATAATCGGGTCGGGTCCGGGTTTGAAGACCATAATATCCGTCCCCGCTCCAAAACCTACTCGGGATTTTAAAATGACCTCCATACCCACCCGATCCCCATATATACCCCTCCATATCCGCCCCATTCGGGTCGGTTCCCCGCGGGGACCCGCCTCCACGGGTTTTTTTTACATCCCTATGTCAAGGGAGTTATCTATATAAAGAGCTCCAAAAATGAATTTCTTAGCCAAGATTGATGATTGAAGAGTTTATTATTTAGTTTGTTGTCTTTCAATTTATTTTTTACTTCAAGTTCTTTATTTTCCGCAATTTACTTTCAAGTTATTTAAATTTCAGCTTTTACTTATTGCAATTACTTTCCGTTATTTCAATTCCTAGATTAAGTTTATTTTAGCTTCCGCTGCATCAATTGCTAGGATAGATAAACACTCACATATCATCTATTGCGTCTAACTATTTTACTTGAGATGCATGAATGCATGGAGTGGATGAAGCCCAAAGTAACATTCCTTTAAGTAATCAACCATATGGTTCCACCCATGCAAGCATATGTATGTCATCTTATAAGCAATCCAAGTTTTTATTGAAACCCTATTATGTACTCACCTCTAGGGTATTGTAAGTATTAAGCATGTAAATATGGTACACATACAAGATTAAAAATGATGAACTAGCATAAAAACTATATTAAAATCATGTGTTCATGAATGGAGGCTACTTACCCTCTAAGGGTTTAGCCTTATATTGATGAAGAACAAGTCATCATCAATAAGAAGAATATACCTTTATTGTTCTTAAACCTTAAAAAACCTAATTACAACTTGCCTAAGAAATAAGGCTTCAAGAAGGTTGATCAAGCGTTTGATTCCAAGATACAAGATATTCAAAACCCTAATTTCTTAGAGTATATATACTGTTCGGTGATGCAGGCATGTGCTAGTCAGTATTTGCTACCTACTAATCAAAAGATAGATTTGTATTGATATTTTCCTTCTTGTGCCTGTAAATATTGATTATCAATGTAGAACAAGTAACAAGTAAGGGTCGTACCCACCTCGAAGGGGGAATTATTAGCTCAAACACAATAGAAAATAAATAAATTAAGAACACCAATGAATCAATTAATAAGATATACATTGATCATACTTCCTACAAGCAATTAAATAAATAACTAATAATTAAACTAATACAGTAAAACCTCTCTGTAGTTATACTCTTGGGAACAAAATAAATTATTACTATAGAGAGGTTATAACTTAATAGAGTTTTACTTAAGAAAATTATCGTATAATTTCAATAATGGTATAGTTTCAAAACAATAATATAGCTTCAAAATATAGTGCACATATACTAACTTAGTGATGGGAAGTGTTAGAAAATGAAAAAATATATTAAATGTCTCAAATTTTATATATTTTTTTAATGTTTTTCTCAATATGTAATATATTTTTTGTTAATATATACTTAATTATAACTATGTAGAGGCAATTTTCTTCTAGATGGGACCTAAAAAAATTATAACTTATGACAATATGAATATTATTCCTATTTATAACTAGCCCAAGTTGGGACTGAAATTTTTTATGATTATATAGAGGTTATTCCTATATAGAGTATCACTATATAGAGGTTTTACTGTAGTAGAAGATGGAAAGAGATGGAAATAAGTTCTTATGATGAATAAGGGGAAGAGTTAGTATCCACAACCTAAACAATGTGTCATTCAATCATGTTCAATCTATAGCAATTACTTAGTCACTTCTCAGCTATTCCAAATAATCACTAATGCCTATAATAATTGAATAGTCACCTCTCAGCTATTTCATTCAATTAAAAAGAGATTCTTTATATGTGTTTATTGAATATATCTCATTAATTAAACCGCCACCTCTCAGCTATTCAATTCAATTAATTTAACATATTGATTTAATTTGTATTCAAATTGTCACCTCTCAACTATTCAACTTGATTACAAATGTGTTCCAATTAAAGAGATTAATTGTAGATATATGAAAGTCACATCTCAGCTATTCCATCACATATCTCCAATTAATCTAACACTAGCTAGGTCTCCCTATACTATAATAATAGTATTTAACAACATGGATACAATAAACACATAAATAATCATGTCTACTTCTTATCATGAATTGAAATAAGCAAAAATTAAGAACTTTGAATCACAATGAACATAAGAGAATAAACATGGTGTTTTTTGCATTATCTAGAGTGCTTCAATCATTTCCCCTAAAAGGAAGTTAGATCCTCATCCTTGATAATGACACCATGGAATGAATATATAAAAAACACAATATCATAATGGAAAAGAGAATTGATTATTATTAAGAATAAGAAGAAGAGTCAATAATACAAGTTCAAGACTTTGACTTCAAGAGAGAAGAAAACTTGAACTATCTAAACCCTAGCTACTACTTCTCTTTATAAAGAGAATACAAAGCAGGAGTCCTAATGAATTAAGAAATTACTTTGCTTGCACACAAAGTATACTTGCTCTCCAAGTTAGGTCAAAATTCATGGTGGCTCCTGTAGGTCTTCTATAAGCAGTAAGACCAAGTGGAATCCTAATTGTTTTGGGCCCAAGTTGAACCTTGGATCAATACCTTCAGATAGACAGCTTACGGGCCCAAATTGGAGTTCTAGATCATCATATAGAGCCTTTTTAAGATTGGGCTTCAAGAAACAGGCTTCAATGGATCTTTTGACCTGTGGGCTTCATTACAACTTGGATTGAACTGGGATTTGGACCACCCATCTTAGACATAAAGTCAAGTCCACATGACCAGTCCAAGGGGTGCTCTCAGCAACTGTGTGGGTGCAAATAGCGATTTCTCTCCTTTGTACACATAATAATTTTTTCATGGCTTTTCTTGGCTCTTGGCGGGCTTTAACATAATATTCACTTTTTAGCTCATGAAACCTACACAAATGACAAGAAAACACTAATCAATAGATATTACATAATAATGTAACCTAAGTGCTATGCAAACAAGGTGCTATTCGGGGGGTAAATATACACTTTTGAGGACTTATTAGCATGCCTAAATACATCAAGTCGGTCATAGGATAGAAGTAGGTCGGTGAGGGGCCCATTATTTTAAGTCGGCACATGACTGGACCAACAGTTGACTGGTCAACTCACGGGGTGGCGAGTTGACTGTTATATTTCCTATTCATCTCTTCTGGCGACTATTTCGCATACTTTGTGGATCATGATACTTCTATCCTATGGGACCTTGGTTTGGTAGAAACAATCCTTTGAGCTTGATATAGTTGTGGCTTCCTTTTTGGCTTCAAAGTCTTCATTCTCTTGGACTTGGACTTCTTTTTTGATGTACGAGTCTTTGAGGAGGTGGATTTAGAGTTTTTATTGACTTTGATTCATAATCCATCAACTTAAACCCAATACTTGGTACTTTAGGCCTTCTTTCAAGTTATTGAGAGTTAAGGCCCGTGAAATACTGAAAATACGACTAAAAATACATTAAAATCACATAGGAGTAGGCAAAATTCTATTCGGAAGATATTAAAGAATAAGACTTTTGTGCTCTTATCACTATACCCCTAAACCCTCATGGTGAACCCTAGTGGAATGTTGTTTTAAGTACCCTAATGTTGTATTCTAGATCTCTAAACCCAATGGGAATCGAAACCTAGTGGAATGTTGTGTTGAGTACACCCTGATGTTGTATCTCTATGCCCTAAACCCAATGGGAAAGGTGAACGTTAGTGGAATGTTGTCTTAAGGACATCTTAATGCTATCTTAAATACTCCCTCAAACCCTAAAACCAATACCCTAAATGCATAACCCTAAAGCCTAAATACAAATAGATCTAAGATTTTCAGAAAGAGAAAAATATAGTGTGTGTGTGTGGTGAAACCATAAGCCAATATTTAAATGATCAAAATGCATGTTGATCAACTCTAACAATTCAAACAACTAATATTATTTAGTTGATCGTTGATCAACTCTGACAATTTCATAACTAATTGGCAATTACATCCTCTAACTTTAAAATGACCATTATCACAAACATAGACAGTTCACCAACCTCAATGGTGACATTTCTTTGACTTGAGTGCAAGTTAAAACTGCGATCCCCTCGCGAAGATTTTGAAAGAGATAATGTGTTGGTGATGCAATTGCAGGAAGGAACTAGGAAAGATTGAAAAAAAAAAAAAAAAAAAAAAATAGTAACTACACATTAATTAATACATACATAGGATTATGATTAACATAGGAAAGTAATCCATTAGCGTAGGTATGTATGTATACACATATTTACAATAACTTCCCCAAAGTATCAAAAGGTTTTTTTTTTGATAAGATGGATCTCTAGATGAGAAGTATGCCACCATTGGAGCTGGTTTTATATTTATTCACAGTGACTGTCAGAAGGATCGTAGCAGTTGGGGTTTTGCAAGAATGTTAATTAGCGGGCAACATATTCGAATATTTCATCAAAGAATCACAAAATACAATTGGTAGCCATACTTGGTTGAGTTGATGTAGGATAAAAATTTTGCAGCTTCCTTGGAAGATACTGTAGTCATAGGAAAATCACCAGAAGGAGAAACAACTGATCTTTCTAAAGTGTATAAGAATCAATCCAATTCCTCTGAACTCCTTAACTTCATCTTTTATTTATTTCTTTTTTGGAATAACTATCGTATCAGAATGATCACAAATGATCACATAGAATAATGTTTCCCTTTATCTTGTCTCCATTCAATGTACTTAGGAAGCAGTTACTGATAATTTTTCCAAGTGTTACAAATACTTGATATATTTACAAACACTAACAACAATAGGGACTTTTGTGATTTGACAAAATTAAAACAAACTCACCTTGCATCGCCGTTGGAACCTAAATGATGAGTATGAGAGCTTTTATTTATTTTTTTCTAATTATACATAAAACATAAGGGTATTTAGGTTTTAGTCATTTTATGTATATACTATTTAGGGAATAGTCACTTAAGTTCCATTAATTAGGCTTTGGTCACGAACCGGTAGTTAAATCAGACAACATTTAATAATAGCAGAAATACCCTTCCTGAAAAAATATGTGTAACACTTCCACCCTCTTCTTTGCAACACCAATATCTTCTATAATGGTGTTCTTCATAGATCATAACCACCGGATCCCGCTATCTATCTTTTTTTGTTGTCTTCATTCTATCCCCATCTTTATAACTTTTACTAGTCCAATATGAACAAACTCTTCCACCACCATTCTCTCAAAGCAACACTCAAATATCCAGTAATGGTTGTTGGAGTAAATCTAATTGGTGTTGAACAAAACCCATATTGAGATTGGGTATATTTCCTTTGTGAAATTTTATTTTTTCAGAGAAAAAAGTGGTGGTGGATGGTTGTGTTAGAGAGAGAGAGGGAGGTGGTGGTCAGCGATGGTGCAAAAGAGGGAGAGGTGGTGGTGGGCGGTGGTGATGTGGTGGACTGGTTCAGAGAGAGAGAGAGAGAATGAGAGAGAGAGCTAGCTGGTGGTAGTGGGTTGTGGACTGGTGTGGCAGGAGGTGAAAAAGAAATGATGTTTTTTAGTTTTTATGTTTTGTTGTAATTTTAAGTAATCATGTGTGGTGCACATGACTTTCAGGGGTAATTTAATTATTTAAAAAAATATTCCGGTTAAACCCGGTTTTTTTTTAATTTGGATCGAATCAAGTGATTAAAACCTAATTAATCGAACTTAAATGATTATTCTTAAATAATATATACATAATGTGACTAAAATATAAATACCCCTAAAACATAGTAGAATTAATAAGAAATTTGAACTTTGGCGCACCCCCTGGATCCGTCCTGGTACAAGACTAAACAAATACTAGTAAAACATTACGAGACCCACTATGTTTCCACCCAACTCAATATCAGACTCGAAATCCCGGTCAATGGTAGTTGCAGGAACAGTCAAACTCAAAATCCAAGATGCAACATTCACAACTGTTGATAAGAAGGTAGGTCCAAAACATAAGTACGACAGCTGCTCGCTAGCATTTCTCAGTTTTCTTGACTAATTTCTCAAAGTCAAAACAAAAAGTACTCCGTGACTCCACTCTAAAGTCTAAACTCTAAACTCTAATCTGCTCTTCTTCTTCTTCCCGCGCTCTCTCGCTTACTGAAAGTTGAACTCATAATCACACCACCAAAAACTCTTAACTCATACTCCCTCTCTCTCAAATGGATTCTCCTTTTATTTCCGAAAGTTCTGCTGCACGTCTTGAAGAACAAGCAGAAACCATCTCCAATCTAAGAAAAGAGTTACAATCTTTAACTCAACTTCAGAAACAAACAGCTCAAGAAAATTCTACGGTGTGTTTGAGTTATTACAGCTCAAAAAGTTTTGATTTTTACTTATTTTTTTAGGGTTTTAATTATTTTGAAAATTTGGTTTTTTTTTATGTATTGCAGTTGAAAGCAGAGCTTGAAGAAGCGGAACTCGAAAGTAATCGTTTCATTACTGCTTCTTCTTCTTGTCGTGCTGAAATACTTCAAAGAATAGAGCGAATGAAAGAAAACTTTGAACGTTTAGAAGATGAAAATGATAAGGTGAGTGTTAATTAAGTTAAAAATTTGATTTTTTTTTTGAGAAATTGGGTTTTTATTTTTCTATTGCAGTTGAAGAAAGAGCTTAATTACCAGAAACTCAAAAGCAGCCTTATGCTAAAAAATTCAGAACTGTTATTGGCACTGAAAGAAACTGATTCTCGCAAAACTCTGTTGAAATTAGGTGAGATTGACATTTTTTCTGTAGGATTTATGAGTTAGAACCTCAAGAGTTTTTATGTAAATTAGTGTCAAATATTGGACGTCTTATCACTAAGTTATCATTTTAAGGAGCATGTGTTAATTGGGGCACTGGTTGATGGATATTCTTTTTTATTTTGTGTATTATCCAAAATTAGCGGTAAGATTCTTTTATTATACTCTGTCCCCTGCCCTTAATACAGCACACAGCGATTCAACGTGAATAAACTCCACTACGGTATCCACTAAATGGCTAACTAAAATGAAAACTCTCACTCTCTCGTCTATTTGTATGCAATCAAATATGTCGTGTCCGGTATACTTTGTTATATACAGAATCTGTTCACTTTGAGCGAACAAGTACTGTATTACTTCATGCATCTTGGTCTGGATGAGCTAGCTTGATTTTTATTTGCTTAATCGTTCTGATTTTTGTTAATTTGTGTCATACATTGCTACATTGGGGCAATTTCCATATTAACCTCATAGCAAAGGAGGCTCCAAATACCTGCCTGTATTAACTAGGAATAATCAATGCTAGATTGAGACCTTGGTCTGTTGATCAAACCTAATGGCTCAGGTTCAATCTTGGCCTTCACTGGCGAGTAAACTTAAAGCTAGAAATGCTTCAAGGGATGCATGCTCTAGCTGGTAACATGGGATATGGGTACTTATGGCTGTGGCAGTTTTGGCGAACCAAGCTAATTGACTAGCCAGGCAAGAGCTGGAATAGCTTCTCTCTGCCACATAGATGAAATTGTGCAACTCTGATTCCATCCATAAGACTGGCAGCATTGCTCCTTCATTTAGGGAAGGCCACGTGGATTCTTTTTATAAGTGTCCCTAATGAAGTTGCCAGAAATCAATTATCTTCCGTTGATTGAAACATATAACTGCGCTGTAGTAGACCGTACACAAGCACTTGATTCAAGTGTGCATGCACATTGGAGGAGTAGGATGACGTTCAATGTAGATGTTATCTCTAAAGACACCATCAAGCCATCCTCTGCAACACCCCATCACCTAGAAATTTCAAGCTTTCCCTTTTAGGCCAGTACGCAGTTTCAGTTCCTGTTCCTCTCATTCTATTATACACTGACATCAAGGATGTGAAAGTAAAACTTGATCATCTAAAGAAATCTTTATCGGAGATCTTAGATCCGTTTTATCCATTAGCTGGAAGGATCAATGACAATGAATATATCGATTGTAATGACGAGGGTGTCAACTTTTCTATATCAGTCCCCTTAATTGGGGTACTGTGTTCCCAACCCATTTACCATGCCAGAAACGAATTCGGAGTCCGTTACCAAGCTTGCAGTTAATCCCATCTTCTAAAAGCATGTAGACAACTCATGATGCCCTTCCATAGCCCACAGCCGTGTGATTGAGCCACTTGCTTAGGCAACCATCCATCACTATCAATACCATATTGAGCAACTATCACATCCTTCCACAACACACCTTCCTCAACTCCGAATCTCCACAACCATTTACTGAGAAAAGCTACATTTCATAACACTTAGATTTTTGAGACCCAAACCCCCAAACTCTTTCAAATCACAAACCTGGTGCCAGTTCACAAGGTGGCACTTTCGTTTAGTTTCAGTTGAGCCCCAGAGAAAACTGCGCATCTTTTCTTCAATTCTAGCTGCCACACCCACGGGGACTACCATGAGGGACATCTGGTATGTGGGAAGGTTGCTAAGAGTGCTCTGTAACATCACAAGTCTACGTCCCTCCGACAGCAGCCTGCGTTGCCACCCACCCAACCTCTGAATGATAGGCTCCCAAACTGCCCTGGCTTTAAATTGGGCAACCAAAGGCATACCCAGGTACTGGCATGGCAAATAAGAAGTCTGACAGCCCATAACCTTAGCTAGGACTTGTAAGTTCTGAACCTGCCCGCTGGGATCGTTTTAGTCTTCTTCCAGTTCACTGCCAAGCCAGAAACTGCATGAAAGATCATCAAGATTGCTTTAATCACCACAACCTGGCAAATATCAGCCTTATGGACTCTAGATACCAGAGTCTTTGTTGATTTGGGTTCCATTTTTATGTGTCTTCCATGTCTACTGAATTCTTAAAAAGAATCTTATCTATGTTTTAATTTTGGGTAAATATTTGACTAAATGGGTGCACTTTTTTGTTCTAAGCAGCAATCACAGAGGGGCAACTAAAGGACTTGCAAGCAATCAATGACGACCTAAAGTGCAAACTTGCTGCAGAAATTGTATGTTGCTGAAGAGTGCCTTTAATATTATTTTTCATATTATTTTTATTATTATTTATATGAAATTTTCAAACTACAGGAAAAGTCTGGAGGTACTAGTCATGAAAGTAACAAAGATAAAGGGAGCAATGAAGGTTCTATTAGTCATGAAACTCGCGATAAAGAAACCATCATTTTAAGGAACGAATCTGAGGTTTCAGGGTTGTTGATAGATGGAGGAATGGAAGAATATGTGGCACCTGAGGTTTCTGGGCTGTTGGTAGATGGTGAAAATGATGGTTATGTCGAACCCGAGGTTTCCGGGATGTTTTTAGATGAGGGTTTTGCTTTTAGAAAGGTTCAAAATATGGAAAGTGACCACGTTACCATTCCAGATTTGGTGACAGTTGAGGCGGATACTGACAAAAGCAAGAGAGAACTTTCCACACTCTCTAAAGAAGAAGAGATATTGGGTAACTCAATGGGTGCTTCTTTTACGCCAGTGTCATGTAGAACCAGATCACATACTCGTGGCATGGAAACACAGAATGCGAGTTTGGAAAGCCCAAAGACTACCCAAGTTCCAAAACAGCCCGGATCTCAAGCCTCTGATATGGCCCACAAACCTGAAATGATGGTAAGTACAACTTAGATTGAAATGCTTGCTGATGTACTGTCCATTGCACCATTCTTATAGGTTCATTCTTTCCATCTAATAACAATCAGTTTGCCAATAAAAATGATTTGTTAACATGTGTAATCACTGATCTATGTTGTTAATTCATTTGGTGTGTTTTCACTGACATGTGGTTATGCTATGTTGGTGTGTTGGAATTGTCTAACTTGTTGCTCTGTCAGTAGAATCTCTTATTACTATCATAAGTAGGTGATGACTGTATGCAAATGTATATGAGAACGTGTTGTTTTTCTGTTGCCTTCCGTGTTCACAGTATTTAGTATTGGGAGGACGAGTATCCCTTTGGAGGTCTGTCTTTGTTTTCAGTTAAGATGATGTTATGTTTAAAGCTGATGTGTTGGTTTTATTATTCTTTGGCTGTAGTTTTATTGCTTAACATTTACATAACCTCACATGAACATTTATGATCTGGCCTAAATGACGATGTCCACATGTCATCACCTTGTCACATCATATACTTAGAAATGTGGGGCATCATATTCGATTCACCTTGTTTTCAGTTAAGATGATGTTATGTTTGAAGCTGATGTGTTGGTTTTATTATTCTTTGACTGTAGTTTTATCGCTTAACATTTACATAACCTCACATGAACATTTATTATCTGGCCTAAATGATGATGTCCACATGTCATCACCTTGCCACATCATATACTTAGAAATGTGGGGCATCATATTCGATTCACCTTGTGCGGCATGTCAACTATTCCTTTAGGACAATAAACTTTGCCATTGTGTGAGTAAAAGTGACATTAAAATGTGAAATAGAATTTAGAGAACAGCAGAGGGAAGAAATGTTAGCAATCAACGAGAAATGATGGAAACTGATAGGGGAAGAAAAAGATTAATTTTATATACAATTGTATATTAGTCCAATTATAGAGATGATTAAAACCAAGTCACTTTTTTTTTTTTTTATTGCATAAACTCTTTTGAAATGAGTGGTTTTTTCATGCTGATATGTATCAAATCTCTATGCTCCATTTAATCCCGTGATAGTTCTCATTTTTGTATTCTGTAATGCATGATATTAATTAGTACTTTCTTGTACCACAGTTTCCACGTTTAAGTTAATATTTGTCGCATAGAAGTTAATGTTCAAATGTTGATCACTTTGAACTGTTAAGTTTTTGAAGTCCCACCTATCCATTGTTGACGTGATAATTGATGAATGAATGTGTTTGGCAAAGGTGCACGCCACTGTCAGATTTAAAGAGTTGGTGATAAATGAAATTTCTATTTTTTATCAGTCAGTTTTTCCGCTTTGAAAATTGGATATTTGAAATCATGAATATTGGGAAAAATATTTTAGTTGTCAATCAATATATGGATCTTTTTGAAACTTGTTAAAATTTGGTAAGGTTTCTCGGAACTAAGAATCTTATTCTTAATTGTAGTGAGCATAGATTTATACTGTTCTATCATATTTGTGACCCTCTGGTTAATAAGTAAACCACGGTTTAGCATGTAGGAATGATTCAACATTTCCTGCAGATTGATAATAAGTATCAATCATACAGATAGACAATGTCTGCGAAGTCATTTGTGCTCATAGTTAGAGTTCTGTTGCGATTGTTGGTTTTGTAAACATTTTGACAAATTTCTTGCTCTTTTGTTGTAAGTTGCATCATTTTAATTATACTTATTTGTAAAACAAGAAGAGCATACCAATTTTCAATTATTGCTCTTTTTTCCTTGTCATTTTTTTTTTGGTGCACTATTTCCATAGATTAGGACACTTTGTTATAGTTGTTGATAATTTCTGTTTTGATGACCAACATAATCAATCCTGCCCATAGTCCTTAGTAAACAGATTATCAGGGAGCTGATTATCAGGAACTAATAGTCCTTAATAAAAGGTTAAGCCACCGGTGTGACACCATGTGAGTTATCAACTGGTGGCTTATCTTTTTCTTGTTAATCTTTGTGATAAACATGTTGTACTCCTTGATCAGTTTGTGGTTGTACTTTCTATCATGTGTTTTTTTCTAGCAAAGTTTTAGTTCCCCTTTAATCTAAGCAGTATTTTTTTTTTCTCAAAAATCACAATGTACATTGTCAAAATAATATTCATCGTGTGTACCAATTTTCCAAGTAGGACGAGCAATTAGTTCTACCCTGAAAATTTTGGTCAAAATTTTAGGATCCCAAAGCCAAAGACATCAGTTTTCTCTAAAGACTGGCCTGTTGAGAGATATTTCGGAGCTGTGTCCAACATTGCCTCGAACAACTGTTGTCACATGCGAATCTTGGCGATCTAAAAGCTTTGCCAATCCAAAGTCTCCTACCACTGCCTCACAGTAGTCATCAAGAATATTTGCGAACTTCATGTCCCTGTAAATTGTCTTTGGGTCACACTGCCCATGAAGGTGTAATAAACCTCTTCCAGCTCCCAAGGCGATTCTCTTCCTAGTACTCCAATCTAAGGTTGGCTTTCCTACAGGAGCGAAAACAATGGTAGTTGTAAGATTGCCACAAACACGTAGAATCTCTGGAGTTGAGATACAATGTAGATATATTATCTCTTAGTATCTTACCTTTTAGAAGGAAGCAACACTCCTATTGGACATGTAAGGGTAAACCAGACGTCTCTCAGCATTTGTCATACAAAATCCAACAAGCCTGAGAAGATTTTGATGCACAACTAAGTTGATCATTTCAACTTAAGTCTGAAATTGTATCTCCCCTCCAACAACATTCCTATCCTTGAGCCTCTTTACGGCCAGATCAGTACCATCTTAGAGGTATCATTTGTAACATTACCAAATCCACCTTTTACGACCAAGTTCTTGCTGTCAAAAGAGTTAGTCCCAGGCTGAAGTTCGCTAAATGGAAACCACTTCAAGTTTCCAAGGCATACATCCTCATGGTGTTGGTCTGAAAATCAGAAATATGTTGTATTAGAGGGATTGTGATAACATTCATGATTGTTACTCTTGTGTTTATTATTTATTATACTAACCATTTCGATGTATCTGTTGGTTGTGTCTTTGCCTTCACCATAGAAGGAGCCCAAATCCAAGTATGAGTAAACTGATACACCCCAGGCTTGTACCTAAAGCAAGGGCCAGTTTGTGGCTCTTGGGGTCTTCCCGAAGGTTGATCTTCATATGGAACAAAATATAGAAGTCAGGAACAAAGCATATATGGTATAAAAATTTAACAAAAGATATGCAATTCCATACATTTTGAACTACTCAAGTTGAAAGAATGTGGCATGGTTGATCTGTGTTTTTCAAATCATGTGTATACTGTATAGAAATGCTCTTTTTTGTTTTTTGTTAATCTTTTTGATAATCATGGTGTTTCTTATCATATCATGTACTATTTATAGAACGATTTTTTTTCTCGTGGTGATTAATGAACTGTTTTTAGTTATGAAGACATGCAGCCTTGATTTGTTCAAACGTTGCTGAGCTTTTTCATCTTTTATATTGTGAACAGGAATCTAGAACTCGAAAGAGAAAAAATGTTGAGAACATCTCCTTTCCAGGTTCTCCAAGGTCTAAAGTTCTCAAGTTAGATTCATGCCCAATCTTGAATGGCCAGAAACGTGTTTCCAGACTCTCTCAAGTAGAGATATTGAAAGCCTCAATGGGTAATCTGACGCCAATTTTGAATCCAACCACAACCAGAGCACAAACTCGTAGTCTGGAAAGGGCGAAGTCAAGCAACAGACGACAAACTCATGGCATGACCAATCAGAAGACGAGCTTGGACATACCAAAGACTTCTCGAGTTAGAAGACCTGTCATTGCGAAGAAACCTGAAGTGACGGTGAGTACAACTTGATTGAGATGTTAGATGATATAATTTCATAATCATCACTTTTGTTTTTAGTGTCTCTATGCAATTTTGACTTTCATATTAATTTCGTTGCCCATTCAAGGAGTTTTTCTTAAGCAATAATGTTTTGGTTATATCTCCATGTGAGACTCCTTGACATCGTATGAGCATTCAACCAGTGGCTTCCTGTAGGAATTATAATATTTGAGCATTTATATAAATTTGCTCGTTTTCATGTTGTTATTTTTTTTGGTAGGAAAGGGCGTCTCTTAGCATTCACACCGCATGAGATGTTTTTGTGTCACATATTCAAACTTCAATTTTCTTCCCTCCCACTAGAATAGTTTGAGAAAATTGAAGAATTAAGTCCTCTTCAAACAATTTCACATCATCAGTTTAGGAAGTGTAACCATGGCTATTACTCAAAGAAGTGTTACCTTCAGGTGAAGGAAGGTTTAACACGACCTTCTTTGAACACATGCTCAAAGTAGTACGAACTGCAAATTGGTTTGACCCCTGACTTGAATATAGACGAATAGGGATAGAGGTTCTCCCAGTTAGCACATATAAGATCAGGACCATTAATTGGAGGAGTTTGATGATTAGAGGATTATTTTTCCATTCCTTTTATACTCCAACCACTTGACTAAACCCATTATCTCTTCATTTCCCATCCTTTGTATAGCATTTTCTATAGCCTTGGCAGCTTGCTTTAGCTCAATTTCTTTCATATATCCTCTTCAAGAACCTTGCTAAATATCATACAGTTTCCAAAGAAACTTTTATCAAGTCCCAAGGGCTATCAAGGCAAATACAGCGCTGACCTGCACTTTCCAGCTAGTTCACCGACCTCACGAGTCTGATTTGCCTCTATATTCTCCACCAAGGAAATTGCAAACAACTCCACTGTGACTGAGCGATCTCATCAGTTGGACCTTCCTACTCATATCCATTTAGCAACTTTTTCAACTTAAGTGAATAGATTTGTTATTTCCTATTGTAGTGATTCCCTGCCGTAAAGTACTTTGCGTAATTAAACTACTTCGGGCATGACTAGCCAAGTCTCTATCGCTGCGGTCACGATTCCCTACTGAACCGAGACTCGACTAACTGAGAGATTAGCTGAGAACACCATTTATCAGTAGCTGCAGTCAGGTCACACCTATAAACCAAACTATGGACCGACCCGTTAGCCGAATCAAAGGTTTTGGCTGGTGAAAGGTCCCATTTAACGGTAAGCGACGGAGAACATCCATCGCTCAATCATGCAAAGGCCTTATAGGAAATATATCAAACTGAATGAAGCCCTGAGCCTAGATGAGAACTCCGGCATAGATAAGTAGACCACTGAGATAGATTCTTCCATCTAGCAGCTATGAGGACATGAAAGGGGACAAAGGACTGCTAGCATGGTAACAGCGAAGGTAGTGCTTGCTTGGAGCGGGGAGTAGTAACAGTCCTATTTGAAGCGATACTATCTTAAGGGAAGGGTTCCAAACCAGTGAAAGTGGAGGCTGATTCGCCAGGTGTACTTCAACTTTCAGCTAGAGTTGGAACAGTCCTAGTTGAAGATTTGGTGTAGTGGGCTGTCTCTTTCTCTGCCTCCTCCAATGGTAGTTCCCCTTATGCGAAAACAGGCCTGGCCTATGCCTATCATTGACGATAGAATAAGGGAAAAGGGTATTCAAACGAATAACTGTTGGAAGTAAGGGTATTGTGGGCTTTAGGTGTGTAGTTTAGTCCCACATAGCTTAGATATAAAGTCTATGTGGTTTCTCTCTCTATATATAGAGAGAGTTAACTTCTTTGTAAGTTTAACCTAATACATCAATATTATCATTCATCTTTTATATTTCTAGTTGGTATCAAAGCCAAGGTAGGTCTTGGATTTCGGCCGCCGGCGACTTGCCGGTGGCCGGAGTTTCGTCAAAGGTCAGATTTTTTTTGGCTTCCGACTGTCTTTTTCTGCGCCATGTGTTTTTTTCGTGATACTGTTCACCGGATCACTGTTCGTAGGTACTGTTCACATGAAGTACTGTTCACCGGAAGCACTGTTCATCAGATCACTATTCATTGAGATATTTTTTTTGGTCAGGTTCAGGTTTGCTGTTTTTTTTTTTTATTGTTGGTGCGCCACTTTTGTCCAACCCCTTTCTAAGGTTTTGTCTCCGTTGTTGATGTCATGCGCGGCTTGTTCAGCCCTTTCTAGGGCCTTGTATGCGTTGCTGCCGTAGTACGCCGCACTTGTCCAGCCCTTACTAGGGCCTTGCCTGCGTTGTTGATGTCATGCGCCATTCTTTCTATCCCTCTCAAGGGCCTCTTCTGTGCCGCCATCCGTCTACAGTTTTACTGTTCCTGTCCAACCCTAGCAATCACCACCACTACCTCCGGCGTCTTTCTTGGCTGAGCAGCTGGTTATCCCTGTTCCTTTATTGTCTCTGCAGCTGGACATCCCTGCAGACGGTTCTTCTCGCAGCTGGTCATCCCTGCCATTGAACATCCTGCCCGGTGTCGTTCTCATGATACTTTGTGGGGGATGTGAGAGAACCTTTTTGTATTTCAAGCTGAAATTCAGAGTCCGAATGTTCAGCTTGAGAGGGAGTATTGGAAGTAAGGGTATTGTGGGCTTTTGGTGTGTAGTTTAGTCCCACATAGCTTAGATATAAGTCTATATGGTTTCTCTCTCTATATATAGAAAGTTAGCTTCTTTGTAAGTTTAACCTAATACATCAATATTATCATTCATCTTTTATATTTCTAGTATAACCAAGCCTTCCTTGCTATCTTTATCTATAGATAAGCCACTATTTGACTAGTTAGTTAAGGTTGCGGTGCAAGACCTAGTAGTTGGTAAAATGTAGTGTCCGGAACAGACTGTTATTTTCCTTAATAGATTGAATGCGAGAACTCGGGCTTTGTTTGGCCCTTTCTTTGAGGAAGATAGGAGACCATTTAATGAGTTCTCCTTTCCCCTTCACCCTGCTAACACTGAGCGAAATGAGTGAAGCAAGGGCTGCAAAGAGTGAACCATTTAATATACTACCATCAGCTTGGGACTCTGTCATACACTTCCTTACCATCTCATTGGAGAAGGAAAAGATGATTGTTTCATATTTCTCCGCAGTTGAAACCGTGGACTGTTTGGTTCCTTCTAAGTACAGTTCATAGCAGTCGATCAAGTCAGTGTGGAAAAGGACCAAAGTGTAGAGGGTTGTGCATCTTCCCAAACAGGGTAGTTTCCTACCAAAGTGTGGAGGGTTCTGTTTATAAACCAGACAATTCATTTGCTGTTAATCTTTTTGATAACCATGGAGTTTCTAATCTTGTTCCATCTATAGAACTAAAACATTTTGTGGTCTTTAATCAACTATTTTTTTTGTTGCTTAACTTTTTCATCTTTATATTGTTAATAGGATTCTCGAACTCGGAAGAGAAAGCAAGTTGAGAAAGATGATGCTCCAAGGTTCTCCACTTCGAACGTCAAAGCTCCCAAATTGAAGAATACCTCCCCGCATACCGCATACTAAAGAAAAAGAATAAAAAAAAATGTCAGTTTGTTTATTTTTGTGTTTGTACAGGAGGAATTTATGTTGCGCTTGGAATCCTGGTACTCTCTTTCCTTACTCTCTTTCCTTATGTTGTCATATTAATTATATGCTTACATTGAGGACAATGCACAGTTTAAGTTGGGGGAGAGATATTTTAATATTCTTCGCGTAAATAAAATTCCTTGTTTTTGTCTTGGTGTGAGAATGGTGATTTTCAATGATGAGAATAAATGTTTTTATGTTCGATGTCTTAGGAAGTGTGAATATTTGATAATTTCATCAGAAGTGGCTAATGTATTTAGACTATGCTATATTTTCTTTAATAGATTTCATCCATGAAAGTGCTAACTTAGAAAATTTTAATCACGAAGGTCACTACTGTAATTTCAAATTGAAGAGTAATTAACCTCCTACTGATCTAGAGGAATAAATGTGGAGACCATAGCCCAAGTGAGATTTGAGCCATTCTTTTCATTTGGAGAGTTTATATGTCACTCAGAGCTCTTCGAGGCTCACATTTTCTTTCAACGTTTATCTGCTTTGTCGTTCATAGTCTCATATTTTTATTTTGGTTGATCACGAGGATGACATCAAGTGGGGAGATATAAACTTAGGTCTTGTAGTCTATTTGAGACGAGATCACCATGCCAAGTCTTAGAAATGAACATAGATATTGATTTAGATTGAGCCAAGTAGCTTTTTAACCCACCTATGTATATTATTTATTCATTTAGGAAGCCACTTTGAGCCTTTGATACAAGCCTTTTTCTACAAACCAATTATCTTGACCCGACTCTACTACGAGAGTCCCAAGCCATATTATATATCCATTACCTATTTTTCTGGAATATTAGGGATGGTTGTTATATTCAGGAACAAAAGAAAGAGAAATTAGTTTCTTTGAGATGGAAATATGAGGTTAAAGAAAAAAATTTATAGTCTGAAGAATCAAAGTATATAGTTCTTTCTTCTCTCTCTGAAAAAAAAAATGATAAATAAAATTAAGAGAGAAGAAAATAACGAAGAATTATGGATTTTCTAAGACTACTGCTAGCAATAGGAACTGGAGTTGACATAACCTAAATAATACTTCCACTACCACTGTCACAACCTGGAGTTTATAATTTTACTTCTTTAAGAGGTTGTATCTGATGAGTGGAAAATGGTTATAACAGTATATATATAGTTCTTTCTTCTCTCTCTGAAAAAAAAAATGATAAATAAAATTAAGAGAGAAGAAAATAATGAAGAATTATGGATTTTCTAAGTTTCATCAAAGAAGACAACAAGTGAAGAAAGTTCAAGTGTATATCTCTATGGAAATTTGTTAAGTTCCTTGCTATGGATAGTAACGAAGACCTCTAATATTCCAGAACTTTGAAGTCTTTTTATTCCTTTCTTCTTAGCCCCACCTAAGCCAAGTTACAACCCTTAGATATCTATTAGATTTAAGGCAAGGCATGGTAGGAAGTGAAGAATAGATGAGAAGACGCTAAGGTGAAGGACCCGACATCCTCAAATGTGATTAACCTTCCTTCCTTGAGACTATTTCAGTAAATTACCGTTCTTTTTATATGTGAGATGTTTGCTTTTATATTCCTTTCCTCACATATATGAGGTAAAATGATAAACCCACTGTCTGAGTGTTTATTTTCGAGTGTATGTCTGGTGAGATTTTGGGTCAAAGCGAATTTTCCAAAAGTGATTTAGGAATTCCGTACTTGGATAAGAGAATTGCATTATGTGGCCTATTGCGCACACACACACTCTAAGTCAGAGTAAGTAGTGGATAATCTCTATTCTGTAAATTATATCATAGTCTTTTGCATTGGTTAATGGATGTTGTTATTCGAAAATGTTCTCATGCATTTGGCATTTGAAGAAAAATGTTTTCTCTGATGAAAAATGCATATCATCATCTCTTTACTATGAATTTTGTGGGTAGATTCTCTGTGATAGAGAGTAACTAGCTAAAGTGTCACACCTTTTTCTTTAGTTTTAGCTGTATTTGAACCCTTTTCTATCTATTTCTCACTTTTGCTTGGGGAATAGCAAAATTTTACTTGAGGGCTGATTTTCATTCTCATTTCTTGCTTTGAACCTGTCGACAACCTTTTATCTATTCGTGTCCAATTCTCTGAGTAATGTTTTCTACTTTTTGCTTTCTTCTTTTCTTTTTTACTAGTAGAACCTGTTTCTTTCTTCAACAGAATCTACTTGCTTTCTTCTATGACGTGTGTCACAAAATCAACAAAATCCTGATTACAGAACCGAACCACCTCGTCTTGAAACAATGTTGTGAGCACGTCCTCCAAAGTAAGCAGTGTTAATTTTTATTGACTTTAAGTACCTCAAATTTCTAATTGCCAACTGGTGGCCGCAATATTTTTTAAGCATCTTATCTATACATTTATCGAAAATAAAAAAAAATCAACTTTTGGGGAGCAGTTGAATGGAGTTACAGTTTTGTTGGGGACAATGTCTTTCATATCTTCCCAGACTACTAGTTTCTTCCAATTTATCATATAAATAAATAATTAAATACTAATATGTCACCCTTTGTATTCTTTTGAGCTTAAAAGAATCTTGAGTATCTTGTGATGTTGATATTTGATGCATCTCTCTACTCTGCAGGAAAATTCCATTGAACAGTTCTGAACAAGTCTTCTTGGAATATACACATATAATTGCTGTAAAGACTACAGGGAATCTATTCAGTTATGAGGTATGTTACTCTAAACCTCATTATAAGTTCAATCCTCTCTTTCATAGCTCATTTGCCTTAGAAATTTAATTGATGCATTACATGCAACTTAACATTCCTTTAATTTCATATGATGGCAAACAATGAACTGAATCTTAAAACCAAGAACTGGAAGGACTTCTTACAGATGAACTATTTACTTGGGAAGATTTGATAATAATTCAGGTATGCAATTATATATATTCATTGTGATCTGCTTGCTGAAAGTTAATACAAATATCAATGGCTTTGCTTTTAACCTCTATTGTTCTCCCCTTTATGTTGAATCCACAAGTATCCGGGAATCAAACATCATCCTCCACCGGGTCTACTCCCTTGATTGACAATTTCTCTTTGTCCCTCTGAGCTGGTGAACAATGTCTTCTCATTGAATCTAATGGAGTTGGTACGTAAGGTTAATTATTAGATCTGATCGATTAATCAATAAATAATTAATGTGTTTGCTTGCTTTCTTTATTCTTTGATTCATTATTGTTATTATCATTGGTTATCATGTGACTGGCGGGAAAGACGATGATTTTAAAGATTGGGAGGGAAACACATGGAGCCACGTATGGTTAAGGAGTTGGAAGATCAGCTTTCCGTGATACTGCTCTCACTTCTTCTCGTGATCTCTGCTATCTTGGTGCAGTGGTGAGTTTTTTTTTTTTTCTAGATATGATTAAATGAGGAAACTCCATAGTAGAGGATAAAAACTTTGTTCTGTAATGCACCATCGTCATGTGCATTTAACACAACCTTAAGACGACATGCGAAACTATGCAACTGTTTTTTTTTCTTGAGCGGCAAGCGGGGTTGTTGCTGAGGTCCCCTACCCCGTTTCATTAATAATATAGCTGGTTACATTATTTCTTATATAAGATGTGCCTATAGCATCATTGAATACAATTTTCTTGATGTCCTCAGAAAATGAACTTGGGATGATGTCAATGGACATTACGGTAGGAATGTTTGATGCTAGTGCATCAGCCAGCTTGTTAGCCTCTCTATGGATGTGCATCAATGTGAAGATCTCCATTGTTGCTATCATAACTCTGAGCCTCTTGATCATGTGATGTTCCTGCCAAGGATAGTCGCTGCCTTGCTTTAGGAATCTGATTACATTAGTAGAGTCTGTTTGGTCTTTGACCCCAGTAATGCCGTGTTGTACTGCCATCTCCATACCCTTTTGCAGCCCTTCGAGCTCTACCAGTGCTATGGTGTTGTATTTTGACTTCCCAGCTCTAGCATATAGGACGTCACCTTTATGATCTCTTAGAACGGCTGACCACCCTCCCATATTGCCCTGGACTGACCCATCAGTATTAAGAGCTTACTCTTCCAGTCTTCCCTGCCTGGTTTTTCCTATGAGCATTGCTTGCTTTGCTTACCTTTATACCAATACTTAAGTTCCATTGGTCCATTAGGTAATCTCGTTCTGGTCCTATATCCATCTCCACCTTCAGTGAGTGTAGTTTTATCTTAACATCTGTCATTATCAGATTGCAAAGTTGTTGTACCAGACATTGCTTCCCATTAATGATCCTTGAGTTCTTCTCCTTCCGGACCCAGTACATGTGGGCATTGTAGACCAATCTTAATGTGTCTTGTTTAATTCCTTTGCCTACTGAAATAGTGATCAACCATTGCAGTTCATCATGCCGCCAGTTACCAGCCCTGACCCTATTATAACCAAGCCATCCTTATCAATGTGCACCATACACTGGTAGCATAAGTGCAGTCATAGAATAGATGCTCTTCAGTTTTTTTATGTTGCCAGCAAAGTATACATATGTCTGAGAGAACTACTCCATATTGCTTCAGCCTGTCTAGAGTATTTAGTCCTTCTTTCATAGCCAGCCAGCTTATAAAAGAAATAAAGAATGTCTAGGAACTATGCAACTGTTACGCCCTATGAAGCACGGACACGGACACCGGACACCGACACGACACGACACGGACACGCCGACACGTAATTTTCTGAAAAAGTAGGACACCGACACGTTATATATAACAATGTAGATTGCTAAAAAGTTATTTCTAACATTCATCAACTGAATTTGAAGATTACAAAATAGCAATACACGCACGAGTGATGACTAAACTAAAAACAATAACAATTAAAAGGTTATAATTAATGCCCCTTTCCAAAAGATTAAACATCACCCCATCAGCCAAAAAGCAAAACAAAATGAAAAGATGAGAAATTTGAAGGAGGTAAAGGGACTTTCCTTGGTTCATTGGCCTTCATTCTCTCAGTTGCTTCCTTGTCCAATTTCTGCATTTCCACAAAATCCTTATCTGTCACCTTTAAACATGGCCCAGCCCCATGTCCAGGTAGCTTCAACAGATGAGCTTTGACCCTTGTATATAGGGCTGCTATCTAAGCCGAGCGGCTCGGGCTCGGCTCGATAAAAGCTCGGCTCAGCTCGCTCATTTATCTAAACGAGCCGAGTTTGAGCCGGTTTTTGAGCTCGTCACGAGCCCGAGCCGAGCTCGAGCTCTAAACGAGCCGAGCCGAGCAGCTCGTTAACTATGGGCTTAGGCCTTGGGCTTATATATCTTCTCTCCCATCTTTGTCTTTCTTTATTTTCTTTCCCCAGGAGTAGTATCCAATCAATCAAAATTGAAATCGAATTCTTAATGAACTGGAACCTAATTCATCATCATCGATTCGATAGTAGTAGAATGTTCTTATTCATCGCTGCTGCGAATCCAAATAAACGATTAAAATAGTTTGTTTTTTTTCTTATTTAGGAGTATTTATTTATTTGTATTTGTTAAAAACAGAAGAAAAAAAAAATGGGATGGGGTGGTGTTAATGGTTCGGAGCAGCAGCAACAACAGCATGGTTTCCGAATTTTAATAACATGTTTGATAGTGGTGGGAGCAACCGTGGCGTTGGGAATTGGATTTCATCATTTTGGTGTTGGTGTTGGTGGTTTTTTTCCATCTATCATCATCAAGAAAAAAAAGAGGAGACCAGTCCGTGTTTACATGGATGGTTGTTTTGACATGATGCATTACGGTCACTGCAACGCAATGATGAAAACAATCACTAACAGTAGTCTCTGATTACCTAAACCACACATCATGGGTGAATTCTGATTACCGGAGTTCTTCACTTCTTCTTCTTCTTCTTCTTCTACTATCTGTTCTTGTTGTATAAAAGTGTAGATCTAGTGAGCCAAACGAGCCAAACGAGCCAAACGAGTCGAGCTCGAGTTTTACTGTTGGCTCGTGAGCCGAGCTCGAGCTCATAGTTCAGCTCGATCTTAATTTTGAGCTCGGCTCGAGCTCGGCTCGAGCTCGGCTCGGTTAGTAACGAGCCGAGTTCGAGCATACCTTAGCTCGGCTCGAGCGGCTCGAATAGCACCCCTACTTGTATACGAGCTCTTGAATGGCTTATTACAGAAATTGCATTGCCATGGTATATTGCCACCCCCTCCAACAGATTTGTCATATCGTGTAGTATAACGCCAAAGTGGTTTATTCAATTCTTCATCAAGAGGTGATGATGCACTACTACCATCTGTTGAAGCTGTTGAAGCTGTAGCCATGGAAGATGAAGAGAAAAGAATAGAGAAAGATGAAGAGCAGCAGAGAGAGAAAGTAGAAGATGAAGAGAGGGTAGGTGAGACTTGTAGAGTTGTAGAGAAGTTTCATCCACAAATATGAGGCTTGTAAGAGAAGTTTCATCTTCTTTCTCCATAAATATGTTTTTTATTCTATCCTTGACCCCACTTTATTTATAAAAAAACTAAAATTACAAAACTATCCCCTAACTAAGGTGTCCTAATGCAGTGTCCGGAAGTGTCCAGCAGTGTCCGGAAGTGTCCAGATTAGGAATTTTTATTTTTTCAAGTAGGACACTTAATTTGGGGTGTCCGACACGTGTCCCAGCGTGTCCAGGACGTGTCGGTGTCCGACACGTGTCGGACACCGGTGCGTAAGGTTTAGGGAGGTGTCCGTGCATCAGAGGTTACGCCAAAGAAAGCACAGGTCTTGTGAGAACATTTGTGTTTTTGTTTACATTGTATTTTAAAAGCGAGATGCCATGGAAACCCTATTGTCACCTACCCAAGTCTGTGATAGTTTATGTCCCGTATGTAGTCCCTAATACTATGAGACTGCTCATTTGTCATTGCTTGATATATAAGCTGAATTTCACTAATATCTATAAAGCAAACTTCTTTGAGCATTCACCTCTTGTTAACACAAACACTGAATGAGTATTAGGCTAGAGCTCATTCAGCTCACATATATTCTAAAGGTGTCAGACCATCAGTGGTGGAGGCCATCCAACAGAAGGCACAAGGGGGGGGAGGGTAAAATCTCACACCCTGATCAGTCAATATACGCCGCTATCGGTGACCAATGTGTTGTGGTTTTCATCCTTCAGTAAAAGGGTATCTGAATCACCAATTCGTTTCGGATATGGTGTCTTAGTTGTCTCCTTTAGTTCTTCTATTTTTTTTTTTTATTATTATTAATAAAAGAAGTATGAAACTTTAAAGATTAACTTTGGATTAGGTCACACATGTTGTTGTCTTGGGGTACTACGAAATAGAAGGAAATCCTTGGTGCGTCCTTCACTTGTTTCCTTTGGCCTGAAATTGTTAAATTATGAGTTATGGCTTGGTATATTATAATTTATCTTTTACCAGTTGTGTGAGTAAAAGGAAAATATCGCACCGGCTAACACACTAGTCTGTTTTGTGGATATTTCAGGAAAGACAATTGAAGGCACATGGTTGTGGTTTGGGTAGATCGCCTTTCCATGATACTGCTCTCACTTCTTCTTGGCGGATAAGTGAGTTTGTTTTTCCTTATTTTCTAATGTTGAATTATTATGAATGGTAGAGTATAAACAATCTAAGTCTTAAGTTATAAGCGACAACATCTCAACTTTGGGAGACAAAATTTGACAAATGGTGTCACTTGATGGACATAAAAGTTGGTAGTCGAATTTATATCTGGGCCCTAAATCTTCCACGATTCTTGTATCTTTGTATTTGTCATAACTTTACCCTTGGGTTTAAGTTGTGGGTCGTCTTGGACCGGATTAAATCCATGTGATTAACGTTAATTTGGATCGGGTATTATGTGTAATAGGTCTGCACTTTCCAAAAATCAAATAAGATTTCTGATCTCTGCCGTAATTCATCATCATCAATCACCAAACCTTAATTTCTTAGCTCTTAACGATTTCTCTCTACTACTTGTCATTTATTGGAAAATGTTAATTAAAGCAGACGTATAGTATTCCAGTATTAACTACGAAATGTTGATTATCTGGCTCACTCTAATGTTGCCTTTTGTGACAGGGACTGTGTCAGCTAATCCTTAACATGGTTTTAAGCTATGTTGTCACGGGCGGCGCTAAGGCGAGAAAGGCGGAATATTAGCATTACCACGCCTCGCCTACTCTAACCACACACCATTTTCGCTTACACCAGAGTTCCTTGATTAACACACAAGGATACTCGACTTCTTGATGAACACACAAGAAGACTCGAAGCTAAATCAATATAAATAATAATAGGAAGATGAATTTGGGGAAGGATAGAAGATAGAAGTACACAAAGATCAATTGAGGAAGAAGATGATCTTTGTGGAAGAGCCAACAAACAAACTAGGGTTCTATGGAGGCTAGGTTGGAACTCTTACATTTCACATAACACCAACGACCTATTTATAACCTAGGGTTTGAAACAAGACAAAATGGGCCGGATAGAACAAAGTTTACATTGGACGTACGTACGTCGAAACAGCGTACGTACGTCCTTACCCGAAAAAGTTCGCTGCCTGCTTGGAAAAAACACAAATAGTGCTAATCTACCAGTTCAATATTCAAACAACTCAAACGATATGCAGAAAGTAAATAACACACAGGAATTTTTAACGTGGTAAAACCCAATTTGGGAAACGTCCACGGTTGCCCTGATGACAACAAACAATTCACTAGATGAAAGAGATTTACAAACCTATCAACTACCTGCACTCACTGCGAGCTGATACTTCAGGTTATCTCTAACACCTTGACTTCACCAGAGCACCTTGATGTACGCACAAGACACTCGACTCCTTGATGAACACACAAGAAGACTCGAAGCCGAATTCACAATGATATACGACAGATAAGGAATTGATGAATTAGGAAGAAGAGGAATTGAGTTCAATAACCAAAACAACTTCAACACAAAACCTAAACCAAAAACTTCAAGGAATAGACGGCCAAAGAACTGCATTGTTCTTTGGAAGAGAAACCCTATTTATACTTAGGGTTGGAATACACAAGAAATGGGCCGGAATAGGACGAAATCCATATTGGACGTACGTACGTCGAAACAACGTTCGTACGTCTCCACACGATAAACGCTTGCTGACCTGTTGGACGTACGTACGTCCTAACTAGTTACGTACGTTCCAAAACCAAAAACACACTTTTGATACACTTGACGCGAAGACAAATACTCGGGATGACGCGCGTACAACGAGGTTTTCCAAACAATGAAATCAAGGCGAGATAACCAAGGACATCCAATGTCACAAAATTAATGTCAAACAACCTAGTGCCGGTTTCAATCTCCCCCTTTGACATTGATTTTGTGACAAAAACCTATGACTCTAATAGCACTTATAAAACGTGCTTACAAACCCAAACCATGGCATTTATAAAACATGCCTACAAAAACACTCATAGAAAATACATACCAAATCACCAACACTTGATATCCAGCTTGAGTAAGACGCTTTAACCATTAGAGACCGAACAGAAGCAACTAAGAATTTAGAACTACTCCCCCATGCTTCAGGAGCTCCAACTTTAGATACTTGAGCTCCCCCATAACTGTACAGCTTCTCAATACCTGAAACATGACCCAAGAATATCCTAACAACAAAGAGACGATTGTTAGTAATTAGAGTCACAAATCTCCCCCTTTTTGTCACAACAAGTGAACAGGAGAAACGATAAACCGAAAACAAAAATAACCAAGAAAAAGAAACCAATGCCAAACAGATAAAAAGATAAAAACTATCCCAATTCTTAAAGTGTCATGAAAACAACTAACAACCAAACACAGGAATCCATAATCATAAGAACTAGTAAAAAAAAAAAACAGAACATAATACTTAAGTCAACGAATTCGAAAAATTCGTTCCCAATGACCTAGAGGAAGCTTGGAGAAATAAGCTTCCGCACGAGCCGAAGATCTATCCCACCGAGCTATCACATGATCATCATAATCCTCCAGCCATTCACCCGTACAAAATAACTCTTCAATTCTGCTGTCCAAGCCACAGTCTGTGAGAGGAGCAGCAAGTCCCGGAACCCTCGGATATCCAACCAACTCCAAGATGTGATTTTGGAGATGTCCCGACAGTCTCTCCCAATGATTGACATGAACCATGCACGGATTAAGAAAGGGTGGATGAATATAGTCATACCCATGGGGAACACGACATAAGCGACAAACTTTCGAATTGTTTTTGTATTCCATCACCATAAACGACACATAACCAACAGCCGGAACAAATACCCCATGAAGTTCATATTCTGCCATTGAAAATTCTGAAGAACAAAGACAGAACTAGAAGGAGGTAAGAAGGCACAAAATAGGTAGAAGAAGAGAAGACACCTATATATATAGAAAAACAAACATTAACCCAACATGGGCACAAAAAGGTAGGTCCATTACCCTGACTCCGAGTCACCATCACAATGTTCATCACCCGAGGTGCCAACTAAACCATCATCCTCACTCTCCCTATCAGAGGCATCACCATCGATATCATCCATAACTGGAGGTACCTCCTCCGGAAACGAAGGCAAGTCGATGGGAGTGAAATCAATCTGAAGATGACGCAACTGGGCAACATTCATTCTGTGAAGATCACGGAGCATAACATCATGCTGAGAGAGGATGACTCCAAAACGATCTAACCGAGCATCCATATGATCTTGGTGACGTCGAAGAGAAGAAACCCGAGCGTCAACTGCCGCAACTGCCCGGTTGCTCCTAACCGAGGCCGACACGGGGCGTCCAGTAGTCAAGGCCCGATCAAAATCATCACGGCTATCAAGAGCCCGACCTCCCTAAATTAAGTGATGCGTCAGACGCGCACCCACAGACTCAAAAGCAGACTTCCTAGACTGGCACCCCTTCTTGATGGCATTGACCCAATCATGTCCAACAAACCGTGGAGAGCTCACCTCCATATAATGACCCTGAAAGCCTAAATGCTTGAGAATTGTCATGATAAAGCTAGGAAAAGGAAGTGTACCCTTAGCCGCATCGATTTGGAGCATCCGTGTGTAAATGACCTCGGAGAGGTGAAGATGATGCACCGACATACACACCACTAACTTGACCATATCGTCGGTCATGATGATCTTGTTGCCCTTTGTTGGATAGATGTTCGAATGGGCAACCATGTGCATGAGAATGGCGCTGTAGGCCTTGGCATGGTATCTCTCCGTGACACCATCAATGAACACCCTTTGAACTTGATCGACAAAGTCAACCCGAATCTCATCTGGGATGGGCCACATCACATGAACGGTATTCTCTGGTAGACGATGATTATCGATTCCCAAAGCCTCACTTATCACCTTCGGAGAGATAGTGTATCTCCTACCTTCAATCAAGACGGAGAAGCTCGACCGATTCTGTGAGGGTGTCTTCGTCTCATAGAAAGCAATCGTGTGCTCAACCGAATATTTAGTGATTGGTGGAGCCACCCGTAACCAATTTCGAGCCTCGAAAAATGAAGATATGTTGCCAAGTTGGGTAGCTCCTAGAGGAGTTGCAGAGATGTTCCGCAAGTCGAAGAAACGCTCAGGAACAATGGCCTTGGCTCGAGGATGAGCGCCACGTGAAGTAGGAGGCGGCGAAAAATCCGAAGGAACACCTTTACCCTTTTGAGCACGAGAAACCCGTGTGCCCGAGGACGAAGCACCCTTGGAACCGGGTGTCATGGTGGTGGGAGTAGTCCGAGCACGCTTAGGAGGCATGTCAAGAAATCTCATTTAGGCATTTCATCGAACAGTTCGTGGGCATGAACATCAGGGGTGCAATCGACAACTACCAAGCAATCAGCACACCACGAAACCAGTTACAATAGCAAGAGACAACACCAAGAGAGGAAAAAATAGTAGAATAGAGATTAGAAGAAGATTGCCTAAAAAAAAATATTGAAGGAGAGTGGAGACTTCTTTATGTTCGTGCAAGAGAGAAGAAGAGCACGATTTGAATGTAACAGACGGGCCAAAAACCTTGAAACATTAGAGCTTTAAAGTCATGGATGGGCCGAGACTGTACCGGTAACGTACGTACGTCCTGATGACGTCCGTGCGTCGGGACCAAAATAAAACAACCTGCCTGGACAGACGTACGAACGGCTTAACAACGTACGTACCCCTCCTTTTTGTTTTTTTTTTTTTTTAAACTGACAATGAAAAACTAACCTTAATACCTGAAAAACAGACCGAATAACGACCAGCACAAATATTGAGAAACATCACATGAAGAAATTTCTAAGTATTGTGAGGATTCCAATTATAGCACGAATAAAATTTGAACAAGCTTCAACCATGAGAAAATGCAAATCGAAGAACTAAAACATACACCAAGCCACGGTACTCAACAGAATGATGCAAGCCTGCAGGAGAAGCAGGGTAGACCTATACCAAAATCCTGGGAACAAACCAAAAGTTAAGAACATTGAGTGTTTTGAAAGTCACTTGCAATTTGGACAAATATAAAAGTGAGTTGGATCACAACAAAAAACCAAAGAGACACTGTCTAGGCCGCAATACGGAACGACCCTGGTTCAAACACAATGAATATTTTTATTGAATTTATCCATGTAAAACAAATGCCATTCTCGTGTGGGAGTATAGTACACCTCCATCTTTTACCAAAACACGAGGGTAGGGTATAGCCTACATCTTTTCAGCAAAAACACACCCAAGAAGTGCAACACCATGGTAACGTGCAACACAAGAACTAACATCTCTTGAGTGCATCCGTCAGAGCATGACCCTCACAGCCCCAACAGGTTCCTAGCTAACTGATAATGCGCCCAAGACATTCAAATGGCTGGGGATTTTGTGAGTCATTGACCACTTACAAGAAGTATATAAATAAAAGAAAACGATGACCATGAAGAGAAATCATATAGGAGTGAGGATATACAATTACTCCAAAAAAAAAAAAAAAACCACGATATGCAAATGCATCATGTAAGAAACTACCAAGGACAAAAAGAGTATGATGCAACCCTACCACAATGCATAACATAGAAACACAGTTGAAGGTGCCAAATTGTAAATAGCTGAAAAACGGAATCCGCACAATAAAGAGAATAGTATGTCCTCAAAACTAACAAAAATTGAAAAGAAGCAAAAGAATAACCGAACCTAAACATCCTAAACACAAACAGTTCCAATGGTCAAATTAGGTATATAGATGCGGAAGGGGTGTAGTGACAATGAAACAGTTATCATGTGAACGACTACCAGTTAACAGCAAGACATGATTCGAATAAAAAACTTCACACTTATCATCCTCAAAAACAACCTTAAACTTAGCATCACACAACTGACTAATACTTAACAGATTTGACTTAAGACCCTTAACAAAAAGAAGCTCATGACTATTGAGCGAGCCAACCTCAGAAAAGTTAGCTTTACCTTCAACCGGAAGCATTTTACCATTTCCAAAAGTAACCTTACCTCCATAACCAAGAGTCAAGTTATCAATTAGAGTCTTATCACCTGTCATATGACGCGAACATCCGCTGTCAAGATACCATGATGAAGGCGTTGGTTCAAACAATCTAGCCATGTGAGATACCATTTTCCTGGACGCATCCAAACTCCTATCCCAGAAATGTGGTGGTGGAGTGGGCATGGGTGTTGCTTGAGGGTGATTTCCATAAAGAGAAGTCCTGGGTAAGCCCCACGGTGCATAGTCATTCCACATGTACAAAGCCTGCATGGGAAAAGTGGAAGACTTGTTCCAATATGAATTACCTGCAAAAGAAGAATGTTGAGTAGGATACAAATTATTCCAACAAAAAGCAGAAGTGTGACCCATGCGACCACAGGTTAGACATTTAAAGCCTTTGTGTCTGAGATTCCTTTTCGGGACATGCTTTACACGAGTAACCCTGGGTGGGGAAACCACACCAGACACCTGCACATAAGCAGGGAGAGACGAAGGAACGACCCCTGTTGGTCTGACAAAAGTAGTATGTGAGGTGCTAGCAGTAGAAAGAGGAACAGATGTGTCATAACCTAAACCGGATTTGTCTGAATGGGATTTACCAATTCCCAGCAGAGAGTTAAGACTATCACTAGCTTTACCGAACCCAACCAATTGTTTGTTGGCTGCAAACAACTCAGCTTTCACTTTCTCATGTTCCAATACAAGAGAGCGATACCGTGTCTCCAGATTATTATTCAGTTTTTACAGAGAGGCAATACGCACTTGGAAATCCTCCTTTTCTTTTTCAAATTCCTCCTTCAACATGTTGGAGTCACCTGCAAGATTACAGATATCCTGCCCAAGACTATCTACCTGATCCTGCAAGACAGTGTTAGTTTTTTCAAGCAACTTTACTTGTTGCATGGAAAACTTGTACATATCACATAATTCACTAGTAGTAGCATGAACACCAGAGTCAGAAACATTAATATCATCAGTAGAGGATACAATACCTCCTGGATGTTTATCCAGGGATGCACTGAAGACCACATAGTTGGAGACAACATTTGAGGGATTTCCATCCTCATCTTCATCTGAATCATCCCAAGTCACTGTGAGGTTCGCTTTGGAGTTATCACCAGGTTTGCGATCCACCTTCTTGTCATATTCATTAGCAAAATGTCCATATTCACGACACTTGTAGCATTGAACATCTTTACGATCAACTCGAGCTCTTCTTCCATCCACAGAGAATCTCTCAAAACCACGACTCCTAGGAGCATTTTGGGAGTCAGGAAATCGCTTTCGAGGGTCTCGATTCTGTTGATATTTCAGAATCTTCTGAAAGCTACGTGACAGAAACGCATAGTTGTCATCCACAGCCTGTTCTTCATCATCAGAGAGTCCTGTGGAAGTTTCTTTAGAAGATGTAACCTTGAATGCCACAGACTTGTTTTCAATGGTTCTTCCAAGGCCTGTTCCATCTCACACGTCCGTAGTTTCCCAGCAAGTGTCTCAATAGTAATGTTCTTAATCACATTACTCTCAGTAATGGCATCCTTACGAGAACGAAACCGAGGAGGCAAAGCATGCAATATCTTACGTACCACTTGTGTGTCAGTATATGCATGACCAATAGCAGCACTGCAGTTTATAATATCTTACAGACGAATGAAGAAATCATCGAAAGTCTCAGAATTATCCATCCGTAGATTCTCAAACTGAGATGTTAACAGTTCCAGCTTGCTTTCTTTGACAGTTTCGTCACCTTCATGTGTACTGATAAGCCTGTTCCATGCATCCTTAGCCTCTTCACAACCTTGCACACGACGAAACTCACTTGCTGGGAAACTACAGATGGATAATTCTGAGACTTTCGATGATTTCTTCATTCGTCTGCAAGATATTATAAACTGCAGTGCTGCTATTGGTCATGCATATACTGACACACAAGTGGTACGTAAGATATTGCGTGCTTTGCCTCCTCGGTTTCGTTCTCGTAAGGATGCCATTACTGAGAGTAACGTGATTAAAAACATGACTATTGAGACACTTGCTGGGAAACTACGGACGTGTGAGATGGAACAGGCCTTGGAAGAACCATTAAAGAACAAGTCTGTGGCATTCAAGGTTACATCTTCTAAAGAAACTTCCACAGGACTCTTTGATGATGAAGAACAGGCTGTGGATGACAACTATGCGTTTCTGTCACGTAGCTTTCAGAAGATTCTGATATATCAACAGAATCGAGACCCTCGAAAGCGATTTCCTGACTCCCAAAATGCTCCTAGGAGACGTGGTTTTGAAAGATTCTCTGTGGATGGAAGAAGAGCTCGAGTTGATCGTAAAGATGTTCAGTGCTACAAGTGTCGTGAATATGGACACTTTGCTAATGAATGTGACAAGAAGGTGGATCGCAAACCTGGTGATAACTCCAAAGCGAACCTCACAGTGACTTGGGATGATTCAGATGAAGATGAGGATTGAAATCCCTCAAATGTTGTCTCCAACTATATGGTCTTCAGTGCATCCCTGGATAAACATTCAGGAGGTATTGTATCCTCTACTGATGATATTAATGTTTCTGACTCTGGTGTTCATGCTACTACTAGTGAATTATGTGATATGTACAAGTTTTCCATGCAACAAGTAAAGTTGCTTGAAAAAACTAACACTGTCTTGCAGGATCAGGTAGATAGTCTTGGGCAGGATATCTGTAATCTTGCAGGTGACTCCAACATGTTGAAGGAGGAATTTGAAAAAGAAAAGGAGGATTTCCAAGTGCGTATTGCCTCTCTGGAAAAACTGAATAATAATCTATAGACACGGTATCGCTCTCTTGTATTGGAACATGAGAAAGTGAAAGCTGAGTTGTTTGCGGCCAACAAACAATTGGTTGGGTTCGGTAAAGCTAGTGATAGTCTTAACTCTCTGCTGGGAATTGGTAAATCCCATTCAGACAAATCCGGTTTAGGTTATGACACATCTGTTCCTCTTTCTACTGCTAGCACCTCACATACTACTTTTGTCAGACCAACAGGGGTCGTTCCTTCGTCTCTCCCTGCTTATGTGCAGGTGTCTGGTGTGGTTTCCCCACCCAGGGTTACTCGTGTAAAGCAAGTCCCAAAAAGGAATCTCAGACACAAAGGTTTTAAATGTCTAACCTGTGGTCGCATGGGTCACACTTCTGCTTTTTGTTGGAATAATTTGTATCCTACTCAACATTCTTCTTTTGCAGGTAATTCATATTGGAACAAGTCTTCCACTTTTCCCATGCAGGCTTTGTACATGTGGAATGACTATGCACCGTGGGGCTTATCCAGGACTTCTATTTATGGAAATCACCCTCAAGCAACACCCATGCCCACTCCACCACCACATTTCTGGGATAGGAGTTTGGATGCGTCCAGGAAAATGGTATCTCACATGGCTAGATTGTTTGAACCAACGCCTTCATCATGGTATCTTGACAGCGGATGTCGCGTCATATGACAGGTGATAAGACTCTAATTGATAACTTGACTCTTGGTTATGGAGGTAAGGTTACTTTTGGAAATGGTAAAATGCTTCCGGTTGAAGGTAAAGGTAACTTTTCTGAGGTTGGCTCGCTCAATAGTCATGAGCTTCTTTTTGTTAAGGGTCTTAAGTCAAATCTGTTAAGTATTAGTCAGTTGTGTGATGCTAAGTTTAAGGTTGTTTTTGAGGATGATAAGTGTGAAGTTTTTGATTCGAATCATGTCTTGCTGTTAACTGGTAGTCGTTCACATGATAACTGTTTCATTGTCACTACACCCCTTCCGCATCTATATACCTAATTTGACCATTGGAACTGTTTGTGTTTAGGATGTTTAGGTTCGTTTATTCTTTTGCTTCTTTTCAATTTTTGTTAGTTTTGAGGACATACTATTCTCTTTATTGTGCGGATTCCGTTTTTCAGCTATTTACAATTTGGCACCTTCAACTGTGTTTCTATGTTATGCATTGTGGTAGGGTTGCATCATACTCTTTTTGTCCTTGGTAGTTTCTTACATGATGCATTTGCATATCGTGGTTTTTTTTTTTTTTTTTTTGGAGTAATTGTATATCCTCACTCCTATATGATTTCTCTTCATGGTCATCGTTTTCTTTTATTTATATACCTCTTGTAAGTGGTCAATGACTCACAAAATCCCCAGCCATTTGAATGTCTTGGGCGCATTATCAGTTGGCTAGGAACCCGTTGGGGCTGTGAGGGTCATGCTCTGACGGATGCACTCAAGAGATGTTAGTTCTTGTGTTGCACGTTACCATGGTGTTGCACTTCTTGGGTGTGTTTTTGCCGAAAAGATGTAGGCTACACCCTACCCTCGTGTTTTGCTAAAAGATGGAGGTGTACTATACTCCCACACGAGAATGGCATTTGTTTTACATGGATAAATTCAATAAAAATATTCATTGTGTTTGAACCAGGGTCGTTCCGTATTGCGGCCTAGACAGTGTCTCTTTGGTTTTTTGTTGTGATCCGACTCACTTTTATATTTGTCCAAATTGCAAGTGACTTTCAAAACACTCAATGTTCTTAACTTTTGGTTTGTTCCCAGGATTTTGGTATAGGTCTACCCTGCTTCTCCTGCAGGCTTGCATCATTCTGTTGAGTACCGTGGCTTGGTGTATGTTTTAGTTCTTCGATTTGCATTTTCTCATGGTTGAAGCTTGTTCAAATTTTATTCGTGCTATAATTGGAATCCTCACAATACTTAGAAATTTCTTCATGTGATGTTTCTCAATATTTGTGTTGGTCGTTATTCGGTCTGTTTTTCAGGTATTAAGGTTAGTTTTTCATTGTCAGTTTAAGAAAAAAAAAAAAAGGAGGGGTACATACGTTGTTAAGCTTTCCGTACGTCTGTCCAGGCAGGTTGTTTTTTTTTGGTCCCAACGCACGGACGTCATCAGGAAATACGTACGTTACCGGTACAGTCTCGGCCCATCCATGACTTTAAAGCTCTAATGTTTCAAGGTTTTTGGCCCGTCTGTTACATTCAAGTCGTGCTCTTCTTCTCTCTTGCACGAACATAAGGAAGTCTCCACTCTCCTTCAATATTTTTTTTAGGCAATCTTCTTCTAATCTCTATTCTACTATTTTTTACTCCCTTGGTGTTGTCTCTTGCTATTGTAACTGGTTTCGTGGTGTGCTGATTGCTTGGTAGTTGTCGATTGCACCCCTGATGTTCATGCCCACGAACTGTTCGATGAAATGCCTAAATGAGATTTCTTGACATTCCTCCTAAGCGTGCTCGGACTACTCCCACCACCATGACACCCGGTTCCAAGGGTGCTTCGTCCTCGGGCACACGGGTTTCTCGTGCTCAAAAGGGTAGAGGTGTTCCTTCGGATTTTTCGCCGCCTCCTACTTCACGTGGCGCTCATCCTCGAGCCAAGGCCATTGTTCCTGAGCGTTTCTTCGACTTGCGGGACATCTCTGCAACTCCTCTAGGAGCTACCCAACTTGGCAACATATCTTCATTTTTCGAGGCTCGAAATTGGTTACGGGTGGCTCAACCAATCACTAAATATTCGGTTGAGCACACGATTGCTTTCTATGAGACGAAGACACCCTCACAGAATCGGTCGAGCTTCTCCGTCTTGATTGAAGGTAGGAGATACACTATCTCTCCGAAGGTGATAAGTGAGGCTTTGGGAATCGATAATCATCGTCTACCAGAGAATACCGTTCATGTGATGTGGCCCATCCCAGATGAGATTCGGGTTGACTTTGTCGATCAAGTTCAAAGGGTGTTCATTGATGGTGTCACGGAGAGATACCATGCCAAGGCCTACAGCGCCATTCTCATGCACATGGTTGCCCATTCGAACATCTATCCAACAAAGGGCAACAAGATCATCATGACCGACGATATGGTCAAGTTATGGTGTGTATGTCGATGCATCATCTTCACCTCTCCGAGGTCATTTACACACGGATGCTCCAAATCGATGCGGCTAAGGGTACACTTCCTTTTCCTAGCTTTATCATGACAATTCTCAAGCATTTAGGCTTTCAGGGTCATTATATGTAGGTGAGCTCTCCACGGTTTGTTGGACATGATTGGGTCAATGCCATCAAGAAGGGGTGCCAGTCTAGGAAGTCTGCTTTTGAGTCTGTGGGTGCGCGTCTAACGCATCACTTAATTTGGGGAGGTCGGGCTCTTGATAGCCGTGATGATTTTGATCGGGCCTTGACTACTGGACGCCCCGTGTCGGCCTCGGTTAGGAGCAACCGGGCAGTTGCGGCAGTTGACGCTCGGGTTTCTTCTCTTCGACGCCACCAAGATCATATGGATGCTCGGTTAGATCGTTTTGGAGTCATCCTCTCTCAGCATGATGTTATGCTCCGTGATCTTCACAGAATGAATGTCGCCCAGTTGCGTCATCTTCAGATTGATTTCACTCCCATCGACTTGCCTTCGTTTCCGGAGGAGGTACCTCCAGTTATGGATGATATCGATGGTGATGCCTCTGATAGGGAGAGTGAGGATGATGGTTTAGTTGGCACCTCGGGTGATGAACATTGTGATGGTGACTCGGAGTCAGGGTAATGGACCTACCTTTTTGTGCCCATGTTGGGTTAATGTTTGTTTTTCTATATATATAGGTGTCTTCTCTTCTTCTACCTATTTTGTGCCTTCTTACCTCCTTCTAGTTCTGTCTTTGTTCTTCAGAATTTTCAATGGCAGAATATGAACTTCATGGGGTATTTGTTCCGGCTGTTGGTTATGTGTCGTTTATGGTGATGGAATACAAAAACAATTCGAAAGTTTGTCGCTTATGTCGTGTTCCCCATGGGTATGACTATATTCATCCACCATTTCTTAATCCGTGCATGGTTCATGTCAATCATTGGGAGAGACTGTCGGGACATCTCCAAAATCACATCTTGGAGTTGGTTGGATATCCGAGGGTTCCGGGACTTGCTGCTCCTCTCACAGACTGTGGCTTGGACAGCAGAATTGAAGAGTTATTTTGTACGGGTGAATGGCTGGAGGATTATGATGATCATGTGATAGCTCGGTGGGATAGATCTTCGGCTCGTGCGGAAGCTTATTTCTCCAAGCTTCCTCTAGGTCATTGGGAACGAATTTTTCGAATTCGTTGACTTAAGTATTATGTTCTGTTTTTTTTTTTACTAGTTCTTATGATTATGGATTCCTGTGTTTGGTTGTTAGTTGTTTTCATGACACTTTAAGAATTGGGATAGTTTTTATCTTTTTATCTGTTTGGCATTGGTTTCTTTTTCTTGGTTATTTTTGTTTTCGGTTTATCGTTTCTCCTGTTCACTTGTTGTGACAAAAAGGGGGAGATTTGTGACTCTAATTACTAACAATCGTCTCTTTGTTGTTAGGATATTCTTGGGTCATGTTTCAGGTATTGAGAAGCTGTACAGTTATGGGGGAGCTCAAGTATCTAAAGTTGGAGCTCCTGAAGCATGGGGGAGTAGTTCTAAATTCTTAGTTGCTTCCGTTCGGTCTCTAATGGTTAAAGCGTCTTACTTAAGCTGGATATCAAGTGTTGGTGATTTGGTATGTATTTTCTATGAGTGTTTTTGTAGGCATGTTTTATAAATGCCATGGTTTGGGTTTGTAAGCACGTTTTATAAGTGCTATTAGAGTCATAGGTTTTTGTCACAAAATCAATGTCAAAGGGGGAGATTGAAACCGGCACTAGGTTGTTTGACATTAATTTTGTGACATTGGATGTCCTTGGTTATCTCGCCTTGATTTCATTGTTTGGAAAACCTCGTTGTACGCGCGTCATCCCGAGTATTTGTCTTCGCGTCAAGTGTATCAAAAGTGTGATTTTGGTTTTGGAACGTACGTACCTAGTTAGGACGTACGTACGTCCAACAGGTCAGCAAGCGTTTATCGTGTGGAGACGTACGAACGTTGTTTCGACTTACGTACGTCCAATATGGATTTCGTCCTATTCCGGCCCATTTCTCGTGTATTCCAACCCTAAGTATAAATAGGGTTTCTCTTCCAAAGAACAATGCAGTTCTTTGGCCGTCTATTCCTTGAAGTTTTTGGTTTAGGCAATTGAAAACCCAATATATGTGCAATATAACAATAGTAAAGCAAACAATAAAGCAATAAACAAATAAAGAACACACGATATTTTTAACGTGGTAAAACCCACTATGGGAAACGTCCACGGTTGTCCTCGCGACAACAAATAAATCCGCTAGATGAAAAGAGATGTACAAACCTATCAACTACCTGCAATCACTGCGAGTTGACACTACTGGTTATCTCTAACACCTTGACTTCACCGGAGCAGCTTGATGTACGCACAAGACACTCGACTTCTTGATGAACACACAAGAAGACTCGAAGCCGAACTATGAAACAAGCTTACACCAGAGTTCCTTGATGAACACACAAGGATACTCGACTTCTTGATGAACACACAAGAAGACTCGAAGCTAAATCAATATAAACAATAATGAAGAAGAAGATGAATGGGGAAGAAGGAAGAAGAAGATGAATGGGGAAGAAGAAGATGAGTTCAATCACCAAAGCAACCTAAACCAAAACCTAAACAAACTCCAAGACTAGAGATGAATTGGACGGCCAAAGAACTACCTCTCTCATTGGAGAAGAAAGCTATTTAAACCTAGGGTTGGAATATACAGAAAATAGGCCTGATTGGACGAAATCCATATTGGACGTACGTACGTCGAATCAACGTTCGTACGTCCCCACACGGTGAAAGTTTGCTGCCTGCTTGGACGTACGATCGTCCTAACTGCGTACGTACGTCCTGACCAAAAGAGGTTTGCTGCCTCAGTGGACGTACGTACGTCCTAACTAGGTACGTACGTCCAGTACCCAATAACTTTTCATAGACACAAACCAAGAGACACGAAGGACACGAGACGACCATGCGTACATCTTGATTTTCCTAACAATGATTTCTAGGCGAGATAACCAAGACTCCTCATATCACAAAATTAATGTCAAATAACCGAGTGCCGGTTTCAATCTCCCCCTTTGACATTGATTTTGTGACAAAAACTTATGACTCTAATAGCACTTATAAAACGTGCTTACAAACCCAAACCATGGCATTTATAAAACATGCTTACAAAAACACTAATAGTAGAATACATACCGAGTCACCAACACAGATTTCCAGCTTGAGTAAGACGCTTTAACCATCAGAGACCGAACGGAAGCAACAAGAAATTCTGAAACAATCAAAGAGCCAACGGAAGTTCCTCGAACAACTCCCCCATACTTCATGAGCTCCAAGGTTTAATACTCGAGCTTACCCAAAACTGTACATGCACTTTGTGATCATCATCACTTTCACTCCCCCATACTTGTTCACTCCCCCATACATGTAGTATACCTGAAACATGACCCAAAACTGTACAACCTCTAAACATTAACACGTTCACTCCCCCATACGTGTAGCATACCTGAAACATGACCCAAAAATACACTAACAAAGAAGAAGAAGGTGTTAGTATTAGAGTCATAAATCTCCCCCTTTTTGTCACAAATGATGCAAAGGGGTGACATAAATCAAAACGAGAATAAAGCAAAATGAACCAAAGAATAGAAGAAGAGAGGAAAGAGAAAACCATACCATAGATCTGGAATCCATGACACGCAAAACTAAAAGACATGAGAGAGATCTAGGCATATAAATGAAGAAGAAAGAGTACCAACACAGACACAAGAAGGGAGATTAGATAAGAACCAAAACGAGATAAGAAGGAGATAGTGAAAAGACACTGAATACTTATATAGGTAACAGAGGGAAGAAAAGAAAACATAACATGAATCCCTGATAGAAACCAAGAGAATCTTATACATAGAAGAAAGAGTCAGGACCCATCAATCGGAACAAATGATTCACTAGAATATCACTTTAATCAACCGACCACAGTCACCTGAGATAGACTCCAGAGAAACGACTTCATAGTAGGAAGATATCTAGAGAAAAAGAGCAAACAAACAAAAAGGACGAAATACCATACCCGATGAAATCGGCAACGTACACTAATGACCAAGAACCAAATAGTCAAACCTACAGGGCGTGCCCAGGCAGGTCGCCTTTCTTAAGGCGGAAGCTAAGAAGGCGGAAAAGTCGATTTGACTCGGCCAGTTCAAGCAAAACTCGGCTGAGTCTTAAAACCATGATCCTTAAACCTCTTTTTCCATTCAACACTGCATCTCTCTATTCACATCTCAGGTATTTCTATTTTCAACTAGATATTGGGCAATACATATCTTGAGTTTATGCCAATAGTGATGAAATCTGGTCCATCACTCTCCTCACTTTAGCTATATACAGAATTTCTTTTTGATATAAATTATGGTATTTTGACCATGAGAAACATAATACTCTTAACTTAAATCTGGTCCGGCGCAGAGTCAGATTTTGTCTCCCAAACATGAGATATCTCACTCCAACTTGAATTAAGACTACAAAAACTATTCACTAATAACTGTGCTTTGTGGTGTAGGATTCTTATTGAAATCTTAGTGAAGGAGATTCTTCTGAAGTGTGATTTGAAGGTTTAACAATCAATGGTCTGAGGTCAATCCAATGGGCAATGCTTGCTGTCAACAGAACCAAAATGGTAGTCATCGAGCCAAACCCGTGTATCCTGCCTCTGGTAATACATCAGCAGTTCACAGGCGACCCGCCAGCAGTGTGGCTTCGGTAAGATATCTTAAACTTCTCTGTTTCTTGTGTTGTGTTGATGAATTCTCTCTTTGATCACTATCTCTTTAATATGCTGTGTAAATATCTACCAATCCGCAAGACTTTTGCCCTATGGTTTGATATTGAACAAGCGATTAATATTGCAGAAGGTCAGATGATGTTTGTAAACTCCACTGCCAATATAAATAAAACTTGCAAACTAAGCTTAATACATATTAAACTATGAATACTTTCATCTCCCCTGTCGTTGCAAGAAACACATACCTTTTCAAACCCAGGATACAACATGGTTCTGCAACCTGTGTTGCTTTTATTGCGCTTATGATGACAGAAAGCCATCACCAGGCATCATAACTTTGCTACTTTCTTCTGACACCTAAAAATCAAGTGGTAATTTGGAAGAGGAATACACTTCAAATCAATCAATAAGTGCAGAATAAAACTTTTCTGTTTATAATTGAGATAAACTAATGGCCATCAACTAGAGTAAGCAACAATAATGAACAGATTTTAAAATGATTCATCATTTTCCAAGGCTAAGTGTTTTTAATGAATTACGATCAACCGCAGTATGATGTCTTTATCTCATCCTATTTGAAATTTGATGTGATCGATTTTTGGTATGCCTACACAGTGTTATTGCCTGAATATGCACATCACATATTTGTCACATTCTTAATGCCTAGATTCGTCACATTTTTTTTTTTGTGGGAGCACAAAGACAAACTGTCAGTACGTTAGTTCACCTCATCCTATGGATGGATTAAACGTGCCTAAAGTAGAGTCTTGCTGGAAACATTTGTGCTCAGTCGATATTTGTAATATGGTAAAAATGATTATATACCTTGGTCAGGTCACAGGTGATTGAGAACTTGGCCTTAACAATGAAAGCAGAACATAAAAAAAATTACAAAGTTTGAAGGGTTTGTATTGTCATTTAAATGATTATTCGGGTAATTATTTTTCAATGTAGATGCTATATTAGTCCTTTCTGAGGTAAAAAAAAAGTTTCAAGAACAAGAAAAGTTCTGCCTTTAGAGAAACATCGAGTCAAATGGTACAAACTAACCTTCACAAAATCGAGCCTCTAAAGTTGTGCGCCACGTTTTTTGTCTTCCATCTTATCCATTTCCTTTTGGATGTAAGAACTATGGTATTGCTCTTAAGCTATGCTCTTGGGAGTAGGGGTGGGCACGGTTCGGTTCGGTTCGGTTTTGGACAAAACTGTCAACCGAACACCTAGCAGGTGTTTTGCAAAAGTCTAAACCGAAACCGAACTTTTTTATGTTTAAAACCGAACCGAACCGAACCGAATACTTTTAACTAAAACCGAAACAGAAACAAACATATAATTAAGTTCGGTTAACCGAATAAAACCGAACCGAACCGAACCAAAAAACTGATATATTTGAAAAATCTGAAAAGTCTGTTGGATACTTGGAATGCATTTGCAGTTTAGTTGAACGCAGCCAAACTCGCAAAAACTACATAAAAAAGGTAAAAGAGAAACCATACCTGACCACCACTATTGTTTAGTTGTTTAACAGCAACGACAGTTCGATCACCCCGACCATCAGGAGGTTTGATTAAACCTTTATAAACACTTCCAAATCCACCTTCCCCAATCTTAAGCAACTTACTAAAACCATTTGTGGCATTCCTGAGTTCTGAGAATGAAAAGACGCGCAAATTATGCGCCTTTTCTTCATATAACTCTGGGACACTACGCTGTGAAGTTGCTGAAGCAGAAGATTTAACTGTCCGACTTGTTTTTGAGTTAATGAAGTCACTTGAGTTGCTCATTTCACTCAAGTTTGGTGCTGATTTTGGATTTCTGTGCTTCGAATACGGACACTTAATTCGTTGGAAACACTTCATACTTCAAAACCCTAGCCTAATTCACTCTTAAGAATGCAGAAATTTATCTAAATCTGAAAGAACCTTCTTATACAATAATGATATAAACCACTGTAATACCAAATTTAATGAAAGAATGTGGAATTTTAATTGAAATTTATCTTGATTAGAAGCAATTCAACCAATAATAAATCAGGATAATTACTTCAAATTAGAATCAAATGAAGAAAAACAGGGAAACCCAAGAAAACAGAGTAGGTGAAAATGGTTGAGAAGGGAAGAACAACTTGTGAAGAAGAAAGAAAAAGGAAAACAAACCCAATTAAGATAGAGAGATATAAAGAATACCCTTAACTACAGAATGCTTGAAAGATTGATATTAATGAACATTTACCTAAATTTTGTAGAAAAGAAAAGCTGAATTCCCCTGTTCTTCTACCAAACATTTGCTTACGCGTTTGATTAGACCAAAGAAAGAGATGGGATGGGTTGGACTATGGAGAGATGGGCTGGACTCCTGGACAGATGGGATGGGTTGGACTATGGAGAGATGGGCTGTAGTGGGTTGGTATACAACTATACAAGGGTGTTCGGAAATTTTCGAAACTGCAACCGAACACCCAAAGCAGGTGTTTTGCCAAATTAGAAACTGCAACCGAACATGGAAACATGTAAACACCCTATTTTCGGTTCGGACCGGTTCGGTTCGGTTCGGTTTACATGTTTCGGATCGGTTTTGCCCACCCCTACTTGGGAGGTAAGAAAGACAATCTTCCTTTCCCTTAAAAAATAGAACATGACCCTTGCCATGTGCTGCCAATCTAACTGTGAACTCTCCACAAAAACTTAACTACTCAAAACTTTCAAAGGTTACATTAACTGAAGCTACATAATTCTTGGTTTAAGATTCATTTTTCCTGATGGTTTAGTTTTTTTATCTATACCTCTTCTTAGTTGGTGGTGAACCATCTCTATTGTGCATTAACTAAAACGATCCCATTTTTTATGTTTAACACTATTCAGTTGGAGTTTTAGTTTCATTGAGTTTTTGATTTTCTCTATCCATGCATGCAGAAATAAGCTTTTCAGTTGTACACAATGCTTTGGGTGGGTGCCTTGGTAGTTACTTGGAAGGAACTCCACTTCTAGGTAAGCTTGATTTTTATCCTTTTGTAAATCAGTATATAGGTTACTTGTAATTTCACGAAATGAAGACTGCTACATATCTTATAAATATGGTAATTATGAATTTAGTTTCAGTTAGACATACATTGAATCTTAAAGCAGTGGAACTCAAAACGCAAATGTCTTGCTGTTTTGTTCCACTGATAGAGCAATGCACTTCTAAACTAAGATTGTTCACTAAGAAGATCTTTAATCAAATTGCCTACCTTATCAAAAAAACGATTGAGATGGGCTGTCAAGATGGATGTCATCCCTAGGATGGCAGCCTAGACATCCCGAAGTTATTAAGCTTTGATTTATGTTGGGTGTTTACTGTAAGTAATGAATAACTCCACTTGTATTACTCATTCTCTTTCATGCGGTCATGCCTTTGTTAATTTCTCTCTCTTATCTTCCAGGTCCGAAAAAAAATTTGATTTAAAACTCCCGAAATAAACTCAAAAAAAGTAAGTCACTCTATCCTACATTGCCATCAATCTAAAATTTTGATTTTTACCTTGGCATCTGTCAAAATACCACAAAATAGGAGATATGGGTTAACAATGAATCACTTCTGGAAACACACGAGGCATGTACTTCTTATGAAAACTCTGATTGACAATTAAGGAAGTCACTATAACATATGTGATAATTGATGTGTGTTTGTGCTGATGTTAATAACCTATTAAAGTCCGCAAGACTACTGCTAGCAATAGGAACTGGAGTTGACATAACCTAAATAATACTTCCACTACCACTGTCACAACCTGCAGATTATAATTTTACTTCTTTAAGAGGTTGTATCTGATGAGTGGAAAATGGTTATAACAGCTCTTTCCAAATAGCTGATCGGTCGACTCACTTTCTTTCTTCTTTTAAAATTGACATTTGTTGAAACACACAAATGGCAGTGTGTCTTTGTGCACTGTGTCCTATACCTTACTGTTATAACTTATTTCTCTATTCAAATGCTTATATGCTGTTTAAGATTTTATTTTGAACTGCTTATTCGTGTGGATATAGTTTGTTCTTGAGAGTTAAAAATCATTTAAAACAGGTAAACACGAAGAGTACGATTTCAACAGGTAAACGACAATTTACGGATCTAGGTAAACACTAATGCAGTTCATGTGATTTGTATTTGCAGTTCATGTGATTTGTCTTTGCAGTTGTATTTGTTTGATTTCTGTTTTTTTTTTTCTTTTTGAAAACATTTAGACAGTTGATACAGGTCTCAATTTAAACCTCTTTTATCTAACATATCAATCATATAGAATAGTCATCCTCTATTGATAATTCTTTAAGCTACCATAAAGATGAAATTTCTAATTTCGAAACAGGCTGGAAAGTTTAGTCTATATGTAATTGGTTTTTTACAATTTCACCCAAGACAGAACTCTGTTCTAAAATGTGAATGGAATTTTTTCTTGAACAGTAGTGTCATGATTGAACTTGATATTAAGATGCCCATGTACCTGATTTCATGGTTTCTTTTGTGGTTGAAAAATATCTAGATGCCCATGTATTTTGGATTTTTGCTCTTTACACATGTACTTGATTTAATTATTTTGAGCAATTAGTTTACTTAAATTTTTAATATGACAACCAAAATGCTCCAAAAAGCTAAGTATACTGTAACATTTTCTAATAGAGACAAACGATCAATTCATTTGGCGAAAACATCCTTAATTTAGTGGCTTAATGCTGAAGTTCGATCTTTCGATCGTTATTGAAGCAAAATACTGTTTGATTATTTTGTTTTCTACTGATTATTTGTATGCATATTTATTGATTATTTTATTTTGTTTGATGTTTAGTTTCTATTTGGTTAGTAGTTCTCGTTTTTATTTTTATTTCTTAATTTTTAATATTCATTATCTTTTGATAGCAAATTCTAAGCCTTGGACTATGGTATTCATTTTCCTAAATTTCCTCAGCGATTTTTATGGACTATGTCAAGCAACTCGACTTTCTTATTCTTCAGAGCTGTGTTTATCAGGTATTTCCCACATCTTATCTCACTCCCTATCTTTCTTACATTGCTCTCAATATAATATCGTAGAATTTAATTTTAAGACGTTGGATTAGTAATGGTGCCCTTTCTGCTTTACTGTTTAATGAAGCAAATTGCTCAATTTTTTCGTCTGTCATTTTTAATTGTGTCAATGTACGCATTGAAAGGAACGGGACACCTCCAATTTTCTGAAGCAGCTTACTCACTCTAATGCATTTTTAATGTGAAGTTGTGAACAAGTAAATAAAAAACAATCAGCTAAACTGAAAAAAAAAACTAGGGTCTAAATGATGTAGGTGTGGAATCTGGAGATGTTCAAAGAAGTGTAAAGTTTCTTATTATTTGCATGACCAGATGCATCTGGATTTGGTAAAAGAATTACTGAAAATGAACCAGATGCATCTGTATTTGTCATTAGGAAGGTGGATCAAAGGTTACACATTGAAATTCAGATGTAGTACGTGATCAAAATTCAGTTGTAGTCATACAAACAGCTCTGAAGGTATATTTTTGGGGTATAAATTTCTATATTTTTTAAATTTTATGAGTTCGTAACCCCGCCCGCTAGATGTTATTTCACAAAGAACTTAAGTATCTGCTTAAAGATCATATAGCTACACCTATCTCAAATTTTGGTCCTCATCTAAACCAACCTTTAATTTATCTTCAATGTAATTCACATTAGAGTGTACCGCACTTTAATTTTAGTGTTATAATTCACTTTAGATGAAGTGTGAAAAGTAAGAGCGAAAATGATAGATATGCATTGCATCAGTCCAATATAGAATGGGGTCATATAAATAATAGAATACAACTTCCTCAGGTGCTCTTCTCTACTCTATTTTCTCTTTTTTTTCCTCTTTGATTATTCTCTCTATGTTTTAAGAATGATCAGTTTTGTAATAAATGGTTAGGTATGCTTAGGGGTAAAAGAAGAAAATATCACTGCATCCATATTGAACTAAATTTTTTTTCACCGTAGCTGGTTTTCTTTTGTTTCTTCTTTATTTACTACAGTGTTGACATAGACAACCGATGAGAAACATCGCACTATATTTGATAAAAATCGCACTATATTTGATAAAAATATTTCTTACAAAATCACTTTCACTAATAATAGTTTTGAACATATTTATGTTATAACATTACTAGAGGGACAAAGGCCTATTAACTCAATTGGATAAAGCGTCGTGTTAAGAAGGACGCAGTTCAAGACCTACATAGGCCATCTAGGGTTACAACCTCTGATAACACAAGACCTGATGAAAGGCTTTCAGAATTTAATTTTGTGGTGAATCAGTTATGTATAGTAACTTGCTTGTGCAATTGTGTTTTGATATCTCAAATATTGAGTTTTGATGCTCTTGTTTGTTTTTTATTTTTCCTTTTTTGTTCAATCTGTACATTACTTCTGGGGTTGATATTAAGTAAAGTATAATTGTATATGATGGGATGGACTTTGATTGAATGCTTATATATGTATGGTAATGGTGCTCTTGATGGTTCAGACAATTTGGAATTTGTTATGATGATGCTGGTAAAGATGAGCAAGATCATGAAGAAGAAGACAAGGAGGTCGTAGTTCAAGTTAAACGGAGTGGAGACTGTTGTTCAGAGGATGTTTTCGGTGACTGGGGATGTTAATCTGAGTGCAACATCTTGCAATCACAAGCTCAAAAGATGGTAACGGACTATGTTGTCACAGGCGAGGTGAGGCGCCAGGCGCTAGAACTCCATACACCGCCTTGGTCGCCCTGGCGCCGCCCCGGACAGGACCTGTAACAAATGTTTTGAAAACTATGTATACAAAGAAAATAAAAATCCTGTTTTTACTTTCTACTTTTCTTGAAATCTAGGGTCTGATTCTCTGCTCCAGATCATAAAAATAGAAGAAGAAGAAGAAGATAAGATGAGAAGAGAGAGAGAGAGAGAGAGACTACAAAAGAACTAATGAAGAAGTGTAGAAGAAGAGAGGAGAGTGGAGTAGCTTGCTAAAGAAGGAAGAAACCTTGAAGCTTGTTTAGTACGCTTTGAAGACTTAGCTTGTTTAATACACTTTCAAGACTATGCGCCCAACTAAAATGGGCTTCAATAAATGATGGTTCTCCAATTTTCTAGAAACAGAACGCCTTTTCCACCTTCTTAGCTTCCGCCTTAAGAAAGGCGACCTGCCTGGGCACGCCCTGAGGTCAAAAGCAAAAATGGTGCGTGATTAGAGTAGGCGAGGCGTGGTAATGCTAATATTCCGCCTTTCTCGCCTTAGCGCCGCCCCGGCGCCGCCCGTGACAACATAGGTAACGGAATAAAGATGGATTGGAGCTTTAACTGCAGTTTCTTGATATGTGCATTTCTACACACACCAAGTGGAGGCAAGATTAGAGGACTTGGAAGATCCTAGATCAGATTCCAGGAAGAGCAACATGCGCATGTTGTCATATTCATCTACTGATACCCAAAGTAAAGTATGGTTTCAGTCACTTTCAACAAATGTCTCCATATTTCCACTATGTAAATTGTAGTTATTAATGAAAATGTGGATCACTTGTTTCATTCAGGGTATTAAGGGATTGCGAGACAAAATGGCGTCCAGAATTGCAGCCCATGATGGTTTTTCTGCTGATCCAGATGAAATTTTCTTAACCGATGGTGCCAGTCCTGCTTTATGTTTTCATATAACTTTGGTTTGTTCTCTTATTTTCTGATCTTTGAAAGAAAATGGCCAATCTGCTAAGGGTCTATGCTTTCTTCCAGGTTCATAGAATGATGCAGTTACTGAAAAGGTCGGAAAATGATGGCATTTTTTGCCCATACGCATTGTACTCTTACGTGATAACCCTTCATGGTGGCACTCTGGTATGTATATAGACTTTGTATTATCAACTTGGTTGGTTGACGTAATTTATACTGGATTAACTTTAAATGTACGTCTTTGAAGAACTTTGATATTGTTGATCCTTTGCTATCGGTGGTACTTGGGAAACCACACAATATTTTGGTTGATTTGTTTTACTAATAAAAAAAAAAGCCGAGCAATTTTGGCAATTGCATTTTATCTTTTGATTTGTGAAACCAATAAACATAAAAATTTAAATAAAAAAAGAACAAGTTATTGTTTAAGGAACAAATTATTGGTTAAGTTTTGTCAAAGTCACAATCAGAATAATTTTTGCAGGTTCCTTCATTTCTAAATGAAGCAACAAGGTGGAAAATTGGGGTTACTGAACTTAAGAAACAACAGGAAGCTGCCCAGTCAAAGGGAATTACTTTATGGCCTTGGTAGTTCCTAGCAATCCTCCTGGCCGGGTAAGCAAATATTAAGATCCCCTTAAAATTGTTGGATTCAGATTTTTTTTTTATTATTAATTTTATTTTTATCAGAATAATTGCTTTTGTGGTTATTTGCTAGCAACTTCTGTTGCATACAATATATTTGATCTTATGGCATTTTTTTTCTCTTATAGTTCTCCTTTCCAGGTTTTTGCGGAAGACAACCAACGTGAACTTGTAGAATTTTGCAAGAAAGAAAATATCCTCGATAGCGTGTTACTAAACTTGAGATTATATTGCATTGAATCTGCTTAAAAGTTCGATTACTCGCTACGGTGTTTCCCTGACTAAAATTGTGTTGTAGCTTTGAGGATGGACTCAAGCTGGTAAAGCCAAGAGGAGAAGCCATGCAGGTAAAATCAACTTTGTCAATTTAACTTATGCATCACTGACTGTAATAAGTCCTCAAACCATTCCACTAATTATCCAGTTATTTTATTTCCCTCTGGAAGCCGCATATTCTGCCAAAAGTGCCATAGTCAGTATCATAGGACAGGATTCTGAAAAGGTCCAACTTCTATGTGATGCAGCTAATGAAGAATTTGACGAGGAAAACAAAGTTCAATCACAAATTTTCGGTGCCATTTGATCTAGCTATTGACACTGTTGTGTTTCATATATGTAGGGAAACTATCCAGTTTCTGGAGGGTTAAAAGGAGTGGAAGCTAAAGCAAAGTCATTTAAGGCTCCAATGGCGCGTAAACCAATTTACGGTCTCTGTTTAGTTTTCATATTTTTATCATGTGTGTTCTTATTGTTTGCATTCTGCAAAAAACTTTGACCATCTTTACATAATTGTTATACCTAAAGCAATATTATGTCTACATAGTGAAAGATTGCATAAGCAGAGAATTGGTAGCAGAAAAATGCTACAGTAAATGTGTACATTGAATATCCATGTGAATAGCATGGTTGTGTTGAAAACATCCTTCCATGGGGGGTATAATGAATCTTAACATGTTTCAGATAGCGTTTAAACTATTACCATGTTACTTATATCTTGTTTGGACTACATTAGCTCTGACTATATGCCAAATCCTTATCTGCTCACTTGAAAAAACAAAAAAAAAATTAGGAGTACTTACTATGTCCTGACAACCCTTCTAATTTTAAACAATGTGTTTTTTAAACAATAAATCATGAGGCAACTGCAACTAATGTACTGCTTGTTGTGTTCAGAGATTTGTACATCCGTGCGTAGCAGAGATTGCAGCACTGTTGATTACTTTGAATATCCAGGGCATGAGGTTCCAAGATGGTTTCTTGCTGAAAACTTTTGCAATGAAATCAATTACCACACAGAACATACAACCAACTTTGGATAAGCTTGAGAAGTTTAGAAACTATGAGGATGCTGATGGTGATATGGTGCTGTCAGAGAGTAAGGACATATTATACAGGGTGATGCAGTTATTTACTCATTGGATACCTCAAAAATTGAGGTCGAGGCCTGACAAAGTAGAGGAAAAGTATAATCATATACAACCTAAAATGAAGGTCAACATTGTAAGTTCAAATCGATCTTCATTATTATTTATTAATAATTTAATATGTTATTTGGTGTCGAGAGTATAATATTATGCATGCCTTGCAATTATCATGACAAACACACAACTCGTAAAATCTTTGCAATTTATAAGAGGGGCTATGTGTATGTATATACATATCGAGCTCATCGAGTTCAAACTTATTTTCATCGAGCTCACCTGAGCTCAAGCCTATTTCTAACGATTTGGCCTGTCTGACATGCAATACAACTCATAGTTCAACTTGACCTAACTCGATGACTCATGAGCTTGAGCTCAAGCCTATTTCCAACGATTTGGCCAGCCCGACATGCTCGATGAAAATAACCTTGAACTCGATGTAGTTCGATATGTATATACATACACATAAACCCCCTCTTATTAAGTTACCGAAATTGGTCAGTTTGTTAAGAAGTAACAAATGGATTCTGAGAATTATTGGCATTGTGGAGAGATGATTTAGAATTTGGGTTAAAGGTTTCATGTGTACTTGAAATCTCAACCAAACCGTGATTATGTGAGCGTTTACTTTTGAATTGAGTCGAATATCGTGTCATGATGACAATATTGATATTGGAGAGTGCTGTTTCAATCGGATTTCACACCAATGTGATGTAAAATCAAGAAGAAACCCCTAATGTTATGATTTAAGGTATTGGAGAAGATGAAGATGAAGGAATATGGTTTTGGTGACTGATTATGACTGCACTAAGTTGCTTCTTAGTTGCCTACGTATCCATAAGAGAGATGGAATTAAGCTTTTTATAACGTAGTTCAAATGTAGAGTTTGATTAGGATTAGGATTAAGATTAGGATTAGGATGTGATTCAACGATCCCTAATGTATTGTAGTGTTATAGTCCCATATATTTGGACCATATAATGACAAAATAATGTACCTCATGTCCTATTAGGAACATGAGTTGTAAGGATATTAGAATTGTAATTGGATTATGAGTTTTAAAGATATTGGAGTTGTAGCTGGGGAGGTGGAGGAAGAGCACACAGACGCTGGGGAAGGACCAGGCAGGAGGCTGGGGGCTGTGCTGCTAGGGAGGAAGATTCTGACAGGTTGTCTGCTGGCCTGAAGGCATGCATGTCGGACGAGGAAATAGTTAGGGGCATTGTCGAGGGGATTGCTGCTGGTCGTGAAGGTAAGCAGGAGGTTGGAGGGGAGACAACCGCTGGGGAACGTCCAGGTAGGGGTACAGATGTGGACAAGGTGCCTGTTGGGCCTTGTGCCGCTGGGCAAGGGGATGACAGGTTAATTACTTGCTGAAGCCACAACCGCTGGAGAAGAAGTAGGCAGGCTGCTGGAGGGGTGTTTAGCTACTGCGTAAAGTGAGAGCCTAGAGTGTATCGGAAACTCCAGCAGCAATGGACATGACAAAACATGTGTCCATCAGCTATGGACATGACAATTCCATACTTAGCCAAATTTTCCAAAATCTAGCGGCTATGCATCCTGCAAAAACCTGTCAGAAATTTAGAGCCGTTTTCTAGTTAAAATACGTATCTCCAGAAGACGTGCCATATACCATTGGAAAGCTAATGGAGTCCTCTTTCCAAACCAGAAAACAGATCAACATTCCGATCTCTGAGAAGAAAGTTATGGCCAATCCAATACAGACTATCCATACCGAAAAAACCCGAAACAACAATGTTGGACAAGGAGATAGCTGGGGGCATGGCCGCTGGCCAAGAGGCTGGCCTGGAGGGGGATAAGGTTGACAAGAGTTGGGAGGGTGTATGACTATAAGATGGTAAGCGATTTGATTGCAAGCGTGTGTAGGCTATAACTCGGGTGTGATATATCTAGATCACATATTGAAATTGAAATTGTCATGAACATTTGTTCGATCACGTATTGATATTGAGATTGATGTGATCGGTTGTCGATCAGAATTGAGATTGATATTGATATGGATGTGACCGTTGGAGACCGCTTTTGATATTGATAGTGATGTGATCATCGGAGATCACTCTTGGTATTGATAGTGATGTGATCATGAGAGATCACTCTTGATATTTATATTGATATTGATGTGATCATGAAAGATCATTTGTGATATTGAAATTGATGTGAACATAAGAGATCACTGTTGATATTGATGTGATCGTAAAAGATCGTTCGTGATATTGAAAGTGATGCGATCATGAGAGATCATTCTTGATATTGAAATTGATGTGATCATGAGAGATCACTCTTGATATTGATATTGATGTGATCATAAAAGATCATTCGTGATATTGAAAGTGATGTGATCATGAGAGATCACTCTTGATATAGATGCATACGCCCCCATGTAGTGATACATTAGGTGAAAGAGGGAATCACCCCCAGGCGTATGATGTAGAAACGTTTCAATCATAAAGACGACACCATTAAACGTGTGATGAAGATAGATGGTGACGCCCCCAATTTGTGTGATTGAGGGATGTACAAAAGTATCAAGTTTGAGTTGACTTATCATATGCTAGTACCACGTGTGGAACCCTTAGCAATGACATGAATTCTTGTAGCGTGGATCTTGATATAATACAACCATAAGGTTGACGCCCACAAGTGGTACTTGAGTTGAAGAATCCGTAAGATCCTTAACTAATTGCTTGAAAAATGTGAACTTGAATTCTGATTTGTCGTAAATCCTTAGAATCCCTAACTTTGTCAACATTAGTTGCTCAAAAATGGTAGCTTAGATTCTAATTTATTGTAAATCCTTATAATCTCTAACCTTTTGAACATTAACTAGTTGAAAAGGTTAGTTTGGATCCTAATTGGTGACAAATCCGTAGAATCCTAGGAGAAACCGTAGTAAATAGAAAATTTGCTATTGCAAAAATCTTAAATTTATTTTTGAATGAATTAAATGGTTGAAGGTTTACTTCGAAAGAAGTAGATATATTTGTGTGACGAACATGTAAAATCAGACAAAATTGAGAAAATGTGTAAAATTAAAGTTCCTTTGAACGATTGAAGTATAAACTGGCGGAAATATATTGTAAATTCTTTCTGGTAGAAGAAACAGACCAAGGAACCAATAGCTTCTCAAAATTTGGATTTTCAGTCGACAACTTGATTGTTATTAGGAGTTTCGTTGCTATTGTGACCTTGCTTTTGAGAAGTGAAATTGAATTTGGAGTTAAACTTCTTGTGATTTGAGTCGTCGTGCTCTTGTTTGCGAATTGTATCATCCTCAAGATGAATATACGTTTGAGGTCTAGAGAAAAGTTCACACTTGGTGTCAGGAGTGTTAAGCACAATAGAACTATATAACTCTTTGTCATCATGTAATAACGCTTCTTTGAAAGCATAAATAACAAGTGTATTTGAGACATCGGGTATTTCCGCTTGGGCTTCTCTAAATCGAGCTACAAATTTACTTAATAGCTTTCAATCTCCTTGCTTAATGTTGAACAACACGGCGACATCCTTACGGTGACACGAATTATGCCTAAAGTGTTCGGCAAATTAGACAGAAAAATCATTGAAGTTGTGGATAGAACCCCGTGGAAGTTTGGAGAACCATCGAAGAGGTATGATACCAAAGGTTGAAGGAAACATCTTGCACATGAGTGCATCATCATAACTAAAGAGCACCATCTTGTTCTTGAAGTCGGAAATATGAAGCCAAGGATCGCCCACAATTTCATTGTATTCTTTGAAACTTGGTGGCTCGAAATCTGTGTTATGATCTGCTTGTTGAATCTGGAAGGAAAATGGGGAAGTTTTGCCCGTGTGATGAGCAATGTTGCCGAGTTTATACTCCTTAGCTTTTTTTGCTTGAATTGCTTGAGCAATCATTCTTTGCAACTTCTCTTCAGTGAGGTTTTCGATCTCTACGTTACCATTGCCATCGTGACCATAGTCATGTGCATAAGTATCATGGTCATGATTTTGGCGGTAATGTCTTAGGAACCTACATGTTGGTGAACGAGTGTTTCGTCTCCCTCGTTGAGAGTTTTGGTGTGTGCCCCTACGTCCGGGAGAGGTTTCCCGACGTAAGTCGTGATGATTGGATGGTCGAATAAGGTCTCTGTCGAAATAGTGAGGAACATACCCTTTGGACCATGACCTTTTTCTGAGACTGCTGGACATACTGCTGCTGGACGAAGGTCTTTTTTGAAGACTGTTGGGTGCACAGTAGCTGGAGAATGTCTTGTTGTGGTGGTTGTCATGGTCATAGTCGCTGGGCAAAGTTGTTTTGTGGAGTCTGTCATACACATTGCCTATGTGGAGTCCGTCATACACATTGCCGCTGGGCAAAGTATTTTTGTGAGTCTTGTCACGCTTATAGCCGCTGGGCATGGCTTTCTTGTGAGTTCTGTTGCGCTCATAGTCGTTGGGCATGGTCTTCAGGTGAGTTTTGTCACCCTCATAGCCGCTGGACATGGCCTTCGGGTGAGTTCTGTCACGCTCATAGCCGCTGGGCATGGTCTTCGGGTGAGTTTTGTCACGCTCATAGCCGTTGGGCATGGCCTTCTTGTGAGTTCTGTCGCGCTCATAGCCGCTGGGCACTCTTGTGGCGAGTGTGTTGGCTTTGTCTTGGGCACTAGTTGGGGGTCTTCCACAGAACCTTTTTGCAGCATGGTGTGTAATAGTACCTCCTAGCAAGGTTGCCATGACTCCTTTGGTGCGAAGGTGATATTGGTCTCTTGCTTCGCCTTGACCGTTAGCATGAACCCTAAGGCCTTTAGGGTTTTGGTGTTTATTTTCTTTCTCCAAGTCAATTGGGGATTATTCTTGTGATGGTAATACAATGTCATCTTCAACTTCCGGGATGGTTGAAGGTCGAGTTCTTTTCCTTGGATTTGGATTGACTCCGAACTTATCAAAAACGCTTGAAGAAGATGGATTTAACGAACACCAATTACCATTATGATTCGTATGTTTCAACTTCCTCCTTAGACCATTGTTCCTATGTTGAAGCCTTTTGAGTTTGCGGCGTAGATACTCGTTTTCAGAAATCATGATTTCTTCATGTTCAGTAGGCTCTTTGGATTTTAATGGTTGAGAAGAAGAGGAAGAAACCGACTGTTCTTCGCCATTAGATGGAACCCTCTTGGAAGTGACGGTATGTTCTCTAGGGTTAGAACCTTGAGAGCGAGCTTGCACATGTTTTGAACCTTCTTGACGTCCACCATTACTTACTTGCTTGTTTTGTTGAGATCTAGTTGTTGCCATTGTGAAGAAAGAGTTTGATTCCTTTTGAAAAGTAGGTTTGTTGTGGGGGAAAAAATCCCCTCAGTCGGCGCCAAAGATTTTCATCCAGATTTCATACCAATGTGATGTAAAATCAAGAAGAAACCCCTAACCCCTAATGTATTGTGGAGAAGATGAAGATGAAAGGATAGAGTTTTAGTGATTGATTATGGCTGTACTAAGTTGCTTCTTAGTTGCCTACGTATCAATAGGAGAGATGGAATCAAGCCTTTTATAACGTAATTCAAATGTAGAGTTTGATTAGGATTAGGATGTGATTCAACGATCCCTAATGTATTGTAGTGTTGTAGTCCCATGTATTTGGACCATATAATGACAAGATAATGTGCCTCATGTCCTATTAGGAACATGAATTGTAAGGATATTGGAATTGTAATTTGATTAGGAATTGTAAAGATATTGGAGTTGTAGTTGGATTAGGTTAAGAAAATCTCTACAAAGATGTAGAATTACCATGTTAACCTTATTGAATATAATGGATTTAAAATAGATAAAACCCATAATTGATATTGAATGTAGTAACGGGCATAAGTCTTATTACTAATTGAATTGGTTTAGACTCTTATTGATTAAAGTCTTGGGCTTTGACTTGTAATTGACTTGGGCTTGAGCCTGTTAAGGGGGGTCAACACAAGTGCCATTGAGATCTTAGTTGATTTTAGTTGATATTTCTATGCACATAGAAAATGTAACACTTATCCCATTTTCCTTTGAAAAGCTTTTGAGATCAAGTTTGAATGAAAGATACAAGGTCGGTATGAAGTTTAGGAAAATGGGCTCATATAATAGGATTTAAAATCAATGTTCAAAGTCTTCATCATCGAACTTAACATTTTCTTAAACTTGAATAAACGGTTAGTATTTGGGGGATGAAGTTAGCCCCAAGTCTTATATGTAATTATCATATGAATTCACAAATAATATATTAAAAATGATATAGATAATGATAATATGATTGTAGGTTGAAGCAATAAATAGCTTTATTACCTTGAAATTTAATTTGACAATGGTCAAATAGTTGTCAAAGTTAATTAATAATAAAGCAAATCGTAATAGTAAATGACATGGTTGATGGTTGTTAAAGAAATATCCATAACCATATATCATGTTTTATATTAAGCATGAACAAGGAAACATTATTTAAGAGAATTAATGTGAAAGTGCAATAAAAGATACAATTTAATGCAAATTTATAACTGTAATGAAATTAGCGTATAAATAATTTCTTTGTTTTAGTCAAGCATGGATCACTTGAGATAATAGAGAAAAATTACTATTATTGGTTTTTCTAATGGCATTTTGGGTGTCATACACAAAAAGAAATTGAAATGAACATATGCGTTTTATTGTGACTAATGGAATTTGTAGAAACCAGTACTATAATTTTTTTTGTTGGAATGAAGATATGACAATTAATATAGCAGTTATATGGTAAACAAATCTTGAATGAAAATATGATAATTAATATATCAGTTATATGTATGTTGATGTCAATATGAAAATATGGAATAAAGACAGTTAATTGTCTTTAGTAAGATATTACTAAAGCCAACTAGAATGGCACTTCAACTAGCCAATAGGTCCGTCAAAACCCCGAGAGGTATTGTTGAGGATGTTTTAATTAAGGTTGCAGATTTTTATTATCCAGTGAAATTTTGTCATATTAGATACATAATACTCAATTGATATTTCTATTCCATTATTTTTGGTAGACCATTCCTAGCAACCGCAAATGCGTTAATAAATTGTAGAAATGGTTATATGCTCTTAACCTTTTTGAAATGTAAAATTAGAAGTCAATATTTTTAAAATGATGAATGAACTTATTGACAAATCTTAAGTTGAAGAAGTTTATAATCTAGAAGATATGATTATGGAAAATATAAGTCAAGATGAAATATAAAAATCTTTAGATTATTCTGAATCAATTCATAATGCAAATTATAATCTAGATAATAATTCTCCTTCCAGAGATAAGTCAAGATGAAATATAAAAATCTTTAGATTATTCTGAATCAATTCATAATGCAAATTATAATCTAGATAATAATTCTCCTTCCAGAGATGAAACTTTTATTTTACATCTTCCTGTTTATGAAGTAAACCACTCCAAGTGAAACTTTAATTCCTACCCTGCCTAATTTAGAATTAAAACCTTTACCTTTCGAACTTAAATATTTTCATTTAGATGATAATGGTAAGTACCTGTGTGTACCCTAGGTAAAAAACCCGATAGGTGTCAGCGATGGCTGTATAAGAAGCTAAACCGGGAGCACCTAAGCATTAGCCAGCCAAGCCTGGGCTATCGGGTAGGGCCCAATCCGATTTCTAGGGATCCACATACGCTCTGTGGACCTTGACCCACTGGATAGTCTCCGATCAATGGTTGGAGCCCTGGTCAAGTTGGTTAGGTCCGGCCCAGTAAAATCCAGCAGCGACAAGGGCTCATCTAAAGGTTCAACACAGAAGCCTAGAGGACTTGGCCAGGGTGTATGCAATGAAGATTGGACCTCCAGGAGTCAAGCCCAAGTCTTTGCTTTCAGGCTTGGTCAATCCAAGTCCCAACCAACTGGATAAGTCCAGCGAGATTCTAGGCTAACGGAACCCATGGTTCTAGCCCGCCGAAGAAGATAAAGGAAGACCCAGGTTGAACCAGGATCTATCAGAAGAGGCCACGTGACAGTCATCTTGGTCCAAGGGGATAACTGCTCGGCAACATGCAAGCTATCTCAACGGAAAACATCTTCACAGTTGAACTACATGAGTTCATGGAATCAAAACCGGAGGGGTGGTTGAGCCAGCCTCCTTCGGGCTACTACAAATACAGGAGTTCTAAACCTCCTGAACTACGAGTCTTTCACTGAGCAACTCCATTAGAGCTTAGTGGAAGCATAGACTTGATTCCAAGTTCATCATCTTGGATACGTTGGCAGCTTGATCCCGATCAGGTCTAGTCTCATTGTATACCCCCCATCTTATCTTTTCCTATACAAGGCTTTCATTGTAACTGTACGACCAATCTATACATATCTCGAGTTTGTGGATCAAATTTTTGCACCCACACTCTTTGGCGCCCACGGTGGCGCTGAATCTTCCATCAGTTCCAGAGCCTTGCAACGAATCTCGATCCAGTCATACCGGAGTTGCTGCAGCAATGGCTAGAAGTAAGAGACGCCCAACTCGTTCTAACAATGGAATGAGCCAAGTTACTGAAAGTCAGGCAGAGAACCTTTCTTCTCTGTCTCCGGTTCTTGAAGCAACAGAACCTGTGAATCAAGAATCAGTTCTCGGGAGTGAGGGCCACGATCAGGGATCGCAACACTCTGAAAGTGGACAGACAAAGGCAGAAAACTTAGTGGTACAAATCACTAATGATCCTGGTAATCCTAATACAGTCAACCGGACCGTCAAGATACCAACATCACAAGATCCTGAACCCTCCAGGGTGGCCGTTGCAAGAAGAGACCAAAGAACCTCTCCCCTGACAACGGGAGGAGGTTATATCGAGCAACAAAAGGGGAAAGGACCAGCGGTCGAGTCCCCAACTGCAATCATCAAGCGACTAACCAAGGAGAACGCAAAACTGAGGAGAAGGAAGAGAACCAGGGCCGGAGTAGCCAGTCATCTTCAGCCCTGTCTTCTAGTCCATCTCCTCAGAAGAAGATAAGGCCACGGTCAGGCAGTGATCGGATTCTTACCCCTCATAGCCATGGTCCCCGTCCTGTTTGGGACAAGCTAGCACCAGGGAGAGATAGGATGTCTATCTTTCAAATTCAGAGACATCCCCGCAAACCGTGCAAGAACACTCGGACCACATCATGGCCGCAGGGTTACCCGCAGCAGGTCTGTCGAAGAAGTCACTCCACCAGAAGGACTGCGCCGGAGGAGGCTCCAGAGCACTCCCCCGACACGCCACGGTCAGAGAGCAAGGAGCCCTCAAAGGGCCGACACTCATCAGAGACAACTGGAGCTGAACGTGGAACAGATGAATCAACTCAAGCTGCAAGAGATGATCGACCTTGATGTTTCCAACAAAGCCAATCGGGATGATCGAATCAGACAACTTACTCTCTCAAGGTTAGCCGTATCACCTTTGGCAGAAGAGGTCAGGAGTCATATAGTCCCGGCCAGCTTCAAGCAGCCGCCCTTCGAACAGTTTGACAAGACAAGCGGTTGTCCGGTTCAACATGTTATGAACTACAAAAGCACCATGGCCATCTGGGACCATGATGACATGCTACTTGCAAAAATATTCGCTGCTTCACTCAAAGGCGAAACACAGACGTTCGAGAACTCTCGGACCACGTCATGGCCGCAGGATTACCCGCGGCAGGTCCGTCGAAGAAGTCACTCCACCAGAAGGACCGCACCGGAAGAGGCACCAGAGCACTCCCCGGCACGCCACAGTCAGAGGGGAAAAAGCCCTCAAAGGGCCCACACCCGTCAGAGACAACCAGAGCTGAATGTGGAACATATGAATTTACTCAAGCTGCAAGAGATGATCGACTTGGTTGTTTCCAACAAAGCCAGCCGGGATAAACGAATCAGAACGTTAACTCTCTCAAGGTTGGTTGTTTCACCTTTGGTAGAAGAAGTCAGGACTCATATAGTCCCGACTGGCTTAAAACAGCCGCCCTTCGAACAATATGACGAGACGAGCGGTTGTCCGGTTCAGGATGTTATGAACTAAAAAAGCACGATGGCCATCTGGGACCATGATGACAAGTTACTTGCAAATATGTTTGCTGCTTCACTTAAAAGCGAAGCACAAACGTGGTATCACAATCTGCCACCCGTATCCATCCACACATTCATACAACTGGCTGAGTTGTTCGAAGAAAAGTACCGGTTCAATGTGAAGACTAAGAATGGAGCTGAAGTCTTATTCTCCCTGCAGATGGACCGAAGCGAAATACTCAGGATTTTCGCCCGAAGATTCCTAACCTTATTGTCAGAAGTACAGGATGCATCTGATAGCGTCGTCATTCAAGCCTTCAAATATGCCTTGAACAACAACCATGAAGAACTGTACCGGTCACTGGCAAGAAAGCCTCCCTCCTCTGTTTCGGCCTTGCTCGAGAAAGTAGAAAGGTATGCTCAGGAGGATGATGACCTGAAAGCCAGAAGAAAGATACTTGCCGGAGGCTAAACCTCCGAGAAGCCGCAGAAGGCAAAGGAAGAAAGTTCCTGTAGGGATCACAAAGAGGAAAAAGCCCCTGACAGGAACAAGGACAGGAAGGGGAAAGCGCCAGCCCGGCAATCCGACTGTCAGTCAGAAAAGTCTACCGGGTGCGAACGCAAAGAAAGGGAGTTCACACCCTTGTAATTCCCGATCGAGGAAGTATTCAAGAAGATAAAAAACAAAGGGTTTCTCAACAAACCTGCCCCAATCCCAGCCGACTCGGAGGGAAGGAGAGATAAGTCCAAGAAGTGCGATCATCACAATGATTACGGTCACGAGCTAAAGAACTGCAGGTCGTCGAAATACGAAGTGCAGGTCGTCTGGTCGATGTCGTCCTCATCCCTGACATGGTATAGACCGGAGCAGTCAAACAGGTAAAAATCGGAGATCGAATTGTATACGTTTGACACGTACAGGCACCCGGTTCTTCCAAAACATAGAGGAAGAATTGCGCCCGGGAAAACCTCCGGTGGATAGGGCATGTCCATGAGGTTGGACAGCTCAACTTCAACGAAGAGACGAACACTAAGTCCATTGTCCTCGGAGGTTTGACATTCACGGAGGAAGACGAAAGGGGCGTGCATTACCCACACAATGACGCCCTGGTCATCACAGCATGGTGGTGTCTACCGGGTCCGGCGAGTCATGGTCGACGCCGGCAGTACCTCCAGTGTCATGTTCTCATGCGCCTACAAAGCTATGGAGCTATCTATGGGTCTCATCGAATCTGATGAGACTCCTACCTATGGGCTCAACGGGGAGCCAACACAGTCCTCCGGGTGGGTCCACCTGCCAATCACGGTGGGATTCAACACCGTTGGGATAGACTTCCTGGTCGACTCCCCCTTCTGCTACAACGTTATTCTGAGAAAGGATTGGATTCATCAGATGATAGCCATAGTGTCCACCTTCCACCAGAGCCTCAAATTCTGACTCCCAACGGAATTTGCGGAGTCAAGGGAGACCAAGGGATGGTATTCAAGTCTCATCTCGATGCTGTCAAAGGAAGCATCGAGATGAGAAGTCCATCTCCGAGACCAAGGGGAACACTATCTTCCTGACATACTCTCACCAATAGCAACCAGCTCCCGGCAAGTCTGTCAAGGGGAAGCCAGACATGAGAACTGGGATATCACTAGCGATCGACGAGCTGGAAGAAGTTATGGTGGGACCAGAGTCTCACAAGACAACTTACATCTGTTCCGGTCTATCGAAGGCAGAGAAGGATTTCATGATCATCCTGCTCCAGCAGAATCACCACGTCTTCGCGAGGAGTGTCAGCGAAATGCTAGGAATAGATCCTGCGGTCGCTTGCCATAAGCTGGACATCGATCCTCAGTTCAAACCGGTCAAGCAGAAACCAAGGCGAATGACACCGGATCAAAAGCTGGCGGTCAACGAAGAAGTCGATCGGCTACTTTCAGCCAACTTCATCAAACCAATCATCTACCCTACTTGGGTTTCCAACATCGTGGCTATCCCAAAGAAGAATGGTAAGATTCGAGTTTGCATCGATTTTACTAATCTTAATAAAGCATGTCCTGTGCACCGATATCCACTCCCCAGGATCACGGACATGGTGGACGCCGCTGCTGGTTATCAAAAATTGTCCTTCATGGACGCCTACTCCGGGTACAACCAGATCCCACTTCACGAAGAAAATCAGGAGCATACCGCATTCATCACTGACCGGGGGCTTTACTGCTACCGGGTGATGCCGTTTGGTCTGAAGAATGCCAGAGCGACGTACCAGAAGATGGTCAACACCATCTTCAACGAGCTCATAGGCCGGACCATGGAAGTCTACATAGACGACATGGTGGTCAAAACCAAGGAGGAAGACAATCATTTACGAGATTTGCAGTAGGGATTCGACATCCTGACATGGTACAACATGAAGCTGAATCTAACCAAATGTTCTTTTGGTCTTTCTTCCGGCAAGTTCCTTGGCTTCTTCATGGCCAACCGGGGCATAGAAGCCAATCCAGATCAGATCCGAGCAGTCTTGAAAATGCTTGCTCCAAATACAGTGAAAGAATTTCTGAGCCTGACCGGGAGGTTAGCCGCTCTCAACAGGTTCATCTCCCGGTACTCAGACCGATGCAAGCCATTCTTCAATGCCATCAAAGCTAATGCGGAATGAAACCCTACTTGTCAGCAAGCTTTTGACGAGATTAAGACATACCTCACTCAATCTCCGGTCCTAACAGCACCACAAACCGGGCAACCAGTCGGCATCTATCTGGCCGCATATGATATAGCAGTCACTGCGGTTATATTTGTAGAAGAACGGAGGATAAACCATTTTACATCATCAACAAAGTGTTGCAGGGAGCTGAGACAAGATACTCGAAAATTGAAAAGATCGCTTTGGCTTTGGTACATGCAGCCAGGAGACTAAAGCCTTATTTCTAAGGGAGAGCAATCAAAGTCTACACAGAGTTCCCACTCAGAAAAGCTCTTGGAAACCAGGAAGAGTCTAATCGACTGATCGAATAGTCCAGCTACCTCAGTGCATACCACATCCGGTATGAACTCAAAACCGTGGAAAAAGGGCACGCGATAGCCTCCTTGATAACAGATTTTCCCATCGAGGATATCCAAGTCAATCCAAATCTAGAGGAGGATACACTGGGGGTGAACGATGCCCCCCGGTCACAGGAGTCTCCGGCCAAAGGAGACAGCGAAGCATGGACAATCTATACTGACGGATCCAGTAACTGCACAAGAGCCGGCATATGTTGTCTCTTGATCATCCCAGATGGACAGAAGACAAAAACTTCTGTCAGGTTGGGATTCCCAGCTTCAAACAACAACGCCGAGTACGAAGCTTTAATATATAGTCTCCAGACAGCACTCCAACTGGGGCGCGAAGAGTCATGGTCAAGACAGATTCAAAGCTAGTAGCGAATCAGTTCCTCGGATCCTTCCAAGCCAAGGACGACCAGATGGCAAAGTATCTCGATGTCGTCCACTCCATCGCAGGGAAGTTCGGATTCATCATGGTCGAGCAACGTCCAAGGATAAACGCCAGGCACACAGATGCCTTGGCGTATCTATCTTCTTCTATCAGCACTACAGAACCTTGACAACTATCAATCGGATACCAGAAAGAGCCGAGTATCGGGCCCAAAGATCCAGACATGCCGCTGATAGAGCGGTAAACCTACTCTAATCAAAAGATTATATTTTCAACTTGAAGTTCCTTCTTGTGCCTGTATAAATTAGATATCAAAGTAGACAAGTAACAAGCAAAGGTCGTACCCACCTCAGAGGGGGAGATCTTAGCTCAAACACAATAGAAAACAATGGTTAAGAAACATCAAGGGAATTAATAATAAGATTGGAGATTGATTCTACTTCCTACAGGCAATAATAATAAGTAAACCCTAACTTCAGAATATGGTAGAGATGTAAAGAAAATATATGACGACATAGGGGGAATAGTTGGTATCCACAAACTAAATCATGCAAACATAATATGTTGTTCCTTCATGTTCAATCTATAACAATAAATTAGTCACCTCTCGGTTATTCCAACTAATTATTAATACCTATAATAATCAAGTAGTCACCTTTCAGCTATTCCACCTAATTAAAACGGGATTCTCTTATCCATGCTATTGAATATGTCTTATTAATTAACTTAACATATTGATTCATAAATAAATCATCACCTCTCAGCTATTTCACTACACATCTTTAATCAATATAAATAAAACCATTAAAGCTAGGTCTCCCTAAACCCTAACAATAGTATTTTAACATCATGGATAATCAATAACATACAAATAATCATACTTACCCCATATCGCGAATTAGAAGTAAATAAACATTAAGTAATTCGAATCACAATGAACAATAAGAACAAACATGGTGTTTTTGCATCATCTAGAGTGCTTTAACCATCCCCCTAAGGAGATTTAACTACTCATCTTTGATCATGACACCATGGAATAAATAAATAAATCACAAGACATCATAATGGAAAAGATAATGAAATTGATATTGAATTTGAGTTTGATACAAAAGAAGAAGAAGAAGATGAATTTTTCTCTTCAATCTTCAATTCATAAAAACTACCTATACCTTAACTATTACTTCTCTTATATAGAAAATAGAAAGTAGAATACTTGCATGCAAAGATTTCCAAATTAGGTCGAATTCGTGGTTGTTGGTCTTCTAGAGACATTAGATCCTCAGCAAAACCTAATTATCTTGGTCTTAAGTTGTAGCTTGGACCAAGACCTTCAGTTTGATATCTCATGGGCCCAAATCAGACTTCTGGATCTCCTTGTAGAGTGTTTTTAAATTTGGACTTAAAATAAACCCTAAAATAGAAATTCTGATTTGTGGGCTCCAATAGGACCCGGTTTGGGCTGAGAATTGGACCGCCCCACTTTGACATAAAGTCAAGTCAACAGAGCTGACTGTGGGGTGCCCTCAACAGATTTTGTGAGGTGCAAATATCGATTATCCTTTCCTTGTGCAAATAACAACTTTTTGCTTGCTTTTCTTGACTTTTTGTGGGCTTCTACATAATATTCATATTTCGGCTCATGAAAGCTACACAATAGACAAGAAATCACTAATCAATAGATATAACATAATAATATAAGCTAAGTGCTAAACAAACAAGGTGTTATTCGGGGGATAAATATTCACTTTTGAGGACTTATTAAATACCCCCAAACAACACTTTGCTTGTCCTCAAGCAAAGATGAGAAGAAAGAATTAAAGACTCAAAAGAGAATTAAAACTAAAGTGATTGCATTAATCATATGCATCAAGGCTTTCAACCACAAGGATTTCCCAAGTGGAGGAGTTATAGTTTCCTGAGGATTTTCCAGAGAAGATACCCACAAACTTACTACAATGACTAATCCAAAGTATATGATTTTCTACCATTTACCTCAGAAATGGTCAAATCAAGGATAAGGATAAGTATTGCAAAACCGTTCATATGAGATAACATACTACAAATGCATGAATAAGATATGAAATATAAACCAAGCATAACGGTCTCAAATGTAGGGCTACAATTTGAGCCGAGCGGCTCGGGCTCGGCTCGATAAAAGCTCGGCTCGACTCGCTCGTTTATCTAAATGAGCCGAGTTCGAGCAAGTTTTTCAGCTCGTCACTAGCCCGAGTCGAGCTCGAGCTCTAAACGAGCCGAGCCGAGCAGCTCGTCAAATTATTACTATATTACCCCTTATATATATACAAACATAAAAATCTGTAACATTTAGCTAACGAGCTGAAATGAGCCAAAACGAGCCAAACGAGCCGAGCTCGAGTTTTAAAGTTGGCTCGCGAGCCGAGCTCGAGCTCATAGTTCAGCTCGGTCTTCATTTTGAGCTCGGTTCGAGCTCGGCTTGGTTAGTTGCGAGCCAAGTTCGAGCATACCTTAGCTCGGCTCGTTTGGCTCGAATTGCACCCCTACTCAAATGCATCGAATACAGGCATGTACCCATACTACCACGGGTCTTAAGTCACCTTTGGAAAGGTCGCTTTGACTTCTGCCTCACAGACATACACTCAGAAATAAAAATCACTTAGAGATGGTGTTTATCATTTTACCTCTATGTGAGGAAGGAAGATGGACAATCATCTCACTTATATCAATAAGAACGGAGTGGTGTAATGATATGAACTTACTCTCAAAGAATGGAAAAATTAGCTTTGCTTGAGATGTCGAGTTTTTCACCTTAGCACCTTCTCACTTACTTGCCATATCCTACCGTATCAACTTAGATCTACAAAAGACAATAATAGGTTGTAACTTGGCTTAGGACATGGCTAGAAATGGAAAAGGCTTTTGTAAAATATATTTGGAACATTCGGGCCTTCAATACTCGTGATTTGTAATAACACATGGAGAAAAAATTTCTTTTGGGAAGAAACGTTTCTCATCTTCTTTTGGGAAAATTTAAATGAAGCTCTAGCCAATATTTGCGGATCTTTTTTTTTTCATGGATTTGAAATGGTTTGGTAAGATTCTTGTTTTTTCTAGAATTTCTTCAAACTTTTTGATTTTCAATATTTCGTTTATCTCACTAGTTTGGAGATTTTTTTGTATTTCTGCTTTCTTTTTGTAACCACATAACAATCTTCCTCATGTTCCCAAAACAATAGGTAAAAAGGCTTAAACATTCTAAGGGTAATTACTCCCACAATGGAGTTGGGTAAGGATAATGGGCTCAAGAAAAAAGGCTAAGTAACAAGAAAGGCTCAGAATGGTCAACCTAAGGGATACAGTATCATCAGGGTAGGCTAAGGTAAAATAAGGTTTAACTAAATATCTTTGTATCATTTCTAAATACTGATCTGGTGATCACATCTTGAATAAGCTACAAGACCCAAGTTTATATTACACCCACTTGATGTCATCTCAAGACTAAATATAAAAATGAATATGAGACTAAAAACAGACAAAACTAAGAGGTTGAGTCTTTTGACTCCAGATGTACGTAATATCTCTCCAAGAAAAGGACGGGGCTCAAAAGCTCACTAGGTTAAGTCTCTACACTTATTCCTCAAGTTTCTCAAGGTGTAGTTGTTGCACATGTAATCTATAATAAATGCAAGTGAATGTCATGTTTATGCTCATGCAAATGTAGTATAAGACTCAACTAACCTATCGCGCCAATCAGTTAATGCTTCCTTAATCACATTCCAAGGCCCCTCACCCTCATCCATAAAATCAACGTTTCTATGGAAAGCAGGAAACTCTACATACTCAGTGTTAGGCACCCAAGTGAATAGGTGACTTCTTCTAATAAAACGATGTGTAGGATCCATAGGGATGAGGTGAGTCCAATCATTGTACCTGTTCTTCCAGTCAGATAGGTACGAAGGATGATCTTACAGATAGCAGTAGGGAAAATTAACTGACCAATTTGGAGAACATTTCGAATACCATCCATAATCCATGATGCTATGTCAAGAGCATTAAAATTATTAACAATACCATAAACGGTATGCATTGTGACATCATTGACATAATCCAACTTATCGGCACCTAATAAATTCCTCATAACCCATAAAGCAGTAGTAGCTACAATAGCAGGAAGACAAGTGGTAGGTGCCACATTAGCATAATTCTCAGGATAGAAAGAGAAGGTGCAAGGTCCAAAGTGATCTAGGTAATTATCCAAAATATCAACTTGATTGGAAAGGGAGTAGTCAGGATGTGGTAAGATAGGTCGCAATTGGAGTGGAATACCCAATGCCCGTGTGATAGCAAATGAATTAATAAATACTGGGAACCCATGCATAATAACCTTGAAACCATCAAAAGGAATAGCTTTGCCAAAGGGCAACGTACGGTAAAAGTCTCGTACCATAGAAGGGGAATACACAGCAGTAGAATTATAAAGAAAACCTTCCCAACCTTTGTCAAAAAATCATTCTCGAAAAGAAGCTCCATAAGGACTATCCATAATTCCCGAAAAATCCATCTCGGGATGATATACATGTCATCGGGCATCCACAACCCATTCTGAACATTAGCCATTGCAAAAGAAGAGAAAAACACCAAAAACCAGCGCGAAAACCAAGAAGAAATCATAAAAAACAAGCTCAGAAAACTGCTACCAAGTTCAAACTCGACTCGAGTTTGAAATGGCCTATAAGGAACTCAACTCGAGTTCGGGCCAATCTCAGAAAATAAATGTTTTTTGAAAAGTTTTCTAATTTGTGAGTGACGGTCCTTCAACCTTGGTTTGGTATATATAGGCAAGAAATAAAGAGTTTGAGCCCTAGTAGGACTCCAAATATTGCCTAAAACCTTAGGGTTTCCAAAAATCAAACCCTAACCTCCTTTCTTTTTAAAATATTTGGACTTAGGTCCCTAGGACCAAAAAAATTTCAAAATTAAACCATAAGTCCAGATTTTTGCAATGAAACCCAAGAATGGCTAAAATTTTCAGAAAAGGACAAAAGTTTGCAAAAATTTAAAAATTCAACCATATTCATTAATAATTGAAAATAAAGTACAATGATTGAAATTTTAACGGTGATTTAGGTTTTGGTCACCACTTTTTAGTATAAATTAGGTTTTGGAGCCGGATTTTATCTTTATTAGGGTTTAGAGCTCATTTTCGAACCAACAACTAAAAAAACCCGGTTGAACCGAAAATATTTTCAAAATACCTAATTTTACCCCTGAAACTCACGTGATCACTAACCCTAATATAGTTTTGATCAGGGGTATTTTGGCCATTATAAACAATTACTTGGGTCAATTGTCAGTTCAGCTCTAAACCCTAATAAAGATAAAAACCGGCTCCAAAACCTAATTTATACTAAAAAGTGGTGACCAAAACCTAAATCACCCAAATTTTAATACAAGAGTGCAATAACTAAAACAAAACAAAAACAAAATACATAATAAAAAATTACAATGACTAATAAACAGAAAATTTCAACCCCGTCGGCGACGAGATTGCCCCTGGCCTTCATCGAGGCGACACTGCAAGTCCTCGACGGCAGTCAGAATCTCGCCCATACCCCTCCAGAGAAGCTGGAAACGCTCCTCGTTGGTATGAAGCTGGAAAAACGCCCGTTGGTCGCCGAGCCTGTACTGGATGGGCACCTCCTCCTGAGGGGGTCCCACAACAACTGTCTGCAGGTAGACAGTCCCAAGTTGGAGACCTCGAGTCGGACGACAGACTCCAGAGAAAGAGCAGGAAGAAGAGGCACCTCTCAATAGCGCAAGATACTCATCACGAGGCTAGGAAGAGGAGCAAAAGTTGCTTGAGCCCCGGTCATAGTAGCGAAAAGACGACGGACTCCTGAAGTAGTCGGAGGATATGGATCCCCTCCGAGAACAGCTCGCTCGTCCTCGTTGTCCCAAGGACATTGGTGGTCAGCCAGTGTGCCACCAAGCCCTGGTTGACTCGGAGCCAACCAATAGAAATGTGACTGCTATACCGGTGAACTGCCCGGTCATCAACGAAGACAGCCTCGATGATGTCCGGGGTCACCAATGTAGCCTCCTGCTGCAGGGGAGCCTCGTCAAGCTCGAGCGTCGTGACTAAGGATACAGTTTCCAGCGTGAGCAGAAAACGGTGAGTGGGGTCCCATTTGATATATACGCCGTCATCAGCCAACTCTATCGACTCGTAAAATCGACGAACCATTTGAGGGTCAAATGGCTCGTAATCAGAGCCGAGGAGTGTATCCTAACCTCGGGCGTGAATTCTCTCTACAAACCCACTCCCATAGCGATTATCGTTGAAGAGACGAGAATAATCGCGCTCATGAATAATCACTCTTTCTCTTCGTCTTGGAGGGATGTTTCTCGAAGATATAGGTATGGAAATGAAGAGGACAACGAGAGGAACAAAACCTTGAAAGAATTACTGAATTTGGATAAGAAATGAGAGAGATACGAAGAGAGAGAAACAAGATCTGTCTCGAAACTCGCGTCGAGTTCTGAATGCACTATACTGAACTCGAGTCGAGTTCTGGAAGAGATGAATGACTCTATTTGACCCACGTTGACTTGGTTTGACTCTGAATTTGAAAGTGACTTGTGACTTTTCTAAATATACCCGGGGTATATATAGAGAAGTAACTTCCCCTAGACGCTTCCCCCACTACTGGAATTAGTGGAAAGGACGGTTTGACCCCCGGAAAGCGTAAAGGCACGAAATAATTTAATTTAATTTGAAAATTCCATGATAATGTATAAATATATTCTTGCGAATATACGTATCATTAAGAGTCAAATTCAAAAATCACGCAATAATTATTAAAAATCCCAAAAATTGAATTATTTAAATTTGTAACTGTAATAATTATTTAACCAAGCAACCGCAACAGAGAGTGGTGGGCTACGCCCACCCCCAAACAGAACTAGCATGCAGATTCATAAGATAGTTTATTAGCCCAAAAGCCACTAAACCCGACAACTAATAAGAAGCACTGAAGCACGATCGGGCTTAGAAGATAAACAGGGCTGCCTCCCAGGAGCGCTAAGTTTAACGTCTTCAGCCAGACAGGTGGACAACCAGGATTCACTGCCTAGATAAATGCTACTCTAAACAAAGATACAGAAGAGATAAAATGCTAGAATGGAATGTACGAAATCCTGATGTCTAATATACAACGAATAGTCTTTTAAAGTCAGATACTCGAGACTTAAAAGAAGATGGGAAATGACTTCCCCACCCCCAAACAAAGCGGAAAACAGGTATGTTTGGTGATGACGCTCAAGAGAAAAGCGTGCACTGGATCAATTATACTCACTCAATAAGAGTTTGTGGACTATGGTCCCGACACTTTCAACCACACCTCTCAAAAAGAGACAACATGATAGAGGAAGAGAGGGTCCGGATACCAGCAGGTCAAAGGTCAGTCTAGATAGGTAGGGTCTTCTAAGAGAGTTTTTTCAACTTCAGGGGACCTTAATTCATGGAAATGCTTAAGATGTTGACCATTGACTTGAAATTCAGAGTTGTCTGCAAGGTTTAAACAAGTGATAGCACCAAAAGGCGTCACTGCAGACACAATAAAGGGACCCGACCAACGAGACTGTAGTTTACCAGGAAATAAATGCAATCTTGAGTTATAAAGTAAAACTTTGTCCCCAATTTTAAAATCTCTACGTAAGATCTGACGATCATGTAGTTTTTTCATATTAGCTTTATAGGACTTGGAAAGATCATAAGCTTCATTCCGAAGTTCCTCAAGCTCAGAAAGCTGGAGTTTTCTCCTCTTAACTGCCTGGTCGAGATTAAAGTTGAGCTTTATCATTGCCCAGAAGGCTCGGTGCTCAAGCTCTACAGGTAGGTGACAGGGTTTTCTAAAAACAAAACGAAAGGGAGACATGCCTATATGGGAGTTTTAAAAGCAGTACGATAGGCCCATAATGCATCACTGACTCTACGAGACCAATCAACCTTTTGAGGGTCATTTTTTTGTTGCAAAATGTTTAGGGTTAATGTATTTAGATGAGCCTCCAAGGCCGAACAATATATATACTCTAGAAAACTAGGATTTTACATATGGAAGAGAAGTGAGAAAACTCAAATACAACTTAGGTTTCTTCTTTTGTATTTTGAAGCTATAGTCTTCTTATTAAGGTTTAAGAGCAATAAAGGTATGTTTTTCGAATTGATGATGACATGTTCTCATCAATGGAAGGTTAAACCCTTAGGGGATAAGTACCCTCCATTGATGAAACCATGATATTTAATTCTAGTTTTTATGGTTGTTCTTCATTGAATCGTCTACATGCAAAATAATTTTAACAATACTTTCATATTGCCGTATCGAGAGAAAAGTAATATGTTAGTTTATTCTTTTTAGTGTTTTTATATATTTTTCATGCCTACATGATTAATACCTACAATGCCCAAGAGGTGAGTACATAATAGGGTTTCAATATAAACTTGGATTGCTTAGAAGTTGATATCTGTACACTTGCATGGGTGGAACCATATGATTGATTACTTAGCGTCTTGTTGCTTTGGGCTTCATCCATTCTATTCATGCATCTCAAGTAAAATAATTAAACGTAATAGCTGAGAGATGAGTGTTTATCTATCGCGGCAATAGCTGAGAGGTGAGTCGGGGAGCTACGATAGTTGAGAGGTGAGTAACTAAGAACATGCATATTGACTTAATTGATATTATGGTGGATTCATGAGATGAACATGTCCCCTATTCCTTTTATCGATCTTATTCCGTTTTAATATCGGATTTAGATTAGAATTTGTTTAATTAGTTTATTATAAATTTTCTACAAAATATTGTGATATCTTCTTGGTAGCTTCTTTGTTCTTCGTGATTAGAGTGGATTGATACCCTTCTTTATCACTATACTCGTATCCTTGGAAGGATTATTGTTATAATAGTATTGAGTCAACGACAACATCTCATCATTCATCGATCACATCAACATCACATCTGTTTCCATCTCAACCAGACTCAATATTATATCAACACATATCAATGATCAACGCCTTAGGGGTTGGCAATTGAAACTGTTTTGTGATTTCAGTGAACAAATGCAACCTCGAAGAAATCAAAGTAACATGTTTCAAAGTTAGATATCTCACAAGGGTGATTTGTAGTTGAAGAAGTGGTGCACTAGGTGTAACCGACTTACTTTAATTGAATTTGTAAATACTAGAGAATGCCTCTTTAAAAGTGGATGTAAGCTACGACCGAACCACTATAAACTAAGTGGTGTGGTTACATTCTCTCTCACTCTCTAGATTAATTCATTATTCTTGCCCACAATCATCACACACATTGTTCATATCTTGTGACTATGTTTGGGTTATCTTAGTGTCACCAACTTTGCATCTTTACATGTGGTTTATTTAATTCATCCATCACTGAATATTTATGTTCATTGCTCTTTTCCTCTCCATCTTTTTGGCTAGCCTAGTAGAGCTTATTTGCTCTCAGTCTGACACCTGTAAAGGCGCTTAAAGCTCTGACAGGTTTTAAGCGCCTGAGGTACATGTTAGACTGAGACTTGATTTCCCTTACTTGCTTGTTGTGTAGTATTTCTCTAAGTGTTGGATGGGTTAGTCCTTGTGTATATTTTTATTCATTGTGGTTGATAAAGTTTGTTTATTGCGTATTTATCTTTAACTTTATCATAATCCGAAAAAGGGTTATTCACCCCTTTTACTCTATATTGACATCATCGTATGACATTTCAACTATTATGAGAGTATCTCCACATATCAAGCTACCTGAGATCATGGAGTCGATGCCAGGGGAGTGGGTTGAGCCAACTGCCTTCGATCAACTATATAATCAGGAGAAAGCTGCAACGCCCCAAAATCATGACATGAATGCCCATGACTCAATGTCAGATCTCGAGGCATTAGAAAACCCCCACCCATGATAATCATATAATAATACAAGATTCTGAATGATATTCATATATATAATTAGCATAAAAATACATAACTTAATACAATACAGATAATACAACTGCGATCACCTCTATACAAAAAAAAAAACTAAGCACATCTATCGCACGAATACTCATACAAATCCCCTCTGTAACCTCTGTATAACCATCTCTGTTGAATCTCATATATCATCGAGCATCTGTTTATCTGAAAAAGGGTTAATGCTAAGGTGAGCATTTCCACTTGCTCAGTAGTGACTCACATTTCCAAAATACTATCTAATCATGCATGACGATTAACATACTAAACATTTGAAAGAATGCAAGTTTTAATAATTGAAAGTAATTTTCTACCGTAACTAATAAATAATATACAAGTGTGGGTGCAAAAATTTGATCCACAAACTTGAGATATGTACTGATTAATCGAACAGTTACAATCAAAGCCTTGTACAAACTGAGATGGGATGGGGGTATACAATGAGACTGGACCTGATGAAGATCAGGCTGCCTACGTATCTAAGAAGATGAACTTGGAATCAAGTCTCTACTTCCACTAAGCTCTAATGGAGTTGCTCAGTGTAAGACTCGTAGTTCAGGAGGTTAAGAACTCCTGTATTTGTAGTAGATTGGAGGAGGCTGGCTCAACCACCCCTCCGGTTTTGACTCCATGAACTCAGGTAGTTCAACTATGATTATGCTTTCCGTAGAGATAGCTTGCATGTTGCTGAGCGGTTATCCCTTTGGTTTGAATTCCCTTTAACCAGGATGACAACCACGTGGCATCCTCTGATAGGCTCTGGTTCAACCTGGGTCTTTCTTTATCTTTTCCAGCGGGCTAGAACAATGGGTTATGTTAGCCTGGAATCTTGCTGGACTTATCCAGTTGGTTGGGACTTGGATTCGACCAAGTCCGGAAACAAAGACTTGGGCTTGACTCCTCTGACCGGAGGCCCAATCTTCATTGCATACACCCTGGCCAGGTCCTCTGGGCTTCTATGTTAAGCCTTTGGATGAGCCCTTGTCGCTGCTGGACTTTACTGGGCCGGACCTGATTTACTTGACTGAGGTGGGCTTGGTCAATGTATGATGGGAGCCCACGGTTCAACTTCTTATACAGCAATCGGGGCTCCACCGATTGATCATGGACCATCCGGTGGGTTTGATCCACAGAGCGTATGTGGACTCCTTGAGACCGGGTTGGGCCCTACCCAATAGCCCAGGCCTGGCTGGCTAATGCTCAGGTGCTCCCGGTTTAGCTTCTTATACAGCCACCGATGATACATGTCGGGTTTTTTACCTAGAGTACACATAACAAACATTCATACAATAAGTCGGGTACATGTATCCTATCAGAGTGCTGAGGGTACGACTGGTACTCGGCCCCAGTCCCAGGCAATATCTTAGTTCAGTACATACCGGTGTGAACCTGCACCGTTAGTTCCTGATTATCCGGTCAGATGATTACCGTTTGTGTCTCGAGAACACTAACCGTTATTTAAGGCTCAGGAGGCCCCTCTGACCACGACTCCCCGAGGGGGGAATCACCTATCACGGTGGTCAACCTTCTGACGACTACAGACTGCTCAGGATCCTGACACACGTCCAGGAGTGGACTACCTCTCACTCCCCGCGTCTAACCTCCTCGAGGTAGCATGTATCCCCACAACACACTAACCATCCACAACAAATACCACTAAAATGATGGCAATCCAGGAAGGTAGAAAAGGAATTCCCGGAAACATCCTACAATGTTCGCCTCTAGAAAGTGCCCATTCACCGTTTAAAGGTAAACACTGCATATGTAATCCTAGAAAGAACTGTCATCTCTAGAATATGACAACAATTCATTTTTTGTAGAAATTCACAGATCCCTTGCCAAACCGCCTCGTGATATAATATATCTAATATATACAATGTCTTTAAATAATAATTAATTAATCTGGTATGTGTGACGAGTCCCTGAATTTATCAACCATCAAACCAGTTCCGTATTCACGACTACCAGACACGGGCACTAGCCGAAGGGATTATAATCCGATCTGTAATAATATGTTCATGTAAGCACCCAGATCGATCATATTCCCAATTCATAAACCTCACACCATACCAACATACAATTGGGATCCCACATCCCATATACAAAATCCATCTCCCTTTTCCCATCCTGGAGAAGAGATGCGATAAAACCTTCAATAGTTTTTTCGTTTATAAAACTATTTCGATATACATATACTGTTTTAATAACTCCAGTATAAAACATGACATCTGTAACTAATAACTTTAATAGAAGCTATAATTGGTAAACCACGAATAATCTATATATACCAAACAAAACCATGCATGCATTTTTTTTTATCATCAATAATATATTAAATAATTTACAACATTTAAAATATGACACATGAAAGGACAGTATAAAAGAAATGTAAGTCCCTTGCTCGCTAGCTTTTTACTTCCTTTTTGGTTTGAAGCACTCAATTAGAAGTGCCGACAATTTTTATTTCTCCGCACCAAATGTAGCCATTGGTTACCCACTTAATTAATCCATCCACATGCTAAGCATTTCAGCGGTCAATTGCCGCCGAAATCCATAAGTTCTCTCCCCATCTCTGAATGGCCTCACATCACAATTTCAGTCACTTGACCACCCCTCATGCATTTGAATTGGTTTTTCATCCCTCTCAACCCATGGTCTCCGTCCTTAAATTTTGTTGACATGTAACCAATTGAGAAATCTATATAACTTGCACCAACTGAGACAGATCTTAGTTCAATTAAACCCAATCTAAAAAGTTCTTTCACATATGGACAGACAAAGTCTCCCATATCACAAGCAAAAATAAATATCACCCCCAATCCATATCAAACCCAAAATATATACAACTCCATGCTGCCCATATCACTTCAAATAGTTAGAAGCCTCACACCATTTCACTTGATTCATACTGCAAGAATCCCACAGATTATTACACATACAAGAAACGGTTTATCTAAATATTACAAAGCTAACCCATGTATCTTGATAAGGAAAATCAATTAAAAGGTAAGGAAATCAGTTAAAGGTATAGAGATCCAACTTAGCTAGTTGTCGTCTTGTAGGTTTTCTTCTCTATCTTCTAATTAGCTACAAAGCTATAAGGATAAAGAACAAGGTCCTGGTGACCAGCTTCTACACCTAAGCATGAGGTGTCAGTACTCAGTACCCAACCAACCTACCACATCCAAAGCTTAAGGTGGCTCACTTCTAATGGTCCCGGTAGCAATCTAATAAGTTATTCTATAAACAAAATCTTGATTTAATAATATGTAGGTCCACTAATACTTTAATACCTTGTAATACTTATTTGATTCCTAAAACCAATAATTCTACACTACTAATACATTGTCAGAATTAATTAATTATTTATTAAAATAAACTTGTATATTTAGGCCAATTTTTTAAAAATTATTTCTGAAATGCGTTTTGGGTTTTTAACATATTTATTTTAATTTATATATTTTTCTAAGGGTCTGTTTGATTCGGGCGGGAAAAGAGTTTACCGGGAAATAGATGATAAGAAATAGATTTATCATGTGCAAATATTCGGGAAATAAAATTTTGATAAAATAGTTATAATGCTACATTGATCATGAATTGTTTTGAAAAATCATTTAAATATGTTTGTAGTGAGAGTTCGACAAAATTGAGCTCTAATTTGTCCCAACATTTTAACTTATCATGTCATTTTAAATATTTACCGCTTATTTTCCATTTAATCAAACATGGGAAATTAAGATTTCCCGAAAAATCTATTTCCCGGACTCGAATCAAACAGACCCTAATTGAATCCAATCAATTATTTCATACCAATCGATCAAAGTTATATTAAATATAATAATAGCCTAAAGTTATAAATAAAATTACTAAAACAAACTCCATTACTACTTTGTGAAAGCTACTTGATTCCAAGTTCATCTTCTTGGATACGTAGGTAGCATACCTCGTAGGTCCAGTCTCATCCTATACACTTTATATCTAAGCTGTTATAAAGCTCTCATTGTATCCGTAAATAAAATCAAAACGAATCTCGAGTTTGTGGATCAAATTCATTCACCCATAGCCTATCTCGAGTTTTTATCCCTTCTTTGGCAGTTTTCCTTCCATTTGGTCGCTCTAATACTACTAGACCATCTCCAATATTGAGAAAAATATTTGGTGCATGAGTTTGGCGGGAGAGGGGGTCATCTTCTGGCAGTTTAATTGGATCCCCATCATCGCTGAGAGTGAAATTTGTATGTTACGAACATTTGGTATTGAAGTTGGAGTATCATTTGAAACAACATCAGTATAGTTTGATTCAGAGTTGGATTTTTATTTCTTCTTTATATCCTCTTTTGACTAGTTGTAAGAGTTCTCGTTGAAGCATAATCAAACCACTTTGCAGAAATATGTAACTCTCCATAATACTGATCATATTTGAACTACTCTTTCACAATAGTGCAATAGGATGTTCCCATTCGAGTTCTCGTTGTAGCGCGCTTGTCCTCTAACTTAGTATAATTTCTCAAATTTTTATCAATAAAATTTGTTTTGGATAAAAAAAAAAAAAAAAAAAAAAGATGGAAGTGGAAAATTATCAAGTAAAAAAAATAAAGAGACGGGAATCCAATGACTTGTAAATTTGTAACAACAAAAAATACCAAAGTTAATAGTATACCTTGTCGTTAAGATTGGATCCAGATCTGTTTATGTGCATTTCTCGATTGAGATGAGTAAAAAATTTAGTACAATCTGGGTACATCTTTTGCCATCTTGATCTAACAGAATCGAAAATTCTTCCATTCGGATTTCCACTGGAACATAAAATAAATTCCTCTGTAACTCTCTCCAAAACCTTTGTTTTTTTTTACCTACACCGACGATGGGATCTTCAAAAATATTGACCCAAGCTTTACATAAAGCTATAATATATCTTCCGCTTTAGTAAAATTCTCTATTCGTTTAGTAGTTGGAGTTGCACGAGGTGGCATTTTCGAAGAATTGGTGAATGAAGAAAAAATGTAAAGTTGGAAGAAGATTGAATTGTGTGGACTGAGAAGGAAAAATAGTGTTGTATATATAGGAAGCCATCCAACAGTTAAAAAATATATCTGTTGAAGTAGCCGTTGTTGTTCCACGTAGGTCAGACATGCATGATTTCTGAAAAAAAATAAGTTAAAATGTTCCACACAAGCTAGTTGCTCGTGGAATTGGAATTAATTGAATTAAAAGTGTTCCACGCTGGTCCTATACCCGTGGAAAGTCGCACGTTAGTATGACTCTTGTGGAACATTAATAGATAGAACATTATTCAGTCTCCTATCTACTTTTCTATTTTAGGAGAGTATATAGAAGACTTTGATACCAAATCCTATGTTTATTTACACAACAGTCAGTTGTTTATATTTTCTAAGTCAAACAACTTTTTCACTCTTTCTATCCAAGATTTCAACCCCATTATTTGATACGAGTGGAATGCACATTCTTTGGATCTATTACAGAGATGATTATATTTTAGAGAAAGAAAAAAAAATTATTTTTGAGTGCATATAAGTTAAGGTAAATTTATAATATCGTAATTCTAATATATTATATTAATTATGAAGTATATAAGTATGAGGTAAAAAATACAAAAAAGAAAGGTAAAGTTGATTCTATTTTAGAACCATAATTGTAGAAAATAGAAAAATATGATCAATGAAAATATTAATTTTTATTCATTGTTTTTAAAAAAGGTAATAGAATTCGATGTATGAACAAAGTGGGTGGTACTACTCTAAAAATAAAATAATAAAGTGAACCTCTAAGTAAACAAAAATAATTGAACATGGAAAGTTTGTTAAACACGGGGTTATAATGATCATATATAGAATAAGCATTTTTTTTTAATCTCTACGTTATGGTCGGGTGTACCAAATTAAAAAAAAAAATTAGAATAATTCTATGCTTACAAACTTTTTCCACAAACTGACGTGGCTAATCCACGTAATCAATTGAGGATTTTTGGTATTCTTTTCTCTCTAAAACTAAAACTCTTTTGCAATTATCTCTCCTCTTTCTCTCTATTCGTTTCACTAGTTCAGAATTTGAAAACAAATATTTTATTAATCCTATATATCAATACCATTATTAAATCTTTCATCGATATAATAAAGGAAGAACATATTTTTATATCACAGTCTTGTGATAAAAGGAAGAACAATTGGTGCTTAGGGGTAAATTGAACCCCTTCAATTATTCCAATAACTCTGCTCTAATGATTTTTTTTTATCTGAATCAATTGTTTCAAAATCGAATTTCTATTGTATGATAAATTCGACAAACTACATAACACACAAAAACCTAGAAATTTCAAGAAGAGAATGCATATAATAAAGTTAGCAAAAAAAAAAATGCATATAATAAATATTAGAATTTCAGTAAGAGTGAAAGTCTGGTTGAGAGAGAGAACAAACGAAGGAGTGTCTTTTTTATTACGTGGGCAAGCCACATTAGTTGGACACGTCTGTTTGTAGAAGAAGTTTGTGGGGTTTCTCGATGAGCGTAGAATTACTCAAAAAATTAATATTAACTGGACCCCACAATTAAGGATTAATCATTGTTTTCTAGTGCCTAGCAGCAGTATAGCAGACTGACATCAAACTCTTTATATTTTTTTTAGCCTAGAAAGAAACTAGGCTATTATGTCTTTGACATAATTAACCCTAACACAATAATTGTTATTTCTTAGAATTTTGGTATTCTAGAATAGATGTAGGGGTAAACAGATCATATAACAAAAAAAGACCAACTGTGAGTGATATTGGCTCACTGTTCCAAGTCGGGCAAGTCTTATTAATAAGAACGAGTGGAATGCACATTCGTTGGTTGTATTACATAGAGAAAATTAAATATGTTGGGATGTATTGCTTATGTTTATTTTGTTATTATTTATATTAAGTTTGATTAATAAAAATAATTTGTCTAATTATAAAAGCATATAGTCTTGTCTTGAGAAGGAAAATGATTGTATTGTATTTTTCTTTTTTATTAAGAAAATGGATGTTTTTAAATAGTTTACATACACAATATAAAATTAGTTGATAAATTTACATGATTAACCCCTATACAACTATAACAACACATGTGGCATTTGTGGGTTAATAGTACAGAGGATAGAAAATAAAAATAAATTATTAATAGTAGGCCCTAGTCTCTTTTGTAGATAGATTACATTTAATCATAGTTGGCCATGTAACTTGGCGCATAAGAATTAGTCAGCCAGATGATGGATAGATAAGAGCATTCCCAATGGTAAAACACTTTTAGTGGTGCCATGTAGGACGGTTTTAAGCAGTGGCGTAGCCAGGATTCTAAGTCAGGGGGTGCACCCACTCAACTTAGTAGAGAGAAAAAATATTCTAGCAAACTACTAAATCATTTTCATGATATCCCAGTGATTTACTAAATAATTAGATCGGATATTTAAATTATTATTACACGTAATATGCCTAAACGAACATAATTTATAAGCAAAATGATCGTTTATCTTCAGCAGAATAATACTGAATTTCAACACTTACCTCAATTCAACTATAATTACTAACTTTGAGTGGACATTGAATTAACTATAGGAAAAAAATTCACAAAGAAGTATTCAAATTTTGATACATAAAAGTATGAAACCCTAATTACATAAAACAAACTTTCTAGTCTTAATAGATAAATCAAAAGAGAGAAACGGGTGATTTCGGTTTTGGTCACCACTTTTTAGTATAAATTAGGTTTTGGAGCCGGTTTTTTTCTTTATTAGGGTTTAGAGCTGAACCGACAATTGACCCAAGTAATTATTTATAATGGCCAAAATACCCCTGATCAAAACTATATTAGGGTTAGTGATCACGTGCAGATCACGTGAGTTTCAGGGGTAAAATTAGGTATTTTGAAAATATTTTCGGTTCAACCGGGTTTTTTTAGTTGTTGGTTCGAAAATGAGCTCTAAACCCTAATAAAGAAAAAAAACCGGCTCCAAAACCTAATTTATACTAAAAAGTGGTGACCAAAACCTAAATCACACTACAAAAGTATAAAACATAAATATAAGAAATTTTTGGACAAAAAATAGTTTAATTGAATTGCAGTTGGAGAGAAAGAGAGAGAAGTGTAGAAAGAGAGTTGATCAATATTTTCTTTCTATTTTTTATTAGATATCTTAAAGTGTTTTAATAAAAAAAGTAACTAGAATAAGAAAAACATATTTAACAGATCCATTATTACCAAAAAAAATATTAGGGAATTTTTTTCTCAAATTCCGGGGTACGCACATGCGTACCCTTACTCCCCCTGGCTACGCCCCTGGTTTTAAGGAATTTTGGTGTTTCCAATGGTTTTAGCGTTTCCAATGGTGGATTATCGAAACCACAATCTTTTTATTGTGGCCAATGGATCCATACCACACTAATTGTGGCGGATGGATCCATACCACATAAATAAATGTGGTCTGGATTCCTACGTGGCACTTTTAACTCCTTGCCAATGAGTTAAAAGTGTTTTTCTTGAAAAGTGTGTTAAAAGCTACCATTGGGAATGCTCTAAAGCTCCATACAAATAATAAAATATTCTGAATAACAGAAATACCCACAAAAGAGTTTGACATTCGAGCATTTCCCTTAGGGTATGTTTGGAAACTTTATTGGGAATTGGAATTGAGTTTATAATTCCAAAACTTATGATTTTGGAGAATTGAAATTTTTACTATGTTTGGAGAGTGAATTTGTGCATACATAAAAATACTGTAAACATTACAACACTTTCCTTTTGGTCCACGTCACTTACTTGTCTATGTCCGATTCTAATTAACCAAAACAAAAAAATAATAAAAAAACAAATTACAAAAATCTAAAATCTAAAATTAAAATATAAATTAGAGCAAAATAGGAAAGATACAGAAAAACGATTTCTCTATCGACCCTCTTCTTCTCTCAATCAGATTCCATTAAACTCAAATAATTTTCTTCAATCGCTCTTATTATCTTCACTGTTATTCTTCTGGTCGACTCCTCAATCAACAACCATGGAGATATTTTCTATCTTTATCAAACATCATTTTTTCATAAATTTATATACTAGGGTTTATGTTTTTGATGATATTATTATTTAATAAGAAAAACTGTCTCCTTTACTTCTTTTTTTTTTTTTTTTTTTTGTTGAAATATTTTCTCTTTTAATTCATATATTTATTTGTTTTAACATATTGTTGAACATTCTAGATGGATCAGAATGATTTTCAAAACAATGGGAATCCAATTGATCGTCATAGACATCAAGCTGACATTATTGAGGAGACTACTTTTGATATTCAAGATGAAAGAGTTGATGTGTTAGATGATAAACTCATTCCGGCCAAATCTCGGATTGTTATTTGACAATGTGAAAGATGCTTATAATTACTACAATGAGATTGCAAGAACAGTTGAATTTAGCATAAAAATAAAGAGGACAAATAAACATCATCGGGATTTTGACAAAGTTGTACTTCAAACACTATGTTGTTCATGTGAAGGAACGTATACAAAGGTTCACACTCCAAGAAGAAGAAGAGAAGAAAGACGATTTGGGTGTATGGCAAAATTTGAGATAAAGTTGAATAAAGATGAAAAATTTGAGTTAACGAAGTTCTTAGCAGAACACTCTCATGAGCTTGTTCCTCCAACATGTTCATATCTTTTGAGGTCTCATAGAGGTATAAAAAAATCTCAAGCTGGAATCATGAAAAAAATGCATTCGTCTGGACTTCAACCATCAGATATTTATTACTACTTTTGTGCGGAAGCTGGAGGAGCGGAACACGTTAACCTTAGTCAATCTCATTGTAATAATTTATTACAAAGGGAGCGTGTTGAGATTCTCAAAAAGGGCGATGCAGTTTGTCTTCTAGAGTATTTCAAGCAAAAGAAGCAAGAAAATAAATATTTTTATTATGATATTTTAACTAATGAAGAAAGTGAGATACGTGGGATCTTCTTTTGTGATGCATTGTCTAGGCGTGATTATGCGTTGTTTGGGGATGTGATTTGTTTTGACACCACTTTTCGTACAAACAACTACAATTTGGTTTGTGCACCGATAGTTGGTGTTAACAATCCCGGACAAACCACAATTTTTGGATGTGCTTTATTAGAAAGAGAAACTAGTGATGCAATTATTTGGATGTTTTAGAGTTTTGTACAAGTAATAGGAGGAAAAAAACCAGGTACAATATTTACAGATCAATCGATGGCGATTTTGAATGATATTGCAGTTGTATTCCCTGATGCACATCATACACTGTGTATATGGCATATATTTCAAAATGGTGCAAAACACTTGGCTAAAGTATTTGCAGAATTCAACGATTTTTCTAAACAATTCAAAGAATGCATATATGGGCCAGAGACAATTGAAGAATTCGAAGAGATTTGGAAAAAATTACTTTAGGATTTTGGTTTAGTAGATAACAAATGGTTACAAGGATTGTATAAATTGCGGGAGAAGTGGGCTCAAGTTTATGCTCATGTTTATTTTTGTGTTGGTATAACTACTACACAAAGAAGTGAAAGTATTAACAAGTTTTTGAAAGCTTATTTTCCAAGTAATACTCTTCTTCTAGTGTTTGTGGATCAATACACCAAAGCCATGACTTGTCATCGCGAAACAGAAAAGGAAGTTGAAACTTAAATGCGGCGAACTGCACCAATCTTGATATCTGACTGGTCAATTGAGCGTGAAGCATCAAAAGTTTATACAAGGAAGATGTTTAATCTTTTTCAAGGAGAGTTCAAAAAAACTATTGATCTTCGTTTGACATTGGAGAGTGAATTAGGAACAATTCTGATTTATAAAATTGAACAATTGGGAAAATGGAAAAGGACTCGTACAGTTACTTATAATCAGTTGGATCAATCAGTTGAGTGCACTTGTAGAAAGTTTCAATTTGAAGGGATTCTTTGCTCTCATGTTTTAAAAGTTTTTCGTGATCGAGATTTAACAAGTCTACCCACTCAATACTACATAAAACGATGGACCAGAGGTATCACAAATGATGTTAATTATGATTCTTATGGGGAAGTGATTCCAAGTGATATTGATCCCAAATGCACGGCTCGGTACAGTGACCTCTCACATATCTTCCAAAGACTTATAGTAAAAGGTTCAAAATCTGATTCATTGTATTCAATTATCAAGTCAAAGGCGTTAAAGTTTGAGGCCGAGGTGGATGCAATTGCAAAAAAAGAAGAAAAAGGCGAGAACAATAAAAAGAAAAGAAAAGTTGCTTCTCAAAACAAGTCAATACCAAATCCCCATGAGGATGTACAGTTGCGAAATCCACCAGCAAAGGCTGATCGAGGTGGACCTAAAACTCGAAAGAAATCTTGCTTGGAGAAAAAGGCACATAAGAAGAAAAATGATTCAAAACAAATTGGTAAGTATTGTATTTATATTAATTTTTTATGTTATTATTTTTTAATTTAATTGCTCACTTAAAAACTTACGATCAAATTCATTGTTGTAGACGATGGGGAACAAAAAGAAGCCTTTTCTCAAGTCCATGAAGGGTCATCAACCTTAATTCAATCTACTGAGGTTATATTCCACTCAAATGTTATATATATAACTATAATTTATCATATCAATTTATTGTCTAAGCGGTAAGTTTCATTTTATAGGTAAACATTGATAGTGCAGGGAAGAAACAAGAAAACATGGTTGGTTCCATAAGAGGAACATAATCCTATCATCAACCAACTCGGGTTGTGCTAACATCTATTTGAAATGTTATTGCTGGTTTTTTAGTAACAAGTATATAAGTATATATATTATGCATTTTATGACAGGGGAGCGATGCATATTTTGTTGGTGGAATGGAAAAGCAAAACCAACCCACAATAGACACGCAATGAGACCAAAACAATCAAGCATCAGCTCGACAATTAGACTTATAAGCTCTGCACTAGCAAGACCAGTTACCATCCTAGCTAGTGGATACTTTTTCGTACATTTTGATGAGCAAATTTGGTATTGCCGCGTAGCTTTCAATTAGTATTTATTTTAGTTAGAAAGAGTCTCAAAACCTTGTGGAATGTATATCTCTTTACTGATTGTAAGAAGGGATATCAAGAGACAGGTTTGTTTGTGGATATTTTTTTTTTATCTTTTTAATGTTCTTTTAGAAAACATTGTCCATGATCAAGTTGGATTTGGTTATTCGGTGTTCAATTTTTTTTATGAAATGCTCAGACTAGCTTGCTCAATAAAGGTTGCATTATTAATCATATGTGTTTTGTTGTGTATTGGCTCGCAATGCGCAAGATCATAGCTTATATTAAGTGAGGTCTATAGGATCATACCTTATGTTTGTTTCTAGAAACAATGTAGGTAGGAATTCTACTCTCATAAGTACTTGGTATTCTAATTGGTAATTGGTACTGTTATTCAATTAGAATCCTTGTATGGATTAGGAACTCTTGGGTATTATATATACTCAACTAGTTGCCTATTGTAAAGAGGTGGTAAGAAGAGAGTGAACCAAAGGTGAAAGCTAGATAGGGAGAGACAAGTTTATGAGGGTTTTCATAATAGGGTTTCTCAGGTTTTAGTGTGAGAGAGAAATAGACAAGTAATTATAGATTTGTAATTAGGTTGTTTTCTTTTCTCTGATTATTGAAATCTTCTTGATCGGTTGTCGGGTGGAGTAGGCAGGTTTGTCGAACCACGTTAATATTGGTGTTATTGTATTTTTCGATTACTTTCTCTGTTATTTGCTATTATCTAGATTATCGGTATTACAACCAATCCTTGGGTTAAAGCTTCCGTTGCACATCATGTTTTAACCTACTGGCAACATGGTTGACACTAATGCAGTTTAACTCGAACAATTTTACAATACCAATACTCGTAGGATCTATAATATCTGCACAATCTAAACGTTTGAAGAATCTTGGTGGAATTGAAGCACCATCTCTTGAGACAAACTTTCATTCTCAAGTGCTCTACCGTTTGAGCTAAAGATCTAGTTTATCACAATGTGTATTTAAAAGCTGAGAAATTTACGAACAAATTTTTATTAGTAGTCTACAGTCTATTCACAAGGAAATGCTTATAATATACTGTCATAAGTTCCTGCATCACGACGTTCAAAATAAATTACTTTCACTAATGGTGCCTCGTCGTAAGTTCTTGTATCATAAGTTCAAGATAATTTACCTTCACTAATGGTGCATCTTTACGCAACTCTGCATTTCCATGGAGTTTACATGAGCTCAACTAAAAAAAATCAGCCTCGCAAATCTTTATTCTCCACCATGACTTCCAACCGAAACATTCCTCAAGCAAAGCGAACCATGCGGTGGATACACAATAATTATATCATTTATATTTATCAAATAATAACCACAGATCAACCTGTAATGAACCAATGCAATATTAGCTTTATCTTTATATCAACAATGGTAGTGTTAGCTAGCTTTATCTTCCTTGCTCAAATTACTGCACTATCACATCACGTTACAATTAGAATAACAGCAATGGGTCGAAGGCCATGCTACTCATCTCAGTATTAATATTATATGTTTATCTGTCAAAATTAATGCTAGCTAGAGCATGTTTTACATAAAATATAATACAAATGGTAGATGGAATGAAAAAACTATAATAAAAACTGGTTTTATGTTGAAATTGGGGGACTAATAAAAACTGGTTTTATGTTGAATTAAAAATAGGTTTTTAGAGGAAAAAAGATAGAAAATACCTCCATGGTTGTTGATTGAGGAGTCGACCAGAAGAATAACAGTGAAGATAATGAGAGCGATTGAAGAAAATTATTTGAGTTTAATGGAATCTGATTGAGAGAAGAAGAGGGTCGATAGAGAAACCTTTTTTCTGTATTTTTCCTATTTTGCTCTAATTTAGGTTTTAATTTTAGATTTTAGATTTTTATAATTTTTTTTTTTTTTTTTTTTTTTAAATATAATATAAAAATTTTATAATTTGTTTTTTTTTTTTTTTTTTTTTTTTCTGTTTTGGTTAATTAGAGTCTGACATGGACAAGTAAGTGACGTGGGCCATAGTACAAAATATCGCGATATATCACGATATATCGCGATATTTATCGGTTTTCAAAGAAAACGATACGATATATTCCCGAAATTTTCGCCTTAAAGTATTTGTAAAATATCGGCCGATATTTTTCGATATATTCGATATTTTCCGATATTTACTGATATTTTCCGATATTTTCTGGAAATATTATTTTTTAAAAAATTTTTTTTTTGGAAATAATTTGTTTATTCTATTTTTAGTAGATATGATGTTTTTTAGGTAAATACTATGAAAATATACTTCCAAATTTGATTTTATATAAATTTTGTATAACAAATTGATATATTAGTCGATACATTCCATGTAAAATATCCACCGATAGATTCCAATATATCCCGATATATCTATTTTTTGGAGATCGATACATTAGTCGATAACGATATTTTGTACTATGACGTGGGCCAATAGGAAAGTGTTGTAATGTTTACAGTATTTTTATGTATGTCCACAAATTCGGACTCATGTTTGGATACATAAATTGAAATGAGAAAAAAAAAATTAAATAAGTGATATAATAGGAAAATAATATAGATGGCAGTATTAAAGTTTCCTTACATAGAAAATAAATTTCCAATCAAGCCTAGAATCAAGAGTTTTACCTCCCATAAGAAACTTATGATTCATTGATATTTAAGGAGTTCCATTTTAAATTCATGGAGTAAAGTCCTTCCAAATGCACAAAGTTGCATGTTTTGGAAAATGATTTTCAATTCCAACCTCAATTCCAGGTTTCCAAACAAACCCTTAAGGTTATTTTTGTTTCTAAAGCCGCAAAAAGACCAACTGTGAATGACACTGATTCACTGTTTCAAGTTGTTTAAGAGCAATGCTAATGCAAGTGTGGGATAAATTAGCTATTTTGGTCCCTTAACTTTGCCCAAATTTTTAGTTGAGTCCCCAAAGTTTAAATTGGTCAATTTGGTCCCAAATCTTTCGAAACGTTTGCAAAATGGTCTCACCGCTACCAAGCATTTAACAATTCTCTTTTTTACAAAATAGGTTCTATTTTTTACACAGTTTGGGTTTGTGTTCTATTTTAGACAATATGATGTTGCGCGTGCCACTCACGTGCTCTGCTGATCTGGCAAAAAAAAATATTAAAATTTGAATTTAACAGACCACGTGTGATAGTAAACTACCACTAGGCAACTTTGTTAAATGCTTGGTAACAGTGAGACTATTTTGCAAACGTTTTGAAAGATTTGGGACCAAATTGAGCAGTTTAAATTTTGAGGACTCAACTGAAAATTTGAGCAAAGTCAGGGGACCAAAATAGCTAACCTCAGCTTTTAGTAGAGAAAATCAGGTGCCACATAGGTATTTTAAGATGGTTTTAACTAAAAGTTTTGATATAGGTTTTAGGGGAATGAACGCAGCTGTGTAAATTTCTGGCATATCAGATACGAAACTCCACATTTTCTGGAGTCTCACCTAATAAAATACATTGTGGTCAGTTTTAAGTGAATGTGAAAATTTCAACATTCACCTAAAATAACACAGTGTAAAAGTGGACACATGAGCTGCATTAAAAGTGTTGAATGCGTAAAAAGTGTTTTACACACTTGAATTGGCATTGCTAAGCCTCATTAACATGTATAAGTAGTAACATATTGGTGACTCTTTTATCAAAGTTGATTAAACCATTTTTATTTTTTTATTTTTGAAAAATATTATTCTTTATTCATGTGTATCGTGGGTTCTAAAGAGAACAAAGGAAACGTTAGGGTTTTCTCACTTTCCCAGAATTCAGATACATTGATTAAGACACACTACAGAACATGTAAGTTATGATACCAAGAACTGAAAACAACTCAAACACACAGCAGAGATATGCAGAAGGGCAACAAAGTGCCAAGTAGAACAAGACACAATTCCAAGCAAGAGTCGATATATCTATCTCAGTTTGAATGTTTTTTATTGGTTTGTGATATCTCTATCTGGTAGTTGGTACGAACAAAGTGTTTGATTCTCTTTTGTCTTCTTTCATTCTTATATATTTATTTCATGATCATAAATTTGAAATAACCAGGTCCAGCAGGTTTATATACAAGGCAGTTTCTACTGGAGTGAGTGAGTAGAAAGATTTTTAAAATTTGAAGTAGCAACAGACTAAAAGAAAGACTTTCAGACCTTTTAAATGTTTAGGTCATCAAAGTAAGTAACAAACTAGTCAACTACTTCAATTCATTTCCAAAAACCTTGTATTGTGTTAGTATTCTTTATTCAACCATTATCTGCTCTTAGTTCATTCTCAAAAATATACTGGGCTGTTGTCGGTGTGTCGCCTTATCCCGGTTTAAGCACCTATACCAACCAGATGTTCAGATATAGTTCATACTTCATACATGTAAAAGGTGGTAAGTGTTAAAAACCCACATCCCATAAGTCATTTTCAAAAATTCATTCACTCTAGTTACCCTACCATCTTAATGTATCTGCTCACATTCTCTGTTTTTAGTAGTTTTGTACTTGAACATCTTGAGATTGGCTTGGCTTCTTCTTGTGTGTTCATTAATTTGTTTCTATTCCAAAGGACCACTTTTTCCCCTCTTTTTAGAGTCACAACTCATATATATCTTCACAAGACTAATATATGCATTTTGTCATTTTCTCCCTTTTTGACTTTTGGGTATATTTTCACTCGTGAACTTCACTTATTTTGAATTTGAATGTAACTCTAATCTTAGCTTTCTTTGAATGTTTGGTGTACTTCTATCTGTCTACATGCACAGATCTTACATGACTCATTTCATTAGTTAGTTTTTGTTATCTATCAAAGGTATAAGTTTTCATGTTTGTTACTTAATAGCATAGAATAGTGCAGTAACTTAGAACTTCATTAAAACATCAGGTGAAGGTTTCAACCATAAAACATGGGCATCTCTACTGATATGCAATTTTCCTGTAGTTTGTAAGTATCTTCATTCTTGTTGTGATTCCCTTCATGATAACATCTTTGTTGAATATAGCTACCATGACACTTTTGGTGTTTCATCTACTATAGAAGTGATTCCCTACACAAATATCAACAGACAAGTGCCACTGCCAGAGCTTTTCATTCAGGAACTGGGATGGAAATCTTCAACAACTTTAGAAGTGATGACTCCTTCACACAAGAGGTAGGACTAATTTGGCTTGTTACATATATTGTTATATACATTGAAGTAGAAGGCTATTGCAAGTTAGTTACTGATTTAAATCCACAAATTTGGTGGATAACTTGTAGCTATAACTACTTCACTACCATCTATGAGCTAGAAATTCAAATTATATCTTTTAACTCCTACATGGTTACATATGGAGTCTATGTAAGAGTTTTGAAGACTCTAAGAAGATAGATATGGATTTGTAGAGGCATATGGCAAAGAATAACTGCTCAACCAAGTTATAACTCTGTCGAGTTTAGTTCATTTATAGTGAGAAGTTGAAGTACTTCTGAAAAACAGGGAGCTGGAAACAGAGATATCAATAGAATGTTAAAGCCTAGAGATTTCAGATTAGGCTACATCTAGTCCATTTAATACTTGTGACATTTATAGTTAATAATGTACTCTGAATCCAGGTAACAAGTTCTTCTGAAGAGATCATAAGTATTGGATCTTGCAATTCACACAATAATGCTTATGCTTACAGACTCCAGCTTGAACACGATGTAAGTTTATATATATCTTTCTTACTTTATGCACTAATATAATGCAACTCATACTCAGAGATGGTTAATCAAGTGAAACTCAGTATATATATATATATATATATAGTTTGTGTATGGATGACTTTTTGGGAGTTGAGAGGTTTAGATCGCATTACACGATTTGTTTCTTCAAGCATCTTTATAAATGCGATGAATTCAACTATATGATTGAAAGTTGGTCAAATGTGGCTACTGCTTAGAAAACATGATAATAGGCTAATTAACGTGAGAGGATTTTCAACCATACTGAACACCCTGTGAGATACAAATCTGCTAACAGTAATCACATGACAAGATCATTAGAGACAATCAGATGACTGAGGTGGTGAGGTGGTATATGTGATTCAAACATGTTGTTTGGTTTGTCTTAGTATAGTTTCATACATCGAACTTTTCTTATTTTTCGAGAGAAAAAATATGCACAACCAAGCATGCATGTACTTCATTGAAAACAAATGCTTATGAAAATATCACGCACCTAACTAGTTTCAATAACAGTTGCCATAGTGAGACACAAGTCTAAGTTTCATTTTGATTAATCTTGAAATACACATGCTAATTAGTCAGTATTTATTCCCTAATGGGAGTTCTATATACTGTAACAGGTCCACAGGTTGCGTGAAAAGCTGCAAAAGGAAATGGAGCTACACACTATTTTAAAGGATGCTGTTAAACATACTGATGTGACATTATCTACTCTGCCGGGCCTTCCACACAATGTATAGTAAACCATCCTTTTTTCTTCATTTACTATATTCTTATGCTTAAAGTATCATCTGCTAAAAAACATCGCTTTGATATATAAGTCTAACCGTCTAATTGTCTAACTAGTTCTTCAACAGAGCCAGAAACTGCATGTTTCAATTCTCCACTTTTGTTTGAAAAGAGATGTGCAAGTGTCTTTTAACAACCTATATAAAAACTGCTTGCAACTAACTAGCATTTATTAGCTTCACAGACAAAAAGACTGTTCTGGAAGGGTAGCCCTGTGTTTCATTTCAAAGGGTTGTTCCTTTGCAATTCTCCTATTTCATTATTCGTAAATATTATGCAAAAAAGAACACTCTTAAGCTTTTCTATAATTTTTTCCAATGGTCCCAACTACAATACATATCAGTCAACCTTCAAATATCATATGGCTCCAAGGAACTACCCTGCACCATAACCTATATCAAAAGCGACAATCACCTTTATCATGATCAAGTTTCATATAATTTTAAAAGTTGTCTGATACAATATGTATAACATGTGTTTTTCAGGGGAGCAATCTGAGAGTTATATTTAGTTATGTATGCATACGCTTAAAACTTGTTATGTAGTTATGTACGTTCAAAATTATATAAATTAATTCATACTTATACAGGTCCAGGAACTTCTGTCCACAATCACCAGCTTGGAGATTACTGTGTCAAAACTTGATGAGAAGAATGATTCTTTACATCTCCAACTTGATAAAGAAATAAAGGAAAGGAGACTTATGGAGTACCATGTGAAGCATGCACATTCTAATACACTCATCATATGCTCCCCAGATGATAAAGAAAATCTGGTATAAAATCCCTTCTTTCTTCCATCTTATATGCTTCATCCTTCATTACACTATATACATTTTACCTTGCATAACTTCCAACATGACAAAACTCTGGAAAATTGAAACAGTATTTAGCCATCTACTCATCTGACTTTAATGTGGTGAGTCATGTTTATTTTAATTGCCGATTAACATGTTCTGACATAATCCAGCATGAGACTTCCTTGAGGTGTTATAAGCTGTCAATGGAGAAACTGCATAGATATATCCTACGATATTCCACTCCTGAAGTTAAGAGATTGGCCCCCAGAAACCTGTTGAAGGTCATACTAGCCGAAACTATGTCTTCTCAACTTAAACATTTCTAGAATGTTTGTAAATAACCAACAGAGAAACCAACGTAGATGTATATTATAATCGAGCGTGCCATTGACAAGCTCCAATAGTTAGTTATGATCGGATATTCAGATGTCATTCTCCATTTTAGATCTTTCTTGCTCGATTGGTTTACATTTAAGGAAGAAAAAAAGCCCCCGGGCCACCCCTCCTCCTGCATAATGGGGATGCGGGGATGGCAATATGGCATTGGTGCAGAAGACACCCCTGGTTAATTACCCGCAATGCTTCTATCAAAAACCATTAATTAAGTTCATTGTGTCACTCTAGAGTATTCTTTCACATGATAATTACTGGCAACATTCTCTGAGCAGCTTGATTGAAGGAGAGAAACAATGGAATATAAACTTGGAGTTTGACGTTTTGGCTTCTCGAGTTTGTCCAGTGGTTCTTGGCTCTAACTGTCCTCTCAAGTTAATATTTCAAATACACTTCAAATGTTAAGGGGGAAATTATACGCTATATTTGTAATCAAAGAAAGCCTCTTGATGAATATTCCCTATAACTTTCTCAAATTTTGAATGTCATATTGTTTGTTTGTAACAGAGTACAGTGGTCATGGGCACGATCAGCCAAGACAAGAGGCTTTCAGAGAAAGATAATCAAGATGAAGAAGTTGCATGTATTACTAACGAGATGCCAATTAATGGTCTTCTGTATCACCCTAATCAGCTTTCAGAAGATATGGTGCACTGCATGAAAAACATCTTCATCTCTCTAGCAGATACTTCAAATTTGTCATCTAAATCAGATTATTCCCACAAGCACTCATCCCCTTATTCTCCAAATGGACCTCATTTGAGTTCGTCTCTGTGGTCATTATCTGATTGGTCAACAGATTCGTCAGTGGTCCAGAGTTCACATTTTGATTTAGAATCAACTGTTAGTAATGCGCTGGCCACAGAGAAGGTATGTGATCCCTACAAAGTCCGAGGAAAATTAAGCTGGGCAGACATCGGAGGTTATGAATTAGCAGCTGAAATTTCTTGGATGTCGGTTGGGAAGAAGCAGTTAAAATATGCTGCTGGGGCCTTGCGGAGATACAGGTACTATGATATATATTTTCTGTTTTTTTTTTTTTTTTATTCGGAATCTCCGCAGAAAATGTTAATACTAAAGTTCAAAATTCCACTTATATATTTACTGGGAATTTATCTTCTCATGAAATCCATCCCTCAGATGAAAAGATAAATGTTTTTATTTTTAACTTGATGGTCCAACCATTTCAACTTATCTGTAAATGTGCGCATAGCTTTACATTTTTCTGTAAAGCCTCAACTTTAGATGATGGTGAATTTATTTTGAGATCTCATATCTAAAAGATAAATGTTCACTTATCTGTAAAGTTTCAGACCACATATGTGTATCTAACTCATTTTCTCATTTTAGTTCTGAAAGGGTGAATTTGTTTCTCATATTATTACAAGTTTACCTTGGAGTTCTGCTTGATCAAGACGCAAAATAGACTACTTAAAAATAAGTACCTGCAGTTAGGCAGTTCCCAGTTTCCCACTACTTCCCCTTAAAAGTTCCTAATACTAAAATAGTAAAATATAACCTTCTAGGTTTTCATGTCAAATATCTTAACAGGTCTTCCAAAAAAGTTATGATGTCGTTCAATATTAGAATCTTCCACATTGTAACTCAACGTTAGTGATGTATTTTAACTTGTACAACTTTATATCTATGGAGGCATTAGTTCACTTATTAGATGATTAATTGGGTTCTGATCCTTTTCCTTTTTTGGAGAACAGATCACTTGTTGAACAACTGGCTCAAGTTAACTTGCTCTACTTGAGCTGCAATGAGAAGCTCGCTTTCTGGATCAACATATATAATGCATTAATCATGCATGTATGTTTTGTTTTCATTGGCTATTTGTAGCCTCCAGTAGTCTACAATATAATCTCAAAACAAGCTAACTTGATAAAGGAATTCATTTGATATGATCACTAGATGATAGTATGAGAAGGCAATGAATATTAATATATGGTCTCTTGCAGGCTTACTTGGCTTATGGAGTCCCGCGAAATGAGTTGAAGCTGTTCTCATTGATGCAGAAGGTGTGTCTCATAAAATCTTTTAATTCGGATTCCTGGAGTTCTCTCCCTCGTGTTTTTATTTGCAGTTCCATATATCAACATTTATAGGATAACATTATACTATGAACTATCTACTGAAACAATAATGTTTGCATGCTATTCTTTCGGTGAAATTTTTTTCTTTTTTTTATGATGGAATTTACTTCTGATGATTGCATTTTCTTTTTCAGGCGGCATACACCATAGGGGGTCATTTCTGCAATGCTGCCACCATCGAGTACCGTATTCTGAAGATGAAGCCACCAGTTTATAGGCCACAAACTGTATATATCTGCATTTTCTGACAGTATGAGTTGTAAGCTTTCTCGAATATATCTCCACTGGATTCTGATGATGTATTTAATATTCTAATCAGGCTCTACTTCTTGCTATCAACAAGCTTAAAGTACCAGAGGAACAACACAAGTTCTCAATTGATGCTGCTGAACCACTTGTATTATTCGCTCTCAGCTGTGGGATGTACTCGTCACCTGCAGTTATAATTTCTTCAAGCCTCAACTTTAGATGATGGTGAATTTATTTTGAGATCTCGTATCTAAAAGATATTGTATATGCAGGTAAGAGTCTACACTGCCAAGAATATCAAGGATGAGCTTCAAGAAGCTCAGCGTGACTTCATTCGTGCTTCCATTGGAATAAGTGGTAAAGGCAGGCTCCTGCTGCCAAAAATGCTCCATTGCTTTGCCAGGGAATGTATCGAAGATTCCAGTTTAGCTGTGTGGATCTCTCGTTACCTTCCTTCTGACCAAGCTGCATTTGTTGAATACTGCATGTTACAAAGGAGGCAACAGTCGTTTGGTTCTCGTAACTGTGGCATTCTTCCCTTTGACTCTCATTTCCGCTACCTGTTCCTTCCTGACAAAATCTCACCATGATTTTGATGCATATCTGCTATCTATATCTTGTCGGGTCTAGGACACAAACTTACCCAATATTTTCTCAGACTGGAGATACATACGAAACCATTCCGTGCTTCAAAACAACCCTGGAAATTATGTTGATCAAATCTGCACTTTTTATCTTCTTGATAACATAGTATAGCCCTCTCAAATACCACAAGGCACAAGCACCAAGTTCATTGAAAGTCTTGGGAACTAAACTAATAACTAATAAGGCACTCTCCTCTATAGTTATTGTCTTCACCTCGAAGACCTACTTTCTTTGTTTAATTCCTGGAATTCCACATTACCCTATCGTCATTGAGTGACCTCCAATCTCCACTTCTTCAAGAAATATCAGTCTGAATTAAGTGACGCCAAACAAGACAGAAAGACAAATGTTTAGCATCCTCACCAATGACAGTTGCAGATAAATGTCCTCACTTTGCTATCTCAGAAATGTCTCATTCCTGAATGATGAGTTTGTAATATATTAGTTCATGTTTATTAGCTATTTCTGTAATAATGCAATATAATTGGAACTCAGATCACTTAGTAAGCCATTGTATATCCCAAATCCCCCTCTACCAGACTACAACTCGATCTTTTTCAGATTCTTTCTTTTACAAGTGAAATGGTTTATTGATGCAAGTGTACTCATCATATATCCTAGTTTCCTACCAGTTATATTGCTTTATTTGTTAGCACGCCAATTTGTTTGCAAACATACATGAAACATGAAACTGTATTGAAATGAATATATTTCAAAGAAAAATGTTTTACTTATATAGCTTGAACCCCAATATATCTGAATGTATCTTATCAAATCAAATGTAGTTTAAGGACCGTCATCCCCATCTTTGAGTAGATTACAAATATCAGAGCATTCCACCAAGCTGCCAAAAAAAAAAAGAGTTTAAATTAATCAGAAGTCATTTGTTAAAAGCAAGTACTGGTTTAAATTTGAGGTTTTAAACAATTTTTATAAGAAACACACAGGTCACCAAAAAATGATTACCAGTACTGGCGGCTTCGAAATCCTTCCTTGAAAATCACGAGAGGTCTGCAAACAAACAAAAGGCCATTATTGAAATTGATATTGTTGCAGGAATTTTTGAATAAAATTCTCACATTCTAACTAGAAGGGACAATGTGTAGGAACTTTTCTGTTACAGTTATTGAATTACAGAGATATCAAGTAAGAAGGGTTTCTCTTCCCTGAGCACATACAGACTAACAGCCATGCCAATGCATTGACCCACAGACTTGCTTCCATACATATGCATAACCAAACAACAAAGGAAGTGAACAGAACGCGATGAATATTTATCTGTTGCTCTCGAATACAAGATTAATTTGGGTCACATCTGCTTCTATAGGACTTGCAGCGCAGTTTGTAGCGCGCAAGTCCTCTACCTTTATGTAATTCCTCGATTATCAATAAAATTTTCATTCAATTAAAAATAAAAAAAAAAACATTACAGTATTGGAGGCTGCGGGAACCATTTAGTCAATCCAACATATGTTTACATGTGATGTGACCACTTGTTGAATGAATTGAACTCAAAATGACATAATGCAGCGAAATCCAGGAAATGATCACGAGAGGTGCAGAACAAAGTGGGCAGAGGGCAAAAGAGGTGGAGAATATGACCATGCATATAAGTTGATATTAGTATAAGCAGCGTAAGTCTGGACTTTATTTTTTTTCCCTCGGCCTCTGGCAGTGTGGCTGTGCGGGGAATTAATCTGACAAGAGCTTCCTGGAGGTCGTTCATCCTCGTTGGAACTACCTAGACGGTGCCACTGGGTTTAAAAGGCTTCGTACTATGCGACAGATAATTACTTAAATATGTCTAGGACAACTAGCTAATTCATCAAAGTGGGATTTTAAGCGCTACCATTCACCCTATTAGTAATTGCATCAGAATTCAGAAATGGTGAAGTGTAGAATTCACAATCAAGCAAGTTCATTCTACTCGCGAAAATTAAAGCATAAAAACAACATAGAAGGGAAATGTTTATGCATGCCTCATCCAATAATAGGTGAGGCTATTGTTTCTTACCTCCTAGCATTAAGGGGGCCTTCTCCTGGGGAACCAGCACCACCTCTAATGCAAGTAGTGACACATTTGATGGTACACCCTTCTGCAATCCTAGACTTGGGATGTTGGATCCTTGCTTTCTTGCCGTCTCCACCCGAAAGTGTCTGTGGAACATTAGCCAGAGTATCTGACGATTGTTCAATTGACTGTGCAATTGTAGCAGCAGAAACAGGCGTCCCGGAGAAAACCATCAACAGTATCAGCACTCCTACTGCAAGAACCCTTCCACCCGTGGCTGTCGATGATAAAACAATAGAGCCAGAGGGAGGATAGTTCCCATTGCATGACCACCACCACCAACACCACTTTGCTTTTCTTCTACCACCACCACTACTACTAGTACTATTTAGTATAAGAATGCTCTTGTTACTATGGTTGTTATTGTTGTTGATATCTACAACTAGTTTGTTAGAACTACTGATATCAGTACTAATGAGGAAGGTCTTGGTTTTATTTGTACAGTAGGAGCAAAGACTGGCAGTTGCTGCTATTGATATCATTCCTCTTTCTCTCTAACTAATAGAACTCTTTGATTTCTGCAACTTCCCCAACTTTCTGGTTGGTTAAAAACCAAATTACATTGTTGGCCCTTATCTCTTCCTTGTTATTTCAACTTCAAGGGACATTTGTGGCCACACAGCACGTACACTCTCATTGGTTAGACTTTAGAGTATTCTATTTTCATTTTTTTAGAAAAATTACAAAGGTGCAACTGTGTTTTCAAGACATACCAATATACCATCACCAGCCATAATACAGATTGCTGCTGGCCTAACTGCATGCTTAAGATTTTTAACACAGCAGAAATTGTAGGATTTCCTTCTTGCAACACAACAGTCCCTCATCTATTTAACTCAAGTTATTGTTGAATTTACCATATGCACAATTGCACATCACTTGTGGGAATTGTCACTGCTTTTAGAACTTGTTCTTATTCTTTGTGGTCAAATGAACATTTCAGAGGGGCCACTGACTAGACAACAGATGATCATCTGCAAGCAGCACAACTAAGACCTCTGCAGATGTCTGCAAAAGTATATATTCTGATTTTGTTTTGTTTTCTTATTATTAAAAATAAAAACTAGCCCATTCCTGGCGCAGAAAGGTAATCAAACTAACCAATAACCATAGTTGGCTGTAGCAAAACCAGGAATATGATGAGGACTTGTTTCCGCTATGCGAAAACTTGTTTCCGCTATGATCCATTTCAGTTTTACACCCACCTCCACACTAAAGAGGCTCAACCTTGTGCGCAAAATATTGATCACAAGTCTGTTTGTATTAGGAAAAGTGATTATTGGAGATTACTCTATTCTGCTTTATTGCTTGCTTTCATGCAGTCATGCAGTCATGCAGTCATGCTTTCTACACATTGCATTGCTTCCATCACAGGTCAGTGTCTCTTGTGCTTCAACCAAATCATAATACTTTGCTACAAATGATATAAAAGGAAACACAATCATACAAGTCATATAAAAAAGTTTAGCATAAAGTGTGCAGTGTGCTTGATTCTTGATAGGGAGTGGAAACTGGAAAGGCAGATATTTGAGAGAAGAGGGTGGGTGAAAAGACTGACTGTCACACACACATACCAGTATACCACACACACACTCGACAGTAGACACTCTCTCTCTCTCTCTCTTCTATAATGCAATCACTAGGAACAATAAACTGTACCAAAGGAAACATATAAAGCACTTGTCAGACAAGTAGGTAAAAGTAAGATATGTTTTGTGATGAGGTGAATAGGACGATTGTTCATTTGTTTGTAATGGCAAAGTGTCCTTTTAAATAACTCTTTAGTCTATATATTAATTAGAATGGTTGCATAGAACAGTGAAATAATCAATACTAATTGTATTGAATATCATTCATGCATGGTCATGGGAAAGAGGGAGGAGGAAACATTTAAGAGAAACATAGAGATGTGGGTGGTGGGGGGACTTTTTCAACACACTTTCAAACACACACATATAATTCAGATTTCAGAATCCAACTGTAGTCTTTAGTTACTATTAAAATATAAAAAAAACAAGAATGGGTTGGCTATTAGTCATCTTTGTATCAAACCCATGTGATTGTTGCAGAAAGGGCAGATCAGAGTCAGATACACTCAACACAATAGCATCACACTCTTTACTCTCTCTACTTACTCCCTTTACTACTACTTACTTAGTTCACTACTCAGCTCATTCTGAGCTAGTTTCTTCCTTCTCCTTCTATCTTTCTAGTAATGGTGCACTCCCTTCAACTCCTCTTTACTTTCTTGGTTCTTCTTCTTCCTCAGATCTTGTCGATAGCAGCAGAAACACCACCAGTAGGAGCATTTGAGAACCCGAGGCTTCGCCAGGCCTACATTGCACTTCAGTCATGGAAAGAGGCTATAATCTCTGATCCTTTCAACTTCACTCAAAACTGGATTGGTCCCAATGTATGTTCTTATGGAGGTGTTTATTGTGCTCCTTTACCAGATGATAGTAGTAACAGTAATGTCGTAGCTGGGATCGATCTCAACCATGCAGATATTGCCGGTTACCTCCCTCCAGAGCTTGGTCTTCTGGAGGATCTTGCTCTCTTTCATATCAATTCCAATCGTTTTTGTGGCACAGTCCCTGAAAGTTTCAGTCGCCTTAAACTGCTTCATGAACTTGATCTAAGTAACAATCGGTTTGCTGGCCCTTTCCCCAAAGTGGTGTTGTCTCTACCATCTCTCAAGTACTTGGATCTACGCTTCAATGACTTCGAAGGTACTATCCCTTCACAGCTTTTCGATAGGCCCCTTGATGCCATCTTCCTCAATGACAACCGGCTCCGCTTTGGCATTCCATCTAATCTTGGCAACTCACCGGTATCTGTACTAGTCCTTGCTAACAACAATCTTGGCGGCTGTATTCCTGCAAGCATTGGCAACATGGCTAAGACACTCAATGAGATCATTCTCATGAATGACAACCTTACTGGGTGTTTACCATCTCAGATTGGACTTCTAAACCAAGTCACCGTCTTCGATGTAAGCTTTAACAATCTCCAAGGTCCTCTCCCACCTTCAGTATCACAAATGAAGAGCTTAGAGCAGCTAAACATTGCCCACAATGCTCTCACTGGTACTATTCCCCCTGCAGTCTGCGCATTGCCCAACTTAGATAACTTCACTTATTCCTACAACTACTTCACTTCTAATGGTGGATGTGCTTCCTCCGGAAGACTGGTTACCGATGATCGTAAGAACTGCATCGCAGGTAAGTCTGAGCAGCGTTCTGTCAGAGATTGTTCTTCAGCTGCTGCACGACCGGTTGACTGCAGCACGTTCAAGTGTGATGGAAACAACACGAGTGGTGGAGGTGGGGTTTCCCCCTTTCCAGCCCCGAAAGGGAGTGGGAAAAGGACACCAGTAAGATCTCCACCAACACCCACACGCGCTAATTCTCCCAGACCATTACTCAGACCTGCTACTCCACCACCTCCATCTTCACATTCATCCCCATCCACCAAGCACGTTCCACCACCACCACCTTCTGCATTACCACACCTTACATCTCCACCACCACCACAGCAACATGGTACCCCATCATTTACTTCACCACCTGCACATGGAGAAACATCACCACCCAACCACTACAGATCACCTCCAACAGCACCATCAAAGGGTAACAATACACCGCCTCCACAGCATCACGCACACATGCCACCCCCAGCACATGGAACAGAGGTACCCCCACCTTCAACACCGGTGAACTTTCCTCCCCCAACACACAATCACCACCACCATCATCATCCACCATCCCCACCAAAAGGGCAAATAAATCCTCATCCAAGTCCGAATCCACCATCAGGAACTGGTGAAGTTTCACCACCACCTCCAGCACCAATACCAGTGAAGTTTTCTCCCCCACCCACAAACAATCAACATCACCCACCAGCCCCACCAGAAGGGCCAGTAAATCCAAACCCAAGTCCTAATCCACCGTCAGGGAGCGGTGAAGTTTCACCACCACCTCCAGCACCAGTAATGTTTTTTCCACCATCATCACCAGGAGGGCCGACGAATCCTCACCCAAGTCCTAATCCACCTTCAGGTAGTGGCAGTGAAATTTCACCACCACCTCCAGCACCAGTAAAGTTTCTTCCACCATCCTCACCCGGAAGGCCGGCGAATCCTCACCCAAGTCCTAATCCACCTTCAGGGAGCGGCAGTGAAGTTTCACCACCACCTCCAGCACCCGTAAAATTTCTTCCACCATCCACGCCAGAAGGGCCAATTAATCCTCAACCAAGTCCAAATCCACCATCAGGTCCAGGATGTCCTATTGTATCACCACCTTCCTTTGATAACACAACACCTCTCCCACCAGTCATAGGGGTAACATATGCATCACCCCCTCCTCCCGTTATTCCATACTATTGATCCATTCTTCTTTGCATGTAGAGAGAGCAATGTAATTTGTTTTATTATTTATTTGTTATATTACAAAGTTGTATTAAAAAAATCATTGATTGGCTCTAAGGCCAATTGGCAACTACACTGAGAGTAAGAAGTGAAAGAGATGGAGTAGAGAAGCCATAATCTTGTTATTAAAAGTTGTTACAAAATGTAATAACAATAGTTTGACAATAGTATATGCAAAACAAATAAAAATGTCAACTGATTAATTTGTATGATATGCAATGGTCTAGATCTCTCATTGGGTTTGTTTCAATGTCAGGTGCTTGATCTTGTGTGTTGGTATTGTTCAGGAATGGGAGAACAATTAACAAAGAAAGTATCGAGCAGAAACTGATAAGTAACACAATCAAAAAACTTTCTGTCAGTCAGATGAAATTCACATAGAACTCTCGTGAAATGAACCAAGATCGCACTAAGGAAAAAGTTTGATATCGCAACAAACTCTAACACAAGTTCGAATTCTTGCTGAAAAGCCGGAAGTTTGTACAATACCGATTACTGAATATCCATGTCCACATCACTATACATAACAATATGCTATCTTTTCTTAAATACTTACCAATATATTCATCTTTGTACACATTGTACAATCTAAAAGTTTATCAATTTATCAAAGGATGTAACGAAAAAATCAAGTTCAATGCACCGCACCTGTCTAGTCAGCATTTCCAGTTGCGTGGGTGGAATCACAAACAGCTCAAACTTCCTTCGCTTGATTGACAAATGAATGCTCTCTGCGGTTGCCTATTATCTTCTCTAACTCAGCCAGTATACACACCAAATACACAGGCCCCCTCTACATCTACTAGAAATATAAGAATCTACCATGCCCAACTTAACTTCCTTATTTCCTTCTCAAACTGACTGCTATTCACACGCAATGATGATAAACAAAGCAGTGTTCTCTTCAGCCTCCAAAACGGATGACAATACATGATATATCATCCTTACTCTTCCTTCCAACTGCTTCTGTACTCAAACGCTTTGCTGCTACTTGCGGATCTTTGACAGATTTGACAAGATCAACAGCTTCCTGATTCTTCATGACCTGGTATGGTAGGTGGAAAAAGGATTGATCATTATAGAGTTTTGTATTTTAGAGCATACTTAATGAGATACATCACTACTCATTACATAAATGCGAAAGAGAAATAATCTATTCTTTGTCCTCTGCCCCTGCCCTCTACAAAATGTGACTTGGTCTGTGATCTTAACTACTTAAAAATCGTAAGCAATGACACCCAGACCATGGAGTGACATGTTTTTCAAACCAAAGTTTTTACAGAACCTAAAAGTTGAGACTTTCCCTCCACAAACAACTGTAGAGTTTTTACTTCCATCTTCAAGTACTTTGGAAGAAAACTATCAATCAGTTCATGCAACAAAAAGCAATGCGCTAAAACCACATGTATATGCAAGGTAGACAAACCATGCTATCACAGGTTACTTCTCACCCCTTAATCTGTGAAGTCACTATTTAACCCTTAGATTCTTTCAGATCTGAGGTTTTATGTTGAGTTGGCAGCTGATGTGGATCAAATAAAAAACCACTAATACATCTCTTCGTCCTCGCAAGTTTCTCGTCTGATTTGATATGTTCTTTCTTTATTCAAATTCTTAATCAAAATTCAAAAAATGAGGTTTCGGTTTAATTTAGAATAAAGGACAAACACAGTATTAATTTGTCGAAAAGCAATTTCAACCTATTATACAAAATATGAGAAACAATTTGCATATCTTCTCTCTTTTTTTAACATATTTCAATTTCATCAACTCTTATAAATTAAACTTATTAGAATGTCAAATTCGGCAACATAGATTCAAACCCTAGATTTTTTTCTTTTAACAAAACCCCCAATCTTTTATCCGATCTTGGCTGAAATTACAAACCTTATTCGCAGAAAAAAAAAATTGGATAGTAAGAAATAAACAACAAGAACCAAAATCCATAATTTAAGTTTGCAAGGAATTCTTTTCATCTTTATAAAAATGGTTAGCTTTAAGAGAGTACGGCAAATAACCAAGAGAAAAAAAGAGAAGTTTATAGAGAAAGAATGAACGCCAAATTTATTTATTTTTGGTCCATGATGACACGTCATCTGATATTATTGAGCCAGCTCATGAGCCTCGTATTGACTTGTGTGGCCGCCCTCATGTAGAGCAGTGGACAATAAGCAATTGAAACAGAGGAATAAGAAGATAGATTTCGATAAATCTATATTCTTTGGTGTCATGTATTAGGGCTTGGATTATATTTGGTTTCAGTACTTTTAGCATCTTGCGGAAAGTAATTTTTACTGCTTGTATTTAGACATCTTTCTTCCTTGCACTTAATTATATGTCTTTGCCTCATTTCCTATATATGGAAGGAAATTAGGGATTAATTAAAGATCATCATGGGGTGGTGACCTGAGTGGGATTTCATTGTACTTGCTATACTGGATGTAGAATAGTTTACCTACTATGTTTTACTTACTTTTCAAAGTTACAGATTTTTATGGACAATTGCTTCTAAATTTAGAAATCCTGGTTTATTTAGAAATTTTAGTTAATTAGAAATATTTAGGAATTAAAATCCTTAGTCTATGTAAAGGATTTTAGTTAATTAGAAATATTTAGGAATTAAAATTCTTATTCTATGTAAAGGCCTGAGTAGTCTATTGTAATTCATTCTATTAACAATATAGAGATTGTCTGAGAGTTTATTTCTTAGAGTTTGCACTTTTGAGGGGACCCCTACCCCTTTAAATTACGTATGGAAACTTATATCAACAATCAGCTGTTGACGTGTTTCGAACCCAAAACCTCTCCACTTTGTGAGAGAGGGGTGCCACCATTGAGCCACAGGCTCATTCGCACTTTATTCTACCCTATTTCAAAGTTTCATCTTCACTTAAGGTTTTCTTCGACGTAATACTGCGTCAATATTATATGAGTATAATCTCTTATAAACAATGATAAAATATTATAATACTAGCAATAAAATAAAAAACAATCCTTACCAAAAAAAAATTGAGTTCTACAAAATTAATGAACAGCAACAAGCAAGAAAGATAGAAAATGAAAAATAAAGATGAGCGGACCATGAAAGATTTCATTTAACGGCCATTCCTAGCAAAAAAATTAACCTTAGGGGAAAAGAAATAGGGTAAAATGAGGTTAGAGAAGAGCTGACCTTCCATAAGCCATCACTAGCCAAAATAACAAATTCCATACTTGTGTCTATGGGCACATGTCTTATATCAGGCTCTGAACTTAAATGTGCCTTGAGGCTTTGATCACCAAATGCACGCGCGACTGCAAGTTGTCCATTCACTCGTGGCACATCACCTGGTAGCGAAATTAACATGTGAAAACATGGACTACTGATCAAGGAAATCAATAAACAATTTAACCACTGATAGCTCTACATCATTCTACTGGTCTAATGAAAATATGAAATACACACCAGGGAGTGTAATGACAAAGCCTCCCTGCTTTTCAATCCTTGTCCGCTCAATGTGAGGTTCATGGTCCACTGTAAGCTGATTTGCGGATCCTCTCTCACACAAAACAGCCCTAGAGTCTCCAATATTTGCCACCCAAATATCTTTACCATCGATAACAATTGCGGTGACTGCTGTCGAGCCTCCAGGCCCTAACTTTGTCGAATTTTCTAGAATAAATTTATCGGTGGAACGGTATGCATTCTTTATTGCCATCTCAGGATTTGTCCAGAAACTTGGCTATAGCACATTAACAAAACAAAAGGATGAGTGAATATAAAATGATCACATATCGTCCACCCTGAAAAACAGATTATTAAGCATAATATATTTGCATTTTTAATATTACTTTCCTAAAAACTTCTCATATTACCTACAGTTTAATCGCAGGATATGAAGCTTTAAAGATGATTGAGTTTGCAAATTCATCACGTATGAGTTATCATTGTGTCATGAATAATGAAATTTTTTCCTGACTTCCTAAAGAATTTTATTTAACAAAACAGATTCTCCTTTTGTTCTGAAAAGGATAAAATCACGTCGATAGTTGAGCACTTGAGCAAGTCTCTAGCTTCTCGACCCTAAATGTGTTCAGCTAGCATGTTTGAAAATCTTAATAAAGAAAAGATTACTTTCCAAGGACAAATAGTTCAACATTAAAAAGCCATATAGTGCTCCGACAAAAAGGATTAGAAATTTTCCTTAGCAACATGATAACATCTGTCGTCCATTGTCCCACTTTTACTTCCATCATACTTCTCCTTACAACCACCCCTCCTTTCGCTCTTGAACAAAGAATAGGATAAAATATAACAAATGCTAATATTTGTATTCTTTTGCACTTCTAGCAATATTGGCAGATAACTCATTTGCTGAATGTCTGAATCCTAAGGTACCTAATTACGTAGTGTCTATATTATAGGACAGGTAGCCAAAATATGCTGACTGGTTAGCTTCTCTAATAAATATAGCACCAGTAGAAGAGGAGGATTTTAGGCTTTCAACAATCCCATAGATGAATATAAGTCTCTATGGACTATTAAAGGAGTACCATGTTGTCTCTAACTCAAAAAAAAAAAAAAAAAAAAAAAAAAAAAATTCTGTCTTCAGAGAAAGTACCAACCCCTAAGTTCAGAAATCATCTATTTTCTTGAGCTAGTATCAAACTACTCTGTTTATAATGGAGAAAGAATGTTAACTATGGAGTAGCTACAAAATCTCTACTAGAAGCACAGGCATCCATCCTAAGTCGAATAAAAAGATACCTTTACGTGACATCCTTTTTTATTTTGCAACCATCACAAACCCAATTTTGTCTCTTTTTATTGATATAGAATTATTGTAGATTTGACCTTCTTATATGAAGCTTTCATCAAACATCAACAACTAATGAGAAATCTTTTTCTGTATTATACAAAATTGTTGATTCACTTTTCTCTTTCTCAAGTTGTTTGTTGTGACTGTTTCAAATCTATAATTTGTATCCTCTGCTATCTACTTTGAAGGTGAGAAACATTCAAATCAGAGACTGTTTTCTGTGACAATATTATTTCTGTGAAACCAAAGAAGGGTTATTACACTTTTCTATAATTAGGAAGATGATTCTACTTGTTGGAATATTTGGACGGGCAGGACTGAACAATCTTTCAAGAAAACCCTCCACTGTGGAACAAGTTCTTTGTAATGTTTCTTTTCTGCACTAAATAATCAAAGGTGCTCATAGGATCACGTAGGCGCTAATCCCATTTGTACGATGATCTGTGCCAACAACAATTGCATTCCAATTTTAATTCATTTAAGTAAAGTTCTTCGAAACTGGTCAAAATCAATTTCAATTGTGATTAATTGAGTGATAATCTCTTAAAAAAAGTTTGGTAGCTTTAGTCAAAATTAATATCGGTAGAAAACTCAAAATCTTGATAAAAAATTTAAAATGGATCTAACTATAAATAAGACTTCTCTAGTTAGATATTGTGAAAATCAAAAGTCATAACTACACAAAACGGAGAATTATTAAGTGATATTGAAATTTTGAAATACAAGGGGGTAAAACTCAAGTTTCGCAACGGGAAGGTTGTTTGTTACGCTCAAAGCTCAGATTTGGCAAATAGTCAGTCGGAGCTTTTAGTGGACAACCTCTGTAATGACACTATTGTTGGCGGGATCATGTTATTGTGGAATAGCCCTTAGTAATTATGGTGATTTGCTCAATCACTTGTATTGTTTTGTTGGTCAATAAGAAAAGAAACTATTACGTAAACAATGTCTATCGAGGTGTTTCTTAAAGCATGGTTACAGTTGCCATTTTTGATACCAGTCAAGCCTAGAGAAAATGATTCTTCCATAGAGCACATTCTAGTTGGTATAAAATAAATGCAATTATTATAAAAACTTTATACTAAAATAAATTGATTTATTGAGTTGTAAACAACAAATACTAGTACAGCAGTAGATAAATTGAAAGTAATTAAAAAAAAAAAAAAGTAGAGTACTAACCTCATCAAGTATATTGTTGAATAGATTTTGTTTAAGATAAGTAGGAACACGATCACCAAGATGACCATCAAAGATAGCAAATAAGCCAAGCTCATGATTATCTTTAATTCTATACTCAGCAACATGATAATCTTCCATATCATGACCTGATTTGCCTTCAACTAAATGAAATCCATGTGATACTTTTTTAGTTGATGATTTACTTCTACCTTTTCCACCACTATCTATTGATGTTGATGATGATGACGATGAAGAATTCTTCATACATGTAGCAGTCTTTATTTTTATTTTTTTTAGAAAAAAATAAAAAAATAAATTAGAACAACTTATATTAAAATTAATTAATTAAAGAAAGAAACAAGTAGTACCTTGATCATGTTAAAGAAGTCATTTCTTCTTCGATTAGAGGAAGAAGAAGATGATGATGATGATGATTGTTTTTCCATCTTTTTAGCTTGTTGTTACAAAATTGAAGAATAGGGAAGAAGAAGAAGAAGAAGAGAGATGTGTGTTTGTTTATTTGTTGGGTTTGACTAGCTCCTTTGGCTCCTCAGCTACTTGCTCTGTAAGGTCCTAAGGAAGGACTATGACGTACGGCTTTTATGTGTTTTTGTTGGTTGGTTCGTTGGATGATGGCAGGCAGATGCAGATGCAGATTATACGCGGTTTCAGTGTTGGGGGTGACTGGGTGTGGGACCCAAATATATTTTATAATAAAAGACTGGACTGCCAGAGGAACAGGAAGAATCAGTTGACTTTCAACTTAAATAAATACTGTAGATAGAGGAAGAGGACGGCGGTCAAAAGTCAAAACAACTAGTAACCCCAATGGGGGCAATGGCTGATGGCCCCAAACTAAACTTGAAAATTCTACATACTCTGCTGCAGTCTGCACTATAAAACAGTGAGAGTATTCCCCACTCTGAGTTTGAGAACCTTACTTTGCATCATTGGAGCGTCGAGGTGCGCCAAAGCTGGCCCCGACATTCGGCTAACAGTGTTTTAAGATTGTACTATGTGAATGTGCACGCGTAATGCATGCCAACAAAAAATAGTTAATAATTAGAAAAATAATAGACTTATTTATGTTCAATAAAATAAGAAAAAAAAACCTGTTTAAATATTTATTTGAGTTTATAACTATTTTATAAAAAAAAAAAAAATTTCTTTGCAAGTTTTTTTTTTTTTTTTTTTTTTTTAACAAAACTCTGTAGGTTTTTTATATTTATAAATTATAGTAGGTCCCACTTTTTTTGAAAATATTTATTTACCTTTTTTATTGTAGTATACAACCCTTAATTAATACATTAGGGGTAAAATCGGAATTGTAGAAATAAACACGTTATCTTATATAAATTATAGTAGGTCCCACTTTTTTTGAAATTATTTTTTTACCCTTTTTATTGTAGTATACAACCCTTAATACATTAGGGATAAAATCGGAACTGTGGAAATAAACTTAGGGATAAAATCGAAAATGTGGAAATAAAATCGAAACTGTGGAAATGAAATTGGAAATGTGGAAATAAAATCGGAACTATGGAAATAAAATCGGAACTTATGGGTAAAATCGGAAATGTGGAAATAAAATCGGAACTGTGAGAATAAAATCGGAACTGTGGGGTAAAATCAGAACTGTAGAAATAAAATCGGAACTATAAAAATAAAATCGGAACTTAGGGGTAAAATCGGAACTTTTGAGTAAAATCGAAACTGTTTATAAGGGACACGTAAGGCCTCGTGAACGCCTCGGGAATGAGGCGCCATATAAAGTAGTACAGATTTTGGAGCCAAGTTGGCATTAATAATTCCTAGTATGTTTGTGACAAAAAAAAAAAAAAAAAAACCCTTTACTTTGGATCATAGTTCAAAATGCCGACATATTTTGTAAAATTTCGGCTATTCCACCAGTTTTTAGAGAATTGGCATTGTAAATTATGACATTTCAGGTGTAAATTCCGCATTTCAGGTGTAAATTTCTAGCATTGTAAATTCCGCCGATTTCATTGTAGTATATAAATTATAATAGGTCCCACTTTTTTTGAAATTATTTTTTTACCCTTTTTCATTGCAATATACAACCCTTAATACATTAGGGATAAAATCGGAACTTAGGACTAAAATCGGAACTGTGGAAATAAACTTATGGATAAAATCGGAACTGTGGAAATAAAATCGGAAATCTGGAAATAAAATTGGAACTGTGGAAATAAAATCGGAACTTAGGGGTAAAATCGGAAATGTGGAAATAAAATCGGAACTGTGAGAATAAAATCGGAACTGTGGGGTAAAATCGGAACTGTAGAAATAAAATCGAAACTTAGAGGTAAAATCAGAACTTTGGAGTAAAATCGAAACTGTTTATAAGGGACACGTCAGGCCTCGTGAACGCCTCGGGAATGAGGCACCATATAAAGTACTACAGATTTTGGAGCCAAGTTGGTATTAATAAAATTCCTAGTATGTTTGTGAGAAAAAAAAAAAAAAAAAACCTTTAAAGATCATAGTTCAAAATGCCGACATATTTTGTAAAATTTCGGCTATTCCGCCAGTTTTTAGAGAATTGGCATTGTAAATTCTGACATTTCAGGTGACATATTTGTTTTGAGAGTTGGAATGTCAGAATATACCTACTGAATATACAGTTTTTTTTTTTTTTTAATCCGATATTTTGTCCAGATTCGGAATTTTAAACCATACTTCAACATTCCGAATCCGAGCGAAATTCCGAGATCTAGAAAACCGGCATATGCCTCGAAATTTCTATGGCCTGTGTTGGAATTGTGAGGTTTTAAAATCAGACATTTCGTGGTATTTGTCGGAATTTCGAGAATATTCGAGAATATTTTTTTTTTTTAGAAGGTAGAAATATTCTATTAAAAACTCAAAGCATTACAATATTTAATTAATTAACTACTGTATAATATCCGAGAATATTTAATTAACTTAAGAACCAATATAATTAACATAAATAATTAGATACAATGGTCCAAGTTTTAGATAATAATATAATTAGGGAAATCATAATGACACCTGAGACTTTACAAAGAGCTATCCAAAAAATTAAGTTCACCTCATCCAAAAAATGTTATACTCCCAATATGATAAGAACCACCTAATTATTTTTTCTTCTTTTTTCTCTTCTCTCTCAACAAAATTTATTGATTTTCAAAATTCGATCTTCAAAAATCTAAACAAATTAAATGTTCAAATGAAACCCTAAAATGTCTAATTTGTTAATTTCTCCTTTTATTTTAGGTTAAATAACATCAAGTTAAATTATAAATACCAATAAAAAAAAACTAAATTATAAAAAACAATTCTTGAATTTAAAATTCTTGCAAATTTATCACATTCGTAAAGAATAATATCAAATGAAGTATTAAATTTAAGATTTTGGTAAACAAAAGGGTAATGATTTGGGTTTTTGTTGATGAAAAACACAAAAAAAAAAGAAAAAAAAATAAATAATGGATCGAACCAGCATTGTTTCGTTCCTTTTGCTTTTGACACTTATGGGTTTCTAGCACCAGAAGCAGTTGAACTTCTCCGGAGGGTACAGAAGGTGATGAGTAGCAATGTGATGACGACGAGTTCCAATGAATATGTATTTTGTAGGATTGGTTTTGCTATTCAAAAAGGGCTTGCAGCGCAGTTTGTAGCGCGCTTGTCCTCTAACTTTGTGTAATTCTTCTTTTATCAATAAAATTTGTTTTATAAAAAAAAAATCGATGAAAAAATAAAGATGCAAAAAAATCAAAATTTTCTAATAAGTTTTTAACTTAATTAGGTGTGTGGCTCTTAGTAAAAATAATACATAATTTGTTTATGGGTGCTTTTAATATGTTGGATAGCTCTTTGTAAAGAGTCGGGTGTCAATATGATTTCCCTATAATTAAAGTTACCACGCGACCACATCTCATTAAATCTGACGGTACACGTATAAACATTCCAACAACTGGGAAGACTTGGAAAAGAAGGAAGGGTATATTTGGAAATATGCCATCATCTTCTCCAACAAAACCGACGAAAACTTCAATCTCTTCGTCTTTCATTCTCTGCTTATCCTCTTTCAACAAAGATAACTTATATCTAAAGTTTAAATATAAACTTTGGGAACTAAACTATAGATATCGATGAAAGACCATTAATATTGAATCACAAAATTAAGATGAATCTTTGGGGATATTCTTCTCCTAACCATTGGATCCGAAACGGCCATTAATATTGAATCACAAATTAAAGATGAATCTTTAGAAAAAATCTTCTCCTAACTATTGATCCGACATAATTCGTTGAATCCGTACAAAATCCGACGATTCGACAAATATACGTGATTTTTTTGAAAATCTGGATGAAATGGATAGGGTTCTGGACCGAACCAGATTCGACCTGCCGATCCGATCCGAATGCTAGAAAACCGGCATATTCCGCCGAAATTTCGCGGATCTTCTCGGCATTTTGAACTATGTTTTAAACTATGCTTTGGAGTATGCATGCATGCCCTACATCAGATTTTTTTAGGCACTAGGTGTCCTTGGCTTGCCTGCTTATTCGGTGCTGCATGTACTTGTAAACCCTTCTCATACATACCCTTCAAATTTGGTAATGCTGCTCTGAATCTTATGGCCTTGTGGCTGCTTACTCACAGAGCTCTCTCTTCTTTCCTGTTCCATTTTTTCAGACGCTCATCTTCCTCTCTGGTTTCTGCTTGCTTATAAATATTTTGAGGAGCAAGCTAGTACTACCCCCTTATCAAATCCCCGCTGATTGTGACCAAAAACATGACATTTCGTAAACATTATCACTCCATTGATTTAACCATACAAATTTGAATGGTAATGTCATTTAATATACATGTTTACAACAATTAAATCATAGAATTTTTTGTATTTTTCATGTCTTTGCTTCTTTAATTACATCTTAGTATGCCTTTTACTACAGTGAAAATACTTTGATTTGATCATGGACTGGTAAGAACGAGTAGTCATAGACACAGATTGCCAACATCCTTGCTACTTGCTAGTAAATTAAAACTATAAATAATCCTGATTTTAGTTACTAAGAGTAAAGGTACGCAAATATTATTCAAATATCCAATAATAATTTAATCAAGTCATGACTCATGTCCAATCCAATTGTTTTCAATCAATTCACCCCCAACATATCGATATCTTTCCAGAATGTCGTCTGGAAGTCACTGAAACATGCCATATTGACTAAACAGAGGGCTCAGTCAGTCATCAGGCATGTTCCGGTTTCATATATACAAATTTTCCAAATATTTTCCTCATTTTGGCATCAAACACATTACACATACTGTATTTTCTATGTTTCAAAGAGAAGCATGATCTTGCGTGAAGTATGGTGATCCTTGACAACTACAGATAATCGGTGGTTTTCATACTTTAAATCACAACTATATATTGAGAATATTTCACTGACAAAATACAGTTCTTATGTTTCATATATACTAACATCCAAAATCTGCCTAGAGAAATTTTTTACTTGATTCCTTCAACTCCTCACTCACTCTATGGACAATTTCAATGAGAAATATACATAATTACACATTTACAGTTTTCTGCCTGTTCTCGCTCTCTCACAACTAGATGCAAGATCTTGTGCACTCGTCCGCCAAGTGATCAGAAAAGAATGCTTTGTCATCTTAATATAATGAAAGCAACTTACAAGAAGAGGAACCATGATAACGGTAGACAAAAATATCAAGTATTCTTCTCTAGAGCAGATAACGCTGGTGTTAAATAGTTATTTGCTTTGTCCGGAAGATGCGCCACCTACACAAAAAATCATTATTTTACAGGCCATTATTTGTGATTCTTCCTTCAAAACCTTCTTACTATATTGCGACTGGTATATCAGTAAATTTAAAGGTGCTATACAGCAGAGTTTTGTTTAACATACCAGTTCATAAAGCTCTTTTCCTTGCTCAGCCATATATTCATAACACACCTGACATGGAAGTTGTCTTAGTCCTCACTGATAAAAATCTGAAGTGCTTGAGAATTTGAAGTATAGCAATAGAACTAAATACTCACGTCAAAGCTCTTATTCCTTGCTGATGAATCATGCAATGCCTTGACACAGATATCAGCCACATCAGCACAGCTGATTCCCTGAATAAAGTGATTGACAATGAGAATAGTCAATGGTGTGATATGAAATCATTTACAGCAGCAAACACTTATGATCAATAAAATTTACCTGAGAAATCCTGTTTCCTTGATCAAAGATAAGGGCACGCTGTCCACCAGGTTCTTCCTGGATCACCAATATTAGATTTAAGGTTTGTTCTGTGTAGCAGATAGGCTATTTTAATTTTACAGAACTGCAACTAGAGACCATAATGTGCTATCATGTAACCTCATAAATTGAACATCAATGGGATGAAAACTGGATTAATTACTATTATTGCTAATTACTAGAATATATCATCGGCAAAGCTGCTCTGACCCAGATGACTTAGAAACATGAGTATCCATGTTCAGATAAGCGAGTATCCATGACAATCACCAACACAATCAACAAACTTACTAAGCATGAGTGTCCATGTTCGGATAAGCGAGTACCACTTATTCTGCATAGATCAACATGCACTTATCACTCATGATATTAAGCTCTTATGCGGCAGAGTACTGTAATCCAATCCTGGCTCTCTGCTGCTGCATTTCAGTTTCCTTGTGTTTGAATGTGTGTATAAGTTATAAGTTTATAACCCACTTCAACATATAAGTCTTTCTTTTATCCTCACAACATATTCAACATAAAAGCAGCAGCCAATCCTGGACAGTTTTATTAAAAGGTCTTCCTGGACAGTTTTATTAAAAGGTCTTCCATACTTGAACATGCCCCTTATATTCGTGTCTTCCCAAGTTCAAACTTCACTCAATGAAAATCAGCATGCTTGAATCTAGGACTAATTAATTTTACAAGTCGTTACCAATTTACCAAAGCGTCTATCCATTTGAAAACACTAATGGGGAGCGAATGTTTCAATAATTTCAATTATGAGGAAAATATGGACGCAAAATTTAGTACCTGTAGAGGACCAGGACGAACAATTGTGTATCCGAGACCTGAACGTCTTAATGAGTCCTCTCCAGCCTAGACAAGTTCAGCAATAAAGCATGATTCAGATTGACATGAAGTAAACGGAAGAAGAAATAAGAAAGATTACCACTTAGTGGGAAAAAAAAATTAAAGGATCAAACCCTCTTGGCTTTAAGGACTTGCTCCCTTCTGCTAGGTTCAATCCCTGATCCTGTACAAGACACCAATACGAAGTCCGTTTCGGGACCAGTCTGCAAACATCCAATTTTGACTTTAAATAAGGATGAAGCCAGACGACTGTTTTTAGAATATTCAGAATTTATGGCAGAACTGCAAAGCATTATTATTTTCTTTTCATCAGTAGAAATGCAAAACATATTTGCACATGCAGACTGTGACGAAAATGATAATTGAACTTGAAGTAAGGAACATATTCAAAATGTTATGATAAATGATTCTCTCCAACCAAAAGAGGCTTCAAATGGACTGCCTGTAACCGGAATTATTAAACCAGAGGTTCGTTTCTGTTAAGTAGGCACGTTCCTATATAATAAGGTGGTTTCATTGTGTGAATCTTGACACACAGATATGCTAGACTTTGACAGTGGCCGGGTGATCTTTCAAATCATGATCAAATTATTGTGATAAAAGCATAGAAGTCGTAAGGGTGATAAACAAAAGTGCTTTCTTCCAACAGATTAACAGTCACGTGATCTGAACATGTTTGTGGTAGCCAATGTCACTGTACCTATTAAAAAAGTAGAGATTTATTTGCATCCCTCACATTTTCATTCTAAAAACATAACACAGTTATGAAACCTATTATTAGGCTCCCAAATGTATAGGTTTGAACTCCTAAAGGAATTGCACAACCACATATATTACTTATGTTGTGTAGTGTGCTTCTGTCACCCCAAATTAAATCTGTGTTCTTCAATTAACAAAAAGAAGGAGAACAACCAAAATTATTTAAAAAGGACAGAACTCACAGGCAGAGCTTTGATATATTCCATTATCAGTTTGAAGCTTCTCAAGTCTTGCTTAATTCCTGATGATGCTTCAGGAGCCCTCTACAGAAAGAGAAAATGAGAATATGCTATCAAGAATGATAAGAAACAAAATTTAATCCCTCAAATAATGAAAATACGAATATAATTGTTGTTATTCCAACCAAGGTTCTACACATAATATAATACACAGTTTAACAGGAGATTCGAATATAGAAATAGTATTGTAATCGGAAACAAAGAGGACTAAAGCATATGGAACAAACCTGTCTTCTTGGCTCAAAACGTATAGTCAAAGTGTGTATAAGGAAGGGGTCTAATGGTGGATCATCTGGCTTCACAGGGCGGAAGGATGAAAAAGGTAATCTAACCTGGCAGATGCAGAAAGTAACAATGCTTAATAGATAGAATAAGACATCTATTAGTGTGTATTAAACTGTCAACGGACTATATTGAAGATAATCTACGAAACAGGAAACTTCTTACTTACCCTGCAAAATCCCACTTTCGTAGTCATCCGTGCAAAATACATTTTACTTTGGCTTGTATCAGCTGAAGGGCCAGCTTCAAGAATCAATATAAATGATCTTCCATTGCCACCAACAGAAAGAATTAAGCCTTCATACCTACAATTCACAGGGCATGACAATGATAAACGATTTATAAACATCGGTACGATGCTAAATAAAATATAATATAGGCAAGTTATCAGACCATAGCCTAGCAGGATGCACCACCTGTCAAGAGTGGAACCCAGTGGAAGTGTAAGTTTCTTTGACAGCTCCACATATCCTCCTCTTGTAAAAACATACCCTGCAGTAAGAGAAAGGGGTCAGGTATAATAAATCCAATTCTTTCATTTGTTCTCTCCTAATAGCAGAGCATACTCTACATTATGTAAAGTATTTTCTTTCTAGTCGTTATTCCAGCTCGAATTCCTCAAACTAATATTTGCATACCTTCGAATACAGCATTTCCAGTCTCGGTGAACTCAAATTTGGCATCCATTCCCCCATCATATTTCGTAGCAACCACATCCTGAAAGTAAGTTCCCTGACGAACTTCCCAGCCATCCAGGGATTCTTCAGATTTAAACTTTGCAAGCAAGAGCTTACTTTTGCTGCTCTTCCCAGCTCGAAGTTGCGCCAACTTATTGTTGTAATCCTGCAAGAGCAATCTCATATCAGTTTCATTGACATAGATACATAATTAATTATCCTTGATGGCCAATTGAACACATAGACCACAAAACAAGCGTACAGACGCTAGACATACTTAACATTCTGTATGGTAATATTTTTATAAGTAGGGGAGCGGCAGGAGCACCTGAAAGGCTTTGGTGATATTGTAGACTCCTTGATGGTCAACTCTGATGAGATCACCAGTGATAGTAGAGCGAGCAGTGGCGCAATAGATGATCTTATTACACCCTTGTATAGCATCCCTGAGTGTGGAAGGCTCACCCACATCCCCAATCACAATCTCCACTGACCTTGGAAGCATGTCAATCACTTCCTGATCAGCCTTCCTTACTAGGGCCTTAACATTGTAACCTCTAAGCATTAGTTTCCGAACAACAATGCGACCAATTCGACTAGTGGCACCAATGACAAGAACAGTAGTATTTTGTGCACCTGGAATGGTGAACTCACACATTGGACCGCCTTCCCGAATGAGTACAGTATCTAGGCTTTCATCAATTGTTCTAGATATCTGACCAAGTCCAGAGAACTTTTTCCAGACCTCGTCAAATATCTGACGAGATTTTCGTCCTAGACCAACTGGGTTAACATCATCAAGGCCAATTGTCATAGACTTGGATTTCTGTTGCAGTTGCTGTTGTTGTTTCCTATCATCTACTATATCCTCATTATTATTTTGACAACTAATAATTCTCCGTTTTTCGCCAGCATTGGCACCACTAGGGTAATTATTAGGAGTAGAGGAGGTAGGAATAAGAGAAACCCCAAAGAAGTCTGACGAAGACAAAGAAGACCCAGGTCTCCATTTCTGAACATGAAGATGATGATGGTGATGAAGAGCAGTGGCAGTAGCCATCTTGTTCTTTTCCCTTCCCAATAGCAAGAAGAAGATCAAAGTAAAAACATATGAATGAATATTAGATTGGGATTATGATGGAAATTGATTTGGTCTGGTGGAAGAAGAGTAGTCATGAAGATGAAGAAGGTGAGTGGCAAAGTAATAGTCACCAATGGAATATCACAGGCTGATCGTGGCAATACTTACTACCACCAATCCACATCTATGTTCTATGTTAGTAGTAGTGTGACTGTGTACGTGACACGCCACAAACTTTAGTTATTCATTTTTCTTCCTTCCAAAACATTATCCATCTTCTATTCTATAGATAATTGATTTGGTGGTTCCACATAGGATGATGGTTTATAGGTACTTTGGTAAAGCTGTGGAAGTGGAAGTGTGGAACAGGAACACAACATTAGACATCCTACCCCATATCTTACAAACCCTGGTTTGAGCTAAAATCCAATGTTATTTTGTCGTGAATCGCGGTTTAACAGGAGTCACCATAAATCCAGAATTGGGTTTTAACAGGAGTCACCAGATTTAGGCCAATTTACTGTGACATGATTTTTAAATACAATCAGTCACGACTCATGAGTACTCTAAGCCGAAACGAGAACTAATTAATTGCCTAAGCAGTCAGATGGGTGAACTTATTGTTTGTTTCTAGGTGTGCTCCTATATAAAAGAAAATAGGAAATGCACACAAAAAAAAAAAAAAAAAAGGAAATGCACACAAAATTAAAGGGTAGTTTACTAAGACATGGTAAACAAAATAGGTACAAAATATACAAGTTCTTGTATTTTTCTTTTTGATAAAGTTCAAGTTCTTGTATGACATGGTAAAAAATCTATATATCGAGCTATAGAATGTTTATTCCTTTCTCAATGTCTACACATTAAACACATTCTACAAAAAAAAGATGGCGGGAAAGAAATGTTGGGGCAACAACAGATCGCTTCATACCCATCAGCCCTACAAATGATGAAAAGAGCAAAAAGAACCACCTTCCCTGTATTTTCTTTTGGGAAGACAGTGACCATTCAAGGACTTCTATACTACACCTACATCCTTGGATGCACTGGATGCAGAAGATAATCAAAGAATCACCTTGCTTGGCCCCAATCCAGGCCAATCTCCTCCTATATGACAATTTTGGAGGCCCATGTAGTGTACATTGAAGAGAGTACCTTTGGAACCACCTCAACTGGTACATTCGAGAGGTGGTGAAAATATGTAATTACCTCTGCATGCATGTAATCATCAGACCTGCATGTATTGAGTGTCCACTCTTCACCCTTACAAGACGATCTGGCCAACTTCTTAACCCCGACAGTCTTCTTGTTCAACTGATTGGCTACCAAGGACCCTTTGTTGGAGTAGCCAAAGAAAGAAAGATCTCCAATTCACATCACCCATCCATCATCCACTATTCCCTGCAACCTCTGCAGCGCGCTGCCTCATCATTTCCATCACTGCAGCCCTTCGCCGAGAATCAGACTGCTGTTGTAACCTCTTCAAATGTTCTTTCAAATCCCTAAAATAGCATTTATTTTTACAAATTATACTATCAGTCATGATAAGACATCTACAAATGCTTAAAGGTGCAAGGTTGTAGTGAACTCACTTGCAACGTGGTACATGGCAATCTGATTCTTTGCAAGCTCGGGCATGCAATTGAAGAATATACCACATCTTCTTGCAGAGAACACAACCCCCTGAAGCACGGATTCTGCATTGAATACCATGGCGAAATAGACCCTTGACCTTGCGACAATTTGGGTATGGGCACTGTGGATAGCGACATTGAGAGGCATGTACCAAGAGATCAAGCATTTTCCTTAGCTGCAGCAGAAAGGCAAAACATGTTAGGAGTTCATGGAAATTCCAGTATGTAATTCTTGAACATAACAGATTCATTCCCAACCCAAGAAATATATATATATATACAAATTTAACAAATAGAGTTGGATATTAATATAATTATATTACATTTAAGACGAGGCTAATAGTAAGACACGATAAGCACTTTTTATAGTCAATAGACAAATATTTATGCATTGATTGACAAAGAATTGGGATAGCAGTAGCAGGCCTAATTGGATTTTATTTTTGTGAGTAGGATGTCAAACAAGCCCAATTATTACGTAGTCCACCCAGGTTTTCTAAGAAAGTTGTATGCACAGAAACCCTTAGCAACAGGTAGTATGACTTCTTTTGAGAGCGCTGCTACGTAATTTGGAGCAGGCTTTCTATTAGACTGATTAGTGCTCGTATCAGCTAAGCCCATGTGAACTGATTAGACCACTAATCAGTTGGACTATTGCACCGATTCCTAATCAGACCAGTGATTGATTCGAATTGTACCTCTGCACTATTGAAAATTGTACGATTCATATTGACTCGCACATCCAAGGATCCAAAACATGCATCAATTCCTATTTGCTTCTAAATCGATAGATGTGTGTATGAACTGCAGATGTAAATCGCGGTTTCTGACCGAACTGTGGGACCCAGTGGAGATTAATTTCTAACCAAGTCTTTTGCACCATAAGGCCTTTCGTGACTTATGAGATTTCAAAGGCGATTCGCAACCCAATCTCTCATAAAAACACCTTGGAGAAGATTTGGGATTTCATCAAAAGCCATGTAACATGGACAGCATATTTTAAAAAATAATCTGTGTCGGACACACGAACACACGGTGTGCATGTCAGACACACCAAGACACATATCGGATACACCGACCTAGACTATGAAGTAAAAGAAGTGGGGAGATTATTTGTTTATCTAATTAGAAACATATACAAAGAGAAAATTCAAGTATATGCATATTATTCTATCCAAATCATGCGGTATAATAAATCACAATCCATATCCCACATCCAAGTGCTTTTAAGAAGCCGTGTCAGAGTCAGAATTAGACACCCTGACACTGTACCCGTGTCTGACACCAACGCACGTACCCAGGTCGATCTTATTTAGCCCCAAAGCCTCTTACATTAGTTTTCTTCTATTTCAGCATGCTCTGTTTGACTTTCGACAACTAAAAGAAAGTTTGATACTTATAGGGTATAGCAAAGTATGAACCCTCAGTGATTTTAGGGGTTTTCCATTTTCAAGCTTCAAGTTTTAGTTGTTGCAGTTTTAATTACAATTTGATTTGATTGGAAAACTACTAATTCACAATGCAAATAATGCTTCAACTACATTTTTGCTAGTATAACAGTTTCAGTTCTAAGAATTTATAAACAGAGATGCTTACCTGTGAAACCCTCACTTGTCGAGCCTCTGTGTTCTGTGCATCACGATCAGCGATAGAAGGATGATTTGTCAACTTATGAGGATGATCAACACCTCCATCCTTTTGATAGCAAGAATTGCATAAATCATAGTCTGGGCAGATCTCACAGCGCCATCCCTGACCATTTTCAATGTCGTTATGACAGATGTTGCACGTAGTCACAAAAGCTGGTGCAGTTGGATTGTGAAGATGATATAGAACCATCATAGAAGAATGTTTAGCTCGGCGGAGTGTATCATATTGATAATGGTTTCCCTGACAAAGACTTAGAAATGCCTGTCTGGTGTCAAAGAATTCACTTTCCAATATCTCATCCTTATCTTTAGTGTCGTCAGGCACATCACTGACTTCAACCTGCACGGAGACTTCTCACATTGAGGAGCTTTCTAGGATTTCCAATATCACTAATATTGGAAAAGGGTACTCAAGTCTAGAATTTATGGCTTGTATGGTTTGATAGGTGACAAGTATGAGAACAGAAAAAAAAAAACGTTAGAAAACATACAGCGTTTAATAGATGTTTGTCCCTACTACTGATAGGGTGCCTATCCCTCTCTTCAAGCTTTTGTTCTGTATCATAACATCTGTAAAAAACCAAAGGAAAAGGAAAACTAAGAAAAACAAAAATTAACTCCGACACGAATACCCATGTGGCCATGTCACACCAAAGTAATCAAAATAGTTTATTGTTTGTTTTTCCGTAAATTACTCTCGTATGATATCCCTCAAAAAAAAAAAAGGCAAGTCCGTTGCTACATTTGGAACTAGATCACGTACGAGTAAAATCAAACAAGTAATTTCCAGACATACCTTCATAATTATTCTTTAAAATTTCATAATAACAAAATATTATATACATTCTAGAATAACTAAATTAAAATACCGCCAAAGATCCCAAATTTTTATGGGGGCCAAGACAACTAGCGTCCGAATACTGAAGGAAAAAAATACGAGCAACCCAATGTCTACAGTTGATGAACTCTCAAGTTACTCAAGTCTATTACGACAGATATAACATTGCAGATCAGCTAGTGTGCAATTCAATCTTCATTTTTGAAACATCTTATTGATATCATATATTCGTCATTTTATAGTATGAGGTTGCATATTCGCACAAATAACTCAATATTGCTTTCCTTAAAATAGCTGGTTTTCTTTTCATAAGACAACTGTGTTACTTTTTACATGCAACTTTGTTTAATTCAGTCTAAGAATAAATTTCAGTATTGCTTTATTTTTCCAAAATCGAACTCCTTTATAGATGTGTGCTGTGTGTAAAGTGTAGACTCTATAGCTCCAGTCCCTTCAACTTAAGAAAAAAGTAGAAGTTTTCCGTATATTCTAGATTTTAAATAAAAGAAAATCGAACATTGCTAAAATAACTTGGCCACTTTAAAAATGCATAATTTCCAGTTTTCCACCCAGGGTTCATCAGCATTCAAATTATTTGAGTTTCAAGGAGCTAGAGTAGCCAAATCGGAAATTTAAATATGATTTAGGTTCTTGGCTACGTATATCATTGAGGTTAAAGACCAAGATCACTAAAGGAGAGAAGTCACTCCAACTTTTCAGCAATTTTCCATACTTTCCCTGTTTCACGGTTCGGAATCTAAAAACAGAAACAATTACATATACAAACACAGTACCCTTTATTCTCTCATTGCTTATTCAAGAAAAATAGTAACAACTAATACAACTCAAACTATTATAGGGCTAAATTGTATTTTCCATATGTCAAGGTGAAGAGTATAACTCAAGCTATATATGTTCCAAAAGGACAGCAAAATCATATCTAGAATCTGATTAGATATATCACATGAAAAAAAACTTACTTATTACAGAGCCGGAAATTTTTACACTGTTTACAGGCCCAGCGGGTTCCAGATGTCATGAGATGACAACAATGAGTGCAAGCATGCTGCAAGTGTACCATTATAAAATCTTCCTTCATCGGGGAAATGGTTTCTCCAAGCTGTGACATGAAAATAACGTGAGATCCAACATCTAAACAGAATAGGAAACAAATAATCAAAGTTGAACAATATTTTGAACAAGATAGTTATTATAGAGGTACAGCCATACATAAACATATAAAGAGAAGGTTCAGTTACACAAGGTCAAAATAACCAAGAAAAGATAGATATTTATAGCGGGCAAACCGCTCTAAGGATATGGATAAACAAGTAAAGAGATATAATGTCCTATGTGTATTTTTTTCTGGGTTTGAAAAAACAATATAAGGAGATTAACAGAAAATGATCTAAGCAACTGAATTACTTTTTGCATTAGTAGAATATCCTTCGATGCGTTCTCAGAAAGATCGGTATGTCCAGCAGCTCTCAAAGCCCGTTTTGTAATGATTTTTTTGATTTTTCCCTTCTTATGTTGTTTTTTACCATCTTCTTCTTGACGAAGTTGATTGATCATATCCTCAGCAGCACCAGGCCAGTAGTCACCGTCAAAGTATGGCAAGCGAGCTGCAGTTACTTTTGCTTTAGATTCTCCAGTTGATATAAAGAAATGGTCGTATAGATTAGTGAGGTCGACAACAATATTTTCCTCTCGAGCTTTTCGTAACATGGATAAATACCTGATATCAGATGCAAGTCTATCAGAGAGACAAAACAGGAGGGAGGCACCCATTCAAATAACTCAATGTAGTAGTTGATAGACTCACCATTCCCTGAGTTTATCAGATTTTGGTGTTTTTTGAATTTCAGGATGACAGTATAGAATATAATCTTCACCCTTTAATGGAGGACATGCCCATATGTAGCAGCTTGTGAAACCTCGTTTTTTGCAATACTCAAGGTATGCTATCTGAAACGAGGAGCACAATATTAAACTGAAGTTACTAACAACAATTTGATTAGCTCCAAAAAACTCGTATGTTAGAAAGGATGAAAAAAATCAATAACTGGTGTTTCAACTTTCAAGAGCAAGAGGATCAAAGCTGGGCTATGGAATTGTGTCCAAAACATAAAAGAAAAAAGGTTTCCAAAGTTCACATGCTTCAATTGAATTACAATAATTTATTTGTGCTTTGGTCACAACAGTTTATCCAAAATTTGGTCCTCTTGCTCTACAACACCATGATTTATTATTAAAAGAAAAAATGAATATAATCTACATTCAAACTAGACCTTCCCTTTCAACAAAGGTTCGCCGTGATTATGTCATAACAAATGCATTAAAATAAGTGTACAGTAAGGGCTTCAAAATTTTCACCAATTGAGTTATCGGAACACAAAAATCGATTGCATGCCAAGAATAGAATAAACAACAATAACAACAACAAAAGCAAGGAAATCTGAAACCAGTACGTATTTACAGCATACGTAGAAAAGTTGTCTGAAGGAGTAACACTACCAACAAATACAAAAACTATTTTCAGAAGGGTCCACAGAAGATTTACCAAGATTTCATGGTAAACAAATGTACGCAGCGCCTCTCCAGTAACTGTTTTTATTTCAGGCCTGAAGTACTTCACGGAATCAAGGTAAGACAAGTAAACACGCCGCTGATTTGGAAACTGACATTCTGATCCAAATTCTTGAACATACATGCCAAATAGGCAAACTTCTACGCCTTCAATCTTCTGGAAGAGCAAAATGACCTAGAAGAAGCAATTGAAAGATCAGGAACTTAATAGTCTAAGTCACAGCAGTCCATCAATGACTCTTTCATATGGTACTAATGTATTATTCCCATGCTGGAATGATGTTTTCACTTCTTACCATCAAACACTTTTGCCAATATGAAATTTAAAAATGACTGACAATCCAAAATGTAGTAAACTAAGTATAAAGTGGTGTTACTCGCCAAAAGAAAAAAAAAAGTATAATGCTGTGCACCTTGGATTTATATGGAAACTCAGTGGGATAATTCTCTTCTTCAAAAATTTCCAGAAAGCGCGGCTTAACTTCTAATTTTTTATCAACTGATGACACGACTCTCACAACAAGGGCCTCTGCTCCTGGAACCTGGTTTAATCAGTAACAATCAGATTAAACAGTTGCAAAGAAAATCGCACCTAAGGTCTCCTTCAATATATCAATCAACAGAATTGTTCCCTTCATAGAAAATTTAAACAGTATCAACTGTTTTTTTTAAGGAAAAAAAAGCTGGTACATTTATGATACATGAATGTTAGAAAATATTCTCTCGATCCATATATGGTACATGAATGGTAAAAAAATCCAGTGCAAGTCCCTTTCTTTACTTTATTTTAGGTCGATTTACTTCGCCTAAAGGGGGGAGAAATTCTCCGAACCCTTATATTTTTGTTATTTTAGTTAGGTTCAAGTTTGGTGGGATCAATATTCTACGACTAGCAACCTTATTTTCAAACCGACCCACTTACTGTATTATTTGGTTGACTGATCCTTTATGTTGGGATGAGATTAGAGTCAAATGTTGAGGCAATTCCTCAATGGGGGATGAATCGAGATAAATTTGAATCAGAGCTTTAGATTAAAGCAAAACTTTACCCTCCCTTCCCCAAAATTAATTTGGTGGTCCACGGCTAATCCTAAGCAAAACCCAAATGCTCCCCACATTTAAAGTTAATCTAAAACTTGGGTTATCATAGATTCATAGGGTGGTCCATGGGGTATAATGGTCTTCTAAATGCTCCCCAAGAAAAATCTATATCTTCTACATGTACAAATATCTAAAGTTCTTGCAGTGTAGAAAAGACAGAAAACCTTTATATGTATTATAAAATCAGCTGAGTAAACAATTTGACGGTGGCACCACCTTAAACTATCTAAACAAAGACCTTAAACCACCTTAATTTAGGCATAATTCACAAAATAGTACATGTTATTATTCTTACACATAGGATCAATTGTGATACATCTTCACAAAATTTGAGAGGGGATTGGGTGACCTTTGCTTTTACCTCTTTGTGCAAACCCTAGGTCTCTATATCCCTATCAGCTCTAAGCAATTCAAAGGTAAACACACCATTTACAAACCATCTTTTGAAACAACTTCCTATGAAGTAAATACGACCTAATTATTTTATACAGACCAAAATTCAGCTTATTAAAACAAAATAGTGATGCAAGAACTCTCAAGCTTCTGGAAAAAGCAATTAGTACATAGAAATCTACTTGATGAGAAGCCTTATCCTAGTTTCGTAATAATCTAAGGAATTATCCAAAATTGAATAAAAAAATCACCTCGTCAAAATTTTTCCCGTGAAGCCTAGCCCTATCTTGCCTTTCCTGCCTCAATCGCCTAAAAAGGCGCTGCTCTATGTGGTCACTGAGGATCGTTCTTGGGAGATCTTTTGCACCAAGAACAGCATTTTGTGGCAAAGGCTTGCGTTCTCCTCTTTCAATCTCACCTATGTAGCAGTTGGGGCATGTATACTCAGCTTGTCCTCCATCATTCCTTCGACCATTAAAAAGAGCGCAAATTTGATGTTGCCAAGCTTCACACTTGTCGCATTGAACCCACTGGAAATGAAGATAGAGATTGTGAACAAGTGTTTTTCCAAGCTTTGCAAAGCAATAGAAAACATATCTATCTATCTATCTATCTATATGTATTGAAAGATGAAAGAAGTCAAGAACTTACCCATTCTTCGGTTTCTTCGTCATTCTTTTTCTTTTCCATCCTTGCCTTCGGAACAGTAGTTCCATCAACATCCATCGTTTCTCCCCGAGCGTCGTTGTAGCATGGAATACAGAAGTAGTGGCGTGTATCACCACTTCCCATGGTGTAAAACATTGCATTTCTCTTGATTCGACCACCACATGATGTGCAGTATATAGGTGGAGGCTCAAAAGTTAGTTTCTCCACAGCACACAACTGACAAGAATTCTCACTCATTGAATGCTCCATGGCTTGATTCTTTTCAGCTTTAGCTTTACTCTGGCAGAGCAGATAGCAACAAAATAAGGATCACCAACTTAACTATTGTTGAAGATGACACAATTAAATATGGGTAACATAAACAAGAGAAAGATTTACCTATATCCATATATATTGCAAATAGATAACATCTGACCAAGATCAATATGTTTTGTAATTTTCACCTTTTGAAATTTAAATCTTCCTCAAAATGATATAAGTTAACATTATCACAATTGGAATTGTAAAATAATTGTATAACTAAGTCATTATGCATACTACGTATTACTAAGTCATTCACTTATAGAAAAAAAATAAAATAAATAATAACCAAGCATTCAATGGATGAACCATTTTTTCTGCACTGCACTAATAATTAAAAAGGCCCTCCATATTAAATTCACAAAAGAAGACAATCCATCTGCGTGATTTGCTCACACAACAAAATTGATCAGCTAGCTGGGACTGTGAAAGTTAGGTGCTTACTCCTTGAGAACCACCAAGCAGTATTAAGTTTATTAAAAAAAGATGACTGATAAGACAATAGATATAGCTGTGGATGCACTGCAGAGATGGTAGTAAAAGTAGGAAAAGTTGATCCTAGAAAGGAGGATGCCAGAATATGTTTAAAGAGAACAATGTGCAAAGGGAAACAAGAGAGATATAATGCAGGGGCACAGTGATGGTGTCATTTAACAACTCTCACTTTCAGTGTCTCCACATTTTCACATTTATTTCCGGAAGATGCCCTTTATTTCAAATATTGGGTAATTTTATTTGTAATATTATGTATTTAGTTCCCTAGTTACAGCTTAAAATATACTTACTTTACAAGTAATCCTAGGTTAAGTGGCTTCCAGGCCTCAATAAAAATGAACTTTCAAAGTTATTTCTATGAAAAGATAGTTGGCAATAAAGTTTGGATCTAGGATTTAATTTTGTGTAGTTTTTTCAATTAATTGTGTTCGTAAATTGATAGCTTTCCCCCATACTAACTTCTTTACAGGTAGGGCTTTCCTGTTCTGAAACCTGTTGATTTTTCCACACATTTTCCAAAGATGGTCAGGCTTGTTCCCTAATCTCCATAGCTACTCCGTTGGATGAGTCTTTTCCAACTCCAAGCCACTTTAAAGCTTATACACACTCTATTGCACTTAAATGTGATTCTCCGCACTTCATGATCTTGTCCAATCTATGAAGCACTCTAGCATGGGGCATGGGAATGAAACACAAACATAAAGTACTTATGGAAATTGGACAATGTGTGTCTCTAAGTTAGGACCACTCTCCCTACTTTAAACAACTAACGTCCATATAATAAAACAAGTTTTTATTTAAATATGTCTCTCACAAGGTTCCAGATGGTAATGGAGGGATACCTGAACCAACCAACTGGTGACCCACTCACTTACACGGCCGGCCAAAGCAGAAGAGGTGCACTTCCGGAACCCAATTCCCCGACTTAACAAGCCCCTACGCTTCAGCATTATTATTATTATTATTATTATTATTATTATTATTATTAGGTGAATAAACTTTTATCTATGAATGATAAGTTTACATCAGCTAAAGAGGCAGGTGAGAGAATGACTCATTGACCAACAACAAGGGAGCAGAAAGAAAAAAACATCCCCAACTATTCTCCCTCTCTATGAGGCCATTAGTACATTCCACCTAGTAATTAGTACATCCATATGCCTCAGCATATAATTCAGATAGGTCCAACTCATGTGATGTAGGCTTTTGACAGGTCCACGTCGGGCCATTGGACTTACTCATAATCTTATTATTAATATCTTTATTAGCTGCGAAAACACCATCTAGAATTTGTCTCGCAGGCACAAAGGCACCTTCCTCTAACTAGATAGGTGTTTAGTTAAATCTCATTGACAACAGTTCAAAATAATGTTGTAGGCCAGTATCCACGAGGCTTAAGGTCGTAAATGTCCAATATCAATTGCTCCTATACTTTGGGGAGGAGAATGATAAAAGTGTGATTTATTATACTAAAGGAAAAAGGTACGATAGACTACAATTGCACTTTTAGAAATTTGATCTGCCAAAAAAAAAGTAATAACTTGATATACACATTAAAAATATGAGCTAAACAACTATCCAGGAATCAAAGGTGAAGCAAATAAGGGGCGGAGCATGAAATACATCACAGAAGCTCTGTGTGTAAGGAGTATGACATTGCATAAAACAAACATAAACATTGCTTAAAATCGAGGAGCAACTTTGATAAATTTAAAGATGCAAGAACAATTTTGAGAGTGTGAGGAGATATTACAAGTAGCAAGGAGTTAAGAGTCTATAGTTTTAATGTTTTATGATATTGTGGTTTAGTTCCAAATAGGCCCCCACTGTAATTCATGTAGGTTTTCTCTACCTACTTCGGAAGAGAAGCTCCTCTGTGACAGTCTTCCACATTTTCTGTCCCTACTTGGGAGAAAACTCCTATGGAATAGTCTTGTAGGTTTTTCTATAACCTAATATGAAGGAAGTATTATTTCATAAAAGCAAGCAGTATTTTATAAAAGGCGAGTGGTATAATTCCATTGGAATAATTCATTGTAATTACAAGCCTGAAGTGTAGAAATTCTGTATATCTAAGCTTTAAGGGAACTTCTTATGTATGGGTTTGCTAAGAATAAAAGGAGTTATTAGAATGTTTACTCCATGGTGTGTATGCTATTGTGGTTTAGTTGCATACTCGCATGGTCATCCAAAAAGCTTATAAATCTCTCCTTACTTAGGGAGGGATGCTCCTATGATTATTTCACTTTGCATTTTGGAATAAGCTAACATATATTTCGTTTAAAGAACAATAGAACTAACCTGACCAACCCACTGCCTCAAACCAGTGATGTGCCTCCTGATTTCCTCTGGAGTGAAAAGCTCAGTCAATGAAACACCCTTTATTTTTGGCTTGCCTGACTTAGTTCCAACTGACTGTTCAGCAGATATTGTAGAACTTTCCTGATCTGTTTTCTGCTTAGCCACATCGCTATCTTTCACATCTGTCATCATTTCTTGCTTAGGAAGACCAGCAGGCCCATTTCCAAATGGAATTTCTCTCTCACCGACAACAGCAAATCCTTTCACATCTGCATTTTCAGATTTAACTTCCATAGGTATATCCACCTGTTGAAAATTTTGGGACTGAGCATCCTGAAAAGCATGGGGTAGGCTGATAGCAGGAATTGGTACAGAAGAGCTTTCATTCTTTGCTATAAGAGATGGGGACGGATGGTCTACCTTCATGCGTTTCACCAAGGACTGTAGATCTTGTGAAGCTTCAACAGTTGCCAAACAAGTGCTCAATCCCAAATGAGCATCATCAGCATCAGAGCATTTCTGGAATCCATACATCGAATTTAGACTACCTATTGGGTTACGAGTGTATGCCTTATGACGTGATCTAATATAATGACGGACTGGAATGCAGATAGGACAATCTGGCTGTTGGCATTTTCGATAGTGCTGAACCAGCATTCTGCTAATATAGCATCGCGGATACGAACATTTATATGTATTGCACCTCACCATGTGCTTCCACAACTGTTGCGCATTTATACACGTAGCTTCCAAGCACTTACCTTCTGGAGCTGAACATCCACGAGCATGGTACAATAACAAAAGCCACCTTCGTTCTTGTATATGGGATGCATTTCCTTGTCCCAGAGCAGCAGCATTAGAAGTTGGGGGTGCTATATTGACTCCTGAAGCAGAAGTTTGACTAGTCATGGATCCAATCAGTGATTGGTGGGCTTCATCTTGTCCTTTAATTCTCTGGCGGAATTCCTCTTGGACATGATTCTCCTGGGATGACAGACCCAGTATGTGGAGCTTTTCTTGTGACTGAGAATGCAAATGGCCTTGCAATAGAGATTTAGATTGTGATCCAGGGGCAATGCAGCTAAGCTTATTTTGAGACTCTATTAACTGATTGGGTTGGTTCACCATTTGTTGCCTTGAGTTCTGTGGGAGGGGCGGGCAGAATTCCTCCTGACCAGATGGATGCCAAAGCATTTCAGCTCCTCCAGAGCTGTCTTCAACAGCAGTAGTTTGCTGGAATTGATTCTGTAACTCAGAACGTTGAAATTGCTCAGCATTCTTTGAGTACTGAACTTCGCCATGGGGATGCATTCCTTGCTCATTAATGGTTCGACTGCCAAGACCGGGGGTCCCTTGGGACTGCTGATCTTGACTTTGCTGGTTGTGTTGATGTTGAACAAATTGTTGTTGAAAGAGATGTGATTGCTGCTGCTGCGACTCCTGTGTTTGAAACTTTGGCATCTGCTGTTGAGACGCATGACGTTGTTGGAAATTCATGTTTGATGATTGATCAGTAGTATGGTGCTGTGTATGTGCATTCTGGTTTAAAACCTCCAAGTTAGTTTGACTAGTCATCAAATCAGAAAAGGATTTTAGTTCAACTCAAGACTCACCTGATACATATTTTGGTTATTTATCGTGGATCCAACAGATGTTCTGGTGCCATGTAACTTCTCGGACCCGGAAAAATCAGTAGTGTTCATCACATATCCATCACCTGCCACAAGATTCATTTGCTGGGACAACTCTGCTGTACAGAAAATTAAGAGGAAAAAAAAAACATTCTCTCAGATATGTTGAAAAGAACCTGCATTCACTTGAAGTGTAAAGACACATATACAAATACACACACAAATTACTTTGCATTAGGTGTTGCTGATGTTGATGATCAAAGTTTAAATGTGATGTTGCAGGCCTAGGAGAGGCAGATGAATATCCCTCGGATGCTGCAGGACTCTGGATTAGTTGCACATTGCTTCCAAAGGATCCTAACCCACCATTTGGAGTGCCATTTGGAAAACCATAAGATAAAGATTTCTGCTGCAAGCTAGATCTAAGGCCAATGCCCATTTGACCGCCAAGATTTTGCAAGATACGGCTATTATGGCCACCAACATACTGTTTTGGTTGTTGTGACTTCTGTAAACTCGTAGATTCATTACCAGAAAAACCACTAACATTATTTAAAGGATCAGAGTTCGCACTGTTACTACTCAATCCCGGGGTAGGTATCATTTGGCTTGCAGTGCTCTGTAGACCTGTTGATGGTATCAGGTTGTTCCCTCCAGAACCAATGGGGATATTTGTAATTGAACTCTGATATCCATTTGAAATAGATGCTGCAAAAGTAGATTTGTTAAATAGTATAAAATAAATTAACAACATCAACTGCAGCTGCAAAAATAACAACAACAATAACCATAATAGTAAACATAGCAATAACATTTAATACTCATCACATGTCAGAAGACTAACCATCAGATGCACTGAGTGAAGCCCCATTTATTCCAGCAGTAGGCCCATTGGAAGTTGGTAACAAACTCCTCATGTTGACTGGTTCTGCTGCTGCTGCACTAAAACCACTGATAGGACCTGAAATCATGGAATTGTCCACGGAAGATGAAATGGACGATGTAAACTTCCCACGGTGGGCTATACCAGGTGTCGGCATCATTGTACCAACTGATGAAAATGAAGTTACAGAGTGGGGCGATTGTTGAGTCTGGGGAGCAGAAGACATTACTCTGAGCGCATTATGCAGACGGTGTTCCAAAGTACTCATATTAATATACTCCTCCTAACAAAACACAGCAGTTTTGGGTTAGAAAACATAATAGTGAACGTTATGTGCAGCATGGTATAGTTACTCAATATAATGACAGTTCTGTAAGAAAACCAAAATTTATATATTTTTTGGAGCTAGAAAATGCACTCCCTCATATTCCGGTGAGAAGAACTTGAGTCCAATACCCCAAGCCTCGGCCAGTGAACCATTGGACACTCTCAACTACTCACTTAGCACCAAAGGCCCAAAAAAGCAAATGGACAGGATGTTTACTACTTTCTATTTCGGTAAGACAATAAAACACAAAGAACGAAGATATTGGAAGAAGCACAGCAAACCTTTGAAGCTGCATTTCTGTACATATGTTCCTCCAAACGCTTCACAATATTATTCAATTTCGTCTGCATCTCAGGGGTTGGTGGCTGCCGCTGCTTCTGCTGAAATTGTGCGCAACTGAAAGAAACACAGATGAAGTTTGATAAACTAAATGGAAACAAACCTGTAAGCTACGAATTTGTTTTGCATAAAATAATATTAAGTACAAGTTCATTTTAAAACTATCTACTATAGGATTGAAGTTGTTAACATGAAACGAAGTTGTTTTCAATAGTAAAACTTCAGGAACTTCAGTTCCTAAAACTCATCCATCTGTTTATCCATCTTTGTCCCGATTCTTCATCATACCAACATTTCTTTTTTCTTTTTGCAGGTAGAAGGTATTCAAATAAACAGTGTTACATCAAGAAGCCTGGGTTGCAGATGCTTCCAAAAAATAAAGATGTTTTTGTTCAAATTCCAGCTCTAGTGTTCTCATGAATGAGTTCAAAGTTGATAAATTCAGCAAAGCTAGGATATATAAAAAAGAATCACGGAAACTTGAATGCTTACATAATTTCTCGCATGCGTTGACGGGCCCTGTCAAAATCAGAAGCCATATTACTATGCAGACCAACTTGAGTTTGCCTCTGAGAAGACAGAGAATTGCCATTCGGCTGGGGCAGGTCAGACAACTGGGATCCAGGTTGAATAGGCACTTGTCCTGATATATGGGACTGTGCATGCATTTTCATGTATGCTTCTAGATGTATAGGCAATTACAGTTTGAACCAAAAATCCTCCACGTATATATGATAATCATAGGGTCATCCAAAAGTAGTCTCAAAAAATAATAGCAATGTTGAGGCAAAGAAAACATTAGCCAATGTTATTCACCAGGATCCACTTTCCGCATTCAATGCTGATAACTGAAACTTTGTATGCAATGTGACGAATGAAACTTGGAGAAAAATATAGGAAACCTGGAGAAAAATATAGGACAAGTCAACCAAATTGATAAACCATACTTGAGCTCCCCATGTCCATAGCCATTCATTGCCGAAGATTGAGATACAACATTCTAATTAATTCAATTAAAAAATAAGAGATGACAAAAATGCACAAACCCTCCCTTTATTGCACTTCAGATTACAAATATGTAAAATTATCCCGTCCAGCATCACAAGTACCTTTCTAGACTCGATATTCAAATGAAAAAGCATTTAATATATATTTAGTGACAAGCGGTTGTTGTTTAGAATAAGAAAATTGAACTGATCAGCATCAAGTAACAGAACTAAGAAAAAAACCACACAACTCCTACTCAAAACTGCTTGTATGAACTGATAAGTGTGATTTGTCTACTGTCTAGTCATAATTTTAACTGGACAATTTTAGTATTTCCAACATTTTGCGATTATTCCTCTAATGTATATCACACAAAGCAAGAAAATAATAAATTCTCCAACAAATTTAAAGTCGAGACCTTTCATTACAAACAAATTCTTCGTCCAAACCATTACATCTCGAGATTTCAACAATTCACCAAACATGAACTTATTATATCAATTGCAATGAAAGAAGAAAACAGAAAGTGATATTGAATTGTTGATTTAAAGTTTGAAAGACTGCAACACTTAAATGAGTAAATTAATGAATATAATTATAATCAAACTAAACAGAATTGAAGTTTGCAATCAAATTGTTTAAGAAATAAACAAAATTTATTAAAGTTAAACATACAAAAACAACATAACATGCGAAAGAGAATGTTGTGAACTTGTGATTATTGATTATAATGATTAAAGTGCAAATAACATAGTTCAAGAATCGATTTTTTTTTAGAATCAAAAGTATTGTTCGAATGAATAATTAGTTTAACTTAACCCTAGCTTCGTTCTTTGTTTCAATTACGTACATCAATCACTCGAGAGAGAGAGAGAACCTGTCGAAGAAGTTTGCGAGATTGAAGGAAAGCTGGAACTTCGATTACAGACAGAGTTGAGAGAGAGAGAGAGAAAGAGGTAACACTAAGGTGCTGTTTGTTTTTCATTAAGTCGGTCTGAATGACTGAACTTGATGATGGACCCAACGTGTTTCTTTTTCTTTAGATGGTTCAGTGCTTAAGGCCCGTTAAGTGATAAATTAGATTAAGGGCCCGTTCGGCAACCAAGTAGCTACAGGAAAGGAGAAAGGAGAAAGCTAATGTTTAAAACTTACCAAAAAATGTATTTCTTAACTTATTGTTAATTCATTTCTAAATCTGTTTTAAGATTTCCCGAACAGACTTACAACTTCTTTACTTTCAAGAAGCCCAGAAATGCATTTCTGGACCTTTGCCGAACAGGCCCTAAGTCATTCAGCCCAATTTTTTGGCAGAATGAAACACTAAATTGCTTAACCGACGGGAAAGACTAAACGACCCTCTGATTTGATCTCTCTCCACGCCTTCTCTTCTCTATCATCCGCTCTCATCTCACATATTTCCATTGTTCTAATTGGGTAATTAAGTAGTAGTTTTTAACTGGACTCCATTGTTGATTTATGGTTCTTAATGCCATTTTGAGAATACCCCTTTTGCATTGAAGTCTTTACTCTGCATAAGAAATTTGTTTTTTGTATTCTTAATATAAAAATATTTAGAAATTATTTTAAATAGACTTTAATTTTTTTTTCTTTTCCCCCTGTTTTTGGATTGTTCTTATATGCTATAATTTAAGTAGGAATAATCGACTTAAACAAAAAAATTTGACAATAACCTTGTTGCGCACATCGAAATCAAGTATGATGTGCCTTATTTTCACGGAATGTTGTTTATCTATATGTGTTTGTCAATTTTGCATTTGGGTGGATGGATCTGAGTTTTGATGTAACTTATGCGTTATGGTCTTTCACTCGATACCTTGTAAACACCACAAACAAATGTCTTTGACATTATTAGTTGAGGTTAGAATGTTATCGAGACAGTTTGTACATTTTTGCTATGTAAAATAAGGTGCCCCATACTCTGGACATCAACCAACAACTTATACACTTGGCAACTTAGTTATTTATCTGACTTGCATTGTTGCAGTTAGCAGTCTCATCTGTCCCAATTATATGTACTCATCTGTCCTAATTATATATTCCATTAGATCCATAATCCGGCCTGTGGTCAAAGTCTAATCTCGTGGGATCAATTTGTGAAGGACATTGCTTAACTATGTGTATTTGTAGCCTTGTAGGTACTGTAGAGTGCTTGAGTAGTACAACATAGTATATCATTTGGGACAAGAGTCCAGAAGTTTTGGTGATGTTGAACCTGGAGAGAATAGGACTCCTTCCATCTTCTCCAGCAAACAAGAGGTGTCTCAGATATGTTGAAAGAGGTCTGAAAATCTTAGATTTAGAACCCACACATACATGTGTCTGAATTAGATAACGCACACTTTAAAACAAGTGAATTTTAATTAGCGCGTTGGAATCTGCAGGAGTTTCTGTTGAAAAAAAAAGTCAAAAAGTGGTGAAAGCAAAGCACACGCGTAGCTTCGCACTAATAATGTCCATCACCTTTAAAGAATGCTTAACTGTTATCAGGGCCATCAAACCACAGTCATCTCTATTAATTAAGGTACAATATATACTATATACTTGTTTGCGTCTTTGCATTGTTGTCGTGTTGTGTGACTTTGTAATCAATATTCTTCTTGATATTTTAGATTAATCCACTGTGCTTCTAAATATGATTTTTGCAGGTTTATGAAGGTGAAAGGAGTCTTACAAAGGAATGCAGGCAGCATGGGATATTTGACCTTAACGCAATCTCTCCAACACCAAGGTTCGCACTTATCTTCCATCTGTTCAACATTTTTTATAATTTTCATCACTATATTCACTAAGAAACTCGACTGAAAATAAACCATTTGATTGAACAGAGGAACCCCTCAGATTGAAATGATTACCTTTGAGGTTGATGCCAATGGTATCCTGAATGTCAAAGCTGAAGGCAAAACCAGTGGCGGTAACTCAAAGAGAAGGGCCGCTAGTTTGAGCCAGGAAGAAATTGAGTGAATGGTTCGGGAGGCTGGAGAGTTTGCAGAAGTGAACTTGTACTCAAATTAGATTGTTCGAGCATTATAACTTCATTTTATTTTTTCTCATTCAATGCGTGTTTTAGAAGAGAGGGTAGCTTTGCAATAGAATGTGTTATGACCTATTCATATGAAATGATGTTTAAAGTTAATTGTTTAATGGAATGAAAGGAAAAATATGAAGGTTATTCTGTCCATTTGCAAATTTATAATAAGGTAATTTTTTTTTTATTTGAATCATAATTCAGTGGCAGCTTATAATGAGAGACCAACTGAGAGAGATGAATGAAAATCTATTAGTAAATGGGGGTATAATAGTCATTCAATAGTCATTTAGTACCTAATGTAAAGACGGTTCTATTCATTCAGAACTTAATTAAGTCAGGTATTTAAGTGTGGTATTAAGTTGCCATTAAGTGTATTGAGTTCTTAACTAGTATTCAGTCATTCAGTGCTTGATTTAGAAAAAAAACAAACGACACCTACACCGCTAAAGTGAGGCCAAACAACAAACTTGGCGCATGCACACGCACGGAAGTTATCTGAGTCAGAAGAACAAAAAGAACTCTTTGGTTTGCTTTGGTTTGGTCCGATAATTATCATAAAGCCAAAGAGACTCGGCAGGTCGGACCCAAAACAGACCCATGTTTCAATTTTTCAAGGGTGGAGTGCAAGTGTGGTACTCAATAGTACAAAATATCGTGATATTTATCATTTTTTCCAGCAGAATGATACGATATTTTTGGACCTAAAGTTTTGGTCAAATATCGACTGATAGATTTTGATATATCACAATATATTTGGATATATGGTTATATATTGATATTATCGATAGATATACATGGAGGCTCTGGTGTGGACCGTCCACATCTCTTTAGTATTATTTGACGCAAATATGAGTTTTTTATCGGATTCACTTAAACCCACTTAAGACCCAGTTTTCTTTTTGTTTCCATTTTCTTCTCTCTCGTGTAATTTTTATTTTCAAATCCCACAAGAAAATCAAAATATCTTCCTTTTTCACTTGTATCTCATCTGTACCATGGTGTAAGATCTCGTGATACGTTGATATCCCGATATTCAAAAAAATGAGATATACCGTTGATATATCGAACCATGTGTTGATATTTTGTGTTTTTGTAGGTTAGTTATAGGCATTATATTAAGATAATTTAAGCTCAGTTAGACTAAATATGTGATATTATTTATAATACTATAAATTAACACAAACCACATATTGTAGTACAAGGTTACATCTTATAATCATATCATATATAACATAATCTAATACATTCAAACAATCATAGGTATTATAATATAAATAATAAATAATTAAAATTATAAACTAATCAAGTCTATTATCAAAAAGATCTACGTCTTCATCTATAGAACCATTATAAGAGGTTTCAATATGCCTCATAAGATAACTATTGCAATATTTCTTCCACGCCAAATTGCTCTTTCAATAATTGTGGTTGATTGCGTGGATATATCATGTTTTGTTTGCTGTCATAACTCAAGTTAGGATAACTAAAACTCTCATACATTGTGTTGGTGTACTGAAATATATTAAAAGTATCGCAATATATCGAGAAATTGTTGACATCTCATGAGATATGAGTGATATGTTATTTTTTATGTACCATGGTATATCGAGTTAAATATCGTTTCGACTTTTAAAAAATGAGATAAATCTTGAGATATCGTAAGAGTTCTAGTTATATTAACTTGATATCATGCAAAATGAGAGTTCTACTTATATTAACTTGACATCATGCAAAGTATAATATATACCTACAATCGACCACAATTATTGGAAGAGCAATTTGGCGTGGTATAAATATTACAAATTTATCTTATGAGGTAGGTTGAAACCTCTTATAATGGTTGTACAGATGAAAGACATAGATCTTTTTGATAATAAACGTGGGTAGTTTATAATCTTATGAGGTAGGTTGAAACCTCTTATAATGGTTGTACAGATGCAAAGTAATACCTATGGTTGTTTGAATGTATTATGTTATATATGATATGATTATAAGATGTGACTTTGTACAATATGTTATTTGTGTTAATTAATGTTATTAGAATTAATATTAAATATTTAGAGTCTAATTGACCTGAAGTTATCTTAGTATAATGCCTATAGTTAACCTAAAAAAACGCAAAATATCAACACACGGTTCGATATATCAACGGTATATCTCATTTTTCTAAAGAACGAGATATTAACGTATCACGAGATCTTACACCAATTATAAGTTTTTTTTTTGTGCACAAGCAAGGTTGTTAGAGAGGCCCCTTGTTAAGATGTATGGACCGAAATAAATATAGTCCACATTAGTTGATAAAGAATTCATCGCATGGGTTATAATAAAATGGATTCCCATAACTAGTATTGAGGCATTTTGGGGATAAAACCCCACACATTGAATCGATCCCAACTCAGCTTGGGTCTAGTGGTGGCTAAGTGTGGACAATATCGATACTACTGGAATTCATGGGGCTCCAACCACGGATTTTGGCTGCAGCGTTACATTCTTCAAAATTATACTTGTTCTTGAAATTGATGTACCATAGTACTTGAACCTAAAGCTATCTAAACCGGCTATCATGTTTGCATAATCAAATTTATTTTGTCACTCAGAGCACCAAAATGGATTTGATTTTGTTATGATATTGCATTAGCTTTTATTTTTTCTTTTATCAAATTAACATTGATTATTTTCTAGCATGCATCTTCATATTTAATTAGATTCTTTTATGAAACGGTTGTTATAAAAATGACGTGTCTCCGTTGCTTGTGTTTTAGGGGAGACGCTTCTCAGCTTGAAGTTTGGATTTCATAAGTTCGATGATATTCTTCCTGGCTGGAAAGAAGAAGATCCAAACCCTTGCCTGTGGGAAGGGGCGCGTTGCGATACTGATAGAAGAGTTGATCTTTTGTGAGTTTGGAGTTTTTAAATATTCATTTGCTTGTGGATACTTTTTGTAAATATATGCATGTGTTAGTTTGGTTGCAAAAAAACTGATTTTGATGGGTTTTTTTTTTGGGATGATGCTTCCAAATCAAGGTCTTATAGGGCAAATTTTTCCAGCTATTGAAAAATTAAGTAAAACTAGGGTCTTAACCGGTGCGTAATTTTAATTTATCTGTTTCTGATTACCATTCGAGTTTTAAGTTATTAATTTTATTAAATATTACAAATTACACTAATTTATTAAATCTCATGAAATAATTAGTTCTTAAATAAATTTGGATAGTTAGTAAATTTGGGTAGTTTTTTTAATATTTTATAGGAGTTCATTATTAGAATTATTGATTCTCATAAAAAAAATTATAAAATTTTACCATTAAAAAATATTATTTTCATTATATTTTGGTAATTTAATTACTTTTTTTATTATTATTGGACCTTTTGCTCATAAATTAAAATTCAGCCCATAAATAAAAATATGTTAAATTACAATAAAACCATTATTACAAGGGTATGTAAATTTACCAAAAAACCATGATTAAAAAGGTATTTTAGTCAGAAATAGTTAGTAAATTTGGGTAGTTTTTTTAATATTTTATAGGAGTTTATTATTAGAATTATTGATTCTCATAAATATTTTTTATAAAAGTTTACCATTAATAATTATTATTTTTATTATATTTTGTTAATTTAATTACTTTTTTAATTATTGGACCTTTTGCTCATAAATTAAAATTCAGCCTATAAATAAAAATATTTTAAATTACAATAAAACTATTATTAAAAGAGTATTATGTAAATTTATAAAAAAACCATGACTAAAAGGGTATTTTAGTCAGAATTAGGTGACAAAATTCTAAAGCTCAATTCTCGTTAACCGGTAGTTACCCTTGAAATATATTTAGGTTTATAATAGTAATATAGATCTATACTTCATATAATTAGAGAACCTACCCATAAGAAAATTTTCTCTCTCCTAATTGATAGCCTAATTGAAGATAATTGAGGGTAATTTTAATTAAAAGAAAGTTAAATTTGTATTTTTACAAGTGGACCACAACTTAAAGAAAATTAAATGGGCCGCAATCTCAAGGCCCATGCATCATGGTGTAAGATCTCGTGATAGGTTGATATCTCGATGTTCAGAAAAATGAGATATATTGTTGATATATCGAACCATGTGTTGATATTTCGCGTTTTCTTAGGTTAACTAGAGGCATTATATTAACATAACTTAACCTCAGTTAGACTCTAAATATGTAATATTAATTATAATACCATAAATTAACACAAATCACATATTGTAGTAAAAAGTTACATATTATAATCATATCATCTATATAATATCACAAAGTGGTCTCATAAACACAACTGTTAGATATCTATGGAGACAACTATAGTCATCAGATGTATATTAAATTATATAATCGATGTAATAATAACTTTTAGATATCAAAAATTGATCATAACCTTTAGTTGTCTGTTGAGACAATCGTAACCATAGGATGAAGAGAATCTTATGTAATATCAATTATAAAAGTGAATACCAATAATAAATGGGCATATTTATTAATAGATTTGTAACCCCCATATACAAGGGTTGGTGTTAGCAAAATAATGTCTAACACATTCAATTTCACCAATGTAACCTAAGGATCAGTTTAAATAATCCAATTGTAACCCATAATTAATTAAAACAAACTTTATTATTTTATATTATGACACGTAACCCTAAAATTAAGAACTTAACCCCTTCTCAATCAAACAAATCTTTGTCTTTATTTAATTATAAATAGCTCTTTAATTTTTGTTTTGAGTCGTCCCCCATCATCCCCCTTACCAAATATACCTCTCCAAAAATATTTTTTCTAATATATCTTCTTTTCTCAATCTCATTTGTTCTTTTTCCTGTTATCTAATAGGATTAATGGAAGAATAAATTTTTCTTCTCTTTCTTTTGTTGTTTTCATATTTGATGGTTTATCATTATTTGATTTATTCTTTTTTTCTTTCTAAATTGGAGGTATATGTATCAGATCAATTGATAATGCTCAATGATTTCGATGCTGGCAATTCTTTTTTTCTGTATATTTTTTCTCATCTTTATTTAACCTTTATTATCCAAAACTGCAACAAACGATTTGAGAAATTGTATTTACTGTATGTCTATAAGTGTCTCGAGAGTCGAGGTAATTTTTTTTTTGAAAGGATCGATGTTATATAGTTGACCTTTTGGAAGTAACGTCCTAGCGCTCCCTACATGATTGTCAAGTAGAAAACTATAGTAACTCCTTTAGTTAAACTATTGAGAAGAAAAGCCTTACACGCATTTTTTTTCCATGCTCTATGTGTACGTGTATTGAGATATAATATGTAATTTTGGTTTGTAAAATCTTTTGTTCCCAAGAAACCTCTATGTTATCTCTTTGTTGTGCATATGCAATAATAGTTCTGTTCTCCCACTAACACTTTTTAAATCATTTTATATATGCTTATTAAATTAGTTTCAAAAATACAAATTCTATTCAACTCTATGTAGATTGTAGAAGGATGAAAGGGAAAAAAATACTCTTAAAAATGTTCTATATATTACTATACATATATATATTGTTATGACAATTTTTTGTGCTTAAAAAATTCGACCGTAAGAATTAGAATAAACCAAAATTTGTTTGATTTTCACAATAAATCAAAAGTATCATTTGTAATCTCATTTCTTATATAACTAAAAAAAAAATTACAACCCCCTCCACTAAAGTAATCATGCCATAGGCACGTGTTATCACTTGTATATAACATAATACATCAAACAAACATATGCATCATAATATAAATAGTATAAATAATAAATAATTAAAATTATAAACTAACCAAGTTTATTATCAAAAAGATCTACGTCTTTCATCTGTAGAACAATTATATAACCTACCTCATAAGATAATTTTTGCATTATTTATTCCACGCCAAATTGCACTTTTAATAATTGTGGTTGATTGTGTGTATATATTATACTTTGCATGATGTCATAACTTAAGTTAATATAACTATAACTCTCATACAGTGTGTTGGTATACTGAAATATATTAAAAATATTGTAATATATCAAGAAATTATTGATATCTCATGAGATATCAGTGATAAGTTGTTTTTTATATACCAGGGTATATCGAGTTAAATATCGTTTCGACTTTAAAAAAAATGAGATAAATCGTGAGATCTCGCGAGTTCTCGTGAAATCTTACGCCATGATCTGTACTGCAACTTATGGACGGAGCTACATGGAAGGTTACTGGGGGCACGTGCCCCACTCATTTTCTGAGAAAAATATTAGTACATATGCAAGATTGTTAAGTGTTAGTAAAAAATTAGTACATATGAACCTTGAGTGTCCCACGAAATATTTTACTACAATCTTAAAGTTTGCTACTTGTTAGCTGTTAGTAGTTCTTTTGCGCATCAAACCCAATTAAACTACATCTGTTTGTTGAGAGAGAAGGTTTTACCTTCCATGGTTCCTCAATGTGTGTATTGTATTTTGTAAACAAATATGTTTGCTCTCTATGGTAAGTTCATTTGTCAATATAGTTACTAATAAATTACAAAAGTTACACATATAACACAAGAAATTTTCTTTTATAAATAAAAAATAATTTAGAGAATTTTTTCTTTTCGCCATATCAACATCAATGATATATATTGTATCTGGAGGACATACACATCTTCAAGCAAGAATCTATGAAATAAAATGGCATTTTCTAAATTAGCATCAATGATTAATCTTTTATTAAGAAAATCGTAGATGTTTTACTCTTGTTAAATTTCACGTATATGCTTGAGGAAAAAAAAACCTTTAGTGTAGTGCCCCACTCATGCAAAATTTCTGGCTCCGCCCCTGCTGCTACTGCCCCTCATCCCTGTAAATCCATATTTAATCGTTATTGGATCTTTGATTCAAAACTGTATTTTGTGATTGAATTCTCAATTGGGTTTTCAACATCACATTTTTTTTTTTTTTTTTTTTTTTTTAAGAAAAAATCAAATTTTATTGATAAGCTCAACGAAAAAATCACATTTTTTTTTTTTTTTTTTTTCCAAAATTCAACATCATAAGTTATACAGTTCATTCCATTGAATTGAACATATACCAGAAATTTTATGTTTGAGACTATGAGTGCAAATAATCAAGTTCTTACTAAACTAATTTCCAGATGCAAACGAGAGAGTTCTTCATTATCTAAAACATACACACAGTAGGAGAGTAGGGGTCTTTGGACCAATTTTTCTTTTTTCCTTAATCATTAATCTGGTAGCAAATAAGTACATCATTGAAAAATTTCACATTGTCGAAAAAAGTTCAAATTATAGGATAATAGAGATAGGATTTTGTTAGAATCAAATAACAAATTACAGTTTCATCAATTGTGGAAACCCATACCTCAGTCCCCAGAATTAAGATTTGCATATTAATATGAGCTTCAAAATCAATATCTTTTTTTTTTTTCCTCATACGCATCCAAAATTTAAGTTCAATTATCTACAACAATAAAAATATTTAATCTGTCATAGTTCTTTTAATGTCCTTTGGGAGTGAGAGAGAAAAAAAGATGTAGAGATAGAAATTGGTTCTGGGAGAGAGAATAATAAATCACCAAATGAATAAGAAGATGTATTAATTTGACTTGTTGATTATGTAAGTGGAAGAAAAGTAAAAGTAATGAGGGATTGAGGGAGAACATGAGACCAGAGAAATGAGTAGAAAACAGAAGGTTGAGAGAGGGATAGATGAGTCACGATGAAGAGAAAAGAAAATGTGGGTACAAATTGGGTTTAAAAAAATCCGGTAGGCGACAATTTTTACGTTATTTCTATGTGTTTGCACGTGATTTTGTTGCCAAAATGTGAAGTCTACATACGGATGGTTCGCACCCGAGCCTCTCTCTCTATATATTTAGGAAGTACTTAATTGATTATATATTACTTTTGAATGTGTTTGAATGTTTACTTGCAAAGAAAAATCGACGCACAGTATATGTTTGGGGTTTCTAAAACGGGTTTGGATACGGTAATTGTGCTTTAAATTATTGTAATTGAAAACTGTAATATTATAGTTATAATGGGTGGTTAGTTGAGAAATTGAATATATAGTATGATCATGTATAGAGAAGTATTGCTATTTTTGTTTTCTTATCGAAATGTTGCTGAACTGAAATGCACATTTCCTTTGCGATCTTTGATCAATGTTATGGTTTTTTATTGTAATAATAAAATTCTTTATACAGAGAGCTGAAATTTGTTGCTCACCATGCCTTTACTTTGTCATTTGTTCTTCGTGCAGTTGTTTATCCAAATAAATTAATGTCTTAGTTGTCTAAAAAAAATGATGCATGGCAGTATGCTAACAAGATTCCAGGGAATCCAAATGGGAGTATTTGCAAGTTTTGTGGCGTCATTTTCCAAGGAGGTGGTATCTCTCAGTTTAAATAGTATTTGGCCAGCAGGGATCCCAATGTGAAGAGGTCTTTGAATCAAGGATAGGAAGTGAGAGACGCCTACCGAGTTATTGTAGATGATTGTATTGATCAAAGAAATGCAAAGAAATAAAAAGATGTTGCACTTTAGAATGCGATGGCTTATCAGTGTTAGTAGTGGTGAATGAGATGAAGATCCTGTACAAAAGGTAATGTGTCAATCCCATGAAAGTTATAGCACTTTGATGATGCCACAAGGGACTGTAACACTTTGATGGTACCACACATGCTCGTAACTCAACGATGTTTTAGTGGTGGCTAAGGTACATTTCATCATTTATCTTGTTGGCTATATGGTTTTTATTCATAGTATTAGGATATATTATTCTTGGTAGATATAATAAAATTTACGCTAGTTTTGGTTACATACTTGTAGTTATATTGATTATGTTGAGTTTTATGTAAAAGAATTTTTGAAATGAAGGCTGGTTTATGTCTGATAGGAAATATCTTTAGTAGAAGCCTGTTCGGAAATATCGAAATTCCATTTTTTTCATTGCAGGTTATGAGTAAGGGACAAAGGTCCATTTGTTGTAAAACAAAAGAGTATTTTTTATTATTATTATTATTTTTTTAATCAAAATAAATTTTATTGATAAAAGTTCCAAGAATTATACAAAGTTTGAGGACAAGCGCGCTATAAACTGTGGTGCAAGTCTTTTCTTAATAGCAAACCCGATTTTTCTAAATACATATTCGTTTGAACTAGCAGTCATCACGTTACTATCCATTACCTTCTGCACTCTCTTTGGGAGCTCAACTGTTGTCGAGGCTAAAAATCCAAATGTGTCAAAGGCAAAAAAGATGAAACTATGTTGGTTAGCCTTACAAGTTCCATCATGTTTCTCCACCTTTGCTACTGCTGCATTGCTAGTTGCAAGCCCCACCTCAAAAATCCCAGCACCCAGCCCGACCATCGGAGATGCCCCTGTAACATCAACACATGCATGTTTGCCTTCAGACCAGTTGTAAACCAAAACATCAGCAGGACGTAATGTTGATCCTTCTTCCTTAGGATCTATAAGGAAGTTGTAACGCCCCAGGATTTCGTCCTCTCTCATGCCGGAACGTCGAGCAAAATACCGTTCGTTAATGTCAATATTGTCCCCCTTTAGTCACTGCGGATATTCAATAGTATAGGGCTTTAGATCAGGGTCCACCCATCTAGGACTTTTCCCCAAAAGGTCTTGACATTATTAGAGTATGGTTAAGCTCTATATACTACTAATACAACCACTTTCTTGGCAATATGGGACTAACACCAACTCATGGGTGTTACAATCCCACCACTTTAGAATAGAGTCATCTTCGGCTCTGCAGTACACTCAATACAATTACAAAATCTCCAACATTCTCCGCCAAGTGGATAAATTAGCTATTTTGGTCCACAAACTTTCACCAAATTTTCAATCGAGTCCACAAAGTTTTATCTGGACAATTTGATCCGCAAACTTTCATTTCGTTTGCAATTTGGTCTCAAATGATTAGAGTAGCATATATGGCTCATGACTTGACTTGAGACCAAATTGCAAACGAAATGAAAGTTTGCGGACCAAATTGACAAAATAAAACTTTGTGGACTCGATTGAAAATTTGGTGAAAGTTTGTGGACCAAAATAGCTAATTTATCCCGCCAAGTGAGACAAGTACTTGGCGCTCCCTGGGCATTTCCAGCATACTTCCCACCTACATCAGGATCCCTTCGTCGACTTTGATACTAACTAACGCCCTGAGATTTTGTCCTCGCTCATCCCAGAATGCCGACCACCATACCGTTCGCTAATGTCAATATTGTCCCCCTTTAGTCACTGCGGATATCCAGCAATAGAAAGTTTTAGAGGAGGGTCCACCCATCTGGGCTTTTTCCCCAAAAGGCCTTGACATTAGTCAGAGTATGGTTAAGCTCTATATACTACCAATACAACTACATCCTTGCCAATGTGGGACTAACACCAACTTATGGGAGTTACAATCCCACCACCTTAGAATAGAGCCGTCCTCGACTCTGCAGTACACTCAGTACAGTCACAAAATCTTCAACGTTCCCTGCCAAGTGAGACAAGTACTTGGCGCTCCCAGGGCCTTTCCACCGTACTTCCCACCTACAACAAGAACCATCGTCTGCTTTGATACCAACTGTAACACCCCGGGATTTTGTCCTCGCTCATCCTGGAATGCCGAGCACCATACCGCTCGCTAATGTCAATATTGTCCCCCTTTCGTCACTACGGATATCCAACAGTAGAAGATTTTTGAATATGGTCTACCCATCTGGGTTTTTTCCCTAAAAGTATGGTTAACCTTTATATACTACCAATACAACCACTTTCTTGGCAATGGGCGACTAACACCAACTCATGGGTGTTACAGAAGTTAACAGAAGCTTCCTTCTTAACCTGTACTCCAGCCTGCTGATAATGGATAAAGTTGTATCCAACTAATCAAAAGATAGATTTGTATGTTATTTTCCTTCTTGTGTCTGTAAATATTGGTTATCAATGCAGACAAGTAACAAGCAAGGGTCGTACCCACCTCGAAGGGGGAATTCTTAGCTCAAACACAATAGAAAACAATAACTTAAGAACACCACATGAACCAATTAATAAGATTAAGATTGATTCTACTTCCTACATGCAATTAAATAATTAAACTAATATTTAAAGTAATAATAGAAGATGAAAATAGATGGAAAGAAGATCTTATGATGAATAGGGGGAAAAGTTGGTATCTACAAACTAAACAATGCAAACATACATGCCATTCATTCATGTTCAATCTATAACAATTGATTAGTCAATTTTCAGCTATTTCAATTAATCATTAATGCGTTTAAAAATCAATTAGTCACTTCTCAGCTATTCCACTCAATTAAAATGGGATTCTCTTATATGTGCTATTGAATATGCTTCATTAATTAAACTGTTACCTCTCAGCTATTCAATTTAATTAACTCAACATATTAATTCATAAACAAACTGTCACCTCTCGGTTATTCAATTTAATTACAAAAGGGGTTTAATAAAAGAGATTAATTCTAGATATATGATAGTCACCTCTCAGCTATTCCATCACATATCTCTAATTAATCTAATACAACCACTATAGCTAGGTTTCCTATACTCTAACAATACTATTTAATAAACAGGGATAACAATAACATATAAATAATCAGGCTTACTTCATGTCGAGAATAGAAATAAACAAGCATTAAGAACTTTGAATCACAATGAACATAAAGAATAAACATGATGCATTATCTAGAGTGCTTCAACCATTTCCTCTAAACGGAACTTAGCTACTCATCCTTGATAATGAAACAATGGAATAAGTAAATAAATAACACAACATCATAAAGAAAAAGAGAATGGATTAATATTGAGAATAAAAAAATTGAATACAATAGAATGAGTTTAAGAGAAAGGATGAACTATCAACAATGAACTAGCCTAAACCCTAGCTACTACTTCTCTTTATATATAGAGAATACAAAGCATATTATTTGATCACAAATTTAGGTCAAATTCGTGGATGTTCCGCCAAACTTCATGAAAACTTAATTCTCTTAGACCTAAGTCGTAGCCTGGACGAAGACCTTCAGATAGACAACTCATGGGCCCAAATCAGAGTTCTGGATCTTTATATAGAGCATTTTTATGATTGGGCTTTAAATAAAGGCTTCAATAGAACTTTTGACTTGTGGGCTTCATTATAACTTGGTCCATGAAGATGACAGTATGGGGAACCTAAAAGGTAGGAACGAAACTTATCAAGAGCATATACTATGGCTAACAACTCTTTGTCAGTCGTAGTGTAATTACGTGGAGCATCATTAGGAGTTTTGCTAGCATAATACATGACATGGGGCTTACCATCTAGACGTCAACCTAAAACAGCCTCGACAACAAAGTTTGACGCATCGCACATCAGCTCAAAGGGTTTACTCCAATTAGATGGCCTAATGATTGGTGCAGTCGAGAGGGCGGTCTTAAGATTTTCAAAGGTGCATCCCTAAGCAATAAATTGGTTAAGGGGCGAGCTTTCTTTGAAAAATCTTGGATAAAGCGTCGATAGAATCCTGCATGGCCTAGAAAGGCTCGAATATCTCTAATAGACTTAGGAATAGACAAGGATATAAAACAAGATCTACTTAAGCTTTATCAACCTGGATACCCTCAGGAGAGACTACATGACCGAAAACTATTCCTTTTCTAACCATGAAATGACACTTTTCCCAGTTAAGCACCAAATTCTTCTCAATGCAACGCTGAAAAACCAAGGAAAGATGACTAAGACACTCTTTAAAAGACGAACCATATATGGAGAAGTCATCCATAAACACCTCCATAAATCGTTCAACCATATCACTAAAGATGTGTAACATACACCTCTGGAAGGTAGCAGGTGCATTACACAGACCGAAAGGCATACGAGCATAAACGAAAGTGCCGAAGGAATAGGTGAAAGTTGTCTTATCTTAATCTTCAGGGGCGATAGGAATCTGATTGTAACCGGAATAATTATCTAATAAACAATAAAAGGAATGACCTGCCAGGCGTTTCAACATCTGGTCTATGAAGGGAAGAGGAAAGTGATCCTTCTGGGTGACTGTATTAAGCTTTCTATAGTCGATACAAACATGCCACTTGGTTGGAACTCCAGTGGCGACTTGTTCGTTCTTATCATTGGTCATTACAATCATACCGGCCTTTTTAGAAACCAAATGAATAGGACTCACCCAGGGACTATCAGAAATGGGATAAATATAATCACACATGCATCTAAGAGTTTAAGAATTTCAGCTCCAACAACTTCTTTTGTAGTAGGATTAGGACGTCTCTGAGGTTCACGAGAAGTTTTAGCATCGTCTGCAAGATGAATACGGTGAGAACAAACAGAAGGACTAATGTCATGGATAGACCAGGCAATAACATAACGATGCTCTTGAATAACTTTTAGAAGCTGACACTCTTGTTCGGTAGTAAGAGATGAAGAAATGATAACAGGATGACTACCGTCCGAATCAAGACGGGTATATTTCAGCTCAGGAGGAAGAGGATTCAGAGTAACAGGAGGTGGAGTGATGGTCTCGACTTGGGACTCAGAATCAATGCAACAAACTGAATCAAGGGCCTCAGGGTCTTTAGGGTCAAAGATATAGGAACAAAATTAAGAAGAGCATTGGTTTGGGCAATAGATTGGTGGATGTCAAAGTAAACATTATGCATGGCAAGACAATGAACAACTGGATCTGCAGGGTAACAACTATGCACCATCTCATAAGGTAAAGAATCAAGAAGGCACACATCTTCAGATAAAGAAAAATCAGGGGGTTGTTGGCCAAGATTAAAAATATTTACTTCAACGGTCATAAAGCCAAAAGTGAGAACCATCGAACCATTCCGGTAGTTTATGAGAGCATTAGAGGTGGCAAAAATTGGGCGGCCAAGGATGATGGGAACCGAGTCATCCGTAGTAGGTTTAGTGTCCAACACCATAAAATCAACGGGATAATAAAAGTCGGACACTTTGACTAAGAGATCCTCAACTATTCCTCCAGGTACTTTCAATGATCTGTTGGCCAGTTGTAAAGACATGTTCGTGGGTTTTATGTTGTTTAGACCTAGACTGATGTATATGAAATAAGGCAAAAGATTGACACTCGCTCCCAGGTCTAACAAAGCTTTACCCATGAACTTCTCACCAAGCTTGCAGTGTATGGTTGGTTTTCCAGGGTCCTTGTATTTCACCACACCGTAGTGTTGGACAAGTGCAGAGAATTCTTCCGCAACAAACGCGTTTTTGGGCACATTTGATAACTATGAGGAAAAGTATGTTTTTGGGCAAATTGCAAACGAAATGAAAGTTTGCGGACCAAATTGACAAAATAAAACTTTGTGGACTCGTTTGAAAATTTGGTGAAAGTTTGTGGACCAAAATAGCTAATTTATCCCGCCAAGTGAGACAAGTACTTGGCGCTCCCTGGGCCTTTCCAGCATACTTCCCAACTACATCAGGATCCCTTCGTCGACTTTGATACTAACTAACGCCCTGAGATTTTATCCTCGCTCATCCCAGAATGCCGAGCACCATACCGTTCGCTAATGTCAATATTGCCCCCCCTTTAGTCACTGCAGATATCCAGCAATAGAAAGTTTTAGACGAGGGTCCACCCATCTAGGCTTTTTCCCCAAAAGGCCTTGACATTAGTCAGAGTATGGTTAAGCTCTATATACTACCAATACAACTACATCCTTGGCAATGTGGGACTAACACCAACTTATGGGAGTTACAATCCCACCACCTTAGAATAGAGCCGTCCTCGACTCTGCAGTACACTCAGTACAGTCACAAAATCTTCAACGTTCCCTGCCAAGTGAGACAAGTACTTGGCGCTCCCAGGGCCTTTCCACCGTACTTCCCACCTACAACAAGAACCATCGTCGGCTTTGATACCAACTGTAACACCCCGGGATTTTGTCCTCGCTCATCCTGGAATGCCGAGCACCATACCGCTCGCTAATGTCAATATTGTCCCCCTTTCGTCACTACGGATATCCAACAGTAGAAGATTTTTGAATATGGTCTACCCATCTGGGTTTTTCCCCTAAAAGTATGGTTAACCTTTATATACTACCAATACAACCACTTTCTTGGCAATGGGCGACTAACACCAACTCATGGGTGTTACAGAAGTTAACAGAAGCTTCCTTCTTAACCTGTACTCCAGCCTGCTGATAATGGATAAAGTTGTATCCAACTAATCAAAAGATAGATTTGTATGTTATTTTCCTTCTTGTGTCTGTAAATATTGGTTATCAATGCAGACAAGTAACAAGCAAGGGTCGTACCCATCTCGAAGGGGGAATTCTTAGCTCAAACACAATAGAAAACAATAACTTAAGAACACCACATGAACCAATTAATGAGATTGAGATTGGTTCTACTTCCTACAGTTAATTAAATAATTAAACTAATACTTAAACTAATAATAGAAGATGGAAAGAGATGGAAAGAATCTAAATTAAAATCTACAAAGGGTGCATAATTTGACTAGGATTAAATTTGTATGACTGGGATTAATATTTAGTGTGACTAGGATTAATATCTATGATTAAGTCTGATTAGGACTAATACTCCCAAAACCTTAATCGTCAAGTCAGTTTGCTAAACCTTAATCTCTTCCATCTACATCATCATCCTCTTCGTTTTCAATGTTCTCGCCTTCAAGGTCTTTCTTCTTAAATCACAGTCGTTCTCCTTCTGAAATTGCAATCTTCTCTCCCAATTTTTCTGTTTGGATTTTGAAATTTTAACCGTTGAATTTTTCTGATTGGATTTTGCAGCATCATTGGTTGTTCTTAACCTGCTTGAATTCAAGACCAACACCATCAATTTCTTCTTAGTCGTCTTTCTTCTTCAACGGTAAGTACCCAATCAAGTTGCAGTCAAACAACAAAGGTTTATATTTGTATTTCGTTCTTTGTTTTCCCACACATCTTTAAATGGTTTATAATTCAACAATTGTTCTTATTTTGCAGTCAATTCAATTCTATATAAACTAAACTATTAGTTTTGATCCTGTATTACAATCACAATTATTGACTATAAATAAGGATTCAGTTTAAGCATTTGCTAATCCAATTAAATCCTAATACAGATTATGCTATATATTTTATATGTTCTTAGGGACCAGAGTGCAGAAATGGAACTCGATGGATTGAGACTGCAACAGTGTCTAAGTTGCAGAATATTCTGAACAATATCTATCCCCAAGTGTCAAATCATATCATCAACAACAATTTTGTTTCGAAATCAAAGTAGGTTTAGGTAACACGAAAATAAGTAGGACTAAGGTGGGGGGTTCGGTATCGTATTAATACTGACAGTGGTTCAGTTTTACCACCGAAAGGAAGGAAGAAAAACAAAGTGAATGAATGATGGAGTAATCATCATGTCAACACTTAATTTATGTAGTGTAGCTAGGTAGCTTGGGTTGGGAGACATGTTTGTCCCTCTCTTCAAGTACTCCTGCATTTGCACTGCAGTCAAATTATGCCCGTCCATCGCAATGAATTCTTCATCTGCCATCCCAATCTTATTACTTTTAAAGTTTCAATGTCTTAGGAACATCTCATGACATTATAGCATAATGAAGCTTTAATAGTTATCACTAAAATACACTCCAAATTTTGTGTCTAGAGTTGCTTTGCTACATCTCAAACTAATTGCAGAGAAATTCCGATCGATTTGGATTAAACGATCGGATTTTATAGAAATCTCTCCTTATTAAAGCATACTACCATACATAAGTGAACCCCAAGGAAATACAGGAGACTTGCATCACTACGCGCTAAAAGAAATGTGGGTCAACTGCTGTTGCTCCAGAAAAATTAATTAGTTTATCACCTACATGTAGCATTAATCAGTGTACCTAACCTACATGTAACATAGCAAACATGGAACCCTTACCCTCTACCAACGCATCCTGGCTATGGCCAACCTACACAGCCAGTGTTCTCTCCAGGCCAAAGCTGTCTTTAAATTTCAACACATCCAAATTATATTATTTCGTTGGATACCTATATGTGGGACATCAGTAATTCCAGTTCATAAAATAGAACTGAACTATTAGTTTTAATGATTGCCATGGCCACTCTGATCGAATACATATTTTCTCCTCTTAATGGCCACTCTCTACCCATTGCTTTGTCTTGAAGCAGTATTACGAAAATGGATAACTGAATTGGTCTCTAAAAAGAAAAATTTCAATGACCTTTGTGTATGGAATTGTGGCAGAGAGTGATTGTGTAGATAACTTCGTTACGAATTAGTATGGGGCCCGATAAGCCATATAAAATTAAAATTTTATTCAGGTTCTTAGTTTAGGTCTATTGTGCTTCGTGTGGGGGTAAAGCAAGAAAATTTTGACATATGGTCCCCTGTTATAAGGTGTCACTTCTGTAATTGTAGTCGTTTAATTTTTAATCTGCTCTACTAAAGTAATTCTGTTTATCTCAAATAATTATTAATTCTAAAACTATTTTTCTCCTCTCTTCTCTTCATCAACCTCACAACTCGAATTGGCTGGGGTTTGTTCAACAACTATATCTATCAATTCAACAACTAATTAGGATTTCTTCTAATTGAGGTAAACATAATTTGTTATATTCATCATTTTTTTTATTTAGTGTAACTCTCTTTTTAGATTATTTCTCTCTTATATTTGATTGACATTCCTGTACCTACATCCGGCATAGCATATTACCAGCTACAGTCTGTTGATTATTTATGGATTATTCCTATCATTCAATCCTCTATTGATTTAAGTAATTTACGTACAACAATTCATGGTTTTAATTTCAGGAATGAATACCGGAAAAGGAAATTCTTCTAACAATGGATGTTCAGGAGTCCGCATAAAAGTAGAACAGTAAGTGTATAATTATATATACTATGATATATAATACTAATTATTGCGTAATGTTATATAACTATTTTTATTTCTTAGGGAAACCATTGCAGAAGTTAACATCGTGTCATTGTCTAAAGCTCAGATAGCACGACGCAGACGAAGAGAAAAAGAACGTGCTAAACAAAAGTGAGTAATTTTTACATTTTTAAATGAATTACCTTATTAATAATGATATCAACTCATTTACTAATATCAAAAATGTAGGGGTTTATTAAATTCCAGCAACAATAAAACACCAACCAAAAGTATAGCACGAGAAATCAGTGCAGGAAATAACATCGTGTTATTGTCCAATTACCAAATAGCACAACGCAAACGAAGAGAAAATGAACGATAAGGACAAAAGTGAGTTAATTTTTTATTTAAAACTTACACTCTTTCCTCTATTTTTGATAGATTCATATTGACAAAATTGATAGAAACACAATATAATTCTTCTTTACTATTCAAACATATAGGATTTTATTATCTAATAAAAGACAATGCGTCAACAAGGATGTTCCTCAAGTAGAGTAAGTATATATTCTGTTAGGACTACGTGTTTATTTATTCAAAGTGTTATATCAGTAGAGTGTGGAGTTTGAATTTTTTTTTTTCTTAAAATATTTAGTATTCCGTTATCCAATATAACACAATGTGGCAAAGAGGATGTTCTCCCAACAGTTTCTAACAATAATGATGGCACATTGCCAGAGATAATTGAAACAGAGTAAGTATTTATTTTTTAAACACTGAGTATTTTATTACTGTTATGGAGTATAATTCTTCCTTACTATTCAAACATATAGGATTTTATTGTCCAATAAAAGACAACGCATCAACAAGGATGTCCCTCCAACCAATCCTACCATATTGCGAGCAACAAATCAAGAAGAGTAAGTATATATTCTGTTACTATGATTATTTAACTAAAATGGTTATATAAATGAGGTCTGAATTTTTTTATTGTTAACAAATTTAGGATTTCATTATCTATTGTAACGCATTGCGGCAAAGAAGATGTTCCTCTAACAGTTTCTAACAATAATGATGCCACATTGCCAGAGATAATTGAAACAAAGTAAGTATTTATTTCTTAAACACTGAGTATTTTATTACTGTTTGAAAAAGTTTTAAAATATAGTATTATTTTACTAAAGGCAATGCATGCAAGAAGAAAACCTTGAAGGGCTAAGCAAGCAACAAACCAGTCAACGAAAAAGAAGAGAGAGAGAACGTTCTGTTGGGAATTTCAAAAAACAAAACACAACGCCGAATAAAGAATGGAATGCAAAGTACGTATAATTGTATTGGCCATAGCAATAATATAAACTTATATTTTAAAGAAATTTACAAATGTTTCATTACAAATTTACAAAGAATGAGTAGAGAGATTGAGAATGAACGAATGGTCCGGCTGGAACAGGAAAAACGTTCGTCTATAATACTGTAGCAGATACATTGAGAAGTGAAGGTCATATTATGATAATGGTTGCTTCATCAGGAATTGCATCTTTATTATTGACAGGAGGAAGAACAGCTCATTCTACATTCAAAATTCCATTTGAAGTTCTAGACGACTCCGTTTGTTCAGTCACAAAGCAAACAATCTATGCAGAATTATTCAAGAGAGCGAAACTGATTATATGGGATGAAATACCAATGCAACATAGGTTCTGCGTGGAAGCTGTTGATCGTACACTAAGGGATATTCGTGAAATTAAAGAACCGTTTGGAGGAGTTACAGTTGTTCTGGGCAGTGACTTCAAACAGACTCTCCCTGTCATTACTAAAGGAACTAGACAAGAAATTGTTCGTGCATGTCTAACAAACTCACATTTGTGGAGTGGTGTTAGACTCTTAACTTTGGTTAAAAATATGCGACTGAACAGTAATGATACTAAAAATGTCAAGTTCGCAGATTATTTGATTGAGGTAATTTTTAAATTTCAACAATATTTGTTATTTTCATATCTAGGTTATTTTTAAATTTCAACAATAGTTGTTATGTTTATATCTACATTTAAACCTTTGCTTATTATACCCTTAATATTATAATTTATAGATAGGAACAAATCCTAAAGAAGATGTGGAATTGCCTTCAGAGATCAAAAGGTGTAAGAGTACCATGGATCTTTTGTTTAAAGTTTACCCCAATCTGAATGTGGAAGAGGTAGCTACTGAGACCTACTTGCAAGAACGATTTATTCTCTCTGATCGCAATGATGATGTAGCTACTCTTAATGAATTAGCAAGAAATCATTTTCCCGGTGAATTACATGAGTACCTAGCTGCTGATAAAGCCATTGAAGATGATCAACCAATCGAGAATAGGGGAAACAGTATATCAAACGAGAATATGCAAGCACTGGAACCACCGAGTCTTCCACCATTCAAACTCCAACTTAAAGTTGGTTGTCCAATAATGTTGCTACGGAACCTTCAACTGAGAGATGGTTTATGTAATGGAACGTGTCTAATGGTTGTCCAGTTTGCTACAAGAGTTATAGAAGCAAAGATACTTAATGGTAGCCATTCTGGAAATTATGTATTCATACCACGTATAACTCTTCAACCATCTGTTTCAGAAACGCCTTTCCAAATGGCACGACGACAATTCCCAGTTCGATTGGCATTTGCAATGACTATTAATAAGTCACAAGGACAATCAGTTAAGTATGTGGGTATAGACTTGCGAAACCATGTCTTCAGTCATGGCCAATTATATGTGGCATTATCAAGGTGTACTTCTTCCAATCGAATATCTGTTCTCCTAGGGAATGAAGATGATGACAAAACAACCAATGTTATTTATCTTGAAGTTCTTCTCTAATTGATTACATGTATGACCAGATTACTCATTCGTAAAGTACTATTTTCCTCAAGTTTATTACGTATTCTATCTCTCATTTCTATTTAAATCTTTCTCCAAATTCTGGTTTGATGACTTTAGAATTTAGATTCTTGCAATGGCATTATAAGATTCATCTGACAGAGTAGAAAATACATTCTGTTTTATTTAGCTATTATTACTCCTTGCAGATTTTGTTGGTGTATTTGTAACTCTCAATTTCGTTTATGCAGGGGTACTTGAACTTTCTTTGACACGACACTCAGGTTTGTATTGTTGTTATTTATTCAATACTTGGGTACTTGATCGGAGGCTGGATTAGGGTATGCTTTAATGTTGTGTTGGTGCTGACAGTGATGATGTTGATGCTGACAGTGACGCTAATTGCGGTGCTGACATTGACAGTTATGCTGCTGACAATGATGCTTATAGCAATGCTGATGCTGACAGTGATTGTTATCACAGAGCTGGCAATGATGGCGATGATCCTGACAATGAAACTGATAGTAGCACTGATAGTGAGTAGGGAAGTGAAGCTGATAGTGTGATTATAGTGAAGCTGAAAGGAAGGAAAAAAAATATGATAATGTTACTTGGAGGCCTTTGTAATGCAAAGTCACCAACAATATTGGCCCCATTGTTTGCTTTGGTAGTCTGTCTGTAGGAAGTCGTAAAAAAGGAGTATGTTGTTGATATATGGAAGTAAGACTGTAAACCTAGCGTCCTTCTATAATATGCTTGCACAAAGATAACTCTATTTGACTTGATTCACAGCGAATGTTTTTGGAGAAACGGTTTATTAATCTGTGTGGCTCTATGATTCACTGTTGTTCACTAGCTGTGTGGCTCTATGATTCACATGTTTCAGGTACTGGTTATCAGTTGCTGCTCAGCCTTCTGATCCTGTCCGACGCATTCTTTCCAGGGCAGGGGTGTTTCCTCCAATTGATTTATTGACTGGGTGCATTGTCACCCCCGCAAAAAGTACCGATCCTGATCAATTGAACGACATCAAAGGCGATGAAAATGATTCGAGTGAAGATCCACCAAATGCGTTGAATCAGAGTACTGACTGCGCTCTTTGGTGCAATATTGGTGTTCAATTCCCTAAGGCAGATTTCAACTAAAACCCAAGGTTTTAAAGATTCACTTGGCAGGCGTATTTTTCTTCTGTTACTGTCAGATGTGTTTGATTTTGATATTATTGATTCGAAATGCGACCGAAAATCTTTCAGAACAAATTATGACTATTTGTTGTATAATGTATACTGCTATGTACAAACGATGCACAACCATTGGCTATATAATTGAAGTTAACTTCCTCCACAGATAATGTCCCTTTACTGTAGTCATCGCTATATAATTGAAGTCCTCTTATTTACTGATCGTATTAACAAAACTCGCAACAGAGTTATATAGCAGCAGAGAATCAACACAAAAGAAACCTAGGAACTAATGCTACGACCAAAGCTTTCATAAGTTGGTTCAGGACAGGATATAATATATCAATTTCGTCAGCCTTAGTCCTCAATTTACAACAGCAAATGGAAAGGAAAAACCTACTTCTTCAGATACAGTTGTCAGCCTAGGATGTGCATAACGCGATGAATTTTTGGGGGATGTAAATTCTTCAGCTTCGGATCCTAACTCAGCAGTAGATATGTCGCCTCCTTTTATCTGCTTGAACAAAAGCAATGATATTAAAACAGAGATGGATAATTCTCAAGTTAAATTAGACAAATGTAAACTGAAGCTTAGTTGCCACCCAAAAATTCAGGCAATTCACTGGAGATGATCCAAAATATTCCAGAAGTTTGTAAAAAAGTCAAATACAAACATAATAAATGGATCTCACAACAATACACAAGTAACAAATTTAAAACATATCAAATATATACAGGAGTATGTTTTATCTTTTATGTAAACTTTGTATATTTTCACTTTGCAAAAAAATATCAGACGATCTAACCCCAGCATTATATGTTTATACATCACTAGAAAAATAACCCACATAGTCCGCACATGATATATGGAAGTCCAAAAAAAATACAATACATTAAAAACCCTAAACTAAAACAAAAAATACTATAAAACTACAAGTAACCCGGCTTGCCAATAATAATAAAAAAAATCATTCAAAAACTTAGAAGAAAAAATACAATGTTGATCAACTACCTTCGAGATTTAATATGCAATATCATCTTCTTCTTTTATAAGCCAAAAAAAAACTCTTCGTCTATGGTGAAGAAATACTGCAAATCAAGCTATCCTAAACAACATGAGCATGGATACAAGACAACACTTGATCTAGATGGTTATCCAGTATATAGAAAGAGTAACAAAGGTATATATTAACTAAACTGTAACACATACTTCATACGAAATATGTATTTAAGATTCTAATTATATGAATTTCTATCACACATCAACAACTTCATACCAATTATGTATTCAAGATTTTCTCAACTAATATATTACAATTTTATGTGAGTTTCTCCAAACAGGAATACCACCAAGAGCAAATAAAACAACCTCAATGGATATGGCAAAAGATATAGAAAAATATTACCAACACCAGTCGAAAAAGAATCCCTCTTTTTGTTTGGAAACATCCAATTTCTACAAAAAATATGTCGAATGTAAGAAAAATAATTATTCATGCTATATTACTTCTACTTCAAATTTTAGTTTATATTTTAATTTTTTTTTTCTTACAGTTATTCTTCAACATGAAAAGTCGATACCAAATGAAGACAACGAATTGATGCTACAAGAAGAAGAATGAAGTTAGCTATTGATTCCTTTCACCCATTGCAGACATATATTTAGGTAAGTCTATTGACATGTTTGGTCATTACCTTTGAAGACATAATTACCTGTTAGCATAATTAACCAAACCCTTACCATTATTATTATTATTATTATTATTTTTTTGTAGGTTCAAAATATTAAAAAGAAAATTGACGTATGTCATTGACTCCAAAGAAGCAGATGAGGTTATGGAGCTATTCTTCGAAGAAAAACCAAAAAGAACAAAAAGATATGAACAAAGAGTAAGATAGAAACAGTCATTGGAAAGAACATACAGATACTACATAAGATAAGTCAAACGTCAAAATAGAGAATTACAACAACAATGGGAAGATCAACAACAATGATATAATTTATTTTTATTATTTCGAGAAAATCATAAATATTATTATCTAAGGTAGTATTTCAATAGAACAACAATGAAGACTGCAATTTATTGATATGTTATTATTTTTTCGAGGTAAATTATTGTCACAAATTTTTTTATTAAAGAATTTCTTAAAGAAATTGGTTGTTGATTTCTTCATACAATATGTGATTTTTATTTTTATTACTGTAATACACATGATTATCTGTTTTAGAAGAATAGATATTTTTAAGAGTTTTAATATATTAATTTTTAATATCTCAATATTGAGTTAGAATAATATTTTTAATATAACTATCTTCAAATTATTAATGGTAGTCGTGGCAGCGCCATGGGTTTTACTAGTATCTTATGATGAATAAGGGGAAGAGTTAGTATCCACGAACTAAACAATGCAAACATACATGCCATTCATTCATGTTCAATCTATAACAATTAATTAGTCACCTCTCAGCTATTCTAATTAATCATTAATGCCTTTAATAATCAAGTAGTCCTCAACTATTCCACTCAATTAAAATGAGATTCTCTTATATGTGCTATTGAATATGCTTCATTAATTAATCCCACCTCTCAGCTATTCAATTTAATTAACTCAACATATTAATTCAAAAATAAACCGTCACCTCTCGGTTATTCAATTTGATTACAAAAGGGGTTCAATAAAAGAGATTAATTCTAGATATATGATAGTCACCTCTTAGCTATTCCATCACATATCTCTAATTAATCTAATACAACCATTATAGCTAGGTCTCCTTATACTCTAATAATAGTATTTAATCAACATGAACAAGAATAACACATAAATAATCATGCTTACTTCATGTCGCGAATAGAAATAAACAAGCATTAAGAACTTTGAATCACAATGAACATAAAGAATAAACATGGTGCTTTTGCATTATCTAGAGTGCTTCAACCATTCCCCCTAAAGGGAACTTAGCTACTCCTCATTGATAATGACACCATGGAATAAGTAAATAAATAACACAACATCATAAAGAAAAAGAAAAAAGATTAATATTGAGAATAGGAAGATTGAATACAAAAGAATGAGTTCAAGAGAAAGGATGAACTATCAACTATGAACTAGCCTAAACCCTAGCTATTACTTCTCTTTATATAGCGAATACAAAGCATATTACTTGCTCACAAACTTAGGTCAAATTCGTGGCTGCTACTGCAGACCTTCTAAAAAGAGCAAGACTTCATGAAAACCTAATTCTCTTGGGCCTAAGTTGTAGCCTGGACCAAGATAGACAGCTTATGGGCCCAAATCAGAGTTTTGGATCTTCATATAGAGCATTTTTAAGATTGGGCTTCAAATAAAGGTTTTAATAGAACTTTTGACTTGTGGGCTTCATTATAACTTGGATTGAGCTGGGATTTGGAGCACCCTCCTTGGACATAAAGTCAAGTCCATAGAACCAGTCCACGTGGTGCCCTCAACAGGTCTGTCGGTGCAAATTGCAATTCTTCTTTCTTGTGCAAATAACATTATTTTAATGGTTTTTCTTGGCTTTTGGCGGGCTTTGACACAATATTCACATTTTGGCTCATGAAACCTACACAAATGACAAGAAAACACTAATCAATAGATATAACACAATAATATAAGGTAAGTGCTATGAAAACAAGGTGCTATTTGGGGGATAAATATACATTTTTGAGGACTTATCACCCACCATAACACATCACACAAGATATCTATAACGTGGCCATGCCTATATTTGAAGCCAAGATAATGCTTATAATGAGTCGCATGTTCTCCGAAAGCATCAAGTCTGCTCTTCTTGCATACTGAATAAAGCTAACCATCTGTATATAAAGGGATCATCAACCCATAATGAAGAATGGCATGGTATTCAACAGGTATCATGCGTTGTCCTAGCTCTTCCATTGGGATAACAAGGAGGAAATCTTTGGCATGTTCCGACTGCACACATCCAATCACGGTCTTCTGCCTAGCTGACAACTAAAATTCCCTCTTAAGACCTAAACTAATCTTGTTGTGGTATGCTTTCGCCAAGACATGCAGGGGTCTGAAGGGGACGGTAGCAGTTGGAGCAAGATTACCGAGATCAAATAGAAAGATGTAAACTAACAATGACATTATCAAAATCTTACCCATAGGTATAGTCTCACAACCTCGAAGATTGTGGTCTTGAAGATACTTGGTTTGAGTACGTGAAGCTACGAAGGAAAACTTCATAACATCAATGGCACAATAGATACCAAGTCCACCCAGACGTAATGAAAGGGTTGCCATACGCCATTGTAGATCACCAAAACCAGGCCCATCAGAAACCACAATATTCTGAAGGGCTACACGAAGCTTGAGGTCAAATCATTCAGCTATATCCTAAACATAATCTGGGGGGAAGTATGAAGAGCAAATGTGAGTTTAGATAATCCCATACAAGAACACAAAGGTGCCAACTCACATTGCGGATCCTTTAGCTGTGGTAATAGATTCATAGGCTGAAGTGTTTTATCCACTCGTTGACAACATTACCCACAATAAAGGATGAATCAATACTTACTACCCCTCCAAGCAACTTAACCCCTTGTTGAGGACATGATTACTGATATAGATGTTTTGACCCCTCTAATCAAAATATTGTATTTTTAAGGTGAAGTTCCTTCTTGTGCATGTATAAATTGAAGATCAAAGTAGACAAGTAACAAGCAAGGGTCGTACCCACCTCAGAGGGGGAGATCTTAGCTCAAACACAATAGAAAACAATGGTTAAGAAACACCAAGGGAATCAATAATAAGATTGGAGATTGATTCTACTTCCTACAGGCAATAATAAATAATAAATCCTAACTTAAGAATATGGAAGATATGAAAAGAAGATATATAATGACATAGGGGGAATAATTGGTATCCACAAACTAGATCATGCAATCATAACATGTTGTTCCTCATGTTCAATCTATAATAACTAATTAGTCACCTCTCAGCTATTCCAACTAGTTATTAATACCTATAATAATCAAGTAGTCACCTCTCAGCTATTCCACCTAATTAAAACGGGATTCTCTTATGCATGCTATTGAATATGTTTCATTAATTAAATCCTCACCTCTCAGCTATTGAATCTAACTAACTCAACATATTATTCATAACTAAATCATCACCTCTCAGCTATTTGATTTAATCACAAAAGGGTTCCAATAAAAGATTAAATATAATCACCTCTCAGCTATTTCACTACACATCTACAATAAATATAAATACTACAATTAAAAGCTAGGTCTCCCTAAACCCTAACAATAATATTTTAACATCATGGATAGCAATAGCATACAAATAATCATACTTACCTCATACTGCAGATAGAAGCAAATAAGCATTAAGAACTTTGAATCACAATAAACAAGAGAAATAAACATGATACTTTTACATCACCTAGAAAGCTTCCACCATCCCCCCATGAAGAATTAGCTACTCATACTCAAGGAACAAATAAATAAATCATAAAACATCATAATAGAAAATAATGGATTGATATTGAATTGAATACAATGAAGAAGAAGATCAACTCTTCTTCAATGGATCTTAAAGTGGAGGCTAAAAGATTAGCTTAGCTAAAAAATAATAAACCCTAGTTACAACTTCTCTTATATAGATATTACAAAGTAGAATACTTGCATGCAAAGACTTCCAAACTTGGTGAAATTCGTGGCTGCTGCTGTTGGTCTCCTAGAGGGATTAGGCAATCAGCAAAACATATTTCTCTTGGGCTTGAATTGTAGCTTGGGCCAAGACCTTCAGCTTGATAGCTCATGGGCCCTAATCGGACTTCTGGATCTTCTTGTGGCTTTTTAAGATTAAGACCCAAAATAGAAATTCAGGTCAACGAAAGTCAACAGATTTGACCAAAGTCAGTAAGGTCCAAAAGTTGACCGAAAGTCAACAGAAGTCAACCAAGTCAGCAATTGACCGAAAAGTCAACCAAAGTCAAAGTTGACCGAAAAGATAAGTCAACAGGGTTGACCAGAGTTGACCGCGGGGTGCCCTTAGCAGATTTTGTGGGTGCAAATATCCATTCTTCTTCCCTTGTGCCAATAACACCTTTTTGCTTGTTTTTCTCGACTTTTTGCGGGCTTTTACACAATATTCGCATTTCGGCTCATGAAACCTACACAAAAGACAAGAAAACACTAATCAATAGATATAATGCAATAATATAAGCTAAGTGCTAGACAAACAAAGTGTTATTCGGGGGATAAATATACACTTTTGAGGTCCGATCAAATACCCCCAAACAATACTTTGCTTGTCCTCAAGGAAAGATGAGAAGAAAGAATAAGGAACTCAAAAGAGGAGTATAACTAAGGTGATTGTATTAACCATATGCATCAAGGCTTTTAACCACAAGGGTTTCCCAGGTGGAGTTGTTATAGTCTCCTGAGGGTTTTTCCAGAGAAGATACCCACAAACTTACTACAATGACTAATCCAAGAATATAATTTTCTACCATGTACCTCAGAATTGGTCATATCAAGAATAATGATAAGTATTGTAAAACCGTTCATATGAGATAATATACTACCAATGCATGAATAAGATATGAAATATAAACCAAGCATAACGGTCTCAAATGCATCGAGTACAGACATGTACCCATACTACAACGGGTCTTAAGTTACCTTTGGAAATGTCGTTTTGACTTCTGCCTCAAAGTCATACACTCAGAAATAAAATCACTTAGAGATGGTGTTTATCATTTTACCTCTATGTGAGGAAAGAAGATGGACAATCATCTCACATATATCAATAAGAACAGACTGGTGTAATGGAATGAACTTAGTCTCAAAGAATGAAAATATTAGCCTTGGTTGAGATGTCGGGTTTTTCACCTTAACACCTTAAAATATAGAGTTCTTATCAAACCAATTAAATATATACTCCTAACAAGTAGATCATGTAAATACCTTCATATATCAAAGAATAGAAAAAAAAAATTCACATTTTAATAAATCCAAGCTTACACTATATACATGTACATATGTCCTCAAGATGTTAAACATATATCTCTTTTGATCAATTAATAACATTTTGACATTAAGATAACAGATGATCTATAAGTTAAAAAGAAACAAAGAAAGCAAATCAAATATATATATTTTGTTTCATATACCTCATGATGTCATACATGAAATTACTCAAGTCGCAGTGGCTACTCGTTCAAAATTTAATTACCTAGCAATCAAAACTCGATACACGATCATTACTTATTCTCGTACGCAACCAGTAAGAAGAAGAAAAAAAATCATACAATATGTGTCTTAACTGATACTCCCCTATTAATATAGTTTTTAATATCTTATTCTTTCTAACCACCATAATAATAATGACAACCTAATCACACATCAAATCTAGTAATTTATTTGGAATCTAACCATTATTATCAACATGTATGATCATTAAATTTTATGTAATTCAAGTAAACATGTCTCCCACAATATTCAACAATACTAGAGCCATTAATACCTATTTGCTAATGTAATCATAGATTCTTTATCTTGTAATAAAACTGTTATACACGTAGAAAATGCTAAATTTAAGAATAGCAGTAAGAAATATATAATATTTGAAACAAATATATATAGAAACTACTGTAAAACTTTCATTCAAAAATAATATTTACAAGGTGTCTGTTTGATCGCTCAAAGCATGATATATCACATCAATCGTTACTCATGGTGTGTTACCTTAACTATTTATTATTTTAGAACTACTAATCCATTTAAGTTGAAATTTTGTCACAAGTAAGAGAACACATAGAGAACATTATCATAAAAGTTTCAAAGTAGAACAATAGAGGAAAATACATTTTACAATGTGTTGAACCTATATGTAGCAGTTTAGAAAAAAATAAACTGTAATAAAGGTGTACAAAATAATTTGGTTCTCTCTAACCAAACATCAGAATGGTTTGAAATTTTTATATGATCAACAATAGTCTACATGAAGTATGCATTAAAATTTTCAAAAATTTACGATAATGGTACGATTGATTTTTAACTCCATTTCTGTATTAATTCAAAAGTGTCATAAAACTCATATATACAAAACAATTACACATTAAAAGTAGCATGCAAACGACTGTAGTGATCTTTCATCAGGTAAGCATTATATCATATTAATTACGAACATTCAAATGACTCATTTTACCCAATACAACCATATATCTATAATAATTGCACATGATCTCAAAAGACAAGTTATATCTACATCACAACAACAACAAAGTCTACTACATATCAAGAATAACTCTATAGAAAAGAGATAGAAACCGAACCCCAACTAACGATATATAACATAACTTTACTGTACCTATTATCAAAGGATCAAATATCTGCCATATCATCAATTCTACTCACCCAAAATTTAATATTATCTAAATAATTCAAAGATAAAAAGAATCGCTCCCTAGAGAATTTAACATCCAAAGATTTTCATCTAGATTTCTGAACTATGGTACTACAAGTTTGTTCTCGGTTGTATACAATTAAAATTTACATTAGAAAAACATATATCAGATGAATCAAACAAAAATTAACCCTTCTCAGTGGCATCTAAGAGTTACACATAGTACGAGTACGATTCTTCTAAATAATAAACAAAATGATGATCTATATATGAACTCAACAAAATTTAAATCTGTAAACTAAGATTATCCATGAGACACTTCAAGGTTACACTTCAACAAACACATTAACCATACTTCAAAATACACAAAACAAGTCAATAGTGTATACGAAGTATACATACCTCAAAAGAATCAACCTAATTATATAACAAAATCGAATCACATCATCCATCACAGCTTTTAAAGAAGCAAACAATCATAGTCCGAAACATAAAAGATTTCTCAAACATGACAAACAAAGCACACGTCAAAATCAAAATCAAATAGAAATCTCAAGTACTTTTATCGTTTGGATTTTTCTTCACTATATTTTAGTTAACATTTTTATTGTACCTGGTTTATGAGTTAAAAATTGTTGCGACCTGGGTTTATTTTATTTTTTTTAAATTCGGGTCATGACATTTCTTGGTATCAGAGCCGACGACGGGTCGCCTGTTGCAGGTGGGAAGTACGCTGGAAAGGCCCAGGGAGCGCTAGGTACTTGTCTCATTTGGCAGGGAACGTCGGAGATTTTGGGACTGTACTGAGTGTACTGCAGAGCCGAGGGCGGCTCTATTTCTAAGGTGGTGAGATTGTAACACCCATGAGTTGGTGTTAGTCCCACATTGCCAAGGAAGTGGTTGTATTAGTAGTATATAGAGCTAAACCATACTCTAACTAATGTCAAGGCCTTTTGGCGTAAACCACATGGGTGGGCCCTGATCCGAAACCCTCTACTACTGGATATCCGCAGTGACTAAAGGGGGACAATATTGACATTAGCGAGCGGTATGGTGCTCGACACACCGGGATGAGCGAGGACGAAATCCCGGGGTCGTTACAGGGACAGGCGAGTTGTAAGTTCGTGGAGGGTCCACAATCTCACGGGCTGGCTTCTTCGGCTTAGAGGTGGTCGCCTCATTGGCCGGAGCTTTAGGTGGGGCAACAGGTGCAGAGGTTATCGGGGTCATAATGTTGGGACTCGGTGTATAATTATTTGATTATCTACTTGTTTTTCTGACCTAAGGGTGGAAACCGATTTTACTTCAGCAAGCGGTATAGACGGATTTGCAGTATCCGTAACCAAGGCAACTTCCTTGCCTTTGGGATTCGGGATGGATTGTCCCGGAAATCTACCTTTTTCATCAAGTTTTTGTTCAATCATCTGGATGGCTTGGGCATTTGACTCAATAGACGCCTAGGTCTGTTGAATGAAACGAGCAAGCACATCCTCAAGGGAGGTCTTAGGTTGTGCAGATTGATTAGTTGGCACATGGTCCCTGGAACCACTCATTTGATGAGCATTGTTTGAATAAAGGGGGACCGGTGCCCTGTTCTGATTATCAGTGTTACCAACATACGGGGCATTGCTATGTTGCCCATAAGAGTTATTAAAACCAGGGGGAGCCGCATAATTATTATTGGAATAAGAAAGCTTGGAGTGGTCCATGTATGAGTACGTGGCATTGCCCTTAGTAAAGTTAGTTCTCCTGGCGTAGTTAAACGCACAGGCCCTCAGTTTTTGGTGAATTATTAAGGAGAGTGCAAAATTTGGCAGTATGGGTTTGGTCATGACAAGCATCACATGAGAGAGTGGAGGCACTCATAACAGTTGATGGGGGCTTTAAGGACACCTCAAGTGCTTCCACCTTTTTTACTAAACCATGAAGTAAATTTTGAAGCTCAGAGAAAGGTTTGACATCATATAGACCTCTAGGTTTTTCAATTAAGTCTTGGGTAGTGTTTCTTGGGGTTTGTCCAGGTAAGTCCATTGCTGGCTATTAATGGCAATCTTTTCAAGGAAAGCCAGAGCCTTGGCGGTGAAATAATCAAGGAAATCTCCACCGCTCATGCTTTCAACCGTGTTTCTAGTCATAGTATTAAGGCCTCTATATAGAATCCTAACTTTTTCAGTGTCATCCACTTTATGGTGTGGACACCGAAAAAATAGGTCTTGAAACCTCTCCCATGCATCAAAGAATACCTCGCCTTCTTTTTGCCGGAAACTTCTTATTGCATCAACTATGTCATTAGTTCTGGTAATAGGAAAGAATTTTGTCAAAAACCTTTTACTTAGTTGAGCCCAGGTTTTAATAGAATTAGAAGGAAGGCCATCTAACCAGTGAGATTCTCTATCCTCAAGAGAAAAGGGGAACAATCTCAAGATAACTTCCTCTTCAAACAAAATTTTCTCCTTAAAAGTGTTGAGAACGGTCAGAAACTTATTGAGGTGTTGATATGGATCTTCCCGTGGAAGTCCATGGAACTTAGGCAACATGCCCACAATCTGTGGGCGAATGCCATAGCTATCTGCAGTTGTCTCAGGCAAGACTATGCAGGTAGGTGGCCCAGTGGCCAAAGGTGAAAAGTAATCCCGAAGGGTAGCTTCTTGAGCCATAGGGGCATGTCTTACTTCAGAAAGTGAAGTTGAGTGGTTGAACTCTTATTCAGAAGGTATGGAGGTTGAGTCGTTAAACTCTTCCTCAAGAGAAGGAGTGAGGTCCGTATTTGCGCTCTTTGTGTAGATTGGAGTTGGTTTGGACAAGATTTTACCTGATCTAAGATTCATGCAACATGCGCATTACAAATGCCACAGAAGTCCTAACCATTCAAAAGCATCTAACAAGGGGCTCAAAAACTGACTCAATTTTATGTTCACCTAAGTCAATGAGTTTTTCCATGCTTCCCTTGTGAATTCTCCCTATATTTCGTGAGTCAAGCAGCGAATAACCAGTGTGGGAGGTTTTCCGTGCGTAAACAACGGTCCTTAATTAAGAAACCACAGTGATTCTACAGACGTAATCTGTTGGGGTTCCAGACCCAATTCCTAACTTGTGCTCCATTCAAAGGATGGTCCACTCAGTATTAGTTGAAATATCTGCTCAAGGTCTCAATTTTAAAGCTTAGGATATTGCAATCAATTGAAATTAGGTTTCACTTATAGGCCAGGTCCGCCTTGCAGTCCCGGTTTAACAAGTAAAAATAGAATTAAAAATCAACCAACAATCAAGGTCATGCTAATCATTATAGAAACTCCTCTTGCAGGGGATTCGAGGAGGATTAGGAGAATGCTTACCTCCCACTTTGTGCTAAAAAGTAAAAATTGTCAAACAAGCGCACAAAAGTGGGGAGATGACGAGTTGAAGTCGACTAAGGGGAAACCGCTCCTTGGGTTTCAATCGTCCTTAGGAGTCGTTCCTTTGTAGACTCAAGGCTAGCTCCATAACCTTGCTCTACTATCCACCGCGAACACACAATAAAATAAATCCTAACAACACCTACTTTAAAAATATTACAACCGTGACCCTTTCATGGATCGAATAATTAAATATCTTACAAGTCTTTAAAAATGCTGAAAAAAATTGACTACTTAGTTCACCTCACAATCTCTCAACAGGAAAAAATTCTTGCGGTTCTAGTTTATGTTTTATGTTTTTGGGTCGTGAGATTTCTTTGTCCATGGAGAGCAAAGATTTTAGACAATGGATAGGCAACCACCAAGGCAGCTGTGGTATTGCACTATGCATCAAGATCTGAAAATGAGTATTAGGCGATCCATCTCCTAGTGGTATAGGTTATATGCATTTTAATCTTTATTTTCATTTTTGTTTGTTCCTTATTACTTCTAAGATAACTTGAACATTTATAAAATATAAATTTAATGATAATTAATGTTATAATTTTAGTTTTTCTAATGGAATATGTCTACATTTGCCATGAATGTAGATATTTTAAATCAAGTTACTAAAACAAGGATATGGATAATAATAACAACATTATCTACAAATTTACCCATGAATAATCTGAGTTTCTGACCATAAACAAAAGAATCTTACTATTTTGTAGTTGTAGTGTCTTTATTTTAACATTTTAGGGGGTTTTAAGCCCTAACCTTGCCCAAAATAGTTGCGTCAAATCATTCCCAATTTTTACTGAAAAAATATGACGGAGCAGATGAACATTCATGATTAATATGGTGGATCCCAGAAAGAGATTCATCTCGTTTCCCTAGTGGGGTGATCCAGTGTTCACAGAGCTTGTGCCAATAAAGATATGTATGAAGCTCAGATATGGTAGAAAGAGAAGTTATCATTGTTCATTTTAATAAGGTTATTCTTCTTCATTTTTATCTTTTTTTCTTTTTTGATATAGATATTTTGTGTGTTTTTATGCTGTCGTGGAGGTAAGAGGAAATTAATATCTTAATTGTTTTTTTTACTCATGGAGTTTTGAACCTCTCAAATTTGATAGAATAGTCTTGATCATTGGTTGCAGGAAGATGGATCGATAGCTCGCAAGGTTGCCAGTCAATTCCATTGATCTTCTTAAGAAAATAAACGTTAGTGCAAAGGTTGAACTAATTATATCTACTAGGACTTGTATAAATCACTAGTAGAAAAGGCATATGTTTCGACCAAACTCAACAAGATGACCACTTTTTTGTAGAATTTGACCGGACATCCTCAAATTGTATGGATTCGATGGAGAAGATGATGAAGGGAGAGATTGTTTTTGGTTGATGGATGAAAGTGAACCTTTGTTGAAGGTTGCCTACGTACCCTAGTTCTTGAAAAATGTAGGGATCAAGTCTCTTTTTGCATAGTTCGTGATGTGTAGAAATTTTTGTATTTGTAGATGTAAAGAAGACTTGTGCTCCAAATTGAATAGCCATATGGAATATGGGTGTAGATAGATAATAAATATGGTTTATGAATATAGGAGTATGGTCCAATACAACATGTAGGTTAAGTATATAGAATATTGGAAAAAAAATCAATAGATATAGTATTCACTAAGGTAAACAAAGTTAGAGAGGGTACTTTTTTCTCAAAGTGTGAAAATGAGGAATGTAAAATCTTTAATTGTTGAATTTAAGAAGAAAACATGGGCTGTGATATAGCGCATAAGTTAGACTGGGAGCCTGTTTATTCGAATTTAAAATTTTTAAAGTGAATGAAAGACAATTTATTGTATAAATTTGGCATCCTACGTGTTAACGAAAAAATGGATTTGTGTCAGAAGTCATGTGTAGACCCATTAAAGCTTATTGGATCAGAGATCAGTGAAGTATAATGCGTTGGTCGGTAACTGAGGAGCAGGAGGTATTGGGTATGTGTGGTATTCATTGGAATAAGACTTTAATGTTTTTAGTACAGTTTTTTTCTTTTTAAATGAAATAACAGCTTTAGTGAGAAGGTGTTTGGAGGATCCCTACCAATACACTTAATCAAATGGGTTTCGTGTTTGTGTGGATTAGCCTTCAGACCTTGTTCGAGTAGGCCTTAGGGCCCAAGATCTAGCAAAAACGCGGAAGTAATGTGGCAACTTAGGTGGACCCAAAAAACGAAAGCATGTCTTCGTAAAGTGACACGTGACTACTATGGTGAGGTGGAGGCAGTAGGAATGCTTATGTAGCAATTATAATTTCAGATATAACCCTTTGCAGGGCTTGTAATATAGTCTTTGGGCTTTGAAATTTAATAGAAAAAAGAGATTTTTGGACATACCCTCATTTGAAAGTTAAAATTTGAGATACCCCTATTTAAAAAAAAAAATTGAGATACCCTCGTTTCAAGATGTGGTGTTATCTTAGTCGTCCATCATAAAACTAACCTATGGTTGTAAATCTCTTCTGTCTTGAAATTGGGGTATCTCAAAAAAAAATTCAAATGGGGTATGTCAAAAAATCTCTAGAAAAAAAAAAATCATCACCTCCAAAATGATATATATTTCATTTAATGCTTCTCGGCTTTAGCAAATGCCATCTTTACATTGCAGTCTATTTACATAGAAGATCCATTATTAAGATGGGACCTTTTAAGGGGTATGTTGTATATTGTATTACTATTACATGCATACACCATATGATCGTGATCTCATCAACTGTTGGCGTATGAGAGCTCATCCCTTAAGTGTAATAATGTAGAAGTCCTATCACTTTTAAAATACACTGATCCTGTATCTATTAGTATGTCATTTGGATGTCTTCCCTTTTTTCTTAGACTTGTCTTTCATTATACTGAGCAGAGTTTAAAGTATCTTATAATTAATTCTGAATGAAGATAGTACTCTAAATCTTCGTTAGTAGAATCTTTATCATGCAGGTATTTATGAGTATATTTTTATGAATGAACTACCAGATTTGTACATGCTGTTAAGTGTGAGGTTGATGATGATTGGAAGTGGTGAAGGAAAGTGATTTGGAGAGGAGGAGTGGTTGAGCGATCTGTGAAAGATAGTTGTCTACATATCTAAGAGTGACTAGGTTCCAAAATCAAGCTTACGTAGTTCGTTTATATAGGTGATCGAGACAACAACTAGCTCATTAGTTGTCCAACAGTAGGATCAATTAATGAGCTTATATTACAAAGTGATTGCAAAAGATATTGTAACTGAAGAAAATAAACGTGTGAAATAAAAGTGAGCTCGAAGTGAGGTCGAGCAAAATAAGCCCCAGATTGAGTGAGCTCGAGCGAAAAGGTATCTATGTCGTTTGAAGACGGATGAATATACAATCCATGTTTGATTATGAAAGTTTTAGTGAGCTCGAAGTGAAGTCGAGTAAAAAGGTGTCCACCTCGTTTGATGTCGATGGTACTGTATAATATAAAGATTGTGTTTGGACTTTGGAGTGATCGTTAAAGTGAGTTAGAGGGAGCTCGAATATGTGGGTATATACCAGATTGATAATTGTTTCAATTGGTAGTGTTTGGGCGTTGTGTTTAGGCTTCCCAATAGTTTTGTCCTCTCTCGTCTTCCCAATAATATATAGCTAGTTTTTCTTTTGTAAGCAAAGGCAGTTGCCCTCCATTAGCGATGCTACCCAAGCTACCATGGTGCAGAAGCATGTATACCACCCATTAATTAAGAGCACACAGAAGGGGGATTTGGTGACATATCTGCAAGGGATTGATGTCTAATTCTTGGCGTGTTGTATATTTTGTAGAGATTTTTGGACATACCCTCCATTTGAAAGTCGAAATTTGAGATACCCCATTTGAAAAAAAAAATTAAAATACCCCCATTTCAAGATAGAAGAGCTTTACAGCCGTAGGTGAGTTTTATGATGGACAGCTAAGATAACACCACATCTTGAAATAGGGGGATATCTCAAATTTCGACTTTCAAATGGGGGTATGTCCAAAAATCTCTATTTTGTATTGGGAAGTGTGAAGGAATAGAAACAAGTGCCCCAAGTGAAATAAAATAGTTATGAAAGATCAAAGTTGTATGATTCTTACAGACATACTTGGCATGTTTCTGAATGTATGTTAACTGCATTTATTGATGATATACTTCAGGCTCCATAGTTCACTGTAAAATTGTTTTGTTGTTACTAAAGACAGTTGTGACTTATGACCAATGCATGTGTTGTGAACTTCTGAAAGTGAAATCAATCAAAGAGACCAAGTCAGAATTTGGCGAGTGCACTTGTGCAGCAAACGTAAAAGGCCAATGCATGTGTTGTCGTTGGTACTTGGTACCATAGTTCAAGATGCCGAATCCGGGCAAAATTTCGAGGTCTGGAAAACCAGTATATACCCGAAATTTCGAGGACCTATGTCAGAATGGGGAAGTTTAAAAATCCGACATTTCGTGGTTTTTTTTTTTTTTTTTTGGAATTTCGAAAATATTCGTATTTATTTAATTTACTTAAAAAATCAACATAATTAATATAAATAAAATGTTTAACTTACATAATACGTACATAATTAACTTAAATCCTGCGATTAATAAAATGTGCAATCCTACGAAATTGTAACTTTATCTAAAAAACAAATAAACTAAAACCCAAGATCACTATCATAATCAGTGAAGTCTCGCTGCGCTCGACTAGATGATGCTCCCTTGGTAGATGAGGAAAGATTCTTCCTATGTGATGCTTCAATAGCTATCTCAAAGTCTCGCTGCTTTAAGTAATAAGGGTCTTGTGTCGAACGCCTCAATGCTTCCTCCAAGTCTTATTGCTCTATAGTCTCATCGTCCTCGTCCTGAATCTCGGTCTAATGTGAAAAAACACCACTAGCTAGTTACCTGCTCTCGTCGTCCCACCTCTTACTCATGTCGTCCCACTTCCTCAACTCGTCGTCGTGGTCTTCCTCGTTCTCCGTGCCTAGAAACAAGTCGTCATGCAGCAAGTTCTGTAAATTAACTTGAATACGTAATCTAACATCAGGAAGTATCTTTATGCAACTTTTAACATCATTCCCAACTCCAGCTAGGTGCTCCTTGAACCGTGTCACCCCTCCACCTCGCATTTTCTTCTCACAAAAACCACAAACTATTCCTGTCTCATCACCTAGCTCAACAAACCCGTACTCCCACCCAATGTCCCTTTTAGCCATAGGCTCCTAGCAATATAAAAATTTATACAAGTATAAATGTAAGACAACATTAAAGTAATACTAAAGAATAGTTTAGCTTAATAAATCAATAAAAAATATTATTAAAATTTATTATGAACTTTATTAATCAAATTTATAACAAAATATCATTTCTATCGTCAAATTTACAAATATCATCAAATTTACTAATATTACTCATTTCGATGATTAAATTTACTAATACTAATCATTTATATGAATTATAATAACAAATTATTTAATTATCAAATTTTTAACAAAATCTCTAAGTATGATCAAATTTATTAATATTACTCATTTATATATCATCAAATTTACTAATAATAAACTACTAATACGAACAAATTATATCATTTAATCATCAAATTTACTAATAATAAATTACTAATACTAACAAATTATACTAACAAAATTATACTAATAAATTATATCATTTAATCATCCAATTTACTAACAAATTATGCTAATAGTAATACCAACAAATTATAAAATTAGTATTATTAGTATTAATAATAATAAGTTACTAACAAAATTATTAAATTAAAAAATAAAACAAACTTACTAACAAATAGTTTAGATTCCGGCAAAATTGAAGATTTCGGCGAGATTTCAATGAAGATTCCGACAATTATGGAAGATTTCTGCCAAATTCAGTAAGATTCCGCCAAAATTTCACAACAATACCTTCAACTTCAACCAATTCCGGCTGATTCCAGTGATATTCCGGCTAAATCAGTAAGTTTAAAGAGAAAGAGGGATTTGTTATGTAGTGGATATCCGTGAATTCTGTGATCTGTCGGATATCCAGATATATTTTGAATTTTCGGGTCGAAAAGGTGAGGTTCACAAACTGATTGTTATCCGCCCCATTTACCAATCCGATTTCTGAAAAATCGGCTTATTCTACCGAAATTTCTCGGATCTCAACGATATTTTTAACTATGTTTGGTACTTGGTAGCACGTACTGAAGCATAATCTAGCACTCTACTAACACCTGATCTAGAATATCCACCCTACTCCCAAATTCTTACCTTTGTTGAACACTTACTATTCAAATTTCAAACTACATCACTTAAATGGATCTGGATCAACAATTTACATTACAAATGTAACTTCTAAACAATTTGAGCGCATTTGTACTCTAACTTTGCATAATTCCTCAAATTTTTATCAATAAAATTTGTTTTGATTTTAAAAAAAAAAAAAAAAAAAAAAAACTCTAAATATGACGGTTATTTCTTAAGGTATAGCTGAATTTTTGTGTCACACAGCCCATCAGTATCACAGGGACTCGGTTAGAGCTCCCCACTTTCTAAAACTGTGTAGCTAAGCGGACTAGGTACCAAATGCCCGCTTTCATCAAAGGGCGATGGATCCAACAAGCAAGGGATGAGTGTCAAAGTCAGGACAAAAGTCTAAGTCTTTAGCAAAGCGGTCGGAACTAGCACTGGAAATGGTGATCTTTTTGGATAAGTTTATGACTTTATTTTTTTTAAACAACTTTAGGGTTAGGCAGACCCTTAACCTATATTTAAAATCTCGTGTAAATACAACCGTTCATATCATCGAGTACAAGTCTGTTCATCAGACTACAAAAAGGACCTATAAAGAAATTTACTCCTACAAAATTCTCAAGACTAGCAAGATAGTCTGCCACTCTATTAGATTCTCTATATACATGTTTATAGATAACACTATCAAAACCTTCCTGAAGATGCATAATCTCTGCAACTAAACTTTGGCAATACCAAGGGGGCTTAGATTTCTTCAACAAAAACTGTACTGCGAGCATGGAATCAGCAGCAACAATGATTTTGTTCTTCTGGATTAACCTACAACCCTTTAAACCAGTCAGAATAGCTTTAAGTTCTTGAATTATAACCGACTTTTCTCCTCCCGATCCTGCATAGGCCAGCAAATCTTCTCCCTGTGTATTTCTTATTACACCACCTATACCACTCCTCACATCAGTCACTGATCCATCAGTATTCAGCTTTACAAAATCTTCCTGAGGTTTGAACCAAGTGCAGTAGACTATTTTCTTTCCCCTAAACTGACCAACAAGCCCAAGTTTAGCCAAAGTATCTCTTGCAGAGGTAGTGTCTTGAACAACTCCTATAGATTCCTGTAGGTAATCTTTGGCTTCTCTTCTAATAATATCCCTGACAATGCCCCAAGGTCTACTTTCATTTCTGAAAGTTATGTAGTTTCTTTCTTCCCAGATAAAGTAAACAACAGCACAGATGAACACCTTGTAGATTTATGCCATAACATCATTCTTGCTACATGCTGCAAACACTTTCCGCCATTCCCTATTGACATTGTTCTGGCCGATATGTAATCCCATCTCCACTTTGATAGACTTCCAAATTGCTAGGGTGTAAGGGCAAGAAAAGAACAAATGCTTACAATTTTCACTCTCCCTTTTACAGAAACAACACTGGGAGGTCTGCATCACATTTCTTTGGACCAACCTGTCCTGGGTTGCAAGATTACCAGATAGAAGCAGCCATGAAATAAAGGAGTGTTTAGGAACAACCCACTTACCCCAAACCAGATTGGACCACATTACTTTATCTCTAGGAGTCCTTAGAGCATTGTAGGCTGAGTGTGTAGTGAACCCACCATGTGGAGTTGGAGTCCATATAACCCTATCAGCTGGCAGGTATCTTTCCACTGCTATGCTGAGAATATCTGACTTAAGCCTATACTGCGGGAGATTTTGAACCACTTGGCCCCAATTAGCTCCTTCAATGAGCACAGAAACTGTACCATCTTGTCGCGCTGACAGATAGCTCTTAGCTTCAGCACACTCCCATAGAATCTGGCCTTTGCACCATGGGTCATACCAAAGAGAAGTAGAAGTTCCATCTGCAATAGAATACTGTATGAACTGTTTGGTTGTCTCTCTCATGTAGAGCACATTTATCCAGGCCCAGGAACACTCACCTGGTACATTCATAAGCCAGAAATGCTTGTCTTTAATGTTCTGGTTCCAAGACCAATTCACCCATACATTACTTTCCTTAGATGCAATTTTGAACACCAGCCCACAATAAGCAACTTTGTTCCACTGCTCCAAATCCATGATGTTAAGCCCTCCCTCAATCTTTGACCTGGCCAACACTTCCTTTTTTGCATGGTGTAGCTTATTCCCCATCATAGGACCACTCCACAGAAATCTAATACATAACCTTGCCACCTCATCCAGCACTGTGCTAGGTAGAATGAAAGTTCTGGCCCAATATATATGGAATGACTGCAAAACTGAGTGAACTAGTTCAAGTCTGTCGGCATAAGAGAGGAACCTGTTGCTCCAGTTCTGTATTCTCTTTGTGATCCTCTCAATAAGTGGTAAGCAGTCCCTAATACTAATTCTTGAAGCAGTGAAAGGCAACCCCAAGTAAGTAATAGGAGGCTTAACCAATTTAACACCCAAAACATTTGCTAACACCAAACTATCCTGATCATTGAGCCCTCCAACTAGTAAGGTAGTTTTCTGGTTATTCAGTTTCATACCAGAAGCTTGTGTGAACAGCTGCAGAGTAGCTTGGACTGCTGATACCGATTGACTGTGCCCCTTAAAGAACAACATCAAATCATCCGCAAAACAAAGGTTAATAACTTGGGATCTCTTGCACTTAGGATGGTAAGGATCTTGTTGTCGGCTATTTGTTGCTTTAACATACAGGTCAAAATCTCCATAATAAAGACGAAGAGATAAGGGGATAGAGGGTCCCCTTGTCTTAAGCCTTTTTTCCCTTTGAAGTATCCATGAGGACTCCTATTTATAAGAATAGAGAAATGAGCAGAGGAATAGCACATTTTAATCCACCTCATAAACAAAATAAGAAATCCCAATTTGGACAGCATAAGCTCTAGAGAAGGCCAAGGGATTGTGTCGTACGCCTTACTTATATCAACCTTAAGAGAACACCTTGAGGAGAGATGCTTCCTTCGATACTTCCTGAGGAACTCATGGAACAATAAGATGTTATCTTGAATTGCTCTTCCTGGAATAAAAGCAGCTTGATTAATATCTATCAGCTTATTCATGTTTTCCTTCATTCTGTTTACCAACAGTTTAGAGATAGCCTTGTAAATAACATTACAACAGGTTATAGGTCCGAAATCTGATACAGTACTGGGATTTGGGACCTTTGGTACTAGACAGAGAAATGTAGAATTCAACCCCTTAGGAATGGATTGAGTATGAAGAGAGTATAAAACTGCCCTTATTGTATCTTCTCCTACAATGTTCCAGCATACTTTATAAAACATGGCATCAAAACCGTCAGGCCCTGGTGACTTATAATTATCCATTTCAAAAAAGCATGCCTTAATTTCCTCCTTTGAAACTGCCTGTAGCAAAAACTGAGGTTCAGAGTCTTCAAGAGTAGTCTGCACTTGAACATCCCTTAGAATATTCAGATCAATATCCACATCAGTCTCTGTACCTAGCTGCTGTTCATAATGATCTACAATGACATTGTGAACTTCAGCTGGGTCTGTAATTTTGTTGCCTGCAGAGTTGGTAAGAGACCAAATTTTGCTTCTATTCTTCCTCACTTTTAGCAACCCATGAAAATAAGCATTACATCTATCCCCCTTTACCATCCAAGTACAATGAGACTTATGTTTTAACTCCTCATGTTCCATCCTTAAGAGCATCTCTAATGGGTCTCCCAAATATTGCCGACACATGGGACGATTTAGCATACACGTAGGTGCCAACTACTTTCCCATCACTTTTTTTTCCACGTCTCCTATACCTATATCAGGGGTAACCCTAACGCAAAACTTTTTTTTTTTTTTTCTAAATTTTATCTTCCACGCTGGTTGGACCAGCGTGGAATGTTTTTTCCCTAATCTTCCTGTTCCACGCTGGTTCAACCAACGTGGAAGTTTTGGGCCTTCGCACGGGTGGGCTTTGATGGCGGACTGGACTGGACTTGGTCTGTTTTTTCCCGCCATTCTTTCCCGCCATTTCTCATTCCCTCCCACTCTTTCCCGCCACTTCTCATTTCCCTCCCATTCTTTCCCTCTATTTCTCTTTTCCCTCCCATTTTTTCCCGCCACTTCTCATTTCCCTCCCATTTTTTCCCTCCATTTCTCATTTCCCTCCCATTTTTTCCCTCCACTTCTCTTTACCTTTAAATATGTTTCCCCTCCATTCCATTCATTCACTCAAATAATAAAACTCTTTTCATCACAGATTTTTGTGCACTTCTTCTCTCCAATGAATTCTTACAACCGACATCTTGAAATTCTGAACCAACAACGCCAATTGCTTATGGACTCATCTGATGATAAGGATCTTAGCACAAGGCATATCATTCGTCTGCTTCCAGCTATTTCGGTTTCTTTAGAAGAAGAAGAAAATGTAGAAAACATACCAAGATGGGGAGGTTCTAAATTTGGTCGAGCAGCTAACAGGCGTGACCATGTTAGTTTTTGTTTTCTTGTGTTGTGTTTGAAAAGATGATTTCAATGTTATATTAAGAAATTTCATGTTTTATAATTACTAATAGTACAAAATATATAAAACTAAGGCCCATACTAGTACAAAACATATAAAACTAAGCCCATAATAGTACAAAACATATAAAACTAAGGCCCATAAGCTCCACTAGGCCTATAACCTCCACTAGGCCCATAAGCTCCATTAGGCCCATAACCTCCACTAGGCCCAAAACCTCCACTAGGCCCAAAATCATCTGGTGCATAAGGCCTATAACCAAAAGGTACAAAACCAGTAGGCCTACTAGGAATAGCTTGCTAAAAACTAGTTGGAGCAAATGGAGTACCCGTAAAATCATTCTGTGAGGAAGGCCTATTTAGATCGTCTGGGGATGCAGTCCACGTAGGAGAGAAGTCATTGATCTGTTTGTGACACCTATCAAAGATTGCTTTCTGCATCTCTTCAAAGTATTGTTTGCGGATAGGGTTAGCAATTTTTTCTGTGTCTATCATCATAATATTGGATTCTCTTTCTACTCTTCTTTCTTCATTTAGTCGTGCCTTTTCTTCTTCCATCTACTGGTACATTTTCATCTTCAGCTCCCAATTGAGTTGTTTTAGAGCCAACTCTGCATTCGTTGTTTCATTTACCTTTGTCAGTTGAGCTGCGTACTCGGCCCTAGAAGAACTAACCAATCCCCCTGAAGTAGATGATTGTCGTGCTAGCTTTCTTTTTTCTTTGGCAGCTTTTCTTCCAGTTGGTCGCACTGGTGGTGGTACTGGACCATCCCCAATGTTGAGAAAAACATTTGGTGTAACCCCAACATTAGTTGTACCTTCTGGAAATTCATTTGGGGAGTCATCATCATTGAGATGGATGTTCTGTTGGCTATGAGCATTTGAAGCTGGAGTATCATCGCCCAGATTGATGTTCTGCATGTTCCGAACATTTGAAGTTGGAGTGTCGTTTGAAGCACCAGTAAACTCCGAGTCTGTGTTTGATTTCTGCTTCTTAGATGCATTCTCTCTTTTAATAGTCGTAGGGGTTCTTGCTGAAGCATAATCCATCCACTTTGCAGAAGTGTGCAAATATTCATAGCAATGCCCAAATTTAAATGGTTCCCCTTCCACAGTTTGGTAGACTGAACGAGCAGTTGTCCACTAAAAAAATATAATTCAAAAAAAAATAATTAAGAAATAAACTATTTATGAATTAAAAATATTATAATTAAAAACATAGAACCCTAAAAATTAAAGTTAAAAATATACCTTGTCTTCCTGACTGGTTCCAGATCTATTTATGCGGACTTCTCGATTAATATGGCACAAAAATTTGGTACAATCAGGACTTATTTTCGCCCATTTCGACATAATTGAATCGAGTGACCTTTTCTTCGGATTTCCATTAGAGAGTAGAACAAATTCTTCTCAAACTTTGTCCCAAAATGCCTGTTTGGGTTAACCAGCGCCGACGACAGCATCTTCAGAAATTTTCACCCAAGCTTTACATAAAGCAATATCTTCTGCCTTACTAAAATTAGACGTTCGTGGCGCCATGTTTGAGAAAAGAGTTCTGATGAAGAAAAGAGTTTTGATGAAGTTTGAAGAAGAGTTTGGACAAAGTTTTAAGTCTTCTGATGAAGAGTTTATATAGATGTCGAAATTATATCCGTTCGAGATTATAGCCGTTGATGGTAGCCGTTGTGGATATAGCCGTTCGTTCCACACTGGTTAAACTGGCGTAAAATTTTGTTGGAAATAGTTCCACGCTGGTTAGACCTGCGTGGAAAAAAAAAAAAAAAAAAAAATGTTCCACGCCGCTTTGACCTGCGTGGAACCATTTATTTTTGCCATTTGCTATAATCCTATCCCTTGTTCGATTTTGGACGAAGTTTTAGCAGACCGGCCCACCACATCCTATGTGGATAGTCGGCTGCTAAAAATATAGGAAACGCGTTAGGGTTGTGATTTTTGGGGATTTCCTAAATTTTAGGAAATAGGAGACCCATTAGAGATGCTCTAAAAGGTCACAAAACTCCTTTCTAAGGTTCTTTTCAGCATTAATCAATCCAATATCAAGAGTATTCAAACTCAGTTGTCTCTGCGCTTCCAATAGTTTTTGCTTTGCTACATTGACCCTCCCATTCATATCAGCAAAATGATTTTTAGACCATACTTTTAAAGCTCCTTTTAATCCCTTCAGCTTTTGTGAAAACACTAAGATAGGATTACCACTAACATGCATCTGCCAAGAGCCTCTTACTGTGTCTAAGAATGAAGGATGTAGAGTCCAAGCATTGTTAAACCTGAAAGGAAACTGACTTGACTGAGCAACATGCCAAGTAAGTAAAACAGGGCTGTGGTCTGAAAAGAGGGGTTGGAGAAAATCGACAACAGAAGTTGGAAAAACAGAAATCCATTGTTGGTTAACCAAATATCTATCCAGCTTAGACCCTTTTCTGATGTTGCCTTCTGTCTTGTTCCAAGTGAAGAGTTGTCCTGTATACTGTAAGTCTGCCAAACCCAAAGTATTAACACAGTTGACGAAATCATCGATATCATGCGGGTGAACTGGTTCACATCCATATCTCTCATTAGATGCTAACACACAATTAAAATCCCCCTGAACTGTCCATGCTTCATTAGGTGATATATGCAAATTTTGTATGTCACTCCATAAGTTCCTTCTATCTACCTTATGGTTGCTAGCATACACAACAATAGCAAAAAAGGATTTGGAAAGTGGTAGAATCTCAATATGACAGTGTATCATTTGAGAACTAGCACTAATCCTTGTAACTTTCAGGTAGTTAGGGTCCCAGCACACCCATATCCGACCAGAAGGATCATAGTTGTAATTATTAATCCATAACCAATTTGGACAGCACATTCCTCTAATAAAATCAGCTTTATCTTGCCTCACATTTGTTTCCAAGAGACCAAGCATACACAGTTTATTCTCTACTCTAAACTTATTTATTGCTTTTGCTTTAGAGGGCTCATTGAGACCTCTTATATTCCATATGGTTGTGCTCAACATTAAGAAACAATGTTGGTACCACCCTTCCCTGCTGCTCTTGTTTTGACTCTAGCTTCACTACCACTACTTAGTGAGCTCTGAGTTTTCCTGCCATACTCCTTTTTCTTCTTCACACCAGTTTCTGTAATCTTAGGCTTCACAGCTACCACCTTTTTTATATCCTTCTTCACTATGTGATCTTTAAAGACTCCTTATCTACCTGTCCCTCATCTTTCTGAATTGGTTTGCCTTCCGTACACAACTCTTGGAATGCTTGTTTGTCAGCTTGGTATTGCACAACCACATGCCCTTCAATCTCAGCAATTCCCTCTTCTAAGGTACAAGGAACTACCTCCTCAACTTCTGCAACTTCTTCCACCAACACTATAGCAGACTCATTCTGTGCAACCACTTCTTGAACCCCCTCCTCTGCCAACACACTACAAGTATTAGCAATACTAGACTCCCCAACAAACTTAGAAGCCATAGCTGTAACTGGTGGTCTCACCCCATTCTGAATTTTAGCCCTACTAACTTGTTCCATTGCAACAAAAGGAACCACCTGATAGAATGGATAAACACTTCTTTGATTTGGTCGGTTCAATATACACATTGTTTCTTTGTATGCACAGAAGAGTTTACATGTGAAAAGGTGTAATCGAACAAATGGGTGTATTAGGTAGTTATATGGTAAACAACACCATATATAAAACTGACATGTTGAAAAGGCATGAGTGGACCGACACATCTCTCTGTTAAGAAGTTTCATAAGAGCATGTGATTTTTTCGAAAAGACACACACTGTTTAAACACAAACCAGTGCTTATGAAACAGTGCTTGCAATTGTAAAGACACATGTCGAAAGGTGTCATTCATCTATAAATAGATGTTCACTTACCATTCAAAAAATATAATAAAATCTCGACAAGTTCGAGTTCTCTCTTTCTCCTTCCCTGTCAAAAACAATTTCCTTTGAGTGTTCTAAGGGAAATTATCGTTATTGCTAACCGCTAATTTCTATTGCTTTGTTGTATCTTGGAGGTAATTTGCCTAAAAGCTATTAGCAAACTCTACCGAGTGGCGGCAAATAACACCTTAAGGAAAACGTCTTAACGTGCCTCAAAGCCAATTTTCTGATTTTATACTATTTGCCATATCAATCTTAAGGTGTTAATATTTAATTATAGAGAAATCAGATTTTGTGGCTTTCAAAATGATGAACCAAGGTGTTTGGAAATTGGACAAGTTTGATGGAGCCAATTTCAATCGTTGGAAGGATAAGATGTTATTTTTGCTTACCGTCTTGAACATTGCATATGTTCTTGAACCAAGTCTACCACCTTTTCCAGTTTCTAGTGATGAAGATACTGATGAAATTGTTGTGGAGAGAAAGAAGCGTGAAGAAGATGAACTAATTTGTCGTGGTCACATCCTTGATACACTTTCAGACCGCTTGTTTGATCTCTACAGTACCATTAAATCTCCAAGGGAAATATGGAAAGCTCTTGAACACAAGTATACTGCGGAGAAAGTAGGTACGGATAAATTTTTAATATTTAAATATTTTGAATTTGTTATGGTTGATACTAAGTCTGTTTTGGACCAAGTTCATGAACTGCTAGTCTTGGTCTCAAAGCTCCGTGAACTTAAAATTGTTCTTCCTGAATTATTTCAAGTGGGGGCTATTATTGCTAAGTTGCCTCCAAGTTGGAATGATTATAGAAAGAAACTTCTTCATAAGATTGAAGATTTCAGTTTGGAAGATATACAAAAGCACATACGAATCGAAGAAGAAACTCGTATTCGTGATGAAAAAGGTGTATCTCAAAGTTCTTCCAAAGTTCACAATGTTGAAAGGAGCAAAGGGAATAACAAATTCCATAAGAACTTCAAGGCTAATAAAGGGAAGTTCAAGAAGACCAACTCCAATAAACACAAAAATGGATCTTGCCACCATTGTGGGAAAAAAGGTCATTACATTCGTGATTGTAAGTACAAAAACTTCGATGCCAATAAGAAAGATACCAAGTCAAACAAAGTAGACATGGTAGAGGAAAATCTTGACATTGTTGCTATGGTATCCGAAATGCAAATTGGAATGATCACCGAATTGAATATGGCGGCAGCTACTAAATCTTCAGATTGGTGGATCGATTCTGGGGCTACTATCCATGTGTGCAATGACAAGACACAATATAAGACTTATGAAGTAATAATGGATGGTCAAGAGGTCCTAATGGGTAATCATAATGTTGCAAAAGTCCAAGGAAAAGGAACCATTGAACTTCAATTCACTTCGGGGAAGAAATTGACTTTGAAGAATGTGCTTCATGTTCCTGAAATTCGGAAGAATCTTGTATCTACATATTTATTGTGTAAGAATGGCATTAAGGCCGTGTTTGAGTCTGACAAGTTAATCTTGTCAAAGAATGGAGTGTTTGTTGGGAAAGGGTATTCTTGTGAGGGAATGTTCAAACTAAGTATCAATAAAATTAATTTTTCTTATGTTGTTGATTCTTTTACTATTTGGCATGCTCGTTTAGCACATTTAAATTTTAGATCTTTGAAGTATATGTCTAAGCATGGTTTAATATCTTATAATGATATTATTAATGATAAATGTGAAACTTGCATTCAAGCCAAAATGACTAAGAAACCTTTTCCAAAGGCAGATAGAAACACTCAATTGTTAGATTTAGTTCATTCTGATATATGTGAATATAATGGTGTTTTAACTAGAGGTGGAAAAAGATACTTTATCACTTTTATTGATGATGGCTCTAGATACACATATGTGTATTTGTTGAGAAATAAAGATGATGCATTTAAACGCTATAAGGCTAAGGTTGAGAATCAAAAGGAAAGGAAAATTAAAATCCTTCGTAGTGATAGAGGGGGTGAATATTTTTCTACCGGATTTGATTTGTTTTGTGAAGAACATGGAATTATACATCAAACATCTGCACCTCACACACCACAACAGAATGGTTTGGCAGAAAGAAAAAATAGAACTTTAACAGATATGATCAATTCTATGATTATAACTGCTAAATTGCCAATTAATTTGTGGGGTGAAGCTCTTCTCACTGCATGTTATGTTCATAATCGAATTCCATCTAGAAAAACACATACTTCACCATATGAAATATGGAAAGGCAGAAAACCAAGTCTACAATATCTTCGAGTGTGGGGGTGTTTGGCATTCTATAGATTGCATGACCCTCAAAGAACTAAACTAGGTCCAAGAGGGATCAAAAGTATATTCGTTGGTTATGCAGAAAATTCAAAGGCGTACAGGCTATTGGATTTAGATTCGAATGTCATAGTAGAATCTAGAAATGTTGAATTTATTGAAAATAAATTCTCTAGTGATTCTAGTGTTACTATTGAACCTCCTCAAATGCCACCACCTGAATTGGATTCTAGTTCATCTCTTAATAAAAAGAGAAAACAGAATGACTCTATCATAGAACCTAGAAGGAGTCAAAGAGCGAGAAAAGAAAAATCTCTAGGCTCTGATTTTATTTCTCCTGATGCTGTAGTGTTCTTGGTAGAGGGTGATAGAAATAATGTTCTTAACAAAATACCCATTTTACTTCACATAGAAGATGATCCCAAAACTCTAAAAGAAGCCATGACTTCTAGAGATACAGCTTTCTGGCAAGAAGCTTTAAATGATGAGATGGACTCATTAATATCAAACCAAACATGGGATTTGGTAGATTTGCCACCGGGATCAAAACCAATAAGTTGCAAGTGGGTATTTAGGAGAAAATACAACACTGATGGGTCCATTCAAACCTTCAAGGCTAGATTAGTCGCCAAAGGTTTTAATCAAAAGCATGGAATAGATTATTTTGATACATATGCACCCGTGGCAAGAATATCATCTATTAGAGTATTGATGGCTTTAGCATCAATTTATCATTTGCATGTGCATCAAATGGATGTAAAAACTGCATTTTTGAATGGTGAACTTGAGGAAGAAGTGTATATGAATCAACCAGAAGGATTTGTCCTTGCTGGAAATGAAAAGAAAGTTTGTAAATTAGTTAAGTCATTATATGGATTGAAGCAAGCACCAAAACAATGGCATGAGAAATTCGACTCGGTCATTATATCATATGGATTTAGACACAATAACGCAGATAAGTGTATTTACTCTAAATTCACAAATGATTTTGGTGTGATCATATGTCTTTATGTTGACGACTTGCTAATTTTTGGAACAAACATGAAAGGTGTAACTGATACAAAGAAGTATCTAAGTTCAAAGTTCAAAATGAAGGACTTGAATGAAGTAGATACTATCTTGAGTGAAAAAACATAGTGGGGTTTTGCATTGTGTCAATCACATTATATTGAGAAAGTGCTCGTCAAATTTAAACATTTGAAAGTAAAGGAAGCAAATACCCCTTATGATTCAAGTATTAAACTAATGAAGAATTCTGGTAGATCAGTTGCACAACTTGAATATGCTAGTGCAATTGGTAGTTTAATGTATGCCATGCACAGTACGAGACCAGATATAGCATTTGCTGTTTGTAAGCTTTCAAGATACACAAGTAATCCTAGTACAAATCATTGGGAAGCAATTAAGAGAATACTTGGTTATCTTAAAAGAACCATTAATCTTGGTTTATTTTATTATGACTTTCCAACAGTATTAGAAGGATACTCGGATGCAAGTTGGATTGCTGGTGTTACTGATAATCAATCTACATCAGGATGGATTTTCACTATTGCAGGAGGAGCAATATCTTGGGCTTCTAAGAAACAAACATGTATATCACATTCCACCATGGAATCAGAATTTATAGCATTGGCAGTAGCAGGCAAAGAAGCTGAGTGGCTGAGAAATTTGTTGTTAGATATAGAGTTGTGGCCACAACCAATGCCATCAATTTCTTTGTACTGCGATAGTCAATCTACATTGTCTAGAGCATATAGCAAGATATACAATGGGAAATCTAGACATATTAGTTTGAGACATGAATGTGTTAGACAATTAATAACCGATGGCGTTATCAATATAATTTATGTGAAATCAAGTAAGAACTTGGCTGATCCTTTTACAAAAGGACTCTCGAGAGAATTGGTACAAACCACATCCAGTGGAATGGGACTGAAACCCTTTGTTTAAAATCACCAGTAATAGTAACCTAACTTTGGTCTAGAACATCAATAGTTCAAAGTTTAATGGGTAATAACAAGTTACTGATGTGGTTGTTTAACACTAAATATTACCATATTTAGTCCATTCTAGGATGACAGTGCACACTGCTACGTGTTTGAGGATGAGTTATAAACTCTTAATGAGGTTCAACTTATTTTAGATGTCTATTGTAGCAGAGACATTAAATTGGAACCTAGCCTATATGAACATAAGAAGTGGTGCCGCTTCTAACACGAGTTCGGGTTTCCTCCTGTAAATGTTCATGAAACCAAGATTGAGCACAAGGCCATAATAGTGCTACAAGAATGATAGAACATCTCAAGGAAAGAAGATATACTCATGTGCGTAGTGTTTCCGGTTTTAACACAATGGAGACTTGATTTAAGCTAAGGCCACCAATGTCTTTGCTAGAACTTTGAAATACTTACACTAATTGATGGTTTAAATCGAAAAATACCATCTTCTATTCATGTAGTTATAGTGGGAGATTGTGTGATAGATTGTAAAATAATCTAGTTATAATTATATTACAATCTAGTGGGGGATTGATAGAATGGATAAACACTTCTTTGATTTGGTCGGTTCAATATACACATTGTTTCTTTGTATGCACAGAAGAGTTTACATGTGAAAAGGTGTAATCGAACAAATGGGTGTATTAGGTAGTTATATGGTAAACAACACCATATATAAAACTGACATGTTGAAAAGGCATGAGTGGACCGACACATCTCTCTGTTAAGAAGTTTTATAAGAGCATGTGATTTTTTCGAAAAGACACACACTGTTTAAACACAAACCAGTGCTTATGAAACAGTGCTTGCAATTGTAAAGACACATGTCGAAAGGTGTCATTCATCTATAAATAGATGTTCACTTACCATTTAAAAAATATAATAAAATCTCGACAAGTTCGAGTTCTCTCTTTCTCCTTCCCTGTCAAAAACAATTTCCTTTGAGTGTTCTAAGGGAAATTATCGTTATTGCTAACCGCTAATTTCTATTGCTTTGTTGTATCTTGGAGGTAATTTGCCTAAAAGCTATTAGCAAACTCTACCGAGTGGCGGCAAATAACACCTTAAGGAAAACGTCTTAACGTGCCTCAAAGCCAATTTTCTGATTTTATACTATTTGCCATATCACCACCTGCATATTCCTGCCTTCCACTTCATCTTCCACTACATTGTTATCATTGTTAATGATTTGACCCTCTCATTGATAATGAAAAAACAGTTAAACAGGAAAGAGTGGTAAAGCACTCATAAAGAAACCAACTAGCCGCCTAGAACAAACTGATCCCACCAAGAGTTCCCGAAAACTATGGTGTCCTCTTTCTTCCATATTCGCCAGCCAATACCATACATAGCTCTTCACCTCCCTTGCAATCTGTTCCCCTGATTTGACCCTCTCATTGAAAGTAGCATCATTCCTTGCCATCCATAGTGCCCATATGACTGCGTAAGGAACCAAACTCCATGCCTTAACTCTAAAATTTGTGGATCCCTTGATTGGCCATGATTGAAACCACTGTTCCACCAAAACCACTCCGTCCAAACAATTCAAAAGGTCATTTGCAGGGTGCAGAAGAACACCCCACACATCTTTTGTAACTCTACAAGTAAAGAAGAGATGAAGAAGAGACTCATCCTCTTCGCCATAGAGCTTACACCAACCATCCACTTCCATCCCCATTATCCTAAGACGATCCGTAGTAGGCGTGCGTCCCAACAGAAGAACCCAAAAGAAAATTTTAACTTTCAGTGGGATTGGGATCGACCAAACCAGTTTCACAGGGAAAATCTGCAATTGAACTCCTGCATTCAACTCCCTCTTAGCAAAAAAACAGTGGAAACTTTTGACCGAGAAAATCCCCGAGGCATGCCATCTCCATTCCCATGAGCCCTGATCATCATTGACCTCCTTGTTGTGTAAACACCCAACTAGAGCATTAAAAAATTATCGTGTTCTCTTTCGAACAGTCCTCCTGAAGTGAAAAGACCAGCTATCTCCCTCACCATTTACATCCCAGAACTCAGCAATTGAACCATTCTGACGACTGGACAGCACAAAAAACCGAGGAAATAACACCTTTAGAGGTTGTGTTGTGCACCAGGAATCCCTCCAAAAGTTGATCTTTGTTCCATTACCCAAAACACATTGGATTCCTTTTTTGACATCCTCAACAACATCCATGATTCCTTTCCATAAACTGACTCCATGAGAGCGAGCAACCGAGTGTGGCCACCACCCCATATGTCCAGGACCATATTTTGCCTCGATAACAGAACTCCATAGTGCCCCTTCCTCCGTCCCATAGCGCCAAATCCATTTTCCTTTCAAAGCTCTGTTCATGTTTACCAACTTCCTATAGCCAAGTCCCCCCACATTCTTTGGGCTGCAAATCTGTTATGTGCTTGGTGTAGAGAATTCTAGTCAGTATGTTTTGAATAAGTCAAACTGTCAAAGTGTTGGTTATTTAGGATATAGATGTGTTCGGTTATGTTTCCTAGTTTATAGGGATAATGGGTAAGTGGTGTAAGTGGTAGTTTTAGTATGTGAGCAAGTCTTATATAAAGGGATTGTAATTGATAATAGAGGGGGAATGAATGAATTAATATTGTTAAGAGAAATAACACATCTTGTGTTGTGAATCTTGAGGTCATAGGCTCCTCAATTAACCTAAAACTATCTTAATTGATCAATCTCTAGCGAGGTTGTAACAAAATCTTATCCCATGAGACAAGGTGAATCTTCCTCACTTCCGTTGTAAAACCCCAAAGAAAATCTCTGATAAGTCTTTCGATTTTGTTTGCCACAGATTTGGGGATAGTCAATAGAGACATTTGATAAACCGGCAAATTTGCAAAAGTGCTCTTCATCAAAGTCAACCTACCACCCTTTGACAATTGTTTACCTTTCCAGCCATCCAACCTCCTCTGCATCATTTCCACAATAGTATCCCAGACCACTCTACTCTTATAAGCCACACCAATTGGGAGTCCAAGATATTTGCCTGGTAAATCACCCCTGTTACATCCCATAATCTCCACAAGGTGTTGAGTGTTTGTGGTGTTACCAACCCACATAATTGATGATTTAGCCAGAGTAATACTTAAACCAGAAACCAACTCAAAAATGAGCAAAAGGGAATTTATCATGAGAACCTGTGAAGTCGTGGCCTTGGACAGAAAAATGGTGTTGTCAACAAACTGCAACACACCAACCTGCGGTCCAGAATCTGTGACCTAGCTTGAAGCCTTCGAACAAGTTTAAATTCATTGACTTGAGAACTAAACGCGTCAAAGCTTCCATCACAATAATAAAAAGAAACGGCGAAATGGGATCGCCTTGTCGGAGTCCTCTCTCATTTCGAAAAAAAACCCACCGGGGAACAATTAATCATAACCGAGAAAGTTGTCGTTGATATACACGTTTGTATCCACCTTCTCCATAGATGACCAAAACCCATCCTTTGAAGGAGATAATCCGAAAAATTCCAATTGACATGATCGTATGCTTTTGAAATGTCTACTTTACAAAAAAACTTCTCCCTCGTCATCCCTTAGCATTGAGTCTATACACTCATTAGCAATAAGCACTCCATCTTCAATTTGCCTACCCCCGACAAAAGCCAGTGCATAGTTTTTATGTTGATCTTAATTGCATCTTATGTCGAGCTTCACCAGATTCTATGCAATGGCTTGTTTTTTCAAGGTACTTTTGCAAGAGCTTTGCAGTTTGGAGCTAATCTTTATTCATCTCGGAAGATTGCTGAAAATTTCTTGAACTCTTTGTTTGAAGCTTTTAAAATGATGTCCACTATGGAACACCGACTTCCTTTTCTCAAGGACTACCTGTTAGCTGTAGGTTCGCAGTTTTTGTTTACTCTTTCAAATAGGGTGTTACAATAAGACCGAGTCTGTAGGGGCGTTAGAGTTTGACTCGCACTCACTATGTTATGTGCTTGAAAAGCGTAGATCTTGTTTCTGTTTTTGTAAAGGCTATATATAGCCATAGATTTTATCAATTCAATAACACATTTCCTCGTTTCAGTCTTCATATTTTCTAAGTCTTGATTCAACAATTGGTATCAAGAGCTTTGAAGAGGCCTGACTGTGGAGTGTGAGAGTGAGTGATTGCAGAAGAGTGTGTGAGTGATTAAGTGAAAGATGTCAACCTCAGAAAAATTTGTGATTCCAAAATTTGATGGTCACTATGATCATTGGTCTATGATAATGGAAAATTTTCTGAGGAGTAAAGAGATGTGGAGTTTGGTAGACGAAGGGATTTCGTCACCAGCAATTGGGATCTCACCAGCAAGTGAGGCACAAAGGAAGAGCGTCGAAGAAGCAAAGCTTAAGGATTTGAAGGTAAAGAATTATCTGTTTCAAGCAATTGAAAGAGAAATCATTGAAACCATTCTTGACAAGAGGACGTCAAAGGCAATTTGGGATTCAATGAAGCAAAAATACCAAGGATCGACAAAGGTGAAAAGAGCGCAACTACAGGCTTTGAGGAAGGAGTTTGAACTGTTGTTTATGAAGGAAGGAGAAAAGATCGATAGCTTTATTGCACGAACTCTAACAGTTGTGAACAGAATGAAAGTGAATGGTGAACCTGTGAAGCAAAGCACAGTGGTCAGTAAGGTATTGAGATCTTTGACTCCCAAATTCGATTATGTTGTTTGTTCAATTGAGGAGTCAAATGATTTAGATACCATGACCATTGATGAGCTCCATGGAAGTCTGATTGTTCGAGAACAAAGAATGCAAGGGAGTGAAGAGGAAGAACAAGCTTTGCAGATCTCTTATGATGATAAACCAGGTAGAGGAAGGGGTAGAAGCTCATTTCGTGGAGGTCGTGGCAGAGGAAGAGGAAGGTCTCAAAATCGAGCTACTATTGAATGTTTCAAATGCCATAAATTGGGACACTATCAATACGAGTGTCCTGATTGGGAGAAACAAGTTAATTATGCTGAACATGTTGAAGACGAAGAAGAGCTTGTGTTGATGTCTTATGTCGACCTCCATCAACCAAAAAAAGAAGAAGTTTGGTTTCTTGATTCTGGATGTTCCAATCACATGACTGGAAATAAAGCATGGTTCACGGAGATGGAAGAAGAATTTAAACACACGGTGAAGCTTGGGAATGACACCAGATTGGCAGTGGTAGCTAAAGGAAGTGTACGACTTCAAGTGAATGGTATTACTCAGGTAATTTCAAATGTTTTTTACATACCTGAGTTAAAAAGCAATTTGTTAAGCATTGGGCAACTTCAGGAGAAAGGTTTAGCAATTTTGATTCAGCAAGGGATTTGTAAAGTTTATCATCGTAGAAGAGGGTTAATTATGCAGACTAACATGAGTGGAAATAGAATGTTCTATGTGTTAGCATCTACGCCAGAAAAGAATGATGTGTGTCTTCAAGCTGAAGCTTTGTCTGAGAAAGAATCGCATTTGTGGCATCGTCGTTTTGGCCATTTAAATTATGCGGGGTTGAAGATACTTGCACAAAATAAAATGGTGGATGGTGTTCCTTTACTCAAAATTCCGAGACGAGTATGTGAAGCTTGCTTGATTGGCAAACAACATAGAGTATCTGTTCCTAAGCAGAGTTTGTGGAGAGCATCGACGCAGCTTCAACTTGTGCATTCTGATCTATGTGGACCTATCAAACCAGCTTCCAACAGTGGCAAAAGGTACTTCATAAGTTTCATTGATGATTTTTCACATAAAACTTGGGTTTATTTTTTAAATGAGAAGTCAGAAGCTTTTGTTGCATTCAAAAATTTCAAAGTATGTGTTGAAAAAGAAGTAGGTGCATATATAACTTGTTTACGAACAGATAGAGGGGGTGAATTCAACTCCAATGAATTTGGAGAATTTTGTAAAACTCAAGGTATAAGCAGGCAATTAACAGCGGCGTACACTCCACATCAGAACGGAGTTGCTGAAAGGAAGAACCGAACGATCATGAATGCAGTTCGGTCAATGTTAATTGAGAAGAATGTTCCAAAAATGTTCTGGCCTGACGCTGTTAAGTGGTGCGTGCACATTCAAAACAGAAGTCTCACTGCTGCAGTAAAAGAAAGAACTCCGGAGGAAGCATGGAGCGGTGTGAAGCCAGCTGTGCATTATTTTCGGATCTTCGGATGTATAGCTCATGCTCATATTCCTGATCAAAAGAGGAGTAAACTGGATCCCAAAAGTAAAAAGTGTGTATTCTTGGGTGTTAGCGATGAATCAAAAGCTTACAAACTTTATGATCCAATTACTAAGAAGATCATTATTAGCAAAGACGTGTTATTCGAAGAAGAAGAAAGTTGGGACTGGAGCAGAACTGAAGAAGAGTTGCAGTTAGATGTGCTCGAAGTTGATAGCAAAAGTGATGAGGAACATATTGCAGCAGCAGAACAGAATATTGAGAATGTCCCAGGCAGCAGTGGTGATGTAAACACGCAAGAAGTTGCAGCTGAAGGGAGGGATGAAAGAATTAGAAAAAGACCAGTCTGGATGGCAGATTATGAATCAGGTGAAGGGCTTTCAGAGGAGGAAGATATGCTTGCAATGATGATGGTAACTGATGATGATCCATTTTACTTCAAAGAGGCGGTCAAGAGCAAGAAGTGGAGAGAGGCGATGGCAGCAGAAATGCAAGCTATAGAGAAGAACCAGACCTGGGAGTTGATGGATCTGCCTAAAGGTGCTAAGTCTATTGGAGTTAAGTGGGTTTTCAAGACCAAACTTAATGAAAATGGGGATGTTGAAAAATATAAGGCACGATTGGTAGCTAAGGGATATGCACAACGTTATGGTGTAGATTATACTGAAGTTTTTGCACCAGTTGCACGACTTGACACCATTCGAGTAATTCTTGCAAAAGCAGCACAATATGGTTGGGAAGTGTTTCAGCTTGACGTGAAGAGTGCTTTCCTTCATGGTGAGCTCAAGGAAGAAGTATTTGTTCAGCAGCCTGATGGGTTTACTAAGAAGGGGGAAGAAGAAAAGGTTTACCGATTAAAGAAAGCATTATATGGCCTCAAGCAAGCACCAAGAGCATGGTACAGCAAAATTGAGGCGTATTTTCTGCGTGAAGGCTTTGAAAAATGCTCCAGTGAGCATACATTGTTCATCAAATCAGTTGGCAGTAAGATTTTGATAGTAAGTATTTATGTGGATGATTTAATTTTCACTGGGAATGATATGAGCATGTGTAATGAGTTTAAAAACTCAATGATGTTGGAGTTTGACATGTCTGATTTGGGAAGAATGAAGCATTTTCTTGGAATAGAAGTGCTGCAGAATTCGAATGGCACTTTCATCTGTCAGCGAAGATATGCGCGAGAGGTATTAACAAGGTTTGAGATGGCAAGCAGCAATGCAGTGAAAAATCCAATTGTTCCTGGTACGCAGCTGTCAAAGGATGAAGGAGGAACTAAAGTTGATGCGACTTTGTTCAAACAAGTAGTAGGGAGTCTCATGTATCTAACGATGACTCGTCCTGACTTAATGTATGGTGTAAGTCTCATTAGCAGGTATATGTCCAACCCAACTATGTCACACTGGTTGGCAGCGAAGAGAATTCTAAGGTACTTGAAAGGGACAACAGAATTGGGCATTTTCTACAAGAAGGAAGAAGGCAGTTTTAAAGAAACAAACGGTTCAAAACTCTTGGCATTTACTGATAGCGGATATGCTGGTGATCTTGACGATAGGAGGAGTACTTCTGGATATGTTTTTAAGATAGGATCTGGAGCTGTGTCATGGTCTTCTAAAAAACAACCAGTGGTGACTTTATCTACCACCGAGGCTGAATATATTGCAGCAGCCCTCTGCGCGTGTCAATGCATATGGCTCAAGAGAATTCTGGATGATATTGGAATGGAGGAGAATGAAGGTACTATAATCAGTTGTGACAGCAGTTCTGCCATTCAGTTGTCTAAGAATCCAGTCCTTCATGGGAAAAGTAAGCATATTGATGTGAGATTTCATTTCTTGAGAAACTTGGTGAATGATGGTGTTGTGGAGCTAAGGTACTGCAGTTCTCAAGAACAAGTTGCAGACATGATGACAAAGCCGCTTAAGCTTGAGCAGTTTGTGAAACTTCGTAACCTGCTTGGAATGGTGAACGCATCGGAAGTAAGCTAAATGCAAGTGTTTTTAGCTTAAGGGAGGGAATGTTAGCTGTAGGTTCGCAGTTTTTGTTTACTCTTTCAAATAGGGTGTTACAATAAGACCGAGTCTGTAGGGGCGTTAGAGTTTGACTCGCACTCACTATGTTATGTGCTTGAAAAGCGTAGATCTTGTTTCTGTTTCTGTAAAGGCTATATATAGCCATAGATTTTATCAATTCAATAACACATTTCCTCGTTTCAGTCTTCATATTTTCTAAGTCTTGATTCAACACTACCGTGGGATTGATACATTTGATTGAGATAAACAAATTCTTAATTAATGCATTCATTTAACAAGATAAACAAAAATGAAAACTGAGTTTAATTATTCATTGAAATTTACGTAATCTTGTCCTCTAAGAACATATATAAAATACTCTTGGAGTAGTTAGGTTTACAAAATAAGTTTTAATAGTAAGTGGGTTAAAATAAAATGGCTTAAAATAAGGAGATCTTATTGCCACCCAAGAAACTCGTCAAAAACCCAAATATAAAAAATTCGTCAAAAATCCAATGATAAAATGTCATTTATATATCCTTCTAATTAATATTTTATTTTTAACAAAAATCCAACATAATTATTAAAAAACCCTAATTAAAATATTAACACGACTAATATATGTAACTAACTAACTACCCATAAGTCCCCAAGGATTTAAATTCTCCATATGAAACTCTAATTTTTTATGGAGAAAAAACGAAAAAAAAAAAAAAAAAAATAGGTAGTACTCTCTCGTTGCCTCCTACCTAATCTCTACAAATGTTACCCTCATCAAACAATTTCATCTTTTCATCAAACAATTTCATCTTATAGATTCTCTCCTTTGTAATTTTTTTGTTCATATTTTAATTGTGTACTCTCTCAACAAATTTTTTGATATATCTCAGTGTTATATGATAGTTATTTTCAATAATTCAGTTGGTTGTTTTTTTATGGAGAGAAGATCTAGAGGAGTTTTAATAATTTTGGGTTTTTGACAAAGTATGTGGGTGTGAAGGGTATTTTAGTAACAAAATAATTGTCTGATTGGATTTTTCAAAGCAATTTAGTCTGATTGGGTTTTTGACGAGTTAGTTGGGTGGCAATAAAATCTCCCTTAAAAAAATAAAGTAGTATCATACTAAAATAAAATTATCATAATTGTTTATATGAGAATCATATTACATCGATGTCAATGACATATGATGTTTAGTATTTATATTTGATTAAGGTAGAATTAATTTTATTTTAGAAAAAAAATTATTAAAACTTTAGCGCAGGGAAAAAAAAACAGACCCCCATAAGGGTCCGAAAATCACAATTGGCCCAGCTAAGGAACCATTTGCAAAAATGGCCCCAACGTTAATTTCGGCCTTTTCTACCTATTATACCCTTTCTCTTTGGTCATATTCTCTCTTATCTCTCTCTTTCTTTCTCGATCTAATCTATCTCTTTCTTCAGAAAAATAAACTCACCACCGCCATCTCCACCACAATTTCCAGCGCTACGACAACCACCTTCGAATTAGTAACAAGGTTTTAATCAAGTTAGCAAAGTCCAGCCTTTTAGATTTTAAATAGTAAAATTTTGATTTATCGTTGAATGAAGGAATGATGTCCAACCATTACAAAAAGAATAAAAAAAATTTAAGCACAATCTAATGGAAGTGGATGTGTACTACAATCTTTGTTTGCAGAAAAAGTATGGAAAAAGAAATTTGATTTTGTTCATCTCTGTGAATTTTATGACAAGTTGTTTGCTTTGAAATTTAAAACCAATGTTATCATCAATGTTCTGCTTTTTTTTTAAAATGATGTTCCATATTTGTGGGGTTTCAATTTGGGGAGAAGAACATGAGAGGAAAAAAAGTTTTATTTTGGGTTTCTTTTCTTACTTCAATCTCAATTTCAATTGTGTACAATGATATGCCTCCTAAACCACAATTTGTCGCTAACTTTAACTTTTTCTCTAGCAATCTGGTATGGACAATCCCAATGCCTTATAGAGTTAATTTTTTTTCTTTTGGTATGCTTTACAAGGACAGATACAAACACTGGAACATCTGAACAACAATGGAATGAACTTGTCAGCTGAATGTGTCACTGCAAACAACATTACAGACTTATCTATTGATGGGGTGGATCTCCTTAATCAGTCACAGACATTTGAATACTTGTTGCAGCTATGGTCACTCAATGACTTTGTTGATATGGGTGCAAACCTATGGAACCTACTCCATTACGCTATGAGTAGGACCCTTTACGCTGCGCAATAACTATATTTTCGGAGGTAGTGAGTTGCGCGCAGTCTCTGACTTGAGCAAAGTGTGCAGAGATACCAAGTCTCTTCTATGAAAAGCACTTGGCATAAAAAAAATATATAAAACTCTCAATTGCAATCAGTCAATCACAATGTTAGGTCGTCTTTGCACAGCGTGCAAAGAAATCTAAACATCTAGGGAAACATTTACGTTGATCTCACTATGCCAATAGTTGATTGGATTTATAGCAAAGATCTCTTTGGATAACATGACAACACATCAGAGTCGAGTCTTCCAATAAATCATGGCATAATTTTAAGTGCTTTGATGAATAAAAAATGCTATGAGCTTTTTGCACACTTTGCAAACACATCTTGGCACATTATTCACAATGCAAAGAGCTTATTGCATACCTTGCCAACACTATTGTGTATAGCTTTCCAATAAGTCGTGGCATAGTTAAAGTGTCTTAATGATTGAAAAAAAATGCCATGGGCTCTTTGCACACCTTGTAAACACATCATTGCACAACATTCACAATTAAAAGATCTCATTGCATACCTTGCCAACACAACTATGAATAACATTCCAACAAGTCTTGGCACACTTTCATGTCTCTTGATGAATTAAACATATGCTTTAAAAGATCTTTTATTATAGTTTGTTATCTATAGTTAACACACCTATAATCACTCTTCCCAAATAAATTAATAGACAAAAAAAATTATTCAATAAATTTTACCAAAATACATTTCATAATATGACATTATCTACAATAAGTCTTTGCCACATAGTTTGAATGTAATTCCAATGCATAAAATGGTGGGAAGGTGTTTCTTATTGTTATTTACAACTTAATAGAATGATCTGACTGTAAAAATCTCAGTTGAAATTCTACACGATGGAATTATCTTGTAGGTATTTAAAAAAAAAAAATTAACTTGGAGTTATGTTATGGCATTTTGTGGGGGTAGAGGTATATCATTCTACATTCTACGCAGTAGTCCAGAACTCTATCATAGAATTCGACAACGGAACCTTATTTTAGACTGTAATAGACCTTCACACCTCCAACAGTAATCTAAACCGTGTGTCATAGTAGATTGAACCCTCATTGTTGATGATCATTAGCAAGGTGAATGACCAGATGAGCCTGAGTGCAAACACAATTGTCAGTCGCCAAAAGAAGTTATTTGGTTTTGGTGGTTTGGGTTGTGAAACAGAGAAAGGTGCTTAATTTGATAAACATATACATTAGTACATAATCTATGGTTGAGACCGAGGTTGTTATGTAGTTTGATGGTTTGGGGGAGAAACCAATTACTTCTAGTCAAAAGGTTTTCTATTCAGTGTATATAATAGTTCATGGAGACATGTAAAATGAAGTTGGGTGGTTTAACAAGCCAAGGACCTGATCTAAAGAAAGACAAGAAAATTAAGACTAATTTTGGTTGCAAGCTGATGCTTCTCAAAGCATTGGATGCTCACCACATTTGTTAATCACCACTTTCACATCGCAATTTGAAAATATATGATAATCTAACAAAATTTGTTTAAAATTAAACAAATTTACAGAAATAATTTTTAAAACCCAAATGAATTGCTTTAAAAATCAATAACGTACCTATATTGTTGCACCCTACGACATGAAACAAAATCTAAATTGATTCATGTAGCTCTAGACTTTAGTTGCTTGAAGACAAATTGTTTCCCCAATTCACCAAGAACAACAAGATGAACAACAGTATAATTCCCAAACACTTTTCTTAAAATTCTAATATCATGGTGAGTTTGTTTTACACCTTGAAAATGTAAAACTTATATGTTTCAACATTCTTATCAATTTCTATTTCTGTTCAACGGTCGGAAGCAACGACGTTCGCAAATAAGGGAGTTTGGTTCGTTTGAAACCGTATACAGAGATGATTTGGTTTAGAGAAGAAAAAGAAGAAGCAAGGGCAAAGTCAGAATAAAAAGTTAACTTAAAATAGGGTCGAGGCCTTTTTTACAATTTACATTTGTTGTTTTTTTAGCCGACAAATGCTTAAATAAGGCCTTTTGTACAGATCGGGTCTTAGCTGGGCCATTTTTTATTTGTGGACCCTTAATGAGGTCCTAGTTCCATGAACTTTAGCGTCAATAAAATTTAGTAGATTAATATATCAACTCTTGATATAAAATTCATCTTTTTATAATAAAAAAACTATAATTCCATTTTTTTCTAAATATTTATTACGATGTTTTCAAAATTCTTTTCCAAAGTTTCCTTACAAATTTTGATTTTTCTGATATCTTTTTTCCAAAATTTTGAAGTCCCAATCCAATCCAATCCAATCCAAATCAGAAAACAATTGAAACAAAACTGGAAAAAAAAAATTTGTTTCCGATTTACTATTTTTGAACATACCAATTCCGATCGGATCCATCCGATTTCCACCCATAGTTGGGCCTTTAAGGATTTAAAAAAATAATATCGCTTAATACATTTAAGTGAGGTTATTACTTTAGTACACACGCCCAAGTCAGGACTGAGAACCAATTATTATCTAAAAGAGTTTATTACTTTATCCAACATTCATTTATTAGGTTTTACGGTATATGTACCCGATACCTACCCAACTCACAGGAAGTCAAATAAATAAATTTCACAACTATAATTAATCAATGATAATGAGGCATCATCTTGTATGCAATCTGCAACCACATGATCAACATCACTGGCCTTCATTGCTCCGATGCTACAACCTTTAAGGGCATAAAATTGTGAATTTGTCCATAGGAGATGAAATAGTCTACCTAATATTCTCACTGTGAGCCACATCACAGGTTGGTATTAACTGATGAAGAAGAAAATACAGTGTGGGGCAACTGTTGGGTCTGGCGAACAGAAGACAACAAGCTGATTGCAGTTTGCGGACGATGCTCCAACGTATCCATTTGTATATACTCCTGACAAAATAGAGCGGCTCTCAAATTAAGAAAGAAAATGAAGAATGCGTACATACCAGGTGATATTTACTCGACACATAGATACATGCGAGATTAAAAACAGGACTCATACATTTTGTATCATCAGCAGTTATGCTATATACTCCCTCCGTCCCAAATTATAAGTACCTTTTGGAATATTCTACTTATTAAGGGAACATCATTTATTGTTTGTCTACTAACTATACTTACAAATTTATCCCTATTTAATGGGTTCTACTTATTAAACATAGTCTACTCTAATTCCAAAGTAAGGGTAGTATAAGTAAAAGAACAATTTAACTTAATTAATATGTATTGAAATATGAAAAATGACATATATTTTGGGACAACTAAAAATGGAATAAGGTACTTATAATTTGGGACAGAGGGAGTATAATAAATTGTATATTTAAAAGCCTTCAATAAAACAAGTTGTCTTTCATAGCTACATTTCCAGTTCAAATGGATGATGCTCTAAGAATCAAAGTTTTCTCTATCATCCAAATATAGATGAAATAAATATACAGGTAACTCGAACCCTTCCCTAGCATCTCACAGAGGTTGACAAATTTTTAGAAACACTCACTGAGACCACCAAAACTTTCATATAAAATTTCCACTGGGTGGGCTAGGCCTAACAAGTCAAACAACTGGGATCCAAATGGAAATGCACATTCGATTTCATGTATGCTTCTAGATAAATACGTGCTCGGGCCTCTGGGGTGATTGTTGGGTCTGGTGTTTTTAAGTAGTAATATGCTCCTCTTAATGACAACCAGGAGCTTTGAGTTAGAAACATAATGGTAAACGTGCATGTGCAGCAGGAGATAGTTACTCGACATACATATTGACAACTCTGCAACTGAATGCCAGAATTTATATATTCTTGGACCCAGGTCAGTTAACTGGACTATTTACCTTCAACTTTTGGTCTGTCCTTAACACGGCAGATTCAGACCAGTAAACCATTGTACACTCAACTACTCACTTAGCATCAAAAGCCCAACAAAACAAACCGAAAGGATGTTGTGTTATTAGTATCTATGTTGGTAAGAGAATACATAAACCACAAAACAAGGGAGAAATTTGTTAAAAGCATAGAAGACCTTACTCCTTAATGACTGCATTCCTCCAAGCACCTTGCAATATCTTTCAATCTCAGCTGCCTCTCTGGGGTCGGTTGCTGCATCTGCTTCTGTTGAAATAGTTGCTAACTGACGGAAAATGGACAAAGTTTAATAAAGTACTAAAGTAATTAAAAAGGAGGAAATAAGAGAAGAAATTGTGGATGAAGCGCTAAGATATATTAAATACAAGTTATTTTTATAGATATGCTATATAACACTTGTTAACCTAAAATGACATCATTTTTTTGATAGTACAACTTCAGGAACTTGAGTTCCTAAAACTTATCCATCTGTTTATACATCTTTGTCCCGACTCTGGGTGCATACCTGCATACAAAACCCTGTATTGTAGATGCTCCCAAATTAGAAGCATTGTTCTTCACGTTTCAACTCTAGAGTTCAAATGGGCAACATTCCAAGCTAATCAATCAATCAAATTCTTCTGTAACTCAATTCAACAAGAATAATAGAGACGTGAGCCCTTACATAATATCTAGACGGATCCACGGAGACCACCTTGGATTTGCATCTGAGGAGACAGAGAATTGCCATTGGCTGGGGACAGGTGAGACAACTGGGATCCAGCTTGAATAGGCACTTTTCCTGACAGCTGGGCCTGTGCATCCATTTTTTCGTGTATGCTTCTAAATGTATAGGTAATTACAGATCGAACAGGAAAACCTTGCTGTGGATATGATTATCAAAAGAGATGACTAAAAGAGAACACTAGTTCAATGTTGTTCACCAGGATTCTCTTTTGCTGTTATGCCGTGTGACCAATGAACCCAGCATAATATATAACAGAGGTCAGGAGTACCCTTGTCCATAGGCAATTATTACAAAGTGCCTGACCTTCGTCTGATTAAGTTGAACAATCAAGCGTTAAGCCCACACACACACACACACACACAGACACAGGATCTCACCGTGTCCAATAACTTCATTTGCAATCAGAACCCCATCCAGGGATTGCTTACTACCTACAAAAGAGTGTATCCAAGACCCCCTTGAACTTTATGAAAGAATCTTCAAAATTCTTTGAACCTATGTAACATGGGTACTCCAAATTCTAAAAAAAATCCGTGTCGGATACACGGACACAAGGACGCATGGATACATAATTTTAGCTTAGGAACCTCTTACTTTTTGATATCTAACTGTGTTGGATACTCCGTACACGTGTCAGACACGACACACGCACCAGTATTAATTTTACTTAGCTTTGAACCCTAGGGAAGAGTATAATAAGTGTGATAAAGGCAACGCATGAGAGAGTAGAAAAAAAAAAAAAAAAAAAAAAAAAACTCTATCATAAATGTAAAGAACAGAAAGTGAGTGCTCACAGGAAAATATTTTTCATCTCGATATGACAGGAAAGCAATTCTTAGATGATAACACCCACTGTAAATTTTTAATTGCATGAAATTGTTGCAGAAGCTAGAACATTTCACAATCACCTGCAGTATAAGTATCCATAGATTGATGTGAATCAGCGATCCCAGCCAGAGGGCCTTCTCCTTTCTCTAGAACTGAACACAACATAAAAAAGGATTTGTATCAGCACAAAAAAAGAATGGGATAAAAAAGCAGACTCTACCAATTAACAAAGCAGCTTCAATTTGAGAACCTAACCTTTGTGAACTCTTCTGAACTGCATTTCCCTTTAAATTTTCACTAGTGGTTGTTCCCACTGATGTACGAGCAGGATTGATTATTGTATTAGTATTTGTTTGAGCTCGATTTATGTCTCCTCCAATTGAACCGCCAGAAACAAAACCAGACAACACCGTTCTTCCGATCCCTGATGTGCTTGAGTTACTATTTGCTCCTGGTTTTTGAGAATCAGAAGTTGCAGCAACAAACTTGTTCTTGAACTGTGTCATCATTCCAGTCTTTACTGCATTAACAGCCTTAGAACGATTGTCACCAGAAAGAGACGATGCGCCAGTAGAATCTGGATGAAAACCAATACCAAGACCAAAATCAACACCACGAACTCCTCGCCCACTGCTGCCACCTCCCTTTTCCCTCCCTCTAGCTTTCTTTCCACCTACAACAATATGAACTTCACGTTTAAAATTTGAGTTTGACGATATTCTATACAAATTATAAGACTAAGAAGTGAACAAAATTCTCTAACATGTAAAAGATCACTTAAGTTTGATTCTCTCTGTTAAAAAAAATTAGCTATTCTGATGGTGGGGGTTGGGAGGACTGTAGAACACTGAACACTATGTATAAAAAGTAGACAAATCCCTGATAAAATCCTAATTGCAGACATGAACATTAATCAGATTGGCTGTACTTGAGCTGAGCAAAGAACTTGGCAGGTGATTTCACAACCAAAATCTCTACCAAAGAAAGTACAAATACAGCAGGAATTTGCAATTGTAATTTCTCTTACATGGAAGGAATTTTGGTGGAGAAAACCCCTACATGCCCTTACATCACCACTTCCTAGCTCAATTCTAAACACGCATCAGCTTTTTTGCAGGGACAGCAATTAATACGACATTTTGTTAGCCATTCAACAAGAGGCGCCTCTTGTATGTACGGTGAGGCTTAGGCCTTTAGGGATATCAACTTCAGTCGCAAGAGGCTTAACCCTCACTTTGTTAAATATGACATCAAGATTATTACATTTTGAATATTTGTCCTTTTTCCAACCTTTTTATCTCAAAAGTATCCCTTTTAGTAGCTTTAATGAATTCAAATAGATTAAATATAACAGAGGTGGGGAAACAGGGTAAACACTAAGAAAATCCACGACAGCTAACAGAATCCGTCTAATGTTTAGTGACTTTAATATATTGAAACAGAAAAAAAAAACAAGGCATGTAAAATACTAAGAAGTAATACCCAGGACAACTCCAGTGCTACAGACCCCCCCCCCCCCCCCCCCCAACTGACTCTTTTCATCATTCCATATTTCAACCAACCAAACCCCAACTACTCTAAATTTGTCTCTCTCTTCCCATTTGCTTTCAACGTGTCTCTCCAATCTTCTTATGTACAAAGGAACACAAAGACAAAGCAAAGTATATGCTCTATCCAAAATATCCACCAACCCCCCACCCCACTCTCCTGGTGTAATCTTCTCTTTTTGCTTAAGGGTGTTCAAATTTCAAAATAGGATCTAATTAATCCCAAATTGGATAGATTCGTACTCTATTCCTCAAGGACATGGCTCCACCAATCCCTGCTGACTCTGTAATATCTACCTTAGTTTAATTTGTTTGTGGTTCTTGCTATTAGATTGTTTGGTCCAATTCTTTGTCTGCCCCAATTGTCTTGGCAAGTTAGCAACCAGTGCGTTACCATGTGCATCAGTTACACAGAACACAATTTAGCCATGTCACTGCTTGATGTCAATATCTCTGCTCTTGCTACATTCAAACCGTTCTCTTATAAATAGTTTGTGTTGCATCAACTAACAACCCTCGTTGATCTCCTGCACACAATTCAAGCTTCATTCCCTCAAATGCCCTTCTTTCAAAAGAAGATTGAATACACTGAATGACTTTTTGCCTCTAGCTTCTGAGCTAATTGGAGATCCATCTGTATGCCTTCGTAAGATTCCATATAAGCCTAAGATAGATTGCAGCATGGAAAACGACGTATTACATGTCTGTCAATGTACAAACAACATCATTAACAACTTCACCAACCCTTACATTGCACATTAATGATAGAGTATCCTCTCTCTAACCAATTCTGCATAGTGACTTCTGGGGAACTGGGGAAGTACAAAAGATTTCATGAAAAGGCCTTCGCTAATAATCCTTATCAGCAAACATCATTTGCTAAAGCATTCTCTCTGTGTTTATCCATTCCAACTTTAGTCCTAGCACCATGAATATCGTTATCCAACTTGACAACATTTCTAAGCCACCCTTCAATTTTGCTAATTTTCTGGGAGTCTTCAATTGGGGAACCAGAATCCACTTCTTTAACAAATATATGGGATGTGATTCTCCCATTGTGAGTCCATACTTTTGCTTTTACAATGTAACATTGTACATCGGCCATGACGAGAAAGACAACAGAAAGAAGTCCTGGTCGATCAGTGCCCGCTAATATTAAAGCGGTCAAGCCTGTAAATCCATTAATTCTAACAGACATATATGTACCAAGAGATTGTTCAATGAAAAATAAAACACATTCATCAGTAAGTTTATTTCCATATTTATCAGTTACATGAAACACATCCACGAACCATCTACCATATGAAGAGATGGAAGCTTTCCTTATGCTGAGAGTAATATCTGTGAGAGCTTGAACAGCTTCAAGAAGGATTAAATGATTTATTGCACTACCAATCTTGACTGAAGTTGCAAGGGTGCAAACGCCATTGTTAATTTCAACCCTTGGGGTGTTCATCCTTATAACAAGCTTTCCATACTCATCTAAACAACTAGGCCACTCCAACTCCATCTTTCCTCTCTTTATTCTTCTCCCCTTCCTCAACCAAACAGTAACTCACTTTTCTAGTTTTAAAACAAGAATTTACACTTGCAACAAACGAAGAAATCAATTAAAACCTTTTAAAAGCGGTTTGTAAAGCAAGTGACGAATGCAAGTAAAACCCTTAACAAGAAAACTTCCTTTCTTGTCTTCCTTTCAAACAATTCAGGCTTAGGCCTCATACTCAATTAAATAAACGCCACATATCATTTTATGACATTGTGTACCACAATCGTAACTTTAACAACTTCCAAAACACTGGCAGTATACACTGACTGGGTCCTTCTTCTGTTCAACAATATCGCATAACTTATCCAAAACTTATTAGCAAAATCTTAGTAAGAAGAAGAGTAAAAGACTAGCCAGCAAACAAAATTGTCAGTGATTGCCTAACTACAAACGTTTGTAATACTTAATTCACTTAATAATTGAAAAGTCATGCATTTGTTATGTAGGCTACGTGGATCTCCACAACATTATTTTGGGTATCAAAATACAAGTTTGGGTCTTAACTGAAATGAACTGGATCTCCACAACATTATTTTGGGTATCAAAATACAAGTTTGGGTCTTAACTGAAATGAACGAGAGTCTACTTTCCACAACAAATATAAAAAATTAAAAAGCTAATAACAGTTCTTTCCTAACAAAATTTTAATAGCATATTGACAAAATCAAGAAAACAATAAACTTCCATCATTCTTTTTTCCAAAACCTTATAGACCAATATTAAACAGTTTCTAAAGAAACTACAAAGAACAAGAAACTCATACCTGATCCTTTTCTCGCATCACGTTTGGACCTGAACCTTCCATCCTAAAATTCACAAAGAAATGTCAATCAGCAATTCTAGTAAATAACACAACATGTTTGCATGTATTCTTTATTGAGAAAGAGGATTAAAAACAATATCAAAAAAACTCAATGTTCGCAAACAAAAAATTGGCATCGGGCTCGCAGAAAACCTTACTCTCATGTAATGAATGTCTACTTTTTTGCCAAGGTTTTCCACACGGTCTAAGAAAATAATATAGCTTAGGCAAACTAAAATGCTTTTATTTCATCATTCTAACTACATGAGAATATCTTATGAGTGGATTCATCATCTGGCAAAGTATGAAAGACTATTCTTAAATTATGATCCTCTAAGTAGTATTAAGGCGAAGTGGTCAGTGGGTGGGAGTTTGGAGAAAGCATAGTGTTACTGCGCTGCTTGAGCAGGTGATTCGTCCTAAGGAAGATCAATTAGTATGGAGGTGGAGTAAAACAAAACTATTCACAGTTAAATCTCTATACAAACAGTTGGTGCTAGCTGATAACAATACTGCTGCTACTCAGTTACAGTTTGATCCCCTCCCTTATTTTTTATCTTAAGAATTCCACAGCAAGCCAAATTACCGTTATGGTGTGTAGCTTGGACCAGGCTGCAAACAAGGGATTTTGTGGTTGCAGGGAATCAAGATGTTCCCTTGGAGTGTGTGAAGTTGTGGACTTTGTAACTCATCCCCTGAATCCATATCACATCTGTTCTTTCAGTGCCCTACAAGCAGATTGTTTGGGAGTAGCTCAGATGGATGAAAGGAGGGCGGATGCAACTACTACTTGACTGAGTTGAATCTGCTAACCTTGGGAAATTTCTCAAAGACTAGCCTAAAGCATCAAAGACTCAACTTGGGAGTATGATCTGGTTTCTTGTACCTGCAGGAATGGTCTGGGTGCTATGGAGATCCAGAAATGAGGCTGTTTTTAATGATAAGTATGACGCGGTGAACTTGGTTATTATCCGGTACTGGCCATTGGAAGAGAGGAGAAGAAATATTTTGAGGAATTGATTTTCAGTTGGAACAACCTAGTGGAATGTTAACTAGTTGTGTCTGTTTGATGTATTTTCAGTTTCTTGTTTTTTGTGGAATTAAGTATGTGGGTGAGGTCCTCTCTCACCCAGCATGCCCTTTGGTGGATTTTTACTACTTCAATTATATATATATATATATATATATATATATATATATATATTATAAAAATAAATAAATTATTATTTAGGAAAAAAAGTCTAGTTAAGAAAAGAAACAGGGAGATAATTGAAACGTATGTAGCGGAAGTCAGCAGTGCAATAGGTAAAACCGTAAAACAGACAATACTGCTAAAACACACCTTCATAGCAAGATCCATCAGTTCCTCAGGCACATTCTGTCCAGCAGCAATCAAACTGCCAACCAATTCACCAGCAAAGCGTGCCTGTTTCTGGGTAATAAGTGTGTAAGCAGTCCCATCTTTGTTTCCAGCACGGCCTGTTCTACCAATTCGATGAACATGCATGTCCATGTCTCTGGCTATATCAAAGTTCACAACTGACCTTATTGACTTAATATCAAGTCCACGGGCAGCAACATCAGTTGCAACAAGCACATGATAAGTCCCAGATTTAAATTTCTGCAAAGTTTCCATTCTCGAAGCTTGGTCTTTGTCACCATGAAGAGATGCAACCTTAAACCCATTCTGAACAAGCTGGGACTCAATCTCGTCAACAATAGCTTTTTTTGAAGCAAACACTAGAACATCCCCATCATCAACCATTACAGGAAGCTTCCCTAGGAGCCAAGGCATCTTCCCAGCATCTGAATCAAGTACATGAACAACTTGAGTAATATCCTCATTGGCCATTCCCACCTCACCCACTGTTACTCTTGTAGGATCAGTAAGAATTTCCCTCGCCAGCTTTTCTATTTTGCGTGGCATGGTGGCAGAAAAGAGTAACGTCTGACGGTCTGGTCTTATTTGACCAACAATGGACCTTATCTGTGGTTCAAAACCCAGGTCAAACATCCGATCTGCCTCATCGAGCACTAAATATGTTGTTCTCGACAATGTCAACGCCTTCATCTTTAGCATATCTATCAATCTCCCAGGAGTAGCAACAACTATCTCACAACCTGCCTTCAGTTCTTTGAATTGATCAAGCTTAGACATTCCACCGTAAACTGCAGACACTCGTAGCCCATGTGGTTTTGCAAATTTCTTTGTTTCCAAATATATTTGATGAGCTAATTCTCTAGTAGGTGCACATATAACACCTATTGGGCCCTCTTCTTTCTGGAGTTCAGGCTGATCCATTATATGAACAATCATGGGAAGAACAAATGCAGCAGTCTTTCCTGAACCAGTCTTTGCAATTCCAATGATATCCATCCCAGAAAGCACAATTGGTAGTGCCTGACATTGTATCGGTGTTGGCTTCTCATAACCCTGTTTCTTGATAGCAGCCATTAGCTGGGGAGAAAAACCACAATCCTCAAATGTCTTAATTGGCTTTGGTACATCAAAACCTGATACACGTATGGCCAAACTTTTCCGGTACTCAGCAACATCCTGCTCACTAATTCCTGGTGAACCAAAAGAAACATTTATATGATTATATAATTGCCTAAAGAAGCATTGAGAATAGTTCAGATTTTCCTTTTAGTTGAAAACAAGTCATTTTCGTTATTCAGAAATAAGGATAGACTACATAAGTAATATAAGGCAGTACAAATATAAATACCACATAAATAAATAAATAAATAGAGAAACTTGGGGTGGTCATTTGTTACCTGAAATAGAAGGGGTTTCTTCATAAAAATCCTTGTTAAAAGGATCGTAATCAATACAAGTATGATCTAAAGGTGGAATAGGTTCAATTTTCTTCTTTTCAACAACAATAGGATTATCATCAGAATCATAGTCAATAATTCCAGCATCAACAGCTTTAGCTGCTTGATAAACTTCTTCATCAGAATCATATCCAGCTTGAAGAACTTCAGAAGCTAAAGTCAAACCAACATCTTTTTTTGCTCTTAAAAAACTCTCCATTGGATCATCTTCTTCATCTTCTCTATACTTATTTTCTTTAGGAAGTGGTTTAGAAGGTTGTGGAGCTTTAATTTCTTCATGAATACCTTGCATAAATGCATCTAAAGGATCAACTTCTTCTTCTTCTTCTTCAACAGGTTTTGTTGTTTGTTGTTGTTGTTCTTCTTCTTCTTCTTCTTGTTCTTCGTATTCGATGTCATCAAGATCATGATCTTCATAATTATCATGAGGAGCACGAGAAGAAGAAGAAGGTGGAACGTAAAGACGTTGAGGAGCTTTAGATTGTTCGAAATTGTATGTTGTTTGTCTATTGATACCAAATCCTTCGAATCCAAATTTCCTCTTCGACATTATCTTATCTGTCTGATGATGAGTGAACCCTAATTCGATTTCTCTGATAAAACCCTAGCTCTGAGCTTCTGTTCTGTTCTCACTGCTCGAAAAGAGAGAGTAGGGGCGCGTTGTTTGGTAATAGGTACTTTGGTTTGGTCTCTGTGACTCTTTAAATACTCCCATTTCAACCTGCTAAATAAGTTTTACACCCATAGTAACCTGCTAAACAAGTTGCAAATTATGATTTTGTGTTTTACTTTGAGCACACGCCTATCTTTTGCTTTTAAAAGAAAAAATAATTCGTATGAAAAACTCTACACCTCTTAAAATAAATTCTCCGAAACACAAACCTTTTCACTTCCTAAAATATGTTCGGAGCAGGAGTTGCTCCGAACACTCCAGAGACGCAGCGAGCTTTAGAGGATAAACACCTGAAGTATCCACCACCATCTGTCCCCGACATTCCTTTACTTGAGTCACATATATCAGTTGAGAGGGATGGGATATTATCATACATCAGGTCCTTCCCCAAAGGGACGTCTTGTGGGCGAGATGGTCTCCGGGCCCAACACCTATTGGATGCTATGAGTGGGGCTGCATCCGTTGTAGCCACAGATCTTATGGATGCCCTGACACCGGTTGTGAACTTATGGATTCAAGGTCGATGCCCACGAGTCTTGACAGAATTTATAGCTAGTGCGCCTCTCACCCCACTTCTTAAGCCAGGTAACGGCATTCGCCAAATAACTATGGGTATGGTTTGGCGTCGCATGATGTCTAAGATTGCCATGAGAGGAGTTTCTAAGGATATTGTCCCATACCTAGAGGATTTTCAGTTTGGGGTTGGTGTGCTTGGTGAAGCAGAGGCAATTTTGCATGCTGTTAATCGGTTGGTTTATGCCAACAAGGATGACACATCATTTGCTATGTTGTTTGTGGACTTTCAGAATGCCTTCAACCTTGTTGATCGATCTGTTATGCTACAGGAGGTATGCAGTCATTGTCCGTCTATTGCTCTATGGGTCGAATACCTCTATTGCCAACCTGCTCGATTATATCTAGGGTCTACTCATATTTGGTTAGCAACTGGGATACAACAAGGGGACCCTTTAGGCCCTCTTCTCTTTGCTTTGGTCTTGCATCCATTAATACACCGCATTCAGACAGAATGTCACTTGGAGTTGTAGGCATTATACTTAGATGATGGTACTCTGATTGGTAGTACAGAACATGTGGCTAGAGTTATTCATATCATTCAGGAAAGAGGACCATCTCTTGGGCTCGTGTTTAATGTGTCTAAGACAGAGTTGTTCTGGCCTTCTGTTGATCCTGACTGCTCTTATCTAGATATCTTTCCGGTTGGTATATCATGTCCTCAGCGAGGGGTTAAGCTGTTTGGAGGGGCTGTAAGTATTGATGCATCCTTTATTGTAGGTAATGTTCGTCAACGAGTGGATAAGACACTTCAGCTTATGGATCTATTACCACAGTTAAAGGCTCCGCAATGTGAGTTGGCACTTTTACGTTCTTGTATGGGATTATCTAAACTCACCTTTGCTCTCCGTACTTGCCCCCCCCCCCCCCCTGATTATGTTCAGGAAACAGCCGAATGGTTTGACTACAAGCTTCGTGCAGCCCTTCAGAATATTATGGTTTCTGATGGACCTAGTTTTGGCGATCTACAGTGGCATATGGCAACCCTCCCATTACGTCTAGGTGGACTTGGTATGTATTGTGCTACTGATGTTATGAAGTTTGTTTTCATACCTTCACGTACGCAAACCAAGGAACTATAAGACCATATTCTTCGAGGTTGTGAGACTGTACCTATGGGTAATGTTTTCGATACTGCCATTGCTAGTTTACATCTTTTTATACATGATTTTGATCTCAATAATCTTGCTTAAACTGTTACCGTCCCCTTCAGACCACAACATGTCTTGGTGGAAGCATACTACAACAAGATTAGTTCTGTTCTTGAGAGGGAATTTGAGTTGTCAGCTAGACAGAAGGCTGTGATTGGATGTGTGCAGTCAGAACATGCCAAAGATTTTCTCCTTCCTATCCCGATGGAAGGGCTTGGACAACGCATGACGCCTGTAGAATATCGTGTCATTCTTCGTTATCGATTGATGATCCCTCTATATTTAGATGGTGAGCTTTGTCCAGTGTTCAAGAAGAGCAGACTTGATGCTTTCGGGGACCATGCAGCCCATTGTAAGCATTACCCTGGCTTCAAGTACAGGCATGACCACGTTAAAGATATCTTGTGTGATGTGTTCTGGCGGGCTGGAGTACAGGTTAAGAAAGAGGCTCCTGTTAACTTTCTTACTGATCCTAAGGAAGGAAGATTGTCATTACGTTCTGCTGATATTCTGGTCTACAACTGGTCTGAAGGTAAACATGCGTGTGTTGATGTTACAGGGGCGTCTCCGATGGTTGGGCTGGGTGCTGGGACTTTTGAGATGGGGCTAGCAGCAACAAAAGTGGAGAAATATGACGGAGCTTGTAGGGCTAACCAACATAGTTTCATCCCCTTTGCATTTGACACATTTGGATTGCTAGGCTCAGAAGCAGTTGAGCTCCTCAGGAGAGTGTAGAAGGTAATGGATAACAACGTGATGACTGTAGGTTTGAATGAATATGTATTTAGGAGAATCGGGTTTGCTATCCAGAAAGGACTTGTCGCGCAGTTTGTAGTGCGTTTGTCCTCTACTAATTTTGTGTAATTCGTTGAGCTTATCAATAAAATTTGTTTTTAATAAAAAAAAAAACATAGTTGTGTGTGTGAAAAAAACATTTTTTCTTTTATTTATAATTATAATTTTATTCATAATCAAAATGTGATTACAATACAGTAAAGCAAGGAATGATATACCATAACCCAAAACAAAATAACTAGGATAATACAACTATTTAATTTACATTTAACAGTGCATCTCAATTAAACAATAAGTTCTGTAACATATAATATAAATATTCGAATTTTGATGATCGATGCATTCACTCGATTCCTCATTGACATTCTATCCGACCATTTTGTGTTAAACAAATCAACAACAACAATAATAGTTAAATTTTTATAAAATTTACAATTAATAAAATTGTTTTGATCAATAGAGAACATGGTTTTTTTTACAACTGGTATTTTTATATAAAAATATACTCATATTATTTTAATGAGAAGTTTAAATTTTTTAATTGTAAAATTTGTTTTGTCGAGAAATTTAGTTGTGATAAAATAATCATCGCACTTAACATGTTATTAAAAAAAAATCAAATATTATCGATTGTAACTAATTTTATTCTTTTTGTTATCGTTTTCGTAGTTCATTGCTAGTAACAACCTGAATTTGTTGCAAACTATGATTTCATGTTCTACTTGAATTATTATATTGTTCCTATCTGTCTCATCATTTATACACTTCTTTGTTAATCACCAATACCTTTGTAATAATGTACTAGTAATGCGGCCATAACTATGATTTGAAAACAAAAATTAAGTTATTATATGTCTAAGATAGTCGGCAATAACTTGCTGACTATAATATATATTAGTCAGCAATCTACCATTGGGATGATTTGATTTGGGCGGCAGTATAGTGCTACGCTTTCAAAATTAAAATTGAGTTATTTCATGTCTAATGTACTTGGCAAAAACATGCTGACTATAATGGATATTGGTTGGCGATCTACTGTTGGGAAGATTTAATTTGGGCGGTACTATAATGTTACGTTTTCAAAAATAAAAATACAAATACAAAATAAAATAAAAATGTTGAACTATTTGAATTGAAATCACTTAGAACTTCCTCCTGCAATTACGAATAAATTACCCAAACTGTATATTTACATGATAAAAAAAACGTAAAAAGAAAGAGGGCAAACCTCCCACATTGGGCAGCACCGTACTGCTGGCTTAGGGGGGGGGGACATCCCAATTAAACTTGTCAGCACACATATGCTGACAATTAAATGTAGTAGTCAGCATCATCGTGTTGATCATTGACTACGGTGTACAACACCGTACTGTTGCCTTAAGGGTGCACACCCCAATTAACATGTCATCACCCATATGCTAACGATTAAGTGTAGTTGTCAGCATCATAGTGTTGATCATTGAGTACAACGGGTAGCATCGTATTACTATCTTAGAGGGGGGCACACCCCAATTAAACACGTCGTCACACATATGTTGACTATTAAGTGTAGTGGTCAGTATCGTAGTGCTGACCATTGAGTACATTGGGAAGCACCATACTCCATACTATTGTTTTGTCTTGGGGGGCACACCCCACTTAAACATGCCAACACCCATATGCTGACCATTAAGTATAGTGGTCAGCATCGTAGTACTGACCATTGAGTACAGTGACCAGCGTCATGGTGTAGACCTAAATCGTCTTTTCTTCGTTTTAATTTAAAATACAATTACAATCATAAAGTTAGAGTTTACCTTTGATAATGATGGAGGATTTTTTTTCGCGAATATTTTTTTATTAAATCAAACCAATCTTCTTATGGTGGGTATAAATCTAGTGGTCTTTTTAATTTACCACTTGGCAAGTAATCCCAACTAATTTCTTTGTCTTTAAATCTAACAAATTTTGGAGTATTTAAAATTTTCAATCCTAAAACCTCGATCATTGCATCAAGGGCTGCCATTTGTAATTTTGTTGGCTTCTTATCGACTTCATCATCATTACTACTTTTATTAATTATAGTAATTAATAAACAAAGTGGAGTGAAAAAATATTTTAATAGTGAGAATAAGAGGTTAACGGTGGTTGTAAAATGACACACCATTTTTTGAATGAACAAAGTGAAGTAAAATAAATATTAACTGTGAATTAAAAGGTTTAGTGGTAATTGTTAATGGGCACACCCCTTTTTATATTAGTGATATGTTGAATAAAAAAGGTGAAAAATTAACAAGTTTTTCCAAATAAAATTAGGGCGTGTATTAATTTTTGGACATAGATGTCATTATTTTTTTGTTTGGGAGTGTGCCCGGAGTAAAATGGGGTGTGCCTCTAGCACAACCTAGAAGAATTGAACTTAAGAATTATGTCACATAATTCTGACGGACTAAAATACCTTTTCAGTGATGGTTTTTTGGTAAATTTACATAATACCTTTTAAATAATGATTTTATTATAATTTAACATATATGGACTGGATTTTTATTTATAAGCAAAAAAGTTCAATAAATTAAAATATATATATATATATATATATATATATATATATAAACTCCTATAAAATATTAAGAAAAACTACCCAAAATTATTTAAAAATAATTATTTCATAGGATTTAATAAATTAGTGTAATTTATAATATTTAATAAAATTAATAACTTAAAACTTGAATGGTAATCAGAAATGGATAAATTAAAATTAATCGGTGTGTAGCACCGGCTAAGACACTAATACTATATAATAGTGGAGTCTAGCAAGTGCCACATGGCATTTTTATAGGACACTGCTATTTAACACCATGTCACCACCAATTTCTAATCCCCACCAATTAAATTTCTAATCACCACCAAAGACAGAAAAAAAAATTTAGATATAAAAAAAATTTAGAACAAAAAAAATTTCACCACCAAAGGAAAATTCCTAATCACAATACTATATGTAATTATATGTTCAAAACTTGCAGGACATATAGACCATAAAAAACTATAACTCGCACAACACTGTGTGATTCTTTTTTTTTTTTTTTTTTTTTTTGGTTTGGTAAACAGGGTTGTGGGGACCCTTACCCCATTAAATTACGTGTGGAAACTTATATCAACAATCAGCTGTTGACATGTTTCAAACCCACGACCTCTCCACTTTGTGAGAGGGGTGCTACCATTGAGCCACAGGCTCATTCGCCACTGTGTGATTCTTTACTTGGGCAATACACAAATTTATTGGAAAAATACGCTCAAATTGTCATGCGTGTTTTTGCAAATTTGTCTCACATGTTTGTACAATTACTCTTATGAAATGCACATAACATTATACGATTCTTAACTTTATTCACACAAAATTTACGGGAAAGTACACTCAGGATGTTATACGAGTTATTTCAAATTTGTTCCACAAGTTTGTGCGAGTTCCCTCACAAAATGCTCATAACATTGTGCGAGATTCTGGTAGTGAATAGTTATTAGTTTGGTGGAGTTTTTTGGATGTTTTGATGGTAGTGATTAGAAAAAAACATGGAGTTAAATAGCAGCTGTCTCTTTATAGAGACTTGAGATAGAGCTCAAGCCCAAGTTGAAGCCCAACAGTTAATTCACTGTCTCTTTAATCATCGAGTTCCACCGTCTCTTTAAATAATCATTCACTGACTTAAATCATTGAGTTCTAATGACCTTCGACCTTGATCACTATAAAAACCTATGCTGTCAGGGGCGGCGCCTAGGCGGCCGCCTAGGCGCTATTTTGGGAAGGGGTCGCTTCGCTGCAGCAAAATAGCGCCTAAAACGCTTCGATCAGCCTGGGCGCCGCCCAGGCGCAGCGCTCTGCTCAGGGCGGTCAACATAGAGGCGCTCAAGCGGCCCAAAAAAAAAAGCCCATGAATGAGTCCAGAATTACTGCTGCAGTGCTGCTGCTGTCCTCTTCTCCTCTTCTCCGCTGCTGCTGCTGCTGCTGTCCTCTTCTCCTCTTCTCTCTACTCCGGCTGCTGCTGCCTGCTGCTTCTTCTCTCTTCTCTCTGCTGCTGCTGCTGTTGCTGCTGCTGCTTGCTGCTTCTTCTCTCTTCTCTCTACTCCGGCTGCTGCTGATTAACTGTATTGCTGTGATGAATGAATCAAAACACTAGCAGAGTGCCCTAATGATATGATTAGATGGAAGAGATAGAATTAAAGAAATTTAGAGAATAGACAAAATTGGGGAAAGAAACAGGGTGTCTAAGTGGAGAAGAAGAATACTCCAATACTCCAATAGTCAAGAAGAGAGAGAATCTGATCAGGGCGCCGCCTGGGCGCCGCATAGGCGGTCGAGGCGGTGAGGCAGAAACCGAACGCCTGGCGCTCCGCTCCGCCCCTGACAGCATAGATAAAAACCCCAACAACATATCGAAAATTTGCAATTATCACCTCCAACAAAAAACTAAAGCAAGTTGTTCATCCATATCGATTTAGATCTGATGAACACATACATCAGGTAATTTTTATTTAATATTTAATACTATCATAATTTAATATATTTTAATTCTTCCATTGTGATGATTATTAGTGATGTTATGATAATCCACTGTGATGAGTTTTAGCGATGTTATGATAATTCATATTAGAATTTTTTTGGAAATCCAACTAAATTAGGGGCATCATCTTAATAAGGTTTAGTAGTAATACTGGGATGAAAGATTAGAAGCTAAAAAAATTCTCAAAATTTTAATCTGGGATTATTATCCATGTTGTTGAAACTCCTACCGTAACTCCTGCTTTAGGTGCAAGTCAACAACATGTATATGTTCAACCTTGGCATACCTTAATGGTTTCCACTGGGCCAAGCTTTACACATTCCTCTTCAATCTCTACCTCCAGTTCTGATTGTATGTTTTCATCAGAATGCAAAAATAACCAGAAAAATATTTGAACAAATAGTACACGTGTTCGATTATAGAACCAAAATAAACAAAGCTGCCAGGGTTTTGAGATGATCAATGAATTTTGAATAGTTTTAAAACAGCAAGGCCGATCAATTACCCTCATTTGTGCAAGCGTAAACATATTACGAAGAACAACCATTGCAGGAATTGACACCTTCGCATCATCACGGCTACCTGAGTGCACAACAATAACAAAAATATACTTCCTCCACCTGAGTGCAGGGAATCTATTAGAACCAATACTCTGGTCTGTTTTCTCACTGGAAGCAGCCTTCTGAGAAACTCTTGGAACACCTTTTGACCATTGAAAAATGCATCATCTAACTTATTTATCATCCAAATCTAAAAGCTCAATCAAAGTTTGCCAGTACCTTCATTCTTATCCTATGCTGTCAGGGGCGGCGCCTAGGCGGCGCCTAGCGCCGCCTAGGCGCTATTTTGGGAAGGGGTCGCTTCGCTGCAGCAAAATAGCGCCTAAAACGCTTCGATCAGCCTGGGCGCCGCCCAGGCGCAGCGCTCTGCTCAGGGCGGTCAACATAGAGGCGCTCAAGCGGCCCAAAAAAAAAAGCCCATGAATGAGTCCAGAATTACTGCTGCAGTGCTGCTGCTGTCCTCTTCTCCTCTTCTCCGCTGCTGCTGTCCTCTTCTCCTCTTCTCCTCTTCTCTCTACTCCGGCTGCTGCTGCCTGCTGCTTCTTCTCTCTTCTCTCTGCTGCTGCTGTTGCTGCTGCTGCTTGCTGCTTCTTCTCTCTTCTCTCTACTCCGGCTGCTGCTGATTAACTGTATTGCTGTGATGAATGAATCAAAACACTAGCAGAGTGCCCTAATGATATGATTAGATGGAAGAGATAGAATTAAAGAAATTTAGAGAATAGACAAAATTGGGGAAAGAAACAGGGTGTCTAAGTGGAGAAGAAGAATACTCCAATACTCCAATAGTCAAGAAGAGAGAGAATCTGATCAGGGCGCCGCCTGGGCGCCGCATAGGCGGTCGAGGCGGTGAGGCAGAAACCGAACGCCTGGCGCTCCGCTCCGCCCCTGACAGCATAGTTCTTATCTACATCCATTGAAAGTCACAAGTTTTAGGATATCTTGAATGACACTCATTGAATCACCTGGTGAATATAATTTTGAGTTTTAAAATCCATTATCATTTTTTTTTCAATGGAGGTTTTCTTGATTCATAACTGGCTATACACAATAAGTAAGTCTTACAATGTTCTAGCCATGAGAAAAGGTGAACATTTTTCAATCCATTTTGCCAACACCTAGCCCAAAGTTGTTTGTTAGCAACAAGCTTCAAAAGAACATTGGCAATATCTTTCTGAATGTGAGGATCAACAAGGAAACCTGTCTCGAACCTGCCAAATTGTAGCATTATTAGTCAAAACATAACAAGGAACCTCATATACCATTAAAGATAAAGAATATCAAAGCAATGTGCAGTTAATAGTGCATACTTGATGTATACCTACAGGACCTCCATTTTTTGTAGCCACCATAGGCAGGCCATGAACTGCAGTCTGCTCAATTAGAAAATAAATTTAGAGAAATCATATTGACACTTGGCTCTTTACAAAGGGCTATCCAAAAAATTAAAAAACACCCCTAATAAACTTATTTACACCTTCTACTAAGAGCTACCCAACTAAAACCTTAATACTTTTATTTATTTATTTATTTGTTTTTTTTCTATCGTTCTTTTTGTTTCTTTTCAAGCAAAGCTTTTTCTCTATCTTCTCTTTCGTCTTCTCCAAAAAAAAAAACTTGAATTTTTAATATTTTTTTATTTGTTCCATTATTTGCAACCATGGAAGAGTTGCAAGAGACAACAAAAAGTGAAATAGAGTCCATTAGCAACCTTCCATTAGACGTAGATATCAAGGCAAACTCATTCTTATGTGAACAAATACATGTGGTTTCTTCTCAACAGGTTCATGAAAATTTTGCTTCATTATTCATTATTTTGATTTTCACTTGTTTTATACTTGCCAATAACTGATTCACAATCTAACTTAATCATTATTTGTTTTTAGGCAAGTGATGCGAATATTGAGAATAAATATCCTGATTTATCGACGACATTCACCACTGATAGGGTACATTATTTTGTTTATACAATTTGTGATTTTGTTGATTATGTGAAGTGCATTATATACTAGTCATGTGAAGTGCATTATATACTGGTCTGTAAATTCTTCACATACTAATTGATTTTTTTGTTTCTATTCATTATTTAGGTGTTCGAGACCCGCTTAGATTTGATTCAGTGGGCTCAAAAAATAGGACTAACATGTGGAATAGTTGTTGTTGTTTTCAAATCAGAGAATGCTACATCAGATGGAACACGCAGGTTATATCTTGCTTGTGAGCGCAGTGGTATGTATAGGGATCATCGCAAGAAAGAGAAAAATGACAACAAAGAAAAAGTTGACGAGAAAGAAAAAAAAGGAAAGAATAAACTGAGGCGAACGGGAACAAAAAAGAACAATTGCCCTTTTAGGTTAAAAGGTGTTTTTGTACGTGGTAGTGAAGACAAATGGAAAGTTGAAGTTCTATGTGCTCGTCACAACTATGGTTTGGCAATTTCTTTGAAAGACACTCGTATGTGGGACGACTTAGACCTGAGCAAGAAAAGCTTGTGTTTGATTTGATGAAAACAGGGGTGGAGCCAAAATATGTTCTATACATCATCAAAGATAGCGATCTGAACAATTCATCAACTATTCGGCATATTTACAATGCCAAGCAAAAACAAAGGAAGTTAGAAAAGGCTGATAAGACAGAATTGTAACACTTACTGCAGTTACTTCATAACAATGGGTATGTAGAATTAAGCAAATGTGAAGAAGGTTCAACTATCATTAGAAATTTATTTTGGGCTCATCCAGAGTCTGTTAAGTTGGCTAAGTGTTTCCCTAAAGTTTTTATTATGGATCCCACATACAAGACAAACAAATATCTTTGGCCATTGTGAGATCATAGGGGTTACTTCTACAATGAAGACTTTTTCTATTTGCTTTGTTTTGATGGAACATGAGATTGAGGATGATTTACATGGGCACTAGGGTGTTTACAAGGCTTGCTTGGGGAAAATATATCAGTAGATGTTATAGTGACTGACAGAGATCGTGCTTTAATGAATGCAGCAGATGTGATATTTCCTACTGTAGTAAAATTCTTATGTTGTTGGCATATTTCAAGGGATGTTTTGGCAAAAGGGAAAAGACTAATTCGAGATTGGAATACCTCAGATGATGTTTTGACAACAGAGAAGAAAGACAAGCAAGACAAAGATATGGCAGAAACATTGTGCGATAAGTGGGCAAATGTTGTATTAGCAACTACCGAAGCCGAATACATTCATCAGTTAGGTGAATTAGAAAATGAGTTCAAAAGGTGGCCTAAGTTTATCCATTACCTCCATCAGACTTGGTTGGGATATAAAGAGCGATTTATTGCAGCTTGGACAGATCAACATATGCACTTTGGTAATACCAGCACAAATAGAGTGGAATGCGCACATGCATCATTAAAAAGGGCTTTGAAATCTAGCAAATATGATTTCCTTGGCATGTGGCAGATGATTCATCCTTCACTTACTGTACAAATTACAGAGATTACAGCATCATTTGTGAGAGGTTTGCTTTATGTGAAACATGAACATAACATCTTATGTTTTCAGAATATTAGAGGTATTGTCTCGTTAAATGCATTGGATTTGATTGTGGAAGAGATGAAGCGATGCGGTTATGTGGGCATGGACAAACAGATTTGTGGGTGTAACCTTCGTCGTACGCATGGGCTGCCATGTGCACATGAACTTAATCTAATTGGTCTTCAGGGTGACAAGATCCATTTGGATGAAATAAATGAGTTCTGGAAAAAACTAAGTATTACTGTTGTTGATGTTGACTTGTCTGATCTTGAGGTGAGACCGGAGTTTCTTGCACTCATTAATCGTTACAAGAACTCGACAACTGACCAAAAGACTTTTATGTTGAAGCAAATGTTTAAATTAGGAAAGCCACAATGCAGTGGCTTGCTTCAACCGTTGGTGAAAACTAAACCTAAAGGACGACCATTTGGATCGAAGAAAAGGTGCCAAAGGATGATAACTCAACGAAGCGTGATCCATCGGAGTTTTAGCTGGAAATCCCTGAATTTCATTCATCCCAATCAGCTAATCTAATGCCACCATCAAAGAAATTATAAGTTACCAAACCAACACCACAATCGAGTAAGAAATTAAATATTATAAAGACACCTCGGAGTTTGGGTATATTAAATTAGGAAGACTTTTTTTGACCATTTATACTTGATTCGAATAATGTTGATGGCGATAGGAATTGCAGTTTTAGAGCCGTGGCAACAGTAATGGGGATGGATAACGAAACTGGATGGATGATAGTTCGAACTGACTTGAGAGGCGAACTCCTTTTTTTTTCGAGAGGAGTATAATAAGATGTTTGGTGGTGAGGAACAAGTTAATACACTTCTTGATATTCTGGATGCATTTGATAGTCCATGCCCACGAAAGAACTGGTTCTTCTTACCTTATATGGGTTATCTTGTTGCATCAAGGTATCATCATATGCTTGTGTATATTTCTCCTAAAGCTTGCTTGACTTTTGTACCATTGAGAATTGCCCCTCCTAGTAAGAAGCAAAAGGTGCTTGCTATTAGTCATATTAATGACAATCATTTTGTACCATTGAAGTTAAAATATCGTTGTCCAATTCCTGAACCTGTTCCATTTTGGAAAAAGTTTCACCATCGAGATGCGGACAAATGGGAGAATTTACTAAAGCATCGTAACCGCGCGTTTAAAGAAATTGGTGACAACAAAGGACAGACACAAGAAGGGATTATGATCAACCGATTGTATTAGAATAAGAATATAATGTTTGTTAATGGTTTAGCATTTCACTGAACTGTTAAGGCTGATGTAACCTTCATGGCTTTGTTAACTTGGGGATATGATATATGGTTTTCTATTTCCTTTGCTATTAATATCTTTTAACCATTATCATGTACTATTTGTACATGTAATGAAAGATAATAAACATATGTAGAATTACCAGTAGCATCTACCGCAGACTTCGAGCTTCAGCATTGCAGCCATGTGATCTCATCCACTGTAGCAACAACATCAACCCAGATGACTTCATCATCATACACCCAGTTCATCCCTATATTCTAGACCCTGCGGCAATGAAAATCCAGCAGCCTCGTCTCTGTAACCAGTGTGAGAACATTTTAAGTACCCATAGTAAAAATCAAACTCGATCACTTGAAAAAGGCTACACTTGAAATGAACGAAAAAAAATCAATTTGGATCTAGATGGATTTGAACCATCAACCCCTCAATTTATGAGTGTTCTTCCATTTTGAGCTTATAGATCCAAGTCTAAGTTTGAGACTTCCTAGAAATTCTTAGACGAACGGTGGTCACAAGTCTATATATACATCCCTGACCACAAGCCCATAACCTTTAACCCCATACAGTAGCAGTGTAAGGCAATGACAACATATAAAAGCTAACAACACAAAGAAAATATAGCAATATCTCCATAACTGATGCTGAGCAAAAATACCTTCGTAAGAGACCTTTCATCTAACATTGACCGCAGACTGTTAAGAACTGTTGTTGCGTATGCTTCGACACATTAGCTTCATTGTAAATTGTTGTTGTTGAGCTCCATTCTTACAACCCCCTCTCTACCACGAAACATGTCGTCCATAAGTATTTCACAGCCGCAGAGAACTCTAGCTGTTGAAACCATTCCTTGTTATTGTATTCACACCAAGCCAAGCAATTGATTAACAAAACATGTTTGCATCATTAATTACAATTATTAACCCTGTTTTTTTGTTTAGTGGAAGGGCCACACAAAATTACTTTATGAGTTGCAAGCAGATTGACCAAGTGTAGTATTTACTAAATTATCAACTAACAACAAATTATGAACTCACTACTGACTACTCTGTGTTTGCATTGATCCAAAAATCTAAGTGTAGTATTTACCAAAAAAAAATCATCCAAAGAACTTTGGGTAAGTATATGTGCTGTGTTAGTTCTAAAATAGTAAATTAAAAAAGACACATAATCTTCTTAATCTCAATGTGCCACATACTGAAACTGTAGCCATTTATAAGATTATGCCTTTGTTCATTACAATTTTGCTACAACATCTGACAAAGTTTGTAATTATTCTTAATTTCTTTAACTACATTGACAACTGTATATACCTATGTATTAGAGCTCCCTCGAGCTCACTTAAGCGACCACTTTGAACACAATTTATACACCTTCGACGTCAAACGAGGTGAACATCTTTTTACTCGACTTCACCTCGAGCTCACTAAAACCTTCATGATCCGACTTAGATTCTTTATTCATTCGTCGTCAAACGACGTGAACACCCTTTTGCTCGAGCTCACTCGAGCTGGGGCTTATCTTGCTCGACCTCACTCCGAGCTCACCCGACGTGGAACTACTTTTATTCGACCTAAATCGTCCTTGGTCAAACACTATACGTTTTAATCCTCTTCAGTTACAATATATTTTCAGATCCAAAATATCCGCCCATTAATTGACCACACCGTTGGACAACTAATGAGCTATCCGTTGTCCCAATCACCTATATATACGAACTACGTAAGCTTGATTCTGGGACTGGGTCACTCTCAGATACGTAGGCAACTATCTAGATCAGATAGCTCAACCATTTTCATAACTTCATTTCCTTCCCCCTCAATTTTCCGATCATCTTCTCCGACCAACCTATACCCAAATTTACTTATATTTACATTGGCGCCGACTGTTTGTGATCGAACAAAAAGTTACGTTCATCATCAACAAATCAATATAATTCGAATTTCAACTCAAAATGCACTGTTGTCGGGGGCTTGAAGTACTTTTGCTTACAATTATTGGGTTTGGCAAGAACAATTGACACACAATTGTCATATGTTTTTTCAATGGTGGGAGCTCAAAGCAACGATATTGGAATTTTCATTCAGGCATAACAAACTGGGATAAGTTTTCTCCAATCATTTTCTACAAAATAATTTCTCTTCAAATTATATGTTACTCCATTTATTATACTCATGTCTTGATGGCAAAATTACGTTAGAAACAAAGCTTGCGACCTTTCGCCTCATATGTGTTGTTTTTATAATGCCTTTGATAGCTGTTATTTCATAATTACAATGCTTTTATAGCTGTTATTTCATAATTTCAGTTACAAAAGGACTTTTCATGATCAACATATTATATATGTCAATTGTAATTACATAGTAACTTATAACCTTTAATGCTATAGATGGATATTTTGAAATCTTCTATTAATTGCCATTGACCATCTAATCTGTTGAGTGGTTAATTCACATGTGTAATGTGTTTTATATGCTATTAGTAGCATCCTTTCATTGCCCATACATAATAATTCCACAATGGTCATTTTATCGTTATTACATACTAGCTATCTCCACATCAGAGAGACTTAAGTGACCACAATATGCAGCTCACTCAAAACGAGCTCATCTAAATCGATTTGGTCAACTTAAACAACCACCTCCATGCAAACTTAGCCTATTCCCACTTTGGTATGGCTATAACTACTGTATAATAATTTTAGACTTTTAGTCTATTACATAGAGATGGTCAATTAATTATTAAGAAAACATTTAGCTTCTCATTATATTCTACCTATGGTGTATATTGTCTCACATATGTTTCAACTATGAAATGTACAACCAAAATAATCATTACTTGGTTGAATGTCTATTATTACCAATTAAACCAACAAGTTCAATTAGCCACAACGACCCCAATTAATAAAGGTTGATCATACTGGGGCTATCTTAAATCATTTGTGTAAGGTACATATCTGATATACAGTTATTGGCTAGTAGGTCGTGTAGCTCTCTCTTTATGTACATGTCGCATCTATTGCTTTATAAATATCATTTATCATTCAATGTTGTTAATATTATATTGGGCTAATTAAAAAGACCTCAAGTACTAATCAATTTCTCAAGTCTCAGGAAAATCTTAACAAGGCAATTCGTAAAACCTTCATTCTACTATGGAGGCAAATTGCAAAACTTCAGCAAATTCTACAAGACATTTTAGAAGATTTTGACTTATATGAGGCACTTCCTCTCTGTATGTGCAGGTCACCCAAATACAACCTCACTATCTATGAGCTACTTTCACACGTATGGGCCACATCGATCGCTTTCACTTGTTGTTTTACAAGTGAAATTCTAAATTGCGTCACTATGTCATCTATAAACCTCAAAACGAGGAACTGCCCTCTCTCGTTCAAAAAACAAGTTGAACAAGGCATTGCGCCTTTTCGTTCAAAGTTAAATGGAATCTCGAAAAAATGAACAAGGCGTCAAGACCTTCGTTCAACGAATCTCCAAAAATTGAACAAGGCATCGGGACCTTTCGTTCAAGGAGTCTCCAAAAATTGAACAAGGCATTGCGCCCTTTGGTTCAAAATAAAATGGAATCTCGAAAAATTGAACAAGGCATCATGACCTTTTGTTCAACGAATCTCCGAAAATTGAACAAGGCATCAGGACCTTTCGTTCAAGGAATCTCCAAAAATTGAACAAGGCATTGCGCCCCTTTCGTTCAAAATTGAATGGAATCTCGAAAAATTGAACAAGGCATCAGGACCTTTCGTTCAATGAATCTCGAAAAATTGAACAAGGCATTACGCCCTTTCGTTCAAAATCAAATGGAATCTTGAAAAATTGAACAAGGCATCGGGACCTTTCGTTCAAGGAATCTCTAAAAATTGAACAAGGCCTTGCCGGAATCACTCAAACAGTTTGAGCAACTTCACAAACAAACCAATAATCAACAAGTTGGTGACTGAAAATGCTCAACAGAAGAGTTCCACCACAGTTCCACCAAACGGAGCCACCACTGATGAAGTCAACACATTCACCATATATTTCAGCTCACAAACAAAGAAAAAGTAGTCCAACAACTAGTAGGCAGCTCATGCGTGATGCCAGACTCAATGCTCCATGACCTACAAGTCACCTTTGCATTCAACTCCACTAAACTGAAACAAATGGTGAGATCTACCTCTCAATCTCAACTGGAGAAGATGAAGTCACTGTCAAGTGCACATTTTTCATGTTAGACATTACAACTAAGTTCAATGCAATCTTGGGTAGAAAATGGATCCACAGGATGAAAACTGTTCCATCTACCTATCACCAAGTCATCAAATTTCCTGGCCTCAGAGGCATCATGGAACTCCGAGGTGACCAAATTGAGGCACATAGATGCCATGCAATCCTTGAGGTCATCCCACTTCTTGGCAAGTCAGGGGCCACCAAGATAACTACGAGCTCACTTCAACCATCTATCAATGAGATCCCTACCAAGACAACTGTGAGCTCACTTTAGCCCTTTGTCAACGGGATCTCTACCAAGCTAGACATACACGAGCTTACCAAAGCCCACTATCAACGAGATCTCTACCAAGATAGTTGTGAGCTCACCAAAGTCCACTGTCAAACGAGATCTCCACCAAGACAACTACGAGCTCACTTAATATATGTAGTTCACTCTCATCATCTAGCTCAAACGAGGTGCACACTATTTTTCTCTACCTCACCCGAACTCAGTGTAACACCAACATCGAGCTCACGTGCATCATTACTTACCTTGTCGACCAAGACATTGGACAAGCTCTCTCTAGCTCCTCTCTTCTCTTCTGATATCACATCAATAAGAAAATATTCATCTCCCCCGTGGACGTAGGCACCATTGTCGAACCACGTAAATCATGTGTTCATTTTACTTATTACCTTGTCGACCAAGACATTGGACAACTCAAGAAAGCTCAACACAAATCCAAAGACGAGACCAAATGCTTCGTCCCTCGCATTATAGAGCCACCTATCTACATCAAAAGACAAGTGCAACACCAAAAGCGAGCTCACAAGAAACGCCCTACTCCAAGGCAATTCACTGCTCATTCCAATGAAACATCTTTGTTTTCATCCAAATCGAAGTCAGCTCATTCTACTCCATTTCAACTCGCCCACTTCAATATGAATGAAAATGGGCTATGTATATACCTATGTATTCGAGCTCCCTCGAGCTCACTTAAGCGACCACTTTGAACACAATTTATACACCTTCGACGTCAAACGAGGTGAACACCTTTTTACTCGACTTCACCTCGAGCTTACTAAAACCTTCATGATCCGACTTAGATTCTTTATTCATTCGTCGTCAAACGACGTGAACACCCTTTTGCTCGAGCTCACTCGAGCTGGGGCTTATCTTGCTCGACCTCACTCCGAGCTCACCCGACGTGGAACTACTTTTATTCGACCTACATCGTCCTTGGTCAAACATTATACGTTTTGATCCTTTTCAGTTACAATATATTTTCAGATCCAAAATATCCGCCCATTAATTGACCACACCGTTGGACAATTAATGAGCTATCCGTTGTCCCAATCACCTATATATACGAACTACGTAGGCTTGATTCTGGGACTGGGTCACTCTCAGATACGTAGGCAACTATCTAGATCAGATAGCTCAACCATTTTCATAACTTCAATTCCTTCCCCCTCAATTTTTCGATCATCTTCTCCGACCAACCTATACCCAAATTTACTTACATTTACAACAACAATCCACTACTAAATTAAGAAGATTAATAAAAACAAAAAAATGCCTTTTTCTCAATACATTCACCGTGGATCTTGCAACAAACATCAAGAGCATCGCAAGGCTTTTGTCCTGGACAACCAGTCCACCCAATTCCATAAAACTTCCAACATCAATTTCATTCTTTTTTCTGAAGAAAAAAAAAACACATCTTAACTTCTTAGATAGATAGATGAAAAGCTCTCTCAAGTTTTTCTATAATTAATCTAAGATTCAAAAATTAAGGTCGAGAGAGAGACTTGTGATGCATAATGGATTGGAACGATATTAATCAATTTGTATAAATCGTTGAAGGATATTTTTTAAGGTGTAGGGTGCTTTTAAGTAGTCATACTTTTAGGATGGGGTATTTTTAATTTTTTGGATAGCTCTTTGTAAAGAGTCGGGTGTCAATATGATTTCCCTAAATTTATGTTTCTTTGTTTTAGTAGAAAACACCACCAATCAAAGCAAATAGGCAATATAAGTAAGACCAAATGGTAAATGAAAATTGCATTTACAAAAACAACCTGCAAACAAAGCCCTCAGAGTAAGAAATAAGGCAGGCTTCGGATCAAGGCATATCTGCAGGGCTTGCGAACTTCCAGTTATATAAAAAGATAAAAGATTGAAAAGGGTAGAATAAGCAACAACAAAGACAACAAATCCTGGACAAACAGCCAAGCTAGCCATGCTACAACAAAAAGCAAAACTAAGCTATTGATGGAATAGCTAATTCACTCGACTCTGTTAGTTTCAACTGCTATAAAAGCCAAGCTAGCCACCAACCATAAACAAAAGCGAAATATCCACATAAGTGAACCTGAAGCTAGAGCACAGGTACAACCGGTGTGGAAGTGTCTAAGCAAGTTAATCCAGATGTTTCCAGTGATCAAGAAACAAGAGCAAGCATAAAGGTAATTGATTCAGCAGATCTCGGTCGAAACATAATGTAAGCTCTCTTTCTTTGATGAGCTCAGCTGGGTCCTTCAACTGCTTCAACGGTAGTACCTGCAATGACCACCGGACAGTGACCGGTGGATAAAGCTCCAACGATCAAGTCAGTAAGCGGCTAGGTTTTTAGAATAGGTTTTAGCAAAGAATGAACAGTTACCTTTAGCGAACCCTAACGTGATCCTTTTATAGTAATATTCACCGCCTTCCTTGAACCGTTGGATCCTCCTTTGCATCCTATGGTTCTCTTATCTCCTACGTGTTTCATTCTCCATCACATAATATAAAGTGAATGCTTGACAGCCTGACATCACGTGCTCTATCCGTGATACTCCAGAATGTTCTGAACTCCGATTGGGTACTTCCCAGTTTACTCTCCCTATCTAACTCCTGTGTCCTCCATACTCCACCTAGCATGGTTTGGTACTTACATCGCCCCTCCTTTGACCGTCATCTATATTTCTTAGATGGCGGCTCAAAGGCTTTTCCTTCGCCTAAATGTAAACTCCTTATGATGATGGAAAACCGACATAAGTTCTTTTCATTATTTTATCTACCATCTGCTCCTCACGTGTCTTAGGCTCTGCCTTATCCCTATCTCTCCAGCTATTCATTAATTGCGCATGCTCTCGAGTCCCGAACCTCCTACGCGTGCCTCTTTTGCTCTTACCTAGATGCACTCATGATTTTTACTGCTGTCCTTTCGCTTCCCAACGCTATTGTCTTGTCACTATTTTACTCTTTCCCGTAATACCCCTGGGATTATCCTCCTATAAGTTTGCAACTTCTAACCTAATTCTTCCATTTGCCTTTCATCTTCTTCATTCTCCTCCTCTGTTCATCTTTCTCTTCAGTCTTCCCCTTTTCTACGAAATCACGCACCGTCCGGTCCCCTGAAAGTTCGATTCTCGTCTTTATTTCTTCCTCCGTCGACTAATTCAGGTTATTCTCTTTTCCTTACTCTTGATTTTAATTTTAGCCATTGTTAGATCTAGGTTTTCATTTTTCTTCTTCTCGCTATCTACTCTGTACTTCGATTGCCGTAAATTTCCAAATTATTTTTCTTCTCTCCTTTCCTCCTCTTGGAATCATCCTGTATACGCCCCTAATCTTTCTTTCTTTACGATTTTGGTGAGCCTTTCTCTATATATAAATGGCTTCTTATCAAAATCCGAAAAAGAAAGATTCCTCAAGGAAGATAGTTGAAGGAGGTAAAGGTGATGGCGGTGTTCATCCTTCCCCTTCCAGTTACTACCTTGATTCGTATGTGCCCAGCGCCTACCCTTATAGACCTGATTTAGATCTACTCTGTGAGCTATACGACATTCCTGAAGACGTCAAAATTTTCAACTACAAACATGCCCTTCGCTTTGCACATCACGAATTTAGCCGTCAAGACGCTATTATGGTGACAGCCCACCAAATAGCTTTTGGTTGCCGATTTCCTTTCTCTAATTTAGTTCGTGATGTACTTAATTTTTACCAAGTCGCCCCTGGGCAATGTATTGGTAACTTTTGGCGTATCTTGCGGGCCATAGACCAACTAAACAATGAAGGAACCACCGTTTCCCTTGCTGATATACGTCAATGTTATTATCTTCGGGTTTGCGAAGAAAAATGTGGTCAACCTTATTACTATTTCGTCAAACGCCCCGGCAGGCGGTCTATTATCGAAAAATTGCCGGAAAGTGACAAGGAGTGGCCTGACTTTCCTATGATTGTCTTTGGTAACTTTGGGGGAAAAGGACCTGGCATTTCTAACCCTTTAAAATACTGGCGGTTTAATCTAGGAGGTTTTTTCCTTAATTTTTCTAATTTGTTCATATATTAACATTTCTAGGATGAAAATCCTTTTGATAGTGTCTGTCTAACTCTTTTATCTGTTTCCTATCCCAGAGGTTCGCGGTGACGGCAAAGCCTTAAGACCCCGCAAAGACGCCCCTTGGGAACCTTTGATAGGATCTGGAGCTGACGCTTATTCCGCCATTCGTGAACTTACTTCCTCAAAGAAAGACGGTACCCCGATCGCTAAGGATCTTGATCTAGGGGAATACGTCTTACCCGTCTGCTGCCACAAAGATTATCTCAGGGACAAGAAGGGCAAGCCTTCTTCTATTCCTCCTACTTCCCGATCAATACAAAGGAAGGGTAAAGCTCCTGCTGCTGCCGCTACTGAGTTGGAGAGAGAATCTGATGACGGTGGAGATAATATCCCTCTTCAGACGATCCTAACTAAAAAGAGAACTCGTGAACCTCCTTCCGCAGTTTCAGCACCATCCGAGAAGAAGAAGCAAAAAAGAGTAACTGCCCGACTTCCTCCTTTCTTATCTGCTCTTCGAGTCCAAAAGATTGTCAGGAACTGTAATCGTGATCTTTCTTCTTCTTCAACTGAAAGTTCTGATTTTCAGGCAGTCCAAGGTGAACCAGAGACATTGCCGGAATCTCCCGAAGTTCACCTGGCGCGTTCAAAGCAACACGGTCCTTCCATTCCTAGGGTGAAAAGGACCAAAATGGCAGAAGCTCCTTCTCCTCTTCCGGGATCCCCTTCTGCTTCCTCCAGTGAATCTCTGGGAGAACCCAGGCAACCAAACTTTAGTGGAATCAAGGTTTCTTTTAATCTTGATGAACTTGGGTTTGATGGTGGTCTCCTATTTGAAGATACCGGCGTGGACAATCTCGCCCAACCAGGTTCAACTTCTCATCCTTCATCTTCTCCCCTTAAGGAATTTTCCATGGCTCTCCTTGATCCAAATGAGCCCCCTATTATTGGTGCGATGCCTCCACCACTTCCTGTTGATCACGAAATTTTTGATGTTGCTACACTTGTTGCACCTATTCGTGAAGCACCTAAGTATACCCGCCATCGTACTCTTAATTACTCTTCATCTGGATCAGGTGACCAAGCCGTAGATGGCCAGCAACTCTCTCCCAACCTTGATGCTGAGACTAATCCGGCACCAACTGCTGAGAAGACTTCTACACCTCCTGCCGGTGAACCTTCCCAAGGTCCTTTTTCATTCTCAGAGTCTGTACCAGCCATTGACCCTAACAAGGTTGGCTCCTCTTCTCGTGGTAAAGCACTTGCTGACTCTCCCTCTCCCCAGTCTCCAAGCCAGACTCCAACCGTTCCTTTTCCTCATGATCCCTCAGCTTCGGCTTTTGACAACGGGGCAACTGCTTTCGCCGCTATCTACAATTCTATTCTTCCTTCTGATCAAGCTAAAATTGATCAGATGAACTTTGGTGAGGACCGAGATGCAATTTTCCGTGGTCTAGCTCTCGTAAGTCTCCCCTCTTCTCTTTTTTTTTTTTTTTTTTTTTTTTTTTTTACTATAACTTTTCCATTAAATTGTAGGTTAACGGCCTCATCGTCAAGTCTTTTTCAAATGCTTCTAGGCTAGAAAAAGAAAAAGAAAGTATTGTAAAAGAGAAGCACAATCTCACAGTGGATAAGAATCGACTGGTTCGCGAGAAATGGGCTCTTCAAGCCGAGATCGAGCAACTTAAGATTCAGCTTAAAGAAATAACTGCCTCCCGTGATGTCGAGATCGAGAGGAACCGGAAAAGGCTTGAGGGTGAACACCGTGAGCGTTTTGCTGCACTTGAGGGTGAGCACCGTGAACGCATTGCTACACTTGAGGGTGAGCACCGTGAGCGTACTGCTGCACTTGAAGCTGCTCATGCCACCCGGGTAGCAATGTTGGAGGGGAAATGGGCTGATAGCTTAGTGAAAATAAATGAACTCGAAGCCGCTCATGATGTTGACTATCAGCAGTATCTGGCCGATCTACGGGAGCAAAGAGAAACTCTTCTGGCTGATTACAATTCAAAATATGAGGAGATGGAGGCGAAATTCAAAGAGGAGCTTGCCATGCAAGTGAAGGCTCAAGTGAAGGAAAATTTAACCGCCATTCTTTCTGCCAAGAAAATGCGGATAACACCTCCTAGCGCCTCCACCCGAGATCCCTTGCCTTGAGTTGTAATTTGATTAATTTTAAATTTGACGAAAGTCTTTCAACATTTTAAACTTTTATAATTGCTATCAATTATTGTTATCTTCTGGTATTGGTTTCTCATGTGCTAACATTAGGCTATACTTCTACTGATCCCGTCGTCACGGTTCAGCAAGTGCAACCCCGTTAACACATTAGCACTATTGCTCTTCTCTTTTAGAGGCACCCCACTGTATTGTCTAAATCAAACTCAATGGGGAAGAAATAATCATATAGAGACTTTAACATTTAGTTAACGGCTTGCCCTGCCAAGTCTACACTTATGTTATTTCCCACCAATCTTAGTTGGGTTTCTTCTATGCCTGACCTTTGGCTTGGTCTCAGACAACAATGCTATATATATAACTAGATAAGTTAATAACAACAAAATCTTATATTTTCATTGAAATTCAAACAAATCTAGGTAAATACTCTTTTTGCTCTAATACATCTCTGCCTTCTAGGCATAGTATTTCTTTAGATTGCTGATACTCCATGGCTTATCAAGAGGGGTACCGTCTTGGTAGGTTAAGTAGTATGCTCCATTCGCTCCCGCCTTGTCTATCACAAAAGGCCCTTCCCAGTTTGGCTCTAGTTTGGCTGGAGGCGGATTCTGTTTTCTTAACACAAGATCCCCTGGAACTAGGCTTCTTGGCTTGACTCTTTTGTTGTATGTCCTCTCTAGTTGGCGGTGATAGCCCTCCAATCTGAGCTTGGCGCGCTCCCGGACCTCCTCAGCTAAGACCAGCTCTCTTTCTATTATCTCATTATTCTTCCCTAGGTCGACCACCATTCTTCTAGCCGTGTGTACCAACATTTCTTGTGGTATCACAGCTTCCATCCCATAGGTGAGGGAAAATGGAGTTGCCCCTGTGGACCTTCTTGGAGTCGTCCGGTATGCCCATAGTACTTCCCAAAGATTCTCATACCATTTTTCTTTTTTATCCTCAAGCTTCTTTTTCAGTACCTCCAGTATGGCCTTGTTTGATGCTTCCGCCTGTCCATTTCCTTGCGGGTGAAATGGTGTTGCGAAGAGTTGCTTTATGTTATAGCTTGCCAGAAACTTTTTCAACTCTTCTCCACGGAATTGAGCACCGTTATCCGCTACTATAGCCCTTGGTAAGCCAAACCTGCAGATGATGTTGGTCCAGATAAAATCTTTGACATCTACCTCCCTGATCCTTCGTAACGGTTCTGCCTCAACCCACTTCGTAAAGTAATCTGTTGCCACAATTAAATATTCTCTTCCCTGTGACTTCTCCAGTTTTCCCACAATATCAATTCCCCACATCGAAAAGGGCCACGGATTGCTTACAAAGTGAAGGTTTTCAGCTGGGGTATGTATTAGTCTCCCATGAATCTGACAACCATGACATTTCTTAGCATAGTTGCAACAATCTTTATACATACTTGGCCAGTAATGCCCGTGAATCATTATTCTGTGTGCCATGGCCCGTCCCGGTGAATGACTGCCGCAATTTCCATCGTGACATTCCGCCATGACCCCTTCTGTTTGGGATGGATGTGCACCTCAATAACGGTCCAGTTGGTGATCGCCTATACAGGTCTTCTCCTATCATTGCATACCTTTTGGATTGCTCCACAATCGATCTAGCTTTTGCTTTGTCGTTCGGAAGAGAACCACCTTTTAAGTGGATTACTATTGGGTCCATCCAACTTGCTCCCAAGTTCTGAATTAGGTTGACAGTCACTTCCTTCACCTCTATCATTGGCTGAGATCTTTGCATGAACGTTATAGTCTTGGTTGAACTCTCTTCTGTTGCCGTCGCCAGGTAAGCCAATGCATCAGCATGCCGGTTTTCTCCCCTAAACAGATGTACTATATCAACCTTCAAGAACTTTGCTGCACTCCTCTTCAATGCCTCCAAGTACAACATCATCTTCCCAGTCTGAGCTTTATATGTTCCATTGAACTGTTCCACCACCAATTTCGAGTCTGTGAAAACCGTAATCTCCCTTGCCTCTAATTTCAGCAATACTTCCAAACCTTTCAGCACCGCCTCGTATTCTGTCTCATTATTGGTAGCCGGAAAGGCCAATTTTTCTGCAATCTCGATCTTAGTGTCCTCTGGTGTTATCACTACTATCCCGATTGCTGATCTTCCTTTATTTACTGACCCATCGGTGAACACTTTCCATCCCTTGACGCTTTTCCACCCAGTATCTTGAACTTCTAGATACTCTAGCTGCTCTTCCTCTTGCATTTCTGCACCCTTGATTACATCTTCCACTGGGAAATCTGCCAAGAAATTCGCCAGCACTTGTGATTTTTCCGCCTTCTTGGCCTCATACTGAATGTGATATTTACTCAATGAAACCGCCCATTTTTCCATTCTGCCAGAACGCTCGATTTTTGGCATCACTTGATTGAGAGGAAGGTTTGAAACCACTGCCAGACTATAAGCTTCGAAATAAGGTCTTAATCTTTGAGCTGCAAATAGTAAAGCGAGGGCATACTTTTCCACTCTAGAATACCTTGTCTCTGGTGAAGTCATCTTCTTGCTGAGGAAATAGACTGGGCTCTCCTTTGAGGCTTCCCTTCTAGTCAAGACCGCACTTACTGCAATGTCCGATACTGCTAGATAAATATAGAGCGTCTCCCCCGGAAATGGCTTTGACAGAACTGGTGGTCTACTCAAGTATTCTTTTAACTTCTGGAAGGCTTCTTCACATTCATCATTCCAAGCAAAAGATAAATTCTTTCTCAAGAGCTTCAAAATTGGCTTGCATTTATCTGTGGATCTTGATATGAATCTTCCCAATGCCGTAATTCGTCCAGCCAGTACTTGCACTTCTTTCTGTGTTTTTGGTGACGCCATGTCTGTGAGAGCCCTTATCTGCTCTTGACTAACCTCTATTCCTCTCTTGGTAACAATGTAACCAAGGAACTTTCCTGACTGCACTCCAAAAGTGCATTTTTCTGGATTAAGCTTCATATTGAACTGACGCAATGTCTGGAAGGTTTCTCCCAGGTCCTTTAGATGATCCTCCGGCTCTTTGGACTTGACTAACATATCATCAATGTATACTTCTACCGTCTTCCTCAGCTGATCTTCGAACATCATCTCTACCAGCCTCTGATAAGTAGCTCCTGCATTCTTCAAACCAAATGGCATTTTGGTATAACATAAAGTTTTCTTACCAGCATAGAAGGCCGTTTTCTCCTGATCTGGACCATACAAAGGAATCTGATTGTAGCCGGAATAGCCATCCATGAATGACAATAACCCAAAGCCTGCTGTTCTGTCCACTAGCTCATCCACCCTTGGCATGACGTATCTATCTTTTGGACATGCTTTGTTTAAGTTTGTGAAGTCTATACAGATCCGCACCTTTCCGTTTTTCTTCGGAACTGCCACTATGTTAGATACCCACTCTGGATACTGAACTTCCCTTGTTATTCCAGCTAACTCCATCTTCTCGATCTCTTGTTTTATTGCCTCTGCCAGTGTAGGTTTTATTGTTCTCACTTTCTGCGCAACTGGTTTGAAATTTGGATTGACATTCAATCTGTGACATGCTACGTCTGGATCGATCCCTGTCATATCATTCATAGACCAAGCAAATACATCCATATTATCTTTTAAGAATTGTATAAGATCAAATCTCACCTTCTCATCCAAGTTGGTTCCCATGTAGGTGATCCGCTGATCCCCTACCTCATTGAGGTTGACGGGTTCCGTTTGTTCTTCTGTCTTTAGCACTTCACACGGTGACCCGTCACCCTCCTTCTGTCGTTGCTATGCAGGGACAGATGACGGCTCAGCACTTGCTGTGCCATGCCTCATACTTTTTACTGTTGCTATCTTTAAATTCTTGGCCATAGCCTGATTGCTCCTTATCTCATATTGTCCGTCTTCAGTCGGAAAACGGATCTTCTGATAGTAACTTGACGGAATTGCCTTCATAAGATGAATCCACTCTCTTCCTAAGATTGCATTGTACTCTGTTGGAGCATCTATGACCACAAATCTCGACATGACGGTTCTGGTGTGTGCTGTAACCGGTAAGACTATCTCTCCAACTGGCCGCACTGCTCCCCCATTGAATCCGTAAATGTCTCCAGGTGAATTTGCCAGGCTACCTCTCTCCAATTTCATTTGATCCAAGCCCCTGGTGAACAGAACATCTACCTCACTTCCACAATCTACTAACACTTTTGTGACATTCCAATTTCCAATGAGTATGGAAATGACCAATGGGTCATTGTGTGGTGTGACTACTCCTTTGAGGTCTTCTTCTGCAAACCCAATCGGCTCACTCTGATGCACTGGTCTGCCATTGCGTATGACTGGAATGGCTCCAACTGTTTGCAAGTCTTCTCTTATCTGCATCACTCTTCTTATCTTTCTCCTGACCTCGTTCAAGGATTCTCTAGCTCCTTCTAAGATCATGTTAACGGTCCCTCTGACTTGAATTTCTGTTTTGTCTTCCTCCTTGTTCTTTTCCACTATAAACTCTCTTAAATAGCCCTCCTCCATCCATTTCCATATCAAGGATTTGAACTCATAACAATCTCCAGTAGGGTGGTTGTAAGTCTGATGATATTCACAGAACGGCTTTCCCCTGACTGTTCGACATCTTACTGACGGCTCTTGGAAGTACTTTCTTCCTCTTATTCTCTTCAAAATTTGATCCAGTGACATTGTGAGTTGCGGTAGCGGTTTCGGTGGTGTCAACTTTCTTGGTGAAGTATCTCTATCCTCCCTCCTTTCTCTTTTATCGTGACCTCTCGATCCATCTTTGTTCCTCCTTGAGCCAGAATCTCTTGGTGGCGAATCACTTCGTGAGCTAGCTTCTCCTTTCTTTCTTTTTTCCGCCACCGAGTTAACGGATGCCGGTACCACTTTAGGAGCTCTCCGTGATGCTATGTCCTCTAGTCTGATATATTTCTCCGTCTTCTGGAAAAGTTCATCCAGGGTCGCCATCCGTGATGACACAATCGAGTCATATGCAGGAGATTTCTTATTTATACCCTTCTGAAATGCTACCACAGCTGTTCTTTCATCTACTCCGCCATCTGTTCTCAAAATCTCATTTTTAAAGTTAGTAACAAACTTTCTAAGAGACTCACCTGGAACTTGTTCCAAATCAAATAGTGATGCTATATCTGCAGCCTGTCTTTTCTGATGAATATAATGTTTGACAAACATCTCACTGAGCTGAGCAAAGCTTGACACACTCCCTGGTGATAAGCTGAGATACCAGTCTGTAGCGTTATCCTTCAAGCTGCTAGGGAACAGTCGACACCACATTCCGTCATACTGGCTCCCTTCCCAAGCCGCCATTTTTTGCTTGAAATTATTCAAGTGCTGCACAGGATCAGTTGTTCCATCATACTCATTAAACTTAGGAGGTTGAAACTTACTTGGGAACCCGTGACGATAGCACACTTCGGCTAATGGCCTCTTGCCCAATCTCTCCAGATCCTGAGTCACCTCCATGTTCTTTCCCTTGTTCTGCGCCCTCATGTCCTCTTGGACCTTGCATATCATATCGAAAAGTCTGGTGTATTGATCTGCCGCCGGGATCTCTTCATCATTCATCCCTTCCCTTCGACTCCCTTCGCGAGCTCTTACCCTCGATTCACCTGACCCTTCTTCTTCATTCACTCTTGGGCCCGGAATCCGACGCCTTGCTCCTCCTTCACCTTCTCCTAGTATTACCTTCTCCAATGGTCTCTGATGGTTTTCATCTCTGACTGCTTCGTTCTCTCCTTCCTGAAGATTTTGACGATCCATATCTTCCATCCTTCTTATCTGCTCCCTCAATCTCAAGTTTTCTTCCCTCAATCTGTTTGTATCTTCGTCTCCATCTTGGAGGTTTTGAGGATGATCAACTTGCGGAACATCTCCAGCTGCTATACCTCCGAGATATGTCGACGATCTAGTTTGTGTTACCATTGCTCTCTACTTTCGCCTTTCAACCTTCTTCTCCAAAACCCTAGATCTAGAAGCAGCAAAGTGGCCCTCCTTCTAGCGCCAAATGTAAGCTCTCTTTCTTTGATGAGCTCAGCTGGGTCCTTCAACTGCTTCAACGGTAGTACCTGCAATGACCACCGGACAGTGACCGGTGGATAAAGCTCCAACGATCAAGTCAGTAAGCGGCTAGGTTTTTAGAATAGGTTTTAGCAAAGAATGAACAGTTACCTTTAGCGAACCCTAACGTGATCCTTTTATAGTAATATTCACCGCCTTCCTTGAACCGTTGGATCCTCCTTTGCATCCTATGGTTCTCTTATCTCCTACGTGTTTCATTCTCCATCACATAATATAAAGTGAATGCTTGACAGCCTGACATCACGTGCTCTATCCGTGATACTCCAGAATGTTCTGAACTCCGATTGGGTACTTCCCAGTTTACTCTCCCTATCTAACTCCTGTGTCCTCCATACTCCACCTAGCATGGTTTGGTACTTACACATATCAAAACACAATTCCCACACAGGAGCCAGTAGTACTCTTGTAAGTTCTATACCCAGCAGGAGCAGTAGAAAGAAAAGTTGAATCCCCCATTAGATTGCTTGGATGTTTTCTTCAAATTGATATTCAGTTAACAAGATTCTCGATAGACACAATAATCATCGAGTGGCGGTGGCGCCCTACTACTGATCAAGTGTTTTATATAAGGATTTACTATTTTATTTAGATCAATGGAGAAACCTAGGCAATTGTTTGAGGTAAATAATATACAAACCCTCTTCATTATACTTCTTTACCTACTAAACGACTTTGCATATTTCTTTCTATTATGGTTTTCTCTTACAACTGAAGATCTTGCTCTGAAACCAATTTGATATACACGAAGTAAATATTTAGGTGGAAAACGTACACCGAAAAGAGGCTTCAGAGAAATCTCCAGGAAACCAAAATCCCCACTAATGTGAAATTTGTCACTTGGTATGTGTTACAATTGAAAAATTAAGACAAAGGGGAGGAAGGGTGGCTGTTAGACTATTTTTGATAGATGCACTCTATGTGAGAGATGCACGCAAAATTCAACACACCTTTTCTTTAGGTGTTGTGCTCGCCAATAAAGGTGACGAACATTTTGTGATTGTATTTTGAAAGTATTTTATTAGTTAAACTTGATTTAGTCTTTTTTGTCAGTAAAATATTTTATGAGATTTTATCCATGAAGTACACATAATTTCTTACATATACATTGTAATTGAGATAAGACATATATATTACACTTATTAAAGAAAAACATGCGCGCAATGGTTGATAGATGTCTTTGCTATACAATGTTATTGAAACATGATCCTTACAAAAGTTAAATTAGAAGTTTTGAACATATAAAAGTTAGTGATTCACTTACTCGCACCTTCAGTCAGTACTTATGGAATCATTGAAGAGCTCTGTTTTGAATGAATCCGGGCAACAATACCATACGCAATTATTAGGGTAATTTGGTGTACGTGGAACGCGATAATTTTCAGGGAGGAAATATTTTCAAGCGAGACAACAGTGTTGGGAATAAAGACAACTACATGGTCGTGGCTGACAATCACTAAGGAAAGGTTGCAGCACAGAAAATAACATTGGTTCTATGAGCAAAGAATGAGTCCTACATCCCATTTAGCCCACCCTACTTATGAATTAGTCCTGTTTGACTTTGGCTTTAATGATTAGTCCCACTTTCTAATATTATTTAATCTTAGATCTTTTTTCTTTGAAAAAGTTATTAACTAATCCTTGACTCAATTTATCCCACTAAAATTTTCAAATTTTATATTTTTAAATGGCAATACTACCCTTTTAAATTGTTTTTAACCATTTCTTCATTTAATTATACAATTCTAAAAAATTACTAACTATTTAAGGCCCTATTTAACTATGCAATTCCAAAAAATTGCTAATCATTAACACTTGCAATTCTCAAAAGTTGATAACTATTTAACTATGCAATTCTAAAAAATTGCTAATCATTGACACTTGTAATTGCTACTTGGATTGCGTAACTAATTTAAGTCCACTAGGGTTAACTACACCCATACATAGGTTATATTTAATTATTGACATGTGGTGTTTTGTGATTGGATGTCTATAAATTAGTAGGGTAATTAATTTAAATTCATTAGGGTTAATTACACCCATACATAGGTTATAGTTTTTATTAAAACATACAAATTTTCTTTGCAATTCTAAAAAATTGCTAACTTTATGTGCAATTCTAAAAATTTGCTAATGCCTTATTTATATGTGCAATTCTAAGAATTGCTAACTTTTAATTATGTAATTCTAAAAAATTATAATAGCAATTCCACTAAATTGCAATACCACTAATGTGCGGTTTCAATTTTTGATAGCAATTCTTGACAACAATTCCACTTGTTACACTACCACTAACTTGGCGGTTTCCAATTCTAATAGCAATTTCAAACTTTAAATACTAGTAGTAGAGGGTATTATTGTAAACTAACTTTTGGTCAAAAAAACAGGACTAATCATTAATGTGATAGTTTGACGGGACTAATTGATAATGTCCATTGCAATTTGGGATGGCTAATTTAATCACTGGTTCTATGAGTTAAAGTCAGGCTTGGAGAGATTGTTGACAAAGTGAGAGAACTCACCAACAGCAAAGTGGTGACAACATGGTGCATGACTGTTAAAAGGCAGCAGTGGAGTGAGATTCAAAGCAATGACACAACGTGAGAATTTCGATTGCAGGGCAGCAAGGGAAGCAACAACAGAGCAACATCCGGGTCAGGTGGAGTATTCTTAGCTTTCAGTTTGTACAGTAGATACAGTAGCTGAATCATGGTAGAGAGCAGCAATTCCAGGATCTAACGTTTGTAGCATGCTAGGAACAAACACACCGTTTTAATTTTTGGTACAATTTTCTTCACAATAGGTGAAAATAAGTTGTCCCAAAAAATGTCAATACTTTGATCTATACTAAAATGATCAGTAAGTATTTGATGAGAACTTACAACTTAATGTGCTTACTGTATATTTCGGATACTGATCTAAATTATTACGTGTTGAAATATGTTATGGTCAATCTCTGCTACTTTTTAAGATGATAGAGTTGTGGTGGAATCAGCAAGAAAAGTTAAACCCCAAAATGACATATTAGACTTTATTTAAGAATGCAGAAACAATAGAGTTCCGAATACACTTACCAAACTGAGTACTATTTCATCTCAAAATTTGTTTTGGTAAAATTAAAATCAGTGGATGGCCATTAATTATACAATTTAGTCATAGTATTATCTTCAAACTAAATAGTTCTATTATGTAATTACAAATCATAATACATTTGACCAATAGCATTTGTATTATAAGTGATTCTCCCTATACAGGATAACACAAATCCCGGTGTATAGCACGGGTTTAACAACTAGTCAGAAGTAAAACTTGGAAATCATTTGTTTTAAAGATCAAGTCCAACGTAAAATCCAAACCCAAGATAAGTTGAAACTCATTTGTTTTAACTTATATTTTGCAAAATCTCGACGGTATATTCCGATATTTGAAAATTCGGTCTCACGAAATCTTGTGAATCTCTGCTTCTACTGTGATTTCTAGCAGAGAATTTTATATGTGTAGCTTAGTTGTATGTGGGTGTGTACACCCAATCACAAAATGCCATGTGGCAATAATAATATAACCTAGTATGGGTTTAGTTAACCCTAGTGGGCTTGATCAGTTTTTCAACCATTTTATAGACACGTGGCATCATATGATTGGGTGTACACACCCACATACAAGTTGGCTACACATATAAAATTTTTTGTGATTTCTAGTGTCAGAATCTCGTCATATGTCATTATTTTAGGAAACGAAATTTCGCTTGAAATTTTAAACTATGGTTTTAACATGTTGGGAAACCTGTGCTACGCACCGAAGTTGTGTGATTTGTAGTGACCCGACCTATATCACCACCGATATTGTCCCCACTTAGCCACTGCGGACATCCGACAGTGTGGGGTTTTATGGGGCAGCAGCCTGCTTCCCAGGAGGTCATGCATCCTGAGACTACTCCCACCCGAGCACGCTTAACTCCAGAGTTCTTTAGAACTCTGGAGTCAAGTGAGCCCAAAAGGCCTCGGTGATTATATATGACGGATCTATACCTATATTCCAATGTCAGGAAATCCTCCTCTCATGTGCCGTAGAACCCATTCCCTCGGCAAACCACCTGCCGACCCCGGGGTGTTACAATCCCACCACCTTAGAGGAGAGCCATCCTCGGCTCTGGAATATACAACCCCAGATCTCCGACGTTCCCTACCCCTCGCGAGACGAGTACCTCGACGTTCTCCGACAGTGTGAGGTTTTATGGGGCAACAGCCTGCTTCCTAGGAGGTCACCCATCCTGAGACTACTCCCACCCGAGCACGCTTAACTCCGGAGTTCTTTCGAATTCTGGAGCCAAGTGAGCCCAAAAGGTCTCGGTGATTATATATGACGGATCTATACCTATATTCCAATGTAAGGAAATCCTCCTCTCATGTGCCGTAGGACCCACCCCCTCGGCAAACCACCTGTCGACCCCGGGGTGTTAGAATCCCACCACCTTAGAGGAGAGTCGTCCTCGGCTCTGGAATATACAACCCCAGATCTCCGATGTTCCCTGACCCTCGCGAGACGAGTACCCGGCGCAACCGTCACCTCTTCCTGAGCTAGGCGCCTTTCCAGCATACTCTCCCACCCTCGACAGGTGAACCGTCATCGGCTCTGATACCATTTGTAGTGACCCGACCTATATCACCACCGATATTGTCCCCACTTAGCCCCTGCGGGAGTATGATTGAAGCTTAGTTGTTTTTTTCTTTGATATTGTTGTGACTTTGTTTGAAGATGATTAGGGGGTGTTATGATTGAAGCTTAGTTTTTTTTTTCTTTTCTTTGATGTTGTTGTGACTTTGTTTGAAGATGATATTATTTGAGCAAAACTTGATTCACTCAATTCTATATTAAAACGTTACACAAAGTTTTTTTTATTGGTGTCACACAAAGGGTGTTGTTTGTAGAAAAGTAGGAATTATGTAGCTTGTCCCCTTAGAAAACCCAAACTTATTTATCTTCACTCTTCAGAGATGTTTAACACTCATTATACATACTATTACACAAAATCAAATAGCAAAAAGTCTTCAGTTTTCAATGCTATGTATTCTATTTTCCCCTTAATCATAATACACATAGTTTGATTGCATGATTTGCTAATGTACCACATCTTAACATGCATGCAAGTCATGTATTTCTAATTTGACCCTTTTGGCATTCCATATTTCCATGAACATCAGATTTGAGTTTTGAGAGAGAATGAAATACCGTAATTAACTAATCATAGTAAATAACAAAGTATAACTAACATTTTAATATGCCAAAATACATTAAGTCCCAATCAAGGGATCAAAGCTGATCTTAGACAGGTAGGGACTTGACATGAGTTGTACGTATAGTCCTCCAATGGTGTGTGCTGCAGCTGTACACCTCTTCCTTCTGATTTGAAAGAAGTTTGTTCGTCAATTCGTTGGGGTCCTCGCAAAGTAATTTTAAGCTCCTAGTTAATTAAACATAGAGTTATAATATTAGTTAACTTTGATAATATAAATATTATTAATCTAATGACATCTAGCTAAATCTTAAACCTTTCAAGGTGCATCAATCAAGTAATTAAGATTGAAATTAGAATCAATCAATAATAATAAACAAAACAAATAAGAAAAAAAAATCAATGATGGATTACAACTTCTTTTTCTATTTTTAAAAAAAAAAAGATAAATCGAAACTTCAACGTGAACATAAGTAGGTTACATGTAAAGAAACCAAGTTATTCTTAATGTTGTCAAAACTCTTTATAAACTTAAAGAGCTTTTACAAGTTTCTCCATTTGATTAGTTTTGAGAATAATAAATAAAGATCTTAGATAGTGTTAAAACATAAAAACTATAACATGTCCAAAATTTTTATTATCGATCAGTTAATCTGGTATCTTTGAATAACTGTACGTATTTGAAGGAGATAGGGTATGTACAACTTCCCCAAAGAGCAATCAATACATACTTGTAGGCAATATGTTCGTGCTTAAGCAAACGATTATAGTTATTGTATATACCATTATATACAAGCTCGTTCAACTCGCCTATCAATACTTATATCGACCTACCTCGACGTGGGCCTATTATTACTCGAGCTCACTCGACGCTCATCATTTCCGAATGTCATCCGACCTAAATTCTTCTCAATATCGACCTACCTCCTCGTGAGCCTATTTTTACTCGAGCTCACTCGACGTGAACACTTTTCCACTCGACCTTCATCGACCTCATTCAAACTCCATACGTTTTGATTCTCTTCAGTTACAATATATTTCTAGATCCAAAATATCTGCTCATTAATTAACCTAACCGTTGAGCAATTAATGAGCTATCTGTTGTCCCAATTCACCTATAAATATGAACTACGTAGGCTTGATTCTGGGACTTGGTCAACCTCAAATACATAGACAACTATCTTTCTACGTAGCTCATCCACTTCCACAATACAAATTCCTTCTCCTCCATTCTCCGATCATCTTCTCCGACTTTAATTTTTACATAATATTTACATTGGCGCCGACTGTTTCGTGATCGGACAGTTTGAGCAACTCTAGAAACAAATGGCAGACCAGCAAAAACAAATTAATAGATTGGGGACAAAAAATGTTTAACTGAAAAACACCACCACCAACGGAGGACCACTCAATGGAGTTGCTACAAATGGACTCACCACTGAAGAAGTCAACACCACTACTATCAGCAGCCCTGTCTTACCCACTTCCAGTAACAACACCGCCCCTACCATGGCTGACCTTCAAGCCGACCGCATACTTCAATTTTCCGAAAAGCTTGACAAAAACCACCAAGATTCTCTCAAAGCTAACACAACCCAAAAAGTTACATCCACAACCCTAGAGCGTTATAAGACAAAATCCCTTCATGAAGACCTCTTCCAACAGGAGCCACCCCAGAACTTCATGCCACCAAAATTTACGACCTACGACGGAAGTGGAGATCCAATGGACCACGTCCTCCAATTCAAGACCAGCATGGTCTTATGGCCAAAATACGAAGACATATATATTCTGCAGATTGTTTCAAGCTTCACTCCGTGGGAGTGCCATCGATTGGTATCATCGACTTCCATAGAAGTCCATAACATCATAGATCAACTCAAATCTCTCTTCGTCACTCAGTACATTCACAACAAGCGAAGAAGAATCGAGGTAACTGCTTTGTTCTGACTCAAACAAGACGAGTCGGAAACCACAAAAAAGTCCATGGCAAGATTCAAGAAGGAATGCTTGAGAGCTGAAAACCCAGATGAGAACTCATGCTTCATGGCCTTCATTTCAGCTGCCAACCCCAACACGACACTAGGAAAAAACATTATTCTAGATGCCCCTGCAACACTGGAAGACCTCTATGTACGAGCTGAGAAGTACATCAAGCTCGAGGAAGCTCTAACAAAGTCAAAGGAACGAATAGATGTGGTTCAAACTACACAACCCACTTATTCCAAACCAAAAACGGCCAAGTCTGAATACAAAGGTAAACCAAAACCGATTTCAAAATCCAAATTCCCAAACCCCTTCAAATGTTTCTACAACCAACTCTTTGACCTAATCAAAGATGAGCCCTACTTCCAACCTCAAGTCCACGACCTTGAACCTATTGAAGGGAACCCCTACTGCAAACTCCACAAATGTCGGCATCATCTTACCGAAGATTGGCATATCTTCAGAGCTCAAACAAAGAACCAGACCTTCGTAACAAACTTAATGAGAAGAAACAAAGAACTTCAGAAGAGAAAGGTAAAAAAACCCCAAAGGAACTATCAACATGATCATGGATGCTCCACCTCTAGAGTGGTCAGCTCGATCAAGAAGCAGAAGATTCACCACATCCACCACACCTTTCACCTAACCCACAAAGCAATTGTGGTTACTCATATTTTCAGATTTCGACCTCAAGAAAGTGTGTCTTCCACAAAATGGTGAACTCGTCATCCACATCAACATTGGTGGATAGCTAATCAAAAAAGTACTCATAGATCCAGGCAGCTCATGCGATGTACTCTTCAACAAGGCATTCAGTCAAATGTAGATGTCTGACTCAGTTCTACACAAGCCTTAATTCACCCTATTTGCGTTCAATTCCACTGAAACAGAAACAAAAGATGAAATTTGCCTTCCTGTGGCAACTGGTGAAAATGAAGATGAAGTTACGGTTAACTTCATATTTTTCGTGTTGGATGTTCTTACCCAGTTCAATGCAATTATGGGATGGAAATGGATCCATAGGATGAAAGCTGTCCCATCAAGTCATCAAGTTTCCTGGCCCCCGAGGCATCATGGAACTACGAGGTGACCAAATTGAGGCACACGGATCCCATGCAATATCTGAGGTCATCCCACTTCCTAATAAAGTGGAGACCACCAAGGCATTCACGAGCTCACTTTAGCCCACTGTCAATGCGATCTCTGCAACTAGTAAGACAGTCGTGAGCATATCTAAGCCCACTGTCAATGAGATCCCACAAGCCGACAAAGGCAAGGCTATCATTTAGCCATCCGACCCATCAGTCATTGAAAAAGGTGAAAAGGTCAACATAGGGTCGGACGACAATCCCAAATATGTCTATGTAGGGGCTAACTTAGACCCCATTGTAAAAGAACAACTTATTGCTACTCTTAAGATGAATAAGAATGTGTTTGCTTTTGCTTATACCAATATACCATGGATAAATGCCAATAATGCATGTCATAGGTTAAATGTTGATTCCAACAAAAAACCTGTTAAACAAAAAGCTCGAAAACTTCCAGCTAATCTCGCTAACGCAGTCAATGCTGAGATACAAAAATTAAAAGATGTTAAATTTATTCGTGAAGTCGCATACCCTGAATGGCTCGCTAACATTGTCGCAGTCATAAAACCAAATGGTAAAGTCAGGGTATGCATCGACTTCACGGATCTCAACAAAGCTTGTCCAAAAGATAGCTTTCCACTACCTAGAATAGACAAACTCGTTGACTCAACTGCAGGTCACGAGCTCATCTCGTTGATGGATGGCTATTCAGGTTACAATCAAATCAAACTTGCAGATGAAGATCAAGAGAAAACCGCGTTCATTACTGAACAAGGTACTTTTTGCTAAACAGTCATGCCTTTTGGACTAAGAAATGCAGGGGCTACATATCACCGACTTGCAACAAAAATGTTCGAAGACATGATTGGCAACACAATGAAGGTATACGTCGATGACATGATTGTAAAAAACAAACAAAAATCATCTCATGTATCCGACCTCAAAAAAACATTCCACCGACTTCATCAATACAATATGAAGCTCAACCCAGAAAAATGCTTATTCGGTGTCGCCTCTGGAAAATTCTTGGGATACCTCATCACACAACAAGGGATAGAAGCAAACCCAGAAAAAATCAAGGCTATACTAGAAATGCCAAGCCCAAAGACCAAGAAACAAGTTCAAAAGCTCAACGACATGTTAGCAGCTTTGAACAGATTCATAGCTCGGGCATCAGACAAACAACACACTCTACTTCAAATACTGAAGAAAGGATCAACATACAATTGGACTCCAGAATGCCAACAAGCATTCGACGAGCTCAAACTATACCTTACAACTCCCCTCATCATCACAGTGCCACAAGAAGGCGACGTACTGGGACTTTACCTTGGAACCTCAGAACATACAATCAATGGAGTACTATTCCGAGATGAAGGTGGTATCGAAAGACCAATATATTTCATCAACAAGACATTGTTGCACTCTGAAGCTAGATATTCAAGTCTCAAAAAAGTAGGTTTAGCCTTACTCTTCGCATCAAAAAAGCTAAAACCTTACATCTAATCGCACAAAATCAGGGTCATCACAGATGCACCACTTCGACAAGTGCTCGAAAACAAGAACAAGTCAAGCCGAATGGCAAAATGTGCTCGGGAGCTTGGAGATCATGAGCTCATCTTCACCCCACGTAGCAGTCGAAAAGGTCAAATAGTGGCAGACCTCCTGGTCGACTATGCTATTGATGAGAATACATGGGTGCCAGATAATGAGATAAATGAGCAACCACTCAATAAAACCCCGTTATGGAAACTTTACATCGACGGCTCAAAGAACCTTAATGGCTCAAGTGTTGGCGCAACACTCATCTCGCAAGAAGAGGTCATCTTAGAAAAATCAATTTGGTTAAATTTCACCTCGTCCAACAACGATGCAGAATATGAAGCATTAATCACCGGCATACAAATGGCCAGAGCCTTACAGGTAAAAGAGTTACAAATTTTAAGTGACTCACAATTAGTGGTTAGCCAACTTCTTGGCGACTATGAAACAAGGGAAAAAACTCTAAAACTATACTTAGAGCATACCAAGAAATTGCTAACTCATTTCAGCAAATGGGAAATCCATCATATCTCAAGAGATGATAATCGTCATGCCGACAGTCTAGCATATCTAGCCTCGTAGATTGACACAGAATTACCTCGATCAATACAAATCGACATACAATCAGCTCCAGCATATGAGACTCAGATCTACCAGATAAATGAGATCTCTGACTTCATCGACATTCCCCAAACCGAGATCGATGACTCATGGATGGGCCCAATCATCAACTACTTAAGGGGAATATATCCAGATGACGACTTTGAGCTACCCAAGCTCGAAAGAAAAGCTAAAAGCTACATCTTGCTTGAGAATAGACTATACAGAAAGTTAACTAAAGAACCATACCTACCGTGCCTTCCACCAAATCAAGCACATACAATTCTAGCTGAAATCCATCACGGCGAATGTGGAAATCACACAGGGGCTAGATCCCTAGCTCAAAAAGCACGAAATCAAGGCTACTTTTGGCCTTATATGCAATCGGACTCAGAAAAATTCGTCCAACGTTGTGACAAGTGCCAAAGGTTCTCACCATTCATCCACCAGCCAGCTCGAGAGCTCAAGACAATCTCAAGTCCTTGGCCATTCATAATTTGGGGACTCGACATTGTAGGACCCATCCTAAAGGATAAGACCAAGAAAAGATTTATGTTAGTTGTAACTGACTACTTCACTAAATGGGTCAAAGCAATACCTCTAAGACACATACGACAACAAGATGTAAAAAATTTAATATGGAAGTTCATCATCACTTGATTCGGACTACAACATACTCTAGTTACTGACGACGGGCAACAGTTTTGCGGTAACACAATAGAAGAATTCTATCTGGATTGGAGAATCAAACATGCACTCTCCACACCTCTCTATGCCCAAAGCAATGGTCAAGCTGAAGCAACCAATAAGACCATAATGAATAACTTGAAGAAAAAGCTAGAAGAACACAAGGAAAAATGGATAGAGGAGCTCGATCGAGTCATATGGGCGTACAGAACGACACCTCGCACATCTACAGGAATGTCACCATTCGCATTATGCTATGGCACAGAAGCTATCATTCCGACCGAGCTCAAATACCTAACAACTAGGTCGGAGCTCGTCGAATCAGCAGAAAATGAAAACTTATGGGCACACGAAATAGATATGCTCCAAGAAAAAAGAGATCAAGCTGCAATTACAATAGTTTGTTACCAACAGATACTTAAACGAAGCTACAACCAAAATGTCAGAACGAGGAAATTTCAAACAGGTGACCTCGTTCTCAGACAAGTTTTCTGAAATATGAAGAAATCAGGAGATGAAAAGCTAAACCCTAATTGGGAAGGTCCATATATTGTAAAGAATGACCTCGAAAATGGTGCATACACACTCATCGACTCAGAAGATGAACAAGTACCTAGACCTTGGAACTCAAAATTTCTAAAGCTTTACCTCCCTTAACTAATTCTATAAATAACATTTTTTCTTTTCTCTTTCAAGCCAAAAGATTGAGCCAAAAAGCATAAATCAAATATTTTGCGAGCTAAATTATTCATGCATCCAAATATCTACAATCAAAGCCTGCTTCGGCGTATGCCAATTCCTGAAAGATGAGAACACGTCTGCCAAAAACCAGCTTCAAGCTTCCGGAAACCGCTTATCCCAAGTTAGGTGTAGACAAAATTACCAAAGCAAATATTCATTACTCTTCAAAATCGAGCTACAAACCATTCATTGAAATATATCAGGAAAATATGTCAAGTACAAATCGAATTACAGAACAAAAAGCGTAGGGCCAACCGAAGTTGGAATTCCCTACTAATGTTTTACATTCAACAGGAACAAAAGTTTCAAAAAACCTCACATCAATCTCAAAAGAAAATCAAGACAGGTTTACTACTGACTGCGTTGCTCATCCATGGTAACGTCGCCACCATCTTCAACATTTTCTGATGGAGTAGCGATGTTGGTATCATTCACTGGATCAACAACACCTTCAGCAACAACAGAAACTGAGTTCGTGTTGCCTTCCTCTCTGCTCACATCTTGATCATATCTTTCCAACGCCGAAATCTTGATTGCCTCCTGATCAGCACTCGTGTCAAAGCCTTCAACTAATGAAGCAAGATATGACTCACGATGGAGACACCTTTCTTCCCCAAGCATAGGCTATCTTTCACCATTGAGATATAACTTGAATGGACTTCTGGGCATCGGACTCCCAGATGGAGGTTACAGAGGCAACTTTTATCCTCGAGCTTCAAAAAACCCTGATAGGCCTCGTCAATGTCCTTATTCAGCTGGACATTCTCCTTCTTCGAAGCTTTGAGCTTAACTTTCAGATCTTTAACTTGAGCTCGGAGAGTAGTGTTCTCAGCGTTTGCCTTCTACAAGTTTTCAGCTTTCTTCCTAGCATTTCCAAGCTTGCAAATCCACTTGTTATAGATCAAGTTCATCTACAAAAACAAAAGATCAGCAAAAGCAAGTGAAAAGAATTCAAAAACAAAAGATCGAGCAATAACACACCTTGTAAGCACAAGCAGCAAAATCCTTGGAGTCATCTTCTAAAGACTAAGGTCGAATCTTCTTCGCATCTTCAAATAGAATGGTATTCTCCTTCAAGGACAAGCACATATCCTTATCATCAAGGGCAGAGTCATCGGCCTTCACATAGGCGTCATGACAAGGGAAGACAGGTGCAAATCGATTCACCTCTCCTGCAGCAAAATCCTCGGAAAGGTCGATAGCCTTTCCCTTCCCAGCTTTGGAAGGAGGAGCTTGAGGTTTCTCGACCTCTTTCTCCTTAGGCTTATCGGGCTTCGAAGCAACAGTCACACCTGCTGAGTTCGCAACAGCCTTCGTCTTTCATTGTGAGTTATCAGGCTCAATTGAGCGAGATCCAAAGACGTCGCTCAGGCTCAGGTCAGCGGGGATCTTGCTGGGAAGAGGAGTGACGTCTCCAGTCAGGGGAAAGCTCGGATTCTTCTTTGGTGCCATTGGTAAAGCAGCTAATACTTCAATTGGTAGATCACCAGGTCGAGCAGAAACTAACTCAGGAACAAGAGTAGCAACTGCAAGCTCCTTCTTCTTCTTTCTACCTCTCCGCTCGACGTACCAGCTTCCCCTAAAGTCTCCCTCGAAAACGTTACCTTAGGCTCACGAAAGAATCGAGCTAAATGCGGCAAAAGATCTCTTTTCTCCGCCCAAGTCTTCTCAGCAAATTCGATAATATTACTGGGGTGCAGTCGACCGTCGATTGGCTCGTTATACTCCTTCGTTTGACCTGCACAATACGTATACACTAAAAAAGAAGCTCGACAATCAAGCATAACACTCAAATTCTACTGTATAAGTATACCTATACTTGGGATATATCGATTCAGACATGCGCTAGGTTGTACAAATTGACCCCGAATTCTGTACATAGGGGAATGTTTCCAACCATCATTTGAGGTAGGAGGGTTGAAAAGTTTGGCTCCAATGCAACTTTTTTTTTCTATTCAGTGAGCAAACATAATCTCTACTCCGACCAGTTACACAACTAAAGTAAGCAACGACGTCAGCCTTGCAGATATCATAGTCATGTAACCTATTCAGCTCCTCAAAAATTAGCATCGACGTCCAGAAGCTGTTAGGCATCATGATTGGTGGCACGTCGTAGTGATTCAGAATATCACATACGAACTTACTAAATGGAAGACGCATCCCAGCTTTCAGTTAACCAAGGCATATCAGGGACGGCGTCGTGTCTCCACACAAGTCAAATAGCCTATCACTAATTCTATACATTTCGAGGTCAGGGATCCTAATGTTGTACTCCTCTCGAATCTCAAGAAAAGATCTTCTAGCTTCATCTATGGTAAGGGATCTACTACTAGTAATCTCCTCCTCGTCCTTCCGACATCGGGAATTGCTAACACTTACCTCGACCCTTCCCTCGAGTTCAACCTCCTCCTCATTTTCATTGATACTTTCAAATTCAGTATCACTCATTTTTTTAGATTTCTTTAAACCAATTCAAATCAAACACCAAAAGATCCTTAACAGAATCCCAAAATCCCCAAAACAAACCCAGAAACAAGCAAAAGAAAGAGAGAAACAAAGCAGATAACTATGATGATCCCACTAAAAGCTTCAAAGCTTCAACAATGGCGGAAAATGAAGAACAACAACAAAAGTAAACAGATTTCAATGAAAAACACTATAACAATCAAGCAAGTAACACAAGAAGAACTACTACTCAATACAAATCAGAAAGAAGATGCAATATCAAATGCATAAGATTGAAGAACAAATGCTAAAGAGAGAAGTACAGAGAAAAAAAAGAATGAGTTGCAGAAAATACCTTTGCAAATGGCCGAGAATTCCTTAAAAACCAAGAAAACAAAAACTCTTGGTTATCCCAAACCGCACCTTAGGTTTTATACAAACCAATAACTCGATCACAGTCGTTCATCAAATCATAAATCTACGATCAGATTTCACCCAACAAATCTGACCACACAAACTTTTCGGTTTCCCTCTTTTTGTCCAACTAAAATTCAAACTGCAAACTGCCACGTACCCCATTACAGCACAGTTACCACAAAAGGCAATAATTAGTTTTCCTCGAAAATCTACTTACATTTAATGCAACACGCAAAGGAATTTTTGCCTGTCTTTTCAATCAAAGAAATCACCCACTCCAAGGCAACTCATTGCCCATTTCAACACATTACCTTTGTTTTCATCCAAATCAAAGTCGCCTAAATGATACTACACATTGCAATCACCCACTTTAATTCGAATGAAAAAGAGCTATGTATATACCATTATATTCAAGCTCGTTCAACTCGCCTATCAATACTTATATCGACCTACCTCGACGTGAGCCTATTTTTACTCGAGCTCACTCGACGCTCATCATTTCTAAATGTCATCCGACCTAAATCCTTCTCAATATCGACCTACCTCGACGTAAGCCTATTTTTACTCGAGCTCACTCGACATGAACACTTTTCCACTCGATCTTCATCGACCTCATTCAAACTCCATATGTTTTGATTTTCTTCAGTTACAATTAGGGCAGGAAACGGAGCGGATATGCAGTAATCCGTATCCATATCCGAATTTTTTTCAGTATATCCGTTTTCGTATCCGTATCCGAGTCGGACTGAATTTTTCGTACCGTATCCGTATTCGATTATCCGAATCCGGATTCAATATCTGTTTTTAATTTAGATCAAATATCCGAATCTATTGTCGATTTGATTTTCTGTAACTAAAAATTAAATATGAGAAATTATAATAAATTTTTTTGGATATATCCGGATTTTATAAATAAAAAATTTGAATTATTAAGTTTTTATTTTTATATATAATTTGATGACCATATTAGCCTTATAAAAATGGTATATTATTTGCATAAAAGTATGAATCTGAATATATCTGGATTTTATCCGTATCCGTATTCGTATCCGAGCCGGTCAAAATATTATATCCGTATCCGTATCCGAATTCAAATCCGAATAATTGTTTTCAACCATATCCGCTATATTTGGATTTTGGTCGGTCGGATATTCGGATAAATCCGACCCGATTTCTTGCCCTAGTTACAATATCTTTCTAGATCCAAAATATCCGCTCATTAATTGACCCCACCATTGGGCAATTAATGAGCTATTCGTTGTCCTAATTCACCTATAAATATGAACTATGTAGGCTTGATTCTGGGACTTGGTCAACCTCAGATACGTAGGCAACTATGTTTTTAGGTAGCTCATCCACTTCCACAATAAAATACCTTCTCCTCCATTCTCCTATCATCTTCTCCGACTTCCATTTTTACATAACATTTACAGTTACTGTGGTCATAGTTCCTTTAGTTGATGTGGTTTAACTCAAGGTTGAATAAGATGCAAAGAGAATTGCATTAAGTCTTGTGTTCTTGTCATTTCTATAATATCTATGTTTAGCACTTTAGCTTCATCTATAGTTTTTGGCCAACTCCAAGGTGGGTATGTTTGAGTATTGCTGGTAAATGCATGAACAACCAATGAACATTGATGTTCTTTAGAGAACCTTCTTAATAATGAAGTAATTGAAATAAATGCTATAACTAAATCTACAAATAGAAGATTTAGGAAATATACATTGAACCTAATTTACTACATGGGCTCTCTTGTTGTATTTTGGGCCGAGTGTAATACATTAGTATAGCTATTATATGTACTTCGTCTTCGAATTATGTATCTTTATTGAATAATTAAATTAGTGTCAGTAGCCCAACAATGTTTAGCCCATGAATTGAGTGGAGTGTCAAAAGGAGGGCGGAGATTGAAAGGTTTGGAGAGGTGAAAGTAAGAGAGACAATGAGCAGAGCTTGGACACGAGTGAGTAAGAAAGGCTTGGCATGAGAAATGAATTGGGGGTTATTTATATTCTCTAACTCGATGTATAATGTCCACGGGATCCTACTTCCCGGGGACACTCACCGGAGATCTCATGGCCAGACCATGGAATGCCTTCCATCTCAAGACATTCTACAAGTAATGTACTCCACTTGAATCATTTCATAAAAATCCGTTTCCACAAGAATTTAAGTATACTTGTACAGTTTCTGGATCCAAACCCTAAGTGTCAGGGTCCCACCCCACTTAGGTACAAAATGCCAGGACCTAGTTTCTGGTTTCGTAAAGCCCCCGGTGTCAAGGCCTATGCCCCCACCGAAAGGCTCATGATGCCTAGACCTAGTTTCTGGTTTTGAAACCCAAGTCCCCGATGTCATGGCCTATTCTCCACCAAGGCACAGGATTCCTAGACCTAGTTTCCGGTTTTGAAACCCAAGTCCTAAGTGTCAGAGCCTATGCCCCAACAAGCCTCAGGATGCCTGGACCTAGTTTCAATTCTGAGACCTAAGTCCCCGGTGTCAGAGCTCGTGCCCCACTGAGGCCTAGATCGCCCGAACCTAGCTTTCGGTTCTAGTGCCATTTCGATTGGACCCTTGTATTTGGCTATGGAAACGAATCTGAGTGCATGGTCATCCGGCCTCAGTCCCACTTCGATTGGATGTAAAAGTCTGGCTCTAGGTGTAAAGACTAAGTCTCAGGGTCTGAGCCCCACTTAGCCTCAGTTCGATTGGACCTGAGTGTCTGGCTCCGGAAAAACACTTGAGTGACAAGGATCAGTCCCCACTCATTCCAGTTCGATTGGACCCTCGTGTCTAGTTCTGGAAACCAAATCCGTATTGAAGAGGTAATCATTCATTTGGGTGGAAGGAAAAACGGTTAAATTCTCGGTGTTAGTAAAGTCCTAAGTGAATCTGTGTTCATCCATTCTTAGTCAACACAACAACAGTATTATTGTCATCCTAAGGATTCTCCTTAAAATGATACGGGGGCGAGAAAGTAATAATACAAAAGAACAAACAATCGTCAAGTTCAACAAAAAAAAATTCATTTTCTTTCTCAGGGTATTTATACAACAAAATTTGAGAAGTGGAAGATACAAAAGAAGTCATTAGGTTGGGATAAGAGATCGGAAGGATCAGAGCCATCTCTGCGCCGGTCTTCCCTCTCCTTCCTTAGTTGCTCCTGGAGATGAGCGTAGGCAGCCTTCGATCACCACTCGAAGTTCCTTAACAAGTGAATCATAATTAGCCTTCTTTGCAGCAAGAAGACCCTCCTTCTATATAAGGAGCAGTTCAGCCTCCTTGCCCTCTCGGACAGCTTGACCAAAAATAGCGTCAACAGCCTTTAGCTTCTCATTAATCTTTCACAAATTTACATATCACTACTCAACGATAATTGAATATTATGTCTGAGAAACCAGTGTTTAGAGTACAAAATGTGTGAATTATGTCACATATTACGATCATTTAATGAGACATCAATTACTTGGATGCAAAAAATATTGGTGGTAATCGTATGAAACTGAAGAAACTTTGATGATTAATGATACTAGTTTGATGAATCCATGGAATTTTATGAACATAGTGAATCAACAACCTATCATGGCTTCTACAGGCATGTTCACAAATACTAATTGAATAAATGAATGCCTCTATCTTATCTTAATAATGGTGAAGATGTTGGTGATGTCAAAAGGGGTTTTGGACGTTTGGTGATGGTTCATTTTCTTAATGAGTGGCTGGAGGAAGATGAATGAACAAAAATGTATTCATGACTTCATGTACAACATGGAAAGTTTGGAGATACAGAGACCTTTGATACTAAGGTAAAGAAAAAGAGGTATATAGGAAAAAGAAAGGACGCATCAATACTTATAGTACCAGACCACAAGAGTGTGTTTGGTTTCACAATATCAGATCTATGATCTCATCCATCGATTCAGGTAAACCAGATTCAAACACGTACCCGAATTTAAATAAGATCGTTTAATGTTTTTAATTTAAAGCCACATTGGTTTTATTTAGCCACGTCAGATTTTGCTAATGGCTCATGAACAGAATCGTTAACTTCCTTTTGTTAAGACAAAATTAAAATCTTTAGTGGGCTATTTACAGATAAAAACACAAACACATGGGGTTTTGATAAAATCGCCCTTGCAATTGTGATCAATGTACAAGTATATGGGAAAATTGGCGATAAACCCACATATTTTGACCAAGTTTGGTAATAACTCCTTCATTCTGTCATTTTTTGCGTAAACCCCAACCCCCATTTTTTAGTGTTTTTGCTCTTTATACCCCTGGCTTAAAGTATTTGACTAAACCCCCAAATTTGAGTTAACAGAAGTTATCAAAACAACAGAAGAAGAAGAAGAAGCTAAAGATCAAATAACGAAGCTCCAGGCTGCAAACTCTTCCATCCATGGAAAATACTGAAATACAAAATATCTTTATTAAAGGATTTTGGATTGTTGTCAGGCAAACACAGACTGACATCCTTGAACTTGTGGTGTATCTAAATTGTATGAGCATTTCTTGCAACATTAACGGATCAAACTTGACAAGTTTTCAACAACGCTAGTGGAGCCTCGAAAATTTGATTGTGAATTAAGAAGAATTCTTGCATGAACAAACACGTCAACAATAATGTCAAAATCAACTGTTCAAATCAAATTTCTAATAGATACATTGACTAAATCTATTGAAAGACAAAGAGTAACGGTTGGCCCGAGTGCAAACTCCCATGCACCACCAACAATAATTGGGTAGTCCCACCGTCACTTTTGAGATTCACATACTTCCTTAAGTAAGTTAGCTTCTTTATGGCTAAAAAATTTCAAGAAAAAATACGATACTTCCTTCATCTTTGGTATTTTATAGAGCATGTAATATGCTCGAAGATCATTATTGTAACACTCAAGAATTTTGTCCTCGCTCATCTCGGAGTGTCGAGCACCATACCACTTGCTAATGTCAATATTATCCCCTTTTAGTCAATGTGGATATCCAGCAGTAGAGGATTTTAGATCAGGATCCACCCATCTAGGTTTTCCCCCAAAAGGCTTTTACATTAGTTAGAGTATGGTTAAGCTCTATATACTACCAATACAACCACTTCCTTGGCAATGTGGGACTAACATCAACTTATGGGTGTTAAAATCCCACCACCTTAGAATAGAGTCGTTCTCGGCTCTACAATATACTCAGTGTAGTCCCAAAATCTCTGATGTTCCATGCCAAGTGAGACAAGTACCTGGCGCTCCCTAGGCTTTTTCAGGGTACTTCCTACTTGCAACAGGAACCCGTCGTCGGCTTTGATAACACCTGTAATGCCCCGAGATTTCGTCCTCGCTCATCCCAGAGTGTCGAGCACCATATCGCTCGTTAATGTCAATATTGTCCCCCTTTAGTCATTGCGGATATCCAATAGTAGTGGATTTTGGATCATGGTCCATCTATCATAGTAGAGGGTTAAGGCCTTGACATTAGTTAGAGTATGGTTAAACTCTATATACTACCAATACAACCATTTCTTTGGCAATAGTAGAGGGTGTTACAAGTATATTCTAGTTCATACCCAGCGCAGAACAAAGAATTATAGGTGTACATCACATGATAGAAACCATCATTACCTGGCCAGGACAAATTTAGAAATAATTTAAAACTTCTCTATAAAAACGACTTAGAGGAAATCTTAACCCAACAACAATTTGGCTAACAGTTACAACGATATTGTCGGGATTCCCAGGATCATAGTGAGCATACCTTGACTCGGGAAGATAATATGACGATGTCACATTACTTGGAATTTTATGCACAAACCTAAGAACACTGACATTAGGGCGATATGCCGATATAGATATGTGTTTGGATCCAAAACTCGATCTCGATGATAAATATGTTGAGAATTTTCTTTAGATTTGTTATTAATTCTCATATTTTAGTAATAAATCAAAAATAAATAACTATACTCAAAAAGAATAAACAAACAACACAAAAGAAAATTTAACATTTATGAAGGGAACACCGAGAAGAAGAAACACCCACAGCTTTGATATAAATCTAAGGAAGAAACAACTTCAAGTAGCATCTCATAAAGGGAGATATGGTTTTTATTAGGAGCAAATTAGGGTTTCCTAACCTATAAAGTTTCTTGTTGAAAACAAAATTCTAAGTTTCCTGGTGAAAAATAAAATTTTAAAAAAAGTTCTTCCCACCTTGTGAATAGTGGGTTGAATGCAACATAGACTAAAAGGTCAAAAACTGGAATAATCAGGCCGACCAGTCATTCCAGGAATCCCAAAAACAAAGGCAACATATTTTGCATGGTGACTTGAGCACTACCCAGATTTAAGAAGGCAGAGAGCGATGCATTAAAAAAATCCTCATAAAATAAGAAGTGATGAAATGTAGATCTGAGATCTAGCACGAGCCATATAGATTGAATACCGATAATAAAAGTTTTCTTTGCTGAAACTTCGATGAAGTTTGGAACCATTTTTCAGATCCATGGATAAAACCTTATCGTGGATCCACATGTCATCTCTCTTCATTTCTCAAGAACTTAGGTTTTCACACATCTCACTAACCTCGAACCAGTTGAGATCTAGACTTAGATCTATAATAGACCTATCAGTGGCCGCCCTCCTTCTAGCGCCATTATGTAACCGATCAATCCGCTAACATTTTGAGATTAGTGGGGGTTGTGAAGATCAGCTCAGCTTTTTCGTTTTCATCTTTGTAACGTGCAAAACACGCCTAGGTAGTATCCGACATTAGCATTCCAACACTCAAGTCAGCTAGTGTAGATGAAGGGGGGAAGAAAGAGAAAATGTAGAGTGAAGTGATCGATATTTTTTTTTATTGGCAAACGTGTGTTTTAAATATTATCGATTATACCTTGTTCTAGGGTTTTACCCCTTATGTACTATTCATACTGTATATGTAATGTAGGTTGTCCGATCTTTCTAAGATCTTATGGTTGTGATGTATGGACAAAGAATTCTACTTGCCAAACATTTTGCCTTGACTAGTCTCACATACTCGCTATGTAAGTCATACAGCCTATGAGTGATTTACTAGATTGATTCGTTAACACCGAACGACATGTCGTTTGATAGAATTATATGCTTAGAGCAATCCCAATGGGAACTTTTAAGAAAGGTTTTAACAAGGTTTTAGAAAATGTCCAGCCAATGGGCACTTTTAAAGAGGTTTTATTGTGGTCAATTTTAAGTGGATGTGTATATATACACACCCATTTCAAACTGACAAGGTATAGGACTTATCCGCCAAAATCTTTGGCAGATGAAATTAACCACCAGAAACTATGGCAGATGGGATTACCTGCCAGAAACTGTGGCAGATGGGCTTAACCGTTATAGTTTCTGGCGGGTAAGCCCCCTGCCACAGTTTCTGGCGAATAAGCCCATATGCCACAGTTTCTGGCAAATAACCTAGTCAGCCAAAAATTGAGCAAACTTCATCTTCTCCACCAGATCTGTTTCATTTTTCTGTAAATTTCAAAATTTTGATATGATTGTCATGGAAATTGGTAGAAAATTGAAGAGGGTAATTGAAAGACGATATGAAAAAGGTGGAAAGAAAGGTAGATTGGGTGGTTCTTCATCGAATTCTAATCCAAACTTAGAAGATGAAAAAATTGAGATTCCTCCATTTGATCAACCAGCATCTCTTCCATTTTCACTTCCTTGCGATCCAATGGAGCATCCTACACTATGCAAAGATGTTGATAAACACATCTCTTACTTTGTTAAGGAAAAACAAATATCGAATTTTTTAATTTATTTTCATGAAATTATATGTAAATTGTAAATCAAAATTCTCCTATTTTAGAAATTGTACGTAAATTTTAACTTTTAATAATTTAATATAGAATTTTAAAATATTTAATTTTAATTGTACACTAATACAATAGATTCTAATATTAATTGTTTAATACACAATTGTAAATCAAAATACCCCTGTTTTATAAATTGTATGTAAATTTTAATTTTAATTATTTAATATAGAATTTAAAATGTTTAATTTTAATTGTACACTAACACAATAAATTTTAATATTAATTGTTTAATATGCAATTTAAAATAAAATTTTAAAATGTTTAATATTATTTGTACACTAATACAATAAGTTTTAATTTCCATTTTTTAATTTTAATTGATAAATAAATAATTTTAAATAGATTTTGAAAATATTTAATTTTAATTGTTTAATTTTAATGCAACACTAATAGAATTAATACAAGCCATATACACTAATACAATTTTAATTGTCTAATTTTAATAGGGGCGCAAAAAAGGGAAGGTATGTTGTTCAATCCGTTATGGTTTGGTGGAAGTTAATGGTAGATAGAGATGTAGCTTTTAGAAATATTAGAAATAAGATTGTTTCTAGTCTTTTTAGATCTCTTTTACAGATTCTTTGTAGGAATAGTGGTCGTGGTATTATTCACAAGTTGATCGAGTTTTGGTGGGATTACCCCTTTCACTTTCCTTGGGGTGAGGCTGGGATTAACCCTCTCAATTTTTTTTATGCTTACTGGTTTAGTTGTGGGGAAAGGAGAGGTTGTACCATACGATCGTAGTCTAGATGATGATGTAGATAAAGGTAGAGAGTACTTGTGTATGGAGTTTAGTGAAGGCCATAATCTTTTGTTGGTTCAAGATGATATTAGGTCGTGTGTTGTGTCAATTCAGTGGATGACTAAGAGATTTTTTAAGTATATTCAAAGTCAACCATTTACTTGGGCACCAGCGCCAGAGCACGAGGACGAGTACGTGCGAGGTTTTTTTTTATTTTTTTATTGTGCAGATGTTTTTTCGTAGGACAAACAATAGTATTCCTCTTGCGCGGTTAGTTGGACTTATAGATATCACCCAAGTGAGTAGATATGATTGGGGGTTAGCTGCCATGACACATATGTTTCTTGGACTCGATGAGGCAATGAGGACTATGGACAAGGTGGTGGTGGTGGTGGGGGGGGGGGGGGGGGGGGGGAGAGGGGGGGAGGGTTGTTTGATATTACCATTCTGGTTCTACGAGTACAACTGTACTTTAATACCTAAGATCGTTCATAGTCCTTTGGTTGACTACACTCAGATTCCTCGCATTACGTTGTGGTTAGGTGGAAAGAAGGGGGAAGGATTGGTTAGACATAACAGAGACATGACTCGTTAGCAAATTGAGCTCTTGGGAACGAAGGCGATTATGTGGAAACCTTGGTTAGATGACCCTCACTTGACAGCTGACTTAGATGCCGATGACCCTTTTGGAGTGTACGAGGAGATGTTTAGAGCATTTGCTACTATAGCCAGAGCCGTTGTCTCCTACTCTCAACAGAGAGTTGTTCTTATGTCTATTGGGTTCGTGTTTGGTACCTTGGGGATCATCTTTGGCGACAGTTTTACGGTGAGCCTCGTATTCCACATCCTCCTCCAGAAGATATGTGGGCTCATGACATACCCTTGAGTCACTTGCTTTGGTATTGACAATACGGTTGGCCAACTACTGATGCTTATGTCTACATGGCTGGATCTTATGAGCTTTACTGGCACAATTTCTTTTGGGACCTTAGCCCTTAGTAGTATCTATCGTGCTCAGAACATTATTGGAGTTTCGAGTACGTCGTTGCGACCAGACATCAGAGTGACACATCTAGGGGGTTTGTACGCAGCCACATCCCATGGATACTGATGTTCCATTTTTCCATTTGGGAATTTAGACACTTGGCACTTATCGGTTGTCGACACTCAGAGATAGATGTCACAGTTCATGTTCCTTCTTCTAGTGACGTTGTACTTACGAAGTTAGAGCCAGAGCTAGCCACTTGGGATATTGTAAGTAATAACTTTTATTAATAAATTTATAATCTTATTTATGAATGTGTATATATGGACTAAATTTGTAATTATTTTTATATAAGATACACTACAAGCTCGGTTTCGTGAGCAAGTACGTATATCCTATGGTTTGCAACGTGTAGCCTATGACTATTCTCGAAAACATGTACGAGGAGCTTGAGCTGGAGCAGGATATGACACGACAGTTCGAGACCGGGGGAGTGGAAACTTCAGTAACTTGAATTTATTTTATATTTATATACCTTATGATTTTTTTTTAATTATATATTACAGAGTCACAACACTTCATATGTTGGACTATTTTGGGGACAAACCAGTGCAGAGAACCTTGATGAAGACCAGTAGACGTGTATTTTATTTCTGTTGATGTATTTATTTTGGACATTGGGGTGTATTTTGATATTTTTGTTTGGATTTTTTTGTGTATTGGGTTTGTTATGAATATTGGGGTTTTGTTATAAATGTTGTATTTGACGTATTGGACTTTTTATGAATATTATTGTGTATTGGGCTTGGACTAATATTAAAGGTGTATTGGGTTTGTTATGAATGTTGAGTTTGACTTAAATATTGGGCTTTTTATGAATATTATTTTATATTGGGCTTGGACTAATATTAAAGGTGTATTGGGTTTATTGTGAATGTTGAGTTTGACTTGAATATTGGGCTTTTTATGAATATTAATGTGTATTCTAACATATCTATAGCCATTATTCTAACATTAAAATTTCCTAAATGTTTCAACATTTTAATACAAATAGATTTCGATAACATTTGGGCACTAGTACATATTAGAAATTGAAACATTTTTGAACTTGATACATCTTAGAAATTAATAATAACTCTAACAATCATCATCATTATTTTACAAGTTAAGATTTTGAGAACTTGATCTCGCAATTATTGTAAATTATTTTTGTCTCCAATATCGTTTTTGATGATCTTCCAACTTTGACATATCGATAGCCATTATTTGAGTTTCTTCCTTTGTGATTTCCTTTTCATATATATATATATAAGAACAATTGTTTTCTCCTTTTTTTTGCTTTCTTTGTTCCTTCTAGCCACTCATATGGCTTCTTACGAATGACATCATGAAGATCAATATCAATTGGAGTAGTTGGTGTACCTATTGAAGATCTTCATTCCATTTTGACACATCCTTTAACACCTTAAAACAATGATCAAATCCAAAATGGTGACCCTCCGCATCAAATTCTTTTTTTCAATGCCTGCAATACCTACATTCAAACAAAATAAATTATAGTTTGATAATATGATGAAACAAAAATTATATACAATAATGTGAGAAAAAAACTACCAATTTTTGTGCGGTTCTACCACTTTTTGGAATTGCACTACATATATTTAATCCTTGATGAAACTTTCGTGTTTTCCTTTGAATCAAATGCCATCTAATGCTATCAAGGCTTCTTGAAGTAGTTCCACCCACCCTTGATGTAAAATCTTCTACAATTCTTAACCGCATTGCGAAATCTTTTTGATTGTTACTGATACAAATTACTAGGCAAATAAACTATTGAATGCGAAATTAAACAATAACAGTAAATAAGATGAACAAAACACAAGATCTCGAAGAAACTATCTTCTTAATTGAATATTATGAAGATTACAAGAATCTCTGCCTCAAAATACTCTCTAGACAAGCTAAGCCCTAGCTGTATCTCTTTGGTGTTTTGGCGACACTTTTTTATAGACCTTGGACGACTTCGAATCATACAAGGAAATATATTTTCTATTCACCCGAAATAAGGAAATATGTCTTTAGAACTTTCCAGAATCCCAAAGCTCAACCCTAGTTAGGCGATGCGCCCTGGACCCGCTGTATCGCCGCTTCGTGACGACCAAGTGTAGGGTGGCAAATTGTCTATCTTCAAGACACCAATCTCGAGGGTCACTAAGCTCCTAATAGGATACACATGTATCAATTACCCACACGAGGATCTTCGAAAATGGCAATCCAAGACCTAGAAATATTTAAATCTTCCTCTTGAGTGAAATTTTCACCTCTTGTTTTGTAGATTCCTTAGCTGGACCTTGATCTTGTGGAACTTGAGTTTTTTTTACCTTTGCCTCTAGCTTTTCTTGTTGTAGGAGGAATTTGAGTTTGTGGATATTGTGGAGTTGTTTGAGCTTGTGGATATTGTGGAGTTGTTTGAGCTTGTGGATATTGTGGAATTGCTTGAGGATGTGGATATTGTGGAATTTATTGAGGATGTGGATATTGTGGAAATGTTTGAGTTTGAGAAAAAGCTTGAGGATGTTGTGGATATCGAGAAGAAACAATTTGGGAGGTGAAATAATCATATTAATTTGAAGGTGGAGATAGATTAGGTGGTGGGAATATTGAGAATATTATGTATTTGGGGGGATATTGAGATATATTAGATGTTGGAAGATATTAAGATGGATTAAGTGTTGGAGAATTTTGAGAAGATTGAGCATTTTGATTATATTCAGAATCATAATTATATGGTGGATCCGTTTCTAAATCAATTTGTGCAGAAAAATAGATACATGTAGTGCATTATATAAGGGCAAAGATAATATAGCTATTAGACTTTATCCGCCACGGTTTCTGGCGGATAGTTTAACTGCAACAATTTTTGGCAGATAGCCTATCTGCCACAGTTTCTGGCGGATAGACTTTTTTTCCTTTTATGACAATTATTTTTGGGCTATTGAAGGGCTTGGACTTGATTTAGATTTTAACATGCCATTTATAGATAGTACATTTAATTGGACTATTATGTAATTAAATGTGCTCAAAAGTATGCAATAAAAATGTGATCCAATTATAAGTAGTGGTCAAATAATATTACATATTAATATTACTTGAAGTATAAATACTTCAAAATACAAGTACAAAAAAAAAAAAAAAAACATAAAAGTACATATATTCCGCCCACAAATACTAAAAACATATAATTCAAAATACTTGTAAATATGCCCACCCCCATGCAAATTCCACAAGTTTTACATAAGATCACGCTTCAATTGGTGATTTGCCACTTGAGATTGCAACTTCTTACGACGATAAACCATTCCACTAATGTGCCTCGCTCTATCCATCGGTTGACGCAAATTAAGTGCGCGTTTGCAATAAGTATCATCATTTTTCCAATAGATCACATTTTGCCTCCCATCATCCACTAACATATTGTGTAATATAACAACACTTTATAATCTTTCCCAAATCCTTTCGGTTCCAAAAAACAGTGCAGAATATCTCACAATTCCCCACATTTGTCGTAAAACTCTGAATGCACGTTCAACATATTTTCTTAAGGCTTCTTGTACTGTTATATACAATTTTTGTGCTTCATTGGAGGTCACAAAAATTGTAGACGTAAGAGTAACATAATCGAGATAAATACCATCAACAAGGTAATAGCCCACATTATATTCATTACCATTGACAATATAATTAATTGGGGGGCTATTACCTTGAAGATAAGGCTCAAAAATATTAGAATGATTTAAGACATTAATATCATTGCAAGCACCGGGTATATAAAAAAAAAACATGTCAAATCCAAAGATTTTCGTCTGCATTTGCTTCTAAAACAAGTGTTGGCTCCTTATGATGCCCCGTGTATTGACCGACAAGTGGTATCAGACAACTTCTCCATGTTTAATGCATACAATCTAAGCTCCCAAACATTCCCGGTAAATCTTTCTCTTGCCCTTGTTCTAACAACCTCTCCAAATCTTTTGGTGTTGCATTCTCAAATATTGTTCTTCAAAATTATCAATTACGGCTTGACAAAAGTGTATCAACCTTTCAATTGAATTGAAGTGGAGCTTGGAACCCGAAAATATTCATCGTTGGAATCGACCGGACATCCATAAGAAAACATCCGAATTGCGGCCATGCATCTTTGTAATGTGGAAAAGGTGTCTACCAATAACATTTTTTTTTCTTTTTTAAATGAAAAATGGGTCATGTAAAGCCACGACATTCATGATTCGATGATAGGGTGGATACATTCTATAACGTGCACAAAAATAATTATCGTAAAAAACGGTGGATTATTATGACATCTTTGACGATCACGTTTAATATAAATTCTACCAACCTTAGAACCACCACGTAGGGAGTATCTTCCTCTTTAACAATTTCTTCAAGAAGTGACCTCATGGGAGCCATTATATCTCCAATATTCGTATAGTACATCTCCTCCCTAGCCGCTTTATCTTCGGAATTGCTTGAAGAACTTGAAGAAGAAGAAAATGTTAGAACAAATTTCATCTTCAAATTTCTTGAATCCATAGTTAGAAAAATATATTATGAAGCTTATATGAGTAGAATGAAGGAAAATGTATTTTATGTATGAAAATATGCATTATTATATATTTTGAGAAAATATGACCGTTGAACTAGTCGTTGGATACTATCTTCTGGAATTTATAACGTATAAAGTTATCCGCCATAATTTGTGGCGGTTTACACAATATAGCTGTTAGACGTTATCCGCCAGATATTGATACGGTTAGTACTATCCGTCAGAAATTGTGGTAGATAAACTATTCGCCAGAAACTGTGGTAGTTAGTGCCATAGGTGAAAATATCAAAAATTTCGGGCAAATATTTACGAGTTTTTCCGTTTTTTTTTTGGATTCAGAGCGGTACGGCATACAAATATAAAACGAATCAAAGACCTCCTCATTCTGACCCAATAAATACGGATATTCACGAAAAATTCAAAAAATACGATTTTGTTGAGAAATTCGAAATCTTTGGGTTGTCTTCCCAAGTCTGCAAACAACCAAATAACACATTTTCTCTTCAAGTTTCAATGATTCTACTTACTTGCAATTTTGAATTTCAATACTCATCTATAAATGTACAATCATTATCTCTACCATCTCTTATCATCTTCACAACTTTCGAAATCATCTCATCATCCTCATCTCAACCCAAATCGAAATCACCTCTCATCATCATCTCAACCAAAGTTCTAATTATCATCATCTCAAATTCTCAACCCGATTTGAAATCATATCTGTAGGTCATGGCTTCTTGTCATTCAGTTTTGGCTATTGATTTCATTTTCAATGATTTGGCAAGAGAGGGAAGAACCACAAAAGTAACAAACTTGTTTCCTCACTTTTTTTGTTCAATATATGATATCATTGTACATGTATAAAGTAAAACTATCTTGTGTAATAGTTTCATCTTAATTTTCTTGTGTGTACTAAGTATTAAACTTTTATTTACTCTATTGAGAAGTTATGAAATGAAACACTACAAGTATATTTACTCTACTAAGATGTTTATTTCAATTCTTTCTTTTTTTGTAGGGATTATGTGTACCCTAGGTAAAAAACTCGATAGGTGTCACCGATGGCTGTATAAGAAGCTAAACCGGGAGCACCTGAGCAGTAGCCAGCCAAGTCTGTACGATCAATATATAGATATCTCGAGTTTGTGGATCAAATTTTTGCACCCACACTCTTTGGCGCCCACCGTGGGGCTGAATCTCCCATCAGTTCCAGAGCCTTGCAAGGAATCTCATTCCACACATACCAGAGTTACTGCAGCAATGGCTGGAAGTAAGAGACGCCCAACTCGTTCCAACAATGGAATGAGTCAAGTTACTGAAAGTTAGGCAGATAACCTTTCTCTTCTTTCTCTGGTTCTTAAAGCAACATAACCGGTGAATCAAGAATCAGTTCTCGGGAGTGAGGGCCACGATCAGGGCTCGCAACACTCTGAAAGTAGACAGCCGGAGGCAGAGAACTTAGTGGTGCAAATTACTAACAATCATGGTGATCCTGATGCGGTCAACCGGACCGTCAGGATACCAGCTTCACAAGATCCTGAATCTTCCTGGGTAGCCGCTACAAGAAGAGTCCAAAGAATCTCTCCCCTGAGAACGGGAGAAGGTTATACTGAGCAGCAGAAGGGAAAAGGACCAGCGGTTGACTCCCCAACTGCAATCATCAAGCGGCTGACCGAGGAAAATGCGGAATTAAGGAGATTGGCAGTCATCTTCAGCCTTGTCTTCGAGTCCATTTCCTCAGAAGAAGATAAGGCCACGGTCAAGCAGTAACCAGAGTCTTACCCCTCATAGCCATGGTCCCCGTCCTGTCTGGGACAGGCTAGCACCAGGGAGAGATAGGATGTCTATCTCTCCAGTTCATCGCCGCGGACGTGCAAGAACACCCTGGCAGCGTGATGGCCTCAGGATTGCCCGCAGCAGATCTGTCGAAGAAGCTACTTCTCCAGGGAGACTGCGCCGGAGGAGGCACCAGAGTACTCCGCCGGCACGCCACGGTCAGAGAATAAAGAACCCTCAAAGGGTCCACATTCATCAGCCAGAGCTGAATGTGGAACAAATGAATCAACTCAAGCTGTAAGAGATGATCGATCTTGCGGTATCCAACAAAGCCAACTGGGAGGAGCGAGTCAGAAAGCTTAATCTTTCAAGGTTAGCCGTATCACCTTTAGCAGAAGAGGTCAGGAGTCATATTGTCCCGGCCAGCTTCAAGCAACCGCCCTTCGAACAGTATGACGAGACAAACTGTTGTCCGGTTCAGCATGTTATGAACTACAAAAGCACGATGGCCATCTGGGACCATGATGACAAGCTACTTGCGAAAATGTTTGCTGCTAAATGATCGGACCTCAAAAGTGTATATTTATCCCCCGAATAACACCTTGTTTGTCTAGCACTTAGCCTATATTATTGTATTATATCTATTGATTAGTGCATTCTTGTCTTTATGTAGGTTTTATGAGCCGAAATGCGAATATTGAGTAAAAGCCCGCAAAAAATCGAGAAAAACAAGTAAGGAGGTGTTTTTTGCACAAGGGAAAAAGATTGGATATTTGCACCCGGGAAATCTGCTAAGGGCACCCCGTGGTCAACTAGGTTGGGTTGACTTTTTTATCAACTTTTACTTCGGTTGACTTTTGGTCAAGAGTTGACTTTTCGGTCAACTATTGACTTCGGGTCAACTGCTGCTGACCTATGTTGACTTTAGGTCAACTGTTGACTTCTGAAGACTTTGGGTCAAATCTGTTGACTCACGTGGACCGGACTTCCTAATTTGGTCTTGATATTAAAAAGGATCTACAAGAAGAACCAGAAGTCCGATTGAGGCCCATGACATATCAACCTGAAGGTCTTGGCCCAAGCTACAATTATAGCCCAAGAGTATTAAGTTTTGCTGATTGCTTAATCCCTCTCTGGGGCCAACATCAGCAGCCACGAATTTGATCAAGTTAGGAAGACTTTGCATGCAAGTATTCTTCTATGTAATAGATATTTAAGAGAAGTTGTAACTAGGGTTTATTATTTTTTAGCCAAGCTAATCTTTTAGCCCCCACTTTAAGATCCATTGAAGAAGAGTTGATCTTCTTCTTCATTGTATTCAATTCAATATCAATCCATTATTTTTCATTATGATGTTTTATGATTTATTTATTCGTTCCTTGAGGATGAGTAGCTAATTCTTCATGGGGGGATGGTGGAAGCTTTCTAGGTGATGTAAAAGTATCATGTTTGTTTCTCTTGTTCATTGTGATTCAAAGTTCTTAATGCTTATTTGTTTTTATCTGTAGTATGAGGTAAGTATGATTATTTATATGCTATTGTTATCCATGATGTTAAAATATTATTGTTAGGGTTTAGGGAGACCTAGCTTTTAATGGTAGTATTTATATTTATTGTAGATGTGTAGTGAAATAGCTGAGAGGTGACTACTTGATTATTATAGGTATTAATAACTAGTTGGAATAGCTGAGAGGTGACTAATTAGTTATTATAGATTAAACATGAGGAATAACATGTTATGATTGCATGATCTAGTTTGTGGATACCAATTATTTCCCCTATGTCATTATATATCTTCTTTTCATATCTTCCATATTCTTAACTTAGGATTTATTATTTATTATTGCCTGTAGGAAGTAGAATCAATCTCCAATCTTATTATTGATTCCCTTGGTGTTTCTTAACCATTGTTTTCTATTGTGTTTGAGCTAAGATCTCCCCCTCTGAGGTGGGTACGACCCGTGCTTGTTACTTGTCTACTTTGATCTTCAATTTATATAGGCACAAGAAGGAACTTCAACTTAAAAATACAATCTTTTGATAGTAGGATTTCTTTCCTCTCTATCACTACACTCAAAGGCGAGGCACGGACGTGGTATCACAATCTGCCACCCGCATACGTCCGCACATTCGTACAACTGGCTGAGTTGTTCGAAAAGAAGTACCGTTTCAATGTGAAGAACAAGAAAGGAGCTGAAGTCTTGTTCTCCCTACAGATGGACCGGAGCGAAACACTCAGGAATTTCGCCCGGAGGTTCCGAACCCTACTATCTGAGGTACAGGACGCATCTGACAGCGTCGTTATTCAAGCTTTAAAGTATGCCTTGAATAGCAACCGTGAGGAATTGTATCGGTCACTGGCGAGGAAACCACCCTCCTCTGTTTCTGCCTTGCTCGAGAAAGTGGAAAGGTATACTCAGGAGGAGGACGACCTGAAAGCCAGAAGAAAGAGACTTGCCGGAGGCCAAACCTCCGAGAAGCCACAGAAGGCAAAGGAAGAAAGCTCCAGCAGGGATCGCAAAGAAGTAAAAGCCCCCGATAGGAAAAGGAAGGCGCCGGCCCGGCAACCCGACCGCCGGTCAGAGAAGCCTACCGGAGGCGAACGCAAGGAAAGGGAGTTCACTCCCTTGAGATTCCCTCTCGAGGAAGTATTCAAAAAGATCAAGAATAGATGGTTGCTCAACAAACCTGCCCCCCTTCCGGCAACCTGGAGGGTAGAAGAGATAATTCCAAGAAGTGTGATCATCACAACGATTACGGTCACGAGCTGAAAAACTGCAGGTCATTGAAGTATGAAATGCAGACCCTGGTCGACGCCGGCCTTATCCCTGACATGGTACAGACCGGAGCAGTCGAACAGGTGAAAACTGGAGATCGAATTGTATATGTCTATCATGTACAGACACCCGGTTCTTCTAAGACAAAAAGGAAGAATTGTTCTCGGGAAAAGCTCTGGTGGATAGGGCATGTCCATGAAGTTGGACAGCTCAACTTCAACGAAGGGACGAATACTGAGTCCATTGTCCCCGGAGGTTTGACATTCACCGAAGAAGACGAGTGGGGCATGCATTATCCGCACAATGATGCCCTGATCATCACAGCATGGATTGGAGTCTACGGGGTCCGGCGAGTCATGGTCGATGCCGGCAGTACCTCCAATGTTATGTTCTCATGCGCCTACAAAACTATGGAGCTATCTAAGGGTCTCATAGAATCTGATGAGACTCTTATCTATGGACTCAACGGGGAACCAACACAGTCCTCCGGGCAAGTCCACCTACCAATCACGGTGGGGTTCGACACCGTCGGGATAGACTTCCTTCTAGTCGACTCCCCCTCCTACTACAATGTTATTCTGGGAAGGGACTGGATTCATCAGATGAAAGCCATAGTGTCCACCTTCCACCAGAGCCTTAAATTCTCGACTCCCAACGGAGTCTGCAGAGTCAAGGCAGACCAAGGAACGACATTCAAGTGCCATCTCGATGCTGTCAAAGGAAAGTCCATCTTCGAAACCAAGGGGAACACTATCTTCCTAACAGACTCTCATCAATAGCAACCCGGCAAGTCTGCCAAAGGGAAGCCAGACATAAAAGTTGGGATATTACCTTCCGACTGAACTGATAGAAGTGCTTGAATGAGCGCTCGACGAGCTGGAGGAAGTTATTGTGGGATCGGAGTCCCACAAGACGACTTACATTTCTTCTGGTCTACCGGATGCAGAGGAGGATTCCATGATTACTCTGCTCCGGCGGAATCACCACGTCTTCGCGTGGAGTGTCAACGAGATGCCAGGAATAGACCCTGCGGTCGCCTGCCATAAGCTAGACATTGATCCTCAGTACAAACCAGTCAAACAGAAACCAAGGCGAATGGCACCAGATCGGAAACTGGCGGTCAACGAAGAAGTCGATCGACTACTTTCCGTCAACTTCATCAAGCCGGTCATCTACCCTACCTGGGATTCCAACATCGTGGTCGTCCCGAAGAAGAATGGTAAGATTCGAGTTTGCATCGATTTTACTAATCTTAACAAAGCATGTCATGTGCATCCATATCCACTCCCTAGGATCACGGATATGGTAGACGCCACCGCCGGCTACCAAAGATTGTCCTTCATGGACGCCTACTTCGATTACAACCAGATTCCACTTCACGAAGAAGATCAGGAACACACCGCATTCATCACCGACCGGGGGCTTTATTGCTACCGGGTGATGCCATTCGGTCTGAAGAATGTCGGAGCAACATATCAGAAGCTGGTCAACACCATCTTCAATGAGTTCATAGGTTGGACCATGGAAGTCTACATAGACGACATGGTGGTCAAAACTAGGGAGAGAGACAATCATTTGCGAGATTTGCAGTAGACATTCGACATCCTGACGTGGTACAACATGAAGCTGAATCCAGCCAAATGTTCTTTTGGTCTTTCTTCCGGCAAGTTCCTTGGGTTTCTCATGACCAACCAGGGCATAGAAGCCAATCCAGATCAGATCCATGCAGTCCAAAGGCTAACTGGAAGGTTAGTCGCTCTTAACAGGTTCATCTTCCGGTTCTGACCGGTGCAAGCCATTCTTCAACGCAATCAAAACTAATGCGGAACGAAATCCTACTTGTCAGCAAGCCTTTGAGGAAATCAAAGCATATCTCACTCAGCCTCCGGTCCTCACAGCACCACAGATTGGGCAACCAGTCGGCATCTATCTGGCTGCATCCGATATAGCGGTCAGTGCGGTCATATTTGTGGAAAAAACAGAGGAGAAACCAGTCTACTTCATCAACAAAGTACTGCAGGGAGCTGAGACAAGATATTCGAAAATCGAAAAGATAGCTCTGGCTTTGGTACATGCAGCCAAGAGGCTAAAGCCTTATTTCCAAGGAAGAGCGGTCAAAGTCTGTATAGAGTTCCCACTCAGGAAAACTCTTGGGAAGCAGGAAGAGTCTAATCGACTAATCGAATGGTCATCTATCTCAGCGCATACCACATCCGTTCTGAACCTAGAACCGCGGAGAAAGAACATGCAATGGCCACCTTGATGGCAAACTTTCCCATCGAGGATATCCCAGTCAGTCCAGAACTAGAGGAGGATACACTGGGGACGAACGAGGCCCCTCGGTCACAAGAGTCTCCGGCCGAAGGAGACAGCGAAGCATGGACAATCTATACTGACGAATCTAGTAGCTGTACAGGGTCCGGCATAGGTTGCCTCTTGATCAGCCCAGATGGACAGAAGACAGAAAAATCTATCAGATTGGGATTCCCAGCTTCAAACAACGAAGCTGAGTACGAAGCTCTTATATATGGTCTCCGGACAGCACTCCAACTGGGGGCGCGAAGAGTCATGGTCAAGACAGATTCAAAGCTAGTGTCGAACCAGTTCGCTGGATCCTTCTAGGCCAAGGACGACCTGATGGCAAAATATCTTGACATCTTCCATTCCATGGCAGGGAAGTTCGAATTCATCACGGTCGAGCATCGACCAAGGATAGATGCCCTGGCATATCTTTCTTCTTCTATCAACACTGCACAGCCCCGACAGCTATCAATCGGATACCAGAAAGAGCCAAGTATCGGGCCAAAGATCCAGACATGCCGCCTACTGGAGGTCTATCTCCTTGAGTGCAGACAATGGAAGGAAGTTCTCATGGTAACCACCAAAGGACAAAAAAGAAGAAGAAATGAAGATGTTTCACAGTCCGACAACGAACTCAACACGCAGGGCGAGCCGAGTTAACCATCACAGGGTCAGACACAGGACCCACCAGAGTCGCAACTCGAAGACTGGAATCCTTGCCTCACCATAGTTCGGATAGAAGCACAACCACCTTCAACGGAGCCGGACGATCCAGACCCGTCAGAGCCACCGCTCTCTCATGTCCACATCGATTTGGAGCTCCCACCGGAGGAACCAATTGAAGACATTCCAGACAATCCGAATTCTGAAGTAGACAGAATTGACGCCGAGTTGCAATCTAGCAACAGCCAAGACTGGAGGAAGCCATACATCGGCTTCCTTCTCCATCGTTTGCTCCCTGAAGATCCAAAGCTGTCAGCCAAGGTAAAGAGGGATGCATGGAAATTCACTGTCATACCGCACCGGGAGTCACACAGGCTATACATGAAGAGCCATGGCTCTGGGGTCTTGTTCAGGTGCCTTACTCCAGAGCAAGGCCTGGTCATACTGAAAGATCGAGATCCATGCTGGGATCTGCGGCAACCATTCCGGGAGCAGAAATCTGGCGCAAAGGACAATAATCCAAGGATACTGGTGGCGGCACATGATGACAGACGTGAAGAAGTTCACACAGGCATGCCTCCCATGTAAGAAGCATGCCCCGGTCGGTCATGCCCCGGCAAATGAACTACATCCAATCCTGAGTGCATGGCCCTTTGCCAAGTGGGGACTGGATATTGTGGGATCACTTCCAAAAGCTCCACAATCAATCAGATTCCTATTTGTCGCTACAGATTATTTCACCATATGGGTTGAAGCAGTAGCATTGGTACAGGTATGTGCCTCAGATGTCAGAAGATTTTTGTGGAAATACATAATCTGCAAATTCAGAATTCCTCAAGAGCTGGTGTCCGATAATAAAAAGCAGTTCGACTGCGACAACATATGGTTGTTCTGCAAATCCTTGGGGATCAAGCACAACTTCTCGGCCCCGTACTATCCTCAGGGGAACGGGCAGGCAGCGACATCCAACCGGGTCATCTTGGATACACTCAAGAAGCGACTGGATAAAGCAAAAGGCAACTGGGTGATGCAACTCCCGGAGGTTTTATAGGCATACCGGACCACCCCAAGGAGGTCCACCGGTATGACACCCTTTCAACTTACCTTTGGAGCAGAAGCGGTAAGGCCAACAGAACTGCTAGCTCCCATAACCCACACTGATGTTGTCCTTACCAGGGAGAACGAAGGCATTCTGGCAAGGGAAAAAGATGTTCTTGACGACAAGAGAGAGCAGGCCCTACAGCGCCTCCTCCGGTACCAGGAGACCATCAAAAGGGGATATGACAAACGAGTCGTAAAGAGAAAATTCAATCCGGGCGACTGGGTCATGAGAAAAGTCAAAGTTATGACTGAGGATACATCCGCTGGAAAGCTTGGAGAAAACTGGGAAGGACCTTACATCATAGAAAGACATGCTGCGAAAGGCTCATACTTCCTCAGAACTCTGTCCGGCGACCTCTTCTCCAGACCGTGGAACGCTTTCCACCTCAAGAAATTCTACAAGTAATATACTCCATTTGATGATTTCAATAAAGATTCTTTCCGGTGAGAATTTGAGTACTTTGTATTATTTGCTGCTGAAAATCCTAAGTGTAAGATCAAGTCTCCACTGAGGTCCAAGACGCCTGGACCTAGTTTCCGATCCTGTCTAAGTCCTAAATATAGTGTTATACTCCTTTTAGGCACAAGACACCCGGACCTAGCTTCCGGTCTTGGAACCAGGGATGTCAGGGGTCAAACCCCCATCCAACCCAGGATGCTCGGACCTAGCTTCCGATCTTGGCTAAGTCCTAAATGCAGAGTTATGCTCCTTTTAGGCCCAAGATGCCTGGACCTAGCTTCCGGTCTTGGAACCAGGGATGTCAGGGATCAAACCCCATCCAACCCAGGATGTCCGAACCTAGCTTCCGATCCTGTCTAAGTCCTAAATGCAGAGTTATGCTCCTTTTAGGCCCAAGACGCCCGGACCTATCTTCCTGTCTTGGAACCAGGGGTGTTAGGGGTCAAACCCTTATCCAACCCAGGATGCCCGGACCTAGCTTCCGATCCTAGCTAAGTCCTGAATGCGGAGCTACACTCCTTTTAGGCCCGAGATGCCTGGACCTAGCTTCCGGTCTTAGAAGTCTATCTTAAGAGCGAGGCTATCCACTCTTAAAAATCGGGGCCGTTAGGCGAGCTAGCCTTCCCCCGGTCAAAGAATGCAGCACAGGGACAAACCCCTTTCTCAGCAGCAGACCATGAATCACCATAGAGTCAGCAAGAAAAAGAACTATTATCGTCCCAAGGAAAACTCCTTAAAACGATAAGGGGGCGATGGACGCTGTAAACAAGAAAAAAATATCTAACAAGATGTTTTTGCACTACCAAAATATTATTTTTATTTTCTTTTTTCAGAAAAGAATATCTACAAGAGGAAGTCCCACGGCAACCGGGACAGGAACCTTTCTACAAAATCTAAATGAGCTAAGGTTCAGAAGAAGGACCGGAGCCATTACCGCCCTTCTTCGCCTTCTCCTTCTCCAGCTGGTTGAGGACCTACTGATAGGCAGCCTTCGCCAACTGGAGCTCTTCAGCAACCCGGTCGTACGCTGCCTCCTTGAGGATGAGAGGCTGGTCCAGCTCCAGCTTCTCTCGGGTCAGCTTCCCGCAAGTAGCCTCCAATTCTGCCAAGGAAGTCTTGGCATCCTCCTCCTTCTGGAGAGCAGCGGTCAGAGTAAAGTCCAGGTTATGGTAGTATGTCGCCATGGACCGCTTGTCCTCCTCCAGAGCCCACCGGTCACTGTTGGCCGCCGCCAGATCTTTCTCGAGCTGACGATTCTCAGCTCGCAGGTGCTCCAGATCCTCCAAGGCAGAAGGTCGGGGTCTGACACTCAGCTCAAAGACCCGGGCCATTGCAGCTTGTGTCTGACAGAAAGAGAAACAAAGATCAGAAACAAACATATAGACATCAACAAGTTTAAAGCCAGAATTCAAGTCAAGGAATCTTACCGCGATGAGATTCTGGGCAGCCACCTTCATCGCCCTGTCGCGGGAAAGGCGGTTGTAGTATGACTGGTCCTCCGAAAGCAGGTTCTAGAAGATATAGTCAAAAGCAGTGTGTAGGTTCATGATGTCGGAGTCCCCAATCGACATCGGCTCACCACTCAGAAATGCAGGATGAATGGTGAACGCCGGCAGCGAGAACTCTGGAATGGCCTCAGGCTGGTACTCGCCCGGTTCAGGCCCAGTTGCACAGTAGGGCCAGTGGGCAGGTCAGTATATGGGACCTGGTCACCCCACCCATAAGCCGGGGCTTCATTATCAGTAGTGCCCGGCACGGTGAACTCCACCTCAGTCTGGACATCCTCAACGGCCAGAGTATCTTCAACAGGGACCTGGGAGCCACTACCAATCCGGGTAGTCCCCATCACCGGTCCCCTCAGCACCCGAGGGATGGCATCCTCCCTTCTCGGGCGCACAGGCTCCCCCTGGTCAGCAGGGGAGGCAAAACTTGCTCTCTTCGAGCCCCGGGCAGACTCATCTATCACAGCCTTGCCCCTCGGGTTAACTGGGGCATGGGACTGCACAGAAACAACTTCAACAGAAGAAGGCTGGGAAGGTCTTACCTCCACTCCAGCATCTCCAACACTGGGGCGTCCACTTCATCCAACGGACCCCCCGACACCACAGCTGGCCCGCCTTCCTGGACAGTAGAGGCGACCACTGTTTCCTCGGACACACCTCCCACCATCTCCGGCTGGGCCAGGTTGTCCACTTCAGCATGTACCTGCACCGAGGTAGGAAAGAATCCTTCAGTAGATGATTCGCTAGACTCACGAGAAAGAAGAAGTCCACTATCCCTTGACATCAGACTTGGATCACCAGGGGAGTCAGATGAACCATAAAAGACATGTGGCATCCTCCGACGACCCAAGGGAGGGTTTGAATGACAAGCAGAGCTAGCATCACTGACCTGAACATCTCCGACAACTGGGATGACATCCGGCAGAACGTCCGGCATCAGCTCGTCAGGAGGAAATCTTTCCTCGACTGGAAGGACCTCATCGGGCCAGTCATCCATCTCCCCCTGCAGGTCAACAGCCTCACTCTGAAACCGGAGGCTCCCCCTCTGCACTAGGGGTTGTGCTCTCTGCAGTGGCAACACCCTCACCAGAGCTGGACTCTACCTCCACAACCTGCGGAGGAGCCGGCAGGGCAAGCCTCGCCGGGTAGCGGATATCTGTTACGATCTGATCAGGGAGCGTTAAGTCCCGCAAGTCTGCGGGCAGACGGAAGAAACGCTCAATGTTCCCCTCAGCAGTAGAGGAATCCACCCCCGCTGGCAGAGACACCTGAAGCTGATGTTTCCCCGTAAACACACGCACAGAACTGTTCCTGAGCCGGAGCTCAGCAAGCACGCGAAACATAAGGGCAAAAATGAAAGAAAGGTCAGGCGCATGCTTACCTATGAAGTCTCGCGGCACCGGTATGATGCGGTCAAACGACCACCTGACACCCGGTAGAAGGGCTCAAACCAATTCCCATAATGGTTGGGAAGTCCAGACAACCTTCGGGCAGTACGCCAAGAGATGGCGTAGAAGTAACGTTCCTTGGCCTCCCGGGGGACCGGCTTCATGAGCATGAACAGCTCGACTGGGCCAAATGGAATCTCGAAGTGGAGAGCTATCAGACCAATCTGACGCACGATTATCCAGAAGGACACGTGCATTTGACCGGACGGGATCCCCCACCACGACAGCAATCTCAGAATAGAAGAATGCAGCGGAAGCTGCATGCCATGAAGAAGCTGGTAAAGACTTACCGCGATCAGGTTGCCGAAGCAACCGTCTGAAATGGAAGGGTGGGAACCAAACCGGACCCCTCTCCAGCCAAGCCGCTCCTGAACTTCCGCCGCGCTCATCCGCTCGAGTTCAGGATTTCGGGGGAGGTTGGAGGAAGCTTGCCACCTCCTCTAAGGCCTCTCAACAGGAGGCTCAGCAAAATCCACAGGAGCCACCTCCGCCAAACCATCAGGCGAAGAGGGACCCATCGCCGAAATACTGCTTGGCCCACTTTCATCAGCAGAGGGACGGGGAGCCAAACTCTGAGGCTCTTCGTCATTACTTGAGCTCAGGACTAGGGTTCTCCTCATCTTTGGAGTAGAATTCGCGCGAAATAGCCGGAATTTGGAGTTTCAGAACCTAGGTTCGGGCGAAGTAGAAATGAAAGAGAAGGAAGAGAAAGAGAGTGAATGGAATACCCTTCTCTCTTTCGAGCCTCCCCTTTTTATAAGGAGAGCCCAGGGTCCACCGGCTGATGGTATTCCAGGTTCTCTTAATGAAATCATCATTAAGGTCATTAAACCAACTGGTTTTAATGACTCGATTAGCAAAGAGTCACAAGCTTTCACTGGAAGTTGAAGCTGTACATCTTCCCGCCAACATATAAAGATTTAGAGAAGATGAAGTGGGCCCCATTTAACACAGTCAGCTGGGGCCTATGCTGCACAGTCATCTAGGACCCTTATCATACACTCAGCAAGATCGATCCAGCATCTACGAGTGGGGTTCACATGGTCCAGGTTAGCGATATGTGGACCTCCAGTCTACACCACCACAGTCAAGTAAAGATTGATCGACATGTGTTACTGCACTCTACATAACAGGAGAATAACCGGAGCTCAAGACAGTAATAGAAGGAAACATGATTTTTATTACGAAATGCATTATACGAGGTGCACCGAGTCCCCTACATAGTGCGACCGGAGCTGAATTACATCAATGGGGAGACGGAGGATCCCGGCCGGACTCCTTAGGCGAGTCGGGGAGATGGTACTTGGCCTTAGCTTCAGCGTATCCTTCCTTCCATGAGGAAATCGCTACAGCGTCTATCTTGCCCCCCATCCGGGCAAGCTCAGCAGAGGCAGATTTCAGCTTTTCTTTGAGGCCCCGGATTTCCTCATCTTTATCCCTGATTTGGCCCTCATGGAACTCATCCCACCGGCGTTGGTCTTCCACAAGCTCGACCACTTGCGCCTTCAAGCTGTTCACACGACTAAGGAGATGCACTCGGTATTGTTCCCGATTGTCACCGACGAAACTAGGATCAGAATGCCTAGCCGCCATGGAAGATGGGCAAAGGAAGAAGAAGGAAGAGGAATAACTCAACAAGAGTAAACCCCTCCTTATTTAGCTACACTAAGATTAAAAAGGGCCAGGCCACAATCCAGTTGTTTCCCAAGAAGCAACGATCTCCCATGGACCGATAGTCAACCTGCCAAGATCGAGACAAGACAAACAGAAGCACTGTTCAGGGAAATAAGGATTTTTATTGATGAATAAAAGTCAAGAATCAGGGACACTACTCCCCTACATAGTGCAGGAAGTCGGGGGAATATATGTCAAGGGTTCTTTTCTTCCTTGACCGGATGATACCCCAGTTTCTCCAACAGTACATATGCGGTGGTCAGTTCGCTCTGGAGAACCCGGATCCGTTGGGTAGCAGCCTCAAGCCTCCGGCTTTTATCAACAAGCTGGTCGTTCAAGGCAAACAGGCTCAAACGCGCCTGACGAATGTCTTCCAAACAAACGTTTGTCATCAGCTCTATACGGCGATCCTAGTCTTCGATCTCTACTCCCACATATCCACAGTATACTTCTGGATGGTACTCCGGTTATCAACCATTCTTCACCAGAAGAAGATTCAACAACAACAACAACAAACATGGAACGGAGAGAGAGGAGTGGACATCCTTCTACACCTCCGGCTCCCTATTTATAAAGGAGGAAAGAAACCCTAAACCTTGATCCAAGGGATACAAAATCATCATCAAAAAGCGTGTCAAGGAAGGAATCCTCCGAATCTCAACAACTGGGGAAGATATTGCTAAGATCTTTCCCAAACAGATTTTTTACTTGACAAAGAGGGGGCGATGTGTGTACCCTAGGTAAAAAACCCAGCAAGTGTCACCGATGGCTGTATAAGAAGCTAAACCGGGAGCACCTGAGCAATAGCCAGCCAAGTCTGGGCTATCGGGTAGGGCCCAACCCGGTTTCAAGAGATCCACATACGCTCTGTGGACCTTGACTCACCGGATAGTCCACTATCAATGGGTGGATCCCCGGTTATTGTATAAGAAGTTGAACCGTGGGCTCCCATACATCAACCGGGCCCACCTCAGTCAAGTAGGCCAGGTCCCGCCCAGTAACGTCCAGCAGCGACAGGGGCTCTTCCAAAGGCTTAGCACAGAAGTTCAGAGGACCTGGCCAGGGAGTATGCAGTGTAGATTGGGCCTCCGGTCAGAGGAGTCAAGCCCAAGTCTTTGCTTTCAGTCTTGGTCAATCCAAGTCCCAACCAACTGGATAAGTCCAGCGAGATTCTAGGCCAACAGAACCCATGGTTCTAGCCTGCTGGAGAAGATAAATGAAACCCAGGTTGAACCAGGACCTATTAGAGGATGCCACATGGCAGTCATCCTGGTCAAAGGGGATTCAAACCAAGGAGATAACCCCTCGGCATCATGCAAGCTATCTCCACGGAAAACATCTTCAAAGTTGAACAACCCGAGTTCGTGGAATTAAAACCAGAGAGGTGGTTGAGCCAGCCTCCTCTGGCCTACTACAAATACAGGAGTTTTAAACCTCTTGAACTACGAGTCTTTCACTGAGCAACTCCATTAGAGCTTAGTGGAAGCAGAGATTTGATTCCAAGTTCATCATCTTGGATACGTAGGCAGCCTGATCCCAATCAGGTCCAGTCTCACTGTATACCCCCCCCCCCCCCCCATCCTATCACTGTCTATACAAGACTTTCATTGTAACTGTACGATCAATATATACATATCTCGAGTTTGTGGATCAAATTTTTGCACCCACAGGGATGATGAAAGAAAAGAACAAGGTTCATTTTGTTAGTGTTAGTTTACACAAAATCAAGTTGAGTTTTGCAAATTGATCACCTGAGATACATGATCTCATCAATTTTCTTTTTGTGTTTGTATGACTTACTGAGTATTTAATTTAAAATATTTGTTTTTTCTTGAATTATAAGTTTATACATTGAAAGAAGAAGAAAAACATGATATTAGATGAAAACCTCCCCATTCCGACACTGGGCTTGGGATATTCGTGGAATAATCCAATTTTTCACGAATCAGATATTCGAGATTATTCCATATTTTCACCTATTGTTAGTGCTAACAGCCAGAGCCAGAAACTATGGCAGTTAGTGTTATCCGCCAGAAACTGTGGCAGTTAGTTCTACCCACCAAAAATTGTGGCGGATAATTATCTGACAGGTTAAATTGTTGCAGAGGTACGTTGGCTCCCCTAAACCCACATTTTAAGTTTTAGTATTAAAAGCTACTGTCACGGTGACACTTTTAACATTGACATTGCTCTTGGGTAACAACCTCATTGCGAACCTAAATAAAAATGTTGATTAAAATGAATAAAAGTATATAATTTTTTTATGACAAAACAAAACCATGATTTTTTAGGATTATTATAATAAAATTAAAAAAATAAAAATAAAATTCAGTGCTCACAAATACAGTATGAGTGCCTTAATGAGCACCGACAGCTTATCTTTTTCCAATGGACATCAAAACAGCCTCAAAAATTCCTACAAGAATAACTGTGGCCTGTGGGTATTACAGCTACATTTCTCATTGGGTCCACGAGCAACCTCGTGTTTTTTCCATTCCTAACGCGAGTCTCCAAAGAAATTTTAAAATTCCGGTTTTGCTCTAATGACTCCAACCACACTACCAATCTGATCCATTTATCAACTTGAATCTAACGGATAGAACATAATAATGTTCACAAACTATTTTGCCTAATTAATTAAACTCAATGGCAAAAGCGGAACTTCAAAACAAAGAGAACACCTTTTTCTATTTTTCTTGTCTTTTCTCTTCTCCGTCTCTTTAACCATTTTCAATCGTTTATACTCTCTTTTTATTTTCTCTCTCTTTCAGATAGTTATATTTTCATGGCTGGAGAAGAATGTTACATATGAATGCTGATGAATGAATGGTGAGTTTGTTACATATGAATCCTGATGAATGAATGGTGAGTTTTCAATCTTGGGATTTCTTTAGTTTCAATTTTGGGTTCTTGAATTTCTTGAGATCAGGTTTATGTATTATTTATTAATTTGCTTATACATTCATTCTAATTGAATTTCTTTACATTTCTATATTTCAGTTAAACATACTGTAAATTGTTCAAGAGAAATTTATTCAAAGGATTTGTTGTAAAGTGAGGATTTTGAATTCTCTCAATCAAATCAATAATTAGATCTGGTTGATTTCATTTCAATCTGAAAATGTCACCACCATTGCCTTCTACTGCTACTGCTGTTGTTGTTGAGAATGAGAATCATTCCAAGGTTGGAAAAGATGATTCAGTATTTAAGATCTTTGTGGGTTACGATCCTCGCGAAGATCTTGCTTTCCAGGTGTGTCGTTATTCCATTCTTAAGCGAGCTACTATTCCAGTTGAGGTAATACCCATTAAGCAATCAGATCTCAGGAGTTGTGGTCTTTACTGGCGTGATAGAGGTCCTACTGAAAGTACTGAATTCTCTTTTACTCGGTTTTTGACACCCCATCTTGCTAATTTCCATGGTTGGGCAATGTTTGTCGATTGCGATTTTCTTTATCTTGCAGACATTAAGGAATTGAGGGATTTGATTGATGATAAGTATGCCATTATGTGTGTTCAACATGATTACACACCTAAGGAGAGTACCAAGATGGATGGAGTTGTGCAAACTGTTTACCCTAGGAAGAATTGGTCTTCTATGGTTCTTTATAATTGTGGGAACCAGAAGAATAAGATTTTGACACCAGAATTAGTGAATTCGCAGACGGGTGCTTTCCTTCATAGGTTTTCTTGGTTGGATGATCATGAAATTGGGTCTATCCCATTTGTTTGGAATTTCTTAGTTGGTCATAATCAGGTTGATGAAAATGATCCCAACACAATGCCTAAAGCTATTCATTATACTACTGGTGGACCTTGGTTCGAGGCTTGGAAGAATTGCGACTTTGCAGATCTATGGTTGAATGAAATGGAAGAGTACAAGAAAGATTCGTTGAAGGCAGCTGCTCAAGCTTAATTCAATGTAATACATCATTATATACATTTGAGTATAAATCCGTAGCTGTTGAGAGGACTAGGAGGAGACATTTCTTGGTGATGGTGATGTTGTTCTATACCCTACTGCGTTGTATCTGTTAGTTGTATTTCTGATTTGCTGTTTTAAATTTCACAGAGGGTGGTAATGTCGCAGTGATGTTGTATTAAGCGGCCTATTTTATGTTATTCCCTTACATTGACAAATTTATTAATTAAACTTCAAGACGTTTATTTCTTTTATTCTTTTTATTATGGATATTTCTGCGGTTATGTTTCACAATTTTGCATTTTGTTATGATATTGAATTTTCAAAAAGTTGAATCTACTACTCTTTTTGAATCAAGTAGAGGTTAGAAGACACCTCAAAGTAAACACAGACATATTCATCAAATGTGGTTTGGGAATGATCATTTCAATTTTGATTCCATTTCCCATTATTTTCTTTACTTGGCAGATTATTATAATTAACCTTCTCTTGTTGGTGAGGTATCTATGAACCTATCTAATATATATCGTTTGGTATTCTCTTTGTTTTATCATCATTGATTGGTTGGTATTTAGAAATCACTCCCTAAGGATTAGAATGTGTATAGAAGAAAAACCCTTAATTCAGTTATTTTTACTGGTGAGAAGATCTGTGGATATGAATGAAAAATGCGAGGAACAACCACTTTAGGCACAAGGACATTTTGTTAGCGTTAAAGTGGTAAGTCTACTTCTCCTGGAAATTCATTCTCCCACCATTATTTGGAGGTGAGTTTAAGTTTACGTCTTTGTCTTTTTCTACTCTATTAACTACTTTGTTGCTGTAATATTTGTTGAATTCTGCTATGCTTAGAAAGATAACTTTTTGGTTGCTTGTTTTGATGTTGTTTCAAAAGGAAAGAACCTCTGATGTTAAGATTTAGGGTGGAAAACTTGCTACAGTACCGAATACGTAATTAAAGGTCTAAACTACTTAGATCTGGCTTCACTTGGTACAAGGGAAAAGAATCCTGGAAAAATCATGGCCCTGTTTACTTGTAGGAAATTTTTCTAGTTTTCCGAAAAACTATCTCTAAAGAAAATGAAAAACAGAAAAATTGTTTACTTCAGATATTTTTACAGTTATAGAAAACAGTTTTCTAGTTTTCTATAATTTTCCGTTTTCCATCTTTAACTTAAAAAGAGAAAACATCAATTTAATGTTTTCCAATTAGAAAACACATCGTGAAACGAAAAAACGAACAAAGAAGAACAAAAGGAACTCGAAAAAAACAGGAAGAGTGGAAGGAGCACATCGATCTCTTCTTCTTCTTCCTCTATTCTCTCTCTCTCTTCTTTGCCTTTTCTGGTTGTAGCTCTCTTCTCTCTGGTCGTAATAACTCTCTTCTCTTTGGTTAGTGTTCAAGCTCCATTAGTAAGTTCCTTTGAGCTTTATCTTGTGATTTTGATGTTTATTTCTTAAATTTGTGTGTTTTCTGAAAATTTCTTTTTCGAATTGTGTGTTTACTGATTTTAAAGTAATTTTATAGATTGATTGAACATTTATCTATATCAATTGGTAATACCCATAGATGAAATTTGTGAGTTTTAACGAGTTTTTTAAGCATTTATCAATCAATTTGGTAATACCCATAGATTGATTGATATGTTTGAATAAATATCTGGGCTGCCCAGTAGCCGATAGCCAAAGTTGAATTATCGAATAAATATATGTATACGAAGTTTTGGGATGTTGGTATCGATTTATCCCCATTAGTTGATATGTTTGATATTACAGTCCCAATATATGAATAAATGTATGGGTTTCCCAGTAGCGAATTCTATACTATACCCAAAGTTTGAAATACCAATAAACGTGTACCGCCAAGTTTGGAGAAGTTTGGGGATGTCCATACTTGATATCGATTATCCCCATTTACTGATATGTTTGATATGTAGTCTCGATGTATATATGAATAAATGTCTGGGTTACCCAGTAATCGATAGGACCATGGATGTACCTGTATGAATAAATGTTTGGGTCGCCCAATAACTGATTGGATCATGTATGTACCTTTTTTCAGTTTTTAAGGGTATTTTGTTACTTAGAACTTTGGTTGGTTTATCTCATCTTAGTAAATGTAGTGTTTGTTAGAGTTTCATAGTTAAGTACCCAGTTTAGATCATCACCAGGTTGTGTTATGCTTTGCGATATTTCTCTTTGTTCTGGTGGATATTTAGTTGATATGCCTTGTCTTTGGCTTGTGGTTACAATATTTAGAGGTTGGAAGGATCAATCATTGGTGACACATGGCAAGGTTTAACTTTTAAGTATACAAAGAAGTAAAACCATTTACAGTCCAATGATTTGTACGTTAAGCATTCACATTTTAATGTTATGATTGAAATAAATCGTGGCATTGTTGATACCCTTTCAGACAGGTTATATTTCACTTCAGTATGTTACTGTGAGAATGTATACTACTTTCTATGTTATAAGCTTATAAGAAAGTAGGTGGGAGTATTGGCTTGAGGTGTTGATGATTGTTGGTAGACTTTAGTAAAGGTTTGTGTTTTCAATTAGCAATCAATCGAATTAAATTTTCCTATAATTAGGTTGGTTTTGCTTTATTTACTCCTCCGGTCACTAAAAAGTTGAAATTTTAATCATTATTCACTACTACTTTTTAATCTTGAAGACTATAACCTCATAAATTTTTACCATTGTTAGGGAAATTTAATCATTATATTTTTGTTGGCAAGTTATGCACGCTATGTGGAGTCAGATATAATTTCCTTTGTCTAAAAGACAGGTTCATAAGGAGTTTGGGACTCCATGTTATTCTTAGAATAGACTGACAAAAGAGAGCAACACAATTCAGTGACTACTTGATCCCTCTCTTTTTTTACTTGTGTTAGCACCACATCTTGCAAATTTGCTAACAAAGCAAGGTGATTTTTTGGAACGATATTTTAATCACAAGTTGGTTGTTTGGTTCTGCATGTTCTTATGTTGTTATGGTATCTAATTACTAAAGCTTGTTTGCACACTTTTTGTACAGCATGTAGGGTTGACACGCTCTCAGCCTAGCTACTTGTAAATTGACAATGTCGAGTCTGACTTACTACAATGCTGTGTTGTTTCTAGGTAAGTATGAGTATTAGAATTTCATTCCAAGCTATTTATTTTGAATCATGTATAAACATCAGTTTGCTATACATCTATTGATCTCTTCAACATTGCATCTGAATATGTGGCCTGATTAATGTCTGTCATTGCAGCTTACATGTGGTTTTACGATCCTAGCTTCAAGAACATTACAATAGTTTCTTACAAATAGAATTTATCTGTCCTCCCAGCTCCGCCATAAAGAAAGTACAAACTACCCTCAGATTTTATGCTACTACAATAGCAGTCATAAGGTATGCAATTTTGAAATTTAGTACACGATCTTGCTAGTTTACATGATTAACAATATCATGGGATCATTTTCAATATCTTATGGGAAATGGTTGTGAGCTCTATTATAAATATAAAGATGTGTGCTGCCAATATTTTGAAGGTCCTTGTATGTATTGCTACTTATATTTCTTGTATTTTTGTAGGGTCTAGTGAATTCTTTCCCTAGACACTCATCTATTTCGTCAGCTCAACAAGCATGTCCGTTGTTAAGTATTGGAGGAAGAATTGTTGGCTTTGGAAGAATAGCTACAAATAGAGAGGGAACCACATATAAGATTCTTCATTGATGAAGTTGAAGATTTGAACAGTGCAGTGTCATCAGTTGCAGCAATGCAGTCTTGCATGGTTCGGCTTAGTTACTTAGGGCAGCAGGGTAGGTTAATTGGTATAAGGTGGGTCTAACGAGTCTGTGTCTGTACCAGTGGGTCTTTAGTTTGTGACTATGACCTGACGCTGTGTTATACAGGCTGATCAGGATTGTAATTGTTTGATTCTTGGATTTTAATAAAATTACTTTCATAAAAAAAAAAAAAAAGGAATTGGAATCAGGTAGCACGTGTAGATCATTTGTGTGATAGGATATCTGATTATAACTAGCAGATGAAAAGCATGTGTTTTATATAAAATATTGTAATACAAGATGTTGGGTTTGCAATATGATGAATTGTAGTTTGTTATCTTTTACGTGGAGGACATATATATATATTATTGAATATTTCTTCTTATTATACTTATATTGTTGTTTTGGTTTGAGAAAATGATTTGCGTAACTGTTTTAGGTAAATTTTAGGTAAATTTTGTTAGGAGGAATGGTTAGTTTGTATGAAAGCAAAAAGATATCTATCAAACACTTATTATTCATTTTCTCGAATTGTTTATTAGTTGTTACAAAACCAAACTAGCTTATATAGAGAGAGCTAGTATGAAAATCGTATAAATACATCCAAGTTTAAAAATGGAAAAAAAAAAAAAAAAAAAAAACAGAAAACAGTTTTCTAATTTTTAAAATCAAGTGAACACGTTTTCCAATTTTTCAAAATTTTCATTAGGAAAGGAAAACTAGAGATAGAAAAGAAAAATTGAAATGGAAAACTGAGAACAGTTTTCCACAAGTAAACAGGCCCCATGTTTTGATGAGAAATGGGTGTTCACGGAAAAGAGAATGGTCATTATCTGGTATAAATCTACTTCTAAGTCATACCATAGATGTGTTGTGCGCAGCGGAAACTAATGCACAAATACGATGATTGAACTAATGTATGAAAGTAAAACGAAAAAGACAAAATAAACAAGCAACCACACACAAGACACAAGATATACGTGGTTCGGCAATATGCCTACGTCCACGGGGAGAAAGGATGATGCTTTTCTTATCTAGATAATTGAACAAGCCCTCACGAAGAAACCGAAGTCTTCTTCCTCACAAAGTTCTCTCAAACTCTCTAATGGCTTCTCACAATCTCTCTCTTAGAAAAATTAAGGTTTTTGTATCACTTCTATTTGGCTTTATAGTATAGCCTTACAATAGACCACGAATTTGGGCCCAAACAGGCCCATATTGCACATAAAACCCAAAAATTCTCCACCTCGGCGAAGATTCAATAAATCTAAGCCGACAAACACAAGTCACAAACTCCCACACATGTCCCGAAAGACCACCTCGGCTGCACCACTTCATGGTTGCCTACGTACCCTTCTTCTAAGAGATCAAGCCATCGTAGTTCACTCCAAAATATACTATCCACTCAAAGGAAGAACATGGACCAGATCTAAGCAATGATAGAACTTAGTCCCTGAAACCACTTTAGTCAACATGTCAGCCAGATTATTGCTAGTATGAATCTTCTTCAATAAAATCTCACCTTCTTCAATAATGTCTCTGATAAAGTGATGTCGCACATCAATGTGCTTTGTACGAGCATGATAAACTGAGTTCTTTGCCAGATTTATGGTACTTTGATTGTCACAATGAACCATAAGCTGCTCTTGCACAATACCCAAGTTTTTCAACATACCTCGTAACCAAATGGCTTCTTTAAAGGCTTCAGTCACAGCCATATATTCTGCTTCTGTCGAAGACAAAGCAACAAGAGATTGTAATGTAGACCGCCAACTAATAGGACCACCTGCCAATGTAAAAACATATCCAGTAGTAGACCGACGTCTCTCTATTTGACCATCATAATCAGCGTCCACATAACCAACACAAAACTGATTCAAATCCCTTCCCTTCTAGAATAGTAAACCAATCTCCACACTACCTTGAATGTAGCGTAAGATCCATTTCACAACTTCCCAATGTTTCTCACCAGAATTATGCATGTACCTACTTACAGTGCCAACTGCATGCCCAATGTCGGGCCTTGTACATACCATCGCATACATCAAGCTACCAACCGCACTTGCATATGGATAACATGTCATGTAAGCACGTTCCCTATCAGAATTAGGAGACATGGAAGCATTCAAGTTAAAATCTTTTGAGAGAGGTATACTCACAGCTGTACCAATCTCATATTGGCTAAATCTCTGTAGCACCTTCTGTGGATAGGCCTTTTGAGATAACCACAATCTTCCATTGTCTGGTTCCCTCTGAATTTCCATGCCAAGTATCTTTCTCGCTTCACCAAGATCTTTCATCTCAAACTCCATAGACATAGTCTTTTTCAACTTGTCTATCTCCACATTGCTTTTAGAGGCTATGAGCATGTCATCAACATATAAAAGCAAATAGATAAAAGAACCATAACATACCTTGCGAAAATAGACACAAGGATCATATGGACTTCTTGTGTACCCTTGCCCTAGCATAAACCGAGTAAACCGCTTGTACCATTGCCTTGGAGATTGCTTCAACCCATACAACGATTTCTTCAATTTACACACCAGCTTGTCATTACCCACATCTTTATACCCACTCTGCTGAGTCATATAGATCTCCTCATCTAGCTCACCATGTAGAAAAACAGTTTTCACATCAAGTTGAGCTAACTCCAAATCAAATTGTGCTACTAAGGCCAATAGGATGCGAATAGAGGAATGTTTCACAACTGGAGAAAAGATTTCATTATAATCAATTCCCTCCTTCTGAGCATAGCCTTTTGCCACCAATCTTGCTTTGAAGCGTACATTTTCACCAGGAGACCCATCCTTCTTAGTGTAAACCCATTTGCACCCGATTGCTTTCTTTCCCTTAGGCAACTCCATGAGTTCCCAAGTTCCATTCTTATGAAGAGATTTCATCTCCTCATCCATGGCCTTCTTCCACCTTTCATAATCACTACTCTGCAGTGCTTCACGAAAAGTTTCTGGAATACCCTCATCAACAACCGAAAGTGCATAAGCTACCATATCATCAGTAAGCCGTTTAGGAACACCGACATTTCTCTTGGATAATCTAGATGCAATTGGACCCTCATCATTAGAGTCCACATGTACTGTTTCATCAACCGTTTTATCATCAACCTCATTATCTGTCATGTCATCAGAATCTGTAACACTAGGAACCTCAATACTTGGAACCCTTATAGTAGACGTTTCCAAAGATACAGAACCACCTGGAACACGTGGAGATATTTCAGTCTCCACCCATTGCGAAACCTCTTTGGCCTTGCTCTCCACCTGCTGAGAGCTCTTAGGCTTCAACATAGAAGCCTCATCGAATGTCACATCTCTACTTAGAATAATTTTCTTCAATTCTGGATCCCATAGCTTATAACCTTTTACTCCACTCTGTAAACCCATAAATAGAGACTTCTTTGCACGAGGATCCAACTTACTATCTCGGACATGATAGTAAGCTGGATACCCAAACACATGAAGAAAACAATAATCTGAAGCAGGCTTACCAGACCAAACCTCCATAGGAGTTTTGCCATCAATCGCAGTCGAAGGCAACCTGTTAATAAGGTGACAGGCATACACAATAGCCTCAGCCCAAAACACTTTGCCTAACCCAACATTAGACAACATACACCGAACTCTCTCCAGTAAAGTTCGATTCATCCGTTCTGCCACCCCATTTTGCTGCGGTGTCTCTCTTACAGTGAAATGGCGTTCAATACCCTCATCCTGACAAACTTGCAAGAATGGATCATTTTTGTACTCTCCTCCATTATCTGAGCGAAATACCTTGACCTTTCTGCCAATTCGGGTCTCAACTAACTTCTTCCACTTTATGAAAATTTCTAGGACTTCATCCTTGCTCTTCATGGTGTATACCCACACACGCCTAGAAAAATCATCAACAAAAGACACAAAATAATGCTTACCTCCCCAAGATGCATTCTTGGTAGGCCCCCAGACATCCGTGTGAACATAATCAAGAACTCCACTAGTATTATGGATAGTCGTTCCAAACTTTACTCTTGTCTGCTTGCCGAGAATACAATGCTCACAGAATTCTGTTTTACAGGCGATAGCACCCTTTAACAACCCTTGCTTTATCAATCTTTGCAAGGATTTTTCACCAGTATGCGCCAACCGCATATGCCACAGCCGCGTAGTCTCTCTAGCAATCTTTGATGTAGCCTCAGACACGGCCACATCCCCAGTAACTGTACTACCTTGAAGGAAGTACAAGTTCCTTTGTTGAACACCCTTGAGTACAACTATTGCACCAGCCACAACCTTTAGAACGCCATGTTCAAGTACCACCTTGTAACCATTGGCTTCTAAAGTACCAACTGAGATAAGATTCTTCTTCATGTCAGGAACATACCTAACATTCTTCAGCTTCCTTATAATTCCATCAAACATCTTCAGATGAATGGTACCTATACCCATTATGTGACAGGGTTGATCATTCCCCATCACCACTACACCACTCTCCTGCTTCTTAAAATCAGAAAACCATTCCCTTATAGGACATATATGATAAGAAGCAGCACAATCTAAGATCCATTCATTACCACTAGTGTAACAAACCATTGATGAAATGGATAAAGAATAATTAGAATCTACATCATCATCTTTAGTATCACATGCAACATTTACCTCAGAGTCTTTCTTCTTGTCATTTGCCTTGGCTTTAGGACAATCTTTCTTCCAATGCCCTTTCTCATGACAAAAGGAGTATTCATCCTTTGCTAGAAATCGACCTCTCGAATTTGACCGAGATTTCCTTCTACCACCTTGGCCTTTCCTGTCACTAGACCTTCCTCTTGTTACCAAGACCTCAGGTGTAGAGCCCTTGGACTCTTCCTTGTCCTTTTTCATACACGCATGAGTTAACAATGCTGCAGAAATCTCACCATACACCAATTTTTCTTTCCCATATGTGGGTGTGATAGCCAAGTGTTCATATTCGTCAGGTAACAAATTTAAGAGACACACTGCCTTGCTTTCATCACTCACATCTGCTCCTAGATTCGCGAAGTCTGCAATTAGCTTGGTAAAATCATTAAGATGCTCCGCCATGGAAATACCTCTTCTCATATCTATTCGATAGAACTTTCGAAGTAGATAGTTTTTATTGTGGATAGTCTTTGTCATATACTTCTCCTCCAATTTTCGCCACATCTCCTTTGCAGTAACATCATTCATCACAAGATATTTAACGTCTTGTGCCAAACACGATCTTATGATTCCACAAGCTCGTTTGTTCATCTTTTTCCAATCCTTCTCTTCCACATCTTCTGGCTTATCCTTCAGAACATCTTCTAGGTCTTGTTGACATAGAGCATCCATTACCTCAAACCTCCACATACCAAAGTTATTGGTGCCAGTAAACTTCTCTACATCAATTTTTGCTTGATGATAAACCACTGACTTGGTTTCCCCCTTCGAACTCTTCGAACTCCCTTCTTTTAACATCTTTAACCAACTTTCAAACACTAAACAATCACCAACCGAATATGAAATTCACCCTGGAATTTCAACAAACACCTTCTAGACGCTCAAGTTCTAACCAAAGCTCACAAGAAAAATCCAAGATTGGATTTTTACCGAAATTGAGAAAACAAAACCGTCAACTTCAAAGAATTATTGGGAACAGAATACTTTGAAACAGAAAACGTACCATACACCGTTGGAAAGCCTGAAGACTCTTCTTTCCAACCCAAAAAACGGATCAACGTTTCGATATCCGAGAACAGGGTTATGGCCGTTTTACCACAGAGTATCGAATCTGGACAGATTCCTCAAAACCCTTTAACCAATGTTCTGCAATCCCTCTTTAACCCAAGGAACTAACCTTCGGCTCTGATGCCACTTGTTGTGCGCAGCGAAAACTAATGCACCAATATGATGATTGAACTAATGTATGAAAGTAAAACGAAAAAGACAAAATAAACAAGCAACCACACACAAGACACAAGATATACGTGGTTCGGCAATATGCCTACGTCCACGGGGAGAAAGGATGATGCTTTTCTTATCTAGACAATTGTACAAGCTCTCACGAAGAAACCGAAGTCTTCTTCCTCACAAAGTTCTCTCAAACTCTCTAATGGCTTCTCACAATCTCTCTCTTAGAAAAATTAAGGTTTTGTATCAATTCTATTTGGCTTTATAGTATAGCCTTACAATAGACCACGAATTTGGGCCCAAACAGGCCCATATTGCACATAAAACCCAACAAGATGCAACATCGAATTAGGGTTATGGCATTTGAAATGTTACACATTTTCTTATTGAATATGCATCATTTTTGACATGACACTAGTTTCAAAATTGGAGTTTCCTTGTAATATTTTGTGCCTTTCGCAAGTTCTATGCTTTTAGCTTTGTTCAGCTAAGTTTCATGTTCTTGTCCCCTTTCTGTTGAATATTGTTCTATCTTTGACTGATTAGGATGGGAAAGATTGCTTCTTGGTTGCTTTTTGGTGGAACTTCAGTAGGATCACCTGATCTTATGATTTAATTGCAGTAATACGAGGTGAGTAGTGTCTGTCATCAACATTTGTTGCTTCAGCTTATAAAACTAGCCAATGACTGTTTTATTTATTTTCTTCTTCAATAGATAACATTTGGTAGTTAATGGGAACCAAAATTTTATGGAATCTGCAGCATCTTTTATAATAGTTTGTATGGTTTTGTTGTATGATTCCGTTATTAACTGTGAAATCGTTAAGCTGATCTGCTTTAATGCTGATTCTTGGAGTTACCAATTCCAAGCAGCTTACTTTATAGAACTATGAAAGTGATTGTTTGCTCAACTGTCAAGTCTTCGTTTTATATATTTTGCAATTCCCTCAATTCATCTATATTATACTGTGCGTGGACACACAAACTTGGGGAGATAAACATAACTTGACAAAGATAGAAAATGGGCTTAAGTTGTTACGTTATATGGGCTTAAGTTGCTGTTATGTTTTGAATTGGGCTTGAGATGGGCTTTAGTTTAAACCTTATTGGAGACGGAATATGGGTTTAAGTTGTTATGTTATATGGGCTTAAGTTGTTCTTATGTTTCGAATTGGGCTTGAGATGAGCTTTGGTTGAAAATACTTATCAACCTTTACAACAAAGCTATCAACTGCTCCTTTCACTCCACCGCAGGAGTTGAATCACTTCACTACTCCATCCTCTCCCGATGTGCCTTTTGCTCTGACCTTTTCATCTGCTATAGATCTCAAAAGCACCAGTAAATCAAGTTATGTCACTGCCAATTTCAACTTCTATCAACACTCAACTTCTATTACCAAAATACTTAACTTCTATTATGAAAATACTTATCAACCTTTACAACGGAGCAGTACCTTATCAATCAACATTCAACTTCTATTACCAAAATACTTTTCAATTTCTATTTCTATAACTTATCAATTTCAATTTCTATTACTTATCAATTTCTATTGCTTAAGTTGTTATGTTGCTAAAATTCACAGTTACTGAGCCAAAGCATTGGCTCAGTAACGAAATGAATCCTCATATCAGCTCCCGGTGACTGGCCGGTGAGACAATGTTTAACTTAGGATCGAAGACATCAATGCCATGGATAACTCAAAAGAGTCCAGAGAGTGCAAAGGTCATATGACTAATGACTTTCATACTCTCCAAGAAGGTCCTTGCTATATTGAGAGAAAATTTACGAATGTCTTTTCAATGTAGCTTTCTTCATGCTTACAACTAAAATCTAATGCCTCAAGGTTTTGGGTAGTGATATATCTTCCCCTGATGCCTTATAGCACTTAAGATATATACTGGATATACGCCAGATTAGGATAAATGATAGGTCTCATTGGTCCAAAAGGTTACTCTCAAGTCCATCTTGCTTATCCTTGAGCAACCATAAAAATTTATCATGACTTCATGTGTCTTGAAAATCTGTTGCATGGAACAAAGTTCTTTCTACATCAGGACGGTTTTCTGTTACTTTAAGCATGCAAAAGCTTATAATTGGTCTTGATTTATTGATCAAATAAATGGGGTTTAATACTTGGACAATATGAAATATGCAGTTTAATTCATGCTAACCAATATATAGTTAGTTATTGAACTGTCTAGAGTAGTCATATACAGGAGGTTTGATATGAATATTTTATTATTGCATTGAGCCCAAGGTCGAGTTCCAGCCTACAACGTGGCTTAGTGATCCCATCACCCATGATCCTCACAAGTATATTAACTTATAAGTTTATTAGGTTTTTTTGACAATCATGGAACTCTTCTGAGTAGTGTGTTAATACATTTATGTATAAAAACTTCAGAGTTCAGATGCAGTGATCATTGGTACCATTACAACTTTGACATCTACTCAAATCCAAGGCATTTGAAAAATAATTGTAGGGAAGTTCATTTGACGATCAATGAACGTCATGTCATGTTGTTATTTTATAATGGTCGTGGTATTCAATGTGTTAAAAAAGCTTTGAATATTATGAAAATTGATACCCAGAGTTTCAAGATTATGATCCAATTGTCAGTATCACAATTTACCCAATTAGGTAAATTTATCAGTTGGGATAAATACGACGGTCAAAGGACTACATTTGAGAATGGAGGTATACAGAGGTATTAAAGATGCTAAATGGGTTATTAAAGGTCACACGAACAAATCTGTTAGTGATCTTCAGTTGCTGCTGAAATTGGGAGTTGAATGTAGGACTGGGACTTCTCGAAGTATTAGAGAGGTTTGCGACCACCTAATGTCACAATTCTCAAAGCTAATACTGATGACGCCTTTATAGGTAACCCAGGACAAGGCGGCATAGGAGTGATCTATAGAAATCATTCAGAAGAATTTATGGGGTGCTTGGTACAAGGACTAGGCATCACAGATAACTTCATAGCTGAGTATTGGGCAATAACTAAAGCTATTGAAGAAGCCATTGATGAATGATGGTTGAACTTATGAGTGGAAACTGAGTGCATACCACCTGCTTAGGTGTGTAGTAACCAGAGTCCTCCATAGCAGGTTCGAGCTCGATTCATGAGGGCAACTAAAAGAATCCAATCTTTATGTATAACCCATATTTATAGAGGGTAATTTTTCAGCTGACATGGCAGCAAAGAGAGGGTCAACTCTGAACTTAGGTATGAAAGAGTGGAGCTTAATTAGACCCACATTCATTACTTGTTTGGAGGAAACCTACAGAGCTTATTATAGATTTAAGTCATGATTTGATGTAAGCATGAAGAGCTTGGAATATATACTCAGTTCCTCAAAATTTCTTTTGTATTTCCTTTTTCTTTTTATTAATGAAGCTCACCTTAGCAAAAAAAAAAAAAAATCCAGCAATTTTCTGGAATGTAGACTGTTTAGAAAACCAAATATACATACTGCCTATAAAACCGAAGGACAAGTTTATTCCAGTATTGATCCATTGAGTGTGGAGTTGTTTTTGAAGTTTATTGCTTTGATTCTGGGATAGATTGAAATCGACCAATGGTAATAACTCTTAGTAAAAATTATTCAGTCTCTCATCTTCTTTTACTTGGTATATTTGTAGGATGAGTATCTGAAAGCTTATTATGATCCATATGCCGCTTTGCTCTTGAAACAACAAGAACTAGAAGATACAAGTAATTTTTTAAACCAGTCTAATCATCAAGGTCAGGTACAATGATGATGCCGAATGAGAAGATGCTCTAACTTCAGGTACACTTTTCTTGCATTATCGGCTAAACTACGCTTATCTCTTTGTGAAGTAAGATAAATTATGTGCCTGAAAGTGTAGTTCCTAATATATATTTAGTTATTATTATATATTTAAAAACCTCTCATATTCCCAATGGATTTTGAAAATTAAGTTGTAATTTTTGTGTGTGCTCGTTTAATAAATATGTATTAACTAGAATATGGGTAGGAATATTGAGGAATTTGTTTTAAGAAGATGTTCATCAGAGCCAACCATTGGAAGCCTTCAAAAATAAAAATGAAAGTTAATAGTGCTCACTATATGCTTGCCTACTGATCAGAGGGTAACAAAATGGAAAACATTATATTATGAACATTGATAGATAATACATATGGGTGTGCCTTCGGCAGTTTGAAAACAACCCAAACTGATGCAAGAGTAGAATAAATTTGATGTTGACATTATTATTTTAGGCTTGGAGATGAGCTTCTATTTAAGATTTCCTGTTATTTTGTTCCATTATTTTGATTTTGAATTTGGATTCCTAAGGAGATCAGGATGAATGTTTTATTTTAGTTGATGCCCTTTACATTGTGTTTCTAATGAGAATATCAAAGCATTAATAAAGTTGGTATCGTGATTTTTTCATTGTTGATAGTGCATTGGTATGTATGAGCTCCCTACAGTATGTATTTGCCTCCGTATTTGTTTTAAAATATTATGTATGAGCTCCCTTTCCCAATTACATTATATTGGGGAGTTTCATTTATTTACTCTTATTTTATTGTGTTTGTAAATAACTATACCTTCTATTTGTAATGTGGTATTTTCTAAAATATAATTGTTAAAAGGGGGTTTTTTTCTCCCTCTCTCTCTCTCTCTGTTATTTTTTTCCTTTTATAGAAAGTACAAGTGATTAATATACGACCATAGAAACAAGCAGTAGACTAATTTATTATCTGCCAGCTAGAAAAATCCCTATTTTGTCTTTCCAAAGAAGATATTATTGTATTATACTATTATCTGATAGCTGGAAGTTGACGAAAATAATGGTTCACTCTTTTTCTTTTTTTTTTTCTGAGTAACTTTCTCCAACTTACTACAGGCAGCCCCAAGCAAAATGTGTGATTTAAATGTGAAAGCTACAGCTTCTGGAGATGACAAGGAAAACAATCTAAGGAGTTTTGATATCATTATATGGAGCACCTGCACTGCACGTTTTTAAGAAATGGAGGTGAGATGAGCAAATTTGTCTGCAATGCCTTCATAAGAAATGTAGCTTATGTGGTCAATCTCTTTGAATTGATATGGTGTTATGGAACACAATTATTTTCAGTTCTTGCAAAGAACAAATTTTATAACGAAGCTTCAAGAACATTTAGTGAACTGAGAAAAGCAGGGTAGCAAGCGACATAATTACATGGACTTTGATGGTTTCAGGTTATGCACATTATGGGTTGGTGGATGTGAGTCTAAAATATTATGGATTAACAAAATAATGATGTTGTTTCCTGGAACGAAATGATTGAGGGATTTGCAATTTATATATGGGAACACAAAGTTGCACTTGCTTTAATGTTGTGTGCAGGAGAAATCTCTGACAATGTTACATTCATAAGGGTCCTCAACAGATTTAGTCATGTTGGACTACATGCGAGATCCAATACAATAGTGCAAATATCATATAAATTTTGTGTTTGGATGCACTATATGCGAGAGATGTAAGGAAAATGTGATCCAATTTTTCTTTAGTTCTGCTATGAGCAAAGTCGCTCCAATAAAGGTGAGAAACATATTTGATTATATTGATGTTAATGTTTTCTAACGTGTTTTATATTCTCAACAAGTTTGTATTTTGTTAGGAGTTTGTTGCATTTTTTTTTTTTTTGGTAAGGTGATCATACTCAATTGTTTGTTACTAGTTGTATCTCAAGTGGTAAGGGATCCTACTCATTTTTTAATTCTCGATTCATCGTACAACATTGTTCAAAGCAATGGTTACAGTCTTGCAGAGATACAATGATGGATATAACTACCCTATCAGCCTATTGATGAACTGTATGTTGATCAGTTGTAATTCTGTTGTGTGTAATGGTATGGTAACAGGAACTGGGAATACTGTGCTGTTGAGTGGTCTATTGTAGGGTGCCTTTCAACTGATTTTTGCAGGCTGCAGTTAGTTTGTAAATTGCAGGGACAGAGTGCAGCATAGTTTCTTGACAACTAGAGTATGAATAAAGATGTAGTTGATCATGTCTGGTTAGTTGTAGGTTTTACCTATGCTGATAGATATGTTTTGTATGTGTACTCTATGTTGTTTCTGTTTTATGGGTGGGTTAGGTATAATTCTGTACGAAGAGGAGCATGTCCTCTGGGAGGTATTTGATGGTGCATTTAAACTGTGTGTGCTCATCAGACTTTATATATGGTTTGGTTTTTTAGTGTTTAATAAAATATAAACTACTATGTAGACCATCAAATGATGCCTTAAATCTTCAATTTGTCCATCTATGTTAGAGACCATTGCTACAGTTACAAAGATGGAAATGACCACCCTATCAGCCTACTGATGCTGAAAACTAACAATCCACTTGCTTGGTATCCTTACACTGCATTTACAGTCACACTTGATGTCACAATACTCCATCTGAAATTATTAAAAGTGATCATAATGAACAAGAATATATTTTTGGTTCTATAAAATATATGAGTTGATAGGATGTGTTTGATTCGCAGGCATTTGGTTCCCGGGAAAATGAATAGAAATGGCTAAGTTTTAAAAGATTTTGAGTTGGAGATCGAAATTTAGATTCTGGGCATAGCTATTTTATTTGAATACGGTTTTCATTTTCAAAAAAAAAAAAAAAAAAAAACAAAAAAAAAAAAAGCAGACAAGTGTTTCATTTTAGTAAGAATTTCGTCAATCTCTGTCTCTATTTCTCTCCCTTTTCTGCCCACTCTCTCTCTCCCTCTCCTATCATTCACTGTTACATTAGTACCCTTCATTTCTTTGGAATTTAAATTCCATGAACCAAAGATAGCCGATGATTATAGTTCTAAACATGATGTTATTAAAAGTGACTTAAAACCATTCGGGATATGACAAGATTTGGATAAAATTTCTGTCATTTAGGGGGACAAAGCTACTGAAAAATTCCCAAGAAAACCATGAATCCAAAAGGTCTGTTAACAATCAACACAAACATAAAAAACAATAAAAGCTTCAATCCAACGTTCAGATACAAAGCAGTAAAATACATCCACAAATACATATATCGAAAAAGTAGAAGCTTAGAAAATACTTCGACAACCAAAATAAACAATACTGGTATGGAACATATGGAAGTTCAAACAAAAACTGGAAACAAGCATACTTGAAGCAACAATAGATGTGATGGAACAATGACAAAAATATGTATTTTTAATACTTGATCTTTAGATTTATTTATCTTACTCCCATAGTCCAAGTTCCTAATATTTAAGTTTAGTCTTGCTATCTATTATTTACCACTTTCTGAGAATCAAAAGCTATTTATCTAGTCGAAACTAACGTGGCGTAGCCACGGGTACAACTAGTACTTTCTATACATTAGCTAGGAATAAAACTTTCCAGCCAGTGAGGATAAAGCTGTAGTAAAGAATGAAACCTTCCAAACAGTAGTTCTAACATCTAACCAGTGAAAATGTCTCCAATGCTATTATTTTAAGAGATTTTGGCACTTACCATTTAAAAAATATAGCAGACCCCTCAGTTGGACGGAAAAAAAAGACGAAGTTACAAAAATCAATTTTTGAATTTTTGTAAAATAAAATCTATTATATTATATTAAAGCAGAAAATATCCCTAAGAAAATATCTCCCTATCAATCTAATTGAAATTGATAGCCTAATTGAAGAGATTTTGATTAAGTTTGGGCATATTTGCAATCTATATCTATATACTATATAATAGTGGAGCCTAACAAGTGCCACATGGCATATTTATAGAGATTGGATTTTTATGGAGAAAGCCCAATCTAAGCCTAATTGAAGCCCAGTTTAACATTAGCAAAACTCCTGTCTAACATGGAGTTAGTAGAGAGATTTGAGATTAAAGCTGAGATTTGGTGAAAGCCCACTTAATCCCAATACAAAAGAAACGGACCCCACGCCCCAACTATCCATGTCTGCATAAATCCCTGAAATTTTTCTTCGACTTAATTAGGTTGTCTCATCTTCTCCTGCCCATGTTCCTTTAGCAAATCAAAGGTATGACTATATAATAGTGGAGCCTAACAAGTACCACGTGGCTTATTTACATAGATTGGATCCGTATAAGAAAGCCCAATTCAAGTCCAAGCTAAGCCCAGCTACAGTTTTTATTACAAACACTTAAACCCCTAGATTTTTCACGATCTCAAACCATAATCTCCTCCGTCTAAACTTAATCCTTAAACTTTGCTTAGAAACCTTAAACCCTTAAAAACCTTAATAAGATTTGGTTGCTTCCTTTGAAAAACTGTAATTCAATGTCTATTAATTGTGCTGTGCTTCCCGATTTCTTCGCTTATATTCCCTTTAACAAAAGGTGCGGGTAAGACCTTAATTTCTGAGCCATCTGAATTCATATAAGAACTTCAATAAATTTGTGATATATTTAAACTTAATTGAGTATATAATATCTTCTTTTAGCCGTCTCACTTAAATTGAGGTAAGCAGAGAAATTGTCTTTTTTTTTTTTTTTTTTATGTTGTGTATATATTTAAACTTAATTGGTGTGTGTAAGAAACACCCATGAGAAACTAAGAAGAGATAATTAATTTGAGCAGTTTGATAATCAACTAAACAAGTTAAAATCTCCTGTTAATTGTGTGTGATGAGTTCTTCTGTTAAGTAGCTTTGTATGTCATTGTGTGTGATTGTGTGTTTTAAAAGTCATGTCATCGTGTGTGATGTAGGTCTGCCATAGGAAATTTTACAATTAAGTTGGCTGTTAATTTCTTTTTGTAGATCTCTCATATCGAAACTCATGGTATGTGCTCTGCCTTGGGTTTAGTATGTTTAGTGACAGTTGCTAAGCTAATTTCATTCATGATTTTGATTTATTTGATAGGTAGATTGAGATTACCTTAGTTTTATAACTCAGCTACCAACTTAGATTATTTGCAAAGGAATAAAAAGTATCCTTAGCTAAGCTACCAGCTTATATCTTTTATAGTTTCCAACTTGAATTCCTAAAAACTGTAATAACAACGTTTGGTTAAGTAAGAGCTCCAGCACAGTTGCAGGCTAGATGCAAACGTTTCTAACTCGACACCCATTGAACACAAAGTTATTATCCTATTTTAGCTCATGAATCATTGAAGTTTAGTCAAAATATCTATGACTATTTAGGAAAGAAGCATGGAAAAATCCAACCTGCTATTGTCACTCACAAACTTTCCATTAGAAGTTCGATCAATCTACTCACCAATCATTTTACAGAAACATCATTCCTCAACCTTCTTAATGAAGTCACACTTAAATCTTTGAATTATATTGTACTGAAAATAAATCTGGACTTTATATGACAGGGGAACCGAGCTATTGCAGAAATTCAGTTCGCCGATTATAATTTTCCAACTTTTGATCAGCCATTCATACTCTCTTCAATTCAAAACTTTTTTGCATTTTCTAAAGAAGTATTTGTACGTAGATCGTCAATGAAGCTGCAAATTCCAGATACCATAGTGGAATCAATTCAATTATGGAGGTTTGATTTCTTTAAGGTAATAAAATGAACTTGAAGTTGATTTTATTTCTTCCCATATTAATACTTCCTCTGTTTTTTGGTTTGACAATAAGAACCCACTATCATTCACAGTACGAGATTTTGACTATAAGTGAATGATTCTTGAGCAAAAAAAAGGATGATAACTTTGAAAATTCACTAAGCTCGGTTCACCTTCTTCTGTCATGTTCCATGTCTCAAGGTTTATTTTCTGCTGATTACATTTTCAATATCTATATATTCTTCTATACATGTCATCACATCTATATTGGAGATGCAGGACCTTTTAATGATGTTGGTTTGTATTTCGCTTATGTTAGATAGACTTGGATTGAATTATTCCATCTGCAATACTATCATAAATATTTAGAACTTTGGTTAATGAACACTGTATGTTATGAATAATTTTGGTTTTATTCGTTAAACTCTTTGATACTTTTTAATGCCTTCATTAATTCTTCTCAACTATTCCAGGACCAAAGAAAAACACCTCATTCGTTTACTTATGAACTAAACTCAAAAGTCAAAAGACGTAAGTCCCTTCTATCATATTGCTAATTTCTTTTAGTTAATTACTTAGATTTTAACTTCGTCAGTCATTCAAAAAAAAAAAAATATCCTCTATGCTTACCACCATTTGTTGAAGTTTTGTTCATGGTTTTGTAGCAAAAAATTGTGGAATAATCGTTCTTGGTTTCAGTTCAGGAGCATAACTACTAGCTTGAATTGGTGGCTTTAGATAATATAATGGAAATGTTTTCCTAATTTTCTGCATTAAGACAATATTCTACTTGGCTACTTGCTCAGTTTTATTTGATGAGTGTTGGTGCATATATGCATTGGAAATTTGGAATGGAAAGCTTTGCGCGCACACACACACACAGAGAGAGAGAGAGAGAGAGAGAGAGAGAGAGAGAGAGAGAGAGAGAGAGAGAGAGAGAGAGAGAGAGAGATTTTATTTTTGAATATCTGTTGGATTGAGTAGTTTGTTAATTATGTTCTGTTATGAATCTTTTAATGATGAAGAGAATTTTTCTGCCATATATATATAGTTTTGGAATTAATGATAGCAATTCGCATTAGGATTTAATAAAAATCGAATGGCGGCAGATTTTTTAACAAACAATGGTGATTTATCTAGGTAAGCTCTATTTTTTTCAAACCTTAAAACTACAATTGAAGTGCAGATGTTAGAATTGATTTTTTTTTACAAAGTTGTTGATAGTTTAGATAGTTCAACCAAATTATTAATTCTATGTTATTAAGAACATTGAAGCAGTATCAAATATTAATATCATTGGAGTGACCGAGATAATTTAACACCAAATGGTTCAACTAAATTTTACCCATTTTTTAGAAGTTACACCTTGCAATGAATTGTGGGCAAAACGAAAATGGGATCTGTTCGACATGGATCACTGATTGTATGTTGAAATCAAAAGTACTAATTATTTTCTAAAATTTTAATTCATAAGCAATTTTTTGTTTAAGAAAATAAAAATTAAACTTAATAATTCTACTATATAATCAAATTTCATAATACCTTTGAACAATAGCATATGAAAATAACACAAATCCTGGTGCATAGCACGGGTTCAACAACTAGTTACGTAAAAGTGGACCACCATCACAGATATAATCAAGCCCAATTAAACCAAATCACAGGCATAATTAAGCCCAACAAAAAAAATTAAAAGTATACCCAATCTCAAGTATAATCAAGTCCAGCCCGTACCCAGTTGGACCAAATCACAAACATAATTAAGCCCAGTAAAAAAAAACTTAAAAGTATACCCAATCCCAAGTATAATCAAGTCCAGCCCGTACCCTAAGAAAATACAATTAAACCTCGATAAATTAATAGCCTTAGGACTAGAGAAAAATATTAATTAAACGAGATATTAATTCATCATCGATTAATTAATAAACTATTAATTTACATAATTAACAGTATATTTTTATGTATATCTTTCTTTTTGGGGGGCTAACATGATGAAGCTGGACAATCGTTTTATTCTAGAACCCGTTCCAAGAAAAGAAACACTAAAATCGATAATGATATTACAATAATTTTTGCTTGCAATTCAAAATACAACACCAGATCAACTCATTACACTACAAAAATTCAGAGATGATGTTCAAACCAAAATCAATTTTGAGAAGAAACAAGCAACAATTGACTTTTATTATAAAAAAAATAATAATAGCTAACTCGATACAGTAACCCTTTCATAAGTAATTTCACATCTTAAATACACCACTTTCATAAGTAACCCTAACTCGAATTCTTTATAGACAATGAACCAAATTATCACCACTAGATCTAATACCATTAATTGACTACCATTGATGAAATACCCTAACTCGAATTTCTTTCAATTCAACAATTTCAACTTCAATAAGTTTACCAATAATTTTTTTTAAAATAATTAGCTAAATAATTATCTGGTGGAAGTAGTGATTTACAAGTATCTCCAAGATTTACATTGAAATCACTAAATGATTTACTACGTTTGTACAACTTCTCCATCTTCCTCTTTACTCAAAGTCTATGTCTGCTTATATGCTTATATTTAATACATGCATATTTGATGCTTGCTGAAGATCTCTCGACGACAAAGAAATCAAAATAAACACGAAAATCGATAATGATATTACAATCATTTTTTCGTGCAATACAAAATACAACACCAAATCAACTCATCACACTATAAAATTTCATAGATGAGGTTCAAACCAAAATCAATTTTGAGAAAAAACAAGCAACAATTGACTTTTATTATAAAAAAATAATAATAGCTAACTCGATACAGTAACCCTTTCATAAGTAATTTGACATTTTAAATACAACCACTTTCATAAATAACCCTAACTCGAATTCTTCATAGGCAATAAACCAAATTATCACCACTAGATCTAATACCATTAATTGATGGCCATTGATAAAATGCCCTAACTCGAATTTCTTCCAGTTCAACAATTTTAACTTTAATAAGTTTGCCAGTAATCTTTTTTAAATAAGTAGTTAAATAATTATCTGGTGGAAGTAGTGATTTACAAGTATCTCCAAGATTTTTACATTGAAATCACTAGATGATTTACTACGTTTGTACAACTTCTCCGTCTTCTTCTTTACTTAAAGTTTATGTCTGCTTATATGCTTATATTTAATACATGTATATTTGATGCTTGCTGAAGATCTCTCGACAACACAAAAATCAAAACTCACCAATATTCTAAGTCAAATGGGCAGGTATGCAAGTTTATTAATAAGATCATTAATCATATTAATATGATATCATTGTGGACACATATCAAATATGTTTGTGATGGCTATTTTCATGTACATTCTCAACTTGGCAAAAAGTATATTTTGCAGGAATTGAAAGAACCAATAATGTAACGCCCCGGGATTTCGTCCTCGCTCATCCCGGTGCGTCGAGAACCATACCACTCGCTAATGTCAATATTGTCCCCCTTTAGTCACTGCGGATATCCAGCATTAGAGGGTTTTCTATCAGGGCCCACGAATGTGGTTTACCCCAAATGGCTTTGACATTAGTTAGAGTATGGTTAAGCTCTATATACTACCAATACAACCACTTCCTTGGCAATGTGGGACTAACACCTACTCATGGGTGTTACAATCTCACCACCTTAAAAATAGAGCCGTCCTCAGCTCTGCAGTACACTCAGTACAGTAATAAAATCTTCGACGTTCCCTGCTAAGTGAGACAAGTACCTGACGCTCCCTGGGCCTTTCTAGCGTACTTCCCACCTGCAACAGGAGACCCGTCGTTGGCTCTAATACCATCTGTAACGCCCCGGGATTTCGTCCTCGCTCATCCCGGTGTATCAAACACCATACCGCTCGCTAATGTCAATATTCTCCCCCCTTTAGTCACTCCAGATATCAAGCAGTAGAGGGTTTTGGATCAGGGGCCACCCATGTGGTTTACCCCAAAAGGCCTTGACATTAGTTAGAGTATGGTTAAACTCTATATACTACCAATACAACCACTTCCTTGGCAATGTGGGACTAACACCAACTCATGGGTGTTACAAATAATCCATTTTTTTTTCTTGCACTTAGTAGACATTGAGAAAAAGTAAATGAAAATAGAAAATAGACTCCAGTAAAGATGATGATATAATTTTCAATACATTTCAATGGTGGGGATATGAAAGGGGACCCAAGTAGCAGTAAGACCTACTTACTGCAATTTAATGAAATTTGAGTTTCCCTTAATTTGTGATCTAATGTATGTAAATGTGTTGCAGATGGGTATATCAAAAAAGGTCGCAAGATTCACACAGACATGGATCGTATGGTTGTCTTCTGGAAAGGTTTAACTACATGGGCCAAAGGGGATCTCTCTGTCACATTACAAGTAAGTTATCTTTATCATCATAATAGTTTGCAAAATATTTCGAATTTTAAGGACGTTAACTGTTACAAGCCAATTAAGAGACGCTCGTCTGCTAATGGACTACCGTGAAAACATTATTTTCCAAAGTGACGAAGCCTCAACAACCGAGCCAAACCAAATTTTAATTGAGACTTTGAGAATTGAGAGTGCTGGAAAATCCCACTCTCCTAGATATCTTCAAGTTCTTTGGGTTTAATTTTCATGTATATATAATAATCATTCAATTTCAATACTCAAAGATTTATAATAATTTTTAAATAAAATCATATCAGATCATAAACTTTTGAAACGGGCTAAACAAAATATTACAAGTTACAAACCAAAAGCAACATAAAACCCCCCCAAAAACTCTAAAACAATCAGATCTGCCCGTGTATTGCACCGGCCTAAGGACTAGTATTTTAATAAGACCAAAACTACCTCTCTTTAAAAAAAAACCTCTCTTTCAAATATGTATATATTAAACATAATTAGTAATCAAAGAATTGGGCCAAAATGCCAAATTCCAACCTTGTTTTGCCAAAAGGACATTCTAAATAAAATGGCTTTCAAAAGGACAAACTTATGGATCTTATGTCAAGGACAAAAGATTTTCTTAGGCCCAAGGATATTCCCGTAATATCTGCCCGACATATGATCCAATAATATTTTATAATGACTGTTTTACCCCTACATAGATATAGTAAGTAGATCATCAAATTTGAAAAGTTCCAATTGTTTGAAACTCTATTTCTTTTTCTTCTCTCTCTGTTTCTAGATCTCTTGGAGATTTTTTCCATTTTTTTTATCCTTTCTCTCTCTCGCTCGTTTCATTTGAAAGTCGAAGAAGATTGATTTTGCGAAATTTTTCAAATTTGATTTTTCGAATTGAAAAATTCTTATTTGAAATCTCTTTAGAAGTTTGAATTCATTTGGTTTTCGATCTAGAAGACTAATTATTAATGGAGAACAATCTGTGGGTATTGAAGAAAACACATATATGGGTTATGATAATGTAGTAAATGTACTAAATACAAAGAAATGGTTATTAATGGAGAACCATCTGATTTTCATTGGTAATTATGAACATGGGAACTATTGTAATTATTAATTATGATTGTTATTTTCATTTGTGAATAAGCTATTATAGTTTTCTCATAGAGAAGAAGATTGAGTCAACTCAGTTTCTTGAGTCAACTCGGTTACCATTATAATTGTGATCACATCATGCTGTACTTGTCTTTGAAAATTAAAGATGATAACATCATGTTATGATTGAACATGTGTGATAACATGACGTTATCAGTAGACTTATCCTTGATAACATCATGTTATGACAACAATGTTTCAAAATTCTAATAAAAGTTTACCATTGAGAATAGGTTTCAAGTAGTATGACATAAAAGAGGATGAAAAAGAAAGGAACCTAACAAAAAAACCACAAGTAGAGGATAAAGGAACTTATTTCTTTGTTGTTGATTATGTGATTAGAGAGTATGTAATGTTATCAGATATATGATAATATGATGTAATCAGTTTCAGATTTATGATGTGTGATAACATGATATTATCACTAACATGATATTATCACTACACTTGTTCTTGATAACATGAACTCCAAATATATGATAACATGATGTTATCACTGCACTTGTGTTTGACAACCTCATTTTATTATCTTTATTTAGGTTTTAGTGTTTTTATCTAGTGTTAATGGTCGATAACTTGTACAAATCCTACTAGGGTTAACAACACCCATACATGGTAGTGTTTAGATGTATCATACGTGTACGTAAAATTAGTTCTACAAGTTTAGATTTAAGTGTGTTTAAAAGTAAGTCGTAACTCGTACAAATCCTACTAGGGTTAACAACACCCATACGTGGTAGTATTTTAGATGTATCATATGTGTACGTAAAATCAGTTCCACTAGTGGTTAACAACACCCATACGTGGTAGTGTTTTAGATGTGTTATACGTGTACGTAAAATACCGGAAAAAAAAATGTGATACCAAGATATGAATGCAGAAGAAATTTAACATTCATGAACTTAGCAATAACTAAAACAATTTATAACAAACAATACATGTTTGTACTTATCAAAAGATGTGAATGTAACATACATGTACTTAGCAATAGCAAAGTAAATCTTCTATTAACAATTTATAACAACCAAAGTTCTTATTAAAACACTACTACTTTTCAAAAGTAAGTCTTCTATCCACAAGATTTTGATATTCTTCGGTCCAACTCCTTGGGGAGTCATTCAAGATCGAAACTGCCCATTGAACACTAAGGACTTTGTTTTTAAATATTTTTAATAATTTTTATTTATTGGGTCCCATTTTTGTAGTATGTTTTAAGAAACCATTGGAGATGGGTGTAATAACATCATCTTAAATTTATAAAAACAACCTATGTGGCATCTTAAATTTAAGAGACCGTTGGAGATGCTCTAAATTGTGATTTTAGTTTTCTCTCTTTTTGGTTGCTTAAATTTATACTCTAAATAGCTTTCTTGTTTTTTTTTTTTTTTGTTAAACAAGATATACCTACTTTATACCCTTGTTGAGTCATACAATCATTTGTTCTTCACATGCTCTCTTGCTAATCAGCTTTAGAGTGTGCTTGGTGAATGGTTCTCACATCCTAGACCACCTGACAACGTACAAGCACTACTCAGACTGAACGAAGGCAAGATTCCTCTTATAGTTGATTTGTGGAAAGCAGGGTCGTTGGCTCTAATGGTGGAGATATGGAAAACTAGAAACAGACAGAGATAAGAGGATGTCCAGTCTAAGATAAGTGATGTCGTGTTCAGAGTAAAGAAAGGTGTGGATTTTGCTTACTTGGTGACTTGAGCTATGGTATCACACCCCGATTTTTTATAAATAATTATCACTAAATAAATAGAAAGTATTCATAGACCAAATGCCAGAGTGTGATCGGGTCGGCCTCACATGAGACCTAGGTAGGCAAAAACATTTAAAACATTAAGTTACAAGGAACCATGAATAATGATAAGAAGGTTCTAGAGAAGCTAATGCTGCAAACCAAAAATAAACAGTCAGAGACTGTTATTGAATGCTACTGATTGTCACCACCTCAGGGTATGATAAAGGAAAATACAGATGGGCCTCACAGGGTAATCCAGGACAGGTTGGCTGGGGTGTTGTGTTTAGAGATCTTGAAAGCAAAGTTAAGGTGGTGTTCTATGGTGGGCTTGGTAAAGCAGAATGTACTTTTATCATGGAGCTATGGACAAAGCAAACGAGCAAGGTTGGGATCAAATCTGAGTTGATTGTTTATGTGTGTGGACCAAATAGTCCCACGTCCGAGCCATAGCAGATCTCTAAGGGGTTTATAAGTAATGGTCTGGTATCCACTATAGTCGAGGCATTTTGGGTAAGTGAAACTCATAGGGAAAAACCCCACACCATGGATATGGCCTTACGCCTAATGGTGGACCATGGGCCCAACAAATGGTATCAGAGCCCACGGTTGATTGGACGGGCTTGGGCCGATTTGGTTCAAGGTGCAAATTGTTAGGTGTGTGGAGCAAATAGTCCCACATCCGAGCCATAGCAGATCTCTAATGTGTTTATAAGTAATGGTCTGGTATCCACTATAGTCGAGGCCTTTTGGGTAAGTGAAACCCATAAGGAAAAACCCCACACCATGGATATGGCCTTAGGCCTAGTGGTGGCTAAGGTGGGGACAATGCCTAGTGGTGGCTAAGGTGGGGACAATATCGACGGAATAGTGGTGGACCATGGGCCCAGCAGAAACTGACTCTGAGGCAGCAACAAGATTATTTAATGGTGGAAAGCCTCACTGGAAGGTTCGACAGAGATATGATGAGCTGAGGAACTGGTTTAAATGGTTACTCATTGCCAGTACCAAAAGAGAAGCTAACTTTGCAGCTGATGCATGTGCTGCGAAAGGAACTCACTTGCCAAAAGGAAGGACGGACTGGTTTTGTCATGTCTCTATGCCTAGAGTCCCTCTAGAGAGTCCATTTTCAGTGTTCAGGTTTCACTGATGTCTGTTTTGGGGTATCCATATTATTTATGCTCCCTTTGTAACCATTCTTTGATTTATAAAATTACCCTTAAAGTAAATTGTCACCAAATTTTTATTATCGACTATCTGTATCCCAAGGCGTTCATGGTTTTTTCAACATCCCTTTATGCAACGATGCAAACAATTTTTCGTGGCCAAAACCTGCTCCTTTCCATTGACAATAATTTGAAGTGTGAAGAGGCTGATGATGTTTGCTATTCTGAGTTCTAAATAGCACAAGTAGAGTTATGATTTATTTTGTTTCTGTATAAGATTCTTTGGCTTACTTGGTATCTGGGTTGTACATGATTCTCTTACACCACGCGGCATCATCAACATCCTGAACAGAAGCGAATAATGAATAGTTTCCTATGGGAATACTTGTCTGGCAGTGTTTATATGGATAAATGCATAAGCTGAAGTTATCCATGCGCGGACAAATTCCTTTGCTGCTAATACTATTGCATCCAAGCAATAACTCAATTAGTATAATTCTTTTTGGAACAAGGTAGTACATTGCAGACTATTATAATTGACGAAATGAAAGAAAATTTCTAAAAGGAAGTAAGATAGGCAACCAGGGTATCCTTTACTTTGTTCATGTTTATGGCATAGTTAGCAAATTTAATGGTTTTTAACAGACGTTGTTGGGTACTGGCACGAGAACTGAAATCACAATAAGTTCCTGCATATGATTTTTGTAAAATAAGTTTTTTTTTTTTTTTTTTCTGATAAGGAAATACCTTACTAATTTGTAAAAAGATTACAAACTCTGGACAGCTTACACTAATTCGTGAAGACACTATCTAACCAACAAGAGAAACAGGAAACAGCAAGACACTATCTAACCAGCCTCCCTTGAATGATTTCCTCCCAGTTAAACAATAGGTCCCTGAACAAGTAGTCTTTTCTCTCCTGCCATAATCCACACCAGTACCTAAGTACACATTTCACCTCCTTTTCCATCTTCCTAGTTGAAGTCTCCCTCTCCTTGAAAGCTTTATCATTCCTATTTTTCCATATAAACCAAAGGAAAGCTGCAGCCGCAGGTAATAGACTCCAAGTCCAGTTAGTGACCTCTGGCCCGTGCTTCTCCTGCCATGCTACTAACCATTCCTGAGTTGACCCGTCTTAGAATACATGTCAGAGAACTGAAGCAGGCTTGCCCAAGGTTGCAAAGCTTTTGTGCAATGCAGAAATGAATGGGGTAGTTGATTCATTTGACATCCGGCACATGTAATAGACTGGGGGGCAAAGCCTTGCCCATATTGTTGAGTTTATCTAGAGTTAGAATTCTATTTCTACCCAACATCAATGTCCAAAGAAACAACTTGATGTTGAGAGGGAGGGATCTGCCCCAAACGACTTTAGTTCCTTAGTTCAACCTACCATACAGAGTTAACCGAAAACTGACTTGTTCGAGACCATCTGAGTTATCCTGTTCCTCTACAGTCATCTGATCAAGTAAAGAAATAAGGTCAGCCAACTGTTGCTCCTCCCAATCATACCTATTTCTTCGCAGAGACATGTTCCAGGAAGTAATATCTGCATTTGCCGCCGACATCCATCATTCTTAACCCATTCAAGTAATTGGCCCAATAATGAAGTTGGAAACAACTGCCATAAAGAGGTACAACATATACTACTGTCTTAAACAAATCAAGATTCAGCCCATACAAATCTTCACTACAATAGTAATAGAAATGAACCAAGAGACTAACACGGAGATTTTCGAACGTTAATGTATACTGACTATGAGCTTAAAATAACAAATAACATATATATTTTTTTTTGTTGAAAATGGAAATTTTATTAAAGCAAACAGTAAATATTCTTCCAATACCAACAAAAATACACAAACTAACACAACTACATTGTTAAACAAACAGAGTAGCAGCAACATTAAGTCCCAATGCCAACAAAACCTCACAACCAAAATAGCACAACTACATAATTAACAGAGCAGCAAGAAGCAATGTTTAAGATATATGTATTGACCTATTTCTAGATCAATGCACTTACTAGGTCAGGTCGCTAGCGGACTTAACCAAATGGGGAGAGTTTAGATCGGGGTGGCTGCACCTCGTTGAGATTGAGATTGCCTATGTACTCTAATTCGTGGGGATTGAACTTAGAGATCAAGCCATCGTAGTTCTGTTTATATAGAAGGTGAAGAGGCGAAGATCGTGGGACCTTGCAGATTCTCCGTCATATTTATGATTGTATTGATGTTCCCCAGCGATTGTGTAACGGCTGTAGTAATTGTGCAACGGCTGGAGAGAGTATCTTGGGCGTTGAATTATGGCACGTGCGTATTAGCAGACCGCTGTTGATTATGTGGTCGAGTCGTTGTTGTCGAGATGCGGGTAGGTCGAAGTCGTAGCGACCTAATGGAGTGATGACAATGCAAGTGGCTGCTTTTGATTGGCTGGAGTATGTAGTACCCCTACATAAGCCCCCTCTTTTTAGGTCGGCTGTAGAAGTCGGGCTGAAAAGACTAAGAACTCTGATCGATGTTGATTTGTAGTTTGCTTTTTGAATTTGCGGACGTGGCCGTCACGCAGGCTTGTCTGTACTAATCATGGCGCTTTTACGGGGAAGTGGAGGATTTTCCTCGAGCTGTTAGCTGTGCAGTTATGGCAACTGACGCACTTCTTGTTTGATTAAGTCTTTGCGTGGCACATGGGTTGATCCGACGGTGGATGTGAATCATTTAGTAAATGGAAAATAACTGCAAGGAACGTGGCTCCCTTGCTCGATCTCGACCGTTTATCTGTTTCGAACCGATGGCTGGGATTACATGTGCTACAGTATTTAAACTGTGGCTTGCTTGAGAAGGGTTTACCTATCTCGTTGTCTTTGTTGAATTGTTGCCGCTTTTCTCTTGCGAACTGAAGATCTTTGAGAGCTCGTGAGGTTAGTTTCTACTGTTCTTTTGTTGTATTCTTTCTTCTCTTTGCATTATTTTGTTTTCTTTTCTGTTGCTTGAGAGAGATGTCTGAAGCGAATGACTCTCAGAATGAGAACTTGAGTGGCGGTGGTGGTGAGGAGTATGAGTCTGAAAGGACTCATTCTGAGGCTGCGTCTCCTAGTCGGGGTGAAGGAGATGTAGATCTTGAAAGTCCCCAGAGTAGTGGTTGTCATGGGGAGGACACATCTGATGATGAAATGGTGGAAGGAGACGAAGGTTCATTCTGTAGAGTAGTGAATCCGATGTCCATAGGCATATTGCATTTAGGAAGCAATATGGGCTTAGTTCGATTCAGTATTTGGAGATTAGGTTTTTAGGAGACCGTTTACTTTCTGCTGAGTATCGACCTAAGAACCCTTTCTCCACTGTCTTTACCATGATGCAATTCCGAGCTGGGCTGAGGTTGCCTTTATCTTGTTTGGTGGTCGACGTGTTGAATGCTATCGGTCGAGCTCCTTGCCAGATGAATGGTAATTTCTGGAGGAATATGAGGGTAATTGATGACCTCAACAAGTTGCATAAGTGGAACATCACTGTAAATGATGTATTGGACCACTTTAGCTTCAAACGTTCTTCGAAGGCCGAGTTTGCGGGCTATAATATGCAAGTTAGGCCAGAACGTTTGCCTTTGATCTATCCGGTTAGTAGTGAGCCATGGTGGAAAGATCCCATGCTGATTACTGGATCGATCACTGAAGGGAGTGTTCAGTTGCGTCATGTGACTAGGAATGATGTTTGTAAGTCTCTGGTTGTTGGTCTTAGGATGGTAGATGATTTTCTTGCTTCCGGTCTTGCTGACTTTATGTTTTATTTGTAGCGATCAGGGACGACCACTTGGTGAGGAAGAACGACCTGCAGTCTGCGCTGAACAGTTTTGGTTTGTTGTCTGATAGTCGGAAGACACAGTTCCTACCCCACCTGAGGGAGCATTTTATTCCCAAAGGTGGTCCGAAAACAGTTGAAGAAGAACTAGAGAGGAGGAAGTCGCTGAAGAAGGCCTTTATGTCGTCCGTACATAAAGCTGAGGCGGGACGATCTGGTGGCAGCTCACGTCTTGGGGAAAAGGAGCGAGCTAGTGGCGGATCGCGGCATGATGAGAAGGAGCGAACTAGTGGTTGCTCCCGTAGGTTAGAGAAGGAACGATCTGGTGCTAGCTCGCGCCAGGGGGAGATGGTGGCGAGCCCCCGAGTCGTATCCCCTCCGGCCTCACTCCCCAAACTACCTGTTGGGGTTGGAAAGAAGAGGTCGCTCCCTGTGAACTTGAGGCTGATGGAGCGCCCAAGTCTGCCTGTCTCTCCCCCTCCGAAGTCTGTGAAATCTCCTGAGCCTTCCCAGTTGTCTAGGAAGACTGTTGCTCGGCCTTTGCAGAAAGGCAAGGGGGTATTGTCTGAATTTCGCCCTGGGCCGTTCGATTATTTGGATGGCCGTGGTGAAAAGCACGTAGTGTATGAGAACGACAGTACCATTGATGATCCCTGCGTTGCCCGAGCTGTGAATGAGGGTATCGTTTTGGATGCTGATGCTCGAGCAGTGAAATCTCAGACTTTGCTGGTGACTTGCTCAAAGATAAACGCAGCAATGTCTTTGGTGAGTGAGGTTGTTACTTCCTTTTTCTTTGTCTGAACTGAGCCATTGTTGCCTAAACGCCTGTTTGTACTTGTAGTTTAACGCCAGCTTCCAGCAGGTTCGTCTGGTCGCTGAGGTTGGAGCTCGAGTTGAGATTGACCTGAAGCATCTCAACGAGAAACTCGAGCAGGCGAAGAATGTTGCTGTTGTTGCCGAGAGCAAGTTCAGGGACAAGGAGGCGGAGGTCGTGGTGCTGAAGGAGATGTTGGAGCAGGTAAGGGGAGATCTTGCTGGTGCTAGGTCGTTTGCTGACCACTGGGAGCGCGCATGCTATGAGAATGGCGTAGCTTGGAAGGCCTACTGCGACAATCTGGAGAAGGCTTTGATGGGGTCGTCCGAAGGAGAGGAGACGCGGGGTGGTGCTGGAAAAGCTTTAGTACCATCTCAGGACACCTTGACGGGCCCTAGTGTTGAGGTCGCAAGTGGCCGGATGGAGGTGGATGAACCTAGCGACCAGCCTATGCAGCAGTGAGCTCGTCTCGGTCTTTGGGGAGGCCTGATTCTTAGTAAGGCGTCTTGGATTCCCACCAGGTCTTCTTGCTTGAATTTTGGTGGCCACCTGGTCATGGGAAAGTACATCTCCTTCTTCTTCCCCCTTTCTGTCTTCAATGATGCCCGGTGGTTGGTGACGCGCCTCCTGATAGTGCGAGTCTTTATTTTTGTACGCATTCCTCAAAGCAGCCTTCTGAGTTTGTAAGCGTATGAGCACCAATGTTGTGAGGTCGAGTGAACACTGATTTGTTTTATTTGAAGTCGAAATGAATAGCAGTATTTGATTATTTCTTTGATGAGCTTGTAGGTAAGTGGTTCTGATCAGCTAGTTTCCAGGGAGTCCTGGTAGCTCGTTCAGAAGGCAGGTAGACGAGATGAATGGCTGCAAGTAGGACGGACTGAAACAGTTCTTCTTGTATGCCTTAGCTTAACGTTGCTTGTAGATCGTTCTACCTGTAATGGTTAGAATTTCGTGAAGTAAAAAGAAATTTCACTTGTTTACCTTGCATTCTCGTTCTTGTTACGTTGTCTGCCTGTATGGGTTTTGCAGGCAATAAGTAATAATCATAGTGGTGGACCTGCTGGTGGATGAGGTCGTATGCCTGGTTGTTTGGTTGTACATGGGTTGTGACCAATGTACCAAGTTAAGTTGCAGATGTTTGAACTTAACAAAATTAAAATTATCAAAGGGACTAGAGTTTTGATAATTTATAGGTCGAGGGATTAGACCTTTAAGAGCCATTCATGTTTGAGCTGAGATGAAGGCAAAAATGAGTTTGTATATTGAAATGTAATAGATGGATGCTTACATTTTATTGATAAAACTTCTTCAAGTGATAAGCATTCCATGGGTTCTTAACGATCTCCCCTTCTGGTGTTTGAAGACGATAAGAACCGTTGCTTTGAACCTTGGTGATAATGTAAGGGCCTTCCCAATTGGCATTGAGTTTGCCGATAATATCTTTTCTTTTGTTGTGGAACATTTTCCTTAGGACTAGTTCTCACGGTTGAAAAGTTCTAGGACGTACGCCTTTGTCATAAGCTCGCTTGAGTCGTTGCTGATATTGCTCGAGTTTTATAACGGCGTGGTTTCGTCATTCTTCGAGGAGATCTACTCTAAACGACCAGACGTGATTGTTAGGTTCTGTGTCCACCAGAAGAGATTTGGTCGTGCCAAATGTTAACTCGGTGGGAATAACGGCCTTAACACCATAGCAAAGGCTGAATGGTGACATCCCTGTGGATGTACGAGGAGTTGTTCTGTAAGCCCACAGGATGTTTTCTAGCTGTTGTGGCCATTGATCGTGTTGATCCTCAAGCTTTTTCTTTAAGTTGTTCAGGATCTGTCGGTTTGCAGCTTCGACTTGGCCGTTGGACTGTGGATATCTAGGTGTTGACCTAGAATGATCAATTTTCCATAGCTCGTAGAAAGCCTTGATGTTTTTTCCAACGAACTGAGTGCCATTATCCGTGACTATCCGTTTTGGTAGACCAAATCGTGTGATTATGTTTTCCCACATGAATCTTTGAACATCGGCTTGAGTGATGTTGGCGAGTGTAACGACTTCTACCCACTTTGTGAAGTAGTCAATGGCGACTAGAACAAACTTTTTCTCGGATTTCTTTTCTTTGATTAAAGGGCCCATTATATCGAGCCCCCACATATGAAATGGCCATGGTGCAGTGATGTTGATGAGATCGTTTGGATGCTGATGTTGGTTATCAGCAAAACGCTGGCATTCTTTACACTTCAACACAAATTTCTTGGCATCTTCTTTCATTCTTGGCCAGAAATATCCCTGGGAGATCGCTTTATGAGCTAATGTTCGACCTCCGGAGTGGTTTCCGCATTCTCCTTCATGGATTTCGTGGAAGATGATTTGCCCATGTTTGGGAATCAAGCATCATAACAACAGACCGGTTGCAGATTTTCTGAATAGCTTACCCTCATGAAGTTTATACATAGTGACTTTATGTAGTAGTTGACTGGCTTCCTTTTTGTTGGATGGTAACACACCAGTTTGAAGGTAAGTGATGAAAGGTTCCATCCAAGTCCCTTGGATGTCTGCTGGTGTTGTGGCTAGTAGATCACAGATTTGGTGAACGTTTTCTTCTTTCAATAGATATGCAGGCTGCGTACTGATTGCTATAGTGAGGGCCCGCGGTCGATCTGACTCGATCTTAGATGCTAAGAATGCCAATGAATCAGCATGTCTGTTGTCATATCTAGGGATGTGATCGATTGTGAAATAACTGAGCTTGCTGATGAGTTCCCTTGCTTTGCTGGCATATCTGATTAGGTTGACACCATTGATCTGGTAATTATTGGTAATCTGATTGACTACCAATTAAGAATCACTGTACACCTTGAGGCGGACTGCCTGTAGGTCGATAGCCATTTGTATGCCTTGTATTAGAGCTTCGTACTCGGCCTCGTTGTTGGAGGTCGAGAAGTCGAGACGAGTTGCTCTCTCGAGCTGTGAACCCTCAGGAGAAATGAGCACAGCACCTATGCCACTTCCGTTGGAGTTGTGGGAACCGTCAACATATAGTTGCCAAGTGTCGGGGGGATTGTCCTGGACTTTCTTTGTTTCTGGTTCTGGTTCCCAATTGATATCCTCTGTTGGATAGTCTGCTAAGAAATCTGCAACGACCTAGCCTTTGACGGCCTGTCGTGAGACGAACTCAAATGTATAATCACCTAGCTCGGCTGCCCATCGAGCCATACGACCTGTTTTGTTCTTCTTTTCTAATATATGGCGTAACGGCTGGTCAGTGATTACTTTGACAGTGTGGGCTTGGAAATAAGGTCTGAATTTACATGCAGCATAGAGGAGAGCTAATGCTAATTTCTCTAGAGGTGTGTACCTTATTTCGGCCTGCTGCAATACTTTGCTTGTGAAGTAAATTGGGCGTTCGACCTGATTTTCTTGCTTGAAAAGTACTGCACTGATCGCAAAATCTGACGTTGCGAGGTAGACGCCGAGTATGTCTCCATCATTAGGCTTTGTGAGAACTGGAGGAGTAGATAAATATGCCTGAGGTCGGTGAAGGCCTTCTCACATTCTTCTGTCCACTAATATGAAGCCCCCTTTTTGAGAATATGAAGCATAGGTCGACATTTATCTGATGCTCTAGATATGAATGTATTGAGAGCTGATACCATGCCGTTGAGTTTTTGGATCTGCTTCTTTGTTTTTGGGCTGGGCATGTCGATGAGGGCTCTGATCTGGTCGGGATTTGCTTCAATACCTCGTCTTGTAACTAGATAGCCGAGAAATTTTCCTGATGCAACTCCGAACTGACACTTCTCTGGGTTAAGACGCATTCTATATTGTCTTAACCTTTGGAATGCCTGGTCGAGAATGGATAAATGATCTTGTTCCTGGCTGCTCTTGACTAGCATATCATCGATGTAGACCTCTATTGTTCGACCTAGCAGATCGTCGAACATTCTAGTGACCAGTCGTTGGTAGGTCGCTCTTGCGTTCCTTAAGCCAAATGGCATAACCTTGTAGCAAAAAATGCCTTGTTCTGTTGTGAAAGAGGTCTTCTCTTGGTCGGGCTCGTACATTGGAATCTGGTTGTAGCCTGAGTATGTATCCATGAATGACAATAGCTCGAAACCACATATTTGATCGACTAACCTATCGATTCGTGGCAGTGGGAATGAATCTTTAGGACAAGCTTTGTTCAAGCTTGTGAAGTCAATGCAGACTCTTGTTTTTCCGTTTTTCTTTAAGACTGGCACAATGTTGGCTAGCCAATCTGGCGTGTCGACTTCCTTAATGAACCCGACCTGTTTGAGTCTGTTGATCTTTTCATTTACTGCTTGGTGGAACTTAGGAGAGAGCCTTCTTGGTTTTTGCTTAACAGGACGATAATTTGGATTGACGCGTAGTTTACGGCATGCAATTGATGGGTCTATTCCTGGCATATCGATATACGACCAAGCAAAAACATCTTTATTAGAAGAAAGAAAATTTACAAAGTTGTTGTACTTATCTCCCTCTAATTCTGCACCTACATAGACATATCTCGGCTCGTCTTCTGACCCCAAGTTCACACGTATTCCTGGATCAGTGCTTCCGAGATTAAGCTGGGGGGAGCTCGTTTGCTCCTTCTGTAGTTGCTATTTAGTGGCCTCGGTCTTTTCTTTGGATGGGCTCTTTGATTTGTTGTCGCCCTCTCGAGTTTCTGATGAGACCGGGCTCTTTCCATTGATGTCAGCATCCTTGGTTCCAGAGGTGGATGGCTTTGCAGGCGCCACAACTTCAAGAATTCCATGACATTCTTGTGCAGCGTTCTGGTTGCCTCGAAGCTCCATTATCTCATGAGGTCCAGGATAACGAAAAACTTGATGATATGTTGATGGAACACCCCTCATAGCATGGATCCATTTTCGACCAAGAATCGCATTATACTTACTTGCGATGTTGAGGATGCTGAACTTGGCGGTCACAACGACCTTGTCTTCCTTTCGGCCCACAGTGACGGGCAACAGAATTTCACCCTTAGGATCTTCCCTTAAACTGTTGAAGCCTAGGATGGCTATGAAATCCGGGATGAGAACTGAGTCAGGCAACCTCATGTCTTTGAAGGTTCTCTACATGAGTATGTTGTAGGATGCACCAGGGTCGATGAGTACCCTTTTGATGATGTAATCAACTATTCGCAACTCAACGACAAGGGCGTCGTTGTGAGGGGTGACGACTTTGTTGAGATCGTCCTCTGTGAAGGTGATGTCAGATTCTTGGCGAGCCGGGATGTTGAAGCGAGCTGCTCGGCCAGTAATGGAGTATACATGATGAAGATGCTCTACCCGTCTCTTCTTGTCTTTTGACACGGGGGTGGAGTCGGATTCATAAATCATGTAAACTACATGACTCTCTGTCACTATCGATTTTGTTCGCAACCTTCTTGTTAAGTTGGTCGCGTAGGTCGCCTGTTGGACCTAAACGCTGGGAGAGGCTACGCCCTCTGCTGCGGACTGGACTTAAGGAGGCCGTTCTGGCCTTGCTGTGATGTCGCCTCGGTGAATGCGGAGGCGTTGTGGAACCTTTCTTGGCTCGTTTGCCTGTGGTATCCTCTTGCCTTCCGAGGATCCAATTGTTGAGCCTTTTTTCGTCGGCCCAGGTCTGAAGAGCACGTTTTAAAACGCGACAGTCATCAGTTTGATGACACCGTACCTTGTGAACTTTGCAGTACGGTCGACCAGATGTGTCCTCCAACTGTGTGAAGGTAGGAATTTTGCACCAATGGTTGTGCTTGATTCGCTCATAGATATAACCGGCTGGACGTGTGAACCGGTGGTAATCTCGCTGCTCAGTAGGCAACGACTTTGCTTTGAACCTCTTGTTGTCTGATCGAGGTCGCTTGGTGGAGCCAGATTCCACGTTGCTGATGACATGATTCTTTTCCCTACCAGTTAGGGCTTCTTCGAGCTTGATGTAACGATCTACCTTAAGGTATAGCTCGTCCAGAGAAGAAGGTCGCTTCATAGCTAGAGATTTGTGTAGGTCGAATCCCTGGATCAGACCGTGAGAGAATTCGATTGTTGCAAAGGTGTAACACCCATGAGTTGGTGTTAGTCCCACATTGCCAAGAAAGTGGTTGTATTGGTAGTATATAGAGCTTAACCATACTCTAACTAATGTCAAGGCCTTTTGGGGTGAACCACATGGGTGGGCCCTGATCCAAAACCCTCTACTGCTGGATATCCGCAGTGACTAAAGGGGGACAATATTGATATTAGCGAGCGGTATGGTGCTCGACGCACCGGGATGAGCGAGGACGAAATCCCGGGGCGTTGCAGTTGGTATCAGAGCCGACGACGGGTCGCTTGTTGCAGGTGGGAAGTACGCTGGAAAGGCCCAGGGAGCGCCAGGGACTTGTCTCACTTGGCAGGGAACGTCGGAGATTTTGGGACTGTACTGAGTGTACTGCAGAGCCGAGCCGAGGACGGCTCTATTTCTAAGGTGGTGAGATTGTAACACCCATGAGTTGGTGTTAGTCCCACATTGCCAAGAAAGTGATTGTATTGGTAGTATATAGAGCTTAACCATACTCTAACTAATGTCAAGGCCTTTTGGGGTGAACCACATGGGTAGGCCCTGATCCAAAACCCTCTACTGTTGGATATCCGCATTGACTAAAGGGGGACAATATTGACATTAGCGAGCGGTATGGTGCTCGACTCACCGGGATGAGCGAGGACGAAATCCCGGGGCGTTACAAAAGGTTTCGTGCTCCTTTGCAAAATCTTGGATGGAGTGAAGTTCAGATTTGAACCGAGCAAAGAAATTGCTCAATGATTCGCCATCCCGCTGCTTGACTTTGAAGATGGAATCGATGGTGACAGGACGCTTCTTGTTATGGATGTAGAAGATAACGAACTGTCGTTCAAGATCTGCAAACGAGCTGATGGATCCTGGCTTCAAACGGTGAAACCAATCGAGAGCAGGTCCGGTGAGGCTGGACTGGAACAGCAAACATAATAAGTGATCCTCTTTGATAAGAGGAAGGGATTTACGAAATCCTTTGATGTAGTCAGTTGGATCTCCAACTCCTGCATATTGGTCGAATTTGGGGGCGTTGAGCTTGTTAGGCAATTCATGGTCGAGGATCTCCTTGGAGAAGGGAGACTCCTGAAATTGCTGAAGGGACTGGACAACAAGTTGTTCTGCGGTATGGCCCTTGCGGAGCTGTATGATAGCCTGAGAGGCTTTGAACTCTGCTAGTTGTTGGCTGAGCTCTTCATACTTTTGATTGGAGTCGTCAACATCAACGACTCCACGTCCACCATTCGCCACTGGTGCTGGGTTGGTAGTTTGTGCAGCCTTTAATTGTGTGTTTTCTTCCTGAAGACGGTTGATTTGGTCTTGCAGATCTTGGATGGTTAATTGATGGGTAGCCATTTGAATAGATGATTTGGAGTTGGGTGGGAGGGTTTGGGTTTTTCGATATAATCGAATTCCTTACAGTCGGCGCCAAATGTATTGACCTATTTCTAGATCAATGCACTTACTAGGTCAGGTCGCTAGCGGACTTAACCAAATGGGGAGAGTTTAGATCGGGGTGGCTGCACCTCGTTGAGATTGAGATTGCCTACGTACTCTAATTCGTGGGGATTGAACTTAGAGATCAAGCCATCGTAGTTCTGTTTATATAGAAGGTGAAGAGGTGAAGATCGTGGGATCTTGCAGATTCTCCGTCATATTTATGATTGTATTGATGTTCCCCAGCGATTGTGTAACGGCTGTAGTAATTGTGCAACGGCTGGAGAGAGTATCTTGGGCGCTGAATTATGGCACGTGCGTATTAGCAGACCGCTGTTGATTATGTGGTCGAGTCGTTGTTGTCGAGCTGCGGGTAGGTTGAAGTCGTAGCGACCTAATGGAGTGATGACTATGCCATGTGGCTGCTTTTGATTGGCTGGAGTATGTAGTACCCCTACAATATATTAAGTCACTCCATGCAGAACCAGAACAGGTTGAACAAGTTGACAGTCCCAAGTAGAAAGATTTCAACCAATGTCTCTTTGATCTGTTTGCAAACTTGAAGCTTTTATTTTATCTGGGCTCTTAATAGAATATCAAGAAGTGGTACACCAGGGTGGTTTATCTCTGGAGCCTGCCCACAACACCAACAGACCATTTCCGCGAAAGCGGAAAGCACTGCGTACGTTGGGCAGGCAGTCATCCACTTGCAATCATCTTCATAGTGACCAACCTTGTCACAAATAAGACAGTGGTTGGTCTTCATTAATCTCTTCCAGTCTTCATAAGTGTATACAGCTGTAGCAAATTCATGAAATGATGTATTTTCTATCGCCTCAATAAGACAAAATACAAAATACTTCAATTATATATAGACCAAAATCTGGAAAAAGAATTGGCATTTATTTTCTAAAGAAAGTAGGGTTGAAAGATAGTTCTACTGATTGGGTATACTCTAAAGACTTCTTCGGTACACTATTGAAGATTTGAAGATCTCACAAAGACGAAGGGCATGTGTTTATAAAGTAAAAATATACATGTATTGTTCCAAATAAAGGACCAATATTATCAGTGTGTTCACGGAAGGTGTGCATTTAGGCTAGGTAAAAAAAAAAAGTAACAATAAATCATTAGGTCGGTCTGTCAACATAGAGCAATACCAAGCATATTATTATAGCTTAAAGTCGAGAATAGATTAGACAAATAACTTGAGCAACTGAAATTAATCCCCCCAAACAACAGAATTTTGATTAGTTCAACCAACAATAAATTTCAATCATACGAAGAAGAAATTAAACAGAATTGAATAAACGTAGTAAATAATTTCATTCAATATAAACAAAATTGCTTCCAAACCAGAAATTTTGATTTAAGTTTATGGTGCCGAAAGATACATACGTGCAGGTATGATTTCCTCCTCTTCTTCGATCCGTGGTCGTTTTTGAGTCTTCCGTAGCGGCTCTTCATCAGGATTACGCTTGGGGTCGGAATCAGATTCTGAGAACGACATAACTTGTTGGATCTCCGCCAGAGAGTACCAACTTACGTTGGATATTGATCATCTCTATTTGCTTTCTCCAAAATGGTTTATAGACTCAAAAAATACAGGATATGGACATATGGTACCATGGCCATCTGGCTAATTCATGAGCCAACCCATTGTCATTTCTACATGCCCAAACATGTTTTAGAAATGCAATAATTAACTAGGTTCAAAATAATAGAAATCAAAATACAAAGATTGTATATACCCATTACCGAGCTCTCTCTTACTCGGATCTCCAAATACCGACTTAGCACTTATTTCATCCGATTCCCAAAAAAGTTATATCCGATATGCTCCCCTTTACTCGCAAAGCCTACTTGGATACAAAACCTTCCGAGCTTATCCGATTTGAGGCTACCTCACTTTTATTCCGAGTTCAATATTCCAAAATCAAATCTCTTTTCAGTTACATATCTTTCTCATTAAAATCCCCAGATATTCGCTTATCTGTTGATCCTACCGTTAAGCCATTAATTGTTAGCCCACCTATAAAAGGAAGGGCTATTTTGTATTTGGTCCTTCTAGAAGATAGCTAATTAGTATAAGGTCCAAAGTTTTTAGTTTATTAGTATATAGTCCTATTTCTGTTATTTGACTGTTAGTCAAATGAGTTGACTGAAATCAACACATCTATTATTTTATAATATCTAAACTACCCTTCACATGTTAACTACGTGTCTTACATGAACCTAAATTTCTTACCACGTGTCAACATATCATTCATCTATTCAATTTAAAACTTCGAAACTATCTAAATGCATAACTCAAAAAATTGAGGGAAGGAGAGTGAAACTGAGTCTCAACCGATCCATTCTAAGTTGCAATAATTCTTCTTGTTTTTATCAAATTTTCTCCAATAAACTGAAGCTACATGGTGGCTAATGGCTATGTTATTTTTGTTGGCTATTCAAATCAATTTTGAGTTTTGATTGAAATTTGAGGAATTTGTTTAACTTAATTTCAGAGATGGAGTTTCTCATAACTCTGAGCTGCTATTGGGTGTTGTCAAGTTAGAGTTTGCTTTTCATTGAAGTATTTGGGTTGGATAGTGATTGAAATCTTGAACAGTGTTGGATACTACCTCTATCATAACATATTAGTGTTAAGAATTTAAATTAACAAGGATTACCAGTACAACCAGTTGAATTCATGCTTTCTTCTACCTGTATCAGATTCTTCTCATAAAAATAAAAAAATAAAAAAATCTCCACTACTTCCTTTAGCATTCCTTCCATTCTCAAACTCTCCACCAAAACCGTTATTTATTGCCACCGTTAATCTTTTGTACTTTCCCTTCTGATCATCCCCAACTACTCTCATAACATCAAAGTTTCACACAATCTCGACCGTTGGATTGGATAAAACTATAGCAACAACATTCTTCTACCTCCATTGAGTTCTTCCACTTCATTATTCTTATCATCAAGAACAATTTCCACCGTCGGATTTATAGATCTATCTATGGATGTGGGGTTGAATTGAAGCAGCTTAGTTTCAATTGGTTTGCTAAATAATAATTGAAGAAGTTATGGTGAGAGATGAGAATTCTCTGCTTCTTCTTCTTTACTACTTCTAGAATTTGAATTGGAGCATTACAAGTTTAAGGTTTTCAAGTCAGTGGCGATTCTAACTCCGGCATATCTTCGCAACAGTTTTTTTTTTTTTTTTTTTTTTTTTTTTTTATGCTTATTACATTAGAATTTCAAGAATATTAAATTAGATTTAACACGTGACTAGCACGTGCAGGGGTAGTTTAGGTATTAAATAATAATAGATGACTTGACTTTAGTCAACTGAGTTGACTAACACTCAAGTTACGAAAATAGGACTATATACTAATAAACCAAAAACTTTGGACCATATGCTAATTAGCCATCTTCTAAAAGGACCAAATACAAAATAACCCTAAAAGGAACTACGTTTGGCTTGATTCTGGATCGACCCCTGTCCAGATACGTAGGCAACTATCATCGCTCTGATAGCTCAGCCATTTCCAAAAAACTCAAACCTCTCCCCTCCGATCATCTTCTCCAACTTTTCGTTCTCAAACTTCAACAACATTTACATTGACGCCGATGACTGTGAACGAACAAAACCTGACGGAGACCATGGCTGGAGTCACACAAGAACAGTTTGAAACCATCCAAAAGCAACTTAGCGATCAACATGAACAGATCAATATGTTGCTTTCGGAAAATGCTCAGCTCAAACGCACCACCGCTCCACCGGCAAATGGTCACACAACTGATGAGATCAATACCAACAATCCCATTATCCCCACTTCCAGCAACACTACCACCCCTACTATAGCAGAAATGCAGGAAACTCACAATCGCCTTCTGCAACTCTCGGCCAAATTAGATAAGAATCACCTAGAATCTATTAAGGCCAATACGGCCCAAAAGGTTGCTAATACCACCCTTGAAAAATACAGAACAAAACCCCTACATGATGACCTTCTTCACCAGGAACCACCCCCACACTTCATTCCCCCCAAGTTCACAACCTATGATGGAAGTGGTGACCCTATGGACCATGTCCTACAGTTCAAAACCAGCATGGCCTTGTGGCCTAAGTATAAGGATATTTTCTGCAGGCTTTTCTCAGCCTTGTTACGAAGTAGTGCTATCGACTGGTACCATCGACTACCTGAGCGTTCGATCATGTCGTACGACCAGCTCGAAGCACTCTTTGTCACTCAATACATCCATAACAAGAGGCAAAAAATCGAAGTAACTGCATTATTCCGACTTAAGCAAGGTGACACTAAAAACACCAAGAAGTTTATGGCTCGTTTCAAGAAGGAATGTCTCAAAGCAGATAGTCCAGATGAGAATGCATGTCTGTTGGCATTCATCTCGGCGGTTCACCCTGAAACCGCCTTAGGAAAAAACATCATCCTGGACGCACCACCGACATCGGAGGATCTGTATGTTCGTGCCGACAAGTACATCAAACTCGAAGAAGCACTGGAAAAAACAAGAGAACATGTCTCCACGGTACAGACAATCAAACCTCAGCCTTCCAATTCCAAGGAAACAAAGGGGACCTACCGAGGAAAGCAATCTAATAGCTCGGTCAAGCATATTTTTCCCAATCCATTCAAATGTTCATACATCCAGCTATATGAACTAATCAAGGAAGAGGATTACTTCAAACCAACGATTCACGAGCTTGAGCCCATTGAAGAAAATCCATACTGCAAGCTGCACAAATGCCGACATCATGCCACAGAAGACTATCGGTACCTAAGGACTTACTGCCACCAACTCAAACTAGAAGGGCACCTGAATGACTTCTTAGATGAAGAATCAGCTGACCTCCGTCAAAAGTTTAATGACAAACGCAAGAGAACTGATAGCCCCTCAAAGACAAAAGGTACAATCAACATGATCATGGATACCCGTCCACCTGAATGGACTGCCCGAGCTAAACGACAGAAGGTAAATCATATACACCACACATTCCAACTCACTCATCAGGCTAGAATAACTAAGCGAGTGCAGGGAAAGAATGCACTAAGATTCTCTTATTTCGACTTGAAGAAGATGTGTCTACCACAAAACGACGCTCTCGTTGTCCACATCCGACTTGGGGGATGGACCACTAAGAGGGTCCTCATAGACCCAGGAAGCTCTTGTGATGTCTTGTTCAATAAAGCTTTCGCTCAAATGCTTATGCCCAACTCCGTCTTGCAAGCACCTAGCGTAACTCTTTTCGCATTCAACTTAACTGAGACTGCGGCAAAGGGACAGATTACCCTCCCCATCTCCACTGGGGAAAAAGAGGACGAGGTCATAGTAGAATGCTTCTTTTACGTCCTCGACGTTCCCACGCAATTCAACGCCATTCTAGGTCGGAAATGGATCCACAAAATGGGGGCTGTTCCACCCACCTATCATCAGGTCATAAAATTTCCTGGACCTAACGGCATAATGGAGCTCCGAGGTGACTAGATCGAGGCACATGGCTGCCACGCCATTCCTGAAGTCATACCCCTCCCCAACAAGGAAACCACCGAAAAGACAGTCGTTAGCTCTGAAAAGCTCACTGTCAACCAAATATCTGAAGCCGCTGAAGGCAAGGCCATCACTTAGCCAATATCTGAAGCCACTAAAGGCAAGGCCATCACTGAGCCAATATCTAAAGCCGCTGAAGGCAAGGCCATCACTGAGCCAATATCTAAAGTCGTTGAAGGCAAGGCCGTCATCGAGCCACTCGACCCTCCTACTATAGAGAAGGGTGAACAAGTTAACGTAGGCACTGAAACTAAGCCTACATTTGTTTATGTAGGGGCTAATTTAGATCCTATTGTAAAAGAGCAACTCGTTGCAACATTGGAAATGAATAAGAATATTTTTGCTTGGTCGTACACCGATATGCCAGGAATAGATACTAATATAGCATGTCACAAACTGAATGTCGACCCCACAAAAAGGCCAATTAAACAAAAAGCTCGGAAGTTGGCACCACACTTAGCAAAGGCTGTCAACACCGAAATCTAAAAGCTAATTGACGCCAAATTCATAAGGGAAGTCAAATATCCTGATTGGCTCGCAAACATCATCGCCGTTATGAAACCAAATGGCAAAGTACGGGTCTGCATAGACTTTACCGACCTCAACAAAGCATGTCCAAAAGACAGCTTTCCTTTACCACGAATAGACAAGCTCGTTGATGCCACTGCAGGTCAGGAGCTACTCTCAATGATGGATGGTTATTCGGGATATAATCAAATCAAGCTCGCGCAAAAAGATCAAGAGAAAAATGCATTCATCACAGAAAGAGGCACGTACTGCTATACTGTCATGCTTTTCGGATTACGTAATGCAGGAGCCACATATCAACGACTTGCAACACAAATGATCGAAGATATGATAGGCAACACTATGGAGGTATATGTGGACGACATGATCGTGGAAAGCAAACTCAAGTCATCTCACATAACCGACCTCGAGAGAACCTTCAAAAGACTACACGACTACAACATGAAGCTCAATCCGGAAAAATGTCTCTTTGGAGTTGCATCCGGTAAATTCCTTGCTTACCTTATTACGCAACGAGGAATAGAAGCCAATCCGGAAAAAATCAGAGCCATATTGGACATGCCGAGTCCATCAACGAAAAAACAAGTGCAGAAATTAAATGGAATGTTGGCCGCACTAAACAGATTCATTGCTCGTGCATCAGACAAACAAAGACCACTTTTGCAACTACTCAAGAAAGGCTCAAAGTATGAGTGGACAACAGAATGTCAACGATCATTTGACGAGTTAAAGCTCTACCTGGCAACTCCACCGATTATAACAGTACCTCAGCCTAAGGATGTACTTGAATTATATCTCGGCACCTCAGAACATGCAATCAGCGCCGTCCTCTTCAGAGATGAACAAGGTAACGAAAGACCTATTTATTTCATTAGTAAAACTTTATTACAATCTGAGCCCAGGTATTCTAGCCTTGAGAAAGTAGGATTAGTATTATTATTTGCTTCTCGAAAGTTAAAACCATATTTTTAGTCGCACAAAATTAGAGTTATAACCGATGCCCCCCTGAGGCAAGTATTGGAAAATAAAAACAAATCCAGTCGAATGGCCAAGTGGGCCCAAGAGCTTGGTGGCCATGAGCTCATTTTTACACCTCGGAATAGTAAAAAAGGGCAGGTCATAGCCGACCTCCTCGTTGATTATCCAATCGAGGATATAACTTGGGTACCCGAGGCAGAACTGTGCAATGACTCCCAACAAAAGAAACCTATGTGGAAAATATATGTTGATGGATCTGAAAATAACAATGGCGTTGGAATAGGGGTAACACTCATATCTTCTGAAAAAATCATACTTGAAAAGTCGATACGCCTGAACTTTGCGTCTTCCAATAATGATGCAGAATATGAAACTCTGGTAATTGGCTTACATATGGCAAAGGATCTAAACTTGCAAAAAAATTCAGATTTACAGCGACTCGCAATTGGTAGTAAGCCAATTACTTGGTGACTATGAGACTAGAGAGGAGACATTAAAGTTATACCTCCAACACACAAAGTACTTATTAAGTAACTTTGAAAAATGGGAAATCCAACATATTCCCTGAGATGACAACCGACATGCAGATAGCCTCGCCTACCTTGCATCTCAAATCGACATGGAGACAACTAGACAAATACATATTGAGGTAAGGAACAAGCCAGCATATGAGGACGAAATTCATCATGTCCATGAAATATCCGACTTCATTGACATAACTGAACAAGAAATTCAAGACTCGTGGATGGGCTCAATAATAAACTATCTCAATGGATTTTATCCAGACGACGAGGAAGAAATTAGAAAATTGGAATGAAAAACTAAGAGTTATTTGATCCTAGATGGAAGGCTGTATAGGAAGTCAGTTCGAGGACCCTACCTCAGATGCCTACCACCTAAGCAAGCTCAAATGATCTTAGCAGAAATCCACCAAGGAGAATATGGAAACCGTGCAGGGGTTCGTTCTCTAGCACAAAAGGCAAGAAATCAGGGTTACTTTTGGCCTTAGATGCAATCCGACTCGGAAATTTTTGTGCAACATTGCGACAAATGTCAGCGCTTTTTACCTTTAAAAAATCAACCACCGCGAGATCTGAAGACAATATCAAGCCCTTGGTCGTTTTCCATGTGGGGACTCGATATAGTAGGACCACTATCAAGAGACAAAACCAAGAAGCGCTTCCTCTTGGTGGCCATCGACTATTTTACAAAGTGGGTAGAGGCAATCCCACTTCGAAAAATTAGACACCAAGAAGTTAAGAATTTTAGCTGGAAATTCATAATCACTCGATTTGGTTTACCACATACACTTGTCACTGACAATGGTCAACAATTTTATGGACGTATAATAAAAGAGTTTTATTCGGATTTGAGGATCACTCACGCATTATCCACGCCGCGGTATGCACAAAGTAATGGCCAAGCTGAGGCCACTAACAAGACACTAATGAATACCCTAAAAAAAAGTTAGAAGCAAAATAGGAAAAATGGATACAAGATTTGGATAGTCCTATGGGCCTATAGAACGACTCCAAGAAGCTCGACAAGAGTGTCACCCTTTGCATTGTGCTATGGTACTGAAGCCGTTATACCAATCGAGTTAACCTATTTAACAACAAGGTCGGAATTCGTAGAGTCAACTGAAAATGAGAATCTCCTAGCACATGAGATGGATATGTTGGAGGAAAAAAGAGACAGAGCTATTATACAAACAGCTCGCTATCAACAAATATTAAAAATGAGTTATAACCAAAAGGTACGGTTAAGGAACTTCCGACTCGGAGATTTGGTCTTGAGGCAAACATTCCAGAATACTAAGATTGCTGGTGATGGAAAATTCAATCCCAACTGGGAAGGACCCTAAGTCATTCAGTCCGACTTGGGGAACGGAGCGTACAAACTAATCGATTACGAGGGGAACCAAGTCGATAGACCTTGGAACGGAAAGTATCTTAAGGCTTATATTCCCTAAAATCATAACATTGTACTTATGCTTCAATTCTATACTTAGAATATTTTAAACATAGATAAATATTTTGATAGACAAGTCAAATAGTTTCAGCAAATCTGGGATACTACACATTCAAGCTCAAAACAAAAGAAACGTAGGACCGACCTCAGTCGAAATTATCCCACTATTGTTTGTTACATCCAACACTTGTTTTCAAAACAACTAAATCTCACATCTCTCAAAAACAAAAGTTACATTTCACCCTCTGTGATCATATTCACACCCTCCTGAGTTTGCTGAACATCGACGTCAGTAGCTGCCACCTCGCCAGCGTTCACGAGCTCATCCACCATTCCATTAATCCTCTCCTGTTCAGCTAGCTGATCTGCCTCAAGGTGAGCTTGAGCCTCTAGACTTATCTGTTCATCATCAACCAAAGGGTCAAACTCGGCATCTAGCCCTTCCATCTTATCTTCCCGACATAAGCCTTTTCGCCGCCAATAGTATGCCATTTTCTGCCACCCAGTAATACTTTCTACCGAGGTGACATTGTCGGCTTCATACTTTTCATTTATATTCTTCAGCTCGGCTTCCAGCTCAACAACTTTTTTGTTGGCCTCCAGAATCTCATCAGTCAAGCCCTTCACCTTGCCTTCTTCTTTGCTCAACCGACTATGCACTATTCTCATCTCGGCTCTTTCAACAGCAAGCTCACCCCTAGCTTGCTTGGCCTCATTTTCCTTCTCATTTGCACGTTCAAGCAAAGCCATCCACTTGATATGAACAATGTTCATCTGAGACAATGGTTCATCACTTCAGTAAAATTGAAACACAAAAAGGGAAGACGAAAATAGCATGTTCAGCCAGAGTGCACACCTTGTACATAAACGAGCTCAGATATTTGAAGTCCTGCAGGATAGATCGCTCACAAACCCGAGCTCCATCAGCGTCCAAGGCCATCCGCTCCATCAGCGTGATGAACATGTCTTTGTCATCCCAAGCTGAATCGCTGGCCTTGACATAGGTATCCTTAAAAGGGAAGACAAGCGCAAAGTGCTCCTCAGTAGGTCAGACTGGAGCAGCGTTATCACAAGCCTGAATAGCCTTCAGCTTCTGTTGCTTCTCCTTTAGAGCTTGAGCTCGTTCAGCTTCTTTCTCCCTTCCGAGTCTTTCGACATCACTTAGGATGGTCACACCTGGTGAAGCCACAGATACCGACTTTGAATTCTTCTTCTTCCTTGAAGATTCCATGTCCAAGGTTCCACGACAAAATTGACTACTAGGGGGACGAGGAACCGGTTTCGGAGGCATTGGTAGAGGAGCTACAACTTCGATTGGCAAATCACCAGGTCAGGCAACAACTACACTTGCAACAGCCTCAGCAACTGGAAGTTCTGTTTTCTTCATTGACTTCTTAGCCTTGGAAGTAGAAGGTTCAGCCAACTCGACATCAACAGCCGCTCTTTTCGACTTTGGATCTCGGAAAAGATGAGCCAGGTGAGGAAGAATTTCACGCTTACGCTCCCACATCTTCCTAGCAAACTTCAGGATGTTACTTCGGATGAGGTGATCGTCGATCTTCTGATTGTAATCTAGAGTATGATCTATATCACCTAACAAGAACAAGTCAGAAAACATTTATATAAAGAAAAGGCACATAAAGAAGCTACCACAGACAAAAGCCAGACGAGCTCGGTACCTATCTTAGGTATGCGCATATGTTTGAGATATGCACTAGGTCTACAAAAGGAACCCCTAATTCTATATACATCGGACTTTTTCCAATTATCATTTGAGCTTGGTGCACTATACAGCTCGTGGGGTCCATGCTCGGGCCTCCTATTCAATGAAAATGAAAAATTGGGAGTCCGACCCTGCACGCACGTGAAGTAGGCAACCACGTCGGCTTGATGCATAATTGTCAAGCTTGTTCAACTCCTCAAATATTAGCATAATCCTCCGGAAGCTACTATTCATCATAAGTTGGGTTTTGTCATAGTGATTTAGAACGTCACATACAAATTTGGAAAAGGGAAGTCACATCCCAGCTCGGAGCTGACCCTCGCATATTAAAATTGACGTGTCATCTCCACCAAAGTTGAATAATCTACTATCTACCCTATACATTTCTAGATCTCGGATTTTAATATTGTAAGCTGCCTTAATCTTGGGAAAGGCCTTCCGAGCGAGCTCAATAGCCATTTCGTGTCGACTACTAACATCATCATCCACTGAATTGTCAGCTCGGCTAGTGCTAGCCTCGGTCTCACTAATATTTTCATGGCTACTAACATCATCATCTACTGAATTGTCAGCTCGGCTAGTGCTAGCCTCGGTCTCACTAATGTTTTCATCTATGTAGTCTTCTTCTGCACTCATCTCCTACGATTACGAGAAGCTCACAGATCTCAAACAACAATAAAGAACAACAATGGCGGAAAAGTAAAACAAAGCAAGCACAAAGAGGCACAAACCAGTTTTAAGGAAAAGAATATGATAACTCACAGTAAATAAAGCTCAAGGAACAGAATATGGCAATAACAATTAAAGGAAGATAGCCAGACTCACCGGAGAGCACAGAACAATCAAACAAAAGACAGAAAGAAGAAGAGAAAGCAAAGAAGAAGGTTACTTGTGCAAATGAGTGACTGATTCCTTAAAAGGCTAAGTGTAAACCTTTGGTCTTTTCGGCCACTTACAAGTAAGGTTTTATATAAAAACCCGTGCTAAATCTCAACCACACATCCATCACAGCATTAACGGTCAGATATCGATCTCAAAACCTAACCGCTTGACTATTCACTTTCCTGTACTGATAACACACGCATCTCGAGGAACAATCATACCTCTACTTCTCGAAACCCTAACCTATTGTTCAATGCAGCACGCAATGGAATCTTGACTCCTAAAAAACCATTACGTTTAACAACCGAGTTCCTCTCTACTTATTTTTCATTCACTCTAAAGAAAATTCTTCTTTCTTTAGCCCAAATGAAAAGGGGCTATGTATATACCCATTACCGAGCTCTCTCTTACTCGGATTTCTAAATACCGACTTAGCACTTATTTCATCCGACTCGAAAAAGTTATATCTGATATGCTCCCCTTTACTCGCAAAGCCTACTTGGATACAAAACCTTCCGAGTTTATCCGACTTGGGGCTAACTCACTTTTATTCCAAGTTCAGTATTCCATAATCAAATATCTTTTCAGTTACATATCTTTCTCATTAAAATCACCAGATATTCGCTTATCCGTTGATCCTACCATTAAGCCATTAATTGCTAGCCCACCTATAAAAGGAACTACATTTGGCTTGATTCTAGATCGACCCCTGTCCAGTTACGTAGGCAACTATCATCGCTCTGATAGCTCATCCACTTCCAAAAAACTCAAACCTCTCCCCTCCAATCATCTTCTCCAACTTTCCGTTCTCAAACGTCAACAACATTTACAAAGATTATCATTTCTACATGTCCAAACAAGTTTTATTCTCCCTCTTTATGCATCCTTATAATTCCAACCAGCTTTGCTTTCTTGAAAGATCTTTTAGAACCTTCAACATCAACAACTACAAATGGGTTTATAAGATCATGTATGAATTATACCTAAAGAGTCGAATAAGATCAACATCGGTCTTGTAAAAATCAGGATTCAGATAGTTTGCAATCTCATCTTCATTGACACAATCATAATCTGCAATATCCGTTGATACCCAAATTATAGGGGATCCCTCCTCGTAACCAGATATTGCCCATTGCTCTATATGCCCGAACTCTTCACATCTAACACCCTTTTCCTTTTTTTCCGAACTTTCATCGAGTGACAAAATTACTCCAATAATACAAATATCGTCTGTTTCTAACATCTCAATAGGTTTTGGAATCCCATCGACATTATGACAATGAAATTAAATATGTTTTTCTATTTGCTCGAGGATCATCAGCCCCAGAAGTCAAGTGTACAACACTTATTTCTTCCTCAACAACAGTAGATTCAGAAAAATGTGTAGAAAAGTGACATGTGGAGGTTACATGTAATGGATTCCTATTAGGAATCGGTTTTCTTATTTGGCAACAATTGTGGTGGAATTCTAAGAAAGATTCAATAAGGCTTTCTAATCTATTAGAAATCTAAGTTGTTGTTGATTTAGGAATTGGGTTACCAATTAGATTAACCAAAGAGGTTATAAATATTGGTGTTGTGTAACCATACGAATTGGGAGCACATAAGAAAGTATGAGTGAGGGAGATTTGTGAGAAAACCTAAACTAAGGTTTCATTAGTTATTGTGTAGTTCACTTCTCAATTATCAATAAAGCTCTCTCTCTTTGTCCCGTGGATGTAAGCATATTGTCGAACCACGTATATTATTGTATTTTCGTATTTTTTCTTTAGTTTACATCTTTTGTGTTTGTTTCTTCATTAATCATATCAAGATCCTGTGTATTTATCATAACAAATTGGTATCAAGAGCCGAAGGTTATTCCTTTGGGTTGAAGACGGGATTTTGGAACGATTTTGTTGGGTTTTAGGAATATGTCCAGATTCGACACCCTCTAGTAAAACGACTATACCTTTGTGCTCGGATATTGAAACGACGATCCGTTTTTTGGGTTGAAAAATAGACTCTTCAGGCTTTCTTACAGTATATGGTAAGTTCTGTGGTTCGAAGTATTCTGTTCTCAGTATTTCGTTGAAGTTGACGGTTCCGATTTTCTTAGTTTGTTGAAAATCCAATCTTGGGTTTTTTTTAGTGGTATTGATTATTGAAGAGAAGATGGCTGATTCGAATTTTCGAATTCTAGCAGTAAGGACACAAAGGTGCATGGATTTGATATTATCAAATTCAATAAGAAGAATAACTTCACATCGTGGTAAACAGATGTGAAAGATATTCTTGTTACTATGAAACAGATCAAAGCCCTAAAGGGGAAACCTGAAACGGTAAAGTTGCCAACAGGTTGGACGAATGATTATTGAAAAGAGTTTGATCAACGGGCCTGCAGTATGATTAGGTTATGTTTGACGAGGGATATCACACACAAGTTTGTCGGTGAAACCTCGTCAAAGGAGTTATGGGAGAAGTTAGAGAAGCTCTATCTTAGTAAGGATTTGACGTCAGAACTCTATCTAAAGAGACATTTGCATTTGACAAGATTTACACCTGGTAAGTCTGTGATTGATCATATTAATGATTTTAATAAGATTTGTTCTGATTTAGCAAACATTGATGTGTAACTACCTGATGGTGAGAAAGCCATAATTTTATTATGTTCATTACCATCTTCGTGGGAAGCAACAGTTGATTATTTTATTGCAAACAAAAAGACCACAAAGCAGTTGATCTATGATGATGTTGTTTCGATGTTACAATCCAAAGCCATTAGAAAAAAGGAAGCTGGTGATGAAGTTCAGGCTGAGGGTATGTATGTTAGAGGTTGATCATCACATAGAGGTTCGTCCAGTTCTAAAAGTCGCTCTAAATCTCGGAAGAGAGATTTGTAGGATGTTGAGTGTTATTATTATCATAACATGGGTCATTATAGTAAAGATTGTCCTAAGGTTAAGGCTAAAGAAGAGAAGAAGAAGAAATCTAATCTGAACACTGAAGTTGCTAACATTGCTCAAAGTAGTGATGAGGTAGCAAAGTATTGGAGACAATGAGGATGAAGTGTTAACAGTTACATCAAATAGCTATTTAGCTGCTTCGTATCATATGTGTCCCGATAGGGAGTCTTTCACAACTTACAGATAAGTAAATGGTGGTAAAGTCTTTATGGGCAATTCGAATGCCTGCAAGACAGTTGGTGTTGGTACAGTACGAATCAAGGCACATGATGGAGCTGTAAGAATCTTGACAGAAGTCAGGCAAGTTCCTGATTCGATAAAGGGTTTGATTTCATTAGGTGTACTTGAAGATAGTGGTTTCAAGTTTACCGGTGAGAATGGTCTCTTGAAGGTTTACTATGATGACAGGTTATATTTGATGGGCGAAAGACATGGAAACTTATATTTTTTTATTGGAGATATAGTTTCAGGTGGAGTTATGGCAATGGTTTCTCAAGCGGTTGATGAGAAACAATTAACTTCTACTCAGTTATGGCATATGCGTCTACGACATATGAGTGAAAAAGGTTTGTCTATATTGGGTAAAAAGGGTTTGCTTGGTGGCCAGAAAACTTGCAAGCTCGATTTTTGTGAGCATTGTGTACTTGGCAAACACTGCAGAGTTCGTTTTGTTACCGCTGTTCACCGCACTATAGGTACTTTAGATTATATACATTCAGATGTATGGGGTCCCTCTAGAACAGTTTCTAAGGGAGGAGCAAGGTGGTTTGTGATCTTTATCGATGATTTCTCGCGGAGAGTTTGGTTGTACACCATGAAGCACAAAAATGAAGTCACCGATTTGCTTAAAAAGTGCAAAGTTATGGTTGAAAAACAGACTGGTCGTGTTGTGAAAAGGATACGTTCTGACAATGGTGGAGAATACACTGAAAACCCATTGAAAGTTTATTGTGTAGAACAAGGTATCGTTAGACATTTCACAGTGAAAGGTACACCACAACAGAATGGGGTAGCTGAGCGTATGAATCGCACACTACTAGAGAAAGAACGGTGCATATTATCCAATGCAGGTTTGGGTAAGGTATGGTGGGCTGAAACAGTAAATACGGTGTGCTATCTCGTGAATCGATCACCATCTACAGCCATTGATTGTAAGACACCTATGGAAGTTTGGTCTGGTACACCTCCTGATTATTCAGATTTGAAGGTGTTTGGTTGTCCTGTTTATTTTCATATCAGAGAAGATAAGTTAGGAGTCAGGGCCAAGAAAGCTATTTTCTTGGGATATCCACAAGGTATTAAGGGTTATCGTTTATGGTGCCCAGAGTTGAATAAATTCCAGATAAGTCGTGATGTGACCTTTAATGAGAAAGCAATGCTTGATTCAAAAAGGTTCACAGGTTGGGACTCTCAACATGAGGGTGATGATAATGACAGTGATGGTGACGATACCATGCAGGTGGAGCATAATATTCCATATTCATCTACAATAGATAAAGAGGTGACTGTTGTACAGGTACCTACAAGTTCAGAGGTTACACAGGTAACTACAGACACATATCAAGACACAAAGAGTGTAGATGATGAGATTGAAGAGGAGGTTCCTCTTGAAGATACTTTACAGCAGCAACAATTAGAGTAGCAACTTGAGTGGCCATCTTTAGCATCTCAACGTGAACCACGTTTGAGAAAAGCACCAGTTCGACTTGGTTTTGAGGATAGTGCATTTTTTGCATTATCAGTATTTTGTGATGATGAGCCTTCTACCTTTAAGGGGGCAATGAGGAATTCTCATTCTCATGAATGGAAGTCAGCGATGGATGAAGAGATAAAATCTCTTCACAAGAACAATACTTGGGAACTTGTAAAGTTGCCTAAAGGTCAGAAGTCGATTGGTTGCAAGTGGGTTTTCACAGTGAAAGATGGTATTCTAGACTCCAAGGGTACAACTAGTGGTGTACGTTACAAGGCAAGATTAATGGCTAAAGGATATGCACAAACAGAAGGTGTGGATTATAATGAAGTTTTCTCCTCGGTTGTTAAAGACACTTCCATCTGAGTCTTGTAGCTTTGGTGACACAGTTTGATTTAGAGCTCGAGCAACTAGATGTCAAAACTGCTTTCTTGCATGGAGATTTAGAGGAGGACATATATATGTTACAGCCCGACAGTTATAAAGTTGTTTGTAAGGAAAACTATGTGTGCAAACTAATGAAGTCCTTATATGGATTGAGGCAAACACCACAACAGTGTTATAAGAAGTTTGACACATTTATGTTGAAGCAGGGGTACTCTAGAAGTGAATATGATCTGTGTGTCTATTTCATAAAGCTTCAAGATGGGTCCGCTATATTTCTCTTACTCTATGTGGATGACGTGTTTGTAGCTGCAAAGAGCAAGTCATGTATTGTTTCTTTGAAAAAACAATTGAGTAAAGAGTTTGAGAATAAAGTTTTAGGAGAGTTGTTCACTAAGATGGTTTTCGGGGTCAAGTTTAGGCATTGCCTTAACTTGATCAATCTCTCCAAATGTTGAGGCCCTTCGGGGTAGTGGCCCTTATGGGCGTGTGGGGGCAAAGATGAGATGCTGCTTGTGTGGTGCATGAGAAGTATGTATGTTTTTATTATGGTCGGCTCAGTTTTGTACAATCTTCGTCGAGGTGGAGAATTGTAGAATAGTGACATGTGGAGGTTACATGTAATGGATTCCTATTAGGAATCAGTTTTCTTATTTGGCAACAAGTGTGGTGGAATTCTAAGAAGGATTCAATAAGGCTTTTTAATCCATTAAAAATCTAAATTGTTGTTGATTTAGGAATTGGGTTACCAATTGGATTGACCAAAGAGGTTATAAATATTGGTGTTGTGTAACCATAAGAATTGGGAGCATATAAGAAAGTATGAGTGAGGGAGATTTGTGAGGAAACCTAAACTAAGGTTTCATTAGTTATTGTGTAGTTCACTTCTCAATTATCAATAAATCTATCTCTCTTTGTCCCGTGGATGTAGGCATATTGCCGAACCACGTATATTATTGTGTTTCCGTATTTCTGCTTTAGTTTACATCTTTTGTGTTTGTTTCTTCATTATCATATCAAGATCCTGTGTGTTTATTATAACAAAATGAATTGGGTTGTTCTTGGAATTCTAACTTGCGGCAGCTTGTTTTGGCATTTTGCAAGAATAAAAAGACTCTTCGTTGGTTTTTTTTTCTTGGATCCATTGCTTTTCTTCTTTTTAAGTAGTTGTTGCTTGCTCATCAATGTTCATTTTGTCAACAATACAAGGGACAATCTTCGGTCTACCTTTTCCTTTGCTCTTCATTCCTAAGCAATGTATAGAAGTGTGATGGTATATCAAATACAAAACAAAACTCTTGGGAGAAAAACAAAACAAATGAAAAACAAGAATGTTATGAGCATAACAAACACAGATAGATGTGCAAGAAAATAAATATAATGGTAGGTTTATGTAAGAATTACTTAAGACTAATATAATTGGAAGCTTTTTATGCAACCACGATAAAGTACGATGGATGGTAGGTACGTAAATTATCGAGTATTTTGTTTAGGAAAGAGATATTGCAAGTCGGAAATATGATAGGACATGTTCACAACAAGCCGGAAGATCGAAGTACCTAAAAGATCCGTGAAGGACTAGCAAGGTTTGGTTCACAACATGTCGCGGGGTGGCGAATTTGACTCGCGTGGTGGCGAGTTGACCAACAGCTTTCGACTGCTCCTCTGCTGCGTTGACTTGTGTACTGCTTCTTGTGTTCTCTGAATCTGTCCAATCCCAAATATATAGTACGTATTCCTTAAACAATAATTAAATTCAAAATTAGTTTATTTTACTATCAAAATTAAATAAAAATAAATATATAAAATGAAAGAGCGGGTAGGTAAGCAAGATGGGATTTTTTAGTTCCCGGTAACATTCTCTTTCGTTGTTGAAAAGAGTGGCAACGTCGCCAAATTGTTGTAATAGTATTGGGTGTGGTGGGAGATGGAACGATGTTGATGTAGAAACGAATTATGGATGAAGTGAAGTTGTCATTGACTCAATACTATTATAACAATAATCGTTCCAAAGATTCGAGTATAGCTGTAAAGAAGGTATCAATCCACTCTAAACAATAAGAAAGAAAGAATACTACCAAGGAGAGATGTCAAAATATTTTGTAGAGCTTATATTTAAACTAAATTAATTATTTCTAATCTAATACAAATACTAAAATGGAGTAAGATCAATAAAGGGAATAGGGGACATGTTCACCTCATGAATCCCCCATGACATTAATCTAATTAATATACTTGTTCTTAGCTACTCACCTATCAACTATTGTAGCTCCCTAGCTATTGCGTCTAATTATTTTACTTGAGATGCATGAATGGAGTGGATGAAACCCAAAGTGAGATTCCACTAAGTAATAAATTATATAATTCCACCCATGCAAGCATATGTAAGTCATCTTCTAAGCAATCCAAATTTATATTGAAACCCTATTATGTACTCACTTCTCAGGTATTATAAGTATTAACCATGTAGTCATGGTAGAGATACAAGAACAAAAATGATGAACTACACATATTACTTCTCTCTTTCGATACGACAACATGCAAGTATTATTATTACTTCTTGTATGAAAACGATTCAATGAAAAATAAGCATAAAAACTATATTAAAAATCATATGTTCGTAAATGGAGGCTACTTATCCCCTAAGGGTTTATCCTTCCATTGATGAAGAACAAGTCATCATCAATAAGAAGAACACACCTTTATTACTCTTAAACCTTAAAACCCTAATTACAACTTGCGTAAGAAATTAATGCTTTAAGAAAAGAGTTCTCAAGAGTTTAATTCAAAAGATACAAGGTGTTATTCAAAATCCTAGTTCTCTAGAGTATACATAGAGTTTGGCCATGCAAGAATGCCTAAATAAGTCAAGTTGGTCATAGGAAAGAAGTAGGTCGGTGAGGGGCCCATTACCTTCAAGTCAGCACAACCCTGAGCAATATTGGACCTGGCTAACTCGGGGGAGGCGAGTAGCAGTTGCGGGGTGGCGAGTTAACTGTAGACGTATAGAGTGTAAATATTATGAACTACAATGGTTGTGTGAAATAAATAAAGATGATATTAGCATGACAAAAAGTAATAATGGGACAATGATTGGTTAAATGATTGGGCTATGGTTTGAATACAATTGGGCTCAATGGATCTCACGGATCTAGAGATCTAGAACTAGTATGGACCATTCGATTTTTCATATTTCTTTACCCTAGAAACTTTTTGGTTGTTTTCTTTCAATGAGCCGTCACATCAAAGAGAGAGAAGTGAAGAAAGAATTAATGGAGAGAAATTGACTAGAAGAGGAAGAGAGAGATTGAAAGATAAAAAGAGAAAGAATTGTTGTGTGCGGGTTCTAGAGTGGTTCTCCTTGGTAAAGGTGAGTGACATACACCTTGGATTTCTTATTACTTTATTTTTGGTTTTTTTCTTTGGGTTTTAATCTTGGTAAAGTAAAAGTAGTAATTGTTTGAGTCATAGGTGAAAACATCAAAAATTTCAGGCGAATATTCACGAATTTTTCTGTATTTTCGGAATTCGGAGCGGTACGACATACAGATATAATACGAAACAAAACCCTCCCCATTCTGACCCAATAAATTCGGATATTAACGAAAAACTCGAAAAATAGGAAATTTATGAAAAATTCGGAATCTATAGGTTGTCTTCCCCAAATTTCAAGGTCTGTAAAAACCACCATACATTTTGGGCCCGTTCGGGAAAGAGGTGAAAATGTATTTCGTAGCTTCCCAAAAGTAGGAAAGCAGGAAGCTTGTTCGGTGATTACACAAATTAAATTAAAAAGTAATTCTTAAAAAGTAATTCTTCAAAAGTTAAGAAAGACATTTTATGGTAAGTTTCAGTTTTAAGCTTTCTCCCTTTTACTTTCTTATTCCAGACAATAACTTATAAGGAAATTCCTTCTAAAAAATTTTGAGTTGTCGAACGGGCTCTTTGTCTCCAAGTTTCAATGATTCTTACAGTATTTTATAACTTATTGTTTTCTCTATACTTGCAATTTCAAATTTTAATACCCAAATTCATATATAAATGCGTCCCATATATTAAAAAGGAGTGTGTTTAAATTAAAACGCATGTCTTTCTTTAGATGATAATGGCCATATAATTAAAAGGGGGTGTGTTTATATATTTTATTGTTGAATTATAAGTTTATACATTGAAAGAAGGAGAAAAACATGATATTAGCAGAAAACCTCCCCATTCAGCCGAATTTTTCGGAATATTCGGGCAATATTTCGCCAGAAGAATATTTGCCAAACCTCAACATTTCAACACTGACTTTAGGATATTCGTGGAATAATCCGGTTTATCACGAATCGGATATTCGAGATTATTCGATATTTTCACCTATGGTTTGAATTGCTTTTGGTGAAAAAGCTCTTGAAATACGTGTATGTAAGAGAGTACAGTACATTGTGAGTGGACTTTATTTTGGTTATAGTATTTCCAAATGATTGAGATATATGCTTTTGATTTGGTTTGGTATGGTTACTGGTTGTTTTAAATTTCTATAAAGATTAAATTGATTTCGAAATGGTGACCCTCGTTGTGTTCTTTTGCAACTTGGGGTACGTCTCGGTCGGGCGTAGAGGAGGAGCGTTGGATTAGAAGTGATGGGACTTGAGCTGGAGTTGGACTTTCGAAGTGAGGTAATTAACATGATTAAAGTTTTTATTATTGATCCTTTGTAGTCTACTTCTTTGAATGTTTTTGCCTATCTGAATCCCATGTGGGACCGAATCGTTCCTGTCCTGGCTTTTGGTTGATGAATATTTGCTATTTATTTGGCAAATATTCATTTATCAAAATCGGGGCATGACACGTCTGCTCCGCTTCCTTCATGGATCATGGTACTTCTGTCATATTGGACTTTGGTTCAGTGGAAAATACTCCTCTGAGCTTGATACAGTTGTGGCTTCCTTTTTGGCTTCAGAGTCTTCTTTCTATTGGACTTGGACTTTCGTTTTGATGCAGTGAAAAAGGGTTCACGTCGAGTGATGTCGAATATGTTTAGAATCCATGTCGAATTATGTATGAATTTGGTGAGCTCGGGGTGAAGTCGAGTAAAAAGGGTTTCACCATGTTTCAGGTCGATGGTCTGAATTAGATAAATGCTTGAAAAAGTGGTCTTTTGATGAGCTTGAGGGAGCTCAATTATAAGGGTATACACAATCACCAAAACTACCTGAAAACATACACACAAATAATGCAAGAATATAAATAAAAATCACTATAATAACAAATTGGAAAAACGATCTCAGGAAAACGTTGTAGAACCAAACCTATTTATGTATCACAATTGCAATCCTACCCAACACAACAACTAAAGCAATCCTAAATAAAACCAAAAATTTGTTTCACGTGACTAGCATGTGAGTGAAGGCATCCATATTTTCTTAATGACCAGACTACCCTTTCATGTGACTAGCATGTGAGAAACCTTTTAACTAAAAAACCAAAAATTAGTTGTTTGTAAACCTGCAAAATTAGTTTATGGTCCTCCTTTCTCATATTTCGTTTCAATTATAGTCCCCTGTAAAAAATAATGGAAATAACCATGGAAGTTATCTTACCTTAGTTGGAGTGAAGTAGAACATGTAACCACCATCCATGGAACCTCTAGAAGTTTATTCTCTTGTGTTTACAAGTGAATATGACAATCAAGTGAAGAAAATTCTACACATTCAATGGGTGGTGGTTACATGTTCAAGTTCAATCCGGTAAGATAATTTCCATGGTTATTTCCATTACTGTTTACAGGGACTATATTTAAAACGAAATATAAAAATGACTATAAATTAATTTTGCATATTTACAAACAACTACATTGTATTTTTTGAGTTTTAAGTTTTGTCATGTGCTAGTCACGTGAAAGAGTAGTTTGGTCATTAAGAAAATATGGATGCCTTGACTCTAGTCAAATAGATTGACTAATCGATAGTGAAGTGATAGAAAAGAGACCATTTAGTAATAAATAATAAAGATTGGACCAAATGCTAATTACCCACCTTCTAGAGGGACAAAATACAAAATAACCCAAAAACAAAACATGTAATACAGTTATCAACTACTAGTGTTTGCTGATTAATACAATCATCAAATATTTGTAGAGACTAGTGTTTGTTGATTAATATAGTCATCAACTAATAGTGGATTTGATTAACATATTAAAAACTAATAGTGGAGTTGATTAACATATTAATCAATTATTTTTAAAGTTGATTAATATTCATCAACTAATAGTGGAGTTGATTAACATATTAATCAACACTGTTAGGAAACCAATACTATATTTCTATTTATTTGGTTATTTATTTAATTAAGAAGTCTAGGTTAAGTAGGTGTCTTGCTTTCTTCTATATAAAGATTATTATTGTAATTAAATTATTAAGCAAAGTAATATAATATGAAGGTTTAGGTAGTTCGATCTCTAATCAAAAGATCGTAGTTTGATCTCCAATCAAAGGATCAATCTTAGGGTTCTCTATCAATCTTGGTATATGATCTTATCATCTGGTATCAAAACGGTTTCAATCCGAGGTAATTTTTTTTTCACTATATTTGTTTCACCAAAACTCACCCCACCACCCGTTTGCACTCTCATCTTAGATTTCAATCTGTGTGAACAAAAAATAAAAAATAAAAAAATAAAACAAACAAACAAACGTGCTTGCCTCCCTGGTTTTGCTCTTTACAAACAATTGATTTCTTTTCCCATCGAGTCCAGTGTCCATAGTTGCACGTGGTTGCATACCCCCTTTCAATTCTGTTTTCTTTTATTGATTTCTTCTAGTTGAAGTCAAGTTGTTAAAAAAAAAAAAGGTTAACAGTTGTTTTCTGTATTCTTGTGTCAATTAGTTTACATTCAGTAGCATATCAAGCCATTAAATTCTTTGTTCGCTAATCCTTGTCAACATAGTTTCCAACCGATTTTTTCATAAATTAACCTGGTGAAAGCCAAGGAAGTTAGTGATCGAGTCGATGCTTTTGAAACACGTTTTGAAGAAGTCACAACTACTCCTAAACGTGAATTGTTTGATAAACTCGAGGCTAACATCGCTGCATTCAAAAATCTTATTTTATCGAATCTTCCAAACCAAAGCAATGTTGGTCCAAATAACAATGCGGCTTCCCATGATCCTCCACTTTCAGAACAACCTCTTGGTCCTGCTTTATTGCCTCCAGTTGTTCAACAACCCAATTTGGTTCAACAAGGTCGAGTAGCACATTCTGGAGTACAGTTTCAAGGAAGGACACTTCGTATTGATTTTTCAAAATTTGAAGGTGTTGATCCAGAAGATTAGCTTTTTCGTGTAGAACAATATCAGGTATTGCATAGTATTTCTGATGAACAATTGGTTTCTATTTCATCTATTCACTTAACAGGTGATACTATTGCTTGGCACCATTGGATTCGTCATTCTGTTGGTGTCTTAAGTTGGCCAAGTTTTTCTCGTGCTTTTTGTATTTGTTTTGGATCGCGTGAACATCGAGATCCTTGTGGTTCTCTTTCCAAACTTGAACAAGCAGGTTCTGTTCGTGATTTTCAACGAGATTTTGAGTGACTTGCTAATCTGGTTCCTAGTCTTCCAGAAGCACATCTCATTAGCATGTTTATATCTGGGTTGCGTAATGATATTAAAGCTGGTTTACGTACTCTTCGACCTACTATGTTAACAGAGGCTTTTGATATGGCTCTTGCTAAGGAGGAGGAATTTAATGCTATCCAAGAATTCTCAAAACAAAATTTTGTTAGTTTTTCAATTTTCAAATCTTCAAATAGCCTTCCGGAACAAGCATCATCTACACCAAAGGTTCATCATTTATCCTGGGTTGAACAGCAAGAGCGCCGCAGTAAATGTTTATGTTTCAATTGTGATGAAGTTTTCAAGCCCGGACTCAAGTTTTAATTTTGGAGGCTGAACCATCTACTTTAGTTGCTTCTTTTTCAACACGTTCAGCGGTCACATGAGTTGTACTTTCGACTTGAGGACAAACCGAATTTCAAGAGCGGTGGTATGTTAGATAACTAGTACTATATTTCTATTTATTTGGTTATTTATTTAATTAGGAAGTCTAGGTTTAGTAGATGTCTTGCTTTCTCCTATATAAAGACTATTATTGTAATTGAATTATTAAGCAAAGTAATATAATATTAAGGTTTATGTAGTTCGATCTCTAATCAAAAGATGAAAAAGGTGGTTTGATCTCCAATCAAAAGATCAATCTTAGGGTTCTCTATCAATCTTGGTATAGGATCCTATCAAACACCAAAACAAGATTTTACTAACACATCCCTTTTGTTTGTTGTAACCTATGCTGTCAGGGGGGCCGCCTAAGCGCCGCTCAGCGCCGCCTAGGCGCTATTTCTGAAAGGGGACGCTCGGGCCGCCTGGGCGGCGCTCAGGTCCAACGCTCTGTTCAGAGCGGCCCATATAAACGCGCTCAAGGGCGGCCCAAACCTAAAAAAGCCCATATAAAAGTTAAGAAAAAAAAAAAATCTCTGGTCTCTCTCTTTTCGTCTCTCCTACAGCGGCTATTTCGCTGCACTTCTAAGTTTCTTCTAATCTTCTTTTAAGTTTCTTCTAATCTTCTCAAATCAAATCCATATAAGTTAAATCCAAATCTAATTTTCTTCTTCTTTTAATTTTTTTCAAATCAAATTCAAATTCTTCTTTTAATTTTTTCAAATCAAATTCAAATTCTTCTTTTAATTGTTAGTAAACAGTGTTTAGAGAGTTGCAGACTGCAAATTTGCAGTTTACAGTATAGAAAATATTCAGGGAACAAAATATTATTAGTAACCATCACATCTGATCGGAGCGTCGCCTAAGCGGTGGAGGCGGTCTTCAGAAACTTGGGAGCCTGGCGCTTCGCTCCGCCCTTGACAGCATAGGTTGTATCGGCATGGCGTTACAAGTCTTGTAACAGTACTTTACTATTAGTATTGCTGAAATTTTGTTAGTATCAAATATTGAATTAATTTATATATTTATAAATATTAAGTAACGGTAAAGTAGTGTTACTAACCGGCGAAAATTCAGCACATTATTATCATGTGCTAATTGCAAAGGCGTTAATTGGTTTATAAACTAAAAGCTCAGTTGATTTTCACGATCCCTACTCTCCCTCTCTTCACACTTCTATCTTCTCTCTCAAATCAAGAATGCGATTACAGATTTTTGAGATTCCATCTCCCAAATCGGTTAAACATGGTTAGTATCTTCTCATCTCTCTCTCTCTCTCTCTCTCTCTCTCTCTCTCTCTCTCTCTCTCTCTCTCTCTCTCTCTCTCTATTTACTTTTTCAAACAATTTTCAATTAGGGTTTCTGTGATCTAAACTCAGATTCATTTTTGCAATTCAAAAATTATGTTTATTGTACTTTGTTTTTTTTTTGTTTCCTTGTGTTGGAGATTACAATTATGCATTGATTTGGGGAGATGTGTATAAATGTGATGTTCATATGGTTTTTTCTCTTTCTGACTGCTAGTTACACAAGTTTTTGTTAAAACCACGTGAGAAGCGAAGGAAGAGGTGCCGAGACTGCGGAAGAAACTTATGTTGTAATTATTTTTGGTTTTGTGAACAACTTGAAATTTCATGTAGATATTCACTAGCCTTGTAATTAACTTTTATATTTTTGAAAATGCTAGTGATAAAGTTAAGGAGAAAACTCAAGCTCACATAATCGAGCTCGAGGTGCTCTCTATGTTCAAGCAGGGAGGGAATATGTTCGTCATGTTTCAGCCCTGGTGAAAAGTTGTATTAATTTGTTAAAGCTAGCCCATTTTTCAACGACTTCAGAAAGTTGTGGTCCTAACACCATAATATTTATTTAACCTCAAGATCATGATACATATTTGGGGACAAGGATCCAAACAAATCTATTGTATGGTATGGTTTGATATGTAAACTTTACTGCTCACCCCGAAGTTTTGTTTTTATTCTATTATCTGATTAAGATCTCTTTTGTTGGAAGGTATTTTGTTCATACATTGAAGGTTTCATTGTGTATGATATTCAGACAAAGCCATGGGCCAATTTGGCTGGAATCTTTGAAACTTTGGTCTGTTACCTTTAGTCTTGATTTCTTTCTTTGCTTACTTTTTTATTATTTACTTATAATTGTAGAGAAGGATAAAGGTAGTTGGTTTCTTTATCTGAGGTGATCAAGGTTAAACACATGGCATTTTTAAACCTCATATGACGTATGCAGTTGTTTTAGGTTAACATTTTGTTGTTACCTGTGTATGTTAAAATGAATTCTTTGATTAAATTTAAACCCATGGTTGGCATGCATAATTTTGGAAAAATTACGAGATTTTGTTATACTTTTTGTGTTTTTTTTTTAATCTTGGTAGAAACCACTGATTCTTATTCAGTGGAGAATTAGGCAAGATGCTTAACTATTTGTATCTGATGTATGTGACACTCGTGGTTGATACCTTTTTCTGTTATTTTGATACATATTTTTTGTTAGGATCAAATTCTAGAATCTAGCATTATATTGTAACATATCTGGTGTGATTTAAGTTTCTTCATTTTCTTTTCCATTTAGTGCTAGTGTATGACTTGATAATAATTTGAAATGGAAGCAGTTTTCTGATTGCATTTGTACCATTTTTTTTTTGCTAAAATATCATACATTGTAGGAAGAGGTAAAATTTATTTGGATATGCCTACCTTAATCATTTTGAGAGGTTGTTTTAATAATTATTGCTTGTGTGCAAATAATTTTGTTTGAGGGGTAGTTTGATGTGTGTGAGGGTTAGCATTTTGTTTGAGGGGTAGCTTGATGAAGTTACCCCATTTATTTGTTATTGATTTAATTTCTTATATAATTGGAACATATAAGTGTTGGGAAAAGAGTTTGTTACAGTTCAAAACACAAAAAGCTTCACAAATTTTCAGACTGCTAGTAAGTTTTCTTAATCTTAGCTTTTTAATGGCTTAAGTTTTTATTTTTTATTTTTTGGATGATCTAGGTCATTCATCTTGATAAATGACAATTTTTACTTTCAATGTGGATGCGGACCATGACCATTCATTAAGCTACAAGGAACCAGGTGAAAAAGAATACAATATCATGACAACAAGGAATCACGCTTTATTTTGAGAACGGTCATGTGTGAACATTTAAAATAAATGTTGTAAGGCTCTTTTTTGTAATATGTGCTCAATGTGTTTAATTGAGAAGCTGTAATTTTTCTATTAGCATGTTTTGTTTTTTTTTTATTAAGGTGAATTTAATGTAAAGGAGAATGTGATACATTTGAGTAGCTGTTTATTATTATTTTTCTTCTAATAATAAAATGCTTTATTACTTTATTTTTCCAAGATTTATATTATTTCTATAGAAATGGGGATAGTAATTTTTGATTGGTGTGGAACAATATTTATCCATGGATGCAGAATTATTGAATAAAAAAAATTAATTTTTTTTAATAAAAGTTTTGGAATTGTAACGGTATTATGCTGTTAGAAATAGTTGTAACAAAAAAGAGTAACATCAAAATGTTGTTAGAAAATACTAACGGCAGAGTACCGTTACAATTATCCAATTCTTAACGCCATCTACCGTTATAAAGGGTATTGTTAGTAATTACTAACGCCCAAATGCTCATGGCATAGTACTGTTAGTAAAAAAAATACTAACAGCAAAATACCGTTAGAAAACAACAGTTATGGTGTAGTAATATTGGAGTTGATTAATACAGTCATCAATTAATAGTGGAGTTGATTAACATATTAATCAACTAAACAGAAGGAAAAAAAAATATGTAAATAATTAAGGGTTATTTTGTATTTGGCCCCTCTAGAAGATACATAATTAGTGTTTGGTCCAATTTTTATGATTTATTAGCGTTTGGTCCTTTCACCGTCAATTGATTGTCAGTCAATCCAGTTGACCGTAGTCAAGCGATCTATAGTTTCTTAATACCAAAACTACCTTTTCTTAACACTCAGAAACTATATATCATCCTTCCACGTGTCAATGTATTAGTTGTTACCAACGGATCTAAAATTTGGATCGTTGGATGAAATTCCTTAGATGTTGACACGTGGATAGAAGAAGATGATTTATGGTTCTTAAAATTTAAATTGTCACGTACTTAGTGTCATGTGAAAGGGTAGTTTTGGTATTAAGAAAGTATGGATGTCTTAACTCTGGTCAACTGGGTTGACTGACAGTCAAGTGACAGAATGGGGACCAAACACTAATAAATGATAAATATTGGACCAAATGTTAATTACCTATCTTCTAGAGGTACCAAATACAAAATAGTCCAATAATTAACAATATATAACTAAACAGAAAAGTTGATTAATATACTAAGCAACCAAACAGAAGAGAAAATGAGATGATGATACTAATTAATATACAAATCAAGTCTAGTGTACCTGCATTCCTTCCCAGTTGAGTGTTGGATTTTTTAGAACCTTATTCATGGCATGTTTCATGTCCCACCTTGCAACTCTTGGAGACATCTCTTCTCTTCGTTGAATCTTGGGAATGATGTTGGTATGCTCACACAACCACTACTACATTCGAAAAATAGAAAATATTGATTATAAACAAGACTAAAGTTGATCAATTAGAAATAAATGAAACTAACATGTAGCTTACTTACCAGTAGTACTAGCTAGTGTGCATCCACTCGTAACAACATTTCCTTCTTGACGATTCTTGTGCCCAATTGGCAAGTTTTTCTGCGATGGTTGTCATTCAACTTGTTTACAAGAAAGAAATGAATTGCCTCTGCTCAGTTAACATAATTCATCTCCTTCAAGCTTTCAAGATGCTTCAGGTGATTCCATAAAGCCTTGCTCGCTGAATTTGCAAAGAATACGGTGATGAACATGTAGATGATGATGAGGAAGTCATGGTCTTCTTTCTTGTGTCCATCTTCATCCACTAATGTCACAATCTTGTTCATGACCTTATCCTTGGCAACATCGTCGATATCCTCATTGAAGTTGTTATTGATGACATCGATTGTACGATGCTTGTCAGTATTGCGTGCTTTTTGTTCAATAGATCGTACCATAACCCTTCAAGCCAAATAGAACTGCCACATCTTCTAGTGAGTAGCAATCAAGAAAGCAAAACACGACTGTTCTAAACGATTGGTTCTTCGGTTTGCACAGTTCAATGATTCCGGAATGCATAAGTTTGTAGAGACTTCCAAATGTTGTGGCCTTAAGAAATAGCAGATGTTCAGCAGTCATCTTGCTTTTGATTGTTGATAGTAAACTTCTAAGTGGGTCCAGGGAACATCGAAAGAATGAAGTATCTTTCTTCTTTGGAGATCCAACATTTTTTTTTTTTTTGATTTGCTATTATTCTTGGTCTTTTTCACTGCTGGTTTTGCTTTCTTTGATTTCTTTGCTGATGATCTTATGAAGTATTTACGTGATGGTGTTTTTGCAACAACACCTTCATCGTTTCTCTTCCTTTTTTGAGATGAGGATTCTGGCTCTTCAGGTGCCCTTTCTTGATGAGATGATGATGCTGGCTCTTCAATCAGATGCCCTCTCCTGAATAAAGTAATCATTAACATTTGTTTCACTTGATGTCTGAATAAAAAATTTGGGAAGAAAAGAAAATGATTAATACATTAATCAACAAAAGTCATTGTTGATTAATACCTTAATCAACCAAAGACTTTAAAAGCCTTACCATATTAACCCTTAAAGTCATTGTTGATTAATACCTTAATCAACTAAACAAAATGATGATGTGAACTAAATGTTGATTAATACATTACTCACCTATTTTTTGAGTTGAATAATGTTTAATCAATTGAACAAAATGATGATGTGAACTAAGTGTTGATTAATACATTACTCAACTATTTGTTGAGTTGATTAAATACAACTGAACTGAATGATGATGCGAATTAAGTGTTGATTAATACATTCTTAAATATTTGTTGAGTTGATTAATGTATTAATCAACTGAATTGAATGATGATGTGAAATAAGTGAACTATTTGTCGGGTTTGATTAATGTATTCGTCAACTGAACAACATGATGATATATATACTAAGTGTTGAATTGATAAATTCATTAATCAACTTAACAAAAACGATAAAAATTATGTACGGTTTAATGATATCAAAAATTACAAATTGACTATTTGCTGAGAATCATCTAACAAATTACTTTTTTTTTACCAATAAAACAATTACAAATTACTACATTAAGGTTTTATTGCTTAATATATTATTCAACTTAACAAAAAAGATGATATTGATTACGAGTACTAGGTGTTTAATCAATTAATACATTAATCAAAAATTTTGAAGACTTAATAGAAAAGGAAACAAATTTCTTAATCAACTATTAAGTCGCGTATCATTGCGTATTTCAAAATCAGAAATTTTGAAGTTATTAAAACAAAAAATCTAGAGAAGAATTTATAAAGCAAGAAATTTACATCAAAATAAAAAAGAAATTTCAAAACTAAACTTACGTCGGAATCAATATAACTTTCGTAATCAGAGATTACTTCTTCTTGTATTTCAATAGATCTAAGCTTTGCTTGCATTAATGCTTGCCTATTCTTATTGAACCAAGCACCAGTTGTTGTAGGTTGTCTACTTCTTGCCATTATACAAAGTTTTTGATCAATAGGTTTTCAAAAATCTAGGGTTAAAGTAGGTTTTCGAGCGATTATAGAGATAATCGGACAAAAATTGAAACCAAATTGAAGAAAAACCTAAAAATTCCAAGTCAGAATCGGTGGTTTTCGCAAAAGAGATGGAAAGAGAGAGAATATTTTCTTAGGAGAGAGAAAGTAATTGCGGTGTTGTTTTGTTTTCTGTAACAACCGTCGTGTGACAGCTATAAAACAACCGTAAGTTTTAAAACAGGTGTTGAATTTCTGCGAGAGTACATGCGTCTGTTGTCCTTGAGGTGAATAAAACGTTTTTGCTGTTTTGGACGTGAAGGAAACATTCTATTTTGTCCTTGGGCCCAAATCGCCGTAATTTTAATAAAAAACACTTGATTAAAATTTTCTAAAACAAAATTCAAAATTGCATAGTGGCCAACCTAGATGTATAGTGGATTATACTGGACATCAAATTGATGATGGGTGACATAGCATATATATTAGAATTGATGTGGGTCTATTATAAACCATATTTATAGGTGTATCTGATATATTAGCCACTTTTTTTTACTAATGAAGTGGTAAAAAAATATAAAATAACTATGAGGACCTTACCAACATTAACTACAATTCTACAATAAACCAAAGATCAGTAAATTAGTTGATTATCAAGGATATATTAGTAAACTTTGAAAAAAATGTTAACAATAGATTAGCTAGTTTTTTCTATGCACTACCCAGCACTCTTTTCTAAAAGGTTGAGGGTCCGCAAGTGCTAACCCTCAACCCCCCTGACTCCGCCACTGATAGTAGTACAATACTATACACCTAGTAGCTAGTATGATTCAAAGTTTAAACCTTGCAACCAGTCGTATCAAGTCGCGTCCGTTACTGCAGCATCCCCTCTGACCAGCAGATCCAATACAATTTCATGCCACCTTAGCACCATAACTTGAAAGTAGAACCTCCTCCTTCCTGGCCAGCTTGCCAACCAGTACCGCTTTTATTTCCACATAAATTCTTTGAACAAAGACCATCTTGCCGTTGAAGATACAGTCATTCCAAGTTATCCAAAGGACCCAGATAACAGCGTAAGGCAGTAAAAACCAAGATTTTCTCCCTTTTCTGTTCCCATGGCCATGTGTTTAACAGCTCTTCGATAGAATCTGCACATAAAACGGTTATGTACACTCTTTTTCTAGGTGTTGTTATGTTCTACCACACTTCCAGTTCCAACCAAAGGACAGTGTAGAAACAGATGTGTAACACTCTCATTCAAGAGACTGCACAAAGAACACAATGGATTTACCAAAATACCTCTTTGAATGAGATAATCTTTTGTTAGTACCCTACCAAACAATGCCTGCCAAAAGAAGAACTGAGCTTTGTGTGGCATAGATTTTCTCCACACAAGTTTCACGGGGAATGGATGAGCCAAACCATTCTGGTTCCCAGCTTCAATAATTAGCTTCTCAGACATTGGACGAACTGTGAAACACCCCTGTTTGTTCTCAAGCCGTGAAGAATCCCTGTTTGTTCTCAAACCATCTCTATGAATCTGTTCTTCGCCTAGTGTAATGTTTGCTAATAAATTACGTAGTTGAGTATGCCTAACAACTTCATGAGATGGTGGAAATAAGGAAATCAGAAATTTTCTTTTTTCTGGAAGCATAACCTTATATCTAGTACAGAATTACAATACAAAGAATCGGATATCATGCCCGACTAAAATAAGGATTTTATTTTGAAAATGACCCGATTGCCTTTGAACTTTGTGCGTAATCCAAGAAAAAAATGGTAAAATTCAATCGTTTGTGTCTGTTAGAGTGATTATTCAAGTAATCAATTAAAATATCAAATTAAGTGATTAATACTCAACTAATCACTCATACATCAGAGTGATTAATCAACCAATCACCTATATATCGTAGTGGTTCCAAGTAAGCACCCCATCCGTTGGAGTGATTCAAGTAATCTCTCAAATATTAAAGTGATTACTCATATGTCAGAGTGATTAATCAAGTAATCACCTATATGTGTTAGAGTGATTATTCAAATAAGTACTCAAATATCAAAATGATTACTCAACTAATCACTCATATGTAGAATGATTAATTAAATAATCATCCATATGTCAAAGGCAAAAAAAAAAAAAAAAGAATTATACTAGGCCTGAATCTATGATGTTTACGAAATTGAGGTTGAGAATAAAATTTTTTTAAAAATGATGTCCTGATTTTATAATCTAAATATATCTCGTCTTGAATTTAGGTTAGACTCCAAATCTGGGCCTGGTTTCCTTGATTGGCATGTAAATACTACTTTTATCACGTTGATCCTAAAGAAGAAGAGTGTTCTATCTATTGGGGACTACCGACCCATTAGTCTCATTGGTGAAGTTTACAAGATTATCTCTACAATGCTTGCATCAAGGGTTAAACAAGTGTTACATTTTCTTGTGTCTGATACTCAAGGTGCTTTCCTAGGGGATAGACAAATACTGGATAGTGTACTCATTGCTAATGATAGTATTGACGCGAGATTATGACAAGAGGATCCAGGGATTTTGTGTAAGATTGATATCAGTATAGCTTACGATCATGTGAACTGGAACTTGATTATGTGCTAATTAAGCAGGATGGGGTTTGGTTTGAGATGGAGAAAATGGATTCATATTTGTGTGTCGACAGCGCGTTTCTTAGTGATCATTGAAGGCTCACCGAAAAGAAATTTTAAGGCCCAACGAGAGGTATCCCTCAAGGGGACCCACTTTCTCCGTTTCTTTTCTTCCTGGTTATGGAAGCCTTGTCCCGCTTCACTTTGAAATGTATGCATGATAGACTACTGAGGAGGTTTCGAGATTGGGAATGGAGGTGTTACGGTTGGAGTTTTACAATTCGCAGATGACACCTTTTTTTCACCGAACCTTCGAATCAGGCTATGTCTATGCTTCTGTTAGTGATTACTTGCTTTGAAGCCGTGTCGGGGCTGAAAGTTAATCTTTCCAAGTCATCCGTTTTTGTGATTGGGGATGTTCATAACATTGAGTATTTGGCTCGCTTTTTGGAGTGTGGTGTGGCTCAGCTGCCAGGGAGGTATCTTGGGTTACCTTTAGGGATGCATTATAAAAATGTGGATGTGTGGAACTCGGTCATTGAGTCGTATCAAAAGAAGCTGAGTGGATGGAAGCGGAAACTTATATCCAAGGGTGATCGATTACTTCTTGCCAAAAGCACTCTGGCGGGTCTTGCCATCTATCATTTGTCCCTTTTCACTATTCCCACAATTATTGCTGAGAAACTTGAGCGGATAGTAAGGAATTTTCTTTGGGGCTCTAGTGAGAATAAGAAAAAAAATGCACCTTGTGGCTTGGGATACAGTATGCTCTCCAGTGTGATTTGAGGACCATGAACCAAACACTCCTTTCAATATATAATGGATATGGAGATATGGCAAGAATAATCTACACTCCGAAGAAGAGTCATTGAGGCTATGTATGGCGAGAGTGATAATAGTGGTAAGCCGAGGAAAGTGTCTCAACCTTATGGGTGTAGTCTTTGGCGTGGGATCTAAGTTGTCCAAGAGGAGTTTTTTGAAAACATCAAGCATGTGGTCAACAAAGGGGATAAGACTCGATTTTGGCATGATAAGTGGCTAGGTGATACCATCTTTTCAAGGAGGTTCCATAGATTATACAAGTATACTTCTATGAAGGATGGTATGGTGAAAGATCATTATGGTATTGAGGGGACTTGGGAGCTCCATTTGTGGAAGCCACGCTTTCGTGGGAATAAAATTACAAAATTGAATCATCTTAAGGAACTTCTTGAAGGTGTTTGTCTAAGTGATGAGGATGATGGTTGGGATTGGACTTTAACGGGGGACAATGTTTTTACGCTGAAGTCTTGTTACTCAAGCCTAATGAAAATTGGTCGAAGACGATCTTCTGAACCATCTGAGTTTTCTTATAAAGTAGTTTGGGAGCCGAAGGTGCCTATGAACGTCAAATTTTTCCTATGGAGTTTGATGTGGGATTAAACTTTGACAATTGACAAACTTCAAAGAAGGGGCATGGTTTCGACAAGCAGATGTGAGTTATGCAAATGCGATGCTGAGCCCACAAGACACCTCTTCATTACATGTACAGTCACTAAGGAGATTTGGCAGGATTTAATTTTAGTTTGTGCTAGAGCTTGTGCTGAATTTCATACTGTGGAGACTCCACAACGGCTGCTGAACTGGTGGCCAGCCTTGAATTCACAGTGTGTCTGGCGAGTGAGAAATGAAGTAATTTTTCAGGGAAACATCCATAGTGTGTCTAAGATTGGGATTGCGATTAAGGCAGTTGTGTGGGCCTGGTTAGGTTGTGATCGAGATGGTTCAGAGTTGAGGAAGGACATCGGGTTCGCTGACTTACTTCGTGACTGGAACTACTCTATGCAGGAACTAGGCCTGTCAATGGATCGGTTTGGTTTGGTTTTCCACTGATCCAAAACCGATCCAAAATATTTATAATCCAAACTGATCCGATCCAATATAGAATGGATCATACTCTTTGGATAGTGAACCGATCCATTTGATATTATTGGATATCCGATCCGAACCAAAAATCTCCCTTTGTATTTTTCTTCTCCATTTAAATATAAAATTATTTTTTCTTTTTTAATATAAAAAATCTCTACTCTAATTTTTTTAAAAATTTGAATTCTTTCGAATACAAAATTTTTAAGAAGGTTTTAAAATTAAATCAATTAACACCCGAAACATTTCAAACAATTTTTTTTTTTTTTTTTTTTTTTGATAGAAGTAATAATTTTATTATTTTCCATAGAAAGAATTTTTTGATACAAGTAATAATTTTATTATTTTCCATAGAAAGAATACACCATTTTGATCAGCTTGTAGACTAGCTACAACGTCTACAAAAACATAAGAATACACAGTTTGTTGTCGACAACTTTTTACACGTACTTGTGCAATCCATATTAACATACAAAATTATCTAGCTACGAAATGATATGGTATCGAGCATCAACATAAGTTTTCAATACATAAACAAAGGGAAAAAATACAGAGGGAGATTTTCGGTGTATAAGTAAATTTAACTTTCTTGAACATCAACATAAGTTTTCAATACAAAAATGATCAACTCTGCTCAATGCACAGACATAAGAAAGATCAAATACAAATAACACTCACTGGTAACTTTGTATCTTGGACGTAGAAAATATTACAAACAAAAATAAGGAATGCTCTAATATTCTCAACAAATTCTTTAACAATTTTCAAGATCCTCAAGTAATCTCTTTGGTGCGTTTTTTTCTGTGTACTTTCGCAAAACTCTCTGTAATAAACCAGTGATCCCTCTTCTTTGTAAGTTGTCAAAGAAAATTTTCTGCCTATCCATATACCTGTCCAAGGTAACAAATTGCAACATGAGGAGGTGTCGGCAAATTAACACAATCCGGGAAGTTGATTAAAATTCTGATCCTTACTATTAACATACCTAACAAGGATGAGAGATGATAACATAAAATTCTGCAAGAAATCATAGTATTGACAATCACTATACATGTAAAAATCAAGCTAATAAGGGGTTGTAACGATTTAATCGAAGGAGTTATTGGTGTCAGGGGGTGACACATCTAAACACCTTGGTCCTGACACACCTAATTATGGAAAATAGTTGCAGGTTGGCGCCATACGAGAAGCCTAACGCCTTGCCTCTGCCCTGACAAGGCCTCGTTTCCCTCTACTACTGCGAAACTCGAATTCAAGCCTGCAGTCTCTAGTTTCTCATGCACAGACACACAAACCTAGTGGAAAAAGGAAGGTCCCTTTATACCAACTAATATTCCAGTTAGAAATGCGAGCTCATCCCTTTGTATTCTATGCCTCAAACGTTTTGCTGTTGTTTCTCAGTTTCCCGTCCTTGTTTCTTGTCATCTTTTGTCACTCATAATGGTATCTAATTATGTCATTGCAACTGGTTTATTGCTAATATACAGAGAATTTATCATGTTGGGCCATATATTTTGCGACATTCTTATTTCACGAGAGGCATGAAGTTTAGAGTATAAAGTTGTAGACTCGATCGAACTAGAACAAATCAAGCAGAGAATGCTATATAGGAGGGTCCACTATGCTGAATGCTCTCTAACAAATCTATTTGCAAAAGAAAGTTGTGAACTTATAGAAAAAGTTGTGAATTACTAGCTTCATCAATAGAAAAGCATAAGAAAATGATTAAGAACAAAATAAAAGACAAATCAAACAACACCCATCCCATTTAAATTATATCACCAGTGATTTTGTAATTAGGAATAAGGGTATGAGTCAAATACCTTTAAAATGATCTCTTTAGTAAGCTGTGAGCATCCATGAATCCAAATAAAAAATACACATTTGATAAAATCCAATAGCAATTTCGTCAAATAGCTTGTAAACAAAAACCTTCTCTCAGACCAATAAAGGTAACACAGATTGATTAGTGGGTGGAGAGAGAGAGGAATTTGTATTGAAAGGAGAAATTACTGATAAACAAACAACTACTACAACTCTCCAAGATTAATGGATGAACAGCAAAAAGAAATTAGTGATGAACGACGAAGACAAATCCACAATGAAGGGTTTTGGCAAAGAAACACAGAGACCATCAATAGACAAAGGAGAGTTTTCGGTTTTCACAAAATATTTTGGATCGGATCGGTCTTTTGTTTGGAATTATCCGAACCAAACCGAAATCAAAATGATCCAAACCAAACCATTTTAAGTGGTCCGAAATCCAAATGGATATCCAAAACTAAAAACTAATGGATTGGATCGATTTTGGATCGGTTTGGATCACGGATCGGTTTGAATAATTGACAGGCCTAGCAGGAACAGTGGTGATGAAGTATTCTACTGAGCACTATGTTGGTTGTCTGCTAGTGCTGGTTGTAGCTACTAAACTGCTATAGCTAGGTGTATATGTGAGTTTGATTAACAGTCCACCTGATGATATACAGTTCTCTGTATGTGCTGATCAGGCTTGTAAATCTTTTTGGTGTTAAATATATTGTTACATTGATAAAAAAAAAAAAAAAAAAAAAAATTGGGCCTGGTGCCAATTCCCAGATTACGATAAGTATACCTTTTAAAACTACACCATGGCTCCATGATCTCTAGCAAGTACTTGCATACTCTCTACTCTCTGGAGGATACAGTGGTGCAACTTGTTGCAAACCTTTTTTTTAAATGTTAGTGATTTTTCGGTGTGTGGTACAACACCAGAACTTGTGTTTTCTAACGGTAAAATGTTGTTATTGGCATTAGTATTTACTAACATGTCTTGTTGTAACGGTATTGTACCGTTAGTACATATAATTTTGCAACAGCAAAATACCGTTAGTACTTTTAACGGCCACTACACGTTAGTAGATTCTGTTCCAAATCTTTATCCTTATAAATTACCAACGACACTATGCTGTTACTAATTTGAAAATTTTTATTAATAAAAATTTCCAAATTATTAGCCTTTTATTCTTTTGGAGTACAACCTATTCAAATATATGCTCCAAACATTTCCATATACTGTACATGAAATAATAAATAATCCCATTACATCAGAACTTGCAAATCATTTGTAATTAATATAAAAAAATCTTGTATATTTAAAATTTTTGGCCAAAAAACAAAGGCATTTGTCTCCACAAACCACAATCCAACTTTCTTTATAACAAAGCCCAATAAAATGTATGATTATTTAAAAAATACTGACTACTAATAGCAGCTCATTGGCTAGTGAAGACACTTATGATCTTCGCCTCATGCCCTCGCGAATTAGTGGTATGTTGACGTATAGGTAGGCGAATGAGCCGACGAGCCAATATTTAAGCGACAACCAGCATTAATCATATAGTTAATTACATAATAAATTCATGCATTGTTGAATCAATAATATATCCGACTGTTATATATTGGCTCGCAATGCGCAGGATCATAGCTTATATTAAGTGAGGTCTATAGGATCATACCTTATGTTTGTTTCTAGAAACAATGTAGGTAGGAATTTTACTCCCATAAGTACTTGGTATTCTAATTGGTAATTGGTATTGTTATTCAATTAGAATCCATGTATGGATTAGAAACTCTTAGGTATTATATATACTCAACTAGTTGGCTAAGTGGAAAAGAGTGGTAAAAAGAAGAGAGAGTGAACCAAAGGTGAAAGCATTACTAGATAGGGAGAGACAAATTTATGAGAGTTTTCATAATAGGGTTTCTCAGGTTCTAGTGTGTGAGAGAGAAAGAGACAAGGAATTATAGATTTGTAATTAGGTTGTTTCTTTTCTCTGATTAATAAAATCTTCCTATCGGTTGCCGGGTGGAGTAGGCGGGTTTGCCGAACCACGTTAATATTGGTGTTATTGTGTGTGATTGTGTTTTTTCGATTACTTTCTTTGTTATTTGCTATTATCTAGATTATCGGTATTACAACCAATCCTTGGGTTAAAGCTTCTGTTGCACAACAAGTGGTATCAAAGCAAGGTTCTAGGTTGTAGGGATTTTCGAGATGGCGGAAAGGGTTTCAAATTCAGGTTTGAAGTTTGATGTAGAGAAGTTCGATGGAAAGATGAATTTTGGTTTGTAGAAAGTACAAGTCCATAATCTCTTGGTACAATCCAGGCTACACAAAGCATTAAAGGGAAAATCGGCGGATATGTCAGATAATGATTGGGAAAAATTTGATTTGAAGGCTACTAGTGCGATTCGATTGTGTTTAATGAAGAAGGTCTTGTCAAACATTTTCACAGAAAGTACTTCGGTAAAACTTTGGTTAAAGCTTGAAAGTTTGTATATGACTAAGTCGTTATCAAATCGATTGTACCGCAAGCAGCAACTTTACAGGTTGAGGATGGCAGAAGGTACAAGTATTAATGAACATCTCAGTGTCTTCAATAGCATGCTTTCTGAATTAGTTCATGTTGGAGTGAAGTTAAAGGATGAAGATAAAGCACATCTACTTCTGAACTCCATGCCCCAATCCTATGAGCATATTATCACGACGTTGCACTATGGAAAGGAAACTCTGGAATTGGATGAGGTTGTCAGTGCTCTTTTATCTCATGAAATCAGAAATAAAGGCAGAGACAATGAATCTCATGGTGAGGGTTTGGTGATTAATGGGGGATCACGGAAAGGATTTAACAAGAGTAACAATGCTCACATAGAATGTTGGAAGTGCGGAAAAACAAGGCACTTTAAACAGGATTGTGAGAAAAAGGTGGAGTGATTTCGGCAAATAGCTCTAGGTCAGGGAAAGGCTATATTGCAATTCTGTCGGACAGGCTAATCAAGTGGAATTTGATGATGAATTACTCTTGGTGACTACTCAAGAAGAAAATTTACATCAGGAATGGGTACTTGATAGCGGTGCTACAAAACATGTTTGTTCACATAGGTCATGGTTCGACAAGTATGAAAGATGTGAGGGTGGCTGGATGTCGATGTCTGATGGCTCCAAGAAGTCGTTAGTGGGAGTCGGTAATATTCACATCAAGATGTATGACGGGAGGATACATACTCTTGAAGGTGTTCGACATGTGCCGAGTCTGCAAAAAGAACTAATTTTTCTTTTCAAGTTAGATTCTTTGGGTTACAAGTTCACTGGAAAAGGTGGAGTTGTAGAGGTTTGCAGAGATTCCAATGTGATTATGAAAGGAGTCGCGAATAGTAGTGGCTTGTATATATTATTGGGTCAAACAATAGTAAGATCTAGAGTTGGTCCTAAGGCAGGCAAGGTGATGTTTAAATCACAGGGTTCTGTTATGAATGAGGTAACTACAGAAGGAAGGAACTCAAGAAAGGGAAAGATGGTCAGCAAGTGGATTCCTGTGGGCAAGTTTGAGGGTATCTCAAACTTGTCGGTCAATCATAATTGATTGGGCACCCAAAAGGTGGAGGCGGCAACATGGATCAAGAAGGTTTCACGGGCGCGGATGGAGTCAACAATAATAAAGTTCATTGGCTCGCGAAGGTGGAGATTGTTTATGTATTGGCTCGCAATGCACAGGATCGTAGCTTATATTAAGTGAGGTTTATAGGATCATACCTTATGTTTGTTCCTAGAAACAATGTAGGTAGGAATTCTACTCCCATAAGTACTTGGTATTCTAATTGTTAATTGGTATTGTTATTCAATTAGAATCCTTGTATGGATTAGGAACTCTTGGGTATTATATATACTCAACTAGTTGGCTAAGTGAAAAAGAGTGGTAAAAAGAAGAGAGAGTGAACCAAAGGTGAAAGCATTACTAGATAGGGAGAGACAAATTTATGAGGGTTTTCATAATAGGCTTTCTCATGTTCTAGTGTGTGAGAGAGAAAGAGACAAGGAATTATAAATTTGTAATTAGGTTGTTTCTTTTCTCTGATTAATAAAATCTTCTTGATCGGTTGCCAGGTGGAGTAGACAGGTTTGCCGAACCACGTTAATATTGGTGTTATTGTGTATGATTGTGTTTTTTCGATTACTTTCTCTGTTAGTTGTTATTATCTAGATTATCCGTATTACAACCAATCCTTGGGTTAAAGCTTCCGTTGCACAACAAAAACATCCTGGAACTAATTAAAGACATCCTTGTCGTGATCATATGGCTTGTTCTCTATGACCTACAATATAAAACAATAACTATTATAGAGGAAATATGAAACTAATTTAAAAAAAACCCAACAAAGATCCTTAAACGACCTATTAATCCACCGTATTCAATAATAAACAAGATTAAGATTGAAAACTATGTGGCAGATAAGTTCATTATACCTTCTCTGTTAGAAGCACCCTTAATTACAACTTTTGTTTTTGACTTAAAAATATTTCAACTCTTGCCTAGGTTTCATATAACTGAATAGTTGCAAAAAATGGATTACACAATCTGGTGACTCAATTCAACATTGAGAAAATTGTACGGAAAAAAACTGGCGACTCAATTCAAAATTGAGAAAATTACACGTAAAAAAAACTTAATGTCATGCTATATGTATATAATTACAAGCATTCATCTAATAATAAAGAACGTGTACAGTTTAATTTTGTCGCTAACCTTACTAATATAAGATGGGGTACCCGCTTCAGCAACATCAACTGTTACATGACCTTGACAATGGGATCACACTAGAAACGACAGATATACAGTTAATAAGGATTTGTTTCTGACACGCCACATGCAATGTTTGACAATCTCCCAATTTGAGTGAAAAAATACAATTCAAGTACAAGTTTCATGTAATATCTTTATAAAACACATACCTCTATATAGTACGCTGGTCCCATAAGCCTTGGTGATGCCATTAGATTCATGAAGGCGGCCACATGGCTGACAATGAGAATGATCTCACCAGTATGTGCAATAGCATATTAGGTCTATGCAAATAAAACAAAAAGACAGAATTTCTCACAATAACAACTAGGAAGTATGAATCCACCACATATCAATAGCTGAAAACATATCCAAAAATACCAACAGTTAAAAACACATACTGTTGCCAACAGTTAAAGCCCAAGGAATATCGCAGAAAAAGTGAAAAAAACTAAAGTACTTAATTAATGCAAATTACTTAATAAAAGCTGTCTACCTGGAGCTCTCCAATGCCAGGATATCTTCAATCTAACTTTCCACAAGGACCTAATCAAAACTTCAATCTCAGAGATGAATCCATTCTCGAAGAACTCACTGAATTTTACTTAGAAGCTTCTTATGTTGTCAAAGTAAACCTAGATGAAGTGTCATATCCAGAAACAAATTATTATGTGAGAATAAAATGGTCCAACAAACTACAACATAGACAAGGCCTGGTAGTTCGCTGAAGGGGGAGGTCTGAAAGACTATGGCTATATATATGTTGGGTCTCTCAGCAGCGACAATACATAGGGAGCAAGAGAGTTACCTGGCGCCACAAGCAGCAGTAGTCCAAAAGCTCCCAGCAGCAGTACAAGCATTCTGCAGGTTTGGTTAGAGTGTTTCCTGGGCTTTCTGTTTATTTGCAGCTTTGCTTGTATGTGTACACATGGTATGAGTAGAAGTAGAATATTAGGGTGGAATGTTATATATCTCAATCTCAATATGAGACATAACTTGTATATATACTGAAAGAAGTGTGTTAGACAAGTCACTACTACTAGTAGTGTGTTAGACAAGTCACTACTATTACAATACTCCCCCTCAAGCTGGTGCGAAGATATCGGGAAGACCCAGCTTGCGAATAAAAATTTGAAGATCAGTAGGACCCACTGATTTCGTGAGAGGATCAGCAATTTGTGCCTTCGTCCCAACAAAGGATGGAGACACGATACCAGAACGAACCTTCTCTCTCAAGAAATGCACATCGATCTCAATGTGCTTTGTCTTCTCATGAAGGACAGAATCCGAAGCTAAGTAAAGTGCAGATTTACTATCACAATGAAGAATAGAGGATCCAGTCTGTGTAAAACCCAACTCTCCGAGAATAGAGCGAAGCCACATAATCTCACAAGTGCCTAATGCTAAAGCACGATACTCTGCCTCAGACAATGACCGAGAGACAACTGATTGCTTTTTGCTTTTCCATATTATAAGATGATGTCCACGAAAAGCACAGAAGCCAGTAGTAGAACGACCGTCAATGGAGCGACCATAATAATCTGAGTCAGTGTAACACTCCAGGGGACCCTGTGGTCCAGATACATAAAACAAACCTAAGCCAGGACACGATTTCAGGTACATGAGAATATGATCAACCGCATCCATGTGAGACTGACAAGGTGCATGCATAAACTGACTCACTCTACTCACGGCAAAGGCTATGTCCGGCCTGGTATTAGACAAATAGATCAAGCGTCCAACAAGACGCTGGTAGGCTGATGGATCTGGTAGAGGCGCTCCGGCATTGGCAACTAACCTGCTGTTAGGAACCAGAGGAGTAAAAGTTGGACGGCAACCTAACATCCCCGTGTCGCTCAAGAGATCTAGAACATACTTTCGCTGAGATAAGGAGATACCCTTAGGACTATGAGCAACCTCAATGCCCAAGAAGTAGCGTAGAGGACCGAGGTCCTTGACCTCAAAGGATTTCCCTAGGGATTCCTAAAGCTGTACAATGCCTGCAATGTCATCTCCAGTGAGAATAATGTCATCCACATACACAAGAAGATATATACGACCCCCTGAGTTATTCCTGACAAAGACCGTATGATCAGAATGACACTTGAAGAACCCATGTTGAAGAATAACCTCAGAAAATTTACAGAACCAGGCACGCGGTGACTGCTTAAGCCCATATAAGGACTTACGGAGGCGACAAACCTTCCCAACATACTCCCCGACATGACGAAAACCTGGTGGAGGATCCATGTAAATAACCTCATCAAGATCACCATTAAGGAAAGCATTCTTCACATCTAACTGATGAAGGGGCCAATCATATGATGCTGCAAGGGAGATAATGAGTCGAACAGAGTTCAACTTGGCTACGGGAGCAAATGTAGCTCCAAAGTCCTGACCAGGAACTTGTGTAAAGCCTTTGGCAACAAGACGCGCTTTATATCGTTCAACTGTACCATCGACTAAGAACTTCACATTAAAGACCCATTTGCACCCAACGGTGCGTTCCTTAAGAGGTAAAGGAACCAACTCCCAAGTCTGATTCTGCTCAAGTGCAACCATCTCAACCTGCATAGCTGCTATCCAATGAGGATTCTCCATAGCCTCACCTACAATTCTAGGAATCCGAATTGATGAAGTAGAAGTAACATATGCCTGATAGTTATCAGACAAGCCCTGATAAGAGACATACTGAGCAATAGGATGGTCAGTAGAAAAACCCAACCTATTCGGAGGATTTCGAACCCTGGGAGGATAACGGGGTTCAGGGACATGAACAAGGGGGTTCTTGATGGACACAATATCAGTACCATTAGTGGAAACAATAGGAATATCATTAGAAATAACAGGAGGAACAACAAAAGGAGTATCACTATTAGGAAGAGGAATGTTACCTGAAGCGGGTGGCAAGGTGTAAGGATGAGCGTGGGAGCGACGAGTATAAACCTGGAAAGGTTTAGGAATAGGGGACATCAGAGGAGTAGGAAAGACAGGTATAGAGCAAACAGCGGAAGACTCCTCCTCCGATGGTAACAAGTTTTCCTGCAAAGAGATAGAAGATCCAAAAAAGGAAACATGCTCGGCAAAAGTAACATCCAAGGTATGATAAACACGACGACTAGAGGGATTATAACATCGATATCCCTTAGAAAGGGGAGAGTAACCAACAAAAATACACCGAATGGACTTGTCATCAAGTTTAGTGCGGGATGGACTTTTATCATGAACATAACAAACACATCCAAACTCCCTGGGAATAATTGGGAAAAGAACATGACTAGGGTAGACAAGCTGGTGAGGGGTTTGACCATGGAGAATCCTACTGGGAGTGCGATTTAAAAGATAGGCAGCAGTAAGAACAGCAAAATGCCAATAGGACTGAGGGACATGCATTCCTCTCAACAAGCAACAAACGACACCCATGAGACTCCTATTTTTCCTCTTAGCAACACCATTTTGTTCGAGTGTATAAGGACAAGTGAGTTGCTGAAGGATACCTTGTTGGCTAAGACGACTGACAAACTCATTAGACACATACTCCTTAGCATTGTCTGAGCGAAGAGCTTTAACCACCACATTAAACTGAGTTTTGATGAGTTGGAGAAACTGTGTAAACAAGGGAAGAACATCTGACTTTTGGCGAAGTAAATAAACCCAAGTACACTTAGTGTAATCATCAATAAACGTAACATAATACCTATGGCCTGATAATGCAGTAACAGGTGAAGGACCCCAAACATCAGAGTGAATTAAATCAAACATAGCAGGTGATCGATGCATTCGTGGAATATAAGAATTTCTAACATGCTTCGATAAGGAACAAGTTTCACAATGAAAAGTAGAATTTTTGCATGCTTTCATTAATTCCGGAAAAAGACTACACAAATACTGGAAGTTAACATGACCTAATCGGGCATGCCAGGTTTTCACAGACTCCAAACTAAACACATAATGTCTAGACTCGGGCAAGACGTTAACATGCAGACTCGAAACAGTAGAAGGTGGAACCGGTGGGGGATCACCAAAATAGTACAACCCATCGCGCTCATACCCCCTGCCAAAAATCCGCTTCGTACTCAGGTCCTGAAGATAACAAGAATCAGGTAAGAATACAACAGCACAATGAAGAGCTTTAGCAAGGCGACTAACTGATAAAAGATTTAGAGCAAAACGGGGAACATGCAATACAGACTCTAAAGTAATTTGAGGAGACAAATGAACAGTGCCCTTACGAGTAATAGAGTTATACGAGCCATCAGCAATGCGAACATGATGAGAAAAAGGGGTATGCTTAGTCAATAAACTATACTCACCAGTCATATACTCATTGGCCCCTGAATCAAGGATCCAAGCAGGAGGTGTAGAACCAGAACTAACATGGAAAGCAAAAGGTATACCTGTAGCTGTAGGCATGGTAGTAGACCCTGGTTTTCCCTCCCGGAGGAAAAAAAGAACCTCATCTAATCGCTGACTCAAAGAACCTGAATCAGTAGGAACTCCCCTTGAAGCAGAACTGCTAGGAACCTCAGAAATGGTAGCAGTACGAGGTTTACCACCACCTGATTTTCCAGACCCCTTCTTTGGCCTAAGTTCTGGATGTAGTTGATAGCACGTTTGTCGAAAATGGCCATCAGCCCGGCAGTGATCACAGTATGGTCGATTACGACCAGTAGTACAACCAGATTGTGCATTAGCACTAGGGGCTCCTGGCAGGCCTTGAGAATACTGAGGTGTTGGAGGATGATATTTGGCTACAAAGGCCATCTGATCAGCTGAAGATGGTGTGTCAGAAACTACCAAAGGAACTGTGATCCGTGTACGACGCTCATGTTTCTCAATCACTGCATAGGCCTCCCCAAGAGTTGGAAGAGGTGTAGTGTTAAGGACTTGAGTACGAATGGCTTCAAAGTCAGGATGAAGACCAATGAGAAACTGATGAACTCTTTGTTTTTCTTCCCGTTTGTGGATAGCAGAAGCGATAGTTGAAGTCATACCTAAAATGCTAGACAAAGCGGTATAGATAGCAAGCTCTTCCCAACGTTTTTTCAAATACCCAAAATAGGTAGTAACAGACATTGAACCCTGAGAAACTTGGCCTAATTCACGGTACAACTCATATACCCGAACCTCATTGTTCGTGGTAGCATACATCTCAGATAAAGCAGCCCACAAACTCTCAACAGAATCATAGAATGTGAATAACTCGTATATGTCAGGTTCCATAGAGTTAAAAAACCAACCAAGAATCATGCAGTTGGTCATAAACCAAGTAGAATAAGTTGAATCAGCCTCAGATGGACAAGGTATCTTCCCTGGAACCAACCAATCAATCTTATTTCTAGCCCCCAAGAACAAACGAACAGAACGTGACCACGATGAAAAATTACGCCCATTTAGAAGAATGGTTGTAATCTTCTGAGTAGACTGAATGTTGGGTAAACCAGAGTCAGTTTCCATAGCCTTAGTGGATGGCAACTCAGCAGAAGACGGAAGAAACAATGGAGGTAGTCACGGTGGGAGACGAACACCAGTTGATACCCTTAGCAACAAGGATGACTACCAACAAAGGAAGCTGTCTGCAGGGATGTCCTGCTGTAGACACGGTGAAGGAAGAGCAGGGATTACTAGCTGCTCATAGAAGAAAGAAGCCCGAAGGCAAGGTGGTAATGGTGATGGTAGCGGTGGTGGTGGTGGCGGCTTGGGTTTAGGTTTTGTTGACGGTTGGGTGTTGTTTCTACAAACCTCTGATACCAAGTAGAAGTAGAATATTAGGGTGGAATGTTATATATCTCAATCTCAATGTGAGACATAACTTGTATATATAATGAAAGAAGTGTGTTAGACAAGTCACTACTACTAGTAGTGTGTTAGACAAGTCACTACTAGTAGTGTGTTAGACAAGTCACTACTACTAGTAGTGTGTTAGACAAGTCACTACTATTACAATAGTATGTAAAGGTGGGGTTGGGAATGGGACTCTGTATATACAAGGAAATGTCTTTGGGGGTGTAATCTGATGATGCAGTCCTTGCATGCTGATTAGATATTGTAAGCCTGGTTTTTCTTTAGTAATACATATACTACTTTTATCAAAAATAAATAAAGCTTTGTAACAACAATCCTACTGTAACTTTGACATGTACTTTTAAGGAGTGGTGGAATATTATGTTGTCTTCTTCAAACATAAACCTAATAACACATCGATTTATTTTTGGTCAAATTATTGAAATTGAAAACAACGTTTGCAAAACATTTCAATTCTAACAATGTATTGCAAAACATGACAACCAAGTGGATTTTCTTTACACCCGATAACAACAATGATTTCTCCGGTACCTGAAGCCGGTGACATGTCTACGTGGCCTTTAAAAATAGATGACATGTCAATAAAAAATAAGTAAAGAGACACATCATCCTAACATGTGCACTGCACGTGGGGTTTTATGCATGTGCTCAGCACGTGTATCTAAACAACAAAACCTAATCGAAATAATCTAAGTCCAAAACATTGTTGTCATATGTACCCTACCAGTCGTCTTCTTCTCCATCTACCCTACCACTTCTCTCCAACTTAGAAGATGGGGACTAACAACCAATCATCCAAAGACAAAGACAAGGACAAGGACAAAACAACAAATGATGATGATAATTTAAAGGCAGTCGGAGATTTTGAAAAAGCTAGTGGAACAGTGAAGGATTTCATCAAAGCTATGTGTAAGTGATCTTTAACTTTTAAATTTGATTCTTTTCATAACATGGTGGGGTTTAGATTCGATTCTTTAAATAAAATGCAAGTCTTGTACCTTCTATATCTAGGGTTTCTCAAATTAGGGTTTTTTTAAAAATTTTGGGGTTTTCAGTTATAGTAGAATATTGATGTAATTGATTCTATCAAAGATAATAATCCAAGAATTACAGTAGAATATTGATGTAATTTCATTAATGGTATCATATTTTATTATCAAGTTAAGGTTTTCTGTGAATGTTTAATGAAAAATTGGGGGTTTCTCACTTATAGTATAATATTAATGAAATTGATTACTTCAAATACATTATTAAAGCATATTAATATTGTAAAGCATGCAATTGTATACTTTAACTTATGAGTTTTCAGTTATAGTAGGTTTTAAATTATGTTTTTTTTTTTTTTTTTGTTTTTTTTTTTATTTACTTTTTAGTTCCAGAACAAACAAGAACTATTGAAATTCATCATGGTGGTACATTCATTACAAAGCCTTACTTGCATTATGCCAAGGGGAAGTGTACTCATTATCCAAATATCCCTACTGGGAAGTTTACTTATGATAATCTGTTGGGTGTACTAGAAAGGGATTTTGGATACACTAATGTGACTAATATGCATTATGTACTTCCTTACCAAACATTAGAATGTGGTCTGAAGATAATTGTAGATGATGACAGTCTCAAGAAGTTGTTAAGAGGGTCTATCTTCCATGGATATATAATCATATACACTGAGCACTCTGAAGATAATGAAGACAATGCAGAAATCACTGAAGATAGTGAAGAAAAAAGTGATAGTGAAGAACAAAGTGGCAGTGATGAAGACTGTGAAGAAGGAAGTGACAATGAAAACAATGTAGACAATGAAGATATTGATCGAGAAAGTGAACAAGGAAGTGACAGTCCAAGTGCAACTAAAAAAGATAAACAAAAAAGAGTTGAACAAAAGAATAACAATGTTACACCAAACTGGTTTAACTGTGATAATAGAGATTATTTTGAAGACTGGCATGAGAGTGGCAGTGATTATGAAGGAGATGAGAGTGAGGTTGCCAGTATTGAGAATGTCAGTGATGATGAAGTTAGACAAGTTAGGATTGAGAAACAAGCTAGCATGGTTAGTGAAAGAAAATATATTGAACAAGAGGATGGTCTGTCAAACTGGATCGAGGCTAAAGGTATGAAGGGAGGTAATGATAACAACTTCAAGGACACTGAAGAATATGATGAAAATATTGATTATGACTCACCTATAGGATCTGAAAAAGAAGATGAAGAATTTGTAAGAAAGAAGGTTGCAATTCTTCATGTTAACACTAAGGGTGATTGTTTTGGTTATGTTCCAATTGCAGGACACAAGTTTGCAACTCTGGACAAGCTGAAGAAATGTTTAATAGGTTATAGTATTGGCAAGGGGTATGACATTGGCTTTCCTAGGAGAAACCCTACTCAAATGCAGGCTTGGTGCTGTAAAGGTGAGTGTCCTAGGAGATTGTGGGCTAGTTATGACACTGAAAACCAGTGTTTCAAGGTTAAGACAATGAATACAGAGCACAAGTGTAAGAAGTCTTCTAACTACACTGCATTCACTGCACCTTTTTTGGCAAAACTCTACCATGATAGGATCCTTAGTAATCCAACATGGAAACTTGAAGAATTTCAGGCTGATGTTTTGGCAACTTATCAACAAGAGGTTTCAATTGTACAATGTTGCAGAGCAAGAGCAATGGTTAAAGGGGATATAGAGGTCACTTTGAAGAACCATTATACTGAGCTATGAATTTATGGAGCAGAGCTTGTACAGCAGAATCCTAATGGTACTTTTGAAATTACTATTGAAGACTGCTAGAGAGTGAGCCACCTTCAGAGACAAATCCAGCATACTTGAAGGGTTTTTATGTTTGTTATGAAGCTTGTAAAGAAGGTTAGAAAAGGGGATGCAGGCCAATTATAGGGGTTGGTGGATGTTTCTTTAAAGGATATGTGAAAGGGGAGTTGCTTACTGCTATTGGTAGGGATGGGAACAATCAAATGTTCCCAATTGCATGGGCTGCAGTTAATAAGGAGAATGCAGATACTTGGTCTTGGTTTCTGAAGAAAGTGTTAGCTGACTTGAACATTTCTGAAGGGCAATTCAAGGAAAGGGACTTACAATCATCAGTGATCAACAGAAGGGGTTGGCAAAGGCTGTGAATGATCTGATACCACATGCTGAACACAGAGAATGTGCAGGACACATTTATTGTAATTTTACTAAGAGATAGGCAACTTACAGTCTATAAGGGTAAGTTATATTAGGGTAAGTTAAATTAGGGTTTATATTAGAGATGGAGGACATGGTGTGTTAAATATTCCAAATGGAGAGAAATATATAAGGGTAAGTTATATTAGGGTTTGCGGCAATATTTTTATAGTGAACACTCAAGTAATTTTTTGACATTGGTTTTTATGTCATAGATGGGGACTAAGAGAGGAAAATATATCCCACCACAGGAAGAAATGTTTATAGACAATGGACCTTTTGGCTCCCAATCCTCCACTCCAGCATCCCCTCAAATTCCTACACAAGAAAGTGCAGCTGCAAGTGTACAGTTGAGAAGATCTCCAAGGAAAAGAAAAAAATCCTGAAGAACCTTCAACTCAAGAGAGTGCACTGAGGAGAAGATCATCAAGGAAGGAAGTACCTATAGTTGCTGCAAATGTTTCTAAGGAATCTAAGGGTAAGGCACCAGCTGAAAAAAAAACCCAAAAACTCAAGAGCTGCCACCTCTACCAACTGAAAAAAAAACCAAAAACTCTTGGTGTCAAAACTAGGAGTTTTATGAACAAGGGTGGGATTTTTATGGGGTGAAAGGAGCAGTTGTTTTATGACTTTTGTAATTACAGACTTTTGTGTAAGGATGTGTGGTGCATTTTATTGTTTTTTGTAGACTTTAGTCTGAGAATGTGTGGTGAAATTTATTTTTTTTTGGAGACTAGTTTGTATGTTGGACAAGGTCTAATCAATGTGATGCGAGGACGCCTATTGATGAACATGTGCAGAGCACATGATTCAATTCCTACATGAGTTTCTATTTTGATTCCTATTCTTAATAGGATTTACTATTACTTAGTTTCTATTTTGTTTTAAGTTCCTAGACTAAGTAGCTTTTTTAGTTTAGTTAGGATTAGGTTTAGGCTATTATAAATAGGGGATTGCAAACCTTATTAAGTAGGTGAGATTGAAGATTTGTTTATGTCTTGAGACATTAAATTCGTTTTTGTGAAGAACCCTAGTTTTTGGGTGTTCAAACCATTTATTTAATTGGTGTTCTTATTATTGTTTGCTTCCGCCGATAGTATTACATCAAAATTGGTATCAGAGCTTGTTTTTTCTGGGTTTAGAAGATTAAAAATCTGTTTTTTTTTCTTCTTCAAGAGCCATTTATTTCTTTGGATATTCACAATGGTAAACCAAGGGAATAGAAGAGGCAGACCCCCAACCATGACCACTCGCGTTGCTCGCATTGAAGACACCTTGACAGAGATGATGAAGATGATGTCCACGCTTGTTGTAGCTCCTCAACCACCACTGCAAACTCTTGACAACAGTTCTGCTGGTGAGAGCAATGATGTTGATGATCCTAGACCAACCCATGAATCAGAAAGAAGTTCTGATGATGAACAACGCAGTCGACGTCCCCTCTCCCTTCCTCTTGTCTTAGAAGATGATTCTGAATCACGTCAGAACCGTATTCATGCTTGGCTTCATGAACGAGATGGTGAATTTAAAGGAAATTGTAGTCTTAACGGTGCTAGAAATCAGCAAGTTAGAGCTGATATTCGACGACCAGCACAAGTGGTGAATCAAGGCCATCTTAGGGGTCCACATGTTGATCCAGGTCGAGTACTTCCACTTATGGTGCGAAGGCAGCGGCAGCAGCAGCAGCAACCACAAGAACGTGTTCTTCGTGGTCAACAACAAGATATTCCAAGAAGAAATCAGCAGCAGCGAAATCGCAGAGCAGCATCTCCTCCCCGTTTGCTTAGGAATCATGCAAATTTGCATCCCAATAGAGATCTGGAGCAAAGAGATTTCTCTCTTGTTCGACGTAGAGGTAATAACGGGCAGAATCAGGTCAGGAACCATCATAATACTCCACCTCGTCAGCATCGACATGCACCCAAGCAGGCAGCTCGTGCTTATGATCCTCCTGATCCGTCAGATTCTAATTCAAGTACTTCCCCACCTAGGCGTCCTAATCATAATCATCATCCCCATCAAAATCAGCAACGCTGGAATCATGGCAACGATGAAGGTAACTTTAATCTTAACCGTTTTTTGCGAATTCTAGAACGTAATCAAAATGGTGATATTAAACTTGATGTTCCCGAGTTTAATGGTAAATTACACCCGGATGCTTTTGTTGATTGGCTCAATAAGATTGAAAAGGTTTTTTATTACAAAAATTTAGAGGATCTGAAACGTGTTAAGTTGGTTGCTACTAAACTGACTGGTTATGCGTTAGTATGGTGGGATGAGTTGCAAAAGAGTCGAGAAAGACAAGGTTATAAACAAATCACTACTTGGGACAAGATGCTTCGTGAATTGAAGTTTGAATTCATTCCTCATGACTATGAGTGAGATTTATTCATGAGACTTCACCACTTGAAACAAAGACTTCGAAGTGTGACTGATTATACTGAGGAGTTTCTTTTGTTGTCTACTCGTGCTGATTTAACAGAAACTATGGAACAGAAGGTTGGGAGATATATGGATGGTTTGCGAAAATCTATTCAGCAAAATTTAGCATTTAAGGATATTTATGATCTTTCCGATGCCATTAAATATGCTCTTAAAGCCGAAGAATTACACAAAGCAGTGTCTTCTAGTACTTCTACTCCGATTGATTCTTCTTCAAAGCCTATTGTTACATCATCCGGTATGACGTGTTATAATTGCAAAGAGGTTGCTCATCGTGTTAGTGAGTGTCCTAAGAAGAAACGTGTTGGTTTAACACAAGATGATAATGGTTCTATCGATCCACTTGCAGAAGCGGATGGTATTTTGACACCGGCTGATTCAGGTTGTCCTATGCTATTGCTTGAGCGATTTTGTGACAACCCTGAACTACCTCGAGATACTCGTCTTTTGCTTTTCGATGAGTCCGGTTCTCCATTGTTTGTGATTCGCCGTTCTCTCATTACTCCAGTTCCTGCTGAGGATCCTAACAAATGGCTTCGTCACAACATTTTTCACACTCGTTGCACCTCTATGGGTCGATTGTGTAGTTTGATCATTGACAGTGGTTCGGCTGAAAATATAGTATCTAGTGACATGGTTGACAAATTAAAATTTAAGGTGGAGCCTCACCCCGAGCCTTTTCACGTTAAGTGGCTAAGCAAAGGTACTGAAGTAAAGGTTAATAAGAGGTGCTTAGTTCCTTTCTCAGTTGGTAACTATAAAGATGAAGTGTGGTGTTCTATTGTTCCTATGGATGCGTGTCATGTGCTTTTGGGGCGACCTTGGCAATATGATTTGAAGGCGTATCATGACGGATACAAAAACACTTATTCCTTTTATTTTCATGGTGAGATGATTACTTTGACTCCGTTAGCTCCAGTAAGATCTACTCTTCCTTCCCAATCATCGGTTTTTTCTTCACCTCCTGTGAAGTCTAGTTTTCTTGCCGGGGGACGCGAGGCAGGTATGATTTATGTTCTTGTTGATTCATTTTTGACAAGTCCTATTGTTATACGTCCTGTTTTGCAACCTTTATTGGATAGTTATTCTGATGTTTGTTCTGAGCCTATTGGTGGGGAACTACCTCCACTGAGAGATATTCAGCACACTATTGATCTTGTGCCGGGAGCTCCTCTCCCTAATTTGCCCCATTATCGCATGGCTCCTTCTGAGCATACCGAATTACAATGGCAGGTGGCAGATTTACTAGCTAAAGGTTTTGTTCGTGAAAGCATGTCCCCTTGTGCTGTTCCCGCGCTACTCACACCCAAGAAGGATGGAAGTTGGCGGATGTGTGTTGATAGCAAGGCTATTAACAAGATCACAGTTAAATACCGTTTCCCAATTCCTCGACTAGAAGATATGCTTGATTCTCTACATGGAGCTAAGGTATTTACCAAACTCGATTTGAGGAGCGGATATCATCAAATTCATATGCGTCCTGGTGACGAGTGGAAAACAGCTTTTAAAACCAAGGATGGTTTATTTGAATGGTTGGTGATGCCTTTTGGGTTGTCTAATGCTCCATCTACCTTCATGCGCCTTATGACTCAGATTCTACGACCCTTCCTCAATAAATTTGCCGTTGTATATTTTGATGATATACTTATTTATAGTTCTACTACGGCTGACCATTTACATCATATTGAGACTATATTGGGCGTTTTGCGTTCTCAGAAGCTTTTCTTACAGCTTAAGAAATGTTCATTCTTGGTTGATTCTGTGGTCTTCTTGGGATTTGTTGTATCTTCTGAGGGTATTCGAGTTGATGACTCAAAGGTTCGCGCTATTCTTGATTGGCCTACTCCTACTACTACTTCTCAGGTTCGGAGTTTTCATGGGTTGGCCACGTTTTATCGGAGATTCATTTTAAATTTCAGCAGTATTATGGCTCCTATTACCTCTTGCATGGCTGCTGGCCCTTTTGTTTGGACTCCTGCAGCTGAGAAGGCATTTCAGCTTATTAAATCTGCGATGACTACCGCTCCAGTTTTAGCTTTGCCTGACTTTTCCCAGCTTTTTGAAGTTACTTGTGATGCTTGTAAGCATGGTATTGGTGCTGTCTTAAGCCAATGGACGACCTGTTGCCTTTTTTAGTGAGAAACTTGACGGAGCTAAACTGAGGTACTCTACTTATGATGTGGAGCTATATGCAGTTGTTCAAGCCGTTCGATATTGGCATCATTATCTTATTCATAGAGAATTTGTTTTAAAGTCTGATCATGAGGCTCTCCGTTACATGAATACTCAACAAAAGGTTAGTGATCGTCATTCGAAGTGGTTTTCCTTTCTCCAGCGATATACCTTCCATTTACAGTTTCAAGCTGGCAAGGATAACCAGGTGGCAGATGCTTTGAGTCGTCGTTCTCATATCTTGGTTACACTCCGCACCTCTTTATTCGGTTTGGATGAGTTACGTGACTTATATGCTCAGGATGTTTACTTTGGCTCTATTCATGTGGATTGTTTGGCCCATCATGGGGCAGCTGGTGATTTTCTCTTACAGGATGGATTTCTCTTTCGTGGTTCTCAGCTATGTATTCCTGTCTCGTCTCTCCATGACCAAATTATGACTGAAACACATGCTGGGGGGTTGAGTGGTCACTTTGGAGTGATCAAAACTATTGCCTCTATTCGAGAGAAGTATTTTTGGCCCACCATGCGAAGGGATATCAATAAGTTCATTGCTCGCTGTTATGTGTGTCAAACAGCCAAAGGCAAGCAAACCAATGCTGGTTTATATACTCCTCTTCCTATTCCTGAAAAGCCATGGCTTGATGTTTCTATGGATTTTGTTGTGGATCTTCCTCGCACTTCTCATGGTATGGATTCAATTTTTGTGGTGGTAGATAGATTCTCTCAAATGGCACATTTTATTCCTTGCACCCGTACTTCCGATGCTAGCCATATAGCTTCCTTATATTTCAGAGAAGTTGTTCGTTTGCATGGTTTACCTCGTTCTATTACTTCTGATCGAGATGCTAAGTTCACTAGCTATTTTTGGAAGACGTTATGGAAGCATCTGAAGTGTCAACTCCGATTCTCTACAGCTTTTTCATCCGCAAACAGATAGCCAAACCGAGGTTGTGAACCGTAGTTTGGGAGACTTATTGAGATGTCTAATTGATAATACCCCTACAACGTGGGAGTTGGTCTTATCTCAAGCAGAGTTTGCTTATAACAACTCAGTTAATCGCTCCACAGGTCTTTCTCCATTCATGATTGTAAATGGCATGACTCCACGCGCTACTATGGACCTTGCTCCACTTCCTCCTACAGTTCCAGTTTGTTCTGATGCTGAGGCTTTTGCTAATCAGATTCATAACATTCATGAGGATGTCCGTAAACGTTTGGAGAAATGTTACGCTTTATATAAGGCTCATGCAGACAAACGGAGGCGTTTGGTGTAATTTCAGGTTGGTGATTTGGTAATGGTCTATTTGCGCAAAGAACGATTACGTGAACGTTATCCCAAGCTACAAATGAGGCGTTTTGGACCTTTTCCTATCGTTGCGTGTTATGGTGATAATATGAAGTAGACCTTCCTTCAGAGTGGCGCATTTCGCGGAGTTTTAATGTTGCAGATCTTACCCCTTTTGCTGGTGACATTGTCCCTCCCATTCCTTTGCCTTCTGACATTTCTAGATTTCCGGCTGCTGCTTCTGATCAAGTTGAAGGTGTCGTTAATGTGGCATCTACGTCTACGCGTCAGGGTACTTATGATAGATTCTTGGTGAAATGGCGTAACCGTCCGTTTTCGGAGAACACATGGCTTTCGGATGCTAGTTTTCAACAACTAGATCCAGATTTCTACAGGTGTTATATGCAGTCGACCTCGAGGTCGAGCTCTTCACAAGCTGGGGGGATTGATGCGAGGACGCCTATTGATGAACATGTGCAGAGCACATGATTCAATTCCTACATGAGTTTCTATTTTGATTCCTATTCTTAATAGGATTTACTATTACTTAGTTTCTATTTTGTTTTAAGTTCCTAGACTAAGTAGCTTTTTTAGTTTAGTTAGGATTAGGTTTAGGCTATTATAAATAGGGGATTGCAAACCTTATTAAGTAGGTGAGATTGAAGATTTGTTTATGTCTTGAGACATTAAATTCGTTTTTGTGAAGAACCCTAGTTTTTGGGTGTTCAAACCATTTATTTAATTGGTGTTCTTATTATTGTTTGCTTCCGCCGATAGTATTACATCACAATGAATGAAGTTGTTTCTGCAATTTAATTATATTGGATTATTGGACAAGGTTATATTGTGTTTACAGGTCATGCCATTGTTTGTCTTCCCATTTCTGCACTTTTGTATCATGTTGAAGTAGTCAAATTTCATCCATTTTGTGTTTCTAAAGTTTTTCAGGTCATGTTAAATCTGCAGTTTTTCAGGTCATGTTAAATCTGCAGTTGTTCAGGTCATGTTAAATCTGCAGTTGTTCAGGTCAAATATTGTGTTTCTGCAGTTTTTCAGGTCATGTTAAAGGAAGACATTTTTTTCAGGTCATGTTCACAAAAAGTATGAAAAAAAGAATTGAAGTGAAAACAAAATCATTTCATTGATCGAAAGAAAACAAAATACATCATCTTCTTCATCATGACAAAATAAGAAAAGTAAACAAAATTCGATATCTTCTTCATCATGATAGACAAACATAATTCATCCTGAACATCATCACTTACATAAAAACATGAAAAAAAATACAATAAAACCAATAAAATACATCTTCCTTCTACACATCTTCATCTTTTTTTCCAATTCCAGTGTCTCTGCATTTTTTTTCTCTAATTCCTTCAAAAGCTTCCAGTTCTTCTTCTCTAAAGTTGCTATCCTGCATTCCAAGTTTTCATTTTTGTGTTGCCAATATTCTAGTTTCTTTTCGATGCTCAATGGTGTTGGTGGGTCAATCCAACGAAAGTAGTTGCAATTGTTATTAGGGTATTTCCAACAACCATAAAATCTCCTTCCATAATTCTCATTAGTAGTAGAAATCCTTATTACAGCTTCTTCTCTACATACAACTTGGGGTATGTGATAATTGATGAAGAAGACATAATTGAGGAACTAGGGTTTCTAATTTGAAAACTAGGGTTTTCAGTTTGGGGAAGAAGACATAATTTCGATCTGATAGCAAAGAAATTGTTTTGGACCTAGGTTATTTCGATTGGGTTTTGTTGTTTGGATACACGTGTTGAGCACATGTCTAAAACCCCACGTGCAGTGCACATGTTAGGATGATGTGTCTTTTTACTTATTTTTTATTGACATGTCATCTATTTTTAAAGGCCACGTGGACATGTCACCGGCTTCAGGTACCAGAGAAATCATTGTTGTTATCGGGTGTAAAGAAAATCTACTTGGTTGTCATGTTCTACAATACATTGTTAGAATTGAAATGTTTTGCAAACGTTGTTGTCAATTTTGATATTTTGACAATTTATTTTTTGTTATCGTTATCTTCTGTCTCTCAATCCTCAGACCCAAGTTTTCTTAGAATATGGTATCAATCTTTCAATTTTAAATAGCAAATCAAACAAATAACCATACAAATTGTTTCAGATTTTAGCAAATCTCTCCTTCCTACTAACCTAAAAAAATATTTTGAAACTAATTGAATGGCTAAAACTGCGGGAGAGCGGTTTGGGAGCCGGGGGCGGCGCAGTAGGTAGACGGTAAAGTCTCACATGAAACTGGATTTGGGTCTACACATGAAACGGAGACCATAGGTGTCGATCAGGACCTGATGTGTGACTGGGTCCTTGTTCTTACAGTGTAGCATTAGATGGCTTTTTCAATTTCATTACGAAAAGTCAGGATTGTGATTAATCTTTCACAACCTGACTCTATTATGTAATCTTTCCCATCGATAAAGTGAAAGTTATTAATAAGCAAACTAGTCGTAAACCATTTTCAATCTTGGATTACCCAATTTCATTCTAATTCCTAACACTATGTGATATGAATAACAATAAAAATTCACGTTTTCTTCTTTTTTGTAAAAATTTAGTTTTAACATAATCAAATTATAGAGAAATCAAAGCCTTGAATAGATGGAATTCAGATTATCTAACCTTTCAACCAAGGTTGCAACCCCTAACAGCCGAGAGAAACCGAGAAAACACCCCAGCTTGTTCCAAATAAACAGATTCTATTGACCAGTCAAAATCAAAATCCAAACTAGGGTTTATATATATAGATAATTGAGAGAAACAGAGACCAAGTGGTAGGAAGCATACAAGTAATCGAGACAGAAGAGTAGGAAAAAGATGATAAAGGGTGAGAGAAAGAATTTCAAACTCAGGGTTCAGATCAGATCGAGGAAGTGAGAAAGGTTGAGATTGTGGTGAGGAGGAAGAGAGAATCGAGGAAGTGGGTGGTTTCTTTTGTTAATGCCTTGGCTTTCCTCATGTGATAAACACATGTCACAAATTTTGGGTTTTTTTTTTTATTAACTTCTAACACACAAGGCCGTTAGTATTATTTTCTAGCAGTGTTACTAAATAATTCAAAATAATATTAATTTATTACTAACAGAAATGGGCTTTTACTAACGGCAAAAAAAATGTTATTACACTTCTAACGGCAAAATGATGTTAGAAATCTAAAAATACCAGCGTTGCTAAAACCTTGTTTTGGCTCGCGCGCATGTATATAAAATACTAAAAATGACACTAGGGTTTACAACACCCATACGTGGCAGTGTTTTATTGGTCACACAAATCCCACACCAAAAAATCACAACTTGTTGGGTGTCGTAATTTGAGAGAGAATTTTAGTGTTGCTTTTGCCTTTGAGAAAAGTAGACAGAATCAAGCTAAAGTGAGTTCTTGGAAACATAGTTGGTTCTTCACATTGGATATCATCAGCTACAACAAGGAAGCTATGTTCTAATATGTTTGTTACGTACTGATCTTGGTGTTCTAATTTTAGTGTTATCTATGCCACTAAGAGTGGAAATTAAAGTACAAAATAGATTTTGTATGATTTTCAAGCGGACACAAATGAGGAAACTCTGGAATGCAAAAATTATTCTGAGGCAGGATGAGTTGAGGAAGCTTAGAAACTAAATTGTTTTTGAGGTGGAAGACATGGTTTTACATTTATGCCTGAAGACAACTACATCATTGTTAAGTAGTGTTAACATAAATTGCTAAAAATTTGGAAAGGGTGAAACCGGCTTTCGGTTGTTTGACATCATTTTGTGACTAGTTTAGAAGTCTCCGATGTTATCTCACCTTGACGATATTATTAGAAAGTACCTTGATGTGTGAGTGTAACACCCATGAGTTGGTGTTGGTCCCACATTGCCAAGGAAGTGGTTGTATTGGTAGTATATAGAGTTTAACCATACTTTAACTAATGTCAAGGCCTTTTGGGGGTAAACCACATGGGTGGGCCCTGATCCAAAACCCTCTACTGTTGGATATCCGCAATGACTAAAGGGGGACAATATTGACATTAGCGAGCGATGAGCGAGGACGAAATCCCGGGGCGTTACAGTTGGTATCAAAGCCGACGACGGGTCGCCTGTTGCAGGTGGGAAGTACGCTGGAAATGCCCAGGGAGCGCCAAGTACTTGTCTCACTTGGCAGGGAACGTCGAAGATTTTGGGACTGTACTGAGTGTACTGCAGAGCCGAGGACGGCTCTATTTTTAAGGTGGTGAGATTCTAACACCCATGAGTTGGTGTTGGTCCCACATTGCCAAGGAATTGGTTGTATTGGTAGTATATAGAGCTTAACCATACTTTAACTAATGTCAGGGCCTTTTGGGGTAAACCACATGGGTGGGCCCTGATCCAAAACCCTTTACTGCTGGATATCCGCAGTGACTAAAGGGGGACAATATTGACATTAGCGAGCGGTGTGGTGCTCGACGCACCGGGATGGGCGAGGACGAAATCCCGGGGCGTTACAGTGAGCATCGTACCTTGATGTGTGAGCGTCATCTCTTGCTTTTAAGGATTGTCAGGTTGCAGTTTGTTCAGGAACGTACGTACCTAGTTAGGGTGTATGTACGTAGTCATAGACAGATCTTTTCTCATGTTCTGGAATGTACGTACCATGTTAGGACATACGTACGTTGATGTGTCCAGGTTACCTCTTTGGTTCAGGGATGTACGTACCACGTTAGGGCGTATGTACGTCATCGTGACTTTTTGTTATTTCGACCCATTTGTCTTCCCTTCCAAACCCTAAGTATAAATAGGTTTTAATAAGAAGAATAACCTAGTTCTTTAGCCGTCCAATTCCATCTCTTCTTCTCCAGTTTGTTTAGGTTTGTTTTGGTGATTGAACTGATTCTCTTCTTCCACCATTCATCTTTCTTTATTTTTCTTTATTGTTGATAGTGATTTAACTTCGAGTCTTCTTGTGTGTTCATCAAGAAATCAAGTATCCTTGTGTGTTCATCAAGGAACTCTGGTGTAAGCTTATTTTATAGTTCGGCTTCGAGTCTTCTTGTGTGTTCATCAAGAAGTCGAGTGTCTTGTGCGTACACCAAGTTACTCTGGTAAAGTCAAGGTGTTAGAGATAACCAGTAGTGTCAACTCGTAGTGATTGCAGGTAGTTGATAGGTTTGTACATCATTTTTCAATCCGATGGATTTATTTGTTGTCGCGAGGACAACCATGGACATTTCCCATATTGGGTTTTACCACGTTAAAAATATTGTGTGTTTTTTACTTGTTTAGTGTTTTGTTCTTGTTTGTTTTAGTATCATATTGCACATATTGGGTTTTCAATTAGTATCAGTCGCAGAGCGCTTGTTATGGAGCGTAATGGCTCACCTGTAGATCCTATAAGTGCAATAATGGTTAATGAGTCTATTTATCATAATTTTATTGCTAAATCGTCTAAATCTGCAAAACCAAAATCTGATTTTGAAAGGATGATAATTTGTATGTTGTTAGCAAAAATGATTGGGCTCTGCTTTAGTGTCCATGCACGTAGCAAGGATTGTCATCACCCGAATGACACGATCATTTCATTGCCCAAGTTGGAAAATGGAGAGTCTGGAAGTGTGATCCTAGGTATGCCTCGTCCATTAACGTTACCCGATTCAACACCCACACAACATGGTGCTTCTGTTGTCGATTCTAGTCATCCTAGTTCCCGTTGGTCCCTGGATGAGGTACTATTGGATTATATTTTTCGCACACCCTTTCGCACAATGAAGAGCAACCCACGACCATGTCGTTTAGCATTCTCGTGTGCATTGAAATATGTATTATATGGAATCACAGCAGACGTGGGGTCTGTAGCAGCATGGGTTCGACTTCTTCTGCTTCCTTGTTGCACCCTGCAAGTGTTTGAACCACAGAATCGCGTCGAGCGACGGTCTGGGACCCGAAAGAGTAAGCAACAGAAGCAGATCATGCATGCCTTAGCAGTTTGGAATGAGACGGGTGGTATCTTTCGTCTTTTAGAGTTGGTACAGGGTTTCCATTCTACATCATCAGCCCAACCATCTTGTAACCAAAATGTTAGGCGTTGTTTGCAAAAGGTTACAAATGGACATTTTGCAGCTACGGTTAAAGTGTTGGCATCTTCCGGAGTAGCACCAGACACTTCAGAGGCACGACGGGCATTAGAGAAAAAACACCCGATGAGCCCACCACCCTCCATACCAGATATTCCATTGTCTGAGCCACTTTTATCTACTAAGAGGGGTGCAGTATTGGCATTCATCAGGTCCTTTTCGAAGGGTACATCATGTGGGCGTGATGGACTCCGTGCCCAACACCTGCTAGATGTTATGAACGGTGTAACCTCTGTTGTTAGTATAGATCTTATGGATGCTTTGACTTTGGTTTTGAACTTCTTGTTATATGGTCAATGCCCACCTATATTAGCAGAATTTATTGCAAGTGCACAACTTACTCCTCTCCTCAAGCCTGGTAATGGGGTTCGCCCAATAGCAGTAAGCATGGTATGACGACGTTTAGTGTCCAACATTGCCATGAAAGGAGTTGCCGAAGACATGGTCTCATACTTCAACGACTTTCAGTTTGGGGTCGGTGTGCCTGGTGGGGGCAGAAGCAGTGTTGCATGCGGTTAGCCGATTTGTTCATGCAAATCAAGATAGCACATCCCTTTTTATGTTGATGGTGGATTTCCAAAATGCTTTCAATCTCGTTGATCGCATGACTATGCTAAAAGAGATATGCATTCATTGTCCTAATATTGCACCATGGGTTGAATATCTATATAGCCAGTCTGCGAGATTATATCTGGGGTCCACCTACATTTGGTCAGCAACCGGGATTAAACAGAGGGATCCATTAGGGCCTTTTTATTTTTGCGTTAGTCTTGCATCCATTGGTACTGCGGATCCAATCTGAATGTCACTTGAATTTGTAGACATGCATGGTATTTGGATGATCGGACACTGATTGGTGACACTGATTAAGTGGCTGCAGCCATACATATCATTCAGGCAGTTGGACCATCATTGGAGCTCATTCTTAATGTGAATAAGACAGAGGTGTTTTAGCCATCAGTTTATCCTCGTCGCTCTAATACTGGTCTGTTTCCAACAGGTATATCATGTCCTCAGCGTGGAGTCAAGTTGCTTGGAGGGGCAGTTAGTACTGAAGCATCATTTATTGTGGGTCTTGTTCGACAACGAGTTGAGAAAATAACCAAGCTGATGAGCCTACTGACAGAATTAAAAAACCCACAATGTGAGTTGGCACTACTACAAGCATGTATGGGATTACTTAAACTTATCTTCGCTCTTCGCACTTGTCGACCAACTTTTGTTCAGGAAGCAGCAGAGTATTTTGATTGCATCATTCGGGCAACCCTTCAAGGTATCGTAGTTTCTGATCGTCCAGGTTTTGGTGACCTTCAGTGGCCCATAGCAACCATACCGTTACGCCTTGGTGGACTTGGCATTTATTGTGCCACAAATGTCAGTAAATTTGCCTTTGCAGCCTCTCGATGCCAAACTCAGGAGCTCCAGGACCACATACTCTGAGGGTGTGCTACTGCACACATGGATGATGCTTTTGATAGTGCAGTTGTCGAGTTACAACTTTCTCTCCCCGATTTTGACCTTAGTATTCTAGCCTCAAAGGCTACTGCTCCCCTAAACCCCAACATACGCTGGCGGAAGCTTACTACAGGAAGATTGTTACTGTTATTGACAGGGATTTTGATTTGTCTGCTCATCGGGGGGCTGTGATAGAATGCTTACAGACTGAACATGCCAAGGACTTCCTTATTGTTATTCCCATGGAAGGGTTGGGACAACGCATGCCGACAGTGGAGTACTGTGCCATTCTCCGGTACCATCTTATGATCCCGTTATTTACAGATGAGGATTTATGTCCTGTATGTAAGAAGAGCCGACTGGACGCGTTTGGGGACCATGTTATACACTGTAAGTATTACCCTGGTTTAAATACAGACTCGATCATGTGTGTGATGTATTGTATGATGTGGTATGGGGACCAGGAATACAGGTTAAGAAAGAGGCTCCGGTCAATTTTCTTACAGACCCGTCAGAAAGCAGATCAACGCTACGTCCAGCTGATGTTTTGATATACAGTTGGTTAGAATGAAAACATGCATGTGTTGACATCACAAGGGCATCTCCGATGGTGGGGTTTGGTAATAGAAATTTCAAAGTGGGTCAGGCAGCCATTTATGCAGCTGCAACTAAGGTATAAAAAGACAAGAGAGCATGTGCAGTGAACCAACATTGTTTCATTCCTTTTTCTTTTGACACCTTTGGGTTTCTAGCACCAGAAGCAGTTGAACTTCTTAGGAGGGTTCAAAAACTGATGAATAGCAATGTGATGACAGCGGGTTTAAATGAATATGTATTTAGAAGAATCGGGTTTGCTATTTCAAAAAGGACTTGCAGCGCAGTTTGTAGCGCGGTTGTCCTCTACTTTGGTGTAATTCTTCAAATTTTTATCAATAAAATTTGTTTTTGAAAAAAAAAAAAAAAGTACAGATTTTTCTAGTCTGGCGTACGAACGTTGTTAGAGGGTACGTCCGTTCAGGAGGCAGTTCTTTTTGTTTTTTATTTTGTTTTTCCAAAGCGTATGTATGTTGTTAGGTGGTACGTACGCAGTAGCAGCAGTTGGCCAAAATCGTTTGTTTCAAGCCCATTGATTCAAACCAAAAACCAATTACTTCAATTAAAACGTGTCTTTGATTATTCTAAGCACGTACATGGTGAGTTATTAGGCTTCCATAACTATTTTGTGTTTTTTCTTTCGCTGAGTCATTTTGTTTGTTTTTTCATCTCTTAAGTTCAAATAATTTTTGTTGGTTGGGTTTATCTTCTTGTATGCTTCATGTTTTATTAACAAGCATTGGTTGTTGCTACAACCACTTAGACTGCTCTTTTCTACTTTATGCAAGTGTTTGATGATACTCTAGTATTTCAATCCCTACTTCTTCCTCTTAATTATCATTCGTTATGATGTTGGTTCTTCAGACTTTTATTTACAAGCATTACTTGTTTTTCTCTATGGTTTGTGTCCGTTTTCTGCAGGTTCATGGTTCTTCAGACTTTTATTTACAAGCATTACTTCTTTTTCTCTATGGTTTGTGTCCGTTTTCTGCAAGTTCATGGATAGTGTGTGCTCACTCGTCAAATTTATTTTCCTCTCCGTAGCATTACAAACAAATGTTCTTGTTGAAAGTGCTTATGGCTTACTCTAGTTTGGTTCCATTATTTGATGTGTTCTTGCTAGTCTTCTGCAATAATCCTCCTGCAATGGTTTTGGGCTACCACTTTGTTCTACTTTGGGATGCATATCCTCGGTTTGGTAAAAAGTCTACCAGCACCGGTTATTGCATATGTTCACCTGTTTGTTATCAATCCTCTTCTTTGGTAATTTTTTATTCTTGTTATTCTTGCTCGTTTTTGTTCTTGTTGCACTTGCTTCTTTGGACAGTGTCAACATAAGCAAGACTGGACAGTTTGTAGCAGAACAGTCATAACTTTGTACTGGGTAATCGGAATAGTGATCCGTCTTTTGTTTTGGACAAAATACTCTCTAAGCTTTTTGACAATGTATGGCATGTAATCGGAGTTTTAGTATTCTGGTGGGAAATTAGCTCTGAAGTTGGATTGCTGCTTTGTGATTTGGTGACATCGATAATCCTTGCTCATTCTTCAGGTCTGTCCAAATGGTTGGTATTGTGGATTTCTTCTTCTCTAATAAATGAACCTCATTTCTTCTATTTCTTGATTATTGTGATGAGGCATGTTCGGGTGATGGTGTTTTCACAGATAAGGCATTCTTCTATGGGCTTGGTGATTGCTTATTTTGTTGGCATATCTTGAACTCATATTATGTTTTCACTAGGGTAGGCTTATGGGGTTTTCTTTTATGCCTTTATACCATTGTGTTTGGGATAATATTTTCTTCTCTTTGTTTATGAGATTCTCTAATTCTTCTTTGTGGTTGGATGAGTTGTTTTAGGAACATGTATAGATTGGATTTCTCCATGAATTCTCAATGGATTTTCTTATACTTTACATATTTCATCCTGTAGATACTCATATTTCTGTAGTTTTGTCATGGGTTTGTGTTCGCTCCTTATGAGTGTTTGGTCTCTTTGGTCTTAGCTTCTCTCTCTGTTTGATTTCTTGTCTATCATGTTGTTTTATCTCCTTTGGGAGATATAGTACTGTTTGGTTAGTGTCATGGTTATTGTATACTTATCTATTGTGTGGTTGTCCAAGATTTATCTATCTCATCTTGTCTTTCTTTTCTACTGTCCTTATGCTATATCTCATTCTTGTATGTGGAGGTTTTGTATTGCAAAGACATCGTACTTTTTTTTTTTTTTTATTATTATTATTCTTTTCCTCCCCGCCTAGATAGTGTTTGGTTAATGCTTGTTTTGGCTTTGGTGATTATTGATATGAGTCCTAGTTGTTCTTCCCTGTTGTTGTGGCTACTTCTCTGGTGTTAGCATGGTTTGTTTATACTTGGTGGAAAATGATGTTTGGGGGATTTGTGGTACTCACTGGGCTTTATTGACTCTTTTCAAGATATTGTTGGATGTGTCTAGTATGCATTGTTTCACTATATTCTCTTTCATTTTTCATACTAACTAATGTTTATCTCTTCTTCTTTCTCTTTTCCTATATTTCTTTTCTTGCACATTTCTTACAGGTTTGGCTATTTGGTTCTTGGACATTATTGTTAGTGGCCGATTTCATTGGTACTTCAAGAAATTACTTGGTTTCGGTTACTATTGTTTTTAATCATCTTGTTCAGGATCTTGTTTTTCACTTTTCTTGTGTAGGGTATGCTATATGTTTTTTTCGTCACCCCTTTGCACATCATTTGTGAAAAAAATGGAGAGATTTATGACTCTAATACTAACACTCTACTCTTCTCTCTTAGTGTATTTTTGGGTCATGTTTCAGGTATGCTACACTTATGGAGGAGTGAACGAGTTGATGATTAAAGGTTGTACATTTATGGGAGAGCACAAGTATTTGAATTTGGAGTTCATGAAGTATGGGGGAGTAGTTCTTACAATTAGCTTCCGTTAATTCTCTGATTGGTTTATGATTTTTGTTGCTTCTGCTCGTCTCTAATTGTCAAAGCTTCATGCTCGAGTTGAATTTCACATGATGGTGACTTGGTGCGTATAGGTTTGAGTGTGAATGTTCCTGTAGGCATATCTTATAAATGCCATTATAATTGGTTTGGGTTCATGTAAGCATGTATTATAAGTGCGGTTTAGAGTCATAGGGTTTTGTCCCAAAATGAAAGTCAAAGAGGGAGATTGAAACCTGCTTTCGGTTGTTTGACATCATTTTGTGATTAGTTTAGGAATGTCCGAGGTTATCTCGCCTTGACGACATTGTTAGGAAGTACCTTGATGTGTGAGCGTCGTACCTTGATGTGTGAGCGTCGTCTCTTCCTTCTAAGGTTGTCAGGTTGCAGTTTGTTCAGGAACGGACGTACCATGTTAGGACGTACGTACGTTGATTTGTCCAGGTTACCTCTTTGGTTCAGGGACGTACGTACCACGTTAGGGCGTACGTACGTCATCGTGACTTTTTGTTATTTCGGCCCATTTGTCATCCCTTCCAAATCTAATTATAAATAGGTTTTCATGAGAAGAATAACCTAGTTCATTGGTCGTCCAATTCCATCTCTTCTTCTCCAGTTTGTTTAGGTTTGTTTTAGTGATTGAACTCATTCTCTTCTTCCCCCATTCATCTTTCTTTATTTTTCTTTATTGTTGATAGTGATTTAACTTCGAGTCTTCTTGTGTGTTCATCAAGAAATCGAGTATCCTTGTGTGTTCATCAAGGAAATCTGGTGTAAGCTTATTTTATAGTTCGACTCCGAGTCTTCTTGTGTGTTCATCAAGAAGTCGAGTGTCTTGTGCGTACATCAAGGTACTCTGGTGAAGTCAAGGTGTTAGAGATAACCAGTAGTGTCAACTCGCAGTGATTGCAGGTAGTTGATAGGTTTGTACATCTCTTTTCATTTAGCGGATTTATTTGTTGTCATTAGGACAACCGTGGACGTTTTCCATATTGGGTTTTACCACGTTAAAAATATCCTGTATTCTTTACTTGTTTACTGTTTTGTTTTTAGTATCATATTGCACATATTGGGTTTTCAAAGGGTATTGCTCTAATTGGATAGATGAGTTCTTATTAATTTTCAGGAATTAAAGTTCCCATTACCAAACAAAATGAGTGGCTCCAGACTCCAGAGATAGGCACTAAGAAGCTGAACTCAGATGGCGAGCAATGACTTAATAATGACACTAAACTTTAGAAAAATGATGGAAACATGATTGAGACCGAGACATTATTTTATTGAAGTACTAATACACAAATAAGAAACTATAAACAGTAGGAACCTCCCACTCTAACATAAACATCATTCCCAGTAAACTTGGTTTATCAGTAGAGCCTCATAATAAGACTACAAACATTTCCGACGATAGTCTCCCAGAGCCCACAATGGGTAGTAACTTCTATACATTGGATAATGTAGCATACAGTTTTTCATGAAGACTCCAGCAATATCCTGTAATACAAGCCCAAGGTTATCTCTGGTTACTATGAACTTTTTTTTTTTTTTGATAAAATATATTGTATGTATTCATTGATTTTAATCTTAGCATCTTAATTTGTAAGTGTTCGATTTACCTGTTGAGGAAAATCACCATTTTCCAGTTGATTATTAATCAAAACTTTAACAGCACGCTGCAACGGTGCTGGATCTCTCTGAGCCTGAGTAAAAGAAAGTTTGGTTAATTCAAAATAAAGACATAGCAGAGAGATATCTTTAATCCAAAAAATGACATTCTGCAAACATAAAAGAAAGAGATTTTTGGACATACCCCCCCATTTGAAAGTCGAAATTTGAGATACCCCCATTTGAAAAAAAAATTGAGATACCCCCAATTCAAGATGTGGTGTTATCTTAGCCGTCCATCATAAAACTCACCTACGGCTGTAAAGCTCTTCTGTCTTGAATTGGAGGGTATCTCAAATTTTTTTTCAAATGGGGTATCTCAAATTTCGACTTTCAAAGGGGGGGTATGTCCAAAAATCTCTAAAAGAAAAGATATACTATGTTAAAAGTTTAAACTAACCTGCCCACCATGAATAAGACTCAGTAAAGCCCATGCAGTATGCACTAAATGCGTTCTGTTTCCTTCTAGAGGTACGAAAACCTGTTCGATCAAACAAAAATTGCTGCATTAGGAGGAGGAGGAGGAATAGAAGAATCTAGAGGTATTACCTTTTCAGGACAGGACCGGAAACTCTCCCCCCAACCACCAGAATGTAGTTGAGTTGACAGCAGAAAGTCACAAGCTCTACGCACGGTTATGCTATTGTGACAATTTCTACCAGTAGCTGTTAGGCCTCGTAGCGCAAACCATGTTCCATAGATGAAACAAATTCCCCAATTTCCATACCTATACAAGCAAGTGGTACAACTAGTCATACTGTATATTCATGTTGGTGCTAATGTAGTAATGTACGTATGTACATATGCAGTCACGAAGAAGGCTTACCATGAACCATCAGGCATTTGCATATCTTCTAGGTAACGCACTGCCTTTTCAATAAAAATGTCTATATCTTTCTTTCGATATAATGGGTAAAACTTCTTAAATAGTATTAGAGCTTCAATGGCTGATGCAGTGCAGTCAACATACCTGAAATATCATACTGGTAATTACTAAGGTACCCATACAACGCTTAATATGGGCCACGACAAGTGAGTGAAAATCTCTTACTCATGCTCAATAACAATATCTTGAGCAAATTCAAGAGGATTCAACACCTGTAGACAGAGAAGTTTTTCATATCAATTAGCCAAGGGAAACATTTGGAGAATGAGGTGCAGTGTTTGGAAATCAGATGTATATAATTAACTTGGTATTAGTAATACCAATAATGTAATCATGTTATTCTTTTTTGTAGGAGTGGCTGGGTGGAAATTGCTGAAGGCTGGGATTGACGTGGATGTCGACATTGAAATATCATAGAAACAATATCAATGTAAAAGGAAAGGGTCCTCTGCTGTGTTTCACGAACTTAGTCCATGAAACTTTATTTCTTACGGAATCAGAGCTTTGGGTGCCAAAGGAATCTAGAGTAGAACTACGTTCAACACTGATGCAATGTGAAGGAGACTGAAGGGTAGCTATTAGAGCAGGTTAATGAGAAACTTAATGGCTGGCACAATATGACTGTTATGTCAGGTTTAGCATTTCAGTGAGTGAGTGGGTTCTTGAAGCAAGTATATGTATCCGTATGTATGTAACTTCTACTCATTTTGACACATTGAGAAATTTATTATCAGTATTATTGTTGTGGTTTCGTCATCTTCCATTATCATTATCTTGCCTTGAAACCAGTTTGTGAATTGCCTTATTGATATCTTAGCATGGGACTATGGGTAAGAAGCTATGTTGTATATTGGCTCGCAACAGTTGGGTGCACAAGATCATATCTTATAAAAGGTGTGATCCATAGGATCAGTTCCTATATTGGTTAAGGAAACCATATACAGGAGTTCTTTTTTGGACTCGGTTTCCTATTTATCTCGGTTTTGAACAAGTAATCCTATCTGGATTTGGTTTCTATCCATGGGCTATAAATACCCAAGTAACTTGGTATTTGTAAGACAAGACAAGAGAATAGAAAACAATAAAAACATAGAGATAGAAAGAATAAGTGAGAGAGACCTTTGCGAGTCAATGGTGTATTGGGTTTAAGGTGAGAGATTAAGATCTTGAGAAAGATACTAGGGAGATTATTGTAATCGTTGTTTCTTTTCTTATAGTGAAATTTTCTCATTGTTCCCCGTGGAGGTAGGCATTGTCGAACCATGTATATTTTGGTGTTATTGTTCTTTATTGTTTTAATCTTCTTATATTATTTTTTTTTGTTTGGTAATCTTTGATTTCATTGACAAAACGGATCATGTATTGGAAACGAGGTGTTCTCACGAATATCAGTTTGCGGGTTGTTGACGTTGTTGGGATTTAATTAATCACTGCATATAGTTCAACAAGTGGTATCAAGAGCTTAGGTTGGATTTAAGGTTTTGTCAAAGATGACAGAGACTATAGGTGTTCCTACGAATAGTGATGGTAAGAAACCATCGGTTACTACTCTTGGCGGAGGTGTAAAAGTTGAGATTAAACCGTTTGACGGTAGAGATAACTTTACACTATGACAAAGGAAGATGAGAAACGTTTTGATCCAACAAGATCTTTATGTGGTTCTTGACGGGAAAAACAAAAAACCAAAGGACATGTCAGATGACGAGTGGAACAAAGCAGATCTCAAAGCAATGAGTTCCATCGAACTACATATCTCGGATGAAGTGATGTTTAATGTGATGGAAGAAACTAGCGCCAAAGGAACATGGGAAAAGTTTGAGAAGTTTGTATATGGGTAAGTCTTTATCCAATAAACTTTTCTTAAAGGATGAACTCTTGAATCTTCGGATGGAAGAAGGTGGTGATCTTATGGAACATCTAAACGTGTTCAATAAGTGTATCGCAAATTTGCTACAGGTGGATGTGAAGTATGACAATGAAGATAAGTCTTTGTATCTCCATCTTTCAAGCACTTCAGGACCACATTGATGTTCGGCAAGGATGCTTTAAAGTATAATGAAGTTGTTGAAGATATAATCTCCCATGTGAAGATGAATAAGAACACATGTGAAAACTCTTAAGCAGAAGGACTAAATGTCAAGAATTCTAATGAGAGGGGTCGAACAAATAAGAAAAATAGCAAATAAAAAGGCAGGGGTAGATATAAATCCAGGGATAAAGAAGGTTGCTTTGAATGTGGTGCGACAGACTACTGAAAACGAGATTGTAAGAAATATAAGGAAAAGAAGAAGAAGGACGAAAATTCAAATTCAGCCAGCGTTGTTACAGATGATAGCGACGAAGAAATTTTGGCGACTTCTTCAGGTAATGATATTTCTTCGCCATGGATTTTAGATTGTGGCGCTTCTTATCATATGTGTTCAACCGAAGACTGGTTTGACACGTTTGAGAAAAGAAAATGCGACGTAGTTTTTATGGGGAATAATTCCAGTTGTAAAGTTTGTGGAATCGGTACGGTAAAGTTGAAGATGCATGATCAAATTGTTAGGACTCTGGGTAACGTGAAATACGTTCCTGCACTAAGGAAGAATCTTATTTCCCTGGTACACATACAAATCCAAAGATGGGAATCTTATAGTCTTAAAGGGTTCACTTGTGGTTATGAGAGGAGTAAGACTTTCTAACAATTTGTACAAGCTTTTGGGAAATACAATAATTGGTGGAGCTGCAGTGTCTACACAAGAAGATCGCACTCAGCTTTGGCACTTGAGGCTAGGGCATATGAGTGAAAGAGCCATGGAAGAACTACACAAACGACAATTGTTGAAGGGTGTAGGAGGGTGTAAACTTGAGTTTTGCAAGTATTGTATTATGGGAAAGCAAACTAAAGTACTCTTCAAAGCTGTAGATACAAAGAACAGAAGTATAGAAGTACTTAACTATATTTACTCAGATGTGTGGGGGCTTTCACCTACTCAATTAAAAGGTGGTGCTCGCTACTTTGTCACTTTCATGGATGATTTTTCGAGTAAAGTTTGGGTCTACTTCATGAAGGTGAAATCCGAAGTTTTCACTAAATTCAAGGAGTGGAAGGCAGAGGTAGAGAATCAAACAGGCAGAAAAATCAAGTATCTAAGAACTGACAATGGCGGTGAATATAAGGATAGGAAGTTTCTACAGTACTGCAAAGATGAAGGTATTACAAGGCATTTTACCGTGAATAAGAATCTCCAACAGAATGGAGCTGCAGAAAGGATGAATAGAACTCTTATGAATAAAGAGAGGTACATAAGGTTTCATGCAGGTCTGCCAGAGATGTTTTGGGCAGAATCGATTAACCATGCTTGTCACTTGGTTAATCGTTCACCATCCAAGATGCTTGATTTCAGATGTCCAGAAGATGTATGGTCAGGAAAATTGGTAGACTACTCTACTTTGAAGGTATTTGGATGTAGTGCATATGCTCTTATTCCCAGTGATGAGAGAACCAAACTTAAACCCAAATCTCATGAATGCATTTTCATCGGCTTCGAGAAGGGAGTGAAGGGTTATAAGTTATGGGATCCAGTGAACCGAAAGAAAATCCTTAGTTGAGATGTTGTGTCTGATGAGAAGACTATGCCTATGCATCAAGACATGAAGAATGGTAAGAAAAACATTATTGTTAAGAAAGCAGCTACAGAGATATCTCCTCTTACTAAGATATCCAACATAAAGACTCCTATTCAGGTGGAGGAGTCAGATGCAGGGGTTGAAAAGGATGGGCCAAAACAACAACAGTGTGAAAAGGAGGTTGAATCTAATAAAGATAAGCAACAACCTTACAACATAGCAAAGAACCGGGGCCAAAGACAAGTCAAAACACCTATTATACTTGGGTTCGAGGAAGAAGTTTATTATGTTTTAAACATTAGTGAAGGTGATCCTACTTCTTATCGTGAAGTAGTTGAAAGTAACGAAAGAGAAGAGTGGATTGAAGCTATGGCTGAAGAGATGGAATCTCTATACAAGAACTTTGTTTGGGAGTTGGTTCCTAAACCCGCGGAAAGAAAAATTGTTGGCTGTAAGTGGTTTACAGGAAGAAGGAAGGAATGTATGAGAAAGAACCACCAAAGTTCAAAGCACGTTTGGTGGCGAAGGGGTACTCATAGAAGGAAGGATTTGATTATAATGAAATTTTCTTTCCGGTAGTGAAACATACTTCTATTAGAGTGGTAAGGAAAATCTAGTTTGTAGGTTAAAGAAGTCTCTTTACGGGCTCAAATAATCTTCAAGGGAGTGGTACAAACGTTTCGACTCTTATATGTTGAACATTGGGTATAGAAGATGTGACTATGATTGTTGTGTGTACACTCATGTGTTCGATGATGGGATGGTGATCCTATTGCTACTTTATGTAGATGACATGTTTATTGTTTGTCGGGATATGTCTAGAATTAAGGAGCTGAAGACGTTATTAAGTGATGAATTCGACATAAAGGATCTTGGTTCAGCATAGAAGATCCTAGGTATGGAGATAAAGAGAGACAAGAAAGCGGGAAAGTTATGGCTATCACAAGTCAAATACATTCAAAAGGTACTTGAGCGCTTCAATATGATTGATGCATATCCTGTGTTAACTCCTTTGAACAACAGTTTTGTTTTAAACAAAAGTCAATGTCCTTCCACAGATGCTGAAGTGGAAGATATGAAGAAGAAGCCGTATGCAAGCGCAGTAGGGTGCCTCATGTCTCAATGGTATGCACAAGACCTGAATTAGCTCAAGCACTAAGTGTAGTATCGAGATACATGGCGAATCCGGGAAAGCCACACTGGAAAGTTGTGATATGGATTCTCAAGTATCTGAAGGGCACTAAGACGTTGGGTATCTTGTTTGAAAGACAACAAGGGAAAGCATGTGTTTCGGGTTATGTTTATGCTGATTATGCAGGAGAGTTAGATAAGCGAAGATCCACCACAAGGTACGTCTTCACTTATGGTGGAGGACCGGTTACTTGGAGATCAATGCTCCAAACGGTTACTGCTTTATCTACTACTGAGGCGGAGTATATGGCGGTAACAGAAGCTTGCAAGGAAGCTATTTGGCTGAAGGGATTAGTAAGCACATTCGGGTTAGATCAAAGTTCTATGATGATAAGATGTGACAGTCAGAGTTTTATTTGCCTTGCGAAGAATCAAATGATTCATACAAGAACGAAACATATTGATATTCGCTATCATCAAATTCGGGATTGGTTGGACTCAGGTGAAATTACAGTTGAGAAGGTTCACACAGATGAGAATGCTTCATATTGTCTTACTAAGCCGGTTTCAGTTGAGAAGTTCAAACATTGTTTGAACTTCCTCAATCTTTCTACATGCTAAAGATTGGGTGGAGCACCTCCTCACTTGAGGTGCGCTGAGGCAAAATGATTTTTGCCAATGTGAGGGTGCTTGATGAAATTCAAGCTGCAATGATCTTGTTTTTTGGTCGATGGTTTGCCAAGTGGAGATTGTTGTATATTGGCTCGCAACAGTTTGGTTTCTAGTGTAGAACGGCGTTAAACACTGATACAATGTGAAGGAGACTGGAGGGTAGCTATTAGAGCAGATTAATGAGAAACTTAATGGTTGGCACAATATGACTATTATGTCAGGTTTACCATTTCAGTGAGTGAGTGGGTTCTTGAAGCAAGTATATGTATCTGCACGTATGTAACTTCTACTCATTTTGACATATTGAGAAATTTATTATCAGTATTATTGTTGTGGTTTCGTCATCTTCCATTATCATTATCTTGCCTTGAAACCAGTTTGTGAATTGCATTATTGATATCTTAGCATGGGACTATAGGTAAGAAGTTATGTTGTATATTGGCTCGCAACAGTTGGGTGCATATGATCATACCTTATAAGAGGTGTGATCCATAAGATCAATTCCTATATTGGTTAAGGAAACCATATACGTGCAGGAGTTCTTTTTTGGTATTTGTAAGACAAGACAAGACAAGACAAGAGAGTAGAAAACAATAGAAACACAGAGATAGAAAGAGTAAGTGAGAGAGAACTTTGGGAGCCAAGGGTGTATTGGGTTTAAGGTGAGAGATTAAGATCTTGAGAAAGATACTAGCGAGATTATTGTAATTGGTGTTTCTTTTCTTATAGTGAAATCTTCTCATTGTTCCCCGTGGAGGTAGGCATTGCCGAACCACGTATATTTTGGTGTTATTGTTCTTTATTGTTTTATTCTTCTTATATTATTGTTTTTTTGTTTCGTAATCTTTGACTTCATTAACAAAACAGATCCTGTATTGCAAAGGAAGTGTTCTCATGAATATCTAGGTTGCGGGTTGTTGACGTTGTTGGGATTTAATTAATAACTGCATATAGTTCAACAAGCTATACCTCCAACCAATCATGTCCTGTTGCAGGCTCCCAAACTGCCAAACCACCATTTTTACTCTGCAACCACATATATATGTACACAGTTAAGCAAAATCAGATAGCAACACTCGAAAGAATTCATATGATCTTCGGAGTAGATTCATCATTATTGGAATGAAAATCATATCTTCTCCGTAAGCAAAATTTTCAATAATTTAGGTTATCTGCCTGTGAAAAAAAGGATGATCTAATTAAATTATGCACATTGGGAATATGTTCTACTTTATTCAAATGTTACCTGTAGATAAATGATGAAGTTAACGGCTTCATACATTCGTTCGGTTTCCATTTTTTTTCCAACAAGTTCCTCCGGCATTTGTGAGAGCAGAAGACAACTCTGCAAAAGAGAAGCAGCTATTTCATAAATATTTTCATTACTGGTGAAAATCATAATTCTATTGGATCATAGTATTCGAGCAATGGAACCTAACTATTAGCCCTTCTGCAGTGCAATCTGAGACTTGCCACCCCTGATCTTTATCTGAGAAAGTCCATGATCCTTTAGATATGTGGCGGTGCATGCTTCGGAAGTCACCAGATGGATTTTCTGTAACCTTTGAAGTAAATTTATATAAGTTAAGCATATCCTGTTCCTCTCCATAAAAGAATTTATATAAATTAAGCATATAAAGTTGAATTAAAACCTGTGATTGTTTTATGTAATCGTGTCCTTTCTTAAGAGTGTTGCCAATTTCATCAGGAAAGTTACATGCAATAAGTGCTTGAACGGCATAACAGGTATCCCACGTCTGGCTGCCAAAACACTGCAATAAAAGGAACTTCACAGACTTAGTGCACTATACTTACAAACTCAAATCGAGTATATGTTAGGACTTTGTTTACAACCTGCATGGACATTCCATCTTCAGCAACCCACAAGTAATCTGGTATTCTAGCAAGATGTTTCTTGAATGCATCTGAGTTAGGGTTCTCAACCCAACAAGCAAGCATGCATAAAGCCTTTGTAAATAAAAGTAAGACAGGTTAGATAAGATTTACGACAAATAAATAAATAAAAACAGCAAAATCTGCTACAAATCAACATCTGGAAAGAGGTGGAATACAGTATAACTTATAGGATCTTCCATATTGTTTCTCTGCTATGGTTTTGGATGAATCTAAAAACTTTAAACAGCAAAAGCAGCTTTAAATTCTACAATCAAGACACTTCGTTTGGACATGCCGAAGCCAAACCAACACCTCTTTTCAAGTTGGGACATGCCAAAGCCAAACCACCTGAAGGGACTGCAATTTTTTTTTTTTTTTTTGGTAAGTGGTAAGTCAGGTCCTATTCCAAGAACTTTGGGCCAATCAAAAATGTCAAATCACGACATCTCCGGCCAGTTCATGTAAAGAAGATAATGGTTGCATCGGACTCTCAGAGGCAGTGATGGCCATTAGCAGAACAGAGGAACCCCCTCAGTATGTAAACCTTTTTAAAAACATACCAAATTTTTGCCAACCATCAAATAGTACTATGAGATTAGAATGACACTTGCACTAAGTGTTTGTTTAAATAATCAACATTCATTAGTTTAGAAACTTATCAGCCAAATTAAGGATCAGCACAATCTATTATGTAAGGGAAATTATTATTTCATTACACAACAATTTAACAAAGTTATACTGTATTTTAGACTTGAAGCAATGTGGGTCTAGCCTCTGCCTAGCCTTAGAGGTTAATGTAGTTACCTTTTCACAGCATCCAATGGTGATGTATCGACTATTTTCATCTTCGTAGTGAATGTGCTTCATTGTTAGTCGTAAAGCCTTCTCCCTCAATCTTGACAATGGCCAACGTGTTAGCAGAGGTTCCATGAACACATACAATGAATCCCATATCATGTCTTGCAAGAACGGATGAGGGTAGTACAGATCTTCCTGGAATCATAGTTTTGTGGATAACATGTGTGCAAGTGCATAAATTTAAAATTGTATTGCGGAAATTACAACATCGATAAGTGATTGACCAACCTTTGCACAAACATGGCGTGTTTTATTCCAATTTATTTGGTGAAAAGGTTCAACATGAAGCTCTTTTCTCAGTGATAAAATGAGATTTGTTATTGGACCAACAAACCTCTTGCCATACAAATATGACATAGGCATGTAAATCAATCGACAGTAACACCACATCTTTGCTGCATGACATGCATATGAGAAAATGTGAATACCTTGTGTTGTGCACATATGTGAATTTGAAAAGCTATATAGGATTATAGGGTGCAAACCTGGATGCATAGGTAGGATGGAAGGGAGAAGCCAAAATTCAGGGGGCATTGGGTTGCATCCTGACCAATCATACAGTCCAAGTATCTATGTAGCAACATTTATGTACGAGCTTCATTAGCAAGTCATATAAGAAGTTTTAATTCACATACACATTATTGAATATGTAATTTACGTATATGTTTGTGATTATTGTAGTACCGAAAGCCAAGTCTTTCCCCAAGAAGGTATTGATGTTACGCCACCATGGTCACGAATCCATTTACGCCCTTTTGCACATGCATCATCTTCACCTCCATTAAGCCCTTCTCCTAGTAAACGCATGCAGACGTAGTTAATCGTAGTGCAGAACATGGTACTGTGACTCTCGATATGTAATCCCCATCCTCCATCTTCATTCTGCATATGTGTGTATGGTTGTTTAAACAGAACATGCAAAACTATATATTGTTAAAGAACTTGCTAAATGAAACACAAAATCACCATGCTAGTGTGGCAAAGATATGCCAAAGGAAACATTATGGAGGCTTGGGTATCGGGAATTTGCTGACTTGGAACAAAGCTTCATATCTTATCTTGGTCTACTTTTTAAGGTTTCCTCAAAAGAACAGACCTTGTGGGTTAAGTGGGAATGGGAGAACCACATAAAAGAAAAATGCTTTTGCACCATGACAATCCCCATTGATTGCTCATGGGTGTGGAGGTATTCAATACATGGTGGCTGATGGACAAAATACTCTTCTATGGAGTGACCCTTGGTGCAATACGAGTCCTATTGCTATGCAAACTGACTTCACTCAAGCATGGCAAAATGAGATTCCCATGAATGCTACAGTGTCACACGTCATCAACGATGGATCATGGGATAGCTACTGGGATGGATGGATAAACTTCCATTGCCAAGTACAACAAGCAGTTACAGAGGTGGCCATCAAAAGGAAGCTGGGAGATCGAGGACACCATAGTATGGAAGCCATCAATTACTGGAAGGTTCACCATTAAGAGCACCTATGATCGAGCTGCTGACTAGTAACCAACAGGAGACAGGCTGGCACCACATTATATGGAGTAGTATGGATCCCAAGGCACAAATTTATATGTGGATGTTTTTTGCTGGCCGGTTGCATGCCAACACAGGACAGATCAATTATGGGCCAAGGGAATTATAAATGAATCTTCGTATACTTTGTAACAATTCAAGAGAGAATGGTAGACATCTGTTCTTTTAATGTCAATTCTCTAGTACTGTATGGAAAGGCATCAAGCAAACACTGGGGCTGGGAGGATATATACGTCCAAGATTCTAGGCAAGAATGGATGAGAATCTCCTTTTTGTGTTCATATATGTAGCAAACTGTACAGAAACCAAAAACTGCAATGGATGAGATTACCTGATGACAATATATGTAGCGGAGAATCTCCTTTTTGTGGTTTGGTGAAAGAATGGTATCAAGCATTCCAGTAATATATAACACAAATACCTGCGTGTTATAACATTTGTCCCAAATATTTTTGGGGTTATTACAAACATTGGACCAAATAAAAATACACATATATACAGGACAAACATAAACACAGGGAGCCTGTTATAACACCAGGTCCCTTACAGCTTGATGAATCTACAGGTAGAGGAAATGGTGATTTAGTATCCCACAAAACAAACAGAGTTTCCTTGTTGATGACGGAACAACACTTTATAAAGCGATTAAAGCATCAAATGTCCGAGAATAGGCTAGGTCTTAAATTGTTAGCTAGGCAAAACATATTGCCACATATGTTGTTAACAAGTGATGAGGATAATTGGAAGTTCATATTTCAAATGGGAGGGTAAACTTGTTACACCATGTCTTCCAATTTATTTTTATTTTTTGTTTGTCTAAGCTAAGGTTAGTTTCTTCACAAACAAAAAACAAAAGGGTAATATCCCCAAAAATCCCCATGTTTAGGTGCCTCTTCCCCAATAGGCCCTGACATGGGATCATCTTCTCAAATAAGCCCTTTGACTATTTCATAATTTTTAGCCGGTCAAAATTACCCTTATATTATATCCTCTAAAATCTACTTTTTATCTTTTAAACGAGATCCCACATGACTATAAAATTTTAAATTTAAAAAAATTCAAATATTCATAAAAATTCAAAATTTCATATTTTTTTACTGAGAAGTTGGGTTTCGAAAAAAAAACTCCGTATGATTTCATAAGGTTTTTCAAAATTACTCTAAAAATCTAAAAAAATCACACATTACTACCCAGGAGTTTTTACTTTTGTCCTCTAAAAAATGTTTTCTTATCTTCTAACACCAAAGCAATATCCTCTAAATTGTTGCTTGTTGTTCTGTAAATTACAAAGGCATGATATCTATTCTATATTATTAATATATGTAGATCGTTGAGCCACAAACTCATGTACTTTGTCTATAAATTTTTTTTTTTTTTAATTCATGTACTTAATATATGTGAGATGGATGCAATCGTTGAGCCACAAACTCATGTACTTTGTAACCATCATTGAAACTGATTATTCATTTGTTTAAACACTCATGCATTCTTATTTTTCCACAAAATCCAAGTAATATGTATGGAACCATGACCAATATACTTTGATAACCAGCTTTAATCCACCTCTCAACACTTTTCAATATATAATGTGATTTAGTAAAATTGCATGTTAAGTGGATACAATAACTTGTTTAGAGGATAAAGCTATATTGTTTAGTGAACAATAATCAATGTTTTAGCGGACAAAACTCTTACAGTATATAGCGAAAAAATTATCGAAAAAAAATAAAAATTACATGTTTTTTTTTCCATACCCATATGAGATCTTGTTAGATAGATCTCGTCGAGATCTTTCCAACCATATACATCATATTGATTTTTAATTTCTTAATCAAAAGATATATAAGTTACAAATAATATAGCAAAAAAAAAAATTAATTAATATTAAAAAATATGTTTTTGTCTCTTTCTTATTTGTCTTATATTTTAATTTTTCTCTTTTGTCTTTAGTACAAAGGGTATTTTAGTAAAACAAAATAAAAGAAAGTGGGGGTAAGGGCTTGTTTGAGAAGATGACCCATGTCAGGGTCTATTGGGGAAAAGGCACCTAAACATGGGGCTGTTTTGAGATATTACCCAAAACAAAAGGTATACATTTTTCTATTAATGAATATTATCTGTTGTGATTTGTCGGACCGATAAAACAATGCTACTTATGGGTGTTGCATGTTAACTTTAGTAAGATTTGAACAAGTATTTTTATTAATTTTATAGACATGTGGCAATTTTTCATTCGTCCCACAAACCCACATCGAAAATTCACAACAGATAATAATTTTTGATTTAACGTGGCATTTTGTGATTGGGTGTACGCACCCACATACAAGTAAGCTACACATATAAAATTCTCTGATCTACTACTAAAAGTCTAAAATACCTAAACTATAAAATGATTAATTACCAAAACACTTACCAGTGGGGGCATGAAAAACAATGGCCCACCAATATTAGCAGCCCAATGTCCATCATCTGTTTGCAAAGTTGAGAAAAATCTGACACCCCTTTTCAATGTGGTAGTAATTGCATCATTTGTTATGCTTTCATTTTCTCCTAGCTTCACTGGAGGAATGCTTAGATCAAATTTGTCTCTTTTCTCTTTCAACATCTGAATTATATTTAAATGCAATATATAACACCATTAGTTAACAATTAATAAATTCAATATCTAATACTATGTAGTACTAAGCTTTCACAGCCAAGAATTTTGTGTTTATCCTTAATTATTCCTAAACACAACTGTGCTTGTGTTAGACTTTGGACACAATGTGCTAAACAATTGTTTACATCCAAGTGAAGTTGGATATGTAGATGTTCATGTGCTAAACAGTTGTTTATACTTTATATGTTCAACTTAGTGATAAAAATATTTTTATATATTTAGCTTAGGGAAGGGAATATTCCTAACAACTTCAAGAGAAGTAGGAACCAAGGAAACCAGAACTTTGTTTTTCTGGAAACATTTACTTATTTTGCCAGAACTCCAACCTGCACTGTTCCAAACTCCAACATACACCATTTCCATTGGCATCTACCTCTACAACAGACATGGCAACTAGGATAACCAAACAGGCAAAACATTTTATAATACATGCATACAAGAATTACCTGCAATCTCAATAGCATGTCTCCACAAGGCTTGATATGAAACCGATTATTATGATACTCTTGGCGAGTTTTTTCAACCTCCGCTCGCTCTTCAGGAGTTCCTGCATCAGGATCGAACTCCCAAGTCTGTCTTCCGATGAAGTTATTTGTGCTATAAAGCCATTCTCTATAAGGACCACCATCATGAGCCACCTTAAGCTTCCACATATTTGAGTGCTAGCTACTGTTGTTCCTTTTTAGCTAGATGTATGTATTACAAACTTATATATATGTGCTATGTTTATAATTCTTCTTCATTTCTTAATCTAGATAGAACCACTTAATCTTGTTGTATATAAGTAAAATTCTGTAGATGCAATTAAGTTAATCAATTAAAGAAGTATTGCGTACCTAAAGCCAAAGGACAAGTCAACTGAAGGCTTAATTTCTAATTGTATGCCTACGCAATCCACCTGTTATATTCGTCCCTGTTACATGAACTTGGTCAGGAATTCAAAGGTTGATCACTTTGAAATAAAACAACCAAGGAAGTTGGGTGTTTGACATTACTCATGCACATTAATTCTCTAAGGGACTGTTTGATTTGGTAAGTAAATCAATTTACTGGAATAATGTGACTCACTAGTTACCCTGTTGCAGTTGGTCCTCCTTTCTGGTCCATTACTGCTGCTGCTGGCTGCCTGCTGCATGCCCTGTTTCATTCCTCATTCTGGCTGCTGCTGCATACCTGCACCTTCGACTTTGCTTACCTGCACACTCTACTGGACTGCCCTCTGCCTTTATTATTATTATTAATGTACTCACCAGTGGCGGATCCAGGAATTTATATTAGGGCGGCTTGATCGACGTAGTCAATTTTTTTTTTTTTTTTTTTAGATATGCATTATATAGAAAATTGATCTCGTAAATCAAATTTGATCTTAATAAAGAACAATTTCCAATAAAAAAAATTCACATATTCCTACAAATTAAAGAAAACAACAAATGTTATTACATGTTAATGCAAATCAAAGTAACTTTAAGAAATTTATGAATTGGTGACATTGTTTGATTGATATATTACCAAATTTACATATTTTCTTAATTAATGGGCTGATAAATATTTTAATCCATTGATAAAATCCTAAATATCATGGATTTTCCTAAAATTAATTGTTTTAATTTTATTTTCTTAATATATCACTATATATATAGTAAGAGAAAAATTTAAAATCACCCCGGGCTTGAGCCCTGTTGAGCCCAGCCTTGGGTCCGCCCCTGGTACTCACTAAAAAAAACGTAGACAAATACGGAGGACAAATGCACTATAAACTAGTCTTTTTTAAGAACTGAGTTTAATTAAGTTATTTTTTTTATTATTACTAGGGATAGTGCTCTTAAAAATAAAAATGTAGTGTACATAAGACTTGTTCTTGTAGTTATAGATGCATACAAGACATGAACTTGTTGAACATAATTTGCTAAAAAATAACAATAATTGTAAATATAAAAAAATAAATTATTCGCAACTTAAGATAGAGCAAAGACATGTTTAAGTTCTTAAGTAAACTATATTGTTTTTTAAGCCAAAGAAAATACCAAAGAGCAACCATTCAAAGTTTCAATTTTTTTTGCTAGGTTCCATTCAAAGTTTCAAACTACCGTGTAATAAAGATATGAAACTTAATTTTTTTTAATATAAGAAAAATGCATATAAAGATTAATATATAACGCAACTTAAACTAATTTTATATTTCATCAAGAGCAACCTAAATAGATTTTTTATAAAAACAAAATATATAGTTCAATAAATTAATATTAATCAAAGTCTAAACATCTTTAAATTCAAAATAGTTTTATAAACAATTAACTCCCCTTATTTTTTTTAAGTCAATAGTCCTAACCATGTTTCCAAATCAAGATAATAATAACATATACCATTTTTTTTATTTTTTTTCTATTTCTGTTTCTACAATTGCAGATTTTTTACTCGTCTTTGAAAAATCATAAAACATTCGTTTGAAAATATTTTTAATTGATTTAAAAAACCTAGACACTAGATTGAAAGATCTTCATTCGATTAGTTAAGACCAACTTAAGAAAGTTATTTTCATTTGGTGAAAAAGGACTTGCAAGTATGACAACCGTTGCAGTTTTTGGTTTCTGTACAGTTTTAGTATCACAAGGTTTTGATGCATCTAGACTTAATAACTATTATTGAAAATTTTATGGTAGTTAGAATACTTCATTTATAACAACATATATAAATTTTGGATTTTTATGTTGGGTAATTAATTCTGAATGATTTATTCAACGCAGTTATTTTCAGATATCCAGTATAATTTGACTGCTACTTTTCTGTTTGTGTGGCTGTAAATATATAGAAAATTTGTTATTTGATATTTTTGTATGATTTTGATTGTTTTTAAAAGTAGACTTTCAGAGCTACAGTTGATAAGTTCAGAAGTATCATGAATTGTGAAGCTAAAATGGCTTAAAATATGCAAAAAATATGACATAGATTAATAATGTTACTAGAATCTGGTAAAGAGTGAATAAAACAGTTGTTATTATTTTTCCATATTGAAACGGTTTCAAACTTATACAGCGAGTAGAATATTGATAGTAGAATGATATATCCAAAATTTATCTAACTATAACGAGTATCTTTAAATCTAGGAATTTTGAAAGATCAATGTTATTGTTTGGTAGATTTATGTGTAAAGATTTCTTTTTGGCATAAATGGTAGCTTATAGGTTGGTCCATTTATCCATTTGATTATTTTGGTTGTTCTCTAGTTAGACTAAGAGTATCGCAAATATTAAAGTTGACTACGATATCGTGGCATGGTACTTGATTAACTATGTTTAAAGGAATTTGAAAGGTTATATTGATGAACGCCTAGGAATGACTCCATACCAATGGATGATATATGAATAGAAACTATATGAATACTGAACTTGGGATTTAATTATGGAATGATTTGGAATGGTTTGATACCATGAACGGTATATATTCAACTTGGAAAATAAGAACGAAATACGAAATGGACTTGGAATTTAATTGTTTGACAAGGGTTGTGTGATTGTTTGATTAGTTTAGTTGTTTTGGTAGTCGCCCAAGCATTAGTACATTTGCCGCACCTCTGGAATTAGGTTAAAGAAATTAATTATCACCCTAGACGGGTTAGCCTGCGGGTTGACTCTTGGATTATATTTGGGTATTTCCTAGACGGCTTAGCCTGCAGAACTGACCCTTCAGACCTTCATAGCCTTCGGGTGGTCTGGGCGCCACATTAGAAAGCTCAAGGGAGTTATTAGAGATCATGAGTTAGGCATATGTCGAGGCTAGCCAAAGCTTGCAGGTGAGCACCCACTTGGGTTCTGGTTTCCGCGTAGAGGTTCTTAACCATGGTCAAGGCACACTGGTGCAGTGTGGGTATGGCAAATGTGTGGAGTGCATCCTGTGCGAGGTGTACTAGTGATTGGGCATAGGTTGTGATTTTTATGATTGTTAAACCCGAGCACCGACTAGAGGCCAGGACGTGGTTTTGTGATTTTGGATTCGTTGTTTGGTAGTGTGCTAAGGCTTATAGTATTGTAGTGTTTGGTGTTAATGAATGATATGGGTAGGATTATGAACCGGAAGTAACTATGATTATGTGGAAGAACTGTGATGTTTTATTTATTATATGGGAATTAACAGTCATAATTGGACCTGTCATTTTGGTAGATTGCAAACTATGAACAATTGCAATGAGTCATTATTACTGCTTTGAATTAATGGGATGTATTTTCAGAACGATACAAAGTATTAGATAACACGTGACGAGTATGTGATTTAGTTTATCTTTATTATATTTGTCTATTATGTATTAACTCCATTTTGTAGGTGGATAGGTTAACTAATTTATTTTGTGCAGGTGGATAGACCTATCCTTAAAGACAGTTGCTGCTTAGGTAATGTATTTGTATTATCAATCAATTAACATCGTAAATAAAAAAAATTGGAATTGAATAATGGAATTAAGCATGTGATTATATAATGGATAAAGAGTTTAAATATAATGGAATTGATATGGTTTTTGGGAATAATTCTATGGGGACAACCCAATGAGACAGACTAAGAAACCAGCCTGATGTGGATGCTGACGTGGCTAGTCCACCCACGTCAGCAAAAAAATTTGCCTTCTCTGTCTCCTCGTCCCACACTTCTCTTTCCAATATTCTAGGTATGAAAAAAAAGTAAAAAAAATAAAATAAAAATTCACGAACAGTTCTCTCCCTAAACGGCTGATATTTATAACTCTTCCCAGGGGACCTTTAAGTGAAGCAAGGTAATCTACAGCAACATTTGTTTCTCTGAACAAATCTAAAATTTTACACATTTCCATCTCATGTGTTATCTCCATAATCTTATGTACTAATTCTGTCACACACCATAGTGGCTCTAAGGCTCTTGCAATCCTTGTAGGCATAACTTAACGTTCTTAGAGTAAGAAGTAACTAGTATCTTCTCATGGTTCAACACTCTACACAGTCTCACTCCTTCCAAGATTGCTTGGAGTTCCAGTTGTAGCACAGCTTCCTTCCAGTCTGTCAGTATGGTAGCTTTTAAGCTTACCTTACCAACCATATTAAACTATAATTCTCATACGCGGAAGGTTTATTTTCATGAGCTTAAGAAAGAGGAAAAACAACCATGTTCACTAGTCAGAAAATGTATTACAATCTTGCATTAGTTGTCGAAGAGCTTATGTACAGTTTTTCTTAGAGAATCAAAATTTTGCTTTCTTCAACATCGTCAGCTTGCTCCATTTTACTTTCATTAAGCTGGAATATATTGCTATCCAAGACAGAAAAAAGAAATCAATCAGTTCTATTCCATAAGCTACATCTCCGTAAGAAAAATTACAAGGAAATTTATCAAGCTCCAAAAGCTTTCAATAGCACTGAACATGGACGGTCTCATTCAATAGCAAACCAGATGAGAGAGCCTCAAAAAAATTCCGAAATTCTTGTTAAGGAGATGTCGAATTTTCCAAATTCCCAATAACAACAATGAAATCTAATTATAATTTGAGATAAAATGAATAAAAAGAGGTAAAGAACCAAAATTTAATTAAGAAGAATAAAACAAAGAACTAAAAATAAACGTATCCATATCGAGAGAAAGAAGAACCTTAGAAATTTTGGGGAAGAAAGAATTCGACGAGAAAGAGGAATACAAAGTTGAGATCTTTGAGAGAGTTTTTTTTTTTTAATTTTTCATTAACTTACACAGAGAAAAAAAAAAGGGCCGAACATATAGACATATAGAGACAGAGAAGGCAAATTTTTTTGCTGACGTGATCCACATCAGGCTGGTTTCTTAGTCTGTCTTATTGGGTTGTCCCCATAGAATTACTCGGTTTTTTGCGTATGCTTATTGTCTTAGCATGGAAGAATTGTTCTTTAAGGTTAATCATGTAGTTAATCATATGTTGGGACTTTATATTTATTATGTTATTTTCTGGGAATAGATTTTCCCCTTGTTTACTCATACCAGCTTTTATGCTGACCCATGTTGCTTTGTTTTGCACGTGGGTTTGTTCCATTTGGAATGCAGGCAAGAGAGGTTAGAGCTATGGAGTTGTGGACCTCTTGTTGGGACCAATAGAGATCTTTAGATGTTTCAATGATGCATTTATTTGAAAGTGGTATTCATGTATTTTGTTGACGTAAGTTATTTTGTATAATAGGATGGAATCAGGTGTACTTTTATCGTTTGGATTTTTTCTTCGCTTTATTTTATTTAAGGATTTTGTTGGATCTGGTTTTTTAGTTAGAAATTGTTGCGGCCTGGGTTTATTTTATTTTTTCTTAAATTCGGGTCGTGATATAACCTTTAGCTATTTAGACATTTCAGATTTTTGACACAAAATTGACTTGTTCTTGTAGTTATAGATGCATACAAGACATGAAAATTGTTTAATATAATTTGCTGAAAAATAGCAATAATTGACTGCAAATATAAAAAAATAAATTATTCCCAAATTAAGATAAAGCAAAGAAATGTTTAAGTGTTCATAAATAAACTATATTGTTGTTGAACCCAAAGAAAATACCAAAGAGCAACCACCCAAAGTTTCAAACTACCGTAATAAAGATATGAAACTTAATTTTTTTGAGTATAAGAAAAATGTATATAAAGATTAATCTATAATGCACGCAACTTAAACTAATTTTATATCTCATCCAGAGCAACCTGAATAGATTTTCTATAAAAATAAAATATATAGTTCAATAAATTAATATTATTCAAAGTCTAAACATGTTTAAATTCAAACTACTTTTATAAACAATTAACTCCAGTGACTTTTTTTAAGTCAATAGTCCTAACCATATTTCTAAATCAAGTTAATAATAAATACATATAACACTTATTTTTTCAAACTCATAGTAAACTGAAAGTTTTACACTCAAACAAATTTAGTAAACATTTAAATGGCGAAAGCGAAACTTATATATCAATAAACGATTTGAATGACAAGACATGAAATTGACTTGTTCTTGTAGATCATACTTTTCAATCAATAAACAATTTAACAAGTGTGCAATGTTTCTAGATCATACTTTTTTAATCAACTTAAGTGAAGATTGGAATGTCATATGCAAGTTTATAGTAGATGATTAAACATGGGGTTGCATGTAACTTTGATAAACATTTGGTAAGGTTAACATATCTCAAATAAATGAGACCTTATTTAAGAGATCTTCAGCTATAGAGAAAAACAAGGGAGAGAAAGGGTCCGTTGCCTCAACCTTCTGGTCTCCAGAGAAGTAACTACTATGACCCCCATTAACTAACATGGAGATTCTTTACCCTTACTATGTGCTTGCACGCTCTCCGCGCATGGACTTTTAGTAGGAGGTTTATACACCGAGAGGTAATTTGCGTCTTAATAATTTAGATTTTTGTTATTTTAGGTTAAATATAGTTTTAATAAATAAAAAAATGGTATTTGTTAAATTTTATTCCCTTATTAAATTAGGGTATTGTTATAATTTTATATTATATAAGGGTATTCTTGTAATTTAAAGTCAAAATAAGGTATTTTGGTAATTTAAAAATTAGCCTTGTTTACATAATTTGCACAATTGGGTTGGATCATTATGTTAGATTGGTTATTGGGCTAGGTTAGACATGTGTCACAGTCTTATAGTGACAGACTACATAGAGTAACAACTGTGCAAAATGGTATTGGGCCTGATCTTATAAGGTTTGGGCCTCATCTGTAACTGGCTAACATATGGCCCATATATCTGTCTATTCTTTACTCTAGATCTGTATAGAACGGGACATGCGTCAAAATATTTGTATCAGGAGACGCAGTGACAATAAACTATAAATCACTGTAAACTTAGGGTGCTGTCTTTATAAGTAGTTTAGATGCAATCGGCTAGTTACTCCTTGTTAGTTAAATGGTTTGTGGTAAAGAACGAGGCGAGTGTTGATGGTCATGCTTGTTTTTTACCATAAAATTTAAGGAAATCATCTGAAATCATTAACACGTCAGATGTTTGCCGATTTTTTAAATTATGGGTGCTTAGCCCTATCCATAGTAAGTGGTCCCCCTGAAATATTTCTGCTAAAAATGAAAACCACATCAACAATTCTTACGGATCTGTAGACAGAATTTTTTTTTTTTTTTTTTTTTCAGAAATCTCTCCGCTAACAAGAATAAGGTATGAAATATGTAAAAAAAATATAAATAATTTGAGCACAAAACTATTTTCCAAATTTTACAAGCATTGCCCTTAAAATTTATGCAACAAAGAATTAATATTCGTTTGTGTAAGAATAACAAAAAGAACAAAGATTCAACTCTTGAAATTAATATAAAAATATAATTAACTAGAAGTTATATTAATTTTATGTGCGTCAAAATAGACTAAAAACATTGAAAGACTAAAAACATTGAAGTATTTAGATTATATTTACATAGAATTTTGTAGGTAAAATTCAGATTTTTTTTCTTCAAAGTCACATTAAAAATAAAGAGGTTTATTTTAAAATTATTTAAATAGTAGACCACAACCTCTAAGTCAATAGAGTCTTAACCACACTCTTTTAAACCATCTATATAGTAAAAGACTGAAAGCTTGGAAATCATGACGGATAAGTTATTTCACTCTAAATCCCTTTCAACCAATCAGAGATATTATTTGACTAACCAAACAAAATTAAAGTCACAAAACTCTAAAAGAAATTTTATATTTCAAAGGATTTTCTAATAATTTAAATGCATTAGAAATAACTTTTGTACTTTAAGGACCAAAGGTAAAAGGTAAAAGATAGTTATATACTGCAACCATTCCATAACACATTAAAGACATAAGTAAACCCAAAATCATGGTACACTAAAAAAAAGTTTACTCATTGAAATGAATATTTTTAAGTTATCCATGTAACAAGTTTGTTTTTGGAGAAAATATTTGGTGTCACAACAAAACAAATTTTATTACTAGTAATATACTAAATAATGTGAGCCTAAGCTCGATGGTAATGCATCCCTCTTTTTGAGGTTATTGTAGGATCGAAACTCCTCAACAGCTGATTGTTGACAGTGTTTCTCCACCTAATTAATAAAGGGTAGGAATCACTCCAATCACTTGCCAAAAATACATAAGTATATGCTTGATAGAGCAAATTTGTATAAGTGGTACCCGTTTGGCTCAACTTTTCTAAAGTATACTACATAAATTACCCCTAAATGTAGGCACTCGATGCTTTAGAATTGAAGGGAGATTCTGAGGGCGATTGTGGGTATTCTTTTTTTTATTCCAAATTTATGCCTCGTTTAGTTAATTTTGGAAGTAGATCTAGGGTTTGAACCTCCAACAATGGTTAAAACGGACCATGGTCGTCCGATGCCTTTTGGTCGTTGACTAGCTGGGGTTGGAGTCATGGAAGCTTGGGGTTGGAGGGGGTGGGGGTGGAAGGAGGAGTCCAAATCCACCACCTCCGGTGGCAAGAGTGATGCAACCAGTAAATCAAGAAGGGTTAGATGTTATTCCAACTTAAGTAGCAGAGAAAGTGTCGCAAGATGGAGAGGAGACAATCAACAAGGAAGTAAGATCACCAAAGGCAGACCATCAAGAAACCACAATATTTTGAAGGGTTACACGAAGTTTGTTGTCAAACAATTCAACTGTTTTCTGATTTGAGGGGCAAGTACCGAGAGCAAAAATGAGTTTAGATGATCCAATACAAAATTGTAAAAGTGCAATGTTTAATTTGGATGACCTCTTACTACTAGTTAACGAGGACATGAGACAAAAAAATTTGTGGAAGTGTTTGATAGTGTAACGCCCCTGAAATCCAATTCTAGTTGGCTAGGCCAAAACCGGACAATAGAGTCATAATGATCACCATATGTCCTCCATGGACCGTAGGGTCACACTACTGTCACGTGACATCCAACCTCTAGACCACAGAAGAACATAATAAAATATAAATAATAAATAAATAACAAACAGTAAACTAACAGCGGAAGATTAAACTGAATACAACTATATAAATATAAATCAGAGTCATGCCCGAAGGTTACAACTCATCAAAACTCCAACTAGACATATGAGCAACTCAAGACAACCTCCACCAGACATCTCAACGAACACTCTAACAAAAAAATAACTGCTACCTAAAAAGATGAAAGGGTTTGACATAAAGTCTAAGCAAGCTATAAAACTTGAGTCTCAATCTTGATTCCAGGAATAGAATCAGCGCACCCAATACATATAAGATAATATAACCAATAATCAATAACCATAAGATGAACAATATATGATTAATAGATCAATGTCTATATCCAACACAATCGATTCATATTAAATCCAACTCATCATCAATTTAATCATACCAGATCAATCAATAGTAAACAAATACTAATAACAAACATGTGCCCCTGGCACCAATCTTACTATCCGTACAGCCATGTGCCACTTGCACCAGTGTCCCCAACATTATCAGGCCTAGAGAAGGATCTTGCCATATTCCTAACCAATGTCCTCGACACTCTGCAGGTCTAGAGAATGCACAAGGCATGCCCTAGCCAAAGGTACCACCGTACCATCGCTGAACAATCAGTTATGTGTCCCTGACACTTACAGGCTTGGAATAAACATCCCTAGCCATAGGTACCTCGTACCTCTTGTCATCCATATGACCATGTGCCCCCCGACACCAAGTGTCCGTCGACACTAGCAGGCTTAGGGATCAACATTTCCAACCCATTTGCTATCCGTATAGCCATATGTTCTTCACACTCGTGTCCTCATGACACCCGCAAGTCTAGGGAAAGTACAAGCCATGTCCCTAACCAAAGGTACCACCATACCATCACCATCCCACGGCCAAGGTACCACTTGCACCAAACTCTACTCATAGAGTATCAACATCATATCCTCAGACATATGTGTAGGGGTACTACAAAGAACATACATGTGGCACCATCTCTACCGTCCATCATGGTGCCACATGTCATCATCTAATGGGCTTTCTCTTGATGGCATAAGTTACAAAATTAAGCCTTATTATTACAAAGATATTTTCTCCATCATTATCCTATTAATTGCTAAGAATGGAGTTACATTGTAAGCCTATAAATATGAAGGCAAATCACTCATTCCTTGGAAGTTCTCATGGTCTCATTGTGAATCACACACAAGACCTCAACACTCTCTCATGAGACCTCACCTCTCAGGTCTCATCTCTCTTGAGCTCTCCTCATTATCGAGCTCCCATTTTGTATCACCACTACTATAATAAACTTCTTTCTCCCTCTCCGTGGATGTAGGCACAATTGTCGAACCACGTAAACAATGGTGTCATGTCTTCTCTACTTTATTATTATTGCTCATATCATTAATTACACATTTATCTACACATCATCTTTAATTAATGTATTGACCAACCTCACAAATATGGTTAATACATTTGGCGCCGACTATAGGGACTTGAGATTTTCTCAAGCGAATTCTACCCACCAACCCCACCATACACCATTGTTTCATAAGTGGTGACTTCAAGAAATTCATTGAATTTGAAATGATAGAATTGCAACTCACAGTTGGAGGCTTGGAGTAAATTGTCTACACAATTATTGGGCTCGACAGAAGCAAGATAAGTATCACTAATATTTTTTTTGTCATTGAGATGAGGCAACGGGCTACCAAAGAGCGACCTCAATTATATTGTTACTGGTCATTGAGATGAACCACCGAGCTACTGAAAGGCAAAATCGACCTCCATTCTCTTACTGGTCATTCAACATTTTTCCATTACATGTGCATTTATGTAGCAATTTATTCTCATAACCCATCCATGATTATCTCCTCTCATTCATGAGCCACATCAATTGATTACTATCACATGCATAATCAACCACATGTTTTATGCTTACATATATAAGAGTTACATTCTCACATCAGTTACATTTTTTGTGGCCACTAGTAACCCACAATCAATTTTGTTATATATTTTCAACATTAAACCACTTTAATGATGTTGACTATGGCTCAATTCTCATCAAGCACACTAATGGATTTCTCAGGTCTTGTAAAAAACTCTTCATACATTCAAGTCTCTAAACTAGCGAGCTGAGGTCTCGTCGCGACCTCACCTCCATGCCAGGTCCTTAATTGCGACCTCACCAGGTCCCTAAACGCGACCTCACCAGGTCTTTAATTGCGATCTCTCCAACACTTAGGTCTCGTCGCGACCTCACTTCATGTTCAGTTCTCTAACTGGGACCTCACCAGGTCTATCAACGACCTCTTAAAATTACAGGTCTTTCAACGACCTCAAGAATATTTATGCCATACAGGGGGCTATTCTCACTTTATCTAATTTCTTTAACTTATTATTAGCACAATTAGCTATTAATGATATTCTTTCCGTAGCTCTCTCTCTGTGTGTGCAGGTCACATGAACACGACCTCACTCCCCATGATCGAGCTATTTTTGCACAAATGTGCCACATTGCTTTCACTGAACTCTTTACAAGTGAAATGCTTGATATAAAATATGGCCACCCTCATTGACTAGTGAGTCACTCGTATGTGGGACGACCTCAACCACAATTCGCTAGCCATATGTCTGGTCGAACGCATTCACTCTCAAAGCAATGCAAACCCACAAAGGCCACATGCCAGAGAATTGTCAAACAGGTCTCCACGCTGCGATCATTCACTAGATCGGGCACCAAAAGATTTCAAGTAACTCTCATAACACTTGGTCAACCAATGCTCTATCTCAAACGAGCTACATTTGCACTCCAACATGCCACATCCATCGAAGTGTCCAACCACAAAGCGACTAAGATAGTACATACAAAAGTCATAAGGAATATGTACAATTCCATATAAGTCTTTTATTGAATTTTATAATGTTTTACATGCTAACATTACCAACAAGTATCAGGCCTATGCAACTCGACCACAAAAAGGCGACCACCTTCAAGCATGACCGAGACCAACCACACACGCATGCAAAAGGACCCACTTCAGTACGACCTACTTGTAGCCGTCCATCTCGTCAACATGCCTTCTGAACGAGCTACCAGGTCTCCCTAGAACTAACTAGCTCATTGTACACAAAGTCATGATCGAGTTGTCATTACCACAAGGGACCTTCATAGCGTCCTACAAATCCCAATGATCAAGCTCATCAAAATTTGGGGCGGATCGACTTCGTTAAAGAACCCCACATTTCATTCATCTTGGGGGCTAGATCGGTTCGATTACTTCTTTTCAGCCCGAACTCCGTTCAACCTAAAAAGAGGGGGCTTATGTAGGGGTACTACATAGAACATACATGTGGCACCATCTCTACCATCCATCATGGTGCCACATGTCATCATCTAATGAGCTTTCTCTTGATGGCACAAGTTACAAAGTTAAGCCTTATTATTATAAAGATATTTTCCCCATCATTACCCTATTAATTGCTAAGAATGGAGTTAATTGTAAGCCTATAAATATGAAGGCAAATCACTCATTCCTTGGAGGTTCTCATGGTCTCATTGTGAATCACACACAAGACCTCAACACTCTCTCATGAGACCTCACCTCTCAGGTCTCATCTCTCTTGAGCTCTCCTCATTATCGAGCTCCCATTTTGTATCACCACTACTATAATAAACTTCTTTCTCCCTCTCCGTGGATGTAGGCACAATTGCCGAACCACGTAAACAATGGTGTCATGTCTTCTCTACTTTATTATTATTGTTCATATCATTACACATTTATCTACACATCATATTTCATTAATGTATTGACCAACCTCACAAATATGGTTAATACAATATGTTACAACCATCAACCAATCAATCACTATTACTTTATATAGAAAGTAAAGTCTTAGTCTGACAAGGTTCAATCGCCTGAACTTAAAAGGCTTCAGTTGACTCACGTCAAAGGTCTCTCAGTCGACTTAACATGCAAGGTCTTCAGTCGACTTAACATGCAAGGTCTTCAGTCGACTTAACACACTCATGGTTCAGTCGGCTGAGCATTGAACCTCTTCAATCGACTCAACCTAAAAGGTCTTCAGTCGACTAAAATGTCCGGTCTTCAGTCGCCTGAACACTGTCATCTGACAGGTTTTGCCACTAGGTTACACACATTACACAATGACAATGTACAATCAACAATTTACTGATGTACAGCAGAACACCCATATACTTAATACAATTTCATGTAATTTCTATATACAATTATCTACAATAATATGGTAATCTAATATCATGAATTCAATTAAGTAATACATGATAAATAACACCAAATCACACTAACATGCTTTCTATAAGCACTTCAATAAATACTAACATGATAATATACATATTTCTAATCATGGCATGATTCGCAATAATATTAACATGCTTTCATACAACTAACACCATTTAAACCTAGTAATCAACATGAAAATGCAAGTTAGATAACTTGCCTCAATCCACAGTTACACCAAAAGCAAGATAACCAAATATCGAAGCTAAGCAAGCAATCTCCAATCAATTCCAACAAAGAAGATCAACCCTAGATGCAATCTCCTCTTCTTGCCTCTTTCTCTACTATCTTCTATTTAGATTTTAGATTTTATGATTTCTAACACTAAAATTCGTATTAGGTTTATATATATATATATATATATGGGCCACAATAAAGAAATCAAAATCCAATTCAAATCAAATCAAGGACCAGTTGCTCAGTCGACTGACCATGGGTCGGCTAACTCTTCAGTCGACTGACCCTATAAAATATCGGGTATTACAGATACTAACAATAAATCACTTGTGTGGGGCCCTATCATCCCCTATTTAACCACTTACAGAAAACCATTATACATAAATGAATACCCTTGAGACAAAAAAAAAACCATGGAAATGGTTCTGGGACCTCATTAAGCATCCATAAAACACAAATGGCCCAGCTAAGACCCGGTTTATAAAATTGGTCCTGATTAAGCATTTGTCGAATAAGAAAATACCCATTTAATGTTGATATTGTAAAAACGGTCCTTTCACTACCGATAATACCCTTCTGGTTTATGCAAACAAATGTTTGCATTTTATGGTATGTGGTGGTTGTTGTTTCGACTATGCAAATAAGTTTTTGCATTTAATGTTTACGTGTGTTGTGACTGATGCAAACAAGTCTTTACATTTTATAGTTTATGTGGTTGTCGTTGCGAGTATGCAAACAAGTTTTTGCATTTAATATTTATGTGTATTGTGACTGATGCAAACAAGTCTTTACATTTTATGGTTTATGTGGTTGTTGTTGCGAGTATGCAAACAAGTCTTTGCATTTTATGTTTGTGTTGTGACTGATGCAAATAAGTGTTTATGTGTTTGTGATATGCAAACGAGTATTTGCATCAGTCGAGGGGTAAACTAGTCCATAAGACACGGAAATCAGCGGTTGGGCCTTTTTTACCAATAGTTCCCTAACCGGTCCAATCTTACATATTAACATCTTAAAGGGGTCCTTTTTTTATTCCCTGAAAAAAACATATAATCTAAACGAGGTTATTCATTTATTAAACATTAATTTACTATATAATTTTTTAAAAGTATTTAATAAGAGAATACAAACTCTCCCTAACTCTATTAGATTCTAGAAATATCAAATACTTGTTATAGCTTTACAGGTCTGGTCTTGTATTCAATTCTAGAATACAATTTTCGACGATTTTGTCGTTGCAAATGTATTTTGTGAATAAAAAAAATAAATAAATAAAAAAACTAGAATAATTGAAGGTAAATTTACTTTCGACGATTTCACGTTTATTACGACGATAAAGTTCGTCGTAAAAAAGTTACTTTTACGACATCTGAGTTTTGTCGGAAATAAGTATTTGTCACATTGTATATGTGAACAATTGACTAGCCAAAATATGTCGAAAAAAGTTATTTGTGACGAATTCGTTTCTTTTTGCGACGATTGAATTTGCCACAAAAACCCTAATTTGTTGTAGTGTCTCCATGGGTAGCACTATGGCACCAAGGTGAAAGTTTTCGCCTATTCCATCTTACAAAGCAAGTCTTCAAACACTTGACATAGAGCTAAATAGGAATGCTATATGTTTGTGTTTGTATTTGTATATATCCAAGTATAGATCGTGATTGTTTCCTAGTCTCAGATAGTGTAAGTTGGTCTATTTTATTTTTCTTGCACTACAATTCTGCATTTATATATTAGTGCTCTTTATTTTAATTTAATTGTTGAAGACTTTTGAGTTTGAGTATTTATAATGAAACTATTTACTATTCTCGAGTCAAATATGAAAATTTGATTTTCAAAACAAGGACAAATCAACAAATATATAAAAATGGTGCACCCATATGATTGGCCTACTTAAATCCCATTGAATCCTCTCTTATTAACTAAACTGATCATCTCTAATTGTTCCTGGTGTTCTTAAAAAACAGCACGGAGCAAACATGGAGCTTATTAACACCTTTTCCATGTTATACCTCATAGCTCTCTTCATCTCGCTTCCTCTCATCATGTTTCTAGTATCTAGAAACAAATCCCGATCGTCAATCGAGTCTTTGAACTTCCCACCAGGGAGGAAGGGATGGCCAATCATAGGCGAAACTCTTGATTTTCTTAGTATGGGCCGTAGAGGCATCCCCGAAAGATTCATAAATGATAGGATGCAAGAGTTTGCATCTCCAGTCTTTAAAACTTCCTTATTTGGGGAGACAGTAGTAGTTATATGTGGCCCAGCCGGAAACAAGTTCTTGTTTTCGAATGAGGGTACACTAGTTACACCTTGGCTTCCTGATTCATGCAAAAAAATAATGCTTTTTAATCCTCAAGCATCACACAATGAAGATGCCAAGATACTCCGTAAACTCCTTCAAAACTTTCTTAAACCCGAAGCACTTTTCAGGTACATTGGAAAAATGGATTACATATCTAAACAACACATTAAAACTCACTGGGACAACAAGAAGGAAGTATTAGTTTCCCCTCTTGCAAAGATCTATACTTTTACTGTGGTTTGCAAGTCGTTCTTAAGCATCGATGATCCAGTTCAAGTAGCTACACTTTCCGCTCATTTCAGAGTTTTGTTATCTGGGCTAGTATCAATACCAATTGATTTACCTGGAACAACATTTAACAAAGCGATCAAAGCATCAAATGTTATACGGAAATTTATTCTGGAGATGATACAGGAAAGGAAGGTAGCTATGGAGGAGAATAAGGTGTCAGCTACACAAGACATATTGTCACATATGTTATTAACAAGTGATGATAATGGGAAATTCATGTCTGAAATGGAAATAGTTGACAAAATCATTCCTATGCTTGTTGGAGCTCATGATACTACTACTGCTGCTATCACTTTTGTCGTAAAGTATCTTGCTGAACTTCCTCACATCTACAATGCAGTCCGAAAAGGTATGCTTAATTACTTCGCCCATAGTTTTCTTGTTCATTCATTTATATTAGGGTGATTTAGGTTTTGGTCACCACTTTTTAGTATAAATTAGGTTTTGGAGCCGGTTTTTTTCTTTATTAAGGTTTAGAGCTCATTTTCGAACCAACAACTAAAAAAACCCGGTTGAACCGAAAATATTTTCAAAATACCTAAGTTTACCCCTGAAACTCACGTGATCTGCACGTGATCACTAACCCTAATATAGTTTTGATCAGGGGTATTTTGGCCATTATAAACAATTACTTGGGTCAATTGTCGGTTCAGCTCTAAACCCTAATAAAGAAAAAAACCGGCTCCAAAACCTAATCTATACTAAAAAGTGGTGACCAAAACCTAAATCACCCTTTATATTAGTTAATATTACTCTGCATAAAAATTGACGATCCCAGATACAGAATCATTTCTGTAGTTGGACCAAGACTAACATATACAATAGACAACATTTCTAAATTTTAATTAATACTCTTTATCACAATGAAGAAGAAAGACTTGCTGATCGAGTTTGATCTTCAGATTCATATATATGACATTAAGGAAGAGTGAAGTAGTGGACGTCTTGACCATATAAGTGATTTAATAATTTCTGTTTAACCCTAGTTATATGGAAGTTCTGGTAATTCCATGCTTATTAATTACATGATACTTAAAAGAGAGCCACTGTTTTTGCATATGGGTGATATGTAAGCAGGTCAAGGTAAACAGTCAAAACGCTTATTTGTTCAAATAGTAGTTAGATTAAAACAAACAGAGAGTCAATAGAATTTGATACAAGTTCAGAATAAGGTGCCAAATATGGCCAATTTATGGAACGCCTACTACCTGCCCTCCTCATTCAAAGACCTGCTACTCCAAAGTCCAAATAAATCAACACATATAAATTCATTACATAGCAACAAGATATGAGCAAACTTTGTAGACCAACATAGTCCAGATTGTCAGGCTTTGCATCACACTTTGACAGTATCCCATGCTCATATATAAATGCCTATTCTTATATTATATATATGATATGATGTGTGTCACAATAGAACAAATGGAGATTCTAGAGTCCAAAAAGGAGGGAGAACTTTTGAATTCCGAAGACATACAAAAGATGAAGTATACATGGAACGTTGCACGTGAGGTGATGAGACTTACACCACCAGCCCAGGGAAGTTTTAAAGAAGCTATATCAGACTTCACTTACGAAGGATTCTCAATTCCGAAAGGCTGGAAGGTATATAACGTGTAATGGTTTAGCTTTTCGCTAAGTTTAATTATACATTCCCATAAAAGTACACATGGACTTGATTTTAACTTGATAACTATTTTCTTACAGTTATATGCGAGCGCCATTTCTACACACAAAGATGCAAAACACTTTCCGGATCCTGAAACTTTTGATCCTGTAAGGTTTGAAGGAAGTGGACCAAATCCTTACACATATATACCATTTGGAGGAGGACCTCGAATGTGTCCAGGCATAGAATATGCTCGACTAGAAATACTGATTTTCATGCACAATGTGGTCACCAAATTCAAATGGGAGAAAGTATTTCCAGATGAAAAGCTGTGTTATGATCCAATGCCAATGCCATCAAAGGGTCTTCCAATTACGCTCCATCCAGAGTAATGTTAAATGGACTTGGTGATGGCTATTCTGCTTACGAAGTAATATCTGTACGTGTTTAATATTATTGTATATATATAGGAGCATGTCTTACATGCTCATATGATTAGCCTACAGTATGTTTGTTCTATAAATAATCTACTGAGGAGAACTCTATATAAGAAGATTTCACTATCAGAAATAAAAACCTCTCTCTCTCTCTTGTGGGTTTGATCAGAAACAATTAATAGTTGGTTCAAATACATAGAATTAAATAGATTTGAACGTGCAGATTTTCAATTGCTCAACCTTTTACTATATGGATAAAGTAGCTGCAGATTTTCCCATTCGAGCCAAAGCACTGCTATGGTTTTTGGTGGGAGGAAATGCTGCCAGAACAGGGTTTATACATTGAGGGACCTGTTCGCAAATTTGGACATGCTGTTAGTTCCATAGGTTTCTTTCTTTATAAGAGTTGTAATTGTTGGTGTTTTTCACCCAGAGTTGAGAAAGGTTGTCAGTGAACTTTTCAATCACCGTCGCTATTACTAAAACTCTAGTACTGTAACATTTAAGATATTATTAGAATCTAAAAAAAAAAAATAATAAATAAACCTTATATATCTATATCTATATTCTATTCTATATACTATATAATAGTGGAGCCTAGCAAGTGCCACGTGGTGTTTTTCTATAGATTTTAGAATAAAGCTCAAGCCCAATTGAAGCCCAATATAAATCTTCTCCCTTTCCAATCTTTTAAATCGATTTCTCAATTTCTTCTTCTTAAAAACCTTAAAACTTTTAAATTACAAAACTCCGGGAAGAATAAAGTTCAACCTTTTACAAAGTACAATCACAGCAGGAAGAATCAAGCTCAAGCTTTTGCAATTTTTTTTTTCAAATTTACTTGATATTTTTTTCTTTCAATTGATGCTTCAGATTATACAAATTTGTATTTGATGTGTTTGTATCTGATTGAATTATTTTGTTGTGTTTCATTATTTAATTGACTGAGTCTTTTGTTGTATTGACCAATTTCTTCATAACAACACTATACCCAACTGACCGCACACTACACCCTGCTTGAGCAATTGTCCATGAACACATACCAACCTTTCCGATCACTGAGTGATCAACAATAGGATAATTCAGTGGTATATATAGATCCTACAGAGCAGGCTGCAGTTTGGATGTGCCTTAATTCAAGCAATTCAGTGGCCCAAATTGGAGTGAATTGTTTCGATTGATTTCGGTTCTTACAAACACTGCAGAATACATTATTAGCAATTGATTATTTCAATGGACTTATCTGCCATTCAATTAGGAAACAATATTGATCATGTTTTAGCATGTACGTTAACGATCATGTCTTTATTTTCGTAGCTTGCATATATGTACAAAATTGATAAGTTTTTCTCGGGTGTGCAATGTTGTATGATTATTCTAACATGAATTTTTTTCTGATTCAATATTTATGAACTATTCTTTTGCAGTACACTATCATAGACTCAAAGTTTCTAAACTATTTGGCGAAGTGGGATTAACAATAGAGTTTTTTGGGGTCGATTACTCTCCAAATTAATTTCATAATTTGGTATGTATTTGTGATCGGTGATGCTTAATTGTCAATAATAGTATGTCTCTAACAGTTTCTCTATAATGACACTTTACTAGGTATCTAAAATTGGATATTTTCATGGTGCAATACACCTACAAAAGGTGGGATGAGTAGTCGAGACATATGTAAAAGCTTCAAGCATAAGACCAGTAGGTGTGGATGCCCAACAAACAACCTACTTAAAAGCAATGGATTCGTCTGAACAACCACTGTCAACGTAATTAATCCTATAACCGGCTTAAAGGGCATTATTATATAACGATCAAATTTCATATATATCAACTTCCTGCAAGTTGCAAACTTCGGTTTCTGTTGGTCCAAATTTATATATCTTTTTGCTTCATTTGTGTTGGAGTTGACCAGGGTACATGGGTAAAGTATATATGTCAATTTCAATGGCTCGAATCCATGGAATTGCTATCACTCATGACATTAATATGGGTTAAAAAAAATCTTTCATTAGTCTAAATACTTCTTTACTTCTATACAATTTATTCGATGATCACCAACTCATTTTCTACAAAGGCTGATGACTTTTTGCACATCTTGGTCAGGGATCCTTTTTTCTCATTTATAGAAATTATCACAAAGTAACATTATTTAGAGAAGTACTTGCATACATTTGGAAATTGGTTTCTAAGTAAACTTTGGTTAATGGCAACTGCATATTATCAGACTTATATGACATTCCATACTTTGGTTAATGACATTCCAACTTCTAGGATGTATTTATAAAAGTATTGTGTTAGATTTAACATTATATAACCTCCGAAAGGATTTTGAAGTTGAGATCAAAAGTTTCAACAAGTTGTGATGTTTTTGCATTGTAAAGTAATATATACAAAAACTGATGTCATGTCAGGATAAAGCATCAACATGTCGATCCCTCCAGTTGTGTGGCTCATGTAGGCCATTTAATACAGTATGACGTAGCCTCGAATAGCCTCAAATTGATATGTTAAAAGTTGATATGTTTTTCTCCACTATGTGATATACTTATTAAAGAAAGAGACAATGATCATGAGATGACTATGATAGGAAGTGAAAGAGTTGGGTAGGTAACTAAATTCATCAACTTCTTCGCAGAATTTAATGTATTGGTAGATAGCGATTCAAGGCCCTTCTATATTTCTATTGGATAGAGACAAGGTATTGGCAGAGCTTTGCTGAGACAAACTTTAGTAGTGAACTGATTCTACCAGTGTGGTTAGTTTAGACTACTTTTTGTTGCTTTCGATGAAGACTTTTATGTCTTATTAGCTACGGTCAAGCAGAAAATGAGCTGAATCAGGAATTTCTTACTACTCTACGGTAGAGCTGCGAGGTAAGTTAGCGTGTGTGGAGTTTGAATGGGATGATGTTTTCTCTTTTTCTGTTTTTTTTTTTTTTTGGTTAGAGTTTAGGGACTTCTCTTTTCTCGGTATATAGTAGACGTTCCCCAATATACGTAATTATATTGTATGTAATTGGGGAATGATTATAACCCGTTCGAGTCTGTAGAACAGGGTTTGTACCTTTCTATCTCTTTTTGTATTGTAATGAGGCACCTCTGATCCCATTACCTACTAATGCAAATACTGACCAGGGTCTCTCTGCAGTGTAAATACTTCCACTTATTAATACTTACAGTAATTGTAAAATGACCAAGTTCTAATTGTCCCATTAACAGGTCAGCACTCTCATGTTTTTGATCAGTTACATACTCACATTCTTACACTGCAGGTTCATTGATTGTTGCGTGTCCGTGAACCAACCACATGCAAAGCTGCAACATCCATGGCTCGATTTGGCATTAAGGCCTCCATCAAAGAAACAGTACAAAATGATTAAAACAGAACAGATCAATTAAGGGATGCCTCACTGCATAACTGTGCATTCTATTTGAAGACACAAAATAAGAAGGTACACTCAGTTCTTTACATTCTCTCGGAATGTGCTCTCAACTAGACATGATATTATGCTTTGTTCTCTCACAATGCTCTGAAGTTTTTATTCAACATAATCTTAGACTTCTGATTTTTGGATCCCTTCCCCATACAGACACGTCGAATTGATCCTGATCTTTATAGTAGCTAAAGGTATTACTATATCACATGATAAAACCAATCTGTTATATATTTCCTTTAACTACACTGAACTGTCTCCCTTGACTAGGAGCAGAAAACCATGGCAGGTAATCTTTTTTCATAATACAGTATATGATTCTTGCTGATTGTTGTTATAGTTGTGAGAAATTTCTCAATTCCAAAAAAAATCTTCCATGGATTGCAAGTTTCGAATTAGACATAAGATATATACCTACAATTAAATTTTCATGCAAAACTACTTAATCATCCAACTCTTTCTAGCTATCATATTAGTACTTAGATACTGGAATTTATTTTATTAATCATATATATTTATATCATATGGTTGCGGCACCATATATTTATTTCATCTATTAAACAACTTCCAAGATTTAACTAATTTTGCTTCAGTCATACATAAATTTTAAATAGTGTAGTGTCAAATGGTTGTAATGTTTGAAGCTCTTTATTTCTTTCTTATTTACTTTTTCTTTTCATATGCAGTTTGGTACACAATACATTTATGGTTTATCTGAATGGAAAAATTTAGACCTTGGAGCACCAATGATCAAAGAGAAATCAATTTCGCCTTTAGTGCCTCAATCCCATGTAAAGGAAATCTAGCAGCAATGCAGTGGGGAATCCAGCAACAACTACATAGGGTTGAGGGCGGCAAGACAAATCACGTGGGAGTACTTATTTGGGAAGCAAGTGAACCTGTCTTGGGGATCAACTCATATACTTGGGAGTTAGGAGTTCTTCTTATTATGTAATAATAATAAAAAAAAACTGTGTAATTTTGTGTAATTGTAAACGGAACTCATATACTTAGGTTTGCTATTAAGAAAGGATTAGTTGTGCAATCTGTGTTATTCAGAAAACCATCGTCCCCACTATAGTCAGGTGAGGTCCAAATTTACACTTAGGCGCTATGGTGCTATATTATCTGGGTCTGCAATAGATATGACAGTCAGTCGTTACTACTGTCATATGTTCTACAGGTTATGGACTACCACAGTGCTTATTCAAGTGTAGCCTTCATCATTAAAGATAGTTTGGTGCTGCAGAATTCAGTGCACAATCAATGGAGTGAGTATGTCCGGTTTGGTACATAGACGCATTTTAATGTTGAACCAATATAATAGAAGCTAATATGATTCAAATTGGAATGGAGTGAGCAAGTCCAGTTTGGTACATATGTTCAGTAATTATCCAAAAAAAAAAACATATGTTCAGTCATAGAGTTTCTCTAGATTCATGTATGGATATTCCATAGTAATAAGTGTACATCACCAACTGTAGTATCCCAAGCACCCAAAGCAATGCTCCAATTACATTTGGGACCTGAAATGTATATGATTTGGGACCTGAAATGTATACGAGTAGTTGAAGCCACTGTTAAGCTATAAAACGACCTTAATTTTGATTTTTTTTTTACTACTACCACAAAATCAAAAATATTTGTATACATATCTACTACTAACATAACTTTTTTTCGGTCTAATTACCTATATATTGTTGACAAAGATAAATTTTCAAAAGCAAATATCAAAGTTGCTGTGAAGTCGAAAGATTTACTAGATATTAAGAACTTTCAAGATTATCCAAAGTACAAAGACATAGAGCATAAAAGAAATATAGAGTATCAAACCAATGGAATGTACGACAACAACGAATACAAGACCATATTGAATTATGCAAAAGAAATCATACAAAGGCAAAATGAACGTAATTACCAGAAAACAAGGAAAATTCGAGTATGAAAGATATAGACGGAAAGAGTGAGAAATTTTTTATGAGGTCATATTTATTAAAAAAATATGGATTGGAAAAGGATATATTACAAATATTCTACAATATTCTACAGTAGAGAAATTATATTAGATGAATAGCATATATTCAAAATTATTTACACAATATCATAATGCCAATGAGCATAAACACATACATCTATCAAAATTCGACGTTATAGTTCCACACAAATCCCGGTGCGTAGCATGGGTTTAACAACTAGTACTATATAAGTGACATGTGGCGTGTTCTCAATAACTTGAGAATAGAACTTAAGTCCAACTTTAAGCCCAATTAAAGCCCAATTGTAGTAAAAAAGGAAATCCACCTTCTATGTCAACAGAGATTTATAGAAACCTTAAAACCCTTTAAAACTTGATTCTGAATCTCCTTTTTCCTACTAAATTCTTCTTCTATTTAAAATCCTTAATTCATATATAAAAACCATATTAAATACAAAAAATATTAATTATAAATCTCTACAAATTTAGGTTGAGAAGGGCATTAAAAAAAGCTTGGTGATTTTTCATTTTATTAAATAACACAAATCCCGGTGCGTAGCACGGGTTCAACAACTTGTACTATTATATAGTGGAGCCTAACAAGTGCCACGTGGCTTGTTCTCAACAACTTGAGAATAGAACTTAAGCCCAACTTTAAGCTCAATTCAAGCCCAGTTGTAGTTAAAAAGGAAATCCACCTTCCATGTCAACAGATATTTATAGAAACCTTAAAACCCTTTAAAACTTGATTCTAAATCTCTTTTTCCTACTAAATGCCTCTTCTATTTAAAATCTTTAATTCATATATAGAAACCATACTAAATACAAAAAATATTAATTATAAATCTCTACAAATTTAGGTTAAAAAAGGCATTAAAAAAAACTCTGTTCAACAAATCACTTATAAAGTCATTATAAAATCTCTACAAATTTAGGTTAAGAAGGGCATTAAAAAAAGTTTAGTGATTTTTCATATTATTGAATAACACAAATCCCGGTGCGTAGCACGGGTTCAACAACTTGTATAACTTAATAATCACTAGAAATGCAGATAATAAGATGATTAATATATTTTTCCTGTAAAGCATTTTATTAATATTAATATACTAGGTCATAGTGCCTGCATTTCAAGTCCGACAGAGCATATATACAAAAATAATCATCACAGCATTCTGCCTATCTATATTATACTGTTCGTGGACACACAAACTTGGGGAGATAAACATAACTAGACAAAGACAAAAAATAGGCTTAAGTTGTTATGTTATTTGGGCTTAAGTTGCTGTTATGTTTCGAATTGGGCTTGAGATGGGCTTTAGTTGAAACCTTATTGGAGACAGAATATGGGTTTAAGTTGTTATGTTATATGGGCTTAAGTTGTTCTTATGTTTCGAATTGGGCTTGAGATGAGCTTTGGTTGAAAATACTTATCAACCTTTACAACAGAGCTATCAACTGCTCCTTTCACTCAACCGTCGAAGTTGAATCACTTCACTACTCCATCCTCTCCCGATGTGCCTTTTGCTCTGACATTTTCATCTGCTATGGATCCCAAAAGCACCAGTAAATCAAGTTATGTCACTGCCAATTTCAACTTCTATCAACACTCAACTTCTATTACCAAAATACTTAACTTCTATTACCAAAATACTTATCAACCTTTACAACGGAGCAGTACCTTATCAATCAACATTCAACTTCTATTACTAAAATACTTTTCAATTTCTATTTCTATAACTTTAACTTATCGATTTCAATTTCTATTACTTATCAATTTCTATTGCTTAAGTTGTTATGTTGGGCTTATCTCTTCGACTGCCTAAAACCTTAATTAAGCGAAAGATTCTCTTTGTCTGTGAATTAAATCGAACACAGAGGTAACTCTCTTCTTCCATCTTCATCTTCTACTACTTGATAATCCAATTTGTCTTTTTTTTGTTGTTCTCCCAATGAAATTTATTTTGCTAATTGTTTATTTATTGTGAGTTAAAATAGGTTGTTCCTTCTGCATAGAAAGGTTATTGTTTTTCGATTTAGTTACTAAAAGAGTTGGTATTTGGTATAGAGATATCAAAGAAGAGTGCGAAAAAAAAAACATTGATGAAAAAGTTATGATTTTTTCACATGAACCTGTTGTTCCTACTTCCTAAGAAACAAGCAGTGGCTCTTCTTCCTCTACAAGTCTACAAGTTGGCTATTTTCTTAATCTTCCTCTCCTCGCAACAAGCAACTAAGTAAGCACTTTCTCTTTTTTGTAGGTTGTTTATTTTCTTCACTTTTTGTACTTTTTTTTATGTGTTTGCATGTGGTTTGTAACCAGCAGTAGTATGTGCAAATATCATACCAATTTTGTGTTTGGATGCACTATATGCGAGAGATGTAAGGAAAATGTGATCCAATTTTTCTTTAGTTCTGCTATGAGCAAAATCGCTCCAATAAATGTGAGAAACATATTTGATTATATTGATGTTAATGTTTTCTAACGTGTTTTATATTCTCAACAAGTCTGTATTTTGTTAGGAGTTTGTTGCATTTTTTATTTTTTTTTAGTAAGGTGATCATACTCAATTGTTTGTTACCAGTTGCATCTCAAGTGGTAAGGAATCTTACTCAATTTTTAATTCTCAATTTAAACATCGTACAACATTGTTCAAAGCAATGGTTGTAGACTTGCAGAGATACAACGATGGATATAACTACCCTATCCGCCCATTGATGAACTGCATGTTGATCAGTTTTAATTCTGTTGTGTGTAATGGTGTGGTAACAGGAACTGGGAAGACTGTGCTGCTGAGTGGTCTATTGTAGGGTGCCTTTCAACTGATTTTTGCAGGTTGCAGTTAGTTTGTAAATTGCAGGGACATAGTGCAGCATAGTTTCTTGACAACTAGAGTATGAATAAAAATGTAGTTAATCATGTCTGGTTAGTTATAGGCTTTGTCTATGCTGGTAGATATGTTTTGTATGTGTACTCTATGTTGTTTCTGTTTTATGGGTGGGTTATGTATAATTCTGTACAAAGAGGAGCATGTCCTCTGGGAGGTATTTGATGGTGCATTTAAACTATGTGTGCTCATCAGACTTTATATATGGTTTGGTTTTTTTAGTGTTTAATAAAATACAAACTACTATCTAGACTATCAAATGATGCCTTCAATCTTCAATTTGTCCATCTATGTTAGAGACCATTGCTACAGTTACGAAGATAGAAATGACCACCCTATCAGCCTACTGATGCTGAAAACTAACAATCCACTTGCTTGGTATCCTTCCACTGCCTTTACAGTCACACTTGATGTCACAATACTCCATCTGAAATTATTAAAGTGATCATAATGAACAAGAATATATTTTTGGTTCTATAAAATATATGAATTGATAGGATGTGTTTGATTCACATGCATTTGGTTCCCGGGAAAATGAATAGAAATGGCTAAGTTTTAAAAGATTTTGAGTAGGAGATCGGAATTCAGATTCCGGGCATAGCTATTTTATTTGAATACGGTTTTCATTTAAAAAAAAAAAAAAAATTATATAATTATTAGGACAAAGCAGAAAAGTGTTTCACTTTAGTAAGAATTTCGTCAATCTCTGTCTCTATTTCTCTCCCTTTTCTTCCCACTCTCTCTCCCTCTCCTATCATTCACTGTTACATTAGTACCCTTCATTTCTTTGGAATTTAAATTCCATGAACCAAAGACAGCCGATAATTATAGTTCTAAACATGATGTTATTAAAAGTGACTTAAAACCATTCGGGATATGACAAGATTTGGATAAAATTTCTGTCATTTAGGGGGACAAAACTACTAAAAAATTCCCAAGAAAACCATGAATCCAAAAGGTCTGTTAACAATCAACACAAACATAAACAACAATAAAAGCTTCAATCCAACGTTCGGATACAAAGCAATAAAGTACATCCACAAATACATATATCGAAAAAATAAAAGCTTAGAAAATACTTCGACAACCAAAATAAACAATATTAGTATGGAACATATGGAAGTTCAAACAAAAACTGGAAACAAACATACTTGAAGCAACAATAGATGTGATGGAACAATGACAAAAATATATATTTTTAATACTTGATTTTTAGATTTATTTATCTTACTCCCATAGTCCAAGTTCCTAAGATTTAAGTTTAGTCTTGCTATCTATTATTTACCACTTTCTGAGAATCAAAAGCTATTTATCTGGTCGAAACTAACGTGGCGTAGCCACGGGTACAACTAGTTATATATAGACTTTGTGGTCCTTGTCTAGTTGAACAACCATGGCCGAGCCAATTCCTGATCCATGGACTAGTGAAAACAGTAGTCCCCTTTGGTCTCTCTAAATACATGTATCCATCTACTAGTTTCCCACAACTTTCTTGCTTTTCTGCAATCAAACTTCAAACTCCTGTTAGTATATAGCAACGAGTTTTTCTGCAATTCCAATGCATGAACTCCTAAAGCCCGCAATTAACACAATATGGATTTGGGCCCAATTGCTCCAAAGCTGAAACCAAAACCAAAACCAATGAAAATTGTAAATAGTTAAATACCCATCTTTGAACAAGTAGGAAATTTGTTTTGGATTTCCATATACTCTCTCTCTCTTTCTCTTCTCTGTCTGAGAGTTAGTGAGTTGTGATCTAACGTCTGTGGCGAAGAAGCTGCACTTGCTCTTCACACCAACTCCACTCTGCTTAAATTTTAATTTAATGTATGTTATTTATTTATTTATTATTCTCATCTTAATTTTATAATTTGGTTGGTTTGTTTGTTATCTATAATCACACAATTCCCAAAACCAGATTTTGTTTATGAATTATTTAAGCTTTTTTGTTGTTGTTTGATTACAAATAAAAATTCACCTAATTTGAACTAACCATTTTTTTTTTTTATTTATAGAAACAAACATGCCTCGTAAAGTTAAGTATGGAGTTGATTTTGACATAGATGAAGAAGATGATGATGATGTTTGGACTGATTACAGCGATAATGAATCTAATGTACAAGTAGAAGTAGAAGGTCAGTATTATTAACAAACTCAACTTGCCTGCATTTATGTTATATTTAGTTGTTTACATCAATTTGATTAATTTGGAAACACTCTCGCTTGAATAAAACCTGTAGTATTACTATTTTGTATAGAATGAGACATAATCTTCTAATAACTTCAATGCCAGTAGAAAAATAATAATAATATTTCTTAATGCTGATTTATTTGTTATTTTTATTAAGCTCGTTAAAAAAATGCTCCTTAGTCCTTACTTTTGTTGTTCAGTTCTCTTGCTATATGAATATTTCTGTATAAAAATTTATGATAAGTCTCCATCACCATATACACAATGAGGTTCTCATTGCTGTTGTATACAATGTAAGCTCATGAAAAAGCCTACCCCAGGACTTTAACTGTACCACAACTATGCAAAGAGAGAGAAATTGGAAAACATAATTAGAAAAGGCAAGTTTGAATTAATTAAAACACATGTCTAATGGATTGGGGACTATTAGTAAAAAATCCTATCAGCTAATCTTCTCTTATTAGTAAACTGCTGATCTGGCGATTTCATCTCCAAAAAAAGAGTGTACGAATTTTTTTTTTCATTCGTTTTGGGAGGTGCAGTGATTTTGTAGTTTGGGTGGACTTCAAACTGTTGGTTGGTTGGTTGGAATGGAGGTTCTAGAGTATGAGAAAAAAAATATCCAGGGCGCTTAGTGGGAACTTAATTTGCTGTGTGGATTAATTATAATTAAGATGCCTTTAATGTGAATTATTATGTTGTGCGTTTTTTAGTGGCTTGCTTAGAATGCACAGTTTTATTCTCACGGCCCTGTGATCTCTTTCACTAATGGACTTGATTATCTCTTATCCCACAAAAAAGGTAAAAGATAAATATTAAATGAGAAAGGGGACAAATAAGTAAAGAAATACAACACAAGAAATTTGGCTACGCATCAACTCTTGAAAGTAGCATACTTTAAAGAAGCTATGAAACACCCAAACAGAATGTTCTTTTACCCCCTCGATCGGTACCACACTTACGCCAAAGGAATAGCAATCATCTGATTTCTGTGGTATATCATGGCCGCATTACTAGAATCCCCCTTTGGCCCAATAAGTCCCACTGCACCCAGGTTTGGGTTTTATGTAAGTTCCATGCATCCAATCCATTTGTAGAAGCAGTGTTGCGATGATATTCCACAAGTCTGACGGAGACTACATAGTTTGCGCCAATTTATTAAGTGATCACGAACCATCTAAGATATTTTGTCTTAACCAACAAAACAGTATATAGTATTTTATAAAGTGGTGGGAAATATAGTCACACCAGTCCATTACACCCAACTATAGTGTCAATTTCTAGCAAAAATCAGACAACCCCATCTGCACATAAGTTGACCCCCAAACCTCCCTATAGAAGAGTAACAGCACCATCCACGAGCCTTATCTATGCTCATGGCTCCCCTCATATTCCATGATGCAAGATTAGGCACCGTTGGAAACAACTTCAGCCCCTTTCTCTGCCGATACCTTACTGCCTCCATTTTTCCTCACATAAACCTGATATGATGAATCAAGTTGCTTGTTAATGGAGCACAGTATATCCTTTGCTGATTTACAACTAGTCTTAATTTCCATCCCCATTGCTTTTCCACATCCATTAGAGTTGGAGGCTCCCCCTCGGCATCTAGTTGTGTCTCACAGACCCTTCCTCAGATGAGCATCTAAGATGCACATAAGTTATTGACATGGACTGAATAAATTAACCTCGGATAGAATATGATAATAGACAATGGATAAGAAAATGGTCTACAGATTCCCAGAGGCATAACACACTGGATGGAAACTATCAATAATCTTATTTCTTTTTAAGATATTGTCAGATGTTTACCCAAGATAGCCACCCACCCAAAGTATGACACCATAGACTTTATGACTGGATTTCTGAAGGTCAGAAATATGGGACAGGCAAAGAGTAAGGATCGATACAAAGATTTGATAGAGAAGTGTCCTTTGAGTTCATGGGCCAAGCTTGCTGATCTTCCTGCTGGTCAAGTGAAGGTGGAGGACTTAGACTTGTCAACAAAGAAGCCAAACTGTCAATATCCTTAGTAGGCAAAAGCCTTTCTGAAGTTGATGTTACATGAGGCAATGCCAGTTTCCAAAACACTAAAGTTTGTTGAAAGAAACATCCAATATTACTTTTTATAGTCTCCCAAGTAAATCAAGAGATGCAATGGTATGAACTTGGATGCCAATCCACTGCTTCTAAAAAAAGATAAAATATTCCTTTGATGTCTGTAATCCGCTACTGTAAATGATGCTTATGATCCTTGGGATGTCTCTTGTTTTGTCCCTACCAAATGTTCAAGATTATAAGAATTGGAATGAGACTGAGTATCCTTGTTTTCTCTTGGGAGGACTCACAAGGGAAAAGGTCAAATGTATAAATAAACATGGAGGGACCAAGATTTCCCAACAAAGAGAATGAGTATCTTACAAAGGTTGTTGGCTAAGGTTTTTCAAAGGATAGCACACAAAGTGAAACGGTGTGTAGTGTGTTGGACTGTGACTCCAAATCTTTTGTGGTAAGAAACAGAAGAGGTAATGGGAATTGGGAAGAGAAGGGCAGTATATTTTTTACGAAGTTGGACATTGGAAAAATATTTGAATTCAAGATACGAAACTTGCAGGTTATTGATGTGATGCGACCGTTTATTGATCTCGTGTCGAATGGCTACAAGTGCTGATAACGCATCAGTTAATAGGTTGTCAAAGGCAGCACCAAGGCTGTAAAGGCGCCCTGACCCATGGCGGACCAAGGAGCCCAGGAAGCCCTTTGTATTTTGTCATTTGTTGTCAAAGGCAGTGCTGCAGCAGTGCCACTGATGTATATTGAATTTTAGTGTAACCCTCTCATACTGAATTAAGGAAATTATTGTGTTACTGGTTAAGAAAAAAAACGTCTCTCATATACATGGAGGAGCCATCCTTCTTATTATTTCAGTCTTCTAATCTTTGAATTTTAGAAGTTCCATTATAAAAGCCAAATAAATTTGTCTGATTACATTGTACATTATTGTGATATCAGTTGCATCTTGTAGTTGTACATGAAGTTCTTGTTTTGTGGAATGTGTTATGGTAGAACTTCTATTTTGCATACAGGTATATGTGATACTACCTACATTATTGTCTTCTGGAATAAGTATTTGAAGTGAAATTCATTATTATTTCAACAATTGCTAATCTTTTTTAGTATGGTTTATTATGTATTTTTTAACCCTATAGTTGGATGCAAGACTTTCATATAATTTTTACTTATGTTGTTTGATTTCTTCCATCTGGCTTGTCAGAAAATGAAAATACATTCAGCGCTGACGAGTATACCAAGGCTGGGGTTTGGCGGTGTTCCATATGCACATTTGATAATGATGAAGGCGTAGTTGCTTGTGATATCTGTGGTGTGTTTAGACATCCTATGGTGAACATTCACAGCAATGGCAATAAAGAAGCAGGTTTGAGTGTTATTGTGTTTGTTTCCTCTCTGTTATTACCCTTATTTTTCTTGTTCTGAATATTATTGTTTTCCTTTCCTTTGTACAATATTCTTTCCATCATGATCAATATCAGGTAATAGAGTGAGGAATTTTTTGTGCAGTTAATGTCTTCTTTAGTGATCCTAGTGTATCCATATTGGCTGACTTTCTAAACCATAGCCCCAAAGCACAGCCAAAATAGGTTTATTTTACAAGCAAAGATGACAATAAGCAATCTTGCAGTGGAATCCCAGATTTATTTCGATTTTGAATGATGCAAATTCAACATTGACATTAAGCATAATAAAATGGAATGATAAATAAGAGAGTATATAATTTGTTTTAATATTGTTGGATTATGCCATGCGAAGAAATTAAGATTGGGAAAATCGTGTATTTATTTCAAATTATATTAGTTACCTCATGACTGTGACTCTGAGTTTTGCTCCACTGGGACCTTCAGTGGTAAACCGCGGTAAACGGAAATAGTATTAACCATAAGGCTGCAATAGGGTGTAAATGAAGCAGATCACAAATGGTATTTAGTCCGTTGCATGGAATTGGATCGTTTACGGGCCTTCCCATGCATTATCAATATATCTTGTTTAACTGGTCAAAAGAAAAATCTATCAGGTGATTCAGGTCCTTCATACATTCATCAAAACCTAGGGCTGTAAATGGGGTAGAGAGATTGATCTTCAAGTAATAGGGAATGGTGATATCATATCACAATTGTACAACCAAATTCCAATCATGTTAAAATGCTTACGAGGTATCAGATAAGATAACGGATTTTTTTCATCATCAAGATGCCTGTGATTAAGCTATACCTGATAAAGTGCCAAGTGTTTTGTTGTGATATATTCTTGAAAATTGAGATGTGGAATTCATTGTTTGAGTTACTTTTGATGTAATTGCTTACTATATCATTGAATACCTTTTGATTTACAAAAGAACAAAAAAATATGTTATAGCTTGGAAATAATAAGATACCAATCCTGATTGGAGTGGAACTTTCACAATGACTGCAAACCACCCCTCTACTATAATTTTAGAATAATCTTTTTTCTGTATGCGCAACAAGTTTATTTATTGGACCACTGGGCTCAATGTTTCAAATAGTTTGTTGTTTTTGCTAAAAAAATAAAAAAGGGTTTGTTGTTGTTGTTCTACCATGTAAGGTCCTGATTCTTTTCTTTATTTATTGCAACAGTCCCTAGTAGGTTCAATGCTTACCCTCTAGATGATTTTGTTTCTTCTAGCAATCATTTATCCACAGTGACTTTGAAAGGTACTTGTCAATGATGGCTTCTATTATTTGCTTGTGTGGAATTATAAAACGGTTCTAGATTGATTGTTGTAAATTTCAATGTACAACCATATCAAAATCACAGCTAGACTATCACTAGTATTACTATCACCAAGCTATCGTTTGTCTCCTTTCTAGTGCTTGCTTAGACTAGAAATATAAAAGATGAATTATATTGATAATATATTATGTTAAACTTACAAAGAAGCTAACTTTCTATATATATAGAGAGAGAGAAACCACATAGACTTTATATCTAAGCTATGTGGGACTAAACTACACACCTAAAGCCTACAATACCCTTACTTTCAACACTCCCCCTCAAGCTAAACATCCCAGACTCTGAATTTTAGCTTGAAATACAAAGAAGTTCTCTCACATCCCCCATAAAGTATCTTGAGAACGACACCAGGAAGGATGTTCAATGGCAGGGATGACCAGCTGCGAGAAGAACCGTCTGCAGGGATGTCCAGCTGCAGAGACAATAAAGAAGCAGGGATAATCAGCTACTCAGCCAAGAAAAAACGCCGAAGGTAGTGGTGGTGATTACTAGGGCCAAGTTCGTTTTGGTGGTTAGGGTTTACTTTCCACAAAACATTTGATAAAACTTCAAAAACCAATAAAGATGAGGTACTCCAGGACGAAAGAAGGCTGATTTTGGAGTAATAAAGCCGTTGAATGGGCTAACGGGAACGGTAGAGCTGTAGAGGGAGGCGGCGCATGACAAGAATGGCGCATGACATCAACAATGCAAACAAGGCGCTCGAAAAGGCTGAACAAGAGCGGCGCACTATGGCAACAACGCATACAAGGCCCTAGAAAGGGCTGGACAAGTCGCGCACAACCTCAATAATGCACACAAAACCCTAGAAAGGGTTGGACATGAATGGCGCATACCAAGCAAAGAAACAGCAAACCTAGATCTTAAAAAAAAATCTTAATGAACAGTACCCAATGAACAGTGATTCTGGTGAACAGTACTTGATGAACAGTAGCCGTGAACAGTACTCAGGGAAAAAAAAAATAGCACAAGACGCAGAAAAAACAGAACACAAAGACACGAATTTGACAAAAAGACTTTGCCGGAGCTCTGCCCACCGGCACCTGAGTTAGTGTCGCCGGTGGCCGAAAACCATGACCTAACTTGGCTGTGATACCAACTAGAAATATAAAAGATGAATTATATTGATAATATATTTGGTTAAACTTACAAAGAGGCTAACTCTCTATATATAGAGAGTGAAACCAACACTAAAGAAGCTTACTCTCTATATTTATATCTAAGCTATGTGGGACTAAACTACACACCTAAAGCCTACAGTACCCTTACTTCCAACACTTAGCAATATCCAAAAAATTTACGGTCATTTTAATATTCTATTTTTTCCTAATTTAATATATTGAAAAAGAAAATGCATATATGGATATGGGTACTTGGATAAAGGATGTTGTTTCCATATTTTCATGGCTATACTTTCAGAAGAAAGTACATAATTACTTTTATATGCTATTTTCCTCTAGATAACATTGAGGATTCGTCATCTTCGGAAGTTGTGCGGAACAGAAAAAAGTTAAGTGTCATACTAAAAACTACGGAGTTGGAGAGTTCATTTTTAGAGCTGGAGGAAGCTGGACCACTCAGTATCTGTGAGAGTACTTGTTCCTCTGCCATTGAGGCTAAATCAGAAAATGTGATGTGTACCTTGGCCAAACAAAGTTTGGGTGCTGATTCCGAATGTTCAAAGAATCAGATAAAGGCTGAGATTGCGACAAGACGTTCCCAATACAGGCCAGAGAAATGGATGAATGGCAACCGAGAAGGGACATTGATGCAATTAAATCTTGCCATTGTAAGCAATATCTGGCACTTTAATCTTAATTATTTTAGTGACCTTTATACTGAGTTATTGCTAGAGCTATTCAAAGAATTTTAGAGATGTTTTCCATGATGCTATAGGTTGGTCATGTTGATTCTGGAAAATCAACACTGTCTGGAAGATTGTTGAATCTTTTGGGGAGAATATCCGAGAAGGAAATGCGCAAATTTGAAAAAGAAGCCAAGTCAAAGGTATATGAAGTCCTGTGCAATTCATTCTTTTAGTGCTTACTTTTCGAGTAACTCTACATACTAACTCGTCCTCTGACTCTATACTTTATGAAGGGCAAAGGGTCCTTTGCTTATGCATGGGCTCTGGATGAGAGTGCCGAAGAACGGGAACGTGGTATAACCATGACTGTAGCTGTTGCATATTTCTATTCTAAGAAATATCATGTTGTTATACTTGACTCACCGGGCCACAGAGATTTTGTCCCAAACATGATAAATGGTGCCAACCAAGCAGATGCCGCCATTCTTGTTATAGATGCATCAGTTGGTGCTTTCGAAGCAGGTATTGATGGGAATCGAGGACAGACCAGAGAGCATGCACAACTCATTAGAAGTTTTGGCATTGATCAAGTTATTGTAGCTATTAACAAAATGGATGTCGTGGAGTATTCAAAGGAAAGATTTGATTCAATTAAAGGGCAACTTGGAACATTTCTTCGTGGTTGCGGTTTTAGGGATTCTTGTTTGACATGGGTCCCCATCAGTGCCATGGAAAATCAGAATCTCGTGACAGCTGCATCTGATGTTCGATTGTTATCATGGTATGCCCTTTTATATTCATACTACAGTTGAATCTTCAATAGTTTTTGTTCCTTCGTCTCTATTCTGAGTCATAATTAATAAAATGGTTTTATCAATATATAAAAGGTATTAATCGTTAATGTGCTAGTTTATTGCTGTAAATAGCATTAGTATGTGTTTACTTCTTTGTATATCACAAGTTCCCATTTTCTTTTATTTGACAATCATTTATCTTACACACTTTATCTCTTGGAATGCAATTTCATTGTAAATAATCCTCTAGCACTTTAGGGACTTGAACTGAAAAGCAATAACAAAAACCCGAAACCATTTCGTGTCTGAATCTTAAAATTTTAAAACCAGAGACTAGTGATGTCAAGAATAAAAGAAAAAGTTGGACACCGGTATGAGAATGTTTATCCATATGTTATGGAAACTTTGCGCTGTCTGATTTCGCTCTTTTACGATTGAACCACTGCCAAACTATTATGGAGTTGGAGACGATTAATGGTTTTTTTGCTAACATGCTTCTTTTCTTTGTTATGTAAAGTGGTTGCTTAACACTGATAGTGGACTAGTTGCTTAATGTCAAAAATTGAGCTTTTGCTGGTTGTGAGCAGTATGCTTAACATTTATTTCAAGACGTTAACATTACTAAGATGATGACCTTGACTCTTCTTACTTATCAGTTATCATGTTATCAATAGAGAATAGTGTTTGTTACTTGTTTTAGTGAATATGTACTAAGTATCTCATAGAACTGGAAGACACTTTTGACTAAACATGATGACTTTCAGGTATAAGGGACCCTTTTTGTTGGATGCCGTAGACTCGTTGCAGCCCCCTGTGAGGGATGTTTCGAAGCCACTAATTATGCCCATTTGTGATGTAATTAAGTCACGTTCGGTAGGGCAGGTCGCAGCAAGTGGCAAAGTGGAAGCTGGAGCCCTACAATGTGGTCTTAAGGTAAACAATTAAACATCCATGGACTTTTTTTTTTCTTTTCTGAAGCAATGAACAGCATGATATAGTGTCACACTACAATTTATGCGTTTTTCATAATCTAAAACAATCTGTAAGGAACATTGTTTTCAACAAGAGGCTACTTGTTAAGGTAGTAATGTTTTTTTGTAATGGATACCTGGAGAGAAGCAAGCTAACCAGGCACCTGTAACTTGATAAGGTAAACATCCATGGACTTGTTTTTTTCTCAAGCAATCGACAGCATGATATAGGGTCACATTACAATTTATGCGTTTTTCATAATCTAAAACAATTTTAAGGTAAGCAATCTTAAGGTAAACATCCATGGACTTTTTTTTTCTCAAGCAATCAACAGCATGTATAGGATCACACTACAATTTATGCGTTTTTCATAATCTAAAACAATCTGTAAGGAACATTGTTTTCAACAAGAGACTACTTGTTAAGGTAGTCGTTTTTTTTTTTTTTTTTTTTGTAATGGATATCTGGAGAGAAGCAAGCTAACCAGGCACCTGTAACTTGATAAGGTAGCTATACTTGCTTTGAGTGGTGGTAGCCATAGTCCACTTGCAAAAATTGACTGTTGTTGTATTATATAGCTGATTTGTTTGTTTCAGTGATATAAGTGTAATTTGTTAAGAATCTCACGGAGCCACCACTGCAATGCAGCGGCTCGTTGTTTCCTGCGAAAATATTTTTTTGAATTTCATCCTTTTGATTTAATGTCAACGTGATGTAAATATGTGATCATGCTCCAAATCTTTGTTGAAGTGCCATTATGCATTTTCTTCATAGTTGTATTGTATATCATAATAAGATTCAAACAACTATCCATAATTTGTTGCAATCCTTGTGGCTTGGACTTGCGCAATGGAGAAACATTCTTTTTGCTTTAAATTCCACCCATTACTAGTGGCAGACTGATGTTTTGATCCTGAACAGACACTTAGCTTTTCTTGTGGTGCCTAACTTGGGGTAGAGTGAAAACCCGTGACAGACTCCTCAGATTTGGACTAGTGGTCCCAGATTTCTGTGCTTTATTTAACCAGGAGAAGGAATCCCTATGCCATGTCTTTTTCCGAGTTACTAAAGAGTTATGGAATCAGATGGTCTACCACTCTACCCTAATAAGAATCAGGTGCAGTACCTAATTGAAGTTGAGGCAGTGGCAACCTCTTTAGAAGGTGGCCAAAGCGCAGGAAGGATAGTCTAGGAGGCAGAATCCGAGCAATAATCTCAGTAGAAAAGAAGAAAAAAAGACTACTAGACTGTCTGTTTATGCATTTCGCATTTCCCATTAAAAATTTGGCCCATAGATTGATTATTTTGATGATTCATATCCTGTCCATGCCTATTGTGAACCTACTATGAAGTGTATGATCTTTATCCATTGACCATTGTATTCATGAGCAGTTAACCACCTCTAGTTGAGGATCTTTTGATGTACAAAGTTATCTTCTGTTACTATTGCTAACATTGTATACTAATGGTCATCTTAGGTTCTAGTAATGCCATCGGGAGATTTAGCAACAGTTCGGTCCTTGGAACGTGACTCTCAACCTTGCGATATAACAAAAGCTGGAGATAATGTTGTTGTCTGTCTGCAAGGCATTGATGTAAGTCATGTTATGGCTGGGGGCGTCCTGTGCCACCCAGATTTCCCAGTGGCAGTTGCAACCCATTTAGAGTTAAAGGTTCTCATGTTGGATGTTGCAGTACCGGTCCTTGTAGGCTCTCAGGTTGGCTTTCCTCAACTATGTCTTTACATATGGACAATGCATTATCATCATTTTGAATCAAAGCCCCATGGATTGGAACCAAAGCTAGGTTATTAATAGTGAAACTTTTTAGCCTATTTATGGACGAGTTACTGTTTCTTTCAATCTTAATGAACTGTGACAAAAATTAAAAGAACTTTATGGCACTTGTGAGTTTCAAACCCAGGCCAATTCTGACTAGTCCACAAAGTTAACCAGCTAAGCTATGTTTGTATTTTATGCCATAGTTGTATATTTGAGTGGCGTAAGTTCTTCTATGCCTGGCCCTGCTATCTTATATTAGTAGATTCATGCATTAGATTAAAAGTCTAAATGACATTGACAAGGGTACATGTGTCGATGTCCGACACAGGTACAAAGTGTCTGTCATTGCATCTTAAAAGACTTGGATATGGGGACACAAATTCATAACCCATGATTTAGCATAACATCTTACTTTATCGTCCTTTTATCTTTTCATTTAGTTGTAGACTTGTAATTGGATGAAGACGTAAATTCTTTTTCATTTTTCTCCTTGTTTACTTCTTTCTTCTTTTTTCCAGTTTTTATGTTCATATTATACGATTTCAAAGTAACTCTTACCTTACATCATATGCATCTTCTTATAAAAAAAAAAAAATATGCATCTTCTTATTGATGCGTCTCCTTGTGATTGAAACTCATGTCAGGTGTCGCTATATCCAACACAAATTTCATCGGGAATGTGGTGTGATTATATGAATTTCTCTAGAATATGTATAGTGGGCACAACTAATTTTATATATTGCTTCTAGTAAATCTTTTACGCATCTGAAATGGTTGAAGGAATTTCTATATGTAAACTCGATTGAAACATCTCCACATTAGTTCTAGAATGTGTCATTCACGTGAGCAAAATTTTGAGTACGAAAATGAAGTCTGATTGATTAGATCTGTAAAAACTTGAAATTGTGCAGATGGAGTTTCATATACACCACTCTAAGGAGGCTGCAAGAGTAGTAAAAATATTATCTTTGCTTGATTCAAAAACTGGCAAGGTCTCAAAAAAGGCACCCCGCTGTCTCACAACTAAGCAGAGTGCACTGATAGAGGTAACAACATACTTTGTAGTGTTGCAGTTAGCAAATCTGCCTAACAGGTTTAAGCTGTATTTTAGTTTTCTCATTTTATTGCAATTTTCTCTACGAGGAGTACATTTATTTTTTGCCTTCATTTTTTTTTTGCTGAAATCTGATCGCAGGTTATGCTGGATGGAGCTGTCTGTGTTGAAGAGTTCGCCAACTGCCGAGCACTTGGGAGGGTGTTCCTACGAGCATATGGGAAAACTGCGGCTGTAGGGATTGTAACGCGAGTAATATAGTCTTTGTAATTATAATTACCCACTGTAAGAATCTGAATGGATCAAGGGTGTGGTAACAATTTTGAAATTTTAGATCACAATGTATATTAAATTTGAGATGTAAATTTGTGCGGCTTGAAATATTTATGAAGTGGCGAAATTTCTCAGACTAGGGTGTTAGCCACTATAGGGCAACACTGGTGAGTTTGTACAAATAGCACAAAGCGCTATAAATATCTCCCCAGTCAAGTACCATCACACAAGCTGTTGCTGCATGTATCCATCTTTCTACTGCTCTTCTTTGTTCTAAAGCAGTCTCTCTTTACAACATTGCCTGCGGGAAGGATCATTGTCGAAACCTGCTCTAAAAAAAAAAAAAAAAAAAAAAAACAAGAAATATTCTTTGTGGATGTGTTGCAAGTTGCATTCAATGCACTTTATATAGGATTTCTGTCTCAATTCTTTCTTTTGTGTGTTAAGTGGCCAAGGCAGGAAATTTTGAATGCTAATGGTGTCTGCCACAACTTATGGCCAATACCTCCAGACTTGAGTCGTAGTTGGTGTTGGTTTCCCTGCTTGGCTGCTTGCTAGAGACACTTGGGGCTTTGGCCTATTTGCAGGCTTCATTGGAAGCAAAAAAGGTTGTCAAACCAATGAACCATGATTCATGTTTCTTCTCTGTTATTTGCTTAACTTGGACTCATTCTCAAACAAACTCTCTCTGATATTTTGGTAACAAAAAGATCTCCCACAATCTACAGTCTTCACATAATCACATTCCCTCAAGAGTCTACATATTCATTCCACCCTATATATGTAATATAATGTGTATAACCTAATTAACTCTTCTCTTTTATACTTTCTCTGCAGTATCTCAAAATGATACTCATATTCATATACTCCTTTTCTTATTTAAAGCTCTCCTCAAATCAAAAGTTCACATATTCATACCAGACATCCTGATTGACTAGAATTTGTATTGTAGTAATACTCCTTTTCTCTATTACTTATTGACAATTGTGATGCCCCTTTTCCAAATGTGATCTCTGTTATGTCTTATATCTTTACAACAATACAACCATGTAAACAGAGATATAAATGTAACTTGTTTCTGTTATCACTTTTATTCCCACTCTATTTGTTGACAGACTTTTCAAGGAAATGGAAACAGGTTATTGGTGTAGCATCTAATATTTTATTTTTATCTGCATTGTACGATGTCTCATTCTCCATTGATTTCCTTCTATCACTCTATTTTTCTTTTTGTTTTGGCAGAGAAGAGCGACACTAATTTAAATTTTCCTTAACAATAATATTTCTATTATTATCCAAGAAAATTGAAATTGGCATATTTTTTGGTTGCATTTTTAGAAACTTTCTTTGCCCATTAAGTAAATCGAGCTTCTTCGGATCACTACAGTTGTGGGAGTGTAGTGCCTGAGCGGCCTGACTGCCTTCTATGAGTTGCAGACATGCACTATATATAACCAACGGTTATTTGAGGTATGTTCTCAACCAAATTGGAAGCAAAAAAATTTGAAAATTTACTTGACTTCCCGGCTTGAAAGTTTATTATTGACCTTCTATGAATATAATAATAATACTATGTACCTAATCAATCCAGGTTGCCCTTCCACTTATTTTGGTTTATAATTAGATATTTATTTAAATCCCTACGAAAATGTTTTTTAAAAATAATTATCAATCTTGTACAAACCATCGTATGTGTAAACCTTCGCAGTTTATGTACTTGTCGATTTATGACTGCAAATCGTTTCACATGCCTTCATTTAATTGTAGTTAATCTTAGTACTCACATACTGCAAAGCATTATCTGATTACTGACTTGAGGTTTATGTACCTAACTTCCAAGTAGATTATTTTGTACGTGACTAGTACAACCATCATCTTTTGGATCCCAATCATCTTCATACATTCTTGATAATACAAATAATAGTGGCAGCTTGTGAGATTTCATAACTCTAGTACTCCAACTGTTTGCTGGATTCATGTATCGATTCGATTCTGAACCGACACTCGGTTATTTGACATTAATTTTGTGACATTGATTGTCTCGGTTATCTCGCCTTGAGTTCATTGTTAGGAAAACCAAGTTGTACACACATCGTCCCGAGTCTGTGTCCTCGCGTCCTTTTGTCAAAAGTAAGTTTTTGGGTTTAGGACGTACGTACCTAGTTAGGGCGTACGTACGTCATGTTAGGCAGCAAACATGTTTTGGTCAGAACGTACATACCTAGTTAGGACGTACGTACGTCCAAGCAGGCAGCGAACTATTTCCTTGTGGGGACGTACGTACGTTGTTTCGACGTACGTACGTCCAATGTAAAATCTGCAAAGTCCGGCCCATTTTCTATGTTTCCAAACCCTAACTATATATAGGGTTTCTCTACCCAATGAACAAATGAGTTTTTTTTGCCGTCCAATTCATCTCTAGTCTTGGAGTTTGTTTAGGTTTTGGTTTAGGTTGTTTTGGTGATTGAACTCATCTTCTTCTTCCCCATTCATCTTCTTCTTCCTTATTAAATATTGAGATCAGCTTCGAGTCTTCTTGTGTATTTATCAAGAAGTCGAGTATCCTTGTGTGTTCATCAAGGAACTCTGGTGTAAGCTTGCTACATAGATCGGCTTCGAGTCTTCTTGTGTGTTCATCAAGAAGTCGAGTGTCTTGTGCGTACATCAAGGTAATCTGGTGAAGTCAAGGTGTTAGAGATAACCAGTAGTGTCAACTCGCAGTGATTGCAGGTAGTTGATAGGTTTGTACATCTCTTTTCATCTAGTGGATTTATTTGCTGTCACGAGGACAACCGTGGACGTTTCCCATATTGGGTTTTACCACGTTAAAAATATCGTGTGTTCTTTACTTGTTTACTGCTTTATTGTTTGTTTTACTATTGTTATATTGCACACATATTGGTTTTTCAATTGGTATCAGAGCAGGGCGCTTGTTATGGAGCGTAATGGCTCACGCGTAGATCCTATGAGTGCAATAATGGTTCATGAGTCTGGTCATAATAATTTTATTGCTAAATCGTCTAAATCCACAAAACCAAAATCTAATTTGAAAATGATGATAATTTGTATGTTGTTAGCACTAGTGATTGGGCTCTTCTTTACAGGCTTTCTGCAAAAGAATGTGAACGGTTACAAAAAGCTAATATTGATTTGCAGGAAAAGTTCAATAAAGCTAATTGTAATTTGTCTACTATTTCTGATAATTTTTGTTTTAAAGATAATGGTGTTTTGCAGACTAAGGTTGATTCTCTAGAACAACGACTCAGATATTGTGCAGAAGACTATATGCTTCAAGGGGAAGTTTATGAATCCAAAATTAAAAAATTGGATAAGGCTAATCTTACTTTGCAGGATAAAATTGAAACTCTTGAAAAACAAATACTTTCTGCTGCAGATGGTGCAATTTCTATTTCTCAATTATTTGAAAAAGAAAAACTTGACTTGTTATGTAGAATTGCAGCTTTAGAGAAGGCCAATCAGGAGGTCGATGAGAAATACAAATCTCTATTGGTGGAGTATGAGGTAACAAAGAACGATTTAACGTCTACCCAACTCCAATTGCAGGTTTTGGACAAAACTAGATTTGACTCTCCTATTGCTAGTTCTAGTAGTTCATCTAGTGTGATTACTCCTGTAAAATCTAGTTTGCCTGCCCTTTTGCCTACTCCACCTATTGAGACTAGACTTAATATTAATACTTTTCAACATGTTTCTCGCAAAAAGTTTAAGTCTAAAGCTAATGGTAAGGTTGTTTTTGTTGATAAGCCATATTGTTCTCATAATGGAGGTATAGGTCTTGTTAAGGCACCATGTCACAAATACAATGGTGACATACATGTTTCATCTTCTACTACCACATCTCCTTATAAGAATTCTTTGAGTAAGTCTAATGTTTTTCATTGTTCTTATTGTGGTAGAGTTAGTCATTTGAATATCTTTTGTTGGGATTTTAATCAACATGTTGCATCCTATTCTCGTGTTCCTCATCGTTATAATCATGTTGATTCTTATGTTCCTTCTTGTGCATTTTCTAGACCTCGGACTTTTAATGCTTCTTCTCATAGGTTTAAGACAAATAGGCACTCCAACAAAAGGAAGTCAAAGACTAAGGTGGAATTAGTTAAAGACAAGTCTATTGAAAAGCTTGTTAAGGGAAAATCTCATATCTTTTCGACTCCCAAGGTGTGCACGCCTAGTGTTAAACAAGTATGGGTAAGAAAAGATAAGTTGCAGGTTTTTCTGGACTTGCAGTCTGGTGATGTCCCATATTTGGGATGATGTAGTTTGTTTCTAGTCTTGTGTTATTTTAATTGCATATTTTTCTAACCACATAGGCTATTTGTTTGGTGTTTTTTGTTCTTCTGTTTATGCATGCGTTAATTGTTCTTTCATTATTCCATGTATGTGTTGTAAGATGCATCCTTTCTGAGATACTAGTTTAATTCAATTGTCTTAAATAAGTTGCAATTTGTTTGGGAGGTTTAGGTTCTTTTATTATTTCTCTTCTATAGGCTTCGTCTTAGGTGTTGAGGACATACTAGTCTATTTATTGTTTGGATTCCATTCTTTTTGGCTAGTTATAGTTTGGTAACTTCAACTGTGGATTCCTGTCAAGGATTGTTGTGGGGCTGCATCATACTCCCTTCGCCTTTGGTGGTTTACTACATGATGCATTTGCATGTTGTGGGATTTTTAGAGTATTTTTATACATTGATCCTTGTATGATTAAGAAATGATCATCTGGCATCATCTTTAGCTTCTGTTTTCTTCATGGTCATCATTCTTTTTATATATACCTCTTGTAAGTGGTTAATGACTCACAAAATTCCAGCCATTTGAATGTCTTAGGCGCATTATCAGTTGGCTAGGAACCCGTTGGGACTGTGAGGGTCATGCTCTGACGGATGCACTCAGGAGATGTTAGTTCTTGTGTTGCACGTTATCATGGTATTGCACTTCTTGAGTGTGTTTTGCCGAAAAGATGTAGGCTACACCCTACCCTTGTGTTTTGGTAAAAGATGGAGGTGTACTATACTCCCATACGAGAATGGCACTTGTTTTAAATGGATAAAACCAATAAAAATATTCATATATATTTGAACCAGGGTTTTTCCGTATTGCGGCCTGGACAGTGTTTCCTTGGTTTTTGTTATGGTCTGGTTCACATTTCATGTTTGTCCTATTGTAAGTGACCTTCAAAATACTCAATGATCTTAGTTTCGGTTTGTTCCCGGATTTTTTTTTAAGGTGATTCCCTCTTCTAAGTATACCCGGATTTTGGTATAGGTCTACCTTGCTTCTCCTGCATGCTTGCATCATTCTTTTGAGTACCGTGGTTTGGTGTATGATTTAGTTCTTCGTTCTTGCATTTTCTCACGGTTGATGCATATTCAAATTATATTTGTGCTTGAATCGGAATCCTTACAACACTTAGAAATTTTTCATGTGATGTCTCTCAATATTTTTGTTGTTTGTCATTCGGTTCGTTATTGTTTGTTCAGGTTCAGTTTCTATCAGTTTTTTTATATTAACAAAAAAAAAAAAAAAAAAAAAAAAAAGTGGAGAGGAGTACGTACGTTGTTAGAACGTACGTACGTTTGTGGAGGCAGAAGTTTTTTTTCGAAAAGGACGAACGAACGGGGTATAACGTTCGAATGCGTGTTTAGGCAGCAAAGTTTTTTTTTTGTGTCCCGACGTACGAACGTCAATAGGACGTACGTACGTCCCTGATACAGTTCGGCCCACCAATCAGTTTTAAGTCCAAGTGGTTAAAACTTTTGCCCAACTGTTACATTCAAATCGTGCTATATCCCTCATCGCACGAACAAAGTTCGGTGGTGTTTTTCTTCTTATCTCTAGTCAATAGTAAGTTCTTCTTGTGCTCCGATGCATTGTCTTTAATGGTTATCTTTGATGGTGAAATTTTCCTCTTCGTTTTTTGTTTAAATGTTGTGAATGGTTGAATCTGGAGAAATGGAATGTGATGTTTTAAAGTTTGAATCTTTTGTGTTTTTGGTATAGTTTTTGTTTACCATGTTGTTCATCTTCTTCTCTTAATCATATGCCTTGCGTAGTGTGAATGTACTTATTGTTTGTTGTTTTAATCTTGCCTTTAGTTTATGCACACCAAGTGTTCAATAAATGTCTACATGGGTATTCTCACATTTCTTGTGCTCGTTTCACCATTTCTCTTACATTTGCTAGTATTGGTTACTGTTGTGCTTATGCAGGACATGCCTCCTAAGCGCACTCGCACTACTCCAACTAAGGAAACACCCGGTTCCAAGGGTGCTTCGTCATCGGGCACACGTCCTCCTCGTGCTCAAAGGAGTAGAGGCGCCATTCCTTCGGATTCTTGTATGCTTGTTGTTCTAGCATTGGTTGTTGCTACCACCACTTAGACTGCTTTTTTCTACTGTCTGCAGGTTCATGGACACTGTGCGTGTCGTCAACTTTTTTTTTCTCTCAGTAACTTTACAGGTAGACGTTCTTGTTGAAAGTGTTTATGGCTTACTCTATTTTGGTTCCATTCCTTGGTAATTCTTTTCAATCGGTGTTTCATTGACATACTACGGTCAGATTGTTAGTATTATTTGGTTTTAAACTTCATGCTTTCTATTTTTGTCATTGGATCACATGTGTTTGATGTGATTTCTCAAGGTAATAGTTCTCAATTTATTTTAAGAAGGCTACAAGGTATGCATAAGCATATTTTGGTGATGAAATCATGTTATTGGTGTATTCGTTTGTCATGATTTATATTGATTCATGTTTTCTCATAGGTTCTCATCATACTTTTCTATGTTGGGATAATATTCTTGAATTACCTTGTTGGCTAGCTGGTGTTTGATTAAATGCTTATGAGACTTGCCTATCCTCTTATTGTTGCTTCTTGTGCCTGGTTGATCCTATTTTTTCCTGCAATAGGTTTGATTACATGTGTTCTTGGTAGTCTTCTGCAATAATCCTCCTGAAATGGTTTTGGGCTACCACTGTTCTACTTTGGGATGCATATGCTCAGTTTGGTCATCTATTGTTAGCAATTCTCTTCTATTGACTCTCTAATCTTTCTGACAATGTATGGCATGTCATCGGAGTCTTAGTGTTCTGGCAGGAAATTTGCTCTGAAGTTGGATTGTTACTTTGTGACTTGGTGACATCGATAATCCTTGCTCATTCTTCAGTTAAAGCATTTTTTTTATGAGCTTGATGATTGCTTATCTTGTTTGGCATATGTTGAACTATTTTTTGGGTTTCACTAGGGGTGGGTTTACAGGTTTATTCCTTTTATGTCTCTATTCCATTGTGTTTGGGATAATATTTTCTTCTCTTTGTTTATGAGATTCTCTAATTTTTTTTTTTTGTGGTTGGATGAGTTGTTTCAGGAACATGTACAGATTGGATTTCCCCATGGATTCTCAATGGATTTTCTTATACTTTACATATTTCATCCTGCAGATACTCATATTTCTGTAGTTTTGTCATGGGTTTGACTATTTGGTTCTTGGTCATTATTGTTAGTTGCCGATTTCAATGGGTTTGGTATTTCTTCTTTTTTGTTTGTTTGCTCTTTTTCTCTAGATATTTTCCTACTATGACGTCGTTTCTCTGGAGTCTATCTCAGGTCCTGACTCCTTCTTCTATGTATAGGTTTCTCTTAGTTTCTATCAGGGATTCATGTTATGTTTTCTTTTCTTCCCTCTGTTACCTATATAAGTATTCAGTGTCTTTTCACTATCTCCTTCTTATCTCGTTTTGGTTCTTATCTAATCTCCCTTATTGTGTCTGTGTCGGTACTCTTTCTTCTTCATTTATATCCCTAGATCTCTCTCATGTGATTTAGTTTTGTATGTCATGGATTCCAGATTTATGGTATGGTTTTCTCTTTCCTCTTTTCTTTTATTCTTTGGTTCATTTTGCTTTATTCTCTTTTTGATTTATGTCACCCCTTTGCATTATTTGTGACAAAAAGGGGAAGATTTATGACTCTAATACTAACATTCGTTTCTTCCTTTGTTAGTGTATTTTTGGGTCATGTTTCAGGTATACTACATGTATGGGGGAGTGAACATGTATGGGGGAGTGAAAGTGATGATGATCACAAAGTGCATGTACAGTTTTGGGTAAGCTCGAGTATTAAACCTTGGAGCTCATGAAGTATGGGGGAGTTGTTCGAGGAACTTCCGTTGGCTCTTTGATTGTTTCAGAATTTCTTGTTGCTTCCGTTCAGTCTCTGATGGTTAAAGCGTCTTACTCAAGCTGGATATCATGTGTTGCTGACTCGGTATGTATTCTACTATGAGTGTTTTTGTAGGCATGTTTTATAAATGCCATGGTTTGGGTTTATATGCACGTTTTATAAGTGCTACTAGAGTCATAGGTTTTTGTCACAAAATTAATGTCAAAGGGGGAGATTGAAACCGGCACTCGGTTATTTGACATTAATTTTGTGACATTGATTGTCTCGGTTATCTCGCCTTGAGTTCATTGTTAGGAAAACCAAGTTGTACGCGCATCGTCCCGAGTCTGTGTCCTCGCGTCCTTTTGTCAAAAGTAAGTTTTTGGGTTTAGGACGTACGTACCTAGTTAGGGCGTATGTATGTCATGTTAGGCAGCAAACATGTTTTGGTCAGGACGTACGTACCTAGCTAGAACGTACGTACGTCCAAGCAGGCAGCGAACTATTTCCGTGTGGGGACGTACATACGCTGTTTCGACGTACGTACGTCCAATGTAAAATCTGCAAAGTCCGGCCCATTTTCTATGTTTCCAAACCCTAACTATATATAGGGTTTCTCTACCCAATGAACAAATGAGGTTTTTTGGCCGTCCAATTCATCTCTAGTCTTGGAGTTTATTTAGGTTTTGGTTTAGGTTGTTTTGGTGATTGAACTCATCTTCTTCTTCCCCATTCATCTTCTTCTTCCTTATTAAATATTGAGATCAACTTCGAGTCTTCTTGTGTGTTCATCTAGAAGTCGAGTATCCTTGTGTGTTCATCAAGGAACTGTGTAAGCTTGCTACATAGATCGGCTTCGAGTGTTCTTGTGTGTTCATCAAGAAGTCGAGTGTCTTGTGCGTACATCAAGGTACTCTGGTGAAGTCAAGGTGTTAGAGATAACCAGTAGTGTCAACTCGCAGTGATTGCAGGTAGTTGATAGGTTTGTACATCTCTTTTCATCTAGTGGATTTATTTGTTATCACGAGGACAACCGTGGACGTTTCCCATATTGGGTTTTACCACGTTAAAAATATCGTGTGTTCTTTACTTGTTTACTGCTTTATTGTTTGCTTTACTATTGTTATATTGCACACATATTGGTTTTTCACATTCAACAATGAGAATGCATGCCTACTACAACCATTTCAACCCACGACGTACAACTAGTGAGGTTCAACATTAATGCATGGAAAGTTTCCTGAATTTTTTTTGCGACATGAACAACTGTTGGTTTAATCATCTTCGATACCACTTTCAAATCAGGTCACTTAAATAATTGCTTACCATCCTCTCGAATACTATTTCTTTCCAGTAAAATAGTTGCAAATGGTAATATGTGGAAGCCTCTGCGAGAAAATGTAATCCATATATGTTGTGGAGAGGATGTGAAGTTATTATCAAAGCGACCTAATCTAAATGTACTGATATCCAAGATGAATGAGACAAATACTTTTCATGTCACAACAAAATTTGGTTTTCATGTATTGATATTGGGCATCACCATTACTTACAAACAAAAATGGTGACTGTATATTCATCATGCTTGTTAGTGGAAGGGTATTGATCATATGACTCGAGTGGCTTACAATAAGTTAGACGAGTATAAGACCTATGAATACCCACTTCAGCGGCAATTGTATTTTCTAGAATATGTGAAGATGACGTAGAGATTGTGTATGCTAGTCCTGGTAGAAAGAATATACTTTGATGATTGGTGTCAAGTTAATACCTAAATGATATTTTACAGTAATAATAAGTTGTTTAAGAATAACTGGAAGTCGAAAAATGCATGTTGGACTCATTTGGGAACACAAATCTACATTTAACTAGTACACTGCTGATGTTTACACATGTGATGTCTTGTAGAAGGCTGCTCGTTATTGTGAAAAACAAGTTAATTTAAATTTATCACTTTTGCTTATAAGCTAAACAAAATGGAAGGACAACTTGCATAGCTAAATCTACATTAGAGTTAATTGGGAAGGGTTTATTATTAGTATTATTATTGTTTGATCCGAAAAATAGCAACGAAAAGGCACCCCTGTGTCATAGCAAAGCAGAGTGCACTGATGGAAGCTGAATTGCAGTTTTACAATCACAGTCAGCAAACCTGTCTGACAGAATGATGGATACATTATGCTATAGTTTCTCTGTATTATTCCATTATTCTATAGGACTGTAGGAGTACATTCTAGTTGCTTCATGTTATACTGTAAGATCTGTTTGTGTTAAGTGGAAAAATATGAAGTGTTCAGATTTACAATTTAAACACAGAAATATGTTGGAATTTCCACATATAAAGCCCAACCCATAATGTGGTCCATGTACCTTTAACCTTGGTTTAATATAGAAATAAGCTAATTAGTAATAGGTTATGTGGAAGTCATATCTACCGTAGATCTTAACTATGATGGACGGTCTAGATCTAATGGGCTTAGGTTTGTAGATTTAGGTCCTCTCTCCACCTCTATAAATTGGTGTATGATCTCCATCCTCATACACTTACTATTACAACACATATTAGGGTTTTAAGAGGCAAGGAGAGAGAAACCTAAATCTTGTGCAGCTTCTCAGATCATCAATGGCTATGGACAAATAAAGGTATTTGTAGGGATTAATTATATGATTCATGATCCTTATTGTTTATTGATAATGTTATTATGTTTATATGTGGTATCAGTCGCCTAGTACGAATCATGTTTTTTAATTCTAACATTACCTTAAAAATCAAATATTGTTTATTAATACTGTTTATTACGATTCCGCACTCTAGAAACAGTAAATTTTGAATCATAATCTATTATTTCTGCTTAAGAACTCAAAAGCATATTTCTCCAAATTGAATTGTGCGTTGATCTACAATGTAAGCAATATTGTTAATGGTACATATAAGTACTCTGTCTTGATGAATTAATTGTTGAATTAACTGAACACGTCAATTAATGCACGGGACCTTGGGTATTATGAAACTATTATTTTTCATGACCTGTTGACACTTGTAGTAATATGTATGATGTTATAATTCATTGAATTGAATATTAAAATCAGAACAAAGTTTGTTTATGTCCTAAATCTTGTTCACGTTTAAGCTAGCTATTCATACAGTATGACACAATATGACAATTAGCTTTTCATGTTTCGTCCATCTCGATGACGATATTAGCATGTGGGCTTTAATGCTTAGCCCAGTATGTATTATGTATGTGTTCAGTCTGATAGATAATTAGTTGTTATGCATGTGGGCTTTAATGCTTATCTTATTTTACTAACCCATCATAGTTTCTGCCTTCCTTTTGTAATAATGTTTAAAATACTGCTTAATTTTTCGATCATAATTTGTTTAACCTTTGGGCCTTAATTGAACAACCCATAATTAGGTGCATACTATATGAAAAATATTGTGATTACAGTGACATGAACAATATGTCGTTACCGTAACTTGACTATTTTCTCTATGGTTTGGGTTTGTACGAAGTCCTGACTGCTTAAGTCTAGTATAATAACAACATCATGTGGGCCTTATTATTCAGCCCAATATAAATGTGCTTTGGGGACCAGAACATTGATTAATATGCTTTTCTTATAACTTATGCTACATGTTACTCATAAACAACCAAATCCATAACCCCATGATATAAAGATGGTGATATTAGCCCACTTCTAATTTATGCTATTATGTACAATTGTTCACATAAATCTCACAGTATACATATTGTGGTTTCTGTCACCGTGTATAATTATAGTGGCTGAACAGCTGGATATTATAATCGCACTAATGTGTCGTGTAATCTGTGTAAAACTGTAATTATAGGTTTCATAACAAGAAGCATGCTGGTACTCACCACAGTGATTCCAAGTAAAGTGTTATGAAAATTGGTTTTTTTCTGGTTCAATATTTGTGTTAAGGTTTTATATTGGTACTCACCACAGTGAAGCCAAGTATGTTTATGAATATTGACTTTTATGAATATACCATAAAGTAAAATTGTACCAATTATTGTTTTGGATTTAATGTTTTGTCCATTAGTGTTTTGGTAGTTTGGTATGTTAATTACTGTTTATGTAAGATTTCCATAAAGATAAAGGGATAATATTTGGGCCTAATAGTTGCAGTCCATAATTAAAGGTGTTTTGGGTCTTACAGTTAGACATTTATGTGCTAGTTTATATTGTGATCTATTTTACTTTTATGCCCTTGCCATATATATTAGTCACCTATGTACATTAGGTTAATGTTATTTACTTATATGCCTAATTCATACTTGTATGCCTTATGATTATTCTTTCATTTTAAGACCCATATTATGCATGTGCCCTAGTTGAATTTATTAAATTGTGCATTACTTATGATTAAGATGCATTATGATATTTTGATCTTGTAGCATTTATTCAGCTGCATGTTTATTCCCTTAAAGTTCATATCATCATGATTTGGTATCACCATAGTGAACCAATTACGATTATGGACATTGTTTTCCGTTTTATATTCATATCAAGTTTTCTATTGGTATCCACCGTAGTGATTCCAATATGTTTAATGAATATTAAAACTACCTTGAACATTCGTATTATGATTTGGTTTTCACCACAGTGAACTAAATATTGTGTTGAATGTTAGACTAAGTACCTTATTGCCTATTTATTCACTTGCATTATTGAGCTACCCACAGGTAGATCAAACATATGTTACATTGGATAAACTTAAGGGGTTGCACGTATTTATGATTAAATGAGTGTAGGATATCCACAGATACCATGCTTATTTTGATCATGTGATATGTCACCCATTTATAGTATTACTAAAAATCTTAGTCATATTTGTTTAATTAATATTTATTTAATTAATGTGTTGACTAATGTTGTGAGCATGTTTATTCTTCACGTTCTATTATTCTTATATTTCGTATATTTTGTATGTTTTTATCCTTAAGAAGACTAATGTAATGAACTAGAATGAATAAGTCTAGTTGATTTTAGTGGGAGTTCTAGATCTTGGCATATGTTTCCTTATTGTTGAATCTACTGTTATTTTTTATAAAAACAGTAAAAAGGAGAAAATTATGCATTATGTATGAACTCGATTGAACATGCAAATTAAACTCAATGTTTATGTGAATAATTGTTGATGAATAATATTAAGAATCATTTTGGCACTGCTAGCTGAAAAGTTAATTGTTGAACTGATTACTATTGATAGTACTCATATATAGTATGCATGATTGTATCCTTGAGTTTTCCAATTTAGTTGTTAAATCAAAGAATTTAGGCATGTTAGTGGATGATTATTTTGTCCACCAATTTGTTCTAAATTTCTTGTCTACATAGTATGTTTAGTTTCACTATTACACTATTAAAGACAAGTGGAATGTGATTTAAATGGCGAGACTACTAGTTCAAGTATAGGCAAGACTTAAACAACATTATAATCATGTCACTCAAGTTTAATTCATGTTTCAAGAAGTTGAATGAACCATTCTCTAATTGTGTTTGGATATACACTATGTGTGTGCCAATGCCATTTATGTGAATATGGCGTTTGTTTGATATAAAAGGTAAGCTTTTGGTTTTAGTATGGTTCGATCAAACTTAATTGGTATTCCTAACCCTTAGTGAATTGATTATGATTAATGTTTATCTTTATTATGGCATAAAAGACTGGATTATACATCTAGATGAAAAGTAGACTAGTAAAAGAAGGGGTTTTCCCGAACCTTAACTTTACTAATTTTGGTGTGTGTGTGTGTGTGGAATGCATTAAGTCAAGCAAACCAAACACACTAAGAAGAGCCATAGGAAGAAAACTTCTTGAAATAATTCAAACGGGCATAAGTGGACTTTTGATGTTCCATCTTTTGGTGGAGAAAAGTATTTCATTACCTTTATTGATGATTTTTCTCGTTATTATAACTATCTATTGCATGATAAGTCTTATATGTAAATGTTGTTGAAATTTACATAACTGAAGTTAAGAGACAATTAGATAGAAATGTGAAAATTATATGTTCTGATAGAGGTGGTGAATTTCTTGGAAGGTATGATGACACGGGACAACATCTCGGTTCTTTTGTCAAACTTCTAGAACGGTTAGGAATTTGTGCCTAATACACAATGCCTGGTTCTCCATGACAGAATGGTGTAGCTCAAAGGCATAATCAAACCCTTATGAATATGGTTCAAAGTATGATGTGTAGTTCTAAATTACCCATATAGTTGTGGATTTATGTTTTATGAACCGTAGTGTACATATTGAATTGGGTTTCTAGTAAGGCAGTTACAAAAACACATTTTGAATTGTGGAAAAGATGGAAACCTAGTTTAAGACATTTACACATTTAGGGTTTATCTATAAAAGTCCAAAGGGTATAGATTTTACTATCCTAACCATACCACTAGAATTATTAAAACTGGAAATTATTGATTTATTATGAATGACAAAATAAGTGGGAGTGATCATATCAAAGAGGTAATCATTAAAGAAATTATGGTACCAATTTTGTTACCTCAATTTTGTAATGATATTATTGTTACTTCTGTTGTTCCTCATGTTGTTGCACCGCTTAACAACAATAAACAACAAGTTGATCCTCAACCACTTAATGAAATTAATGTCATTGAACTGAATGTAAACACACACAAGAAGTAGCATTAAAAAGATCTTAAAGATCACGACCAGCTACTTTGGATGACCACGTGTTGTATTTACAAGAATTTGAATTTAATGATCTAGTTACATTTTCACAAGCCATTACTTATAGTAATTCTGATAAAAAGATTCATGCCATGAATGAAGAGATAAATTAAGTGTGGATTTTAACTAAGTCTGGGGTTAGTAGAATTGACTCAAAAAGTTCTATTGAATGTCATAAAACAAGACTTGTATCCAAACAGTTTACTCAATATGCTGGCATTACTTTCTCGTGCGTGAAACCTTCACTTATGTGTTAAAGAAGAATTATCTTAGAATCATTATGGCATTGGTGACTCATTTCGATTTAGAGTTACACCAAATAAATATGAAAATGATATTTTGAATGAAAGTTTAGATAAAGTCTACATGGTTTAATTAGCCACACAACTTCATAAAAGAAGAACAAGAACACATAATCTATTTGTTAAAAAAGTCAATATACAGACTTAAAACAAGCTTCTCGAAAATGGTACCTAATGATTAATAGTATCAAACGTTTGGGTTTAATGTACATACCCAAAGTTCAGTGGGAGTAAGTTTATTATTTTGATTATGTATGTTGATGATTTATTGTTTCGCAGCAGTGATTTTCGTTTATGTAAACATTTTTTCTGTCTAAACACTTTGCAATGAAAGTTATGGTGATGCGTCATATGTGATAGAAATAAAAATATTTCGGGATTTATCACAATAATTGTTGGAACGTCTCAGAAAGATTTCACTAATAAAGTTTTGGATAGATTTAATGTGTTAAGGCATAATTGTAATGATGTTCCAATTCAGAGGGGGAATATTTGAATTAAATCAAGATCCTATGAATGAAATGGAACAAGAACGAATGAAAGAGAAACCGTATGCTCATATTTTAAAAGATTTAATCACCTTGAGGTGATTGGTTTTACAAATTCGGAATTTAATGGGTGTGTGGATAGTCGATAAAACATTATTGTTTCACCCACCATAGAAGCCGAATTTGTAGCATGTTGTAAAATAACTACATGCAATGTTGTATAGTTGCAAAACTTTATATCATGTCTTAGAGTTATTAATTTCTAAGTCGTTTGAATTTTATTGTAATAATGTTGCAACTATATGCCTTTGTAAGAATGATAGGTATTCTAATGTTTAGCACATGATATAAAATACCTATCGATTATGGCTTAAGTTTAGAACAAGTGAGTGTCAATGGAACACATTAGTACACGTGTTAGTAAATCCACTAACTTAAGAACTAGAAATAATGATATTCTAGAATCATGTTAACAAGTTGGGTTTTGAATGTAACCCATAACTTAATGATTTTGTGGATTACTTAGTGCTTATTATTTGACATTATTTTGAGCTCATTATTATTGATTAAGTTCTGAATTTTCTGTTTTCCATTGTTTATGTACATGTATGTGAATGGATAATTGTTGACAGAAATAGTCTTTTGCGAAGACATTACTGGACCATTATTGTTACTTCCGCTTATAAACCTAGTTAATTAAATTGTTGATATCGTAGTACATGGAAGGAACCATGTTATTTATGCGATGTGGAACCACCATGACTCCTATTAGTGGTTTAATTAATGACGGTATTATGATAACCATTTCGGAAACTAATTTAGCTCTTATTGCGCGCCTTATGTATTCTAGATTAAACCGTATGTGAGATTTTACTATGGACCAAGTGGGAGACTGTTGGAATTTCCACATATAAAGCCCAACCCATAATGTGGTCCATGTACCTTTAACCTTGGTTTAATATAGAAATAAGCTAATTAGTAATAGGTTATGTGGAAGTCATATCTACCGTAGATCTTAACTATGATGGACAGTCTAGATCTAATGGGCTTAGGTTTGTAGATTTAGGTCCTCTCTCCACCTCTATAAATTGGTGTATGATCTCCATCCTCATACACTTACTATTACAACACATATTAGGGTTTTAAGAGGCAAGGAGAGAGAAACCTAAATCTTGTGCAGCTTCTCAGATCATCAATGGCTATGGACAAATAAAAGTATGTGTAGTGATTAATTATATGATTCATGATCCTTATTGTTTATTGATAATGTTATTATGCTTATAAAATAAACTTGGCAGACTCATGTCAGGTGTTAGCCATTAACGTATGAACATGTGCTCCGCGTGGGTTGCTATGAATTTATCAATATTCTTGTCATGCATTTTAGTAAGCGAGCAAATTGAAATTTTTACATTTCTGGAGATGAAACTAAGCAAATTACTAAGATTGGCAGCAACAAAACAGACATGTAACAAAGCTGTAACTGGAGTTCCTTATATGTAATATGGATTTGTTGTGATACATTAATAGCATATGAAGATGATGTGCTTGTGGATAACTGGATACTTAAATGAAGATGAGTTGACAAGGGGCAGGGGAATGCACAAAGCCTGAATTAGCTGTAACTAAAAGTGAAAACTCCTTTCGGGTGCACTTCTTTGGTAAGACTTGTTGCAAGCAAGGTTGGTATGTGACTTTTGCAGACTTGCAGGACATGGTTGCAGGGAATGTTTTGTTACCAATATTCGTGTGGACTTGAAAAAAAAAAAAAAGGAAGCAGCAGTAAGAGTTCTGATTCCCCTCATTCCTACCTTGGGAACAGTAGATTGAGTTGGGCATGGCAGTGCAATTCTCAAGAAAATGACCGTTTTCGAGGCTAAGAAGTATTACAGTTATATTTAAGGAAGGTTATTCTAATTGTGTCCTTGGAAGTCAAGATCAAAAGCATGAAAAGGATGGAAGAGGGCAACCCAACAGCTTATGAATGTTGAATTTACATTGAATTATGCAGTTATTATTATTATTATGCAGCTCAAGGACCTGAAAGGTCTGCAGAAATGTTCATCAAATGCTATGAACTTTTGTACTAAAGACTGCTGAATAAATGAACAATGGTTTTGTATCCATCAAAACTAGAGAAACATATAAATTTAACCATACCGAAAAACCACAAACATATAAATTTAACCATACCGAAAAACCACAAACAACTTATCAAGGCTGTGAACAGATCTTAGTCCACAATTTCTGGGATGCAAAATGCTCTATTGAACATCTCAACAACACAAACATTGCCCTCATCCCTAAATGTGACTTCCCTGCTTATCCTAGTGACTTTAGGCCTATAAGTCTTTGTAATGTTAGTTACAAACTCATATCAAAAATCTTAGCTGAAAGAATTAAAGACCATCTCCCAACCATCATCTCTTCCCTCCAATGTGCATTTGTCCCTGAAAGGCAGATAAATGATAATGTAATCATGACCCATGAAATCATTCACACACTAAGGCTGTGTTTGATAACGAATTCCCGGTTCGAAAGTTTTTTTGGCAAATCCGGCAAAGAAGCGGCAAATGTCAGGTTTGCCGGGTCTTGGCAAACGATTTATCCGCAACATTATTTTGCCATCGTTTGATAACAATTTTGCAAAAAGCAGATAAATCGCAATTTGCCGGTTAGAATGCATTTGAAAACACATTTGGCAAACCATGTAACTATATTTGCCGGTTAGATTGGTTTTGATAAAACTTTCGATTGTGGCAAAACCTAGTGGCAAAGTTGAAGGCCCATTGGGCTGGTCGAAAAGAACAAGTCCAAACTTGATTGGGCTGTGCAAAAGTGATCACATATCACCCAAAAGTATGGTAGAGTCACCCTAGTAACTCAATAACATTTCGCAATAAAAAAAAACAAACAAAAAAAATTACTCAACAATAACACTCATAATATAATTAACGAAATTATATACATTCATAAAACATAGTTATATGTTTATATAAACATAATAATAAAAAAATTGTTGAAAATGTCATCAACACGGCCCCCATAGTCAGACAAAGCAAAACAAAGAAAAACAAACAATCAAGCAACCTGGTGAACACCCCACTAGACGACATATGGCGAAGCTAGAGTACCCGAACCTTCTCCTTCTTGTTCTTCCTCTTCTGGTTCGGTCTGGTCTCTAGCTGGACCTGATTGGGGTCTCCCAAACCCAGCAGGCCAGGTCCGTGTCGCCGGTGCCGGTATACGGCCGAAGAAAAGCCTTGGTCGTCGCCCATCGGTATGATAAATCTGGCATCTGATCCTCTCCAGGCCGTGGGTGTGACACAACCCCCAACACTCAAACAAAATGGTGTCGCCTTCGTGGAGTCCCACTGAGTCGACGAAACACTTCCACCCATTGTAGCGAAAGTACAATGAACCGTGTTGGTCATTGGCAATGTCAATGGCAAAAGATTGTTCACCAGGCAAGATGAGTACAACCCGGTTGCAGTTGTCGAATAAGTATTTGTTCGCAGCTGGGATTTTCTGCCATATACCAACAATATATATCAACATTACTAGGCATGGTTATATAAAATTTCTGCCATGAATCCAAACAGTTCTGTCCAACAATTCCATATATCAACAGTATATATAAAATTTCTGCCCTATATCAACAATATATATCAACATTACTAGCCACATATCAAACAGTTCTGTCGAACAATTATTCCATACATCAACAGTATATATCAAACAGTTTCTGCACGTGTAGCAGCCCATATATATGTGCACATTTCTTGCCATATATATCAACATTACTAGCCATCACTGCGAGGCCCAACTAACAGCCCAAAGCCCATCATTTTATCTATGTCCATACATAATTAGGAATTTGCTTACCATTACGCATCCCTTGGTTACATGTCCCTTTGTAACTTGCTTGACCCAGAAAGGGTTATCTCTCATGATGGGCCTCAAGTTGGGCGCCATTGCTTGGTTCTTTGTAACACATATTGCAATACCCATAAGTTTACAAATGTATTACTCAACATACGTAAAGAATGCTACACATGATGAGCAACAATTTGTTGCAATTAGACTAGCAATGTTCCATACAAAATATAAGCAACCATTTGTTACACGACAATGTTAATCCGCAACGGCGTAAGTTATACAATATGTTCCATACACAAGATAATTAATACAAAGCACTTTACGACCATTACATGATAAGGAATACAAAGCACTTCACGACCATTACTGAATTCATATCAAAACGAAAGTTACAATACTATTTGAAAATGTGTGTTACATATTACATAATAAATGAAAATGTGTCTTACATATAACATAAATGTCTAGTCACGACTACAACAATCACGATAATTGGCACAATCCCACGTACATGGGTTGCCTAAGCAGTGCAAACAAACACCATCTTCAGGTGGTGGTAAAGAAATGTGCTTCCAATAGTTTGCGCAATCACCATGACAAGGGTTTTGAAGACATTTTGCACAAATCATCTCAAGGTCTCCTCCAGATGGTGGCGATACATGAAATGGATACAAGAATATAATTCCTGGGCATGCTTGATTAGCGCATTTTGCAAAGCATACCCATTGCTTGTCATTGTTTCCCATTCCCTTGTGCATTTTCATCAAACCATCGCACCCAAGGTTGTCACAATGCATGAATGGTTCGATTATTGGCAAACAAGGGAGGAATTCAAACCGCCCGTATTGGTTAATTTTGTATAAATTGCACACTTCTCGGATCCTTTCATCTTCGTTAGTGATAATAGTTCGTTTTAGGCGGATGAAGTCTATTAAACTAACCAATATCTCTGTGCACTCCCAAATGTCTTGAAATCGACTAGCTAAGTGGCCTAGTTCCTTTCTTTCAACAACTCCCTCCATCTCGTGGAAACGAGCCGAAATATCTGTCCAATAACTTGTACCGGCATGATTAACCGGAGGACAAGTGTATATCGATACCCACGCGAAACACAAGTTCACGTCTTCCTTAGGAGTCCACCACACCATTATCTGAGTTTGATTCTAATCCTAACACAATGTCAGATAACGTTCTAATACAATGAAGCATTGACTTTACAAAATATGATAAAAATTATAATATTACCAAAACATTATACAGTACATGTTTTTCATAAAACAATTACCACCTACTCATAGATGTCAAATGAAGACAGTTACCACCGACATCCATTTTTTTGTAAAACACTTTTTAAACCTCACGCAAACACTCTTTGCCTACAATCGATACTTTGCTGATAGTTCCAAGTACACCGGGTACGCTGGAACATACATGTTCCTAATATGTGTGTAATACTCAGGTATCTCTTCCTCAAGGGCAATCCAGTCATCGTCCGTTGCAATCACCGTACTTCTTTCATTATCCCAATGAAATCCTGGATGCTCTTCACACAACTCATTGATAAGGTTCGCCAAACATTTCAAATAACGCAAACGAGCCCATATGTTTTCACCACACAAATCCAGCCTAGTGTGTTGATTTAAAACATCAGAAACCTTTACCATTCCCGACCTAAGACGGACCATAAGTGGACCTGGTGTCTCGTCTGCCAGCATAGCAGTGCACATCGTGTGGTCCGTATCTGGAGTCCACGCGAACAATCGCCGTCCTAGACGGGGATTTTTTGGGGTGTGAATAATTCGCACCATTCCCACTGACTGAAATAATTCATCGCAGTCAGTTTACATTAGACACATACAACTACAACATATATATATATATTCTGAACTCGACACAACTCGACAACACAAAGTACTAAAATGTGACAAGAATATTTAAGGACTAAAGCATTCCCACTGACTGGAACAATCCATCGCAGTCAGTTTACATCACGTACAAACACACACGAAATGGGCTTAAACCGGCCCATATACACAAAACCAAGAGAGGACGTACGTACGTCGAAATCACGTACGTACGTTCAGCTTCAAAAACCAACATCTGTGCTACGGGACGTACGTACGCCTTAACTACGTACGTACGTTCCCAACCTGCAAAGTTATCTGTCGAGTGGAACGTACGTACGTCCTAACAGCGTACGTACGTTCCTGAACAAAAAAATTCCATTCATTCAAAAAATTCCAACATTCTGAACTCGACACAACTCGACAACACAAAGTACTAAAATGTGACAAGAATATTTAAGGACTAAAGCATTCCCACTGACTGGAACAATCCATCGCAGTCAGTTTACATCACACACATACAACCGGTTCCTCTATATATATATATTCTGAACTCGACACAACTCGACAACACAAAGTAATAAAATGTGACAAGAATATTTCAGGACTAAACCATTCAAGCCATTCAGATAAACAAAAGTTCAAACCATAGATAGATAAGAAAATAAGTCATATCTGTTTTACATTAGTTTATACAAACCACTGACAAAGTTAACTAGTTTAGACAAAGTTAAGAAAATGCAGTCATATCAGTTCCCCAGGATTATCAAGACACACATCAAGACAGATGAAGACAACTACGAATCAGCCCACTCATCCCCATTGAAAGGCTTAACATAGTTAAGCTTATCAACCAACCAATCAGCCCTCAGATCAGCGTCCATCCCAAGAAATATCTTCGCTTGCTTGTCGTCGACACCTAGAAAGTCGAGACCCTTCAGATACAGGACTCTGTCCCCCTTGCTTACAACCTTGATTGCATCACACAATTCATTGATGTTCGGACCAGCAAATACCGTTGCCAAGGTCTTAACAGCATCCATGATGCCCTGTGCATACTCAGAGTTGCTTGGTTGTTCCTGGGGTCCGAAACGCGACTTCTTGCGCTTGGACTGAACAGGTTGCACTGGGGGTGGAATTGGGTGCATGCGAGGGGCAGAATCACTGCAGTTGCTTGAGCTCTCATTATTTGATGCACCGGTTGCACTTGTGTCGAACGTTCCAACACCGGCACCATCATCCATGTAAGAGTACGAATCAGCCCCCAATCCATCTGCGATTGTATACATTCACAATCTACGAATCAGCCCCAGATTAAAATGTACAACGATTTTAATAAACACAAAAGGGCTGTATCTTACCACTGCCTGCAGGTGACCCCTCAACTTGTTCATCATCAACTTCATCACCTGCGAATGCTCCTTCACCAGTTGCAGTTTCGTTGCCGATGATGAGGCTCAATTGTTCAAAGTATGGAAAATGCTTCCCACGAACATTACGTGATTCAGGATAAGCCTACAAAGCACACTTGTGTTAATCATTTTGTCAAGTTTACGACCCAACAATTACCAAACTCATAAACAAATGTGCCTTACCACAAAGTACCGTTCCCAAACATCCTCATCTGCAGCAATAACAGTCTTGTTTTCGGTGTCAAAAGTAAATCCCAAACCAGACAAATCCAGAAGTTCCTTTACAATCTTGTAGTCCTTCCTAAGTGTCTTCAGGCGAGTCCGTACATGTTCAGAACTAACATTCATACGGAGGGCTGAATTGACACCATCTGCAGCTGCTTTCAATGATTCGGTTCTTAAGCCATTGTCAGCTCTCTTACCGTTTCTCAACACTTCTTCATACAAAGTGTTCAACATCACCTCTTCCATTTGTTTGGTCCACCTTATGTGGCACTTAACTGGCTTGTCAGTTGGGAAGTAAGGGTCCGCTGAATCTTGTCCATTGCCCTTCCTGGTCTTTCTAGGCTTCTTGAACTGTCCGTTCGACATAGTTGTACCTAATCATCCCACACTCACAGTTATACACAGATATGAACCATACACAAGCGTATTATTCCAAACAACTTATCAAATAGTCCAAATGGAACATCCAAACATAATCTCGCTCATAACACTATCAAATAGTCCAAACCACAAATTATTCCAACTTATTACAATTATTGGCAAATTACCTCTTCCATTATTCGAACTTATTTCAAACAACCCAAACAAATTATTTCAAACAACTCATCAAATACTCAAACACAACACTACCACACTCACAACCCTAATAAAATCAACGAAACCTCAAAGCTATTCCAGCTCATGGTAATTCTGATAATTAGTCCACATTTCCTTCTTCAAGTCATCACGCCACTTACTCCAAGACCGTGATGCGGATATGAGTATTCCACCGCCTTGCGCATTATCTGCCTCGGGGGGAACGGGTTCTTCGGGTTCCTCTAAATCAGGTTCCACTACATCAGCTGGATCGATATCTTTGAGGAAGTTGTGAATTGCACAACACGTCAATATTATCTTTGTGTGTGTCTTCACATCATGGAATGGTGCCTTCCTCAAATAAGCGAAGCGTTTCTTCAACACCCCTATGATCCTCTCCACAACATTACGTAGCCTGGAATGCCGACAGTTGTACAGTTCTTCATCAGTTTCAACAGCCCGATGTCCTTGTTCTTTGAGATGGTATCGAACCCCACGATAAGGTGTGAGGAAGCCGGGACTTAATGCAAAGCCAGCATCCGCAAGGTAATACTTACCAGGGGGCAAGGTTAATCTCCTACCTTGACGAGTAACCGCACATCTCAACAACCGCCCATCATGCGCCGACCCTTCCCACCCAGCTAGAACGTAAGTGAATCTCATGTCGAACGTACATCCAATTAGAACATTCTGGGATATCACTCCTTTCCGATTACGATACCTCGGTTGATCATCAAGGGGCACTAAGGTGGGGAAGTGGGTACCATCGATTGCGCCTACAGCGTCCTAATTAACAATTTACTTGGTCAAAAAAATACGAAAGAGTTTTTCGTACCTATAAGAAGATGATAAAATACGAAATAATTTTTCGTACCTTGAAATACTGATGCCAAAAGACATCCCCAGGACCGTCATTGAGGGGTGAGTTCTCAGCCGTGGCGTTGACAACCACTTGCCTATACAATTTTAGACAAGCATTCAAAACCAAGTGGAAGTAATGGCTCACGGTTTGTCCAGATCGCCTAAACTCGTGACGTGTTCTTCTACACCGATTGTCGTGGCCGACTATGAGCAAGAACATTGCAACTTGTTCTTCAACTGACACATACCGAGAGTCGGATAAACCCATAGTCTTCAACCTAGCACATAACCGATGGAATGCAAAACGCCTCATCCTCAATTGGTCATGGCAATCGTTGTCGTTATCGGTGTAGAACCGGGCTAAGGTTCGCCCACGCGACGAATCTCTATTATAGGTATAGGGAGCCCTAGGACCTCTAGGAACACGTTCACGTCTCGTTCCAATATAGTGCATTAACCAATCGACAGCTACAATTACAATAGTAGCTGCAACGATACGTTCATCCTCGGTAGGCATTCTACAGAACATGTGGTCAGTTTATTTGGTTAATAATTTTACTTGTTAGTAGTGTATGAATGCGTAAGAGTGCTTTTTAAATGAGAAATTATTATAAACACTGGTTAATAATTTACATCATCAATTTCACTTTTTACATAAATCTCACAAGACAAATAACAATTTAATTAACAATGCAATAACAACAACCAACATAACCAACACCAACTTCTTGACCAACCACCAAAAGTCGTCCACCACAACAACATTGTTTAAGGGCCGATGACTGACTAGTGGAGATAGAGGTGCTTGAGATTGAGCGGCGGATTGGTAAGATTGACCAGAATGTTCAGACGGTTCTGGCGCAGGAATGTAAGACTGGGACATAAGATGATTGGGATCACACATAAGGCCAGAAGGTTGACAGAAACCATTTGTAAGATGTTGCTGAAGCATATGCCTTGCTTCAGCAATGGTATAAGCACCACGCCAGTCAGCGTTGCTAAAGCCGTCCGTCTGTGACTTGCACTCCTCCCAAGTTCTGTAGATACCCGGACAGAACCCACGACGCACAACATAATAGGAATATTTACCCATTCTCTGAAAAGTGGTAATTAGATGTTTTCAACATAATGAGTTTATATATATCAGCTTTCAATTTATTTTCAGCTTTCAATTTATTTTCAGATTTCAATTTTTATTTAACTACAGATTTTGTTAACATTGTGAGTTACCATTACATCAACTTATTTCGTATAATATATAATTCTCACAACTAATCAAATTACTAGTCTGTACTATGTGTTTAATTATAGAAACAACTAATACAATCATTAATCTGTATGTGTGTAGGAATTAACATAAAATCTTACGTTGTGTGTACAAACTAATCAGGATACTAGTATGTACTATTATTTGTATGTAAACAAATGACAATCTATAGATGACAAAAACAATCTATATTGAAACTTGAAAACATGATTATATAATAAAAACAAAACCTCTATTCATAAACATCACTTATTAATTATTCAAACATGCCATTGGAATCCCAACTGATACATGGTAGATACCTACTGCATATATAGATACCTAATGCCGACAAAAACATGTTTTCTAATCCCAACTAAACATGCGTTATAATAGAAACGAATACATGGTAAAAGAAATAACCAACCTTGAAAAGCAAATGAGTAGAGAAAGACAAACACGAGCGAAAGGGAGAAATCGAAGGACAAGAGAGAGCGAAGCTGCCAAATAATATCATACATCACTACTGCATACAATTTTTACAAAAAAAAAAAAAACCGAAAAACCTCAAATCAAATCATACCTTCTTGAGCTGATGTTTAAACAATACTGGTCTGCAAAAGATACTGGTCTGCAAAAGAAAATTCAGTGTGACAAAACCACACATAAACATTCATCAGATATTATCAACATAGAATATAGGCATCAATAATAACTTGACAATTGAACAGATTTGTTCAAATTGTTCAAATTTGTTCAATTTGTTCAGATCTGTTCAAACTTTTAACAGATCGAACTTGAATCGATAAGTAATTTAGTATATCTATATATTTACAGTGATGGTGGTGACCTGGTGTCCCTACACCCTCCCGAGTTTTGAAGTTCAAAGTTTTATTCAAAAGAGAGGACACTGTGCCAATAGCCCAATGCTATTACAGTTTTCTACCCTACGAGAGACGTCAATGTTTACTTCTTTCGGAAACAATACTTCCTTTTAGAAAGAAAGTGTGAGATAAATAAAGTCACAACTCCATCCCCAGTACAAAGAAGTTAGATCAATGGATCAAAGAGAATTATCAAATCTATATATCGATATTATCGTTCAGCTGACTTATAAAACAAATTTTGAGACTCAATACTACTCAAGTCTAGTATTCATGATGACTGCAATTAAATTGTCATCAATATGTATACTAAACAGATTATTATGGTCTTGACTAGATTACAATGCACTGGTTTCGCATATAATCACCCGCTTTTATAGTTGCATTGCCGAATATGTTGACATTGTGACTAGTTAAAAACAACAATTTACATTAGTTTTTTGACCTGATCAAAACCTAGTGTGTGCAGATTGCAGTGTAATCAAAGTAATATATATATATATATATATACAAAGATAATTAATCAAAGAAATGAGAATAAATTACCTTTTGATTAAACTTTAACAGATCGAACTTTAACAGATCGAACTTAACAGATCGAACTTTAACAGATCGAACTTTAAACAGATCGAACTTTAACAGATCGAACTTTAACAGATCGAACTTTAACAGATCGAACTTTAAAACAGAACGAACTTTAAACAGATCGAACTTTAAACAGATCGAACTTTAACAGATCGAACTTAACAGATCGAACTTAACAGATCGAACTTAACAGATCAATAAAGATCGAACTTAAAGATCGAACTTTAATCAGATCGAACTTAAACAGATCGAACTTTAAAGTTCGAACTTTAATCAGATCGAACTTTAATCAGATCGAACTTTAAAGTTCGAACTTAAACAGATCGAACTTTAAACAGATCGAACTTTCAACAGATCGAACTTTTTAAAAACAGATCGAACTTAAAAAAAGAAGAAGATGAATTCATTGAAGAAGATGAATTCATTGAAGAAGATAAACAAGAAGAAGAAGAAAGTTACCTGTTTTGGGTTCGAAATCTCCGTCGTCTTGAAAATCGCCTCTACTGCGCCGCCATTAAAGAGTTTCGAAGGTTAGGGTTTTTTCTTCTTTGAGTAGGGTTTTTTTTGGCAAAAATGTAATATATACTTGGCAAATTGTAGAGGGTTAAGTGGCAAAGCAAATTTTGCCTAGGGGGGGGGGGGCTAGGCAAAATTTGTCCGCTTTAATGCGGGAAAATAGAGGCACATGAGGGTGTTCAGGCAAATTTTGCCGAATTATCCGACTAGGTTATCAAACGCGAGCAAATGAAAAAAAGCGGGCAAATTCGCGTTTGCCACAGGAAAATCGTGTTATCAAACACCACCTAAGGAAAAAAACAGGATTAGGAGGGTTAATGGCTATAAAAATAGACATGTCAAAGGCCTTTGATAGGCTCAACTGGGAATGTCTGATCACTATTCTTGATTCTATGGGCTTTGATACAAGTTTCAACCAACTCATCCATCACTGTATCTCTTCTGTCCACTCTTCTGTTGTGCTTAATGGAACCCCCACTGGTTATTTCCGTCCTACTTGTGGCATTAGACAAGGTGACCCAATCTCACCTTCCCTGTTCATCATTACCATGGAACTCCTATCTAGAATGATTGAGGAAAAATGCTCCCAAGGCAAAATTCATGGTATAAAAGCCTCTAGGAATAGTCCTGCCATCTCACATCTTCTTTTTGCAGATGACATCTTCATTTTCACTAGAGCCAACCCCGTTGAGGCAACAGAAGTCATACAAACGCTTTGTGAATTTTGTTCTATCTCTGGGCAAAAAATTAACTTCTCCAAATCCGTCCTTTTTAGTAGGAACACCCCTCTCCATCATCAACTGAGTATTCTAAATATTCTCCAAATGAACAATCTTAATAGAGAAGACCTGTACCTTGGAAGTCCTCTTTTCCTTGGGGAGAAAAAATCACAGCTTTTCAAATTCCTTACTCAAAGAGTTGAAAAGAGGCTTGCGGGATGGAAAAGCAAAGTCTTATCCCAAGCAGGGAGAACTGTCCTTATAAACTCTGTCACCTCTGCCATCCCGTCCTACCAAATGACATGTTTTAAGATTCCAAAGTTGATCACTGATAAATTAAACAAACTCCAAAGAGATTTTTGGTGGGGGTGTAAGGACAATAGCCAAAGGACCATGCATTTCTTGAATTGGGATCACTTATGTCTCCCCAAGAAATGGGGGGGATTAGGGATCAAAGATTTAAATAAGCAGAATGAGGCTCTCCTTGCTAGATTAGCCTGGAGGACTATAACAAAACCAAACAATCTTTGTTCCATAATCCTTAAGACTAAGTACTTCCATAGGTCCACAGCCTTGAGAATTCACAATAACTGCCCCTTCTTGGGTCTGGAACTCTCTTACTCACATCATCTCAAGAATGTTGCCGCACACTTGTTGGGACATTGGTAATGGTAACTCTGTAAACATTTGGGAAGACCCTTGGATTCCTAGCTTGCCAACTTACAAAGTCCCCAACTCCATCACACATAACACCACCACCACCCATGCTACTGTCAATCATCTCATCCTCCCAAACTCCACTCTTTGGAATACTGTTCTTCTCAACCAAATGTTTACTAACAGTATTGTCAACCAAATAAAAAGCACCACTATTAGGGGAAATCATGCTATTGATAGAATTAGATGGATAGGTACAAAGAAAGGCATTTTTAGTGTTAAGTCTATATATAGATTGCTTACAACGTCAAACTTACCTCAACCTGTTAATGCTAAGACAAACTTGAAGTTGTGGAAATCTAAAGCTTCTCCTAGAGCTACACAATTCACTTGGAAGTGCCTTAATAATTGTGTGCCTACTAGGGAAAATTGGTAGATTTGTGCCAATCCCTATTAAATCTTGTCCTATGTGTAATGCTCAAGCTGAATCCCTTCGTCACATGTTGCTAGAGTGTCCCTATACCTTATCTGTTTGGTACATTAGTAAGATGAAGTTCAACTTGAGGAACTGGCAACACCTTTCAACTCATGACTGGATAAAAATGTGGTTCACTACACCACAAAATTGGTTTGTTGAGCTTGAAAAATGGAGCACCTTTTGTGTTCTTATAACTTGGGAAATATGGAAACATAGGTGTATTAAAATCTTTCAAAACTGTTTTACAAATCCTGCAAGGGTAGCATATTTCACTGATTATAATGTTGGCAGGCATCTTGGGACTATCAGAACAGGTACAACACTTCATGACAACCGTCAGCCTACCTTATGGATTCCACCAAGAAAAGGATTCCTGAAAATCAATGTTGATATTACTTTTACTGATGCTACAACTCCTGTGGGCATTGGATATCTAATTAGAGATTGCAATGGAACTCTTGTATATGCTGGAAGTGAATCTGGATCTGCAGGAAATTCTGAGGAAGCAGAATGCAGAGGGTTACAAAGCAGCTATTAGGAAAGGTATCCAGCTGAGACTGGAAGAGGTAGAAGTTGAAACAGATCACAAGGGAGCTGCAGAATACTTGCAAGGGAAGGATGTAAATATCTCATGGCCAGCTGCTGTTTTGTTGGATCAGACAAAATCACTTTCTGTTTTTTTAAATTCTGTTGTGTTTATGTTTTGTAATAGAGCAGGAAACTACTCGGCTCATATCTTGGCTTCCAAGGTAGATCTTAGTGCGTCTGTTACCTGCTCTTATCAAGCTCCTCCAGCTTGGCTTAAAATCCAGCTAAACAAGGATCTGTTGTTCTGTAACTTGGCAAACTTTTAGCCTTATTTATCTATTTATCTATGTTATGACAAACTTGTAGCGCGTTTGTCCTCTACTTTTGTGTAATTCGTTGAGCTTATCAATAAAATTTGGATATTCAACTCAATTATTAAAAAAAAAAAAAAAAAGGCTGTGAATAGATCGAAAATGTCACATTACTCTTATGTTTTTTCACAAACTAAAAATGCATTTCAACATACGTACATGGAGCAAAGCCGCAAATGCATCAATGTCATAAAACGGATATTTCATGTATAGTTACAATCATCCAATATTTGAGAACATCTTTTAAATATCAGTTAAAATTTTGTCACATTTCGCGAAATTTCGACGATATATCCAATATTTGAGAATTCTGTGTCATGAGATTTTCGCGAATCTTGGCTTGCAGTGTGATTTCCAGTGTCGAAATCTCGGAGTATGCCGTTATTTTTGCAAACGAAATATTAGCTCGAAATTTTAAACCATGGGTACAAGTGTATGACTATAGCAACATTTTCGCACCATTTTTACATTTTTATATATAAAAATGGCGGGAGCAAGAACAACCCCTCCATCACAACTATTGATGATTACTAATCTCACACATAAACTTCTAAATCTCTTAAAACAATGCAATTCTCTCAAATCATTCAAACAAATCCATACCCAAATGTTAATCAATTCCATTAACAAACATAATTTCCTTCTTTACAAGTTAGTTTCTAATCTCAAAGACTTCTCTTACTCTTCTCTTCTTTTCTCACAAATCCCTCAACCTAATGACTTCTCTTATAATCTTATGATCCGAGGTTTAACTAATACTTGGCATCAATTTAATACTACTCTTTACTTTTATTTTCAAATGAAGTTGTCTGGCATAAAACCCAATAATTTCACTTACCCATTTTTACTTATATCTTGTGCTAATATTCCTTGTTTAAATCATGGTAGAACAGCTCATTCTTCCATTATAAAGATTGGTTTACACTCTGATTCTCATATTGTTCACTCATTGATTACTATGTATGCTAGATGTAGTCAATTAGGTTTTGCTCGGAATGTGTTTGATGAAATTTCTCAAAGAGATTTAGTTTCTTGGAATTCTATGATTTATGGTTATTCCAAAATGGGGTTTGCGGTAGAGGCTGTTGGGTTGTTTAGGAGAATGAGGGTAGCGGGATTCCAACCTGATGAGATGACTTTGGTCAGTGTTTTAGGAGCTTGTGGTGATCTTGGGGACTTGGTTTTGGGTAAGTGGGTTGAGGGATTTGTTCAGGATAATGGGATTAAGATGAATTCGTTTGTGGCCTCTGCTTTGATTAGTATGTATGGAAAATGTGGAGATTTGGAATTAGCAAGGAGTGTTTTCGATCGATTGCCTGTCAAGGATTTGGTTGCCTGGAATGCCATGATCACCGGGTAAGTTATCTGTGTATTTCTTCTTCTTCTTGTTTTTTTTTTTTTTTTTCTAGTCAGGTGCACTTATAAAGAACACATTCTATACTATACTATCCTACTGAGGAACACATTCTCTGTGGCATATGTTCTCTAGCCATTATAAAAAGTTCCCCTATTTTTGTTTTAATTAGAACTGATTTTACTGAGTCAAAATAATCTATAAAGTGTCTGCGACAAATCTTTTGTGCTGTCCCAAACCCCAGACGTTTTCATGTATATAACAACACAGACCTTAAGTTTATAATCCTGGTGCTCCCTGTATTCATGTTACTGCCTAAATTTTCAATCGCACAACTATAACATCTCTTGTGGTGACTTGCTAAAAAATCATTTAAAAAAATTTCAGCATTCTGTGTTAATTTGATTTCAAGGCAAGTATGAAAGGTGAATAGATCACAGACCATGTTTGGAAGTATCAGAATACAGCAATTCCTGTATTTTCTCTATGTTACAGATCCTTGCCATATTTGGGTGCTGAAGTTATTGTTGTAAGCCAGATTAGTGCTTTTGGTTTTAAATTTCTTTACTCCTTATTGTCAAGTGCTATAATCGTTTATCAAAAACATCAATTGTAAAAATCAATAGGAGCTATGGTATGCATGAATCCAACAAAGCTTTTGAGGAGGAGCTTTGAAGAATTATTTCTCCTCAGTACATTCAGTTTTAACTCGCTATGTGCATGCCTGTGCATAATCCATGGTAAAAGAGCTTTTCATGCATCAATAAGATCAAACCACAAACGCCAAGAGGGTTTCCAACTTTCCATAGTGAAAAATAACAATCTCAAAACAAGTACAAGACGTAGGAAGCTACAAATCATGTAGCGAAAGTGACAGGATCACTCCCAAACTTCTACTCAATCTGACTATGATTGTTACTGCATGCGTATTGGTGTTGCTTTGCTTTTGCAGTGTTGGTCCACAAATAAACTTGTTAGCTTCAACTAGCTTCCCCAAAGTGTTGAATTGCACCTATATGTGAGGAATCTGGCCATATGAATTGTTGTACGCCACCTAGAATTACTCTCTATATATGATTCCAATAAGTTCTGTTGAGATTTGTCGACTAGACTTATTGGTAGAAAGGTCCATGGTCTGTTTCTAACTTGACAAAGCTTTTATTCTTCGTCATGAGCTCTGACGTCTTTTCTATCCACATAAATCATATTATCTTGAAGTTTGATGCCATGTGTTATCAGAAGACCTGTGTACAGGTAGTCTGTGAATTCACACCCTCATATTATAAACTTAAGTTGACGAATTATTTTTCTTCAAAAACTCTAGGTTTTTGAACTTTGATGTGAAGTGGTTCATTTTGAAAATTTCCACTATAATCCCAGCTCTCTCTAGTTTCTCGAATTTTATTAGGTAGACTTTTGGTATGCAAGAACTTCTACGTAAAATGCTGACAAAATGTCGTGACATTCTCCAAAATTTGCACTCCATTTGTATGGTGTTTATAGATATATTTGTATCTTTATGATTGGGTCCTTTAATATTCCAAATTCAAATGGTCTATTCAATTCGAAATTTTTTTGGCTTTTGAGCATCTATAGATTAAATTCTTATCTTTATGATTAAATTTCCTTAATAATTATTTTACCAGATAAAAAACAGGTACGCACAAAACGGGGCTTCAAACAATGCAATCACTCTATTTCATGATATGAGAAGGGCAGGTGTGGACCCAGATAAGATTACACTTATTGGTGTACTATCAGCATGTGCCTCCATTGGAGCCCTTGATTTAGGGATGTGGGTATCTGCACATGTATTAGAGAGAGGATTGCAACACAATATCTTTGTTGGCACAGGTTTAGTTGATATGTTTGCCAAATGTGGGAAACTCGATCTTGCACTCAATATCTTTGAAGGTATGCCACACAAAAATGCTGTTACCTGGAATACAATGATCTCTGCCTTTGCTGTTCATGGAAGAGCCCAAGATGCCATATCATTGTTTAAGTGCATGCTAGAGGATAAAGCTGTCTTTCCAAATGATATAACCTTTGTTGGAGTTCTTTCTGCATGTGTGCATGCTGGATTGATCAATGAGGGCTGTCATTGGTTTCATGTGATGCAACAAACATATGGATTGACCCCGAAAATCGAGCATTACTCCTGCATGGTAGATCTCTTGGCCCGAGCAGGGCGTTTAAATGAGGCTTTGGATTTCATTGAGAAGATGCCTGAGAAACCTGATGCAGTTATATTAGGTGCAATGCTAAGTGCTTGTAAGAATTTTGGGAATGTGAAGGTTGCGGAAAGGATAATCCATCTGCTGCTTGAGTTGGAACCATTAAATTCTGGAAACTATATGATCTCGTCAAAGATATATGCCAATTCAAAGAGGTGGGATGATTCGGCGAGGATGAGAGTGTTGATGAAAGAGAGGGGTGTCACTAAGACTCCTGGTTGTAGCTGGATTGAGATTGATAATCGTGTTTATGAATTTCATGCCGGTGTTAGCTTTGATCATGGATCAAGAGAGATTGATGGAATCATAGACTTACTGAATCAGGATATGACGATAGAAGGGTACATTCCTAAGCTTAATTTATAACCAGGGATGGATTAGTCCTATTGCCTAAAAATGAGGCGATGATCTGTCGTATGCATGGACCACAGCACATTGACCTCAGAAAGACCATCAATACAAAACTGTCCTGATTGGCTTTGTACGATCTTTTATGGTCTACAAAATTTTGTAAGAAGCTTTGCTCAAGTGATTATCCAAATTAAACATAATAGATGCTATCAGATAAATTTGTTTTAGAGCTATTTCGTCAATTTGATGATGAAGATATTAAGAGCGGACTGCAGAACTTCTCATTGGCCAAGATGGTGAAGATTTTCTAGCAAAAAGGCAACACACTGGGTAGCATCAATTGAAGTGAAAGGCAGTTAATTGGTAGAACGTACTTACAAGCCTTCAAGAGAGTACAAAACAGAGTTGCAGGCAACTTTTTCTTGATGCACAAATTTCATCCTTTTATCAGTTTTTGCAAATGAAGGCAGGAAAACAAAATTATCCAAACCATGAAGAGCTAAACCAATTGAATCGGACAAGTATTTACGGATGTCATTATGACTTATATCAGATATATGCTAACTTGGTTCTGAAGATAAAGATCAGTTGTTCTTGCCAGCAGAGTCCAAAAACAGGTATTGTTGTGGTGAATCTTACTATATATTTTATAATGGAAGTGGTTTAATGTTTAGACTTGGTTTAATGCCAGCAGACTGGGTTTTGTCCCCTTGGTATAATGTACGTTATGGATGTGCTTGGAAACTTGAAGGAAAAATAATGAGAAGCAATTGTTTGGTTTTTACTCTTTCTTATCAAAATGGATTTCAAGCATTGGCTGCTCTAACCAGTATAGTTTGAAATTCAACATCCATGATGGTCATAGTAATAAACCATTATTCAGGCAGCATCAAAGGAAAATCAGAATGTTTTTCAATATGATATTGTTATATGCTTAACGACCTTTTTTTTTTTTTTTTTGGTATTAAAAGTGAAGAAGGCATAACCTCAAGTCTGTTTGCTTTCTCAATTGCATCTATGACAGGGTCCCTTCGCTCCACTATCCTTGATTGGTGGAAGCAGCTGCTGGAAGGGATGCTGCTTACTTAGAGGAAAAAGAATTGAACTTCAGATACTTGCAGAAGACTGACCGAAAGACAAGCCTGTGAACAAGTGGTAGCTATTCCATGCCTGTGTATTTTTCAGTATCTTTTCTCTCGGTCCTATTACTATCCATATTGAGAATGACATACACATGTCCCACACAGTTTTATTTACTTGCTGTTTTTTTCTTCCCAACTGTAGTTAGAAATCACCATTCTCACCACCATGATTAGGATTTAGAAATCCATAGTCCAAGAACACACAACTCTATAAACAAAAGTTTTGCTCATCAAACTGAAGATAAAAATTGCGGAAGCATAAAGAAACACTTTGGACTATTAGATAATTTACAGTGCATTGAAGTGAAAGCTTGAAAGTTTTTCTTTCAAGAGTTATTATTGGTATTATCTCTAAGCTGTATCTATAATACACCAGAACCCTTAATCACCATCTTCTAACCAATTTAGATCTCAATGAATTAACAACAAATAATTGCCCCACCAGTTGGACTAATATACATAAATATTCAATTCTAACTTGAATTAATTGCCTAAGAATAGAAAATGGCAATATACTATTCTTTTTTTGACTTTATAGCGTAGGAGTGTAGGAGTCAAGTGTCTTTGTTTGGAGTCTATAATGGGTTGTTGAGTCTCTATAGGTCAATGGATAGTTTTCCCAAGATTCGATAATGCTAAAGGACCTTTAGCTTTATGACAAAAACCAATCCGGCATACCTAAAATACTACCTTTATTCAGATAACAATAACTCCATTCTTTGTATAATTTCAGTGTATAAATAGCTTCAAATTAGAAGGTAAGCAGTCATTCAAATACAATTCCCTTTCTCTTTAATTATATACAGTGATGAGTGCATTCAGTTCTATTCTGTTACAATTCATCCTTCTATATTTTATATGTTTATTATCTTTGATATTCTCTGCATCCAGCATGTTAGGAAATGAAACAGATAGACTTGCCTTACTGGCATTTAAATCTCAAATAAATCAACACCCTGTTCTTAGTTCATGGAATGATTCTAACCATTTTTGTGAGTGGGAAGGGGTTACATGCAGTCATAGACATCAAAGAGTGACCATCTTGAATCTTACGTCCAAAGGTCTCATAGGAACCATATCACCTCATGTTGGAAACCTTTCTTTCTTGAGGACAATAGTCCTCCGAAACAATGATTTCCAAGGTCATATTCCTCAAGAATTTGGTCAGTTGTTTAGGCTAGAAAAACTTGATGTGGGTTTTAACTCTTTGTTTGGAGAAATCCCAGCCAATATCTCCTTATGTTCCAACCTCATAAATCTCTATTTAGATCACAACACTCTTGTTGGAAAGATACCTATAGAACTTGGGAATCTTTTAAAGCTTGTTATATTGGTATTAGAGAAAAACAATCTAACAAGAGGGATCCCACCTTCCTTGGGGAATCTTACATATCTTGAGTATCTTACTTTTAGTGAAAATAGTTTGGGTGGAAAGATTCCAAGTACTCTAAACCAATTAAAAAACCTGAAGGTTCTTGGACTCAATTCATGTAAGCTATCTGGTGTGTTTCCAGTCTCTCTCTACAATCTTTCAACAATTGTAATATTTTCCATTACAGATAATCATTTCAGTGGAAATCTTCCCTCTGAGATTGGTTTCATGCTTCCCAATATTCAACTTTTCTACTTTGGAAAAAACCAGTTTTCTGGACCAATTCCTAGTTCCCTATTTAATGTTTCAACAATCCAAAGGGTTGATATTGCTAGCAACCAATTTACTGGAAAAGTTCCTCTTAACATAGGAAACTTAAAGGGTCTTACAGATCTACTTTTGGAATACAACAATCTAGGAAGTGGCAAGTCTGGAGATTTAGATTTCTTCACTTCGTTAGCTAATTGTAGCTATCTCAAAAGCCTAACTATAAGCCACAACCAATTTGGCGGTACATTACCACACTCTATAGGTAATTTCTCAAACCAACTCCGTCAACTAGATCTATCATTGAATCAAATTTCTGGAAGCATTCCTTCCGAAATTGGTAATCTCCAAAACTTGACTTTATTGAATTTGAATGATAACCACTTAACTGGGAGTATTCCCATGAGCATTGGTAATCTCCAAAAACTACAAATATTGGTGCTAAATAGCAACCAACTATTAGGTAGGCTTCCTTCCTCCATAAGAAACATGTCTGAGCTATTTTTACTTGATCTATCAAACAACTCACTGGAAGGAAGCATTGCTTCAAGTTTTGAGAACCGAATTCTGCAAAGGTTGGACCTTTCTTATAACAATTTCACTGGTTCCATGCCAAAATTAGAGATCAGTTTATCTCCGCGTTTAGTTATGCTATACTTAGCCCAGAATGCATTGAGTGGTTCCATACCAGTAGAAGTAGAAAACTTGAAAAGTCTTGGTTACTTGGTTGTTTCTGAGAACAGGATGTCAGGTCAAATTCCTAATGCAATTGGTGGATGTCCACGTTTGGAATACCTTGGTCTTCAAGGTAATTTCTTCGAAGGACCGCTTCCCTCTTCGCTAAGTTCTCTGCAAAGCCTTCAAGTATTAGATGTTTCGCACAATAAGATCTCTGGGAAAATTCCTGGAAGTTTAGAAAAGCTTCCTTTACAAAATTTGAATCTATCCTTCAATAACTTTGAGGGTGAAGTGCCAACAAAAGGAGTTTTTAGTAATGTAAGTGCGATTGCAGTTTTGGGGAACTACAAGATCTGTGGTGGGATTCTTGAACTTGAATTACCCAAATGCAACATCCAAAAGTCCAGAAAACACGGAACTCTTGCACTAAAGGTGGCTGTTGGGGTATTTATCTCATTAGTACTAATGGTTGCACTTTTCCTTATAGTGTATTCGAGAATGAAGCCTATAAGAGGAGCATCTTCCAACCAACTTCCGAAAGATCATCTCAAAAGAATTTCTTACAATGAGCTCCGTGAAGCAACAAATGGGTTTTCTCCTACGAATTTGGTCGGAGTAGGAAGTTATGGATCTGTGTACAAAGGAATTCTTCAACAAGATGAAGGTTTTATTGCCGTGAAGGTACTCAACCTCATGGAACGTGGAGCTTCCAAGAGTTTCATGGCTGAATGTCATGCATTAAAAGCAGTTCGGCATCGTAACCTACTTAAGGTCTTAACAGTTTGCTCGAGTGCGGATTTTAATGGAAACGATTTTAAAGCTCTAGTTTATGAATTTATGCCAAATGGAAGTCTAGAAAGCTGGATCTATCCAAGCTTAGATGAGCATCTTCATTGTTTGAATCTTGACCAAAGATTAAACATAGCTATCGATGTTGCTTCTGCTTTGGATTACCTTCATAATCATTGTGATAGACATATTGTGCATTGCGATCTGAAGTCCAGTAATGTTCTTCTCGATAATGACATGACTGCCCATGTTGGTGATTTTGGATTAGCAAAGTTTCTTTCCAAGAGCACTAGCACTTGCACTTCCAACAAAGGTGAAAGTAGTTCAGTTGCCATAAGAGGAACTATTGGGTACATTGCTCCTGGTAAGTATTGATTTCCACAAAGCAATCTTAGTTTACTTTCATCAAATGTATATATATGAATACACTTAACATGTGTGATGCGTAATTTCAGAGTATGGCATGGGTGCAGAGGTGTCTACTCAAGGAGATGTTTACAGTTATGGAATACTATTGCTAGAGATGTTCACGGGAAAGAGACCGACCGATGACATGTTCAAGGATGGACTATCCCTTCATGGGTACTCTAAAATGGCTTTACCGAATCGGGTAATGGACATTATTGACTTGGGCATGCTATCTGAAGAAACTCACAATGAAGATCCTCATTCAGCAGATCGATTAAAAGACTGCTTAAATTCAATAATGAGAATCGGAGTTGCTTGTTCAGAGGAATTGGTCAATAACAGAATGGACATCGAAGATGTTCTTAAGGAGATACATTCAATCAAAGAAGCTATTTTTCGAGTTTGAGGTACCTGCTTGAGATGAAATTTTAAAAAATCATTTAAATGGTATGATTATAGTATACTGTAAGTTGTGTGTTTTAGTCTGTATTAATGTGTTTTAATGGTAATTTACATCAATTAGATATCGTTAGTTCTGAAAAAAAAAACCTCTGAGCATCAAATTTATTGTACTTTAGATTTCTTCATTCAAACCCTACTTCATTTGAGAAGAATACTTATGTGTGGTCTCTGTCATTTACCAAGATAAGATTGACAACAATCCTTCCACGGGTGATCTTGAGAAAAATTGTGCTAAGTTTATTTAGAGATGTGTAATCTCCTTCACAGTGACTGCTGAGCAAAGTCTGGATTTTAGGTTCGAGGGGTCTGGCTCCACTTTATTAGGAAAGGCCAAACTACTACTAATGGTTTTCCAGTTAACGCTTGTAGCCACAATCAATAAGAAACTAAAGTGATTAATTTATGTTTTGCAGATGATTTAATGATCTTCTTTAAAGGAGAGGAGCATTCCCTATTGGCAGTACAAACTACTCTCAACTTATTTGGAAGTGCTACAGGTCTAAAGATCAATACCCAGAAGACAAGCCTACTTGTTGGTGGATTGAGTGTTCAAGATAGTCAAGCTTTGGCTACCACACTGGGGGTTAGACTGGTGAAGCCTCCAATCACATATTTGGGCCTTCCCCTCACATCAACCAGGTTGAGCATCAAGGATTGCTATCCTTTAGTTGAAAAGATCACAAAAAGGATTTACAACTGGAAGAACAGGTTCTTATCTTATGCTGGGAGGGTGGAACTTGTCCATTCAGTGCTGCAGTCCTTCCATATTTACTGGGCTAGGACATTTGTGCTTCCAAGTTCTGTCCTGAACCAAGTAAGTAAAATTTGTGTGAAATATATTTGGAGTGGACCATTAATGGAAAGAAAGCTTCACCATGCTAGTAGAGAAGTTCTGTCTTTGGCTAAAAAGGAAGGTGGACTTAACATAATGGACTTAGAGCTATGGAATAAGTCTGCATACTGTGGCCTTATTTTCAAGATAGCTTCTAAGGAGAAGAGTCTTTGGGTGCAGTGGAACTGGATTCATAGCATTAAAAACAAAGGCTTTTGGAATTTAAAGATACCAGCAGATTGTTCCTGGGTCTGGAGGAAGCTGTTACAACTGAGGGAGATTGCCAAGAATTTCATTCTCTACTCTATTGCTAATGACAGGTCTACATTACTATGGCTTGATCCATGGTGTCATAAAGAAATTTTATGGAACAATGTGGAAGCTAGAAATCTCTTGTCTGCATTGCCTTCAGAGTCCACAGTGTCTGAACTGATAGTTGATGGAGCATGGGGACCTCTAGTACAAGGACTGCCGCAGTGCAACTTGAAGGAGCTCATCTTAACAACTCCAATTGAAAGATACTTAGAAGCTGATAAAGTGGTTTGGACTCCTACCTCACATGGGATGTTCACCACACAATCTGCCTACAGTGCTCTAAGATTGACAAGACAGAAAGTCTTATGGTTTAATCTGGTTTGGGGAAAGTATGTAGTCCCAAAGCATTCTTTCATAGCTTGGTTACTATTGTCTGGTAATCTTGCTACCCAGGACAGGTTAGTGCAAAGAAAAATCCTACAGACTTCTCAGTGTTGTTTCTGTAATAGAGAAAGAGAGAACTGCAAACATCTATTCTTTTCTTGCCCTTACACCAAGGCTCTATGGAAGTCCATAAAAAACCACTTGGGTCTGTCATTGGGGGACAACAATGTGAACTTGGAATGGATGAAGTTGTTTGAGCAGTGCAACAAGAATGATCTCACAGCTGAGATTGTTAAAGTCTACACATGTGCAGTAGTGTATTTCATATGGCAAGAGCGCAACTTCAGGAGGTTTAGAGGAGAGAGCAGGCCATGGGGTATCCTGAGAGACATAATCAAGAAGGAAATAAAGTTGTATCTACAAGAAACCCTTGTTACAGTCCAAAATTCTATGTCTGCAAGATCTTTGCTTCACAGATTGGGCATTCCAACTCAGTTCAAGCAAAAGAAGAAAGTATATTGCTCATGGTTTAAACCTCAAGATGACTTTGTGAAACTGAACTCTGATGGTTCAGTTATGGAAGCTAGAAATGGATTTGGTGGTGTTCTCAGAGATAAGAATGGAGAAGTCCTACTGTCTTACACTGGGGCTAGTAAGGAGAAGTCGGTTCTGGTGCAAGAATTGAGAGGTGTACTTTCTGGTCTGAAGGGTTGCAATTTACTTCAACAAAGGAAAGTTATAGCTGCTGCTGATTCCTTGATGGCTGTAACTATTCTGCAGAGAAAGATGGATCTACCATGGTACTGTCAGAATATGGTGGGTGAGATCAGATACTATGAAGGTATTCTGGAGACTGTTGTATACAAACATGTGTATAGAGAGTCAAACAAGGTGGCAGACTATCTGACTAGCCTTGAAAATGTATTAGGGGTTAACTATTTTGTAGGTCCTCTAGATAGCAATATGTCTGTGCTTGTAAGAAATGATACTGCTGGATCAATTTACTTAAGACATTAATACAGGTAAGGCCGTAAGGGTCTGCCTAACCCTAACATTTTGTTAAAATAAATAAATAAATAAATAAGAAATTCAACAATGCTACAGTTTGAAAGATTCGCTTTCCTCCATGATCACAACCCGAAGTTATTCACCCTTAGTTATACTGTACAGAATTCTATTGAAATCATTGGTTGTATCCATGCACTCACCCTTAGTTATAATTCACGTCTAACATTCCCTCTACCATCTTCATGAAAACAGTCACTCTAGAGTCTAGATAGATGGAAAAGTTCTTCAATTACATTAACTGGAGGACTCCAGCCATGGTTTTATAGTGTAAAAAACCTGTGTATTCTCCCTTCACCTATCGGCTCAGGAAATCTGGAAGAATGTTCAGCTCTTAGTTTTTCATAAAATTAATTATAGATTGAAGTTCATGATGACTTTCAAAACAAACGATAGTAATGCAAGTTAGGTACATTAGCGGACACTGTACACGGTTGCACTCTTAGACCCAGCTTAGAGAGTCACCTGGAACTGTGGCTATAACAAGGATAACACATACACAAGCACATCTCGCATCTACACCTCAGCCTTCTATGACGGATGATGGCCACATGCAATTGTGGAATTAATGCATTTCTAGCGTCCATATTAGCTGCGGGTGGACATGTACTGGCTCAGTCAAAATTAGCTGTAGGTGGACATGTATTTATAACAATTCAATGAAGACAATGCAGTCTTTGCTGATGACTTGTTTTTTGCCTTAATCAAAATCACCTTGGCTTACTGCCAACTTCTGTTCATAGATACGGAATATCTAGAAAATACTGTACTGTAAGCTTGCAAGCAATTTGGTATTCCCTTGTTTCTCAATGGTACTGTGAGTAGTGACTAGATCTTGTTCTGTTGTATTAGCTTTATGAACCCAATAAAAGGGAATATCATTTTCCAAATACCAAGCAGGGCCAAATTAGAAACTTTCAGCATAAAGTACAGGTACTTCTCAGACATTAAATTTAAAACAGACATCAAAGTTATCCTCCAGGAAGTTTCTTTCCTCAAGGAAAATTACCTAGAATGGGAACAATGTACCGAAAGGAACATAGACATTTCAGCAGAAAAACATACTGATACCAACTAAGACAATCTGATATGTTGGGTACTTGGGTCACCAGCTACGATACATGTAATTTGGGAAATCAGATGCTTCATAAATGCATTGCTCTACAGATTTTTTTTTCAGCAATCAGCATCTATTTTCATGTCCGGTTCAGAGATCCTCTTTGGCAACACCAAGAAGCTTGGCCAACTCCCCACTTTCATATGCTTCAACAGTGTCTGTTATTGGATGATAGATCAGTAATAGTGAAATTTACATAGTAAAACATTAATGACTTTGGCATTTGAAATAACACACAAGGATGAGTTAAATTACCATCTGAACCACCAATGTGTTTCCCATTAACAAAAACTTGTGGAACTGTGCGCCTCCCGACAATCTCACTCAGGGCATCCTGTACGCTATATCCATCATCTGGAAAATATACAAAAAAAAAAAAATTAATTGTAAAAATCGTGACGAATCACCAAATCAACTATGGGACAACTTTTCAAGGAGGAAGCAATAAATTCTTTTTTATAGTCCACTTGATTTGGAAGTACATTGAGCACTTTGATACTCTAAATGCAATCACATGCTCATTGAGGTGGGAGACATTGATAAACTGCATCTTTCCCACTAAATTGCCAAAGACCACCCTGTAAGCTCCATGGATTAATGTGGTCATAAGAGCATCACAGAGAACAGTTCATTCCACAGCCATTGTTTTTGTTATCATTACAGTCCTCAACGTTCTTATAGTTCACAATAAACTGCAGATCTTTTTAACATGCATAAATAAGGGCAGAACCAAAAAGTAAGGATTCGGTTCAATTATATCAAGTTTTGAAGCAAATTAACCTCTCTCATCTAGTTCAATGATATGTGGTGACTGATTCAACTCTTTGAAAACAGCTTTTGCCCTCTTACAATACCTGCACAGTACCATTTTTGATGTTATACAATATAATGTGGAAATAATCTGACTCAACATTCACCTGCGAGTTGCAAAATAGGGTAGAAAGTGAAATTAAGTTGGGTTGAAAAAAGAATGTTGATTATGATAACTAAATTTTATATATAAAATTAGCAACAATAGAAGACGTATGAAACAGAACATTGTTGTGAAAATGAAGTTTTCAGACCTTCAGAATAAAGTTAAATCTGTCCAAGAAGTCAATAACACTATTACAATGAACGTACTGTTTTATGATAGCACCAGACATCTCATTAATGGATCGACTTGCAGGAAGAAAATCACAAAGCCTAGACAATAGTCATAAGAGAGGCTAGCAAGCCGCTCTCCTAATCAAAAGCTTTGTGCCACCCCAGATTTCACTAAATGTTACTGACACTTTTAACCAGTCAATATGAGGTATCCAATCTGTTCAGAAAGGTCAAAGTCGGAACACCCATACAATAAGGTAGTTCTCCATGCCAATGATCTTCCTAGGGAAAAAAATACCATCTCCGCAAGTCCATCTTGTACCTGACCCACTCGTGAATGCGGGAAGGACCACGATTTTAAACATCGATTTATCAGAGTGTCAATATTTCAAACATGAATTTACCGGAGAAAGAAATGTCACATTCCATCCAGAAATAGAAGAGCCAACTAAAACCTTAGGAGTGAAAAAGGCCAGCCCTAACAGATAAAAATAAGATAGATCCAATACCATTCTGAAACCAAAGGAGGGACCGGTCATGCTCGAAGAAAGGGTTGCCTTTGGCGTCTTTATGCACTTGTTGGACCTATTTTATGCCTTGTATATATAAAAAATACAAAACTATATGAACTAATTTTATGCTCTTGTTGGACCCATGCCTTGTAGTTACTATTTTATGTCTTACGGATATGGAAACATAGAAATACGATCCATGGGTTCTTATTGGACCCAATGATATATATTGGGTTTTCATATATTGGATTTGCCACTTTACCAGTATTACACAAGCTTATCAAACACAAGTAAATATGGCAAAGACTTTTTGTCGTGTTTGCCAAAGTGGTTATCAAACGCGGATCTTTCGGCAAGTGTGTTTGCCACTGTTTTGCCGAAATGTTATCAAACACAGATCTTTTGGCAAACACAACAACTCAAGGTAAACACTTGTGGCAGACAAGAATTTGCCAAAATGTGAGATTTGCCAAAAAAAGTGCCAAAACTTTATCAAACAGAGCCTCAAAGATTTTATCTTATGAAATTACACGAAGTGGGTTTGTTATGTGTTAAAGACACATTCTAGCATACTTTACAAAACGACTAAGTTACTCAACGTCGCATGTGCATTATTTAACAACGTCAGATATTTTTCCTGAGATTCTGATTAGATTCCGTTCAGGTGGTTAGTCTTGAAAACAAATTTGCACCACATTGTTAGTTTGAAAGTTGGTTGTTAGGAGTTTGAGTAATTTGGTTCTTTACAAAATATAGCAATCATTTGGTCCCACCTTAATAGTTTGCTCTCCAATTCTTCAAATCCCCCCCCCCCCCCCCAAATGGGGTTAAATTCGATGAATGGGGAAAAACGAAAGAAGGTGGAAAAGAAAACGGGCCTTTATATACGTTGGGGCGCTCATCGAGTAGGTGGACAATCATGAGAGATGGTCTTTGCAATCTAATGCATTATTGGTATTTTATTCAATTTGTTGGTCATATTCATTATTTTCCATGTCCAACAACATTTCTATCTCCAATTTCCCCCTTTATTCATCAAATTTTCCTCGTAAAAGAGGGAAAGAGAACTATTTGGGTAGGACCAAATGATTGGTTGCCTTAAAGTGCACTAATGTGACTTTAACAACCCACTTTGTGTAATTACCTATATAACCGTTTTATTTCTTTGTTTATATATTCCATAACCTAAGAAATCCAAACTAAGGTTTACAAAAAACAATAATGTAAATTTTTTAGTTTGAAGTTCTATGTTTATATTAATTAATTTTACCATCAATTTGCTTTGTGGTGACAAAAATAAGCAAAATATATATTCATACAGAATTAAGCAAAGTGGATGATAGAGAATTAGATAGATTGTATTTACTTAATATTGTATCCCATATGTAACCTTTAATTATCGAGTCCATTTAATAATAAGAGTGTAAAAGTAACAATGTTATCTACGTCAAGTGCAATGTTAAGATTATCAATTATCAAACAAGTGTAGAATAGAATTGGAAAAAAGAATAAATATGGTGGTGCTTATGAACATCTCCAACAGCTGCCCCATTTTTTCTTCTATTTCATTGATTTTGGAGGTAGATATAGAGGAAACTGTTGGAGATCAAAACTGATTTTCCTCAAATTCTACCTCCAAAATCCAAAACAACGAACTAAAAGAAAAAATGATGGGTGAAAACCCAATATATGTGCAATATAACAATAGTAAAGCAAACAATAAAGCAATAAACAAATAAAGAACACACGATATTTTTAACGTGGTAAAACCCAATATGGGAAACGTCCACGGTTGTCCTCGCAACAACAAATAAATCCACTAGATGAAAAGAGATGTACAAACCTATCAACTACCTGCAATCACTGCGAGTTGACACTACTGGTTATCTCTAACACCTTGACTTCACCGGAGCACCTTGATGTACGCACAAGACACTCGACTTCTTGATGAACACACAAGAAGACTCGAAGCCGAACTATGAAACAAGCTTACACTAGAGTTCCTTGATGAACACACAAGGATACTCGACTTCTTGATGAACACACAAGAAGACTCGAAGCTAAATCAATATAAACAATAATGAAGAAGAAGATGAATGGGGAAGAAGAAGATGAGTTCAATCACCAAAGCCACCTAAACCAAAACCTAAACAAACTCCAAGAAGGAGACTTCAATTGGACGGCCAAAAAACTAACTTGTTCTTTGGAAGAGAAACCCTATTTATACTTAGGGTTGGAATACACAGAAAATGGGCCGAAATTGACGAAATCCATATTGGACGTACGTACGTCGAAATAACGTTCGTACGTCTTCACACGATAAACGCTTGCTGCCTGCTTGGACGTACGAACGTCCTAACAAGGTACGTACGTCCTGAACAAAAACAATCCTGCTGCCTAACCTGACGTACGTACGCCCTAACTCGGTACGTACGTTCAACACGATGAAAGTTTGCTGACCTACTGGACGTACGTACGTCCTAACTAGGTACGTACGTCCTAAACCAAAAACACACTATGGATACACAAGACACAAGGACAAGAACCTAGGATGACGTGCGCACAACGAGGTTTTCCTAACAATGAACTCAAGGCGAGATAACCATGGACATCCAATGTCACAAAATTGATGTCAAACAACTTAGTGCCGGTTAATCCACTAAATGAAAAGAGATGTACAAACCTATCAACTACCTGCAATCACTGCGAGTTGACACTACTGGTTATCTCTAACACCTTGACTTCACCAGAGCACCTTGATGTACGCACAAGACACTCGACTTCTTGATGAACACACAAGAAGACTCGAAGCCGAACTATGAAACAAGCTTACACCAGAGTTCCTTGATGAACACACAAGGATACTCGACTTCTTGATGAACACACAAGAAGACTCGAAGCTAAATCAATATAAACAATAATGAAGATGAAGATTAATGGGGAAGAAGAAGATGAGTTCAATCACCAAAACCACCTAAAACCAAAACCTAAACAAACTCCAAGACAAAAGATGAATTGAACGGCCAAAGAACTCACTTGTCCTTTGGAAAAGAAACCCTATTTATACTTAGGGTTGGAAACCAAGGAAAATGGGCCGAAATAGTGCAAACCGACTTTGGACGTTCGTACGTCGATATGACGTTCGAACGTCTCCAAACAAAAATAAGCCTGCTGCCTACCATGACGTACGAACGCTCTAACTCGGTACGTACGTCTCCACACGAAACAAGTCTGCTGCCTACCATGACGTACGTACGCCCTAACTTGGTACGTACGTCCTGACCGAAACAAGTCTGCTGCCTACCATGACGTACGTACGCCTTAACTAGGCACGTACGTCCTAAACCCAAAACTTCACTTTGACATATAGACGCGAGAACACAGACTCAGGACGATGTGCGTACAACTAGGTTTTCCTAACAATGAACTCAAAGCGAGATAACCATGGACATCCAATGTCACAAAATTGATGTCAAACAACTTAGTGCCGGATTCAATGGGGTGGTTGGAGATGGTCTAACATTGCTCATCTTCTTCTAGTGTAGAAATTGACACATTTCCGTTCAAGTAGATATGTGAGGCATATGTTTACCTCTATTCTCTACTACCCCTTAGTCGACTAACAATTCTCTCCCTCCATAATTATTTTCCCCCTGGTGATCCAAAAACCTTAATGTCCCCACTCTAATAAAAGGGGCCAATCTTTTATTAGTTTTAACTCATAAAATAGAAGACATAAACTTTGGATACAATTAAGTCAAAAAAATTGCAATTTCTTTTAATTCACTGACAACTTTAACCATTAATTGATTTGTGTATGTAAGTTAAAAGACTTCACTGCATGAAACAAAGTTATTCAGATCTAAAGCATAACAATTCTGAACATGTGGAAATAACAATAATCTTTATCAAATGGCTTTATTAATGAGTAAGAACAACTTACGGGCAGTAAGACTTGGAGAAGATGACGATTTTATTAGAAGAAACTGTTTTCTTCACAAACGCAGACTCCGCAGAAGAAGCCCTTACAGTTGAATATGATGATGTGACAAGAAAAACAGCCAACATAGATACCACCAAAGGAGACGCTGTTCTTCGACTCATCATCTTAATCATCTTTATTGTCTTGGGTATTGCCAGAGACGACATATTAATATTCCTTGTGCGTCCTATTACCATTGTATTCATCTTAATTGTTTTCAATAATGAAGTCATATCTCAATAATAAGTAATGAACCTGAAAGGATATTCAAGAAACTAACATTTAAAAGAATTGAAACTCTTAAATCACAGATCTAAAAAGCAGAATTGAACAAGTGAAAAAGATAATTGAATCCATAACTATGAAATCAAACCTTAAATAAAGATCTAATAATACAAAAAAAAGAAAATAATATAGGAAATTACCTGTGAATCTGTGATTGATCTAGTGCATAAAAAACTGAAGTACCATTCACTGGACACTGCTTAAGAAGTGAGATGAGAGTGATGGTGAACAATTTCCAAAAGAAGTCAGCAGGAAGCAAACTATTTGGGCCTAAAGGGATTTGTGGGCTTGGGTTTAGGCCCAGTATAGTTTGGTTTGATTTGATTATAACAGATTCACTGAAGAAGTGAAGAGTGAAAGAGAAAGACTCATCTCTTCTTGAAAAAACCTTGTAATGGCAAGGATTTTCTCTTTGTCACTGCAATACCAATGGAGAAGTCTGTTTCGTCCCGGTTCGACACGACAACCACGCACCAACACTGCTTCACTCTTTTATTTCAATTCGATTGGTATTAGTAGTGTCAGAATTGGAGGGATTGGCTTATCTATGTGTCTCACTACTGATACTAATAATAGAAGTAATAGTTGTAGCAAGAAGAAGACGAAGATGATGACAAAAAAAGCGAATAGTAATAGTAATAGTAATTGTGAGGAGATAAAGAGAAAAAAGGAGAAAGAAAAGAGAAGAACGCGTTCAGAAATGGAATTTGATTTGAAAGAGCAACATTATGATTATAATAATCTTTCTGGACGAGGTCATATCCCTGTATTGCTTGGAGAAGTCTTGCAGGTGTTTGAACGTCCTAATGTTCCACTCAACTCTTTTGTTGATTGTACTCTTGGTGCTGCTGGTCACTCTTCTGCGGTTTGTTACCTTTCATCATATTTTGTGTTTGTGTTTTATATACAAATTTTAGTCCACAACTTGTCTGTCTGTCTTGATTGATTAGGAGGGGTTTTGATTAAATATAGCATAGATAATAGTCTTTTTGTTTCTTGGAATGTATAGTATAATTTCTATAACATCATCTCTTTGCCACAGTTTGTATACTTCTTTGCACCATTTAAAAACAACAATATATTTTCTCAGATTTATTAATTATTTGTATGACCATCTAGCTATTGTCAATTTCACTATAGTTTTGATATGCCAATAAAGATGTCGTTCAATTCATATATATTCACTTCTTACTTTATTTTTGTTTTTGCTTTTTCTGTCTTTCCATTACGCAAGTGTCTAACTTCTCATTGTATTGTATCTGTCTTATATCACTAAACAGATAATCCAGGGACATCCCGAATTGCAACTATATGTTGGTCTAGACGTTGATCCAGTAGCACATGAAAAAGCTCAAACTTATCTGAATAATTTCTTAAACAAGAATTCTGGTGGAACAACTTCAGATTTTACTATGCACACCTTTCAGAAGAATTTTAAGGATATCAAGTCAATTCTCAATGAGGTTGATGAGAAATTGTTGATACACGGGGTCGATGGAATTTTGATGGACTTGGGTGTTTCATCTATGCAGGTTCGTTTTCTCAAGATATGATCTTTAATATTTTGGTTTATTTTTGAATGTTGTAAAATTTGAACTGGAATTTTATGATCATTCTTACACTTGCCCCTACTAATCTTCTGGTTTAGTATCGTGATTTTATTAGAAAAGAGAAGTGAATCTTCAAGAACTTGTTTCGGCAAACCTCAGATCATCCTTTATACTTTTTAACTTGTCTTGGCAAACCTCCAAACTCTTGTCACAGAGGACAACACTCTATACAACTTTTAGACGGAGACCTTAAACAATGAGGTGCTATAGATTAATATATCCCTCAATTCACAAAATCTTGTTTTTGCAACTTCATCAGAATGAATACTGATCGGTCAAACAAGAAACTGATGCTAATTTGCTAATCTCTCAGAGGGGTTCAAAGTCTGGAATGATGGGCCTTGTGCCAGTTTGATACAATTTGCGGAGGAGACCATCACCACAGACAATTCCATTACAAATCATCCCATCGAACCATCTTTTTTTTTTTAGCTGAATAAAACTTTTATTGATTTGAAAAGCAAGTTTTACATCAGCGAAAAAGGGTTGGTGAGGGAGAACCTCACCACCACAGCAATACAAAAAATTAAAACACCACTACAGATTACATATGATAAAGAGTATGCTGCATGCTGCTCCTTCCTCGTTAATGATCATCTCGTCACAATACACTTTTTTAAAAGATTAAGGTTCCTTGCATCCCCCAGACTCCAACAAATTGCCACTAGTAGTGTTTTCCATATAGCTGCCCCTAGTTTGTTACTCCCTCCCCCTAACCAGTCTCTCAACATTTCCTTCTTTATGAGCTTTCATATCCCATTACAAGCTTCATACTACCCAAACTATCTTACACTTCACGCTAGAGATTTAAGCAACAATGGAAACTGATTCATCCCCAAGCACCCCCATAATTGGTCTTTTTTCCAGTCGTATTGACTTCTACATGGTTCGAAGCAGTTTCTGCATCACCCATCAACTTCCTCGTTTTATCAAAGTGGAAAATGTTAGTAAGCTGGTTCGTGTTGCTAGTATTCTATGGTCTCAAGGTGGAAAATCTACCATGATATGGTACTTGGGTTTCCCTTAGACGCCAAGTACAGTTGTCCAGGTCACACAAGGTTTGGGTACAGTGCTTAAATCATTTGACAAAAGAAATTCAGCGTTGAAACTATGCCATCTGAAAGTGGGAGGTTGACATTGGTGAGGTGCATTTTAACGCCCGCTCATCTTTCTCTATATTATTATTATTATTATTATATGAGCATAGTAAAGAAATTGGAAAATAAATCATGATAAAAATTTTCCTCAAGGGCTTCATGACATGAGAAAATGTATGTAAGCCAACTAAAGATGGCGATCTACAATTTAGAAGAATGGATGTGGCTGTGTGGTAATACATAGAATGGGTTATGCCAGGTCTGGTTCAGCGAGACTCTGGTGAAGGCTTCAGATGCAATGACTACATACGGTTGAAACCTCTGAAGTGGTCTTATGTTAAGCAAAAAGTACTTCATTGCTACCATTCACCCTTCATTTGGTGGTTAGATGTATGAGATTTAATTGGAAACATGGTGTTGCGAGGAACTTTTTGTACAAGGTTTGAGAATACTTATAAAGCTACCAAGAAAAGATAGTCTTGCCACTTCTCAGGTGTGGGTTGGTCTGCTGTATGGGATTTCCATCTCAGAAGAGGTGTTAAAGATTATGAGGTTGGTAAAGTGGTCTCATATTTGGTGTTCTTAAAGATACACTGAACTGGAAATACGGGAGTGAAGGGACTGCCGGGGGGTTGGGGGTAAAAGGTAAAGTGTCTCTGTTAAGACTCTACAACCAACTAACTTCTAGTACCACCTTTCCTTCCAAAAAGTTATGGGTCAAGCCCCTGATGTCCAGAGTCCAGTTTGCCATTTGCAGTTGGACCTGGATTAGTGTCCTCAGAGTTGATCAATGAGGAAGCAGGAGTTAGAATCACAAAAAGACGTGTTTCATGATGGAAGAAGTATTGAAGAGAACTGCAGGAGGTGTTTTGATCTCTTGGTAGTGATTGGAAGTTTCTCCAAAAACATGAATGGGGATCAACGTATATGGAGGGGAAGCAATTCTCAGTAGTTGTCTCAAATCTATGCATGCAGTACTTTTTTTTCCTTTTATAAATAGAAAAAAAAAAAAAAAAAAAACTGCATGCATATGAATCTAAAAATAGTGAAATTAGGTTTTCATTTTTGAGTTGCCACTTGTTTTGCAGATTAGTTTCGTTACAATATGCTATTCAATATTTGGTCCACCAATGCCATGACATTATATCTTGAATTATGTATTTTTAAATTTGTTTGTTTCACGACTTGTGATAGTGTTGTGACATTTTGCTTTAAAGATGAAAATGGACTAGGTCTTTAGTTCATTGAATTCTTTTGTTCATATGAAAAAAATACGAATTTTATTTTATTAATCTTTAGTTTTTTAAGCATTGCTCATGAATGGGTTGAGGCGTATACCTCGTTCCACCATAAGTGAAAAGACCCCTGCATCTTGATCTTCTTAGAATATTAGTCGTGGGTATTATCACCAAATGTTTGATGACTCTCAGTGCCTTACATTCTTCTGCACAGGTGAGCAATGGTGAAAGAGGTTTCAGTGTTCTTAGTGATGGACCTCTTGACATGCGAATGAATCCTCAGGTGAGAAATGCAGCAAATTTTAGTCTTAATGAAATAAAAGGCATCTTTTTTCTGCGGAAAATAACTTACTGATAAAAAGGAGGATTATACAGCACAAGAAACACAAGTGACATTTGTCTGACACTAGGAAATCCTAACTAGGTTACCACCCCTTTCTGGACCATCCTAATTAGTCCCAAGCAAATCAAGTTTCAAAGCTGACATGAAATCCTATTAGCAAGTTCCAGTTGTGAATGACCTTTATTCACCCAACTCTCCAAGGGCTGATTTAAAGTTTATGGCAGGCAAGTTTGAAAGCAGAGGACATCATAAATACTTGGCCTGAGGCGGAAGTGGGGCGAATACTGAGAGAATATGGGGAGGAAACTAACTGGCGTCGCCTTCAAAATAAAATTGCCAAAGCTCGTTTAGATGGGGGATTGCATTCCACTGGCGAACTAGTACATCTTGTCCAGAGTATGACACCAATGTCTAAAGGTAGGTTTTCTCCCTAATCTCATGTAGCTGTTACACTTTGCATTATCATCCATTAACAAACATGCATTTCTTCTATGTCACAAGGTGTTTCCAATTCACTATCTCTAATATTGGTTTCGGTTTCTTCTGAAATCATACTCCAAGAATGGCCAAACGTTTTTGTAATAACCCTTATTCATGTTGCAGGGAGACAGGGCTGGGTCAAGACAGCAACAAGGGTATTTCAAGCACTGCGGATTGCAGTTAATGATGAACTGAAAACCCTAGAACATGCTCTCTGTGCTTGTTTTGACTGCCTTTCCTTTGGAGGTAGACTGGCTGTCATCTCTTTTCACAGCTTGGAGGACAGAATTGTCAAACAAACTTTTCTTGACATTGTTAACATGTCTAATGGAGAAGGGAGTGAAGTGCAATCGAGTGTGTTGAGGCTAGACAACTATGCTGGTGAGGAAGAAACATGGGTGAAACAGAGGATAAGTGGCATGAATGGTATCATCCTCACGAAGCGGCCTATAACACCTTCTGAAGAGGAAGAGAGCTTAAATTATCGTTGTAGGAGTGCTAAGCTTAGAGTGATTCAAAAGATGAGAAGACAATAACCCAACAGCTTGGGATATATATATATACTGGAGGCACCTTTACTACAATTGGTCTGACTTTAAACTGCTAGAAGATATCTCTGTGCCAACTCTGCAGGCTTTTCAGTTTGTCATCAAGAACAACATCCTATTTTATCATAGGCTTTTCATCAATTTTTTTGGAGGAGGAGCCTGGCATCTATATTCTGCAGACCTATTCAGTACGGCCTTAACACCATCAGAAGAGGAAGAGAGGTTAAATCATCATTATGGGAATGTTAAGCTAAAAAAGATTCAAATGATGAGAAGGCTACGTAGCAGCTTGTAATATATACTGGAGGCTACTATGTGCTAACTCCACATGATTTTCACATTGTCACCAAGGATGTCCTAGCCAATCATAGATTTTCTCTTAAATAAATTTTGGAAGAGCCTGGCATCTATTTTCTGCAGGCATAAGCCATTTGACATGTAAATTGCGTTCGAGCAGCAGTACATTGGATTGCAAAGGATATTTGCAGGAAATGGCACCAATCTATCTGAAGTCAACTCCTTTAAATGAATAGGTATTTTTTCTATGCCTTTAAAATTCTCATGGCTCTGGTTCTTGTGTGCTCTAAAAATGTAGTGAGGCGCCAATGACATCTGACTCATTGGATGCACGTCAAAACAGTTCTTTCAATTCAGCTCCACTTCATGTTCTGTACACCAAAAGTCAAACTGAATGAATTGAACCGTGTTTTTTTTTTTTTTGTCGGCTTTGATATTTTAATTTTGATGTTAAATAATCTATGCATGGAATAGTTATCAATTTGGAGTTACTTGAAGATATTTGAACAGTGCAAATCCTACACTTAACCATGGATGGTTCTTTTCTTTCTCCTTGCTGGTTTAGTGCAGAATCCAGTTATCCAGAGAAAGGATAGTAGCAAATACAGTGATGAAAACCAAATAAACGAAAGAGAAATTCCGTGCTTTCCATTCCAACCATATACATTGAAAGATATCAAATTAATTACAAATAGTCTGCCAAGACCTTCAATAGTAATAATAATAAAAAAACGAACTGCATACGACACATGCGAAAGGTGATTTAGACCAATTACAGATTCTGATTGTCCTAGGGTCCTACCATATGTTGCTCCAAAGATCATATTGTACCAGCAGAAGCCCTGAAACAGTTAAACTCCTCTTCTTAGCCTCTGTATGTGGTTTTTTGGGACCAATATACTGCCAAATATCAGTGGCTATTAACCTAAGTTAACTATGGTTAATGTATTAATGGGAAGAAAATACCTCTTAAATGAACAGAATATATGATCTGATTCTCTTTTTCCTTTCAGTCCGTCTTCTCAGCTTCTTCTCTTCTTACCTTCCATTTTTACCTCCAATTCTTTTTCCCTTCTATCAAAGAAAAATCTGACTTGACTGATTGGAATTGCTGTAGTTTAGCAAGTAATTTAGTTTTTCGTAATCCTAAATTGTATTTTTGGATGTAGTTCAAATTTAATGAAGCCTATTTATTTAACAGGTTAGATAATTAATTAATTATTACTCATTGTTTTGTGTACATATTTTTTTTCACAGTACTTTTCACTGTTTTGCATGTATATAATTACTTGATCGATGATTTGTGATATTGGTAGAAGATAGCTAATTTTGATCATACACATTGTTGGCTTTTCCTCATGCACTAATGTTTGTTTTATGTTGTTTTTCAAGATGGACATGCATCTTCACCACTGTGTGTTTGGACGAACCTGTATGCACATCCTTGGACCTTCCCATCACAGTCTAACAATGGCGGCAGCAGAACCTTTACCTGTAGTTCTGTCATATGAAGCATCAAAACCTTTACCTATAGTTCTGTCATATTAAGCATCAAAATTAGCTTTCATAAACCCAGGCCGTGGAGCAATGTACATCTGCCATCATAGACAATAACCAATCAGACCATTTACACTTTGTATTTTGCAGCAATTGTTAGACTCTGATCAAATTTAAATTCATTTCCAGCAAGCCAAATATTATGCAATAAGAAAAGTGCAACCTATCATGGAGATCAACCACTATCTTACATTCTGTTTCTATGCTTTTTACTAGTTTTATGCCCATAAAGGTGCAGCACACAGGTAGGACAGGGAACCAAGCAGCTCATATCATCGCCTCCCATGCGATTAGCTCCATGGTTCCTAGAAACTATTCTGCTCCACCTTTTTTCCTAGCTACGCAGTTAAGAGAAGACTCTTTATTCTGTAACCTTGCTGAAGACTGTTTATCAGCTGAAAATCCCTGTAATATGCCTGCTACTGGCAACACAACTGTTAGCATTTCTGCTGCTGCAACTATCTGTAATCTTGTGGCTACTGTTTAGTATTTTATGAAAGGATGATTATTAAAAAAAGAAAAGGAAAGTGCATAACTTAGATGAAAATCGCCAGACCTAGACTGTTGCTTATACCATTGTAGAAACTGACTCGACCAGTTTTAATCTGTTCACATGCAAAGAAAATGTGAAAGAACCATTGACCCACACTATGACACCAGCAACATGAGAATTCTCCAACCATGTTTCAACGCATTGATCTCCAGTTGGTAAGACATTCATGAATATCTTCCAACAAAAGAAGGATATCTGAGCTGCTATTTAGCCTTCCAAATTGTTTTAAGAATATTTTTGTCCAAGCTACCTGATGCACAAGATTACACCTCACTTTTATCACATAAGTACGCTGGTTTAACACTAAAGCAATATTTTGTATTGCAATCCCAAAGAATATCGTCAGTTCTGATTTGAATTTGCTTAATGGTTCCTAAAGGAATAGGAAACCTTTCATTAATCAAATTTAAATTCCAAGTACGAGTAACAGGATCGATAAGTTGCCCAACCATTAGATGATCAGTGTCAGGATTTACATCCACAAGTTCCCTTAGTATCACTGGTTTCCCCATAAACTTCAGCCAAGGTTCGTGCCAAACATCTATTATCAAACCTTAACCAACTTTCCACAAGCAACCCTTCGGAAAAGCTCCACACACTGTCTAATACCCTTCCAAAACCAAGAAGCTTCACCATTGCATTCCCCCCCCCCCCCCCCAACTCGTCATTCCATTTGGGATATAGTCTTTTAAAGGTTCGTTTGTGAAAAATGTCCAAAGAACTAGTCCTTTGTTTTATTTACATTTTCCATATAGCTCTGAAGTTCAACACCTCATTTAATTTAGGATGCAGCTGATAAAAGTAGATATTAAACAGGAAATGGATGAACCGAACCTTTTATATTTAAAAATTAAAATGGAATAGAGGTTCTTGTCTGTGAGTTGAAGATACAGAGCTTCTCATCGACAAAAATCAAGATTTTCATATAATGCTTTTTAAGGCTTTATACTAGGTCTATTATTGTAATATATATATTTTCTGGTGGAATATAAAAGTATCATATCTAGTTTCCGTTCGCATAACAGGCATGTACGTGAATGCACCACCATAGTAAGAGGCAAGCTGGAACCAATGCACTATAAAGTTACGTTCAATTCCCTGATACTTATGCAATACCTTTTGTTTTGGTCATTTGAAATGCCATTCATTATGCCCTAAAAAAGATTCTACTGTCTAGAAGAAGCAAACAATATTTCAAAGTATGAAATCAAGCACAAAAGTTGCAATATAAACAGCAAAACAAATAATAAAGATGAAAGAATAATTACAATTAACCAATTTGGTAGTGAAATATATGCAGAATGACAGTATTCACGAATTGGTAAAGCTAATTATTATTTTCCGTTAATTTCTTTAAACAGTATTTTAGACAAGGGTGGATTCAAAGATTGGAGGGGATTTACTGGCATGGTACAAAACTTTAAAATACCCCAAAAATCTAATACTTAAAGAGAATTTACCAAGAGTGCAATTGGTTTAGATGATCCAAGCTCGGCAAGTTGAGTGAGTGATCTTTGGAAGGTCGGTGCTGAAATGGCAACTGATCAAAACCCGCAACTTGTTGCTGATATATAGGGGTAGGGCGAAACCTCAGCGATGATGGTGGCATTGGCATTGGCATGGGAAGCTCCCTGTGATTGCGAAGAGCAATGTCTCTCTGTATTGCAAGTTCCCTTCTGACATCAGCCTCGAGTTGTTGTTGTTGTTGTTGTTGTTGTTGTTGTTTCCTACAGATAATTTGGGAAGCAATGATCGATTCTCTAATCCTTTCTTTCTCAATTTCTATTTGAATTGCTTCGTAACTTAACAAATCAGTCCTTCCAACTCCAATGCCGCCATCTCCTCCTGTTAGTGGGATACCAGCTGAAATCCAAACTTTTTTAATACAGTACTAATAAAGAATAACCATTTAGCAAGAAAAAAACAAATACTAATCAATTTAAACCAAATCTCATACATACATACCACGCAATGCTTGTTGGGTGAAGTAACCATCAATTGAAGAAGAAGGCCGATCTCCAGAATCCATGTTGGATGATCAATGATGGAAGTAGTAGTAGGGTTTAATCACTTTACTTCATTTTACCTTTAATCTTTAATCGAAGAAGAATACAACTATTAACGGGCTTGGGTTTAGGCCCAGTTATAGAGGGATTAATTGGGTCTCTATCAAGTGTACCGACTCAACTTTTTTTTTTTTTTTAATCAAAGTTAAAATTTGGGCAAATTAGACTTACTCCATAGATTTATCAATTTAATTAGACTTACCCCACAGATTTGAACTTATTTAGAGAAACCCCACACATTTGTAACAGACGTTGGTCAAACGTCAGTTGACTCGGTTAGTCTCCTATTTGACTCGTACTTTGACATAAACTTCCTACAATACCCCTAAACTAATACCTCATGTATGAAGTGATGAATATGATAAACTGTTTGGATGTTGCATCTCCACCTTTGAATTAAAAATTAGATGTAACTTAATCTAACGGCTTCAAACCCAAGTTACCACGTGGTAAAAGGATTATTCCTCGTCAACATAAGTGTATAAGTTTAGGGGTATTGTAGAAAGTTTATGTTGAAATACGAGTCAAATAAGAGATTGACCGAGTCAACTAACGTTTGACCAACATCTGTTACAAATGTGTGGGGTTTCTCTAAATAAGTTCACATCTGTGGGGTAAGTCTAATTAAATTGATAAATCTGTGGGGTAAGTCTAATTTGTCTTTAAAATTTTATTGATAAGCTCAACGAATTACACAAAAGTAGAGGACAAACGCGCTACAAACTGCGCGGCAAGTCCTTTTTGAATAGCAAAACCAATCCTACGAAATACATATTCATTAGAACCCGCCATCATCACATTGTTATTCATCACCTTTTGTACTCTTTAAAAAAAATAAAGGGTTTGGCATGGACCCATACCTGTTTATTGCAAAGTGTGAAATTGGGGGACGTAAGGCCTTACCCCTTGAAAGTACAAGCCCCGTGGGATTCCATGTTAAAGATAAAAAACAAGGCAGCATGCAAAAAACACACAGACCTAGGAACTAGCTTAGACCTATGCAGGGCTTTAAGGGAAGAGTGGACTTCTGAAAAGTTTTGTCTGCGGTTCAAATAACTAGAAGTTGAAGCACCAACTGCATCTTCTAGTAACTTGCAGCGCATTCAAGCTCATCCATGGCGACCAGAGTTCCAAGCTCTTCAAACTTTTCAACTTCAGATGAAGATCCACCAAAGATACCAGTTTCCGAATCTGTGCGATCCTCAATCCAAATATTTCTATGTGCTGAGCATTACCAGGGGTTTCAAAGCTTGCATGATGGGATAGCAGAGTTTGGGGAGAAGATGAATCAGGCATGGGAAGCTCTGCATGCTCATTTGATGGCCTACTTCCCCCTACCCCCACTCAAAGTGGGAAGAAAAAACTAGGACAATTTCCAGAGTTGGTTGAATCACGGATTGGGAGGGATGGTAAAGGATCTCTGCCCCTAGGTGGAGTATGGGCTGTCTAAGATCAGAAGTTGTGGGGATTGCAGAAAGGCAATCACCTATGAGGCGCCACCACCAATGGAGGTCATAGATCTCGGTGAGGAAGGAGAGAACAACAATGAACAAGAAAACAATGGGGAAAAGGGAGAGGGAGCTGATGAGGGTGATGAGGAGGAAGGTGCAGAAAGTGGAACAGACTCAGAAGATGAAAGTGCATGAGCCTGAAGGAGAGATTCAGCACAAGTGAAAGCATGCACACATATGAAGAGCATACTGGGGTATGTGGACCTATTGGTGGTGACACTGATAGTGATGCATCAAATGGTAGCCAGGAAGATGAAGAAACTGAAGATGAAAAAGATTCTTCTGATTAAATACGGGAGCTTTGGCCAGGTAACAAAATTAAGAAATTGTAGGAAGTTAATGTTTGAATCTAAGATTTGGGATATTAAGACTGTCACCTATAATGATTTGTTTTAGCTCTCTATGAGCTAGTATGAATGTTGCTCCATCTGATTTGAATTTCATTCCTAGACTTGCAAGATAATCAGTTGTTTTATTTCCTTTCATGTATCTGTGTTTGATCTGAATGTTCAGGTTGTTAACAATGTCTCTTATCTGTCCCCACCAAACCCTGAGGTGCCAAGGGACTGGAATCTCCTGATTATACCATTGTAGGGCTAACATAGAATCAGTGTTTATCTGGATGGAAGAGTATCCCAGGTCTTTGCATAAAGTAAGTCCATCTAAAATTGCTCTGACCTCAGCTAGGTTATTTGTCCCTTCACCATAGTAGTTAAAAAAATTAGCAATGTGTGCTCCACTAGATGTTCTGATGATACCAACTTCAGCTGAGTTACCATTAATTGCAGAGCCATCAGTATTTAGGGCAACACTAGAGTCTGGTGGCCTGGTCCAATGACCAGAATTGGTGGCCTGGATGGGGGGGGGGGGGGGGGGTAGTTTAGCTGATACCCAGTTGATTAGGTATATGCAGAAAGCTTGAGCTGGCTGATTGCTTGAAATGAGGGGCCAACCTAAGGCACCAATATCTGATCTTAAGGACTAAAGCTTGCTTCTGAGATGGTCTTATCTGATATCCATCTTCATACCTCCTCCTACAACTTTTTTTCCAAAGTTCCCAGAGAGTGATAGTGGCAATAGATGTCAAAGTGAAGCATTCTAGGGATCCAGTTTTACCTCGAGACAACCATAGAGTTAAGATAGTAATAGAATTTTTGATCCTGGGCCAATGGAGACCAGTGATAGCCATGAAGTGTGTCCAAACATGGGTAGCTAGCTCACTGTAGAAGAATAGGTGGTTGATGGTTTCTATATAAGGGTTAAGGCAGCAGGAGCATTTAGAAACCAAGGGGATATGACAGGTCATGATAATGGAGTCTACAGGGGTAACATTGTGAAGGAGTTTCCACAGAAAAAAGGATATCTTAGTGGGAATAAAGGTATTCCAAATCTTAGAGAAAAGAGGTTTGTTAAGGGTGTTAGATTGAAGACACATGTAAGACCTGATAGTGAAGGTGTCACTAGTGTCATGGGGCCACACTCTGAAGTCTTCAGAGTTAGGGTTATGCAGGAAGGTGTAGGCTTCAAAAAGGTCAAGCTGGTTTTCTTCAGAAAAGGAAGGGAAGTTGGAAGTTTTGGCTGGCAGCTTCTTGCAAAGTACTTGTATCATCCAGGGGGACCAACATTGGTACTAAGCAACCAATCCCTAGCCAGTTCTCTTGGCCCAGGTTAAAATTTCCTAGCCCAAACTCCCAGGTAGAACTGTCAATAAACTCTTGTAAGCAATGCCAAATCTCCCTCCAGGTTCTGGTAGCTCTAGCAATCAGCTGGATAGTCTTAGGGGATTTGCCCTTGATGTACTTTCCCTGAATGAAAGAGGCCCAAAGAGTAGATGTAGTCAGCACCTTCCAAGTGCTCTTCATCCTAAAACCTTTGATGACCTCTTCAAGGGCCTTGATACCTAGTCCCCCTTGAGAAATAGGAGTGGTGATTTTCTTCCATGAAATCCATTTTCTTTTCCTCTTCCCATCCAATTCTCGCCAGAGAAAAGTAGAGAAAGTAGTCTCTAGGACTTTAATGACCTTCTTTGGAACTGAGAAGATAGAGAAGAGATAGACTGACATGGATTGTAGCACATGGTTTATCATTATAAGTTTTCCACCCTGGGTAAGTAGCTTCCCTCTCCAACCATCAATCTTTTTCCTGATTTTGTTTAATAGGCCTTCAAAGTAGATAGATTTGATCCTCCCTTGAAATACAGGGACCCCCAGGTACTCCATAGGACCAGAGACAAATTTGAACTTTGTTAACCTTTTAACAACTAGAATTTGACCCAATGTAGACTTGTCTGACATTGAAAAAGACCTTTTTGTTGGGTTGAACTTTTGCCCAGAGCAGCTGCAATATTTGGTTAGGAACTCCATGCATCCATCAATAGACCTGCCACTACCATTCAAAAAGATCAGAGTATCATCTGCATATAATAAGTGTGTAATTGGTGTGCATGATCTGGGGTGTGTGTAGAAACCAATGCTATTATTGTTAAAAGCTTTAGTGAGTCCTCTACTAAGCACTTCAGCTGCCAAAATGAAAAGGTAAGGAGATATGGGATCTCTTTGCCTGATTCCTCTAGAGGTCCTAAAGTTACCCTTATAAATACCTTGAAATAAAATAGTGAACTGACAACTTGAAATGCAAAAGAGAATAAGGTTGACCCAGGAACAAGAAAAGCCAAACCTGAGCAAGATGTGCTGAAGATAGTCCAACTCCACCCTGTCAAATGCTTTTTCCATATCCAATTTAATGATGAGATTGCCTCCCATAGCCTTAGTGTTAATGTTTATGCATGAGCTCTTGGGCAAGGCAGACATTTTCAGTGATGAGCCTTCCTTTAACAAAAACACCTTGCTCAGGGGAGATCAATCTGGGGATGATGTCAGAGAGTCTGGTGGTGATGAGTTTAGAGAAAATCATGTAACACATTGCTCAAGCTGATGGGTCTGAAATTTGAGAGGGTAGAAGGTTTATTTTTCTTAGGAATCAAACAGATGTAATTTGCCAGATAAGAGGATGGAAGAGATTGTCCTTCAAAAAAGGCAACAATAGCCTTCCTTTAACAAAAGCACCTTGCTTAGGGGAGATCAATCTGGGGATGATGTCAGAGAGTCTGGTGGTGATGAGTTTAGAGAAAATCTTGTAACACATTGCTCAAGCTGATGGGTCTGAAATTTGAGAGGGTAGAAGGTTTATTTTTCTTAGGAATCAAACAGATGTAATTTGCCAGATAAGAGGATGGAAGATATTGTCCTTCAAAAAAGGCAACAATAGCCTTATGGATGTCATTAGCTACAATGTCCCAAAAGTTTTGGTAGAAATGGGCAGTTAGTCCATCAAGGCCAGGGGCACTATCACCGTTAAGGCTGAAAACTATACTCTTGAGTTCCTCCAAGGATGGGGGAGCCATGAGCATGTTGTTAATTATCCTCAAGAGTGACCAGGTTAGGTATAAGGTTAAGAAGAGAGGCGTCTAGGTTACAACCTTGGGAGGCAAGTTGGTCTTGGAAGAAGGGGATATCACTTTCATGAATAAGGTCTTGGTCTTCACAAGGGTCATTAGGATTAGAGGATAGAAACATAGAGACATCGGAGAGCTTTCTTTTAGCCTTTAGGCTGGCATGGAAGAAACTAGTGTTTCTATCTCCATTGATCATCTAATTCTCACTAGATTTTTCCCTCCATAACTCATCCGCTTGTTTAAAAGCCAATTGGTATTGAGCCTGAAGCCTTTTGAGCTCAATATGATCTGACATAGTCCATTGCTGCATGAGATTGAACTCAGTTTTCATCAGGTTGTCTTCTATGTTCCTGAGATTTTGATGGACATTGCCAAAAATATTTTTATTCCACCATTTGAGTTTTGATCTGATGTTCCTGATTTTTAACTCAAGATTGAACAAGGGATAAGGTGAGTAGCCAGATCCTAGTTATCAATGATGAAGTTTTTGAATTGTTCATGAATGATCCACATCTTCATATATCTGAAGGGGTGGGGGCCTTGCCTTTTAGTTTCATCACTACAAGTAATAACAATAGGAAGGTGATCAGAGTTTGCTCTAGGTTGGTGAGATACATTCAAAATGAGAAGAATACTAGCCCAATGAGCATTGACAAGTACTCTATCCAACCTAGCCCATCTCCTTCTAGTACCCTGCTGATTATTATACCAAGTGAATTTATTTTCAGAATAGCCACAATCCATTAAACCAGCAGAGACCAAAAAGTTATTGAAGTCTTGCATAGCACCTAGAGGAGCCAAGTCTCCCCCAAGTCTTTCATCAGTGTTAAGTACATCATTGAAATCCCCACCAACCATCCAGGAAATGTTAGAACTAGAGCCAAAATTGTAAACGTCCTACCAGAGGGCTCTCTTCTCTGCAGGGAGGGCATTTAGCATACACAAAAGAGGTAAGGAAGGAGGTATTAGAGGCAGGAATATTAATGATTACATTGCAGGTTTGGTTGGTGTTGGAGATAGGGGTAACATGAAGGTTATGGTTCCAAAAAACCCAAACTTTTCCACCAGCCTGATCATTGGATAGATAAGGAAGAGAAATTGCATGAGCTAGAGAGGACATTCTAGAGGGCTGTATAAAAGGTTCCAAAATGATTGCTAGATCAGCAATGAAAGTTCTAACTAGTTTAGAAATCCCGGTTTGAGTGGGGTGATTGCAAACTTCTCTGGCATTCCATAGAATGGATGTTGCCATTATTTAGGGGGGGGGGGGGGGGGGTAGAGAGAAAAATCCTCTTGGGCTGAAGCTTGAGCTCTGGTTAGAACGAACTTTATTGGTAGCTTCAATGCTTTGTAAAGTCAGTTTGAGTTTTTTTTCCTTTGAGGTCAGTGTCTGAGCCATAGTTAGGGGCTGGGAGTTCAAGATTTTGAATTAGTTGGTCTTCCAGGTGGAGGACCTGATCATCAGAAGTGAGCTGGGAAATAGGAGTTTTGCTAGCAGGGGGTATATTTCCAAGAGAGGTGGAAGAGGGTGTTAGAGTAGAAGTAGAAGTTAGGGTATTTTTTGAAGGACTGGAGGATTGCTGATGCGAGGAAGTAAAGGAGATGAGGATTTGTTTAGGAATCCTGGTGGGAAAATGGGAAGGGGAGTTGAAGGTTTTGGTGAAGAGGTTTTGGGGAGGGGGACAACAGGTGAGGGTTTAGAAAAAAAAAAAAAGGGCACTTCAGAATTCACCAGCTGAGCTGTGTAGTCATCAGATGGTGAGGATGGTTCAGCCAAGTTTTTAGACTCAACTATAGTAGGGGTAGTGTTTGGGATAGTTTTAGTGGTGACCAGCTTAAGAGCTTCATTGCTTGGTGAGAGGAAAGTAATTCAAAGGAATTTGATATCTGCAAACCAGGGTTATTTGGGGGGCTGTGTAAAGTCACAGCTGGGGAAGAAGGCTGAATGTCAATAACAATAGGATTACTTTGCTCACCTGGCTCCATCTAGCTCCCACTAGGAAGAGTAGTGAAGAGATTGCCTGTAGCTTTGTAAAGCTTGAGATTGTTGTGCTGAAGAGTGGAGGAGGCAGTGATAACAGCTTTCTGAGGTAATGATACAGTTTTCCTCATTTCTACAGTAGTAACTGCATGCTTCCCTTTACCTTTGCTTTCTAGAATAACATTGTTTTTTTTCCTGCAATTTTTCACATAATGGCCAATCTTGGTACAGTGTGAGCAATACAGGAAACTAGGATAGTACAGGGGTTGCTAAAATCCACCATATGTTGAGCACTCCAACTAGACCTTATCTGGCATATCTTCTTGAACATTCATTTCAACACAGATTCTGGCCACTTTAGGTCTAGAAAAGGCCAGAGTTTCTCTATCAACAGAGATGAAAGAGCCAATATTGTCTCCAATAGGTTTTAGGAGGGCCGAGTGGAAAAAGTCAAGAGGGAGATTTGGAAGATCCACCCAAACTGGGGCGAAAATGAGATTTTTTTAAGACTGAAGCCTGAATGCCACCTGAAAACTTTGAATCTGTGACACATAACTTGGACATTGTATCTAGATAGAGCTTTAAGTACCTCAGCTTCAGAATCAAAAGTAACCAAGACATGTCTCAGATCTAATAGACCTAGAGTGAAATCTCCACCAATGTTCCAGTCTTTTTGAATGTTATCTCTGATAAGGTTGAGAGGGGGTCTCTGCAAAGAGAATTTCAAAACTACAGATTTAGAGGCTACATATTGTTGGCCCCTCTCAATATCTTCCTTGCCAAGCCTTATCGTTGGTTTTCCATCTTTTCGAAAGGAGCTGTAAGTCGCTGGGGGAAAAATCAGCTATTTTGGATGGATCAGGAGGAACCACCATACTTACTAAAACAAGTAAAAAAGGTTAGGTGAAAGCATGGTAGGGAGGGCTAACGGGAAGAAAATTACCAAAAAATGAGGGGGGTGCACACTTTAGTAGAAGGAGTTAAAGTTAAAATGCGCTAGCAGAGGCAAAACCCTTTTCAGTTCACCGTGCGCACTTTAAGGTATGATAGCAGCCTTCCATTTTAAGGGAAAGTGGCCTTCTTGCTTTTACTGGACCTCTGAAAAGTCGTACCAACTGAACTTGCCTTTACATTCCTATCACTATTCACTACTAGTAGCAAAGGTAACATACTGTATATCTGAACATTCCACCAAATTACCAGCCAATAAACCCATTGCCATTATATCTCCTTGTTGATTAATCAATCATTGGACTTTTAAGCAGAATTTCCATCTATTATATCATTCACCATTGCTAACAATGTATCAAGATAATCAGTGTCTTGGAAGTCAAGCATGCCGCTTCTTTGCATGTGAACTTTTTTCTTCTTTGGAGGACTTATGGTTTTCTTCTTTGTTGCAGCAATCAATGTTGAAGATGCTATGACAAATTCCTCATCAGAAGAGCTTAGCTGTGCGCCTGTGCAGTAGTTCTGGAATGTTGGCCGGCCAGCTTTAAGGATGATTTCTGATGGATTTTAGTTAAAAGTTAAAACCACAACAGAGGGACCCCAAAACGTTCTTCTTCTTCTTCTTCTATTTTTTTTCTAATGACATTTCTTGAGACACATTTGGGTGGCAATGTCAAGTTTTTATAATCAACAAATCTCTAATTACAGTACATAGTTAGTAGGTAAGGCATGAAGGATGCTGGGACTTGTGGGTTTAGAGTTTTTGTTTCTTGCTCGCCAAAATCCCAGCAAAATTGTCAAGATCACATCCAACTTCTTACTCCTGGTAAGAGCTGGGGTTTTGAGCTGCATACAACATTAAGAACTGCAGAAGGAATCGTTTTGAGCTGGGGTTTTGATCTGTACTTCCTTTGAAGGAATCATTTTGAGCTGGGGTTTTGATCTGTTCTTCCTTTGAAGGAATCGTCCGACTTCTAAGCTGTAACCTTAATATATGTAGTTATACTCATTCATGCACATGTAGTTGGCTTGAATGTGTGGTGAGACTGCAATGAAGTGCATCAAAATTGGGTTGGGTTGATGATTTACCAGCATATATTGTTGTGGCAACACTAGGAAATCCGCTTTAAGAAACTGCAGTTGATCTTCATGACCAAACTGAAATAAAAAGTATATTGTCATTGGATCCATATGGTTGGGAAAAAAAAATGTGAATTACATTCACTACAACCCAAATCGATGTGAATGACAAGTATCGATATGAGCACTGTACTTACATGCCTATACACAAATTTAGGGATCAATACAATAATCTGCTGTGCAAAAGCACGAGTAGCAAACAGTAAAGAAAATCCACTGATAGTGCCCTTCCAAGTTCAAAAGAGTACTAAAAACTACAAATCAATAGTGGATTATCAACAGTGAATGTCTACAATATGATCATGTATAGCTCCAAAATAAAATATAGTGAGTATCAGTTTATATATAACTTGCACAACAAATCAAAAATAAATAACGATGAATGCTCATAAAGAAAAAAAGAAGAGGAAAGAGAATGGGAAAACCTCTTCCCCCCACTACTAGTACATCACTACACTAATGTTTCCCAGTAAGGCTGTCTACTGATTTATACCTCTTCCACTTCCTTTGGTCTTCTGAGTCCCTTCCTGCTGTATTCTCTGTCAAAGAAGAGGCTTTACTCCTTTTTATTTTTCATCTTCGTTTCTTTAATAATCCTTTTTCTTCTAATGATTTTAGCTTCCGAACTTTACGTACTTTTGCTTGCTCTTCAAAGCCATCATCCCTCATTTTCATCTCGGAGATCCATTTGGCCTTGGAAACCTGCAATTTCTCCACAATTTTGTATAGCATAAACAAAAGCATCACCACACAAGCGAAAATATGGTAATCTTGAATCAAGTCCGAAAAACAATAAACAGAGACACTTCTCTGTGAAGCTACTCGCTGATTATCACCAAAAAGTTAACTAATCCGATTAACAACCTATGTTATTCAGTGTTCATTTTCTAAATGATATGTCCTTAACGACCATGAGGTAGATCGAAGATGAAATGGACTTCAGTTGTTATGTGAGGAAGTAAGGATATCTATCTTTTTAAATATTTATACGGTTGATTTAGACATCCCGGAGATGGGAGAAAGCTACTTGTCATTGTCAGCTGATTAAACTTTTTCAAGAGACATTAATATGAAATACTTCATCGTTTACTAAACGTTACAAGCTTTGTATTAAGGAGTTACAGAATGCCAACGAATAGGAAAAACTGAAAATCAACATTAGTGACCTCACCTTGGTAAAGTCAGCAAGCACCTCATTCTCATTATATTCAAACTTGTCCAACTGCTTCCCAACTTCAGCCTCTATTTTATGAATAAGATTTATGTCATGCTGCACAATACATATTGCGGTTATGGGGAAAAATTCAAAAAACTAGCGTCACTAAATAAATAAAAAATAGCAGAATTGCAGTTGTAAACTTTAAGAAGGCTGAAAACTGAAAGACCTACAAATACAAAAGCTAAGAACAACCACAAAAGCACCATAACTATCACCCTGAATCCAAATGTAACAAATGATCCATCATGCAACATAGTGCACGAAAGGACATTCCCCGACCTATTTGCCATTTTGTTTACTGTAATTACAGAAATAGGATCCAGAGTATTCAAGGCTATTATGAACGGGGTAGAGTGCCATTCAACTTGAACCATTGTTAGTCTAAACTCTAAAGCCACTGGGTTTACATATTCAACTTGCACACTAATCTAAATTTTGACTAGTTCAACTATTGACATGCCTATGCAACAGCTTCACATATACAGTAAAGAACCATAAACAAGTCAGTTGTCCCCATTAGCTTCCAAAATTTAACGTGTTCTAATAAATAGCCAAAATTTCCTAAGGAACCAACATTAATTCCTCAATCATTTCTGATGGAAATTGATGCAGACATATCAGGATGTTGATGTATTGTTATGTCAAAGATTATTATATGTTTCCACTTAGGTTTGAGTCCATTAGGATGTGAGTTTCTTGACTAGGCCTCATTTGTTAGTGGGGGTTGCTGATGACCATCGTGAATCTTGATCAAGTTATGAGTTTTGGTTCTTCTGAATCCCAATTTTTGTTTGGATAAGTTAAAGGATTTATTCATATAGTTTCAGATTAGGATTCATTCATGCAAAAATCATGATACCCCACAGCAAGAGAATTGCCATATCGACTGCAAAGCCCACATACCAATGGAAAGAGGATTTTACAATGAGATCCTAGTATGGGGAACTAGCCAGTTTGTCTAGTTCTTGAATAGCATGAAGTAAGTAAAAGCTTCCCTAACAAGAAGATATGTGAGAACGTTGTTCCTTTAAAGTGGCCTTTTTCTTTTGAGTGGCATACCTCAAGGAGGAGTCAAACCATTCACACCTTGAACGAGAAAGGTTTGGACCTAGCAAATGTTCTTGTTGTCAAATGTTTAATAGGATGTTGATCATTTACTCAGAAATTGTACCTTTGAAAGAGAGTTTGGGAGATTTTCTTCTTGCATTGCAACAAGCAATGAACACCTCGAACAGACATCAAGAAAGCTTTAGGTAAGAAGCTCATGTCAAGCACTCAAGCCCTAAGCAACCAGAGCGGAGAGCGGGTGCGGGAGTGCATGTGAAAGCGAGAGAGTTAGAGCATCTATTCTAAAAAGCTCTAGCATTGAGAGTGTTCTCAGATCATGCTTATTGTTGGAAGTTATTGTAGTAGTAGTGACTTGTCTAACACACTACTAGTAGTAGTGACTTGTCTAAGAGCATTCCCAATGCAGGGTGGATAAATCCACCTCCACGTAGGCGCCACGTAGGTCCACCTAGGCAAAATCCACCTTGTTGATTCAAGGTGAAACTCTACAAAGTGGAGAGTTCCCAAGGGAAGGTGGACTCTTGTATAAGAGAAAGTGGATTTTTAGAAAAACCGGACAGCATGTGACATGCCGTCCCATTTTTTTTTGCAAAAAAATAGGCAGACGGCATGTGGCATGCCGTCCGAGAGTCCAAAACTTTTAAAACACTACGTAATACCTAAAAAGAAAACAGACGGCATGTCACATGCCGTCCGGTTCTACCACCCACAGGTGGATTTGAAGGTGGATTCTCCCACCTTCAAATCCACCTGTGGGCAGCCACTTTTCAAAATCCACCTCCCCTTGGGACATTGTTTTAGGTTTCAAGGTGGATTTATCCACCCCACCCCCAAAATCCACCTTGCATTGGGAATGCTCTAACACACTACTAGTAGTAGTGTCTTGTCTAACACACTTCTTTCATTATATATACAAGTTATGTCTCACATTGAGATATATAACTTTCCACCCTAATATTCTACTTCTAGTTGGTATCAAAGCCAAGTTAGGTCTTGGTTTTCGGCCGCCGGCGAGGTGCCGGTGGCTGGAGTTCCGGCAAAGTCTTTTTGTCCAATTTGTGTTCTTGTGTTCCGCTGTTTTTCTGTGCCTTGTGTGCTGCTGTTTTTTTTTCCAAAGTACTGTTCATGAGTACTATTCACGGCTATTGTTCAGCAAATACTGTTCACCGGAATCACTGTTCATATGGAATACTGTTCACAGATTACTGTTCATCCAAAAAAAAAAAAAAAACTATTCTCTTTTTATTCAGGTTTGATCTTCCTCTTGTTGGTATGCGTCATGCGTTGTTGGTATGTGCCACTCTTGGTCCAACCCTTTCTAGGGTTTTGTTTGCGTTGTTGATGTCATGCGCGGCTTGTCAAGCCCTTTCTAGGGCCTTGTATGCGTTGCTGCCATAGTGCGCCGCTCTTGTCCAGCCTTTTCGAGGGGGCCTTGTTTGCGTTGTTGATGTCATGCGCCATTCTTGGGCTTTTTCTGCACTGCCACCACTGAATCTTCTGCGCTGCCATACGTGTTCAGCCCTTTCAACGGCTTTGTTACTCCAAAATCAGCCTTCTTTCGTCCTGGAGTACCTCGTCTTTATTGATTTTTGAAGTTATATCGGATGCTTGTGGAAAGTAAACCCTAGCCACCGAAAAGAACATGACCCTAGTCACCACCACTACCTCCGGTGTCTTTCTTAGTTGAGCAGCTGGTAATCCCTGCTCCTTTATTGTCTCTGCAGCTGGACATCCCTGCAGACGGTTCTTCTCGCAGCTGGACATCCCTGCAGACGGTTCTTCTCGCAGCTGGTCATCCCTGCCATTGAACATCCTACCCGATGTCGTTCTCATGATACTTTGTGGGGGATGTGAGAGAACCTTTTTTTTTGTATTTCAAGCTGAAATTCAGAGTCTGAATGTTCAGCTTGAGGGGGAGTGTTGGAAGTTATTGTAATAGTAGTGACTTGTCTAACACACTACTAGTAGTAGTGACTTGTCTAACACACTACTAGTAGTGACTTGTCTAACATTGTCTAACACACTTCTTTCATTATATATACAAGTTATGTCTCACATTGAGATATATAACTTTCCACCCTAATATTCTACTTCTAGTCTTATAATAATAATTTATGCATATATTTTGGTAGAAAATTATGTAGAAGCATGTCTTTTTAGTTTAGTGTTTCTTAACATATATTTTGATAACATTCATAGTTTAATAATCTTAATTAAGTTTCGGCAGTATTAAATCTCTATTATCTGGTACCACTACTATTCATTGCTTATCCCATGTGTGTATGTGGTATCTCACAATGACTCGTGTGCAAGCCAATTAGACTAACTAAGAGTTTTTTTTGGGGGGGTAACTGAGTAAAGGCTCTATAATGCCAGGTTGATTGTCATAGCTATCATAAAAGCAAATTTAGGTAGGCATTTTAATATTCTTTGAGATGGTTGAATATTGACTTTGGACAAAACCACTTATAGTGTTTACTGTCACATAGTTTCTACCACAAAAGTCCAAAAAGCCTTGGCAGCGGTTTCACAGAGTGCAGAGCGTGAATTTCAGTATTGGAAAGCATGGATTAGACACGTTTTCACAAATAGAGCGACAAAGGGAGACTTGAGGGCAGAAGTGTAACCCCATCTAAGCGCTTTAGGTTGCTAGGGTCAAGCCCAGTCTCATCAAATGTGTAGGGCCCATCGTTGGGATGAGAAGACTCATCCCTCTTTTCCTTAGCTCTCAAGTTTGGAAAAGGTTGTGGCTAGCAGTTCGACTATTCAATGTTGACTACAATTCCTCAACAACTCCAACTATGTTTTTTTTTTCGATAAGTAATAATTTATTAATAAATGATAGCAGCATTCCTCAACAACTCCAACTATCTTCTCTATCGCGTGATTATGAACAAACGATAAAAACGGAGAATCTACACTCACGTAGGAGGTGGACCTCTGTTGAGTACACACATCACCCATGCTGCAAGTTTATGAGCTAAGAACTTCAGCTCTCTAGAAGAAAATACAGCAGACATGCAAAACAAAATTCATAATACACCTAACATTTGAGATTCATAAGCCAATTCACAACCTCCTTTACATCATCAAGTATCAAACTGGACATAAGGCCAAGAAGATTAATGTGGTACTTTCGAAGGATCAAAAATTTAGAATGTATGACTGTGTAGGGAGCAATGGGGTTTACAAACCTGAATTTTCAAAACGTGACGGGGTCATTTGTGATCGGAACATAATTGTAATGATGGAAGTCGTTTCGTTAAAAATGTTACCGTTAGTATCTTGTTTATTTTAGCTCTTTCAGAAGCTGCTACACAACCAAAGGAACGTGACGGGGTCTACGTAGTAATCTTTTGATTAATAGAAAATGTCATGTGTGAGAAGAAACTAATGAAATTTTGATATCTTTGTCGTTTACTTGAGATTCATCTTTTGCAGAACACAAAAGCTTTGAGTAATCAAACTTGACTCACAGGTTTCAAAGATAACCAAGTGAAAAACCTCTTACCAAAGTTTCAATCGCATGCATCCAACCTACCTTTGTTTTCAATCTAACCCCATGGTTTAAAAAAGTATTGACACCATCGTTAGAACCCAGGCCACATTCCCACAGCCCATACTTATATATCTTATTGTCAACAACAGCTTGCTGCCCACTTTATTGTAATAGGTAAGCCACCTATATGCCCGCAGCCCACCTCACCTCAGCGGATAAACCAGTATGCTCAAGTTTCTGTTTCAATTTTTTTCCAGAAGACACAAAGGTGAAGAACAAAACAATCGGTTGTCTTATGGACCAAGCTGATAGTATTGAAGGGAGGCTTGGCACAATTAATAACATTTTGGTTATCAGCATGTGCCAGAACATCGCAAACTTGCGTGGGTGACAACTCGAGGATTTCACTTGGTGGAATGGTTTCTCAAACACCACCTTCACCAAAATTAAGGCCAAGTTCCTACCTAGGGTTTTTTAAGCTTCCTTCTTCCAGTTTACTTAATTACTTGCTATCAGTCCCAGGTTCGAATAATTTTCAATTTCCTTCAGTATTAATCGAAATTTTCTATTTTCAGAAGAAAGTTGCTAGGAATTTAATTTGGCAGGTGAGGAACTTGGATACTTTGGTTAGAAAATACAAATTGCATGACTTATCGCTGTCAGACGTAAATTTATTTTTCCCTAACAACAAGATGATAAAGATAGAAGTTTTCATTTCATACTGATTGGGAGGAAATTTGGCCGTTATAGACTAATATATTGTTCTTGTCCCTCTTATTCTTTATAGTTTTGGACATACGCCAGTCTATGGAGGTAACTACTAATTAATCAGCATGTTCCATGTGCAGATACAAAACGACATCATATTCTAACAAGGGAATGCAAAAGCATGTAAGCGTACAAAAATAATCTATGATTCTGACATCTAGTCGAGTATCATTGTAGTACTTACCTCTGTGATTAAACTCACAGCCAGACCTCCCCTTCCAGCTCTTGCAGTACGCCCCACTCGATGAACATAGTCCCGAGGATAACTACAATGAATAGGAAACACATGTTTGATCACAAACTTATGCTCTTCGTCGTATGCAAGTTATGCAAATGTGCAGTAGTTTTAAGCAAGATTGAGATGACTATGAGAAATGAGAACCTTGGAATATCGTAGTTGATGACAAGATCCACAGTCGGAATATCTAAACCACGACTGGCTACATCTGTGGCCAGCAACACAGGTACCCGACCAGACTTGAACTGGTTAAGTGCCGAAAGTCTCAATGCCTGGGACTTGTGTGAGTGTAGAGCTGCCGCTGATAGATCAAGCTCTTCCAATAACAAACCCAGAAAATGACAATTCCTGGATCCAAATTTGAGGTTGAGCATACTTATAACAAAAATTGACATCTAACCAGTTCCTATTCCTTACATACATATAATAAACATTGTAGCCAACTGCCAAAACTTACTCATTCCAGATACTAGAAAGAACATTTTTTTTTTCAACAAGCATATATTTAGCTTACAAAAATATGAAGGGGACATTTGGAAACATTTAAAAATGCATGTTGGAAAAGTTATATTGCCACCTTTGTGTAAGCCCTGTTGCCTGTCTTATGTCTTATAGCCATTGGCACATCTATAATTCATTATTAAATAAGAAAAAAAATCACGACCAATTTCCCCTTTCTGCCATTAAATTTTAAAAACGATGTTGTAGGAACTCAGCCAGCTATCACATTGGTGTTTCTGTTGGATTCTTGAGCACAAGCATTGAACATAATTCAAGTTGAGGAGAAGCTTAATGAATCCAACTGAAAATTCCCAAGTTGTAGAAAAGATATGATGATGAAGTAAAAAGGCTTTCTAGTGGAAACAAAGAAAGTAAACCAGAGTGTTCTGGCTGCCAACATACCCATATGAATAATCTTGGGATCAAGTCTTTAAGGGCATACATGCACCTTTATATATTTACAAAGGAACCTTAAGGAGGTAGAGGTTCCACGTTGGAATTGATCTCTCTTCCTAATCGGTTTCTCTTAAGTCTAATGAAACTGAAACTATGGCTCGGCAAAATGCCTTGACGGAAACAGTTGCTGAATTCCAGGTGCTTGGTTCGACATAAGATAGTGGTCCCCATTGGAAAATCTAATCCAAAGCTCAGCAATTTGTACGAGTTCAGAACTGACGGAAACAGATGGAAATCTCACATATTAACTGTTTTAGCCTTGTATTCTCTCTTTCTCTCTCCTCTCATCTCTGAATTCAAGATTTTTTTTCTTCCTAACAACCAAGCACGTTAATAATAATTTCTGTAAATTGTATGTAAAACAAAATTTACAAAATTCTTTGCTAAGAGTTATTCCTTAACAAGCACAGTATATTGCATATGTATTTCAGGAACCAAATTTTGAAAACCTCTTTGAATTAAGTATCATTACGAGAATTGTACTTAATAGAAAGGATCAATAATAAAAAATAGAAAAATGGCTATAACTCTTGTACAATAACTCGGTTTGGGACGAACGTATGTCTAAAGGATTGGCTCCAAAAGTACTATATCCTGGATAACGAATGTCATTAAACCACACTTTGGGGTTGACGCGGGTGGGCAGTTAAAATCAAATTAAATCACCGATTATTCCCCGATTAATCACTACTTGGAGGTTGTCCGACTAGTAAAATGGCAATTAGCAGATTTTAACTCGCCAGTGATTATTTATTTGGTGTAGTCACCCAAATAGTTCGATAAATTACCCATTGTGTCCAAGTACTGATTAATCGGTGGCAAGGTACTGGGAAAAAACACTTCTCCTTCCTTACCTTTCTATTTTTTTCTTGACAAACATAACTAAGGGTAAATGGCTGTAGCTCTCTCTGTCATAATTAAGCTTAAATTGGCCAAATTTGTAGAGTAGATGTCTTCTATCAATAATTTTGAAACATTCTATCAAAGAAAGAAGAAACAAAAAGATCGAAAAGAGAGAACATAGGTTAAACTGGGATATTAATCTTAGAATCCACTTAAGATGTATAAGAGAAGACCTCAGTTTGCAGTATTATACAAGAGATAATATTAAAAATGAAGGATAGATGTAAATATATACATAAAAATAATGTTTTGCAGTATCCGACTAAACCCCCGATTATATTCCGCCTTGTCGGTTAATCATTAATAGCCCTTAAGATGATTAGCTCTCAAAACCGATTTTTAACTGCTCAATATGCAGGCCCGCGTATTGAGAGCATGCATTTTACAATAATCTGTCACAACCAGGTGGCGTATGAATTGCCTCGTCCTTGACGAGGGTGGCGTGTAGTACAAAAAACAAGTAATTTTTACTATGAATTTTTCGACATTCAATTCAACCCTTTTGGATGACAGCCTTTGGAAATTCTGAGGATGTTTAAGTTTACCAAAGTAAATAAACCCTTCTCTATCAAAATTCATGATCCACGGGAGTTCGAAACTAGTTTAGAAGGTTTTTGGAGATCGTCTTTTATTTTCAACTTGGTGTTTTCTTCAAACTAGATTGTTTGTCATCTACAATATTGATTATTTTATTGTTCTCTAAGGTCAAAACTGTAATCTTCTCTATATTGTATTCTTCAGCATTTGAAGAACTAGTAAGTTAAAGTTTAGAGAAGATATTCCCAAATAACTCTTTCAAAGACCTTGACTGATAAAGTGCATGTGATTGAAGTTGAAATTAACCTGCTTTCCGAGGTCTAGGGGGGTACCCACTCTTTGGGCTTCCTACTACACCCACAGACGCTTAGTGGTTTGTGGCCTCAACCTGTGCTTTCTAAACCCCATTTTCTTATCTAACCTCTAATGCATTATTCAGACTAGCCTCACAACCCAGTTGTTTCCTGTTTTTAATTTAGGCAGAATGTCCTCAACTGCCACTCCTATATCTCTAGCCTGGCCATTTTTATTTTGACGTCATTTAAGCCATCCAGTCAATTCAGTTCCATTTTAACCAAGTCTACCTACTTGTAATAATCATAGCATTTGTATGTTGACCCAAGGTGCAAGAGAGAATCTATTGACAAGGAAATTTAGGATGGCTACAAGTAAAAATAATAATCCACTCAAAGACCAGATGAAAATGTGCCTCCATAGAAAATATAACCCAAACAATAGATAAAACTTTTTATCCTAACTGCAATACCATCTCCTTTTTGCATTAGCGTGTGTTTCAACAATAAAACAAAGGAACAGAAACTCAATGTAGAAAAGTGTAAATATAATTAGTAGACAGAGTCACAAACTCACAATATAAGAAAAGAAAACAATATAATGTCCATGAAACTACAAATTCAAAACACAATATCCATACCTGACTTTGGAAACAAACACAATTGCAGAGCGAATGCCCATATCCTCCATTTTTGACAAAATATGCAACAGATAAACATATTTTATTCTCTCCGGAACAAATAGGTATTGTTGCTTCAGTGAGTCAACTGTTCTAAATCCCTCATATGCCTGATAAAAGTATGCCTTATTTGCAGAAACCTCAAGTAAAGTTTGTAGGTCACTAGTCATCGTAGCTGAAAATAGAAGAGTTTGGCGATTTTTGGGGAGGCAGTCAAAAATCACTTTCAGCTCTTCTTCGAAATTAACATCCATAACTCTATCGGCCTCATCCAAAACTAGAAACTACAAAAAAAAAGGACTAAGAACAATAAACTTTCCATTTAGGTCATAACAGGTGACACACACACACTAATATAACGACGACAGGGGTAGACAGTTGAATACCTTGGTCTTTTTGAAGACTGCTTGAATCTCTGGATTTTGCTGAATAAGTTTATTAATTCTACCTGGAGTAGCAATAACAAGATGAGGACGTTGCATCAAAGTCTGTGCTTGATTAAGAAAATCCATTCCACCAACAATAACAGCACAACGTAAATTTAAACATGATCCAAGTGCCCTAAATTGTTCAGCCAATTGAAAAGCCAATTCTGTTGTGGGAGTAATGAGCAATGTAAAAACCCCATAAGGATTTTCAGCTAATTTATGCAATATGGGTAAAGCAAAAGCAGCAGTTTTTCCACTACCTGTTTGTGCTAAACCTAAAACATCTTTACCAGCTAGAATTTCAGGAATACAATTTTGTTGAATTGGTGTTGGTTTATTAATTCCAAGTTGTTTACAAGTTTGAAGTAGACATTCTGCAAGACCTAGTTGTGAGAATTCATGATGATTGTTTGAGTTTGTGTCGAATGATTTGTCACAAGAATTGATAGTAGGGTTTAAAGGAGGTTTAGGTTTAGGTTTAAACTTGTTTCTTGAAAAAAGTTGAAAATTTTGGACAATTGGGGTTTCTACTTCTTCTTCTCCCATTTCCAGAAGAAAGAAAGAGAGAGAGAGACAAAATTTGATTAGGCCGCCTAAAAAGCCCTAAAAGTAAAATATATATATGCTATTAGTCAATTAGTAGATCTGAGTTTGTCATTCATTTATAAAATGGGACTATGTGAATCGATCAGATCATTCATTATCTAGTAATTGTGCTTATTGGTTTTGTATTTTTGTAAGTTTATTTTGGTGGTCTTAACCAATTCCAATCAACACTTATATCTGGGAAATTTGGACTTAACCCCCCCCCACCCCCCCCCCCCCCCCCACCTATAGTCGAAAAGTTGGACTTACCACCCTGCCGTTTGTCTCCATCCAATTTTTTATCCATTGTCGATTTTTTCTTACCTAAATACCCCTCTGACTAAACACCCTGAAACTTGAAGATAGATTTTTTTTTTGTTTGTTTCAATTTCAAACTTGGGGTTTTAATGTGTGATGGTTGTACTATGATTTCAAAGCTATTGTTAGGGTATTTGGGTTTGGATTTTAATTGGAGTTTGAACTTAAGGTTTTACTTTTGGTTTATCAAGTTGAGATTTCGAAGTTTGTTGAGATTTTTTGAGTTTAGGTTTAATGTTGGAGTTTCAAGCATGAGGATATAACTATTTCATTTTAATTTTGTGTTATCAAAGTGAAATTTAGAAGTTCTTTCGATTCAATTTTTTCTATGTGTGAAGAAGAAGAAGAAGAAGAAGGGTATTTAGGTAAAAAGAATTAATCATTAGATGGAAAACTTAATGGAGCCTGATGATTATAACTTTGTTCATACCTATATTAATAGTTAATTCTCGTTTTCATTGCAAGCTCCTCCTGAACAGTTCACAGTTGTTATATTAGTTGCTTAGTTCTCTACTTCTCTATTACACTAGGTAAAATGGCATGCTTTCGTCGCTAAGCTATATAAATCATCCTCTATGCGATGAACTACCACATGTATGTGAGTTTTCTTAGTCTACTGATGATAGCACATGGAGTTAGTGGTGATTATTATTTGTTTGTATTTCAATTCTAGTTAACATACACGAATTTAACAACTAGAATGGCAGTTTCATGCTAGATTGAACAACTATTTATATATAGTCCAAAATTGTGTAGTGCAGTATTGTGTGTTCAATATTTTGAATTGCTAACTAGGGCCGCTTCCAATCCATCATTTTACCTCTGCTACTTGATAGTTGGTGCTTGAAATTTTGTTTATTTTGATTGTGGTGTTCAAGTGTTTGTTTTAGAATAATGTGATCTAAAGTTTCCATGGATTTATGTAATTTAGAAGTTGATTCATATTCAATAGTATTGACTAGATGGTAACTGGCAGTAATGTGGTCAAATGGTTTTAGCTATATATATTGTTCAATAGTATATTTGTTTGCTGTGTATTAATCAACTTTGGTGGTTGTAATTTAGAATGCAGACGGAGGAGGAAAAACGTAAGCTAGTTGCGGCATTAGTTGTTATTGTAGCTGTTTATTGTTTGATGATGATATATGAGGGTGTTCGGGAATATGATAGCTCAGATAGTGAACCACCTCCATCTAAGCGTAGGAAGTCACGCATTGGTGCACAAAGGATGGCTTATGCAAAGTATGCCAAGGGCATGGTGGAAGCTATCAAGTGCCTTGCTGAGTCCTTTTCAGGTCCGAGGATAAAAGATGCAATAGCTACACTCAAGAAGGTAACAGGAGAGGACAAAGAGTTGTTCATGAAAGGGCTAGACTTGTTCGGAGAGAATAACCAGCTAGCAGAGGTCTTCCTTGTTTTGGATGATGATATGAAATTGAAATGGTTGGAGAGGAAGCTTGGCATCGCACATCCAGATAGTTGAGTTCTTCACTTGCATGGGTGGTTAACTGGTTACGCCCCAAGACTGGCTTTTTTTTTATTTCCCTTTTGTTGAGTATTAACTTTTTTATTGGGGATTATTTTGGCTTATAGCTACTATGTTGAACATGATTTTATATCTGTTTTTAGTAATATGAAACTACTTGTCGTCAATAGTATTCAGATTCGCCAGAACAGTTCAGTAGTAAAATGAGACTCAATTCAAAAAATGCTAAAGGTTGAATGGTGATGGCTATGTAATTCGGCATCAGGGCATGCCCTAGGTGCCTATGCTGGGTATTGAAGCTCCCTGCGATTACTTGCATTGAACTCCAGGCTATAGATGAAGGTAAAGGTGGATGCAAATGAACTTGTATATACCAGTTTCATAATCTGTACTTTTGTACTTCTGGCGAGCTACAGGGCCACTACCTCTTGGAGACGCACGCTACTGAGGAATACTAAGCAGGCATTATGAATGATTTTAAAAATTGTCTAAGTAAATATGTTTTATAGGGAGACATGGCCGCACATTGTCTTGCTTCTTTTATTACCAGTTTAGACAACTGCTTCTTTTTGTTTTCAATTCACAAGGCACATTCTATTCACTACTACAATTTTTTCTAATAATAGCCAAAAAAAACAGAGGAAGAAGCACTCAAACAAAATGTTGTTCACAACCAAAATCACCAACTTCTTATCACCAATAACAATGATGTAGGACATAGTAGGAGTTCTATTTTATTTCTAAGTTTCAAGTAGGTTCTAGAATATGCTATTTTAGGTCTAAGTCATATTATATTGGGAGTTAGTATATTTTTAGAAGTCGTTTTAGTTTAGAAGTCTTTTACTTGTTAAACAAGTTTCTTGCTCTATAAAAGAAGCTCTAGGTTATTGTAATAGTTAGGTTGATTATTATTGAATTGAATAGAAGAATTGCTTCTTGAGTTATCCTTGTTTTCTTGCTAGATTATTCATCTTTTCCTTCTTTTTACTTGGTGGATTCCAAGCTTCACGTTCGTCTAGGTTCCTAACCCTATCTTCTCATCTTCTTTGAGAGATTCTTATCTCTTTCTTCTAAGTTCTACATTAAGTGGTATCAAGAGCCTCACTTTCTAGATCCTTATCTAGAAAGCGGTCCGTCCTCACCTTCCGTTCAAGCAGTTTTTGTCCATCTAGATTCAGGAAATTCATCATCTTTGCAGGCTTGTCCAAGACAGAATACTTTGAACCAGTGTACTTGCTATAGCTTGTTGGAAAGATCTGTGAGTATTTTTTCTAACCCAATCTACGGTTTACAATTCGGAATTTTGAGCAGGGAGATACACACGTTCTACTAAAAGGTGTCGAATCAGGTTTTTTCTGCAACAACACTTTTCTTAAGATTCAATGGCACCTAATCAACAAGATTTTGTTTCAAAGAAAGATTTTGATGCAGCAATCAATTCCTTTAAAGAAAGTCAGACTTTGATGCAAGCTACCATGAAAACAGAGTTGAAAACTTGCATGATTCATTGAAAGATTCCATTGATCAACTCACCCGCCAAATTTCTCAACTTCTCAAAGGTCAGGACAAGATAGATGAAAATATTCCGGTATCTACATCCAATATTCCAACCACCAACATCCCTCTTCCCTCTACACCTATGGTTTCCTCCACCATCCAACCAATTTCGTATTTTTCTAAGCATGTTCTTCAAACCCCTATAGATTCCATTCGTCTCACCCACACCAAAACCCCTCAACATGGATCTTTTCTTAACCAACATGTTTCTGATGATGAGGATGACGTTAATATTTGTGAATATGTGAATCCGCGTCGATATCCGCATCTTCGAAATCAAAACCAAAGGTATGTTGACGATGATAGGTTTTGTGATAAAAGTGAGTACAAGCTCAAGGTTGATCTTCCAACTTTTAATGGAAATTTGCATATCGAAGATTTTCTTGATTGGCTTCATGATGTCGAAACTTTCTTCGATTTTACGGATATTATGGAAGAAAAAAAGACCAAACTTGTAGCTTACAAACTGAATGGAGCAACAGCTGCTTGGTGGGATCAACTTCAACATCAACGATCTAGGACTAATAAGAAACCAATTCGCTCTTGGTCAAAGATGAAACAACTTTTGAAAGCTCAGTTTTTGCCTACTGATTATGATCAACTTCTTTACCAAGAACTTCAAGCTTGCCATCAACGAGATCGATCTGTGGATGATTATGCTTCGGAATTCAATCGCCTTATATATCGTAATGATCTTCATGAAACAGATTCTCAACTTGTTGCAAAGTTTTGTTATGGTTTAAGGGAGGATATTCAAGAACGCTTCACCAACGTTGTCTACACTTTACAAGAGGCAACCCAACAAGCAAGGAGAATTGAGAGACAGTTAGCACGACGTCAATCTTTGCACTCTTCTGCTAATAATTATTCTCCATCTCCATCTTTTCATCCTCCAACTAAGGTAAATTCTGATGGTCTTCTTCCCACCCCTCCAGCTGGTTTACTACCATCACCATCATATATTAAACCTTCGTCTTCGTTTAGTAAACCATCCACCACAATAGCACCGAAACCCAATGGTGCGCCTTCACCAAAACAATCTCATGTTCCCGCAAAAACAAATCCATATGGTAAACCTGATCTTGGTAAGTGTTTTAAGTGTTTGCAACCTGGACATAAGCAACATGAATGCCCTCTTCGCACTCAACAACTTAATCTTATCAATCAAGAGCATGGCGACTATAATGAAGAAGAAGATGAAATCATATATGGTGATGAAGAAGGCGGTGAAGTTTTGGGTTTCGACTAAACTCGAGGACGAGTTCATTTTTCAAAGCAGAGGAGACTGATGTAGGACATAGTAGGAGTTACTATTTTATTTCTAAGTTTCAAGTAGGTTCTAGAATATGTTATTTTAGGTCTAAGTCATATTATATTGGGAGTTAATATATTTTTAGAAGTCGTTTTAGTTTAGAAGTCTTTTACTTGTTAAACAAGCTTCTTACTCTATAAAAGAAGTTCTAGGTTATTGTAATAGTTAGGTTGATTATTATTGAATTGAATAGAAGAATTGCTTCTTGAGTTATCATTGTTTTCTTGCTAGATTATTCATCTTTTCCTTCTTTTTACTTGGTAGATTCCAAGCTTCACGTTCGTCTAGGTTCCTAACCCTATCTTCTCATCTTCTTTGAGAGATTCTTATTTCTTTCTTCTAAGTTCTACATTAAACAAACAACAAAATCGTTTGATAACAATTGGTTTTTTTACAGGGTTATTGATATAAAGTCGTCAAGTAACATAAATACATTGAAACACCAAAATAATTGAGTTGTTAATTGTGGAGAAGTAACATAAATACATTGAAACACCAAAATAATTGAGTTGTTAATTGTGGAGACATAACAGAGATGAAAATGGTGATTTTGAAGTGTTTAATTTTGAATCAAATACAATATAAAGAGACTCCATCAAAATTTGCATTACAATACTCCATAGTTAGGAAAACAATTTAACCATGGACTAAATGTCTGAGTTACATGCCTTCATCACTAGGTTAATAATAGCAGCTCTCATTTAGACCCTTTGCTTATGTATTTTTGGCCAAATCATGAAATCATGGATAAGTTCCTAACTTCAGAGTTCAGATGCCATGGGCACATTGTACTATAACCAAAAATGGGGAAATAGAAAATTCTGAAGAAATAGCCACATGGATATCATTTATTGATCTTGAGCAAAAGCATTTTACAAATAATGAAAAAAAAGCCACAGACACAGAAAAAGATGCAGGATCTTGCCCCATTCCTTTTTCCATGGAAAGAGAAAACTTATAGATCAAAAATGGCAAAAAAAATTTACAGACTTCCCAGATTTACTAGTAGGGAAGACTTTGCTGATTAAGGAGATATATTGTACAGTGCCACCCAGGTATGAAAGATAGTACAAGGGGGGTAAACAAAAGAATCATTGGAGGGCGGCCGATACAGGGGACGATACATTTACTACTAAAACCAAGAAACTTGGATGGATATAATTATGTGCTATTTTGAGAAAACCAAGCCCAAACTCCTAAGTATTATTCCTGAGAAGCAGATGAATGGCTGTACCTCATGCTGTCTCATGAACGATATGCTGCAAGTCTGCAACATTGGTACACTCAGCCATTACCCAATGACATCAGTCAACCACTCAACCCAGGAACGACCAATTGTGAAATTGCTTGTTTCCAGAAGAAAAAAAAGTTGCTTGAAGAGGCTTGAAGGCAGAATGATCTGTCTTTCTTCTCTTGCTCATCTAGTCTCTGAGAACACTTTCTATATACAAATTGTCACCCAGTGTTCCCTGCAACCTCTGCAGCTCGCTGTCTCATCATCTCCATCACTGCAGCTCTTCGTCGAGAATCAGATTGCTGTTGCAATCTTCGTAAATGTTCCTTAAGATCCCTAGAGAATAACATACAAACCAAATTAAAAACCTGTTGTGAGGCCAAAAGGAATACAATGCAGAGACATAATCCTCATTTACTCACTTGCAGCGCGGTACATGGCATTCTGATTCTTTACAAGCCCGAGCATGCAGCTGAAGTATATACCACATTTTCTTGCAGAGAACACAACCTCCAGAAGCACGAACTCTGCATTGCATGCCATGGCGGAAAAGTCCTTTGACCCTACGACAGTTCGGGTAAGGGCAATGTGGATAGCGACATTGAGAAGCATGCACCAGAAGATCAAGCATTTTCCTAAGCTGCATTAGATGATCACAGAGATGATGTTAGAACTTACAAAAATGACCATGATTCATGGCAGCACAACTCCAACAATAATATGAAATTGACAGCTCACGAAGAGGCACAGATGTGTTGCATGGTTTCTCCCACCAAAGGTTTGATCAACCACAAGACTTAAACGAAAACACATCAGATATTAGTGCACGGATCAGCCATGAGATTTCAACTCACCATGTGGTGAACTACAACATGCTAAAGAGAGACCTTGGGGTATCAGTCACTTCACGATATTTTGGGGTATCCGGCTAGAACGGAACAAGATGCCTTTTCAAGGTGAGGTGCGAACTGTGACACATACTATTCTTGACATCAAACAATTTCTTCTGATGGTACAAGGGATGGGACGACATGTATTCTAGGAGTTGGAGCATGTAATCTTGTAAGCAATTTGTTATATTTCTATTCTCTTCTTTGAAGAGATCTCATCTCCTTGTAGTCTTGTATATTAGACTTATTTATTATGTATATGTGTATGTATTGAATGTTTACGTCAACAAAACACACACACACACACAAAAAAAATAATGGTTTAAGCCTTAATAGGGGTATGTTTTGCAAGAAAACCACCACCTCACTTAGCTCAGCATAAACAAACATTAATAAAGTAGGACTACCTTGTTTAGAGAGTATCGTGAGGGAAAGATTCTTGTAATCTTCATAATACATAATAGAAGATTTTTTTCTTCAAATTATGTCGTGTTCTTATATCTTTCTTTAATGCTATTTCACATTTAATACAACTTGTGGTAATTTGTAATGTATCACAAAAACACCAGAAGTTTATTAAGGTTAAAGACCAACGAAACCTCCTCATGGGCATTATCGTCGAGTTTGATTTGTAACCACTTCTAACCATATCCACTTTCTGTGTTCACAACCAAAATTTATATTGAAGTTCTGACACAGGCTCTCGTCCAAACCATACCCAAGGACATATTGTAGTTTATTGAATCTACAAGTTTAAAAGGTACAAAACAAAAGATAACAAGCAAGTGTGTTGTTTGTAGTCGTAAATGAATTAAAGAGTTTGACCAAACTCAATTCATACTTTGTTCGGTTAAGTGATGGGTGGAACAGTGGCCAAATTAAATCCATTTAGTTTTGTGTTGGGTGGAACTAGTTTCAAACTTCTTACTGGATTCAAAGCAAGTGAAATAGCTAGAAGACCTTTGGCCTACTTGCCTTTGACACGTGGAACAAAGGTCACATGTCAACATACGCCGTGTAGAAGGCAAAAGTAAACATATCCACAAGTCCACAACAACTAATTAAAATCAAAAGAAACTGTACCTGTGTAACACGTTTTTGTCGACCTTCCTTATTTTGTGCATCACGATCAGCCGTGGATGGATGATTTGTCAATTTATGAGGATGATCAACACCCCCATCCTTTTGGTAACAAGCATTGCATACATCATAATCAGGGCATGTTTCGCATCTCCATCCCTGACCTGTTTCAACATCATTACGACATACATTGCATGTTGTCACAAAAGCAGGTGCAGTTGGATTGTGTAGATGATATAAGACCATCATAGAGGAGTGCTTAGCCCGGCGTAGGGTATCATATTGATAATGGTTCCCTTGACAAAGACTCAGAAATGCCTGCCTGGTGTCAAAAAATTCACTCTCAAGAATATCATCTCTATCTTTAGTATCAACAGCCACATCCCTGACTTCAATCTGCATGCATATTTCCAATTATAAGCATCTTATCTATGACAACTTTGTAAAGGTTTTTCCTTTACCAAAATGATACTTCCTCACTCCACAAAGATACTCATTGAACCTAACAGTGTGCAGTTACGAATGGAAGAAAAAATAATTAAGGGTAGATAACTCACAGGATAAAGTGCATGTTTATCTCTGCTATTGACAGGGTGTCTATCTCTTTCTTGAATTGTCTGTTCTACATCATGGCACCTGCAAACAAAAAACAACCAAAAGAAAGCTGTTCGAGTCAGGAGATAGTGGAAGAATAAAAACTACGCAATCTGGCTGTTCATGAACTTATTCCAACTAATATTTTCAACGATATATAAGCTTTCCCATAGGATTCCTATGGCTTCAAAAACCACTTCTTTCACTCAGAGGTCACTTTTCATATAAATCCAGTACAAACAAAATTTTCCAGGAATATCAATGTCATCGAAAACCCAATTTTTAACAATTATGCATGTCTATGGCAGCCTAAGTACTTGGATTTCTCATAAACATGCGTAATGGGTTTATCACTTCATCCCACAAACTCCTTGCTTTTCCTCACCACACTTCTCATATAAATATCTATGTCATAGTAAACTCTAGAAACTACATCACCTCTCAAAGTTAGACAATACAAGGAAAACTAAGATAAAAGAAGAGTAACCCACATATGGGAGGTTATATGTTGTTTATTGTGCACCCGCAACATGGGAGATTAGTAAAGCACTAAAGCATGTGAATATTACAGATATACAGTATAGTGATGTGAAATTAGTGGCAGAAGCAACAAGACTATGATGTAGAGTCCATTACATCTTCCCAAGACAATAACACCCGACATAATACCACCACCCAACGGGAAAGACCCAGTACCTAAGATTACTTGGAAGTCAAGGACTCTACTGAGCCTGGCGAACCAGTTAGCAGCTTCGAAGTTTATAAATAATTTCTCACCTTTACTTTCTTTGCAACTTAATTTATGTTTGGGTACTTATTAGTAGGTATGAATATCAAAGGATAGTTGGCAGGGAATGCTTACTTCTCACATAGCTGAAAATTCCTGCACTTGTTGCAGACCCATCGAGTTCCGGATACCATAAGATTACAACAATGTGTGCATGCGTGCTGCAAATGTACCATAATAAAATCTTCCTTCATAGGAGATATGGTTTCACCAAGCTGTAAAATCATATTATTAACACACTAACATCAATACCTCACCAAAAAGATAAAAAGACAAAGTTGAAATGATGAATAATAAAAACAAAGGAATTAATTCTAAAGATATATAATGATGGATAATCAAACAACACTTCTAAATTAGTTTTGTTCAGTGCGCCCATGCCTAGGCTGTTCATGTGTTGTTCCTTACAATAGTTGCCAATGCCCACCCATGTGTGCGGTTAGGCCAGTGATATAAATATTTGATAAATGTGATTTTATAAAAAAAAAAAAAAATACTAATAATATAACTTATATTGATAGTCTTCTTTCTGGAATTAAATTCTAATCTAGATTATTAATGTCTTTCCACAATTTTTATCAATGTTTTGTTGTTTTTAAGTAATACTGACGTTAGTATCTTTGTTTCCCCATGTGTGTGGTTACACGTGATATTTATATTAGAACATCTGTGATTTCATTAGAAGAAAAAAAAGAAGCAAATGATATAACTCATATTGATAGTCTGCTTTCTGGAATAAAACTCTGATCTGGATTAATAATGTCCTTTCCACTATTTTAATCATTTTTATTGGCTTATTGCTACATTAATATCATTACTTTTATGGAAATTGTATTCCAGGCAGGGCATTTAATTTTTCTAGTTGACATGTTCGCCATATACATTTACTTCAGAGTTTAAGAGAAGAAAAATTTATTATATTGATGTTAATGATTCCAGTTGAAATGTCGACCATATGTACATTTCAGCGAAATAAATATATTTGCTAGCAGTTGTTGATGTTTTCAAGAGATGTCCCACTGACTCTTTTATGGTTTGGGGTTATAGAACCAAAACATCTATATATCTTGCAGTCTGTCGGGAGCAGTACTCCAAGACTCTTCTTCCTCCCTTTTCCTCACTCTTTGTTACCACACAACTCCATCTTCTTCTCCTTCTTTCCTCCGACGTATCTAAAATTAACATGCTATATATGTAACCTAGACACAAGAAAGGCACAAATTTGAAGGCCAAAAAGGTCACCAACTTACGTAAACAAAGCTGTAGGAAAAAAACTCTGCAGTCACACAACCCATAAATGTTTTATGTTTCATTAAAGATCATATAAATCCGAATAACTCCGAATCAAATCCAAACAAATTTGCACTTAAACCATAGGGTCTGTTTGATTCGTTGCAGGGGATTGATTTTTCGGAAAAGGAGAGGATATTGATGAAAGTTTGTGCGGGGTGCAAATGCGGGAAGAAGAGATGAAGGAAGAAGACTTCTCCTTTTTGCTTCTAACTTCATGTGAAATTCCAATTCCAACCTTCAAAATACTTTCCGGAAAATCAAACAACCCATTAATGTTAATCCATCCAAAGGGAACACATGAGGAGGAGTTAGAAAACATCAACTATCTCTCACACCTGCTTCAGAAGAATATATCTCAATGACAAAGATTACATAGATTGGATAATCCGTGATCTTTTGTAGCTCATGTGTAACTTCTAACTTCTTCTCCAAAACTACCATTATTTTCTCTTCTGTATCATATGTTGGAGATATTTTCAAATTTCAGACTTTCTATTTTGGGTGCAGCACTAATTAAGTAATTATTCTAAGTTTCCATCCTCTCATAATAGTGATTTAAGAAGTTCTCTATGTACATGGCTAAAACCATCATGAATGAATGGGAAATAAGGCAAGAAGGAATGTTGAAGATAGCTAGTTTCTGATTTTTGGTTACTATTATATAATGCTACTGATTTTGGATAACATGTATTTCTGGAAACTACTTTTAGTCAATTTTGCCTACATATGAGAAGGAAGAAACAACAATTGTATTCATATCACTTGATCATCCAGAAAGATTTCAATGTGTTTCTAGTAGGAGCTTTCTTTTCCTTATGGATTCCAGGTTTTATACCATTAGTTTTCCATAAATTTTAAGACTTAAGGACACCTGATTTTCACACTCTTCATTTTTCTAGTGCAAACAGTTTTTCTAGGAAAATAGATACTGTGAGAGTGTGTTCGAATCACAATACAGCTGAAGGGCTAAACCAGGGTATAATATCTATTCTTTATCTAATGCACTGAACATTTCATGGAAATAATATGAACAGAAACGAATAAATAAATAAAAATTATGAGAGCGCATAGATAAGAAATTTACTTTCTGCATCAGCAGGATATCTTTGGATGCATTTCCCGAGAGATCGGTATGACCAGCAGCTTTTAAAGCTCTTTTCGTAATGGTCTTTTTAGTTTTTCCTTTCTTATGTTGTTTCCTTCCATCTTCATCCTGAAGAAGTTGACTGATCATATCTTCAGCAGCACCAGGCCAATAATCACCATCAAAATAAGGCAGGCGGGCAGCAGTTACTTTAGCTTTACATTCACCAGTGGTGACAAAGAAATGATCGTATAAATTAGTGAGATCCACCACAATATTTTCCTTGGTAGCTTTTCGCAACATGGACAGATACCTGTGAGGGAAGACATTTGTGCATGCACAGCACAATTAAATACTTGGAGACATAAGGAAATATTTTTGCCATTTAATGGGGGAGATATCAAACTCACCATTCCCTCAGCTTATCAGATTTTGGTGTTTTCTGAATTTCAGGGTGGCAATATAAGATATAATCTTCACCCTTCAATGGTGGGCAAGCCCATATGTAACAGCTTGTGAAACCCCGAATCTTGCAATATTCAAGGTATCCTATCTGGAAGGGACAATAAAGCACAACATTAATACTTTTAATCTGGGAAACAAACTCAAAAGCAGAAGTTAGAGGACAAAAAGAAGATCAAAATCTGAAAAATATAAATTTTACTTATAGTGAATATTACAAATATTCTACAACTGAAAAAAAAAAAGGACGAAGAGTCCAAGTACCAGAATTTCATGGTAAACAAACGTACGAAGGGCCTCTCCACTAACAGTTCTAATCTCAGGTCTAAAGTATTTGACAGAATCCAGATATGAAAGATATACTCGTCGCTGGTTTGGAAACTGGCATTCTGATCCAAACTCTTGAACATACATGCCAAAAAGGCAAACTTCTACACCTTCAATATTCTGAAACAACAGGACAACCTGGGAAGAGCATTCCAACACTGATCAGCAGATATTATGTAAAACACAAAAGCAGTACACAAATCATTCTAGGTGAATCATTACTATTCTTTTAGAGGTTAACTACCAAATTAAAGTTCCGCAAAGACCAATAACATAATAAAAAGTTTAAATTCATTCCATAAATAATATCGATACGCTAAAGAGGTTAGAGACCAGTTTGTTGTTCACTGGGGACCACAGTTATACAATCATCTCGTAAACATAATAAGGGTAAAACCTGTGCACCTTGGATTTATACGGAAATTCTTTTGGGTAGTTTTCTTCTTGGAAAATCTCCAGAAAATGAGGCTTCACTTCCAATTTTTTGTCAACAGAGGAAACAACTCTGACAACAAGTGCTTCCGCTCCTGGAACCTGGTTTATTAACAGTAAGCTCGCATTAAAAATGAAAGTAGAATCACACTTGTACTCCTGGACCCAAAACATAAAGTGTAAACTATTGTTTATGTGTACAAGTATCTGCCACAGGAGATAAGTGTATTATAGGATGCTCTAATGAAAAGAAGTAAAAATAGCGTTTTTATTTTTCTTTTTATTAGTCCCCTTTTTCTGGTATTGAAATAATGGCTGATGGTGGTGAAGCATAACACGGGATCCAGATATCCCTACAGAATATAGCCTACACTTCAGTTGAGACCAAAATATATTGCTTATTCCACACAACTCTATGACATACATGCTAAGGAGAGGATTTTGCTGAATATCCGATGTAAAGAGTAATAATACTTTACTTCTAGACATAAGAAACTTAGTGTAATGGCTTGTGTACGCACATGGTCTGACAGTCAAAAATTGATAATTAGGTAGTGTTGTTTAATCTAACAGCTGTAAAAAGGAACAACGGGACGTGAATTAATACTCATTAAATTTCTCAAGAACATAATTAGTTAGCATTTGAAATAGCAGGGGATTATATAAATTAAGCTTAGGTATTCAAAATAGGATGGGCGACCACACATTCATGGTAGAGAACAGAAAATACACTCACTAAAATAACTATATTAACATTGTGACAATAAATTCTTCCTAAGGTACAGAACAAAGACTCCACTCGCAGCCAACTTATTCACTTCTCTCCCAATTGGCCAATTTTATCAAAAACTTCCTAACTAAACCGCTCAAGGTAATTGGAATAAGTTTGTACATGATCTGCCTCCTGGGCTTCTCAAAAAGCCATCCTAAGCACAGACAGTAATAGTCTATTGCATAACGAATTATAGTTATACCATACTAATGCTACTGGTGAATTTTCCATGGCATCTAGTTATGCAGCAACGAGAAAAACTTGACTTAAAACTATATGGAATAAATGAGATTGATGCAAACTAGTAGTTCCAAAGGATTCTTTCAATACCCGGCAAGTATTCAATGACTCATTACCTACAAAGGACAGGCTAATTTAGAGGAAAGTACTAAATACTTCACACTGTTGCTTTTGTAATGCCTCAAAAGAAAATCCCAGGCATCTATTTTTAAACTGCTCATATACAAGATCAATATGGCAGAAGATGAAGTAAATACTTGGTCTAGGAGCAGTTACAAACAATGTGAATAAAGAATGGATGAAACTTTTCAAGCTATGTGGGAAGAACTCAATGGAAGCTGAAATTTATAAGACACTCATCTGTGCCAACATACACTCTCTAGTAAGAGAAAAAGCAGCAGCAGTGCAGAACCTAATTACTGACTCACCCAGAGGGAGTCAGTTGAAACTTGGCCACCAGGGATGAGGAAGTCTTTTGGAGCTTAGATTTGGACACTAACTGCTGTAGCTGTCTGGTGGGGATCTGGAGTGTAGAAATGAACTAGTCTTCAAGGAGGTAAGACCACAGATAGAAAACGTAGTAGTCGATGCCAAGGCACATTGCTGGTATTGGTTACTAGGGTCTGAAGACAGGAAAGCTCATAGATTTGAGGAACTAATTACCAATTGAAATGGATTGATTCTGTCCAGACTCTAGACTATCTGAGATGCTTTTGAGGTTTGTATTTTGCCGTTTATTTATCTGGTTTTGAGGAGCTCCCTCACTTAACCTCTTTTTTAGCTGTATTGTAAACTTTCTACCAAAATCAATAAAAGTTTTATTCAGCTTAAAATAAAACATCGATCACTTTCACTTTAATACTTTTACTTAGTTATTTTTCCAAAGCATGTATTTGACCAAAACAGGAACATCAAAATCCTTTAGGCAAGTCCTTGTGGTAGTAATAAGACTTCGGGGTGAAATCAAATTGTAGAATAAATTAGCAAATAGACTTCACTATATGTTTTGGAATAATGTTGAAATTTTGTCATCATGCATATGGATATCAGCTATTAATGTTGAAATTTTCTGACAGATATCAGCTATTAATATTTATCCCTTGCCTTTATTCTCCTCAGAACTCATTTCTTTAATACTTACCAAAACATCTCACCATCTCATAACTCCCATAGCCCCAACCAACTTAATTATCTACAATTCCGATCTATTAAGCTTTAGACGCTAAAACTTACTTGGACCGGTAGAAGAGAATGGCAGTTGCCTATTTTAAACTGAAAATTCTATGTTAACCATTTTTACTTTTGATCTGCCATAATATAAACTACACATTTTTGGAAATATTCTTAATCACACCATCTAGCAAATCTTTTTAAACCGCCCACTGCTCCATACCCATACTCACTCCCGATTCACGCAGCTAAGCTGTTTCACAGATATATGCAAAATTCAAACATTGACATCACCACCAAATAAAAATGAAATACCTCTTCTAAATTCTTCCCCAAAAGCTTGGCCCTCTCTAGCCTCTCCTGCTTCAACCGCTTGAAAAGACGCTGCTCAATGTGGTCACTGAGGATTGTTCTTGGCAAATCTTTTGCACCAAGAACAGAACTCTGTGGTAAAGGCTTACGTTCTCCTCTTTCAATCTCGTCAATGCAACAATTAGGACAAGTATATTCAGCTTGCCCTCCATCATTTCTTCGACCATTAAAGAGAGCACATATTTGATGTTGCCAAGCTTCACATTTATCACACTGAACCCACTGTACATGTAGAAATTGAAATAAAGATGTAAAGATAATATACATGGACAACTGTACAGAAAGATTAACAAAACAGATAAAGTAGATAGACAAACCCATTCTTCAGTTTCTTCATCATTTCTCTTCTTTTCCATCCTTGCCTTTGGAATAGCGCTACCATCAATCTCAACAGTGTCTCCACGGGCCTCATTATAGCATGGAATGCAAAAGTAGTGCCGTGTATCACCACTTCCCACAGTATAAAACATTGCATTTCGCTTGATGCGAGCACCACATGGGGTGCAGTACATAGGAGGAGGTTCAAAAGCAAGCTTCTCAACGGCACACAACTGACAGGAATTCTCACTCATAGAGCGTTCCATGGCTTGGTTTTTTTCAGCCTTTGCTTTGCTCTGTTTTACAATGTAGGTGGAAATCAAATTCAGGCGACATGGTCATATTAAAAAATTGAAGACAAGTTACCCCAACATTTATACTGAAATAAAACTCTTCATTATGTTCCTAAGAAATATCTTCATTTTTTTCAAATATAAAAGCAGACAGATTGAAAAATGAAACTTTGCACAATCAGCTGTAAAAATGGCTTGCCCTTGATTATACAGCCTATTAGAGCACAAGCCTTTAGAAGGAAAATATTAAAATATAGAAAAAGTTTTAGCTTACATATTCACATTTAACTCAAAGTTCTATTTACGTAACTCTATTTGCATACATTATGTTGAATACTAACCTGACCAACCCACTTTCTCAGACCAGTAATATGCTCTCGTATTTGCTCCGGAGTGAAGAGTTCAGTCAACGATACAGCCTTTATTTTTGGCTTTCCCGATTTCGTTCCAGTGACATGCTCAGAAGGCAGTTTTGTGGTTTCTTGCTTTGTCTCCTGCTTAACCAAGTCAATCTCTTTCTCAACTACCACCACCTCTTGCTTAACAAGACCAGGAAACTCATTCGGATAAATAAGTTCAACATCAAGACTCGTGTTGTAGCTATCCACAGATTCAAGTTTTCTATCCTCGCTATCATTAGGTTGTCTAAGAGGTGGTTCAGTTTTCATTTCCAATACCTCATGTTTAACAGAAATAGGAATGCCAACTGCCTGGTGTACATGGTTGGGAGTATCCTGAGAAACATGAGATATGTTCATCCCAGGAACAGAAACTGGAACATTTTCACTTTTGGCCATAAATGGTGTGGAAAAATGCTCTGTCTTCATGCGTTTTAATGACGATTGCACATCTTCTGAAGTTCTAACCACTGATTGATCAGTCTTTGAAGCTAATCTAACAGCACCTTTAACATCAAGGGATTTCCAGGATGCACTCATGGAACTCAGTAACCCAGTATCAGATGAAGGACGATGACGTGCTTTATGCAACTCTAGATAACCGTTAACTGGAACACAAACAGGACAACTTATCCAGCGGCAATTCTTATGATGATCAACCAGAATCTTGGTACTAACACAACGAGGATATGAACATTGCTCTAACTTGCAGATTTTTATATGCTTCCACAGCTTCTGCATAGATAGGCAATTAACTTCTTGGCATTTCCCTTCAGGAGCCGAACATCCACGAGCATGGATCAAGAACAACAACCATCTTCGTTGATTAAGAAATTGTTGTTCACAGGTCAAAACTCCACGTCCACAGTTTGCACCACTTGAATTTTGTGGCACTGTAGTACTGCTTGCAGCTGCAGTTTGAGCAGAAACAGATCCTTCAGAGAATACATGAGGTCTCTGAGCTTCATCCGATACTGCTATTCGTTGACAAAATACTTCTTGGATATTTGGCTCATGCAATGATTGTTCCCGAATATGAGACTTCTCTTTCAGTTCAGAATGCCAAATGCCCTGAAGTAGTCCTGGTTCAGGTGTAACACAGTTAATTTTATTTTGGGACTCCATAAACTGTTGATGAGGATGCAACTGTTGCATATGCACGGAGGTCTGTAATGATGAGTTGAAGTCTTGAGTTCCAGATGGTTGGCAAAGCATGCGACCAACTCTCGACTGGTCTGCAGCATCAATGTTCTGCTGCAATTGATTTTGCAGGTCAGATAATTGGAACTGTTCAGAATTCTGTGCATGCATATCATGGGATTCCATTTGATGCTCAGACATTACTTGACTACCCACGTTCGATGCTGGTCGAGACTGCCTGGATGCATCACTTTTCATTTTCAACATAAGTTGTTGGTGCTGTGGACTTAGCTGCTTTTTTTTATGTTGTAGTTGAACAAATTGTTGCTGGGATTGATGATCATTTTGCTGAAACTTCTGCAGCTCTTGCTGAGAAACATGAGGCCCTTGAAATGCCATTTTTGACGAAGGATCCAACATCTGAGGCTTCATATGTGTTGTCTGTTTTGATGCCTGCATATTAGGTTGACTGGATATCAAAGAAGAATTATTCTTCTGTTTAGGTTGCATGTTTCCGTTACTAATATTCTGGTTATTCATCAGAGATCCCATACTTGTTCCAGTTCCATATAAGTTTCCTGAACCAGAGAGATCTCCCATGTTCATTCCATAATCATTGCCTGCAATATAAGTCAATTGAGAGAAGAAAAAGATAAAGATAGAAACAAATTCCCTAGCATTACTTGGTGTTGATAAAAAAGGCCGATAAGTATAAGGAAGTTACCATATTGTGATGTCGTCAAATAGCCATCAGATACTGAGGGCCCATTTAATTGCATGTCATTGCCAATCAACCCCGATCCACCATTCATATCCCCACTGGGAAAGCCATAAGAAGGAAGATTCTGCTGCAAGTTAGATCTCATTCCAACATTAACTTGGCCTCCAAAGCTTGGCAGTATCCGATTGTTTTGACTATCAATATATTTCTTTTGTTGCAGGTATGATCCCATTGTCGATTCAGCACTAGAAAACCCACCACCAGTATAAGAAGGTTCAGACTTTACAGAAGACTGGAAATTATTCAACCCCGGTGTAGGAATCATTTGGCTTGCACTTCTTTGCGTAAACCCTGATGCCATATTGTTTCCCCCAGAGCCAAGGGAGACATGAGCAGGTGATTGCTGATATCCATTAGACAATGCTCCTACAAGTGTAAACGCCGTTTATTAAGACAAAATGATCTAGAAACATAAGTCTATTTACCAGAAGGTTAAACATACCATCAGATGTGTGGAAGGAACCACCATACAATCCAGAAGATGACCCATTGGCATTTGGCAGCAAACTTCCGTTGTTGACAGTATTAGGCACCAAGTTATTATAACCACTTGTAGCATTTACAGAATTGTCCAGAGAAGATGGAACTGTCATGTTCATGTTCCCACTATGTGAAATACCAGGGGTTGGTATCATAGTACTTATGGAGGAAGAAGAATGGAGGTGGGGTAAGTGTTGGCTATGATTAGAAGAAGGTAAACGCTTGATCAATGCATGCAAACGCTGATCGAAAGTATCCATGTTCATAAACTCCTCCTAATGATAAAGAAATAGTTGGAGTCATAACAAATACCAAATGATATTGTTAAGCAGAAGTGAAATTACTGATTAAAGCCTAAGAAATTCATAAACATAAAGGAAAATATTTCTTGAAGAAGTGAGCCAGACATTGGGGTAATGGCAAAAAATATCAGAAATGTTTATAAATTAAAATGTTAAACACACACACACACACACACACACAAAAACATGATCCACCCAAACCCAAAATGTAAACTCAAGAGACCAGACCATTGTTGTAGCACTTTTGAACAGACACTCCTCCAAGCGCTTTATAATATCTCTCATCTTTGGCTGCATTTCAGCTGTCATTTGTGGCCGTTGTTGCACAAGCTTTTGGTAGCTGTAAACCAGATAAAAATTATAAGCAGTTTGCCAGTTTCAAAATGACAGTACCAAATCAATGATCATTAAATGATCATTTATATAATGCAAGTTCACTAATTTAAGTAGCACACAATGAAAATCTTACAATTAGAAATGATTCCTAACCAAATATAAAAATAATACTGACAAGTTTTCAAAGATATCTTATGCCCACTTCAGACGGAAATACAAGAAATTTGGTATGGCACTCTGCCGTAGCTTGAACAAATATAAAAATATTTATAACCAAATTGATAGCTACGACACTACTATATTAAGCTGCTTTTGGGAAGTGGGTTGAGACATGTTTGACAATATACACTACAGTATCAAAAATGGCAATTTCTTTCTCCATACAACATCGCATATATATTAGAAATCTTCATCCTACTATCTAATGCTAGCTTATGCATAAAGAGCGAGAGGTATACTAAGAATAAATGTATACTAAGAATAAAATCAATTAGTGATTGAAATCCTTACATCCTATCTCTTATATATTTGCGCTTCCTCTCATAATCAGGATCCATACTATTGGTATTATGAAGACCACCTAGATTTTGCATGGAAACAGGTATAGAACTGCCATTCTGCAAAGGTAAGCCAGACAACTGGGGCCCAGCTTGAGTAGGTATTTGTCCTGAAACCTGACCTGACATATGTGTCTGCATATGCATCTTTACTTTGTAACGTTCTAACGAAGAAGTGCATGAAGACAGGGATTTCCAGAATTCTACCATGGAGACCTGATGCAACAAGGGAAACTTGGAGACCTATCGGCACAAAAATTTCCAGTAAAAAGGCAAAACTGACATAGTAATAATCTTGTCCTCATTTCTCGAATCACAATCAACCTCTAATAAGACTTCAGGAAAGAATGCTCTGTGGTATATATCTATAGTCTAGAATATGCAGCCAAAGAATCTAGCACTGATATTAGGCAAATTTATTAACTATAGTGTATAGAACTCCAGCAAGGAAACGGATAGTGGACCCTGTAAAAAGAAAACAGCAAGAGTGAGATCAACTTTCGAATTATTTGAACCAGATGCATTCAATGGAAGAAAAATCAAAGCAGATCTATAATAGGGCAACTGTGACCAAACCTAGCAAGTTAATACAGAACCAACCATCAGGAAGTATGAAATTGCTGCAACTTAAAGGGAAAAATTTGGAAAACTAAATACTACAACAGTTGTTTAAAGATACAACTGTCAGTTGCACAAACTAGTGATCAATGTGTGTCGGTGTGGTGTGGAAGGTGTACAAGATCATGATGTCACACAAGTGATTATTGACATCAAAAAGATTATTGTTCCTTTGCTGCAAGAAGTAACCTAAACAGAAGTACTCCTCTTTTAGCCCTTTATGTTCTCCTGGAGAATGATATTATTGGGGATTGAGTGGATGCCGGTGCTCCCTCTTTTCTTTAAACTTTTCCTTGTATTTTTTGCCTCTTTGATTGTTTGCTTGGTATAGCACATCACCTCTTGTAATAGTGTTGTATTTTTCCATCGTGCTATGAATTGTTTGTAAGAAACACAGCATTATGTGTTGTATGTCACTCACCAATGTTTATACTATCTTCGCAATCATTGTTTCACATGAAATGATGAAATAAACACTATGTATCCTGTACATGCTTCTAAGAAACTTCTGACCAACAAAGGTCTGGTGTTTCTATTGCTCATCCGTCAACCAAAGACTCAAGCCTGTAAGCCTTTCACCTCTGTATTTGACAGTGACGAACAAGATCATGCTCTCCTGACCATGTAACTTACGCTTATTATTTGGTTACTCTGTGTATTATTGAAGCGTTCTACTATAAGTACTGTTTTAATCTCGTCCAAATATATATGTTTTTTCACTTTCTCCAGTTTTACTTCAAAAACAGAAAATCACTCATCTCGCATCTACAATTGCAGTCTTTCTTCTTGTTTGGTTCTTCACCATCTTAGCATGCATCAAAGAATATTAGGGGATCCACATCTACTTCAAAAACACCCCGCGGAGTATCTATTTAATATTTATTTATATTTTGGTATTTACTAAAATCAGATTTGGTGGTCCAATTGCCAAATCGATAGTGGAGAATAAATGTCAAGGCCACCGCTCACAAGTGATTATACACTATCACTATCCAAAGCGAACCAAGATGACAATGAAGGTTTCATCTTACAAATCTTTGTGTTTGGAACATGGAATGTGAAACTACTTATTAAATTTAGCCCAATGGTTGTCTGTCTTTCAAATTAGATTTTGTACAAATCCACTCTATATGACAACCCAGCGATTAAAGAATAAGTGAGCATTCGCCAAAACAACGACTTGAGCATAAAGCTGGCATTGAGATCATCAAACACCCATAAGGCTATGATCAATGACTAATCCAAAGATAGCAATATCAAGGGATTCATCTTGACTCAAAATAGGTCATTCCAGAAATACTTTAAGATGGGCTTCATGAGATTAGTTGATTAAGCCACAAAAGCTATAAGAGATGATGTTTGCAAGGGCATATTAGATGATATAAAGAGTTCATGCTCTCAAGAAAACTTAGTCGTGATGTGTCTCTAAAAGTATAGTAGTTATCACCCAGTTAGTATTGTTTCAGGTATTATACTACTCCATGAAATAATAGTAGATATCAATATTTCTATTTTGTATACCTTAAAATGAATGTAATAACTTTGCCATATCTCAAGGGGATGAGGAAGAATAAGAATTATTTGAAAAGATTAGACATTTGTACAAGCACCCTCGTTTATGGGAAAAGTAAATAAGACATAAACAAAAAGTATGCAAGGTCGCAAGCAGTAAATGATACAATCCATTTAAAAAGTATCTTAATCAGAACTTAATCTGATAAAACCTATGATTACGACAAACCATAATCCAACTTTTTTTTTCTAGTCTAACCTCGCCTCGAATACTGCTCCACAGTCAAGTTGTCAATTGATCATCATGACCTTGCCATATAAACTCTCTTACTTACTAATAATTAATCCAGCCTTGTTCTTAACTTTGACATGATCACTCAATAATAATGATAATTTTCTCAAGCGGGCAACACAAATGTATTCAATTGCATAATAAATCTTCATTCTCTCACACGCGGCATGATTTATAACATACTTTATTTAAAAAAAAAAAAAAAAAAAAATGGGATCATCAGGCACCACATTACTCAAGCTCCTTGATGGTTAATTTTTAGAATACGTTTTTTCAATAACAGAAAATTTTAATCTTTTCCTAATTGTAAGCATTTATTCTAATATTCTAACTAACAAAACATCAGTAAAGTATGAACAATTAAGGGGAAAAAAAAAGTGTATCATGGAAAATTAAATTATAGCTAACATAGGTATAAATTAAAAATTAAAAATTAAACTTTGCAACATGAAAAGCAAAATAAGAAGAAAGTAATGATCAGAAGTTCGAATAACCTTGTAATCAGCTTCGAATTTGATTCTAGGGTTTCAAGCAAAATTCCCAATTGAATACCAAAATTCAAAATCCAGAAACAAATTACTCTTTGTATGAACACAATTGGAGCTATTGAGATCAATAACTAAGTCTCTTTTAATCAATTTCAAGTTCAATTAACATACGAAGAACAAAACAGAGAGAAAGAGAACGAAGAAGAAGAAGGAGAATAAAGAAGAAATCTATAAAGGGGAACGATAGTTTGGTTGGTCGGGATTCATTAAAATTAGAATGGAATTAAATTGAATTGAATTGAAAATTGGGATTGATTTGAGATCAGATCAGAATTGTAATTGAAATTTTTGTTTTCTATTTGGGGGAACGATTTACAATGGCGGGGACTTACTATAAACTCACCGTTTCGTTTGTTTATTTGCAGTCAACATCTTAAAAAAGCTATTTCTCTCATGTTATGCTGAGTTTTTACTTTCATTCATTAGATGGTCTTGAGATTTGTGTGTTTTTCTCTATTTTAGTTTGTTTTTACACCATTCAATAAAATAAAAAATAAAAATTATAACATAACAAGAAAATACCTATGTTTGCACTCTTACTTCATTACAAGAAAAAAAAATACAATATATCGGCAAGCTAATTTATTTACATTTTATTGGTGTATTTACCAACTGATTATCCTATGGAATATTATTTAATGGCATAAAATTTTAGTGTTTCGCAAATGAGATTTTTTATAAATAGAAAAGCTTTAGAGTAAATGGCTTATTCTATGGGTGTGAATGTTCACTCAATATGTATTGAGTTGGTGTTTGAAGGTGAGAATTGTTTTGAACCAAATTTTACTCTATGTTTTAGTTCCAGAATGACTTTGGTTTCCTTCGGTATCTCACCTTTGAAGGTACATCAATTGTTCCTTATGATGGGGGATTTGAATGTAAAAAATGGATGAAAGTAAACCTTCTGCACGTGCTCATCAATGGTGAAAGATGGCTTAGTTTCGTCCACTGTCTTACTTTCAATAGTCTCAACTAAATTCTAAGAGGTATAAGGTAAAAAACAATCAAATCAATTTTTTGTTACTGTTTAAATGAATAAAGGAAATTGGTAGATTTTTTTCCATAATCAATTGATGACCACTCAATTATACATTCGTAAATGTCCTAAATACTAAACACCAACTCTGTTAAACCAGAATCTCAGAACTATACCATTAATAAATAACTCTTACAGAGCTCTACTATTTATACCAATTATCATCGTCGATGCGATCATCGTCTTTGTCATTTCGATAATTATCTCAATATCATAAGTAATTGTCAGGCAACACCACAAAAACTCTGGAGTTGTTTTGAATACTATAATAAGCGAAGTTATCTGTACCGAGAGTCATTGCTTTCCCCATGCAAAATGTATAGTGCTAGAATTTTCCACAACCATGCTATAAACATATCCACCATTCTGTATTCCAAATTGTCCGTGCACAATATTTGATCCACATCTATAGGAACCTCTTGAAGATTAATTTTATGCTTTTTTTTTCTGTGTATTTGGTGAGGCGTTGATCCAAATCCTCCCATTTGGCATTGTTTCTAAACTTTTTGCCATAGTTATCTACTGACTTTTGATGGTATGTAGAAAGTCTTGATTTTTGTGATTGTTATAATGTCATGTAATTCAAAATTGATGAAGAACGATAGAAGGATTAAAACTCAGAATCAATAGGATTATGGAGTTGATATTCATCCATTCATTGAACTAAATAACATTACATTGGATAATGGTTCCTATATCAATCTTAGAACGTAATTGAAATCTTTTGAATTTTATTCTTCTTTTATTTGGTTGCTTACATGACTGATATGCAAGCTAGTATGAATGTTTTGGAGGCTGCTATGTTGTATATTATTACTACTCAGTCTGTTGGTTGTTAGAATTTCAGTCTTATGTAGGATGACCTCAAAAATATGGTGGGAACATTGATGATATTGTGAGGAATATGTCGCTTGTAGAAAGGGCATTGCTAAGGTGAATTTTTTTTTTTTTTTATTCAAATGCAAGATGAAAGAGCCAATTTTTGTGCCTAAATGACAGTCAAGTTGGTTTTTGAACATTAGCCAATGCTTAAAGTTTGAAGGAATGTTGTTATATAGGCTGATATAGGATGCTATATACATTGCTATATACATGTGGTGTTATATAAGGTCAAACCTTTATATCTTTTTGTCCAACAAAATTTTTGATTGGATTGTTAGATATCTCTGATTGGTATTACCTTTCCGATTGAAATAACTGAACTTTACTCAACTCAACTCAACAGTAAGATCCTATATAGCAATTCTCATGATATCATATTAGTCATAAATTCATATCACCACAACCAACGTATAAAGCATGCAGAATTGAACAAATGCATTAATAGTTCAAATGAAATAAAACCTTCATCTTAACATTTATTCCTTAATTGTACATATGAAAGATCACTCCAATTGTAACAATATTGGAAGTATATACTTAAAAACCTACGGTTAAAAAGCCTTATTTCCTTTCTTACTTGCACTTTATAATTCTTCTCCTCATCTTTTTCTACTTCTTCGTTCAATTCCTCCTTTGTCTTTTGGTTTTTCTTGAGTGGCTCATCAATGAAATCCTCAACATCTAGTGTTTTTTTTTATTTATTATTATTTTATTTTCTACATAATAAAATAACATGATTAATATTTTTTTACTGGCGAATGTTTATTTTTTAGGAATTGTTTTTTACCTTTTCAATAAATATCATCGTATCCTTTACTTCCTTTATTTCAGGGAGACGACCTATCTTTTTAGTAGTGAGTGATAAAGTATATTGTGTTCCCTATTATTGTATTTGGTTATCTTGATTAGAAAGGATGTTGTTTTCTGTTCTAAATTTTTTATTTTTTATTTTTTGCAACTTTAGCTTCTCCATTTTCTTGTTTAAGAGATAGACATATAAATACATAAGTTTATAATATTTAATTATTTCTTTTGGTAACATTGTAGATAAGAAAGAATATTTTTTTTTTACCTTCATACTATTTGCGACCATTTCATCTGTTGTTTCCTGAATAAGGTTTTGAATTTAATAACTAAATCGAATCACCCTAATTGTGTGTGTTGCATCTTTGATCTCCATGCAGCTTGTACCTGTATTGATATATAAATTTGAAGATAGTTTTTATTTCATTTTATCATTTCATAAAATATGATAGAATATACATTTCAAATATGTCTTCCATTTTATTTTTTGCTTTTTTCACTGTAGTATGTTTCCCTATTAGCCTTATTTAATCTTTTGTGTCATTTTTGGCATGCTTTGTAGTACCACTCATAATAGTTCAGTACTTTTGATATTGTTGCTTCACATGTATATTCATCCTCAGCTCATGTAGTATTTTAAATAAAATAATAAAAATTATTGATTTAATCTATACTATTATAATCTAGAAAGGGTACATAAAATAAATAACTTTGGTTTATAAGTAGCGATATGGATTCTCTCGAGTTCGAAGTTGTAGATTAGATCTGCAGTTGTGATTAGGGGTGGGCACGGTCCGGTCCGGTCCTAAAATGTAATAGGACCGGGACCAAACCGACTTGAAAGTATCGGTTCGGTTTCGGTTCCATGGACCGAAATTATTTGAATGTAACCGGACCGAACCAGACCAAATACAATCGGTCCGGTTTCGGTCCGAAACTCGATCCTGGGCTTTTTTATTGGGCCTTTAGTCCACTACAATTTAGATGATTATTCTTAAGTTTTGGGCTTTAAACAAAATAAGACATACACCAAATCAAGTACTAAATAGGAAAAAGTTCCAAAACCAATGAACCAACCATGGATCCACCATAAGTCCACAACCAATTACTAATTCCTATGTCTAGTTTAGTAATTTACTAATAAAAAAAATGTTTTTTTATTTATTTCGGTTCGGTTCGGTTCTCTCGGTTCTATAAAAACAAGAACCGAGACCGGACCAATAGCTATATAGTTCGGTTCGGTTTCGGTCCGGTCTTGACCGGTTTTTAGTCAACTCGGTTTTGACTCGGTTTTTTCGGTTCGGTTTTCGGTTTTTCGATTTTTTTGCCCACCCCTAGTTGTGATTGGATTGGAGACAAACTTATTTATCAATCGTTGGATTAGATTGGGTCCAAACTTAAGTTGTGTTGGATGGTTGGGATCACATTTAGATTAGGTCCAAACTAAGTTGTGTTGGATGGCTGGGATCACATCGGTCCACAAACTAGCACTTTGGCAAAAATATTTTTCTTAAACCTTAATCGTCAATCTTCTTCCTCTTCCTCTTCATCTTTTCTTCATCTTTTTTGCTATTTCATCGAGGTACTGCGATTCTAAGTGCCTTTTTTCAATAAAAAAAAAATCTTCATAATCATAATCTTACTCTTCAATAACATCATCATCATCTCAATCATAATTAGAAAAAAATCAACAAAATTCTCAATCATAATCATCATCGTCTCAATCAATCAGAAAAAAAATTCAACAAAATTCTCAATCATAATAATAATCTCAGGTACTCTTCAATAGCATCATCATCTCAACCAGCTTAAGGTTTTTGGTAATTCTTTTCTGCAGCTTAAGGTTTCTGGGAATCCTTTTCAACGACTCTTTTCCTTTAAAGGTACAAATCCACATTTGTATTTTTCAATACAATTTATCCTTTGCTTGTGATCGCCAATTGATGTTCTTCAATCTCTCCATGGCTATATTACACCATATCTCAAATCTGTTAGTAATTGGTAATTAATCCATTTTATTCATAGTATTTTATTCAAGATTCTCAATGGCTAATTGTGAATCTGTATTATTTTCTTAAGTTCAGGGTAAGATAACTCTATCATCAATTACAACACTGTAATCAAACTGAAAAATGATCATAGATGAGTTCCTCTGATCTTTCTTTGATCGGACTCTATATTTTGTTCAAACATATGCTAGCCTGTAATAGTGAGATGCCATGAAAAGACCTATCAATAGAACAATTTAGACTATCCAATTTAAATTTTGTTTTATATTACATCTATAATTCAAAGTTATTTTTTAATTATCAAATCAATTTAAGGTTTAGGTGCTAGAGATAGAATGAGAGAATTTAGGGTGTGCATTTGGTTTGGGTGTATTGGGTTTCCTTCAGGCTTCTTGGATATCTAGGGTCATTATCTGAATTGGTGTAGTTGGTATTTGGACCACTATATACCAGCCTCCACCACTATTCCTAGCTGTTTCACATGTCGTCTCACCTTAGCCCATTCGAGCATAACCACAGAACTTACTTCTCCTTGAAGAAGGCTTCTCTAGAGACGGTGTTCAGTGCTAGAACTCAAAAACCATAGTCGCAAGGTTTTGAAACTAATATATTGTCATGATTGAAAGGGCTAAATGCTTATTTGCTTGAGGCCACTAGGAATTCTACTTTGGCAGCATCCAATTCTTAGGCAATTATTATCTCCCCGTGTTATTATGTCCTTAGGACCTCGAATTTTAGTGTTGTTGTCGCATGTAGAAAAAAATCAGTAGCTAATTGCCCTGGCCTATAGGTCAATACACTGAGTGTATTGCATTCAATGGAAATGAATCTATTGAGCTTCGAAAATGTAAATGGGATTTTTATCAAGAAACAAAATTTGGTAAAATGCTTTTATGTTTTTCTTTGTGTAGAAATTGAGGGCAATAGGAATTTAGAAAAGCGATATGGCATTGTCGAGTGATATGTTGAGTATTGGAATGTTGCCATAAAATAAGTCATTCAGGGTTTACAATATCGTTACAAATACGGCTAAAAGTTGAATCTCTGAAATATTTAGGTGAATTTCCCATGCCAAAAGAATATAAACGTTGGCACTGTGACCGAGCTACTGCATTAACCGCATAGAGAAACATGACTGCTGAACAGAGGATTTGCAGAAATGTATTCCCTTTGATCCAACATTAATTTTCTCCTTACAAGTTGTTGAGGACAAGGATGTTGGTTATATTGTCTGTGTTTTGAGGTATACTGGAATACTTTATGTTTAGTAAAAGATATGACTTTGCTCAAATTGTTATCGCGGAAAGAAGCTTTGGTCTGTATAAACTTTGCATAAACACATCCATATTCACTTCCACTTCGTCATCTTCTTTTGAAACTGCTTATGTACATGCATAAAGAATCTTAGTCAGTTAGGTAGATTTATGGATATAAGGTAAAAGAATCCTGCTCATGAATAAGTCACATAATGAAAAAAAATATACAGTAAGCCAATTTATTACTTTCAGATGTTTACTAAAATGACTAATGCTAAAAACAATTAAGCAATTAGTTTTCTTTAATTAAAAGGTAAGCGGAGTATTGAGTTGAGACTTATGAAATGAACATGCCAACTAGTCTGGGGAATCTAGGGCTTCTTCTTTACAATTCTAGTTTATTTTTTTTTCCTTCTTACTTCTATTGATAAAACCAAATCATATTAAGAGTCTTACTTAATATAATATCTAGGATAGCAGGGTTCTTTAGGTTCATAGCATACATCATCTTAATCTCCATAGCATCTATGACATATGTTGACAATCCCCCATAAAAATGATGTGCTTCTTTCTTATTTTATGAGGTAATAGGATCCCCATTTTAGCTACCACCATTACCGTTTCTTCTACCTCTGACCCATGATCTCACAACACATGCCAATATGCTTCCACCACTATTCCTGCGGATCATATCAGCCGAACCACTACCAGTTGACCTGCCAAAACACATGATGAATTTATGAATAAATTCACCACATCTTTGTTATATCCACTGCCTTTGGTTTGATGTATATAATTGGATCATCATAATATTATGATATAAAATTTCGTTGAAACTATTTGTGGGAAAGATGGGTACATTTAGGTGTCTTCGCCACGTTAGTTTCAAATGATATAAAGTTATTGGAAAACCTCACATTTTTCTTACCCTATTGCTTCACAAGAAGTTCCTATATGTAAATTCTTAAGCATGAACGATGATATGGATACACTACATACAAGATTGTTTAGCATGATATGCTCCCATTTTGAATTGCATACAAAATCAAAGATATCTTATTGGATTCTTAATCTCACTAAAAACGATAGTTCTTTGTACTTGCAGTCTTCTGTAAGTAATATGTATTTGAAAATACATTGTACTTCAATTCTTTTGTATTATTAATTTTTTGCTTAAAGACGACCAAAACTTCATCATAATTAAGCTTTTGTTTACTGTGTTGGTATAAAAATAAGGGCTTCAATGTTAAAGATATAAGATGAAATGCTCTCCTAGCTGGTCTTTGCTTCCATTCTTATCATAAGGTGGGTTCCCCTTCTTTCGTTAGTTTTTCTGTCTATTTTCTTAGTTAACCTTCTTCCAATAATCCGTTGCTTAGCTGTTGGACTACAATGCCAAACATGGTTCACAATAGATAAGTTGAATCCTATCACCTAAAACAAACTCAATGGTCAAAGGAAGATTTATATTATAACCCCCATTGGATGTTGGACGGTTAAGAGTAGATTTAAGGTCTGAGAAATTGACCATAGATAATAGATGCCTTTATCATTAGCATATGAGTTGTAACTGGTACTAATAAGATTTAAATAGTTCAAAACTATTAACAAAATGATTGAAACTATTATTGAAGCTTTTTTGCAGCCACAATTGTTACAAAACCCTACTTTTATACCATCTAAATTTCCATTTTTCTCTAAAATTAATTTAATAATATTGTCTAAATTCCTTGCAAAACACGTTTCTTTAAAACCTTTTCTCTTATCTTCCAGGTTTTATTCTCAAGTAAAAAGCAACGTGCACTCTCAATCAAGTAGTACATCCATCTAAGGTATACCAAAATATGATTAAAACTTTTACAACATCAAACCTTACTTTTCTTTGAAAATTATTAAGCAACAAATTATTTTTGTTTGTGTGAGTTATTCATGTAATTCTGACAACAGTGTGTTCTGCTTCCATGCTCTCTCATCATGTTTATCTTAATTTTCTATTAAACTGTTTGATTTGTTATTAAAATTGTGCGACTTAAATGTGTTCTATTAATGAACGCATATTGTGTGGTCGAAGAGTAATTTTAATACCTTCAGATATTATGGTAGTTCAAGATCAGTATGAAAACTTTGGGGATTGAAAAAAACTGGAGTAAATCAGGATTGCTTAATTACGACTTAATGAGTACAACTCTATTATTATTTTTGTTTCCTTTTATTTTTACACTTTCCACATGTTCAAATCTTATGTTTTACAGGCAACTGGCACTTCCAATAAAATTGCTCAAGACAAATCAATTTCGTTGATAACAAATGTTCTGAATGATATGCAAGTACCAAAACGGAAACAAGCTCAACAAAAAAGACGAGAGAGAGAGCGAGAGAGAGAGATGAATCAAAAAAATCAAATAGAACATGTATGCAAGGCAAATGAAGAGATATCCAAGCGTTCTAAAAGCGAAGAGAAAGAGAAAAGGATGAATCTGCCCTAAACAAGGAAGTTGGATTTATAATGTATTTTTAAAATTTTAAATTTCAATTCAAATGTCTATAAAAAAAAAACTCTTATTTTTTATTGAAATTTAAAATTTCAACATAAATCGAGCAAATTCATCCTGAGGCAAAATACTTAACAATAGTATTCCTGAGGTAGAAGAGTTTACAAAAGAGATGGAGAATGTTGATGATTCCAACAGTGGCAATAGAAGAACCATCCAACATATATACGACATAGTGCAGGGAAATCGTATACAGGTTATAAAATAGATATATAGAAAAATATATTCCTAAAGATAAAACTATATACTAACAATTTTATTTTTTTGAAAATAACAGAAGGACGAGTATTGGTTCACAGGAACAATTCTAGATGTCAAACACAACATGGAATGGCATTATATGGCATGTTGGAAATGTCGAAAGAAAGTAGAGCTGAAAGATGGAAAGTACTCTTGCCAAAAATGTACAAAACTTAAGGCAAGCAAAAAACCTTTAGAAGTGTAAGTAACTTACATATTATTGTAAGAAAAAAATAACAAATAAAACAGAATTATAAACTGACAAAATAATCTTTTCTACAGTTACAAGGTCAGTATGGATAAAAGATGATGACTCATCGGTCATGATGATAGTTGCATTTTGATGGGGCAATTCACAATGTTTTGAATATTACACCTGAAGAAATGATTACTGCAAGTTGACATGTAAGCAAGTGGAAAATATATTTACTATATATTGCAAAATACGTTCTTAACTAACGAACTAATATATCAAATATGCAGGCAAATGGAAAAAATATCGTCGAACAAATTTTTCAAGAAATGGTTGGAAAGAAGATGAGTTTCTATGTTCAAATCAATGGATATACTTGGTCAACAAAGGACACATCTTCTATGTCAGTCATGAAAATGGAAGAAATACCAGATATAAGAAAGAAGGCCAAAGAATTACTCAATGCCCACAAGGTATTCAAATAAAATTATTTTATATTATTTTAAAAAGGTAATTAGCGATTGCACCTCAAAAATTAATTCAAGTTTGCAACACCCTCAATTTTCAAATAGTTTAGCGTTGGCCCCTCTTTTTGCTTCATTTTCTCCATAATAACAATTTTGCCCTTAATTTAGTCTTTTAGCATTTCCCCCCTAAACTTGAAAACCACCTTCCAATGCCATATCAGCACACCAAAGTGGTTTTAATGCTAACCATTGATTCAAAATATACGTAACTCGAGGAAAATCAACCACTCATAAGTTAAAAGGGGTGAAAGCTAAAGAATTTCAGTCTGCAGGTTGAATGTCAAATTTGGGTTGGTGGGGGAGGGGGGCACTTAGGTGATGGCTTAGGTGGGTTTATAGCCGATGGAATGGAGGAAGATATGATGGAATTCGAATTTAGTTTCAATCTTCAGAATCAGTCTCAATTTCAATACTTTCCACTACATCAGCCATTTTATCTTCAAGTACCACCATGTGATCTTCTTCAACCTCATGTTCATCTTCTTCATTTCTAATTATATCATCACCGTCTTTTGATACTCCATCATCAATTTTAATTAATCCATCAATTGGTTTGAAGTAATGGGGGAAGGACGTTTGTGAACGATGACGACCATCAAAACCATATATGCTTGCCAAGTCAACAATAATGGTGAAAGAAATCCATCGTCGTAAACTGTTTAGGGTTTAATTTTGCAGGTGTGTTAGAACATGTTATAACATTAGGGTTAGTTTTGGTAAAGTTTTTATTTCTATTGAATGACACGTGTCACTTTATTGTCCTTCGATCATGTTTAAATATTTACATGATTTTCCTCGAGATGTGTGTTATAAGTTATTATTAAGATTAACTTATGAGTATATTTCGAATCAATGGTTGGTATTAAAACCATTTGGTGTGCTGATATGACATTAAAAGGTGGTTTTCAAGATTAGGGGGGAAATGTTAAACACTAAATTAAGGGCAAAATTGTCATTATGGAGAAAAAAAAGCAAAAAGAGGGGCCAACGCTAAACTATTTGAAAACTGGGAGGTGTTGCAAATTAGAATTAAGTTTTGGGGTGCAATCGCTAGGTATCTCTATTTTAAATTACTCAGACACAAAAACTATCTGCCAAATGCTTGACAACGATTCCCATATAGATGCAGAACCAACATTATGTTACTCATTATCTAATTTTTCAGATGATGTGATGTATGAAATGCGCAACAATGCTTATAAGAATGACGTTGGCGTTTTCATGTTTTTTTTTTCTTTTCTTTTTTTTTCTGTGTTTGTTATTCAGCACTAAAACTTTGAAAAATTATATTCAGTCCGTCACCTGAGGCTATGACAATACGATTAGATCTTAGAATTCCTTCAATTTTGCTTATATGATATAAGTATAGGAATATTTTGAAATATACCATTCTTTGTCTGATCTCATTACCTGGTTAAGACATGGGGAAACAATTGTATAATGCTGAAACTATTCTTTAACTTTGTCCCTCCTTTAGAAACCACATTTAAATTGCTATTATACAAGTTTTATCCATTCATTACAACCAGTATCCATTCATCATTTTCATCCCCACCACCACCATTTTGGCTACCACCACCATTCATCATCAACGTCAACAACATCATGATCATCATACTCATCATCTTTTACTCTTTGTATCTCCCCATACCACTTAAATTTCATTATTCAAACCTTTTTGTTTTTAATTTTGTAATCTAGTATTCTTTAATTTGGTAGAATTCAAATACTAAACCTACTAATTTTCATCTACAGGTGATACTAGGACCACCGACACTAAGCAAAAAATTTAGAAAGCTACCAGTGGTAGATGTCAGTGATGAAAAAGATGATGAGCAAAAAGAAAGAAGTAACAAAAGGTCGAAAACAAAAAACAGAGCCAGGGGTAATTCAGTAGTTATATTCCGCAAATAAACAATAATACTAATACTGATTATAACATCCAAAAAAGATATATTATTGATAAACAATAAAAAAAAATTATATTGCAGGAATATGAGGATCAAATTCATGGACAAGGAAGTGCAAAATGATGATTTGGAAGCATACTCAATTAATTATTACATCATAGTTAGGAAAATAGGAGAAAAAAAAGTTCAAATACTCTATTTAAGTTTTTTTAATTAAAGAGACAATGAAATTTTGAATTGTTTTTTAAAGACTATGCAAAATAGGATACTTTCAATTAAGATTTAAGAATTTAAGGTTTTGAATTTTTATTTTGCCCAATCAAGTACTATTGAATTAGTCTATTCTCCCTTGGTTCTTATACAAGTATGTTGTTATACACTTGGCCGCCCTTGAAACATATTTAACAAAAAAAAAAAAAAACAATATTATATAACAAAAGAACCATCTCAAGGTGTAAGAATAGTAGACAATGCTACCATTTTTCTTGAAGTGTTTACTCTCATTATAGGTTGAAGTCTGTCAAGGGGTTTGACTAAGAGTGTGCTCGCTGCATCTTTATGCTAAATGTGCTCGCTGCATCTATATGATATGATAATTCCTTAATTTTTATTTTTTAAAAAATAGACTTGCTAATGACTGTAGTGGCATGTTGTTTTATGATAGATAGTATAACTGGTTTTGTCCATTTGTAAATAATAGACTTGATGTTGTATTCCCTTGGTGTATTACAACTGAAACATTCTTTCCCTGGTTGCAATATTATGCTCGCTACAGTCTGGAAATTACGTATTCATACCAATATGTCAAGAAGATGAAAAACAGTCTACACATTGGTAGTGCCAAAGAATTCACCTGCTTGCAACATGCATTCACTAAACTAAATTATTCATGATTTTTTTTTTTTTTTTTTAAATAATAAATTTTATTGATAAGCTCAACGAATTACACAAAAGTAGAGGACAAACGCGCTACAAACTGCGCGGCAAGTCCTTTCTGCAATATATTTTTTTTTTCTGCAATTTAAATTTTTATGAAGTTAATTAAAAGAATTATTAAAAGAGAAAACAATCAAGAATGAGCCACATTAAACAAAAATAGATCAACCGAAAAGCTATATCGCCAAGCTTAAAAGTCACAAACAATTTTAAGCATGCAAAATAAAACAACTATTACATAGTAAGAAGCCATTATATACTCTTAAGGTACTAATAAGCCAACAAATTAGTATAAGGATCTAGAAAATGGACGATGCTCCACATTTGGACTTAGTTGAATACACCATCTAAGTCTATAAGATTTTGCAGAATGACTTGGTATGTAAGATTTATAAGTCAAGTCAATGTCTGGTCTTCTTCAACACCCCATAGACCTTTAATCCAGGTTTTTTTTTTTTTTTTGTTTTTTTATAATTTGTTCTCATGAAATAGAAGTGATGGTTACGACTGACTTGAGTACTTAAGAATTAAGAACAACAAATGCAAGTTCAAATATCAAAACATCCAAAAAGAAAAAAAAAGTTTAAGTGCATTATATAAATCAATATTTAAACTCCAACAAATATACATAAAATGGTCAATAACATCACTATATCTCAAATCTTCAAGCTTTACTATTAAAGAACTTTTCGCTTTGCTTTGTATATATATTTGTGAATATATTTGACTGCACGTACTAACGAAAGTACATCCACATTCACCAAATAAGATTGCTTAGAATTTGTGCAACAATATCCTAGAACTTTCATCAATATCATCCATTGAATTCTTAACTGTTAGGTGTGTGGACCAAATAGTCCCACATCTGAGCCATAACAGATCTCTAAGGGGTTTATAAGTAATGGTCTAACATCCACTATTGTCAAGGCCTTTTGGGTAAGTGAAACCCATAGGGAAAACCCCACACCATGGATATGGCCTTGGGCCTAGTGGTGACTAAGGTGGGGACAATATGGACAGAATAGGGGTGAACCATGGGCCCAACAAATGGTATCAGAGCCCCCGATTGATTGGGCAGTCTTGGGCCGGAATTTGGTCCAAGGTGGAGATTGTTAGGTGTGTGGACCAAATAGTCCCACATCCGAGCCATAGCAGATCTCTAAGGGGTTTATAAGTAATGGTCTAATATCCACTATTGTCGAGGCCTTTTGGGTAAGTGAAACCCATAGGGAAAACCCCGCACCATGGATATGGCCTTGGACCTAGTGGTGACTAATGTGGGGACATTATTGACGGAATAGTGGTGAACCATGGGCCCAACATTAACCACATAAGAATCATCCTTGATTTTTGACATATTCAACAAACTCTTGGAAAAAAAAATGAATAAGTAATCTAGTATTATTATTATAAAAATAACAATCTTAAGGAAAATGTTTATGATCGGACCTCAAAAGTGTATATTTATCCCCCGAATAACACCTTGTTTGTCTAACACTTAGCTTATATTATTGCATTATATCTATTGATTAGTGCTTTCTTGTCTTTTGTGTAGGTTTCATGAGCCGAAATGCGAATATTGTGTAAAAGCCCGCGAAAAGTCGAGAAAAACAAGCAAAAAGGTGTTAATGGCACAAGGGAAGAAGAATGGATATTTGCACTGGCAAAATCTGCTAAGGGCACCCCGCGGTCAATTCCGATCAAACCTGTTGATTTGACTTTTCGGCCAATTTTGACTTTGGTTGACTTTTGCTGACTTATGTTGACTTTCGGTCAACTGTTGGACCTTGCTGACTTTGGTCAACCTTGTTGACTTTCGTTGACCTAAATTTCTATTTTGGGTCTTAATCTTAAAAATGCTCCACAAGAAGATCCAGAAGTCTGATTGGGGCCATGAGCTATCAAATTGAGGGTCTTGGCCCAAGCTACAATTCAAACCCAAGAGAATTAGGTTTTACTGATTGCCTAATCCCTTTAGGAGACCAACAGCAGCAGCCACGAATTTCACCAAGTTTGGAAGTCTTTGAGAATTTCACCAAGTTTGGAAGTCTTTGCATGGAAATATTCTACTTTGTAATGTCTATATAAGAGAAGTTGTAAATAGGGTTTTTTTATCTTAAACCTAATCTTTTAACCTCCACTTTAAGATCAACCTTCATTGAAGAATAGTTGATCTTCTTCTCCATTGTATTCAATCAATATCAATATCAATCCATTATTTTCCATTTTGATGTTCTATGATTTATTTATTTGTTCCTTTGGTATGAGTAGCTAAATCTTCATGGGGGGATAGTTGAAGCTTTCTAGGTGATGTAAAAGTATTATGTTTGTTTCTTCTTGTTCATTGTGATTCAAGGTTCTTAATGCTTATTTATCTCTAATTCGCGATATGAGGTAAGTATGATTCTTTCTATGCTATTGTTATCCATGGTGTTAAAATATTATTGTTAGGGTTTAGGGAGACCTAGCTTTATTGATAATATTTATACTTATTGTAGATGTGTAGTGAAATAGCTGAGAGATGATTATGACATGTTTATGATATTTATCCTTTATTGGAACCCTTTTATGATTAAATCAAATAGTTGAGAGGTGATGATTTGATTATGAATAATATGTGGAGTTAATTAGATTCAATAGCTGAGAGGTGAGGATTTGATCAATGAAACATATTCAATAGCATGCATAATAGAATCCCATTTTAATTAGGTGGAATAGCTGAGAGGTGACTACTTGATTATTATAGGTATTAATAACTAGTTGGAAAAACCGAGAGGTGATTTATTAGTTATTATAGATTGAACATGAAAAACAACATGATATGATTGCATGACATAGTTTGTGAAACCAATTATTCCCCCTATGTCATCATAAATCTTCTTTTCATATCTTCCATATTCTTAAGTTAGGATTTATTATTTATTATTGCCTGTAGGAAGTAGAATCAATCATCCAATATTATTATTGATTCCTTTGGTGTTTCTTAATTATTATTCTTAATTGTGTTTGAGCTAAGATCTCCCCTTCTGAGGTGGGTACGACCTTTGCTTATTACTTATCTACTTTGATCTTCAATTTAAACAGGCACAAGAAGGAACTTCAAGTTAAAAATACAATCTTTTGATAGTAGGATCCTTTTTCCCACATATCAAAATGGCGTCATTGTCGCTCTAAGGAACGGAGTTCATTCAAACACAAAAGAGAATAGTTGTTTTAGGGCATCATCCCACTTCTATCCCTCCCACCCTTCAATTTTTATTTATTTTAATTAGTGTTTTTAAATGTCTAGTTACTTAGTCCTCTTGTTGATCTTGCAGCGAAAACGGATTGGAAAAAAGGTCGAAAAACGGAGTAGATATCAAAGTTTTAAGAAAAGTGCGCATTCAGGAATTTTTCCTGAAGGTTACTGTTCCGAAGTGGGCCTGACCTCGAGTCGAGTTCACTTTGGCTTATAACAATCTCGAGTCGAGTTTCAGGCATGAACTTTGCTCGACGTTGCGTGATTTCCCCAGGGCGAACCAGGACTCCTTTCGAGCTGACTTTTTACTGTTGAAAGATTTTGCGGTGATCTACTTACCCTAAATTTTTTAAGATTTTTGGAGTAGCGGAAGATATTTAATTTTTCGTTCAAAGACGGGAACTTTTGCTGAAAGTACTGAACCGACAGTTCTAGGCAGGGATTTTGCTCGTTTTGCGTGATTTTTCCAGGATGTTCCAAAACTCCAATTAGCTAATCTTTTTTTACTGTTGAGAGATCGTGAGGTGAACTAAGTAGTCTATTTTTTTCAGTATTTTTAAGGACTTGTAAGTTAATTAATTATTCGATCCACGAAGGTGTCGCGGTTGTAATATTTTTAAAGTAGGTGTTGCTAGGATTTTTATTATTGTGTGTTCTAAGATGATAGTAGAGCAAGGTTGTGGAGCTAGCCTTGAGTCTACTAAGGAACGACTCCTAAGGACGATTGAAACCCAAGGAGCGGTTTCCCCTTAGTCGACTTCAACTCGTCTTCTACCCACATTTGTGCGTTTGTTTGGCATACTTTTTAGCACAAAGTGGGAGGTAAACATTCTCTCAACCCTCCTCAAATCCCTTGCAAGAGGAGTTTCTGTATTGATTAGCATGACCTTGATTGTTGCTTGATTTCAATTTCTGTTTTTTCTTGTTAAACCGGGACTGCAAGGCGGACCTGGCCTATAAGTGAAACCTAATATCAATTGATTGCAATATCCTAAGCCTTAAAATTGAATCAACTAAAGCCATGCTATCACGATGTTCACATTAAGACCTTGACGGATACTTCAACCAGTACTGCTTGATTTTTCTTTGATTGGAGCACAAGTCAGGAATTGGGTCTGGAACCCCTACAGATTTATGTGTAGAATCAATTGTGGTTATTTAATTAAAGAACGTGTTTAGGCACGGACAACCTCCCACATTGGTTATTAGCTGTTTGATTCTCGAGATATAGGAAGAATCATTCACGAACCTTGGAGAGAACTCATTGACTTGGGTGAACACAAAATAGAGTCAGTTTTGAGCCCCTTGTTAGATGCTTTTGAATGGTTAGGACTTCTATGGCATATGTAAGGCGCATGTTGCATGCATCTTAGATCAGGTAAAATCTTGTCCAAATCTATAATCTACACAAAGAGCACAATCACGTCCTTACAGTCCAAACCTAGATCAGGAAAAGTTTCGTAACTCAACCTCCTTACCTTCTGAAGAAGAGTTCGATCAACGACTCAACTTCACTTTCTGAAGTACATCCTGCACCTATGGCTCAAGAAGCTACCCTTCGGGATTACTTTTCTTCTTTGGTCACTGGGCCACCTACTTGCATTGTCTTACCTGAGACACATGCAGATAACTATGGCATTCGCCCACAGATTGTGGGCATGTTGCCTAAGTTCCATGGACTTCCACGGGAAGATCCATATCAGCACCTTAATAAGTTTTTGACTGTTCTCCATACTTTTAGGGAGAAGCATTTATCCAAGGAGGAAGTTAGCTTAAGATTGTTCCCATTCTCTCTTGAGGATAAAACATATCATTGGTTACATAGCCTTCCACCTAATTCTATTGTCACTTGGGCTCAACTAAGTAAAAAGTTTTGACCAAATTCTTTCCTATTACTAGAACTAATGACATAGTTGATGCCATAAGAAGTTTCCGGCAAAAAGAGGGTGAGGTATTCTTTGATGCATTGGAGAGATTTCACGATCTACTTCTTCAATGTCCACACCACAAAGTCGATGACACTGAGAAAGTTAGGATTCCGCATAGGAGCCTTAATAGTTAAACTAGAGGCACAGTTGATAACATGAGTGGTGGAGATTTCCGTGATTACTCCACCATCAAGGCTGTAGCTTTCCTTGAAAAGATTGCTAATAATAGCCAACATTGGGATATACCTGGACATATCCCGAGAAACACTACCCTAGACCCAATTGATAAACCTAGAGGCATGTATGAAGTCAAACCTGACTCGGAGCTTAAACATTTACTTCATGGTTTAACTAAACAGGTAGCAGCACTTGGCGTATCCTTAAATACCCCATCAACTGTTATGAGTGCCTCCACTCTTTCACGCGATGCTTGTCATGGCCAAACCCACACTGCTGAATTTTGCCCTCTCCTAATTAATTCACCAGAAACTGAGGATGCCTGTGCGTTTAATTACGCAGGGAGAACCAACTTTACTAAGGGCAATGCCACGTACCCATACATGGACCGCTCCAATCTTTCTTATTCTAGTAATCATCAAACGTAGCAATGCCACATATGTTGGTCACTCTGACAATAGGAACAGGGCACCGGTCCCCCCCTTACTCGAACAATACTCATCCAGTGAGTGGTTCCAGGGACCGTATGCCAACTAATTAATCTACCCCTCCTAAGACCTTTCTTGAGGATGTGCTTGCACGTTTCATTCAACAGACCCAGGCGTCTATTAAGTCAAATGCCCAAGTCATCCAGAGAATTGAACAAAAACTTGATGAAAGAGGTAGATTTTCGGGACAATCCATCCCGAATCCCAAAGGCAAAGAAGTTTCCTTGGTGACGGAAACTGCAACTCCGTCTACATCTGTACCACTTGCTGAAGTAAAATTCGTTTCCACCGTTACGTCGGGAAAACAGGTCGATAATCAAATTAATTATACACCGAGTCCCAACATTGTGAGCGCGGTTACCTCTGCAACTGTTGCCCCACCTACACCTCCGACTAATGAAGCCACCACCTCTAAGTCGAAGAAGACTGCCTGTGAGATCGTGGACACTCCACGAACTTACAACCCACCAGTACCTTACCCCCAGAGACTCACAAAGTCTCTAAAGGAAGTCCAAGCAGAGGAAGTACTTGATGTATTTAAACAGATAAATATTAACATACCCTTCTTCATGGCTATTAAACAGATACCTTCCTATGCTAAGGTCTTGAAAGACATGTGCACTGCCAAGAGAAAAACAAATGTGCCTAAAAACGCATTTATAGCTGAAGAATTCTCTGCACTTGTCCAACAAAATGGTATGGTAAAATATAAGGACCTTGGAAAACCGACCATACCCTGCAAGCTTGGTGATAAGTTCATGGGTAGAGCTTTATTAGACTTAGGAGCGAGTTGTAATCGTTTGCCTTATTCCTTATACTTTAGCCTAGGTCTAACATACATGAAACCCACGAAAATGTCTTTACAACTGGCCGACAGATCTTTGAAAGTACCTAGAGGTATAGTAGATGACCTATTAATAAAATGTCAAATTTTTACTATCCTGTTGACTTTGTGGTGTTGGATACTGAACCTACTGCCGATGATTCGATACCCATCATTCTTGGCCTCCCATTCTTGGCCACCTCTAATGCTCTCATAAACTGCCGGAACGGTTCCATGGTTCTCACTTTTGGCTCTATGACTGTTGAAGTTAATATTTTAACATTGGCCAACAACCCCCTGATCTTTCCTTATCTGAGGATGTGTGCCTTCTAGACTCATTACCTTATGAGATGGTGCACTGTTATTACCCTGAAGATCCGGTTGTTCACTGCCTTGCCATGCATAATGTAGACTTTGACATTGACCAATCAATTGCCCAAACCAATGCTCTCCTAGATAGTGTGCATATCTTTGAACCTAAAGACCCTGAGGCCCTTGATGTGGTTTGTAGCTTAGATTCTGAGACTCAAGTAGAGACCGTTACTCCACCTCCTGTTACCCTGAATCATCTTCCTCCTGAGTTGAAATATGCTCATCTTGATTCAGACGGTAGTCATCCTATTATCATTTACTCATCTCTTACTACCGAACAAGAGAGTAAGCTTTTAGAAGTTATCTTAGAGCATCGTTCAGCTATTGCCTGGTCCATCCACGATATCGAAGGCATTAGCCCTTCTGTCTGTTCTCATCATATTCATCTTGAAGACGATGCCAAAACTTCTCGTGAACCTCAGAGACGTCTCAACCTTGCAATGAAAGAAGTTGTTCGAGCTGAGATTCTTAAACTTCCGGATGCAGGAGTGATTTATCCTATCTCGGATAGTCCCTGGGTTAGTCCTATTCATGTGGTCCCTAAAAAGGCCGACATGACTGTAGTTACCAATGATAAGAACGAAAAAGTCGCCACTAGAGTTCCAACTAAGTGACGTGTTTGTATCGACTATAGAAAGCTTAATACAGTCACCCGGAAAGACCACTTTCCTCTTCCCTTCATAGACCAGATGTTGGAACGTCTAGCTAGTCATTCTTTCTATTGTTTCCTGGATGGTTACTCCGGTTACAACAAAATTCCTATCGCCCCTGAAGATCAGGAAAAGACGACATTTACTTGTCCCTTTGGCACTTTCGCTTATGCCCGTATGCCTTTTGGTCTGTGTAATGCACCTGCTTATTTCCAGAGGTGTATGTTACACATCTTTAGCGATATGGTAGAATGATTTATGGAGGTGTTTATGGATGACTTCTCCATATATGGTTCATCTTTTGAAGAGTGTCTTAGTCATCTTTCCTTAGTTTTTAAACGTTGCATAGAGAAGAATTTGGTACTCAACTGGGAAAAGTGCCATTTCATGGTTAGGAACGGGATAGTTCTTGATCATGTAGTCTCTCCTGAGGGTATCCAGGTTGATAAAGCTAAAGTAGATCTTGTTTCATCCTTGCCTATTCCTAAGTCTATTAGGGATATTCGAACCTTTCTGGGCCATGCAGAATTCTATCGACGCTTTATCCAAGATTTTTCTAAGATAGCTCGACCCTTAACCAATTTATTGCTTAAGGATGGACCTTTTGATTTTACAGAAGAATGCAATAGCGCTTTTGGAAAACTTAAACCCGCCCTCACATCTGCACCTATTATTAGGCCTCCTGATTGGAGTAAACCTTTTGAGCTGATGTGCGATGCATCAGACTATGCTGTTGGCGTTGTTTTAGGTCAACGTCTAGATGGTAAGCCCCATGTCATATATTATGCTAGTAAGACTCTCAATGACGCTCAACGTAATTATACGACAACCGAGAAAGAATTGCTAGCCATAATATATGCTCTTGATAAGTTTCGTTCCTACCTTTTAAGCACCCGTACTTTCATCTTCACGGATCATGCCGCTATTAAATTCCTTCTATCCAAGAAGGAGACTAAGCAACGCCTTATTCGCTTGATATTATTGCTTCAAGAATTTGACCTTAAGATTAGAGATAAAAAGGGGACCGAAAATGTAGTGGTCGACCGTCTTGAGGATTATAGTTTTATTTCTGAGAACTTTCATGATGAGCTTCTTTTCGCAATATCGAATGCTCCATGGTTCGCAGATATAGTTAATTACCTGGCTAGCAACAAGTTCCCAACTGATTGGAACAAGCAGGATAGATCCAAATTCCTTGCTAATGCCAAGTATTATTTATGGGATGACCCATACCTTTTTAAGTATTGTCCTGACCAGATCATTCGTCGTTGTATTCCCGATTGGGAACAACAAGAAGTCCTTAAGTTCTGCCATGAGCATGCTTGTGGTGGACATTTCAGTGCCAAAAAGGCAGCTGCTAAAGTATTGTAGTGTGGTTTTTATTGGCCAACCATCTTTAAGGACTCTCACATGCATTGTACTGTCTGTACTCGTTGTCAACAATTAGGGAAAATCACTAGGCGACACATGATACCCTTACAGCCAATACTTCCTGTCGAAGTGTTTGATGTATGGGGCATTGATTTCATGGGTCCTTTCCCAGGTTGTCATGGTTTTTTGTACATTCTGGTCGCGGTAGACTATGTTTCCAAATGGATCGAGGCCATTCCCACAAGGCACAACGACCAAGAAACTGTAGTAAATTTTCTTAAAGAGTATATATTTGCCCAATTTGGCGCTCCCCGTGCGATCATTAGTGATGGGGGGAGCCATTTCTGCAATACAGCTTTTCGAAAACTTATCCAAAAGTATGGAGTTACTCACAAAGTGGCCCTTGCGTACCATCCGCAAACTAATGGCCAAGCCGAGGTGTCGAATAAAGAGATTAAAAACATTTTGCAAAAGACAATTGACCCTAATAAGGTTGATTGGTCTCGTAGAGTTAGTAATGCATTATGTGCCTATCGCACTGCTTTCAAAACTCCCATAGGCATGTCTCCTTTTCGTCTTATTTTTGGAAAACCCTGTCACCTACCTGTAGAGCTTGAGCATCGAGCCTTCTGGGCAATGAAAACTCCAGCTTTCTGAACTTAAGGAACTTCGGAATGAAGCTTATGATCTTTCCAAGTCCTACAAAGCTAATATGAAAAAACTACATGATCGTCAGATCTTACGTAGAGATTTTCAAATTGGGGATAAAGTTTTACTATATAACTCTAGGTTGCATTTATTTCCTGGTAAACTACAGTCTTGTTGGTCAGGTCCCTTTGTTGTGTCTGCAGTAACACCATTTGGTGCTATCACTTGTCTAAATCCTGCAGAGAACACTGAATTTCAAGTCAATGGTCAACGTCTTAAGCATTTCCATGAGTTAAGGCCAACTGAAGTAGAGGAAACTCTCGTAGAAGACCCTACCTATTTAGACTAACCCTTGACCTGCTGGTATCCGGACCCTCCCTTACTCTACTCTTGTCTCTTTCTGGGATGTGTGGTTGAAAGTGCCGGGCCCATTGTCCACAAACTCTTACTGGATGAGTATAATTGATCTAGTACACATTTTTCTCTAAAACGTCATCATCAAACAGACATGTTTCCCGCTCTGTTTGGGGGTGGGGAAGTCATTTCCCATCTTTCCTAAGTCTAGAGTATCTGACTTTAAAAAACTCATTTTGTATATTAGACATCAGGATTTCGCTCATTCCATTCTAGCGTTTTTAACTCTCCTGTATCTTTGTTTAGAGTAGCATTTATTTAGGGAGTGAATCCTGGTTGTCCACCTGTCTGGCTGAAAGCGTTAAACTTAGTGCTCCTGGGATGCAGCCCTGTGTATCTCTAAAACCCAATCGTGCGTTAGTGTTTCTTATCGAGTTTAGTGGTTATTGGCTAATAACTATTTCTTTAGGATCCTGGATTAGATTTGTTTGGAGGTGGGCATGGCCCACCACTCTTTGATTACGGTTGCTTGGTTAAATAATTATTACAGTTACAAATTTGAAATTATTTCAATTTTTAGAATTTTTAATAATTATTGCATGATTTTTGGGATTTTATTTGACACTCTTAATGGTACTTATATTCGGAAGAATATAATTATACATTATCATAAAATTTTGAAAATTAAATTTGAATTATTTCATGTCTTTTCGCTTTTCATGGGTAAAACCGTTATTTCTACTAATTTTAGTAGTGGGGGAAGCGTCTAGGGGAAATCACTTCTCTATATATACCCCCGGGTGTCATTAGAAAATTCACAAGTCATCTTCAAAATCCCAGGTCAAACAAAGTCAATTCGGGTCAAAGAGGTCTTTTTCTTCCCCAGATCTCGACTCGAGTTGCTTATAGAGCAAACTGAACTCGACTCGAGTTTCGTTACAGATCCAGTTTCTCTCTCCTCGTTACTCACTCATTTCTAGGCCAAATTCAAAAAATATTTCCGGGTTTTGTTCCTTTCTTCATCCTCTTCAATTCTATACCAAAATCCCCTACTATCATGCCTACTAGAAGGAGAGAGAATGTGATTATCCGAGAGCACGATTACTCGCGTCTCTTGGATGATAATCGATTTGGGAGCACTTTTGTTGAGAGAATTCATGCTAGAGGCTGGGATGTACTCCTTGGCGCTGACTACGAGCCATTTGATCCTCAAATGGTTCGTCCTTTTTACGAGTCCATGGAGTTGGCCGATGACGGCGTGTTCATCAACTGGGATCCTGCCCATCGTTTCTTGCTGACACCTGAGAGTGTCTCCATAGTCATGGCGCTCGAGCTCGAAGAGGCTCCCCTGCAGCAGGAGGCTCCACCGGTGACTCCAGACGTCATCGAGGCCGTCCTCGTTGATGATTTGGTGCTGCACCGGTATAGCAGCCATATCTCCATCTGTTGGCTCCGAGTCTAGCTGTATTATCTAACTGTATTATCTAATCTAACTTGTGCTGGTAATGGTGGACTCTTTAACCTACACCACTCTCCAAACCCATTATTGCTATTACAATTTTGATTCTTCAACAACCTTCTTCCATCAAACCTCCAAAATGAAAGCTCCACCGCATGATTCATCAACATATACACGTGTCCACCTATGGCACAAGCTGCAATCACACACCCACCACCAGGTACCGATCTACTCCTCAACCATACACGTGTCTCTACATCATACAAATCCATCGAACAAGCATACACACCGAAGTTCCTCCTGGTGGGTGTGTGATTGCAGCTTATAAATATCTCTTGATCCAATATGGTTTTGCAACTGCGTTCTAAAGGTGATATAATGTTCTTACGTTGCGAATGAGCCTGTGGCTCAATGGTAGCACCCTTCTCACAAAGTGGAGAGGTCGTGGGTTCGAAACACGTCAACGGTGGATTGTTGATATAAGTTTCCACACGTAATTTAAAAGGGGTAGGGATCCCCACAACCTCGCTTGCCAACCAAAAAAAAAAAAAAAAATTTCTTACGTTATATTTTCCTTTATTTTGATCGATTGGCATGATTTTTAGAAAGCCATGAGATGTGTGCCTTTCCTCATTTTAATGTTTTACTTGGCACTCTAAGTGATAATCTTATGTTGATCATTTGGTGATATGAGTTTTTTTTATGTAGTAATTGTCTCTTTCCGTATTTTTGATTTCGTTTTTTCTAAGTTTATTATACGTTTTCAGTCTGTATTTATTGAATGTTTTTAGCCCGAAGGCTAAAAATACTACTGTTGTTGTTCTCGGAGGCTAAATATAATGTAAGGCTCATCATCTCTACCAGCGTTTATATGCCTTTATCACATCTGCTCTCCGCATTCCTCCTTCCAGGCTAATCGCGATTAGTGCCTTGTTAACGAGTAAAACGCTACAACCTCCAAGGACTAGGAAGTGGAGCAGAAGTGGCTCGGGCACCGGTGATGGTAGCAAAGAGACGGCGGACCATGCAGTAGCCGTAGACGTCCACCTGAAGCAAGCGGAGGATATGAATCCCCCCCGAGAACAGCTCGCTCGTCTTTGTCGTCCCAAGGACATTGGTGGTCAGCCAGTGTGCCACCAATCCCTGGTGATGGCTATTCTGCACTACTGGGAAGCGCCTCTTCTTCCTGCACTCTCTCTGGAGTCGGTCGTCCGGCTCGAGGTCTCCAACCCTGGGTTGTCAGTCTGTCGACAGCTGTTGTGGGACCCACAGCCAGAGGTGCCGTCTAGTACAGGCCTGGCGACCAGCTGGCGTTCTTTTCACTCCATACCAATGAGGAGCGGTTCCAGCTTCTCTGGAGGGGTATGGGTGAGATTTTGACCGCAGTCGAGGACTTGCAGAGTCGCGTCGATGAATGCCAGGGGCAATCTCGTCGACGACGGGGTTGATTTTTATTTTTGTTATTAGCCATTATAATTTGCTTGTTTTTTGTTTTGTTTTTTGCACTCTTGTATTAAAATTTTCGATCATTGTACTTTATTTCAAAATATTAATGAAAATGGTTGAAATTTTAATTATCTTGCAAATTTGTCCTTTTCTAAAAATTTTAGCCATTCTTGGGCTTCATTGCAAAAATCTGGACTTTTGGAGTAAATTTTGAATTTTTTGGTCTTACGGACCTTAGTCCAAATATTTTAAATAGAAAGGAGGATAGGGTTTGATTTTTTTGGAAACCCTATGGTATTAGGCAGCTTTTGGAGTCCTACTAGGGCTCAAACTCTTAAAATCTCCTATATATACCACACCATGTTTAGAGGACCGTCACTTAAAAAATCAGAATTTTTTAAACTTTTTTATTTTCTGATCTGGGCCCAAACTCGACTCGAGTTCCTTATAGGCCAATTCAATCGCGAGTCGAGATTGAACCTGGCAGCAGTTTTCTGAGCTCATTTTAAGTGATTTTTTCTCTGTTTTCGCGCTGTTTTTTTGTGTTTTCTTCCTTCCTTTGCAATGGCTAATGTTCAGAATGTGTTGTGGATGCCCGATGGCATAGATATCATCCCCGAGATGGATTTTTCGGAAATTATGGATAGTCCTTATGGAGCTTCCTTTAGGGATGGGATTTTTGACAAAGGTTGGGAAGGTTTTCTTTATGATTCTACTGCTGTGTATTCCCCTTCTATGGTAAGAGACTTTTACCTTATGTTACCCTTTGTCGACACTCTTCCTTTTGATGGGTTCCAAGTTCGTATGCATGGTTCCCCCGGGGTTTTTAATGTTGTTGCCATCTCAATGGTTATGGGTAATTCTTTTGTGTTTCATCCGGTCGTGCGTGATGATAACTATGTTAGTGATAACCGTATAGATATCATAGAGTATTACCTCAATCACTTTGGCCCGTGTACCTTCTCACTCCAACCTGAAGGACTCCCTAGTATTGCACCTACCACTTGTCTTCCTGCTAATATAGCTACTGCTGCTTTATGGGTTTTGCGTAATTTGTTGGGTGTTGAGAGGTTGGATTATGTCAATGATAGTACCATGCATGTTGTAGTTGGTATTGTTACCAATTTTTATGCTCTTGACATATCCACTTGGATTCTGGATGGTATTAGGAATGTGTTCTTATTGGATGAGAACAAACTTGTATTTCCTACTCTTATTTGTAAGGTTATCCTTGACAGCTATCTTGATTGGACGAACAGGTACAATGATTGGACTCACCTTATCCCTATGGATCCTACACATCGTTTTATTAGGAGGAGTCGCCTATTTACATGGGTGCCTAACACTATATATGTAGAATATCCAAAGTTGCATAGAAATGATGATTTTATGGATAATGGTGAGGGATCTTGGAATGTGATCAAAGAGGCATTAACTCTATGGCGTGATGACTTGGATGGTTTGCCAAGAGAAATTGTTTGAAAACAAGAGTGTAATGTAGGATTTCTTTTTCTGTTGAGTCAGTTCTTTATTTCAGTATATTTTATTTCAGTTGTGTCATAGTATGGAATTCCTTGTAATCTCTATATAGAGATAATTTTGTTTGACATGATTCTATAAAGCGGTTTGAATTTTTAGCACATTCATGGTAATATCTTTCTTTCTCTCTTTCCTATGCTTAGTATGAGCCTTGAGGACAGGGCAATCTTTTTGTTTGGGGGTGGGGAAGTATTTCAATCCTTTTTGCAAAAGATTTTCAAACTTCTTTATCCATAGTTGTGTAAAAATTCAAAAGCCTTTTGAGAAAAATCAACAAAAATCTTTCTTACAAAGACTTTTTCAAAAATAGAATAAGTACACCATCAATGATGAACATAATGGTTGAATTCTTTCCTTTTCAAGTTTAAGGACATTTATTGCTTCACCAAGTAGTTAAGTCTTATACTATATTTGCATGAGCATAAGCATGACATTCATCTGCATTTATTATAAATTACATGTGCAAATACAACTACACCTTGAGAAACTTGAGGAATAAGTGTAGAGACTTAACCCGCTTTTGAGCCCCGTCCTTTTCTTGGAGGGTTATCACGTACATCTGGAGTCAAAAGACTCAACTTCTCAGTTTTGTCTGTTTTTAGTCTCATATTCATTTTTATAGTTAGCCTTGAGATGACATCAAGTGGGTGTAATATAAACTTGGGTCTTGTAGCTTATTCAAGATATGATCACCATATCAGTACTTAGAAATGATACAAAGACATTTATATAAACCCTGTTTACCTTAGCCTACCTTGATGATATTTATTCCCTTAGGTTAACCATTCTAAGCCTTTCCTTGTTACTTAGCCTTTTTCTTGAGCCCATTATCCTTACCCAACTCCATTGTAGGAGCAAATACCCTTAGAATGTTTTAGGTCCTTTTACCCATGTTTTTGGAACATGAGGATGATTGCTTATGTGGTTACAAGAAGAAAGGAGAAATACAAAGAATCTCCAAACTAGTGAGATGAACCAAATATTGAAAATCAAAAAGTTTGAAGAAATTCCAGAAAAAGCCAGAATCTTCCAAACCATTCCAAATCCAAAAAGAAAGGAAGATTCCCAAATAGGTTAGAGCTTCATTGAAAATTTCCCAAAAGAAGATGAGAAGTACTTCTTCCAAAAAGAAAAATTCCAAAAATTTCTGCATGAGCTGTTATTACAAATCACAAGTATTGAAGGCTCGAATGTTCCAAAAATATTTCACAAAAGCCTGTGCCATTTCTAGCCCTATCCTAAACCAAGTTACAACCCATTATTGTCTTTTGTAGATCTAAGCTAATATGGTAGGATGTTGCGAATAAGTGAGAAGATGCTAAGGTGAAAAAACCGACATCTCAAGCAAGGCTAATTTTTCCATTCTTTGAGACTAGTTCATTCTATTACACCAGTCCGTTCTTATTGATATATGTGAAATGATTGTTCATCTTCTTTCCTCACATAGAGGTAAAATGATAAATACCATCTCTGAGTGATTTTATTTCTGAGTGTATGACTGTGAGGCAGAAGTCAAAGCGACCTTTCCAAAGATGACTTAAGACCCGTGGTAGTATGGGTACATGCCTGTACTCGATGCATTTGAGACCGTTATGCTTGGTTTACATTTCATATCTTATTCATGCATTGGTAGTATATTATCTCATATGAACGGTTTTGCAATACTTATCCTTATCCTTGATATGACCATTTCTGAGCTACATGGTAGAAAATTCTATTCTTGAATTAGTCATTGTAGTAAGTTTGTGGGTATCTTCTCTGGAAAACCCTCAGGAGACTATAACTCCTCCACCTGGGAAACCTCTGTGGTTTAAAAGCCTTGATGCATATGGTTAATGCAATCACCTTAGTTATACTTCTCTTTTGAGTTCCTTATTCTTTCTTCTCATCTTTGCTTGAGAACAAGCAAAGTGTTGTTTGGGGGTATTTGATCGGACCTCAAAAGTGTATATGTATCCCCCGAATAACACCTTGTTTGTTTAGCACTTAGCTTATAATATTGCATTATATCTATTGATTAGTGCTTTCTTCTCTTTTGTGTAGGTTTCATGAGCCTAAATGCGAATATTGTGTAAAAGCCCGTGAAATGTCGAGAAAAGGAAGCAAAAATGTGTTAATGGCAAAAGTGAAGAAGAATGGATTTTTGCATCCACGAAATCTGCTAAAGGCACCCCATGGTCAACTTTAGTCAACCCTGTTGATTTGACTTTTCGGTCATTTTTTACTTTAGTTGACTTTTCAGTCAACCGTTGACTTCTGCTGACTTCTGTTGACTTTTGGTCAACTGTTGGACCTTGCTAACTTTGGTCTACCCTGTTGACTTTCGTTGACCTATTTTGGGTCTTAATCTTAAAAAGGCTCCACAACTCCACAAGAAGATCCAGAAGTCTGATTGGGGCCCATGAGCTATCAAATTGAGGGTCTTGGCCCAAGCTACAATTCAAGCCCAAGAGAATTAGGTTTTACTGATTGCCTAATCCCTCTAGAAGACCAACAACAGCAGCCACGAATTTCACCAAGTTTGGAAGTCTTTGAAAATTTCACCAAGTTTGGAAGTCTTTGCATGCAAATATTCTACTTTGTAATGTCTATATAAGAGAAGTTGTAAATAGGGTTTTTTTATCTTAAACCTAATCTTTTAACCTCCACTTTAAGATCAACCTTCATTGAAGAAGAGTTGATCTTCTTCTTCATTGTATTCAATCAATATTAATATCAATCAATTATTTTCCATTTTGATGTTCTATGATTTATTTATTTGTTCCTTTGGTATGAGTAGCTAAATCTTCATGGGGGGATAGTGGAAGCTTTCTAGGTGATGTAAAAGTATTATGTTTGTTTCTTTTTTGTTCATTGTGATTCAAGGTTCTTAATGCTTACTTTTCTCTAATTCGCGATATGAGGTAAGTATGATTCTTTGTATGCTATTGTTATCCATGGTGTTAAAATATTATTGTTAGGGTTTAGGGAGACCTAGCTTTATTGATAATATTTATATTTATTGTAGATGTGTAGTGAAATAGCTGAGAGATGATTATTACATGTTTATGATATTTATCCTTTATTGGAACCCTTTTATGATTAAATCAAATAGTTGAGAGGTGATGATTTGATTATGAATAATATGTGGAGTTAATTAGATTCAATAGCTGAGAGGTGAGGATTTGATCAATGAAACATATTCAATAGCATGCATAATAGAATCCCATTTTAATTAGGTGGAATAGCTGAGAGGTGACTAATTAGTTATTATGGATTGAACATGAGGAACAACATGTTATGATTGCATGATCTAGTTTGTGGATATCAATTATTCCCCTATGTCATCATAAATCTTCTTTTCATATCTTCCATATTCTTAAGTTAGGATTTATTATTTATTATTGCCTGAAGGAAGTAGAATCAATCATCCAATACTATTATTGATTCCTTTGGTGTTTCTTAATTAGTATTCTTAATTGTGTTTGAGCTAAGATATCCCCCTCTGAGGTGGGTACGACCCTTGCTCGTTATTTGTCTACTTTGATCTTCAATTTATACAGGCACAGGAAGGAACTTCAAGTTAAAAATACAATCTTTTGATAGTAGGATCCTTTTTCCCACATATCAATTTACAAGTGTTGAATCTAGATATCTATGTAGAACAAATACCTAGGTAAAAATATATTACAAAACCCTATTTTTTAAAGAATATAATATAAAATAAAACAAATATATATGAAAAAAAACCTAATTTGACTTTAAAAAAATTAATGGACTTCAAACCCAAAAGTCCAATAATCTCAAAACCCTAAATTGTTGAAGACATTGCAAATGAAACTTTGGGAGGCACAAGACTAAAATCTGACTATGTTCTGACCAGATTACATTTGTTGATGAAGTCCAATAAATTTCGAGTCAATATGGGACAAAATTTGACTATGTACGAACCAGGTTAGAAGTAGGAGCATAAAATCTGGTCTGGAACTTTGGTTGCCTTGTGCTTAAAGATGTGGGTTGATTTGGACCGAGTTACATCCCAGTTTCTAAGGTTTAATTTGATACGACTTAAAGACTTGTGTTTTTAAAGTTAAGGTTTCTGTTGTCTGCCCTAGTTCAAATAATTTTTGATTAAATCTCTCTCACTATTCTGTTTCACCAAGCTCACTCTTATCTTCGAAGGTAAGTTTTAAATTTTTTAATCATTATATGTTTCTTTTTCTAATTATGCATGTTAGTGATATTATATATTGATATTGGTATTTTGTAGTTATATATTAGGTGTGCAACCTTCATCTGTTCATAGAATACTTTCATTCATGCCCGTTGATCTTCAAAAGCCCTCAATGAGTAGCCTCTGACAGATATAATTAGCTGTATAAGATATATTATGTCTTGGTTGTTCTCCTGGTTTAAGCTTATTATGATCACAAGTAGTGTATTTCTTAATTGAAATTCTTAACGTTAATATGTCTTATTTATATTCATGATTGATAACGACCAGGTAGCATTCAAAAGACAAGAAGAATGAGCTAAGTAGTCTTTGTTTCTATGTGTGTAACAAGTTGCACAATTTTCGATGGTTGAATTCCATACCAGATAGTATGGGCACACTTCGTATATCATATGTAGAATTCATATATGTACATTTTTTTTCTCGTCCAACACCTGAGTTGCCTATAATGGTTGGGATATATATGTGTCATTCCCATTAGGCCGAGTATATATATATATATATATAATGCTTATCGATGAAGTTAACAACGTCGTTTTAAAAGTATCAATAACTGAAGTGAAATATTGAGACCCTCCAACTAGCTTAAAGTTTCATATCCAACACTGACACCTCCTGAAACGTTAGCCGCAGGACATGAAGTCATGGACAGTTTAGTTAATCATCTTAATAAGTTTGTGGGTGCAAAAATTTGATCCACAAACTCGAGATGTGTATTGAAAAATCGAAAAGTTACAATGAAGGCCTTGTATAGACTGAGATGGGATGGGGGTATACAATGAGACTGGACCTGATGGGATCAGGATGCCTACGTATCCAAGATGATGAACTTGGAATCAAGTCTCTACCTCCTCCAAGCTCTAATGGTGTTCTCTAAGTGAAAGACACGTAGTTCAAAAGGTTGAGAACTCCTGCATTTATAGTTGACTGGAGGAGGCTGGTTCAACCGCCCCTCTGGTTTTAACTCCATGAACTCAGGCAATTCAAACTGTGAAGATGCTCCCGTAGAGATAGCGCACATGTTGTTTGACGGTTATCCCTTGGTATGAATTCCCTTTGATTAGGATGACTGCCACATGGCATTCTCTGATAGGCTCTAGTTCAACTTGGGTCTTCTTTTATCTTCTCCAGCGGGCTAGAACATCGGGTTCTGTTGGCCTGAAATCTTGCTGGACTTATCCAGTTAGTTGGGATTTCGATTTGACCAAGTTTGAAAGCAATGACTTGGGCTAAACTCCTCGGACCGGAGGCCCAATCTACATTGCATACACCCTGGCCAGGTCCTTTGAACTTCTATGATAAGCCTTTGGACGAGCCTTCATCGATGTTGGACTTCAATGGGTCGGGTCTGGCCTTCTTGATTGAGGCGGGCCTGGTAGATATATGTGAGCCCACGGTTCAGCTTCTTATACAGTAACCGGGGCTCCACCCACTGGTTGTGGACCATCCGGTGGGTCAGGGTCCACAGAGCGTATGTGGACCCCTTAAGGTCAGGTTGCGCCCTACCCGGTAGTCAAGGTCAGGCTGGCTGACGCTCAGGTGCTCTCGGTTTGGCTTCTTATACAGCCACTGATGACACCTGTCGGGTATTTTACCTAGGGTACACACAAAGTTCATCCTGATTACTTTTGATTACTTTGGGAATTATCTAAAATTGATTGGTTGTTTGTATCTTATTGGGTCGGTAATATAAAAGTAATATGCAACTTAAAATGTATATTCAAAAAAAAAAAAAAAAAAAGAATTAAAGCATTTTTATATAAATAAAAAATAATCTAACAACCAAAAATTTCAACAAAAAGATATAAAAATTCTAATACCTAAATTATCATTTTTTTTCTTTTTTTATAGGTTCCAAATGTCAAAAAGAGAATCGATGTATTGCATTGACTCGAAAGAAGCATATGATATTATGGAGCTATTCTTAGAAGAAAAAACAAAAAGAATGAAAAGATATGAACAAAGACTTAGAAAGAAACAATCATTGGAAAGAACAAATACTACATAGGGAAAAGCATTAAAATAGAGAATTACAACAACAATGGGAAGATCAACAACAATTAGGGCTGGCAATGGACCGATTCGGGCCGGGTAGATACAATTCCAGAACCGGTCCGTTATGATTAGTGTTAGATCCGAACCCGGAACCAGACCCTATCGGGTATCTAAAATGAATACTAGAACCGTACCAATAAGTAATATCGGATATCGGGTCCAACTCGATCAGACCCTATATTTTTTATCAAAAGATATCCTATGGTATTAAAAAACAGGTAGTTCCAAAAAGAAAGATAATTAATGATATACATATGATACTTAATGGCACTGAAGCTTTAAAGAATAATTTTATTAAGGACTTGCAACTTATGCAAACCAGTATTCAACCTATTACATAATCAATTAATAACTAAAATTTTTAAAATCAAAAGACACTTTCAGCTTCTTCCTTGAAACGACTCACAAACTGCTTCATACCCCATCACATTCACTACAAAATAAAAATACAATTTGTAAGTTATAAATCCAAAAGAAAAAAAATAAATAAAAAGAACTTAGAAAATTACTATTACCTTCTTTGATCAATCCAACACATGGATATCAGTGGGTACTGTTTGAATGGTTGAATAAGAGGTTGATAGATCAACTAAAATCAAATGAATATTAAATCAAACATCATTTTATAAACAATTACCAACATAATCTACTGCCAACTTGTATCATAAGAAAAAAATGTAACAAGTGGTTAATTGGTTATACCTTTAGAGGACTTCAACCAGTTTTGTGCACAAATAAGACCCTGCAAAGTATCTGGAGTCAAGGAAGAGTGATACTCATTAAGAACCCTGCCACTAGTGCTTAAGGCCGGTTCAGATGCCACTATCGAAACTGGAATCGTAAAACCATCTCGTGCTAACTTTGACAAACAAGGATACTTAGGAGTATTAAGCTTCCACCAATTCAGTATGCTGAGAGCACAATCAACAGGAAAAATTGGTTCTACCAAATATTGTTCCAACTTAGATTTTTTTGTTACACTTTCATAACCTTCCTTTATACACCAAGTCTCAAACTTCTTAATTTTGTCCATATTTAAAGACCCCCCTGATAAGTTCAATGAAGATGGAGAATGACTAGTACCTGAATTCAAATTGAACTTGGAGTCATATTCATTGTAGAGGTCTTCCAATGAAATTTGAACCTTATTGATGTATATCTCAGCTTCATGAAGCCCGTAGATGAGATTAAAGTAGTATTGAACAAATCTCATTTTAAAACGAGGGTTTAGAACAACTGCAACCGCTAAAATTAAGCTACAAATAGACTAATACTTCTTGAATTTCTCATACATCTTCTCTGCCATCATTACAACCTATTGATTTTCATGCTTACACCATTGAAGCAAGTTCAAGTGTTTTTCACAAACCTCAGCAAAGTATATATTTTGGATATTCAGTGCCTAAATCAAAAAATTAAAATTATTTGTATCATATAAAAGCTAAAGAGTGTAATGAAAATATATATATTTAAACTATGACAAACATTTAAAATTTATGCGAAAGAGTGTTTGTGGAATCACAAAAAATCTTCAAACAATTGCAAATCACCTTTGCAATTTCCGAATCTTCTTTAGAATGGTTTGTCATAAAGCTTTCCTCCCTTTGCTCTAATCAGAAAAATGCATCCTTATAAATCAAGGCACGTTTAAGCATTTTAGAAGTAGAATTTCAACTTGTTGGCACATCTAGACAAATTTGTTGTGTACTTGAAACCTTAACTTGCTCTATCATAGATTTCCACTTGAGTTTTCTTTGGGGCGTCGCCTTGACAAACTTACAACTCTCTCTAATATACAAAACATTCCCAATCACAGATAAATTATCTTTTACAATAAGATTAAGGATATGTGTAGTGCAACGAACAAGAAGTAATTGCCCTCCAAGGACTAGCAATCCATCACCATTAAGTATATCCTTAATCTTATTCACCATTACATCATTAGAAGATGCATTATTTACAGATATTGTACCTACCTTTTTGTCTAGGTTCTAATCAAGCAAGCAAGCCATGACAACCTTGGATATCTCATCTCCAGAGTGAGTGCCCTCCATCAAAACAAAACTTATAATTTTTTATGCAAAACCCAATCATTATCTATGAAATGAGCAGTTAAACAAAGATATGCATCTTGTGTTTCAAATGTCCACAAATCAGTTGTAAAGCTTACCCTACCAGAAAACTCATCAAAGAATTTGTAAAGCTTTTCCCTTTCTTCCTTATAATCTTACAAAATATCACTTTTAATGGTATTTCTAGTCACAAGATTGAATAATGGTTGGAGATTGTTAATAAACACGCGAAAATATTCATGATCAACCATTGTAAATGGATATTCATGTTTAATAATCATTCGTGCTAGATCAAGACGACTTTGCATCTGATCAAACTTAAATGCTTTATTGGCATGAATTCCATCACTTATGTTTTTGTTTGCGACAATCAATTGTTGACGGACATCTTTATTTTTCATCTTTGGGCATGTGTTTAAGTGTTTTTTCAAATGGTTAGTACCATTATCACTTGAAGCCCCCATATTCTTTTTGCAATGCTTACAAACAACAATGTCCTTACCTTCTTGAGATTTTTCCTTATCGAAGTGTAACCAGACTTCCAACCTTAGCTTCCTTTTGGCACCAGATGATGATAAAGGAGATGGTATCTTAGTATCATCACCATTTGTAGCCTCAACAGTAGGAACAGGAGTACCTAATCATAATATCATTCTGCCAAATGAAGTAAACAAAAAATATTAATAACTTATTAACTTAGAAATCAAAGAAAAATTGAAACTAAATTTATTGTATACCTCTTGAGTTGTCAAGTTTGCCATCTGTAATGCTTCTTGTGAGAACAATTAAAACCTTGTTGACTATGAAGAACAATAAACCAATTACATAAGATATATATACAAAAAATTTATGAAAAATTAAGCAATTGTTATTTTTTGGGGGGAAGATACATCAACAGAAATTTGATTAGGAGTATAATATAATTTATTCTACATGAAAGGTAAGAAAAAATAGGAATCAAAGAAGTAAAATTTCTTTTTTTTAGAAATTGCAAATTTGGTTATGAGAATTGAGAAGATTTTTGTGCATATAGAAGATATGAAAGGGTTTTTGTATTCTTTTGTGAAGATAATTGGTGGCACACAGCTAACTTTTTCTAGAATTATGATATATGTACAAGGTAAGAATCTAATTAGGATGTAATTGGGGTATAATTGAGAGATTTCAGATCTAATTAGATTTTTGGAAAGAAACCAGAACCTTCAAAAGATTTGGTAGAATTTCAAACGTATATTATTATTAATTTATAATATCAATATATGTATACATATCGGGTCCTTACCGGTTCGGAACTTACATAATCCAGAACCAGACCATTAAAGAACCGGTTCCTATTTTAGATACCCAAAACCGGTCTGGAAATAAAATATAGGTACCGGACCCGCTTTTATCGGTTCGGATCGGATTTCGGGTCCAACCCGGTCCATTGCCTGCCCGAACAACAATAATATAATTTATTAGAAAATCCTACATATTATTATGTAAGGTAGTATTTCCAATAGAAAATAAAACAACATTGCAAACTACAATGTATGGATGTCATTATTTTTTGGATAAAATTATTGTCACAAAAACTTCTATTAAATGATTTCTTTACAGAAATTGGTTGTTCATTCCGTCGTACCATATGTGATTTAACTTTTATTATTACAATACACATGCTTATCTTGAGTTGAATAGATATTTGTATTTTTAATAATTTCAAACTGATGGCTTTTTTCTCTCTATCAAAATACGCTAAGCACTCGCTTAGGGATGGACACAGAACATAAGAAAGAGCTAATTTTTGAAGGTATTCATAACGGATGGTAAGCAGCTACGGCCATAATATACTGCAAGGCAATGTACTTTCATGAGGCAGGCACCTAGGAAAGTTCTTCTACAAAGTAGGGTGTTGCAACCTTTGGATTGCAAAGAAAGCTGCTTTTGCCTGAATGACAACAAAAGTTGCAAGACTTGCAATAGCCATCTCTTGTTTGTAAATGAACTTTCTTGAGGCAGGCACCCATTGAACTTTAATCAACACTATTACCGCCAATTACTTTTTTGCTTTATTGCCTCCTAGAAATTTTATTATTCAGATTGGCGGAAGCGGTGTTCTGATTTCTCCATTAACATACATATTTGATGAAGAGACACCCAGGTGGCGTGCTATTCTCTTTGACACTTGGCCTTTGATTTTTAGAAGAATTCAATCTGGTGGCTGCCCTTTTTTTGTAGCAATAGACGATGGGGAAGATGTCTTGGGCATGCCGAATGTTTCTTCTCCAAGGAAGCTTTATTTATCAGTTTTCAAGAGTCTCAAGTACACAACTAGTAGCCCTATCGTAAATGTATACTTTCTTTTTAACGTAAATGTATACTTTCTTCTTAACATATCTTGTAACCATTTGAAATTATGTTATTGGTAATTCTTTCTTAAGAATGTAATGAAAACTAGAGGTGGAATCTCCTTGTTCAGGTTGTTAGTCCTCTGTTTGATTTCAAGCATCTGTTCAACAAAGACAATGGGGTTCTCTTCTCTACTTATCCTCTCAAATCTATAGAAAAATCAATTTTCTTAACAATTCAATGAAGAAGATGACGAATATGGAAGATTTAGAATTGGTGGAAGGAATTATTAGAATTTGAATCAACCTCTCACATTTGAATTACAAATTCTTCTTTATAATCTTCTTTGTTGTAAAACCAAAACTTATAATTCAATTATAAATTATCATCTTCAATTTTATTGCTAAAAACTTAGATCTACAATTTTTGTTATGTGGAGGAGGAGAGAGAATATGGTTGACGAGGAGGGAAGAAAGAAAACAAGAAAAAAAAGTGTTGGAGAAGATAGGGGTACATTGGTCCAAAGAACACGTAATTAATATTGGGGTCTTTTTTGCACAAAGTTTTAAGAGCAAATTTGCCAAGGAGTTCAAAGTGCCACATAAGATCACTTAGTTAATTTTAAATTAAATTTTATCGTATTTTATACACGATGGTTTTGGGAAAAGTGAAACTTTAATTTTTAAAACTTATTTTAAAATCAACCATTGGCAAGTTTAAAAGTATAAATCACTTTTAACATTAACTATATGCTAAAACCTTCTCCCTCTCTCCTACATGGCACCTCTAAAACCCTTTTACCATTGGGAATGCTCTAACCAGGCCAAATGGCCAATCTTGCAATACGGTAACTTAAAGGGGTACTTTTTTTTCCCTGCAATAATTGACCCATTTGATAGCTTTTCAAGACCATAGCTAACATCTTCAAATAATTCACTGATTGTCTCCACCATATCAATAAAGGCATGGTTTTTGATAATGTCAATCGAGATGCCATTGGTGAAGATGAACTCAACGATTAGGCTATCAACAATTTTCTTCTTGTTCATCTTCTTTGTGAATGTAATCAGATCATAATATGAAAAAAAAAAGTTAGATTTAGTAAATAATAATAATAATAATAATAATAATTATAATTATTATAATAAAAAAAAAAAATTAAGGGAGCATTAGCGATAACCCCCAGATTGTGGTTACTCTTGGCAAAAACCCTCTAATTCTGCCATTTTTGGCGTAAACCCCCCGACCCCTACTTCTGCAAAAATTTTACCCATTTTACCCTTGACTCATACTATTTGACTAAACCCCCCAAATTTGAATTAACAGAAGTTATCAAACAACAGTTTACTCCGTTACACATAACATGTATCTGAGTAAACCCCCTTGAAAAGTAAAAAAAATTAAAATAATATATATATATATATAATTATATTTGTTTTAGATGGTGCCATTGGATATTGGATGCCAGACACGTGGTCTAAAGCGAGCCGTTGGATGGTTGACACGTTGACCAAAATTTTAAAAAAACTTAAATTTTTTTGTTTTAAGTTTTTAATTTTCAGGGGGTTTTCGCAAATACTTGTTCTGTTAACAGACTGTTTGTTAATTTCTCTTAATTCAAATTTGGGGGGTTTAGTCAAATAAAATGAGTCTGGGGTAAATACATGGTATAATTTGGGGGGTTACGCCAAAAATGGCAGAATTAGGGGGTTTTTGCCAAGAGTGACCACAATCAAGGGGGTTATCGCCAATTTTCCCTAAAATTAAATAATAACATCAGAGTTTTTTTTTGTTTTTTTTTTTTTTTTGATAAAGGAAGACTGCCTAACAGATAGCTAGACAGGTTCCTGTAATTCATTAGAAAAAGCAATAGCATCACAAATAGTTTGTGGAGTTAAAACTTTCCAACCTGGGACATTAGACTCTCCTGCCCATTTAGCAAGTCTATGGGCATTTGTATTATAAGTCCTAACAACATGGGTAAAGGAGCAGCTTCTAAACGTACTACATAAGTTTAAAATAAACTCGTTGATGCTTCTGGTATGTTGTTAGACCTTTTGGCCTTGAGTACTTCTGACAAGCTTGAGGGCATGTCAGAATGCAGCCCCGGTGCGGGCATTGTCAGATTACAAGGGAACCAAGGCGCGGTGGGCAGTACCGTTCCGCATTCTTGTCAGGCGGCAAGGTAGATCATGTTGGTGCATTGATGCTGGTTCATTAACTAAGTATTGGGAATACATGGAGGCAGTGTGCTGGACATTGCCTTAGATCCAGGTGGCTTGGGAGCGGTTACGACAGTTATGTAACCGCTCACACGTGGCAGACTTTTGTTGGCAAGGCTTGACAAATGTTGTGATGTGTTTGCTGGGAAAACAAGTATGCAACACATAGGCAGCAAGATGCCAGTAGGTTTTGGTAGTTATTGGCAGTTACGGAACTGCCACACATGGCAAAGATTAAGTGTTTAGTGTAACACTTGTAAGAAGGCTATGGTGTGGGCTTGTCACACCTTGACATGTGTATAATTTGTTGGTCTATAAAACCAGACTTGATCTGATTGGGAAGACAGATTGAGTGAGTGTTGTATTTCCCAAGTGTAAAGGAATAAATATGGTTGCGGCCTTACAAACCAGTTCAGTAGTCTAATTGTGTATGCAAGAGTGTGTGTGTGTGGCCTGAGACTAGAGTGAGTTTCTAGTGGCATAACATGGCAGAAAACTTGTCAGAAAAAAAACCTTGTTACAGGTGGTATCAGAGCTGAAGTTTCGAAGATGGCAGGTGGTAGCAATCTGATGGCATAACGTGTTATACGTATTGAACAAACTTTAACGGAACTGACTGGTATTGGAGGAGATGTCCAGTCTGACAGACAGACTCATGTTGTGTCTTTTAATGGCACGTCTTGAAGCCATTGATAAGAGGCAAACTGAGTTGTCGTCGTTGTTCGACAACTTGTCTCATGACATGGAGCAGTTGGCGCAGAATTCTTCTAATGAATTGAGTATTTTGAAGCGGGCTATGAATGGTGGAACTTAGATGAATATTCTCAAGAAAGTACCTGAACCTAAGGCATTTTCTGGTGCTCGTGATGCGAAGGAACTTGAGAACTTTCTATGGGATATGGAGCAATACTTTGCTGTTGTTAGTACCCCAATCGAGCAACAAGTCACTCTGACAAGCATGGTATTTGTCTGGTGATGCTAAATTGTGGTGACGATTTCGGGTAGATGATGATGCATATACTGGAAGACCCAAGATCGTGATGTGGGACGCTTTGAAGAAGGAACTTAAGGACCAGTTCCTTCCAGGCAATGCAGCGTGGCTGGCAAAGGAAGCCTTGCGGAAGTTGAAACAAACTGGTACAGTTCGGGAGTATGTGAAGGCGTTCACATCCTTGATGTTGACATCAAGAACATGTCCGAAGAAGACAAGTTGTTCAACTTCACAACTGGTCTTCAATCATGGGCTCAAGCAAAGTTGAGAAGGCAAGGTGTTAAGGACTTATCTTCAGCCATAGCAGCAGCGGATGCTTTGGTTGATTTCAAGACAATTTCTTCTACTACCGGTGAAAGTAGTGAGAAGTACAAGAAGGACAAAGGCAAAGAATCTGACAGCAAGAGAGACCAGTACAGGAAGTACAATAAGGAGGGGAAGATGCAGACCAAAACAGGTGAAAAGCCTAAGGATGGCCAAAACAAGGGTTGTTTCATCTGTGATGGACCGCATCGTGCTAAAGATTGCCCGAAGAAGGAAAAGCTTAATGCTTTGGTTGTTGATAGGGATAAGGCTATGGTGGAGTTACCTCACTGCAATCCCCTTGTCGTTTGAATGCAATTGTGACAGAGACACCTCCGTCTCTTGTCCATTTGAATGCCGCCATGCATTCAAGGAAGAGTATGCAGTTGATGTTTGTAGATGCAAGAGGATAACCGTTGGTTATATGTTGACTAATAACGGTAATGTAAGGGCCATGGTGGACTCTGGTGCCACTCATTCCTTCATTTCAGAATCTGCGGCCGAAAGCTTGAAGATCAAACTAAGTCATGACCCGAGTCAAGTGAAAGTTATGAACCATGATCCAATCGGAAGCAAAGGTATGGCTATTGTTGGAATACAACTTGGTTATTGGTCTGGTTCTATTGATCTACTTGATATTCGTTTAGATGATTTCCAGGTTATACTTGGATACGACTTCTTGTTGAATAATATGATGCCAATTGTGCCACACATGAATGGTATCATGGTGATGGATCCAACAAAACCAGGATTTATACCTGCTGTTCCTTCGGTACAAATCAAGGATGAAATGAAGTCTAAATCAAAGAGTGATGTTAGTATGATGTCCGCTATTCAAGTGAATAAAGGATTGCGTAAAGGGGTTGAAACTTTTCTGGCTGCCTTGGTAGAAATCAAGCCAGGCAAGCATATGGAAGTTCCAGATTCTGTGGTTAGTGTTCTTGACGAGTTCGTGGACATTATGCCTGCTGAATTGCTAAAGAAGTTGCCTCCAAGACATAATATCGATCATCAGATCGAACTGGTTCCTGGTGCACGCCCTCCTGCCCAGGCTCCTTACCGCATGGCCCCTAAAGAACTTGAAGAAATGGGAAGGCAATTGACTGAAGTGCTCGAGGCTGGGTATATTCAACCCTTAAAGGCTCACTATGGCGCACCTGTGCTCTTTCAGAAGAAACAAGATGGGTCTCTTCGAATGTGTGTAGACTATAGAGCGTTGAACAAACTGACCGTGAAGAACAAGTATCCAATTCCATTGGTGGAAGACTTGTTCGACCGACTATCCAAGGCAAAGTACTTTACCAAGTTGGACCTTCGTTCAGGCTACTATCAGGTGCGTATTGCCCCAGAAGATGAGGCAAAGACTGTTATGGTGACTCGGTATGGGTCATATGAATATTTTGTGATGCCATTTAGCTTAACAAATGCACCAGCGACCTTTTGTAATTTAATGAATGATGCTCTTTTCTGATTACATTGATCGTTTTGTTGTGGTGTATTTAGATGATATTGTAGTCTATAGTCATACTTTAGAAGAACACAAAGAACACCTTCGAAAAGTTCTGACTAGACTTAGGGAGTATGAATTGTATGTTAAGAAGGAAAAGTGTGAATTCGCCCAAGAGATTATATCGTTTCTGGGGCATGTAATCACACATGGTCAGGTCCGTATGGAAGAACGGAAGATCAAGGCTATTGTGGAATGGCCTACACCATCTAAGGTGGCCGAACTTCGCTCGTTTTTGGGCTTAGCCAATTATTATCGCAAATTTATCATGGGCTACTCCAAAAGGGTGGCTATACTGACTAATTTGTTGAGAAAAGACAGGAAATAGACATGGACAGAAGATTGTCAAAGGGCGTTCGATGATCTGAAGAAGGCAGTTTCATCCGAACCTGTATTGCATTTGCCAGATTTTTCGGTTCCATTTGAGGTGCATACTGATGAGTCAGACCAGGCTATTGGAGGAGTGCTGGTTCAAATGGGGCATCCTATTGCCTATGAAAGCTGAAAATTAAATGGTGCGGAGCAGCGATACACTGTCCATGAGAAGGAAATGACTGCGGTCATTCATTGCTTGCGTGTATGGCGTCATTACCTCCTCGGTACGATGTTTGTGGTGCGGACTGACAATGTGGCGATAACGTTCTTCACTACACAGAAGAAGTTATCACCCAAGCAAGCACATTGGCTAGAGTTCTTGGCTGAGTTTGATGTGTCCATTGAGCATGGACTTGGTCGGTGCAACCAGGTTGCTGATGCATTGAGTAGGAAAGTCGTGGAGATGGTGAATGCTCTCATGACGATTGAAACAGATTTCTGCCCAAAATAAAGAAAGAAATGGAGAAAGACGTGACAACAATGAAGTTGCTTCAACAAGTGCATGAAGGCACTGTCCGTAAGTTTTGGGAGGATGAGGGCATCCTCTATGCTAAAGGGGGGAGACTCTATGTCCCTAGCAGCGATTTGCGCAGAAAATTGATGAAGGAAACTCATGATTCTCGCTGGGCTGGTCATCCAGGAAGAAAAAAGATGTTTGCTCTATTTGCTAGAAGTTACTATTGGCTAAAGATGGAGGATGACGTTGAGTTATATGTGAAGACTTATCTTGTGTGTCAATAAGACAAGACCGAGAAGAAGAATGCAGTGGGTTTACTTCAACCATTACCCATTCCAGAGAAGCCTTGGTGCAACGTATCGATGGATTTCATTAGTAGCTTCTGATAAGTCCTCAAAAGTGTATATTTATCCCTCGAATAACACCTTGTTTGTCTAGCACTTAGCTTATATTATATTGTATTATATCTATTGATTAGTGTTTTCTTGTCTATTGTGTAGGTTTTATGAGCCGAAATGTGAATATTATGTTAAAGCCCGCAAAAGTCAAGAAAAGCAAGCAAAAATGTGCTATTTGCACAAGAGAATGAGAATTGATATTTGCACCCACAAATCTACTGAGGGCACCCCACGGTCAGACCATTTGACTTGACTTTATGTCAAAGTGGGGCGGTCCAAATCTCAGCCCAAACCGGGTCCTATTGGAGCCCACAAGTCAGAAGTTCTATTTAGGGCTTTATTTAAAGTCCAAACTTAGAAAGGCTCTACAAGGAGATCCAGAAGTCTGATTTGGGCCCATGAGCTATCAAACTGAAGGTCTTGGTCCAAACTACAATTTAAGCCCAAGAGAATTATATTTTTCTGAAGACCTAATGCCTCTAGAAGACCAACAGCAGCAGCCACGAATTTGACCTAATTTGGAAGTCTTTGCATGCAAGTATTCTACTTTGTATTTTCTATATAAGAGAAGTAGTAGCTAAGGTTTAGGTAGCTTTTTATGAATTGAAGAGAATAGTTCATCTTCTTCTTCTTTTGTATCAAACTCAATATCAATTCCATTATTTTTTCCATTATGGTGTCTTGTGATTTATTTATTTATTTATTCCATGGTGTCATCATCAAGGATGAGTAGCTAAATCTCCTTAGGGGGATGGTTGAAGCACTCTAGATGATGCAAAAGCACCATGTTTGTTCTTATTGTTCATTGTGAATTAAAGTTCTTAATACTTATTTACTTCTAATTCGCGATATGAGGTAAGTATGATTATTTGCATGTTATTGTTATCCATGTTGTTAAAATACTATTATTAGGGTTTAGGGAGACCTAGCTTTAATGGTTTTATTTATATTGATTAAAGATGTATAGTGAAATAGCTGAGAGGTGATTATTACATATCTGCAGTTGATATCTTTTATTGGAACCCTTTTGTAATTAAGTCAAATAGCTGAAAGGTGATGATTTAGTTATGAATAATATGTTGAGTTAATTAAATTGATTAGCTGAGAGGTGACGGTTTGATTAATAAGACATATTCAATAGCATGCATAAGAGAATCATATTTTAATTGAGTGGAATAACTGAGAGGTGACTATTTGATTATTATATGTATTAATGATTAGTTGGAATAACCGAGAGGTGACTAATTAATTGTTATAGATTGAACATGAAGGAACAATATGTTATGTTTGCATGATTTAGTTTGTGGATACCAATCTCCTCCCTATGTCATCATATATCTTCTTTACATTTCTACCATATTCTTAAGTTAGGGTTTACTTATTATTATTACCTGTAGGAAGTAGAATCAATCTCCAATCTTATTATTGATTCCCTTGGTGTTTCTTAACCATTGTTTTCTATTGTGTTTGAGCTAAGATCTCCCCCTCTAAGGTGGGTACGACCCTTGCTTGTTACTTGTCTACTTTGATATCCAATTTATACAGGCACAAGATGGAACTTCAAGTTAAAAATATAATCTTTTGATTAGAGGTTAGAGGTTCAACACCTTTGGCCCTCTATCAAAATGGCGTCGTTGCCGCTCTAAGAAACGGAGTTCATTCAAACACAAGCGAGAATAGTAGTTTCGGGACATCATCCAACTTCTATCCCTCCCACCATTCTATTTTTAATTCTTTTTATTATTGTTTTTAAGTGTATTGTTACTTAGTCCTCTTATTGATCTTGCAGTGAAGACGGATTGAAAAAAGCTCGAAGAACAGAGTCAAAGTCAAATTTTTAGAAAAATCACACATTCAGGATTTTCCTTGAAAAGTTACTGGTTCAACTTGGACCCGATCTCGAGTCGAGTTCAGATTGGCCTATAACCATCTCAAGTCGAGTTCCAGGCAGGGAATTTGCCTCATTTTGCATGATTTTTCCAGGACGTTCCAGAGCTGTTTTTTAGTTAATGTTTTTCCTGTTGAGTGATTGTGAGCTGAACTAAGTAGTCTATTTTTTCCAGCATTTTTAGAGACTTGTAAGATATTTAATTATTCAATCCATGAAGGGTCGCGGTTGTAATATTTCTAAAGTAGGTGTTTTTAGGATTTTTTTTTTTTTTTTTTCTGTGTTCGCGGCTGATAGTAGAGCAAGGTTGTAGATCTAGTCTTGGGTCTACTGAGGAACGACTCCTAAGGACGATTGAAACCCAACGAGCGGTTTCCCCTTAGTCGACTTCAACTCCTCTTCTCCCCACTTTTGTGCGCTTGTTTGGCATTTTTTACTTTTTAGCACAAAGTGGGAGGTAAGCATTCTCCTAACCCTCCTCGAATCCCCTGCAAGAGGAGTTTTTGTATTGATTAGCATGACCTTGATTGTTGCTTGATTTTAATTCTATTTTTACTTGTTAAACCGGGACTGCAAGGCGGACCTGGCCTAAAAGTGAAACCTAATATCAATTGATTACAATATCCTAAGCTCTAAAATTGAACCAACTAAAGCCATGCTATCATGATGTTCATTTAAGACCTTAAGCAGATATTTCAACTAGTACTGCGTGAACCATTCTTTGATTGGAGCACAAGCTAGGAATTGGGTCTGGAACCCCTACAGATTACGTCTGTAGAATCACTATGGTTATTTAATTAAGGAACGTTGCTTACACATGGAAAACCTCCCACACTGGTTATTTGCTCCTTGACTCTCAAAATATAGGGAGAATTCACAAGGGAAGCTTAGAAAGAACTCATTGAGTTGGGTGAACACAAAATTGAGTTAGTTTTTGAGCCCCTTGTTAGATGTTTTTGAATGGTTAGGACTTCTGTGGCATTTGTTGCGCATGTTGCATGCATCTTAGATCTGGTAAAATCTTGTCCAAACCAACTCCAATCTATACAAAGAGCACAATCACGGACCTCACTACTCCTCCCGAGGAAGAGTTTAACGACTCAACCTCCATACCTTCTGAAGAAGAGTTCAACTACTCAACTTCACTTTCTAAAGTAACACTTGCCTCTATGGCTCAGGAAGCTACCCTTCGGGATTACTTTTCACCTTTGGCCACTGGGCCACCTACCTGCATAATCTTACTCGAGACAACTGCAAATAGCTATGGCATTCGCCCACAGATTGTGGGCATGTTGCCTAAGTTCCATGGACTTCCACGGGAAGATTCATATCAGCATCTCAATAAGTTTCTGACCGTTCTCAATACTTTTAAGGAGAAATATTTGTCTGAGAAGGAAGTTAGCTTGAGATATTTTCCTTTTCCCTTGAGGATAGAGCATCTCACTGGTTACATGGCCTTCCTTCCAATTCTATTGCCACCTGGGCTCAACTAAGTAAAACATTGTTGACCAAATTCTTTCCTATTACCAGAACTAATGACATAGTTGATGCGAGGTATTCTTTGATCCATGGAGAGGTTTCAAGACCTATTTCTTTGGTGTCCACATCACAAAGTCGATGACACTGAAAAAAGTTAGAATTCTATATAGAGGCCTCAATACTCTCACTAGAAACACGGTTGAAAGCATGAGAGGTGGAGATTTCCTTGATTATTCCACCACTAAGGTTCTGGCTTTCCTTGAAAAGATTGCTACTAATATCCAGCAATGGGACATACCTGGACATACCACGAGAAACACTACCCCAGACTCATTTGATAAACCTAGAGATATATATGAAGTCAAACCCGACTCTGAATTTAAAACTTTACTTCATGGTTTAGCCAAACAGGTAGAAGCACTTGGCGTGTCCTTGAAGCCTCCATCACCTGTTATGAGTGCCTCCACTTTCTCATGTGATGTTTGTCATGACCAAACCCATACTGCCGAATTCGGCCCCCTCCTTTATAATTCACCAGAAACAGAGGAAGCCTGTGCGTTTAACTACGCCGGGAGAACCAACTTTACAAAGGGCAATGCCAAGTACCCATACATGGACCGCTCCAATTTGTCTTATTCTAATAATCATCATGCGGCTCCACCTGGTTTTAATAACTCTTATGGGCAATGTAGCAATGCCACGTATGTTGGTAACACTGATAATCGGAACAGGGCACCGGTCCCCCCTTACTCGAACAATGTTCATCATATGAGTGGTTCCAGGTACCATATGCCAACTAATCAATCTGCCCCTCCTAAGACCTCCCTTGAGGATGTGCTTGCCCGTTTCATTCAACAGACCCAGGCGTCCATTGAGTCAAATGCCCAAGCCATCCAGAGGGTTGAACACAAACTTGATAAAAAGCGTAGATTTCTGGGACAGTCCATCCCGAATCCCAAAGGCAAGGAAGTTGCCTTGGTGACGGATACTCCATCCCCGTCTATACCGCTTGCTGAAGTAAAATCGGTTTCCACCCTTAGGTCAGGAAAATAGCTTGATAATCAAATTAATTATACACCTAGTCCTAACATTGTGACCCCGGTTACCTCTGCACTCGTTCCCCACCTAAAGCTCCGGCTGATGAGGCGACCACCTCTAAATCGAAGAAGACTGCCCGTGGGATTGTGGACTCCACGAACTTACAACCTGCCTGTACCTTACCCCTAGAGACTCACAAGGTCTCTAGAGGAAGTCCAAGCTGAGGAAGTACTTGATGTGTTCAAACATATAAATATTAATATACCCTTCATCACGGCTATTAAACAGATACCTTCCTATGCTAAGGTTTTGAAAGACTTGTGTACCGCCAAAAGGAAAACAAATGTGCCTAAAAACTCGTTTGTGGCGGAAGAATTCTCTGCACTTGTCCAACATAACGGCGTGGTAAAATATAAAGACCCTGGGAAACCGACCATACCCTGCAAGCTTGGTGACAAATTCATGCATGGAAAAATTTGCTAGACCTAGGAACGAGTGTTAACCTTTTGCCTTACTCCTTGTACCCCAGCCTAAGTCTAACAAACATGAAAGCCACGAAAATATCATTACAACTGGCCGACAGATCATTGAAAGTACCTGGAGGAATAGTTGAGGACCTGTTAGTTAAAGTATCTGACTTTTACTACCCCGTGGACCTTGTAGTGTTGGATATTGAACCTACTGCAAATGACTCGGTACCCATCATCCTTGGACATCCATTTTTGGCCACTTCTAATGCTTTCATAAGCTGCCGGAACGGTTCTATGGTTCTCACTTTTGGCTCTATGACTGTTGAAGTAAATATATTTAACCTTGGCTGACAACCCCCTGATCTTTCCGTATCTGAAGATGTGTGCCTTCTAGACTAATTACCTTATGAGATGGTACATAGTTATTACCCTGAAGATCCAATTCTTCACTGCCTTGCCATGCATAATGTAGACTTTGACATTGACCAATCTATTGCCCAAACCAATACTCATCTTGATATTGTGCCTATCTTTGAACCTAAAGACCCTGAGGCCCTTGATTCGGTTTGTAGCATAGATTTTGAGACCCAAGTTGAGACCATCACCCCACCTCGTGTTAGTTTGAGTCATCTTCAACCTGAGCTGAAATATGTTCTTCTTGATTCAGACGGTAATCATCTTGTTATTATTTTGTCATCTCTTACTACTGAGCAGGAGGGTAAGCTTTTAGAAGTTATATTGGAGAATCGTACTGCTATTGCCTGGTCTATCCATGACATTAAAGGCATTAGCCCTTCTGTCTGTTCCCATCGTATTCATCTTGAGGATGATGCTAAAACTTCTCGTGAACCTCAGAGACGTCTTAACCCTGCAATGAAAGAAGTTGTTCGTGCTGAAATTCTTAAACTTCTGGATGCGGATGTGATTTATCATATTTCGGATAGTCCCTGGTTAGTCCTATTCATGTGGTTCCTAAGAAGGCCGACATGACTGTAATTACCAATGATAAGAATGAACAAGTCGCCACTAGAGTTCCAACCAAGTGGCGTGTTTGTATCGACTATAGAAAGCTTAATACAATCCCCCAGAAGGACCACTTTCCTCTTCCCTTCATAGACCAGATGTTGGAACGCCTAGCTGGTCATTCCTTCTATTGTTTCTTGGATGGTTACTCCAGTGACAATCAAATTCCTATCGGCCCTGAATATCAAAAGAAGGCAACATTTACTTGTCCCTTCGGCCCTTATGCCCGTATGCCTTTTGGTCTGTATAATGCACCTGCTACCTTCCAGAGGTGTATGTTACACATCTTTAGTGATATGGTAGAACGATTTATGGAGGTGTTTGTAGATGACGTCTCCATATATGGTTCATCTTTTGAAGAGTGTCTTAGTCATATTTCTTTGGTTTTTAAGCGTTACATTGAAAATAATTCTGGGAAAAGTGCCATTTCATGGTTTGAAAGGGAATAGTTCTTGGTCATGTAGTCTCTCCTTAGGGTATCCAGGTTGATAAAGCTAAAGTAGATCTTGTTTCATCCTTGCCTATTCCTAAGCCTATTAGGGATATTCGAGCCTTTCTAGGCCACGCAGGATTCTATCGACGCTTTATCCAAGATTTTTCAAAGATAGCTCGCCCCTTAACCAATTTATTGCTTAAGGATGCACCGTTTGATTTCACAAAAGAATGCAAGAGTGCTTTTGAAAATCTTAAGACCGCCCTCACAACTGCACCCATCATTAGGCCGCCTGATTGGAGTAGACCCTTTGAGCTGATGTGTGATGCATCAGACTTTGCTGTTGGGGCTGTTTTAGGTCAACGTCTAGATGGTAAGCCATACGTCATATATTATGCTAGCAAGACTCTCAATGATGCTCAACGTAATTATACCACGACGGAGAAAGAATTGTTAACCATAGTATATGCTTTTGATAAGTTTCGTTCCTACCTTTTAGGTACCCGTACTGTCATCTTCACGGATCATGCTGCTATTAGATTTCTTCTCTCCAAGAAGGAGACTAAAAAACGCCTTATTCATTGGATTTTGTTGCTTCAAGAATTTGACCTTGAAATTAGAGATAAAAAAGGGACAAAAAATGTAGTAGCCGTCCACTTGTCTAGACTCGACCGTCCTAAGGATTCTAGTGTCATTTCTGATAACTTTCCTGATGAGCTTCTTTTTGCAATATCGAATGCTCCATGGTTCGCAGATATAGTTAATTACTTGGCTAGCAACAAGTTTTCAAGTAATTGGAACAAGCAAGATAGATCCAAATTCCTTGCTAAGGCCAAGCATTATTTCTGGGATGACCCTTACCTTTTTAAATACTGTCCTGACCAGATCATTCGTCGTTGTATTCCCGACTGGGAGCAACAAGAGGTCCTTAAGTTCTGCCATGAGCATACTTGTGGTGGACATTTTAGTGCCACGAAGACAGCTGCTAAAATATTGCAGTGTATTTTTTATCAGCCAACTCTTTTTAAGGATGCTCACATGCATTGTACTGTGTGCACTCGTTGTCAACAACTAGGGAAAATCACTAGGCGACACATGATGCCCTTATAACCAATTCTTCCTGTAGAAGTGTTTGACGTATGGGCATTGATTTCATGGGCCTTTTCCCTGGTTATCATGGTTTTTTGTACATTCTGGTCGCAGTATACTATGTTTCTAAATGGATCGATGCCATTCCCACAAGGCACGATGACCAAGAAACTGTAGTGAATTTTCTAAAAGAGTACATATTTGCCCGATTTGGTGCTCCCCGTGCGATCATTACTGATGGGGGGAGCCATTTCTGTAATAATGCTTTTCAAAAACTTGTCTAGAAGTATGGAGTTACTCACAAAGTGGCCCTTGCGTACCATCCGCAAACCAATGGCCAAGCTGAGATTTCCAATAGAGAGATTAAAAATATTTTGCAAAAAACAATTGACCTTGAAAAGGTTGATTGGTCTCGTAGAGTCATTGATGCATTATGGACCTATCGTACTACTTTCAAAACTCCCATAGGCATGTCTCCCTTTCGTCTTGTATTTGGAAAACCATGTCACCTACCTATAGAGCTTGAGCACCGAGCCTTCTGGGCAATGACAAAGCTCAACTTTAATCTCGACCAGGCAGGTAAGAGGAGAAAACTCCAGCTTTCTAAGCTTGAGGAACTTCGGAATGAAGCTTATGATCTTTCCAAGTCCAGTAAAGCCGATATGAAAAACTACATGATCGTCAGATCTTACGTAGAGATTTTCAAATTGGGGACAAAGTTTTACTGTATAACTTTAGGTTGCATTTATTTCCTGGTAAACTACAGTCTCGTTGGTCGGGTCCCTTTGTTGTATCTGTAGTGACACCTTTTTGTGCTATCACTTGTTTAAACCCTGCAGACAATTCTGAATTTCAAGTCAATGGTCAATGTCTTAAGCATTTCCATAAATTAAGGTCCCCTGAAGTTGAAGAAACTCTCTTAGAGGACCCCACCTATTTAGACTGACCTTTGACCTGCTGGTATCCTGACCCTCTCTTTCTCTATTATCTTATCTCTTTTTGAGATGTGTGAATGAAAGTGTCGGGGCCATAGTCCACAAACTCTTACTGGCTGAGTATAATTGATCCAGTGCACATTTTTCTATTGAGCGTCATCACCAAACAGACCTGTTTCTCGCTCTATTTGGGGGTGGGGAAGTCATTTCCCATCTTCGTTTAAGTCTCGAGTATCTGACTTTAAAAGACTCTTTGTTGTATATTAGACATTAGGATTTCGCGCATTCCACTCTAGCGTTTTATTTCTCCTGTATCTTTATTTAGAGTAGCGTTTATCTAGGGAGTGAATCCTAGTTGTCCACTTGTCTGGCTGAAGACGTTAAACTTAGCGCTCCTGGGAGGCAGGCCTGTGTATCTTCTAAGCCCGATCGTGCTTTAGTGTTTCTTATTAGTTGTCAGGTTTAGTGGTTTTTTGGCTAATAAACTATCTTTTGAATCTGCGTGCTAGTTCTGTTTGGGGGTGGGCGCAGCCCACCACTCTCTGTTGCAGTTGCTTGGTTAAATAATTATTACGGACACAAATTTGAATATTATTTCAATTTTTGGAATTTTTAATTATTACTTGGTTTATGGGATTTTATTTGGCATATTAATGGTACTTATATTCGCGAGAATATATTTATACATTATCACGAAATTTTTAAACTTAAATTGAATTATTTCGCGTCTTTACGATATCCAGGGGTAAAACCGTTATTTCCACTAATTTTGGTAGTGGGAGAAGCGTCTAGGAGAAGTTACTTCTCTATATATACCCTCGGGTGTCTTTAGACTAGTCACAAGTCACTTTCAATTCAAAAGTCAAACCAAGTCAACCTTAGTCAGCAGAGTAGTCACCCTCTCCAGAACTCGACTCGAGTTCAGTACAGTGCATTCGGAACTCGACTTGGGTTTCGAGTAGGATCTTGTTTCTCTCTCGTCGTTTATCCCTCATCTGTTATCCAAATTAAATAATTCTTGCGGGGTTTTGTTCCTCTCTTTGTCCTCTTCATTTTCATACCTATTTCTTCGAGAATCATGCCTCCTAGAGTTAGATCTAGAGTAATCATTCGTGAACGCGATTATTCTCGTCTCTTCGATGATAATCGCTTTGGGAGTGGGTTTGTGGAGAGAATTCACACCCGAGGTTGGGATGTACTCCTTGGCTCTGATTACGAACCATTTGACCCTCAAATGGTTCGTCGATTTTACGAGTCAATGGAGTTGACCGATGACGGCGTTTTCATCAACTGGGATCCGGCCCATCGCTACTTGCTCACACCAGAGACTGTCTCCTTAGTCACGGCGCTCAAGCTTGACGAGGCTCCCCTGCAGCAGGAGGCTGCGCTGGTAACGCCGGACATAATCGTGGCTATCCTCGTCGATGACCGGGCAGTTCACCGGTATAACAGTCATATCTAGGGCTTGGTGGCACACTGGCTGACCACCAATGTCCTTGGGACGACGAGGACAAGCGAGCTGTTCTCAGAGGGGATTCATATCCTCCGACTGCTTTAGGAGGACCTCCACGGCTACTGCATGGTCCGCCGACTTTTTGCCATCATCACCGGAGCTCGAGCCATTTCTGCTCCTCTTCCTAGCCTGGTGATGAGTATTCTGCGCTACTGGGAGGCACCTCTTCTTCCTGCTCTATCTATGGAGTCGGTCGTCCGACTCAAGGTCTCCAACCCTGGATTGTCAGCTTGTAGACAGTTGTTGTGGGACCCTCAGGAGGAGGTGCCCATTCAGTACAGGCCCGACGACCAGCGGGCGTTTCACCAGCTCCATACTAATGAGGAGCGGTTCCAGCTTCTCTGGAGGGGTATGGGCGAGATTTTGGACGCGGTCGAGGACTTGCAGCGTCGCGTTGACGAAGGCCAGGGGCAATCTCGTCGACGACAGGGTTGAAATTTCTGTTTATTAGCCATTGTAATTTTTCTTATGTATTTTGTTCTATTTTAGTTCTTGCACTCTTGTATTAAAATTTCAATCATTGTACTTTATTTTTAAATATTAATGAAAATGGTTGAATTTTTAATTCTTTTTTTTTTTGCAACTTTGTCCTTTTCTGAAATTATTTAACCATTCTTGGGCTTCATTGCAAAAATCTGGACTTGTGGATTTATTTTGAAAATTTTCTGCTCCTAGGGACCTAAGTCTAAATATTTTAAAAAAAAAAGAGATTAGGGTTTGATTTTTGGAAACCCTAAGATTTTAGGCAATCTTTGGTGTCCTATTAGGGCCCAAACTCTTTATTTTTTGCCTATATATACCAAACCAAGGTTGGAGGACCGTCACTCAAAATTTAGTAACACTTTTCAATTTTTTATTTTTTGGAACCTACCCGATCTCGAGTCGAGTTCCAGATAGGGTTATTAGAACTCGAGTCGAGTTCTAGTCTGGCAACAGTTTTCTGAGTTCGTTTTGTGTGATTTTTTTCTTGGTTTTCCCCCTGGTTTTTGGTGTTTTCTCTTTTCTTTTGCAATGGCTAATGTTCAGAATGGGTTGTGAATAGTCCTTATGGAGCTTCTTTTCGGGATGGGATTTTTACAAAAGTTGGGAAGGTTTTCTTTATGATTCTACTGCTGTGTATTCGCCTTCTATGGTTAGAGACTTTTACCGTACATTGCCTTTTGACGAAGCTATTCCTTTTAATGGTTTCAAGGTTATTATGGATGATTTCCCAGTAGGACAAGTTTGAAACCAATAGCGTAAAATAGGATTTCATTTTTCTGTTGAGTCAGTCCTTTATTTCAGTACATTTTATTCGCGAGCTATTAGATCAGCCATACAAAACGCAAATTTTCTCGTATTGTTAAGAGAGACAACATATGGAACGTTTACAGTATTATACTTTGGGTTCGTGAATTAATAATTATTCGCGTTTAATACTCCGAATTGCTAACTACTGTTCAGAACTTCAGAATTCAGATTATCGAAAAATCTATATACTATATAATAGTAGAGCCTAGCAAGTGCCACATGGCGTGTTTTCAACAACTTGAGAATAAAGCTCAAGCCCAAGTTGAAGCCCAAAGGAATAAAGCTCAAGCCCAAAGCTTAAACCTAATTGATTAGTTGGGTTAGGGGTCTTCTTCGTCAGCAATAATCAATAGTTCTGGCTCACTATCTACCAATTAGCCCTCGGCAGTTTGAAGCCTTAAAACTGTAAGAACCCGTGCACTTTTTAGGGGCATTCTGGTAATCTTACTTTTGAGCTTAGGGTCATGATCGATAAATTTAGATTAAATAGGAAATGATAAAAATAACAACAAATAAACTACGAAAATTTTAAGCACCTTTAGAAAAGTTTGCAAACTCGGCGTAAGTATAGAAGTGTATTTCGGCAATAGTAAGAATCACCTTATTATCAGTAACACGTGAACTCATTAAATTTAATTAGGATCGAGTGTGCGTAAAATGGGCTCAAATAGACTTGCACAGATGGTATAGAAGAATTTGCAATGGGGGTTAATTTAACTAGGTTACTCCTACTAACACCCAATTAGTTCTATCTTATTAGATAAGATTGAATTAGAAGATTACACCTCATACTAGGCATGGCCAGCAGCTGTCCCTAATCCCTGTATAGTGTGTGTGAAACCAACTGAGAAACCAGTTAAGGTTTGAAGAAAAAGAAAAGGGAGTTGGTCGTTTTAACAAGCTAGTTCTTCTCTATTTAGTTTTTGTTTTTCAAACAAACATCTGCTTCTCTATAAAGAGATCTAAGTTAAATGATGGGAAGCTTATAAATTGGATATGAGTTGGCTTAGAGAAAAGAAGAACAACTAAAGGAAGGGGAACCAAGAGTGAAGGAAATCAGACATCTGCCACCTAGATTAACCTTAAACAAACTAATCTACAGGTTGACTTTGGGAGTAAGAGAACAAGTAGAAATTGAAAGATTCAGCTGTAACTGTAAGGTATGTGTTCTTCCATTAGTTTTAGTTAAAACAAGCTCACACACTTAGATTATACACTAATTAGATGTTGACCAGAACATAGACTAGCAAGCCCTTTAAATAGCGTGGGCAGTTTCATGTTTAACACTAGAAGAGAAGAATATCGACAAACAATAGAAGAAATCGGCCAGCTACTTATAATGGACTGTCCTTGGTACGTTTAAGTAGTTTTCATGCTTTTAGATTGGACTTTGAACACCAATGAACTGAATACATATCGCTGAATTTCGAATCTCCAAACTGGCTGTAACTTTGGGGTTTATAAATGTAACATCAGGTGATACAAAGGATAGCAAAATGTCGATATTTTGATCCATTCCATTTCTAAGGATTAGTTTTATAAAACTTTACTGCCGATACGGTTATTAATAAGGTATGGATGCATATCGGTTATTACATCAAAACCCATTAGAAACACGAGACGCGCACAAATAGAAAAAATATATAATAATTTTCTATATAGATTGTAATTATATTTCACTTCCGTTTATAGGTTTTGGACATAGTAGTAAGCTTGAGATTAGAGGTGATGCGGGAGCGAGCCGAGGTAGGGACTTACATTTTCTTTATATTATCCTCTCATGGTTCATATTCTTAATAAATATTGTTACAGTACAATTCGTATAGTGATGATAAAAATGCATGCATGGTTTTGTTTGGTATATATAGATTACTCGTGGTTTATCGATTATAGTTTTTATAAAGTGATTAGTTACAGATATCATGTTTTTATAGTGGAGGTATTAAAACAATATATATATATATTGAAATAGTTTTATAAACGGAAAAACAATCGAAGTTTTTATTGCATCTCTTTTCCAGGATGGGAAAAGGGAGATGGATTTTTATGTGGGATGTGAGATCCCAGTTGTATGTTGGTATGGTGTGAGGTTCCTGAATTGGGAATGATCTGGGTGCTTACACGAACATATTATTACAGATCGGATTATGATCCCTCCGACTAGTGCCCGTGTCTGGTAGCCGTGAATAGGGGATAGTTCCTTCGGCTAGTGACCGTGTCTGGTAGCCGTGAATAGGGAACTGGTTTAATGGTTGATAAATTCAGGGACTCGTCACACATGCCAGATTAAATTAATTATTATTAAAAGACGCCCTATATATTATATATATTGTATCACAAGGCGGTCTGGCAAGGGACCTGTGAATTCCTACAAGAAGGAATTGTTGTTATATTCCGGAGACGACGGTTCTTTCTAGAATTACATATGCTTTGTTCACCTTTAGACGGTGAATGGGCACTTTCTAGAGAGGAACACTGTTGGATGTTTCCGGGAATTCCTCTTCTACCTTTCTGGATTACCATGCTTTTAGTGGTACGTTGTTGGTGCTTAGTGTGTCGTGGGGATACATGTTACCTCAAGGAGGTTTAGACGCGAGGGGTGAGAGTTAGTCCACTCCTGGACGTGTGTCAGGATCCTGTGCAGTCTGCAGTCGTCGAACGGTTGACCACCGTAAGTTAGGGACTCCTCGTATCAGGAGGCGTGGTCAGAGGGCCCACCTGAGCCCTAAAAGAGGGTTAGTGTCTTCGGACACAAAAACGGTAATCACTACCCGACCGGATAATCAGGAAAACAACGGTGCAGGTTCACACTGGAAAGTACTGAACCAAGATGATTTGCCTGGGACTGGGGCTGAGTTCCAGTCGTATTCTCACCACTCTAATAGGATGCAGCTACCCGCCATATTGTATGAATGTTTGAATACTAGTTATTATTTACAGTAGAAAATACTTTACATTATATTTATTATCTTTACGGTTCTTATTTAAACTTGCATATTTAAACTGTTAGTATGATTTATCGTCATGGTTGGATAATATTTTGGGTATGTGGGTTTCTACTGAGCAAGTGGATTATGCTCACCCTACCATTACCCTTTTCAGCTGAGCCTGTTGTTGAGGAGCCTGCTGTTGCAGCAGACGATGACAGAGATGATCACTACATTTGTCTGATGTGAGTTAGAGTGTAATCCAGAGTTGTAACTTTTTGACAGGTCTGTTTATATGTATATAAGTAGATATCACACTCGAAAACAGTCTTATATATGTATTATCAGAATCTTGGGATGTATAAAATATAGTTTTCTATATAAATATAAAAAGTGTGTTTTTACGGATTTATGACAAATGCGAGTTAATAAAATGACTGATTCAACACCAGACTTTCACGGATTTTTGTTATGATTAATAGAGTAGAAATGACGAATTGCCCATGGTGTTGATGATAATGCCTCGAGATTCGATTCAAGTCTTATTGGGATATGGGTCGAATTTTGGGGAGTTACAAAAACAATGACTTCTGCTTCAGAATAGATGCATGTTTTGTATCGGCAAATTTGTATTGTTTAGGATTGATGCTTCCCAATGAGAGGATATATAAGTTCAATCAAGGAATCAATCAAAATTTCTGCTTACATTGAACTTATATACCTTGATCAAGGTATGTTCAATTTAGTTTTGATTGATTTTATTGTGTTAAACTTTTGTTTGTTCTTTGACGAGTTATTTTTAATTAAACTTTTGTTTGTTTCCCTATCAATGGTAGTTAGAATCTTGAATGGGAAGGACATCAGGATTTCACGCAACACCATATATCTTCCACTGTTGTGTTTTTATCAAGCTCTTAGCAATTTGCTTCCCAACAGGCCCTGTTGCACCCAAGATCAATGCAACATTGTTACTGCTAGCTTCTTTGATGCTAATTCCTTCCTCTGCTATTAACACAATGTTAAGAAAGGTGTTTTGAGTCAAATTAGTTGTGAATCTAGGTATGTTGTGCATTACATTATCTTATACTTGGGACTTAGGAGACATGTTATTGGTAAACTATCAAGTGATCTGTTTTCAATTATGTAAGGAGGGTTTGTAGGACATTTGCACTTACGTCAGTGAATTCCCACCACACAATTTTGTATTTTTTTCCCGCAAAATCCTTGCTTACAACTAGGCTTAAAGACTGATACAGTGATACTTCATGTCCACATTTATCATGGCTGAAGTAATTATAGTACCTTTTCGATCAAAATAATTTTTGACATAAAAAAATATAACTAACCTTCATAATCTATATAGTTATGTGCAAATAACAAGAGCAATTACAGACATATATTTGTCTGAAAGCTCAATACTAGCTTTGGTCAACTAGATTAGCATCAGAACAAAGCAGACAACCTACAAAGCTCAATACAAGGCATGGCTGGGTTGATGTTTTTTGAGTATGCAATAGCAGGTTCAACAACAAGGTATCAAAACAGAGGGAAGGCAGCAACGAACAATCAATGGAAGCTGAGAAACCAAAGAACATTCGGTATTTTTCTCAATTATATTAGAATCTTGAGCGAGCAATCTATAACATATCTTCCCGGTACTCTTCTAACTCAATCATCTTTTTTTTTTCCAACAATCATAGGTTCGTTTATGCCAATCTACAAATCATATATGATATAGATTTTGTAATTGATCAAATCAGTTATACTACTAATTTAAGAATGTTTTTTGTTAATGAAATTGCATTGTTAGTTATTTGAACTCTGATTTTCATATTAGTAGATGGAGTAGAGTTTGGAGAATTATAAACCATTAAAGTAGAAGATGGAGTTGAAGAAATTTTCTTTCCATTCACCATTGCATATGCACTCACAAAGTTACAAACATTTTTTCTGTTTTGTAGGACACTTTTCTCTTCCTCAGATTACTACTCATAGCTACCTGGAGATCTTCGTCTGGATGTAAGTTACTTAGTAAACTACAAAACCTCAATGTTGTTAACATGTTTTCAATTAGAATCTATACATTATGTTTGATTGATTCCTATGAAAAATGGTGGACTTTAATGGATTTCGAGAATGTCTTCTATAGATAACCTACAAAGGAACAAACTTTGTATAGTCATTGAAAAGCTTATCCTTAGCTGCTAAAGAAAATTTGTATCATTAACTCATACCCCAGAATACATGAGGACAGGCCCTCACAATGTTGTACAATTCCCAGACTTGCAGTACACTGCACAGCTCATTACATAGATAAAACCATCCCAGATGTGTTGTACCAATATTGATTTTTTTTTTCAAGAAAAAGAAACCGATGAATAAAAAAAGTTGTTTATTAAGACACCCTTCGATTTCAGAAAACAAAATATTTGTTATACTATATATATTGAGAATAATCAAACATATTATGTGTCAGGGCAATTTAAACAAGCATGGGATTTCGACAATTCAACTAGAAAGTGCAAATTTTATGGAGCAGTAGTTTGCTTTTCGTATGGTTTTTTACATCGCATCACAAAACAAACAAAGTGTTCTATACTTCTATCTTCGTCCAAAATATTCAGTTTAGTATATTTTGAATATTGCAAGCTTAATATTAGGAAGCTTAATGTTAGGGGTTTTTATTGTTATACTTTGATTGCATGTCTTCCTTTTTCGATAGCTTACATAAAATAATTAAGAGATCAATGCATGGTTTAATAGTGAAGGGTTGTTTAGTCCTCAAAACATCTTTAGTGTTTTCATAAAATTAGAAGACGAAATTTTCTGCTTCAGCATAAGGCCTCTGCACTGTAACTCAACGACCATTGAGAAAATAAAACCCATATGCATGTGTCCTTATTATTTAATCTTCATGAAATTTTGCATATTACGAAGGGTCGTTCTTGCTCCTCTTACCCAGTCCCCACAACCACCATACCAGTATGTCGGTCGAAGCACAACCAAAGTTTTTTTTTACAGGGATTTAAGTTGTGAATCATAAGTTCAGTTTTATCGATGTAGCATTTTTACTCGAGATTAAATCGAGTGTACGTGTCATCTTTCATTAGTTTAGTTGTAACAAGTATAAACCAATCTTTCTAGAGTATGCTAAGTCAGTAGACTTAAATAAACTTTTTTTTTTTTTTATTAATGAAATTTACGTCGTCATTAAACTGATTTATAATTTATGACACCATTGAACTGACTTAAACGTAATTTTCATTTTTGAGTCAGGTTAATAAGTCAATCCTAGAAATTCACAGAGCGACACTTACAAACTCTAATTGCAATGGTTTTCAGTTAAGATCCAATATAATATGTTAACTACTGCTTTGAGATACAGGTTTTGTTAATCTCAAATACCATTACAGCCATTGTTTTTTATTTAGTGTTTTTGTCAATAGAATTTTCAATGTGAATAATCAGATTTTAATCACGATGTACAAAATTAAATTTCTATTTACCAATCATGCTATTGGTTTTGATCAGATTTCAGATTTTATATATTTTTTTTTCATAGACCTTATAATTCCATCTTCCTTCTTCGAATAGCAGATCAAGAAGGGCATGGCTGCTTCCAGGAAGAATTGGAGCTCAAGGTGTAGTAGAACGAGAAGTTCAAGCATGGATTCAAACAAAATTGTCGCTTCCACAACTGAAGGTATATTCAATTTTATCGTGTTATGATTTCTTTGAGATTTTATTGTGTTAAATTTAAGGTTTTTTCTCGAAACTCAATTTAAGATTTTTTACATTTATTTTTTCGTGCACAAACCATGTTTGAATCAGTTAAATTTTTTCACGCATTCAGGACAAATTTTTGAAAACACTGCATACACTGATCGGAAAATTACATGTTTGGATGCTTCATGGTTAATTGTAGAGGCCATATAAAGATGACACCATACTAATTTTATTGGCTTGATGTATTGTTGAATTCTCTTTGATTTAAGGAAAAATCTCTTATTGATTTGTGTACTTTATATATGCTCTCATAGTTCATATCTATAATTCTTAATCAACCTTATGAATTGAATTCTATGCAACAGAAGGGCAATCAATTCGTGAATCAATCACAATGAGAAACCACTGTGATATATGTTTCTATAATCTGATACAACCGAATACTTAATAATGAAGATGAGTGAAACCATAACTAGACCATAATCTGTGTAGTATGCTCAGTCATGTAGTCCAATTGTGTTGTTCACTAAAACTTAAAATTACATTGGGAACATTGACCTTAGCTCGAGAGACTTTATTAGTTATAGCAATCAACTGTAGATCACCAAACAATGCTACTAACTTTGTTTCTAATGTAGCAGTATACGTAAATTACTATTAACAAATTAAAAACCAGAGGAGTATCCAAATCAATCCACAGTTAACTTTGGATTAACGTCATAGAAAACAAAGAGTTCAGTTTATAGATCGACACATACACATATTCTCAACTCTTACCATCAACTCCAACTATTTAACATAGTGCATTCTTTAAATGAGTTACCTAATGCACAGTCTGACCAACTTGATCAACATGTTGAAATTAATGAAAACGCATGTACATTTGATTGACTTTAATTTCATTGATTAGTTATCATAGTTCAAACAAAGAGATAATTCGTTATACAATCATCATATGATAGAAATTAGAAATCTCCTCATCAGTTTTATTCATCAGACTGAACAATTTTGATTGATGATTAGAGTCAATTCAACATTGTTGATAAATTTTCAAGAGGGAATGTGTTGGATTGAATGATATATTATTAGAGACTATCCAAAGGAGTACTTTGGATTAACATGTCTAAGATCTTTGCTTAATGTCAAGAACATTGGTGGTATTTTCTTGCATCATATGATGTTATATTCACTTGGTATTTATTGTTAATTGGTGTTATGCTTTTGTTTTCATCTAGACTCACACCATTCACTAAGAATGTTTTTTTTTTTTTTTTTTTTTGTCATGTTGGTTTTCTATTATAATACATTATAAGAAGTTGTTTAAGTAATAGAAATAGTGGGGATCGATTAAGCTTGGATTAATTTAAGAAGTTCTTGATCAATAGGTATTGCTATGGAGACGACTAAAGTGTATTGTATAACACATGGATAACAAACTCTTTGTCATCTTTGCATTTTGAAGTTGGGGATTGATTTGGTTGACACGGTATATATGGGTATGCAAATAACTTGGCTATCAAATTTGGCGATTAGTTTCAGTCATTAGTAGATATATTTTGTCTGATTTTTGTATAGCTAAAAATACTCGATATTTGTGATCGGAAACATTAATCTAATGTATTTTGTACATGAATTGAATTTGTTGTTAACAGGAGGGAATGGAATTTGAGGGCAACTAGACCTTTGATTATTCTTCAGTGGTCGAGCTACTGCGTTAGCTGGGCAAACCACAATGCAAATTGATTTTGTCATACCAGTTCATGAAAGTCTATCCGTCAAAGAGAAAAAGTGAATCCTGTGTGGACAATGGTTTCCATATAACCATCAGAAAGAAGGATGAGGAAGCGGCAAGAGACATGGAGGTCATGGTCAAGGAAGAAGGTTGACATTTCTGGATTACATTGCATCCAATGGACTTGGCTTTCTTTTCCACATTGAAGACACCATCTAAGAGTTCCAGTACTGACTTATAGGTATTAACTCTTTCAAGTTATTTCTATCCTATAAATGATCTCTTATGATTGGTGAACTTCTACTGCAAGGCTTTAAAGAGTGTAAGTCTCTTGCTGTTCAGACTGTGGTTCATGTAGAAAATGGAGGCGATGTTGCTGAGGGGGATGATAGATCTTAGTATCACAGGTGTAGACGGGTACGCACACTCTAGGCACCCTGAGGTATCTCAAATCTTGGTACACTTCCTTGGTTTTGCTTATTCCTATGATCATTTCTGTTATTATTTCTATAGTCTATAGTTACATAATGAAACACAACTTAAGTAGTTTCATTGAAGTAATCACGAATATTGAAGTAAAGTTTTGACAAACAGGTTGAAGAGGTTAAGAGACTGACTTGGCATCCATTGAGAGGAGAAGCTTCAATGAATGCAAATTACCGCTATATACAGAGCTCTGATCATTAGTTTGGAGACTCTGATTACACCATATATAGCAACACGTATTTCAATTTTTATTTTGTATTTTTGCTTTTATTTTTTATTTTTTTGCTCTGTAGTAGTGTTGTGTTTACTATGTAATAGAATTCTTAGGGATATTATCTATCACACAACCCCTACCTCTGTAGCTTTTTATCACATTCTCAGTAACTTATTAAAGTCCATGACTGTAACATATGGTTCACACATCTTCCCCAGTAAACCGAGGATTAGGATATTATGCTTTAATTGATATAAAATGAAATTCCATTTATCTTTAAATGGACTTTGTGAAGAAAATTGAATATTTGTCATTCAGGAAATGCAACAATCTTGATTGCAACATGAACTAAATATCAACGACTCTACAATTTATACATTGCTATGCAAACTTATAGATGTTGTCGTGACTTAGATTGCTAATTTTGCTTCGCTCAGTGTTTGTAAAGTCGATACTATTCTACTGTATAATAATTATTCTATTGTATAATAAGTGTGTATTTACAACACTCGACGCATAACATTCATCAAATTTCATTGTTTTGCTTACACTATATTAAAAATTACATCATCAGAATGGTAGCTTCTATTAAACGCCCACATATAGGAGAGTTTTATGAGATGAAAATATCAAGAAAGTTTAGATTACAAATGGACGTAATGCGTATATGACAATTTGACATTTGTTTGTACAATTTATGTATTGTTTAGCATCAAACTAAATATTAGTATTATGAAATCACAAATCATAATACCTTTGAGCAACCCCATGCATTACAAATGCTTTTTTCCATTTTATAAGATAACACAAATCCCGGTGTGTAACACGGGTTCAACAACTAGTAAATACGGAGTAAATTTTTTCCAGACGCATGGGTCCATCAACTAGTTGTATATCTATACTATTTTATAAGGGCGCCTCATTCCCGAGGCGCCTGCGAAGCCTTATGTGTCGCATTTCTAACAGAACAACGTATTTACTTGCATAATTCCAAATGTACCCCTAATATATTCTGAGTTGTATACTACAATAAAAAGGGTAATAAGATAATTTTAAAAAGTGGGATCTACAACAATTTATCATCTATATAAAAAATCTATAGTGTTAAAAAGGAAAAAAAGAAAAAACTGCAGAAATAAAAAATTAAATTTTATATAATAACTATAAATTAAATAAATATTTAAAAAAAAATCTATTATTTCTTTAATTATTGGCTATTTTTTTTGTTCGCACACATCGCTTGCCATTCACATAGTATTGTATATATGGACTTTAAGTCTTTAACCATATTCCAAATGGATCAGTATTTTAAATTGTGACCCCAAATCTCGATTTATTCCATCGAAGATAAAGGGCCCATAGTACAAAATATCGCGATATATCACGATATATATCGGTTTCCAAAGAAAACGATACGATATATTCCCGAAATTTTCGCCTTAAAGTATCTGTAAAATATCGGCCGATATTTTTCGATATATTCCGATATATTCGATATTTTCCAATATTTACTGATATTTTCCGATATTTTCTGGAAATATTATTTTTTTTCAAATTTTTTTTTTTGGAAATAATTTGTTTGTTCTATTTTTAGTAGATATGATGTTTTTTAGGTAAATACTATGAAAATATACTTTCAAATTTAATTTTATATATATTTTGTATAACAAATTGATATATTAGTCGATACATTCCATGTAAAATATCCACCGATAGATTCCAATATATCCGATATATCTATTTTTTGGAGATCGATACATTAGTCGATAACGATATTTTGTACGGGCCTACCTGTTGATGAGGCGCTGGACTAAGATGTTCCAGTTCAATCGCTGCCTTTTGTATTGTTGATTGATAGCCGCCACGGAATCTATCTGCTGCTTCACTCCCAAATTTCAACCTTGGTGTTGTTCCAATTTCAAATTGCCAGGTTAGGTTTTCAATTAATCTTTTCTTCTTCTTCGTTTTCTTTGAAATTATTGCAAAATTTTCTTCACAATGGAAATCGAAATCAATCATTACGAAGTTCTAGGGTTTAAAACAACTGGTGGAGAAGAAGGATCATCAAAATTAAGCTTAGATGAAATCACAAAAGCATATAGAAAAAAAGCATTACTTCTTCATCCAGATAAAAGACCTAATGATAAAAACGCAGCTGTTGAATTTCAACAATTGAAATCATCTTATGAGATTCTTAAAGATGAAAAAGCTAGAAAGTTATTTGATGATCTTCTTCGTGTTAAATTGGAACGAGAACAAAGACAAACTCAATATGATTCCAAAAGAAGAAGAATGATGTTTGATCTTGAAGAAAGAGAACGTGCTTCTTTTTCTTCGATGACACCGGATTTGAAAGTGAGAAGAGAAGAAGAGAGAATTGCAAAATTGTTTATGGAAGAAATTGAGAGAATTAGAGCTAAACATAGGGAGAAGAGTGGTGGTTTTGGAACACCAATGACATCGTTGAGAAGTGATTTGAATGGAGAAGATGGAAATAGTGAGGATTTAGATAGTGAGAAAGTTTTGAAAGTTTCTTGGGAAGGTAATCAAGATGATTATAGTTCTGAACAATTGAGAAATTTGTTTGAGGAGTTTGGTGATGTTGTGGATGTTGTAATTCGATCCACGGGTTCTAAGAGGAGAAGAACAAAGTCTGCTCTTGTTGTCATGGAGAATAAGGATGCTGCGGTGTGTTTTTAATCTTAATTTTTGTTTCTAAGTTTAGTGTTGTAAAGTTATTTGGTATGCTTATTGTTGTTTCACTGTTTATATACTCATTGTGTGTGTATTTGTTTCTTTGTTAGGTTTCTGCTATGGGTAGTGTATGTGGTGATCTTTCGAATCCTTTGCTTGTTTTGCCTCTTAAAAAAGCTGCACCGACGGTTTCTTCAAGCCCCTTTCCACCAAGGTATGTTGAACCAGAAGTTCCAGTGGCGAGCAATCTTGTTGGTGCTTCATATCAGGCTAAAGAAGCTTCAATTCTGGATAAACTCCGTGAGGTATGAAATTTAATTGTGTAGGTAGTATTGATGGTATAGTCATTTTCTTTGGTATGTGAACGCCTTATTTCTGTTGCTTCATGTTTTCCGGTGGGTATTTTAGAGGAGCAAAATGGGAAGTATAAATTGGATGAGGGTGAATAGGAAGTTTAACTTGGATAAGGGTGAGAAGAGGTACTGTGCGATAGCATTGGAAATTAACATATGACAAATGATTAAGATGTACAGTTGTTAAATTGAGTCGATACATGTTAGTGAGGAGTAACAAAGGCTGTTCTTGCATCAAATGTCTTTTTTTATGCTACACAGTTGTTATCTTCTGCAGTTGCCTTTTGTTTTGTGATACTTATATGATTTGATCCCAAGTAGAATTGGTTGTTGTTCATGTATGTGCATGTCTCCCTGTTAACTTAAGCAACTTCAGCACTCTCACTCCCTAGATAAAGTGTTTACTTGAAAATCAATGGCTGTGTTTGGTTCCACAATGCTAGATTTCATGGAAACTAGGAAACCTAGGAAACTAGAGGGTGAAAGAGAGTGATCAAGCGAGTGAGAAGGACAAGGAAAGAGGGAGAGAGAAGAAGAAATAGTTGGATGATGGATAAGTAGAGGGCTTTCCTGTTTAAGAAGCTTGCATCTGTACAAACTAAACAAACATCATTTAGCAGTAAAATACAGGAAAGTGTAGCTTGGACACACTTTTCCAAATATCAATTTCCCTACGAGGTTGTATTAGAATGATTGAGTGAAACCTGCCTAATTGTACACCCTTGGGGCCAAGCAAGAAAAAATGTACATTTATGGAGGATGTGAATTACAAAGTAGAAGTGAGCGATTATCTAATTTAGGCCATAAAATTCATACCTAAATGTAATATTAAGCAACACATTAATATAACCTAGAAAACAAATCAGTTAATTATAGTACTGTATGTATGTATAAAATTTGGAAGTAATTTACCCAATCTCGATGAAAGCGCAGTATATAATTAGTATAAGTGTAGTATATAACTTCATAAAAAAAGGCTTGGTGTTTGGGCACACCCCAACTCATAGAGAGCAGACCCCCTAAAAATAGTAGACTCAGGGTTGGTAAAGGAAGACTCCAATCTCTAAAAGCAGATTAGCTACTTTTAACTTTTGTCAACACTATATGTCTAATTGTCTTTGTGATAGTCGTTTTTCCTGTACATAATGCCTGGCATGCCTTTTACAAAGAGATCCTTTACCAACGCCTGGTATGACTGTGCAGTATCAAAGTACACTAGATGTCTAGCATATCATCTACGATGGATCAACATTTTTTATTGCCTTTGTAATGAGCCTTTATAGAAGTCTGCCATGTCGTTTCAACTATATGATGGTTCTTTCTCTCGTTGTTATGAGGGAGCACTGTTTTAACTACTTTGTTTCTGCTTTCGACAAGGTTTTTCTTATCTGATCCTTGAACTAGTTGTCTAGTTCACACGACCAAGTATATTTTTTGTTGATTGGATGATTCACTTAATGTCAAAATTCTGTTTGATTTATGATCTTTCCATTTGCTTGCTTAACTAAAAATTTGCAAAGAATACAGTAAATCGATTTTTTTTGTTCTATTATATAACTCTATAGCTTCTGTACGTATTTCTTTCCAACATTTATGCTATATGCTTCTTGAATGCCAACGCCAATGGGACGATATCTGTCTTCTGATACTCTGACATTTTTTGTATTTATCTTGATTTGCAATATTCAGTAGTTATTCTGATTGTCTATTCTTGTTTAACAGGCAGCAGAGAAACAAAAATGATCCATGGAAGAGCTTAGCAAAAGTTGGTTGGAAGGATGATTTGTTTCAGGAATTATCACAGTTCAGATGTAAGCGCCTTGACTTTTATTAATGAAGAAAATGGAAATATTCTCTTGAGGAAGATTAACAAGCACATGATATTTATTTTTATTATGGTGTATTTCCTTGTGCACATGTATTCGGTATTCTTATTTCAATCCCTTTTTGTTGTATAAGTGCTAGTAAAAGGATTTGATTTATGATGCACACATTTCATAATTCACCGATATGTTCCATACGTGGTAGAAGATCAGAAATTCACAGGAAGTTAAGAATGGTTGAAATTACTCCCAAATTGGCTGGTGGTATTATTGAAAGTATTGCGATATTAGTTGGGGCTGTTGAGCTTTTGCATTCTATATATGTTATGTTTGCTATGGTAGACTGCAGTTTATTCACATCAGCAACATGTCATTGAAATATACTCCTTGCTCATAATGAGCAAATGGTCCTTCCCACTTGTCAGCAGGCACACAGATAAATGATTCCATTACCTATCTCATGTAGCATTTCCATATATTAAGGTAGAAGCAGTTGTGCTCCTGTAAATGCATGTATATATTATGGTGTTATTGGACATCTACATTTGATAATAACACCCATGTCCTCTGAATTTAGTTAGTTGTTTAATTTCGATCTTTAAGCAGATTTGATTCTAGGATCAAATTAAATATAGATATCAACACAAAATGTCGCTGTAATCCTGTGGTCTGTTGGCCTATGATATTGTGCAGGTGGGATTCGAAGAATGGTGTCTCGTATCCCCTTGCATGCCTATTTGATGTCAGTTCGTAGGTTGGTGAAGGCACAGTTGTGAAGGATAAACTTATTTGTGCAGGGTTGGAAAACATGATAACCAGTTCATACCATAAGGGATAAAGAGCACCTTTCAATCTAGTAGCCAATACTTTAGATATGACTGTATACTCCTTTACTTTCAAGCTTTGGTCTGAATTTGGAATGTTAAGCGTGCATCCTCCTTGGAATCGACGTGACGAAAAATAATATTAATGCGGAGCTCTGAAAGTACGTCACTGCAATTAAATTGCCTTTAATGGGATTTTTTATCAGCAATTTTTTGTCACTGGCAAAGGGAACTGGCTTTCTCCCTATGATTGTCATTTCTTTCCCTTCTCTTTCATTTGAGGAGCAGTAGTGGCACACTGGCCCAGCAACCAGTTTTCCTGGACTCGTACACTTTACATAGGTTTTCCTTATTCTGCTCAGCAAGGGATCAGTTTACTGCAGCACTGATATGTAACAGGATTGCAGCACTGATATCTTCTAGCAAGCTAATGATGGCCAAGTCAAGTCTAAAGCTTGATACTGTTTTGTTCTATATTCCATGAGACAATTACTCTTATGGGCAATCCTGTGTGTTACTTTTGATTTTGGTTAACCGAATGAGTTTATTTTGTTACCAGGATTGCAATATGTTAAGACTAAAAAAGAGAGTATGTGTATTTGGCAAGTTGTTTCCAATGCCCTTGAATAAGTAAATAGATTATATAAGCTTATATGTACCAGTTTTCTGCAAATTTAATATGGCATCAGATGTAAAATTCTACATGTACACAGTTGCATTAGTTGAATATAAACAGGTTCTGTGCAACACAATTCAGAAAATACGTAGATTGTGTCTCCATGGGTTAAATCAAGTCAAATTTTGCTGTCTCACAAAACATATTTACAGGATACTCATTGCTTCTTCTTCTGGTCACATTCTAATGGGCGGTGTATACCTAAGTTGTTCCCTTGTTGGAGGAGGAAGGAGGGAAGCTGACTGAACCACTTTAGTTCTCTACCAATTGTTTACCTCTCCTGGCTCCTTCTTTGTCAAGTTGTCATTTTTTTTTAATAATCATAATTATATTAGAATTTAGAAAGTTTGCTTATTACACAATACAGAGTCTAGTTCTAGCTGTTCTATCAGCCAGATTGGAGGAAAGGAAAAGGTAGTGGGAACCAAGCTGCTTAAATCAGTATGCTGCGCAATGATATGAGCCGAGCAGTTCTCACTCCTGTTACAGTGCATAAAATAAATAGAAGAAAAAGACTTAGATATAAATAGGGCCTCATCCAAAATGTTTAAAGCCACCCAAGATAAGTTTGCTTGCTTTCGATTCATGTAGTTAGCTGCTGATAGGTTATCAGTTTCTATCACCACCTTGCTCAGATGTTGCTGGAGTCCTGTCTTGCAAGCAGATAAGATGCCTGCGCATTCTGCCTCAGCTGGAGAGCCTGCCTTGCCTGTTTCACTGCTTGCAAATAGAAATTTTCCATATGTATCTCTGATTAGCATACCAATGCCTATGTTCGTATCAACAGTTTGGAACGCAATATCCACATTTATCTTGCAATAGCCATCTGAAGGTGGTATCCATAAAGAGCATGGGGATGGCAGTGTAGATTGAGAGTCACAGGTGGTCATTCTATTCCTGAAAGTCTTGTTCAGCTGAGCATCCACTTTCTTTGCCAATAACATAGGATCCAACAGAATTCCATTGAATACTTTATCACATCTACATTTCCAGATAGCCCATGTAATGGTCACACAATAGGAGCTCCAATCATTAATATTAACCAGCCAATCTTTGGGAGGGTCAAACCATATGTTAATCCATTGGATTTCATTTAAATTGTGGAAGTGGTTTAATCTGAAGTTCCAATGTGAGAGAAACCACACTGCTTGAGTATAAGGACAATCAAGGAGCATGTGTTTTAGAGTCTCACTAGGATGGCTACACATGGGACAAAGTTTGGAAGTTAGGGGGATGTGTCTCCCTATTCTTTCTCTAGTAGGAACTCCTTGGAAAAGGCATTTCCAAGCAAAGAGAATAGCTCTCGGAGTAGCAAAAGTTTTCCACATTTTAAGATGAGTTTTAGCAATGAAGGGAGTGTTATGTTCATTCCTAGTTAAGTACTTATAAGAGGATTTAACACTAAACGGACCATTTTTAGTTCCCATCCATTACGCCTATCAACACAATGGTGACCTTTAACAGGGGTACTTTTAATATGATGGATCGTACAGGGAGTGAAAAGTTGGTCAAGAAGATTACTATTCCACTGATTAGTGTTAGGAAGAAGGAGTTGGTTAACATAATGGATATTAGAATGAAGGATGGAGTTGGTGTTGGCCAGAGGTAAAGGCTTGAAGTTTGGGCTGGAAGGGATCCAGTTAGAGTCCCAGATGGGGATGGAAGACCCAGTGCCAATGTCCCAACATATGACATTGGTGATTTTTTTAATAACAGTAGAAATAGAATTCCAGGTCCAGGAGGGAGAGTGGTGAATATGGTGATGAAGAGGAGAGTTAAGAGGAAAGTATTTGGTTCGAAGGATGCTAGAACATAGGTTCTCAGGTTGGGTGATGATTCTCCAGGCAATCCTACTGAGGAGGGCATCATTTTGATCGTCGAGGTTTTTAATTCCAAGACCTCCTTTGCATTTAGGTTGGCATAATTTGGTCCAACTAATGAGATGCATTTTCCTCTGTTTAGTTTCCATTTGCCCCCACCAAAAATCTCTTTGGAGTTGATTGAGTCTATCAGTGATGGACTTAGGAATTTTGAAGCAGGTCATTTGGTAAGAAGGGATGGCAGAAGTGACCGAGTTGATCAAGACAGTTCTACCAGCCTGGGATAATACTTTACTTTTCCAGCCAACAAGTCTTTTCTCAACCCTAGAGATGAGATTTTTGAAAAGTAAGGATTTCTTTTGGCCAAGGAAGAGGGGAGTCCCAAGATAAAGATCCTCTTTATTCAACTGAGACATATGGAGGGTAGTTTGAATTTGACTTTGAGTATGGGTGGGAGTGTTTTTACTGAAAAGAATGCCCGATTTGGAGAAGTTTATCTCTTGGCCAGAGATAGAAGTGAAAGTTTGAAGAGTTTGGAGTAACTCTAGAGCTTCATCAATGTTAGCATTACAGAAAATAAAGATATCATCAGCAAATAGCAGATGAGAGATAGGGTGGCTATTTCTAGAGACTTTGATACTATTTATTTTTTTCTGGTTACATTTTTGCTGAATTAGTCTAGAAAGAAGCTCCATGCAAATGATGAAGAGGGAGGGGGATATGGGGTCCCCTTGTTTGAGCCCATTAGTAGGTTTGAAGTAACCATGGGGGGTGCCATTGATAATGACAGAGGAGTGGATAGAAGATATACACTTGTGAATAAGATCCATGAAATTATGGGGGAGACCTAAACATTTAAGAATTTCCATAAGACATTCCCAGTTTACTCTATCGAAAGCTTTGGACATGTCAATCTTTATGGCCATGACCCCATATTTTCCTTGTTTCCTCCTAAGAGAGTGGATTATCTCATGAGCCAACAAGACATTATCAGAGATTTGTCTGTTAGGGACAAAGGCACACTGAAGAGGGGAGATAATCTTTGGTAGGAGATCCCTGAGCCTATCAGCCAACAATTTGGATAGAACCATGTAAGTCACATTGCAAAGACTAATAGGTCTAAAGTCAGAAGGGTGGTTTGGGAAGTCACATTTAGGGATTAAGGCAATGTTGGTGTGATTAATGTGCTCAATAGTTTTATCATTTTTCCAAAAATCCATAACAAGTTTATATAGTTCCGGTTGAACTATTCCCCAAGATTTTTGGAAGAAAAGGCTAGTGAAGCCATCAGGGCCAGGAGCCTTTAGAGGACCAATATTGAACATATAGAATTTAATTTCCTCAGGAGTGATATCTCTGTTAAGCATTTCCTTATCTTCCAGGGACATGGTAGGGAAAAATTCAGAGATAGTCAGCTTTTGACTAGGGGAGAGAGGGATGACATGGGGGCAGAGAAGATGAGTGAAATGGTCAATGAAGATCTTATGGATAGATCTTTTATCGAAGGTTCTGTTGTTATTTAAGTCAAGAATAGACTCAATAGTATTATGATTTCTGAGAATGAGACAGGAGATGTGAAAAAACTTTGTGTTTTTGTCTCCCTCAAGAACTGTTCTGTCATTAGATTTTTGTTCCCAAGCTATCTCTTCTCTGGCTTGAACTTCATCAAGTTCATTGATCAGATTTCTTTCCAGATCTTTGTTTTGAGGGGAGCAAGGCTGGGATTGGACATTAGAGATCCTCTTTTTAAGGGAAGAAACTTTGTGAAAAATGTTTCCGAACACATTTTTATTCCAAATGGTAAGAGCTTTTTTAGTGGAGGACAAGTGTGACGTAATGGGATATGCACTCTTTTCCAGGCCATATCAACCACAAAGTTAAAATTTTCATCGCGAACCCACATATTTTGAAATTTGAAAGGTTTAGGCCCACCATGCAGAGGGGGACTTATACGTAGAAGTATAGGGCAGTGGTCAGAAGCAATAGCTGGCAGATGGTGCAGCTTTGCCTCAGGATGGGATAGGTGCCAGCTGGTAGTGCAGAGACATCTATCGAGTCTTTTTCTGATGTTATGGGGGTTACACCTCTTATTGCACCAGGTAAAAGGTTCACCAATAAAACCTAAGTCTATAAGACCAAGTTCATTAGTGATATCAGAAGCAAACTTACATTCGTTGGTATCAAAAGGAAGACCTCCAATTTTTTCAGACTGGGAGAAGATGACATTCAGATCTCCTATAACCATCCAAGGAACAGGGGCAGTATCACAAGCTTTTTTGAGGAAACTCCAACTGAAGTCTTTAAGTTGGGTGTAGGGGCTCCCATAGAAGAAAGAAGCAGAGAAAGGTAAACTGTTATCATTTTGATTTATTATGGTATTAATAATATATTGATTTGAGGAGATGACTTGGAGATGAACATTTGTTGACCAAAGGAGGAGGAGTCCACCAGCATGGTGGTTTGGTTCAACAAAGTGATAGTGTTGGTAATTAAGAGAGTTAATCGGGGAGAGAGTAGAATTTGGTGAAGATTTAGTTTCAGATAGGAAGATGATTTGAGGTTTTTGTTCTCTAATTAAATCTTTTAGAGCTCTTATTGTCTGAACATTATCACAACCCCGAAGGTTCCAAGCTAGTATATTCATATCTTGAAACACAATACCGACCCAGTAGCTAAGTGACCATATACAAGTATACAAACCAAGTAACCAGAACTTATGCAATTCGCAGATATAGCAATGTGAGTAACTAAAGTACCATATGATAAGATGTAGATTAGTGGAGCAATAATCTAGGCAAGCATAATAGTAGAGTATGGTAGTATTTGTGTAGTAAGTATAGTGAGTATCAACAGCAAGATATGACCAAGTACTATGGTGTAAGGGAGATGATGAGGTAAAATGAAAAAAATGAGGTTGTGTTGTGTTAGAGTAATAGTTGAAATATAAAGAGCAGTTAGAATTATTTTTGATGAGACTAGAATTTGTTATGAAATTTTCAGGCACATGGTAGGAGATAAGGAAAAGGTAATAGAATGTTTGAAGAGAGCAAACCTCGTTATGTAGCGCACTATTAGAAGATATCAGCAAGGAGCTTTGATGGAGGTTGGTTTCATGACGAATCACACTCATCAGTATAGCCCTGGATTCCTCGGTCTCAGATGGATCAATAGTGACGAAATTATCGGTACCAGTATAAGGTTCAGACTGAGATATCTGTGAAGTCCCTTCTTCACTAATAGTTGGTGAATAATTTTTGTTATTGATGGGATCAGTATGGTCTGGATTAGTGGTATTTGTTACTGATTGGTTGAATGGAAGTTGCTCAGCAGTTGTGGTTGGAATACGATTAAGGATATCTTTGCTTAACAATCCTCGATGAACAAGATGATTAGCAATTGATGGACGAGTGAGGAGTTGAAAAATTAGATCTAGAGATTGAGCATCGGAGTGTACATCTGCAGGAGTAGCAGTAGGTGCAGCAGTATGAGGTTGGGTGATGTGGTGAGGGTTTGAGGATGGTGGTAGCAGAGAGCAATCCAATGAAACAAACTCCAAAATTTTCCTTTTCTTAGTTCCAGTTTTCCCTTCTTCTGTAATTTCAATCAGTGTTTCCTTTCCTTTCGCAAGACACCCTATCTTGTTAACTTTATTCCGAGCACCTGGTGGTCGGCCTCCCTTTTTTCTTGGCTGTTCTGCCGCCTCTACATCATGAATAATCAGGGTAGATTGGTTTTGATTTTGGTTGAAAGCTGTAGGGGTACTACATACTCCGACCAATCAAAAGCAGCCACGTGGCACAGTCATCCATCTGTCAGGTCGCCACAATCTCTACCCGCTCACAGCCTGACTAAAGCGACCAGACTACACAACGACCAGCGACCTGCTATTCACACGTGCTCCTCTTCAATGCACAGAATATTCTCATCAGTTACATAATTAATTCATAGGGATGATCCTCGCGCGTTACACATTTAATCCTCATTATGATGGCGGAGAATCTGCAAGATCCACGATCCACGCCCTTCAATCTTCTATATAAACAGAACTACGATGGCTTGATCTCTAAGTTCAATTCCCCCGAGCTAGAGTACGTAGGCAATCTCGATCTCAACGAGGTGCAGCCACCCCAATCTCCAATATCCCCATTTGGTCAAGTCTCCATAACGACCTGATCCTGTTGATGCATTAATCTAGAAATAGGTTAATACATTTGGCGCCGACTGAGGGGAATTCGATATAATCGTGGGCCCCCTCATCAAGGAAAAGAAGTCTGAGAAGAGGTTCGTTCTAGTAGCCGTAGACTATTTCACTAAATGGGTGGAAGCTGTTGCCTTAACCAACGTAACACAAGCAGATGTCCAAAGATTTATGTGGGAAAATATCATCACAAGGTTCGGGCTACCTAAACGGGTAGTCACAGACAATGGCACTCAGTTCGTTGGCAAGAATATCAAAAAATTCTACGACCTGTGGAAAATCGAGCATTCAAGGTCAACTCCTAGGTACCCGCAAGCCAACGGCCAGGTCGAAGCTGCAAATCGACAGATTCTTACCAATTTGAAGAAGAAGCTCGAAGACCAGCATGATCAATGGCCACAACAATTAGAGAACATCTTATGGGCTTATAGAACAACTCCTCGCACGACCACAGGGATGTCACCGTTCAGTCTTTGCTATGGAGTAGAGGCCGTTATTCCTACTGAACTAACTTTTGGAACGACCAAGTCTCTTCTGGTCGACACAGAGCTCAACAATCAGATCTGGTCGTTTGGAGTCGACCTCCTCGAAGAACGACGTAACCACTCCACTATAAAGCTCGAGCAATACCAACAGAGACTCAAGCGAGCTTATAACAAAGGCGTGCGATCAAGAACTTTCCAGCCAGGGGAACTAGTCCTAAGAAGAATGTTCAGTAACAAAAGAAAGGACACTATCGGCAAACTCAACGCCAATTGGGAAGGTCCTTACATTATCACAAAAGTCCAGAGCAACGGTTCTTATCGTCTTCAAACACCAGAAGGGGAGATCGTTAAGAACCCGTGGAATGCTTTTCATTTAAAGAAGTTTTATCAGTGAAATGTAAGCATCCATTCATTGCATTTCAATCTATAAAATCAGCTTCGCCTTCATCTCTGCTCAAACATGAATGGCTACTAAAGGTCTAATCCCTCGACCTACAAATTATCAAAACTCTAGTCCCTTTGATAATTTAAAATTTTGTTAAGTTAAATCACTATCAGCTTAACTTGGTGCATTGGTCATCCTCTTCCCACGACCCAAGCACAATTATGTTGAATGCGACCTCAACCCACAATCAGGTCGACCAAATGTCACATATTGTTTGCAAGTCCATTCAAGCAGACAAAACGACATAACCAAAAATGCAAGGTAATACTTGAATCAATTTTTTACTTCATGAGATTTTAACAATTACAGGCACAACCAAAATATAACCAAGGCATACAAGATGAACTGTTTCAGTACGTCCTGCTTGCAGCCATTCATCTCGTCTACCTGCCTTCTGAACGAACTACCAGGACTTCCTGGAAACTAGCTCGCCAAGAGAAATCCATACAAAACTCATCAAAGCAAAAACTGATTACTAAAGGCAAGTACAAAAGACAAGGAGTTCTCTACTCAAGGGGGCTCTCAACAATAAGCTCTAGAAGACGTACTACAAGAACAAGGAGTGCAAGAAGCAAACTGTGCACAACGCTACCCAATATAAGAAGGGGAAAACAACGCTACCCAATACAAGAAAGGGAAAACCAAGGTTACCCAATACAAGAAGGGGAAAACCAAGGTTACCCAATACAAGAAAGGGAAAACCAAGCCCAGCTCACTGCTGCACAGACTGGTCGCCTGAAGCATCAACTTCAATAAGGGCTCCAGCGACCTGGTCACTAGGGCCCATCGAGGTGTCCTGAGCTGGTGCCGAAGTCTCTTCAACTCCACCTCGCGTCTCCTCTCCTTCGGGCGACCCCGTCATAGCTTTGACCAGTTGCTCGCAGTAACCCTTCCAAGCTGCTTCATTCTCCTGACAAACTCTCTGCCAGTACTCAACAGAAGATTGAGAAGCAGCTTCACGTTCCCTCAACTGCTCCTTCAGAGCCGCGACCTGGGCCTCCCTGTCCTTAACCTTACACTCAGCAACGGCGGCAATGTTCCTCGCTTGCTCGAGCTTCTCATTGAGAGCCTTCAACTCAATTTCAGCTTGAGCACCAATCTCAGCAACCAGACGCACCTCCTGGAAGCTGGCATTGAGCTACAACCAACAAACGAAATTTAGCACAAATACCAAAGCATAATCAAAACAGATGCGACTTACGATGAAACTCACCAAAGAAAGTGCCCCGTTTATCTTCGAGCAGGTTACCAACAAAGGCTGCGACTTCACCATTCGGGCATCAGCATCAAGGACGATACCCTCATTCACAGCCCGGGCAACACAAGGGTCATCAATAGCACTGTCGTTCTCGTACACGACATGCTTCTCTCCTTGCCCGTCCAAATAATCGAACGGCCCAGGACGGAATTCAGACAAAATACCTTTGCCTTTCTGCGAAGGCCGAACAGCAGTCTTCCTGGACATCACAGACATTCCAGGAGACGTCGCAACCATTGAAGACACAGGAGTTGGCATAGCTGGGAACTCCATCAGCTTAAGGTTCCCTGAGAAGGACCTCTTCTTCCCAGCCAATGCACCCACCTTAGGAAGAGAGGGGGGTGGGCCTGAGACTGGAGGGCTCGCCACGACTCCAGCCTGGCGAGAGCTACCTACAGCCCGCTCCTTCTCCGCAGGCACCTCCCTCTCCACAGATCGTTCCTGCACCGCAGGTCGATCCTTCTCAACAGGTCGCTCCTTCTCCAACCTCCGAGGAGCACCTACAGAACGCTCTCTTTCAGCTTGCTTCGAGCTACCACTTGCTCGTTCACTTTCACCAGCCCGCGAACTGCTACCAGGTCGCCCACCACTTGCTTTGTGCACAGAAGACATGAATGCTTTCTTTAAAGCTTTCCTCCTCTTGAGCTCGTCCCACACAGTTTTTGGACCACCTTTAGGAATAAAATGCTCCTTTAGGTGAGGCAGAAGCGAAATCTTCCGCTTGTCGGCCAACTTACCAAAGCAGTTCAGAGCAGATTGCAGATCGTTTTTTCTAATCAGATGATCGTCCCGGATCGCTGCAACAAAAAATACAAAGACATCAACTTCAAAAGCAGGGACACGAACCAACAATCATAAAACTACAGACAACTAACTTACGAGCGTCATTCCTAATCGTATGACGCAACTGGATATCCCCTTCAACAATCGGCCCAGTGAAAAGCATGGGATCTTTCCACCATGGCTCGCTACTCACTGGATAGATCAAAGGCAAACGGTCTGGCCTAACCTGCATGTTACAGCCAGAGAGTTCAACCTTCGAGGACCGTTTGAAACAAAAGTGGTTCAATACATCTTCCACGGAAATGTGCCACCTATGCAACTTGTTGAGGTCGTCAATTACCCTCATGTTCCGCCAGAAATTACCATTCATCTGACAGGGGGCTCGCCTAATGGCATTCAACAGGCCGACCACCAGTTCAGACAACGGCAACCTCAGCCCAGCACGGAATTGGTTCAAAGTCAATACAGTAGATGAAGGATTATTAGGTCGATAGTCAGGAGAAAGTAGGCGGTCACCAAGAAACCTTATCTCTAAATGCCTAATCGACCTAAACTCATAATGCCTCCTAACAGCAAAATGCCTATGTACATAATTCATATTCACAATCCTACACATTCTACCATTGTCATCTTCAACCATCTCATCATCAGAAGAATCTGGACCATGAGAACCACTACTCTGGGGGCTATCCACATTCTCATCGGGAACGGGAGACGGAGGATCAGAATGAGTACTCTCAGACTCATACTCCTCAAGAACACCATCACTCAAGTGATCATTTTGCGAATCACTACCCTCAGACATTACTCTCAAACAATGCAGAAGACAACAGAAGATGAAAAAGAAAGAAATTAAACAATCAGAGAAAAGAGAAGAGAACAAACCTCACGAGCTCTCAAAGTTCTTCAGTTCGCAAGGCAAAAGCGGCAGCAATTCAAATAAAGGCAAGATAAGTAAACCCTTATCAACGTAACTACAGTTTATATATTGTAGCTCAAGAATTTCTAGCCATCGATTCAAAAGAAACGAACGGCTGAGATCGACAAACGGATCCATATGCAGTACAGTCATTCTCCACTCACAAAACGGTTCACATCCACCGTTGGATTGATCCACGTGCAAGACAGATAGCAGATCAGGCAATACGTGCATCAGTTGCCATAATCACACATCTAACTGCTCGAGGAAACTCCTCCACTTCCCCGTAACAGCGCCATGATTACCACAGACAACGCTGCATGACCGCCACGTCAGCAACTTCAAAAAGCAAACTACAAATCAGCATCGATAAGAGCAATTAGTCTTTTCAGCCCGACTCCCATAGTCGACCTAAAAAGAGGGGGCTTATGTAGGGGTACTACATACTCCGACCAATCAAAAGCAGCCACGTGGCACAGTCATCCATCTGTCAGGTCGCCACAATCTCTACCCGCTCACAGCCTGACTAAAGCGACCAGACTACACAACGACCAGCGACCTGCTATTCACACGTGCTCCTCTTCAATGCACAGAATATTCTCATCAGTTACATAATTAATTCATAGGGATGATCCTCGCGCGTTACACATTTAATCCTCATTATGATGGCGGAGAATCTGCAAGATCCACGATCCACGCCCTTCAATCTTCTATATAAACAGAACTACGATGGCTTGATCTCTAAGTTCAATTCCCCCGAGCTAGAGTACGTAGGCAATCTCGATCTCAACGAGGTGCAGCCACCCCAATCTCCAATATCCCTATTTGGTCAAGTCTCCATAACGACCTGATCCTGTTGATGCATTAATCTAGAAATAGGTTAATACAAAAGCATAGGAATGGAGATGAGGTCGAAATGTTGGGCTCATGACAGAAGCAATGATTTCAGTATTTGGGCTAGGATTTGAGCCCAAATTTGTTTGGGTAACAGGTGGGCTATTAGCAGGATCCATATCCATCCACATTTGAACTGGATTATTGCAGTAGTCATCACGTGGGCTTACAGTAGTATGATGGCCCATAGTGGTAGCGTAAGGCCTGGTGTTAAGAATTGAGGGTCCAGAGAAGAAAGGGGGCCTAGTAACAATAATTGCTGGAGGCCCAACAGTAGTAAACAACAATCTGTCCCCCATCTTTTGAGGCCCAGAATGCGAAGAAGATTGCTCATGAGGCCACTGTAGATCTTCCTTAGAGCAGCGAGGGAGTTTATCTCGACATCCAAGTTGAAGAATTTCTGTCTGAATCAACTCTGGGTCTTCGAAGCTGCAATTTCTAGTATCATGTCCAAGCCTGTGACATTTTCTGCAAAGGAGGCCATGAGGAGGATTGTTGTAGTTGAAACCAATCCAAACCAACTTGTCATCCATCGTGTTGGTGAAAGTCCCTTGACTAAGAGGTTTGCCAATGGGAATTTGAACTCGCGCTCTAAACCCATCAGCAGTATCGGGGGTGTCTTTATCAGGGTAAATTTCACAACATTCCCCAGCAGCAGATTCAAGAGAACGAATTGATTTTAATGAAAGGTGTTCTAAGAGAAGGCCTTTGAAGCTGATCCATAGAGGAAGGCGGTTGAATGACACAGTTTTTGGGTCAGTTCGAGAAGAAAAGGTCTCTGCAAGTATGATGCAATTCATCACCTGCCAAGGATGGCCTTTGTTGATGAAGTCTTCATCCCTCTCAAACTTTGCTTTACAAGCTAAACGGTTTTGTCCAACCAGAACCATTTTTATCAAACTTTCCGGCACTCTCCATTTTAGTTTGACCGCCTTTATCACTTGGGTTGGGTGGAGGTGATCTCCATGCCACAGGGTAATCACAAGTGCATCCTTCCATATAGCACAATTGTTTTGTAGTTCTTCTCGGGGGATAATGGTGGTTGTTTTGTTGAGGTTTATGTTAGTTTGTATTTCGGTGGTAAGATTTCTCATTTCATCATCCATGTTTGAGAGATGGAAGAAGTTTATTTGTTTGTGGAATTGTATGACTGATAGTTTTGTTGTAGGTAGAAAGGTGTGGGGATGATAAAAGGAGAGATAGGTATCTTTAACAGATGGACGGTGCATGTTGTGCATTGGGTTGAGGAGGTAGTACCCGTTTGATTGATGTAGCATGCAGTGTTGCTGAGGTGACAAGGAGAGACAAATGGTGGTTTTCTGAATTTGGGGAGTAGCTACTAACAGAGATAGAGAGTGTTGACTTGATGTGGTTAGGCAAAAAGCAGCATTGTGCAGAAGTAGTACAAATCCTGTCGCAGTTGATAGGCAGTGTGACGTTGAGTATGAGTTAAAACTTAAAAGAGAGGACTGTTGTACTTATAAAGTTGAAAAGTCAGAGAAGGCTGTTTTGGTGGTACTTTCTGAATTCGCAGAGAATGAGTGTGCAGTCGTCAGTCAGTTCCCCATTTGCTCTTGCTGATACCTGAATCTAGTATGCAAACATAAAGAAAATCTGATCAAAACAATCAAGGGAAAATAAAAAGGAGATAGAGTAAGAGAAGGATCCTGTGATGGGTGTGATATGAGAAGGGGGTAAAACCAATCTTATGCTGAAAAAGTCTTTCTCCTGGACTGTTGAATTGGGTGTATTGCCGTAGTAGTTGATGCAAATCGGTGAAGACAGATCAATCAGATACAAAGGATTTTACACTTCCAGATTCAAGAGGAAGAAAATAAGTTAGGAGCCAGATGTAGTTTGCTTCCCTAGATCGCAGAACACTTGAAGAGGACCAATTACTTACCTAACACAATCATACTAAACCCCTGGTAGATGATGAGATTTAATCTAGAAAACTGTCAAGTTGTCGTGATTCAAAAACTGCTCCTTACTAGACCTAGACCTAGACCTAGTTCCTAGCCTAGTTTAATTGATTCGGGTCGGATCCAGCATTATACCCATTTCAAATAAAAGTTGTTCACTGTTACACAAACACAAGTACACAACTACTCAAGTACAGTACTCACTAGTCACTAGTCACTAGTCACTAGTCACTAGTCACAACCCCGCGTCCTCAACAACAACAACAATAACAATGGATTCGATTCAAACTATCTTCCAATACCCATCTTCATCAACGACAACAACTCTATTTACATCATCTCTCTCAATTTTCTCAATACCAACTTTACCCTCTTACATTTCTGTTAAATCCACATTTACTTGTTTCTCTTCTTCTTCTTCTTCTCTATCTTCATCTAGTATTACTGATAGAGCTGAAATTCGTCTTGGATTACCAAGTAAAGGTCGAATGGCTTCTGAAACTTTAGAACTTCTTAAGGTATCTTCTTCTTCTTTGGGTAACTTTAATTTCATTTCAATTATTCCTTGTTTTACATTTCTTTCAGGATTTTATTTATTTTTTGGTGTATGAACTGAAGGATTGTCAACTTTCTGTTAGACAAGTCAATCCTCGACAATATGTAGCTGAGATTCCACAGGTATTCTTTTTTTTATCATAAAGTTTATGCCCTTTTCATTTCATTAAACTTTCCTTAGAATTTGCAATTGTTGGTTTTAAAACAATTGTAAGGATATTTTTGTTTTCCACTTTAACAATCAATTTGTGTATCTCATTGATCCATTGGGTATTCTGTCGAAATTAGTCCATTTAGGTGTTAGGCGATTATTTTCTAAAATGTAGCATGCCAGAGACATCATGATTCATGACCATATGTTTTCTGAGTTTTTGTTAGTATGCACCAATGAGAAGTTATCGACCAAAATGACCCTCTAAAGTTAAACATGTGTTCTTCTTGCAAAACTTGTCATTTAATTCTAGTTAAGTCACTTGGAAGACAGTTGATATTGTAAATGTCATATTTTAAATTCATAAGGAAGGGGAAGGGGCAGACTCCTGTGATCAACCTAAACCTTTTCCATTGTTTGGAATTCTATTTTGTCCGAAAAGTTATGCTATCTGCAACTTCAGTCCAGCAGATACGATAAGTCAGGTTTTGTCAGAATGCCTACTCATTGCTGAGGCTCTCTTTTTAGCTCTATCTATTGTAAGATATGGTGAAGTTCCTGAGCATATCTAGTCCAATGGACACATGGTTATGCAAATCACAAAAGAGTTTGGAAGAGCTGTATATTCTCAAGATTGCAATGTAAAATAATTATAAAAATCCAAGTGACTCAAACTTATTTCAGTTGCCCTGTACAATTTTTTTTTAGTAAACCTTCACATTTATGCACTGCTTATCACCCACTTATATTTGAAGATGCTACATCATTCTAATTGATCGGTTATTCATTTCAATATATCTGTTGCAGCTCTCCAACTTAGAAGTCTGGTTTCAGAGGCCAAAAGATATCGTTCGGAAATTGTTGTCTGGAGATTTTGACCTTGGTATTATGGGCCTCGATACACTGAGTGAATTTGGACAGGTGAGTAGTAACTGCTAATATTGGATTGTACTTGGTCTGCTATAGGATTCACAGTTGTGTATTGTCTTTTTCCCCCTTAATTTAATGAGCCTATCGGCGTTCTTTATTTTTACTTTTTTAGTGTATGCCTTGGTATGCTCAGAGTTGTCCATTGATAATGATTAATGTGCCCCTACCTCAGTCATACTCCCACAGTAGGCAATTTCATTCTTATGTGTACAACATAAGTTCAACTTAATTTTGAGATCTAATACTCTTATAGTATGGCTCTCTAATTTAGTGCTGGCCATATGAGATGTAGTAGTTAATGATCGGTACTACTTGGCTGTATATGTCATATGTCCCTTTTATCATGTCAAAACCTACTGCCTTTTAGTTAATTGAAATGATAAAATGTTAGAAATATATTTTCTGAGCTGTTGTATGGCATAATCATTTTGGGTCTGTTTTTCCCCCATATATATTCAATGAAATCGAGTTGTTACTGAGTGAAGAATGGAAATTTTTTTACAGAGGATATGTTTCCATTCTTCTGCAGGGTGATGAGGATTTGATTCTAGTTCACGATGCACTTGACTATGGGGATTGCCACCTATCTATTGCGGTATGTAGTTGTCATTTTCTCACCCAGCAGCCACCGGATGGGGTATATGTAATTTATCGGTCATCTTTGTGATTCTTTTTTGATACTCACACTTCATTAACTTTCAGATACCCAAGTATGGAATTTTCGAAAACATAAACTCGCTCAGTGAGCTAGCACAAATGCCTCAATGGACCAAAGAGAAGCCTCTACGAGTTGCTACTAGCTTCAATTATGTATGTTCCAAATTCTATATCTTCCATTTGTTTTATTTTTCCTTCACTTGTGGAAATGGCAAAAATTTCGGTTTGGAAATATCACAGCTAAAGCTTTTGGTTATTTATCCTGCTCAGCTTGGTCCTAAATTTATGAAGGAGAAAGGATGTGAACATGTTACTTTCTCCACAGCTGACGGAGCCCTGGAGGCAGCACCTGCGGTGGGCATTCTTCACAACTGTTAAATTCTCGATTATTTCTCTTTCATTGTGATATCCCCTTGAGATTTTTATCTCCCTTCATTTTATCCTTATGTTCTTTTTATGTTACTATGGTTATGTTCATACATAGGTCTGTGCATTCACACGTCTCTTTATTCTGTATTACTATTCTAGCACACCATGATCCTCACGCTTTGAACGCCTTGCATCATGCCTTGGACTGAAAAAGTGTCATATAAAATGCAGTGAGAACAAACAATATATAAAGAACTTGTGTCTTTCATATCCATTTACAGTTTTAACAGTCTATCATGACACGAGATTATAAGTTATAACCCATATATTTTAATTTGATCCATATGAAGTCATTTTACATAGTAGCTCTCCAACCTAATATGCAAATACACTATGAGAAAGAGAAAGTGTCGAGATAAAGCGGAAAGACTTAACAAAATATTCTTGTTTTGTTTGTGTCATCTGATGTAATTTTGACTTTGTTTCTTGGAACTCCTTTACTGGCTGTATTCGTTGTTGTTTGTGGCGGACTTAACATCTTCTTGTTGTTTTAGATGGGCATAGCAGATGCTATTGTAGATCTTGTGAGCAGTGGAACTACCCTGCGAGAAAATAACTTGAAAGAGATTGAAGGTGGAATCATCTTGGAAAGCCAGGTAATGTCATGGATTTTAGTTTGAAATCATATTTTCTTGCAAAACATGCGTTTACAATTTTACCTTTAAAACATCATTTCACGATAGAAGTGTTGAGATCTCACTCGCATGAAATATGCTACAGGCTGTCCTTGTTGCGAGCAAGAAATCTCTGATCCAGCGAGAAGGTGTTCTTGACACAACTCATGAAATTCTTGAAAGATTAGAGGCCCATTTGAGGGCAGCTGGTCAGTTCACGGTGGGCATCTTTATTGCTTGTTGATTAAATGTTATCTTCAGCTCTATCTTTACACTTTTGATGGCAGGTAACTGCAAATATGAGGGGAGGTAGTGCAGAAGAAGTAGCAGAGAGAATTCTGAGTCAGCCGTCGTTATCTGGGTTGCAGGTAAGTATTTGCAGTTTTTTCATCTATCTTTGATTAGAGATAATAGACCATTGTTTTACTGGAAAAAAGGATCACACACCTTGATAATTAAAATAGCTATTCTTGTTCATTTTGTTTTGTTGTTAATGTATCACTATCTATATTAAAGCATTAAACCCTTGCTAAATGATGTTCTGCCAACAAATGTGAGAAATAGACGGTAGTTATACAAATGAGGTATGAGTAACAATAGGTTACACGTGAATCAAAGTCTGTACTTTGTAGTTGTGACTTGTTGATGAACTCACTACTATAGGCCAATAGGGTTTCCTTTTTTCAGTTAAATGTGATATTGTGATGTATGCTTTTGCATATTTTATTCGTTCCTTCAGAAGTAAAGCCTGCCATAGAAGTTGTATCGTATACTTGGCGGGTTTCTCTTTTTTTTTTTCCCTTGAAACATCTGAAAAACACTTATAGCCTAGTTTCTTATGATTTTTAGAAATGGTGATAATTTTGAGATGATTAATTATCAATGGACAGGACTTTGATTGTATTGGGTCTTTTTAACTGGAAGTGTTTTTATCAATGAATATGATGTATAAGTCTCAAGAAGATGTCTGATATGATCAGTAAAGAGTATTTATATATGTCAACTTCGATTGTAATGCAAGAGTCACTACTAAGATATTCACATGAATAACAGGGGCCTACAGTAAGTCCAGTTTTCTGCAAACGTGATGGAAAAGTCACATCTGAATACTATGCAATAGTTATTTGTGTACCTAAGAAGGCACTTTACAAGTCTGTTCAGCAGCTGAGAGCAGTAAGACACATTTACTTCATTTATGTTCCTTCCTATAAATTTAATCAATCACTGTGTTGGCTTCATTTACTCAATAATCCCAGAAGGGGTGAGAAAAAAAGACGGCCATAATATACTATAAGGCAATGATACTTTCCTGAGCCTAGGAAAGTTCTTTTACAAAGTAGGGTGTTCCAACCTTTGGATTGCAAAGAAAGCTGATTTTGCCTGACATGACAACAAAGTTGCAACAGCCATCTCTTGTTTGTAAATGAACTTTCTTGAGGGAGGCACCCATTGAACTTTAATTAACACTAATACCGTTGAGAACATTTTTGCTTTATTGTCTTCCAGAAATTTGATAATTTTTCACCCTAGGCAATTTTTAAGTCAGAATTTTGATTTAGTTATGTCTTATTATTCGTCAATTCAGATTGGCGGAAGCGGTGTTCTGATTTCTCCATTGACATACATATTCGATGAAGAGACTCCCAGGTGGCGTGATATTCTCTTGACACTTGGCCTTTGATTTTTAGAAGAATTCAGTCTGGTGGCTGCCCTTTTTTTTTGTAGCAATAGACGATGGGGAAGATGTCTTGGGCATGCCGAATGTTTCTTCTCCAAGGAAGCTTTATTTATCAGTTTTATTTATCAGTTTTCAAGAGTCTCAAGTACACAACTAGTAGCTGTATGGTAAATGTATACTTTTTCAAATACCATGTAACCATTTGAAATTATGTTATTGGTATTCTTTCTTAAGAATGTAATGAAAGCTAGAGGTGGAATCTACTTGTTCAGGCTGTTAGTCCTCTATTTGATTTCGAGCTTCGGTTCCTTGAGATCTGACAGGTGGTAATAGGAATGAAGGATACGTGTTAAATATGGCGTCCGCTTCCAAATGGCCCACACGAGACTTGCGTAGTATTTTGCCAGGCTACTGGCCTGATTCGGAAAATGGCGAACATGACAAAAGAAGATTTAGTATTACTGAGTTGATGACAGTAAAATCAAGTACGAATGCCACTGTTTCTGATTCCTTTAGTTTACAACTACAGTAGTTTCTTCACATGCGGCAATAGTCTTCTCAGTTGTAACAGAGTCACCTTGGTGTCAAATACAGAATGCTAACACGCGGAACACTATTGTTAGCCTCATGCACTCATTATCTATGAAGGTTCTGATCGAATCTGCAGACCAATCTGCACAAGAAAGATAGAGATTTATGCCGGTTTTTATTCATTTACTTGAATAAACTCCTAGCTTCACAACATTTTTTTTTTCAAACAGCATATATATAGGTTTGCACATAATTTAAACTCTTACCCATAAAAAAATAAAAAATATTGCCAACTTCTATGCATGCATGCACGAGTCTAAATCTGTCTGTCTTTTAAGTTTTGCGTTCTGCTGCTGGTGGTGGTGTTGGTGTTGGTAGTTTTGCTCTCTTTCTCTATTTGTTGGTGTTAGTGATAATTTCTTTTCTTTGTTCTTTGTTTTCTTTGTCAAACAGGATGAATTTGGTTTAGTTAAATCGAAATTGAAGATGAATTCGGTTGAAGAAAAAGAAGGATTAATTGCTGTAGTGTATACTTGGGACGACAAGCACTTAATCTCCTTGCCGTCATAGGAAGCGAGAGTTGCTTATGTTAATAAATATATAGAGGAAATGATCTTTCTATGGTTCTTGTTGACTAATTATTATGATATTCCAGATCATAGTACAAAATATCGTTATCGACTAATGTATCGATCTCCAAAAAATAGATATATCGGGATATATTGGAATCTATCGGTGGATATTTTACATGGAATGTATCGACTAATATATCAATTTGTTATACAAAATATATATAAAATCAAATTTGGAAGTATATTTTCATAGTATTTACCTAAAAAACATCATATCTACTAAAAATAGAATAAACAAATTATTTCCAAAAAAAAAAAAACTGGAAAAAAAAAATATTTCCAGAAAATATCGGAAAATGTCAGTAAATATCGGAAAATATCGAATATATCGGAATATATCGAAAAATATCGGCCGATATTTTACAGATACTTTAAGGCGAAAATTTCGGAAATATATCGTATCGTTTTCTTTGAAAACCGATAAATATCGCGATATATCGTGATATATCGCGATATTTTGTACTATGTTCCAGATAACTGGAGTATTACTAAGATCCCTCCTACAAGACTGGGCGACTGGTCTCCAGATTTGAGATCGAGCAGAGTAAGAAAACAAATCAACCTTTGCGCCCACTTGATTTGGCTACTCATGGCATAAGGGTTAAGGTATTGAGGAGGCTGATGGAGGAGGAAGAAGATTGACAGCAATTTATGAAGTTGAAATTGGAAGATGCAGAAAAACAAGAATGATTATATTGATTGATCTTAAGCTCTCCAAGGACTGCAAATTTGCATGAAATGTGCTTCAAGTTTTAGGTGCTGGATGGAACCACAGAAGTTTTAGATTCAAGTTTTGAACCATGCATGCATATTAGATTCGTACTCTGAGATTTAGGTGTTACGATCCAAGTCTCCATATGCACAAACATAACGACAATTTAATTCTTGGCAGAAACTTTGTGTGGATCAATGATTTTTTTTTTCAACAGGTCCTAGACCAGTCTGTTAACTGGAAAATTGATAATAAAAAAAAAAAAACATAACACCAAACCAATTTGCCAAACAATGCTAGATTTGCCTCCTTGATTCTTCTGATATTCACACCTCCTCTAGAATTGCATACTGTCTTCCATTTCACACGATTAATCATCTTTCTATTATGTGACTTACCTGACAAGATATCAATTCAAAAATAAGTGTCTTGATTTTCTTAGTAACTTGAGCAAGAGATAAAAGCAACTAGAAGTAATACTCCGGCTTCGCCAGATGCTCCTGATCAGGTTAATGCCCTTTCCCTTTCCCCAAAGGAATCTCTGTTTCTAAGAGGTGGGTCTCCTTTTAATAAAGCTCAACAACATGAATCAAAACCGATTCTTTACCTTGAAACTTGCACTAGGGGCAATCCTAATTGGCAAGATATCGTTTTCCCTATATCCCACACCACATCAATAATCTCAACATCACCAACACTACATATTAATGCAGCTTCCCAAATTAATTTTACCCTAAAAATCAGTTCAAAACACCAATATAATGTAGCTTTAATAACAGGACTTGGTGGCAGGACAAAAAAAGAGCAAGTGTCGAGTGTAAACTGTAACATTTGTATTACCTGGTCTTCAATACAACTAGAGAAGCAATTCATCTTCCCCCTGTCAGCAGCCTTCTTGAAAGTCCTATAAAGAGCCTCCATAACTAAAATAAAGAGAGAAAGCAAGATGGAGACGCCTGGTCTTATCTTCAACCACTCCTCGAAAAAGACTGCAAAATAAAATTGTGGTTAGACTTGTAAGATCTCCTCTCCACCTTCCCCCTAAGGTCAATCCATAGTCCCATAAATTCAAATCAACATAATTGTAGGCTTTAGGTAGCTTAATGAATAAGCTCATTTCCTGCCAAAATTTCCAGAATCTGCATCCCCCCTTCCCTCCGTTGCTTGCAAGCAACGATACAACCAAAATACACAACGGTCAACAGTATGGGGAAGAGAGAACGAGAAGATTAATTCATTATTGTAAACAATATAAGTGTCCCGCCTTTATTGTGATCACTTTTGAGCACTAGAACTGAGGTATCTCATGGTTGGGAAAACTAGAGGCATACCAAATCAACTGACGATCAATGCAGGCAATTGGCAAAGGACAACCAACAGTGCGTCTTAATCGATTATTAATGGAGCAAAGCCAAATTTAGGACACTATTGGAGATAAATAAAAACATAAACCCCCATATAAAAATAAGCCCCTATTTTCTTGGTGATTACAATATTGAATATTTACAAGCCACAAGGTGTTGAGCCAACATATATGTTTTACAAGTCAAAATCAATGCAACCTAGAGCCATACCATAACTGTCACGTAACTTCAGTAAAAAAAAGTTATTTGCTACAAGGCCTTCTACTAGATCCCACAGGTATATATTTACAACGTCGACATTGATTTTTTTAGCTATTTATTCAATTACACAACAACATATGCAGCTATACCATACAAATTGAAAGAAGATGGCACTACCCCCCTTGTACTCAATGGTCTCAACCTAACTGAACAGGAGACAATTCATAAGGAACACGGTACACTCTTCTCTTTGTCTATATAATAAGTTCAAGCTGTATCAGTTTATGCACCTGAAGCCTTCAAAGGCCCAAAGCAATGGTCACATAAGCACATTTGTTCAGCATTACTACATAGACATGTTTAGGATAGATGGCCACTTGGAAGATTTCGATTGTTCTTATGTAATCAGATAGTTAATATGTAAAATCAGCAGATTCGGGCGTCTCACTTTTCAACATAAATATTCACACATATTATGTGTTGTGGATAATACAATCAACAAATTCCATCTACTAAGCAAACACACAATTATACTTGCAATTTCTTAATTTCTGCAATTTCCTTTCAAGTTATTTAAATTTTAGCTTTTACTTATTTCAATTCTTTTCCGTTATTTCAATTCCTTGCAATTTTAATTCTTAGATTAAGTTTATTTTAGCTTCTGTTGCATTATAGACATACGTCGAAGGTAGCCAAAGCTTGTAGGTGAGCACTCACTTGGGTTTTAGTTTTCGCGTAGAGGTTCTTAACCATAGTCAAGGCACACTGGTGTAGTGTGTGCATGGCAAATGTGTGGAGTGCATCCTGTGGGAGGTATAGGAAGATATATACCGATATATTACTGTTCCAAAATAAATAAAAAGGGAATAGATGATGCAAGCCAGAATAAATGGATGAAGGACAAGATTTTGATCGAGTCGAGATAAAATCTCTCCTTAAGACATTATTCGCCCCGTACATGTGCCGAACGGTTTATCAATGACGGATTGTCTCCCAGGATACAACGATCTATCCTTCTTAGCGTAGCAGCACTTCAAACGCATAGAAGACGGCGAACCAATTCTTTGTTATACTCTCTCATGGCAAGACATATACACTAGAAAATAGAAAACCAATTTGATTTTGAAAAGTGATTTGAAGACAAACACAAGATACACTTATATAGTAGGAAGACACCTTTTTGGAAAGACACATGTCTATTAAATGTATATTTGAATAAACACCTGACCCAATACAATGTACACATCTGTTGGGACAGACACACCCATTGGGAATGAGTGTCTACAAAGTATGTGTCTATTGATGAAACACACACCCATTGCGATAGGTTGGGCCAAATACAATGTATGTGAATACATACTCATTCATTTACTATAACACAAGTTAGCTATGGCCAGTGGTTAACTTGGGACTTAAATTTCTCATTCATATGCAAATGTTTTGACCACTTAAAAACATTTCCAACAGGAGGTGTACTAGTGATTGGGCCTAGGTTGTGGTTTGTGTGATTGTTAAACCCAAGCATTATCTAGAGGCCAGGATGGTTTTGTGATTTTGATTCGTTGTTGGTATTATGAGTTTCTTAACATTTGCTATTAATTAATACTATAGAGGAAACGTATATACTTGTGTTGTAAAGCTAGGATAACTATGATTACATGGAGGAACCGTAAAATTTCAGATGATGGAAATTAATAATCATAACTGTGATGACGTTTTAGTTGATGATAACCAAAAAAAGTTGAAAGGATTAATAGTTTAAATGAACGAAATATATTTTCTGATATTGTTTTATTGCATGACTAATAACGTACGTGTGTATGTGATTTAGTTTATTTTTAATGAAGTCAATTATATTTGTCTACTAGGTATTAACTCTGTTTTGCAGGTGGATAGGTTAACTAATTTATTTTTTGGAAGTGGACAGATCACCTATCTTTAAAGACAGTTGTTGCTTAAGGTAATGTAATTTTACTATCGATCAGATGACTTTGTAAATATATATGTTGGGAATTGATAATGGAATTAAACATATGATTACTACTTGGATAAAAAGTTTAATATGATTAAAATACTTGAGGAGAGTTTGGATTTTGGTGCATGATTATGGTCTTAGCATTTAAGAATTGTCTTTTAATGTTTATCATGTTTTTAATCGTTTGTTGGAACTTTTAACGTGTTATATTATTTTTGTGGGAATAGATTTCTCCCTTGTTTACTCATACCAATTTTTATGCTGACCCATGTTGCTTTGTTTTGCACGTGGGTGTGTTCCATTTGGAATTCTAAATGGAATGCAGGCAGGAGAGGTTAGAGCTATGGAGTTGTCACAAACTGCTTGTTGGGACCAGTAGCGATCTTTAGATGTTTTTTTTTCATGTATTTGATTCGAAAGTTGTATTCATGTATCTTGTTGGCGTAAGTGAGGTTGTATAATACGATATATTCAAGTGTATTTTTATCGTTTGGATTTTTCTTCACTGTAATTTTTACTTTTGGCATTTGTTGGATTTGGGATTTGTTTTAGAAATTGTTGCGGCGCGGGTTTATGTTTTTTTTAATTCGGGTCGTGACATTTCTCAACTTTGATTTTCACCATTGATTCTTCTAAAACCCAATCTTCCACTATTTCAGTTTTGGTAGATAAAATCAAATTTATAAAAGATTAAGAGATATGTATTGAAAAAGTAGAGGTTGATTAAGGTTTTTATGGTTGTTAATACCTATATCAAACTAAAAGCAAATTCAAACATAACCATTAATGGTGTTTAAGTGAAAATAAAGAGGAAAGACCCAAAATCTTAAATGTCCTAGTTAAGTGGAAATAACAAAAGAAAAACCTAAATATTCCATTTTATCGATTTTATATTAGACTATCGATTGAGTTTGAAACGGTTGTAATTTGGAGAATCAAATTTCCATTAATGGTGATTGAAGAAGATGTAATGGTTGTAATTTGGGGAAGAAGCAACGATTAGGAATAATTTTTTTTAGGTGGTGAATAGAGTTTTTAACTTGATCCATATTTTCTATTTTCATGGTAACGAATAGAAAATACCCCGGCGGGCAGTTTTTGAATCATGAGAAAGAAAAGGTAATAAACATTGAGATTTGAGAGCCGGTATACAAGCCCCATATTTTTTTTTTGTTGGTGAAGATATTGGCGCACATTAGTAATTAAACCCCACTAAACAAATTTAATAATATCCAATAGAGAAATATACCCCATAGATAAATATATTTTTGTTCATCTTCACCACATTTATCACAACTTATCTTTTTCTCTGTATACCTTATCTTTGTTTTTCATTTTTTATATTCCAATATTCACTTCTTGGTACTGGAATACCAAAATGAATTAGTTTTTTTAGAAGAAATGGAGAACAACACTTGTTAGAAAGCGTAGAGAACACCTAATATAATCTCAAAAGATAAAAAAACTTGGAACACATAAATCTCTCGAATATTTATAATAAAAATCAAAAAATCTAATTAAAAATTAAAATATCTCCCCATTTTTTTTTACTTATTAAAAACTAAAATCGCACTTATATTTCGATCACATGAGCCCTAACCTGAACAGTTAGTGAAAACAAAAAATGGATAGGTTGTACGGTATGCGATGACCGAATATTTTATCATCTTACGGTTACATATTACCATTTACTAAACAGTAAATGTAAACCGTTGTAAAGGTGTTTTTGCGGCAACGTAAAACCGTTTGATATAGTGTTTGACGGTATTGTTCAACCATTTACTGTTCTTAAAAAAATTATTTCATTTTTAACTTGAAGCTATGTTTTATAAATCTTTAAGTTTTACGTTGATTTCAAATGATTTTAATGAAAACATCATTCAAATCAAGAGAATTATAGCGATAAGCGTCAAAGAAAAACTAATTCAATAAATAAGTATTTGATTGAAATTTAAGTTTGGATTATATTGGGGTGTGTTTACCATCGGGGCTTATTTACTAGATTACCAAATTTGGGTGGGATGACTTTATAGTTTGGGGATTAATTACCAAACTGTGGGGCTTGGATATCGGCTCTCTAAACATTTGGTAAGCAGAATCAACAACTTGTGATATGCCCACGAGGAAGGTATCAGACTATGCATAGATGGAGAGTTGTGATCTCATGAGATCTCACGGCATGTACCGGTTTTAGGGGTATTCAATATGAGATATTCTCAAGATCTTTTTTGGTATGAGATCTGGTAAATTTTTTTTATGCATCCTATTGTGTTTTCCTTAAAAATTGAGATTAATTAAGTGTTACTTATATAATTTGGGATGAAAGGTACTGGATTAAATTCTTAACAAAGGTTTGTACTTCGGATGGAATTCGACTAATTATGGATTGAGATTCATAGGAAAACATGGTTCATTTCAACAAAACCTTTGAAAACTATCAAGATTTTTGTCGAGATTTCAACAATATCTCAAATTTATGGTTTGCCGAGATCTCGTTAATTTCAAGATTTTGAACCTCTCGTCTCTTCTAGCTAGCTATGATCAATGCTATTAGGGCATCTCCAATGGTTGGGCTAAATGTATAATATCATTTGATTTACACTTTTTGCTCCCCAATGGTGGCTTGTATAATAACAAATTTTTAGCATTGACCTCATTCTGCTAGGTCAACTGGTAAACATACACGTTGACCTAGCAGAATGAGGTCAAGGCAAAGTTACACATCGTATCGTAACTTGTTTGCGGTATCACTGATAAATGAACTAGACCGTAAATGATTTGCGGTTTCAAATTAAAACTTAATCGGGCTGTAACTTTCTTTCGATACGATGTAAGCCCAAGCCCAAACGGTAACTGACAAGCCCACCGGTCACTAACCTAGTCCAAACGGCTATATTTTGAAATTTAACCATTTTGCCTCTATTCTTCTATACATACAAGTTTCACCATTGATGAATTTAGATCATTTTTTGTTCTTTCCTTTTCTAATTCATTTTCTCAACTTATGGGGGGTCGTATCATCAAATTTTGGCTTGACAATTCGAGAACGATTTCTGAAATGGTAGAAGATTCGGAGAATGAAGAAGCCAATCATTCGAAGAAGAAAGCTCAAGGATTCGAAAAGGGAACTCGAGGAATCGAGGAGGAAACTCGTCCACCATTTTCCACACCATGAATACAAGTCATTAACACTCGAAGACAAAACGCGTGTTGAAGAAGGATGCAATGCACTTAGTGAGGAAGCGAGGAATAAAGGTATCAATGTTTTGATAAACCTAAAGATGAAGCTATTAACACCCGAATAACTTTTGCGTATGGAGGATGAATATGATGCGCTCCCCGAAAGTGAAGATGAAGATTATGTGATATTTAATTATCGCCATTGAAACCTCTTACGTGTATCCACCCTAAACAAACGTTTTGCTTATTTGTCGAGACCATCTTCTGTTACATTTCGAGCATTATTGTATTTGACTTCAGAAAATATCTCCAAGTACTTTATTAATTGACGTTGAATAAAACAAAATCGTGAACACAACGACGCCTCAGTTCTATCTCCAGCTCCTGGAATTCCAACAAACATTTGTAAAGTGTCGAACCAGAACATCCTCCCCCCAAAATAATTATCATCTCTTGTATTTCTCTCTATAATCGCAACATAAGCTGTACATAGGTTTTCATCTTCTTGGATTGTAAATGGTACATGATGCATTGAAAAATACTTGACTTGAACTATAAATCTAAAAGCCAACTATGAATATGTATATATAGATTATAATATAGCCGTTAAAATAGAGCCGTTAAAATAGAGACGTTGAATTAGAACTGTTGGGCCAATTCCTTTATTAATAGATTAAGAACATAGTTTATCTTGTCCTTGCAATGCCTAAAAGAAGACGTACATGGAGTCCCATTGAAGATCTACATCTGTGAGGCTTAGAAGATGGTGAAACATAAATCAAGTTTTGGAGACGGGTACATGAAAAGTGGGTTGAATTGGAATTCATTTGAGTAAGCTATCTGTGAAAGAAATTCTTGCCCAGTTTGATAAAATCAGAATGAATATCATGTACTTCGAAGATATAATGGTGTATCTTTTGAAGAATCACAAAGTTCTCGAGACAAAAGAGGATCGTATTTCAGAAGCCTTTACTATTTTCAATAATAGTCATGGATTTTGATTGGCTGGGTTGTTGGTGTATTTTCAAAGATTTCATCTCTACGTTAAGAATGGATTCTTCAGAAGTTGGTTTAGATTGGTACGTTAATTTAAATGATGTGCCTGGTTTAGATGACCTCTAAATGTATTAGGTTTCTTTTTAGTTGTTTGATTTAAATATTATTATTGTATTTTGTTGTTTGACCAAAAAAATATAACAGAAAAACCTGAATGTATTGCGTCTCTAATGGTGAATTGGGTGCAAAAGTCATCGGTTCTTAGTCATTCCATATGCTCATCATTATTTAGATATATGCTTCCATTGCAATAAAAGTGGTCACAAGCAACATCAATGTCCAAAGCGTAACAAAAAGTTCGTTACTTTTATGGATCATGCCTAGGATTAAGATTTTTCTTAAGATTCTAATATGGTAAAATCCAATACGAAGTGGGCGCTCCATATATCGATGCTTAACTCGAGAACGAGTTATTTTAAAGAAAGGGATCATGATGTAGAACATGTCCAAAGTTTCTTATTTTGACATTGGTTTTTATTTCTTATTTCTAGTATTATTGTCCAAATAGTAGTAAAATTTAATTTTTAAAATGTTACTTTCGTTTTTATTATTTAGAGTGTCTTTAGAAGTGTCTAAAAATCTTATTTTAAGTCCTAATAGGTTTAGGAAGTTGTCAAAAGGTAATACATACTTAAGAGAATATGTAATTCAAAATCTAATAGGTATCCTAATTGTGTCAAAGGAGTTATTTATATTGCGGTTAGACGACCACTCTGATACCTAGTAGCAGGGTTCGAACCAATTCCCATAGTGATTGGGAAGCCCAGACAGGAATTATTGGTAGTAGATTTATTTTGGAAAATTGAAGTAGAAGAATTGGTTTGAGAAGATGAATTGGTTGATGGAGGGGTAAATGGTCAATGGTGGTTTGTGCATCTCACGAGCTCTCTAATGGTTAGTCTGTTGCTGATGTGTCAACATCCACGTGGCAGAAATTTGACACATCAACACAGGTTTATATGTCACCTCACATTAGTAAATTGACTTCGGTAACAGAAAAAAAAACCATGTTGTTAAAATTGCAAAAATTTAAAACGTTGTTGTAAATTTTGAATATGGTTGTCAAAATTATAAAAGTACAAAAGTTGTTGACAAAATTTGCAATTTGACTAAAACAATAATGAATTTTTTTATGACAGTTATAAATATAACTAATCAAAGTTTGAATCTAAAATTTTAAATTCAAAGAAGTTGCAAAACTCTTATAAGAGCATCTCTAATGCACACTTAAATTTGATAAAAAGAATAATTTTCTGTTCTTTTGTTCAAAATCCACCTTCAATGCAAACATAAAGTTAGACATGCACTGACTTTTCACCAAGCTTTAATTTAAACTTAGTGCAAGATCAGTTAGCTTTTGAAAACTCATTGAAGCGAAACTACTAGTGTTGCGTCGGATTACCAATCTCCGCTTCAATTTTTTTTTGTTTTGATTTTTTAATCTTGAATTCATGTAGAGAAAAGAGAATAAAGTCCAAGCGAAATTTGTAACCCCATGCTAGATTACAAATTCCGCGTAGATTCTTATTTTCTTATATTATATTTTATTATATTATAGGTCCCATATTTTATAGTGTTTTATTAACTTTAGCATTGAAGATGGCCAAGTCGAACAAACATAAACTTTGTTTTGGGGTTAGCTTGCCTAAGTGGCATATCTAACTTTGTGTTTGCATTGGAGATGCTCTAGTGTAGCTAAGCTTTAAGTGCGCAAAAGTGCTCATAAATAATATACATTTGCCCCCCAAAAGTGATGATATGCGTGATTTTGTTAGTTTTACCTCATTATAGGTTTATATTATCAAGAAACTTAAAAAGGAAGAAAATGAGAAGAAAAATTGGTGAAAAGATGGCATTTTTGAGCTCACAAAAACTAGTGAAAAGATGGCATTTTTGAGCTCACAAAAACCTATGTTAAAAAACTCTGATTGAAGATCTGAAGGTACCGTTGGAAAGATCACATTGTTATATTCAAGAATGTCCAAAAAAGATAATGGTTAAGAGGATTTGAAAGGCATTATGACATTATGATTCCCAAGGTTTAGCGAATGTTTAGCTTAAGACCCCACTACGCATCGTATTTTGTTCGGTATTGCTATCGTGCATGACTGTCAGAATTTTGAGCAGCAGAAAACTGTTTAATCAATTATCAAAGTTTCAGCAGACTGCAGTTTTTTGAATTTAGGAACTGAATCCGGGCGTTTAGGCAAGGCAAAATCTGGCAGATCTGATCGCTCCGGGTGAGTTGACCAAAAGGTCAACTCTCTCCAAATGGGTTGAAAGTTGGTGCAAACATTCTAGAAGCATATAAAAAAGCCATCTTGTTAAAGTCCAAACTCAAAAGTCGACCGAAATATTTTAAACTTATTTCTCAAGGTAAATTCTCCAAGTTTTGGAGGCATGCTTTATCTCACAATTGAAGTATCAAACACTACATATAGTTTCATTAAGAAGACGAAGAAGATTCTTCATGTTTATGTCTTTACTTTCAAGTTTTTAATATTACATGCAATTTATCTTTCTGTATCTTTACATATTCTAATATAAGCATGTCTTTATTTTTCTCTACACCGTCGTCATATTCAACAAAACTTTCCATGGAGAAGTTAAGCCTTATAAATGAGTAGAAAACTTTAATGTGAAATTCAGTTTTAATAGTAAGTATTTTAAGATTGATCACCTTACAATATTTTTACTCATTCTTTTTAATCAAAATACAAAAAGAGAGATCTTTTTACATGTGCGAGACTTTTCAATACCTCATGTGCGTTAGTTAGTTATTTTTGTATCGAGAGAAAGAAAATGGCTAATTTTATATATATAAGAGAGGTATAATTTTACTTCCTTTGACGTGTATCTAGATAGAGAGGTTGTAAGTCATTATTATATACTTTGAGGCACTTAAGTTCTATTAAAAGAATTCTCTGCAAAGGTGTTAGTATTAGCTTAAGGTGGGTGAAGTCTAGGACGAGGACGAGGGAAAAATAATTCAATACCAAGTAGACTACTAGAGATAGAGTTAGTTGGAGTCATAGAAATCTGAATCCATTGATAAAGTTTGAAGTTTGTCTAGAATGGTGAACTTGACTCTATTTTTTCCATCATATTTAATTTTACTTGTTTTCTTAGTATAATAATTTAGTAAATTAACATTATTAGTTTCTTTAAATTCTTTCCAAAACAAAAACTCAATTATTCTTTTTTTTTCACCACAAAATGACACATGATTGGTGATTCATAATCGTTTTTCAAGTTACTCAATTCCAAGTAATGGATTGACACTCGTAGCTTACTTTTATACTAGTGTAGTGATTAGTTTAACAGTAGTCTACACAAAAATGACAAACAAATTTGATTATGGTTCGTTGACTCACGATTTTGGGCTGAAACATTAACTCTCGGTTATATTGGTTGACCAATTAAATTCACATGTGTCTAAAAGATAAGATAGGGGCAAAAAGTGTGTAAACAAATTCATTACTAGAGGGTTATTTACAACAAAAAAAAATCATTAATAAACAAGTATAACATTTACTACATTGGTAAATATCAAGGGGATATGAGTAAAGATATTAAATTCCTCCCATTTTCCTAATAATATGAAAAAAACTAGTTATAAGGTCCGTACACTATACGGATGTTATTAAATAATATAAATTTGATAGTTTCTTCGAAAGGTTTTGGTAATGTATGTCATTGATTTAATTGTCATTTTTACTAGTATGATTGATTACAATTTTTAAAATGGTTTATAGTACAATATTTGTTTTTGTGAATGTTTGACTGAGATTTTGAGATATATAAAATCTTTAACAATTATTGAATTATCCATTATGGTTTTACTTCATTATAATAATAAACCATGAATTAAACCAATCTTATGAATGTTCAAACCATAAATTAGCTTAATCATACTATTTGATTCATTTTTTGTTTGGAGTATAGGGTTAAGTTTTGAATATAAAAAGGGTTTACCAAGAACATAGTATACATTAATAACTTTCAATAGTAAAATAACCTTTCACAATTAATGCACCCAACAAAAGTATTGAAAGATCAAGTTGAAGCATAGGATAAAATGTTGGATTGCAAAATATAAGGTGTTTATTAAAGCTTATTATAGTAGGTAAAGTACATTTTCTTATTATTATTGTTAAGCGAGGTTGATTGAGAGGAAAACGATCCTACTATCAAAAGATTGTATTTTTAAGTTGAAGTTCTTTCTTGTGCCTGTATAAATTGAAGATCAAAGTAGACAAGTAACAAGCAAGGGTCGTACCCACCTCAGAGGGGGAGATCTTAGCTCAAACACAATAGAAAACAATGGTTAAGAAACACCAAGGGAATCAATAATAAAATTGAAGATTGATTCTACTTCCTACAGGCAATAATAAATAATAAATCCTAACTTAAGAATATGGAAGATATGAAAAGAAGATATATGATGACATAGGGGGAATAATTGATATCCACAAACTAGATCATGCAATCATAACATGTTGTTCCTCATGTTCAATCCATAATAACTAATTAGTCACCTCTCAGCTATTCCTACTAGTTATTAATACATATAATAATCAAGTAGTCACCTCTGCGCTATTCCACCTAATTAAAACGGGATTCTCTTATGCATGCTATTAAATATGTTTCATTAATTAAATCCTCACCTCTCAGCTATTGAATCTAATTAACTCAACATATTATTCATAACTAAATCATCACCTCTCAGCTATTTGATTTAATCACAAAAGGGTTCCAATAAAAGATATATATTATAAACATGTAATAATCACCTCTCACCTATTTCACTACACATCTACAATAAATATAAATACTACTATTAAAAGCTAGGTCTCCCTAAACCCAAATAATAATATTTTAACATCATGGATAACAATAACATACAAATAATCATATTTACCTCATACTGCAGATAGAAGCAAATAAGCATTAAGAACTTTGAATCACAATGAACAAGAGAAACAAACATGATACTTTTACATCACCTAGAAAGCTTCCACCATCCCCCCATGAAGAATTAGCTACTCATCCTCAAGGAACGAATAAATAAATCATAAAACATCATAATGAAAAATAATGGATTGATATTGAATTGAATACAATGAAGAAGAAGATCAACTCTTCTTCAATGGATCTTAAAGTGAAGGCTAAAAGATTAGCGAGGCTAAAAGATAATAAACCCTAGTTACAACTTTTCTTATATAGATATTACAAAGTAGAATACTTGCATGCAAAGACTTCCAAACTTGGTGAAATTCAAGGCTACTGCTGTTGGTCTCCTAGAGGGATTAGGCAATCAGCAAAACCTAATTCTCTTGGACTTGAATTGTAGCTTGGGCCAAGACCTTCAGTTTGATAGCTCATGGGCCTCAATCGGAATTCTGGGTCTTCTTGTGGACCCTTTTTAAGATTAAGACCCAAAATAGAAATTCAGGTCAACGAAAGTCAATAGAGTTGACCAAAGTTAGCAAGGTCCAACAGTTGACCGAAAGTCAACAGAAGTCAGCAGAAGTCAACCAAAGTCAACAGATGACCGAAAAGTCAACTAAAGTCAAAGTTAACCGAAAAGTCAATTCAATAGGGTTGACCAGAGTTGACCTTGGGGTGCCCTTAGCAGATTTTGCGGGTGCAAATATCCATTATTCTTCCCTTGTGCCAATAGCACATTTTTGCTTGCTTTTGTCGACTTTTGTGGGCTTTTACACAATATTCGCATTTCGGCTCATGAAACCTACACAAAAGACATGAAAACACTAATCAATAGATATAATGCAATAATACAAACAAGGTGTTATTCGGGGGATAAATATACACTTTTGAGGTCCGATCAAATACCCCCAAACAACACTTTGCTTGTCCTCAAACAAAGATGAGAAAGAATAAGGAACTCAAAAGAGAAGTATAACTAAGGTGATTGCATTAACTATATGCATCAAGGCTTTTAACTACAAGGGTTTCCCAAGTGGAGGAGTTATAGTCTCCTGAGGGTTTTCCAGAGAGGATACCCACAAACTTACTACAATGACTAATTCAAGAATAGAACTTTCTACCATGTACCTCAGAAATGGTTATATCAAGGATAAGGATAAGTATTGCAAAACCGTTCATATGAGATAACATATTACAAATGCATGAATAAGATATGAAATATAAACCAAGCATAACGGTCTCAAATGCATCGAATACAGGCATGTACCCATACTACCACGGGTCTTAAGTTACCTTTGGAAATGTCGCTTTGACTTCTGCCTCACAGTCATACACTCAGAAATAAAATCACTCAGAGATGGTGTTTATCATTTTACCTCTATATTAGGAAAGAAGATGGACAATCATCTCACATATATCAATAAGAACGGACTGGTGTAATGGGAACTTAGTCTCAAATAATGGAAAAATTAGCCTTGCTTGAGATGTCGGGTTTTTCACCTTAGCACCTTCTCACTTACTTGCCACATCCTACCATATCAGCTTAGATCTACAAAAGACAATAATGGGTTGTAACTTGACTTAGGACAAGGCTAGAAATGGCACAGGGTTTTGTGAAACATTTTGGAACATTCGGGCCTTCAATACTTGTGATTTGTAATAACAGTTCATGGAGAAATTTTTTGGAATTTTTCTTTTGGAAGAAGTATTTCTAATCTTCTTTTGGGAAAATTTCAATGAAGCTCTAGCCTATTTGGGAATCTTCCTTTCTTTTTGGATTTGGAATGGTTTGGAAGATTCTGGTTTTTTCTGGAATTTCTTCAAACTTTTTGATTTTCAATATTTGGTTCATCTCACTAGTTTGGAGATTTCTTTGTCTTTCTCTTTTCTTCTTGTAACCATATAAACAATCATCCTCATGTTCCAAAAACATGGGTAAAAGGACCTAGAGCATTCTTCTAAGGGTATTTACTCCTACAATGGAGTTGGGTAAGGATAATGGGCTCAAGAAAAAGGCTAAGTAACAAGAAAGGCTCAGAATGGTTAACCTAAGGAATAAAATATCATCAGGGTAGGCTAAGGTAAACAGGGTTTATCTAAATGTCTTTGTATCAATTCTAAGTACTGATATGGTGATCACATCTTGAATAAGCTACAAGACACAAGTTTATATTGCACCCACTTGATGTCATCTCAAGGCTAACTATAAAAATGAATATGAGACCAAAAGCAGACAAAACTGAGAGGTTGAGTCTTTTGACTCTAGATGTACGTAATAACTCTCCAAGAAAAGGACGGGGCTCAAAAGCTCACTGGGTTAAGTCTCTACACTCATTCCTCAAGTTTCTAAAGGTGTAGTTGTATTTGCACATGTAATCTATAATAAATGCAGATGAATGTCATGCTTATGCTCATGCAAATGTAGTATAAGACTCAACTACTTGGTGAAACAATAAATGTCCTTAAACTTGAAAAGGAAAGAATTCAACCATTATGTTCATCATTGATGGTGTACTTATCCAATTTTTGAAAAAGTCTTTGTAAGAAAGATTTTTGTTGATTTTTCTCAAAATATTTTTGAATTTTTACACAAGTATGGATAAAGAAGTTTGAAATCTTTTGCAAAAAGGATTGAAATACTTCCCCACCCCCAAACAAAGAGATTGCCTTATCCTCAAGGCTCATACTAAGCATAGGAAAGAGAGAGAGAAAGATATTACCATGAATCTGCTAAAAATTCAAACCGCTTTATAGATTCCTATCAAACAAAATTATCTCCATATAGAGATTACAAGGAATTCCATACTGAAATAAAATATGTTGAAATAAAGGACTGACTCAACAGAAAAGGAAATTCTAACTTAAAACAATGCATTTTGTAACCGCAATAATTATCAACCGGCAAATAGAGAGTGGGTGGGCCGGCCGCGCCCACCCCCAAACAGAATTGAGCACAGATAGTAGAACAGGCGGTTTAACAGCCAAAATGCAACTAAAACCGACAATAAAAAGATAAGCAATGGAGCACGATCAGGTTTAGAAGATACACAGGGCTGCCTCCCAGGAGCACTAAGTTTAACGTCTTCAGCCAGCCAGAAGGACAAATAGGACTCACTCCCTAGATAAACGCTATTCGAAACAAAAATACAAGAGAGATAAAACGTTAGAGTGGAATGCGCAAGATTCTGATGTCTAAGATATAACAACGAGTCTTTTAAAGTCAGATACTCGAGACTTAATAGAAGATGGGAAATGACTTCCCCACCCCCAAACAGAGCGGGAAACAGGTCTGTTTGGTGGTGACGCTTAAGAAAAAAGCGTGCACAGGATCAATTATACTCAGCCAGTAAGATTTTGTGGACTAACGGTTCCGGCACTTTCAACCACACCTCTCAACAGAAAAAGAGAGGGTCCGGATACTAGCAGGTCAAAGGTCAATATAAATAGGTAGGATCCTCTAAGAGAGTTTCAGGAGGCCTTAACTCATGAAAATGCTTAAGATATTGACCATTGACATGAAATTCAGAACCGTCTGCAAGATTAACACATGTAATAACATTATAAGGATTTACTGCAGACACAAATCGTTGAGATCTCGACAAAATCCTAGGTGTTCAGAATTCAAAAGTCTCGATTATCTTAAATAACTACTATGCAGAAAAGAGAAAAAAAAGAATGGAACTGACCTGCTTACACCAGCGAAGAAGAAGCTCGAAGAAGAAGCTGAAATCCCAAGGAAAGTTAGAAAAAAACAGGAAAAAGTGAAGAAGAAGACGAAGATGAAAATAAGGAAAGAAATGAAAATTTTCCTTTTATATATGAAGTGTGAACGAGAAGTTAAGGAAGAGAGAGAAAAACAACTGTTGAGTTATACGAGGAGACACTTTAATGACTGCGTCGTTTCTACCAAAGTAACTAAAGAGGCACGTGGTCTAAGGACCATGATAAAGCGACACGTGGACTCCACTAAAAACGGTGAGAAGGTGGAACGAGGCCACATGCATAGCACGTGACCCGACAACCTAAATTGAAATTCTCACTTTGAGTTTAAACTTTGCGCGGGAAGACAAGAACCACTACCTCTTCTCTGATCTATTTTAGACCCGTTAGGCTAACAGTTCAATACGATCAGAGAGGGGGCGATGTAAGTACGTTATTCTACGTAGCCACGTGGAACCACGATGGTAATGGAGTATCCTCGGTAAAATAAGACAGGGTGCACTAGATAATAACTCGGTATCTTAGTGAAGAAGCTAAAACGGCTTCAGCAAACTATAAGTGTCACGTGATTTACAGCTAAGAAGAAAGAGAAACTAAACTAGGACAGCTCCACGTGGAACCTCCAAAGCCACAGATCCAATGGAGATCCTACGGTTACACTAGAACATGAACTACTATAAATACTGTAGCATTTACTACGGAAAAGAGGTTAGACATTCACTTCCCTCACCTACCCCATTGTTACACATTCAAACCTTCACATACTAACTTAATCCTCGGAGTGTTATTCATCGGAACAACTCCGGTGAGTTCCTGTAGGTACACGGAGCTGAAGACTGGAGTATAAGAACCGTCAAGCACACAGAGCTCCATAACTGACGGAGTTTGACAACTGACATCACTGACTCCGCTGACCTGACGGAGTTTGATAACTGAAACCACTGACTCCGCTGACCTGACGGAGTTTGATAACTGATACCACTGACTCCGCTGACCTGGCGGAGTTTGACAACTGACATCACTGTCTTCTCTGACCAAACGGTGTTAGTTCAAAGTGGGCTTACATTACCTTTAAAATTAATTTCTGGAAAATCAATTCTCGATTAAACTCACCATGAGTTTAAAATTTGTCGACTCTATATGTTGCTAAAAAATGTTAATGATGTTAATCCTCAATGACTGCCAGATTGAATTAAGCCAAAAGTTAGAAGCAATTAACCCAAAAATGTTTTCTCACTGTGGTTGCAATGGAGGAATCACTCCTTTTTCTCTTTTCCTTTTCTGATGGCAAAATGGTAGGGCCTTCAGATGAGACCTCTAGTTTGATACTTGAGTTTTGCACAGGTTGGTATACAAAGATATTTCTTGATTCAGTTATAGTTCCCTCTTTTCTTGATGGGAGGTAGGAATCAACCTTTCATTGTTAGACAATATCACAATATACAGTATGTTCAGTGTTTGCACAAACGTCATAGAACGAGTCCATGCAAATATTTGATTATTTTCTTATTTTTAATGCTGACATTTGTATTTGCTCATGCAGTAGGGTTACATTGTGATCTCAACCCCAAATGGTGTTTTGGATCACGAAGAGGCCATGAGACAGAATGTGGGGGGTCAGGTTCTTGGATATTTTCACTGATTAAATCTTCTCTCCTTCTGTGCTGATATGTAAAAGCAAGACTAGAATGTATCCTTGTAGCATTCTGTGTACATGTTAGAAGAAAATCCTGATCTAAACTTGAAGTTTCTTACAACATGCTCTTGGCTCTGGACAACAGTGATGATGTCCAAAGAACATTTCTAGTTGCTTGTTCTTGTAGACACCATCCTTTTCTTTCCCCATTTATTTCTATATGAAAGCAGAAGAATTTAGACTTAGTTACTTGGGAAATTGGTTGATATAGTTGTTTGGTAACTGGATTTGCATTATGCAATAATAAATTGAATGTTGAATCACGTCTTACTTTTTTAAGGAAGAACCGCAATCATCATTTATGGATGATGTCCATAACTCATATTGAGCACCTCACATTGTAGATGTGGTCCTGTGGACTCTGTAGCGTAGCTGCTACTTAGCAGAGCTTTCTAATATTGCCACTTGATCTCTGTGAAATGTGAAAGCATCATGTTACCTAAGAAGTCTATTTGGTCAAGTTATACTGATTTCCTTTTCTTTTATCTTGAGCAGCATTCATTGTTCTGATTGTATTTGGGTCATTTATTTATGGGAAAATTGGCGATAACCCCCCATATTATGGTCACTCTTGGCAAGAACCCCCTAATTTGTCCATTTTTGGCATTAACCCCCCAAATTAAATCTTGTGTTGCCCAGTTTACCCCTGACCCCTAATATTTGAGTAAACCCCCAAATTTATCATTACCAAAAGTTTACTAATAGATGTTAACTCCGTTAACAAAACTCCTATTTGCCTAACCCCCCCCCCCCTGAAACCGGCACTCGGTTGTTTGACATTAATTTTGTGACATTGGATGTCCATGGTTATCTCGCCTTGAGTTCATTGTTAGGAAAACCAAGTTGTACGCGCATCGTCCCGAGTCTGTGTCTTCGCGTCCTTTTGTCAAAAGTAAGTTTTGGGTTTAAGACGTACGTACCTAGTTAGGGCGTACGTACGTCATGTAAGGCAGCAAACATGTTTTGGTCAGGACGTACGTACCTAGTTAGTACGTCCAAGTAGACAGCGAACTATTTACGTCCCAGGACGTACGTACGTCCAATATGTGTTTTGTCTATTTCGGCCCATTTTCTCTTGTTTCAAACCCTAGGTTATAAATAGGTCGTTGGTGTTATGTGAAAGACAAGAGTTCCAACCTAGCCTCCATAGAACCCTAGTTTGTTTGTTGGCTCTTCCACAAAGATCATCTTCTTCCTCAATTGATCTTTGTGTACTTCTATCTTCTATCCTTCCCCAATTCATCTTCCTATCATTGTTTATATTGATTTAGCTTCGAGTCTTCTTGTGTGTTCATCAAGAAGTCGAGTATCCTTGTGTGTTCATCAAGGAACTCTGGTGTAAGCTTGTTTCATAGTTCGGCTTCGAGTCTTCTTGTGTGTTCATCAAGAAGTCGAGTGTCTTGTGCGTACATCAAGGTGCTTTGGTGAAGTCAAGGTGTTAGAGATAACCGGTAGTGTCAAATCGCAGTGATTTCAGGTAGTTGATAGGTTTGTACATCTCTTTTCATCTAGTGGATTTATTTGTTGTCGTGAGGACAACCGTGGACGTTTCCCATATTGGGTTTTACCACGTTAAAAATTCCTGCGTGTTATTTAATTTCTGTGTATCGTTTGATTTGTTTGAATATTAAACTGTTAGATTAGCAACCCCCCCCCCCCCCCCCCCCCCTCTCGAAAAGTAAAAATGTGAAAACCAAAAACGTAAAATTTAATCTCACCTATCAGTCCACATTGATCTAGGTGGGAGTTGATTTTACTTTTGTTTTTAAGTTTTTAACAATCGGGGGGTTTTCACAAATTAATATATGTTCCGTTAACAAAGGTTAAGGACTGTCAATGAATTTCTGTTACTTAAGTTTGGGGGGTTTAGTCAAATAATATGCGACAGGGGTATAGTGGGCAAATAAATTATTGAAGTGGGGGGTTGGGGGGTTAACGCCAAAAATCGACAAATGAGGGGGTTCTTGCCAAGAGTGGCCATAATGTGGGGGGTTATCGCCAATTTTCCCTTTATTTATTTCTTTTGTGAAAAAATGACGTTTTTATTAAAATTACACATTACTTCACATGGGATAGCCTTAGTTTAGTGCCTTACATGGATACACATCCTTCCCAACTCATTACTGACTCCAGTCATTTAGTATAATCCCATCCGTAGCAACATCAAAGAACCATCAGGACCTTCTAAGGAAGCCAAGTTATCACTTATCAGGCCCTCTATCAGTCTCTGACTTATAGTTGCGGCAATTTCCAAATCTTGTAGTTAATGCATGGTTTTAAGAACCGGTTCTATCCATAGAATCGGGGTGTGCCGATCCCGGTTCTACTTACTGGTTTAAACAAAACTCGGGCGATTTTTTGTTGGCTTATAATCTTATACTCCCTTTGTCCCAAATTATAAGTACCTTATTCCATTTTAGATTGTCCCAAACTATATGTTGCTTTTGACTTTTCAACAAATATTAATTAAGTTAAATGGTTCATTTGTTTATACTACCCTTGCTTTGAAATTAGTTAGAGTAATTATTCTAATGAAAAGTTAGACATTGTAATTAGTATTAAATAGGGGTAAATTAGAAAATAAAGTTAGTAGACAAACAATAAATGATGTTTCCTTAATAAGTAGAATATTCCAAAAGGTACTTATAATTTGGGACGGAGGGAGTATAACTTTATAGAATGTTCTGGTGCTCCATCTAGTGTTCTAACTTTGTCCACCCAATAATTATGCATTGATTTAGTTCTTTAATTATGCACTTAGTGGTATAAATTTTTTTTGAGCACTGAATTACTCCCTAATTTACAAAATTCTTCTTCTACTCCCTTACATGATATTCAGAAGAACTAAAACCATGAAAAAAATTTATTAGTCTATTAGTCTATTAGATTTCTTTAGTTGAATATGATTTCTATGATTATATCGATAATTCGATATCACATCTACCTTTAAATTGGTTTATGATGTAAGAAAATTATAAATAGTTATTTTTTTCTTTATTGTTAGATAATTGGAAGAGGGAAATCCATTTGGATTAATGAAAAAAGAGTTTTTTCCCGTTTCAAATCGAGTGAAATTTGAAGAAACCCATCTATATCTATATACTATATAATAGTAGAGCCTAACAAGTGCCACGTGGCTTGTTCTCAACAACTTGAGAATAGAACTTAAGCCCAATTGAAGCCCAGTTGTAGTTAAAAAGGAAATCCACCTTTCATGTCAAGAGAGATTTATAGAAACCTTAAAACCCTTTAGAACTTGATTCTAAATCTCTTTTTCCTACTAAATTCTTCTTCTATTTAAAATCCTTAATTCATATATGAAAACCATACTAAATACAAAAAATATTAATTATAAATCTCTACAAATTTAGGTTAAGAAGGGCATTAAAAAAAACTCGGTTCAACAAATCACTTATAAAGTCATTATAAAATCTCTACAAATTTAGGTTGAGAAGGGAATTAAAAAATGTTCGGTGATTTTCCATTTTATTGAATAACACAAATCCCGGTGCGTAGCACGGGTTCAACAACTTGTACTATATAATAGTGGAGCCTAACAAGTGCCACGTGGCGTATTCTCAATAACTTGAGAATAGAACTTCAGCCCAACTTTAAGCCCAATTGAAGCCTAGTTGTAGACATCAAGTGCCACATGACACTTTTTTAGAGATTTGCTTAAATTTGGTGAGAGCCCAAATTAAAAAGGAAATCCACCTTCCATGTCAACAGAGATTTATAGAAACCTTAAAACCCTTTAGAACTTAATTCTAAATCTCTTTTTCCTACTAAATTCTTCTTCTATTTAAAATCCTTAATTCTTATATAAAAACCATACTAAATACAAAAAATATTAATTATAAATCTCTAGAAATTTAGGTTAAGAAGGGCACTAAAAAAAACTCGGTTCAACAAATCACTTATAAAGTCATTATAAAATCTCTACAAATTTAGGTTGAGAAGGACATTAAAAAAAGTTTCGTAATTTTCCATTTTATTGAATAACACAAATCCCGGTGCATGGCACGGGTTCAACAACTTGTTATATACAAGCAAGTCGACTCGGTTAAAATTGGATTTTTTTTATAACTCGGCCGAGTTTTACAAGTTTTGAACCGGTTCTATGTTGATCCGAGTCATCATTGACTTTTTCACTCGGGTAGCACCGATCCCGATTCCAACCGACCGGTTCAAACTAAACTCGGCCAGTTCTTAAAACCATGAGTTAATGTTGCTGGTTAATTACAAATCTTGTAGTTAATGTTGCTGCAGTTAATTTTGTAGTTAATGTTGCTGCAAGCCTTCTTAAATGGCCTGATCCTTAAAATTCATGCATGCATGCATCATGCACAACAGAATTCAAGAAGATTATTTTGATGGACGACCAAGGTCTGGCTTACTGGGCCTGATTTTGCTACTGGGCGTGGCTTGGTGTGGTTTGAGGAAATCCATCTGCGATGGGAGGAGAGATGAGAGAGGTCTGGCAAGCCACAAGTGGGATGGGATGGCAGCACTGGTGAAGCAGACCAATTGGTTGTGGCTGTGCACATAGGTGCCGTGGTGGCATCGGTCATGGAGAAGATGATGGCCATACACCCCCATGCATGGCAGCAACTGCATGTGGTTTTTGGTAGGGGCTTTGTTTTGTTGTGTTCAGATTTTAATATTTCTAACTACAGTACCAAAACAAAACAAGCCATGTGCAAGCTTTCAGCCTTTCACCATGTCAGGGTTGTATTTTAGTTGTTTGAACCTTGGAGCGCTAGATTTGGAATTTTCTGAAAAAAAATCATTAATAAATTAACCCAAATTATTATAACCAATCAAGAGCCTTTATCATGTGTCAACAGGCCCCAAAGGCTTAATTTTTTTTTTATCAAAGTTAAACTATTTCATTCATTTCAATCTGTTCAAACTTCAAAGTATAAAGAGAGGTTTGTCCAGAAGGATACAGAAACGAAACACACACCACTCAGTACACTAAAACAATCTGCTAACATAGAGCTCTGCAAACTGTGCCCAGCAGGAAACTGCCTACCTACCTACCTACCTTTTAGAGTTAAGACAATAGCTTCTTCTGTTTAGCACCTGTCCTGAACCAGACTGTCCCAACCACCTAAAAGATCTGTAATTTTGTGTCCTTGCTTCTCCGGAGCGCCCTGTTTAGTGATATCCAGCCACGACCAGCACATGCAATTAATTGTTCTAACCACAGCCTGCACCTCAAAAGCTTCATCCCTGAAAACAACATTATTTCTAGCACACCAAACTGACCAGAGGCTTAATTGGCCTCGAGTAAAATCCTGACCAAGCGATATCATGTCGTTGCACCAACATATCTACATCCCCAGCTCAACCTCGCTGGAAATGCCACTATTTGAAAACTTGGTTAGAACATGGTCCACTTGAGTAGCCACATCACACCTCCAAAACCAAAGGTCCAACAACTGATCCACAATGAAGCAAATTTGAACTTGAGTCGAATCCACAACCTTCCGCACAGTCTTAGAGCTGCTCAAAGGACAATGTGTTTTACCAACAAACAAGGCTGTTGGAATGGAAAAAATATGGTATCAACAGCTTCTGCTCCTTGCTTAGGAACCCAATACTCCGGCAGTTCTGGGTGTTGAGGTCATAGACGAACAACTGATTACCATGATGAATGAAAACTTTGACGAGGTCCGGCAAATTGCTGCTACCAACACCTTTAATGGGGACGAGGCAAATGTTGTCTGACAGGAAACTGTGTAAGAAAGGAGGTTGGTTGGACAAGGAATGAAGATGAATGGTAACAGATTGGGTCCACACGTATTTGAATCTGCTCTTCAAAACAAACAATTTAAGTTCAAGAGGAGAAACAAAGGTCCTGTAAATGCTTCCTCAAACTTGCGCTCAGATATCAATCTCGACAGTTCTTTGCTTGGATCCATGGGCGGCTTTACCTTCTGTACAGAGATAACAAGCCTAAATAAGGATGCACATGCAATCATGAAGAGTTCTTAAACATGGTTACATGATTTATTGCACAAAAAAGCAAGTTAGACTATGCAGTTGAAGGTCCAGGTGCAGGGTTGTGCATTTCACCTAGGCACAAGCCTAGCAGTGAAAATACTCAAGGGGCATGGGATTTGCACCATGACCCTAAGAGGTCTTCAAATGCATAAACATACCAAAAATTCAACATACCATCTCGTTTGTTGCAAGAGCCAAGAGCTTCCGTTGACCATCAACAATTTCTCTACTTAGGGTTTGAGTGATATATGTCCCACAAAGTAATGCATCCTGAAAGTACAAATAATATTAATAATTAATTCAGAAATAAAAAAGCAAACAGCTATTATGTGTGCCAGGGACGAGGCAAGGTGCAAGGCACCAAGGTCTCACTTATGGCACCTTGGGCAACAGCAAAAACAGTCAAATTGATGGGTTACACAACTCTACCCTGACAAAGTACTTGCCTGTACCACTAGAAGTGAGCGTCAGATTTGTAATTTACTATCCGCTTTAAATAGTTCAAATTTTTCTTACAAAATTGACCTTGATGGTGTCTAAAATTATCACCACGGTGATAGAAAATTGTTCCAGGGACAATTACGCTGATGACAGACCCATGGAAAATTTTAAAGATCTTCTTGAAACGCATCAGGTGGTAGTTGAACAATGGGTACTTAGGAAAGGTGTGGAAGACATGGAAAGATGGATGGAGATGGAAATGTTCATTATTACCAACTCTAAACTTAAATTCATGATAACATACGATCTGCAGTCACATTTGGAACAACTCTGACAATATGGTAATGATATGATTGAGCATTGGCAAAATAAAAGAGGAGACAAGTAAATATGATGAACTCCCAAAAAAAGTACATGCATACCCTTAGAGCAAGTGCCAATGTAGATTGTGTAGAGTAAAATTGTTGCCGAGCAGCAGTGGTATGTTCGACCATCCCCTTCTAGAATGCAGTTTCAACTTGCTCAAACATACTTTTGCAAGACATCTCAAAGCCAAGGATTACAGACGCTTCAAAACAAGACTTCAGTCCATCCTGCACAGATAGTTGTTCAGACAGTTAGCAACAATTCCCTAATTAACACTTGGGATATATGATACATTTCTCTTTTTTTTTAAGGCATTGACCAAAAAGCATTCTGAAATATTTTAACCTTTTGCAAGATTAAACCCAAACAAATTTGCCAATGTCATTACAGAAACATGTTACAATTAATCACTAGCAGTCTAGCATGAGAATATATTCTCCAACAACTTCTGAAATAAACAGGAAAACCAAGAACTCAAGTAAATTTGCATACTATGCCCTCAATAGAAGATAATTGCTACCTGACTATTGAATCATCTAAATGTAATATCCTGGAGTCGTGCATTAGCAGAAAAGACAGATGGATTGGATGAAAACAAAGAATGACTGCAGGATTCGAACGTTGGTGTTGCAGAAACAGGGGCAGCATAGAATACACCAGAGTATAGCCAAGAGCTTAATTTCATTTGACCGGTGTTAATATCATCCAATAAGTCGTCTAGCTGGTCCTCGATGGAGTCCAGCTAGATTCAACTGGTCCAACTCCAAAGAGACAAGCTGACAGACTTACTGGATGATATTACCTTTTAAATTCCACTGGTGCAACTCATGATAGGCTCATTTAGGCCAGACGACCTGCTAGAGAAGGTTAGGTATATCTGCATGGTTTAGCCGTAAAGTGTTTTGGTGGTAGTGGTTGCGATTGGGTGTAGGTAACTTAGGAGTAGCTGAGGGCGTTTTTCTTTTTTTGGTTCTATGTAAATGAACATCATCCAAACATAGTAGTTCTTTAAGGAAGATCCCGAATGTACCTGAAGTGCTTGTTTCCCAGAAGTCTGGAACTGCACTTGAATTTGCCTAGCCACTGTAGCTTCAAGTTTTGTATTGATAGACTTCTCTAGCTGATTGAAAATCTTGTCTCCAACCCCTCTCTGCTCAACAAATATCTGTAGTTCATCAGAACATAATAAAACAACAACAAAAATGAAAACAAGAACAAACATCCAAGGAAAATAAAAAAAAATGTTTATGGGCCAAAACTTAAAACTTGAACGACTGTGATAGCTGAAGAAGTACATTTTTCTAGAGCTCCTTCTTCAGTCTTCTGTCTAAAATGGCAGCAGACTCCTTGTTAGAGTTTGTAATTGAACTTGTTATCTGTTGCATTCGTTCTTGTTCCAACTTCTCATGCTTCATATTCTCTTCTTGGAAGCGTGCCCATAAAGCATCAGTGTTGGCTTTATTAATCCTCTCTGTGCACCGTCCTAGAGCTACCTCTAATATTTTTTCTTCTTTAACTTGAATTGCTGAAATCTGCTTCTGCATTTCAGCAATTTCCTTTTGCACGGCAATTTGCTGCAAATGGTAATACTGTGCTTTCAGTTGAAATAATATAATTACAACAAATCATATAAGAGGATACGGTTATGAAGTCTGCCTTCCACATTTTCTCATATTGTATATAGGAAGATTGCTAATAGCACGAGTGAAATGTACAGATGCAATCACAAAAAAAAGATTTTTTCTCTAGAGAATGTACTTCAAAGCTGAAAAGCTAAGACAAAGAATGTCTTGTATCATATCTGCTAATTCAGAGGTCTTTATTACTAGAAATATAAAAGATGAATGATAATATTGATCTATTAGGTTAAACTTACAAAGAAGCTAACTCTCTATATAGAGAGAGAAACCACATAGACTTTATATCTAAGCTATGTGGGACTAAACTACACACCTAAAGCCTACAATACCCTTACTTCCAACATTATTTATTTACTTCTTTATTTTTTTTACTACCAAAAAAGTTCAGAAGTCTCCATGATCCACAGCACTAAAGTGGAACTCCTTGTATCAAATATTAAGTTAAAACTAGGAAATCCAAAAATACTTTTGGTTGGGAGAGCATCCACGTGTGTATTCAAATTTGGGGGTTGACTAGCAATATAAACTATCCCACTTACCCGACGAACATCCATGTCACAGTTTAAAACATATTAATTGTTCACACATGTTTAACACATTTTGAAGAAGCTATTGACAGTCAGTTTGGCATGCAGGCACCAAACAGAGATACATCCTCTCACTTCTTGTTTACTAATACTAAGAAAAACTCCAAAAAGACTGACCTGGTTCACCACCGCAGTCAGATTGGTATGCAGGCTCCAAACAGAGATACATGCACTCACTTTTAATTTACTGATACTAAGGAAAAATCAAAAAGAGTGACCTGGTTCACCACCGTTTCCAGCAAAGCCTGAATAGTAGATGAGGAACCCTTTGACTCAGGAGGCACAGTTGTAGTGTTACCATGGAATAACTCTGTGGAGTTGAAAGGGCTTAGAGATGTTGAAGATGAACCAGATACTTGGACGTTTTTCGCCTTCAGTTTATTTGTCCCTGACAGAGGGCATTCACTGAGGCAGATTCAGAAATGGTTAAAAGCCCATCTTTGGAAGAAATTTGGAACTCTTCCTCGCCAGCATTTGAGGGTCTATCAAATGCCTCCTTAACAACAGAACTATCTACATTAAGAACTTGTGTAGCCAGTGAACAACACTCTCTAGGCATCTGAATGTTAAGATCTGACGCCTGGGAGTAAAAGAACTTCTCTTTCTTCTCTGCAACAAGTATATCAGCTTCTCCTTGGTACTCAAATTCGTCATTTCTCACTGTCACCGACAACTTTAGCCTCCACCTCAGCATTCTCCACATCATTGTTGTTGGCCTGATCTTGATTGTTTTTTGTACTTGTATTTTCTGTGTTCCATTACCAAGTTCTCCACAAGGAATTCGTCCTCTTCACCAACAAGTTGTTGATTATTCAGCTGGTGGGAGAGTGGAAGCTGTTCTCGCAAACATTTAATCCGCTTCCATTTTTTCAACAAACTCTTGAAGAATCCTAACCATGATAACAGGCACCAGCAGTATTAATCAATCTAAACCCAACTGCATTAGAACACACTTGTAATAGAATTTTCTTACCTCTTTGCGTCATTTGAGGACACCAAAAAGTTCTGACTAAGCCAATTGTAGGACATCTGAGAAGAAAAAGGCATGTTTATTTTTAACAGATAAGAAGAAACGAATTTTTTTATGGAAATATCATTATACAAAACAGGCAAAATGATCTCATGTAGATTGTTGATAAAAATCAAAACGCAAAGAAAGTAGCAATATAGATGGAGAAAACTGAATGCTACATGAACACAATAAAAAAAACACCATTAGGTTTGAATTTCTTATCTAGGCCTGAATTTCTTATCTAGGTCTGATCGGTCTCCTAGGGAACCAAGGCTAGTGACACATGTTCATTGTATACCACTATACCACCAACCTAAGGTGTGTTATAATAGAGACGTCAGATGGTGAATAAGAGTCGTCATTGTTGGCATGTGAAGATGGTGAACAAATTTGGTTGAGCAGGATCATGACAAATTATCAAACAAATCCCTTTTAGTTTTTGGGCAGGCTAATAAACTCAATGACAAGACAAAACACACACTAGAAAGTAGAAAGACCCATGGACCATGGTTGACAGACACTTTTATATCCAAAAAGCTTGTCTAATAATACCACGAGAGCTTGGTTGGATTTCAGCAAGAATATCTATATCTAGAGTTTCTTTTCCCGCCTTTTTTTCCCTATCGTATGGAAAATGAAATTTATTCCGTGCGTGCGTTTCACCATAAGTCACGTGCGTGTTTGGTTAAAAGACTAAAGAGTTCTCCGACCAACAGACCCAGTTGTGTCGGTCAGAGTCAGACCACAGAGGATAAGTAAAGTATAAGATGTTGAAACTCTTGAAATCAAATTAAATTTAGGGTTAAATCGTCCTCGCCTCACCGCCAAACCCCCGCCCGAGATTTACTCAGTTCATTCATGCCTTTCTCATTACATCTGTCCACTATATATATCCTTAGTGGTTACACTACACCCATTCCTTAACAGACAACTCATACAGGACTCAATGGTAATATCAGAATTGGATTGGACCTATACTAAGTCGGGCTTGGGCCTGACACTCTTCCTCTCTATCTGGGAAGGAAAAGGAAAAGGAACCCTTAAAGATTTCTCAGATCGAACCATTAAAGAGTTCTCAGATCGAGCTCAAAAAAAAAAAAAAACACCATCGAAAGAAACCTCTAGATGAATCAAGAAACCACAAAATCCATCATGGAACCACACCTTGAATCCATCCCACTTGAAGATCGAGAGTTCTATTCCCCTTTGGGGAACTTCGAATGGCATCTGCTTCAGTCCGACGATGACATTGGTGACTATTCGATTTATCTTGATGATCACGTCACTCGTATTAGGAGGACTAATTTGGATGCCTTTTTCGCTGGTAACTTAAACTTACCCTAGTCCCTATACTATACTAGTTACTAGCCTTCTGCTTTTTTATTTTTATTTTATTTTTTGTTCTATGTGAAAATTTTATTATTATTTTTTTGATATTTGACAGAGCGAAGGGAAAGAAACCAACTACGGGAACAAAAAGGACTCCAGGGTAAGTACCACCACGACCACAATTGAAACAACAATAACTAGACTACGTATTTATTTTTATTCTTCTCAGTTGTCATTACTAAGTAGGGTTATGTCTTAAATTCATAGTTTAAGTAGAGAGGTTAAATTTAAAAATCCCAAAATTTTATTAAGAATTTAACTCAACAATCCCACAATATATATATTCCCTTGAACTCAAATTTGATGTAGTTGTACCCCATAGCAGGTTTTAACTTTTTAATAGCTTAGGGCCCGTTCGGCAAATAAGAGAAAGTCACGAAGGAATTCCTGCAAAAGTGCAGAGGAGAAAGCTAGTATAAATGTATAATAAACTTCCAAAAAAGTTCCTTTCTTGACTTATTAAAAATCCTTCTTAATACCGTTTAGTTAGGTTTGTCAATCAACCTTTCTACTTCTTTCCTTTTAAGAAGTCAAGAAATGTATTGGCCTTTGCGGAACGGGCCCTTAGGGTTGGTACTCAACCAAAATTTGGAACATCTTGTTGTGTTAAGCAAAATTATCAATTTGAATTTTGATACCATACAAGGTAAATTTTTGCTGATACACATTGTGTACATGGATGTAGTTTAGTGATACCAAAATGTTTGCATAAAGGATCAAAACTTAAATTTTTAATATAAATATTTTTAATATGATGTTATGTCCAACTTTTCAACTATTTGTTTAGTTTCATGTTTGCCATCTATTTCATGAAATTACAGCTTCAATACTGAATTGACTAATGAGGCACAAACACACTCTTGACGAAATTGGCAAACAGAATAATATACGAGGACCAAATGGTATTTGAACTTTTTTTGTATTGGCAAGCGGGGTTGAGGGGACCCCCAACCCTTTGAATTACGTGTGGAAACTTGTATCAACAATTAGCTGTTGACGTGTTTTGAACCTACAACCTCTCCACTTTGTGAGAGGGGTGCTTCTATTGAGCCACAAACTCATTTTCGTATTTGAACATTTTGTTTATGTGCTACATATTATTTTTTGGGTATTTGAATTTTGTATTTTTGTTTAATAGCTAAGAAGCCAACAAAGGGACATTGGTTTTGCGTCTACGAAGTAACGGGAGATAGTAAGTTTTTTTCTTCTTTCCCTTATTTTTTTGTTCGTTTGTGCAAGTGGGGTTGCCTACTCAATTACCTATTGCTTTGTGGACACTAACCAAATGTTATTGTTTAGGTGATGATAAGCCTTGTACCATGTGTTTGAAGACGGATCATTTTCAAGGGCTTTGCCCGTACAGGCACTATGTTTCAAAGGATGCGAAAATTGGTCCTGGTGGTGTGTTAGTTTGTAAATGTTGTCGTGAGGAGGGTGGCCACTATGGTACAGACTGGATTGCTTGTGTTACGGATAACATTTGTATGATTTGTCGGAATGCGGGTGAGCACGGTACTGAAGAATGCCCAAAAAAAAGACAAAGTACTGACGGTGGCCAGTAGCATATTTCATTTTTAGTAGATTATTGGAAAAGAAAAAAAAACAAATTAAGGAGCTATGTGGCTGGTAGATTAAGGCAGCATATTTTGTATCTAGTCTATTCTGTGTGTAATTTAAGGAACTATGTTGACTTGTTTTTATTTAAGAACCAATTTACCAATGGCCCTGTTAAGGATTTTTAGGCCAACTGATGTCTTTGGGTCAAATGTCTGATGGTTTGCCGGAAAAGTTGAAATGGCACAAACAGACCTTAATTAAACAAACACTACATGACATCTAACTTCATTTTGAAGGCCGTTTAATAACTAAGGGCCCTTTTGGGAAAGAAGTGAAAATGCATTTCTTCCTTTTTCCGTTTGACAACTAAGGGGCCCGTTTGGGAAAGACAACTAAGGGGCCGTTTGGGAAAGAAGTGAAAATGCCTTCTTTCCAAAGGTAGGAATGCAGGAGCTTGTTCGGTGATTACACAAATTAAATTAAAAAGCAATTCTTAGAAAGTTAAAAAAAGCATTTTACGGTAAGTTTTTGTTTAGGTAATATCCCAAAAAAGCCCCATGTTTAGGTGTCTCTTCCTCAATAGACCTTGACATGGGGTCATCTTCCCAAACAAATCCTTTGACTATTTCATATTTTTTAGTCAGTCAAAATTACCCTGTATTCTATCCTTTAAAATCAACCTTTTGTCCTCTAAAACCAGTATAAGACAAAAACTCAAAAAAAAAAACAAAAAACAGAAAAAGACAAAAAAACAGTTGGTGTATAATTTTTTAGTTTTCACATTTGAAAATATTATAACTTGTGATTTAGAAATCGAAAATCAACATGACTATAAAATTTTAAATTTAAAAAATTAAATTTTTTATAAAAATTCAAATATTTATAAAAAAAATTCAAATTTTCATATTTTTTTTACTGAGAAGTTGGGTTTCAAAAAAAAAAACTCTTTATGATTTCAAAAGGTTTTTCAAAATTACTCTAAAAATCTAAAAAAATCACACGTTACTACCAAATTCAGGAGTTTTTATTTTTGTTCTCTAAAATATATTTTCTTGTCTTGTAACACCAAAACAATATCCTCTAAATTGTTGCTTGGTGTTCTGTAAATTACAAATGCATGATATCTATTCCATATTATTAATATATGTGAATTGTAGTCTGTAATTTGATGCATGAGTTCGTTATCTCGACTGAGGAAAACCCTTATAGTACAGGAAAAAAAAAATTGTATTGCTTCATAAAAATGTTAATGTATAGTTAACTTTACAAAAAACTTCACAAAAGAACATAACCCAGTCTATATATACTTTTGTTAGGTTACATCTCAAACCATAAGAAAAAAGAAAAAGAACATAACTCAGTCTAAACATAAATTCCTCTTTTGGTGTAATGTCAATAAGCTCGTTAAATTTGTACTCCATTCTCCCTTCCCATCCCTCACACCAGAACAATATAATAGCTCAAATCTCTAATCATTTATTTTTTTTTTGGGGGGGGGGGGGCAAACGGGGTTGAGGGCACCCCTTACCGCTTTAAATTACGTGAGGAAACTTATATCAAACAATTAATTACTGGCGTGTTTCGAACCAACGACCTCTCCACTTTGTGAGATGGATGCAACTGTTGAGCCACAGACTCGTGTGCTCTCTTAACTATCATTTAAACTAATAATCTCCCTTTATTTAAACACTCATGTATTCTTGTTTTTCAACAAAATCCAAGTAATACATATAGAACCATGACCAATATATTTTGATAACTAGCTTTAATCCACCTTTCAACACTTTTCAATATATAATGTGATTTAATAAAATTGCATGTTAATTGATACAATAGTTTGTTTAAAGGATAAAGGTATATTGTTTAGAGAACAACAATCAATGATTTAGCGGACAAAACCCTTACAGTATATAGAGAGAAAATTATCGAAAAATAAAAATCACATGTTTTTTTTTTTCTTTTTTTCATACCCATGTGGATCTTGTTAGATAGATCTCGTCGAGATCTTTCCAACCATATACATCATATTGATTTTTACTTTCTTAATCAAAAGATATACAAGTTACATATAATATAGAGATTTTTGGACATACCCCCCTATTTGAAAGTCGAAATTTGAGATACCCCCCATTTGAAAAAAATTTTGAGATACCCCCCAATTCAAGATGTGGTGTTATCTTAGCCATCCATCATAAAACTCACCTACGGCTGTAAAGCTCTTCTGTCTTGAATTGGGGGTATCTCAAATTTTTTTTCAAATGGGGGTATCTCAAATTTCGACTTTCAAATGGGGGGTATGTCCAAAAATATCTATAATATAACAAAAAAAAAAAAAAATTAATATTAAAAAATATATTTTTGTCTCTTTTTTATTTGTCTTATTCTATTTTTTTTGTTTTTAATACGAAGGGTAATTTAGTCAAACAAAATAAAACAAAGCGGGGTAAAAGCTTGTTTGAGAAGATGACCCCATGTGAGGGCCTATTGAGGAAGAGGCACCTAAACATGGGGCTTTTTTGGGATATTACCCTTTTTGTTTTAATCTTTCCTCTTTTTTATTTTAGACAACAACTTATAAGAAAATTCCTTTTAAAAAATAAATTAAATTAAAAAGTAATTCTTTGAAAGTTAAAAAATGGAATTTTATGATAAGTTTTTGTTTTAAGATTTCTCCTTTATTATTTTAGACAACAATTTATAAGAAAATTCTTTCTAAAATTTTTTGAGTCACCGAATGGGCTCTAAGTAGATGTTTGGCAGGAATTTTCTAAAAAGTAGCTACCAACAACTAAGTAGATGTTTCGAAGGAATTTTTTAAAAAGTAGCTACGTCGTCGACAACTAAGGGCGGCAAACCTACCAAAATGCATTTCTTTACTTTTAGAAAGTAAAGAACTTTTCTTTCGCTGGAAAGAAGAAAATATTATTAACTGGAACATAAAGGTCTTACAGATTTCAAACATAGACTTGGTGGTAGGACATCCACCCTATTTTTACTAGCACATGCTGCTAATTCATGAGCATCACAGTTTGACTTCCTACTACACCATCTAAAAGAGTAACAAGTAAACAAACTACAAAGAGAGAAGACGGATTCCAAAATTACATGGGACTCCCAACTAGCAGAGAGTTCTCTAGCTTCAATGGCTGAAATAATCACTTGACAATCACCTTCAAATGCAATATGTGTAATATCGCTTGCCAAAGCCAAATGTCCTCCTACTTCAGCTGCAACTGCTTCGGCTTCTCCCGCTGTTCGTGCCTTGAACCATCTATAAAAGCAAGCTTCAACACCACCATTTGAGTCCCTGCATATAGCTCCAGCTGCAGCATACCCCGTGGAACTGTCGAAAGCAGCATCAAAGTTAATTTTAGAAAACCAGGTGAGGGAGCCAACCACTCATCAACTACACATGAGCGACCATTTACGCACTGGTTAGGCACCAAAACTTTATTAGACACATCATCAGACTCCAAGGATTCTAGCCAGAACTGCCATCCATTATTGCATTGAGCAATAATATCATCATGAGTAAAGACGTAAAGTTGCATCTTTGAAAATTTATTTTGTTTCTACAATACCATATATACAACAACATATAAATTATATAAGTAAGCTGCAAATCCTTTTTTTTTCATCCCAGTACTGTACCATTCTAGAAAGAGTTTCACCCACTGTTTGTAACTCCAATTCCTATACATAGAGGCATAGAGATTTAGAGGGCACAAAAACCATAACCTCTGAATCCAGTCGGGATTGAAAAAAAATGATCCATAGTTTCAAGGTTTGATTGACTCCAGCAACAAGAGAAGTCACCCACCATTTTCCTATGCAAGAGTTTCTCACCAAATGGAAGAATACCTGAATAGAACTTCCATATAAACATCAAAACATTTGCCTAAGTTTTCAATTTCCAGATATTTTTAAAGACGACTCTATTGGAGCTATGATTTAAGGAGTTTTCAGCTTCCTCACTGTCAGACGGGTACGCAGATTTCACAAGCAACTTGCTCTTCTTATCAGCTGCCCAAACAAGTTTATCTAAGCTGTGTCTCCTTAGAGTTATATCTAAGAGGGAACTCTTTAGAGGCTGGGGAACAATATTTAAAACGCCATCTAACCTCCATCTTTGAGAACTTGAGTCTATAAGTTGATTGACTACCATAGCACTTAAATTTTCAGGAACTTGTACCCACTCTCTCACGATGATGGGTTTATTCAGCAAGGTAACCCAAGGATCATGTCAAATACTACTGAATACCATCTCCTATTTGCCAATGACAGTTGGACCTAAAAAGGTCCATACACCCTTCTAGCCCTTGCCAAAAGTTAGATCTGTCCGCAACCTTCACTCTTTCCCCTTTCCATTGTCTATCCCATATAGGATAGAGCCTTCGAAAGAACCTGGACCATAAGCACTCAAGATCAGACTTCAACTTCCACCAATGCTTCACCAGCAGAGCCCTGTTAAGTTTGTGCATTCTTCTTAAGCCTAGACCGCCACTAGCTTTGGGCTTACAGATATTAGCTCAACTCATCAAGACAAAGAGATTTCTTCTGACCTGAACCTTGCCACCAGAAATTTCTTTGCAACCTCTCAATGTCATCACAAATAGCAATAGGTAAGAAATAAGTAGACATAGTATAGATTCGCATAGACTCAGTAACAAACTTCAACATAATTACCCTCCCAGCTTGCGACAAAACTCTTGCCTTCCATCCAGTAATTTTTGACTGAATCTTATCGATAACATAATAAAAGTCATCCTTTTTCTTCCTACTGAGCAGCACTGGTACACCAAAATATTTATCTTTTTCATTGAACTATTTTACCCCCAAAGATTCCTAAGCTCAATTTGTTTTGCTACAGGGACATTCGAGCTAAAATAGGCTGAGGACTTTTCGAAATTAACCAACTGACCACTACTCTCACAATAGAGGTTCAACACCTAATGCAGCCTAGTTACTTCACTTTCGTCTGCTTTACAAAACCGAATAAAATCATCAGCATAAAAAGATGGGAAATTGGTAAAGCACCTCTCTTTGGTTTGAAACCATGAATCAGACCTGACTCCTCTTCCTTCATAATAAGTCTAGATAAAGATTCAGCAACCAGGATGAAGAGATAGGGTGACGGAGGGTCACCCTGTCGTATGCCTCTCTTGGGATTGAGTTGTTGTAATGGAGCCCCATTAAGCAGAACATTAAACTTGACTGTGCTAACACATTGACCCACCAAGATTTTCCACTTCTCATTGAAACCTAAGCTTCTAAAGATATGATCAATAAAGACCACTCCACTCTGTCGTATGCTTTAGCCATGTCCAGTTTAAAGGCCATCCATCGTTGTTTCCCTTTTCTTTTTTCCAATTTTTGCATTCTGTAAAACATTTCATGGACCATTGAGGTGTTGTCCCCTATAGCTCTCCCTATGACAAAAGCACTTTGAAACGGGGAGATGATCCTATCAAGAAAGCATTTCAACCTGTTTTCCAAAAATTTTGAAATAATCTTGTAAGAAAAGTTACACAAACTGATTGGACGATATTGACTTGAAAATTCAGGACCTTGTACATTTGGGATAAGAGTTATAAAGGTGTTATTAAGATCAGTAGGCAACCAACCAGACCTAAAGAACTCTTGGACCAAATGAACAACATTTGGACCCACAACATGCCAACTTTTTTTTTTTTTATAGAAAAGCCCCTGAAAACCATCAGGTCCAGGGGCCTTTAGGCTACCCATATCCTTCACCACTCTCCAGATTTCAGAAACATAAGGGTATCAACCAGGAACTCATTCTCTTCTACATTGATAATAGGCTGAAACAACTCCAAGACTTCAGAGTTTGGTACAGGGCTACTAGATGTAAACAAATCAGCAAAGTAGTTATTAAACACATTACCCATTCCCTGCCTACTGAATTGCCATTCTCCATTAGTATCTTTGACTTTTGTAACCCAATTTTTTCTTCTTCTATAAATGGTCGATAAGTGATAGAATTTAGTGTTTCTACCATATCCTTTAACCATGAAAAACCTGACAGTTGTCTCCAATAAATATCCTTTTTTTCTAACAGTAGAGAAAGTTCATTTTTCATCTCCATTAAAAGAAGGTGACACTCCTCATCTTCAATATTACCCATCAGCCTCTCCATATCAGCTCTCACTCTCATAATATCTTGAAAAATATTCCCAAAATGGTTTTTATTCCAGATTCTTAGTTTATGTTTGGTGTTATTTAGCTTTGCTTTTAATTGACATCCAGGGGAACCAATTACAAGGGTATCCCACCCAGCCTGAATAACGTCAAGACACATAGGATCCTGCAGCCACATTTCATGAAAACGGAAAGGTTTATTATTTACTTTCTCCATTTTATTTATAGACACAAGCAAGGCCGTATGATCGGACACACCAGCACAAATATTCTCAACAACAGCATCGGGAAAAAAAGTAGTCCACTCATCTGTACCTAACATCCTATCTAACCTCTCAATGATACAATCATTATTTTTCCTACCATTAGACCAAGTATAATTACTCCCTCTAAAACCCAAATCAAATAAACCTAAATCATTTATCAAATCATTAAATTCATTAATACTTCTCCACAATAGGGAACAACCCCCAAAATTTTCATCAGCAACAGCTATTGCATTAAAATCACCAAGTAGCGCCCAAGGGCCAGGATAGATAAAACGATAAGACGAAGTTCATCCCACACCCTTTTTCTCAAGTAGGGTGTAGGATGACTATACACACAAGAGAAAAACCAATCTTCATTCTCAGGATAACCAGAAATTTTACCTGAAATGATATGCTGAGAGGATGCAAGAATTTACAGCTTTAACTCCTCCTTCCAGAACATGGCAAGCCCACCACTGCGACCTACAACTTCCACAAAACGAGCACCCACGTACTTTATTCTTTTACGAACTATTTCCATTCTTTTATTTTTTGCTTTTCTTTCTGACAAGAAGATGATATCCGGATCCCCCACCCGGATTAGGTCCTTCAAATTTCTGACTCCAGAGGCGGAACCCATACCCCTGCAGTTCCAGGATAACAGCATAAATGGCGAGGTTGTTGTAAAGAACTAAAAAAACATGTTGAGCAAAAAAAAAAATTGGGAAGTAATTTCCAAGAAGTTAGAAAAGGAATTATTCAAGAAGTTTTCAATTGAGACGATTCTAGCCTTCTCCTTACTACTTCCTCCTTTTTCAGAAAACTATTGTTTCAGAAATTCCTTCCTAATAAGTCTTTAATTGCAGAACAACCCCTAAGTAAATGTTATGAAGGAATTTTTTTAAAGTAGCTACCGAATAGGAAAAAGCTAATGTTTAAAGCTATTGATAAATTATTTTCTAAATCTATTTCAAGATTTGCAACATATACTTACAGCTTCTTTCATTTCAAAACAGGCCTAAAAACCCAAACAAACTTACAAGTCGAATTCATCTATCTTTGTTCTAAATAAAGGAATTTGGTTAAATCAAAATCTGTTCTTTCACTTTCTTAAGAATCTGTTTTCTCACTTTCTTAAGGGTCTGTTTGATAACATGTAAATTTTTTTGAGTAGATTTCTTGGCAAATTTGGTCAACTGAGTAAATAAAGGATATGGGGAATGATCAACCAAGGTAAATAGAATTTGCGAATTCACTTGTGTTTGATAAAAACTTTGGTAAAAGTTAGGTAAAAAAACTCACGAAAAGATTTACCTTTGAAGCCGGGCAAATTATTTCGGGGAAATTTACCCAGCCTCCCCTTGGGTGTGATTCACCCAGATGAATCTCTGTGAATGGGGTCACGTGTTTGTATTCGGTTAAAATCTACCTATTAAAATTTTCGTTATCAAACACCAGTAATTAGTCGATTATCAACCACACCCTAAAAGATACATACCCAAGCAATCCCTCTTACCAGGAAAACAACTTCATTCATCTCAATAATTATCAATAATTATGACCTCTGGTTGTCGTCATACAAGTTTGTTTAAAATAGGGCTGGAAATGGGTCGGATTCGGACCGGATATATAGAAATCCAAATCCGAAACCGAATTTTATAAGGTAACCGGATCCGAATTCGATTTGGGTTTAAATAATTAATTCGAATCCAATATTTATTCAAAAATTCGACTAAATCCGACAATTTTCTATAAAAAATTTAAAAAAAAAAACAGATTAAAATCCAGATCCGAATATCTCTTATTATAAATCCGAATCTAAATCCGAATTTTAATTCGGGTGTATTTTCACATCCGAATCCGGACGAATTCGGCTAATTCAGATTTCGGATAAATCTGTATCCATTTCCAGCCCTAGTTTCAAATCATTTTCTCAATTGGTTTCCTAATTGTGGGAAGTTAGAAACTTCAGAGGCTTTGTTTGATGCAATGCTTACAAGGAATATTATGTCTCGCAACATTTTTTATTTTATTTTTATTAGCAAGCGGGGTTGAGGACCCCTACCCTTTTAAATAACTTATATCAACAATCAACTATTGACGAACCCACAACCTCTCCACTTTGTGAGAGGGGTGCTACCTTTTGATTGGTGGGTTTTGAAAACCCAATTTGTGTAATATAACAATAGTAAAGCAAACAATAAAACGATAAACAAGTAAAGAACACATAATATTTTTAACGTGGTAAAACCTAATATAGGAAACGTCCATGATTGTCCTCGTAACAACAAATAAATCCACTAGATGAAAAGAGATGTACAAACCTATCAACTACTTGCAATCACTTCGAGTTGACACTACTGGATATCTCTAACACCTTGACTTTACCAAAGTACCTTGACGTACGCACAAGACACTCGACTTGTTGATAAACACACAAGAAGATTCGAAGTCGAACTATGAAATAAGCTTACACCAGAGTTCCTTGATGAACACATAAGAAGACTCGAAGCTAAATAACTATAAACAATAATAGGAAGATGAATTGGGGAAGGATAGATGATAAAAGTACACAAAGATCAATTGAGGAAGAAGATGATCTTTGTGGAAGAGCCAACAAACAAACTAGGTTTCTATGGAGGCTAGGTTGGAACTCTTGCTTTTCCCATAACATTAATGACTTATTTATAACTTATGGTTAAGAAGGAAAGAAACATGGGCCGAAATAACAAAAAAGCTCGATGACGTATGTACGCCCTAACGTGGTATGTACGTCCCTGAACAAGAAAACCATCCTGGACACTTCAATGTACGTACGTCCTAACATGGTACGTACGTTCCAAAACATAGATTTGCCTATGACCACGTACGTACGCCCTAACTAGGTACGTACGTTCCTGAACGAACTGCAACCTGACAAGCCTTAGAAGTAAGAGAATGAAGACAAGGGGAACGACACTCACACATCAATGTACTTCCTAACAATGACGTCAAGGCGAGATAACCTCGGACATTCCTAACCTAGTCACAAAATGATGTCAAACAACCGACGGTTTCAGCTTTATTAAAAATGGTGATTTAGTGAGTGCAAGGACGCTATTTGATGAAATGCCTGAAAGAAACATTGCGATGTGGAATGCAATAGTTAATGGGCTTATACGATTTGAATTAAATGAAGATGGCTTGAGTTTGTTTTCACAAATGCATGGTATGGGAATGGGACTCTGTTCTGATGAAGTTACATTTAGTAGCAAGAGGTTGTGCGGGATCAAAAGTGATGAAAGGTATTTGATGAAGTCTGGGTTTGATTGTAGTATGGTCGTTGAATGTTCTCTGGCTCATATGTCCATGAAATGTGGGAACATGAGCAGAGCGAATGGGAGAGGGTGTTTCAAGGGATGCTTGTTCCTAACGTGGTTTCTTTTAGCATCCCTATAGCGGGTTGGGCTCAAAATGGGTACTCTGAAGGTGCTTTCGAATAGTTTCACTAAATGAAGGCCTGATAAAATCACTTTTGTGAGTGTTGTCAGTACATGTTGGGAGTTAGCAACTCTTGGACAAGGCCAACAGGTTCATGCAGAAGCGACAAAGTCTGTCTGTCAGAAGTTCACGGGTTAGTATGTACCAAAGGGCTAAACTGTCGAGTTATACAGCAAAGTAGGGTCGAATTCCCAACTTATGCAAGCAAGTTAATTAGGTTTAAAATCATCAGCAAACTTTTATGTTTTCGCAATTTATGCAATGCCGTCAACTGAAATCCAACCGCCGTTATTTTTTTGCTGACTAGATATTTTTAATATTAAGAAATATTTTTCCTTAAAAAAAGAAACTAATAATTAAAATAAAATAAAATTGGTTTTATCTCAAAAGAAGTTAAGTCTTTGGTTTCTAAACCCCAATATTCGATTTTCTACTTTTCAATCATAAACTAATTTTTTTGGTTGTTCTTTGGTTTTAATTTTTTTTTAATCATGTAATCATTGTTTAATTTTTGTTTTTGCTCTTAAATATTTTTTTCTTGCTTACTTTACACAGTTAGCAATAATTATTATACAGTCAATAATAAAAAAAACTAAAAAAATACAGTCAGCAATAAAAAAAATTTTAAAAATAATACAGTTAGCAAAATCTAAGGTCTGTTAAGGGATTGTTAACGGCATTGCATAAATTGCAAAAACTTGAAAGTTTGCTGATGATTTTAAACCTAATTTAGTTGATTGTATAAGTTGGGAATTCGACCCTACTTTGTTGTACAACTCGATAGTTTAGCCTACTCAAAGTGTACGTGGATGTTTGGAAGACTGAAGGATTTCACAGAATTTGAAGATGATGATTCCGTACTATGGAGGATTTCAATAATTGCAGCTTATGGCCAGGAAGTGATCAAGTGTTTGAGCAGATGGAGAAGAAAGATATCGAGCCTAATAATGTTAGGTTCTTGAGCTTGGTATATGATTGTAGTCAAAATGGATTGAAAGAAATGGAAACCAAACTCTTCAGATGGTATACAATTACAATTTGAGCCCTAGATTGGAGCATTATAATTGTATGGTCGATATGCTAGCACTTTGGCTGTTTGGAAGAAGCAGAAGCTTTGATCAGATCTATGCCTATAAAACCATATGCAATTATCTGCCTGTAAAATCCACAAGTACATAGAGATGGCAAACAAGATAGCTGAGGATGTGCTTCAATTGGGATTTTTAGACTTAACCCCCCCTTTTGTGGTCACGTTTTGAGTAAACCCCCCCCCCCCCCCCCCCCCCCCCCCTTTGTCCAAGTTTGGACTTTACCCCTCTCCGTCTACTTGTGTCAAATTTAACGTCTATTTTTATTTTTTCTTCCTAGAAATACCCCTCTCATTTTTGTAGGGGGGTTAAGTTTAAAGCAGCAATCGAGGGTATTCTGGGAAGTTACAAACAAGTTGACATTAAATTTGACAAAAACAGACGGAGGGGGGGTAAAGTCCAAACTTGGACAAATGGGGGGGGGGGGGGTTACTCAAAACGTGACCACAAAAGGGGGGGGGGGGGTTAAATCTAAAAATCCCGCTTCAATTTGATCTCCATGCCAAGACGTTGCGCCCTATGTATTGGTTTTGGTTTCGAACATTCATGCTTCTGCAAAGAGTTGAGGAACCATCTCAGCTATGAGAAAAGCCACGAGAGACAAGAAAACGAAGAAGGGGTCTGGTATAAGTTGGTTAAAGCTGGAAATCAGGTCCACCAGTTCCATAGAGAACTGACTTCAGAGATGAAGAAAAGGGGGTATGTGCCTGACTCAGGCTCAGTTTTGCATGACATGGATGGTGAAAAGAAAGCGTACAACTTAACTCATTCCAAATTCACAACAGAGATTACTTCTCGGGGAATAATTGTTAGAGATTCCACTCAATATCATCATTAAAATGGCAAATGTTCTTGTGGTGACTACTGCCTACTTGTAAGGTGAGGCTGCATTCGTCAAACTTTTGTTGGAAATCTGTTTTTCTAAACTTGCTGTATGTTTTTTTGTCTAGTAGCTTATAGCTTATAAGCTACTAGCTATAAACTTGGGGATGGAGCTTATAGTAACCGCCATCTTTTTAGCCAATTTCTACTAGAAAAGCTTATAAGACCCTAATTAGAAGTAAAAACAAACATACATTTGGATTTTCTAATAGCTTATAAGCTATCAGAATTAGTATAGATGAAAAACCAAATAGCACCGACTCCCCCAAGTTTTGTCATGGCTATTTCTTGGTGGAAGTTTGCACGGTTTGATTTCATTATTCCTTAACTGTCGCCTCTTTACCATTTTCAGGAAATTTGTTCTTGGTTCAAAGCTAAATCAATATCATATTCTTTAGGCGGGATTGGAGCTCTTTGGTTCAAAGCTAAATCAAGCGGGAATGGAGCTCTTTGATGCCAAGGAAGACTTAGAGGACATTGCCATTGAATCCACCACAGATGGATTGTAATTAGGTCAATTGCCACAACATATGCTACATGGAGTAGGGAAGGAATCCCATCATTTCATGTTCCATTGGTTCTTTAAGTTGTGGGTGATTTAGGTTTTGGTCACCACTTTTTAGTATAAATTAGGTTTTGGAGCCGGTTTTTATCTTTATTAGGGTTTAGAGCTGAACCGACAATTGACCCAAGTAATTGTTTATAATGGCCAAAATACCCCTGATCAAAACTATATTAGGGTTAGTGATCACGTGCAGATCAGGGGTAAAATTAGGTATTTTGAAAATATTTTCGGTTCAACCGGGTTTTTTTAGTTGTTGGTTCGAAAATGAGCTCTAAACCCTAATAAAGATAAAAACCGGCTCCAAAACCTAATTTATACTAAAAAGTGGTGACCAAAACCTAAATCACCCTTAAGTTGTTTTATGCACACTTTGTTAAGTTGTTCGGTGTTTCAAACTTTTTCTTGGTTTTTTTTTTTTTTTTTAATAAGTGTTACCGTTTGTATTTTTAAATTTAGGCATTGCTTTGAGGTCCCTTTTTAAAAATTTCTTGCATTGATGAATACAAAATTTATTGAAACTTGGTCTAACAACACTTTCTTGCCACACTTGTACATAGGCCTGTCAACTATCCGAACCGATCCGTGATCCGAACCGATCCAATCCATTAGTTTTTAGTTTTTGGATATCCATTTGGATTTCGGATCACTTAAAATGGTTTGGTTTGGATCATTTTGATTTCGGTTTGGTTTGGATAATTCTAAACATAAGATCGATCCGATCCAAAACACTGTGAAAACTAAAAACTCTCTTCTTCTCCATCGATAGTGTTTCTTTGCCAAAAAACCACCATCGTTTATTTGTCTTCGTTGTTCATCAATTAACCAGAAATTGATGATCCACTTCTCCCACTATTTTCAACAACACGATGATCCACTCCTCCCACTCCTTTATTGAATTCAAAGAAGACTTGCTGATAAAGAGGATTTCCTCCTCCATATTGAAGTGGGTACCGAATCCCACTAGTTTCAACAAGACTTGCAAGTTCTTCTTGCCAAGATAGTGATGTTGTTGATAATTTTCCATTTCCAACACCAACACCATCGTCGTCCATTACTGCTGCAGACATGATTGATTAATTGATTGAAGAATCCAAACAGAATTTCAAAAGATCAAATGCAGTTTGCAAAGTAGCACTACACTAGTTCTATTAAAACTGTGGACTAACTTGACTGACTTTATATGTATATGAATCTATCGGGAAAAAGAAAGAAAAGCATTGTCGGAAGAAAGAGATTTTCGGTTTGGATCAGTTCGGATCGGATATCCAATAACATCAAATGGATCGGTTTACTATCCAAAGATTATGATCCACTCTATATTGGATCGGATCGGTTTGGATTATAAATATTTTGGATCGGTTTTGGATCAGTGGAAAACCAAACCGAACCGATCCATTGACAGGCCTACTAGTACACAATTGTTTACTGGTCTGTCCTCGTTTTCATCCCCATCTTCTAGATCTGCCACAGCAGCAGCCCAATTTATCCTCTTAAGTCTTGAGCATCAGCTTGCCATACCTCTTAACCGGCTTGCAACCACCTCCAACAACCACCAATGTCATGCGTTCAACTATCACTAAACAGCCACTCAATCGGTTCTCCTGAGCGTTAATATCAACGTTAAAGCGGGTCTGAAGATGCGAAAGATCATTGAGAGCTTTCTCTCTTTCTTCTTGTGGTGCTCTGCTGGTGTGAGCTTCCTCGCAATATTTCTGTCAACATGAGCTTGCTCACGCATGCTCAGCAGCTGCAGTACGGATTTCCATTTCAAGCCTAGTGGGGTCTTGTCGCTTCCGAGCCAAGAACTTTCATGAGATTGTCATCCTGACCTTGGGCTTTGGTGGTTCAATCAAGCCTTGCCTTATCATCTCCAGCCTATCCTTCTTTAGCCAGCCTACGCTGAGCCAAGAACTTTCATGAGATTGCTCATCCTGACCTTGGGCTTTGGTGGTTCAATCAAGCCTTGCCTTATCATCTCCAGCCTATCCTTCTTTAGACAGCCTACGCTGAGTCCACAATTTTTGTTGGTCTTTTTTAGTCCTCTTCAAGGGTTGGGGTGGAGGAGGAGCAGTTTCCGCAGGAGGCTCAATCAGAAGTGGATGCTCTACATAGATTGTGATCTTATCTATTTTCAATTTATCTTCCCTAATGTTCCCTTCAATAACATCACCATGGTTTCCAGAAGGCAACTATGGAACATCCATGAAAAAGCACGTAAATATAGACAAGCATTTAACAGTTCCATATATGCTTAAAGTGGTACATGTCACATTTAATCATCGTATAATCTTAACCACTTACCACCAGTCCACAACTCAACATCAGGAATCGGGTCATTTGGCTTTTCTTCGGTGATGGCCCTCTCAGATACCTCTATCAGGTTTGGGTTGATATCAGGCTCAGCCTTTGCCTTTGCTAGCTGAGTTTGTTTTGTTTTCAATTCCTTTGCTTGATATTCTCCAAATTGAATCTGAAAAGAATAGTATATCACTGACAAATTCTTTCTCTGAAAAAACAACAAAATATAATTCTTGGCAAAACCTTAAACTAGCAGTGATTAATACCTTAAATCTAATTATTTCAGCGTGTTTAGACCATTGCCCTTCTTCTTCAAACTGAAAAGACATCCGTTTGCATCTTAACAATTTTGCGTTGTTTATACCCATTCTTTTGTCATAATGAGGATTTGACTCTGGATCAACTTCCAACTCAGGTTTGAGTATTTGAAAGTGTCTTTTTTCTGTTTATTGATGTTGACCTGTCAGAACAATATTCGAACAACAGTAAGTAAATGGCTTGGACAAACTGTTCACACAATAGGAAACAAGAAACAATTGGCGGAACATTAACAAACAAACCTTTAGAGTGCTAAAGTTTGCTGGCTTGGACACATTGATCATGTTACCATGTTCATCTATATCGTTACCATACTGATATAAACGCAGAACGGGCGCTTGGGACGGGTTTTGGTGAACAGTCACTTCAGTTGGCATCTCGCCAGGAAACATGTTAATGGCAGGACCATAGCCCGGGTCATGACGAAATCCCATTCTTGCTGCAATCTCCTGAGCTCGTTTTACAGCTTTAACGTTGGGTATAGCAGGAGGACCGGTAAGAGCAGGAACACCACTGTCAAATGGTTTGGAAGGTAAAGTAGATGTGCCTGGTAATGAGTGTGCTCCCATGCTTGAGGATGGGACTTTTGACCCCTCCTTATTTGACCCCATCTGAATTTCAGTTTGGAACCTTGTTCAACTACATAACCAAGGAAAATGTCATATGATTTCTGTTCCACACACATTAAATAAGAGCAACATACGAAAATCGAAAACACGAAACAACCAACAAATCTTATTTTTTTATTTAAGCTTTTATGATAATTAAATGTGTATGTCAGTCTGTGCATAATTAATTAATTACAGACAAAAAAGCGAAATGAGAACAACTTACCAGAGGAATCTTTTTAAGCTTTTCTGATAATTCCTTCTGCATTTTTAAGGCTTTCTTAGCTTTTGCAAGAGCATCAAGAGACAGACTTCCATTCTTGCTAGCGGCTGAAGCAGTTGTCCCATGTGTACTGGAATTTCCAGGAACTCTGGTAACACTCTAACTCCCTTATTTTCATTGGTGGTAGAAATTGCCGATACCTTGGCTGGAGGTGGATGACCAGGTTGGACAGAAGACTCAGACACAGCATTGGATGTCATGTTCAGGTCCGACCGAGCAACCTGAAATATAGTATACATACCCTAGTAAGAAACAAAGTTAAAATCTTAAACTAAATTCTTAGGGAAGAAACCTGATGGGGACGACCATGGTCTAAAAAAGGACAACAAGAAGGACAAGAGTCATACAGTTATTTCTTATATAAACAAAACATTAAGAATATACATTAGAAATAAATTACAGAAATTTCAGATAAGATCTTGGTACTCCAAGACAAAACGAATAGAAACCTTATTAAGATAGTTAAATATCTTTATATGTACAAAGTACTCAACCTACTTTGTTCCTCATCTAAATAAACTTTTTATCACCAAGAAAAAACAAAGAGTAAACATATTCTACTGCTAGTTCTGACATTTGTGCCTAAAGAAAGAAAACACTACAGATGGGGGTGAAAGCAGCTACAACCAACTTCATAAAACAGAAGGCTTTTTACTTCATGTCATTCTTCAATAATATTTAAGTTGGTATCCTATATATGTTTAAATCCTAAAACGTATCTTTTCTTTAATGCTTGAAGACATTATTTCAACCTGATGGGAACTGTAGAGTACCAGTTTTTCATCTTTTTTCTTTTTTTATTTAACCAAAAGACTAATGTCACAGTCGACGAAAATCAACTATACTAAGAGTTCAGACATGATTGTTATCTACCTACATCGCAACATTCACATTGTAATATGGTTAATTAGTGAGTTAGGGAAATAGCACCAGATGCAACCATGCCATAGCAACTAGTACTCTGTGTTGAGCAATCTATCGTCTTCACTGCCATAACATAGATCTGCCATAACAACCAAGTCTCTAAGAATCAAATCTACTTCAAAAACTAAATTCAAATCTTGATTAGCCAAATAGTAAGATAAATTGATCTCTAAATGTGATTTCAAAGTTTCACGTTGTCACATTGATCTACTCTAAAAACATTTGGATTGCCTTATACCTTACAACTTCTCCAAGTCTATCAGATTATGCATCTTCAAAGTTCAAACTGAACAAAAATGTTTAGAAGAAGCAGGTAATCTTGTAAATGAAACTTAATGCATTTAAAGATCCCCATAAAGATATAAAATAAAGTATCCTATATTATAACTAACAAAGCCATACATTTGCAGAGTCACATCAACAACCTTCACAACTGTTTATATTCAAATGGAAATTTTGAAACAATCCTACAATGATATCTGTCTGTTTCTCATTTCTAGCAAAACAAACACACATAATCTTCATAACTATGTTCTCCAAACATTTTAATTTGGTGTTCTGTTTTTTATGAGGCTGTTTATATGACACTTAAAAAATTTTTTTCTTTAAAGTAGTCAACACACATTCTTGTTTCGACATAAATAAATTTTTATTTGTTTAACTTGTTTTCAAATAAAATCCTAACTGAAGCACTTGTAAACAATAACATAATCACAAAACCATCTTAACTGAACCAATATCCATCCAATACAACAAATTGAAAAATCAAATGGGAGCAGATTTATATGATTTTACTACCTCTTGAAATGTAAATTTCCAGTTGATGACAAGGTCAAGGGCCAATCCGAAACACACAGCAAGAAGAATATGATGTCGAAATATATCAAGCTCTTTATCATAAGAAGTAACGTTGTTTAACAACATGATGCATCCTCATACGGCAAACACCAAACAAACAATAGCTAAAGAGCTTAAAATGAAGACAATCTTCATCACAGTTTTATAAAATGAGATATAATCAGTAAATTAAATAGATCCAAGTATCTAGCCACAAACACCATCGCATATAACTCTTGTGTCTTGGACGAAATCACTAATTAACTTCAAATAAATTAAGAATTAAACCCTAATTATTGAAATGGAATGAGAAATTTGAAGAAATTACCTGAACATGATGATTTAGTTGCGTAGATTTTGAGTTAAACAACTAAAACGCTGATCAAATCGCCTGCTAATCGGAAGATATTTATGGTTTTTTTGAATTAAATTGGGAAATTTAGACTTAAACCCCCCCAGATAATGGACCTCATTTGATTAAACCCCTATATATTTGAAAATTTTGACTTTGCACCCCCACCGTTTGCATCCGTCTAGTTTTCCATCCAAATTATATCTTTGTTTCCCCAAATACCCCTCCTCATCTTCCCTTGTTAGTGAGACCAAAGAAAAAACATAACCTTTTTTTTAATCTTATCTTACAAGGTAACAACATATTGTTGGTGGTGGTGGTGGTGAAGTCTTCATGTGCAGGTGGTGGTAGTGGTGGTTGAAGAGTTGAAGGGGAAGACAGATCTTGTGAAAGAGGAAATGGTGATGATGTAGTAGGCTATCATTTTCTAATCCTTATTGAATGGATGGTTGAGATGAGAAGATAGATTTATTTATGTTGATGAAAGAAGAAGAAAAAGATCAAGAATGCAAAATACCCAAACTTCAATGGTCACCCACCACCATAGTACAAAATATCGCGATATTTCACGAAATATCGCGATATATATCGTTTTTCAGCAAAACCGATACGATACATTCCCGATAATTACCCTATAAAGTTTCTGTAAAATATCGGTCGATATTTTCCGATATATTCCGATATTTACTGATATTTTCCGATATTTTTTGGAAATATTATTTTTTTGCAAATTTTTTTTTTTGGGAAATAATTTGTTTATTCCATTTTTAGTAGATATTATGTTTTTTAGGTAAATACTATGATAATATACTTCCAAATTTGATTTTATATATATTTTGTATAACAAATTGATATATTAGTCGATATATTTGATGTAAAATATCCACCGATAGATTTCAATATATCCCGATATATCTATTTTTTAGAGATCGATATATTAGTCAATATCGATATTTTGTACTATGCCCACCACTACCACCACCATTACCCACCACCACTAAAGCATGATTTACTTAGAGAATGTTTTTTTTTGTTGATTTCGACCTATAAGTCAAATTGGGGTTTTAATTAAATTAATTTGCAGAAAAATAAGATTTATGTGTAATGTCTTTTTTATTGTAATTTCAAGTTCGAATTTTAGGGCTGTTGGTATCTTTGTTCTGCATCTTTCTCTTCCTTATCTCTTACCCACAACTCACAAGATTGGGAATCGAATTGCAAACTATTATTAATCTCTCAATCAATCATTCTCCTCATCTTCAATAACCCAAACCTAAAATCCAATAATTGAAATCCTTCCTCTCTAACCTCACAAGAACTTTGAATTCAAAAGAACAAAAATCCATAAGAATTGATATGCAAAACTGTTTGATGGAAAGAGAAGAAGACATTGAATGGAAAATTAAGAAGAAAACACCAATTTTAGTACTGAAAAATTATGGGATTTTAGTTGATTAGAAGGAGAAAGGGTATTTGGGGAAGACAAAATGTAGTTAGGATGGAAAACTGGACGGAAGCAAACAGTGGGGTGCAAAGTCAAAAATTTTAAATATGTGGGGGTTTATTCAAATGATGTCCATTATTTGGGGGGTTAAGTCTAATTTTCCCATTAAATTGAGGAGTTTGTTGAAATCACTCGAAAGGATAATTTTTTTTTTTTTTTTTTTTTGAGAGGAGACAGGAGAGAGAAATCGAAAAGAAGAAAGTGTGTTATACAGTACTAGTAATACCCGTGGCGCTGCCACGATTGTCGATTAATTGTATACTGCATAGTAAATTTTAATTTAGATGAATAGATTTTGTTTGTTAGATTAAAAGTTGATGATCATATTTAATAATTTTTATAGAATTTAATTTAGATAATGGTTTTATTTATTTTTTTATTTAAGTGTTATCTAGTGGTGCCAATGATTTATTAGTTAAATTATAAAGGTAGTTAGATGTAAACATGGTTGCTAGTACTATATTTTTATATGATAATAGAACATCAAAAGAATCAAAGTGTGTTAGTAATCTGTGACTTGTTGTATGAATAATTTAAAAATGTTGCAATTCTACATTGTTTGATACTTCATTGTTAATAAATCTAAGTCATTGTGATCCTAATTTATTGGGGTCAAGTTATAAGCTACCAAGTAATAAAAGTGACATAAAAGAAAAATTAAACCATACGATCTTAACTCCAATAAAATATTTAGCCAACCATATAACTCAACCAAATCTTCATCAATTGCCAAACCCCACCCCCTTATTTCGGGGTATTTTTTTTTTTTTTAAAAAAAAAAAAAAAAAAACTTCTTCAATTAGGGATTTGGGGTTTATTCTGGAAAATAAATGAGCAAAAGCTTTTTGTTCGATATGGATACAGTTGCGATAATTTCACCTGTGAAGTTTATACACAATTATATATAAGTAATTTGAAAAGTTTTGTAGAGGTTGTGGTTGAAGAAGAAAAGATATGAGTTTTAGTGATTGAATTATATTTTAATTTTTTAAGTTAAAAAACCATCAGACCATGAATAATTGGTAACCCAATAGTATTATTTATAGTTATCCAATGTAACCATACTACAATTTAAGTAGGTTTGTAAGAAGCATACACTAAAATTTACTTGTCTATTCAAACCGATTATGTTCAGTCAAATTATGGACATCTCCATAAATAAAAAAGTATTGACCCCAAGTTAATTTTGAACTTGAAGTTCCAAGCAATAATCTAGCTCTTCACGGGAACCGATTATGTTCAGTCAAATCTTTGAAACTGTTTATGGACCATGTGTCTTGTATTTCATTGGACTCATGTGATTGAAAGAACTCACAATCAGTCATGTTGTTTGCATTTTCATACCAACAACTAATTTTTCAGATAACCGTACCAGTTACAGTGATTCCCATACCAACAACTAATTTTTTAGATATAGTCAAGCATACCATTCAAAGTCATGTTTCGGTTGGTGAGGATGTTTTATATCTTGAAATCACTCTAACTGAGTATAGGTTCAATTGGAGATAACTTCTTGATGAAACCAAAACATATTGCAGGCATTTTAGTTGGATTGTATATTTTTCAAAAACTATAGATTTCATTTGATACACGGAATATTCCAAGTATTGGATAGTTTTGAACTGGATGGAAAGAGGTATGTTTGGTAATAGTCTTCTGTCAGAATGCGGCTCAAGAGAGCACACCCAAACAAAAAACTGCACTTTTAACACATTTTCACATATCACACCGGATGAGAGTGGAAAGGAAACCTTTTGACATTATCATTTCAAGTTTATATATGTTTGAACTTGAAGTTTGAAGCAATAATCTGGGGACTATTGATCTTGAACTTTTCAAGAATAACAGTAATTTAAGTCGGTCATAAGAGATTACCAGTATAGGGGAGAGTTGTACCGTATTCAGCAAATTGAATATTAGAGAGCGAGTTTTTCAAGGTGGTTTGTGAGAAGGAGGTGAAGAAGCAGATATAGGTTTTGGAGATATAACATGTCACGAAAACTGAAAAATGAGATAACCTAATTGTTATTGATTAAGGTTTAGTGAAAAGATAACCTAATTTTTTGTTATTGATTAAGGTTTAGTGAAGAGAGAAATTAGACAAAAGAGAGGAGAAAGGTTTAGTGAAGAGGAATTAGTCCTTAACTAAGCAACTGATTAAGCTTTAATTTCCATTAATGATTCCTATGACCTGTCATAATTTGGACATCAAGTGGTAGAAAGTTTCTGATTATAAGCTTAAACCAATCTGGTAACTGAAATATTACTTCCTTATACCTCGATAAAACTTATATCCAATAAAGATAAACAGTCTGCAGTCACAAATAAAAATTATGAGCATGGCATATTCTGGTCCAAATAATGATAAAGTGTGATATAAAAATGATAAAACTAACTGAATACACTATATTGATTGATAGCTAATTACAGAATAGGTCAGATAAATTTAGCGTATAAGAAGCCATGAATGTTAGATAGTAAAATTAAGAAAACCCTTGAAGTGACATGAATTTGTGAATTCGTGATACCAGACATGCAACATAGATATCTCAAGTGTAGTTTGGTTGAGTGAAACATAAGTTTTTTGATTGGTCAGGATACATAAATCAAAGTCATTTTTCAGAAAAAAGACACCTCAAAAGCGTTTTATATTGTACTTATTATCTTGAGTTCATAGAATGGCCAAAGAGTATATAAGTCAAATTTTAATGGCCTTCAGAAAATTGAATTAGTGATACTCTATTGCTAATCTAGCTTCTCCCATTACAGTCAGCCAGTAAAATGCACTATGGCTATATACTTTAAAAAAATTTGCAAAAATCTCCCATTGGTCAACTGTTCTACATTAGTGTATTTTTTTTTTATATTCCGTCGTTCTGCTAATCTACTAAACGTGCATTTTCCTAAGATCGACAACTGAACCATTTTCCTCTTGACTGTAGAATGATTCTAGCTCATAATTAATTGTTAGTATATCAGGTATTCAGAATTGGTTTAAGAAATTCAGAAATTGTAAGGTTTAAAAACTTTACGAAGAAAACCTATCTCAGTGAAGATATATTTTTTTAACTAATATAATAATTAAAATCTCAAGAAAACATTTAGGTAATAAATACCACGGAAAATAAAACAAAGCAAGTGCTACAAATAGAATTCACACTATCAATTCACAATTCTCTTTTACCCATCAAACTTTAAATTCACAAATCTATAACTCTTTTTATAATCCAAAGGAAAGAGTGATTTTTTTCTTGGTTTCTTAATCTTTGTTTTTTGCAGGAAGTACATCAATATGTCTAAAATCAAATAACGTTTTTTTATCTTGCTAGTAATAGAATGGGTGATATTGATACTGACGAAGATAGCTCAATTGTGGCTTTATTTTGGAGAATCTATGAGGAAAAGTTTTTTGTTTGATAGGGATCCAATTGAGTATGTTCCATGTATAACAAATAAGGAATAACAAATTCATAAACAAAAAATTCCAGAAACATGTCCACTTTATTCATGAATTAAAATATATAACCGCAGACATCTGGATTTGAAAAGCAACAATATGGTATTGTTCCTATATTCTTGAAAAGCAACAATATGTCCATTGATCATGGATAGAAACTGTTATTTATACAAAAAATAATATGGTAAAAGTAACATGATGAACATAAAAATGCTATGTGCATATGGTGTATCGTCAGCTTTATAAGCTAACAACAATACAAATTTGCGCACCAGAGTGACAGTATCTCATTCAGCAGCAGATCATTAATGTCCCATTTTTACGCCAACTGACAATTTTCAGCAAAATTAAGCAGAAGAATGTATAAGTCAGATCTAAATCTAAAAGATCAATGTTCCACAATCTAATCCAAAAAACTTGCTCAGCTCTCCACGTATTCTACCAAGCTCAAGTCTGATCCAATCTATGATTGCTAGTGTACTAATATTGTCACCTTTGTAGGCCACATATGTACCAGTCATGTGCCTAATACTCATCGATACATGACTACATTCAGCCAGCTCTTGGTCTAACTCGTCCATAATCTGCTCTTAATCTTCTCAATAGTTTGTACAATTCAATGCTTGAATACCATGCAACTATGTATGGCAGTCTCTACAAACTCCAGATTGATCATCGAACGTTAAACCTTAGTAATACAATTTTGAAGACAAATACAAATCTTTCAAGCTTGGTTTCAGTATGGATATTTGTCATGGATTATAAATGGACTGAAAACTCAGCGTACAAAATGATCTAAAACAAAGCAAACAAAACATGATAAATAAATGGACTTTTTATGCAGTAGTAGTGATAATGTGAGAGAGGAGTACTGTAACACCCATGAGTTGGTGTTAGTCCCACATTGCCAAGAAAGTGGTTGTATTGGTAGTATATAGAGCTTAACCATACTCTAACTAATGTCAAGGCCTTTTGGGGTAAACCACATGGGTGGGCCCTGATCCAAAACCCTTTACTGCTGGATATCCGCAGTGACTAAAGGGGGACAATATTGACATTAGCGAGCGGTATGGTGCTCGATGCACCGGGATGAGCGAGGACGAAATCCCGGGGCGTTACAAGTACAACATTGAGTGAATAAGAATGTACAACAGTATATTGAAAAGGAGAGAGGAGTTGCAACTTTAATGTGTTGCATAAATAAATAAAGAAAAAGATGTGCATGGTAGTAACTTAGGTGGGGCAGACATCCATATTGATATTGATCGGGATGAAGATGGTTTAGGAATGGAGAAGGAGAACTCACACATGAAAGCAATGGCATGGGCGGTAGACCTGATAGCTCAAAACATGTACTAACAATTTTAGTACAAATTTTAACCAACACCCATTAGGAGAAACACTCATTAAAGTCTCATTAAGGGAAAAACTCTTAAGTAAGCCTAGTGTTATCGCTGAGCACGACATAAAGGTCTCATAGAAGCTTAAACTAACAGTCATTAACCCAAACTACTAACCAGAGCGATTCTGAATGTAGTACATCAATCAGTTCACACTCTTTTCAGTCTCCATGTCGACAGACAGAATTCCACTAAACTAACAATTTATGTTTTCAACAGTGTGTTGTGGGTGTTCTTCAAGAATGGGTATATGACTTTGAATCCTGGTTTGTTCATCCTTGTACTATACAATAATGTACGGTGGCAATGCTACTCCATTCTGAGCCTCAAATGTGGGATTCTCTCAGAAAGCTGAAATATAATTTGGGCATCAATGGTAGAAAATATGTGATTATTAGCTTAAACCAATCCGACAACTGAAATATCACTTCCTTACACCTTGGTAAAACTTATATCCAATAGAGCTAAACAGTCTGCAGTCACAAATAAAAATTATGAGGATGGCATATTCTTGTCCAAATAATGATGAAAAATTATGAGGATGGCATATTCTTGTCCAATTATTAGATATCTTAGCAATTTTTTTTCATAGCCATACCGTAATACAATATGTCATTTTGTATCTAAATTAGCCACCTGAGTGTATCTAAATTAGTCACCCGAGTACATTTTGCAAACTCTACTCCATCTACTAATTTTTAAATCAGAGTTCAAATAACTATCAATCCAACTTCATCAACAAAACTCATTCTTCAATTAATAATATAGTCACATCTAAGTTAATTAGAATGATCTCTAGAAGATCATTTGATCCCCTTTTTATTTACTTGTCATAAGATTGTGTCCATGCCTAATGGATTTACACCACTGCTCTTTGAAGATGACTTTATTTATATTTAGCCTAAAGATACTATACACTAAAGGATAAGTCATAGACTGGTCAGTGGAATTGGTTATGGTGTCTCCTTTTGTGTTAACGCGATGTGTTTCTACGCTGGAAGATGAGGATGTGTTTCTATGCGATGTCTCAGAAACTACTCTTTCTGGCTTTTAGGAACTGGTTATGCTACAACCATATAGAAGATGAGGACGAATCATATAATTCAAAATTAACACCATAACATCTACCATTATGATCCTGAACACTCCAGTGGTTCAATTGGTGCAAGACTTTCTGCAGATGCAGTTACACTAAAGGATATGGAGACGCACTTGTTCAGCTTGTTGAGAACATAGCCTATGCAGTTGCTGGTTTGGTTATTGCTTTTACGGCAAACTTCAACTTTTAATATTAAATGAATGACGATAGAATATCGGGTGGAGTTTGATCTATATATAAATTGTCGTATATATATTACAATATAATAACCATCGTACATCCATTGTATCTTATGAGCATGGACAACCAAATTACACTAAAGGATATGGAGACGCACTTGTTCAGCTTGTTGGGAACATAGCCTGTGCAATTGCTGGTTTGGTTATTGCTTTTACGGCAAACTGGGCATTGAAGGGGAGGCTAAACCATATGGATTCAGGCACCACATGTATATCTCTCACCTAGCTAATGCCATGTTTTCCTGTAAACAAAGTGTCTAATATGGACAAAGAATTGAAGTCGCTCATTGATTCTTCGGATATTAATATGTAATTTAGTTTTAGTTTAGTAGGCAATGCATATCTGCAAATTGGCATCATCTAGTAGCTAGGGACTATAGTAGTTGACTTGATATATGGATGAACAACCCCACTTTGAGTAGCAAAGAATATGGAGAAAGTTCTAGCATTCTAACACTATTTAATTTATTTTTTTGATGCTCAGATTCTGTAAAAAAAGAAAGAAAGAAAGGCAAGAGTTGATCAGCCAGCTGGAGCAACCTTCTCCTACTTTGGCTTAGCAAAGATGGGTCTTGTAGCTGATCCCTTGTTTGGTCAGGGCTTAACCAGAGGCATAACTTGTGGTGACTCTGGAGCCGTGGCCCCATCCTGCGCAAGAAACTTGGAGTTCTGTAGGCCATTAGTCAGGTCAGTATAAAGAAGTTGTGTCAATGATGGGTTGTAAGGAAATTTGCAGCTGTACATCCGTAATGCAGAGTGCAGACTACATATATTCAATGTATATATGAAAAAAGTCCCCATATACTGATACTATTAGTGGCTCATTTGATAGGATCCTTTCTTTAATTAAATATATATAGAGGAGTATATACTTTTGTTTGAGGTATACGAAAAAGTCCCCATTATATGTACTGATATTATTATTACAGTAAGGTGAAGTTCTTGGAAGGATTGTCGGGTGGAGTATGTTTTGAAACTTAGACATCAACTTTTAATATTAAATGAAAGACGATAGAATATCGGGTGGAGTTCGATCTATATAAATTGTCGTATATATATTACGGCATAATAACCATTGTACATTCATTGTATCTTATGAGCATGGACAACCAAATTATGCAGACGATGTATGAAGAAGCGAGTCAGGTTGCTAATGATGCAGTTGGGAGTATAAGAGGTCCATCCTCAACTCTCTAAAACTTGCTCGGCTCTAACTAAAGAAAGTGTGGTTGTGCAGGGCACCTGTAACTATAAGTATACTAATCAAAGAGGTGCACTCTCTACAACTTGCTCGACCTTAACTAAGAAAAGGGCGGTTCTGCAGGACACAATTACATCCGGTACGTAAATATACAGCAAGCCTCAGGACATAGGATGCAGAAACAATTTGAAGCAAAGCTTGAAGTTATCAAAAATCCATTGCACTTGGAAGTCCTATATATAAAATACACAGTTTGTTGAAGCAAAGCTTGAAGTTATTTCTCTCTATTGAAGCAAAGCACAGTGAAATTCAGATTTTATATATAATGTTTACGACATTCGATTCACTTACTAACCAAAACAGTCATACCCAGATCCTTAAAACTACCGGTATGACTAATCCTGCATTGTTTTACCCACAGATCATTCATACCTGGTTATGACTGCAACCATATAGAGGATGAGGACGAATTTTAGTGCTCTAAATTAGTTTGGGGATTTCAAAAGATGTCCAGAGAATAGAGTAAAACCAATGAAATCAAATACAAATGGACAATGAATCTAGTTCAGCAGGTCAATTTATTCTTAAACCCCTATATATTTGATTAATGGGAATTAAGCGCAAACACTTTAAACAACTAATAGAGTTCACCTTAATCCGATCAAAATGTTTGCTATTGTTGCTGATTGAAGGTGAAAAAGCTTGCTACTGCTGCTGATTGTAGGTGAAAAAGCTGCTAATTCTTCTTCTAAAATCACAAAAAAAGATTGATATTTTTTGGAGAAGGGAGAGAACTTAATCAAAGTAGAAAAGAGAGAGAGTGCTGAAGAGTGGATAGATTGAATTAGAGAGAAGGAGAAACAGAGATATTGGTTTAATGATGAAGCTGAGTGGATCAGTTAAGGGAGAAGAAGCTTGATTTGGTGATTGATTGAAGTCAAGGAAGAAAGAGATTGATTTGGGTTTGGATCGGTTAAGGAAGAAGAAGAAGATTGTTGAAGGTGGTGATTGATTGAAGTCAAGGAAGAAGGAGATTGATTTGGGTTTGGATAGTTTGAGATGGAGGAGAAGAAACAGATAGAGATTTTGGAGAAATAGCACGACTTGTCATTGATTAAGGTTTAGTAAAGACCAAAGAGATTATAATTAATCGCAGTCATACACTCATATATAGCTTATTAATCCTAATCACACTAAATATTAATACTAATCAATTTATACATTAATTCTAGTCACACTAATTTAATCCTAGTCACACTAAATATTAGTCCTAGTCAAATTTGCATCCTTTGCTGGTTATAATTTAGACTAGTAAAACCCGTGGCGCTACCATGATTACCATTAATAATTTGAAGATAGTTATATTAAAAATATTATTCTAACTCAATATTGAGATATTAAAAATTAATATATTAAAACTCTTAAAAATATCTATTCTTCTAAAATAGATAATCATGTGTATTACAGTAATAAAAATAAAAATCATATATTGTATGAAGAAATCAACAACCAATTTCTTTAAGAAATTCTTTAATAAAAAAATTTGTGACAATAATTTACCTCGAAAAAATAATAACATATCAATAAATTGCAGTCTTCATTGTTGTTCTATTGAAATACTACCTTACATAATAATATTTATGATTTTCTCGAAATAATAAAAATAAATTATATCATTGTTGTTGATCTTCCCATTGTTGTTGTAATTCTCTATTTTGACGTTTGACTTATCTTATGTAGTATCTGTATGTTCTTTCCAATGACTGTTTCTTTCTTACTCTTTGTTCATATCTTTTTGTTCTTTTTGGTTTTTCTTCGAAGAATAGCTCCATAACCTCATCTGCTTCTTTGGAGTCAATGACATACGTCAATTTTCTTTTTAACATTTTGAACCTACAAAAAATAATAATAATAATAATAATAATGGTAAGGGTTTGGTTAATTATGCTAACAAGTAATTATGTCTTCAAAGGTAATGACCAAACATGTCAATAGACTTACCTAAATATATGTCTGCAATGGGTGAAAGGAATCAATAGCTAACTTCATTCTTCTTCTTGTAGCATCAATTCGTTGTCTTCATTTGGTATCGACTTTTCATGTTGAAGAATAACTGTAAGAAAAAAAAAATTAAAATATAAACTAAAATTTGAAGTAGAAGTAATATAGCATGAATAATTATTTTTCTTACATTCGACATATTTTTTGTAGAAATTGGATGTTTCCAAACAAAAAGAGGGATTCTTTTTCGACTGGTGTTGGTAATATTTTTCTATATCTTTTGCCATATCCATTGAGGTTGTTTTATTTGCTCTTGGTGGTATTCCTGTTTGGAGAAACTCACATAAAATTGTAATATATTAGTTGAGAAAATCTTGAATTCATAATTGCTATGAAGTTGTTGATGTGTGATAGAAATTCATATAATTAGAATCTTAAATACATATTTCGTATGAAGTATGTGTTACAGTTTAGTTAATATATACCTTTGTTACTCTTTCTATATACTGGATAACCATCTAAATCAAGTGTTGTCTTGTATCCATGCTCATGTTGTTTAGGATAGCTTGATTTGCAGTATTTCTTCACCATAGACGAAGAGTTTTTTTTTGGCTTATAAATTATAATATTAAGGGTATAATAAGCAAAGGTTTAAATGTAGATATAAACATAACAACTATTGTTGAAATTTAAAAATAACCTAGATATGAAAATAACAAATATTGTTGAAATTTAAAAATTACCTCAATCAAATAATCTGCGAACTTGACATTTTCAGTATCATTACTGTTTTTTGGCATATTTTTAACCAAAGTTAAGAGTCTAACACCACTCCACAAATGTGATTTTGTTAGACATGCACGAACAATTTCTTGTCTAGTTTCTTTAGTAATGACAGGGAGAGTCTGTTTGAAGTCACTGCCCAGAACAACTGCAACTCCTCCAAACGGTTCTTTAATTTCACGAATATCCCTTAGTGTACGATCAACAGCTTCCACGCAGAACCTATGTTGCATTGGTACTTCATCCCATATAATCAGTTTCGCTCTCTTGAATAATTCTGCATGGATTGTTTACTTTGTGACTGAACAAACAGAGCCGTCTAGAACTTCAAATGGAATTTTGAATGTAGAATGAGCTGTTCTTCCTCCTGTCGGTAATAAAGATGCAATTCCTGATGAAGCAACCATTATCATAATATGACCTTCACTTCTCAATGTATCTGCTACAGTATTATAGACGAACGTTTTTCCTGTTCCAGCCGGACCATTCGTTCATTCTCAATCTCTCTACTCATTCTTTGTAAATTTGTAATGAAACATTTGTAAATTTCTTTAAAATATAAGTTTATATGTATTGCTATGGCCAATACAATTATACGTACTTTGCATTCCATTCTTTATTCGGCGTTGTGTTTTGTTTTTTGGAATTCCCAACAGAACGTTCTCTCTCTCTTCTTTTTCGTTGACTGGTTTGGTGCCTGCTTAGCCCTTCAAGGTTTTCTTCTTGCATGCATTGCCTTTAGTAAAACAATACTATATTTTAAAACTTTTTCAAACAGTAATAAAATACTCAGTGTTTAAGAAATAAATACTTACTCTGTTTCAATTATCTCTGGCAATGTGGCATCATTATTGTTAGAAACTGTTAGAGGAACATCTTCTTTGCTGCAATGCGTTACAATAGATAATGAAATCCTAAATTTGTTAACAATAAGAAAATCCAGACCCCATTTATATAACCATTTTATTTAAATAATCATAGTAACAGAATATATACTTACTCTTCTTGATTTGTTGCTCGCAATATGGTAGGATTGGTTGGAGGGACATCCTTGTTAATGCGTTGTCTTTTATTGGACAATAAAATCCTATATGTTTGAATAGTAAGGAAGAATTATACTCCATAACAGTAATAAAATACTCAGTGTTTAAAATACTTACTCTGTTTCAATTATCTCTGGCAATGTGCCATCATTATTGTTAGAAACTGTTGGGAGAACATCCTCTTTGCCACATTGCGTTATATTGGATAACGGAATACTAAATATTTTAAGAAAAAAAAAAAATTCAAACTCCACACTCTACTGATATAACACTTTGAATAAATAAACACGTAGTCCTAACAGAATATATACTTACTCTACTTGAGGAACATCCTTGTTGACGCATTGTCTTTTATTGGATAATAAAATCCTATATGTTTGAATAGTAAAGAAGAATTATATTGTGTTTCTATCAATTTTGTCAATATGAACCTATCGAAAATAGAGAAAAGAGTGTAAGTTTTAAATAAAAAATTAACTCACTTTTGTCCTGATCGTTCATTTTCTGTTCGTTTACGTTATGCTATTTGGTAATTGGACAATAACACGATGTTATTTCCTGCACTGGTTTCTCGTGCTACACTTTTGGTTGGTGTTTCGTTGTTGCTGGAATTTAATAAACCCCTACATTTTTGATATTAGTAAATGAGTTGATATCATTATTGATAAGGTAATTCATTTAAAAATGTAGAAATTACTCACTTTTGTTTAGCACGTTCTTTTTCTCTTCGTCTGCGTTGTGCTATCTGAGCTTTAGACAATGACACGATGTTATCTTCTGCAATGGTTTCCCTAAGAAAAAAAAATAGTTATATAACATTACGCAATAATTAGTATTATATATATATATCATAGTATATATAATTATACACTTACTGTTCTACTGTTATGCGGACTCCTAAACATCCATTGTTAGAAGAATTTCCTTTTCCGGTATTCATTCCTGAAATTAAAACCATGAATTGTTGTACGTAAATTACTTAAATCAATAGAGGATTGAATGATAGGAATAATCCATAAATAATCAACAGACTGTAGCTGGTAATATGCTATGCCGGATGTAGGTACAGGAATGTCAATCAAATATAAGAGAGAAATAATCTAAAAAGAGAGTTACACTAAATAAAAAAAATGATGAATATAACAAATTATATTTACCTCAATTAGAAGAAATCCTAATTAGCTGCCGAATTGATAGAAATAGTTGTTGAACAAACCCCAGCCAATTCGAGTTGTGAGGTTGATGAAGAGAAGAGAGGAGAAAAATAGTTTTAGAATTTAATTAATAATTATTTGAGATAAACAGAATTACTTTAGTAGAGCAGATTAAAAATTAAACGACTACAATTACAGAAGTGACACCTTATAACAGGGGACCATATGTCAAAATTTTCTTGCTCTACCCCCACACGAAGCACAATAGACCTAAACTAAGAACCTGAATAAAATTTTAATTTTATATGGCTTATCGGGCCCTATACTAATTCGTAACGAAGTTATCTACACAATCACTCTCTGCCACAATTCCATACACAAAGGTCATTGAAATTTTTCTTTTTAGAGACCAATTCAGTTATCCATTTTCGTAATACTGCTTCAAGACAAAGCAATGGGTAGAGAGTGGCTATTAAGAGGAGAAAATATGTAATCGATTAGAGTGGCCATGACAATCATTAAAACTAATAGTTCAGTTCTATTTTATGAACTGGAATTACTGATGTCCCACATATAGGTATGCAACGAAATAATATAATTTGGATGTGTTGAAATTTAAAGACAGCTTTGGCCTAGAGAGAACACTGGCTGTGTAGGTTGGCCATAGCCAAGATACGTTGGTAGAGGGTAAGGGTTCCATATTTGCTATTTTACATGTAGGTTAGGTACACTGATTAATGCTACATGTAGGTGATAAACTAATTAATTTTTCTGGAGCAACAACAGTTGACCCACATTTCTTTTAGCGCGCAGTGATGCAAGTCTCCTGTATTTCCTTGGGGTTCACTTATGTATGGTAGTATGTTTTAATAAGGAGAGATTTCTATAAAATCCGATCGTTTAATCCAAATCGATCGGAATTTCTCTGCAATTAGTTTGAGATGCAGCAAAGCAACTCTAGACACACATTTGGAGTGTATTTTAGTGATAACTATTAAAGCTTCATTATGCTATAATGTCATGAGATGTTCCTAAGACATTGAAACTTTAAAAGTAATAAGATTGGGATGACAGATGAAGAATTCATTGCGATGGACGGGCATAATTTGACTACAGTGCAAATGCAGGAGTACTTGATGAGAGGGACAAACATGTCTCCCAACCCAAGCTACCTAGCTACACTACATAAATTAAGTGTTGACATGATGATTACTCCATCATTCATTCACTTTGTTTTTCTTCCTTCCTTTCGGTGGTAAAACTGAACCACTGTCAGTATTAATACGATACCGAACCCCCCACCTTAGTCCTACTTATTTTCGTGTTACCTAAACCTACTTTGATTTCGAAACAAAATTGTTGTTGATGATATGATTTGACACTTGGCGATAGATATTGTTCAGAATATTCTGCAACTTAGACACTGTTGCAGTCTCAATCCATCGAGTTCCATTTCTGCACTTTGGTCCCTAAGAACATATAAAATATATAACATAATCTGTATTTGGATTTAATTGGATTAGCAAATGCTTAAACTGAATCCTTATTTACAGTCAATAATTATGATTGTAATACAGGATCAAAACTAATAGTTTAGTTTATATAGAATTGAATTGACTGCAAAATAAGAACAATTGTTGAATTATAAACCATTTAAAGATGTGTGGGAAAACAAAGAACGAAATACAAATATAAACCTTTGTTGTTTGACTGCAACTTGATTGGGTACTTACCGTTGAAGAAGAAGGACGACTAAGAAGAAATTGATGGTGTTGGTCTTGAATTCAAGCAGGTTAAGAACAACCAATGATGCTGCAAAATCCAATCAGAAAAATTCAACGGTTAAAATTTCAAAATCCAAACAGAAAAATTGGGAGAGAAGATTGCAATTTCAGAAGGAGAACGACTGTGATTTAAGAAGAAAGACCTTGAAGGCGTGAACATTGAAAACGAAGAGGATGATGATAACTGACTTGACGATTAAGGTTTTGGGAGTATTAGTCCTAATCAGACTTAATCATAGATATTAATCCTAGTCACACTAAATATTAATCCCAGTCATACAAATTTAATCCTAGTCATACTAAATTTTAGTCCTAGTCAAATTATGCACCCTTTGTAGATTATAATTTAGATTGTAGTCTGTAATAAGATGATGTGGCAGTGTAATCTAATTGATTTGATTTCACCAGGGCTTCAGCGAGCACCTAGGAGGAAATGGTGTAAATGTCTGTATTTCAAAGCTACACAAAGGAACATACACTCTTACATTAAAATCAAAATAATCTATTATACTATATTAAAGCAGAAAATACCCCTAAGAAAATATCTCTTCAATTAGGCTATCAATTAGATTGAAATTGATAGCCTAATTGAAGAGAATTTTGATTAAGTTTGGATATATTTGTAATTACGCAAAAGTGGACCACCATCACAGATATAATTAAGCCCAGTTAGACCATTGGAATAATCAAGCCCAATAAAAAAAATTAAAAGAATACCCAATCCCAAGTATAATCAAGTCCAGCCCATTGGAATAATTTCTTCTTGCAATACAAAATACAACATTAGATCAACTCATCACACTACAAAAATTTAGAGACGAAGTTCAAACCAAAATCAATTTTGAGAAAAAAAAAAATAATTGACTTTCATTATAAAAAAATATAAAATATATTTATATATCAAAAAAATATTAATTTATATATTAGTTGGGCCTTCAATGATTTTTCTAAAATGTATTAATTATCTAATAAATTTAGCGAAATATTAATTTATAAACATATGCCCAAGTTGGGACCAGCCAAAAATATTATTTAAAGGAGATAATTAATTTATCGGGTATTATCTTATCGAGGTTTTATTATATCTTTTCAATTATGCTGAAATTGATAAATTAATTGAAGAGAAATTCATTCAATTTTGGGTATTTTTGTAACTACACAAAATAAATAAATATGGGTCAATATGTAATTTCACATATTAAATACAACAACCTTCATAAGTAACCCTAACTCGAATTCTTTATAAGTAGTAAACCACATTAGCACCACTAAATCTAATACCAGTAATTGACTACCATTGATAAAATGCCCTAACTCGAATTTCTTTCACTTCAACAATTTTAACTTCAATAAGTTTACCAGTAATCTTTTTTTAATAAGTAGCTAAATATATATCCGATGGAAGTAGTGATTTACATTGAAATCACCAGATAATTATTACGTTTGTACAACTTTTCCATCTATTATACTCTATTAAAGCTGAAAATACCCTTAAAAAAATATCTCTTCAATTAGATTGAAATTAATAGCCTAATTGAAGAAAATTTTGATTGAGTTTGGGTATATTTGTAATTACGCAAAAGTGGACCACCATCACAGATATAATCAAGCACAATAAAAAAAATTAAAAGTATACCCAATCCCAAGTATAATCAAGCCCAACCCGTACACAGTTGGACCAAATCACAAGCATAATTAAACCCAGTAAAAAAAATTAAAAGTATACTCAATCCCAAGTATAATCAAGTCCAGCCCGTACAAAAAATACAGTAAAACCTCGATAAATTAATAGCCTTGGAACTAGAGAAAATTATTAATTAAATGAGATATCAATTCATCTATTAATTAATAAATTATTAATTTACATAATTAACAGTATATCTTTTTTTTTTTTAAAGGGGGGAGGGCTAACATGATGAAACTGGACAATCGTTTTATTCTAAAACCCGTTCCACGAAAAGAAGCACTAAAATCGATAATGATATTGGAATAGTTTTTTCATGCAATACAAACTACAACACCAGATTAACTTATCACACTACAAAAATTCAGAGACGAGGATCAAATCAAAATCAATTTTGAAAAAAAACAAGCAACAATTGACTTTTATTATAAAAAAAAATATAAAATATATTTATATATTGAAAAAATATTAATTTATATATTAGTTGGGCATTCAAGGATTTTTCTAAAATGTATTATCTAATAAATTTAGCGAAATATTAATTTATTAACATATGTCCAAGTTGGGACCAGCCAAAAATATTATTTAAAGGAGATAATTAATTTATCGGGTATTATCTTATCGAGGTTTTACTGTATCTCTTCAATTAGGCTGAAATTGATAACTTAATCGAAGAGAAATTCAAAACTCACCAAGATTTACATTGAAATCACCAAATGATTTATTACGTTTATACAACTTCTCCATCTTCCTCTTCACTCAAAGTCTATGTCTGCTTATATGCTTATATTTGATCCATGTATATTTGATGTTTGCTGAAGATCTCTCGACGACACAGAAATCAAAACTCACCAGTATTCTAAGTCAAATGGGCAGCTATGCAAGTTTATTAATAAGATCATTAATAATATTAATATGATATTATTATGGACACATGTCAAACATGTTTGTGATGGTCATTTTCAAGTACATTCTCAATTTGACAAAAAGTATATTTTGCAGGAATATGGAGAACCAGTAATCTATTTCTTTTCCTTGCACTTAGTAGGCATTGACAAAAAGTAAATAAAAATAGAAAATAAACTCCAATAAAAATGATGATATAATCTTCAATACATTTCAATGGTGGGGATACGAAAAGGGACCCAAGTAGCAGTAAGACTTATTTACTGCAATTTCATGAAATCTGAGTTTCCCTTAATTTGTGATCTAATGTACGTAAATGTGTTGCAGATGGGACTATATCAAAAAATATCGTAAGATTCACACAGACATGGATTGTATGGTTGCCTTCCGAAAATGCTTAACTACATGGGCCTAACGGGATCTCTCCGTCACATTACAAGTAAGTCATCTTTATCATCATAATAGTTTGTTAAATATTTCGAATTTTCATGATGTTAACTGTTACAAGCTAACTAAGAGACGCTCGACTGCTAATGGACTACTGTGAAAAGATTGTTTCCCAAAGTGATGAAGCCTAAACAACCGAACCAGACTAAATTCTAATTGAGACTTTGAGACTTGAGAGTACTGCAAAATCCCATTCGCCTAGATATCTTCAAATGTTTTGGGTTTAATTTCCATGTATATATAATAATCATTTAATTTCAATACTAAAAGATTTATAATAATTCTAATTGAAATCATACCAGATCATAGACTTTTGAAACGGGCTAAACAAAATATTACAAGTTACATAAAACCCCCCAAAAAAACTCTAAAATAATCAGATATGCCCGTGCATTGCACGGGCCTAAGGACTAGTAAATAATATGAGCGTGGTGTATCGGACAAAAATTCTTTCAAACAGTGGTCAATAAATGTGGACCCCATACACTACCTCACTGGCCCACTCACACAATTTCTCTCTCTCTCTCTGTGTATTTGTGTAATGTTTTTAGAGTAGCCTGTCCTGTGCAATTCATGCAAGTCTCTACAGACAATAGCCAACCAGAGAGACGCTAATAGTACGGCAATAAACTGGTGAAGTTTAGTAATCAACACACCCACGGCGCAAGTTAGCTTTTTCTCAGAACTTTAAAAGAAAGAGAAAGAAGAAGAGAGAGAGAGAGAGAGAGAGGAAGCAATACCAACTAATAAGTCCTTGTTACTGATTTGTATATGATGCTTGAGTCTCCGGCCGGCAATTAATAGCAAATTTCTTCCTTTTAAGCTCTCTCTCAGCAGTTTCCTCTACACCTTCTTTTACCCACTTCTTCTTTTTAGTTGCTTTACACCACAACACAATGTTGCTATCATGATGCCTTGTTCATAATTTGTAACCAAAGTAAGTACTTCTTTTCATATTATTCATCATACCCATTTCGTTATTTTGATGTTCATCTTGTATTTTGGTTTGGGTTTTAAGATTAAGAACATTGAAGTTCTAGTGGGGTTTTTGGTTTTGTGAAAAAAGATAAAGCGGTTTTGGGGTTTGGGTTTGTTTTTCAATAATACAAGCTAGCTATTTGGTCACTGAAAGTGGGGTTGTGTTTTTGTTTAAAGTTATTAGATGCGATTGCTTCAAACATCTTTCTATGTTGGTTTTATTCTAATTTTTTTCTTAATCTGGGGTATATGTTTTAGTTGTAGAGTATACTCTGTTTCAACATCTGGTCGGATTTCTAATGATATATTGGTTTTTAGATCAGTATCTTCAAATGGGGTTTCTATTTCTCTGATGAGGGTTTTGCCTTATTTGTGTTTTATTTTGGCCAATAATGGTGAAATGCCCATTATCTGTTTAGGGTTTTGTTTATGTTTAGAGTTGAGTGATGGGGTTTTGGTTGAACCCACTGTAATGCTAGTTGGATTCTTGTTTTGATTAAAAAGTTGTTAGAATATATATCTCTGTTTGAGAAGGTTCACTTGGGAATATTTAATAATTTTGATTCTTCAGTCCTTAATCAAAGGGGGTAGTTTAATTTCGATACACTATGCTCGCTCGAGTGTGGGTAGGAAATTTTGTTTTAATGGTTTTGTTTTTGTTGTTCATTTTCTTTTTCATTAAGATTGTTTCAACTAAGTATCTCAGCGTATATGACCTTAGGAACTTTGTTGATGTTTTGGTTTACTTTACATAAATATTTCAAGTTCCAAATTGATTTTTTACTTCTTTGATTGCATTTGTAGTGGGTTTTGTTTTGGTTTTATTTTGAATATGTGACTTGATTGTGTTTATAATCCTACAAATTTTCTTGTTTGCTGTTCTTTAGGGTGTGGAGACAAATGTGTTCTTTAGGATGTAAGAAGGGTTTTTGCTTCACACTCAAAGGCACATGCTAGGAGCTGACATGAACCTTAGATTTGGGGTCCCTAGATGCCCCAAGGAGCGTACCTAGGTGCTGCCTCTATAGCCGTATTAAACTTTCTCACTTATGTTCATATCTTCCTTCCCCATAGCACTCTTCTTCTTCTTTTCTGCAACCGACATCATTTATGGCTTCTTGAAATACATTTTCTATGTTTAATTCATAATTCATTACTAGCATACTTTAAGCTGAGACTCATATTAATTCTCAGGATGTGCTTGTTGGGAAATGCAATGTTGTCTGCACATCAAAGGATGAGAGAAATCCACAACCTTCTGCAGAAGAACTGAAAAGGGCTCATTATATCTTTCGTCGTACCTTTGATGTTGGGAAATTCAGAATTTCTGACAAGATTGATGATTCAGTAGCTGGGACAAAAAGTATATAATCTTTCTTTATCATTTTTTTTCCTATTTACATTTGTTGCGATTGTCACCTGGCTGCTCAAATTTTATGTGCCTTATTCAGTTTATCATGTGTATGTGGCAGTTACGGACATCTTCAACAAGAAGAGAAGTCTACAGTCCTCCAATGCTCCTAAGCTCCCATCAAATGCTAGTTGTATAGCAGACCCAGTGGGCTTAGGGAAAGAGCAAACATTGTTTAAGAACACTACAGGGTCCAAGGGGTTCAAGGCTGATAACAACAGATTTCATCCAAATTCAAAGGGAGATTCCAACAATTTATTTGCATCATCAATTAATGCTTCCAGGAAATATGGCAGTCTTCATGATTTATCTATACCTATAAAGGCAAATGTCGCTCAGTTTGAAAGTAAGAGTAATGCCTATGGGGTACAGAAGTCAGGATGTTGTTCCAGCAATGTTAAAACAGAGCCTTATGGAGCTGATGTAAGATCATCTGAATATAATAGAAAAACACGGGAAGAACATTATGTGGAGGACAGGAAGAAGATCAAACATGACGAGAAGACCACTAATACTTCTGATAGAGAAGGTGCAGAATCTACAAAGGGGAAGGGTATCAACAAACCTAGAAACCAAATGGTAATTTTACCCCCCCTGCCCCTTCTATCTGGAGTGCACACTTTTAAGTAAGAGATATGTCTTGTTTCGTCCTTTTTTTTCAAACAGTGAACTAACTGGAGTTGATTCTTTAACACTGATCCTCCCGCTCCTTGATTGAAATTTTGGCAAAGCTTGTTGTACTTGCAGAGGACCATGTATAAAAAATTTTGAAAATTTAATTTGCTTAAATGTGTTTTTTTTGATAATTTAAATTGCCCAAATGTGTCCATCTTTCCCTTGTGTTTAATCTTCATATACTGTATACTGAATCTTCCTATTTTCATGCTTTTCATATTCACGGGACAGAAGAAAATGGTTCAATATTGTAAGTGGACATTTCTATTAGTCACCATTTTATACTTCATCGTTGTATTGCCTCACTTTTGCATCCCCCACCCCACTCTCTATGCTGATTTTCTTATTTTTTCTTCTTACATATTTACAGGACAAAGGGAAATCGCTTGATATTGTAAGTGGTCATTTGTATTGCTACTGTAACTATTGTTGTATTGTCTTGCATATAGTTCGATTCTTATGTCAAGAAATAGATTCTATCGTCCATTAGGGGGATAATAAGAATTCAATACCTTGATACGTGGTATAAGGATATTGTAAAAAAGAATTTTAGGGTGCAGAACGATAGATCTTCTCTGATTAACATCATAAATGACTTATGCATGATAGAGACCACTAAACATTACATACTACAGAGTAGTTACCAGGAAGAAAAAGAAGAGCAAGGTAGGGGTGTTTTTTTTGGAATTTCTAAAAAGTGTGCAATTACAATGGGTTCATGGTCGATATTAACCTCCTCTTTCTCCCTCTCCCTCTGTGCACTCCCTAACCCATGGAAAGTTTTTGTTGGATGCCAATCATTAAGCAAGTTTGAGTGACCTTTGAGGTGAAAGTTATGTTTACATGTGTTAAATCACATTCTCACCCTATAAATATTATTTTCAGCCATTGGAGGACAGACTTCGGACTGCTTGGAGGAATGAAACACCTGTCCTCTTCAAAAATTTGCTCCCATCCTACACATCAGAAGATATAAAGGTATTTGTTCCACTCTCGGTTATGTCTTTAATCTAAGAATATGGTTTTAAGCATGTAGAACTTTTTATTATATTTTTTAGGGAAGTTATTTAATGACTGCACCTTATAAAAGTTGTTTTTGAATGCCCACGTTTTGGTAATTTTTTTGGCTTAATACCTAGAGTACCTTTATGTCACGTCAACAAACGTTTTCGTAAGATTGCCTTTAGATTTTTAATGATTTGTCAAATGCCACCACAACATTAATATGGATTAAATTTTAATCGTAGATCTATAATTCCCAAATCTCAAGGAATATTAAAGGCCACCCTTAACCTTCATCTCTTTGGCATCTTTGTCATAAACATTGAGGCCGGATACCCTCACTTCTGCTACTAGTTCAGTGTTACTCCTCACATTGCAGATAATCTTCTTGAAGAAGAAAAAGACCTAATATCTTGAGCATATAAGGCGGTGGTCAGTTGACAGGAGACCTAATATCTTAAGGTGACAAAGAGGAATTGGGTTCATTAAAATGATGTTTAGTATGATTTGAGGTTTCAACTAAGCAACCGTTATTGACATTGAAAAGAAATAAATATAAGGGACTTGTGGATTCCTTGTATTAAATTTGGAAACAGGATCATTGCTAGAAAAATAGACAATATCTGAGTAACAATTATAAAACAATAGATGAATAAAAATAGATAAAACAATAAATTCACATTAGACTGCTTAAAGTGCATATAGAAAAACCAATATAAAATTACAAGCTACCTTAAGTAATTTACTTTATTTATTGTGTTAAATCAGAATGAAACCCAGAGTCTAACATCATCATTGCCGAAGGATAAATCTGAAACTAGGCTTGAAGGATATCATGTATTGTTGTGCCCTTAGCATCCCTGTTGCTTCTGTGTCACTAGGGCTGGGTATGGTTCGGTTTGGTTCGGTTTTGACTAAAACTGAAGCCAGCATACTAATTTTTTTCTAATATACAAAACCGAAATCGAACCAATTTAATTAATAAACCGAACCGAACCGAAATATTTGTATATAAACCAAAACCAAACCAAACACATATAACTGTTCGGTTAACCAAAAAAACCGAACCAATTTTTTTTTTTTTTTTTTTTTGGTTAAAAACAAATTATTATTATTTTATTTTTTTTTAAAAAAAAAAACCCAAAACAAAGTGGGTGGGGTTTAACGGACCCCTACCTGTTAATTAAAATTTTCAATAAATAGAGAGGGGGGCATTGGGACCGAACCAAACATGTTGTTATATACTGTATACACATTTCAAACCAAAAATGAAAATATATATATATATATAGTTGAAGAACATTGATTGATTGTCTTGAATAGAGTATAGTTGATGTCTTGATTAAATGATTTGAAGTAGAAGCGAAAAGCGTGTAGTAGTGAAGAAAAAAGGATGAAGATGAAGAAACAAGAAAGAATACGTGAAAGTTAGCCATAAGTCCCTTGGAATTTCGTCAATAGTGGGCTAGACTCTAGAGTGTTGGTTTGGTATTAGTGGGTTGGACTCTATAGTGTTGGCTTGTTATTAGTGGGTTGGATAATTGAATGGGAGATACATGTTCGGTTCGATTTTAACGTGTTTAAGAAATTTGAAACCGAAGCCAAACATGTTACTTCGGTTTTGAATAAAAATAAAACCGAAACCAAACACTTTAAACACCCTAACACCTTCTAACATGTTCGGTTCGGTTGTATTCGGTTCGGTTTGTCGGTTTTAGTGTTAATTTGCCCAGCCCTATGTGTCACCAGATTAGTCATATAACTTTATGATTTTTTTCTCTTTGGTCCACGCAATCAGCCATGTCTCCTCCACGTGACAAGGGGACAAGCCTCTAGGCATGAGATTGGGCCACATGCTAACCACAAACATGTTGAACTATATGTAATAAATTAAATCCCTACAACGTCAACAACCCGCAACCTAGATATTCGTGAGAACACCTATTTTGCAATACATGATCCGTTTGTCAATGATGTCAAAGATTACCAAACAATAAACAATAGTATAAGAAGAATAAAACAATAAAGAACAATAACACCAAAATATACGTGGTTCGGCAATGCCTACCTCCACGGGGAACAATGAGAAGATTTCACTATAAGAAAAGAAACACCGATTACAATAATCTCCCTAGTATCTTTCTCAAGATCTTAATCTCTCACCTTAAACCCAATACACCCTTGGCTCCCAAAGTTCTGTCTCACTTACTCTATCTATCTCAATTTTTCTATTGTTTTCTACCCTCTTGTCTTGTCTTGTTGTCTTGTCTTACAAATACCAAGTTACTTGGGTATTTATAGCCCATGGATAGAAATCAAATCCATATAGAATTACTTATTCAAAATAGAGATAAATAGGAAACCGAGTCCAAATAAAACTCCTGCACATATATGGTTTCCTTAACCAATATAGGAAACTGATCTTATGGATCACACCTCTTATAAGGTATGATTCTGTGCACTCAACTATTGCGAGCCAATATATAACAATCTCCACCTTGGCGAGTCATCAACCAAAAACAAGATCATTGCAGCTTGAATTTCTTCAAGCACCGTCACATTGGCAAGAATCATCTTGCTTCAACACACCTCAAGTGAGGAGGTGCTCCACCCAATCTTTAGCATGTAGAAAGATTGAGCAAGTTCAAACAATGTCTGAACTTCTCAACTGAAACCAGCTTAGTAAGACAATCTGAAGCATTCTCATCTGTGTGAACCTTCTCTACTGTAATTTCACCTGAGTACAACCAATCCCGAATCCGATGATAGCGAATATCAATATGTTTCGTTCTTGCATGAAACATTTGATTCCTTCGCAAGGTAAATAACACTTTGACTATCACATCTTATCATCATAGAACTTTGAACTAACCCAAATGTGCTTACTAATCCCTTCAGCCAAATAGCTTCCTTGCAAGCTTCTGTTACCGCCATATACTCCGCCTCAGTAGTAGATAAAGCAGTAAACGTTTGGAGCATTGATCTCCAACTAACCGGTCCTCCACCATAAATGAAGACTTACCCTGTGGTGGATCTTTGCTAATCTAAATCTCCTGCATAATCAACATCCACATAACCCGAAACACATGTTTTCCCTTGTTGTCTTTCAAACAAGATTCCCAACGTCTTAGTGCCCTTCAGATACTTGAGAATCCATGTCACAGCTTTCCAGTGTGGTTTTCCCGGATTCGCCATGTATCCCGATACTATACTTAGTGCTTGAGCTAAATCATGTCTTGTGCATACCATTGAGTACATGAGACATCCTGGTGCGCTTGCATACGACTTCTTCTTCATCTCTTCCACTTCATCATCTGTGGAAGGACATTGACTTTTGTTTAAAACAAAACTGTTGTTCAAAGGAGTTGACACAGAATCTGCATCAATCGAATTGAAGCGCTCAAGTACCTTTTGAATGTACTTAACTTGTGACAGCCATATCTTTCCAGCTTTCCTGTCTCTTCTTAACAATCATAGTCACATCTTCTATACCCAATGTTCAGCATATAAGAGTCGAAACGTTTGTTCCCCTGCCTTGAAGATTGCTTGAGCCCGTAAAGAGACTTCTTCAACCTACAAACCAGATTTTCCTTACCAGCTTCAACAAAACCCTGAGGTTGAGCCATGTAGATGACTTCCTCTAATTCACCATGAAGAAAAGCAGTTTTGACATCTAACAGCTCAAGCTTCATATCCTGCTAAGCAACCAGTGATAGTAACACTCTAATAGAAGTATGTTTCACTACCGGAGAGAAAATTTTATCATAATCAACTCCTTCCTTCTGTGAGTACCCCTTCGCCACCCAACGTGCTTTGAACTTTGGTGGTTCTTTCTCATTCATTCCTTCTTCCTGTAAACCCACTTACAGCCAACAATTTTTCTTTCTGCAGGTTTAGGAACCAACTCCCAAATGGAGTTCTTGTATAGAGATTCCATCTCTTCAGCCATAGCTTTAATCCACTCTTCTCTTTCGTTACTTTCAACTGTTTCACGATAAAAAGTAGGATCACCTTCACTAATGTTTAAAGCATAATGAACTTCTTCCTCAAACCCAAGTCTAATAGGTGCTTTGACTTGTCTTTGGCCCCGGTTCTTTGCTATGTTGTAAGGTTGTTGCTTATCTTTATTAGATTCAACCTCCTTTTCATACTGTTATTGTTTTGGCACATCCTCTTCAACCCCTACATCTAACTCCTCCACCTGAATAGGAGTCTCCCTGTTGGATACCTTGGTAAGAGGAGATATCTCTGTAGTTGCTTTAGTGTTTTTCTCACCATTCTTCATGTCTTGATTCATAGGCATAGTCTTCTCATCAAACACAACATCTCTACTAAGGATTTTCTTTCGGTTCACTGGATCCCATAATTTATAAACCTTCACTCCCTTCTTGAAGCCGATGAAAATGCATTCATGAGATTTGGGTTTAAGTTTCGTTCTCTCATCACTAGGAATAAGAGCATATGCACTACATCCAAATACCTTCAAAGTAGAGTAGTCTACCGGTTTACCTGACCATACATCTTCTGCACATCTGAAATCAAGCATCTTTGATGGTGAACAATTAACCAAGTGACAAGCATGGTTAAGTGACTGCCCAAAACATCTCTGGCAGACCTGCATGAAACCTCATGCACACCTCTTTATTCATAAGAGTTCTATTCATCCTTTCTGCAGCTCCATTCTGTTGGGGATTCTTTTTCACGGTAAAATACCTTACAATACCTTCATCTTTGCAATACTGTAGAAACTTCCTATCCTTATATCCACCGCTATTGTTAGTTCTTAGATACTTGATTTTTCTGTCTGTTTGATTCTCTATCTCTGCCTTCCACTCCTTAAATTAAGTGAAAACTTCGGATTTCTCCTTCATAAAGTAGACCCAAACTTTTCTCGAAAAATCATCCATGAAAGTGACAAAGTAGCGAGCTCCACCTTTTGATTGAGTAGGTGAAGGCCCCCACACATCTGAGTGAATATAGTTAAGTACTTCTGTACTTCTATTCTTTGTATCTGCAGCTTTGAAGAGTACTTTAGATTGTTTTTCCATAATACAATACTTGCAGAACTCAAGTTTACACTTTTCTACACCCTTCAACAATTGTCATTTGTGTAGTTCTTCTATGGCTCTTTCACTCATATGCCCTAGTCTCAAGTGCCAAAACTGAGTGTGATCTTCTTGTGTAGAAACTGCAGCTCCACCAATTACTGTATTTCTCAAAAGCTTGTACAAATTGTTAAAAAGTCTTATTCCTCTCATAACGACAAGTGAACCCTTTGAGACTATGAGATTCCCATCTTTGGATTTGTATGTGTACCCATTTTTATCCAAATAACCCAAGGAAATAAGATTTTTTTTCTTTGTGCAGGAACGTATTTCACGTTACCCAGAGTCCTAACAATTCCATCATGCATCTTCAACTTTACCGTACCGATTCCACAAACTTTACAACTGGAATTATTCCCAATAAAAACTACGTCGCCTTTTCTTTTCTCATACGTGTCAAACTAGTCTTCGTTTGAACACATATTATAAGAAACACCACAATCTAAAATCCAAGGCGAAGAAATATCATTACCTGAAGAAGTCGCCAAAATTTCTCCGTTGCTATCATCTGTAACAACGCTGCCTGAATTTGAATTTTCGGCGTTCTTCTTCTTTTCATTATATTTCTTACAATCTCGTTTCCAGTGGTTTGTCGCACCACATTCAAAGCAACATTCTTTATCCCTGGATTTAGATCTGCCCCTGCCTTTTGATTTGCTACTTCTCTTATTTGCTCGGCCCCTCATTGGAATTCTTGACATATAGTCCTTTTGCTTGAGAGTCTTCACCTGTGTTCTTATTCATCTTCACATGAGAGATTATATCTTGAACAACTTCATCATACTTTAAAGTATCTTTGCCGAACATCAATGTGGTCCTGAAGTGCTTGAAAGATGGAGGCAAAGATCTGAGCAGGTACAGAGACTTGTCTTCATCGTCATACTTCACATCCACCCGTAGCAAATTTGTGATACACTTATTAAACACGTTTAGATGTTCCATAAGATCACCACCTTCTTCCATCCGAAGATTTAAGAGTTCATCTTTCAAAAAACGTTTATTGGATAAAGACTTACCTATATACAACTTCTCGAGCTTTTCCCATGTTCCTTTGTCCTTAGTTCCCTCTATCACATTAAACATCACCTCGTTCGAGATATGTAGTTCGATGGAACTCATGGCTTTGAGATCTGCTTTGTTCCACTCATCATCTGACATGTCTTTTGGCTTCTTGTCTTTCCCGTCAAGAACCACATGAAGATCTTGTTGGATCAAAACGTTTCTCATCTTCCTTTGCCATAGTGTAAAGTTATCTCTACCGTCAAACGGTTTAATCTCAACTTTTACACCTCCGCCAAGATTAATAACCGATGGTTTCTTACCATCACTATTCGGAGGAACACCTGTAGTATCTGTCATATTTGAGAAAACCTTAAATCCAACCTAAGCTCTGATACCACTTGTTGAACTATATGTAATGATTAATTAAATCCCTACAACGTCAACAACCCGCAACCTAGATATTCGTGAGAACACCTCCTTTGCAATATAGGATCCGTTTGTTAATGATGTCAAAGATTATCAAACAATAAACAATAGTATAGGAAGAATAAAACAATAAGGAACAATAACACCAAAATATACGTGGTTCGGCAATGCCTACTTCCACGATGAGAAGATTTCACTATAAGAAAAGAAACACTGATTACAATAATCTCCCTAGTATCTTTCTCAAGATTTTAATCTCTCACCTTAAACCCAATACATCCTTGGCTCCCAAAGTTCTCTCTCACTTACTCTATCTATCTCTATGTTTCTATTGTTTTCTACCCTCTTGTCTTGTCTTGTTGTCTTGTCTTACAAATACCACGTTACTTGGGTCTTTATAGCCCATGGATAGAAATTAAATCTATATAGAATTACTTATTCAAAATAGAGATAAATAGGAAACCGAGTCCAAATAGAACTCCGACACATATATGGTTTCCTTAACCAATATAGGAAACTGATTTTATGGATTACACCTCTTATAAGGTATGATCCTGTGCACCCAACTATTGCGAGCCAATATACAACAATCTCCACCTTGGCGAGTCATCGACCAAAAACAAGATCATTGCAGCTTGAATTTCTTCAAGCACTGTCACATTGGCAAGAATCCTCTTGCCTCAATATACCTTAAGTGAGGAGGTTCTCCACCCAATCTTTAGTCACCACTATTCCGTCGATATTGTCCCCACCTTAGTGACCACTAAGCCCAAGGCCATATCCATGGTGTGGGGTTTTCCCTATGGGTTTCACTTACGCAAAAGGCCTCGACAATAGTGGATACCAGACCATTACTTATAAACCCCTTAGAGATCTGCTATGACTCGGATGTGGGACTATTTCGTCCACACACCTAACAATACAAACCCTGAAGGGTAGTTCACCTTGGAGATAATAACGTAAGAATTACACAAATAAAAACCTCGAAACTCATTGAAACGCAATCTGACATTACATTAAGTTCAATACACAAAATTGCTCTAATAGAAGGAAACAAACAACGTTTGGCTAGAGTGTTAGACAGTTGTGAATGTGAGAAGATGTTAGAAACCAGTATCTCTAAAAGCTCGAACTAGTAGAGGGGGGCAACGACAATGTATATCAACTGGATCAAACAGTACGCCAACCCTTGAATCCAAAGATGGGGGTGGACCCCTTTTATTTGCCACTCCCTTCCAGGGAAATCATGGGATGCACACACAGTTAATCCCACACATAACCACACTGGGAAGTGGACTCACGGATAGACGCAAAGATCATTGCAATGGTGAGAGAACAAGTTATTGAAGTTAGGTTTACTATTAGAGATTTAGTTTGCATTTGGGCTTATTCGATCTTGGACTTTTGGCGTTTACGTTTATTGGAGTACTTTTATTTCATAAAACAGTCTAGACCTATAGGTTGACTAATCGAACGGAATAGTCATCCGCATAGCCCAACAATCCTTGTAACCCATATCTTTACTGATTAGATTCCTAGGCAAGTTAGTGGGGGCACCGCCTAATGCCAACATTTAGTGAATTCCTTGAACTTACTTTTATTTCATACAACAGTCTAGACCGCTAGGTTGACTAATCGTACGGAATAATCATCCACATAGCCCAACAACCAGTGTAACCCATATCTTTACTGATTAGATGCTTGGGCAAGTCAGTGGAGGCAACGACTAATGCCAACATTTAGTGAATTCCTTGAATTTTGTATTCTAGATGGAGCTCTAAATTTATCAAAAAACGTGTAATGGCATGGTAAAGAGTTTGTTTCATCTCAAAGTGCCTGGAAACCTAAAACATATTGATCTTGGTATACGACACTTAAAATTTTCTTTAAAGTAGTCAACACACATTCTTCTTTTGACATAAATAAATAAATAGGATTTGAAGAAGCTTGGCTTGTTGCTACTGTAAATCCGGTAATTTTGCTTACATGTTCTTCTTAATGTTGTGTATGAAAATTTTATTTGACTATCTTTTGAAATGTCTGTTTCTTGTAACTTTTATAAATTTATTTTTAAATTCTCTTCAAACTCATCCATGACTTCACTATTCCAGGATTCACATGGTACAATCAACCTAGCTTTCCGGGTTAGAGGTGGGATATTCTTTGGAGTTGATTCTCGGAGTACCAACACCATAACTAATCTAGAAACTCATGACAAGAGATTAAAGTACCATCCATATAATGACCGATTATATTCCACTAGGTGTGGAACATTAAAATATTCTCGGTATTTGCTTAGCCACTTGAGGCAAAAATACACAGAGGTATAATATTAAACTTTTTGGTAGATATTAGTTTTATAAATTTTTTTTCTTATATTTCGTTAATAATAATCTAGATTAGCAAATTTTTTTGCAGGAATCTTCCCCTACTCCTCAATGGTTGGCTGATCGTGCATTTCATTATTTAGAAAAAGAACTACGAACACGAGAAAAATTTACCACTAGCACATTGATAGTCGGATACGAGGAAAAGGTATTTCTTACCTTAAATTAAGCTTATTAAACATTGCATTTTTTGAACTTGTGCATAATGATATATTGTAACAATGAAGCATTCAAACATTATATGACAATATACTCGATATATCACGACATGTTCAATATATCGGATAACAAATATGTCCTTATTTATATTTTTATATCTTACCGGAAGTTAAACTACTTAGTTATAATTAAATCTACTAACTTGCCCATATTGATTAGACACAGTTCATTCACGTATATCATATGATAAAGAAATTTTGATAGAAAAATAGATATTGTCCACCTTCATTCCAAAGTAGAGAAAAAAAAAGTCGAATATTCCCATATTGCCATCTTAAGTTTCATATAAGGAGTACAATAAGATCGAATAGACGAATATCGTTTACCTTCATTGTAAAACCAATACATGTAATTCAATCGTAAAAAAAAAAACTCTACAACCAAAACAACTAACGCAAATAACTACAATAACCCATTTGAAAACAACAAAAGTAATCCATTTCTAAAACAAAAATTTCTTAAAGATAAGGGTGGAAGGATGAATAACTAGTAAAGGTTATTACCACAAATTTTAATGGGGGCATAAAGCTCAAGTTGTGACGCCCCCAAAATCCAATCCTAGTTGATCAGGCTAAGACCAGACTCCAGAGTCGTAATGTTCTCCATATGTCCACCATGGACCGTAGGTTCACACTACTGCCACGTGACACCAAGCTCCAAATCCAATATCCATGTAAGGACAGAATAATAAAAGATAATACGAACAGAATTCGAACGAAACAACAGCGGAAGATTTATTTCAAAACCAAACTCTGTATTTATATAAATACAAGGATTGAACTGAAAGAAAAACACAACTGAAATGATAACATACTGTGTCTGCCCCAAGGGCTATACTGATAACAAAAGACTAACTACAACTTAGAGCACCTGCTTAGCTAACTATCTCCAACTAGATCCTCTTCGCACGCTCCGAGAATCGCATTACCTGTTTCCTGGAAGGAAGGGAAAAAGGAGCGATTAAACGCTAGCAAGTTACACAACTTGATATCCGATCTTGATCCCAGGGACGGAATCGGCGCACCCAATAAAATATAGCAATACAATACATGTATCAATTATAATCATTATATCAATTCCAGCAACTCGAATCAATAAACAATCTAATCATCACACACACGGCATAAAGCCCATCCATCTGATATCAAATCATCTGGTACCGCAGTACCCCAGCCATGCATCTGTATGCGACACCGAGCAATACTCTCCGCAGGCTCATAAGGTTGGTGACATAGCACCACTGAGTGTACTTCTGTATGCGACACCGAGCAATACTCTCCGTACACTCTAGGGACGTCTCCCCAAATTCAGACTGTTCAAAACAGTCTCTGGCTCGAAAGCCCTTTCACACAAATCAATCCATACATTCAATTTAAATGCATCTTAACTATCAATACGCATAAATTTCAAAATATGCAATCTCACCTTTGGCATGAAAATTATACATGAATAATATCACCAATAATTTAATAATTCATTGCAGCGTCAACTTGGATTTATGACAATCAATATCATGTTAGAATCAAATAAACACACTAACATGCTTTCCTATCAATTTTCCAACAATAACCGAGATTATAGCAATTTCATGAAATCAAAATCAAACAAATTCAATTAATACGCATAACCGAAATTGTAGCAATTTCATGAAATCAAAATCAAACAATACCATACTCTTACACCCACTAACCTCATCTATCTCCTAAAAACAAAAGAAGATATCAAATAATGTAACTTACCTCGCTTCGCGAAGAAAACACTACAACAACGAGCTATTAGCGAGAAATTCGCAAATTAGAGATGCCAAGTATCGAAATCTTTAACTTATAAATAGTTTTCTTCTTCTGATAGATCTCTACAACTTTCTTTTTCAAAATTGAACTATATAGTGTGAACACTACCAAAAGCAGGTTATTTTCTTTCTCATTTACTATATAGAGCAAATAGATCAGAACAGTTATATATCCTTATCAAGTTAAGTCGGTTCAAATTCCTTAACATAAGTCGGTTCTTCTTTCTAATGTGAACAGGTTTGGTCTTGAGTGTGAACAGGTGTGAACAGGTTTTGGTTTAAATTAATTAAACAGTGAACAGTGTGCTGCCACCTAATGTTACAGGTATTACAATCTACCCCCCTTAAATAGGAATCTCTTCCTCGAGATTCATACGTACCTTATCGAAATATCATCACCGCCTAATCCCAACAAAGATGCATCAGTATAAACCACGAAAGGTATATTAGTACGAGGTAACATCAGTACTGGAGCAGAAGTAAGCCTCTGCTTCAACTCCTCAAAAGCAAGCTGGCAATCTCTGTTCCAATTGAAAAGAACATCCTTCTTCGTCAAATGGGTCAAAGCTGTGGCAATCTTGGAAAACCCCTGAATGAAACGACGATAATACCCAGCAAGTCCAAGAAAACTACGTATCTCCTGAACTGTAGTAGGCTGCTTCCAATCAAGCACTGCCTCAACCTTAGATGGATCTACAGAAAGACCATCTCCAGAAATCACATGTCCCAAGAATTTGACTTCTCGAAGCCAAAACTCACATTTAGAGAACTTTGCATACAACTGGTGCTCCCTCAATGTCTGCAAGACAATTCTCAAATGCTCTGCATGCTCTGCCTCAGAACGAGAATATATCAAAATATCATCAATGAAGACTATCACGAACTGATCGAGGTAGGGTCGAAAGATGCGGTTCATGAGATCCATGAAAAATGCTGGTGCATTAGTCAACCCAAAAGGCATAACTAGGAACTCATAAGAACCATAACGCGTCAAAAACGCCGTCTTAGGGATATCCTCTTCCCTAACCCTCAGTTGATGATACCCAGATCTCAAGTCGATCTTAGAAAACCACTGTGCTCCTCGAAGCTGATCGAAAAGGTCATCAATATGCGGTAGAGGATACTTATTCCTCACCGTCACTTTATTCAACTCTCTGTAATCAATACAAAGACGAAGAGTCCCGTCCTTCTTCTTAACGAACAATACCGGTGCACCCCAAGGGGAGTGACTCGGCCTAATGAAACCCTGACTCTCAAGGTCCTTGAGTATGCTGGAAAGGCGCCTAGCCCAGGAAGGGGTGACGGTTGCGCCAGGTACTCGTCTCGCGAGGGGTAGGGAATGTCGGAGATCTGGGGCTATATATTCCAGAGCCGAGGACGGCTCTCCTCTAAGGTGGTGGGATTGTAACACCCCAGGTAGGCAGGTGGTTTGCCGAGAGGGTGGGTCCTACAGAACTTAGAGGGGATGTCCTGACATTGGAATATAGGTATAGATCCGTCATATAATATCACCGAGGCCTTTTGGGCTCACTTGGCTCCAGAGTTCAAAAGAACTCCGGAGTTAAGTGTGCTCGGGTGGGAGTAGTCTCAGGATGGGTGACCTCTTGGGAAGCAGGCTGCTGCCCAATAAAACCCCACACTGTCGGATGTCCGCAGTGGCTAAGTGGGGACAATATCGGTGGTGATATAGGTCGGGTCGCTACACAAGTGGATCAAACGACTGCATAAAAATGTCCTTTGAAGCTAAACAAAGCTGTCAGATATCAAACTCTGAAAGTTGCACTTGCTTCCCTATGGCTACGTTTGGTTCCCGGGGTAAATTAGTTATTAGCAAAATTTAAAGCGAAACAAATAAGGTCGGAGTAAGAAAACAAGGAGAGTGCAGAGAGGAAGACTAGGATATTTTAGGACATAAGATTTAAACTTTCTACGATATTACAATCTGCGCGCCCAAGAATTTGGTTTCTAGATTTATATTAACGAAATCACTTTCCTTTTTTATAGTTTAAACAATCTTGATCGGAAATCTGATTTCCCTATTTTATGCCTAAATTATAGCCAAATGCACCCACTTTCCGCAGAATTTAAATTCTGACAAACCAAACAGAGCCTATATGTACCATCTAAAACGTCGGAATTTGTCTCTTACACTAAAGTTCAAAATTATTTGATAGACGCTAAAACAAGGGACAAATACTTTGAAGCTATGCCCTAGGTGCAACTGTACATGATAAGGTGTCTGTCAGTGATGGCTGCAAGCAGTTATGCAACCTTCACCCAAGTTGAGCAAACTCTGGGCACCTCCCCAACCTTTCATTGACAAATCTCTTCAAACTTCAAAAGCAATGTATAATCTCCCTATTTTACTCACCATAGACTACACACACATTATATGTTTGTGCTTGAATTATTCATGCCTTAATGCCTTATAACCCTTGTTTTCATTTTCCTCCTAACTCTTTAGGCATTAACAATTCTACCGGCATGAGCATATGTACTAGGCAACAATACATAGTTGGCTGCATTATTGGGTTCCATCTCAAATAAAATATTTCTAGCAAATTTCTACGAGCTCCACTTCTGTAAAATTGCAGCAAGCTGCAAGAAGAGCTCCCCAAGATTTTTTCTCTCGCTTTCATTTGCATCTTTCTAATAATATCATAAGCCTTGTTTAACCTTCCTGCTCTATCCAATACATCTACTAAACAAGTGTAATGTTGATTGCAAGTCTCGAGATGATAATCACTCTGCATTCGTGCAAAATACCTCAGTGCCCTATCAGCCAATTCACCATGACAACAAGCCATCAAAACTCTAAGGAGAGCAATCTCATTTGGCCACACTCTTGTTACTTCCCTTTCTCAAAAAATTAATTGTGCATTTTCTGCTTCTCCATGAAGTGCAAAGCTGAAACCATACTGCTCCAAGTCGCTACATCTTTTTCAGATATTCGTTCCAAGAAATAACTTGCATTTCTGAGACACCCGAGTTGTCCATAAACTTCTATAAAACCACTACTCAATTGCAAATGTGAATCAAACTCATTTTTAATTGAATACCCATGAATTTCCTTAACCATATTTAACTCTGCAACACCAATACACACAGATGACAAAGCAAGAATTTTGATATTATTGAATTAAACGAAGAAACATTACGTTTAAGATCTAGAATTTCAAACAACTGCATTGATACACATTTAGAGCATTCCTAATAGTAGGTTTTAAATCCCTTCATGAATTTTTTAGAGAAAGACTTTTGTCAATGGTGGTTTTAACACACTTTTCAAAGCAAAACACTTTTAAGAGGTTGCCAAATTTGCCAAGGATTTAAAAGTGTCATGTAAGATCACTTAATTAATTTAAAATTAAATTTTATCATATTATACACCATGTTTTTTGGAAAAGTGAAATTTTAAGCTTTTAACACTTACTTTAAAATCAACTATTCACAACTCTAAAATTATAAATCACTTTTAACATTAGCTATATGTTAAAACCTTTCCCTCTGTCTCCTACGCGGCATTCTTAAAACTCTTTTACCATTAGGAATGCTCTTACCACACATATTAATAAGAGCACATGAAACAAATGGACTAGTGGTAAGTAAAGAAGATTTGAGGGTGTGGGTATGAATGAAAATGCGGAATTTTGGAAAATTAAGAGCATGATAGGATTTAAGAGCAAGTGGGAAGACAAAGGGAGTCGAGTTCAAGAGATGGGTTGGCATGCATGCGTTGGAATGGAACAAGGGCTTTCCAAGTGGCTAAGAGTTTTGGCGTAAGAGAGTAGGTTTTCTGATAGTTGTGAAAAGACATTATTTTGATTAGTTTTAGTTGTAATGTTTATCCCAAAGTTCAGACATTTTATCTGAAAAAATTCACAAGTTGTGAAGACAAATAACTTATGAAGCATCGTAATGAAATTTTTTTTGAGATTTAGAGTTATTTGAAAGAAGAAGAAAGTTTGAAGCACAAATTGTGTTGCAAATGTTTGAAGAATGGTGAAAGTGTGTTGCAAATGTTTCCAAGATACCTAATGGGTAGCACTAATAGTGGTGGCAAAACTTTGCAAATTACTGATATTTGTGGTTATTCTATTTTCTTATAAGTAAGATTAAATTGCTCGATGCATGTGAGCTCTGTCTTGGGCCTCCCGAGTAAGGTAAATTTCATAATAACCTAGCTCACACCCCACCCAAAAAATCTAGCATATGCTTTGTAAAATCAACAACACAGAAGAAAATTAGTGAAATAGTAAAAACTATTGTATTGATATTGTATAAGGTTAAATTGAAAGAATATATGTATGTGTATTAGCTAAGAGGACATGAAAAAAAGAATTGATAGTAAGATATTGTAATGAGATTCTTATATTGTAAGTATTTAGTTGGGATTCTTATATTGTTTTTCACTAAATTCAATCATTTGAATATATGGTAAAATCCTTGATTTGATTTGATTTGATCAATATAAGATTTCTAATTTAAAAAAAAAAAAAATCAATGTCAAAAAAAGATTTATAAATTTTCCATAATGGATTAAGATAATATGTTATCTATTTCTTAATTTTTATCTAATAAATTTTGATTTAGAAGGTAATGAGATATATTATTTATGGATTTGAGATTTGCTATAAGATCTAGAATCAAATATGCTAGGTCAAAATTAAAAACTATTGTAGTTTATAATATATCATATGTTTGTGTTTTGATTTAGGTGGCACATATATATATATATATATGCTTAGATCAACAAAACTCGAATATCCAACAAACATTACAACATATGTTTGTGTTGGATCAGGAGTTGTGCATGCTCGGAGGGTGTTTTTAGATAAGTACCAGAACAACATGAGTTTTGCAGATGGATTAGAGTTATCATATCAAGCACTTATGATGGCAAGTTTATTGGAAAAAACTTGTGGTGGATTGTTGCATGTGGTGTACCTATCAGAAAACGGAGATAAGCAAATATTTCAAAGATCAACTCTACAATTATATTCCGATTACTTTAATAACTTGCCATTTGAGCTTGTAAAGCGCGGTATATATTTTTTGGTGCCTTCAACAAATTATTCTTTAACTGTTGAACAATGTGCAATACTTTACAGGTAATAATTTTTTTTTTAATCTTGGTTTTTTTACCAAAATTGTTTGTTTTTTCTAAGTTCCATGTTTTTTGCAGTGAAAATGTGAAGGAGCATATTTACAAGGCACATTGTTTGGGGAGCACACAAAAAGATGCCGGAAGATGTTGGAAAACAGGGTTTCATGTACAGCGGATTTCTTTTGATAGCGAAGAATTAGGAAATGATTCTTTTGCAAAGTTGACAGCAAGTCGTTCGGTTGATTCTGTTCCTTCAAAGTATAGATATGATTTAGGCGATTTAGAAGCTGTGTAGGTACGTATATCCCATAAGCATCCATTTGTACTTGTATGTAAAGAGACAAAGAATGTTTTAGATAGGATTTTGGGAGATGAACCTCTATATCAATAAAATTAGTAAGTTGATATACTTTTAATTTTTACATTTTTAATTTATCCAAACATATTGTTGCACTATATGCAGTGATTAATTAAATCCCTACAACGTCAACAACCCGTAACCTAGATATTAGTGAGAACACCTCATTTGCATTACAGGCTCCGTTTGTCAATGATGTCAAAGATTACCAAACAATAAACAATAGTATAAGAAGAATAAAACAATAAAGAACAATAACACCAAAATATACGTGGTTCGACAATGCCTATCTCCACCCGGAAATGAGAAAATATCACTATAAGAAAAAAACACCGATTACAATAAACTCCCTAGTATCTTTCTCAAGATCTTAATCTCTCACCTTAAACCCAATACACCCTTGGCTCCCAAAGTTCTCTCTCACTTACTCTATCTATCTCTATGTTTCTATTGTTTTCTACCCTCTTGTCTTGTTGTCTTGTCTTACAAATACCAAGTTACTTGGGTATTTATAGCCCATGGATAGAAATCAAATCCATATAGAATTACTTATTCAAAATAGAGATAAATAGGAAACCGAGTCCAAATAGAACTCCGGCACATATATGGTTTCCTTAACCAATATAGGAAACTGATCTTATGGATCACACCTCTTATAAGGTATGATCCTGTGCACCCAACTATTGTGAGCCAATATACAACAATCTCCACCTTGGCGAATCATCGACCAAAAACAAGATCATTGCAGCTTGAATTTCTTCAAGCACCATCACATTGGCAAGAATAAAGCAGTAACCGTTTGGAGCATCGATCTCCAACTAACCGGTCCTCAACCATAAGTGAAGACGTACCATGTGGTGGATCTTCCCTTATCTAAATCTCCTGCATAATCAGCATACACATAACCCGAAACACATGTTTTCCCTTGTTGTTTTTCAAACAAGATACCCAACGTCTTAGTGCCCTTCAGATACTTGAGAATCCATGTCATAACTTTTCAGTGTGGTTTTCCTGGATTCGCCATGTATCATGATACTACACTTAGTGTTTGAGCTAAATCAGGTCTTGTGCATACCATTGAGTACATGAGACACTCTGCTACGCTTGCATACGACTTCTTCTTACTTCAGCATCTGTGGAAGAACATTGACTTTTGTTTAAAACAAAACTGTTATTCAAAGGAGTTGACACAGGATCTGCACCAATCATATTGAAGCGCTCAAGTACTTTTTGAATGTACTTGACTTGTGACAGCCATAACTTTCCCGCTTTCCTGTCTCTCCTTATCTCCATACCTAGGATCTTCTGTGCAGAACCAAGATCCTTCATGTCAAATTCCTTGCTTAATAACGTCTTCAGCTCCTTAATTCTAGACATATCTCGACAAGCAATAAGCATGTAATCTACATAAAGTAGTAATAGGATCACCATCCCATCATCGAAGACATGAGTGTACACATAACAATCCTTCTGTGAGTACCCCTTCGCCACCGAACGTGTTTTGAACTTTTGTGGTCCTTTCTCATGCATTCCTTCCTTCTTCCTGTAAACCCACTTACAACCAACAATTTTTCTTTCTGCGGGTTTAGGAACCAACTCCCAAAGGAGTTCTTGTATAGAGATTCCAGCTCTTCAGCTATAGCTACAATCCACTCTTCTCTTTCGTTACTTTCAACTGCTTCACGATAAAAAGTAGGATCACCTTCACTAATGCTTAAAGTATAATGAACTTCTTCCTCGAACCCAAGTCTAATAAGTGCTTTGACTTGTCTTTGGCCCCGGTTCTTAGCTATGTCGAAAGGTTGTTACTTATCTTTATTAGATTCAACCTCCTTTTCACATTGTTGTTGTTCTGGCCCATCCTCTTCAACCCCTACATCTGACTCCTCCACCTGAACAAGAGTCTCCTTTTTGGAAACCTTGGTAAAAGAAGATATCTCTGTAGTTGTTTTCTTAGCAATAATGTTTTTCTCACCATTCTTCATGTCTTGATTCATAGACATAGTTTTCTCATCAAACACAACATCTCTACTAAGGATTTTCTTTCGGTTCACTGGATCGCATAACTTATAAACCTTCACTCCCTTCTTGAAGCCGATAAAAATGCATTCATGAGATTTGGGTTTAAGTTTCTTTTTCTCATCACTAGGAATAAGAGCATATGCACTACATCCAAATACATTCAAAGTAGAGTAGTCTACTGGCTTACCTTATCATACCTCTTCTGCACATCTGAAATCAAGCATCTTGGATGGTGAACGATTAACCATGTGACAAACATGGTTAAGTGACTTTGCCCAAAACATCTCTGGCAGACCTGCATGAAACCTCATGAACCTCTCTTTATTCATAAGAGTTCTATTCATCCTTTCTGCAGCTCCATTCTGTTGGGGATTCTTCTTCAGGGTAAAATGCCTTGCAATACCTTCATTTATGCTGTACTGTAGAAACTTCCTATCCTTATATTCACCGCCATTGTCAGTTCTTAGATACATGATTTTTCTGCCTGTTTGATTCTCTACCTCTGCCTTCCACTCCTTGAATTTAGTGAAAACTTCGGATTTCTCCTTCATGAAGTAGACCCAAACTTTCCTCGAAAAATCATCCATGAAAGTGACAAAGTAGCGAGCTCCACCTTTTGATTGAGTCGGTGAATGCCCTCACACATCTGAGTGAATATAGTTAAGTACTTCTGTACTTCTATTCTTTGTATCTGCAGCTTTAAAGAGTACTTTAGTTTGCTTTCCCATAATACAATACTTGCAGAACTCAAGTTTACACTTTTCTACACCCTTCAACAATTGTCGCTTGCGTAGTTCTTCCATGGCTCTTCCACTCATATGCCCTAGCCTCAAGTGCCAAAGCTGAGTGTGATCTTCTTGTGTAGAAATTGGTGCTCCACCAATTACTATATTTCCCAAAAGCTTGTACAAATTGTTAGAAAGTCTTACTCCTCTCATAACCACAAGTGAACCCTTTGAGACTATGAGATTCCCATATTTGGATTTGTATGTGTACCCATTCTTATCCAAATAACCCAGGGAAATAAGATTTTTTCTTAGTGTAGGAACGTATTTCACGTTACTCAGAGTCCTAACTCCATCATGCATCTTCAACTTTACCGTACCGATTCCACAAACTTTACAACTGGAATTATTCCCCATAAAAATGTGTCAAACCAGTCTTCGTTTGAACACATATGATAAGAGTCGCCTTTTTTTTTCTGAAACGTGTCAAACCAGTCTTCGTTTGAACACATATGATAAGAAACGCCAGAATCTAAAATCCAAGGCGAAGAAATATCATTACCTGAAGAAGTCCCCAAAATTTCTCTGTCGCTATCATCTGTAATAACGCTGGCTGAATTTGAATTTTCGGCCTTCTTCTTCTTTTCCTTATATTTCTTACAATCTCGTTTCCAGTGGTCTGTCACACCACATTCAAAGCAACCTTCTTATCTCTAGATTTGGATCTGCCCCAGCCTTTTGATTTGCTACTTCTCTTGTTTGTTCGACTCCTCTCATTAGAATTCTTGACATATAGTCCTTCTGCTGGAGAGTCTTCACCTGTGTTCTTATTCATCTTCACATGAGAGATTATATCTTGAACAACTTCATCATACTTTAAAGTATCCTTGCCGAACATCAATGTGGTCATGAAGTGCTTGAAAGATGGAGGCAAAGATCTGAGCAGGTACAAAGATTTGTCTTCATCGTCATACTTCACATCCACTCGTAGCAAATTTGTGATAGACTTATTGAACACGTTTAGATGTTCCATAAGATCACCACCTTCTTCCATCCGAAGATTCAAGAGTTCATCTTTCAAGAAAAGTTTATTAGATAAAGATTTACCTATATACAACTTCTCGAGCTTTTCCCATGTTCCTTTGGCGCTAGTTTCCTCCATCACATTAAACATCACCTCGTCCGAGATATGTAGTTCGATGGAACTCATGGCTTTAAGATCTGGTTTGTTCCACTCGTTATCTGACATGTCCTTTGGCTTCTTGTCTTTCCCGTCAAGAACCACATGAAGATCTTGTTGGATCAAAACGTTTCTCATCTTCCTTTGCCATAATGTAAAGTTATCTCTACTGTCAAAAGGTTTAAACTCAACTTTTACACCGCCACCAAGAGTAGTAACCGATGGTTTCTTACCGTCACTATTCGCAGGAAGACCTGTAGTCTCCGTCATCTTTGACAAAACCTTAAATGCAACCTAAGCTCTTGATACCACTTGTTGAACTATATGCACTGATTAATTAAATCCTAACAACGCTAACAACCCACAACCTAGATATTTGTGAGAACACCTCCTTTGCAATACAGGATCCGTTTTGTTAATGAAGTCAAAGATTACCAAACAATAAACAATAGTACAAGAAGAACAAAACAATAAAGAACAATAACACCAAGATATACGTGGTTTAACAATGCCTACTTCCACGGGGAACAATGAGAAGATTTCACTATAAGAAAAGAAACACCGATTACAATAATCTCCCTAGTATCTTTCTCAAGATTTTAATCTCACCTTAAACCAATACACTCTTGGCTCCCAAAGTTCTCTCTCACTTACTCTATCTATCTCTATGTTTCTATTGTTTTTTACTCTCTTGCCTTTTCTTTCAAATACCAAGTTACTTGGGTATTTATAGCCCATGGATAGAAATCAAATCCATATAGAATTACTTATTCAAAATAGAGATAAATAGGAAACCGAGTCCAAATAGAACTCCTGCACATATATTGTTTCCTTAACCAATATAGGAAACTGATCTTATGGATCACACCTCTTATAAGGTATGATCTTGTGCACCCAACTATTGCGAGCCAATATACAACAATAAACATGTGTTGTCACAAAGAGTTGTGGATTTTACCTTACCACCCTGATCTATTTGTTCATCCTACAAGAGTTTGTTTTAACCATATGTTATTAAGAATTTAAATTAAGACGACTGCAAATTGAAGTAAATTTTTTGTAGGGAATAATAGAGCTTTAGACGGTTTATAATTAAAACTCAAAAATTCCATGGATGCTAACTTTCTAGAAGAACACAATTCAATCTTGAGAGTGACAAAAGTGCTCGTAGAGCAGTAGCATAGTGTTTTCCCAATCCAGTACTGATTGTTGATTAAGAAGTCATGGCACCGTATCAGTAAAGAAACAGCCGTTAGGTGAAGGAGTCAACACCACCCGATCAGTTGGAATATGAAAAAAAATCTCGGTATCGTATCAAGAGCCTCTAATTCACAGTTGTTGGCTTAGCATTTTTTGTTCAAAAAAAAATTAAAATTTAAAACTTACATGTTAAAAGTTAAAACTAGATGTGTAGGAGGTCTGCGAACATGCTCTAATTGAAACACAAAACACACAAAAGGCATGAGCAAAATTGTATTCAAACATACAAATGTTTCTTCAACTTAATTTACATTTGCAGAGGAGAGACTTATTCAAAAGGACAGAAGCAGTTGGTTTATTATTGAAAAGAGCTTTGAAGTCAACAAAATTTGGACTAAAATACTCACCCTAATCATAGTATGATTTTAGGTCAAATCATATATAAGAATTTTTTTTTTTTTTTTTGCACAAAACATTATAACCTATGTAGGGAGTGATTAACCCTAGTGGGAAAGGGCAAAGTCGGAATTGCACAAATTTTTGACACTATGATTCTACCTAAAATCATAAGTCTTTGTACTTTTCAACAAGTCAACAAAAGAAATTGTCCTTTTCAACAATGACTTTTAAAAAGATTGTCCTTATGGAGGGTTGACTTAAAAGAGATTGTCTTTCTCACCAAGGAAAACATGATTGGTGTCCTTCTTAAAAGTTACTTCTTTGCAGAGACACCCTGGACTTGAACAAAAAGAATGATCGCTTTGCTGGCTAGGTGAGTTTGACAAAGGATGGCATGAGCTGTTATGGACATACAATACCAATATTTAGAAATTGAGTTTGAATAAATGATGAATTTCTCTCTTGCTGAAGCATTGTAAATAGCCGGACTTGTCATTCGGTTGAGTGTGATCATATGATTCATATCAAAACATTCCAACATTACAGGCACAGTAGAATCAATGTTGTTACAGAATCCATAGTTTCTGTCCAGTTCCTTCAAGCAGCTCTGAAACTTCTCATGGCACTTCACACTCATCAGTCATCACCACTTTATAAGATATATATACCAATCACGAAAAATTAAAAAACCTTTATAGTTGGACTTGGAACTTTTAATTTACATGTGCCTGTGAACTTTTAGTTCACCCTCACTCTCTCAAGAGCCTAACGTCTCGCAAACTGTACCCAGTACATAAAAGTTACAGAATATCATCTCTGTAATTTACCCTCTTATCAAGGATTACACTAAACAAAGCAAAACAGCCATTACACACAAACAGGAAACCACTTTGCCCAGCAGCGTGGAAAAACACAAACGACACCAGACTTCAGTCACTTGCCAAGTCACTTGCCCAGCAGCGTGGATCAGCAACAATATCAGCAGATTTCAGCCCATTGTTAATGTCTTGTCTTCCTCCCTAAAGCCTGCTAGTCCCCAGTTATTACAGCAGTTTATTTGCAGGAAAAGACCAGAAGCTCTGTGATGTTTTCTTTCGTTCAGACTCCCCTCTCTAATGGCGAACCATGCCCAGGTTGTAGCGTTGACCCTCTTTACAGTTTCAGCCTTTCAGGCAATGAGAACTCATTCTCTGAATATTAAATCGTTGGGCTTAGATCAGAGTACCGAAAGAACCACATAAGGTAGTATGGGCCATATAAACCTGCCCAGAGCACTTAGTGATTCTGCAGCATCTCTGCATCTGTCCCTTGACTCAGCAGTTCCTCCAACTGTTGACTGCTGCAAACTGCAACCTGTTCTCAGACCTCTCTCGTTGAACTACATAGCATAAAAAGGTGATTCATGCTTTCATACTCCCCTTGGCACAGTGCACATCTCTCATTTGAAATCCAAGCACAACATGTCTAACACTTGGTACAAAAACCCTGATCCTATCATCAACAGTGTCAGTGACCCTTTAATCAGTTTTTCATACCATACTAGTGCCTTAGCCGGTGCTACGCACCGGTTAATTTTAATTTATCCGTGTTTGATTAACATTCGAGTTTTAAGTTATTAATTTTATTAAATATTACAAATTACACTAATTTATTATATCGTATAAGTAAATTCACTATTCTCATTGTGTTTTGTTAATTTAATTATTTGGTTAATCATTGGGCTTTTTGTTCATATATAAAAATCTAGTCCATAAATAAAAATATGTCAAATTACAATAAAACCATTACTTAAAGGGTATGATGTAAATTTACCAAAAAACCATGACTAAAAAAGTATTTTAGTCAGAATTAGGTGACAAAATTCTAAAGTTTAATTCTCATTAACTGGGACTTACCCCTGAATTTTATTCAGGTTTATAATAGTAGTATAGATGCCTCATGGTTCACAGATAATTTTCAATGGTTATTTTGGTTTGAGTTATAGCATGATTAGATTGAGAAATCAATTACATCCATTATAACATACAAAAAGATGCAGAAGCCAACACTACACGGGTTTGGATTGGATGACCATAGAGACTAATCATAGTCAATTTTGTAAACCTGATTCATATTATTGTGCCCCCAATACTTTAAAAGGACCATAATCTCAAACTAACAATACCAAAGTGCTACAATATCCAGTCCTACGACAGTACTGGAAGTCTAGAACCAATGAACACTCCCATAAGACTAATAACTAAATCATATTTCGGGAACCCATTCATATTCAGCATAGTAATTGTAACGCCCCAGGTGAACACTCCCATAAGACTAATAACTAAATCATATTTCGGGAACCCATTCATATTCAGCATAGTAATTGTAACGCCCCGGGATTTCGTCCTCGCTCATCCCAGTGCGTCGAGCACCATACTGCTCGCTAATGTCAATATTGTCCCCCTTTAGTCACTGCGGATATCCAGCAGTAGAGGGTTTTGGATCAGGGCCCACCCATGTGGTTTACCCCAAAAGGCCTTGACATTAGTTAGAGTATGGTTAAGCTCTATATACTACCAATACAACCACTTCCTTGGCAATGTGGGACTAACACCAACTCATGGGTGTTACAATCTCACCACCTTAGAAATAGAGCTGTCCTCGGCTCTGCAGTACGCTCAGTACAGTCCCAAAATCTCCGACGTTCCCTGCCAAGTGAGACAAGTACCTGGCGCTCCCTGGGCCTTTCCAGCGTACTTTCCCACCTGCAACAGGCGATCGTCGTCGACTCTGATACCAAGAAATGTCACGACCCGAATTTAAAAAAAATAAAATAAACCCAGGCCGCAACAATTTCTAACTCAAAAACAAGATCCAACAAAAATCTTAAATAAAATACAGTGAAGAAAAAAAATCCAAACGATAAAAGTACACCTGATTCCATCCTATTATACAAAATAACTTACGCCAACAAAATACATGTATACCACTTTCAAATAAAATACATGCTTTAAACATCTAAAGATCTCTACCGGTCCTAACAAGCGGTTTGTCACAACTCCATAGCTCTAACCTTTCCTGCCTGCATTCCAAATGGAACACACCCACGTGCAAACCAAGCAACATGGGTCAGCATAAAAGCTGGTATGAGTAAACAAGGGGGAAATCTATTCCCACAAAATAACATAATAAATATAAAGTTCCAACATATGATTAACAACATAATTAACCTTAACGATCCATTCTTCCATGCTAAGACATTAAGCATACGCCAAAAACCATATCAATTCCATTATATTTAAACTCTTTATCCATTATATAATCACCTGTTTAATTCCATTATTCAATTCTAATTTATCTATTTACGATGTTAATTGATCAATAATATAAATACATTACCTAAGCAGCAACTGTCTTTAAGGATAGGTTTATCCACCTGCACAAAATAAATTAGTCGATCTATCCACCTGCAAAATGGAATTAATACATAATAGATAAATATAATAAAGCTCAGCCAAATCACATACACGCTACGTGTTATCTAATACTTTGTATCAACTTGAAATATACATTCTGTTTACTCAAACCATTAATAATGACTCATTCCAACTCTGCATAGTTTGCAATCTACCAAAATGACAGGTCCAATTATGACTATTAATTCCCATAATAAATAAAACATCGCAGTTCTTCCATATAATCATAATTACCTCCGGTTCATAATCAAAATATATAAAATTTACCTATATCATTAATTAACACCAAGCACTACAATACCATAAGCCTTAGCACACTACCAAACAACGAATCAAAAGCCACAAAACCACGTCCTGGGTTCTAGCCGGTGCTCGGGTTTAACAATCACAAAAAAAATCACAACATATGCCCAATCACTAGTACACCTCCCACAGGATGCACTCCACACATTTGCCATACCCACACTGCACCAGTGTGCCTTGACCATGGTAAAAACCTCTACGTAGAAACCAAAACCCAAGTGGGTGCTCACCTGCAAGCTTTGGCTAGCCTCGACGTATGCCTAACTCATGATCTCTAATAGCTTCGTTGAGCTTTCTAATGTGGCGCCCAGACCAACCCCGAAGGCTATGATGGTCTGAAGGGTTAGTTTTGCAGGCTAAGCCGTCTAGGAAATACCCAAATATAATCCAAAAGTCAACCCGCAGGCTAAGCCGTCTAGGGTGATAATTAATTTCTTTAATCTAATTCCAGAGGTGCGGCAAATGTACTAATGCTTGGGCGACTACCAAAACAACTAAACTAATCAACCAATCACACAACCATTTTCAAACAATTAAATTCCCAGTCCATTTTGTATTCCTTTCTTATTTTTCCAAATTGTATATATACCGTCCATGGTATCAAGCCATTCCAAGGCATTTACTAACAAATTCTTCCACTTCAAAAATACCCCTCTAATAAATATAGTTCTAATAGCCATTACAATCATTAATATGCATAACCAACTAAAATTAATATCCACGTTCACAACAAGTCCATTAAACATGTTCCGTATACTGTCAATACTGTCAAGTTCATATCAAAATTAGGACACGAAATCAATAATTTCCTATGTGTCCTGATATATATATACCCCATACAGTAAGAAAAGAAAGGTCGGCAAGTCGGCAAAGTTAACTATACTGTTATAGGAAAATATCAAATTTTCGAAACCCATATCATGGCAAAATGGTGTATACTGTACTAAAAATTCATCACAACATAGAAGTCCAATCCTTACTATAGTACTTATATAACAGTGTATGGATATCAACAAAAAAAAAAAAAAAAAAAAATATTCATATATACTATTCCATTAATGACTCGGGAACACCTCGCAATCAGTAATCAAATATAATCCATGTTTCAGGAATTTCAACTTATAAAGCTCAGCTACATTAATCTGATTAACATGATAGATATAGGGAATGAATTTGACCACCAATATAGATAGAAAAACAAAATTATTTTATATACAATTCACCATCATCATGTAAAGATGTAATATGTATAGAAGTCCAAACCAACAGCAAACATACTCTCATATACCCCACCACTAAGATCATAATCATATAGTTTAATCAACTTAAAGTTATTTAACAAAATAAATCCACTCACCGTTACTGCTGCTCTTCTTCTTCTACTGGTCTGCAACTCGCAGAAAACACCGACACCACCCCACAGTCATTGTTTCTTGTTCTTCTCCCTACTTCTAAACTCTGCAACTCCGGTTTCCCGCAACTGCAACTCCAACTTTCAGCAACTCTGACCGCAGCGCCGCCCTCTCTCTCTCTCTCTCTCTCTCTCTCTCTCTCTCTCTCTCTCTCTCTCTCTCTCTTTGCAAAAACCTTCTAATCAGATATATAACTAATAATCTAACCTAAGATGGTTCATCCAACGAACCTGATCGATTTGAGATTGTGATCCCATTGTGATCGTGATTCCGAACTTCAAGCAAACCAGATCTGTTCGTGGGTTGTTTTCTTCAAGTTTTGGTCTATTAAACCATAGTCCCTCCAATTTATACTAATTATTAATAAACCCTTAACCCAGGGACTTATACTTAATTATTTTATAACTTCAAATTAAATTTAAATAAGCATTAAAAATGGTGTTTTACATTTATGCACACCTCAAAGGAAGCTCGGCCTCGAGATTCATCAAACTACTATAATCAACAACAAGTTGTAAACAATTAGATATATAGTATACCATTATGATAAACATACTTCTCAATATAAAAATTCCTTAAGCTCACACTGAACCAACGAATACAATCACTATAGGATTATAACCAAGGCTCAATCATCACCCATAACCTCCCATAAACTTGTATTGGGTTGATCAGTCCCAATACAATTCACAGAAGCATATAGATGTGATCCTAACCACATCACAAAACAAAGAGAAATGAGAACAAATAAAATCATAACAACAAGATCTATATGTGTATACGCAGTATACACACCTCAAAAGGCCAACCTAGTAACTCACAAGCATAGAGTATTTGGTGTGCGCATACACACATAAAAAAAAAACAAACGTATCCATAGACGCTTAAACTAATTTCACAACGAGATGTTCATTATTAACATGGTTTCATAGTTTTATAACAAATATAACTTTTACTGCACAACCATAAATAAATAAAAATCAGTATTCCAAGGCAAATTAGATAGTGTGTGTTTTAACTTCCAAAATTTCAGAAATAAATATTTTTAAAAATAATTTTCTTAACTACACCTCCCGATTTGTCGGGTATACTACGAAGAATGGAATGGATCGGTAGGAAATACCATTCCGGCACAATATGAGGCGGGGTGAAAAATAAGAATGTTTGGGTACACTACACATGCATAACGACATAAAAGAAGTCGAACCGACGATTGCAACAAATAGTGTGTTTTGTATTGTAACGGATGTAGCTTCTAAACACTTTAAAATATAGAGTTCTTATCAAACCAATTGAATATATACTTCGAACAAGTAGATCATGTAAATAACTTCATATACCAAAGGATATAAAAAAAAAATCCACATTTTTAATAAATCCAAGCTTACATTATATACATGTGCATATGTCCGCAAGATGTTATACATATATCTCTTTTGATCAATTAATGAAATTTTGACATAAAAATAACAGATCATCCATAAGTTAGAAAGAAACAAAGAAAACAAATCAAATATATACATTTTGTTTTATATACCTCATGATGTCATACATGAATTTACTAAGGTCACAATGGCTACTCATTTAAAACTTAATTATCAAGCAATCAAAACTCGATCATTACTTATTCTCGTACGCAACCAGTAAGAAGAAAAAATAAAATCATACCATATGTGTCTTAACTGATACCCCCCTATTAATATAGTTTTTAATATCTTATTTTTTCTAACCTCAATAATACAAATAACAACCTAATCACACATCAAATCTAATAATTTATTTGGAATCTAACCATCATTATTAACATGTATGATCATTAAATTTTTGTGTAATTCAAGTAAACAAGTCTCCCACAATATTCAACAATGCTAGAGGCATTAATACATATTTGCTAATGTAATCATAGATTCTTTATCTTGTAATATAACAGTTATACACCTAGAAAATGCTAAATTTAAGAATAGCAGTAAGAAATATATAATATTTGAAACAAACAAATATAGAAGCTACTGTAAAAATTTCATTCACAAATAATATTTACAAGGTGTCCGTTTGATCGCTCAAAGCATGATATATCACATCAATCGTTACTCATGGTGCATTACCTTAACTATTTATTATTTTAGAACTACTAATCTATTTAAGCTGAAATTCTGTCACAAGTAAAAGAACACATAGAGAAAATTATCATAAAAGTTTCAAAGCAGAACAATAAAGGAAAATATATTTTACAATGTGTTGAGCCTATATGTAGCAGTTTAGAAAAAAAACTGTAATAAAGGTGTACAAAATAATTTTGTTCTCTCTAACCAAACATCGGAATGATTTGAAATTTTTATATAATCAACAATAGTCTACATGAAGTATGCATTAAAATTTTCAACAATTTACGATAATGGTAAGATTGATTTTGAACTCAATTTCTGTATTAATTCAAAAGTGTCATAAAAAACTCATATGTACATTTTTTTTTCACATTAAAAGTAGCATGCGAACGACTATAGTGATCTTTCATCAGGTAAGCATTATATCATATTAATTAGGAACATCCAAACGACTCACTTTACCTACTACAACAATATATCTATAATAATTGCATATGATCTCAAAAGACAAGTTATATCTACATCACAACAACAACAAAATCTACTACATATCAAGAATAACTCTATAGAAAAAAGATAGAAACCGAACCCCAACTAACGATATATAACATAACTTTACTGTACCTATTATCAAAGGATCAAATCTCTGCCATATCATCAATTCTACTCACCCAAAATTTAATATTATCTAAATAATTCAAAGATAAAAAGAATCGCTCCCTAGAGAATTTAACACCCATGAGTTGGTGTTAGTCCCACATTGCCAAGGAAGTGGTTATATTGGTAGTATATAGAGCTTAACCATACTTTAACTAATGTCAAGGCCTTTTGGGGTAAACCACATGGGTGGGCCCTGATCCAAAACCCTCTACTGCTGGATATCCGCAGTGACTAAAGGGGGACAATATTGACATTAGCGAGCAGTATGGTGATCGACGCACTGGGATGAGCGAGGACGAAATCCCGGGGCGTTACAGTTGGTATCAGAGCCGACGACGGGTCGCCTGTTGCAGGTGGGAAAGTACGCTGGAAAGGCCCAGGGAGCGCCAGATACTTGTCTCACTTGGCAGGGAACGTCGGAGATTTTAGGACTGTATTGAGCATACTGCAGAGCCGAGGACGACTCTATTTCTAAGGTGGTGAGATTGTAACACCCATGAGTTGGTGTTAGTCCCACATTGCCAAGGAAGTGGTTGTATTGGTAGTATATAGAGCTTACCCATACTCTAACTAATGTCAAGGCCTTTTGGGGTAAACCACATGGGTGGGCCTTGATCCAAAACCCTCTACTGTTGGATATCCGCAGTGACTAAAGGGGGACAATATTGACATTAGCGAGCAGTATGGTGCTCGACGCACTGGGATGAGCGAGGACGAAATCCCGGGGCGTTACAGTAATGGTCCAAAGTAATTCAAAACTTCACAAAGTAGAAAGACCTTGCCCTTCCCAATTCACATTTCATAGGACTTCAAATTTGGGAAACAGTGGCAAGGTAAACCTTTCATTGATTGAAAAATATTTGGAATGTTCATCTAACAAAAATGACTAATTGAGCTTTAAATTATACACCTCTATAATTTTGTAAGGGTGTGTTTGATTGCCTAAAACTTAAGCATTTTCTCACTGGACCAGTGAAAAATAAGCACTGTTCACGTGTTTGATTGCCAATTTAAGTGGGTAGAAAAGAAAATAGTATTTTCCCATCGTATAGCAATTTTCCACTATACAGTGAGAAAAGATTTTCTTAGCTTCCCCTAGTAATTTAAAAGGTGGGAAAAGAGGCTTATTTTCTCACTTGAGTGAGAAAATAACTTAAAGATTTTCTCACGTCTTACAAACCATTGGATTGATATTGAAGGATATCTAGCCATTGATTACATTATGATTATACATTTGAAGTTTTAGATTGTTGCTTTCAACCTTGGTGGTGGTAGATTTGGAGTTTTGGGTGGTAAATTATAATTTTTTGGTGGTTGGTTTCAACTTTTGGGTGGTGAAATCAAACATTGAGTTAGTGGGTTTATTGTTTTGTGGGTGGATTTAAAGTTTTGAGATATAGGTATTAGGGTTTTTAGTGGTGGAGCTAAAATTTTGAGGTGGTGGTTGGTGTATTTTCATGATGTTTAAGTCAAATTTAATCATTTAAATGATGAATTATATATTGTTGGTGTTAATTTCATGTTTTAAACTTGGAAATTTAACATTTTGATTTCAAAATCTATGATTGTGGAGGTTGATTTCGAAGTTTAGGTGGTGGATCTATGATTTTGGTGGATTATTTCATCAATTCCTTCTTAATTTCTCATTGTAATCAAACAAAACATGTGAAAAAATAATTAGAATTCTCATTGTCAATCAAACACCATTATTTGGTCAAGTGAGAAAACTTAAAAATATTTTCACACTGAAGTGGGAATTGTTTTTAAGTCATTCCCACTATAGTCGGAAATTAATTAGAATTCCCATTGAAGTAATTCCCACTCCCTTTTTTCCCCACTCTGCAATCAAACGCACCCAAAGGACAAACAAAAAACAAAGAAAATTAATTAGAAAGTAATCAGCTTGTTCTTGAGTTCAGATAGTAATATCCAACGGTTAGGAAAAAGTGTTTTCTTGAGATTACTTCAACAGCAGGCTGATCTACAATGATGTCAATGATTATCTACAAAATACCAATACACACATTCACAATCAATTAAATTACAAGGGAGCACCATGAAGGAAAAGAGAAATTCTACCAATTAAGTAAAACAAACCTTGCCATTTGAAAGCTGGAACTCCGACTTGAGATTTTAATGATCCCGTGATAAAAGATATGTTTGTAAATTTTGGACATGCTTGTAAATGTAGTATATGTTTTGGGATCAGAAAGTTGGAGAAGATGATCGGAAAGTGAGAGTTTGGATGAGTTGAAGTGGCTGAACTATCTGAGCAGTGATAGCTGCCTACGTATCTGGAAGGGGTCGATCCAGAATCAAGCCAAACGTAGTTCCTTATATAGGTGGCTTAGGGTGTGGATCGAATTAATAACTCAACGTTCGAATCATAAAATATGCGGATATTCAGGGATTCAATGAGAGAGATCCGTAACTGACATAGGATTTGGAGTTTGAATATATTGAACTCGGTGTTCAGAGTGAGATAGCCCCAAGTCGGATATGCTCGGATATTTTATGAGATTAGGATTTGAACAGAAATGAGTGAAATGTGGTTTTATACGAAGTCGGATGAAATAAGTGCAAGGTCGGTGTTCAGTATACCGAGTTAGTGAGATTAGGATTTGAATAGAGATGAGTGAAGTGTGATTAGATACGAAGTCGGATGAAATAACTGTAAAGTCGGTGTTTGGTATTCCGAGTAAGAGAACTCGGTAATGGGTATATACATAGCCCCTTTTCATTTGGGCTGAAGGTAGGTAATTGGCTTTAGGGTAAATGAAAATGAAGTCGGTTGTTGAGAAATATTCGATGGAGTGCCAAGAGGCGAAGATTCCATTGTGTGCTGATGTGAATGATAGCTTAGATTTTTGAGGCTTAGGGGCATGATTACTCCTTGAGACATGTGTGTTGTTTGTACACGTGTGAGTTGTGTATTGGCTGTGTTTTGAAAAATCGAACGTGGTTTGGTGGGAAACCGAATGGTTGGGTGATTAGATTTAGAGATCAACATCTGACCGTTCACGTTCGAGGTGATGTGTGGCTGAGATTCTGCACTGGTTTTTATATAACAATTTGATTGTAACTGCTGGAAAAAACCAACGGTTTACGCATTGGTTTTTAAGGTTGTCGCTCATTGTCTTGAAGGTAATTTTCTTCTCTTCTCCATTTTCTGTCTTTCTCCTTCTAATTCTTGCCTGATTTGCTTTGAAACTTGTTGTTGTTTTTCCGTTCAAGTTGCCGAAGTTCCTTGCTTGAACTTATTTTTGGTGTTTGTATTTGCGTTTTCGCTTTTGTTTGTAGCTTTTTCTTTGATTTTCTGTGTTGTTTTATGCTTTTCACCATTGTTGCTCTGTATCTGTTCTTCATTTTATTTGGCGAAGATGAGTACTGGTAGTGAGCGAGTTAGCGATAATAGTGGTGAGGGTGAGGCAAGTACTAGCCGAGCTGTAGATGAGGAAGAGATAATTAGCCGATACGAGATAGATGTTGAGAGAGCTCGGAAGGCCTACCCAAAGGTTAGAGCAGCGTACGACATTAGGATCCGAGATCTGGAGATGCATAGGGTAGATAGTAGGCTTTTCGATCTTGTTGGGGATGACACCTCGACTTTGATTTGTGAGGGCCAACTGCGAGCTGGGATTCGACTTCCCTTCTCCAAGTTTATTTGCGATATATTGAACCATTATGACAAGGCTCCCATTATGATGAATAGTAGTTTCTGGAGAGTTATGCTAATATTCGATGAGTTGAATAAGCTCGATTATGATATCTGCAAGGCCGATGTTGTGGCCTATTTCACTTGTGTAGAGGGTCGGTCGGGCGACTTCTCATTTTCGTTGAACAGGAGACCCGAACATGGTCCTCATGATCTCTATAATGCACCGAGTTCCAATGATAATTGGAAAAGTCGGCTTGTTATAGGATTAGGGGCTCCTTCTGCAAACCTAGTGCATACCTCAGGCACTTGCGCATACTTAAGATAGGTAGTAAGCTCGGTTGAATGATTTATTGTATTTACCCTTTATCTGCTTATCTGGCTACCTTCTAACTTGCTTTTGTTAGGTGATGTAGATTATACCCGAGATTACAATCAGAAGATTGACGGGCGTCTCCTTCCGAGTAACATTCTCGAGTTTGCAGAAGAGTCTTGGGAACGCAAGCGTGAAATCCTACCTCATCTTGCGCATCTGTTTAAGGATCCTCGTCTGAAAAAAGGTGTTGGTGGTGTGCGTGCCGAGCCATTGGCCTCGAAGGTAAAGAGAGTTAGAAAGAAAAAGGATTTACCTACTGCTGTGGCAGTTGCCACAATTGTTGTTTCTCGACCCGGAGATCCACCTATTGAGGTCCGAGCTGCTCTACCGATGGCCCCAAAACCTATTCCTGGTCCACCAGGTAGCCAGTTCGGCATGGGGGATCTTGAGTTGGAGTCCTCGAAGAAGAGGAAAAGTTCCAAGTCAGCAGGAGTCACCGTGGCTGCCCCTGGTGTAACCATCTTGAACGACGCTGAGAGAGCCGGGAAAGAGAGAGAGGCTGAGCGAGCTCGTCTCCAGCGAGAGAAGCAGCAGAAGCTCAAGTCTGTCCAGCGTGATGGTGAGGATCCTCCGACTCGCCCTGCTGATGGCCATTTTGCTCCTATCTTCCCTTACAAAGACACTTATGTGAAGTCCAGTGATGCTGCTTGGGAAAACGAAGACATGTGTATCACCCTGATGGAACACATGGCTCTAGATGTTGACGAAGCTCGGGTTTGCGAGCGTTCGATCATGGACGACATGAAGGACCTAAGTTCGTCTATGTACAAGGTAGATTCCATTTGTTTTTACTATTCATTCCTTAATATTTCCGTTGTCTGACCTCGGTTGGTCTTTTATTTCAGATGAACATCATTCACTCTAAGTGGATGGCTCTGCTCGAGAGAGCTAAGGAGAAGGAAAGGGAGGCCAGGAAGGTTAAGGAGGCTCTTGCTGCCGAGCGCACCGAGTTGAAGAAGCTGCGTAGTCAGCTAGACAAGGAAGAGAAGAAAGTGAGGGCCCTCAACGACGAAGTGTTGGAGGCCAATAAGAAAAATGTCGAACTTGATACCGAGCTGAAGACTACAAATGAAAGGTATGAGGCTGATAACGCCAGCTCGGTTGAAAGCATTACCGCTTGGCAGAAGATGGCTTACTATTGGCAGCGACGCGGTATTTGTCGCGAGTTGAAGCTTAAGGAAGTCATCCCCGACTTTGATCCCTTAGCCGACAATGCGCAGATTAATGCTGGAGCCCAAGCCCAGTCCGAGGCCGATCAACAAGTGGAGAGGGAGAGAGTTCCTAACCTGGCCAGTGAACTCGAGGATGATGGTCAAGAGGCCGAGGCTGGTGCGCAGGTTAACGAGATTGATGCGCAAGAGGGTCAAGAAGCTGAGGCCATGGATCATGAGGCTACTGCCTAGGTTTTTTCTTTTTCGAGAGATGTGAGGTTTTTGTTTTTTGTTTATTTCTGAAACAAGTACTTGGTTGTATGAAACTAAAGTGGGATAATCTCGACTCAGGTCGGTCCTTCGATTATGAATGGTTGTAATATTTAAATATATTTCATGTTTTGAAACAAGTTGTTTTGTTTATGAAAATACTCTTTTGCATGCCTGAATTATTCTAGGGAAAATTGGCGATAACCCCCCACATTATGGTCACTCTTGGCAAAAACCCCCTCTTTTGTCCATTTTTGGCGTTAACCCCCCAACCCCCAAAATTAGACCTTATGTTGCCCAGTTTACCCTTGACCCCTCCTCCCTAATTTAACGTCAACATAAGTTAACTAACAGATGTTAACTCCGTTTACACCAACTCTTATTTGCATAAACCCCCCCGAAAAGTAAAAAAATTGAAAACTAAAATTGAAAATTTTACTTCACCACCAATCCACGTGTCGCCCATCCAAACAATCCATCTAAAGCACCTTAAACTCCTAATTCATTCCCTGTGCAACCCTGTTCTTCTATTCTTCATTTCATTGTTGCGGCCACCTGAAAACTCAATTGCTTGGTGATTCAGCGAAAGAAACAAACTTATATGCCCACTATTCTTCATTTTATCGTTGATTCCATTGAACACAAGGATTTGATTTGGTGGTTTTGGTTTCTAGCAGCAAGGATTTGGTTTGATATATCTAAAATCCTTGCAATAGTGAATTTGTTCTAAAGTATTGTAGCCTTGTAACAAAATCGATCACTAGTTTAATATGATAAAGATCAGATACAAGTATACAACATCAGGATACAAACTCTTACCAATCATTTCTCAAGACTCACAGAGTCTTCAAGCTGCAGTGCTGCACTTCTTTTAGACAATCATTCAAATCCTTTCACTAATTCAATCCATTTGCATCTTACTAGCTAGTGTTGTTTGGAACAGAGGGAATCATTTCATTGCTATTTCCTACTTTACCCAAGCATGGAGGTTTTGCAGCTCCATAGTGGAAAAATCCCATTATTTTCGATATATCATCAACTGATCGAAACCCTTTCTCACGATACAAAATCTTCCCAGCTTTCGTAAATATAACCTCAGGAAAAACAGAAACATTCAAAGCAGAAACTAGATCAACCTCAACAACAGCATCAAGTGCAACACATCTAGGTGAAGGCAATCCACAATTCCAAAAAATATGCGCAACTTTCTCCAATTCTTGTCTAACCATTTCATTCTCTTTCGGTCTTTTATACCGATTATGAACAAAAACAACCAAAGGACTAATATCTTTAAAACAGTTTCTTCCCATTCTTTAGTAGCAATCTCCTTAATAGGCCTAATATAATCATCATCTTGCCAAACTATTTCCTTATCACTATCATAATTCTCATCATCATCGTCTTTCTTAACATTCTTAATCGATATTTTATCGAAAAACTGCCCTAAATTAAACCCCCATCCATCTGCATTTTCAGGCCAATTTGGATCTTCTTCATTAACAACAAGTGGGTATTCTGAAAGAAGCTGTTCCATCTTCTTCTTTCTTTCAATTGGGTCAGTTACTTCATCAACATCAGAGTTTTTATCAATTACTTCTCTAATCTTTTTCCTCCATTCCCTTCTCTCTTCTTCATCCATAACTTCAAAATCATCCTCTTTTTCTTCCCTTTTCTTCTTTCGATCATCAGAAACAACTTCCACATCAACTTTATTAGAAGCTTTTAGATACTTTGGTGGTGGGTTAAGAGAAAAATAATTGGTTTTTGAAGATAAGAAAACAAAATTACTCTGTTTTTGTTTCTGGAAATTAACAAAACTAATTATTTCTGAAAATGAAGAAGAAGAAGATTTGCGCGCCGTTGGATGGGTGACACGTGGAATGGTAGGTGAAGTAAATTTTTCGATTTTGGTTTTAAGAATTTTTACTTTTCCCGGGGGGGGGGGGGGGGGGGGGGGGGGTTATGCAAATAAGAGTTGGTGTAAACGGAGCTAACATCTGTTAGTTAACTTATGTTGACCTTAAATTAGGGGGTTTACTCAAATAGGAGGGGTCAGGGGTAAACTGGGCAACATAAGGTCTAATTTTGGGGGTTGGGGGGTTAACGCCAAAAATGGACAAAAGATGGGGTTTTTGCCAAGAGTGACCATAATGTGGGGGGTTATCGCCAATTTTCCCATTATTCTAAGTATAGAATTGATGTCTTAGCTTGAAGTGCTTATTCTATGGAATGTACGCCTTAAGATATTTTCCATTCCATGGTCTATCGACTTGGTTTCCTTCTTGATCAATTAATCTGTACGCTCCATTACCCAAGTCGGATTGAATAATGTAAGGCCCTTCCCAGTTGGGATTGAATTTTCCATCACCCGCAATCTTGGTGTTCTGAAAAGTTTGTCTTAAGACCAAGTCTCCTAGTCGGAAAGTCCTTGGCCTTACTCTTTGATTGTAGTTCCTCCTTAATATTTGTTGGTAGCGAGCTGTTTGTATGATAGCCTTATCGCCTTTCTTCCAATATGTCTACCTCATGCGCTAAGAGATTCTCGTTTTCAGCTGATTCTACCAATTCCGGCCTTGTTGTTAAGTAGGTCAACTCGGTGGGTATAACAGCTTCAGCACCATAGCATAGTGTGAACGGTGAAATGCCTGTCGAGGTGCGTGGAGTCGTTCTATAGGCCCATAGGACTCTATCCAGCTCCTGTATCCACTTATCTTTTTCTGCCTCTAACTTTTTCTTGAGTGTATTCATTATTGTCTTGTTAGTGGCTTCAGCTTGGCCATTACTTTGTGCGTATCGTGGTGTAGATAATGCATGATTGATTCGCCAATCCGAGTAAAACTCCTTAATTGTGCTCCCACAAAATTGTTGGCCATTATTAGTGACCAATGTGTGTGGTAGGCCAAATCGGGTGATTATGTATTTCCAGATGAAATTCTTGACTTCTTGTTGTCTAATTTTCCGAAGTGGAATTGCCTCTACCCACTTAGTAAAGTAATCGGTGGCAACTAAGAGATATCGCTTTTTGTTCTTATCCTTCGAAAGCGGCCCCACGAGCCCCCACATGGCAAATGGCCATGGGCTAGATATCGTCTTGAGATCTCTCGGGGGTTGGTTTTTTAAGGGTGAGAAGCGTTGACATTTGTCACAATGTTGCACAAAGATCTCCGAGTCGGATTGCATGTAAGGCCAGAAGTAGCCCTGATTTCTTGCTTTCTGTGCTAGGGAACGAGCCCCGGCATGGTTTCCACACTCCTTGGTGAATTTATGCTAGAATCATCTGAGCTTGTCTAGGTGGTAAGGATCTGAGATAAGGTCCTCGGACTGACTTCCTATATAACCCTCCATCTAAGATTAAGTAACTCTTAGTTTTTTGTTCCAGCTTCCTGATTTCCGACTCGTCGTCTGGATAGACTCCCTTGATATAGTTCATTATTGGACCCATCCATGAGTCTTGGACTTCTTGTTCAGGTATGTCAATGAAGTCTGACATTGCATTGACATGGTGGATTTTACCTTCGTATGCTGGAGTGTTCCTTATTTCAATTTGTATCTCCCTGGCTGTTTCCATGTCGACTTGGGATGCCAGGCAAGCAAGACTATCTGCGTGGCGGTTTTCATCCCGGGGAATATGTTGGATTTCCCATTTCTCAAAGTTGTTTAGCAAGCACTTCGTGTGTTGAAGATATAACTTGAGTGTTTCTTCTCTTGTTTCATAATCCCCAAGTAGTTGACATACCACTAATTGAGAATCGTTGTAAATCTTGATTTTTTGCAATTTTATGTCCCTTGCTATACGTAAGCCCATAACCAGGGCCTCGTACTCTGCATCATTATTCGAAGAGGTGAAGTTTAGCCGTATTGACTTCTCGATTATGACATTCTCAGGGGATATGAGTGCCACACCTATTCCGACTCCGTTATTGTTTTTGGATCCATCTACATATAACTTCCACATGGGTTCTCCTTGTTGGGAATCGTCACGTGGTTCTGCCTCGGGTACCCAGGTGATATCCTCAATTGGGTAGTCAACAAGTAGGTCAGCTACAACCTGGCCTTTTTTACTATTCCGAGGCGTGAAAATGAGTTCGTGGTCACCCAGCTCCTAGGCCCACTTAGCTATTCGACTAGATTTGTTCTTATTTTCCAATACTTGCCTTAATGGGGCATCAGTTATAACTCTAATTTTGTGCGACTGAAAATATGGTTTCAACTTCCTAGAGGCGAATAACAGGGCCAATCCTACTTTTTCGAGGCTAGAGTACCTAAGTTCGAATTGTAATAGAGTTTTACTAATGAAGTTAATAGGTCGTTCGTTACCTTGTTCATCTCTGAAGAGGACAGCGCTGATTGCATGTTTGGAGCTGCCGAGATATAATCCGAGTACGTCCTCCGGTTGGGGTACTGTTATAACTGGTGAGTTGCCAAGTAAAGCTTTAGTTTGTCGAATGCCTGTTGGCATTCTGTCGTCCACTCGTATTTGGAGCCTTTCTTGAGTAGCTGTAACAATGGTCTCTGCTTGTCGGATGTACGAGCAATGAACCTGTTTATTGCGGCTAACATTCCATTTAACTTTTGGACTTGCTTCTTCGTCGAAGGACTCGGCATGTTCAATATTGCCCTGATTTTATCGGGGTTAGCCTTTATTCCTAGTTGCGTAATGAGATAACCTAAAAATTTGCCTGATGCGACTCCGAATAGGCATTTTTCTAGGTTTAGCTTCATGTTGAAGTCATGAAGCCTTTTGAAGGTCTTCTCGAGGTCGGATATGTGGGATGACTTGAGTTTGCTGTTTACTATCATATCATCCACGTATACCTCCATGGTGTCACCTATCATATCCTCGAACATTAGTGTTGCAAGTCGTTGATATGTAGCCCCTGCATTGCGTAGTCCGAAGGGCATGACAATGTAACAATAAGTTCCTCTTTCCGTGATGAAGGCTGTTTTTTCTTGATCTTGTTCAGCAAGTTTAATTTGGTTGTATCCTGAATAACCATCCATCATTGAGATGAGCTCGTGGCCTGCAGTGGCGTCGACGAGCTTATCTATCCTTGGCAGAGGGAAGCTGTCTTTTGGACATGCTTTGTTTAAGTCGGTAAAGTCTATGCATACTCGAATTTTGCCGTTTGGTTTTATGACGGCAACTATGTTTGCGAGCCAGTCAGGATATTTGACTTCCCTTATGAACTTGGCATCGATGAGTTTTTGGACCTCGGTGTTGACGGCCTTAGCTAAGTGTGGTGCCAACTTCCGAGCCTTCTGTTTTACTGGTCTTTTTGTGGGATCCACATTCAGTTTGTGGCATGCTACATTAACATCTATTCCCGGCATGTCAATATACGACCAAGAAAAAATATTCTTATTCAATTTCAAAGTGGCAACGAGTTGCTCTTTTACAATAGGATCTAAGTTTGCTCCTACATAAACAATTTTAGGCTCAGCTATAGTGCCTATATTAACTGGTTCACCCTTCTCTATGGTCGGGGGATCGAGTGGCTCAGTGATGGCCTTGCCTTCAGTGGTTTCAGAAGTCGGCTCAGTAGTGGCCTTGCCGTCAGTGGCTTCAGAGATTGGCTCAGTAGTGGCCTTGCCGTCAGTGGCTTCAGAAATTTGGTTGACAGTGAGCTTTTCAGAGCTAACGACTGCCACCTTCGTTATTTCCTTATTGGGGAGGGGTATGACCTCAGGAATGGCGTGACAGCCATGCGCCTCAATTTGGTCACCCCGGAGTTCCATTATACCATTAGGAACAGGGAATTTGATAACCTGGTGGTAAGTAGATGGAACAGCTCCCATTTTGTGAATCCATTTCCGACCCAGGATGGCATTGAATTGCGTGGGGACATCGAGGACATAAAAGAGTCATTCAACCGTGACCCCATCCTCATTTTCCCCAGTAGAGACAGGGAGGGTGAGCTGACCTTTTGCCGTTGTCTCTGTCGAGTTGAAAGCGAAGAGAGTGACATTGAGAGTCTGCAAGACTGAGTCGGGCATAAGCATCTGAGTGAAAACTTTGTTAAACAAGACGTCACAAGAGCTTCCTGGGTCTATCAGCACCCTCTTAGTGGTCCATCCACCAAGTCGGATATGGACGACGAGTGCATCATTGTGTGGCAGACACACCTTCTTCAAATCGTAGTCAGAAAAGATCAGTGCATTCTTTCCTTGCACCTGCTTGGCTATTATTGCCTGATGAGTGAGCTGAAATGTGTGGTGAATATGATTCACCTTCTGTCGCTTAGCTCGGGATGTCCATTCAGGTGGACGTGTCCATGATCATGTTTATTGTTCATTTTGCCTTTGAGGCGTTGTCCGTTCTCTTGCGTTTGTCATTAATTTTTTGGCGGAGGTCATCTGACTCTTCTGCCAAGAAATCATTCAAGTGCCCATCCATCTTGAGCTGGTGGCAATAAGTTCGGAGATACCGACAGTCTTCTGTTGCATGATGTCGGCAATTATGCAACTTGCAGTATGGGTTTTCCTCAATAGGTTCAAGCTCGTGAATTGTTGGCTTGAAGTAGTCTTCTTCCTTGATTAATTCATATAGTTGCATATATGAACATTTGAACGGATTAGGAAACCTGTGTTTCACCGAGCTGTTAGATTGCTTTCCTCGGTAGGTACTCTTTGTTGTTTTCGGCTCGGGAGGTTTGACTTGACCATCTGTGTCACGACCCTAATATCCAAAAATTGGCAAAAAGAGAGAATTTACAAAATTACCCTCGATAAGCCAATTAAAGGACAAAGGTTCGGGACAGTAATCTAAATAAACATTTTGCACAAGGTAAAATCCATAACCATTAAACACAAACTTCAACACACATAATTTGAACTCCCAATAAATTCCATATATAATCCAAAAACTCCAAATATTGAATTACACAACTCCAATAATAAAATTCAACAGCTTCTACTGAGGTATTGTCTTCCCCATCAATAATAATCCAATAAATGAAATAATGAACTTGAGTAATCAGCTAACGACAAATCAAAGGACTAAACCTACTCTGAAATGATAACTCCTGCAAATCTCAAACTCCCTCTCGAACAACTGGATCTACATGAGCCTCCTGATGTTGCTCCCGATCGTACTCAACTAGCTGCTCTCCTCCGCCTACGCTCCATAAGGATACGTACCCACGTGCAAAACAAGCAACATGGGTCAGCAAATTATGCTGGTATGAGTGGACAAGGGTAGGGAACTTCATTCCCAAAAACAATAAAATAATAGACTCCGCGGTCTTTCTATATTTATCTCGTTTACTAAATATATATTATATATTATAGGGATACATTACCTGAGCTGCACCTCCTATTAGGATAGGTCGAGCCCTGCAAGATATGTTAATTGACCTATCCTCCTGCAAAACTGTGTTAGTACAATAATATATAATTCATGGCATCTCAAATCTTGACACTATATCTCAATCACTGCAAATCAATCATTACACTCAAACAACACTTCACAACCTATACCCAATCACTAGTACACCTCCCACAGGATGCACTCCACACATTTGCCATACCCACACTGCACCAATGTGCCTTGACCATGGTTAAGACCCTCTACGCGGAAACCAAAACCCAAGTGGGTGCTCACCTGCAAGCTTTGGCTAGCCTCGACGTATGCTTAACTCATGGCCTCTACTAGCTCCCTTGAGCTTTCTAAATTGGCGCCCAGACCAACCCCGAAGGCTATGAAGGTCTGTAGGGTCAGTTCCGCAGGCTAAGCCATCTAGGAAATACCCAAATATATTTTCCATGTGTCAACCCGCAGGCTAAGCCGTCTAGGGTGCTATCTAAATTCTTTAAATCCTAATTCCACAGGTGCGGCAAATGTACTAATGGTTGGGCGACTATCAAACATCTAAACTATCAACCAATCAAGTAACACTCGATTATAAATTTCACATCAAATTCACATCAAATTCATTTTTGTATTCCTTTCGCATTTTCTAGATTAATCAAATACCGTCCATGGTATATAAAGCCAATCCAAGGCATTCCATAATTAAAGTTCTCAAGTTTAAAATTTATCAATCATATCTTAATTCTTTTCAATATCTCTTCATTATAAATTGTCATAATAAATCATCCAAATCTAATGGACACTTCAAAGTAAGAAATTAAAAGGACTCGGTGTCGCAGAAAATTTAAAACTATAGATAGCTATATTCCAAAATATCCCAATCATATGATAACATTACAAATATCATGGAAGGCTAGTAGTTGCAGTAAATACACATATATCAGACAATCAACAGTTAAAACAAAAACTCGGCAACACGGCAAAGAGTGTACTGTACTCATGCATAATGAAAAAAATCATAACTTAGTTATCTAATTGATTTGTCAGAACATGGTTTTCTAGTACAAAACTAGTGTCCTCTCAATTTACAGTGCAACATCATGAAACGAATTCTTTATTTTTTTGAAATACTACCCACTCATGTGCATGCTACCAAAATGACCACTTAAATCTTAATTAGGTGTGAAAGAAACCATCATTATAACTTAATTCATAAGATATAAAATACCATCTCTGTTTAATATTTGTAAACAATATATGCATTCACATGTACCAAGAACTTAAATAAATCAACACTAAATGGAAACAGATGAATTAGAAATGAATTATAGTGAGATAGGCCACTCACAGTTATACCCCACCACCAAAGTCAAACTTACATAGTTTAATTAAATTAAACTATTTTAACCAAAATAACATCCACTCACCTGCTGCTATACCCCACGTACTACATCCTCTCTTCTTCTCCCTGCTGCTGTTCGTCCTCTTCCTCTCTCTCTCACTCTGCAACTTCTCTTCCTCCACTGATCCGCAACGCATAAAAATCCAACCCTTAAAATAGTTTCTTTTTCCCTTCCAAATTTCTGCCACTTCTTCTTCTTCCACTTAGATCTCAGCCGCAAAACAATACGCTCTATTTTTATTTTTCTTTCTTCGATCCCTAATAAAATCCTCACATCCTATCGCTTTATATACAGCTAACAATCTCTTTCAAGGCGGCTAATCTGACGGCTGATAATGAATTCTAATCCAATCGTGTTTCCGAACTCAATGGAATAAAAAAAACTGTTCGTGGGTGTTTTCTCCAAGTTTGGGTTATTTAAACCATAGTCCACTACTTTATAGTAATTATGCTTAAACCCTTGGTCCAGGGACTTATACCCAATTACTTTTAATTCCGAATTAAAATTAGCATAAAGCATAAAAGACGGGGTTTACATTCATACACACCTCAAAAGAAATCTCGACCTCGAGATTTGGAAGAAAGATCAATCGAACAACTCCGGGTGCTTAGCTCGCACCTTGTGCTCCAGCTCCCATGTGACATCGCTCGGATCATCACTCCACTGCACTTTTACCAGCTTCAACGTCTTTCGCCTTAGTCGTTTCTCATCTCTATCAATGATAGTAATTGGCCTCACTCTGTAGGTAACATCTTCACTAATTTCTAACTGTTCAGGATCATAAATATCTAACTGGGCGTAGTCTACTCCTTCATCCTCTTCATCCTGATCATCACCTTTCCACTTTCTCAACATGGAGACATGAAATACATTATGTATCTTCTCCAAGGCAGGTGGCAATGCCAGCCTGTAAGCCAACGGCCCAACTCTGTCAGTGACCTCATACGGTCCCACATACCTAGGGCTCAGCTTGCCCTTCTTACCAAACCTCATTACTCCACGCATCGGGGATATCTTCAATAACACTTTCTGCCCCACAGCAAACTCGAGTGGCTTCCTCCTATTATCTGCATAACTCTTCATTCGGCTTTGAGCCGTTTTCAATCTCTGTCGAATGATATCTACTTTCTCTGTAGTCTCGCGAACTATCACTGGTCCGAGAATCGCAGTATCACCAACCTCCGCCCAACAAGCCGGTGATCTACATGGCCTACCATACAGTGCCTCATATGGTGCCATACCAATACTCGCCTGAAAACTGTTATTCTAAGCAAACTCCGCGTAAGGTAGATGTTCCTCCCATTCTCCACCAAAGCTGAGTGCACAAGCACGTAACATATCCTCTAGGATCTGATTTACCCGTTCCGTCTGTCCATCTGTCTGGGGATGATAAGCAGTACTCAAATTAAGCTTCGTACCCATGGCACGCTGAAAACTACCCCAGAACTCGGAAGTGAAAATAGGATCTCTGTCTGAAACAATGCTAGCCGGAACACCATGTAATCTGACAATCTCCTTCACATACTTCTTTGCTAGCTTATCTGCATTCTTATTCATAGAAATAGGAAGAAAATGAGCTGACTTAGTCAATCGATCGACGACAACCCAAATGGACTCATTGCCTCCCCGTGATCTAGGCAAACCATCAATAAAATCCATGGAAATGTGCTCCCACTTCCACTGAGGGATAGACAAAGGCTGAAGTAACCCTGACGGTCTCTGATGATCGACCTTCACTCGTTGACATGTCAAACACCTAGAAACATACTCTCCAACATCTCTCTTCATTCCTTCCCACCAATAAGTCCTCTTCAGGTCTTTGTACATCTTCGTTCCACCAGGGTGAATAGTGAAACGAGAACGATGTGCCTCATCCATAACATTCTTCCTCAAACCATCCTTATCAGGAACACACAATCGATCTCTATACCTCAAACCTCCATCAACACCAACTGACCATTCTGTGGGACAATCATCTAACAAATCCACAACTAACTGCCCAAGCTTTCGGAGCAAGAAAGGGTCCTCATGCTGCTTAGACACAATCAAGCTAATCATCATAGGTTTCACCTCCATAGAACAAATGGTGACCTGTTCACCTCCCTGCTGTAAGTACACATCATGAGACGCTATAGTCTCCAAAGATTTCCACTCTTCCATCATCATCATAGCAACGGTGGCATGCTTCCTACTCAAAGCATCTGCAACTACATTACCTTTCCCAGGCTGATACTGAATCTGAAAATCATAACTGCTAATGAACTCCATCCATCTCTGCTGCCTCATGTTCAAATCCTTCTGAGAGAACAAGTACTTTAGACTCTTGTGGTCGGTATAAAGATCAAACTTCTCCACATATAAATAGTGACGCCAAATTTTCAAAGCAAACACCACAGCTGCCAATTCTAAATCGTGCACTGGATATTTTCGCTCATGTTGCTTCAACTGTCTAGAAGCATAAGAGACCACTCTCCCATCCTGCATCAAAACACAACCAAGTCCGGTACCACTAGCATCTGTGAATACCACAAGCTTGCCACCTCTAACCAATATAACTAACACTGGCGCTGAAGTCAACCTCTGCTTAAGCTCCTGAAAAGCTCTCTCGCAGTCGTCAGTCCACAAGAACTTCACATTCTTCCTCGTAAGTCTGGTCAATGGCTCAGCTATGAGCGAGAACTTCTCAATGAAACGACGGTAATATCCAGCTAATCCTAAAAAGCTTCGAATCTCTGTAGGGTTGGTTGGCTGTTTCCAATCCCTAACTGCAGCAACCTTCTCAGGGTCAACGACAATACCCTCTCTGGATATCACGTGACCTAAGAAATGCACCTCATTCTTCCAGAAATGACATTTGCTAAACTTAGCATATAGCTTGTGATCTCTCAATATCTGCAACACTGTTTTCAAATGTTTCGCATGCTCCTGAGCATCCTTAGAATACACCAAAATATCATCAATGAATACGATCACAAACTTATCAAGATAAGGCCTAAAAATCCGGTTCATCAAATCCATGAAAAATGCTGGAGAATTAGTCAACCCAAAAGGCATTACTGGAAACTCATACAATCCATATCGAGTTCTGAAAGCAGTCAGTGGTATAGTCTTCTCTTCTACACCCATCTGATGGTAACCCGTCCTCAAATCAAACTGAGAAAACACGGCTGCTCCTTTCAACTGATCAAGCAAATCATCTATTCTCGGCAGTGGATATTTGTTCTTGATTGTCACCTTGTTCAACTCACGGTAATCAATGCACATCCTCAAAGTCCCATCCTTCTTAGAGACAAAGATAGTTGGAGCTCCCCATGGAGAATTGCTTGGACGTATGAACCTGTGGTTCATACACACCTCAAAAGGCTCACACATATACACCAAAAGAATAAACTAAATCAAATAAAACATCAAATATCACATACCCTTTCTTAAGCAACTCCTCCAACTGGGTCTTCATCTCTTCCAACTGCTTAGGCGCCATCCTGTAAGCAGTCTTAGAAATAGGTGCCGTTCCTGGCAACAAATCAATACGGAACTCCACCTCTCTCTTAGGTGGTAAACCCGGAATCTCCTCAAACACATCTAGATAATCCTTAACTATCGCCACATCACTAATATCGATCGACTGGGCAGCCATAGACATCAAAAAGCTGGACATAATCGAATCATCCCTACTAACACAACTGTGTACCAATGTGGGTAAACCTGGTGTATCCACTATAACTCTCCTCCCAGCACAATCCAAAATCACATGATAACGACTCAACCAATCAAAACCCAAAATAAACTGATAGCCTTCAAAATCTAAAACTACTAGATCGATGACAAACTGTCTACCCATGAATGTCAGAGCAAAATTCTTACACTCGTAGAACAAACAAGTCGAACCTCCCATAGGTGTCCGAAGATATAAAGGTTGGGGTAAAGGTGTAGTCACAATCTGATACTTATCTACTATCTGCTTAGCTATAAATGAATGCGATGCACCAGAATCAAACAATACTCGGAACCTAAATTGAGAGCAATCAAAAGTACCTTCCAGTCCCTGAAATGCAGGCAAAACAGCAAAGGCTCTCCCTCGGTTCGGCTGATGTGCTGGCCTCCCCTGGTTGTTGTTCACTGGTCGACGACATTCAGCAGAACGATGTCCTGGTCCTCCACAGTTCCAACAATTACCCCTGATCGGCCCTGCTAATGCTCCTGGCGCTGGTAACTGTAAAGGTGCTGGCCTATAAGGCAAACCTGGGGCAGGTTGCCCTGGTGGTGGTGGTGGTGGTGGTACGCCTGCTCTAGCTCTGTTGTCACCACGCCCAAACCCACCACGGTGTCTGAAACCCTGGTTATCTCCTGGTGGCCTGTTGTAACCCTGGTTATCTCCTGGTGGCCTGTTGTAACCCTGGTTCCTCCCTAGGTTGTTGTCATAACGTCGACCCCTGAAGTTAGGATCATAAGGCTTGTGTCTGTTCTTGTCTCTGAAGTTATCACCTGTCTTTTTGCTCTTCTCAGTTCTAAACTCCTGTTCCTTCTCTTCATACTTCATTGCGAGGTTCAGGACTCTATCAAATGGCTCGTGCTCAAATGGAATCAGTTGCTTCGCCACATAGTGCCCTAGGCCCTTAATGAAACGATGATTTCTCTTCTCGACTGTATCCACCATGTGTGGAGCAAACATGGACAACTCATTGAATCGATTCGTATACTCTGCTACGGTCATAGCATCCTGTCGCAGATTCAAAAATTCATCCACTAATCGGTCTCTGTAAGCACTCGAAAGGTATCTCCCCTCAAAAGTATTCCTGAACTCTTCCCAAGTCAGAGTGGTGAGGTCAAGCCCGACCTTCAAAGCGTCCCACCAAAGTAATGCTCCACCCTCCAACTGATGGGAAGCGAGCTCCTGCTTCTGGACTTCAGTCAACACCATCTTTGCAAACACGGCTTCTGTCTGACGGAGCCATAACACTGCAGCTTTCCCGTCTCCCTTACCATCGAATTTGATACCACCCAGATTGAGAAAGTCTTTGTTCCTCTTAGCAAATGGGTCACCATTACCCCCATTGTTGCCTGCAACTGCTAGCAACAGCTGATTCATCTGGTCTTGAGTCAACTGATAGATTTGACCACGTCCTCTTCCCGCCATGACCTTCATTCAAAAGATTAAATTATTATTAGATAATCACCCGACTCCTCCAAACTTATCACCCATTCCACATTCCGAGGATCACCTAGACCTTCTCGGCCTAAGTTAACCAAGCGCTCTGATACCAAGAAAACTGTCACGACCCTAATATCCAAAAATTGGCAAAAAGAGAGAATTTACAAAATTACCCTCGATAAGCCAATTAAAGGACAAAGGTTCGGGACAGTAATCTAAATAAACATTTTGCACAAGGTAAAATCCATAACCATTAAACACAACTACTTCAACACACATAATTTGAACTCCCAATAAATTCCATATATAATCCAAAAACTCCAAATATTGAATTACACAACTCCATTAATAAAATTCAACAGCTTCTACTGAGGTATTGTCTTCCCCATCAATAATAATCCAATAAATGAAATAATGAACTTGAGTAATCAGCTAACGACAAATCAAAGGACTAAACCTACTCTGAAATGATAACTCCTGCAAATCTCAAACTCCCTCTCGAACAACTGGATCTACACGAGCCTCCTGATGTTGCTCCCGATCGTACTCAACTGGATGCTCTCCTCCGCCTACGCTCCATAAGGATACGTACCCACGTGCAAAACAAGCAACATGGGTCAGCAAATTATGCTGGTATGAGTGGACAAGGGTAGGGAACTTCATTCCCAAAAACAATAAAATAATAGACTCCGCGGTCTTTCTATATTTATCTCGTTTACTAAATATATATTATATATTATAGGGATACATTACCTGAGCTGCACCTCCTATTAGGATAGGTCGAGCCCTGCAAGAAATGTTAATTGACCTATCCTCCGGCAAAACTGTGTTAGTACAATAATATATAATTCATGGCATCTCAAATCTTGACACTATATCTCAATCACTGCAAATCAATCATTACACTCAAACAACACTTCACAACCTATACCCAATCACTAGTACACCTCCCACAGGATGCACTCCACACATTTGCCATACCCACACTGCACCAATGTGCCTTGACCATGGTTAAGACCCTCTACGCGAAAACCAAAACCCAAGTGGGTGCTCACCTGCAAGCTTTGGCTAGCCTCGACGTATGCTTAACTCATGGCCTCTACTAGCTCCCTTGAGCTTTCTAAATTGGCGCCCAGACCAACCCCGAAGGCTATGAAAGTCTGTAGGGTCAGTTCCGCAGGCTAAGCCATCTAGGAAATACCCAAATATATTTTCCATGTGTCAACCCGCAGGCTAAGCCGTCTAGGGTGCTATCTAAATTCTTTAAATCCTAATTCCACAGGTGCGGCAAATGTACTAATGGTTGGGCGACTATCAAACATCTAAACTATCAACCAATCAAGTAACACTCGATTATAAATTTCACATCAAATTCACATCAAATTCATTTTTGTATTCCTTTCGCATTTTCTAGATTAATCAAATACCGTCCATGGTATATAAAGCCAATCCAAGGCATTCCATAATTAAAGTTCTCAAGTTTAAAATTTATCAATCATATCTTAATTCTTTTCAATATCTCTTCATTATAAATTGTCATAATAAATCATCCAAATCTAATGGACACTTCAAAGTAAGAAATTAAAAGGACTCGGTGTCGCAGAAAATTTAAAACTATAGATAGCTATATTCCAAAATATCCCAATCATATGATAACATTACAAATATCATGGAAGGCTAGTAGTTGCAGTAAATACACATATATCAGACAATCAACAGTTAAAACAAAAACTCGGCAACACGGCAAAGAGTGTACTGTACTCATGCATAATGAAAAAAATCATAACTTAGTTATCTAATTGATTTGTCAGAACATGGTTTTCTAGTACAAAACTAGTGTCCTCTCAATTTACAGTGCAACATCATGAAACGAATTCTTTATTTTTTTGAAATACTACCCACTCATGTGCATGCTACCAAAATGACCACTTAAATCTTAATTAGGTGTGAAAGAAACCATCATTATAACTTAATTCATAAGATATAAAATACCATCTCTGTTTAATATTTGTAAACAATATATGCATTCACATGTACCAAGAACTTAAATAAATCAACACTAAATGGAAACAGATGAATTAGAAATGAATTATAGTGAGATAGGCCACTCACAGTTATACCCCACCACCAAAGTCAAACTTACATAGTTTAATTAAATTAAACTATTTTAACCAAAATAACATCCACTCACCTGCTGCTATACCCCACGTACTACATCCTCTCTTCTTCTCCCTGCTGTTGTTCGTCCTCTTCCTCTCTCTCTCACTCTGCAACTTCTCTTCCTCCACTGATCCGCAACGCATAAAAATCCAACCCTTAAAATAGTTTCTTTTTCCCTTCCAAATTTCTGCCACTTCTTCTTCTTCCACTTAGATCTCAGCCGCAAAACAATACGCTCTATTTTTATTTTTCTTTCTTCGATCCCTAATAAAATCCTCACATCCTATCGCTTTATATACAGCTAACAATCTCTTTCAAGGCGGCTAATCTGACGGCTGATAATGAATTCTAATCCAATCGTGTTTCCGAACTCAATGGAATAAAAAAAACTGTTCGTGGGTGTTTTCTCCAAGTTTGGGTTATTTAAACCATAGTCCACTACTTTATAGTAATTATGCTTAAACCCTTGGTCCAGGGACTTATACCCAATTACTTTTAATTCCGAATTAAAATTAGCATAAAGCATAAAAGACGGGGTTTACATTCATACACACCTCAAAAGAAATCTCGGCCTCGAGATTTGGAAGAAAGATCAATCGAACAACTCCGGGTGCTTAGCTCGCACCTTGTCCTCCAGCTCCCATGTGACATCGCTCGGATCATCACTCCACTGCACTTTTACCAGCTTCAACGTCTTTCGCCTTAGTCGTTTCTCATCTCTATCAATGATAGTAATTGGCCTCACTCTGTAGGTAACATCTTCACTAATTTCTAACTGTTCAGGATCATAAATATCTAACTGGGCGTAGTCTACTCCTTCATCCTCTTCATCCTGATCATCACCTTTCCACTTTCTCAACATGGAGACATGAAATACATTATGTATCTTCTCCAAGGCAGGTGGCAATGCCAGCCTGTAAGCCAACGGCCCAACTCTGTCAGTGACCTCATACGGTCCCACATACCTAGGGCTCAGCTTGCCCTTCTTACCAAACCTCATTACTCCACGCATCGGGGATATCTTCAATAACACTTTCTGCCCCACAGCAAACTCGAGTGGCTTCCTCCTATTATCTGCATAACTCTTCATTCGGCTTTGAGCCGTTTTCAATCTCTGTCGAATGATATCTACTTTCTCTGTAGTCTCGCGAACTATCACTGGTCCGAGAATCGCAGTATCACCAACCTCCGCCCAACAAGCCGGTGATCTACATGGCCTACCATACAGTGCCTCATATGGTGCCATACCAATACTCGCCTGAAAACTGTTATTCTAAGCAAACTCCGCGTAAGGTAGATGTTCCTCCCATTCTCCACCAAAGCTGAGTGCACAAGCACGTAACATATCCTCTAGGATCTGATTTACCCGTTCCGTCTGTCCATCTGTCTGGGGATGATAAGCAGTACTCAAATTAAGCTTCGTACCCATGGCACGCTGAAAACTACCCCAGAACTCGGAAGTGAAAATAGGATCTCTGTCTGAAACAATGCTAGCCGGAACACCATGTAATCTGACAATCTCCTTCACATACTTCTTTGCTAGCTTATCTGCATTCTTATTCATAGAAATAGGAAGAAAATGAGCTGACTTAGTCAATCGATCGACGACAACCCAAATGGACTCATTGCCTCCCCGTGATCTAGGCAAACCATCAATAAAATCCATGGAAATGTGCTCCCACTTCCACTGAGGGATAGACAAAGGCTGAAGTAACCCTGACGGTCTCTGATGATCGACCTTCACTCGTTGACATGTCAAACACCTAGAAACATACTCTCCAACATCTCTCTTCATTCCTTCCCACCAATAAGTCCTCTTCAGGTCTTTGTACATCTTCGTTCCACCAGGGTGAATAGTGAAACGAGAACGATGTGCCTCATCCATAACATTCTTCCTCAAACCATCCTTATCAGGAACACACAATCGATCTCTATACCTCAAACCTCCATCAACACCAACTGACCATTCTGTGGGACAATCATCTAACAAATCCACAACTAACTGCCCAAGCTTTCGGAGCAAGAAAGGGTCCTCATGCTGCTTAGACACAATCAAGCTAATCATCATAGGTTTCACCTCCATAGAACAAATGGTGACCTGTTCACCTCCCTGCTGTAAGTACACATCATGAGACGCTATAGTCTCCAAAGATTTCCACTCTTCCATCATCATCATAGCAACGGTGGCATGCTTCCTACTCAAAGCATCTGCAACTACATTACCTTTCCCAGGCTGATACTGAATCTGAAAATCATAACTGCTAATGAACTCCATCCATCTCTGCTGCCTCATGTTCAAATCCTTCTGAGAGAACAAGTACTTTAGACTCTTGTGGTCGGTATAAAGATCAAACTTCTCCACATATAAATAGTGACGCCAAATTTTCAAAGCAAACACCACAGCTGCCAATTCTAAATCGTGCACTGGATATTTTCGCTCATGTTGCTTCAACTGTCTAGAAGCATAAGAGACCACTCTCCCATCCTGCATCAAAACACAACCAAGTCCGGTACCACTAGCATCTGTGAATACCACAAGCTTGCCACCTCTAACCGGTATAACTAACACTGGCGCTGAAGTCAACCTCTGCTTAAGCTCCTGAAAAGCTCTCTCGCAGTCGTCAGTCCACAAGAACTTCACATTCTTCCTCGTAAGTCTGGTCAATGGCTCAGCTATGAGCGAGAACTTCTCAATGAAACGACGGTAATATCCAGCTAATCCTAAAAAGCTTCGAATCTCTGTAGGGTTGGTTGGCTGTTTCCAATCCCTAACTGCAGCAACCTTCTCAGGGTCAACGGCAATACCCTCTCTGGATATCACGTGACCTAAGAAATGCACCTCATTCTTCCAGAAATGACATTTGCTAAACTTAGCATATAGCTTGTGATCTCTCAATATCTGCAACACTGTTTTCAAATGTTTCGCATGCTCCTGAGCATCCTTAGAATACACCAAAATATCATCAATGAATACGATCACAAACTTATCAAGATAAGGCCTAAAAATCCGGTTCATCAAATCCATGAAAAATGCTGGAGAATTAGTCAACCCAAAAGGCATTACTGGAAACTCATACAATCCATATCGAGTCCTGTTGATCACTGAGTTGCTTTTGGATTGTTTCGAAGTGTTCTTGTGTGACTCCAACCATGGTCTCCGTCAGGTTATGTTCGTTCACAGTCAGTCGGCGCCAAGTATATGTTTTGTGATCGGAAAGTTGGAGAAGATGATCGGAAAGTGAGAGTTTGGATGAGTTGAAGTGGCTGAACTATCTGAGCAGTGATAGCTGCCTACGTATCTGGAAGGGGTCGATCCAGAATCAAGCCAAACGTAGTTCCTTATATAGGTGGCTTAGGGTGTGGATCGAATTAATGACTCAACGTTCGAATCATAAAATATGCGGATATTCAGGGATTCAATTAGAGAGATCCGTAACTGACATAGGATTTGGAGTTTGAATATATTGAACTCGGTGTTCAGAGTGAGATAGCCCCAAGTCGGATGTTCTCGGATATTTTATGAGATTAGGATTTGAACAGAAATGAGTGAAATGTGGTTTTATACGAAGTTGGATGAAATAAGTGCAAGGTCGGTGTTCAGTATACCGAGTTAGTGAGATTAGGATTTGAATAGAGATGAGTGAAGTGTGATTAGATACGAAGTCAGATGAAATAAGTGTAAAGTCGGTGTTTGGTATTCCGAGTAAGAGAAGTCGGTAATGGGTATATACAATGCTTTTGATTTCCTGATCACCAGAAAAAAAAAATCAATTAAAGAGAACACAAAATTATGCAACTTGACCTTTTCTATTGCAGTAAGCTTATTGAAGAAAGAGGAGAAAGATCTGAGTAGTATACTGATATTAAAACCTGAGTATAGCTCAAGAATGGCAACCAAGTTGAACTTCAGTAATGGTCTCCCCAACCGTATACCACTGAAACTTTCTTCACCAAGAAAGACCTGCAGTTTAAGAAACAGTACGTATGTCAAACGTCAAAGCACAAAGAACGTCATATGAAGATGTCATATTGACAAGGCATGATCAAAAGAAACTTCAGGAAGTTCAAACAGACGTAAACCTACACATTCATGGTACAAGCAGATGTTCGGGTGCATATTATTATTATAATTGGTTTCATCCCATACAGGCCTCCAGGATAGTCTCTAAAATTGTCTTTGAAGTTTAAATCAGATGAAATGTCTTTCGGAAGGCATATAAGAAGGCGACAAGTTGGGCTGAATCAACAAGTATGTGTGTGGAGAGAGAGAGAGAGAAAGGGAGGGGGGTATGCTGCTGAGACTATCTTAATAAAATATTACAGAGACCTTTTATGTTAAGTTTAAATGGGGGGAGATGAATGTAGTTATACTGAGTTTGAATTTGTTCCACACTCTCCACCATATTTTGCCACGTACTACTAATTTTTTTTTTTCTTTTAATTTAGCTAGTCCCACTAGGGTTAACAGCACCATCTTAGTGTTTTATTTTTTAATTAATCTTACTTAATATTAAAAAATAATTTCTTTTTTTTTTTTTTTTTTTAAATAAAATTCAAATTTTATTGATAAGCTCAACGAATTACACAAAAGTAGAGGACAAACGCGCTACAAACTGCGCAGCAAGTCCTTTCTGGATAGCAAACCCGATTCTCCTAAATACATATTCGTTCGAACCTGCAGTCATCACGTTGCTATCCATTATCTTCTGCACTCTCCTGAGGAGCTCAACTGCTTCTGAGCCTAGCAATCCAAATGTGTCAAATGCAAAGGGGATGAAACTACGTTGGTTAGCCCTACAAGCTCCGTCATGTTTCTCCACTTTTGCCGCTGCTGCATTGCTAACTGCTAGCCCCACCTCAAAAATCCCAGCACTCAGCCCAACCATCGGAGACGCCCCTGTAACATCAACACATGCATGTTTACCTTCAGACCAGTTGTAGACCAGAATATCAGCAGGACGTAATGTCGATCTTCCTTCCTTAGAATCAGTAAGAAAGTTAACAGGAGCCTCCTTCTTAACCTGTACGCCAGCCCGCCAGACCACATCACACAAGATATCTCTAACGTGGTCATGCCTGTACTTGAAGCCGGGGTAATGCTTACAATGGGCCGCATGGTCCCCGAAAGCATCAAGTCTACTCTTCTTGCACACTGGACAAAGCTCACCATCTGAATATAGAGGGATCATCAATCGATAACGAAGAATGGCACGATATTCTACAGGCGTCATGCGTTGTCCAAGCCCTTCCATCGGGATAGCAAGGAGAAAATCTTTGGCATGTTCTGACTGCACACATCCAATCACGGCTTTTTGTCTAGCTGACAACTCAAATTCCCTCTCAAGACCAGAACTAATCTTGTTGTAGTATGCTTCCGCCAAGACATGTTGGGGTCTGAAGGGGACGGTAGCAGTTGGAGCAAGATTACTGAGATCAAAATCAGGTATAAAAAGATGTAAACTAGCAATGGCAGTATCGAAAACATTACCAAATTTATTTTTTTTTTTGAATTTTTTTTTTTTTTGAATTTAAAATTTAGTATTTCCAAATTTTATTGATAAGCTCAACGAATTACACAAAAGTAGAGGACAAACGCGCTACAAACTGCGCGGCAAGCCGGCAAGTCCTTATTTTTTTACAACTCAAATTCCCTCTCAAGACCAGAACTAATCTTGTTGTAGTATGCTTCCGCCAAGACATGTTGGGGTCTGAAGGGGACGGTAGCAGTTGGAGCAAGATTACTGAGATCAAAATCAGGTATAGAAAGATGTAAACTAGCAATGGCAGTATCGAAAACATTACCCATAGGTGGAGTGTCACAACCTCGAAGAATGTGGTCCTGGAGATCCTTGGTTTGCGTACGTGAACCTACGAAAGCAAACTTCATAACATCAGTAGCACAATAGATACCAAGTCCACCCATACGCAATGGGAGGGTTGCCATACGCCACTGTAGATCGCCAAAACCAGGTCCATCAGAAACCACAATATTTTGAAGGGCTGCACGAAGCTTGTGGTCAAACCATTCGGCTGTTTCCTGAACATAATCAGGGGGGCAAGTACGGAGAGCAAAGGTGAGTTTAGATAATCCCATACAAGAACGTAAAGTGCCAACTCACACTGCGGATCCTTTAGCTGTGGTAATAAGTCCATAAGTTGAAGTGTCTTATCCACTCGTTGACGAACATTACCCACAATAAATGATACATCAATACTTACAGCCCCTCCGAACAACTTAACCCCTCGCTGAGGACATGATATACCAACCGGAAAGATATCTGGATAGGAGCAGTCAGGATCAACAGAAGGCCAGAACAAGTCTGTCTTAGACACATTAAGCACGAGCCCAAGAGATGGTCCTCTTTCCTGAATGATACGAATAGCTCTAGCCACATGTTCTGTACTACCAATCAAAGTACCATCATCTAAGTACCATGCCTGCAACTCCAAGTGGCATTCTGACTGAATGCGGTGTATCAATGGATGCAAGACTAAAGCAAAGAGAAGAAGCCCCAAAGGGTCCCCCTGCTGTATCCCAGCTGCTGACCAAATATGAGTAGACCCTAGATACAATCGAGCAGGTTGACAATAGAGGTATTCGACCCATAGAGCAATAGATGGATAATGATTGCGTACCTCCCGTAGCATAGCAGACCGGTCAACAAGGTTGAAGGCATTCTGAAAGTCCACAAGCAGCATAGAAAGCGATGTGCCATCCTTGTTGGCATAAAGCAACCGATTAACAGCATGCAGAATTGCCTCTGCTCCACCAGGCACACCAACCCCAAACTGAAAATCCTCTAGGTATGGGACAATATCCTTAGAAACTCCTCTCATGGCAATCTTATACACCAGGCGACGCCAAACCATACCCACAGCTATTGGGCGAATGTCGTTACCTGGCTTAATAAGTGGGGTGAGCGGTGCACTAGCTATGAACTCTGCCAAGACCCGTGGGCATCGACCTTGTAGCCATAAGTTCACAACCGGTGTCAAGGCCTCCATAAGATCTGTGGCTACAGCTGATGCAGCCCCACTCATAGCATCCAATAGGTGTTGGGCCTGGAGACCATCTCGCCCACAAGATGTCCCTTTGGGGAAGGACCTGATGCATGATAATATCCCATCCCTCTCAACTGACAAAGGTGACTCAAGTAAAGGAATGTCGGGGACAGATGGTGGTGGATGCTTCGGGTGTTTATCCTCTAAACCCCGCTGCGTCTCTGGAGTGTTTGGAGCAACCCCTGATGATGCCAACACCTTCACGGCTGCTGCAAAGTGCCCGTCTGCAACCTTTTGCAAACACCGTCGTACATTCTTGCTTTGGGACTGTCGAGATGGTCGTTCCAACGGAGGCTCTGTGTGTGTGACCCTCTCAATCAGACGAAATATACCCCCAGGCTCGTTCCAAATAGAGAGAGCCTGCAAAATCTGATTCTGCTGGAGATATTTCCGAGCACCAAAACGACGCTTTTGGCGATTCTGCGGATGGAACACTTGCAATGTGCAATAAGGAAGCAGGAGCAATCTAACCCATGACCCTGTCGACATGGGGTCTGCAGTAACCTCATATAAGACTGACTTCAATGCACAGGAGAATGCTAATCGACAAGGACGAGGAATACTTTTCACTGTGCGAAAAGGTCTACAGAAAATACGATCAAGTGATATCTCATCTAAAGAAGGTGCAACAATAGAAAGGTGAGTATCGATACCAGTGTCCCCTCCTGCTGTAGGTGCGGGTGGATTATCAACATGCACAAGCTGTGGTGGTTGATATAGATTTTGCCACGTACTACTAATTTTTTTTTTCTTTTAATTTAGCTAGTCCCACTAGGGTTAACATCACCATCTTAGTGTTTTAGTTTTTTAATTAATCTTACTTAATATTAAAAAATAAAAAAAAATAAAAAAATAATTTTTTTTTATTTTTTGATATAGCCACGTGGCAAGATTTGGAGGAGAGTATTGTTCCGCACTCTTAAAGAGTGGAACAAATTCGCACTCAGTTATACTTTTCATAATAAAATTATAGGTTGAATTGTCCAATCACGTAATCAGTTTGACTTTGCCAATTGATGGATTCTAGAAACAGTTAAACATCCATAGTTAACCTAACAATCTATGAGATGCTAGAAAATGTTCTATACATCTATATTATAACCAACACTTATAAACTTGATAAAAAGACAAACAAGGGTCAAGATTTACACATGAGATTATAGAGATTGGGTTTAATGAGATTATAGAGATTGGGTTATTTAACCTGTGCAATGCACGAATGTTATTTTATATGTAACTTTTACATGTTATAATTTGATAGTGTTTACTTCTTTTGATTTTTGAACATATTTTCGATAAATTTTAGTTATGTGATTTTAATAAATAATCTTTAATTCTAAAATGACCTTTCAATTCTAAATTTTAATCAAATTATCTTCAATTAGAGCATCAATTTTTCTATAATTTAGAGAGAGAATATTTGCTTAAGGGCATGCCTAACTTTAATAGAGAGTATAGATTCTATCATACAACTCTATCCGTCTCATACGTCTCTCCCTGTTATCAATCAGTTATAGTTTATCATCAAACCTCTATCACCTCTCTACTCTCATATTTTCATCAATGAACATTTTTTTTTCTCTCTTTTTCAACAAAGAAAAATTTGAAATTAAAGTTTTTTTGTGTTTAATTTTATTTTTATTTTCAGTATCAAATTATACAAATAATACATACAACCCATCTTTAAACCTAGACTATATGAGTTTTATACAATTAATTAATATTTCTATTTTTAATTTGATATTTGACTAACGATTCTATTAGTGATTTCAACTTAATACTATCGTTGTTGCTTTCATGTTAACGTTTGAAATTTTATTTATAAGTGAATAGTTTTAATTTCATCTATACATTTTCAGAAAAATCAAAATTTTTGCAAACAACAAATTTTGTTTTATGAATATAATGGTGTGTTGAGGTGATAACAATGACTATCACTAATGTAAGTACTTACTTTTCAACAATATTTTTTGTGTTGAATTGCTCGAAATTCAATGACCAAACTATTGTGGAACTGGATGTTTCCATCGAAGAAAATCTACTATGGATTATCACCTAACAAAGCCAAGCTTCAATTTAAAAATTATGTCTTCACCAATGGTAAATGTTGATTGATTACTTAGATATATTTTTTCTTTATATACAAATGGTTGAATGAATGACGTAACTTCTTTGTTGCAGCCACACAAAATCAAGAAGTAATAAAACCGATATTTAAGAATTCAAAGAAGCTTATGAGATCAGCAGAACAACTATTCTGAATGATAAATGAACCATCAGATTCACCAAGCAATCTTTCAAGCTCTTTGAAAGCGGCCTTGGAAATTTCTGACTATAGCTATGAATCTAATAAACAATGAAGCACAAAGGTCAGTCAGTTCACTTTTGCCCATAGTATAAATAGTCTTTCACAACCTCTACAAAGTTTTATCAGAATATGATTAATTGAATACTTTCAGTGCCACAGGTTGGTTGGGTCTGCATGCAAAGACGTTCTTATAGGATAAATAATTCATGCAAAGGGTTGGTTGACAAATTTTTGCACGCCACACATTTCCATTCTTAGGTTGTGCGATGTCTGCAAGGCTTATCATTAATATTCAAACTGGTCTTCTGGAATAAAAATTCATCAAAAAATAAACAATTTTTGTCACCGTGTTTGGTAATTTGTGGTTCAGGCAATGTTTAGTTACATTTAAATTTGTATGTTGGGCCTTGGATACATTCATGAATTAATCTACTGCATCTTACCAGGCTATTTTATCCCCAACAACACATAATTCTTGCCCAAGGTTAATTGTGCATGATAACTTCTATTGAACTAATTTTAGGGCAAATATGTGTACATTTAATAAGCAAGAATTTCACCTGAACATTGTATCTGATTAAAGGCCTCACTGGTTGTTCATCTTAACTGCATAATTATTAGTTTCAATTTTCTAAATTTATTATTTTGTAAGCGGGATTAAATCTATCAGGTTACCATGTAGTCTTTTATACTACTATCAAACCTCAGAAACTTTCGAGTTCCAGTATTTGAAATGACCCTCCATCCTGCAAGTTCTATCTTTCTATATATATATATATATATAATTACAAATTTTTGAAGAATTTGGATGCACCAAAATTATTCTCTCATAGGAACAGTAGTCAATTGCAAAAGTATTTATTTTATCCTTTGGGAAGACGACCATCAAAGGAACTAGCTAACTGAGATTGATTTTGAATTTAGTGTCTACAAATTTTACTTTGTTGTTTATACAATTTAATCAAAGAACACCTCCATTTTACTATCACTTTACTATAAGTCCCAGAATTACCGGTCATTTGGCTTGATCACTATCATTTTGTTCCTTAATTAAACATTATATTTCAGCGTATGTAGCAAGGAGTGGGTGGTATTGACGTACTGTCAAAGGAATCCAAGGAATTGTGTAGCACTGTTCTGAAAGTTCATAGGATCAGAAAATATACCGGTTTAAGGGATGCATACTAAATTATGACAGAATGATTGTATCCTTCAAGATGATTGGGTGGTAAAAGTATATTCTACAGATAGATCTGATATAGAAATAATACTGTAGAGCAAATTGTGTTGTAGGGAAGAACGAATGATTGGACGGGCAAGTCGTAAACAGTTTACTGAAGTTGGTTTACGGTTGTTATTTTCCTTTGTATTTTGCAGTCATTGGGTCATACATGATGGTGCGTCAGTCATGCTGACCAAGAACTGCATTGATGAGATTAATGTTATACGTACCATCAATGTAAAGTTGAGACTGATGACAATTATAGATAGGTGCTTCTGAGTTTGTAGATATATGATTATGCTCCTTAATATAAGTGATAGTAAACATCTTTAACACAAAATTTGTAAGAGTAAAGTTAAATCCGTGCTTCATGGGTTTATGCTACAATGGTATTATGATGATTCAGAAGAAGCCTAAAAGTAGACAAAGTAGCAGTAGTCTAAATTTGTATGTGTTGAATGCATACATGTACAATAATAGATAAAACAAGAGAATAACCTAACCGAGCAACCAAAGCAAGTAGGTATTAAATATCTTGCACGTAGTGGAAATTATGATGGAGATTTGGAATAACAGAAACATGGCATTAGAACCTTGAATTCAATTTCGTCAGAATGACGAATACCAATTTTAATTTTGTTGTGCAATGTGAAGATAGTTTATCGGAAACTCAATCATTTCAGTTAGACTTCTAGCTATGGTTTAGAAAATTACAGAAGGTAAGAATGAAAACTATACAGGGAATCCAACAGGGTGGCTGACACCTTGCAAAGAATGATATCCATTAACCTCTTCTTATTCTAACTTTTAGATCATTAAACCACAATATGAGGACTATTCTATTGTACAATGTGATGAGGGTTGCTTTACCAAGTTGATCAACCTTCATATATGGAATATGACATGAGGATTATTCTATCAAACAGTTGTACAAGCCATACTTGGAGGCATATTTTCCAGATTTTCCAAAGAAGATCACACCTACACATTCCTTCATTAATTATGGCATAGGAAATGCCTTCAAAATGCATCCAGGAAATGGTATGACTATGCAAACATCACAATAGGACGTTGCAAATGGTGTAAAGGTAGGTTCATCATCAAAAGAAGGTGATCCACATATATCCTATGCTATGGTTTAGTGTCAAATGCTCAGCTCAGGAATTTTCTTGAGAAAAAATATCAATTCAGAAGACAGAAATCACGAAGATGAAGCTATAGAAATTTAATATATTAATTCTTTATTTTATCTCTGTTAAATTTATTTCTGTCTAGAACAACTAATAGTATAGGATTTATTTTTCAGTAACAAAAAGGTTTAATTATCTCTATGATTTATATATAGAGGACTTTGCAAATTATATTAGAGCAATCACAATTTTTTGGCATATATTATCATTGAGTTACTCAATACAACTATATAAGTATAAAAATAAATTCAAATTAACTATTTTAATCAATTTAACTATCAATTGTCTATTTTAATCATTTAGATTTTAGATTTGTATCCAAATATAAAAATTAGTAATTATATATAATTAAAAATAAGCGTCCCGGAAGGACGGGTCATACCTAGTCAATACATATATTGGATGGTATTTGAGAACTTTGTCACCTTTCATGTAACTGAAAAAAAGTACTTAAGACTTACAGTGTGAGAGGGAGCCAAAGGAGATCCAAGAGCATCTCTAATGTAATTTTCCTGCGCACAAAGGATTATCAATGAAGTGTAATTCTATATATCTACACCTTGCATACTTTGTATTTTGTGTAAGTTGAGTTGTAGCTTCCTCCACATTAGTGTCTTGTTGATGGAGCGAGAAAACTATTGTGTGCCAATGTTTTGAGATCAATGAAGATTCTATTTTACCAATCAAAATATTTGTAAATAAAATATAATACAAACACTGTAATTAAGAAGTCTCTTTATATCAGTAGCTTCACCAAAATAAACTCAAAAAACAAGAATGATCAACAAACTTGTCTTTAACCTATATTATGTGATTGCTCATGAATTTTCAAAAAAGACAGGTCAGGCACCCTTACTGATAAATGGAAATCTACATACCCTCTCTCAACACTTCTCTGTGAACTTTTTGGCTTCATAAAAAATACAATGCAAAAGGATGCTGTGTGTTTTATCACATTAAGGTGGATTAAATTCTAGGGAGAGGTCCTAAAATAAGTCCCTTTGGACCAACCATAGAGGTAAATAATTAACCACATATGGGCCATTTCGCAGAACACACTTCAATTATTGCTTTTCCTTCAGTACTTTTAAGATTAACAAAATATATATTAGGATAAAATGGTTGTCATCTTAATTAGTTCATTAAACCTATGGTGTCACGGTCAGGAGTAGAGCGCTAGGCGATGACCCCTTGGGGAAGATTCAATTCTCTGACACGTTCTTCTAATGGTAATTTGTTTTGGTCGTAATCACTTTGGTTTTCTTCAATACAAATTAATTTACATGTTCCCAACTTCCCATTATAATTATATTTTATATTTTATATTTTCTAATCGACCGACTTTAGGAGGTCCATTATAATTCGTGTGAAAAAGAAAAAAAAACCAGTGTTGGTCCGTATTTTTTTTATTGTCAAGCGGGGTTGAAGGGACCCCTACCCCTTTTAAATTAAGTGTGGAAACTTATATCAATAGTCAGTTATTGACGTATTTGGAACCCACAATCTCTCCACTTGTGAGAAGGGTGCAACCATTGAGCCACAGGCTCATTTTTTTCCCCTTCTTTTGTTGCCTTTCTCTCTCTCTCTGAATTCTCTTCTAAAGTCGGTCCCCCCCACCGTTCACGGTTCTCTCTCTCTCTATATTTTTTTTAATTATTGGGTTTTTTATTCATATATAAAAATCCAGTCCATAGATAAAATATGTTAAGTTACAATAAAACCATGACTAAAAGGGTTTTTCAGTTAGAAGTAGGTGACAAAATTTTAAAACTCAATTATCATTAACGGGACTTATCCCTGAATTTTATTCAGCTTTATAATAGTAGTATAGATATAGATATATAGTAAAACCTCTATCAGTGATACTCTATAAAGTAATAACCTCTATATAATCATAAAAAATATCGGTCCCAACTTGTGCCAGTTATAAATAGGAATAATATTCATATTGTTATAAGTTATAATTTTTCTAGGTCCCATCTTAAAGAAACTTACCTCCACATAGTTGTAATTAAGTCTATATTATCAAAAAAAAAAAACAAAAAACATATAGGCTATGTTTGGTTTACAGGAAAACGAGGGAAAATGAAACATATAACTTAATTTTAGTGAGATACAGAGAAGTCGGTGTCATGAAGGGGTAGAGGGCGGAGGGAAAGAGATTCCGTTCATCCATAATTGTAGAGTAATCTTTAGAATACAGTTTCTGTTTTGAGAAAAAAGAATCTGTTTTCCTTATTTCACTCTTAATTTTATGAAGAGTTTTATTTTTAAGCATCTTTTATTCTCTTTCTCATTTGTTTCGGTACGTTACATACCTTTTTTCCTCCTCTTTCCTTCTTAAGTAACCTGATTCTTGTTTTCCTCCATTTTTGGTAGTTTTTCATAAAAAAAAAAAACATTAAAATATATAAAATATTAGACTTTTAATATGACTATTTATTTTCTAACACTTCTTAACATTAAGTTAGTGTATGCCCATTATATTTTGAAGCTATAATATTTTTTTGAAATTATACCATAATTTTTTTTAAGTAAAACTATTAAATTATAACCTCTTCGTAATAATAATTTTTTTGGTCCCAAGAGTATGAGAGAGGTTTTAGTGTAGATAAATAAATTGGGTTTGGGTGTTACGTCTGACCAAAGAAGCTCAGTGATGCCTGCCCGACTTCGTACTCTAAAGTCTAAACATTGAAAAAAAAAGACGGCTACTAAGACTTCCACTCGGGTGTGTTTGATAAAGTTTTGCCGGTTTACCATAATTTTTGGCAAAATTGTTATATTATTTATTTGCCATTTTGCCAAAGAGTATTGCCTCTATTTGCCTTTTTGTCAATGATTGATAATTGTTTGGCAAAAAGTGGCAAAATACTTTTGCCAAAAAGTTTTTGTTTGATAATAAATTTCGGCAAATGATGGCAAGTAATAAAAATAATTGAAACTCACTGTTGAGCAAGTGTTGTAGATGAGATGAGAGTGCAGGAAGCCCAAACTGCTTACTAATCTTTTTAAATTCTTCTTCTAGCCCAAGCTTTTTTATATATCTGTGTATTTCGATCGTTTTAATAGAGAAGAAGAAGAAGAAGAAAGAGAGTCGAAAAAGAGATGAAGAAGAAGAAGAAGAGAAGCAGATGAAACTTACCAGTTACCATGTATTACAGCAAAATTTTCATCCATGCCTCCATGAATCTTTTGCGAGAACAAGAGAGTAGAGAAAGAGTAGGGTTTATGGTTTTGTGTTTTTTTTTTTTTTTTTTTTTTTTTTTACGGTGATATGGGAGGAAAATATTTTGGCAAATATTCATGGCAAATAAGATTTGCCAAAAGTTCCACCTCTGGAGGTGGAGATATTTTTTTCGGATTTGCCATGGAATTTAGGCAAATATGGGTCACGTGACTAGTTTTTGGCAAAACTATTTTTTTTTGCCTTTTTACCGAAACTGTTTTCAGACAAGGGCAAAACCCGGCAAATAGCGGCAAAGACCTGATTTTCCATGGCAAAACCATTATCAAACACACCCTAAAACGAGCACAAGGGATTAGGCCTGTAAAAATAGCCCTTTGACCCTAAACCCGGCCCGGCCCATTCAACGAAAAAAGCCCTTAAAGCTTGATCCTTATGATTTTTAGGGTAGGGCCGGCCCGACCCTCTCCTTTTAAGGGTCGGGTTAGGGTTTAGCTTTGAAAATCTTAGACCCTACCCTTAGCCCGACCCTAATTAACCCTCTCAAAGCCCTCTTACGACCCTCATAAATATATGTATAATTTTTAATATATTTCTCTATATATCAAAATTTGAACATTTTTTTAGAGTTTTAATCGTAAAGATTTTTCCAATTAGACATAGATGTCACTTTTGTTTATGTTATATGATATTTATCAAATGTTTATCGAATATTTCCCGAACTAGTTCTTAAAAAACTATTATATAACTAAAAGAAATTGATTCTCAATAGAATATTTTTTTATTAACCATATATTTCATTATTTAACATGCAATAAACGGTAATTAGATTATTATTTTAAATATGTATTTTATACTTATTATGTTAGAATTTTATAAATTTAGGATTAAATTTCTAAAGTTTAAAATTTTAGTAATAAGATAACATCTAACTACGAGTTCTTTGTATTTATTAATTGTAATACTCTTGGATAAAATAATATCATATAATATAACAAATTTTATGGTGAAAAAAATATATTTGTACATTTAAGAATTGAAACATATTATACGTATTTTCAAAAATATTAAAATGATATTAATAAAAACATGATCGCATATATTTTTTTTCAAGTAAAACATAATTCTATGTATCGACCCTATCAACCGGGCCCGTTAGCCCGGCCCTCAACCCTTTAAAATAAAGGGCTAAGGGTCGGGTGAGGTTTTTACAATTTTTGTGTTGGCCCACCCTAACCCGACCCTCATCATCTTTTAGGGTAGGGTTGGCCCGACCCTTAAAGTGTGAGGGCTCGAGGGTTCAAGGGCAGGGCTAGCCCTACCCGGCCCATTTTACAGGCCTATAAGGGATGATGTCAAGCGGAGCTGAATTGGGATGGTACTGAATTGGACTGGAATGAATGGAACTGAATTGGGATGGGTTCCCATAGGCAAGAGGAGCCTTTGATTGACGGGATACAGATGGAATTTCCAGAAAGGTAAGAATCACACCGCATGGCACTACTATTAATAGTACTATTCACTATTCCAGTGACTGGACTCTGGAGAGATAGATATTCTTGTCACTACCACCATTCACCAATGTTCAAACTTCAAATTCCAATTGCATTCGAAGAGATAGCGAGGTAAGAATAATACCCATACACTTTTAATTTTTCCATCTTAGAAATTCTTTGTTATGGATCCTTGTTCTTCAGTAGTTTGCAGCACTAGTAATTTAGTTTGTAGTGTTCATACTATTTGTAAACCAGCAACTAGTCTTCTATACTACAATAATGTATTCAAAAGAAGAAAATTTGTAGTTTTACAACATGGGTTTCTTGGGAATTTGAAGAAAAGCAAGAAAAATTATGTGGGGGTTTATGGGTGTGATAGAGTAATTAAGGAGAAAAGCAAAATGAGGTTGACTTCAAATGAGGTTATTGAAACACTCAAATCCATTTCTGACCCAATTGAGGCTTTTTCTTTCTTCAATTCTGTTGCTAAACAGACCAATGTATTTCACACTACAGAATCATGCAATTACATGCTTCACTGTTTGAGGATTCATAGGAGGATAGAGGACATGGCTCTTGTGTTTGATATAATGCAGAAGCAAATAATTAAGAGGAATATTGACACTTATTTGATTATTTTTAAGGCTCTGCGTGTGCGAGGAGGGATTCGTCAAGCTCCTTTTGCACTTGAACAGATGACTAGAGCCGGATTTGTTTTAAATGACTTCTCTTATAATGGGTTGATACATTTGCTTCTTCAATCTGGGTTTCGTAGAGAGGCTACGGAGGTATATAGAAGAATGGTTTCTGATGGAATTAAACCTAGCCTCAAGACTTACTCCGCTCTTATGGTGGCATTGGGAAAGATTAGAGACACTAATAGTGTGATGGGTCTTTTGGATGAAATGGTAAAGTTAGGTTTGAGACCAAATGTATACACCTTCACAATATGCATCAGGGTTCTTGGACGGGCAGGCAAGATCGATGAGGCTCATGGGATTTTGAGGAGAATGGAAGAAGAGGGGTGTGGACCTGATGTTGTTACTTACACAGTTCTCATTAATGCTCTTTGCAATGTAGGAAAACTTGATGATGCCAGAGAATTGTTTTTGAAGATGAAATCCAGCAGTCACAAACCGGATAGGGTAACTTACATCACAATGTTGGACAAGTTCAGTGACACCGGTGACGTGAACTTTGTCAGGAAATTATTAATGGAAATGGAAACTGATGGTTATGCCGCAGACGTCGTATCTTATACAATACTTGTGGATGCTTTATGCAAAGGAGGGCAAATTGATGAAGCATTCAGTACAGTGGATATCATGAGAAAGAAAGGTGTTTCGCCAAATTTGCACACATACAATACTTTAATTTGTGGGCTTCTTAGAGTTAATAGATTGAAAGAAGCGTTGGAGCTTTTTGATTGCACAGAATCATATGGTATTGAACTCACTGCTTATACATACATCCTTTTCATTGATTACTATGGTAAGACAGGAGAATTTGCCAAAGCTCTTGATATGTTTGAGAAGATGAAGAGTAAAGGAATTGTTCCAAATGTCGTTGCTTGTAACGTTTATTTGTATAATCTTGCTGAGTTAGGAAGAGTTGATCTGGCCAAAGATGTCTTCCATGGACTCAAAAATAGTGACCTTGTTCCAGATGCTATAACTTATAATATGATGATCAAGTGCTATGGTAAGACTGGGAGAGTGGATGAAGCCATAAATTTACTCTCTGAGATGATGGATAGTGGGTGCCAGCCGGATGAGATAACAATAAATTCTCTGATTGACACACTGTATAAGGCTGGTCGTGTAGATGAGGCGTGGAAAATGTTTCACAAGATGAAAGAGATGAAGCTTATCCCCACAGATTTTACCTACAACACACTATTAGCGGGATTAAGCAAAGAAGGTAAGGTCCAGAAGGCCATGGAGTTGTTTGAGGGTATGGATGCAAATCAATGTCCTCCAAACACTATTACATTCAACACACTTCTTGATTGTTTTTGCAAAAATGGTGAGGTTGATTTGGCCTTGGAGATGCTGTGTAAAATGTCAAAAATGGAATGTAGGCCTGATGTATTAACATACAACACTATCATCTACGGTTTAGTTAAGGAAAGTAGAACTAGCTATGCATTTTGGATCTTCCATCAGATGAGGAAGGTTTTCTTCCCAGACTTTATAACTTTGTGCACTCTCCTTCCTAGTCTGGTAAAAGATTGCCGGGTTGAAGATGCTTATAGAATTGCTGCAAACTTCATCCTACAGGCCCAGGATAACACAGACAGGTCTTCTTGGGAAGCTCTTATGGTAGGGATATTAACTGAAGCACAAATTGATCAATCCATTCAATTTGCTGAAAAGTTAGTATCAACAGGTGTTTGTCATAACGATTCATTATTATGTCCTGTAGTTAAGTATCTATGCAAGCGAAGGGAATCGATTCATGCCTATGAATTATTTGAGAGGTTTACCAAGAGCTATGGAGTTCCACCTACACTTGAAACTTATAACTCCCTAATTGATGGCCTACTTGAAAATGGTTTCACTGAAATGGCTTGGGGGCTGTTTGAGGAAATGAAGAAAGCTGGATGTTCTCCGGATATTCGTACATACAATTTGTTACTTGATGCACTTGGGAAATCTGAAAATATGGACAAACTTTATGATCTGAAGGAAGAGATGCTTTCTTGGCGATGCAAACCGAACTATATAACTCACAACATAATCATCTCTGGGCTTGTAAAGTCCAACAGGTTAGATAACGCTATAGATTTGTACTACAATCTTGTGAGTGGAGACTTCTCCCCAACTCCGTGCACTTATGGTCCTCTTATAGATGGTCTTTCAAAGTTGGGCAGAGTGGAGGAAGCAAAACAGTTTTTTGAGGAGATGATGGACTATGGATGCAAACCTAATTGTGCCATTTATAATATTCTGATAAATGGAGTTGGGAAGACGGGTGATGTTGAAGCCGCTTATCAATTGTTTAACAGGATGATCAAAGAGGGAATTAGACCAGATTTAAAGACATACACCATCCTCATGGATAGCTTCTGCATGGTGGGGAGGGTGACTGATGGTTTGCACTACTTTAAAGAATTGAAGTTAGCTGGCTTTGAGCCTGATTTGGTTGCTTACAATCTTATGATTAATAGTCTTGGACGATCAAAAAGGCTAGAGGAGGCTCTCTCTTTTTTCAATGAGATGCAGGATATAGGGATTTGTCCAGACCTCTATACCTACAATTCCTTGATACTTAATCTTGGGAAGGTTGGAATGGTAGAAGAAGCTGGTAAAATGTATGAACTACTGGAAAGAAATGGGCTTGTACCCAATGTTTTCACGTACAACGCTCTCATTCGAGGGTATAGCATGTCTGGGAATCCTGATCGTGCATATGAAATCTATAAGAAGATGATGGTTGGTGGCTACACTCCTAACACAGGAACATTTGCACAGCTTCCTAATCAATCTTGACATTCGGTAGGTACTCAGTTATCATTACAGTACTTTGTTATTTATGAAGTTAAGTACCATTCCATTCTGTGCTATCTCGAAGTTATATATTGCACAATACTGACGTAGTTGGTCAATTTTCTCTGTTGTGGAAACTATCTCTTAGTACCATTCTGTGTTGTTTTTACACTCAAAGAGTATACCAAATTTAATATTCTAACTGGTTCATCAACTCTTTTTCTCAGGATTGCGTTAGCCGAATTGATGAGTCGACAAACTTCCTGTTTGATTTAGTCTTGGAGGAGACATGAGTTTGATACAGTTTGGGCCTGCTTCACGTCCTGGTGTTTGATGGCAGGTAAGACTTCACTGTGAAAGATGCTATTTTTGATGATCATTACAATAAGAACTCAAATGAATGCTGTCTTACAAGCTCAAGTGATCCTAGAACTACCGTGACCATCATATTATTCTCAAAGCCATTGGCTGAATTTTTCCAGATTGTTGGTGATGAGGACTGTATTTAACTCTTTCAGCTGACCAGACTAGTCAAATGCTTGATACAAAGATGAAGTGTAGTAAACAATCTACCACTGATGTTGTATGCTTTGTAAATTCTGTTGTATGTCTCCGGGAGGGTATATACAGTATATATCGACCAATTTTGGCTATTGGATTTGTAGACATCTAGTATCTGTATAATAAGGTATCTGATATTGCAATCATCGCCACTGAGAATGTGACATACTTTCTGAGAGTCTGCGACCCGAGTTCTGCAATCTTGTCACACTGGTCTTACATTTTCAGCCAACTATGACATTGTTCACAAGCTGATGCTAACTTTCTTACAAAATTACCAGGGTTGTAGTGTTTTGTAGGAATAGGATTTTGTTAATTTTGTCCAAGGAGATCAGAAGGGCATCAATCTAGGCTTCTGGCTGCTCATTTCTATATTATAATCTTCCATTAGTCTCAGAAGTCTGGCTAGAAGTTTGTGCTTTTCAGTTCATACCAATTGTCGCACAACAACATAAAGGCATTTGATAGCAGGATGAAAAGCTTATAGTTTCCAACATCCGTTTCTTATTCCACCAGTTGGGTTTGCACTCAGGCCTTCTGAGTTATTTAAATGGTACTTGTAGTTTATAATTTATATTGAGCTGTTTTTAGATTCTGAAAAGGATTCACATAGATGATAGATGGCAAAGTATCCCCCTATCCATGAATGAGAGCAATATTTTCTGTGAAACCAGGTTTCTGACTTCCCAATTGGGCTTCATTTCTGTTTTGGTGAACCATTAGAGATGCCTGAAGGGGTGCAAATAATACGGCAAATGATATTGACAAGCAAAAAAATAAAAATAAGAGAGTTGCCATCACCTGTTTAATGTAATTATTTTGTTGAACCTCAATCCTTTGGTTTGCTTCTTAGGAACTACGGACAGCTAGAACCTCAAGAACCTGGTATATTCAGTATGAAACACTATCTAAACAATTCCTCCTTGCACCAAAACAAAACCCACACACACACATGAACAAATCAATTTCTGATTGGAGATCTAAACCACAAATCTTACATGTGAATAGTTGTTTGTAAGTAAAGCATTACAACAATATGTCCAGGCGTAATATGCATAACAAACACAAGATGGAACCTCCTACTTGCAGATGGTAGCAAGAAAAATTGTAAATTCAATGAACTTTGAAAAGTCAAACTTTACATTTATCTCAAGTATGTGCAACAAACAAAACCAATAAACTATAATCTCAACAATTATTAAAATTTGGGCCTATACCAAATTTGCAGTATGGCGAGCTGAAGCCGGATTCCGACTGATTACATGATGAATTTCTTGAGCAAGTATGAGCAGACCTCTTGGTCAATGGTACATATATACAATCCCTTTTCCAGAAAGAGGAGCATTGTAAGAGTCCATGACTCACAGCGAGGTGAAACCATGGACAGACATTAGATACACGTTAATCATTTACCCAAAATCAAAAACAATATCCAGCTGGGGGAGCTTCTTCAGGAATCTGCACAATAAATAATAGCGTGATATTAGAAATTATATCAAGATGAGAGGAAACAAACAAGGTTCTTATATAAGCCTCTAGCCCCAATACAGTAATCCATATATGAATCCATCTGAAATTTCGGATTATACATCTACCTCTCCAGGACTCCACTTTTCTTTCAGCCAAATACTCATATCCCCATGAACAACATCTGGGCTATTTTCCCTGAAAGAATAACAGAAAGCATTGCTAAATCAAACAATAACAACAATTTTAAATTGCTTATATGCTAATAAGGATGCAGATGAACTACTCAGCTACTCACGAAACACACTTTGTCAACTAACTGCCTTATTCATAGTCTCATGAAATCCAGTTAAGACATCAGACAAATTGCATTATTGGTTATTGTCAATTACAACTTTGTCACATGCCATAAGTTTACGTGCTGAACAAAGAGTATAATACGCGAGCTATTTTATTTCCTAAAGAGAAGATACTTGTAAGACTCACCCAGCGGCATTGTGCCCAATAGGAACAAAGGGTGACTGAACACTTGCAGCACTGGATGAACTGGTTGGGGTTACAGCGACGTTTCCGAATGGAATGTTAAATGCAGAGACATTTCCAAGTGGCTGCATATGTCCTTGATTAGTTGCAACATTGGCAGATTGAAATGGATTGGGTAGGGATGCAGTGAGGTTTCCAAAACCCAATGAAGTGTTAACTATCGAGGCATTTCCATGTTGTTGGTTCCCGAACAATCCTGCAATATAGATAGACATGGGAATCAAGACATTTGTTCCACATATAAACTCAACAGTCATAGTTTCACTACAAACCTTGAGTTCCAAAGGTTGGGTTGTTTGAAAACCCTGGAGTCTGACTGGTAACAGGAAAAGGATTCTGCTGCCCGAAATTACCACTTGACGGCACAACAGCACTGCAATTACTACTGAAAGATATCAGATGATGCATATGTGTTCTAAGAAAAAAAAATAAGAAGTCATACAAAACCCCCACTTAAGAAATAAAGAAAATAAATACACTTAAGCAAGTAGAAATTTTGTAGCTTTTCTTTATGTAAATTGTTCTTGCCTGGGTTTGGATCCTTGATTAGTTAACATGCCCAACTGGCTGAAACTTGAGACTGGAGGAGGCACATTGTTTTGGACAGTCGCTGGAGATTGAGGAACATTGACGCCTGGAAATGTGCTTGTATGCGATGAAATAACATAAGGATTACGCAGGAAGTTCTCATATTCGATCAACTTCGAATTAACCATGTTCCTCTCTCTCTCAACCTGCATCACAAATCCCATCCAGCTCTTCTTAATATGGTAACTAAGGAAACCATTTAATTTTTGCAGGCCCATGTAGTATAGGAACTTATGCGAAAAGCCGAAAAATCAAACATAGTGCTGCCAAATTGAATAAATCAGAGAATACAAGAGAGATGTTCCCATTAATCTAATATTTTGTCTGTAAATACAGCAGGCGGGAATGCTATAAAATGCTGTTGTGAGTATCGCGTATCACTAAACCACAATGTATAGCGGAGAAAGCCCTCAAATTTGATCAATTTGGCTTTAAGTATGTTCCTTTCAAAACCTGTATCACAAACCCGTTTGGTTCTTCTTAAAAGAGGAGGATAAGAACAATAACTGCAACTTATACAAATGCAAATTCATTCATTCGACATTTCAAATTCATGCCAAAACCCAAATGTAATGCTATCAATTCAAAAAGATGTGACATTATTATTCCAATTTTTTTTGCTATTTTATCTTCTTCTCCTCAAGTAGCTATACAGTGTTAAGCAGAGGATAAGGGGCACTACGGGGTGTCAACCTAGTTAGAGTATGCTACTATTTGACCAGTGCACTTAATTTCATTAATTACAGTCCTATTTAGCAAAAGAAAGTAGTAACTGAGGCTTTCAAATTTAAGCCCTTTAGTCTAATGTTAGGACTCTATTATGACCAATTGCCATGAAATTTAGTGGTTTCAGTGGGCTACACTTATATGGCTGAAATTTGAAGAACTTGTGGTGATTGGTCTCCCATGTGATATTATTTCTTTTTCTAAACCTTGCTAAGGAAGCACAGGGGGGGATTGAACATGTTGAGTGGGCTAAATGGTTCAAACCTAGTTGGTTATCAATTATCATATAAGCATGCACACTTTAACCCCCTCCCCCCTCCCTCTCTCTCTTTCTCTTTTCTCTCTTTCCTTTGCTTCTTTTTATCATTCAAAGATTAGATTCTACTGATACAAAATCCAGAAACTTATACTTTATTATAACTGTTAAGTGTAACAGTCTATCTTCATTTTCATGTCAGTTCAATAAAAATAAAATTGCAGCACTGGAAAAGGTCAGGAGATACAAAATTCAAAACTTATATAACCCTTAATGTAGAATCAAAGTATGACACAAACACAACATGGAAGTTCACATCTTCTACTTACAATTGCTAACAAGCTCATTCCCTTTTTCCCATCATCATATGCTGCTGCCCGCAATTCTTCCGGACTAATATCACCTTTAATGTCACATGGAAGACTGCAAAAGAAAATAAATAAATAAAAAGGACTCGATTAAAAAAAGGAGACAAGTAGCATTATCTTGTTTTCATATAACCCTAAACCAAGTTTATGATCAAACAGAAAAAAAATGTTTATGCAAACTAAAAACTCACTATTTGAAGTGACCATAGCAGGAAAGTTTCCAAATAGGCCTCTCATGTTGAAAATCTTCTGCAATTAGGCGTTTGCATGTATTAGGATCTGTACAACTGCACAGACAACAAAAACAATAATTTCAGTGAATTGAGTATAAGAAAAAATGTTGGGGGAAATGTGAAAAAAGAGACACTCTATAGATAAGTCACATATGATTAGCCGGTTGTGTTGGTGGTGGCTGTGGCTCATTAGATTGTTTAGCAACATTAGTGTCACGCGTCCACTTGTTCTCAAATGGCTGAAACAAATACATAACAAACACATACAAATTGTTGTATTATTCTAACAAATTGGTATTAAAGAAGATGGAAAAACTAGAAAAAAAAAAGAAGCAAACCTTGAATTGATTTTGTTGTTTGGGTACAGAAGCAAAACTAGAGGAGGGAGCAGCTTTGGATTGTTGAGACGCCAATTTGCCAAATCCAAAAGGATTATTATTATTATTGCTACTAATGGTGGGAATTGATTGCTGCTGTTGATTAATGTTGGTGGAATGCAAGAATTTGCATTGATCACCATAGTGACAACTGCAAATTGTAACATTATTATTATTGAAACAAAACAAAACAAAACAAAATAAAACTTGTTGGGAAATCTGATTGATTGATTACCTTCCACGCATGAAATTTCTACAGGGTTGTTTCTTTCCCCGATACATATCTCTCTCTCTCTCTATTCTTTCTTTCTCTTTCCCGCTTCTTGCAAATGTATTAGCGTTTCTTCGACTCGTGTTGTTGTTGTTGGTGTCTACTTGTCTTTGAGAGAGAGAACTTCTACGGCAATTTGCACAAGTAGTGAGTTTGATGACTGTAAATGTTAGCGTAATTGACTAATAGTGCAGCTAATTCACTCCGACTGTTAATATTTTACAACTTAGAAAGCCAAGCCCAAATTTCATATATGTCGGTTTTAAACTGATAAATTTCGGTTGGGAACCCGATCTTTGACAGAACCGTTACACCGCTTTTTCTATCTTTTTAAAGGTTTTAGAATTTGGCCACAAGACCTCATTCCAACTTTTCTTTTCTTGGCCAAAAGGACATCAGGCGGATCAGTATGCAAAAAGATCGGACAAATGTTAATCTTTCATAAAATGTTTGGTTATTGCACATGTCAAAATTTTATACTTCAGTCATCAAAGTTAAAAATCGGTACTTTGGTCATCAAAGATGCATTATGTTAACACTTTGGTCATCATTTAACTCTTTGTTTTCAAGCACTTAACGGTTTATCTTAATGGCATTTAACAAATATATGTGGACAGTTAAATATAAAAAAATATAATAATTTTTTTTACAGGTCAGTAAGTGCAACAACAAAATACACGAGATTTTCACATGAGGTTAAAAATCACGTTTTTATCTTCTCTTTCTCTCGTCTTCTTCTTCTTTTTCCATCAAACTTCTCTGCAAATCCTGTAACCACTTTGCATTCTCTAATAAGGTCTTTCAGATCTCAATTTTTAGCATATGCATTTAACTAAAAATCTAGTCTAGAAGTCTTAAATCGGATGGAGAGTTTTATACTAATAGTCTTTGTAAATGTAGTTAAGTTAGAAATGTTGTCGGAAAATGAGGAAGAATGAATATGATTGGAGAAGAAGGAGAAGGTGTTAAGTGAGGAAGAGAAGTGGCTGAGCTATCACAAGGTGATAGGTGCCTACGTATCTGAGAGTAAGCAGGTCCCAGAATCAAGCCAACGTAGTTCTTTTTTATAGGTGATTTGGGACAACGGCTAGTAATTAATGACCCAACGGTCAGATCATTAATGATGCAAATATCAGGGGGTTTAATGAGAAAGATATGTAACTGATAAGAGATTTGCTATGAAGCACCGAGCCCAAGAATAGCTAAGAAAGCCCCAAGTCGGATGAGGTCGGATGATTTTATGTTCAAGTCAGTATGATGGGCGTTCAACATGGGAGTAAGTAAGATATGAACTCGATTGAGGTCGGATGAAATAAGTGCTAAGTCGGTATATGGCATTCCGAGTAAGAGAGATGAAATACGTACAAAGTCGGTTATTGGAGTTCGAGCTCGGGTGATGCAACTCGATTGAAGTCGGATGAAATAAGTGCAGAGTCGGTATATGGCATTCCGAGTAAGAGAGATGAAATACGTGCAGAGTCAGTTATTGGAGTTCCGAGTAAGAGAGAGCTCGGTAATGGGTATATACAGTCTTAACCACTCAGAACACAATATTATAATAATCAATCTTGTTAGCTATACAAATATCACATTGTAGTTCAACTTATATTTCAATCAAATAAGCAATTGAATCTTAAATTACACTACAAAAATTTAATCCAAGAAAATCTTGGTGTTCAGATAGCATCAACAATACTATATTAATTAATAATCATACCAAAACAAATTTTAAAATTTGTAGACGAAATCTGATGAAATTGTAGATCATTTTCATTAAAGAAATATCAAGTGTAAGTTCCATTGACAAAGTTAAATCTATAAAGTATGAGTTTGTATTAACCTGTTTCCAGATTAATGCATTAACTAGGTCAGGTAGTTGTTTGACTGACTAAGGTGGAGATTTGAGATCGGGGGTGGCTGCACCTCGATGAGATCGAGATTGCCTACGTACTCTAGCTCGGGGGAGTGGAACTTAGAGATCAAGCCATCGTAGTTCTGTTCTTATAGAAGGTGAAAGGGCGCAGATCGTGGGATCTTGCAGATTCTCCGATATCATAATGAGAGTATAATCATTGCATTGATTATGTAACGGGCGAGGATATTCTCTGTGCATTGATTATGCAACGGGCGAGGATATTCTGTGCATTGATTAAGGGCACGTGTGCATGAGGAGGTCGCCAACGGTTGTATAGTCGAACTGCTCTGGTCGGTCTTTACCTGGGTTGTGCAGTGGGCGACCTGATGGAATATTGGGCAGGCCACGTGTTGTGTTTTGATTGGCTGGAGTATGTAGTACCCCTACATAAGCCCCTTCTTTTTAGGTCGATGAATAATCAGGGTAAAAAGACCTTTTGATCGCTGGGCGAGCTGGTTGAGTTGATCTCTGCTTTTGAATCTTTTGAAATTGTACACGTGGCTGCCATGCATTGCCGTTTTATATCATCATTGCGCTTCGTGGGGAAGTGGAGTGGTTTCCTTGAGCAGTTAACTTGCTTGAATTTGGCAACTGATGTACGCTTTGTCTGATGCGTGTTTTCCTGAGACGTGGATGATCGACGGTGGATGTTAAAAGTCGGAGTAGTGGGAAATAACTGCAAAGTCCGTGTTTGTCTGCTTGTGATCCTGTCCGTTGATTAGAACTTCATCGATGGCTGGGATCTTTCTTGGACTTGTATTTAAGGTGAAGTTGTTGTAGTGATTTTCTTACTTTCTTCATTTGCTTTCTCGAACTGCTGCCGATCTGTCGTTGCGACCTGAAGATCTTGAGAGCTTTTGAGGTCAGTAACTTCTCTTTATTTTTTGTATATTTTTTCTCCTCATTCTTCTTCTTTTTTGTTTAATCTGAGAGATGTCTGATGCGAGTGATTCGTAAAATGATCATTTGAGTGGAGGTAGCGGTGGTAGCTGAGGCTGGAGCTCAGGCTGATCTGGACCTTAAGCGAGCTAGAGATGATCTTCACAATGCTAAGAACGAGTTACTGCTGCGCGACCTGAGGATTAGAGAGCTGGAGAAGGACGCTTCTCAATATGAGCTGACAATTCACGAGCTGAAGGTTTCGTTGCAAAGCTCTAGCAAGCAATGTGAGGAGAACGGCTTAGCCTGGCAATCTCATTGTGAAATGCTAAAGCGACAACTTGAGGAGGTGGGATCGCCCGAAAGAGAGGAGACGCCGGTGGTTGAGGAGCCAAATCTGGTTGCACCACAGGACACCTCGATGGGCCCTGGAGAGTAGATAATGGAGGTGCAGGATGAGCCGGTTGAGCAGGAGCAACAACAGTGACTTTTCTTCTTCTTCTTCTTGAGTGTTAGTGAGGTTTTTAACAATTTGTTCTTGAAAGGTCTGTTTGTTGATGGGTTGCCCTTCGTGGCTTGAAAACAATAGTCTTGAATGGACTTGGTTTCGACCTTGTCCATTCTTGGCGCTCTGGTTCTTGGCTTGAGGCATAAACAGTAGTGATCGATCTGCTTTGGCAGGTCGATTGCGCTTTTATTTTTCTATAATTTTTTTTTTCTTAGATAATGTCTTCTGTATTTTTGGGCGACTAGTTTCCAGGGAGTCCTAGTAGCTCGTTCAGAAGGCAGGTAGACGAGATGAATGGCTGCAAGCAGGGCAGACTGAAATATTTCCTCTTGCATGCCTTAGTTTTAATGAATTTGTTTTTTGATACTTTATCTCTCTTGTTCTTGTAGTTTGCCTTGATTTTTGCAGGTAGTTCTGCTTTGCGAGCTGTAGCTAGGGATTGCTGAAGTAGACCCCAAGTAGTATAAGTCGATGATAGAAAGTAGATCGTTTTCCCTGTAATAGTTAGCTTATTTGAAATAAATAAATAAAATAAACTTTTTACATGGTTACCTTGCTCGTTTTTTAGTTTCTGTTATTTGTATTGTCTGCGTGGCTAGATTGCAAACATCAAATAATAAAGTGAAGAATGGAAAATCGACCTGGGATGAGATTTGGTCGTTAGATTATGAGCTCGATTTTACTTAGGTCGTGGGATAGTTATGACCTAAGTAGGAGAGAGTTAGTTGGAGTATAGATGTCAACTTAACACTTATAAAAATTATCAAAGGGACTAGAGTATTGATAATTTAAAGGTCTAGTGATTGATTTTGCATGTTCAAGCCATTCATGTATGAAATGAGATGAAGGCAAAATCCAACTCGTTTATTAACATATGAGAACGCATGCTTACATTTTACTGGTAGAATTTCTTCAAATGATAAGCATTCCAGGGATTCTTGACATCCTCTCCTTCTGGAGTCTGGAGGCGATAGGATCCATTGCTTCGGACCTTGGACCTTTGTGATGATGTAAGGTCCTTCCCAATTAGCGTTAAACTTTCTAATATTCGCCTTTCTCTTATTATGGAACATTCTTCTTAGTACGAGTTCTCCTGGTTGAAAAGCTCAAGGTCGTACTCCTTTGTTATAAGCTCGTTTCAACCTTTGTTGGTATTGCTCGAGCTTGATGGTAGCATGATTCCTTCTTTCTTCAGCCAGGTCTATCCCAAACAACTAAGCTTGATTGTTGAGCTCTGTGTCGACCAGTAGTAACTTGGTCGTACCGAATGTCTGCTCAGTTGGGATGACAGCTTCTACTCCATAGCAAAGACTAAATGGAGACATTCCTGTTGATGTTCTCGGAGTTGTTCTGTAGGCCCAAAGGATGTTTTCTAGCTGTTGGGGCCATTGGTTTTCTTGATCTTCAAGCTTTTTCTTCAAGTTAGAAAGAATTTGTCTGTTCGCAGCTTCGACCTGACCATTACTCTGTGGATATCGAGGAGCTGACCTAGAGTGCTCGATCTTCCCTAATTCGTAGAAAGCTGTAATGTTCTTTCCAACGAACTGAGTTCCATTATCAGTTACAACTCATTTGGGCAAACCAAATCTTATAATGATGTTTTCCCATAAAAATCTTCTCACATCTGCTTGAGTGACATTGGTGAGAGCAATGGCTTCCACCCATTTCGTGAAGTAGTCGACAGTGACTAGAAAAAATCCTTTTTCGGACATCTTCTCTTTAATCAGTGGGCCCATGATGTCGAGCCCCTACATGTGAAATGGCCAAGGAGCAGTGATGTTGATGAGGTCGTTGGGGTGTTGATGAGTGTGATTGGCAAAACATTGACACTCCTTGCACCTTAAAACAAATTTCTTTGCATCCTCCTTCATTCTTGGCCAGAAATACCCTTGTGAGATCGCTTTGTGAGGTAGTGTTCGACCTCCAGAATGATTTCCATATTCTCCTTCATGAATCTCTTGAAAGATGATTTGCCCATGCTTGGGAATTAAGCATCTTAAGAGTAGACAGTTGCTGACTTTCGGAATAGCTTTCCCTCATGTAACTTGTACATAGTGACCTTATGTAATAACTGGCTGACCTCCTTTTTGTTTGTTGGGAGCTCGCCAGTTTGCAAAAAGTTGATGAAGGGTTCCATTCAAGTTCCTTTGATATCCTCTGAGGTCGTGGCAAGTAGGTCGCTGATTTGATTGACCTCTTATTCTTTTTGTAAATACGCAGGTCTTGGGATGTGATCGATAGTAAAGGAACTGAACTTGCTGATAAGTTCCTTTGCTTTGCTTGTATATCTTATCAAATTGACTCCGTGTATTTGGTAATTACTTGTGGTTTGATTTACTACCAGTTGAGAATCACTGAATGCTTTGTGTCGATCTGCTTGTAGATCGATAGCCATTTGTAGAAGGATTAGGGCTTCATATTCGGCCTCATTGTTGGAGGTCGAGAAGTCTAGTCGAGTTGATCTTTCATGTTGTGAGCCCTCAGCTAAGATGAGTACGGCACCAATGGAACTACCATTTGCGTTGTGGGAACCATCAACATATAGTTGCCAAGTGTTTGGTGGATCGACTTGGACTGGTCTGGTTTTTGGTTCTGGTTCCCAGCTGAAATCTTTGGCAGGATAGTCTGCTAAGAAATCAGCTACGACCTGGCCTTTTATGGCCTGGCGAGGTACGAACTCAAAGGTATAATCACCGAGCTCGGCTGCCCATCGAGCCATTCGACCTATTTTGCTCTTCTTTTCTAGTATATGTCGTAGTGGCTGATCAGTGATTACTTTAACAGTGTGTGCTTGGAAATAAGGTCTAAACTTGCATGCAACATAAAAAAGAGCTAATGCTAATTTTTCTAGAGGTGTGTACCTTATTTCTGCTTGTTGCAACACCTTGCTTGTGAAGTAGATTGATCGTTCGACCTGATTTTGTTCTTTGAAAAGTTCCGGGCTGATCGCAAAGTCTGATTTGGTGAGGTAGATTCCGAGCACATCTCCATCATTAGGCTTAGTGAGAACTGGTGGAGTGGATAAGTATGTCTTTAGCTCGGCAAAGGCTTGCTCGCATTCTTCTGTCCATTGATATGCAGCCCCCTTTCGAAGAATATGAAGCATTGGTCGACATTTATCGGATGCTCTAGAAATAAATCTATTGAAAGCTGATACCATGCCATTGAGTTTTTGGATTTGCTTCTTCGTCTTTGGGCTGGGCATATCGACCAGGGCTCTGATCTGGTCGGGGTTTGCTTCAATACCCCTCTTTGTGACTAAATAACCAAGAAATTTTCCTGATGCCACTCCGAATAGACATTTTTCTGGATTAAGTCCCATCTTGAATTGTCTTAACCTTTGAAATGTCTGATCGAGATTGGCCAAGTGATCTTGCTCGAGGTTTCTCTTGACCAACATGTCATCGATGTAGACCTCCATTGTTCAACCTAGTAGGTCGTCGAACATTTTGGTAACAAGTCGCTGGTAGGTGGCTCCAGTGTTTCTGAGGCCAAAAGGCATGACTTTGTAACATAAAATTCCTTGCTCATTAGTGAATGAAGTCTTTTCTTGATCTGGCTCATGCATTGGTATCTGATTGTACCATGAGTATGCATCCATGAATGATAGTAGCTCGAAACCACAAGTCTGATCGACTAACCTATCGATTCGTGGGAGTGGGAATGAATCTTTAGGACAAGCTTTGTTCAAGCTTGTAAAATCGATACAAACTCTTGTCTTCCCATTCTTTTTCAAGACTGGAACTATGTTGGCCAACCAATCTGGTGTATCAACTTCTTTGATGAATCCTACCTGCTTGAGTCTACTAATTTCATCATTGACGACCTGATGAAATTTTGGGGCAAGTCGTCTTGGTTTTTGCTTAACAGGTCGGTAATTGGGATTTACTCGTAATTTGTGGCATGCTATTGATGGATCTATCCCAGGCATATCAGTGTACGACCAAGCAAAAACATCTTTATTGAGAGAAAGAAAGTTTACAAAATCATTGTACTTATCTGTTCCTAACTCTGAGCCCACATAAACATACTTGGGTTCGTCCTCTGACCCTAAGTTCACTTGCAATCCTAGATCTGTGCTTCCAAGTGATAGTTGAGGGGAGCTCGCTTGCTCTTTCTGTAATTGCTATTTTGCCGCGTCTGTGGCCTCAGTTTTCCCCTTCGATGGACTCTTCGCTTGATTTTCGACCTCCTTGGTTCCTGAGGTCGTTGCCTTGTCAGTCACCACAGCTTCAAGAATTCCATGGCATTCATGTGCAGCGTTCTGGTTGCCTCTGAGCTCCATTATCCCATTGGGGCCAGGATAACGGAATACTTGAGGGTAAGTTGAAGGGACTCCTCGCATGCCATGGATCCATTTGCGACCAAGTATTGCATTGTACTTGCTTGCAATATTGAGGACGCTGAAGTTTGTTGTTATTGAAACTTTATCTTCCCTTTTGCCCACAGAAACGGGCAGTAATATCTCTCCTTTCGGTTCCTCTCTCGAGCTATTGAAGCCCAAGATTGGAGTGAAGTCAGGAATGAGGACTGAATCAGGTAGCCTCATATCCTTGAAAGTCTTGTACATCAATATGTTACAAGATGCTCCTGGGTCGATGAGGACCCTCTTAACAATGTAATCTGCAATTCTTAATTCAACGACCAGGGCGTCATTGTATGGAGTAACGACCTTGTTGAGGTCGTCTTCGGTGAAACTAATATCTGTTTCCTGTCGAGCTGGAATGTTAGTTCGAGCTGCTCAACCTGTGATTGAGTAGACGTGGTGCAGGTGTTATACTCGCCTTTTCTTTTCCCTTGAGACTGGTCTAGAGCTGGACTCATAGATCATGTAGACCACATAACTTTCTGTCTCACTTTCTTCATCTATTTTATTCGCGACTTGCTTGTTGATTTGGTCGCAGAGGTCGCCGGTGGGACCTAATCTTCTTGAGAGGCTTCGCCCTCTGCTGCGTGCTGGACTTGTGGAGCCAGTTCTTGCCTTGCTTTGAGATCGTTTGGCAGAACGTGGTGTTCTTGATCTCTTCTTGGTTTTCTTTTCACTGGATTCTTCTTGCCTTCCGTAGATCCAGTTATTCAGTCTTTTCTCATCAACCCATGTCCGAAGGGATCGTTTCAGTATGCGACAATCATATGTTTGGTGACATCGCACATTGTGGACTTTGCAATAAGGACGACCAGAGGTGTCTTCAAGTGGAGTGAAATCTGGAATCTTGCACCAGTGGTGATGCTTGATTCGCTCGAAGATATATCCTGCAGGTCGTGTAAATCGATGATACTCACGTTGCTCTGTGGGCAACGCCTTAGCCTTGAATCTTCTGTTGTTGTCTGATCGAGGTCCTTTGGTGGAGCCCCCTTCTACGTTTGAAATAACATGGCTTTTCACCCTTCCGGCAAGGGCTTTTTCCAGTTTGATATAACGATCTACCTTGAGATAGAGGTCGTCGAGAGAGGTTGGCCTCTTCATGGCCAAAGACTTGTGAAGGTCTGATCCAGGGATTAGACCGTGGGAGAACGCAATTGTTGCAAAGGGTTCATCCTCCTTTGCGAAGTCTTGAATAGAGTGTAGCTCGGCTTTGAATCGAGTGAAGAAATTTGTAAAACCCGTTTATAGTATAAATTTTTATTTGTTAAATTTTATTGGATTATGAAATATTGCATAGATGTCTTTAAGGGTTTAGAGTTAATTTTCTATAGTTGAAGGATGATATATTAAATATAAAAAAAAAAAAATAGATAGAATTGGGTTGGGTAACAGATTCATTTATGGTCCTAAAATAAAGCCCATTAACTTCTCTATAGTATTTATATTAAAATATTAGGGTTTCATTCATTTTTTTATAACACCATATATGGGAGAAGAATAAGAAGAAGAATTGGAAGAAAGCTAAAAGGAGATTTGGATTTTTATGCTTATACAAGTGAGTAGACGTTTCTTTGTTATTGTTTCTATTTCTGTTTTTCTGAAATTTCAGATTGTTGACTCATCTTTGAAAAATCATAGAAAATTCGTTTGAAAAGATTTTTAATTGATTCCAAAAACCCTGAACACTATATTGAAATGTCTTCGTTCGATTAGTTAATACCAATTTACGGAAGTTATGTTAATAGGGTGAAAAACGACTTGCAAGTATGACAACCGTTGCAGTTTTTAGTTTCTGTACCATTTTAGTATCGTAAGGTTTTGATCCCTCTAGACTTAATAATATTTATTGAAAATTTTAAGGTAGTTAGAATACTCAATGTTTAACAACATATATAAATTTAAGAATTTACAGTGGGGTAATTAATTCTAAATAATTTATTCAACGTAGTTATTTTCAGATATCCAGTATAATTTTACTGCTACCTTTCTGTTTGCGTGGCTGTCATAGAAAAATCATAGAAGACTCGTTACTCAACATATCTTGATGAATTTACTTGTTTTAGAAAATAGACCTTATGAACTATAATTTCTATGTTTAGAAATACTTTAAATTATGAGGGTAATATGGTGAAAAATGGTCAGGAAGTCTGACGTAGATTGTTTTGGGATTTCTTTCTGAAATCTGGTAGGATTGAGTAAAACAATTGTTTAATTATTTTCTATATATCGAAACTATTCCAGATTTTTATGCCAAGTAATATTTTCATAGTAAAAGGTTGTATTAAAATTTTATGAGATTTGAGTAATTATTTTTAGATATGTGAATTTGAAAGATGAATGTTATTGTTTGGCAGATTTATGTAAAGAGTTTCTTTTTAGCATATAAGTTTTCCTTTGGGTTTGTCCTTTTGTTTGATTGTCAAGTTGAAATAGACACGACTAAAAGTAGTCTAAATATGGAAGTGGATTAGTATATAATGGCATGTTAATTGATTAATTATGTTTAAAGTAACCTAGAAAGTTATATTGATGAACGCCTAAATATGGCTCCATACCAAGGTATATGAATAGAGAAACGAAATGAGTACTGGACTTGAGATTTAATTATAAATGATTTGGAATGGTTTGATACCATGGACGGTATATATTCGATTTGAAAAATAAGAACGGAATACGAAATGGACTTGAAATTTAATTGTTGGACAAGGGTTGTGTGATTGCTTGATTAGTTTAGTTGTTTTGGTAGTCGCCCAAGCATTAGTACATTTGTCACACCTCTGGACTTAGGTTAAACAAATTAATTATCACCCTAGACGGCTTAGCCTGCGGGTTGACTCTTTGATTATATTTGGGTATTTCCTAGACGGCTTAACCTGCGGAACTGACCCTTCAGACCTTCATAGCCTTCGGGGTTGGTCTGGGCGCCACATTAGAAAGCTCAAGGGAGCTATTAGAGATCATGAGTTAGGAATACGTCGAGGTTAGCCAAAGCTTGCAGGTGAGCACCCACTTGGGTTTTGGTTTCCGCGTAGAGGCTCTTAACCATGGTCAAGGCACACTGGTGCAGTGTGGGTATGGCAAATGTGTGGAGTGCATCCTGTGGGAAGTGTACTAGTGATTGGGCATAAGTTGTAAGTTTTATGATTGTTAAACCTGAGCACCGGCTAGAGGCCAGGACGTGGTTTTGTGACTTTAGATTCGTTGTTTGGTAGTGTGCTAAGGCTTATGATATTGTAATGCTTGGTGCTAATTAATGATATGGGTAAATTTTATATACTTTGATTATGAATCGAAGGTAACTATGATTATGTGGAAGAACTGCGTTGTTTTATTTATTATGGGTATTAATAGTCATAATTAAACTTGTCATTTTAGTAGATTATAACTTATGGAGAGTTAGAATGAATAATTATTAATGGTTTGAATGAACGGAATGTACTTTCGGATTGATACAAAGTATTAGAAAACATGTAACGTGTAGGTGATTTGCTTTATTTTTATTATATTTGTGTATTATGTATTAACTTCATTTTGCAGGTGGATAGGTCAACTAATTTATTTTGTGCAGGTGGATAGACCTATCCTTAAAGACAATTGCTGCTTAGGTAATGTATTTGTATTATCGATCAATTAACATTGTAAATAGTTAAATTAGAAGTGAATAATAGAATTACACATGTTATTAAATAATGGATAAAGGGTTTAAATATAATGGAATTGATATGGTTTTTGGCGTATGCTTATTGTCCCAACATGGAAGAATTGTTCTTGAAGGTTAATTATGTTGTCAATCATATGTTGGAACTGTATATTTATTACGTTATTTTATGGGAATAGATTTCCCCCTTGTTTACTCATACCAGCTTTCATTCTGACCCATGTTGCTTTATTTTGCACGTGGGTGTGTTCTATTTGGAATGCAGGCAGGAGAGGTTAGAGCTATGGAGCTGTGACAGACCGCTTGTTGGGACCAGTAGAGATCTTTAGATATTTCAATCATGTATTTTATTTGAAAGTGGTATTCATGTATTTTGTTGGAGTAAGTTATGTTGTATAATAGGATGGAATCAGGAGTACTTTTATCGTTTGGATTTTTCTTCACTATATTTTAGTTAAGATTTTTATTGTACCTGGTTTATCAGTTAGAAATTGTTGCGACTTGGGTTTATTTTATTTTTTTTTTAAATTCGGGTCGTGACATTTCTTGGTATCAGAGCGCTAGGTTGACTTAGACCGATGTGGTCTAGGTTATTCTCGGAATGTGGATTTGGGCATTCTTATGTTTTATGTACTTGGGATTTCTATTTGATTTTGATTTTGACGTGTGTTTTGCTTGTCATGTTTGAGAAATTTTTGTGTTTCAGACTACGATTGTTTGCTTCTTTGAAAGCTTTGTGATTGATAATGTGATATGATTTTGTTATATGATTAGGTGTATTCTTTTGAGGTATGTATACTACGTATACACCATTGACATATTTTGTGTAGTTTGTAATATGGTTAATGTGTTTATTAAAGTGCAACCTTGAAGTGTGTCATGGATAATCTTAGTTTACAGATTAAATTTTGTTTGAGTTCGCAGATCATCATTTTGTTTATTATTTAAAAGAATCTTACTCGTACTATGTGTTGCTCTTAAATGCCTCTGAGAAGGTTACTTTCCCTATAATTCATTTGGTATGTGTTTCCCCAATGAAAATTTTAATTGTATGCAACAGACAACAGACTTTTGGTACTAGAGTTCAAGTGATTTTAGAAATCTACATGAAAACATTTGGATATTTAATCCTCTAAAAAGCCATTCTTTTTGTCCTTGAATTCTTTAGATAATATTAATTTTTGGCAGTGAGTAGATATGATTTACACGTCTTAATATAACCAATTGATGATATGATAGATATTCGATCCTTTCATAATAGGTACAATAAAGTTATTAAATACCATTAGTTGAAATTCCGTTTCTATCTCTTTTGTATAGAGTTATTCTTGATATGTAGTAGATTTTGTTGTTGTTGTGATACATATATAACTTGTCTTTTGAGATCATATTCAATTATTATAGACATATTGTTGTAGTGGATAAAGCGAGTCGTTTGAATGTTCCTAATTAATGTGATATATTGCTTACCTGATGAAAGATCACTATAGTCGTTTGCATGCTACTTTTAAGGTGAAATTGTTTTGTACATATGAGTTTTTATGAGACTTTTTAATTAATACAGAAATTGAGTTAAAAATCAATCTTACCATTATCGTAAATTCTTGAAAATTTTAATATATACTTCATGAAAATTTCAAACCATTCTGATGTTTGGTTAGGGAGAACAAAATTATTTTGTACACCTTTATTACAGTTTTTTTTTTTCTAAACTGCTGTATATAGGCTCAACACATTGTAAAATGTATTTTCCTCTATTGTTCTACTTTGAAACTTTTATGATAATGTTCTCTATGTGTTCTCTTACTTGTGACAAAATTTCAGCTTAAATGGATTAGTAGTTCTAAAATAATAAATAGTTAAGGTAATACACCATGAGTAACGATTGATGTGATATATCATGCTTTGAGCGATCAAACAGGCACCTTGTAAATATTATTTTTGAATGAAAGTTTTACAGTAGCTTCTATATATATTTGTTTCAAATATTATATATTTCTTACTGCTATTCTTAAATTTAGCATTTTCTACGTGTATAACAGTTTTATTACAAGATAAAGAATCTATGATTACATTAGCAAATAGGTATTAATGGCTCTAGTATTGTTGAATATTGTGGGAGATTTGTTTACTTGAATTACATAAAATTTAATGATCATACATGTTGATAATAATGGTTAGATTCCAAATAAATTACTAGATTTGATGTGTGATTAGGTTGTCATTTGTATTATGGTGGTTAGAAAGAATAAGATATTAAAAACTATATTAATAGGGGAGTATCAGTTAAGACACATATTGTATGATTTTTTTTCTTCTTCTTACTGGTTGCGTACGAGAATAAGTAATGATCGTGTATCGAGTTTTGATTGCTAGGTAATTAAATTTTGAATGAGTAGCCACTGCGACTTGAGTAATTTCATGTATGACATCATGAGGTATATGAAACAAAATATATATATTTGATTTGCTTTCTTTGTTTCTTTTTAACTTACAGATCATCTGTTATCTTAATGTCAAAATGTTATTAATTGATCAAAAGAGATATATGTTTAACATCTTGAGGATGTATATAGTGTAAGCTTGGATTTATTAAAATGTGAATTTTATTTTTCTATTCTTTGATATATGAAGGTATTTACATGATCTACTTGTTAGGAGTATATATTCAATTGGTTTGATAAGAACTCTATATTTTAAAGTGTTTAGAAGCTACATTCGTTACAATACAAAACACACTATTTGTTGCAATCGTCGGTTCGACTTCTTTTATGTCGTTATGCATGTGTAGTACCCAGACATTCTTATTTTTAAGAAAATTATTTTTAAAAATATTTATTTCTGAAATTTTGGAAGTTAAAACACACACTAACGGATTTGCCTTGAGATACTGATTTTCATTTATTTATGGTTGTGCAGTAGAGGTTATATTTGTTATAGAAATATGAAACCATATTAAAATTAAATATCTCGTTGTGAAATTAGGTTAAGCGTTTATGGATACGTTTGTTCTTTGATGTGTGTATCCACACACAAAATACTTTATGCTTGTGAGTTACTAGGTTGGCCTTTTGAGGTGTGTATACTGCGTATACACATATAGATCTTGTTGTTATGATTTTATTCGTTCTCATTTCTCTTTGTTTTGTGATGTGGTTAGGATCACATCTATATGCTTCTGTGAATTGTATTGGGACTGATCAACCCAATACAAGTTTATGGGTGATGATTAAGTCTTGCTTATAATCCTATAGTGATTGTATTCGTTAGTTTAGTGTGAGCTTAAGGAATTTTTATGTTGATCGAGTAGTAAGTTTATCATAATGGTATATTGTATATCTAGTTGTTTATAACTTATCTTTGATTATAGTATTTTCTTGAATCTCGAGGCCGAGCTTCCTTTGAGGTGTGCATAAATGTAAAACCCGTTTATAGTATAAATTTTTATTTGTTAAATTTTATTGGATTATGAAATATTGCATAAATGTCTTTAAGGGTTTAGAGTTAATTTTCTATAGTTGAAGGATGATATATTAAATATAAAAAAAAAAATAGATAGAATTGGGTTGGGTAACAGATTCATTTATGGTCCTAAAATAAAGCCCATTAACTTCTCTATAGTATTTATATTAAAATATTAGGGTTTCATTCATTTTTTTATAACACCATATATGGGAGAAGAAGAAGAAGAAGAATTGGAAGAAAGCTAAAAGGAGATTTGGATTTTTATGCTTATACAAGTGAGTAGACGTTTCTTTGTTATTGTTTCTATTTCTGTTTTTCTGAAATTTCAGATTGTTGACTCATCTTTGAAAAATCATAGAACATTCGTTTGAAAAGATTTTTAATTGATTCCAAAAACCCTGAACACTATATTGAAATGTCTTCGTTCGATTAGTTAATACCAATTTACGAAAGTTATGTTAATAGGGTGAAAAACGACTTGCAAGTATGACAACCGTTGCAGTTTTTAGTTTCTGTACCATTTTAGTATCGTAAGGTTTTGATCCCTCTAGACTTAATAATATTTATTGAAAATTTTAAGGTAGTTAGAATACTCAATGTTTAACAACATATATAAATTTAAGAATTTACTGTGGGGTAATTAATTCTAAATAATTTATTCAACGTAGTTATTTTCAGATATCCAGTATAATTTTACTGCTACCTTTCTGTTTGCGTGGCTGTCATAGAAAAATCATAGAAGACTCGTTACTCAACATATCTTGATGAATTTACTTGTTTTAGAAAATAGACCTTATGAACTATAATTTCTATGTTTAGAAATACTTTAAATTATGAGGGTAATATGGTGAAAAATGGTCAGGAAGTCTGACATAGATTGTTTTGGGATTTCTTTCTGAAATCTGGTAGGATTGAGTAAAACAATTGTTTAATTATTTTCTATATATCGAAACTATTCCAGATTTTTATGCCAAGTAATACTTTTATAGTAAAAGGTTGTATTAAAATTTTATGAGATTTGAGTAATTATTTTTAGATGTGTGAATTTGAAAGATGAATGTTATTGTTTGGCAGATTTATGTAAAGAGTTTCTTTTTAGCATATATGTTTTCCTTTGGGTTTGTCCTTTTGTTTGATTGTCAAGTTGAAATAGACACAACTAAAAGTAGTCTAAATATGGAAGTGGATTAGTATATAATGGCATGTTAATTGATTAATTATGTTTAAAGTAACCTAGAAAGTTATATTGATGAACGCCTAGATATGGCTCCATACCAAGGTATATGAATAGAGAAACGAAATGAGTACTGGACTTGAGATTTAATTATAAATGATTTGGAATGGTTTGATACCATGGACGGTATATATTCGATTTGAAAAATAAGAACGGAATACGAAATGGACTTGAAATTTAATTGTTGGACAAGGGTTGTGTGATTGCTTGATTAGTTTAGTTGTTTTGGTAGTCGCCCAAGCATTAGTACATTTGTCGCACCTCTGGACTTAGGTTAAACAAATTAATTATCACCCTAGACGGCTTAGCCTGCGGGTTGACTCCTTGATTATATTTGGGTATTTCCTAGACGGCTTAACCTGCGGAACTGACCCTTCAGACCTTCATAGCCTTCAACGAGTTAGGAATACGTCTAGGTTAGCCAAAGCTTGCAGGTGAGCACCCACTTGGGTTTTGGTTTCCGCGTAGAGGCTCTTAACCATGGTCAAGGCACACTGGTGCAGTGTGGGTATGGCAAATGTGTGGAGTGCATCCTCTGGGAAGTGTACTAGTGATTGGGCATAGGTTGTAAGTTTTATGATTGTTAAACCTGAGCACCGGCTAGAGGCCAGGACGTGGTTTTGTGACTTTAGATTCGTTGTTTGGTAGTGTGCTAAGGCTTATGATATTGTAATGCTTGGTGCTAATTAATGATATGGGTAAATTTTATATACTTTGATTATGAATCGAAGGTAACTATGATTATGTGGAAGAACTGCGTTGTTTTATTTATTATGGGTATTAATAGTCATAATTGAACTTGTCATTTTGGTAGATTATAACTTATGGAGAGTTAGAATGAATAATTATTAATGGTTTGAATGAACGGAATGTACTTTCGGATTGATACAAAGTATTAGAAAACATGTAACGTGTAGGTGATTTGCTTTATTTTTATTATATTTGTGTATTATGTATTAACTTCATTTTGCAGGTGGATAGGTCAACTAATTTATTTTGTGCAGGTGGATAGACCTATCCTTAAAGACAATTGCTGCTTAGGTAATGTATTTGTATTATCGATCAATTAACATCGTAAATAGATAAATTAGAAGTGAATAATAGAATTAAACATGTGATTAAATAATGGATAAAGGGTTTAAATATAATGGAATTGATATGGTTTTTGGCGTATGCTTATTGTCCCAACATGGAAGAATTGTTCTTGAAGGTTAATTATGTTGTCAATCATATGTTGGAACTGTATATTTATTACGTTATTTTATGGGAATAGATTTCCCCCTTGTTTACTCATACCAGCTTTCATGCTGACCCATGTTGCTTTATTTTGCACGTGGGTGTGTTCCATTTGGAATGCAGGCAGGAGAGGTTAGAGCTATGGAGCTGTGACAGACCGCTTGTTGGGACCAGTAGAGATCTTTAGATATTTCAATCATGTATTTTATTTGAAAGTGGTATTCATGTATTTTGTTGGAGTAAGTTATGTTGTATAATAGGATGGAATCAGGAGTACTTTTATCGTTTGGATTTTTCTTCACTATATTTTAGTTAAGATTTTTATTGTACCTGGTTTATCAGTTAGAAATTGTTGCGACTTGGGTTTATTTTATTTTTTTTAAATTTGGGTCGTGACATTTCTTGGTATCAGAGCGTTAGGTTGACTTAGACCGATGTGGTCTAGGTTATCCTCGGAACTTAGAGATCAAGCCATCGTAGTTCTGTTCTTATAGAAGGTGAAAGGGCGCCGATCGTGGGATCTTGCAGATTTTCCGACATCATAATGAGAGCATAATCATGGTATTGATTATGTAACGGGCGAGGATATTCTCTGTGCATTGATTATGCAACGGGCGAGGATATTTTGTGCATTGATTAAGGGCACGTGTCCATGAGGAGGTCGCCAACGGTTGTATAGTCGAATTGCTCTGGTCGGTCTTTAGCTGGGTTGTGCAGTGGGCGACCTGGTGGAATATTGGGCAGGCCAGGTGTCGTGTTTTGATTGGCTGGAATATGTAGTACCCCTACAGAGTTCTACACTAAATAGAAACTAGTAAACATAAAACCAAATATTAGTCTACCACTAATAGACTTCCTTCATCATCTATCAATTTGATTTTAAGAAGAAACTGTATGCATTTAATTACGCTGATTGAATGAATTTTTTTATCTGGATTTGAAGAACACTTTAAAAAACACAAAGTTTGAAAAGAAGAATAAACATATGAATGAATTTTGTATTTGCACATGCTAAGCACGTGCTCCTATTTAAACAAAATATAAAATATTAATATTTTTTTAATTTAACGGTACACGTATTAATGTTAAATGTCACTAGGGTGGCTTGTTAAGTGTTTGAAAATGGGGAGTTAACTGATGACCAAAGTGTTAACATAACGCATCTTTAATAACCAAACTGTCGATTTTTAACTTTGATGACTGAACGACAAAATTTTGACAACTAAAATCACCGAAGTGAATATTTTATCGTTAATCTTTAGTCAAAAGGACAAATCAGGTTTTGAATTTAGTCAAAAGGACACATCTCTATAGATGGTAAGTGTAACAACATTTTAAACTATGGTTTCGGTTACATAAAATGCAAATAACAATCCTATATATATATGTGAACCATGGAGGTGCAAAAACCATAATATGGACAAATTTTGTTGTTTGTAGTGCTTTAGTGCATCAACAAACCTATGCGGATTGTAGAGGTGGATTTTATACTATAGTTTGCACTACTCTTTACTGATGCACTACAACACTACAACATTTTATTGCTAACCTGTGATCATCCAGTTAAAATGAAAAATCCGTTCACACCATCTTTAGACACAATACAAAGATTTTGAACAATTATATAAAGGGATTTCAAATATAATTCAAAATCCCGTTCACACCATCTTTATATATAATATGGAGAATTTTGAATAATTATTTAAAGAGATTTTAGACATAGTTCGATCTCACTGTGTACATGTACATAAAGGAATATGGGATTTAGATGTGGTCAAGATGATAATTTGGTGAGATCTCAAACGGTATAGCAGTAAACCTAGTTGATATTATTGAGATCTCATGAGAACAACTAAATCCCATGAGAACTTCAAAGTTACGAAGAATACCGAAACTTGAAAATAACCCAAAACCAATCTTTTTATTCTTCTCCATCGAACAATTTTTTTTTTCTTCAAAAGTTTTTGAAACCTAAAGTAAAATCTTTCAAATCAATCTTAATTCTCCAATCAAGCCTTTATCTTCTTGCTTTTGTTTAGGTTTTTTTCTCATGGATCATTTCAAAACAATCACTATACTAGTGTTGTGTAGTTGTTGAACACAACCAAATTAAGAAATCAACCAAAAAGTGTGATGATTAGATAAGAACAATCAACTAAACATTGTCATGACCAGTAAAGTAAGATTGGGTAAAAAAATGGTGAGGAGAAAATATGAAAAATGCATGATATTGTGATATAAATTGCTGAAACTAAGATTGATTTAAATTAGAATTGATGTACTAACATGAAGATGAGATATCATTAATTTAGTGTGAAATTTGAGTCAAATTGAGATTAGGGCTTTAAGAACTACAAAAAACACGTGTCAAAATTTAACTTAGAAGCTTGTTCATCCCGACAGAGACTCGAGATTTTGAACAATGATTTCAAAGATATATAGTAATAACTTTGTTCTTTCTTACACTAGTCTAGTTGTATTTTGCAATGTGCATCCTTTACAAAACTTGCAAACTTAGAAGTATTTGATGTTGTTGACATATTACAGTGGCTGCAAGTCTGTACATATATTAAATGGTCAAGCTACAAGTGCCACCCGGGTTTCTAATTAACAGAAGACCCCAAAAAACCAAGTTTACTTAATATCATACCGATCACCAGTTTTTTAAAGGCAGACCCCGCATTTTACCTGCATATCTCAGTCTACAATCTCTTTCTTCTTCTTTCCTTCGTGTTATCTTCGTATGGAAACTTGAAAAGGGGTCTGCGTCTTATTCGGAAAATTGCAACGGAGACTTACCCATCAGAAATGAAAGGGCAGGAAAACTCATCTGAAGCTTTTATAGACCGAATTCCAAAGAAATTATTTTTTAAGACTTCACTGTAAGAGACAATCATACAACTATATGTGCTCACTTATTTTTATCTTTCTTTCTTCTATTTTTTCATAGTGTTTTCAACTTATTTTAATATTTGTTTCTTCATTCACCACCACCACCATCCTCCTTAGGCTACAACAAACGCTCCAAAACAAAAAGGTACAATCTTTTTCCTATTTGTTTTTCACGGCTTTCTTCTTCTACTATATATATATATATATATATATATATATATATATATAAAGAACAGAATTAAAGACCGAAAGATTGAAAAAGCTTGAAAACAGGTCTTCTTATAAAGAACTACAAGAACAGAAGAAGAAGACCTGAAGAAAGCTTGAAAACAGAAGAATTATAAAGAACTGGTTTTCTTATGTTCTTCTGTTCTTCTGGTCTTCTTCTGTTCTTCTGAAGCTTGAAAACAGGTCTTCTTCTGTTCTTTTGTTTTTATAAAGAACTACAAGAATTAAAGGTCGAAAGATTGAAAACAGGTCTTCTTATAAAGAACTACTACCATACTATTTTCTTGTTCTGTTCTTTATTTACTGTTTTCACCTTAATATCCTGGATTAAAATTGGTAGCAACGCCATGTCAGCGTAAATTACTGTTGGGGAACATGTAGTTACTTAATTAGGATAATTGTTCAAGATGTGAACAATAGTATGGTAGTAGTTCTTTGTTGGATTTTATGATTAATCATTTGACTTCGTCACGTTGGACTACTTTTAGTCTGGGGTTAGTAATTGTTCTGTGTTTTGGTTCATGATTAGTCTTGACTTCGTCGCGTTGGACTACTTGTAGTCTCCGGCTGTTAATAGTTCTGTGTTCTGATTTATGATGAATAAAGACGTTGCGTGGTGACTACCCGTTTAACCGTAGGCAGTTGCCGTTAGGCGTTTAGGGACATTTGTCCGTAATTCGTTGACCGTCGGAGTTCATCATAGATCTTGATATAAAATTATTATTGGTTGTGACGTAAATCGTTGACTGTTGGAATTAATCATGTATTGAGATATGAAATGGTTGTTAGCTATGACGTAAATCGTTGACTGTCAGCATTAATCATGAATATTGATATAGAACTGTTATTTACTGTTCTTCTCCTTTCTGAGTAATTATCTTTGTTTTAAGAACTGAATGATCCCTAACATCTTATTGACATCTTCTCTTACGGTGTTATTTTAAGTTTTCCATAATTAAATTACTTCAAAATGTTTAATATGTTTCAAAATAATAAAATATTTGCTAATAACTGTTTGGAAATCTCTAATATAGAGATAATAAAAATTAACCCTACTCCTTTGAAAATGAGTTTTTCTATTAATATGATAGAATTAACCAATGAATTTAAAATTGATCGTATAGCCATTAATAATGACTTTAAAAGTTCTAAGTATGATGCCTTTCAAAAATGGTATTTTGATCATTATAATAAAGGCCAACATGAATTTCTTAAAGAAAAATATTATAGATATTTAGATGAGACTAGAAGTACTATTCCTTTCGCACACTATGTGCTAAGATGGGATAAAACTTTAGAATCATGCGTAGTCAAAGACTTCTTTAAAAGTTGGATCAATTCTGCTGATAAGAGTTCTAAACCTGATCACCTTCCTACTCAGTCTCTTAAATTAATAGATGAATGTATTATTCGGAAATCGGTTGTTCCCAGACAACCTTTCTCAGAAGAGACAAAGTTAACCAGAGTTGTTTCGGATTTACAACCAATCGACAGAAAATTTACCAATATTAATAATACGGTTAATAAACCTGAATCAAGAATGAGATACTTCCCGGATGAAATTCTTTCTTTTCCTATAAAACAATTTGATTTAGAAAACAATGAGTTAAGTCAAAATCAACCAACCAAGACTTTAACTAATAATAATATTATTGAATTACCACAGAATATTAATATTATATCTAGTAAGAATACCGAAGATAGTAATATCGACGTCAGTCTAGAAGATAAGCATGATGTCATCCTCTTCTCTTCTAGTAAAGAAATTATTATTACAAAATTAACCTTTAGTAATAAAGTGCTTTTACAAAATCAATTTCACACTCAGAAATTAACTGAGAACTATGAAACAGGACAATATCCTAATCAATTCAAAAACACTATACTTTTTTCAACACCTAGTACTAAAAATATTATTTCTCAAAGAAAAGTCTCCAAAAAACCTTTCTGTCAGAAATTTATCTATAGTAGATCTAATCAAGTCCTTTACAAACAACAATTTGTTTCTAATAATCAATATCCTAAATGGAATAATTTCACACCTATTATTGATCGGATAAAAAGAGAATATATTTCTTCAACTAATGTAACCAAATTAATTAAACCTTTTAATCAGGATATTATGGATATCACTAATAGTAAATCAAGATTAGCAAATGATTTTTATCAAAGAACTTCTCTAAATTATGACATGATTAATAATGAAATAAATAGGCCTAATATAAATGTCTTAACTAAGGATCAGACCATAATTTTGGATGTTATTAATAAAATATCCAATCCAGTTGAGAGAAGACAAGATTTTCAAAATTATTTAGAAAATACTTCTAGTACTAAAAACCTTTCTTCCTTAGATGGTGTTTTTCATAATACAGAATCTAATTCTATGGTTAATAAATCTACAATTTCTGACCTTAAAGGCGAAATTAATAATCTTAAATCAGATATTAAAAACCTAAATGGAAAAATTTCCTTACTCCAAAATGAAACAAATTCTAATTCTTTACCAGATATGGAGACTATTGGGGATTTACTATCCTTAGATCACCCTACCAATCAAAAGTGGCATATTAAGGTAAAATTGGTTATTAATCAAGATTTTACTTTAGAAACTATTGCTTTGGTTGACAGTGGTTCCGACCTTAATTGCATAAGAGAAGGATTAGTTCCTACTAAGTATTTTGAGAAAACTAAGTATGCATTGAATACTGCTAATGGTTCTCCTATAAGGATAAATTATAAATTATCGGATGTTTTTGTCTGTAATGATGGTATTTGTATTAATACACCTATTGTCTTATCTGATAATCTATCCCAAATGGTAATCTTAGGAAGACCCTTTTTAAGCCTTATTTGGCCTATTGAAAGAATCGATAATAATGGAATTCATACTACTATAAAGGGGAAAAAGATAGTCTTTGAATTTATCATTAAACCTAAGATAAATTATATCAATCAATTACAAGAAACTTTGATTTTAAAAGGAAAACAAATCAATTTTTTGTCTCAAGAAATAGGCTATGCTTCTATTGACAAACAATTAGAGCAATTTGCTACTAAAGAAAAAATTCTTTCCTTAGAAAAACAATTTCATAAGGAGATATGTAGCGATGTTCCTAATGCCTTTTGGGATAGGAAGCAACACATAGTACAATTACCCTATATCGAAGGTTTTAATGAAAACACGATACCTACTAAGGCTAGACCAATCCAAATGAATAAAGTTTATATGCAATTATGTAAGACTGAAATTCAAGGTCTTTGGATAAACAACTTATTAGGAAAAGCTCTTCTTGTTGGAGTTGTGCAGCCTTTTATGTAAATAAAAATGCTGAACAAGAAAGAAGGATTCCTAGATTAGTTATTAATTACAAACCCCTTAATAAGGTTCTTCAATGGATTCGTTATCCTATTCCTAATAAAAAAGATTTATTAAAACGCTTAAATGATGCTCGTATATTTTCTAAATTCGATTTAAAGTCAGGTTATTAGCAAGTTCAGATTGCTGAACAAGATAAATATAAAACTGCTTTTACTGTTCCTTTTGGACATTATGAATGGAATGTTATGGCTTTTGGTTTAAAAAATGCTCCTTCAGAATTTATGAATATTATGACTGAAATTTTTAATGCTTATACTGAATTCTGTATTGTATATATTGATGATATACTAATCTTTTCCAATTCTATTAATCAACATTTTAAACATCTAAATATATTTTCCCATCTTATTAAGAAAAATGGTTTAGTTGTTTCTGCCCCAAAAATGAAGATCTTTAAAACCGAAATTCGTTTCTTAGGACATAATATTTGTCAGGGAAAAATTATCCCTATTAACAGGTCTATAGAATTTGCATCAAAATTTCCTGATGAAATAAGAGATAAAAAACAATTACAGAGGTTCTTAGGAAGCCTTAATTATATCTCTGATTATTACAAAGACATAGCTTTTGATACCAAAGTTCTTTATGAAAGACTTCACAAAAATCCTGAACCTTGGACCAAGGATCATACAAAAGCGGTTCAAAAAATTAAGCTTAAAGCTAAACAATTGCCATGTCTATCACTAGCCAATCCCGATGGATTGAAAATTGTTGAGACAGATGCCTCTAATAGAGGTTATGGTGGAATACTCAAACAGAGAAATTCTCTGACAAATAAAGAGGAATTAATTAGATTCCATTCTGGCATTTGGAAAAATGCTCAAGTCAAATATTCGACTGTTAAAAAAGAAATATTGGCTATAGTCAACTGTATTAATAAATTCGAAGATGATTTAATAAATCAAGAATTTTTGCTACGAATTGATTGTAGCTCTGCAAAAGATATTATTGAAAAAGATGTTAAAAATTTAGTATCTAAACATATCTTTGCCCGATGGCAAGCCATTCTTTCAGTATTTGAATTTCAAATAGAATACATAAAAGGAGATAATAATTCTCTTCCTGATTTTCTTACCCATGAATATTTGCAGGGATGAGTTTTCATAGTCCAACACCTTATATGGGGCGAGGACGTAATAAAGGGAAATCTGTCCCTATCAAACCTGAATCAGGATCTTCTTCAGAAGTCTCAAAAGACAAAACTATGAAAGATGCCTTATTAGGCAACAATGAGCCCAAGTTGTTCTTAAAAAATTACACAGAACTAGTTGTAATCCTCAATCCAGAGGATGACAAATGGATGATGGACCCTATTATTTTGGGGCAAAAATACTTTGATGAAAAGGATAATAGTCCTATCCGAGGTGGAAAACATAGATACTTCTATGAGTCAATTTTGGAAGAGATTAATTCAGTCACTTTTGATCATAAAAGAAGGAGTAATACTTCTAATGCTCCCTTTGCTTATAGCAAAGCAATGATACATATGGTTCTCAAATCTTCGGATTGGGGCGACTCGAATAAATTACGGGAATTACGTGGTTCGTATAATCAAGCTTACCACAACTATAATCAACCCTATAATTATTGGGATTATATGGATGCTTGGACTTATACGTTCTTTTACCAAAATCCTCAAAGGAAGCATTCTTGGTTCTTCTATTTTGATGAAGATTTCAAGAAGGACAATAATGAAATTCCTAACTGGTTCTATAACTGGTTTTTCAAATTTGGTCCTAATTTGGATTACTTGCCCACAAAACTAACAGTTCTTTATAAATCTTATCTTCAATTCCATCATTTATTTGAAGGGAAAGATCCTATTCGAGGTAAATCATTCCTCTTTTTCCTGGCAGAATATCTAATTCCATGGATTTGGGCCTGGACTTATAGCTGTCAATATCAGGCAAGTGAAGGCCTTCATGGTCTTTGTCGCCAGTACCATTATAAATGGTGGGCCAATTGCCCTATCCAGAGTAAACTATCAATTATTACTCCCGATATCCAAAAGCTGGAACAATTATATGTCTCTCGCATACACAATCTCCGGTTCTTAAAGAACCTTTGCCAGATAATCTTGTCTCTATTATTAGAGAAAAATTGACCAAAGCTCACCCTGGTCTCTCATCCCAAGAACTCAAATTTCGGGTTATGAAAAAATGCAGGAGCATATCCAACCTTCTTTCGGAGATATTTCTCCTATGGACACAAATCCCACTACCAGCAAAGACACTAGTACTCCTGTCAATACTATTGTTTCATGGTGGGACCTTAAACAAGGCTCCTCTCAACAGAGTTCTTCTCAACATGATGATGATGATGTCAATCTAGAAGTGGATTAGTCACTTCCCACTTACAACTTACAATTTGAAATCTAGTGGAAAATTACTTCCACTCTCTATCTAATTCAAATCAACAATTATACCTCAATTTTGTCAAGCCTAAACCACAGGCCTACCAAATTTTGTTTTCTCCCTTTCATGACCCACATGTCATTCAAATCCTTTGGTTTTTAGCCATTTACTGATTCCTTTTCAAGCCATCAATCCAAGAGGTGATATTCAACCCATTAATTATTCATCCCATTTAGTAAAACAACCAAATTTCCTATCCCGGATGTAATAATATGGGGACCACAGGACAGTATGTCTGCTTATTTATCAGACTCTGATACAAAATATAGGGTCCACATACTAGTTCAATCAGCTGACTATGGGGTCCACAATACCCACAAGACAACAAGTTACTATGCCAACAATAGGGCTCACTATTCACCCACTGGGGTCCACACTTCACATGGTGCTCAATGGGGACCACCCACTTACAAGATGCTCAATGGGGCCCACACATCACAAGGTGCTCAATGGGGCCCACCCACTTACAAGATGCTCAATTGGGCCCATACATCACAAGGTGCTCAATGGGGCCCACCCACTTATAAGATGCTCAATGGGGCCCACCTCTCACTTTGCCTATATAAGAGGCCCTTGTAAATGAAAGAGAACAAGCTTCGACACTTGCTTACCTTTCTCTCTTCTTCTCCCTTTTGCTCTTCTTTTGTAATCTTTTCTTTTCTTCTTGTAAATCTTTTGGTTTTTCAATCTTTCGGTCTTTAGTTTTTACCTGAAGCTTTCTTCAGGGGGTGTGTAACTACTACTTAGTTGTATTAGTTGTATAATATACAACTTATATGTGAATAAAGCTTCCTAATTCAGTAAGTATTGCGCCTCTTTTATTTTATTTTCTACTCTATACTTTTTCTGTTTTATTTTTATGTGAATAGTACCTGTTCTTCTTCTATTTTCTTGTTTTGTTCTTTATTTACTGTTTTCACCATATATCCTGGTTTTTCAATCTTTCGGTCTTTAGTTTTTACCTGAAGCTTTCTTCAGGGGGTGTGTAACTACTACTTAGTTGTATAATATACAACTTATATGTGAATAAAGCTTCCTAATTCAGTAAGTATTGCGCCTCTTTTATTTTAATTTCTACTCTGTACTTTTTCTGTTTTAATTTTATGTGAATAGTAGCTGTTCTTCTTCTGTTTTCTTGTTCTGTTCTTTATTTACTGTTTTCACCATATATCCTGGATTAAAATATACAAGGTGTTGAACTTGTTTGTGTGGCTTGTAAAGTGTCTGGTGAATTTCTCAAAAGAACATTAACGCAAATTGACTGACCATAATGTGTGCATTATTTTGTCGTAACGTGTAAAATGAGTTTTTTTTTTGATAACATTGTAGGTGATGTTTTTTGTAATTTCTACCCCTGTCCAGACTCTCAGAGGTTCTGTGGTTACGACCATGAGATGTCTTCGTCCCATTTTTGCCTAATGTTAGATCATCAAAACGCCACCTTTCAACATGCGACTTGACTGTTTCCGTTGGTTCGAAGAATGTGAAAATGTTTTCATCCTAAGAAATGTAAGAGTGATGAGAATAGTGAAAATGAAAAAAGACATGGAGTAGAGGAGGCTAGTAGTGGAAAAAAAAAATGATGAGAATAGTGATAATTAATAATGGTGGTAGTAGTAGTAATGAGAATAATAAAAATGAAGAAGTAGAGGTGGAAGAGAATTCCAGTAGTGGAAACAAAAATGATGAGAATAGTGATAATGGTGGTGGTGGTAGTAGTGATGCAAATAGTGAAAATGAAGAAACACATGAGGTAGAGGAGGAAGACGTAGAGGTCGATGATGAGGTAGTAGAGGATGAGGTAGTAGATGACAAAAATGATAGTGGAAGCAGAAATGATGAGAATGGCGAAAATGAAGAAACACATGAAGTAGAGAATGCTAGTAAAGGTAAAAAAAAAGAAGTGGTAGAGGTCCGGGTAGAGATAGAGGTGGAATAGATGAGGAGCATGGTCCATTTTCAGGTGGTCCTACAAATACATCCGTCTTGCAAAATTACTCTAACCATGTGGCTTGTGATGTTTGGGATGGCTTTGTATTTTCTGGGGTGTATTTTGTTCATTGACAAGATTGGAGTGCAAGTATTTGTTGCCTATATGGGGATGTTGAAAGACTATATTGCAAGTATTTGTTGCCTATACGGGGATCTCAAAAGACTATAAAAAATTAAAGGACTATCCTTGGGACGCATCAATCATTGGTCACTTGTATAGAATGTTAAGCTATGCAAGTCATGCTAATGTGGTGCAAATAGTTAGTTTTGTAACTTTGCTAGAAAGAAGCAGCTGTCTATATTATACATAATATTTTTAATTTTTATTTTGGATATTAAACTAACTAACTAGTTTTTTTTGTAAGTAACTAACTATCTTTCTTATATAAAAATATGTAGGTTTAGATTTATGAACATTTCCCATGTTTTGTCCCCCACCTAACATGACTTACTTGGAGGAAATATCATGTATAAGGCGGTGGAGTAACTTTTTTTTTTTTTTTTTGCCTATCTTGATTGAAAATGCACCTTGAGGTGGTTTAGGAAGAGTATTGATAAGTTTACTCCTACACATATATGTGAGCATTCATTCAAATCGTTGTATATGTTAAACTATGAAATTTTAAAGGTCTAAACAATTCAACTTTTTGAACTGTGATTCTTAGTCCAAAGTCCGTGAAGTTTTTTTTTGTTATGTCTGGCATGTGCATACTATATACTAAATTCTTTTTTTTCTCTCTCTCTCTCAATCTCAATATATATATATACTAGTTGTACCCTTTGCTTCGCAACGCTAGTTTCAACTGTATATTGGACATATATTAAATACATTAAAATATTAAATAATAGAAATTACAGTTTGTATTTAGTTGTCTTACTTGATGTCCGTCCTTGTGAGCGTATATGCAAATTTGTTTGTAGCTAGTTGATTGCAAATAGTGGATTAGAACATCCCATCCATAATATGTTGATAATAAAATAAATTGTCACACAAGCAAATTATCTGACAAGCATGGTTATATTAGGGACAAAATACTCCCACCCATTACAATCATCAGACTCAAGTTATAGATATAAGCTAACTTGAAAAATAAATGAAGAAAGATTCTCTTATGATTGCTTACAACCTCCTACCTTTTTCCCAACAATTTTTTCCTATACTCTGATGCTTGTCAATGATGTCGCTTCTTGAAAATGTATGAAGTCATTATCTGTCAAACACATACTATAAGATCCATTTGGTAACTATGTTGTTAACAGTATACTGCCTGAACTGCAGGGTGTGAGAGTTCCACCCTAAGGATCTCCTTAACATAGTGTACCTGTTATAGTAAAATCAGTTTGAGAAACATATAGATTTGATAGCATACATAACAATGTAGACAAATTTGTATTCATCACTTTTGCTGAGTATACGTAAAAGTAAAACTACTTGTTTTGGGTTTTCTTTAACATCCACTTTTGTCAACCATATGGGCAATTTTGTTACAACAAGAGTATCAAGAATGACTTTCCCTGCATACTTGGAAATAACAGAGTTATTCCTCCTCTCACTTCCTGCTAACAATGACTTTCCCTGCATACTTGGAAATAACAGAGTTATTCCTCCTCTCACTTCCTGCTATAAGTTGATGACCTGAGCATAAACTTAAACACATAATTTGAGCATTTGCAATACTGAATAGGATCATGAGATAGTCTACACACCTTTTTTATACTTTTCATGTGAAATAAAATAAAAAAACACCGACAGCAAAAAGAGGAAATCGAGGTAGCACTATGTCTTATCTAGGTGCAGGGCATGAGGAGATTGATTTTGAATTCTTGTAAAATGTTATTAGAAACCTATATATTGTGTTTCTTACCATAGGAAAGGTTTCATAGAACAACAATACTATCTTTGAGTTTCATCCCACCAGAATCTTTGACACCTACCACCATAATTTTGAATTCTCAACCCATAATGTAAGATTTCATGTACATTTTAAAAATAATAACACTGAGTTGCTTGAAATAGTTAATAGAGCAACGAAAAAAATATCAAAACTATGAAGGTCTAGGGTTAGAAATTGTACTTCAAAATAGACATTGAACTTTAATCTAAACTCATCAATGTCTCTCTCGAACTCATCCATTACATAAAACACTTGCCATCTTTTTTTATATGAAAGTTTATAAAACTGAACTTAGTTGGGATGAGTTTTGAAGTAATTTGTAGTTTTGTACAAATTATCTACTAAAAAAAGAACAAAATACCAAAACAATAATATAGATATACGCAAATAATCGGTTTACAAAGACACCCAAGAACCAACTTAGTATTCAGATCATATGTAGATAGAAGTATTGATTTAATTAATAGAAGGTATTCAATTATTCACATATACCGCAATTAGGTTGAGTGATTACCTAGAGATTAGAAGAAGAAAAGTAAACAAAAAAAAAAGACCCATTGTTATAAAATATTAACTAATCTCATTTATGACACACTATGCGAAACCCTGAAAAGATGCAAAGAAAACTCACTGGAATATCCTTTGCCCAACTGATGTATTTGAAATTTGCAGTATCCTCCTAGTACATCGTTGTATACACTGCAAATTTAACATTCCCAATCCCGCAACAATATCGTAACGATAAAAAAATTCATTACTTGTTGAAATTCTACTCATATAACTTACATTGGTGTTTACATGTTCTAAATTACGTTTTCCCATATTGTCATGAACAGACAATATCGATTCATAGCACAAAATTACATAGAGACCGTGCATGTGTATGTTAAAACCAATGCTCATCTCAAAAGGCAAAAGAATGGGATCAACAATCATTAAAACAATTTTCCAACTTCAAATTTAGCTTATTATTTAGTTGAAATTGTAATCTGTAGGTTGAGCAACAGTGGTGGTAATATTTGTAGTACGTCAACTCCGATACCGATATGAATGTTGGAGTCTTCTATTGGAAGTCAATTTATAGATCCCTTCAATTTCAACATTTGTTGATATTATAAATAGCAGATTTTTCCTTGGGCACGTTGCTTCTACACAAACAATACCTTAAATTGATGCTGCTGTCCAAGAACTAAATAAGGTTCCTAATACCGTACTTTCTTCACTGAAAAAAAAGAAGAAAAAAATAACACTCTACCTTGAAGGCCTTATTCTCCGATATTAAGAAAATACAGCTCCAAACAAAAATTTCGACACCTGAACAACTACGCCTTAGTGCATAGTAAATGTGACACTATTATCGACATGATGCTAAATTTAAAAAAACTATACTTAGAAAATGAAGATGCTAGAGGAAGGGCTTGAACCTTCGACCTTGTGCTTTGAAAGACACACGCTCTATCCAACTGAGCTACTCCAGCTTATTATGCATACCATAAGTTTGTCAAAAGACAAATTAAGACTATTCTTAAGACACGTCCTTGTGGTCCTATATAATTACACTAAACTAAGATTTATCAATAAAAGTTCTTTTAATGCCTTCACAATCTGTGTTAAGAAATAATATCAAGATGCAAAATAATATTTGAAGGCGCTACGTACGAAGAGTATGCCATACATATTTCTATTATATTATTAAGTAGAATTGATAGGAACACATTACTCACCATGATTATTAAAATCGTTATAGAGTTCTTTTGTTGAATGCAGATTTATGCATCTTGGCTCCATTAGCTTGTAGCAGTATCCATACAGATTTATGCTTCTTGTCTTCTTCTAAATGTCTCAAAAAGCGGATTAGAATATTCAGTCATTTCTCATCATGCTTCGACATCCAATGCTTTCCTCCAGTTAGGTTTTCGTATATAACCAGGTACCGTTGGTTGCATCTGCCTTCACATCCAATGTCTTCACGTCCTACATCACAATCAGGTAATTAGTCAGTTTATTGACCTCTGGATGATCATAGCTCATATTGTTGAAAAGACCAAACCGCATCCAATATCAGAGGGACTACAGTACAGTCAATTAGACCAAACAACTGGGTTACTCAAACTCCTAAACCCAAGGTAAATTATTTTATAAACATGAACACAGATATATAGATTGAAACTTCACTGGATATCTCCAACTTTCTAATAATAGGTTTATGTACCAACATTAAAATTTCAAATTTAAAACTCTGTAAAGTTTCACTTCAACTAAAAAATTACAAAGTGGAAGAAGAGATTATAAAAAAGTAGCTTAATACCTAAGACGTTAATGTATTCATGATGATGATGGGTGGTGGATTGAGAATGTCTTTTTATAGGGATAAATGTATGTGTTAGCTTAATACCTAAGACTTGATGGAGACAAAGAAAATTAAGAATCTCAATTAGAACAAAACTACAGTAAAAAATAGTATACCAAAAAAGGGAGTTTAAACAAAACATTTAGAACGATATTTCTTCATCTTCTCCAAGTTTGCATAAATATCAGTCTTTCTACCATTTTAAAGGTTCTGGAGTACAAATTCTTCTTCTTTTGGTTGCATCAATAATAATCTCTGTTTTGAAATTATGTGTCCTATTTGTAAAAGCAACGATTTCTTCTAAGGCAAATTGCCGCATTTAAAGCAAAGATACTTAAATATGATGGCACAAATGTTTTCCTAGCTTTTAGATAAATCAAGGCTGTAGGGGAGACTTCTATCAACACCATTACTCGAGTTATGCAAATGGATTGCTAAAAGAATCATGGATACCAGATTACTATTATTTAGTATCATAACATATTATAAAGTTGTACCAACATGACAAATAATTCGGTATCATATTATAGAAATCTGATTACTACTGCCATCATTGAGTATCAAAATATATTACAGTGTTGTATATGCTTTTAAGAAGAAATAAAATGTTTAACATAGACATAGAGATGACAAATACTTTGCCCATGTAAGCCTCCCAACTAATTCTATTTGTCTAAGAGAAGTGTATATCTAAAGGCCTCTAAACTTTGGTGGTTTAAATAACGGTGCAACGGTGTCCAAGTTTCAAGTTTGATGTGGGATTGTTGAATTGTCTATGGGTTGTTGTTCCTGGAACAACTAAAAAAAATTCATTTTTCTGTATACATATTTTATTATGGTATAAATTGTAGTCGTTACCGTAAAATTTTACTAAGTTAGGGGGATTGTTGTTTGAAGTGTTGAAATTATCACATAAAAAAAAATTAGTAAAGCAAGCAGAGAACTATTAATTAGTAGCAATTATACACCTTGAATCTATCGTCAACTGTCGATCAAACCATACATAACAGAGAGATGTTGTACAAATATCCAGATTTTCATGATTGGGGTACAAATGAATGCAGTGATGTTATTTAAATCAACAGTCAGATCAAACCTACATTTTCTATACTTACAATAACCAAGTTAATTGAGCAAATTTTGGATGCTAACCTATAGTGAACTTGTGGAACTGCAGCATGTCCATGAGACCAACATGAGTTAAAGCACAACAGAAAAGACCAGGTCGCTGCCACCATAATATTCATCAAAGGTTAGCTTATCAAAAAATTTATCACAAAATACCAGAGGAAGTAATAACCATTACTTCAAGGGCCATACCTGATTTACACAAGCTACAATAAGTATCCTACCATTACTTCCATGTTCAATACAAACTTCTTGGGTTGGGTATAACCAGATGACACAAGGAACTCTGCAGCAAAACTAAAGTCATTGAAACAATTCTGTTTTTTTGCAAGCGACTCAGCTGAAATTCAATTGTCTGACGATTTAGAACTCCCTGTTTAAAATGTGAAGAAAAATCAGAATACTTGGGAATAAATAAGAAGAAAACATGAACAACAACTATATTAACATAACTATAGATTATCATGAAGCTCTTTACCCGTTGGTTAGGCAAAATTTAAGAAAATAGTTGAAGTTAAATCTAAAGAGCTTTCTTCATTGTATCTACACCGGTATATAGCTATTTACCCGTTCCTTACGCAAAATTTGGAACTTGAAAAACCATTGCAACAGAGAGTGCGGTGACTCATCAAGACAAAAACTAATTGAAGATCTTCTCTATAACCAATTCCACAGTATATAAGCCAAACTCTTCTATTCCACACCACTCTCCAAACCAACCACCACACTAATACCTCTGATTATCGTAAAAGAATAAGGATTCCCCAACCACCACCACCACTACACACACATCAACCTATAATACGTAGATTAGTGGATCACCATAGGCTTGAGATTATCGATACTCCTTAGGTCAATTACTCTACTTCATAGTCATAGCAGATTCATGTGTGTCATTGTGTGGCATATGCCCGATTCAAGAGCCTGGGAGCTTACAGGCACGTTTGTTAAAATCTTGATGTTTGTGGTCCCTAATCCATTAACTTAGTTTCTCCACAACTTTTATTGATGTATTAACAGCTAGACAGAGGGGTCTGATGCTGACTACAACTACTACTCAGTACTCATCAACCACTATTTTCACTTATGATCCATACAGGACCAATTCATTAACATTTCAAGTTGATCTCAAAGCTCAACAAAGTCAACCCAATTGAGATGAGATGTCAGTATCTTCAGATGGGATGGCCAGTAAATTGGGATCAAAACCGTTCTCTGCCACAACAACCACTCCCTGATAACAGTTCCCCTCCTCTTCCCTTTTTACCCGAGCCCACTACTGGTTTCTTCAAAGGTTTTGAGTGTTGGGTAAAACAAAAGTAGACAGATTTTACATAGATTGAAGGATGTAGATCATCTAATGGGTATATAGGAGCTATGACTTCTATATAACAAAAAATGATCTGTCAATATTAATGTAATGTTAAAATGGCTCTTTACCAGAGTTCCAATTTATTTGGTCTGAATCTCTAGAAACTTAATGTAATATTGGAAGTGTGACAATCTAGAACAGGACCCCACAATACAATTTCTTGTGCCTCTCTTCAACTAATAGCTACATTTCTAGACACCATACCATCAAAAATCTTCCTAATATCTCATTTCTCATTCCCATAATCCCTATATTCATAAAAATAATGTAAAAACACATACAACATCTGATTAAAGTCGCTATGATCTCTACTTTTTACTCTGTAAAGTAAGAAAGACTACATTTAGTACATAGCTTATTAATTCAAACTTCAGTTACTAATAACTAATAAAATAAATCAAATGTTTAACCATGCTCCTTATAAAGCAGTGTTGTCAGAGATGGGAGTTTCACTTGCTTCCTTAGTTGGTATTCTCGTCTTCACAAAATTTTAAGGACATCGTTTCTAATGTTTTGAAATCTCAATAACAAGAAAAGATAATTCAGATGACTGCCTAAGCTACTTACTCATGTTTTGAAAGATCGCACCTATGAAGTAAAAGAAAACATTAATTAATAATAGCTTAAAGATTGCCTAAGCAGTGGGCTTGAGAAAAAAAACATTCCACACAGAAAATCAACCAATTACCATGAGGACGTATCAGTTAAGTGGACCACTAAAAAAGGCACCTTGTGTTTCTCAACGTATATCCACGAGGCAAGAAATCTTAGCCTATAACCATATCAGGCAAGTCTTAGCCCATTACCATATCACAAGTCAGCACAGAACTGTCTCAGTTATTTTACTACATAATGAAAAGCTAGAGATGTCATATTTCATAGAGAAAGTATTAAACTATTAATACATGATGTTTATAAGAATGGCATGGCCTCGTCACTGCACCAGGACCATTTTAGACCTCTTACTATCAGAAAGGTAGCCTACCAGTGCTAGTTTGCCATATTAGCCCTTTCATTGGTAACAAACATCAAAATTCCCTAGGGATGCAATAGTAGTTATTTCCCCCTCCCCTCCCCCCAATTCTTTTCAATGGATACAAATAACCAAAAAAAAAATGGAGATGAAGGGAGTGGTAAGCTCTTCATACACATAGTTATTGAAGAAAACAGCAGTATCAGTAGGCAATCAACGCATAAAACCTACATTTCAATTTGTAATAATTCATACTAAATAAATTCAGATATCCGAAGCCAACTTCTTGTAGACTTCATGATAAACGATGGTATTCAAACAACTTTTTTTATGTGATAGAAACCGTTCGTATTTTATTTGTTTATTTAATAGGTTTTCATTGTAGCTCATAAAAAAGGGTGAAGTGAAAAATTGAAATGCTCTAGACTTCCATCACCAGTCTATACTCCTGGTTTGCACGAAGTAGTATTACCTCTGCTTGCATCACAGACCATCTTTCCAAGCCCATCAATCCACCACTTAAATCCTGAACTGCCGATCTCAGTGGACTCTCATGTTCAATTCTGTCATGATTCACAAAACCTGGATAGGGTACCAGACGAGAAACTCGCATAATTTCTGAAATAAGATGGAAACAAACAAGGTTACTAAGATACGACACAATTCTACCAGAACTGACATAAAATCAGTGCTCAGGTTCATGTGGATACCATAAGGAAACATCTGCTTCCATTTACTTCAAACAAAAGTGCCTTCTTTTTCTAATGGAAGGTAATCTCAAAGATGCTTTCCTACCTGCTTCATGATGTCCAACCATTATATGATGAAACATGTTTTATCCAAGCATATAACAACTTAATAAAGGTGTACATGCTACATGACATAGTAATCACACAATACATATTCAAAACTGACAGGTTGGATACATAATATACATAGAATGCAAACAATAACTAAATAATTGATAGGCCCATGGTTTCATTGCAGATGAAACTCATGACATAGTATTGCTAATGAAGATAAAGATAAATTGCAGATGCAATTTGCCTTCTCTTTTTAATGCAATCTTCAATTGATCGAGTTTAAGACTAAGAATAGTATATCAAACTAAAAAAAGAGAAGTAATGAAGATTACCTACAACTCTAAAGCTAAATTAATTCATTATCATAGACCTATCATAGATAATTCTTCATTGTATGAAGAAAAAAAGGGATAAAAGATGTAAAAGAGTAAAGAAGAAAAAAAAATTGAACTTTGATGAGAAATTTACAAGTTGTTGCTGATGATGATGATGACAAGAGAGAGAACGCAGATGACAGAATAGACTGTGAGATTTGTTGTTATTAACTAAAAAAAATTCACAATCAAATAACAATTATTGTAATTAATAGTGTTTAGAGATTAAAACAGAAGTTAGAAGGAATATGAAGAGAATAAAAAATTAAAATCAATGCTAGTACAATGATTCAATATGGGAGATTCCCAGAGAGAGGAATTAAGGTTTGGTTGAAGCAAGGATTCGTAGAGAGAAAGGGGAGAAAATAATGGAATAGTGTTTTCGAGAGGAAAATAAATAAGGTTTAGGAAAAAAGAATATACACAGTGGAGTTTTAATAATATCCCAACCGTCAGAGGAATATACACAGTGGAGCTTCTCTATTGCAACATTTGAGTTTCAAGAAGCTCCAGTGCAGTTGCAATGGACTGCAACAATGTCACCATCAGATGGTAAATTTCATTCTTTCAGATGATCCATCCAATGGATCAATGATACTTGTTATATCGACAACAAAGCTGATGCCTCATTGTTTGGTTTAATGGCCATTGCCTCCTCGGTAATATTGTAATAACAAGAAGAAAAAAAAATAGTGCAAGATGAAGAAAAGCAATTGGTTTTTCATTTTAATCTTCTTCCTATGTCTACAGTTTACTCATATTATCTCTTAAATCTAAAAAAGCTAGTGTATGAGGTGGATCTTCGAATTTCTAAATATTACAATTTTTGTGCATTTGTACAAGAAGAACAACAATCAAACCTTTCTAAGAATGCTTTTGATCAAAGATACTACCTACTACTACCAAAGAGAAACTTTGAAGTCAATTAAATCAAAATTGAATAAATTTCGGAATAGCAGCGGCAATCAAAATTAAATTTAAAAACTTGGATAACCATAATAAAATGACTAAAATTGATAACAAATTGGGAAAAAACCTTTTGAGTGACTAAATTTGACCTACCTTTTGAACAATACCAAATTGAAGAAACAATTATGAGAGAAACAATAAAAGATTGAACAAATAATTAATCAAATTGAACAAACAATAACTTAGGGCGAGTCTTACATGGATTAATTGAATGTTGATTTTAATTTTTTTTCACTGCCATTGCAATATTAATTGAGTCACCTTAAACTTGATGAGAAGAATTCCCATCAACTTGATGAGGTTTCGCAGAGAAGAGAAGAGAAAAGAAGAGTTTAATTTGGTTTTTTTTGTTTTGTTATGTTAAAGTTGTTACTCTAATGGTTGTATTTGGACGTAATACTTCTACAAATGAACAAGAACAACAAATGACTACCGAAAACTAATTCATAATCGGTTAGATACTATCAATAAAATGAAAAAAATAAAAATAAAAAAAATTACATACATCCATCGACATGTAGTTTCGAAAAGGTAGGATACTACCAACAAAATGAATAAAAAAACAACGTATGACTACCGTAATTTGGTTCACTAGATTCAGTAGAATATCACCAATAAAATAATTAAATACATAATGACAATCTATTACCGAGAAATAATCCATAATCGGCATAGATTTACCAAGATAACAAACTTCGGCAGTTGTCTATCGATTTTGTTTTAAACATTGGCATACTTTTGTTCGAATAAAAAGATTTTTTTTTTACTTAATATACCTGGAGATTAAATGTAGAAATATCGTAACAACAAATGTAAAAAAAAAAAAAATCAGTTGTGTTTCCAACTCAAACAATTTGTTTAGATAAAAAAAAAAAAAGACATATGTATATTTATGGAAACAATATTTAAGAGATACAAAGATGAAATAACCAAAATTCGTATTCAATCAAGTTGTTTTATAAACATCGCATTGTCAATTCATATTCAAACCCAAAATTGGTATCAATCCTATTCATCATATTATCACTTCATAAACAAAGTTATTTAGAGTTATGTTAAATTCAGTATATGAAAATGGGGTCATCTTCAAATCCTCCAGTTTGTACCAAACTTGGCAGTCTAACTTCTTTAAATGTTGTTATGCGAGTATCAAACGAAGTTTGTCATCCATCTGTATTCGGAAAATGAAAGTTCGTTCAATAAAGGATCGATTTAGGAATTGGGCATTATTATTGTAGGTTAAGGCAAACATAGTGGTAATATGAACATGACCACAAGCCAAGACATTCTTCACCTTATGTCCTTATCTGTATTCATCTTCCTCCCCATTGGTTAAAAAATTAGTTATTGGAAAATTGAATGGGCACTTCGTGTAATATATTAGCGAATAGATATCCAGTGAAGGGCATATCCATCCCTTTATCCCTTGGATCCCAACCAACTTTGTGTCGTATTCTCTCATTCATTGCAAACACACATTCTTCATGAAATACACGTACATATTATGGAGGATTTTCATTCAACTCTTCTCTCATCCACGACCAATCTTCTTCATCTTTCTTTATTGACATGCATAATGCTTTTGAATCCACAATTTTCATCTGGCTCGGGTTTTTCACTCCTAAGTTAAATGGATGCAATTCTTCAAAAAACCAATCTCCATATTTCTCTATAGGTTCTACATTATTGCAAGCACACATTCTTCATACGATACATGTAGCTTATTACCGACGATTTTCATTCAACTCTTCTAGAAGCTCTTCTTTTAACCACGACCAATCTTCTTCATCTTTCCTTATTTCCATGCATAATGCTCCGAATCCATAATTTCCATCCGGCTCAGAAGTTTCCACTCCTAAGATACCACTTTTTTCATGGATTTCCATGGATGCAATTATTCAAAATACCACTTTTTTAATTTCTCTATAGGCTTTACGCATCCTTGTCAAAAGAAATCTTCTTACGAGTCTTGGACCAAGGGTTCTTTGGTTGCTTTGGAGGTGGCCGATTTTTTATTCGAGTTTAAAGTGGATCTTATAAACTCATCGTGATCTCTTTTTATATATTCAGAACCCGACGGGTTTATCTTGGAAGAATTCAGCGTAGACATTTTCTTCACACTACCAATCGGTCGAATCCTGTGTTTTTACGATTGGTGGATTCAACCTTGTACTCTCGAGTCTTGCAAGTTCCATCAATTGTGAAACCAAGAAATATTTTTGCTCATTTGAAGATTTTTCGAATTCGTTATTAAACAAATAAATGATTGGATTGATGTCAAGAACATCTTTACAAAATTATTCACGAGGTATGTCATCTAACTTTTTATCAATCTCATTGAGAGGTATATGAACATCTTCTCTATCTAATTTGGGGAGTTTGTGAGTTGTAGTTCGCAAGGCATGCCCATATTTGCTACCATCTTTGTGTACTTGGTTCATGCGAGTCGTTTTTCTTAATGATCAAATCTAATTTTATGCCATAGTTAGTAAATTCGCAGACAAGAATAATTCGAAACAAAACATATATGGACAAAATTAGTTTTTATTACGAAGTAATTCGTTTAGAATTTGGTGATAAATACGAGAAATGGTACGTGACTTAATAGGATATTAAATGCAGTTGATTTAAAAAAAAATTAAAAATATCGGTAAAAAATTATTAAATAGTATAATAACCCTAAACATATATCTATCTATACTATATATTAAGCCGACACCCCTTATAGAATTTTTTTGGTTACTCTCCAATAATACCTGATATTGAGATAAACTTGATATCTATCCTAAAATCAAATATTTTTTCCTTTGTGTGTGCAAATAACTAGACTAATTAACTAAAACTAGCAAAGTGATAAGCACCGGGTACAATCCACTCCTCAAAGGATTGGGTTCTAAAGTAACGATGCAAATTAAATAATTTACCTACAATGATGATGATGATTAGGGGTGGCAATCGGACCTGGCGACCCGAAACCCGACCTGATCTGGGTCAGGTTTGGGTTTGGATATTTGAGGTTTTGGGCCTGATCAGGTCGACCTGATATGTAATCAGGTCAGGTTCAGGTTTTGCTTCCAAACCCGTCGGGTCGACCCAAAACCTGATCAGAACAAACCTAAAAACCTAATTCAATCTTCTTCTATATATTATCTCGAAACTAAAACAATATTTGTCTACGGCGTTTTCCAAAATAACTTATTCGTTGTCATTTAATTCAAATCAAATAAAGTCTTGTTCTTGAATCAATTAAAATCAAATCAAGTCTCTTGAAGGTAGGTTGTCATTAAAAACAAATCTTGTTCTTGAATCGATCTTGTTGTTATTGAATCCATACTTTTAATTTTATCAATGTGAATTTTTTTCGAATGTATACGAAAATGGGATATTATACGAAATTTGTTGATGATTGATCATAATGTTGTTCTTCAAGGTTTGTTTCTAGTGTTGAATCAATATTCTATTACACTTCCAATCTAAAACTGTATAGTTGACTTTCACTTGATAGTTCACTTGATATTCTGCCACACTTTTATTTTATAGCTGTTTAGAAATTAAGATCAACCATCAACACTTCCAAAGTCAGAAGCACCTTTATGTTTTTGTTGTGATAATAAAAATATGCGATTTATCATTTTGGAGATTAATTTTTGTGTGAAATTTGTTTAAAAATGATTTGTATATAAATATGAATACCTCTGTGTCTGTATGTAACAAACTTCCATGAATATTCGATCTTACTTGAATCTAATGGCTGTCCGTGGGGATTAAAACATGTCTTTTGCTTTGTCATTCTTCATTTTGGCATTTAATTAGTACATTCTCATCTATGCCTCAACCATATGGGATTTCTATTTGCATAAAAATTTGTGTTCTATCCAGTTTATACCCTATGGATTCTGAATCTATTTGCTTTGCACTATGGATCCATTTAAGAACATGGCTATCTAGACAAGTTATTCCTTATGTATATAAGTGTAGGAACACGATGCACTGCCCATATATTGGTCCTTTGTAATAAGGGTTGCCAACTGTTGTAGGCAACTATAGGCATATATAGTCTTGATTCTTGAACAAGGAAACTACTGTCTTTTGCTTGTTTATTGATAGTTTGTGATTAACATTTAATTTTTAGACTTGATGAGGTAGTCTAGTTGTATTTGGGAAGAGTGCGGCAATAATGTGCCAACTAGTGTTACCATGAACAATTTTCTTAGAGTGCAAACTGCTAGCAAATGTTGGCTCATTTGTGAAATATGCCAACTTCAGCTTGAAGAAGCTCAATAAAAAATTCAATGTTTCAGGTCCTTGTTGTATAAGTTAGTTTGAAGAAGTCCACACTCTGGAATAAGCAACCGAAAGTGATTCTTTTTCTATATCTATTCTTTTTGTATATCTATTCTTTTTGTGTTAATCATTCCTTTTGTATTGGTGTTAGGGTATTGCACAACAGACGGGTGGTCGGTCTAACCAATCGACAGGGAAATTATTGCTGCAAGGAGAGTCAAGTGGCACGATCGAGGCAAGAGAAAAAAGAACAAAAGAACGACATACTGGCAAACAGTTTCGTGGAAGGAAGCATGGAAATTATCTGAAATATGGAGTCAGTTTTGATGTTAATTCTTGTTGAGTTGTTGTAACTTGTAATACTTTAAAGTGTTAGAGAAGAGATTGATGTTAATACTCTAAAGTGTTAGTATATAGTTTGATCATCTTTTGAACTTGGACTAGCTATTTGCACAACTTGAATAAGACTATATATTTATACAGTATACCTGAACTTGATTGAAGTAGAGATACTGCCAAGTGCGAAGATAAAATTACCTATATTTAGCTTGATTAAAATTTGCAAGTACAATTGTATCAGGTTTTCGGGTTGACCTGAACCAAACCTGATAACCTGACAGGTCAGGTTCAGGTTTCAATTTTGAGGGGAAAAAAGTCATCAGGTCAGGTTCGGGTTTTAGGTTTGAGACCTGACAACCCGACTGACCTGACCCAAACCTGACCTGACCAGACTTGATTGCCAGCCCTAATGATGATTATGATAATGATAATGATGATGATGTTATTTTGATGAAAAGGGAATAATGATGTTTTGAAAATTGATTTGTTTTGAGGTTTTGATTATGATTATAACTAAATAATTAAATAAAACTAAATTAAGTACAAATAAGTAAATTAGGGTTTGTGAATATATACGATGGGTATGGGGATCACTTCACCATCCTAGACAAAATCATGACCTTTTTCTATCTATTCAATTTCATGCAACTAACTATCTCTATCTCTTTGCCATAGTTAGTAGTGAGTTCTCTCTCTCGATGCCAAAACTCATTCACCTTAAGGTACACCAAAGTCTTTGCAGAAAATTCTTCTAGCATAAACATGGGCCTCTAAATACAAAACAATGACCCTCAACCTACCCCTCGGTATAGTCGATAGCAAGTAAAGCCTTATATTTCAACAAAAGATATAGAATTGGTTTATTCTCTCTCTCTCTCTCTCTCTCTCTCTCTCTCTCTCTCTCTCTCTCTCTCTCTCTCTCTCTCGATGCCAAAATAAACTAACTAAGCACATGAGGTATTGAAAAGTCTCTATATGTAAAAAGATCTCTCTTTTATTGTGATTAAGAATAAGAGTAAAAATATCATAAGGTGGTCAATCTTAAAATAATACCTTTTCATGCATGAGAATCAAATACATATCAAAAATCATAAATTCATCTAGTAGGCTAGCTCACCCCATAATGGAGATTAGTTCAACATGGAGATGGAAGATGATGACATGGTGGTAGAAAAAAGTAAAGACATGATTAAACTAGAAAAGATAAATATATACGAAAAGATAAATTGCATATATTCATTAAAAACTTATTAAAGGTACCATAAACATGAAGATAGCTCTTCTTCTTCTTCTTAATGAAACTAAATCTAGGGTTTGATACTTCAATTCTAAGGTGAAGCATGCTCAAAATTCGTGGAGAACATTGCTTATATAGACAAAGAGGCAGAGTTTCACCGAAATACTTCAATAAGGCTTGAAAACTTGACTTTAGGGTTTCCTTGACCTAGGGTTGACCAAATAACTTTTAAATTTTCAGTTTAGACCTTCAACATGGTTGGAATGGACTGCAAGTAGGCCTTGGACGAAATTCAAACTTTGGATTTTGACTTGTCTATTTTGCCGTCTACGAAACTGCAGTTTGTCAGATTTTCAGGCCTCTTTTCGAGCTGCTTCCTCAACTCTTTTTGCTAATGTTTCTTAACATTCTTAAAGTACACAATAAGAGATTTCCAACAGTATCTTCAGATCGTAAATCGGAGTTCTCTAACTTGGTCTACCAAAGGCTCGAAGTTGCTCCGTTATCGCAGTTTTCTTCACCTTTTTTCCTTCGTTTTTCTTCCTTTTGCACTTTCTTTATGTTTTGATCCTATAAATATTTAAACTAAAATAAACCACCCATATCATATCACTTTATACATTAACTTGGGATAAACATGTGTGCTTTAGGGGCTTAAATATACACTTTTTGGCACTTATCAATACCCTTTTGATTTAATAATTTTAATAAATATAAAGGATAAATTGAACAATCCTTATAATAAATTATTATTATTTTCTTAGTTAGTAAATTTATTATTAAGTGTATTAATAATTGCTCATGACCACCATTTTTTCTACTACTCATCCTTCCATAAGTTGTTCTCAAAATATTATATTTCCTCTTTACAAATAAAATATAAATATAAATTTATAAAAATAGCATATGCAATAATCTTATATGATCAACACTCCAATTATTTTTATGTTTTTTTTTATTTCGTTATTTTTTCTATAAATTTCCCCCCCCCCCCCCCCCCCTACTAATTCCTTTCCCAAAATAATTTTGTGTGAGGGCACATCCAAGTGTTTTCATAAATCTACTGTCATTGAGGGAACATGTAAGTATCAAACTCCATGAAACACCGAAACCCCCCCCCCCCCCCCTCGAAACCTGTGTTAAAAATAACTAGTTATGCAGAAGTTAAATCGGAGAAGATAATAACTCGAAACTTTTGATAAGAAATATCAACCGAAACAGGTGAGAGTGCGTTCCATAGAGTAAGTTTTTGGTTTCACTTTATTGAAACATCTAAGTGATTCATTGATTACCAAAAAAAAAAAAAAACTACGGTAAGTAATTCATTACCCAATAAAAAAAATGGGCTTCTCTAAAAGTTGTCATCATTAATTAGCATTAGTTATAAACAGTATAAGAGCTACTTGCATTAAATATTGTTGATTCTAACACGTATATATCTTACTTGGTCTATTAACATAGTCTTTACTACTCTCTCTGTCCCAAATTATAAGTACCTTATTCTATTTTAGATTGTCCCAAAATATATGTCGCTTTTGATTTTTGAACACATATTAATTAACTTAAATGGTTGTTTTGTCTATACTACCCTTGCTTTGAGATTAGAGTAATCATTCTAATAAAAAATTAGACATTGTAATTAATATTAAATAGGGGTAAATTAGGAAGTAGAGTTAGTAGACAAACAATTAATGATGTTTCCTTAATAAGTAGAATATTCCAAAAGGTACTTATAATTTGGGACGGAGGGAGTATATTATTTTTTCTGTCATAATTTGTTAACAACCAGATCGAAATATGTGGAACACAACTTCTTCTATACTATGGATTTTGACATTTAAAATAGATTTTTATATGTTCTTTTGTGCTTATATGTAGAATTACAAAATTGGGTTTCTCTTAATTAACTCATCTACTGAAGTGATTATGTTTCATCATCTGATTAGTGCATAGCTTTAAAACTTATATCTATAATCACAAAATGTGTTTCTATATACTCTTTTCATATTAATATGATGAATGCTTGTGATTAGCAGCAATGGATTTGTTTGAAGATGATGATGTTTTAGTGGCGACGATTGAAATGGACTTGACAGAAGATCTTGGAGTTTCTAATTAACGATGGGTCATCTTCACATCAAACTCTAAAAAAAGGAGCCTAAAACTTGGTGATGCCATATGTGGGGGATGAGTTTTAACAGTTTGGAAGATTCTAAAAGTTATTATAATGAATATGGTCGACAAGGGATTTTGTATTCGTACTCGAACTTCTGGTAAATAACAGTTGGGTGTGAATCTTGCAAGTAATTGTTTGTTCGTTGTTCACGTAAAGGAACCCACGACAAGAAAGAAGATTCAAATTCAAAACCAAGAAACACTTTGACAGTTCGATGTCAATGCAAAGCTAGCATGAGAGTGGCAAAAATAAAATATGAAAAGCTTTATGATATAACTATGTTTGAAAACAAACACAATCACAATTTGGTTACTCCTTCAAGAGGATGTTGTTTCAAGCGGATTTCAAACTAATATGATGTAGAATCAGAAAGAAACCCCTAATGTTATGATCTAAGGTATTGGAGAAGATAGAGATGAAGGAATAGAGTTTTGGTGATTGATTATGGGTGCACTAAGTTGCTCTTAGTTGCCTACGTATCCATAAGAGAGATGGAATCAAAACTTTTATAACATAATTCAATTGTAGAGTTTGATTAGGGTTGGGATGTGATCCAGTGATCCCTAATGTATTGTAATTTTGTGAGCCCATGTATTTGGAATTAAAAGTGGTAACTTGATGTATATACATGTCCTTTTGATTTAGAACATGAGTTGTAGAGATATTGGAGTTGTAGTTGGATTAAGAGTTATAGAGATATTGGAGTAGTAGTTGGATTCATAGGTGAAAAAATCGTTCTTGCCGACCGGATATTCGCGATATTTTCCGTTTTTTTGGAGATCGACACGGTACGGCATACGGCATATAAACGGATATTAAAACACCCCATGCCGGTCGGCATTTATCGGATATTCGCGGCATAATTCGGCAAAAACCGATATTTATCGAAATTTATCGAAACATATTACATTACTCGTTGTGAAGGTCTTGATCTATTAATAAAAGCAGTACTTCATGTTGCAGGATCTGTATTAGTTGTTCCATTTACTCAAAGAAGAGTGATTAGAAGAAGAAAAAGAGCTTGTAAGTTTACTAAAATTGAGTTCAACATCAAGAAACAACAAGAAGATGAAGAGATTGAAAAAGAAGATGAAGAAGAGAAAGATGAAAATGCAGAAATTGACGTGATTTTGAATGGTAACAAGAGAAAAAGAGAGATGTCTTTCCCTTTAAAGTACCATGAATCAATTCTTCAGCCATGGAAACGATGCACTCGTAGAAGAACTTCAGTTCAGATCAATCGAAGAACATCGGGTTAGTTCTGATTGTTTTTCTGAAATGGGTTTTGATCTTTAGAGTAGTAATTCGATCTTCTCAATTGGTTTTAGATCAAAATCTTGAAGAATTCTAAGTTGGGTCTTCTCTATTTTTGTATTTTCTTTGTTTTCTACTCATTTGGAAGAAAACAAATATAAGTTTGATTAGCTCAATTCTGATTCTTCTAGTTCCTTGTTTGATTTAGATCAATTTTGATTTTTCAAGTGCTAATTACAATGGAAGTTCATGGTAGTTACTGCTTCGAAATGATCTGTTTGATTACATTGTAGTCTTAATAGATTTGTTTGTTAAACAGGGGAAGCAAGTATGTCGGTGAACCTCAAAAATCCGACACAGGAGGTCGGATATCCGCGATATTTTCCGTTTTTTGGCAGATCGGATATCCGCCCCTAAACGATTTTTTCACCTATGGTTGGATTAGGTTAGGAAATCTCTACAAAGATGTAGATTTACCGTATTAACCTTATTGAATATAATGGACTTAAATAGATAAAGCCCATGATTGATATTGAATGTAGTCTTGGGTTTTGACTTATTATTGACTTGGACTTGAGCCCGTTAAGGGAGGTCAACACATCACCCCCTCTTTAGCCAAGGGGTGAAACCCGTTGGGTAAAGAAGAAAAAATGGAAAAGAAATGAATGAAAAATGGAGAAAACGAAAATACGGTAGGCAAATGTAGGAAAATAAAAGTTATTGGAAAACGGAGTGAAGGAGATAGGTGGAACGGAAAAATGAAAAAGGAGTGAAGAAGCTGAGAATGAAAGTGAAAGTGAAGAAGAATGAGAAGGTCGTAAAAACGTTCGAGTAAGAAAGAAGATTGTGATATCGAGTGACAAAAAAACGGAAGTGGAAAGTGACAGTGATTATGATAATGGGTGTGATTTCGAAGAAGGGAGTGAACATGTTCAGCGGGCAAATCAAGACGCAAACATAATACGCACAAGTTCCGAGCCACCTCATAGTCCCATTGTTGCGTCACTAGCCGCTGGGCAAGGGGCAGGACCGAACACTGCAAAGTCGGACAGGTGGGCAAAAAAAAAATCACACAGGTGCACAATCAGGCTGCCTGTCAGCTCCACAGTCGCTGGGCAAGTTGCTGTACTGAATGCGGAACAAGTTGACAGGCTTTTAGAAAAGGGCATAGCTGTTGGACATGGGGCGGGAATATATGTCCGCAGAACGGCTGGATTTGCACGCTGTATGGTCACTGCTGCTGGACGAGAGATAAGACTCAACACAACGCAATATGACAAGTTTAATTTCGTTGGGCAAAGAACTGGACGCAACTCAGTGCAACCTGACAAGTTTGATGCCGCTGGGCGCCTGGGCACAAGGATGTCCTGGACACAATACACCATGGAAAGTCCAATGCCGCTGGGCAAGCTATTGCCACTGGGCCGACCAGACAAGTTGACTATCAGTGTTACCGCCGCTGGTGAACTCACAGGCCAGGCTGACAAGGTAGCTGTTGGGCTGAGTGCCGCTGGCTAAGGTGCAGGCCAAGCTGACAAGGTAGTTGTTGGGCCGAGTGCTGCTCGCCAAGATGCAGGCCAAGTTGACAAGTTTGCTATCAGCTCCAGTGCTGCTGGGTAAAGAGCTGGTCTGGGCACATGGCAGGCAGACTAGGTGATTGTTGGTGCCATAGCTGCTGGGTAGGGAGCTGGAAATGGCACAAAACAGGCAAACCAGGTGGCTGCTGGTGCCATAGCCGCTCGACAGGGAGCTGGAAATGGCACAAGCAAGTCTGACATGGTGGTTGTTGGGCCCATAGCCGTTGGGCAGGGAGATGGAAATGCCACTAGCAAGTCTGACATGGTGGTTGTTGGGGCCATAGTCGGTGGAGCTAGAAATGGCACAAACAAGTCTGACATGGTGGTTAGTTGGTGCCATAGTTGTTGGCCAAGGGGTTGGTCTAGGCAAGTCTGACAAGGTATGTGCAGGGTCCATAGCCGCAAGGCATTTGTCCGAACATGTCAGGAGGCACGAAATGCTAAGTGTTGGAATCTTCATTCTGTATGTTGATGCAAAGCATTGCCACACAGGTATGACTACAAGATGATAAAATTGTAAGCAATTTGATTGTAAACGTGTGTAGACTTTAACTCGGGTGTGATATCACGTATTGATATGGACATGATCATTGTAGAGCACATATTGATATTTAAATTAACATGAACAATTGTCGATCACGTATTGATACCGAGAGTGATGTGATGCGTTGTCGATCACCATTGAGAGTGATATTGATATTGATATTGATGTGACCATTAGAGATCACTCTTGATATTGATATTGATGTGATCATTGGAGATAACTCTTGATATTGATAGTGATGTGACCATTAGAGATCACTCTTGGTATTGATATTTATGTGATCATTAGAGATCACTCTTGATACTGATTCATGCACCCCCATGTAGTGATACATTAGGTGAAAGAGGGAATCGCCCCCAAGCGTATGATGTAGAAACGGTCCGATTATAACGAGGACACCATTAAGGTGTGATTAAGATAGATGGTGACGCCCCCAATTTGAGTGATAGAGGGGGTGAACAAAAGTATCGAGTTTGTAACACCCCGGGATTTCGTCCTCGCTCATCCCGGAGCGTCGAGCACCATACCTCTCACTAATGTCAATATTGTCCCTCTTTAGTCATTGCAGATATCCAGCAGTAGAGAGTTTTGGACCAGGGCCCACCCATCTAGGTTTTCCCCAAAAGGCCTTGGCATTAGTTAGAGTATGGATAAGCTCTATATACTACCAATTCAACCACTTCATTGACAATGTGGGACTAACACTAACTCATGGGTGTTACAATCCCACCACCTTAGAATAAGGCCGTCCTCGGCTCTGCAGTATACTCAGTACAGTCCCAAAATCTCCGACGTTCCTTGCCATGTGAGACAAGTACCTGCGCTCCATGGGCCTTTTTAGCGTACTTCCCACCTGCAACAAGCGACCCGTCATCGACTCTGATACCATCTGTAACGCCCCTGGATTTCGTCCTCCGTAATACCCCGGATTTCATCCTCACTCATCCCGGTGTGTCGAGCACCATACCGCTCGCTAATGTCAATATTGTCCCCCTTTAGTCACTACGGATATCTAGCAGTAGAGGTTTTGGATCAGGGCTCACCCATCTGGTTTACCCCAAAAGGCCTTGACATTAGTTAGAGTATGGTTAAGCTCTATATACTACCGAAACAACCACTTCCTTGGCAATGTGGGACTAACACCAACTCATGGGTGTTACAATCCCACCCCCTTCGAAATTGAGTCGTCCTCAGCTCTGCAGTACACTCAGTACAGTCCCAAAATCTCCGACGTTCCCTGCCAAGTGAGACAAGTACCTGGCGCTCCCTAGGCCTTTGCAGCGTACTTCCCACCTGCAACAGGCGACCCATCATCGGCTCTAATACCATCTTGTAACCCCCCGGGATTTTGTCCTTGTTCATCCCAGTGCGTCGAGCACCATACCGCTTGCTAATGTCAATATTGTCCCCTTTTAGTCACTGCGGACACAACACATACACCAATTGGTTTTCTATTTAGATTTAGGATTTATTTAGAAGCCTAAATAGTATTTCTAAATTGTTATTTTCGTTTTTATTACTTAGAGTGTCTTTAGAAGTGTCTAAATGACTTATTTTAAGTCTTAATAGGTTTAGGAAGTTGCCAAGGTAGTACATACCTTAGGGAACAAGTAATTTAAGTTCCAGTAGGTTTCCTAGTTGTGTCAAGGGAGTTATCTATATAAAGAGCTCCAAAAACGAATTTTTTAGCGAAGATTGATGATTGAAGAGTTTATTATTTAGTTTATTGTCTTTCAATTTAGTTTTTACTTCAAGTTTGTTCTTTATTTTCTGCAATTTACTTTCAAGTTATTTAAATTTCAGCTTTTACTTATTGCAATTTTTTCTGTTATTTCAATTCCTTGCAATTTCAATTATTAGATTAAGTTTATTTTAGCTTCCGCTACATCAATTGGTATCAAGAGCAAGTTATTTTTAGATCCTTATCTTAATCGATCCACCACTGCCCCACCACCTCCAAATTTGTTTTCAACCATGGACATTAGTGATGGGACTAAAGCTTTCTTCAAGGACATGTTACACAAGTTAGTTGCCGATCAAGATGCAAAATTTGCTCAACAACTCAAAGAGATCACAACAACCCTTGGTATCCATGAAAATCAAGCTATAAGATTGAAGAAATCAAGGCCGACATTATCGAAGATATCCTTGAAGAACCAATCAATACATCTTCAACCACCCCACCACCCCTCCTTTCTACTAACAACCTTCCCACACCTACCATTCTTGCCCTAACCAATGAAATCCTTTCCACACCAAAACATCATGACATTATTGAAGAAGTTAGAAAGGTTTTTATTGAGGAGCCATGAAGTATTCGCGAAGATCCTTTAACCCTTGTGGTCGAAATTGAAGATCAAACACATATTTTTAAGAAAGAAGAGAATCATGAAGTTGAGTTTGTACCGAAAAATTCATTGTCCATTAATGTTTCTCATTATGATTTTATTGGTATTGATCGAGTTCTTTCCAAACAAATTCTCTTTGTTCTCAAACTTCAAAGATCAAAAGATGAAAGAACAATATCAATTAATTTGAGAAAAATTCAAAAGTGTGCATGTTATTCAAAGTATCTTTTCTTATGGAGCGGACGTCATCAATACAATTTAAATTCGAGGACGAATTCTTTTGAAGAATAGGGGACTGATGTAGGACACAACACATACACCAATTGGTTTCCTATTTGGGTTTATGATTTATTTAGAAGCCTAAATAGTATTTCTAAATTGTTATTTTCGTTTTTATTACTTAGAGTGTCCTTAGAAGTGTCTAGAAGACTTATTTTAAGTCTTAATAGGTTTAGGAAGTTGCCAAAAGGCAGTACATACCTTAGGGAACAAGTAATTCAAGTTCTAGTAGGTTTCCAAGTTGTGTCAAGGGAGTTATCTATATAAAGAGCTCCAAAAACAAATCTCTTAGCGAAGATTGATGATTGAAGAGTTTATTATTTAGTTTATTGTCTTTCAATTTAGTTTTTACTTCAAGTTCTTTATTTTCTGCAATTTACTTTCAAGTTATTTAAATTTCAGTTTTTACTTATTGCAATTCTTTTCTGTTATTTTAATTCCTTACAATTCCAATTCTTAGATTTAGTTTATTTTAGCTTCCGCTGCATCAAGGGTTTTGGATCCGGGCCCACCCATCTGGTTTTCTCCAAAAGGTCTTGACATTAGCTAGAGTATGGTTAAGCTCTATATACTACCGAAGCAACCACTTCATTGGCAATATGGGACTAACACCAACTCATGGGTGTTACATCCTCGCTCATCCTGGAGCTTCGAGCACTATACCGCTCGCTAATGTCAATATTGTCCCTCTTTAGTCACTGCGGATATCTAACAGTAGAGGGTTTATGATCAGGGCCCACCCATCTAGGTTTTCCCCAAAAGGCCTTGACATTAGTTAGAGTATGGATAAGCTCTATATACTACTAATTCAACCACTTCCTTGGCAATGTGGGACTAACACTAACTCATGGATGTTACGGAGTTTGAGTTGACTTATCATATGCGAGTACCACGTGTGGAACCCTTAACAATAACATGAAGTCTTGTTGCGTGATGCTAATTGTGTAAAATTGTTAGCGTGGATCTTGATCTAATGCAACCATAAGGTTGACGCCCCCAAGTGGTACTTGAGTTGACGAATCCTTAAGATCCCTAACTAGTTGCTTGAAAAAATGTGAGCTTGAATTCTGATTTGTCGCAAATCCTTAGAATCCCTAACTTTGTCAACATTAGGTGTTCAAAAATGGTAGCTTATATTCTGATTTATTGTAAATCCTTAGAATTTCTAACCTTTGAACATTAGTTGAAAACGTTAGTTGAGATTTTGATTTCTTGCATATCCTTAGAATCCCTAGCTTTGTAAACGTTAGCTTGGATTCTGATTGGTGATAAACCCTTAGAATCCTAGGAGAAATCGTAATAGATGGGAAGGTTGCCATCGTAAAAATCTTGGATTTTTCTTTGAATTGATTAAATGGTTGAAGAAAACAACTTCGAAAGAAGTAGATATGCTTGTGTGACAAACATGTAAAAACCAGACAAAGTTGTAAAATTAAATTTCCTTATTATTGTCACCTTGCTTCTGAGATGTGAAATTTAATTTGGAGTCAAACGTCTCGTGATTGGACTCTTCATGCTCTTGTTTGCTAATTGTATCATTCCCAAGATGGATATACTTTTGAGCTCTAGAGAAAAGTTCATACTTGGTGGTAAGAGTGCCAAGCACAATGGAACTGTATAACGCTTTGTCATCATGTAGTAACGCTTCTTTGAAAACATAAATAACAAGTGTATCTGAGACATCGGGTATTTTTGCTTGGGCTTGTCTAAATCGAGCTACAAATTTACTTAATAGCTCTCCATCGCCTTACTTAATGTTGAACAACACAGCGACATCCTTAGGGTGTGACATCAATTATGCCTAAAGTGTTTAGGAAATTGGAGAGAAAAATCTTTGAAGTTGTGGATAGAACCCCTTGGAAGGTCGGAGAACCATTGAAGAGCTTCGATACCAAAGGTTGAAGGAAACATCTTGCACATGAGTGCATCATCGTAACTAAAGAGCACCATCTTGTTCTTGAAGTCGGAGACATGAACCCAAGGATCGTCCTCAACTTCATTGTATTCTTTGAAACTTGGTGGCTCAAAATCTGGGTGATATTCTACTCGTTGAATCTGGAAGGTAAATGGGGAAGTTTTGCCCGTATTGTGGACAATGTTGTCGAGTCTATACTCGTTAGCTTTCTTGAATTGCTTGAGCGATAATTCTTTGTAACTTCTCTTCAGTGAGGTTCTCGATCCCTTTGTTACTATTGCCATCGTGACCATAGTCATGTGAATAAGTGTCATGGTTATCACCTTGGTGGTAATGTCTTAGAAACCTAGAAGTTGGTGAACGAGTGTGTCGTCGCCCTTTTTGAGAGTTGTGGTGTGTGCCCCTACGTCTGGGAAAGGTTTCTCGACGTAAGTGATGATGATCGGATGGTCTAATAAGGTCTCTGTCTGAATAGTTAGGAGCATAGCCTTTGGACCATGAATTGTTTTCAAGACTGCTGGACACACTACCGCTGGACAAAAGCATTTTTTGAGAACTGTTGTGTGCACGTACTGCCGCTGGACAAAGGCACTTTCTGAGAACTGTTGGTTGCACTGCCGCTGGGCAAAGACATTTTCTGAGAACGATTGGGTACACTGCTGCTGGACAAAGGCATTTTCTGAGAACTGTTGGGTGCACTACTGCTGGCCAAGGTCTTGTTGTGGTGGTTTTCATGGGCATTGCCACTGGGCAAGGTCTTTTTGTGGGTTGTGTGATGCTCATAGCCACTGGGCAAGGTCTTCTTATGGGTTCTGTCATGCTCATAGCCGCTAGGCAAGGTCTTTTTGTGGGTTTTGTCATGCTCATAGCCGCTGGGCATGGTCTTCTTGTGAGTTTTGTCATGCTCATAGCAGTTAGGCATGGTCTTCTTGTTAGTTTTGTCATGCTCATAGCCGCTGGGGAGGTCATGGTGGGTACTTTTGTCATGCACATAACCGCTGAGCACCCTTGCAGCGAGTATGTTGGCATTGTCTCATGCACTAGTTGGGGGTCTTTCACGCAACCTTTTAGCAACATTGTGTGTAGTAGTACCTCCTAGCAAGGTTGTCTTGGCTCCTTTGGTGCGATGGTGATGTTGGTCTCTTGCTTCGCTTTGATTGTTAGCATGAACCCTAAGGCCTTTAGGGTTTCAGCGTTCATCTTCTTTCTCCAAGTCATTTAGGGATTGTTCTTGTGATGGTAATACAATGTCATCTTCAATATCCTCTTCAACTTCCGGGATGGTTGAAGGTCGAGTTTTTTTTCTTAGTTTTGGATTGACTCCCAACCTATCAAAAACCCTTGAAGAAGATGGAGTTAACGAACACTCATTACCATTATGATTCGTATGTTTCAACTTCCTCCTAAGACCATTGTTTCTATTTTGAATCCTGTTGAGTTTACGGCGTAAGTATTCATTTTCAGAAATCATAACTTCTTCATGTTGAGTAGGCTCTTTGGATTTTGATGGTTGAGAAGAAGAAAAAGAAACTGACTGTTCTTCGCAATTAAATGGAACTCTCTTAGAAGTGACGGTATGCTCTTTACCGTTAGAATCTTGAGAGCGAGCTTGCACCTGTCTTGAACCTTCTTGACGTCTTCCATTACTTACTTGCTTGTTTTATTGAGATCTAGTTCTTGCCATTGAGAATGAAGAGCTTGATTCCTTTTAAAAAATAGGTTTTTTGTTTTGTGGGAGGAAATAAAACCTTAGTCCGTACCAAAGTGTTTCAACCAGATTTCACACCAATGTGACATAGAATCAAGAAGAAACCCCTAATGTTATGATGTAAGGTATTGGAAAAGATGAAGATGAAGGAATAGGGTTTTGGTGATTGATTATGACCGCACTAAGTTGCTTCTTAGTTGCCTACGTATCCATAAGAGAGATGGAATCAAACCTTTTATAACGTAATTCAATTGTAGAGTTTGATTAGGGTTAGGTATCGTTTGTTTTTTAAGAATTAAGCACTGAATACTCATTAAGTTCTGAAGATCACTTAATACATTCAGTCATTAAGTGATCCATTCTGTCAGATTTTCAGTCTAAATGACTTAACTGAATTTTTAGTTGATGAAATAGATTAAGTATTTAATGGTTAGTATAAAACAAATAACAGTCTGAAGACTGAATACGGTGGTCCACCCACTTAAGTTCAGTTATTCAGACTGCTAAATGAAAAACAAACGACACCTTAGGATGTGATCTAGTGATCCCTAATGTATTGTAATTTTGTAGTCCCATGTATTTGGACTTGGTAACTTGATGTATGTACATGTCCTATTGATTAGGAACATGAGTTGTAGAGATATTGGAGTTGTAGTTGGATTAGGAGTTGTAGAGATATTGGAGTAGTAGTTGGATTAGGTTAAGAAATCTCTACAAAGATGTAGATTTATCGTATTAACCTTATTGAATATAATGACTTAAATAGATAAAGCCCATCATTGATATTGAATATAGTAACGGGCCTAAGCCTTATTACTAATTGAATTGGGTTTAGGCTCTTATTGATTATAGTCTTGGGCTTTGACTTGTGATTGACTTGGACTTGAGCCCGTTAAGTGGGGTCAACACAGATGCTAAACAGAAATATGCCGCAAACAACTAATAATTTGACAAAAGCATTTCGTAAGGAAGGTTTACTTGTAGGAAAAGGTCCTTGTGTTTTTGGTGGGGATGAAATTGGGTTCAATGCAAAAGATTGTCATAATCACTTGGGTGCTATAACAAAGAAAGTAAAAGAAGATGATGAAACAACAACGCTTGTTTATTTTCAGCAACAAAGTGCGGAAAATCCCTAGTTCTATTATGCCATGCAAACTGATAACGAAGGAATGGCCGTGAATTTTTATTAGGTACATGGACGGTCTCGAATACAATATGTTTATTTTGGAGATGTAATTTCTTTTGATACAACATAATAAAACAAACGTATACCAAATGTCGTTTGCCCCTTTTTCTGGTGTCAACCACCATTTACAATCCATCCAGTTTGGTTATACGTTATTACTTGATGAGATAGAGGAAACATTTGTGTGGTTGTTTGAGACATGGCTTAAATCTATGGGCGGGCATCCCCCTACTTCAATACTTACTTATCAAGATAGGGTGATGACTACACCTGTAGTAAAAGTTTTCCCCACTAGCTAACATCGACATTGAAAATCATGGGTTTCTAGTTTATCATTTAGACACCTTCTATGCAGGAATGAACACTACACGACGTAATGAATCTATAAACGTTTTTTTTTATAATAATTTTGTCTTGTCGACGACTTGCCTAAGAGATTTTGTTTATGCTAATGAAAAGTCATTAGAAAGAATTACCACAACAGAAAGAAATTCTGACTATGATTCTGAAGATATGTGTCGCATTGTGGGAAAAGATGTTTTTCTCCTAGAACATGCAAGAAATGGGTTGACAACAATGGGTACAATACTTATATCTCGAATTCAAGAAAGTTGGATAATAAGAACGAATGGATGGTGAAGGTGAACTTTACAACAATGCAGGGTGACTGTGAATATAAGTACTTTCAATTTATGGGAATACCTTGTGGCTATATTTTAAACATGCTTATCCGTCACGATATCGATGAAATCCCGGATCACTTTATTCTGCAAAGGTGGATGCAGATTGCAAAGGCAAATACTTACAGATCAATTTATTATGGTGGGCTCATCATTGGACATGAAAACTCAACAGAGGCGGCTCTACAATATAGCATATTAGGCAGGTGCCTTGTGGGCCACATATTTTCCACTTATGCATTTATTTCACGTATTTTTTAGGTGTTTTTATCAAAACAAAACTTTTTTTCCTATTTTTTAGATGTTTTTATTAAAACAAAACTCTAAATATTACCAGAAAAAAGTTTATCTCCAAGATTGTTATTTTGGTTCAAATTCCAACCCTTTACAAAGTTATAAATTAAGAACACTTCTACTATAAAACTCAAATCAAATTAAATTGCAATTTTTTGTCGGTGAAAATACAACTGCCCTACATTTTCTGTTCAAAATATTTTTTGATCGCAAAAGCCTCAACTTTAGTTTGCCTAAGGCCCTCATTTCTCTTGAGCGAGCTCAGAAACTCAGAAGCATTGAGACTTAGTCATAGCTGTATTGGCATATGATGCATCCCAATGGACGAGACTTACAAGTTTTTTATAGAGAAGTTTGACGAACTGTAAATTGAAATTGCTAAGCGAAAAGAATTGTTGTCTCAACCAGCTACTACTTCAGATACAACTTCAAATAAAGTTGGTGATATTCATTCAGTTGATATCTCACAGGTACCTAATTGTACCTTCATTTTTTTTTTTATGACATCCATAGAATTTATTTCATCCTTTATCTCCCTTTTTTTTTTTTGGTTGGCAAGCGAGGTTGTTACTGGGGTCCCCTACCCCGTTTCATTAATAAGTTTAAAGGAGTCATTATATTCTCAAATACATAGTACCCATGCTATCATCATATATAATTTTCTTTACATTTTCAGAGAAAGAACTAGGTACAAATTCGACAAAACTACTGGCAGGTATGTTCTCTGCCAGTGCATCTGCAAGTTTGTTGGCCTCTCTATAGATATGCTTAATGTTGAACGTCTCCAGTTGTCCAATCATATCTTTGATCCTTTGAGTCATCTTCCTAGCTTGCCAAGGTTGCCTTGTGTTTTGAAGATGCTACCACATTAGCTGAATCTGTTTGTGCATGTATCTGACGTAGTCCATACCTCATTGCTAACTTCAGTCCTTGCTCTACTCCTTGTAATTCAATTAGTGCAATGCTGGAATGCTATGATTTTCCTTGTGCTGCTGCAAGTACTTGTCCATTTGAATCCCTTATGACTGCTGCCCATCCCCCTTGATTGTTCTTTAATGTTCCATCTGTATTCATGGTACTAATGCCTTGTGTTGCTGCTTCCCATTTGCACCAAAGTGTGTTGTTGTCCTTTGCCTTGATCTATATCCCCCAAAGTTGCATTAAACTGTCTCTTTCTGGTCTGCTCTCCATAGATGCTTGATGTGCATTCAGTTTCACATGTACTTCCCTCATTGCCTGCCTTGCCACCTCTGTTGCTACCCTCTGCTTGTTATTGAATATCCTTTCATTCCTTTCTTTCCATGTCCAGTAAAAGAAAGCATTGAATATCAACCTTATAGCATCTTGTTTAAAGCCCTTTCCTTTGCTTGCCTGTGAAACCCAGTCCAGTTCTTGGTCCCATGAACTAGCCAATCCTCTTCGGTAACCTCCCTGCCTGAGTAGTGTCAGCCATATGCTTTGGGAGTAAGTGCATTCATAGAACAAATGGAGTTCAGTCTCACTATTGCTCCAACATAGAACACATGTGTCCACTGGTACTACACCCCAAGCCTTCAGCTTGTATTGAGTTTTTAATCCCCCTTTAAAAGCCATCCATGCTATGAAAGAGTGACTGGGGATCCTGCTTGCAAACCACACTAATTGGTGCCACTTCACTGGCTGCTTAGTCCTTCTTATAGCATTGTATGTTTCCTTCAAGCTGTAATCACCATCCTTTGCCACTGACCATATTACTTCATCTCTACCTCCCTCAATTGGTATGTAGTTCTCTGCTGTAAGTGCAATATCCCTCACATGAAACCTCATAGACTCGAGAAAGTTCCATTGCCCATTCCTAATAACATTGGCAACATTTGCCTCCAAATTGCAATATGAATCATATCTCAATACAGCCGGGAACCGCTCCTTCAAAATCCCCTTATCAGTCCATGGTTGCAACCAGAATTTAGTGTCTTGGCCATCCCCTATGACGTGCTTCACAATGTGTGTTGCTTTGTCTCTCCAACACCATGAGCTATCGCTACTTATCTGCATTGTCCAGAACTCTTTGTCTTTAATGAGGTTATTATAGACCCATTCTACCCATAGAGATGACCTCTTAGATACAATGTTCCACAAATGCCTCATGTAGGCTGCATGATTTGTCATTTTGAGCTGCCTGATAACAAGTCCACCTTCTTCGTATGGGAAGCATGTGTCACTCCAACTAATTAGAGCGTGAGATTGTGCGCAGTCAGGTCCTTTCCACAAGAAGTTCCTGCACAACTTGTTAATATCATCAATAATTTTATGAGGCAATATAAATGATGATAACCAAAATACATTCAAATTGCTGATCACTGCCTTGAGTAATTGTAGCCTGCCAGCATAGGATAAAAATTTCCCTCTCCAACTTTGTAGTTTAGTTGTGATCTTAGAGACAAGAGGCAAGCAATCCCCTGAAGTAAGTCTGGTTGTGATCAATGGTAATCCTAAGTACTTCACTGGCAATGTACCAATGCTGAAACTCATGATAGTTGTGATCTCATCATTTAGCTGTGTGTCCACCCCTGAGAAAAATAGTGAACTCTTTGTTAAGTTCACCTCAAGTCCAGTGCACCCCTTGAAGGTATTCAATGAGTTCCTCATACACCAAGCTGTTTCCACATCACCATGCATAAATGCAATCAAGTCATCCGCAAAAGAGAGGTGTGATGATAGGGTTCAAGCATCTATAATGGAGTTTGTATGACCCTTACCTTATGCATGAGCAAATCTGTAAGTAAGTCCATGACTAGCACAAATAGATAAGGAGACATGGGATCTCCTTGTCTAATGCCCCTCTTAGTAGTAAAGTATCCATAAGGTGCTCCATTAAGCATTATTGAATACGTGGGTGTTTCAATACATGCCATGATCCATGCTAAGAACTTTGGTGGAATGCCAATTCTTTTTAAAGTGAATTCAATTGTCTCCCATCGTACAGAGTCATAAGCCTTCCGTAGGTCAATCTTCGCTGCACACTTAGCTGGCTGCTTGTCTCTGTGGTAATTATGCAATGGTTCATGACATAATAAGATGTTATCTTGTATATACCTACCAGAAATGAATGTTGATTGGTTCTTAGCTACCACCATTGGCATAAACTCTTTCATTCTGTTTGTAATGATCTTTGTAATGCACTTATACAACACCGTACAACATGCTATGGGTCTGTAGTCTCCTAGAGCACTAGGGCTCTCTGTCTTTGGCACCAAGGTAATGCAAGTTGCATTCACTTCTCTCAATAGTTTGCCAGATTTGAAAAAATTCTGAACTGCTTTAACAAAGTCCCCACCAGTTATTGCCCATGAAGTTCTAAAAAACTTGGATGAAAACCCATTTCCCTTCTTTTTTGAACCCTTTACCAGGTTTTACTGGGGAATCCTAACATTACTCTAACAAAAGGGAGAAATAGAGATGACAAGACTAGTAGTGAATCTGTTAGAAGGAAATCTGCAATGGAGATTGCCTTAAAGAAAAAAGGAAGGGGGTGTAATTTCTGCGGACAAATCAATGTTGATCATGATACACGAACTTGTCCCAAAAATTCAAATAGAAAAAAAAAAGTGGTTCGTCAAAAGCATGTAAGTGAAAATAATACAATTTACTTTATCGAATCTTATATCTTATAAATCTTACATTTTTTTAATGTTGTCATTTATCATGCAGATTACTATACACTTAAATTACTATACACTGTAGAATTGATTTTAACTATGAAAACACAAAGGGTCTGTTTGGAAACCTGGAATTGAAAATCATTTTCCAAAACATGCAACTTTGTGCATTTGGAAGGAGTTTAGTCCATGAATTGAAAATAGAAATCCTTAAATATCAATGAATCACAAGTTTCTTATGGGGGGTAAAACTCTTGATTCTAGGCTTGATTGGAAATTTATTTTCTATATAAGGAAATTTTAATACTGCCATCTATATTATTTTCCTATTATATCACTTATTTAATTTTTTTTTTCTCATTTTAATCTATGTATCCAAACATAGTAAAAATTAACATTAAAAATTTCAATTCTTTAAAATCATAAGTTCTGAAATTATAAACTCAATTCCAATTCCCAAGAAAGTTTCCAAACAGACCCAAAGCAAACAATAATTTTCTTATTTTATTTTGATTTTGAAAACTTTCAATCCATGCACTTAATTTGAGGTAGTAGCAAACACAATATATGATTTATCTTCTAGGTACTATGTGCAACCATGATATATTAATCTTAACAATTCCTCCATTTTACATATATTGAGCATCATGATCCCAAATAGGTGTATATTGTGTAAGGAGGCCTCTGGGGCCACAAACCATTTAATTCTGACCTCTAAGTTCACTAAGAACATATGGCACAATCTAATAGGTGTATGCTCAACAATGAGGAAAGGTTTTAAGTTTTAACAATCGAAAGGTTGTCAGAGATATGCTAATGGAACAAAGCAGATCAAAGGACTGTGTCTTTGGTTGAATATCAGACAAAATTCTGGACATGAGACAAAATACAAGGTTTCAATATTTGAACATAGAATAGAATGAAAACCATAGCATAACAATGGTGGAGTAAGGAGTTATACTGATCAACAACAGGGGTGTCATGACTCATTGATGCCTTTTCTTAATTAGGTCCAGGGTATTGGAGTCAATTAAAAGACATATGGGATGAGTGGTTTGTTGGATATATTATAGATAAAAGAATAAATGTATTGGTTTTTATCGAATGAAATGAGTTAAGAACAAAGGCTCAGTTCTAACAGAATTGAAGATTTAAACTCAATCCATCATGAACTTGAGATTTATTTTATATTCTTGTGTATTGTTTGAATCTGAAATCAAAGTTTATACATTTAGCATCAACGCATCGATTTTATGGAACGATTCAATGGTGAATGTATTAAATCGAATGATGTGGATCCAAAGCAGAGAGAGAGAGAGAGAGAGAGAGAGAGAGAGAGAGAGAGAGAGAGAGAGAGAGAGAGAGAGAGAGAGAGAGAGAGAGAGAGAGAGAGAGAGACTAATGTTTATTTTGATAAAGAATAAAATGTTGTTTGTGACAATTTACTAAGCTCGATTTGACAATTTTGGCATCTATATACTACTTTTGACAATCAACAATTTGAATAGTCAATTTTGTATGGTACGATAACTAAAATTCACCAATTATATTTTTAATAGTGTTGTAATATAATATAACATTTTTACATGATCCAACATAGGATTATCTCAAGATGCCACATCCGATAAAAATGTTATACGTTGGATTTACCTCATTTGTGTACCATCCTATATGTTGTAGCCTTATAGGCCATAATTATCCCTGACATATTTTTTCATATACCATCCCATCGTTGTTCCAGTCGCTTTATTATTATTTTTCCGTTATATGTTTTGTAGTTTTCTATTACTATAAATTATAAATATATATAGCATTTTGACATAAAATTCAATTCATTTTATATACTAGTGTTAATCTGCATGAAGCACCCAAAATTCATTTTATGGTTTGCAAGTCTCCTAATTGATATTAGTTTCATCGCTTTTATCTCTACCATTACCTTAGCCGAAGATTCTACATCGCTTTACACTCAACAACTAGAAAGTTTGTCTAGACACAACTATGTATAGTTGTTCATAGAGCGCTACAGTTCTTTGATGATCAGTGTAAGAATTTATTTCATTTTGGGTTTTCATATTTTTCTGATGAGTAATTTAATGAGTTTTTTTTTTTAAATCTATGGAAACATTCTCATTATAAAATAATTTGTGGTGTATAGCGGGGCAGTTACTTAAAAAGAAGAATGCTTTAGGGAAAAGAGATAATTGCTTGAAGGACGGATACTCTGTCGTGGATTGTGGCTTGGTTGGGGACTATTATGATGGGATAAATAATACCAACTAAGGGTGTGTTTGATAAAGTTTTGCCGGTTTGCCATATTTTTTGGCAAAACTATCACATAAACCTATTTGCCACTTTGCAAAAAAAAAAAATTCCTGCATTTGCCCCCATTTTTGATTTTGCCAAAGTTTGATAACCGTTTCAGTAAAAGGTGGCAAATCTCATTTACCAGGAGATTTGTGTTGGATAACGAGTTTGGCAAAAGATGGCAAACTGTATTTGGCGCTTTACCACCATTTGATAACAAATGTGATTCTGAAATTTTTTTATATAAAAGCACAAGAATCAATTTCCTCCGAGTACAATAACATGAATTCATAATCATTTTTTAAAAATGAGTGTACACAGTTACACTCGCAGTACTATAAATTTACACAAACTTATATACCTATAATCTAAAATATATGGACCTATAATCTAAAATATAAGTTAAAGGAACTAGATAAAATACCCATGCCTCAAACACAATGTAGGACCAATCTAAAATATAAGTTACAACGCGTACACAATGCATGAAAGTCATAATCTTTTTGTGAAACAACCACACAAAAGAACTTCCACCTGCAGTCACACACTTTCTTCTCGGTCTCGGGCACACACGAACTTCAAACATAAATTTTGTATATTCAACTTTTGTGGACCTTAGTGGATTTGAACCACTATCTCCTGAGAAGTTGGAAATACCCCATCCAATTCTCAGGTGCTCTACCATTTGAGCTAAAAGTCCAACTTAATACTAGAATATAATATAAGCAATAAAATATATAATGCACACAAAAATTATAAACACTTTTAAAAGTCATACAACTCATAGCACTACTGATCAGGGTACCAAATAAATATGGACCTGCATCTTTAAAAAAACTAACTTACAAATTGAACATTCCTACTCAACAACCTTAAACACAACATTGCCACCATAAACCCCCAACTAATGCTACTAGTAAACAAATTGGATGAAGACAAAAAAATAAAAATAAAAAGAGTTCAACAAAGGCAACAGTCAAGTGAAAAGATACCCTTCCATACTCTTGCAACTTGTGGAATATTCAAGTGAAACACACTTATTGGGGGGCATAAAGATAACAATCTAAACAACCAAGCACATCAGTCGAGTATAGAAAACCATTCACACTATGAACCGAAAGTGTAATCAATGGCTCAATCATTGGACCTTCAGATTCAATACTGCTTAGACTCAGAACTGTTGTTCCTACTGGTACTACCTTCTTAAAATGAGTGAAACACATTTTCAAATTGTAAAATACATTCTTAAATAGAACCATATAATCAATTTGATATAAACTTCATCAATTATGATGCTACCATTACTACCTATTGCTGCTACTGCTACTGCTACTACTATCTTATGTTGATGCTACTATACAACAACTAGTCAACTACTACTACCTGCTGTTGTGCGCTGCTACTACTCACTCAAACCTCAACCCCACCACCATTACAACTTATAACAGTACCAGGCAAAACAGTCCCCCTTTCAAACAAATATGATTCATATCAGCAAAGCCTCATATAGGCAAAAAATAATGAACAAATAAACCAGATCATGATAATAATTTTAATCTACACAACAAAACAGTATCATGATAAATAATAAACAATCGCATATCATGATTTATACCGATATAAACAATACAATCAATATAATGCGAAAACAACAATTCTAACCAATTACCAAGTAACACCAGATATCTCTAATATTAGTAAATTGCCAAAAAACATTTAAGCAAAACGACAACGTAAAAATTAAAAAAATTCAATTACCAATTAAAGATTTAATTGAAATTGACAACATCAATTAAAGATTTAATATATGAAATCTCTATTCCTTGTTTTAAACAAAACCCTAACCTTGAAATTGAAAAATATTATAATTCAAACAAATCAAAACCTTAGAAGTTATAAAATTGAATCACTAGTAAAAAAGAAGAAGAAAGAAAGAACCGGTGAGAAAGATGGAGATTGTCAACGCCATGGGTGTGAGAGGTGTTATTGAGAGATAGGGTTGGTTTTCTTTTTCTGATTATGTTTTATACCTGGGAATTATTGATGGCAAATTTCATGGTAAATACCATTTGCCAAAAGTTCCACCTCTTGAGGTGGGCAAACAAATTCAGCATTTGCCAGGCAAATTGGGCTAAAAAGTGGTCACGTGATTGGTCAACGGCAAATTTTATTTTTTTTGCCATTTTTCGAATACGTTTTCAAACAAAGGCAAATTCCGACAAATGATGACAATTAGCCTATTTTCCATTGCAAAGCCGTTATCAAACGCACCTTAAGTTTTTCATGGCCTTTTCGATTACGTTGTCGAGTTGGAACACAATAAAATATGGTCATAAGAACTAGAAGATTGGTGAATATGATCTTGTCGTAGAATTAATTAGATGGAAAACAAATTACCTAGTTCTGACATTTGATATCTCTACTAATAGCCTTACATCCATGAATAGATAGGTAATAATCTACTTGACCAAGTTGATCGTTTTAATTTTTTGTAAATTGTATTTGATAATTCTACTATTCCATGTGAAATGCATATGATTATCACTTAAGCAAACAATTATTTGAAAAGGAAAAAAATGATATTGTTACAAATGTAAAGCCATAATTTTTAAAACTTAATCTAATAGTTGATGATATAAAAAGAACAATCTCAAAAAATATTCACAATACTATTTTTAGTTTCTCCACCATCGCCTTCATCATAACTTACTTTCACAACCACCATTTGAAAAAAAAAATGAACATATTTGTTTATATTTGTTGAAGATTTATAATCTTTGAAGAACAATTTCTTTTTCCATATGGTACATTACATAAACCGAGTTCTACTTATAATGTAATAAATTTGAAGAAAACATTGTTTCCAACAATTTACTTTACCCGATTTGACAATTTTGACATCCATAGACTATGTTTGATAATGATCTATTTAAATTTGTCAATTTTGTATGGATTCTAAAATTCAACCACTTGAAATACAACATTTAATAACATTTTTAATAATGTGGTAATATAATATAACATTTTTACATGGTCCAACATAGGATTATCTCATGCTGCCACCTGACCTATTAAATGCGTTTCTCTAAACTAATCACCTTGCTAGAGATTAACGAGTACACGGGTAATCGAAAGATTATTAGAGGTTTAATCAGGTACCAACAAAAAACATATATAAATACCCTTTAGCTATTTAGACAAGTTAAAAGTGATTAAGATTTTTTAATCTCAGCCGTTCAAATTACAATGGTCGTTACTTCTATTGTGTTACTTCTTGTGCTTGTAGTTGCTAATTTTTTCAATCATAACAACATCTACTTCAACATCTCAAAAATGTTACAATAGTAAAAATTTCATGCAAGTAAAGTATATTAAACGCACTACATGTACAATGCAATGGTAGTTTCTTCTTATTTTAGTATTTACTAATTTTTTTTAAAATTATAACAACAACTACTTTAACATCCCAAAAATGCAGGGACGGAGCCAGAATTGTTTTTCAGTGGGGCACTTCTAGAAGTGGGAATTTTATTATTCTTAACCAGAATTTTTATTTTTTTCCTTTCTACATGTTATAGTTTACACAAATTAATAAAAAGTACGCTCGTTTTAACTAAAAATGCAACAATATAATATTTTAACGAATAAGCTTATACACAACTTTTCAAAAAATAAATAAGCAAAAAAGTTGTCATAGAGCATATAAGTTTCACAAGATCCCAAAATACATTTACCCAAAAACCTCTCAAATTGCATTTTCAATCACAAAAAATATCTATAATTCCCTCCCACAAGGTTCCATATTTTGGAATCGTGTCATTATTGCCTCATTACTAATGCTATCAAAAACATCTTTTGCAATGTATGTGACCAAACTATCATTCATCCACTCATCTCCCATTCAATTTCGTAAATGATTTTTGACAATTTTCATAGCAGAAAAGCTCTCTCAACCGTAGCAGTAGAAATTGGAAAGATCAGCACCAGTTTTATAACCATGAACACCAAATTATAAACAAATATTCTTTCTTGTTGCAACCATCTTCTGAGCAAGATAACTAATTCCATTCAATTCTGCGAAGTCATCATTGGATTTGACATCCATTTAATAAATGTCTAGTTGATTCCCGGGGCGTTACAGTTGGTATCAGAGCCGACGACGGGATTTCGTCCTCGCTCATCCCGGTGCGTCGAGCACCATACCGCTCGCTAATGTCAATATTGTCCCCCTTTAGTCACTACGGATATCCAGCAGTAGAGGGTTTTAGATCAGGGCCCACCCATGTGGTTTACCCCAAAAGGCCTTGACATTAGTTAGAGTATGGTTAAGCTCTTTATACTACCAATATAACCCCTTCGTTGGCAATGTGGGACTAACACCAACTCATGGGTGTTACAATCTCACCACCTTAGAAATAGAGCCGTCCTCGGCTCTGCAGTACACTCAGTACAGTCCCAAAATCATCTTCGACGTTCCCTGCCAAGTGAGACAAGTATCTGGCGCTCCCTGGGCCTTTCCAGCGTACTTTCCCACCTGCAACAGGCGACCCGTCGTCGGCTCTGATACGAACTGTAACGCTCCGGGATTTCGTCCTCGCTCATCCCGGTGCGTCGAGCACCATACCGCTCGCTAATGTCAATATTGTCCCCCTTTAGTCACTGCGGATATCCAGCAGTAGAGGGTTTTGGATCAGGGCCCACCCATGTGGTTTACCCCAAAAGGCCTTGACATTAGTTAGAGTATGGTTAAGCTCTCTATACTACCAATATAACCACTTCCTTGGCAATGTGGGACTAACACCAACTCATGGGTGTTACAATCTCACCACCTTAGAAATAGAGCCGTCGTCAGCTCTGCAGTACACTCAGTACAGTCCCAAAATCTCCGACTTTTCCTGCCAAGTGAGACAAGTACCTGGCGCTCCCTGGGCCTTTCCAGCGTACTTCCCACCTGCAACAGGTGACCCGTCGTCGGCTCTGATACCAACTATAACGCCCCGGGATTTCGTCCTCGCTCATCCCGGTGCGTCGAGCACCATACCGCTTGCTAATGTCAATATTGTCCCCCTTTAGTCACTGCGGATATCCAGCAGTAGAGGGTTTTAGATCAGGGCCCACCCATGTGGTTTACCCCAAACGGCCTTGACATTAGTTAGAGTATGGTTAAGCTCTATATACTACCAATACAACCACTTTCTTGGCAATGTGGGACTAACACCAACTCATGGGTGTTACAAATTCACCACCTTAGAAATAGAGTCGTCCTCGGCTCTGCAGTACACTCAGTACAGTCCCAAAATCTCCGACGTTCCCTGACAAGTACCTGGCGTTCCCTGGGCCTTTCCAGCGTACTTCCTACCTGCAACAGGCGACCCGTCGTCGGCTCTGATACCAACTGTAACGCCCCAGGATTTCGTCCTCGCTCATCCCGGTGCGTCGAGCACCATACCGCTCGCTAATGTCAATATTGTCCCCCTTTACTCACTGCGGATATCCAGCAGTAGAGGGTTTTGGATCAGGGCCCACCCATGTGTTTTACCCCAAAATGCCTTGACATTAGTTAGAGTATGGTTAAGATCTCTATACTACCAATATAACCACTTCCTTGGCAATGTGGGACTAACACCAACTCATGGGTGTTACAGCTACTCCACTAGTAGCGCTACAGGACCCTGCATCAAGTTTTGTTGACAAAGTCAACTTGGGATGACTTTAAGCTTTGACCGCGAGTGGCGAGCCAGTGGCGGCGCCACTAGCACTACAGATTAGAGCAGCAAGTTTTTAAGGTTTTCATCAAAAAGTCAAACTTTGGTTTGACCGTGAGTCGTGCTCGTTTTGCCCTTGGTTGATCGCTAGTCGCGGTACGGGCAATTTTTGGAAATTCAATATTTTCTAGAGTTCTTTCTAAACCACAATTGTTTGTGCTTAATCCTCGTACGTTTTTAGACTTGTTTAGCGAGACTTTGAGGAGGTTTAACTCACCTCTCTCTATATATGTGCTCCTCATTAGAAGTCAAACATCAAGCTTAAGAGAGATAAACCTAGTTTTACATTGAAAAAGTCTTTTTAGGTTTTCATATGTTCTCTTTTTGTGTTTTTAAGTCTTTTGCATCTTTAGGTTAAGAACACTTTATATTCCCACAAACATCACATCATACATATTGGAGTTTGTTCGTGACAATTAATGTTTGATCCCGTAGAGTGAAGAAAATAAAGAATTGGGCTTCGAAAAAAGAAGAACTTGGGAGTTTGTGCAATAAACAAGTGGTGAAAGATTGTACTACAATAGGGGTTTGTAGGTATTGATCTCACTTGTACTTTACATTATTCATAATGGATTTTTGGTTTGTGCGTTGACTAAAACATGTACCAGAGTCTTAGCCGGGGTAGTTAGACATACGGTACTCCGTGATCATATCATGTCTTCTGTGTATGTGCTTGATTTTTTACTTGCATTTAATTGTTAAGTTTTGCTCATTACATCTAAGTCTGGATTTCTCATCATTAATATCAATAGCAAAGCAAGTCAAAGAAAAGAATTTATATTTTCCATTAAGAACGTTATACGATATCAAAACCTCTTAATATGGGGCCCTAATTCTCAGTTCATGCATTAATTTGGAAACAAGTTAATATATTTGGCGCCGACAACAAGGATTCGATTATATCGAAAAAACCAGCACTCCCACCCAACTCAAATCTCGAGCAACTCCCTCATAATCAAATGGCCACCCAGGATGAAATTATCCAAAATCTTAGGAACAAACTCACTCGCTTAAAAGAAGAGAACGCCCAACTCAAGGCTAACGTTACTGACTCTGTCACCAACAACGGTCAGACTGGGCTCGTGATAAGTCCTCAAAAGTGCATATTTATCCCCCTAATAACACCTTGTTTGCATAGTACTTAGCTTATATTATTGTGTTATATCTATTGATTAGTGCATTCTTGTCATTTGTGTAGGTTTATCAAGATGAAATAAGATCTAATTTAGCTTTATGAAATAAGATCTATTTTAGCTTTATGATTATTTATGTGTTATTGTTATCCATGTTGATTAAATATTATTGTTAGAGTATAGGGAGACCTAGCTAAAATGGTTGTATTAGATTAATTAGAGATATGTGATGGAATAGCTGAGAGGTGACTATCATATATCTAGAATTAATCTCTTTTATTGGACCCCTTTTGTAATCAAATTGAATAGTTGAGAGGTGGCGGTTTGATTATGAATTAATATGTTGAGTTAATTGAATTGAATAGCTGAGAGGTGACGGTTTAATTAAGGAGATATATTCAATAGCACATATAAAGAATCTCGTTTTAATTGAGTGGAATATGCATCATTAATCAAATCGTCACCTCTCAGCTATTCAATTTAATTCACTCAACATATTAATTCATAATCAAACTGTCACCTCTCGGTTATTCAATTCAATTATAAAAAGGGGTCCAATAAAAGAAATTGATTCTAGATATATGATAGTTACCTCTCAGTTATTCCATCATATATCTCTAATCAATCTAATACAACCATTATAGCTAGGTCTCCCTATACTCTAACAATAGTATTTTATAACATAGATATCAATAACATATAAATAATCATGCTTACTTCATGTCGTGAACTAGAAATAAACAAGCTTTAAGTACTTTGAATCACAATGAACATTAAGAACAAATATGGTGGTTTTGCATTATCTAGAGTGCTTCAACCATTCCCCCTAAAGGGAATTTAGTTACTCATCCTTGGTAATGACACAATGGAATAAGTAAATAAATAACACAACATCATAAAGAAAAAGAGAATGGATTAATATTGAGAATAAGAAGATTTGAATTCAATACAAGAGGAAGAACTATTATTATGAACTAACCTAAATCCTAGCTACTACTTCTCTTTATATAGAGAATACAAAGCATATTACTTGCTCACAAAGTCTACCAAGTTAGGTCAAATTCGTGGCAGCTGTTGTAGGCCTTCTAGAAGAAGCAAGGCTTCATCAAAACCTAATTCTCTTGGGCCTAAGTTGTAGCTTGGACCAAGACCTTTAGATAGACAGCTCATGGGCCCAAATCAGACTTCTGGATCTTCCTATGGAGCCTTTTTAAGATTTGACTTTAATAAAGGCTTCAATAGATTTTCTGACTTGTGGGCTTCATCATAACTTGAATTGGGTTGGGATTTGGACCACCCATCTTGGACATAAAGTCAAGTCCATAGGACCAGTCCAAGGGGTGCACTGAACAACTCTTTGGGTGTAAGTATCAATTCTTCATCCTAGTGCAAATAGCATCCTTTTAATGGTTTTTCTTGGCTTTTGGCGGGCTTCAACACAATATTCGTATTTTGGCTCATGAAACCTACACAAATGACAATAAAGCACTAATCAATAGATATAACACAATAATATAAGCTAAGTGCTATGCAAACAAGGTGTTATTCGTGGGATAATTATACACTTTTGAGGACTTATCATTTGTATAATGCGCCTGCTACCTTCCAAAGGTGTATGTTACACATTTTTAGTGATATGGTTGGACGATTTTATGGAGGTGTTTATGGATGACTTCTCGATATATGGTTCGTCTTTTAAGGAGTGTCTTAGTCATCTTTCCTTGGTTTTTCAGCGTTGCATTGAGAAGAATTTGGTGCTTAATTGGAAAAAGTGTCATTTCAGGGTTAGAAAAGGAATAGTTTTGGGTCATGTAGTCTCTCCTGAGGGTATCCAGGTTGATAAAGCTAAAGTAGATCTTATTTCATCATTGCCTATTCCTAAGTCTATTAGGGATATTCGAGCCTTTCTTGGCCATGCAGGATTCTAACAACGCTTTATCCAAGACTTTTCAAAGAAAGCTCGCCCCTTAACCAATTTATTGTTTAAGGATGCACCATTTGATTTCACGAAAGAATGTAAGACTGCCTTTGAAAATCTTAAGACCACCCTCATGACTGCACCCGTCATTAGGCCACCTGATTGAAGTAAACCCTTTGAGCTGATGTGCGATGGATCAAACTTTGCTGTCGGGGCTGTTTTAGGTCAACGTCTAAATGGTAAGCCCCATGTCATATATTATGCTAGAAAAACTCTTAATGATGCTCAACGTAATTACACTACGACTGATAAAGAGCTGTTAGCCATAGTATATGCTCTTGATAAGTTTCATTCCTACCTTTTAGGTTCCCGTACTGTCATCTGCACGGATCATACTGCCCTTAGATTTCTCCTCTCCAAAAAGGAAACTAAGCACCTCCTTATTTGTTGGATTATGTTGCTTCAAGAATTTGACATTGAAATTAAAGAGAAAAAAGAGAAAAATCACTAGGCGACACATGATGCCCTAACAGCCAATTCTTCCTATAGAAGTTTTTTATGTATGGGGTATTGATTTCATGGGTCATTTTCCTGGTTGTCATGGTTTTTTGTACATTCTGGTCGCAGTAGACTATGTTTCAAAATGGATCGACGCCATTCCCACAAGGCACAACGACCAAGAAACTGTAGTAAATTTTATCAAAGAGTACATTTTTGCCTGATTTGGCGCTCCGCGTGCGATCATAAGTGATGAGGGGAGCCATTTCTGCAATAAAGCTTTTTAAAAACATGTCCAAAAGTATGGAGTAACTCATAAAGTGGCCCTTGCTTATCATCTACAAACCAATGGTCAAGCTAAGATTTCCAATAGAGAGATTAAAAATATTTTGCAGAAAACAGTTGACCCTGATAAGGTTGATTGGTCTTTTTGAGTATGTGATGCACTATGGGCTTACCGTACTTCTTTTAAAACTCGCATAGGCATGTCTCCATTTTGTCTTGTATTTGGAAAACCCTGTCACCTACCTGTTGAGCTTGAGCACCGATCCTTTTGGGCAATGAAAAAACTCAACTATAATCTGGATCAGGCGGGTAAGAAGAGAAAACTCCATCTAGGGCTGGCAGTCTGACCTGAAAACCCGAACCCGACCTGCTTTGGGTCAGGTTTGGGTAATATATTTAGGTTTTTGGGTTTAATCGGGTCGACCCAATTGACCTGATTCTAACTCAGGTCAGGTTCAGGTTTATTGGGTGGACCCGTCAGGTCCACCTGAAACCTGAATTTGGGGAAAAAAACCTAATTATTATCTTTCTTCTTCAGTCTCTTAGTTAGACACTTAGACGGAGTGACAGACCTCCATCTCAAATTCTCAAATTCTCAATCAAATTGAAATAAATTTACAACACTTTTGATTTGAATCCGTCAAGGCGTCAACTATCACATAAGGTAATAGATCCGAACTTAATTTCTTTTCCTTTCAAGGATTCATCATTCATATATACATAGGTTTCCTTGTTTTTTTTTTCTTGTTGTTAAAAAAACCTAGATTATTTTCTCTTTTAGTTTTTATGATAATTTAATTTCATTTATTTTCTCTTTTAATTCTTATGATAATTTAATTTCTTTTCTTAAAAATCTGGATGAATCTCACCTTGAAAACAAATTATCCTAGGTTTTTCTTTTCATGGTGATGATGATTCAGTACTGATTGAACCAACGATAATAAACTGAAGTTGATAATTTATTGGACTTTACCGGCTATGTCTCGCAAAGACAGTTCAAGAATTGCCTAGGCTGAGAAGTCACTATTTCAATGTTTATTTATACAATCCTCTCCCCATTTTGCATCAACATGCCTCCTGGTCAATTAAGAACTACTATCAGTTGAAACCAAACCTCCCCTACTGGAAATGAACAAAATCAATTACATGTCCCTATTGTGAATAATGTTGGCATAAAAAAATAATAGCCATTCATGGCATTGGTTTTGTTCATTAGCTATTTGTGCAGCAATGTTATTTGTGAGCTTATAAAAAAAAGAGGCATAAACTTAATAAAAAGGAACTTGTCGAGGCTCTGGTGAGGGAGGTATTCATAGAAAGGAGTTTCTCTATGCCATGAATACAATATCCTAAAAGGTTAACGACATTGCGATCCTGCACACGTGCCAAGAGTTTTGCCTCATTCATAAACTCTCTCTTCCCCTGATTGGAGCTCTGGAATAACTATTTGACTGCAACTTCGAGGCAATATATAAATAATTCAACACAAACCCGACATTAGAGCAACGTCCTTGAGAACTAGTTTTTCAATCAATACTTAGTAGTGGAGTTTTCTGTAGTTAATTTTCAACACAAACTCGACATTAGAAGTTATACTTAGTAGTGGAGTTTTCTGTAGTTAATTTTCTTTAGTTACAAAGAGAGTTTTTTTTGTTATTATGTTACTTTATTCTATGTTTTGGTAACAAACAAGACAGTATGTTGAATGTGGCATTGCAACTACAAAGGGATAGATGTATAATAGTATAGACATAACTTAAAAGATATAAGTTAAAAGAGAGTTTTTCTGTTTCTGTACAGGTTGTTTGAATCCATTTCAATATATTGTTTCCATGCCTTGCTTTGATTCATTTGCTTAGATGAAGATATTTTAAGTGATATTGTCGTGGATCTTACAGAAAACACTACCATAGATGTTGACATGGAAACCAATGACGAAGACTTAACTTCGACAGGTAAGAGTAAAATTACCAAAAAACATTGTCGGACTTTTTTATCACCAATATGGGATGATTATGTGCATGCTACTGAACTAGATAGAGATGCGTTTCTATGGGTGTCTTGTAGAAAATGTGGTCATATAATGAGATCTGAGAGTAATCAGGGAACAGGAAATGCCATACGACATATTGATAAGTGTAAGAAAACCACTTATCGTGATGTAGGCCAAATGTGTATTGCCACTACTGATGGAACCTTGTCTACTAAGCCCACAAAATTTAATCCTGATGTATTTAGCGAGTTAGTAAGTATAGCCATTGTTAGGCATGATCTTCCATATCAATTTGTTGAGTATGAAAGTGTTAGAGAACTCATCCAATATGCTAGTTTAGCTAATTCAGAGGATCAAGTAAATCTTAAGTTTAGAAACAAGGTGAAGTTCAACATCAAAAAGATATATTTTAGGGAAAAAGTAAATCTGAAGAAATTGTTGCATTCAATTCATGGAAAGATAAGTGTGACTTATGATTTGTGGACTTCCATTGCAAATAATGGGTATATCACTTTAACTGCTCATTTTATTAATAACGAGTGGAATTTGCAAAAGAAAATCTTAAGTTTTTCTTACATGCCTACCCCACACACTAGTTCAGCCATATGTGAGAAAATGTATACATTGTTGTGTGATTGGGGCATTGAGAAGAAGTTATTTTCGATGACTTTAGATAATGCATCTTCTAATGATATATGTGTTAATTTGCTAAGAAGTAAACTTAACCTTAGAGGTGCACTTGTATCAAATGGAGAATTTTTTTTATGTTCGATGTTGTTGCCATATTATTAATTTGATAGTGCGTGATGGTTTGAAAGATGTTGATCCAGCGGTTATAAAAGTTCGGGAAAATGTTAAATATTTTAGAGGGTCACAAGCTAGGAAGAAGGTTTTTTACGATAGTGTGAAGGCAGTGGGAAAGTCTACTAGCAAGGGATTGAGACAAGATATTTCTACTCGATGGGATTCCACTTACTATATGCTTGATAGTGCACTATTTTATTGTTTTGCTTTTCTTAATTTGGCTTTAGACAAAGATACAAGTTATACAGAGTGCCCTTATGAACTTGAGTGGATTCAAGTTGAAAAAATTTGTAAGTTCTTATGAACGTTTGCACAAGTTACTAAATTATTTTCTGGGACACTGTACCCCACCTCCAACCTATTTTTTCCTCAAGTTTGTGAAATCCAACAAGTTATTCAAAATGCAGTTAATGATCCCGATGAGTTTATGAGTAAGATGGGAAAGAATATGGAACTCAAGTTTAACAAGTATTGGTTCGACCACAATAAGATTCTTGCTATTTGTGTGGTTTTTGATCCAAGATATAAACTTCAGGTTGTCGATTTTTGTTATGCATGACTCTATGGACCTAACTCCCCACAAATGACAGCAGATCGTGAGTCTTTGTTTAACCTCTTCGATTTGTATGTGAAAGCTTATTCTATCCCTGAATCTATTGTAGCACAAGGGAGTGGTCAATCTCAAGTCCCCAACACAATGCATGCGAGCAGTCTTTTGCAGGTATAATAAATTTATTTTTCTTTTGGTTTTTAAATTATTATTATCCATGTTTTGTTTCATGAAATTGTTGTTTTTAACTCTTTATGATTTAGGACTTTGATGAGAGCGAGGAGTATGGTTCTGCAGCCCAATAAAGTCAATTGGATCTATACTTGGGTGAAAAGAGAATGAAGATATCAAACAAGTTGGATGTTCTTGTATTTTGGAAAGCTAACCAGTTTCGGTTCACAGAATTTTCAAGGTTAGCTTGTGATTTGTTATCTATTCTTGTTTCTACTGTCGCTTCCGAATCTGCCTTTAGTGTTGGTGGTAGGGTTCTTGATCAATATCGTAGAGCACTTTTACCCGAAAATATTGAAGCTTTGATTTGCACCAACGAATGGTTGTGTAGAAAGAAAGGTAACTCGATCTTTGATTGGTTTGGTTTGGTTTTAAATGGTTTTTACCTTCAAACCACAATATTAGAGTACTGTCAGCCATGTCCCTAGCTAGCTTCCTTCCGTCGACATATTAACTACAACTACAAGGATTGACTGCTAAAACTGTTGCAAAGAGAATGAACTGCTGAGTGTCATTGATGGTCAAGGATCGAAAGGTTCATGCTTGCTTTTGAATCCATGTTTTTTCTTTGTTTAATTTTTAGTTCAACATCAATATCTAAATTTTCATTTTCATTGAAGTTATATGCAAAGTTTTGGTCGACTCTTTATTCTCTTTTCCTTATTCTTAATGCTCGGAGTGGTGGTTATCTCTTTTCCTTGTTCTTAATGTTGTTTGTGAAGGGAATCCTGATGATGTTGCACGCCTGCACCTGTGTATATTTGTTGTTGGTTAGGTGGATGATCCCCAACTAGTCCAACCAGGTTGTTGCTGCTAATAATGTTGATGTTGTTGTTGTTGCTGCTCTCATGTTGTTGTTATTACTCTCCTATTGTTGTTGTTGCTGCTCTCCTATTTTACCGAGAGAAGGTCGCTACCATCGCTTAAAGAAGTTGGTTTAACTTGTGTTTACAATGCAATTCATCAAGATATTAAATATCAAATTATCAAGGTTAAAGATGTTGTCATCTCTTTGATTAAACAAGACCGAGAAGGCGTGCTAATTGATAGGGTTTTGTTGAGGAATTTTTTGTATTATTTTGTCGAGGTTGGAGGATTGGATTATTATCAAAAAAAAAACTTTGAAGAAGCCATGCTAGACAGTACTGCTTCTTCTTGTATGATTCAGGAATTAATGAATGTCCGTAAACTATTGAAAATTTTGTGTGTGATTAGAATTTGAACTTTTATGCTTCATTAGTGATATAGCTTTGTGTGGTGATGAACTGATGATACACCAATGGACGTGCAACTGTGCAAACATATCATGTAGTCAGGTCAACCTGAACCTGACCTGATGACCTGACAGACCATGTTCAGGTTTTAATTATGAGAAAAATCACCCCATCAGGTCAGGTTCAGGTTTGGGGGTATAGACCTAAAAACCCGACTGACATGACCCGAACCTGACCTGACCTGACCTGATTGTCAACCCTAACTCCATCTATCTGAACTTGAGGAAATTCAGAATGAAGCTTATTGTCTTTCCAAGTCCTATAAAGCTAACATGAAAAAACTACATGATCGTCAAATCTTACGTAGAGATTTTCAAATTGGAGACAAAGTTTTACTTTATAACTCTTGTTTGCATTTATTTCCTGGTAAACTATAGTCTCAGCTCGTTGGTCGGGTCCCTTTATTGTGTCTGCAGTAACTCCTTATGGTGCTATTACATGTGTTAACCCTATAAACGGTTCTGATTTGTAAGTCAATGGTCAACGTTTTAAGCATTTTCACGAATTAAGGTCCCCTGAAGTTGAAGAAACTCTCTTAGAGGACCCAACCTATCTAGACTAACCCTTGACTTGCTGGTATCCGGACCCTCTCTTGCTCTTTGTTTATTGTCTCTTTTGAGAGGTGTGGTTGAAAGTGCCAGGACCGTTAGTCCCCAAACTCTTACTGGGTAAGTATAATTGATCTGGTGCACGCTTTTCTCTTGAGCGTTACCACCAAACAGACTTGTTTCCTGCTCTGTTTGGGGGTGGGGAAGTTAATTCTCATCTTCCTTTAAGTCTCGAGTATCTGACTTTAAAAAACTCTTTGTTATATACATCAGGATCTTGCGCATTCCAGTCTAGCGTTTTATCTCTCCTGTAGCTTTTTTTTTAGTGGCATTTATCTAGGAAGCGAGTTTCATAGTTGTCCTCTTGTCTGGCTGAAGACGTTAAACTTAGCGCTCCTGGGAGGCAACCCTGTGTATCTTCTAAGCCCGAATGTGCTTTATTTCTTCTTTTTGTTGTCGGGTTTAGTGGCATTTTGGCTGATAAACTGTCCTTTTTGAAACTGTGCTCAAGTTTTGTTTGGGGGTGGGCGTGGCCCACCCACTCTATGTTGCAGTTACAAATTTGAATTTATTTCAATTTTTAGAATTTAAATAATTATTGCAGTTACAAATTTGAATTTATTTCAATTTTTAAAATTTAAATAATTATTGCTTCATTTTTGGAATTTATTTGACATCTTAATGGCATTTATATTCGCGAGACTATAATATACCATTATCACTGAATTTTCAAAATTAATTTTGAATTATTTTGTGTCTTTACGCATCCCAAGGGTAAAACTGTCATTTCCACTAATTTCAGTAGTGGGGGGTTACGTAACAGGTAAGTGACTGCCTATATATTCCCTTGGGTATATGAGAAAAGTCACAAGTCACATTTCATTCCATCAGTCAAACCAAGTCAACCTGGTCAAACAGAGTAGTTACCCCTACCAGAACTCGAGTCGAGTTCCTTAGTGTGCATTTCAAACTCGACTCGAGATTGAGGCAGATCTCGTTTCTCTCTCTTCGAGTCTCCTCCAATTCTCAACCATTTTCAGAAGTTTTGTTGTTGTGTGTCGTCTCTTGATTCTCTTCATTTCTATACCTTTTTTCTGTTGAAATCATGCCTCCTAGAAGGAGATCTCGTGTTGTTATCCATGAACAAGGTTATTCTCGTCTCTTCGATGATAATCGCTTTGGATTCGGTTTTGTGGAGAGGATTTATGCCAGAGGTTTGGATGCACTCCTGGGCATGGATTACGAACCATTTGATGCTCAATTGGTTCGTCGATTCTACGGGTCCATAGAGTCGACCGATGAGGGCTGATCAGTCCTCAAAAGTGTATATTTATCCCTCGAATAACAACTTGTTTGTATAGCACTTAGCTTTTATTGTGTTATATCTATTGATTAGTGTTTTTTTGTCTATCGTGTAGGTTTTATGAGCCGAAATGCGAATATTATGTAAAATCCCGCGAAAAGTTAAGAAAAGCAAGCAAAAAGGTGTTATTTGCACATGGGAAGGAGAATCGATATTTGCACCTACAGATCTGCTGAGGGCACCCCACGGTCAGACCAGTTGACTTGACTTTATGTCAAAGTGGGGCGGTCCAAATCTCAGCCCAAACCGGGTCCTATTGGAGCCCACAAGTCAGAATTTCTATTTAGGGCTTTATTTAAAGTCTAAACTTAAAAAGGCTCTACAAGGAGATCCAGAAGTCTGATTTGGGCCCATGAGCTATCAAACTGAAGGTCTTGGTCCCAACTACAACTTAAGCCCAAGAGAATTAAGTTTTTCAAAAAACCTAATACCTCTATAAGACCAACAGCAGCAGCCACAAATTTGACCTAGTTTGGAAATCTTTGCATGCAAGTATTCTACTTTGTATTTTCTATATAAGAGAAGCAGTAGCTAAGGTTTAGGTAGCATTTTATGAATTGAAGATTGAAGAGAAAAGTTCATCTTCTTCTTCTTCTTTTGTATCAAACTCAATATTCAATATCAATTCCATTATCTTTTCCATTACGATGTCTTGTGATTTATTTATTTATTCCATGGTGTCATCATCAAGGATGAGTAGCTAAATCTCCTTAGGGGGATGGTGGAAACTCTCTAGATAATGCAAAAGCACCATGTTTGTTCTTATTCTTCATTGTGATTCAAAATACTTAATGTTTATTTACTTCTAATTCGCGATATGAGGTAAGTATGATTATTTGCATGTTATTGTTATCCATGATGTTAAAATATTATTGTTAGGGTTTAGGGAGACCTAGCTTTAATGGTAGTGTTTATATTTATTGTAGATGTGTATTGAAATAGCTGAGAGGTGATTATTACATGTTTGCAATATATATCTTTTATTGGAACCCTTTTGTATTTAAATTGATATCCGAGAAGTGACGGTTTATTTATGAATTAATATGTTGAATTAATTAGATTGAATAGCTGAGAGGTGACGGTATTTATAAGACATATTCAATAGCATGCATAAGAGAATCCCTTTTTAATTAGGTGGAATAGCTGAGAGGTGACTACTTAATTATTATAGGTATTAATGATTAGTTGGAATAACCGAGAGGTGACTAATTGATTGTTATAGATTGAACATGAAGGAACAACATGTTATGATTGCATGATTTAGTTTGTGGATACCAATTCTCCCCCTTTGTCATCATATATCTTCTTTTCATTTCTACCATATTCTTAAGTTAGGGTTTACTATTTATTATTGCCTGTAGGAAGTAGAATCAATCTCCAATCTTATTATTGATTCCCTTGGTGTTCTTTAACCATTGTTTTCAATTGTATTTGAGCTAAGATCTCTCCCTCTGAGGTGGGTACGACCCTTGCTTGTTACTTGTCTATTTTGATATCCAATTTATACAGGCACAAGAAAGAAAATTCAATACAAAATCTATCTTTTGTTTAGTGTATCCAAAAACTATACTATCAAGGGCATTATCATAAATTGGGATAGGTCATCGGTTTCTACTCTCGCTCGAGACCATTTCTGCGGTAACGGGCCTCGACCCCGATGAAGCTCCCTTTCAGCAGGGGGCTGCACTGGTCACTCCTGAGATCATCGAGGTTGTTCTAGTCTATGATCAGGCGGCGCACAGGTATAGCAGCCACATCTCCATCGGTTGGCTCCGAGTCAACCAAGGTTTGGTGGCTCACTGTTGACCACCAATATCCTTGGGACGACTAGGATGAGCGAGCTGTTCTCGGAGGGCATCCACATCATGCGTCTTCTCCAGGAAGATCTCTATGGTTATTGTATGGTCCGACACCTATTTCAGACCATCACCATCGCCTGTACCACTTCTACCCCCCTTCCTAGCCTGGTGATGAGTATATTGCCCTACTGGGAGGCGCCTCTTTTTTCTGCCTTGTCTTTGGAGTCAGTTGTCCGTCTCGAGGTTTCAAACCCGGGGCGGGTGTCAGCTGTTGTCAGCAGTTGTGGGACCCACAGGAGGAGCCACCAGTTCACTACAGGCCCGGCGATCAGCGGGCATTCGACCAGGTTCACACCAACGAGGAGCGGTTCCATATCATCTGGAGGGGTATGGGAGAGATTTTGGACGCAATTGAGGGCGTCTAGTGTCGGTTGGACGAAGGCCAGGAGCAGCCTCGTTGTCGACATGGTTGAGAGAGTAGTCAGCCATTGTTGTTTTTATTTCCTTGTATTTGATTTTATTCCTTTGCTCTCAAATGTAATAAATTTCATTCCATATACTTGATTATAAATATTTTATGAAATGGATGAAATTTTAATTTCCAAACTTGTTGTCTTTTTCTGAAATTTTCAGTCATTTATGGGTTTTATTGTAAAAATCTGGACTTGTGGAGTTATTTTTAAAATTTTCTGGTCCTAAGTCCAAATATTCTTAAGAAAAGGATTAGGGTATTGTTTTGTAGAAACCCTAGAAGATATTGACAATATTTTGAGTCCAAATTTGATTTAAACTCTTTATTTTGCCTACAAATACCAAAATCAACAAAGGAGGTCGTTACTTTTCAAAAAAATAAAAAAAATTATTTTTCTGGGAATTGCTCAATCTCAAGTCGAGTTCCTGGAAGGCCTTTCTAATCTCGAGTCGAGTTTGAGTCTGCCAAGGTTTTTCTGCCTTGGTTTCTGTGTTGTTTTCTCGATTTTTGTGCTGGTTTTTGGTGTTTTCTTCTTCTTTTTTCAATAGCTGACGTCCAGAATGAGTTGTGGGTGTCAAGTGATATGGATATTGTTCTTGAGATGGATTTTTCTGGTATTATGAATAGTCCTTATGGAGCCTCTTTTCGGGATGAAATTTTTAACAAGGGTTGGGGAAGTTTTCCGTATGATCCTACTGCTGATTACTCATCTTCTATGGTAAGAGACTTCTACCTCATGTTACCCTTTACGGATACTCTTCCCTTTGATGGTTTCCAGGTTTACATGCATGAATCTATGGTCATTTTTAATGATGTTGACATCTCTCTTGTCTTTGGCAACCCTTATGTCTTCAGTCCAATAACACTCTATTGGCAGTACCTCAATGACAATGAAGTTGATGTCACTGAGAATTACCTTGACAATTTTGGGCCTTGCATCTATTCCCTGTACCCAGCTCAGTTACCTGTTACACCCACTATCTCTCTTCCTGCTGATGTTGCTACTGCTGTTTTATGGGTTATGAGGAATTTGTTGGGTTATCAGAAGGGTAGATTTCCGGGACAGTCCATCCCGAATCCCATAGGCAAGGAAGTAGCCTTGGTGACGGATACTGCAAATCCGTCTGTACCGCTTGCTGAAGTTAAATCGGTTTCCACCCTTAGGTCAGGAAAACAGGTTGATAACCAAATTAATTATACACCGAGTCCCAACATTGTGACCCCGGTTACCTCTGCACATGTTGCCCCACCTAAAGCTCCGGCTAATGAGGCGACAACCTTTAAGCCGAAGAAGACTGCCCGTGAGATTGTGGATCCTCCACGAACTTACAATCCGCCCGTACCATACCCCCAGAGACTCACAAGGTCTCTAAAGGAAGTCCAAGCAGAGGAAGTACTTGATGTGTTCAAACATATAAATTGATGCATATGCATAAAGATAGCATGTGCAAGGCACATGCCTCATAGTTCCTGCAGATTCCTAAATGGATTAGAACATCCCTAGTAGTAGTTTCTATTTACTTAGCTTTCTAGTGTAGTTAGGATTAGGTTTAGGTTATTATAAATAGGGGATTGCAAACCCTATTAAGTAGGTTAGATTGAAGATTTGTTTATGTCTTGAGACATTAAATTCGTTTTTGTGAAGAACCCTAGTTTTTGGGTGTTCAAACCATTTATTTAATTGGTGTTCTTATTATTGTTTGCTTCCGCCGATAATATTACATCATAAATATTAATATACCCTTCCTCACGGCTATTAGACAGATACCTTCCTATACTAAGGTTTTGAAAGACTTGTGCACCGCCAAGAGAAAAACAAATGTGCCTAAAAACGCGTTTGTGGCGGAGGAATTCTCTGCACTTCTCCAACATACTGGCGTGGTAAAATATGATGACCCTGAAAAACCGACCATACCCTGCAAGCTTGGTGACAAGTTCATGGAAAAAGCTTTACTAGACTTAGGAGCGACTGTTAACCTTTTGCCTTACTCCTTGTACCTCAGCCTAAGTCTAACAAACATGAAACCCACGAAAATATTATTACAACTGGCCGACAGATCATTGAACGTACCTAGAGGAATAGTTGAAGACCTATTAGTTAAAGTGTCTGACTTTTACTACCCCGTTGACTTTGTGGTGTTGGATATTGAACCTACTGCCGATGACTCGGTACCCATCATCCTTTGCCGTCCATTTTTGGCCACCTCTAATGCTCTCATAAACTTCCGAAACGGTTCCATGGTTCTCACTTTTGGCTCTATGACTGTTGAAGTAAATATATTTATTCTTGGCCAACAACCCCCTGATCTTTCCTTATCTGAAGATGTGTGCCTTCTAGACTCATTACCTTATGAGATGGTACATAGTTATTATCCTGAAGATCCGATTGTTCACTGCCTTGCCATGCATAATGAAGACTTTGACATTGACCAATCTATTGCCCAAACCAATGCTCTTGTTGATATGGTGCCTATCTTTGAACCTAAAGACCCTGAGGCCCTTGATCCGGTTTGTAGCATAGATTCTGAGACCCAAGTTGAGACTATCACTCCACCTCCTGTTACTCTGAGTCCTCTTCCCCCTGAGTTGAAATATGCCCATCTTGATTCAAACGGTAGTCATCCTGTTATTATTTCTTTCATCTCTTACTACCGAACAGGAGAGTCAGCTGTTAGAAGTTATCTTAGAGCATCGTTCTCCTATTGTCTGGTCTATCCACGACATTAAAGGCATTAGCCCTTCTGTCTGTTCTCATCATATTCATCTTTAGGACGATGCTAAAACTTCTCGTGAACCTCAGAGACGTCTTAACCCTGCGATGAAAGAAGTTGTCCGAGCAGAGATTCTGAAACTTCTGGATGCAGGTGTGATTTATCCTATTTCGGATAGTCCCTGGGTTAGTCGTATTCATGTGGTTCCTAAAAAGGCTGGCATGACTGTAGTTACCAATGATAAGAACGAACAGGTCGCCACTAGAGTTTCAACCAAGTGGTGTGTCTGTATCGACTATAGAAAGCTTAGTATAGTCACCCGGAAGGACCAGTTTCTTCTTCCCTTCATAGACCAGATGTTGGAACGCCTGGCTGGTCATTCCTTCTATTGTTTCTTGGATGGTTACTCTGGTTATAACCAAATTCCTATCGCCCCTGAAGATCAAGAGAATACAATATTTACTTGTCCTTTCGGCACTTTCGCCTATACCCGTATGCCTTTGGGTCTGTGTAATGCACCTGCTACTTTCCAGAGGTGTATGTTACACATCTTTAGTGATATGGTAGAACGATTTATGGAGGTGTTTATGGATGACTTCTCCATATATGGTTCATCTTTTGAAGAGTGTCTTAGTCATCTTTCCTTGGTCTTTAAGCGATGCATTGAAAAGAATTTGGTACTTAACTGGGAAAAGTGTCATTTTATGGTTAGGAAGGGGATAGTTCTAGGTCATGTAATCTCTCCCGAGGGAATCCATGTTGATAAAGCTAAATTAGATCTTGTTTCATCCTTGCCTATTCCTAAGTCTATTAGGGATATTCGAGCCTTTCTAGGCCATGCAGGATTCTATCGACGTTTTATCCAAGATTTTTCTAAGATAGCTCGCCCCTTAACCAATTTGCTGCTTAAGGATGCACCTTTTGATTTCACAAAAGAATGCAAGAGCGCTTTTGAAAATCTTAAGACCGCCTTCACGACTGCACCCATCATTAGGCCACCTGATTGGAGTAAACCCTTTGAGCTGATGTGCGATGCATCAGACTTTGCTGTTGGGGCTATTTTAGGTCAATTTCTAGATGGTAAGCCCCATGTCATATATTATGCTAGCAAGACTCTCAATGATCCTTAATGTAACTATACCACGATGGAGAAATCATTGTTAGCCATAGTATATGCTCTTGATAAGTTCTGTTCCTACCTTTTAGGTACCTGTACTGTCATCTTCACGAATCATGCTGCTATCAGATTCCTTCTCTCCAAGAAGGAAACTTAGCAACGTCTTATTCGTTGGATTTTGTTGCTTCAAGAATTTGACCTTGAAATTAGAGATAAAAAAGGGACCAAAAATATAGTAGCCGACCACTTCTCTAGACTCGACCGTCTTGAGGATTCTTATGTCATTTCTGAGAACTTTCCTGATGAGCTTCTTTTTGCAATATCGAATGTTCCATGGTTCGCAGATATAGTTAATTACTTGGCTAGCAACAAGTTTCCAAGTAATTGGAACAAGCAAGATAGATCCAAATTCCTTGCTAATGCCACGTATTATTTTTGGGATGACCCTTACCTTTTTAAGTACTGTCCTGACCAGATCATTCATCGTTGTATTCCCGACTGGGAGCAACAAGAGTTCCTTAAGTTCTGCCATGAGCATGCTTGTGGTGGACATTTTAGTGTCAAGAAGACAGCTGCTAAAGTATTGCAGTGTGATTTTTATTGGCCAACTCTTTTTAAGGACGCTCACATGCATTGTACTGTCTGCACTCGTTGTGAACAACTAGGGAAAATCACTAGGCGACACATGATGCCCTTACAACCAATTCTTCCTGTCGAAGTGTTTGATGTATGGGGCATCGATTTCATGGGTCCTTTTCCTGGTTGTCATGGTTTTTTGTACATTCTGGTCGCAGTAGACTATTTTTCTAAATGGATCAAGGCCATTCCCACAAGGCACAACAACCAAGAAACTGTAGTAAATTTTATCAAAGAATACATATTTGCCCGATTTGGCGCTCCCCGTGCGATCATTAGTGATGGGGGAGCCATTTCTACAATAAAGTTTTTCAAAAACTTGTCCAAAAGTACGGAATTACTCATAAAGTGGCCCTTGCGTACCATCCGCAAACCAATGGCCAAGCTGAGGTTTCCAATAGAGAGATTAAAAATATTTTGCAAAAAACAATTGACCCTGAAAATGTTGATTGGTCTCGTAGAGTCAGTGATGCATTATTGGCCTATCGTACTGCTTTCAAAATTCCCATAGGCATGTCTCTCTTTCGTCTTGTATTTGGAAAACTCTGTCACCTACATGTAAAGCTTGAGCACCGAGCCTTCTGGGCAATGACAAAGCTCAACTTTAATCTCGACCAGGCAGGTAAGAGGAGAATACTCCAGCTTTCTGAGCTTGAGGAACTTCGTAATGATGCTTATGATCTTTCCAAGTCCTACAAAGATAATATGAAAAAAACTACATGATCGTCAGATCTTACGTAGAGATTTTCAAATTGGGGACAAAGTTTTACTGTATAACTCTAGGTTGCATCTATTTCCTGGTAAATTACAGTCCCGTTGGTCGGGTCCCTTTGTTGTGTCTGCAGTGACGCATTTTGGTGTTATCACTTGTTTAAACCCTACAGACTGAATTTCAAGTCAATGGTCAACGTCTTAAGCATTTCCATGAATTAAGGTCCCCTGAAGTTGAAGAAACTCTTATAGAGGACCCTACCTATTTAGACTGACCTTTGATCTGATGATCCAGTACACGCTTTTCTCTTGAGCGTCATCACCAAACAGACATGTTTCCCACTTTGTTTGGGGGTGGGGAAGTCATTTTCCATCTTCTTTTAAGTCTCGAGTATCTGACTTTAAAAGACTCTTTGTTGTATATTAGACATCAGAATTTCGCGCATTCCACTCTAGCGTTTTATCTCTCCTGTATCTTTTTTTAGAGCAACGTTTATCTAGGGAGTGAGTCATGGTTGTCCACCTGTCTAGCTGAAGACGTTAAACTTAGCGCTCCTGGGAGGCAGCCCTGTGTATCTTCTAAGCCCGATCGTGCTTTAGTGCTTCTTATTAGTTGAAAGGTTTAGTGGTTTTTTTGCTAATAAAGTATCTCTTTCAGATCTGTGTGTTGGTTCTGTTTGGGGGTGGGCGTGGCCCACCACTCTCTGTTGCGGTTTGATAATTATTACAGTTACATGAATTTATTTCAATTTTGGGGATTTTAATAATTATTGCTGGATTTTCAAATATTATTTGACATCTTAATAGTGCATATATTCGCGTAAATATATTTATACATTATCACGGAGTTTTCAAAATTAAATTTGAATTATTTCGTGCCTTTACGTATCCTGGGGGTAAAACTGTAATTTCTACTACTTTCAATAGTGGGGGATGCGTATCTGGGAAGTTACTTCTCTATTTATACCCATGGGGTAATAGAGAAGTCAAGGTCAAACCTATTTTCCTTCAGTCAACGTGGGTCAAACCGAGTCAACAGAGTCAGTCATCCCTTCCAGAACTCGAGTCGAGCTCCTTAGAGTGCATTTCAATCTCGACTCGAGAATCGAGGCAGATCTCGTTTCTCTCTCCTCTGATCTCCCTCGTCGGTGGTCCAAATTTGATAATTTTTGCGGGGTTTTGTTCCTCTCTTTCTCCTCTTCAAGTCTACACCAAAATCCCCGAAGACCATGCCTCCTAGACAAAGACCAAGAGTGATAGTTCGTGAGCACGATTATTCTCGTCTCTTCGACGATAATCCCTTGGGGAGTGGGTTTGTAGAGAGGATTCAAGCCCGAGGCTGGGATGTACTCCTTGGCTCTGATTACGAGCCATTTGATCCTCAAATGGTTCGTCGATTTTACGAGTCAATGGAGTTGGCCGATGATGGCGTTTTCATTAACTTGGATCCAGCCCATCGCTACTTGCTCACGCCGGAGACTGTCTCCTTAGTCACGGCGCTCGAGCTTGACGAGGCTCCTCTTCAACAGGAGGATGCGCTGGTGACCCCGGACATCATCGAGGCTGTTCTCGTCGATGATCGGGCGGTTCACCGGTATAGCAGTCACCTCTCGATCGGTTGGCTCCGAATCAACCAAGGCTTGGTGGCTCACTGGGTGACCACCAACGCCCTTGGGATGACAAGGATGAGTGAACTATTCTCGGAGGGAATCCACATCCTGCGGCTTCTTCAGGAGGACCTTCATGGCTACTACATGGTTCGCCGTCTTTTCGCTACCATCACCGGCGCTCGAGCTACTTCTGCGCCCCTTCCAAGCCTGGTGATGAGTATCCTGCGCTACTGGGAGGCACCTCTTCTTCCTGCAATATCTATGGAGTCAGTCATCCGGCTCGAGGTCTCCATACCTGGACTGTCAGCTTGTAGACAGTTGTTGTGGGACCCTCAGGAGGAGGTGCCCATTCAGTATAGGCCCGACGACCAGCGGGCGTTTCACCAGCTCCATACCAACGAGGAGCGGTTCCAGCTTCTCTGGAGGGGTATGGGCGAGATTTTGGATGCCGTCGAAGACGTCCAGCGTCGTTTGGACGAAGGCCATGGGCAACCTCGTCGACGACGGGGATGAGATTTTTGTTTATTAGCCATTGTAATTTTTTATGTATTTTGTTTCATTTTTATTTTAGTTTTTGCACTCTTGTATTAAAATTTCAATCATTTTACTTTATTTCCAAATATTAATGAAAATGGTTGAATTTTTAAAATTTTGTAAATTTTTGTCTTTTTCTGAAATTATTTAGCCATTCTTGGGCTTCATTGCAAAAATCTGGACTTGTGGATGTATTTTGAAAATTTTCTGGTCCTAGGGACCTAAGTCCAAATATTTAAAAAAAAAAGAGATTAGGGTTTGATTTTTGGAAACCCTAAGGTTTTACGCAATCTTTGGAGTCCTATTAGGGCTCAAACTCTTTATTTTTGGCCTATATATACCAAACCAAGGTAAGGAGACCGTCACTCAAAATCAGAAAACTTTTATTTTTCTAGAACTTTCTCAATCTCGAGTCGAGTTCCTTATAGGCTTAACCAAACTTGACTCGAGTTTGGACCTGGCAGCAGTTTTTCTGACTTTTTTTTTGCGGTTTTTCTCGGATTTTCGCGCTGGTTTTTGGTGTTTTCTCTTTTCTTTTGCAATGGCTAATGTTCAAAATGGGTTGTGGATGCCCGATGGCATGGATATCATCCCCGAGATGGATTTTTCGGGGATTATGGATAGCCCTTATGGAGCTTCTTTTCGGGATGGGATTTTTGACAAAGGTTGGGAAGGTTTTCTTTATGATTTTACTGCTGTGTATTTCCTTTTTATGGTAAGAGACTTTTACCGTACGTTGCCCTTTGGCGAAGCCATTCCTTTTGATGGTTTCAAAGTTATTATGCATGGGTTCCCGGTAGTTTTTAATTCTTTTGCCATCACCTGGGCCTTGGGTATTCCTCTTCAATTGCGACCTATCTTGCCTCATCCTGATTATTTCTTTGCATATGAGGTTGATATTTTGAATAATTACCTTGATCACTTTTGCCCTTGTACCTTCTCCTTCCACCCCGAAGGATACCCTAGTATTGCACCTACCACTTGCCTTCCTGCTAATGTAGCTACTGCTGCTTTATGGGTTTTGCATAATTTGTTGGGTGTTGAGAAGATGGATTATGTCAATGATAGTACTATGCATGTCGTCATTGGTATTGTTACAAATTTTTATGCTCTTGACTTATCCACTTGGATTTTAGATTGTATTAGGAATGTATTCGTATTCGGTGAGGATAAGCTTGTTTTCCCTACTGCTATCTGTAAGATTATTCTTGAAAGCTATCCTGACTGGAGGAACAGGTACAATGATTGGACTTATTTTATCCCTATGGATCCAACTCATCGTTTTATCAGGAGAAGTCGCCTATTCACTTGGGTGCCTAACACTGAATATGTAAAGTTTCCTGCTTTGCATAGAAACGATAATTTTATGAATGTGAGGGGTCTTGGCATGAGATTAGGGAGGTATTAGTTCATTGGCGCGATAGGTTGGATGGGTTGCCAAAGGAAGAAGTTTGAAACCAAGAGTGTAAAGTAGGATTTCCCTTTCTGTTGAGTCAGTCCTTTATTTCAGTATATTTTATTTCAGTTGTGTCGTAGTATGGAATTCCTTGTAATCTCTATCTATGTGGAGATAATTTTATTTGGCAGGAATATGTAAAGCGGTTTGAATTTTTAGTACATTCATGATAATATCTTTCTTTCTCTTTTTCCTATGCTTAGTATGAGCCTTGAGGACAAGGCAATCTTCTTGTTTGGGGGTGGGGAAGTATTACAATCCTTTTTACAAATGATTTTCAAACTTCTTTATCCATACTTATGTAAAAATTCAAAAATTTTGAAAAATCAATAAAAATCTTTGCTACAAAGATTTTTTCAAAAAGTTAGGATAAGTACACCGTCAATGATGAATATAATGGTCGAAATCTCTCTTTTTCAAGTTTAAGGACATTTATTGCTTCACCAAGTAGTTGAGTCTTATACTACATTTGCATGAGCATAAGCATGGCATTCACTTGCATTTATTACAGATTACATGTGCAAATACAACTACACCTTGAGAAACTTGAGGAATAAGTATAGAGACTTAACCTAGTGAGCTTTTGAGACCTGTCATTTTCTTGGAGAGATATTACGTACATCTGGAGTCAAAAAACTCAACCTCTCAGTTTTGTCTAATTTTAGTCTCATAATCATTTTTATAGTTAGCCTTGAGATGACATCAAGTGGGTGTAATATAAACTTGGGTCTTGTAGCTTATTCAAGATGTGATCACCATATCAGTACTTAGAAATGATACAAAGACATTTAGTTAAACCATGTTTACCTTACCCTACCCTGATGAAACTGTATCCCTTAGGTTAACCATTCTGAGCCTTTCTTGTTACTTAGCATTTTTCTTGAGCCCATTATCCTTACCCAACTCCATTGTGGAAGTTAATACCAGTAGATCGTTTAGGTCATTTTACCCATTGTTTTTGGAACATGAGGATGATTGTTTACGTGGTTACAAGAATAAAGGAGAAATACATAAAAATCTCCAAACTAGTGAGATAAACCAAATATTGAAAATCAAAAAGTTTGAAGAAATTCCAGAAAAAGCTAGAATCTTCTAAAACCATTTCAAATCCAAAAAGAAAAGAAGATTCCAAAATATTGGCTAGAGCTTCATTGAAATTTTCCCAAAGAAGATGAGAAACACTTCTTCCCAAAAGAAAAATTCCAAAAATAATTTCCATGTGCTGTTATTACAAATCACAAGTGTTGAAGGCCCGAATGTTCCAAAAGTATTTCACAAAAGCTTTTTCCATTTCTAGCCCTACCCTAAGCCAAGTTACAAACCTATTATTGTCTTTTGTAGATCTAAGCTGATATGTTAGGATGTGGCGAGTAAGTGAGAAGATGCTAAGGTGAAAAACCCGACATCTCAAGCAAGGCTAATGTTTCCATTCTTTGAGACTAAGTTCATTCCATTACACCAGTCCGTTCTTATTGATATAGGTGAGATGATTGTCCTTGTTCCTTCCTCAAATAGAGGTAAAATGATAAACACCATCTCTGAGCGACTTTATTTCTGAGTGTATGACTGTGAGACAGAAGTCAAAGCGACCTTTCCAATGGTAACTTAAGACCCGTGGTAGCATGGGTACATGCCTGTCTTCAATGCATTTGAGACCGTTATGCTTGGTTTATATTTCATATCTTATTCATGCATTTGTAATATGCTATCTCATATGAACGGTTTTGCAATACTTATCCTTATCTTTGATATAACCATTTCTGAGGTAAATAGTAGAAATTCATATTCTTTGGATTAGTCATTGTAGTAAGTTTGTGGGTATCTTCTCTGGAAAACCCTCAGGAGACTATAACTCCTCCACTTGGAAAATCCTTGTGGTTGAAAGCCTTGATGCGTATGGTTAATGCAATCACCTTAGTTTTACTTCTCTTTTGAGTCCTTAATTTTTTTCTTCTCACCTTTGCTTGAGGACAAACAAAGTGTTGTTTGGGGTATTTGATAAGTCGTCAAAAGTGTATATTTATCCCCCAAATAACACCTTGTTTGTCTAGCACTTAGCTTATATTATTGTGTTGTATCCATTGATTAGTGTTTTCTTGTCTATTGAGTAGGTTTTATGAGCCGAAATGCGAATATTGTGTTAAAGCCCGCAAAAAGTCAAGAAAACAAGCAAAAAGGTATTATTTGCACAAGAGAAGGAGAATTGATATTTGCACCCATAGATCTTCTGAGGGCACCCCATGGTCAGACCAGTTGACTTGACTTTATGTCAAAGTGGGGTGGTCCGAATCTCAGCCCAAACCGGGTCCTATTGGAGTCCACAAGTCAGAACTTCTATTTAGGGTTTTATTTAAAGTCCAAACTTAAAAAGGCTATACAAGGAGATCCAGAAGTCTGATTTGGGCCCATGAGCTATCAAACTGAAGGTCTTGGTCCAAGCTACAATTTAAGCCCAAGAGAATTAGGTTTTGCTGAATACCTAATGCCTTTAGAAGACCAACAGTAGCAGCCACGAAGTTGGCCTAATTTGGAAGTCTTTCCATGCAAGTATTCTACTTTGTATTTTCTATATAAGAGAAGTAATAGCTAAGGTTTAAGTAGCTTTTTATGAATTGAGGATTGAAGAGACAAGTTCATCTTCTTCTTCTTCTTCTTCTTTTGTATCAAACTCAATATTCAATATCAATTCCATTATCTTTTCCATTATGATGTTTTGTTAATTATTTATTTATTCCATGGTGTCATCATCAAGGATGAGTAGCTAAATCTCCTTAGGGGGATGGTTGAAGAACTCTAGATGATGCAAAAGCACCATGTTTGTTCTTATTGTTCATTGTGATTCAAAGTTCTTAATGTTTATTTACTTCTAATTTGCGATATGAGGTAAGTATGATTATTTTCATGTTATTGTTATCCATGTTATTAAAATACTATTGTTACGGTTTAGGGAGACCTAGTTTTAATGGTTTTATTTATATTGATTAAAGATGTGTAGTAAAATAGCTGAGAGGTAATTATTACATATCTGCAGTTGATATCTTTTATTGGAACCCTTTTGTAATTAAGTCAAATAGCTGAGAGGTGATGATTTAGTTATGAATCAATATGTTGAGTTAATTAAATTGAATAGTTGAGAGGTGACAGTTTGATTAATAAGACATATTGAATAGCATGCATAAGAGAATCCCGTTTTAATTGAGTGGAATAGCTGAGAGGTGACTACTTGATTATTATAGGTATTAATGATTAATTGGAATAGCTGAGAGGTGACTAATTAATTGTTATAGATTGAACATGAAGGAAAAACATGTTATGTTTGCATGATTTAGTTTGTGGATATCAACTCTTCCCCCTTTGTCATCATTAATCTTCTTTTCATCTCTACCATCTTCTTATAAGTTAGGGTTTATTTAATTATTGTTTGTAGGAAGTTAGAATCAATCTCAATTCTTATTATTGATTCCCTTGGTGTTTGTTAACAATTGTTTTCTATTGTGTTTGAGCTAAGATCTCCCCCCTCTGAGGTGGGTACGACCCTTGCTTGTTACTTGTCTACTTTGATATCCAATTTATACAAGCACAAGAAAGAACTTCAAGTTAAAAATATAATCTTTTGATTAGAGGTTACAATTTCCCTTTATATCACTCGGCAGGATATAGACATGTGTTTCACAAAGGACGACTTGAACAAGGTCGTAGTGCCACACAACGACGGTTTGGTCGTTGAGTTAAAAATTTGTGACTACACTGTTAAGAGGTTCCTGATCGACCCAGGTGCGTCTTGCAACATCCTCATCTACAAGACGTTCAAGGATATGAGACTCCATGATTCCGTTCTCATTCTTGATTTCACTCTTATCCTCGGGTTCACCAGTTCAAGGGAGGACCCAAAAGGTGAAATATTGTTGCCCATTACTGTTTGGAGAAAATAAGACAATCACTCTCACTGTCAAGTTCAACGTCTTGAACATTGCGAGCAAGTATACTGCTATTCTTGGTCGCAAATGGAACCACTCCATGAAAGGAGTTCCATCAACCTATCATCAAGTCTTTCGTTATCCTGGTCCCAACGATATAATGGAGCTCAGAGGAAATCAGAACGCAACCCAAGAATGTCATGGTATCATAGAAGCTGTGACAAATGATAAAGCCACGCCCTCAACCAACAAAGAGATCGAAACACCCACCAAAGAGACTGACAAGGGAAAAACTGTGGCCGTAGACACAGCCAAATACTGTAGTATTCATAGAAGAAGCAAACGAGTTCCCCTCAACTCAAACTGGAAAACACAGATCCTGGCGTACGAGTAAACTTAGGGTAAGAGGATGACCCAAAGTATGTTTATGTGGGCTCAGAGTTAGGAAAGAATAAGTACAACGAATTTGTAAATTTACTTTCTCTTAATAAGAATAAATTGTCAAGTTATGCAGCAAAGTAGGGTCGAATTCCCAACTTATGCAACCAAATAAATTAGGTTTAAAATCATCAGCAAACTTTTTAAGTTTTCTCAATTTATGCAACATCGTCAAATGAAATATAACAGATTTTTAATATTAAAATATATTTTTATACCAAAAAAAAAAATAAAAAAAAATTGACTTTATCTCAAAATAAGTCTTGGATTTCTAAACCCCAATTTTCTACTTCTCAATTTCTTGGATTCATCAAATCGATCTTAGTCTATGGTTGTTTTGGGGTTAAATAATTTGTTTTATCATGTAATCATTGTTTAATTTTGAGGTTTGCTTTTAATTTTTTTTTCCGTACTTACACTGTCATCAATAAATTATTACACAGTCAGTAATAAAAAATTAAAAAAAAAAAGAAATATAATAAGCAATAAATTATTACACAGTCTGCAATAAAAAAATTAAAAAAAGAATACACTCAGCAAATCCTAACGCCTGTTAAAGGATTGTTAACGACATTGCATAAAATGCAAATTGTTAAAAGTTTGTTGATGATTTTAAACTTAATTTAGTTGGTTGCATGAGTTGGGAATTCGGCCCTACTTTGTTGCATAACTCGATAGTTTAGCCTCTTAATAAAGATGTTTTTGCTTGGTCGTATATCCATATGCCTGGTATAGCTCCTTCAATTTTATATCATAAATTGTGAGTAAACCCTAATTATCGACCTGTCAAACAGAAACCAAGGCGACTAGCACCTAAGTTTCATCACGCCTCTTGAAAAAGAATGGGAAGACCAGAGTTTGCATCGACTTCACAGACTTGAATAAAGCTTGTCCTAAAGATTCATTCTCACTCCCACGAATCGATACGTTAATTGATCAGACCTGCTGCTTCGAGCTTTTATCATTCATGGATGCATATTCAAGATACAACCAGATTCCAATGTATGAGCCCGATTAGATCAAGACTTCATTCACCACAGAGCAAGGAATCTTCTACTATAAGGTTATGTCATTCGGCCTTAGAAACACAAGAGCGACCTACCAAAGGCTAGTTACTAAGATGTTCGACAATATGCTAGGTCAAACAATGGAGGTCTACATCAATGATATGCTCGTGAAAAGCGACCAGGACGAGAGTCACCTCACCAACCTCGATCAGGCATTCCAACACTTGCGACAATACAAAATGTGACTCAACCCATAGAAAAACTTGTTTGGGGTCGCATCAGGAAAATTCCTTAGTTACCTAGTTACTAGAAGAGGGATCGAATCAAATCCCGACCAGATTAGAACCCTGGTGGACATACCTAGCCCCAAAATAAAAAAGCAAATCCAGAAGCTAAACGACATGGTATCAGCTCTCAATAGATTCATTTCTAGAGCATCCGATAAGTGCCGACCAATGCTTCAAATTCTAAAAAAAAAAGGCTACGAACCAATGGACCAATGAATGTGAATAAGCTTTTGGTGACCTCAAGGCATACTTATCCACTCCACCAGTTCTCACCAAGCCTAATGGTGGAGATATGCTCGGAATCTACCTCGCCACTTCAGACTTTGCGATTAGCGCGGTACTATTCAAAGAGAAAAACCAGGTTGAAAAACCTATGTACATCACAAGGAAAGTGCTGCAACAAGCAGAAATAAGGTACACACATTTAGAAACACTAGCTTTAACTATTTTGTATCCCGTATGCAAGTTTCATCCTTATTTCCAAGCACACATAGTTAGAGTAATCACCGACCAGCCATTTCGACACGTTCTAGAAAAGAAAAACAAAATAGGTCGTAAGGCTCGGTGGGCAGCCGAACTCTGAGATTACACCTTTGAGTTCATACCTCGCCAGGCCATTAAGGGTCGATACGACTAGTGTAATGATATTTAAGTTATTATGTTTATGTGGAATGTATGTTAATGAGATTCTGTAATATTATAATGTTGAAATATGGAATAATCGATGAACGCATTTGAATGGCCCAATACCGATGGATGGTATTTGATCAATTTGGATAATGAAAATAAAATACGAAAATGGATTTGGAATGTGAAGCTGAGGTGTAATCTCATTGTCGAGTGTTGTTTGATTAATTGATAGTTTAGATGTCTTAGTAGTTGCACAAGCATTAATACATTTGCCGCACCTGTGGAATTAGGATTAAAGAATTTAGATAGCACCCTAAACGGCTTAGCCTGCGGGTTGACACTTGGAATATATTTGGGTATTTCCTAGATGGCTTAGCCTGCGGAACTGACCCTACAGACCTTCATAGCCTTCGGGGTTGGTCTGGGCGCCACTTTAGAAAGCTCAAGGGAGCTAGTAGAGGCCATGAGTTAGGCATACGTCGAGGCTAGCCAAAGCTTGCAGGTGAGCACCCACTTGGGTTTTGGTTTCCGTGTAGAGGGTCTTAACCATGGTCAAGGCACACTGGTGCAGTGTGGGTATGGCAAATGTGTGGAGTGCATCCTGTGGGAGGTGTACTAGTGATTGGGTATAGGTTGTGAAGTGTTGTTTGGTTACAAATGATTGTTGGTAGTAATTGAGATATAATGTTGAGACTTTGTGATGCCATGAATTATATATTATTGTACTAACACAGTTTTGTAGGAGGATAGGTCCATTAACATTTCTTGCAGGGCTCGACCTATCCTAATAGGAGGTGCAGCTCAGGTAACGTATTATGATAACATATAGTTTATTTACTTAGTAAACGAGATACACGTATAAAGACCGCAGAGTCTGTTCTTTTATTGTTTTTGGGAATGGAGTTCCCTACCCTTGTCTACTCATACCAGCATAATTTGCTGACCCATGTTGCTTGTTTTGCACGTGGGTACGTATCCTTATGGAGCGTAGGTGGAGGAGAGCAGCCAGTTGAGTACGATCGGGAGCAACACCAGGAGGCTCGTGTAGATCCAGTTGTTCGAGAAGGAGTTTGAGATCGTAGAAGTTATCTTTCTCAGTAGGTCTAGTTCTTTGTTTCCGCTTGTCATTTGATTAGTATAGTTTATTATATTTAATGGATTATTGTTGATTGGGGAAGACAATACCTCAGTAGAAGTTGTTGAATTTTATTACTGGAGTTGTTTAATTCAGTATTCGGAGTTTTGGATTATGGAAATTATTGGGAGTTCAAATTATTTGTGTTGAAGTGTTTGTCTTTAAGGGTTATGGATTTTACCTTGTGCAAATGTTTATTTAGATTTCTGTCTTGATCATTTTTCCTTTTATTGGCATCTTGAGGGTGATTTTGTAAATTCTCTTTTTGCCAATTTTTGGATATTAGGGTCGTGACAACTAGACTTCTCGACTTCCAACAATGAGGTAGAATACGAAACACTCATCCAAGGTCTACTGATGGCTATCGACCTAAAAGTCGAGAGGATCAACATCCAATCGAAAAGCTAACGCGTGACACCACATCTAAAAGAATCAGCTCAGTCCGTCCACGACCCACTACTGTCAACTCGAGCACAAATGAGCTCAAGCAAGAGGACCGTTGGCGACTTCGCAATTAACATATGACAATATATTATATCCAAATATAACGGATACGTTACACATTAATTACGCATCGTTGGCCAATTAATATATAATGGAGAATCTGCATAATCTTGTTATATCCGTCTTTCTATCTTCTATAAAACTCAACAGAACTACGATGGCTTGATCTCTAAGTTCCACTCCCACGAGCTATAGTACGTAGGCAATCTCGACCACAACGAGGTGCAACCACTTTCGTCCTCAAACCTCTATCTTGCTCAACCCACTTGCGACCTAACCCTGGTTAATGCATTAATCTGGAAACAAGTTCATATAGAGTACATAGATACAATCAGAATGTTGCACGCCTGCAAATATATGGGTCGTTATGTATCTCAATCTCCACGAGGCACGTTCTTAAATTACAAAATTTTGATCTTTGGGTAAATATTGATATAAATGCTAGTACAAGTCTTCAACTACAAGTCACCCTTGTGATATCTCTAACTTCTCAAGCTTTGAGTGTAGGGATACCCTAGTCCCTAACTTAGACCAGTCGTTTCACCTTTTAGACAAAGTTAGAAACAATCAATGAAAAGTAGTAAAAAATAGTAACTGAAGCTCAATTGTTGAGTAAATGAAGCTCAACACTACAACCACACACCTCACAAAAAAGTAAGAGTTTAATGATGTTCGTGATGTTGTATTAATAGGGTATGAATGAATTTTGAGTAATTGCTCCTCTAGGGTTGATATGATCTTTAGAGTCGTCGAACAAACACAATCAAAATTTTCTCTTGACCTAAATAAGACAACAAAGTCAAATAAATCTGTTGGTCAAACTAGGTTGACAAGATCTAGATTCAAATAAATCTGGATCAGGACAACCTATACCCAATACTAATAGGAATTGTTCAGGCGCCTGAGAATTTGACAGGTTCAGACGCCTCAACCTTGGAGTCTGATAGCCATTAAGTCTTCAATGAGATATCTTAAAATCTTCCAGGGTCTTCATGTCTTCAATATCTTGAGTCTTCAGAGGTCTTCAGAGGTCTTCAATGTCTTCATACAAGATCATTCCTCAAGAGACTCACAACATGTGAGCTTTGATTTTAATTTAAAAAGATTTTTAATCCCTAGTACTTAAAAAAACTAGGTTTTTAATTTAAAAAGACTCACAACATATGAGCTTACCCTTGACATAATTCACAACAACACATAGAAATATGACTTTACATATAAAAGATTCTTCAAGCTCTAGTACTTCAAAAAAATTAGGTGTTCATCTTTAATTTAAAAAAAATGAACTGTTTTTATTATTGTTTTTTTTTCCAAATGGGCCTGCCTTTAGAAAATGGGGCCTGCCTCTAGAATTTGCCGTACTAAAGCTTCAAAAATCACTAACAACTCAAAGGATTGCAAAGTACACCTGTACACGTACTAAAGCTTTCTGCATCACTACCGTTTACGAAAACTGCTTGGAAAGTTGGAAACACAAAACATCTACCATTCAACACAAAGTTGTGGGGATAGGATGTGACCATGTCCTTAGCACCATAGAACACAAAAACTCTAGTATACATACCATTAAATAGTCATCAGATAATAACTATGCCAGACTTGTCAAAGACTAACTCCGGTGCATAGTAAAATACATAACAACTGTAATCCTTGACATTCATTTTCTTAACATGAATTTTGAATAACAGTAACTATGGTTACCTAGAAACAACAGGCATAAAGAATGAAATGAGAAGACTACTACAGCAGCACGAGTCGGCTTATTCGTACTGTCATAGTCTACGGGATGTTAATGATATGCCCAAATTGAGGCAGAGACCCATCTGATGCCCAAAATAGAGAAAATCCATCAACAATAACCATGATCAGAATATGAATCTACAAGCAATCACATGAACCAACATCTTAAGGTTCCATTTCCCATCCTGGCGGAGTTTGTTTACTGCAACTAGAGCCATTCTGACATTCTCTGACCTGGATGGGGAATCATCATCCTGAATAAAAGCCAAGGTAAAATATGAGTGAGCTAATAATGTACTCTACATAAAGAATTGCAAAATGTAGCAAGTTCATTGACAGCGATAAAAGTATCATACGCCTATACAGCACATGTGTTCTTTCATCCTATATATCACTCTTTTTATTTATACTCCTTTTGAAATAAAAAAAAGAACACAGGATCTCATGCACTGGCTTTTCAGTCATAAAAGAGCTACATTAACTATATGCTACAATGAAAGTTCTTCAGAAATGTCATTTTGAAATAATTACCCACCATCTTGGACTAAATCAGATAGCTTGTCAATAGTGCCAACAAGACTTCCAAGGACTTTGATCAGCTCCTTTCCTTGCCACCTCCTGAATTCTGCCTGGATCTCCCCAGGTCCCTTCAAATCACTGTAGCTGTTGCATTCTGTGTCCCCTTTTAAAATAGCATGTACACGGTCTGCTTGTTCACGCAATTTAATAGCCATTTGCTGCTCCTCCTCATTCTTGCTTTCCTGAGGACCTCGACAACGTCTTTTTTTCTTCGAACCTGGAAGGACCATTGTTATATATTGTTTTACATCTGAGAAGGGAATAAGGAGAAAACAAGAAAAACATAACTCTCACATTAGTCAAATGCAGGTACAACCAACAATCCTGATTATTTTCAAAATCAATTATTATTATTATCTTTTTCTGCAGACTAATGCTCAACATTCAAAATTTCAAATCGAGACACTGTGATGTAAGTCAAATAAAACCTATCCTACCCTAAAATTGATAAACGGAACCCTCAATTCTCATTTATCACTAATCAATAAACATGATAAATCGGGTTAAACCTTAAAACAATCTCCATAAACTCATCATAATTATATCAAAACAATCAAGTTCTACTGAGTCAACATGGCTGATCTATAATAGAGATTATTCAGTAGTCAAGTAACTAGCGCAAAATAAGTACAAAACACGGAAATCTTCCAAAACAAGGATTGATAGTGACAGAATCCATTTTTCTTTATTTTTCATACCAACCTTACTCTTTCACACACCTGTGTCCTTGTTCAAGTTTTCCCTCAACCCTCATTACATCACATGAAAAAAGAAGCAAGGGAAATTTCGTAATTATTAAAATACAAAAAGTCTTGTTTCAGTTCTATCCATCCAAAGAACCAATAGTGCAACTAATCACTCTATGAGTGAAATTTTCTTTTTCTTTTGAGAGGTATATATATATACACATATATATGTAAAAAGAGTTACATACAAACAAAGCCAAGGGATGAGATATCCCTGGTCAACAACTGAAAAGATTACAAAAACAAGGAGATACAATTAAAAGATACATCAATCCCAACTCAAAACAGGCTCCCATGAGATCGCAAATGCAGAATAGGGCATCTCCGCATAGTCCTAAATTATGATGCAGATGCTTTACAATCGACTTATGCATCTATATAAGTAAATAGAGATGTAACACAAAAGACTATATGTTGAAGAAAAAGAGCCCATAATAGCTAGAAAAGAAAGAAAGGGCCAAATAGGATGTAGATACCCCAACACAAATTGCAGCTCTTTCAATAGAAAGTTATTTTATTTGATGAACTGACAGAGAAAGGGTCCCCTGCATGAAATGCATCTGAGTCTACAGAACAAATACAGTTAGATATGGCTACTTTGGGAGTATGTCAGGATTGAGGAAGAATGCAGCAATGTGTGATTTATATGGTATGACATGCAGGGTTTGAGATAACAATGCAAATAGAAGAGTCAAGCGGTGAACAAAGCAATCCTTTCTAAGGGGTAACTCTGTGTGCATGCTCTTTGATTGAGTTGTGGAGAAGATCCAATCCACACCAAAAGCAATTTTAATTGTCAACAGTACCTTTGTTGATCTTCCTTCTGGAGTGAAAAATGTTCCAATAACCCTGATCTGCCCCACCAATCATGGACTTGCATATGGAACACCTTTCTTACTTTATACAGTATGTGACCAAGTAGAATAAGTGGAACAAAAAGGGATCTCTTCATGCTTCATCCAATTGTCCTCTCAAATCTCAATAGAGAATTCCCTATGCTGACTCCAAACTGGATCTATATGGTATGCACGAGGCGGCATCTATAGAAACAAACTCCACACTGCCAAAAGGCAATTTCTTCCAGGGTTAAGACTTAAGACTCTCCTGAGGAAAATTCAATTTCTTAAGCAGAGGCATAGAGTAGTATAACCTCCACCAACTCCGCAAATAATACATAACTACATATAGGGCTCCATGCTGAACAGCAAAAGATATTTTCGGTCAACTCTAGAAAGATCAGTAAACAAAACCTACAATGCCTTCCATAGAAGAAAACTTACTAATCAAAATAGGATTACAACTTGCATCTTGACTTGATATCCCCTTGGGGGGAGGAGGGGGTTGTCAAAATGTAAAATCAGATCAAGCAGCATATTAATGAACTTAGCAAAACTTCCTTGGTCATACTAACTTTCCTAAATGCTTAAACTTACAGTCTCACCTTGACATGGTCTCATACTAACTTTATTTTCAAAATGGACAGACAAAAAAAATTACTAAAATAAGTCCTACCATTGTAGGACTTATTTTAGTGAGTAAATTACGTTTCTAAAAAATATGTGAGTAAGACACATTATCATAGGATAAAGGGAGAGGGGAGAAACAAAATTAATTGGCAGTACCAATACATTTCTTAAAAAAAAAATGAAGGCAAGGAATGTTGCAAAGGGATTAAAGAGGGAAAAAAAACACATACCAGTATCCTTTGCAACATTGAAATCTGGATCACTATTATCAGAATCAGCAAGCAATTGTTCCTCTTGAGCTTTAACATTGTCATCAACAAATAAAAAAAGTTGTTTCTCAAAAGATTTAGGAAGGCCAAGTTCTAATTTACTATCATTATCTAAAAACCAATAAGAAATCCCAGATTGAGATTCCCAATCTTTAATTCTTTGATATTCATCAAGTAATAAATCCCATTGTCTTCGACATTGATTCAAAGATCTAACAACACCCAAACTATTACAATTACTAGATACAAGATTCCATTTCTGATAAGATGACATAGATTTCATAAAATCTGATTCAATACTAGAAACTTGATTAACAAGAATAAGCATTTCATGTAATGACCAATTTGGGAATATTTGTGAACGACTATTTCGATTTCGATTTGACCTTTTATTTGTTGTTGGCTTTGAATCTGATGAAATCCTTTTTCTTTTTATTGGTGTTAGTAATGTTTGTAGATCCATTACTAATTTACAACAACAACAGATTCAACAACAAGATAAAGATAGAAGAAGTTCTTCTATTCAAGAAAGAGAGCTCAGCTCAGCTCAACACAACACCATAGCACAACACAGCACAGCACAGCAGTATGTTATAAATAAACCCCATAAAGGTACACCGTACACCCAATTAAGTTATAAAAAAAAAAACCCATTAAGTTACCGCATTGCGGTAAGAGAAATCACTAGTCCTTTGTATAGGGCATTTTAAGTAACTAACGTCTTCCTTTAACCTTAAACCCTTATTCTTGTCTCCAAAACCTTGAATCAAGCAAGCCGCAACTTTTTTTTCAATGGAAGAAGAATTTGTATTTGAAGTTCCAAGTGATGAAGAAATTAATAGTGAATTAGAAGAAGAAGAACGTGATGATGATGATGAAGAAGAAGGAGATAAGAAAGTTAAAAAAACTCAAACTCCATGGGAATTTGCTTCATATTCTGAATCAGTTGCAGAAGAACATGCACGAAGAAGCACAACTTCAATTGATGAAAAAATTTCAAAATTTCGTGAAGAACGTTTAGTTCAGATTCCAAATCTAAGTGATGATGAAGATGATTCTGAACCAGAAGATAAACAAGTAAGTAAAGCTTTTTTCTTTTTTTTTTTTTTAATGTGAATTAGGTTTGAGAGTTGTTTATTGATTTTGTTTTTTTTTTTTTTTAATAGGAAATCTTTAAGCCAGAAGTAAATGATGATGAAATTAAAGAAGTAGTTACCAAGAAAACATTCTTTTCATCATCTGAAGGAACTTCATTTCATGCGAATTCATTTATGGAGCTTAATATTTCACGGCCATTGCTTCGAGCTTGTGAAACTTTAGGGTATCACAAGCCAACACCAATCCAGGTTTAGTTTTAATGCTCAATTTTGTTTTGTTATTTTTTGTTGAGTAAATAGCCTCCCTCTTTAAATAATTATTATTGGGTTTTTTTTTTCTTCTTCTTCTGTAGGCAGCTTGCATTCCCCTAGCGTTAACTGGGCGTGATATTTGTGGGAGTGCTATAACAGGGTCTGGAAAGGTAATCTTATTGTAATTGGATTTGATTTCCTGTTACAGATTATGGTCTCGATTAGCTATTATTTGTAATTAATTTATTGATACTACACAACTTAGTTTCTTGTGTACATCTTGAAAGGATATTCATAGGTATGAGTACAAATGTACAATCAGTTTATATCAATCATACCCACATTTGGAGCTTCTTCAATTCTATTGTTAAACTATATTCTTCTTTGATGCAGACAGCTGCCTTCACCCTACCTGTCTTGGAAAGGTTACTGTTCCGACCTAAGCGTGTACATGCAATCCGAGTTTTAGTTCTTACACCAACTCGAGAGCTGGCTGTACAGTAAGTCATTGTCAATATTGTACCTTTTCCGGTCTCCCTTTTTTTTCAATGGATCTTGTCTTTATTAACACTCCTGTTAGTGTGTATTTTATTATAACCCACAAAATGAGAAACGGGTTAATAGTAGTGTACTAGTGTACCCCATATGGTGAGAAAAAGATTGAGATGTCTCTGGAGGGCAGGAGACAAAGATAGAAAACATAAAAAGGGGGAACACACTAAGAAAGCATATTGCAGTCATGCAGCTGGAGAGGAGAGGAGAATTAGAAAACACGGAGTCGAATGAAACTATCCATGGAATCGTGCGCCGTGTGAAACGTAGATCATCGCCGTTCTTAACCGAGACTCAGGTTAAGCTCCGTCTCGGAACCTTGTGGGGTTAGGAGTAAAGCATCCCAAGGTTGGCGCATCTCGTTGGGCGTGGAGAAGCATTGGGAACCCCAATTTCTTTCTTCGGAGCAGTTTCTTTTCCCGTCCCCCCGCCCCGGCATAGCGCTTCGCTTCCGGTTCTTCGGAAGAATAAACTGACTTCTCACTTCTTCATTGATCTGGGGCAGTTTATGAATCGAGTGCAAAATAGAAGTCGTAAATAAAAATTCTACTAAACAAACTTTTGCGCTTGCTTTTTTTTATTATTCTATTCTAATTAGCAAAATGAAAAAAATATGAAAAAGAACTAAGGTGCTTCGGCGAAACCTTTCTCCGTCGTTACGGAGTTCTTCTGCTCTAATCTCCGAAATCGAAGGTCAGCTGACTGAGGAGTTAGTATTGATTCATGCAAAGATGCTCCTCTGAAGCTAGAGTAAGGGATTGTCCACCTCACCGCCCCGAAGAGCAGTGGCTTTATTGTTTTGCACGCCTACAGAGAGATATTCCAAAAGTACCGATGCTCAATCGAAAGAAAGGAGCAATCAACTATATGCTTAACTCATGTCCCAGGGTCTGGCCATCACTTTGGGGATGATTGCTGGTAGAGAAGTTCAGTTGCGAGCCCAATAGCTTGAAAAGTGGAATCAAGAATTTCCCCGTGAATCTAGGATCTCTGTCACTGATAATGTTTGTCGGCACACCCCAATATTTGATGATGTGTTTGACAAATAACTTAGCAGTCTCTTCGGCTGGGCAGTACTTGGAAGCCGGAATGAAGGTGGCATACTTATAAAATCTGTCGACAATGACAATGATAGTGCCAAAGTTGTCAGCTTCGGGGAGTCCAGTGATGAAGTCCATGGAAAGACTTTCCCAAGGACGAGTGGGCACTGGGAGTTGATCCGATCCCTCGACCAACTTTCCTCGGCCAAGACAATGATGAAATGGGTTCCTCTCTTGGTACCAGATGCTTGTTACAGAGATGCAGAATCACGAGCAACTGCCGTGACGAGGCAGTTTTAGATCTATGTGTTTTAGAACTACAGGAAGAAGAGTGGGAGAGGAATCAGACAGACAAGAGAGTGGAATCCTTGAGGTCCTGTTTAGGCTAGCTGCCAAGACAGACATCAGGACATACTGTAGATTTGGTTTTGGTACAACAGTCCCAACTCCCAAACACTTTGCTTATGTGATGACCTATAAAAACAAGAGTGATGCTTCAATACAAAATAGCCTTCAGTGGAGTAAAGTAGCCAACTCTGCTGTCACTTCAGAGTATAGTTCCAGTATAATTTTGTTGGATTGTATAACATAAGATACGTACCAAGTACCGTGTGCTACCATTTTTGGAGTATCAGGATTTTGAGTCCAAAAACATATATGGAAAAAGAAAAGTAGAAATGAAATAGGATGGTTACTTACATAATATGGGATTGATTTGGTGCAAATAAGGACTTTTAAATGGACACAAGGACGCAAATGAAGGCTTAAATGAGAATATAAAAGTGAGAAAATGAAATAGTGATGATTGAAGATATGGTGTAGTCACTAGCTGAGTAGCATAACAATGAATACTATCCAAATGATAAAAGAGCCTTTTTTTATGGCCAATCCTAATATCATGTACAAGCCATTAATATTTAATAGTAATGAGTAATGACAACAATGATGGTCCTGTTTTCATGAACTTGTTAATTACAAAATTAAAGTTCATTGTATTTTCCTTTTGTTGATAGGGTTCATAGTATGATAGAGAAGCTTGCACAGTTTACTGATATCAGATGCTGTCTGGTCGTTGGTGGACTTTCAACAAAGGTTTGTGTTCAAGCTTTTAGTTTCTTACGCCTAGTTGGCATACAATCTCTTGGTCTCGCTGAAATTTCCTTTTTAGATACAAATTTATAATCTATTTCTATTCACTGGGCATTGTTCATGTTTTCTTAAAATTGAGGTGGTGTACATCAATTGATAAGATTAGAAGCTGAGAATGCCATACACTCCATCCCCAGTAATATCAGTGAACTACATCATCAGATACACTTCGAGCATTTTTTTGATAGTTTAAGGTTATTCATTTGATCATAATTACTAGCCCATAAACCTTTTATTTCTTCCCTTCTTTTGATTTGTAAAGATGGATATATACTATTATGTAACAGCAGAACATACAAAGTTGAGATAACCTACGATTTAAGAAGGGGAAAAGTACAAGTGCAATAATAACCTAAGAGCCTATGAAATATTTCCCCGATGCTTTGAGTACAAGATATTCCCCTACCTAGCCATGAAATAACCAAAGGACCAATGGGGACTCCTGAGCTTCACGAGTGCTATAGATCAAAACATAGGAGGTACTTAAATTTTGCAAGAAGACATTTTCAGCCTCCACTGTGCCTAAGACAAATCCTCTTGTTACACTAAAATGTTTAATCAAACTCCTCATGAGATAGTGAAATGTATCAAACCCCCAGTTCTCCATATCTCTGGTGGAAAAGGGACTTGTGTGCAACATAGTAAGGATGTCTGCCACTATGCTATAATTTGCACCATTATTGAATAGAAAAATTAGTGAATACACCCTGGTTTTTCATTAATGAAAAACGGTTATGAGGTTGTTGATATCTCATTTCTGACCGCCTCCATTTACCTCTACTGTAGCTTCTGTTCTTGTGGAATTTGAAGAATTGGATCATCTTTACCATTTTAAGATTTGAATTTTGTTGCATTATATCAATGAATACTTACTATTTATAAAAAATATATAAAGATTTCGATTATCTTATTAAAATTTGTTTGCGTCTGTTTACTCAAAAAATAACCTTAATTCTATGTTTGGTTCAGGTGCAAGAGGTAGCCTTAAGATCAATGCCTGATATTGTTGTGGCCACTCCAGGGCGTATGATAGATCATTTACGCAATTCCCAGTCTGTGGGTTTGGAAGATCTTGCTGTTCTGATCCTTGACGAGGCAGATCGCCTTCTGGAACTTGGATTCAATGCTGAAATTCGTGAGCTGGTATTTCCTTTACATGCAAACTGGAATTGTGAATTTCTTTTGTTTCTCTCTCAGTCTCTCTAATTCTCTGTATAGATTTGATTCGCGAATGCAAATGACGTTAAAACATGATGTTGATTAAAACCCATACTTATATGAAGTGTTCAACTTTTTCCTCATTAACCTTTCAATAATTATAAAAAAAACTCGAAACTAAATCAAATTACCACCTTCCAATCCTTCTTTAGAAAACGTATTAGCAAGAAAAACTAGAAAACTAGATAAAAGGTAGCGACATTGCGGAGCGGAACCGAAGGCACTTTCAGGGCACTCAGCAGGGCTTAACGCGTATCACACTTGACATCAAAGGGTTGTTATTCCTTTGGTGCAAGAGATGGCCGGATTATGGTGATATTCGTTATGCATCGTTTTTTTTTTTTTTTGCAAAGCAAGGTGGAGTTTGGCAGACCCCTACCAGTTTATAAAATAATAGAAAGAATTAGATTCTAGAGTACAAAAATCTTGAGGCATCCTGGCTAATAAGTATGTTCAGTTGCTCAGTGAAAAGGCTTGTGAAGATACAAAGTTGATCTCCTCTATTACATTGGTTGGCTAAGTAATCAGCACAATTGTTTGTCTCCCTGTATATATGCTTAATAGAGAACCTCTCCATTGTATTTGCCAGATGTTTTGCCCTGTGCACATACACTCTTGCCCTCCATGAGGGTGTCAAGGTACCTGAAATGGTTTCCACAGCTTGTTTAGAGTCTGAACCCACTGTGATCTTCTTGTATTCAATATCTTGTGCAATCTGCAAACCCACAACAATAGCTTCAGTCTCCATAGCTGTGATAGACTTCTCCATTGATCCACTACAGTATGCAAGTAAGACCCTGCCCTCCATATCCCTGAAAAGTCCTCCAATCCCTGCTCTAGTGTCACACAATAAGGCATCGGGGTTCAGCATTATTTCATCTTGTACTGGTGGCTCCCATTTGAGTCTTTGAGGCTGGCAGTTCTTCCATTGAGTCATTGTCCCTAATCGTTGAACGAGTGCTCTATTCCCAGCAGTATCTGCAGTGGCTTTCATCCTTATGGAGAACCTTAGTTTCACAGCATGTATAATTGTGGAATACACCATCTCCTCAGTTCCGCATAGGCCATCATGATATCTTCTATTCCTCTCCCTCCAGAGCCAATAGATTGTAGAACATAAGGCAGCTTGAGCTATTCTTTAGCAAAAGATGTACCTGTCAGGTGGAGGCAAATCCATTTCCATTCCAGTGAAGCCTGGGGTATTCTGTGATCATATCGACACCATTTCAGAACCTTGCTTTACACACACTTAGAGAAAGAGCAGTCAAAGAAAAGGTGTTGGAGGCAAATGCATCGTTTGCCTTCCCTTGGGAGTCGACTATTACTAACTTGATATGTTGCAGCTCCATTGTTATCTTCTTTGTATAGTTTTTCAGTTGTATCTTGTTTTTTACCAGGGATATCTCAGCCCTTGGCTATTTTAGTACTTTTATTTCTCTTTTATGAATAAATTGTGCTCGTTTACCTCCCGAAAAAAAATAAAAAATAAAAAATAAGCTAAACATGACTCGCTACATGAGGAAAAACGTGTGGGATCTGTACGTCTCACTTAACTCCTTTTGCTATTATGTGGGATTCTCGGTTTGTGAGGAACAAACGACATTTTGATGGCAGGGTTTCCACTTCAGAAGGTCATTCTTTGAAAGGGAAATGGAGTTGTCCAGTGTCAACTTTCATAAATGCACTACAAACCCTAAACTAATAGAAGAAAAGAGAGTTAACACCCAATAAATCACATTCGAAACTTTCCCTGCGAAAAGGTGTGGCATTCTAGAGTTCCAACTAAGATAAGTTTCTTTTTGTGGATTCTTCTATGGGGCAGGACCCTCACTATTGATAACCTCAAGAAGATTGGTAACAACATGGCCAACAGATATGTTCTCTGCAAATCTGATGAGAAAATTATTCAGCATCTTTTCATCAAATGTGCATTTGTTAGACAGATTTGGGAACGGTTTCATTACTCCATCGGTGTAGCGCGGGTACCTAGAAGCTCTATTAGAGACTTGTTCGTGCAGTGGAATGGTAGAAACCTTAGTATAACAGGGAGGCAGATATGGACAATTCTTTTCCACATCATATGCTGGGAAGTGTGGATGGAGAAAAACCACAGAATGTTTTAGGAGAAGGAAAGCACCTGGGAACAAATCCGGATTTCTATCATTACCCCTATCTGGAATTGGACTTTCTGCACTCTGCACTAAGGGGAATTGCTTGGGATGATCTTATTTGTAATTGGGGGATAAGATTGGAATAGACTATAACTAGTGAGACCATCATTTTGGGGGCTTAGTGATTCCCTCAAACACACTGTCATAATAAACTCTATTGTTTTGCCGGTCAAAAAAGAATTTGATGGCAGGGGTTTGTCATTGGTGTGGGTAATAGTTATATAGATTATGGGACATGTGTACCTTTGTTCAGAATGGTGTGAAGTAGTTTAGAAAATTTTATTCTGAGCGTTTCATTTTCAGATGGGAGACTAGTAGGTGATTGAGCGATTGGTAGGGATAACTTTCTACTTGTTACTTTTGTTTGTTATCTGTTTTGTCTTTGTGATTCATGTAAGTAGGCCACCTCACCCTATTCTTTTGTGCAACATTGTAGTTTGAATTGTCTAATGTTTCCTTTTTTTGTTGGATAGGTCCGCATCTGTCCTAAACGGAGGCAGACCATGTTGTTTTCAGCTACAATGACTGAAGAAATTGATGAGCTTATCAAGCTTTCTCTAACTAAACCTTTGCGTCTTTCTGCTGATCCATCTACAAAGCGACCTGCCACGCTGACTGAAGAGTAATTATACTTTTTCCTTAAAATATAGTTCTGAGCTCTGATGCATGATTGAACACATGCATTCACTCACCTAGAACACTGGCCTGACTTCACTACATAAACTGATATTCAGGGTTGAACCTATATAGTCTTGGGCAGGTAATTCAGTTTTATGTAGTGTGACCACTGACCAGGTTCCAGGTGTATATATATATATAGTTGTGACCACTGACCAGGTTCCAGGTGTTTGGACTTTGGATGTTTCTATTATCATATTAATAGTGCTGGCCTGACTTGTTGACATCTGTTCATTTTATGCAGGGTAGTGAGGATACGACGTATGCGTGAAGTAAACCAGGAGGCTGTTCTTCTTGCTTTGTGTTCTAAGACGTTCACATCCAAAGTTATCATTTTCAGGTTCTTACTATTACTCATCTCCATCAAAGTACTAATTGTAAAAAGTAAAAAATAAAAAAGCTAAAGACAAAGTACCTGGGTGTTGGCTTATACCCAACACAGGTGTCTACTTCTCAATGCATTCTGGACTTGAAATAAACACTTCAGCAATTTAATTTACATGGTGTAGCTGTGCATAGGGGACTTAGTCTTGATTGAATCAAAAATATAATTTAATACCACGAACTGCAACAGAAAGTACAAATGACTCAGATATTGTCATAATCATATCTGTAGGGATGTGTATGCTCTTGTTGTTTTGTAATTACCATCCTTAATCAGTTGTCTCATCCTTTCATAATCCAAGGCAGCAAAGCTTCAACTAGCTTTACACTAGCAAACAGTATAGTTTTCTTTTTGTTCTCGTTAAAGCTGGCTGATATTGACATGATGTCGTACTTGTTAATGCTTTGGGTGCCAGTGGAACAAAGCAAGCTGCACATAGGCTGAAGATTTTGTTTGGATTGGCTGGCTTCAAAGCTGCCGAGCTTCATGGAAATCTCACCCAAGTTCAGCGTCTTGATGTGAGTTTCTTATCTTTCAATTAGACTTTTCTGTGGTTTGTTTCACTTGAAAATCTATCTTAAGCCATCTTGTTTCAAATACAAGTAAATGGTGAATGTCTTTGTACTTTTATAGGGACCGCCCATTTGTTTTCCCCATAACCCATTTTGTTGCTCTTACTATTGTTGTTGGGACATCTATTTCACTTGGGATCTTCTTGATATGTGATGGTTACCCGTTTCTATCAATGAATACATTTTGATTATGAAAAAAAAATTATAAAATAAAAATAAATAAGCCATTTATCATTAAAGTATATATCAGGGACAACATTATTTGGTCTTACTTTGAAGCCAATTTTTGAGGTTGGATTATCAATTGTGTCGCTGTTTGCCCTTTTCATGCTGATATCTGTTTAATCCTCTCTCTTGGAGCTTTTGTAGCATTGTACTCAGTGATTTTCACTATCTATGAAAGTTTTATTCGTAAAGCAAGGTCTTTTTTAGTTGTTAAAAGATAGTTGTATAGTGTTGTTTTCTTTTTTAACGAAAGTTACTGCACTGCAGTTATTTTTCTTTCTGTCATGACCTTTATTCCATGAAGGTTGATGAAATTTGTTCAAAGGTAGATATCTCATGCACCAAAGTTGTATACATAATCCCTACCATAATTCTTGCTCCATGTACTTGATCACGCATAAAAATCACTTTGGGCAATTAAAACACTCCCATGGTTCTCATGTTGCAAAGACATGCCACAAAAAAATCAAGCTAATCTGGAATTTCTAACCCTCTGATAATTCAAAACGCAATTTTTGGAGTGGTCTGGATTTTCTGGCTTTGGATCTGAGTTTCTGAAGGGTGTGACTCTTAAAACGAATTGAATTTTTGTTTTAAAAATGTCTATATGACCTGGAGAACGTATTGTACGTCTGGATTGTGAACTTTAACTTTATCTGGGTCCCACAACAGGGAGTACCAATTAATGAATGATTGTGTTGCATGCTCCATTTCATTTTCACATATTATATTAGTTCCCAATGCTATAGGAATTTCACAATCTTCCTATAAAGCAATGAAGTATTCCTGTCAAGCCTAAGTAGCTTATTTGGAATTTATGTAGGCTTTGGAAGTTTTCCGGAAGCAGGAAGTGGATTTTCTTATTGCAACTGATGTCGCTGCTCGTGTGAGTATAAATACTTCTTGCCTTATTGCCGCTTTTGTATCTACCGTCCTGTACGTATGTATAAATGAACATGATTTTTGTACATCTGGTGTGCCTCCATCATAGCCGAGTTTTCTTAGATTATTGAGAGATTGTTGTTAGCCAAATTTCTCATCATTCCATGAGGTTTCTTTGTGTAGTAGTTCATATTAGATATGGACAGTTTTGTTTTTGAAAATGTCAAGAAAGCTTTGGGATACTTTAATCAGTTGATAATTGGATAATATTACTCACAACCTATTTATTTTGTGGTTTCTTCTAGGGACTTGACATTATTGGTGTCCAAACAGTTATAAACTATGCATGCCCTCGCGATCTTACAAGGTGTGTAATTGTGTATGAATTCTTGTTGTCATGTTGATTGTGTTGACTATTGAATCCCCAGTTAGTTTGCTTTTTTTGTAAGATATAAACATTGTACCCCTTCATTAGGATGCTTTCACCTTTAATGTCTTTTTAACGTTGTTCGCTCTCTAGTTTTTCCTCAAAGAATGTGAGGACTGTGTATCATAGTTGGTACTGTAACATAATCCTATTTGACAGAACAACCTGTCCACCTTAAACTAATCACTTCACCAGTAATTTAATGAAGTGAGAAAATAAATCTTGCTATGACACACTTTCATTATTGTAAAAATGTGACATTTTGGTTTGGATTCTGCGTGCTAGCAACATAAACATTGAGATATCCTTTTTTCTTCAGTTTTTCATTAATGCAAGTATTACAATTGTATGGTTTTGAATGACTTTGTGGGTAACAGCAGTACCAAACGAATGGATTGAAATTAATTAGAAAATTATAAACAAATCTATTGGAGAAAAAACATACATAGGCTCATTAGTTTAGATTCTGTTTGCACACTTGAATTGCCATTCCCTATATCTTTTTGCAATGAATAGAATTTGATTGTTTGTGCAGTTATATTCATCGAGTGGGTCGTACTGCTAGAGCTGGGAAAGAAGGCTATGCTGTTACATTCGTCAGTGATAATGATCGTTCTGTCCTAAGATCCATTGTAAGCAACTTACCAGTTACCGTTATGTCTTGATGTCAATTATAAAGAAGTCATTATTGCGTAATTGGCATTCACTTGCGCTGTTTATCGTTTCTCCTTGAAAGTTGTGCCAGTTAAGGTACAGCATATAAAAACACATAAAACTGCTACTATTGCCAAAATTGCATTTTATATGTTCCACTACATAAGTTCAAGTGCATAGTTTAATTGTGAAGATACTAAGTTTGATGGCAAAATTGATATCTTTTACCGTGAGAGGAAAAGAGAAGAGGAAGCGGTGTGTGTTAGCAACATTTCAATTTATTTACTTTTGAATAAAATTGTGGAACTTTGATGCCTCTATTATCTTTTTCCCCATATAAAAAGTACCACAAAAAATGTTTACGGTTTCAAGGGATTCAGTGGAAAGACTAGTGGTGAGACTTCAATTTAGGAGGATAGGGGTCGAGGAGACCGCCATCCATAAAACATTTTCTCTTAATTATAATACATTTCGGACGTTTAAAACGGAAGAACGGGTGATAAGTATGGACACCACAATGACACGTTGAGGGAGCCACAATGGAGCTACAGAGGAGTGATTCTCTCGAAAGACTTAAGGAGCTTAAGGTGTAAATTTATGAGCTCTTTTTTGGCTAGGTTGGAAAATTTTGGTAATGACCAACTGTTGTGTGTGTAGTGGGTGGGTGGTGGTGGTGGTGGGGGGGGGGGGGGGGGGGGGGGGGGGGGGGGGGGTGCAGCCTTAAAGGCACTGAGGCTGATTTTTGCTATGTGTTTTGTTTGTTTTCTGAATTGTACCTTACCTCCACCTACTTTTTCATTTTCATTAAAGGCTTCTGCAGTGTACAGCATTAATATGATACACAACATTGATGTGAATGTAGTAGGCTTTTAATAACTGTTGTAACATTTATCCGCTAAGTATGATTTTGTAAAATAGGCAAAGAGAGCTGGCTCGAAGTTGAGGAGTCGAATAGTTGCAGAGCAATCAATATCTAAGTGGTGTCAGATAATTGAGCAAATGGAAGATCAAGTTGCAGAAGTTCTTGAGGAAGAGAGGTTCTTACTGGTGTTATATATGATTGTTTGATGCTCGATACGAGTCTTTTATCTTATAAGAGGGTTTATAATTTATGCAGGGAAGAGAGAGCCCTAAGAAAAGCTGAAATGGAAGCTACAAAGGTCAAAAACTCTACTCTATGATCAACGTGTTTCTATCTAGACTTTTTATTGTGAAAGTCAGTTTTATTAGAATCTGATGTTTAGAGAAGGAGCATATGTTTCTTAACATATCTTAATAATTTATTCCAGTACATTGTGTCATCTCTAGCAGAAAATATTGACCTCAAATTTGGGTCTCCATGACATTACAGGCAGAAAACATGATTGCACATAGGGATGAAATTTTTTCACGCCCGAAACGGACCTGGTTCGCTACAGAAAAGGAGAAAAAACTGACTGCTAAAGCGGCAAAGGCAAGTATTTACAATGATGTTTGTATATCTGTAATCATAATTTTTTTGGGTGGATTAATGCAGTACAATCTGCAAAAGATTGTTATGCTTATTTAGGATACTATAGAAAAGTACTTATCAGTTACCACAATGATATTACAAATTTTACATTGAAAGGGATACTTGTATGTGCAAGTTTAGAAAACTAGTGCATCAAGATTTCCAGCACATGGTAGGACTTACGGAATTATTTCCCACCGTCTTTTAATGCTACATCTGCGCTAAGCTTAATCGTGCAGTATTTTCTTGAATGGCCCTATCTTTCTTCAGCATATCTCATTATCTCTTTTGTCAATTTCCACGAATGTTTGGGTGTTACACTTCATGTATGCTATGCTTGCACGTCAGTGTGAATTGCTCTTTTGGTCAATGCTAAAATTATCATTAGAGTGAAATTTAATGGTAGCATGAGCTGTGAAGATATTTTATATATATTCTGTGTGTTATCTGTATTTTCCAGATGCTTGTTTTGGACTTTTTTGTCGGTGTTGTATTCTTCATTGGATTTTTTTGTACCCTTAGGCAGTGAATTCAAGATGTGCTGATTATTAAAATACCAATACTCATTTCTTTTTATCTACCTGAAGCTCTATTGTTAAAAAAAAGGTGAGACATAATTATGTTGTGAGGATTGATATTGTATTCATTTTCAAGTGAGAAGAGTCAAATAGAACGAGTTAGCCTACAAATAGATAATATATAACAAATGTGAAAGCAAGTATGCTTACCGCCCACATACTCATCCTCCGACGATTGTCTTCATCTAAAACAATATGGTTCAATGTTATATCTTGGAAGGTCGATGCTTCTAAAGATAACTTTGTAGGTGGGATACTCATGTGGTAGTATCCGTTTCTACGAGATAGTGTTGAGAATGTAGGATTTCATATTGTGGTAATCTCTGGCTTCATTTTGGACAGAATTCTGTGGAGAACGATAAAAATTCAGCATCTGAGATAGTCAGTGCCCAACAAGCTGAAGATCTCAAAATGAAGGAAAAGAGAAAGCGGGAACGGGAGGTTCTATTTATTATACTTCCATCACTATTCCATCTGTTTGAGTCTTTTATGAAATGCTTATTGTGTTGGAACCTTGTTTGGCAATGTTGTTGAACAGAAAAATATGCCACGGAAAAAGCGTCGAAGACTCGAGGCAGCTCAGGAAATGTTGGAGGATGAAAACCAAACTGATGAGTTAGAACAGGTTTGAATTTTGTTTTGGTTAAATAGGTTTGTATTGTTTGTTTGTATATATTTAATTACTTTTGGCAAAGAGAAGACAGGAGTGCATCAGTTTCACAATCAGCAAGCTCAAATAGCTGTTTTAACTGCAGGATAGAGGCAAAGGAAAGAAAGATAAAGCAGGAAAGTTACTTGTAGATGTGGCTTATCGACAAGCAAAAGCGGTCAAGGCCATGAAGAAGGCACAAGTTGCTGGCAAGATTGTGAAGAAGAAAAAGGAAATGACAAAGCGACCTACACAGAGAACTCAATCAAGGCCAGAAGAAATGCGGGAACTATTCCAAAGTGATATGAGTGAAACGAAACAACAGAGAAGCCTTCATGGGGGAGGGAAGAAAAAAACCAAGTCTTTCAAGAGCAAATCACGGTATGAATTGCATTTAACTACAAACCATAGATTTGCTTTGCCTACCTTTTGGACTTGTGCTGCACTCCTATGTTTGTCCATGTGGGTTGGGCAATTAATTCAGTGTCATAGGGTGTCTAATAAGTTGGATAATTAGTTATTTATACACTGACAATGGATACAGACTATACATTCAGCACTAGACCAACTAATTATAGCAAGTAAAATCAAAATGTTATCATATATATGACCCCATTATTTTTATTAATTATTGTCAACTTGATTCTGGAACCTTGGTGGGTGACTTTTTCAATTTCTACAACTACGGCACAAATGCAGCTGTGCAAATGTGTCATAGTCAGTCTTTATTTGCTTATTTTAAGAAATTTGTATGCGTTATAGGTCTCATTATTACTGTAAGATAAATTTATATAATAATTTAAGTTGAGTGGAAACGTAATATGTACCTCCATGCAAAGCATCTGGATAGGGTTAACAGATGTATGTATATGTGTATGGATATTACGTCCAACTTCAGTTTTTTGGTATTTATTTATTTTTTTCACACATGGTATATGGTGAAACTTATATCTTAGCTGAACGATGCATCGCTTTAGAACTTAAACATGTTTGCGTAAGTACTTGTCTCTTGTCTGTTATATATATATATATATATATATATACTCACTAATTATGCAACAACCTTAGAGGATGAGCTTGACAGCAATATGTGAATTCCGGGAGAGCACTAGAATTCAAACTCTTGACACGAAGGAAAGGATTGTGTTGTCCCAAGCCGTAAGTGGCCCTTGCCATATCCCTAACTATGGACAAAGCTGTCAGTGTTCGACACAGATTTAATGCGACCTCCGTGACTTTGACAGATTGAGAAAGCATTTCAGACTCTTGTTCTTTTCCGTATTTAATTTATTAAGAGTGCCATCTCACTGGAAATTGTCATATTCTACAAACCTTGCATGCTCTGGCCTAGAGTGTAACCTGTCTTTTATACATTTTTGTGCCTTAAGAAATTTGGATTCCATTTTAATCCAGTTGACTGATTATATTTATTTTTGTTGCAGGTACAAACGCAAATAAGTATCAAAGTTTGACCAATTTACAGATTCGTGAACAATGAGGACCAGATTTATGGCAGGCTTTTCCATCCGGGGCTAATTTATATAGTAACTGCCATCTTCTGTATGTAAAATCAAATCAGCCATCACAAAATATCCTGATACATGACTTCCAAGCCTAGCCTTCTGTTATCTTATGTATTATAACAGTTACATGCATTTCTGCTCTCAGTTTTGCCTTCCTATTATTTTGGTTGTATACAGATGGTTTGATTCATAAGATTTTAACTGAGGCCATGGTAGTAATTGCTGCTTAAGTTCTAAGTATCCTGCCTTGCCTGTTTCATTTGGAATTGCGAACAAACCTATGGTTGAAAATCATGGCAAATATAATGTGAATATCAATCAGATATTACATGATTTGCTGTAGACCCCAGTGGTATCAAATCACACTACTTACCAAGGTTCTAGGTATGCTGCTTAAGTTCTGGCCATGGTAGTAATTGCTGCGTAAGTTCTAGCTCTGCTGCCTTGCCTGTTTCATTTGGAATTGCGAACAAGCCTATGGTTGTTGAAAATCATGGCAAATATAATGTGAATATCATTCAGATATTACATGATTTGCTGTAGACCCCAGTGGCATCAAATCACACTACTTACCAAGGTTCCTTCACACATGCTCACACCAGAGTGGGACTTGTGGTACCAAATGGCAGGGGACAAATGAAACTGAGACAAGAAAGTAGAGAACAAGTAGGTTCTCATGTAAAACTAGGGATTCCAATATTCCAGTGAACAAAGGGCAATAAAATATTCCAGTGAACAAAGGGCATTAGAGGATTCTCAATAGTAGGTTTTAAATCCCTTTTAGAAGTTTTTAATAAAAAAACTATTGCCAAAGTTTTTAATATAAAAACTCTTGCCAACAATGATTCTTAACATATTTTTCAAGCAAGACACTTTTAACTCCTTGGCATTTTTAATTGTGGTTTTAAATCCTTTTTAGAAGCTTTTAGTAAAAATAAAAAACTCTTGCCAATAGTGGTTTTTAACACATTTTTCAAGCAAAACACTTTTAACTCCTTGACAAATTTGCCAAGGAGTTAAAAATGTTTTGTTTCAAAAGTGTGTTAAAACTACCGTTGGCAAGAGTTTTTCACTAAAAGGAATTTAAAACCGACCATCGAAAATACTCTTATACACCAAGTTTTTGGGAAAATGAAATTTAAGCTTTTAAAACTTAATTTAAAATCAATTATTGGCAACTTTAAAAATATAAATCATTTTTAATATTAATTATAAATCACTTCCAGAATATTAATTATATTCTGGAAGTTTTATGTAGCTGCACTTTGCGATTACAATATGAACTGGATAATTTAATACGCGATTAATATTCTTGTCTAAGTATTATAATTTGTAAGTTCTGACTGCAATGTACTAAATCATTGAATTTGTAAAATTTAATAGTTGATAGATTTCAAAGATATTGCTATAGAATATATAAACATCTATGCGGTCCCATTTATTTTTTACTTGGTGTGTTTGCTTTTAGGTTATATTTGATAATGAATCACCACTTTTGCCAATTTTTTTATAAATCCTAATATTTGGCAAATCTTTTTTCTTTTTTTTTTTTTTTTTAATATAAAATCAAATTTTATTGATAAGCTCAACGAATTACACAAAAGTAGAGGACAAACGCGCTACAAACTGCGCGGCAAGTCCTTTCTGGATAGCAAACTCGATTCTCCTAAATACATATTCGTTCGAACCTGCAGTCATCACGTTGCTATCCATTATCTTCTGCACTCTCCTGAGGAGCTCAACTGCTTCTGAGCCTAACAATCCAAATGTGTCAAATGCAAAAGGGATGAAACTATGTTGGTTAGCCCTACAAGCTCCGTCATGTTTCTCCACTTTTGCCGCTGCTGCATTGCTAGCTGCTAGCCCCACCTCAAAAATCGCACTCAGCCCAACCATCGGAGACGCCCTTGTGACATCAACACACGCATGTTTACCTTCAGACCAGTTGTAGACCAGAATATCAGCAGGACGTAATGTCGATCTTCCTTCCTTAGGATCATTAAGAAAGTTAACAGGAGCCTCCTTCTTAACCTGTACGCCAGCCCGCCAGAACACATCACACAAGATATCTCTAACGTGGTCATGCCTGTACTTGAAGCCGGGGTAATGCTTACAATGGGCCGCATGGTCCCCGAAAGCATCAAGTCTACTCTTCTTGCACACTGGACAAAGCTCACCATCTGAATATAGAGGGATCATCAATCGATAACGAAGAATGGCACGATATTCTACAGGCGTCATGCGTTGTCCAAGCCCTTCCATCGGGATAGCAAGGAGAAAATCTTTGGCATGTTCTGACTGCACACATCCAATCACGGCTTTTTGTCTAGCTGACAACTCAAATTCCCTCTCAAGACCAGAACTAATCTTGTTGTAGTATGCTTCCGCCAAGACATGTTGGGGTCTGAAGGGGACGGTAGCAGTTGGAGCAAGATTACTGAGATCAAAATCAGGTATAGAAAGATGTAAACTAGCAATGGCAGTATCGAAAACATTACCCATAGGTGGAGTGTCACAAACTCGAAGAATGTGGTCTTGGAGATCCTTGGTTTACGTGTGTGAAGCTACGAAAGCAAACTTCATAACATCAGTAGCACAATAGATACCAAGTCCACCCATACGTAATGGGAGGGTTGCCATACGCCACTGTAGATCGCCAAAACCAGGTCCATCAGAAACCACAATATTTTGAAGGGCTGCACGAAGCTTGTGGTCAAACCATTTGGCTGTTTCCTGAACATAATCATGGGGGCAAGTACGGAGGGCAAATGTGAGTTTAGATAATCCCATACAAGAACGTAAAAGTGCCAACTCACACTGCGGATCCTTTAGCTGTAGTAATAGGTCCATAAGTTGAAGTGTCTTATCCACTCGTTGACGAACATTACCCACAATAAATGATGCATCAATACTGACAGCCCCTCCAAGCAACTTAACCCCTCGCTGAGGACATGATATACCAACCGGAAAGATATCTGGATAGGAGCAGTCAGGATCAACAGAAGGCCAGAACAACTCTGTCTTAGACACATTAAGCACGAGCCCAAGAGATGGTCCTCTTTCCTGAATGATACGAATAGCTCTAGCCACATGTTCTGTACTACCAATCAGAGTACCATCATCTAAGTGCCATGCCTGCAACTCCAAGTGGCATTCTGACTGAATTCGGTGTATCAATGGATGCAAGACCAAAGCAAAGAGAAGAGGCCCCAAAGGGTCCCCCTGCTGTATCCCAGCTGCTGACCAAATATGAGTAGACCCTAGATACAATCGAGCAGGTTGACAATAGAGGTATTCGACCCATAGAGCAATAGATGGACAATGATTTGTAAGCGGGGTTGAACGGACCCCTACCCTTCAAATATTTTTATTTGCCATTGTTTTGTGTCTTGATTTGCCAATTTGCCTTTGTTTGATAACTAGTCCGACAAAATAATGGCAAACCCATTTACCTGAATATCTGTGTTTGATAACAAATATGGTAAAACGAATTTGCCACTTTCTTTTTATGTTTGATAAACTTTGTAGTAATGGTAAAGTGGCAAATCCAACAAGGTATATAATAATCCAACAAGAGCATAGAATTGGTCCAATAACAAGCAAGTTTTTGTAATTTTCATATAGACAAGGCATAAAATAGGTCCAACAAGTGAATACAACTCCTAATATAGGTTAAACATAAACATACCATAGATTCCAACAAATAAAAAATAATTCTATAATATTTCAACTTACCACGAGTTCCATAATATCATAAAAGTAGGTCCAAAAACATCATATTTCAAATTACCAAAAGTTTTCAAACTACTAATTAAACCACAAATGTCATAACAAAGGTACAACATAATCAAACCATAACATTATTACTCAACCACTAAGGATCGGCCTTGCCTTATTCTGGATATTCATGCATGTTCTACGAAGCACGATGACCAGGTCTACCACAACCAGTATGCAGACGATTTTGATGCACAAACTAGAACTGCTTCATTTGGGCTAATGTACCTAATTTCACAATAAATGTGAGGACATTGTTCACCCTGTTATGAAACTCAAACCTGATACTATCCCCTTCAACCAAATGTGTAAAATTCAAGAATGCCTTCCATCCAACGTAACAAAAATATAAAGAGTCGTTCAAAAATTCCACTTCCATCTAATGTAACGAAAATATAAAGAATGTCTGCCACTTTTAATAGGTCGAATCTGACTATGGCAGTTCGGAGAAAACAAACTGCACATGTTCATAAATGATTTATTTCTCCTAGACCATAAATCCGATAAATCTAACATTTTAGTATGTTGTTCAGGATTCTTCATGGTATGTGTACGAATTATTTCATGAATTTAAGAGAACAGAAAAATATTTAAATAATACAAATTCGATATTGTTCATAAACTGTCATAAACAAAAAAATTAAAACTACACTACATCAAAAGTATGTCAACTCACCAATTCATTAGTAATTAGATTTCTCTCTTCATTCTTCTTCTTTATCTCATATTTCATCAATTAGTCGCACTCTCTGTCCTTTTTTTTTTTTTTTAATTTAAGAAAGAAAACCTAATTAATTTGATTTATTAACCCTTAGTCCATACTTATGGGAATTTGTAACTTAACTCCTAGTCCATGGGCCTACACCCAATTATTTTATCAATGTAATTTAAATTTAAATAAAAATGAAAATGAGGGGTTTAGATTTATGCACACCTCAAAGGAAGCTCAGCCTCGAGATTCATCAAAACACTTTAATGAACGACAAGTTATAAAAATATTAGATATATAATATACCATTATGATAAACATACTACTAAATCTAAAAATCTTTAAAACTCACACTGAACCAACAACTACAATTAATCAATATAGACTTATAACTAAGACTACTCAATCATCACCCACAACCTCCCATACACTGGTATTTGGTTGATCAGTTTCAATACAATTCACACAAGCATATGGATGTGATCCTACCCACATCAGAAAACAAAAAGAAATGAAAACGAATAAAATCATAACAATAAGATCTATATGTATACACACCTTAAAGGTCAAACTAGTAACTTACAAGCATAGAGTATTCGGTGTACGCATACACACCTAAAAGAACAAACGTATCCATAAAAGTTGAAACTAATTTCACAACGAGATGTTCACTATTAACATGGTTTCATACCTTTATAACAAATATAACCTTTACTGCACCATAAAGAAATAAAAACCAATATCAAGGCAATTCCATTAATGTGTGCTTTAACTTCCAAAATTTCACAAATAAACCTTTTTAAAAAAATAATTTTCTTAAAAACAAGAATGTTTGGGTACTACACATGCATAACGACCTAAAAAAAGTCGAACCGACGATTTCAACAAATAGTGTGTACAGTACTATAGCGAATATAGCTTCCAAACACTTTAAAATATAGAGTTCTTATCAAACCAATTGAATATATACATATAACAAGAAGATCGTGTAAACATCTTCATATACCAAAGAATATAATTTTTCACATTAAAACTAGCATGCAAACAGCTATAGTGATATTTCATCAGGTACACATTATATCATATTTAGGAACATTCAAATGACTCACTTTACCCAATAAACAATATATCTATAATAATTGCTTATAATCTCAAAAGACAAGTAATATTTGCATCACTATAATAACAAACTCTACTACATATCAAGAATAACTCTATAGAAAAGAGATAGAAACAGGATCTCAAATAACGATATATCGCATAACTTTATGGTACATATTATGAAAGGATCAAATATTTGCCATATCATCAATTGGTTATATTAAGACATGTAAATCATATCCACTCACCCAAAATTTAATATTATGTAAAGAATTCAAAGACAAAAAGAATCGCTTCCTAGAGAATTTAACATCCAAAGATTTTCATCTAGATTTCTAAAATCGCTTGTAATCTGGTACCACAAGTTTGTTCTCTGTTGCATACAATTTCAACTTACATTGAGGAAAATATATCAGATGAATCAAAAGAAAATTAACCATCTCAGTGGCATCTAAGAGTTACATATAGTACGAGTGATATTCTTTTAAATAATAAACAAAATAATATTTTTTTGTACTCAAACAAAATTAGTCTGTAAAAATAAGATTACCCTGAGACATTTCAAGGTTACACTTCAACAAACACATTAACCATACTTCAAAATACACAAAAGAAGTCAATGGTGTATACAAAGTATACACACCTCAAAAGAATCAACCTAATTATATAACAAAATCACATCATATCATCAATCACAGCTTTTAAATAAGCAAACAAATCGAAATCAAAATCATAAAATATTTCTCAGACATGACAAACAAAACTCACATCAAAATCAAAACCAAATGAAAATCTCAAATGCATGAAACATAAGAATGCCCAAATCCACATTCCGAGGACAACATAGACCGCACCGGTCTAAGTGAACCTAGCCCTCCAATACCAAGAAATGTCACGACCATAATTAAAAAAACATAAACCCGGGCCACAACAATTTTTAACCCAAAACCAGATCCAACAGAAAAATCCAAACGGTAAAAGTACACGTGATTCTAACCCATTTTACAAAATAACTTACACCAACAAAATACATGAATGCAACTTTCAAATAAAATACATCATATAAACATCTAAAGATCTCTATTGGTCCCAACAAGCGGTTAGTCATAGCTCCATAGCTCTAACCTCTCATGCCTGCATTCCATTTAGAATTCCAAATGGAACACACGTACGTGCAAAATAAAGCAACATGGGTCAGCATAAAAGAAATAAGGACTCAAAAGAGAAATAGAACTACTCCGACCTTTGCAGTTATTTCCCAGTACTCTGACCTTCTACATCCACCGACCTCCGTTGGATCAGTCCACATGTCACACCAAAGCGCATCAGACAGTAACGTACTGCAGTTGCCAAATCCTTAGAAACTTAACTGCTCGAGAAAACCTCTCCACTTCCCCACAAAGCGCAATGATGGTGTCCAACAACAGTGCATGTCAGCCACGTGTACAATTACAAAATTCAAAAAACAAGGTTGAAGCAAGCAGTTCGCAAAAACAACCATGTTCTTTTCAGCCCGATATTTTATCGACCTAAAAAGAGGGGGCTTATGTAGGGGTACTACATACAACACCCAATCAAAATACGACACATGACATGACGCAGTAATTCACCAGGTCGATCAGGCAACGACCTCGTTCGGTCCGACCAGCGCAGCTCGATCATATTATCGTTGGCGACCTCATTACAGACACGTGCCCTTAATCAATGCTCAGAGAATATCTTGGTCTATTACACATTTAATGCCAGAAATCACGCAATCAATAGATGTCGGAGAATCCGCATGATCCCATGATCTGCGCCCTTTCACCTTCTATAAAGACAGAACTACGATGGCTTGATCTCTAGGTTCCACTCCCTCGAGCTAGAGTACGTAGGCAATCTCGACCCCATCGAGGTGCAGCCACCCCGATCTCAATCTCCCACTTTGATCAGTCAAACAGCTACCTGACCCAGTTAATGCATTAATCTGGAAACAACTTAATACAGTTGTCATGAATTGATACAATAACGAATGTTGGTGTTATATTTGAAATGCATTGTCATAATTAAAAAATTTTGTACACGTTGTTGTCAATTTCGATAATTTGACCCTTGGGATATATCATTAGGTTGATTCATTAATTTAAAAATATTGACTTCAAAAGTTTCTAAAAGTCAACAACATATAACCATTTCTACAATTAATTAAAGCATTGGCGGTATCTAGGAATGGTCTACCTAAAATGATTGGTATAGAAACATTTATAGTGTTGAGTATCTAATATGACAAAATCCACCGGGTAGAAAAAAATTTACAACTTTAACCAAAACATCATCCACGACTCCTCGTGGGATTTTTATGAATCTATCTGCTAGTTGAAGTGTCATACGAGTATGCTTAATTTTTTTTAATTCAAGTTTTTTGTACAAATAATAAAGGAGTAAGTTAACACTAGCTCCTAAACGCTTGGTGACAAGCAAAAAACGCTATAAAACATGTTATATAGCATTTATCAAACGCTATTGAAGCCCATGCTATGCTTTGATAGATCGCCTTTACCATATAAATGTTATATTTTCATAGCGTTTACTACTTATCTGTCATTATTTCCATAGCAGTTTTAGACTGCTATTGGATTAATAACATTTATCAAATGATATGGTTATGATACGATAGCATCTATGGCGTGCTATCTTGTTATAATAATAATATTCCCTTACAAGCCATCCATTATATGGACCTATTGTGTTTCTATTGCATTTACATAAACGCTATTGTTAATTATTGTAGCTAAAATAGTATGTTGCATATTCTAATTTCAATTTTGAGCTACGATTTATTAGTGCTCAATGATTTCAATACTTTTTATGCACATACACCAACAAGAATTCCTTGTGTTAAATCTTGTATTCCATAACCAATACCATATTAGCTAATGTATGCATCTCATCATCACTAGTTTTTCTCCATAACGGTGTTAAAGGTTTTATTATCTCTTCCACCCCAACACGAGAGGCATTCTGCCCTAATGGTTTACAAGGTACTAGCGTGTTAGGATCACTTCTATCCCAACGCCCAATATCAACTACTTTATTTGGCATTGCCCAATTCATCAACTTGCATTTCGAAACCTTGTAAAAACAAAGAATGTAAAATATCAACCTTTAATTAAATGATTTGTGATACATTATATAAATGTGTATAAACCATCTCAAGTTTATCAATTATGTTAGGATATCCAATATTTCAGATATTGAAAACGAAAATGCAGACAATTATTATAAACATTTTTGTGAGTCAGAAATTTAACTCCAACTTACTTGTCGAAGGTCACCAGCTGCTATAGAATCCTTTAAAATTGAAACATGTGTCGTAGAAACATCTGGCCTAGTAACAATTGGAGTATTAGAGGGACTTACAGGGGAATCAACTCCATTAGTTGCAATAGGAGTACTAGAATGGGCCTATAATTACAAGAAAACATAATTAGACATTAAGATCGATACATTGGACACTGATATAGTGAATTTATATTTGTTATTGTATAATCTACTTGCCTGGTTGTTAGCCATTAGTCCTTATGATCTTGTCTTGCTTCTCAAGCAAAGCGGTAAGGCCAGATACGTTTCCCGTCAATTTGTTTAAAAAGTTTGCAACTCAAATTTGTTTGCCAAGGAAAACAAAAGTTTGCAACTCAAATTTGTTTGCCAAGGAAAAAAAAATGACGAGCTTAAAAAGGGTTTAGAGGTGGAAAGTGGTCTCAGTTCCTAGACATGAATAGGGGCAGATTCAATCCTTAAAAAAAAAATGTTTGAACATAAACTTGAAATTGAAATTGAACAAGATAGCAAACAAAATACATACTTTATCTACATATAAAAAGTTTAGTATTGCAAAATTTTCCTCCCTTTCTAGAAGCAAGCATTTTCCATTGTAATAACCTCTGTGAAATTGAATCATTCGGAATAAGAAAGCTAAATCAAATCTAAACGAAACCTTAGATCTAAAATTGTTACCTCATAAAAAGATGCACACAACAAACTTCAAAAAGCTGCGTTCTTCAAGCAAGTTGGAGTGGAATTCTAGAAGAAGAGAGAAATCCAAACCAAACCCTAACTACGACTTGAGAGGATAGAGACGAATCTAAGGAATTTAAAATGAAGATGGACAAAAATCTCTAAAAGCTAAATGATAATTTTCTGAGAGATTCCATGGTGGTTTGTGGTTTTCATTGTTTCACACTGAAGAAGATAGCAAGAGGAGTGAGTGAATGAAACCAGAGAAAGAAAAGGTCGGGGAGAGAGTGAGTGGAAAGTCATGGAGATTTGACCAATTTAACTTTAGCTTTATATAGACGTGATCTGTTGAGTAAATTGGCTCGTTTAACTTTTCAAAACCGAGCTAAATGTAAAGTAAACCGAGCCCATTTTAGCACGGCATAGAAACCGAGCCAAAGATGGCGTGCCTAATTGCCAAACTTGGTGTAGTGTTGATATAATGGCAAGTTTGAAAGGCGTAGATTAGTCATGCATGCCAAGAGATGTCATATGTGTAGAGACATAGCTTGTGCATTGGGTGGATTGACTTGCCACTAGTCTTGTAAAAGTTTGGATTTTGTTGAGTAATATATTTTGATTTGTGCGAAGGAAAAATCAAATTACAGTATACATGTTGTATGCACCTCTCTTTTGGCATAAGCTTATTTAGTGTAATTTGTTTTAATTGTCCTTTACTTTTGTGTAATTCGTTTAGCTTATCAATAAAATTTGTTTTAAAAAAAAAAAAAAAAATCTAAGGTTAACAAATATGAAAAGGTAAAATTGATAAAAAATACAACGTACTTTACCACTTTTTTCCATTAATACAATGTACAAAAAAACTGACCTTTTTGACGTGGCTTTATTTAATTAATGAATATGCTGAGGTGTAAAAAACACAACAAAAGTTTAAGTAATCCAAGATCTTGTTAACATATGTTTCGATCTCAGTCGTCTATAAATACATAAACTTGTTGATAATTAAATCAATAGAGTACAAATCCAGACATAAATTACCAAACAAACTAAGAAAAAAAAAAGGTTTTTTTGAATGTTAGTCGTCGTGATCATTTTTTGCAGCTCTTCTATTTTCTCCGTTGTCTGTAGCTTCGAAACTTCGTCAGCATCAATGGTCTTTTGCATAATTTTGTTTGACTTCTTCATCTCAATCAATGTATTCTCAAGATCTTCAATTTTCAAATTCAAATGCCCATTGACAACCTTCAATTCTTCATGCTTATAGTACAATTCTTGATGGCATTATTCAGTCGTTTGTAGGAATCAATCCACTTGAAAAAATCACACTTTGATTGTCCATCAATGTAATTACCGCACCCATAAAACGACCTCCCAGCATTTTCAGGGGTCCAAGCGGTCTTAGTTGGAGAAGAAACTCCACATTTGCAATTACGAAGAGAATTAACACTAAAAGAAAAAGACATGAAGCCTAAATTTAGATATTAGAAAACTAAGTTTTCTGAAACTTTGATTTGGGGATAAATCAATTTGAGAAGAAGAAGTGTTCAATTGTTTATAAACAGAGAATCACGTGCGGTTTTTGAACTGCTGAAATTACTAGTTATAAGGCCCGTGCGATGCACGGATGTTATTAAATAATGTAACTTACGTCATTAGGTGTAGTTTATTGAAAATATTTTGTTAATGACTTAATGTATGTCATTGGCTTTATGATTTTATTATAGCACCAATTTTATTTTATTTTTTCGTAAATATGGTTGATTACAAATTTTAAAATGGTTTATCATTAATTTTTATATATAATATCTAGCAATTATTGAATTTTTTATTATATTTTTACTTCAATGTGACAATAAACAATGGTATGATTAATCCTATGAATATTCAAACTATGAATTAGACTAATCATATGATTTGATTCATTTTTTGTTTGGTATTTAGACTTAAGTTTTGAATATAAAATAAATTTAGCAAGAAATAAATATAGTAACTTGCAGTAGTAAAGTAATCTTTCACAACTAATGTACCCAAAAAATTTATTGAAAAGATGAAGTTGAAGCATAGGATAAAATATTGGATTACAAACTATACAGTGCTTATTGAAGCTTATTATATATATATATATAGTAAGTAACATAGTTTTTATTATTATTATTATTGGTAACCGAGGTTAAGGAAAAACTTTTAATCAAACAATCAGTTGCTGACGTGTTTCGAACCCACAACATCATATCTCGATTTTGTGGGAGGCTACCTTTGAGCCACATGCAAATCGACAAATTTATACTAAGAATATATTTGCTATAATAAATATTTCATTTAAACAAATCCATACTTAGTTTAAAGAGGCATGCAGTAAGCTACAATGAAAGTTTAAAGAGGCATCTAGTAAGCTACAATAAAAGCCCACCTGCTGGCTAATCAAAAAAATTTGCTGGACTTCGATTTTTAGTTTTAGTTAAAAAAAAAATGGTGGGATCTAAATATAATTATATCTGAAACAGACCCTACTTTCATGACAAAATTAGAAAAAAAAATGTCAAAATTTATATTTAGGTGTACCCACATACCGTTTTGTAACCCCTAAATAATGGCTTTTGCAAAATAATAATAATAATAAAAGGGTTTGCAGCGCAGTATGTAGCGCACTTGTCCTCTAACTTTTTATAATTCTTGGATTTTTTATTAAAGAAAATTTGCATTGAAATAAGAAAAAAACCATTGTCAAGTTATTGGGTTGCGCTTTTGTTATGTCTAGAATATACATTATTTCGAAAAACACTATTGAATTTATATCCTGGGCTAACTGTTGGTCGAAGGCCAGCTTTTCAAATACTCATGTTTGAGTATAATTGATAAATAAGATTAAAGTAATCCCGAAAATCATGGTATAATTAAGCAACATAACTATGTTATATGGTTATCAATATAATTTTATTTCTCACTTGTACTCAAAGAAAAATGAAAAGGCACAATATTTTACTATTTCGGACATATATTCACATAGTCTATTACTCTATTGTAATGATGTGTACTTTTTTCCAACCACTATTTTGGAGAAGCAAGAGATGATAGATTAAATTTGATGTATGAGGAACGTCAGTGGAAGGAAGATGGTAAAGTACGAAATTATAATTTTTATATTTTTAAATTTTATTGCTAATAAGTATATATATATATATATATATATATATATATATATATATATATATATATATATATATTTCCATTAAATTCATTGGGTAACTATTAATATATTTGTGCAAAAAGACAGATATGGCCATAGTGCTATTAAATGTAGCCATCTAGCTATTTAAGCCATATTAGATTTAAATTTACAATAATAACCCTTTCAATTTTAATTTTTGTTAAATTCTCTTCAATTAAAGCACCAAATTTTCTTTAATTTGGAAAGAGAAATTTTCCTTAGGGGTAAGTCCAACTTTAATAGAGAGTATAGATTATCAACTTTTATTTAATTAGATAAAGCCACGTCAGAAAATTTTGTACAGATAAGCAGTCTGTTAGATACATTTTAACAGACTGTATAACATACAAACAAAATAAAAGTACAAGCATTGTTTGGTCAGTTTTTTTGTACATTGTATTAATGGGAAAAACTAATATAGTACGTTGTATTTTTTTATCAATTTTACCATATGAAAAATTAGGATTGACATATATTGATCATCAACAAGTTAAATTTCAGGAGGAATTATTAACTCGAGCATGTAGAGAATAACGCCCCATCATATAATACAAAATATTCTGACAAGAAAGCAATACATGGAGATAGAATAGTAATACTTACAAAAATCAAATAAATTTGCACTATCAATCTCTAGCTTATGCAAATCCAATCTAAGAAGAAAGACAACATGGAGACATACAAAGTTAAAAGGATAAATTAGTTCATGATCTCAAGCATGCAAAAAACAACAACACATGCAATCAAGTTCTAAAATGAATTTTCAAAGCAGTAATTGAACTTAATTTTAAGGAATAAATCAAACCTTTTAATTTGTATAACCCTAGCTAAAATAGATTGTTGATTTTGTTGGTCGATTGTTGTGTTTGCAGTGTTCTTTAATTTGGTTGCAAGTTAGAGAAGGTTCTAATGTCTTTGGAGAAGAAGACGTTAATTAGATAGGGTAGGTTGAAAGAAGAAGAAAAATAAGCTTCAATATTTTGGGGATTAATGAATTGAAGGGTGAAAGTTGTTCCAAATCGTGAGCTATTTTTTTTCAGGTTTCCCGCTGGGCTTAATATTCATCAAAATAAATTATATAAAAAGCATAACAGGTTATCAAACGCTATTGTTTTATCAAGTAAAAATAGTTGTTTTACGTAAACCGTTATCAACAGTAAAACTCTTAGGAAAACCATAGTGTTTGGTTCTACAACGCTATTAAAAAAAACTTCTAATAGCAGTTTTGCCCAAAACACTATAATCGTAATGCTATTAAAGGGGTTTTCTGTAGTAGTGAAGGCTTTACTTGCTATCGACTATACCGAGGGGTAGGTGGAGGGTCATTGTTTTATATTTCGAGGTCATTAGGTTTATGCTAGAAGAACTCTCCGCAAAGACTTTAGTGTAGCTTAAGGTGAGTGAGTTTTGGCATCGAGAGAGAGAGAGAACTCACTACTAACTATGGCATACAGATAAAGATAATTAGTTGCATGAAATTGAATAAATAGAAAAAGGTCATAACTTTGTCTAGGATGGTGAAGTGATCCCCATATTCATCTCATATATTCACAAACCCTAATTTACTTGTTTTTATATAGTTTAAATTTTACTTAATTATTTAGTTATAATCATAATCAAAACCTCAAATCAAATCAACTTTCAAAACATTATTATTCGTTTTTCATCAACACGACATCATCATCATTATTATCATAATCATCAGCATCACCGTATGTATATTATTTAGTTTTTATCGTTACATTAGAACCCAATCCTTTGAGGAGTGGTTTGATACCCGGTTCTTATCACTTTGCTAATTTTAGTTAATTAGTTTAGTATTTGCACACACAAAGGGAAAAATATTTGACGTATAAGATAGACATCACGTTTATCGCGTACGTCAGCGTGCATAAAATTAATTTATAGGTAAGTCTTCATTTGAAACTGTGGTCTTCATTTTACTTTTGAGCTTCTCTATTCTTCAAGTGATTAACTTTTTTATTTTCCGATTGAACAACTTAACTATTATATTCTAGTTAAGCAACTTCATCATCTTCACACTCTTGATGTTGAATCTGAAATACCGTTTAGGTTAAATATATGATCATGGTCATAGTACAAAATATCGCGATATATATCCAAACTCTTGGTTATGTAAAGATCATGTTCGCACCTTGACTATATTTTTGAGTAATCCAAAGAAGTCATAAAGTGGGGGTCCCAATGTTTGGCACTTTCTATACTTCGTGGGTGCAACATCAACAAATGAGGTTATGATCAAGTTACAACTACCGGGTCTTGTTCACCTTAGCCTTATTAGAGCCCTCAAAAAATCACTTTTTTTTTATTTCATATATAAAGAATTCACTATTTTTCTGAAAGTGAAAGATCGGATCGAAAAATCTCGCCCAATTATATATTTTTTTCTGCCAAAACGATACGATACTTGCTGATAGTTTCGGGTATAAAGTTTATGTCAATTATCGGTCGATAGTTTGCTATATATCGCGAAATATTCAAATATAATAAAAATATCGATAGATGTAATCTAGGGTTCTCTCTCTTTCTCTCCCCGTGTGCTAACTGAAAGTCTGCAACCTCTTCCGAATTTCAGATCCATCTTCTTCCGAATTTCAGATCCATCTTCTCTCAAGTGAGATTATCTCAGATCTATCTTCTCTCAAATTCGGTATCTCTCCGAATTTCAACTAATAGGTTTCTCTCTCTCTCTCTCTCTCTCTCTCTCTCTCTCTCTCTCTCTCTCTCTCTCTCTCTCTCTCTCTCTCTCTCTCTCTCTTGTGTAAATACTAAGAATCAGATTAATTGGTGTGTTTTTTTTTTTTTTTTTGTTAATTTTGGCTACAAATTTGTGGTTTTAATTGTAATTGATGATTGTTGGAGGATGAAGAGAGATAATTCTTGTTTCCGAAAATGAGAGATAATTTTGGTCTTTTGGATGAGTTCGCTTATGGAATGATGAATGATTAGTGCAGAATTGTATATTTTTTTCGATTCCACATAATATTTTTGATTCTACATAATATTTTTTTCAAACTGTGATAATCTTGGCAGAGTGATCATTTTTATTCAAAAAGAGATAAAAAGTAGGTTGGATTAAAAGTTTGAATCCAGGCCGATTTTTTGTGTAGGTGATTGTGTGACACTAATAATGACAGCATGGTTATGGCCTAGTTTGATTTTGGTTATCGAAAACCAAACAAAAGCTATAAATTATGTTACATACATGGAGGCTCATACTACTCTTTATTTTTTATGAGACACCAGGTCGATTTCATTTGATATGTATTCTGTGTGGTCAATTTTAAATGGCGCCAAGGTATTTTCCGGTTGTAATCTATAGTTTTTTTATTGCAGGTTCTTCCCGTGGATATTCGAGAACTTAATGACAATTTGTACAACTTCCTTATTGTTATCTTAGAAGTAAGTATAAGCAAGTTATTAAGTTTAGTACTTATTGTCAGCGTGCAGAAATTGCACTGCCAGTTTGAATTCAGAGGGTATACCTCTTCATACATAGATGTTCTATCTCAGCTCTATAGATTTCTTGTTTGTCTTAGTCTTTCATACAACCCACATATCTGTGAATGGTAGGACTGCCCATGTAGGATTAGCCACTTCTGCTGTATATTAGATTTGTTTGTATAAATAAAGTGTCTCCGCAAGAGAAACAACTTCCATCTTGGTCTTCTCTCCTTTTCTGCAAATTTTTTCTCCTGGGCAATAGGAGCAAGGAATGTAGTTTCAAGTTGGTCTTGGTCTTGACTTGTTGTCTGCGTTTTTCTTGTGCACTGTAAGGGGTCAGTTAGTGAGCTTGAAGCTCTTTCACCTAACGGGGTCTGATAACACCTGCTGATCAGGCTTGTAAGTTTTACGGTTTAGTTTTGGGCAGCAATAAAAATTTTACTTTATAAAAAAAAACTTATTGTTTTTTATTGAAGGGTGTCTCTATTCCATCATTTATCTTGTTGATTAATATATTTATAGTATTGGGATATAGTATTTTTGGTAAATAATTACACTTACACTAATTTTGTAATATATTGATAGTTATATTGATTATATTGAGTTATGTGTGAAAGAATGTTTGAAATGAAGGTCGGTTTATGCTTGATAGAAAATATCAAAATTGTTTTTGTTTCATTACAGGTTATGAGTAAGGGACAAGGGTCCATTTGTTGTAAAAACAAAGGAGACTTTGTCCGAATTTTTCTATAGAAGTGGTTTGTTTAATATACGTAATGTATTGTTGTTAAGTAATCTAATGTATTTTTGTTTCTAACAGGACTGTTGGCTACTCATTTTACCTTGTTGCTTGGTGAGTCGTGAATATGGTTGGAATGCAAACATAAAAACTACTATGAAGGCTCAAGCTTTGGGGGACAACAACATGAGCTTTTACATTTTAAACATGACTACATATTACTTAGTAGTTTTCTATATTTTATTTTCATCTTTAGCAAGTATGTAAAAGTCACTTCAATAATTGGTAATGAAGAAGGAATTGAAAGAGACTAATGAATCTTAAGGAGTTAAGTCAAAGACTTTTTGTTATATCAAAATGGAAAGACAATTTAATTAAATTCATTTGTGTATCTTTTATATCTTTTACGATTTATGTTGGTGGGTGTATTAAACTACTTTGCTTCGAGCCTCATTGTCTTATTAGGTCTTAAGATTTATGTTGGTGGGTGTATTAAACTACTTTGCTTCGAGCCTCATTGTCTTATTAGGTCTTAAAGTGTATTATTGTTTGTTATACGTATTAGCTTCATAGAAAGTTTGAATTGAATTTTTAGTAGACTAAACAATTAAATTATATGTATATAAGAAAAAATCGATATAATTCGATATATCACGATAAATCACGATAGAATCGATACATTCGATACATATTATGCAAAATATCCATCGATAGATTTCGATATATCTCGATATATCCAATTTTTGAAAATCGATAGATTGTTCGATATTGATATTTTGAACTATGATCACGGCAACATGAAAAAAAAAAAAAAAAAAAAACTCACTCGAAATACCTTTTCATAGAATTTGAGATCACTGCCACCTTATAAAAAAAAAATCAAGAATGTCGTTTTAGGAAAATTCGGATTTTTGGTATGAAGAATAAAACATTTGAGCATATTTTATAGCTAAAATTCCAATAACTGATCGTTTTCGACCGTTGAAAGGTGATCAGAACACACGACTTTTGCAAAATCGCACAACTTCTACAAAATTACACAATTTTTAATAAATTCGTATATTTGTGTTTTGTATCGATAAGGAAATCTATAAATTTTAGATCCTCTTATGGATTACTTATGAATTTTACAAATTTGTGGATGCATTGTTCACTTATAACTAAATATTTTGATTTTATAGAAGCATGGAAGATGCTCATAAACCATACTAAACTTATCTAAATGTTTTCAGATTTAACATTTTCTTTTAAGATTTTTTTTTTTCCTTTTTACGATAATCTAAGGTTCAAACCAGGTATTTGTAATTCTGTTAGAGATAGCTAATAACTTTGACATCATATCTGAACTTTTGTACCTTGAAGATAAAAGACCATAAGTTTTTTTAGATAATGGTGCTTTGTTGTGAGCTACAAAGTTTTTATTTCTCGAAACATTACTTGACATCCAAAACCAAGGACAAAAGCTTCTTACACTAATTCAGCAACACCACACCCAACTTCCAAAATTTCATTAAGAGGTCGTTAAGAAACAATGCCACATTGCATTTTTTTTGTTTTGAGATTTTTAGACATACCCTCATTTGAAAGTCGAAATTTGAGATACCCCTATTTGAAAATTGTTTTGAGATACCCTATTTCAAGATGTGGTGTTATCATAGCCATCCATCTTAAAACTAACCTACGGTTGTAAATCTCTTCTGTCTTGAAATTGAGGTATCTCAAAAAAAAAAAATTCAAATGGGGTATCTCAAATTTCAACTTTCAAATGGGGGAGGGGTATGTCTAAAATTTTCTTTTGTTTTTTTGTAAAAGTAGAGAAGCCGAAAGTATGTTTCAGAGAAATGTTAGCGTTACTGCGGAGGTAACGCTACAGACTTACCTCTTCACCAAATTTCGCCATGTGTACAATATGAACTTGGTTAAGGTTTTAGTCGGTTTGCATATATTCCACATTACGCAGAGTTTTTAGGAGAGAGAAATAGTGGAGAAAAAATAGGAAAAAAAAAAAAGAATTCTAATAATTACAACAACCACTTTTTTTTTCCATAATTGATAACAACCTCTTTATTTAGTCTGGTTCATTGTCTTCTCTTTGTTTCATTTGGCGAAAAAAATCTAACAATTGATAACTGAGATTTGCATCATTATTCTTCTAATTGCATAAAAAAAAACCCATCAAAACAAAAATGGCCACAACAATATATTTCAGCTGTGCAACACTTTTTGTTTTCATTGAATTTCGAAGAGCACTAGACTAATAAAAACAAAAGATGAGATATGCAACAAATTTTTAGTTTTTTTTCGAAAAGGAGGTTGTACTAATTATAATTCTTTTTTATTTTTTCCTATTTTTTCTCCACTATTTCTCTCTCCTAAAATCTCTATGCAAACAGGTTAAAACCTTAACCAAGTTCAACAAGTACACATGGCAAGATCTGGTGAGAAGGTAAGCCTCGAGCGTCACCTCCGCAGTAACGCTAGCATTTCTCTTTGTCAATTAAACAAAAAATTTAGAAAGTAATTTCTATTAAGTTAAAAAAAGAATTCTAATATAACTTTATAATTTTAGTTAATTTATTTTCGATATATATATTTTTTATTTTCAGCAACTTTCAACGAAAATTCATTGCTGAATTTTGCTTAGTTGGGGAAGATTGCAGTCAAATGTGCTGATTTGAGAAGAAAGGTGATATACCTATGCTTATTCGGGAAATTACCCTTTTGCTTAATTGCCGAACGACCCCTAAATACTCTAAAATCTGTAGGAGTCTAGATTCATGTAATGTCTTAATGACATTTTAAATCAGAAAAGACATTTCAAGGTAAGTTTTTAGTTTTAGTATTTCTCTTTTGTCACAGGCACTTTCAAGGAAATTTCTTTCAGATATTCATACAGTTTTGGAACGGGCTACATACTCCTAGTTTTTAGGAGTCTAGGTTCATATAATGTCCTAGTGACAACTCACAACAATACAAATCCAGTGTGACAAGTGAACGACAAAATGGGTGCCTTTAATAGGTTACCTGTATCCAAAATTCTAAACAATTTAAGTACCCCCCAAATACTCTTATGCTGTGTACTTTGCTGTCATCTGTGTACTTTTTACTGAACAGAGAGAGAGAGAGAGAGAGAGAGAGAGAGAGATTGTTTTGGGGGGAAAGGAATGAAGAGTGGGAGTGCAAAGAAGAAGAGTGAAACAAAGCCGCAGCAGCAAGAGGGAGTGACGACGCTTACACTATTACCACAATCATTACTAATGATTGATAAAGGAGAAGAAAATCAAGACAAGGAAGAAGAGGTTTATGAGAGAGAAGAAGATATGGAAGAAGACGAAGAAGAAGAAGAAGAAAACAATATAGAAGGATTGCCTCAACAGGTTGAAGAAGAGAGACCCAAACTTGATGAAGGTTTTTATGAAATTGAAGATGTTAGAAGGAAAAGGATTCGAAAGGTATTAATTACACTTCTCTCAATCCCTATTTTTTTTTTTTTAGTTTTGGGTGTGTTTTATTTGTTTGAATAAATGTCTGAATGAATTGATTAATTGTTGAAACAGGGTCAAGTGCAGTATCTCATCAAATGGTATGTTGGGTAATGGGTATTGAAGAATTTTTTTTTTTTGATTTTTTTTTTTTCCCATTTCTATTGATAAACCCTAATTACACTTTTTGTTATACTCTATGGAAGGCGTGGTTGGCCAGAAACAGCTAATACATGGGAACCCATTGACAATCTTCTAACTTGTTCTGACATCATTGATGCATTTGAGCTCAAGTGAGACTCACTGATGATCCATTTCCTTTTGCTTTTTGGCTATTTCTTAGATCCTTTTTACACACATATTACTTTTGACATGTTCAGGTCATCCAAGTCTTCTCGGAAACGTAAACGTAGAAGTAGCAGCATTTTTCAAACTCAACCCAAGAAGAAACAACAACAGCACTCAAACTCAACCTCACCTGCTACACTACCAAATGACAAGGGTTTACCTAATTCCTACTCTGCTCCCATTCATCCTCCACAAGATAAAATTGACGCAAGGAGAGAAGCTAACAGCGCAGTTGATGTGGAACACTTGTATCCTAAACATGGGGTCCCAAACAATGTGGATACAACTGATCATCTGACTGAAAATGGTTCTACTTTCATGTATGTGGAAAATAATCAAAACAAAGGAACAAATGAAGCTCACCCCAATTTAAGCCAGCCAAATTTAGATGATGAAAGGTCTTCAATACATGTTCCTGAGACCAGACCTTTAAATAAACATGGTGCTGCGGATGAGCAATCAAAAGCTGATTTGATGGAAATGGGTCAGAGCAATCGTTTTACTGGGGCCAAAAGGAGGAAGTCTGGACGTGTAAAGCGGTTTAAAAGTGATTCAACCTCAAACAGGGATGAGGCTCAACCTCCAATAGCCAGAACTACATTGGAACCTAGCCAGAGGTCCGAACCTGACTCTTTGGGAGATAATGCACGTGATGTGTATAACTTGGAAAATTCAGTTGATCCAGCGTCTATCACTAAAATTATCAAGCCTGTTAGTTTCTCTACATCTGTAATTAACAATGTACACGATGTAGCAGTATCTTTCAGGGCGATAAGGTATGTTGAGGATTTCCTACGTGCATTTATTTTTGTGTGTTGATATATTTTATTTTTTGTTTTGTTATAAAAAATAAGCCTTTAGTTAGCTGGATTATTAGAAAGATGTGTGCTTGTGTGACATCATTTTCTCTATTTAAATCTTATTTACTTACTTCGAAACCAATACAATTAAAGATTCCAGTGTGTTTATTTCTTTTTCTATGCCTCCCTCTCCAGCTGGAGAATATATGTTCGACCATATATGCTTAAGTGGGGCTAAGGTTGTGTTAAAGTACATTATATGTTTATCTTAAGGGGACACTTAAAGAGATGAATAAAGTAGGATGGTATGACGTCGGACATGTCCTCTATGCATCTATTTCAGTTTCATTATCACTTAAGAATTAAGATTAGGCTTCAATTCAGATTTTATAAAATGATTTTTAGTCTGCCTAATCTTTTGAAGGTATTTGGTATCTCTATCAAAAGAAACGAAGAAACATAAAGAGCAGAAACATTGATTGAGCTTATTCTTTTTTCTACTCCCTTTAGGCAGAAACATATGCACCGACCATTCATGCTTCAGTAGATGGGATAATGTTAGGGTCAAATACTAATATTAGGGCTTCAGGTGGTGGGATAACTTTCCCAACGGATGAGCTACCTCTGTAAACCTAAAAGATTAGTTCGTTGCAAAAGGAAAACGCCATATGTTTCACATGCATAAATGATTGGACTGGGGTGCTAGGCTGCTAGCATAGTCACCTACAACACAGTAGGCCGTGGGTTGTATTACCTTTAGTCTCATCTTTAGTTGCTTTTCTTTTAAAATGTGTAAGCTTCGATTTGGGACGGATTCGGCTGAGGCAAAATTGAGGCCTAACTGCCTAAGCTTGTAACCTGACTTTTCTCATGCATGCACTGCCCCTGAGAGGAATGGCCTTAAAGATGTTTAAGTTGTACTATGAAAATGCTAAATGATATGCACATTGATCGGTCTTAGGATGCCAGGGAAAGTCTATAGGCATATTGATGTAGCTCAATAGTCTTAACCTAGATGGATTAAAGTTTGAAATAAACGAGTCAGAACCAGAGGTAAAGCGGTAATTCGGGACTTGAGTTGCACTCTTACATCCTATAATATATTTCCTTTATATCATATAAAGGTTACTTCAAGGCCATCTCTTTAGACGTGTGCCCTAATAAGGAATTTGATACATATGTATCAACCATGATGTCCATTAGTACTGGAAGTCTCGTAATCAGATTTAAACTTCCCTCCATGATTAAACGGTCAGAAAGGAAGTTACTGAAATGGTGGATTAATTCATTGTCACTGATTTCATCATAATTAAATAAAATTTTATCGTTGATATCATTTTGATTTGACCTTTATTATTGTATGCACCACATTTGTATTTCTGATTGGAGCTTAGGTGGTACCCACTACCCAGTCAACTATTGGATTTTTGTGCGGTATTTGTTTTACTTTCCAGAAAATCTTGCAGAAATGTATGTTATAGGACACTCATACACCCATGTTTGCTTTACTGCTCTATCGGTGAAGATATATCTGCTTAATTGTCTGAACTCTGCTTTGAAGTTTCATACAGTTAACAACTGTCTGTTTTTGTTTCTAATCTAAAGATCTGATGGACAAGAGACGGTGGTGGATAACAAATTTTTAAAAGCGAACAACCCTCTTCTGGTATTTTACTTATTGAGCCTTATGTTTTCGTCCTCACCGCATATACTGCAACTTATTATCAAAGATTATTTATATGTAGCTTTTTTGTGGCAGTTGATCAACTTTTACGAGCAGCATCTCCGTTATAACCCTCCCACATGAGGCCTTTCCATCTAAGGTATGATGGTTGCAGCTGTTTTGTAGTATAACGTCTCCAGCATGATCCATTTTCCGGTTATGGTCCTATGCCAGTCCTTGTTGTTTTTGTAGAAAAAAGATAGGTAACCGGTCTTTTGTCAACGCAATGTGGGATTTACTGCAATGCGCTTTTGGAAGCCATTTTTTGGGCGCTCCATGGTTCAGATTTAACATAGACATGCCTTGGGGAAGTCTTGCCCATAACCATCACAGGTGTAATACAAATGTTAACTATTGATGATTTATTGGTCCAAACACATTTTTGGAAAGTTCTCGTGTAATGCATACAAGATAACGTACACCTTTTGAAACAGTTTCTTTTATTGAATGAACTCATTTGACATTGCTCCAAACTGCTTCCCCGAGTGGCTTTCCTTGGGATGTCCCAAGCTGCTGGATGATAACTGATAAGTGCATAAAATTCCCCAGTGAATCATAGCTGGAAGTATGTCTACAAGACAAGAAAGCAAACTGAAATATTTGTGTATCTGCTAAAGGAAATAGAGAATTCATAAAAGGTTAGAGTGATTGCAGGGATAGGGAGATTCTTCCTCTGCTCACTAATTTCCAAACAAGAGGATAGAACTGGTACAAACTCCATTTCTGCCATGAACCTTTGTTGTTAACATTAATTGGTCAGATTTTAAGTCCTAATGTAGGATTCAAAGTTTGTCGAGCATTAATGTAGACACTTTGTATGAAGCCAAAACTCATGGTTTCCAAATTTTTATTCTTTTTGTGTGCTACTGCTAAATTTGCAAATGTGGTACACTTTAGTTTGTGCATTCCATTGATAACAGTGTGTTGTGCTATGGCTTGGATGATCTTTTAGGCCTGTTTCCATTTTTGGTAAATAGCAGTCAGGCTTAAACTGTTTATCATTAGCCTTTGGAATTCCTTGTAGTATAGCAATCAGTCTCAACGCGGCTAGGCCATTTTGATTCCCTGTTACTTATCCAGTACTGGTTCCTTGTAATTTGGGGTGTTGGAACAATGGAATTACACAACCTTGGACAATCGCGAATATCATACTATGTATTCTAACCATTAAACATTGATGTAAAGGTTTTGTTAATACTAGCATTGCCATAAACAGCATGGCATACCTCGAACTTAATCAGGCTTTATAGCTTATACAGATTTTGCAAATAATTCGCAAGAGTCTTTGCATTTAACCCATCTGTCGCCATTTATTGTTGTTTTAACAAAAACATATCTGCCTGTTCTTTTGGAAGCCTACAACCTTTTAGCAACCAACACTGTAGAGGACACTAGAAAATGGCCTCATGATCCTTCTGGAGTCTTCACCATTAAATCCTATCTTAACTTGAAGACTCAACACCCCCCAAACCTTTGTTCAAAAAAATATGAAAACCCTACATCCCTACTAAAATATCTTTTTTTTATTCGGAAACTTTTCTACAAAACCATACCTGTTGATTTTGAAATCATAGCTTGTCATATTCCCATTGTTTCTAAGGGTAACGGTTGCCAAAACCCTGATTTTGAATCCATCAACCACTTATTCTTTTTTAGTGACATTGCCACATATGTATAGAACCATTTCCTAGCTATCTCTAAACTCCACTGGCCTAGAGTGAGAACCCCCCCCCAAAAAAAAAAACAATCCTTTCCCTTTGGCTCTCTTAGGGAAAAGATAGGACTATGGAACAATTCATTCATACTACTATTGCCACTTTTATTTTATCGGAAATCTGGAAAATGGATATCACCCTAATCCTCATCAGAAGAGAACCATAGTCCTCAAAATCAGATACTGATGCTTAAAACTAGCTCCTCTTTTCAAAATCAAGACCAGATCTTTTGACAACTTCAGCAAAATGGCTCAACAGCTAGGTATGCATTATCAGACCCCCCCTAACAAACCTCCAATTATAGTGTATCGGACTAGACCACCTGAAGGACAACTTGCTTTAAATATTGATGGAGCATCTATGGGTGGATTGGCATCAGGAGGGGGGATAATAAGAACTCATCTACGACAACATATTGGAAACTTTTTTTCTTATAATGGTGAAGGCTCCAACAACTAGGGGTGACAATTTTTGACACGACCCGCAAACCCGATCCGAACACGACTCGCAAAAATAGACCCAACCACGACCCACTACCTAATTCGTGTCACAGATGAGTTAGACCCAAAAAACCCACTTAACAAATGGGTTGTGCTCAGGTTCAACCGGTAAACACAATCTGACACGACAACAACCCACATTCACATATCTACTACTACTTCTCTTTCTCTTGTTCTTGTTGATTCCTCGGCTACACCAATACATGTTAGTGTTCTTTCCATCGTTTCGCTAGCATGCGCCTTAACTGATCTCCCTATTGAATGAAGAAGAAAAACACCATTAATGATTTTATTAAAATGGATAAATTCATTAAAATATAAAACCCATTAATTTTTTAAATAAATTAGTACATGGATTTCAAACAATTGAATCAATTTCGTCTCTTTGTTGTTTCATTTGGATTGTGAGATCTTCTGATAAGATTGATGATGAAAGAGATAAACAAGGAAGATGAAGATTTTGTTGTCCTTGTTCACTGAAAACAAAATGAAGACCAGTAGAGACAAGATTAAGGTTTTGGTTATAGAGTTGAGAGAGATTGATGAGAGTGGGTGGAGGGTGTTGAGGTTGAAGAGAATTTGATCTTTGGTTCAAATCGTTCTAATCTCTGGCGTGTCAACTGTGTCCATTGTGTAACCCGCTAAACAAGCAGGGTCGTGTTTGGGTTGACCATTTGACATGTTTAGGATAGGTTATGTTCGTGTTGGCCTGTTTTGACCAGCAACTCGACATCGACCCGACACGTGCACGACCCATTTGCCATCCCTACGAATAACTTTGCAGAAACCAGAGCTCTTCTTGATAGATTGACTCTTTTGATACATCTTGGGGCTCAAAATATCCTAATTCTCACAGACTCCATGTTGGTTTACAAGTGGTTTAACAAAGATATTTCTATACCTTGGCACCTCAAAGTGTGGTGGAGACAAATTAGAGATCTAGTTGATGGCCTCAATATACATATTCAGCACACCTACAGAGAAGGCAATGCAGCTGCTGACTACCTAGCAAGCCTAGGCCTATCCTACAAAGCTGATGGAGTTGCTAACATTAACATGGATAGAAAGCTCAAGCAATTTCTCACTGGAGACAATCGTAATATCCCCTACATCAGACTCCAAACCTAATACAGGGAAGTTATTTGCAACACATTACACTTACACTTGCATTCATCATGGATATTCTATCATCTAACATCATCACACATTTAAGTACATTCATTCACACTCAACATATCATCTCTAAAACTTACTACTTTCATAATTTGCATCATAACCTAGGTTTTCTTACAATCATCAATAGCATAGTCTTTAGAATGTACTCATCATTCCATCTCTCCATCATAACCTAAGTCTTAAACATCACAACATAGCTGAAAATAACATACTCTTTTTCTTGTTGGATTCATACTCCTTCTCTTCCTCCTCAGTCTCTTCCTCCATCTCTCCAGCCAGAGATTTCTTTGCCAGCTCATCATAATACCTCTGGTCTTCCTCAGTATCATAATCTGGACCAACCATATCCTCATCTTCATTCTCCTTCTTATCACCAGAATCAGAAGAATCAGAACATCTCCTCATCAACATCCTCCTCTCCTTCTTCTGCAAGCACAGAAACAATGGGATGTTATACTTTACTACCCTAATGCATCTATTCTACAAATTGTATAACACAAACCCTAAAACTTTTAATCTTTTTTTTTGCAGATCTTAATACACAACACAGGTGGGGTTTTAGAACTCACCATCTTCCTCTTCAGCTTCATCATCAGCCTCATCACTTGGAATTGGATTTGGTTCATCAACAACTTGACCTTCAACTTGATCATCCTCTAGAAAAACAAATCCATCAAATTCAGCCTCATCTTCAACAGGTTCATCTTTCACAATGTCAATCTTAGGGATTGGAACTTCCAAAGGCTCTAGTTTTGGAACAAACAATGTTGGATGTTCCTCCTTAACCTCAACCTTAGGAATTGAAGAAACCATAGAAGCGACACCCCTCTTCATCACACTAACACGATGGAGAATACTCAACAAGTAATTTGTGAACCATCTCTCGGACTTCCACCAAATGAGCATCACAAAGCAGCCTCTGCAACACAGAAGTCATTTTTTGCATCAACATCTCAAGCCCAACATCATCCAATTGATCTTCCTTCGCTTGGGTTGTAGAAGTTGCAGAGGTCACCTCATTCTTCACTTCAATCACAGATGTTATGATGATTTTTTCTCTCAAGCACAATGCTCTAAGCAGCACTTTGAAAAGCAGACAACCTATTGATGATAAAATGGCTTTTTGCACTCAAGGTCAACAAAACACTTTTGGGGCGACGTTTCATATTAGCATTTCGTTTCTCTGGGTTTGGCCCAAACATGTTATGGACCAACTACCCATCACCCATTTATCCTTTGGACCTCTTGTAACATGGGTCTTGGCCCACCTTTCTTCAACAACAGGTAGAGGTCCATGCCAAACTGCCCTAGCAGTTTCGAATGAGTCGTGCGGCGTCTTCCGTCTCTTAGAGTTGGTACGGGGTCCTCATTCTACATCATCAACCCAATCATCTTGTAACCAAAATGTAAGTCGTTGTTTGCAAAATGTTGCAGATGGACATTTTGCAGTTGCGGTTAAAGTGTTGTCATCTTCGGGAGTAGCACCAGACACTTCAGAGACGCAATAGGCATTAGAGGAAAAATACCGGATGAGCCCACCACCATCCATACCAGATACTCCATTGTCTAAGCCACCTTTGACTGTTGAGAGGGATGTAGTACTGGCATCCATCAAGTCCTTTCTGAAGGGTAGATCATGTGGGCGTGATAGACTCCATGCTCAATACCTGCTAGATGCTATGAGTGGTGCAACCTCTACTGTTAGCACATATAGATCTTATGGATGCTTTGCCTTAGGTTGTGGACTTCTGGTTACAGGGTCGATGCCCACCTGTATTAGCAGAATTTATTGCAAGAGCACCCCTTACTCCTCTCCTCAAGTCTGGCAATGGGGTTCGACCAATCGCAGTAGGCACGATATGGCGACGTCTAGTATCCAAGATTGCCATGAAAGGATTTGCCCAAGACATGTCTCATACCTCAATGACTTTCAGTTTGGCGTCGGTGTGCCTGGTGGGGCAGAGGCAATGTTGCATGCGGTTAACTGGTTTGTTCATGCAAATCAGGATATCACATCCCTTTCTATGTTCTGTTGGATTTCTAAAATGCTTTGAATCTTGTTGATCGCACGACTATGCTAAAAGAGGTACGCATTCATTGTCCTAGTATTGCACCATGGGTTGAATATCTTTATAGCCAGCCTGCAAAATTATATCTGTGGTCCATCTACATTTGGTCAGCAACCAGGATTCAACAGCGGGATCCGTTAAGGCCTCTTCTTTTTGCCTTAGTCTTGCATCCACTTGTACTGCGCATCCATTCTGAGTGTCACTTGAAGTTGCAGGCGTGGTATTTGGATGATGGAACCCTGATTGGTGACATTGATCAAGTGGTCGTAGCCATACATATCATTGAGGCAGTTGGACCGTCATTGGGTCTCATTCTTAATGTGAATAAGATAGAGGTGTTTTGGCCATTAGTTGATCCTCGTCACTCTAGTACTGGTCTGTTTCTACCTGGTATATCATGTCCTCAACGTGGAGTCGAGTTGTTTGGAGGGGTTGTTAGTACTGATGCATCATTTATTATGGGCCTTGTTCAACAACGTGTTGAGAAAATAATCAAGCTGATGAGCTTATTGGCAGAATAAAAAAATCCATAATGTGAGCTGACACTACTACGAGCATGTATGGGATTACCTAAACTTATCTTTGCTCTTAGCACTTGAATACTAACTAACTTTTGTTCGGGAAACAACAAAGTATTCTGATCGCATCTTTTGGACAACCCTTTAGGGTATCGTAGTTTCTGATCGTTTGGGTTTTGGTGACTGTGGGTGCAAAAATTTGATCCACAAACTTGAGATATATATATATATATATATATATTAATCGTACAGTTACAATGAAAGCGTTGTATAGACAGAGATAAGATGGGGGGTATACAGTGAGACTGGACTTGATCGGGATCAGGCTGCCTACGTATCCAAGATGATGAACTTGGAATCAAGTATCTGCTTCCACTAAGCTCTAATGGAGTTGCTCAGTGAAAGACACGTAGTTCAGGAGGTTTAGAACTCCTGTATTTGTAGTATGCCGGAGGAGGCTGGCTCAACCACCCCTCCGATTTTGACTCCACGAACTCGGGTTGTTCAACTGTGAAGATGCTTCCGTGGAGATAGCTTGCATGTTGCCGAGCGGTTATCTCCTTGGTTTGAATCCCCTTTGACCAGCATGACTGCCACATGGCATCCTCTGATAGGTCCTGGTTCAATCTGGGTTTCCTTTATCTTCTCCAGCGGGCTAGAACCATGGGTTCTGTTGGCCTGGAATCTCGCTGGACTTATCCAGTTGGTTGGGACTTGGATTGACCAAGCCTGAAAGCAAAGACTTAAGCTTGACTCCTCTGACCGGAGGCCCAATCTACATTGCATACTCCCTGGCCAGGTCCTCTGGACTTTTGTGCTAAGCCTTTGGATGAGCCCCTGTCGCTGCTGGACCTTACTGTGCCGGACCTGGCCTACTTGACTGAGGTGGGCCTGGTTGATGTATGGGAGCCCACGGTTCAATTTCTTATACAGTAACCGGGGCTCCACCCATTGATAGTGGACTATCCGGTGAGTCAAGGTCCACAGAGCGTATGTGGATCTCTTGGAACTGGGTTGGGCCCTACCCCATAGCCCAAGCTTGGCTGGCTACTGCTCAGGTGCTCCCGGTTTAGCTTCTTATACAACCATCGGTGACACCTGTCGGGTTTTTTACCTAGGGTACACACATCGCCTCCTCTTTGTCAAGTAGAAAATCTGCTTGGGAAAGATCTTAACAATATATTCCCCGGCTGTTGAGTTTCGGAGGATTCCTTCCTTGACAAGCTTCTTGATGACGATTCTGTATCCCTTGGATCAAGGTTTAGAGTTTCTTTCCTCCTTTATAAATAGGGAGTCAGAGGTGTAGAAAGATATGTCCACTTCTATCTCTCCGTTCCCTGTTTGTTGTTGTTGTTGTTGTTGTTGTTGTTGTTGTTGTTGTTGTTGTTGTTGTTGTGTTGCTGCTAAAGAATGGCTGATGACCGGGGTGCTGATTTGGCCCACCGCGCATTCAACCTTAAAGTAGAGCACGTGTTTAACCAAGCGCAGGCTCAAGAGAAGAACCTGGAGAAGGTTGTCCGGCTGGAGCATGATATGAAGTTGTCCTTCAAGAAACGAGACAACATCATTGCATCACTGCGCCAAGACCTCCGGCTCTCTGAAGACTCGCTTAAACAGGCGGAAGACCAGATCCAAACCTTGAAAGAGAAGGTCTGGATACTTGGCAATGCTGCGGCCGGGGGTGCTAGCTGGGACCAGGTCGCTACTTCCCCCCTTACCGCCTCGCGGAATGCTTTGGCAGACTAGTTAATGTAGCACCATTGTTGAGGAGCGGTGCCCTCTTTTCTTGACTTTTATTCATCAATAAAAATTCCTTTTTCCATGAACAGTGCCTCTGGTTGTCTTGTCTTGATCTTAGCAGGTTGACTGTCGGTCCATGGGAGACCGTTGCTTCTCGGGAAACAACTGGGTTGTGGCCCGACCTTTTTTAACCTTAGTGTAGCTAAATTAGGAAGGGTTTACTCTTGCTGAGTTATTCCTCTTTCTTCTTCTTCCTTTGCTCATCTTCCATGGCGGCTAGGCATTCTGATCCTAATTCCGTCGATGACAATCGGGAACAATACCGAGCGCATCTCCTTAGCCATGTGAACAGCTTGAAGGCGCAAGTGGTCGAGCTTGTGGAAGACTAACGCCGGTGGGAGGAGTGTCATGAAGGCCGAACCAGGGATAAAGATGAGGAAATCCGGGGCCTCAAAGAAAACCTGAAATCTGCCCTGCTGAGCTTGCCCGGATGGGGGGCAAGATAGACGTTGTTGCGGTTTCCTCATGGAAGGAAGGATACGCTGAAGCTAAGGCCAAGTACCATCTCCTCAACTCGCCTGAGGAGTCCGGCCGGGATCCTCCGTCTCCCCCTTGATGTAATTTAGCTCCGGTCGCACTATGTAGGGGACTCGGTGCACCCCAGATAATGCATTTCGTAATAAAATCATGTTTTCTTCTATTACTGTCTTAAGCTTCGGTAGGTAGATCCAGTTATTCTCTTGTTATGTAGAGTGCAGGAACACATGTCGATCAATCTTTACTTGACCGTGGTGATGTAGACTGGAGGTCCACATATCGCTGACCTGGACCATGTGGACCCCACTCATAGATGCTGGATCGATCTCGCTGAGTGTACGAGGTGGGTCCCAGCTGACGTGGGTCCTAGATGATTGTACAGCATGAGCCCCAGCTGACTGTGTTAAGTGGGCCCCACTTTGTCTTCTCTAAATCTTCCTTTGTTGGCGGGAAGATGTACAACTTTAACTTCCAGTGAAAGCTTGTGACTCTTCGATGATCGAGTCATTAAAACCAGTTGGTTTAATGACCTTAATGATGATTTCATTAAGAGAACCTTGAATACCATCAGCCGGTGGACCCTGGGCTCTCCTTATAAAAAGGGGAGGCTCGAAAGAGAAAAGGGTATTCCATTCACTCTCTTTCTCTTCCTTCTCTTTCATTTCTACTTCGCCGGAACCCTAGGTTCTGAAACTCCAAATTTCAGTGATTTCGCGTGAATTCTACTCCAAAGATGAGGAGAACCTTAGTCCTGAGCTCAAGTAGTGACGAAGAGCCTCAAAGCCTGGCTCCCCATCCCTCTGCTGATGAAAGCGGGCCAAGCAGTATTCCGGCGATGGGTCCCCCTTCACCTGATGGTTTGGCGGAGGTGGCTCCTGTGGATTTTGTTGAGCCTCCTGTTGAGAGGCCAAAGAGGAGGTGGCAAGCTTCCTCCAACCTCCCCCGAAATCCTGAACTCAAGCGGATGAGCGCGGCGGAAGTTCAGGAGTGGCTTGGCTGGAAAGGGGTCTGGTTTGGTTCCCACCCCTCCATTTCAGACAGTTGCCCCGACAACCTGATCGCGGTAAGTTTTTACCAGCTTCTTTATGGCATGCAGCTTCCGCTGCATTCTTCTATTCTGAGATTGCTGTCGTGGTGGGGGATCCCGCCCGGTCAGATGCACGTGTTCTTCTAGATAATCGTGCGTCGGATTGGGCTGATTGCTCTCCACTTCGAGATTCCATTTGGCCCGGTCGAGCTGTTCATGCTCATGAAGTCGGTCACCCGGGAGGCCAAGGAACGTTGCTTCTACCCCATCTCTTGGCGTACTGCCCGGAGGTTGTCTGGACTTCCCAACCATTATGGGAATTGGTTTGAGCCCTGCTACCGGGTGTCAGGGTGGTCGTCTGACCGCAGCATACTGGTGTCGTGGGACTTCATAGGTAAGCATGCGCCTGACCTTTCTTTCATTTTTGCCCTTATGTTTTGCGTGCTTGCTGAGCTCCGGCTCCGGAACAACTCCATGCGTGAGTTTGCAGGGAAACGTCAGCTTCAGGTGTCTCTGCCAGCGGGGGCAGATTCCTCTGCTGCTGAGGGGAACATTGAATGCTTCTTCCGTCTGCCCGCAGACCTGCGGGACTTGACGCTCTCTGACCAGATCGTAACAGATATCCGCTACCCGACGAGGCTTGCCCTGCCGGCTCCTCCGCAGGTTGTAGAGGTAGAGTCCAGCTCTGGTGAGGGTGCTGCCACTGCAGAGAGCACGGTCCCCAGTGTTGAGGGGGAGCCTCCGGTTGAGAGTGAGGTTGTTGATCTGCGGGGGGAGATGGATGACTGGCCCGATGAGGTTCTTCCAGTCGGGGGAAGATCTCCTCCTGACGAGCCGATGTCGGATGTTCTGCCGGAGGTCATCCCAGTTGTCGGGGATGTTCAGGTCAGTGATATTAGCTCTGCTTGTCATTCAAACCCCACCTTGGGTCGCTGGAGGAGGCCACATGTCTTTTATGGCTCATTTGACTCCTCCGGTGATCCAAGTCTGATGTCAAGGGATAGTGGACTTCTTCCTTTCCGTGGGTCTGGCGAATCAGCTACTGAAGGATTCTTTCCTACCCTGGTGCAGGTACATGCTGAGGTGGACAACCTGGCCCAGCCGGAGATGGTGGGAGGTGTGTCCGAGGAAACAGTGGTCACCTCTGCTGCTGAGGGAGGCGAGCCAGCTATAGTGTCGGGGGGGTTGTTGGATGAAGTGGTCGCCCCCAGTGTTGGAGATGCTGGAGTGGAGGCTCCGGTGGAGGTAAGACCTTCCCAGCCTCCTTATGTTGAAGTAGTTTCTGTGCAGTCCCCTGCCCCGGTTGATCCGAGGGGCAAGGCTGTGATAGATGAGTCTGTCCGGGGCTCGAAGAGAGCTGCTTCTGCCTCCCCTGCTGACCAGGGGGAGCCTGTGCGCCCGAGAAGGGAGGATGCCATCCCTCGGGTGCTGAGGGGACCAGTGATGGGGACTACCCGGATTGGTAGTGACTCCCAGGTCCCTGTTGAAGATGCTCTGGCCGTTGAGGACGTCCAGACTAAGGTGGAGTTCACCGTCTCGAGCACTGCTGATGATGAAGCCCCGGCTTATGGGTGGGGTGACCAGGTCCCATATACTGACCTGCCCACTGGCCCCACTGTACAACTGGGCCCTGAACCGGGCGAGTACCAGCCTGAGGCCACTCCGGAGTTCTCACTGTCGGCGTTCACCATTCATCCTGCATTTCTGAGTGGTGAGCCAATGTCGATTGTGGACTCCGGCATCATGAACCTCCACACTGCTTTTGACTATATCTTCCAAAACTTGCTTTTGGAGGACCAGTCATACTACAACCGCCTTTCCCGCGACCGGGCGATGAGGGTGGCTACCCAGAATCTCATCGCGGTAAGATTCCTTGTCTTGAATTCTGGCTTTAGACTTGTTGATGTCTATATGTTTGTTTCTCTTTCTGTCAGACACAAGCTGCCATGGCCCAGGTCTTTGAGCTAAGTGTCAGACCCCGACCTTCTGCCTTCGAGGATCTGGAGCGCCTGCGAGCTGAGAATCTTCAGCTCGAGAAAAATCTGGCGACGGCCAACAGTGACCGGTGGGCTCTGGAGGAGGACAAGCGGTCCATGGCGACAGACTACCATAACCTGGACTTCACTCTGACCGCTGCTCTCCAGAGGGAGGAGGATGCCAAGACTTCCTTGGCAGAATTGGCGGCTGCTTGCGGGAAGCTGACGCGAGAGAAGCTGGAGCTGGACCGGCGTCTCATCCTCAAGGAGGCAGCGTACGACCGGGCTGCTGAAAAGCTCCGATTGGCGAAGGCTGCCTATCAGCAGGTCCTCGACCAACTGGAGAAGGAGAAGGCGAAGAAGGGCGGTAATGGCCCCGGTCCTTCTTCTCAACCTTAGCTCCTTTAGATTTTGTAGAAAGGTTCTTGTCCCGGTTGCCGGGCGACTTCCTCTTGTACATATTATTTTCTGAAAAAGAAAATAAAAATAATATTTTAGTAGTGCAAAAACATCTTGTTAGATTTTTTTACCTTGTTTACAGCGTTTATTACAACTGACTATCTCCCTCGCCCCCTTATCGTTGTAAGGAGTTTTCCTTGGGACGATAATAGTTCTTTTTCTTGCTGACTCCATGGTGATTCATAGTTTGTTGCTGAAAAGGGGGTTTGTCTCTGTGCTACATGCTTCGACCGGGGGAAGGCTAGCTCGCCTAACGACCCCGGTTTTTAAGAGTGGATAGCCTCGCTCTTAAGATAGATTTCCAAGACCGAAAGCTAGGTCCAGGCATCTCGGGCCTAAAAGGAGTGTAGCTCCGCATTCAGGACTTAGCCAGGATCGGAAGCTAGGTCCGGGCATCCTGGGTTGGATGGGGTTTGATCCTTGACATCCCTGGTTCCAAGACCGGAAGCTAGGTCCGGGCGTCTTGGGACTAAAAGAAGGATAACTCTGCATTTAGGACTTAGACAGGATCGGAAGCTAGGTCCGGGCATCCTGGGTTGGATGGGTTTGATCCCTGACATCCCTGGTTCCAAGACCGGAAGCTAGGTCCGGGTGTCTTGGGCCTAAAAGGAGAAAAACTCTGCATTTAGGACTTAGCCAGGATCGGAAGCTAGGTTCGGGCATCCTGGGTTGGATGGGGTTTGATCCCTGACATCCCTGGTTCCAATACCGGAAGTTAGGTCCGGGTGTCTTGGGCCTAAAAAGAGCATAACTCTGCATTTAGGACTTAGCCAGGATCGGAAGCTAGGTCCGGGCATCCTGGGTTGGATGGGGTTTGATCCCTGACACCCCTGGTTCCAAGACCTGAAGCTAGGTCCGAGTGTCTTGGGCCTAAAAGGAGCATAACTCTGCATTTATGACTTAGCCAGGATCGAAAGTTAGGTCTGGGCATCCTGGACCTCAGTGGAGACTTGATCTTGCACTTAGGATTTTCAGCAGCAAATAATACAAAGTACTCAAATTCTCACGGGAAAGAATCTTTATTGAAATCATTAAATGGAGTATATTACTTGTAGAATTTCTTGAGGTGGAAAGCGTTCCATGGTCTGGAGAAGAGGTCGCCGGACAGAGTTCTGAGGAAGTATGAGCCTTTCGCAGCATGTCTGTCTATGATGTAAGGTCCTTCCCAGTTTTCTCCAAGCTTTTCAGCAGCTGTATCCTCAGTCATAACTTTGACTTTTCTCATGACCCAGTCGCCCGGATTGAATTTCCTCTTTACGACTCGCTTGTCATATCCCCTTTTGATAGTCTCCTGGTACCGGAGGATGTGTTGTAGAGCCTGCTCACTCTTGTCGTCAAGAACATCTTTTTCCCTTGCCAGAATCCCTTCGTTCTCCCCGGTAAAGATAGCATCAGTGCGGGTTGTGGGAGCTAGCAGTTCTGTTGGCATTACCGCTTCTGCTCCAAAGGTAAGTTGAAAGGGTGTCATACCGGTGGACCTCCTTGGGGTGGTCTGGTATGCCCATAAGACCCCCGGGAGTTGCATCACCCAATTGCCTTTTGCTTTATCTAGCCGCTTCTTGAGTGTATCCAAGACGACCCGGTTGGATGCATGTGCCTACCCGTTCCCCTGAGGATAGGACGGGGCTGAGAAGTTGTGTTTGATCCCCAAGGATTTGCAGAACAACCAGATGTTGTCGCAGTCGAACTGCTTTCCATTATCGGACACTAGCTCTTGAGGAATTCCGAATTTGCAGATTATGTCTTTCCACAAAAATCTTCTGACATCTGAGGCACATACCTCTACCAATGCTACTGCTTCAATCCATTTGGTGAAATAATCTGTAGCGACCAATAGGAATCTGACTGATTGTGGAGCTTTTGGAAGCGGTCCCACAATATCCAGTCCCCACTTGGAGAAGGGCCATCCACTCAGGATTGGATGTAGTTCATTTGTCGGGGCATGACCGACCGGGGAATGCTTCTGACATGGGAGGCATGCTTGTGTGAACTTCTTCACGTCTGTCATCATGTGCGGCCACCAGTATCCTTGGATCATTGTCTTCTGTGCTAGATTTCTGCTCCCGGAATGGTTGCTGCAGATCCCAGCATGGATCTCTTTCAGTATGACCAGGCCTTGTTCTGGAGTAAGGCACTTGAACAAGACCCCGGAGCCATGGCTCTTCATGTATAGCCTGTGTGACTCCCGGTGCGGTATGACAGTGAATTTCCAAGCATCCCTCTTGACTTTGGCTGACAGCTTTGGATCTTCAGGGAGCAAACGGTGGACAAGGAAGTTGATGTATGGCTTCCTCCAGTCTTGGCTGTTGCTAGACTGCAACTCGGCGTCAATTCTGTCTACTTCAGAATTCAAATTGTCTAGAATGTCTTCAATTGGTTCCTTCGTCGGGAGTTCCAAATCGATGTGGACATGAGAGAGCGGTGGCTCTGACAGGTCCGGTTTGTCCAGCTCCGTTGAAGGTGGTTGTGCTTCTATCCGGCCTCTGGTGAGGCAAGGATTCCAGTCTTCGAGTTGCGATTCTGGTGGGTCCCGTGTCTAACCCTGTGATGGTTGACTCGGCTCGCCCTACGTGATGGGCTCGTTGCCGGACTGTGAAGCTTCTTCATTTCTTCTTCTTTTGTGTCCTCTGGTGGTTACCATGAGAACTTCCTTCCAATGTTCGCACTCCAGGAGATAGACCTCCGGTAGCGGCATGTCTGGATCTTTGGGCCCGATACTCGGCTTTTTCTGGTATCCGATTGATAGCTGCCGGGGCTCTGTAGTGCTGATAGAAGAAGAAAGATATGCCAGGGCATCTGCGTGCCTGACGTCTATCCTTGGTCGTTGCTCTACCGTGATGAATTCGAACTTCCCTTCCATGGAATGGACGATATCAAGATATTTTGCCATCCGGTCGTCCTTGGCCTGGAAAGATCCGACGAACTGGTTCGCCACTAGCTTTGAATCTGTCTTGATCATGACTCTCCGCGCCCCCAGTTGGAGTGTTGTTTGGAGACCATATATAAGAGCTTCGTACTCAGCTTCGTTGTTCGAAGCTGTGAATCCCAATCTGACAGATTTTTCTGTCTTCTGTCTATCTGGGCTGATCAAGAGACAACCTATGCCGGACCCTGTACAGTTACTGGATCCGTCAGTATAGATTGTCCATGTTTCACTGTCTCCTACAGCCGGAGACTCCTGTGACTGGGGGGGCATCATTCGCCCCCAGTGTATCCTCCTCTAATTCTGGATTGACCGGGATACCCTCGATGGGAAAGTCTGCCATCAAAGAGGCTATTGCATGTCCTTTCTCCGCGGTTCTAGGTTCATACCGGATGTGGTATGCGCTGAGGTAGCTGGACCATTCGATTAGTTGATTAGACTCTTCCTGCTTCCCAAGAGCTTTCCTGAGTGGGAACTCTGTATAGACTTTGACCGCTCTTCCTTGGAAATAAGGCTTTAGCCTCCTGGCTGCATGTACCAATGCCAGAGCTATCTTTTCGCTTTTTAAATATCTTGTCTCAGCTCCCTGTAGTACTTTGCTGATGAAGTAGACTGGTTTCTCCTTCGGTTCTTCCACAAATATGACCGCACTGACTGCTATATCGGATGCAGCCAGATAGAAGCCGACTAGTTGCCCGGTCTGTGGTGCTGTGAGGATCGGAGGCTGAGTGAGATATGCTTTGATATCATCAAAGGTTTGCTGACAAGTAGGATTCCATTCCGCATTAGCTTTGATTGCGTTGAAGAATGGCTTGCACCGGTCCGAGTACCAGGAGATGAACCTGTTGAGAACGGCTAACCTCCCGGTTAGCCTCTGGAATTCTTTTACTGTCTTTGGGGCGGGCATCTCCAGGACTGCCCGGATCTGATCTGGATTGGCTTCTATGCCCCGGTTGGTCATGAGAAAGCCAAGGAACTTGTCGGAAGAAAGACCAAAAGAACATTTGGCTGGATTCAGCTTCATGTTGTACCGCGTTAGGATGTCGAATGTCTGCTGCAAATCTCGCAAGTGATTGTCTTTCTCCCTGGTTTTGACCACCATGTCGTCTATGTAGACTTCCATGGCCCGGCCTATGAGCTCGTTGAAGATGGTGTTGACCAGCTTCTGATATGTCGCTCCGGCATTCTTCAGACCGAATGGCATCACACGGTAGCAGTAAAGCCCCCGATCGGTGATGAATGCGGTGTGTTCCTGATCTTCTTCATGAAGTGGAATCTGGTTGTAACCGGAGTAGGCGTCCAAGAAAGACAATCTTTGATAGCCGGCGGTGGCGTCTACCATGTCCGTGATCCTAGGGAGTGGATATGGGTGCACATGACATGCTTTGTTAAGATTAGTAAAATCGATGCATACTCGAATCTTACCATTCTTCTTCGGGACGGCCACGAAGTTGGAAACCCAGGTAGGGTAGATGACCGGCTTGATGAAGTTGACTGAGAGTAGCCGATCGACTTCTTCGTTGACCGCCAGTTTCCGCTCCGGTGCCATTCGCCTTGGTTTCTGTTTGACCGGTTTGTACTGAGGATCAATGTCTAGCTTATGGCAGGCGACCGCAGGGTCTATTCCTGGCATCTCGTTGACACTCCACGCGAAGACGTGGTGATTCCGCCGGAGCAGAGTGATCATGAAATCCTTTTCTGCCTCCGGTAGACCGGAAGAGATGTAAGTCGTCTTGTGGGACTCCAATCCCACAATAACTTCCTCCAGTTCGTCGACCGTTGGTAATACCCCGGCTTTTGCGTCTAGCTTTCCCTTGGCAGACTTGCCGGGAGTTGGTTGTTATTGATGAGAGTCTGTCAGGAAGATAGTGTTCCCCTTGGTTTCGGAGATGGACTTTCCTTTGACAACATCGAGATGGCACTTGAATGCCGTCCCTTGGTCTCCCTTGACTTTGCAGACTCCGTTGCGAGTCGGGAATTTGAGGCTCTGGTGGAAGGTGGCCACTATGGCTTTCATCTGATGAATCTAGTCATTTCCCTGAATAACGTTGTAGTAAGAGGGGGAGTCGACTAGCAGGAAGTCTATCCCGACGGTGTTGAACCCCACTGTGATTGGTAGGTGGACTCACCCGGAGGACTGTGCTGGCTCCCCGTTGAATCCATAGATAGAAGTCTCATCAGATTCGATGAGACCCTTAGATAGCTCCATAGCTTTGTAGGCGCATGAGAACATAATACTGGAGGTGCTGTCGGCATCGACCATAGCTCGCCGGACCCGGTAGACTCCAATCCATGCTGTGATGAGTAGGGCATCATTGTGGGGATAATGCACGCCCCTCTCGTCTTCTTCGGTGAATGTCAAACCTCTGGGGACAATGGACTCAGTGTTCGTCCCTTCGTTGAAGTTGAGTTGTCCAACTACATGGACATGCCCTATCCACCGGAGCTTTTCCCGAGCACAATTCTTCCTTTCTGTCATAGAAGAACCGGGTGTATGTACATGGCAGACATATAGAATTCGATCTCCAGTTCTCACCTGTTCGATTGCTCCAGTCTGTACCATGTCAGGGATGAGGCCGGCGTCGACCAGGCGCTGCATTTCATACTTCAATGACCTGCAGTTCTTCAGCTCGTGACCGTAGTCATTATGATGATCACACTTCTTGAACTTATCTCTTCTGCCCTCCGGGTCTGCCAGAAAGGAGGCAGGTTTGTTGAGCAGCCCTCTGTTCTTGATCTTTTTGAATACTTCCTCGAGAGGGAATCTCAAGGGAGTGAACTCCCTTTCCTTGCGTTAACCCCAGGTAGGCTTCTCTGACCGGCGGTCGGGTTGCCGGGCCGGCGCTTTCCCCTTCCTGTCCGTGTTCCTGTCAGGGGTTTTTACTTATTTGCGATCCCTGCCGGAGCTTTCTTCCTTTGCCTTCTGCGGTTTCTCAGAGGTTTGGCCTCCGACAAGCCTCTTTCTTCTTGTTTTCAGGTCGTCCTCCTCCTGAGTATACCTTTCCACTTTCTCGAGCAAGGCTGAAACAGAGGAGGGTGGCTTCCTCGCCAGTGACCGATACAATTCCTCATGGTTGTTATTCAAGGCATACTTAAAAGCTTGAATAACGACGCTGTCAGATGCGTCCTGTACCTCAGATAGTAGGGTTCGGAACCTCCGGGCGAAATTCCTAAGTGTTTCACTCTGGTCCATCTGTAGGGAGAACAGGACTTCAGCTCCTTTCTTGGTCTTCACATTGAACCGGTACTTCTCTTCGAACAACTCAGCCAGTTGTACGAATGTGCGGACGGATGCGGGTGCCAGATTGTGATACCACGTCTGTGTCTCGCCTTTGAGTGAAACAACAAACATTTAGCTTGTCATCATGGTCCCAGATGGCCATAGTGCTTTTGTAGTTCATAACATGCTGAATCGGACAATCGTTTGTCTCGTCATGCTGTTCGAAGGGCGGTTGCTTGAAGCTGGCCGGGACCATATGACTCCTGACCTCTTCTGCTAAAGGTGATACGGCTAACCTTGAAAGATTAAGCTTTCTGACTCGCTCATCCCGATTGGCTTTGTTGGATACAACAAGATCGATTATCTCTTACAGCTTGAGTTGATTCATCTGTTCCACATTCAGCTCCAGTTGTTGCTGATGAATGTGGACCCTTTGAGGGCTCTTTGTTCTCTGACCGTGGCGTGCCAGGGGAGTACTCTGGTGCCTTCTCCGGCGCAGTCTCCCTGGAGGAGTGGCTTCTTCGACAGATCTGTTGCTGGCAATCCTGCGGCCATCACGCAGCCCGGGTGTTCTTGCGCGTCCGTGGCGATGTCTCTGAACTGGAGAGATAGACATCTTATCTCTCCCTGGTGCTAGCCTGTCCCAGACAGGACGGGGACCATGGCTATGAGGGGTAAGACTCCGGTCACTGCTTGACCGTGGCTTTATATTCTTCTGAGGAGATGGACTCGAAGACAAGGTTGAAGATGACTGGCTATCTCCAGCCCTGGTTCTCTTCTTTCTCCTTAATTCTGCATTTTCCCTGGTCAGCCACTTGATGATTGCGGTTGGGGACTCGACCGCTGGTCCTTTTCCCTTTTGTTGCTCAGTATAACCTCCTCCGGTTGTCAGAGGAGAGATTCTTTGGACTCTTCTTGTAGCGGCTGCCCTGGAAGGTTCAGGATCTTGTGAAGCTGGTATCCTGACGGTGCGGTTGACCGCATTAGGATCACCAGGATTGTTAGTGATTTGCACCACTAAGTTCTCTGCCTCCGGCTGTCCACTTTCAGAGTGTTGCGACCCTGATCGTGGCCCTCACTCCCGAGAACTGATTCTTGATTCACCGGTTCTGTTGCTTCAAGAACCGGAGACAGAGGAGAAAGCTTCTCTGTCGGACTTTCAGTAACTTGACTCATTCCATTGTTGGAACGAGTTGGGCGTCTCTTACTTCCAGCCATTGCTGTAGTAACTCCGGTATGACTGGAATGAGATTCCTTGCTAGGCCCTGGAACTGATGTGAGATTCAGCCCCACGGTGGGCGCCAAAGAGTATGGGTGCAAAACTTTGATCCACAAACTCGAGATATGTATATATTAATTGTACAGTTACAATGAAAGCCTTGTATAGACAGAGATAGGATGGGGGGTATACAGTGAGACTGGACCTGATCGGGATCAGGCTGCCTACGTATCCAAGATGATGAACTTGGAATCAAGTCTCTGCTTCCACTAAGCTCTAATGGAGTTGCTCAGTGAAAGACTCGTCCTTCAGGAGGTTTAGAACTCCTGTATTTGTAGTAGGCCGGAGGAGGCTGGCTCAACCACCCCTCCGGTTTTGACTCCACGAACTCGGGTTGTTCAACTGTGAAGATGCTTTCCGTGGAGATAGCTTACATGCTACCGAGCGATTATCTCCTTGGTTTGAATCCCCTTTGACCAGGATGACTGCCACATGGCATCCTCTGATAGGTCCTGGTTCAACCTGGGTTTCCTTTATCTTCTCCAGCGGGCTAGAACCATGGGTTCTGTTGGCCTGGAATCTCGCTGGACTTATCCAGTTGGTTGGGGCTTGGATTGACCAAGCCTGAAAGCAAAGCCTTGGGTTTGACTCCTCTGACCGGAGGCCCAATCTACACTGCATACTCCCTGACCAGGTCCTCTGAACTTATGTGCTAAGCATTTGGATGAGCCCTGTCGCTGCTGGACCTTACTAGGCCGGACCTGGCTTACTTGATTGAGGTGGGCTTGGTTGATGTATGGGAGCCCACGGTTCAACTTCTTATACAGTAACTGGGGCTCCACCCATTGATAGTGGACTATCCGGTTAGTCAAGGTCCATAGAGCGTATGCGGATCTCTTGAAATCGGGTTGGCCCCTACCCGATCGCCCAGGCTTGGCTGGCTACTGCTCTAGTGCTCCCGGTTTAACTTCTTATACAGCCATCGGTGACACCTGTCGAGTTTTTTACCTAGGGTACATACAATGACCTTCAGTGGCACATAACAACCATGTTGTTACGCTTTGTTGGTCTTGGCATTTATTGTGCCACAGATGTCAGTAAGTTTGCCTTCGCAGCCTCTCGATGCCAAACTTAGGAGCTCCAGGACCACATACTCCGAGGGTGTGCTACTACACACATGGATGATGCTTTTGATAGTGCAGTTGTTGAGCTACAACTTTCTCTCCCTGATTTCGACCTTAGTATTCTAGCCTCAAGGCTACCCCCTAAACCCCAACACACACCGGGGAAAACTTACTATAGGAAGATTGCTACTGGTATTGACAGGGATTTTGATTTGTCTGCTCACTAGAGGGCTGTGATAGAATGCTTACAGACCAACCATGACAAGGACTTCCTTATTGTTATTCCTATGGAAGGGTTAGGACAACGCATGACGGCAGTAGAGTACCGTGCTATTCTCCGGTACTGTCTCATGATCTCGTTATTTACATATGGGGATTTATGTCTTGTATGTAAGAAGAGCCGACTGGACGCCTTTGGGGACCATACTGTACACTGTAAGTATTACCCCGGTTTTAAATACAGGGACAATCATGTGCGTGATATATTGTATGATGTGGTATGGCGAGCAGGAATGCAGGTTAAGAAAGAGGCTCCGGTCAATTTTTTTACAGACCCGTCAAAAGACAGATTAACACTACTACGGTGAGTCAAGGTCCACAGATTAACTTCTTATACAGTAAGCGGGGCTCCACCCATTGATAGTGGACTATCCGGTGAGTCAAGGTCCACAGAGCGTATGTGGATCTCTTGGAACTGGGTTGGGCCCTACCCCATAGCCCAAGCTTGGCTGGCTACTGCTCAGGTGCTCCCGGTTTAGCTTCTTATACAACCATCGGTGACACCTGTCGGGTTTTTTACCTAGGGTACACACATCGCCTCCTCTTTGTCAAGTAGAAAATCTGCTTGGGAAAGATCTTAACAATATATTCCCCGGCTGTTGAGTTTCGGAGGATTCCTTCCTTGACAAGCTTCTTGATGACGATTCTGTATCCCTTGGATCAAGGTTTAGAGTTTCTTTCCTCCTTTATAAATAGGGAGTCAGAGGTGTAGAAAGATATGTCCACTTCTATCTCTCCGTTCCCTGTTTGTTGTTGTTGTTGTTGTTGTTGTTGTTGTTGTTGTTGTTGTTGTTGTTGTTGTGTTGCTGCTAAAGAATGGCTGATGACCGGGGTGCTGATTTGGCCCACCGCGCATTCAACCTTAAAGTAGAGCACGTGTTTAACCAAGCGCAGGCTCAAGAGAAGAACCTGGAGAAGGTTGTCCGGCTGGAGCATGATATGAAGTTGTCCTTCAAGAAACGAGACAACATCATTGCATCACTGCGCCAAGACCTCCGGCTCTCTGAAGACTCGCTTAAACAGGCGGAAGACCAGATCCAAACCTTGAAAGAGAAGGTCTGGATACTTGGCAATGCTGCGGCCGGGGGTGCTAGCTGGGACCAGGTCGCTACTTCCCCCCTTACCGCCTCGCGGAATGCTTTGGCAGACTAGTTAATGTAGCACCATTGTTGAGGAGCGGTGCCCTCTTTTCTTGACTTTTATTCATCAATAAAAATTCCTTTTTCCATGAACAGTGCCTCTGGTTGTCTTGTCTTGATCTTAGCAGGTTGACTGTCGGTCCATGGGAGACCGTTGCTTCTCGGGAAACAACTGGGTTGTGGCCCGACCTTTTTTAACCTTAGTGTAGCTAAATTAGGAAGGGTTTACTCTTGCTGAGTTATTCCTCTTTCTTCTTCTTCCTTTGCTCATCTTCCATGGCGGCTAGGCATTCTGATCCTAATTCCGTCGATGACAATCGGGAACAATACCGAGCGCATCTCCTTAGCCATGTGAACAGCTTGAAGGCGCAAGTGGTCGAGCTTGTGGAAGACTAACGCCGGTGGGAGGAGTGTCATGAAGGCCGAACCAGGGATAAAGATGAGGAAATCCGGGGCCTCAAAGAAAACCTGAAATCTGCCCTGCTGAGCTTGCCCGGATGGGGGGCAAGATAGACGTTGTTGCGGTTTCCTCATGGAAGGAAGGATACGCTGAAGCTAAGGCCAAGTACCATCTCCTCAACTCGCCTGAGGAGTCCGGCCGGGATCCTCCGTCTCCCCCTTGATGTAATTTAGCTCCGGTCGCACTATGTAGGGGACTCGGTGCACCCCAGATAATGCATTTCGTAATAAAATCATGTTTTCTTCTATTACTGTCTTAAGCTTCGGTAGGTAGATCCAGTTATTCTCTTGTTATGTAGAGTGCAGGAACACATGTCGATCAATCTTTACTTGACCGTGGTGATGTAGACTGGAGGTCCACATATCGCTGACCTGGACCATGTGGACCCCACTCATAGATGCTGGATCGATCTCGCTGAGTGTACGAGGTGGGTCCCAGCTGACGTGGGTCCTAGATGATTGTACAGCATGAGCCCCAGCTGACTGTGTTAAGTGGGCCCCACTTTGTCTTCTCTAAATCTTCCTTTGTTGGCGGGAAGATGTACAACTTTAACTTCCAGTGAAAGCTTGTGACTCTTCGATGATCGAGTCATTAAAACCAGTTGGTTTAATGACCTTAATGATGATTTCATTAAGAGAACCTTGAATACCATCAGCCGGTGGACCCTGGGCTCTCCTTATAAAAAGGGGAGGCTCGAAAGAGAAAAGGGTATTCCATTCACTCTCTTTCTCTTCCTTCTCTTTCATTTCTACTTCGCCGGAACCCTAGGTTCTGAAACTCCAAATTTCAGTGATTTCGCGTGAATTCTACTCCAAAGATGAGGAGAACCTTAGTCCTGAGCTCAAGTAGTGACGAAGAGCCTCAAAGCCTGGCTCCCCATCCCTCTGCTGATGAAAGCGGGCCAAGCAGTATTCCGGCGATGGGTCCCCCTTCACCTGATGGTTTGGCGGAGGTGGCTCCTGTGGATTTTGTTGAGCCTCCTGTTGAGAGGCCAAAGAGGAGGTGGCAAGCTTCCTCCAACCTCCCCCGAAATCCTGAACTCAAGCGGATGAGCGCGGCGGAAGTTCAGGAGTGGCTTGGCTGGAAAGGGGTCTGGTTTGGTTCCCACCCCTCCATTTCAGACAGTTGCCCCGACAACCTGATCGCGGTAAGTTTTTACCAGCTTCTTTATGGCATGCAGCTTCCGCTGCATTCTTCTATTCTGAGATTGCTGTCGTGGTGGGGGATCCCGCCCGGTCAGATGCACGTGTTCTTCTAGATAATCGTGCGTCGGATTGGGCTGATTGCTCTCCACTTCGAGATTCCATTTGGCCCGGTCGAGCTGTTCATGCTCATGAAGTCGGTCACCCGGGAGGCCAAGGAACGTTGCTTCTACCCCATCTCTTGGCGTACTGCCCGGAGGTTGTCTGGACTTCCCAACCATTATGGGAATTGGTTTGAGCCCTGCTACCGGGTGTCAGGGTGGTCGTCTGACCGCAGCATACTGGTGTCGTGGGACTTCATAGGTAAGCATGCGCCTGACCTTTCTTTCATTTTTGCCCTTATGTTTTGCGTGCTTGCTGAGCTCCGGCTCCGGAACAACTCCATGCGTGAGTTTGCAGGGAAACGTCAGCTTCAGGTGTCTCTGCCAGCGGGGGCAGATTCCTCTGCTGCTGAGGGGAACATTGAATGCTTCTTCCGTCTGCCCGCAGACCTGCGGGACTTGACGCTCTCTGACCAGATCGTAACAGATATCCGCTACCCGACGAGGCTTGCCCTGCCGGCTCCTCCGCAGGTTGTAGAGGTAGAGTCCAGCTCTGGTGAGGGTGCTGCCACTGCAGAGAGCACGGTCCCCAGTGTTGAGGGGGAGCCTCCGGTTGAGAGTGAGGTTGTTGATCTGCGGGGGGAGATGGATGACTGGCCCGATGAGGTTCTTCCAGTCGGGGGAAGATCTCCTCCTGACGAGCCGATGTCGGATGTTCTGCCGGAGGTCATCCCAGTTGTCGGGGATGTTCAGGTCAGTGATATTAGCTCTGCTTGTCATTCAAACCCCACCTTGGGTCGCTGGAGGAGGCCACATGTCTTTTATGGCTCATTTGACTCCTCCGGTGATCCAAGTCTGATGTCAAGGGATAGTGGACTTCTTCCTTTCCGTGGGTCTGGCGAATCAGCTACTGAAGGATTCTTTCCTACCCTGGTGCAGGTACATGCTGAGGTGGACAACCTGGCCCAGCCGGAGATGGTGGGAGGTGTGTCCGAGGAAACAGTGGTCACCTCTGCTGCTGAGGGAGGCGAGCCAGCTATAGTGTCGGGGGGGTTGTTGGATGAAGTGGTCGCCCCCAGTGTTGGAGATGCTGGAGTGGAGGCTCCGGTGGAGGTAAGACCTTCCCAGCCTCCTTATGTTGAAGTAGTTTCTGTGCAGTCCCCTGCCCCGGTTGATCCGAGGGGCAAGGCTGTGATAGATGAGTCTGTCCGGGGCTCGAAGAGAGCTGCTTCTGCCTCCCCTGCTGACCAGGGGGAGCCTGTGCGCCCGAGAAGGGAGGATGCCATCCCTCGGGTGCTGAGGGGACCAGTGATGGGGACTACCCGGATTGGTAGTGACTCCCAGGTCCCTGTTGAAGATGCTCTGGCCGTTGAGGACGTCCAGACTAAGGTGGAGTTCACCGTCTCGAGCACTGCTGATGATGAAGCCCCGGCTTATGGGTGGGGTGACCAGGTCCCATATACTGACCTGCCCACTGGCCCCACTGTACAACTGGGCCCTGAACCGGGCGAGTACCAGCCTGAGGCCACTCCGGAGTTCTCACTGTCGGCGTTCACCATTCATCCTGCATTTCTGAGTGGTGAGCCAATGTCGATTGTGGACTCCGGCATCATGAACCTCCACACTGCTTTTGACTATATCTTCCAAAACTTGCTTTTGGAGGACCAGTCATACTACAACCGCCTTTCCCGCGACCGGGCGATGAGGGTGGCTACCCAGAATCTCATCGCGGTAAGATTCCTTGTCTTGAATTCTGGCTTTAGACTTGTTGATGTCTATATGTTTGTTTCTCTTTCTGTCAGACACAAGCTGCCATGGCCCAGGTCTTTGAGCTAAGTGTCAGACCCCGACCTTCTGCCTTCGAGGATCTGGAGCGCCTGCGAGCTGAGAATCTTCAGCTCGAGAAAAATCTGGCGACGGCCAACAGTGACCGGTGGGCTCTGGAGGAGGACAAGCGGTCCATGGCGACAGACTACCATAACCTGGACTTCACTCTGACCGCTGCTCTCCAGAGGGAGGAGGATGCCAAGACTTCCTTGGCAGAATTGGCGGCTGCTTGCGGGAAGCTGACGCGAGAGAAGCTGGAGCTGGACCGGCGTCTCATCCTCAAGGAGGCAGCGTACGACCGGGCTGCTGAAAAGCTCCGATTGGCGAAGGCTGCCTATCAGCAGGTCCTCGACCAACTGGAGAAGGAGAAGGCGAAGAAGGGCGGTAATGGCCCCGGTCCTTCTTCTCAACCTTAGCTCCTTTAGATTTTGTAGAAAGGTTCTTGTCCCGGTTGCCGGGCGACTTCCTCTTGTACATATTATTTTCTGAAAAAGAAAATAAAAATAATATTTTAGTAGTGCAAAAACATCTTGTTAGATTTTTTTACCTTGTTTACAGCGTTTATTACAACTGACTATCTCCCTCGCCCCCTTATCGTTGTAAGGAGTTTTCCTTGGGACGATAATAGTTCTTTTTCTTGCTGACTCCATGGTGATTCATAGTTTGTTGCTGAAAAGGGGGTTTGTCTCTGTGCTACATGCTTCGACCGGGGGAAGGCTAGCTCGCCTAACGACCCCGGTTTTTAAGAGTGGATAGCCTCGCTCTTAAGATAGATTTCCAAGACCGAAAGCTAGGTCCAGGCATCTCGGGCCTAAAAGGAGTGTAGCTCCGCATTCAGGACTTAGCCAGGATCGGAAGCTAGGTCCGGGCATCCTGGGTTGGATGGGGTTTGATCCTTGACATCCCTGGTTCCAAGACCGGAAGCTAGGTCCGGGCGTCTTGGGACTAAAAGAAGGATAACTCTGCATTTAGGACTTAGACAGGATCGGAAGCTAGGTCCGGGCATCCTGGGTTGGATGGGTTTGATCCCTGACATCCCTGGTTCCAAGACCGGAAGCTAGGTCCGGGTGTCTTGGGCCTAAAAGGAGAAAAACTCTGCATTTAGGACTTAGCCAGGATCGGAAGCTAGGTTCGGGCATCCTGGGTTGGATGGGGTTTGATCCCTGACATCCCTGGTTCCAATACCGGAAGTTAGGTCCGGGTGTCTTGGGCCTAAAAAGAGCATAACTCTGCATTTAGGACTTAGCCAGGATCGGAAGCTAGGTCCGGGCATCCTGGGTTGGATGGGGTTTGATCCCTGACACCCCTGGTTCCAAGACCTGAAGCTAGGTCCGAGTGTCTTGGGCCTAAAAGGAGCATAACTCTGCATTTATGACTTAGCCAGGATCGAAAGTTAGGTCTGGGCATCCTGGACCTCAGTGGAGACTTGATCTTGCACTTAGGATTTTCAGCAGCAAATAATACAAAGTACTCAAATTCTCACGGGAAAGAATCTTTATTGAAATCATTAAATGGAGTATATTACTTGTAGAATTTCTTGAGGTGGAAAGCGTTCCATGGTCTGGAGAAGAGGTCGCCGGACAGAGTTCTGAGGAAGTATGAGCCTTTCGCAGCATGTCTGTCTATGATGTAAGGTCCTTCCCAGTTTTCTCCAAGCTTTTCAGCAGCTGTATCCTCAGTCATAACTTTGACTTTTCTCATGACCCAGTCGCCCGGATTGAATTTCCTCTTTACGACTCGCTTGTCATATCCCCTTTTGATAGTCTCCTGGTACCGGAGGATGTGTTGTAGAGCCTGCTCACTCTTGTCGTCAAGAACATCTTTTTCCCTTGCCAGAATCCCTTCGTTCTCCCCGGTAAAGATAGCATCAGTGCGGGTTGTGGGAGCTAGCAGTTCTGTTGGCATTACCGCTTCTGCTCCAAAGGTAAGTTGAAAGGGTGTCATACCGGTGGACCTCCTTGGGGTGGTCTGGTATGCCCATAAGACCCCCGGGAGTTGCATCACCCAATTGCCTTTTGCTTTATCTAGCCGCTTCTTGAGTGTATCCAAGACGACCCGGTTGGATGCATGTGCCTACCCGTTCCCCTGAGGATAGGACGGGGCTGAGAAGTTGTGTTTGATCCCCAAGGATTTGCAGAACAACCAGATGTTGTCGCAGTCGAACTGCTTTCCATTATCGGACACTAGCTCTTGAGGAATTCCGAATTTGCAGATTATGTCTTTCCACAAAAATCTTCTGACATCTGAGGCACATACCTCTACCAATGCTACTGCTTCAATCCATTTGGTGAAATAATCTGTAGCGACCAATAGGAATCTGACTGATTGTGGAGCTTTTGGAAGCGGTCCCACAATATCCAGTCCCCACTTGGAGAAGGGCCATCCACTCAGGATTGGATGTAGTTCATTTGTCGGGGCATGACCGACCGGGGAATGCTTCTGACATGGGAGGCATGCTTGTGTGAACTTCTTCACGTCTGTCATCATGTGCGGCCACCAGTATCCTTGGATCATTGTCTTCTGTGCTAGATTTCTGCTCCCGGAATGGTTGCTGCAGATCCCAGCATGGATCTCTTTCAGTATGACCAGGCCTTGTTCTGGAGTAAGGCACTTGAACAAGACCCCGGAGCCATGGCTCTTCATGTATAGCCTGTGTGACTCCCGGTGCGGTATGACAGTGAATTTCCAAGCATCCCTCTTGACTTTGGCTGACAGCTTTGGATCTTCAGGGAGCAAACGGTGGACAAGGAAGTTGATGTATGGCTTCCTCCAGTCTTGGCTGTTGCTAGACTGCAACTCGGCGTCAATTCTGTCTACTTCAGAATTCAAATTGTCTAGAATGTCTTCAATTGGTTCCTTCGTCGGGAGTTCCAAATCGATGTGGACATGAGAGAGCGGTGGCTCTGACAGGTCCGGTTCGTCCAGCTCCGTTGAAGGTGGTTGTGCTTCTATCCGGCCTCTGGTGAGGCAAGGATTCCAGTCTTCGAGTTGCGATTCTGGTGGGTCCCGTGTCTAACCCTGTGATGGTTGACTCGGCTCGCCCTACGTGATGGGCTCGTTGCCGGACTGTGAAGCTTCTTCATTTCTTCTTCTTTTGTGTCCTCTGGTGGTTACCATGAGAACTTCCTTCCAATGTTCGCACTCCAGGAGATAGACCTCCGGTAGCGGCATGTCTGGATCTTTGGGCCCGATACTCGGCTTTTTCTGGTATCCGATTGATAGCTGCCGGGGCTCTGTAGTGCTGATAGAAGAAGAAAGATATGCCAGGGCATCTGCGTGCCTGACGTCTATCCTTGGTCGTTGCTCTACCGTGATGAATTCGAACTTCCCTTCCATGGAATGGACGATATCAAGATATTTTGCCATCCGGTCGTCCTTGGCCTGGAAAGATCCGACGAACTGGTTCGCCACTAGCTTTGAATCTGTCTTGATCATGACTCTCCGCGCCCCCAGTTGGAGTGTTGTTTGGAGACCATATATAAGAGCTTCGTACTCAGCTTCGTTGTTCGAAGCTGTGAATCCCAATCTGACAGATTTTTCTGTCTTCTGTCTATCTGGGCTGATCAAGAGACAACCTATGCCGGACCCTGTACAGTTACTGGATCCGTCAGTATAGATTGTCCATGTTTCACTGTCTCCTACAGCCGGAGACTCCTGTGACTGGGGGGGCATCATTCGCCCCCAGTGTATCCTCCTCTAATTCTGGATTGACCGGGATACCCTCGATGGGAAAGTCTGCCATCAAAGAGGCTATTGCATGTCCTTTCTCCGCGGTTCTAGGTTCATACCGGATGTGGTATGCGCTGAGGTAGCTGGACCATTCGATTAGTTGATTAGACTCTTCCTGCTTCCCAAGAGCTTTCCTGAGTGGGAACTCTGTATAGACTTTGACCGCTCTTCCTTGGAAATAAGGCTTTAGCCTCCTGGCTGCATGTACCAATGCCAGAGCTATCTTTTCGCTTTTTAAATATCTTGTCTCAGCTCCCTGTAGTACTTTGCTGATGAAGTAGACTGGTTTCTCCTTCGGTTCTTCCACAAATATGACCGCACTGACTGCTATATCGGATGCAGCCAGATAGAAGCCGACTAGTTGCCTGGTCTGTGGTGCTGTGAGGATCGGAGGCTGAGTGAGATATGCTTTGATATCATCAAAGGTTTGCTGACAAGTAGGATTCCATTCCGCATTAGCTTTGATTGCGTTGAAGAATGGCTTGCACCGGTCCGAGTACCAGGAGATGAACCTGTTGAGAACGGCTAACCTCCCGGTTAGCCTCTGGAATTCTTTTACTGTCTTTGGGGCGGGCATCTCCAGGACTGCCCGGATCTGATCTGGATTGGCTTCTATGCCCCGGTTGGTCATGAGAAAGCCAAGGAACTTGTCGGAAGAAAGACCAAAAGAACATTTGGCTGGATTCAGCTTCATGTTGTACCGCGTTAGGATGTCGAATGTCTGCTGCAAATCTCGCAAGTGATTGTCTTTCTCCCTGGTTTTGACCACCATGTCGTCTATGTAGACTTCCATGGCCCGGCCTATGAGCTCGTTGAAGATGGTGTTGACCAGCTTCTGATATGTCGCTCCGGCATTCTTCAGACCGAATGGCATCACACGGTAGCAGTAAAGCCCCCGATCGGTGATGAATGCGGTGTGTTCCTGATCTTCTTCATGAAGTGGAATCTGGTTGTAACCGGAGTAGGCGTCCAAGAAAGACAATCTTTGATAGCCGGCGGTGGCGTCTACCATGTCCGTGATCCTAGGGAGTGGATATGGGTGCACATGACATGCTTTGTTAAGATTAGTAAAATCGATGCATACTCGAATCTTACCATTCTTCTTCGGGACGGCCACGAAGTTGGAAACCCAGGTAGGGTAGATGACCGGCTTGATGAAGTTGACTGAGAGTAGCCGATCGACTTCTTCGTTGACCGCCAGTTTCCGCTCCGGTGCCATTCGCCTTGGTTTCTGTTTGACCGGTTTGTACTGAGGATCAATGTCTAGCTTATGGCAGGCGACCGCAGGGTCTATTCCTGGCATCTCGTTGACACTCCACGCGAAGACGTGGTGATTCCGCCGGAGCAGAGTGATCATGAAATCCTTTTCTGCCTCCGGTAGACCGGAAGAGATGTAAGTCGTCTTGTGGGACTCCAATCCCACAATAACTTCCTCCAGTTCGTCGACCGTTGGTAATACCCCGGCTTTTGCGTCTAGCTTTCCCTTGGCAGACTTGCCGGGAGTTGGTTGTTATTGATGAGAGTCTGTCAGGAAGATAGTGTTCCCCTTGGTTTCGGAGATGGACTTTCCTTTGACAACATCGAGATGGCACTTGAATGCCGTCCCTTGGTCTCCCTTGACTTTGCAGACTCCGTTGCGAGTCGGGAATTTGAGGCTCTGGTGGAAGGTGGCCACTATGGCTTTCATCTGATGAATCTAGTCATTTCCCTGAATAACGTTGTAGTAAGAGGGGGAGTCGACTAGCAGGAAGTCTATCCCGACGGTGTTGAACCCCACTGTGATTGGTAGGTGGACTCACCCGGAGGACTGTGCTGGCTCCCCGTTGAATCCATAGATAGAAGTCTCATCAGATTCGATGAGACCCTTAGATAGCTCCATAGCTTTGTAGGCGCATGAGAACATAATACTGGAGGTGCTGTCGGCATCGACCATAGCTCGCCGGACCCGGTAGACTCCAATCCATGCTGTGATGAGTAGGGCATCATTGTGGGGATAATGCACGCCCCTCTCGTCTTCTTCGGTGAATGTCAAACCTCTGGGGACAATGGACTCAGTGTTCGTCCCTTCGTTGAAGTTGAGTTGTCCAACTACATGGACATGCCCTATCCACCGGAGCTTTTCCCGAGCACAATTCTTCCTTTCTGTCATAGAAGAACCGGGTGTATGTACATGGCAGACATATAGAATTCGATCTCCAGTTTTCACCTGTTCGATTGCTCCGGTCTGTACCATGTCAGGGATGAGGCCGGCGTCGACCAGGCGCTGCATTTCATACTTCAATGACCTGCAGTTCTTCAGCTCGTGACCGTAGTCATTATGATGATCACACTTCTTGAACTTATCTCTTCTGCCCTCCGGGTCTGCCAGAAAGGAGGCAGGTTTGTTGAGCAGCCCTCTGTTCTTGATCTTTTTGAATACTTCCTCGAGAGGGAATCTCAAGGGAGTGAACTCCCTTTCCTTGCGTTAACCCCAGGTAGGCTTCTCTGACCGGCGGTCGGGTTGCCGGGCCGGCGCTTTCCCCTTCCTGTCCGTGTTCCTGTCAGGGGTTTTTACTTATTTGCGATCCCTGCCGGAGCTTTCTTCCTTTGCCTTCTGCGGTTTCTCAGAGGTTTGGCCTCCGACAAGCCTCTTTCTTCTTGTTTTCAGGTCGTCCTCCTCCTGAGTATACCTTTCCACTTTCTCGAGCAAGGCTGAAACAGAGGAGGGTGGCTTCCTCGCCAGTGACCGATACAATTCCTCATGGTTGTTATTCAAGGCATACTTAAAAGCTTGAATAACGACGCTGTCAGATGCGTCCTGTACCTCAGATAGTAGGGTTCGGAACCTCCGGGCGAAATTCCTAAGTGTTTCACTCTGGTCCATCTGTAGGGAGAACAGGACTTCAGCTCCTTTCTTGGTCTTCACATTGAACCGGTACTTCTCTTCGAACAACTCAGCCAGTTGTACGAATGTGCGGACGGATGCGGGTGCCAGATTGTGATACCACGTCTGTGTCTCGCCTTTGAGTGAAACAACAAACATTTAGCTTGTCATCATGGTCCCAGATGGCCATAGTGCTTTTGTAGTTCATAACATGCTGAATCGGACAATCGTTTGTCTCGTCATGCTGTTCGAAGGGCGGTTGCTTGAAGCTGGCCGGGACCATATGACTCCTGACCTCTTCTGCTAAAGGTGATACGGCTAACCTTGAAAGATTAAGCTTTCTGACTCGCTCATCCCGATTGGCTTTGTTGGATACAACAAGATCGATTATCTCTTACAGCTTGAGTTGATTCATCTGTTCCACATTCAGCTCCAGTTGTTGCTGATGAATGTGGACCCTTTGAGGGCTCTTTGTTCTCTGACCGTGGCGTGCCAGGGGAGTACTCTGGTGCCTTCTCCGGCGCAGTCTCCCTGGAGGAGTGGCTTCTTCGACAGATCTGTTGCTGGCAATCCTGCGGCCATCACGCAGCCCGGGTGTTCTTGCGCGTCCGTGGCGATGTCTCTGAACTGGAGAGATAGACATCTTATCTCTCCCTGGTGCTAGCCTGTCCCAGACAGGACGGGGACCATGGCTATGAGGGGTAAGACTCCGGTCACTGCTTGACCGTGGCTTTATATTCTTCTGAGGAGATGGACTCGAAGACAAGGTTGAAGATGACTGGCTATCTCCAGCCCTGGTTCTCTTCTTTCTCCTTAATTCTGCATTTTCCCTGGTCAGCCACTTGATGATTGCGGTTGGGGACTCGACCGCTGGTCCTTTTCCCTTTTGTTGCTCAGTATAACCTCCTCCGGTTGTCAGAGGAGAGATTCTTTGGACTCTTCTTGTAGCGGCTGCCCTGGAAGGTTCAGGATCTTGTGAAGCTGGTATCCTGACGGTGCGGTTGACCGCATTAGGATCACCAGGATTGTTAGTGATTTGCACCACTAAGTTCTCTGCCTCCGGCTGTCCACTTTCAGAGTGTTGCGACCCTGATCGTGGCCCTCACTCCCGAGAACTGATTCTTGATTCACCGGTTCTGTTGCTTCAAGAACCGGAGACAGAGGAGAAAGCTTCTCTGTCGGACTTTCAGTAACTTGACTCATTCCATTGTTGGAACGAGTTGGGCGTCTCTTACTTCCAGCCATTGCTGTAGTAACTCCGGTATGACTGGAATGAGATTCCTTGCTAGGCCCTGGAACTGATGTGAGATTCAGCCCCACGGTGGGCGCCAAAGAGTATGGGTGCAAAACTTTGATCCACAAACTCGAGATATGTATATATTAATCGTACAGTTACAATGAAAGCCTTGTATAGACAGAGATAGGATGGGGGGTATACAATGAGACTGGACCTGATCGGGATCAGGCTGCCTACGTATCCAAGATGATGAACTTGGAATCAAGTCTCTGCTTCCACTAAGCTCTAATGGAGTTGCTCAGTGAAAGACTCGTCCTTCAGGAGGTTTAGAACTCCTGTATTTGTAGTAGGCCGGAGGAGGCTGGCTCAACCACCCCTCCGGTTTTGACTCCACGAACTCGGGTTGTTCAACTGTGAAGATGCTTTCCGTGGAGATAGCTTACATGCTACCGAGCGATTATCTCCTTGGTTTGAATCCCCTTTGACCAGGATGACTGCCACATGGCATCCTCTGATAGGTCCTGGTTCAACCTGGGTTTCCTTTATCTTCTCCAGCGGGCTAGAACCATGGGTTCTGTTGGCCTGGAATCTCGCTGGACTTATCCAGTTGGTTGGGGCTTGGATTGACCAAGCCTGAAAGCAAAGCCTTGGGTTTGACTCCTCTGACCGGAGGCCCAATCTACACTGCATACTCCCTGACCAGGTCCTCTGAACTTATGTGCTAAGCATTTGGATGAGCCCTGTCGCTGCTGGACCTTACTAGGCCGGACCTGGCTTACTTGATTGAGGTGGGCTTGGTTGATGTATGGGAGCCCACGGTTCAACTTCTTATACAGTAACTGGGGCTCCACCCATTGATAGTGGACTATCCGGTTAGTCAAGGTCCATAGAGCGTATGCGGATCTCTTGAAATCGGGTTGGCCCCTACCCGATCGCCCAGGCTTGGCTGGCTACTGCTCTAGTGCTCCCGGTTTAACTTCTTATACAGCCATCGGTGACACCTGTCGAGTTTTTTACCTAGGGTACATACAATGACCTTCAGTGGCACATAACAACCATGTTGTTACGCTTTGTTGGTCTTGGCATTTATTGTGCCACAGATGTCAGTAAGTTTGCCTTCGCAGCCTCTCGATGCCAAACTTAGGAGCTCCAGGACCACATACTCCGAGGGTGTGCTACTACACACATGGATGATGCTTTTGATAGTGCAGTTGTTGAGCTACAACTTTCTCTCCCTGATTTCGACCTTAGTATTCTAGCCTCAAGGCTACCCCCTAAACCCCAACACACACCGGGGAAAACTTACTATAGGAAGATTGCTACTGGTATTGACAGGGATTTTGATTTGTCTGCTCACTAGAGGGCTGTGATAGAATGCTTACAGACCAACCATGACAAGGACTTCCTTATTGTTATTCCTATGGAAGGGTTAGGACAACGCATGACGGCAGTAGAGTACCGTGCTATTCTCCGGTACTGTCTCATGATCTCGTTATTTACATATGGGGATTTATGTCTTGTATGTAAGAAGAGCCGACTGGACGCCTTTGGGGACCATACTGTACACTGTAAGTATTACCCCGGTTTTAAATACAGGGACAATCATGTGCGTGATATATTGTATGATGTGGTATGGCGAGCAGGAATGCAGGTTAAGAAAGAGGCTCCGGTCAATTTTTTTACAGACCCGTCAAAAGACAGATTAACACTACTACGCCCAACTGATGTTTTGATATACAGTTGATTAGAAGAGAAACATGCATGTGTTGACATCACATGGGTATATCCGATGGTCGGGTTTGGTAATGGAAATTTCGAAGTGGGCCAGGCAGTCATTCATGCAGCTGCAGCTAAAGTACAAAACACACGATGGAACATGTGTAGCGAACCAACATTGTTTCATTCTTTTGTTTTTGACACTTTTGGGTTTCTACACTAAAAGCAATTAAACTTCTTATGCGGGTACAAAAAGTGATGAATAGCAATGTCATAACGGTGGGTTCCAATGAATATGTATTTCGTAGGATTGGTTTTGCTATTCAAAAAGAGCTTGCAACGCAGTTTGTAGCGCGCTTGTCCTCCTCTACTTTTGTGAGCTTATTAATAAAATAATTTTTCTTAAAAAAATAAAAAATAAAAAATCTGCCTATTCTCTTTTTCATTTTTCTTTTCTTCTCATAATCTCATCCTCCTTGGTGAACTCCTCCTTTCTTCTCATTCTCACTCACAACCTAAAGTTGGTCTTCACTGCCGGCTGTTCGGATTTAAGCAGGTTCATTATACTTGGGGTTAGTCCAAAAACTGTGTTAGTCTGTCTGTCTTGTTCGTCCTTGCTCTCTCTTTCTGTTTCTCCTTCCCCATGACCCATCTCCATCTCCATCTCCATCTCCATCTCTTTCTGTCGCCACTGGTTCTATACTCTACTCTGATGGCACGTAATATATCTGTCTGTTGACTGTTGACTGTTGACTGTTGACTATTGACTGTTGAGTTCCCTTTTATTCAGAAAAAGGAGATAAACAGATTTTGTGAATTGTGATATGGAGTGTTGGATAATTGGGCCTAGACTGGGCTTGGACCGTAATAATATCCAGTATGTAGTAGTATAATCCGATTTTCAATATAGTTTAGCTGTTTGGGTCGGACTTGTTCTTCTTCTTATTCTTGAGAAAAGTTTTCCACTCGTATCGTAGTCTCGTAGACTTGTATTGAAAAACATTCCTCTCGTTCTCATCTCTTTGTTTCTTTGTCTTCAACTTGAGCAGCTTGAGAGAAAGAGAGAGAGTTAAAAGTTAAAACTTCAAACAAACAAAGCTAGGTATCGAAATCGAATTCTCTTTATTCTTCTTATAATAGATAGATAGATAGATAGATAGATAGATCTCTAAATTGATTTCTTCTTAATCGAATTCTACAATCATCCATTCATCTTCATCTTGTTGTTTTTGTTATTGTTGGATCGCAGCAGATACAGAGAGTTACAGACAAATTAAAGAAAAGAAGGAAGGATGTGGGCAGCATCTTGTTTGGCTTCATGTTGTGCAGCATGCGCATGTGAAGCTTGTCGTTCTGTTGCTGGGAGTATTAGTCGTCGTTCTGCACGAATTGCTTATTGCGGTCTTTTCGCTTTGTCTCTAATCGTTTCATGGATTCTTAGAGAGGTTGCTGCACCTCTTTTGGAGAAAATCCCATGTAACAATCAATCACTTTCCCCTTCCAATTTCATAATTTTCAGTCTTGATCATCATGCCCTAATTCCTTCCCTCCATGGCATTTTATTTATTATTTTAATCTCAATTGTAGGACTAGATTCTGATGATGGACAAATTGTTGATTACAAATTTACCATGATATGGATTTATATGGAATTTTATTTGTTATCTTCATTATGTTCAAGCAGATGGCATTTGCTCGACACTCGTCTTTTAAATTAACATAAGCTGATAAGCAGTAAACGAAATATTGATTATTGAATTTGCGTCTTCTTTGAAAGCGAGACATGAATTTTAACCATAGTAGAATAAATTTATGAAATGCATCCTTGTAACAGAATTGGCTTATTTTGGCTCAAAATATGTTTCTTAATTTCCAGTATGTCTTTGTTAAAAATAGATAGATCATTTGCAGGAGATGTGTGATAAGTTTTATATAACATGCTTGGTTTATTGTCATGTTTCTTAAGAGGATACATGGTGTGTATGACCCAACAAAGAGTCATTGGTGTTTTCAACAGGAAATGGTATCTTTGAGTCACTTAAATGTCATCCTTTAAATTACTAACTTACCTTTTCTATTAAGTATCTTCTTAATTCACAGCTTATGTTGATAATAAAACAAAAACACCAAATGTCATTGCAAAGCTTCGTGCTTCGAACACCAGTTCATAGATTGTATAAATACGTTGTGATTAAAGGTTAGGCGAAAACACTCTCATTTTTCACTGTTGACTACATTGGCTTGGAACACCAGTTCTCTCATTGTATGTGTATAGATATAAATACTTCGATATAACAATATTATTACATCCTGTATCAGATTTCCGGAAGCATACTTACCTAATATGTAAAATACGATTTTACTTAAACATGTCCTAATTTTTTTTTCGTAGGGATTAATCACTTTCAGCATACTCCCAATAGGGAGTGGTTTGAAACTGATGCGGTGTTACGTGTGAGCTTGGGGAATTTCTTGTTCTTTACCATATTAGCTCTTATAATGGTTGGAGTCAAGAATCAAAAAGATCCCCGTGACCGTTTGCACCATGGTGGATGGATGATGAAAATTGTGTGCTGGTGTCTGCTTGTCATTTTGATGTTTTTCCTTCCTAATGGGATCGTCAGCTTCTACGGTGAGGAATTTTTTTATTAGATGTTGTTCGAGAATATGTTTTATGGATTTCATTGGTGAAGAACGAGTCATATTTTAGCGAATTGTGTTTTCTTCCCTCGACTCATCTCATTCCCTAATACATTCTCTAGATACTGGACATTTTACTCAATATAGCTTTAATTTGTTTTACTTACTATCATTATGTGAAAGAAATTGCCGTCTTGTATCAGTGCCTAGTTTATTTGAATAAGCTTTACTTATACAGTTATATTTATACTAGACATCTAGGGTAATATTTCTTTCTGGTGTAAGCTGTAAGCACTGGATTGTTGTTCGAGAAATTCATATCCTCGTGGAAAACTTGATGTGTAGCTTTTACGCTTATCTTCTATTGGTGGCAGAGATGCTAAAGGAAAGAAAATAAAAATACGCAGACGAAGTACCTATTGTCTGTAAGACAACTACCTTTTCGTTACTATGAGAGGTGTTTATTCAGCTGAGATAGGAAATTCGTAGGCGTTTAACCCCTTGGCTTGTAGTAGTTGAGGCATTGTTGTTGGGCTTGTATGCCACAAACTATAAACTCTTATGATATAGGTAAATATCGTGACACAATTTCATCTCATTGACTTCTTCAAGAAAGGATGAGATTCAGTCGTGGGACTAGTCTACAATTTGATTCGAGGATGGAAAAAATCCTCGAACACGCTTATCAGGGGTTTCTAGATTTAAGAGAGAAACAAAGTGTCTGCAAGAAGGATCAACTCAAACACGCTTATCAGGGTAGAGTTTGAAGTTAATTCTTTGCAAGCGGGTATTACCAGATACATACTGTGTTAACACACATCAGTCAATGATTGGGTATATGTATGTAATAGAATGCGTATATATTGTGTTAGAGAATATTTTTTCATCCATTGTTAAGATGCTGTATTGTGAGGTTGTGTTAAATGTACCTCTTACTAGTTTTTGTTTCGCTGTAAACTGTAAAGTCATCATTTCTAATATACTGGCACTCTTTTGGACCCTTGTAGTGATCTTTCTTTAAATTTTTTGACATTCATTCCCTCATCTTCTTTTGCCAATTTCATATGTTAGAGAAATTTTTCACTGTTTCAATTGCTTATAGATGTAGTTTGCAACAAAGCCAGAAATTCTCTTTTTGGTTGAATTTTCCACAAATTTAGGTTATGCTCTAAAGTCTTGTTCATTTAAAGATGGATTATAGCTGACTATAGTTTCTACAATGCAGAGTCAATGTCTAAATTTGGCTCAGGATTGTTTCTTCTTGTTCAAGTTGTTCTCTTGTTGGATTTTGTTCACGCATGGAATGATCAATGGGTTAAAAAGGATGAGCAGTTCTGGTATGTGGACACTTTTTGAACTCTTAAATCTCATCATAGAGAAAATTCTATGCTTTCTTCAGTTTTTCTTTTGAAACTTGCACAGGAGACCAATGAAGCGTTACTCATCTCATATTTAATATTTAGCAACATGATGTTAAATATTTATTGTCAAAGTTTGTACTTGCTTGAATACAGGTACATCGCATTGTTTGTCGTGTCGCTTGTGTGTTACATCGCAACATTTTGCTTCTCAGGGGTGCTCTTCCATTTCTTTACTCCATCTGGACAGGATTGTGGACTGAACACCTTCTTTATTGTTATGACTCTGATTTTTGTGTTTCTGTTTGCAATCGTCGCTCTGCATCCAACTGTAAGTTGTTATCTTGCATTTAATCGCTACATTTATATACATATAATAATGTGGATGCCGATGTTTTTGTTTACCATGTGGAATACGTGATCACCATAATTGGACCTTCCATATGCCAAATGCCTAGACCACATCATAAAGATAGCTTTTGTTAATCACTTGATGATATATTCTTTCTGCAATGAAATTTTATTGCAAGTTAAACTTAGCTTGTGATTTCTGGGAATCAACTTATTTGAGTTTTAAGGCACAAGTGGCTATCCATATACTCACTTATTAGGAATAACTTCTTCCTTCTTTAAATATGAGTAACAAATAAAATGTTTTGGATTGTCAGCATGGAATTACTGAAAATAAGTAAATAGAATAGTCCAGCATTTAATCGTTACATTTATATACATATAATAATTTGGATGCCGATGTTTTTGTTTACCATGTGGAATACATGATCAACATAATTGGACCTTCCATATGCCAAATACCTAGACCACATCATAAAGACAGCTTTTGTTAATCACTTGATGACATATTCTTTCTGCAATGATATTTTATTGCAAGTTAAACTTAGCTTGTGATTTCTGGGAATCAACTTATTTGAGCTTTAATGCACAAGTGGCTATCCATATACTCACTTTTTAGGAATAACTTCTTCCTTCTTTAAATATGAGTAACAAATAAAATGTTCTGGATTGTCAGCATGGATATTTTACTGAAAATAAGTAAATAGAATAGTCCAGTATTACTTGAAATGTTTGAAAAAAAGGAGAGCAAAACTAAGAAAAAACCTTCTGAGTAAACATCATTGAACCAAAGGAAAATGTTATATTGGGTAATACTATCTAACTAATTCGTCTTAAGGTGTCAACTAAAAGAAACCGTATACTCGTGATAGTTAGTGCCCTGAAAACAAATGTCTGTAGAGGAGACGCTTGTGTATTGTTTACTCTAATTGAACCATCTAACATACAGGTTTCTTGAGAGTTGTTCTGCCCTAATAAAATTACATTTGTATATCTTTTCCACCAAAGGTGCTAGGGTAATATCCCAAAAAAGCCTCATGTTTAGGTGCCTCTTCCCCAATAGGCCCTGACATGGGGTCATCTTCTCAAACAAGCCCTTTGACTATTTTATAATTTTTAGCCGGTCAAAATTACCCTTGTATTATATCCTCTAAAATCCACTTTTTATCTTCTAAAGTCGGTACAAGACAAAAAACTCAGAAAAAGACAAAAAACAGAAAAGGACAAAAAATAGTTGGTGTATAACTTTTTGGTTTTAACATTTGAAAATCTTATAACTTGTGATTTAGAAATCGAAAATCAACACGGTGTATATGGTTGGAAAGATCTCGATGAGATCTTTTAAACGAGATCCCACATGACTATAAAATTTTAAATTTAAAAAAATTAAAATTTAAAAAAAATTCAAAATTTCATATTGTTTTACTGAGAAGTTGGGTTTCGAAAAAAAAACTTCGTATGATTTCATAAGATTTTTCAAAATTACTCTAAAAATCTAAAAAAAAACACATTACTACCAAATTCAGGAGTTCTTACTTTTGTCCTCTAAAAAATGTTTTCTTATCTTCTAACACCAAAGCAATATCCTCTAAATTGTTGCTTGTTGTTCTGTAAATAACAAAGGCATGATATCTATTCCATATTATTAATATATGTGGATTGTAGTCTGTAATTTGATGCATGAGTTCAATGTCTCGACTGAGGACAAAACCCTTATAGTACAGACAAAAAGAAAATTGTATTGTCATGCAAAAGTTCATAAAAACGTTTAATGTACAGTTAACTTCACAAAAGACTATATAGTTTTTTTAGGTTACAACCCAAAGCATAAGAAACAAGAGAGCATAACCCAGTGTAAACATAAATCCCTCATTTTGCCTAGTGTAATGCCACGAAGTTCATTAAATTTGTACTTCATTCTTCCTTCTTATCCCCTACACCAAAACAATATAATATCTCATATCTCTAACCATTATTATTTTTATTTTTTTGGCAAACGAGGTTGAAGGCACCCCTTACCTCTTTAAATTACGTGAAGAAACATATATCAAACAATCAGTTGCTGGCGTGTTTCGAACCAACGACCTCTCCACTTTGTGAGATGGATGCAATCGTTGAGTCACAAACTCGTACTTTCTAACCATCATTGAAACTGATAATCTCCATTTGTTTAAACACTCATGCATTCTTATTTTTCCACAAAATCCAAGTAATATGTATGGAACCATGACTAATATACTTTGATAACCAGCTTTAATCCACCTCTCAACACTTTTCAATATATAATGTGATTTAGTAAAATTGCATGTTAAGTGGATACAATAGCTTGTTTAGAGGATAAAACTATATTGTTTAGTGAACAACAATCAATGTTTTAGCGGACAAAACCCTTACAGTATATAGCGAAAAAATTATCGAAATAATATATTTTTTTTTTCATACTCATGTGAGATCTTGTTAGATAGATCTCGTCGAGATCTTTCCAACCATATACATCATATTGATTTTTAATTTCTTAATCAAAAGATATATAAGTTACAAATAATATAGCAAAAAAAAAATTTAATTAATATTAAAAAATTATGTTTTTGTCTCTTTCTATTTGTCTTATATTCTAATTTTTCTCTTTTGTCTTTAGTACAAAGGGTACTGTAGTAAAACAAAATAAAAGAAAGTGGGGTAAGGGCTTGTTTGAGAAGATGACCTCATGTCAGGGCCTATTGGGGAAGAGGCACCTAAACATGGGGCTTTTTTAGGATATTACCCAAGGTGCTAAGGTCCACTGACATTGAGAGTTTTTCTTTCCTGTCCTTGTCAAATTATGTTTGTATGATTGCCACCAAAGGTTGCAAGGTCCACGACATGGAATATTGATCCACTTTTACTACCAACCTCATTATTTTAATGATAATTGAAAACTATCATTTTTACTGATTTCAGACTTCTGCAGTTAGATATTAACCTGTAGTTAAGGGGATATTATCTCACACTAATATTGATTGAGAAATACAGGTCAGTGGCAGTCTGTTACCGGCTTCAGTTATATCTTTGTATTGCACATATCTATGCTATAGCGGACTTGCCAGTGAGCCCAGGGACTATGAATGTAATGGCCTCCACAATCATTCAAAAGCCATATCCACTGGTACACTCACCTTGGGGTTAGTTACTACAGTCCTCTCTGTTGTCTATTCTGCTGTTCGTGCTGGTTCTTCTACGACTCTTCTCTCGCCTCCAAGTTCACCTCGTGCAGGCAAGTGTTTCTCTTAGATAGTTACACAAGTCATAAATCTTGATAAGCAACTGACAGATTAGTTTTCTTGGTGTAGGTGCGGAGAAGCCTTTGCTTCCCTTTCAGAAGACGGATGAAGTGGAGGACAAGAAGGATGAAAAGTCTAGGACGGTTACATACTCTTATTCGTTCTTCCACTTGATCTTCTCTCTTGCCAGTATGTATTCGGCAATGGTCCTAACAGGATGGTCAACCTCCGTTGGGGAGAGTGGAAAGCTGGTTGACGTGGGATGGCCTTCTGTGTGGGTTCGCGTAATAACAGGATGGGCAACTGCAATTCTTTATATCTGGTCTTTGGTTGCACCTGTTTTGTTTCCAGAGAGGGAGTTCTGACAAACTTTGTAGTGATTGCAAACTGGATGTATATTCTGGTACTCTACTGTGTGGTCGTGTGCACCAAACTTGTCAACTTGCATAATTTGTAATAATACGTCTGTCTGATAAAACCCCAGCTTCCCAGGTTGGACTGTTCCTAACACTTTTCTCATGAATTGTGAGGCAGTAGATTGCCTGCAGTTTGGTCGTATATATATGATATAGAATGATTTGTGTGAGTTGTGTATCTGGATAAGATTGGTTTAGTAATAGCCTAAGTGGCCATATATGATTGTTTCTGGATAAATTTTCTCACTTCATATGACATTGTTTTGTATGATACTCCGTATATTCCTCCAGTCAGACCATTCCTGGTCCTTCAAATCTTGCTTGCTTGGTAATGGGAATGGCTGCTCATTCTGCTGGATATCACTGGATCTTGGGTACAATTCATACTACAGGTCTTTGAGTTGAGCTATTTTGCTAACCATTTTTCAGGGATATATCTTGGCCAAAAATGCAGTATCTATCTCATTCCAAATCTCAGGCAGGCAAAAAAATCTCTTAGGCCTTACGCCTTCGCCACCACCTTGTGAACAACTCAGGGATCGTGCATCTAAAAAAAAATATTTGTATGCTTCAGTGTCACTGATCAAAGTCCCACCATCCAGTACATGCTGGGAGGTCTGCTTACGTTCAGATTCAATATGTAGCACTCTGGGAGGTAGGATCGAGGCTACTAGAATGGGACGCTAATGGATACCTGCAACTGATCAAACTATTGAACGCACAGGATGATCGCTGGACACTGTTTACCAAAGAATTAATTATTGAACATGGCAACTTTTTTATGACATAATGGGATTTATCAAATTACCACATAATGGGGGTTTTATGAGACAGTGCAAAAAAAGCAAATTTTTACCCATCTATAGTTAGAGCGGTCCCTCCCAAGTTTACTCTTTGATTTGAATGGTCTCACACCTATTTTAGCTTAAACCCTATTGGTCCCCCACTTAAACCTTCATAAAAATGAGATAATCATAAATGGTCCCTATTAAGTTTATTAGAGAAAGGTATAAAATTTTTGCACTTTTGAAATAACACCAAACTTTTACATAAATTTTGTTCATAAAACTAATTATCAAGAGTTTCAAATATATTAAATTAGGCTAAATTTCATGCAAATTTTTGCGGGGTAACCAAGCAGGGCCATAATAAAAAGAAAATTGGTTTGAAATGATTTTCTACAACTAGTTTAAGTCTTAAAGATTTCAGTGGTCAAAGCAGCTAACAAGACAAGCATAGTCATAAGACCAGCCTCGTTTGGTGCTACCATTGGGAGACAAATGAAGCACAGCCATAAACTTAAAGGTGAGAAGATCTTATTATCAACAAGGATGCCTTATGCTTGTACACAGCACCGTACACATCTGCTAAAAACTGTTGGAGTGCTGTCAATTCTTAAACAAAATGTTTGAAAACAAAACTTTTAAGAATAGAACATAGTTGAAATCCAACCCATGAGGAACAAGAGGGTGTAGGAAAAGAAAACATAGCAACCATCATTGCCAACGGCACTCTATTTTACACGCTTTTTAAATTGACCAAGTATGAAACCAAAATCCAGTTCAAGTTCAACTATTCAGTGATCCATAAAACAAAGTAGATAGAACATGATATTTTATTCAAGAATTGAAGCTTAAAAAAAAAAAAAAAAAATGAAGAGCTTGACCGAAACATAGATCCTCCCAAATTATCTAAAGAAAAGTTTGTCCTACTTTGAGGAAGACCTATTCCAGTTTCAATTTCAAGTTGGTAGCAATTAGAATTATATGCTATAAAGAAAAAAGATCAGCTACATGCATTTTTTGAATAACACTGAACATAGTTTGGAATTTTTTTGACAAGTTTTCTTGAGGAAGCTTAATAAACTGCTTCATTGTGTCGTGTATCAAAAAAGTAAGATCTAAAACCTGTGGAGATCTTGAATACAGCGTGAATTCGTCCAAGTGGATAGAATATCCCTGTGCGCAAAAAATTTCAACTAAAGAACTGAAAACGGATTTAACCAACTGAATGGGTCTTTAATTTTTATTGAAGATGACTCACCATAAATCAGAATTTTTTTTTTTTTTATACATTGTATATTTTTCCCATAGGAGATAGGAACCTGTCATCCATGGAGTCTCACTGCCAAAACTTTGTTTAAGGAGCAAGGTAATCTTGTCCGACCAAGAGCCACATGCATCCCTACCAAAAGCATACCCTACCGAGTTTTGAATAAGCTTGATGGTACCTGCATGAAATGAATCATTTGTGTACTGGTTTTTAGCCGAACTGATATCATAAAAGTTTCTGATACATATGGCCACATTTTACCTGGTTGACCATACTATAGCAACGGGTCCACCTTTTTCAGTAATATTGTTAAAATAAAAATGGCATGGTATTCATATCATTTTAGGGTATTATTAGAAACTTATAAGGTTTATGTGGAGCACAAATTAAAAATGAGACAGAAAAAAAAATGAATATCCATAAATAGAGATCTGATTTGCATGATGTGGATAAAAAATATGTTGTACTGTCAAATAAAAATGGCATGGTATTCATATCATTTTAGGGTATTATTAGGAACGTTACATATTGAGCACAAATTAAAAATGAGAGAAAAAAAAAATGAATATCCATAAATAGAGATCTAATTTACATGATGTGGATAAAAAATATGTTGTACTCTCCACAATTTGTTTGTCTTGGCCATAGTGAGAAGGTAAGGCTTTAAATGCATTAGATTGCACTGCAGATGCAGGACTTTTAAACATATTATTATGTTTGCTTAAAGATAGAATTTTGAAGTTAAACCAATAAATATACCAAAATTCAGACAATAACAACTTAACAATGGTATTAACAAGAGTCAAGTAGGTCATGTTCGCTGTGGATATCCTTTCTTATCAAGGTTGAATTTGAATAGTGTCATAGACACCTATCGCAATATAACAATTCCAAACTAAAAGCCAAGTCTTATTTGCCTATTCTTTTGTTGAGTTTGGCTTTGTTGCACACACTCAAAAAGTGTGTATGCTAACCTCCCACCAGATGAGTCCATGTGTCATTTAAATTTTTTTAAGAAATTTTTTTACGCCTCACTAGGGTTAACAGCACCCAACGTTTAGGTGTTTTTGATTTAAAAAAAAAAAAAAAAAAAAAAAAAAATTTACAAAAGCCACGTGTACTCATCTGGTGGGAGGTTAGCATACACACTCTTTTAAGTGTGTGCAACAAAGCCACACTCTCTTTTGTTTCTTTCTGAGACATTGATGTAGGAAATCATACCTACACCAATTTGGTAGTGATTGCCTTTCGGAAACTACAAATTTGGCCAGAAGGCCTGTTCTGGTTTATTTTTGAGTGGAGTAAGTAAAACACGCCAATAATATCTACGATGTAGTCCTCCAGGTCCACCAGGTTTTTGTGAGAAGGTGATACACAGGAAAGCTTTAACGAGAAGTTGTTTGACTTCACTGCCATGTGATTTGGAGCGGGCTTTACAGTGGGACTGGTTAGTGCTGTGATTTGGCCAGTTAGATTTATTAGATCTCCAATCAACTCCCGTGAATTGATTAGACCACTAATCAGCTCCACCGACGAGGTCCAAGTGATGAAGAGACTAAACATGGCACATTGGAAGACTACAGCTATCCATGGAACAATTTACATTTGATTTTGACAACTTAGATGTCATACTCTAGTGTGAAGGTAAGAAGTACCACCAGGCTATTATGAGTAGACAATATAAGTATATTTTTACGTCTTGCCTAAGGAAATGCCTCACTCTGACATACCCCTTAAAAGCAAAAGGAGCAAGTATACCGTCTCATTCTTTCATTCAATGCAAAAGATGAAAATTTTAAAACATAGATTGCATAGCCTCTACCCAACCTTCCATGACAATATTGCAGATAATATAAAGAAATAAAAGTAAGAATTACCTTAACATGATGCGGCATGATCTTGACATCAAAAGGCACATGAAGCCACGCTTCAGGAGGATACAACAAGAAGTTCTCAGGCTTACTGGTGTAGACATCTGCATATTGATGGATGTTGTAAGCAAATGCCGACTCCTGACCTGTGTCCGTGAGGAAAGTAGCACCAAAAGAGCTGTTAAACATGTTCTTCATTGTGGACCGTGCAAGCTGCCTCTCCTCATTCAGTTCTTTCAAAAGTAAGTTACAAGCTTCTCCTCTCTGTTTGTTCGCCGCAGTGGCATGAAGTTTCCCAAGCAATTCTTGTATAATGTGAAATTTTGCCTGCATACACAAAAAAAGTGATAGGATATATATGTTCATTGCTCCAGATAATAAATGAGGACCAAGTCAGAAACCCTTACACTGTTTGAAATATGTGAAATCAACGAATATGCAGACATATCAAGATTAGTTAGTCTCCTAAACACATGTGAGATGAAGCCATTAACGCTAGCATTTTTCTTATTTTCTTTTAGGCACATAAATTACAAATTCATCAATGGTAGTTGAGGCTTGCCACCCAGCACCTAAGGAAGAAACCTGAGATACTAGTCACTAATAAATTTACCCATATTGAGCCACTGACATGTTTGACCCACCCACTGACATGTTTCCGTAGCCCACTGAGCCACTGACATGTTTGACCAACCCAAAAGTGATTTGTGGCCTCTGACCAGAGTATAAGTACATTTTTATGAAGTTTGCGGAACTTATTTTTCATGTGTCATCAGGTGTATCTCAGCAACAACAGGCTCAGTGGATACTCTTGGAATACATGGTAGATTGCTAAAATATGGTGGGCTTGCCTTTCAATACTGGCCATATAAATGCCATGATCAATAGCTAAACAACATATTCGGCTGTAGACTAATATTGTTACCAGTAGGACAGTGATTTCTCACCAAAAACAAAGTACAGTTTAGAATAAAAACAGCTCTGCATCTACTCTACAAATAATGTTTTGGTGCAGTATTCAAAAAGACAAATCCTAACAGTCTCATGCAAAAGTTCTGCTGATCAGCGTTGAGGAAAATCATTCAGGTGTTATCATTTATTAGCCAAGTGGCTATGGAGGTATGGAGACAAGTTATGATGCTATATAGGGTATGAGACACTTTGGGTAGTGGCCTAACAACATTGATGGACCTTCTGGCGGCAGCCATTAGAGATATAGAGAGGTATTGTGGGTTTGAAGGGTCTGGTTTTGGGTGTCTTTGTGCAACAAAAGGAGGGACATGTTTTTTTGACAAACTTGTACTTAGTAATGTGCTTAGACCAGTGTAGGTGTAGATGTCTTGTTTAACTAGGCGAGTCTGTCCCTCATCCATCCACATTCTAATTATATTTCTACTTAGCAGCAAATGCTATCATTAAAATACTTCAAAATATATGTATGGATGGAGACAACTGATAGAAGCTTACCTGGTGGAAACGGTAACTATCTTTGTTCTGTATTTGTATTTCATTCTGCATTGAGTTAAAAGAAATAAGAAAACATGTTGCACCAAGTGTGAAGAGTGTAAAAGTAAAAATATGAATGTCATAAAATAAAATGACAAAAGTGCTTTAAAAAAATATAGGATTATACCATAAACGAAAGACACACACACACACACATAATCAAACTACAAATTCATAAGCAATGCCACGACAAAGTACACAATAGCCTTTTTCCTCTCTGTTTACCCAATCACTATTTAAGATCGATCATTGACAGAAGAATTTGTGACGCCAAGGAATGCTGGCTGGAGCTTCCCATTGTGACACCAAGGAATGCTGGCCTTGGGCTGTGGGTGATTCATGTTAAAGAACATCTTATTGGTATTCCATACTCATGTAATTATAGTTCTAGTAACATGTAAGTGGAGATGTACTCCTTCCACAGTGCCCTTGTAAGGTTTTCTTTTTAGTGACCCCCTTTAATCTTAGGCTTATCCTGACTCTTGGGTGTTGCTCATGGTCATCTTGCAGATTATCCTGGAGATAAGTAACTTTGTTTCATAAGGTGAGGGAGATTTCATAATCCCCAAAATGATACCTTTCCTCATAAATGCTTAGAAGAAAGTAAATATAACTTGAATTGTCCACCAACCAACCACATATACGTAAGTTCTAAATACTACGGATAACAAAACCGCCAGGTACAATGCAGATAGATGTGCTGTTTGAAGTGACAGAAGAGGGAATTCAACACCTGCTTTTGGAGTGCGCTATGGCTAATTATATGTGGAGTCTGCCCATACCCCATAGTAATTTATCTTTGAATGGTGACCCTGTATTGCAGTTGCCAGATCACACTAAGCCATTATAGTAGACATGAATGCGTCATACTATACCAATGGAGGTGTACTAGTACAAGAAGGTTATTTTGGTGACGTTGAAGAGGTGGAAGTTGCAACCTCTCATCAGTTGAGTAAGCTGGTCTGGAGAGTACTGTTTCATGAGGTTCGATAGCTACTAAAAGTACAGTTTGGATTTGCATTTTTTTCCTGGCCGGTTGTGATGATGCCATACCAGACCTATTCATTGCTAACAGGTAGGAAATCATTGTACTGTAAACCGATGACGTAATACTTTTGTTGGGTTGGGAGTGATTTTTTGACACTTCGGCTGTGTTTGGTTCACGGAATTTGAAATCGGGGAAAATGGAGGGTAATATAGGAATACAGACTGATAGGGGAGAGATCGCGGGCGGAAAAGAAGGAGAATGGAGACGATGATTAAAGGAATTCTATGCGAAGTTAAATACTTGACATATCTGTCTCGCCGGTATTGGAAACTGGTTTCCATTTTTTAAATAAGGAAACCATATTCCTGTCTGCTACACTGTTGCCGGAATCTGCTTTCTTATTTTCTCTCTCAAATTATGTGTTTTCGCCTGATTTTCTCCTATTTTCCGGGAAAACGAAATACCTCAAACCAAACACAGCCTTTATAAAATATTTCTTATAATGTTATTGTCAAATCTCCAAAAAAGGGAAATCGATAATGTCATATTTATTCAAACATTCTTTTTTCACCAATATTTTATTAAACAAGCATCCTATAGGTAATATTATAATTTCAGACAGAATCAGTTGTTAGCTAAAGTTACATTTATAGTTTTTGAATGTTTCTTCCTTCTATAACTTGGCAGGCCAATTCAATGCTTTGTTATATGTTCCTAACACATGAAGCATGCGACAGTCAATCAGGCCAAGTCATTATAACATCCTTACATGGGTTCCAAAATTATAGATATTTAAGTGGCATGACTACCGATAAGATGTAAAATAGCATGTATTTTGACCACAGAGTTACTAAATAAAATGGCTCCCACCAACCCAACATACCTTAGTCTCTACATGGTGTTAGGTACTTGGGAATTAAGAATAAATCAAGGGAAACAAAAGTGACATAGATAAGAATGATGGGTAGCATACTTCTAGTTCATGAATGATAGCAGCAGTGCGCCAGCCAGCTTTCGAAGGTCCTCTTAGGTCACTGAACAGATGATCCCCAAAATAGATTACCTGGTGTATGAAACTCATGTTAAAGATGTTTAGATTAGTGTTAATTCAAAGATTATCTGTTTCTTGTGTTTTGCTTTTAAAAACAATAACCTTTTATAATTATATGAAAAGAATATGCAGGGAGGATGAAGACAATAGAAGTCCTCTCATTCTTCTGCAAGCTAAAAATACACATTAAGTTGTATGTTTTCAGTATTAATCCTACACCGGTGAATTATGCGATGGGAGAAGTTTTTCATTTAGGTTGGCCAAATCGAGGCTCACCCATGCCCAATACTATACGGCCCAAAGTTCCCTCCCATTTCTTGGTTCCTCCCAGTTATCTTTTATAATGCAAAAAAATATTTACTTGGTTTGATCAAGTAAATAACATGTAAGAAAGGGGGGCATACCTCAGGTCCATTCCACTTTGTAATTTCGAGGAACGATTTCAGGCATCCATGGTAATAGATTTCATTGGGCTGAAATTTGTCCACCTTTGAAAATGCTAGCCTGTCCTTTTCGACATCATAAAAGCTACAAACAGAAAGATGGGCAAACCAAATAATAAAGTATTAGATAGACGGTCACTCGTAGTTTTGGAACCGTCAAAAATTTAAAATGCTTAAGACTCTGGAAGTCTGGATTGTCTTATTCAGTCTAATCACATAAGCGTTTGACCAAAATTCAACAATACTTCCTAGTTACAAACTGAAACGACCCCAACATTTGCATGTAAGAAAAAACACCATCAAAGCTCTAGAGTAATATATTGTTCAATGCAACAGACAAATGGAACAAATTTCAAAATATAAGTATTCTATACTCACATGTAATGAAAGTTATATATTTTCATGCATAAACTTAAAAGGAACATGAAGAACATAGTAAGAAGTGGAAGACAACTACCGGAATGGATGCTCAGAAGTATAGAACTCAGGTTTATTGGCCTGAGCAATCACGACGTCAAAAAGATCTCTCCAAGAGTCTTTGCTTCCCATTGAATCCTATGGAACATTTCAACAAATATGATCAGAAGATTTCAAGGCGACAGTAAGGGAAAAATCAAAAAGTAATGATTTAAAACAAACTCTAGAGAGGGGAATTTAAGCATTATGTCAACAAACATTAGAAAATAGAATAAAAATGTACTCCTCCATCCCAAATTATAAGTACCTTATTCCGTTTTTGGTTGTCCCAAAATATATGTCCATTTTTATATTTGAATGTTCTTTTGTCTATACTACCCTTGCTTTGGAATTAGAGTAATTATTCTAATGAAATTGATTAGGCATTGTAATTGATATTAAATAAGGGTAAATTTGGAAGTATAGTTAGTAGACAAACAATAAATAATGTTCCCTTAATAAATAGAATATTCCAAAAGGTACTTATAATTTGGGATGGAGGGAGTAATAAGTAAAAAATAGAAAAAGCGACCACCAAAACTATGTGAGATATAGCTACAAGGAAGCTATATGTGTGTGGACGCGCTTTAAGTGAAAAGTGAGGCTAATTAGGCCCAAGGAATGACTTCTGGCACATTTGGGATAGACATTGGTGTAGGGTTTCCCTTGTTCTTCTCTGCCAGGGCTGAAGTGACAAGAATCAACCAACCATACCAAAGCACATCAAAATGGGGTGCACGGAACTGATGTTCAGAGCTTCCTTCCTCACACATCTATCAAGCTAGAAACTCGCCTCACTGCCTGTATATTAAGTAATTAGTTAATGAGTATAGTAATAAGTCAAGTGAAAGCTTCCAAGATGTAATGATTTCTCTTCTTCCTGTTGGAGTTTTGCAACATTTACATGATTTCATCATTATAATCTTCATCCATTCCAGTTTAGAGATGGATGAAATTTATTGCTTATTGGTGCCATAGTAAGGCAATTAATCAGGAATCTCGGATGATGAGCCCAGCAAACCCTCATATATACAACTTATTGAGTTATTGTGTCACCTTGTCCTGATTGCCAATTATTCTAAATCTGATTTAAACTGTGTAGTCTGTATCAATAAAGCCGTATGCCAAATTTCTACTATATGTTGAGCTTCGGTAATACGAAACCATTTTGTCTATAATTTGAGTTTTTCAGTCCTCAGTCCTATTATTACAAAGGGCAGAACACAGGAAGAAGAGCATGGAGACAATTTCACTATTTTCACCATCCATGTCAAACGAATTCAAAATAGTGGGTTGCATTTGAACGGGATAAAACATTTCTTGAGTTCTCTTCTTTTTACCTATGTCCTAACTCAAGGCTCAAAGAGTTTCAACCATTCTCATAAGACTTGAATAAAGAAAGGGAGAAAACATGGAACTAGACGGGAAGATCATTGAAGTTTACCTACAAGATAAGCAAGAACAAACAACGACAACAACAAATCCAAATTTGTACATCTTCTATACAAGATGAAACAAATCAGATCAAAGAGGCCAAGCCAATGAGAAAATAATTAATATTATATGGAAAAAGAAGAATCCCCGCAAGTAATCACCCCTACAGAAACAAAATTATCACTCACAAAACAAAATGAAATCGTGCGTATGAATAAAATGCTCAAACACCAATCAAGTCCTCAACCATATATCCATAATAATACGATCATTATTCATGGTCTTCACCCATTTTGTTTGCCTCCCTCAGAATTGCCTATATTCTCTCCAACCACACTCCCCATGCATAGAGACAGGAATACAGTGCCACAATCAATTACTTTCGGGTGATTACACCCTTGAGCACCACATTTCTGGGAAGTGTCGTGCTGGAATAGGATCATAACGAACCACAAGATCTTTTAGGAAAAGAGAAATTCTGAGGGAAGCAGGAAAACAAAGGAAAACCTAGTCTCCTCTCTTCTTTTCATTGCGGCGTTCAGTCTACCTCGTAATTGAATAAGAAGAAAATGAGAAAGAAGAAGGTATCTGCAGCGATATCTTTCCAGTGCAATTTTAAGTTTTTAACACAGCAGTTGGCAACACAGGCTCACAATACCAGCCATCCCAACTGTTCCCACTTTATGAGAATAAAAAAAGGCAGGATGATGTTTTAATGAGACACCACAAGATATGGAAGCTACACATCGACATACGATACCTGGGAGCTACAAAAAGAGAGCCTTAAACACGTTCTTCCAGTTAGCTAGAATTATGCCTAATGTAAACCACATTTTAACCTCTTGATGAAAATTATCTCAATCCTCAGAATTTGCATACTAAGGTTTCAGTCTTATCCTGAAATATATCATTATACCAATAATCATAAAAATTGAACACATTAAAAAAAAAAACTATAGTATAGCATTTAAGATTGTTTATCTAGTAACGATTTACTAGTTTTAAGCGCCTTAAATTCATAAAGAAATGGAAAAACAAAAGCAATCAGGATTTCTTTCTCCAAGAGCTGTTAATGATTCAAATTTTGAAGGGCAGCCATCTCCTTGAGTGACTTTAAATCGTGATCAATATGGACAACAAAGTAATTGTAGAGAGTTTAGGTTGTGAATCCATGTTTAGTTGAAATCTCATAAACGTGATGCGTAGTCTGGCATGCCGTAAGCAGTGATGGACCTCCACCAGTAATGTGACTAATGTCATAATCCCTCTCTGTACGTCTTAATTTTTTTTTTTTTTTTTTTTGGGAGGTAAACAAGCATAATATATTCATATCAAAAACTTAATTACAAACAAAGCCAAGGGATTCTCATCCCTGGTCAAGAAACAAAATCAAAACAAGGTAGAACAAACAAGAAAACTAGAAGCTACTATGAAACTCTACAACAAGGGCCACTTAGAACATCCTCCCAAGGGCCACCTAGAAGCTACAACAAATCTTAATTAAGAGTTACAAGTCTCACTTAGTCACTTGAGTAAGAAATCAGGTTCTGTGTGAACATCTAACTAACTCCTGACGCTTAGCTTATGTTCTCTTGATAAACAAAGCATTCTATTGATCTTTCGTTGCTAATTATCTTTTGAGTGGGTGATAATTGATGTGTGTTAATCTTAAAGATCTAGCATCAAATGAAGCAGTAATAAATGGCAATCACCTCTAACATGAAACGCATCCCTCCATCCACAAAATAATATGGACTATTGGTCAGCAGAAAAAGTTTCTTGCCCTTATCCTTCAGCATTTCCAGAAAGCGTAGAATTTGTCCCTAGAGATTGACCAGTACAATATAAGTAAAGAGGTAGATATGAAATTTACAGGAATAAAACAGCCTCTCAAATTTTCAATGTCCAAAACATGAGGTTGTCAACAATGAAAACTTCTCAACCAGAACTACAAGATTCATACATCAATGCAACTTACGTTTTTTAAAAGGTATCTTTGAGGATCAGAAAGAATTCCCCTATGAACCAAACCACTTTGGTGAACATGCTGAATGGCACGCTTTACATCTTGATAGATGTAGGAAGCATCAAACTGCAACTTAGCATCAACAAATTGTTGTACAATATCCGCAAGAAGGCATGCCTACATAATAAAAAATGATGAAACATTAAGGACGACAAGTAGTCAACTAATTGAACAATGATGAAACATTAAAACACCAAATAACCAAACCAAGTTACTAAATACACTCTTCAATTTATAGATAGACCATGTTGAGATGCAACTAATAGTGTGTCATTTCCTAATTCATCTAAATGATTAAATCATTCTATAAAATAACAGCTTAGTATTAATGGAGTTTGACTGTCTAAGATAACCCAAGTAAAGTGCTATCATTATCATGCTAATAATTCAATCTACTTAGTTTTAATGAATAAATCAAGGCTCTTGATAGTAACCACAACAGCAGACTTGTAAACAGTCAGACTAAGGCAATGTTGGATGTGAATATGACGGAAAAAGAATCAGTGATGGTATAGTAATCAATCATAGTGGACAGATAAGATATGGATCACCTTAAACAAAATAGGAAATGATTATTTTACTTTCATCAAAAGTTAAAAAAAAAAAAAAAAAAACTATGAATGCATTTAAAAGACTTCATTTCTTTCGAAGAAAGGGGGATTTCACTGGTAAACATTAGTAAATAATAATGTACTCTCTCTCACACACACAAGCCCTATATTTGGCATTCTAATGTATTGCGGAACCTGTTTAGGTATATTTTATGTTTTGGGTTTGAAACACAGAATACTAGAAGAAATGCCGTAAATTAGAAGCAAGACCAACTTTGCTTGGTCAGTGGTACTGGGTAGATTCTAACTACTAACAACATGCACAAAAGAGGCAAAAGTATGACTGGTAGATATCATATGTGAGCAAATGACGAAGAGATACTTCAGCACCTTTTTCATGATTGCGATGTTGTACAGGAGGGTTACATCACTACCATTTCTTCCTTCAGATGCCGAGTTTATTTTCACAGGTGATGTAACTGATATCTTGAAAGAACTGGTCCTGTGCTAAAGTCTCTTACGGTCTCTAGGAAAATCGACTTTCATGTGATCTCATGGAATATATTGTGTAAAAATTAAAGGATGAACTTCTGAGTAAAGGTTGTTGATGGTGGACCAAATTTTGATCAGTATCAATTGGAGCATAAATGTCACATTAACTGACTGTTGGGGGACTTCATTTGGATCACCACATGCTTAACTGCGAGGGGATCGTACTGAATAGAAACGTTCCTATCTATTGTAATGTATCCTCAGTAGAATGATAGTCTCATGAACATTGCTTGTTATTATGAACAAAAATAGAAGCAAACCAGATGGAAATATCATTCATGAAGAATAGGAAGCAACTACACCATGTAGTAATCAAGACTTCGGGAAAGAAGCATACAACAAAGATATAATAGCAAATTTCACCTCACTAAAGCAGAAGAAATCCATCAAACCAACAAGTCCGCGTGCCTGGTCTCGTCCAATATGACGTGTACCATACATCTCTGATATTTCCTCCCTGCTAAGCTATATTAAGAAAAAAAATGTATACATCAATGTCATTTTTTGTTCCAAAGAAGTGTTCAGAAAAAGGAAGCAATTTCTGAAAGTTGTTTTCATTGTTTCATCTATAAAAAAAAGCTCTTATTTTTTGCCAAACAGACAGACCATAAATTTCCAAGAGATGTGTTCTGGTCTAGCTTCCTATACTTGTAAATTAAACACAGATTGACAATGTGCTTTAAAACCATTTTTTAATCACTAAAATATTATTTTGATAGTGTAGTGTTTGAGCTCTTTTGAGCATAATAATGAGGTTTTCTTCTCTGAGAGAAATTCAATCACTTACATTCTACCCATGATCTATGGAATAAGCATGCGTTAAACACTCCATGATAACATCAATCTGGCTCTTAGAGGCTTCGGCAAATAAAAGGAGGTCGTCTGCGAAGAAGAGGTGAGAGATTTGGGGGCTTTTCCTCCCCATTTTTATAGGTTTCAATTTCTTGTCCGCAACTGCCTTTTGGATCATATTTGACAATTTTTCTAAACATAATACAAACATGTAGGGGGACAAGGCATCCCCCCTGTCTTAGGCCCCTGCCAGGTGTGAAAGATTCCGTAGTTTCCCCATTCCATAGAACTGAAAGCCTTGTGGTAGTGATACATTCCATTATCAAGGAAATCAAATTCTGAGGCGCTGTTAAGCCCTTAGCAGTTTGATTATCCATTTCGGGTTGTGATCGCATTTCCGTGACTGGCACTTAGATACTGAAATTAGTTCCTACTCCTCCTTCTCAGTACGAGATAAAAAGCAACAATCTAAAGCATTGGTACCGCCCATTGGAATGCCTCTTTCTCACAGGCCGGATTGAGGGAACACAAAGCTTTTTGGGGGAAGTTACCATAAGGCAGAGACTAGTTATGGTAGACAAACTAAAAGGAGTTTGGATTTTGAGAATAAACTGTTATCATGCAACTACTTGAAGGCATAGCACGTAACTGCAAACTATACAGATCACAAAGCATACATAGAAATATGTATGTGTAGATGAGAAACATGATCTAAAATGTGGCAGAGTGAGAAGATCTCATATTTTTTACTCTTGATAAAGTTTTACTAGCAAATGATATCCTACACACACCGCCTTGCATCTCCCCAATTTTTATGAATGGTATCCACATAATCATCATACAAAGATTTCTTCGCAGTGATCCTAATCAAGATTTTAGATCATAATAAAGGCTACAAAAGGGTGAATATAATACACGAGAAGCTCGATGACAAACTTCCACCTCCACACGAAGCAACTTACAACTACAGGTTCTTTACTAACCACCAAAGCACAGATAGCATTGGAGCCATACACAAAAGGAGATCCCAATGAGGAAGATCTAACACCTTACCTATGGGTAGATTTTTATTTTATATTTTTAATCAGAAAAAGGTATTTCATCGACGGTGAAAGAGATACATCCCACTTCTACGAGAGGTGTGAACTTAGCAAGATGCTAAAGGAAGCTAAATTCCTATTCCCTTAGAAGTTGATCCCACTCACACATGAAATCTTGAAAACGTACCCCCTTGAAGGATATACACTCCCCAGACCAATAGTAGAGGTGCCCCTTCACTTCCAACTGGTTAACTCATGGGTTTCCTATGGCTAGATCAACCCTGACCTCCTAAAAGAAATAAATTACACAATTCATTTAAAAACCTAACCAGTCATTACCTCTATCAATAATTGTATGCCAGCAAATTGGATGTTTCTAAATGGTTGACTCAAAGGTTCCACGGTAAAAATAAAAATAAAACGGGAAAACTATCTTAAAATAAAAATAACTACCCCTGTCATATAACTCCCAAAGTAGTCGGACAATAAGCTCATAAGAAGTATAGAGTATAGACAAACAAAGGCAAGGACATATATTTTGTTGTCCAACTATCCACTAAACTCCAAAAGTTAACGAACCTATAGTACAAAATATTATGTTAAGGCATTTGTTAGGTTTGGAAGTAGCATAGGTACATGGAAGTCCGAGTTGGACTTATGTCAAATTCAAGTTCTAAGGATATGGAGTTGTTCTTTGGAACTTGACTTTTAGGGACTGATTGAAGCATCTGATTATCAACTATTACCATGGAAATCATGATTCTAGTGACTCCTATAAGCTTTATCTATTCCCTTTTTCTTTCTTTTTTTCTTTTTGTAATGAGGCTGGGGAAAGGCTCTCTCTCACCTTCATCTACGGGCTATGTAAAACGTGTCATATGAATAAAAGTTTGATTGCTTCTTACTTAAGAAATATGTAAATCAGTAGTGGTCCAATGTAACAAAATATAGCCAATAATTTACATTCGTTCTCAAAAGTTATTTGTTTAAAATGATGTGGTTATCACTAAATCTAAAAAATAAAGGGGTCCAGATGTACTAAAAATTGCTCCTTTCTCAATGATTTTACTTATGCCGAGGCAATAAACACACATCTGTACGTTACGTTATTGTTTATGATCGTGGTTAGGCATTACTCTATCCCTACTATACCATTTCCATACCCTTCTTCACATCATATTACTATTTTTGTAGGATCTATGGATTTCGCAGAAAAAAAACATCCATGGAGAGTGCAAAACTTCTTTGTTAATACGTTCTGCTAGAAGAACATGTAATTCTAATTTGGAATTGAAATATTGTCGTTGTTTCGATTGCCTATAGTCTATGCTGGACTGGGTTAAATTACAAGAAAAGTCTGACCAAATTACGATTAATGTGCCATATGAAAATATTGGGAATATTCTCAGTGGGTGTATCTACTTAACAATGAGCCTTCAAAGTTCAGTTTCGTCACACATCATGGTTGGAAATACATTTCAATTCATGATTCCAACACATAAGATCTCCAAAGTTGAACTGCTTGTGGTAACTTTGGAGAATACTCTCAGTCGGTGTAAAAGTGTGTAAATGCAGAAACTATAAGAGCTTAAAAGAACAGTACCTTGCGACGCCCAAAGAAACATCCATCAGGCTCAATAGACCCAAAGAAATCCAACTTCAAGAGACATCCCTTTAGCTTATCATAATATAAACCCCTAATGGGAAATGTCGGATCGTATTTAAAACTCATGCAACTTTCAGGATACCTAAGCTGAAAGAAAACAGGATTGATCACTCAACCTTGTAGCATGCCATAAACAACAAATTTATTGTATAGGAAACAAACTTTTTTTTTTTTTTTTTTTTTGGCTAAGTTAAGTATAGGACACAAACTTACTAACCTCATTGACAATATGTTCCTTAGCAAGATCATAAATCAAACTCTGTAAGTTTGCAGAATAATGTGCCAAGGTGTAGTCATAATCAAAACCATATACTTGTATATTGTCCAATCGAAGATTCTTATTCACATATATACCTATTAAACAAATTCAAGAAAGTAAGAATGTAAAATGGTTGGAAGTAAAAAGGGAGTTAATGGAAAAGGAAATGGACCTTCAGGGTTAATCTTTGGCATTTGTTTAAGTGCTTGAGGAATTTGATGAAACATATGTTTGGCAGCATCAAATTCACTTCGAATCTTTAAAATTTCATCATCATCATAAACAATATCTTCTGGAGTTTCACATTTTGGGATTGTTTCTTCAGATGCCACATCAAGTATACTAAAGCTTCGACAAAATTGTCCAAATGAAAAACCACCTAGCTAGCATACAATGTGTTTGATGAAATGTGTAAGTAATAATAAAATTTCATTTCACAGTGTTATATGAAAGTTGTATGAAGTTTATAAATTATAATAATAGAAGTGATGGAAATATCTAACCTTGTTGTTGTGGAAGTATTAGTGAAGAAGACGTGATTCTCTGCGTAAGTGAAAGAGAAATAAGAAATTTATTTTTCATTCAGAAAGAAAGAAAGAAAAAAAAAATACATTAAAAATGAAGTAAACGAAAGCAATAATAAAACTTACGAAAGAGGGATGCAAGGAAAAAAGCTTCCGAAGGGAAGACATGAAAGACGATGAACGGAACGGAACGGAACGGTGGTTCAGCAGCTCTTCTCAATCTCTTCTTCTTTTCTCTTGTATTGCGTTGAGAGAAAGAGTATTGTAGTAGAGCAGAAGAAGAGTCGTGACGATTGAAACTACAGTTGTACTCCTGAAATTGAAATGTTGCTTGTTCACAGTTTCACACTTTCACACAAAAGAAAGGAAAACCTCTTCTTCGCTATTTGCAGCCACATTTTTTAATGGAAAATTTGACTTAAACCCCCGCTTTATGACCACGTTTTAAATAACCCCTATTTTCTGTGTTTGGTTCATCGAAGTAAAGGGTACTAATGTAATAATGAATGATTCGATAGAGAAAAAGTGAAACACTTACCCGTTTTGTCCTAACAATATGAATCTCAACGCAATACAAGAGAAAAGAAGAAGAGATTGAGAAGAGCTGCTGAACCACCGTTCCGTTCCGTTCCGTTCCGTTCATTGTCGTGCTTTCAGTCTGTAGACATGGTATAGGTTGAAGTTGGGATAGAGTGTTTGGAAGAATGAATAGAAATGGATCACTACATCTGTTGAGTGGATTTGCTCACTAGATATGGGTATCCGAATGAGGCAGAGCAATTAATCAACGACATGCCTCTCCAACCAGATGTTATTATGTGGTTTATTTTCGTTGAAGGTAGCACAAGATACAACAGTATTGACGAAGCAACAAGAGAGCCTAATGGTAATTCATTCCCTTCTTGATCAATTGTAGTTATTAAGGTTTTATAAAATTATAGACTGATATGTGTTTCAAATATTAAAAATGTTATTGATGATCTTATGTTAAACATAGAAGAGTGAAGAAAACACCTTGCAATGTCCCTAACAATGGCGAAACCAGGATTTTAAGTGATGAGTGGCACCTAACAGATACTAATGAGAAATACATTGACCAAACTATCCATTTTGACAATGAACTTTGAACTTAATTTTAAAACTGACAACATAATTTAAAACTAACAACAAAACTTTAAGTCAACTTTCAACTTTCAAAATTGACAATGTGAATAATTCCGATGGGTGAACTGTGTGACGTGTAAGAAAAATGTTGATGTGTAATAAAATTAAATTTCACGTAATCAAATTAGAAAAATTTAAAAACAACTTAAATGAGTGTGTGTGTTTTAAGATTTACACTAAAAACATGATTTACATCTCTAATCTAGATTATCAACATTGAAAACCCCTAATTTCATAAACACCCCGAATTTTTTAACAACCCTAGGTTTTGAAAACTCCCAAATTAAAGAATAAAAATCTCAAATCCAATAAATTCCACTAATATTATATGTTTAGATCTAAAATTTACTTTAACAATATAAAAATTTGACTAAATAATTAAACCCTAGTTTAAGATACTTACACACTTTCTTCAAAACATCATGTGGAGCCATTGGTAGGTCCAAGAAGCTTTATAATCAACAACAATATAACATGAATTGAACAAGAATCAAACCTTTACAAGAACATTATACCCCCACCATCACCAATTTGTTCTTTGTTTAGTAGAAAGCGAAAGATTGATGAGAAGAAGATGAAAGACTATTCAATTAATCTGGCAAAAATAATTGACAACTCATCCTTGGTCAATGTCACGTAAGCAAACAAAATCTACGTCAACAATTTTACCGGAAAACTTCATCGGATTCCGTTCCCACTGTCAGTTTTGAAAGTAAAATGAAAGTTTGTTCTTAATTTCAAAGTACGTTGTCAGTTTTGAAAATAAGTTCAAAGTTCGTTGGCAAAATGGATAGTTTGGTCTAAATACATGTTTTTTTTCTTTTTAATCGTCATTGAGTGGTAAAAAAATTAGGGTTATTTTATATTTGATCCCTCTAAAAGATAGGTAATTAGCATGTGGTCCATTATTTATTGTTTATTAGTAAATAGTTTGTTTTCTGTCACTTGACTATTAGTCAACTCAGTTGACCAGAGTCAACCCATCCATATTTTGTTAATACCTAAAGTACCCTCTCACGTGATTAACACGTGACACAACTTAAACCATTAAATCAAAACCTATCTTGTATTATCTACGTGGCAAAATCCGGTTAGTCGACGACATATATTAAAGAGCTGTTGTGAACCACGTGCCTCCCACGTGACACAAATTAAACAATAAAAATTAAATTTTCTTTTATTCATCCACATGGAAAGATCTGGTTAAGTCAATCTAATGGTAAAAAATATAGATCTGTTGCAAAGTAACTATTTAAACCCAAACTCTTCTCTTGCTTGTCTATCTACCCCTACAAACACAAGACAAAACTTCAGGAGCTCCCATGTGTGGTGGTTACATATTCAACTTCACTCCACCTAAGGTAAGATATCTTCCAGATTTTTTTCATTATTGTTTACATGGACCATATTTGGAACGAAATATGCAGAATGAGGACCAAAATCCAATTTTCATGTAGGTCTACAAACAAAGTAAAGATGTTGAAACTAAATATGTTGCAGCTAAATAAGATACAGATACACAAGCTAAAGCATCCAAGGGACTTTTAGAAGCACTAATGTTTTCAAGTAAGCTCCTACAGGAAGAAGTCTGTGAACTATGCAGTGATGTTGGACATTCAACCAAGTCGTTACCTTATTTAGACAACTTTGTAGAAAATGTAAATGTCCTAAATTAATACTGTGTTATTTGTGTAATGCATATGTGCACATGATCGTAATGAAGTAAAGAAAGTTTTAAATGATTGAATCAGTCACAAATTTAGCATAACATTTCATTACTGAATAATGTCTCATAACAACACATCATGTAAAATAGAAACCACCAAATATTTTCATAACATAACCATTATATTATTTGATGCCAACATTACCATTACATTGTCTAATACAACCATTACATTATAGTTTGAACAAAATATGACTGAATTTCAACAAATGTACCACAATATCCATTTAAAACCATTAGCCAACAAAATGAACCACTGTATATCAGACAACCAAAATACCAAAACCATTAGACTTTCACATATTTTGACTTTGAGTTAATGGCTCACAGTTAGGGTTAGGTGCAGATCTTACTGGTGTTCCTGGTGTAGGAATCCTTCTTCTGCTGCCATACCACCCTCCTCCACCACTTGGTCTTATACTTGAACGCACCAGTCAAAAAACAAAGAAACAAAAATCTGGTTTGGATGCTGAATTCATTGGGTCTATGAATGAATCAATTGCCTCTGATGGATCCACTCCTGTAACACCTATGGCTAGGGTCAACTTGAGTGTAGATGAAGAAAACTGTAATGACGAATGTCGTGGAACCAAAGAAGTTCGTCCCCAAGGCCAAAAAGTTGCAAAAGAACAAGCGTGCTCTCGGAGGTGTTTTTACTTCTCAGCTATCTAGAGTACTAAATGAAGGAATATGGTGGAGAAGTTGTAAAAGATAGCAAATTCAAAGAGAAGTCATTGATGATGAAATAAACCATGGTTAATTTGATGGCTGGAAAAAAAAAAGGATCGAGTAAAGGGGTTGGAAGCCAAGCAGAGAGCTAAACAAGCTGAAAAAGATCAAGAAATTATGGCTATGAATTTGGATAACTACAATGGTGTTCAAAAGGCCTTTTGGGAAAAGAAACAAAAAAACAATATTGACTAAATGGGAAAATATGTTTGAAAGTAACCCTTATCAACCTCCACCTCAATACCAATATCCACCTCCACCTTAATACCCTTATCAACCTCCAACTCCATACCCATATCTACCTCCACCTCAATACCCTTGTGGACCTCCAACTCCATACCCATATCCACTTCCACCTTAGTACCAATATCCACCTCCACATTATACTAGCAGGACATCTGCTCATGGTGGTTATCACCATGTCGCTCCAAAAGATGAAAATGAGGATGAGCAAGGAAACTTTCATGCAAGACATTCATATACAAGGGACCCACAAGACTAGATAGAAATTTGTGGTTATCTTTACTTAAGTTGTTGTTGGTTTTATTTAAGTTTGTATTGTCTTTGTTTAAGTTGTTGTTTAATCAATAACAAAGTTTTGTTAAATTAAATTACACTTGATAATCAAACATAAGTTCAAATTAGAAAATTAAAATAAGTTCACAAATACAAGCTATTAAAGCGGGCCATAAATCTTCTTGCAAACATAAAAACTCACAAATACAAGTTACTTAAACACTCAAACTAAGTTTGCCCAAATGTAATCCATTGATGAGTGAAAATGTCATACTTAAGAGTTATGTTAGGATAAATCCTATCACGTATAGTTGTAGTACGTGCTATAATGTCATCATTGAAATCTTCATTTGGCAACCTAGTTGGTTCTTGATGTTTCTCAGTACTTGGAGGAAAATTTAAACCACGTTTATCTTTAATAATCATATTATGAAAAATAATACATGTCTCAAAATCTTGCAAAGCGTACCTCTATCCCAAAAGCGCGTTGGTTGCTTAACCATAACAAACCTTCATTTGTTGGTCGTTTAGGGGCTTGAGGGTTGCCCATTCTGGGTAGATACCTTCACAAGGTAATAACCCATATTGTATTCTTGCATGTTGATGACATAATTGCAAGATAGAGCTTTTTCAGTTATAAGATCGTCAAACAAGTTAGAGTTATCAAGCACATTTAGATCATTGTGAGATTCAGTCATGCCAAAAAAGCATGCCAAATCCACTTTTCACTCTTCTGGCTGCAGTCCAAACTCCTCCACATTCAGCTTCTTCTGGATTTCCTGCACACCATGATTCAGTCCCTGCAAAGATGAAGAAACCAGTTGCAGACCTGGTTATATAGCCAATACCAACAGTGCTGTTGGCTGTTGGCTTCGAGAAAGCTATATCCACATTTTACATTTATCTTTACATGCCTATCCATAGGTGGGATCCAAAAGGTTTCCTCTTTTGCTGCAGCTGTTGTTCTACCATTCTATCAATTTTTTTAGAAACCACTGCAGGCTCAATAGTAGAACCTTGAAAAACATCCATACATTGTGCCTTCCATATTCCCCAAGATGGGACAACACAAAAAGAGGTCATATATAAAAAGAAACTGATACTGATTGATAATTCTAGTTATTATAATTCAGAAACAGATTTTGATTAATTAGTATCAATATCAAAAGAAGAATGATATTTGGTTTTGCTCCCCATGTACAAAATTTTATAATTTCGTATCATTCTCATGTCATTCTCTTTTGAAGTGTATTCCCATTATAGTGGTTGTTGGTATCCTCGCTCCTCATAGTATATTTTGGATTAGCTTCTTGCTCTCTCTAATAAATAATGACTCTGGTTTAAGATCATTTCAATTATCTCAAATGTCTCGATTTTACTTGGAATAAGAAGAAAATATGGAACTCAATCAATCTGTGAGCTATTTGTATCTAGCTACTGTATACATAGAGTGTATGTCTTCCTTCAATATATACAATATACAAGGACTATGACTACAGTTGGAAATTGCATGGCAGACAAAATACTCATGAGATTAGTTCATAAGTTGTACCTAGCTATGAACTTCATTTTGGCACGAAGGTGAGCAGGAGGCACATTCTTGCTGTATTCAACCACACTCAACACTCCAACCCATCAGTTAATACTCACTTATGAAACTGTATCAGGCTTCCAACAAATTTAGGCCTATTTTTTGTTGGCCCATGATATGGGTATTATTTTTCACAGAATGAGTGTAGGTTTCCTGGCAACAAAATATGGCATCGGAATACGAGATTGATTTCTAGAAACAAGATCTTCTCTTCTCTCTATCTAATTGATTGCTTTCTTTCTTCTCTCTTCTCTTTATCTTGTTCAAGCATTCTATAATATCAGCTATGACCATGATGAGTACATCTTCTTTATCATCTCATCGACCTTTTCTCTTCAAAAGGGTTTCTCCTTATAGGTACTCTCCATACCCTGCCCCTTCACCTTCACCTTCATATCATCTACTTCTACCACCACCTCTTCTTCCAGTTTCAGTACCATATCATCTGTAATAATATCGTCTATGATCATGTAAACCCCTCACTCCCTGCTTCGTCTACTTACTACAAGTGCTCACTCTAAACCTTGGCTTTAGGCCCCTTTTTCACTTTGAACACTGATGGTGAGAAATGAACATGGTGTTCCTCTCTTGCCTTTGTGTCTAGATTCCCCAATAAGGAGGGGACCTGAACTTGCATTGACTGGGAATCTGCAGATGCTGTGAAATGGATTTTTTTGCTTCCTTCCTCTTGCCCACTATTGGTAAGAAAGCGTGTTTTTGATATACATTTCCTTTTGAATTGCTTTATTTTGTGGCATGTTAAGCATGTTTATAGTGAGACAAATTTAGCAGCAGATTTCCTATTGAAATTCGCTGATAGCGTAGAATTAGTCTTGCACCCTTTACAGTTCCCACCCGAATAGTCTATATAGTTGATGAGGACGTGAAAAGGTGTCTTTACTTATGTTTAAAATCAGTCGGGTTAAAATGAAGTTAATTTTCTTAATTTGGAATGTCTGAGTTCAAACTTAGTAGGATGGAAATGATCGTGTGAACTGTTAGTTAGAGTGTTTAGACATTAGAATTAATACTTAGTTGCTTGAATGTTAGTTTGGTATGTCTAAGGTTAAAGTCAGTGGGATTGAAGTCACGATTATGTAAATGACAGTGAAGTTAGAGATTAGAATAAAGTCTTATGTTGCTTAAATTTAGTTTGGTATGTCTAAGTTATTGTGTAGAACACAGAGGTTTCTCCTGCCTAACTATAAATGTTGGGACAATCTCTTGTCGGAACAACATACCAAAGACACCAAAAATTGAATTTGCTTGTATCTACATAGCTCAATTTAATATGTAGATTACTCTTCTTATGAAGTGTATTCCCTTTTATATTTTGAGGAATTGGTTTCAAACATAATTACATCGGAGGGTGATATAATTGAGAGTTGAGAGAGCATAGAGTACCCTATTTTTGCATTTATATGAGGTTTTTATAGGTATAAAATATGATTCGATTAAATAGAACAAATCGTGTTCTCTGCCTGCAATCGTCCGTTCTCATTCAAGGGTAAGTGATGAAAATATAACTTCAGTCGCAGTAGATATGATTCAAGCATATGTGGTTCATCGAATCCATTTTCGTTGAGTTTTGTTTTGAATATGATAGGTAGATGTGGGAGACTTTATAATGCTCAGAACTTGTTCAATTTGACCGATTATGGAAATAATGGAATGTTGAATATATGCATTGCAGAAAACTAGCACAAAGTTGAGAGTTTATTAGGGGAAAACAAGACCTCTGTTTAAGGCAGAGATGGTAATCACTCGTCAAATTTTTTGACTGCTGGATTCTATAAAGAAGGTATTCAAACTTCAATCGTTAGGTCAGTTTAAATTGTGTTATTTCTCGCCTGCTTTGAGAACAAGGGACTATTCATGTCTAAATGTAATTTTAATGACCAATAGATAGAAACTCTGTATGGTGCCGCAACATATAGTTAGTTTTCTTTTATAGTACCCAATGCCACACTTCATATCTGCATCTTCGTTATATGGATTCAAGTTCTTCTTATGACTCAAGCATGTACACTTCGTTGTTGCTGCATGTAGGAGAGACTACTGTGAAATGATTTGGTATTCATATCAATACTGTCTCCAGATGACAAAAAAGTTTATTTTGTTTTCAATATAAAGACCTTCCTTTCATTCCTCCATTTTAAGATTCAAACACACATAATTTCATTCAAAGGGATTTAGAATTGGACATCTTTGTAGAGTGGTGTTATTGTTGAACCTGAGGTTCAGTTCATGAATCATGACCAAGTACAATAACTTTTTAATTCGACATGGTAGTAAAGATAACACATTATGTGCATCTAGTCCTCCCTAGTACAACACAAATGGTAACTCCCAAATCCTCCATTAACCTATGAATAATTTCCTAATATATGTATTGCAAAAGGCAATAAAATTTCTTAGATCATTCTTTGTTATGCAGCATTTTCAAGGGACTCGTCTTCAGCGTGTTAAAGGTCATCTTACAACCAACTCCATGCGGATAAAGATACGTTTGTGTTGATCCAGTGTTCATCTGAAAGCTGCAGGACTGTATATTTGGTTTTGTGCTAGATGTGAGACCTGTTAGGAGTTTGACATATGGCTCACCATAGTTCAGATGTGAACGCTAATGCTAGCATTCCAACATTGGAAACCCACGCTCGAAAAACCTATGTGCTGGCCTTGGAACTACACATTAAAGTCTTAAAAAACTATTTTGGCAATAAGAGAGGCTGCAATAAACCAATAATAGGCCAGCCTTTCAGTAATCAATTTTCCCACACTAAAAGAAAGAAGGTTGGTCCAAATTGGGATGGTTTATTGCTTTTATTGTTTGAGTTGTAATTGTTGAACTTCCTTTTTTAGTGTTTTCCTTGGCTGGGTATTAGAAACTAAAAGGATTCAGGCTTTCGATAAGGAAGAAGGTAACATTCTTCTCATTTCAATCAATTTTACATTTTCAGAGCTACCTAGCTAGTTTCAATGGCAGATCGATTTTCAGAACTTCCTGAACACCTTCTCAGGCACCTTCTCAATTTCGTTACCAAAGAAATGGACCTTGATGAGTTGATTCGCTTCAGTTTGGTTTGTCAATATTGGAATTCTTTTGCTAAACCATTACTTCCTCCAAAGCTTCTACCATTGCTTGTTGTTCCTTACGATGATGATTACATCAGTAGCGTAACAGAAACAGATTTTGTTTGCAACAAAACCCTAGGCTTCTTCAGTTTTCACAACCTTAAGCATTACAAGGTAGAAATACCCCAAATAGCTGATCGACGAATTTGTGGTTCGTGCAAAGGTGGTTGGCTAATCACAGTGCATGAGAATGGAGAAATTCAAGCATTGCATCCTTTTACCAAATCCATATTTCATCTTCCACCAGTCTCAACACTTCCTGGTGTTGTTGGTCCAGTTGTTTGGCATGGAAAATAAAATTATCTACTATGTTCAAGATAGCTCAAGGCACATGGTAGAGATAATAACACCTAGCAAGATGTGTGCTTTTACCATATACAAGGCTGTCATGTCTTCGCCTTGCCCTACTACCAGTATTTTGATGGTCATACAAGGTTTCGGTGGGAGATTGGCCTTTTGTCAGCCTGGAAAGGATAGGAAATGGATTTCTGTGAGTGGCAGTGGGAACTTTGATGATGTCATTTTTTACCAAGGACATTTTTATGCTGTGCGAGATGAGGGACATGTCTTTGTTGTTTGCGGCCTCGAATCTCCTTCTCCATTTGTTAAACTGGTTATAGTTCAACCAGAGAAGTGGGTGTATCGCAAGAAACATCTGATTGAATGTCATGGAGAATTGTTGTTGGTAATGAAATTTCCTTACAGAAGAGAACCTGGAGGCCCTGTGGTGGTGAGCTTCCTAATCTATAAAGCAGATTTTAGTAGGCATAAGTGGGAAGAGATTGAATATATAGACAGAGACTCTGCATTGTTTGTTGGCTCTAATGGTTCCTTCACTTGTTCAACTTCAATTGTTCCCGACTGTAAAGGGAACTGCATCTACTTTACTGATGACTGCTTGGTACATTTAGTCCAAATCAACAATGACTCGTCAGACTATGAGGATGAGGATGAATCATTCGATTGGCAAGACATTGGCAAATATAGTTTAACGGATGAGGTTTTTCAAAGACAGCACATAAGCAGGTCCGATATAATTATGCCGGCTGTCTGGTTCACGACATATTCATACTAAGAGATTGTGTTATCAGGAGGTAAGGATACTACTACTACTAGAAATTATTGTTTACCTTAAGCAAAAACCACATCTCATTCCCTCTCCTGTTTGTTAATTTATAATGTGTGGAGTATGGAACTGAGGAATTGCTAGCTCTTTTATCATATTACTAATTCTGTATCGTTTTTAACTGTAATTATCAAGTCTTTGTTTGTTTTACGTACATTTTGGACTTTCCTAGTAAATAGAACCTAGCCTTCTCATTATATGAACTAATCCCTAGCGAAGATACCCTCCCTTGCAATATCAATCAATAGAAGAAAAGAAATACCTGGATATGTTGCTCCTCCGATGAGATGAATGCCAACGTGCTTGTGATGGAACATTGAAAATTTACTCTTTATACCGATAATAACTAGAGAGAGTGGACTGATGCATCTCATTAGAAGATAAGTTTGATGTATTTTTATCATTACGTTTTATTCGAGAAACTTCGTCTTTAATTATTTCATGAATTGAACTATAATAAACAGTAGATTGACGTCAATAAAGTACCATATGTGGTAAAACAGAAACATTAACGTAAAAACTAATATTCCAAGCATAAGACTCTTCCTTGTTTCTGTACTTAGTATATTTTTCATTAATTGTGGAGATCCAGTTGTAACTGTTGCCCCAACTATTATTATGCTGTCTGGAATCTCCAATTTATATATCTCTGCGTGTTTCGCCCATCGTGATGTTTTTTATGATCATCTGTGCCATATTGTCGTGGTACGCCAGGTTTTGGGTAAATACTAGTTGTAGTCAAACCTAGGTTCTTAAAGCATTGGTGCATGCATTCATGTGTGGTTCATTCATTATGAATGTTTGAACCTCAAACTGAATTCTTTGATACTTGTGTTAGAAGACTAGTTTGTTATTGAGACATAAGTAGAAGTACTATTTTGAACAACAGTTGGACCAAGTCTTTCCTAGGATGGAAGAAGTGGCTAAGATTATTGACTCTTTTCCTTCCTTTTATTCCTACGGTTTTCGTCGAATTTATTTTTATGGTCGGATGCGGTTAAGGTTGTTTATTTTTAAATTGGCTTCTATTTGCTTGGTTGAGTGTGTTGAATTGGTCTTCCGTTCAGTCTGATATGTTGTTAGCATAGTAAGGTGCTAGGTTGAGTCAGATACAACTTTCAGTGTTTCAATTCAACTTTCTATGAAGGTAGGATTTGCTTCTCATTGCTGCAGAAAGTTGCCAATTTCTATTGGATCAAGTTCATAGTAAACTCTCCTTGTTGACTTCTTCTCTTTTTTTTTTTTTTTTTTCCTATCAACTTTGTGCAGCTTGTGTTAATTTTTCAACTCTGTTCTCGTAACACACCATTTCTCAGTAAGTGAATTTCTTATTTTTAATTTTCAATAAATTGTACTACCTATAAGTCTATAAGCAATTTGGCTGTCTTCGGAAAAAAAAAGTTATTGTGGTTTGTAAGAATTACAGTTTGTCAAGACAACTGAGATACAAATGAAGTACTGATTTAGGATAAGGATAAGATTGTCCCACTTTCTTATCATTATCATTCAGGATTCAGTGACAAGCATTATTTCATACCATTCAGTTTTAATGACAAAACCGTTATTATCATGGATCTTTGGTTTGTTTGGTTTGCGAGAACCATCAGTGTAATTCTGCCCATTTTAAATGTTCTTCTTGGATCTCCTTTGTGGTTTTCTCCTGCTAGAACTGTTGTTTATCCTATCCTTTGCATACCTTACGCATTCTTTGGAGCTCTGGAAAGAGCTTATTTACTTATATCTATAAAACAGCAGTAAGTTTATTTCTGATCAAAGCCCAGCAGTGCATCTCATTGGAACTAAGACCCACTTCCATACTTGGGTACAAATCAGGCAGTTTTAAATTGGCAGCTGTAGTCACAATTCCTCGGGCTGATGCTTTTATCTGCATCCTGAGCATTGAAGCTTGTGAATATGCTTGTCCTCTTTTATAAAGAGACTCACTTCATGTTGATAACTTGGTGTTTGGTTGTATGCAGTAAGAAGGATTATAACCAACCTTGGGATCTGTAGGGGACTATTGAAGACGATAAAGAACTCTCCTCTTATGAATTTCAGTACTAATCAGAATGTGTGGCGGGAAGCAAATATTACTGCAGATGAGTGAGCTATTTTAGTGGGAAACTTCAAGGCTGGTATAATCCCAGTGTTCATTTCTGCTTTTTTTTTATGTATTATTAGTATGACTTTTCTCATGGATAGAACCATTGCTAGGGTTGTAACAACCCTTAGGTATTAATTAATGTTTGGACTTGAATGTTTTTATTAGGAATGTTTTACTATGCCTATTATGTTACAGTTTGGTGGTTCAGAAGATATAGTTTATGGTTAAATTTACTCTTAATTGATGAAACAAGTGGACTATGAGGAGAAGAAAATATTGTTTGATAACACTAATAGCCGAATAAATTAAAGCTGTGTTAAGCAGATCCCTATTAGAAAAGTCGTCAATGTTCTGCAGCCTACCATCTAATGTGGAAAAGAAAATGCATGAGCAAAGGTGAGTGCACAACTGCTCTATTTCTCTCCACCCAAGGTTGGAACTTTCCTCTTCAGGGAAGTTGTTATCAGCTTCCCTAGCAGTTCTGAAGTATAGACAAAATTACCACCTGACCTGTATTTTATCTGAGCAAGAGGGTTTCAAAGCCCTGCACCTGAGTGCCAGTGTCCTCGACCTTTTGACAAATTTAGCAGGTTTGTTATTGGTCCAAATAGTCTGATAAATCAATCAAAAATTGGAATATAAGGCGGATAATTATATTGGCAATTCAAATTAATTGATTCAGCAATCCAACCTGATCCCATAAGGTCACTGATGGATGAAATGTTGATAAATATCTGTGCCTTTCATTCCACAGATATTGCAAGTGTTTTCATCTCGAAATATTTTCGCTTTACATCCAACTGTACTCTTAAATCTAGTAGCATCCATATCAAGAAGTACCTCCCTCTATATTTTGCCCCGCCCTTGATCTAATCTTCACGAGCGCGCTTTCATACATAGGAGTAACAACAACCAGTGAATTGATAATCAAATGAATCACTGTACAAAGAATCACTGCAAAACCCAGTTCAAGATTAGCCCTCAAAGTTCCGAATGACCATGACAGCACATAAGCATCAATCACCAACTAGAAGAACACATGAAATGAATGAACCATGAAGAAAAGCAAGGAGAAGAAGGTCTAAGTTTGGCACCATATGTAGAAAGAAATGTATGTGCGTCAGAAAGGTAATCAGTGTGACAAATTTTTATGTGGTGATAAACAACCCATTTAAAGACTTGCATGTGTATACTCCATTATTATACAACAAATGTTTTTGAACAAAAAAAAAAAAAAAATGGTTTGAAATTATTTGCAATCATCATCAAATATGTTCCTTGGTACAATGCTTATAAGTTTTTATTTTCTTGATGTTGTTTTTTCCTTGGAAGGAAAGAAAAGTAGATATGTTGTGCTAGGGATAACTTGCAGATTGAAAAAGTCTGACAAAAAAGTGCAAGTGTGTTTATAAATCCAACAACTAAAAAAATAAATGTTTGGAAATAATTTAAAAGCGTCGACAGCAGGATTCGAATCTGCGCAGGCAAAGCCCAACAGATTTCAAGTATGACTCCTTGACCACTCGGACATATTTCTTTTTTGTCTTAAGTGATTTGATTATTATAATATTGTAATACAAATTTGGAAAAACCATTGCCGCAAAGTAGGGGTGGGCACGGTCCGGTCCGGTCCTAAAATGTAATAGGACCGGGACCAAACCGACTTGAAAGTATCGGTTCGGTTTCGGTTCCATGGACCGAAATTTGGTGAATGTAACCGGACCGAACCGGACCAAATCCAATCGGTCCGGTTTCGGTCTGAAACTCGGTCCTGGGCTTTTTCTTTGGGCCTTTAGTCCACTACATCATACTGCAGCAAGGAAAATCTAAAAAGTACTCCTGGCTGCCAGATTGAAATATTCAACTTTGTACATAGCTGTTGTTTTATTGATAAAATTAAAAGATAATCAATTTGGAGTTTAAAGTTTCTCCGAATACATAGAAGTTGCTCCAAATACATAACAAAAAATTCTTAAAAATACAAACAAGCGTGACAAGTCCAAAGTTCCTTCAAAACAACAAGCGCGACAATGATCAAATTGCAAAAAAACACTTGCATATAACCTTCGAGCCACCAAACTTCGTGATATAAAGTCCAAACCTCTTTTGAAACCTGCCAAAAAGAATCACATGATGGAGTTACAAAAAATCAATTATGTTTTATGAGTTTTTATATTGAATTACAAGAGGTGAAATCTGATTTCACTATCCACATTCCACTGCCACAAATCATGACAAAGGGAACTGAGATATATACACTCTAGTGTGGCAGTGTCTACTAGTTCATTAAAAATGAGCATGAAAATATTTAAACAAAACTCAGATGTGAACAAAACAATTTTTCAACAAATATGACATGCTACCCTATGCAATCTTGTGGACAATTGGTAATGGTAACAACCTGGCAACCTGGAGCACATTAATCGTAGACAATTGATGATGGCAGCAACCTGGCAAGCCATGGCAGGGAACTGGCAAGGGTCTGTGTGTATTTTGTGTATATTTTCTGGCCTATGCTTATGTATCTATGTTGACGTTGTACGTGGATTGATGACAAGGTACATTAAACTGCTCCTGTAATGTAGTAGTTGGGACCCCTAACTGATATCTATGCATGATTCCCTTAAGAGTTCATAAACCATAGCAGCAGATAGAAAACATCACAGTGAAGTTGATCAAACAATTACCTTAAGCCTTTTGGTCGGTAGATTGAGACTCATTCATATGTAACAGATGTTACATATGAATTACTTAGCACGGAGTTTCTCCATTTATTGATCTTTCTACCGGACTACAACAGCACGACAGTTGTTTCTAAACTTGTTTCTAGCTTATTATAATGGCAAATACATAGCAGCGTCGTTTTCAAGAGTAAAATGAAAGCAAAAACACATTGTAATAATCAAAATGTTATTATTCTAGCATCAGCATTTAGCAAATAAATAGGTTTTTTTTAATGACTAGGAATATAATTTTTACTAAATCTAGTTTAACCAATATAACTGCTATAATTTACTTACAATTATTCTTAATTTCTTATTTATAACTACAATAGAGAAAATGTTTCTTATTAATTCCTGCAGTTTTTTGGCATAAATTGTGTATTACTGAACAATTAACTTAACATAGAATTATATTGCAACAGAATTGATGAATTTAATATTCACAAGATCTCGAATAAGCAAATACAATAACATTAACTGATATGAAACATTTAGAAGATCAGCTTTGGATTGAAGAAGAAGAGGTTGTAATAGAAACATGATTCAAAACAGAAAATTCCATAAAAGAAAGCTCAGTGAACTAGCCTTGGCACTAAGTGCAACTTGGTTTATCTTCTTTCAAACAAACTTTTAACTTTTAAGACGAGAAAAAATAGCAAGTTTTTTGGATCTTTGCCAAAATCCGATGCATTATATTGCTATAAATGGAAAAATAAATGGAATTCAACAACTATACCTTACTTAAAATCGAGATTTTCGATCAAATTCTCAATAACTTACTTTAAACATGAATTGAACAACAGTGAGCTTTCTTCAAGATCACCAACTCTATCAAAATTTAAACACGAACAAGAAGAAAAAGATATGATTTTGAAATAGAATTAAGAAGAAAAACTCACCGATTGATAAATGGGGTGAAGAGGTTGTGAAGAAGAAAGACTAGTGTTACTAGTAGTCTAGTAGTAGTAGTAGAACAGAGAAAGTGTAGACCAGCAAAATGTAGTTGGAGAAGAGGAATGAAAAGGGGGCGGATTAGATGGAGAAGACTCAGAAGAGGAAAAAGAAGTTAGGTTTTCTAATGTCTAATTTAGTAATTTACTAATTAAAAAAATATTTTTTTATTTATTTCGGTTCGGATCGGTTCTATCGGTTCTATAAAAACAAGAACCGAGATCGGACCAATAGCTATATAATTCGGTTCGGTTTCGGTCCGGTCTTGACCGGTTTTTAGTCAACTCGGTTTTGACCGGTTTTGACTCGGTTTTTTCGGTTCGGTTTTCGGTTTTTTTGCCCACCCCTACCGCAAAGGCAAGGAGAGAGTTCAGATAAAACGTTTTGCAAATGGCAATCACAAATTGTCCCATCTATATTCTGTATCTATTGACTGTTGGAAACTGTTTCAGCAGATTCTCTCAAAAATCTGACAAGATCTTTGGCAGAACATTTCGTTATGTTCTAGAGCTCCGTTGAGCGATATCTTGGTATGTATGGAATTCTAGTTCCGAGTAGATGTTCGTAGAGTATTCATACGTCCAAAATGGTTTCATATTGAATGAGAAATTGGCATCCCAAGTTGCCTATGTAAGTGGTACAACTTGAGACAAAGCAAGAAAAATGTGATAGTCCCACAGTTGACCCATGTAGATAAGGTTTGCTCTTAATAAACTACTCGGCTTGGGCTTGGGTCTTAGGTCTCCTTGATACTAGTACAACTAAGCATATTTGCTCAGATAAGAGGATGTTCACTACTTATACTTTGAACCACCAGAATGAACAACTCTACATGGGCAATTCATCTACATCTAAGGTAGAAGGTCAAGGAAAGATTGTGCTGAAGATGACTTCTGGAAAGGAAGTTAGCCTCAACAATGTGTTGCATGTTCCTGACATTCGCAAGAACCTGATTTCTGGATCACTCTTGAGCAAGAATAGGTTCAAGATGATGATTGAATCTGACAAGTTTGTACTCACTAATGCTGGGATGTATGTGGGTAAAAGCTATGTTAGTGATGGGCTATTCAAGCTCAATATAATGACTGTTATTCCAAAGATTAATAAGAATAATTCTTCTGTTTATATCGTTGAGTCTTTTAATGTTTGGCATGAATGTCTAGGACATGTTAATTATAATACTTTACGTAGATTAATTAACATGGATATGATTCCAGATTGCAATCCAAAAACATGTGGTAAATGTGAAATTTGTGTGGAAGCTAAGCTTACCAAAACCCCCACATCATTCGGTCCAAAGAAGTACCAAACCTCTAGAATTAATTCACACTGACTTGTGTGATTTAAAATTTGTGCAACCTAGAGGTGGTAAAAAGTATTTTATTACTTTTATTGACGATTGCACAAAGTTTTGCTATGTTTATTTGCTAACAAGGAAAGATGAAACCATAGAAAAGTTTCAACAGTATAGACTTGAGGTTAAAAATCGACTTGGCAAGAAAATCAAGATGGTAAGGAGTGATCGAGGAGGTGAATATATATGATAAACCATTTAATGACTTTTGTGCTGAAAATGGAATCATACACCAAACTACGGCTCCATACTCTCCTGAATCTAACGGTACTGCTGAACGCAAGAACCGAACATTGAAAGAAATGATGAATGCCTTGTTGTTAAATTCAGGGTTACCCCAGAACATGTGGGGGGAAGCCATTTCTACTGCGAATTATATTCTCAACAAGATACCTCATAAAAAAACTGGCAAAACACCATATGAATTATGGAAAGGTCAAACACCTTCCTATAAATTCATGAAAGTGTGGGAGTGATTAGCAAAGGTTGCGGTCCCACCTCCTAAACAAGTGAAGATTGGACCTAAAACTGTTGATTGCATTTTTATAGGCTATGCTCATAATAGTAGTGTCTATCGATTTTTAGTTCACAAATCTGATATTCCTGATGTTCAAGTTAATACTATTATGGAATCAAGAAATGCATATTTCTTTGAAGGGTTATTTTGTATTTGGTCCCTCTAGAAGATAGATAATTAATGTCTGGACCAATTTTTATCGTTTATTAGTGTTTGGTCCCTTTTTTGTTACTTGACTGTCAATCAACCCAGTTGACCAGAATCAAGCCATAGTACAAAAGCATTGAAGCGATTGATACCAAATGAAAGAAATAAAATCTAAAATGCTAAAACTTAGATAAATAAACAAATGCCCAAGATCGTATGCATGAGGCTTTGGTTACAAATAAACTAATATAAATAAATCATACCTTGTTAGCTTCTAATTCAACAAAGCCATAGCTTGACTTCTCTCAACATCTCCTTAAATCTACCCAGGTGATGGTCCCTATAATGTAGAGATTGGGCATTAAGGGGAGCTATGGAGGCTTCTATTTATAGTCTTCCATCAAGACCTTTAGGTTCCTTATATTAAATAAATTTACTAATAAATGGAGACATAAATCACTATAAATGGAGACATAAAAACCAAAAGACTTATATTTGAATATAAAAAGCCAAATGGTTCTTGGACCATAATTCTAACATTAGTGCATTCACTTAAAATTAACTATGTTTCTGTATCAAAAAAGATGTAACATAATTTTTAGCATAAAACCAATGTATTGAAAACATGTATCATCCCATATATTTTTTAATTGCAATCAATATTTACCTTTTGATATATCATCACATTAACTATATCCCCGTTCCTGAACGAACAGTTGCATTTTAAATTAAGAAAAAATCAAACCAACCTGAAATTGTTGTACTGTGCTCTGAAAATCATTGAATTAAATCCCACCAGCAGTAGAGACCAAAATGCTTGTACATACTTCAAAGAGAAAAGCAAAGAATTTGAACAATGAATACTGAGCATGTGTTGTTTTGTGGAGGTTAAAATTATGTTTATTATAATTTCGGAAAAACCAAAAACAGAATTTAACCAAATTATCATTCACCCACCTCCAATAAAAATGGACATTGTTGTTCACATTGTCAACCTCATTACTCCCCTTCTTATTTTTTATCCTAAAAAAAAACGGACAGTGACAGAAAGAACAAAACAAAGAAAGGGTGTCCAGTACTACCCTGTTTGAGGCTTCTGCCTGCTCGTTTCCCTGAGGGTGGTACGGGGCTGAGAAGTTGAAACTCGACTAAAATCTTCGCTTCGGAAAGGGTTTCGGAAGCTAAAGCTTTTCAGTTTTCCTTATCTCTTGTGTCTTTGAAGCCCTCCATAGGCTCTCTTCTTGGGAGCGAGTCTGCGAGTCAGTCCAACCTAGGGCGTACCAAAGTGACAAGGCTAGGGCCAACTCCTTCCTAGACCTGCTAGGCCGTCCTTTGCCTTATTTTCCCGTATCAAAAGACAGATCTTAGTCATATTTTCTTTCTCCGTGGGTTACTTAAGGATTGATCTGTTGTTGGATCCGTTGATGGATCGACACTCCCCAAACCTCAAGCTGGAAAGAGTGACTTCACACTGCCCGCTGGGACTACAAGAGACTTAGTCGGCGCTTAGATGTTAGTTCCGTCAAGTGCGCCAACATGCAAACTACGGCTTCAAAGCCTCCGTTTGCTGGGTTCGTAGCCGCTCGACATAGCCTTTGGGTGAGTTTTGTCACGTTCATAGCCGCTCGACATGGCTTTCGGGTGAGTTTTGTCACGCTCATAGCCGCTGGGCATGGTCTTCGGGTGAGTTTTGTCACACTCATAGCCGCTGGGCATGGTCTTCGGGTGAGTTTTGTCAAGCTCATAGCCACTCGGTATGGCTTTCGGGTGAGTTTTGTCACACTCATAGCCGCTGGGCATGGTCTTCGGGTGAGTTTTGTCACACTCATAGCCGTTGGGCGCTCCTGTGGCGAGTATGTTGGCTTTGTCTTGTGCACTAGTTGGGGGTCTTCCACGCAACCTTTTAGAAGCTTTGTGAGTAGTAGAACCTCCTAGCAAGGTTGTCTTGACTCCTTTGGTGCGATGGTAATGTTGGTCTCTTGCGTCGCCTTGATCGGTAACATGAACCCTAAGGCCCTTAGCGTTTCGGTGTTCATCTTCTTTCTCCAAGTCAACTGGGGATTGTTCTTGTGATGGTAATACAATGTCATCTTCAATATCATCGTCAACTTCCAGGGTAGTTGAAGGTCGAGTCATTTTCCTCGGATTTGGATTGACTCTAAAAACGCTTGAAGAAGATGGAGTTAACAAACACTCATTACCATTGTGATTCGCATGTTTCAACTTTCTCCTTAGACCATTGTTCCTATGTTGAAGCCTTTTGAATTTACGGCGTAAGTATTCGTTTTCAGAAATCATGACTTCTTCATGTTAAGTAGGCTCCTTGGATTTTGATGGTTGAGAAGAAGAAGAAACCGAGTGGTCCTCGCCATTAGATGGAACCCTCTTGGAAGTGACGGTATGCTCTATAGGGTTAGAACCTTGAGAGAGAGCTTGCACATGTTTTGAACCTTCTTGACGTCCACCATTACTTACTTGCTTGTTTTGTTGAGATCTAGTTGTTGCCATTGAGAAGAAAGTGCTTGATTCCTTTTGAAAAGTAGGTTTTTTGTGGGGGGAAAGAAAACCTTAGTCGGCGCCAAAGTGTTTTAACCGGATTTCACACCAATGTGATGTAAGATCAAGAAGAAACCCCTAATGTTAAGATCTAAGTTATTGAAGAAAATGAAGATGAAGGAATAGGGTTTTGATGATTGATAATGGCTGCACTAAGTTGTTTCTTAGTTGCCTACGTATCCATAAGAGAGATGGAATCAAACTTTTTATAACGTAGTTCAAATGTAGAGTTTGATTAGGATTAGGATGTGATCCATTGATCCCTAATGTAGTGTAGTGTTGTAGATGTACCTCATGTCATATTAGGAACATGAGTTGTAAAGATATTGAAATTGTTATTGGATTAGGAGTTGTAGAGATATTGGAGTTGTAGTTGGATTAGGTTAAAAAAATCTCTACAAGGATGTAGAATTACCATGTTAACCTTATTGAATATAATAGACTTAAATAGATAAAGCCCATGATTGATATTGAATGTAGTAATGGGCCTAAGCCTTATTACTAATTGAATTGAGCTTAGGCTATTATTGATTATAATCCTTGGTCTTTGACTTGTAATTGACTTGGCCCTGAACCTGTTAAGGGGGGTCAACACACATTGTATGCACCTAAGTTCAATAAGTTGAAAAATTTATCCTATTATCATTTTACAATTTATAATCTTGGTCTTTGACTTCTATAAAAGTTTAACTGTATTGAACCTAGGTGCATACAATGCAATGTATCGAATCAAATACTGTACACAGTATTTAACCCAACACAATCTTGTATCCCATATCATTTTACAATTTCATATTTCAAGAAAACCTAAGATGTAATCAATTTCTTATATCTATTTAAGTTATTATTAATTTATGGATCATTTGGGTCTTAAAGAATGTTACATAGAAATATTTAAAATCTATTATCTTATTATTTTATCAAAATTATTAATTTAGCATAGAAGCCCAAGTCGGGACGGGAGAATTATATTATTTAAGAGAGATTATCAATTTAATGAGTATTAATTTAAAGAGGTTCTCTTGTATATTGACTGCATACGGGTGTGTTGTAATTTAAGATTTAAACAATTTAGAGGTAAAATAGAGCCATTCAACAAGTAATGCAACAAACACTATTATAGTTGAACACTTAATTAAAGTTGTATTTAAAATTGTGTTAAGTCCAATAATAATCTCTTTTAATAACTTTAGAGGAAAGTTTTTTTCCTGATGCGAATCTTTTACCAAAAAAATCCATTTCTCTTTCACTAAAATTAAATATATCTTCTCTAATATAAAGGGTTACTAAGTCATTTCAATATAAATAATTAAACTTTATCAAGTAGTTACTTACAAACTAGAAAACTAATATTCTTTTACCAAAAAACAAGGAAACTAAATATGATACGTCTAACAGACGTGCATTCACTTATGTGATGTTTGTTTTTTCAGTTATACTAGTTCTGATAGCTTATAAGCTATTGTAAAACCCAAATGTATGTTTATTTTTACTATAAGTTTTTCAAGTAGAAATTGGCTAAAAAGATGGCGGTTACTATAAGCTCCATCCACAAGCTTATAGCTTATATAGCTAGTAGCTAGTACAGTAAAACCTCTCTATAGTCATACTCTTGGGACCAAAATAAATTATTACTATAGAGAGGTTATAACTTAATAGAGTTTTACTTAAGAAAATTATCGTATAATTTCAATAATGGTATAGTTTCAAAACAATAATATAGCTTCTAGATATAGTGCACATATACTAACTTAGTGATGGGAAGTGTTAGAAAATAAAAAAACATATTAAATGTCTCAAAGTTTATATTTTTTTGAGATTTTTGGACATACCCCCCCATTTGAAAGTCGAAATTTGAGATACCCCATTTGAAAAAAAAATTGAGATACCCCCCCAATTCAAGACAGAAGAGTTTTACAGTCGTAGGTGAGTTTTATGATGGATTATGATGGACGGCTAAGATAACACCACATCTTGAATTGGGGGGGGGGGGGTATCTCAAATATTTTTTCAAATGGGGGGTATCTCAAATTTCGACTTTCAAATGGGGGTATGTCCAAAAATCTCTATTTTTTTTAATATTTTTTTCAAAATGTAATATATTTTTTATCTAAGTTATAAGACACAAAGGGTACATAAGTTGGGGAGACAGTTTATAAAAGACAATTTTGAGAGATATTTTGGACCGTCTGATTTTAAATCTGATATAGATGGACATCAGAGATTAGATTTTTGACTTAAGTGGTAATGGGCTTGGATTCAATTCGGATCGAAAAAGGGCTAGACAAACGTTGAGACAACTAAGAAATTATTGAAACTTCTCCTTCAACAATCGAAAAGAAGAAATCATCATCAAAAGAGAAGAAAATCAAAGAGAAAAAAACTCTTGAAATCAATACTACTGAAGATGATGAGAAGAAAACTTCTTCAAAGAAGAAGAATAAGAGAAAAGTTGATGAAGAAAGTGAATCTGAAATAGAAAACCCTACTACTATTGTTTCATCTAAGAAACAAAAGAAGCAGAAAATTAGTGAAAGTGAGGTTGAAGAAGAAGTTGAGGTTAAGAAAGCTGATCCTAATGCTGTTTCTAATTTTAGAATTTCTAAACCTTTGAGAGAGAAATTGAAATCTAAGGGTATTGAAGCTCTTTTTCCAATTCAAGCTATGACTTTTAATACTGTTCTTGATGGTTCTGATTTGGTTGGTCGAGCTCGTACTGGTCAGGTATATTGTTATATTATTATTATTTTTTTAATTTGCTTGTTTTATTTAAATTGCAAATGTATTTATTTTCTGATCTTGAATAATGGGTTAGTTATTTTATTGTTTTCTTATATGAAATTTAGGATTTTTAGTTATTTTGATAGCATATTATAATGGAATATCAGGGGTGTTAATGCTTTAATACGTAATGGTGGTGTGTATTTTCCAAAACGGAAGTAAAAAATTATGCTTGAAAATTTTATGGAGGAATTGGACTGTTCCAATGCTTAATTTGTGGGAAAGCTCTGATTCAATTTGAAAACTTTTTGGGTTTAATACTTAATACATACTGTTGGTGTTTATCTTTGCAATTATGGAAGTCAAAAATTTAGCTGGAAAAATTTACTTATGAATTGGACAGTTCCGATGCTGTAATTTGTATGAAAATTTGTGGGAAAGCCAAATTCAAATTGAAAAATTTATGCATAAGAACTCGTAATTGTGAGCTGGGTACTTGCAGTATGAATCAATCCTCCTCCCATATAAAAGGAAAAGAAATGGAGGGAGTCTATCTTGCAAGAGTTTGGTTTTGGAGTAGGGGTATGGATGCTGTTGGATCAAGCTACAATGCTTATCTCTCATGGCAGGGAGTTAGTTGGGTTTCTCAAAATCCTATCGTGTATACCCTTAGCTCCTATACGGACTCCCACAAGATAGAGCTTCTCAGAGGAAAATGGTTCGGCTGTCTGTTTGACTGGTTGTGGGGTAAGTTGGATTTGATTTCCATCAATTCCTTTTATTAATATGACGAGGATAATAAAACAAATTTCATTTTGCAATGATATATTTGAGAAGAGTGGGTGCATGTTTTGAATCTATGAAACACTTTCTTGACTTCCAATAAATTCTGAAAAAATAATTTTGTGAAAGTGACGGGACTGAGACAATCAAGCATGTTGACTTTAAAGATTGTAGACTATTGCAAAGTTATCTGAAAACCACATTGACATAAAAGATTGAATGCTTGAAGACACTACCAAGTACCAAGTACCAAGTGCTGAGCATTTAATCTTTGACCCAAGGCTGTGCAAGCATTTGCATGCTTTTTACTAACAGAGCCTGACTTATTGTTTGTTACTAACATGTGGTTTAATTTGCGTGCATATTATTTGGACCCTTAACAATTGTAGTTAGCCTATTTAGCTTTGCCTTTCAATGCAATAGTTCTTAATTTCTGTGTGCAAGTACTTGATATGTTTGATCATGATCTCCATCCATGCTAGACTAACAGTTATCAAAACTATTATAATAGGATGCAGATATAAGATCTAACGGTTTGGATATTATTGAAACTTAATTCCTCTCTCTGCGAATCTCCATGATTTCCCTGAATTTGCTTTCTTTTTCTTCTTCCATTGTAAAGATTTTGAGGTATGTTTCTAAATGTTTATTACTTTATAGTTCATATAGATTCAATGTTTAAATCCCCAAATTGCTTGTGTGTAATTAACACAAAATTGAAAATTCTACATACCATTTACTTTGGGTTAATTGAAGGATTTTGATTAAACTTTCCCATTCTGTTAATTGTAGGTGTGAATCAATGGAAAGTAATAAAAAAGTTGTTACTTTAGATAGGCTTAGCAATTCACCTAAAGAAGTGATTGATGAAATCCTCAAACGTCTGCCAATTAGGGATGCTGTAAAGACAAGTTTTTTGTCAAGAGGTTGGAGGTATAGATGGATGTCTATGCCCGATCTTGTGTTTGATACTCACTCTATCATTGAAGATGAGAAAATTAGTCTGTTGAACTTTGTAACTAAGGCTCTGTTACTTCACGATGGTATACTCTATTTGTATAGAATATAGATTATATTTTTGATAATACAATATTTTTTATTTGTTTTGATTAAAAAAATTCTACATATTGTTTGTTTTTTTCTTTTTAAATGTTTATAACAAACATTTCGATTTGAGTTTTCTTATTAGTTTTTTTAGACAAATTTGCATAATTTGATGTATTCTTTGACCGGTTATGTAAATGTTTGTTTTACTGTTCTCAAATATTTTAATTAATGTTGGTCCTCCATTCTGTTAATAGTACTAAAATTAGTTACCACTCATATTCCTTCTAACTTCGGTTTTAACTTTTAATCTCTGCGCACTATTAACTACAATCATTGTTGAGGTGAACTCTATTCTCAATCATCAACTGAAATGGAACACCATCAATTTAGATAAAATTCAATCAGATTGTTGAGAAATTGAAAAAAAAAGTCCCTCAATTCAGTTCATGTGAGTGTTCAAACTCACCATTGACGCAGAATCAGAGTTAAAACCCATTTCAGTTAAAGGAATCAGAGTTGAAAACGCCTGGCTTACACACAAAAAATGTGTTTGATTTTTATTGATTGATAATTTGTTATTTAGAAAGATAATAAAATTATCAAGGTTCACCATACAGTTATAGTGAAGTTGTTGTCCTTAATTTTGGTAGTTGAATATTTTTTTATTAGCCATACATTGTGTTATAATTTAGATATGTGAATTTAAGGTTTTGTGGTCATGTGGAAATTCTATTATCATGACTGTTTGATATGGGTAAGTACTTTGAGCAAGACTGACCAGAACGTATCACAATTTGTTTTTGTTCTGACATTCAATACCTTTGTTGTGTGTAATTGATGATTGATGACTTTGTAACTTTATGCTTGTTTTGGTGATTTCCTGAAGGATCGAATTATGAGCAAATTTTTCCTTAGCTGAGAAGTGAGAACACAAGGCGATAGTAATCTATATATTTTCTGACAGCATAAATTGAATCATAATCTGTGATGGCCAGATTGGAGTTTGACTAATGTGAATTCAACAGTTTGGGGGTATCAATGGAATCTGTTTTTATTTGAGCCATGTCTTCGAGTCTGCAGGTAATGAAACATCAGCTGGAAAACACCCTTCCTTTATATTTTTTTTTATATTAATCTTATTTTTGCAATCTTTCAGGAGTGCCCCCAATTTTTGGAATAATCTACACATGTCTTCAGGGTTTTACTTTTAGTTCACACAATGGCCTATATAAATCATCTCAAGTTTCCTTCATTCCCGAAGTTGCTAAGAAGGAAAAATGTTTTTGACAGGTTCCAATAACAACTCTAAGCTAGGTGCATTTTTTATGGCAAGAGCAGGAAGAAGGCTTTTTCTATTTGTAAGCGCCACAACTAAATTTTATAACGATCCTAATTTAGACACAAAATTTACACTAATTCTCCCTTCTTCACTTTGCAATTACAGGTTTCATCTTCAGGATTAGTTAACATTATAGGCAGCCTTTTAGTTGGAACTTCCTTTTTCTTGAAGGTAGTAATTTACTTATCATCCATTATGAATTCTTGTACTGTTGTCAATACTTTGCTCAATGGACTGAGAGGCCTCCATTATTAACAATTGATGGTTTCTTTTCTTGGTTCTTCCAGTATGATGAAGAGGATATGGACGCATATGTGGAAGATTTGGATATGGAGGTCAATTTGACAATAACCTTTTCATATAATTACTTAGAGGGGTCAGTATAGGTACTACTCTTTACATGCAGTTTACTTGCTTTATTTTTGTGGTTAAGAATATTTAGGATGAGGACTCAGATGAACGATATCAATCACCAATGTATTTTGGGTGGCTCAAGAGCTTTGGTTATCTTGCTAGGTAGTCCCATTAAATACCTTCGCAATTGAGTAATTACACTAAAGTTGAATTTAACTGTATCTTCCTCCATAAAGATTCTGATAGTGGTAAGACCTTCCAACACAACCAAACGTCCGTGAATTACCTTAGTTGTAGTTCTGTTTATAGCAACACACTTTCGCCAAATATGGAAGCACACGGATCACAAATGCTTATTCATGTTTTCTCACAGTATACCTTTCATTGATTCCAATTATGCTACTGTTATAAGAACACCTAGGCTTTTAAGTAAAAAAAAAATCCAAAAAATAATCGAACTAAGTTTCCAATTTATTTACTTGTGTATAACTATAAGTACTCATTTTTTTTTTGTAACTTCATACTCATGCAGCGTAGATCAAGAATATTAGAAACTTCGTGTTCCGATGCTCATTTAACCTTCTGTCCTTTAAGTTATCCCCATCTCTCTTCTATATCTTTGATTGATTGATTATTTGTAATTTTAGCTTGATTTGTTTTTCTCAACTATAGAATTTGGAATTTATTCACACCAGAATTTCAATTATAGGAACCAATTCTCAATTACAAAGCCTTCTTTTATTTTTCTTCGTCTGTGAAGACAAGACATCAAAAGAAACAAGCTAGGTGAGATTGATAATTTGATATTGAATTTTATTTTCTCTAAATTTTTGATTCTCTATGTCTTCTATACCTTAATTCTTACTCCAATAAAAAAAACCTCACTTTCCCTATCTCTTTCTCACAAGTCTCACATTTACCATCTCAAGCTGATTAATTACCTCATGTTATTGTTCAAGTAAGGCTTATATTGTCTGAACCGGCCAAAGCTATATAGATTTTGATATGTTCCATACTTGAAAATGGAAAAGGTGGAAAACAGGGCTCGTTAGACCAGCTATGACAACCTGAACTCATTGTTGGTGTTTTGAAAATTATGAAAGCAATATAGCAGTGTTTTGTAAATTGTTCAGCCATATCCATGTCATAATTAACACAACTTAGATTAAGATTTCCGGTTACGTTTTTATGACATATCCATAATCTGCTTAAATATTTAACAAAGTTGCTTTGTACTTCTTTGTGTTAAATGTTTATTAACTTTTGCATATGATATATTTGCAGAGATTTAGTAAATTTATTGCAAAGGAAAAGCAAAACAAGCATTATTGGGGTTCTTGGAGGTGATAGATGTATAAGGTTCGTTCTACAAGGATTCTAAATGTCTTATTTCTATCAACTCTGGTTAATTCGTATCTTCTGCCATGTCTTACTTCTTACTGCACATTTAATCAGGTTTAGTTAGTATATGAAGACCACATATTTGTACGTGATGTCTGAACATACCTATAAATTTTGTGTATGAGTCTTTTGGCTTGATAATGGATGTTGGGTTGTTGGAATTGACTTATAAACCAAAATGGCAACACAAGTTCATTTTGATATTTATTTTTTCCGTTAAATTGATTGGTCTTTGAAGTACGTGATGTCTCTTAAAACTCCAATAACTGATAACATACCTATAAATTTTGTGGTTTTTGTTTGTATGGGTTTATTTGAATATTCGTTTCATGGCTTCTTCGATGCTTAACTGGGATATATATTACTAATAGGTCCTTAAGCTGGGGAGACATTGGACGGAGGGGTATTAGGAACGATGTGTTTGAAAATTAAAACTGTGGATCTCAATGATCAAAAAATTAAATATGATAGTGATGGATGTTGGTGGTGGCACTGGGTTTACAGTTTACTAATTTTGGGTATAGTTAAGCTAAGCATGTTAATGCCAACAATGTTACAATTCTTGACAAGTGACATAATATGCTCGCCAAGGCAAAGGAGAAGGAACATGTGAAGATTAACAAGATAATTGGAGCTGATGTTGAGTTCCTCCCTTTCCCAATTGATTAGGCAGATAGAGATGTGTCAGATAGAAGCTAAATGTCAACTATTCTTGTTTTAGAAACATTGGGTTTTATTTAGTCAATGACAAAATTATTACACTAAAATTAGCCATATATTATGATTTTATTGTGTATTCTAGCTTACGTATTATTTTCTTTTTCTCAGCATTAACTACTGGCCAGATCCGCAAAATGGAATCAAGGAAGTATAGGGAATAAATCTTGCTTGATTGGTTTAGTGTGCCCAATTTATTGGTAGCCTCGCCTCTTTGTGGACGCCTTGATGCTCTTTTTAGAGGAAGAATCTATTATATGTTTGAAGAAGACATACTCCAAAACGTTCAACTAAAATGCATTGACCTAAAGGGGTATCGTGGGGTTCTCCAGCATGGACTGATAATGGGTTGTTCAATGACCAGAAATGATGTCTGCATCAACGAACTTTCCCCTACAGGTAATTAGTGTTATTCCTTTGCCATGGTACTGTGTTGTATGTGGTATCAATGATACTTCTTTTGCTTTGTTTTTATGGTTTTCCTTATTCATGGATACTTCATTCGCCAGTATGAACCTTTGCTAATACTACAGTATGCAAGCATTTTGCACTTTATAATATGTCTTAAGATTTTGCACAGAATAGTAGTTTTAACAATTATACAGAGTTTAGATTTGTTGTTTGGTACGAAACACTATTTTTCTCAACGCATAATTAATTAGACCAGTCCCCCATGAGCATGAACATCACTGCTTCGAATTCGTTGTTGTCAGATCATCCTCATCTACAATCCAGTGAGCATCTTAGTGTCTAATATTTAATTAATATTTATTCAAAATTGTGCTATTTGCTGGTTCTATCTATATGGTAGTTCAGTTGTTGATTTCTAATGAATATCATGCCTCAATGTCATTGGAAATCCGTCGAAACATTTTATTTGTGGATATGGAAACCCATTATTTGGACCAAAACATTCATGACTATAAAAGTTACCATGCCCTAGAATTATTTATTGATAACGATTTTTTCTGTTTTTCTTTTGTTTCTACGGGGAGTACGGGGTAAAACATTAAACAAAGGTTTGCTGAATTGACTCAAAGCTACAATAAGCTTAATATTAAGGAACGACTGAATGTGTTAGATCAATGTTCAAGACCTAAGTCGGCCCATAACTGCAAATTAATTTGTATACATACAAAATACATGTAGAAATCAGATAGAAACTACTGAACTTTCAATCACTACTGATCACTCTCTTTCTTATTATCCCTAGGTAATTAATCGCGATATGATGACCAAATTGCAACTGCTGCCCAAACACTATGTGTTTTATATAAGGCAGTTAAGAGGTGGGATAACATTACTGATTCACTGATATTGAGATACTTTTGGGAAACTTCAACTGTTAAGTTTCATAGGATCATGCCATCAATCATATCCAAAGAATTGATCTTTAGTTTCACATTTTTTAGAAAAATATATCTCAACCATATCTCTGATTATTTTATTGCAGAATCATACAAATATTATACTTATGAATGAACTTGAACAAAAACTTATTCTGCAAAGTGCAAATGATCGATTCCTACAACAAATCATGAAGATTAAGAAAGAACATATGCATGTGGTTTCTACTATTTTCTGATTATCATGGAGGGTCCAAAAACTGCTGGTCGTCAAGTCACAGTGCAGAACCTTTTTGCAGAAACAGAAAATATCCTCTTCTAGTCTTATGGAAACACTAAAGATATTGATTTCATGCTCATTCATGCATCTATACAGCTTCCGGTAATTATTTCTGATATCTAAACTTAATAAGAGCATTGATTGCCATTATGGACTTTGATGTTAATTTGGTCTTGGGAAGTTCAGTTTGACCAGGATTAGGTCATGACAAGAGTATTGAAATCCCCAGATTCTTTGGGCATATTTGACTATATAAAAGTTGGTTGTGGACATCTGACATGACTATATTGTGCAATGCCATTGTGGAATCTGATATTGACTTGGTCTTGGGAAGTTCACTTTGACACAGGAATCCAGGATTAAAGCCTTAGATTCTTTGGGCATGACTGACCATATAAAATAGGTTGTGAACATCTGACATGATTATATTGTGCAACATTTATGTTTATGGGTAAAAATTTGTTGATGATCTTTGTTTACATTTCATAATTTCCAGAGAAAAGCTCAAACTCTTCGTGGTGTTCAGAATTATATGGTGGCCATTGTCGGTGCCTTATATGAAGCATCTAGCACAACTGCGTGTTTTATTCAATACCCACAATTTATGATGTTCCTACTTCATTTGTGAATATTGTCATTCAATACCCACAATTTATCATCAACAACTAATATCTCCAAGTATGGGGAAAATGCCTAATATTATGAGATAACAATGGTGAAAATTTAGGCATATGTATGGAGATTGTTTTCGTATTGTGTTGAATAATGGATAATCAAGTAAGTATTGTTTTTTTCTTTTTGAAGTAGTTGTTCTTCATTTTGTATTAAAATGCGATGAAGATTAATTTGAGTTTCAGAAGATGTGAAGGATAGATAGCTGGGCTTTGATAAGAGTCTCTGTCTCCATACTAAAGTATTAGAAGAAACCTTTGAGCTTTGATATGTATAAATCATTGAGTTATGTATAAATTTTTGTGGTTACAGCTACTGGAGACAAGAAAGCAGAAATCTGCAGTGAACAAAAGAACTCTATAAATGATTTTCATAGTGAAGGTGAGTGCCCCTATCATTGCTACTTAATAATATACGAGTAATTTGTGTTGCATACTTTATTTCCTACATAGGGCCTTTGGATACCATTTTACCTTTTCATATTATTTTTTACGTACTAGAGATTGTGAAAGAAATTAAACCAAATTGTTATTATTGTTATTGATAAATTGAAATTTAGTTGAACTATATTGGACCACAAGGTCATGTGTGTTGGGAATAAATTTGGCATTTAGCATAGTATTATGCATAATAAGCTCGGGTAGCTTGGTTGGTTAGAACATGTGGCTTTTAAACCACAAGGTCGGAGGTTCAAACCCTTCCTCTAACATCTTCATTTTCTTAGTATAGTTTCACATTTAGCATTTTATGCATGACAGTGTCACATTTACTAATTGCAATGCACTAGACTTAGTTGACGAAACTAAAAGTTGAACTGTTACTTAGCATACTTGTAATAACCCCCATAGATTGTGGAATACTTGGAAGCTCCCAAATGTTGCCCTAAATTAATTTGGAAACAACCTGCCTTTACTTAGCCTTAGGCATCTGTATTAGTGGGCTCCAAGCAAGCTAAGCAAAGCCATTGGGGTCATCAAAGATCGAACTCGCATCAGCCTAGCAAAGGTCAGTAATAGCAATTACTTTGCTGATCATTGGAGAGATTGCAAACTTCTTTTTTAAAAATTTATTTGAAAACTACAGTCATTTCCATTATTTGAGACCAATAAATTGTTCTAATCAAAATTTGATCTAAATCCGCTAATGGAGAGTGGATACTATTCTTTTATGTTTAATTTCTACTGGATATTTTAGACTGAAACTACAAATGGTTAGTGGATACCTTTAGAACCGAAACTACAAGTGGTTAGAGGATTGGATATTTTTTTGTTATGGTTCCAGCCTGATGTTGTTTTGTAAGATATACGTATAGTTGAAAACCAAGTGGATTGCAATGGAATTTCCATGTTGAGATGGTATTTCAGAAACCAAGTGCATTTCAATATTAAGTTTAAATTCACAAAGAGTATTCAGATCTCACAATCATAATCTCAAAATGGCCATGCCAAGTGCTACATCTGCAGATATGGAGTTGCTTTCATCTGCAGAAATACTAAAGGATCTTTTATCTGCAGAAATACTAAAGGCACCTGCACTGGTGCAGCAAGCAGCAGTGAACAAGCAGAGTGTTGCGGAATCTGGTCAGCAGTACAATGGGCCTGCAACCAAGGAGTGAAGAGGCTGGAAGTTGAAACAGACTGCAGATCTGCTGCAGAATTTTTGAAGGGGAAAACCGGCTAACCTTGCTTGGTCCTCAATTACTATCTTAAATGATATTTCAGAATGGTTGAAGTACTTTGATTTTATTTGCTTTAAGTTCTGTAATCACACAGGTCATCATGCCTATTCAGTTTTTATTTACTCCCAACTCTGTCTGAACAACTAGACAGATAATCTGTTCTGTAATATTTCAGAAGCTATTTAACTAATGTATGTATATGTTGACTATAAAAATAAAAAAAAAAGTCCTACATATCCCAGTTTCCAAATAAGTTTCCCACATGAAAAAGGGTCACATCTTATCAGAACTGAGCAATGATTGGCAAGGATTGAGTGTGGATAGGTTGTAGCAGTTGGGTACTCTTCAAGCAAATAGGAGGACGCAAGGATACACTATGCTGCAACAGGTTTGGCTCAATAGCAATGGCATGACAACAGTGCAGCAGAGAGAGAAACTTAGTGCATGAGCAACAGATTTTTGGCAGCTTTGAAACATGATACACAAGGAAGACTAGAGTTCTCTTGGTTTTCTGGTATGTTGTTTTGTTCTGTTGATAGTGTGATATTTGAACCTGACGATGCATGTTTTAAGCATGTTTATTAGGGATGTGACTGTTTGACATTTATATTAATAAAATCCTTTGTGTTTTTGTGTCTTGTTCAGAGTGTTATGTGTCGTTTTTGCAGTGTGATGTATTATGTTCGGTTCAGGAATTGTGAACCTTTATAAATTTGTGAGTACTGCCTCTGCATGAGATATAATAGGCCGGTATGGTTGTTGAAGAATAAACAAATGAAATTCGAAATCCTAGAATATATGTTCAAAAAGTCAAATAAAAATACCACCAATATCATCTGTATTGAGCTTATACCACGTTGTCGAATGTACTGTCCATCAAACAAATGGTGGTAAACTAAATATCAAACCACAAACAAATGCACAACCTAAACATTGTGGTAACTAATTTTAGTACTATTAACAGAATGGAGGACCGACATTAATTAAAATATTTGAGAACAGTAAAACAAACATTTACATAAACAAATTCACAACCTAAACATTGTGGTAACTAATTTTAGTACTATTAATAGAATGGAGGACCAACATTAATTAAAATATTTGAGAACAGTAAAACAAACATTTACATAACCGGTCAAAGAATACATCAAATTATGCAAATTTGTCTAAAAAAACTAATAAGAAAACTCAAATCGATATATTTGTTATAAACATTTAAAAAGAAAAAAACAAACAATATGTAGAATTTTTTTAATCAAAACAAATAAAAAATATTGTATTATCAAAAATATAATCTATATTCTATACAAATTTGTTGACACTAGCGTGGCGAAGCCACGGGTACAACTAGTTAATATATACTTAATTATAACTATGTAGAGACAATTTTCTTTTAGATGGAACCCTAAAATTTTTATAACTTATGACAATATGAATATTATTCCTATTTATAACTGGTCCCAAGTTGGGACCGAAATTTCTTATGACTATATAGAGGTTATTCCTATAGAGGGGTTTTTACTGTAGCTAGTAGCTTATACAAAAAAACAAACAACACCTTAGTAGTGTTTAATTCTTATTCACTGCTTAAAGTTTTAGTTATCTTAGCTTAATCATACTTCAACCCGGGTCCGGCATCGGTATGCATATATTTGGTGTTGGTCGGGTCGGGTTAAAAGTTTTGCCCGCAACCCATTTACAACATTACTTAATGATGGACACACTAACCGACTCGTCGAAGAAGCAAAAATCATAGGTTTTCAGATCCTTTTTTTGCAAAGTAAACAAAAAAAAAAAATCTTAAAACCTATGATTTTCAGATCTGATAGAAAGCAAAATCAAACAACAAACTCGGCGATGAACATATCCAGCAACATGAGACACTTAATTTTCCAATTGCCACTCCGATCCTTAGATTCCAATAAGATGTCGTTGTTCTTATCTAAGAAAGAAGAAGAAGAAGAAGAAGAAGAAGAAGAAGAAGAAGAAGAAAAAGAAGTTGAAGTTGAAGAATGTTATCATCATCATCTTCATCTTCATGATGATTGTCTGATAAAGCATAAAGAAATATCAAAATTCAACGGCGAATGTTATTTTGGGTCCAAACATACTGGTGTGTTCCTGCAATGGCTTGGTATGTTTAGGGTTTTATGACAGCTTCTATTTATGGAACCCTAAGACCAAAGAAGTTAACGCCTTACCAAAAGTTGATAGTTTCTGCTTTGGTGATTTCTATGGATTCGGGTACGATTCCACCACTGATGATTACAAGATCATTCTGGGTAAAAATTCTTATAAACCTGTTTCCTTATGTATATCTGTGTTTTCTCTGAATTCCAATTCATGGAAGAGTGTTACGGGACTAGATTTTATGAGATTAGCTGGACAGGCTTGCTTTCTAAATGGAGCTCTACACTGGCTAGAATCTAACCTGGAGTCCCAATTAGAAGAACACCCAAAATCATATCTTTTGATTTAGCTCAGGAGAAATTTAATAACAAGTTTGCACCAATATACCATGTCGTTGGCGACGAAACTACATTTAGTGAATTGCAGATTGGAACCACTACTGATCACACCACTAGTCGTCTATTTGTATCCTCGTACACCAGATCCAGCTATCAAATTCCTATATGGGTTATGCAGAAATACGGAGATAACAAATCTTGGACTCAATTCATGCAAATTCGTTTACAACACTTACCTTGGGGTTCACCCATCGTGTCTCTTTCAGAGAATGGTGAAGCTTTAGTGAAAGATGATCATTACTTGCTCTTGTATAATTCAAAGAAAAATGTCCGCGTTTCTTATGATCTTAACAATAGTGAAGGAAGGTTGTTGTCTCAACCATCTAATTACATCAACACCTCAGTTTCTCCATTTACTGGCAGGGAACCACTAGCACAGCTGCAGACATCCAGTAGTCCAGTACCAACTTTGTAACCCTTTCCTCTACTCTTTGTGCCAGACCAAATAGCACAGTTGTAATTGTGTGAATTTATGGAATGCATTAATACAAATATACATTCCATTAATAACAGTGGAGCCATAAGATATATATTCAATTTAATTTTCATTTCTTTTTCTTTTGGGAAGTTAACAATGAGTGTGTGTATATATATATATTGTCTTTCGCGACTATTTGAGCAGAGCAAGCAGTTGATTTGCAGCGTATTTAGTTATTAATTATAAATGTTTGATGAGAATAGAATTAAATTGTCTTGTTCTTTTCCAGATTTCATCTTATGTTGTTAGGATTTGCCTGTATTGTTAATTCAGTGTTTCTGTCCGGGCTGCTCTGATTGTTTGTCTTTGCTATGGTCTGTATTTTATTTATTAATTCATGTTATTTTGAAATTTTCTGAAGAGGATGATGGGAAAATACCGGATGCAGGTTGGTAAAGTATTTTCAAGCAAGGAAGTTGGAAGTTGTAGTGAATGTTGTGCAGGATCGAATGAAGCCATTTTCAATGGTACATTGAGCTTACTTTGCAATCTCACTTTTTAATACTTGTATGGTTACATTGTCTTTCCGTATTGCATGTCAATTTGTGTGTTCCTCCTGTTAGAACTTCATATTAAAGCTGCATGCGAGGCACAGAAAGAGTTTCTTGCTCTTTCATGAAGAACTACACGACCTTCAGCTCAGAGGTAAACTTCAGTCTATGCTTTTAATATATATCGAAATGCAATCCCTTTCTGTAAGAAGCATTGATGCTGCCTGCTTTGTGTTGCATCCTAAACGATTTAACTGGCTAATAAAAAATTGTGATCGGATCAGTATAAGAACAAAAGATCGAACTACTTTTCTACAATCAGGTTTGCACTAAATGAATCTCCGAAGAATAAAAAAGAAAAATGTATAAATTACCATATATGATCATTGAGTAAATGAAGTACCCTGTGTCAAAGAAAAGGAAATGTTTGAGCAGTAGGCGCTGGAATATGGTTGGAATGCAGAATCAAAACTCTTATAAAGTAATAAGCAGTACTAGTACCCAACCACGTCAATGAGATGTTCCACTTAACAAGTCAACAACCCTTCTAGAGGTGTGTTTATATTGAATAATTATTTGTTTTTCTGAGTTTTTTGCTTGTGGACAAGCTAAAAAAGAGAGGAGCAATGTCATGGCATTCAGAATATTTTAAAATGCATTTGATGATTCTCCAATGCATTTTATTGACAAATATAGGAGGAAATTATCACAATGAGAAAGCTTCTTCATGGAACAAAACAGCAACATATAGCATGAAAGAGGTACTAGCCAGTAAAAACGAGCGTGTCCCTAGTATCATGCCCAGTGCACTTAAAGACGGCCTATTCCACTGTTGCTTTATTTTATCACATAGGTGCGGTTTATTTTCTTAGCTAGTAGCTTATAGTAGCTATTAGCTTATGGCCACCCTTTTAGGCATTTTTTATTAAATCTCATAAGCTCCTGTGCCGCATTGGTCCATTGTGGTTGGTTCATAGCTGGAGATAAGGCTGTAGAAACTGGTGATTGCAATCTCCATAGTTATATTGAATTTGTTCAGTTGGTCCACCGGCTGCAATAGTGATGGGAGTTGACTAAGGCTTGAGCATCTGCAGTATTCTGGTTGTGTGTTCCTAGAAACAAAACCATTAATACATAGGCTTGATCTTAGTTTTAGTGTTTGTTGAATGTCACTTTTATCCTAGAAACAAAATATGGCGATGTTTTTGGTGTTTTAGTACTTATCTAATTTATTCAACTGGTGCGACTCATGTTATAATTTTCTACACATCTGAACACAACAATTACACTGCTGCAGAACTATGTTTAATAGTCTCATCCCTAGTATTTGTTTAGACCGGATGTATATTGGATATGTGACTACTTTTAGTTTGTGTTGAAATTACATTGATCATCTACGACAGGAAGATGATTTCAACACAAAATAAAAGTGGAATATTTCAATCATCTAAACTACTTATAAAGGCAGGACCTCAAGTCTACAGTAGAATAATATATTTTTTTTGTCACTGCGTTTCCAGCACACAAGTTTTGATGCGTGTCCCGACGATATTTTTAATTACTATACGTGTATATATACCTGCAAATCTACAGTAGTAAAAATAGTTGTGGGGCCTGTGAAACTAAACTTTATGAGTTTATGATAATGTTTGATGATGTGAATTGATGTCATGTTTATCTTTATAATAATAATTTTTTTCTGACTTTTTGGCGAATAGTACTGAAGAGTTGTTTTAAGTCCATGGACTGTAATTCCTCAAACCTAACTTTGAGGAAAACTCAACAAAACCCTGAATAGTGTTGAAACCCATTAATTCTAAACCACTTTCAGAAATTTGATAGGGGAACATAGGATGCACAGGATTCCATCCAAAAAAAATATAGGATGGATGTACAGGCAGCCAATGTGCATGGTCGAAAATAAGATCAGGCGTGGAGCGCGTGATGTTACATAGTACTTGTAAAATGGAACTTAAGTCACATGTCCAAGTACCCAAGAAGATCTGCTTATGACATCTGATTTAAATTTACTTAATGTAATTTAGCCATATTTGTGGTTTAGGCTTGTGGTATATTTTAGTGCCTGGCTTTTTGTGATGTTAATTTTAACAACATTAAATGTTATGTCTCCATACAGGAAATTGAACATGGTAGTTTACTGTGAATATTAGTGATTGTTATTTGTTGACTAGCAAGTGACTAAAGGAAGGCTGGCTTGTGGTTCACATCAGTTGTTTCGTGTGGTGGTGGTTCACATCAGTTGTTTTGTGTGGTGGTGGTATTACAAGTCTATCTAGCTTCTTTTACTTGGGATGCTTTTTTGTTTTGTTTTTGGTTTTCAAAAGATGTTGGCGGGTTGTAATAATTGATTACTCTTAAGGAGATCACTCGTGTTTAAATAGGGAAAGACTGATAAAATTTCTGATGTGTATTACTTTTGTTCAGAGTACCATGTGTAAATAGGGAAAGACTGATAAAATTTCTGATGTGTATTACTTTTGTTCAAAGTACCATGTGTATTATTAGCATGTCATTTCTTTGCAAATTTTCTCTGCAATACCAATCAATGGATATCATGTGTCTTCTGTGCCCCTTCTCGCATGGTTGATGCATATTCATGGCAGTGAGACCTCTTCTCTCTGTGTTTAACTATTCATATAAGCAAGAAAAATTGCACCCAAACAATGCTTTTGGTCGATTCTTCATTTTGCTATGGTGAATAACTGATAAATAACAATGGGGTTCGTTTGAGTGTGATGAATGTGAATATTGGCATGTTTTAATCGTGATCAACTTGATGGAAGTGAAGGCTTATTGTCCTGGCTTGGTACATATAAGTTGTATAATCAGCCTCATATTTGAGTAAGAGAAATGCTACGTTTTCCATCTTTAGTTTATGCATATCTGAAATTACACATCATTATACCAAACTAGCGGTAGACCCGTGCTACGCGCCGGGGTAGAAGATTTTTGTTTATTATTAAAAAAGTTATGTTTACATTGCAAGACAAAAGAATTAAAAGAACGTGTAGAAGGAAATTTTTATGTTTTTATAATTCATTATCAACAATCTATTTGCATTGCTTTTGTAATGTGGAATGCGAAAACAATGTATGGATGATATTAAATAATTGGGTAATTTCTCGAATAAGCATAGGTTTATGAACTTTCTTCCCAAAGAAGCACATTTTTTGGACTTTGACTTATTAATTGGACATTTCTACCCTTATGACAACTTTAAGCCATCACATCATATCTTTTGTTTGATTGATTTTCTCTCTCATCATTAAATTCAGTAAAGTAAACTCTCGCCGTTAGATGAAAAAGCATCTTTGATTACCACCGTTGGATGAAATAACACAGAAACCAGCATTCTCAATCCTCCACATCACACTACTCTATCCTCCACCCAGAAAAGACAAAAACAACTGTCTTACCTTAAAAGAGAAGTAAACCAAATTTTTCTCTGTTCTTCTTCTTCACCTTCTTTGTTCATCACAGAGAATGAACAAGAAGATAACCTCTTTTCATCAGATCACATTTTCTTTGTCGTAAAGCTTCGATTTTTTTTTTGACGTTGGGGTTTTTATCGGTAATATTTTCATCATGGGAAAAAAAGGAAGCAATAAGGGCAAGCAAGTTATGAACGTTTTTCAGATTCCTGGTAAGTTTTAAGGTTTTAAGGTTTGAAGGTTGTAATGTTTATTTATAATGATAATGGGGGTTTGATTTCAGTGGCATCAATACCAATCATTGGTATTAAAGTTGTCTGTTTTAGGTTTCAATCTCAGTGGCATTAAAGTATTCACTCACACACACCCACCAGCTTAAATGCAAGCATTCAATTGTGGGTGGGGTTTCAACTCTAGTTGATTGTTGCGTTGGGGGTATGAAAACACCAGAATTTGGTTTATGGGTTTCTAGTATGTTGTTTTCAAGCTTTAAATCACTAGTGTCTACCGTGTATTGGTCTTTGTCTCTGTTTTTATGGGGGGTTTTGAAATTTTTTATCTAATGATTAGAAGATCTAAAAGTGGGTTTATCATGTGGTACTGATTATCACTTTGACATACATTCTTAAATTTCTAGACGATAAACTGTCAACTGTAACCGTTAATACTGATATTGTAGCCGATAACGTCAGTACACTCGTTTATAGAGATAAGATATTAAACCCATTTTAATTGATGTTATGCAGAGAACACATTTAATATCATATTCCAATATGGTGGGCAATTGGTTGTTACAGTTAAAGAAGTTGAGATTGCATATGTACATGGTGAGTCAAAAATAAGGATCACTAATAACAAGACATCCTACGGAGACTTCTTGGAATTGGTTGAATCCTTATGTAAGGCACCAAGAACAACTTGGTCAATGCGAGCTGTAATCTTAGTTGAATGCGAAGATCATTACATGGCAATGATTGCATACATTACAAATTCAGCTGCAATGGTGATTTCTATTTGGGTGGTTGATCATTTAACACCAGTTATGATACAGTCAGAGACTAATGAAGCCTCAAGCCAAGTGAGTGAGATACGAAGAGAGCTGCCCAAGGGGGATCCCAAAACTAGTCAATCTTTGAAGAGAAAACTTTTCCCTGAACCTGTTGTCAATAATCTAGGCTTGGGTAGGAAACCAGACTACTCTTCTTTTTGTACACCCACAAAACCTTTCCATGTTCCTGATGAATATAGGTTGGAAACTCCTTCTCAAGACCCAAGTTATGAAGTGACTGTAAAGGGAAAGGGGCACTCAAATGACCCTTTAGTCTTGGAAACCCCTCCCCCTAATGTTCAATTGGGAGATGATGTTTACATTCCTCAACCTCCAGTTAACTTGACTCTATTATCGGCTAGAACAGCATCTGGATCGCCTATATGTGTACAGAAATCGGCTAGACGTGGTAATCTTGAAGACATAGCAGGGATTCTATCTGATATGTGTAGGGATAGTGGTTTTGGAGATTCAGATGAATTGGAAAGTGTAGAAGAAAGATTAGATCCAGAGATAGAGAGAAGCCAAGAAGAAGTATTGAATGATGACAATGAGGGTGAATGTGAGGAAGGCCAATGGGATTCAGAAGAGGATGTGTTCGACTCAAATAGTGATTACTCTTATAATTCATTCGATAGACTTGAAGATGAGTTTGAATCTGAGATGTATACTGACATCCAACCAATGTTTGGTCCTACACCACCTCCTCCATCTCATAATGAAGATGATGGTGTCATCCAATCTTCATCTGAAGGCATTGGTGAGATTAAAACACCAATTCTTGACACCCAAGATCAAGAATTTGAGAATGAAATGTACAATGACAGCTACCCAATGTTTGGTGATCTATCGACACAAGAAACCGTGCATAGCGAAGATGTGGTAACGGATAGAAATGCTACAGAAGCGGATACGCGGTGCAATCTAGAGGATCGTTTATCTCGAGTAGGGGATTACGTCAACAATCAACCACAACATAACACTGTGCCGCTACAAGACAACCCTCCAACTCCTACCACTGTGCCACTTCAAGACAACCCTCCAGCTCCGACCACTGTACCTCCTGATACAGATGTACCATTTCCCAATAATGTGCCACTCCAGAAGAATGTAAAAGTTACGGAAAACCGCGATAACGATGAAGTGAAACGTGAATTAGACAAAATCTTTTCTGCGTACATTGCAACATCTAGACTAAATGTTGGTTGTGCTCCCCATACAGAGCCTTTTCACAATGATTATGTTAGACCTGCATGTGGAATAGTATATTTAAGTCGAGATGATCTTGAAAGGGACCTCCAAACCTACGCGATTAAGACTGAAAAAGATATACGCAGGCAAAGTACCAACACAAAAAGGTTGATTTGGAAATGAAAAGCAGATGGTTGTCCATGGAGAGTCTATGCAACACGAAATATGGATAACACTTGGAAGATTAGTAGAATGAATGATTACCACTCTCGTGGCAATTTTAGAGTTGGGGGAACAAATCCCCAAGCAAATAGTGATTGGGTTTCTAGAGTATTAATGAGAAAGTTAAGGGATAACCCAAACTTAAAGCCTAAAACATTTGTAAAGATGGTCAAGGAAGACTATGAGACCACAGTTTCATACAAAGTTGCATGGTTTGCTAAAGAGAAAGCACTGATGAAGGTATTCTCTATGTTATCCGCCTATTGGTATAGCATCTCCTACTTTGTTTCCGTAGTCGAAACCATAGTCACTAGTATCGGCTAGATTGTTTCTGTGTAGACTATAGTTTTTCACATCTATTCTTTGTTGCAGATAAGAGGAAGCTACAGCTACTCATATCAGTTGTTTGAGACATATAGTCATGAGCTCATGAGTGTTGATCCAGATGCTGTGACTGATATTCTAACTGGACCAGGCGATCATTTTGAATGTTTCTTTTGTACATAAGGTATATCAGTTACGGTCTTCAAGAAGAACTTGCGTCCTGTAGTCATTGTCGATGGAACATTCCTTAAAGGGAGGTACCCTGGAACAATTCTAAGTGCTATTGCAGTCGATGGCAACAACCATGTGTTCCCCCTCACTTTCGTAGTTGTAATGAAAGAGAAAAAAGATTCTTGGGATTGGTTTTTTACCAAACTAAGGGACCATGTGGTTGGTGTAGATCACCAGTTCATTTTGTTATCTGATAGACACAAAAGCATCATCCAAGGTGTTCCTAAAATTCTACCAAATGTTGTCCATATGTATTGTTCCTATCACATGAGTGGCAAGTTTGGTCACAAGAAAATCAAGTTCTTGGTGCAAGAATCAGCAAAAACCCTCAACCAACAAGAATTTTGGGGAAATATGCTAGGAATATGGGTCCTATCATCCAAAGCACATGAAAAACTTATGGATGTTGGGCGTTTAGAAAAGTGGGCAACTGCTTTCCAAGAGAAATCCTGGTAAGTTTGCTATCATATTTCTATGTACGCTATAATACAAATCTTATCTGGTACAATAACGTCCCTATCCTTTACATTGATTTTGAAGATATGGAATTGTAACAACAAATCATGTGGAGAGCTGGAACAAAATGATCATTGGAGAAAGAATGATGCCAGTTACTACCATTGTTTCAATGATATGAGATAATGTAATTAGGCATTATCGAGATTATCGCAATGATTCTTTGAAGTTCAATTCACCTGTCACAACATGGTGTCAAGAGCAAATAGTGCACAATGCTGCAGTTGCAAGAAAGTGCACACTTGAAAGAGATTCAGCAGGTATTTGGTCTGTTACACGGCTTAAAAGGTCATGTGTGGTTGATCTCAACAAAAGAACATGTACATGCAAATGGTTTCAAACCCTGGGGATACCATGTGAGCATGCCATGGCAGCTATAACGGAAGTTGGATTTGATCCATACAAATTTGTTGAGGTGTACTACTTGAAGGAAACATACATAGAAACTTATAGAGAAGAATGGACACCCACAAGAGGGAAGGAAGAATGGCCAACCGACAGACAAAGAAGAAGAATTCTTCCACCACTAAAAACTTCAAAGGCAGGACGTCCTAAAACAGCCAGGAAGAGAGGTAAAGCTGAGGGTGTCCCTGTCCAGAGTAGGCGATGTTCAATGTGTAGAGTCAGAGGTCACAACAAATCAACTTGTCTTGAATGTGTAGATGACTATCAACTCTTCAGTCACACCCTATTTGGTGAAGGGCCACCACTAAGCCCTGTCCTAGCTACAATCTAAGTACTGAAATGGGTTTTGTAATTTTTTGGGAATGTATCTTCCACATACATCGTGCTATCCTCTAAATATAGCCTATTATCCGTTGCCTTTATTTTGTATTGATTTTCATGTTATATAAGGGTAGGGGCTTAAAATCCAATATATTTTTGACAGGCAAACACTCTTGTTATCGTATGTTTTATTAGTGACACTTGAGTGTTATCTTCTTTTGTTAGGTTTTTTGCATAGATTGTCTACTGTGCATTTCAGTGATGTCCTCTATGTTGTTACTACCTAACGGCTACCATATATTTGTTTATCCTCTACAATTCAAACATAAAAAACAGGAACAATATAGGTTCACAAACAACCAAATAAGAACAGTGACAATCATTCACAACCATGAACATAGATTCACAAACAACCAAATAAAAAACATTGGGTTCAAAAACAACCAAATAAAACATGTCTTCAAACAACCAAATAAAATGTATAGCATACAATACAAACAACAAATAACTAAACTTTGCTCTTGTTTTTGGAAGAGGGAGATTCCCCTATATCAATTAGGTCTCTGGCAATACGATAGCGCATCTGAAGAGGATTTGCATCGAACTGAGGTGGTATTCCTCGAAGCACGCATTCGACGAAGGCAAGGATGAATAATCCACAGCTACAACCATCTGGTTGTTCAGCACACTTAACATACTCACGTTTCCACTTCATATCCAGTTTGAGTTGAACCTGTGATGGATCAGCAGCAAAAACAACATATGGCAAAAACTTTTCCATGTTTCTCAATTCAGGTATACCCCTTGTCATTCCCAAAAAATCATAGATTCTAACAATTTTCTCACTAAAATTGAAAGAAAGCAGAATTCAGTGGTTATCATTCACCTACAAATAACACATATATACATATCACTAGTGGAAAATAGAAAGAATAAAATAGAGGATAATTGATGACATGTAGGGGTTGTGGAGGAAAGTATGAAATATACTTGTAATGGGATGAGAAGTGCCTTTGCTTTCACAAGGTGAACTTGATTTTTGAGACCTACCCATGGATCAACAATTGAACTACAGCCTGATAAAATTTGAAAACGCCTAGATGTCACTCTTTCCTGAGGATTCATTTTGGCAAATCTCTTATCTTTCATCAGTTTGTCGTATTGAGGCTTCACATCATGCTTGATTTTGGTCTACAAAAAGGAAAAATAATTCTTCAAACAGCTCAGAATTGAAGGTTATAATTACTAGGTAGAATAAGGGAATAAGGTACTTACATGTAGATATACTGTTGAAACAATAGCATATTGATCTTCATCCCTAAAGTAATATGGCCTCATGGTACCATACCAACGAATGAGCAGCCTGAGATAGATGTCAATAATCTTATCATTAAGCCAATTACCTTTGTAGAGTGTGTTATAGGCATTCACTGAGCATGAAGCCAGAAAACCATAAGTTCTCATGGGAACTCTACCCCACTTTGGGTCAGAAGTCAAACTCCAAAAGTAGTGACAAAGTTTTGTATCATCCTCTTCCACTTGTCTACTGAAGAATGGTTCTTTCATTATCTCTGACATCCTTGCATTACACCTAAGGCACAAAGAAACCTCTTCAGCTTCCATGTTTTGATAAGTTTTGGCTTCCCTTTTCCTCTTTGCCACTCTTAATGCTTGCAGGTCAAATTTTGTATCCTTCTCATCATCATCAAATTCACTTACACCAAGAAGGAGAACACTCTTCCTGCCTGATGACTCCTCAATATCTGATGCAGTAGGTGTTTCATGTCTATACTGTTGAGGTAAATCTTCTTTATTAACCACCACATCAGGATGATGATCACATCCACCATTGTCATCATCATCCCCTTCAGTTTTATCATCATCCCCATCATCATTCTTATCATCATTCTTCTTATCATCATCCTCCCTACCATCATCTTTTTCATCATCATCCTGCTTACCATCCTCCTCCTTACCATAATCTTTTTTATCATCATCAATATCATCATCCTGCTTATCACCATCTTCTTCTTCACTATCCCCAGATTCAACAGTTGTAGAAGATGCCTCAATGCTTTTAGCCTTAGAACAAGACAATGTAGCGGATGGAACCTCGGTGGTAGCCGTTTCAGTTGCCTCTGTTGTTACCTTTGTCGTTGTAGCGGATGGATCCTCATATCTAGCAGATACTGTGTCTTCTGTAGCGGATTCAGAAGGATCGCCATCCTTTGTACTTGAATCATTAGGTTTACCTTCTTCATTCACTTCAGCTTTCTCGCCCATCAGTATAAAAAAACCTTGGAGATTTGACATTGCCTCGGCAAGAGGATCAGGTATACCTCTCAGGTTATTCAATGCATTCACAATGGACTCTTGGTCATCTGATGAATGATTATCACTCCAGAAAGACAACTTTCTTACTTTCTTACTGCTGGGGACTTCATCATCATCTGACTGTATCTTCCTTGACTTTTTTTCCTTCAGTTTCTTTGCCTCCCTTCTCTTTCTTAATTCTTTCCTCCAACTAAGATCAAAGGCATCACCTTTAACCTTCCTTTCAGGTTGATGTCTTATAATAGAAAACAACATCTCTGCTCTCTTCCGTTTTTTCTCTTTTTCTATCTGTTTCTCTCCAGCCTGTTGGTCATTTTGTTCTTCATCATTCCAATCAATCACGGGAAAATCTTTGTCTAATGGTAATAGATCATCATCACTCCTCCCTACTGTATCTTTACCCTCTTCTATTTGATCATTCTGTGGAGCTGCCTTATCTTCATCCTGCTTCCCCATATCCACAATGTTTCTCTTCTTTTTACGCTTCTCCACTTCTTCAGATTCCCCCTTCTTTGAATTTTTCTTCTTCTTCTTGTTATCCTTCTCCCCCTCCTCTGATCTTTTCCTTTTTATCCCCTTATCCCCTTCAGATTTTGGTGGTTGAGGTTCCCTTTTTTTTACCTCATAATTAGAAGACAAAGAGCTTTTACTCCTGGTGGTTCTAACTGTTGTCTGTGCTGGTATAGGCTCTTCCTCCATCTTCTTATAATCAATAATTTTGGGCTGTGGGGAATCACTCACTGTTGTGGCTTGGGGGGGTTTCTGCTTGGGAGGTATCTTCACCCTCCCAATAGGTTTGGGTAGAGCACTAACTTTCTTGGTTGGTACAATGGTTTCTTGGGTGAAACATTGGTTTTCTTGGATGGAATTGTTTGTTTCCTTGTTGAAACTGTTGGTGAAACTTGGGATGGAGTACTTGATCTGGTTGCCCTTTTTGGAGGACTTGGCAAAGGATTGGTCTTTTTGACTGATTTGGGTTTGAGAGTTGGCTTTGAGGGGGAACTTATCTTCTTCTTACTTTTACTTGTTTTCTTTGATGCCCCCTTACCAATCTGTGCAAACACACCTTTAACAGCTAGATCAACATCACTGCTTTTGTCAGAAACCATCTCTGCCTCACAACCCTTCAAAAATAATGCAATAAGATTGTAGAGGATAAACGCAACATTGTAGAAAACATCATTCAAATATTTAAAGGATATATTATGTTAACATTCAAATTATAGAGGTTTCAAGGTTTCAACGTTTCAAGGTTTAAAGTTTTTGTATATGACTTCATTCAAATTAAACAACATTTAAAGTTTAAAGAATATATTATGTTAACAAATTATAGAGAGTATACAGAAACAAGGTAACGGATAGAACTGTATAACCTAGAGGACAACAATCACAATGTAGACGATATACCAAAACATATCTATATTGATCAACTAGAGGTTTTAGAATATATGTATTCAATGTAATAAGTAACAAACCTATAAAGAAGATAAGTTATTCATTGTTGCAGATAGAATTTCAAAGTAGTAGTAACAACATACCATTTCAAAGACTCCTTTAAGAATTGCCTCAAAAGCATTTCTTTCAAGTGTAATAAAATTGGAAGCACTTGTTGTTGCAGATGATTGGTGAGATGGACGAATTAGCCTAGAAACTGGCCTTGAAGAAGCAGATTCTTCATATTCTGCTTGTGCTTGAGCCTGAAACTGGAATTAACATGTAACGGATAAGTATATATCTGTAGAGGATAAGGAAAACAAAGTAGGGGATAATGAAAATACAGCAACATAAAGATGACTTACTTCTTCAACCACTTGTAAATTTGCTGCAACTCTTTCTTGCAGAGTGATATCCAGTGGATAGGCCACATTAATGAAGCCTTTCTTGGGGTGAAATTTCTCAGAAAGTTTGTCTCTACTTTTGTTCCTAATGGGCAAATCATACCATCCTAACATCCTTGGAAAAGGAGAGTTTGGAATCTTTCTGGGACCAAGATCTGGGAGATGCAAATATGCCCAAATAATGAATGCAAACACACATCCATTGATACAATAGTTTTGTACACCATCAACAATTTTTGTATACACATCTTCTAAATTGCTCTCAAGCAATTTGAATGCAGCAGTACCCCATGGAAAATCATCAAAATCTACCAAATTTTCAGCAAGATCGACATACCTTACATCAATTGTTTTGGATGAATCAGCAAACAGAAAAATTGCAAGAAAATACAACCTGTTCAACCTATTGACATCATCTGGATTCGCATATTGGGCTTCTCTTGCTTCTTTAATTGCATCAAGGATATGAGAATCTCTAATGTGTAGGTTAGTCTGGAAGTATTTGGATCTGAATGCACTATATTCACTTTGCTTCCTAACAACAAAATCAACACGTAAATGCCCAAATTTCAAAGGCCTCAAAATCAAAGCAAGATCTGTCATTTTGAACTCAATCACTCTACCCCCAATTGAATACTTCAGTCGACCAACCCTCATTGAAACAATTTCTGTAACTACCGAAGTTATCATGCAGATTTTTTCTTGTCCCTCCAAACTCAAAAACTGCCCAAAAGGGGAATTTTTAAAAGATTCTAACTCATTGGGGGGCAATTTTTCGTTTGGGTTTAGATAGTGGGCTTCAAACTTAGATGATGAGCATCTCACAGTGATGCTAAATTTTTTAATCATTTCATCGCCTTTAATCTTTTTCTTCGGCATGATTATGTAGAAATTAGAATGGAAGATGGGAAATTAGAAGATGATTGTGTAGAAATTAGAAGATGATTGTGCAGAAATGGAAGATGGAAAAGAAATTAGAAGAGTTATGAGCAGTTTAATGGAAGAAGAACCGGTTTAATAAGAAAAGAGAGTAGGTGGTTATGGATTCTGAAACGGTGTGAAAACCCTAGGTTAGCAAACCTTTACCTGTTCCCGCTCGATTATCCCGCCCAATTAAAACCCAACGGTTAATGACACGTGGCGCTGATGTGGCTGTTGTTTAGTGTAGCAGATGCTTGTTTAAAATTTCAAATTGTAGAGGATATAACATCTACTTGTGGAGGATAGGAATTAGCAAATTATATCCAACGGTTGTAACTTATTATCATGATCCAATGATTGTAATCTATTGTCATGTCATTATCAAAGATGTCACATCTACTGAAAACCTATTGAAAACCTATTAAAAGTAATGATTATAGGCTAACGGGTATAATAGGAAAAAAAATATCCTAAAAGACAAAAATTCATAAGTCAAAGCCCAAAATGTGCTTGTTGGGGAAGATTGCAGTCAAATGTGCTTCTTTGGGAAGAAAGTTCATAAACCTACGCTTATTCGAGAAATTATCCTACATAATACAACTATTTAATTGAATTTAACCATTATATTTTTAGTAGAAAATCATTAGCTTTCATATTGAACTCCAGAGAGAGAGGGAACTAAACATAATGTAATGTTAGAACCATATTCCATACACCAAATGTTTTTTTCCAAATGCCTAATGGGACTTAGGAAGATATGTGATGCATTCGTGTATACAAATTATCTGTCAAATGCCTAAAGAAAGTTTAGGAAGAGAGAGATTAACATAAAAATTATTGGTCAAATTCCTAAAGAAGGTAAGTTGAGAGAATGAGAGAGAGAGAGAGAGTTCTTTTAAAATTTTCTTAAGATTTACAACATTTCTTTTTCCTTGCAAGTAGCTTTCCGAAATTACTCCACCAATTTATTCTGGTGTCGTATAGGAACGTGAAGCTTGGTGCATTAGTTCTTGTGTAAAACTGCAGAAAACAAACCATGCTTCAGAATTAAACGATAGTATACTATAGGACTTAATACATTTCAATATGAGATGATAACAAAGTCCATGTGACCATGTAATTGTGTGCATCAGATCACTAACTAATATAGTGATATGTGGACAATACTCAATAGAATGGTCAATGGTCATTTATTTCACACAACTTGCAAATTTACCACATTGATGAGTAGCGAATCGTGATTCAAGTTCAATTATCAAGAGCCAAAAAATGGAACACTTCCAAACTTTTTGAAGTTGGATCGAATTTTATTTGTAAATAACAGAATTTGAAGCCAACTTTAAAATATTCGAGCGTTTCCCCTCAAATGAACTATTCAGCATGAAGAGATGGTGAACTTTATCAATAACTTAACAATGAGAAACTACATTTATGTTAAAAAAGACGCAAGTATGAATAATCTTCTCATGAAGCAAATAAAAAGAAGTAAACCGATGTATTAGGTATAGAGGCCACCTCAAAGACAACAACAAATTATTTGGTCTTACTCACATATATCGCTTCAAGTCTCATATGCAGAACAACAATAGTTGCGAACATTAAATGCCACAATACTTGGGACTGCACACTCTTAGTTGTTATTACATGCCTCTGCAAAACAAATGCCAACACATATGTCACATAAGAAGTTTTTCGCTGACCATAAGATGGAGATTACTCTCACAATTAATAAAATTCTTTTATTGACAAAAAAAAAAAGATAGGGTCAAAAGTGCATTGAGCAATGAAAGACATAATAATAAGAGGAGCAACAAATACACTTATGAATAAAAGGTGCTTTATCTTTGTGATAAAAGGATTTCTACAGTGGTTACTTCTCATTGTGAATTTGATATTTTTTTATTTTTTGTATGGAAAAGGTGAACCATGTCCAAAAGAACAAAAACATTGTAACTGTTACGATTATTCAAGTATGAACATTGATTATATTAAATGAGTGGCTAATCTCTTTGCCCTTTGACTAAATAGAATGGAAAAGCTTGTGAATACCTGAGATGCACTGAAGATCCATTTTATCAAGAACCTTTAAGAAGTGCCTTCGACTTTTCCCTTCAAGCGCCAGTCCATCAAAGAAATGCAAATATCTATGATTTCAGTCCATATATTTGCATACCTTTGATAGGAAAAGCTTGTCATATCTCTTCACTCCTTCCCATACTAATAGCAAACTCTGAAATTATATCTTTCATAGGAATTACTTTTCCTAAAAGCAAGCTTTCAATAAATGGTCCAGTTTGCTTCAGTTTGCTGGGGGCCTTAAGAAATAATATGTCGTCTTCATATGTACGTAGTTGTGTGTATTCCTTCAGCAACAGAGGTGTACTGCATATTTTCTTTGAATTGACATTCTCTTCATCTCCCACTATTAGTTGTTCGTTCCTGGCCATCTCTCATGTCCATCATCCTTTGTTGCATAAGCTTAGATACAAATGCTTCAGAAACGCGTACTTACAGTAATCCTGAAGGTGTATACAGTTATTATCAGCCAAAACAACCTACAGCAATTATGAGCCAAGAAACATCCAACAAAGACAAAACCTAGAGAGTGAGATTAAAACAAACCTTGGTTGGTCTAGGTGCATATATCAGGTATATTATGATGTATATGGATTCGATGATGCACCCTATAATGTTAATAGTCAAGAGCATACATCCATCAGGCTTAAGGAAGCATAGAACAGTCACAACATGACACTGAATGGTGCTACCATTTGAATTATAGAATTATATAGACTTTGACTTTTGAATAAGATTTAGAATGGATCAAGATCCAAACATTTTTTTCCGGTAAGATTCATTACTTGTTTGAAAAGCATGAGTTAGAAGAAGGCTTTTAAGCGTCATGAGAACACCACAAAGAAAAATATAGAGGATCTTTACGATAAACACAACCCAGACTTTCAGTTTCCAACCTAAAAGCAATTTGTAGTGAGTGGGGGGTCATTTTGTCGACCAATTCGAAAGGAAAGCCTCATGTATATTACCAATCTAACCTTTTCAAGTACACAATCTAATAAGTGGAATTTGTTTTCCAGCAGATAGGGGAGTAAGTATCACCTGCACCGAAGAGTGCTTGAATAAACAGAGTCTCCTCATCATGTGTTCTCATGAGTCCATCCTATATAGCAAGAAACTCTTTAAACAATTTTCAACAAAGCATCTGTATGTTAGTGCTTGGTACAAAACTTTAATTTGAAAAACGTGTTGACGAAAGTGGAGATCATCAAATGATTTGAGAATACAAAGTTAAGCAAAACTTTATTAGAAACAACATTTGAGATTTTTAGTATTCTTTTTACTGAAAGGAAAAGGAAAAAGGTAAAGAAATTGAAGAAAGGCGTATCAGCCCACTATGTTATCAACCTATGACACTATAAATACTCCTTTTACTTTTTTAGTAAGGTAACTATATTAGAAATTATAGAATACTAATCTTAAGCCAATTATGATAATGGACTGCTACACCTAAGAGGCTAAGACTCATCATAGGCAGATAGCAATTTTCTTTTCCTAAGATGAATAAGCAGATCTCCTCTGTTGGTAGACAAACAAACAAATTCAGAAATCCTAATGCATCATGCTGATACATACTTCAAAATCAAAACCATGGAAATTTTCAACTTTATCAATTATGAAACTGATTAACTCCTTTAAAATCAATACATACAGACAATCCTTTTAGAGTGTTTGTGTTACCCACAAACGTAGAGCACACATTGATCTAGCAATATTATTCAAGTCTATGACACAACTGCTTCCTTACTTAAATAGATTACAGTAGTAATAAATTCTAGTGTAATTAAGGAAAAAAAAAAAGGTAAAAGAAGATGAAAAGCTTCCATGGTCCCAAAGCAAGAGTATATGGAGTTAAGGAATCTAAAAGAAAATATCATTAGTTACCACACAACTTGGAGGCAATAAACCTACTTTGAGTATGAATATCAAAATCATTATTCACAAACTTACACTCAAAGAACACTTTAATGATGTAGCAGGCAATCTAGTTAATAATTATCTTTGTAGATATTGAACCTAAAGTTGTTCAGGAGTTCTATGTAAGAAAAAATTATACATCTTTCCTCCATTTGCTTCTGAGAATAGAATAAAGCCGAATCATTGATACAGAAAGAGTTGGTAAATTACCGTTTCATAACCCGGGATGTCTATTGAAGTAGGATCGTCCCATATAAGCAGCAGCTAGTGAAGCGTGTCATGTGACTCTTTATGATCGATTGAACAACTATAAAATTTCAAAAGAATTGAGAGGCTGGAATTTAAGCATATAAGTGAATGATAGTCACTACTAAAGTTCTAATAAACAACTATGATACATTTAAAAAAAAAAAAAAGACTACGGTGGTTTCAGGAAGAGGTACCTTACAGAATACAATAGTCTCAAATTTTGAGTGATAATACAACTACAATGATAATCGTTTCTCAATACTTTGGAATTTTGATTCATAGGTTAAATTAGCAACTAATATAGGTTAAATTAGGTTACATATTAGGATTTTTATTCAAAATTATGATAAATTAACAACTAATATAGTAATATGAAGATGCACAAAAATAAATATAATCAGGGGATCCCTATAATCAGTATAACTGAACAACAAATCCACAAATTACATTCAACAAAAAAATATAGAAAAGAAGATTACCTCAATTAATAGATACTGTAGGGAATTAAATTTGATTTGTGCAAGAGTGATTCAGAATTAGAATAAAGAGATTAACAGATGATAGAACATCTTTGAGAGACTGGAGGATTCGAAGAGAGGAGAGACGATAAATAATTAGATTTTGATTTCAGTTTGAAATTGAAAAAATACGTGGAAGAGTTTGTAATTAGTTGCAAGAGTTCACGACTCCACATTCAGTTCAAACAGGAAGAGTGGGATTAGTGGTAAGAGTTTACAGCTATGTAGGCACGTACATTCAAACCAATTAAAAAAATTTAGGAGTGTTTTTTATTTTTCTTAAGCAGAATTAACATGCTACAAAAATGGAGAAAGCTTTCTGTTCAGATGGACACCCACGTAGGAGAGAGAAAGTGAGACTGCGTGGGTCTAGCTATTATTTATATTATTATATAGATATATGGGTAATTTCTCGAATAAACATAGGTTTATGAACTTTCTTCTGAAGCACACAAGCACATTTTGGGCTATGACTTATGAATTTTTGTCTTTTAGTATATTTTTTTTCCTATTATACCCTTTAGCCTATAATCATTACTTTTAATAGGTTTTCAGTAGATGTGACATCTTAGATAATGACATGACAATAGATTACAACCATTGGATCATGATAATAAGTTACAACCGTTGGATATAATTTGCTAATTCCTATCCTCCACAAGTAGATGTTATTTCCTCTACAATTTGAAATTTTAAACAAGCATCTGCTACACTAAACAACAGCCACATCAGCGCCACGTGTCATTAACCGTTGGGTTTTAATTGGGCGGGATAATCGAGCGGGAACAAGTAAAGGTTTGCTAACCTAGGGTTTTCACACCGTTTCAGAATCCATAACCACCCACTCTCTTTTCTTCTTAAACCGATTCTTCTTCCATTAAACTGCTCATAACTCTTCTAATTTCTTTCCCATCTTCCATTTCTGCACAATCATCTTCTAATTTCTTTCCCATCTTCCATTTCTGCACAATCATCTTCTAATTTCTACACAATCATCTTCTAATTTCCCATCTTCCATTCTAATTTCTACATAATCATGCCGAAGAAAATGATTGAAGGCGATGAAGTGAGTAGAAAATTTAGCATCACTGTGAGATGCTCACCATCTAAGTTTGAAGCCCACTATCTAAACCCAAACTAAAAATTGCCCCCCAATGAGTTAGAATCTTTTAAAAATTCCCCTTTTAGGCAGTTTTTGAGTTTGGAGGGACAAGAAAAAATTTGCATGATAACTTCGGTAGTTACAGAAATTGTTTCAATGAGGGTTGGTCGACTGAAGTATTCAATTGGGGGTAGAGTGATTGAGTTCAAAATGACAGATCTTGCTTTGATTTTGGGGCCTTTGAAATTTGGGCATTTACCTGTTGATTTTGTTGTTAGGAAGCAAAGTGAATATAGTGCATTCAGATCCAAATACTTCCAGACTAACCTACACATTAGAGATTCTCATATCCTTGATGCAATTAAAGAAGCAAGAGAAGCCCAATATGCGAATCCAGATGATGTCAATAGGTTGAACATGTTGTATTTTCTTGCAATTTTTCTGTTTGCTGATTCATCCAAAACAATTGATGTAAGGTATGTCGATCTTGCTGAAAATTTGGTAGATTTTGATGATTTTCCATGGGGTACTGCTGCATTCAAATTGCTTGAGAGCAATTTAGAAGATGTGTATACAAAAATTGTTGATGGTGTACAAAACTATTGTATCAATGGATGTGTGTTTGCATTCATTATTTGGGCATATTTGCATCTCCCAGATCTTGGTCCCAGAAAGATTCCAAACTCTCATTTTCCAAGGATGTTAGGATGGTATGATTTGCCCACTAGGAACAAAAGTAGAGACAAACTTTCTGAGAAATTTCACCCCAAGAAAGGCTTCATTAATGTGGCCTATCCACTGGATATCACTCTGCAAGAAAGAGTTGCAGCGAATTTACTAGTGGTTGAAGAAGTAAGTCATCTTTATGTTGCTGGATTTTCATTATCCCCCACTTTGTTTTCCTTATCCTCTACAGATATATACTTATCCGTTACATGTTAATTCCAGTTTCAGGCTCAAGCACAAGCAAAATATGAAGAGTCTGCTTCTTCAAGGCCAGTTTCTAGGCTAATTCGTCCATCTCACCAATCATCTGCAACAACAAGTGCTTCCAATTTTATTACACTTGAAAGAAATGCTCTTGAGGCAATTCTTAAAGGAGTCTTTGAAATGATATGTTGTTACTACTACTTTGAAATTCTATCTGCAACAATGAATAACTTATCTTCTTTATAGGTTTGTTACTTATTACATTGAATACATATATTCTAAAACCTCTAGTTGATCAATATTGATATGTTTTGGTATATCGTCTACATTGTGATTGTTTTCCTCTAGGTTATACAGTCCTATCCGTTACCTTGTTTCTGTATACTCTCTATAATTTGTTAACATAATATATTCTTTAACCTTTAAATGTTGTTTAATTTGAATGAAGTCATATACAAAAACTTTAAACCTTGAAACGTTGAAACCTTGAAACCTTGAAACCTCTATAATTTAAATGTTAACATAATATATCCTTTAAATATTTGAATAATGTTTTCTACAGTGATATGTATATATGTGTTATTTGTAGGTGAATGATAACCACTGGATTCTACTTTCTTTCAATTTTTGTGAGAAAATTGTTAGAATCTATGATTCTTTGGGAATGACAAGGGGTATACCTGAATTGAGAAACATGGAAAAGTTTTTGCCATATGTTGTTTTTGCTGCTGATCCATCACAGGTTCAACTCAAACTGGATATGAAGTGGAAACCTGAGTATGTTAAGTGTGCTGAACAACCAGATGGTTGTAGCTGTGGATTATTCCTCCTTGCCTTCGTCGAATGCGTGCTTCGAGGAATACCACCTCAGTTCGATGCAAATCCTCTTCAGATGCGCTATCGTATTGCCAGAGACCTAATTGATATAGGGAAATCTCCCTCTTCCAAAAACAAGAGCAAAGTTTAGTTATTTGTTGTTTGTATTGTATGCTATACATTTTATTTGGTTGTTTGAAGACATGTTTTATTTGGTTGTTTATGAACCCAATGTTTTTTATTTGGTTGTTTGTGAATCTATGTTCAGGGTTGTGAATGATTGTCACTGTTCTTATTTGGTTGTTTGTGAACCTATATTGTTCCTGTTCTTTATGTTTGAATTGTAGAGGATAAACAAATATATGGTAGCCGTTAGGTAGTAACAACATAGAGGACATCACTGAAATGCACAGTAGACAATCTATGCAAAAAACCTAACAAAAGAAGATAACACTCAAGTGTCACTAATAAAACATACGATAACAAGAGTGTTTGCCTGTCAAAAATATATTGGATTTTAAGCCCCTACCCTTATATAACATGAAAATCAATACAAAATAAAGGCAACGGATAATAGGCTATATTTAGAGGATAACACGATGTATGTGGAAGATACATTCCCAAAAAATTACAAAACCCATTTCAGTACTTAGATTGTAGCTAGGACAGGGCTTAGTGGTGGCCCTTCACCAAATAGGGTGTGACTGAAGAGTTGATAGTCATCTACACATTCAAGACAAGTTGATTTGTTGTGACCTCTGACTCTACACATTGAACATCGCCTACTCTGGACAGGGACACCCTCAGCTTTACCTCTCTTCCTGGCTGTTTTAGGACGCCCTGCCTTTGAAGTTTTTAGTGGTGGAAGAATTCTTCTTCTTTGTCTGTCGGTTGGCCATTCTTCCTTCCCTTTTGTGGGTGTCCATTCTTCTCTATAAGTTTCTATGTATGTTTCCTTCAAGTAGTACACCTCAACAAATTTGTATGGATCAAATCCAACTTCCTTTATAGCTGCCATGGCATGCTCACATGGTATCCCCAGGGTTTGAAACCATTTGCATGTACATGTTCTTTTGTTGAGATCAACCACACATGACCTTTTAAGCCGTGTAACAGACCAAATACCTGCTGAATCTCTTTCAAGTGTGCACTTTCTTGCAACTGCAGCATTGTGCACTATTTGCTCTTGACACCATGTTGTGACAGGTGAATTGAACTTCAAAGAATCATTGCGATAATCTCGATAATGCCTAATTACATTATCTCGTATCATTGAAACAATGGTAGTAACTGGCATCATTCTTTGTCCAATGATCATTTTGTTCTAGCTCACCACATGATTTGTTGTTACAATTCCATATCTTCAAAATCAATGTAAAGGATAGGGACGTTATTGTACCAGATAAGATTTTTATTATAGCGTACATAGAAATATGATAGCAAACTTACCAGGATTTCTCTTGGAAAGCACTTGCCCACTTTTCTAAACGCCCAACATCCATAAGTTTTTCATGTGCTTTGGAGGATAGGACCCATATTCCTAGCATATTTCCCCAAAATTCTTGTTGGTTGAGGGTTTTGCTGATTCTTGCACCAAAAACTTGATTTTCTTGTGACCAAACTTGCCACTCATGTGGTAGGAACAATACATATGGACAGCATTTGGTAGAATTTTAGGAACACCTTGGATGATGCTTTTGTGTCTATCAGATAACAAAATGAACTGGTGATCTACACCAACCACATGGTCCCTTAGTTTGGTAAAAAACCAATCCTAAGAATCATTTTTCTCTTTCATTACAACTGCGAAAGCGAGGGGGAACACATGGTTGTTGCCATCGACTGCAATAGCACTTAGAATTGTTCCAGGGTACCTACCTTTAAGGAAAGTTCCATCAACAATGACTACAGGACGCAAGTTCTTCTTGTAGAACCTAACTGATATACCATATGCCAAAAGAAACATTCAAAACGATCACCTGGTCCAGTTAGAATATCAGTCACAACATCTGGATCAACACTCATGAGCTCATGACTATATGTCTCAAGCAACTGATATGAGTAGCTGTAGCTTCCTCTTATCTGCAACAAAGAATAGATGTGAAAAACTATAGTCTACACAGAAAACAATCTAGGCGATACTAGTGACTATGGTAGTGACTACGGAAACAAAGTAGAAGATGCTATACCAATAGGCGGATAACATAGAGAATACCTTCATCAGTGCTTTCTCTTTAACAAACCATTCAACTTTGTATGAAACTGTGGTCTCATAGTCTTCCTTGACCATCTTTACAAGTGCTTTAGGCTTTAAGTTTGGGTTATCCCTTAACTTTCTCATTAATACTCTAGAAACCCAATCACTATTTGCTTGGGGATTTGTTCCTCCAACTCTAAAATTACCACAAGAGTGGTCATCATTCATTCTACTAATCTTCCAAGTGTTATCCATATTTCGTGTTGCATAGACTCTCCATGGACAACCATCTGCTTTACATTTCCAAATCAACATTTTTGTGTTGGTACTTTGCCTGCGTATATCTTTTTCAGTCTTAATCACGTAGATTTGGAGGTCCCTTTCAAGATCATCTCGACTTAAATATACTATTCCACATGCAGGTCTAACATAATTATTGTGAAAAGGCTCTGTATGGGGAGCACAACCAACATTTACTCTAGATGTTGCAATACACGCAGAAAAGATTTTGTCTAATTCAAGTTTCACTTCATCGTTATCGCGGTTTTTCGTAACTCTTACATTCTTCTGGAGTGGCACATTGTTGGGAAATGGTACATCTGTATCAGGAGGTATAGTGGTCGGAACTGGAGGGTTGTCTTGAAGTGGCACAGTGGTAGGAGTTGGAGGGTTGTCTTGTAGCGGCACAGTGTTATGTTGTGGTTGATTGTTGACGTAATCCCCTACTCGAGATAAACGATCCTCTAGATTGCACCGCGTATCCGCTTCTGTAGCATTTCTATCCGTTACCACATCTTCGCTATGCACGGTTTCTTGTGTCGATAGATCACCAAACATTGGGTAGCTGTCATTGTACATTTCATTCTCAAATTCTTGATCTTGGGTGTCAAGAATTGGTGTTTTCATCTCACCAATGCCTTCAGATGAAGATTGGATGACACCATCATCTTCATTATGAGATGGAGGAGGTGGTGTAGGACCAAACATTGGCTGGCTGTCAGTATACATCTCAGATTCAAACTCATCTTCAAGTCTATCGAATGAATTATAAGAGTAATCACTATTTGAGTCGAACACATCCTCTTCTGAATCCCATTGGCCTTCCTCACATTCACCCTCATTGTCATCATTCAATACTTCTTCTTGGCTTCTCTCTATCTCTGGATCTAATCTTTCTTCTACACTTTCCAATTCATCTGAATCCCCAAAACCACTATCCCTACGCATATCAGATAGAAACCCTGCTATGTCTTCAAGATTACCACGTCTAGCCGATTTCTGTACACATATAGGCGATCCAGATGCTGTTCTAGCCGATAAGGGAGTCAAGTTAACTGGAGGTTGAGGAATGTAAACATCATCTCTCACTTGAACATTAGGGGGAGGGGTTTCCAAGACTAAAGGGTCATTTGAGTGCCCCTTTCCCTTTACAGTCACTTCATAACTTGGGTCTTGAGAAGGAGTTTCCAACCTGCATTCATCAGGAACATGGAAAGGTTTTGTGGGTGTACAAAAAGAAGAGTAGTCTGGTTTCCTACCCAAGCCTAGATTATTGACAATAGGTTTAGGGAAAAGTTTTCTCTTCTAAGATTAACTAGTTTTGGGATCCCCCTTGGGCAGCTCTCTTGGTATCTCACTCACTTGGCTTGAGGCTTCATTAGTCTCTGATTGTATCATAACTGGTGTTAAATGATCAACCACCCAAATAGAAATCACCATTGCAGCTGAATTTGTAATGTATGGAATCATTGCCATGTAATGATCTTCGCATTCAACCTTAGTTGGATTATTGTTGATTACAGCTCGCATTGACCAAGTTGTTCTTGGTGCCTTACATAAGGATTCAACCAATTCCAAGAAGTCTCCGTAGGATGTCTTGTTATTAGCGATCCTTATTTTTGACTCACCATGTACATATGCAATCTCAACTTCTTCAACTATAACAACCAATTGCCCACCATATTGGAATATGATATTAAATGTGTTCTCTGCATAACATCAATTAAAATGGGTTTAATATCACATCTCTATAAACGAGTGTACTGACGTTATCGGCTACAATATCAATATTAACGGTTACAGTTGACAGTTTAACGTCTAGAAATTTAAGAATGTATGTCAAAGTGATAATCAGTACCACATGATAAACCCACTTTTAGATCTTCTAATCATTAGATAAAAAACTTCAAAACCCCCCATAAAAACAGAGACAAAGACCAATACACGGTAGACACTAGTGATTTAAAGCTTGAAAACAAGATACTAGAAACCCATAAACCAAATTCTGGGGTTTTCATACCCCCAACCCAACAATCAACTAGAGTTGAAACCCCACCCACAATTGAATGCTTGCATTTAAGCTGGTGGGTGTGTGTGAGTGAATACTTTAATGCCACTGAGATTGAAACCTAAAACAGACAACTTTAATACCAATTATTGGTATTGATGCCACTGAAATCAAACCCCCCATTATCATTATAAATGAACATTACAACCTTCAAACCTTAAAACTTACCAGGAATCTAAAAAACGTTCATAACTTGCTTGCCCTTATTGCTTCTTTTTTTTCCCATGATGAAAATATTACCGATGAAAACCCCAACGTCAAAAAAAAATCGAAGCTTTACGACAAAGAGAATGTGATATGATGTAAAGAGGTTATCTTCTTGTTCATTCTTTGTGATGAACAAAGAAGGTAAAGAAGAAGAACGGAGAAAAGTTTGGTTTACTTCTCTTTTAAGGTAAGACAGTTGTTTTTGTCTTTTCTGGGTGGAGGATAAAGTAGTGTGATGTGGAGGATTGAGAATGCTAGTTTCTGTGTTATTTCACCCAACGGTGGTAATTAAAGATGCTTTTTCATCTAACGGCGAGAGTTTACTTTGCTGAATTTAATGATGAGAGATAAAATCAATCAAACAAAAGATATGATGTGATGGCTTAAAGTTGTCATAAGGGTAGAAATATCCAATTAATAAGTCAAAGTCCAAAATATGCTTGTTGGGGAAGATTGCAGTCAAATGTGCTTCTTTGGGAAGAAAGTTCATAAACCTATGCGAGAAATTACCCTAGATATATATAGAAGGGTTAAATAATTCAGAAAGCTTTATCATCTGATGTTGGCATGACATAGGCCTGTAAAAATGGCCCTTTGACCCTAAACCCGGCCCGGCCCGCCCGGCCCATTCAATGAAAAAAGCCCTTAAAGCTTGACCCTTATGATTTTTAGGGTAGGGTCGGCCCGACCCTCTCCTTTTAAGGGTCGGGTTAGGGTTTAGCTTTGAAAATCTTAGACCCTACCCTTAGCCCGACCCTAATTAACCCTCTCAAAGCCCTCTTACGGCCCTCATAAATATATGTATAATTTTTAATATATTTCTCTATAGATCAAAATTTGAACATTTTTTTAGAGTTTTAATCGTAAAGATTTTTCCAATTAGACATAGATATCACTTTTGTTTAAGTTATATTATATTTATCAAATGTTTATCGAATATTTCCCGAACTAGTTGTTAAAAAACTATTATATAACTAAAAGAAATTGATTCTCAATAGAATTATTTTTTATTAACCATCTATTTCATTATTGAGCATGCAATAAACGGTAATTAGATTATTATTTTAAATGTGTATTTTATACTTATTATGCTAGAATTTTATAAATTTAGGATTAAATTTCTAAAGTTTGAAATTTTAGTAAGAAGATAACATCTAACTATGAGTTCTTTGTATTTATTAATTGTAATGCTCTTGGATAAAATAATATCATATACTATAACAAATTTTATGGTGAAAAAAATATATTTGTACATTTAAGAATTAAAACATATTATACGTATTTTCAAAAATATTAAAATGATATTAATAAAAACATGATCACATATTTTTTTTCAAGTAAAACATAATTCTATGTATCGACCCTATCAATCGGGCCCGTTACCCGGCCCTCAACCCTTTAAAATAAAGGGCTAAGGGTCGGGTGAGGTTTTCACAATTTTTATGTTGACCCGCCCTAACCCGACCCTCTCATCTTTTAGGGTAGGGTTGACCCGACCCTTAAAGTGTGAGGGCTCGAGGGTTCAAGGGCCGGGCTAGCCCTACCCGGCCTATTTTACAGGCCTAGCATGACATCGACTATGGGTCGAAGGAGGCAAGAGAGTTTGTTCACAGAATTGGGTAGGAACAATGAAGGTCAGAATTGGGCGAATTATACCTCAAATCAACGTAACGATTTATTGGCATCATCTATAGGGGATTCTCAGTTAGATATGTCGCTTAAACTTGTAACATGGAATGTTCGCGGTCTTGGTAACGATGCTACAATTTGTGCTGTTAGAGATTTAATGAAAGAGTTTAAACCTAGTGTTCTTTTACTGCAAGAGACGAAAATTAATGTCAATTCAGATGTTAATTTGCGAGATTTGTGGAGGGGTCAATGGAGATGGGTGGAGCTGCCTGCTATAGGTTTATCAGGTGGTATAATTATTGCTTGGGATTCTAATGTGATTGAATTACTGGACCAAGTAATGGGAGCTTTTTCTATTACAATTACATGCTTATTGAAGGATAATGGCTTCGCCTGGATGTTGTCTGGGATATATGGACCAAGTAAAGACTCAGAGAAACCTCACTTCTTTGAGGAACTGTATGATATATGTAAGCCCTCTTTCCTTGATGAGCTCAGCTGGGTCCTTCAACTGCTTCAACGGTAGTACCTGCAATGACCACCGGACAATGACCGGTGGATAAAGCTCCAACGATCAAGTCAGTAAGCGGCTAGGTTTAGAGAATAGGTTTTAGCAAAGAATGAACAGTTACCTTTAGCGAACCCTAACGTGATCCTTTTATAGCAATATTCACCGCCTTCCTTAAACCGTTGGATCGTCCTTTGCATCCTATGGTTCTCTTATCTCCTACGTGTTTCATTCTCCATCACATACTATAAAGTGAATGCTTGACAGCCTGACATCACGTGCTCTATCCGTGATACTCTAGAATGTTCTGAACTCCGATTGGGTACTTCCCAGTTTGCTCTCCTTATCTAGCTCCTGTGTCCTCCATACTCCACCTAGCATGGTTTGGTACTTACATCGCCCCTCCTTTGACCGTCATCTATATTTCTTAGATGGCGGCTCAAAGGCTTTTTCTCCGCCTAAATGTAAACTCCTTACGATGACGGAAAACTGTCATAAGTTCTTTTCATTATCTAATCTATCACCTGCTCCTCACGTGCCTTAGGCTCTGCCTTATCCCTATCTCTCCAGCTATTCATTAATTGCGCATGCTCTCGAGTCCCGAACCTCCTACGCGTGCCTCTTTCGCTCTTTCCTAGACGCACTTATGATTTTAACTGCTGTCCTTTCGCTTCCCAACGCTACTGTCTTGTCACTATTTTACTTCTTCCCGTAATACCCCTGGGATTATCCTCATATAAATTTGCAACCTTTAGCCTAACTCTTCCATTTGCCCTTCATCTTCTTCATTCTCCTCCTCTGTTCATCTTTCTCTTCAGTCTTCACCTTCTCTACGAAATCACGCACCGTCCGGTCCCCTGAAAGTTCGATTCTCGTCTTTATTTCTTCCTCCGTCGACTAATTCAGGTTATTCTCTTTTCCTTATTCTTGATTTTAATTTTAGCCATTATTAGATCTAGGTTTTCATTTTTCTTCTTCTCGCTATATACTCTGTACTTCGATTGCCGTAAACTTCCAAAAATTTCCAAATTATTTTCCTTCTCTCCTTTCCTCCTCTTGGAGTCACCCTGTATACGCCCCTAATCTTTCTTTCTCTACGATTTTGGTGAGCCTTTCTCTATACATAAATGGCATCTTATCAAAATCAGAAAAAGAAAGATTCTTCGAGGAAGACAGTTGAAGGAGGTCAAGGTGATGGCGGTGTTCTCCCTTCCCCTTCCAGTTACTACCTTGATTCGCATGTGCCCAGCGCCTACCCTTATAGACCTGATTTAGATCTACTCTGTGAGCTATACGACATTCCTGAAGACGTAAAAATTTTCAACTACAAACATGCCCTACGCTTTGCACATCACGAATTTAGCCGTCAAGATGCTATTATGGTGACAGCCCACCAAATAGCTTTTGGTTGCCGGTTTCCTTTCTCTGATTTAGTTCGTGATGTACTTAATTTTTACCAAGTCGCCCTTGGACAATGTATTGGTAACTTTTGGCGTATCTTGCGGGCCCTAGACCAACTAAACAATGAAGGAACCACCGTATCCCTTGCTGATATACGTCAATGTTATTATCTTCGGGTTTGCGAAGAAAAATGTGGTCAACCTTATTACTATTTCGTCAAACGCCCCGGCAGGCGGTCTATTATTGAGAAATTGCCGGAAAGTGACAAGGAATGGCCTGACTTTCCTATGATTGTCTTTGGTAACTTCGGGGGAAAAGGACCTGGCATTTCTAACCCTTTAAAATACTGGCGGTTTAATCTAGGAGGTTTTTTCCTTAATTTTTCTACTTTGTTCATATATTAACATTCCTAGGATGAAAATCCTTTTGATAGTGTCTGTCTAACTCTTTTATCTGTTTCCTATCGCAGAGGTTCGTGGTGACGGCAAAGCCTTAAGACCCCGCAAAGACGCCCCTTGGGAACCTTTGATAGGATCTGGAGCTGACGCTTATTCCGCCATTCGTGAGCTTACTTCCTCAAAGAAAGACGGTACCCCGATCGTTAAGGATCTTGATCTAGGGGAATACGTCTTACCCGTCTGCTGCCACAAAGATTATCTCAGGGATAAAAAGGGCAGGTCTTCTGCTATTCCTCCTACTTCCCGATCAACACAAATGAAGGGTAAAGCTTCTGCTGCTGCCGCTACTGAGTTGGAGAGAGAATCTGATGACGGTGGAGATAATATCCCTCTTCAGACGATCCTAACTAAAAAGAGAACTCGTGAACCTCCTTCCGCAGTTTCAGCGCCATCCGAGAAGAAGAAGCAAAAAAGAGTAACTGCCCGACTTCCTCCTTTCTTATCTGCTCTTCGAGTTCAAAAGATTGTCAGGAACTGTAGTCGTGATCTTTCTTCTTCTTCAACTGAAAGTTCTGATTTTCAGGCAGTCCAAGGTGAACCAGAGACATTGCGGGAATCTCCCGAAGTTCACCTGGCGCGTTCAAAGCAACACGGTCCTTCCATTCCTAGAGTGAAAAGGGCCAAAATGGCAAAAGCTCCTTCTCCTCTACCGGGATCCCCTTCTGCTTCCTCCAGCGACTCTCTGGGAGAACCCAGACAACCAAACTTTAGTGGAATCAAGGTTTCCTTTAATCTTGATGAACTTGGGTTTGATGGTGGTCTCCTATTTGAAGATACCGGCGTGGACAATCTCGCCCAACCAGGTTCAACTTCTCATCCTTCATCTTCTCCCCTTAAGGAATTTTCCATGGCTCTCCTTGATCCAAATGAGCCCCCTATTATTGGTGCGATGCCTCCACCACTTCCTGTTGATCACGAAATTTTTGATGTTGCTACACTTGTTGCACCTATTCGTGAAGCACCTAAGTATACCCGCCATCGTACTCTTAATTACTCTTCATCTGGATCAGGTGACCAAGCCGCAGATGGCCAGCAACTCTCTCCCACCTTTGATGCTGAGATTAATCCGGCACCAACTGCTGACAAGACTTCTACACCTCCTGCCGGTGTTACTTCCCAAGGTCCTTTTTCATTTTCAGAGTCTGTACCAGCCATTGACCCTAACAAGGTTGGCTCCTCTTCTCGTGGTAAAGTACTTGCTGACTCTCCCTCCCCCCAGTCTCCAAGCCAGACTCCAACCGTTCCCTTTCCTCGTGATCCCTCAGCTTCGGCTTTTGACAATGGGGCAACTGCTTTCGCCGCTATCTACAATTCTATTCTTCCTTCTGATCAAGCTAAAATTGATCAGATGAACTTTGGTGAGGACCGAGATACAGTTTTCCGTGGTCTAGCTCTCGTAAGTCTCCCCTCTTCTCCTTTTTTTTTTTTTTTTTTTTTTTTTTTTTTTTGCACTATAACTTTTCTATTAAATTGTAGGTTAACGGTCTCGTCGTCAAGTCTTTTTCAAATGCTTCTAGGCTGGAAAAAGAAAAAGAAAGTATTGTAAAAGAGAAGCACGATCTTACAGTGGATAAGAATCGACTAGTTCGCGAGAAATGGGCTCTTCAAGCCGAGATCGAGCAACTTAAGATTCAACTGAAAGAAATAACCGCGTCTCGTGATGCTGAAATTGAGAAGAACCGGAAAAGGCTTGAGGGTGAACACCGTGAGCGCGTTGCCGCTATTGAGGGTGAGCACTGCTGCACTTGAGGGTGAGCACCGTGAGCGTACTGCTGCACTTGAAGCTGCTCATGCCACCCAGGTAGCAAAGTTGGAGGGGAAATGGGCTGACAGCTTAGTGAAAATAAATGAACTCGAAGCCGCACATGATGTTGACTATCAGCAGTATCTGGCCGACCTACGGGAGCAAAGAGAAACTCTCCTGGCTGATTACAATTCAAAATATGAGGAGATGGAGGCGAAATTCAAAGAGCAGCTTGCCATGCAAGTGAAGGCTCAAGTGAAGGAAAACTTAACCGCTATTCTTTCTGCCAAGAAAATGCGGATAATGCCTCCTAGCGCTTCCACCCGAGACCCCTTGCCTTGAGTTGTAATTTGATTAATTTTAAATTTGACGAAAGTCTTCCAACATTGTAAACTTTTATAATTGCTATCAATTATTGTTATCTTCTGGTATTGGTTTCTCATGTGCTAACATTAGGCTATACTTCTACTGATCCCGTCGTCACGGTTCAGCAAGTGCAACCCCGTTAACACATTAGCACTATTGCTCTTCTCTTTTAGAGGCACCCCACTGTATTGTCTAAATCAAACTCAATGGGGAAGAAATAATCATATAGAGACTTTAACATTTAGTTAACGGCTTGCCCTGCCAAGTCTACACTTATGTTATTTCCCACCAACCTTAGTTGGGTTTCTTCTATGCCTGACCTTTGGCCTGGTCTCAGACAATAGTGCTATATATATATAACTAGATAAGTCAATAACAACAAAATCTTATATTTTCATTGAAATTCAAACAAATCTAGGTACATACTGTCTACTCTTGTTGCTCTAATACATCTCTGCCCTCTAGGCATAGTATTTCTTTAGATTGCTGATACTCCATGGCTTATCAAGAGGGGTACCGTCTTGGTAGGTTAAGTAGTATGCTCCATTCGCTCCCGCTTTGTCTATCACAAAAGGCCCTTCCCAGTTTGGCTCTAGTTTGGCTGGAGGCGGATTCTGTTTTCTTAACACGAGATCCCCTGGAACTAGGCTTCTTGGCTTGACTCTTTTGTTGTATGTCCTCTCTAGTTGGCGGTGATAGCCCTCCAATCTGAGCTTGGCGCGCTCCCGGACCTCCTCAGCTAAGACCAACTCTCTCTCTATTATCTCATTATTCTTCCCTAGATCGACCACCATTCTTCTAGCCGTATGTACCAACATTTCTTGTGGTATCACAGCTTCCATCCCATAAGTGAGGGAAAATGGAGTTGCCCCTGTGGACCTTCTTGGAGTCGTCCGGTATGCCCATAGTACTTCCCAAAGATTCTCATACCATTTTTCTTTTTTATCCTCAAGCTTCTTTTTCAGTACCTCCAGTATGGCCTTGTTTGATGTTTCCGCCTGCCCATTTCCTTGCGGGTGAAATGGTGTTGCGAAGAGTTGCTTTATGTTATAGCTTGCCAGAAACTTTTTCAACTCCTCTCCACGGAATTGAGCACCGTTATCTGCTACTATAGCCCTTGGTAAGCCAAACCTGCAGATGATGTTGGTCCAGATAAAATCTTTGACATCTACCTCCCTGATCCTTCGTAAAGGTTCTGCCTCAATCCACTTCGTAAAGTAATCTGTGGCCACAATTAAATATTCTCTTCCCTGTGACTTCTCCAGTTTTCCCACAATATCAATTCCCCACATCGAAAAGGGCCACGGATTGCTTACAAAGTGAAGGTTTTCAGCTGGGGTATGTATTAGTCTCCCATGAATCTGACAACCATGACATTTCTTAGCATAATTGCAACAATCTTTATACATACTTGGCCAGTAATGCCCGTGAATCATTATCCTGTGTGCCATGGCCCGTCCCGGTGAATGACTGTCGCAACTTCCATTGTGACATTCCGCCATGACTCCTTCTGTTTGGGATGGGTGTACACACTTCAATAACGGTCCAGTTGGTGATCGCCTATACAGGTCTTCCCCTATCATTGCATACCTTTTGGATTGCTCCACAATCGATCTAGCTTTTGCTTTGTCTTTCGGAAGAGAACCACCTTTTAAGTGGGTTATTATTGGGTCCATCCAACTTGCTCCCAAGTTCTGAATGAGGTTGACAGTTACTTCCTTCATCTCTATCATTGGCTGAGATCTTTGCATGAACGTTATAGTCTTGGTTGAATTCTCTTCCGTTGCCGTTGCCAGGTAAGCCAATGCATCAGCATGCCGGTTCTCTCCCCTAAACAGATGTACAATATCAACTTTCGAGAACTTTGCTACACTCCTCTTCAATGCCTCCAAGTACAACATCATCTTCCCAGTCTGAGCTTTATATGTTCCATTGAACTGTTCCACCACCAATTTCGAGTCTGTGAAAACCGTAACCTCCTTTGCCTCTAACTTCAGCAATACTTCCAAACCTTTCAGCACCGCGTCGTATTCTGTCTCATTATTGGTAGCCGGAAAGGCTAATTTTTCTGCGATCTCGATCTTAGTGTCCTCTGGTGTTATCACTACTATCCCGATTGCTGATCTTCCTTTATTTACTGACCCATCGGTGAACACCTTCCATCCCTTGACGCTTTTCCACCCGGTATCTTGAACTTCTAGATACTCTAGCTGCTCTTCCTCTTGCATTTCTGCACCCTTGATTACATCCTCCACTGGGAAATCTGCCAAGAAATCCGCCAGCACTTGTGATTTTTCCGCCTTCTTGGGCTCATACTGAATGTGATATTTACTCAATGAAACTGCCCATTTTTCCATTCTCCCAGAACGCTCGATTTTTGGCATCACTTGATTGAGAGGGAGGTTTGAAACCACTGTCAGACTATAAGCTTCGAAATAAGGTCTTAATCTTTGAGCTGCAAATAGTAAAGCGAGGGCATACTTTTCCACTCTAGAATACCTTGTCTCTGGTGAAGTCATCTTCTTGCTGAGGAAATAGACCGGGCTCTCCTTTGAGGCCTCCCTTCTAGTCAAGACCGCACTTACTGCAATGTCCGATACTGCTAGATAAACATAGAGCGTCTCCCCCGAAAATGGCTTTGACAGAACTGGTGGTCTACTCAAGTATTCTTTTAACTTCTGGAAGGCTTCTTCACATTCATCATTCCAAGCAAAAGATAAATTCTTTCTCAAGAGCTTCAAAATTGGCTTGCATTTATCTGTGGATCTTGATATGAATCTTCCCAATGCCGTAATTCGGCCAGCCAGTACTTGCACTTCTTTCTGTGTTCTTGGTGACGCCATGTCTGTGAGTGCCCTGATCTGCTCTTGACTAACCTCTATTCCTCTCTTAGTAACAATGTAACCAAGGAACTTTCCTGACTGTACTCCAAAAGTGCATTTTTCTGGATTAAGCTTCATATTGAACTGACGCAGTGTCTGGAAGGTTTCTCCCAGGTCCTTTAGATGATCCTCCGGCTCCTTGGACTTGACCAACATATCATCAATGTATACTTCTACCGTCTTCCTCAGCTGATCTTCAAACATCATCTCTACCAGCCTCTGATAAGTAGCTCCTGCATTCTTCAAACCAAATGGCATTTTGGTATAACATAAAGTTTTCTTACCAGCATAGAAGGCCGTTTTCTCCTGATCTGGACCATATAGAGGAATCTGATTGTAGCCGGAATAGCCATCCATGAATGATAGTAACCCAAAGCCTGCTGTTCTGTCCACTAGCTCATCCACCCTTGGCATGACGTATCTATCTTTTGGACATGCTTTGTTTAAGTTTGTGAAGTCTATACAGATCCGAACCTTTCCGTTTTTCTTCGGAACCGCCACTATGTTAGATACCCACTCTGGATACTGAACTTCTCTTGTTATTCCAGCTAACTCCATCTTCTCGATCTCTTGTTTTATTGCCTCTGCCAGTGTAGGTTTTATTGTTCTCACTTTCTGCGCAACTGGTTTGAAACTTGGATTGACATTCAATCTGTGACATGCTACGTCTGGATCGATCCCTGTCATATCATTCATAGACCAAGCAAATACATCCATATTATCTTTTAAGAATTGTAAAAGATCAAACCTCACCTTCTCATCCAAGTTGGTTCCCATGTAGGTGATCCGCTGATCCCCTACCTCATTGAGGTTGACGGGTTCCGTTTGTTCTTCTGTCTTTAGCACTTCACGCGGGAACCCGTCACCCTCCTTCTGTCGTTGCTATGCAGGGACAGATGACGGCCCAGCACCTGCTGTGCCATGCCTCATACTTTTTACTGTTGCTATCTTCAAATTCTTGGCCATAGCCTGATTGCTCCTTATCTCATATTGTCCATCTTCAGTCGGAAAACGGATCTTCTGATAGTAACTTGACGGAATTGCCTTCATAAGATGAATCCACTCTCTTCCCAAGATTGCATTGTACTCTGTTGGAGCATCTATGACCACAAATCTTGACATGACGGTTCTGGTGTGTGCTGTAACCGGTAAGACTATCTCTCCAACTGGCCGCACTGCTCCCCCATTGAATCCGTAAATGTCTCCAGGTGAATTTGCCAAGCTACCTCTCTCCAGTTTCATTTGATCCAAGCCCCTGGTGAACAGAACATCTACCTCACTTCCACAATCTACTAACACTTTTGTGACATTCCAATTTCCAATGAGTATGGAAATGACCAATGGGTCATTGTGTGGTGTGACTACTCCTTTGAGGTCTTCCTCTGAAAACCCAATCGGCTCACTCTGATGTACTGGTCTGCCATTGCGTATGACTGGAACGGCTCCGACTGTTTGTAAGTCTTCTCTTATCTGCAACACTCTTCTTATCTTCCTCCTGACCTCGTTTAAGGATTCTCTAGCTCCTTCTAAGATCATGTTAACGGTCCCTCTGACTTGAATTTCTGTTTTGTCTTCCTCCTTGTTCTTTTCCACTATAAACTCTCTTAAATGGCCCTCCTCCATCCATTTCCATATCAAGGATTTGAACTCATAACAATCTCCAGTAGGGTGGTTGTAAGTCTGATGATATTCACAGAACGGCTTTCCCCTGACTGTTCTACATCTTACCGACGGCTCCTGGAAGTATTTTCTTCCTCTTATTCTCTTCAAAATTTGATCCAGTGACATTGTGAGTTGCGGTAGCGGTTTCGGTGGTGTCAACTTTCTTGGTGAAGTATCTCTATCCTCCCTCCTTTCTCTTTTGTCGTGACCTCTCGATCCATCTTTGTTCCTCCTAGAGCCGGAATCTCTTGGTGGCGAATCACTTCGTGAGCTAGTTTCTCCCTTTTTTCTTTTTTCCGCCACCGAGTTAACGGATGCCGGTACCACTTTAGGAGCTCTCCGTGATGCTATGTCCTCTAGTCTGATGTATTTCTCCGTCTTCTGGAAAAGTTCATCCAGAGTCGCCATCCGTGATGACACAATCGAGTCATATGCAGGAGACTTCTTATTTATACCCTTCTGAAATGCTACCACAGCTGTTCTTTCATCTACTCCGCCATCTGTTCTCAAAATCTCATTTTTAAAGTTAGTAACAAACTTTCTAAGAGACTCACCTGGAGCTTGTTCCAAATCAAATAGTGATGCTATATCTGCAGCCTGTCTTTTCTGATGAATATAATGTTTGACAAACATCTCACTGAGCTGAGCAAAGCTTGATACACTCCCTGGTGATAAGCTGAGATACCAGTCTGTAGCGTTATCCTTCAAGCTGCTAGGGAACAGTCGACACCACATTCCGTCATACTGGCTCCCTTCCCAAGCCGCCATTTTTTGCTTGAAATTATTCAAGTGCTGCACAGGATCAGTTGTTCCATCATACTCATTAAACTTAGGAGGTTGAAACTTACTTGGGAACCCGTGACGGTAGCACACTTCGGCTAATGGCCTCTTGCCCAATCTCTCCAGATCCTGAGTCACCTCCATGTTCTTTCCCTTGTTCTGCGCCCTCATGTCCTCTTGGACCTTGCATATAATATCGAAAAGTCTGGTGTATTGATCTGCCGCCGGGATCTCTTCATCATTCATCCCTTCCCTTCGACTCCCTTCGCGAGCTCTTACCCTCGATTCACCTGACCCTTCTTCTTCATTCACTCTTGGGCCCGGAATCCGACGCCTTGTTCCTCCTTCACCTTCTCCTAGTATTACCCTCTCCAATGGTCTCTGATGGTTTTCATTTCTAACTGCTTCGTTCTCTCCTTCCTGAAGATTTTGACGATCCATATCTTCCATCCTTCTTATCTGCTCCCTCAATCTCAAGTTCTCTTCCCTCAATCTGTTTGTATCTTCGTCTCCATCTTGGAGATTTTGAGGATGATCAACTTGCGGAACATCTCCAGCTGCTACACCTCCGAGATATGTCGACGATCTAGTTTGTGTTACCATTGCTCTCTACTTTCTTCTTTCAACCTTCTTCTCCAAAACCCTAGATCTGGAAGCAGCAAAGTGGCCCTCCTTCTAGCGCCAAATGTAAGCCCTCTTTCCTTGATGAGCTCAGCAGGGTCCTTCAACTGCTTCAACGGTAGTACCTGCAATGACCACCGGACAATGACCGGTGGATAAAGCTCCAACGATCAAGTCAGTAAGCGGCTAGGTTTAGAGAATAGGTTTTAGCAAAGAATGAACAGTTACCTTTAGCGAACCCTAACGTGATCCTTTTATAGCAATATTCACCGCCTTCCTTAAACCGTTGGATCCTCCTTTACATCCTATGGTTCTCTTATCTCCTACGTGTTTCATTCTCCATCACATACTATAAAGTGAATGCTTGACAGCCTGACATCACGTGCTCTATCCGTGATACTTTAGAATGTTCTGAACTCCGATTGGGTACTTCCCAGTTTGCTCTCCTTATCTAGCTCCTGTGTCCTCCATACTCCACTTAGCATGGTTTGGTACTTACAATATACGCGCGTGGTCAAACCTGCCGTGGTGTCTAGGCGGGGATTTTAATATCATATGCTTCGCTCACGAGCGTAATGGGCCACCTCGAATCTTAAGTCATATGAGGGAATTTGAGGAACTAGTGGAGAATTTAAATCTGATCGACTATCCACTTAGTGGTGCAAAACATACATGGACAAATGGGAGGAGCTTAAGTTGAATTGATCGATTTTTGGCAACAAGCGATTGGGATACTTGTTTTCCCCTTGCTAAAGAGATGGCATTATCTCGGGTGGTCTCAGATCATAGAGTAGTGGTGATGGACTGCAACAAAAAATTCAAAGGTTTAACTCCTTTTAGATTCGAGACTATGTGGTTCGAGAATGCTGATTTATTGGGTCTAATTGCGGAGTGGTGGTTATCATTTAATTTCACTGGCTCTGCGAGCTATGTGTGGTGGAACAAGGTTAAAGCTCGCAAGTGTAAATTGCGGGTTTGGAATACGGAAGTTTTTGGATCAGTAGACAGGTTGATTCAAGCTAAATCAGATGAGATCAATGCGATTGATGCTCGAGCTGAAGATGGGCCTTTGTCACTTGATGATGAAACTAATAGAGCTCTATTAAAGGAAGAATTGGATGTGTTGTTAAGAAAGAAAGAAATTTGTTGGCGCCAAAAATCACGAATTCGGTGGAGGTTGGAGGGAGAGAGCAATACAACATTTTTTCACAAGTCTGCGATTAACCGGGGGCGAATTAATAGCATAACCTGTTTGGAGATCAAAGGAGAGTTAACTACGAATGAAGACATTATACGTCAGCATATTGTAGAGTTTTATGAGGATTTGTATTCCGAGGATTAATTACTTATGCAGACCATCTCTCGACAATCTGGAATTTAGTTCTATTTCTGAAGATCAAGCTGTAAAATTAGAAGAAACAATTTCTGAAGCCGAAGGCTTCAGTGGAGATCGAGCTCCAGGCCATGATGGGCTGCCAATGTTGGTGTACAAAAAATGTTGGTCAATATTCAAGAACGATATTATGGCAGTGGTGGAAGAATTCTTCTCTAAGGGGTTCATAGATTGGCGCTTAAACACAACATTTATTACTTTGGTTCTGAAGAAGAAAGGTGCAGTTTCTATATCCGACTTCCGCCCTATCAGCCTAGTTAGTGGTCTTTACAAGATAGTTTCGAAAATCTTAGCTACTCGGTTGAAGGTGGTTCTCCCGCAATTAATCTCACCTCGCCAGAGTGCTTTTGTGGGTGATCGGTAGATTCTAGATGGTTCTCTGATAGCTAGTGAGTGTTTAGATGAAAGGATTCAATCAAATAGACTAGGTCATCTATGCAAAGTAGATATTTCTAAGGCCTACGATAGAGTCAACTGGGTTTTTCTAGACTATCTCTTGGATCGAATGGGTTTCAAGCCAAAGTGGAGGAATTGGATTCGGGTATGTATTTCTATTGCCTCCTTTTCAATTCTTATTAACAGATCACCTCAAGGCCTTTTTCGAAGTAAACGGGATCTTCGTCAAGGGGACCCGATTTCGCCGTTTCTCTTCAATTTGGTGATGGAAGCCTTGAGTAGATTGACACACCGGGCTCTCAACCTGGGCTTTATCCATGGCTTCAAAGTACACATAAGCGGGCCGGAAATTGTTCTACTTCAGTTTGCTGACGACACGCTGTTTTTGATTGATGCCACTTTTGATCAAATACTTGTCATCAAATCTCTCCTCCTCATCTTTGAAGCTGTATCTGGCCTCAAAGGTAACCTGAAGAAGACTACGGTTACTCCGGTGGGACAAGTGGATAATATCGAGATTATAGCCAATATTATGGGCTGTGAAAGTGGAGTCCTTCCTTGCAGGTACTTGGGCATGCCGTTGGGATCGAATTATAAGAGCAAACATGTATGGAATCAAACTATTGAACGGGTGCAAACCAAACTGGGCATGTGGCAGCAGAATCTGATGTCTAAAGGCGGGCGTTTAATCCTAGTCCAGAGTGTATTATCTAACCTCCCTATCTATCAATTATCGCTACTTACAATCCCAGTTTCAGTAGCCAACATTATTGAAAGAAGAATGAGGGAATTTCTATGGGGGTCAACTGACTCTAAGCGTAAATATCATCTTGTCAGTTGGTAGAAGGTGTGTCAACCCAAAAATGAAGGGGGGCTCGGTTTGAGGAGGATCCAAGACATGAACCTGGCACTTTAAAGCAAAATGGTTGTGGCGTTACGGTTCCGACGATGTTGCATTATGGAGAGATGTGATTGTTGCGAAATATGGGCATGGTGATCAAAATTGGTGGCCTAAAGTTGTTAATCAGAGTCATGGTTGTAGTCTGTGGCGTGGAATTATGGATTCTTACTCTATCTTCAAGCAAGGTATTGTGTGTAACATTGGTAATGGTGCTCGGACCTATTCTGGCACGATAGTTGGTTAGGAGTTAGGACATACACCCCTCCGTGAGCAGTACCCTCAAATTTTTATCATGTCTAATCAACGTTCAGCCTCGCTACAAGCTTCATGCGACAGAACAGGTGCTGAGAATCTATGGAATCTACACCTACGCAGGAATCCGTTCGATTGGGAAAGAGTACAACTTGAAGAACTTGAAGGGATGTTGAATTTGTTTAGGTTTGGGGAAGGAAGTGATAGATGGAAGTGGAGATGGACAGCTCAGGGTTCCTTTACGATGAAATCAATGTACGATCGTATTGCTCTCAATGGAAGACCATCTGATCATATCGTGGAACCTTTCCAGACCAAGTTGGTTTGGAAAAAGAAGTTACCAACCAATGTTCAGCTTTTTTTCTGGTCGTTGCTTCTTGATCGTACCTTGACAAGAGAGAACCTGATCAGAAGAGGACAATTGATTGATGGTGTATGCCCTATGTGTGGTGTACTTGGAGAGAGCATCTCTCATTTGGTTCTCCACTGCTCGGTAGCACTGCAGGTATGGCAAACAACTACTCAAGCGCGTGCACAAGGCTATCTGGTTCTCATCAGATCACATTATGTCAGAGAACTTCTCCAAGACTGGCCACGAAAGACAAGGAATGCGTTGGGGAGAATCGCTTGGGGTCTGCTGCCATATGCTTTTATATGGTCACTTTGGATTACTAGAAATGCTAAGGTTTTCAAAGACAAAGCTTTCACAATTGAGGGGATATGCACCAAGATGAAGAGCACTGGGCAGGTGTTTGGACTGGGCGACGCAATTTTCACTTTAGGGACCTGCTGCTGCAGTGGGATTCTATCATTCTAGAGAATGGGGAGTAGTGACTTGTTCTTGATGTTATCATACCTGACCATGATTTGGCATGTGTAACGGGACTGTTTTTCTTATTCTTTTTTAATAAAATTTTATCTTATAAAAAAAAAAAAAAAAAAATTGAGAAAGCTTGATCATCAAGCTCCTGATCTTCTGAAATGTACAAGATAGACTACGATGCCTATGACCTCAAGATTCACAACACAAGATGTGTTAACAATATCAATTTATGACCTCAAGATTCACAACACAAGATGTGTTATTTCTCTTAAAACAATATCAATTCATTAATCTTCCTTCTTTACATTAGCAATCACTTAAATAGGACGACTACACTAACCCACTACATCAATTATCCCAATAACCACTAACCCACTACCAAGGACGGAGCTACTTGGGCACTTAACGAGGCACGTGCCCAGTGATTTTTGTGAAATACTTTTAGTAGTTATGTATATTGATGTGTGTCCCATTATAAATTATAAATTACCATCAGTGTCCTACTAAATTTGGGTTTTGCACAGACAATTATACACGTTGGACTCTGTGACAACTGGTCTAAATTTTAGCCAAAGGTTGCAAGAAAAAACACCCCATAGCCCAAACAGAGAAGCCCATTAGCTATTTCTTTATACGTGCATAAAATAGTTAAAGGAAAAAAAAAATTCTGGTTAATAAAAAAAAAAAAAAATTCCACTCTCTAAGTGTCCCACTGAAAAATAATCTCCGTCAACTTAAAAATTCTACATATGGGAAAAATTGAAAATTTCAGTGAACTAAATTTTCGGCAGGGAAGATTGGCGATAATGCCCCACATTATGGTCACTATTGGCAAGAACCTCCTCATTTGTCCATTTTTGGCGTTAACCCCCAAACAACAAACCCCCCACTTCAGCAATTTATTTGCCCACTATACCCCTGTCACATATTATTTGACTAAACCCCCCAAACTTAAGTAACAGAAGTTCACTGACAGTCGTTAATTTCTGTTAACGGAACATATATTTGTGAAACCCCCCTCCCCCGATAGTTAAACACTTAAAAACAAAAGTAAAATCAACTCCCACCTACCTGATCAACGTGGACTGGTAGGTGAGAGTAAATTTTATGTTTTTGGTTTTCATTTTTATTTTTCAGAGGGGGGGGGGGGGGGCAAATAGGAGTTCTGTTAACGGAGTTAACATCTGTTAGTAAACTTCTATTAATGATAAATTAGGGGGTTTACTCAAATATGAGGGGTCAGGGGTAAACTGGACAACACAAGGTCTAATTTGGTGGGTTGTGGAGTTAACGCCAAAAATAGACAAATGAGGGGGTTCTTGCCAAGAGTGACCATAATGTGGGGGGTTATCGCAAATTTTCCCTTTTTTCGTATAAAGTATTCGATCCAACTTCAAAACAACCTCACTTGCCTGAAAACTTCGATTGATTGGAAATCTATGTAAACAAAACATTAAGAATGCATCAGTGAATATTTTTTTAATTGATTGAGAATATTCGAAATCTAACGTTTCTTGAACAGAACTTGAATGAGATTGCGAACCCCAGATCTTGCCACGTGGCTATATAAAAAAATAAAAATTTTGATTTTGATTTTTTTTAATATTAAGTGAGATTAATTAAAAAACTAAAACACCTAAGATGGGTGCTGTTAACCCTAGTGGGACCAGTTAAATTTAAAAAAAAAAAAAAATAGTAGTACGTGGCAAAATCTGGTGGAGAGTGTTGTTCCACACTCTTAAAGAGTGTCGAACAAATTCAAATTCCTTGAATGAAACCCCAAATTATGAAAAGGAATAAAATAAAAACCAAACCTTGTCGATGAAGTAAGATGAACTCTTTCATCTCTAATATCCTTCATCCTTTATATAGAAGATGAGAGGCGGTGATAGTTTTGGGAACCACAAAGAAGATGAAACAGCTTACTTCGTGGCTGATTGCGCTCCATCTGCTGCTACAGTGTTGCTTCATTTAGTGATTATAAGTATTCATAGGAGAGAGAGGTTCTACTTTGTTCGAGAGTAGAGAAGAGTTTTGTGTCACCGTGGAAAGTGAAAAACCCAATTAACTATTTAGATGGCACGTGGTTAATTGAAGCAGGGAAAATACAGTAAAACCCCTCTATAGGAATACTCTATATAGGAATAACCTCTACATAGTCATAAAAAATTCCGGTCTCAACTTGGGACCAATTATAAATAGGAATAATATTCATATTGTCATAAGTTTATAAATTTTTTAGGTCCCATCTAGAAGAAAATTGCCTCTACATAGTTATAATTAAGTATATATTAATAAAAAATATATTACATATTAAGAAAAATATTAAAGAAAATATAAAATTTGAGACATTTAATATGTTTTTTTTATTTTCTAACACTTCCCATCACTAAGTTAGTATATGTGCACTCTATCTTGAAGCTATATTATTGTTTTGAAACTATACCATTATTGAAATTATACGATAATTTTCTTAAGTAAAACTCTATTAAGTTATAACCTCTCTATAGTAATAATTTATTTTGGTCCCAAGAGTATGACTATAGAGAGGTTTTACTGTATTAGCAATTGAGGACACGTGGATAGCTTGGGGCCGAAATACTGGACGGGGAGAGCATCCACGTGTCGGCCCGTGCTCGATCTGCTTCAGTCTTCTTATAAGGTAAATGTAGTCCTCTTTTCCTGTAAGGACCTATACTTCCGTGGGCCCCGTGGAAACCTGTACGCCTGAGCTTCGTCGGGAAACCTGCACAAGAGAGAAGACCACCCGTGTTGGTACCGGTGTTGACACTCCGACGATCAAGTCAGTAGAGTGAAGTGGAGGAGTGAAGTGATTGATGGGACAAGAGAGCGTACCTAATGATTGGAGATTGCCCCTATTTGTAGGTGTGGACGGTCTATGCGGCATCATTGGATTGTGTTTCCAATCAACGGCCAGAGATTTTGGACACGTGGATGGCCTCAGAGCCTAGTGTTCTCTGTACTTGTTTGACTGTTAGTCAAACAGTGGTGAACAGCTGTGCTGAACAGCTGTGCTCGTGCCTCTCACGTGTCCGTGGGCTTTGTCCTGTCCATGGATCCAGTGATCCATAGTGTATTTTGAGCTTTTTATCTCCCCCATTTTTCCACGGTAGATAGGTGGTCAGGATATGGTACTTACATCGCCCCCTTCTCTATGGCGACGGAGCATTCTGGGGAGACGGCACGGAGAAAGTCTATTTGAGAAGTCAAAGTTTTATTTGCTCTAAAATTGGTGTTTATTTTGGCGGGAAAACTGGACGGAAGTCAACTTGAAATATTGACCATCTGCACGTGTCTGTTTTTCGGTGGAGTGTGACCTCATTCAGGTCACGTGCGCCTCGAAAAGGTGCGTACCTTTTTTGTTGAAAAGACAACGCCGCCGATTCTCCTCGTTAGTCGAAGCGTTTGCATCGTTTAACGAGCGCCATGATGAGGGAGAGAGAGAGAATATCTGTAATAAAAGTATTTTTCTTCATTTGTTTTTGCTATCTTCTCTCTTCCTCTCTCTAGTCCGCCATTAACGCCCGTTGTTCAAGCTTTTCGCGTTTTTGTTGCTGAATCTCATCGTACTTCGAAGGTGTTTGAAGGTTTCTTCTTCTGGTGAGTTTCTCTTGCTCTCTTCATTGTTATATTTTCCTTTCTTTACCTTAGATGTTCTAAGTTCTGATGGGTTTTTTGGGAATGGGGCCTTTGAGTGTGCTTTGGTGTCGTTTGAAGGTGTGAGTTTATTTTTGTTTCAAAAAACCCTTGTTGTTTGATTCTAGGGAAGTTACAACGTTAGTTGTTTTTGTTTCCTTCTCAGACTGCTCAGTTTACACGGTGCACACACACTCTTCGCCCCCGTTACTTCTTAACTATATGGAGCTGGAACCGCATGGAATGGTGAAGTGGCGTGAATATTTTAAGAAGGAAAGGTCGAACCCGAGGCCTCCGGGGAAGGAAAGTGTTGAGGATAGCAGTATCTCTGTATATTGACTGGATCGGTTCGACCCCGATCTCTACGAGTGGAGACCTGAGCTAGACGTGTTCCGTCAGGTGTACTCGATTCCTAACACCGTGTCCTTGGCTCATTATCTGGAGCTTTGAGGTACTGCAATTTTGATCCTGAAGCTGGATCAGAGACTATAATCGTTACTGCTCATCAAATCCACACGGGTCTGAGATTCCCATTGACTGACTTGGACAGAGCCGTTCTAAATTTCTATAGGATGTCACCTGGTCAGGGCATCGGGAATTTCTGGAGGATCATGAGATGTTTCAACAAGATAAACGAGCATCCCCAGTACTCTGTGACTTTGATGGACATCCGTAAGCACTATTGTGTGCGTCATTCTGAGAAGTCTCCAGATCATTACTATCATTTTTGTAGTAGGCCCCGTACAAGACCTGTTGTTCGGTCGTTACGAACTTTTGACAAGAAGTGGCCTGATTTCCCATTAGTTGTTAGTGGAAATTTTGGGGGTTATGTTAAGGAACCAGCCATCGGGCTTGAGTATCCTTGGTTCAATACTGGAGGTAAGCCTTACCCCTTTTCGTTGGAGTTACGTATTGTACTTCTGTTTCTAGGGCTGCTATCTGAGCCGAGCGGCTCGGGCTCGGCTCGATAAAAGCTCGGATCGGCTCGCTCATTTATCTAAACGAGTCGAGTCGAGCCGGTTTTTAAGCTCGTCACGAGCCCGAGCCGAGCTCGAGCTCTAAACGAGCCGAGCCGAGCAGCTCGTTAACTATGGGCTTGGGAGTTGGGCCTTGGGCTCTTCTCTCTTCTCTCTTCAATTCTTTAATTCTTCAAACTAGTACATACAGCATTAGAAGGCGGTGGAGAATGTCCACGGTAGAGCTAAGTCTTCTTTTATAATCTCTCTCTTTCTCTTGAAGGTGGAGGAGGAGATCGATTTCGATCATGAAAATCACCACCACCACCACGATTACCACGAATAGGAGGAGGAAGACGATCATGAAAATCACCAACAACAAACATCTTACAGGTTGAACATTCCATTCTTCAACAAGAATTGTTCTTGCTTGTTCACATAAAGTTTTCACTTCTGTTTCTGATAAAGGTTTACATTCCATCAGATGTTCGATCTGACGGTCTAGATCTGCGTGAGAAGGCATCGTTACTTCTTCCACCGATCTGCTACCAAAAACTTTTCAGAAAACGCAGATCGGTCGGAAATTGAGATCTACGAACCGATTTAGAGATAAATTAATTGAATTGAAGCCTCATCTAAAGAGATTAGTGAGAAATTTAGGAAAATTGGGAGAAAAGAGGAGAGAGAAAATTGGGAAAAAAAAAAAAAACCTAGACAAGAGAGGGTTTGTTTGGTTGAATTTTGGTGTTTGCTCATTCTTCGCAAACGGACTGCATTATTTCGTTATTTTTTCTTGTTTTTTTAGTTAAAGATCCATTGCTGTCGATTAATTAGTTAAAGACGTTATTTTCGCACACTGCACTTTTGAGAGCAACCACAATTTAACTTCAATGGTTTGCTACTTTGCTGCCACATCTTCAATGCAACCTTCAATAGTTTTTTTTTTTTTTAGAATTGCAGTCATGGCTTCTATTGTTTCTCTTTCCAACCTTCTTCTTCAAGTAGAATCTTGTTAATCGAACGAGCCAAACGAGCCAAACGAGCCGAAACGAGCCGAGCTCGAGTTTTACTGTTGGCTCGCGAGCCGAGCTCATAGTTCAGCTCGATCTTAATTTTAAGCTCGGCTCGAGCTCGGCTCGGTTAGTAACGAGCCGAGTTCGAGCATACCTTAGCTCGGCTCGAGCGGCTCGAATAGCACCCCTATCTGTTTCTGAATCATGCATCGCTTGTGTTATGTAGTTATAAATGGTGATACCGGCTCTCTAAAGGACACCGACGACTCTGTTGTGGATTTGATCCTGGGCAAAGGGGAGAAAGGCGATAAGACTAGCAATTACTCATTCCTTGAAAGTATTACTGGTGCTGATAGTAGTGGAAATCATCCCGTTGAGACCCGTGGAATCCGAATCGGGAAGTCTAAACCCCCAGTTTTTGTTCCGAAGGGTGGTCCTAAGGAAAGTAATTTTCGAATAAAGAAGAAAAGTCAGTCGAAGAAAACGACATCTTCTTCGAGGAGAAAGAATCTCACCACTGTGTCGGAGGAATCTGCCGGGGAGTCCGAGGACGGAGTTGACGCTGTTGATACTTCATCCGATTTGGTTCCGCGCCAGAGGAAAAGAAACAGAATGGATCCGAGTGACTTCTCTTTTGGTCATGTTGCCGCCGATGATATTGATGATGACATTATGACGTTGTTGGAGGAGGGCGAGCTTGAAATGGTATCGCAGTTGGCTCCGGAGTTTGAAAATGTTCAGGATAGCAGTTCCAAGCGTCAACGTGTTGATGATGATGGCAAAGGGAAAGGTGTGGCTGAAGCGCCCACGGGTGTTGCTGAAGGCCCCGTTGTTAGTGACTATGCTGAGGAAAAATTTACTCGTAGCGCTATTCAAGCACCGTTTTGGCATCCAGTGCCATGTAAACTTGATGGAAGGCGTATTTCTGTTGACGATTCTGGTTTTACTGACGGTGGTGTAGCTGGCGGGGCTAATTATTCTGGCATTACTCCTTTTGATTATGAGTTGTTGGAAAAGTCAGATCCGTCGACCCTGATGAATGACCTTGATATGGCTTTGTACACTGTAAGTGGCTATATAGATGTAGATGTCTAGTATACTTGTCTAATTTGCTTTGCTGTATTGAATATTTTCTTTGTGCAGGCAAAGACCCTTGGCTATGGTGTGAACCGTAGGTACTCTCATGCTTTGATAAAGGTGAAGTCCCTTCGGGAGGAACGTAACTTAGCCAGGGATGAATGTGATGCTGCCAGTGCCGAGATTGTCAAGTATCAAGACTTGGTAAGTCAGAACGAATTGCTTGAAGCCAGCCGAAAGGAGTGTGAGGTCTTAAAGCAACAATTTGCTGGTGCTGAGGATCTGAAGCAAAAGGAACTTGAAAAATTATTCAAGTAAATGGAGGATGATAAGGAAGAGGCTCTGCATAACCTAGGTTCCGAGAAGAATCGAGAAAAAGAGGAAGCTCTTGCTGCGATCCGTAAGACTTTGCTTGACACCGAGGCCCGTGAGACTAGCCTGGAGGATGAGTTGAACCAAGTGAAAGTGGCATGGAAAGAGAAGTTCAGTGCTTTGAAAGCTGACTTCGATGCTACTGTTAGGAAAGAGACCGAGCGTCGGATTGAGGAAGTTAGGCAGAAGCGCAAGGCGCAGATGACTCCGAGGTCTCTGGCTCCCTTGCCGGCTTCAGTTTCCCTCTTATCCCCAGTTTTGTCTAAGTCTCCTGATCCGCCGTCTAGGACTCTTGATTCACCAGCTCGTTCCCCTAAGTGATTTGTTATGGAGAGTGTGAGGAAAAAATACAATTTGTTTCTGTATGTTTCTATCTGGTGGCCATGGGCCTTAAATACTTTTGTTTTTGCTTGAAGTCTGGAATTCCCGGTCCGTGGGGGCCGACAGACTTGTTTTAGAGTTTAATATTAAGTTATTTTGACTAAATATATCTCGTTAATGTTGTGTTTGATCATGAAATTTGTAATCTAGTACTTTTAACCCCGTCGTCACGGCTGCTAATTTCCTTAGTTTTAAATAAGCATGTAACCCTTGGGTTCTTCTCTGGACGAGGCATCCCACGGCGCAGGTGTTGCCTGGCCCCCGTGGGGGACGAGACCGCATAGGTAAGTGCGAGGTTTTAACTGCTGTCTGGCTAGGACTCCTACCCACTAGTCAACGCCCCTGTGTGTGCACTGGGCTTCCTTTGCACAGTAAGTGCAGAAGGGTGACCCGTTACACTTTTAGCATAGGTGTAACGAGGCTTCTCTTCAGTGAGTTAAGAGGTAAATATGTGAGAGATGTTTGACCCCGTAAACTTATGTAAAAAAGTTTATGAATACTTTGTTCAAAAGTAGATATGTATTGATTTGTCACTTAAACGCATAATAACAAAACTCACGGAAATTAAACAAAGTACTTTTTAAGATTGACAATGCTCCATGGTTTTTCGATCGGAGTTCCATCCATGTAGCTAAGATAGTATGCGCCGCTGATTCCGACACGTGTGACTTTATAGGGGCCTTCCCAATTTGGTTTGAGGTTTGCTGGTGGGGGGTACTGTCGCCGAAGTACCAAGTCACCTTCTGAGAGTACTCTGGGCTTGACCTTTTTCCCATATTGCTTGTGTAGCTGTCGGTGATAATGATCCAACTTGGTCTGAGCTCGGTTCCTCATTTCGTCGACCAGAACGAGTTCTCTTTCGATTATGTCGCCGTTGATGCCGAGATTAACCACGCATGTTTGTGTTGTTGGTTCAATCATTTCTGGTGGTATGACAGCTTCCATCCCATATGCCAGTGAAAACGGGGTTGCTCCCGTGGATCGGCATGGGGATGTTCTGTATGCCCATAATACTTCCAGTAGCTGTTCTGTCCAATTTGTGCCTTTATCTTCTAGCTTCTTTTTTATCACTTCTAGGATAGCCTTGTTTGACGTTTCGGCTTGCCCATTTCCTTGAGGGTAATTTGGGGCGAAGAAAAATTGCTTGATGCGATATTTCTCCAAGTACTGCCCGACTTGCCCTCCTCGGAACTGTGGTCTGTTGTCGGTGATAATGGCTCTTGGTAGACCAAAACGACAAATGATGTTTTCCCAGATGAAATCAATGACTTGCTGCTCCTTGACTTGTTGAAGGGGCACGACCTCTATCCATTTAGTGAAGTAGTCCGTAGCCACTAGTAAGAAGACTTTGCTTCTTCCTGACTTAGGCAGTTTGCCAATGATGTCAAGGCTCCACATAGAGAAAGGCCATGGGTTGCTTATGTAGTGCAACTCTTCCGCCGGTGCATGGACTAAGCGACCTTGTAGTTGACATCCTCTACATTTTTTAGCATAGCCCGTGCAGTCCGCTAACATGGCGGGCCAGTAGTATCCATGTAGGATTAGCCGACGAGCCATCGCTTTGCCTAGTGAATTGTTTCCGCAGGTTCCGTTGTGTATTTCGGCAATCACATGCCGGACATTGTTGGGATGGACACACTTTAGGCATGGTTCACCCACAGTTTTACGATAGAGCTCGTTGTTGATAAGAAGGAACCGTTTGGCCTGTTGGGAAATGCTTCTTTCTTGGGCTCTGTCCTCAGGGAGGGATCTTGTCTGTAGGTAGAGGATAATTGGGTCCATCCAAGACGCCCCCGGGTGTACTGTTACCATTGTTAGGCTCTTTGGGTGGAGGAATTATTCTTGGCGTTTGGACAAAGTTATTGTCCTGACGTCCTCGTCGCCCATTGTTGCGGCCAAGTATGGCAAGGCATCCGCATGTCGGTTCTCAGTGCGATGCAAATGAATGACTCTTGTTAACTGAAAACTAGCCAAGGTGTCTTGAAGGAGTTTGAGATAAGCTGACATGTTTCCTGTTAATGCCTTGTATCCTCCGCTGACCTGTTCGGCTACTAACTTTGAATCAGTGAAGGTAGTGAGCTCCGTTACATAGTGTGTTTTAGCTAGCTGTAGTCCTAAAAGCATAGCTTCATATTCGGCTTCGTTATTCGTAACGGGGAATCTCAACCTTTCAGCTAATTCAACACGTGTATTCTCTGAAGTGAACAGTACCATGCCTACGGCGAACCGATCTCCGCTGACGGATCCGTCTGTGAACAAGCGCCATCCTGTGATGCTTTTCCAGTCGTCTTGGGTCCTTTGGTCATCGTTTTGTACGAGATCCGTATCTATAGTGATGTCCGAAGACCAAGTAAGGTCCTCGACGGGGAAATCGGCTAGGAAGTCAGCATAGACTTGGGATTTTTCCGTTTTTCGAGACTCAAACTGTATGTCGTACTTGCTCATAGTTATCGACCATTTTTCCATACGGCCCGCCTTTTCGATTTGGTGTACAGCTTGTTTTAGAGGCAGATTTGTGACCACGGTCATGATGTAGGCTTCCAAGTATGAGCGGAGCCGTTGAGCTGAGAAGAATAGGGCTAGACCATATTTCTCAATCCGTGTATATCTTGTTTCTGGATCTGTCAGCTTTTTATTTAAGAAGTAGACCAGAGCCTCTTTGTTACTTTCGCGCCTTGTGAGAACGGCACTGACAGCGACCTCGGACACGACAAGGTATAAGTACAAAGTTTCTCCTGGTGTTGGTTTAGATAAGATAGGCGGTTGAGCAAGGTAGCACTTCAGTGTTTGAAAAGATTGCTCACACTCGTCATCCCAACTGAAGGAAATGCTTTTTCTCAACAACTGCAGGATTGGTCGGCACTTATTAGTGGACCGGGAGATGAATCTTCCCAATGCAGTAATGCGTCCTGTAGGATCTGAATGTGTTTCTTTGTTGTTGGTGAGGGCATCTCTGTTAACCGGATTTGGTCCTCGTTAACCTCAATGCCTCTTTTGGTGACAATATAGCTGAGGAATTTCCCCGAAGTGACTCCAAAAGCGCATTTCTCAGGATTGAGCTTCATCTTGTATTGGCGGAGAATCTCGAAAGTTACCTTTAGATCCGTCAGATGGTCATTCTCTTCTTTCGATTTGACGAGCATGTCATCAATGTAAACTTCTATTAGCAATCCGTGAAACATGTATTCCACCAAACGTTGGTAGGTAGCGCCAGCGTTTTTAAGGCCGAACGGCATATTTGTGTAGCAGAATGTCTTGTTGTCGGCGTAAAATGATGTTTTCGGTTGGTCCGGTTCATACAATGGAATCTGGTTGTACCCTGAGTAGCCATCCATGAAGGATAAGAGGGCGAATCCTGCGGTTCGGTCTACCAATTCGTCGACTTGGGGCATGACATACATGCCTTTGGGGCATGCTTGATTGAGATTTGTGAAATCTATGCAGACACGGACCTTGCCATTCTTCTTCATAACGGCGACGATGTTGGAGACCCACTCAGGGTATTGTATTTCCTTGACTACTCCTGCTTCGGCCATCTTGTATACCTCGGCTAGGACAGCTGTTTGGAGATTCGGCCTTATTGCCCGTATCTTCTGGACCACAGGTTTAGCGTATGTGCGCACATTAAGTTTGTGACAGGAGATATCGGGGTTAATGCCTTCCATGTCTTCGATTGTCCATGCGAACACATCTTGGTTAGGAACTGGATTAACTGTCCACGGATTTCACTGTTTAAACATGTTCCGATGTTGGTGATGCGCGGCTCACCACCGTTGGATAGGTCGACGGACTCTGTGGGTTCCACAATTTTTGAATAAGGGACTGTAGGTTGCCCATCGACCCCCTCCTGTAGCTGCTATTGGGTAGAGGAACCCGGTAACTCGTCGCCCCCGGTGTCCTTCATCAATGTTCGGACCGTTGCGAAGTGTGCTGTATGCGAGAGTGCCTGATCGCTACGGATTTGGTACTGACCATCATCTGTTGGGAACCGTATTCTCTGGTGATAAGTGGATGGTACTGCCCCCATGGCGTGAATCCAATCTCTTCCTAGCAATGCATTGTACTCGGACCCTGCTTCGACGACTACAAACCTAGACATGACTGTCTTTGTGTGTGCCGTTACTGGTAAGGTTATTTCTCCCAAGGGTTTGCTGGAACCCCCATTGAAACCGTATACATTTCCCTTGGCAGGTGATAAATGGGTGGAGTTGAGTTTCATCTGGTGAAGTCCTCTAGTAAATAGAATCTCAACATTGCTCCCGGGGTCAACAAGGACTTTCATGACGTTCTAGTTAGCGATTGTGATGGTAATGACCAACGCGCCGTCATGTGGGGTTACCACACCCTCGAGATCTTTGTCGGAGAAGAAGATTGGTTCAGACTGTTGAACTTTGTTGCCGTTGCGCAATACAGCAGTGGCAATTAGTTCTAATGCTTTTGGGCCGTTGTTGACCTGATGAACTGTTCGGATCTTCTTGCGCGACTCATTCTTTAACGGGCAAGTGCTTTCGAGTATCATGTTGATTGTGCCTAGGACAGGCGGCTGAGCTCTCGGAGCTTCTGGTTTTTGCCCAACTTCGAATTCTTTCAGGAGACCCTGCATGTGGAGTTTGTTCAAAAATTTCATGAAGGCGTAGCATTCTTCGATCGGGTGACTATACTCATGGTGGTATTCACATAATGGCTTGCCATCAATTCTTGTGCATCTCGTCGGGGGGAGCTCAAAGAACCTCCTGTCTCTTATGGCCCGGAAGACTTCGGGGATAGAAACGTTGAAAGGTGGAAGCCTGCGCGGAGGTGACGATCGTCTCGGTGGAGAGTGACGACCTGGAGACCTCTTATCCTCTCGGCGTGGTTTCTTGTCGCCGGGGCGCTTGTCTTTGCCTTTTGTTTCTGTATCCCTTGGGTGGGCAGATTTTTCAGCATCAAGGTTTCCTCTTGTGTCGGAGGCTAAGTTCACCGCGGGCTTCGGTGTTCGTGGCTGCATTCTGGCCAAGTTATCTTCCACCTTGATGTTCTTATCAACTCTGTTGTAGAGGTCCGTCAGGGTGTCTAGCTGTTTGGAGATTATGTCGTTGTAGCCCACGGTGTCTGGACGCAAGCCTTTACTGAAAGCGACTATTGCTGCTTTCTCGTTCACCCCACCTGTGCGCACGACTTCAGTTCTAAATCTTGTTGCGAACTGTTTCAAAGACTCGTGATCACCTTGTCGGAGATGGAAGAGTGTTGAAATGTTTGCCACTTCTCGTCTTTGGTGTCGGTACTGAGAGAGGAAAGCTTTCTCTAAGTCATGGAAGTTGTAAATGCTTTGAGCCTTCAAACACTGGAACCAATCCATGGCACTTACACCGAGGCTGCTCGGGAATAGACGACACCGCATACCATCATATTGCCCGCCTTCCCAAACTGCTAGTTGATTTTTGAAGCGACGGAGGTGGTCAACGGGGTCTGTGTTCCCGTCATAGACGTCGAACTTTGGAGGTACAAATATGCTGGGGAAGTCGAACTCGTAGCATTGGGCGTGCAACAGTCGTTTTTCCAGCTTCTGGAGGTCTTCAGCGATTGTTGTTTTCTCCTTTGCATTTAGCTTGTCTTGAAGTTATCTTATCATTGCGAGCATAGCCGCATTGTCGGGTTGGTCGGGGTCTTGGAGTTGTCTTGAAGCTGCCTTGTCGTGACGGATTCTCCGTGGAGGTTGGTCTCTTGTGACGGATTGCTCCGACCCTGCTGGTGCTTGATAATGCTGGGGGTTTTCATGGGCCTCCAATGGTGGAGGTGGTGGCAGTATTGGGTTGCCGTTGGGTGGTGCAGGGTTTCTGTCGTTGTGCACTCCGTTGGAGTGCTGGTTGTCTTCTGATACTAGGTTGATTGCTGCGGAAGCTACGAGGCGGTCGATTTGTTGGAGTCGAATTGCCTCCCTTTCTCTGGCGTTCTTTAGAGCTTGCTCTAGTGCCAGCGTTCTTGTGACCTCCATGAGTCGTGTGTTTTTTTGTGCCCGAATGATCTCTTGCTGTTGGAAGTGATCGTTCGCGGTCTGTAGCTGTCCGTTGCGGTCCTCGAGCTGTTGGATCCGTTGTTGCATTGCTTGTAGCTCTTGGACACGAGTCAGTGTGCCTTGAGTTGTTGTTCCAGCCATTGTTGTTGTGGTGGATATCCTTGAGGATGGTTCAAGGATTCTTCTAGCGCCAATTATGTAGTCCTATTTTCCTGTAAGGACCTGTACTTCCGTGGGCCCCGTGGAGACCTGTACGCCTGAGCTTCGCCGGGAAACCTGCACAAATGAGAAGACCACCGGTGTTGGTACCGGTGTTGACACTCCGACGATTAAGTCAGTAGAGTGAAGTGGAGGAGTGAAGTGATTGATGGGACAAGAGAGCGTACCTAATGATTGGAGATTGCCCCTATTTATAAGTGTGGACGGTCTATGCGGCATCGTTGGATTGTGTTTCCAATCAACGGCCAGAGATGTTGGACATGTGGATGGCCTCAGAGCCTAGTGCTCTTTGTACTTGTTTGACTGTTAGTCAAACAGTGGTGAACAGCTGTGCTCGTGCCTCTGACGTGTCCATGGACTTTGTCCTGTCCGTGGATCCAGTCATCCCTAGTGTATTTTGAGCTTTTTATCTCCCCCCTTTTTCCATGGTAGATAGGTGGTCAGGATATGGTACTTACAGTAAAGGTAAAGATGTGCTACATCATCATTGTAATGTAACATAAGTACACTATAACAAAACCTGTAGCCCTAAATATAATCTTCAAAAATGTACTGCGACCGACTAAGACAACATGCTCCAAACGTACGTAATCTACTAATCTATGAGTGTCCAAACCTAAGTTCGAGGGTAACCACATTCTAATTTTATGTATCCGACAGTTTTACCATGTATATATATGAGGTGGTGGAATAGATACGCTCTATAAACTCTAGGTTAGACTTGGGTAGTTGAGAGTAGTTCACACTAATTAGTCAGGCAATCATGAGTAAGGATTGTGGATCAGGTATGTTTATAAAAGATTACGATATGCCTAATCCCATAATCATATACACATCCTTCATTGTAGTTTGGTAACCATCATATGCAGACTAGTGTCACTGGAAGTAATTCATAGATCATCCTTCACCATACACTGGAATATAAAATAAGGTTTTAAATCAAAAGGCATAACTCACAGATAACGATGACTGAGATGGAGTGAGTTGTGACAGCCCCTGTCCAGAAGGAAGCCGCACGATAAGCTTAATGAAGCTATCTTTTCATCATCAACCAGAGCTAGATGAAGAGGAGCAGTCTACTAGGTCCACCAAATACATTCATATTTCATAGATAAAATCTGGACTTAGAAACAACTTAAATACAGAGCAGAAATTCAAGCATACAAACCTGAGACAATAACTGTGAATGACCACCAGGATGAGACTGAGTTGTGACCCCAGGCTGCATCTCAACTGGACTTAAGGAAGATATAGCCACAGGGTTTGACTTCAGATACGTTCTGTGGTTGGGATACCCCAACATCTTTGTTGGAAAAAGTATGGATTTCCTTCAATTTCCCTAACCCTCTCTTTGAGAAGTGATGTTGGTTTTATGTATATCATATCTACACTGAGGTTTTTAAATAAGACCTACAAATCCAATTCCAAGAGGCGGAAAATCAGATGATAAAATATATAGCAATAAGATTTAGTATGCTAAACTTAGCTAAACAAGTTATAACATCACACATGTATACCTCACTGTCAAACTTGAGGTTCATTTTTAGATTTGGAAGTGCATAAATTTCAGCAAGTAAACCAAGAATGCCCATAGTCCAGGGGTTGGGAGGCTGATATGCAAGACTGCTTCATGGTTGATGGTTCCAATACCATGCAATTGAATGTAAGAAAAACACTACTAATTTAACTAAAGGCTAAACTATCGAGTTATGCAACAAAGTAGTGTCGAATTCCCAACTTATGCAACAAACCAAGTTGGGTTTAAAATCATGAGCAAACTTTTATGTTTTCCCAATATATGCAACTCCGTCAACTGAAATCTAACAAACGCTATTTTTTTTGCTGACTGGATAATTTTTAATATTAAAAAATATTTTTATTAAAAAAAAAATGGTTTATCTTAAAAGAAGGTAAGTCTTGGGTTTCTAAACCCCAATTTTCAATTTTCTACTTCTCAATCTATTGGATTCATGAAATCGAATATAAAATTTTAGTTTATGGTTGTTTTGGGGTTAAATAATTTGTTTTATCATGAAATCATTGTTTAATTTTAGGTTATGCTTTTAAAGAGTTAATTGTTTGCTTACTTTACACAGTCAACAATAAAAAAAAATTAGAAAAAGGAAAACAGTCAACAATAAATTATTACATAGTCAGCAATAAAAAATTAAAAATAGAATACAGTCAACAAAACTTAACATCTGTTAGGGATTGTTAACGGCATTGCATAAATTACAAAAACTTAAAAGTTTGCTGATGATTTTAAACCTAATTTAGTTGGTTGTATAAGTTGAGAATTCGACCCTACTGCATAACTCGATAGTTTAGCCTTAACCATAGGTGAAAATGTCGTTTAAATCCGGATATCCGACCTCTCAAAAACCGGTATATTCCGTGAATATCCGACCTCCCATGTCGGATATGGGAGGTTTGGTAAATTCAATGTACCGGAATTTTTCGCGAATATTCGCGAATATCCGCAAAAAATTCGAAAAATTGGGAGGTTTTCTGCACTTTTCGTGTTTTTCTTTTGATTTCAATGTATAAACTTATAATTAAAAGAAAAACATACATTACAAATTAAACACGCGACACATCATACAAGGAAGCTAAGACGGAACTATTACATAAGATAGTTTTACTTATAGGCGAAAAGAGAAATGCAAGAAGTGTGACTTCTCTGTGGAAACTACTCATTCAATAATCTTATGACACGTGCATTCCTTTTTACATTCTGACTTGCAACAACCTTAGAAGCATTAATTGTTACTTTAATTGAGCGGAAAAATGATTAATGAAATTTAACTTACTTTATATTATACAAAGAGACAACAATGGAGTTGTATCTACTATGCACAACTGAACCCCATCCCAATAGAAAGTTTTCAAACGTCCGGTGCCTTTTGGACCTTTTTTTTATAATCTCACCGAAAATTCTAGTTCGGGGGGATTAAAAATAAATGTGTTAATTTCATAATCGAAAATTTCATAAATTTCGTAAATTTCGGTTTTTGCCGAATATTTCGTGAATATCCGATAAATTCCGAATGGCATGGGGTGTTTTAAATTCCGTTTATATGTCGTATGCCGTACCGATCCGAATAGCCAAAAACCGGAATATTTCGTGAATATCCGGGCGGCAAATTCGATTTTTTCACGTATGGCCTTAACTAAACAACAAATGGACTGGGTTATTAAGAACATTACCTTTGAGCTGAATGGGATTACTGCAATCACCAAACCCTTCTCATATGCCTAATCAATACAGTCGATATGCATTAGATGTTGATATATTAACTCATAAAAAAGGATGTACCCAAGGAGTTATTACAAAAAAAAAAAAAAAAAAAAAAAAAAAATTGCATCAATTTTTCTTGTTTCAAACTTCTTTAGTCCCTCTTCATATCCTACCATGCATTTTGCAGATTTAGTTTTTCGTTTAACTATTGCAAGAAAAATGCTCCCTACGTGATGCTTCAATAACCATCTCTAAGTCTCGCTGCTCTAAGTAATCAAGGTCTTGTGTCGAACGCCTCAATGCTTCCTCCAAGTCTCGCTGCGCTCTAGTCTCGTCGTCCTCGTCCTGAATCTTGGTTTGGTGTGAAGAAGCACCACTAGTCACCTGCTCTCGTCGTCCCACCTCCTGCTCCTGTCGTCCAACCTCCTCAACTCGTCGTCGTGGTCTTCCTCGTCCTTTGTGCCAGAAACAACTCGTCGTGCAGCAAGTTCCTGTAAATTAGCTTGAATACGTAATCTAACATCAGGAAGTACCTTTGTGCAAATTGTAACATCATTCCCAACTCCAGCTAGGTGCTCCTTGAACCGTGTCACCCCTCCACCTTGCATTTTCTAGTCTCATCACCTGGCTTAACAAACCCGAACTCCCACCCAATGTTCCTCTTAGCCATTGTCCTAGGCTCCTAGCAATATAAAAATTTATACAAGTATAAATGTAAGACAACATTAAGTACAACAATTTGCAAATACGGGTTTCACTCAAAGATCATCAAGACAAGACAAACTAACACACAAAATACCATGACAAACCAACACACTAAGTAACAAGATAAACCAACATTTTTTTTCATCAGAATGAGTAACCTCCATCTTGAACCATCCGAGGATGGGCTCACATCATTGCTAGGAAGAACTCATTGCAGAACCGGTCCCAGGTCATTGTCTGAGAGTAATGCATCCGATAATTTGCAACATGTATTTCGTATGCATCTTTATTAGTACAATAGGAAAAGAAGGATTCAAAGATGGGATATAGCGACTCCATCCTTATTGGCTGAGTTGTATCAAGTGATGGCATATCTGACCACTTGTCATTGAAGACAACCATTGATTCACATCTGAAAACCATGTGCCATCTCTTGGAGGATAGTCACTTTGGGAGTATGGATGCGAAGGATTTAGGTAACTTGCATCTTTATACTATCCACCATATGGAGATTCAGTAGAATGAATCGATTCATAGTTTTTGATAGTCAAATAAGGGGTGTTCCAAGATGAATCAGAAGAAACGTGGTCGGGAAGGTAGCTGTCACCTGAATATGCTTCAGGGGAAGGATTATACCCGTATTGCTCTTTATAGGTCGATGGACTATCCTCCACCCTCGATGATTCTGTTTCATCAGTAGGGTGGAGCCTTCTCTGTCTTTGACGCTTTGGAATAGGTGTTGCGCCATGATCCTTGTGTGTACCCTAGGTAAAATACCCGACAGGTGTCATCAGTGGCTGTATAAGAAGCTAAATTGGGAGCACCTGAGCATTAGCCAGCCAGGCCTGGGCTATCGGGTAGGGCCCAACCCGGTCTCAAGGAGTACTCCACATACGCTCTGTGGATCTTGACCCACCGGATGGTCCACGATCAGTAGGTGGAGCCTCGGTTACTGTATAAGAAGTTGAATCGTGGGCTCCCATGCATCAACCAGGCCCACCCCAATCAAGTAAGCCAGGTCCGGCCCAACAAACTCCAGGAGCGACAGAGGCTCATCCAAAGGCTTATCATAGAAGTCCAGAGGACCTGGCCAGGGTGTATGCAATGCAGATTGGGCCTCCGGTCCGAGGAAAGCCCAAGTCTTTGCTTTCAGACTTGGTCAAATCCAAGTCCCAACCAACTGGATAAGTCCAGCAAGATTCCAGGCTAACAAAACCCATTGTTCTAGCCTGCTGGAGAAGATAAAGGAAGACCCAGGTTGAACCAGACCCTATCAGAGGATGTCGCGTGGCAGTCATCCTGGTCAAGGGGATTCAAACCGAAGGGATAACCGCTCAGCAGGATGCAAGCTATCTCTGCCAAAACATCTCTACAGTTGAACTACCTGAGTTCATGGAGTCAAAATCGGAGGGGTGGTTGAGCCAGCCTCCTCTGGCCTATTACAAATACAGGAGTTCTTAACCTCTGAACTACGAGTCCTTCACTGAGCAACTCCATTAGAGCTTAGTGGAAGCAGAGACTTGATTCCAAGTTCATCTTCTTGGATACGTAAGCGGCCTAATCTTCATCAGGTCTGGTCTCATTGTATACCCCCCATCCCATCTCAGTCTGTACAAGACTTTAATTTTAACTGTTCGATTAATCAATACATATCTCGAGTTTGTGGATCAAATTTTTGCACCCACACTCTTTGGCGCCCACCGTGGGGCTGAATCTCCCATCAGTTCCAGAGCCTTGCAAAGAATCTCAATCAAGTCATACCGGAGTTGCTACAGCAATGGCTGGAAGTAAGAGACGCCCGACTCGTTCCAACAATGGAATGAGCCAAGTTACTGAAAGTTAGACCGAAAAACTTTCTCTTCTGTCTCCGGTCCTTGATGCAACATAGCCCGTCAATCAAGAATCAATTCTCGGGAGCGAAGGCCATTTTCAGGGCTCGCAACACTCTGAAAGTGGACAGCCGGGGGCAAAAAACTTAGTGGTACAAATCACTAACGATCCTGGTAATCCGAATGCAGTCAACCGGACCGTCAGGATACCAACATCGCAAGATCCTGAACCATCCAGAGTAGCCCCTTCAAGAAGAGACCAGAGAACCTTTCCCCTGGCCACGGGAGGAGGTTACACCGAGCAACAGAAGGGGAAGGGCCCAACGGCCGAGTCCCCAACTGCAATAATCAAACGGCTAACCAGGGAAAATGCAAAACTGAGAAGAAAGAAGAGAACCAGGTCCGGAGATAGCCAGTCATCTTCAACTCCGTCTTCAAGTCCATCTCCTCAGAAGAAGATAAGGCCACGGTCAGGAAGTGACCGGAGCCTTACCCCCTATAGCCATGATCCCTGCCCTGTTTGGGACAGGCTAGCACCGGGGAGAGAAAGGATGTCTATCTCCCCAGTTCAGAAACATCGCCACAGACGTGCAAGAACACCCGGACCACATCGTGGCCGTAGGGCTACCCGTAGCAGGTCCGTCGAAGAAATCACTCCACTAGAAGGACTACGCCGGAGGAGGCACCAGAGCACTTCTCCGGCACATCACGGTCAGAGAGGAAGGAGCCCCCAAAGGGCCCGTACCCATCAGAGACAACGGGAGCTGCATGTGGAACAAATGAATAAAGTCAAGCTGCAAGAGATGATCGACCTGGCTGTTTCCAACAAAGCTAACCGGGAAGAGCGAATCAGAAAGCTTACTCTCTCAAGATTGGATGTGTCACCTTTGGCAGAAGAAGTCAGGAATCATATAGTCCCGGCCAGCTTCAACCAACCGCTCTTCGAACAGTATGACGAGACAAGCAGCTGTCCGGTTCAGCATGTCATGAACTACAAGAGCACCATGGCCATCTGGGACCATGATGACAAGTTATTTGCAAAATTGTTTGCTGCTTCACTCAAAGGCGAAGCGCAGACATGGTATCACAATCTGCCGCCCGCATCTGTCCACACATTCGTACAACTGCCTGAGTTGTTCGAGGAAAAGTACCGGTTCAATGTGAAGACAAAGAAGGGAGCTGAAGTTTTGTTCTCCCTACAGATGGACCGGAGTGAGACACTAAGGAACTTCGTCCGAAGGTTCAGAACCTTACTATCAGAAGTACAAGACGCATCTGATAGCGTCGTCATTCAAGCCTTCAAGTATGCCTTGAACAACAACCATAAAGAGTTGTACCGGTCACTAGCAAGAAAGCCTCCATCCTCTGTTTCGGCTTTGCTCGAGAAATCAGAAAGGTATGCTCAGGAAGAGGACGATCTGAAAGCTAGGAGAAAGAGACTTGTCGGAGGCCAAACCTCCTAAAAGCCACAGAAGGCAAAGGAAGAAAACTCCAGCAGGGATCGCAAAGAAGAAAAGGCCCCTGACAGAAACAAAGACAGGAAGGGGAAAACACCAGCTCGGCAGCCCGACCGCCGGTCAGAGAAAAAAAAAGGTTAATGTTCACGGAGTAGCCTTTCTCTTATCACATTGATTACCGAGGGCGAACGCAAAGAGGGGGAATTCACACCCCTGAGGTTCCCGATTGAGGAAGTACTCAAAAAGATCAAGAACAGAGGGCTGCTCAACAAACTTGCCCCTCTCCCGACAGACCCGGAGGGCAGGAGAGATAAGTCCAAGAAATGTGATCATCACAATGATTACGGTCACGAGCTGAAGAGCTGTAGGTCATTGAAGTATGAAATGCAGCGTCTGGTCGACGCCGGCCTCATCCCTGACATGGTGCAGACCAAAGTAGTAGAACAGGTAAAAACCGGATATCGAATTGTGTATGTCTGCCACGTACAGGCACCCGGTTCTTCCAAGACAGAAAAGAAGAATTGCGCTCGAGAAACGCTTCGGTGGATAGGACATGTCCATGAAGTTGGACAGCTCAATTTCAACGAAGGGACGAACACTGAGTCCATTGTCCCCGGAGGTTTGACATTCACTGAAGAAGACGAAAGGGGCGTGCATTATCCACACAATGACGTCGTGGTTATCACAGCTTGGATTGGTGTCTAACGGGTCCGGCGTGTCATGGTCGACGCCGGTAGCACCTCCAGTGTCATGTTCTCATATGCTTACAAATCTATGGAGCTATCTAAGGGTCTCATCGAATCTGATGAGACTCCTATCTATGGGTTCAACGGGGAGCCAGTGCAGCCCTCCGGGTGGGTCCATTTGCCAATCACGGTGGGATTCAATACCATCGGGATAGAGTTCCTACTGGTAGACTCTCCCTCCTGCTACAACGTCATCTTGGAAATGGACTGGATTCATCAGATGAAAGCAATCGTATCCACCTTCCACCAAAGCCTCAAATTCCCAACTCCCAACGGAATTTGCAGGGTCAGAGGAGATCAAGGAATGGCATTCAAATGCCATCTCGATTCTGTCAAAGGAAAGTCCATCTCAGAGACCAAAAGAAATACTATTTTCCTGACGGACTCTCATCAATAACAACCATCTCCCGACAAATCTATCAAGGGGAAGCCAGACACGAAAACCAGGATATCACCAGCGGTCGACGAGCTGGAAGAAGTTATAGTGGGACTGGAGTCCCACAAGACAACTTACATCTCTTCCGGTCTACCAAGGGCTGAAAAGGATCTCATGGTCACACTGCTCGGCAGAATCACCACGTTTTCGCATGGAGTGTCAGCGAGATGCCAGGATTTGACCTTTTGGTCGCCTGTCATAGATTGGACATCGATCCTTGATATATGGAAAAATGTGTTTAGCCTCTAGTCCGCATCAAAAGATTGATTTATATTGAATTTTCCTTCTTATGCCTGTATAAATTGGTTATCAAAGTAGACAAGTAACAAGCACGGGTCGTACCCACCTCAGAGGGGGAGATCTTAGCTCAAACACAATTGAAAACAATAATTAAGTAACACCAAGGAATTAATAAACAAGATTGGAGATTGATTCTAACTTTCTACAGGCGATAATAATAAATAAAACCTAACTTATTAATATGGAAGAGATGTGAAGAAAATATATGATGACAAAGGGGGAAGAATTGATATCCACAAACTAAATCATGCAAACATAACATGTTGTTCCTTCATGTTCAATCTATAATAACTAATTAGTCACCTTTCGGTTATTCCAACTAATCATTAATACCTATGATAATCAAGTAGTCACCTCTCAGCTATTCCACTCAACTAAAATGGGATTCTCTTATGCATTCTATTGAATATGTCTTATTAATCAAATCTTCACCTCTTGGTTATTTGACTTAATCACAAAAGGGTTCCAATAAAAGATATCCACTTTGGATATGTAATAATCACCTCTCAGCTATTTCACTACACACCGTTAATCAATATAAATAAAACCATTAAAGCTAGGTCTCCCTAAACCCTAAAAATAGTATTTTAATAACATGGATAACAATAGCATGCAAATAATCATACTTACCTCATATCGCGAATTAGAAGTAAATAAGCATTAAGAACTTTGAATCACAATGAACAATAAGAACAAACATGGTGTTTTTGCATCATCAAAAGTGCTTCCACCATCCCCCTAAGGAGATTTAGCTACTCATCATGATGATGACACCATGGAATAAATAAATAAATAACAAAACATCATAAAGTAAAGTGATTTGATTTGATTGATATGAATAGAGCTTGATACAAAGAAGAAGAAGATGAACTTTCTCTCTCCAAAATATTCTCTTTTCTCTCTCTTTGAAAAACTCTAGATCTAAAAGATGGGAGTCTAAAAGATACCTAAACCTTAACTACTACTTCTCTTATATAGAAATACAAAATAGAATACTTGCATGCAAAGACTTCTAAACTAGGTGAAATTCGTGGCTGTTGCTGTTGGTCTTCTAGAGGCATTAGGTTTTTAGCGAAACCTAATTCTCTTGGACTTAGGTTGTAGCTTGGACCAAGACCTTCAGTTTGATAGCTCATGGGCCCAAATCAGACTTCTGGATCTCCTTGTAGAGCCTTTTTAAGTTTGGACTTTAAATAAAGCCCTAAATAGATTTCTGACTTGTGGGCCCCAATAGAACCCGGTTTGGGCCGAGATTTGGACCGCCCCACTTTGACATAAAGTCAAGTCAACTGGTCTGACTGTGGGGTGCCCTCAACAGATCTGTGGGTGCAAATATCAATTCTCCTCCTCTTGTACAAATAACACTTTTTTGCTTGCTTTTCTTGACTTTTTGCGGGCTTTAACACAATAAATATACAAACAAGGTGTTATTCAGGGGGGATAAATATAAACTTTTGAGGACTGATCAATCCTCAGCACATGCCGGTCAAGCAGAAACCAAGGCGAATGGCGCTAGAGCGAAAGCTGGCGGTCAACGAAGAAGTTGATCGGATACTGTCAGTCAACTTCATCAAATCAGTCATTTACCCTACCTGGGTTCCCAACATCGTGGCAGTCCCAAAGAAGAACGGTAAGATTCGAGTTTGCATCGATTTTACTAATCTTAATAAAGCATGTCCCATGCACCCATCCACTCCCCAGGATCACAGACATGGTGGACGGCACCGCTGGTAATCAAAGATTGTCCTTCATGGACGCCTACTCTGGATACAACCAGATTCCACTTCACGAAGAAGTTCAGGAATATACGGCATTCATCACTGACCGGGGGCTTTACTGCTCCTGGGTGATGCCATTTGGTCTGAAGAACGTCAGAGCAACTTACCAGAATCTAGTCAACACCATCTTCAATGAGCTCATAGGCCGGACCATGGAAGTCTATATAGACGACATTGTGGTCAAGACCAAGGAAAAAGACAAACATTTGCAAGATCTACAGCAGACATTTGATATCCTGGCGCGGTACAACGCGAAGCTGAATCCAGCCAAATGCTCTTTTGGTCTTTCTTCTGGCAAGTTCCTTGGCTTCCTAATGACCAACCGGGGCATAAAAGCTAAATCAGATCAGATCCGGACAGTCTTGGAGATGTTCGCCCCGAAGACAGTGAAAGAATTCCAGAGGCTAACCGGGAGGTTAGCCGCTCTCAACAGGTTCATCTCCCGGTACTCAGACCGATGCAAGCCGTTCTTCAATGCAATCAAAGCCAATGCAGAATGGAATCCTATTTGTCAGTAAGCCTTTGACGAGATCAAGATATATCTTACTCAACCTCCGATCCTGAGAGCACCAAAAACCGGACAACCAGTCGGTGTCTACCTGGTCGCATCCGATATTGCAGTCAGTGTGATCATATTTGTGGAAAAGTCGGAGGAGAAGCCAGTATACTTCATCAGCAAAGTGTTGCAGGGAGCTGAGACAAGGTATTCAAAAATTGAAAAGATCGCCTTAGCCATGGTACATACAGCCAGGAGGTTAAAACCATATTTCCAAGGGAGGGCGGTCAAAGTCTACATAGAGTACCCGCTCAGAAAAGCTCTTGGAAAGCAGGAAGAATCTAATCGATTGATCGAATGGTCCAACTATCTCAGTGCACACCACATCCGGTATGAACCCAGAACCACAGAGAAAGGGCACGCAGTAGTCTCCTTGATGGCAGATTTTCCCATTGAGGACATCCCGGTCAACCCAGACCTAGAAGAAGATACATTGGGGGTGAATGATACCCCCCAGTCAGAGGAGTCTCCAGCCAAAGAACACAACGAAGCATGGACAATCTACCCTGACCAGTCCAGTAGCTGTACAAGATCCGGCATGGGTTGTCTCCTGATCAGCCCAGATGGACAGAAGACAGAAAAATTTGTCAGACTGGGATTCCCAGCATCAAACAACGAAGCCGAATATGAAGCTCTAATATATGGTCTCCAGACAGCAATCCAACTGGGGGCGCGGAGAGTCATGATCAAGACAGATTCAAAGCTAGTGGAGAACCAATTCGTCGGGTACATCCAAGCTAAGGACGACCCGGATGACAAAGTATCTTGATGTCGTCCACTCCATGGCAGGAAATCTGAATTCCTCAAGGTCGAGCAACGACCAAGGATAGATGTCAGGCACGCAGACGCCCTGGCATATCTTTCCTCTTCTATCAGCAGTACAGAACCCCGACAACTATTAATCGGATACCAAAAAGAGCCGAGTATCGGGCCCAAAGATCCAGACATGCCATTCCGGAGGTCTACCTCCTGGAATGCAGACATTGGAAGGAAGTCTTCATGGTAACCACCAGAGGATAGAAAAGGAAGAGAGATGAATAAGCTTCACAGCCCGGCATCGGGCCTAGCACACAGAGCGAGCCAAGTCCTCCCTCTCAGGGTCAGACACAGGACCCACCAAAATCACAACTTGAAGACTGGAATCCTTGCCTCACCAGAGGCCAGATAGAAGCAATGCCACCATCGACGGAGCCGGACGAACCAGACCCGTCAGAACCACTGCTCTCGCATGTTCACATCGATTTGGTGCTCCCACCGGAGGAACCAATCAAAGAGATTCCAGACAACCCGAATTCTGAAGTGGATAGAATTGATGCGGAATTGCAGTCCAACAACAACCAAGACTGGAGGAGGCCATACATCAACTTTCTCATCCACCACCTGCTTTCCGAACTCAGCCAGTAAGAGTTTGAGGACTATGGCCCTGACACTTTCAACCACACCTCTCAAAAGACACAACGGAATAGAGCAAGAGAGGGTCCGGATGCCAGCAAATTAAAGGTCAGTCTAAATAGGTAGGGTCCTCTAAGAGAGTTTTTTCAACTTCAGGGGACCTTAATTCATGGAAATGCTTAAGACGTTGACCATTGACTTGAAATTCAGAATTGTCTACAGGGTTTAAACATGTAATAGCACCATAAGGAGTTAATGCAGACACAACAAAGGGACCCGACCAATGAGACTATAGTTTACTTGGAAATAAATGCAGACAAGAGTTATATAGTAAAACTTTGTCCCCAATTTGAAAATTTCTACGTAAGATCTGACGATCATGTAGTTTTTTCATATTAGCTTTATAATACTTGGAAAGATCATAAGCTTCATTCCGAAGTTCCTCAAGCTCAGAAAGCCGGAGTTTTCTCCTCTTACTTGCCTGGTCGAGATTAAAATTGATCTTTGTCATTGTCCAGAAGGCTCGATGCACAAGCTCTACAGGTAGGTGACAAGGTTTTCCAAATACAAGACGAAAGGGAGACATGGCTATGGGAGTTTTGAAAGCAGTACGATAGGCCCATAATGCATTACTGACTCTACGAGACCAATCAACCTTTTCAGGGTCAATTGCTTTTTACAAATTTTTTTAATCTCTCTATTGGAAACCTCAGCTTGGCCATTGGTTTGCGGATTATATGCAAGGGCCACTTTGTGAGTTACTCCATACTTTTGGACAAATTTTTAAAAAGCTTTATTGCAAATATGGCTCCCCCCATCACTAATGATTGCACGGGGAGCGCCAAATCGGGCAAATATATACTCTTTTAGAAAATTTACTACAGTTTCTTGGTCGTTATGCCTTGTGGGAATGGCCTCGATCCATTAAGAAACATAGTCTACTGCGACCAGAATGTACAAAAAAACATGACAACCAGGGAAAGGGACAATGAAATCAATGCCCCATACATCAAAAACTTATACAGGAAGAATTGGTTGTAAAGGCATCATGTGTCGCCTAGTGATTTTCCCTAGTTATTGACAACGAGTGCAGATTGTACAATGCATGTGAGCATCCTTAAAAAGAGTCGGCCAATAAAAACAACACTGCAATACTTTAGCAGCTGTCTTTTTGGCACTAAAATGTCCACCACAAGCATGCTCATGGTAGAACTTAAGGACCTCTTGTTGTTCCTAGTCGGGAATAGAACGACGAATGATCTGGTCAGGATAGTACTTAAAAAGGTAAGGGTCTGTCTTGCTTGTTCCAATGACTTGGAAACTTGTTGCTAGCCAAGTAATTAACTATATCTGCGAACCATGGAGCATTCGATATTGCAAAAAGATGCTCATCAGGAAAGTTCTAAGAAATGACACTACAACCCTCAGGACGGTCGAGTCTAGGCAAGTGGTCAGCTACTACATTTTCGGTCCCATTTTTATCTCTAATCTCAAAGTCAAACTCTTGAAGCAAAAAAATCCAACGAATAACGCGTCGTTTAGTTTCCTTCTTGGAGAGAAGAAATCTAATCGCAGCATGATCCGTGAAGATGACAGTACGTGTACCTAAAAGGTAGGAACGAAACTTATCAAGAGCATATACTATGGCTAATAATTCTTTCTCTGTCGTGGTATAATTACGTTGAGCATCATTGAGAGTCTTGCTAGCATAATATATGACATGGGGCTTACCATCTAGACGTTGACCTAAAACAGCCCCAACAGCAAAGTCTGATGCATCGCACATCAGCTCAAAGGGTTTACTCCAATCAGGTGGCCTAATGATGGGTGCAGTCGTGAGGGAGGTCTTAAGATTTTCAAAAGCGCTCTTGCATTCTTTTGTGAAATCCAAAGGTACATCCTTAAGCAATAAATTGGTTAAGGGGCGAGTTATCTTAGAAAAACTTGGATAAAGCGTCGATAGAATCCTGCATGGCCTAGAAAGGCTCGAATATCCCAAATAGACTTAGGAATAGGCAAAGATGAAACAAGATCTACTTTAGCTTTATCAACCTGGATACCCTCAGAAGAGACGACATGACCCAGAACTATTCCCTTTCTAACCATGAAGTGGCACTTTTCCCAGTTAAGTACCAAATTCTTTTCAATGCAACGCTTAAAAACCAAGGAAAGATGACTAAGACACTTTTCAAAAGATGAACCATATATGGAGAAGTCATCCATAAACACCTCCATAAATCGTTCTACCATATCACTAAAGATGTGTAACATACACCTCTGGAAGGTAGCAGGTGCATTACACAGACCAAAAGGCATACGAGTATAAGCGAAAGTGCCGAAATGACATGTAAAAACTGTCTTCTCTTGATCTTCAGAGGCGATAGAAATTTGATTGAAACTATAGTAACCATCTAAGAAACAATAGAAGGAATGACCAACCATGCGTTCCAACATCTGGTCTATGAAGGGAAAAGGAATGTGGTCCTTCCGGGTGACCGTATTAAGCTTTCTATAATCGATATAAACACGCCACTTGGTTGTAACTCTAGTGGCGACTTGTTCGTTCTTATCATTGGTAACTACAGTCATGCCGGCCTTCTTAGGAACCACATGAATAGGACTAACCCAGGGACTGTCAGAAATGGGATAAATCACACCCGCATCCAGAAGTTTCGGAATTTCAGCACGAACAACTTCTTTCATCGCAGGGTTAAGACGTCTCTGAGGTTCACGAGAAGTTTTATCATCGTCTTCAAGATGAATACGATGAGAACAAACAGAAGGGCTAATGCCTTTAATGTCGTGGATAGACCAGACAATAGCAGAACGATGCTCTTGTATAACTTCTAAAAGATGACTCTCCTGTTCGGTAGTAAGAGATGAAGAAATAATAACATGATGACTACCGTCTGAATCAAGATGAGCATATTTCAGCTCAGGAGGCAGAGGATTCAGAGTAACAGGAGGCGGAGTAATGGTCTCAACTTGGGTCTCAGAATCAATGCTACTAACCGAATCAATGGCCTCAGGGTCTTTAGGTTCAAAGATAAGCACATAATCAATAAGAACATTGGTTTGGGCAATAGATTGGTCGATGTCAAAGTCAACATTATGTATGGCAAGGCAATGAACAACCGGATCTTCAGGGTAATAATTATGCACCATTTCATAAGGTAATGAGTGAAGAAGGCACACATCTTCAGATAAAGAAAGATCAGGGGTTGTTGGCTAAGGTTAAATACATTTACTTCAACAGTCATAGATCCAAAAGTGAGAACCATAGAACCATTCCGGCAGTTTATGAGAGCATTAGAGGTGGGCAAAAATGGACGGCCAAGGATGATGGGTACCGAATCATCGGCAGTGGGTTTAATATCCAACACCACAAAGTCGACAGGATAGTAAAAGTCAGACACTTTAACTAATAGGTCCTCAACTATTCCTCTAGGTACTTTCAATGATCTGTCGGCCAGTTGTAAGGACATAGTCGTGGGTTTTAAGTTTGTTAGACCCAGGCTGAGGTACAAGGAGTAAGGTAAAAAATTAACTCTCGCTCCGAGGTCTAGCAAAACTTTTCCAATGAACTTATCACCAAGCTTGCAGGGTATGGTCGGTTTTCCAGGGCCCTTATATTTTACCACGCCGTTATGTTGGACAAGTGCAGAGAATTCTTCCGCCACAAACGCGTTTTTAGGCACATTTGTTTTTCTCTTGGCGGTGTACAAGTCCTTCAAAACCTTAGCATAGGAAGGTATCTGTTTAATAGTCGTGAGGAAAGGTATGCTAATATTTATATGTTTAAACACATCAAGTACTTCCTCTGCTTGGACTTCCTTCAGAGACCTTGTGAGTCTCTTGTGGTAAGGCACGGGCGGGATGCAAGTTCGTGGGGGATCCACAATCTCAGGGGCATGCTTCTTCGACTTAGAGGAGGTCGCCTCATTAGCCGGAGCTTTAGGCGGGGCAACAGGTGCACAGGTAACCGGGGTCACAATATTACGACTTGGTATATAATTAACTTGATTATCAACCTGTTTACCTGACCTAAGGGTAGAAACCGATTGTACTTCAGCAAGCGGTACAGACGGAGATAGAGTTTCCGTCACCAAGGCAACTTTCTTGCCTTTGGGGTTCGGGATGGACTGTCCCGGAAATCTGCCCTTTTCATCAAGTTTTTGTTCAATCCTCTAGATGGCTTGGGCGTTTGACTCAATGAACACTTGCGTCTGTTGAATGAAATGTGCAAGCACATCCTCAAGGGAGGTCTTAGGAGGGGCAGATTGATTTGTTAGCACCTGATCCCTGGAACTACTCATGTGATGAGCATTGTTCGAGTAAGGGGGGATCGTTACCCTGTTTCGATTATCATTATTACCAACATATAGCATTGCTACGCTGCCCATAAGAGTTATTAAAACCAGGTCGAGCCGCATAATTATTATTGGAATAAGACAGATTGGAGCGGTCTATATATGGGTACGTGGCATTGCCCTTAGTAAAGTTTGTCCTCCCAGCGTAGTTAAACGCACAGGCTTCCTCAGTTTCTGGTGAATTATAAAGGAGAGGGTAAAATTCGACAGTATGGGTAAGGTCATCACAAGGATCACATTGGAGAGTGGAGGCACTAATGATTGGTGATGTGGGCTTTAAGGACACCTCAAGTGCTTCTACCTTTTCGGTTAAACCATGAAGTAAAGTTTTAAGCTCGGGGTCAGGTTTGACCTCATATATGCCTCTAGGTTTATCAAATGAGTCTGGGGTAGTGTTTCTCAGCGTATGTCCAGGTAAGTCCCATTGCTGGCTATTATTAGCTATTTGTTCAAGGAATGCCATAGCCGTGGCGGTGGAATAATCAAGAAAGTCTCCACCACTCATCCCTTCAACCATGTTTCTAGTTACAGTATTAAGTCCTCTATATATTATCCTAACCTTTTCAGTGTCATCGACGTTGTGGTGTGGACACCGAAGAAATAGGTGATACAAATTACTAGGTAAAAATACTATTGAATGCGGAATTAACCAATAGCAGTAAATAAAGATAAACAAAAACACAAGATATCGAAGAAAACTATCTTCTTTACTGAATATTATGAAGATTACAAGAATCTCTGCCTCACACTACTCTCTAGACAAACTAAATCCTAGTTATCTCAATATTTCTACACATACTAAACCTTAGCGGTTTTTCTAAACAACTAAATAAGTCGTTTCACTATGTTTTGGTTTATGCCAAACTATCAATCTAAACAAGCTAAGCACTAGCTTGTATATGTATCTTGAAACAAGTAAGCACTACATGTTTCTCTCTCTCTCTCTCTCTCTCTCTCTCTCTCTCTCTCTCTCTCTCTCTCTCTCTCAACGGCTCTCCCATGCCAAAACATATATTTATAAGCTTTGGACAACTTCTAGTTGGCCAAGGAAAAGTATTTCTTTTCCCTCAATTTCTATTCCTAATTGAACAAGAAAACCTATTTTAAGGTTTTCCCTTCCTTGTCCTACAAGGAATAAAACTGTTAAGTTCCCAAATAGGATACACTTGTATCATGGCTCCGCACTTTAGGAACTTAAACTCCCGTTTAAGTTAGAAATAGAGATTAGAGAACTTGAAAGCTCCCTGGACTTTGTTGAACCATTCTACTTTGCTTGGAACTTGACCTGCATGCCCAATACGAAACACTGTATGTTGTTTCACACTTCGTGTCTTAGTCATCTTGCGCTCCATTATGCAATGTTCCTTGAATGGTTCCTCTTGATCAACCCAATGACATGTTATCAAGACAAACTTCTCATGAGTTGAACTTCTCTGTTTATGCTTCGGCTTGGTCTTCTACGCCTTTCTTATGATGAAATCGGTTAGCTTCAAAAGACTAGAATTCATCAACTCCATATGTTTCTGAAACAAAACCATTGTCTCATAAATGCTAGCTTTATCCTACGAAGTAGATGTCTCCACTTCAGATTTCTTTGATTTTGTTTTTGTCATCTTCTTTTTTCTTGTCTTATCATAATCTTCCAATGACACATGAACTTTACCTAGTTTTTGTACTGCAAACGAGTTAAAACCATAAACCACAGAAAACTCCACCAGGGAATCGAACTTTGCTCTTGATACCAACATGATACAAATTACTAGGTAAAAGTACTATTGAATGCGGAATTAAACAATAGCAGTAAATAAAGATAAATAAAAACACAAGATCTCGAAGAAAACTATCATCTTTACTGAATATTATGAAGATTACAAGAATCTTTGCCTCACAATACTCTCTAGACAAACTAAATCCTAGTTGTCTCAATATTTCTAAACATACTAAACCTTAGCGGTTTCTCTAAACAACTAAATAAGTCGTTTCACTATGTTTTGGTTTATGCCAAAACATCAATCTAAACAAGCTAAGCACTAGCTTGTTTATGTATCTTGAAATAAGTAAGTACTACATGTTTCTCTATCTTGTACGCCAAAACATATATTTATAGGCTTTTGGACAACTTCTAGTTGGCAAAGGAAAAGTATTTCTTTTCCCCTCAATTTCTATTCCTAATGGAAGAAGGAAACCTATTTTAAGGTTTTCCCTTCCTTGTCCTACAAGGAATAAAACTGCTAAGTTCCCAAATAGGATACACCTGTACCAATAGGTCTTGATACCTCTCCCATGCATCAAAGAAAACCTCGCCCTCTTTCTGCCGGAAATTCCTAATGGCAACAACAATGTCATTAGTTCTGGTAATAGGAAAGAATTTGGTAAAAAACTTTTTGCTTAGTTTAGCCCAGGTGTTAATAGAATTGGAAGGAAGACCATGTAACCAGTAAGATGCTCGATCCTCAAGAAAAAAAAAGGGAAAAATGTCAAGCTAACTTCTTCTTCAGACAAATATTTCTCCTTGAAGGTATTAAGAACGGTCAGAAACGTATTGAGGTGCTGATATGGATCTTCCCGTGGAAGTCCATGGAACTTAGGCAACATGCACTACAAAAAAAAATGGTTTGTTGTTTCGGAATATTTTGCCACATCCCATGAATTGTGTTGCTAAATGTACCTTTTTGCCACATATATTCCTTCATGGGGCAACAAATAGGTTTTAGCTGCAACATTAATATCTGTAGCGGCCAAAAGGTGATGTTTTAGTTGCATCCATATTTTGGTGTGGCTACAAGGCTACGTTTGTGCCACGGATAAGACGTGGTTGTGGCTAGAACTTTACTTCTCATGTCAGTTTCTTTATGGCTGTGGCGTGATGTCTATTTTTTAGTTTGTGAAAAATACAATAATAATTTTTTAGTGCTAACAAAATTTTTATTTTTTATTTTTTCAGTTTTAGCAAATTAGAAAATTGGAATCATAAATTATTTAGGTTTACCCGCCTTGGTTCGCCTACGTTTTAATATCACCCGCCCTTTTAGCAAAAGAGATTGAAAAAAAATTGAAAACCTAAAACTAAACTCACCGTTAGCTTCCACCATCACAACCATCACTATAATCCTTCCCTCTCCCTCCCACACCACTATAGAAAAAATTGAAAACCTTAATTCTCTTTCACTCTATAATTTAATTTGTTGTCTTCTACTCAGGTAGGTAAATAAACTGACTCACCCCATCTTCTTCTTCCTCTTTTTTTTCTTCTACTACTACTATGAACAAATCCTCTAATTCCCTCGTTATCTCTGTATAATTAGGTGAAAACAGTTATTGAATTGTTTTTTTGTTCCAAAATTGGTCATGTTCATTAATTGCTTGATGAATTGTAATTCAAATGGAGTCTTTGTTGATTGGTGTTTTTATAATAAAAAGAGGTTTGTTTGATTGAGTTTTTCTATTTGGGTATATCTTGTTCTATCTTGAAGTTTAGTTTTCAAAAAGAATGATCAATTTGTTCTGTACCCATTGAATTTCATTGTATTATCAAATACTTTCTGTGTCGGAAAAATCAAACCCCAATTTAAAATACATTGAAAGTACCCAATTACCAACAAACCTGTCAAAATAAAGACCAGATTTTATAACATGGGAACCACCGAAATGGTACTTCCATTAAAGAGACTTGGTGTTAAATGGGCGGGAGTTTTGGCAGGTATTGTAGAAGGTAATCAGGTTGCACAAGGTATAGGTTAAGTCTGGTCTTGTGTCTCTGTTGTCCTCTTTTCTTGTTGGTGATCTTGTTAGGGATGGCAATTTTCCCATGTTTGAATAGCAATGTACAGGAAGGGAAACAAAATTATAAAAATAAAAAAAATTATCCACATCCATCAGCTAATTTCTGGCCATGGCCAGATCTGCGGCAACAGCAAAAAATTTCAAAATCTAAAATAACTTTTGGCCATAGCAAAACCTGTAGCAAAAACTTGAAAATTTAAAATGAAATTAACTTTTGGCAACATCAAGGCCAGCAACAACAAGTTAAAATTTTAAATTTAATTTAACTTTTGGCCACAGTGGGACATGCAGCAACAAGTTAAAAATTTAAATTCAATTTTACTTGTGGCCACGACCAGAGGTGAAGCAAAAAGTAAATATTCAAATTTTTAAATGTAATTATAAATTGATCTGTAGCCACAGGTTTACGCGTCGCTAGATGTGTGACGTTTAGCCACATCCACGCTTTGGCCGTGGCTAAACCCTTCTCGTCACATAAAGTACTGTCACGGGTGCAGCCAAAGGTTTTTCCGTGGCAAGAAGCCAATAGTCACGGATTTTTAACTATTTGGCCACAGCTTACGACCGCGGCTAAAAGACAATTTTTTACTAGTGATGTCTATAATCTGAGTGTGAATGCCATAGCTATCTGCAGTTGTCTCGGGCAAGACTATGCAGGTAGGTAGCCTAGTGGCCAAAGGTGAAAAGTAATCCCGAAGGGTAGCTTCTTGAGCCATAGGTGCAGGATTTACTTCAGAAAATGAGGTAGAGTCGTTGAACTCTTCCTCAGAAGGTATGGAGGTTGAGTGGTTTAACTCTTCCTCAAGAGAAGGAGTGAGATCTGTGATTGTGCTCTTTGTGTAGATTTGAATAGGTTTGGACAAGATTTTATCTGATCTAAGATGTATGCAACATGCGCATTACATATGCCACAGAAGTCCTAACCATTCAAAAACATCTAACAAGGGGCTCCAAAACTGACTCAATTTTGTGTTCACCCAAGTCAATGAGTTCTTCCAAGCTTCTGTTGTGAATTCTCCCTTTAATTTGAGAGTCAATGAGCGAATAACCAGTGTGGGAGGTTTTCCGTGCGTAAGCAACGTTCCTTAATTCAAAACCACAGTGATTCTACAGACGTAATCTATAGAGGTTCCAGACTAAACTCCTAGCTTGTGCTCCAATCAAAGACTGGTTCACGCGGTACTAGTTGAAATATCTGCTCAAGGTCTCAAAATGAACATCGTGATAGCATGGCTTTAGTTGATTCAATTTTAAAGCTTAGGATATTGCAATCAATTGATATTAGGTTTCACTTTTAGGCCAGGTCCGCCTTGCAGTCCCGGTTTAAAAGGTAAAAACATAATTAAAATCAAGCAACAATCAAGGTCATGCTAATCATTACAGAAACTCCTCTTGTAGGGGATTCGAGGAGGGTTAGAAGAATGCTTAGCTCCCACTTTGTGCAAAAAAGTATAATTGCCAAACAAGCGCACAAAAGTGGGGAGAAGACGAGTTGAAGTCGACTAAGGGGAAACCGCTCCTTGGGTTTCAATCGTCCTTAGGAGTCATTCCTTAGTAGACTCAAGGCTAGGTCCACAACCTTGCTCTATTATCCGCCACAAACACACAATAAATAAATCCTAGCAACACCTACTTTAAAAATATTACAACCGCGAAACCCTTCGTGGATCGAATAATTAAATATCTTACAAGTCTCTAAAAATGCTGGAAAAATTAAACTACTTAGTTCAGCCTCACAATCACTCAACAGAAAAAAAATATTAATTGAAAAAGTGCTCTTGAATGTCTTCTACAAATCACGCAACACGTGTAAAATTCCTGCCGAGAACTCGACTCGAGATTGTTACAGGCCAATATGAACTCGACTCGAGATCGGGACCAGATTAAACCAATAACTTTCAGGAAAATTCCTAAATGTGTGATCTTTTTCAAATTTTGATTTTGGTTTCATTCCTTGAGCTTTTTTCAATCCGTCTTCACTGCAAGATCAATAAGAGGACTAAGTAACAAGACACTTAAAAACAATAATTAAATAAATAAACTACTATTCTCGCTTGTGTTTGAATGAACTTCGTTCCTTAGAGCGGCAACAAAGCCATTTTGATAGATGGAAATTGGTGTCTCCACCTATCAAAAGATTATATTTTTTATTTGAAGTTCCTTCGTGTCCCTTTATATATTGATTACCAAAGTAGACAAGTAACAAACAAGGGTCGTACCCACCTCAAATGTGAAGATCTTAGCTTAAACACAATATAAACCAATAATTAATAAACACCAAGTGAATCACAAGTAAGAGAAAGATATGATTCTACTTCCTACAGGCATTAATAAATAAACTGTAAATAACCTAACTTAAGAAAATGGTAGAGATGTAAAGAAGATCTAATGACGACATAGGGGAAAAAGTTGGTATCCACAAATTAAATCATGCAAACATAACATGTTATTCATTCATGTTCAATCTATAACAATTAATTAGTCACCTCTCAGCTATTCCAATTAATCATTAATACCTATAATAATCAAGTAGTCACCTCTTAGCTATTCCACTCAATTAAAACGGGATTCTCTTATGCATGTTATTGAATATGTATTATTAATCAAACCGTCACTACTCAGCTATTCAATTTAATTAAATCAACATATTAATTCATAATCAAACCGTCACCTCTCAGCTATTCTGTTTAATTACAATAGGGTTCCAATAAAAGATATAAACTGCAGATATATGATAATCTCCTCTCAGCTATTTTACCACATATCTCCAATCAATATATATAAAACCATTAAAGCTAGGTCTCTCTATACTCTAACAATAGTATTTTGACAACATGGATAACAATAACATGCAAATAATCACTTACCTCATATTTTGAATTAGAAGTAAATATGCATTAAGAACTTTGAATCATAATGAACATTAAGAATAAACATGGTGCTTTTGCACCATCTAGAGTGCTTCAACCATCCCCTTAAGGAGATTTAGCGACTCATCCTTGATGATGACACCATGGAATAAATAAATAAATAAATAATAAAATATTATAAAGGAAAAGTAATGGATTGATATTGATATGAATTGAGTTCAATACAAAAGAAGAAGAAGATGAAGAACTTTGATCTCTCAAGCATTCACTCTCTAATATCACCTCTATGAACTTCCTAAACCCTACCTACTACTTTTCTTATATAGTAAATACAAAGCATAATACTTGCATACAAAGACTTCCAAATTAGGTCAAATTCGTGGCTGCTGCTGTTGGTCTTCTAGAGGCATTAGGTTTTAAGTAAAATATAATTATATTGGGATTAAGTTGTAGCTTGGACCAAGACCTTCAATTGGACAGCTCATTGGCTCAAATCAGACTTCTGGATCTTCTTGTAGAGTCTTTTTAAGATTGGACTTTAAATAAGGCCTAAAATAGAAATTCTGACTTGTGGGCTTCAATAGGACCCGGTTTGGGCTGAGATTAGAACCGCCCCACTTTGACATAAAGTCAAGTCAACAAGACCAGTCGTTGGGTGCCCTCAGCAGATCTATGGGTGCAAATATCAAGAGGAGGTAAGCATTCTCCTAACCCTCCTCAAATCCCCTACAAAGGGAGTTTCTGTAATGATTAGCATGACCTTGATATTTGTACCCACAGATCTGCGGAGGGCACCCCACGACTGGTCCTGTTGACTTGACTTTATGTGAAAGTGGGGTGGTCCGAATCTCAGCCCAAACCGGGTCCTATGGAAGCCCACAAGTCAGAATTTCTATTTTAGGCCTTATTTAAAGTCCAATCTTAAAAAGTCTCTACAAGAAGATCTAGAACTCTGATTTGGGCCCATGAGCTGTCCAATTGAAGGTCGTGGTCCAAGCTACAACTTAAGCTTAATATAATTAGATTTTGTTGAAAACCTAATGCCTCTAAAAGACCAACAGCAGCAGCCACGAATTTGACCTAATTTGGAAGTCTTTGCATGCAAGTATTATGCTTTGTATTTACTATATAAGAGAAGTAGTAGGTACGGTTTAGGAAGTACATAGAGGTGATATTAGAGAGTGAATGCTTGAGAGATCAAAGTTCATCATCTTCTTCTTTTGTATTGAACTCAATTCATATCAATATCAATCAATTACTTTTCTTTTATGATGTTTTGTTATTTATTTATTTATTAAATGGTGTCATCATCGAGGATGAGTAGTTAAATCTCCTTAGGGGGATAGTTGAAGCACTCTAGATGATGCAAAAGCACTATGTTTGTTCTTAATGTTCATTGTGATTCAAAGTTCTTAATGCTTATTTACTTCTAATTCACGATATGAGGTAAGTATGATTTTTTTTTTTTGCAATAGGCAAGCTGGGGTTAGGCAGACCCCGACCAGATTTTATTAGAATCAAATTCTAAGGTACATACACCCACTAGCATCCCTTTCAAGAAGATATCTAATAGAGTCAGTTACGGGATTACAATGTATGGTAAGACCATCATTACTACTTTGAACCTTAGCTAATAAATCAGCCACTGAATTAGCTTCTCTAAAAATATGTTTGATTCTGAAGCTACTGAATTGTGAGCTGAGTTCCTTGATACTGTCCAGTAATCCTAAAACTCTGCAAGTAGGCTGACTGGAACCTTGAATTATTTCGCAAACCTTCCTTGAGTCACTCTGCAAGAAGATGTGAGTATACTTCATAATTTTTGCCAATTCCAAACCCTTGAGTACAACACTCATTTCCAAAAATAAGATAGATGGACTTGCCACCCCTGAAGAGAACCCTAGCAAGGAGTTTCCTTGGTTTCTCTGAAGATACCTCAAATTCCTGCTGATGTATGAGTGAGTGATCCATATGTGTTTAATGCAATTTCATTCATTAAAGGAGGTTCCCATGATACCAATTGTGGACTGCAGCTCTTGAATACACAGTCTTGTCCCAGTGTTGCTGCTGCTAATCTGTTGTTGGGATTATCAAGTTGGACCTTGGCCAGACCATTAAGCCCCCACTTCACTTCTCTAGTGATTCTATTGAATATAGCATCCTGATTTTCTATTAAACCCTTGAATATCCTGTTGTTTCTTTCAGCCCAAATCCAGTAAACTGTGGCTGTCACTGCTGACTGAAACATGTTGCTGTACAGGTCATTGCCCTACCATGCTTTATTATCCAATACCATTCCTGGTGAGATTTCTTGATAGTCCTGTGAATATTACACCATTGCAATACCCTTTGCCAAATATTTCTAGAGAAGGAACAATCGAAAAAAAAGGTGATGAGTATTCTCTGAAACTGGAAAAGAACTTGAGCTGCTGCCAAGAGATGCCCAAGTAGTGTTTGACCTTGAAGTCCTCCTGTTGTTGTGTTTATGCAACAACCAGTTACATAGTTTAGGAAGACTTGGATTCAGGTGTCTTGACTTGCAAGCATCTGTGAGTGTTGGTGGTATGATATTATTGTCTTCGATTCAGGTAAGTATGATTATTTGCATGTTATTGTTATCCATGTTGTCAAAATACTATTGTTAGAGTATATGGAGACCTAGCTTTAATGGTTTTATTTATATTGATTGGAGATATGTGGTAAAATAGCTGAGAGGTGATTATTATATATCTGCAGTGAATTAATAAATTTATTGGATACCTTTTATAATTAAACTGAATAGCTGAGAGGTGACGGTTTGATTATAAATTAATATGTTGATTTAATTAAATTGAATAGCTAAGAGGTAACGGTTTGATTAATGATACATATTCAATAACATGCATAAGAGAATCCCGTTTTAATTGAGTGGAAGAGCTAAGAGGTGACTACTTGATTATTATAGGTATTAATGATTAATTGGAATAGCTGAGAGGTGACTAATTAATTGTTATAGATTGAACATGAAGGAATAACATGTTATGTTTGCATGATTTAGTTTGTGGATACCAACTTTTCCCCCTATGTCATCATAAGATCTTCTTTAGATCTCTACCATCTTCTTAAGTTAGGTTATTTACAGTTTATTTATTATTGCCTGTAGGAAGTAGAATCATATCTTTCTCCTATTTGTGATTCACTTGGTACGACCCTTGATAGGTGAAGACACCAATTTCCATCTATCAAAATGGTGTTGTTGGCGCTCTAAGGAACAGAGTTCATTCAAACACAAGCGAGAATAGTAGTTTATTTCTTTAATTATTGTTTTTAAGTGTCTTGTTACTTAGTCCTCTTATTGATCTTGCAGTGAAGATGGATTGAAAAAAGCTCAAAGAACGAAGCCAAAATCAAACTTTGAAAAAGATCACACATTCAAGAATTTTCCTGAAAGTTACTGGTTCAATCTGGTCCCGATCTCGAGTCGAGTTCATATTGGCCTGTAACAATCTCGAGTCGAGTTCTCGACAGGAATTGTACACGTGTTGCGTGATTTTTAGAAGACATTCTAGAGCACTTTTTTATTTAATTTTTTTTTTCTGTTGAGTGATTGTGAGGCTGAACTAAGCAGTTTAATTTTTCCAGCATTTTTAGAGACTTGTAAAATATTTAATTATTCGATCTACGAAAGGGTCGCGGTTGTAATATTTTTAAAGTAGGTGTTGCTAGGATTTATTTATTGTGTGTTTGTGGCGGATAGTAGAGCAAAGTTGTGGACCTAGCCTTGAGTTTACTAAGGAACGACTCCTAAGGACGATTGAAACCCGAGGAACGGTTTCCCCTTAGTCGACTTCAACTTGTCTTCTCCCCATTTTTGTGCGCTTGTTTGGCATTTTTTACTTTTTAGCACAAAGTGGGAGGTAAGCATTCTCGTAACCCTCCTCGAATCCCTTGCAAGAAGAGTTTCCGTATTGATTAGCATGGCCTTGATTGTTGCTTGATTTTATTTTTGTTTTTACTTGTTAAACCGGGACTACAAGACGGACCTGGCCTAAAAGTGAAACCTAATATCAATTGATTGCAATATCCTAAGCCTTAAAATTAAACCAACTAAAGTCATGCTATCATGATGTTCATTTGAGACCTTGAGCAGATATTTCAACTAGTATTGCGTGAACCATTCTTTGATTGGAGCACAAGTTAGGAATTGGGTCTGGAACCCCTACAGATTACGTCTGTAGAATCACTGTGGTTATTTAATTAAGGAATGTTGCTTATGCACGGAAAACCTCCCACACTGGTTATTCGTTGCTTGACTCTCGAAATATAGGGAGAATTCACAAGGGAAGCTTGGAAAGAACTCATTGACTTGGATGAACACAAAATTGTGTCAGTTTTTGAGCCCCTTGTTAGATGTTTTTGAATGGTTAGGACTTCTGTGGCATTTGTAATGCGCATGTTGCATGCATTTTAGATCAGGTAAAACCTTGTCCAAACCTATTCCAATCTACACAAAGTGCACAAACACAGACCTCACTCCTTCTCCTGAGAGAGAGTTTAACGACTCGACCTCCATACCTTCAGAAGAAGAGTTCAACGACTCAACTTCACCTTCTTAAGTAACTCCTGCACCTATGGCTCAAGAAGCTAATCTTCGCGATTACTTTTCACCTTTGGCCACTGGGCCACCTACCTGCATAGTCTTACCCGAGACAACTGTAGATAGCTATGGCATTCGCCCACAGATTGTGGGCATGTTGTCTATGTTCCATGGACTTCCACGGGAAGATCCATATCAGCACCTCAATAAGTTTTTGACCGTTCTTAATACTTTCAAGGAGAAACATTTGTATGAGGAGGAAGTTAGCTTGAGATTGTTCCCCTTTTCTCTTGAGGATAGAGCATCTCACTTGTTACATTGCCTTCCTTCCAATTCTATTAACACCTGGGCTCAACTAAGTAAAATGTTTTTGACCAAATTCTTTCCTATTACCAGAACTAATGACATAGTTGATGCCATAAGAAGTTTTTGGTAGAAAGAGGGCGGGGTATTCTTTGATGCATGGGAGAGGTTTCAAGACCTATTTCTTCGGTGTCCACACAATAAAGTCGATAACACTGAAAATGTTAGGATTCTATATAGAGGCCTTAATACCCTGACTAGAAACACGGTTGAGAGCATGAGCGGTGGAGATTTCCTTGATTATTCCACCATCAAGGCTTGGCTTTCCTTGAAAAGATTGCTACTATTAGCCAGCAGTGGGACATACCTGGACAACTCCGAGAAACACTACCCCAGACTCATTTGATAAACCTAGAGGTATATATGATATCAAACCTGACTCTGAGCTTAAACATTTACTTCATGGTTTAGTAAAACAGGTAGAAGCACTTAGCGTGTCCTTAAAGCCCCCATCACCTGTTATGAGTGCCTCCACTCTCCAATGTGATGCTTGTCATGACCAGACCCATACTGCCGAATTTTGCCATCTCCTTTATAATTCACCGGAAATTGAGGAAGCCTGTGCGTTTAACTACGCCGGGAGAACCAACTTTACTAAGGGCAATACCACGTACCCATACATGGACTACTCCAATCTGTCTTATTCTAATAATCATCATGCGGGTCCATCTGGTTTTACTAACTCTTATGGTCAACATAGCAATGCCACGTATGTTGGTAATACTGATAATCGGAACAGGGCATCGGTCCCCCCTTACTCGAACAATGCTAATCACATGAGTAGTTCCAGGGACCATGTGCCAACCGATCAATCTGCCCCTCCTAACACCTCCCTTGAGGATGTGCTGGCCCGTTTCATTCAACTGACCCAGGCGTCTATTGAGTCGAATGCCCAAGCCATCCAGAGGATTGAACAAAAACTTGATGAAAAGGGTAGATTTCCGGGACAGTCCATCTTAAACCCCAAAGGCAAGGAAGTTGCCTTGGTGACGGATACTGCAAATCCGTCTGTACCACTTGCTGAAGTTAAATCGGTTTCCACCATTAGGTCAGGAAAATAGGTTGATAATCAAATTAATTATACACCAAGTCCTAACATTGTGACCCCGGTTACATCTGAACCTGTTGCCCCACCTAAAGCTCCGGCTAATGAGGCGACCACCTCTAACCCGAAGAAGACTGCCCGTGAGATTGTGGATCCTCCACAAACTTACAAAACCTGCCCGTACCTTACCCCCAGAGACTCACAAGGTCTCTAAAGGAAGTCCAAGTAGAGGAAGTACTTGATGTGTTCAAACATATAAATATTAATATACCCTTCCTCACGGTTATTAGACAAATACCTTCCTATGCTAAGATTTTGAAAGACTTGTGCACCGCCAAGAGAAAAACGAATGTGCCTAAAAACGCATTTGTGGCGGAGGAATTCTCTGCACTTGTCCAACATAACGGCGTGGTAAAATATAAGGACCCTGGAAAACCTTTGCTAGACCTAGGAGCGAACGTTAATCTTTAACCTTACTCCTTGTATCTCAGCCTGAGTTTAACAAACATGAAACCCACGAAATATCTTTACAACTGGCCGAGAGATCATTGAAAGTACGTAGAGGAATAGTTGAGGACCTATTAGTTAAAGTTTTTGACTTTTACTATTCTGTTGACTCGGTACCCATCTTCCTTGGCCGCCCATTTTTGGCCACCTCTAATGCTCTCATAAACTGCCGGAACGGTTCTATGGTTCTCACTTTTAGCTCTATGAATGTTGAAGTTAATATATTTAACCTTGGCCAACAACCCCCTGATCTTTCTTTATCTGAAGATATGTGCCTGCTTGACTCATTACCTTATGAGATGGTGCATAGTTATTACCCTGAGGATCCGGTTGTTCACTGCCTTGCCATGCATAATGTAGACTTTGACATTGACTAATCAATTGCCCAAACCAATGCTCTTCTTGATACTGTGCCTATCTTTAAACCTAAAGACCCTGAGGCCCTTGATTTGGTTTGTAGCATAGATTCTTAGACCCACTTGAGACCATCACTCCACCTCCTGTTACTCTGAGTCCTCTTCCTCCTGAGCTGAAATACGCACATCTTGATTCAGATGGTAGTCACCCTGTTATCATTTCTTCTTCTCTCACTACCGAACAGGAGAATAAGCTTTTAGAAGTTATCTTAGAGCATCGTTCTGCTATTGCCTGGTTTATCCATGACATTAAAGGCATCAGTCCTTCTGTTTGTTCTTATCGTATTCATCTTGAGGACGATGCTAAAACTTCCCGTGAACCTCAGAGACGTCTTAACTCTGCGATGAAAGAAGTTGTGCGTCCTGAAATTCTCAAACTTCTAGATGCAGGTGTGATTTATCCCATTTCGGATAGTCCCTGGGTTTGTCCTATTCATGTGGTTCCTAAGAAGGCGGACATGACTGTAGTTACCAATGATAAGAATGAACAAGTCGCCACTAGAGTTCCACCCAAGTGGCGTGTTTGTATCAACTGTAGAAAGCTTAATACAGTCACCTAGAAGGACCACTTTCCTCTTCCCTTCATAGACCAGATGTTGGAATGCCTGGTTGGTCATTCCTTTTATTGTTTCCTGGATGGTTACTCCAGAAGATCAAGAGAAAACAACATTTACTTGTCCTTTCGGCACTTTCGCCTATGCCCGTATGCCTTTCGGTCTGTGTAATGCACCTGCTACTTTCCAGAGGTGTATGTTACACATCTTTAGTGATATGGTAGAACGATTTATGGAGGTGTTTATGGATGACTTCTCCATATATGGTTCATCTTTTGAAGAGTGTCTTAGTCATCTTTCCTTAGTTTTTAAGCGTTGCATTGAGAAGAATTTGGTACTTAACTGAGAAAAGTGCCATTTTATGGTTAGGAAGGGGATAGTTCTCGGTCATGTAGTCTCTCCTGAGGGTATCCAGGTTGATAAAGCTAAAGTATATCTTGTTTCATCCTTGCCTATTTCTAAGTCTATTAGGGATATTCGAGCCTTTCTAGGCCATGCAGGATTCTATCGACGCTTTATCCAGATTTTTTCAAAGATAGCTCGCCCCTTAAGTAATTTATTGCTTAAGGATGCACCTTTTGATTTCACAAAAGAATGCAAAAGCGCTTTTGAAAATCGTAAGACCGCCCTCACGACTGCACCCATCATTAGGCCACTTGATTGGAGTAAACCCTTTGAGCTGATGTTCGATGCATCAGACTTTGCTGTAGGGGCTGTTTTAGGTCAACGTCTAGATGGTAAGCCCCATGTCATATATTATGCTAGCAAGACTCTGAATGATGCTTAACGTAATTATACCACGATGGAGAAAGATTGATAAGTTTCGTTCCTACCTTTTAGGTACTCGTACTGTCATCTTCACAGATCATGCTGCTATTAGATTCCTACTCTCCAAGAAGGAAACTATGCAGCGTCTTATTCGTTGGATTTTCTTGCTTCAAGAATTTGACCTTGAGATTAGAGATAAAAAAAGGGACCGAAAATGTAGTAGTAAACCACTTGTCTAGACTCTACCGTCCTGAGGATTCTAGTGTCATTTCTGAGAACTTTCCTGATGAGCTTCTTTTTACAATATCGAATGCTCCACGATTCGCAGATATAGTTAATTACTTGGCTAGCAACAAGTTCCCAAGTCATTGGAACAAGCGAGATAGATCCAAATTCCTTCCTAATGCCAAACATTATTTCTGGGATGACCCTTACCTTTTTAAGTACTCTCCTGGCCAGATCATTCGTCGTTGTATTCCCGACTGGAAACAACAAGAGGTCCTTAAGTTCTGCCATGAGCATGCTTGTGGTGGACACTTTAGTGCCAAGAAGACAGCTACTAAAGTATTGCAGTGTGGTTTTTATTGTACTGTCTGCATTCGTTGTCAACAACTAAGGAAAATCACTAGGCAACACATGATGCCCTTACAGCCAATTCTTCCTATGGAAGTATTTGATGTATGGGGCATAGATTTCATAGGTCATTTTCCTGGTTGTCATGGTTTTTGTACATTCTGGTCACAGTAGACTATATTTCTAAATGGATCGAGGCCATTCCCGCAAGGCACAACGACCAAGAAACTGTAGTAAATTTTCAAAAAAAGTACATATTTGCCCGATTTGGTGCTCCCCGTGCAATCATTAGTGATGGGGGGAGCCATTTCTGCAATTAATTAAGTTTTTCAAAAACTTGTCCAAAAGTACGGAGTTACTCACAAAGTGGCCCTTGCGTACCATCCGCAAACCAATGGCAAAGATGAGGTTTCCAATAGAGAGATCAAAAACATTTTGCAAAAAACAATTGACCCTGAAAAGGTTGATTGGTCTCGTAGAGTTAGTGATGCATTATGGGCCAATCGTACTGCTTTCAAAAACTCCCATAGGCATGTCTCCCTTTTGTCTTGTTTTTGGAAAACCATGTCACCTACCTGTAGAGCTTGAGCACCGAGCCTTCTGGGCAATGACAAAGCTCAACTTTAATCCCGACCAGGCAGGTTAGAGGAGAAAACTCTAACTTTCTGTACTTGAGGAACTTCGGAATGAAGCTTATGATCTTTCCAAGTCCTATAAAGCTAATATGAAAAAACTACAAGATCATCAGATCTTACGTAGAGATTTTCAAATTGGGGACAAAGTTTTGCTGTACAACTCTAGGTTGCATTTATTTCCTGGTAAACTACAGTCTCGTTGGTCGGGTCCCTTTGTTGTGTCTGCAGTGACGCCTTATGGTTTCATTACTTGTTTAAACCCAGCAGACAACTCTGAATTTCAAGTCAATGGTCAACGTCTTAAGCATTTCCATGAATTAAGGTCCCCTGAAGTTGAAGAAACTCTCTTAGAGGACCCTAACTATTTAGACTGGCCCTTGAGTTGCTGGTATCCGGACCCTCTTTTAGTCTATTCTGTTGTCTCTTTTGAGAGGTGTGGTTGAAAGTGTCAGGGCCATAGTCTACAAACTCTTACTGGCTGAGTATAATTGATCCAGTGCACGCTTTTCTCTTGAGCGTCATCACCAAACAGACCTGTTTTTCGCTCTGTTTGGGGGTGGGGAAATCATTTCCCATCTTCTTTTAAGTCTTGAGTATCTGACTTTAAAAGACTCTTTGTTGTATATTAGACATCAGGATTTCGCGCATTCCACTCTAGCTCTTTATCTCTCTTGTATCTTTGTTTAGAGTAACGTTTATCTAGGGAGTGAATCCTGGTTGTCCACCTGTCTGGCTGAAGACGTTAAACTTAGCGCTCCTCGGAGGCAGCCCAGTGTATCTTCTAAGCCCGATCATGCTTTAGTGCTTTTTATTAGTTGCCGGGTTTAGTGGTTTTTTTGCTAATAAATTATCCTTTAAATATGTGTGCTAATTCTGTTTGGGGGTGGGCGCAACCCACCACTCTCTGTTACGGTTTGATTGGTTAGGTAATTATTAGAATTACAAATTTGAAATTATTTCAATTTTTGGAATTTTTAATAATTATTGCTTGATTTTGAAATTTAATTGACACCTTAGTGGTAAGTATATTCGCGAGAATATATTTATACATTATCACAGAATTTTTAAAATTTAAATTGAATTATTTCGTGTCGTTACGCATTCTGGGGGTAAAACCGTTATTTCCACTAATTTCAGTACGGGGGATGCGTGTTGGGGAACTTACTGGTCTATATATACCTACGGGTGTACTTAGAATAGTCACAAGTCGCTTTCATTTCCAAGGTCAAGTTCCTTACTCGAGTCAGTCATCCCTTCCAGAACTCGAGTCGAGTTCCTTACAGTGCATTTCAATCTCGACTCGAGTTTCGAGGCAGCACAGTTCCCTCTCTCCTCCGATCTCCCTCATCTGTGGTCCAAATTTGAAATTTTTGTGGGGTTTTGTTCCTTGTTCAATTCTCTTTCAATTCCATACCTAATTCTTCAAGAATCATGCCTCCTAGAGTTAGATCTAGAGTGATCATTCGTGAGCACGATTATTCTCGTCTCTTCGACGATAATCGCTTTGGGAGTGGGTTTGTGGAGAGAATTCACGCCTGAGGTTGGGATGTACTCCTCAAATGGTTCGTCGATTTTACGAGTCAATGGAGTTGACCAATGATGGCGTTTTCATAAACTGGGATTTGGCCCATCGCTTCTTGCTCATGCCTGAGACTGTCTCCTTAGTCACGGCGCTCGAGCTTGATAAGGCCCCTCTACAGCAGGAGGCTGCACTAGTGACCCCGGACATCATCGAGGTTGTCCTCATCGATGACCGGGCGGTTCACCAGTATAGCAGTCACATTTCGATCAGTTGGCTCCGAGTCAACCAGGGCTTGGTGGTACACTGGCTGACCACCAATGTCCTTGGGACGACGAGGATGAGCGAGCTGTTCTCGGAAGGTATCCATATCCTGCGGCTTCTTCAGGAGGACCTCCACGGCTACTGTATGGTCCGCTGTCTTTTCGCTACCATCACCGGCGCTCGAGCCACTTCTACGCCCCTTCCAAGCCTGGTGATGAGTATTTTGCGCTACTGGGAGGCGCCTCTTCTTCCTGCTCTTTCTCTGGAGTCGGTCGTCCGACTCGAGGTCTCCAACCCGAGAATGTCTGCTTGCAGACAGTTGTTGTGGGACCTTCAAGAGGAGGTGCACATTCAGTACAGGCTCGACGACCAGCGGGAGTTTCATCAGCTCCATACAAACGAGGAGTGGTTCCAGCTTCTCTGGAAGGGTATGGGCGAGATCATGGATGTAGTTGAGGACTTGCAGTGTCACTTTGATGAAGGCCATGGGCAGCCTCGTCGACGACGTGGTTGAGAGTTTTAGTTACTAGCCATTGTAGTTTTTAGTTTTTATTTTTATGTATTTTGTTTACTTTTTAAACTCTTGTATTTAGATTTTAATCATTGTACTTTATTTCCAAATATTAATGAAATGGTTAAAATTTAAAATTTTTTGCAACTTGTGTCTTTTTCTGAAATTTTTAGCCATTCTTGGGCTTTATTACAAAAATTTGGACTTGTGGACTTATTTTGAAACTTTTTTGGTCCTAGGGACCTAAGTCCAAATATTTTAAAAGAAAAGAGATTGGGGTTTGATTTTTGGAAACCCTAAGGTTTTAGGCAATTTTTAGTGTCCTTTTAGGGCTCAAACTCTTTATTTTTGGCCTATATATATCAAACCAAGGTTGGGGGACCGTCACCCAAAATTCATAAACACTTTTTCAAGTTTTTTATTTTCTGGAACCTACCCAATCTCGAGTCGAGTTCCAGATAGGGTCATTAGAACTCGAGTCGAGTTCTAGTTTGGCAGCAGTTTTCTGAGTTCGTTTTGTGTGGTTTTTTCTCGGTTTTTGCGCTGGTTTTTGGTGTTTTCTCTTTTCTTTTGCAATGGTTAATGTTCAGGATGGGTTGTGGAAGCCCGATGGCATGGATATCATCCCCGAGATTGATTTAGAGGGAATTATGGATAGTCCTTATAGAGCTTATTTTCGGGATGGGATTTTTGACAAAGGTTGGGAAGGTTTTCTTTATGATTCTACTACTGTATATTCCCCTTCTATGGTAAGAGACTTTTACCTTATGTTACCCTTTGCCGACCCTCTTCCCTTTGATGGTTTCCAAGTTCACATGCATGGTTCCCCGGTGTTTTTTAATGCTATTGTCGTCTTTATTGCCATGGGTAATCCTTTTGTCTTTCAACCGGTCGAGCTCTATGACAATTATGTTCGTGATAACGGTGTAGACATCATAGACAATTACCTTAATCACTTTGGCCCTTGTACCTTCTCCTTCCACCCCGAAGGATACCCTAGTATTGCACCTACCACTTGCCTTCCTGCTAATGTAACTACTGCTGCTTTATGGGTTTTGCGTAATTTGTTAGGTGTTGAGAAGATGGATTATGTCAACGATAGTACTATGCATGTCGTCGTTGGTATTGTTACAAATCTTTATGCTCTTGACTTATCCACTTGGATTTTAGATGGTATTAGGAATGTGTTCGTATTCAGTGAGGATAAACTTGTTTTCTCTACTGCTATCTGTAAGATTATTCTTGAAAGCTATCCTGAGTGGAGGGACAGGTACAATGATTGGACTCATCTTATCCCTATGGATCCAACTCATCCTTTTATCAGGAGAAGTCGCCTATTCACTTGGGTGCCTAACACTGAATATGTAGAGTTTCCTACTTTGCATAGAAACGATAATTTTATGAATGAGGGTGAGGGTCCTTGGAATATGATTAAAGAGGCATTAGTTGAGTGGCGCGATAGGTTGGATGGGTTGCCAATGGAAGAAGTTTGAAACCAAGAGTGTAAAGTAGGATTGCCCTTTCTGTTGAGTCAGTCCTTTATTTCAGTATATTTTATTTCAGCTGTGTCATAGTATGGAATTCCCTGTAATCTCTATCTATGTGGAGATAATTTTGTTTGGCAGGAATTTATAAAGCGGTTTGAATTTTTAGTACATTAATGTTAATATCTTTCTTTCTCTATTTCTTATGCTTAGTATGAGTCTTGAGGACAAGGCAAATTTTTTGTTTGGGTGGGGGAAGTATTACAATCCTTTTTGCAAATGATTTCCAAACTTCTTTATCCATACTTATGTAAAAATTCAAATTTTTTGAAAAAATCAACAAAAATCTTAGTTACAAAGACTTTTTCAAAAAAATAGGATAAGTACACCATCAATGAGGTTTAATTACTGAAAATGACAATAACGTTTAGGACAATTTTCATTTTTAACAACCCGTTTCACTTCATGACACAAACGTTTGTTTTTATTTCACCAGATAACAATATAGTTTTCTTCCGGTGTCTAAGTCCGGTGACCCAACTGATGTGGCATGGAAGAAGCTGACATTAATAAAACGTAATCCACGTGGTTTTAACATGTGCAAATCACGTGACATTTTACCATGTGTAGGGCAGATGCTTCAGACAAAACCCCATTTTCGAAAAAAAAATATGTATTGAACTTTGTTGTCATACATGATCAATTTCACTTCACCCCTTCAAGTCGTCTTCTTCTCCATCTCTGTACCCTACAATATCACTTCACCCCAAAAATGGGGACCAAGAAGTCAATCAAGGACAAAAATAAAACAATAAAAGATGATGATGATAGTAACAATTCAATTCAAAACAACAAGGAATTGTTTGATAAAACAGAAGCAACAGTGAAGGATTTCTTCCAAGCTATGTGTATGTAATTTTCTTTAAAGCAAAATATTTTATTTTTATTTTTTTTTCAAATCAAGAGTCTCGGCATTCTTCATCTCCATTTCATTCATTAACTTCTAGTTCTTCTTCTCTAATATTGTTACCCTGCATTCCAAGTCTTCATTTTTTTATTGAAAGTATTCTAGCTTCCTCTCCATCCTTAATGGTGTCGCTGATTGGTCAATCCAGCGAAAATAATTACAATTTGTTTGATGGGTATTTCAAACATCCAAAAAATCTCCTTCCAAGGTTACCAGGGGTCGAAGAAGTCTTGATTGCAGCTTATTCTCCACACTTACATGTAGGGGTATGAGAGTTAATTGAGGAAGAAGACATAATTTAGCTTCTAGGGTTTTCAATTTAGCTTCTAGGGTTTTGGAAGTTTGGGGAAGAAGATAGGAGATCGATGGAAGAGGATTGATATTTAATAAAATATATCACGTGATTTGCACGCGTCTACAACGATAATATTTTGATGACATGGAAAATATAAATATTATTTTGATGACAGGTCAGCATCTGTTATGCCACATTAGTTGGGTCACCGGACTCAGGCACCGGAATAAAACCATATTATTATTGGGTGAAATAAAAACAAACGTTTGTGTCATGAAGTGAAACACGTTGTTAAAAATGAAAATTGTCTTAAACGTTATTGTCATTTTCAGTAATTAGACCCCATCAATGATGAATATAATGGTCGAATTCTATCTTTTTCATGTTTAAGGACATTTATTGCTTCACCAAGTAGTTGAGTCTTATACTACAATTGCATGAGCATAAGCATGGCATTCATCAACATTTATTACAGATTACATGTGCAAATACAACTACACCTTGAGAAACTTGAGGAATAAGTGTGGAGACTTAACCCAGTGAGCTTTTGAGACCCGTCCTTCTCTTGGAGAGTTATTAAGTACATCTGGAGTCAAAAGACTTAACCTCTCAGTTTTGTCTGTTTTAGTCTCATATTCATTTTTATAGTTAGCCTTGAGATGACATCAAGTGGGTGTAATATAAACTTGGATCTTGTAGACCATATCAGTACTTAGAAATGATACAAAGACATTTAGTTAAACCTTGTTTATTACCTTAGCCTACCCTGATGATATTTATCCCTTAGGTTAACCATTCTGAGCCTTTCTTGTTACTTAGCATTTTTCTTGAGCCATTATCCTTACCCAACTCCATTGTGGGAGTAAATACCCTTAGAATGTTTAGGTCATTTTACCTATTGTTTTTGAAACATGATGATGATTGTTTACGTGGTTACAAGAAGAAAGGAGAAATACAAAACAAATCTCCAAACTAGTGAGATAAACAAAATATTGAAAATCAAAAAGTTTGAAGAATCCCAGAAAAAGCCAGGATCTTCCAAAAACCATTCAAATCCAAAAAGAAATGAAGATTACCAAATATTGGCTAGAGCTTCATTGAAATTTTCCCAAAAGAAGATGAGAAACACTTCTTCCCAAAAGAAAAATTCCAAAATTTCTCCATGTGCTGTTATTACAAATCACAAGTGTTGAAGGCCCGAATGTTGCGAAAATATTTCACAAAAGCCTTTTTCATTTCTAGCCCTGTCCTAATCCAAGTTACAACCTATTATTGTCTTTCGTAGATCTAAGCTGATATGGTAGGATGTGGCGAGTAAGTGAGAAGGTGCTAAGGTGAAAAACCCGACATCTCAAGCAAGGTTAATTTTTCCACTCTTTGAGACTAAGTTCATTCCATTACACCAATCCGTTTTTATTGATATATGTGAGATGATTGTCCATCATCTTTCCTCACATAGAAGTAAAATGATAAACACCATCTCTGAGTGACTTTATTTCTGAGTGTATATATGACTGTGAGGCAAAAGTCAAAGCGACCTTTCCAATGGTAACTTAAGACCCGTGGTAGCATGGGTACATGTCTGTCCTCAATGCATTTGAAACCGTTATGCTTGGTTTATATTTCATATCTTATTCATGCATTTGTAATATGCTATCTCATATGAATGGTTTTGCAATATTGATCCTTATCCTTGATATGACCATTTCTGAGGTAAATGGTAGAAATTCCTATTCTTTGGATTTGTCATTGTAGTAAGTTTGTGGGTATCTTCTCTGGAAAACCCTCAGGAGACTATAACTCCTCCACTTGGGAAATCCTTGTGGTTTAAAGCCTTGATGCATATGGTTAATGCAATCACCTTAGTTTTACTTCTCTTTTGAGTCCTTAATTCTTTTCTTCTCACCTTCGCTTGAGGACAAGCAAAGTGTTGTTTAGGGGTATTTGATAAGTCCTCAAAAGTGTATATTTATCCCACGAATAAAACCTTGTTTGTCTAGCACTTAGCTTATATTATTGTGTTAAATATATCTATTGATTAATGTTTTCTTGTCTATTGTGTAGGTTTTATGAGCCGAAATGCGAATATTGTGTTAAAGCCCGCCAAAAGTCAAGAAAAAGTGTTATTTACACAAGAGAAGGAGAATTGATATTTGCATCCACAGATCTGTTGAGGGCACCCCACGGTCAGTTCTGTTGACTTGACTTTATGTCAAAGTGGGGCGGTCCAAATCTCAGCCCAAACCGGGTCCTATTGGAACCCACAAGTCAGAATTTCTATTTAGGGTTTTATTTAAAGTCCAATCTTAGAAATGCTCTACAAGGAGATCCAGAAGTCTGATTTGGGCCCATGAGCTATAAAACTGAAGGTCTTGGTCCAAGCTACAACTTAAGCCCAAGAGAATTAGGTTTTGCTGAAGACCTAATGCCTCTAGAAGACCAACAGCAACAGCCACGAATTTGACCTAATTTGGAAGTCTTTGCATGCAAGTATTCTACTTTGTATTTTCTATATAAGAGAAGTAGTAGCTAAGGTTTAGGTAGCTTTTTATGAATTGAAGATTGAACAGAAAAGTTCTACTTCTTCTTCTTCTTTTGTATCAAACTCAATATTCAATATCAATTCCATTATCTTTTCTATTATGATGTTTTGTTATTTATTTATTTATTCCATGGTGTCATCATCGAGGATGAGTAGCTAAATCTCCTTAGGGGGATGGTTGAAGCACTGTAGAAGATGCAAAAGCACCATGTGTGTTCTTATTATTCTAATTCACGATATGAGGTAAGTATGATTATTTGCATGCTATTGTTATCCATGTTGTTAAAATACTATTGTTAGGGTTTAGGGAGACCTAGTTTTAATGGTTTTATTTATATTGATTAAAGATGTGTAGTGAAATAGCTGAGAGGTGATTATTACATATCTGCAGTTGATATCTTTTATTGGAACCCTTTTGTAATTAAGTCAAATAGTTGAGAAGTGATGATTTAGTTATGAATCAATATGTTGAGTTAATTAAATTGAATACCTGAGAGGTGACGGTTTGATTAATAAGACATATTCAATAGCATGCATAAGAGAATCCTGTTTTAATTGAGTGGAATAGCTGAGAGGTGACTACTTGATTATTATAGGCATTAATGATTAATTGGAATAGTTGAGAGGTGACTAATTAATTGTTATACATTGAACATGAAAAAACAACATGTTATGTTTGTGGATACCAATTCTCCCCATTTGTCATCATTAATCTTCTTTACATCTCTACCATCTTCTTAAGTTAGGATTTACTTATTATTATTGTCTGTACGAAGTAGAATCAATCTCAAATTTTTTTTATTGATTCCTTGGTGTTACTTAATTATGTTTTCAATTGTGTTTGAGCTAAGATCTCCCCCTCTGAGGTGGGTACGACCCTTGCTTGTTACTTGTCTACTTTGATAACCAATTTATACAAGCACAAGAAGGAACTTCAAGTTAAGAATATAATCTTTTGTTTATAGTAGGTTTATACCGCTCTATCAGCTGGTTCAACCACTCCTCCGGTTTTGACTCCATGAACTCAGGTAGTTCAAATTGTGAAGATGCTCCCGCAGAGATAGCGTGCATGTTGCTTGGCGGTTATCCCTCGGTTTGAATCCCCTTTGACCAGGACGACTGTCATGTGGTATTCTCTGATAGGCTTTGGTTCAACCTGGGTCTTCCTTTATCTTCTTCAACGGGCTAGAACACTGGGTTCTGTTGGCCTGGAATCTTGCTGGAGTTATCCAATTAGTTGGGACTTGGATTTGACCAAGTTTGAAAGAAAAGACTTTGGCTAGACTCCTCGGACCGGAGGCCCAATCTACATTGCATACTCCCTGGCCAGGTCATTTGGGCTTCTATGATAAGCCGTTGGATGAGCTTTCATCGCTGATGGACTTCAATGGGCCGGACCTGGCCTACTTGATTGAGGTGGGCCTGGCTGACGTATTGGAGCCCACGGTTCAACTTCTTATATAGTAACCGGGGCTCCACCCACTGATAGTGGACCATCCGGCGGATCAAGACCCACAGAGCGTATGTGGACTTCTCGAGACCGGGTTGGGTCCTACCCGATAGCCCAGGTCTGGTTGGCTAATGCTCAGGTGTTCCCGGTTTGGCTTCTTATACAGCCATCGATGACACATGTCGGGTATTTTACCTAGCGTACACACAATATATGTATTATGTAAGTTAAACATTTTATTTATGTTAATTATGTTAATTTTTAAATTAATTAAATAAATATGAATATTCTCGAATATTCTCTAAATTCCGTAAAAATACACGAAATGTCGGATTTTTAAACCTCCCCATTCCGACACATGCCCTCAAAATTAGATTAATGCCTTCCAACCCAATTCTTTGTCGGGTGAGTTGGGCTCAAGGACACGGTTCATGTTTGGTTGGGCCAAAAGGACACGGGTAGAGTTGCATTAGTTTGCAGGACATCCTTTCTGGCACGAACCAGTATTTTATCCTTTAACGAAAATAACCCCTCGCTTTAACTTGTACACATTGTTTTTCAAAAATCAAAATAAACATAATCAACATCATGGACCCCACTTTATTTTAATATATTACATACTTTTGCACTAAGCTAATTTACGTAGCTTCCAATATGATCACATTGAATTTTGTATGGTGACACATATGATTATAAGTAATTAAGATCACACATATTTTATACTACAGTCAAATTTATGATCATAACAAGTTCACATAACATTAGAAATGACCACAACTAGGATCATATATTACATAACCATACCCTACCCCAATGAACCCTAAATGCAACATGTCACCTACCACCCTAAACCCTAAAGTGTGTATCATCAGATGTATAAGTGTGTATGATCAGGCTTATAATTACATTAATTTATTATAATCACACTTCTGATCACATAAATCACAAGTACAAGTGTGTACAGTATGATCAAACTTATAATCACATTAATTTTCTACGATCATACTCCTGATCACATAAATCACAAATACAACAGTGTATGATCAGACGTATAATTACATTTATTTGTTAGGATCACACCTATGATCACATAAATCACTAGTACAAGTGTGTATGACCAGGAGTATAATCACATTCATTTGTTATGATCACACTTCTGGTCACATAAATCACAGGTATAAAAATGTATGATCAGGCTTATAATCACATTCATTTGTTATCATCACACTCTTGATCACATAAATCACATGTGGTATAATCATATTCATTTGTTATGAACACACTCATGATCACATGAATCACAAGTACAAAAATATATGATTAGGCTTGTAATCACATTTATCTGTTATGATCACACCCTTGGTCACATAAATCACAAGTACAAAAGTGTATGATCAGGCTTGTAATCACATTCATTTGTTATGATCACACTCTTGATCACATAAATAACATGTACAAGTGTACGTGTATGATAATCACATTATGATCAGAGTCATGATCACAGACCTCTTATATTCACATTATATGATCACACGTATAATAACACTTATGTGTTATGATCACACTCATGATCACATAAATATTTTAAGAACATGTGTATGATCAGTACATATTGATTATAAAATCTATAAAAAAAAAAAAAAAAAAAAAAAAAAACCAAAAGTTTTTATATGATCACGATGAAAATGCGGTCTTACGAGACTAACAGTATATATATCTATACCCTAACCCCACATTGTACCCTAATACCCAATAAATCTTAAACGTTATAACCTGAAATGCATAGCCTTAAACCTACAAACCTAACCCTAAATGCAATGTAAGTATACCCTACCCCAATGAATCCTAGTTATATAGAATATGATCTTATGCAACCCTAATGCAATGTAAGTATACTCTACCCCTAATGACCCTAAACCCTAAATGCATAAGAGAATAGTCACATTCATTTGTTATGATCAAACTTGTAATCACATTTATTTATTATGATCACAAACACAATCACATAAACATTTTATCATCATGAGTATGATCAAACTTATGATACATAAATCACAGACACAAGTATGTATGATCATGGTTATAATCACACTTATTTATTATGATCACAAGTCTAATTACAGTCATGTTACAATCAGTATATAAAAAACCACAATAGAATACAATCTCTTGGTTAATCAGTATGTTTATATACAGTCATGTTTACAATCAGTTAGTCATGTCACATAAACCATGTTAAATGAATGATTACAAATGTAAGTTATTCCTTTATATAACCTGATGTTAATCAATATATAACAACAATTTCACAAAACAAAGCTAAAATTGCTTAGGGGGTTGTCTGATTTTCTAACTACAGAAACAAAAATAATCAATTAATCCATCAAAACAAAGAAAGATGAAAAGAAATTCTAATTCAATTGAGATTCAATAAATTTATTTATTTATTTTTATTAAAAACAAATTTTATTGATAAAACAAGACTTACACAAAGCTAGAGGACAAGTGCGCTACAAACTGCGCTGCAAGCCCTTTTTGTATAGCAAAACCAATCCTACGAAATACATATTCATTGGAACCCGCCATCATCACATTGTTATTCATCACCTTATTTTTATTTTTATTTTATTTTTATTTTTATTTTTTTATCTTTAATAGGACGTAGCAAAACAAATAAATAAAACCCCCCAATTTCTTTAGCTTTTAACAATCAGTTGATTCAACCATCTCTCTCTGAATCTACTTATCTAAATCCTTTGGGTCATCTTAATTTGGCGTCGTCGATCTTCATCATCGAACTCATCTACATCTTCACTATCAAACTCAACTTCGATCATCTTCATCATTCTCATCTTCACTACTAGATGCAACATCATAATGAATTCAATAGCATAGATGAGAGAGAGAGAGAGAGGATGAGAGAGAGAGAGAGAGAGAGAGAGAGAGAGAGAGAGAGAGAGAGAGAGAGAGAGAGAGAGAGAGAGAGAGAGAGAGAGAAGAAGAAGAAGTAAAACATAGATTAAAATATAAATTCATCGAAGAAGAAGTGTATAAATGGAATTATAAAAAATCGTAACAAACAGGTCAAGTTAGTTGTCCTTGGGCTATAAAATATTATTGTCTTTTTCATAAGATCTGTTAGGTTGTCCTTTTGGGTAATTGATTTCGCCAGTGTCCTTTTAGCCCAACAAAGTTGGAATAAGGCCTTACAGAACAATTCTTTGTTCTTTGTTCAAAGAATTAGGCTGTAAAACCTTATTCCAACTTTTTTTTGGCCAAAATACAAACTTAGAATTGTGGCTGTCAAAAGGACAACGCAAGTTAATAATTTGTCAAAAGGACAAACCTGGATTTTTACTTTGTCAAAAAGACAAATGTATATGATCAGACTTGTAATCATATAGTCACACTTTTTAAAAATTCAATTTTTACCCCAATATACATGTGATTGCCAATATGATTATACGTGTGATCATACACATTCACTTGTCTCTTTGATTTATGTGATTACAACTGTAATCTTACTCATGATCATAAGATGTTTATATGTGATTAAGACTATGATCATGTAATACCTGGTATTTTCTTATGTATAGTTTCTTTAGTGTTTAGTTGACTGAGGTCCAATTGACTAGAGTCCAGTCGACTGGGCATTTGTACACAGATGGGTTATATTTTATGTTGTTTCGAAAACCGGCCCATAATGTTTATATATAAACCATGAAAACAATACTTAGGGTTTTATCACGAAAATTATCTAAAGAAGAGGCATAAGAAGAAGAAGAAGGTTAATCATCATCTAGGGCTTGATTTGGCTTGCTTGGTTGGATTACATGACATTGAAATTGGATTATCTAGAATTCGGAGTTGATTCCATTGTTTGGATTAAGGCAAGTTATCTAACTTGCGTTTCCATCTTGATTGTAGGTTTAGATGAAGTTAGTTTGTGTATTAATATGCTAATAATTATATACATAATCTCTTGCAATGATAGATATTATTGTGCGTTGATGGTTAATTTATAAAGCTGATATCTTGCTGAATTGGAAATATTGGTATTGCTGTAATTTCTACTTTGAAAGCATGTTAAGTTAATTAAAAGCATGATAATGAATTTTAATTGTAAATAACAATGATATATGATATAGAAATATGTTTAGAGATGATTTACATGTCGAATTCAAGTTTAGATATGTTTATATGTTCTGGATTCGTGTTTGAATGATTAGGGGATCATGTTAGTGTGTATTTTATGTTACGATTGAATTTGCTCTTTTAATTTAAGACTGGAGTCAACTGGAGGCTAGTCGACTGAACCCTAAATTTACTGGACATGTTACAGACTGAGACCCTAAAGCAATTATTTAATATTTATATTGAAAATGGATTTGTATTCATTAATTAATGAACATGATCTAATATGTTGAATTGTGTATTTGTTTTGTTTGTGGGACATATACCTGGGAGATATGAAACTCTAGAGGACATATATCTTAAGATATGATGTTGAAGCTCTATGAGGGTGTATATCAAAGGGTATGATGTTGGAACTCTATGAGGACATGTATCAATGGATATGATGTTGAAACTCTATGAGTGTAAATTGGTGCAAGTGGCACATTGGCTGAGGGCCAGTTATCGTACTGAGGTACATTTTTGTAGAGATATGGTTTGTACATTCTCTTGGCATGTTGGTGTCGTAATGAAACGGGTGTGAAGAACACATAGCTGGTTGGTCAATGATGGTACGGTGGTACCTTTGGCTAGGGACATGCCTTGTGCATTCTCTAGGCCTGCAGAGTGTCGAGGACATTGGTTAGGAGATATGGTATGATCCTTCCCTAAGCCGGATAATGTTGGGGACACTAGTGTAAGTGGCACATGGCTGTATGGACAACAATATTGGTGCAACTGGCACAAGATTGATTTGTTATGATTAGTTTGGTAATGTGTTGGTTGTGGTAATATATATATATATATGATGTGTGATATGATACAAGATTTGATTTACTAGAATGTTATTTGATAAACACTCAGGTGCGTGGCACAAGTTTTGGATTTAGTATGAACTAATTATGTTGAATACAGATATTAATTTATGGTTATATACTGTTCATCTTATTGTTATTGATTATATATTGGGTGTGCTGATTCTATTCCTTGAATCAAGATCGAGATCCAAGTTCTATAGCTTGCTTAGACTTTATGTCTAACCCTTTTTCCCGTTTCAGGTAGCAGTTGTTTTATTGTTGGAGTGTTCGTTGAGATGTTTGGTGGAGGTTGTCTTGAGTTGTTCATATATCCACTTGGAGTTTTGATGAGTTGTAACCTTCGGGAATGACTCTGGTTTATGTTTATATTTATAGAGTTTGTATTCGGTTTAGTCTTCCGCTGTTAGTTTATTGTTTGTGTTTATTTTATTATGTTCTTCTATGGTCTAGATGTGTGATGTCATGTGACAGTAGTGTGACCCTACGGTCCATGGAAAACATATGGTGATCATTATAACTTTGTTGTCCGGTTTTGGCCTGGCCAGGTAGGATTAGATTTCAGGGGCGTTACAGATCATAACAAATAAATGCGATTACAGGTTTCATCATAACAAATAAATGTGATTATAAGTGTGATCATACATACTAGTGTTGTGATTTATGTGTGATCATAACGAATAAATGTAATTACAGGTCTGAGCATACCAAATAAATGTAATCGTAGGATCTGGTCATGCGGTTGCATAAGATCGCATTCCAACAAGAGTTCATTTGGGTAGGGTATAGTTTTACTGCATTTGGTGTTATGTAGTATTATGATAGGACATGTTAACATATGATTATACGTCTGATCGTAGGGTTGCATAAGATTGCATTGAAAGTAGTGTTCATTAGGGTATATTGTAGTTTTATTACATTTAGTGTTATGTAGTATATGATTAGACCGTGATAATGTGATTTTTATTTTTATTTTTTTTGTTAGAGTTTTGGGTTTTTATTGATTGCAAAACAAGTACAGCAAGATATACAATGGGCCTGGCCCAGATGGTTGTCTAAGCTGGGGCTTGGATAAAACAGAAAAAAAAAAACAAAGAATATTCTGCAAGCCATTTAAGGTAAGTTGTTGGTAGTTGGTTCTCTTCTAGTTAAACGTGCAGCAAAGTCTACTCTTCGGCTGCTGTGCAAATTGAAGAGGAGAGAGGGCAGCTCGAAGTTCTTCTTCTTCTATCTGTTTGTTCATCTTCAACACTTCAACATGAGACTAAACGTGTGAGCTCTGCCTTCTTGCGATCGTTGCGTGCAGAAGAGAAAAAATGGCATGGGAAACAGATTGTCGAGTGCTTACTGCGGCAGAAGGTTACACTGATTATAGCTGGGGAAGAGGAGGACTTTACCATTTCAGATGGAGCTGATCATATAATGAGAGGTATGTTTGATGATTTTTTTCCTCGATATCCTTACAAAACAACGAGGAACTCTTGGAGGCTTTTTAGGGCTTGGTTTACCAATGGGGCAAGGGTGATCTTTCAAGACTTATGTGTTGAGTGGGTGGATCTAGCTGAGAAGTTTTTGAGGGGGTGTGTTGATTGTTGCAGCAAGGCAAGAAAGCCAAATCCTGTAGTGGTGAGTGTTGTGTTTGGCCCCTACCAACCTTATTATATAGGGGAAAAACCAACATTCATGTATAAGGATGATGACTATGAGATGGATGAAAATGAGGAGAACCCAGATGTGTTAGGTGGGTTTGTTATGGAGCAAGGTGTTGATATGGTTGTGAAGGAAGAGGAAGCAGGGAATGTTCCATCAAGAATGCTTGTACCATCATGGAGAGATGTGTTTGGCAGCAATGTCTATGAGGTTGGTAGTTCCTCTAAGGCCAGAGGTGTTGGGGAGTTTTCGAGAGCAATGGAGGTGTTTGGTTCCTATCACCAACAGCAACAACATCTAGGGAGGTAAGTCTTTCTAGTTAGGGGTGCAATTCGAGCCGCTCGAGCCGAGCTAAGGTATGCTCGAACTCGGCTCGTTACTAACCGAGCCGAGCTCGAGCCGAGCTCAAAATTAAGATCGAGCTGAACTATGAGCTCGAGCTCGGCTCACGAGCCAACAGTAAAACTCGAGCTCGGCTCGTTTCGGCTCGCTGGCTCGTTTGGCTCGATGGCTCGTTTGGCTCGTTCGGCTCGTTATAATACTAATTCACTGATTTGAATTTCTGATCAAACACCGGCCAATATTCCTCTCATTATTATTATTAATAATTCATACTCCAATTAATAAACATTTGGTGGAAAAATCTAATCTTGATGATATTGGTGGTGTTATTGATGATGGGGGTAAGAGAAATCAATCAGAAATTGAAAATGGTAGGGGAAAGACTGTTGATTTGGTGGAAAAATTTGATCTTGGTGATAATGGTGGTGTTAGTGATGATGGGGGTAACAGAAATCAAACAGAAATTGATAATGGTAAGAGAAATAATGTTGATTTGGTGGAAAAATGTGATCTTGGTGATGATATTGCTAATGGGGTTGAGGGAATGTTGCGACATGATTCAAAGGATGAACCAGCTTGGTCGATTGCGGCGACGAAAACTGGAGATGTAAGTAAATAATGTTTTGAAATTTGAATTCAAATCTCTGTTTATTACTCATTTTCATGGAAAAGTTTAGTTTTTTTAAAAATTATGTTTCTATGATTAGATTGTTTAAGAACTGATAATGGAAATGGCAAAATACATTTGACAGATTATTAGTGAGAAGAAGAGTGATGATGGAGAGCTTTTTCATGGGGAAGATGATAAAGGGTTTAAGAGCAGTCTAAAAGTGTGCCAAGAAGATGAAAAGCCGGGGATTTTAATTAAGAAAAATGATAAGAAGAAGAAGAAGAAGAATAAGAAAAATGAGGCGGGTATTTGCTACCTCCTTCTTCTTCACTCAGCTCAGCCATGGGTATTTGCTTCAGCAAGAAAACTTCTTCTTCTTCTTCTCCTCCACAATCTCAATCTCAATCCCACCATCCAATTCCTAAATCTGAAAACATCAACTACCCTACTACTACTACTACTACTTCTTCTCCACCTCTAGAAACAGAAACCCCTTGATTAGTATTCATAATAAAAAAGAAATCTTTTTTATCAAACAACCGCAACAGCCATGAGCCCATGAAAGACGCCCAGAAGATATCAAATCCAATAATACCAATACCATTACTGCTGCTACTACCAAATCTTCCTCTTCTTCCTCCTCACCGTCACCGACCTAACCTTGTCTTCTTCTCTGGTGGGATTGTTGCTGCCGGATCTGCACCTGCATCTGCTCCTGTAAGGACGTCAAGCTGCACTAAAGAAGAACTGAAGAAGTAGATGCCATTTTGAAGAGAGAAAGAGAGAAGAGATGTAAGCCCAAGCCCATAGTTAACGAGCTGCTCGGCTCGGCTCGTTTAGAGCTCGAGCTCGGCTCGGGCTCGTGACGAGCTCAAAAACCGGCTCGAACTCGGCTCGTTTAGATAAATGAGCGAGCCGAGCCGAGCTTTTATCGAGCCTGAGCCCGAGCCGAGCCCGAGCCGCTCGGCTCAAATTGCAGCCCTATTTCTAGTTCTCAAAATATTGTGTCAAAAACAAAAAGTGTAAGGTATATGAAAACAAAGAAAATGTGATTATAGGTCTAATCATAGAGTTGTTTAAGATTGCATTGCAACTAGGGTTCATTGGGGTAGGGTATAGTTTCATTGCATTTAGTGTGTATCTAGTATATGATTAGACATATGATCATAAATGATATTTCTGTCCAAAGAAGTGAATTGTTATGATCAAAGTTGTGATCATAAAAACGTTGTCTTTTTTATTAAGTAGAATCTTTTAATGTCCTTTCGGCCTAACCGAATTGGGATCGTGTCTCGGGCCCAACTCACCCTTCTTTGTTTGTAAAAAGCCGGATGGGCTGGGATCACGAGAATGAATGCACACAGTTGCCTGGGTTGTCAATGATTTGGGTAATTGGGTATGGTTGGTTTTGGTGTAACAGCAACAGCATTCTTGTCACGCTGGCTCAACTTTTTGTTATTTTTTATTTCTTTGGAACTTAAACGACCCGTGTTAGCTAGTAGTACGAGCTCGTTCATCGTCACAGTTTTTGAATGCCAGTCAGTCAGTTAGTCAGAAGAACAAAGCTCCTCCAGTCCTCCCTCATATGTAATAACTCTATAAAAAGTAAACTCGTTTGATTTCTTTCTTTCAAACTTTTTCTCTTCAATTTAAACCTAAAATCTCAAATTCATATTTAATCAAAATGGTTCATTTATACCCATTAAAGAAAACTGAACCTGTTGCTTCTTCTTCTTCTTCTTCTTCAACAACAACAACAACAACAATGGAGAATAATAAGTTTCCAGTAGCATCAGAGTTTTATCAACTTTATGAAGAAATAGGCAGAGGAGCTAGTGCTTCTGTCTATCGTGCACTTTGTACTCCTTTGCAAAAAATCGTTGCTATTAAAATCATCGATTTCGAAGATGGTGATCTGGTATCATTAAACCTAATTCCTTCTTCTTCTTCTTCTTCTTCTTAGTGTTGTTTTTATTTTCTAATCTATCATTGTTAATTGTTAAAATTATTGTGAAATAACAGAGTAATATTGCACATGAAGCACAAAGAATGATATTGGTTGATCATCCTAATGTATTAAAAGCTCATTGTTCGTTTGCAAGTGGTCAAAACATTTGGGTTGTTATGCCTTATATGGATGGGGGTTCTTGTCTTCATATACTTAAAGCTGCTTTTCCTGAGGGTTTTCGCGAAGTTGTTATCGCTACTGTTTTACGCGAAGCTTTGAAAGGTTTGGAGTATCTTCATGATCATGGTCTTATTCATCGCGATGTTAAGGTAACTTGTACGAGTATGATTGTGTTTTTAATTGCATTCAAGTTTGGCAAGTGGTTTGTTATTATGTATTAAAACTAGTAACATGTAGTTGCTTTAAAGGATATTTATTTCTATTAGTTATTGTATCATTGCATTCTTTATGTATCAACAAATTATGTTTCTTTTAGGCTGGAAATATTTTGGTTGATGCGCATGGTGGAATTAAACTTGGAGACTTGGGTGTTTCTGCTTGTCTCTTTGATTCTGTTGACAGGCTGCAAGCAAGGAAAACTTTTGTTGGGACACCTTGCTGGTACTTCCAGTCTACTGCTTTTACGCATACACATTCTACAAACTATTGTTTGATGTTGGGAATTATGCTTGTGCTGTTTGTAGTTTGTACTACTTAGTTCACTTACATTCTTTTTGTTTGTACATTATTTTGTAGGATGGCACCTGAGGTCATGGAGCAATTACATGGTTATGACTTCAAGTTCGTCTCTCTCTCTCTCTCTCTCTCTCTCTCTCTCTCTCACACACACACACACACACACACACACAGACAAGCATGCACATTATACATATAATGCCTACATAATGAAAAGTAAGTATGGCTTTGGTTTGAAACAAATATATACCATGTATGACATATGATGTAGTGAGAACACCATTTAACAAAGTGTGGTCACATATCTTTGGGTTGGGATTACTCTCCCATTCTGTGTCATAGTGTAAACACAAATATTGGAATAGGCAAAAGAAGTGAAGGGCTCACAGAATTTTTATTTTAGTTGTAAGATCTATAATTTCACTCTGATTAACAAATGGTTTTATCACTATACTGATATGACCAGAAGGCTCTTGATGAGATATAGGGCTGTTATAAACACTATCACAATCCTGCCTTTATTGTGTGTAAGACACGTGTGACATAAGGCATTTTGCATGCCTACCCTACTGTTTGAGAGCAGGAAGCATGTTTTTTGCCGATGTGTGCTAAAAGCATATATTGTCTGTATATATAGTGCTTATCTTTTACTGTGCTTAAATAGATTGATGGTGATTTCCTTTCTTCCCTCAGAGCAGATATCTGGTCGTTTGGTATAACTGCCTTGGAGCTTGCACACGGTCATGCTCCCTTCTCAAAGCATCCTCCACACAAGGTGCATACTCTGAATGTGAATTTGTGCTATGATTGGTTTTAACCATAATATTCTTGTAGTCTATAATATAATTCTGTTCGTAGGTTCTTATAATGACTCTGCAAAATGCGCCACCAGGTCTAACTTATGAAAGGGACAAAAAGTTCTCTAAGGTAACTGTTGAGATGAGTTACATGAGTTTATTTTCATTATTGTCCAACAATAATTTTGACAAACTATCTCTTGACTCTATGGCCTTAGTCTTTTAAACAAATGATTGCTATGTGCTTGGTAAAAGATCCTCATAAGCGACCTTCTGCAAAAAAGCTTTTGAAGCATCCCTTCTTTAAGAGTGGCAAGTCCAATGAATCAATTGTAAGAACTATGTTAGAGGGGCTTCCTACTCTTGGAGAACGTCTGGAATCACTGAAGGTTAGGACATTCATCATCTATTATATGGTTCTGTTACTCATCTCTCTAAAACTTCAAATTTATAAAAAAATTTACATGACTTCAACTTCGACATAGATCAAAGAAGCAGAGATGGTTGCACAGAAGAAAATTTCAGATGTGAAAAAGGAGGAACTATCCCAGGTTCGTTATTCATGTTTAAGTATTGGAATTTTATTTTTTTTCCTAGATTTGGGTTTTTCACTTTTACTTGATCTATTTCAAATTTGTATTTTAATTTATTACAACATCTTAATTGCCGTTTTGATTCTTTTGTCCCACATTTTCTTAATTTCTGTCCTTTGCACACAATATGCACTTGTTTCGTAAGAATGTAAACAGAATGTGGAGGTTGTTGAAGTGATATGAAAACCTACTTCCAAAGTAATGCCTTGTCTTCTGCTGAGTCAGAGTCTTTCCAGGAAATTTTATGTGGGAAAAGCATAAGAAGGGAAAGAAGTACATATTTTACATTGAATCATTTAGGAACAGTTAATAGAAAATACATGTCGATATCTAAACGACAAGTATTAGATCTTATACCAGAAACTGATGTCTGTTTTGAAGTACATGGAACATTTGTTGACATTTTACTTCGATTTGAATTTTATTCACACAACTAACTCAATGTCTATTCTCACCATGTTATATATGGTCTTGTTTAGTAAGAATGTTAAAGGATAGTGAAGGATGATGAACCAATTTGGGTACGTACTTCCGAAAGTTCTGATGTAAATCTTTGAAATTCTGTTGCACCAAGTGTTCTTTCTAGGGTATATAATGTGGGAAAAGCATAAGAGAAAGATTACTTGTTTCAATTTAAAGCTTCATGAATTGGGAAAGATTTGTTGATATATAAACAACAAATTAGATCTTAAACTGGAAATTGATGTCTGTTTTTGGGTTCTATAATTTCAGTGGTCTATCAATGTAATGCATTTGTGGCATGATAGGCCTTGTAGAAGCTATATTTTTTTTTTTTTTATCATGTTATCTGCTTCCAAATGGTAAGGTCGAGAATAATGAAACAAGGGCATGTACTAAATGTTAAGATATCCATAGTTATGTCAAGATGGTATTCTGTCTCTTAGTTAAATACTGGTGCCTGTCATTGATGGTTTATACAGAATTTTTTCTTTTTCTTTCATGAAAAATGCCATGCCGACCTATTCTGTGAATTTTTCTTTGAGTTGACAAATCTATTTTCCTCTAAACTACTATTATAACCAATCTGGTTGTCTTTTTTATACACCGGGGCAAATTATGACCTCAAGACAGTTTCTACTTCACCTTTTAGTCAGATCTTTAGATATGAACAAGTTTTGATTTCTTTGTTCCAAATTATGTGCAGAGCGAGTACAAGCGGGGGATTAGTGAATGGAACTTCAACATTGAGGATCTGAAGGAGCAAGCTTCCCTAGTATTATTCTTTCTTCTTTCTTTCTTGTTGAGGGTCTTTGGCAAGAAACAGCTTCTCCATTTCAAGAAAATTAATTCTTATCAGTGGTTGCTAAACACCCTGTAATCTTTATTGGCGTTTCATGTTAACATATGTTTCTTTGTTTTACTTCTTTTCTTTATTAGATTCATGATTTTGAAGAAACTATCCCTGGAAAAGATCAAGGAAGTAGCTTGGGTTCTCTATCTGAGCTTGATGCAGAGATAAAACCACCACAATGTCAGCCTTCTTTCATGAGCCATTCTTTAAAGAATGATTATGCCAATAAAGTAAGCTCGGTTCCTCTAAATGTTGCTATTTATTTGATTAGAGTACCTATCTAATTTTATGGGAATTTGCAGGAAGATGACACAGTGTTGCAAAATAAGGAAGCTGCTCACCCTTTTGGTGATTTAACTATAAAGAACCTCAGGTATTTATTTCTACATCCAAGAGCATACTCATTTCCTTTGTTTCCACCATTTTAACATGCATCTTCATTGATATCTTTTAATGTTTTGTAAAGGGTAATGCCATGCCATTCTTACACAAATGTAGGAAAAATACTTTTTTTTTTTATGAATACTATCACGAGCAGTTTATGATACTATCAAGTATCAACGATAAACCATACTTTCGAGATACCAATTACTGTTTTTCCACTGACTTATTGATTGTTTTGGTTCTAACTTCCTTCTTATACATTTTACTTGATTATATTTCCAGTGACAAGCAGCAACCTCACGTCCAGAACATGGTAAGTGGCAATGGAACAGTGCTTCCACAAGCGGTAGGTGGGCCTTCTGCTAAATTAACAGGTAAGTTCCTATTCTGTGTTGATTATTTTTTTTATTGGCACACGGGGTTTGATGGGACCCCTACCCCTTTAAATTACTTGTGGAAAATTATATCAAACAATCAGCTGCTGACTTGTTTCAAACCCACGACCTCTCTACTTTGTGAGAGGGATGCAACTGTTGAGCCACATGCTCATGTGCATTCTGTGTTGATTATTACCTTACATGTACCCTTTTTTTTGTTTTATTCTCTTAGCATGTTCAAAGTGAAGCATGTTACTGCAGGGGCTAATGGCAACCATGTTGGCAACAAAATGGAAGGGCATGTTGTCCAGCAAAAAGGGCGGTTCAAAGTGACATCTGAAGATGTTGACGTAGAAAAGGCAAGGAGTTTTCCATGACATTTAGTTCTAGTTCATAATTTTGCCTTTTGGTATTATCAAAATTCAAATACTGTATCATGTTTCTTTCATGTGCATCCATCTCCTGTGGAAGAGTCTCAGTGTAGCGGTCCCTAGAACTGAAGTTTGTCATTCATGCTAAAAACTGCTGCTCAGTGCTCACGTCATTTTCTTTTCTTGTTTAGAACCGTCTTCACTAGATTACCACTTTTAGTTCCTACATTTATAGAACCTTTAGTTTTCTTCTGGTCAAAGACACTATTTACTGTGCATATGAGGCTCCATGTTGAAGTCAAGAAGGTAAAACCAAATTTTGAGGCACGTCTATGTGCCTCCAATACGCATCGTTCTTAAACAGACAGCTCAATACACACAATGTTAACGATCGAGGGATTCATGGTATAGAAAAGCTAATGAGATGCGGTAGTTGAGTGGAAGACCCTGAGTGTATGGTAGCAAAAGGCGCTCTGGTAATTATCATCAGACCCTTTTAAAAGGTCTCAAAGATTGGTTTTCGGAAATACCAATTTTATCAGTAGATGACTGGTCAAAGAAAACTATCGTGTGTTAACACTTTTACAGTCAGATAGTGCAACAATATCCCTCTCCGCCGTGTATTTATAGTTTTACTCTCCTGTTCTTTTTTCCTGTATCCTTCACATACCTCTTCACTCTTCTCATCACTAGGTTGGTTCAGACCGTTTCAGTATCAGATATCAAGAACTAATAATCTTGGATTTGTTCAAGTGGTTGCGCACCAAGCCCTTTCAATTTACAGCCAAGGCATAGATGATGCTAGGAACCTCGTCTTGAAGGGACACTACTCTACGTCTCTACCACCTATCTCTTTAACATTTTATTTATGTACTCATAGTCTCATACCGACCCAGAAAACTGCTCCTAATTTAAATGAAACCAGTGGACACTCCACCCGAAAAAAAAAAAAAGAGAAAGAATTGAAAAATAAGATTTAACTCCTAAGACTGCATTTATAAGAGGTAGAACCTTCCAAGAGCATTCAATATAAGAACTCGCCAAATTTTCCAGAAATGTTTCATTTCATAGGTGGTTGGCTATTATCTCTCCAGATCTGCAAAGCAGCTGAGCAAATCCACTTTCTTGGTCCTCTTACACGACCATGATCCTCATATGAAGTCTGTAGGGAATTCACCTTCTTCCTCAAATTGCTTTGGTTATTAAAAAGGAATATGAAATAATTAGGCAGATTAAGATTAATGTTCCCCATGAGGGTGAGCTTGCTCCTTGGAAAAGTCTTTCCTTGTCCAAGCTGTCAGTCTTTTTGAAGGCTCCATGGCAGTATCACGTGCTCATTTGTTATTAAGGACTCTAAACCTCCTAGAGGGTTCCTTATAAACGTTGGCATTCTTTTTCCAAATATTGTTTCATATGTTTGGTTAGCTTCCATCTCTTCGAAGTTTTAAGTATCCAAAGTCGCACGAAGAAGAGCTTATAACCTGGTCATTTTAAGGGAGAGGGTAGAGTTGCAGGAAATTCTAGTGGGGATTTGTTTGTAGGTCTAGAAACTTCTTAGGGCGTTCTATATATAAACTTGGCATATATATTTCACCAAGATTATTATGTACTTATGTTTCATAGCTGGTCGGCTTCCATCTCTCCGTATTTCCAAAGCCGTCAATTAAGAAGAGTGAACTTGGTGTACTACTAGGAACCCCCATAAGAATACTCTTGGAATCCTACTCTCTTTCTCAAAGACTCGAACTAAAAACAGTATATAAACTATCAAATAAGTTTAGAGAGATTACTTTAAATGTGGGTGGTTCCCTCTCCGTGAAAAGGCTCCAAAGCTGTATTCTAAACTGTTTTTATTTCAAAGTGGTAGAAATATCCGAAGGAGTTCAATATAAATGCTTGGCTTCCATTCAACAAGTGTTTTTGTTCCAGACCTGGTTGGCTTCCATTTCCCTATATTTAAAAGACACCAAGTAAAAGAGCTACCTTTGTGGTCCTCTAATGTTGCTAGGAGATTTCTCTGACGACTCTAGCCCTATTCCTCAAACTGCTTGGGTTAGTAAAAACAACATGAAGTAATCAGATAGTTTAGAGAACAAGTCTCAACGACAACAAGGATAGGTCTCCCTCCTTGAGGAGGGCTTTCCTCGTCCAACCTGTCAGTCTCTTTTGAATGCTCCACAGCTGTATCCCAAGCTGATTTGTTTATGTGGCTCGGACCAGGAGGAAGCCCAGGTATATATTTAGAGCCTGTTCAGCAAATGCCCGGAAATGCATTTTCTGTCTTTCTGAAAGTAAGAAAGCGAAAAACATGTTCGTCAGTTACACAATAGATATTAAAAAGGAATTCCTGAAAAGAAGGAAAAGGTCTTTTGACAGAAGTTTTGAGAACCGGCTTATTACTTATGTCTGTCATCTTATTACGTAATTTACTTTTATACAAATTCCTTGAGACTTATGCATAATTGCCGAACGACCCCTTAGTCTTAATCTCACCCATAACACTCAATGATCTGCCCTTATCCTCAATAAGTAATTATAAGCCCCATAATTGCCATATACGCATATACTCATGTGAATAGTTTTCACTCTGGCATTTGACAGATGGAGGCATTATTGCTATTAATACAAACATTTTAGCTATCTAATTGTATGCGGGCTTTCTCTCTGACACTTTTATTCTCAACAGGAAGCTACTCCGTGTACGGTGAAGCAGAGCTTTAGTGGTGAATGTGATGCCTGTTATAGCTTGACTTTTTGTTTTTATTTCATTGTTTAGATGAAAATATTTAAATTTGATTTGATGTTTAGCTGATCGTGCAGATGAAGGACACGTCTAGGTACCTACAATTGTAAAAGAGAAGTCTATGGTATGTACTGCTAGGCAAAGCTTCTACTGTTGTCTATTTTGACTTTCTGCAGTTTTTCTTTGACAGCCTGATAGTTAAATGATCTATGAAACTTATTATAGGTAACCCATGGTTAATATGATTTGCAAATAGTGTATTCGAATCAGTGGTACATTGGAACTCCTTATGTAACATAATAATAAACAATTAAGAACTTCCAAAAAATCAGATATCCATTGATCATGTAATAATCGATTAGTATTGTCTCTACTTACCAATTTTGGAAATTGAAGTCACTCCTTTGCGTGGACCCACTACAAGGTCATTGATTACAGAATTACTGTGTCCGTAAGATGATATTATGCAAGAGTAAAAGTTTCTGATGTAAACTAATTTCAGAAAGCTCTTTCTGCTGAATACGTTGTTCTTTTCTCCATTGGTCTATTACTAGAACACTGATTGAGGACAAATGTGAAATACAACTTCAAAAGATATGCAATATATTTGACGAATCTTTGAATGCTTGACTGGAAATCAATATGTGAATCTGTATTTTGATGAATATTGTGATAAAAAAAAAGGAAAGGAATTGTGTACAATGCCTACATAATGTAGAAATTAGTAATGTATTCTTGTAATGCCTTACCTGCTCGGGTTTTCGTGGATCCTTATGTCGGACATTTTTAAAGTCTTATTAAATATTAGGAATGCAGTTGTTGTCTAAATCTTTAATGACTTCAAATCTGTTAATTTGCTTGTCACTGCAGTTGGAGAAAGCTCGTCACAGGGAGGACCTAGTGTAAGAATTGACAGAAATGTGGTAACTTTTGTAATAACTCTAGCATGTGCTTCAAACAATACAAGAAAGACTGATGATCCAAAGAAGAAACTATTAGTTACCGTATCGTATGTGAAGTTGGGCAAGGCTGTTATGTTAATGTTACAAATGTCAAGTTCATGTACAAAGTTGTGCAGTTTTCTCATGAGATGGCTGAGAAGCTTGTAAACCTAGCACTTCTAGTGTATCCATTAAATTTTAGATATGATGATATCGCAGAGGCAGAGTCTCATTTTAGTTTTATCACTAACCGTGCTTTGCTGCTGAAATTATAGTTCTTTTCGCTTCTTTGGATACTGAATAAGTGGCTTTCTGTAAATTGACTGCAGACTCTTTGTGTTAGACTTAGACTGCCATATATAGCTTATAACGTGTATATCACATCTGACAAAATCAAAAGATGATTATAAAGCCGATGGGCACTTACCATATGAAGATTTATATTTTCAAGTGATGGAATTTGTAGCAAGCTGGCAGAAATTCTTACATGTTGTTTTGTTACATTTCTTTTTGTTTCTCCATGATCTAAGCTTCTATGGTGCTTCAAAATGGCTCCTATGAACATGCTCCTACACAATATATTTGTTTTGCTGCTTTGGCTGCTCTCTCACCAATACATTGGCTTTGTAAGTTCTATGAGTATGTTCAATCAATAAAAGTTCTACTTAGCCAAGAAAAAAAAAATTATTATAACTGACTAGATAACAGGTTGGTCCGACTTATTCACAATCATATATGATACAAGAGTAATTGGGCATCTACGTTGAAAGAATGTTGTCAAAACTAGAAGGTGACCCCTATGATGATGATAATCATCAACAAGAACGTGAACAAGATCATAGAAGCAGCCCACGCTGCTCATGGCTGCAGCTTTCGAACAACATGTCATTGTGATGAGACATGGTGATGTCATTGGATTCACCTTTACTTGATGCAGGCAAAAGGAAAGCCTTCTCTACCTGTAAGAGAATTGAGAAACTATTTTTCAGTCCCAATATATCAAATTATTGTGTGGCTTTTTGGGTCCAAAAAAAACAAGTCCAAACTTGATTGGGCTGTGCAAAAGTGACCACATATCACCCAAAAGTTATGGTAGAGTCACCCTAGTAACTCAATAACATTTCGCTATCAAAAAAAAAAAAACAAAAACTCAATAATAACATTTGTTATCATTGCGTACATACATGTATAAAAAAACACCCAAATTAACGAATTCAAAAAACAAAAAAAATTACTCAACAATAGCACACATAATATAATTAACGAAATTATATACATTGATAAAACATAGTTATAGGTTTATGTAAACATAATAAGTTCTTAAAAATGTCATCAACACGGCCCCCATAGGCAGACAAAACAAAACAAACAATCAACCTTCTTGGTGAATACCCAACTAGACAACATATGGTGAAGCTAGAGTACCCAACCTTCCTCTTCTTCTGGTTCTTCCTCTTCTGGTTCGGTCTGGTCTCTAGCTGGACCTGATTGGGCTCTCTGAAACCCAGTAGGCCAAGTCCTTGTAGCCGGTGCCGGTATACGCCCATAGAAAAGCCTAGGGAGTCACCCATCGTAGTGATAAATCTGAATTCTCATCCTCCCCAATTCGTGCGTGCGACAAAGACCCCAACACTCGAACAAGATGGTGTCGCCTTCCTTGAGATCGACTGCATCAATGAAACTCTTCCACCCATTATAGCGAAAGTACAAAGAAGCATAGCGATCATGGGTAACTTCAACCCTGAAGCTTTGTTCACCAGGCAAGATAAACACGACGCGCTTGCAGGGTTCGAACAAATACTTGTTCGCAGTCGGAATTTTCTGCCATATATCAACAGTATATATCAACATTACTAGCCATAGAATTCAAACAGTTCTGTCAAACAATTCCATATATCAACAGTATATAGAAATTCTGCCATATATCAACAGTATATATCAACATTACTAGCTATATATATGAAACAGTTCTGTCAAACAATTCCATTACTAGCCATTATTGTGAGGCCTAACTAACAGCCCAAAGCCCATCATTTTATGTAAGTCCATACATAATTAGGTATTTGCTTACCATTACACAGCAATTGGTGACGTGGCCCTTGGTAACTTGCTTCACCCAGAATGGGTTATCTCTCACAATTGACCTTAGGTTGGGTGCCATTGCTTGGTTCTCTGTAACACATATTGCAATATCCATAAGTTTACAAATGTATTACTCAACATACGTGCACAATGCTACACACGATGAGGAACAATTTGTTCATATTAGACTAGCAATGTTCCATACAAAATATAAGCAACCATTTGTGGGTCGACAATGTTAATCTGCAACGGCGTAAGTTATACAATATGTTCCATACACAAGATAATTAATACAAAGTACTTTACGACCATTACATGATAAAGAATACAAAGCACTTTACGACCATTACATGATTCATATCAAAACGAAAGTTGCAAAATTAAACGATAAAAACCTCTTTGAAGAGGTGTTTGGACACTGGATAGACAAGGAAGTTTTTGTCCTTATACTCTGATTCAAAAACATGGAGTCTTGGAGGTAGCGAAGCCCAACTAAAATCGGTGGCTCTAATTTTGCATGACATTGGACACCACTCAAACCCCGGAAGATTGCACAAAGTATTTATGTCCATTGTCATCTTTTTAATCGTCTTTATTCGCGCCTTAACATCGTATTCTGTGACATTAGCTTTTGTCGTTCCGTTTCGTAAAGTTTTCGCAACCTCAATGAGTTCATTGGTTACAAATCGGCCATCGGGTCGACGAATTCTACATGTCCTATCAGATAACAATATGGTGCATAAATTGTTATCCATATAGGTTGACCATTGTGGGGGATTGTCGTTGTTCATACTTCTTAACAATTCTGTGAAAGAAAAATTACAATACTGTTTTAAAATGTGTGTTACATATAACATAATAAATTAAAATGTGTGTTACATATAACATAATGCAAATGTGTCTTACATATAACATAAATGTCTAGTCACGACTACAACAATCACAATAATTGGCACAATCCCATGTACATGGGTTGCCTAAGCAGTGCAAACAAACACCATCATCAGGTGGTGGTAAAGAAATGTGCTTCCAATAGTTTACGCAATCACCATGACAAGGGTTTTGAAGACATTTCGCACAAATCATCTCAAGGTCTCCTCCAGATGGTGGCGATACATGGAATGGATACAAGAATATAATTCCTGGGCATGCTTGATTAGCGCATTTTGCAAAGCATACCCATTGCTTGTCATTGTTCCCCATTCTCTTATGCATTTTCATCAAACCATCGCACCCAAGGTTGTCACAATGCATGAATGGTTCGATTATTGGCAAACAAGGGAGGAATTCAAACCGCTCGTATTGGTTAATTTTGTATAAATTGCACGCTTCTCGGATCCTTTCATCTTCGTCAGTGATAATAGTTCGTTTTAGGCGGATGAAGTCTATTAAACTAACCAAAAGTTCTGTGCACTCCCAAATGTCTTGAAATCGACTAGCTAAGTGGCCTAGTTCCTTTCTTTCAACAACTCCCTCCATCTCGTGAAAACGAGCCGAAATATCTGTCCAATAACTTGTACCGGCATCATTAAGCGGAGGACAAGTGTGTATCGATACCCATGCAAAACACAAGTTCTCGTCTTCTTAGGAGTCCACCACACCATTATCTGAGTTTGATTCTAGACCTAATATTGGCAATCCAAAGACAATAAAAATTATAATATTACCAAAACATTATACGAACAACAACCAATAAATCCACCTACTCATAGATAATTAACAAAGACAATTACCACCTACATATTTAAAAAAAAGTTGCATAAATCACTTTTTAAACCTTACAAAAACACTCGTTGCCTACAAACGATACTTTGCTGACAGTTCCAAGTACACCGGGTACGCTGGAACATACATGTTTCTAATGTGTGTGTAATACTCGGGTATCTCTTCTTCAAGGGCAATCCAGTCATCGTCCGTTGCAATCACCGTACTTCTTTCATTGTCCCAATGAAATCCTGGATGCTCTTCACACAACTCAGTGATAAGTTTAGCCAAATGTTTCAAATAACGCAAACGAACCCAGATGTTTTCAACACACAAATCCAGCCTAGTGTGCTGATTTAAAACATCACAAGCATTTACCATTCCGGACCTAAGACGGACCATAAGTGAGCCTGGTGTATCATCTGCCAGCATAGCAGTGCACATCGTGTGGTCCGTATCTGAGGTCCACGCGAACAAACGACGTCCTAGACGGGAATTTTTTGGGGTGTGAATAATTCGCACCATTCCCACTGACTGAAATAATTTATCGCAGTCAGTTTACATTACACAAGATATATATATTCTGAACAGGACACAACTCGACAACACATTGTAATAAGTGTGACAGAAAAATTCAAGACTTAACCATGCCCAAAAAAATTCAAGGCTTAACCATGCCCAGAAAAATTCAAGACTTAACCATGCCCAGAAAAATTGCTAACACAAACAAAAGTATGACAGAAAAATCCAAGAAAACCGTTCCCACTGACTGAAACAATTCTGAACAGTCAGTTTACATTACACACATGCGATAGATAATACATAAACTAGAGACATTCAGATAAAACCATTCCAACTAATACAAGTTAAAAGAAATAGATACATCAAAGTTATATGCGATAGATAATACATAAACAATTCTGAACTACTGTTTGAAACTACGACAAGGTTAACATAAAGTAAACATTCCAATTGTACTACTGTTTGAAACCGAGACAAAGTTAACATAACTGAAATGTACTATTGTTTGAATTCCAATCACTGAACCTGAAACATATTAACCAGCAAACTGAACTGAAACAAGACACTACTCTGCAGCCCACTCACTCCCATTAAAAAGGCTTGACATAATTGAGCTTGCTAACCAACCAATCAAGCCTCAGATCAGTATCCATCCCAAGAAATATCTTTGCCTGCTTGTCTTCAACGCCAATAAAATCAAGACCCTTCAGATACAAGACTCTGTCCCCATTGCTCACCTCTTTGATTGCATCACACAGCTCATCGATGTTAGGACCAGCGAATGTCACTGCCAAGGTCTTAACAGCTTCCATGATGCCTGCAGCATAATCAAAGTTACTTGGATCTGATGGTCCCAAACGTGACTTCTTGTGCTTATTCTGAATGGGTTGCACTAGGGGTGGGATTGGGTGCGCACGAAGGGCAAATTCATTGCAGTTGCTAGAGCTCTCATTGTTTGTTCCAGTTGTTTCAGTAGCAGACGCAGATGTTTCAGACAATCCAATACCAGCACCAACATCATCCCCCAATTCAGTATACGAATCAGCCCCAACTACATATGTTCATTGTGTATATTCCATGAGTGAGTGTATAGGTTTGAACCGAAAGCTTTGAAAATACGTTTTTAAAGGATTATAGCTTACCGGCTACTCCAGGAGACCCCTCAACTTGTTCTTCATCAACTTCATCAACTTCATCACCAGCGCATGCCCTTTCACCATTTGCATAGTCATTACCGATGATGAGGCTCAATTGTTCAAAATATGGAAAATGCTTGCCACGAAGGTTACGGGCATCAATGAGCCTGTTAAGCACCCAAAACATCGTTACCATCCTATAGCACATCATTTTACTAGCTAATTGATCAAACTGATAAAAGTGCGTGCCTTACCAGAAAGTATTTCTCCCATACATCCTCTTCGGCAGCAACAACAGTCTTGTTATCAAAATCAAAGGTAAATCCAAAGCCCGACAAATCAAGAAGTTCCTTACACAACTTGTAGTCCTTCCTAAGTGTCTTGAGCCTAGTCCGCACATGTTCAGAAGTGACACTCATGCGGAGGGTTGTATTGACACTGTCTGCAGCTGCTTTCAAGGATTCAATCCTTATTCCATTATCAGCTTTCTTGCCATTCCTTAACACCTCTTCGTACAAGGTGTTTAGCATGACCTCTTCCATCTTTTTTGACCATCTTATATGGGACTTGGTAGCTGGAGTAGGCTTGTCAGGTGGAAAGTATTTCGGTGCCGGTGCAGCATTGCCTTTCTTGCTCTTTCTAGGCTTCCTAAATTGTCCGCTCGACATGGTTGTACCTGATGATATCCAAATTCACAACTATTACATACACCAAGCAACCATTTAATCCAAAAACATATCAGCTTTAACAACATACATACATCCAAATTATCATCTTCAAACATCCATACATAACCTTATTCAAACATCAAAGACAAATTATTCCAACTTATTACAACCCAATAAAATTATTCCAAACAACTTCTCAAGTTGACAAATACAACACCGCCAAGCTCACTCAGCAACTCCTTCATTGTAATTAACATAGTTACTCCAGATCTCCTTTTTTAGGTCATCACGCCATTTCGTCAAAGCCCGTGATGCAGTTATGAGTATGCCTCCACCTTGTTCATTAGCACCCTCGTTCGCCTCAGGGGGAATTGGTTCTTCTGGTTCCTCCAAGTCTGGCTCTATTTCATCGGTTGGATCATGATCTTTGAGGAAGTTGTGGATCGCACAACACGCCAACACTATCTTTGTATGGGTCTTCACATCATGGAACGGTGCTTTCTTCAAATAAGCGAATCGCTTCTTCAACACCCCTATGATCCTCTCAACAACATTACGTAGCATGGAATGCCGACAGTTGTACAAATCTTTGTCAGTTTCTACGGCGCGATGTCCTTGTTCTTTGACATGGTATCGGACGCCACGATAAGGTGTGAGGAAGTTAGGGCTTAATGCGAAGCCCGCATCCGCAAGGCAAAACTTACCCTTGGACAAGGTTAACCATCTTCCTTGGCGAGTAACCGCACATCTTAACAACCGACCATCATGCGCCGAGCCTTCCCATCCAGCCAGAACATAAGTGAATCTCATGTCGAACGTACACGCGACTAGAACATTTTGAGAAATCACTCCCTTACGGTTACGATACCTTGGCTGATCATTGATGGGCACTAAGGTGGGGAAGTGGGTACCATCGATTGCACCAACAGCGTCCTAATGAAGATATGACCTAGTTAGTAATCGAATAATTTGATTCTAGGGTGATAAAACACACGATGATTTTTCTAACCTTGAAATACTGATGCCAAAAGACATTGCTAGCACCATCAGCGAGGGGTGAGTTCTGATCAGTAGCATTGACAACCACTTGCCTGTACAATTCTACGCAAGCATTCAAGACCAAGTGGAAGTAATGACTCACAGTTTGACCAGAACGCCTAAACTCGTGACGTGTTCTTCTACACCGATTGTCGTGACCAACTATAAGCAAGAACATTGACACGTACCGAGAGTCGGTTAAACCTATAGTCTTCAACCTAGCACATAAGCGATGAAATGCAAAACGCCTCATCCTCAATTGGTCATGGCAGTCATTGTCATTATCGGTATAGAAACGAGCTAAAGTTGCGCCACGCGCTGAATCCCTATTATAGGTATAGGGAGCCCTAGGAACTCTAGGAACACGGTTACGTCTTGCGTTCGAAGCAATATATTGCAATAACCAGTCCACAGCTACGATTACAACAGTAGCTGTAACCAGACGTTGATCCTCACTGGACATTCTACATAACAAGCGGTCGGTAAGTATAATAATAAGGTTAATCATATACCTAGTTAGGAGAAGGTTAGTCGTTAATCGTTAATCATTAGAGTGGTTAGTAATATCAATTCGTAAATGGTTAGAACATTCTAGTTCATAATTTAACAAGGTCATTATTGTTAATAATGCCTTTTTAATCAAACATTATAATAAATGGTTATTTTTACATCTTCAAATTTAACAAATTGTTTACATAGAATATCATAGTACGAATAACAACTTAATCAACAGTGCAATTACAACAACTAGCATCACCAACACCAACTTCTTGACAAACCACCAAAAGTCGTCCACCACCACAACATTGTTTGTTCCACCAATGTTTAAGGGTTGACGACCGACTAGTGGAGGTACAGGTGTCTGAGATTGAGCGACAGATTGGTAAGATTGATCAGATTGCTCGGGCAGATGTGGCGCATGAATAAAAGTCTGGGAAAAAAAATGTTGGGGATCACATATAGGACGAGATGATTGACAGAATCCATTCGTAAGTTGTTACTGAAGCAAATGTCTTGCTTCGGCAATAGTATAAGCACCACGCCAATCAACGTTACTAAATCCGTCTGTTTGTCCCTTGCACTCTTCCCAAGTAGTGTAGATACCCGGACAAAACCCACGGCGCACAACGTAATAACAATACTTACCCATTATTTGAAAATTATTAATTAAAATATTTTTAACATGATGGGTTATTAGATTTCAATTTATGAATTCATATTTCATTTTGTTTTTTAATTATTAGAATATAAGAGGTTTATTTTCAGGTATAGATGTCGCAATCACATTGTATATGTGATTGCAAACAGTTCTAATAAATAGTGTGACTCTAAACAGTTCTAAATAGTGTGAATCTAAACAGTTCTAATTAGTATGATTCTAAAAAAATTAAAAAAAACCATGGCAACAATATATTTTCTACAGAATTGATACTAAAAACATGGCAGCAATATATTGTCTGCAGAATTGATACTAAAAACATGGCAGCAATATATGCTAAAACAAATACAATATAACAAGACAAAAATATATTACCCTAAAGTATTCATACTTAAAAACATGGCAGCAATATATAGTTAGCATTTACATGCTAAAACAATTACAATATAACAAAGAAATGCGACAATATGTCAGCATTTATTACGTGAAGAACAAAGAAACAACATACCTTGAGCAGATAAGCTAGACAGTAAGCGAGACAACAAATTATGAGAGGAAGCGAGACTGAAAGGATGAGAGTGAGGTAAGAACTAATATACATTACTAAACATATTCGATCAAAACATTTCATAAAAATAAAGTCATACCTGGTACTGAGAGTGAGGTAGATGAAAATGGAAGTCTGCAAAAAATAAAAACGATATATCAATCGTCATTGTACAACAATGTTATATGTTTAGTGTTGTAAACAAATGTGGCAAGAGTTAAACCAACTAAAATCTGAAGCTAGTTGTAAACTTGTGCTTGAGACCAAAAATCCAAAAAATACTCTATTTACTACTCCATACACTGTAGAGTATGACAAAACTGTAGAGTGTAGAATACTGAATAGATCATTACTTTTCCATACAAATATCGGGCAAAAAGAATATACAAAATCGATTAAAAAAATGTGCTAGGTAAAATTTCTGAAATTCTTAAAAACTATAACTAGCCTTAGAGCTAGTGATGGATTGGTAAATTATATACTAAATCAAAAGTCTCTGGGGTGGGTGACGAGGATGAAAATGTGTTTATTACAATAATAATGAATAATGATTAACGAGTAAGTGATCGAGTACATAATCTGTCATGTGTGAGTGGGAACATATACGTATATCTATACAGATTGCAGTAATGTAATTAATATGTACTCATCATTATTCATTATATGACAGATTACATATACACACAGAGCAAGTAGTCATTACTAATTAGTAGATCTAGAATGTGAAAAATGTTAATTAATTATAACATTCAACTTAACACGTGGTTCAGATTCACACTCTTCCGTAAATAAATTGAGTGTGAAAGTATGATGAAGGAACGTGTTTTTTATTTTTATTTTTAATTTTTATATTAAAGTTAGCCATCTTTATTAAAACTGAAGCAACACCATGATTGGCAGTCTTGTTCCATACGGGTGTGTGGGTGTTGGTGGGTGCTTAAACAAAACCATGTACGTCTCTGATTTTGATTTGTAATCCTCAAAGAACAATTTAAGCAGGTAGAGATATACATATAGTAACAATATGGGGGATTTAGAGATACCCCCCAAAATAATAGGAACTCTTTGAGATACCCCCAGATTTAAAAATCATTAGAGATACCCCCCAGATTTTTATTTCAAGCCGGTCAACCGAGCCATTGACCTATGTTTGACCCATCTTTATGTTCTTTAGACAAAAATACCCTTCTTTTATTTGAACCTTAATCCTAGTCATCTACTTGTATGCCATGTCAGCAAAACCTATAACATAAACAAATTTTACTCACATCCAACACCCATACCCCATTAAATCATAACCGTCCATCTCATGTAATTCAAACCCATTGATCCTAACCACACCCATACCCCATTAATCCAAGAACTTTAATAGTGGTGGTGGAGAAATTAGTGGACTTAGTAGTGGTGGTGGAGAAATTGGTGGTTTTTGTAGTTGTATTGGGTGATTTACGAGTACAAAAGAAGAGAAAAAAATTGTTTGTGTGAGAAAAAAAGGAGAAAGAAGATTTAGTAGTGGTGGTGGAGGTATTGGTGGTTGTGGGGTGATTTATGAGAATAAGAGAGAGAAGATTTTTTTGTGTGAGAAAAAGATTAGAGAGAATATTTAGTAGTGGGGGTGGAGAAATTGGTAGTTTATTAGTGGGGGTGGAGAAACTGGTAGTTTATTAGTGGTGGTGGTGGAGGAATTGGTGGTTGTGGTTGTATGGGGTGATTTATTAGTAGAAGATGAGAGAGAAAATCTAGTAGTTTGGTGGTTTTAATAGTGGTGGTGGAGGAATTGGTGGTTGTGGTGGTGGTGGTATGGGGTGATTTATGAGTAGAAGAGGAGAGAGAAGATTTAGTAGTTTGGTGGAGGAATTGGTGGTTTTAATAGTGGTGGTGGAGGAATTGGTGGTTGTGGTGGTGGTGGTGGTGGTTGTGGTTGTATGGGGTGATTTATGAGTAGAAGATGAGAGAGAAGATTTAGTAGTTTGGTGGAGGAATTGGTGGTTTTAATAGTGGTGGTGGAGGAATTGGTGGTTGAGAAGAAGGAAGAAGAGTTGGAGAAAAAAATATTGGTTTCTAACCATAGGATTAGATTTGAGGGTTTTATCTTATTGAATAGTTAGGATTAGATCTAAGTTTACATGATATGGCATACATGGTAATTGGGTTGGATGACTAGGATATAACTTCAATTGAGAAGGGTATTTTTGTCAATATAAAAGTTATATTGGTCAATGGCTTGGTTGACCGGCTTAAAATAAAAATCTGGGGGGTATCTCTAATGATTTTTAAATCTGGGGGGTATCTCAAAGAGTTCCTATTATTTTGGGGGGTATCTCTAAATCCCCCTAACAATATTATATTGGTCATTGGTGTATGTAAGTGTAGTTGTATCAAAATCCCATCTATCTAGTATATATTATAGTAGTAGTAGCAGTAGCAGTAGTGGATTAAAACATCTGACGATTTATCTATCTATCGCAGTACACGGGACATTTCTGGGCGGTAATGAACAGGTAAAAGTTGCAAGAACTTAATAAATGAAGTATCAATTACATTTTATAAGCCTAAAAGGCATACCTGACACAAACGAAACTCGTCTGCAAAATAAAAACAAGTATCAATTACAATTATATGTAAATGAAGTGAATTTCAATTTAAATTACATTGAAACAATGTTATATCAGAAAACCTCCAAAATCTAGAGTTAGGGTTTTCAAAAAAATTTAAAATTTTAACAATACAACACCTTAAACTTATAATTACATGCAATTTGAAATGATTTTCAATTGAATTACATTCAAACAACAATATATCAGAAAACCTCTAAAATCTAGGGTTAGGGTTTTCAAAAAAATTTAAAATTTTAACAATTCAGTACCTTCAACTTACAATTACATGCAATTTGAAGTGATTTTCAATTGAATTACATTCAAACAACAATATATCAGAAAACCCCTAAAATCTAGGGTTAGGGTTTGATAAAAAAATTTGAAATTCAAACAAATCAACACATATAACCATAAATTACAGTCAATTGAAGTGAATTTCTGCTAATTAACATTGAAACAATGTTGTATAAGAAAACCCCTAAAATCTAGGGTTAGGGTTTCAAAAAAAAAAATTTAAATTCGAACAAATCAGCACATATAACCATAAATTACAGTCAATTCAAGTGAATTTCTGTTAGAATAACATGTAAACAATGTTGTATAAAAAAACGCTAAAACAAATTTAGGGTTAGGGTTTCAAACAAAATTAATATTCGAACAAATCAACACCTAAAACATACAACTACAATAAATTGAAGTGAATTTCTGTTAGAATAACATTGAAATAATGTTAAATACCTAAAACCTAATAAATTATAGGGTTAGGTTTCGAAAAAAAAATTCAAACTTTTTAACAATTCAACAACAATTAGATGCAATTTAATCAATGTATGATTAATTTCAACCATAATCAAGTTTTTAAAAAAGTTCATCATCAAAATTTGAAACAGTTCAAACGAAACAGTTGAAGTTAAATTGAAGAAGAAGTTAAACGAAGAAGAAGAAGAACTTACCTTAACAAAATGGTAGTAGAAGATCGCGTCGTCTTCAAAATCGCATTCTCTGCGCCGCCATGGAAGAGTTTTTAGGTTGTAGGTTTTTCTTTGCTAAAGAGTAGGGTTTTTCGGGGCAAAATTATATTATATACCTGGCAAATATTTCTGGGCTAAGTGGCAAAGCAAATTTTGCTTGGGGTTGAGTCAAACAAATTTTGTCCGCCTTGAAGCGGGAATTTGGGCAAATCTCTGCTCACGTGCGGGTATTTGGGCAAATTATGCCTGATCACCCTAGTGGGTTATCAAACGGTGACAAACACCAAAAAAGCGGGCAAAACCCGATTTGCCGTAGGAAAACGCTGTTATCAAACACTACCAAGATCAAACATCAAACTGGATGAAAAGTTGCCACAGTGGGAGGAATCTGTAATGGATGAAAAGTCGACACACTGTTTTGCTTCACTTTCTCTGCAACTGCAAGTATACCTTGCTCCTTGCTACATTGGTTCAATTTGCTTAGGAAATTCAATCAGATGTACGGTACATTAAAGGTTGGAGTTAAGCCCCCAATTGAATTGAAATTTCTAAGTTTTTATCATAAATTACTTGTCTAAACGATTGTTGATTTGATTATCTTAGCAGGATTGAACATCTGAACTAACAACTGCAAAATAGTGATTAACGTGATATAAATGAACAGGCATATTCACTTTGGTGTTTATTTCCACATGACATTTGATGTTTTTTGGACATATTAAAGGATGCTGTTAAAGGGAGTTTATCAAGCAAATTTTTCCTCACAAAAATCTTGCACTAACAAGTAACAACATAGCACTGGGCATCCCTACGCACCCTTCTTGCCTCGGCTTCATGCCTTACCAACAGAATCCAAACCAGAGAAAGGAAGACAACACATGGCAATTGACATGGGTGAGAGATCCTGCTAGGAGCCATTACTTTCAGACCTTGAAACATAACTGATCAACCTAGATGTCATCTATCACAATTCACAGTTTGAGATGGTAACATCCAGTGGATAGTTACGACAGCAGATATGATGGTATCCTTGGTCGTCAACATGATGAGTTTCTTTGTAGCATTCCTCCATCATGCAGTGAAGGAATGAAAAGAATTATTCATTACGCCACCTTGATTAATGCAATGTAATTTTGAAAAGAAGAAATAAAGTTCGGACCCTTGGCTAAAGGATTTCCACCTTATTAGGAAGTAACTCGGCTTTGAGCCTTTGAATATGAGATGTATTGTGGTTAGCACTTTACAATATACTGTAACATACAAATGTCAAATCTCACACCTTAGATTCCACATATGTGAAAGGAAAACATAAAACACCAAAACCTAGTCAGCAGTTGCTAATATTGGAGTCTAATCATGTCTTTTTCTTCTTGATGCTATTTCTAATGCCCAAGCTTTGCCCACATCAGTCTGGAACTTTCCTACAGTCACAAATTCACAGCAGCAGATCAGCACAGCAAAACTTGAAGCACTACAATTTTTCAAGCATTAGTCTGAAATGCTGAGCAAATAAAGAAAAAGATATCATCTTAAAAAACGGTAAAGGAAACCATGAAATTTAATCAACTACTGCTGTTGTTGATTGGTTGCAAGGCAAAAGGTTGAAAGTGCAGAAGTCTCAGACTTGCGATCTGATATTTACTATTTTTCTCAACCCCAACGGACACCACCCACACTATGTTCTTTTGTTTATTCTATAACTGGCAACTGCTAACTGAATTGTAGTGAATAAGGATAGGATGAGAGCTATACACTTGAGAAGTGAAGGGGAGACCCTAGTGAATTGGGGAATTAGTACTGCAATTTTGTTGTAAGGTTTAGCTTAATGGGAATCCTGTATAAACTAATGTAGTACTACGTCAATGAATAAAATTCTTTTATCCACACCCCAGAAAAACTGCTAAGTGATTTGTGTGTTGGTAGAAGAATCATCTCTAGACACACATCCACATTTTATAATTCAACCTAATAATTTGGAAACATCCTTTTTCATCATGAACTTACAGTGACAGTGAGACACATCAGTATGGCATGCACTCTGAATTAGGAACTCAACTTGATAAGATAAAATTAGATATCCTTGACTTATTGGTGTCTCTCTAAAGAGTTGCCTTTGCATTTACTCCTCTTGTTTAATCAACTAAGAACGAACATTTACAAATACAACAAAGGGGTACACCAACGGCCTGACTAGGACATCAGCAATGAATTAATTAATCAAACATACACAGCAAGGTACTTGTGTTGTAGACCAACCCAATCAAAACACATTTTGCTCCTCAAGTAACACATGTCCTTAAAACTAAGCCAATCCTAAGAATGCACAAGCGAAATGATGAAGCAAAAGTAATCACTGAAGTGATGTCGTTGAACAGACCCGAATCAAATCGACAACTATGCTTTCTAACTCCTTATTAGTGCACAACCCTTTTATTTTGGTCTAAATTGCTGCATTGAAAAGGGCAATCTGTTGAAAAAAACCTATATGGTTGCTTTAGAAACTGTCCCACCAGGTTTATAATTGAAAAAAGTCATGCAATTTTCATCATCTTTTTCACTTAAACATTCAACTGAGATTATTTAAAGGGGCTGCCAATAAAACGCACACACACTCACACACATAAGGGTTCAAAATGTATACCAGCAGTTGACTGGAAAAATTCATCCAAATTCTTTCCTTGCTCTGCACAAAGCAAACCAAAGTGTCAACATTGATAGTTAGCTCTGCACCAAAACATAACGAAAAAAAAGAGGAAAACAGGAAACGGAAGCAACAAGCCTATTATATGAACTTGCAATAGAAAGCAAAAATGTAGCAGAATGACAACACACTTAGTACACATTTTAACTGAATGCAATTGCTTGGACGTGAGCGAAGTTGTAGTCAAAGAAGCTTAAGGCAATAAAAATATACATTCAGTTAAATGACCTATATGAATACTTTTTAGACTAAATGACATTTTCTATGAATCTGTTCTGTCAAACCTGTTTGGTCCATACTTTAACCAGAAAGCCCCAATAGGAGTTGCAATTTTTGATATTGGCTTCAAGCTCAACAGTTTGCCAGGCATTTTGTGCCCTTGATGGTCACTAACGCATTTTTCTCTTTTTTGGCTGAATAGAACCTTCATCGATGAAGGAGGTTACAATAAGCGCAAAGATAGACTTGTTGATTGAGACTTTCACCAAGCAAGAGTACAGAAAGGGAAAACTAAAAATACCAATACCAATACATTACAGCATCACCTAAAGGACTCAATCCCTAAGTTTTACTTCTCAATCTGTAATTAACTCTGTAAAACTATGGTTCTTCCTTAAGGTATCTCCCAGAAGCCAGTACCAACACGTACCCTTGGTTTTCACCACCAACCTTTCTGTTCATACCTCCTTACTTTCAAAGATTAGGTCATTTCTAGCCTGCCAGATGTTCCATCACACTGCTATAGGGATCAGCTCCCACACTCTTCCACCAAGACTGTCCTTTCTTCCTTTAGGCCATCTTTTCAGGATATTATGAACCTCAAACATTAAAAGAATAAATGGGATAGTGCTTCCTTCTCCTGCTTACATAAGGCACATTCCTCTGGTACTGCCACACTGAATCTGAGGGGTCTGTCTGTAGTCTCCACTCTTTCCCATGCCAAACACAACATAAAGAATTTGGCTTTAAACTAATACATGTTCAGTGTCATTGTTATATAACTTTAAGCTAATAAAAATCACAGACAGTAGGTCGGGCATTATTTTCCTTTGTTGGACACTCACACATGTCTGTGTCATAGCTAGCTCTAAATTACAACATTCACCACTAAATTATACATATCGACATCATAGTTTCTGTATTTCCAGCTCTAGCTACTTCCAAACTATCACTAAATTAAAATGACAAGATTGTTTGATATTCTTAAAAGTACATACTTGTTGAAGTAGTTTCAAACTCAGGCTGGCTTGAGGAATAAGGATGTTCATAGGGTGTGCCCATCCCCAAGGAGAACATTGCGCCCATTATGAGACCCAATGCGTTTTATGATTTCTCCCAACAGCTTGGATTTTCAGGGCAAATGGTAGTGAACAATATCAAAGCATAACTCGTACTCCACCCAATGCAGACATATGTCAATGTGCTTTAGAATGTTGTTGATCATGTTCATGATATATATATTTTCCCCACTGCAATTGACTCAAACAGAATCAAGTACTTCTTGAGGTATAAAACCTTCGATTCTTATATGGATCCTCCAAAGAAATTGAAAGGCCATGGTTTCAAGAAGTTAATGTGACATTAGTAACAACGGGGGGAGGGGCATGTTCATGGTCATGCTTCCAGCCCAAGGGAGTTAATTTTTTTCTTATATAGTAACACGTCATAAAAAAAAATATTCTCGCGTTTCTTGGTATTTGTCTTGTGCAACACAAGGATAGTTTGTTGAGTGGTCAAAACATATGTGAATCCAGTTACGATCTTAATCTTGTAATAAGAACAAGAGATCTTCCTCAATCAATCCTTTTTCCCCTAACATCCTATCAACTGTATCCATTCATAATACCCATGCATACTGGACTTGGGTTTGGAATTATTACTGCTGTAAAATTCTAGAATTACAGATTCCACATTCGGTATCGTCCATGAATTCAATAAACCGCATAAGTATAACTCACTTTGTACATGTGTAAGACTTGCTGAAATAAATTAAGACTCAGGTAGTAGACTAATAGGATCCAACAAAGATCATGGATACTCGATGTTTTCACACATGGCGGCATAACTGGTCAATAACAGTATAAAACAATCTATAGAATAAGATCACAAAAGGGAGAGTTCGTCAAAGACTTAAAGTTTTGAGGTCACATTGAAGAATGTCTATATATTAAGATGCCAGCTTAACACAAAAGAGGAAGGTCCTATCTCATAGACTAGGGACCATTCAAAAAAGCTGGTGTGGCAAGCTGCCCACATGCTCATATATCAACTTCAGGGCCGTTTAAACATTTCATATCACTGCCAAGTGTTAGCCAAGAAAATAAAAGAACACTGTTCATCGTTCTCTGATCAGTTCTTTTTCGTTATTTTTTTTTATCTCCAATCAGCAGTCTTACCTGTTTTTATATTTTTATCTTCATCATAATCCAAAAGCCTTATCAACATGAGTTCACCAAAATATTTGACACCTCACCACCATTAATGGAAAACTACCAAATGGAGAGATAGGCGAGACTTCATTTAATGGTTTACAAGTGTCTTAAGCTCAAGGAACTTAGTGGCTTCCAAACCAAAGTCTTAGTGAAACCCTTAATGGTTTCCAAAGGAGGAAGGTCCTATCTCAAGGAACTTAGTGGCTTCATTTAAATGCTTTCCACTCTTAATGGTTCACATGCATGTCTTATTAACTATAATGTACTTCAACTTGAATCTATAAAAAAATGTATGGTCCAAAGACTAACATTTGGTGAGGGTTTATCACAAACCCTGAGCTGCTAAAGGGCATGACACTTGTCAAGTTCTCCAACAAATGAGAGAGACTAAAAAAACATGGAGGTTTGTGGTAAAAGATGAGGATCCCCATCTATCCTCACAATCTGTGTTAGGTATTGATCTGAAGAATATGTTTGTGACGAATGTTGCTAAGTAGGACATATTCCGGATATTATAGTGGACTTAACGTGCTTGTGAGAAAATTAAGCCCAAAAGTTCTTGAGTTTTAGACAAACCATGCGGAATCCAAAATATGTAAAACCACATAAAACATTGGCCACATGTGTTTTTTTTTTTGGGGTGTGTGTGTTGGGGGGGAGGGGTGTGAGGAGCTCTACAGAGTTTACTGTAAAATAATAAGACAATCTTACTTAAAGGTTGGGAGACAAATAATTTTATTTCTATTACGATATCAACATTAGCAGCTAAAAGTAGAACTATATAAGATTTCATTGTTTCGACTTTTAATTGTTTCATGAGATGAGTGGGTGTGTACTGTGTAGGTCATCAAGTAACTAATTAGGTTGTTTACAATTGTCAATAAGTGAAAATAACTTCCTACTGTTGTTATCAAAAAGATATTATATTCTTTCTTGATCCAATGTCTAAGAAATTAAAATATGCATTTGAGAAAGCATGAAAGTCAAAGAAAATGATAAATATGGGATAAACATGGCAGGCATACCATTCTCATATTCTAAAGCTTGAAGTATCATCTCCACCTGAAATAAGAACGAGATAATCAAATACCAGTTCATCACTGTGATAATAATTTCAACCACAACTGAGGAGTAAGTTCAAGAATTAACATCAACTTTGCATAGAATTGCTAATTTGCAACAGATTTTCAGTAATATGTTCTCAACATCACTCTGCCATCTAAAGCTAAATAAATACAACATACCTGATTATCTCTAAATACCAGGGTCACTCTGATAGTCAGGGTCACTTGTTTATTAAAAGTAGGAAAAAAAAAAAGATGCATCGAACCATTATTTGTTCAATAGTGGGTCAAGTTTTTAAGAGGCAAGGAAAACAATACCTTGTCAAAATCCTTGACAAGCTTAGCTTCTGGAGAAGAATTCTCCTCATACTCCATCCATAACTCGCTAATTTCTTTTGCTGCAGAGTAACATTAATGACTATAAAGCCTTACCATAATTCAACTAGCAACACATAGATAAAACTACTAAGATTAATAGTCCAAAAGCTGCCAAAAAATAGGAATTTTATAATAACTTCAACTTTCATCCGGGCATCCAAGGAGAAATCTTGATCTTCATAAGAGCAAAACTGATCTATACACCTACCAAACCGTAAGGACGCAATTTATGGTTAGCATTAATTACTAAGTGTCGACTATTGCCTAATGTCTACCTGTAGGGATATTACTTAGGTTTAAGGGTGTCCTACAGTAGAACAAGCTCCAATTTCAGTGCGTATTCACTATATTCATCTCTTTTAATATTCTAATGCAGTGTTTTGGTGTTGCACTTGAGCACGAAAATCAAATATTATCACCACTAGAGTTAGGTGGTAGCAACTAGCTGGTGCTTTTAAACGTTTTATTACCACATGTCATAGTTGGCCCTGAGGGCAGTCCGCCTAAGCCATTGCATTGTGCCAAATTTATTTTTATAAAAAAGTGGCCACATTTAATTGTTGCAAATCAGTACACATACCTTCTATATCTGTGAATTATATATATGTTTCCTATATCTAATCATACATTTATGGTATTTTAACAACCTTGTCAATTGAAAAGTTAAGAAAATATTTGGTTGCTTGTAATCCATCTAAAACCGCTATTATTTTGTTGCACATTTCAGTAACGTATTAAATCTACATACTATTATAGTATCTAATTTACATTTTTATCATCATGGCAGGTGGTCTAAAAACAAATATTTGTGTTATTTCATTAATCTTTCTTCTTAAAGAAAAAAATACTCAACAATTTTTTGTTGCGTATATACATTTCAATTTAATTATCAAAAAAATTACATGAGTGAATTAACTAATGATAGGAAGCACAAAAATCATGTTAACATATGGAGGCCACTTCTTTTCATTCACATTGGACCATTAAATTCTCCAGGCCTTGATGAAGGAATTAGAATGGATGAAGAAGGATGATTTTCTGTTACTCCAGAAGAAATTGCAATTAAGCATGCTGAAAGATGTGGTGGTAGAACTGTTATCGATTGCTTTGCTGGTATTGGTGGAAATGCTATTCAATTGCAAGAATGTAAACATTCTTCCTTGCTCAAAATTGTTTAATTTGGGAATGATAGTTAATTTTACATTGAAGCCTTTCATGTGTATCCATCATTGTGTTTAACCTAATTGCAGTGTCGTTTGCAGCTCAATAGGGAATTTGGTTAAGTGAAACCCTGAAAACAAACCAGTAGCTAGAGCACAGGAGATAAAGCCCGACAGAGGCTGCAAATGATACCCATATTTGGATATCATACTGGATGTTGTTGGCCTAGAAGCAGGAAAGGATGGATACGTTTGTCCTAAAGTACGACAATAACACTTTTACGTGTAGGGCATGACTTGATTATATTGCTAAATGATAAGTAATTTATATTACAAATGCTTTTTCTAATTTATTTTGGGTCCCAAAGCAATCAAAAGTTGCATTATCCTTGAAAGAAGAAATTTACGGATTACCTCTTACACCACCACCAAGCAATTTGCACATGTGATCTAGTGCTTCTCTTTCACGCCGACTCTTCTCCTCCTTTGGCACCCCATCGGCCGGAGTAATGTCTCCAACAATAGCTACAGAGAGACAGTTAATAGAATAATACTCCATTATGAAAACAGTAGATAAAAATAAAACTAATTTCTCGCAGGTGATGAAAAATGAAAAAAAAAAAGAATAGAGACTAGAACTACTAACTAACAAACCTTCAGCAATATCATGGACAATAGCCATTTTCACACACCTACAAGAAATAAGAGAATTATACATCAATAATAATAGAAAACTGCATAAAAAAGAAATGAATGAAGATAGACAATGAGGGTGATTTAATTATACTTGTTGCGGTCTACCCCAGGAGGAAAATCAAGAGCAATGAGAGCCATAAGACCCATTCTATACATATGATCTGCTATTGATTCTGGATTTTCAATTCCTCTTCGAACCCATCCAGTTCTCTTGGTGACCTTGAGACTATGACAAAGAGTGAGGAAATCAATAGCGGAAGAAGCAGGAGAAGCTGCTGCTGCTGCGTCGTTGTTACCATCGGTACTTGAAGCTTTGGTGATGATAGTGGACATCTTTAGAAAATTAGTTGTTGGTTTTGTTGGAAGTGATTGAAAGAGTGATGATGCTATTATTAATGGTTTTATTGGTTTTACTAGTACTACAAGTCTTCCACTTCCCCTCATCTCTCTCTCTCTCTCTACACTTTCTTGCCCTTGGGTTGGGATAACTCAACTCAACTTACTATCCCGGGTTTTCAGGGCCTCCAACTCCACTTATCAACCGTTGGATTGATATCAATCACATACATTGATGATGATGATGATGATGATGATGATGATGATGATGATGATGATTTGAGAGAAATGGGCCATTTTGAAAGAAAGACAAAAAAGAGCCCAGTAACTATATTTGTCTTGTCTCCTTACAAAGTTCCAGTCCAAGTTGTGATTGTAAGTGTGACCACCACCACCACCACCACCACCACCACCACCACCAGGCCAGCGACGAGCAAGCCACGCAGTCATACCAACTAACACCTGGCTGTGAGTTTTCCCCAAAACCTCTCTTTACAATCGTCATGTTTTTTCTTCTGCATTTGGTCTTAATCAATCAATTAATTAATCAATATGTCTTTTTTTTTATTTACTGATTTCCTCAATTTGATCTTATTTAGCTTCATATTAGTTCTAATTTAATTTTAATGTTTGTTTTTGCATGTTTTATTTTTGTTGTTGTTGAATGTCTTCTTAAAAAGGTTTTGATCACTGAATATGGAAATTAATAAGAACAATTCAAGCAAATATGATTGCCAGTGCCTAAAATTCCATTATGTTTACTTTGTAAAATTCCATTTCACTTATCAAAACACTTATATATGTCAGAAACATGCTGGGCTAATATGAATTCCACGTGCGTAAGATTCTAATGACCAAAACTTAGTAGGGTAATTTTTGAAATCTATAGCTTTCAATTATTAGTTGCTGTATTCCTATATGGAAATGAATCTGATTTATAGAGTCGATAAGCTTAATGCTCGCATTTAGAGCATCTTCAGTAAAGTTAAGCTCATTTGGGAAGAAAAGTATTAAATAATGTCTTCCAAGTACGAACAAAATAAGTTCGATCACAAGGTTAGGATCTTTGCGTATAGATAGTATCTTCACTTGGTTTTGGAAACTTTATGGTGAGACGAAAGATATCAACCTTTTTAGCTATAATTTTGCCGATACGAATCTCATAAAATAGACACCTTTGTGACAGCATAGGTGATCAACATTTATAGATACATAAAGAAATAAGTTTCTGAATTAAACTTTCTTTTTACCAAACTTCATAGTCTGAATTATGTTTAATTTGAACAATTTAAGCAAATAGGAACGGTAGTGTCATAATATTACATTCAGTTTAAACTCATTGTAGTAAATTTGTAAAACATCATTGCCTGTAAGAGGAACCACTCTACCAAGGTTCTATGGTGAACACCCAAAGGCCTCTAATGAAGTAATGAATAGTGAAAAAACCAAACTTTGATGGAATTAACAAGAGACAAAGAGTTCAGCAATGTTTTATTTTTTTTCTTCGAATAGCATTGCAGAATTCACTAATGGGAATCATGACCTCATGTTATCCACTGTGTCATCCTTTGTGTTGCAAATCCTCCAAAACGTTTTCTCTTGGTGAGGTTAAGGAGAAATAACATAATCCCAATTAAATTTCAGATCAGTAAACTATAAACCCCTAAGTGGAAGACCGAACCTCACAGAAGAATCTTTATAAGGTTGATGCTTTATCCTCAAAAATATAATTATTCGCTCCCGCCATAAGCACCGGCACACTGCATAAAAGATGACCAGTCAGAGCACACCACCATTTGGGAAGGAAAGGGTTATAATAACAAAAAATGTTCTCTTGCAAGATTTGGATGTCATTAATGTATAGCATTCAATGGAACAATATGCCAAAGAGAAGCCAAAAGCCACTTTGATACCTCAATCACAAATTTTAATTGAATAATCAGGTGGGAGATTGTTCCCTCCTCCCTCAAACACATAATACATCTGTTTTCTACTATTTCTCCCCTTTTCTTAAGTTGTGTGTGATGCCTTCCCAAGTAAAGAGACCTGATGAGAAGCGACCATCGTGTGAGTTTTGGTGTTTCAAAGCCAAGCTGCTGCTGTTGTTTAAGTAAACTGCCTCAGTAAACTAGTAAAGTCATATGTCTACTTGGCCGAGAAAAGCACACCATTGTTTGTACACCTAGGATCCAGCGTGTCTCTGATTCTGAAATTGGATGTCAAATTATCCAACTCTTGATCAAATTCTGGAATGAAATCTCGTGAATGCTTTGGCATGATGACGTGGCCCACAGAGGTAGCTATCTGTAATTATGGAATCTAATATTTGGAGGTGGTGAGGGAATTCGTTGTTAGCATGGATAGATGAAAGGAATGTGGTAGATTCTCTCAGGGAGATTATATATAAAAGTTTTGGTAAAACCCAAATGTTTTTCGATCATCCCTTTAATGACATATAGACCTAGAAGTCGTTTACGAGTTTGTCTTCAGGAAGGATTTAATAAATAGAAGCACACGACTTTCATGGAATCTTGGGAGGGAGGCATATAAATTGATGCAATGGCAATTTATAATTTTCTATATAGAGTATAAGAAGGGATTTCAGGTGGTTGGTGGGACATTGAATTGTAAGATTCTTACACTTTTCGATTGAAAGTGGTTAGCCTAATAACCAAGGAGGGGTTTTTGACTTTTTCCTTCCAAGCCAAGCCTCTCTTATTTCTAAAATATTAAAGAACTAAAAATAGAGAGAAAGAAAAGAAAAGGAAGCACCGCTCTTTCTAGCCTTATCTAAAAAGGGGAATACTATAGAATGGCTTCAGTTTCTGAAATTATGGTGGACAGAATCAGCAGTAGCTTTAGGCCTTAAGGGTATTTGTTTTACTGGAAAAGAGGTTTGAGCAGCCCTACTTCATTTATTGGACTGGATGTACATTTTGTGAGTTATGAATCTTCTACAATGGCTTGAATTCGGAGATGGCTCGCCCTTCTTCTCTCTCCATATGTACTAGACTTCTTTTAGCTTATGGTTCTTCTATAAAAGGTGTTGGCGTGTATGGAGATCACATTGTGATGCTACTTTGGTACTTCCAGTGATATTTAGTTTCTATTGAGACAGTGTGCAACAAAGCTAAATCGTATTTGTAGTCTTGATGATATTAATTTACAGTGTGCAACAAAGCTAAATCGTATTTGTAGTCTTGATGATATTAATTTACAGTGTGCAACAAAGCTAAATCGTATTTGTGGTCTTGATGATATTAACTTCATAAATCTCTACAATTTAATGTATTTTGTGAATCCTTTATTTTCCTTTTTAGTTTTTTTTGTATCTAATACATACTTCTTTAACTTTTTATCTGTCACTGCAATATTCTGGCTTATCAGAAAGGTTATTTTTAATTTTATTTCTTATAACTTTCCCCATTAATGAATATGTAAAATTTCAATTGGTATTTCTTCTTGAATACTTCGAGTAATCTTTCGGACTATGTTATGCTTCTGGTTTGTGGCTAGACTATATGTCTGTGTTCTTTATCTCGAATGGATCTGTAGTAGTATCCCTACATTATTACTTTAAATCTGGTTATGTGTCAAGTTTAGAGCTATTTTGTTCATGATTTTTCTCTCTTCCATGACTCGAGAGTAGGTTTCTGCACCTGAAGATCTGTTGTGTGGGGAATATTTGTAATATACTCTTTAGTCTGATTTCCATAGAAAGAGGCATGACTTCTAGAGGTCAAGCTCCAGGGATGATGCGCCATGGTCCATTTCCTGGGTTGGGGTCAGGTGCTACCCATCGTTTGTTAGAGCCGCTTCCTCCTCCTGAACTGATGGAAAACAAGATAGCTGCTCAGGTTGCAGAGATAGAAAGGCTCACAAGAGAAAATCAAAGATTGGCTACTACTCATGTGACCCTGCGCCAGGATCTTGTTGCTACTCAGAAGGAACTGCAGAGACTTGAGGCACATATAGGAAGCATCCAAACAGAAAGTGATATACAAATTCGATTGTTGTTGGATAAGATCAAGAAAATTGAGGTGGATATTCGGGCTGCTGAAAGCATGAAGAAAGAAGTGCAACAGGCACACAAGGAGGCACAAAGCTTAATTACCACCAGACAAGAGTTGGGTTCTGAAATCAAGCAGGCCACTCAGGACTTGCAGAAAGCTCATGCTGAGGTTGAACAATTACCTGAGTTGCATGCGGAGCTCAACAAGTTGAGACAAGAGTACCATAGATTACGGTAAGTAAAGTGAATTTGTGAAACCTTTTTATTCTATGTTGTTGACTGCTTTTCTCATTGAGGTAATTAGGTTATGCTCCCTTCAATTATGACCAGATTAGGACTGGTTAAACCCAATGTGTTTGCATGGATTTGGTCCGCTTTTGCTTTGGGATGTGTAATTTAACCCAGATGGTGGGTACATGCCGTTAAATCATAGGGATCACACACTAACAACACAAACACAATTCTCCAGGCAAAAGAGGGAACAAAACTTAATCAATGCATTATCTTGGACTAGTTCTTCAAGGTCATTGTTGGAGGGTGCAAAACCCTAAGTCATCTATTACCTATTGTTTACATTTTACTCATGAAGAAATTCGGTAATTGATTCATCGGAAGGATCTTTTGGGTTCAAGACACTAGATCATTCCAGCCATTCTCTGAGAAACCAAATGCTATCCCTGTGTGCCTATAGTGTGATTCCTAAAGATGCCTTGATTCATTACTATTAAAATTATTGTGTAACAATTTGTTTCCCTTTGTAATTTTCTTTTTCCTGGAAAAGGGCTTCTTTTGAATATGAAAAGGGGTTAAACTTGGAGAAAGTGGAGCAATTGCATACCATGGAGAAGAACTTGATAGCGATGGCCAGGGAAGTGGAGAAGTTATGTGCTGAACTATTCGATGCAGAGAAGAGGGCACATGGTATTTTGTTTTTCTCCGTTTCTTTTCTCTTTGTTTGTGTACACACGCCTAATATATACTACATATGCAATGTTGCTGTGCTGAATGTTTTACTACATTTAAAAACTGAAGAAAGAAGAAGTCTCACTCTCTCTTTTTCTCTCTGTCTCACTCTCTACTACAAAGTAAGTACCATGTGTCTTGATGAATTAATGGTTTAAAGGGATTTTTATTTCCCCTATGCATACTTGAAAATGACAGAGGCATATCAGGAAAAAGCACCTAGTATTTTTTGTAAAACGTAAACAAAAAACATATAATTACACACACAGGAATTGTAGTGGCAGGAAAAGAAATGCAGTACCTCATCTTTCCTAGTATACAAACAGGACGGAAGATGCAGCACTTCTGATAAGCTTCAAAAAAATATTAATGCAATTATGGTGTGTGTGACCCTTATCCAGCATTCTCCAGGTCAGGTGAAAAGGAAATAAAAAGATTATAAACAATGGAAAAAGGAGAGACTCACGGGTTCTTTTCCCTGCCAAGGCTTTTAGTTACGCACTCCCTTGGCCTGGAGATTGCAGCATTCTGCTGTGTATGTAAGGTAGAATTGTACTCAAAGATTTACAGTGGTTGTGTTGCTTCGATTTATCACAGCAAAGTCAGGTATAGGGGAGGGGTGTATGTCAGAATTCTCCCCAATGTATACACACAAACACATATTCAACACGCCTGTGTCTATGCGTGTGATGGAAAGTCTTTATACACACTCTTACACACACACTCCTCTGTTTCCATGTGTGTGATGGAAAGTAATTATACAATTACCTCATTTCAATTATTGTTACCTATCTTGAAGTACTTTTTGTTATCTGTGACTTGCAGCACCATACCTCCATGATACTGCATACGTAAAACCGGAGTCTTCATATCCGCCTCCAATCCAAGGTGGTGGCACGTATATGAATGGTTATGGGATGACCCAAAGTCATATGGGCGGTGGGGTAGCAGGGAATGGAGTTAATCTATACAGAACTGGTGGTACTGCCTCATCTAATAGTGTTGGTGGTGGTGGTTTTGGTGCTGCTATTGATGATGGTGGTAATGATGATGCGGCTAGTAGTTAGTGCAGTTATGCATGGGGAGGATCAGATGATACTATTAGAGCAGACACTTCTTCAGATGCACAGATGTAAAGGAAACATGTGAGACTGTTGTTATATGATTATTTAAGCCATTTACGATAGAGCAGAAACGTTTCATCACATGGTCAACGATAAGTGGAGCTTTGGAAAACCTCAATTTAAAGGATGTGATGATATGGCTTTCATATGATTTAATTTTACAGTGAGACATTTTTATTTTGTGGTACTAAATGTGTAGTAGCACCAAAATAAAGTAGGGTTTTGAAGTTGTACATAATAGAACAGAGCTTTTGAAGCAAAAGTAGAGTTTAAACTTTAAACCACCAAAATAAAGTTGGTTTCCTGAGACCTGACTGTGCTCTGGAGGTCATCTGGATGAGATGATCAGCTCCTCTGGGGAGGCATCTTGACACACAAAACATGCTTGTTGAGACTCAAAACAGCAATAACATCTGCAACCTTATTGGTAAACCGTTTAGGCAAGGGGAGAAAGGTCCTGTAGGCATGAATGCATGTTCTGAACAAAGAGTGGTGGAGGTAATGTTGGTGCATAGCAGTACTATGTTTGGCAGAATGCTCGAAGGTATCACCCCAATCTCAGCATATTATACCCAAAGCAAAAATGACTAAAAGACTGATCTTACGCCATCATAGTACAAAATCGGTATCGAAAATGTATCGATCTCCAAAAAATAGATATATCGGGATATATTAGAATCTATCGGTGGATATTTTACATCGAACGTATTGACTAGTATATATCAATTTGTTATACAAAATATATATATAAAATCAAATTTGGAAGTATATTACCATAGTATTTACCTAAAAAACATCATATCTACTAAAAATGGAATAAACAAATTAATTCCAAAAAAAAAATTTGCAACAAAATAATATTTTCGAAAAATATCCGATACTTTACAGAAACACCAAGGAGTAAAATGTCGTATCATTTTCCTGAAAAACCGATATAAATTCGTGATATTTTGTACTATGAGCGACATACCTTGAGCGGTGAGGGCATCTGAATGTGAAATTTGTCAGCAATACTACTCTCTAGGAAGTAGGAAGATTGTGTAGTTTAGAAGAGTTGGTAAATAATCATGTGTTGTTTGATACTAAACACTATCTTATTAGATTAGGGTTTACTTGATTTCCTTTTTTTGAGACAGATGGACTAAGTAATCAGATTACGGCTAGGAGTTTACTGGATGCTCCATCGCTTAATCTGGATGAGGAAGATACAAATCTGGAAAAACTTGAGCAGGAACTTCGTGTGAAGTATGGGCAAGGCTCGGTGGAGAGATTTAAGAAGAAGTTAATGGCTGCAAATCAAACTAATAAGGCAAAAGATGTATCCAACAAACATATTAAGGCAACCACGACAAAAACCCTAGTTTCATCTCCAGAAAGACATGAAGGAGATGTAAATGAAGAAACATTACACCCTGAACAACAAGAGGTGAGTGTTAGGGATGAAGAACTTCAAGAAACACAAACAAAAAATGGGTCTTGGGCTTGGTAGAACTGCTAAGGGGAAGACTTCGTTGAATTACATCCCACCTTCAATGGTAGATGGGAAACCAGTTGTTCATGTTAAAACGTCCAGATTCAAGCATGTTCATGACAAATTCGCAAAACTGGTCATTGGGATGAGTTTTGTAGGAAAGAAACTGAACTAACTTTTCTTTTGTAGAGGAGATGGTGCAGAAAGCTTGGAGGTTGAAAAATTCAGTTACTATGAAGGCTTATGGAGATAGCATGTATAGCTTTGAATTCCAAAATGACGACGACAAACAACTTGTGCTTGAGAAGGGTTCTTTATTTATTGCTAGTCAATTGTTTGTAATTCGACCAATGGAAATTGTTTGTGGAAACTGAGGCTGAGGAGCTAAAGACTATGCCAATATGGGTGGTATTAAAAAAGTATCCAATGGAGATGTGGGATGAAGACGGATTTAGTATGGTAGGGAGTGCCATTGGTGTTCCATTATTCTTGGATCAACCTACTGAAACTATGAGTAGAACAAGTTTTGCTAGGATGTGTGTAGAAGTTGATACATCATACAAATATCCTAAGGACATCACCGTTGTACTGGATGAGAAGAAAGCAATTAAAATTTCAGTTGAATATAATTGGAGACCTCCTTGTTGTACACATTGTGATGTATTTGGACACAACACAAATAAGTGCCCACTGCCCAAAGAAGGTGAAGATTCAGGCAGCCCCACCAAATGTCTGGATACAGAAAGAGAATGAGCAAACAGATAAGGAAGAACCAGTTAGTGACATGCAACATGGAGAAGCAAGCAATGATCAGGCTTGGCAAGTCCCAACACCAAAACACACAGCCAAGAAGATACAAGACATCGGCACTAGCAATGATACTACTGGGAGTGGGGTAACAGATAAGTCTCAAAACCAATATCAATTACTGTCACAAGAGGAGGGAGAAGTACATATTCCAAGTGCACAACACCCAGCAGTTATCACAAAGGAATCAACCAACCAGTACACAACCAACTATAAAGAGGAAGGAAATTGATGAGAAAAGTAGTAGTACATGGAGCAGTGGTAAGGGAAACAATACCAGTAAGATACCAGGTATGAGTAGAGGAAATAAGCCTTTAAATACTGCTACAGTGGCTGCAAAGCACAGTCACTCTAATCCCCCCAAAAAGTTGTAAATGAAGATAAACCTAGGTTGCTGGAACCTGAGAGGTTTTAACAAAAGTTTTAAACATTTAATTAGAAAATATGATTTAGGAGTGATGGGATTAGTAGAGACTAGAGTTCAGCAAGCAAATATGGCAGATATTATTAGTAGAAGTTGTCAAGGATGGCATGTAGTGCATAATTATGATCAAAGTGCACTTGGCAAAATATGGGTGTGTTGGGACTCCAGTGTATGCAATATTCAAGTGTTACAAAGGGAGCTTCAATGTATCACAGTGGAGGTAATTTTAAATAGTGGCCCAAAATTCAATTTATCAATTATATATGGGAGTACTAACATGTATGTTAGGAAGGAGTTATGGAATAGTATAATGGACCTGTCATGTAGAATTCAAGGGCCATGGCTGCTTATGGGAGACTACAATTCAATCATGAATCCACAAGAAAAGGTAGGAGGAGCTATAGTGAATGGAAATCATATGCTGGACCTTTTAAATTGTGTATCTATAGCTGGTCTAATGGACCTTAGATATAAAGGCAACCTGTTTACCTGGAACAATAGACAGAATGACAGAATAGCTTGTAAGCTTGATAGAGTTATGGTAAATACAGAATGGATTGATGAATATCCAGATTTTGAAGCAGAATTCATTAACCCTGGCACTACTTCTAATCACTCAGCTATGGTAGTGTACTCTATGCAGCAAAGAAACCAAAATAAAAGATCATTTAGATTTTTTAATTTTTGGACTCAAGAACAAGAGTTCATGGAAGTGGTTGATAAGGCATGGAAGTGTTCAGCTGTGGGCAACCCAACGTATACTTTCATGCGCAGACTTAGATTTGTTAAGGTGGCTCTCATTGAATGGAATAAGCAGAGAATTGGTAATGTATCATCTAGAGTCAAAGAAACAAAACTTGCACTAGATCAAGCGCAAACCAGATTACAAACTGCACCACTCGATACTACTGTTATACAAGAAGAAAGAATTGCAGCTAAAAGCTATGTAGAAGCATCACTAGCGGAGGAATCATGTCAGAAACAGAAATCAAGGGACCAAGTAGTGGCAGTTGGAGATGGATGCAATTCTTACTTCTTTAAGTCAATTCAGACTAGAAGAATGGTGAACAAAATATCTTGTTTGAAGGATGGACAGGGCAATGTAATTGATGATATTGGCCAGATAGGAGCAGCTTGCGTTGAATACTATGAGAACATGTACAGTCCAGGCAACATGCAACCACCAGACTACTCGTGTTTTGATAATATAATACCAGACACAACTATAAGTGGCGATATGACAACATTTTTGCAATCTGATGTCACTAGAGATGAGATAACTGTAGCTCTTTCAAGCATTGGTAGTGACAAAGCACCTGGCAGTGACGGGTTCTCTTCTCACTTCTTCAAATCCGCTTGGAGAATTGTAGGAGATGACATGGTCAAGGCTATTAGTAACTTCTTTAAATCTAGAAAATTACTGCAAGAAGTTAATTATCTTGTATTACTTTGATTCCTAAAGTTACTAATCCTCTTTCTTTGAGTGATTACAGGCCCATAGCATGTTGTAGTGTGGTATACAAATGATGCATCACTAAAGTGTTGACTAATAGAATGAAGCAGCTATTACCTGATGTGGTTGCTCTCAATTAGTCAATATTTGTGTCAGGAAGGCAGATTCAAGACAACATGCTCTTGTCACATGAATTGTTTCATAATTACCATAGAAATGGTTTCCCTGTCCGGGTAGCTGCCAAGATAGACTTGAAAAAAGCTTAAGATTCTATCAAGTGGAAAGCTGCGATCTTTGCAATGCAGAGGATCGGATTGCCAGCAAAGTTCATTAATTGGGTGAAGGTGTGTATTACAACTCCTACTTTCTCTATCATGGTTAATGGTGCTCCATATGGCTATTTTAGAAGCAAGAGAGGAATAAGGCAAGGCGATCCTATTTCTCCATATCTATTTGTGTTGGTGATGAACCTGTTCACAGAATTGATGGCACAGAGTGTAAAGGATGGCAATTTCAAACTCCATTATAAGTGTAAGGATCTTATCATCACACATTTATCATTTGCAGATGACTTAATTGCTTTCATGCATGGAGATATACAATCAACAAGAAGCATGAAAGACACTCTTGAGAAGTTCAAAGCATGCACAGGCCTTGAAGTCAATACCAGTAAAAGTTCACTCTTCTTTGCTGGAGTTGATGATGCTACTTGTGATGCAATACAAAATGAGTTATCCTTTCCTAGAGGAGAGTTGCTATCTACCTTGGGCTTCCATTGATCACAACTAGACTCAAAGCTACAGACTGTCTACCTCTATTGAACAAGATGCATGCCAGGATACAAAGCTGGAAGGGGAAATACTTATCTTATGCAGGAAGGCTACAAATACTTAGATCCATTCTTGGTAATTTAAGTATATATTGGATGTCTTCATTTACTCTGCCTAAGAAGACTATTGATGAAATGAATAAGGTGTGCAGAAACTTTCTATGGAAGGGACCAGATTGTGTCACAGCTCATTCACTCATAAGCTGGAAGGACACCACACTACCTTATGATGAAGGAGGGCTTAATATCAGGGATAGAGAGGTAATGAACAAAGCAGCAAACTTCAGGCACATATGGAACATCCTGATTAATAAACCTACTCTTTGGGTTCAATGGGTGAAAAAACATCTCATCAGAAGAAGAAATTTTTGGCAAATCCCGATACAAAGAGATTGCTCTTATAGCTGGAGATCTATATTGCAAGGCAGAAAAGAAGCAGCTTATATTGTCCAGTACCAGGTTGGTGATGATAAACAAATTTATTTTTGGGAAGATCTTTGGCATCCAGATGGTATCTTACATGATTACTTCCCACAAACTTTGTTACATAATTATAGATGTAAGTTAAAGTCTAAGGTTGCATCTTTGATTCGAGATGGACAATGGCAAATACCACCATATATCAGAATGCATTTCCCCGATATAGCATTGCGAATGGAGGATGAAGTGCAAATTGGAGAGGGTAATGATGAAGTTATATGGACAGCTTCTCTCAATGGAAAGTACACACTTAAAGATACTTATATGCATCTAAGAGAAACCAAGGTACCAATCTCATGGCATAAACTGGTTTGGTATGCTAATAGAATTCCCAGACATTCTTTCATAACCTGGTTGAGTTTAAAAGGAGGACTGAAAACCTTAGCTAAACTTAAAAGCTGGGGTGTGGTACAAGTAGATACATGTGTGCTATCCTGGCAAGAGGTGGAGGATGAAGAACATTTATTTCATAAGTGTACCTACTCACAAAGTGTTTGGAACACTGTGTTAACTCAAACTGGATACAATAGACAAAGGGAAGCAATCTGGCAGAATGAACTTAAATGGATGCTGGAAAGGGCAGCTGGAAAGGGTGTAAACAGGATGCACTGAAGTTGGTCATAAATGGAGTCTTCTATCACATCTGGAGGGAAAGAAATACCAGGATTTTTGAACACAAGGAGATCATAGCTACAGAGGTTGCCAATTGCGTACTTAAGGATGTGAAAGTGAAGTTGCACTCACTCAAACTTAAAATGGAAGATGGAGCAGACAGATGCAATTTTATGGCCACATGGAACATTGAGGTAGAAAGAACTCTGAATGTTATCAAGCATTGTCATTGGGAACCGGCGGAATCAGGAGTTTACACTCTAAACACAGATGGCACTATGCAAGGGACTACTAAAGGATGGGCAGCAGTTTTGAGGAACAATATTGGAGAAGTATTAGTAGCAGCCCGTAAATCGAATTACAATTCTATTGCACTGGTAGAGATGAATGGAGTTGAGCAGGGACTGTACATGGCAAACAGACACAACATCATAAAGGTCAGAGTACAAACTGACTCATCCAATGTAGTGGGGTTCATCAAACAAGGGAAGCAACCGTGGGAAGCAAATCATATGATGGCAAGAATCACGAAGATGATCGGGCAGCTGGAAATGTTCTCAATACACCATGTATACAGGGAAGCAAATCAACTTGCTGACATGTTAGCCTCTACCATTCCAACTGTTAGCTACTTAGAAATTATTCCTAGTTCCTTTTCCGAAGATGTAAAGAAAATCGTGTATAACGATAGCATAGGAAAGGAATATGTGCGAATGTAACCAACTTTTATTGATTAATGAAATGGGGTAGGGGGCCTCAGCAACAACCCCGTTTGCCAACAAAAATAAAATAAAAATAATCATATGTTCAAACAGGTCAATTTCTGCTTCCCGCCCAACGAATCCAAAAAAAATCCTTTGGAATAATTTTTGGTTAGAAAAGAGAATATATACTTTATAAACAAGATATTTTTCAAGTGGACTTTGAATTAAAACAACCAAAGCACTCACAAAAGTTGTGTTCTGAAATCTGAATTAGTGAATTCTGATATCTCTCTCAGCTTAATTATTATCCTTCCACCCTTATCCACACACTTCCAATGTGACATAAAATAAGGCTACAAAGTATGATTAATTTTATTGAACAACATCACAATAATATTGAATCTAAGCAAAGTGCAAATTATAGTTTGCACCCACTTTTAGTTATTTACTGGTGGTGCCCAAATTTTGGAGCAGGCTATTGCCAATGCAATAATAATATTTACTATTGCAAAGACATATTTTTTGTTAGATTTATTTGCACTCAAATATATTATTATATTTTTCTAAATGAAAATTCAAATTTTATTGATAAGCTCAACGAATTACACAAAAGTAGAGGACAAACGCGCTACAAACTGCGCGGCAAGTCCTTTCTGGATAGCAAACCCGATTCTCCTAAATACATATTCGTTCGAACCTGCAGTCATCACATTGCTATCCATTATCTTCTGCACTCTCCTGAGGAGCTCAACTGCTTCTGAGCCTAGCAATCCAAATGTGTCAAATGCAAAGGGGATGAAACTATGTTGGTTAGCCCTACAAGCTCCGTCATGTTTCTCCACTTTTGCCGCTGCTGCATTGCTAGCTGTTAGCCCCACCTCAAAAATCCCAGCACTCAGCCCAACCATCGGAGACGCCCCTGTAACATCAACACACGCATGTTTAGATTTTATTATTTTTAAATTTTTTTTTAATCTTTAAATCAAAATTTACAACAAATTCAAAGTATAAAATTAGTTGAGTAACTTGTTCAAGTCCCACTAAAGTTCATTACATTTTTATATCTGGTAGTGTTTTATTTATCCCACAAATTTTACACCAAAAAATAAAATAAATAATATCTAAGTTAGATTTAGTAGGCAAATAAGTCTAACAAAAAAATATGCCTTTGCAATACCAAATATTATCTCGACAATAGCGGTCTAAATTTTGTACAAGATGATTTTTAATGTGTTAGCTTGGTTGGTCGTATGTGTCTTAACACCTAGTTAGCAAACAAAAAACATAAGATAAGCCTAAGTCACAATCACTTATTAATCCATACATATCTTTTTCAAAGTTTATCTGATGAATTCTCTCAATCAAGTTTGTTTAGGAATCATTTCGTTTTGTGAAGATTGATACCTTTGTAGTAATGCTGATTTCTATCATAATTAATTTATTTTTTCTAATGAAAAAATTATACGTAATTATGTACACGTTTCCGCGTAACGTAACGCGGTGTCATAATTCATGCCCACCAAACCAAACCAAACCAAAAAAAGATATTTCTTTCCCAACAAGTCACTTAACTTAATAGATTCGTGGTGCACCAAATCCTCTCTCTCTCCAATACAAAAAGTAAAAGAAACGGAACGGAATCTTCACACTTACCTTTTCCCAAAAAGTGAGAAACCGTCAAAAAAACCTCCTTATAGTTCTACCCACTACTCACCAATATTTATTTCACACGTTTTTAATCAAACAAATCTCAACCGTTAATCTCATCATCATCGAATAATTCACCGAACCTTATCAAGAAATTTCGTCGAAACTATTTTTTTTTTTGCCCCAATTTCCAATAAAACCCACCTACTCTTTCTTTCTTCTATAAAACAAAAACCAAAACCACTATTTATTTATTTATTTAACTCTCATCTTTCTCTCTACTTGGTGGTGGTATTGTTATTCTGGTGATTGTAGGAAGAATGGTTCGAATAAGCAACAATCTAGTTGGAATATTGAACTTAGTAACATTTATTTTATCAATTCCAATCTTAGGTGGTGGAATATGGTTAAGTACAAGAGCAAGTACAGATTGTGAGAAGTTTCTTGAAAAACCGATAATAGCATTAGGAGTATTTCTTCTAATAGTATCACTTGCTGGTTTTATTGGTGCTTGTTTTAGAGTTTCATGGTTATTATGGGTTTATTTATTAGTTATGTTTCTTCTTATTGTTCTTCTTTTCTGTTTCACTATCTTTGCTTTTGTTGTTACAAACAAAGGTGCTGGTAAAGTTGTTTCTGGTAGAGGTTATAAAGAATATAAATTAGGTGATTATTCAAATTGGTTGCAGAAAAGAGTTAATGATCAAAAGAATTGGGGAAAGATTAGAAGTTGTTTACAAGATAGTAATGTTTGTAAAAGTCTTTCTGAAGATACTAATGAAGACTTTCAAACTTATATCAAGAAGAGTTTATCTCCTCTTCAGGTATTTTATTTTTTCAGATCTGGATCTGTTTTTCATTTTCTTATTTATTTGACTTTGAGTATAAAAAACCCTAATTTGATTATTTTTTTTTTTTTTTTTTTGGGAAAAAGTTGGTTAACTTTTTGAAATCTTTTTACAAATTCTTAACTGATCTGGTTGTTTCTTTTAGGGTTTTTTAATTTACAAATTGTTTTTTTTTTTTTTTATAAAATATGTTTAATAATATGTTGAAATTTATAATTGGGTGAAGTTTATACAAAATTGTAAGAATCAAATGGTTTGTTGCTATTATGTTTTTGAAGAATTTGTATGCTGTACTTGATTATGCTTTGTTTTTATAGAAATTGTTATATTTACTGAGACATAGCCTGTTTAAAACAGTTTATGAGATCTGAATACAATTAATTTGCTAAATCAGTATTTAAATTGATTTTATAGATATGTATTAGTACCACTACCATATTGATGATTTGGATGTGGACAGTTTATCACAAGAATTGTTTATTGGAAAGTTAAGGTTATGTGTTTTATGACAACTATGTTAAGAAGGATTGAATGTATTGGTTGCTAGTGATAATTACAGTAATAAGCATGGTTATTGCTTAATAGTTTATTTAAGTTGAGGCTGTTTCTCAATCTCTGTTTTCTTTTATGTTGAATGCAGTCTGGGTGCTGCAAACCGCCATCAGAATGCAACTTGACCTACGTGAATGCCACTGTATGGAACCCACCAGCAACACCAAGCAGCTCCACCAACCCTGACTGTGCTACTTGGTCGAATGAAAAACTATGCTTTGACTGTCAGTCTTGTAAGGCTGGGGTACTGGATAACCTCAAGAGGGACTGGAAGAAGGTGGCTGTGATCAACGTTATCTTTCTCATCTTCCTCGTCATTGTCTACTCCATTGGATGCTGCGCTTTCAGGAACAACAGAGAGGATAATGCTTATCCTAGATGGAAGGGAAATCCGTAGGCGTGGAATAATGTTGGGAGCTCTGCCACATTATCATTTGATGAGGATTTCAGTTAGTTTTTAGAGCATAGATATTAGATGTCTTCAATTTGGATTACTTTTTAGTTGCTTAGCAGTACATGTTATTACTATTTGCTTGATTCTTTATCTTGTATAGAGAACTCCATTATCTTTTACTATTATTGGGTTTGTACATGGATCTATTATTGCTTTAGTCTTTTTGGCCTACTGTCAGCCTGCTCCCCATCAAATAAAATGTTGATGTTAATGCTTCACTGACTTCTAAGTGTTGGACATGGTAGAGAGATTCACAGGTCAAATTGTGCTTTTATGTTAGGGAAGAATAATTCCTTGTTAGAGCATTCCCAATGATAGGTTTTAAATCCCTTTTAGAAACTTTTAGCTAAAAACTCTTGCCGATGGTAACCTTTAACACAATTTTCAAGTCAAACATTTTTAACTTCTTGGCAAATTTGCCAAGGACTTAAAAGTGTCATGTAGGATCACTTAATTAATTTAAAGTTAAATTTTATCATATTTTATACCCAATCGTTTTGGGAAAAGTGAAACTTAGGTTTTTAAAACTTATTTTAAAATCAACTCAAGTTTAAAAGTAGAAATCACTTTTAACATTAACTATACGTTAAAACCTCCCCCCTCTCTCCTATGTGGCACCCCTAAAACCCTTTTACCATTGGGAATGCTCTTAAGTTAGCTTTGTGCATATTACTGTAACTGAAGGAATTATTTTCCTTTCTCCTTGACCCCTCCCTCCATCACTCCTGCTCTGAATGCTTTTTGGATAGGACTGGATATTTACAAAAAAATTTGAAATTTTTGGATTGATTAGAGCATCTCTAATGGGTCTTCTATATTTGAATCACACATAGACCGTTGTGAGCGATGCATATGTGCCACGTTTTCCCCCCCAAAAAATTGAACGACACATAGACCGTTATGAACGACACATATGTGCCACCTCTTTTTCCAAAAAAAATTTATGAACGTTTTTCAAACCTATATCAGGGGCATCCCTAACGCGCATTGATTTTTTTTTTTCTATAATTCTATCTTCCACGCAGGTTCAACCAGCGTGGAAGTTTTTTTTGGGGCTGGATTTAATTCTAGACCAAGCCCACTATGGATCTGTTTAAATTGAATGGATCTATTTTAACTTAAGCCTAAGTACGTTCCACGCTGGTTCAACCTACGTGTAACTGTAAATCTATTTTTTTTTTTTTAAGAAACGTTCCAGTACTTTATCTTTATCTTCTTCGTCTTCTTCATCCGCCATTGTTTTGCTTGTTCTAGTTCCAATTTTTTTGAAAATCTTCTTCTTCTTCTTATAGCCGTTTTGAAAATTTTCCATTTGAAAATTATGTTCCACGCTGGTGGAACCAGCGCGGAACAAAAAAAAATTAGTTAAAATGATTCTACGCTGGTTAGACTTGCGTGTCAACTAGCGTGGAACAATTGATTTTAGAATTTGTCTATAATCCTCTCTTCAGCAATTTTACCCAATCTTTTAGCAGACCGGCCCACCACGTCCTACGTGGATGGACGACTATTTTTTGCATAGACGACGCGTTAGAGCTGGGTTTTTATAGATTTTCTATAATTTTGGATATAGAAGACCCATTAGAGATGCTCTTACATTCAGTGTATAGTAAATTCTCGTCTTATGAATACAATGTCCTCTGTGGTTTTTCTTTATACTCTAGTGTTGTCTGTTGATCAGATGACCTTCTATGAAAGTGTGCAGTAGTTCATTTGATAATTGATGCCCACTTTTCATACTGGCAGTTGGCCCTAGTGCTTCATGAGTTGGACATCTTCTCATGCTGTCTGTTGCATTGGCCCCAGTCGCGCACTATGGCTGCTATAGAAGCAATTCATTGTTATCTGATTGCGATTATGTATTGATAATAAGATCTTTTTTCAGTTGCACTGGCCTCAGTCATGCTGGCAGTTGGCCCTAGTGCTTCATGAGTTTTAAAATCTTTTTTCTCTGTTCTGTGGTTTAAGTTGCCCGGATGGTAGTTCAAATTTAATTAAGTTTTATCTGCTCTAATTTTAAAATTTACTTGAATAAACACAGCTAGTAATATTTGATTTATGTTAAGTGAACAAGCTACTGATTTGTGAACATGCATGCTCAAGAATTGTTCTCATTAGAATAAGAATTGTCTCATGTTCAAAAGTGGCTTCTCTAAATCTATTTTCTGACAATCCTCAGATGTATTATCAACTGACACTTCCACAATCTTAGTTGAATCATCACAAGGATATGTTTCTCTTCTCATCTCTCGAAGATCTTTGGCTTTGCCCCACAGCACAACGTATAGACCAACTACTACAGCCACAGCACCTGCCAAGCTGAAGAGTGCAACAATATGTTAATAGAAGGAAGTAAGCTAGGAATCCCTGAGAGAAGACGACTATTGCTATACTTTCAACTTTCAGTTACCTTCCGGAATAGAGCTCTTCATGTAGAATCAAACATGCCAAGAAAGTCACAATCACTGTGGCCAGAGGATTGAATGTTGCAGAGAAAAGGGGTCCTCTTTTTGAAACACACCATGATTGAATAAAGAAGGAAATAGCAGATCCTACAATCCCCTGTATTAATTAAATACATTAATCTCTTTCTATTAGTTTCATGATTAATATTAGAGCAACCTAAAGTCTGTTGTCCTTGCAACAAAAGAAACTACTCACTGCGAAAATACAACAGAAGAGTTGGTAACTAGAATGTAGGTTCCATGCTTTAGGGTCTGGTTCTAAGAAGAAAGTAAGAGTGCCTGATTGCAAGGTTGCGAAGAAACACATCCAAGCTGATAACGATAAGTGGTCAGGGTAGCTTGCTGACACTGGGACCTGTTACAAATTCCAGAATTAGAATGTGATTTAGTGCTTAGTAGTTGAGGTATAAAAAAAATTAATGTCGAGAGCCCTATACCTGCAAAATGAGCCAAAATGACCAGCAACAACAGCTTCCAAATAGAAGAAGACAGCCCAGAATCCAATTCTCACCTCCTGAATGTAACACAGAGTTTGGAGTGTCAAGTTCTATGTTCAGCAGCTTTGGGCCCTTGATCATTGCCATTGAAACTGCTCCGCCAACGCATAAAAGCGTACCTCCTACCTTCGCCATGCTTCTCAAGCTTATATCTACTTTCTCTAGTCTGATCAGGTAAACAATGCCACAGGAAATAATGCGTTTTTAGAGTAATTAACATCTTTCCAATTATTAGACAAGATCCATTTGGGCATAGATTGTGAGGGTTGGGCTCTTGGCTGGTGGTAATCCCATAAAGCCATAAAGGCTGTCAGATCATAGTGGATTTTATTTCTTGTCTTTTAGGTGTGTTTCCTGACTCTTGAAGTTGGCTGGAAAGCCAGTGAACCGAAAGAAGGCGGGCGAAGGATAAGTGAGCACAGGATTTGGGATAACAATGGCTTGTCATTTGTCATATGTTACTGGGAAAGTCGAGCAGGACGAACCCGGGGTATCCCCAACTGAAAACCAACCCCATGTAAAATTGTGCTTTACAATAAAAAAAACACCCATCTTCCCAACTTACCCGACAGCAGCAGCCATCACAAACGTGATGCCAGGGACTAGATTACTCATTGCACTTGCTATCGAGGAAGATGCCAAATATAAACCTTCAAAGTATATGTTTTGGTTGATTGTTACACTGACAATTAACAAAGCCATGTTAAATATTCATCATTTCATCAAATATACACTAATTGAAGTAGAACTTGTAAAATACCAACATATATTGAAACCTACCCAATAAGAGAAGCAAGAAAGATCAACGAAAAACTCTTCTTCCCTAAACATAGCTTCTCTTTTTTCCTGCACACACGTTTCAATTCCAAAATTAATGAATTATTGAGACAGAAATATACATCTATAAAGAGAGATGGAGAGTGTGTGTGTGTACATACCCCTTGGAGAAATAAGCTATAGGGGCAATGACCAAAGTAGCAATTGCTTGCCTATAAACTACAAAAACCCTAGGACTCATTCCTTGTAAAAGAGCAGCTCTAGTTAAAAGAGCAACTCCTGCATAAGAGAACTGCATGCTGAGCATACCAATTACTGGTTTGTTATCCTCCCACCAACCCATGGTTATCTCTAACTATAGCTTCTATTGAGTTTTGAAGATATATATACAGTATATATATACTCTCCAAGCTTCCACAAGCTCTCTTACATGCACATATACAAAACTAAACTATGACACATGCAGTGATCTGTATTTGGTCTTTTTGGTGTAGTTTTCTTCCTAATAATGAAAAGATCATATGATATGAACAGTGGAAATATGCGGATACACGTATTGTCTACGTGTACGAGGTTTGGAATTAATGATGTGCTCGGAGTTCATAGCTTTGAGTTTATTTTTTTTTTCTTATTAGGATCATGTTCATGACCCACACGTTTTTGTCCTTTGAGAGAAGAGAACCAAATTAATCTCAAAGCGGTGGGTAAGATAAGTATGTAGGTATGATGCGTGCATGTGGGCAATAGACAAATTAATTGATGATCAGTATGGTGCAGAAATTAGAGGGATATTTTGTATAATTAACAAGTATTTGATGATCAGGAAATTGTAAGTAAATGGATCTGGTCCACCACCTGGTAGGGTGGGCAAAAAACCTTAGAACCGAACTAAAAAAATTGGAAAAAAACTGTTCAAAATGGTGTTGACTACAATTGGTCAAACACAAACTAGAACCAACCCAACCAAGTATGTAATCAAAGAATTAGGTTGTAAGGCCTTATTTCAATTTGGTTTGGCCAAAAGGAAAAACTTTGAAAAGTGGCTATCAAAAGGACATACACACGTTAATAATTTTTTTTAATCGGCAAGCGGGGTTGTTGCTAGGACCCTACCCTATCTTTACTATCTTTAAAGAGAGCAGTCATGTGAACAGTAGAATAATGTCGTCAATGTCCACCCGTAACCAGTAACAAAGTTTGCAACACGTGTCCCATCATAAACATGCTTCATTTACAGGCCCTGCATATAATAACTTAAACTGAGCCCATCCTAATCAAAAGCCCAGATCAGTCTTAATATCAATTTACTAAAATACCCTTGATATAATATAATTTTTTTAAAAATACCCGAATTTCACATAAACTTAATAAAATACTTATTTGATAAAAAAAATAAAATAAAATAAATACTATATTATCTTACCCCAAACGTGCATATATATATATTTCCAATAACTATTCCCCAAATAAAACTACAAGTAACTTTTAAAAAGGATACCAATCATGATTTCCTTGGTGAGAAGGATCGGACAATCTCTTTTGAGTCAACCCTTCATAGGGACAATCTTATGAAAAGTCCTTATTGAAAAAGATATGCAGTTTTTGTTGACTTGTTGAAAATGACAAAGACTTCTGATTTTAGGTCGAATCATAGTGTCCAATTTTTGTGCAATTTCGACTTTGCCCTTTCTCACTAGGGTTAATCACTCCCTACCTAGGTTATAGTGTTTTGTTCAAATTTTTTTTTTTGTTATATATGATTTGACCTATGATCATACTATGAGTAGGGTGGGTATTTTAGTTCAGAATTTGTTGACTTCAAAGCCCTTTTCAATAAGAAACAATCTGTTTCTGTCCCTTTGAATAAGAAGCCCATAAAACTATGCGCGGAGCACTTGCAAGCACATAGTTACATTAAAATAAAAGCCGGTTACATTCTGGTATAGTTTGTGCCTATAGCCTCATTAAAAACAATCTTCCTAACATCCCCAGAGAACGAATTAGGAATCAAATCAATTGACATTACAGATGAAAAGTTAGTTGCCAATGCATCCGTCAATTTGTTTGTTTCCCTGTAAATATGTTTCAATGTAAAGGTCTCCATTGCTTCTACCATGCTTTCAGGTTGCTTAATCTTGCGATGTGCTTGCCATGGGTAATTGCTGTCTTGCTTCATGAATCCAACAACATTAGTAGAGTCAGTTTGAGCAGTGACTCTAGTAATGCGTAACTATGTTGCCATCACCATACCCTTTCAGTAGCCCTTCTAGCTCTACCATTGTTATAGTACTGTTGTACTTCGATTTTCCTGCTCTAGCATGTATAACCACGCCTCTATAATCCCTGAGAACAGCTGACCATCCTCTTATATTACCATGGACTGACCCGTCTGTGTTAAGTCTATATTCCTCCTTGCCAGGCTTCTCCCAAGAACACCTCTTTACTTGCCTTGCCTTAGTTCAGTGTTTAGTTGCCATCGATTGCTAAGATAGTCTATTATTGGTCCTTGTTCCATTTCTAACTTGAGTGAATGCAGTTTCAAATTCACCTTAACATCAGTAATGATCATTGAACAAAGTTGTTGTGCCAGACATTGCTTCCCATTGAAAATCCTTGAGTTCCGTTCCTTCTGTTATGATAAATACACAAGATCTTGATATGATTAATGAAGAAACAAACACAAAAGATGTAAACTAAAGCAGAAATATGGAAACACAATAATATACGTGGTTCGACAATATGCCTACATCCACGGGACAAAGAGAGAGAGCTTTATTGATAATTGAGAAGTGAACTACACAATAACGAATGAAACCTTAGTTTTGGTTTCCTCACAAATCTCCTTCACTCCCTTCTTTGCTCATAATTCTTATGGTTACACAACACCAATATTTATAACCTCTTTGGTTAATCCAATTGGTAACCCAATTCCTAAATCAACAACAACTTAGATTTTTAATAGATTAGAAATCCTTATTGAATCCTTGTTATAATTCCACCACACTTGTTGCCAGATAAGGAAACCGATTCCTAATAGGAATCCATTACATGTAACCTCCACATGTCACTTTTCTACACCTTCCACACCCAGTACATATATGCATTGAATACCAACCTTAGTGTAGTCCCTTTTCCGTTGGAACCTGTACTTCCGTGGAACCAGTGGAGAAGTCGGAGCTTCGCCGAAAAACCTGCACAGAAGAGAAAACCACGGTGTTTGGGCCGGTGTTGACACTCCGACGATCAAGTCAGTAGAGTGAAGTCGAGGAATTGAAGTGATTGATGGGACAAGAGAGCGTACTTAATGATTGGAGATATCTTCTATTTATAGGTGATTGGTCGGCATGTTTAGCACTGTTGGATTGCGTTCCCAATCAACGACTGGAGATGTTGGACACGTGGGTGGCCTTAGAGCCTAGTGTTCTCTGCACTTGTTTGACTGTTAGTCAAACAATGGAGGACAGCTGGCCTTGTGCCTCTCACGTGTCCGTTGGCTTTGTCTTGTCCGTGGATTTAGTGATCTTGGGAGCATTTTAAGCTATTGCTTTCCCCTAGGTTCTATGGAAGATTATCGTTCGAGATATGGTATTTACATCGCCCCTGTCTCTGTTGCGACGGAGTCTTCTGAGGAGACGTCACAGAGAATGTCTATTGTTCACACGGAAAATCAGACTTGAGTGAAGTTTTTGGTTTTATCTTGGTGGAAAATTTTAGCGGGAAACGTTGACGTAGAAGTCAACGAGAGACTTTGACCGTTTGCACGTGCTGTTACTGGATAAGTAGGGTCACGTGCATACCATGTGCGCCTCAAAAAGGTGCGTAACTTTATGATCGAAAAGACAACGCCATCGATTCCCCTCGTTAGTCGAAGCGTTTGCATCGTTTAATGAGAATAATGATTATGGGGAGAGAGGATGTCTGTAATAAAAGGTTTTCCCCTACCCTTCTTCTCTCTTTCTCTATTTTCCTCCATTGACGAGTGCTGCTGAAGCTTTTTCAACCAGAATTTTCTGTATTTTCAAAGCTTTGGCTGCGATTCTTTGGTCATTTCTTCTTTGTGGTAAGTTCATCTTTCTCTTACGTTGGTTTTGCTGTCTTTTTTCGAAGTTTCTTTTTCCTTTTCTGTTTCGAATTTTCTTTTTCCCTTTTCTGTTTGCCCACCACTTGCACATTTGGCTGGGTTTTTTTGGGTAGGGTAAGTTTTCGTGGAGTCTAAGTGTAGTGTTCTTCTTTTTCTATTTTAGGTTGTCAAAAAAACCCTTTGTTTTGATCTTGGTTGGATTTTAGAACTAGTTGTTTGTGTTTCTTGTCAGACTACTCAGTACACGGTGCACACACTCCTCGCCCCCGTTCCTTCTTAACAGATGGAGCTAGAACCACACGGAATGGTGAAGTGGAAGGAATATTTTAAGAAGGAAAGGTCAAATCCGAGGCCTCCGGGGAAAGAAGATGCCGAGGGTACGAGTACCAGCGGCTCTGTATATTGGCTTGATCGGTTCGATCCTGACCTTTACGAGTGGAGACCTGTGTTGGACGTATTCCGTCAGGTGTACTCCATTCCTCCCATCGTAACCTTGTCTCACTATGCTGGACCTTTGAGGTATTGTGATTTTGACCCTGTTGCTGGGTTAGAAACCATACTTGTTATGGCTCATCAGATTCATGCTGGGCTGAGATTTCCATTGACTGAGTTAGACAAGTCTGTTTTAAACTTTTACAAGATGTCTCCTGGTCAGGGCATCGGGAACTTTTGGAGGATAATGCGATGTTTCAACAAGATAAATGAACACCCAAAGTATACTGTTAGTTTGATAGATATCCGTAAGCACTACTGTGTGCGTCATTCTGAAAAATCCCCCGATCATTACTATCATTTCTGTAGTAGGCCCCGTAAGAGGCCTGTTGTTCGGTCCTTACGGACTTTTGACAAGGAGTGGCCCGATTTCCCTTTGGTTGTTGGAGGGGATTTCGGAGGTTATATTAAGGAACCATCTGTTGGGTTAGAATACCCTTGGTTCAATACTGGAGGTAAGTATTACTCATTTTATTATTTTGTATGTATTATACTTCTGCTTCTGATTTACGTATGTCTTTATTATGCAGTTGTAAATGGTGACACCGGCTCACTGGATGACACTGCTAACTCCGTTGTAGACTTGATTCTAGGGAAGGGGAGAAAGGTGATAAGACCAGGAATTATTTTTTTCTTGAAAGTATTATCGGTGCTGATAGTAGTGGAAATCACCCTGTTGAGACCCGTGGGATCCGAATTGGGGGGACTAAACCATCAGTTTTTGTTCCGAAGGGTGGTCCTAAAGAGAGTGATTTCCAAGTGAAAAAGAAGACTCAGTTGAAGAAAACAACGTCTTCTTCGAGGAGAAAAAATCTCATTACAGTCTCGGAGGAATCTGCTGGAGAATCCTTGGAGGAAGTTGACCTTGTTGATACTTCGTCTGATTTGCTTCCCCGCCAAAGAAAGAGAAACAGAAAGTAATTTCTCTTTTGGTCCTATTGCCACTGATGACGACCTTGCTCAGATTCTTGGTGATGATGTGATTGCAAGTCCTTTGAGGGATGATTTAGTTTCTGACAGTCCCGAGGGAACTGTTGCAAAACGCCAGCGGATTGATGGTAAAGGAAAGGGAGTGGCTGCACCGGAGTCTAAAGTTTCTGAAGCTCCCGCTGTGGAAGAGAAGTTTCAAGGAAATGCAGTGCAAGCTTCGTTCTGGCATCCAATACCATGCAAGTTGAATGGTACACGGATCACTGTCGATGATACCAGTTTCAACAATGGTGGAGTTGTTGGCGGTGCTAATCACTCAGGCATTACGCCTTATGACTATGAGCTCCTTGAGAAGGCTGATCCGTGGGTTTTGATTAATGATTTTGATACTGCGTTGTACACTGTAAGTTTCTGACTTTTGGATTTTATTTTTCTTTAGCACCATTTTGCCTCTTACGCGGCTACTTTTGTTTTAGACAAAGACCCTTGGGTATGATCTAGGCCGTCGGTATTCTCATGCTCTGATCAAGGCTAGTTAAGTCAATCCGCGAGGAGCGTAACTCGGTCAGAGAAGAACGTGATCTTGCCCGGTCTGAGATTGGCAAGTACAGGACATGTTGAATCAACGTCAAGGGCTGGATCTGTCGGTTGAGCTAGATGCAAGAAAGAAAGAATGTGAGGAGCTAAAGCAACAGGTTGCTGCTGGTGAGGAGTTGAAGCAGGGAGAGCTAGACAAGTTGTATGCGGAGATGAAGGAAGAGAAAAAGCAAGCTTTGTACAAGCTTGGTGTCGACAAGGATCAGGAGAAAGACAAAGCTCTTGTTACCATTCGCAAGACTCTGCTGGATACTAAGGCCTGTGACGGTGCCCTTGAAAAGGAGCTAGAGGAGGTCAAGGTGGAGTGGAAGGCCAAGTTTGATGGCTTGATGGCAGATTTTGATGGTGCCGTGCGCAGGGAAACCAAACGTCGGATCGAGGAAGCTCAACAAAAACGGGAGGCGCATGCAACTCCAAGGCGCGCTTTGGCTTCTCCTCCTGCTCTGATGGTGTCTGCTCGTAACCCGCCTGCTCTTGATTCTCCTAAATCGATTGAGTGATGTGAGGAAAATACATTTAGTTTTGCATGTTTTTGAATGGAGGTGGGCCTTTGATACTTATGGCCGTGGGCCTTTTATTTTGGTCTGAATTTCCTGGTCCGTCGGGACAGGCAGACTAGCTTTTGTGCCGGTGGGCCAGTTATATTTTTCTTTATAGTTTTTGTTCAAGTTTGGAATTCCTGGTCCGTGGGGACCGCCAGACTTGTTTTGGATTTTAATATTATGTTATTTTGACTAAACATCCATAATATTTTTAACATGTGAATGTTGTTGTGTTTGATTCATGAAATTTGTAATCTAGTACTTTTAGCCCCGTCGTCACGGCTACTAATTTCCTTAGTTTTAAATAAGCATGTAACCCTTAGGTTCTTCTCTAGGCGAGGCATCCCACGTCGCAGGTGTTGCCTAGCCCTCGTGGGGGACGAGACCGCATGGGCAAGTGCGAGGTTTTAACTGCCGTCTGGCTAGGACTCCTAGCCACTAGTCAACGCCCGCGTGTGTACACTGGGCTTCCTTTGTATGGTAAGTATAGAAGGGCGACCCGTTACCCTTTTTGGTATAGATGTAACGAGGCTTCTCTTCAGTCAGTAAAGAGGTAATTTGAGGGATAGTTTGACCCGTAATGCATGTATAAAAAGTAGAGTACTCGATACTTTGTTCAAAAGTAGATATATATTGATTCATCGTTTGAATGCCTATTAACAAAGCTCACGGAAATTTAAATAAAATATTTCTTTAGATTGATGATGTTCCATGGTTTGTCAATTGGAGTTCCATCCATTTCACTAAGATAGTACGCGCCGTTGACATCGACACGTGTTATTTTGTAGGGGCCTTCCCAATTTGGTCTGAGCTTTGCTGGAGGGGGGTATTGTCGCCGAAGTACCAAGTCACCTGCTGAGAGTACTCTGGGGTTGACCTTTTTCCCGTATTGCTTGTGCAGCTGTCGGTGATAATGATCCAACTTGGTCTGAGCTCGGTTCCGCATTTCATCGGCCAAGACAAGTTCTCGTTCGATTATATCGCCATTGATGCCGAGATCGACCACACATGTCCGTGTTGTTGGTTCAATCATTTCTGGTGGTATGACAACTTCCATCCCTTAAGCCAGTGAGAACGGGGTTGCACCCGTGGATCGGCATGGGGATGTTTTGTATGCCCATAGTACCTCCAGGAGCTGCTCAGTCCAATTTGTACCCTTATCCTCTAGCTTCTTTTTGATGACTTCAAAAATAGCCTTGTTTGACGCTCGACTTGCCCATTTCCTTGAGGGTAATTTCGACCGGAGAAAAATTGCTTGATACGATATTTCTCCAGGTATTCTCCAACTTGTCCTCCTCGGAACTGTGGTCCGTTGTCGGTGATGATGGCTTTTGGCAAACCAAAACGACATATAATGTTTTCCCAAATGAAGTCAATGACTTGCTGCTCCATGACTTGTTGAAGGGGTACGACCTCTATCCATTTAGTAAAATAGTCCGTAGGCACCAGTAAGAACACTTTGCTTCTTCCTGACTTAGGCAGTTTGCAAATGATGTCAAGGCCCCACATAGAGAAAGGCCATGGATTGTTTATGTAGTGCAGTTCTTCCGCTGGTGCATGGACTAGGCGTCCTTGCAGTTGACATCCTCTGCACTTTTTAGCATAGCTTGTACAATCCGCTAACATGGTGGGCCAGTAATATCCATGTAGGATTAGTCGACGAGCCATTGCTTTGCCTAGTGAATGGTTACTGATCAGTCCTCAAAAGTGTATATTTATCCCCCCGAATAACAACTTCTTTGTATAGTACTTAGCTTATATTATTCTGTTATATCTATTGATTAGTGCTTTATTGTCTATTGTGTAAGTTTTATGAGCCGAAATGCGAATATTGTGTTAAAGCCCGCAAGAAGTCAAGAAAAGCAAGCGAAAAGATGTTATTTGCACAAGAGGAGGAGGATTGATATTTGCACCCACAGATCTACTGAGGCCACCCCACGGTCAGTTTAGTTGACTTGACTTTATGTCAAAGTGGGGCGGTCCAAATCTCAGCCCAAACCGGATCCTATTGGGGCCCACAAGTCAGAATTTCTATTTAGGGTTTTATTTAAAGTCTAAACTTAAAAAGGCTCTACAAGGAGATCCAGAAGTCTGATTTGGGCCCATGAGCTATCAAACTGAAGGTCTTGGTCCCAAATACAACTTAAGTCCAATAGAATTAGGTTTTTCTAAATACCTAATGCCTCTAGAAGACCAACAGCAGCAGCCACGAATTTAACCTAGTTTGGAAGTCTTTGCATGCAAGTATTCTACTTTGTATTTTCTATATAAGAGAAGTAGTAGCTAAGGTTTAGGTAGGTTTTTATGAATTGAAGATTGAAGAGAAAAGTTGATCTTCTTCTTCTTCTTTTGTATCAAACTCAATATTCAATATCAATTCCATTATCTTTTCCATTATGATGTGTTGTGATTTATTTATTTATTCCATGGTGTCATCATCAAGGATGAGTAGCTAAATGTCCTTAGGGGGATGGTTGAAGCACTCTAGATAATGCAAAAGCACCATGTTTGTTCTTATTATTCATTGTGATTCGAAATACTTAATGCTTATTTACTTCTAATTCGCGATATGAGGTAAGTATGATTATTTGCATGTTATTGTTATCCATGATGTTAAAATATTATTGTTAGGGTTTAGGGAGACCTAGCTTTAATGGTAGTATTTATATTTATTGTAGATGTGTAGTGAAATAGCTGAGAGGTGATTATTACATGTTTACAATATATATCTTTTATTGGAACACTTTTGTATTTAAATTGATATCCGAGAGGTGGCGGTTTATTTATGAATTAATATGTTGAATTAATTAGATTGAATAGCTGAGAGGTGACGGTTTAATTAATAAGACATATTAATATGTTGAATTAATTAAATTGATATCCAATTCTTCCCCCTTTATCATCATTTATCTTCTTTTCATCTCTACCATATTCTTAAGTTAGGGTTTACTATTTATCGTTGCATGTAGGAAGTAGAATCAATCTCCAATCTTATTATTGATTCCCTTGGTGTTCTTTAACCATTGTTTTCTATTGTGTTTGAGCTAAGATCTCCCCCTCTGAGGTGGGTACGACCCTTGCTTGTTACTTGTTTACTTTGATAACCAATTTATACAGGCACAAGAAGGAAAATTCAATATAAATTAATCTTTTGATTAGTGTAGCAAAAAACTATACTTTCAAAATGGCACCGTTGCCGCTCTAAGGAACGAAGTTCATTCAAACACAAGAGAAAATAGTAGTTTCGGGACATCATCCCGCTTCTATCCCTCCCACCCTTCTATTTTTAATTCTTTTTATTAGCATTTTTATGTGTCTTCTTACTTAGTCCTCTTATTGATCTTGCAGCGAAGACAGATTGAAAAAAACTCGAAAAACGGAGTACAGGTCAAATTTTTAAGAAAAGTGCGCGTTCTGGAAAATTTCCTGAAAGTTACTGGTTCAAACTGGGCTCGATCTCGAGTCGAGTTCAGTTTGGCCTGTAACAATCTCGAGTCGAGTTCTAGGCAGGGAATTTGCCTCGTTTTGCGTGATTTTTCCAGAGTGTTCCAGAACTCCTTTTCAGCTAATTTTTTTTCCCGTTGAGAGATTGTGAGGTGAACTAAGTAGTCTATTTTTTTCAGCATTTTTAAAGTCTTGTAAGATATTTAATTATTTGATCCACGAAAGGGTCGCGGTTGTAATATTTTTAAAGTAGGTGTTGTTAGGATTTATTTTATTGTGTGTTCGCGGAAGATAGTAGAGCAAGGTTGTGGATCTAGTCTTGGGTCTACTAAGGAACGACTCCTAAGGACGATTGAAACCCAAGGAGCGGTTTCCCCTTAGTCGACTTCAACTCGTCTTCTCCCCACTTTTGTGCGCTTGTTTGGCTCTTTTATTTTTTTTAGCACAAAATGGGAGGTAAGGATTCTCCTAACCCTCTTCAAATCCCCTGCAAGAGGAGTTTCTGTGTGATTAGCATGACCTTGATTGTTGCTTGATTTTAAATTCTATTTTTACTTGTTAAACCAGGACTGCAAGGCGGACCTGACCTATAAGTGAAACCTAATATCAATTGATTGCAATATCCTAAGCTTTAAAATTGAACCAATTAAAGCCATGCTATCACGATGTTCATTTGAGACCTTGAGCAGATATTTCAACTAGTACTGCGTGAACCATCCTTTGATTGGAGCACAAGTTAGGAATTGGGTCTGAAACCCCTACAGATTACGTCTATAGAATCACTGTGGTTTCTTAATTAAGGACCGTTGCTTACGCATGGAAAACCTCCCACACTGGTTATTCGCTGCTTGACTCACGAAATATAGGGAGAATTCACAAGGGAAGCTTGGAAAGAACTCATTGACTTGGGTGAACACAAAATTGAGTTGGTTTTTGAGCCCATTTTTAGATGCTTTTAAATGGTTAGGACTTCTGTGGCATATGTAATGCGCATGTTGCATGCATCTTAGATCACGTAAAATCTTGTCCAAACCAACTCCAATCTACACAAAGAGCACAATCACGGACCTCACTCCTTCTCTTGAGGAAGAGTTTAGCGACTTAACCTCCATACCTTCTGAAGAAGAGCTCAACGACTCAACTTCACTTTCTTAAGTAAGACCTGCCCTTATGGCTCAAGAAGCTACCCTTCGGGATTACTTTTCACCTTTTGCCACTGAGCCACCTACCTGCATAGTCTTGCCCGAGACAACTACAGATCGCTATGGCATTCGCCCACAGATTGTGGGTATGTTGCCTAAGTTCCATGAACTTCCACGGAAAGATCCATATCAACACCTCAATAAGTTTTTGACCGTTCTCAACACTTTTAAGGAGAAACATTTGTCTGAGGAGGAAGTTAGCTTGAGATTGTTCCCCTTTTCTCTTGAGGATAGAGCATCTCACTGGTTACATGGCCTTCCTTCCAATCTATTAATACCTGGGCTCAACTAAGTAAAAGGTTTTTGACAAAATTCTTTCCTATTACCAGAACTAATGACATAGTTGATGCGATAAGAAGTTTCTGGCAAAAAGAGGGCGAGGTATTCTCTGATGCATAGGAAAGGTTTCAAGACCTATTTCTTCGGTGTCCACACCATAAAGTCGATGACACTGAAAAAGTTAGGATTCTATATAGAGGCCTTAATACTATGACTAAAAACACGGTTGAAAGCATGAACGGTGGGGATTTCCATGATTATTCCACTGCCAAGGCTTTGGTTTTCCTTGAAAAGATTGCCACTAATAGCCAACAATGGGACTTACCTGGCCATACCCTGAGAAACACTACCCCAGACTTAATTGATAAACCTAGAGGTCTATATGATGTCAAACCTGACTCTGAGCTTAAAAATTTACTTCATGGTTTAGTAAAAAAGGTAGAAGCACTTGAGGTATCCTTAAATCCCACATCACCCGTTATGAGTGCCTCCATTCTCTCATGTGATGCTTGTCATGACCAGACTCATACTGCTTTATTTTGCCCTCTCCTTTATAATTCACCAGAAACTGAGGAAGCCTGTGCGTTTAACTACGCCGGGAGAACCAACTTTACTAAGGGCAATGCCACGTACCCATACATGGACCGCTCCAAGCTTTCTTATTCCAATAATAATTATGCGGCTCCACCTGATAATTGGAACAAGGCACTGGACCCACCCTTACTTGAACAATACTCATCACATGAGTGGTTCCAGGGACCATATGCCAGCTAATCAATCTGCCCCACCTAAGACCTCCCTTGAGGATCTGCTTGCCCGTTTCATTTAACAGACCCAGGCGTCTATTGAGTCAAATGCCCAAGCCATCCAGAGGATTGAACAAAACTTGATGAAAAAGGTAGTTTCTGGGACAATCCATCCCAAATCCCAAAGGCAAGGAAGTTGCCTTGGTGACGGATACTGCAAATCCGTCTATACCGCTTGCTGAAGTAAAATCGGTTTCCACCCTTAGGTCAGGAAAACAAGTAGATAATAAAATTAATTATACATTGAGTCCCAAAATTGTGACCTCGGTTACCTCTGCATCTGCTGCCCCACCTAGAACTCCGGCTAATGAGGCGACCACCTCTAAACCAAAGAAGCCTGCCCGTGAGATTGTGGACCCTCCACGAACATACAACCCACCTGTACCTTAACCCAGAGACTCACAAGGTCTCTAAAGGAAGTCCAAGCAGAGGAAGTACTTGATGTGTTCAAACATATAAATATTAAAATACTCTTCCTCACGGCTATTAAACAGATACGTTCCTATGCTAAGGTTTTGAAAGACTTGTGCATCGCCAAGAGAAAAATAAATGTGCCTAAAAATGCGTTTGTGGTGGAGGAATTCTCTGCACTTGTCCAACGTAACGACGTGGTAAAATATAAGGACCCTGGAAAACCGACCATACCCTGCACGCTTGGTGACAAATTCGTAGGCAAAGCTTTGCTAGACTTAGGAGCGAGTGTTAACCTTTTACCTTACTCCTTGTATCCCAGCCCGAGTCTAACAAACATGAAACCCACGAAAATGTCTTTACAACTGGCCGACAGATCATTGAAAGTACATAGAGGAATAGTTGATGACCGGTTAGTTAAAGTGTCTGACTTTTACTACTCTGTTGACTTTGTGGTGTTGGATACTAAACCTACTGCCGATGACTCGGTACCCATCATCCTTGGCCGTCCATTTTTGGCCACCTCTAATGCTCTCATAAACTGTCGGAACGGTTCTATGGTTCATACTCTTGGCTCTATGACTGTTGAAGTTAATATATTTTACCTTGGCCAATAACCCCCTGATCTTTCTTTATCTGAAGATGTGTGCCTTCTAGACTCATTACCTTATGAGATGGTACATAATTATTACCCTGAAGATCCGGTTGTTCACTTCCTTGCCATGCATAATGTAAACTTTGACATTGACCAATCTATTGCCCAAACCAATACTCTTCTTGATACTGTGCCTATCTTTGAACCTAAAGACCCTGAGGCCCTTGATTCGGTTTGTATCATAGATTCTGAGACCCAAGTAGAGACCATTACTCCACCTCCTATTACTCTGAGTCCTCTTCCTCCCGAGCTGAAATATGCTCATCTTGATTCAGACGGTAGTCATCCTATTATTATTTCTTCAGCTCTTACTATCGAATAGGAGAGTCAGCTTTTAGAAGTTATCTTAGAGCATCGTTTTGCTATTGCCTGGTCTATCCATGACATTAAAGGCATTAGCCCTTCTGTCTGTTCTCATCGTATTCATTTTAAGGACGATGCTAAAACTTCTCGTGAACCTCAGAGACGTCTTAATCCTTCTATGAAAGAAGTTGTCCGAGCAGAGATTCTGAAACTTCTGGATGCAGGTGTGATATATCCAATTTCGGATAGTCCCTGGGTTAGTCCTATTCATGTGGTCCCTAAGAAGGCTAGCATGACTGTAGTTACGAATGATAAGAACGAACAAGTAGCCACTAGAGTTTCAACCAAGTGGCGTGTTTGTATCGACTATAGAAAGCTTAATACAGTCACCCAGAAGGGCCACTTTCCTCTTTCCTTCATAGACCAGATGTTGGAATGCCTAGCTGGTCATTCCTTCTATTGTTTCTTGGATGGTTACTCTGGTTATAACCAAATTCCTATCGCCCCTAAAGATTAAGAGAAGACAACATTTACTTGTCCTTTCGGTACTTTCGCTTATGCCCATATGCCTTTCGATCTGTGTAATGCACCTGCTACTTTCCAGAGGTGTATGTTACACATCTTTAGTGATATGGTAGAACAATTTATGGTGGTGTTTATGGATGACTTCTCCATATATGGTTCATCTTTTGAAGAGTGTCTTAGTCATCTTTCCTTGGTTTTTAAGCATTGAATTGAGAAGAATTTGGTACTTAACTGGGAAAAGTGCCATTTTATGGTTATGAAAGGGATAGTTCTAGGTCATGTCGTCTCTCCTGAGGGTATCTAGGTTCATAAAACTAAAGTAGATCTTGTTTCATCCTTGCCTATTCCTAAGTCTATTAGGGATATTCGAGCCTTTCTGGGCCATGCAGGATTCTATCGACGCTTTATCCAAGATTTTTCAAAGATAGCTCGCCCCTTAACTAATTTATTGCTAAAGGATGCATCTTTTGATTTCACAAAAGAATGCAAGTGCGCCTTTGAAAAACTTAAGACCGCCCTCACGACTGCACCCATCATTAGGCCACCTGATTGGAGTAAACCCTTTGAGCTGATGTGCGATACATTAAACTTTGCTGTTGGGGCTGTTTTAGGTCAACGTCGAGATAGTAAGCCCCATGTCATATATTATGCTAGCAAGACTCTCAATGATGCTCAAGGTAATTATACCACGACAGAGAAAGAATTGTTAGCCATAGTATATGCTCTTGATAAGTTTCATTCCTACCTTTTGGGTACCCATACTGTCATCTTGATGGATCATGCTGCTATTAGATTTCTTCTCTCCAAGAAGGAAACTAAGCAGCGTCTTATTCGTTGGATTTTGTTGCTTCAAGAGTTTGACCTTGAGATTAAATGTAACACCCATGAGTTGGTGTTAGTCCCACATTGCTAAGGAAGTGGTTGTATTGGTAGTATATAGAGCTTAACCATACTCTAACTAATGTCAAGGCCTTTTGGGGTAAACCACATGGGTGGGCCCTGATCCAAAACCCTATACTGCTGGATATCCGCAGTAACTAAAGGGGGACAATATTGACGTTAGCGAGCGGTATGGTGCTCGACGCACCGGGATGAGCGAGGACGAAATTCTGGGGCGTTACAGTTGGTATCAGAGCCAGGACGAGTGGCCTGTTGCAGGTGGGAAAGTAGGCTGGAAAGGCCCAGGGAGCGCCAGGTACTTGTCTCACTTGGCAGGGAACGTCAGAGATTTTGGGACTGTACTGAGCATACTGCAGAGCCGAGGACGGCTCTATGTCTAAGGTGGTGAGATTGTAACACCCATGAGTTGGTGTTAGTCCCACATTGCCAAGGAAGTGGTTGTATTGGTAGTATATAGAGCTTAACCATACTCTAACTAATGTCAAGGCCTTTTGGGGTAAGCCACATGGGTGGGCCCTGATCCAAAACCCTCTACTGCTGGATATCCGCAGTGACTAAATGGGGACAATATTGACATTAGCGAGCGGTATGGTGCTCGACGCACCGGGATGAACGAGGACGAAATCCCGGGGCGTTACATTAGAGATAAAAAAGGGACCAAAAATGTAGTAGCCGACCACTTGTCTAGACTCGACCTTCCTGAGGACTCTAGTGTCATTTCTGAGAACTTTCCTGATGAGCTTCTTTTCTCGATATCGAATGCTCCATGGTTCGCAGATATAGTTAATTACTTGGCTAACAACACGTTTCCAAGTGATTGGAACAAGCAAGATAGATCCAAATTCCTTGCTAATGCCAAGCATTATTTCTGGGATGACCCTTACCTTTTTAAGTAATGTCCTGACCAGATCATTCGTCGTTGTATCCCTGATTGGGAGTAACAAGAGGTCCTTAGGTTCTGCCATGAGCATGCTTGTGGTGGATATTTTAGTGCCAAAAAGACAGCTGCTAAAGTATTGTAGTGTGGTTTTTATTGGCCAACTCTTTTTAAGGACACTCACATGGATTGTACTGTGTGCACTCGTTGTCAACAACTAGGGAAAATCACTAGGCGTCACATGATGCCCTTACAGCCAATTCTTCCTGTGGAAGTATTTGATGTATGGGGAATAGATTTCATGGGTCCTTTTCCTGGTTGTCATGGTTTTTTGTACATTCTGGTCGCAGTAGACTATGTTTCTAAATGGATCGAGGCCATTCCCACAAGGCACAACGACCAAGAAACTGTAGTAAATTTTTTAAAAGAGTATATATTTGCCCGATTTGGCGCTCCCCGTGCGATCATTAGTGATGGGGGGAGCCATTTCTGTAATAAAGCCTTTCAAAAACTTGTCCAAAAGTATGGAGTTACTCACAAAGTGGCCCTTGCGTATCATCCGCAAACTAATGGCCAAGCTGAGGTGTCGAATAGAGAGATTAAAAATATTTTGGAAAAAACAATTGACCCTGAAAAGGTTGATTGGTCTCGTAGAGTCAGTGATGCATTATGGGCCTATCATACTGCTTTCAAAACTCCCATAGGCATGTCTCCCTTTCGTCTTGTTTTTGGAAACCCCTGTCACCTACCTGTAGAGCTTGAGCACCGAGCCTTCTGGGCAATGACAAAGCTCAACTTTAATCTCGACCAGGCAGGTTTGAGGAGAAAACTCCAGCTTTCTGAGCTTGAGGAACTTCGGAATGAAGCTTATGATCTTTCCAACTCCTATAAAGCTAATATGAAAAAACTACATGATCGTTAGGTCTTACATAGAGATTTTCAAATTGGGGACAAAGTTTTACTGTATAACTCTAGGTTGCATTTATTTCTTGGTAAACTACAGTCTCGTTGGTCGGGTCCCTTTGTTGTGTCTGCAGTGACACCCTTTGGTGCTATCACATGTTTAAACCCTGCAGACAACTCTGAATTTCAACTCAATGGTCAACGTCTTAAGCATTTCCATGAATTAAGGTCCCCTGAAGTTGAGGAAACCCTGTTAGAAGATCCTACCTATTTAGACTGACCTTTGACCTGCTGGTATCCGGACCCTCTCTTACTCTATTCTGTTGTCTCTTTTTGAGAGGTGTGGTCGAAAGTGTCGGGGCCATAATCCACAAACTCTTACTGGCTGAGTATAATTGATCCAGTGCACGCTTTTCTCTTGAGCGTTATCACCAAACAGACCCGTTTTCCGCTCTGTTTGGGGGTGGGGAAGTCGTTTCCCATCTTCTTTTAAGTCTCGAGTATCTGACTTTAAAAGATTCTTTGTTTGTATATTAGACATCAGGATTTCGCGCATTCCATTCTAGCGTTTTGTCTCTCCTGTATCTTTGTTTAGAGTAGCGTTTATCTAGGGAGTGAATCCTGGTTGTCCACCTGTCTGGCTGAAGACGTTAAACTTAGTGCTCCTGGGAGGCATCACTGTGTATCTTCTAAACCCGATCGTGCTTTAGTGTTTCTTATTAGCTATCGGGTTTAGTGGCTTTTTGGCTAATAAATTTTCTTTTGAATATGTGTGCTAGTTCTGTTTGGGGGTGGGCGCGGCCCACCACTCTCTGTTGCGGTTGCTTGGTTAAATAATTAATATAGAACAAATTTGAATTTATTTTAATTTTTGTAATATAATAATTATTGCTTGATTTTTAGGATTTTATTTTGACGCCTTAGTGGTACATATATTCGCAAGAATATATTTATACATTATCTTGGAATTTTCAAAATTAAATTTGAATTATTTCGTGCCCTACACGCTTTTCGGGGGCAAAACCATCATTTCCACCAATTCCAGTAGTGGGGGAAGCGTCTAGGGGAAGTCACTTCTTTATATATACCCTCGGGTGTCTTTAGAAAAGTCAAACCAAGTAAAAACCGGGTCAACAAAAGTCTTCTTCCCTTCCAGAACTCGAGTCGAGTTCCTTAGTGTGCATTTCAAACTCGACTCAAGAATCGAGGCAGATCTCGATTCTCTTCCCTCTTATCTCTCTCAATTCTTGACCAAATTCAAAAAATTTGTGGGGTTTTGTTCGTTTCTTCGTGCTCTTCGTTTCCATATCAAAAACCCCTAGTATCATGCCTCCAAGAAGAAGAGAAAGAGTGATTATCCGCGAGTGCGATTATTCTCGTCTTTTCGACGATAATCACTTAGGAAGCACTTTTGTAGAGATAATTCATGCCCGAGGCTGGGATGTACTCCTCGGCTCTAATTACGAGCCATTTGATCCTCAAATGGTTCGTCGATTTTACGAGTCAATGGAGTTGGCCGATGACGACGTGTACATCAACTGGGATTCGGCCCATCGCTGACTGGTCATGCCTGAGACTGTATCCGTTGTCATGGCGCTCGAGCTTGATGAGGCCCCCTGCAGCAGGAGGCCGCGCTGGTGACACCGGACATCATCGAGGTCGTCCTCGTTGATGACCAGGTACTTCACCGGTATAGCAGTCATCTTTCTATCAGTTGGCTCCGAGTCAACCAAGGCATGGTGGCACACTGGCTGACCACTAATGTCCTTGGGACGACGAGGACGAGCGAGCTGTTCTCGGAGGGAATTCATATCCTCCGCCTGTTTGAGGAGGACCTCCATGGCTACTGCATGGTCCGCAGTCTTTTCGCCACAATCACCGGGGCTCGACCCACTTCTGCTCCTCTTCCTAGCCTTGTGATGGGTATTCTGCGCTACTGGGAGGCGTCTCTTCTGCCTGCCTTTTCTCTGGAGTCGGTCATCCGACTCGAGGTCTCCAACCAGTGACTGTGTGCCTACAGACAGTTGTTGTGGGACCCTCAGGAGGAGGTGCCTATCCAGTACAGGCCTGGCGACCAGCGGGCGTTCTTTCAGCTCCATACCAATGAGGAGCGGTTCCAGCTTCTCTGGAGGGGTATGGGCGAGATTCTGACTGCAGTCGAGGACTTGCAACGTCGCTTCGATGAAGGCCAGGGGCAACCTCGTCGACGACGGGGTTGATTTTATTTCTGTTTATGAGCCATTGCAATTTGCTTTATATATTTTGATTTTGTTTTGTTTTAGTTATTGCACTCTTGTATTAAATTTTCAATCATTGTACTTTATTTCCGAATATTAATGAAAATGGTTGAAATTTTAAATTTTTTTGCAAAACTAGTCTTTTTCTGAAATTATTTAGCTATTCCTGGGCTTCATTGCAAAAATCTGGACTTGTGGAGTTATTTTGAAATTTTTTTGGTCCTAGGGACTTAAGTCCAAATATTTTAAAAAGAAAGGAGGTTAGGGTTTGATTTTTGGAAACCCTAAGGTTTTAGGCAATACTTGGAGTCCTTCTAGGGCTCAAACTCTTTATTTTTGGCCTATATATACCAAACCAAGGTTGGAGGACCGTCACTCAAAAAATCAGAAAAACCTTTCAAAACTTTTTTATTTTCTAAATTTGGCCCGAAATCGAGTCGAGTTCCTTATAGGCCATTTCAATCTCGAGTCGAGTTTGAACCTGGCAGCAGTTTTCTGAGCTTGTTTTGTGTGATTTCTTCTCGGTTTTCGCGCTAGTTTTTGGTGTTTTCTTCCTTCTTTTGCAATGGCTAATGTTCAGAATGGATTGTGGATGCCCGATGGCATAGATATCATCCCCGAGATGGATTTTTCGGGAATTATGAATAGTCCTTCTGGAGTTTCATTTAGGGATGGCATTTTTTACAAAGGTTGGGAAGGTTTTCTTTATGATTCTACTGATGTGTATTCCCCTTTCTATGGTAAGAGACTTTTACCTTATGTTACCCTTTGCCGACTTCTTCCCTTTGATGGTTTCCAAGTTCACATGCATGGTTCCCCGGTGGTTTTTAATGCTATTGCCGTTTCTATTGCCATGGGTAATCCTTTTGTCTTTCAACCGGTCGTGCCTTATGACAATTATGTTCGTGATAATCGTGTAGATATCATAGACAATTACCTTAATCACTTTGGCCCGTGTACCTTCTCATTCCATCCCGAAGGATACCCTAGTATTGCACCTACCACTTGCCTTCCTGCTAATGTAGCTACTACCGCCTTATGGGTTATGCAGAATTTTTTAGGTGCGAATAGATTGGAGTATGTCAATGATGTTACTATGCATGCTGTCTATGGCATTGTTAATGATTTTCGTGCTCTCTTGACATATCTTCTTGGATTGTGGATAGTATTCGGAATGTTTTCCAAACTGGTCAACTAATTCTCCCTACTGCGATATGTAAAATCATCCTTCGTACCTATCCTGATTGGAGGAACAAGTACAATGATTGGACCCACCTTATCCTTATGGATCCTACTCATCGTTTTATCAGGAGGAGTCGCCTATTCACTTGGGTGCCTACCACTGATTATGTAGAGTATCCAGATATGCATAGAAATGACAATTTTATGGATAGTGGTGGGGCGCCTTGGAATGTAATTAAAGAGGCATTAACTCTTTGGCGTGATAGGTTGGATGGTTTGCCAATAGAAGTTGTTTGAAACCAATAGTGTGAAGTAGGATTTTCTTTTCTGTTGAGTCAGTCCTTTATTTCAGTACATTTTATTTCAGTTGTGTCTTAGTATGGAATTCCTTGTAATCTCTATGTATGTGGAGATAATTTTGTTTGACAGGAATTTATAAAGCGAGTTGAATTTTTAGGACATTCATGGTAATATCTTTCTTATCTGTCATTCCTTTACTTAGTATGAGCCTTGAGGACAACGCAATCTTTTTGTTTGGGGGTGGGGAAGTATTACAATCCTTTTTGCAAATGATTTTCAAACTTCTTTATCCATACATGTGTAAGAATTCAAAATTTTTGAAAAATCCAAAAAAATCTTTGTTTCAAAGACATTTTCAAAAATAGGATAAGTACACCATCAATGATGAATATAATGGTTGAATTCTCTTCTTTTCAAGTTTAAGGACATTTATTGCTTCACCAAGTAGTTGAGTCTTATACTACATTTGCATGAGCATAAACATGACATTCATCTGCATTTATTACAGATTACATGTGCAAATACAACTACACCTTGAGAAACTTGAGGAATAAGTGAGGAGACTTAACCTAGTGAGCTTTTGAGCCCCGTCCTTTTCTTGGAGAGATATTACATCAATCTGGAGTCAAAAGACTCAACCTCTCAGTTTTGTCTGTTTTTAATCTCATATTCATTTTTATAGTTAGCCTTGAGATGACATCAAGTGGGTGTAATATAAACTTGGGTCTTGTAGCTTATTCAAGATGTGATCACCATATCAGTACTTAGAGATGATACAAAGACATTTAGATAAACCTTTACCTTAGCCTACCCTGATGATACTTTATCCCTTAGGTTGACTATTCTGAGTCTTTCTTGTTACTTAGCCTTTTTCTTGAGCCCATTATCCTTACTCAACTCCATTGTAGGAGTAAATACCCTTAGAATGTTTAGGTCCTTTACCCATTGTTTTTGGAACATGAGGATGATTGTTTATGTGGTTACAAGAAGAAAGGAGAAATACATAGAAATCTCCAAACTAGAGATGAACCAAATATTGAAAACCACAAAGTTTGAAGAAATTTCAGAAAAAGCCAGAATCTTCCAACCATATCAAATCCAAAAAGAAAGGAAGATTCCAAATTATTGACTAGAGCTTCATTGAAATTTTCCCAAAAGAAGATGAGAAACACTTCTTCCCAAAAGAAAAATTCCAAAAATTTCTTCATGTGCTGTTATTACAAATCACAAGTGTTGAAGGCCCGAATGTTCCAAAATATTTCACAAAAGCCTTTTCCATTTCTAGCCATGTCCTAAGCCAAGTTACAACCTATTACTGTCTTTTGTGGATCTAAGCTGATATGGTAGGATGTGGCGAGTAAGTAAGAAGGTGCTGAGGTGAAAAACCCGACATCTCAAGCAAGGCTAGGTTTTTCATTCTTCGAGACTAAGTTCATTCTATTACACTACTCTGTTCTTATTGATATATGTGAGATGATTGTCCATATTCTTTCCTCACATAGAGGTAAAATGATAAACACCATCTCCGAGGGACTTTATTTCTGAGTGTATGACTGTGAGGCAGAAGTCAAGGCGACCTTTCCAATGGTGACTTAAGACCCGTGGTAGCATGGGTACATGCCTGTCTTCAATGCATTTGAAACCGTTATGCTTGGTTTATATTTCCTATCTTATTCATGCATTTGTAGTTTGATATCTCATATGAACGGTTTTGCAATACTTATCCTTATCCTTGATATGACCATTTCTGAGGTAAATGGTAGAAATTCCTATTCTTTGGATTAGTCATTGTAGTAAGTTTAATTAATAAGACATATTCAATAGCATGCATAAGAGAATCCCGTTTTAATTAGGTGGAATAGCTGAGAGGAGACTACTTAATTATTATAGGTATTAATGATTAGTTGGAATAACCGTGAGGTAACTAATTGATTGTTATAGATTGAACATGAAGGAACAACATGTTATGTTTGCATGATTTAGTTTGTGGATACCAATTCTTCCCCCTTTGTCATCATTTATCTTCTTTTCATCTCTACCATATTCTTAAGTTAGGGTTTACTATTTATCATTGCCTATAGAAAGTAGAATCAATCTCCAATCTTATTATTGATTCCCTTGGTGTTCTTTAACCATTGTTTTCTATTGTGTCTGAGCTAAGATCTCCCCCTCTGAGGTGGGTACGACCCTTGCTTGTCTACTTTGATAACCAATTTATACAGGCACAAGAAGAAAAATTCAATATAAATTAATCTTTTGATTAGTGTAGCCAAAAACTATACTATCAATTACCGCAGGTTCTGTTGTGTATTTCGGCACTCACATGCATGACGCTGCTGGGATGGACACACTTTAGGCATGGTTCACCTCCTGTTTTTCGATAAAGCTCGTTGTTGATCAGTAGAAACCGTTTGGCTTGTTGGGAAATGCTTCGGGCTTGGGCTTTGTCTTCTGGGAGGGATCCGGTCTGTAAATAGAGGATGATTGGGTCCGTCGAAGACGTCCCCGAGAGTGTTGTTACCATTGTTAGGCTCTTTAGGTGGAGGAACAATTTTTGACGTTTTGACAAAATTATTATTCTAACATCCTCGTCACCCATTGTTGCGGCCAAGTATGCCAAGGCATCTGTGTGTATGTTCTCAGTACAATGCAAGTGAATGAGTCTTGGCGACTGAAAGCTTGCTAAAGTGTCTTGAAGGAGTTTGAGATAGGCGGACATGTTACCGATGAGCGCCCTATATCCTCCGTTAACTTGTTCGGCCACCAACTTGGAATTAGTGAAGATAGTGAGCTCTGTTACATGGAGTGTTTTGGCTAGCCGTAAACCAGAAAGCATAGCTTCATATTCAGCCTCCTTATTTGTAACGGGGAAACCCAACCTTTCTGCCAACTGTACAGGTGTATTTTCTGGAGTGAATAGGACCACACCTACGGCAAATCGGTCTCCGCTGGCGAAACCGTCTGTGAACAAGCGCCAGCCTGTGATACTTTTCCAGTCGTCTTGGGTCCTTTGGTTGTCGTTTTGTACGAGATCCGTGTCTATTGTGATGTGCGAAGACCAAGTCAGATCCTCGATGGGGAAATCGGCTAGGAAGTCAGCATAGACTTGGGATTTTTCCGCCTTCCGAGACTCGAACTGTATGTAGTACTTGATGAGAGTTATCAACCATTTTTCCATTCAGCCCGCCTTTTCAATTCGGAGTACGGCTTGCTTCAAAGGCAAATTTGTGACTACCGTCATTATGTAGGCTTCGAAGTACGGGCGAAGCCGTTGGGCTGAGAAGAACAGGGTTAGACCATATTTCTCAATTCGTGTATACAAGGAGATGCTTTTGCCCAACAACTGCAGGATTGGTCGACACTTATCGGTGGACCGAGAGATGAACCTTCCGAGTGCAGTGATACATCCTTGTAGGATCTGAATGTGTTTCTTCGTTGTTGGTGAAGGCATCTCTGCCAGTGCACAGATTTGGTCCTCGTTGACCTCGATGCCTCTTTTGGTGACGATGTAGCTGATGAATTTCCCGGAGGTTACACCGAAAGTGCATTTTTCTGGATTGAGTTTCATTTTGTATTGGCGGAGAATCTTGAAAGTCTTCTTTAGGTTTGTCAGATGGTGATTCTCCTCTTCCGATTTGACGAGCATGTCATCAATGTAAACCTCCACTGTGTTTTGCAACAATCCGTGAAACATGTATTTCACCAAGCGCTAGTAGGTAGCACCCGTGTTTTTGAGACCGAACGACATCTTTGTGTAACAAAATATCTTGTTGTCGGCAGAGAATGCTATTTTCGGTTGATCCGGTTCATACAGAGGAATCGGGTTGTACACTGAGTAGCCATCCATGAAGGATAAGAGGGAGAATCCCGCGGTTTGGTCTACCAATTCGTTGACTTTGGGCATGACATACATGTCTTTGGGGCATGCTTGATTGAGATTTGTGAAATCTATGCAAACACGGACCTTTCCGTTCTTTTTCATAACGGCGACAATGTTGGAGACCCACTCAAGGTATTGAACTTCTTTGATCAGTCCTGCTTCGGCCATCTTGTATACCTCGGCGAGGACGGCTGTTTGGAGAGTTGGCCGTATCGCCCGTATCTTCTGGACCACCGGGGTAGCATTGGTGCGTATATTGAGCTTGTGACAAGATATGTCGGGGGTCTATGCCTTCCATGTCTTCGATTGACCATGCGAATACATCTTGGTTCAGTTGCAGGAATTTTATTAACTGTTCACGGATCTCACTGTTTAAACATGTTCCGATGTTGGTGATGTGTGGCTCACCACCGTTGGATAGGTTGAAGGACTCTGTGGATTCCACAATTCTTGAATAAGGGATTGTGAGTTGTTGTCGGTCAACCTCTTTCTGTAGTTGCTATTGGGTAGAAGAACCCGGTGACTCGTCGCCCCCGGTGTCCTTCATCATTGCCGGACTGTTACAAAGTGTGCTGTATGTGACAACGCTTGATCACTACGGGATCTCATACTGACCGTCATCTGTTGGGAAACGTATTTTTTGATGAAAAGTGGACAGTACTGCCCTCATGGCATGGATCCAGTCTCTACCCAACAACACATTATTCTCCGACCCTGCTTCGACGACTACAAACCTAGACATGACTGTCTTTGTGTGTGCCGTTACCGGTAAGGTTATTTCTCCCAAGGGTCTGCTGGAGCCGCCGTTGAAACCGTATACATTTCTTTTAACAGGTGACAAATGGGTGGAGTTGAGTTTCAATCATCTGATGAAGTCCTCTTGTAAATAGAATCTCGACATTGCTCCCAAGGTCAACAAGGACCTTCATGACGTTCCAGTTACCGATTGTGAAGGTAATGACCAATGCATCATCATGTGGGGTTACTACACCGTCGAGATCTTCGTCAGAGAAGAAGATTGGTTCAGACTGGTGAACTTTGTTTCCATTGCGCACAACTGGGGTGGCAATTGGTGACTCTAATGTTTTTGGCCCGTTGTTGACCTGATGAACTATTCTGATCTTTTTGCACGACTCATTCTTCGATGGGCAAGTGCCCTCAAGTATCATGTTGACAGTGCCTAGTACAGGTGGCTGAGCTCTCGGGGCATCGAGTTTCTGTTCGATTTCGAACTCTTTCAGAATACCCTGCTTGTGCAGCTTGTTCAAGAATTTCATGAAGGCGCATCATTCTTCAATTGGGTGACTGTACTCACGGTGAGAATCACAAAATGGCTTGCCGTCAATTCTTGTGCATCTCGTTGGGGGGAGCTCAAAGTACCTCCTATCTCGTATGGCCCGAAAGACTTCGTGGATGGAGATCTTGAAAGGTGGAAGCTTCCGCAGGGGTGACGATCGCCTTGGTGGGAGTGACGTCTGGAGATCTCTTATCCTCTCGGCGTGGTTTCTTCTCGTCGGGGCGCTTGTCTGGAGATCTCTTATCCCTTGGGTGGGCGGATTTTTCAGCACCAGGATTTCCTCTTGTGTCGGAGGCTAAGTTCGCTGTCGGCTTTGGTGTTCGCGGCTGCATTCTGGCCAAGTTATCTTCTACCTTGATGTTCTTGTCAACTCTGTTGTAAAGATCCGTCAAGGTCTCTAGCTGTTTGGAAATTATGTCGTTGTAGTCCACGGTGTCTGGTCGCAAGCCTTTGCTAAAGGCGACTATTGCTGCTTTCTCGTTCACCCCGTCCGTGCGTAAGACTTTGGTTCTGAACCGTGTTGTAAACTGTTTAAGGACTCGTGGTCACCTTGTCGGAGGTCAAAGAGTGTTGAAATATCTGCCACTTCTCGCCTCTGGTGTCGGTATTGAGAGAGGAAAGCTTTCTCTAGGTCATGAAAGTTGTAAATGCTCTGAGCCTTTAAGGAATGGAACTATTCCATAGCGCTTACACCGAGGCTGCTTGGGAATAGACGGCACCGCATGCCATCTTATTGCCCGCCTTCCAAAACTGCCAGTTGATTTTTGAAGCGACGAAGGTGATCAACGGGGTCTGTGTTACTGTCATAGACCTCGAACTTCGGAGGTACAAACTTTCTACGAAAGTCAAAATCGTAGCACTGGGGATGCAACGATCGCTTTTCCAACTTCTGGAGGTTGTCAGCGATTATTGTTTTTTCCTTTGCGTTGAGCTTGTCTTGAAGCTGTCTTATCATTGCGAGCATGGCCGCTCGGCCGCCTTATCGGGTTAGTCAGGGTCTTGAAACTGTCTTGAAGGTACCTTATCGTGGCAGACTCGCCGTGGAAGTTGGTCTCTTGTGACAGGTTGCTCTAATCCTGCTGGTGCTTGATAACGCTGGGAGTTATCATGAGGCTCTAACGGTGGTGGAGGTGGGAGTACTGGGTTGGTACCGTTGGGTGGTGCTGAATTGGCACCGTTGGGTGGTGCGGGATTTCTGTCATCATGAACTCCGTTGGAGTGCTGATTGTCTTCTAATATTAGGTTGATTGTTGCGGAAGGTACAAGGATGTTGATTTGTTGGAGCTGAATTGCCTCCCTTTCTCTGGCGTTCTTTAGAGCTTGCTCTAGTGCCAAGTTTCTTGTGACATTCAGGAGCCGTGCATTTTCTTGTGCTTGAATGAACTCTTGCTGCTGGAAGTGATCATTCGCGGTCTGTAACTGTCCGTTGTGTTCCTCGAGGTGTTGGATCTGTTGCTGCATTGCTTGTAGCTCCTGGGCACGGGTCAGTGTGCCATGAGTCGTTGTTCCGGCCATTGCTGTTGTGGAGATGCTTGCGGATAGTTCAAGGATTTATCTAGCGTCAATTATGTAGTCCCTTTTCTATTGGAACCTGTACTTTCGTGGAACGCGTGGAGAAGTTGGAGCTTCGCCGGGAAACCAGCACAGAAGAGAAAACCACCGGTGTTTGGACCGGTGTTGACACTCCGAAGTAGAGTATGTGAAGTGGAGGAGTTGAAGTGATTGATGGGACAAGAGAGCGTACCTAATGATTGGTGATATCTCCTATTTATAGGTGATTGGTCGGCATGTGCGGCACCGTTGGATTGTGTTCCCAATGTACGGCTGGAGATGTTGGACACGTGGGTGGCGTTAGAGCCTAGTGTTCTCCGCACTTGTTTGACACTTAGTCAAACAGTGGATGACAGCTGGCCTCGTGCCTCTCACATGTCCGTTGGTTTTGTCTTGTCCGTGGATCTAGTGATCTTGGGTTCATTTTAAGCTATTGCTTTCGCCTAGGTTCCACCGAAGATTATCGTTCGAGATATGGTACTTATACTTACTGCATCTTACTTGATGCCCTTGCCTTTGTTGCAATGAGCAAGCATTGTACTTCAGTGTGCCAAAAACCAGCCCTATTATAGCCAGCCAACCTAAGTAATGAGCACCATACGCTATTAGCATAAGTGCATCCATAAAACAAGTGTTCTTTAGTCTCAATATGCTGCCAACAAAGTACACATATATCTGAATTGACCACTCCATATTATTTTAATCTGTGCAAAGTCTTGAGTCCTTCTCTCGTAGCTAACCAATTGATCAAAGAATGTCTGAGTATTTTGTTTGAAAACCAAATCAGTTTGGACAATGTAACAGGTACCTCGGCTTTTCGAAGGCTCTCATAAGTGTCCCTAAGGTTATATTGGCCATTAAGAGAGGTAGCCTACACAACCCTACATCGTCTTCTCCAATTTCTACCTCATGTAGTCTGTGTGCTATTTCAACAATATGGACCCTAATATGTTAGGGAACATGCCAGTGTCCATCATCAATCAAAGTAGATACATGTGTATTAATAGATAAAGTAGATCGAATTGTATGTCAGAACCTAAGGAAATGAATTATGAAGAATTCCATTTGGATGCCATGGATCATTCCAGAAACTGGTTGCATGCCCATTACCAATCAATCAAGTTTTGCACCATATTAACTTCAAGTCCTGTGCAATTCTTGAATGTCTCAAGTGTCTTGTTTAAGCTTCTAGCTGTACCACGGTCTCCATTCATGAATGCAATTAAGTCATCCACAAAAGATAAATGAGTAATATTCATAGGGTCTTTTACATTTATGGTGCAGCTTGAACTCTCCAACTCCAACACTCTGCTCCATGAGATTTGTGAAGAAGTCCATGAAAATAAGTAAGGAGACATAGGATCGCCTTGTCGTATTTCCCTTTTCAATAGGGAGCACCATTAACCATGATTGAATACATAAGAGATGTAACACAAGCCATGATCCACTTAATGAATTGTTCTGCTGGAACCCCAATTTTGTTTAGTACAAACTCTATAGCTTCCCATCTAACAGAATAATAAGCTTTCTTCAAGTCAATCTTAGCAACACAGATAAGTGTTTTGGCAGCGTCTGTAAACGTTGCAAATACTGTAAAATACGTTGCATGTAGCCTATTAGCAACGGAAAAATGGCGTTGCACGTCCGTTGCATTTGATCGAGTGACAAATACTTATTCGCAACGTTTAAAAGCGTTGCAACTGGTTACAATAATTGCAACGAAATAAAGCGTTGCTAATACGATATATACGTTGCAGTTATTATTTTTTATCTTCTAATTTTTTTAATTAAAAAAATTATTTTTAAATTTTCAAAAATATACTTGCAACGCTTTAAATGTTGCAAGTTGTAGTGTTGCCATTATACATTAGATTATATAACGTTGCAAGTACTCATGTACTAGCAACGCTCTCAAACGTTGTAATTGAGTAAACGTAGTTGCAACGATAGTTATGGCGTTGCAAGTATACATATACTAGCAACGGTTTATAACGTTGCAGTAGAGTAAACCTAGTTGCAAGGATAGTTATGGCGTTGCAAGTGTACATATACTAGCAACGCTTTATAACATTGCAATTACATAAACTTAGTTGCAACAATATTCGAAGCGTTGCAAATATTAACTTAATTATAACATCTCTTGCATGTTGCAAATAATAGTTTAGTTGAGTTTAAATTAACAACAATTATAATCGTTACAACTATTATCCCTTTTGCAACGTTTGTATTCGTTGCAATCTTTCAAAATATCCTTTTTTAATTTGCAACGCTTATTATTTTTTTCTCTCTCTCGTTGCTAGTAGAGATCCTTCTCATAATTGCTAATGAAAAATAAAACAATTCATAAAAAAAAATTTGCTTAAATTAAAAGCAATTCAGAAAAATTAATATCCCTTGAATTACAGCATTCATTTAATTGTAAAATATTGACCAACAACTTCTAAGAATTACTAATCAAAATCCGTATCCACATAAACTAATAATATCCACATGCATTTTCACTAAAAACAAAAAAAAAGATAATAATCTTGTGATCTTCAAAGGTCTTCAATCTCATAGCTAGTCATCCGAAACCATTCGATTCGCAAGCTAAATACCACCCATAGTTCTTTTATCTGCAATTTGAAAATGCACATTGATTATTTCCAACATACATGTGTTTTGAGTATTTCAATATTATCTAGAAGAAGAATAAAAAATAAATATAGACTTGAGAGAAGATAAATTCCGAATTATAATACTTGAGAGAAAATATATAAGTTCCATGTGGAACACATTATCTACACATTTTATAAGTAGCATATATTATATAAATAAAAAGTCTTACCAGGAAGATTCACCAATGAAGAACGATTGAAAAGCTGGATTACTAGCTAAATCTGCTAGAAATGCCTCTGTTTTAGCCTGTCGAGCATTCAGCATCTGAAGTTATGTAGAGAGCTGCTTCTCGGTTTCTTCTGCGTTTCGCTTATACTCTTCCAAAGCTATATTATTGGAGTTGTATGTTGCAGATTGTGATGTTGATATAAACCCATTTCCAAGTCCCCGGACGTAATTGAAACCGGCATGAAGTGGTTTGACATCAATTTTGTGACAAAGTGTCTTTGGTTATCTCGCCTTGAGTTCATTGTTAGGAAAATCAAGATGTACGCATGGTCGTCCCGTGTCCTTCGTGTTTCTTGGTTATGTCTAGGAAAGTTATTGGGTACTGGACGTACGTACCGAGTTAGGACGTACGTACGTCCACTGAGGCAGCAAACATCTTTTGGTTAGGACGTACGTACGCAGTTAGGACGTTCGTACGTCCAAGTAAGCAGCAGACTTGTTTCGTGTGGAGACGTACGTACCGAGTTAGAGCGTTCGTACGTCATGGTAGGCAGCAGGCTTATTTTTGTGTGGCGACGTTCGAACGTCATATCGACGTACGAACGTCCAAAGTCGGTTTGCTTTATTTCGGCCCATTTTCCTTGGTTTCCAACCCTAAGTATAAATAGGGTTTCTCTTCCAAAGAACAAGTTAGTTCTTTGGCCATCCATTCTTCTTCTAGTTCATGTGTTTTGGTTAGGTTTTTGATATTGAAAGTGTTTGTGGCTATTGAACTCAATTCCCTTTCTTCCCCCTTTTCTCAATTCATATCTTTGTGATCTTCAAGAGTTATTGTGAATTCGGCTTCGAGTCTTCTTGTGTGTTCATCAAGAAGTCGAGTGTCTTGTGCGTACATCAAGGTGCTCTGGTGAAGTCAAGGTGTTAGAGATAACCAGGAGTATCAACTCGCAGTGAGTGCAGGTAGTTGATAGGTTTGTACATCTCTTTTCACCTAGTGGATTATTTTGTTGTCGCGAGGACAACCGTGGACGTTTCCCTGTTTGGGTTTTACCACGTTAAAAATCTCTGTGTGTTATTTACTTTCTGCGTATTGTTTGATTGCTTGTTTGAATTTACATTTGTTATACTAGCACTATTTGTAGTTTCTCAATTGGTATCAGTCGCTGGGGGCTGGTTAAGGAGCGTAAAGGCTCACGCTAACGATCAATAGTGCTTTATGGAACCTCACAAGGTTGCTACTTCAAGTCTTCCTCCACAATTCAGTGGAAAAGACTTTGGTCATTGGAAAGTACGGATGCGAGCTTATCTCCAAGCCTTAGGAGAAGAAGTCTGGCTTTCTGTTGTCGCAGGGTGGAAAGAACCTCTGACTACTACAGGTACTGGTGATACTGCTGTTACATCACTGACGCCACGTGAAAAGTGGACGCCTGAACAGAAGTTGTTGGCAAATTATAACAACAAGGCACTCAATGCTATTTTCATGGCATTAAATGCTAGTGAGTTTCGTCGGGTGCAAGGCTGTGAAGAGGCTAAAGATGCATGGAACAGGCTTATCTGTACACATGAAGGTGACGAAACAGTCAAAGAAAGTAAGCTGGAACTGTTAACATCTCAGTTTGAGAATCTACGGATGGATAATTCTGAGACCTTTGATGATTTCTTTATTCGTCTCCAAGACATCATAAACTGCAGTGCGGCTATTGGTCATGCATATACTGACACACAAGTGGTACGTAAGATATTGCGTGTTTTGCCTCCTCGGTTTCGTTCACGTAAGGATGCCATCACTGAGAGTAATGTGATTAAGAACATGTCCATCGAGACACTTGCTGGGAAACTAAGGACATGTGAGATGGAACAGGCTTTGAAAGAACCTTTGAAGAACAAATCTGTAGCATTCAAAGCTACATCGTCTAAAGAACCTTCCACAGGACCTTCTGATGATGAAGAACAGGATGTGGATGATAACTATGCGTTTCTGTCACGTAGCTTTCAGAAGATTCTGAAATATCAACAGAATCGAGACCCTCGAAAGCGATTTCCTGATTCCTCAAATGCTCCTAGGAGTCGTGGTTTTGAGCGGTTCTCTGTGGATGGGAGAAGAGCTCGAGTTGATCGTAAAGATGTCCAATGTTACAAGTGTCGTGAATATGGACACTTTGCAAATGAATGTGACAAGAAGGTGGATCGCAAACCTGGTGATAATTCCAAAGCGAACCTCACAGTAACATGGGATGATTCAGATGAAGATGATGATGGGAATCTCTCAAATGTTGTCTCCAATTATGTGGTCTTCAGTGCATCCCTGGATGAACATCCAGGAGGTATTGTATCCTCTTCTGCTGATGTTAATGTTTCTGATTCTGGTGTTCATGCTACTACTAGTGAATTATGTGATATGTATAAGTTTTCCATGCAACAAGTAAAGTTGCTTGAAAAAACTAACACCGTCTTGCAGGATCAGGTAGATAGTCTTGGACAGGATATATGCAATCTTACAGGTGATTCCAACATGTTGAAGGAAGAATTTGTGAAGGAAAAGGAGGATTTCCAAATGCGTATTGTCACTCTGGAAAAACTGAATAATGATCTGGAGACACGGTATCGATCCCTTGTATTGGAGCATGAGAAAGTAAAAGCTGAGTTGTTTGCTGCTAACAAACAATTGGTTGGGTTTGGTAAAGCAAGTCCTAACCTAAACTCTCTGTTGGGAATTGGTAAATCCCATTCAGATAAATCTGGTTTAGGTTATGACACATCTGTTCCTCTTTCTACTGCTAGCACTTCCCCCACTACCTTTGTGCGACCAACAAGTGTCGCTCTTCCTGCTCCTGTGCAGGTGTCTAGTGTGGTATCACCACCCAAGGTTACTCATGTAAAGTATGTTCGGAAAAAGAATTTTAGACACAAAGGCTTTAAATGTCTAACATGTGGTCGCATGGGTCACACCTCTGCTTTTTGTTGGTATAATTTGTATCCTGCTCATCATCCTTCGTTTGCAGGTAATTCATATTGGAACAAGTCTTCTACCTTCTCCATGCAGGCTCCATACATGTGGAATGGCTATGCTCCGTGGGGTTTACCCAGAACCTCTCCTTATGGAAATCGTCCTCAACCAACACCCATGCCTACTCCACCACCACATTTCTGGGATAGGAGTATGGATGCATCCAGGAAAATAGTATCTCACATGGCTCGTTTGGTTGAACCAATGCCTTTATCATGGTATCTTGACAGCGGTTGTTCGCGCCATATGACAGGTGATAAGACTCTGATTGATAATCTGACTCTTGGTTATGGAGGTAAGGTTAGGTTTGGTAATGGTAAAATGCTTCCGGTTGAAGGTAAAGGTAACTTTTCTGAGGTTGGATCGCTCAATAGTCATGAGCTTCTTTTTGTTAAGGGTCTTAAGTCCAATCTATTGAGTATTAGTCAGTTATGTGATGCTAAATTTAAGGTTGTGTTTGAGGATAATAGGTGTGATGTTTTTGATTCCAATCATATCTTGGTGTTAACTGGTAGTCGCTCATCTGATAACTGCTTCATTGTCACTACACCTCTTCCGCATTTATATACCTAATGTGTTCATTGGAACTGTCTGTGTGTTAGGATGTTTAGGTTTGGTCATTTATTATTGTTGTTGGTTTTGAGGACATACTACATTCTCTATTGTGTGGATTCCATTTTACAGATGTTTCTAGTTTGGCGTCCTCAACTGTTTTTGTGTCATGCATAGTTGTAGGGTTACATTATACTCTCTTCGTATTGGTAGTTTCTTGCATGATGCATTTACGTGTGGTTGGCTTGTCTTTTTCAATATCTGTATAACTCCAGTTTTCTATGGTTACTTTTCATGATCGTTGTTTTTCTTTTATATTTACTCACCTTTTGTAAGTGGTCAATTACTCACAAAATCCCCAGCCATTTGAATGTCTTGAGAGCATACTCATTTGGCTAAGAACCCGTTGGGGCTGTGAGGGTCATGCTCTGACGGATGCACTCAGGAGATGTTAGTTCTTGTGTTGCACGTTATCATGGTATTGCACTTCTTGAGTGTGCTTTGCCGAAAAGATGTAGGCTACACCCTACCCTCGTGTTCTGGTAAAAGATGGAGATACTTTATACTCCCACACGGGAATGGCATTTTTTTTAACAAAAAAAAAAAAAAAAAAAAAAAAAAAGGAATGTTAAGTGTCTGTCACACTTGTCTAGTTGGAAGACAAGAAGAATACCAGTTTTTCTGTGTTTACTTGCAAAAGACTTTCAAGGTATTCAATGATCATTTTTTTTAGTTTGTTTCCGGAGGTTGGTATTGGTCTATCAGGTTCTTCTACATGCTTGCATCATTCTAGTAAGTACCATGTCATGGTGTATGATGTCGTTCTTCGATTTTGCATTGTCTTGAGGTTGAGGGTTGTTTATACTGTATTCGGCTGTAATTGGAATCCTTATGATAAGTAGAAGTGTTTTCGTGTGATGTCTCTCAATTTTGTTCTTGGTAGTTCTTTGGGTTATTATCTGACTGGTTGGGTGGTTCTTCATTTTTTTATATATATATATATATATTTTCACAAAAAAAAAAAAAAAAAAAAAAAAGGTTCGTACGAACGCTTTCATGACGTTCGTACGTTTAGGTGGGCAGATCTTTTTTAAACGTACGAACGCTTCTAGTACGTACGAATGTGATCTTAGTCAGATGTTTAGTTTTTGGGTCCCGACGTTCAACATTTTCAGAACGTACGAACGTCCGTCATACAGTCCGGCCCATTTGTGTTTAAATTCAAATTTTTTGAACCAAAGGCTTACTGTTACATCAAATCGTGCTGTGTTTCCCTCTCGCACGAACATAAGGGAGTTTCTCTTGTTCTTCCCCTTCCCTTCTCTCTCGACTGCCTTTCGTCGACCTTATTCTTGCTATTTTTCTCTGTGCTTGTTGTTGTTCTTCCTTAGTGTGACTTGTTGTTGTTCTCCGTCCTATAAGTAAGTTTTTTTTGCAAACTCCTTGGTTCCTCTCTATCTATGATGTCTTGTCAAGTGATGGTTATTTTTCCCTTGTTATGGTTGTGCACGTTTATGGGTTCTTTGGGCATATGTTATATCATGTTGTTTTGCTTATGTGGTTGGTGTTCATTTCTTTACTTGAAATTTGTGGATGGTTTGTTTCTCTCAATGTCTTGTTCCTTCCTCTCTTATTGTTTATGGTTAGATTTGTGTTTAGGGTGCTCACCATTGCTACCTTGTTGTCAATCGCATGTATCAAGGTTATGCACATCAAGTGTTTGTTGAAATGCCTCAATGATTTTTTTTCTTGGTTTTTCTGTCAATTCTCTTACATTTTTTGATTTGTGCTTGTGTAGACAATGGCTTCTAAGCGCGCACGCACTACTCCCATCTCCACGGCATCCGCGTCTAAGGGTGCATCATCTTCTCGCGCTCCACGGGGTCGAAGCTCCACTCCGGCCTTGTCGCCTCCTCCCACATCTCTTGGTGCTCATCCTCGGGCAAAAGCTATTGTTCCTGAGCGATTCTTTGACTTGGCAGACATCGCTGCTACCCATCTTCATCTCTCTGAGGTCATGTACACTCGAATGCTTCAGATCGATGCAGCTAAGGGTACTCTTCCTTTCCCTAGCTTTATAATGACTATACTCAAGCACTTGGGTTTTCAGGGACAGTATATGGGGGTGAGACCTCCAAGGTTTGTTGGCCATGATTGGGTCAACGCCATCAAGAAGGGCTGTCAGTCTAGAAAGTTGGCCTTTGAGTCCGTGGGTGCGCGTCTGACGCATCACCTCATTTGGGGAGGCAGGGCTCTTGTTCGCCATGATGATTTTGATCGGGCTTTGACCTCTGGACGCCCCATCTCAGCCTCTGCTAGGGGCAATCGGGCTGTTGCAGCAATTGATGCTCGGGTTTCCTCTCTCCGACGTCGTCAGGATCATATGGATGCTCGGTTAGATCGTTTTGGGGTCATTCTCTCTCGTCATGATGTCATGATCAGTGATATTCATGCGATGAACGTTGCTCAGATGCGTCATCTACAGCTGGACTTCACTCCCACAGACTTGCCTCCGTTTCCGGAAGAGGTGCCTCCAGTTCCAGGTGAGAGTGATGGTGATGACTCAGAGAGTGAGGACGAGGGTGATGGTGAACACAGTGATGGTGCCTCGGAGTCCGAGTAGTTGGTTTTCTGGCTTACTCTCCACCTTTTTGTACTTAACTTTGCTCTTTTGCTATATCGGTTTGTTTCTATTTTTTTGGGGTATTGAGCATGTTATTGGATATTGCTATTTTAATATTAGTTCAAGTTTGTTTCTTTGTTTTGCAGTAAATTTCTGTTTTTTAGGTAATGGACCTCTCTTATTGGGCCCATGTTAGGTTTACTCTTGTTTTTTTTTCTATATATAGGGGAGTCTTCTCCTCTTTCACTCCTATTGTGTCTTCTTACCTCTTGCTAGTTCTCTCTTTATTCTTCAGACTTTTCTATGGCAGAATATGAACTTCATGGAATTTTTGTTCCGACTGTTGGTTATGTGTCGTTTATGGTGATGGAGTACAAAAACAATGCTAAGGTTTGTCGTTTATGTCGCGTTCCCCAGGGGTATGACTATATTCATCGACCTTATCTTAATCCTTGTTTGGTTCGTGTCAATCATTGGGAGAGATTACCGAAACATCTTCAAAATCACATCTTGGAGTTGGTTGGTTATCCGAAGGTTCCAGGACTTGCTGCTCCACTTACCTGAAACCGGCACGAAGTTGTTTGACATCAATTTTGTGACAAAGTGTCCTTGGTTATTTCGCCTTGAGTTCATTGTTAAGAAAACCTAGTTGTACGCACATCGTCCCGCGTCCTTGTCTTCGCGTCGTGTGTCATTAGTGTGTTTTCTGGTTCAGGACGTACGTACTGCTTAAGGACGTACGTACGTATCGTATGTCAGCAAGTTAGTTTGAATTCTGGACGTACGTACCTTTACAGGACGTTCGTACGTCGCAACAGGCAGCAGACATATTTTCGTTTGGAGACGTACGAACGTCATATCGACGTACGTACGTCCAAAGTGGGCTTTTACTATTTCGGCCCATTTTCGATGGTTTTCCAACCCTATGTATAAATAGGGTTTCTCTTCCAAAGAACCAGTCAGTTCTTTGGCCGTCCAATTCACCTCTTGTTTCTTGGAGTTTGTTTAGGTTTTGGTTTAGGTTGTTTTGGTGATTGAACTCATCTTCTTCTTCCCCATTCATCTTCTCCTTCATTATTGAATAGTGATTTAGCTTCGAGTCTTCTTGTGTGTTCATCAAGAAGTCGAGTTTCCTTGTGTGTTCATCAAGGAACTCTGGTGTAAGCTTGTTTCATAGTTCGGCTTCGAGTCTTCTTGTGTGTTCATCAAGAAGTCGAGTGTCTTGTGCGTACATCAAGGTGCTCTGGTGAAGTCAAGGTGTTAGAGATAACCAGGAGTATCAACTCGCAGTGAGTGCAGGTAGTTGATAGGTTTGTACATCTCTTTTCATCTAGTGGATTTATTTGTTGTCGCGAGGACAACCGTGGACGTTTCCCATATTGGGTTTTACCACGTTAAAAATTTCTGTGTTATTTACTTTCTGCAGATTGTTTGATTTGTTTGAATATTGAACTGTTAGATTAGCACTATTTGTTTTTCTCATTACCGACTGTGGGTTGGACAGCAGAATTAAGGAGTTGTTTTGTAAGAGTGAATGGCTGGAGGATTATGATGATCATGTGATTGCTCGGTGGAATAGGCCTTCGGCTCGTGCGGAAGCTTACTTCCCCAAGCTTCCTCTAGGTCACTGGGAACGGGTTTTTCGAATTCGTTAACTCAAGCCTTATGTTTTTGTCGTTTTGTCTTTTCTGTTATGGATTCCTATGTTTGGTTATTAGTTGGTTTCCTGAACTTTTAACAGTTGGGCTAGGTTTATCTTTTTATCTGTTTTTGTCTTCATTGTTTGGTATTAATTTCTTTTTCTTGGTTATTTGTTTATTGTTGTTATTTTATCGTTTCTTTTGTTGGTTGGTTATTTTGTTCACTTGTTGTGACAAAAAGGGGGAGATTTATGACTCTAATTACTAACAATCGTCTTCTTGTTGTTAGGTTATTTTTGGGTCATGTTTCAGGTATGCTACACGTACGGGGGAGTGAACGTGTTGATGATTTTAGACGTTATATTGTTATGGGGGAGCTCGAGTGTCAAAAATATTTTGGAGCTCATGAAGTATGGGGGAGTTGCTCGAAGGAACTTCTGTTGAATCCTTGATTGCTTCGGAAATTCCTAGTTGCTTCCGTTTGGTCTCTGATGGTTAAAGCATCTTGTTAAAGCTGGATAACAAGAATTAGTGACTTGTTATGTGGCTCTATCTTGAGTGATTTTGTAGGCATGTTTTATAAATGCCATGGTTTGGGCTTGTAACCACGTTTTATAAGTGCTATTAGAGTCATAGGTTTTTGTCACAAAATCAATGTCAAAGGGGGAGATTGAAACCGGCATGAAGTGGTTTGACATCAATTTTGTGACAAAGTGTCTTTGGTTATCTCGCCTTGAGTTCATTGTTAGGAAAATCAAGATGTACGCATGGTCGTCTCGTGTCCTTCGTGTTTCTTGGTTATGTCTAGGAAAGTTATTGGGTACTGGACGTACGTACCGAGTTAGGACGTACGTACGTCCACTGAGGCAGCAAACATCTTTTGGTCAGGACGTACGTACGCAGTTAGGACGTTCGTACGTCCAAGTAGGCAGCAGACTTGTTTCGTGTGGAGACGTACGAACCGAGTTAGAGCGTTCGTACGTCATGGTAGGCAGCAGGCTTATTTTTGTGTGGCGACGTTCGAACGTCATATCGACGTACGAACGTCCAAAGTCGGTTTGCTTTATTTCGGCCCATTTTCCTTGGTTTCCAACCCTAAGTATAAATAGGGTTTCTCTTCCAAAGAACAAGTTAGTTCTTTGGCCGTCCATTCTTCTTCTAGTTCATGTATTTTGGTTAGGTTTTTGATATTGAAAATGTTTGTGGCTATTGAACTCAATTCCCTTTCTTCCCCCTTTTCTCAATTCATATCTTTGTGATCTTCAAGAGTTATTGTGAATTCGGCTTCGAGTCTTCTTGTGTGTTCATCAAGAAGTCGAGTGTCTTGTGCGTACATCAAGGTGCTCTGGTGAAGTCAAGGTGTTAGAGATAACCAGGAGTATCAACTCGCAGTGAGTGCAGGTAGTTGATAGGTTTGTACATCTCTTTTCATCTAGTGGATTATTTTGTTGTCGCGAGGACAACCGTGGACGTTTCTCTGTTTGGGTTTTACCACGTTAAAAATCTCTGTGTGTTATTTACTTTCTGCGTATTGTTTGATTGCTTGTTTGAATTTACATTTGTTATACTAGCACTATTTGTAGTTTCTCAGTAATTACGTCTCTTCCCTAATACCTCAACACATATTTCATCCTCGGTCATTCGATTAGCCTCTTCTGCTAGAGGTGTATTTTTAAGTTTCAACATTTCATCCTATAATAAAATGCATTCTCATAATTATTAACAATAATAATATCATCCAAATAAAAATTTACAAACAAAAATTAGAAGACATACATAGATTTTTTGTGCGAGATGAGAAGTCCAGCCCATAGTTTCATTATAATGCATCCGACGGTAGAACTCAATCCTGCCCTCTTGGTGGTTGGTATCTTCAGGTATGTCTACATCACCCATAGCCTCACATGCAGCAGCACGCTTCAAAATGTAAGTGCATATATGTTAACAGTGGATTGAAGTTAATCTAAAATTTGAGAACGCCATAATATCAAAATCTAAAATTATTGATATAATTATCCATCTATGGCTCAACAGCAGGTAATTGCAGCTCTGCAGAATGGTCGAGATGTGGTTGTACAAGAATCTGATCCAGGAAAGGTAGCAACAATCTGCTTAGGGATTTTGCAGTTGCTTGATTGTGCAGATCATCAACTGCAAGCCTTAGTACTTTCACATAAACAAAGCTACAGGGACAAGTTTGGAGATATGTTGAGCCTAAATTGAAACAACCACCTTTTTTTTTAATTCTAAAAGGGGCTGGAGTTGTCGCTTACAGGCATAAAAGAGCATCAGGTCGTTAGTTTTAAGTTTGGATTTCTGAGGTTTGACGCACTAATAAAGGTGTTTCAATATTATAGTCAAAAGGGGAGTGTCGTTTTTGTTGAGCATTTCGAAAGGAATGATCATCTAGCTAGGGAATTCCTAAGCAGAGATTATCTCCAGGGGTGGAAAATCCTTAACACCAGCAAGGAAATGAACCAGATTCTGCAGATCAATCTTGCTTACCTCCTTTGCTATGAAAATATATGGTTTATATAATAGTTTATGAATGTCAAGATTACACAATAAAATTCTGCAGATCAATCTTGCTTACCTCCTTCGCTTTTTCTTTTTCTTCTTCATAATAAACAGCAAACGATTTCGCACCACCGCGATGGTCGATCACTTTTCTTTTCCTACTAGCAAAATTCTTCTCGCTTAATTTCTGTCATCCACAAGAGCAATAGACCATCCAAATCATTCAACAAAAAATTAGCCATTGAACGTAACAAGCCACAATGAAATACATGTGAGACTGAAAATAGCCATTAAACAAGCCAATGTATAAATGAAAAGTAATACTTTACTAATTTCTGTTTGAGATAGAAGTATGTTATCTTGTATATATGATAAGTCCTCAAAAATGTATATTTATTCCCCGAATAACACCTTGTTTGCATAGCACTTAGCTTATATTATTGTGTTATATCTATTGATTAGTGCTTTCTTATCATTTGTCTAGGTTTCATGAGCCAAAATGTGAATATTGTGTTAAAGCCCGCCAAAAGCCAAGAAAAACCATTAAAATGATGCTATTTGCACAAGGATGAAGAATTGATACTTGCACCCGTAGAGTTACTGAGGGCACCCTGTGGACTGGTCTTACGGACTTGACTTTAAGTCCAAGATGGGTGGCCCAAATCCCAGCTCAATCCGAGTTATAATGAAGTCCACAAGTCAGAAAATCTATTGAAGTCTTTATTAAGGCCCAATCTTAAAAAAACTCTACATGAAGATCTAGAAGTCTGATTTGTGCCCAACAGCTGTCTATCTGAGGGTCTTGGTCCAAGCTATAACTTAGGCCCAAGAGAATTAGATTTTGACGAAACCTTGCTGCTTCTAGAAGGCATACAGCAGCAGCCACGAATTTGACTTAACTTGGAGAGTGACCTAACTTGGAGAGAAGTTTAATTTGTGAGCAAGTAATATGCCTTTTATTCTCTATATAAAGAGAAGTAGTAGCTAGGGTTTAGTTTAGTTCATCTTTTCTCTTGAACTCAAAGTTCTTTCTCTTGTATAGAACTGATCTTCTTATTCTCAATAATAATCCATTCTCTTTTCCATTATGATGTTGTGTTATTTATTTACTTATTCAATGGTGTCATTATCAAAGATGAGTAGCTAAATTCTCTTTAGGGGGAATGGTTGAAGGACTCTAGATGATGCAAAAGCACCATGTTTATTCTTAATGTTCATTGTGATTCAAAGTACTTAATGCTTGTTTATTTCTACTTTGCGACATGAAGTAAGCATGATTATTTATATGTTATTGATATCCATGTTATATAATGCTATTGTTAGAGTATAGGAAGATCTAGCTATAATGGTTGTATTAGATTTGATTAGAGGTATGTGATGGAATAGCTGAGAGGTGACTATCATATATGTAGAATCAATCTTTTTTATTGGACCCCTTTTGTAATTAAATTGAATAACTGAGAGGTGACGGTTTGATTATGAATTAATATATTGAGTTAATTAAATTGAATAGCTGAGAGGTCACGGTTTGATTAATAAAGCATATTCAATACCATGTATAAGAGAATCCCGTTTTAATTGAGTGGAATAGCTAAGAGGCGACTACTTGATTATTATAGGCATTAATGATCGATTGGAATAGCTGAGAGGTGACTAATTGATTGTTATAGATTGAACATGAATGAATGTCATGTATATTTGCATTGTTTAGTTTGTGGATACCAACTCTTCCCATTATTCAGCATAAGATCTTCTCTACATCACTATCCATCTTCTTAAGTTAGTTTAAGTATTAGTTTATTTATTTATTGCTTGTAGGAAGTAGAATCAATCTCCATCTTATTTGTTAATTCACTTGGTGTTCTTTAACCATTGTTTTATATTGTGTTTGAGCTAAGAACTTCACCTTTGAGGTGGGTATGACCCTTGCTTGTTACTTGTCTACATTGATAACCAATATTTACAGGCACAAGAAGGAAAATCAATATAAATCCAATCTTTTGATAGCAGATACACTTTTGTCATCTATCAAAATGTCGTCGTTGCCGCTTTAAGGAATGGAGTTCATTCAAACACAAGTGAAAATAATAGTTTCGGGACATCATCACACTTCTATCCCTCCCACCCTTCTATTTCTTTTTATTTCAATATTTTTTTTAAGTATATTGTTAATTAGTCCTCTTATTGACCTCACAGCGAAGACGGATCGAAAAAAGCTCAAGGAATGAAGCCAATATCTCAATTTGAAAAAAGTCGCGCGAACAAAAAATTTACTGAAAAGTTACTGGTGCTTACTGTACTCGATCTCGAGTCGATTTCATAACAGCACAACTTGACCTCGAATCGAGTTCTGAACTAGTATTTGACACGTGTTTGTGGGACCTATAGAAGACATTCCAAAGCACTTTTTCAATTTGTTTTTTGCTGTTTAAGTGATTATGAGGGAAAACTTAGTAGTTTAATTTTTCCAGCATTTTTAAGGACTTGTAAGATAATTAAATTTTTTATCCACGAAGGGGTCACGGTTGTAATATTTTTAAAGTAAGTGCTGTTAGGATTTATTTATTTGTGTGTTTGTGGCGGATAGTAGGGAAAAGTTGTGGAGCTAGCCTTGAGTCTACTAAGGAACAACTCCTAAGGATGATTGAAACCCAAGGAACGGTTTCCCTTTAGTCGACTTCAACTCGTCTTCTCCCCACTTTTGTGCGCTTGTTTGGCATTTTTATTATTTTAGCACAAAGTGCGAGGTAAGTATACTCCTAACCCTCCTTGAATCCTCTGCAAGAGGAGTTTCTGTAATGATAAGCATGACCTTGAATGTTGCTTGATTTTAATTCAGTTTTTACTTTTTGCTAAACCGGGAATGACGGCGGACCTGGCCTACGGAAAGTGAAACTTAATATCAATTGATTGCAATATCCTAAGCTTAAAATTGAATCAACTAAAGCCATGCTGTCACGATGTTTATTTGAGGCCTTGAGCAGATATTTCAACTAGTACCGCGTGAACCATTCTTTGATTAGAGGGCAACCTAGGAATTGGGTCTGGAAGCCCTACAGATTACGTCTGTAGAATCACTATGGTTTTTAATTAAGGAACGTCACTTATACACGTACAACCTCCCACACTGGTTATTTGCTACTTGACTCACAAAATATAAAGAGAATTCACAATGGAAACTTGGGAAGAACTCATTGACTTGGCCGTAGACACAAAATTGAGTCAGTTTTGAGCCCCTTATTGGATGCTTTTGAATGGTTAGGACTTCTATGGTATATGTAAGTGCATCATGCATGCGTCTTAGATCCGGTAAAATCTTGTCCAATCCTCTTCAAGTCTACACAAGGCACACAATCACAGACCACACTCCTTCTGAGGAAGAGTTCAACGACTCAACCTCCATACATTCTTCTGAGGAAGAGTTCAACGACTCAACCTCATTTACTGAAGTAAATCCTACACCTATGGCTTACGAAGCTACCCTTCGGGATTACTTTTCACCTTTGGCCACTGGGCCACCTACTGATAGTATAGTTTTTGGCTACACTAATCAAAAGATAGATTTATATTGAATTTTCCTTCTTGTGCCTGTATAAATTGTATATCAAAGTAGACAAGTAACAAGCAAGGGTGGTACCCACCTCAGAGGGGCAGATCTTAGCTCAAACACAATAGAAAACAATGGTTAAAGAACACCAAGGGAATCAAGAATAAGATTGGAGATTGATTCTACTTCCTACAGGCAATAATAAATAGTAAATCCTAACTTAAGAATATGGTAGAGATGAAAAGAAGATATATGATGACAAAGGGGGAAGAATTGGTATCCACAAACTAAATCATGCAAACATAACATGTTGTTCCTTCATGTTCAATCTATAACAATCAATTAGTCACCTCTCGGTTGTTCCAACTAATCATTAATACCTATAATAATTAAGTAGTCACCTCTCAGCTATTCCACCTAATTAAAACGGGATTCTCTTATCCATGCTATTGAATATGTCTTATTAATTAAACCGTCACGTCTCAGCTATTCAATCTAATTAATTCAACATATTAATTCATAAATAAACCTTCACCTCTCGGATATCAATTTAAATACAAAAGGGTTCCAATAAAAGATATATATTGTAAATATGTAATAATCACCTCTCAGCTATTTCACTACACATTAAAGCTACCATTAAAGCTAGGTCTCCCTAAACCCTAACAATAATATTTTAACATCATGGATAACAATAACAAGCAAATAATTATACTTACCTCATATCGCGAATTAGAAGTAAATAATAAGAACGAACATGGTGCTTTTGCATTATCTAGAGTGCTTCAACCATCCCCCTAAGGAGATTTAGCTACTCATCCTTGATAATGACACCATGGAATAAATAAATGAATCACAAAACATCATAATGGAAAAGATAATGGAATTGATATTGAATATTGAGTTTGATACAAAAGAAGAAGAAGAAGATGAACTTTTCTCTTCAATCTTCAATTCATAAAAAGCTATATAGACCTTAGCTATTACTTCTCTTATATAGAAAATACAAAGTAGAATACTTGCATGCAAAGACTTCCAAACTAGGTCAAATTCGTGGCTGCTGCTGTTGGTCTTCTAGAGGCATTAAGTTTTTAAAAAAAACTTATTCTCTTGTGCTTAAGTTGTAGTTGGGACCAAGACCTTCAGTTTGATAGCTCATGGGCCCAAATCAGACTTCTGGATCTCCTTGTAGAGCCTTTTTAAGTTTAGACTTTAAATAAAGCCCTAAATAGAAATTCTGACTTGTGGGCCCTAATAGGATCAGGTTTGGGCTGAGATTTGGACCGCCCCACTTTGACATAAATTCAAGTCAACTGGTCTGACCGTGGGATGCCCTCAGCAGATCTTGTGGGTGCAAATATCGATTCTCCTTCCCATGTGCAAATAATACCTTTTTGCTTGCTTTTCTTGACTTTTCGCGGTATTTAACACAATATTCGCATTTCGGCTCATAAAACCTACACAATAGACAAGAAAACACTAATCAATAGATATAACACAATAATATAAGGTAAGTGTTATACAAACAAGGTGTTATTCAGGGGATGAATATACACTTTTGAGGACTGATCACCTATCTGCATAATCTTCCCCGAGACAACTGCAGATAGCAATGGCATTCGCCCTCAGATTGTGGCCATGTTTCCTAAGTTCTATGGACTTCCACGGGAAGATCCATATCAACACCTGAACAAGTTTCTGATTGTGCTTAATACTTTCAAGGAGAAACATTTGTTTGAAGAGGAAGTTAGGTTGAGGTTGTTCCCTTTTGCTCGTGAAGATCGTGCATCTCACTGGTTAGATAGCCTTCCTTTGAATTCTATTGAAACCTGGATTCAACTAAGCAAAAAGTTTTTGAACAAATACTTTCCAAAACCAATAAGTTTGTTGATGCCATCAGAAACTTCCGGCAAAAAGAGGGTGAGGTTTTCTTTGATGCATGGGAAAAATATCAAGACCTATTTATTCGGCGTCCACACCACAAAGTTGACGACACAGAAAAAGTCAGGATCATGTATAGAGGCCTCAATTATACAACTAGAAACTTGGTTGCATGCATGAACAGTGGCGGTTTTCTTGATCTATTGACTGCCAAGGCTATTGCAATCTTTGAAAAACTAGCTGACAATAGCCAACAATGGGATTTACCAAGACCACCCCCGAGAAACACTACCACAGACACACACGATAGACTTAGCGGCATGTATGAAGTCAAACCCGACCTCGATCTTAAAACGTTGCTCCATGGTTTAGTAAAAAAGGTATAAGCACTTGAAGTGTCCTTAAAACCCACATCACCGGCCATGAGTGCCTCCACTCTCCAATGTAATGTTTTTCAAGATTCATCCCATATTGCCGAAGTTTGCCCTCTCCTTTACACTTCACCAGAAACTGAGGAAGCCTGTGCGTTTGATTACGGCGGGAAAACAAACTTCACCAATGGCAATGCTACGTACCCATACATGGATCGTTCAAATCTGTCTTACACAAACAACAATGCTTACATGGTTCCACCTGGATATAACAAGTCCTATGGGCAATGCAGCAATGCGACCTATGTTGGAAACAATGACAATAGAAACATGGTGTCGGTCCACACTTATACGAACAATGCTCATCGCATGAGTAATTCCAGGGACCCAGTTCTAACAAATCAACATGCCTCTCAGAAGTCCTCCCTTGAGGATGTTCTTGGCCGTTTCATGCAACAAACACAAGTGTCCATTGAGATGAATGTTCAAGCAATACAACAGATAAAATAAAAACTTGATGAGAATGGCAAATTTCTGGGACAACAAATTCCGAACCCCAAGGGCAAGGAAGTTGCCTTGGTGACGGAAACTCCGTCTATATCTACACCGCTTGCTGAAGTCAAAACGGTCCAAAAACTTAGGTCAGAAAAACAGGTTGACAATCAGATTAACTACAAACTGAGTCTTAGCATTGTGATTTTGGTTACCACGACACCTGTTGCACCACCTAAAGGTCCGGCTAATGAGGCTACCACCTCTAAACCAAGGAAACATACCCGTGAGATTGTGGATACTCCACAGACTAACAATCCACCCGTGCCTTACCCCTAGAGACTCACAAGGTCTCTAAATGAAGTACAAGCAGAGGAGGTACTTGATGTGTTCAAATACATAAACATTAACATACCTTTCATCACGGATATCAAACAGATACCTTCCTACGCTAAGGTCTTGAATGACTTGTGCACCGTAAAGAGGAAAACAAATGTGCCAAAAAGCGCGTTTGTTGCGGAAGAATTCTCTTCACTTGTCATGCAAGCTTGGTGGAAAGTTCATGGGTAAAGCTTTGTTAGACCTGGGAACGAGTGTCAATCTCTTGCCTTACTCCCTATACACCAGTTTAGGTCTAAACAACATGAAACCCACGAGCATGTCTTTACAACTGGCCGACAGATCACTGAAAGTACGTAGAGGAATAGTTGAGGATCTCTTAGTCAAAGTGTCCGACTTTTACTATCATGTTGATTTTGTGGTGTTGGACATAGAACCTACTGTCGATGATTCGGTTCCCATCATCTTTCGCCGTCTGTTTTTTACCACCTCTAATGCTCTCATTAACTGCCAGAATGGTTCTATGGTTCTCACATGGCTCTATGATCGTTGAAGTTTATATCTTTAATCTTGGCCAACAACCTCCTAATCTTTCTTTATCTGAAGATGTGTGCCTTCTTGATTCTTTACCTTATGAAATGGTTCATAGTTGTTACCTGAAGATCTGTTTGTTCATTGCCTTGCCATGCATAATATTGACTTTAACATCGACCAATCTATTGCCCAAACCAATGTTCTTCTTGATTCTGTGCCTATCTTTGAACCTAAAGACCCTGAAGCCCTTGATTCGATTTGGTGCATTGATTCTAAGTCCCAAGCTGAGACCATCACTCCACATCCTGTTACTCTGAATCCTCTTCCTCTTGAGCTGAAATATGCCAATTTTGATTCGGACGGTAGTCATCATATTATCATTTCTTCATCTCTTACTACCGAACAGAAGAGTCAGCTTCTTAAAGTTATTCAAGAGCATCGTTCTGCTATTGCCTAGTCTATCCACGACATTAAAGGCATTAGCCCTTCTGTTTGTTCTCACCGTATTCATCTTGAGGACGATGCTAAAACTTCCCGTGAACCTCAGAGACATCTTAATCTTGCTATGAAAGAAGTTGTTCGAGCTGAAATTCTTAAACTCCTAGATGCAGGTGACATTTATCCCATTTCTGATAGTCCCTGGGTGAGTTCTATTTATGTGGTTCCTAAGAAGGCCAGTATGACTATAGTTACCAATGGTAAGAACAAACAAGTTGCCACTAGAGTTCCAACGAAGTGGTGTGTTTGTTTTGACTATAGAAAGTTTAATACAATCACCCGGAAGGACCACTTTCCTCTTCCCTTCATACACGAGATGTTAGAATGCCTGGTTGGTCATTCCTTATATTGTTTCTTAGATGGTTATTCCGGTTACAATCAGATTCCTATCGAAGACAACTTTCACCTGTCATTTCGACACTTTCGCTTATGCCCGTATGCCTTTCGGTCTGTGTAATGCACCTGCTACCTTCCAGAGGTGTATGTTACACATCTTTAGTGATATGGTTGAACGATTTATGGAGGTGTTTATGGATGACTTCTCCATATATGGTTTGTCATTTGAAGAGTGTCTTAGTCATCTTTCCTTGGTTTTTCAAGCGTTGCATTGAGAAGAATTTGGTGCTTAACTAGGAAAAGTACCATTTCATGGTTAGAAAAGGAATATTTTTGGGTCATGTAGTCTCTCCTGAGGATATCCAGGTTGATAAAGCTAAAGTAGATCTTGTTTCATCCTTGTCTATTCCTAAGTCTATTAGGGACATTCAAGCTTTTCTAGGCCATCCAGGATTCTATCGACGCTTTATCCAAGATTTTTCAAAGAAAGCTCGCCCCTTAACCAATTTATTGCTTAAGGATGCACCTTTTGATTTCACAAAAGAATGCAAAACTGCCTTAAGACCGCCCTCATGACTTCACCCATCGATAGGCCACCTAATTGGAGTAAACCCTTTGAGCTGATGTTCGATGCGTCAAACTTTGCTGTCGGGGCTGTTTTAGGTCAACGTCTAGATGGTAAGTCCCATATCATATATTATGCTAGCAAAACTCTTAATGATGTTCAACATAATTACACTACGGCTGAGAAAGAGCTGTTAGCCATATTATATGCTCTTGATAAGTTTCGTTCCTACCTTTTAGGTTCTCTTACTGTCATCTTCACGGATCATGATGCCCTTAGATTCATGCTCTCTAAGAAGGAGAAACAACGCCTTATTCGTTGGATTATGTTGCTTCAAGAATTTGACATTGAAATTAAAGATAAAAAAAAGGATCGAAAATGTAGTAGCCGACCACTTGTCTAGACTCGACCGTCCTGAGGATTCTAGTGTCATTTCTGAGAACTTTCCTTCTGAGCTTTTTGTTTCCATATCGAATGCTCCATGGTTCATAGATATAGTTAATTACTTGGCTAGCAACAAGTTCCAAGTCATTGGAACAAGCAAGATAGATCCAAAGTCCTTGCTAATGCGAAACATTATTTCTGGGATGACCCTTATCTTTTTAAGTACTGTCCTGACCAGATTATTCGTCGTTGTATTCCCGACTGGGACCAACAAGAGGTCCTTAAGTTCTGCCATGAGCATGCTTGTGGTGGTCACTTTAGTGCCAAAAAGACATCTGCTAAGATATTGCAGTGTGGTTTTTATTGGCCAACTCTCTTTAAGGAAACTCACATGCATTGTACACTCTGCACTCATTGTCAACAACTAGAAAAAATCACTAGGCGACACATGATGCCTTTACAGCTAATTCTTCCTGTAGAAGTTTTTGATGTTTGGGGCATTGATTTCATGGGTCATTTTCCTGGTTGTCATGTACATTCTAGTCACATTGGACTATGTTTCTACATGGATCGATGTCATTCCCACAAGGCACAACGACCAAGAAACTGTAGGAAATTTTATCAAAGAGTACATTTTGCTCGATTTGGCGCTCTTCGTGCAATCATCAGTGATGGGGGAGCCATTTCTGCCATAATGTTTTTCAAAAACTTGTCCAAAAGTATGGAGTAACTCACAAAGGGGCCCTTGCTTATCATCCACAAACCAATGGCCAAGCTGAGGTTTCCAATTGAGAGACTAAAAGTATTTTATAGAAAATAGTTGACCCTGATAAGGTTGATTGGTCTTGTAGAGTCAGTGATGCATTATGGGCCTATCGTACTGCTTTTAAAACTCCCATAGACATGTCTCCCTTTCGTCATGTAATTGGAAAACCTTGTCACCTACCTGTCTTGCTTGAGCACCGAGACTTTTGGGCAATGAAAAAGCTCAACTAGAATCTCGACCAGGTTGGTAAGAGGAGAAAGCTCTAGCTTTGTGAGCTTGAGGAACTTCGAAATGAGGCTTATGATCTTTCCAAGTCCGATAAAGCTAACATAAAAAAAACTACATGATCATCAGATCTTGCATAGAGATTTTCAAATTGGGACAAAGTTTTACTGTATAACTCTCGTTTGCATTTATTTTTTGGTAAACTACAGTCTCGTTGGTCGGGTCCCTTTGTTCTGTCTGCAGTAACTCCTTATGGTGGCTATTACATGTGTTAAACCTGCAGACAGTTCTGAATTTCAAGTCAATGGTCAACATCTTAAGCATTTTCATGAATTAAGGTCCCTTGAAGTTGAAGAAACTCTCTTAGAGGACCCTACCTATTTAGACTGACCTTTGACCTGCTGGTATCCGGACCCTCTCTTGCTCTTTGTCTGCTGTCTCTTTTGAGAGGTGTGGTTGAAAGTGTCAGGACCGTTAATCCATGAACTCTTACTAGCTGAGTATAATTGATCCAGTGCACGCTTTTCTCTGCCACCAAACAGACTTGTTTCCCGCTCTATTTGGGGGTGGGGAAGTTATTTCTCATATTCTTTTAAGTCTGGAGTATCTGACTTTAAAAGACTATTTGTTGTATCTTAGACATCAGGATCGCGCGCATTCCACTCTTGCATTTTATCTCTCATGTATCCTTGTTTCGAGTAGCGTTTATCTAGCGAGTGAGTTTCTTGTTTGTCTTCCTATCTGGTTGAAGGCGTTAAACTTAGCGCTCCTGGGAGACAGCCTTGTGTATCTTCTAAGCCCGATCGTGCTTTATTGCTTCTTTTTTGTTGCTGGGTTTAGCTGTTTCTTGGCTGATAAACTACCCTTTTTGAATCTGTGCTCTAATTTTGTTTGGGGGTGGGCACTACCCACCCACTCTCTGTTGTGGTTCGATTGGTTAAATAATTATTACGGTTACAAATTTGAATTTATTTCAATTTTAGAATTTTCAATAATTATTGCGTGATTTTTAGAATTTATTTGACATCTTAATGGCATTTATATTCGCGAGAATATAATTTACCATTATCACAGAATTTTATAAATTAATTTTAAATTATTTTGTGTCGTTTCGCATCCTGGGGGTAAAACCGTCATTTCCACTAATTCCTATAGTGGGGGGTTGCGTAATGGGCAAGTGGCCGCCAATATATACCCTTGGGTAATTTAGAAAAGTCACAGTCAAACTTGTTTCCTTTGGTCAAACTGGGTCAAACCAAGTCAACAGAAGTCCTTATCCCTTCCAGAACTCGAGTCGAGAACCTTACAGTGTTTTTCAAACTCGACTCGAGATCCAACCAGATCCAGTTTCTCTCTCCTCGATTTTCCCCCAATTCTTGACCAAATTCGATAATTTTTGTTTTTGTGTGTTCCTCTCTTCATTCTCTTCATTTTTAGACCTTTTTCTGTTCGAATCATGCCTCCTAGAGTGAGATCTAGAGTTGTTGTTCGCGAACACGATTATTCTCGTCTCTTCGATGATAATCGATTCAGAAGTGGTTTTGTGGAGAGAATATATGCTAGAGGTTGGGATGCACTCCTAGGCTCGGATTATGAACCATTTGATGCTCAAGTGGTTCGTCGTTTTTACGAGTCCATGGAGTCGACCGATGATGACATTTTCGTGAATTGGGACAAAGATCATCAGTTTCCACTCTCGCCCGAGACCATTTTGCTGTAACGGGCCTCGATCTCGATGAAGCTCCCCTTCAGCAGGAGGCTGCACTGGTGAGCCCCGAGTTCATCGAGGTTGTTCTAGTCGATGATGGGCGGCGCACCGGTATAGCAGCCATATCTCCATCGGTTGGCTCCGAGTCAACCAAAAGCTTGGTGGCTCACTGGTTGACCACCAATGTCCTTGGGACAACTAGGATGAACGAGCTATTTTCGGAGGGCATCCACATCCTGTGTCTTCTCCTGGAAGATGTCCACTATTGTTGTATCGTCCAACGCCTGTTTCAGACCACCACTAACGCTCGTACAACTTCTACCCCCTTCCAAGCCTGGTGATGAATATTTTGCGCTACTGGGAAGCGCCTCTTCCTATTGGCTTGTCTTTAGAATCAGTTGTTCGTCTTGAGGTCTCAAACCCCAATTTGTCTCCCTGTGGACAACAGTTGTGGGACCCGTATGAGGAGCCGCCAGTTCACTACAGGCCCGGCGATCAGCGGGCATTCAAGCAGATTCACACCAATGAAGAGCGGTTCCAGCTAATTTGGAGGGGAATGGGAGAGATTATGGATGTCGTTGAGGACATCCAACGTCGGTTGGACGAAAACAAGGGGCAGCCTTGTCGTCGAAGTGGTTGAGAGAGTAGTCAGCCATTGTAGTTTTTATTTCCTTGTATTTGTTTTATTTTGCTTTTAGCCTTTGCTTTTTTCATATAATAAATTTCATTCCATGTATTTTATTTTAAATATTTTATGAAATAGATGAAATTTTAATTTCTAAACTTGTTGTCCTTTTCTGGAATTTTCAGTCATTTATGGGCTTTATTGTAAAAATATGGACTTGTGGAGTTATTTTTAAAATTCTCTGGTCCCAGGGACCTAAGTCTAAATATTTTTGAGAAAAAGGATTAGGGTTTTATTTTCTGGAAACCCTAAAAGATATTGGCAATATTTTGAGTGCTAATTGGATTTATACTCTTGTATTTTGCATATAAATACCAAAACAACCAAAGGAGGCTGTCATTTTTTTCAAAAGAAAAATCGTTATATTTTTTTGGAAACTGCTCAATCTCGAGTCGAGTTCCAGAAAGGCCATCCTGATCTCGAGTCGAGTTCGAGTCTGCCATCAGTTTTCTTCTTTGGTTTCTGTCTTGATTTTCTCGATTTTTGTGCTGGTTTTTGTGTTTTCTTCTTCCTTTTGCAATGGCTGACGTCCAGAATGAGTTGTGGGTACCAAGTGGTATGGATATTGTTCCAGAGATGGATTTTTCTGGTATTATGAATGGTTCTTTTGGAGCCTCTTTTCGGGATGAAATTTTTAATAAGGGTTGGGAAGGTTTTCTTTATGATTCTACTGCTGATTACTCACTTTCTATGGTAAGAGACTTTTACCTCATGTTACCATTCGCAGATACTCTTCGCTTTGATGGTTTTCAGGTTTACATGGATGAATCTGTAGTTGTTTTTAATGTTGTTGCCATCACTCTTGTTTTCTGTAACCCTTTTGTCTTCAGTGCTGTCATACCCTATCGTGATTATCGCATTGACAATGACGTTGATATCCTTGAAAATTAACTTGATCATTTTGGGCCTTGCACCTTTTCCTTGTACCCTACAGCCCACTCTCTCTTCCTACTAATGTTGCTACTGTTGCTTTATAGGTTACGAGGAATTTGTTCGGTAATGAGAAGTTACAGTATGTCAATGACATTACTATGCATGCGGTATATGGTACAGCTGAGAATTTTCATGCACTTGACATATCTTCTATGCTTCTAGATGGTATCCGTAATGTGTAAGTCATGAGACAGGATAAACTATTATTCCCTACTGCTATCTGTAAGATTATCCTTCATATCTTTCCTGAGTGGTGATAGAGGCTATTTGTGTAACCTCTAAACAAAAGATTATATTTTTATTGATTTTCCTTCTCGTGCCTGTATTAATTGGTTATCAAAGTAGACAAGTAACAAGCAAGGGTCATACCCACCTCCAAGGTGAAGGTCTTAGCTCAAACACAATCGAAAACAATAATTAAGTAACACCACTAATGAATCACAAATAAGAGAGATGTAATTCTACTTCCTACAGAAAATAAATAAATAAACTAACTTAAGAATATGGTAGAGATGAAAAAAAGATCTTATGATGACATAGGGGGAAGAATTGGTATCCACAAACTAAATCATGCAAACATAACATGTTATTCCTTCATGTACAATCTATAACAATTAATTAGTCACCTCTCAGCTATTCCAATTAATCAATAATACCTATAATAATCAAGTAGTCACCTCTCAGCTATTCCACTCAATTAAAACGGGATTCTCTTATGCATGCTATTGAATATGCCTTATTAATCAAACCGTCACCTCTCAGCTATTCAATTTAATTAACTCAACATATTAATTCATAACTAAACCATCACCTCTCAGCTATTTCATTTAATTACAAAAGGGTTCCAATAAAAGATACTAACTGCAAATATATAATAATCACCTCTCAGCTATTTCACTACACATCATCAATCAATATAAATAAAACCATTAACGCTATTAGGTCTCCCTAAACCCTAACAATAGTATTTTAACAACATGGATAACAATAACATGCAAATAATCATACATACCTTATACTGCAGATAGAAGTAAATAAGCATTAAGTACATTGAATCACAATGAACATTAAGAACAAATATGGTGTTTTTGGATTATCTAGAGTGCTTCAACCATCCCCCTAAGGAGATTTAATTACTCATCATTGATGATGACACCATGGAATAAATAATTAAATAACAAAACATCATAAAGTAAAAGATATGGATTGATATTGATAATTGAATTTGATACAAAGAAGAAGAAGATGAACTTTTATCTCACAAATATTCACTTTCCTCTCTCTCTTCAAAGATACCTAAACCTTAGCTACTACTTCTCATATATAGAAAATATAAAGAATAATACTTGCATACAAAGACTTCCAAATTAGGTCAAATTCGTGGCTGCTGCTGTTGGTCTTATAGAGGAATTAGATCTTCATCAAAACCTAATTATTTTTGGGCTTAAGTTGTACCCTGGACCAAAACTTTCAGTTTGATAGCTCATGGGCGCAAATCAGACTTCTGGATCTCCTTGTAGAGCCTTTTTAAGTTTGGACTTTAAATAAGCCCTAAAATAGAAATTCTGACTTGTGGGCTTCAATAGGACCCGGTTTGGTCTGAGATTCGGACCGCCCCAATTTGACATAAAGTCAAGTCAACAGGACTGACTGTGGGGTGCCCTCAGTAGATGTGGGTACAAATATCAATTCTCCTCCCTAAATGCAAATAACACCTTTTTAGTTGTTTTTCTTGACTTTTCGTGGGCTTTAACATAATATTCGCATTTCGGCTCATGAAAGCTATACAATAGACAAGAAAGCAGTAATCAATAGATATAACACATTAATATAAGCTAAGTGCTAAACAAACAAGGTGTTATTCGGGGGTTAAATATACACTTTTGAGGACTTATCAAATACCCCCAAACAACACTTTGTTTTTCCTCAAGCAAAGGTGAGAAGAAAAGAATTAAGGACTCAAAAGAGAAGTAAAACTAAGGTGATTGCATTAACCATATGCATCAAGGCTTTCAACCACAAGGATTTCCCAAGTGGAGGAGTTATAGTCTCCTGAGGGTTTTTCAGAGAAGATACCCACAAACTTACTACAATGACTAATCCAAAGAATATGATGTTCTACCATTTACCTCAGAAATGGTTATATCAAAGATAAGAATAAGCATTGCAAAACCGTTCATATGAGATAGCATACTACAAATACATGAATAAGATATGAAATATAAACCAAGCATAACGATCTCAAATGCATCGAAGACAGACATGTACCCATACTACCACGGGTCTTAAGTCACCATTGGAAAGGTCGTTTTGACTTCTGCCTCACAGACATACACTCAGAAATAAAAATCACCCAGAGATGGTGTTTATCATTTTACCTCTATGTGAGGAAAGAAGATGGACAATCATCTCACATATATCAATAAGAACGGACTGGTGTAATGGAATGAACTTAGTCTTAAAGAATGAAAAAATTAGCTTTGCTTGAGATGTCGGGTTTTTCACCTTAGCACCTTCTCACTTACTCGCCACATCCTACCATATCAGCTTAGATCTACAAAAGACTGTAATGGGTTGTAACTTGGCTTAGGCCAGGGCTAGAAATGGAAAAGGCTTTTGTGAGATTTTTTGGGAACATTCGGGCCTTCAACACTTGTGATTTGTAATAACAACACATGGAGAAATTTATGGAATTTTTCTTTTGGGAAGAAGTGTTTTTCATCTTCTTTGGGAAAAATTTCAATGAAGCTCTAGCCAATATTCTGGAATCTTCCTTTCTTTTTTGATTTGAAGTGGTTTTGGAAGATTCTGACTTTTCTGGAATTTCTTCAAACTTTTTGGTTTTCAATATTTGGTTCATCTCACTAGTTTGGAGATTTCTTTGTATTTCTTCTTTCTTCTTTCTTCTTGTAACCACATAAACAATCATCCTCATGTTCCAAAAGCAATGAGTAAAGGGACCTAAACATTCTAAGCGTATTTACTCCCACAATGGAGTTAGGTAAGGATAATGGGCTCAAGAAAAAGGCTAAGTAACAAGAAAGGCTCAGAATGGTCAACCTAAGGGATAAATAATCATCAGGGTAGGCTAAGGTAAACAGAGTTTAGCTAATTGTCTTTGCATAATTTCTAAGTACTGATAGGATGATCACATCTTGAATAAGCTACAAGACCCAAGTTTATATTACACCCACTTGATGTCATCTCAAGGCTAATTACAAAAATGAATATGAAACTAAAAACAGACAAAACAGAGAGATTGAGTACGTCTTTTGACTCCAGATGTATGTAATAACTCTCCAAGAAAAGGACGGGTTTCAAAAACTCACTGGGTTAAGTCTCCACACTTGCTCCTCAAGTTTCTCAAGGTGTAGTTGTATTTGCACATGTAATCTGAAATAAATGCAAGTGAATGCCATGCTAATGCTCATGCAAATGTAGTATAAGACTCAACTACTTGGTGAAACAATAAATCTCCTTAAACTTGAAAAAGAGAGATTTCGACCATTATATTCATCATTGATGGTGTACTTATCCCAACTTTTGGAAAAGTCCTTGTAACAAAGATTTTTTTGGTTTTTCAAAATTTTTGAATTTTTATACAAGTATGGAAAAAGAAGTTTGAAAGTCTTTTGCAAAAAGGTTGTAATACTTCCCCACCCCCAAACAAAGAGATTGCCTTGTCCTCAAGGCCCATACTAAGCATAGGAAAGAGAGAGAGAGAGAGAGAGAGAGAGAGAGAGAGAGAGAGAGAGAGAGAGAGAGAGAGAGAAAGATATTACCATGAATGTACTAAAAATTCAAACCGCTTTATAAATTTCTGCCAAACAAAATTATCTCCACATATATAGAGATTACAAGGTATTCCATACTAAGACATAAAGGACTGACTCAACAGAAAAGAAAATCCTATCTTAAAACAATGCATTTTGTAACCGCAATAACTATCAACCTGCCAAACGACAAAGAGAGAGTGGGTGGGCTGGCCGCGCCCACCCCCAAACAGAACTGAGCACAGATGGTAGAACGGACGGTTTAATAGCCAAAATGCAACTAAACCCGGCAACAAAAAGAAAAGCAATAAAGCACGATCGGGCTTAGAAGATACACAGGGTTGCCTCCCAAGAACGCTAAGTTTAACGTCTTCAGCCAGTAGGATGACAAACAAGATTCACTCCCTAGATAAACGCTACTCTAAATAAATATACAAGAGAAATAAAACGCTAGAGTGGAATGCGCGAGATTCTGATGTCTAAGTTACAACAAAGAGTCTTTTAAAGTCAAATACTCGAGACTTGAAAGAAGATGGAAAATGACTTCCCCACCCCCAAACAGGGCGGGAAACAAGTCTGTTTGGTGGTGACGCTCAAGAGAAAAGCGTGCACTGGATCAATTATACTCAGCCAGTAAGAGTTTGTGGACTAATGATCCCGACACTTTCAACCACCCCTCTCAACAGAAAAAGAGAGGGTCCGGATACTAGCAGGTCAAAGGTCAATCTAAATAGGTAGGATCCTCTAAGAGAGTTTCAGGAGGCCTTAACTCATGAAAATGCTTAAGACATTGACCATTGACTTTGAATTCAGAACCGTCTGCAGGATTAATACATGTAATAGGATCATAAGGAGTTACTGTAGACACAACAAAGAGGTCTAACCAACGAGACATAAGTTTGCCAGAAAATAAATGCAAATGAGGATTATAAAGCAAAACTTTGTCTCCAATTTGAAAATAAAGCTGATTTTTCTGTTCGGTAGTAAGACATGAAGAGATGATAACAGGATGACTACCATCCGAATCAAATTGCGCACATTGCAACTCGGGAGGAAGAAGATCAGGAGAAGGGGACGGTCTCAACTTGGAACTCAGAATCAATGCAACAAACCGAATCAAGGGCCTCAGGGTCTTTTGGGTCAAAGATAGGCACAAAATTAAAATAAGCATTGGTTTGGGCAATAGATTGGTCGATGTCGAAGTCAATATTATGCATGGTAGGGCAATTAACAGCTGGATCTTTAGGTTAACAACTAGGTACCATCTCATAGGGTTGAGAATCGAGAAGGTACACATCTTGAGATAAAGAAAGATCAAGGGTTTGTTGGCCAAGATTAAATATATTTACTTCAACAGTCGTAGATCCAAAAATGAGAACCATAGAACCATTCCGGCAGTTTATCAGAGCATTAGAGGTGGCCAAAAATGGACGACGTCGACCAAGGATGATGGGAACCGAGTTATCGGCAGTAGGTTCAATATCCAACACCACAAAGTCAACATGATAGTAAAAGTAAGACACTTTAACTAATAGATCCTCAACTATTCCTCTAGGTACTTTCGATGATCTGTCGGCCAGTTGTAAAGACATGTTCGTGGGTTTCATGTATGTTAGACCCAAGCTGAGGTACAAGCAGTAAGGCAAGAGATTAACACTCGCTCCCAAGTCTAACAAAGCTCTACCCATGAACTTATCACCAAGCTTGCAGGGTACGGTCAGTTTTCCAGGGTCTTTATATTTTACCACACCGTTATGTTGGACAAGTGCAGAGAATTCTTCCGCCACAAACGCGTTTTTGGGCACATTTGTTTTTTTCTTAGTGATGCACAAGTCCTTCAAAACCTTAGCGTAGGAAGGTATCTTTTTAATAGCCGTGAGGAAAGGTATATTAATATTTATATGTTTAAACACATCAAGTACATCCTCTGCTTTTACTTCCTGTAGGGACCTAGTGAGTCTCTGGGGGTAAGGCACTGGTGGGTCATAAGGCAGTGGAGAGTCCACAATCTTACGGGTGTGTATCCTTGGTTTAGAGGTGGTTGCCTCATTAGCGGGACTTTTAGGTGGGGCAACAAGTGTAGTGGTAACCGGGGTCACAATGTTAGGACTTGGTTTATAATTAATCTAATTATCAACCTGTTTACCTGACCTAACTGAGGAGACCGAGTTAACTTCAACAAGCGGTGCAGATGTAGACGGAGTGTCCGTCACCAAGGCAATTTCTTTGCCCTTGGGATTCGGGATAGTTTGTCTCAGAAATTTGCCCTTCTCATCAAGTTTTTGTTCAATCCTCTAAATGGCTAGGGTGTTTGACTCAATGGACGCTTGCGTCTGTTGAATGAAACGGGCAAGCACATCCTCAAGGGAGGTCTTAGGAGGGGCAGATTGGGTTGTTGGAACCGGGTCCCTGGAACTACGCATGTGATAAGCATTATTCGAATAAGGGGGGGACCGTTACCCTATTTTGATTTTCATTAGTACCAACATACGTGGCATTGCTACGTTGCCCATAAGAGTTATTAAAACCAGGTGGAGCCGCATAATTATTATTTGAGTAAGACAGATTAGAGCGGTCCATGTATGGGTACATGGCATTGCCCTTAGTAAAGTTGGTTTGCCCAGCGTAAGTGAACGCACGAGCTTCCTCAGTTTTTGGTGAATTATAAAGGAGAGGGCAAAACTCGACAGTATGGGCTTGGTCATGACAAACATCACATTGGGGAGTGGAGGCACTCATAATAGGTGATGTGGGCTTTAAGGACACCTCAAGTGCTTCTACCTTTCTTACTAAACCAGGAAGCAAAGTTTTAAGCTCAGGGTCAGGGTTGACTTCATACATACCTCTAGGTTTATCATATGAGTCCAGGGTAGTGTTTCAGGGTTAGTTCAGGTAAGTCCCATTATTGGCTATTATTAGCTATTTTTTCAAGGAATGCCATAGCCTTGGCGGTGGACATATCAAGAAATTCTCCACTGCTCATGCCTTTAACCATGTTTCTAGTTGTATAATTAAGGCCTCTATATATGATCCCAACTTTTTCTGTGTCATCAACTCTATGGTGTGGACACTGAAGAAATAGGTCTTGATACCTCTCCCATGCATCAAAGAAAACCTCACCCTCTTTCTGCTAGAAATTCCTGATGGCATCAACAATATCATTGGTTCTAGTAATAGGAAAGAATTTGCTCAAGAACTTTTTGCTAAGTTGAGCCCAGGTGACAATAGAATTGGAAGGAAGAATATGTAACCAGTGAGATGCTCGGTCCTCAAGAGAAAAGGGGAACAATCTCAAACTAACTTCCTCCCCAGATAAGTGTTTTTCCTTGAAAGTATCAAGAACGGTCAGAAACTTATTGAGGTGCTGATATGGATCTTCCCGTAGAAGTCCATGGAACTTAGGCAACATGCCCACAATCTGTAGGCGAATGCCATAGCTATCTGCAGTTATCTCGGGCAAGACGATGCAGGTAGGTGGCCTAGTGGCCAAAGGTGAAAAGTAATCCCGAAGGGTAGCTTCTTGAGCCATAGGTGCAGGAGTTACTTCAGAAAGTGAGGTTGAGTCGTTGAACTTTTCCTCAGAAGGTATGGAGGTTGAGTCGTTAAACTCTTCCTCAAGAGAAGGAGTGAGGTCCGTGATTGTGCCCTTTGTGTAGATTGGAATAGGTTTGGACAAGATTTTACCTAATCTAAGATGCATGCAACATGCACATTACATATACCACAGAAGTCCTAACCATTCAAAAAACATTTAACAAGGGGCTCAAAAACTGACTCAATTTTGTGTTCACCCAAGTCAATGAGTTCTTTCCAAGCTTCCCTTGTGAATTCTCCCTATATTTCGTTAGTCAAGAAGCGAATAACCAGTGTGGGAGGTTTTCCGTGTATAAGCAACGTTCCTTAATTAAATAACCACAGTGATTCTATAGACGTAATCTGTAGGGGTTCAAGACCCAATTCCTAGCTTGTGCTCCAATCAAAGAATGGTTCTCGCAGTACTAGTTGAAATATCTGCTCAAGGTCTCAAATGAACATCGTGATAGCATGGCTTTAGTTGATTCAATTTTAAAGCTTAGGATATTGCAATCAATTGATATTAGGTTTCACTTTTAGGCCAGGTCCGCCTTGCAGTCCAGGTTTAATAGGTAAAAATAGAATTAAAATCAAGCAACAATCAAGGTCATGCTAATCATTACAGAAACTCCTCTTGCAGAGGATTCAAGGAGGGTTAGGAGAATGCTTACCTCCCACTTTGTGCTAAAAAGTAAAAATTGCCAAACAAGCGCACAAAAGTGAGGAGAAGACGAGTTGAAGTCGACTAAGGGGAAACCGCTTCTTGAGTTTCAATCGTCCTTAGGAGTCGTTCCTTAGTAGACTCAAGGCAAGCTTCACAACCTTGCTCTACTATCCGCCGCAAACACACAAATAAATAAATCCTAGCAACACCTACTTTTAAAGTATTACAACTGCGACCCTTTCGTGGATCGGAAAATTAAATAACTTACAAGTCTTTAAAAATGCTGAAAAAAATAGACAATCAATATTACAACCGCGACCCCTACCTATGTGCTTACCAGGCGACTGCCATCCGTCTCGTTTCTCAAGCTGACTTTCTCCTACCAATGGTGGGATGTCACTAGAGGTCTCTCCACCAGCTTGCAATCCCTTTGTTCTTGATATGAGTTGTTTTACCTTCTCTTATCAAAGATTATATTTTTATTGATTTTTTCTTTCTTGTGCCTGTATAAATTGGTTATAAAAGTAGACAAGTAACAAGCAAGGGTCGTACCCACCTTGAAGGTGAAGATCTTAGCTTAAACACAATTGAAAACAATAATTAAGTAACACCAAGGAATCAATAAACAAGAGTTGAGATTGATTCTACTTCTGTAACACCTCGGGTCGGCATGTTGTTTGTCGAGGGGGTAGGTCCTACGACACGTGAGAGGAGGATGTCTTGACATTGGAATATAGGTATAAATCCGTCATATAATATCACCGAGGCCTTTTGGATTCACTTGGCTTCAAGGTTTGAAAGAACTCTGGAGTTAAGCGTGCTCGGGTGGGAGTAATCTCAGAATGGGTGACCTCCTGGGAAGCATGCTGCTGCCCATAAAACCCCAAACTGTCGGACGTCCGCAGTGGCTAAGTGGGGACAATATTGGTGGAGATATTGGTCGGGTCGCTACAAATGGTATCAGAGCCGACGACGGTTCACCTGTCGAGGGTGGGAGAGTATGCTGGAAAAGCGCATAGCCCAGGAAGGGGTGACGGTTGCGCCGGGTACTCTCTCGCGAGGGGCAGGGAACGTCGGAGATCTGGGGTTGTATATTCCAGAGTCGAGGACGGCTCTCCTCTAAGGTGGTGGGATTGTAACACCTCGGGTCGGCATGTGGTTTGCCGAGGGGGTAGGTCCTACGACATATGAGATGAGGATGTCCTGACATTGGAATATAGGTATAAATCCGTCATATAATATCACCGAGGTCTTTTGGACTCACTTAGCTACAAGGTTCGAAAGAACTCCGAAGTTAAGCGTGCTCGGGTGGGAGTAATCTCAGGATGGGTGACCTCATGGGAAGCAGGCTGCTGCCCATAAAACCCCACACTGTTGGACGTCCGCAGTGGCTAAGTGGGGACAATATCGGTGGTGATATAGGTCGGGTCGCTACAACTTCCTATAGGCAATGATCATAAACAATAAATAACCTAACTTAAGAATATGGTAAAGATGTAAGGAAGATCTTATGATGACATAGGGGGAAGAATTGGCATCCACAAACTAAATCATGCAAACATAAGATGTTGTTCATTCATGTTCAATCTATAACAATTAATTAGTCACATCTCAGCTATTCCAACTAACCTCTCAGCTATTCCACTCAATTAAAACTGGATTCTCTTATCCATGCTATTGAATATATCTTATTAATTAAACCGTCACCTCTCAACTATTCAATTTAATTAACTAAACATATTGATTCATAATTAAATCTTCACCTCTCAGCTATTTGACTTAATTACAAAAGGGTTCCAATAAAAGATACTAACTGCAGATATGTAATAATCACCTCTCAGCTATTTCACTACACATCTTTAATCAATATAAATACAACCATTAATGCTAGGTCTCCCTAAACCCTAACAATAGTATTTTAACCTCTCTAAACCCTAACAATAGTATTTTAACAACATGGATAACAATAACATGCAAATAATCATACTTACCTCATATCGCGAATTAGAAGTAAATAACATTGAGAACTTTGAATCACAATGAACAATAAGAACAAACATAGTGCTTTTGCATCATCTAGAGTGCTTCAACCATCCCCCTAAGGAGATTTAGTTACTCATCATTGATGATGACACCATGGAATAAATAAATAAATAACAAAACATCATAATGGAAAAGATAATGGATTTGATATTGATAATTGAGTTGATACAAGAAGAAGATGAACTTTTCTGTCACAAAATACTCACTTTTCTCTCTCTTCAAAAGTAACTCAAAGATACCTAAACCTTAGATACTACTTCTCTTATATAGAAAAAACAAAGAATAATACTTGCATGCAAAGACTTCCAAATTAGGTCAAATTTGTGGCTTCTGCTGTTGGTCTTCTAGTGGCATTAGGTCTTCAGCAAAACCTAAATTTCTTAGGCTTAAGTTGTATCTTGGACCAAGACCTTCAGTTTGATAGCTCATGGGCCCAAATCAGACTTTTGGATCTCCTTGTAGAGCTTTTTTAAGTTTGGACTTTAAATAAAGCCGTAAATAGAAATTCTGACTTGTGGGCTTCAATAGGACCCGGTTTGGGCTGAGATTCTGACCGCCCCCACTTTGACATAAAGTCAAGTCAACAGGAGTGACTGTGGGGTACCCTCAGTAGATTTGTGGGTGTAAATATCAATTATCCCCCCTTAGTGCAATTCACTCTTTTTTTGGTTGTTTTTTTTACTTTTCGCGGGCTTTAACACAATATTCGCATTTCGGCTCATGAAACCTACACAATAGACAAGAAAAACACTAATCAATAGATATAACATAATAATATAAGCTAAGTGCTAGACAAACAAGGTGTTATTCGGGGGATAAATATATACTTTTGAGGACTTATTAAATATCCCCAAATAGCACTTTGTTTGTCCTCAAGCAAAGGTGAGAAGAAAAGAATTAAGGACTCAAAAGAGAAGTAAAACTAAGGTGATTGCATTAACCATATGCATCAAGGCTTTCAACCACAAGGATTTTTCAAGTGGGGGAGTTATAGTCTTCTGAGGGTTTTCTAGAGAAGATACCCACAAACTTACTACAATGACTAATCCAAAGAATAGGAATTTCCACCTTTTACCTCAGAAATGGTTATATCAAAGATATGTAAGGATAAGTATTGCAAAACCGTTCATATGAGATAACATACTACAAATGCATGAATAAGATATGAAATATAAACCAAGCATACGGTCTCAAATACATCGAAGACAGGCATGTACCCATACTACCACGGGTCTTAAGTCACCATTGGAAATGTCGCCTTAACTTCTGTCTCACAAACATACACTCAGAAATAAAAATCACTAAGAGATGGCACTATTAGGAAATAGGGATTTCTTGACAGTTCATAAATTAAATTGTTGATAGTTTAGATGAAAACTGTCATAGGGTCTATTTTTTAGGCAAATGGATGAGGGTTGTCTTAAAACTGTCGTTACAATCTTTTATTTAGTTGACAGTTTTGGAAAAAGTATCAACGGGTTTAATTTCTTTTAAAAAGGATGATGGTTTGGTAGAAACCATGGAAGTGGTTCTAGGCCCTCATTAAGCACCTATAAAACACAATTGGCCCAACTAAGACCCGGTTTATAATATTGGCCCTCATTAAGCATTTGTAAAATAAGAAAAGACCCATTTAACGTTGATATTGTAAAAACGGCCCTTTCACTACCGATAATACCCTTCTAGTTTATGCAAACAAATGTTTGCATTTTATGGTATGTCATTGTTTCGAGTATGCAAACAAGTTTTTGTATTTAATCTTTATGTGTTGTGACTGATGCAAACAAGTCTTTATATTTTCGAGTTTATCTTGTTGTTGTTTCGAGTATGCAAACAATTCTTTGCATTTAATATTTGTATTGTTACTGATATAAATAAGTATGTTTATATGTTTATGATATGCAAACAAGTCTTTGCATCAGTCGAAGGGTAAACTAGTCCATAAAACACGGAAATCAGCGGTTGGGCCTATTTTACCATTAGTTCCCTCACTGGTCCAATCTTATATTTCCACAACTTAAATGGGTCCTTTTTTTTTTCCTAGAAACTGCCATTTCATGTTTTATTATTTGTTAGCGGGAAATTAACAAAACCGTCAAGGGGTTAAAAAAATTAAATGAAATTTTAGACTTTGACTGGGTAATTGGGTAAACAAAACCGTCCTTCCCTGCCTTCTGTGTTTTCTTTTCTTGTTTTTCACCAAACACCATCTCTCTCACCACCACCACCTTCTCACTCTACGGCGCACGGAGCAGTAGCAGCAACACCATCTCTCTCATCTCATCTCTCTTTAACGAGCAACAAAGGGTCAAAGGTCTCTCTCTCTGTTCACGGTTCTATTCTATTCTGTTGTTTTCATGTTGATTTAGATTTTTTTTGGGTAATGGGTTGCTCTCAATTTTTAATTTTAAGCATCACTTTGTTGGATTTGAATTTTTATGGTATCTTTTGGGTATGCATCATTCTAAATTGATTGGAATTGTGCACGAGCTTTTTCAGCAATTGAATTGAATTGAAGTTGTTAATTTGGTATACTTTGTAGTTTTGTAAGAAATGTGTATTATTAATTGATTGTACATATGATAATTTTACCTAATCTGGTGAAACTGCCTCTTAGCAGCAGCTGATGATAATGAGGAAGTTTACAGTTGGAATAGGATCATTGATTCAATTACTCAATTTGGTCGGAATTGCTTAACACCAATACAGTAGCAAGGGATGGAATTTACAGTTGGAGTTCTCTACGGCAGTGATGTGAACAGTGGCCAGTAATGAATGATGGGGAGTTATCTGAAAAAATATGGACAAGCTTATCTTTTGCAGCAGTTTGACGCATATGGACAGTGAGGAATGATGTGTTTATCAGGGGGCATGATGTCATGTTGAAAAGGTAGCCCAAAGCAAAAAAGCTTTTGTGTGGATTTGGCTTAATATGACAAACGAGCAATGGAACTTAGGGAGGGACATAGATTTTCTGAACTCTTGTTAAATTGGCAGAACTTCATGGCTGAGAGGGGATAACAACGCAGCAACCGTTTGAATTTATTTGCAGATGTTGAAGAAGTTGAAGTACACAGTTCAAGTTGCATTAGCCAAGAATCAGCATAGGCAACCGCAGGTACTGGTTTTTATTGTGTGATGTGTTTTTATATTCTGATCCATTATGTATATTAGATGTTCCTTCTGTAAAGTCTTTTTTAATAGATAGAAGGTCCTTAAGAAGATTGTGAGAAATGTGAAAGATGTGGAAGTATGCAGAATGCAGGGGAAAAGGATTTCCAAAGGAATGTGCGGAAAAAGCATGATTATATACTGGCTCACTTGGTATGCCTTCCTATATTCCTTTTTAAACTTGTATCATATGTACAAGTGGCGGCAGTGGGTTTTTAAGTAGTTAAAGCACCTGTGTTGTTGCAAACAATATAGATGCCATTTTCATTTTGGATTCTATAAATTATCAACACTTTGTTTGTGTTATATATTCATGTTTTCAGATATCTATGAGGATTAGAAGTTGTTCGCGTACTGCTTCCTCTCATACATCTTTTCTAGAACCATGGTTACTATGACAACCATTTCGAAAGAAGATTTCCTTTCTTAATTTTTATTTTGGTCTTGGGGTTGCATTAATTATTCTAATTTAACTACTGTCTTCCTGAAAGTTAGGTTACAATGTTTTCTCACTTCCATTTATTATTTTTGTGTTATGTGTTTTAGATCTCAATCTTCAATTAACAACTCGAACCCCGTCTGTACTGCGGCAATGTATCTTCCTGTAAGTTTTGTCACATGTACTACTACATTAGTTATTTTAGTTAAGTTGGTTTTTTTTTTTTTTTTTTTATTGTTGCTTATGTATTGGGTCTGGTCTGGTCTTCTATGGCTATTGGTTTGATGTGTTCATGGTTCACTTTGCAACTATCCCCATTATTGTTACTAGTGCGCAAGGAGTTTTGTTGATATCAAAGCTTTGGTACCATCTGTACATATTGAGACCTGCCACTATTAAATCTTTTGGTTCTTTAATCACTTACCCAACCAATTAAAATGTAACTTTCATTGATAATGTATCTGGTCTTCTATTAATTAACTCTTGTTGAGGTTTTTATTTAAGCAGACATTGTTTTCTCTAATATCAAGTAATTTTGTTCCATTTTTCCAGTTTGCATAGGTTGTAATTTTCATGGATAGACATTGTACTTATAATTCAAGTTGGGAGTTCCGTCTTATTCATTGCATTAACTGGATGGAGTCGTTTCTATGTTCAAGAAGGTAATGTTTTTACTATTTCTTGGGCCTTTCTTTTGTCATTTGAGATTTTTTTTTTCTACTGCGTGTAGAAATTTGTGGCCAGTGTTTGAGATTTCTGGAAAGCATACTTGAAGCTGCTGGTAACATAATTAGACATTATAAACTGAAGACTTCTTTCCCAATGATAAGGACCACCTTATGGCATTTGTTAATTATTATTTTCTAGACTAGATAGATTTAGCCAATAGTGGGGACCTTATGATGAAGCCCCATATGTGCTTATACTTCCTGTTGATGTTATCTTATGATATCGTTAATTGCGTATATTCTTTATGAAGCCAAATTGTACGAGATTCTTGATGTAGTAAGATGTTTGGTGTTTCTTGGATGTAGTGGATTCGTTTGTTTTAATGCTATTCATTGTCTTGATTATATTTAAGTTTTTTAAAATTAATTACTTAGATGGATCTATAAGCTCAAAATGGCAAGAGCGCTCATGAATTGAGAGGTTGATGGTTCGAATCCATCTAGATTCAAATCCAATTTTAAATTAAACTTAAAATGACAGTTTTAATGTGTCAAATAAAAACGTCAAGAAACAAATTTATATGACAGTTTTTATGGATCAGATGACGGTTTTAAGATATCAGTTGACGGTTTTAAAAATATTAGATGACGGTTATAAGATATTAGATGACGTTTTTAAGAAATTATATGACGGTTTTAAGATATGTGCATGACGGTTTTAATTGCTAAAGTTGTTAAATTTGTCAATGAAAATCAATATTACTTGACGGTTTTGTGAACCTTTCTTGACAGTGGATAAGAGGACGGTTTTTTAAAATCACAAAAACCGTCATATTTAGCATTTTATGACAGTTTTTAACCATCAAGATATGGCTTTTTTCTAGTGAGGAAAAAAGATGGACAATCATCTCACATATATCAATAAGAACGGACTGGTGTAATGGAATGAACTTAGTCTCAAAGAGTGAAAAAATTAGCCTTGCTTGAGATGTCAGGTTTTTCACCTTAGCACCTTATCACTTACTCGCCATATCCTAGCATATCAGCTTAGATCTACAAAAGACAGTAATGGGTTGTAACTTGGTTTAGGACAGGGCTAGAATTCTCAGCTATTCAATTTGATTACAAAAAGGGTCCAATAAAAGAGATTAATTCTAGATATATGATAGTCACCTCTCAGCTATTTCGTCATATATCTCTTATTAATCTAATACAACCATTATAGCTAGGCCTCCCTATACTCTAACAATAGTATTTAATCAACTTGGATAACAATAACAAATAAGTAATCATGCATGTTTACTTCTATCTAGAATTGAAATATACAAGCATTAAGAAATTGAATCACAATGAACATTAAGAACTAACATTGTGCTTTTGCATTATCTAGAGTGCTTCAACCATCCCCCTATGAGAATTTAGCTACTCATCCTTGATGATGACACCATAGAATAAATAATTAAATAACAAAACATCATAAGGGAAAAGTTAAGGGATTGATATTGATAATAAGAATTGAGTTCAATACAAGCTTTTTCTTCTTCAACATGAACTACATAAACCCTAGCTACTACTTCTCTTATATAAGAAATACAAAGCATAATACTTGCATACAAACACTTCTAAATTAGGTCAAATTCGTGGCTGCTGCTGTTAGTCTTATAAAGGTATTAGGTCTTCAGAAAAACCTAATTATCTTAGGCTTAAGTTGTAGCTTGGACCAAGACCTTCAATTGGACAGCTCGTGGGCCCAAATCAGATCTGGATCTTCTTGTAGAGCCTTTTTAAGATTGGACTTTAATAAAGGCCTAAAATAGAAATTCTGACTTGTGAGCTTTAATAGGACGCGGTTTGGGCTGAGATTTGGACCGCCCCACTTTGACATAAAGTCAAGTCAACAGGACCAGCGGTGGGGTGCCCTAGCAGATCTGTGGGTGCAAATATCGATTCTCCTTGTGCAAATAACATATTTTTGATGGCTTTTCTTGACTTTTGGCAGGCCTTAACACAATATTCGCATTTCGGCTCATGAAACCTACACAAACGACAAGAAAGCACTAATCAATAGATATAATATAATAATATAAGCTAAGTGCTATGCAAGCAAGGTGTTATTCTGGGGATAAATATACACTTTTGAGGACTTATCAGGAAGCAATACCAAATCAGCATGTTCCTTTTGTTGATGATACAACTGAACCAGCACAAGTTGCACAGCCAATTGTATCACCTTAGCCTTCTCCATTGCAAAGTCCTGTTGAAAGGAATACTTTACGGCGTCAAAGTTCTGTTTGAATTGCACAAGGAATGAATGTTTAATTACTAATGGGCACCGCTCTAACACCACTAACCCTTTTCCAATCCTTATACCGTCACTGACTGTGGTATTCCATTACGACCTTGCAAGTTTCGATGGCGTGTAAGGTCTCTAACCCTGTGATCTGCTCGTGGAAGTTCTTAGCAGGCCCATCGGAGGCAAAGAAAGTTACCTTGGAACAAGTGAGAGAAATTGTTGTAACCTCGACTCATAGATGTGCTTCAATTTCAGGTGTTCAACCTCAGAAGATTCAAGATGTCGAGAAGACCCAACCTTTAGCACAAGTTTCAGAAGTCAATTCAGCTGCACAAAAAAGAGAATCCTTTATTGATAAAGTGAAGGATGGACAACCTGAACATATCAACATAGCAGATCTTCCTTCCCCATTCATGAAAGGTAATCTCCCTTCCATCAAACTCTCTCCTTCTGCGGTGGAAAGGGGTAGACTTTATGTTCAGCATTGTTTGGTGGGAAGGCTTGACTTTCAAAAGATTTCCCTAGAACGGGTAAGAAAAATTGCAGCAGACCTGTGGCATCCTGCTGGTGAATGGAAGCTCATCCTTCTTGGGAAAGGTTTCTTCATGCTTCGCCTTAGCTGTGAAGATGAGTTGATTCGAATTTGGACAAGTGGTCCATGGAAGTTTGACAATCAATTCCTGCGACTCTCCCGTTGGACTCCAGGCTTTGATCCAGACATCCAAAAATCTTCAAAATCTCTTGTTTGGGTTAAATTTCCCAAACTTGGGCAATAATATTGGGACTATGAAATTTTGATGTCACTAGGGAAAGCGATTGGTACTCCAATAGGTGTTGATCGACATACTTTAAATAGAGCTTATGGCTACTTCGCTTGTGTTCTGGTGGAAATTGATTTAAGCAACCCGATCCCAGACCAGATTGTGGTGGAGGAAGGTGATGGAAGAGAATTTATCCAAATGGTTGAATTCCTTGAACTTCGCAAATTTTGTACGCATTGCAAAACTTTGGGACATGGGCTACCAGATTGCAAAAGATTGCATCGAGTTTTCAGAAATGAAGAAGTTCAGAATAAGAATAACTTTGAAATGGTTAATAGAAGAAGAAAAGGGAAAAAAAAGAAGAGGTAAAGACTGATAATAGTGAAGTTCATAAGGAGCAACCTATGTCAGCTGCTACTAAAGAGGTTAAGTCCAAACTTCCAGAGAAGGAGGTGGTGAATATTATTTCAGATTCAAGTCCGACCCAAGCCCAGATGAGTTCCCAGCCTTTTGTTAATGAACTGGAGGCTGCTTTGGTGGGGAGGTGAACAGTGGAACTGTAGTTCCCCTTTCAGTTAATATCAGTATAGAGCTATTGTTCCTGTGACAGTGGAGGTTGCAAATCCCTTTGCTGCCCTTGAGAAGGATGAGAGGGTTCCCGATACCTTTGAGATTGAACAACAACAACAAGTCACACTGGAAAGTCAGAAGATTTTGAGTCTGTGTGGTCTCGTGGACAATGTTGAACATTGCCTGACTGCAAAATCAGGAAAGAAAACACAGAAAGTGAAATTACTTACACACAGCAAGGGTCCAGAAACCAGATCCAAAGCTGCATCATCATCACAATCATCCTCTGTTTCCCAATGAAGCTGATTTTTTGGAATGTGCGAGGCGCAAAAAAAAAAAATAAAATAAAATAAAAGGACTTGCCGCGCAGTTTGTAGCGCGTTTGTCCTCTACTTTTGTGTAATTCGTTGAGCTTATCAATAAAATTTGGATTATAAAAAAATAAAATTAAAAATAAAATAAAAATAAAAATAAAGTTGTTTCCAGAATTCAGAGGTTAGTTAAGAAAGGGGCTTCATTGCTCAAAGATGAACTGTTGGTGGGGGAAACCCTGCCAGCTTGGATTTCTTGTATTGAAAATAGCCAGACTATGTATTATAGATTTGGTTAATATATGTAGAGCATAGCTCATCTCTGTAACATTTTACTTTGATCAATATATAGTTGCATACTTAGCAAAAAAAAAGGTCAAAGTGTGAGGGCATCAACATCAATGACCCTACTCTTGACACCGATACACCACCACGTAAGTACAGATCTGTGCAAGATATATATGAGACATGTTCTTATGCTCTTATGGTTGCAGAACCTTTTAGTTATGAAGAAGCAAAGGGTAATGAAGAGTGGATACGCTCCATGGAAGTAGAGATGGCTGCAATTGAAAGGAACAATACATGGGAGCTCGTCGATTTGCCACCAGCAAAGGCTGTGATTGGTGTCAAATGGATCTATAAGGTGAAGTATAATGCTGATGGAAGTGTTCAAAAAATGAAAGCAAGGCTCGTCGCAAAGGGGTATGTGCAAAGGCATGGCATTGACTATGAGGATATCTTCTCACCACTTGCGAGGTATGAAACAACTGTTCGAATTGTTTTGGGATTAGGTGCTCAAAACAATTGGCCAGTGTTTTAGTTTGATGTTAAGTCTGCATTCCTGAATGGTTATTTGCAAGAGGATGTTTATGTTGAGCAGCCACAAGGGTTCATTGTTGAAGGGCAAGAGGAGAAAGTCTACAAGTTAAAGAAGGTGCTTTATGGGCTCAAGGAAGCACCAAGAGTTTGGTATAGCCACCTTGATTCTTATCTTCGCAAGGATGGGTTTCATCGAAGTGATAATGAGCCTACATTGTATGTGAAGATGAAAGGTACTGGTGATATTCTTATTGTATGTGTATATGTTGATGATATTATATACACTGCATCTTTTAACACTCTTGTGAAGGAATTTAAGGAAATCATGATGAAGGAGTTTGATATGTCCGGTTTGGGTCTTCTCCATTATTTTCTTGGTTTTCAAGTTCATCAATCAGATGTTGGAATCTTTATAACTCAGGAAAAATATGCGTTGGACTTGCTCAAGAGGTTCAATATGCTGAATTGCAAGACCTTTTCGACTCCAATGAACACGAATGAGAAGTTGTGATTGAATGATGGAACACCACAAGCCGATGAGACGTTCTTTAGAAGCATGGTTGGTGGGTTGATGTTTTTTATTCACTCACATCCGGATATAATGTTCGCTGTCAGTTTGGTGTCAAGGTTTATGCACAATCCTTCCGTGCATCATCTTGGAGCTGCCAAGCGCATTCTTCGATATATTCGAGCAACGATCAGCTATGGGATATGGTATAAGTCAGTTCAGAAAAATTTCAGCTTAGTAGGATTTACTGACAGTGATTGGGCAGGTTTCGTAGATGACCGCAAAAGTACAAGTGGATTTGTTTTCAGCCTGGATTCGGGAGCTATATCATGGCTCTCAAAGAAGCAAGCAATAGTAGCATTATAATCATCTGAAGCTGAGTATATGGCAACATCTGCAGCAACATGTCAAGCCATTTGGATGCGAAGAGTTTTGGAGGACTTGCACCAAGTTCAAGCAGAAGCAACAGAGGTTTATTCTGACAACAAAGCTACTATATCAATGACGAAGCACATTGAGCTTCATCATCATTTCATTCGAGATGCAGTTGTGATCGGACCTCAAAAGTGTATATTTATCCCCCGAATAACAGCTTGTTTGTATAGCACTTAGCCTATATTATTGTGTTATATCTATTGATTAGTGCGTTCTTGTCTTTTGTGTAGGTTTCATGAGCCGAAATGCAAATATTATGTAAAAGCCCGCGAAAAGTCGAGAAAAGCAAGCAAAAAGGTATTATTTGTACATGGGAAGGAGAATCAATATTTGCACCCATAAGATCTGTTGAGGGCACCCCACGGTCAGCTCTGTTGACTTGACTTAAAGTCAAAGTGGGACGGTCCAATTCTCAGCCCAAACCGGGTCCCACTTAAGCCCACAAGTCAGAATTTCTATTTTGAGCCTTATTTAAGTCTAAACTTAAAAATGTTCCACAAGAAGATCCAGAAGTCTGATTTGGGCCCATGAGCTATCAAACTGAAGGTCTTGGCCCAAGTTAAAATTTAAGCCTAAGAGAATTAGGTTTTTCTGATTACGTAATGTCTCTAGAAGACTAACAGCAGCAGCCACGAATTTGACCTAATTTGGAAGTTTTTGCATGCAAGTATTCTACTTTCTATTTTCTATATAAGAGAAGTTGTAACTAGGGCTTAGATATCTTTTAGTTTCCCTTTAAGATCAACTTTCATTGAAGAAGAGTTGATCTTTTTCTTCATTGTATTCAACTCATTATTCAATATCAATTCCATTATTATTCCATTATGATGTATTGTGATTTATTTATTTATTCCTTGGTTTCATCATCAAGGATGAGTAGCTAATTCTCCTTAGGGGGATGGTAGAAGCTCTCTAGGTGATGTATTGTGATTTATTTATTTATTCCTTGGTTTCATCATCAAGGATGAGTAGCTAATTCTCCTTAGGGGGATGGTAGAAGCTCTCTAGATGATGTAAAAGTATCATGTTTGTTCTTATTGTTCATTGGGATTCAAAGTTCTTAATGCTTATTTGTTTCTAATTCGCGATATGAGGTAAGTATGATTATTTGCATGTTATTGTTATCCATGATGTTAAAATATTATTGTTAGGGTTTAGGGAGACCTAGCTTTAATCGTAGTATTTATATTTATTGTAGATGTGTAGTGAAATAGCTGAGAGGTGATTATTACATGTTTAGAATATATATCTTTTATTGGAACCCTTTTGTGATTAAATCAAATAGCTGAGAGGTGATGATTTAGTTATGAATAATATGTTAAGTTAATTAGATTGAATAACTGAGAGGTGACGGTTTAATTAATGAAACATATTCAATAGCATGCATAAGAGAATCCCCTTTTAATTAGGTGGAATAGCTGAGAGGTGACTACTTGATTATTATAGGTATTAATAATTAGTTGGAATAACCGAGATGTGACTAATTAGTTATTATAGATTGAACATGAGGAACAACATGCTATGATTGCATCATTTAGTTTGTGGATATCAACTCTTCCCCCTATGTCATCATATATCTTCTTTTCATCTCTACCATATTCTTAAGTTAGGGTTTACTATTTATTATTGTTTGTAGAAAGTAGAACCAATCATCAAATCTTATTATTGATTCCCTTGGTGTTTCTTAACTATTGTTTTCTATTGTGTTTGTGCTAAGATCTCCCCCTCTGAGGTGGGTACGACCCTTGCTTGTTACTTGTCTACTTTGATATCCAATTTATACAGGCACAAGAAGAAACTTCAAGTTAAAAATATAATCTTGTGATAGTAGGCGTCAAAAACGGATTATCAAGTTGCAGAAGGTTCGATCACGGTGAAGTATTGTTCTACAAATGATCTAGTTGCAGATGGATTTACCAAGGCACTTTCATATCCCAAGTTCACGAAGTTCCGATCCTTACTCAATGTTACCAGTTTTACATGATGGGAGAGTGAACTCATAATAATAACACAAGATAAAAGTAGTACGCATTATAGAAATAATTTTAATAAAAGAATAAATTCAAATTAAAAGTAAACACTTACTGCACTTTTCTCATACTGATTTTGGAGAAGAAAATGAACTGAGGCTTGTCGAAGCAATTTCCTTAAGACAATATTACGTCCCTGCTATGGTGCAAACAGTCTCTGGGCGATTGGTCTCCCAAGATACAACAGTTCTTCACTCTACTAAATTGCACTATAATAGTAAAGTACTAGGGAACGAATATGAAGAACCCTTCGAATTATTGTTGAGAAATGAAGAAGACTTTGTCTAATTAATTGTATACTAATTGGCCAAATTAGCACATTATTTATAGTCACATAAGTGTCTCTTCATAGGTGTCTTCTCACATACATACACCTTTTACAAAAAGGTGATAAGTTGTTTCAAAGTACATTTTCACAAATAGGCACCTATTGTAGACTAAAGGAAAAGACACGTCTTTTCATAAAGAATTATGAAAATACACTGAATCTGGTCACACCAATTTCTAAAAGATATTTTTCAATGAATACATATTTTCTCCTTAATTTTCACTCATAACAAAATATTTTATTAGAAAATATATTTTCAACAATCCCCCACATGAGTGACAATTATCTACAACGTTTTATAAGACCCAAACAAGCCCATAACTCATTGTGGGATGATAGAACATTAAGTTCTATGTTTCATTCATATATAATGGAATTTTCCTTCAACAATCCCCCACATGAATAAAACCTCTACAACATCTCAAAATTTTTGAAGAATATGTTGGAACAATATTGCCTCAGGATTGGTAGATATTTCACTTTGAACCTTCCGTAGCATAAGCCTATCGGATTTACTTAGCTAATAAGTGAAATATTTCATCTTGAACTGTCAGCTGTTGGTGTAAACCAAGTCAATAAACCATGCACAACATTGCTCCGATTCAAATTCAGTTCTCGGTTGTGTTCATTTTGGCCCTGAACAATCTTAGGTTCTGCGAGTGCTACTAGAGAAATTTCGCCTTTAAGAATCCTCATAGACTCGACCCAACTCTCACTAAGATAGGTGACCGCTCCTATAGAAGGTATCCTACAATACCCCACTTGTATTTCACAAGATATATACGTCATTAAAGCATAGCTTAACCTCTTCGCATGTAGGTTGCACTTGTTGCATCATAGGAACGTGTGAGTTACTCAGAACTGGTTGTCCTATTGAACCTAGTCCGTGGAATCTCCAGTCGTTAGGTTAGGTTTCTATATAAGGTAACTCGTATTGGTTTAGGCTTTAGGCTCATTCCCCTCGATGCACAGTTATTTTTCTCTCTAGATAAACCTTAATAACTGGATCCGTTAGGTTATCTTTTGATTTCACATAATCAATGGAAATAATTCTATTTGAGAGTAACTGCCTCACGGTATTTTGACAACAACGTATTATTTGTACATCGTGACTTACCGTTGTACATTAAATTTTTTACTTTCCACATTGTTGCATCATATGACCCCCATATTGTTAGGCCATAGTGGAATATCTTCTAAAATTCTTGAAGCCACTCAACTTCTACATTTTTTTTACTTATAGCTATAAACTCAGATTCCATATGGATTGTGCTATGCACATTTGTTTAGAAGATTTCCATGAAACTGCAACATATGTTAAGATTAACACATAACCATGAGTTGGTTTTAATTTTCTTGAATCAAAAAATCAATTTGCATTAGTTTATCCCTCAAGGACATTTGGATATTCTCCATAATGATATGTAGTATGTATTTCTCAAATACTTACACTCGTAGTAACACATCGCATTTATTTTTAAGCCAACTCGGTTTAATGATAGAATAAGCAATATATGGTCTTGTACAAGTCACAATGTACATTAATCTACCAATACTACGAGAATACTCGAGTTGAAAAATGGTAGGACCAATGTTTTATGCAACACCACAAATGGAATACAAGGAGTACTCACCGTAGTAATTCCATATTGCATAAGCCTATATCTATCTTTTTCTCAATGTAATTTGATTGAGATATGATCATTCCATTAGATAATCTTATTATCTCTTGTGAATGAGCCTGTGGCTCAATGGTAGCACCCCTCTCACAAAGTGGAGAGGTCGTGGGTTCGAAACACGTCAACAGCGGTAAGGGTGCCCACAACCTCGCTTGCCAACCAAAAAAAATAAAAAATCTTATTATCTTAATTCTCAAGATAAACATCTAGAATCCCTAGATTTTTCACATCAAAGTTGTTTGTTAAGAATATTTTTGTGGACTTGATGACTTCATTATTAGTCCTTAAAATAAGCATGTCCTCGACATACAAACAATTAAATAAGTCTCGCATACTTGCTTGAAATAGACACACTTGTCATATTAGTTGATGTAAAACCCTTTCTTTAATAGAACTCCAACTAGCGTCACATGTCATTGTGTTGGAAGTTAATTGAAACTAAAGAAAGATCGAACCAGTTTACACATTTTCTTTCCTTATCCTTGGATTTGGATCATTTATGGTTGATCCATATAGATATCCTTAGTTAACTCGCTTACAAATGCAGTTTTGCACATCTTAAAACTGTTGCAATGGCTATTAACATCTTAATAGATGTTATCCCTATGATTAGTGAGTAGTTGTCAATATAGTTTAAACCTTCTTTTGATAACACTCTTTTGCTAGTAAACTAGTTTTATATTTGTCAATGGAACCATTAGGTTTCATTTTGCTCTTGAAAACTATTTATACCCGATTGATTTAATTCTTAAAGGAAGATGAACAAATTCCCAAGTAATATAATAGTTTCAATCTCACTAGCTGTCACTTTCAACGAAGTAAAACTTTAAGAGAAGGCATTGCCTTCATGCTCAAATTTCTATCATATAAGATAGAAAAACTAGACCAAAAAAGTTTGAGGTTCTAGCCCTCTTAGTCCATCTTAGTTTATATAATTCAGTTTTATCTGAATCTCATTTTTATTCATTTGTCTCACAAGATACCAAAATATTTATTTTGGAGTAGTGTCAATGTGATCTTTCCTATGTGGAAAGACAGTCTCACCGAATGTGATATCATATGACTTCATTATAGTATTTGATACTATATCTCTATTTGTTCAACTTTACGTACGCAAAATATGAACATACTTTATGTTTAAGTTTAGATCTATTTTTATTGGAACCATAACTTTAGACATATACCCCCACACTTGAAGGTATTTATAGGTTGTCACCCTTTTTCCATATTTTATATAGAACATTATCATTTTTCTTATAGGGTACTCAATATGTAAATAAAGATACGTAGAGTTCCCCTTAAGACCTCAGATATACCAGAATTTATGGACATAATATTGATTATATCTTTTAAAATTTTGATCAAACACAAATTTGAACCAATAGAGATTTGTATTCACCCCTTTTATCAAGATGTTATAATCTTGATTTTCCAAACTGATTCTCAAATCTAGTTTTGTACTTTTGTAAAAGTACTTAATTCCAACTAAGCAATAGCGAGTGCCTACATAAATCAATATGTATTAAACCCAATGACTCGGTACACCTTTCAAATAAATGAAAGAGTTGGTAAATTTTGGTTCCACATAAGTCTTATACTTAAGGGATTTAATAATTTTAAATTTAAGAACTAATCCTAAACTTACTTACACATAAGCATTGAATCCATTTCCTCAGTGAATTGAAAATAAACTTAATTCCATAATAAAATAATTTGAATTCTTATTAAATTGAGGTAAAATGGAGCATTTAGGTGCAAATCACCCCCAACATTTGTTAAGAGATTTCAAGTAATGTGTCACTAAAATGTCTGATTACACTTATATCTCATATAGTGTCATTCATGTTGTCTAGCCATAAATTCGTAATTTGGGTGAACCAAATCTGCCACATGATAAAATAGAGTTACTGTTGAACCTCTTAATTAAGGATGGACATCTTCACATCTTTGAGACAACACAGCAGTGATTGAACCTCAATCATACAACAACTCACTGGACCAGACTTAATTTCTGTAAGTTTCCACTGGACCAGATATAATTTCTAGGCCTCACTACCCAATAACCCAATTTATGGGCCTCACTGTTTAGACCAAACCCATGATCCATTTGAACTAACAACCAGTTTGATGTTGTCACACAACCCAGGCCCAAGATCGGAAGAAACCCAACAGACCATAAGAAACACAACGTTTGATCAAGTGGCATCTCATACCAATGAAACAAACAGACGTGTTGTTTCATCCTTTCACTTCCCCCACAGTCAAAATTTAGTCTTTTATTACAGACTATATAACGAGAAGAGGCGTTAAGCTGGTTAAACCATTCCACTGTTAACTTCTCTTGCTTGGTGGCAAGATTTAATTCTGCATACTTCTTTCTAATTTCTCAATCTTAGTTCATCTCATATGAACTATATTAAACAGTTTGATCTTTTGAGAAGATAATACAGAGTATTACTTCACATATCTGTTGTATGTTGAGAAATACATTTTAGAATCATTTTGACAAATAATCAAAACAGATTCAATGGCACAACAAATTTATTGCCCCTCAAAAGCTATCCAAAGGCTATCCAAGTGTAATGATATGTGTGAACTCATAATAATAATACAAGATAAAAATAATACGTATTATAGAAATAATTCTAATAAAAAAATAAATTCAAATGAATTTACACTCAATAAATTGAAATTAAAAGTAAACACTTACTGCACTTTTTTCATACTGATTTTGGAGAAGGAAATGAACTGAGGCTTGCCGAAGCAATTTCCTTAAGACAATATTATGTCCCTGCTATGGTGGAAACAGTCTCTGGACGATTGGTCTCCCAAGATACAACAGTTTTTCACTCTACTAAATTGCACTGTAATAGTAAAGTACTAGCAAAAGAATATGAAGAACCCTTCGAATTATTGCAGAGAAATGAAGAAGACATTGTCTAATTAATTGTATACTAATTGGCCAGATTAACACATTATTTATAGTCACATAAGTGTCTCTTCATAGGTGTCTTCTCACATACATACATCTTTTACAAAAAGGTGATAAGTTGTTTCAACCGAAAATTATCTATCAGCACTGGCCAATTTTCGAAATTACTTAAACACTCAACCGACAACAATCTTGACAGATCAGTACTTATTTTCCAAACTTTAGACCAATCAGTACGTGTCCCACATGTTCCTTCTATTTTTATACTTTCTTGCCCCTGGACTAATTATATATTTTCTTTTGTAACACCACCACTACCACCACCACCACCACCCAAAGTTTCTTTATAACTTTACTTGTTTTTTTTTTCTCCATTTTTTTATCAATACATGGAAGATCGAAGAACTAGATTCAAGATTATATCTAATTCAAAAAAGTCTTCTTCTTCAAATTCATCAATTGAATCACCTTTACCTACTCGATTAAAGATAGCGGTGCTCCGGTTTACTTAGCTGTTGTTCTTGAGTATCTTGCAGCTAAGGTAATTCGATTATAACCCTAAACGTACTCTTTGATTTCTTCAATTTGGGGATTTATTGAAAAAAACCTAATTTTTTGGTATTAATTTGTTTGATTTTAGGATTTGGAATTTGCTGGAATGGTTAAATGCTTAACCCAAGACTGCTACTAAGTCACCTAAGAAAGCTTAAATGGTTTTAGAAACAGATCTGTAGTAGTAGTAGTTGTTCTTTCTGTTTTGTATGTAAGTTGTTGTTTAAATGTGAAAGAAGAAGAATAGAAAAGAAAAAAATATGTAGTTTGTTTGTTCAGATCTAGTTCTTAATCAATGAAAAAATTTCTGGTTTCTAAATAATTCTTCATTTTTGTAGCAACAAATTGAAATTAAATTCAACTTTCTAAATCAATTCATCGTTACTAAAAATAATATAAAGCATATCCGAATGTTTTCGCTTTGTTGTTACTACAAAAGATGTTGGTCATGATGTTTAAACTCATATAATAGAAATTTATCCTGAGATTGTTCTTCGTGGAAGAAATGTTCTTGAATTGAATTTAGAAGGAAGAAGAAGAGGAGAGAGAGGAAATATATATTTTGTCTAAGGGCAAGAAAGTTCAAAAATAGAGGAAACATATGGGCCACGTACTGATCGGTCTAAAGTCTAGAAAATAAGTACTGATCGGTCAACTTTCTTGTTGGATGAATGTTTAAGTAATATCGAAAGTTGGACCGTGCTGATAGGTAATTTTCGATTGTTTCAAAGTACCTTTTCACAAATAGGCACCTATTGTAGATTAAAGAAAAAGACATGTCTTTTCATAAAGAATTATGAAAATACACTGAATCTGAATCTGGTCACACCAATTTCTAAAATGTATTTTTCAATGAATACACATTTTCTCCTTAATTTTCACTCATAACAAAATATTTTTAGAAAATATATTTCCAACACCCTTGAACTTTGGCTCTAAACCCAAATTCCGATTTTGGAATTTCAACCTTCTTTACAAATCCAGCTGTTATGCAACAATCATGGCTACCACATCGATGCTATGATGCTCAAAATGGAGGCCAGAGAGACCAAACTAGATAGGGGCACCTTCAAGATTAATTGTTAACAGCAACCATTCCGCGATGATATTGAGTCATCATCACAGTGTGTCCATGGAGAATCCAAGGTTGCATGTTTTCAATGCGATTTTTGACTTTTTATTCTCAAATCGACATATAAACTTTTTTGGAGCTTTACTGCATTGGATTTTAAATACCCTATTTCTCAGCAAGAGTGCACATCACCGTGGTTCGATTCAGTCTCTCACCATGATAGAAGAAAAATAACAATGAATGTTTCCAAAGGGCTTGATTGGATCACAAAATTTGTGGTGGGATGATCATAATTGTTGGGAACTTGAGGCTGGATGAGATGGATTGTGTGAGAGAGTTCATTTCCTTCTCCATTCCCAGCAACTGTAGAATAGGGATTAGGAATGAGATTAATTTTATCAAATATGAAGGCAGAGGTAAATCAGTCTTTATAAAAATAATATGGATGGAAATATATCTAAACAATGTTTGGAGAATCCAACAATGTTGTACCACTGCTGATTCATTGTGATTTTGTTGAGTGGGTCGAAAGAAACAATCAATTTTGACCCAAAATTCAGAAAGAAATGTAAGAACATTGTGAGTTGATTGATTGATTAAATCAGGGGAGTTTCTAGGTGTATTTTGTGATGGCAAGAGTGATTAGGCTTGTAACATAGTTTTGGCAGGGAATGATGATGGGTTTTGAATATGGATTGAAGGGTCTGTATTTTGGATGTGCAAATGTCAAGCTTAGCTTTTTGGTTGTTGAGAAGACAACAACAACACTTCTTTCATCGGATTTCGGTTATTCTTGAATCTAGTGTGAACGCATAAGCAGTGCCGTACCTGAGATTTTAGGGGCCCTAGTTTTTTTTCTTCTTAAGAACGTCAAGATACCTAAGGCTCTTAAATTTATTTAAAATAACAAAAAAAATTAAATAATAATATACACATATCGATAAATTTGAAGAATATATTTGAAGTTATATTAGATTGAGATTTTTGTTTGATTAATTGAGAGAAGGGGAAACAGAGAAAGTGAATTTAGGTTTTTGTTCTAGGAGAGATAGATCCATGGAAGTGAGAAAGAAAACTATTATAATATGTCAAGAGGCCTAATGAATTGAACTGGGCTTCAATTGAAAAAGAGAGTCTCCTCCCATTTGGTTTATTAATTGTATTGGACTTGTGCAGTAGGTTTTATTATAGTTAAACTACGAAAAAAAATCCAAAGCAATATAACATATGTATGGGCTTGGTGAGCAGGAGGCCCCCGAGATTTGGAGGCCCTAGGCAACCGCCTAGCTCGCCTAGCCCCAAATCCAGCCCTACGCATAAGGAATCTAATACAAAAATAATTTAAATTGAAATAAACTTATCTGGGGTTGAGAGTGGATTGAGTAAGTTGAACACAACTAATCTTCACAAGTGTTGAGATCAAATTAGGAGAGATAGAAAGAGAGGAGCAACTGTCTGAGTGTTTGACTATGGGTATTTTAAAGCTTTGATAGTGAGGATTTGTTTGGAATCAGTTGCGGATCCAGGAATTCAAGTTGGGGTGGGGTTGATGAAAATTCGAAATAAATAAATAAATAAATTAATATATATAAATACATTGGCAATTTATACTAACCAAACATCATTAAGAGAATTTTAAAATAAAAAGAGTTATTATGTAAAATTATTAGGGAGTGGATATCAATAATGTTTGTTTTTTTTTTGGCTAAATAGATAGTTGTAACTATTAGTTGTGCGACGGTGAATAGAAAAAGTCATAGATCAGTTTTGATAAATCAAATTGATCATTAATAGCTGATCCTAGCAGAATCTTATACAGACAACAGGAAAAAATTGATTATTTTTGGATATCAATAATACGAAGTTGTGTTAATTTTGAACAATAAAAACCAAATTATAATATTTGATAATTAAAATTTAAAAATTAACTAAATTGGATTCAAACTGTGATGAAATCAAAATACTGAAGTTTAAAAATTTACCGAATACTGAATAGCCTTGGTAAAGAAGAAGAATAGAAGGGAGAGAAGGAAAATCGTGTGGGTTGGGCCTTGAATTTTTATTTTAAAATTCAAGTTGGGGTGGGCTTGATGAAAATTCAAAAAAAATAAATAAATTAATTAATATATATAAACACATTGGCAATTCATACTAACCAAACATCATCAAGAGAATTTTAAATAAAAAGAATTATTATGTGAAATTATTGGTGAGTGGATATCAAAAGTTTTTTTTTTTTTTTTTGGCTAAATAGATAGTTGTAACTATTAGTTGTATGACGGTGAATAGAAAAGGTCATAGATCAGTTTTGATAAATCAAATTGATCATTAATAGGCGATCCTACCAGAATCTTATACAGGCAACAGGGAAAAATTGATTATTTTTGGATATCAATAATACGAAGTTGTGTTAATATTGAACAATAAAAACCAAATTATAATATTTGATAATTAAAATTTAAAATTAACTAAACTGGATTCAAATTGTGATGGAATCAAAATATTGAAGTTTAAAAATTTACTGAATACTGAATATGCTTGGTAGAGAAGAAGAATAGAAGGGAGAGAAGGAAAATGGTATGGATTGGGCCTTGTAGGCTGGTTAGTAAACATAAGTACTAACACATTTTTTTCAAAAACACCCTGGGCTTCAGCCCAGGGAAGCCCCTTCATAGATCCGCCTCTGTTTGGAATGGTATATTAACTTGTCAAATATTTGTAGTGCATTAACGAGTTGTTGTACTTCCATTCGATCCAGATAAGGTGGAATCCTTTGATATCCTAGTATCATTTGCTAAGATCCTTCTTCAAAACTCAATGATTCCAGATTGGCGGTGACGAATTGGGGCGCGGGGGGGGGGGGGGGGGGTGGGTGTAACTTAATTCTAATGAAAATGAAAGCTTCGATTTAAAGATTTAATGGGGACTATTCATGGAGGGCGCCGTATTCATGTTCAATTTGGGACAAATACTTTCGAACCTATTTTGTCGAATAATAATTAAAATAAAAAGGATTAACCAATAATAATGTCGTATTTATCAACACTACGTCATGCTGATATTCTGGTCTACAACTGGTCTGAAGGCAAATATGCGTCAGTGGATGTTAAACAGGGGCATCTCTGATGGTCGGGTTGGGTGCTTAGATTTTGGAAGTGGAGCTAGCAACTAACAATGCAGCAACAACAACAAAAGTGGAGAAACATGCATGATGGAGCTTGTAGGGCTAACCAACATAGTTTCATCCTTTTTGCATTTGACACATTTGGATTGTTAGCCTCGAAAACATCTCCTAAAGAGAGTGCAAAAGGTAATGGATAGAAATGTGATGATTGTTGGTCCAAACAAATATGTATTTAGAAGAGTGGGGTTTGCTATACAAAAAAGACTTGCAGCATAGTTTGTAGTGCGTTTTTCCTTTACTTTTGTGTAATTTCTTGGGTTTATCAAAAAATGGTATATATATATATATATATATATATATATATATATATATATATATATATATATACCTAAGTCAATAGAGAAGAATAATATTCAACCTCTTATATCTTGAAGTAATAGTTCTTCTTATTAAGTTGTTAAGGTTTAAGAGCAATAAAGGTATGTTTTTCTGTTTGATGATGACTTTTTCCTCATCAATGGAAGGCTAAACTCTTAGAGGATAAGTAGCCTCCATTGATGAAACCATGATATTTAATTATAGTTTTTATGCTTGTTCTTCATTGAATCGTTTTCATGCAAAATAATTATAATAATACTTTCATATTACCGTATCGAGAGAGAAGTGATATGTTAGTTTATTCTTTTTAGTGTTTTTGTATGTCTACCATGCCTCAACTTATAATACCCGAGAGGTGAGTACATAATAGGGTTTCAATATAAACTTGGATTGCTTAGAAGATGATATATGTACCCTTGCATGGGTGGAACCATATGATTGATAACTTAGCGTCTTGTCGCTTTCGGCTTCATCCACTCCATTCATCCATCTCAAGTAAAATAGTTAGACGCAATAGCTGAGACATGAGTGTTTATCTTTCCTGGCAATAGCTGAGAGGTGAGCCGGGGAGTTACAATAGCTGAGAGGTGAGTAGGTAAGAACATGCATATTAAATAAATTAGTATTATGGTGGATTCATGAGGTGAACATGTCCCCTATTTCCTTTATTGATCTTATCCCGGTTTAGCAATCATACTTAGATTAGAATTAGTTAATTTAGTTATTATTATATCTCTACAAAATATTGTGACATTTTCTTGGTAGCTTTTTTATTTCTTCTTGATTATAGTGGATTGATACCCTTCCTTGCCACTATACATCGAATCCTTGGAAGGATTATTGTTATAGTAGTATTGAGTCAACGACAACATCTCATCATTCATTGATCACATCAACATCACATCCGTATCCATCTCAACCATACTCAATACTATTACAAGAATTTGACGTCGTTGTCGCTCTTTTCAACAATTCGACCCATCTCAACAGTGGGAGTCGCTTTGTAGGGGTACTATATACAACATACATGTGGCACCATCTCTACCGTCCATCATGGTGCCACATGTCATCATCTAATGGACTCTCTTTTGATGGCACAAGTTACAAAGTTAAAGCCAATTACTACAAAGATATTCTCTCATCATTACCTCAATAAATGCTAGGAATGGAGTTACATTGTAAGCCTATAAATATGAAGGCAAATCACTCATTCTGGACATGGTCTGATAGTCTAATGCTCTCACCACTATCTCATGGTGAGGTCTCAATACCAACGACCTCCCTAATCTCTCATGATGAGACCTCACCTCTCAGGTCTCATCTCTCTCGAGCTCTCCTCATAATCGAGCTCCCATTTTGTATCACCACCACTACTATAATAAAGATCATTCTCTCTCTCCGTGGATGTAGGCACAATTGCCGAACCACGTAAACAATGGTGTTCATGTCTCTACTTCATTATTATTGTTCTTATCATACAGATCATCATCATTCATTAATGTACTGACCAACCTCACAAATATGGTTAATACATTTGGCGCCGACTACAGGGACTTGGGATTTTCTCAAGCGAATTCCACCCACCAACCCCACCATTACACCATTGTTGTAAGGCTCTCAAAGTGGTGATTTCAAGTTCAAGAAATTCTATTTGGCAGAATTGCAATCACAATTTCCAAATTGGGGGTATAATTTCGTTTACCATTACTGTATGTGAAACTCGACGAAAGCAAGATAAGTATCAATTCACTATGATCTTACTGTTCATTCTATTTTGTCTCACACAAATTGATTATTATATGCATCTATGTAACATATATTCTCATAACTCGATCATGATTATATATATCAGTTACATTCTTAATGGCCACATGTTCAGGTCTTGCAGAGACCTCCTCACATATTCAGGTCTCTAAGCCAACGACCTCTCAGGTCCCTAAGCCAACGAACTCTCAGGTCCCTCAGCCAACGACTTCTCAGGTCCTTCATGCCATGTCCTTCATCGCGACCTCACCAGGTCTATCAACGACCTCCTCAACTTACAGGTCTTTCAACGACCCCAACAATATTTATGCCATACAGGGGGCTATTCTCACTTTATCTAATCAAATTAACTTATTAGCACAATTAGCTTTTAATGATATTTTTTGTAGCTCTCTCTATGTGCAGGTCACATGAACACGACCTCACTCCCCATGAGCTATTTTTGCACAAATGTGCCACATTGCTTTCACTGAACTCTTTACAAGTGAAATCCTTGATATACAATACGACCACCCTCATTGACTAGTGAGTCACTCGTATGCGGGACGACCTCAAACAAAATTCTCTAGCCACACGCCTGGTCGAACGCATTCACTCTCAACGCAATGCAGACCCACAAAGGCCACATGCCCGAGAATTGTCAAATAGGTTTCCACGCTGCGACCATTCACTAGATCGGGCACCAAAAGGTTCCAAGTAACTCTCAAAACACTTGGTCAACCAATGCTCTTTCTCAAACGAGCTACATGTGCACTCCAAAGTGCCACATCTATCGGAATGTCCAATCACAAGGCGACAAAGATAGTACATACAAAAGTCATAAGGAAGACATACAGTTCAGTGTAAGTCTCTTACTAAATTTTATAATATTTCACATGCTAACATTATCAACAAGTATCAGGTCTATACAACTCGACCACAAAAAGACAACCACCCATGTATGCAAGAAGACCCACTTCAGTACGACCTGCTTGCAGCTGTCCATCTCGTCTACATGCCTTCTGAACGAGCTACCAGGTCTCCCTGGAACTAACTAGCTCGCTACACACAAAGTTATGATCGAGTTGCCATTACCACAAGGGACCTTCATCGCGTCCTGCAAATCTCAATGATCAAGCTCATCAAAATTTGGGGCGGATCGACTTCGTTAAAGAACCCCATATTTCATTCATCTTGGGGGCTAGATCGGTTCGATTACTTCTTTTCAGCCCGAACTCCGTTCAACCTAAAAAGAGGGGGCTTATGTAGGGGTACTATATACAACATACATGTGGCACCATCTCTACCGTCCATCATGGTACCACATGTCATCATCTAATGGACTCTCTCTTGATGGCACAAGTTACAAAGTTAAAGCCAATTACTACAAAGATATTCTCTCATCATTACCTGAATAAATGCTAGGAATGGAGTTACATTGTAAGCCTATAAATATGAAGGCAAATCACTCATTCTGGACATGGTCTGATAGTCTAATGCTCTCACCACTATCTCATGGTGAGGTCTCAATACCAACGACCTCCCTAATCTCTCATGATGAGACCTCACCTCTCAGGTCTCATCTCTCTCGAGCTCTCCTCATAATCGAGCTCCCATTTTGTATCACCACCACTACTATAATAAAGATCATTCTCTCTGTCCGTGGATGTAGGCACAATTGCCGAACCATGTAAACAATGGTGTTCATGTCTCTACTTCATTATTATTGTTCATATCATACAGATCATCATCATTCATTAATGTACTGACCAACCTCACAAATATGGTTAATACACGCTTTAATCTTCCATGGGTGACGGTCCATTGATTCAAAACCATCTTAATCATATAGAGTGGGTATTTTATAGTCAGATTCCCTAAAATTAGAGTTTTCTATTTATTATGGCGATTCAGGGTAATAGATTAAGAAATCTATTTTATTATACCTATGAGTGTAAGAGCCAAAATGAGGTAGCATCATATCATGTCTAGCAACTAAGTAAAAAAATATGCTTTCTAACATCCCAAGGTAAATCAAATCATTCGGCCATAATAGAAAATAAAAACTCTACTTGTGGACTAACGCCCCGACGCTTTCAACTACTCCTCCCTAAGTTTGTGTGTGACTATCAAAGTGTGTGAGTGCCCGGTTGCTAAATTTTCTTACACCTACAAAAAATACACTTAAAATTAATATTTAGGAATTTTCTAACTTTTTCAATTTTTTTTGGATTTTTATATTTTTACAAAGCAAATAAAGTAAATAAACAAAATATAAGCTAAGAATAAAAATTATTATGCATTAAAGTCAATCTACGTCTTCCAAGCTATAGGTTTCATCTCAAGAAATATTAATTATGTCTTGTTCATCATCGGAAGAGTAAAACCAATTAAAATGCCATGGAAAATCATGTTTGTTAATAATAAAGTCACTCATGTAATTGGTGATTTTACGATAAGGTGATGGATGTAATATCTCACCATTAGCATCAAGTTCTACTCCCTCATCTAAGTATACATACATGTTCAAAGATGATATTCTATACTTCTTGATTTTCATCCCCATTTAATAAATCATGGCCATTATAAGATGCATGAGGCAATAAAATACTTCTTAATCTCCATCTTAGCATGATTCCGAGTTCATAATGTATAAGTCTAGCAATTCTTAAGACATGGTGTCATAGGTTTTATCCATACCCATTCATTATAACCTTCAAGTCATTCGGGTCTAAAGAATCTAATCACCTTGGTAATAAGTACGGGAAGTACACACACTTTTCTATTTTTGGTTGTTACCTCAAATATTGTCTTTATTAATCTAATGCTCATACAATAACATGGGTCATTAGTATGCAATTCATATAAAAAGGTGACACATGTGATCATCTACTCTAGTTAAGTCCTTATAACCAAAAATATTAGTAGCCATCGAAAGTAGAATGGGCACTTGATTATTGCAAAAGTGGTGTGTGTTAAGTGTTCCCCTAAAAGATTCTACACATGGTGATAACATTTGAGAATATTGTTCAACACTATATACCAGATTATTAAAGTTATACCACTTTTCCATAATAGTAAAAGAATTTTCATTCCGAGAGTGTGGTAATAACATCGGTTGTGCTAACATGCCCGGAGATATATGGATAAAATCATCTTTCATTCTTACATAGAATTGAGCTTTCTCATCAAAGGATGTAATTTCCATATTTTTATAAAAGTCTCTAATGAAAGTTGGAGAGTAAATCTCGTCCTTGTCATATAAGAGACTTGTCCATTCATTACGATTAATAAGATAGTGATAATAATCACCCATCAAAGGAGATCTTAATAATTCATTATAGCTTCGTTCGAGAATGATTTCCCAACTTCTGACTTGCTTGCAAATCGAAGGTTTAAATTCAGGGTTCCTATCAAGGTAATCTATTAGGTATCTGTATTGTAACATTATTTATTCTTTATTTTCACAAACAACTTCCATATTAACTAAATCCATAATAAGTCGAAAAGCAAATCACGCAAAACACTAACACAATCAATATAATAACTTCGAAAAAGTTTAGAAATTTTTTTGTATAAAAACCTAGAAAATTTTTGATTTTTGGTTCAAACCTGTAATTCAGCCAGTTAAAGTCTGCTCGCGCATCATAAGAGCACAAAAGTCTTATTCCTTAACACTTTCTGGATAGCACTTTGCTTACTCCTATGTGTTTTAATGTCGCTTTTAGTCTTATTTTCAAATTTATTATATTTCACGGGCTTTTAACTCTCACTAACTTCAAAGAAGGCCTGAAGTATCAAGTATTGGGCTCAAGTTGATAGATTATGAATCAAAGTTGATCAAAGCTCCAAGTCCACCTCCTCAAGGACTTCCATACCAAAGAAGAAGCCCAAATCCAAAAGAAGGAAGATTTTGAAGCAAAAAAGGAAGCCACAACTGTATTAAGCTCAGAGGAGTATTTTCACCAAACCAAAGTCCAATAGGATAAAGTTACTGTGATCCAGGAGCAGCATGGAGTGGAGACCGAAGACAGAATTGCCCAAGTTAACGGTCAACTCGCCACCCCGGGAGTTGACCAGTTCCAAACTTTGTCGGTCCTGTGCCGCCTTGTTCATAATGGGCCCTAGACCAACCTAAACATATCCTATTGCCGACATGATATATTTAGACATGCCTTCATGGCCGAACAATATATGTATTCTAAAAAACTAGGGTTTCATATATAACTCAATAGAGAAGAATAATATTCAACCTCTTGTATCTTGAAGCAATAGCTCTTCTTATTAGGTTTTTAAGGTTTAAAAGCAATACAATTATGTTTTTCTATTTGATGATGACTTGTTCTTCATCAATGGAAGGCTAAACCCTTACGGGATAAGTAGCTTTATCATTGATGAAACCATGATATTTAATTATAGTTTTTATGCTTGTTCTTCATTGAATCGTTTACATGCAAAATGCTTATAATAATGCTTTCATATTACCGTATCGAGAGAGAAGTAGTATGTTAGTTTATCTTTTTTAGTGTTTTTGTATATCTACCATGCCTACATGCTTAATACTTATAATACCCGAGAGGTGAGTACATAACAGGGTTTTAATATACTTGGATTGCTTAGAAGATGATATATGTACGCCTTGCATGGGTGGAACCATATGATTGATTACTTAGCGTCTTGTCGCTTTGGGTTTCATCCACTTGATTCATGCATCTCAAGTAAAAATAGTTCACAATAGCTGAGAGGTGAGTGTTTATCTATCCCGACAACAGCTGAAAGGTGAGACGGGGAGCTACAACCCTACAATAGCTGAGAGGTGAGTACCCAAGAACATGAATATTAACTAGATTAGTATTATGGTGGATTCATGAGGTGAACATGTCCCCTATTTCCTTTATTGATCTTACTCCGTTTTAGTAATCGTACTTAGATTAGAATTAGTTAATTTAGTTATTATTATTTATCTACAAAATATTGTGACACTCTTTTTGGTGGCTTCTTTGTTTCCTTTTGATTAGAATGGATTGATACATTTCCTTACCGCTATACATCGAATCCTTAGAAGGATTATTGTTATAGTAGTATTGAGTAAACGACAACATCTCATCATTCATCGATCACATCACCATCACATCCGTATCCATATCAACCATACTCAATACCATTACAATAGAGAGCAAAGGAGAAAGTAGAATGGGAAAATAAGTGAAATATTACTTATATATGCAGAACATAGTGGAAGGCAAAGAAAAAAAGAAGTTCATGACTGAATTTAGTGGAAGAGAGAGAAGCGGAAAATGATTAAGTGTTTGCGTGAAATCCAAAGTACTGTATTATTAACATAATTACGCCTTAAAATAGCGAACCTACGTTCATAACAACACATGGAAGAGAGTAATTGCAACAAGAAATTGAACCATCACACATGAGGAGCACATGGTTGCGTACATAATAAGATTTTGGATTTGCGTGGAAAAAGTCATGTTCAAACACCATGACAAAATCAATATTGTAAACTTTCTCTGGACCGTCACCCATGGAAGATTGAAGGGACTCCCACTGTTGACGGCTTAGATAGGAAGCGATAGTAAGTACATAAATATGTTCCGCCACTTGGCAAGCTTAGGGATTAAAGATCGCATTATATAAGATACGTTAACGACTAGTGTATAAACACAAAGAATGATCTAGAAGATTACGTGTAAAACACGTGATCCCAACTGTCCACCATTACCAAAGAATACAAGGCCAACGTGAGGCCACGTTGAGTGGATCTGAGTAGTAAGATTAGATAGTTGATCTGACGGTTCAAGGTAAACGCTAAGGTTATAGTATATAAGTTATTCAAAACCCCTAAGTGACGGTTCACTCACTATTCACTTTAATTTGTTCTCCATCTTCTTCTCTTCTGATTCTAACATGATTGTTGGAGCTTTTTCCATCGACCAAATACCAAATGTAAGTACCATATGTTGTAGTCTAACGTGGCAGAGTAGAGGCATTAGGAGTAGACCAAAAGGAGAGAACCGAAAAGTAGCAGATAGAAGCTAGGAACATTCTGGAGTATCACGGGCGAGACACATGGGAGTTAGATGTCAAGCATTTGCCTCATAATGTATGAAGGAGAAAGAACCACGTAGAAGATAAGAAGACCCTAGGATCTAGGGCTGGGAGGAAGCGGTTTGAACCGCTATATAAGGAAAACTGTAGGGCAAACCTAAGGTAACGATTCACTCTTTACTTGATCTAATTTCTAAGTTGGCCTCCATTACTGACTTGGGCGTTGGAACCTTTCCCACCGGATTATAGTCGGTGGTCTTTGCAGGTATCATAAGGAGATTAAGGAGAAGGAGTTCAACAACCCTGATCTGTGACCAAGCTCAAGTTTGAGCTTTCATTTGGCGCTAGAAGAAGGGAAGTTTGCAGAAGCAAATCTAGGGTCTAAAAAGAAATCAAGAGAAGAAGATGAGATAAGATGGTGACACAAACTAGATCAGCTACTTATCTTGGGGGTATAGGAAATGGTGAAGTTTCGCAGATAGATCAACAACAACAATCTCAAGAGGTGGAGGATGAAACAAGAAGGTTAAGGGAAGAGAACCAGAGGCTGAGAACAGTTGGGAAGAAGAGAAGAGATGGATCGCCAGAATCTTCAAGAGGGAGAAAATGAAGCTGTCAGGAATGAGAACATGAGAAGACCAACAGGAGGGATAACCCAAGGAGCTGGAGATGGTGTCAGACCTCGATTACCAATATAAAGAAATGAATAGATGGAGGGGTCAGGTGAGTCTGGTGTAAGAATCCGTGAAGTTAAACAAAAAGAGGGAGGCAACGAAGATGAGATTCCGGCAAGTGATCCCTACACTAGACTTTTTGACATGATATGCAAGGTTCAGGAGGATATGAAGGCACAAAATAAGGGGAAAAGCATAGAGGTGACTCAAGATCTGAAAAGATTAGGCAACGGACCACTGGCAGAGATATGCTACCATCACGGGTTTCCAAGTAAGTTTCAATCTCCGAAGTTCAATAAATATTATGGAACAATTGATCTTGTGCAGCACTTGAACAACTTTAAGTAAAGGATGGCGGCTTGGGAAGGAAGTCAATATGACGGAATGTGGTGTCGCTTATTTCCAAGCAGTTTGAAAGACAACACCATAGATTGGTACCTAAGTCTATCTCCACGGAGCATATAAAGTTTTGCCCAACTAAATGAAATTTTTGTCAAACATTACATCCATCAGAAGAGGCAAGCGGCAGATATAGGATCGTTATTTGATTTAGAACAAGCACCAGGTGAGTCGCTTAGAAAATTTGTTACTAATTTCAAAAATGAGATTTTGAGAACAGATGGCAGAGTTGATGAAAGAACAGTGGTGGTGGTGTTTCAAAAAGCAATAAACAAGAAGTCACCAGCATATGATTCTATAGTGTCTTCACGAATGGGGACACTAGATGAACTCTTTCAGAAGACAAAAAAGTATATCATATTAGAAGATATAGCTTCTCGGAGGGCACCAAAGATGTCAACAATTACTGTCAATGTCGTAACAGAGAAAGGAAAGAAATCAGATACTAGCTCACGGAATGACAGTCCACCTAGAGAATCCGACACCAGAAGAAATAGAGATGGGGCAAGAGGATCTAACAAAGGAGATGGACAGGAAGACAGAGACTCGCCACCAAGGAAGCTGACACCACCAAAACCGCTACCCCAGCTCATTATGCCGCTAGACCAAATGCTGAAAAGGATAATAAGGGGAAGAAAATATTTTCAAGAGTCATCGGTAAGATGTAAAACGGTGAGAGGTAAGCCACACTACAAGAAAACATGTATTTTGGCACGGCTAGACGATTTTCTTTGCCACGGTCCGGGTCCGTGCCAAATATAGCTACGGTTTCTAGCCGTGGCAGATGTCAAAATGGCTGTGGCAAAAAACTGAACGAGATGTAAATTTGTTTTTGACATTAGCAACCGTTGTTAACCGTGGCAAGTGTATATTTCTCAGCCATCCGATTGCATTACCATTATCTACGGTTATAGATCTGTTTTAGACTGTCGGTGGCTATCTTAAGAAGTTAAAGAACAAAACAGTGTTCGGTTTCCCACTTCCTCTAATCCTTTTCACAGAATTTTTGATTCCGCGCCTACAAAGAACCCTAATTCCCTTCTTCCCACTCTTCTTCTATAAAAAAAAAATCGTTGTACCGACTTATAGGATCCAGAATTGATGTTTTTTATTCACCTTCAATTCTATCCAGAATTGATGTTTTTTATTCAACTTCAAAAATCTCTTTACAGAATTGAAGGTAAGGTTTTTGATTCAGACTTTTTCTTCTGTTCAATCTCTCAATTTCTCAATGAATACACTTTTTATGAATTCGCTTTTTTGTAATTTATGAAAAATATATGATCTTTGTTGGTTTCGATTCATTTTAATCTCTTGTTGTTGTTTGAAGACAAAATCTCTGATTTTGTTTTGGGTGAAATTCAATTTTAAGAAATTTCGAATGTAAACTGTTTGAGTTAATGTTTACAAGAACCTTATCAATTTTCAAAACCTCTAGAACTAGTGCACCCCTCCTCAATTTATGAATCCTTTGAGTTGTGCAGTTGTGCTACTGTCTTTCTTTGGAGCACAACTGTTATTGGAAATTTCGAATGTATCTTGTCTTCGTTCCATAGTTTCCATGCCTCAAACAATGACACATTAGGAACTCAAACTAACATATTAGCTAGGCTGATACATGTACATTAATGCTTGAACATCATAAGTTGAATATACATGTTTTATTAAGCTCACAGATTCTTCGTGACAATAAAAAGTAGTATTCTTCATTCCACTAACGATTTCCAGTAGCAATACTTCAAAGTTGTAGACGTCTGGCTTTACAGGAAAAAATTCATTCATTGCATACCCAGGGGACATATAGCCACTGCATTTCGGCATTTGTTAAACTATGTAAGATAAATATCGTTTAGCATTGTACGCAATATAGGACAGTCGCCTGAATGACTGCATACTTAATGGACTATTCACTTGTCAGCCAAGAACTTAAAAGAGGTTAATGACTTGAAGGAAAAACCAATATCTCACCAGACCAAGCTGCAAGAAGAACATAGACAATATATATAAATTCAAAAACTTTATTGTTGATGTAAGACATCCCTCTTGGTTTTTATAAAGGGCAGGTTTCTGACCAACTTACTATGGGTTAATTAACATTATCCACCCTTAGTTAAAATATTGTAGTCTGTACATAATTGTTATCCTAATGCAATATTATGTCTTCCTAACAAAAAAATGGATAGAAAATTGCTAGTAGCAAAATGCTGCAATAAGTGATTTATATTATTGTGAATCTCCTGTGAAGGCCTCCTTCCATAGAACTTAGCCACTGATCACAAACTTAACATGTTTCACCTCTCTTCCAAAACATCCAGTTCCAATGCAGTATATATAGCTATTCTAGCCATATATTATATCTAAAGCGTCTAAAATCCAATTGCATCCTAGCTGTCTTGTTTCCACACAGTGCTTGCTATATATACTGCTTGGTCAATCCTGCAACTCGCCTTAAACTTTCCCTAGCTATGACTACCACCTAACTTACATTGTGTTTTGTGATGCACACCATTACATGAGATTATTTAAATTTTTTCCTTTTTCTTTTTCATTTTGTTATTTGCATGTGTGTTTAATTTGGCTATTTATACAGGCTTCACTAATGTATGAATCTTGTTTTCGTAAGCATATAATATAACAATTGTATTGAAGTAAAATTCCTTATAATTGCTAGAATTGTATAAAAATGAGCATGAGAAGATTGATGCGAATTTCACCTTATATACATTATTTAGTATTTGAATTAAAATATGAAATTATTATAATATGGCCTTGCGAAAATGGTGCTCGGTGTGCAGAGGCAATGCAGTGGATGACCGTACAGATGAAGTCCTCGTTCAATTCATTAGGCTATGGTGGTCTTGTCAGTTGTTAGTACAATTCTAATTTCTCAAGTATATAAAATTTGAATTCCTCATTCATTTCTGGTTGTTTTGCAGTGCACATCTCTGATCATTGGTCTTGTAGTTGTAGTGTTTTTCAGATTTGGAGTTCTTTACATTTTGAATGATGCTATCCATTCTGGAAAATCCGAAAGGCAGAGGTTGAAAGTACCACCAGCTTTATCTCACATTGATACTCAAGGAGCCCCTTTTTCCTTGGAATCCTTTTGTCTGTCAACAGAATTACCGCTACAGAATACTAGAATTCAAAGAGACGATTTACGAAGAGAAATGGTATGTATTCATTCTTTATAGATAGGTCTTTTGGTATATTAGTCAAGGATGGGAATGTCAACTCTCTGACTGATCATCACATGATGAACTTGTGTATATTTATATTTTCATATACGAAACTCCTTTTTCAGTTTCAGTAATTTTAAATCACATCATTTGGTAGTTGTATTCTGGATAATAACATTACATGATTTTCAGGGCGAAAGATGATAATGCACTGGAAGTGGACTTTGGAGTATTTGATTTTTCTTTGCCTCGGCTGACTTTATCTTCTACGATTAGGAAGGGAGTTAACTACGTCTCTAAATTCATGTCTTCAAAGCTAAGGGGGGATTCTGAGAGTGCTAAAGCTTTCCTTGACTACTTACTTGCACTTGATCATCAAAGAGAGGTATTAACACCAGAATTTTAACAAATAGATGAGGTGATGGTTATCGTACTAAATTAAAATATAACATTCTCTTTTGATATCTGCATTTGCAGAGTCTAATGATCAATGAGAGACTCAATTCCGTTGACAAGCTTGAAGCAGCATTGATTGTGGTGGAGGACTACACCAATTCACTTCCTAAAGATACACCTTATCACAACTTTGAGCTTAAGTGATTACTTTCACATTATATTCGTTCTTTAATTCTGAATTTCCTGTATTTTCAGATTCATGGAGTGGGGTTTGGATAAAGGCTGGGTGATATGATGTTTTGTTGTTTGGTTGTTGTAATGTATGGTATCACAACAGTTGTGGTGATGTGAACACTAATATTAGTGACGAGATCATACGAACTTATAGTGTAGTGTTTTAGTGGTGTTGTGGTGTCTGGTGTGTACGATTCTATTATATAATGGGTTGGAAGAAAATAATAGTGAATGCTATTAATAAATAATAATTTTATATTATTCATTGTCCAGGTGCAAAAAATATGTAGGCCAGTAGATAATTTCAGATTATGCAGGACAGGTGAAAAAAATGGGAAAAATTGCTATTTTTTTTTTTTTCTGAAAATAATTAAGTTTTCCCACGGCCAGGAACAGTACCTAATTTAAGAAAAAAAATGAAAAAAATCCAGATTAGCCACGGTTAGAGCAGTAGCTAATTTAAAAATTAAATTAATCTCGATATTTTTTTTTAAAAAATAAATAACGTTTGCCACGGTTATTAACCGTGGCTATTCCCACGGTTCTCAACCGTGGTTAATTACAGCTATTAGCCACGGACCCGGACCGTGGCAAAAGAATTAGCTACGCCCTGAACACCCACGGCCTCGCCACGGTCGAAAACAGTGGCTAATCCTGTTTTGCCACGGTTCCGGTCCGTGGCAAATTTGATGTATTCTTGTAGTGCCATTTTGTGATTATCATCAGACTTATAGTCATCCTACAGAAGATTACTATGAATCAAAGTCATTAATCTGGAAGTGGATTGATGATGGTCACTTGAGGGAATTTATTGTAGATCATAACAGGGAAGCAGCAAAATCAGAAGCACCAGTAAGAGGAGTAGTTAACATGATTTTAGAAGGGGCTAGAGAGTCCAATAACCAAGTAAAGAAAAAGGTACGTAAGGTAATGCAGATAAGAGAAGAGCCATCTACAGTAGGAGCGGTACCTGTGATGGGGAATGGGAGGCCGGTACATCAAGATGAACCAATCGGATTCTCAGAGGAGGATCTAAAGGGAGTGGTCACACCGCATAACGATCCGCTTGTCATTTCTATACTTATTGGAAATTGGAATGTAACTAAGTTTCTTGTACATTGTGGAAGTGATGTTGACGTTCTGCTCACCAGAGGGCTGGATCAAATGAAGGTAGGAAGAAACTGTTTGATAAATTCACAAAGGGACATTTACGGTTTCAATGGAGGAGCAGTGCCACCATTGGGGAAATCACGTTGCCAGTAATGGCCCACACCAGAACCGTCATGTCAAGGTTTGTGGTCATTGAAGCTCCTATAGAGTATAATACAATTTTGGGGCGAGAATGGATTCATTTGATGAAGGCTATCCCTTTAAGCTACTACCAAAAAATTCGTTTTCCAACTGAAGATGGCCAATACGAGATAAGGAGTAATCAAGCAATGGCGAAAAACCTGAAGATAGCAACAGTCAAGACCATGTAGCAAGGCACAACAGGTGGCGGCTTGGCCTCTACTTCAGCATAGCAACGACAGAAAGAGGATGACGCTTTCCCAGGAGAGATTTCTAAAATGAGGAACAAACAGAACGCGTCAACCTCACTGAAGCAGAATATCAGCGGATCACTTACATGGGAGATAACTTAGACCCTAAGGTGAGACATGATATTTTGCAGTTCCTAAAAGATAATGTATTTGCTTGGTCTGTGCATGACATGACAGGAATAGACCTAGACATAGCATGCCATGAATTGAATGTTGATCCAAACTTCAAGCCAGTAGCACAAAAGGTTAGGACAATAAAGCCGGCACTAGCTGGAGCAGTTCAAGCAGAAGTAGAAAAAATGAAAAGAGTCGGTATAGTAAGAAAAGTTCAATATCCAGAATGGGTGGCAAATATAGTGGTTGTACCAAAGAAGAATATAAAGGTTCGTATTTGTATTGACTTCACCAGCTTAAACAAAGCTTGCCCCAATGATAGATATGTCATGCCGAAAGTGGATGATCTCATTGATAGAACAGCGAGATATGGACTACTATCTTTCATGGATGGCTATTCAGGCTACAATCAAATCCCACTCTATGGGCCAGATCAGGAGAAAACTACCTTCTACGCTGGTAAGAGAACATTATATTATACCAAAATGCCATTTGGACTGAAAAATACAGGAACAACATACCAAAGATTGGTCGAGATAATGTTTGAGAACCAATTGAAGAAGATGGTTGAGGTATACATTGACGACATGTTGGTCAAGTCAAGGGAGCCATCAGATCCCCTGAAAGACTTAAGGAAAACTTTCCAGATATTAAGCCAGTTCAACATGAAGCTTAACCTAGAAAAATGTACCTTTGGAGTAACGTCGTGAAGGTTTCTCGGCTATATAGTCACCAAAAGAGGAATAGAAGTCAATCAAGACCAGATTAGAAAGGCTGACAGAAATGCCTTCGCCAGAAACCCAAAAGGAAGTACAGATTCTCGCGGGGAGAATTACGGCATTAGGGAGATTTATCTCAAGGTCCACAGATAAGTGCAAGCCAATTTTTCAACTCTTGAGAATCGAAAGAACATGTCTTTTGAGTGGAATGATGAATGCGAAAGGGCCTTCAGAACATTGAAAGAGTATATAAGCAGACCGCCAGTACTGTCAAAACCGACACCAGGAGAAACACACTTCATTTACTTGGCGGTATCAGACATAGCAGTCAGCACAGTACTAACACGATGGAAAGCAATGAATGAGAATCCAGTCTACTTCCTCAGCAAAAAGATGACTCCGCCCGAGACAAGATATTCTAGGGTGGAGAAGTACGCACTTGCCCTACTGTTTGCGACACAAAGATTGAGACCCTATTTTGAAGCTTATTGATAAGTCCTCAAAAGTGTATATTTATCCCCCGAATAACACCTTGTTTGTTTAGCATATAACTTATATTATTGTGTTATATCTATTGATTAGTGCTTTCTTGTCTATTGTGCAGGTTTCATGAGCCGAAATGCAAATGTTGTGTAAAAGCCCGCAAAAAGTCAAGAAAAACAAGCAAAAATGTGTTATTTGCACAAGAGAAGGAGAATCGGTATTTGCACCCACAAGATCTGCTGAGGGCACCCCATGGTCAGCTCTGTTGACATGACTTTATGTCAAAGTGGGGCTGTCCAATTCTTAACCCAAACCGGGTCTTATTGGAGCCCACAAGTCAGAATTTCTATTTTAGGGTTTATTTTAAGTCCAAACTTAAAAAGACTCTACAAGGAGATCCAGAAGTCTGATTTGGGCCCATGAGCTATCAAACTGAAAGTCTTGGTTCAAGCTACAACTTAAGCCCAATAAAATCAGGTATTGCTGAAGATTTAATGTCTCTAGAAGACCAACAGCAGTAGCCACGAATTTTACCTAATTTTGAAGTCTTTGCATGCAAGTATTCTACTTTGTATTTTCTATGTAAGAGAAGTAGTAGCTAGGGTTTAGGTATCTTTTAGTTTATCTTTGAGATCAAGCTTTTTTGTATCAAACTCAATATTCAATATCAATTCTATTATCTTTTCCATTATGATGTCTTGTGATTTATTTATTTATTTCATGGTGTCATCATCAAGGATGAGTAGCTAAATCTCCTTAGGGGGATGGTTGAAGCACTCTAGATGATGCAAAAGCACCATGTTTGTTCTTATTGTTCATTGTGATTCGAAATTCTTAATGTTTATTTACTTCTAATTGGCGATATAAGGTAAGTATGATTATTGATTATCCATGATGTTAAAATACTATTGTTAGGGTTTAGGGAGACCTAGCTTTGAAAGTTTTATTTATATTGATTAAAGATGTGTAGTGAAATATCTGAGAGATAATTATTACATATCTGCAGTTGATATCTTTTATTGGAACCGTTTGTAATTAAATCAAATAGCTGAGAGGTGATAGTTTATTTATCAATATGTTAAGTTGATTAAATTGAATAGATGAAAGGTGATGGTTAATTAATAAGACATATTCAATAGCATGCATAGGAGAATCCCATTTTAATTGAATAGCATGTATAGTTTGCATGATTTAATTAGTGGATACCAACTCTTCCCCCTATGTCATCATATATTTTCTTTACATCTCTACCATATTCTTAAGTTAGGGTTTACTTATTATTATAGCCTGTAGGAAGTAGAATCAATTTTCAATCTTATTATTGATTCCCTTGGTGTTTCTTGATCATTGTTTTCCATTTTGTTTGAGCTAAGATCTCCCCCTCGGAGGTGGGTAAGACCCTTGCTTGTTACTTGTCTACTTTGATATCCAATTTATATAGGCACAAAAGGAACTTCATGTTAAAAATATAATCTTTTGACTAGAGGTTAGAGATTAACTACTTTCCCTTCTATCAAAATGGCGTCGTTGCCGCTCTAAGGAACGGAGTTCATTCACACACAAGCGAGAATAATTGTTTGGGGACATCATCCCACTTCTATCCCTCCCACCATTCTATTTTTATTTCTCTTATTTATATTTTTAAGTGTCTTGTTACTTAGTCCTCTTATTGATCATGTAGAGAAGATGGATTGAAAAAAGCTCAAAGAACGGAGTCAAAATCAAATTTTTAAAAAAGTCGCGCGTTCAGGAATTTTTCCTGAAAGTAACTGGTTCGAATTGGACCCGAACTCGAGTCGAGTTCAATTTGGCGTATAACCATCTCGAGTCGAGTTCCAGAAATAAATTTGCCTCGTTTTGCGTGATTTTTCTAGGATGTTTCAGAGCAGTTTTTCAAGAAATTCTTTTTCCTGTTGAGTGATTGTGAGGTGAACTAAGTAGTTTAATTTTTTCAGCATTTTTTAAAGACTTGTAAGATATTTAATTATTCGATCCAAGAAGGGGTCGCGGTTGTAATATTTTTAAAGTAGGTGTTGTTAGGATTTATTTTATTGTGTGTTCTCGGCGGATAGTAGAGCATGGTTGTGGAGCTAGCCTTGAGTCTACTAAGTAATGACTCCTAAGGACGATTGAAACCCAAGGAGCGGTTTCCCCTTAGTCGACTTCAACTCGTCTTCTCCCCACTTTTATGAACTTGTTTGGCAATTTTTAATTTTTTAGCATAAAGTGGGAGATAAGCATTCTCCTAACCCTCCTCGAATCCCCTGCAAGAGGAGTTTCTGTATTGATTAACATGACCTTGATTGTTGCTTGATTTCAATTTTATTTTTACTTGTTAAACCGGGACTGCAAGGCGGACCTGGCCTAAAAGTGGAAGCTAATATCAATTGATTGCAATATCCTAAGCTTTAAAATTGAATCAACTAAAGCAATGCTATCAAGATGTTCATTTGAGACCTTGAGCAGATATTTCAACTAATACTGCGTGAACTATTCTTTGATTGTAGCACAAGTTAGAAATTGGGTCTGGAAACCCTACAGATCACTTCTGTAGAATAACTGTGGTTTCTTAATTAAGGACCGTTGCTTACGCACGAAAAACCTCCCACAGTGGTTATTCTCTGTTAGACTCTCAAAATATAGGGAGAATTCACAAGGGAAACTTGGAAAGAAGTCATTGACTTGGGCGAACACAAAATTGAGTCAGTTTTTGAGCCCCTTATTAGATGTTTTTGAATGATTAGGACTTTTGTGGCATATGTAATGCGCATGTTGCATCCATCTTAGATCAGGTAAAATCTTGTCCAAACCTATTCCAATCTACACAAAGAATACACTCACGGACCTCACTACTCCTCATGAGGAAGAGTTTAACGACTCAACCTCCATACCTTCTAAAGAAGAGTTAAAGTACTCAACTTCACTTTCTGAAGTAGCCCCTGCACCTATGGCTAAGGAAGCTACCCTTCGGGATTAGTTTTAACCTTTGGCCACTGGGCCACCTACCTGCATAGTCTTACCCGAGACAACTGCAGATAACTATGGCATTCGCCCACAGATTGTGGGCATGTTGCCTAACTTCCATGGACTTCCACGGGAAGATCCATATCAGCACCTAAATAAGTTTCTGACTGTTGTTAATACTTTTAAGGAGAAACATTTGTCTGAGGAGAAAGTTAGCTTGAAATTGTTCCCCTTTTCTCTTGAGGATAGAGCATCTCACTGGTTACATAGCCTTCCTTCCAATTCTATTGCCACTTGGGCTCAACTAAGCAAAAAGGTTTTTGAACATATTCTTTCATATTACCAGAACTAATGACATAGTTGATGCCATAAGAAGTTTCTGGCAAAAAGAGGGCGAGGTATTCTTTCATGCATGGGAAAGGTTTCAAGACCTATTTCTTCGATGTCCACACCACAAAGTCGATGACACTGACCTATTTCTTCGATGTCCACACCACAAAGTCGATGACACTGAAAAAATTAGGATTCTATATAGAGGCCTTAATACTCCGACTAGAAACACAGTTGAAAGCATGAGTGGTGGAGATTTCCTTGATTATTCCACCACCAAGGCTCTGGCTTTCCTTGAAAAGATTGCTACTAATAGCCAGCAATGGGACTTACCTGGATATACTCAAGAAACACTGCCCCAGACTCACTTGATAAACCTAGAGGTCTATATGATGTCAAACCTGACTCTAAGCTTAAAAATTTACTTCATGGTTTAGTAAAAAAGGTAGAAGCACTTGAGGTGTCCTTAAAGCCCCCATCAACTGTTATGAGTGCCTCCACTCTCTCATGTGATGCTTGTCATGACCAGATTCATACTGCTGAAATTTGCCCTCTCCTTAATAATTCACCAGAAACTGAGGAAGCCTGCGCGTTTAACTACGGCGGGAGAACAAACTTTACTAAGGGCAATGCCACGTACCCATACATGGACCACTCCAATCTGTCTTATTCTAATAATCATCATGCGGCTCCACCTGGTTTTAATAACTCTTGTGGGCAACGTAGCAATGCCACGTATGTTGGTAACACTGATAATCGAAACAGGGCACCGGTCCCTCCTTACTCGAACAATGCTCATCACATGAGTGGTTCCAAGGATAATATGCAATCTAATCAATCTGCCCCTCCTAAGACGTCCCTTGAGGATGTGCTTGCCCGTTTCATTCAACAGACCCAAGCGTCTATTGAGTCAAATGCCCAAGCCATCCAGAGGATTGAACGAAAACTTGATAAAATGGGCAGATTTCCGGGACAGTCCATCCCGAACACCCAAGGCAAGGAAGTTGCCTCGGTGACGAAAACAGGTTGATAATCAAATTAATTATACACCGAGTCCCAATATTGTGACCCCGGTTACTTCTCCACCTGTTGTCCCACCTAATGCTCCGGCTAATGAGACGACCACCTCTAAGCCAAAGAAGACTGCCCGTGAGATTGTGGATCCTCCACGAACTTACAACCCGCCTGTACCTTACCCCCAGAAACTCACAAGGTCTCTGAAGGAAGTGCAAGCAGAGGAAGTAGTTGATGTGTTCAAACATATAAATATTAATATACCCTTCCTCACGGCTATTAAACAAATACCTTCCTATGCTAAGGTTTTGAAGGACTTGTGCACCGCCAAGAGAAAAACAAATGTGCCTAAAAACGCGTTAGTGGCGGAAGAATTCTCTGCACTTGTCCAACATAACGGCGTGGTAAAATACAAGGACACTGGAAAATTGACCGTGGTAAAATACAAGGACCCTGGAAAACTGACCATACCCTGCAAGCTTGGTGACAAATTCATGGGAAAAGCTTTGGTAGACCTAGGAGCAAGTGTTAACCTTTTGCCTTATTCCTTGTACCTCAGCCTGAGTCTAACAAACATGAAACCCATGAAAATGTCATTACAACTGGCCGACAGATCATTGAAAGTACCTAGAGGTATAGTTGGAAACCTATTAGTTAAAGTGTCTGGCTTTTACTATCCTGTTCACTTTGTGGTGTTGGATATTGAACCTACTGCCGATGACTCGGTACCCATCATCCTTGGCCGTCCATTTTTGGCCACCTCTAATTCTCTCATAAACTGCCGGAATGGTTCCATGGTTCACACTTTTGGCTCTATGACTGTTGAAGTAAATATATTTAACCTTGGCCAACAACCCCCTGATTTTTCCTTATCTGAAGATGTGTGCCTTCTAAACTCATTACCTTATGAGATGGTGCACAATTACTATCCTGAAGATCCGGTTGTTCAGAGCCTTGCCATGCATAATGTAGACTTTGACATCGACCAATCTATTGCCCAAACCAATGCTCTTCTTGATACTGTCCCTATCTATGAACCTAAAGACCCTGAGGCCCTTGATTTGGTTTGTAGCATAGATTCTGAGACCCAAGTAGAGACCATCACTCCACCTTCTGTTACTCTGAATCCTCTTCCTCCGGAGCTGTAATATGCTCATCTTGATTCAGACGGTTCTCTTCCTGTTATCATTTCTTCATCTCTTACTACCAAACAGGAGAGTCAACTTTTAGAGGTTATCTTAGAGCATCGTTCTACTATTGCCTGGTCTATCCACGACTTTAAAGGCATTATCCCTTCTGTCTGTTCTCATCGTATTCATCTTGAGGACGATGCTAAAATTTCTCGTGAACCTCAGAGACGCCTTAACCCTGCAATGAAAGAAGTTGTTCGAGCTGAAATTCTTAAACTTCTAAATGCAGGTGTGATTTATCCTATCTCGGATAGTCCCTGGGTTAGTCCTATTCATGTGGTTCCTAAGAAGGCCGACATGACTGTAGTTACCAATGATAAGAACGAACAAGTCGCCACTAGAGTTCCAACCAAGTGACGGGTTTGTATCGACTATTGGAAGCTTAATACAGTCACCCGGAAGGACCAATTTCTTCTTCCCTTTATAGAGTAGATGTTGGAACGCCTGGCTGGTCATTCCTTCTATTGTTTCTTGGATGGTTACTCCGGTTACAATCAAATTCCTATCGCCCCTGAAGATCAAGAGAAGACAACATTTACTTCTCCTTTCGGCACTTTCGTTTATACACGTATGCCTTTTGGTCTGTGTAATGCACCTGCTACTTTCCAGAGGTGTATGTTACATATCTTTAGTGATATGGTAGAACAATTTATGGAGGTGTTTAGGGATGACTTCTCCATATATGGTTCATCTTTTGTAGAGTGTCTTAGTCATCTTTCCTTGGTTTTTAAGCGTTGCATTGAAAAGAATTTGGTACTTAACTGGGTAAAGTGCCATTTTATGGTTAGGAAGAGAATAGTTCTTGGTCATGTAGTCTCTCCTGAAGGTATCCAGGTTGATAAAGCTAAAGTAGATCTTGTTTCATCCTTGCCTAGTCCTAAGTCTATTAGGGATATTCGAGCCTTTCTACGTCATTTAGGATTCTATCGACGCTTTATCCAAGATTTTTCTAAGATAGCTCGCCCCTTAACAAATTTATTGCTTAAGGATGCACCTTTTGATTTCATAAAAGAATGCAAGAGTGCTTTTGAAAATCTTATGACCGCCCTCACGACTACATGATGTTAAGATATTTGTTTACCTCACAATCAAAAAATAGATTTATATTGAATTTTCCTTCTTGTGCCTGTATAAATTGGACATCAAAGTAGACAAGTAACAAGCAAGGGTCGTACCCACCTCAGAGGGGGAGATCTTAGCTCAAACACAATTGAAAACAATAATTAAGTAACACCAAGGAATCAATAAACAAGATTTGAGATTGATTCTAACTTCCTACTGGCAATAATAATAAGTAAACCCTAACTTAAGAATATGGAAGAGATGTAAAGAAGATATATGATAACAAAGGGGGAAGAATTGGTATCCACAAACTAAATCATGCAAACATATCATGTTGTTCCTTCATGTTCAATCTATAATAATTAATTACTCACCTCTCGGTTATTCCAACTAATCATTAATACCTATAATAATCAAGTAGTCACCTCTCAGCTATTCCACTCAACTAAAACACGATTCTCTTGTGTATACTATTGAATATGTCTTATTAATCAAACTGTCACCTCTCAGCTATTCAATTTAATTAACTCAATATATTATTCATAACTAAATCATCACCTCTCAGTTATTTGACTTAATTACAAAAGGGTTCCAATAAAAGATATCAACTTTGGATATGTAATAATCACCTCTCAGCTATTTCACTACACATCCTTGATCAATATAAATAAAACCATTAAAGATAGGTCTCCCTAAACCGTAACAAGAGTATTTTAGTAACATGGATAACAATAGCATGCAAATAATCATACTTACCTCATATCGCGAATTAGAAGTAAATAAGCATTAAGAACTTTGAATAAGGACCTAAATAGAAATTCTGACTTGTGGGCCCCAATAGGACCCGGTTTGGGCTGAGATTTGGATCGCCCCACTTTGACATAAAGTCAAGTCAACTGAATAACCGTGGGGTGCCCTCAGCAGATCTGTGGGTGCAAATATCAATTCTCATCCTCTTGTGCAAATAACACTTTTTTGTTTGTTTTTCTTGACTTTTCGCGGGCTTTAACACAATATTAGCATTTCGGCTCATAAAACCTACACAATAGACCAGAAAGCACTAATTAATAGATATAAGCTAAGTGCTAGACAAAGAAAGTGTTATTCGGGGGATAAATATACACTTTTGAGGACTGATCAAATACCCCCAAACAGCCCCATGCTTGTCCTCAAGCAAAGATGAGAAGAAAGAATAAAGGACTCAAAAGAGAAGTAGAACTAAGGTGATTGCATTAACCATATGCATTAAGGTTTTTAACCACAAGGATTTCCTAGGTGGAGGAGTTATAGTCTCCTGAGGATTTTCCAGAGAAGATACCCACATACTTACTACAATGACTAATCCAAAGAATAGGAATTTCTACCATTTATCTCAGAAATGGTTATATCAAGGATAAGGATAAGTATTGTAAAACCGTTCATATGAGATAGCATACTACAAATGCATGAATAAGATATGAAATATAAACTAAGTATAACGGTTTCAAATGCATTGAAGACAGGCATGTACCCATGCTACCACGGGTCTTAAGTTTTCATTGGAAAAGTTGCCTTGACTTCTGCCTCACAGTCATACACTCAAAAATAAAAGTGGCTCAGAGACGGTGTTTATCATTTTACCTCTATGTGAGGAAGGAAGATGGAGAATCATCTCACATATATCAATAAGAACGAACTGGTGTAATGGAATGAACTTAGTCTCAAGGAATGAAAAAGATTAGCCTTGCTTGAGATGTCGGGTTTTTCACTTCAGCACTTTCTCACTTACTCGCCACATCCTACCATATCATCTTAGATCTACAAAAGACAGTAATGGGTTGTTACTTGGCTTAGGACAGGGCTAGAAATGGAAAAGGCTTTTGTAAAATATTTTTGGAACATTCGGGCCTTTAATACTTGTGATTTGTAATAAGGTAAAATGATCAAAAAATACAACGTACTTTCACTTTTTTTTCACTTTATACAATGTACTAAAAATCACGCCAAAACATTAATGTACTTTGAAAAAAATTTCACATTATACAATCTATCTAAAACTAGCTAACGGACTGCAGACGTGGCTAATAATTATTTACGTGTATTTTTTTCATTTAAAATAAAGTTAAACAACATTTCGAACACATCAAAATGAGACACATGTTTCTCATGTTTCTCATGTAATTATACTTACAAAGTATGCAACCTCTATACTCACTTTCAGCTGAATATTCAACTACCATGTGGTGGGAGTACAGAAAAATCACCATGACTGTCACACGCTCAGCAGATGTATGGTTTGGTATGTCATTACGTAGTCAGCTTAGAACCCCATTATAACAAAACCCTAGCATGGAATTGATCACAAAAAGAGACCAGACTGAATCGAAGCTTGGGTCGTTCGGAATTGTAATGGACACTATTCAATAACTTAAGAATCAGACTGAATCATATTTTCACTGATAACTGAAGTTTCATGCACGGAATCCTCATCGAATGCAGCGGCAGCAACTTCATTTAGTTCAACAGACTGAGTCACGTTATATTTGATATCAGTAGGTGTACCATTTTCAGCACAACCACACATAGAACCATTAGATACCTCGATATTAGGTTCTGTTGCAGTGTCATGGGAGCCACATCGAGAAGCTCGAGGAAGAACATGGCCATTACAATCAGGAGAAACTTGTTCCTCGCAACGTCCATTTACACCAGCTGAATCTTGAAGCTTAGAGCTTCCAGTGAAAACAGTCTATGATTCATCTGCCGCATAATGTTTAGATGTAACAAGTTCTAATGACACGTTTAGATGTAAACATGTGTCGACATGATCTGATGACACGTTCTAAAGTAGATGGGCTGATTTTAGTTTTACAACTCAGCGTTTTATTTTAAATGAAAAAATACACGTAGATAATTATTAGCCACGTCTGCAGTCCGTTAGCTAGTTTTAAACAGATTGTATAATGTGAAATTTTTTTCAAAGTACATTGATGTTTTGGCGTGATTTTTAGTACATTGTATAAAGTGAAAAAAAAGTGAAAGTACGTTGTATTTTTTGATCATTTTACCTTGTAATAACAACACATGTAGAAATTTTTGGAATTTTTCTTTTGGGAAGAAGTGTTTTTCATCTTCTTTTGGGAAAATTTCAATGAAGCTCTAGCCAATATTTTAGAATCTTCCTTTCTTTTTGGAATTGAATTGGTTTGGAAGATTCTGGTTTTTTCTTGAATTTCTTTAAACTTTTTGGTTTTCAATATTTGGCATCTACCTAGTTTGGAGATTTCTATGTATTTCTCCTTTCTTCTTGTAACCATATAAATAATCATCCTCATGTTCCAAAAACAATGGGTAAAAATGACCTAAACATTTTAAGGGTATTTACTCTTAATGGAGTTGGGCTCAAGAAAAAGGTTGAGTAACAAGGAAGGCCCACAATGGTCAACCTAAAGGATAAATAATCATCAGGGTAGGCTAAGGTAAACAAGGTTTATCTAAATGTCTTTGTATCATCTCTTAGTACTGATATGGTGATCACATCTTGAATAAGGTAGAAGAACCAAATTTATATTACACCCACTTGATGTCATCTCAAGGCTAATTATAAAAATGAATATGAGACTAAAAACAGACAAAACTGAGATGTTGAGTCTTTTAACTCCAGATTGATGTAATATCTCTCCAAGAAAAGGACGGGGCTCAAAAGCTCACTAGGTTAAGTCTCCACACTTATTCCTCGAGTTTCTCAAGGTGTAGTTGTATTTGCACATGTAATCTGAAATAAATGCAAGTGAATGCCATGCTAATGCTCATGCAAATGTAGTATAAGACTCAACTACTTGGTGAAGCAATAAATGTCCTTAAACTTGAAAAGGAGAGAATTCAACCATTATATTCATCATTGATGGTGTACTTATCCTATTTTTGAAAAAGTCTTTGTAACAAAGATTTTTTTGGATTTTTTCAAAAATTTTGAATTTATACACAAATATGGAAAAAGTAGTTTGAAAATCTTGTGCAGAAAGGATTGTAATACTTCCCCACCCCCAAACAAAAAGATTGCCTTGTCCTCAAGGCTCATACTATGCATAGGAGAGAGAGTAAGAAAGATATTACCATGAATGTACTAAAAATTCAAACCGCTTTATAAATTCCTGTCAAACAAAATTTTCTCCACATACATAGAGATTACTAAGAATTCCATACTAAAACACAACTGAAATATAATGTATTTAAATAAAGGACTGACTCAACAGAAAGGGAAATCCTATTTTACACTCTTGGTTTCAAACTTGTGCGATAGGAAGACCATCTAACCTATCACGCCAATGAGTTAATGCTTCCCTTATCACATTCCAAGGAGCGTCACCCTCAATCATAAAATCATCGTTTCTATGCAAAGCAGGAAACTCTACATATTCAGTGTTAGGCACCCAAGTGAATAGGCAACTTCTCCTGATAAAATGATGAGTTGGATCGATATGGATAAGGTGAGTCCAATCATTGTACCTGTTCTTCCAATCAGGATAGTTTTCAAGAATAATCTTACAGATAGCTGTAGGAAAAACGAGCTTATCCTCACCAAATATGAATACATTCCTACTACCATCTAAAATCCAAGTGGATAAGTCAAGAGCATAAAAATTTGTAACAATACCAAATACGGCATCCATAGTACTATCGTTGACATACTCCAACTTCTCAACACCCAACAAATTACGCAAAACCCATAAAGCAGCAGTAGCTACATTAGCAGGAAGGCAAGTGGTAGGTGCAATACTAGGGTATCCTTCTGGTTGGAAGGAGAAGGTACAAGGGCCAAAGTGATTAAGGTAGGTGTCTATGATGTCTACACGGTTATCACAAACATAATTGTCATAGGGCACAACCGGTTGAAAGACAAAAGGATTACCCATGGCAAGAGAGACGACAATAGCATTAAAAACCACCGGGGAACCATGCATATGAAATTGGAAACCATCAAAGGGAAGAGGGTCGGCAAAGGGTAACATAAGGTCAAAATCTCTTACTATAGAAGGGGAATACACAGTAGTAGAATCATAAAGAAAAACTTCCCAACCTTTGTCGAAAATCCCATCCCGAAAAGAAGCTCCATAAGGACTATCCATAATTCCTGAAAAATCCATCTTCGGAATGATATCCATGCCATCGGGCATCCACAAATCATTCTGATCATTAGCCATTGCAAAAGAAAAGAGAAAACACAAAAAACCAACGCAAAAACCGAGAAGAAATCACACAAACCAGGTCAGAAAAGTGCTGCCAGGTTCAAACTCTACTCGAGATTGAAATGGCCTATAAAGAACTCGACTCGAGTTCGGGCCAATCTCAAAAAATAAAAATTTGAAAAGTTTTTCTGATTTTTAGTGACAGTCCTTCAACCTTGGTTTGGTATATATAGGCCAAAAATAAAGAGTTTGAGCCCTAATAGAACTCCAAGTATTGCCTAAAACCTTAGGGTTTCCAAAAATCAAACCCTAACCTCTTTTCTTTTTAAAATATTTGGATTTAGGTCCCTAGGACCAGAAAACTTTCAAAATAACTCTACAAGTCCAGATTTTTGCAATGAAGCTCAAGAATGGTCCTTCAACCTTGGTTTGGTATATATAGGCCAAAAATAAAGAGTTTGAGCCCTAATAAAACTCCAAGTATTGCCTAAAACCTTAGGGTTTCCAAAAATCAAACCCTAACCTCCTTTCTTTTTAAAATATTTGGATTTAGGTCCCTAGGACCAGAAAACTTTCAAAATAACTCTACAAGTCCAGATTTTTGCAATGAAGCTCAAGAATGGCTAAATAATTTCAGAAAAGGACAAGTTTGCAAAAAATTAAAAATTCAACCATTTTCATTAATATTTGGAAATAAGTACAATGATTGAAAATTTAATACAAGAGTGTAATAACAAAAACAAAAACAAAATACATAATAAAAAATTACAATGGCTAATAAACAGAAAATATCAACCCCGTCGTCGACGTTGTTGCCCCTGGCCTTCGTCGAAACGACGCTGCAAGTCCTCGACGGCAGTCAAAATCTCGCCCATACCCCTCCAGAGAAGCTGGAATCTCTCCTCATTGGTATGGAGTTGAAATAACGCCCGCAGGTCGTCGGGCCTGTACTAGATGGGCACCTCCTCCTGAGGGTCCCATAAGAACTGTCTGCAGGGAGACAATCCCGGGTTGGAGACCTCGAGCCGGACGACCGACTCCAGAGAAAGGGCAGGAAGAAGAGGCGCCTCCCAGTAGCGCAGAATACCCATCACCAAGCTAGGAAGAGGAGCAGAAGTTGCTCAAGCCCGGGTGATAGTGGCAAAAAGACGACAGACCATGCAGTAGCCGTGGAGGTCCTCCTGAAGCAGCCGGAGGATATGAATCCCCTCTGAGAAAAGCTCGCTCGTCCTCGTCGTCCCAAGGACATTAGTGGTCAGCCAGTGTGCCACCAAGCCCTGGTTGACTCAGAGCCAACCGATAGAAAGGTGACTGCTATACCGGTGAAGTACCCAGTCATCAACGAGGATGGCCTCGATGATGTCCAGTGTCACCAGTGCAACCTCCTGTTGCAGGGGAGCCTAATCAAGCTCGAGCGCCATGACTACAGAGACAGTCTCAGGGGTGAGCAGGAAACGATGGGTCGGATCCCAGTTGATGTACACGCCGTCATCGGCCAACTCCATCGACTCATAAAATCGACGAACCATTTGAGGATCAAATGGCTCGTAATTAGAGCCAAGGAGTACATCCCAGCCTCGAGACTGAATTCTCTCTACAAAAGTGCTCCCTAAGCGATTATCATTGACAAGACGAGAATAATCGCGTTTACGGATAATCACTCGTTCTCTTCGTCTTGGAGGCATGATTCTTGGGTTTTTTGGTATGGAAATGAAGAGCACGAAGAAATGAACAAAAACCCTGCAAGAATTATCAAATTTGGATAAGAATTGAAGGAGATAGGAGGAGAGAGAAATGAGATCTGTCTCGATTCTCGAGTCAAGTTTGAAATGAACTGTAATGAACTCGACTCGAATTCTGGAAGGGAAGAAGACTTTTGTTCACCCGCGTTGACTTGGTTTTGACTTAAACTGACTTGTGATTTTTCTAAAGATACCTGGGGGTATATATAGAGAAGTAACTTCCCCTAGACGCTTCCCCCACTACCGGAATAAGTGGAAATAATTCAAATTTAATTTTGAAAATTCCGTGATAATGTATAAATATATTCTTGCGAATATAAGTACCATTAAGGTCTTAAAATAAAATTCCAAAAATCAAGCAATAATTATTAAAAATCCCAAAAATTGAAATAAATTCAAATTTGTAACTGTAATAATTATTTAACCAAGCAACCGCAACAAAGAGTGGTGGGCCGCGCCCACCCCCAAGCAGAAGTAACACACAGATTCGGGAGATAGTTTATTAGCCTAAAAGCCACTAAACTCGGCAACTAATAAGAAACACTAAAGCACGATCGGGTTTAGAAGATACACTGGGTTGCCGCCCAGGAGCGCTAAGTTTAATGTCTTCAGCCAGACAGGTGGACAACCAGGATTCACTCCCTAGATAAACGCTACTCTAAACAAATGTACAGGAGAGACAAAACGCTAGAATGAAATGTGTGAAATCCTGATATCTAAGATACAACAAAGAGTCTTTTAAATTCAGATACTCGCGACTTAAAAATAGATGGGAAATGACTTCCCCACCCCCAAACAGAACGGGAAACAGGTCTTATTGGTGATAACACTCAAGAGAAAAGCGTGCACTGGATCAATAATACTCAGCCAGTAAGAGTTTGTGGACTATGGCCCCGGCACTTTCAACCACACCTCTCAAAAAGAGACAACAGAATAGAGTAAGAGAGGGTCCGGATATCAGCAGGTCAAAGGTTAGTCTAAATAGGTAAGGTCCTATAATAGGGTTTTCTCAACTTCAGGGGACCTTAATTCATGGAAATGCGTAAGACATTGACCATTGACTTGAAATTCAGAATTGTCTGCAAGGTTTAAACAAGTGATTGCACCAAAGGGCGTCACTGCAAACACAACAAAGGGACCCGACCAACGAGACAGTAGTTTACCAGGAAATAAATGCAATCTAGAGTTATATAATAAGACTTTGTCCCCAATTTGAAAATCTCTACGTAAGATCTGACGATCATGTAATTTTTTCATATTAGCTTTATAGGACTTGGAAAGATCATAAGCTTCATTCTGAAGTTCCTCAAACTCAGAAAGCTGGAGTTTTCTCCTCTTACCTGCCTGGTCGAGATTAAAGTTGAGCTTTGTCATTGCCCAGAAGGCTCGGTACTCAAGCTCTACAGGTAGGTGACAGGGTTTTCCAAATACAAGACGAAAGGGAGACATGCCTATGGAAGTTTTGAAAGCAGTACGATAGGCCCATAATGCATCACTGACTCTACGAGACCAATCAACTTTTTCAGGGTCAATTGTTTTTTGCAAGATATTTTTAATCTCTCCATTCGACACCTCAGCTTAGCCATTAGTTTGCGGATGGTACGCAAGGGCCACTTTGTGAGTAACTCCATACTTTTGCACAAGTTTTTGAAAAGCTTTATTGCAGAAATGGCTCCCCCATCACTAATGATCGCACGGAGAGCGCCAAATCGGGTAAATATATACTCTTTTAGAAAATTTACTATAGTTTCTTTGCCATTGTGCCTTGTGGGAATGACCTCGATCCATTTAGAAACATAGTCTACTGCGACCAGAATGTACAAAAAAACCATGACAATCAGGAAAAGGACCTATGAAATCTATGCCCCATACATCAAACACTTTCACAGGAAGAATTGGCTGTAAGGGCATCATATGACGCCTAGTGATTTTCCCTAGTTATTGACAACGAGTGCACACAGTGCAATGCATGTGAGCGTCCTTAAAAAGAGTTGGCCAGTAAAAACCACACTGCAATACTTTAGCAGCTGTCTTTTTGGCACTAAAATGTCAACCACAAGTATGCTCATGGTAGAATTTAAGGACCTCTTGTTGCTCCCAGTCAGGGATACAACGACGAATGATCTGGTCAGGAAAGTACTTAAAAAGGTAAGGGTAATCCCGGAAATAATGCTTGGCATTAGCAAGGAATTTGGATCTATCTTGCTTGTTCCAATCACTTGAAAACTTGTTGCTAGCCAAGTAATTAACAATATCTGCGAACCATGGAGCATTCGATATTGCAAAAAGAAACTCATCCGGATAGTTCTCAGAAATGACACTAGAATCCTCAGGACGGTTGAGTCTAGACAAGTGGTCGGCTACTACATTTTTGGTCCCTTTTTATCTCTAATCTCAAGGTCAAACTCTTGAAGCAACAAAATCCAACGAATAAGGCGTTGTTTAGTCTCCTTCTTGGAGAGAAGAAATCTAATAGCAGCATGATCCGTGAAGATGATAGTATGGGTACCTAAAAGGTAGGAACGAAACTTATTAAGAGCATATACTATGGCTAACAATTCATTCTCCGTCGTGGTATAATTACGTTGAGCATCATTGAGAGTCTTGCTAGCATAATATATGACATGGGGCTTACCATCTAGACGTTGACCTAAACAGCCCCAACAACAAAATCTGATGCATCGCACATCATCTCAAAGGGTTTACTCTAATCAGGTGGCCTAATGATGGGTGCAGTCATGAGGGCGGTCTTAAGTTTTTCAAAGACGCTCTTGCATTCTTTTGTGAAATCAAAAGGTCCATCCTTAAGCAATAAATTGGTTAAAGGGCGAGCTATCTTTTAAGAATCTTGGATAAAACGTTAATAGAATCCTGTGTGGCCCAGAAAGGCTCGAATATCCTTAATAGACTTAGGAATAGGCAAGGATGAAACAAGATCTACTTTAGCTTTATCAACCTGGATACCCTCATGAGAGACTACATGACCCAGAACTATCCTCTTTCTAACCATGAAATGACATTTTTCCCAGTTAAACACCAAATTCTTCTCAATGCAACGCTTAAAAACCAAGGAAAGATAACTAAGACACTCTTCAAAAGATGAACCATATATGGAGAAGTCCTCCATAAACACCGCCATAAATGGTTCTACCATATCACTAAAGATATGTAACATACACCTCTGGAAAGTAGCAGATGCATTACACAGACCGAAAGGCATACGGGCATAAGCGAAAGTGCCCAAAGGACAAGTAAATGTTGTCTTCTCTTGATCTTCAGGGGCGATAGGAATTTGGTTATAACCAGAGTAACCATCCAAGACACAATAAAAGGAATGACTAGCTAGGAGTTCCAACATCTGGTCTATGAATGGAAGAGGAAAGTAGTCCTTCCGGGTGACTGTATTAAGCTTTCTATAGTCGATACAAACACGCCACTTGGTTGAACTCTAGTGGCAACTTGTTCGTTCTTGTCATTGGTAACTACAGTCATGCCGACCTTCTTAGGAACCACATGAATAGGACTAACCCAGGGACTATCCAAAATGGGATAAATCACACCTGCATCCAGAAGTTTCAGAATCTCTGCTCGGACAACTTCTTTCATAGCAGGGTTAAGACGTCTCTAAGGTTCACGAGAAGTTTTAGCATCGTCTTCAAGATAAATATAATGAGAACAGACAGAAGGGCTAATGCCTTTAATGTCATGGATAGACGAGGCAATAGCAGAACGATGCTCTAAGATAACTTCTATCAGCTGACATTCCTACTCGGTAGTAAGAGATGAAGAAAAAATAATAGGGTGACTACCGTCTGAATCAAGATGAGCGTATTTCAGCTCAGGAGGAAGATGACTCGGAGTAACAGGAGGTGGAGTAATGGTCTCTACTTGGGTCTCAGAATCTATGCTACAAACCGAATCAAGGGACTCAAGGTCTTTAGGTTCAAAGATAGGCACAATATGAAGAAGAGCATTGGTTTGGGCAATATATTGGTCAATGTCAAAGTCTACATTATACATGGCAAGGCAGTGAACAACCGGATCTTCAGGGTAATAATTATGCACCATCTCATAAGGTAATGAGTCTAGAAGGCACACATCTTCAGATAAGAAAATATCAGGGGGTTGTTGGCCAAGGTTAAATATATTAACTTCAACAGTCATAGAGCCAAAAGTGAGAACCATGGAACCGTTACGGCAGTTTATGAAAGCATTAGAGGTGGCAAAAAATGGACGGCCAACGATGATGGGTACCGAGTCATCGGCAGTAGGTTCAGTATCCAACACTACAAAATCAACGGGGTAGTAAAAGTCAGACACTTTAACTAACAGGTCCTCAACTATTCCTCTAGGTACTTTCAATGATCTGTCGGCCAATTGTAAAGATATTTTCGTGGGTTTCATGTTTGTTATACTCAGGCTGAGGTACAAAGACTAAGGTAAAAGGTTAACACTCGCTCCTAAGTGCACAAGTATTTTAAAACCTTAGCATAGGAAGGTATCTGTTTAATAGCCGTGAGGAAGGTATATTAATATTTATATATTTGAACACATCAAGTACTTCCTCTGCTTGGACTTCCTTTAGAGACCTTAGGAGTCTCTGGGGGTAAGGTACAGGCAGGTTGTAAGTTCGTGGAGGGTCCACAATCTCACGGGCATGCTTTTTCGGCTTAGAGGTGGTCGCCTCATTAGCCGGTGCTTTAGGTGGGGTAACAGGTGCATAGGTAACCGGAGTCACAAAGTTGGGACTTGGTGTATAATTAATTTGATTATCTACATGTTTTCCTAACCTAAGGGTGGAAACTGATTTTACTTCAGCAAGCGGTACAGACGGATTTGGAGTATCCGTCACCAAGGCAACTTCCTTGCCTCTGGGATTCGTGATGGACTGTCCCGGAAATCTACCTTTTTCATCAAATTTTTGTTCAATCGTCTAGATAGCATGGGCATTTGACTCAATAGACGCCTGGGTCTGTTGTATGAAACGGGCAAGCACATCCTCAAGGGAGGTCTTAGGTTGGGCAGATTGATTAGTTGGCACATGGTCCCTGGAACCACTCATGTGATGAGCATTGTTCGAGTAAGGGGGGATCGGTACCCTGTTCCGATTATCAGTGTTACCAACATACGTAGCATTGCTACGTTGCCCATAAGAGGTGTTAAAACTAGGTGGAGCCGCATAATTATTATTGGAATAAGATAGCTTGGAGTGGTCCATGTATGGGTACGTGGCATTGCCCTTAGTAAAGTTGGTTCTCCTGGCGTAGTTAAACGCACAGGCTTCCTCAGTTTTTGGTGAATTATTAAGGAGAGGGCAAATTTCAGCAGTATGAATCAGGTCATGACAAGCATCACATGAGAGAGTGGAGGCACTCATAACAGTTGATGGGGGCTTTAAGGACACCTCAAATGCTTCTACCTTTTTTACTAAACCATGAAGTAAATTTTTAACCTTAGAGTCAGGTTTGACATCATATAGACCTCTAGGTTTATCAAGTGAGTCTGGGGTAGTGTTTCTTGGGGTATATCCAGGTAAGTCCCATTGCTAGCTATTAGTGGCAATCTTTTCAAGGAAAGCCAGAGCCTTGGCGGTGGAATAATCAAGGAAATCTCCACCGCTCATGCTTTCAACCGTGTTTCTAGTCATAGTATTAAGGCCTCTATATAGAAGCCTAACGTTTTCAGTGTCATCGACTTTATGGTGTGGACACCGAAGAAATAGGTCTTGAAACCTCTCCCATGCATCAAAGAATACCTCGCCCTCTTTTTGCGGGAAACTTCTTATGGCATCAACTATGTCATTAGTTCTGGTAATAGGAAAGAATTTGGTAAAAAACGTTTTACTTAGCTGAGCCCAAGTGGCAAAAGAATTGGAAGGAAGGTCATGTAACCAATGAGATTCTCTATCCTCAAGAGAAAAAGGGAACAATCTCAAGCTAACTTCCTCCTCAGACAAATGTGTCTCCTTAAAATTATTGAGAACGGTAAAAAACTTATTGAGGTGCTGATATGGATCTTCCCGTGGAAGTCCATGGAACTTAGGCAACATGCCCACAATCTGTGGGTGAATGCCAAAGCTATCTGCAGTTGTCTCGGGCAAGACTATGCAAGTAGGTGGTACAGTGGCCAAAGGTGAAAAGTAATCCCAAAGGGTAGCTTCTTGAGCTATAGGAACATGTGTTACTTCAGAAAGTGAAGTTGAGTCGTTGAACTCTTCTTCAGAAGGTATGGAGGTTGAGTCGTTAAACTCTTCCTCAAGAGAAGGATTGAGGTTCATGATTGTGCTCTTTGTGTAGATTGGAGTTGGTTTGGACAAGATTTTACCTGATCTAGGATGCATGGAACATGCGCATTAGAAATGCCACAGAAGTCCTAACCATTCAAAAGTATCTAACAAGAGGCTCAAAAACTGACTCAATTTTGTGTTCACCCAAGTCAATGAGTTCTTTCCAAGCTTCCCTTGTGAATTCTCCCTATATTTCGTGAGTCAAGCAACGAATAACCAATGTGGGAGGTTTTTCGTGCGTAAGCAACGGTCCTTAATTAAGAAACCACAGTGATTCTACAGACATAATCTGTAGGGGTTCCAGACCCAATTCCTAACTTGTGCTCCAATCAAAGGATGGTTCACGTAGTATTAGTTGAAATATCTGCTCAAAGTCTCAAATAAACATTGTGATAGCATGGCTTTAGTTGGTTCAATTTTAATGCTTAGGATATTGCAATCAATTGATATTACGTTTTAGTTATAGGCCAGGTCCGCCTTGCAGTCCCGGTCTAACAAGTAAAAACAGAATTAAAATCAAGCAACAATCAAGGTCATGCTAATCATTATAGAAACTCCACTTGCAAGGGATTCGAGGAGGGTTTGGAGAATGCTTACCTCCCACTTTGTGCTAAAAAATAAAAGTGCCAAACAAGCGCACAAAATTGGGAAAAGACGAGTTGAAGTCGACTAAGGGGAAACCGCTCCTTGGGTTTCAATCGTCCTTAGGAGTCGTTCCTTAGTAGACTCAAGGCTAGCTTCACAACCTTGCGCTACTATCCGCCGCGAACACACAATAAAATAAATCCTAACAACACCTACTTTAAAAATATTACAACTGCGACCCTTTTGTGGATCGAATAATTAAATATCTTACAAGTCTTTAAAAATGTTGAAAACAATAGACCACTTAGTTCACCTCACAATTTCTCAACAGGAAAAAAAATTAGCTGCAAAGGAGTTCTGGAACGCTCTGAAAAAATCACGCAAAATGAGGCAAATTCTCTGCCTAGAACTCGACTCGAGATCGGGCCCAGTTTCAACTAGTAACTTTCACGAAAAATTCCTGAACGCGTCTCTTTCGTAAAAATTTGATTTTTACTCCATTTTTCGAGCTTTTTTCAATCCGTCTTCGCTGCAAGATCAATAAGACGACTAAGTAATAAGACCCTTAAAAAAATAATAAAAAGAATTAAAAATAAAAGGGTGGGAGGGATAGAAGTGGGATGATATCCCGAAACTACTATTCTCGCTTGTGTTTGAATGAACTCCGTTCCTTTCCCCGGCAGCAGCGCCATTTTGATGTTAAGATATTTGTGTACCTGTATAAATTGGATATCAAAGTAGACAAGTAACAAGCAAGGGTCGTACCCACCTCAGAGGGGGAGATCTTAGCTCAAACACAATTGAAAACAATAATTAAGTAAAACAAAGGAATCAATAAACAAGATTTGAGATTGATTCTAACTTCCTACTGGCAATAATAATAAGTAAACCCTAACTTAAGAATATGGAAGAGATGTAAAAAAGATATATGATGACAAAAGGGGAAGAATTGGTATCCACAAACTAAATCATGCAAACATATCATGTTGTTCCTTCATGTTCAATCTATAATAATTAATTACTCACCTCTCGGTTATTCCAACTAATCATTAATACCTATAATAATCAAGTAGTCACCTCTCAGCTATTCCACTCAACTTAAACGCGATTCTCTTATGCATACTATTGAATATGTCTTATTAATCAAACTGTCATCTCTCAGCTATTCAATTTAATTAACTCAACATATTATTCATAACTAAATCATCACCTCTCAGTTATTTGACTTAATTACAAAAGGGTTCCAATAAAAGATATCAACTTTGGATATGTAATAATCACCTCTCAGCTATTTCACTACACATCCTTAATCAATATAAATAAAACCATTAAAGATATGTCTCCCTAAACCGTAACAAGAGTATTTTAGTAACATGGATAACAATAGCATGCAAATAATCATACTTACCTCATATCGCGAATTAGAAGTAAATAAGCATTAAGAACTTTGAATCACAATGAACAATAAGAACAAACATGGTGTTTTTGCATCATCTAGAGTGCTTCAACCACCCCCCTAAGGAGATTTAGGTACTCATCCTTGGTGATGACACCATGGAATAAATAAATATATAACAAAACATCATAAAGTAAAGTGATTTGATTTGATTGATATGAATTGTAAGGGTACCACATACTCCAACCAATCAAAAGCAGCCACGTGGCACAGTCATTCAACCATCAGGTCGCCATGATCCCTACCTGCTAGTAGCTCGACCGCAACGACTCGACCACGTAACCAGCAACGACCTGCTTATACACACGTGCTCTCATTCAATGCACAGAATATCCTCGTCAGTTACATAATTAATTCACAGGGATGATCCTCGCGCGTTACATAATCAATCTTCATTATGACGACGGAGAATCTGCAAGATCCATGATCCACGCCTTTCTACCTTCTATAAGAACAGAACTACGATGGGTTGATCTCTAAGTTCAATCCCCTCGAGCTAAGAGTATGTAGGCAATCTCAATCTCAACGAGGTGCAGCCACCCCGATCTAAAACTTCCCCTTTGGTCAAGTCTCCCAACGACCTGATCTAGTAGTGCATTAATCTAGAAATAGGTTAATACATTTGGCGCCGACTGCAAGGAATTCGATATAATCGAAAAACCCAAACCCTCCCACCCAAATCTAAATCACTCATTCTAATGGCTACCCAAGAGTTAACCATCCAGGATCTGCATGAACAAATCACTCGTCTGTAGGAAGAGAATGCACGTTTGAAGGCTGCACAAGATACCAACCCAGCACAATTGGCGAATGGTGGACATGGAGTCATTCATGTTGATGACTCCAACCAGAAGTACGAGCAACTCAGCCAACAGTTAGCAGAGTTCAAAGCCTCTCAGGCTATTTTACACCATTCCAAAAGCCACACCGCAGAGCAACTTGCTGTCCAGTCCCTCCAGCAGTTCCAGGAGTCTCCTTTCTCTAAGGAGATCCTTGAACATGATTTGCCGAACAAGCTCAATGCCCCCAAGTTTGACCAATATGCAGGAGTCGGAGATCCAACCGACCATATCAAGGGATTCCGAAAATCCCTTCCTCTCATCAAGGAAGATCACCTTCTGTGTTTACTGTTCCAGTCCAGTCTCACCGGACCTGCTCTTGACTGGTTTCACCGTTTGAAGCCAGGATCCATCAGCTCGTTTGCGGAGCTCGAAAAGCAGTTTGTCATCTTCTATATCCACAACAAGAAGCGCCCCATCACCATCGATTCCATCTTCAAAGTCAAGCAGCGGGATGGTGAGTCACTAAGCATTTTCTTTGCTCGTTTTAAATTTGAACTGCATTTAATTCAGGATTTTGCAAAGGAGCATGAGACCTTCGCAACCATCGCATTCACTCACGGTCTGATCCAGGGGTCCGACCTCCATAAATCTCTAGCCATGAAGCGACCTTCATCCCTAGACGAGCTCTACCTAAAGGTAGACCGTTACATCAAGCTCGAAGAAGCCCTCACTGGAAGGGAAAAGAATCATGTAGTCAGCAATGTAGAGTCTGGCTCCACCAAGAGACCTCGATCTGATAACAAGAGGTTTAAAGAAAAGTCGTTGCCTAATGAGCAGCGAGATTACCACCGGTTCACACGACCAGCCGGTTACATCTATGAGCGAATCAAGCACAACCATTGGTGCAAGATTCCTACCTTCACACAGTTGGAGGATACATCTGGTCGACCGTACTGCAAAGTCCACAAGGTACGGTGTCATCAAACAGATGACTGCCGCGTTCTGAAACGCGCTATTCAAACATGGGCCGATGAGAAAAGGCTCAACAATTGGATCCTCGGCAGACAAGAGGATTCCACAAGCAAGCGGGCGAGGAAGGGATCCAGAACCCCTCCCCATTCACCAAAGAGGAATTACAGCAAGGCCAGAACGGCCTCCGCAAGTCCAGTCCGCAGCAGAGGGCGTAGCCTCTCCCAACGTCTAGGTCCAACAGGCGACCTACGCGACCAACTCAACAAGAAGGTCGCAAACAAGATTGATAGCGACAGCGAGTCGGAAAGTCATGTCGTTTACATGATTTATGAATCCGACTCCACCCCCGTGTCGAGGGACAAGAAGAGAAGGGTAGAGCATCTTCATCATGTCTACTCCATTACTGGCGAGCAGCTCGCTTCAACATCCCGGCTCGCCAAGAATCCGACATCACATTCACAGAGGACGATCTCAACAAGGTCGCCACTCCTCACAACGATGCCCTTGTTGTCGAGCTGAGAATAGCCGACTACATCATCAAGAGGGTACTCATCGATCCTGGCGCATCATGCAACATTCTCATGTACAGAACATTCAAGGACATGAGGTTGCCCGATTCAGTTCTCATCCCCGATTTCACCCCCATCTTAGGCTTCAACAGTTCAAGGGAGGATCCTAAGGGTGAAATTCTGTTGCCCGTCACTGTGGGCCGAATGGAAGACAAGGTCGTTGTGACCGCCAAGTTCAGCATCCTCCACATTGCAAGTAAGTATAATGCGATTCTGGGTCAGAAATGGATTCATGCCATGAGAGGTGTTCCGTCAACATATCATCAAGTTTTCCGCTATCCCGGACCTCATGGGATAATGGAACTTCGAGGCAACCAGAACGCGGCACAAGAATGTCACGGAATTATTGAAGCTGTGGCGCCTGCAAAGCCATCCACCTCTGGAACTAAGGATGCTGACGTCAAAGGGAAGAGCCCAATCTCATTAGAGGCTCGAGAGGGCGACAACAAGTCCAAAAGCCCTTCAAAAGAGAAGACCGACGCTACCAAATAGCAACTACAGAAGGAGCCAACGAGCTCAACCAAGCTTAATCTCGAAAGCACTGATCCAGGAGTACGTGTGAACCTTGGGTCAGAAGATGATCCGAGATATGTCTATGTAGCTGCAGAGTTAGAAGGAGATAAGTTCCATAACTTTGTAAATTTTCTTTCAACTAATAAAGATGTTTTTGCTTGGTCGTATATCGATATGCCTGGAATAGATCCATCAATTAGATGTCATAAACTGCGCGTCAATCCGAATTATCGACCTGTCAAGCAAAAACCAAGAAGGCTCGCTCCCAAGTTTCACGAAGCAGTCAATGAAGAAATCAATAGACTCAAACAAGTCAGATTCATCAGAGAAGTTGATACTCCGGACTGGCTAGCCAACATCGTGCCAGTCTTAAAGAAAAAATGGGAAAACAAGAGTCTGCATCGACTTCACAAGCTTAAACAAAGTCTGCCCTAAAGATTCATTCCCACTACCACGAATCGATAGGTTAGTCGATCAGACATGCGGTTTCGAGCTATTATCATTCATGGACGCGTACTCAGGGTACAACCAGATCCCAATGTACGAGCCCGACCAGGAGAAGACCTCTTTTACAACAGAGCAAGGCATTTTCTGCTACAAGGTTATGCCATTTGGCTTAAGGAATGCAGGAGCGACCTATCAGAGACTGGTCACCAGAATGTTCGACGACCTGCTAGGTCGAACAATGGAAGTCTACCTTGACGATATGCTGGTCAAGAGCAGCCAAGAGCAGGATCATTTGTTCAATCTCGACCAGGCGTTCCAAAGATTAAGACAATACAGGATGCGTCTTAATCCAGAGAAGTGTCTGTTCGGGGTCGCGTCAGGAAAGTTTCTCGGCTACCTAGTCACAAAACGAGGCATCGAAGCAAATCCAGACCAGATCAGAGCACTGATTGACATGCCCAATCCGAAAACAAAGAAGCAGATCCAAAAACTCAACGGCATGGTATCAGCTCTCAATAGATTCATTTCTAGAGCATCAGATAAATGTCGACCAATGCTTCATATTCTTAAGAAGGGGGCTACATATGAATGGACAGAAGAATGCGAGAAGGCCTTCACCGACCTCAAGGCCTATTTATCCACTCCGCCAGTCCTCACTAAGCCTAATGATGGAGATATACTCGGTATCTACCTCGCAACTTCAGATTTTGCGATCAGTGCAGTGCTTTTCAAAGAGGAAAATCAGGTCGAAAGACCAATTTACTTCACGAGCAAAGTCTTACAACAGGCCGAAATAAGGTACACACCTCTAGAGAAATTAGCATTAGCTCTCCTTTATGCTGCATGCAAATTCAGACCTTATTTCCAAGCCCACACTGTCAAAGTAATTACCGACCAGCCATTACGTCATATATTAGAAAAGAAGAACAAAACAGGTCGTATGGCTCGATGGGCGGCCGAGCTGAGTGATTACACATTTGAGTTCGTCTCTCGGCAGGCCGTCAAAGGACAGGTCGTTGCAGACTTCTTAGCAGACTATCCCGCAAAAGACATCAATTGGGAACCAGAGCCAGAAACAAGGCAACTCCAGGTCAATCTCCCTGACACCTGGCAACTATATGTTGATGGTTCCCACAACTCCAACGGAAGTGGCATAGGTGCTGTGCTCATTTCTCCTGAGGGTTCACAGCTCGAGAGAGCAACACGTCTCGACTTCTCAACCTCCAACAACGAGGCCGAGTACGAAGCTCTAATCCAAGGCATACAAATGGCTATCGACCTACAGGCAGTCCGCCTCAAGGTGTACAGTGATTCTCAATTAGTAGTCAATCAGATTCCCAATAATTACCAGATCAATGGTGTCAACTTAATCAGATACGCTACCAGAGCAAAGGAACTTATCAGCAAGCTAAGTTATTTCACAATCGAACACATCCCTAGAGATGACAACAGACATGCTGATTCACTGGCATTCTTAGCATCTAAGATCGAGTCAGATCGACCGCGGGCTCTCACTATAACAATCAGTACACAGCCCGCATATCTATTGAAAGAAGAAAATGTTCATCAAATCTCTGATCTGCTAGCCACAACACCAGCAGACATCCAAGGAACTTGGATGGAACCTTTCATCACTTACCTTCAAACTGGTGTGATTCCATCCAACAAGAAGGAAGCCAGTCAACTATTACATAAAGTCACTATGTATAAACTCCATGAGGGTAAGCTATTCAGAAAATCTGCAACCGGTCTGTTGTTACGTTGCTTGATTCCCAAGCATGGGCAGATCATCTTCCAAGAAATCCATGAAGGAGAATGCGGAAACCACTCAGGAGGTCGAACATTAGCTCATAAAGCGATCTCCCAGGGATATTTCTGGCCAAGAATGAAAGAAGATGCCAAGAAATTTGTGTTGAAGTGTAAAGAATGCTAACGTTTTGCTGATAACCAACATCAGCATCCAAACGATCTAATCAACATCACTGCGCCATGGCCATTTCACATGTGGGGGCTAGATATCATGGGCCCTTTAATCAAAGAAAAGAAATCTGAAAAGAAGTTTGTTCTAGTCGCCATTGACTACTTCACAAAATGGGTAGAAGCCGTTGCACTCGCCAACATCACTCAAGTCGATGTTCAAATATTCATGTGGGAAAACATAATCACACGATTTGGTCTACCAAAACGAATAGTCACGGATAATGGCACTCTGTTCGTTGGCAAAAACATCAAAGCTTTCTACGAGCTATGGAAAATCGAACATTCCAGGTCAACACTTAGATATCCACAAGCCAACGGCGAAGTCGAAGCTGCAAATCGACAAATTCTGAACAACTTAAAGAAAAAGCTCGAAGATCAACATGATCAATGGCCACAACAGTTGGAAAACATCCTATGGGCTTACAGAACAACCCCTCGTACATCCACAGGGATGTCACCATTCAGTCTTTGCTATGGAGTTGAGGCCGTTATGCCCACTGAATTAACATTTGGAACGACCAAATCCCTCCTGGTCGACACAGAGCTTAACGATCAGGTCTGGTCGTTCGGAATTGATCTCCTCAAGGAGCGACGAAACCACGCCGTTATAAAACTTGAGCAATATCAACAACGACTAAAGGGAGCTTATAACAAAGGCGTACGACCTAGATCTTTTCAACCAGGAGAACTAGTTCTAAGAAAAATGTTCCACAACAAAAGGAAGGATATTATTGGCAAGCTCAATGCCAATTGGGAAGGCCCTTACATTATTACCAAGGTCCAAAGCAACGGTTCTTATCGTCTTCAAACACCAGAAGGAGAGATTGTTAAGAACCCATGAAATGCTTATCACTTGAAAAAGTTTTATCAATGAAATGTAAGCATCTATTCATTACATTTCAATATACAAACTCATCTCTGCCTTCATCTCAGCTCAAACATGAATGGCTCTTAAAGGTCTAATCCCTCGACCTATAAATTATCAAAACTCTAGTCCCTTTGATAATTTTAATATTGTTAAGTTCAAACATCTGCAACTTAACTTGGTACATTGGTCATATCATTCCCACGACCCATGTACAACCAAGCAACCATGCATGCGACCTCATCCACCAGCAGGTCCAACACTATGATTACTACTTGTTTGCAAAAATCATACAAGCAGACAACGTAACAAGAATGACAATGTAAGGTAAATCATTGAAATTTCTTTTTACTTGATGAGATTCTAACCATTACAGGTAAAAGCAAAGTTAAACTAAGGCATACAAGAAGAACTGTTTCAGTTCGTCCTGCTTGCAGCCATTCATCTCGTCTACCTGCCTTCTGAACGAGCTACCAGGACTCCCTGGAAACTAGCTGATCAAAACGGCTTAATTACAAGCTCTTCAAATAAACTATCAATTACTGTTGTTCATTACAACTCCAAACAAAACAAATGATTGTTTACTCGAGCTCACAAACTCAGAAGACTGCTTTGAGGAAGGCCAAAGAAGACTTACTGCAAGAACAAGGAGTGCAAGAAGCAAACTTTGCACAAGGATTACCCAATACAAGAAGGTCGGTACAGAGACTAGTTCACTGCTGCATAAACTGGTCGTTGGAACCATCAATCTCCGTACGGTCACTGGCGACCTGGTCATTAGGGCCCATCAAGGCGTCCTGAGCTGGCACCAAAGCTTCATCGGCACCACCTCGCGTCTCCTCTCCTTCGGGCGACCTCATCACAGCTTTCATCAAGTTGTCGCAGTAGGCCTTCCACGCTGCGCCATTCTCTTGGCATGCGTGCTCCCAGTATTCAGTAGAAGCCTTAGCACCAGCGAAATTTTCCTTTAACTGCTCCACCATCTCCTTCAACGCCGCGACCTGCGCATCCCTGTCCTTCACCTTGCACTCAGCAACAACAGCAACATTCTTCGCCTGCTCGAGCTTCTCGTTGAGGTCCTTCAACTCAATCTCAGCTCGAGCACCAACCTCAGCAACCAGACGCACCTCCTGGAAGCTTGCGTTGAGCTGCAAGTGCAAACAAAGTTTAGTCAGCAATGACTAAACACAACAAAAAAGAGAAAAAACTTATGATCATACTCACCAAAGACAGCGCCGCGTTTATCTTTGAGCAGGTCACCAACAAAGTCTGCGACTTCACTGCTCGAGCATCAGCATCCAAGACGATGCCCTCATTCACAGCCCGAGCAACGCAGGGGTCGTCAATAGCACTGTTGTTATCGTACACGACATGCTTCTCACCGCGGCCATCCAAATAATCGAATGGCCCAGGGCGAAACTCAGACGATACACCCTTGCCTTTCTGCAAAGGCCCAGCAGCAGTCTTCCTGGACTTGAGAGGAGGCTTAGGAGATTTCACGAACTTTGGAGGGGCAGAGGACGGCATAGTTGGAGGCTCCATCAACTTCAGATTCCCTGAAAATGATCTCTTCTTCCCCGACAAGGCAGGTAATTTAGGAAGTGAGGGCGAAGGGGATACGACTGGGGGGCTCACCACTACCTCCCCCCGGCGCGAACTAACACCAGATCGTTCCTTCTCCGACCTCCGAGCAGCGCTTCCAGATCGCTCTCTCTCCTCAAGCCTGGAGCTACCACTAGCTCGTTCCTTCTCCCCAGCACGCGAACTACCACCAGAACGCCCAGCCTCAGCTTTCTGTACAGAAGTCATATAGGCTTTCTTCAGCGACTTCCTCCTCTCGAGCTCTTCTTCAACGGTTTTCGGACCACCTTTGGGAATAAAATGCTCCTTCAGGTGGGGTAAGAGCTGTATCTTACGGTTGTCAGACAAGAAACCAAAACCGTTCAAAGCGGACTGCAGATCGTTCTTCCTCAAAAGATGATCGTCCCTGATCGCTGCAAAAAAATACAAAATCATCAAGTCCGAAAACAGGAAAATCATCTACCATGTTCAGACTAATAACCAGAAACTCACGAGCATCATTCCTAGTCACATGACGCAACTGGATACTCCCCTCAATGATCGACCCAGTAATCAGCATGGGATCTTTCCACCATGGCTCACTACTTATCGATAGATCAAAGGCAAACGTTCTGGCCTAATTTGCATGTTATTGCCCGCGAAATCAGCCTTTGAAGAACGTTTAAAGCTGAAGTGGTCCAACACATCATTTACAGTGATGTTCCACTTATGCAACTTGTTGAGGTCATCAATTACCCTCATGTTTCTCCAGAAATTGCCATTCATCTGGCAAGGAGCTCGACCAATAGCATTCAACAGGTCGACCACCAAACAAGACAATGGCAGCCTCAACCCAGCTCGGAATTGGGCCAAGGTGAAAACAGTCGAGAAAGGATTTTTAGGTCGATAATCAGAAGAAAGTAAACGTTCTCCTAAAAATCTAATCTCCAAATGCTCAATCGAGCCAAGCCCATATTGCTTCCTAAATGCAATGTGCCTATTTACATACTTCAGGTTCACTACTCTACACATTGAACCGTCGTCTCCCTCCACCATTTCTTCGTCAGACGTGTCCACCTCATGAGAGCCGCTACTCTGGGGGCTATCAGGGTCCACACCATGAATGGGAGACGAGGCTTCAGAATGAGTCCTTTCAGACCCATACTCCTCACCGCCACCACCACTCAAGTTATCATTTTGAGAGTCACTCGCGTCAGACATTTCTCTTAAGCAACAGAAAAGAAAACAGAAGATGAAAGAAAAGAAGGACAAGAAAACTAACCTCACGAGCTCTCAAAGTTCTTCAGATCGCGAGAGAAAAGTGGCAGCAATTCAAATGAAGGCGAGATAGGTAAACCCTTCTCAAGAGAACTACAATTTAAATACTGTAGCACATATAATCCCAGCCATCGGTTCGAAACAGGTAAACGGCTGAGATCGAGGAGAGAATCCACATCTATTGCAGTTATTTTCCACTTAATAAGTGATTCACGTCCACCGTCGGATCAACCCACGTGCCACGCAAAGACTATATCAAGCAAGAAGTGCGTCAGTTGCCATAACTGCACAGCTAGCTGCTCGAGGAGAATCCTCCACTTTCCCGTAAAAGCGCCATGATTAGTACAGACAAGCCTGCATGACTGCCACGTCCGCAAATTCAAAAAACAAACTACAAATCAGCATCGATCAGAGTTCTTAGTCTTTTCAGCCCGACTTATACAGCCGACCTAAAAAGAGGGGGCTTATGTAGGAGTACCACATACTCCAACCAATCAAAAGCAGCCACGTGGCACAGTCATTCAACCATCAGGTCGCCATGATCCCTACCTGTTAGTAGCTCGACCGCAACGACTCGACCACGTAACCAGCAGCGACCTGCTTATACACACGTGCTCTCATTCAATGCACAGAATATCCTTGTCAGTTACATAATTAATTCACAGGGATGATCCTCGCGCGTTACATAATCAATCCTCATTATGACGACGGAGAATCTGCAAGATCCATGATCCACGTCTTTCTACCTTCTATAAGAACAGAACTACGATGGCTTGATCTCTAAGTTCAATCCCCTCGAGCTAAGAGTACGTAGGCAATCTCAATCTCAACGAGGTGCAGCCACCCCGATCTAAAACTTCCCCTTTGGTCAAGTCTCCCAACGACCTGATCTAGTAGTGCATTAATCTAGAAATAGGTTAATACATGAATATTGAGTTTGATACAAAGAAGAAGAAGATGAACTTTCTATCACAAATATTCTCTTTCTCTCTCTATGAAAAACTCTAGATCTAAAAGATGGGGGTCTAACAGATACCTAAACCTTAACTACTACTTCTCTTATATAGAAAATACAAAGTAGAATACTTGCATGCAAAGACTTCCAAATAAGGTCAAATTCGTGGCTGTTGCTGTTGGTCTTCTAGAGGCATTAGATTTTTAGCAAAAACTAATTCTATTGGGCTTAAATTGTAGCTTGGACCAAGAACTTCAGTTTGATAGCTCATGGGCCCAAATCAGATTTCTGGATCTCCTTGTAGAGCCTTATTAAGTTTAGACTTTAAATAAGGCCCTAAATAGAAATTCTGACTTGTGGGCCCCAATAGGACCCGTTTTGGGCTGAGATTTGGATCGCCCCACTTTGACATAAAGTCAAGTCAACTGAACTGACCGTGGGGTGCCCTCAGCAGATCTATGTGTGCAAATATCAATTCTCATCCTCTTGTGCAAATAACACTTTTTTGCTTGTTTTTTTTTACTTTTCGCGGGCTTTAACACAATATTTGCATTTCGACTCATAAAACCTACACAATAGACAAGAAAGCACTAATTAATAGATATAAGCTAAGTGCTAGAGAAAGAAGGTGTTATTCGGGGGATAAATATACACTTTTGAGGACTGATCAAATACCCTTAAACAGCACTTTGCTTGTCCTCAAGCAAAGATGAGAAGAAAGAATTAAGGACTCAAAAGAGAAGTAGAACTAAGGTGATTGCCCTACTGTTTGCGACACAAAGATTGAGACCCTATTTTGAAGCTTATTGATAAGTCCTCAAAAGTGTATATTTATCCCCCGAATAACACCTTGTTTGTTTAGCACTTAGGTTATATTATTGTGTTATATCTACTGATTAGTGATTTCTTGTCTATTGTGCAGGTTTCATGAGCCGAAATGCAAATATTGTCTAAAAGCCCTCCAAAAGTCAAGAAAAGCAAGCAAAAAAATGTTATTTGCACAAGGGAAGGAGAATCGATATTTGCACCCACAAGATCTGTTGAGGGCACCCCACGGTCAACTTTGGTGACTTGATTTTATGTCAAAGTGGGGCGGTCTAATTCTCAGCCCAAACCAGGTCCTATTGGAGCCTACAAGTCAGACTTTCTATTTTAGGGTTTATTTTAAGTCCAAACTTAAAAAGGCTCTACAAGGAGATCCAGAAGTCGGATTTGGGCCCATGAGCTATCAAACTGAAGGTCTTGGTCCAAGCTACAACTTAAGCCCTAGAGAATTAGGTTTTCCTGAAGACCTAATATCTCTAGAAGACTAACAGCAGCAGCCACGAAGTTTACCTAATTTGGAAGTCTTTGCATGCAAGTATTCTACTTTGTATTTTCTATATAAGAGAAATAGTAGCTAGAGTTTAGGTATCTTTTAGTTTATCTTCGAGATCAAGATTTTTTTGTAGCAAACTCAATATTCAATATCAATTTCATTATCTTTTCCATTATGATGTCTTGTGATTTATTTATTTATTCCATGGTGTCATCATCAAGGATGAGTAGCTAAATCTCCTTAGGGGATGGTTGAAGCACTCTAGATCATGCAAAACCACCATGTTTGTTCTTATTGTTCATTGTGATTCGAAATTCTTAATTCTTGTTTACTTATAATTCGCGATATGAGGTAAGTATGATTATTTGTATGTTATTGATTATCCATGATGTTAAAATACTATTGTTAGGGTTTAGAGAGACCTAACTTTAATAGTTTTATTTATATTGATTAAAGATGTGTAGTGGAATAGCTGAGTGGTGATTATTACATATCTGCAGTTGCTATCTTTTATTGGAACCGTTTGTAATTAAATCAAATAGCTGAGAGGTGATGGTTTATTTATCAATATGTTAAGTTTATTAAATTGAATAGCGGAGAGGTGACGGTTAAATTAATAAGACATATTCAATAACATGCATAAGAGAATCCCGTTTTAATTAGGTGGAATAGCTGAGAGGTGACTACTTGATTATTATAGGTATTAATAATTAGTTGGAATAACCGAGAGGTGACTAATTGATTGTTATAGATTGAACATGAAGGAACAACATGTTATGTTTGCATGATTTAGTCTGTGAATACCAACTTTTCCCCCTATGTCATCATATATTTTCTTTACTTCTCTACCATATTCTTAAGTTAGGGTTTACTTATTATTATTACGTGTAGAAAGTAGAATCAATGTTCAATCTTATTATTGGTTCTCTTGGTGTTTCTTAATCATTATTTTCCATTGTGTTTGAGCTAAGATCTCCCCCTCTGAGGTGGGTACGACCCTTGTTTATTACTTGACTACTTTGATATCCAATTTATACAGGCACAAGAAGGAACTTCAAGTTAAAAATATAATCTTTTGACTAGAGGTTAGAGATTAACAACCTTTCCCTCTATCACGTATCACCTCACAGTGGTTACAAATCTACCACTAAATCAGGTAATGCCAAAGTTGGAACGTTCAGGGTGGATGGAAAAATGGGCAGTCTTGGTGGATTTCCTCATAGAAAATGAAACTTGGCATGTAGATATGATGGTAGACGAGCAACTTGAGGTCGCGGTTCCCGAGATGGTCAACTGGCAACAGGTTAAAGGTTGGAGAATCTTTACAGATGGGTCAGTGAATAAAGGAAGATCAGCAATAGGTGTGTTAATCATATCGCCTGACGAGACAAAGATTGAGATAGCAGAAAAGTTAGCTTTCCCAGCAACCAATAATGAAACGAAGTACGAAGTTGTGCTTAAGGGGTTGGAAGTCTTGAGAAAGCTAGGGGCGAAAGAGGTGACAGTGTTCACCGATTCAAAATTAGTGGTAGAACAATTCAGTAGAGTGTACAGGGCCTTGAGAGGAAAGATGGTCGCATACCTTGAAGCCTTGAAGAGGAGTGTAGACAAATTTTCAAGAGTGGAAATTTTGCATTTATTTAGAGGAGAAAACCGTCACGCAGATGCCCTGGCGTACCTAGCAACGACAGCAGAAGAATATTCAACTAAGACAATAACGTTCACACAGAGATCTCAGCCAATGATAGAGATGGAGAAGAAAACCATGAACCTCATACAGAACATGGGGGCGAGCTGGATGGATCCGTTAATTGACTACTTGAAGAATGGGTCGCTACCACAAGAAAAGACAAAGGCAATGTCAGTCTTGGAACAGTCCAAGAGATATGCTTCAGTAGGTGAAGACCTATATAGAAGATCTCCAGCTGGACCGTTGCTAAGATGTGTTCATCCATCTCAAAAAGAGGGAGTCATGATGGAAAGCCATAGTGGCAGCTGCGGAAATCATTCGCCAGGAAGGGCTATGGCGCATAGAATCATGATACATGGGCATTATTGGCCAAGTATGTACAAAGATTGTTGTGGCTACGCCAAGAAATGTTGTGGCTGTCAAATTTATGGAAGGCTGATCCATACCCCAGCTGAAAATCTTCATTTCATAAGTAACCCGTGGTCCTTCTCGATGTGGGGAATTGACATAGTAGGCAAGTTGGAAAAATTACAGGGAAGAGAATATCTCATAGTAGCCACAGATTACTTCACCAAATGGATAGAGGCAGAACCGCTAAGGAGAATAAGGGAGACTGAAGTCAGAGATTTCATTTGGTCAAACTTTATCTGCAGGTTTGGGCTTCCAAAGGCAATACTGACGGACAACGGTGCACAGTTCAGAGGGATATGTTGAAGCAATTCCTAGAAAGTTACAACATCAAACAATTGTTTGCAACTCCATTCCATCCACAGGGAAACAGGCAAGCTGAAGCTTAAAACAAACCCATACTCGAAGTTTTGAAGAAAATACTGGAGGATAAGAAAGAAAAATGGTACGAGAACTTATGGGAAGTACTGTGGGCCTATCGAACAATGCCAAGAAGATCAACAGGTGTAACACCTTTCTCTCTCACGTATGGCATGGAGGCAGTAATACCTCAGGAAATGCTAATGCATACCGCAGGAACACAATGGTTGACATGGGGAAGAACAATGAGGTAATAGAGAGAGAGAGAGAGAGAGAGAGAGAGAGAGAGAGAGAGAGAGAGAGAGAGAGAGAGAGTTGGTCTTGGTCGAGGAAGTTCAAGAGAGGGCAAAGGTGAAACTGGAGAATTACCACAGGCAGGTGGAAAGAGCTTACAACAAGAAAGTAAAACCGAGAAGTCTTATGCCAGGGGATCTCGTACTTAGAAAGCAAAATCCGCCACCAGCCAAGCTAGAACCGAATTGGGAAGGACCTTTATTTGTAGACAAGATTGGAGTCAATGAAGCATACTACTTGACATACCAGAACGGCACCCCGGTAGACAAGCCTTGGAGTATCAGCAACTTGAAGAAATATTATGCTTAGGAAAGCAGAGAAGTATTAGTTTCAAAATTTTGTATGGAGTTTCTGTTCTCAGACTCACATGATTGTAAGTTGTGACTTTTCAAATTTTAATGAAAGATGATTGTAGTTTCCATTTTCTACAATTTTCCGTGTAGCTGTCATACAAGATAATGGTGGTAATAGAAAAAAAAAAAAAAAAAAAACACCTTGGCTGAGATCAAGCTAAAGATCAATCAAGAAGATTAAGATTGAAATCCAGTTTAGATTGGTGGGGAACAATATAAGTGTAGACTTGGCCTGGCATGTCGTTAACTATACGTTGACAGTCTCTATATATTGTTTCCTCCTCACTGAGGTTGAGATAGACAATGCAGTGAGGTGCCTCAAGAGAGAAGAGCAATAGTGCTAGTAGGTTAATGGGGTCTCACTTCAAGTTCACCGTGACGACGGGAATTAAGGAAGTGGGACCTAATGTTGACACACAAGAAACCTTCACCAGCAAAGGGGGCAGGCTATGTAACTAGATTACATAGGTAATCCCATGACGGATAAAGTTCAGAGAATGAGCTAAGTTAGCACCAGGAGAGATATGAAATATAAAAAGCAAGAAATAAGTAGTACAAGCAGTGAATAATCAGTTAAAAATATCAAGGTAAGGAAACCCCCATTAAGGTGATTAAATAGTAAAGTTTACAATGATAACGTTACTGTTACAAAAACAGAGAACCTCACTTCACTCAAGGTTTGGAGATAGGAGATAGGACTTCGTGAGATGACGGGGCAGGCGAACCAGACAGGGAAGGAGGCGGTTTTATCTTTTTGAGGCAAAAAAGGAAACCAGGTTCTCTTTCACTTGAGCAGCAATATGTTTGGTAGACTTGGCCACCAGCTCATCATATTTGGCCTTGTATTCCGCGGTAACCTGAGCAACCGCATCCACCTTCTTTTGCTCTAGAAGCACCTTCTGTTCAGCAAAGTCTACCTACTATTGCTCATAGTCATTTCCGTGCCTGGTTGACATTTCCGTCATCCGGAGAACCTTCTCGGCAAGCTTTTCACGCCATTCAGAGATCTCTTTTTGATGAGATGATTCCTTGGCAGCAAGTTGTTCACGAAACTCTCCTTCCAACCTGAATCTAATTTGTTGGATCTCAGCCTCACGGTTAGCGGCAGCCTCCTTGCGCTGAGACATTAACTGTTCAATTTCTGCTTGAAGAGCCCACTTCTCATTGACAAGACGATTTTTGTCGAGAGTGAGGATGTGTTTCTCCTGAAAAAGTTTTTGTGCTCCTCCATCAAATCAGAAGTGTAGTTGCTAGACTTCACCGTAAGCCCAGAGACCTTCAAGCGAAAAATGATCAAAGTTAGAAAGACGCAACGTTTAAAGGCGGAGAAAATAATAGAATGAAAATCCAGAACTTACGATAGATAGAGACTTGTAGAGTTCTCGGTTACATTCACTAATTGGCATCTGGTCAATCCTAGCTTGATCAGAAGGCAAAATAGAATTTTGCAAAACAGAAAATGCAACAATACCATCATTAAGAGCAAAATTTGTTGGGTTTTCTCCTCTTGACAGGAAGGGAAGTCTGCGATCGAGGAAGAGGAGGAGCTTCATAGCAAACAGGGCCACGAGAGGAGCTGGCCTTGCTGGAAACAGGGGTGAGATTTTCCATTTTTGGCAGAGTAGGGCGCACAAGTGGCTCAAAGAGGCCTTCGTGGGCAAGAACAGGTGAAGAGTCCATGGGCTCTGGTATCCTAGACTCATTAGGTCCAGCAGATGGCGTAGCAATAGGAGCTGGGAAGGCACCAGGAGCGGAGGAAGACGGACAACCAACATCAACTTCATCACCTGATTCAGAGGTAGAGGAGCGACAATTAGAAGAAGGCCGAGGAGTATATTTAGGCCCTTCACGAACAGGAATAACTAAGGTAGCAACATCAAAAAATTCATGATCAATAGGAAGAGGAGGTGGCATTGCAGCAACAGTAGGAGGCGCATTAGGATCCACGAGTGCAAATCTATCAATAGAAGAGTGTGGAGAATGGGAAGCTAAACTTGGATGAGTTGAGTCCTCCATGACGGCATCACCAAAATCAAAACCGTCAGTGTCAATACCGAGATCGTCGATATTAACAGAAACTTTAACCCCGCTGAAATCAGGTTGATTGGGGAGCTCCATTGGATCTGCAGCGTGGTCGGAAGACTCGCTTACTGGATCAGTTCTTTTTTTCGAGATCTTAATTCCCTTCCCCTTGTGACCAGAGTGTTTGGGACGCGCCAGTGGTAATTCAGGAGATTCTGCCAAAAACTCTGGCTCGCCTTGAATCGCCTAAAAATCAGATATCTCAGTCGAAGGAGTAGGAGAAAGATCACATGCAGAAAATCTGACAAGCTTTTGAAGACGTAATGCAGATAAGAAAGGAGAGAGCTTAGAAGTTACTCTTTTTTGCTTCTTCTTCATTGGAGATCTCGGCTTCAGAACTGGTGATGAGGCTACAGCAGGAGAGGGGGATGATGAGTTGCGTGAACGCTTCAAAACCAAAATATCTTGAAGAGGGATATTATCTTCGTCATCCTCATCTTCATGGGCGGTCTCAACAACGGGAGCTTTGCCTTTGCCTTTTGGAGGAGGTGCAGGAACAACAGAAGGAGGCTTGCCTTTCTTATCTTTCAGATAATCTTTATGGCAGCAAACAGGAAGAACGTAATGTCCAAGATCAAGCTCCTTTGTCAGCGGGGTGTTGTTCTTTTTCGATCGTGTAAGATTTTGAATGGCAGAATAACTGCCAGACCCTGAACCGATTAGAGGCTCCCAAGGGGCATTAACACGAGGCTTTATAGCTTTACCGTCTCCGTAGATTTTTGAAAGGCAAAAAAAAAGATAAGTAAAAACCCGATAGATCTACAAAGAGACAAATTACAGAGCGATAGATCAAGATATATAAAAAGTAAGAAGAAGAACCTCCAGTGTTAAACCGCCAATATTTCAAAGTTTTTTAATATCGAGACCCTCACCCCCAAAGTTGCCACTAACAACCAAGGGGAAGTCATGCCATTCCTTATCGCTTTCAAGTAACTTCTCTACAATGGATTTCCTACCATTGCGCTTGACAGAGTAATAATAGGGTTGACCACATTTCTCTTCGCAAGCCCTAACATAGTAGCGTTGGCGTACATCATTGAGGGTAACAACAGTGATGCCTTCACTGTTCAGTTGGTCCATAGCTCTTAGGATCCGCCAGAAATTCCATGTGCATTGACCAGGGGCGAGTTTATAGAAGTTAAGAACGTCACGACAAGTTCTGAGAATGAAAACCGGCAACCAAAAGCAATTTGGTGGGCCGTCACCATGATCACGTCTTGTCTGGAAAAATCGTGATGTGCAAACCGCAAAGCCTTTTTGTAGTGAAGGAGATTTACGTCAGCAGGTATATCGTATTGCTGGCGGAAAAGATCTATATCGGGTCTAAATTCATAGGTAGCGGGGTTTTGTAGATCTAGATAATAATTGGAAGAAGGGGGGTCAGTGACTTGACGGATTTCGACACCGCCGTCTCCAGAAGCCTCATCCCCAACTCCGCTTGAGGTATTTTCTTCTGATTGGCTTGCCTAGATGCCATTGATACTCTAATCAACAGGGCTATAAGAAGAAAAATTGGGGGGTGCCAAGGGAATGTCCTAACACAGAAGAAAGGGAATTCAATTAAAATTTCTTCTGTGTATCTGGGTATTAGGGGAATGATGCAAAACAAGCAAAATGCAGAAAACAAAACTAGGGAAATTCAAAAAGAATGATAAAAAGGAAAACCTATTAGAAGTTCAACAAAAATTAAGAAGATCCAGGCATAAAGTAGCGGTGATATTAGTTAACTTACCTACGAAAGTCAAAGTGAGGAATACTTGAACAACAAGACCAGAACGTCGTCGCTGAAGAGAGGGTGGAGTGATTTGCACAGAAGAAGGAAGGAGGAGGCTATGAGCGAAGAAGAAGAAGGGAAAGATAACAAAGAAAGATAAGAAAGAAAGAAAGAGGATTGCTAAAGTGCTAAATTTATAGCCCTAAGCAGACGCATGGAAGACAGTGGAGAGAGAAAGATAAATGATGGAATAAGGCGTTGAGAAACAAAACGACCGCAACAATTCCATTATTGCGCTTAGGGTAAACGAGATAAAGCACGTGGGCAAGAGTTAATGCATGTCTGACACGTGTAGGGGAATCTCTCCTGAAGAGTCAAAAAAGAAAGGCGTGCAAGTCACGTGAAAGTAAAAGACAAACTTTGGGCGGGAAAAGTTGAAAAATAAAAAGCCGCGTAAGATAAATTTTTGAACCGTCATCCCAGTGACAAGATCAGATCAAGGAAGACGGAGAGAGGAGGGGCGATGTAAGTACCATATGTTGTAGTCTAACGTGGCAGAGTAGAGGCATTAAGAGTAGACCAAAGGGAGAGAACCGAGAAGTAGCAGATAGAAGCTAGGAACATTCTGGAGTATCACGGGCAAGGCACATGGGAGTTAGCTGTCAAATATTTGCCTTATAGTGTATGAAGGAGAAAGAACCACGTAGAAGATAAGAAGACCCTAGGATCTGGAAGGAAGCGGTTTGAACCGCTATATAAGGAAAACTGTAGGGCAAACCTAAGGTAACGATTCACTCTTTACTTGATCTAATTTTTAAGTTAGCCTACATTACTGACTTGGGCGTTGGAGCTTTCCCCACCGGATTATAGCCAGTGGTCTTTGCAGGTATCATAAGGAGCAGTGGCGTAGCCAAGATTTTTGGTGAGGGTGCGCACCAAAATCTTTTTATTCGCCCAAAAAGTTTTAGCACCAAAAAACTCGATTAATAAGAAATTTATACACAACTTCCACAAAAAATAAAAATTATTACAACATTATATACATTACAAGAGAATTATATTTTGCATCACAAATCTCTTCAATCAAGGGATCAACCATTAATAGACAAAATTGTGAACATATACATCTTAACAAATTGAAGAATGGGGAGTCGAAACCAATTAATTCCTACTACTTAATTGCTATTTCAAGATAATTAATAAAATTATTGATTAAAAATAAGAAATCAAATCCAAAAGTTGGCAAAAAGTTTACATTCTTTATATTGTATTATAGCATATTTTTATTTATTTTTAGTTTTTAGTTTTTGATAGAATTTCATTCTTTATTGATAATTGGAAACTAGTACATAATTAAATAATAAGAATATCTATATTAAGATATTTAAGGATATTTATCATAAGATTTTGCTGATATAGCTATTAATTAGGATAAAAGTGAATTACTAGCCACTCAAATAAAGTTATATCTTTTGTTTTTCCAAAAATATAAGTTGTGATATGTGAGCAGAATATATATAGTTAGAAATTTTCCAAATTTTCAGGGTACGCACATGCGTACCCTTACACCTCGTGGCTACGCCTCTGATAAGGAGATTGAGGAGAAGGAGTTCAGCAACCCTAATCTGTGACCAAGCTCAAGTTTGAGCTTACACCAAATACCAGTGGTTCTTGCAGTTTCAAGGAGCTAGAGCTAAGAGGATTGTAGATCCAACTTTCTTCACCTCGTAAGCTTACCCAAAAGCTTACAAAAATTATTGATGAAACCATAGTACCAATTACCAAATAACTTTCCGCCGATCTCTTTTCATACTACTAGAATATTTTCTTGGTGGGATGATTTGAATGTTAATAGGTCTTACCAAATAAAAACATTGGGGCCACATAAAAGCCCAAGAAAATCAAAGAAGTAGCAGTTTGGGCCCATTATTTATGATTAAATTAGGGGCTTAAAATGGGTGCGGGTTTGCCCGAAACTTGACTAATAAATTGAAACCCAAATATATCAGGTTTGGATTTAAAATTACATCCAAATTAAAACGGGTTAAGGTTTATAATAAAAAAGAATTATTCTAGTTTGGGTTTTTACATAAAAGTATTGGATTTGGTCAGATATTCAGGTAAAATCTCGTGTTTGGGTTCATTAGTTAAACCCAATTCAAGTTTGGGCTTGGGTTTGTCTTACAATATTTGGGTTCTTACGGACCCAATCCGAACCTAACCCGTTTTCTGCACTAGATTAAATGAGGAAAGCCATACATTATCATCATCTCTTGATTATTTGCAAACCATGTTGTCATCTGTCGTTTGTGTTTTTTTTTTTTTGTTTTTCCTTCTGTAAACCTTGTGTTGTCATCTTAGTTATAGACATTGATGGATCTTTTCAATCAGTAGTATATACTCACCATTAGCTGTCCCAATAAGCACATGGACATGTCAAGCCCCAGCTCTTAGGAAGACAAGAAGTAGACAACAAGCAATTAGTGGCTGCCTGGCTGGTAGCAAAAGAGAGAAACCCATACGAACACATTCTAATAATATCCTAAACAACTAAAAACACTTCCCATAAATCATAAATCCATAATGACAACCTTTTTCTTCCTTTACACTTTGGGCATGTTATGTGGGGGCGTTGGGAAAAGGTTGAGAATGAGATGAGCTGATATCTATATACAGTAAAACCTCTCTATAGTTATACTCTTGGGACCAAAATAAATTATTATTATAAAGAGGTTATAATTTAATAGAGTTTTACTTAAGAAAATTATCGTATAATTTTAATAATTGTATAGTTTCAAAACAATAATATAAGTAAAACCTCTCTATAGTTATACTCTTGGGACCAAAATAAATTATTACCATAGAGAGGTTATAATTTAATAAAGTTTTACTTAAGAAAATTATCGTATAATTTCAATAATTGTATAGTTTCAAAATAATAATATAGCTTCCAGATATAGTGCACATATACTAACTTAGTGATGGGAAGTATTAGAAAATAAAAAAATATATTAAATATCTCAAATTTTATATTTTTTTTAATATTTTTCTCAATATGTAATATATTTTTTGTTAATATATACTTAATTATAACAATGTAGAGGCAATTTTCTTCTAGATGGGACCTAAAAAATTTATAACTTATGACAATATGAATATTATTCCTATTTATAATTGGTCCCAAGTTGGGACCGGAATTTTTTATGACTACGTAGAGGTTATTCCTATATAGAGTATTCCTATAAAGGGGTTTTACTGTATATATACATCCATATTTTTGTGGGCAGTATTAGTTTTATCAAAAGTAATATACTTCAGAAGTTGACATTAGAAAAATTGATATTTTAAATCCTTAATATTGCATTATCAAATAAAAAAAAAATCCTTAATATTGAAAAAATATTTAAACTCATTCCAAAAAGCCAAATATTATTTGAAATTAACTTGTTGGAACACCTTTACCAAAAAAACCTTGTTGGAACAGGAATTATAAAATTTACTTAGATCATTCTGAATTTTGATATAAAAAATTATTATATTTGTAACGCTGATATGCACGTGGTATACCAAAAAAAAAAAAAAATTGAAAAAAAATATATGATTTTGATCCATCAGCCAGACAACCACCCACCATTTTGTGGATGAGTTAATATGATAGCCATGACTCATGAAATAGCCAAGTAATCTTGGGTCTAGCAGTGATATATGATAGCCATGACTTATAAAATAGCCAAGTAATCTTGGGTCTAGCAGTGATGTCCCTTAACAATTATATATATATGCACTATCCTTAAATCTTTTGTTCCTATCCCATCAAATATTTGATTGCTCAGTTGCTCTAGCCTGTTGCACATCTGGTCTGGGTGACTTAGATGTGTAGCTTAATCCCGGAGCCATCTTCGAGCTAGTGAATCACAACTACAATCTATGAAAATGCTGTGTAGTACTAACTGAAGTACTGGACCCAAAACCTCCCGAGAACGGTGCATAACCTTCAGTTGCAGCCTTTGATTGCAACTTGCTAGAAAGTCATTATCGGGCCCTTTGTTTCAAGCCTAAGTTGCAAACCTTGTGGTTGTGTGGTCAATCAAAGGAATTTAATGTTGGGCCTTGTGTACATTTGAAATAAGAACAAGACCATACTTCCATGAAAACTCCATGCAAACTAGCTCTAACATGTGATTGAGAGATCTTAGGTTCAAATTTCAAAACACTGGCATGATTAGTAGCTTTTGATTTTAATTTAAGGTTTGAAGTTGCAGATCTTGAAAAATAAAAATGAACCTGTTGAGTATTATAAACCTCAATAATTCAGGGGTAATTCCCAGATGAGAATAGGCCATTAGAATTTTAATACCATTTTTCTGACCAAATTACTTTTATTATTAAGTTTAATAATGGCATATTTACTATTTTACTTATAAACATAAATGGACCTAATTTGAATTTCTACTGATTTACGAATTAGGAGCTAAATTCATATTAACAGTTGCTGACTGATACTACATTTTATAATAGAGTCGTTATTCAGAGAGGGCACCATATACACTGTTTAATAGGAAAACATCTTATACCATTTGTTGGGAAAATCGATAAGAAATCAATAACCCAAAATGCGGAATAACCCAAAATTTAGAAGAAATAAGTAATTATAATAAAAAAGACGAAACCAATACGCGATGGAACCCTCACGGAAAATAAAACCACCACAAGCAAAACAAAGAACTTTATTATCTTCCACTAAAAGGATAATAAGATGAGATCTCACACAACTAACTCTCACACCCTTTACAAGAAGAACACAAACCTAGAAATCCCTCATAGAAATTACTCCCACATTTTCGCCAAAGCCTCCCAAACCTCAAATCTCTAAGTTTTGAATCTCCCAAAACTCCCTTAGACTATTGCTTCTTGTGGCTTCTAAAACTTCTTTTTTAAAGGTTGCTACACTATCAGGACCTTATATAGTGTTACAAGAAAAATTAGGATTTACCACGTCAGGGGCCTATATTGGGCCCATAAGCATTGCAGCATATACAAGTGTATCGAAAACTCCAACAGCAATGGACATGATAAAACGTGTGTCCAACAACAATGGACATGACAATTTCATACTTAGCCAAATTTTCCGAAATCTCCAATGGCCATGCATAATGTAAAATATGTCAGAACTTTGGGGCCATTTTCCTGCCAAAATACTTATCTTCAGATAATGTTCCATATTCCATTGGAAATATGAGAGAGTCTTATTTCCAACCCAAAAGACAGATCGCAATTCGGAGTACCAGGCACAAAGTTATGACTATTTTTCTACCGAGTGTCAAAACTGAAAATAATGAAAACTGAACAACACCGTTGAATTGTTGGACCAAATCTCTAGCATATTACAGTAAAACCTCTCTATAGTCATATCAGTGGGACAAAAAAAAATTATGACTATAGGGAGGTTATAGCTTAATAAAGTTTAGTAGTGGTATGGTTTCAAAAAATACAGTAGTTTCAAAAAATACCATGCATATATAGTTATTAGTGTTGGGAAGTGTTACTAGAGATGAAAAGTCATCTTAAAAATCTAAATAACATTTTCATTTTCTTTAATGCTTTGTCTCAATGTAAATTTTATAAAAACAATCTAACAGAACCAATGTAATCTTCCCAATTCAAGTGATTCCTTTCCTTCTCCTTCTACCAATTCAACCATGCCACCCAAAGTTAATATAAAAACTCAATTGACAGAAAATGTCCGTGTTGAGTTGTGCAAATATAAAGAATCAAATCCCAACTTGAGGCAAAAATATCTTGTGAAATGGTTGGAAGATACTCATGGTCTTAAGGTTTCACAAGCATGCTTGAGAAGTTAGAAAAGTTTCGAGTCAAAAAGCTCATAACATGCTGGAGAAGTTAGAAATGTTTTGGCTTCAACAAGAAGGTGTTCATACTGACGAGTTATTACGTATCCGCAAGCTCAAAAACGTTGTAACAACTTTAAGGATTAAATCATTCTCTAAAACAACTTTAGATAAATATTTTACTTCTTACTTTTAATGTACACTAATATTTATTTTTTGCAATGTGTTGCTAATTATTACTATATGAAGGCAAATTTCTATAGACGAGACCAAGAAAAATTATAACTTATTACAATATAAATATTATTCCTATTTATAACTGGTCCCAAATTGGGACCGAAATTTTTTACGACTATGTAGAGGCTATTCCTATATAGAGTATTACTTTAGAGAGGTTTTACTGTAATTGTAATTAATTCTCAGCTCTCTCCACTGAGGGTAAACTTGGAACTTTTTTGTAGAAAAAAAAGTAACCTTCTATCCTTTTCAAATTCTTTCTTAATCATTCCTATATTAACATTTGTTCTCAAGATCTTAAATTATGCCCTAGTATGATTACAGCAAAAAAATATTTTTCATTAAGATGTTTTCCCAACTTGTTATGGGTAAAACCCAAATTATCCAAAGTTCCATTACAAATCCATCAAAACCTTGAATGGAATTCACAATAACAATGAACATCACTATCACAAGATCACAATTTTTCTTCACTCTTAAAATGCAATTATAAAAAAAATAGAGTAAAATAGAAAAATCGCAGGTTGTTGAGGTAGAAGATGAATTTTTTTTTCTTTCTCCTTATTTAGTTCTCTTTTGTTTTTGGGAAAATTGGTCAAAACCCCCTAAGTTTGACCGGGTTTGGCGTAAACCCCTTCATGTTGTCCAATCTTGGCGTAAACCCCCTTCCGTTAACCAACCCCCAAGTTTCCATCTATTTAAAGTTTGACTACCCATTATACCTCTAATTCAAATGAATTTGTCTAAACCCTCCAAAATTGGTTATCAAAACTAACTTCAGTAATTTGAATTTGGGCTATAATGTGTAGCAATTTTTTGGGGGGTTTAGACAAATTATTTAAATTAGGGGTATAATAGGTAAACAAACTTTGAGTGGACGGAAACTTGGAGGGTTGCTTAACGGAAAGGGGCTAACGCCAAGGTTGGACAGCATTGGGGGGTTTACGCCAAACCCGGTCAAAATATAGGAGGTTTTGACCAATTTTCCTTTTGTTTTTTGTTTTTGAACTTAAATCCTATGAAGTTTTGAACTATTATAAATTATATTAACATTTGAAACCAGAGAAAATAAGGTGAAGGTCAAGTAGAAAACTTAGAAAGAAGATGATGATGGGGATTCGGTCATCTGGAGTCTGGAGCAGAACTGAAGAAGACAAATGAAGTTGGTTTCTGTATTTTCTCTATCTTTCATTTATTTCTTTAATTTTATTCCAAATTTACCCCTAACATAAGATTTTAATAATCAAAAGAATTAAATTGCTTCGAGATAAGAGTTAGAGATCTAGCGGTTTCGAGCATGGTTCAAAATATCGCTGATATCCGTGAAATTCCGACGGCATATGCCAGTTTTCAAGCAATCGGAGCGTACGAAAGGGCGGATTTGATTCGGTCCAGATACCTACCCATGCCGACCCGAATTCTCGATATGTTTTGAGGATATCCAACAGAGGCCGGATTTTAACTGATATCTTCTTTTTTTCGTTCCGAACAGTAATGGATTTAACAGGAAAATAGATTTCAATCACAAAATTTTCGCCGAAATGAAGAATTAGAATTCATCAATTCCTCTCTCTCTGGCTGAAATATATATACATATTTCTCTCTATATATATATATTTTTTGCTGGAATATTTCATTGTGTTCCTCTCTCTTTCGTCGGAATATCTCTCTCTTTCGCCGAAATATTTCTTGTAAGTTCTTAAATTCTTAAAATTTTGATTCAATACCGTTTTTCCTGTATTTCATTCAATATATAATTCATTGAAATAATGAAAAGTGATTTCACCACTGCCGGAATTTGTTAGTCTTGCCAAAATTGCACTACTGCAGGAATTTTACCAATGCCGAAATTTGTTAGTACTTTTAATTTAAAAATTTTAATTTTTTAATTATTTGATGATATTTTTATAGTTTTAAATTTATGATGATATTTTGCAAGTTAATTATTTGCTTATTTTGTAGAAAATTTATTATTATTTCATGCAAAAAAAAATTGCAAGTTAATTATTTGTTTATTATTATTAATTATTTTGTTAGAAATAAAATCCTAATTGTTAGTATCAAATTATAAATGTTTCTTAGTATTGAGGAATAAAATGTTTGTTAGTATCAAAATTATCAATTTTTGTAAGTTCATAATAGATTAAAAATTAATATTAAATTATAAAATACTTGTTAGTCATAATAGATTACAAACAACTTGTTACTGGAATAGTTTGTAGTTAGGTGATGAGACTGGAATAGTTTGTAGTTTTTGTGAGAAGAAAATGCGAGATGGAGGGTGATATGGTTCAAGGAGCACCTAGTTAGAGTTGAGAATGATGTTAAAAGTTGCACAAAGGTACTTCATGATGTCAGATCATGTATTTAACATAATTTACAGGAACTTGCTGCACGACGAGTTGTTTCTCTGCACACAAGACGAGAAAAACCACGGTGACGAGTTGAGGAGGTGGGACGACAGGAGCAGGAGGTGGGACGACGAGAGTCCGTGACTAGTGGTACTTCTTCACACCAGACCCAGATTCAGGACGAGGACGACGAGACTAAAGCGCAGCGAGACTTGGAGGAAGCATTGAGGGGTTCGACACAAGACCTTGATTACTTAAAGCAGCATGACTTGGATATGGCTATTGAAGCATCAGGTAGGGAGCATCTTTCTTCATCTACCAAGGGAGCATCATCTAGTCGAGCACAACGAGACTTCACTGATTATGATAGTGATCTTGAGTTTTACTTTATTTGTTTTATCTTAGTAAGATTGTACATTTTATTAATCTTAGTAAGGATTTAAGTTAATTATGTACGTGTTATATAAGTTAAACATTTTAATTATGTTAATTATGTTGGTTTTTAAGTTCGTTAAATAAATACGGATATTCTTGAAATTCCAATAAAAACCACGAAATATCGGATTTTTAAACCTCACCATTCCGACACAGACCTTCAAAATTTCGGGGCATATACCGGTTTTTCAGACCTCGAAATTTCGCCAGGATTCGGCATCTTGAAGTATGGTTTCGAGTGCTATCTTACCCAATAGCAACGACTCTTAATATCCATACTAATTTACGGACTTAGTTAATAGCTTAAAACTCGATTACTAATAAATGGGATTAATTTATGGGATTTTTAGACTTAACCTCTCCTTTTATGGCCACGTTTTGAGTAAACCCCTCTATTTGTCCAAATGTGGACTTTACCCCCTCCGTCTACTTTTGTCAAATTTAACGTCTATTTTTATTTTTCTTCCTAAAATACCCCTCTCTGATATTTTTAGGGGGGTTAAGTCTAAAGCAACAATCGAGGACATTTTGGGAAGTTACAAACAAAATTGATGTTAAATTTGACAGAAACAGGCGGAGAGGGGGGTAAAGTCCAAACTTGGACAAATGGGGGGTTTACTCAAAACATGACCATAAAAAAGGGGCTTAAGTCTAAAAATCCCTTAATTTATAATGTCTGCCCATTTAGAAGTCTAATTAATAACTTTAAACCCGAATGCTTAACTTAACCCCAAAAGCAATTAATATTATAATGTATTCCAAATTAAAATGCAAATCCAAATTTTTAGACTACCCATATGCATGATGAGGCACCATAAAAAATTAACAGCCATAGGAGGGTCTTAGTCTCTCACTCTCTCTCTCAACAATGTACTGCTGGAAAATGAACAAGGAATGATCTGCAAAAATTAATGTGCAATCATGGATACCAGTATGATAGCGAGCAGAATCCGATAAAAGTTCTTTTCAATGCGGTTGTTAGCTACTGCATTTAACTCCATTGAGACTTTGAGAGACCCTTTGTGAACAAGGCACGCATACTGACATGAGCATGGGCATTGTTCTGCCAAACCAAAGTAGGAAAAAACCTACATAAATATTTTCATTTCATCTGTTGATTTTGTTTGGTGATTTGCACGCATGATGATCGTGGTCTGCATCCTTCATCAGCTTCAAGTAGATGGCCACCATCATATTTCTTTAAATATGTACAGTACCACAACAGAAATATATATTATGAAGCCTACCAACTTATAATTTGTTTTAATATCATGTACGCTATGGAGATTTGGACTTTTGGGCTATGCTGTCAGGGGCGGCGCCATTTCGGAAAGGGGTCACTTCGCTGCGGCAAAATAGTGCCTAAAATGCTTCGATCAGCCTGGGCGGCGCCCAGGCACAGCGCTCTGCTCAGGGCAGTCAATACAGAGGCGCTCAAGCGGCCCAAAATAAAAAAAGCCCATGTCCAGTCCAGAATTAAGGCTGCTGCTTCTCTCTTCTCCTGCTGCTGCTGTCTTCGCTGTTGCTTCTTCTCTCTTCTCCGCTGCTGCTGCTGCTGCTTCTTCTCTCTTCTCAGTTCTCTCTACTCCGGCTGCTGCTGCTTTTTCTCTCTTAATTTTCGATTTGATGTTGGAATTTTAATTTTCAATTGTATTTTAATTTTTGGATTGTATTTTTAATTTTTGTATTATGTCAAGGTTAATTTTTGGATTGTATTTTTAATTTTTTAATTGGAGTACTGTTGGCAACAGTAGACAGTAAAGTAGTAAACTATGATGTATGCTTGTATAAGTGTATAACTGTATAACTGTATTGCTGTCAGGGGTCGGATCAGGGCGCCGCCTGGGCGCTGCCCAGGCGGTCGAGGCGGTGAGGCAGAAACCGAGCGCTTGGCGCTCCGCTCAGCCCCTGACAGCATAGCTTTTGGGATAGATGACCATGTCTGTGTCTTTAATCCCCCCTAAAAATAAAAATAAAAATAAAAATAAAAAGCTGACGGCTGTGATTGTGACAAAAAATAAAAAATAAAAATAAAAATAAAAAGCCGTGATTGGATGTGTGCAGTCAGAACATGCCAAAGATTTTCTCCTTGCTATCCCGATGGAAGGGCTTGGACAATGCATGACACCTGTAGAATATCGTGCCATTCTTCGTTATCGATTGATGATCCCTCTATATTCAGATGGTGAGCTTTGTCCAGTGTGCAAGAAGAGCAGACTTGATAGTTTCGGGGACCATGCGGCCCACTGTAAACATTTCGCCGGCTTCAAGTACAGACATGACCATGTTAAAGATATCTTGTGTTATGTGTTCTGGCGGGCTGGAGTACAGGCTAAGAAAGAGGCTCCTGTTAACTTTCTTACTGATCCTAAGGAAGGAAGATCGACATTACGTCCTGCTGATATTCTGGTCTACAACTGGTCTGTAGGTAAACATGCGTGTGTTGATGTTACAGCGGCGTCTCCGATGGTTGGGCTAGGTGCTGAAATTTTTGAGATGGGGCTAGCAGCTAGCAATGCAGCAGCAACAGCAAAAGTGGAGAAACATGACGGAGCTTGTAGGGCTAACAAATATAGTTTCATCCCCTTTGCATTTGACACATTTGGATTGCTAGGCTCAGAAGCAGTTGAGCTTCTCAAGAGAGTGCAGAAGATAATGGATAACAACGTGATGAATGCGGGTTCGAACGTATATGTATTTAGGAGAGTCGGGTTTGCTATCCAGAAAGGACTTGTCGCGCAGTTTATAGCGCGTTTGTCCTCTACTTTTGTGTAATTCGTTGAGCTTATCAATATAATTTGTTTTTTGAAAAAAAAAATAAAAATAAAAAAAACATGACTGAGCTTGTAGGGCTAACTAACATAGTTTTATCCCCTTTGCATTTGACACATTTGGATTGCTAGGCGCAGAAGCAGTTGAGCTCCTCAAGAGAGTGCAGAAGATAATGGATAGCAACATGATGACTGAGGGTTCGAAAGAATATGTATTTAGAAGAATCGGGTTTGTTATTCAGAAAGGACTTGCCGCGCAGTTTGTACCGCGTTTGTCCTCTACTTTTGTATAATTCGTTGAGCTTAACAATAAAATTTGTTACATAAAAAAAAAAAAAACCTTAGAGAATGAATCAGCCAGAAATGGCTACATATCAGTTTTTTTGCATTACACTAGCCTCCAACACATCATGATCAGTTAAGTCTTTTTTTAGAAGGTGAAATATATATCGAAAGATGATAGGTCCTCAAAAGTATACTTTTATCCCCAAGATAACACCTTGTTTGCATAGCACTTGGCTTATATTATTGTGTAATATCTTTGATTAGTGTTTTCTTGTCATTTGTGTAGGTTTCATGAGTCAAAAATCAAATATTGTGCTAAAATCCGCCAAAAGCCAAGAAAAATCATTAAACAAGTATTATTTGCACAAAGAAGAGAAATTATTGTTTGCACCCACACATTACTAAGAACACCCCTTGGACCAGTCCTGTGGACTTGACTTTATGTCCAAGATGGGTCCAAATCCCAGCTCAATCCAAGTTATATTGAAGCCCACAAGTCAAATAATCCATTGAAGTCCGTTACTTAAAGTCCAATCTTAAAATGACTTTACAGGATGATTTAGAACTCCGATTTGGGCCCGTAAGCTGTCTATCCGAAGCTATTGATCAAACTACAACTTAAGCCCAAAATAATTAGGGTTCCACATGGTCTTGCTGCTTCTATAAGCTCTACAGTAGCCACTACAAATTTTTACCTTATTTGAAGATCTTGGATGAAGCAAGGATACTTTGCATTCAAGCAAAGTAGTTTATTATCTCATGAGGACTCATATATTGTTATCTCTATATAAAGAGAAGTAGTAACTAGAGTTTATCACTTCTTAAAGTCAATCTCTCTTCTAGTATTTTCAATCATAATAACAATTTCTTCTCTTTTCCATTAACGATGTTGTTCTTTTACTATTTCTTTTATGGTGTCATTATCAAGGATGAGTAGTAAACTTTCTTTTAGGGGGAATGGTTGAACACTCTAGATAATGCAAAAAATACCATGATTGTTCTTTTATAGTCATTGTTATTCAATTGCTTAATACTTTTTAATTTCAATTCTATATAGAAGTAAACATGATAGTTTATGTATTTGTTGCATCCATGTTATTAATACTATTGTTAGAGTATTAGGGAAACCTAGTAATAACAATAGTGTTAATAACATGGATGCAACAAATACATAAACTATCATGTTGTGTTAGATCTCTAACTGGAAATATGTGAATGAATAACTGAGAGGTGACTTGTAGGGGTACTACATACAACAGCCAATCAAAACACGACACGTGGCATGCCCAACATTCCACCAGGTCGCCCACAGCACGACCTAACTCAATCCGAGCAGAATAGCTCGAGCATATCACCGTTGGCGACCACTTTATACGCACGTGCCCTTAATCAATGCTAAAAGATTATCTTCACCCGTTACGTAATCAATGACAGATATTATGTAATCATTAAGATGTTGGAGAATCCGTAAGATCCCATGATCTGCCCCATTTCACCTTCTATAAGTATAGAACTACGATTGCTTGATCTCTAAGTTCATCTCCCTCTAGATAGAGTACGTAGGCAATCTCGATCTCATCGAGGTGCAGCCACCCCCGATCTCAAATCCCCACCTTGGCCAGTCAAACAGCGACCTGACCTAGTTAATGCATTAATCTGGAAACAGGTTAATACATTTGGCGCCGACTGTAAGGATTCGATTATATCGGAAAACCAGCCCTCCCACCCAACTAAAAGTCATATACACCTATTTGTCTATCAAATGGCTACTCAGGAACAAGTCATCCAACAACTAAGAGACCAACTAAATCGTCTCCAAGAAGAAAACGCGCAGTTAAAGGCTGCAAGCGACGTCGACACAAACACTAAACAGGGAGCAGTCATTACAAATGACAGTAACCACAAATACGAAGAACTCAGCCAACAGCTCGCTGAATTCAAAGCCTCTCGGGCAGCAATACATTTGAGCAAAGGTCGTACAGCGAAACAGCTCATTGTCCAATCTTTGCAGCACTTCCAGGAATCTCCATTCACTAAGGAAATCTTAGAGCAAAAGTTTCCCAACAAACTCAACGCTCCGAAGTTTGATCAATACTCAGGCGTTGGAGACCTAACAGATCACATCAAGGGTTTTCGCAAATCACTACCTCTTATCAAAGAAGATCATCTACTCTGCCTATTGTTTCAGTCCAGCCTTACTGGACCAGCTCTCGATTGGTTCCACCGTCTCAAGCCAGGTTCAATCAGCACGTTCAGCGACCTCGAAAAACAGTTCGTTATTTTCTATATATAATAAAAAGTGTCCAGTCACCATCGACGCAAAGTTTAAAGTTAAGGAAAAAGATGGGGAACTACTGAGGGATTTCTTCGCTCGCTTCAAAACTGAACTACACTCCATTCAAGACTTCGCAAAGGACCATCACATTCTGCCACGGTCTGATCCCCGAATCCGACCTCCACAAGAACTTGGCATTGAAAAAGCCAACCTCTCTCGACGAACGCTACCTCAAGGTAGATCGTTATATCAAACTAGAAGAAGCCCTGGTCGGAAGGGTGAAATTCCATGTTATTGCAAATCTAGAAGGGGCTCCACCGAAGGACCTTGATCAAAAAAGAACAAGAGATTCAAGGCTAAGGCGTTGCCCACCGAGCAACGTGAATATCACCGATTTACACGACATTCAGGATATATCTATGAGCGAATCAAGCATCACCACTGGTACAAGATTCTAGATTTCACTCTTCTTGAGGACACCTCTGGTCGTCCTTACTGCAAGGTCTACAAGGTGAGGTGCCATCAAACAGATGATCGCCGCATACTGAAGCGAACTCTTCAAACATGGGCTGATGAGAAAAGGCTGAACAACTGGATTTACAATAGACAAGATGAATCTGGCGAACAAAAAAACAAGAAGAGATCAAGAACACCACTAATACGTTCTGCTAAACGATCTCAAAGATAGGCAAGAACTGGCTCTTCAACTCCATCGCGCAGCAGAGGGCGATGCCTCTCAAGAAGGATAGCTCCCATAGGCAACCTCCACGACCAAATCAATAAGCAAGTCGCAAACAAGATAGATGAAGATAGTGAGACAGAAAGTCATGTGGTCTACATGATCTACGAGTCAAACTCTACACCATTCTCAAGAGAACAGAAAAGAGAGTAGAACACATGCACCACGTCTACTCCATCACAATGTCGAGCAGCTCGAACCAAAATTCCAGCTCGACAGGAAACAGATCTTAGTTTCACTGAAAACGATCTCAACAAGGTCGTTACTCCACACAACGGCGCCCTGGTCGTTGAATTGAGAATTGCAGATTACACTGTCAAGAGGGTCCTAATCGACCCAGGAGCATCTTGTAACATACTGATGTACAAGACCTTCAAGGATATGAGACTACCTGATTAATTCAGTCCTCATTCCTGACTTCACTCCAATCTTGGCCTTCAATAGCTCGAGAGAGGACCCCAAAGGAGAGATATTACTGCCCATTTCTGTAGGCAAGAAGGAAGACAAAGTTTCAATCGCAGCAAAGTTCAGCGTCCTCAATATTGCAATCAAGTACAATGCAATACTTGGTCGCAAATGGATCCATCCAATGCGAGGTGTTCCATCCACTTAAATTTCAGCGTCCTCAATATTGCACATGAATGCCATGGAATTTTTGAAGTTGTGGCGAATGACAAGGCAACGACCTCAGGAACCAAGGAGGTCGCAAATCAAACAAAGAGCCCATCAAAGGGTAAAGCTGAGGCCACAGACACGGCCAAATAGCAACTAGAGAAGGAGCAAGCTAGCTCCCCTCAACTATCACTTGGAAGCACAGATCCAGGAGTGCAAGTGAACTTAGGGTCAGAGGACGACCCCATGTATGTTTATGTGGGCTCAGAGTTAGGAACAAATAAGTACAATTAATTTGTAAACTTCCTTTCTCTTAATAAGGATGTCTTTGTTTGGTCGTACACTGATATGCTTGGGATAGATCTATCAGTAGAATACCATAAGTTATGAGTAAATCCCAATTATCGACCTATCAAGCAAAAACCAAGACGCCTTGCCCCAAAATTTTATCAGGCCTTCAATGATGAAATTAGTAAACTCAAACAGGTAGGATTCATAAAAGAAGTTGACACACCAGATTGGTTGGCCAACATAGTTCCAGTCTTGAAAAAGAATGGGAAGACAAAAGTTTGTATCGACTTCACAAGCTTGAACAAAGCTTGTCCTAAAGATTCATTCCCACTCCCACGAATCAATAGGTTATTCGATCAGACTTGTGGTTTCGAACTCTTATCATTTATGGATGCATATTCAGGCTACAACCAAATCCCAATGTATGAGCCAGATCAAGATAATACCTCATTCACGCCACTGAACAAGGGATCTTCTGCTACAAAGTCATGCCATTTGGTCTCAGGAACGTAGGAGCGACCTACCAGCAGCTTGTCACCAAAATGTTTGACGACCTACTAGATCGAACAATGGGGGTCTACATCGATGACATGTTAGTCAAGAGCGACCTCGAGCAAGACCACTTGGTAAATCTTGACCAGACATTTCAAAGGGTACGACAATTCAAGATGAGACTTAATCAAGAAAAATGTCTATTCAGGGTCACATCAGAAAAATTTCTTGGTTATCTAGTTACAAAGAGGGGTATTGAAGCAAACCCCGACCTGATCAAAGCCTTGGTCGATATGCCCAGCCCGAAGACAAAGAAGCAAATCCAGAAACTCAACGGCATGGTGTCAGCTCTCAATAGATTTATTTCTAGAGTATCCGATAAATGTCGACCAATGTTTCATATTCTCAGAAGGGGGGCTGCATATCTATGGATAGAAGAATGCGAGCAAGCCTTTGCCGAGCTAAAGGCATACTTATCCACTCCATCAGTTCTCACTATGCCTAATGATGGAGACGTGCTCGGAATCTACCTCGCCACATCAGATTTTGCGATCAACGTGGTACTATCCAAGGAGGAAAACCAGGTCGAACGACTAATCTATTTCACAAGCAAGGTGTTGCAGGAGGCAGATATAAGGTACACACCTCTAGAAAAATTAGCATTAGCTCTTCTATATATGATGCATGCAAATTTAGACCTTATTTCCAAGCACATATTGTTAAAGTAATCACCGACCAGCCACTTCGACACATTCTAGAAAAGAAGAACAAAACAGGTCGTATGGCTCGATGGGCATCCGAGCTAAGTGATTACACCTTTGAGTTCGTACCTCGCCAGGCCGTTAAGGGCCAGGTCGTAGCTGATTTCTTAACAGACTACTCTGCCAAAGACTCAAGCTGGGAATCAGAACCAGAGACTAGACCAGTCCAAGTTGATCCACCAAACACTTGGCAACTATACGTTGATGGTTCACAGAATGCAAATGGAAGTGGCATTGGTGTCGTACTCATCTCACCTGAAGGCTCACAAGATGAAAGGTCAACTAGATTAGACTTCTCGACCTCTAACAATGAGGCCGAATACGAAGCCCTAATACAAGGTCTACAAATGGCCATCGACCTACAAGCAAAACGACTCAAAGCGTTCAGTGATTCTCAACTAGTAGTGAATCAAATCACAAGTAACTACCAAATCTATGGAGTCAATTTGGTAAGATATGCAAGCAAGGCAAAGGAACTAATCAGCAAATTCAGTTTCTTCACCATCAATCACATCCCAAGAGATGACAACCGACATGATGATTCACTCGCATTCCTAGCATCCAAGGTCGAATCCGATCGACCTCGAGCTCTGACAATAGCAGTAAACACACTACATGCGTATTTACAAAAGCAAGAAGAGGTCAACCAAATCAACGACCTACTCAATACGACCTCAGAAGACGTCAAGGGAACTTGGATGGAACCCTTCATCAATTACTTGCAAACTGACGAGCTCCCAACAAACAAGAGGGAAGCTAACCAGTTATTACATAAAGTCACTATGTACAAGTTACATGAAAGAAAGCTATTCCGGAAATCAGCAACCGGTCTACTCCTAAGATGCTTAATTCCCAAGCATGGAAAAATCATCTTTCAGGAAATCCATGAAGGAGAATGTGGAAATCATTCTGGAGGTCGCACACTTCTTCACAAAGCGATCTCCCAAGGATATTTCTGGCCAAGACTGAAGGAAGATGCAAAGAAATTTGTAGTAAGGTGCAAGGAGTGTAAACGTTTTGCCGACCACACTCATCAGCACCCTACCAACCTCATCAACATCACTGCTCCTTGGCCATTTCACATGTGGGGGCTCGACATCATGGGCCTACTGATTAAAGAAAAGAAGTCTAAGAAGAGATTTGTTCTAGTCGCAGTCGACTATTTCACCAAATGGGTAGAAGCTATTGCTCTCACCAATGTCACTCAAGCAGACGTGAGAAGATTTCTGTGGGAAAACATCATTACAAGATTTGGTTTGCCCAAACGAGTCGTTACTGACAATGGAACTTAGTTCGTTGGAAAGAACATTACAGCTTTCTTCGAACTATGGAAGATCGAGCACTCCACGTCAGCTCTTCGATACCCATAGAGTAATGGTCAGGTCGAAGCAGCAAACAGATAAGTACTTTCTAACTTAAAGAAAAAACTCGAAGACCAAGAAGACCAATGGCCACAACAGCTAGAGAACATCTTTTGGGCCTACAGGATAACTCCTAGAACATCAACAGGAATGTCCCCGTTTAGTCTTTGCTATGGGGTAGAAACTGTCATCCCAACCGAGCTAACATTTGGTACGACCAAATCATTATTGGTCGATACTGAGCTCAATAATCAGGCATGGTCGTTTGGTATCGACCTGGTTGAAGAAAGGAAGAACCATACAACCAATAAGCTCGAGCAATACCAACAAAGGTTAAAACGAGCTTACAACAAGGGAGTACGACCTCGAGTTTTTCAACTAGGAGTGCTTATACTAAGAAGAATGTTCCATAACAATAGAAAGGTAAACATTGGAAAGCTTAATGCTAACTGGGAAGGACCTTATATCATCACAAAGGTTCAAAGTAATGGTTCCTATCGCCTACAAACTCTAGAAGGGGAAGATGTCAAGAATCCCTGGAATGCTTATCACTTGAAGAAATTCTACTAGTAAATATAAGCATGCGTTCTCACATTTTAATAAACGAGCTTGATTTTGCATTCGTTTCAGTTTATACATGAATGACTTGAATAGGTCAAAACCAATCACACTAGACCTTTAAATTATCAATATTCTAGTCCCTCTGATAATTTTTATAAGTGTTAAGTTGACATCTATACTCCAACTAACACCTTCCTACTTAGGTCATAACTATCCCACGACCTAAATAAAATAGAGCTCATAATCTAACGACCAACTCTCATCCCAGGTCGAATTTCATACTTAACTTCATTATTTGATGTTTGCCATTTAGCCACGCAGACAATACAAATAAAGGAGAATACAAATAAAGTAATCAAATAAAAGTTCATTTTATTTATTTATTCCAAGTAAACTAACTATTACAGGAAAAACGATCTACTTGCTATAATTACATCAATGACCTACACTACTTGGGGGCTACTTCAGCAATCCTTAAATAGTTGCAGCTCGCATAGTTTAGGTACCTGCAAAAATAAAAGCAAACTACGAGCAGGAAAAACATACAGAAATACAAAAGAGAATTCATTCAAAAGCATGCAAGAGAAAATATTTCAGTTCGTCCTACTTGCATCCATTCATATTGTCTATCTGCCTTCTGAACGAGCTACCAGGACTCCTTGGAAACTAGTCACCCAAAGAGACAGAAGACATTGTCCACAAACAAAAAGAAGAAATTGCAGAAAGTAAAAGCGCAATCAACCTACCGAAGAAGATCGATCACTATTGTTTACGGCCTCAAGCCAGAACCAAACAACCGACCAGGTCGCCAAAGATCAGCCTGACCCAAGTCTGACTAATCTAAGACTATTGTTTTTGAACCACAACCAAAGACATCAAGAGCAGAGCGCCAAGAATGGACGAGGTCGAAACCAAGTCCATTCAAGACTAAGGTTTTCAAGCCACACAGGGCCACCATCAACAAAGAACAAACTTTCAAGACAAACAAATTGTTAAAAACCTCACATCACTCAAAGAAAAAGAAGAATAAGGTCACTGATGCTGCATCTGGTCATCTTGCTCGATCTCCTCGTTCTGGAGTTCTCCTACTTCTTCATTAGGGCCCATCAAGGCGTCCTGCATTGCAGCTGGAGTAGGCTCATCAACAACCGACGTTTCCTCTCTCTCGGGCGACCCCAACAGCTGTTTCTTGAGATTATCACAATACTCTTGCCACTCAGCGCCATTTTTCCTGCAGAAGCCCTCCCAGTACGTAGCAGATTCCTTAGCAGCAGTAACCTCTCCTCGCAAGACCTCCATATCTTTTTTCAAAGCCGCGATTTCCATATCCCTATCTCTCACCTTAATTTCAGCAACAAGAGCAACATTCCTGGTTTGCTCGAGTTTATCGTTTAGAACGTTCTGCTCGATCTCAGCTCTCGGTCCAACCTCAGCGACCAGACGTACCTCCTAGAAGCTAGCATTGAGCTACAAAAAACAACAAAAGTCAGAAAACATTCAACACAAAGTTAAAGGAATCAAACAACAATCTTCACCTCACCAGAGAGAGTAAAATTGATCTTCGAACAGGTCACAAGAAGGCTTTGAGACTTGACCATTCGCGCATCAACATCCAGAAATAGTGCCCTCATTAACAGCTCGGGCAACACAGGGGTCATCTATAGCACTTTTATTGTCATAAACCACGTACTTCCCTCCCTGGCCGTCAAGATATTCAAACGGACCAGGTCGGAATTCAGATGAGACACCCTTACCCTTACTAGAATAACGAACAACACACTTTCCGGACAAGGGAGTAGGTTCAGGAGCTTTCAAGACTTTCGAAGGAACAGAAGAAGGGATGACTGGAGGTTGCTCTATCAACTACAGATTGCCAGAGGACGACCTCTTCCTACTTGATCCAAAAGGCATCTTTGGGAAGAAGGTCGGAAGAGTAACGATCTGTGGGCTCGAAACAAGATCGCTAGACCTCGAGCTGCTACCAGCTCGAAATTTATCGCTTGGTCCAGTTCTCTTCATCAAAGCTAAAAATTTCTTCCTCAAGGCTTTTCTCCTCTCCAATTCGTCTGCAACAGTCTTGGGACCACCCTTAGGCGTGAAGTAATCCTTCAGGTGGCGAAGAAGCCTCAATTTTCTCTCGTCAGACCAAGACCCAAACACATTCAAAACAGAATCAAGATCGTTGTTCTTCACAAGGGGGTCATATTTAATCGCTGCAAAAGAAACAAAACAAGTCAACGAGCAGAACAACAAAATAGTTCACCCCAAACCGACCTACGGCAAACAACCACAAACTTACAATCATCAGACAAATTCCTAGTAACGTACAACAACATAATGTTATTCTTAGTAACTCGACCAACGAGCAGCATGAGCTCCTTCCACCAAGGCTCACTACTAACATGATAAATCAAGGGCAAACGTTCAGGCTTGACCTGCATATTGTAGCCTCCCCCCTCAAGCTTTGCAGATCGTTTGAAGTAAAAATGACCTAAAACATCACCCATAGTAACCCCCTACTTGTGCGACTTGTTCAGCTCGTCTATAAGCCTCATGTTCCTCCAGAAATTTCCATTCATCTGGCAGGGAGCTCGTTTGATAGTATTCAGAAGGTCGACTACCAAACTAGAAAGTGGTAACCTAAGCCCAACTCGAAATTGGGCCAAAGTAAAAACAGTAGAGAAAGGGTTATTAGGTCGATACGCTTCTGTAAGCAAACAATCTCCCAAGAACTTTATCTCCAGATTGCTAATGGAGTCCAACTCGTAGCTTTTCCTAAAGGCAATATGTCTCTTCACATATGAATGGTTAACCACACGATTAAGGCAGCCATTTTCACCCTCCACCAACTCATCATCAGAGCTATCCTCCCCATGAGGACCATTACTACCAGGGTTATTCTCATCTAAATGCACCTCCACTCGGCTAGGGGAGCAAGCATCATCTCCTGATCGAGTTCTCTCATCTTCTGATTCATAGCAACCAGCATTTTCTACACTCAAATGCTCGTTCTGTGAATCACTACCTTCTGACATCTCTCAAAAGAAATGGAAAACAAGAAAAAAAAAATGAAGCAAGGAGTAAAGAGTAAGGAAGAAGGTACTCACCTCAAAAGCTCTCAAGATTTTCAGGTCGCAATGAGAAAACGACAGCAGTTCGAGAGAGCAAATGAAGAAAGTAAGGAGTTCAACATCGAACTTCAGTTTAAATACCAATCAAAGAGAGATCCCAGCCATCGATGAATTTCTATTCAACGGATAAGATTACGTGTGGACAAGCACGACCTTTGTAGTTATTGCCCACTACACCGACTATTCACATCCACCGTAGAATCAATCCACGTGTCCAACAAAAGAGCATCAGACTAACAATACTTCAGTTGCCAAAATATTACAAGTTAACTGCTCGAGGAAACCTCTCTACTTCCCCACGAAGCACAATGATGATGCCCAACAACACTACATGTCACCACGTGTTTAGTCTCAAAATTCAAAATCAGAGATTTACTCAGCCAGCTCGCCCAGTAAACAAAAGGTCTTTTCAGCCTGATGTTCTATCGACCTAAAAAGAGGGGGCTTATGTAAGGGTAATACATACAACAGACAATCAAAACACGACACGTGGCCTACCCAACATTCCACCAGGTCGCCCACAGCACGACCTAACTCAATTCGACCAGAACAACTCGAGCATATGACCGTTGGCGACCTCTCCATACGCACGTGCCCTTAATCAATGCTCAGAGAATATCTTCGCCCGTTACGTAATCAATGCCAGATATTATGCAATCATTAAGATGTCGAAGAATCCGTAAGATCTCATGATCTACGCCCTTTCACCTTCTATAAGTATAGATCTACGATGGCTTGATCTCTAAGTTCCTCTCCATCAAGCTAGAGTACGTAGGCAATCTCGATCTCATCGAGGTGCAGCCACCCCCATCTCAAATCCCCATCTTGGTCAGTCAAACAGCGACCTGACCTAGTTAATGCATTAATCTGGAAACATGATAATACATGACTTTTGCATATCTACAATTAATCTCTTTTATTAGAACCCTTTTGTAATCAAGTTGAATAGCTAAGATGTGACGATCCGTTTACAAATCAATATATCGAGTTAATTAAATTGAATAGCTGATAGGTGATGATTTAATTAATGAGGTAAATTCAATGAATACATATAAGAATCCCATTTCGATTGAATGGAATAGCTAAGAGGTGACTATTTGATTATTATGTGTATTAGTAACTACTTGGAATAGCTGAGAAGTAACTAAGAAATTACTATAGATTGAATATGAATGAACATCATGTGTGTCTTGCATTGTTTAGTTTGTGGATACCAATCCTTCCCCCTAATCATCATTAGACTTTCTTTTCATCACTTTCCATCTTCTAATATTAGTTTAAGTATTAGTTATTTTATTTTATTGCATGTAGAAAGTAGAATCGATCGCATCTTTCTAATTGATTCATTTTGTGTTCTTTACTTAGTGTTTTCTTTTGTGTTTGAGGAAAGAATTCCCCCTTCAAGGTGGGTATGACTTTGTTTGTTACTTATTCTACTTTGACAACTATTACAGGCACAAGGACTTATAAATAGCTTTTGACTAAAGGTTACCAAAATAGCCACTATCAAAATAAGCCATAAAGCGTTTTTTTCTTCTACATTTTTACCTTCCACACCACTCAGACCTGCGTGGAACAATTTAAATCAGTTTTATTCTTCCACAGGTGTTGAACCTGCATGTTTTTCCTCCAGATATTCCTTCCTAAAGCATTTCCCGCCCACCTTTCCCTCTGATATATCCTTCCACTTCCTTTTCCCTCTATTTCAATTTCCCTCCAACCTTTTCTTCCAAAATTTTCTATTTTGATTTATTATATATTCATCTCTTTCATTAATAATTTTTACAGCAATTAATCTCCTCCTACAACCCTTCAATTATTTATTTAATTCTCTAATCATGAGTTATAAAAAGCTGTTTTAACCGGATTTTACACCAAGGTGATGTAGAATCAAGAAAAAACCCCTAATGTTATGATGTAAAGAATTGAAGAAGATGAAGATAAAGGAGAAGGGTTTTGGTGATTGATTATGGCTATACTAAGTTGCTTCTTAGTTGCCTACGTATCCATAAGATAGATGGAATCAAGCTTTCTATAACGTAATTCAATTGTAGAGATTGATTAGGGTTAGGATGTGATCCAGTGATTTCTAATATATTGTAGTGCTGTAGTCCCATGTATTTGGACCATATAATGACAAGATAATGTACCTCATGTCATATTATCTTGGAGACATGAGTTGTAGATATTTAGACTTCTTGGTTGATTAGATTAAGGGAATCTCTACAAAGATTAAAATTACCATATTAACCTTATTGAATATAATGGACTTAAATAAATAAAGCCCATGATTGATATTGAATGTAATAACGGGCCTAAGCCTTATTACTAATTAAATTGGGCTTAGGCTCTTATTAATTATAGTATTGGGCTTTGACTTGTAATTGAGTTGGGTTTGAGCCCGTTAAAGGGGGGGTCAACACATCGCCCCTCTTTAGCCAAGGGGTGAAGCCCATTGGGTAAAGAAGAAAAACTGAAAAAGAAAAATTAGAAGAAATGAGTGGAAAACGGATAAAACAAAAATGCGGTAGGCAAATGTAGGAAAATAAAATTTATTGAAAGAAATGGTAGTGAATTTGGAGGGCGGATGAAAACCCAAATATATAAAAAACCCTGATTTTTATTTTTGAAGGTTGAGATATTGATGTGACCATTGGAAATCACTTTTGATATTGATAGTGATGTGACCATTAGAGATCACTCTTGATATTGATATTGATGTGACCCTTGGAGATCTCTTGATATTGACAGTGGTGTGACCATTAGAGATCACTCTTGGTATTGACATTGATGTGATCATTAGAGATCACTCTTGGTATTGATTCATACGCCCCCATGTAGTGATACATTAGGTGAAAGTGGGAATCGCCCCCAAGCGTATGATGTAGAAACGTTTCGATCATGATGAGGACACCACTAAAGGTGTAATTAAGATATATGGTGACACCCCCAATTTGTGTGATAGAGGGGTGCACAAAAGTATCAAGTTTGAGATGACTTATCATATGCTAGTACCACATGTGGAACCCTTAGCAATGACATGAAGTCTTGTTGCGTGATACTAGTTGTGCAAAATCGTTACCGTGGATCTTGATCTGATGCAACAGTAAGGTTGACGCCCCTAAGTGGTACTTGAGTTGACGAATCCTTAAGATCCCTGCCTAATTGTTTGAAAATGTGGAGTTGAATTCTGATTTGTCGCAAATCCTTAGAATCCCTAATTTTGTCAACATTTGTTGTTCAAAAATGGTAGCTTAGATTCTGATTTATTGAAAATCCTTAGAATCTCTAACCTTTTGAACATTAGCTAGTTGATAATGTTAGTTGAGATTTTGATTTCTTGTAAATCCTTAGAATCCCTAGGTTTGTAAACGTTAGCTTGGATTCTGATTGGTGACAAATCCTTAGAATCCTAGGAGAAACCGCAGTAGATAGGCAGTTTGCCATTGAAAAAATCTTGAATTTTTCTTTGAATGAATTAAATAGTTGAAGAAAACAACTTCAAAAGAAATAAATATACTTGTGTGACGAACATGTAAAAATCAAACAAAGTTGAAAAAACGTGTAAAATTAAAGCTCTTTTAAACGATTGAAGCATACATTGTCAGAAATATATTGTAATATTCTTTCTGGTAGAAGAAACAGGACAAGAAACCAATATCTTCTCGAAATTTGGATTTTTGGTCGATGACTTGATTGTTATTAGGAGTTTCGTTGCTATTGTCACCTTGCTTTTGAGATGTGAAATTGAATTTGGAATCAAACTTCTCGTGATTTGAGTCTTCATGCTCTTGTTTGCCAATTGTATCATCCTCAAGATGGATATACTTTTGAGCTCTAGAGAAAACTTCATACTTGGTGGCAGGAGTGTCAAGCAAAATGAAACTGTATAACCCTTTGTCATCATGTAGTAACGCTTCTTTGAAAGCATAAATAACAAGTGTATCTGAGACATCTGGTATTTCCGCTTGAGCTTGTCTAAATCGAGCAACATATTTACTTAATAGCTCTCCATCTCCTTGCTTAATGTTAAACAACACAGTGACATACTTAGGGTAACGCAAATTATACCTAAAGTATTCAGAAATTTGGACAGAGAAATCATTGAAGTTGTGGATAGAACCCCTTGGAAGGTCGGAGAACCATCGAAGAGCTTCAATACCAAATGGGGAAGAAATATCTTGCACATGAGTGCATCATCATAACTAAAGAGCACCATCTTATTCTTGAAGTCGGAGATATGAAGCCAATGATCGCCCTCAACTTCATTGTATTCTTTGAAACTTTGTGGCTCAAATGCTGGGTAATACTCTGCTCGTTGAATCTGGAAGGAAATGGCGAAGTTTTGCCCGTATGATCGACAATGTTGTCGAGTCTATACTCCTTAGCTTATTTTGCTTATTTTGCTTAAATTGCTTAAGCGATCATTCTTTGCAATTTCTCTTCAGTGTGGTTCTCGATCCCTTCGTTACCATTGTCATTGTGACCATAGTTGTGGATAAGGCCCATGGTCATGATCTTGGCGGTAATGTCTAGGGACCTAGAAGTTGGTGAACGAGTGTGTCATCGCCTCTTTGAGAGTTGCGGTGTGTGCCCCTACGTCCAAGAGAGGTTTTCGAACGTAAGTGGTGATGATCGGATGGTCTAATAAGGTCTTTGTCGAAATAGTTAGGAGCATAGCTTTGGGTGCACAAATTTGATCCACAAACTCGGGATTCGTATTGATTGATCGAAAGGTAACAATGAAAGTCTAGAATAGACTGAGATGGAATGGGGGTATAGAATGAGACTGGACCTGACAAGATTAAACTGCCTACATATCCAAGATGATGAACTTGGAATCAAGTCTCTGCTTCCACAAAGCAGTAATGGAGTTGCTTAGTGAAAGACTCGTAGTTGAGGAGGTTGAGAACTCCTGCATCTATAGTGGACCGGTGGAGACTGGCTCAACCGCTCCTCCGGTTTCGACTCCATGAACTCCGGCAGTTCAAACTGTGAAGATGCTCCCATAGAGATAGCACACATGTTGTTTGGCGGTTATCCCTCGGTTTGAAGTCCCTTTGACCAGGGCGACTGCCATGTGGCATTCTCTGATAGGCTCTGGTTTAACTTGGGTCTTCCTTTATCTTCTCTAGTGGGGTAGAACTGTGGGTTCTGTTGGCCTGGAATCTTGGTGGAATTATCCTGTTAGTTGGGATTTGGATTTGACCAAGTTTGAAAGCAAAGACTTGGGCTAGACTCCCCAGACCGGAGGCCCAATCTGCATTGCACACTCCCTGACCAGGTCCTTTGGACTTCTATGACAAGCCTTTAGATAAGCCTTCGTCGTTGATGGACTTCAACGGGCCGAACCTGGCTTACTTGACTAAGTTGGGCCTGGCTGATGTATGGAGGCCCATGGTTCAACTTCTTGTACAGTAACCAGGACTCCACCTACTGATCGTGGACCATCCAGTGGGTCAAGATCCATAAAGAGTATGTGGACTTCTTGAGACCGGGTTGGGCCCTATCCGATAATCCAGATCTAGCTGGCTACTATTCAAGTGCTCTCAGTTTAGCTTCTAATACAACCACTGATGACACCTGTCGGGTATTTTACCTAGGATACATACATCGCTCCCTCTTTGTCAAGTAGTAAAAATCTGCTTAGAAAAGATCTTCGAAATATCTTCTCCAGTTGTTAGGATTCAGAGGATTCCTTCCCTAGAACGATTCCTTTGTGACGACGATTCCAAATCCCTCGAATCGAGGAATAGGGTTTGCATCTTCTTCTTATAAATAACGGACCAGAGACATAGAAGGATATCCACTTTCTCCCCTCCGGTCTCTGCTGTTGCTGCTTCTGTTGAAGAATGGCTGACGACCGGAGCACCATCAAAGTACACTGTGGATATGCGGGAGAAGATGACTCTGGAGATTGAGGAGCGGGGATGCCATATTGACTCAATGACGAAGGCTTGCCTTGAGAACATTCGCCAAGCACGCTTAAGCTTGTTTGCCTTCAATGGTCAGCTTGCTGACAAGAGCCGGAGGCTTGAAGCCGCTACTCAGCGGATCCGAATTCTTCAGAACGATCTGGCTTCCGCATAAACTCTGTTGGAAAAGCTGGGATATCAACCAGTCAAGGTAGAGAAAAACCCTTAACTCGTGTTTCCCTGGTATTTTGCACTATGTACAAGAATGGTATCCTTGAGTAAAACAAATTAATGAAAGTCTTTTTCCAGTGCTTGCATTTCACTTTGTCCTTTCCCGAGCGTTGAGTCACCATGCTTGTCAACTTTCTGGGGACAAGGGTATCCTTGAGAGTGACACAAGTCCCTCGTAGAGTATACCTTGCTTTGAATAGCTTGTGACTTCTCCCTTTATAAGTGAAGGAGCTCCCTGTAATCCAACATTCCTTCTTCCTTCCTTTAACAATGGCGGATCCCAGATCCCCGTCCAGTACAGCGAGTGACAACCGGTCAGAGATTATCCAAAAATTGTCTCATCAGGTGACTGACCTTAGGTGAAGGATTGACGAACTGCGAAAGGAACAACTTCTTCATGAAGATATGTATGACAACCGGATGGCGGGTATGAAGGAGACCATGAAATACTACCAAGATAAGCTGGAAGAGAAGGTGGCTGAGCTGGCAGAGACCAAGGAGCAAGTTGACTCTTCCGTCGCTTCATCCTAGAAGGCTGGCTATGCGGGTGCAAGGATTAAGTATAATCTTCCTGACTCGCCAGAGGGGTCTAGTCTGGATCCCCGTCTTCCCCACCCCGTATCGTGCTTTATATAATGAAAAAATATTATCTTCTATTACTGTCTTGACCTCCGGTAGGTAATTCTGCTAACTTCCTTCAAACATTCTCTGCCGCAATAAATGAAGAATATATGTTGGTCAACCAACCTTTGACTGTGATGACATGGACTTGGGATTTACATGTCGCTGATCTGGACCATGTGGGTCCCAACTGACGGTATTAAATGGGTCCCAACTGACGGTATTAAGTGGGTCTCACTTCATCTTCTCCGATTCCTTCTTTTGTTGGCGGGAAGATGTACAACTTCCAACTTCCAGTAGAAGTTTGTGACTCTTGATCGAGCCATTAACCCTGGTGATTTCATGCTCTTGAATTAATGAAGAAAAGTAATGGAGTGCCAAGAGGGTGAACCTGTATCCTCATCCATTCCATTAATGGAACTTGGAATGCCATTTGCCGCTGGACTTTAATCTTCATTATAAAAGAAAACATCTAGAGAAAGGAGGGGTCATTTCCCTTTATCTCTTTCTCTCTTCTTCTTTATTTCGTCTTCACCTCCATTGTCGGAACACTAGGTTCTGAATTATCTCGAATTCCGGCAAAATACCGCTGAATCTTCCTCCGAAAATGAGAAGGAACATTGTACTGAGTTCCAGCAGTACAAGGAACCTCAGAATCCCGTTCCTCATCCTACTGCTGATGCGGGTGGTCCAAGTGGAATTTCGGCTCCCGACGATTCGAATTCTCCTGTAGGTGACGACGTTTAGGAGACGGTTCTTCTGAACGCGGTTGCTCCATCAACTGAGAGACCCGAGAGGAGGTGGCAGACCTCCTCCAATCTTCCTCGAAACTCCGAACTCGAACGATTGGGTACGGCGGAGGTTCAAGAGCAGCTCAGTCAGAGGGGAGTCCGGTTTGTCTCCCACCCCTCAATTTTTTACGGCTGCTCCGGTACTTCAATTGTGGTGAGTCTTTACCAGCTTCTGTACGGTATGCAACTCCCGCTGCCTTCTACTGTTATGCGCTTGTTGTTGTGGTGGGGAATCCCACTAGGTCAAATGCATGTATCCTTCTGGATCATTGTGCACAGGATCGGGTTGATTGCCCACTACTTCAGAATCCCTTGTGGCCCGGTCGTGATGTTCTTGCTGATGAAGCCGGTTGCTCGAGAGGCCAGGGAGCGCTGCTTTTATGCCATTTCTTGGCGTACTACCCGGAGGTTGTCTGGGCTTCCCAACCACTATGGGAACTGGTACGAACCCTGCTACAGGGTGTCAGGGTGGTCGTCCGACCGCAACATCCAAGTACCGCGGGACTTCATAGGTAAGTACGTGTTTGATTTCAGTTTCATTTCTTTTGCGTTCATGCTTCGCATGCTTGATGAGCTCCTGCTCAAGAAAAGTTTCGTGTCTTTTCTGCATGGAAACGCCAGCTCCAAGTATCACTACCGGCGGGTGTAGACCCCTCTGTAACCGAAGACAACATTGAGCGCTTCTTCAACCTGTCGGCGGATCTGCGGGTCTTGACGTTCCCAGACCAGATTGTGGTGCATCTTCACTTCCCTGTCAGGGTTGGGGCCTTACCGGTTCCTCCGTAATTCGTGGAGGTTGAATCCAGCTCCGGTGAGGGTACTGCCCTCGCGGAGGATGCGGTTCCCAGTGCTAGGGAGGAGCCTCCAGTTGATAGTGAAGTCGCTGATCTTAGGGAGGAGATGGATAACTGGCCTGACAAAGCCGTCCCTATCAGGGGCAGTTCTCCTCCTGACGAGCCTATGCCGGACGCTCCACCAGAAGTCCCAGCTGTCGGGGATGTTCAGGTATCTGATGTTTGCTCATTGTAATTCAAATTCTCCCTTGGGTCGCTGGAGGAGACCTCATGTTTTTTACGGGTCTTCTGAAAACATAGATCTAAGTGAATCAAAGTTAGATCTAGTATGGAATAAACAGAAAGAAGATAAATAGATCTGCAAAACAAAGAACTAGATAGTCTGAGTTCGTGGAAATCCACGGTGGGCGCCAATATGTAAGTTTGCTCTACAGCTTACACATCTAGTTTGTCGAAGCTGGTTACTCACCTAGTTCATCCTTTCTTATTTCTTCAAAACACATCGAGTTTATTCCGCACTTCGATGCTTAAGTTACTAAAGGGTGAAGAGAATGTAATGAACAATGTAGAAAGAATGAAAGACATACCTTGCCCTTAAGGTTTCTTATCGGTCAAATTATAACAACGTTTGCAAAAAAATTCGGAGAGCAAGGGTCATTAGATCTAAATAAGATGTGATAGTCATATAAGAGTATGCATGCAATTCTAATACAAATAGATAAGAAACGGTCAAATTATCGAAATTATAACAATATTTGTAAAAAATATCACTTATAACAATGCATTTCAAATATAACACACCAACGTTTCATATCATATCAATTCATGACAACCAAGTTTAACACTCACATCAAATGGGTCACAAAAAAAAAAAAAAAGCGTTGGAGCTAAACTTGGTTGTACGTCATGAATTGATACAATAACAAACGTTGGTGTTATATTTGAAATACATTGTTCTAATTGAATTTTTTTTGTAAACGTTATTGTCAATTTCGATAATTTGACCGTTTCTTATCTATTTGAACTAGAATTGCATGCATACTCTTATGACTATCATATCTCACTTAGATCCAACGACCCTTGCTCTCCTACGTGTAATCTTTTGATAAAATATTCATTTTGGTCATTATACTTTGCATGTTTTTGCAGTTTGGTCACAACACTTTTTTTTCTGTCAATTTGGTCATGAAAGTTACATTTTGTTATCAATTCAGTCCGTTTGGCCAACAGAGTTGCTTTTAATGACGATTTAACTTGTGACTAAACTGGTAACGAAATATAAGTTTTATGACCAAACTGAGAGAAAATAACTTTTATGACCAAACTACAAAAACATGCAAAGTACAATGACCAAAATGAACATTTTATCGTAATCTTTCTGACCTTGCATTGTATGCCTTAACTGTATTCCATGACGCAGAACTGTACATTCTGTCCTACTGACTTATCTGGTGCTTCTGATTGTAAGCTCTCCTATAATGTTCCCTGTAAACAGTGTAACACGTGTAGGCAGATATAATGATGTACTGGCACAATTCTCCCAAGGTGTCTGTAGAGTGTAAATGATTACCTCTTACTTTTTCTGCAGCAGTTGTACAAGGTTCTCTAAGATTCCTACTGATATCAATCGAGTCTTCCCAGAGTTTCACATAAACTTCCAAGTTAATTAGATTACTGGAATTGGAAATGAAGAACACAAACTTGTAGCTCAAACATAAACCACTGATCATTTGATCTTACATTTTTTCACTTTCATGGTCCATGATTGATGGTACATTACCATTACTCTCAAAAGTCTTGATATATAAAGACCCACCAAATCTACCCCACATTTTAAATGAATGGTTAAAGTTTCGTGTGGTTTCTAAATTGAGTAAATTCTTCAACTGTTCTTAACAAGACTGCAATACAGTAAGTCCATTTTTTTCCTGAATGCTAACCACTTCATTCCTACGGTTGGTTTGTGCCTTTTGGGAGATTTACTTGTTTAGTGAATAGAATATAAACAGAGGAAAATGCTTTTTGGATTTAGGATCGTAGGCTGTTAGGTATGAATGCAGTTACAGCTCATTCTTTCATTCATTGGATATACAATAAGTTGTTGTGTAGTCGGTGATGTTCACACGCACGCATTTTTCACACAAAACCAATGAAGAAAACCTTCCTCTACTTTACAAACAACTACTTAATAATGGATTTCACCAGTAATTGAAATATGAAAGTGAAAGAGTTTTTAAACCAAATACAGTAATTGGTTTTATTTTTCTCAACCCCCATGCCATTATCACAATTGATCACATCAAACTAGCTAGCCGACCTTAAAACCTTTTCTAATGGTCAGAGATAGATGTTTTAAAGGGTGGTGGATTGATAAAGAGGGACACCTGTTTTTGTACAAGAAAAATTAGTGGGGTGTTGTCCTTAATTAAGGCTTTGGAAGATGAGGAGAAGATAGGTTGGAGTTGAGCAAATAAAATAGCATATCTTTAAAGCCCTCATATTGATTAATGATTATGTTATTATATATATATATATATATATACTCTCCTATATATCTGTTTCATTCTCTCTTCTATACACCTTTTAAGCATATTAGACTATTAGTATTTATTTAAAGTTAGTTCTACAACAAAGTTGGAGAAGACAAAAAGTGCAAGGAAAGATACACCATACAATTCAACAAGATATTGGTTCTATTATTTTTGTGTTAACAAAATGGCATTGCCTTTATCAACATGGCCATGGGAGAATTTGGGAGTTTTTAAGGCAAGAACACACTGACTTCATTGATCTTTAATTTCTACTTTTGGTTACAAAGATTATACTTTATATTTTTTGTTCTTTGTATGATGATTGTTGTTTGTATATATGGAGCAGTATGTGTTATATGGACCTCTATTGGCAAAAGTAATCTATTCAAGGGAATGGGAAGATGTAACAAGAAGCAGTTGGTGTTTACATATTCTTATTATCTGTGCTCTTAGAGGTCTTGTTCATCAACTCTGGTACTCTTACAGCAACATGTTGTTTCTTACTAGAGATCGGTTGATTTGTCGACAAGGGGTTGGTTTCAAACAAATAGATAGAGAATGGGACTGGTAAATTTTTTCTTCATATAATTTTTCTCAGAAATGTTTTGCACAATGTGTTTGTTCAATAATTTGATTAGTTTTTTTTGATAAATGTTACAGGGACAATTTCCTTATTCTTCAAGCTTTCATAGCTTCCATGGCCTGCTATAGCTTCCCTTTCCTTGCTAATCTTCCTCTATGGAATTCGAAAGGGTACATAATTGCTCTGTTGCTCCACATAGCAGTATCAGAACCCCTTTACTATTGGATACACAAATTGTTCCATAGTGATTATCTTTTCACTCATTATCACTCTCTCCACCATGCCTCAGAAGTTCCTCAATCTTTTACAGGTATGAACCATATTCCACCACATCATCTTTGCAAATTTCTAAATTCATGTATAAAAAAGTGTACTTCTAGTTCTCTGTCAAAATATATCTATCACAATTACACGAAATAACTACAATTCTTGGTACAAATATTTTTGAAATATGGGAAGTTTTGGACTGTGTGTTATAATCATTACTATGAAGAAGTAGTACACATTTCAACTTTACCATTTACAAGTACACATTTCCAAAAGTAAAGCTACACATGTAAATTTCTACCATTTTTGTGCAGCTGGCCACGCTACATTATTGGAGCACCTAATATTGAGTGTGTTAATTGGAATTCCAATTGTTGGGACTTCTATGCTTGGGTTTGGATCAACAATTTTGATTTACAGTTATGTTCTGATGTTTGATTTCTTAAGATGCTTGGGACATAGCAATGTTGAAGTTATTCCAAATGGAATTTATGAAGCTTTCCCATTCCTAAGATATCTTCTCTACACTCCCACGTAAGTAACATAACAACAGACATTACACATGACTCTTCTGTGTTGTCTGTCTCCTTCAAATTCATTTTATTCATATTGTGAAACATTAACTCCATGTCATAGACAAACACACCACGTTACCAATATATTATTACATGTACACCTAGTAGATATGGACTCTTCTTTTTAAATTTATTTCTGCAGGTTAGGAAGGTGTTTGATCACAGTTATGGTGTGTAATTGTCCCTTCATTTCCCAGCCTTACACAATGTTTGACACATATGCCCTTTTTTATGCGTGTCACAACACTCGTCACTCACTACAGTTGACATGCCTGCCCTTCATAGATATATCTGCAAGTACAAACTGGGGTGTTATGGCTCTTGGCACTCGAGACAGTTGGCATCCCTGGCCTTCTTTAAGGATTTAGCTAGAAAACATTTTGGTGGGGCAATATGCATCTAACCATTAAACCATATGGTTGAAAGACTTAGATATGCATTTCCCTGACTTCAAATAAGTGTCCCTGAAGCAAATGGTTAGATATTATTTATGCTGTTGCTGGGTAAGGTCTCCAGTCTCATTGCATCTTCTATTATTAAGATATATATCCCTTGTGGGACTTTATTTGTCTTCTCAATTTTTAATTTCATTCTGCCTGGAGTTACCATGCCCTGAGTAAATTTCTTTTTAAATCACTTCCTACTGTGCAGATACCACAGTTTGCACCACAAAGAGATGAATACTAATTTCTGCCTCTTTATGCCACTCTACGACGCTCTAGGCAATACACTAAATACCAAGTCGTGGCCATTGCACAAGGAAAAGAGTTCAGGTCAGTTTCAAAACAAAACTATAGTCCGATCAATTGATTATTTGATACTTTAAGAAATTTCATTTCATTAAATAAAACAAACACAAAGTACAAAATGTTGGTATCTCAGTCCCCATCACCCCTTGGTTCGAGCCAGGTGCTCTTATTGGCCTGGGGCGAAGGAGTTTCTATCAAACCATCAAGCACAACTAGATATGTCAATATCGCCAACAGTGAAATGTTAGACTACTCCATAATTATGAGAGAACTCTATTTTCATATTGATTGAAATGTCCTTGTTGAAAATTAATTATATTGTTGTAGCTAATCTAACAAAGACGTTTACTGACATAATAACTTTACAGGTAAAAATGGAAGAATACCAGAATTTGTCTTCCTTGCTCATGTGGTGGACATGACCGCAGCGCTACATGCACCTTTCGTTCTTAGATCATTTAGCTCAACAGCATTTAGGACACGTTTTTTCTTGATCATAATGTGGCCAGGATCATTTTTGGTAATGTTAGTGATGTGGGTTTTATCAAAAACCTTCTTAATATCTCACTATTACCTTAGGGATCGATTGCACCAGACATGGGCTGTACCTAGGTTTGGCTTTCAGGTAAAAATTGTCTCTGCGGGCTGTGGCTCTGCCTCTGTTATGTTCCTTCAGCTCTGACTCCAACTAATATGTGTGTACCTCACAGTATTTCTTACCATTCGCCACTGATGGCATTAATAAGCTCATAGAAGAAGCCATCCTTAGAGCTGACAGAATTGGGGTCAAGGTTATCAGTCTTGCAGCATTAAATAAGGTATGCTTTTTTCTTCTTGTATAATTAGCTTGTGGGTTTGGTTTTTTAGACCAAGTCCCATCAACCAGTTTGGCTCACTAACTAGTCAAAATTTTGTTCACTACCAACTCTCTCCTACTTCCAATAATTATGATAAACAGCCCATTAATTTGTCTTCCTAATCTTAATTGAAAATGTTAGACCATAATTTGTGCCCTCTCCTCCTACAAAATCCAGGGTTGAGATTGGCCACACTCTCGTTAATATATAAACCAAACTGAGCCACTTACAAAATATTTAGTCCATCGTTTGTGTCGGTACCAGTGTACCACACCATGATGCAAGGCAAAGGTCAATATCCAAAAACTCAACACATACTTAAATCTTCTTTCAAATAGTGCTTCTTTGCATTCTATGAAATAGTATGACAAATTTTAATACAATGGGATGTACATATACAGATATACTGTGATACTGTAGGCATATACAATATGTCTCTTCTTATCAAAAAATACAATACAATACAATATGTCTCTTTGGGTCGACTCATGTCAGGAAAAGAAGACGTACATGACTAGATCGGTCTAATGGATATACTGTATAAACAAATATCAAATTTTGCTGCTTTAATTTAATCTACAGAACAAAACGTAATACAATGGCTACAGTTATCTTCGTAGTACGCCGCCTCGCCAAAACCTGTGACACGGTGCAATTACCCTGTGGTACAGTGTGTTATAACAGCACACATTTTTGCAGTGATGTCAGACTTTTTATTTTTGTGCAAACTCCTTTGAACTATAGTTAGCATAATCTGTATGAGTTCAATATAATTTTGTCTCATGGCCATGACATGCATAATTGTAGAACGAGGCTCTTAATGGAGGGGGGACACTGTTTGTTAAGAAGCACCCGAATCTGAAAGTGAGAGTTTGCCATGGCAATACATTAACAGCTGCAGTGATTCTTCATGAGCTCCCTCATGATGTTAAAGAAGTTTTTCTCACTGGAGCTACATCTAAGCTAGGAAGGGCTATTGCTTTGTACCTTTGCCAACGGAAAGTCCGTGTTCTGGTAATTAACACTACTCATTCTAAATTTCTCTCTGTTCTTGTTATAATTCAAGTTTTACATTTCATGGCATTTTTCACAGCCTCATATCATCACCATCTTCTAGTAGGTGCAATCAAAAGACCTACTTTAGCATTGAACACTTGTGTGTTATTCCAATATTTCTACATATCAGTTGTATTTTGCAAAACTGCGCCTGTGTCATATAGATTTCAAATTTGTAATAAATGGTGGATTCATTCAAGAAAACTCCAAACTGTAATTCCCCAAGGCATATGGATCAGAACATCACTTATATTTACTGGTCAGTATAAAATCTTGATTGGCACCTCATTTGGGTCTTAACATACAATAGTCCTGTCATACAAAGGCGTCCCGCAAACCATTGCTAACAGTTTCCATGTCCAGATAGTTAATTTTCAAAATATATATAATCTTCTATATCAATGGTTGCCAAACCTGCTTTAGGTATATCAAATTCTGATCATTATGGTTTCTGCAACAGTTCTATATATATATCAAATTAATTGTTGAAAAGAAAATAGTTGCATTATTTCTTTGTAGATGTTAACCTTATCAAAGGAAAGATTCCAGTCTATTCAAAAGGAAGCTCCGAAAGAGTGCCATAGTTTCCTGGTTCAAGTGACAAAGTACCAAGCTGCTCAAAACTGCAAGGTATTAATGATTTTTATATCTAGTAAACAAGGATGAAGTAGATGCTTTAATTTTTACTTGGTATCTCACCAATTACTTATTCTTTATGTTATATTTTTCCATTTTTTTTTTCTGTTATTAGACATGGATAGTAGGAAAATGGATCACACACAGAGAGCAAAGTTGGGCTCCACCAGGGACCCATTTCCACCAATTTGTGGTTCCTTCTATCCTCCCCTTTCGAAGAGACTGCACCTACGGTGAACTTGCTGCAATGAAACTTCCGGACGATGTTCAAGGACTTGGATCCTGTGAGGTACATACACTGCACGATGTTACAACTAATGGAAGAGATGTTATTTACATATAATCATTCTTAAATTTGTGTTAACATTTTATGTGTTCCTTATTGTGTTCAGTATAGCATGGACCGAGGAGTAGTCCACGCATGCCACGCTGGTGGAGTGATACATTTCCTTGAAGGTTGGACACACCATGAGGTTGGGGCCATCGATGTTGATAGGATTGACCTAGTGTGGAAGGCTGCATTGAAGCATGGATTAAGGCCAGTTTGATAATTGACGAAAGACTTGAAATATATATACCACCTAATATGGAACATTGTTTACTTAACACTATGATCATAGTTCATTTTTTTTTTTTTTTCAGTTGCTGAAATAGCTTCTTGAAAGAAAGTAATCATTATATGTAAGCATACTATTTTTCTTTTTTGTTCTGTTACTCAATACTGCAAGTTTATAGTATTACAAGCATAAATCCAAATTATTTTGTTGTTGTTAATTAAAACTGTAACACCATCTTTATTGATCTAATTTTGTTCATAAACTTTCAACATTTAACACCTGCAAGCAACTCTGCAAGGTCCTTTCGTGTCCAGACTATTGACACAGCTGCAAACTGTTTGGTGACTATCACAATCATTCACTTAAAATTGGTGAAGCCTGTTTCCCTTAATAAACATTGCACTTGTTTTTGTGTCTATTTTCTTTTGCTTTAAGGGCACGTTCGGCAATAACGTTGGAATGAATTTTTTAATTTTCTATTTTGGCACTTACCCCATTTGAAAGTCGAAATTTGCGTTACCCCCATTTGAAAAAGTATAGCAGTTACCCCCCAATTGGATGGAAAATTTTAACGGTGTTACAAAAATTAATTTTTAATTTTTTTTAAAATAATTTTTTTATAATACCAAAAATACCCTTTTTATTCTAGTAATAATGACATGTGTCATAATCTTATCCATCTATTTAGTACTTAATCTAATGGTCAACTTTGTTGTCTTCCCCAAAAATCCAAAATCCCCAAAAGTTTATAAATAAACCTAACTTTTCTCAAATAAATTTCATACTCAAATAAATTTCATCCTTTTTCCTAAAAATTCATCTTCTCCTTCAAATTTTTTTGCAAATCGATTTGGGGAAATTATTAATTATGTATGTTTCAGTGGGGGGGTTTTACTAATTATGTTTATTATTTACATGTTTAAAGAAGGGTAGTTTTGGTATTATCAAAATATTTTATTTTACGAAAATTTAAAAATTAATTTTTGTAACACCGTCTATTTTTTCCATCCAATTAGGGGGTAAGTGCTATATTTTTTCAAATGGGGGGGGGGTAACGCAAATTTCGACTTTCAAATGGGGGGTAAGTGCCAAAATCTCTTTTCTAAAAGGAAAAAAGTAGAAAGGATGTTCCGCAAAGAGCTATTCGACAAACCTTAAACAAAAAAATAGAAAATACTATCCATAAGTCGGGAAAGAAATATTTAAAGAAGTTTTCTATATTAGCTTTCTTCCCTCTCCTTTCTCATTTCTTCAATAGCTACTTTTCCCGGAAATTCCTTCTGAACTTCTACTAATTTGCCGAAAGGCCCTAAATCTAAATGACAAGCAAGTAGCTAGCTACAGTTGAACTACAGTAAAACCCCTCTATAGGAATACTCTATATAGGAATAACCTCTACATACTCATAAAAAAATCCGGTCCCAACTTGGGACCAGTTATAAATAAGAATAATATTCATATTGTTATAAGTTATAAATTTTTTAGGTCCCATCTAGAAGAAAATTGCCTCTACATAGTTATAATTAAGTATATATTAACAAAAAATATATTACATATTGAGAAAAATATTAAAGAAAATATAAAATTTGAAACATTTAATATGTTTTTTTTATTTTCTAACACTTCCCGTCACTAAGTTAGTATATGTGCACTATATGTTGAAGCTATATTATTGTGTTTTTTTTTTTTGATAACGCCATATTATTGTTTTGAAACTATACTATTATTAAAATTGAGAAACTACAAATAGTGCTAATATAACAATTGAATATTCAAACAATCAATCAAACAATACGCAGAAAGTAAATAACACACAGAAGTTTTTAACGTGGTAAAACCCGAAAAGGGAAACGTCCACGGTTGTCCTCGCGACAACAAATAATCCACTAGATGAAAAGAGATGTACAAACCTACCAACTACCTGCACTCACTGCGAGTTGATACTCCTGGTTATCTCTAACACCTTGACTTCACCAGAGCACCTTGATGTACGCACAAGACACTCGACTTCTTGATGAACACACAAGAAGACTCGAAGCCGAAATCACAATGAAACTAGGAAGATCACAAAGATATGAATTGAGAGAAGGGGGAAAGAAGGGAATTGAGTTCAATAGCCACAAACACTTTCAACACCAAAACCTAAACCAAAACTCATGAACTAGAAGAAGAATGGACGGCCAAAGAACTGACTTGTTCTTTTGAAGAGAAACCCTATTTATACTTAGGGTTGAAAACCAAGGAAAGTGGGCCGAATTAGTGCAAACCGACTTTGGACGTACGTACGCCAATATGACGTTCGTACGTCTCCACACGAAAATAAGCCTGCTGTCTACTTGGACGTACGAACGTCCTGTAAAGGTACGTACGTCCAGAAAGCAAACTTCCCTGCTGACTCTTCATACGAACATACGTCCTTACATGGTACGTACGTTTACCAAGATAAACGTTCTGCTGACTACTTGGACGTACGAACGTCCTAACAAGGTACGTACGTCCTGAACCAAAAACCACGATACTTGACACACGACGCGAAGACAAGGACACGGGACGACGCGCGTACAACTAGGTTTTCTTAACAATGAACTCAAGGCGAAATAACCAAGGACACTTTGTCACAAAATTGATGTCAAACCACTTCTTGTCGGTTTCAATCTCCCCCTTTGACATTGATTTTGTGACAAAAACCTATGACTCTAATAGCACTTATAAAACGTGCTTACAAACCCAAACCATGGCATTTATAAAACATGCCTACAGAATCACTTAAGGTAGAACACACACAAGGTCACCAACTCTTGTTATCCAGCTTGAGCAAAACGCTTTAACCATCAGAGACCGAACGGAAGCACTTAAGAATTTCCGAAACAATCAAGAAATCAACAGATCAAGGAATCAACAGAAGTTCCTTCAAGCAACTCCCCCATACTTCATGAGCTCCAAAATATTTTTGACACTCGAGCTCCCCCATAACTATATAACGCCTAAAATCATCAACACGTTCACTCCCCCATACGTGTAGCATACCTGAAACACGACCCAAAAATAACCTAACAACAAGAAGACGATTGTTAGTAATTAGAGTCATAAATCTCCCCCTTTTTGTCACAATAAGTGAACAAAACAACAAAAGAAACGACAAATAGGAAATAAACAATAATAATAAAAAATACCAAGAAAAGAAATCAACACCAAACAAGCAAGACAACCCAGATAAAAAGATAAAAACTAGCCCATCTCTTAAAGTTCAAGAGAACAACTAATAACCAAACACATAAAGCCATAGTCATAAGAAACAATAAATGCATAAGAGAAAGATGAAGTTAACGAATTCGAAAAACCCGTTCCCAATGACCTAGAGCCGGAAGATCTATTCCACCGAGCTATCACATGAACATAAAGCTTAAGACATGACATAAAGCTTTCGCACGAGCCGAAGATCTATTCTACCGAGCTATCACATGATTATCATCACTCTTACAAAATAACTCCTCAATTCTGCTGTCCAAGCCACAGTCGGTAAGAGGAGCAGCAAGTCCTGGAACCTTCGGGTATCCAACCAACTCCAAGATGTGATTTTGAAGATGTCCCGGTAGTCTCTCCCAATGATTGACATGAACCATGCATGGATTAAGGAAAGGTCGATGAATATAGTCATACCCATGGGGAACGCGACATAAACGACAAACCTTAGCATTGTTTTTGTACTCCATCACCATAAACGACACATAACCAACAGCCGGAACAAAAACTCCATGAAGTTCATATTCTTCCATAGAATAATTCTGAAGAACAAAGAGAAAAACTAGAAAGAAGTAAGAAGGCACAATAGGAGGAAGAAAATAGAAGAATCCTATATATAGATAGAAAACAAAAGCAAAGAAGCCTAACTAGAGCCCGATTAGGAATGTCCATTACCTAATTAGCAGAAATAACAGCAAAACAAAAAAGAACTAGAAGTACTATTAAAACAACTGCCTGAACACACGTTCGTACGTTCAAAGAACATTCGTACGGTGGAAACGATCTGCCCTCCCAAACGTTCGAACGTTATGACAGCGTTCGTACTACCCCCCCTTTTTTTTTTTTTTTTGTTTAAAGAATGAAGGACCAACCTAAGAACCAGAAAACAACTCGAAGAACAACCCAAAACCAAATATTGAGAAACATCACAAAGAAACCTATCTGCTGATTGTAAGGATTCCAATTATAGAAGATTACAATTTAGACAAACCTCAACCACAAGGAAATGCAAAGTCGAAGAACTACATCATACACCAAGCCATGGTAGTTACTAGAATAATGCAAACATGCAGAAGAACCTGTTTGACCCATACCAACCTCCGGAACCAAACTAAAAACATGATCATTGAATAAGTTGAAAGTCTTTTGCAACTAGACCAATGAGAAAGTGAACCCGATCACAACAAAACCAAGGAAACACAGAAAAATTGTTTTTCTTCTTGTCTTTCAACTAGACAAGTGTGACAGTCACTTATCATCATTTTTTTTTTTTTTTTTTTTTTTGTTAAAAAAAAATGCCATTCCCGTGTGGGAGTATAAAGTATCTCCATCTTTTACCAGAACACGAGGGTAGGATGTAGCCTACATATTTTCGGCAAAACACACTCAAGAAGTGCAATACCATGATAACGTGCAACACAAGAACTAACATCTCCTGAGTGCATCCGTCAGAGCATGACCCTCACAGCCCCAACGGGTTCTTAGCCAAATGAGTATGCTCTCAAGACATTCAAATGGCTGGGGATTTTGTGAGTCATTGACCACTTACAAGAGGTATATAAATACAAAAGAGGACGATGACCATGAAGGAAATAAATCATATAAGACTGGGGATGTACAGGTATTTAAAAAAACAATCCAGCTACATGTAAATGCATCATGTAACAAGTACCAAGGCGAAGAGAGTATGAGGTAACCCAACAACTATGCATGACAGAAAAACCACAGTTGAAGATGCCAAACTAGAAATATCTGTAAAAGGAATCCACACAATAAGGAAGGTAGTATGTTCTCAATACCAACAAAAAGAAGCTCACGACTATTGAGTGATCCAACCTGAGAAAAATTACCTTTGCCCTCAACTGATTAAGAAGAAACCAACAAACCCAACCATAATGACAAGAACAGACATAACCATTGATACAAGAATAGAGAGAAAAAGAAAGTAACAAAACAATTAGGGAAGAGATACAACCCCAATAGACTTACGCAAGGAATGGAATCGGGCTGCATCAAGAGGTTTTGTAAGGATATCCGCTAGCTGATGTTCAGTAGGAATGAACTCCATCACTATATCACCCTTTTCGACCGCCTCACGAAAGAAATGGTGACGAATGTCAATATGCTTTGTGCGTGAGTGTTGAACAGGATTCTTGGAGATGCTAATGGTACTGGTGTTATCACAGAACAAGTCCATCGCCTGCTGTTGAATTCCATAATCCCTAAGCATCTGACGCATCCACAGAAGTTGTGTACATGCACTAGCTGCAGCTATATACTCAGCCTCACAGGAGGAGATGGATACAGATGATTGTTTCTTGCTATGCCAGGAGACAAGATTATTCCCAACATAAAAACAGCCACCACTGGCACTATGACGATCATCAAGATTACCCCCCCAATCAGCATCACAATAACCTGCCACAACACTATTTGTATCTCTGGTGAACCATAACCCGTAGTCAAGTGTGCTAGCTGAAACCGGCAAGAAGTGGTTTGACATCAATTTTGTGACAAAGTGTCCTTGGTTATTTCGCCTTGAGTTCATTGTTAAGAAAACCTAGTTGTACGCGCGTCGTCCCGTGTCCTTGTCTTCGCGTCGTGTGTCAAGTATCGGGGTTTTTGGTTCAGGACGTACGTACGTTGTTAGGACGTTCGTACGTCCAAGTAGTCAGCAGAACGTTTATCTTGGTAAACGTACGTACCATGTAAGGACGTATGTTCGTATGGAGAGTCAGCAGGGAAGTTTGCTTTCTGGACGTACGTACCTTTACAGGACGTTCGTACGTCCAAGTAGACAGCAGGCTTATTTTCGTGTGGAGACGTACGAACGTCATATCGACGTACGTACGTCCAAAGTCGGTTTGCACTAATTCGGCCCACTTTCCTTGGTTTTCAACCCTAAGTATAAATAGGGTTTCTCTTCCAAAGAACAAGTCAGTTCTTTGGCCGTCCATTCTTCTTCTAGTTCATGAGTTTTGGTTTAGGTTTTGGTGTTGAAAGTGTTTGTGGCTATTGAACTCAATTCCCTTCTTTCCCCCTTCTCTCAATTCATATCTTTGTGATCTTCCTAGTTTCATTGTGATTTCGGCTTCGAGTCTTCTTGTGTGTTCATCAAGAAGTCGAGTGTCTTGTGCGTACATCAAGGTGCTCTGGTGAAGTCAAGGTGTTAGAGATAACTAGGAGTATCAACTCGCAGTGAGTGCAGGTAGTTGGTCGGTTTGTACATCTCTTTTCATCTAGTGGATTATTTGTTGTCGCGAGGACAACCGTGGACGTTTCCCTTTTCGGGTTTTACCACGTTAAAAACTTCTGTGTGTTATTTACTTTCTGCGTATTGTTTGATTGTTTGTTTGAATATTCAATTGTTATATTAGCACTATTTATAGTTTCTCAATTGGTATCAGTCGCTAGGGGCTGGTTAAGGAGCGTAAAGGCTCACGCTAATGATCAATAGTGCTATGAGTTACTCTGGTAAGACACATGTCTCGGTTGTTGCTCGATTGTCTGATGAGCAATCAACTGCTAGTAAAGAATGCTCTAGTGACTGTGACAGGGATTTGATTCTGGTGGACAATAATGATTGGGCTACCCTATACCGGTTATCCAGAAAGGAATGTCTAAGGTTGGAGGCACAAAATTGTATTCTTCAGGATAGACTTGACTTACTCTCTTCTAGTTCCTCATCTCTGTCAATCCTGGATAGGGAACCTGAGTCATGGCAGGTTGATAAGGTGACCTTATTGGGTAATCTTGCTGCTCTTGAGCACGACAAGGTCGAATGGGAAGCTCGGTGTAATATTTTGTCCACTGAACTAGACAAGGTCAAAAAGGAACTGATTCGTTTTCAGTCGTTCGAAAATTGCAATGGGTTGTCATCTTCTGAACTACCTCCACTGTTGCCCCATCCTCCTACCAAAAAGTCCGACATTCGTCACTCTGTGGACACGGTTGGCATCCGGCGTAAATGGAAACCGTTTAGGCGTGCTCCGCCTCAGGGAAGAAAACGTCAAATGCCTTGCTCACTATGCGGACAGTTTGGACATTGGGCCTCGCAGTGTGTTGTGGCTGCTCATGTTCCACAACCATGGAAGCTGTTTTCACAGCCGTCGTATGTTTATCCATCTTATCCATATGCATCTTACTCTTCTCCTTGTAACTTTGCAGGAAATGTTTCAAATGTGGCGATTACTGCCCTTCATGTCTCAAGCTCGGATAGTGAGTGGTTACTTGATAGTGGTGCTTCAAAACATATGTCAGGTAATGCCAAACTTTTCTCCTCCGTTACTGCTATAGATGGTGGAAGTGTTACTTTTGGGAATGGTAAGCGCTCTCCTGTGATTGGTAAGGGATTTGTCGCTGGTATTGGTTTATCTTCGAATGATGTTTGTTTGTTAGTTGATGGATTGCATGTTAATTTGATCAGTATTAGCCAACTGTGTGATACTGACCATACTGTTAATTTTTCTAAAAATATATGTACTGTGCTTGATAGTTCGGGTAAGTGTATCATGACAGGTAAACGAACATTGGATAATTGCTATGCCATTCAGCCTGTTGCATCTGGCATAAACTGCTTACCTAGTAAACTAAATGAGGGTCTGTTGTGGCATCAACGACTAGGTCATGTCAACTTTGAACACCTGGACAATCTAACTCGGAATGAATATATCAACGGAGTTCCTAGACTTGGAAGAAATCGGGACACTGTGTGTGGTGGGTGTCAACTAGGTAAACAGATACGCAGTCCACATTCCAAGAAAAAGTCCATAACCACATCTTCTCCTTTAGAACTCATACACATGGATCTGATGGGTCCTACTCGTACTCCTAGCTTAGGAGGCAAACGATACATCTTGGTTATGGTTGATGATTACACTCGCTTTACCTGGGTATCATTCTTGCGTGAAAAATCTGATGCGTTTCTTGAGTGTCAGGGGATATGTCTTCGTATTCAGAATGAGAAAGATACTCAAATTAAACATGTCAGAAGCGATAGAGGCGGTGAGTTCACAGCCACAGGTGTGATTGAGTATTGCATTGCAAATGGTACGTGGCAAGAATTTTCGGCCCCATACACTCCGCAACAAAACGGTGTCGCTGAAAGGAAAAACCGTGTTATTCAGGAGATGGCTCGTGCTATGTTGCATGCAAAGGATGTTCCTACCAAGTTCTGGGCGGAAGCGGTTCATACTGCTTGTTACATAATGAACCGTGTATATCTGAGATCTGGTACTACACAAACTGCTTATGAGCTATGGTATGGTAAGAAGCCGAATCTCAAATATATGCGAGTTTTTGGCAGTGTTTGCTATGTGTGCAAGGACAGACAAAGTCTGTCCAAGTTTGATAGTCGAGGTGATGTTGCCCTTTTACTTGGTTATTCCTCTAATAGTAGGGCCTTTCGAGTATTTAACTACACCACTCGCAAGGTCATGGAATCCTTTAATGTTGTTGTTGATGACACTATTACATCTGACTCTTCTGTTTCCACTGGTACACAGGATGTCACAGTTCTCTCACCCGTGTCAGACTCGGTTGACATGTCTCCCATATCGTTTTCATCACCTGATAATGGCGATGATGGTACTAAACCTTCTGGTGCTGCAGAGGACTTGTCTGGTAGGACTGGTGTTGTGCCCACACCGGATGATGTAGTTCAATCACCAGATGTGATTGATGTGTCTCCAGATCTCTCCACTGTCCCTGCTGAACCTGAAGGGGTGTTTAATCAAGCATCACCTCGTGTTAAACAACATCACTCCTTAGAAGATATCATTGGAGACATTAATGATCAGCGTCTGACTCGTCGGAGGGCCAAGGAGACAAATTGCGTTCATTATGTTTGTTATCTCTCTTCTCTTGAACCTAAAAATGTTACTGATGCTCTTACTGATGATGATTGGCTAGTTGCTATGCAGGAAGAACTCGGTCAGTTTAAGCGTAGTGATGTCTGGACGTTAGTTCCTCGACCTACTCACACTAATGTGGTTGGCACCAAGTGGATCTTTAAAAACAAATTGGATGAGTTCGGGCAGATTGTGCGCAACAAGGCAAGGCTTGTAGCTCAGGGCTATAGTCAGATTGAAGGTATTGACTACGGAGAGACTTTTGCTCCTGTGGCTAGGTTGGAATCAGTCAGGCTTCTTCTTGCTATGGCATGCCACTTGAATTTCAAGTTGTATCAAATGGATGTCAAAAGTGCGTTTCTCAATGGTATTCTCAATGAGGAGGTCTATGTTGAACAACCTAAAGGGTTTGTGGATCACACTTTTCCGAATCATGTCTTCAAATTGCAAAAAGCACTGTATGGGTTAAAACAGGCTCCTCGAGCTTGGTATGAACGTCTGACTTCCTTCTTACTAGGAAAAGGATTTGTTCGTGGCAGTGTTGATCGCACTCTGTTTATACTAAGAAAGAATAATGATGTTCTTCTCGCCCAAGTCTATGTGGATGATATAGTGTTTGGATCGACGTGCCCAAGTCTTTCTGAATCTTTTTCTCAGTTAATGAGTTTTGAATTTGAAATGAGCTTAATGGGAGAACTAAATTTCTTTCTTGGCTTGCAGGTCAAGCAGTTTGATCATGGAGCTTTCATCTCTCAAACAAAGTATGCTAAAGAACTGGTTAAAAAGTTCGGTCTCAGCACTTCAAGTGGTCAAGATACTCCCATGGGTGAGAGGGTACGTCTTGGTAAGGATGTTATGGGTAAGTCTGTTGATATTCGTGAATATCGGAGTATGATTGGTAGTCTCTTGTATCTCACTGCTAGTCGTCCAGATATTTCTTATAGTGTTGGGGTATGTGCAAGATTTCAGGCTAACCCTAAAGAATCTCACCTCACTGCTGTTAAGCGTATTATTCGGTATGTTGCTAGTGAGAAACTACAAATAGTGCTAATATAACAATTGAATATTCAAACAAACAATCAAACAATACGCAGAAAGTAAATAACACACAGAAGTTTTTAACGTGGTAAAACCCGAAAAGGGAAACGTCCACGGTTGTCCTCGCGACAACAAATAATCCACTAGATGAAAAGAGATGTACAAACCTACCAACTACCTGCACTCACTGCGAGTTGATACTCCTGGTTATCTCTAACACCTTGACTTCACCAGAGCACCTTGATGTACGCACAAGACACTCGACTTCTTGATGAACACACAAGAAGACTCGAAGCCGAAATCACAATGAAACTAGGAAGATCACAAAGATATGAATTGAGAGAAGGGGGAAAGAAGGGAATTGAGTTCAATAGCCACAAACACTTTCAACACCAAAACCTAAACCAAAACTCATGAACTAGAAGAAGAATGGACGGCCAAAGAACTGACTTGTTCTTTTGAAGAGAAACCCTATTTATACTTAGGGTTGAAAACCAAGGAAAGTGGGCCGAATTAGTGCAAACCGACTTTGGGCGTACGTACGTCAATATGACGTTCGTACGTCTCCACACGAAAATAAGCCTGCTGTCTACTTGGACGTACGAACGTCCTGTAAAGGTACGTACGTCCAGAAAGCAAACTTCCCTGCTGACTCTCCATACGAACATACGTCCTTACATGGTACGTACGTTTACCAAGATAAACGTTCTGCTGACTACTTGGACGTACGTACGTCCTAACAAGGTACGTACGTCCTGAACCAAAAACCACGATACTTGAGACACGACGCGAAGACAAGGACACGGGACGACGCGCGTACAACTAGGTTTTCTTAACAATGAACTCAAGGCGAAATAACCAAGGACACTTTGTCACAAAATTGATGTCAAACCACTTCTTGCCGGTTTCAAAAATTATACGATAATTTTCTTAAGTAAAACTTATTAAGTTATAACCTCTCTATAGTAATAATTTATTTTGGTCCCAAGGATATGACTATAGAGAGGTTTTAGTGTATTTATCTTTTGATGTATGGATAGTTTCTACTTTCTAGTGTAATGATACATTTTTGGGCCTTACAAGAAGCTAACAGTTTTGGGCCAATCTACAAACCCAAGAAAATGACAATAGACTGTTAGTTGGTGACTGCAATAGTGCAAATGCATCAAAATAGATTAAAGATGACAGATAAAGTACCCATGATGGGTTAAACCCATCAATGTTGGACTAAGGACAGGACAAGATGCATGGTATTATTCAGAGGAATAGATACACAACATATCCTTCACACAGCAGCAGAAACTGTTTTCTTGCAGTGAAGAAAGAGAAAGATAGTTTAAGTGAAGGTAGACGTTTATAGAAATAGGGTTTTTCCAGTGTTGTCACATCCAACAAGTAAAACTAGACTAGTCATCGTGATCATACTCCATCAGACAGGTAAAGAGAACAGAATATTAATGACACACATAGGGTGTACTACTAGGGTTAGCCACAATCAAACTACCAATATACCCATATTTTTACTGGGTTGCTTGGACCTTAATTAGTCTTTGCAAAGTTCCTAATAGCACTGAATCCCTCAAGGTCCTACTACATCCTACACAAATCTACATGGGTTTATTCACCCCAAACTCAAATGAATCTGAACAAAAGATACACTTATCAGTTCACACCTCTGTTTCATTCTTGATCCTAGAGCACATACAGTTCATAACTATTAATTAGAAACAGATGTTGCACATGAAAAGGTAACACAAATATTGGTCAAACACCAAAGTTTTGTAACAACAGAATAGACTGTGCAGTGCAGCAGAAGCAGCATGCAGCAGCCACATATAATGCAACAGCTGCAAAGACAAACTTTCACCTTTCTTCCTTCTTCTACTTGTCTGGACTTTCAACTTCTTCTTAACATGCTTTTTTGTTTTGTTTCTTCATACACTTGTAAAAAAAAAAAAACTACATTTATATATATTGAATTGCGTGAGTTAGTAGGTAATAGATGTATTGATGGTTACCTCACATAACTGCACTACTGTACTTTCTCTACCCCTCTCTCATGGCCTCATGACTCATGACTCATCTATCTTATTCTTAGTTTCTTACAACATATCTCATCATGATGATATCAAAAAGAACAGAGTTGACACTTTAGCACTCTAGCTATATATCTAGATAGCTAGGGTAACTTTATGACTTGCTGTTTGGTACTTGTAACTCAATCTGGGATGACTAATCAATAACTTTATCTTCTTTTGCAGGTACTAAACACAACTACAGAACGTCACCTCTCCATCTTTTCAATTAATACTAATTCTCCCTTTTCCTTGTATATAAACTCTACCCATCTCTTCAAAGTTGGTATCTCTATTTACCCTTTTCCATCACTTCACAGGTACTAAACATGACCTTTCTTCTTGATGATCTTCCCATCTTCTTTTTATTCAGTTTGCTTGTCAAGATTAATGAAGTATCCACCAAACAAATGAAGGTATCTTTGTACTTGGGGTTTGGCCGCTTCAGAATGTACAGAAAATGGAGATGGAAGATTATCAGTATGAAACAATTCTGGATTTTTCTCTCTAGGTGCTATCTTGATTGAGCTTCTTTCTTTTTCTTCATCTTTTCTTTTCTTCGTTGATCCTTCCCCTCTTATCATCTTTATAATTTTTCCCTTCCAGTCTTTTTCTTGACCTTGCAAGACTTTCTAGTTTTGAGAAGATGATGATGGCCGCTCTCTACCCTGTTGCCATCTCTCTCTTAGGTTTTCATCTTTGTCAAACCTCTCATATTTTTAGTTTATGTCTATCCCTCTTGAGCTTTAATTCCATATTCTGAAAAAATTGTATTACTTGTATGAAGGATGGATACACGAAAAAAAAAGTACTATTTATTTCACATGTTATTGAACAATGGTGTTTGTTATTTTTGTATGATTTCATGTTCTGTTTTTGTCTTGTTGAGCATGAGGTGTGACTGATTATGGAGCCAAGGGCCCAACTGTTCAAATCAAGTGATTTAAGCTCATTAAAGTGAAAAGAGAGGGGGAAAAAAAAGGTATAATCATCTTGGATTGACACTGATTATCAATCCAAGATAATTCTACCAAAAAATCTGAAGACATCAATCATCCAAGATGCAGACATGCAGTATAGTAGTCTGTATACTGTAATGTACATAATTGAAGTTTATTTTGCTGTCTTAGATGGGTGTGTTTAGTTAGTTCTTGAAGTTGCTTGTAAATTACAGAATACATAAAGCTTCAGTGCATAAACCAAGCTAAAACAGTTAGCCATGGTTAGGATTAGGTAAGGAAATTGTCATATCATATCTAGTTAAGGGCAATCTGATATCACATACATCAAACATCAAGAAACACATACATCGATCACACATCAAGAAGGTAGTATAGTAGTTGATGACTTGATGTAATATGCTTGGCAACAATTTAATGTCATGTTGTTTGATATGAATTGAGGGTGGATTGTTCGCTATAAACTAACCTTCATGAATTGATGGTTAATTAATGTTACCAATATCAAGTCAAAAATTGAAGGCAAATGTGGAAATGTACTACATTTGTCCTGTGTAGCAATATTGAACTTTCAAACCAACACAATTAAGTAGTTCCTCAGTTATATCTATCATGCCAGAAGAAGAACACTTGCATATTCATGAAGCTGGAAGAAAACTTGAATATTGAAGAAGTCTGTATAAGTAGTCAAATGAGAATGATGTAATTGCTTTTAGTTACATGACAACATTACTAAAGGATTTGGTGGGGAACATAAAGAGTATCCACAGACCACAGATGTGATGGCTATTGCATTTTAACAAGACAAGCAGAAAGAATGTATGTTCTAAAGAAGTATATGTTCTAAAGAAGTATTTATAGATGGTTTATAAGATTACTCCCTTGCTCAGGATAACGGCCTATAAATACATTGGGAGCAGTCTCATTGGTTCCTACTTCCTTGGTGGATTAGGTAATCAGAAAACCTGTTTGTCTCCATGTAAGCGTAGCTAACTGCAATGGTCTCAAACAATTGTATCATTCTTCTTGCCTTCCTGACTAGCACACCTCCATGACGGCTGAGTCTTCCCATTATCAAGTGCATGCTTTTAATCAAACTTCACTCTGAGCTTTGTGTTGCCTTTCGTCAGAGCTAGATGCATTCCAGTGGTGATTGCCTCAATTTCAATTGTAGTGATGGTCGTTTCCTTAGCTTGGATGTGCTGTTATATGCTAGTATCCCATTACCTTCATGATCTCTGAACAGACCTCCATATCCTGCCTTGGTGTTTTCCAACGAACCATTTGTGTTGAAACACAACATGCCTGATGTACGTTTATCCATCTGCACATCTGAACTACATTTGGTTTAACTGAGTGTGCACATTCAATTTGTGGGCAAAGTATCTGTTTGTCAGACTTTTTTTCAGTGTTCTTTCTTTTCTTAGTTTTCTCAACTTTACGGGATTTTTAGACTTAACCCCCATATTTTGACAACGATTTAAATAAACTCCCCCTTTTGTCCAAAATTAGACTTTACCCCCCTCCTCTCCCTTCCGTCCTATTTAACGCCTAAATTTAATTTATTTGACTTGAATACCCCTGAATTCTAACACACTCTTCTCTTTCTTCCCCTTCTTTTTCTTCCACTGGTTTACATCATTCCACTCCTTCTTCACCTTTAATTATCAACAACAAAATCAACCCCACTTATTTATCAAGATGAAGATTCGTTTAATGGTGAGTCATGGTAGTGGTGGTACAATCTGGTTGAATAGGGGTAGCAATACATAGATCTCAAACTCTATTCAGATACAACCTATTTCCCCTCAACATATGCTCATGTATAGTTATGTTGTGAAACAAATTTGATGATTATTTTAAACGAAAGCTGTTTTTAGAATTGTCGGGTTACTAATTTGGGGACAAATTGGAATGTAGTTGTGTAGATTTTGTGAACAATTGCAAGGTTAGGAACAATTCATGGAAGCATTGCAAGCTGATGTAAATCAATCTCAAATGATTTCAATTCCATAATCAGGTGATGACAAAGAAGAGAGATCTTTGAGTTTTGAGTTTCGACTTTTGAGGTTGGGGCTTGTTGTTAATTTAGAAGAAGATGATGATCCATACGTTAATTTGGAAGAAAATTATTCTTAAAACTACATTTGGGGTTTTGTTGTTGTTAATGGAGAAGAAGAAAAAAAGGGGCTCAATTGTTTGTGAAGAAAGTAAAATCATGGAAGAACAACCCATTTAAGAACTCTGTTTTTGTTAAACACATTTGGGGGTGTTTAAGGGCATTTAAGTCAGACTCTCAAAACTTGGTCGTTAAATGAGACAAAAGGGAGATGGAGGGGGTAAAGTCCAATTTTGGACAAAAGGGAGGTCTAAAATCTCCAGCTTTAGAGCATCTCTAATGGGTCTCCTAAAACCTATAATTTAGGAATTCCGAAAAAAACAGCACCCTAACGCGTTTTCTATATTTTTAGCAGCCGGCTATCCACGTAGGATGTGGTGGGCCGATCTGCTAAAACTTTTTTTTTATTATTTTTTTAATTCCACGCTGGTCAAACCGGCGTGGAACCCTTTTTTTTTTTTTTTTATTCCACGCAGGTCAAACCAGTGTGGAACATTTTTTTTTTTTTTTTTTTAATTCCACGCATGTCTAACCAGCGTGGAACCCTAAATTTCAACGGCCATATTTTTCGAACGGCTAAATTTCCAAACAGCTATAAATCACATCTATATATACATGTTCTTCGTTTCGATATCTACTTCATTTCTATTTCTTCATTCTTCATTCTTCATCTTTTTCATTTGAGTTTGATACTTTTTTTTATATAATTATGGGAGATGGTTCTGTCAAACACTTTTCGGCGCGCATTGAAGATCCGAAAGATGAAAAACGTGAAGAAATGGAGAAAGAAATCATCGAAGAAGAAAAACCATTAACACCCGAAGAACAAAAACGTATCGATGATGAATTTAATCGACTTATTGACGAGTATGAAGATGAAATTCATGTGCTTCCCGAAAATTGTAATCATGATTCGTTTGAGTTTGATTATGTATTGGGTAAAATGTTTTGTTCAACTTATGGTGAAGAGTATGAAAATTAAAATGTATCGAAGGTTAAAATGTTTTATTTAATTATGTATTGAATTTTAAATTTAATTTGATTAATGTATTACTATTTTGATTAATATATTTTTATTACTATTTTAAACGAATAATAAATAAATCATTAAGAAATAACCATAAATTTATCTTCTATGGTGGTTCAACAGAAACAACCCTAATATCAAGCAATAGTATACAGTTAACAAACACTCAAACCAACCCTAATATCAAGCAATATCAAGCACTCAAAACACTCAAGGTGCACTCCCCTGACTACTCTCCCCACTTCGGCCTCGTCCACTTCGGCCCTGTCCACCTCGTCCCCGTCCACCGCGTCTAGTGTGCCCTTGCAACTCCTATAATCAAATATAAATACAATTAAAATTTAATAACTAAAATTAATAAATTTTAGGGTTTAACTGTAATAGTAATTAATAATTACTTACCAAGGCCTCTAATGTGCTTGTCAGCTCAGCAACCCTAGAAGCACTTGCTGCGAGTTCTTCTTCAGCCCTTGTTGTGGCAGTCCTTTGCTCTTGCAACCAACCATAATATCTCGCAGAAGAATCAAATGCTGCATGCCGCATCCCTTGACCAAGCATTACATCATCTGCTAAGCGTGACCGGAGAGCAGCCTGTATTCACAAGAGTTCCCTTAGTTATAAATATACAAGATTTAACTAACAAACATAAAATTATAAATACAATTGTAAATAAAAAAAATAAACATACCTCGTCTAAGGTATCAAAATCAGGTACATGCTGTGTAACTAAGTCACGGTCGAGAAAGGGAACCGGTACAGTCCATGTCATACCTTGTGATCCCATCAACCTAAGACTATGTTCACCAGCCTGTTCTGCATACTGTATTTGTCTTAAAGGGTAATCTTGCTGAGTAGTAGTAGGGTCTACTGGGAAAGGAATCTGATACTCTGGTCGTATGCCTTGCCATGACACATAATCTACGTTACCCTCACGAGAGACGGGGGAAATAGCTAATGTGCCCCGAGAAACAGTGTTCCAATATAACTGGTATTCCATAGCCGTAACAAACTTACAAAAAGTTGAACTAATTGGCTAGTTAAAGGATGATCTACGAGCACGAATCTGCTCCAAAGGAAGACTCACTGGAGCCATATCAGGTGGTGGAGGATGAGGAATAGCTATCATACCAGTCGTCTGTCGTAAACATCTATCCCCTAAAAATCAAACACTAATCTCTGGAGAAACTAAAACCACTCTCGTCTGAGATATGATTCTAGAGCTGTCAATATGTGGGACACTGTTTGATGGTAACCCAGCCCAAGGCATCCACCTAATACTATCCCAAGTTTTCTGTTCGATCGAGGCCCTTGCTTGTTTAAAGTTATTCGTTACAAGTCCCATCATTTCAGCTCGGTTTTCAAGGGCCCAAATAAGAATACGAGGGAAGACTTGTGGTCTACAGTCTAACAAAATCGGATTACACGTGCCCAGATACTCATACCACCAAAACTACATAATAAAAATTTCGTAATTAAAAAAATTATATACAAAAATAAAAAAATCATTCATGCTTTTATGCTTTAGATTAATTAAAAATTAAAAATAATATAAAAACCATAACTAACCTGTAGAGTCCAAATGAACCCACCGATGTTGTGTAATTTCTTGCCACTCATAGAAAAATAATCCATCTGATAATACATGTGTGCTATCACTACACCGCCCCAATCGTAGTCTCCAATCTTGCTTGTATCAAGCAAAGCTTCACACAACTGTGTCCAGTAGAAAACAAAACCCCGGACACCAAGTATAACAAAAAAGCTAACACATACTCATCCTCTTCAACTGAATTGGGCTCTAACACCCAATCATCATCAGCAACAGTACGCAGCATGTATATATTCTCAAAAAAACCATATTGTAAACCTGTTTGTTTGTCATCATCCTTCCAAGCCTCCTCATATTCACTTGGAGTTGGGAATAATATAGTAGCCTCACACTCATTATTATCATAAGATGAAATATATGGCACAATCTCTCCCACCCCGACAAGCAAACCCGTACGCATAGTAAAATCATGAGGAGTAAAAGCAAGCTCACCGAGAGGCAAATGAAATGTATGTGTCGTCGGCCACCATCGCTCAAGCAACGCGAATATAAGTTGACGATCAGTTCGAAATGATGTCAAAGAAACGAGAGGCCCAAATGGCGTCGCTTGTATTCGGTCTCGTACATGAACAAAATCATTTCCTCTCTCCACCATATATGAACACCAAGTCATTACGTTATTCATTTTGCCTCTATATGTCAAATTTTTTATCCTCTACATTAAACGAACAATTTACCAATTAAAAACTAAAAAAAAATTTAATTAAAAAACTAATAAAAAATTAATTAAAAAATAATAAAATATTAATTAAAAATTAAATATATTAAAAATTAAATCAAATACTTACCTCGACGGAATACTGGTTATCACTAAGATGCGATCCAGTACATGGAGCGAGCTCTCTTGGTGTATAATCTCGAACTTCGCAACAATGTGGAAAATCAATGTCGACAACTTCGACTTCAATATTATCTAAAGATTGATCTTCCATAGTACTACTAGTTCCTTGATACACCTTTTGAACGATTTTACCGCACAATCTTCTTTTTGGAGCCATAATTTGTGATTTACCAAAAATTTAAATTTTTGAGTTAAAACTAATAAAAAGAGGGCTAAATATAGAAAATAACAAAATATGGCTAAATGGTTGGGTAATTTTTGAGTAGGAAGAAGTAGAAGTAGCAAAATCAAGATGAAAAAAGTTGAAAATGGCGGAAGAGGAAGAAGAATGGCGGCGGAAAGAGGGAGAAGACGGTGGTTGCTGTTTGCTATTTGTTAAAAAAAACACTTCATTAAAGTTCCACGCTGGTTCAACCAGGGTGGAACATATAACAGATCCTGTCCCTCCCAGCCCAGTCCACGCCTCCCAGCCTACTGCCCCAAGCCCAGACACGCGAAGCCCAAGTATTCCACGCTGGTTGAACCAGTGTGGAACAGAAAAACATTTCCACGCTGGTCCAACCAGCGTGGAAGATAAAAATTTGGCAAAAAAAATAGGTTTTGCGTTAGGGTTACCCCTGATATAGGTATGGAAAACCTGCTAAAAAAAAGTGATGGGAAAGTAGGTGGCACCTACGTGGAGGCTAAATCTTCCTATGTGTCGGCTAAATATGGGAGACCCATTAGAGATGCTCTTAAAAACTCAAATATTCTCTTGTAAGAGCATCTCTAATGGGTCTCCTAAAACGTATAATTTAGGAATTCCCAAAAAATGTCGACCCTAACGCGTCTCCTATAATTATAGCAGCTGGCCATCCACGTAGGACGTGGTGGGCCGGTCTGCTAAAACTTCACCCAAAATCGAACAAGAGATAGGATTATAGCAGACAGCGAAAATAAAATGTTCCACGCTGGTTCAACCAGCGTGGAACTTTTTTTTTTTTTTTTTTTTGGTTCCACGCTGGTTAAACCAACGTGGAACGTTTTTTTTTTTTTGTTGTTGTTGTTGCACGCCGGTCTAACCAGCGTGGAACTATTTCCAACAAATTTTTATTGTTCCACGCCAGTTTAACCAGCGTGGAATCAACGACACGCCATCGAAGCCCACCCGTGCGAAGGCCCAAAACCTCCACGCTGGTTGAACCAGCGTGGAACAGAAAGCTAAGGGGAAAACAATTCCATGCTGGTTCAACTCAACCAGCGTGGAAGAAAAAATTTAGAAAAAAAAAAAGTTTTCACGTTAGGGTTACCCCTGATATAGGTTTAGGAGACGTGCAAAAATAGTGTTGGGAAAGTAGGTGGCACCTACGTGTATGCCATATCTGCCTATGTGTCGGCAATATATCTAAAATTGCTCTGCAGAACTTGCTCTTCCGTCAAATATCTTTGAGTTTCTCTCCCTCTGTTACCAATAGGTTGTTGCACAAAGTGATACCTGGAGTAACTCTCCTGCTAAGACTTCTGCGTGGACGCCATCAGCAACAAGAGAAGTGATATGCTCTTTGATTCTATCTCTACTACTGAGAATACCTCCCGTGTATGAGAGCCATCAAAAGGTTTTGGCATTGTGTTAGCAATCTTGATGAGGTGCTTGCTTACCCATTCAACCCAGAATGACTCCTTCCTAACTGCAATACTGAAAGTTTGTTTTCCAATTGCTGAATAGTTCCAGACTCACCAGGAGTTTCTTTCTCCCTAATTCTGGTCCAGCCCATAAAATTAGAACACAGTTGGTTAATTTTTTTTTATCACAGCTTTAGGAAGAATAAAAACCCTTTCCCAATAGACTTTCATGCTTGTGAGCATAGTTTAAAATGTCGTCGGCATATGCCGAGATGCCGACACTAGAAATCACAGTGTAAGCCGAGATTCACGAGATTTTGTGATACCAAATTCTCAAATACTAACATACCGTCAAAATTTCGCGAAGTGTAACGAAATTTTAAACTATTCTTGTGAGTACTGACTTAATGAGCACCACTCTACCAACGAAATTTTAAACTATGCTTGTGAGTAGTGACTTAATGAGCACCACTCTACCAACATAAGACAGTAATTTGCTCATCCATCCAATTATATTCTTCTTGAACTTGTCTATCAAAACTTGGCAATCTCCCACAAGGAGTCTAAATGTAGTCAAAGGTATACCAAGGTATTGTATAAGTGGCATCACTATTGGCATACTCAATGTAAGTACATCAAATTGGAATAACACGTGGAAACCACCAGAATAGGGGAGGATTGCAAGGAAAGGAGACTGAGTGCAACGGATAGATTTGTGGGAAGCTTCCTGGAGAAGCTAAGGTAAGGTCTTATCATATGAGTCAATAACTTTATAGCTAAGATATCAAAACATATGGCTAGGGAAGCTCCACTTGCCACAAATGGAACCATAGATCTTGTCTAGATCCAATGGTTACAATGGTTTGCACACTAGTATAAATTCAAGAGCATTAACTACATAAAAGAGGTTAGACATTTACTCCTTACCTACCCCATTGTTATACCTTCAAACCTTCGTATACTAATTTGATCATCGAAGTGTTTTTCATCGGTGCAATTCCGGTGAGACCTTGGAGGTACACGGAGCTGAAGATTGGAAGATATAGTAGTCGCCGAGGACACGGTGTTCAATATCGAAAACCACTATCTCCTCTATCCTCACGGTGTGAGTTCAAAGTGGGCTTACATTTGGCGCTAGAAAGATGGCATTGAAGATTTCGAGTTTAGATTTTCTTAGAACTAGATCCAAGATATCGAGGAAGAAGAAGATGGTGGAAACTAGAGGTTCAGAGCTCCAAACCGTGATAGAAGAAAGAGATAACTTGAGAGAGGAATTGAGGGTACTAAGGGAGCAACGTGCTCAGTAGGACGCCGACAGTCATCTTGAAGGGGTAGCCGAAGTAAGCGAAAATGAAATTGAACTGGAGGAGGTGAGGGTAATACCACCACCGCCACAAAGGCGGCAGCCACAGGCGAGAGGAGCAGCGACCATGGATTCTATTGGGTCTCGCGCTAGGGAGTACATAGAAATTACTGTAGACGATCTAGACCAGAGAGTGGACCGATTACCTCCAAGAGACGCGTATGCCAGATTGTTTCAGAAAGTAGAGGGCATGCAAGAAGAGTTAAGAAGGCAGAACGTGGGTAAGAGTTCCATGGTGTCACAGGATCTGGAAAGATTGGGAAAAAGGCCCCTGGCAGACACATGTTACATTTATGCATTCCCTACCGGTTTTCATATGCCCAAGTTCCATGAGTATGATGGAACTAGTGATCCTATACAACACCTCAATCACTTCAAGCAAAGAATGGCGACTTGCGAAGGCTCATAGTACGACGGCATATGGTGCAGGTTGTTCCCCAGAAGTCTCACGGCAAGTGCCACAGATTGGTATTTGAGCCTAGATACCGGGAGCATTTCGAACTTTGTTCAGTTAAGCGCGGCGTTTGTGACTCACTATATTCACCAAAAGAGGGATGATGTAGATATTTCCTCCCTGTTCGATTTACACCAGGGGAAAGAAGAAACACTTCAGACCTTCATCGCAAGATTCAAAAATGAGGTGATTCATACTAACAGGGTTGTGGCTGATAGAACCGCGGTAGTCGCATTTCAAAAAGGGGTGCGGGAAAAAACTCAGGCATACAATACAGTGCATTCCACAAGATGCAATTGGCTCATTAGAAGACATATATGTCAAGACCGAGAAGTATATTAGGCTAGAGAAACTTGCCCCTAGAAGTATAGAGAAATCTCCAATGGTCTCGGTGAATACGGTGAAGCATAAAGAAAAGAAGGAGCTCGAACAATCACGGCGGCCTAGTTCACCGCATGAATTGGGGACTTCAAGAATCCGTGATGGTGGGAAAGGATCAGATTCCAGACGAAAATATGACAAAAACGAGCCTCGGAGATCTCCGCCGCAAAAGATGACTCCACCTAAGAAGCTCCCGCCATTCAAAAGGACACTAGAGCAGATCTATAGAAGGATCAGGGGGTTAAATTGCTTCCGAGGACCTCCCACGAAGTGTGCCACAATTAGGAGAAAACCATACTGTGATTACCATGAGACGGCTCTACAATCATAGTACCAGTGACTGCTTTGTTTTTCAAGAACTTCTATGGGAACTCCTGGAGAGAAGCTTGTTGAAAGAGTTTGAAATCCCTCACAATACTATGGTGGCGGTGATACCAAGACCGCCACCAGTCCACGATTTTGTCAACATGATCTTAGAAGGACCGAGAGAGTCAAATCACCAGGTGGAGAAAAAGATAAGGAGAATCAGACAAATTCAAGAAGGAAGTGAGGCCGTGGAGTTGGCGGTGCCGGTTATGAGAAATGGGAAGAGAGTACATCAAGATGAACCAATTGGGTTCACGACCCAAGATCTTGTCGGGGTCATGTTACCACATAACGACCCGTTGGTAATTACAGTGCTAATCGGCAATTGGACCGTATCCAAGGTGTTGGTTGATTGTGGTAGTGATGTAGACATCTTGTTTACTAGGGGTTTAGATCAGATGAAGTTGGACCGATCTTGTTTGCAGCAGTCGGCCGGGTCCGTTTATGGCTTCAGTGGAAGTTTCGTGCACCCCATCAGGGAGTTAACTTTGCTAGTTACAACAACGGTAAAAACCGTGATATCCAGATTCATAGTAGTGGAGTCCTAGACGGAATACAATGTCATTTTGGGACGAGACTAGATCCATTTGTTGGAGGCAGTCCCATCTAGTTATTATCAGAAGATTAGATTCCCAACCAGTGAAGGGCAATACGAAATCAGAAGCAATCAAGCAACCGCCAAGTCCCTACGCTCAGCGACCGTCAGGCTCATGACACATGGAAGATCTGGGGGCGTCTAGGTTTCCAATCCCAAATAGCAACTAAAGGAGTTGGCTGACGGGGAATCAAAAACTCTGGAACCAACTGATTCCGTCAGCCTATCAGGAGTGGAGGGAGAAAGAATGACCAATATCGGAACTCAGATGAACCCTAGCTTGAGATGCGAGTTATAACAGTTCCTTAAGAGGAATCAAGACGTATTCGTTTGGACAATCGCTGACATGACGAGAATTAACCCAGCAATTGCCTGTCATAAACTAAATATCAAACAAACCGCCAGGCCGGTGGCACAGAGACCGCGTTCCATACGACCTGCTTTATTAGTGGAAGCAGTCACGGTAGAGGTAAAGAAACTAGAAGCGACCGGGATTATAAGGGAAATTCAATATCCAGATTGGATATCGAACATAGTGGCAGTCCCAAAGAAAAATGGGAAGGTGAGAATCTGTATAGATTTCACCAACTTGAACGACTCTTGCTCCAAGGATAGGTATGTGATGCCAAGGGTGGATGAGCTAGTCGATAGAACTGCAGGTTACAGACTCCTATCCTTCATGGACGGGTACTCGGGTTACAATCAGATCTCCATGCAAGAATCCGACCAGGGAAAAACCGCTTTCTACGTGGGTAAGAGAACCATGTGCTATACAAAGATATCGTTCAGTCTCAAGAATGCAGGCGCAACATATCAAAGACTCGTCGAATTTATGTTCCGCGAGCAGTTGAAGAAAATTGTGGAGGTTTACATAGATGACATGTTGGTGAAGTTAGTACAACCCTCAGACCACCTCAGGGATCTAGACGAAACTTTCAGAATCCTCCGCCAGTATAACATGAAATTGAATCCCGACAAGTGCACGTTCGGAGAAACTTCAGGCTAGTTCTTGGGTTACATAGTTACACGAAGGGGAATCGAGGTAAACTTGGACCAAATCAAAACCTTAATAGAGATGCCGTCGTCTTCCTCTCAGAAACAAGTTCAGATACTGGCGGGCAGGATCACGGCTCTGGGAGATTCATCTCCAGATCTCCAGATAAATGCAAACCTATTATCTAGTTGTTGAGACAGAATCTACGTTTTGATTGGAATCCCGAGTGCGAAACGGCGCAAATCCCTGAAGCATTACCTTTGTACGCCGCCAATATTGTCTAAACCGACCCCAGGAAAAGTGTTTTATCTATACCTCGCGGTCTCCGAAGTAGCCATTAGTGCAGTACTAACAAGAAAGGAAAACCCCAACGAATCTCCGGTCTATTTTCTAAACAAGAAGCTGACCACAGAAACAAGATACTCCAGGGTGGAGCAATATGCACTCGCATTGTTGTTTTCAGCCCAAAGACTGAGACCTTACTTCGAAGCCTATAACATCATGATAGTAACAAATCTCCCGTTAAGACAAGTCATCTCCAAAATTGAGAAAGCAGACAGAATGGAAAAATGGGCAGTCTATTTGGGCAAATTCAACCTCAAGTTCGAGCAAAAGAGATCAGAGAAATCCCAAATCATCGTGGATTTCCTTGCGAACTTCCCAGTGGAGGATAAATCTTGGAGTGCAGACACCATGATGGATGTCGAACTAGACACAGGAACAACAGAGCATTTAGCAAGAACCGTGAAAGGCTGGCGAGTATTTGCAGACGGCTCCGTCAAAGGAGATTCTACCGCGATAGGCATAGTGGTCGTAACTCCAGATGACACAAGGATCTAAGTGGCCGAAAAACTCGGATTTTCGACCACCAACAATGAAACTGAATATGAAGCCATACTTGCGGGTCTCGAAATAGTTTACGCCTTGAAAGTAACAAATCTCACGGTGTTCATAGATTCCTTACTGGTAGTGGAGCAATTCAACGGTAACTACAAGGCTCTGAGTAAGAATATGAGCTCATACTTGGAGATACTTAGACAAAGCATAACGCGTTTCATCAACATACTGCATCTTTACAGAGGAGAGAACCGTGAAGCTGACGCCCTAGCCTACCTAGCCGCCACAATCGGAAAGAATGATACTTAGACCATAGGGATCACTAAAAGAGAAAAGTCCATGATACAGTTGAAGCAACATTGCATGCAAATTTTTGAGAACCTGGGGGCGAGTTGGATTGATACGATCGCCGATTATTTAAAAAACGGTACCCTATCGGAGGACAGAAGTGCAACTAGATCGATCACAGAACAGTCACGGAGATATGCAATTGTTAATAATGACCTCTACCGTAGATCCCCAGGCGGTCCTTTGTTGAGATGTGTGCACCCAGAAAAAACCGAGACTATAATGGCAGAAATCCATAGTGGCAGTTGTGGCAGTCATTCCCCTGGTAGAGCAATGGCTCATAGGATAATGACGCATGGTCACTACTGGCCCAAGATGTACCAAGAGTGTAGCAGTTACGCAAAGAGGTGTCATGGTTACCAGATTCACGGAAGATTGATACATGCCCCAGCGAGGAATTGCACTACATATCAAACCCATGGCCATTTTCAATGTGGGGAATTGACCTGATAGGCAAGCTACCAAAATCGCATGGAAAAGAGTATCTCCTGGTGGCAACCGACTACTTCACGAAATGGGTAGAGGCAGTCCCACTCCTGAATATCACCGAAGAAGAAATCAAAGACTTCATTTGGGTGAACATCATATGCAGGTTCGGGCTCCCAAGAGCCATAGTGGCGGATAATGGAGCACAGTTCAGAGGAAAAGAATTGAAGAAATTTCTGGAAGGCTACGGAGTGAAACAACTTTTTGCAGCACCATTTTACCATTAGGGTAACGGCCAAACAGAGGCCTCTAATAAGGCGGTTCTAGAAGTCATTAAAAAGAAGTTAAAAGACAGGATGGAGAAATGGCATGAACAGCTATGGGAGGTATTGTGGGCCCACAGAACTACAACACGATGATCCACTGGATTCACCCCATTTTCCCTCACTTATGGAATAGAAGCTATTATCCCCCAAGAAATGATAGTAAATATCAGCAGACACACGGTTGTTGACTTAGGAATTAATAACGAGAAAGATCTAGTATTGGCGGATGAACATCGCGACATTACCAAAGCAAGACTTGAAAACTATCACCGCCAACTTCAGAGAACATTCAACACAAAAGTAAAACCGAGACATCTTATGGTTGGCGATCTAGTACTCAGAAGACAATATCCAGAACCCGTAAAGATGGAACCCAACTGGGAAGGTCCTTACCTGGTGGATAGGATAAGGCACCAATGGTGCCTACTACATTTCCACTATACACGGAGATATGATAGACAAGCCATGGAACATCGCTAACTTGAAAAGATACTACATGTAACATCTCTACAACAAATGTTTTTGCCCCTTTTGAACACAATTTATCTGTGGACTCGATGTAAGAAAGTCCAAATTTTCTGTTGTAACCTTCAAGAGAATTTTTCATTTTCTTTATTATGATTTAATGAAATTATGGTTCACGGTTTATCACCTGACTATGTAAAGTTGAAAATTTCTACATAACCACTTCTCCATTAAGAACGATGCTTCGGCGGTAACCATGCAAAAGTTACTGTCGAAATGCCTTGAAAAAGAAGCCAAGTCAAGGACTTGGGGGCGAATAGTAAGATAGGGAAGTTTGGCTTAGCAAGCCGCCAGCTGTAATAGTGGCAACTCCCATAAACCTACTCGCACCTCACGCGGATTGTGTTACCAATACCGTGAAATGCCCCTGGGGAAGAACGTTTACGGTTAGTGGAATAATAGTGTTCTACCACCGGCCATGTGACGACATGGCCTGTTGGCACAACACAAAGATTATTCCGCAAGTCTCGCGTTAAGTTTTGGGCAAAACGAAAAATGCAGAGATTGTTCAAGGTCAATATGAAATCTCCACTATCTTAACGGCGCAAGCAGAGATTCGTATTCCGCAAGTCTCTCGTTAAGTTTTGGGCAAAAAGAAAAATACAGAGATTGTTCAAGGTCAATATGAAATCTCCGCTACCTTAACGGCGCAAGCAGAAATTCGTATTCCGCAAGTCTCGCATTAAGTTTTGGGCAAAATGAAAAATGCAGAGATTGTTCAAGGTTAATAGGAAATCTCCGCTACATTAACGGCGCAAACAGAGATTCGTATTCCGCAAGTCTCGCGTTAAGTTTTGGGCAAAAAGAAAAATATAGATTGTTCAAGGTTAATATGAAATCTCCGCTACCTTAACAGCGCAAGCAGAGATTCGTATTCCGCAAGTCTCGCGTTATGTTTTGGGCAAAAAGAAAAATGCAGAAATTGCTCAAGGTCAATATGAAACCTCCGCTACCTTAACGACGCAAGCAGAGATTCGTATTCCGCAAATCTTGCGTTAAGTTTTGGGCAAAAAGAAAAATGCAGAGATTGTTCAAGGTCAATATGAAATCTCCACTACCTTAACGGCGCAAGAAGAGATTCATATTCCACAAATCTCACTTTAAGTGTTGGGCAAAAAGAAAAAAGCAGAGATTGTTCAAGGTCAAATATGGAATCTCGACTACCTTAACTACCACAAGATTTTGAGTCATACAACCATCCATTAAAAAGCCAAAAAACCACCATGTTCATAACAAACTAATGTTAAACCAAAATAAAAATAGTATCTTAGCCGAAAGGCCCCAAAATGACAAACATCACCAATAGAACATCTGTTTTGCAAGAAAATAAAGAAACCTCACATATCACTCAAGGAAGAGAAGGTGGTGGAAGAGTTTGTTGGTTGCTAGCAAGAGTTTCATTAGACGAAGTCCTGTGAGACCGAGATTTAGCCTTTCATTTTCGTGCTTCAGCAATCTTCACCGGCACCAACTCAGCTACTTTCTGCTTAATCTGCTCGGCCTCCAGCTTCTCAAACTCCGCCTAATGATCCTCTTTGAGCTTACAGATCCCAAGATCCTTGGCCGTAACGGTATCTTCCAGGAAGAACGTTGGTGCTTAGATCAACCACCTCTCGAGAATGAACCGCGTTCCTATCAGCATGTACCTTATCCATCTCAGAACACTTCTTCTCAAAATTAGAGCATTTTTCCTCAAGAACACAATTCTTCTCCTTCTCCTCAGCAACACTAGCTTCAACACTCTCCAAATCAAGTTTCAAACTTGCAATTTCATTCAAGTAAATGAGCTGAGTAGCTTCCTCAGTTCCGCCAGCTCCGCGACATCATTTCGTTGTTCCATCTTCTGCTTTATCTTCTGCATCAGTTTCTTTCGATCGCTACAGATACTAGATGTGAGAGTCGCCACCTTCATAGCATACAAGTTTGTCTGCATATTTCAAAGGTTATACAGGATTACATAACCAAAAAACAGGGTAAGAAAAAACAATCAAAAGAATACATAACAAGGAACCTATCGAAGCTAGAGATTGGTATAAACCACGGTTAGCAATCTTCCAATCCATGTTGGCCAGAGCTGCTTTATCACGGGGAAGAATGAAACCTTGCATCAGAGTCAAGGCTACCTCACCATCCTCAAGCGCTGAATCACCAACGGTAAGATGTCTACCGTTAAGAGAGAAATTACCATTAAACAAGGCAGGGGGAGCAGAGGCAGAAGGATTCACTGGGGTCTTGGCAACTTCAGCATTACCAGCGAACCCAACCACAACAGATTTCATCGGAATCTGTGCGGCTACAGAATCGGAACTCACCTCCAAATTAACGGTTCCCTCCAAATTCAGAATCCTACGAATAAATTGATAATGCCCAGCAAACCCCTTACAATTTCCAAAACTTATAAAAATTCATGTGCTCATATCGGGGGCGAGGAACTAATGCTAACAAGGATTTCTACCTCGTCAATGGTTTCCAAAGATGATGGGGAACGAGTTTTCTTCTTCATTTTCTTTAAAGCCAAAGGGGTCTCGGTATTTTTCTTTTTCGGAGGTTTAGGACAATCCTTATGCTGACATACCGAAAGCCGGTAGTCACCCAAAGAAGGTTTCCCCAAATCTTGATCACCGCTAGGCTTGGTTGATGTTAGCAACACAAGAGAATCCCAATCCTCTTTGGAACCCAGCACCGGCTTAAAAGGAGTCATAACGTGAGGCTTGGGAACCGTGGAGTCACAGTTCACGGTTGCAATTCAAACCCATTACGAAGAGCAATAATTCAACAAGTCATTAAAATAGAAAAGAAAAAACCCTCACCTTTTTTATCCGAGTTAAAACCCCAATATCTCAACTCATTGGAAATACTGTTACCACCAAAACAACCACTCACTATCAAAGGAAAATCAACCCAGAGTTTGTCACTACTCATTATATTCTCAATAATGGAACTCCTACCATTCTGGCGTATAAAATGATAATAATCCACTTTACACCGATCATCATTTCTCCTAAGGCTGTAAGCTTGCCTCACTTGTCCAAGATTTATACCGTAACCATGTCGGTTCAAAGCATTCATAGCCCTTATAATTCTCCAAAAATTGTCGTTACATTGACCAGGAGCAACGCAATAAAAGTTCAAGACTTCACAGTCTAAAAAAGTAAGGGGAAACCGCAGACCAACAGCGATTTGGTGGGCAGTCACTATGTTAGCATCGGGTTTCCCTACCTTATGATAGGCAAATCGCAATGAGGGCATATAATGTTCAATAACAACATCACTAGGTATATTATATACACTACGGAATAAAGCTAGGTTGGGTCTAAAAGAAAATTACTAGGATCATAAACATCGAGGTAATACACACTCTCGTCACCGCCAGAGCCCGAAGTGCCTGTTACCCCCTCAGTTACCTCTTGTTCACCTTTCCTCTTTACCCTTTACCGCTAGCCATTTCTGTCGGTTTCAGTTCAATAGAACAAAGGTTGGGAGCACCGAGTACTCAACCTCACAGTTTCCTAAAACAGAATTGGGAAATCAAAGGAAGAACAAGCATTTCTACACCAATTTCAGTTGCTAAGTTCTAATCAGGTGAAGAAAACTCCTAAAAGCAGTTTACTAAACACCCCTCTAAGCAAACATTCAAACTTTACCATCAGAAACAAGGAAAACCCCGTGTACAAACTCAACCAATTTCAACCCAACCCCAAAAAAAGAACAAAAATTTTACGGTTTAAAGTTTGCTTTTAATATATTCAAACAGTTCAAACAATTCAAGCAATCAAAGCAAAAAGAGTACAATTTAGAGAAAAAGAGAGTGAACCAGCCTAGTTTCGAGTGAGAAAAGAATTCCAAAGTCCAACCAAAGAAAGCAGGTTCAGCGCAAAGAAAAGAAAGCAGCAATGAAGAAAAAGAACCAGAAGAGGAAGAAGATGAAAAATGAAAGAGAGAAGGGTTTTTATTTAGCGTACAAAGGAAGTTAGGGAAGAAAAAGAAATGATGCTTTGCGAGAAACGAGGGGAGGGGCAACAGTTAATTCATCATAATTGCGACGTGGTAATTTAGGTGGCACGTAGGCAGAACCTTACGAAAAAGGACACGTGGATCCCATTAAAGAATAGCAGAAATCGAAAGGGTGCACATGACATGAACGTGACCCATTTTTAAGTAAAAGTCATTTAATTGCCCAAATTCAAAATAGAATTTGCGCGGGAAATTGGGAACACAGAGAAAATCCAAAATTAATGTACAAGTACTAAAAAGAATACCGGCAACTCGATCGAGCAATAAAATCGTTACCCCAAGGCTCACGGAGCCCAAGCCTCATCAACATTCTCTGGTCCTACGAAACTAGTCAGACTGGCATGGTCACAGTTTCTCGAACCAGAGAGTGGGCGATGTAAGTACATGAAATTGGAATAACACGTGGGAACCACCAGAATAGGGGAGCATTGCAAGGAAAGGAGACTGAGTGCAGGGGATAGATTTGTGGGAAGCTTCCTAGCGAAGGTAAGGTAAGGTCTTATCATATGAGTCAATAACTTTACAGCTAAGATATCAAAACATATGGCTAGGGAAGCTCCACTTGGCACAAATGGAACCATAGATCTCGTCTTGATCCGATGGTTACAATGGTTTCCACACTAGTATAAATACAAGAGCATTAACTACATAAAAGAGGTTAGACATTTACTCCTTACCTACCCTATTGTTATACCTTCAAACCTTCGTATACTAATTTGATCGTCAGAGTGTCTTTCATCGGAGCAATTCCGGTGAGACCTTGCAGGTACACGGAGCTGAAGATTGGAAGATATAGTAGTCGCCGAGGACACAGTGTTCAATATCGAAAACCACTATCTCCTCTATCCTCACGATGTGAGTTCAAAGTGAGGTTACACTCAGGATATGGGAAAAATTCTTGTTGTACAAATTCAGGAGTTCTACCAAAGAAGATGAAACTTTTGAGTGGGTTGGCAATGAGTCCTAGGAAGGTATTGAAATCTTTTTGGGCAGTTTTAATAACTCTTGCAGAATCGAGGTCGACAACATAATATATCATGAGTTCAAGTGTGTCCTCTAATTGTAGAGCATCAAACTTGTTATGAGTTATAATTATAGGATCTTTACACTTGGGATGCATGGTAAGTCTTGTAGCTATTGCACATGTAGAAAGGATCCCAAGACTTCCATTACAAGGACAAACAAAAGGGGTGACAAGAGGTCTCCACTAATGGTGGCTTCAAGTAAAGTTAATTGCAAATACTCAGTCTGCAATACAGCAAGGAGGATGTTATTATATTCTAAACACTTATTCCTGCTTTGTGAACTTTGTTTTTCCTTCACTCCTTGTATATACCCATTACCGAGTTCTCTTACTCAGAATGCCAAACACCGACTTTACACTTATTTCACCCGACTTCGTATCTAATCACACTTCACTCATCTCCATTCAAATCCTAATCTCACTAACTCGGTATACTAAACACCGACCTTGCACCTATAATCCGACTTCGTATAAAACCACATTTCATCCACTTCTATTCCAATCCTAATCTCATAAAATATCCGAGCACATCCGACTTGGGGCTATCTCACTCTGAACACCGAGTTCGATATATTCAAACCCCAAATCTTATGACAGTTATGAATCTCTCTCATTGAATCCCTGAATATCCGCATACTTTATGATTTGAACGTTGAGTCATTAACTCGATCCACACCCTAAGCCACCTATATAAGGAACTACGTTAGGCTTGATTCTGGATTGACCCCTACCAGATACGTAGGCAGCTATCACTGCTCAGATAGTTCAGCCACTTTGATTCACTCAAACTTTCACTTTTCCGATCATCTTCTCCAACTTTCCGATCTCAAACATACACTACATTCCCAACAGGTGTTGTTTGGTTCATGTCTTCCCTTTTCGCATTTCTTTCCATAATTTTGAACCCAGATGTTTTTTTTTTTTTTTGATAAGTTTAACCTTTATTATTGATAAACCACTAAAGATTACAAGACAAATTAAACAATAGCAAAATGCTAAAAGCCCCAAAAAACCCCAAACATTACCCCTATGCAAACCCCATCAACGAAACCCATGAAACACCAACAACCCCATGAGAGATCCATTAAAGTGCCACCAGTTGGCCCAGCCCATGTGAAAGACCCAAATCTGCAATGTCCATGTCATCTTCTTCTCCAAGTGCAGCAAACTCCGGTGACCGGTAAACTACAAGTTTCTTCCCCATCGCTATCAACGATTGGAATTCATACCTACCAGATCTGCCTTTCTTCACCCTAAAGAAAGTCCAGTGTCTCGATGTCTCCTCCACTTACAAGAAGAAAGTGGCTTCCATTGACAAAACAACACTTGCTCCTCCTTGAGTTCCTCCCCCCTGAATATCACCACCAATAAATCTTGGTGCATCTCCCAACCCCAAATGATTGGGTTTGAATGAAATCAAGCTTCAATTACCTTAGATAACTTCACCCATGCATCCCCTGATGAAAATTCTCCTCTTCATTAGATCCCCATAGCCAGATCTGAAAACTCCAACAATCCCCATAGCCAAACCTGAAAACTAACAATCCCCACAGCCAGATTTGAAAACCCAACAATCCCCATAGCTAGATCTAAAAAACCTGTAGTATTTCGCCAAAAAAAAAAAAACCATCCCCATTATTCCTACCTCTAATTCGAATGAGATCCACGGCCAGTCAACGGCTCCGGGAACCGACTAGCTGTGGTGAACGGTGGTTGCTCTGTGTTCAGTTGCTTTGGAAAGAGAGATGATATTGCTCACAAGCTCTTTCTCTAGTTTGTATATTCTAAACACTTGAATATGTTATACCTTTATTTATCAAAAAAAAAAAAAAATGTTATACCTTTCTCTGTGTTATGAGGTTGAATCAGATAATGGGATAATGGTAGTTTGAGCAATCACAATCTCATCTATCACATATAATCAATCAAGTAACAAAACTACCATCATCATCATCGTCCCTTTCCTTCCTCCTCTCTGTCTAGTTTATTTTTTCTTCATCATTGAGCTCTCTGCCTGACAAGTCTTCAGTCGACTGAAGAGCTTCACAGCTCAATTGACTGAAGGAGTGTCCAATTCAGTCGACTGAACCTTGTCAAATTGAGACTTGTTATTTGTAGGGGTGGACAAAAACACCGAAAATCGAACCTAAAAAAACAAGTCAAAACTAGTCAAAACCGAGTTGACTAGAAATCGGTTAAGACCGAACCGAAACCGAACCGAACTGCATAGAAATTGGTTCGGTCTCGGTTTCTGTTTTCATCGAACCGAAGAAACCGAACCGAAATAAATAAATTTTTTTTTTTAATTAGTAAATTACTAAACTAGACATTAGTTATTTGGTGGAGATGAAACCTAACTTACCACCACCACCACCACTCTGATTACAGCAGCACCACCACCACCACCACTCTATCGTCTTCAATCATCAATTTCCACCACCACCACCACTCTCTCGTCTTCAATCAGCAGGTACTCTCTCTCTCTCTTTCAAAGTTAATTCTTCTTCTTCTTCTACTAATACTACTTCTTCTAATCTTGATTCATATAGAAATGGCGAATCGAAGTTACAAAATATCTATCTTTCTTAATTTTTATCAGTACTTTAATTATAATTAAGAATTTTGAATGATCAAAGCAAATCTTTTACAAGTTTTCTGATAATACATGTGTATTTCTACTAAGTCATACATGGTAAATTATTTGATTACTTGGTTCAGTGATTAAATTAATGTTGAGATGATAGATCCAGCTTTCTAGCTTCTGGATATTCCCATTTGTATAACATGGTCATACATACTGTATATATTTATCAATCTTTTAAGTTATCAAACATATTGCTTCATTTTCTATCTACACTGCATATCAAATTGCATGACTCATGTGATGAATATCATATATCATAATATGAACTTAGGAAGATAATGAGATTGGTTTCTTAATATTTTCTCCAAGTTGAGTTGTGTTCATGATCTAACCAATTAGGATTGCCAGGGTTTAGTATTTATAATAGCAGTTTTCTTCCGAATAATGATGCGGGCTACTTATCCTAATAAGATCTTAAGATTTCAACATTTTTGCTGTTCTATGTAAAATTTGTTGAGAATTGAGTTATTGTACAGTATACTTTTGCTTGTACAGTATATTGTACATCCTGAGTATACTATTTTCTGAACTGGTTTTGTGACTTGAAGTTAGATATTACTGTAGTAATTGGATTTTCTGAACTGGATTTGGTGACTTTGTGATTGATTAGGATTTAGGAAGTGGTGGGGAATTTGGAATGATACAAATTTTGTTAGTAATTCTAATGTTGCCTTGTATTTGTTCCATATACTGTAGTAGTTTTTTCATGCTCATTGATCTTTGTTCATTTGTTGTTGTTTGTGCAGGTTAATGAATTTGATATATATTGACCATCAAGAGGTTTTCTCCTTGTTTTTCGAACTTGATTTTTCTCCTTGTTTTCACCAAGAGGTTTCATTGGTGCAGAGTTGCAGACATGTAGTGGCTGATCATCATCTTTATGTAGTTATTTAGTTAGTTCCAGACTTGATTTGTTGTAATATGGGTGTTGGACATGGTTGTTTGTTTTGGATTTGTTTGATTTTGTAATTTGGTTGTGATGGATCCATGGTTGGTTTGGTTTGGGATTTTTTTTTATTTTGTTTAAAGCCCAAAACTTAAGAACAATCTTTAATATTTTAGTGGACTAAATGCCTAATAAAAAAAGCCCAAGACCGAGTTTCGAACCGAAACCGGACCGACTTTATTTGGTTCGGTTTGGTCCGGTTATATTTAAATATTTTTGGTCCGTAGAACCAAAACCGAACCAAAAATTTAAACTCAGTTTCGTCCTGGTCCTACTACTTTTTAGGACCGGACCGGACCGTGCCCACCCCTAGTTATTTGTAGTTTAATCTTTTTTCGTGTTTCTTCCGGTTTATTAGTGTGGTTATTTGTGTTTGTTTATCTATTAATTAATCTAGGTTGTTCCGCATCTAAAATTATTTGACCTAGATTATTTTTTGAGTTGGACTATTCACCCCCTAGTCTAACTTAGGGCTAGTAGTGGATGTGGATATATCCGATTATCCGATTCCAATTCGGATATAAAAATACACCTGAATTAAAATTTGAATTTAGATTTATAATAAGAGACCTATTCAGATTCGGATTTTAATCTGTTTTTTTAATAATTTTATGTAGAAAATTGTCGAATTTAGTCGAGTTTTCGAATATATCTCGGATTCAAATTTACCTCATAATATTCAAATTCAAATTTATATACATCCGATCCGAATTCGACCCATTTCCATCCCTAGTCTAACTTGACATCGTCGTGGGACTTTTCAAAGTGTGAGGGGGTTTTCACCACATTCCCCATAAAACCTCTATGGTTCATATTTTTTTTTCTTCACCTCCTCCTTGTTTTTTTTTGGTCGATAAAACAAAATTCATTATTGGAAAAAGAATATGGCTCCTACTAATTTACATCATGGACTGTCCCTACTAACTTAAAAGAATACGACTAAAATAAAATCACCCCTCTACAATAAGATAACCAGTCTCCATATTAAGTCTTAGCCTACACCAGTGACTGCAAAAGGCCAATTGGTGAAGATTTCTTGGAACATATGACCCTTTCACTCTAAGTTCTCCCGTGACCAGTAAAATATAGTGCCCATGACTGTGATGCAGGCTCTATCCGTCTTTGGTACTTTATCCTTGAAGATGGCTTCGTTTATTCTCTTCCAAATTACCCACATCACCTCCTTCTTGGTTTATTTTGTAATAAACCTACACTATTACACTTTTATTTATTTATTTTTAAAGCAAAAACTATTTTATTGATAAACTGAAAGAACCAGGCGGGCTACGAGTTGCGTTGCACATCTTTTCTGAATAGCAAAACTAATCTTTGTAAAAACATATTCATTGGAACCAACAATCAGATATTGTTATCCATTATTTTTTATACCCTCCTAAAAAACTCAACCGTTTCTGATACTAAAAATCCAAATATATCAAAATAAACGAATGAAACTATGTTGGTTTGCCTTAGGCAGTCAGGCTCCACTGTGTTTCTCCTCTTTTGTTGTTGTTGTTGTTGTTGTTGCTGCTGCTGCGCCACTCTACTATATATCCGTTGTGTTCTCTACTTCTCTTCTACAGTATACAACTTCATCCATTCATCATTTCATCATGTCGGGTCACTTGGACGAAGACTGAAGAGTAGTATAAGTGGGCCTAAAAAACTTAATTGGGCTGTAGTCCTGTAAATGAAAAAAACCCAAAGTCACAAACATCCCCCTTTCCCCAAAAGCATCTCTGTCTCTCTCAAAGTCTCAAGTCTCTCTCTCAACGCACCGCCTATTCTGCTTTCTCTCGTGTCTGTTTTCGCCCCAAATTATTACTAGTAATTATTTAAAACAAAAATAAAAACACCGTTCATTCCCTTCTTCCTTATCTTGTTCTTAGTTACCGTCTTCGTGCAACTTTTTCTTCTAAGAAATTAACTATAATTTGCAACAACTTTGAATCAAATCAAATCAAATGTCAAGCAACCTCAACTCAAACAAACCAGACCCAATCACAATTTCAATTTTTCCATCAACCACCACCACTTACACCGCCGCTCACCACCACCACCAACACACAATCTCATCAATGTCAAAACCACCAAATCTCAAGCTTCTTTCTTTTGTCTTACAAGCTTTTGTTATGCTGTTTGTTATTATTCTGTTTTTTCTTTTTGTTGGAATAGCTTCAATCTTTATTATTCACATTTTTATTGTAAGTCGTCGGAATCGTCGTCATGATATGTCAATGGAATTTGATGAATTGGATTGCTTTGATTGTGGTGTAACTGGCATATCTCCACATGATCTTAAAAAACTACCTTCTTCTAACTATGGGTCGGTTCTTAAATCGGTGGAAACTCGTGATTGTGCAGTTTGTTTAGAAGGTTTTCAAGAAGAAGAGATTTTTCGACTTCTTCCGGGTTGTAAACATGCGTTTCATATCAATTGTATTGATTTTTGGCTCAAAAAGTCGTCTTCTTGCCCAATTTGCCGACGTGGAGTGGGTTCATTGAATTGAAATCAAGGCAGGAGTTCATACACATTCCCTGTACTTTTAGAAGCTTCAATTCTATCCTAACTCTGTAAGTTTTTTATGTTTTTTTTTTTTTTTTGTTTTGTTTGCATTAGTGTAATTTATGCTTGACCAGTGTAAATTTTTTTGGATTTTTGTTTCGTTTTTTTTGTTGTACAAATTTGTCTTTTAATGTATTGAAGGGTATGAAGTTGTCAGCTCTTTAGATAAGATTGATGATGGCATCGTTTTCATTTTTGATAATCATAGTTTTTCTAAGATTGACAATGGTGTTGAATTTCAATTGTTAATGCCCTTGACTTATGATTGATTGATACTGGGAGAGATAAGGACCTATGTTTGCTCGATGGTTATTAATTCTTACCATCTGGATATGAATATGTACACAATGAACATTTTTATTGTTGACATTAACATAGTCTAAAGATCAATGCTTTCACCACTAGTTTCACTCTTAAAAAGAAATTATGTTGTTTTAAGTTTGTAGCTTATATATTATTATCCAATAGAGAAGATGATAAGTAGGGAAGTATAAAGGATACAATAACTGATAACAGAAACCAAATTTTATTTTTGTCTATAAAACAATAAATTATACTAAGTGAAAAGAGGGGTGAAGAAGAAGATCACTACTGCATGGTGTACTTTTTATTGCAGTAATGTATGCAAAAATGAAATCTCAGAGTCTATGACCTCCTCTACTGCTCCAAATAGAATTGAAAAAAATATAAAAGAGATCTTAGATCCATAGGAATTTTCTTGGTAGATTAAGGATTAGTTTATCATTCAGTTGGACACTCTTTTGAGAGGAAAATGGAATAATGGCTCTTAGGATTGTCAGTGTAGATTTCTTCAAGAACTGGGCAACTAACGTTTTTACCTATTCATTTGTCTGCAGCCTTTTGTTTTGGTGTATTATTCTATTGTATAATTGTTTGTGAACCAGTGGTCGAGTGCGTACGAAAGATATTTGAATAATGTTCCCGAACCTTGATTAGTTAAGTCAGATATAGCAAAATAGTTGATGCACCCATATTAAAATAATAATAATAGTTGCTACCACCAAACATACCCACGGGACCTTTCAATATTTTAGCTTATTATATTATATTGTAACTGATCTGATTCGATCATAACTTCCTGTGGAGCATCAGTTTCCCGTCACCTTACTGGTTATGAACTTATGATCAATATTTTAACTGCACAAAAAGAAAAAATGTAACATGTGTGTACTGTGTAGGTAAGTGTATCAGAATTAATGTACTTCAGTTTCTTAAACATTTAGCCATTTAGGCAATTCCTGTAACCCTGCTTTGTGGGCAAGGGCAGAGCTACGTGGGAGGCAGGTCAGGGTTATGGCCCTCCTTCCTTAACTATTATTTTTTTCTATATATTATATACGTTTTGTGTTCAATGATATTTCCCTTCAGTTTTTTTTTTCCTTGTATTAGCCAGCTTGAACTTCCTAGATCAAGTTCCTTGCTTTGTCAATGCTTGTGGGTTCAATGAATTGCCTTTGGTTGACTACGCTCATTAAGATTTGGCCAGTATGGCTGGTCATTATATGTTTGGGAATGTTTACAATCTTCTACTGAAAGGTAAAGGTATTTTATGCTCCTTTATCATATTATGTCAAAAAGTGACAAGGTTGATTTGTGCTTACAAAATAATATTTGTGGAGTCACATGTGTTATCTGGGTGTTTTAATCCCAAAGTATTCTCTAAGAATGTGTTTAAGGTAACTTTTGAGGCGAATTAATCTGGATGTAGACTTGCACACTACATCCCTCTCATCACCCCTTGCGGAAAAAGTAAGATTTCTTACGAAGAAAGAAAAAAAGAGAAGAAGGAAGAAAGAGAGAAGAAGGAAGAAAAATGTGCTTATGAGTTTTTTCACATCCTTTTCGAAGTCTACATAAAAAAATGGCTTTATAATTACTACGGATTGGTGTGAACTCTTCAAGTCTTTGTTGGAAAAAATAGTTTGCTGGGCCAGATTACTTGCCAAATTAAAGTAGCATGTAATTTTCAGGGGTAACATCCATGTGAATTGAGAAGGGATCTTATCTTGTTCCTAATGCAGGATGTCTTCTTGAAAATGCTCATATCCTGGTGATGTCTATCCTTCTATGCATAACCTTTCACTGCAAATCTTGGGTAGGAAACTTGTTAGTTGTCTGTGTTAAACCAAAATTAATTCAGTATGTAACCTCTTAGATTTTCAGTCTACACATAAATGCTTTCTAATGCTGGTTTTCTTTGAGTTAAATGTTGCTTTGCTATATTGCTGATGAATTGAACTTTGTTATTTGTTGCCTCTACAAGTTAGCATACCTATCTGTTTGATGCCTCCATACGAGGAACAAAACAAATTGAAAAAGAGGAATCTTTTCGCCTATTATTACAGTGCTTCAATTGGTAAGTGGCACTATAAACCTTCGTTTTTCTGGGAAATTACTTAAAAAGTTTACTAGATTGAGATAAGTGGAGTTGGTTTTATTCCTTACTTTTATTAAGTGAAAGTTCCATTGTTTGAGCAGCTAAATTGTTCCAGTCATTCCTTTCTAGCTACGAGATCAAATGCTTTATTGTATTCTAAGGGAAGTAGTTTGAAGAGACCAGCCTGCATTTAACTTGAGGGTTCCCCAAGTAATGGTAAATGCAAGTACAACAACCTGACGAGCAGGAGCCTGACATTTTTTTGATGGTTCCCTGGATGTCAACTTGAGCTCGCATATGATATTCTAGGTGACATCCATGGGTAGGGATCTTATCTTGTTATTTAGGCAGGATGACTTCTTTAACGCTCATATCCTGATGGTGTCTATCCTGTCATGCATAACCTTTCAATGCTAGTTTTGTGTAGGGAACTTGTTAATTGCTTTTCAATTCTCTCCATTTGGATTTTTTTCAGTAGTCTGTGTTGGACAGAGTTTAAATTCTCTTATTCATTCTCTTAGTTTTTCAGTTTACGCAAAATGCTCTGTAACGCAGTTTATTTTTACTTCAATGTTGCTTTGCTGGATTTGCTGATGAATTGAACTTTATTTTCTTTGGCTTCTACCCCCCCCCCCCCCCCCCCCCCCCCAAAGCTTAGGAACATATCAGCTCAGATTTAGCAGTCTGAAATAACACAATACCCTATGTACGAAATTGCCAGTAACCAAGGGGTGGTTTATTTAGATTTTGTTTTCAAGTCGAGCTTAGGATAGCATATCAGCTGTCATTCTGAAATAATACTCAAACCATAGTACCAAGTAGCCAGTAACTGTGGGTTTGTGAATTTATTTTTTGTTTTCAAGGGGAGTTTGCGAACAGATCAGCTGGCAGTCTGAAATGACGCACAAACCATAGTAAAAAAGGCAGTAACTTGCTATGGTTAATTATATTTTCTTTCAGTGTAGAGTATATGTCTGCATTAACTATTATAACACGTGAAACTGAGTAGAGCTCTGCAAATTAATCACCTGAGGTATGTATGATCTCATCCCTTTTCTTTTTGTGTTTGTATGACTAATTTTGTGTTTAGGTTAAGATGTACGCATATTTCTTTGGTGATAGAAAGGGGGTGTTTTTTTTTTTAAGGTAAATATTCTATTGTTGATATATTCTCTGTTATTCAATGGTTTGATTTTATGATGAGGTATACCGCACAGGAGCTATTCTTTGAACAAGTTTTTCATCTAAAGAAGTTAAGAAACTGGAGAGCCCTGAGCCCCGACAAAATTTGCTGTAGAATCACATGGTCCATGTTGGACACAGTTGTAAACATAACGTTCTAGCACTGCTGTAAAATTTCTTCTGCTCATCCATGATTTAATAAAACTTTCCTACTTGTGTTCAAAAACAATCAAAACTTCATTGATCTACTGGTGTTTTGTTACTCTTTTATTGGTGACTCTTTTGCTCCACACTTTATTAGTGAAGTAAAGAAACTTAATTGAGATTCATTCTTACATTTTTAAACCGATTTTGTTGAAATCCTGGTGTTGGAGATTTTATCATACATATTTTAAGCAAGGATTAAAGTCATGAAAGTGAAAGCAATATATTGTATAATGTGCAAATGCATGTATTGTACCGAAGATCCGGTTTGAAAAAACTATGGAAAAAAATAATTATTTACACTTTGCTGACCGGAATAAATAAGAAGGATATGACATACCAATTACCAACTTAGAGGTAACTTGTTTTTAGTTTTTATCGATTAAGATTTGCTTTAAGAACCTTGAATTCATTCACTATAAAATACAGAAAATCTCAAATTTATACATGAAAAGGAAAACAACTGCTCAAAACATTTTAAAAACAAAAACTACTCCAGTACATACTAATTTTGAGCTGCAGATAATGTATCAATTAGCTTTCTCAAGGTCTCATGAGAAGATCCATCTTCCTGCACAGCTCGCGTTCCAGCTCTTCCCAACGCTTGTGCTCTTTCTCTTACATAACTCGCCTTCTTTCCTCCCATCAATTCTCTCACACCTTGGCATATTGCCTTTCGTCCTATAACCTGGTGTTCTGCCTCCAATCCAGACTCCATAGGAATCTTTACTCCGGCACCAAATCCGTCAACTACAAGCTTAGCATTTAGTGACTGTTCAGCCATCATTGGCCAAGCAAGTATTGGGACACCAATACTCAGGCTTTCCAAAACAGAATTCCAACCACAATGGCTCAAAAACCCGCCGGTGGATCGATGTCCTAATATCCGCCTCTGGTCTACCCAACCACTCACAATCAAACCCTTGTTCCTAATCCTCTCCTCTAGTCCTTTTGGAAGGCACCATGTAGAAGACCTCACCACCCACAAAAATGAATACCCTGATGTTTCCAAACCGAATGCCACCTCATCCAGTTGTGTGTCGGACACATCAGCTTGAGTCCCAAATGACACGTAGATCACCGACGCAGGCATGGCTTGTTCCGTCAGCCACTTCATACACGTGGCAGTTGGATATTGGTCAGGGATCTTCTCCAACTCATTGTACAACAGAAGTGGACCTAAACACCATGCCTTAGCTCCATTTTGGTAGAAGGACTCAAAAGACTTCACATGGGGTTGTTCCAGCTCTAGGAAGCTGTTCACTATAATACCCCAACTTTCAACGTCGGCCTGTCCAACTTCTGACACAAATTTTGAAAACCGGTCATCATGGTTTGGAGTACGCAGTGTCTCTGGCAATTCTGCGGTACTAAGCGTGAACGGCAGGTTTAGTCCTGGCAGGTGCAATGGCTCGGAATCTGAAGCAGCAGTCATGTGTGGTGCATGCACCCATACAGTTTTACAGATAGCCATAGACAGCACACCCATACCATGAAAAATAAGTCTAGGGATCCCGAAAGAACGACACGTGTCTAGGGTCCAACCCAAGAAGAAATCAGAGATGACACATAAAGGAAGACCCTCATCAGAATTGGACATATCTTGCAAGACCTGACGGAAAGGAAGCTGGAGACCCTTCGTTGCATACAGAAAAGGGACTAGAAAGTCCATAGAAGGGAGATGTGCAGTGTTCTCACAACCTTTTGGAAGGTCATCAACACAAGGAAATGGTATCACTTTGAGATGGATATGATGGTTGTTAGTGATGTAAGTTTGAATAGATGGTTCATTCAATGGAGTAGTAATGATAGTAACTTTAACACCAATACGTGAGAAAGCTTTAGAAAGATCAAGTAAAGGAAGGGTATGACCTTGAGCCATGTAAGGGAAGATTACTACATGAGGTTGGGAAGCCATTATGCACTTCTAACAAGTGTTTCTAGGATAGTTTGAACTTTGAACTTTGAAGTTAGAAGCTTAAGAAAGAAAGTTATTTATAAACAAAGAACGAGCCATCGCATGTGCCTCTCATTATTTTATAACCTATATTTTTGTTGGTTTCATCGGTTGACTGTTGATTTGGTTTTATCTATGACACCACAACTCTTTGTTTTTATATCTTCTGATATAACTAGCAAAAAATAAAGGGGATATTTTCTGATCTAATACAAAACAAATCTTCTTGGATAATTGACTTCGCCCAGACCTGCCAATCTTGTTGTCATTGGTATTCAAGATCTTGTTGTGTGACTTGGACCAAGTCATGGAGATGAATCAAAGGTGGTATATCAGTATGACAGTATATGTAGGTAAACTCATCTGTTCAAGGTGAGTACTTGTCAGAATTCTTCATTAATACACGAGGACAGATTTTTGGTGGCTTTTAAGTTTTTCTTATACTCAATAATGGTGCCTAGTTGAACGGTCTCATCACATTTTATTTTTATCGTTGACTCGAACGTAATTACTATGGGAGAGGTTCTAGGTACTCAAAAAATATTTGACTTAATTTTATTTGGGATAATTATACATGTTAGATTGACATAATTTTAAGTAGATAGATGATCGTCTTAGTATATAGATCTATCATACAATAAATCAATTCATTTGAAAATATTTAGACTCATCAAATGTAATTTTAAATTCAACGATAAAAATGAACATTTCACGATATATTAACTTGTAATATGATTTTTATAGGGTTAGAAAATTTCAATTATGATAAGTTTTGGTCCAGATAACGTATATAATGAAAACATTTATCCTACCAAAAATCATGCCAATCCAACTTGTATAAATACCCCGAAACAATTTGAGTCGAAATTGAGCCAAATAATTCTTCAGTCCCCGGAACCTCTCCCATTACTAATTAGAGACGATGAATGCTGAATTTTCAAGGAGCTGTCAATCCTTGCAGTCTTCATCGAATAATAATTATAAAAGAAGACTAGTCATTAGGCCAGTGCAATGCACGGGCGGATCTGATTGTTTTAGAGTTTTTTTTTTTTTTTTTTTTTTTTTTTTGGGAGGGGGGGGGGGGGGGGGGGGTTATGTTGCTTTTGGTTTGGAACTTGTAATATTTTGTTTAGCAGGTTTCAAAAGTCTATGATGATCGGGTATGATTTCATTTAGAAATTATCATAAATCTTTGAGTATTGAAATTGAATGATTATTATATATACATGGAAATTAAACCCAAAGTAGTCGAAGATATCCAGGAGAGTGGGATTTTGCAGCACTCTCAATTCTCAAAGTCTCAATTACAATTTGGTTTGACTCAGTTATTGAGGCTTCATCACTTTGGAAAACAATATTTTCACAGTAGTCCATTAGCAATCGAGTGTCTCTTAATTGGCTTGTAACAACTAACATCCTGAAAATTCGAAATATTTAGCAAACTATTATGATGATAAAGATAGCTTACTTGTAATGTGACAGAGAGATCCTTTTTGGCCCATGTAGTTAAGCCTTTCCGGAAGGCAACTACACGATCCATGTCTGTGTGAATCTTGCGACCTTTTTTGATATAGTCCCATCTGCAACATATTTACATACATTAGATCACAAATTAAGGGAAACTCAAATTTTATGAAATTGCAGTAAGTAGGTCTTACTGCTACTTGGGTCCCCTTTCATATCCCCACCATTGAAATGTATTGAAGATTATATCATCATCTTTACTGGAGTCTATTTTCTATTTTCATTTACTTTTTGTCAATGTCTACTAAGTGCAAGAAAAAGAAATAGATTACTGGTTCTCCATATTCTTGCAAAATATACTTTTTATCAAGTTGAGAATGTACTTGAAAATAACCATCACAAAACATGTTTGATGTGTGTCCACAATGATATCATATTAATATTATTAATGATCTTATTAATAAACTTGCATACCTGCCCATTTGACTTAGAATATTGGTGAGTTTTGATTTCTGTGTCGTAGAGACATCTTCAACAAGCATCAAATATACATGGATCAAATATAAACATATAAGCAAAGATAGACTTTGAGTCAAGAGGAAGATGGAAAAGTTGTACAAATTTAGTAAATCATCTGGTGATTTCAATGTAAATCTTGGAGATTCTTGTAAATCATTACTTCCACCAGATAATTATTTAGCTACTTAATATTATTGGTGAACTTATTGAAGTTAAAATTGTTGAATTGAAAGAAATTCGAGTTAGGGCATTTTATCAATGGTAGTCAATTACTGGTATTAGATCTAGTGGTGATAATTTGGTTTACTGCCTATAAAGAATTCGAGTTAGGATTACTTATGAAAATGGTTGTATTTAAGATGTGAAATTACATATTGACCAATTTTTATTTATTTTATATAGTTACAAAAATACCCAAAATTGAATGAATTTCTCTTCAATTAGGTTATCAATTTCAGCCTAATAGAAGAGATACAGTAAAACTTTGATAAGATAATACCCAATAATTAATTATCTCTTTTAAATAATATTTTTGGCTGGACCCAGCTTGGGCATAGGTTGATAAATTAATATTTTGTTAAATTTATTAGATAATATATTTTAGAAAAATCCTTGAAGGCCCAACTAATATATAAATTAATATTTTTTCGATATACAAATATATTTTATATATTTTTTATAATAAATGTCAGTTGCTGTTTTTTTTCTTTCTCAAAATTGATTTTGGTTTGAACCTCGCCTCTGAATTTTTGTAGTGTGATGAGTTGATCTGGTGTTTTATTTTGTATGCAAAAAGAAATATTCCAATATCATTATCGATTTTAGTGCTTCTTTTCGTGGAATGGATTCTAGAATAAAACGATTGTCCAGCTTCATCATGTTAGCCCCCCAAAAGAAAGATATACATGAAAATATACTGTTAATTATATAAATTAATAATTTATTAATTAATCGATGAATTAATATCTTATTTATTTAATAATTTTTTTCAGTCCCAAGGCTATTAATTTATCGAGGTTTTACTGTATTTTCTTAAGGGTACGTGTTGGACTTAATTATACTTGCGATTGGACTTTTTTTTTTTTTTACTGGGCTTAATTATGCTTGTGATTTGGTCCAACTGGGTACGTGTTGGACTTGATTATACCTGAGATTGGGTATACTTTTAATTTTTTTATTGGGCTTAATTATGCCCATGATTTGGTTTAATTGGGCTTGATTATATCTGTGATGGTGGTCCACTTTTGCGTAATTACAAATATACCCAAACTTAACAAAATTCTCTTCAATTAAGATATCAATTTCAATCTAATTGATAGCCTAATTGAAGAGATATTTTCTTAAGGGTCTCAATCTAATTGATTATACTTGGCATTGGGTATACTTTTAATTTTTTTACTGGGCTTAACTATGCCCATGATTTGGTTTAATTGGGCTTCATTATATCTGTGATGGTGGTCCACTTTTGCGTAATTACACATATACCCAAACTTAATCAAAATTCTCTTCAATTAGGCTATCAATTTCAATTGTGTTAGTACGGATGATTCGATTATGTCCAGCTTTTTTATGTCTATGGTTGCCCAGTCGATTGATATTAGTGATGTGGCGATAGTTAAGGATTATCTAGATGTGTTTGAGGAGATTCTAAGTTTACCACCCAAGAGAGAGGTGGAGTTCCTTATTGATTTGTTGCCAGGAACGACACCTATTTCTAAGACTGCTTACAGGATGGCACCTAAGCAGTTGGAAGAGATGAAGACCCAGTTGGATGAGTTGCTTAAGAAAGGGTATGTGATATTTGATTTGATTTATTCTTTTGGTATATATGTGTGAGCCTTTTGAGGTGCGTATGAACCACAGGTTCATACGTCCAAGCAATTCTCCATGGCGAGCTCCAACTATCTCTATCTCTAAGAAGGATGGGACTTTGAGGATGTGCATTGATTACCGTGAGTTGAACAAGGTGACAATCAAGAACAAATATCCACTACCAAGAATAGATGATTTGCTTGATCAGTTGAAAGGAGCAGCCGTGTTTTCTTAGTTTGATTTGAGGACGGGTTACCATCAGATGGGGGTAGAGGAGAAGACTATATCACTGACTGCTTTCAGAACTCGATATGGATTGTATGAGTTTCCAGTGATGTCTTTTGGGTTAACTAATGCTCCAGCATTTTTCATGGATTTGATGAACCGGATTTTTAGGTCTTATCTTGATAAGTTTGTGATCGTATTCATTGATGATATTTTGGTGTATTCTAAGGATGCTCAGGAGCATGCGAAACATTTGAAGACAGTGTTGCAGATATTGAGAGATCACAAGCTATATGCTAAGTTTAGCAAATGTCATTTATGGAAGAATGAGGTGCATTTCTTAGGCCACGTGATATCCAGAGAGGGGATTGTCGTTGACCCTGAGAAGGTTGCTGCAGTTAGGGATTGGAAACAACCAACCAACCCTACAGAGATTTGAAGCTTTTTCGGTTTAGCTGGATATTAGCGTCGTTTCATTGAGAAGTTCTCGCTCATAGCTGAGCAATTGACCAGACTTTACCAGGAAGAATGTGAAGTTCTTGTGGACTGACGACTGTGAGAGAGTTTTCTAGGAGCTTAAGCAGAGGTTGAATACAACGCCAGTATTAGTTATACTAGTTAGAGGAGGCAAGCTTGTGGTATTCACAGATGCCAGTGGTACATGACTTGGTTGTGTTTTGATGCAGGATGGGAGAGTGGTTTCTTATGCTTCTAGACAGTTGAAGCAACATGAGCGAAGATAGTGCATGATTTAGAATTGGGAGCTGTGGTATTTGCTTTGAAGATTTGGCGTCACTATTTATATGGAGAGAAGTTTGATCTTTACACCGACCACAAGAGTCTGAGGTACTTGTTCTCTCAGAAGTACTTGAACATGAGATAGCAGAGATGGATATAGTTCATTAACAGTTATGATTTTCAAATTCAGTATCAGCCTGGGAAGGGTAATGTAGTTGCAAATGCTTTGGGTAGAAACATGACACCGCTGCTATGATGATGATAGAAGAGTGGAAATCTTTGGAGACGATAGCGTCTCATGATGTGTACTTGCAGCAGGGAGGTGAACAGGTCACCATTTGTTCTATGGAGGTGAAGCCTATGATGATTAGCTTGATTGTGTCCAAGCAGCATAAGGACCCTTTCTTGCTCCGAAAGCTTGGGTAGTTAGTTGTGGATTTGTTAGATGATTGTCCCACAGAATGGTCAGTTGATGTTGATGGAGGTTTGAGGTATAGAGATTGTTTGTGTGTTCCTGATAACGATGGTTTGAGGAAGAATATCATGGATGAGGCATATCGTTCTCATTTCACTATTCACCCTGGTGGAACGAAGATGTACCAGGACTTGAAGAGGACTTATTGGTGGGAAGGAATGAATAGGGACGTTGGAGAGTATATTTCTAGGTGTTTGACATGTCAACGAGTGAAGGTCGATCATCAGAAGCCGTCAGGGTTACTTCAGCCTTTGTCTATCCCTCAGTGGAAGTGGGAGCACATTTCCATGGACTTTATTGATGGTTTGCTCATATCGTGGGGAGGCAATGAATCCATTTGGGTTGTCGTCGATCGATTGACTAAGTCAGCTCATTTTCTTCCAATTTCTGTTAATAGAAATGTGGATAAGCTGGCAAAAAAGTATGTGAAGGAGATTGTCAGATTACATGGTGTTTCGGCTAGCATTGTTTCAGACAGATATCCTATATTCATTTCAGAGTTCCGGGATAGTTTTCAGCGTGCCATGGGTACGAAGCTTAACTTGAGTACTGTTTATCATCCCTAGACAGATAGACAGACTGAGCAGGTAAATCAGATTCTAGAGGATATGTTACGTGCTTGTGCACTAAGCTTTGGTGGAGAATAGGAGGAACATCTACCTTACGCCGAGTTCGCTTACAATAACAACTTTCAGGCGAGTATTGGTATGGAACCATATGAGGCACTGTATGGTAGGCCATGTAGATCTCCGGCTTGTTGGGCGGAGGTTGGTGATACTGTGATTCTTGGACCAGTGATGGTTCGCGAGACTACAGAGAAAATAGATATCATTCGACAGAGATTGAAAATGGCTCAAAGCCGAATGAAGAGTTATGCAGATGATAGGAGAAAACCACTTGAGTTTGATGTAGGGAAGAAAGTGTTACTGAAGATATCTCCGATGCGTGGAGTTATGAGGTTTGGTAAGAAGGGCAAGCTGAGCCCTAGGTATATAGGACCGTATGAGATTACTGAGAGAGTTGGACCGTTGGCTTATAGGCTGCCATTGCCACCTGTCTTGGAGAAGATACATAATGTATTCCATGTGTCGATGCTGAGAAAATGGAAAGGTGATGATAAGGATGAAGAGGATGAAGGAGTAGACTACGCGCAGTTAGATATTTATGATTCGGAGCAATTAGAAATTAACGAGGATGTTACCTACAGAGTGAGACCAATTACAATCATTGATAGAGATGAGAAATGATTAAGGCGGAAGATATTGAAGCTGGTAAAAGTGTAGTGGAGTGATGATCCAAGCGATGTCACATGGGAATTGGAGGACAAGGTGCGAGTTAAGCACTCGGAGTTGTTCGTTTGATCTTTCTTCCAAATCTCAAGGCCGAGATTTCTTTTGAGGTGTGTATGAATGTAATCCCCCTCTTTTAATTTCAGTTTAAATTTCAATTCTGATTAATTAAAAGTTATGAATAATTGAGTGCAAGTCCCTGAAACTGTTTTGGGGTCGGGTTTTCTGTATGTTGCAGATCAGTGAAGAGGAAGGAGAAGTTGCAGAGATTCAGATTAAAGGAAGAAGAAGAGAGGACCTGTGGTACGTGGAAAACTGTAAGTGGATCTACTTTAGTTTATAAACTATTCACTTGGGGTATAGATATATGTGTTTGATTCTATTTTTGTTTTAGGGGTATTTTGTATTTGGTCCCTCTAGAAGACGGATAATTAGCATGTGGTATAGAGTTTTTCGTTTATTAGTGTTTGGTCCTATTTCTGTCAGTTGAAAGTTAGTCAATCAGGTTGACTGAGGTCAAACCATCCAATTTTTTTAAATACCTATAATACCCTTTGATATGAATTTTTATAAAACAACCACTAGATATATCATCATCTCATGCTTGATCCAATGGTCCAAAACTAAATTAATTAAACATATAAAAATTAAAATAAATAATCAAAATAATAAAATTTAAAATTAAAAGATAGAGTGATAGACAATAATATCCCATTTTTACCATCACCATTAATATACCAATCTATACATCAACAAAAAAAAAGTTGAAGAAAAATTCTAACAACCCTCAAATCCTCGATACAAAATCAACAAAATCCAACCTCAAAATCATCAAGATTGAAACCCATTTTTCATGTCAAGCAATTGAAACTAAAAAGTCATTCTTCTTGTAAAAAATTAAAAAACACATTCTTCTTGTCAAACAATTGAAATTGAAAACCCAAAACCCATTGTTCTTCTTTAACAATTTGAAAATCTAATACCATTGTTTTTATCAAGCAATTAATTGAAAACCCAATACCCATTGTTCTTCACTAACAATTTGAAAACCTAATACCAATTATGTTCTTGTCAAGCAATAGAAATTGAAATACAATACCAAAATAATATGAATAAAGGAAAAAAAAAAAGAGTTGAAATATGAGGTTGGTGATGATGGAGTTTAAATTGGAAGAGAAAGTAAAGGAAGTTAGGGTTTTGCCATTTAGTCCCTTTGATCAAATCAAGATCCTCGATTGACGTAGTAAACCATGTAGCTTAATATCTAACTTTGGATTGAGCCAACCAATGAAGCAATGACATGTGGAGAGCAAAAATTCAGTTTTTTGAGTTTTAAGTTGTCACATGAAAAACACGTGAAAGGGCAGTATGGACATTAAAAAAATATGAATGGTTTGACTCAAGTCAACTGCGTTGACTAACAGTAAAGTAATGCTTTTGGGACTATTTGCTAATTAACGAAAAACTCTATACCACATACTAATTAGCCATCTTCTAGAGGGACCAAATACAAAATAGCCCTTTGTTTTATTTTGAAAACTTGTTTAGAAGATAGTTAGTTACTGGTGAGCTGAAAAGGATTAATTTTCATCACCTGAGATAATTAGAACTATGTAAATATGCATGTGCCATACATGTGCCACAACTCATTTTTATCTTTAACATATCTCTAAATGAAGTTAACAAACAGTAGCGATAAAAAACATTTAAAAATAGGGGGATTTAGAGATACCCCCCAAAATAATAGGAACTCTTTGAGATACCCCCCAGATTTAGAAACTCTTAGAGATACCCCCCATTTTTCCATTTGAAGCCGGTCAACCAAGCCGTTGACCATGGTCTGACCAGTGTTCATAATTTTTAGACAATTTTACCCTCCCACAATTTAAACCCACATCCTAGTCATTTTGCCCAGTCATCAATAATGCTATGTCAGCAAACCCACTTACAACTACCACTTCTTATCCTAACCGTTCAAAATAGATCTAGATCTATATCTAATCCTATCTACCGTTACATCATCAAACTCCACCTTCTTCTTCCTCCTCTTTTCTTCTTCACCATCATCAAACTCCATCTCACTTTTTCTTCTTCACCATCATTTCTTTTCTTTCTTCCTTCTTCTCCATCCTATCTATCTATCTATCTTGCTTCTTCTTCATCAAACCATTCTTCTTTCACCTTCATTTTTCTTCCTTCTTCATTAACAGATCTAGCCATTATCATCTCTCATATATTACTCCATTACTAGATCTGGTGAAAGAATGACACTCCATTACTCGATCTAGAAGAACCAATAAATACTTCAATTTTTAGTAGTTTTACTAGATCTACCTAGTTGAAACGTTGATATGAAAGTAAATTATAGTATTTAGTGGTTTTGTACTGTGTATTTTAGTATTTTTTGAGATTTGGTTCATCATCTTCCCCAAATTACCTTTCTCGGCAATTTGGGGGGTATCTCAAATGAAACTTGTATTTTGGGGGGTATCTCTAATGAAAGTTTTGTTTGCTGACATGGCATTATTGATGACTGGGCAAAATGACTAGGATGTGGGTTTAAACGGTGGGAGGGTAAAATTGTCTAAAAATTATGAAGACTGGTCAGACCATGGTCAACTGGTTGACCGGCTTCAAATGGAAAAATGGGGGGTATCTCTAAGAGTTTCTAAATCTGGGGGGTATCTCAAAGAGTTCCTATTATTTTGGGGGGTATCTCTAAATCCCCCTTAAAAATATAATCAATTTTTGGAGTCGAACGAAAGTCTGCATACGTGTCAAAATATAAGTGGATATTATATGGGCTTTTACTGTAGCTAACTACAGGTCGCTTATAAAGTAGTAAAGATGTATTGTTGACGTGCTTGGATCTTATGATTTCTTTGTGTGCACCACGTGTTAGTATATGTTCTTTCTATTAGATAGAGTTACTGGAAGGTTAGAATTTCATGTATTGTTTTATTATATGATTTAGATTTTTCTGAAAATTGATATCTATTTAAAAGTATATATGCTTTGGTGGAAAGCCTTTATAAAGAAATATGTTTGGATAGTTATGACAGTATAGCAAATGTCGAGCCGGTGTACAGTGATTAAAACCGTTTTATAGCATGATTAAATTATATTAATAATGCTTTCATGTTACTATGGTGTATCGAAATTAATAGTAAATGACATGGAAATTTGTTTGCTTTATGGCTAAGGATGCTATGGAATTTAATGTTTATAGGGAATATGTTTATAAAAGAGATTATTCCTAGATTTGGAGAATTTTTTAGTTAATGCCTTGGAATGGCTCAATACCATGAACGGTGTATATTTAAATGGATAGTGGAAACGAAATACGAAAATGGACTTGGAATGTGAAGCTGACGTATTTTAGTTGTTGCTTGTTAGTTTTTGTTGTTGTAGTCGCCCAAGCATTTGTACATTTGCCGCACCTATGGAATTAGGATTAAGGAAATTCGATATCACCCTAGACGGCTTAGCCTGCGGGTTGACACTTGGAATATATTTTTGGGTATTTTCTAGATGGTTTAGCCTGCGGAACTGACCCTACATACCTTCATAGCCTTCGGGGTTGGTCTGGGCGCCACTTTAGAAAGCTCAAGAGAGCTATTAGAGATCATGAGTTAGGCATACATCGAGGCTAGCCAAAGCTTCCAGGTGAGCACCCACTTGGGTTTTGGTTTCCACATATAGGCTCTTAACCATGGTATGACAAATGTGTGGAGTGCATCCTGTCGGAGGTGTACTAGTGATTGAGTATAGGTTGTGAAGTGTGTTTGGATGCAATGATTGATTTGTAGTGATTGAGATATAATGTTGAGACTTTAAGATGCCATGAATTATATATTATTATACTAATACTATTTTGTAGGAGGGTACGTCAATTAACATTCTTGGAGGGCTTGACCTATCTTAATAGGAGGTGCAGCTCAGGTAATGTATTATTATAATTTAAAGTTTATTCAATTATTAAACAAGTTACATATATATATGAGGACCGCAGAGTCCTGTTATTTTATTGTTGTTGGGAAAGAAGTTCCCTACCCTTGTCTACTCATACCAGCATTATTTGTTGACCCATGTTGCTTGTTTTGCACATGGTACGTATCGTTTTGGAGCGTAGGCGGAGGAGAGCAACGTGTTGAGTACGATAGTGAGTAGCATCAGGACACTCGTGTGGATCCAGTTGTACGATAGTGGTTGTCTTTTGATTACTAGAGTTTATTACATTTCATGGTTATTGTTGATTTGGAGAATACAGTACCTCCGTAAAAGTTGTGGAATATTATTATTTGGAGCATTTGGATTTATTTGTGAAAATTATTGGGAGTTCAAATTATTTGTATTGAAGTATTTGTCTTTAATAGTTATGGATTTTTACCTTGTGCAAATGTTTATTTAGATTATTGTCTTGATCCTTTTTCCTTTTATTGGCATCTTGAAGGTAATTTTGTAAATTCTCTCTTTTTGTTAATTTCTGGATATAAGGGTCGTGACATTGGTGTTGACGGTAAAAACACCATGTAGTTAATTTAGTCATTTTAGTATAGATGTGCTATTGTTCCTTTATCTTTTACTTTTTTGATTGAGGAGAAACAAAATGTTGTTTGAAGGTATTTGATAAGAGCATGAAAGTTTTATTCCTTAATACCTTCCTGTAACACCCCGGGTCGGCAGGTGGTTTGCCGAGGGGTGGGTCCTACTGCACCTAAGAGAGGGATGTCCTGACATTGGAATATAGGTATAGATCCGTCATATAATATCACCGAGGCCTTTTGGGCTCACTTGGCTCCATGGTTCGAAAGAACTCTGGAGTTAACCGTGCTCGGGTGGGAGTAGTCTCAGGATGGGTGACCTCCTGGGAAGCAGGCTGCTGCCCATAAAACCCCACACTGTCGAACATCCGCAGTGGCTAAGTGGGGACAATATCGGTGGTGATATAGGTCGGGTCGTTGCAAATGGTATCAGAGCCAACGACGGTTCTCCTGTCGAGGGTGGGAGAGTATGTTGGAAAGGCGCCTAGCCCGGTAAAGGGGTGACGGTTGCGCCTGGTACTCGTCTCGCGAGGGGTAGAGAACGTCGGAGATCTGGAGCTGTATATTCCAGAGCCGAGGGCGGCTCTGCTCTAACGTGGTGGGATTGTAACACCCCGGGTCGGCAGGTGGTTTGCCGAGGGGTGGGTCCTACTGCACCTAAGAGAGGGATGTCCTGACATTGGAATATAGGTATAGGTCCGTCATATAATATCACCGAGGCCTTTTGGGCTCACTTGGCTCCATGGTTCGAAAGAACTCTGGAGTTAACCGTGCTCGGGTGGGAGTAGTCTCAGGATGGGTGACCTCCTGGGAAGCAGGCTGCTGCCCATAAAACCCCACACTGTCGGATGTCCGCAGTGGCCACGATAATATCGGTGGTGATATAGGTCGGATCGTTACACTTCCGAATAGTATTTTGCTTAATCCTATGATTTAATGTCTCTTATAGTCTTATTTTCAGGTTTATTATATTTCACGGGCCTAAACTCTCACTAAGTTGAATTAAGGCCTAAAGTATTGGGCTTAAGTTGATGGTTTATAAATCAAAGTGAATAAAGCTCCAAGTCCACCTCCTCAAAGACACCTGCAGGAAAGAAGAAGCTCAAGTCCAAGAGAAAGAAGACATTGAATCCAAAAAGAAAACCACAACTGTAAAGCTCAGAGGAGTATTTTTGCCAAACCAAAGTCCAATAGGACAGAAATACGTACACCTACACAACATGAGGAGCAGATGCCAAGTGGCGGAGGGTCAAAAGTCAACTCCCCACCCCACTAGTCAACTCGCCACCTCGCTAGTAAATTAACAATCTTGAAGCTGGGCCCAATACCGACTTAAAACCCATGGACTCTAGACCGACCTACTTCTGTCATATTGTTGACATGAGGAGATTAAACACTACTGCATGCATGATCAATATAAATATAAATGTAAACTAGGGTTTCGATATCTTTTCCTTCAATCCTCTTCTAGAAGTACCATATTGTATTAGGGTTTTGGAATTGATCAAAGGTTTAAGAGTAATAAAGGTATGTTCTTCTTATTGATGATGTTTTCTTCATCAATGAAATGCTAAACCCTTAGGGGATAAGTAGCCTCCATTCATGAAACCATACTTGTAGCTTACTATAAATTCAATACATATATTTGGGACATCTTCTTTGGTAGTATCTTCTTTATTATTGTTTAGAGTGAACTGATACCTTCCTTGCTACTATATTTGATCTTTTGGAAAGATTATTGTTGTTTTGTAGGTTGAGTCAATGATACATCTCGATCAAATCTCATATCCAACTTTACACACTCAATACCATTATAACAATTAACATTATCATTATTGTCTAGATATTTTATGAAGGTGGTACTCAATTCCAAAACCTTGAGCTAGTCTTTGAATTGGATTCTTAAGTGGTAGGTCGGTGGACATAGACACTAATAGAAAAATGTATCAACAATTTTTTTTTCTTAAATAAATTTTTTTTGATAAAAAATTGAGGAATTATACAAAATTAGAGGATAATCGTGCTACAAACTGCGCTGCAAACCCTTTTTGAATAGCAAAACCAATCCTACGGAGTACATATTCATTAAAACTTGTCGTCATCACATTGCTATTGTAACACCCCGGGTCCGCAACAGGTTTGTCGAGGGGGTGGGTCCTACAACATTTAAGAGGGGGCATATCTTGACATTGAAATATAAGTATAGATCTGTCATATATTATCACCGAGGCCTTTTGGGTTCACTTGGCTCCAGAGTTTGAAAGAATTCTGGAGGTAAGTGTGCTCGGGTGGGAGTATCGTCAGGATGCATGGGTGACCTTCTGGGAAGCAGGTTTCTGCCCGTAAAACCCCATACTGTCGGATGACCACAATGGCTAAGTGGGGATAATATTGGTGGTGAATATAGGTCGAGTATTTGCAAATGGTATCAGAGCGGATGACGGTTCACCTGTCGAGGGTGGGAGAGTATTCTGGAAAAGCGCCTAGCCCGGATAGAGGTGATGGTTGCGTCGGGTACTCGTCTCGCAAAGAGCAGGGAACGTCGGAGATCTGGGGTTGTAAATTTCAGATTCGAGGACGACTTTCTTCTAAAGGTGGTGGGATTGTAACACAACGGGTTGGCAAGTGGTTTGCCGAGTGGGTGGGTCCTACGACACTTAAGAGGGGGCATGTCCTGACATTGGAATATAGGTATAAATCTGTTATGTATTATCACTAAGGCCTCTTGGGTTCACTTGGCTCCAGAGTTTGAAATAAATCCGGAGGTAAGCGTGCTCGGGTGGGAGTAGCATCAGGATGGGTGACCTCCTGGGAAGCAGGTTGTTGCCCGTAAAACCCTACATTTTTTGATGACCGTAGTGGCTAAGTGAGGAAAATATCGGTGGTGAATATAGGTCGGGTCTCTACAGCTATTCATCATTTTTTTTGTACCCTCCTAAGGAGTTCAACTGTTTCTGGTGCTGGAAACCCAAAAGTATCGAAAACAAAAGGAATGAAACAATGCTTGTTCGCGGCACAAACTTGCTCGTTTTTATGTAGCTTAACTACAACTGCATGAATAGTTATTTGACCCACCTCAAAATTTCCATTGCCAAACCCCACCATTAGTGATGCCTCTATAATGTCAACACAAATGCATGTTTCCATTTAACTAATTGTATATCAAAACATCAGCTGGGCATAGTGTTAATTTGCCTTCTGACGGGTCTGTAAATTTACTGGAGCCTCTTTCTTAACATGTATTCATGTTCACAATACCACATCATACTATATATCATGTACATGACTGTGTTTGTATTTAAAATCGGGATAATACGTATAGTGTACAACATGATCCCCAAAGGCGTCCAGTCGACTCTTCTTACATACATAACATAGATCTTCATCTGTAAATAACGGGATCATGAGGTGGTACAGGAAACTGACATGGTACTCCACTGACGTCATCCTTTGTCATAATCCTTCGATAGGAATAACAATAAAGAAGTCTTTGGTTGTTTATTTTGCAGGCATTCTATCACAACCCTTTGACAAGTAGACAAATCAAATTCCATGTCAATACCAGTATCAATTTATATTATAAATTTTTGTTCGTTAAATTTTATTGGATTATGAAATATTGCATAGATGTCTTTAAGGGTTTAGAGTTAATTTTCCATTAAATTGAAGGATGATATATTAATTATTAAAGAAAAAAAGTAGATGGAATTGGGTTGGGTAGCAGATTCATTTATGGTCCTAAAATAAAGCCCATTTACTTCTCCATATTATTTATATTAAAATCTTAGGGTTTTCATTCATTTTTTTATAACACCATATTTGGGAGAAGAAGAAGAAGAAAAATTCGAGGAAAACTAGAAGAAGATTTGGATTTTTATGCTTATACAAGTGAGTAAAGGTTTTTGTTTTTTTTTTCTTTTCTATTTCTGTTTCTGTAATTCCAGATTTTTTACTCATCTTTGAAAAACGATAGAAAATTCGTTTGAAAAGATTTTTAATTGATTCCAAAACCCTAGACACTAGATTGAAAGGTCTTCATTCTATTAGTTAATACCAATTTACGAAAGTTATTTTAATTTGGTGAAAAACGAGTTGCAAGTATGATAACCGTTGCAGTTTTTGGTTTTTGTACCGTTTTAGTATTGCAACGTTTTGATGCCTCTACACATAATAATATTTATTGAAAATTTTATGGTAGTTAGAATACTCAACGTATAACAACATATATAAATTTTGGAATTTACTGTTAGGTAATTAATTTTGAATAATTTATTCAATGCAGTTATATTCAAATATCCAGTATAATTTTACTGCTACTTTTCTGTTTGCGTGGCTGTTATAGAAAAATCATAGAAGACTCGTTACTTAACATATCTTGATAAATTTACTTGTTTTAGAAAATAGACATTCTGAACTATAACTACTATGTTTGGAAATATTGTACATTATGAGGCTAATATGGTGAAAAATGGTCAGGAAGTCTGACGTAGAGTTTTGAGATTTCTTTCTGAAATTTGGTAGGATTGAGTAAAACAATTGTTTAATTATTTTCTATATATCGAAACGATTCCATATTTATATAGCAAGTAATATTTTCATAGTAAAAGGTTGTATTCGGAATTTATGATATTTGAGCAATTATTTTTAGATGTGTGAAATTTGAAAGATGAATGTTATTGTTTGGCAGATTTATGTAAAGAGTTTCTTTTTAGCATATATATTTTCTTTTGGGTTTGTCCTTTTGTTTGATTGTCAAGTTGAAATAGACATGTACTAAAAGTATTAGTATATAATGGCATGTTACTTGATTAATTATGTTTAAAGTAACCTGGAAAGTTATATTGATGAACGCCTAGAAATGGCCTCATACCAATGGATGGTATATGAATAGAAACGAAATGAATACTGAACTTGGGATTTAATTATGGAATGATTTGGAATGGTTTGATACCATGGACGGTATATATTCAATTTGGAAAATAAGAACGGAATACGAAATGGACTTGGAATTAATTGTTTTACAAGGGTTGTGTGATTGCTTGATTAGTTTAGTTGTTTTGGTAGTCGCCCAAACATTAGTACATTTGCCGCACCTCTGGAATTAGGTTAAAGAAATTAATTATCACCCTAGACGGCTTAGCATGCGGGTTGACTTTTATATTATATTTGGGTATTTCCTAGACGGCTTAGCCTGCGGAACTGACCCTTCAGATCTTCATAGCCTTCGGGGTTGGTCTGGGTGCCACATTAGAAAGCTCAAGGGAGCTATTAGAGATCATGAGTTAGGCATACATCGAGGCTAGCCGAAGCTTGCAGGTGAGCACCCACTTGGGTTTTGGTTTCCGCGTAGAGGTTCTTAACCATGGTTAAGGCACACTGGTGCAGTGTGGGTATGGCAAATGTGTGGAGTGCATCATGTGGGACGTGTACTAGTGATTGGGCATAGGTTGTGATTTTTATGATTGCTAAACCCGAGCACCGGCTAGAGGTCAGGATTTGGTTTTTTGACTTTAGATTCGTTGTTTGGTATTGTGCTATGGCTTATGATATTGTAGTGCTTGGTGTTAATTGATGATATGGGTAAATTTTATATACTTTGATTATGAATCGGAAGTAACTATGATTATGTGGAAGAACTACGATGTTTTATTTATTACGGGTATTAATAGTCATAATTGGACTTGTCATTTTGGTAGATTACAAACTACGAAGAGTTGGGATGAATCAGTATTAATGGGTTGAATGAACGGAATGTATTTTCGGGTTGATACAAAGTATTAGATAACACGTAACGTGTATGTGATTTGCTTTATCTTTATTATATTTGTGTATTATGTATTAACTTCATTTTGCAGGTGGATAGGTCAACTAATTTATTTTGTGGAGGTGGATAGACCTATCCTTAAAGACAGTTGCTGCTTAGGTAATGTATTTGTATTATCGATCAATTAACATCATAAATAGATAAATTAAAATTGGATAATAGAATTAAACATGTGATTATATAATGGATAAAGAGTTTAAATATAATGGAATTGATATCGTTTTTGGCGTATGCTTATTGTCTTAGCATAGAAGAATTGTTCTTTAAGATTAATTATGTTGTTAATCATATGAGAGAACTGTATATTTATTATGATTATTTTGTGGGAATAGATTTTCCCCTTGTTTACTCATACCGGCTTTTATGCTAACCCATGTTGCTTTGTTTTGCACGTGGGTGTGTTCCATTTGGAATTCCATTTGGAATGCAGGCAGAAGAGGTTAGAGCTATGGAGTTGTGACAAACCGCTTGTTTGGACCAGTAGAGATCTTTAGATGTTTCAGTCATGTATTTTTTTTTCTGATAGTGGTATTCATGTATTTTGTTGGCGTAAGTTGTGTTGTATAATAGGATGGAATCATGTGTACATTTATCGTTTGAATTTTTCTTCACTGTATTTTATTTAAGATTTTTGTTTTACCTGGTTTTTGAGTTAGAAATTGTTGCGACCTGGGTTTATTTTATTTTTTTTAAATTCGGGTCGTGACATTTCTTGGTATCAGAGCACTAGGTTCACTTAGACCGGTGCGGTCTAGGTTTTCCTCAGAATGTGGATTTGGGCATTCGTATGTTTTATGTACTTGAGATTTCTATTTGATTTTGATTTTGACGTGTGCTTTGTTTCTCATGTTTAAGAAACCTTTTATGTCTCAGACTACGATTGTTTGCTTCTTTAAAAGGTTTGTGATTGATGGTGTGATATGAATTTTTTATATGATTAGGTTTATTCTTTTGAGGTGTGTATACTTCGTATACACAATTGACTTGTTTTCTGTATTTTGAAGTATGATTAATGTGTTTGTTGAAGTGTAACCTTGAAGTGTCTCATGGATAATCTTAGTTTATAGATTAAATTTAGTTTGAGTTCATAGATCATCATTTTGTTTATTATTTAGAAGAATCGTAGTCGTATTATGTGTAACTTTTAGATGCCACCGAGAAGGGTTAATTTTCTTTTTATTCATCTGGTATATGTTTTTCCAATGTAAATTTTAATTGTATGCAACAGATAACAGACTTTTGGTACTAGACTTCAAGTGATTTTAGAAATACAGATGAAAACATTTGGATATTAAATCCTCTAAGAAACCATTCTTTTTGTCCTTGAATTCTTTAGTTAATAGTAATTTTTGGCAGTGAGTAGATATGATTTACACGTCTTAATATAACCAATTGATGATATGGCAGATATTTGATCATTTTATGACATGTACAATAAAGTTATGTTATATATCGTTAGTTGAGATTCCGTTGCTATCTCTTTTCTGTAGAGTTATTCTTGATATGTAGTAGAGTTTGTTGTTGTTGTGATGCAGATAAAACTTGTCTTTTGAGATCATATGCAATTATTATAGATATATTGTTGTAGCGGGTAAAGTGAGTCGTGTGAATGTTCCTAATTAATATGATATAATGCTTACGTGATGAAAGATTACTATAGTCGTTTGCATGCTACTTTTAATGTGAATTGTTTTGTACATATGAGTTTTTATGATAGTTTTGAATTAATACAGAAATTGAGTTAAAAATCAATCGTACCATTATCGTAAATTTTTGAAAATTTTAATGCATACTTCATGTAGACTATTGTTGATCATATAAAAATTTCAAACCATTCTGATGTTTGGTTAGAGAGAACAAAACTATTTTGTACACCTTTATTACAGTTTTTTTTCTAAACTGCTACATATAGGTTCAACACATTGTAAAATGTATTTTCCTCTATTGTTCTACTTTGAAACTTTTATGATAATGTTCTCTATGTGTTCTCTTACTTGTGACAGAATTTCAGCTTAAATAGATTCGTAGTTTTAAAATAATAAATAATTTAAGGTAATGCACCATGAGTAATGATTGATGTGATATATCATGCTTTGAGCGACCAAACGGACACCTTACAAATATTATTTTTGAATGAAATTTTTACAGTAGCTTTTATATATGTTTGTTTCAAATATTATATATTTCTTACTACTATTCTTAAATTTAGCATTTTCTACGTGTATAACAGTTTTATTACAAGATAAAGAATTTATGATTACATTAACAAATATGTATTAATGACTCTAGCATTGTTTAATATTGTGGGAGACTTGTTTACTTGAATTACATAAAATTTAATGACCATACATGTTGATAATGATGGTTAGATTCCGAATAAATTACTAGATTTGATGTGTGATTAGGTTGTCATTTGTATTATTGTGGTTAGAAAGAATAAGATAATAAAAACTATATTAATATGGGAGTATCAGTTAAAACACATATTGTATGATTTTTTTCTTCTTACTGGTTGTGTACGAGAATAAGTAATGATCGTGTATCTAGTTTCGATTGTTTGATAATTAAATTTTGAATGAGTAGCCACTGTGACCTTAGTAAATTCATGTATGACATCATTAGGTATATGAAACAAAATATATATATTTGATTTGCTTTCTTTGTTTCTTTTTAACTTATAGATCATATGTTATCTTAATGTCAAAATTTTATTAATTGATCAAAAGAGATATATGTTTAACATTTTGAGGACATATGTACATGTATATAGTGTATGCTTGGATTTATTAAATGTGAATTTTTTCTATTCTTTGGTATATGAAGTTGTTTACATGATCTACTTGTTACGAGTATATATTCAATTGGTTTGATAAAATTCTATATTTTAAAATGTTTAGAAGTTATATCTGTTACAGTACTGTACACACTATTTGTTGCAATCATCGGTTCGACTTCTTTTATGTCGTTATGCATGTGTAGTACCTAGACATTCTTGTTTTTAAGAAAATTATTTTTAAAAATGTTTATTTCTGAAATTTTGGAAGTTAAAGCACACACTAACGGATTTGCCTTGAGATACTGATTTTCACTTATTTATAGTTGTGCAGTAGAGGTTATATTTGTTATAGAAATATGAAACCATATTAATATTAAACATCTCATTGTGAAATTAGTTTTAGCTTTTATGGATACGTTTGTTCTTTGATGTGTGTATGCACACACCGAATACTCTATGCTTGTGAGTTACTAGGTTGGCCTTTTGAGGTGTGTATACTGCGTATACACATATAGATCTTGTTGCTATGAACTTATTTGTTCTCATTTCTCTTTGTTTTGTGATGTGGTTAGGAACACATCTATATGCTTCTGTGAATTGTATTGGGACTGATCAAGCTAATACAAGTTTATGGGAGGTTATGGGTGATGATTGAGTCTTGGTTATAATCCTATAGTGATTGTATTCAGTTCAGTGTGAACTTAAGGGATTTTTTTTATATTGAGTAGTATGTTTATCATAATGGTATATTGTATATCTAATTGTTTATAACTTGTCCTCGATTATAGTATTTTCTTGAATCTCGAGGCTGAGCTTCCTTTGAGGTGTGCATAAATGTAAAACCCCATTTATATTATAAATTTTTGTTCGTTAAATTTTATTGGATTATGAAATATTACATAGATGTCTTTAAGGGTTTAGAGTTAATTTTCCATTAAATTGAAGGATGATATATTAATTATTAAAAACAAAAAGTAGATGGAATTGGGTTGGGTAGCAGATTCATTTATGGTCCTAAAATAAAACCCATTTACTTCTTCATATTATTTATATTAAAATCTTAGGGTTTTCATTCATTTTTTTATAACACCATATTTGGGAGAAGAAGAAGAAGAAAAATTGGAAGAAAACTAGAAGGTTTGGATTTTTATGCTTATACAAGTGAGTAAACGTTTTTGTTTTTTTGTTTTTCTATTTCTGTTTCTATAATTCCAGATTTTTTACTCATCTTTGAAAAATGATAGAAAATTCGTTTGAAAAGTTTTTAATTGATTCCAAAAACCCTACACACTAGATTGAAAGGTCTTCATTCTATTAGTTAATACCAATTTACGAAAGTTATTTTAATTTGGTGAAAAACGACTTGCAATTATGATAACCGTTGCAGTTTTTGGTTTTTGTACCGTTTTAGTATTGCAACGTTTTGATGCCTCTAAACATAATAATATTTATTGAATATTTTGTGGAAGTTATAATACTCAACGTATAACAACATATATAAATTTCGAAATTTACTGTTAGGTAATTAATTCTGACTAATTTATTCAACGCAGTTATATTCAGATATCCAGTATAATTTTACTGCTACTTTACTGTTTGCGTGACTGTCAAAGAAAAATCATAGACTACTCGTTACTCAATATATCTTGATGAATTTACTTGTTTTAGAAAATAGACATTCTGAACTATAACTTCTATGTTTAGAAATACTGTAAATTATTAGGGTAATATGGTGAAAAATGGTCAGGAAGTCTGACGTAGAGTTTTGGGATTTCTTTCTGAAATTTGGTAGGATTGAGTAAAACAATTGTTTAATTATTTTCTATATATCGAAACGATTCCATATTTTTATACCAAGTAATATTTTCATAGTAAAAGGTTGTATTCGGAATTTATGAGATTTGAGCAATTATTTTTAGATGTGTGAAATTTGAAAGATGGATGTTATTGTTTGGCAGATTTATGTAAAGAGTTTTTTTTAGCATATATGTTTTCTTTTGGGTTTGTCCTTTTGTTTGATTGTAAAGTTGAAATGGACATGTACTAAAAGTATTCTAAATATTGAAGTTGATTAGTATATAATGGCATGTTACTTGATTAATTATGTTTAAAGTAACCGGGAAAGTTATATTGATGAACGCCTAGAAATGGCCTCATACCAATGGATGGTATATGAATAGAAACGAAATGAATACTGAACTTGGGATTTAATTATGGAATGATTTGGAATGGTTTGATACCATGGACGGTATATATTCAATTTGAAAAATAAGAACGGAATGCGAAATGGACTTGGAATTTAATTGTTTTACAAGGTTGTGTGATTGCTTGATTAGTTTAGTTGTTTTGGTAGTCGCCCAAGCATTAGTACATTTGCCGCACCTCTGGAATTAGGTTAAAGAAATTAATTATCACTCTAGACGGCTTAGCCTGCGGGTTGACTCTTGGGTTATATTTGGGTATTTTCTAGACGCCTTAGCCTGCGGAACTGACCCTTCAGACCTTCATAGCCTTCGGGGTTGGTCTGGGCGCCACATTAGAAAGCTCAACGGAGCTATTAGAGATCATGAGTTATGCATACGTCGAGGCTAGCTGAAGCTTACAGGTGAGCACCCACTTGGGTTTTGGTTTCCGCGTAGAGGTTCTTAACCATGGTCAAGGCACACTGGTGCACTATGGGTATGGCAAATGTGTGGAGTGCATCCTGTGGGACGTGTACTAGTGATTGGGCATAGGTTGTGATTTTTATGATTGTTAAACCCGAGCACCGGCTAGAGGTCAGGACGTGGTTTTGTGACTTTAGATTCGTTGTTTCGTAGTGTGCTATGGCTTATGATATTGTAGTGCTTGGTGTTAATTGATGATATGGGTAAATTTTATATACTTTGATTATGAATCGGAAGTAACTATGATTATGTGGAAGAACTACGATGTTTTATTTATTACGGGTATTAATAGTCATAATTGGACTTGTCATTTTGGTAGATTACAAACTACGAAGAGTTGGAATGAATCAGCATTAATGGATTGAATGAACGGAATGTATATTCGGGTTGATACAAAGTATTAGATAACATGTAACGTGTATGTGATTTGTTTTATCTTTATTATATTTGTGTATTATGTATTAACTTCATTTTGCAGGTGGATAAGTCAACTAATTTATTTTGTGCAGGTGGATAGACCTATCCTTAAAGACAGTTGCTGCTTAGGTAATGTATTTGTATTATCGTTCAATTAACATCGTAAATAGATAAATTAAAATTTGATAATAGAATTAAACATGTGATTATATAATGGATAAAGAGTTTAAATATAATGGAATTGATATCGTTTTTGGCGTATGCTTGTTGTCTTAGCATAGAAGAATTGTTCTTTAAGATTAATTATGTTGTTAATCATATGAGAGAACTGTATATTTATTATGATTATTTTGTGAGAATAGATTTTCCCCTTGTTTACTCATACTGTCTTTTATGCTGACCCATGTTGTTTTGTTTTGCACGTGGGTGTGTTCCATTTGGAATTCCATTTGGAATGCAGGCAGGAGATGTTAGAGCTATGGAGCTCTGACAGACCGCTTGTTGGGACTAGTAGAGATCTTTAGATGTTTCAGTCATGTATTTCTTCTGATAGTGGTATTCATGTATTTTGTTGGCGTAAGTTGTGTTGTATAATAGGATGGAATCATGTGTACATTTATCGTTTGGATTTTTCTTCACTGTATTTTATTTAAGATTTTTGTTGTACCTGGTTTTTGAGTTAGAAATTGTTGTGACCTGGGTTTATTTTATTTTTTTTTATATTCGGGTCGTGACAAAAACACCCAATGAACCCACCACTATCGTCCATGCCATATACTCCATTATCTGAGCCACCTTTGACTGTTGAGAGGAATGCAGTATTTGCATGCATCAGGATTTTTCCGTAGGGTAAATCATATGAGCGTGATGGACTCTTTCGAACTTTGGAGCCAAGTAAGCCCAAAAGGCCTTGGTGATAATATTTGACGGATCTATACCTATATTCCAATTTCAGGACATCCTCCTCTTAGGTGCCGTAGGACCCACCCCCTCGGCAAACCACTTGATGACCCGAGGTTTTACATTTGGAGAAGCAGTTAGTACTGATGCATCATTTCTTGTGGGCTTTGTTCGACAACGAGTTGAGAAAACAGTCAAGTTGATGAGCCTACTAGCTTAACTAAAATACCCACAATCTGAGTTGGCACTATTATGAGGATGTATGGGATTACCTAAACTTATCTATGATATCCGCACTTGCCAACCAACTTTTGTTCAGAAAGCATCAGTGTATTTTGATCACATCTTTGGGGCAACCCTTTAGGGTATCGTACTTTTCTGACGGTCCGATTTTTAGTAACCTGCAGTGGCGCATGATAAAGGACTTTTGTGTATCCTTCAATCAAAAAAGTTAGGTTTGTATGTTAATTTCCTTCTTGTGTCTGTAAATATTGATTATCAATGTAGACTAGTAACAAGCAAGGGTCGTATCCACCTCGAAGGGGAATTCTTAGCTCAAACACAATAGAAGACAATAACTAAAGAACACCAGATGAACCAAATGATAAATTGAGATTGATTCTACTTCCTACAGGCAATAAATAAATAAACTAATACTTAAACTAATAATAGAAGATGGATAGAGATGGAAAGAAAATCTTATAATGAATAGGGGAAGAGTTGGTTTCCACAAACTAAACAATGCAAACATACATGCCATTCATTCATGTTCAATCTATAACAATTAAATAGTCACCTCTCAGCTATTCCACTCAATTAAAACGGGATTCTCTTATATGTGCTATTGAATATGCTTCATTAATTAAACTGTCACCTCTCAGCTATTCAATTCAATTAACTCAATATATTAATTTATAAACAAACTGTCACCATTTGGGCCTAAGTTGTAGCTTGGATTAAGACCTTTAGATAGACATCTCATGGGCCCAAATCGGACTTCTGGATCATCATATAGAGCCTTTTTAAGATTGGACTTCAAGTAACGGGCTTTAATGGATCTTTTGACTTGTGGGCTGCATTATAACTTGGATTGAGCTGGGATTTGGACAACCCATCTTAGACATAAAGTCAAGTCCAGAGGACCAGTCCACAGAGTGCCCTCAGCAACTCTGCGGATGCAAATAATAATTCTTTTCCTTTGTGCAAATAACACTCTTTTAATGGTTTTTCTTGACTTTTGGCGGGCTTTAACACAATATTCATATTTTGGCTCATGAAACCTACACAAATGACAAGAAAGCACTAATCAATAGATATAACATAATAATATAAGCTAAGTGTTCTGCAAACAAGATGTTATTCGGGGGATAAATATACACTATTGAGGACTTATCAGCGCATAGCAACCATGTCGTTACGCCTTGGTAGTCTTTGCATTTATTGTGCTATAGATGTTAGTAAATTTTCCTTTGCAGCCTTGATACCATACTCAAGATCTCTATGACCACATATTCCGGGGGTGTGGTAGTACACACATGGATGATGCTTTTGATAGTGCAGTTGTTGAGGTACAACTTTATCGCCCTGATTTCGACCTTAGTATTCTAGACTCAAGTGCTACTGTAACGCTCCGGGATTTCGTCCTCGCTCATCCCGGTGCGTCGAGCACCATACCGCTCGCTAATGTCAATATTGTCTCCCTTTAGTCACTGCGGATATCCAGCAGTAGAGGGTTTTGGATCAGGGCCCACCAATGTGGTTTACCCCAAAAGGCCTTGACAGAGTAAGGTTAAGCTCTATATACTACCAATACAACCACTTCCTTGGCAATGTGGGACTAACACCAACTCATGGGTGTTACAATCTCACCACCTTAGAAATAGAGCCGTCCTCGGCTCTGTAGTACACTCAGTACAGTCCAAAAATCTCCGACGTTCCCTGCCAAGTGAGACAAATACCTGGCGCTCCCTAGGCCTTTCCAGCGTACTTCCCACCTGCAACAAGCGACCCGTCGTCGGCTCTGATATCAACTGTAACGCCCCGGGATTTCATCCTCGTTCATCCCGGTGCGTCGAGCACCATACCGCTCGCTAATGTCAATATTGTCCCCTTTTAGTCACTGCGGATATCCAACAGTATAGGGTTTTGGATCAGGGCCCACCCATGTGGTTTACTCCAAAAGGCCTTGACATTAGTTAGAGTATGGTTAAGCTCTATATGGTTGTTACAATCTCACCACCTTAGAAATAGAGCCGTCCTCGGCTCCGCAGTACACTCAGTACAGTCCCAAAATCTCCTACGTTCCCTGCTAAGTAAGACAAGTACCTGGCACTCCCTGGTCCTTTCCAGCGTACTTCCCACCTGCAACAAGTGACCCGTCGTCAGCTCTGATATTAACTGTAACGCCCCGGGATTTCGTCCTCGCTCATCCCGGTGCGTCGAGCACCATACCGCTCGCTAATGTCAATATTGTCCCCCTTTAGTCACTGCGGATATCCAGCAGTAGAGGGTTTTAGATCAGGGCCCACCCATGTGGTTTACCCCAAAAGGCCTTGACATTAGTTAGAGTATGGTTAAGCTCTATATACTACCAATACAACCACTTCCTTGGCAATGTGGGACTAACACCAACTCATGGGTGTTACAGTTTTTCTCTAATGTTTGTCGTGTCTCTGATATGGTGGTACTACCCACGAAGATGCTAACACCTTAACCTCAGCTGCAAAATGTCTGATAAGTCTTCAAAAGTGTATATTTATCCACCGAATAACACCTTGTTTGTCTAGCACTTAACTTATATTATCGTGTTATATCTATTGATTAGTGCTTTCTTGTCTATTGTGTAGGTTTTGTGAGCCGAAATGCGAATATTGTGTTAAAGCCCGCAAAAAGTCAAGAAAAACAAGCAAAAATGTGTTATTTGCACAAGAGAAAGAGAATTGATATTTGCACCCACAGATCTGCTGAGGGCACCCCACGGTCAGTTCAGTTGACTTGACTTTATGTCAAAGTGGGGCGGTATAAATCTCAGCCCAAACCGGGTCCTATTGCAGCCCACAAGTCAGAAATTCTATTTAGGGCTTTATTTAAAGTCCAAACTTAAAAAAGCTCTACATGGAGATCCAGAAGTCTGATTTGGGCCCATGAGCTATCAAACCGAAGGTCTTAGTCCAAGCTATAACTTAAGCCCAAGATAATTAGGTTTTGTTAAAGAACTAATGCCTTTAGAAGATCAACAACAGCAGCCACGAATTTGACATAATTTGGGAGTCTTTATATGCAAGTATTCTACTTTGTATTTTTTATATAAGAGAAGTAGTAGCTAAGGTTTAGGTAGTTTTTCATAGAGAGAGGAAAGTGAATATTTGTGAGAGAAAGTTTATCTTCTTCTTCTTTGTATCAAACTCAATTTATATCAATCAAATCAAATCAAATCACTTTACTTTATGATGTTTTGTTATTTATTTATTCCATGGTGTCATCATCAAGGATGAGTAGGTAAATCTCCTTAGGGGGATGGTTGAAGCACTCTAGATGATGCAAAAGCACCATGTTTGTTCTTATTGTTCATTGTGATTTAAAGTTCTTAATGCTTATTTACTTCTAATTCGCGATATGAGGTAAGTATGATTATATGCATGTTATTGTTATCCATGATGTTAAAATACTATTGTTAGGGTTTAGGGAGACCTAACTTTAATGGTTTTATTTATATTGATTAAAGGTGTGTAGTGAAATAGCTGAGAGGTGATTATTACATATCTAAAGTTGATATCTTTTATTGGAACCCTTTTGTAATTAAGTCAAATAGCTGAGTGGTGATGATTTAGTTATGAATAATATGTCGAGTTAATTAAATTGAATAGCTGTGAGATGACGGTTTGATTAATAAGACATATTCAATAGCATGCATAAGAGAATCTCGTTTTAATTGAGTGGAATAGTTAAGAGGTGAATACTCGATTATTATAGGTATTAATGATTAGTTGGAATAACGGAGAGGTGACTAATTAATTATTATAGATTGAACATGAAGGAACAACATGTTAGGTTTGCATGATTTATTTTTGGATACCTATTCTTCCCCCTTTGTCATCATATATCTTCTTTACATCTCTACCATATTCTTAAGTTAGGGTTTACTTATTATTATTGCCATATTCTCAAATCTTGTTTGTTGATTACCTTGGTGTTTCTTAACCATTGTCTACTTTAATATCCAATTTATACAGGCACAAAAAGGAACTTCAAGTTAAAAATATAATCTTTTGATCAGAGGTTAGAGATTAACAACTTTGGCCTCTATTAATGTCCATCTGCAACTTTTTGCAAACAACGCCTATATTTTGGTTACGAGATTGTTGTGCTGGTGATGAGAATGAGGACCTTGTACCAACTGTAAGAGATGAAATATACCACCTGGCTCATTCCAAACTGTTAGGGCATGCATGATTTGTTTCTTGCAGACTCTTTCGGGTGCCCAATCGTCGATCAACGCGATTTTGTGGTTCAAACACTCACAAAGTGCAACAAGGAAACATAAGAAGTCGAACCCATGCTGCTATAGACCCCACATCTGGTGTGATTCCATACAATATATACCCCTTTCAATGCATACGAGAATGCTACACGACATGGTCGTGGGACGTTCTTCATTGTGCGAAAAGGTGTGTGAAAAATGTAATCCAAAAGTACCTCAGCTAGGGACCAAGGGCCACTAGGATGGCTAGAATCGACAATAGTAGCTCCAAGTTATGTGGGTGTGTTAACTCGGGCCACGCTAATGGATGAGGGATACCTAAAATCACACTTTCAAGCTTTTCATTTTTAATTTCAACTTGGGCAATGAAATAACCGTGCGATCCAGGTGATGACAATCCTTGTTTTTTGCATGGACACTAAAACAGTAACCATATATCTATTGCCCCACCAATCTCAATGAGTTGTCCAGTGATACAAATAAATACGAATCCTCCTTGGTTGCCTCACGTACCTTGCATTTGTTCTTTTTATCATACAAATATTTGTCCTTCATGTGAAAAAGTAAGTAGGATGATGGATATCTATTCCCACCATGTGCACTCATCAAAACGACAAAATGGACGATTGACATTGGCCTATGCATTTCGAGCCTCAACCATTTTTTTCCTGGTCTGGCTCGGGTAGTTCAGTTGGCTCGTCTGGCTCAATTGGTTTAGCTCGAATGGTTTAGTTGGTCTGGCTCGACTCAGCTCGGCTTGGCCAAGCCCTATTTACGCAGTAGAGAGAAAGGAGACCGAGATTTGATGAGGGAGAGATTCCTGAAGAAATGAAAAGGGGGGGGGGGGGAATTAGAAAGAGAAAGATATATAGAGAGAAGAAGAAGAAGAAGGTTTGGAGTGGACGAAATTGTTTTTAACGAGATCAGTAACACAAATATGCACCTAGGTCGGACCCCCGACTTCTAGTATTATCGTCCAGAGGTATTACCAACTGAGCTGAGGTAGCATCTGCAATGTACCGACAGTTTGTCACTTCCTTTTGGGGTAATTGGACTGTAGTGGTTGTAGATTGAACCATAGAGGGATGGTTTTAAAATGTTCCATAAATTTTTTTTGTGGTAAAGATAACATTTCATTTTGGATGACCATGTCCAATCGGATACCCGACAATATAATTAATTTACAAGTAATGATAATTGATACATTAATGCTTTCAAATTAATGACAATAATAGAACATGAGTGTTGTATGTACAACTTGCAAGCAAGTAGAGCCAAGCCAATCAACCCTAATATTCCTTATTTTGCAGATGATCTCATATTTAATTTATTTGATACAAAAAATGTACAAATGTATCCCTCTCAACTATAATGTATCACTCTCACTTTCGAGAGAGATCATGGGATTAAAAGTCAAAACTCCTCAATAGTTGATTGTTAGTATTATTACTTCACATAATTAAAAAGGATAGGAGTTCTTTCATTAGCAACGTAATAACTGCTGGTTCAACGAATATGCATTTAAGAGAATCAGATTCCGTATTATATAGGGCAACACAGTTTATACCTTCGTGTAATTCCTCAATTTATCAATAAATTTTTTATATTTTGTAATAAAAATAAAATAACCTATATAAGTATTCATAATTTGGCTTAATCTTTGGCCAATTATAAAGGTGGCACCGACTCCAAACACTAAAAGAAAAGTCTGAAATCACCATCAATCAATTTTAGACTGTATTGTAGGTTTATTATGTGCAACACACGCACAGGTCACGGACTTTCAGATACTCATACTTAAACAAAAGCACGCCCATTACTTAATTATGCTTCTGATTGCAGGTATATAATCACATTTTAAATTTAATTTTGGATTTGAATTATGTATTGAGGTTAGTTTGGATTAATGGATTTCAGTTATTTATTGTCTATTATCATATGATCACCATGTTACGAGATACAAAAATCTTAAACAGTGGACTCGAATATGTAGTTTTAATCATTCAAAACTGAATGGATGCAAACAAATCTAGGGTTGTTAAGCACGTTATGCCATTCCTAATAATATAGATGATTTTGTTTAATTAATTATTAAAATTTTAAATAAATTTTTTTTACTTACCAAATACCAAGGGCCAAATTGTTGGCAATAATATTGTCCCATAATGACACTACAATTTTCTCCTTACTGAGTATAAAATAACACCCTTCAATTTGCTAAACATGTTCTTAATCTTACTTCTTAGACTCTAGTTAAGTCAAGCTTAGCTAGAGTAAACAGGGCCTAAGACCAATAGATATATATCTACTATGTCTAGTGTGAATCTTTTACGAACAGATGACTATGATTATGAAACAGACAAACGTTTTGGAGAGTTTTAAATTAAGGGGTACCCTTGCAGTTGCAGGCCACCAGATGGCACACTGTTCATGCTTTGCCTCAGCCTATGTAGTAGTATATATATATTGCCTGGCCTGCCACTTGAGCAGGCCAATGCCAACTCCATATATGTTTGATTTATTTGTTACATTGCCTAGCCCTGGCCTGCCACTTGAACTGGCCGACTCCAATCTTCATTTCTTTGTTGAATGTGTTGATTGAGTACTTTGTTTGTTACCAAAAAAAAAAAAAGTGCTTTTTTTGTTGATCGAGTACTTTATTCCAATATTTCATCTCTACATCTGGTGTGGCATTTGTTTTTTTTTTTTTTTTAATATACAGTATACATCTTGTCAGAGGTTGTAGTTTATAACTGAGGCCTGAGCGCCTGGCCTTCCACTTAAGTAGGCTAGATCCAATGCCAATGAATAAGGCCCAAAGGTTTTTGGTGTCTCTCCTGGCCCAATATCTACACCCATGTCATGTGGAAGTGTGGAAACTGGAAAGTGGAAACCGAGCTCAGTTGCCTACTTACCTTAGTCCCATTAGTAGATCGTTCAGTACTTCATGAGTATATATAAAACCCAAAACCTCAACAAAACAAAGCTCACTTCCATTCTTTTTTCTCTTTCCTAGGTTTAGCAAAAGGGCTGCCCCTCTTGTGTGTTGGCTCACTCTCAGGGTATGTGTAATTTGTATATATCTTCTGCGTGTTCGTTCTGTTTCTAAACAAACCCTAATTCATAAGATCTTCAATTCTATTTGGTAAAATAATTTTATATTAATATTTTGGGTGGATGATTTTTAAATATTTTAGATTTTTCTTTTTTAGGGTTTTATTTGGCTTGTAAAATTTCTCAATGTTATGATTTTGAGGGGTATGACAACATCTAAAAAATATGTTGTCTTTACATTCAAGCTATGGTTGGAGTGTATGCAGTCAATAGCTCTGTGCCTGCCTAGTCTTCAGCCCTTTATGAATTGTTCTTTACCTGTGCATTGATATATGATAGGCATAGATTGAGCTGAGGTTCATGCTTAGTTCCTGTTTGGACACTTGCGTCAAAAACTTGGTGTTTCACTTAATGTTATTAGAAACAAGGGTTTTTGATAGTGAAGAAAACAATTAAACCCTTTTTATTAGTCTTAATCAATTTTTTGTGTGTGTGCTACAAATGCTTATTATTAAGGTTTGTTGATTTGCTAATAATTAGCCATTGATTAGAAGCCAAAGAAACTTAATAGTTTCATGGATAGTTAATAATTTTCAGATAACAAGTCCCATAATGATTGGTTCTGTAGATGCTTACTGTCTCATTGGTGGTGTCCACTGTGTGCTCTTATATATGCTTACCCGTTTTTTGAGTAGTTAATTTATTGAAATTCACTTCTATTTGTTTCTGTTTGCAGATTTCTAGTGAAATGTCTCGTGTTTACGTTGGAAATTTAGATCCACGAGTTACTGATCGAGAGCTTGAAGATGAATTTCGTACATTTGGAGTCTTGCGAAGGTAGGTCGTTTAAGCAATTATCCTTAGGCGTATGCATCTCAGTGTCCATTGTTAATGTGTGCATGAAGGTTAAACAAGCATGTTTTCATTAACAATGTCAGTGCTTTAAGCATTTGGCGTTTGAATTTTGAACTCAGGTCAGGAGGTGAACTGACAATAAATTAATTTGCTTTTGTTAATTTGCTTATGATAGGAAAAATCCTTATGAAAGAAATAGTTTAAAAAGCTTACATTGTTAGTTTATTACATCAAAGTCTTTAAATTTTCATTAATGGATATTTTGGTACAAAACTTTGACAAGACTTTAATATCATAAGGTGAACTCAATGATGGCTTTCAGCCAATATACCACAAGTGTTCCTAGCGTTATGTTAAGACTTCTTGTTTTAAAACTTTTTAACTTGTATAATTGCCAAGATCATACATTTGTCTATACAAGGCTAATTTCAAAATGCACATTGACAAAATATGGTACTTTTGCTTCGATGCTTTTCTAGATCACATTCACACTCAGTTACTCACTAATTGAGTAAACAATTCATGGAAAAATATACTGTTCTTTAGAGCTTGAAGACGTCGCCTCGCATTACAGAATTTGAGGCAGGCTGTTTAGGTGCATAACACTATGAGGGTGTATATCCATATGAAAATATGTGATGACCTAAACTGAGCTGTGGGATTTTTCGCAGACGTAGACTATTTAAATGTTCCTCTTGAAGATGAATGTGATCCTTAATACTCCTGATATTGGCCTCGGGACTTGTGCTCAGTTTATAGAATTGTGGAAGACCATTCATTGGGGATAAACCATATTTTCTACTACATTTCCTGCTATGGAAAAGTGAACTCTTGTTAAAAGTTGATCAGATTTGCAATCATTAGGTTATTGAGTGCAAAGAGTTATAGACTACAGTGTATATTGTTATCAGAAAGTGAGCTTGGCTGGGAAAATTAGTCTAAAGTCTTTTGTTTTTTCTGATGTTTCTTTCGTTGTCCAGAAATGTCTTCGTATGATAATGTTCCATATTAATGTTTAATTTCATCTGTGATTTTTTAAATGAATATAATGATGAGATACTGAGATATGTATCTAAGGCACGTACACTAGCACTTTTACATTTTAGTTCTATTCGATTAGAGCTCCATAGGGTAAATTGGAGGCATGTCACCATGTAATGATGTGCTGGGAAAGACGGGTCTGTTTGCATCAGTTATTGATATGGGGATACTATTATGAATCCTTGCCCCATCCCTATCAGAGTGCTCCTTGTAATATTATCCTCCAATTCAACCCGTACAACACGTCTCAGATTCCAAGATATTTTTGCCTAAGGTCTCACAAATCTTCATTGACGAAAAATTACAACTGCAACTTACATTAACCCTGCTAGACTTGTCTAACTAGGAGTTTGATAATCTTTGTTCCCTACACATATTCATAGCAAATATTCGGCCCTTTCTAATTTTGGACCAAAGGTTTACATTTTCACCCACATTATGTTCAGTTGCTTGAAGATTTTAAATATTGCTTAACGTGCTTCTCGTTTATGATGACAGTGTCTGGGTTGCACGAAGACCACCAGGTTATGCTTTTATAGACTTTGATGATCGTAGGGATGCGATGGATGCAATTCGTGAACTGGATGGTATGTTGCGAAGTCGCTTTTATTCAGCTTTCATTTGTAGTGTAGAATGCAGAATACATTTACAGAACTGCTGTAGGAAAGTCTTGGAAAGTTTATATTTTAAATTTATTATGGATATCTATTTATCGATTCATTTTCTCTGGGTGTGAGTGGTGTGTTGTTTGAGACGCAATGTCATTATGTACAATAGGAGTTTCTTTGTGTTGAGATTCTTAATGTTATTCGGAGTTGTTTTGAGTTTTGACACATTTTTAGTTGCACTATTACAGGATCTTGAGAGAAAACGCTGTATTGGTGTTTCAGAGTAGTAATGCCTAAATCAATATTTAATAGATGCCAGTTGTAATGTAGCAATTTCTAAGCGGAAAATTTGTTAGCATATCTGTTTCTAACTCAGTGTTAAACCCAATAACCTAATATTTGTTGAGGAATCCAGTAATTATGGTCCGGTGCAATTTCTAATTACAATAGCAGAGATTGGCTGAATAGTACTAATTGTTTAACAATATCCACCCTTTGTATGGAAAAAATGTGGGTCTGTTTCTCGTACTGCCACCGGGCTACAACCTATACATTTAGACACTTTATATTCGTGTTGGTTAATGTTAAATAATCTTGTTTTACTTGAACCACAATCAGTCACGCAATTTTGCAGTAATTTTGGTTAGTGTCACTTATTGATGTATAGTTTTTATAAGAAGCCATCTGTTATGGTTTACCCTTTTTTAATTGTGTAAATATCTACATCTTTTGTCTGATGTAATCTAATAGGAAAAAATGGCTGGAGAGTCGAACTCTCACACAACTCTAGAGATGGCCGTGGTGGTGGTCGTGATGGTGGCGGCCGTCGTGATGTTGGCGGCCGTGGTGGGGGACGTGGTCGTTCTGGCGGTTCTGATTTGAAGTGTTATGAATGTGGTGAGCCTGGTCATTTTGCTCGAGAATGCCGCTTGCGTGTTGGTTCTGGAAGAAATCGCAGCCGCAGCCCTAGATACCGCAGGAGTCCAAGTTATGGTAGAAGGTAAGGCCACTAATTAGTAATTATTCCGTTTCTTGAATTTTGCAATCTTAACTCCTCATCGCTGCTTCAGTATCTGATCATTATCGCATAATCTGGAGTGTGGAGGTTGTCAATACTTGTTTTTTCCTCTTGTTGAAATTGATTTAGGCTGAATTCTTTTGATTCTGACTTGACGATGTACCTTGAACTATATATTTTCTTTTGAATAAGTTGAGAGGTTAACTCCTCGCAGCTGAGTCAAATCGTATTCCTTCACCTGGTTTGATGCTGGCTGCAAGTGAGCCTTTAAATCCTTTAGTAATTTTCAGGGATGTCCTTACAAGAACACTTTCTTTAGTGAAATTGGATTGGATTTTGAAGCAAGATCAAACCTTATCTCCGAATAATCTGCCGCTGTTTATATATATTGTTTTGGTACAGGAGCTACAGCCCTCGTGGGCGTTCTCCCAGAGCCCGTAGCATTTCTCCTCCTCGTGGACGTAGCTATAGCAGATCACCTCCATATCGCCGTGGACGCGAGGAATCACCTTATGCCAACGGGTAAGATTTCTATACCACCTGCATAAAAGCATTATTTTGGATTGTTTCAGAGATTAGAGTTTTTTAAATTGAAATTTTTTTCGGCGGTCTGAGTAGTGACCATTCAGTGGCATGTGTGATATAGGGCAGATCCTTATTACCAGTAGATTGCAATTTAGCTTTTTCAGTATACTCGAACCTTTCTGATTGCTTCAACAGTTTAGCCTAGACTAATCATGGACAACCATACGCATGAAATAAATTTTTAACAAATGATTTACTTTTATTAAGTTGCCATGAGAAAATTACACAAAGTTGGGGGATACACGTGCTACACATTGTGCAACGAGTCCTTTCTGAATAGCAACAATATTGATGGATCCTGAATTTTCTGAATAGCCTTTGCTATGGATCTGCAAACTAAGATGCAGTTGATGGTGCATCACTGCATCATGGTCCATCTGATGATATATTTATCAGTTTAGAACCTTCTTTGATATATTTTGAATTTGTACTTGTTTAAATTCTTATCTAACATAAGCAACATCATGTTAATGAATTTCTGTGCAGAAATGCTGTCAGAGATCGTCGCCGAAGCAGGAGTTGATTGCTGAATAGACTAGGTTATCGTCTCTCAACTGTATTGTTAATTAGCGTGCATTAGAAGTGTTAAGACTGTCAGCACTTGGGCTGCTTTGAGACTGTTTTAAATGGGCGAGGCCCTCAGGATTGACTTCTCAGACTTGGATAAGTTTCTTTCCTTCTTTGCTACTTGTTTAGCTTAATATGGTAGTTTTAATTTCCTTATATATTTCAATATTTGTTGTATGATGTTATATACACTAAGCAGTCTAAGGCCAATTTTGGAAGGTAAAATATGTTAGATACCTTTTCTGTTAATTAGGCATTTGAATGACACTGAGACGAATACCTTTTCTTTTTGTGTGTTGAGGAGGTGTGCTCCCTGCATAAACGGCATTGCTAGAGGGTCCATGTTGCTTCTTCACACCTTGGTACTTCTACACCCTCGTGGTTTCATCCTCCATTTGCTCCACACCTTTATGATCTTCAATTTGTTTGTTGTGGACCCTGCCTACTTCCCTAGATGCTTCTCTGCATGATTGATTCTCTCCATCCGTGCCCCTAGATGCTTTTCTGCATGATTGATTTTCTCCATCAGTGAAAGCGCCGCCCTCTTTCTTCTAATGGAAATTTCTTAATTTAACTTTAGAGGGTTGAGGAGCTGCTTCGAGTTCTTCAGGCAGGTATTTCAATCTATTTCAAAGAAATTTTCGAAATAATGATATCTTAAAAATTTGGGATGAGATTTTGTGATTTTGGTAGTTTACTAGGGATAGGAAAACTCTTTATGAAGACATGTTTTGAAAAAAGAATTACATTTTTGGATTGACGTTTTTTACTCATTACTACAAAGTTTTGAGAAAACTTTACATGATGAGGTGAACCAAATGGTAGATTCTAACCCTTGATCTTAGATATATCACAAGCATGCACAAAAACAAGATCACACATTCACAAGATCACATTTGCACTCACCAATTGAGTTTATGTCTGTACTGTTCTAAATTGATGCTTGAAATCGTTCCTCACATCAAAGAATTTTGTGATTGGTTTGAGCCGTGGGATTTCCCACAATCATACAGCACTCAAGTGTTACTTCCCAAGACGAGCGTGATCTGCCATATCCTACTACGCACGTCAGACTTCTAGATGGAGCCAAGACAATCAAGGTGTACTTTGTGTCGTTGGGGATAAACCATCTATGTATGACATTTTCTCTAAATGGAAAAGTGAAGTTAAAGAGCTAGTGTATATATCTCACCATATGATAATAAAAAAAAATGATAAATGTAGTGATGAATCTCCCTACTAGCAGGGAAGAATTGGGAGGTGGAACTTTTATGCTCACTTGAGTTGAATGTACCATTGCTTTAACAGCTTAACTTGAGTTTTTCTGCTAGAACATTTAAAAGGTCCATGTTACCATTTGGAGTGTGTAATTGTGTTAGTCATCAAGCTTGTTTTATTTTTCCAGTGAGTTGTAGTAAATCACATTCCCATCAATCCCATGTTATCCTTATAGGTGGTGATGCACATAATGTATATCAACATGGCTGGAAGGAACACAACATTTTGTGCTTCTAGTTGCAAGATTACTCATGCTAGCACTGCTATGGTTGCTTTGTCCACTTTCTTTCCCATTCAAGCTTTGTGATAGTAGCTGATTAGCAGATTTTGTTGCATCATTGTTGAGAGCATTACAACTACCAAGCTCTGCGAATGAGCCTGTGGCATGGTAGCACCCCTCTCACAAAGTGGAGAGGTGGTGGGTTCGAAACACATCAACAGCAGATTGTTGATATAAGTTTCCGCACGTAATTTAAAAGGGGTAGGGGTCGCCTCAACCTCGTTTACCACCCCCCCCAAAAAAAAAAAATACCAAGCTCTGGGGTTTCCCTGTATTTTTTTTTTTTTGTTTTTAAATGCTAGCAAGTTAAATAGTTTGTTGATCAAAGTTAGGGAGAAGAGTTGATGATGTTTTGTTCTGTTATAGGGAGAAGACATTGAAAACTTTAAAGTGAGTATGTGACCTTAAGGCTGTCCTGCAAGACATTCTGGGCTAGATTGCTGATGAATGTAACTTAATCCTCAAATGTTCACTTTTAAACCGAAAAATACATGACAAATCAATATCTTTACCCCTCAACTTAATAGCAAGTTTGTTATTCCATCAATAAAACAAATTTCTTATTGTTAAAAGTACTGTAGTTGAGGACTAGATTTCAATATTTTGCTTTAGTGGGGAACAAGAACCACAATCTCATTATTGTAAATATGATTGTATTGATGCTAATTGCAAAAATATGATTGTATATTTGTATTGTTGCTGGCCAACAAAAAGTACTACAATATAAATTATATCAAAAAAAAATCTAATCTTTATTAATTTTGTGCTATCCACATATGAATGCATCAAGTAGGAGCTGCAATCTTTCAAGTGGTGAATTTTAAAGGCCTCATCATTGCATTGTCTTCATGATCCAATATCTGCGCATATTCAAAAGAGCAAATGAGCATGTCTGTCACTGAAACATTAATCAATAAGCACAATAACAAAATATGATACTTACATGGCAATGGTAGACGTAGCCAGGCTCTGCTGTAACATTGAAAGGATACGATGTGTTGGAATGTATGAAGGAAAATTGAACTAGGATCTTAGTTATGCATCCAGGTGTCATCTTGTACACATTCTTCCACCCTGTTTCATGAGTCGACACCATAATCTTTCTGCCAGTTGCGTATTTGTCTATGTTGCACTTGATTGCGTCATTCATCTTATTCATGCATGCTTTAAACTCTTCGACATTGACTAGCTCCCTCTGCTCTAGTGCTACAAACATTCCTAAGTGAATATGCAGGGGATGATTATCCTCAGTTAGGTTAATCACATTCCAAATTTCACTGGTGCCAGCTTTGGGTATCTCTGTCGCAGGTTCATCATAGGATTTCCCGTTCAAGTATAGATGAGTTGGCTCATCTGTACTACTCGTGTACTCGTACATTGCAATGTATCGAGTCTTTGCAGCTGTTGAGATATCCGGTAATGGATACCTCATTAGTCTTGCAGGGACACGCGATGTGTCCACCACATTTTCTGGCTTCACAATAAACTTCATTACTTTGTCATTCACTTCATCAACAGGATCACCAGTGGGGAACGGATAGGCTGCATCATTAGCTAAGATGACTTCATTGGAATCAGATGTAGAGAAGTCCACAATCACATCAGCAAACTCCGATGGGGCGAGCAGGAGTTTTCTGCTGACCTCAGGGTGTGCCAAATAAGCAGAATCGGATCCTACATGGATAAACCGCATGCCGTTGGTGAAATAAAATCGAAAGAATCTGGCATTGCTTGCATTGAGGATCCGGAAACGGTATTTCCTGCGACGTACTGTCAACTTAGGCCAAGCTTTGCCATTCACTATAATTGCATCTCCAAAATACTCTGGTTGCCATTGTGGGTGTATGGAGGGATTATTTCCAGTTCCATTCATGTATATCGATCCATCCATGCGAAAGCTTCGATCAAACACAACCAATGGACGATCGAACTCATGACCATGAGGAAGTCCAAGTGGAGCCTCAACATTAGGATCACGAATTATATAGGTCCCAATCAGACCAGCTAAGAGATTAACCCTGGTCAATCCCATGGCGTGATCGTGGTACCATAGATTGCCAGGATGCTGGACATTGTGGTAGTGATACTTTCTTTTGGTCCAACTAGGCCCTCTTTCTTTAAATTCAGCAGTAAACCATGAATAAGAATGACCATCACTCTCTGGCTCATCGATGCCACCATGAAGATGGACCACAGTAGGAATACCCTTACCAGTGACAGGTATAGCAGTTGGGATAGTTGGGTCCCATGGTAAGATGTGCTTAGCAGGGAGGTGGTTTCGCCATGTCACGTAGGTATCTACACCATGAAGTGCTTCTATTGTGGGACCTGGAACGGTTGCCATTTTCTTGGAAGCACCATATGCAAATACTTGTGAAGGTGGCAGATCTCGGTGGAATTTCTGCAAAATATATATCATCATCAGCAACCAGCATCAAACTTATAATATATACTTCATCAGTGATAGTAATATTATACTTACCCAATGAAATATAAGAATATTTCTACTACAATCCCATGGAAAACCAAGCCCTAATCAAATTCTACAGAGACAGTGATGGACCACTTGAGGATAATGAGACTCTAAACTGATGTGAAAAGTGATTGGATTCTTCAAAGACTAGACTCAAAGCATTCAACAAAACAACAAGGAATGAAGAATGAAAGAAAGCAAGTATTAAAGTCACTTTGTTGTGTGGGACCAAAAAGAAACTATGGAGTATGGACTATACTCTATAGAGTATAGAGTATGATGGTCTTAGCTGTTGGATGGATGGATCACCTGTACTTAGGGCGGGCGATTACTTCTAACTTGAACTTGGTGTATTGGTCTGGTTTCAGAGATTCCCATGTCCAGTCCATGTTACAAAATAATTCTGTCTTTTAGCAAAGTTGAGCAGATATACTTTGGGTGGACTAAATTAATTGGTGCTTATATATACAATATTATTGTCCATAAGAAAGAACAAAAAATGACTTGGGTGGTGAACTAGTTTATTTACATGACTACATTAATTATAAGTTTATCATATATGGCCTATATAGAAATTTCAATAATTTACTTTCTTTTCCTATATACTCAGGCATGGAAGAAAGAAACTGTTGTTATTCATTTCATACACAGTGTTTTTACATAATACTTATGTTTCTTTTTGTGTGTCATTTTTAATATATATTTTAAGCTCTTTGTGTGGTTTGTTCAATAAGAACACACTTCAACTCCAGTTTCATGAACTTCTTATTGCTTAGAAATAATAATAATAATAATAAAAACAATACTCCCGTCCTCATAAAATTAACACACACAAAGACACAAAGTTCCCAACCATTGTAACTGAACCAGCACACAAGCTTAGGATATATCAAGTTTAATAAAGAAAGAAACAGAGAAAAACATATACTATTAAACTAATAAATTAAGAGCAAATAGTAAAGGTCTCACCCATCTTTTGTGGTACATGCCAATCTTGAGTGACTTGGGCAAGTTGACACCATCGTTGGTATTGTAACCTTGGATTCTAGGCATGTCTGGAAGTTCATCTACAAACATAGTAAGCTTTGATGGACTGAGAAGTGCTGAGCCATCTGCCAACCTAGTGTTTTCTGTGAAGAATAATGAAACTAAGAGAAACAAAAGCACCCCCATGTTCATCACAAACCTAAACTCCATCTTCTTTACTGAGCAACAAGCAGAAGAGAAAGAAGAAGAATATATATAAGAAAATGTTGAGGTACTAAAACTGAGGAGGAAATATATATATGGGGTATACATTCCTAGCTACAGAAAAAAATAAAGAAGGGGAGAAGGAAACAAGCTAGTTAGGGGGTAATGGAGTTGTTTGGTGAGAAAGAAAGAAGGTATTGTTTTCATCAGTGGGGATCCGATGTTTCCAAAAGGCAAAGAAAAAAGTTAGATATTCTATGAACAGGCGTGGTTACCTGCCCTTGCTATTATCTATTTATGTTTGTTTGTTTTCTTTAAAATGGAATTCCACTTCTTGACTTTTTGTCAACCTTAAGAACCATGCATTTCTAGAGTGCTTAGCCACCACACATATGTGTTACTGTTATGTAATTTGGATATCGATCTCTAGGATTTTGAGAGATCATTTAGCTTCTTGTATGTTGGACTGATTGATTGATTGATTCATTCATTATATTTTTTCTTTTTCTCTTAATACTACAAATATCTATATGCCCCCTATCTCTTTATGCATGTGAAAGTATTTCTTGTATGGTGGGTTGATTGATTGATATTTTCCTTTACAACGGGATCACCCTTCACAGATTTTAGATGCATCAAGAAAGCCATATGAGGAGTATAATTACTTTATAGTTTAGATCACCGTAAGTAGAAATTTGGTGGCTGTGTTCACTCACCTGCCTTTCCAGAACTTTTGTGCATCAAAGGGTGAGAGGGTATTTAATTTGCTTTTTTCCTTTAAATTATGTAACATGTTTGTAGGGCCTGATTTAATTCTTGGTCCTTTGAATCGCTATTTGTAATGCCACATGGTATGGTCGGACTTAGGGCCTGTGTTTGGTTAGGTGGAATTCAGATTCCACGGAAAATGTGATTAACACCCTATAATGACAAAAGTGGAAAACAGATTTCGGCAAATTCTGGTGTAGGTTAAGAGGGTGATTTAGGTTTTGGTCACCACTTTTTAGTATAAATTAGGTTTTGGAGCCGGTTTTTATCTTTATTAGGGTTTAGAGCTGAACCGACAATTGACCCAAGTAATTGTTTATAATGGCCAAAATACCCCTGATCAAAACTATATTAGGGTTAGTGATCACGTGCAGATCACGTGAGTTTCAGGGGTAAAATTAGGTATTTTGAAAATATTTTCGGTTCAACCGGGTTTTTTTAGTTGTTGGTTCGAAAATGAGCTCTAAACCCTAATAAAGATAAAAACCGGCTCCAAAACCTAATTTATACTAAAAAGTGGTGACCAAAACCTAAATCACCCAGGTTAAAGATGATGGAATACAGTTTCCTTAAATTTAAAAGGAAAACCAGTTTCCTTTTTGGTTCAGACAAATTTGTCAAGTAATTATCTTCGTTGAGATTTTTTTCTATCTTTGACTCTCTTTCTCCCTCTTTTGATTGCGCTCTTTGTTCTCTTTTCTTTTCTCTGCCAATAGTACCCTCTGTTTTCCCGGAATCCAAATGCCGGGAACCAAACACAACCAGGATGTATTGTTCTCTTGACTTTGATATTTAAAGACACTTACTACCATAGTCGGCCTAAAATTATGAATGGTTTACATAGTTGGTGATAGAGTAGACTAATGTTAATAGTTTTGATTAAAATTAATTATGAATGGTAATGATGATGCAGGGTTGAATTTCAAGTGATCGAGAAAAACTTGGTTGTAATGAATTGATACGATAACAAACGTTAGTGTTATATTTGAAATGCATTTTCACAATTGAAATTTTTTACAAACGTTGTTGTCAATTTTGATAATTTAACTCCCATCTAAAGGCTGAAACCCCACCACCCAAAGGTTGAAACCCACCACCAAAAGATTGTAGTTTACTACCCAAAACTCTAAATCCACCACCACTAAGGTTAAGAGGAACCACCTAAAGCTTCAAATCTATAATTATAAGGTAATCAATAGTTAGATATCATTCAACACCAATTCAATGGTTTGTAGAAGGTGGGAAAATATTTTAGTTATTTTCTCGCTCAAGTGAGAAAATTATCCCCTTTTCTCACCATTTTGGAATTCTAGAGGGGCTAAGAAAATGATTTCCCACTATATATATATGAGAAAATAACTATACGGTGGGAAAATACGATTTTCTTTTGTCATTATTTAAATTGACGATCAAACATATGAATAGTGCACATTTTCCTCTGGTCCACTGAGAAAAGACATAATTTTCTCATTAAATTGAAAAAATGCTTCCAATCAAATGCACCCGTAGTGCTTAATTTGTTTAGATTGATGTTTTTGCATAAACCAAACATACCTTATTTAGGTTGTTAGAGAAACCGCACTACTAGAAAAAGGACATAGCATAACGGTTTTGAAATTAAATTCATGACAGTTAGAGTAGAAAATATCAACATGTATGATTTCCTGACGATTCTAAAAACAAATTATCAACGGGTTTAATTTAGAATATATTTGGATGTGAGTTATAGAAAAACCGTCATCGTGGTATTAGAAACATATGATAGTTTTCTTAAAATAGTCATTATGTACTACTGCTTTCCTTGACGATCTTGTAAAAGGTAATTATGTTGATGTTTCCATTAAAATTTATTATAGTTGTCTTAACCTAATAATTAACTTAACTTAATTACAAAAGTGTCAAGAGTAGCCAAAAATAAAAAGATTTTCTTTCTAATAAGCCCGCGTACAATATTTGGTTTTCCACTCTTACCACTACTCCCACTCTCCTAGTTTAGCACGAAATTGAACTTATTTAAGGTTTCTTCTTTTTTCATTATTTTTCAGTTTGAAGAAGAAGTTTCAGTATTTAACACCCTTCAAAAACGATCATCGATTATTGTTTTGGATGGCGTTTGTATTCCCAGGTGTGAACTAATTCTTCTTATTTTTTATTGTAATTACTTTGTAGTTGAAATTTTAGGTTTCTCTTCCTCTTTAAACTTTGTAAATGAAACCATTGGTTCATTCTTTTTTTCTAGTAGCGCGCTAATGTTTAATCTGTTTAAAAATAATGAGATAACCAGGGTTTAGTTTGTCTAGAGAGTATTGCGAGGCAGAAAATTTTGTAATCTTCATATTTATTCAAGAAAGAAGATAGGTTTTGCGGAATCTTGTGTTTTGTTCATCTTTATTTACTGTTATTATTTTATTGTACATTTGATAATATTTTTACCTAGTAATTTGTATCAAGTTGGTATCAAGAGAAAAGTTCGAATCCCTAGAGGAGTTTTTGTGGTTTATGGTCTTAACTCGTTTGTTGTACAAAAAATTAGGTAAGGTTCTTATGTCCAGTAAAACCTCTCCATAGGAATACTCTATATAGGAATAACCTCTACATAGTTATAAAAAAATTTGGTCCCAACTTGGGCCACTTATGAATAGGAATAACTTTTATATTGTAATAAGTTATAATTTTCCTTGGTCCCATCTACAGAAATTTGCCTCTATATAGTAATAATTAATTATGTATTAACAAAAAATCTATTATATAGAGAGAATTTTTATAGAAAATTTAAAATTTTAGACTTTTAATATGACTTTTCATATTTCTAACCCTTCCCAACACTAAATTAGTAAATGCACACTATATTTTGAAACTATAATAGCTTTTGAAACTATATTATTGTTGAATTTATACAATAATTTTTGTAGGATCAACTCTATTAAGTTATAACCTCTTTATACTAATAATTGTTTTTGGTCCCAAGAGTATCACTATAGAGAGGTTTTACTGTATATAACAAGAACCCTACATGATTTATTTTGAATCTCTTTGAATATAAATAATATACATGAATCATTGATCTTAATATGTTGTATCTTCACAATGATTGAATCGGCTTCACTTCTTGAATTCCCTAGTGAGATGAACCACAAAACACTTTGACTATTTTGTGAAAAACACAAGAAAACACTTTGAGAAAAACTAATGGTCTTTCTCTCAAAGAGCTTGGCATCTTTTATAGAGAAAAATAATTACCCACATTGGATTATGTTAGCCGAATTCTAGTGTGAATGGTGGGACCACTAGCTATTTCTAATGTTGGAATTTTTTGGATGCAGGGAAATTTTTGGTTCAGGAACGTACGTACGCAGTTAGGACGTTTGTACGTTCCATTCGACAGATGTTGGTTTTGTGGCTGAACGTACGAACGTCAATTCGACGTACGTACGTCCTATCTTGGTTTTGTGTATATGGGCCTGTTTAAGCCCATTTCGTGTGTGTTTGTATGGCTATGTTATAAAGCCAATTGAGAAGGTTGGAAAACCTAATCTTCATGTGAGAGAGAGATTGTGAGAAGCCATTGGTGACTTTGAGAGAACTCTTGTGAGGAAGAACACTTTGGTTTCTTCGAGAGGGCTTGTATAATCGTCTCTATTTGGAAGATTGTTGTTTTGGTCGTGGACGTAGGCAATATTAGCCGAACCACGTAAATATTGTGTTTTGTGTTTGTTTTGTTTTTGTTTTGTTTGATTCATACACTATATCAATCTTGGGTATTGGTGCATAAGCTTCCGCTGCGCACAACAAGTGGCATCAGAGCTGCAGGCTAGATCTTGAGCGTCTTGAAAGTGTTTGAAGAAATTTCTGCAGGTGAGTTTCTTATTTGTGTGTCAAGGCAAAAGTTCTATCTTGTATTCGTAGGTTGTCAAGAAGGTGTTTGTTGAAATTCCTGTGTAAATTTCATATTTGTTTACCTTCATTTGGTGATTGTTTGGTGTATGAAATTGATTGGTATCATGTCGGATCATATTTCGGATTCGAGTGAATTTGGAAAGGAGGTTGATAGTTTGTTTGATCAAACCTTGTTGTTAGATGTTGACATTCATAAATTTGATGGTAACCTCGACTTTGCTATGTGGAAGACGGAGGTACAAGATTGGTTAGCCATTAATGGCTATGTGGATGTTCTTGATGATAAATCGAGAAATATGAATGATGATGAATGGTTAACTCTAAATTTGAAGGCTTGTGAATTTGTCCGGTATTGTTTGGTAGAAGATTTGTGGTACATTGTCAAATTGGAAACCATTGTAATGGTTATGTTGTCCAAGTTGGAAGACAAGTACACTTTGAAAAATACAGAGGACCGGCTCTATGTGGTTGATGATAGTATTGGTAGATTGGTTGGTTCTCAATGTAAATTGAGAAGTCGAAGAACTCTTGCAAAGAATGAATGTGCCTATTGTCATTGTTGGGGACATTGGAAAATTAATTGTCCAAAGTTGCAGAAGAAGATTGTTCGTGTACATCGAAGAGATGAGGATTCATGTGTTGGTGTTTCGTTGTTGGCTTCATCTTCAGTTAGTCATTCTACTAATGAGTGGATTTTGGATTCGGGTTGTTCCTATCATATGTGTCCCAATAGGGAGTTGTTTGATAGCTTTCAGGAGCTAGATGCTTGTGTTTTGCTTGGTAATGATCATACTTGCAAAACTTTTGGGATAGGTACAGTTCGATTGAAGTTGGAAGATGGATGCACTCGAAAGTTAGAAAATGTTTGGTATGTACCAGAGTTGACTATGAATCAAATCTCATTGGGTGTTTTAGAGTCCGATGGTATGAAAATTACATGTATTGGTGGAGCTCTAAAAGTTGTTGTAGGTGCACGAGTTGTTATGAAAGGCATTAGAAAGGGTAAGTTGTACTACTTGAAAGGAAGTGCAATTACATGTGGTTTGCATAGTTCAGTTGTTGATTTGTCTGTCGATTCTACCAAGGAATTGCATAGTAATATGGGGCATGCCGTTGATGGTACTATGCAAGTGAAGACAGATTTGTTTGCGGGTGGCAAGGCATGCATAGTTGGTAGGCATTTTGTTGAAGCGTCATTTGTTCGGGTGAAGATTGATGTCGCTCCACATTTGATTGGTTTGTTAGGTGACACGGCAAAGAAGAAAGTTGAAGCCACCATTGTTAGTAGCAAAGGTTATCGCCCAAGAACCTTATGAAGCCGTGAAACCTTTGTTTGGGGGTTTTGTGTACGTACTTCCTATTGTTGGTAATCTCTCATGTGATGTTTGTTTGGCGCTTAGTAAGGAGGACGTATTTGGTAAATCTATGCATAGTGATTTGAATTTGTACCCCACTTGGTTGAACTTCATAGGAAAAACTCTTGAGAGGTTAGTTTTTCGGGGCATTGGATCATCTTCGATGGAGAACTTTGTTGAGGTGGAGATGGTATTTGGTAGCTTGGACCCCATTGTGTTGAAGTTGTTTGTTGGCCCTCTATGGGCATTGGTGGGCATTTGGTTTTGATTTGGCCCCGACATTGGTGGGCATTTGGTTTTAATTTGGCCCCTTGTGGGAATTTGACTCTTCGGGGTATGGTGGGCATCGTTTAGGTGTCATTGGAGTGAACTACGGTGGTTTGATCCCTTAGAAGAAGGGTACGTAGGCAACCATGAGGTGGTGCAACCGCTTTGGTCCTTCGGGACATGTGTGGGAGTTTGTAACTTGGTATCGGCTTAGATTTATTGAATCTTCGCCGAGGTGGAGAATTGTTGGAATTTTTTGGATGCAGGGAATTTTTTGGTTCAGGAACGTACGTACGCAGTTAGGACGTTCGTACGTTCCATTCGACAGATGTTGGTTTTGTGGCTGAACGTACGAACGTCAATTCGACGTACGTACGTCCTATCTTGGTTTTGTGTATATGGGCCTGTTTAAGCCCATTTCGTGTGTGTTTGTATGGCTATGTTATAAAGCCAATTGAGAAGGTTGGAAAACCTAATCTTCATGTGAGAGAGAGATTGTGAGAAGCCATTGGTGACTTTGAGAGAACTCTTGTGAGGAAGAACACTTTGGTTTCTTCGAGAGGGCTTGTATAATCGTCTCTATTTGGAAGATTGTTGTTTTGGTCGTGGACGTAGGCAATATTAGCCGAACCACGTAAATATTGTGTTTTGTGTTTGTTTTGTTTTTGTTTTGTTTGATTCATACACTATATCAATCTTGGGTATTGGTGCATAAGCTTCCGTTGCGCACAACAACTATATTATTGTTGAATTTATACAATAATTTTTGTAGGATCAACTCTATTAAGTTATAACCTCTTTATACTAATAATTGTTTTTGGTCCCAAGAGTATCACTATAGAGAGGTTTTACTGTATATAACAAGAACCCTACATGATTTATTTTGAATCTCTTTGAATATAAATAATATACATGAATCATTGATCTTAATATGTTGTATCTTGACAATGATTGAATCGGCTTCACTTCTTGAATTCCCTAGTGAGATGAACCACAAAACACTTTGACTATTTTGTGAAAAACACAAGAAAACACTTTGAGAAAAACTAATGGTCTTTCTCTCAAAGAGCTTGGCATCTTTTATAGAGAAAAATAATTACCCACATTGGATTATGTTAGCCGAATTCTAGTGTGAATGGTGGGACCACTAGCTATTTCTAATCTCTAAGTTTTCAAAGTCAAAGATTTCTTTTAATTCATAATTAAAATATCTTTTTCCTTGGGTCAATACGTGTCATACAAATTAAAACTCATGTGATATGGCATGCCCATTAACAAGCCCACACGTAAAATAAAGGTTTAAGATATTTTCAAAAAGCCTTTCAGCTAGTAATATTTATATCAAAGTCCTTCTACCCTCTATATTCGCAAGAAACCCTTTGGGATGAAAAACTTCACTGTCACACCCTTTTGCTAATTGCTTATGCATTATTGTGAAATAATTATAAATTGAACTCCAAGAAATAATTCCTTGTACCGGCCGGGTTCATGTTCAATTAATAATATCACGTCAGTAGAATACTAACTCAAAATTGGAATACATAATATCATAATATCCTACATTCGTCGCCCAAAAAACGTTTGATATAGTCCATACTGATTTGAGACATAGTGATTTGTCACAATTCTTCACGTCAAAGGAATATTTAGTAGAGTGGATTTACACACTTACCTTAAAAATGAATTTCAAGTGTGTATTCACTTTGATCCCTTTCAGTGTTAGTCAATTAACTACACTGATGTATGGACTCAGAGTCACCTACTCAAGTGATTGAGATGTCATCACTCTATTATATTGTAGTTAGATACATTATAAGTGAAGTGACCAACTTCACCCCTAACTGCGAATATTTAAGGTAGATAGAAATGTGTAACACCCCGGGTCGGCAAGTGGTTTACCGAGGGGTGGGTCCTACGACACATGAGAGGAGGATGCCCTGACATTGGAATATAGTTATAGATCCGTTATATATAATCACTGAGGCCTTTTGGGCTCACTTGGCTCCAGAGTTCGAAAGAACTCCGGAGTTAAGCGTGCTCGGGTGGGAGTAGTCTCCGGATGGGTGACCTCCTGGGAAGCAGGCTGCTGCCTAATAAAACCCCACATTGTCGGATGTCCGCAGTGGCTAAGTGGGGACAATATCGGTGGTGATATAGGTCGGGTCGTTACAAATGGTATCAGAGACGACGACGGTTCTCCTGTCGAGGGTGGGAGAGTATGCTAGAAAGGCGCCTAGCCCAAAAGGGGTGACGGTTGCGCCGGGTATAGGTCGGGTCGTTACAAATGGTATCAGAGCCGACGGCGGTTCTCCTGTCGAGGGTGGGAAAGTATGCTGGAAAGGCGCCTAGCCCAGGAAGGGGTGATGGTTGCACCGGGTCTCGCAAGGGGCAAGGAACGTCGGAGATCTAGGGCTGTATATTCTAGAGCCGAGGACCGCTGTCCTCTAACGTGGTGGGATTGTAACACCTCGGGTCAGCGAGTGATTTGCCGAGAGGGTGGGTCCTACGCCACATGAGAGAAGGATGTCCTGACATTGGAATATAGATATAAATCCGTCATATATAATCACCGAGGCCTTTTGGGCTCACTTGGCTCCAGAGTTCGAAAGAACTCCGGAGTTAAGCGTGCTTGGGTGGGAGTAGTCTCCAGATGGGTGACCTCCTAGGAAGCAGGCTGCTGCCCAATAGAACATCACACTGTCGGATGTCCGCAGTGGCTAAGTGGGGACAATATCGGTGGTGATATAGCATATAGGTCGGGTCGTTACAAAATGACCAAATATTCTGTTTGTGACTATTCACATACTTGGTCATTCTAATCTTATTACCTATGGAACCTTATTCATCACATGAATTAATATAAATATGTATATATATATAAATATAACACCCATAATAATGCATGAAGTACGTAATAATTTATTCATAAAATAAAATCAATCAACGATCTGAAACAAACGCATTGACATTGTCAAGGCTTAAAACCTATCAACACCATCAAAGCTTCTTCAAACTTTCTCTTGTCTTAAATAAGACAACAAAGTCGAATAGATCCATTGGTCAAACTAAGGTTGACTGGATGTTGTTTAAGTGCCTGAGATTCTGATACTGTTCAGGCGCCCGAGCTTTGAAGTCTAACAACCTCCAATATCTTCAATGTTTGAGGCTTCGATTCTTCCGGGGTCTTCAAGTCTTCAATATCTTGATTCTTAATGGTCTTCAATGTCTTCACACAAGACTAATCCCCATAAAGAATCACAGCATGTGAGTTTACATATAATGATTTTAATAACATTATCATAATTCACAATGCAAACAATTGGGACTTTACATATGGTTGGATACCCAAACATTAGCTCCATATGAACCGGTGGAAGTCACTCTGATGCTCAAGTAAATTTCTCATCGTGAAGTGGAAAACAAGTAAGAGAGAGAGAGAGATTAGTAATGTGTAGGAAAACTCATACCTTTTTAGGGGTTTGGTTACCTTTTATGCCACTTTATCTTAAGTGATAAATTAATCTTAGCCGTAGGATTTGGTAACATCTAACAGTGTTCCTTGTGTGTTGTGGCTTTTTGTATGCCTAGAGAATTGTCAAAGACCTTTGACTGGTCAAGAGAAATTTTCGATTGTAAGTCATGTGTGAGCCTCATGTGATCTTCTAGAACCAACCCAGTGATCAGTCCTCAAAAGTGTATATTTATCCCCTGAATAACATCTTGTTTGTATAGCACTTAGCTTATATTATTGTGTTATATCTATTGATTAGTGATTTCTTGTCTATTGTGTAGGTTTTATGAGCCGAAATGCGAATATTGTGTTAAAGCTCGCGAAAAGTCATGAAAAGCAAGCAAAAAGATGTTATTTGCACAAGAGGAGGAGAATTGATATTTGCCACCACAGATCTGCTGAGGGTACCCCATGGCCAGATGAGTTGACTTGACCTTATGTGATGGTGGGGCGGTCCAAATCTGCGACCAAACCGGGTTCTATTGGGGCCCACAAGTCAGAATTTCTATTTTAGGAATTATTTAAGTCCAAACTTAAAAAGGCTCCATAAGAAGACCCAGAAGTCTGATTTGGTCCCATGATCTATCAAACTGAAGGTCTTGGTTCCAACTACAACTTAAGCCCAAGAGAATTAGGTTTTGGAAGTCTTTGCATGCAAGTATTCTACTTTGTATTTTCTATATAAGAGAAGTAGTAGCTAAGGTTTAGGTAGTTTTTTATGAATGGAAGATTGAAGTGAAAAGTTCATCTTCTTCTCCTTCTTTTGTATCAAACTCAATATTCAATATCAATTCCATTATCTTTTTCATTATGATGTCTTGTGATTAATTTATTTATTCCATGGTGTCATCATCAAGGATGAGTAGCCAAATCTCCTTAGGGGGATGGTGGAAGCTCTCTAGATGATGCAAAAGCACCATATTTGTTCTTATTGTTCATTGTGATTCAAAGTTCTTAATGCTTATTTACTTCTAATTCGCGATATGAGGTAAGTATGATTATTTGCATGTTATTGTTATCCATGTTGTTAAAATATTATTGTTAGGGTTTAGGGAGACCTACCTTTAATGGTTGTATTTATATTGATTGAAGATGTGTAGTGAAATAGCTGAGAGGTGATTATTACATATCTGCAATTAGTTTCTTTTATTGGAACCCTTTTGTAATTAAGTCAAATAGCTGAGAGGTGATGATTTAGTTATGAATTAATATGTTGAGTTAATTAAATTGAATAGCTAAGTGGTGACGGTTTGATTAATAAGATATATTCAATAGCATGCATAAGAGAATCCCGTTTTAATTAGGTGGAATAGCTGAGAGGTGACTACTTAATTATTATAGGTATTAATGATTAGTTGGAATAACCGAGAGGTGACTAATTGATTGTTATAGATTGAACATGAAGGAACAACATGTTATGTTTGCATGATTTAGTTAGTGGATACCAATTCTCCCCCTTTGTCATCATATATCTTCTTTTCATCTCTACCATATTCTTAAGTTAGGGTTTACTATTTATTATTGCCTGTAGGAAGTAAAATCAATCTCCAATCTTATTATTGATTCCCTTGGTGTTCTTTAACCATTGTTTTCTATTGTGTTTGAGGTAAGATCTCCCCTCTGAGGTAGGTACGACCCTTGCTTGTTACTTGTCTACTTTGATATCCAATTTATACAGGCACAAGAAGGAAAATTCAATACAAATCTAATCTTTTGATGTGAGGTACACAAATATCTTACATCAAAATGGCGTCGTTGCCGCTCTAAGGAAAGGAGTTCATTCAAACACAAGCGAGAATAGTAGTTTCGGGACATCCTCCCACTTCTATTCCTCCCACCCTTCTATTTTTAATTCTTTTTATTATTGTTTTTAAGTGTCTTGTTACTTAGTCCTCTTATTGATCTTTCAGCGAAGACGAATTGAAAAAAACTCAAAAAACGGAGTAAAAATCAAATTTTTTAAAAAAGTGCGCGTTTAGGAAAATTTCTTGAAAGTTTCTGGTTCATACTGGGCCCGATCTCGAGTCGAGTTTAGTTTGGCCTGTAACAATCTCGAGTCGAGTTTAGTTTTGCGTGATTTTTCCAGAGCGTTCCAGAACTCTTTTTTAGCTAATTTGTTTTTCCCTGTTGAGAGATTGTGAGGTGAACTAACTAGTCTATTTTTTTCAGTATTTTTAAAGACTTGTAAGATATTTAATTATTCGATCCACGAAAGGGTCGCGGTTGTAATATTTTTAAAGTAGGTGTTGTTAGGATTTATTTTATTGTGTGTTCGCGGCGGATAGTAGAGCAAGGTTGTGGAGCTAGCCTTGAGTCTACTAAGGAACGACTCCTAAGGACGATGAAACCCCAAAGAACGGTTTCCCTTAGTTGACTTCAACTCGTCTTCTCCCCACTTTTGTACGCTTGTTTGACACTTTTATGTTTTAGCACAAAGTGGGAGGTAAGCATTCTCCTAACCCTCCTCGAATCCCCTGCGAGAGGAGTTTCTGTATTGATTTGCATGACCTTGATTGTTAGTTGATTTTTAATTCTGTTTTTACTTGTTAAACCGGGACTGCAAGGCGGACCTGGCCTATAAGTGAAACCTAATATCAATTGATTGCAATATCCTAAGCTTTAAAATTGAACCAACTAAAGCCATGCTATCACGATGTTCATTTGAGACCTTGAGTAGATATTTCAACTAATACTGAGTGAACCATCCTTTGATTGAAGCACAAGTTAGCAATTGGGTCTGGAACCCCTACAGATTACGTCTGTAGAATCACTGTGGTTTCTTAATGAAAGACCGTTACTTACGCACAAAAAAACTCCCACACTGGTTATTCGCTGCTTGATTCACGAAATATAGGGAGAATTCACAAGGGAAGCTTGGAAAGAACTCATTGACATGGGTGAACACAAATTGAGTCAGTTTTTGAGCCCCTTGTTAGATGCTTTTGAATGGTTAGGACTTCTGTGGCATTTATAATGCGCATGTTGCATGCATCTTAGATCAGGTAAAATCTTGTCCAAACCAACTCCAATCTACACAAAGAGCACAATCACGGACTTCACTCCTTCTCTTGAGGGAGAGTTTAACGACTTAACCTCCATACCTTCTGAAGAAGAGTTCAACGACTCAACTTCACTTTTTGAAGTAAGACCTACCCCTATGGCTCAAGAAGCTACCCTTCTGGACTACTTTTCACCTGTGGCCACTGGGCCACCTACCTGTATAGTCTTACCCGAGACAACTGCAGATAGCTTTGGCATTCGCCCACAGATTGTGGGCATGTTGCCTAAGTTCCATGGACTTCCACGGGAAGATCCATATCAACACCTCAATAAGTTTCTGACCGTTTTCAGTATTTTAAGGAGAAACATTTGTCTGAGGAGGAAGTTAGCTTGAGATTGTTCCCCTTTTCTCTTGAGGATAGAGCATCTCACTGGTTACATGGTGTTTCAACCGGATTTCACACCCATGTGATGTAAGATTAAGAAGAAACCCCTAATGTTAAGATCTAAGTTATTGGAGAAGATGAAGATGAAGGAATATGATTTGGGTGATTGATAATGGCTGTACTAAGTTGCTTCTTAGTTGCCTACGTATCCATAAGAGAGATGGATCAAGCCTTTTTTAACGTAGTTCAAATGTAGAGTTTGATTGGGGATTAGGATGTGATCCAATGATCCCTAATGTATTGTAGTGTTGTAGTCCCATGTATTTGGACCATAGATTGACAAGATAATGTACCTCATGTGCTATTAGGAACATGAGTTGTAAGGATATTGGAGAATTGTAATTGGATTAGGAGTTGTAGAGATATTGGAGTTGTAGTTGGATTAGGAGTTGTAGAGATATTGGAGTTGTAGTTGGATTAGGTTAAGGAAATCTCTACAAAGATGTATAATTACCATATTAACCATATTGAATATAATGGACTTAAATAGATAAAGCCCATGATTGATATTGATAAAACCCATGATTGATACTGAATGTAGTAACAGGCCTAAGCCTTATTACTAATTGAATTGGGCTTAGGCTCTTATTGACTAAAGTCTTGGGCTTTGACTTGTAATTGACTTGGGCTTGAGCCCGTTAAGGGGGGTCAACACATCGCCCCATCTTTAGCCGATGGGTGAAACCCGTTGGGTAAAGAAGAAAAAACGAACGCAGTCTGAGTGAAGAAACAGGCGGTAGGAAATTATAGGAAAATAAATTGAACATGAACTGAGTGAAAAAACAGGCTGTAGAAATTTATAGAAAAATAAATTGAACATGAACTGAGTGAAGAAACAGGCGGTAGAAATTTATAGAAAAATAAATTGAACTCAACTAAGCGAAGAAACAGACGATAGAAAGTTATAGAAAAATAAATTAAACTCAACTGAGCGAAGATATAGGCGATAGAAATTTATAGAAAAATAAATTGAGCGAAAGAAATGAGAATGAGAATTTAATCGACTAAAAATCCGAGTAGAAAGAAATAAAATTTGAGTGATGTTAAATGAAAGAAACGGATATGGAGAATGACGAAGGATTATGGAAATGGGTGCGAGGTCGAAGAAGAGAGTATGTATGGACAATGGGTGCCTCGACGCGCAAACGAGATACACACAAGTCTCAAGGCACCGCAAAACCTCGCTGCCGGTGGAGGAGGAATGTTGACAACCGACATGATGCAGCCAGCACAACCTGTCAAGGCCACTGCTGCTGGTTGGAATGTCGAACAGCGGGCAAGACCGTCGGACAAGGTCCCTGGCAGCAGCACAGCCGCTGGCCAGGGTGGCCAGCTGCACACAAACATGCCTGGCGAGGTGCCTATCACCCAGATAGCCGCTGGCCAAGGTACCCAACTGCTCGTAAGGGTGTCTGACGAGGGACTTGGCAGCAGTATAGCCGCTGGCCAAGGTGCCCAGCAGCTCTCAAGGTCGTCTGACGAGGGATTTGGCAGCAGTAAAGCCGCTGGCGAAGGTGCCCAGCAGCTCGCAAGGGCGTCTGACGAGGGACCTGGCAGCAGTATAGCCGCTGGCCAAGGTGCCCAGCAGCTCGCAAGGTCGTCTGATGAGGGACTTGGCAGCAGTAAAGCCGCTGGCCAAGGTGCCCAGCAGCTCGCAAGGGCGTCTGACGAGGGACCTGGCAGCAGCATAGCCGCTGGCCAAGGTATCCCTCGGAGTGAAGGACCAGCTGGCGGTGTTATTGCTGGCACCGTAGCCGCTGGGCAAGGGGATGGCCGGGAGGGACAAAAGTCTGACAAGCGTGTTGCTGGAGGTAGTCATGGGGTTAGCTGGGGGTGCAGCCGCTGGAGGAGGGGAGAAGCTGGGCGAGCAGCTGGCTGCTGGTGGAGGGGAGAGGCTGGTTGGCAGCAGCACAGCTGCTGGAGGAGGAAGAATAGGCAGCAGCATTGCCGCTGGAGGAGGGGAGGGGCTGGACCTGGGGGGTTGGCTGAGGGGGTAGCTGCTGGGCAAAGTGAGAGCCTAGAGTGTATCGGAAACTCCAGCAGCAATGGACATGACAAAACATCTGTCCAGCAGCTATGGACATGAGAATTCCATACTTAGCCAAATTATCCAAAATCTCCAGCGGCTATGCATAGTGCAAAAAACTGTCAGAACTGTAGAGCCATGTTCCCGCAAATTTACGTATATCCAGAAGACGTGCCATATACCATTGGAAAGCTATTGAAGTCCTCTGTCCAACCCACAAAACAGATCGACATTCCTATATTTGAGCAGAAAGTTATGGCCAATCAAATATAGACTGTTAAAATGGAGATACCGAAAAAACCGAACAACATATACCGCTGGGTAAGTCGGATGAGGAGATAGCTGGGGGCATGGATGCTAGCCAATAGGATGGCCTGGAGGGAGACAAAGTTGAAAAGAGTTGGGTATGGTGCATGAGTATAAGATGATAAAATGGTAAGCGATTTGATTGCAAGCGTGTGTATATTTTAACACGGGTGTGATATATGTAAATCATGTCTTGATATAGACATAATCATTGGAGATCACATATTGAATATTGAAATTAATGTGCCCGGTTGTCGATCACTATTAAGATTGATATTGGTGTGTCATTGGAGATCACTCTTGATATTGAAACTGATGTGATCGGTTGTCGATCACTATTGAAATTGATATTGATGTGATCATTAGAGATCACTCTTGATATTGATATTGATATTGATGTTGATGTGATCGTGAGAGATCACTCTTGATATTGATGTGATCATTAGAGATCACTCTTGATATTGATAGTGATGTGATCATTGGAGATCACTCTTGATATTGATAGTGATGTGATCACGAGAGATCACTTTTGATATTGAAATTGATGTGAGGATGAGAGATCACTCTTGATATTGATATTGATGTGATCATAAGAGATCACTCTCGATATTGATGCATACGCCCCCATGTAGTGATACATTGGTGAAAAAGGGAATCGCCCCCAAGCGTATAGTGTAGAAACGTTCCGATCATAAAGACGACACTTTTAAACGTGTGATGAAGATAGATGGTGGCGCCCCCAATTTGTGTGATAGAGGGGTGAACAAAAGTATCGAGTTTAAGTTGACTTATCATATGCTAGTACCACGTGTGGAACCCTTAGCAATAACATGAAGTCTTGTTGCGCGAAACTAGTTGTGCAAAATTGTTAGTGTGGATCTTGATGTGATGCAACCCTTAGGTTGACGCCCCCGAGTGGTACTTGAGTTGACGAATCTTTAAGATCCCTAACTAATTGTTGGAAAAATGTGAGCTTGAATTTTGATTTGTCGCAAATCATTAGAATCTCTAACATTGTCAACCTTATTTGTTCAAAAATGGTAGCTTAGATTCTGATTTATTATAAATCCTTAGAATCTCTAACCCTTTGAACATTACCTAGTTGAAAGTGTTAGTTGAGATTTTGATTTCTTGCAAATCCTTAGAATCCTTAGCGTTGTAAAAAATCTTGAATTTGAAGAAAACAACTTCGAAAGACGTAGATATGCTTGTGTGACTAACATGTAAAAAAGCAAACAAAGTTGAGAAAATGTGTAAAATTAAAGTTCCTCTGAACGATACACTGTCAGAAATATGTTGTAATATTCTTTCTGGTATAAGAAACAGGTCAAAGAACCATCATCTTCTCAAAATCTGGATTTTTAGTTGACGACTTGATTGTATGTAAGAGTTTTGTTGCTATTGTCACCTTGCTTTTGAGATCTGAAATTGAATTCGGAGATAAACTTCTCGTGATTTGAGTCCTCGTGCTCTTGTTTGCTAATTGTATCATCCTCAAGATGGATATACTTTTGAGCTCTAGAGAAAAGTTCATACTTGGTGGTCGGAGTGTCAAGCACAATGGAACTATATAACCCTTTGTCATCATGTAGTAATGCTTCCTTGAAGGCATAAACAACAAGTGTATCTGAGACATCGGGTATTTCCGCTTGGTCTTGTCTAAATCGAGCTACAAATTTACTTAATAGCTCTCCATTTCCTTGCTTAATGTTGAACAACACATCGATATCCTTATGGTGACGCCAATTATGCCTAAAGTGTTCGGCAAATTGGACAGAGAAATCATTGAAGTTGTGGATAGAACCTCGTTGAAGTTCGGAGAACCATCGAAAAGCTTTGATACCAAAGGTGGAAGGACACATCTTGCACATGAGTGCATCATCATACCTAAAGAGCACCATCTTGTTCTTGAAGTCGGAAATATGAAGCTAAGGATCGCCCTCAACTTCATTGTATTCTTTGAAACTTGGTGGCTCGAAATCTGGGTGATGCTCTGCTTGTTGAATCTGGAAGGAAAACGGGGAAGTTTTGCCCGTATGATGGGCAATGTTCCCAAGTCTATACTCCTTAGCTTCTTTGGCTTGAATTGCTTGAGCGATCATGCTTTGCAATTTCTCTTCAGTAAGATTCCCGATCCCTTCGTTACCATGTGTATAAGTGCCATGGTCACAGTCTTGGTGGTAATATCTTGGAGGCCTAGGAGTTGGTGAACGAGTGTTTCGTCGCCCTCTTTGAAAGTTGTGGTGTGTGTCCCTATGTCTGGGGGAGGTCTGGGGGAGGTTTCCTGACGTAAGTGGTGATGATTGGGTGTTTGAATCAAGTCTCTATTGGAGTAGTCCAAAGCATAGCCTTTGGACCATGACATGTTTTTGAGACTGTTGGACACACTGCCGCTAGAGATGGTGTAGTTGGGGGGGTCTGTCGTGCCTATTGCCGTTGGAGATGGTGTAGTTGGGGGGTCTGTCATGCCTACTGTCGCTGGGCAAGGTCTTGTTGTGAGTCTTGTCACGCTCATAACCGCTGGGCATGACCTTCTTGTGAGTTTTGTCGCGCTCATAGCCGCTCGGCATAGTCTTCTTGTGAGTTTTGTCGCGTTCATAGCCGCTCGGCATGGTCGTCGAGTGAGTTTTGTCGCGCTCATAGCCGCTCGCCATGGTCGTCGGGTGAGTTTTATCGCGCTCATAGCCGCTCGGCATAGTCTTCCTGTGAGTTTTGTCGCGCTCATAGCCGTTCGACATGGTCTTCGGGTGAGTTTTGTCACGCTCATAGCCGTTGGGCATGGTCGTCGGGTGAGTTTTGTCACCCTCATAGCCGTTGGGCATGGTCGCCGGGTGAGTTTTGTCACGCTCATAACCGTTGGGCATGGTCTTCGGGTGAGTTCTGTCACACTCATAGCCGCTGGGTATGGTTGTTGGGTGAGTTCTGTCACACTCATAGCCGCTGGGCGCTCTTGTAACGAGTATGTTGGCTTTGTCTTATGCACTAGCTGGGCTCTTCCACGCAACCTTTTAGACGCTTTGTGAGTAGTAGAACCTCCTAGCAAGGTTGTCTTGACTCCTTTGGTGCGATGGTAATGTTGGTTTCTTGCTTCGCCTTGACCGGTAACCCTAAGGCCCTTGGGGTTTCGACTTTCATCTTCTTTCTCCAAGTCAACCGGGGTTGCTCTTGTGATGGTAATACAATGTCGTCTTCAACTTCCAGGATGGTTGAAGGCCGAGTCATTTTCCTTGGATTTGGATTGTTTCTCAACCTATCAAAAACGCTTGAAGAAGATGGAGTCAACGAACATTCAATACCATTGTGATTCGCATGTTTCAACTTCCTCCTTAATCCATTGTGTCTATTCTGAAGCCTTTTGAGTTTGCGGCGTAGATACTCGTTTTCATAAATCATGATTTCTTCATGTTGAGTAGGCTCCTTGGACTTTGATGGTTGAGAAGAAGAAGAAAAAACCGAGTGTTCTTCGCCATTAGATGGAACCCTCTTGGAAGTGACGATATGCTCTCTAGGGTTAGAACCTTGGGGGGTCAACACACATGACCTTCCTTCCAATTCTATTGCCACTTGGGCTCAACTAAGTAAAACGTTTTTGACCAAATTCTTTCCTATTACCAGAACTAATGACATAGTTGATGCCATAAGAAGTTTCCGGCAAAAAGAGGGCGAGGTATTCTTTGATGCATGGGAAAGGTTTCAAGACATATATCTTCGGTGTCCACACCATAAAGTCGATGACACTGAAAAAGTTAGGATTTTATATAGAGGTCTTAATACTATGACTAGAAACACAGTTGAAAGAATGAGCGGTGGAGATTTCGTTGATTATTCCACCGCCAAGGCTCTGGCTTTCCTTGAAAAGATTGTCACTAATAGCCAGCAATGGGACTTACCTGGACATACCACGAGAAACACTACCCCAGAGTTAATTGATAAACCTAGAGGTCTATATGATGTCAAACCTGACTCTGAGCTTAAAAATTTACTTCATGGTTTAGTAAAAAAGGTAGAAGCACTTGAGGTATCCTTAAAGCCCCCATCAACTGTTATGAGTGCCTCCACTCTCTCATGTGATGCTTGTCATGACCAGACCCATACTGCTGAATTTTGCCCTCTCCTTAATAATTCACCAGAAACTGAGGATGCCTGTGCGTTTAACTACGCTGGGAGAACCAAATTTACTAAGGGCAATGCCACGTACCCATACATGGACCGCTCCAAGCTTTCTTATTCCAATAATAATTATGCGGCTCCACATGGTTTTAATAACTCTTATGGGCAATGTAGCAATGCCACATATATTGGTAATATTGATAATCGGAACAGGGCACCGGTCCCCCCTTACTCGAACAATACTCATCACATGAGTGGTTCTAGGGACCATATGTCAGCTAATCAATCTGCCCCACCTATGACCTCCCTTGAGGATGTGCTTGCCCGTTTCATTCAATAGACCCAGGCGTCTATTGAGTCAAATGCCCAAGCCATCCATAGGATTGAACAAAAACTTGATGAAAATGGTAGATTTCCGGGACAGTCCATCCCAAATCCCAAAGGCAAGGAAGTTGCCTTGGTGACGGATACTGCAAATCCGTCTATATCGTTTGCTGAAGTAAAATCGGTTTCCACCCTTAGGTCCGAAAAACAGGTAGATAATCAAATTAATTATACACCGAGTCCCAACATTGTGACCCCGGTTACCTCTGCACCTGTTGCCCCACCCAAAGCTCCGGCTAATGAGGCGACCACCTCTAAGCTGAAGAAGCCTGCCCGTGAGATTGTGGACCCTCCACGAACTTACAACCCGCTTGTACCTTACCCCCAGAGACTCACAAGGTCTCTAAAGGAAGTCCAAACAGAGGAAGTACTTGATGTGTTCAAACATATAAATATTAATATACCCTTCCTCACGGCTATTAAACAGATACCTTCCTATGCTAAGGTTTTGAAAGACTTGTGCACCGCCAAGAGAAAAACAAATGTGCCTAAAAACGCATTTGTGGCGGAAAAATTCTCTGCACTTGTCCAACATAACGGCGTGGTAAAATATAAGGAACCTGGAAAACCGACCATACCCTGCAAGCTTGGTGACAAATTCGTAGGAAAAGCTTTGCTAGACTTAGGAGCGAGTGTTAACCTTTTGCCTTACTCCTTGTACCTCAGCCTGAGTAACAAACATGAAACCTACGAAAATGTCATTACAACTGGCCGACAGATCATTGATAGTACCTAGAGGAATAGTTGAGGACTTCTTAGTTAAAGTTTCTGACTTTTACTACCCCGTTGACTTTGTGGTGTTGGATACTGAACCTACTACCGATGACTCGGTACCCATCATCCTTGGCCGTCCATTTTTGGCCACCTCTAATGCTCTCATAAACTGCCGGAACGGTTCCATGGTTCTCACTTTTGGCTCTATGACTGTTGAAGTTAATATATTTAACCTTGGCCAACAACCCCCTGATCTTTCCTAATCTAAAGATGTGTGCCTTCTAGACTCATTACCTTATGAGATGGTACATAGTTATTACCCTGAAGATCCGGTTGTTCACTGCCTTGCCATGCATAATGTAGACTTTGACATTGACCAATCTATTGCCCAAACTAATGCTCTTCTTGATACTGTGCCTATCTTTGAACCTAAAAGAACCTGAGGCCCTTGATTCGGTTTGTAGCAAAGATTCTGAGACCCAAGTAGAGACCATTACTCCACCTCTTGTTACTCTGAGTCCTCTCCCTCCTGAGCTGAAATATGCTCATCTTGATTCAGACGGTAGTCATCCTGTCATTATTTCTTCATCTCTTACTACCAAGCAGGAGAGTATGCTTTTAGAAGTTATCTTAGAGCATCGTTCTGCTATTGCCTGGTCTATCCATGACATTAAAGGCATTAGCCCTTCTGTCTGTTCTCATCGTATTCATCTTTAGGACGATGCTAAAACTTCTCGTGAACCTCAGAGACGTCTTAACCCTGCGATGAAAGAAGTTGTCCGAGCAGAAATTCTGAAACTTCTGGATGCAGGTGTGATATATCCAATTTCGGATAGTCCCTGGGTTAGTCCTATTCATGTGGTTCCTAAGAAGGCCGACATGACTGTAGGTACCAATGATAAGAACGAACAAGTCGCCACTAGAGTTCCAACCAAGTGGCGTGTTTGTATCGACTATAGAAAGCTTAATACAGTCACCCGGAAGGACCATTTTCCTCTTCCCTTCATAGACCAGATGTTGGAACGCCTAGCTGGTCATTCCTTCTTTTGTTTCTTGGATGGTTACTCTGGTTATAACCAAATTCCTATCGCCCCTGAAGATCAAGAGAAGACAACATTTATTTGTCCCTTCGGCACTTTCGCTTATGCCCGTATGCCTTTTGGTCTGTGTAATGCACCTGCTACTTTCCAGAGGTGTATGTTACACATCTTTAGTGGTATGGTAGAATTTGGTACTTAACTAGGAAAAGTGCCATTTTATGGTTAGGAAGGGGATAGTTTTGGGTCATGTAGTCTCTCCTAAGGGTATCCAGGTTGATAAAGCTAAAGTAGATCTTGTTTCGTCCTTGCCTATTCCTAAGTTTATTAGGGATATTCGAGCCTTTCTGGGCGATGCAGGATTCTATCGACGATTTATCCAAGATTTTTCAAAGATGGCTCGCCCCTTAACCATCTATTGCTTAAGGATGCACCTGTTGATTTCACAAAAGAATGCAAGAGCGCCTTTGAAAAACTTAAGACCGCCCTCACGACTGCACCCATCATTAGGCCACCTGATTGGAGTAAACCCTTTGAGCTGATGTGCGATGCATCAGACTTTGCTGTTGTGGCTACGTCTAGATAGTAAGCCCCATGTCATATATTATGCTAGCAAGACTCTCAATGATGCTCAACGTAATTATACCACGACGGAGAAAGAATTGTTAGCCATAGTATATGTTCTTGATAAGTTTTGTTCCTACCTTTTAGGTACCCGTACTGTCATCTTCACGGATCATGCTGCTATTAGATTTCTTCTCTCCAAGAAGGAAACTAAACAGTGTCTTATTCGTTGGATTTTGTTGCTTCAAGAGTTTGACCTTGAAATTAGAGATAAAAAAGGGACCGAAAATGTAGTAGCCAACAACTTGTCTAGACTCAACCGTCCTGAGGATTCTAGTGTCATTTCTGAGAACTTTCCAGATGAGCTTCTTTTTGCAATATTGAATGCCCCATGGTTCGCAGATATAGTTAATTACCTGGCTAGCAACAAGTTTCCAAGTGATTGGAACAAGCATGATTTCCTTGCTAATGCCAAGCATTATTTCTGGGATGACCCTTACCTTTTTAAGTACTGTCCTGACCAGATCATTCGTCGTTGCATCCCCGACTGGGAGCAGCAAGAGGTCCTTAAGTTCTGCCATGAGCATGCTTGTGGTGGATATTTTAGTGCCAAAAAGACAGCTGTTAAGGTATTGCAGTGTGGTTTTTATTGGCCAACTCTTTTTAAGGACGCTCACATGCATTGTACTGTGTGCACTCGTTGTCAACAACTAGGGAAAATCACTAGGCGTCACATGATGCCCTTACAGCTAATTCTTCCTGCGGAACTGTTTGATGTATGGGGCATCGACTTTATGGGTCCTTTTCCTAGTTGTCATGGTTTTTTGTACATTCTGGTCGCAGTCGACTATGTTTCTAAATGGATCAATCGCCATTCCCACAAGGCACAACGACCAAGAAATTGTAGTAAATTTTCTAAAGGAGTATATATTTGCCCGATTTGGTGCTCCCCGTGCGATCATTAGTGATGGGGGGAGCCATTTCTGCAATAAAGCTTTTCAAAAACTTGTCCAAAAGTATGGATGAGTTACTTACAAAGTGGCCTTTGCGTATCATCCGCAAACTAATGGTTAAGCCGAGGTGTCGAATAGAGAGATTAAAAACATTTTGCAAAAAACAATTGACCCTGAAAAGGTTGATTGGTCTCGTAGAGTCAGTGATGCATTATGGGCCTATCGTACTGCTTTCAAAACTCTAGTAGGCATGTCTCTCTTTCGTCTTGTTTTTGGAAAACCCTGTAACCTACCTGTAGAGCTTGAGCACCGAGCCTTCTGGGCAATGACAAAGCTCAACTTTAATCTCGACCAGGTAGGTAAAAGAAGAAAACTCCAGCTTTCTGAGCTTGAGGAACTTCAGAATGAAGCTTATGATCTTTCCAAGTCCTATAAAGTTAATATGAAAAAACTACATGATCGCCAGATCTTACGTAGAGATTTTCAAATTGGGGACAAAGTTTTACTGTATAACTCTAGGTTGCATTTATTTCCTGGTAAACTACAATCTCGTTGGACGGGTCCCTTTGTTGTGTCTGCAGTGACGCCCTTTGGTGCTATCACATGTTTAGACCCTGCAGACAACTCTGAATTTCAAGTCAATGGCCAACGTCTTAAGCATTTCCATGTATTAAGGTCCCCTGAGGTTGAGGAAACCCTGTTAGAGGACCCTACCTATTTAGACTGACTTTTGACCTGCTGGTATCTGGACCCTCTCTTACTCTATCCTGTTGTCTCTTTTGGAGAGGTGTGGTTGAAAGTGTCGGGACCATAGTCCACGAATTCTTACTGGCTGCGTATAATTGATCCAGTGCACGCTTTTCTCTTAAGCGTCATCACCAAACAGATCTGTTTCCCGCTCTGTTTGGGGGTGGGGAAGTCATTTCCCATCTGTTTTTAAGTCTCGAGTATCTGACTTTAAAAGAATCTTTGTTGTATATTAGACATCAGGATTTCGCGCATTCCATTCTAGCGTTTTGTCTCTCCTGTATCTTTGTTTAGAGTAGCGTTTATCTAGGGAGTGAAACCTGATTGTCCACCTGTCTGGCTGAAGACGTTAAACTTAGCACTCCTGGGTGACAACCCTGCGTATCTTCTAAACCCGATCGTGCTGTAGTGTTTCTTATTAGTTGCCGGGTTTAGTGGCTTTTTGGCTAATAAACTATCTTTTGAATCAGTGTGCTAGTTCTGATTGGGGGTGGGCGCGGCCCACCACTCTCTGTTGCGGTTGCTTGGTTAAATAACTATTACAGTTACAAATTTGAATTTATTTGAATTTTTTGTAATATAATAATTATTGCTTGATTTTTAGGATTTTATTTGACATCTTAATGGTACTTATATTCGCGAGAATATATTTATACATTATCGCGGAATTTTCAAAATTAAATTTGAATTATTTCGTACCTTTACGCTTTCCAGGGGTAAAACAGTTATTTCCACTAATTTCAGTAGTGGGGGAAGCGTCTAGGGGAAATCACTTCTCTATATATACCCTCGGGTGTCTTTAGAAAGTCACAAGTCATTTTCAAAATCAAAAGTCAAACCAAGTCAAAACCGGGTCAACAGAAATCTTCTTCCCTTCCAGATCTCGAGTCGAGTTCCTTAGTGTGCATTTCAAACTCGACTCGAGAATCGAAGCAGATCTCGATTCTCTCTCCTCTTATCTCTCTCAATTCTTGACCAAATTCAAAAATTCTTTTGGGGTTTTGTTCGTTTCTTCGTGCTCTTCATTTCCATACCAAAAACCCTAGTATCATGCCTCCAAGAATAAAAGAAAGAGTAATTATCCGTGAGCACGATTATCCTCGTCTCTTCGACGATAATCGCTTAGGGAGCACTTTTGTAGAGAGAATTCATGCCCAAAGCTGGGATGTACTCCTTGGATCTGATTACGAACCATTTGATCTTCAAATGGTTCGTCGATTTTACGAGTCGATGGAGTTGGCCGATGACGGCGTCTACATCAACTGGGATCCGACCCATCGCTTCCTGCTCACGCCTGAGACTGTATCCGTAGTCATGGTGCTCGAGCTTGATGAGGCCCCCCTGCAACAGGAGGCTGCGCTGGTGACACCGGACATCATCGAGGCCGTCCTCGTTGATGACCGGGTACTTCACCGATATAACAGTCATCTTTCTATGGGTTGGCTCTGAGTCAACCAGGGCTTGGTGGCACACTGGCTGACCACTAATGTCCTTGGGACGACGAGGACGAGCGAGTTGTTCTCGATGGGAATTCATATCCTCCGTCTGCTTCAGGAGGACCTCCACGGCTATTGCATGGTCCGCCATCTTTTTGCCATCATCACCGGGGCTCGAGCCACTTCTGCTCCTCTTCCTAGCCTAGTGATGGGTATTCTGCGCTATTGGGAGGAGCCTCTTCTGCCTGCCCTTTCTCTGGAGTCGGTCGTCCGGCTCGAGGTCTCCAACCCAGGACTGTCTGCCTGCAGACAGTTGTTGTGGGACCCTCAGGAGGAGGTGCCCATCCAGTACAGGTCCGGCGACCATCGGGCGTTCTTTCAGCTCCATAACAATGAGGAGCGGTTCTAGCTTCTTTGGCGGGGTATGGGCGAGATTTTGGCTGCAGTCGAGGACTTGCAGCGTCGCTTCGACGAAGGCCAGGGGCAACCTCGTCGACGACGGGGTTGATTTTATTTCTGTTTATTAGCCATTGTAATTTTCTTTATGTATTTTGATTTTGTTTGATTTTGTTATTACATTCTTGTATTAAATTTTCAACCAATAGAAGTTGTTCGAAACAAAAGTGTAAAGTAGGATTTTCTTTTCTGTTGAGTCAGTCCTTTATTTCAGTACATTTTATTTCAGTTGTGTCTTAGTATGGAATTCTTTGTAATCTCTATGTATGTGGAGATAATTTTATTTGGCAAGAATTTATAAAGCGGTTTGAATTTTTAGTACATTCATGGTAATATCTTTCTTACTCTCTCTCCTATGCGTAGTATGAGCTTTGAGGACAAGGCAATCTTTTTATTTGGGGGTGGGGAAGTATTATAATCCTTTTTGCAAATGATTTTCAAACTTCTTTTTCCATACTTGTGTAAAAATTCAAAAATTTTGAAAAATCCAAAATAATCTTTGTTACAAAGACTTTTTCAGAAATTGGATAAGTACACCATTAATGATGAATATAATGGTTGAATTCTCTTCTTTTCAAGTTTAAGGAAATTTATTGCTTCACCAAGTAGTTGAGTTTTGTACTACATTTGTATTAGCATAAGCATGATATTCATCTGCATTTATTACAGATTACATGTGCAAATAATATACAACTACACCTTGAGAAACTTGAGGAATAAGTGTGGAGACTTAACCTAGTGAGCTTTTGATCGTCCTTTTCTTGGAGAGATATTACATCAATCCGGAGTCAAAAGACTCAACCTCTCAGTTTTGCCTGTTTTTAGTCTCATATTCATTTTTATAGTTAGTCTTGAGATGACATCAAGTGGGTGTAATATAAACTTGGGTCTTGTAGCTTATTCAAGATGTGATCACCATATCAGTACTTAGAGATGATACAAAGACATTTAGATAAACCTTGTTTACCTTAGCCTACTGTGATGATATTTATCCCTTAGGTTGACCATTTTGAGCCTTTCTTGTTACTTAGCCTTTTTCTTGAGCCCATTATCCTTACCCAACTCCATTGTAGGAGTTAAATACCCTTAGAATGTTTAGGTCATTTTTACCCATTGTTTTTGGAACATGAGGATGATTGTTTATGTGGTTATAAGAAGAAAGGAGAAGTACATAGAAAATCTCCAAACTAGTGAGATGAACCAAATATTGAAAACCAAAAAGTTTGAAGAAATTCCAGGAAAAGCCAGAATCTTCCAAACCATTTCAAATCCAAAAAGAAAGGAAGATTCCCAAATATTGGCGAGAGTTTCATAAAAATTTTCCCAAAAGAAGATGAGAAACATTTCTTCCCAAAAGAAAAATTCCAAAATTTTTTCTATGTGCTGTTATTACAAATCACAAGTATTGAAGGCCCGTATGTTCCAAAAATATTTCACAAAAGCCTTTTCCATTTCTAGCCCTGTCCTAAGCCAAATTACAACCCATTACTTTCTTTTGTAGATCTAAGCTGATATAGTAGTATGTGGCGAGTAAGTGAGAAAGTGCTGAGGTGAAAAAACCGACATCTCAAGCAAGGCTAATTTTTCCATTCTTTGAGACTAAGTTCATTCCATTACACCAGTCCGTTCTTATTGATATATGTGAGATGATTGTCCATCTTCCTTCCTCACATAATGGTAAAATGATAAATACCATCTCTGAGTTATATTTATTTCGGAGTGTATGTCTGTGAGGCAGAAGTCAAGGCGACCTTTCCAATGGTAACTTAAGACCCGTGGTAGCATGGGTACATGCCTGTCTTTAATGCATTTGAAACCATTATGCTTGGTTTATATTTCATATCTTATTCATGCATTTGTAGTATGCTATCTCATATAAACGGTTTTGTAATACTTATCCTTATCCTTCATATAACCATTTCTGAGGTAAATGGTAGAAATTCCTATTCTTGGATTAGTCATTGTAGTAAGTTCGTGGGTATCTTCTCTGGAAAACCCTCAGGAGACTATAACTCCTCCACCTGGGAAATCCTTGTGGTTAAATGCCTTGATGCATATGGTTAATGCAATCACCTTAGTTTTACTTCTCTTTTGAGTCATTAATTCTTTCATCTCGTCTTTGCTTGAGGACAAGCAAAGTGCTGTTTGGGGGTATTTGATCAGTCCTCAAAAGTGTATATTTATCCCCCGAATAACATCTTGTTTGTATAGCATTTAACTTATATTATTGTGTTATATCTATTGATTAGTGCTTTCTTGTCTATTGTGTAGGTTTTATGAGCCGAAATGCGAATATTGTGTTAAAGCCCGCGAAAAGTCAAGAAAATCAAGCAAAACGATGTTATTTGCACAAGAGGAGGAGAATTGAAATTTACACCCACAGATCTGCTGAGGGTACCCCACCGTCAGACCAGTTGACTTGACTTTATGTCAAAGTGGGGCGGTCCAAATCTCAGCCCAAACCGGTTCCTATTGGGCCACAAGTAAGAATTTCTATTTTAGGCCTTATTTAAGTCCAAACTTAAAAAGGCTCCACAGGAAGATCCAGAAGTCTGATTTGGGCCCATGAACTATCAAACTGAAGGTCTTGGTCCCAACTACAACTTAAGCCCAAGAAAATTAGGTTTTTCTAAAACCTAATGCCTCTAGAAGACCAATAGCAGAAGCCACGAATTTGACCTAGTTTGGAAGTCTTTGCATGCAAGTATTCTACTTTGTATTTTCTATATAAGAGAAGTAGTAGCTAAGGTTTAGGTAGCTTTTTATGAATGGAAGATTGAAGAGAAAAGTTCATCTTCTTCTTCTTCTTTTGTATCAAACTCAATATTCAATATCAATTCCATTATCTTTTTCATTATGATGTCTTGTGATTTATTTATTTATTCCATGGTGTCATCATGAATGATGAGTAGCTTAATCTCCTTAGGGGGATGGTGGAAGCTCTCTAGATGATGCAAAAGCACCATGTTTGTTCTTATTGTTCATTGTGATTCAAAGTTCTTAATGCTTATTTACTTCTAATTCGCGATATGAGGTAAGTATGATTATTTTCATGTTATTGTTATCCACTTTTTGACAAATATGCGTTCTTTAGGGGATTAAATATACACTTTTTGGCACTTATCAACGAGCTATGAATGGCGTGGCACTAGAGAGGGGGAGATATAAGTATATATATTTGTTTGGATACAGCTGGTCAATAAGAAATAATACAACACATGAAAATACATGAACCATATAATCATTTGGCTGGGTGATGTAAGATATGTGTGTACCTCACATCAAAAGATTAGATTTGTATTGAATTTTCCTTCTTGTGCCTGTATAAATTGGATATCAAAGTAGACAAGTAACAAGCAAGGGCCGTACCCACCTCAGAGGGGAAGATCTTAGCTCAAACACAATAGAAAACAATGGTTAAAGAACACCAAGGGAATCAATAATGAGATTGGAGATTGATTCTACTTCCTACAGGCAATAATAAATAGTAAACCCTAACTTAAGAATATGGTAGAGATGAAAAGAAGATATATGATGACAAAGGAGAAGAATTGGTATCCACTAACTAAATCATGCAAACATAACATATTGTTCCTTCATGTTCAATCTATAACAATCAATTAGTCACCTCTCGGTTATTCCAATTAATCATTAATACCTATAATAATTAAGTAGTCACCTCTCAACTATTCCACCTAATAAAAACGGGATTCTCTTATGCATGCTATTGAATATGTCTTATTAATTAAACTGTCACCTCTCAGCTATTCAATCTAATTAATTCAACATATTAATTCATAAATAAACCGTCACCTCTTGGATATCAATTTAAATACAATAACAATAACATGCAAATAATCATACTTACCTCATATCGCGAATTAGAAGTAAATAAGCATTAAGAACTTTGAATCACAATGAACATTAAGAAGAAACATGGTGCTTTTGCATCATCTAGAGTGCTTCAACCATCCCCCTAAGGAGATTTAGCTACTCATCCTTGATGATGACACCATAAAATAAATAATTAAATAACAAAATATCATCAATTGTAATGCGCCTCGCATTACAATCATTATTAGGACATTGCTTTGATCCAGTCTTCACCGGGCATACACTCACAAATAAAAATCACTCAAAAAGTTGTGTTTTTCATTTTACTTCGGGTACGTGAGGAAGAGTAGATGGACAAACATCTCATGCTCCAAATTGATGACGGACAAAAACCTGAAAATGAAAATAGTCCCAGGGAGGAATGTCAATCACAAATGAGGGTGTCGGGTCCTTCACCTTGGCGCCTTCTCGCCTATTTTCCACATCCTGCTACATTTATTAACAAATCAAATAAGTTGTTTGGGTTGTAAAGGTGGTTTAAGATTGGGGTAAAGAAAAGGTATAAGATTGAACGGGTTTATCCTAAAAACAATAGAGGTCTTCAATTTCTCGGAGATTTATACACTTTGCTTCTTTGAGAACTTTACAACAAACTCCTTTAACATGTTGCTTTAGACTTCAGAAGATTTGTCACAATCTGAAATTTTGTTTCTGCTCGTTTTCTCTTCTCTTCTATTGTTGTCAGAGTGGCTACTAGCCACTTTTATTACTGTAACAGGTGGCAACTTGTCGTCTGTTCTGTTTTTATTTTCCTTTTTTTCTTTTTTTCTTTTTTTCTTTTTTTCTTTTTTTTTTTTTGCAGAGAAAGAATAATCGCATAATCTCTTATTCTAGAATGGAAGAGTTGAGTTCTCATTCTTTTTCTATTAAATCCTCTTTACATTGGTTGTTATCTATCTTCTCTATTGTTTTCAGGAACTAGGTAGGATTTGTGAACTAGGAAATGTGAAATAGTTCATGGAAGATAAGTTTGTTATAAGGGTGCAAAAGGGTATTGTAAGATGGTTAACATTGGGTAGGCTTAAGACTAATTTGGCTAGTGCAACATTTTATTCTCATTTTTGTAAAATAAATGTAGTTATCTTGTCTCGAATAGACTACAAGACCCAAGTTTATATCTCCCCACTTGATGTCACCCTCGTGATTGACCAAAAGAAAAACAATGGGACTAACCACGACTTGAAATACGCTGAAGAAAAAGTTGAGGCTCGTAGGACCCGGAGTTACGTATAAACTCTCCAAAGAAAGGAAAGGCTCAAATCTTACCAGGTTCGATCTCTACAAATGTCCATCTAATTATATGAAAATCTATTTCTCTTTTGATAAGAACTACACAAGTGACTAAAGTGCATAGAAGTTCTACTACTAAAAGCTCATAGAATAATGTAAATTATTATATTTATACACTAACTATCTAAACTTCACAACTTGCCTTTATTATTCAAAAATTTCTATGAACAGATACTATAAGAGACAATTTCATCATAGATAGGGTTATTAAAAAAACAAATAAATTATACAAAATTTTTAAAAAATAACATGGGTTTTGCTTGCAATAATCCCCACCCCCAAACAGAAACTAACTTTGTCCTCAAAGTTGTACTACATCAGCATTATTTCAAACAAAGAGTTAATATTCAGAAAGAAAGATAATGCAAACATTATTCAATTTCAGATTTTTTTTGTAGAGTGGCAACTCGCCACTCCTTGGACTGTAACAGATGGCAACTTGCCATCTGCACAACCTTAATTTTTTACTTTTTATTTTCTTTATATATATTTTCTTTATATATATATATATATATATATATATATATATATATATATATATATATATATATTTTAAAAGTGGCAAGTCAGTGCTTTAACAAATCAACAGTAAAATTTGTTTCCAAAGACGATATGTTTGAGCTAAATTCAACATGATATTTCGGGAAAGCATACCCACCCTCCATAAAATATTGGCATTGTCCTCAATGCTTTAAATTGGAACCAGATTTTACCAAACAAAAACTGAATTTTCTATTTCACTAAGCATTGCCACGTCAGAAGTTTAATAAATAAAATACAATCACTAGGTTGCCTCCTAGGAGCGCTAAGTTTAATGTCTTCAGCCAGACAGGATGGGATGAAATTTCACCCCATAAAAATGGGTCATTTAAGGTCAGATTCCCAAGACCCAAAGACGAACACCTTGAAATAGGTGTTAAACAAGAATGAAGAACCTAATCTAAGTAGACAGGGTCTTGAAGTTTGATGGTTTCAATATGAGAGGTTTCTAATTCGCGAAAATGCTTTAGGCGTTGGCCATTAACTTGAAATCTTCTCTCGTCAGTCGGATCTTTGACTGTAATGGAACCATATGAAGTGATCGACTCAACGATAAATGGTCCATACCAACGTGACTTAAGCTTGCCAGGAAAGATGTGAAGCCGAGAATTATAAAGCAAGACTTTTTGGCAGGTTCAAAATCTTTCCGAAGAATACTTTGATCATGGATCCATTTCATTTTCTCCTTATATTTCTTGGATAAATCATACGCATCATTCCTAAGCTCTTCAAGCTCGTTCAATTGAAGCTTACGTTGCTTACAAGCAAGGTCAATGTCAAAATTAAGGCTTTTAATTGCCCAATAAGCCTTATGCTCTAGCTCAACTGGAATATGACAAGGTTTACCATAAACCAAACGATAAGGGGACAGGCCAATAACAGTTTTGAATGCTGTGCGATATGCCCAAAGAGAATTTGGCAGTCTTAAAGACCAGTCTGTCCGACTAGTGTTAACTGTCTTTTCCAGGATTTGTTTGATCTGACGGTTCGAAACCTCTACTTGACCACTACTTTGCGGGTGATATGCCGAAGCTACCTTATGTGTGACATCACACTTTTTCATTAGTTACGCAAAATTGCGATTACAAAAGTGAGTACCATTGTCACTAATGATTGCCTTGGGTGTACCGAAACGAGTGAAGATGTATTCTTTAAGAAAGTCAATCACGACTTTATTGTCATCGGTTCGACAGGGAATAGCTTCAACCCATTTGGAAACATAGTCGACCGCGAGAAGAATGTAGTATAACCATGGGACATTGGGAATGGGCCCATAAATTCTATACCCCAAACATCAAAAATCTCAACGATAAGAATTGGCGTTAATGGCATCATTTGCTTGCGAGACATGAGCCCGAGTTGTTGGCATTTAGCACATGTTTGGCAATAAACATGAGCATCTCTGAACAAGGTGGGCCAATAGAAACCACATTGTAATACCTTCTCAGTTGTCTTCTTGGTACTGAAATGTCCTCCACAAGCTTGGTCATGGCAGAACGACAAGATGCTTAATTGTTCTTCTTCCGGAACACACCGACGAATTATCTGATCAGGACAATACTTAAAAAGATATGGATCATCCCAAGAGTAGTAACGGACATTAGAGAAGAACTTTGATTTATCTTGCTTATTTCAATTACAAGGAATCTTTTCTGTGACCAAGTAGTTAACAATGTCCGCAAACCAAGGAGAATGGTCAACTGCAAAGAGAAGCTCGTCCGGGAATGAATCGCTTCAGAGTTCGAGGACTCACTAGGAAGACGTGAAAGATGATATGCCACAACATTTTCAGTTCCTTTCTTATCACGAATTTCTAGATCGAATTCTTGTAACAAAAAGATCCAACGGATTAACCTTTATTTGGTCTCTTTCTTCGTGAGAAGATATTTGAGTGCGGCATGATCAGTGAAAATGATAGTGTGAGTTCCAAGAAGATAAGAACGAAACTTATCAAGAGCGAAAACAACTGCAAGCAATTATTTTTCGGTGGTGGTATAATTCCTTTGAGCATCATTCAAAGTCTTGCTTGCATAGTAAATGGCATGAGGTTTGCTCTCCATCCTTTGGCCAAGAACTGCCCCAATGGCGAAATCTGATGCGTCACACATCAACTCGAATGGTTGAGACCAATCAGGCGGTTGAATGATGGGGGTTGAGGTTAAAGCGGCTTTCGAGATTTCAAAAGCCGTGACACAAGTTTCATCGAATATAAATGGTGCATCCTTAGTTAACAAATTTGTCAAAGGACGAGCTAACTTGGAAAAATCTTTGATGAAACGCCTATAGAAACCAGCATGCCCAAGGAACGCACGAATATCCTTAATAGATTTAGGAATTGGAAGGGTAGATATAAGATCAATCTTTGCTTTGTCCACTTCAATTCCTTTGTTGGAAACAATGTGACCAAGGATTATTCCTTTCTGGACCATAAAGTGACACTTCTCCCAGTTAAGAACAAGTTTTTTCTCCTTACAACGTTTAAGCATGAGTGCGAGATTAGAGAGACATTGGTCGAATGTCGGTCCATGGATTGAGAAATCATCCATAAAAACCTCCATAAAACGCTCAACCATATCACTAAAGATGTGAAGCATGCAACGCTTAAAAGTTGCAGGTGCATTACATAGACCAAAAGGCATGCGAGAATCAGCGAACGTGCCAAAAGGGCACGTGAAAGTTGTTTTCTCCTGGTCTTCGGGAGCGATAGGAATCTGGTTGTAACTAGAATAGCCATCTAGGAAGCAATAATATGCATGACCAGCAAGTCTTTCAAGCATTTGATCTATGAACGGAAGAGGGAAATGGTCCTTTCGGGTCATGGTATTTAACTTTCGATAGTCAATACAAACCCTCCATTTTGTTGGCACACGCATTGGTACGAACTCTCCAGTGTCATCTGTTACGATAGTGAGTCCAACTTTCTTTGGCACTACATGAATTGGACTTACCCAAGCGCTATCAAAGATTGGATAGATTATCCTGGAATCTAGCAACTTCAGAATTTCAGCTCGAACAACTTCTTGCATGGCAGGATTTAATCGACGTTGTGGCTCACGAGACGTTTTTGCATCATCCTCAAGATGAATACGATGAGAACAAACAGAAGGATCAATCCCTTTGATATCTATAAGAGACCATCCAATAGCTTCCCGATGTTCCCTTATGGATTTAACAAGTTGTTCTTCTTGTTCCATACTCAAGGAAAAAGAAATTAAGACAGGGTGACTACTGTCAGGATCCAATTGAGCATACTTAAGCTCCGTGGGAAGAGGCTTCAGATCCAAACTAGGAGGTTCGGGAGTCATTGCCTCGACAGGATTTTCCACTTCAATTGAATGAACAGGAAAAGAAATGGGAATGGGATCATCGGGTATAGGATCAAATATGGGTACAGATTCAAGAAGAGCCTTAACTTCATCTATTGATGCATCTATATCAAAATCTGATGTCGATTGAGTGAAGAGTTGTTGGATCGAGTCCTCAGGGAAGGTATTATGAATCATTTCTGGTATAAAAGTGTCAAGGAAACATGCTTCTTCAATAGTGGAAACATCTATTGGTTGTTGCATGGTCCTAAACACATTGAGCTCCACCTTGTCTGTTCCAAAAGAGAGAACCATCGAACCATTTCGGCAGTTGATAAGAGCATCAGCAGTGGCTAAGAAAGGACAACCCAAGATGATTGGTACTGAATTGTCGGACGATGCTTCAGTATCAAGTACAACAAAATCCACCGGATAAAAGAAATTTGCCACTTTAACAAGCACATCTTCCACGATCCCTCTAGGAGTCTTTAGTGATCGATCCGCAAGTTGCAGTGATATGGTGGTGGGTTTCAAATGTTGTAGTCCCAGTTGGACGTACAAGGCATAAGGTAAAAGATTCACACTTGCACCTAAATCAAGCAATGCAGAACCTGTGAAAGAATTGCCTAGTTTACACTCAATAGTAGGTCGACCAGGATCCTTGTACTTAACCACCCCATTGTGTTGAACTAATGAAGTGAATTGTTCAGTGACAAAGAGTTCCTTCTTAACATTCGCTCTTCGGTTCATAGTGCACAACTCCTTCAAAATCTTGGCATACGCAGGAATTTGATTAATGACAGTTAGGAATGGTATATTGATGTGTATACTCTTTAATAAATCTAACACTTCCTCGTACTTCGACTCTATTTGATTCCTACATAACCTTTCGAGGAAAGGTGCATTAGGGACAATGGGAGAGTCATTCTTCTTCTTAAAAGCAGATGCAGTTGGATCCGGGGTGTTCTTCGAAGTATCGACACCTTCATCTGTACGCTCTTCGTCAGATTGCACATTTGGCATTGTGACTTTGTTGTCAACTACTTTTCCTGATCTCAAGGTTGTAATTGCTTGAACATCTTCCTTTCCTTTAGAGGTCCTACATGAAAATCACCGACAACATTAACTTCTTGACCCTTGGGATTAGGTACCGCCTGGCTAGGAAATTTTCCTTTTTCGCGCTCCTGTTCAAGGGACCTTTCTAATTCTCGAATATGTTGCTCTTGTTGGTGTTGCTTCTGCATAAGCTGATAGACCATGGATTCCAAGCTCGATGAGGCTTGTGGTTGAGCGGATGGCTGAGAAGTAGGAACAAGATCTCGAGAGTTACTCTGGGGTTGGAAGTTTTGTGAGGGTTGCGAAACTGGAACAAATTGTTGAGATGGGAAAGGTTTAGATGGAGCTTGTCCGAACCTATTCTATTGGAATTGGTTAGTTGGAGGATGTGTCGAACGATTTTAGTACCCTAGAGGTGCTTCTTGATTCACTGGTTGGTCATTCCTCCATTGAAAGTTTGGATTCGTTTTCCAATCAGGGTTGTAGGTGTTGCTAAATGCACCTGGTCCGGGTTTAAGAAAAGAATTGAATGCACATGCTTCCTCTTCAACCATCTCTACTGGCATGTAAGGACAAGTGATGGATGTGTGGTCAGAATTGAAACACACAGAACACGATTGATCAGCTTCACTCACACTCATGATGGGCTTGCTAGGTTTTCTTATCTCACAAACCAAAGTTTGTAATGTGTTGGTGATCGATCGAAGAATATCCTTAGTATCATCTGATTCACTCTTGACTGCACAAAAGCTTCCTGACTTGGGTGCAGGCGTACCTCGATCAAACTCCGAAGAACTATGCCATTATTGGGATTCTTCACCTAACTTGGTCAAGAATCCTTTAGCTACACTTGGTGTAAGATTCAAGAATTCTCCTTTGTGCATTGATTGAATCATGCCACGAGAGCTATTGCCCAGACCATGGTAGAAACTATATACCAAAGTTCTATCGTCTAATTGATGGTGGGGACACTTCAAAAGCAGGTCAGAAAAATGTTCCCATGCCTCATGGAATTCTTCATTGGGTTTTTGTTAAAAGTTCAAAATAGAGTTTCTAATCTGACTTGTTTTAGACATTGGATAGAATTTGGACAAGAATTTCTCATACAGTTGATCCCAACTGGTTATGGAATTGGCAGGAAGGGAGTGAAGCCACATAATAGCTTTATCATGGAGTGAGAAAGGAAATAAACGAAGTCTAACTCCTTCGTCATTTAAATGTTTCTCTCTAAATGTGGAACAAACACTCAAGAATCTAGAAACATGAGAGTAAGGGTTCTCGCGCTCCAACCCATGGAAACTAGGAAGCATGTTGATAATTTGGGGTTGGATGTGGAATTCAGTTGCATCATTTTCAGGAAATACAATGCAAGAAGGAAGTCCTGCCACTAGCGGCGCAAAGTAGTCCTTAAGAGGTGTTTCGGCCATACTTGGTGGACTAGGTTCGTTAATCGAAATTTGTTCAAACAAGGTGGCTAAGTCCTCTATCATTATCAAATCAAATCAAACATTCTCTTTCATCTCTATATCGAAAATTTCAATGAAGCTTTAGCCAATTTTTTAGAATCTTCCTTTCTTTTTGGATTTGAAATGGTTTGGGAAGATTCTGGCTTTTCAGGAATTTCTTCAAACTTTTTGATTTTCAATATTTGGTTCATCTCACTAGTTTGGAGATTTCTATGTATTTTTCCTTTCTTCTTGTAACCAGATAAACAATCATCCTCATGTTCCAAAAACAATGGGTAAAAGGACCTAGACATTCTAAGTGTATTTACTCCCACAATGGAGTTGAGTAAGGATAATGGGCTAAAAAAAGGCTAAGTAACAAGAAAGGCTCAGAATGGTCAACCTAAGGGATACAGTATCATCAAGGTAGGCTAAGGTAAACAGGGCTTAACTAAGGTGTCGTTTGTTTTTTCTTCAGTTAAGCACTTAATGGTCTGAATACTGATTAAGTTCTTAATACACTTAATGGGAACTTAATATTGTGCTGAATACATTACTTAATTAAGTTCTGAACTAATAAACATACCTCAACCATTAAGTGTTGAATAGTTGATAAATGTCTTTTATACCCCCATTTATTAATGAGACGGGTTCATATTTGTTTTCATTCATTTCTCCCTCTGTACAACTTGCTATCTCATTATAAAGTAACTTGCTAACTGCATTAACTACCAATGTTTACTGTAATATCCAACTCAGTTCTTCTCAACTACAAAGTCTACAAACAATTATCTTTTTTTCGTTTTTGTTAAATAAAATTACTTTATTAAACTTTCATAAATCAGAATCATACAAACAATTCCACACATATGGCCTGAAGCTATTCGACTCTCCTCACCTAGGTGCAATCCCCATCACCCAGACTATAGCAAACCCACGCCTTACACTCAAGTGCACTTGGGGTGTGCCGTGGGCTATGATTTGGGTCACAAACATCTCCCTCCACCTTGTCAGAAATATCTGAAATTGTGCTTACTTCTTTCCATCGTGAAACAATTTTTAGCCAAATGACCTGTGGGAGAGAGAAGCCTTTGGTCCAACAAATCCTTCAAACAAAAATTCCCTTGATCAGATGCGGATGCTTCCCTTCATGATTTCTAGAGCTAAATCTCTGAAGCTATACACATCATATTTTTCTAGCATTTTTACCCTGTAAGCAAGGTCTGCACATTAACAAAGAAAATGTTTTACCGTGTAAGCATCTTTACCGTGTATAGAAACATGGATCAAAAGACTGTATTACTATGTAGATAAAAACAAACAATTCGATGTATAAAGAAGCTTATGCATACTATGCATTGATGTTTGCATTGTACCATATATATATATATATATATATGATCAACTAGAATGAAAATATCAATTCCTTTTCTCTATGTAGCTGGAACTAAATTTACACAGAAGTAGCTGGATTTTGTTGTTTGTAACATGACATAAATATAGATGACTAGATGAGAACCTAAGATCGAGTATAAATACCACTTTACACTCACTAGCTAGAGAGAAGGAAAACTGTGCAATCAAGAATGCAAAAACTTTTTCTCTCATAAAATAATAGGTAGTATAGTGATGAGAAAGGTGTCAATCCACTCGAATGAAGAATGAAGTCAATGAAAAACCAATAATTAAAACTAAATGCTTGAACACATTGGAGAGAATATTTGGTTGAATTTGGAATTGAATAAATAAAAACAATTGATTAAACTAATTTAAACAAGACAATTAAATTGAGAAAGTTGTAAAGAGAACTAGACAAGAAGTGAATAGGAGATTGAATCCACTTCCGAGATTTTTCTCTAAAATACAAAGCAATTCATTTAATTCCATACTTATTAAATCTATCTCTATCCCTATATCATAGATTTAATCACCTTGAATCGAACTTTCTCTATCCCTATATCAAGGTTAGATTCAAGGGCCTCTAATTTATCTCCCTTTGACAGTCAAATCTCTATCCCTATATCATTCAAGTGAAAGAGATTGACAAATTATAAACAAAGATAAATTACATGTCAATCTCTATCCCTATATCATTGACATGTAAACTAGTATAATTGAGGGTAATGAGTCCTCTAGATGTTGGGAAATCCCTTTCTCCATTAGACATAGAATACAGGAGGAAAAGAATTGATGACAAAGATAATTAAACTTTTAAGCAATCATTAATTCTACTCATTACTAATGGAATTAAACCAATTACTTCAACATGAAAATCTCATCTCAGAAGCTTCATCAATCCCGTAAAGGGATTTAAGCTTCCATCCTTGATGAAGACATCACCATAGAATAAAAGTAAAAAATCAACATTACAAAAGAATAAAAATGGAAGATGAAATAATAATTATTAATGGAAGATGAAGAAGACAATAAAGTTGCAGAGAATTTTCTAAACTTTCCAGAGAATGAAAGTTACCTCATGAGAGAACAACTCTCCCTTTTTATCTAAAACATAAGAGGGAAAATACAATTCAAAATTCAAATTCCTTCAGAGCTTAATTTTCTCCACTAATAATGTGAATTCGGTTCTGACTTCTTCTTCTGGATGTATCTTGCTGCTTGTACAGAAAAGTTCATCCCTTGAATCTCTGCCAAGGTGGCGGCTGGTCACTTCCCATGTGCAACTGACTGGCGAGTAGCCACTGATGACGTCAGCAATAATTGAACTTGTTCACATAACCTTTTAGCCTTGTATTTTCACCCATTTTCCTATTGTTTCTTGACATATTGCACATATTTAAATGAAATCCATAATTTGACCATCAATTCCTAAAATATCACTTAAAATATGCAAAATACATTATTTAATCATATTTGTGAAGACAATCAATATGTTATTTGGGGCAATAAATGACAGTTTTGGGTGCTTATCAATCATCTCACATATATCAATAAGCCCGGACTGGTGTAATGGAATGAACTTAGTCTCAAAGAGTGGAAAAATTAGCCTTGTTTGAGATGTCGAGTTTTTCACCTTAGCACCTTCTCACTTACTCGCCACATCCTACCATATCAGCTTCGATCTACAAAAGACAATAATAGGTTGTAATTTGGCTTAGGACAGGGCTAGAAATGGAAAAGGCTTTTGTGAAATATTTTTGGAACATTCGGGCCTTCAACACTGGTGATTTGTAATAACAGCACATGGAGAAATTTTTGGAAAGAAGTGTTTCTCATCTTCTTTTGGAAAAATTTCAATGAAGCTCTTGCTAATATTTGGGAATCTTCCTTTCTTTTCGAATTTGAAGTGGTTTTGGAAGATTCTGACTTTTTCTGGAATTTCTTCAAACTTTTTGATTTTCAATATTTGGTTTATCTCACTAGTTTGGAGATTTCTATGTATTTTTCCTTTCTTCTTGTAACCAGATAAACAATCATCCTCATGTTCCAAAAACAATGGGTAAAAGGACCTAGACATTCTAAGTGTATTTACTCCCACAATGGAGTTGAGTAAGGATAATGGGCTAAAAAAAGGCTAAGTAACAAGAAAGGCTCAGAATGGTCAACCTAAGGGATACAGTATCATCAAGGTAGGCTAAGGTAACAGGGCTTAACTAAGGTGTCGTTTGTTTTTTCTTCAGTTAAGCACTTAATGGTCTGAATACTGATTAAGTTCTTAATACACTTAATGGGAACTTAATATTGTGCTGAATACATTACTTAATTAAGTTCTGAACTAATAAACATACCTCAACCATTAAGTGTTGAATAGTTGATAAATGTCTTTTATACCCCCATTTATTAATGAGACGGGTTCATATTTGTTTTCATTCATTTCTCCCTCTGTACAACTTGCTATCTCATTATAAAGTAACTTGCTAACTGCATTAACTACCAATGTTTACTGTAAAATCCAACTCAGTTCTTCTCAACTACAAAGTCTACAAACAATTATCTCTTTTTCGTTTTTGTTAAATAAAATTACTTTATTAAACTTTCATAAATCAGAATCATACAAACAGTTCCACACATATGGCCTGAAGCTATTCGACCCTCCTCACCTAGGTGCAATCCCCATCACCTAGACTATAGCAAACCCACGCCTTACACTCAAGTGCACTTGGGGTGTGCCGTGGGCTATGATTTGGGTCACAAACATCTCCCTCCACCTTGTCAGAAATATCTGAAATTGTCCTTACTTCTTTCCATCGTGAAACAATTTTTAGCCAAATGACCTGTGGGAGAGAGAAGCCTTTGGTCCAACAAATCCTTCAAACAAAAACTCCCTTGATCAGATGAGGATGCTTCCCTTCATGATTTCTAGAGCTAAATCTCTGAAGCTATACACATCATATTTTTCTAGCATTTTTACCCTGTAAGCAAGGTCTGCACATTAACAAAGAAAATGTTTTACCGTGTAAGCATCTTTACCGTGTATAGAAACATGGATCAAAAGACTGTATTACTATGTAGATAAAAACAAACAATTCGATGTATAAAGAAGCTTATGCATACTATGCATTGATGTTTGCATTGTACCATATATATATATATATATGATCAACTAGAATGAAAATATCAATTCCTTTTCTCTATGTAGCTGGAACTAAATTTACAGAGAAGTAGCTGGATTTTGTTGTCTGTAACATGACATAAATATAGATGACTAGATGAGAACCTAAGATCGAGTATAAATACCACTTTACACTCACTAGCTAGAGAGAAGGAAAACTGTGCAATCAAGAGATGCCCACACCAACAAAATCAATGAATGGAACATCCTTGTGCTTGATGGATGCATCTCCTTGTTCCTGTTGTTCTTGATGGATGCATCTCCTTGTTCCTGTTGTGCTTGATGGGAATAGATTTTGAAATTCTTACAAATTTTGAGAATCTCTAGTTGTCAACCTCTGGGATATAAGACCTCATTGGGTAACCAACACTACTGAAGTAGTCAGGACTGATGAGTAGATAGGCAGAGTGTACGCTAGCACTAGCTCAGTGACACACATACACTTGATAAAAAAATCAGATCAGGAGAAACGTTCATAACATGATTTACCTGAATGTAGGTATAGTAAGCTCCGATGGCTTAATAACGAGACCACGCTCTGAAGTTCCAATACTGTGATCATATTCGCCCTACATGAGGCGGCATAAATAGAAGACTTCACTTTTAAAACAAAAAAAATTCACATCTTTGAAATAAAAATCAAGGAGGTGAATAATTAAAACCTTATAAGAGCATTCCTTGAATACAGAGCTCATATTGGAAGCATATCAAACTTTAAACCCCCAATATAACCCTAACTCTTCTTTAGGCATGGAGGATGGAACAACTTTGTGCAAATGCTCTAGACAAATGGAAAGAGGGTGTCTCAAATTTCAAGAAGGTGTAAAATATGAATACAAACAGTATTGGCATTCAGGAAACATGATAAACCTTTTCCCCAAATAAATTAAACATGAAAGGATGTACAAGTAATACATTACAAATAACAAATAAATGATATTCACATGTTGCAACATTTGGGTTTTTTTTGTCAATAGAAGAAAATATTTGATAAAAAAAACCGGTGCCCTTGAGTGGTACAAACAGATTTGATGCAAGAGAAAGAACATACAAGAAAAAATTTCTTCTCTTAATATTAGCACAACCGCATACAGTTTCCCAGCCTAAACACTCTTCAAATCTAAGATCTCTCCCTCCCAGCCCATCTTTTCCATGTTTGATGATTGATGATTGTGGGAAAAATGAAATGATGTTTCCTTAGATCCCCAAAAATCCAATTAGCATGGCCCTCTTCAGATCGAACTGCTTCTTATAATGTTTCCATCTAAGCGGACTTCATGAAGGCAGGAGGGATTGCTTCTATTCCTTGTTCTATTTGTGTGTGTGTGTGTGTAAGTGGGAACGAGGCAATAATATACAATGGATAATATTAGGTTGTTCTATGCTATATGTGGTTTGCAGTCATGCAATCTTCTTCTTTAGTCCTTGTATATGATCGAAAGAGTTAAAATAAGAAAAACAAGAGATTCAATACAATGAATGGAAAAGATGCTAGAAATCTAGAATACAAGTTTGAGATCGATAAAGGCTGGAAAAATAGTATACGGCTATCCTAGCATATGGCTACAACTAAGAACAGAGTCTAGCAACTACACGACATCACAACACAATTAAATCAGCTCATAAAGCAAGCTATCCTAGCATTCTTGATTCCATCTGAATTACAAGCTTCAGAAAAAAAAAAAAAAAAAAGCTACAACTAAGAACATAGTCTAGCAACTACACGACATCACAACACAATTAAATCAGCTCAAGCTTCCCCAAAAATAGTCACCTATTTCTGGATCAACGTTGTTTCCCATGGCTACAGTTACCCATATTCCAGGCTCAAGAATTTCATCAATGAAAACATTCTGCAGCAATGTTCATTCAATAAGCACAACCCAAGAAAATACTACCAAAACTATTGTCACTAATATAGCTGTGAATTTGATAAGAGTCTGTCACTCATCACCAATTTAAACCTGCTAGGCGGAATTGTATGTATATTCCCATTTTGGAGTAACTCGCCTGTGATTGTTATCCCATCAACCACACTAGAGCAACCATTCGGACGATGTTGAACTTTGTTATACTCGTTGATTCTAGATGCACCCAAATTACCATATCCTCCATATGTAGAGCCATTGTAGTACTGATCTAAACTGAATGAGTTCTCCATAATGCAATAATTAGAACTAGAACTAGTAGCTAAATAAATCCTAGTAACGTGGTTCTGTGGATATTAAAAGCAATAAGCACGTTGGTTTGGGCAGGATTCAAAGACACCAGATTAAGCAATAAACAGCTACCAATTGGCCAATATCTTATCAAGTACATTACAACTAACTATTAATTTACTCCAATGTAACTACAAATAGCATAAAGAAATGTAACCAATGTTTATTGGAAAAAGTAACCCCAAAGATTTGGGACCAAAAACGGTTAGCGGTGACCATTGAATAAGTCTCTTCCGCTTGAGTTGGGTTAAAAGCACGGAATGTATTTGCACCGTCACCATCTTCGAATAAAGTATTTTCTACGGTAGCACCATGAATAGCGCATAGCAGAGCAGCACCTAAAACGCCGGCAACTCCCATCATATGAAATGGGTTCAACATAAACAATTGAAACCCCACTTCAAAAAAAACCATCACTTAGGCAATTAATCAAACAATATGTGTGCAATAGGCAAAAATCAACATCCCCACGAATCAAATTATCACATAAATTTGGAACCTATACTAATCTATAACTCATATTATATAATTTGAAATTCAGTGGAAACTGCATACTCAATCATGGAAAGAGCAAATAACAAAGAGAAGAAATCAACTTATTGATTAACATTAATGGAATTTAAAACCAACCTCGATTTGGAGAAGAAACAAGCGAGAAACGAGAGAAAGAGAGACCAGTCGCCCAGAAGAGAAAAAGAAAAGAGAAAGACGAGTGAGGAGACGGAGAAATTTAGAGGTCAAGTCAGACTTTTCCTTCCGTTAAGCAATTCAGTGTTTCATTCTGCCAAAAAATTGAACTGAACGAGTTAATCTATTTTATCACTGAATGGCCATTAAGCACTGAACCATATAAGGAAAAACAAACAGTCTGAAGACTGAATACGGTGGTCCACGTTAAGTTCAGTCATTCAGACCTGCTGAATGGAAAACAAACAGCACCTAAATATCTTTGTATCATTTCTAAGTACTGATATGGTGACCATATCTTGAATAAGCTACAAGACCCAAGTTTATATTACACCCACTTGATGTCATCTCAAGGCTAATTACAAAAATGAATATGAGACTAAAAACAGACAAAACTTAGAGGTTGACTCTTTTGACTCCAGATGTACGTAATATCTCTCCAAGAAAATGACGGGTCTCAAAAACTCATTGGGTTAAGTCTCTACACTTATTCCTCAAGTTTCTCAAGGTGTAGTTGTATTTGCACATGTAATCTGTAATAAATGCAGGTGAATGTCATGCTTATGCTCATGCAAATGTAGTATAAGACTCAACTACTTGGTGAAGCAATAAATGTCCTTAAACTTGAAAAGGATAGAATTCAACCATTATATTCATCATTGATGGTGTATTTATCTTATTTCTTGAAAAAATCTTTGTAACAAAGATTTTTATTGATTTTTCAAAAAAAAAAAAATTTGAATTTTTTTACACAAGTATGGATAAAGAAGTTTGAAAATCATTTGCAAAAAGGATTGTAATACTTCCCCACCCCCAAACAAATAGATTGCTTTGTCCTCAAGGCTCATACTAAGCATAGAAAAGAGAGAAAGAAAGGTATTACCATGAATAATGTACTAAAAATTTAAACCGCTTTATAAATTTCTGCCAAACAAAATTATCTGCACATATATAGAGATTACAAGGAATTCCATACTACGACACAACTGAAATAAAATATACTGAAATAAATGACTGACTCAACAGAAAAGAGAAATCCTACTTTACACAATTGGTTCCCAAACTTGACTCGTAGGAAGGCCATCCAATCTATCGCGCCAATCAACTAAAACCTCCCTAATCTCATGCCAAGGAGCCTCACCATGTTTCATAAACTCATCATCTCTATGCAATTTAGGAAAATCCACATACTCAGAATCAGGAGCCCAAGTGAATAAGCGACTTCTCCTAATAAAACAATGAGTTGGATCCATAGGTATAAGGTGAGTCCAATCGTTGTACGTTTCCCGCCAATCAGGATAACTTTCAAGGATAATCTTACAGATAGCAGTAGGGAAAACAAACTTATCCTCACCAAACAAGAACACATTTCGGATACCATCTAAAACCCAAGTGGATAAGTCAAGAGCATAAAAATCCTTAATAATACCAAAGACGGCATGCATAGTACTATCATTGACATAATCCATCTTTTCAACACCCAACAAATTACGCAAAACCCATAGAGCAGTATTAGCCACATTAGCAGAAAGGCAAGTAGTAGGTGCAATACTAGGGTATTCCTCGGGATGGAAAGAAAAGGTACAAGGGCCAAAGTGATTAAGGTTATTATCTATTATATCCACACGATTATCACGAACATAATTATCATAAGGCACGACCGGTTGAAAGACAAAAGGATTACCCATGGCAAGAGAGACGACAATAGCATTAAAAACCACGGGGGAACCATGCATATGAACTTGGAAACCATCAAAGGGAAGAGGTTCGGCAAAGGGTAACATAAGGTAAAAGTCTCTTACCATAGAAGGGGAATACACAGCAGTAGAATCATAAAGAAAACCTTCCCAACCTTTGTCAAAAATCCCATCCCGAAAAGAAGCTCCAAAAGGACTATTCATAATCCCAAAAAATCCATCTCGGGGATAATATCCATGCCACTAGGCATCCACAACCCATTCTGAACATTAGCCATTGCAAAAGAAAAGGAAAAACACCAAAAACCAGTGCGAAAATCGAGAAAATCCACACACAAACAAGCCAGAAAAACTGCTGCCAGGTCCGAACTCGAGTCGAGTTTTGTTAAGCTTATAAGAAACTCGACTCGAGATTGAGCGAGTTCCAGAAAATAAAAAAGTTTTCTAAATTTAAAAGTGACGGTCTCCTAACCTTGGTTTGGCATGTATATGCAAGAATAAAAGAGTTTGAGCCCTAATAGGATACCAAAATTGCCTAAAACCTTAGGGTTTCCAAAAATCAAACCCTAGTCCTTTTTTTAAAAAAATATTTGGTCTTAGGTCCCTAGGACCAAAAAATTATGAAAATAACTCCATAAGTCCAGATTTTTGCAATAAAGCCCAACAATGGCTAAAATTTTCAGAAAATGACACAAGTTTGCAAAAATTTAAAATTTCATCCATTTCATTAATATTTTGAAATAAAGTACAAGGATTGAAATTTAAATACAAAAGTGCAAAGATTAAAAATAAACAAAACAAAATAAAAATACAATGGCTAATAACTCAAATCTCTCAACCACGTCGTCGGCGAGGCTGCGCCTGTCCTTCATCGAAATGACGCTGGATGTCCTCAACGGCATCCATGATCTCTCCCATACCCCTCCAGAGAAGCTGGAACTGCTCCTCATTGGTATGGATCTGATGAAACGCCCGCTAGTCGCCAGACCTGTAATGAATGGGCGCCTCCTCCTGGGGGTCCCACTACAATTGTCGACATGCAGACAGTCCAGGGTTGGAGACCTCGAGCCGGACGACCGACTTCAGAGACAGAGGAGAAGGAAAGGGTGCCTCCCAGTAACGTAGAATACTCATCACCAGGCTGGGAAGGGGCGCAAAAGTTGCTCGAGCGCCGGTGATGGTAGGTGATGGTAGCAAACAGGCGGCGGACCATACAATAGCCGTGGAGGTCCTCCTGAAGCAGTCGCAGGATATGAATACCCTCTGAAAACAGTTCGCTCGTCCTCGTCGTCCCAAGGACATTGGTGGTCAGCTAGTGAGCCACCAAGCCCTGATTGACTCGGAGCCAACCGATCGAAAGATGAATGCTATACCAATGAGCCATCCGATCATCGACAAGAACGGCCTCGATGATGTCCGAGGTGACCATTGCAACCTCCTGCTGAAGAGGAGCCTCGTCAAGCTCGAGCGCCGTGACTATGGAGATAGTCTCAGGCGTGAGCAGGTAACGATGGGCAGGGTCCTAATTGATAAAAACACCGTCATCGGTCAACTCCATTGACTCGTAGAATCGACGAACCATTTGAGGGTCAAATGGCTCGTAATCAGAGCCAAGGAGCACATCCCAACCTTGGGCGAAGATTCTCTCCACAAACCCACTTCCTAAGAGATTATTGTCGAAGAGACGAGAATAATCGCGCTCATGAACTACCACTCTAGATCTCTGTCTTGGAGGCATAATACTCGAAGTTTTTGGTATAGAAATGAAGAAGATGAAGAGAGGAACAAAACCCCGAAAGAAATTCGAATTTTGGACCACAGACAAGGGAGATCGGGGGAGAGAGAAAACTGATCTGCCTCGATTCTCGACTCGAGATTGGAATGCACTGTAAGGAACTCGACTCGAGTTCTGGAAGGGATGAAGGTTCTGCTGACCTGGTTTGACCCGCGTTGACTTGGTTTGATTAGGAATGAAAGTGACTTGTGACTTTTCTAAAGACACCTGGGGGTATATATAGAGAAGTAACTTCCCCTAGACGCTTCCCCCACTATTGGAATTAGTGGAAATGACGATTTTACCCTTGAAAAGCGTAAAGGCACAAAATAATTCAAATTTAATTTTGAAAATTCCGTGATAATGTATAAATTCTTGCGAATATAAGTACCATTAAGATGTCAAATAAAATCCCAATAATCAAGCAATAATTATTAAAATCTCAAAAATTGAAATAAATTCAAATTTGTAACCGTAATAATTACTTAACCAACAACAGCAACAGAGAGTGGTGGGCCACGCCCACCCCCAAACAAAACTAACACGCAGATTCCAAAGAGATAGTGATTAGCCAAAAAACCACTAAACCCGACAACAAATAAGAAGCAAAAACGCACGATCGGGCTTAGAAGATATACAGGGCTGCCTTCCAGGAACGTTAAGTTTAACGTCTTCAGCCAGACAAGTGAACAACCAGGACTCACTTCCTAGATAAACGCTACTCTAAACAAAGTTACATGAGAGATAAAACGCTAGAATTGAATGCGCGAGATCATGATGTCTAAGGTACAACAAAGAGTCTTTTAAAGTCAGATACTCGAGACTTAAAAGAAGATGGGAAATGACTTCCCAACCCCAAACAGAGCGGGAAACAGGTCTGTTTGGTGATGACGCCCAAGAGAAAAACGTGCACTGGATCAATTATACTCAGCCAGTAAGAGTTTGTGGACTATAGCCCCGGCACTTTCAATCACACCTCTCAAAAAAAGACAACAGAATAGAGTAAGAGAGGGTCCGGATACCAGCAGGTCAAATGTTAGTTTAAATAAGTAGGGTCCTCTAAGGGAGTTTCTTCAACTTCAGGGGACCTTAATTCATGGAAATGCTTAAGACGTTGACCATTGATTTGAAATTCAGAATTGTCTGCAGGGTTTAAACATGTAATAGCACCATAAGGAGTTACTGCAGACACAATAAAGGGACCCAACCAACGAGACTGTAGTTTACCAAGAAATAAATGCAGACGAGAGTTATACAGTAAAACTTTGTCCCCAATTTGAAAATCTCTACGTAAGATCTGACGATCATGTAATTTTTTCATATTAGCTTTATACGACTTGGAAAGATCATAAGCCTCATTCTGAAGTTCCTCAAGCTCAGAAATCTGGAGTTTTCTCCTCTTACCTTCCTGGTCGAGATTAAAGTTGAGCTTTGTCATTGCCCAGAAGGCTCGGTGCTCAAGCTCTACAGGTAGGTGATAGGGTTTCCCAAATACAAGACGAAAGAGAGATATGCCTATGGGAGTTTTAAAAGCAGTACGATAGGCCCATAATGCATCACTGACTCTACGAGACCAATCAACCTTTTCAGAGTCAATTGATTTTTGCAAAATGATTTTAATCTCTCTATTGGAAACTTCAGCCTGGCCAATGGTTTGCGGATGATACGCAATGGCCACTTTGTGAGTTACTCTGTACTTTTGGACAAGTTTTTGGAAAGCTTTATTGCAGAAATGGCTCCCCCCATCACTAATGATCGCACGGGGAACGCCAAATCGGGCAACTATATACTCTTTTAGAAAATTTACTACAGTTTCTTGGTCGTTGTGCCTTCTGGGAATGGCCTCGATCCATTTAGAAACATAGTTTACTGCGACCAGAACGAATGTACAAAAAACCATGACAACCAGGGAAGGGACCCATGAAATCAATGCCCCAAACATCAAAAACTTCTACAGGAAGAATTGGCTGTAAGGGCATCATGTGTCGCCTAGTGATTTTCCCTAATTGTTGACAACAAGTGCAGGCAGTACAATTCATGTGAGCGTCCTTAAAAAGAGTTGGCCAATAAAAAGCACACTGCAATACTTTAGCAGCTGTCTTCTTGGCACTAAAATGTCTACCACAAGCATGTTCATGGTAGAACTTAAGGAACTCTTGTTGCTCCCAGTCAGGAATACAACGACGAATGATCTGGTCAGGACAGTACTTAAAAAGGTAAGGGTCATCCCAGAAATAATACTTGGCATTAGCAAGAAATTTGGATCTATCTTGCTTGTTTCAATGACTTGGAAACTTGTTGCTAGCCAAGTAATTAACTATATCTGCGAACCAAGGAGCATTCGATATTGCGAAAAGAAGCTCATCAGGAAAGTTCTCAGAAATGACACTAGAATTCTCAGGACGGTCGAGTCTAGACAAGTGGTCGGCTACTACATTTTCGGTCCCTTTTTTATCTCTAATTTCAAGGTCAAATTCTTGAAGCAACATAATCTAACGAATAAGGCGTTGTTTAGTTTCCTTCTTGGAGAGGAGGAATCTAATAGCAACATGATCCGTGAAGATGATAGTACGGGTACCTAAAAAGTAGGAACAAAACTTATCAAGAGTATATACTATGGCTAACAATTCTTTCTCAGTCGTAATATAATTACGTTGAGCATCATTGAGAGTCTTGCTAGCATAATATATGACATGGGGCTTACCATCTAGACGTTGACCTAAAACAGCCCTAACAGCAAAGTCTGCTGCACATCAGCTCAAAGGGTTTACTCCAATAAGGTGGCCTAATAATGGGTGCAGTCGTGAGGGCGGTCTTAAGATTTTCAAAAGCACTCTTGCATTATTTTGTGAAATCAAAAGGTGCTTCCTTAAGCAATAAATTAGTTAAGGGGCGAGCTATCTTAGAAAAATCTTGGATAAAGCGTCAATAGAATCCTACATGGCCTAGAAAGGCTCGAATATCCCTAATAGACTTAGGAATAGACAAGGGTGAGACAAGATCTACTTTAGTTTTATCAACCTGGATACCCTCAGGAGAGACTACATGACCTAGAACTATTCCCTTTCTAACCATGAAATTGCATTTCTCCTAGTTAAGCACCAAATTCTTCTCAATGCAACAATTAAAAACCAAGGAAAGATGACTAAGACACTCTTCAAAAGATGAACCATATATGAAGAAGTCATCCATAAACACCTACATAAATCGTTCTACCATATCACTAAAGATGTGTAACATACACCTCTGGAAGGTAGTAGGTGCATTACACAGACCGAAAGGTATACGGGCATAAGCGAAAGTGCCAAAAGGACAAGTAAATGTTGTCTTCTCTTGATCTTCAGGGGCGATAGGATTTTGATTGTAACCGAAGTAACCATCCAAGAAACAATAGAAGGAATGACCAGCCAAGCGTTCCAACATCTGGTCTATGAAGGGAAGAGGAAAGTGGTCCTTCCGAGTGACTGTATTAAGCTTCAAACACGCCACTTGGTTGGAACTCCAGTGGCGACTTGTTCATTCTTATCATTGGTAACTACAGTCATGCCAGCCTTCTTAGGAACCACATGAATAGGACTAACCCAGGGACTATCAGAAATGGGATAAATATCGCCTGCATCCAGAAGTTTAAGAATTTTAGCACGCACAACTTCTTTCATCGCAGGGTTAAGACGTCTCTGAGGTTCACGAGAAGTTTTAGCATCGTCCTCAAGATGAATACGATGAGAACAAACAGAAGGGCTAATGCCTTTAATGTCGTGGATAAACCAGGCAATAGCAGAACGATGCTATAGGATAACTTTTAAAAGCTGACCCTCCTGTTCGGTAGTAAAAGATAAAGAAATAATAACAGGGTGACTACCGTCTGAATCGAGATGAGCATATTTCAACTCAGGGGGAAGAGGACTCAGAGTAACAGGAGGTGGAGTGATGGTCTCAACTTGGGTCTCAGAATCTATGCTATAAACCGAATCAATGGCCTCAGGGTCTTTAGGTTCAAAGATAGGCACAGTATCAAGAAGAGCATTGGTTTGGGCAATAGATTGGTTAATGTTAAAGTCTACATTATGTATTGCTAGGCAGTAAACAACTGGATCTTCAGGATAATAATTATGCACCATCTCATAAGTTAATGAGTCAAGAAGGAACACATCTTCAGATAAAGAAAGATCAGGGGGTAGTAGGCCAAGGTTAAATATATTTACTTCAACAGTCATAGAGACAAAAGTGAGAACCATAAAACCATTCCGGCAGTTTATGAGAGTATTATAGGTGGCCAAAAATGGATGGCCAAGGATGATGGGTACCGAGTCATCGGCAGTAGGTTCAGTATCCAACACCACAAAGTCAACAGGGTAGTAAAAGTCAGATACTTTAACTAACAGGTCCTCAACTATACATCTAGGTACTTTCAATGATCTGTCGGCCAGTTTTAAAGACATAGTCGTGGGTTTTAAGTTTGTTAGACCCAAGCTGAGGTACAAGGAGTAAGGTAAAAGATTAACACTCGCTCCTAGGTCTAGCAAAGCTTTTCCCATTAACTTGTCACCAAGCTTGCATGCAGGATATGGTCGATTTTCCAGGGTCCTTATATTTTACCACGCCGTTATGTTGGACAAGTGCAGAGAATTCTTCCGCCACAAACGCGTTTTTAGGCTCATTTGTTTTTCTCTTGGCGGTGGACAAATCCTTCAAAACCTTGGCATAGGAAGGTATCTATTTAATAGTCGTGAGGAAGGGTATGTTGATATTTATATGTTTGAACACATCAAGTACTTCCTCTGCTTGAACTTCCTTTAGAGACCTTGTGAGTCTCTGAGGGTAAGATATGGGCAAGTTGTAAGTTCGTGGAGTATCAACAATCTCACGGGCAGTCTTCTTCGGCTTAGAGGTGGTCGCCTCATTAGCCGGAGATTTAGGTGGGGCAACATGTGTAGAGGTAACCATGGTCACAATATTTGGACTGGGCACATAATTAACATGATTATCGACCTGTTTTCCTGACCTAAGGGTGGAAACCGATTTTACTTCAGCAAGCGGTACAGACGGAGATGGAGTATCCGTCAGCAAGGCCACTTCCTTGCCTTTCGGGTTCGGGATGGACTGTCCCAGAAATCTACCATTTTCAACAAGTTTTTGTTCAATCCTCTGGATGGCTTGGGTATTCGACTCAATGGACGCTTGCGTCTGTTGAATGAAACGGGCAAGCACATCCTCAAGGGAAGTCTTAGGAGGGGCAGATTGATTGGTCGGCACTTGGTCCCTGGAACAAATCATGTGATGAGCATTGTTCGAGTAAGGGGGGACCGTTACCATGTTCTGATTATCATTACTACCAACATACTTGGCATTGCTACGTTGCCCATAAGAGTTATTAAAACCAGGTGGAGCCACATGATGATTATTAGAATAAGACAGATTGGAGCGGTCCATGTATGGGTACGTGGCATTGCCCTTATTAAAGTTGGTTCTCCCGGTGTAGTTAAACGCACAGGCTTCCTCAGTTTCTGGGGAATTATAAAGGAGATGGCAGAACTCGACAGTATGGGTCTGGTCATGACAAGCAGTACATTGGAGAGTGGAGGCACTCATAACAGGTGATGTGGGCTTTAAGGACACGCCAAGTGCTTCTACCTGTTTTACTAAACCATGAAGTAAAGTTTTAAGCTCAGAGTCAGGTTTGACTTCATATATACCTCTAGGTTTATCAAATGAGTCTGGGGTAGTGTTTCTCGGGGTATGTCCAGGTAAGTCCCATTGCTGGCTATTATTAGCAATTTTCTCAAGGAATCCCAGAGCCTTGGCGGTGGAATAATCAAGGAAATCTCCACCGCTCATGTTTTCAACCGTGTTTCTAGTTATAGTATTAAGGCCTCTATATATGATCCTAACTTTTTCAGTGTCATCGACTTTGTGGTGTGGACACCGAAGAAATAGGTCTTGATACCTCTCCCATGCATCAAAGAATACCTCGCTCTTTTTTTTGCCGAAAATTCCTTATGGTGTCAACAATGTCATTAGTTCTAGTAATAGGAAAGAATTTGGTCAAGAACGTTTTACTAAGTTGAGCCCACGTGGCAATAGAATTTGAAGGAAGGCCATGTAACCAGTGAGATGCTCTATGCTCAAAGGAAAAGGGGAACAATCTCAAGCTAACTTCCTCCTCAGATAAATGTTTCTCCTTAAAAGTATTGAGAACGGTCAGAAACTTATTGAGGTGCTGATATGGATCTTCCCGTGGAAGTCCATAGAACTTAAGCAACATGCCCACAATCTGGGGGCGAATGCTATAGCTATCTGCAGTTGTCTCGGGCAAGACTATCCAAGTAGGTGGCCCAGTGGCCAAAGGTGAAAAGTAATCCCGAAGGGTAGCTTCTTGAGCCATAGGTGCAGGAGTTACTTTAGAAAGTGAAGTTGAGTCGTTGAACTCTTCTTCAGAAGGTATGGAGGTTGAGTCGTTAAACTCTTCCTCAAGAGAAGAAGCGAGGTTCGTGATTGCTCTCTTTGTGTGGATTGGAGTTGGTTTGGATAAGATTTCACCTGATCTAAGATGCATGCAACATGCGCATTACAAATGTCACAAAAATCCTAACCATTCAAAAGCATCTAACAAGGGGCTCAAAAACTGACTCAATTTTGTGTTCACCCAAGTCAATGAGTTTTTTCCAAGCTTCCCTTGTGAATTCTCCCTATATTTCGTGAGTCAAGTAGCGAATAACCAGTGTGAGAGGTTTTTCGTGCGTAAGCAACGTTCCTTAATTAAATAATCACAGTGATTCTACAGACGTAATCTGTAGGGGTTCCAGACCCAATTCGTAGCTTGTGCTCCAATCAAAGAATGGTTCACGCAGTACTAGTTGAAATATCTGCTCAAGGTTTCAAATGAACATCGTGATAGCATGGCTTTAGTTAGTTCAATTTTAAAGCTTAGGATATTGCAATCAATTGATATTAGGTTTCACTTTTAGGCCAGGTCTTCCTTGTAGTCCCGGTTTATCAAGTAAAAACAGAATTAAAAATCAAGCAACAATCAAGCTCATGCTAATCATTACAAAAACTCCTCTTGCAGGGGATTCGAGGAGGGTTAGGAGAATACTCACCTCCCACTATGTGCTAAAATGTAAAAATGCCAAACAAGTGCATAAAAGTGGGGAGAGGACGAGTTGAAGTCGACCAAGGGGAAACCGCTCCTTGGGTTTCAATCGTCCTTAGGAGTCGTTCCTTAGTAGACTCAAGGCTAGCTCTACAACCTTGCTCTACTATCCGTCGCGAACACACAAAAAATAAATCCTAACAACACCTACTTTAAAAATATTACAACCGCGACCCCTTCGTAGATCGAATAATTAAATAACTTAAAAGTCTTTAAAAATGCTGAAAAAGTTAAACTACTTAGTTCACCTCACAATCACTCAACAGGAAAAAAAATGAATTGAAAAAGTGCTCTGGAACGTTCTGGAAAAATTACGCAACACGAGGTAAATTCCTGTCGAGAACTCGACTCGAGATTGCTAAAGGCCAAACTGATCTCGACTCGAGATCGGAACCAGTTTCAACCAGTAACTTTCAGGAAAAATTCCTGAATGTATGATTTTCTTAAAAAATTGATTTTGACTTCGTTTTTTGAGTTTTTTTCAATCCGTCTTCGCTGCAAGATCAATAAGAGGACTAAGTAACAAGACACTTAAAAATAATAATTAAAAGAATAAAAATCAAAGGGTGGGAAGGATAGAAGTGGGATCATGTCCCGAAACTACTATTCTCGCTTGTGTTTGAATGAACTCCGTTCCTTAGAGCTGCAACGACGCCATTTTGATAAAGTTGGTTTTCACCTTCTCTAAATAAAAGATTATATTTTTATATATTTTCCTTCTTATGCCTGTATAAATTGGTTATCAAAGTAGACAAGTAACAAGCAAGGGTCGTACCCACCTTAGAGGGGGAGATTTTAGCTCAAACACATTAGAAAACAATTGTTAAGAAACACCAAGGGAATCAATAATAAGATTTAGATTGATTCTACTTCCTACAGGCAATAATTAAATAAACTAACTTAAGAATATGGTAGAGATAAAAAGAAGATTTATGATGACAAAGGGCGAAGAATTGGTATCCACAAATTAAATCATGCAAACATAACATGTTGTTCCTTCATGTTCAATCTATAATAATTAATTAGTCACCTCTCAACTATTCCAATTAATCATCAATACCTATAATAATCAAGTAGTCACCTCTCAGCTATTCCACTCAATTAAAACAAGATTCTCTTATGCATGCTATTGAATATGTCTTATTAATCAAACCGTTACCTCTCAGCTATTCAATTTAATTAACTCAACATATTGATTAATAACTAAATCATCACCTCTCAGCTATTTGATTTAATTACAAAAGGGTTCCAATAAAAGATACTAACTGCAGATATGTAATAATCACCTCTCAGCTATTTCACTACATCTTCAATCAATATAAACACAACCAAAGCTAGGTCTCCCTAAACCTTAACAATAGTATTTTAATAACATGGATAACAATAACATACAAATAATCATACTTACCTCATATCGCGAATTAGAAGTAAATAAACATTAAGAACTTTGAATCACAATGAACATCAAGAACAAACATGGTGCTTTTGCATCATCTAGAGTGCTTCAACCATCCCCCTAAGGAGATTTAGCTACTCATCCTTGATGATGACACCATGAAATAAATAAATAAATAACAAAACATCATAATAGAAAAGTTAATGGATTTGATATTGATAATTGAGTTGATACAAGAAAAGAAAAAGATGAACTTTTCTCTCACAAAATACTCACTTTTCTCTCTTCAAACAATAACTCAAAGATGATCTAAAAGATACCTAAACCTTAGCTAGTACTTCTCTTATATAGAAAATACAAAGTAAAATACTTGCATGCAAAGACTTCCAAATTAGGTCAAATTTGTGGCTGCTGTTATTGGTCTTCTAGAGGCATTAGGTCTTTTGTAAAACCTAATTCTTTTAGGCTTAAGTTGTAGCTTGGACCAAGACCTTCAGTTTGATAGCTCATAGGACCAAATCAGACTTCTGGATCTCCTTGTAAAGCATTTTTAAGTTTGGACTTTAAATAAAGCCCCAAATAGAAATTCTGACTTGTGGGCTTCAATAGGACCCGGTTTGGGCTGAGATTCAGACCGCCCCACTTTGACATAAAGTCAAGTCAACAGGACTGAGCGTGGGGTGCCCTCAGTAGATTTGTGGGTGCAAATATCAATTCTCCTCTCTTAGTGCAAATAACACATTTTGTTGTTGCTTTTCTTGACTTTCCGCGGGCTTTAACACAATATTCGCATTTTGGCTCATGAAACCTTCACAATAGACAAGAAATCACTAATCAATAGATATAACACAATAATATAAGCTAAGTGCTACACAAACAAGGTGTTATTCGGGGGATAAATATATACTTTTGAGGACTTATCAATAACACACACTTATTATTTATTAATAGAGGATACCAGGTAGTACATAATAAAAGTACATATAGGCAGATACATGATATAAAACGATAGATATAGACTTAATTGGTGGGGAACCTCCATCAAAGAAGTCAAGGTTATACTCTGGTTCCACGATGAAATCATCAACATTAAAAATAGTAGTGTCTTATGGCTCAGATTGATTGATAAAGTTCATTTCCACTTTCTTTCCTTTGTCATTCTTTGATGCTTGATAAAGCTCAACCAAGTGCTTGGTCGTACGACAGGTACGTGACCAGTGTCCTTCCATGCCACAACGATGACAAGTGTCATCACCAGTTTTACGGTAATGAGTGCTACTGGCCCCTTATCCTTTTTAGGTTCAGTGTCATCCCACTTCTAGTGGTATGTGGTACTTCTGGACCCTTTGTGGCTGGAATTGTTGTGATGAGGACCACCACTCTTATGGTATCGGCCACTTATGGGGCCTTTGCCTCTTTTGGGCCCATTCCAATTTTTATTACCACGATATGATGATACATGTGCTTCAGGCACAGGTGCAGCTAGGTGGCCCTTTGTTAGCATTACTCATCAGGAGCTGCTTACTTTGCTCGGCATACGTAAGAATTTGATTTAACTCTGAGTACTTCTTAAGTCAGCATTGTCGATATTGTTCATGTAGGACCATATTTATAGGATGAAATGTAGAGAGTGTTTTATCTATCATTTCTTCCTCAGTAATAGGATGCCCAGATAACTACAGGGTAGACACGATTTTCAACAACTTCGAGTTGTATTCAGAAACAGTCTTGAAATCTTGAAACCTCAAGTGTGACCACTCATGTCAAGCCCTTGGAAGGGAAATGGTCTTATGGTGGTCATACCTTTCTTTGAAATTCTGCCAAAGAATCTGCGGATCTTTGACAGTGAGGTATTCAGTTTTCAATTCCTCATGGATATGATGGCAAAGAAAAATTAGTGTTTTAGCACGGTCCTGCTGGGACAGCTGATTTCCTTCTTTTATAGTCTTCTAGACTCATTGAAGCGAGATGTAATTCGATATCAAGCACCCAAGATAGATAATTTTAACCAGTAATGTCCAAAGCAGTAAATTTCAACTTGGTAATGTTAGACATGATTATAATGTGAAAATCAACAAACTTACCCAAATACTTACATTGGTAACACCTTATTGATAACCCCAACCCATTCCCATTTGGGCGGAACAGATCTACTAATTCTTTGATTCCAGTTAGTAAGAGGGATCTTAAACTAAGAAATAGACCCTAAAAGCTAAAAAAGGGTATCCTGAGCAATTGCAATAATTGGGTTGAAGCTGCATAAATTATTTGAATTGCGCTTACTATCATCAACCAAGGAGAAAATATAGAATGAGCACGGGGTAATAATTCTATATTGATCCGAACCAACCCATATGCTCCCATTTTTAATAAGATTTCGGCTAAAAGCATACATGTACTGTAATGTGCTTCTCCGTGGGTATCCGGAACCATGTATGTAGAGGTATAATCGGTAATTTGACAGCATAAGCAATAAGAAATCCAAAATATAATATTATTTCCAACGCCACCGGACACGATTGATTGGCTGATGTTTCAAAATTTACACTTCTTGTAGTTGTTGAACAAGAGAGCAAGTTTGTGCTGATAACGTCGTAGAAAACCAAAGCAACTTCAGGTTAACTTGATAATATAATAAAGAGGCCAAAGTGATAATAGAAAGTATATTGGACGGTGATTTCTCGTTCACTTGTTATTCATTTAGTAGTACACAACTCAATCCCTCATACATATCCAGGTATCTACCTATATATATAGTAACCTCATAAGCCCAACTGATTGTTTGCTTACTCAACACAGTTGAGTACCACATCAAGTTCCTCTTTGACACTTATATACGATGATTAATCAATCATCATCAGTTGTTCCACCTAATCACCAGAATTATGAGGATGGACTTGGGCTTGAACTTGGACAAGGACATCCACACTATTTACAATAGAAACAATATTTTGCCGACTGATTGATTTTATGTTATAGTAAACTCTAAACCCGTGTCCTTGGGCCAACAAAACCTAAGTTCAAAACCAAAGCCCAAACAAACGTTTGGGTTTGGACTAGACTGGTTTTTAGCCGCCAAAATCCAATGGGGCTATGCTAAGATAGCCCATTGGAGATGCTCTTTCTTAAGGTGTTGGGGGTTGGAATTTGGATCTTGTCCTGGAAATATTGGACTCATAAGGTTTGTCTTGTCCCACCATTTTATAGTAACCTCATAAGCCCAACTGATTGTTTGCTTACTCAACACAGTTGAGTACCACATCAAGTTCCTCTTTGACACTTATATACGATGATTAATCAATCATCATCAGTTGTTCCACCTAATCACCAGAATTATGAGGATGGACTTGGGCTTGAACTTGGACAAGGACATCCACACTATTTACAATAGAAACAATATTTTGCCGACTGATTGATTTTATGTTGTAGTAAACTCTAAACCCGTGTCCTTGGGCCAACAAAACCTAAGTTCAAAACCAAAGCCCAAACAAACAAACGTTTGGGTTTGGACTAGACTAGTTTTTAGCCGCCAAAATCCAATGGGGCCATGCTAAGATAGCCCATTGGAGATGCTCTTTCTTAAGGTGTTGGGGGTTGGAATTTGGATCTTGTCCTGGAAATATTGGACTCATAAGGTTTGTCTTGTCCCACCATTTTATTTGTTTGTGTGTTGTTGCGAACTTTGCAAATCTTGAAACTTGTCGTAACTTCAAACTTGTAAATCTACATGCAAAGACAACACTAGTAATTCCAGGTATGTTGTTGGCATTGGCAGTGAGCAGTTCTTTCTTCCTCGTCACCTACGCGCGTATGGTATTTATGTAGTTAATGTACACGGCTCAGGCTTTGTTATCTTATCTGGCACTAAAACCTCCGATACCGATACCAATAGTCCAATACCATTATGTTTCTCTCTCTCTCTCACAAACATACAGATCTCTAGCTAGGTGTGTCTCTTTTTATCTTTCTCTCTCTCTCTCTGATCATCATCATAATTATAATGGATTCACCACCTTCATCAATTGGAAGCGATTCATCTAGAATTGCTAATCGTTCATTTCTAGTTGACTCATTTCGAAGTGTTGGAATATCTGGAATTCGAATTGGTAGAGAAGATCTAAGAAAAAAAATTCTATTTCCTGAATATCTAGGTCTTGCAATGCAAGATTCAATTCGTTCTAAAGATCCAACTGCAGGTGAAATTTATGCTTGGGATGGTAAAACTGATGCTCCTGAATCTCCAATTGTTGTTTTTGTTAATTCTAAAAGTGGTGGTCGTCTTGGTAATGTTCTTAAAGGAAAGCTTCAAGAGTTAATGTGTGATGAACAGGTTTTTCTTTTATTTCTTTTAATACTACATTTTCTAAATTAATATATAATCCTCAATTACTAAACTAGTTTAAGCAAAATATAGGAAACGAGATTGATTTAAGCAAAATGTTGGTAGGAATGTATGCAATTATAGCTTAGACTTTGCAACCTGCAAGATTGTTCATTTAATATCCAACCAATACTGTATATATAGAGAGAGATTATAGTTAATCTAAGATATGGGAATTGGGATAAGTGATAGTGGCTTCAATGGTGAGGTGATTTTGGAATCCGTGCTCTGTTTGCATATAATTGTGTACTCTACATTCCTATATGCGTACCTTTTTCCACTGCTTTTAATCTGAATTTGTAGGTTACACATACTGCTGAATATTTATTAATAAAATGATTTTGAAAAAGTACTTAATGGAAAATGTTACAATCTTAGCATTTCGTTGTACCTCTTTTTATGCAATTTTAGATATTGGCGGGCTGTGGTTGGCGAAATTGACCGATGGTACAGTTTTAGCAATGCCAAATGCGGCTTTGAATTTTGATAATCACTTAAGGCTTTAAGGCTTGTAGGGTACTTTACACAGTTACACTCACACTTATTTGCTACTGATATACAACTTAAGCTCTTGAACCCTTTTGTTAGACTGTATGGAATAGACCTCCATAGAATTTGAATCTATAAATTCTTTTAATGTAATTGCAGGTTTTTGATCTTTCAGTTGTCAAGCCTCCTGATTTTGTGCAATATGGATTGGCTTGCCTAGAGAATTTGGCGGGTCTTGGGGATCATTGTGCAAAAGAGGTCCGTGAGAAGCTGAGGGTGCTGGTATGTTCGCCTAAACCTATCATTTAACCGTTATATTATACTCATGCAATGTTTATTTTATAGTGCGACAGATGAGATAGAACTCACGACGTAATGGATCTATGCTGAATGTAACTGATTTGCCAGTTCAGCTACTTGCTTGACCCCATCTTAGATTCTGTTTGGAAGACTCTAATTATAATGCTAGTATGCTCTAGTTTGAGCTTCATGTAGTAATTGATGTAGGAAAGGTAAACAAATATACATTCTTCTTTTGTTATATTGCACTTCTCTGGGTACATTATACTGATTCAATGACTGTTTAGTACCCAAACCTTGCTTCCAGTCCAATGATATTTTTGAGAGCATGTAGCTCATTACCATACTCAAGTGCATTCATATAACCTGTGGAACATTTATATGGTCTATATGCTTGCTTGAACATTATTGTAATAAAGAAATTCTGGGCAGGTTGCGGGAGGTGATGGTACTGTGGGTTGGGTATTAGGAAGTCTTCAAGAGCTTAATTGGCAGAGTCGAGATCCAGTTCCACCAATAGGAATCATTCCACTTGGTACGGGAAATGACCTATCTAGGAGTTTTGGTTGGGTAAGAGTTGTACTTGTATAAAGGTTTGTTTCTGAACTGGTGCCTGAAATACGTGTAACATGTTCTCCTGAATCTCATGATCAGGGTGGCTCATTTCCGTTTGCATGGAGAGCTGCTGTTAAGAGATCTCTATATAAAGCTATTACTGGACCGCTATGCCGTCTTGATAGGCAAGTTTTAATTCCATCTCAGTGAAAATTTGCATTTTTTATTCTATGAAAAATGGTAACAACATTATACCATTGCTCTGGATATAGTTATGGCTTTTACTTGATAAACACAAATTTACATTATTCTGATCATTATAAAATCACCGCAAGTCGTACTTCTAGTATTCTACGCTTGACTATAAAAAATGCTACATTATTAGGGGATGATTTTCACTACTTACTTACTCACTCAGACCCCCTTAGCAGTAACTTTAAAAAGTGAAGAAGGCACCTCTAGGACTTTCCTGTCTTCCATCTTGTTTATCCACTTCATCCTACGGAATCCCTTTATCTGCATTCTTACATCGTTTCATTATTTTGATTGATACTGCTCTTTTGATCTATATATTATTAGGTGGAGTACCCTGTTTCACATTTAGCATTAATCCAAATCTTTCTTTATCAACCAACACCAAATTGGCTACATGCAATATACACCATGGGTCATGGCATGCGGCCTTATACATGAGCAACTAAATTAACAATAATTGTTTCATCATGCATGCGGTATAAAATTTGGGTTTTTGAAACTTGAATTTCATGCCATAAGTAAAATTATCTAGCCATATCATTTATTGGGCCAGTTGTTTCCAAATGCTTTCTTTGCTCTTCTTGAACGTGACCCAAAACTCTTCACAATATTGTTAGTTTCTTATAAGACATATGTTATTAGCTATTTTTTCTAGCAAGGACTAGCCAAGGAGCAAAGCTTTAATCGTGTAAGCTCCAGAGAGCATTGTAGAAAGATCATCAGGTTTGGTGAGAGGATAGCAGAGGGGGGAATGGGGACCTTGTACTGGGTTGGGGACCAGGTGATGCTTGCAAAAGAGACAATAAAGTTTGTCTCGGTGAATAATTTATAGGTAAAGGGGACAAAAACGATGAAACTATTCACATGTTTCACTGTCTAGGGACTAGGGTGTTGCGGCTTTTTCATTTTGTCCTAAATGACGTTTTGCACTCTCTGGATTGTCTTTCTATGATAGAAGGAACTGATACTTCATGTTTGGATCCTTATTTTATGAAATGAACAGTCTTGTGAAATATTATCTTATTACTTCTGTGCAGTTGGCATGTCCTTGTCTCTATGCCATCAGGAGAGAACATAGAATTACCCCATTCACTGAGACATACAGAGGAGTGCACTCTTGCTCAGGTTGTTTGCTGACCCTTTTTAGGTTATATATATATGGACTCCAATTTTTTTATTTTTTATTTTTTTATTCATTTTGCTGCTCGACTTGTGTACAAACGGTTTTTTTTTTGGCATTTGTGTATGTCTGTGGATATTCTCCCCAAATCATATAGAACATCTCTATTAGAAAGCACAACCCATAAAGGCTCCTATCTAAATGGTTAGACGTTGAAGAATGTTCATCGTCTATTTTCACTTGTAAACTGAGGCTTCATTTGACAGGTTTAGAAATGGTGGGGTGTGTTGATACTTGTAAATGTTGTATATGAGGTGGATATCTCACCACAAAAGATCGGTGGAATCTCTTTATATGTCAAACAACATTGAGTAAAGTGTATAACAATATATTTTAATAAACAACTGTGAAAAATTCTGCATTTTTCAAACAGTTGAATTTAGGTGATATTGTAATTCTATCATGCACTGGCTTGTTTTGGTTTTAATCTGCGTTAAGTCTTTTTCTTTTCTTTGACGGAGACTTTACAGTCAATCTTATGGTTTTGTTATCATTATAGGATATGGATGCAGACGCTGCGTTGCCTGAGAAATCAACTTGTTTTGAAGGCGTTTTTTATAATTATTATAGCATAGGTATGTTCCTAGACTTATATAGTTCTTATATATTTAATCTCCTTCCCTTTAAATGTGCTTCACATAATTTGTTTCTATTCGTTTTAGGAGCAAGTTGTATCAAGACATTATGTCTGTGTTTGAGAACATGTTTAATATAAGCCATATATGGTTTAGCGTTTTGTTTCACACACATTATTTTTCGCTAAAGTGGCTGGTATACAAAATCCTAATAGCATGATACCTAGGTGATTAGCAGTTTAGTACGACTAAAAAATACACGTACAAGACACCTCTCTGATTGTTGCTAGTGAGAGTGTTCAAGGTTATCAAAGAGCCAACAGACAACTGAAGAGGGTTTGAATCCTCTTAACTTACAGGTTCTTCAGTTAAAGAACAAGAGGAGACTCTTCCTACATACGCGTTAACAATAAGAAGTGGAAAATGTTACCATATGGTTTCACTCTAACCCTTGAAAATCCAAAGAACCTTATTGTTCAGTTGCTTGGGTCTACTATCCATTTGCATCTTAAAAAAAATTCTTGGGTCATTTTGGGGTTCCTCTTCCCCTCTCTTTAGGTCTTATTTATAATTGTATTAGAGCAATTCCCGGTGCAATTAAGATCTATTAATTTGAAGAGGTCCTATTTAATCTTTAGGTCCTAGATCTTGACGTGTCCGACAGTGACACTGCCATGGAAAAGGTCTCCGCTTTCTGCAATTAAGATAAAGCAAGGGAGCAGTACACCTGATCTGTTATATAACCATTTATCTGCATCTGGATTGGCTTGGTATTACCTCTTCATATCTGGCCACTTTTCTTTGTTTCCACGAACATACCATGCGTCTCACAACCGCAGATCCCCACTATTTTATAGCTCTGCTGTATGTTTTGGCCTTTGGAATTGCTTAATGGATATTTGTAAAACCTCTTCCCGAACCTGTTGCCTCTTCCTTTTCTCTTCTCTTATTCTCCTTTTCCCTTCCGCTTCTTTTGCTATATCTATGAATTTCTAGTACTGTGCTCAGCGTTCTGTATCCTACGTTTTCTGAAAATCACATATCGGCATGTCCGTGTCGCGTCCGTATCGCATGCCTGTATTTGTGCTTCATAGGTCTCTCCATATGTCTGTGTTGGTCCCATCACCAACTTTCCATTGTGTTTCCAAAGCCCATCTTATCCCTCCACATATTGTAGAGCATTTATAATATCTGATCATCTCGTTCTCCTCTGCAAGAAGATTTCTTTCTTATGAATTTAGCTAACTCAGCCTTCTCGTTTTTAACTTCCAAGTTAGTATCATTAACATGTTGAGATTTGCTTCTTGAGTCTTCCTTAGGCCTAAGCCACCTTCATTCATAGGGTTTCACACTTCGTACCAGCGAAACACACTCCCTTCTTCACAATTGGGTCCCTTGACCACATGAAGTTTCTTAAGATGACTCAGATCCTTTTATCAGACAATTAGGCCATTTGTAATGTTTGTGGATCAATGAAAGGTATGTTTTTTTATTGTCAAGTGAAGATGTTTGCTTTTGTCAAAGTAATATTTCATGGAGAGGTTGACAAATTTTTTAATATATCTTAGCTTATGCTGTCTTGATTTTGGGCTATATTGACTTTACGGTGTTATGTCTATTAGAAATAATACAAATTGTTTCATTCTCTGGCTGCTCTTATTTTTATGAATTCTTTCTTGTAGGAATGGATGCGCAAGTTGCTTATGGGTTCCACCATTTACGTGATGAAAAACCATACTTGGCACATGGTCCAATTGCGAATAAGGTCTGATTGGATAATAGTTTCCCTTTTACTCTATATGCTTATACAGTACAATGCATGTAATTTCTTTGTGTTTTAGAGTGTTTAGTTATTTCTATGCCAAAGCATGGGGACACACGAAATATTTTCATACAATACTATATTAGCATAGAAATATCATTAAGAAGGATCTGCTGGAAATAATGTTTCGATTTTGGATGGAATCAATGGAATCTTTGTCATGTTTAGCAAAGTCCATATAACGTTAATTTGTTGGGTTGGTCATATGTCTAGACTTTGGTCTGAGGATTTCTATTAATAGGTCTGATATATATGCACTCAAATGGTGTTGGAGACTTAAGCTGCAAATTATTTATCGAATTGTATTTGCAAATCATTTCTTAACACTTGGTTTCCATGCAGTCTTATTGTCTTCCTGTTGCTCAGTTGGGTATATAAGAAATAAGATGATCATATGTGATGTATGGGATACTTTTCTCAGCTTCTTGCTGATTAGTATATGGGATTTTTATTTGCTATATATCTTTATTGTGATCGATCCAATGGGTGAAGGAGGATTTATTGGAATGAGTGGGAGTTAATTTTATTTAGAGGGCTTAGATATTAAGAATATATTCGTCATTGGGATACCTTGGTTTGTATCTTGAAAGGGAGCCTTGTCAGAGTGCTTGTGTAATCTTGAATGCATGTTGTCTTCGTAAAATTTATTTTCCATTAATCTTTACCTAGTGGAGGAAAAATGGAGTTCCATTCTTAGCTACTAGAGATACATTTTACTAATAGAAAATGGAAAGCTGTTGTGTTTAGCGTTAACATTAACTGTATTACAAAAGTTCTTTTTATATTATTTTGAGTGCTTTCCTCTATCCCTCCTTTTCTCAATACACTATCTGTTTTACTGCCCCAAAAAGAAAATGAAACTAATTGTATTATGGCCCGGTCTATTGATATCAATTTTTTTGTTTTGGTAATCACACCCTTTTTTGTGCTTCGTATATTTCTCGGGAATCAGAATTCAAGGATTAAACTACTTTTTCTGAAATGACATTTTGCCTTTTATGAACTCCCACATATTATTTTGAGCCAACACTTTTTAATTATCTTTCCACCCACAAACATTTCTTTCTTTTCATCAATCTAGTCCCTTTGTTCAAAGTCTTTTTTCACTTTCAAGCTTCATTTACAACTTTGATCCAGTCTATACACAGTTTGGAGTTAGTCAGAATGTCTTGACTTCTGTGCTACCAGGGTTATGACCTCCAAATGGAGATATGAGTTGTTTCTCTATTAGTGGAAATTGTAAAAATAGGAGTCTATTATGTGAACTTGTTCTATCGTCAAAATGTTTGATGTATACATGATGTGAACTCAGTGTCTTCTTGTTGCAGCTGATCTACTCTGGATATAGCTTCACCCAGGGGTGGTTCTGCACACCTTGCATGAGTGATCCAAGCTTCAGGTTAGCCATCTTCTTCCTCCGAGGGTTACTTTTATTCCTTGTGGCATTGTGATGTTTTTGTCTGACCTTGTCAAAAAAAAAAAAAAAAAAAAAAAAATCATATTTCTGTATCTCCTTGTAATCATAGTTCTTAGTATAATTTACAAAAAGTTTCAATGATGGTTGCATCTATAAATGAGAAACTTTCCAGATTCCATTTTTGATGTTCACAGTTCAGACACTATTTTTATCAAATTAGATTAGCTGGTCCTGAGACCTAATAGTTGCTATATAGTCCTGCTTGTTAAAACATGCACACCTATCGGTTGTATGATTCCTCTTCTCGAAAAGATTAAGCCCCCGAAATTGTATTATGCTTTCAAAACCAGGACTGTACGAAAGGTATATGATCGCAAGGCCTTCCGCCATCCTTGTTTATCTGTTTCCCAGAATTATAAAGTTTTGTTTCTTTATCGGTCAAGAAATTATATTAAGGACGAGATGGCCTATAAGTATTGCACAAGCACAAAGAAGAAAATGCAGCTTGAAGTGGGAACTTGTTATGGGATCCACGTAAACACCAAGTGACCGGAACATATATCACACGTTTACTAATGCACTTCTGAATTCTGATAACTAAAATGTAGCAATTTCATGACAGACATAACAACCTCTTTTTCATAAGGAACCAAGTTCTTTTCCAACCAAATCCCCCAGGTCAATGATAAAGGAATAATAATAATAATACTATACTCCAAATGTGGGTATTATCCACAAAATGAAATCTCTTGGACCATGAAGTTAATGTGGGTAAGGCCTGAGTCGGTTAGTGATCTTCTATTGAAGTGGCGTGAAGTAAGGTTCTTGTCCTGGGTCAGAAAAAGAATTTGGGGTATCATTCCATATGTGATTCTGTGGGGTATTTTGCTGGAGCGGAATCATAGACATTTCAGGGAGCTCAGCGTGACTTGGACTGCACCATCCTTGACATTAAAGGACTCTTGTCCCTTGGGTGCAAGAGATGGCAGGATTATATGTGGAGCTTGATAGCAGACTATGGTTTCTATGGACCATCATTGAACTTTTTATTCATTTCTACTCCAGATGTGTATTCCTAATTTTGTCAGAAAACTTGTGATTCTACATGACCCTTCAAGAAATAATTTAATTTTAAAATGCAAAAACAAAATACATTTCTTTTTCAAAATTTCTAATCTGTACCCTGTTGCTCCCATTGCTCTTATCCTAATTGCAATCAAGGTTAGAGATATCATTTTGAGTGGTAATGTGTATGTATACCACAAGACAAGATTCCATCCAGGAAATCCTTAATGGAGTTAGCTATTTATGTGATAACTTCCTCTGTTGTTAATTTTCAAAATACTATAATTTTGGATGACGCTAATGTAATATTATGTATCTTGACATCATCACATGCAGGGGACTTAAAAATATTATACGCGTGCATATTAAGAGGGCCAATTGCTCTGAGTGGGAGGAGATTTCAGTTCCTTCAAGGTAGATTGTTAATTGATTACTTTCTTATCCATTCTGTTACATCATTTAACTAGCATGGATGCAAACAGATGAGTGTCGTGTACGACATAACATGTACATGGGGATACATTAAATTTATAAAACTTAGGACATGGTAATAGAACAATATGCAATATGTTAATATGATATTTGTAAAATGTTCAATATATAAAATGTAATTGTTATATCTATCCATATAAAGTTGTTCAACATGGACAACCTCGTCATTGGAGTGGTTGTGCTTTTCAAAAAAATTGGTGTCTAAAAGGTATAAAGTTAACTATCATTTATATTATTGGTCAATACAAGGCCCCGCGCTATGGGGAATTTATGAAATTTGCATTTCAGATGTCTGCGGCACTTAACTGGTGTATACAGTTTTTTGTTATAAAATTACGTATTTATGTTTGATAGAACTTGAACAATCTCAAAAATTCGTTTCCAATGACACTGAGTTTATTGAAACCCAAGAGGAATTATAATTTTGCGTATTGTATAACCTGCATTATTTCTAATATGTTTGTGCACTTTATTGATGAAAACGAGATATGTATAAAAAGTTTTGAAAATTCATACTTCATTATAGCCCTCTGCATATTGCCCTAAACTATGTGTTTTCTTTTAACTGCCATTATTAGCTTACTGACATAAAAGTTTACCTCCCTTGTTATATAGATTTATTTTCGAGCTGATTTGTGGTCTGTCTCTGACACTTTGGAATTTATGTGTTTGACAACTTAAGCGTCAATTTTTTTTTTCCTCCTCTCAGTGTTAGGGCGATAGTTGCTTTAAATCTTCATCATTATGGAAGTGGAAGGAACCCATGGGGTACTCTAAGTCCAGAGTATCTTGAAAAGGTATGGTTTCTCTGCACGAAATCTGACTCAGCAGTGTTCTTGGAATGTGTTGTGAATTTGTGGTGCAATTCTATAATTTTTCATATACAGGCTATAATAAACATTTCGAATTATGAAACCCTTAAAAAAACCATAAAATCAATCAAACATAAGAATACATGCTCATACAATCAAATTTGTCCTGAAAACATGTTTTTAATGCCGGAAAAAAAAATTAGAATCTGGCTCAGAATGGCTCATGTAATCATTTAAAGAAGACAAAACATGTAACTTCTAAGGAAATTTAATATAACAAGGGACAAATATAATCCTTATTGATATGCAAGAGTAATAACATTTCGTCTGCACCAATTTGGATACATTTCACAATCTTTGTTGAGGGAGAGACATCACCAGCGGAGTGGACATTGGTCCCAATCTATGAGGTAGTTTATATCATTTTTCTGGATAAATGATATATTTTTATTTCATGCATGTGTAAACTTTGATTAAGAAACATACTTGGGAGAACAACATGTAACCTTTTTTGCAAAGCAACCAAACGTTGTCACTTTCCAGAGTTATCAAGTCATGACAATTTTGCTTAGTTTGCTAAATTACTCCGAAAGCTGCAAGAGAGTCAGAGTTGCGGAGGAAATCCAACTTGCAATGATTATTTTCATCTTAAAATAGTGAAGAGGAGATGTATTGAACCAAGGGGGTAATGAGAAGGAAAGGATTTGGAAGATGGGAAAGAGGTGAGGGGTAAGGGTGTCAGATAGTTAGAAGTCAGAAATGCTTGAAGGAAATTGTGTGCCGGCATGAAGAGGAGAGAAGGGAGAAAGACTTAGAGTTGTTTGACTCAGATGAACCTTCTCCATCCAGGGATTTGTATGGACATAAGGAGGATGACATCTTCTCGGAGGAGGTTGACAATTGGGGGTGGAAAGATGAGGCAACCTTAGATTGAGTGAGAGAGAAAAGGATTGGGGAACTTCTGTAAAAATGGCCATCTACTGAGGAGGGGTTTGAGGGACATTTTGAGGTTAAATTGGATTAGTTACTTGCTAATTCTTTTTATTTTCTTCTTGAAGTAATTCTCCATCATGTCAATAAATAACCTCTATCTATCAAAAGTATATTGTTAACGTAACCTCATGTTAGAGTTATGAACAAATAGTGTACTTCCCATAGTTTCAAAATGGATGCAAGCGGACAAATTGGGATGCAAACTGAAGAAATTCAGTTATAGTTGCAATAATGAATCTTTTTTAATGAACTCTGACCGAAATGAACAAACCTGTCATAGCTGTTCAAAACCATAACTTTTGGATTTTATTTCTTCCATTATGTTTAGGAATTTCCATCATGCTCCACTCCCTAAATCATTCTTGACAAATATTTTTTTAAAGTAAAAGAGAACTAGCTTGAAAGGTTTCTTAAGAACTCAAATGTGGTGGCATAGACTGATATGACATCATAAAATCAGAAATTGTATCTATGGGAAGGTGAAATAATTTATGTTATGTTTATTTCACTTTGGGCTAAGATATGGTTTAGACTGTGAAGCCCTAGAGTAGTCATATGGTTTCCAATCCCTCTGGCTTGACTTGTATACTTATATGTATTTTCAGACAAATGAAGCTTTCACTTGCTGGTTGTAGATTGTACATTTTTGGATTTGTTGCTGACCTTTTGCTAGTTCTGCTTCATACACGAGTTTAACCTTTTACGGTAGATTTTGTGCCAGTGGATGAACATTCTTTGTGTTGCAGTTTAGTGGTTTATGGCCAGAGAGATTAAGTATCAGTCAAGAAAAAAATTCAGGGATGGAAATTGACAAACATGGATCTGTGGTTGTTAAAATAAATACGGTCATTTTGGAGAGGAAGACCCTTACCCAAGGCTGTTTGTGAATTATCCAATATCTTCCATATCTATAGAAAGCGCTGGGAAACCACTTCTTTTCACAGCCGCTCAACTTCCCAAAAGGCCACAACGCGAAAGACTAACATTTAACCATATTTTTAGATGGACTTTTCTAACCCAAGCTTGTCTCAGGAATATTCGATTTTAGTGTATTGCATATATCAATGCAGTATCAGGAGATCACCATCCATAGACAACTTCCTTTACTCTCCAAAAGTTGCAAGTACGTAGAGAACAACCATCTATACATTCTCAATTACAGAAAACCACCAAATGCCATAGTACTCCATACGACCTATGCAATAATAAACCGAAATCTATGAATGGGTTTTCCTCCACACATTTTACAGCTTTTAGTAATCATGTTATAATATCTTTCAGACAATGTTTTTTTTTTCACCTTTTTTGGATTTTAATACTCTTTTTGGGCCAACTGCCCTTTTCAAGTTGTTTATCATTTCCGCAAAGGAAGTATGTGAAGTTTCATTATGTAATTTGCAGAAAGGTTTTGTTGAGGCCCATGCTGATGATGGGCTGCTTGAAATTTTTGGCCTGAAGCAAGGTTGGCATGCTTCATTTGTTATGGCAGAACTAATCTCTGCAAAACACATTGCCCAGGTACATTTTTTACCCCTTTCTGTGGGGAATGGAATTCATATCTGCAGCTGACAGATGTAGATCTTAATAAAATCAAATAAACGGAACAAGAGTGATGGCTATGGTTGTAGTTAAAATCCAAATTATCTGGACATGAATTCTGATTATCCGGCAGTTATTATTACCTAGGAGAAATCATGATTGATACAGATTATGGGAGGACCTAGTCTGGTGAAAGAGTCTATGGAGACATATTTTGTGATTTTGTCTTTTATGGATCAGTAATTTGTTTATTGGTGTAAAGCATATGTTGGCTTCATTTCCAACTTGGAAACTGGAAGTGTGGTTTAGCAAAGACCTTTAGCATACTTTTGGTGAAACAATTACATTTTGTTCCATTTTGGTGAATTAGCTATTTTGGTCCTTTAACTTTGCTCAAATTTTCAGTTGAGTCCTCTAAGTTTAAACCGCTCAATTTGGTCCCAAATCTTTCAAAATGTTTGCAAAATGGTCTGACTGTTTCCAAGCATTTAACAGAGTTGCCCAGTGCAATTTATGTGCATTTTGAAGTTATTTTTGCGCATTTTTCAGCACTTGTGAATGGGCAACTCTGTTAAATGCTTAGTCTTCAGGTTTGGGACCAAAATAAAGATCTTTACAATAACATATATAGAATTTATTAAAAATAAAAGATAACGGAGGACCATTTTGCAAACGTTTCGAAAGATTTGAGACCAAATTGACCGATATAAACTTTGGGGACTCAACTGAAAATTTCGGCAAAGTTAGAGGACCAAAATAGCTATTTGTTTCATTTTGGTATGCATACTTCATTAATAGTATTTCCACCTTGATTATTGCGGATAGTTGGTATTGTGTGTTTATGCGGAGACTTGTAGTTATTCTCAGAAACAATACACTGCTAATTTTCAGGCTGCTGCTATAAGATTTGAAATCAGAGGTGGAGAGTGGAAACAAGCTTTTATGCAGACCGATGGAGAGCCATGGAAACAGCCATTAAACAATGAATATTCGACATTTGTGGAGATTAAGAGAGTACCATATCAATCAATAATGATAAGTGGTGACTGATTCTGTGTTCATATCATTTATTGTTCATCCTTAAAAATGTACTCCATTTGATGTCTGATTGATTTGTAATCCCTGTAAATATTTTGGCTCAAATAGGCTTCTTGTAAATTTAGTTAGTCTCCTCCATATATCTGGGCATTGAAATGTGGTGCACCAAAATCATTTACTGAAAATTTACATGGATCATAATTTATACCTAAAAAGAAAAGAAAGAATCAAGAAATTGTAAAGAATGTATAGCTTTTTAGCCAGTTTGTTGGTTAGCAAAATCGCTCAAAAGTCATGACAGGAAAATTTGGGTGTCATTATCTTCCATTTCTTTTGTAATGTTCTTGAAACATTTGATTAACAACCAGGAAATGTTTGACTCAATTTTGACTCAATCCTATTTAGGGTACTTGTATATCACATCTACCAAAAATCATGCCAATCTAATATGTACAAGTACCCTAAATAGGATTGAGTCAAAAATTTCCTGAGTCCCTAGAACCCCTCCCTTATTAAAAATATTAAAAATACAAGGTTTTGTAAAGTGTTTTTTTTTTTAGCAATAAATTTTTTATTGACAAACTCAAAGAATTACACAAAAGTAGAGGTAACAAACGCGCTACAAGTCCTTATACATATTCGTTCGAACATGCAGTCATCACGTTGTTATCCATTATCTTTTGCCCTCTCCTGAGGAGCTCAATTGTTTCTGAGCTTAGCAATCTAAATGTGTCAAATGCAAAGGGGATGAAACTATGTTCGTTAGCACTACAAGCTTCATCATGTTTCTCCACTTTTGTTGTTGCTGCATTGCTAGTTGCATTTCTCCATAATTTTTTTTTTTTTTTTTTTCTAAACTAAAACAAAATTTATTGATAAACTTAAAGAATTACATAAAAGTAGAGAACAAACGCGCTACAAACTGCATTTGTATCACGATATAAGCAAAGAGAAGAAGTAGGTCAACATCTCCACACATATATAAGTTCAGCCTAACCCCGTTACAATCCATTTGATCAAACTATTTTAGTGGTTTAAAAACAGTTATACCAAATTAATTAGTAGTCCATTATTATGACATATAGGACAAATAGATAATACCCTTCATCAAAACTATATATTATCTCTTCTTTTGGTGGAATCCTTGTTAGAGTTTCTTTATTGTAGGAAGAACATGACAGTTATAGCTTCTTAGATTAAGATATTTTTATTCAAACTCTTTTCTTCCTGTTAACTTTATCTCTTTCTTTGCAAGCAAAAATATTCTAACCAACAACCAACCACCCTCTCACACTTTTCAGTACTTTTATACAAGTTGTAATAGTGTGACATCTAAATTTACATGAGGTGTTGGATATTGCTAGCATAGTTCAAAATATCGTAAATATCCACGAATACTCAGCTTCCAAATTAATTTTTAGGGTTATTTTGTTAATACACCCCCTTTTTTGGTGACGTTTGGCCAATACACCTTATAAGTCTGGAAATTAGGTTTCTCACCCCATTTAACATATTGACCCGGTTAAATGAAACAGTCAATCAATGTTGACCTGTCAAACCCCTAAAGTGACTTAACTACCCCTGAAAAAAGGAAATAATAAAATTACCCTTAACTAAATCTAAACCGTCAATCTGCAAAAAATTTCAGATCTAATGATGAGCGTTGATTTTATAGTCATTGGGGATCGTCGTCTTCCTCTTTATAAACCTCAACACAGTCAACATTCTTCACCCCCAATACAACAAATTGAGTAATTGAGGTCAAAATTACTAGTAATGGCTGCCTCTTCTTCAAGTTATAAGGTATTTCTTTGATTTGGGGTTGATTTCAAAATATTTTGAGAAGACTGTAACAAAGGATGACAGAAACACTAGCTCAATTTTGAAGTTGAGAATTGAAGGCAAAGTCCCCATGACAGCTGAAGGGAGCCCTGAAGAAATGACATGCTTAATTATGTAAAATTGATAAAAAATACAACGTACTATACCACTTTTTCCATTAATACAATGTACAAAAAAAAACTGACCAAACAATGCTTGTACTTTCATTTTGTTTCTACATTATACAATCTGTTAAAATGAAGCTAACATACTGCTTACATGTACAAAATTTTCTGACGTGATTTTATCTAATTAAATAAAAGTTGATGATAATTTCCAACAGTTCAAAAACCGCACGTGATTCTCTCGTGATTCTCTATTTATAAACAATTAAACACTTCTTCTTCTCAAATCGATTTATCCCCAAATCAAAGTTTCAGAAAACCTAGTTTTCAATTTCTAAATTCAGGTTTCATGTCTTCTTCTTCTAGTGTTAATTCTTTTTGTAGTTGCAAATGTGGAGTTCTTTCTCCAACTAAGATTGTTTGGACTCTTGAAAATGCTGGGAGGTCGTTTTGTGGGTGCGGTAATTACACTAATGGACAATCAAAGTGTGATTTTTTCAAGTGGATTGATTCCTACAAAAGACTTGAACTACGCCATCAAGAATTGTACTATAAACATGAAGAATTGAAGGTTGTCAATGGGCATTTGAATTTGAGAATTGAAGACCTTGAGAATACATTGATTGAGATGAAGAAGTTAAACAAAATTATGCAAAACACCATTGATGCTGATGAAGTTTCAAAGCTGCAGACGAAGGAGAAGATAGAAGAGCTGCAAAAAATGATCAAGACGACCAACATTCAAAAAAACCCTCTCCTGTTTTTTGTTGATTTGATTATCAACAAGTTTATGTATTTATGGAAATTGTTAATTTTTAATACCGAAGTTGAACCGTGGATTACTTAAAACTTTTGTTATGTTTCTTACACCTCAACATATTCATTAATTAGATAAAGCCACGTCAAAAAATTTTGTACATGTAAGCAGTCTGTTAGTTTCATTTTAACAGATTGTATAACGTAGAAACAAAATGAAAGTACAAGCGTTATTTGGTCGGTTTTTTTGTACATTGTATTATTGGGAAAAAGTGGTATAGTACATTGTATTTTTTATCAATTTTACCGCTTAATTAAGAAATTGCAAGAAATTGGGCTGTAGAATTTGTGTGTATGTGTGATTTTCAGTATGCAGTATGTAATGTGATGTTTTAGATTCTCTGTATGCAAAAAAATTAAGATAAAACAACTTTCCAAAATAACATTTTCCATTTTTTACATAACCTGAGATAAAAAAACAAAATAACTTGTGGAATTAGTAGAGCAATGGAGGGAAGAATCTTCTGGAAGTGAGAAGAAGATGAAAAGAAAAGGGGGTGTATTGGGTGTTTTGTAAGTAAAGGGTACAATCGTCTATTCATACATTAAAGTCGAGGACTGAGATTAGATCTAAGAAATGTAATTCGATTAACGGTTTATATTAATTCGGGGTAACTTAGGTATTTAGAAATTCAGGGGTAGTTAGGTCACTTTAGGGGTTTGACAGGTCAACATTGGTTGACTGTTTCATTTAACTGGGTCAATCTGTTAAATGAGGTGGAAAACCTAATTTTCAGACTGTATTGGCCAAACGTGACAAAAAAATGGGGTGTATTGACAAAATGAACCTAATTTTTAGTATCGAAATCACGATAAAATTTGTTTTTCCAGTATTCAATATTTTATGATTACTAGTCTTTCGAGATATTGTAATGCTCAGGTGCCAGTTTAAATTAATAAAAAATAGGCTTACCATAATTTTTTTTTTTTATCAGTCGTATATGACTCCACGAATAATGAAAGCAAGTGTTGATATCGGGCAATCCATCGCCCAAAATGGTTGTTTGAAAAATCCATGTGGAATGCTTAAGGTGGAAAGTGGAAACTATACGTTTAAATACATGAATTACTACCCCTTTTAGAGGGTAGTAGTTGTCTGATGAGATAGATCATTTTTATAGGGCTACTAGTTGTAGGAGTTACTATCTAATAATTGGAAATCAAAGTGATGTTTCTGTATCCATCAAGTATTGACTCTTGAGAGAGAGTGATACTGATACAGGTCACGTACTGCTGCGTTTGCCTGAAGAAGCCCTGAAGTGAAGTCGTCATCGTAGTAAATAAATTAATTAACCACCCTATATTATTGGGATTAAATTTTAAACAGACTAAACAAACACTACAGTAACAACACAAGTCTCTCTCTAATCTAATGATCTAATCCTTGCGCGTTTCTCTCTTCTTTCTCGTTAACTAAACAATACAAGTATACAACTTAAACTTGGGTCAAATTAATATCCAAATTTCTTTTCTTTTCTTCTCTACTGTTTTCGCCAGCTAGTCTTTCTTCTTCTTCTTTCTTGTTTCGATCTTAGAAATTAGAAGTTAGAACAACAACCACCACCATGGTATGGTGGTGCTGGTGAATTATAAATTATTTCTTTCAATCATGCTTTCTAATCAACAACAACAACAACAAAAAAAAAAAAGAAAAGTAAACTGAGAGAGTTTTCCGTTTTGTAAACAACAAGTCTACAACCCTAATTAAATTAATTGATTGGATTGAATTGATTGTTTATTTGTCGATCGAATCAGAGTTCAGAAGTCTCGATCGAATCAGTTTATCTTCTCTATGGCAGCAGCATCTGCTACAAAGTCGTCTCGGTCGTCTCGAGCTTCTTCAGCAGGGGCAACAGCAACAGCAATTTCTAATGGATTAAATGGACCACAATTAGAAGACAAGCTTAATATCTTTAAAGCAGATAGTTTCGATCCTGATTCCTTTGTTCAATCCAAATGTCTCTCTTTGAATGAAAAGGTTTATTCAATTTTTTTGCTTTCTCATCTATCTATATCTATATCTATATTGTTCTATCTTTGAGTTTCTTTCTTTGTTTTAATATCAGATTTGTTTTCTTTTATTTCGTGATGATATCTCAGGAAATAAGGCAGTTATGTTCTTCTCTTTTGGATCTTAAAAAGGCTTCTGCTGAAGAAATGCGTAGAAGTGTTTATGCTAATTATACAGCTTTTATACGGTGAGTAATATATTATACAAACTTAGACCCGCCAATGAAGCTCTTATTTTCATCCTTCTGCCAATTTGTGATTGTATTTGTATAGCCATTATAAGGGTATATTAAGTTTGTGACTTCCCTCATTCTCTCTCTCTCTCTCTCTCTCTTATGAGTTCCTTGTACAACAAGTGACTTACTAGTAATTGATAATATCTTGAGAAATTAAAATGAAAATTTTAATAACAATTCTTATGTTTATTATTTGTTAACAGCACATCCAAGGAAATATCTGATTTAGAAGGGGAACTTCTTTCCATCAGAAATCTGCTTTCTACACAGGCAGCTCTAATTCATGGTTTAGCTGAAGGAGTTAATATCGATTCTTTATCAAATAGTGTTTCCCTTGGCTCCAAACTGCATGAATTATCTAGATGCGATGATCGTGAAATTTCTGACATTGAGAAGTGGACACTAGAGTTTCCTGATATGCTTGATGTATTGTTAGCTGAGAGAAGAATTGATGAAGCTTTAGCTTCCCTTGATGAGGGGGAACATATAGTTGCTCAGGCCAAAAAAGAAGACAAAATACTAAGCCCAGAGGCACTTTATTCGCTGCAGAATACTATTACTGAACATAAGCAAAAGTTAGCTGATCAACTAGCCGAGGCTGCTTGTCAACCTTCTACTCGTGGTGTTGAGCTTCGTGCAGCTGTTTCAGCCCTTAAAAGACTTGGGGATGGTCCCCGTGCTCATAATTTACTTCTAAATGCTCATTACCAGAGGTTTCTGTATAACATGCGGAGTCTTCGTCCATCAAGCACTTCATATGGAGGGGCATACACTGCTGCCCTCTCACAGCTAGTTTTCTCAGCTATCGCTCAAGCTGCTACTGATTCTGCTGCCGTTTTCGGAAAGGAGCCTGCATATGCGTCCGAGCTTGTAGTGTGGGCTACAAAACAAACAGAGGCTTTTGCGCTTCTTGCTAAGAGACATGCATTAGCTTCATCAGCTGCTGCTGGAGGCATGAGGGCTGCTGCCGAGTGTGTTCAAATAGCACTAGGTCATTGTTCATTGTTGGAAGCTCGTGGCTTGGCACTTTGTCCTGTGCTGTTAAAACTCTTTAGACCTAGTGTTGAGCAAGCGTTAGACGCTAACTTAAAAAGAATTGAAGAGAGCACTGCTGCACTAGCAGCAGCTGATGATTGGGTGCTAACAGCTCCTCCTACTGTTGCTCGTCAATCTGGTCGATCTTCAGGGAGTGTGGTAAATCTTCAGCATAAACTTTCAAGCAGTGCTCATCGATTCAATTCAATGGTTCAGGTGAATGATTTGTCTGCCTTGATTTCTTTGTTCCTTGGGTGCTTAGCATGTTATATCATTGTTTTTAGTATTTGCTGGACGTCTTTTTTCTATAAACCATTAAAACAGTATATTGTATTGTATTAGTGTGAAAGTTGTCACACTAGCCGTTTACATATGATAGTTTGCATCAATTTAAAGCATAATTTAGCTTCCTCCATCTGCACATAAAATCGTTAAAATGCACAAACCATATCGTCGGGAGGAAGAAGATCCAGTTCCATATAATGGATTTAATCTCAAGGGACGAGTCTCTCCTCCTTTAAATGGTCTACGATTGCATACAAACATTCAAGGCAAACCCCCTGGCCCCAGCAGACTGTAGTGTTTTTGTTTTCACTTTGACAGTTGTAAGATATTTATCAAGTTATACCATTCATATATCTTGTTTGTCGTGAAACTTTGATCTTGATCATTTCGTTTTAATGTTCACTGCAGGATTTTTTTGAAGATGTCGGACCACTCTTAAGTATGCAACTGGGGGGTCCTACACTAGAAGGCCTCTATCAAGTCTTTAATTCATATGTGAACCTGCTCATTAATGCATTACCAGGATCAATGGAAGATGAAGGAAACTTGGAAGGTTCTGGAAATAAAATTGTTCGAATGGCTGAGACTGAGGCTCAGCAGATAGCGTTGCTGGCAAATGCATATTTATTAGCGGATGAATTGCTCCCACGTGCAGCCATGAAGCTTTCCCCTGTAAATCAGACTAATTTGAAGGATGATCCTCGCAAAAAGGCATCGGAGAGGCAAAATCGTCATCCTGAGCAAAGAGAATGGAGGAGGCGACTACAGCGCTCTGTTGATAGATTACGAGATAGTTTTTGTCGGCAGCATGCTCTGGATCTCATATTCACAGAAGACGGTGATACAAATCTTAGTGCAGACATGTATATCAACATGGATGGAAATGTAGATGAGCCTGAGTGGTTCCCATCTCCAGTATTCCAGGTATATATCAAAATTTCTTGCATTCTCTGCTTTCATAGTCACATTTGGACCTTAGAATACGAATGTTTTTAGTTAAACCCTCTTATCTATCACTACTTACGACTGCTTCACTTTTACTTTTATTGGACACTCTGATATGTTGGATGCTTTAAGGTATTGGTTTAATCATTACCCATTTTATCATTCCTTATGGCCAGCTGTACACTGTATCAGTTTAGTCTGTATCACTCATCTACTGCTAAGAAACTAGCTAAGATGCTCTTATAACTCATGTTTTCCACCATAAAGAAAAGTATAATACCTTTCGTAAGATTAGCCAGAATGGAAAAAACTTGCAGTTCTAGCTGTGTAGCTGTATTGGCAATTGTCTGCTGTGGGATTTGCCAGAAGTACCATCTGGGCTTTACCAAAAACCACCATTTCTGCTAATTGTCTTACCATTGTTTCTGCTAAAATTTTATTTTTCTTCTTCCAGTATAATCATTTTCCCATCTTTTCCATTTTCCACAATGGCATGGTCTCTCATGGACATATATGAATTTGTTTCAAACAGTTCTGTGATGAACTTTACAAGTTTTCTACTGGTTTCTTGGTTTAGACACATTACACGTATAGTTATTTTGAGTTTGTATACTACGGTCAAGAGCATATTTTTTAGCTAAATAAATCTTCTATTAATAAATAGTGAAGTTTACATTCAGCTAAAAGAATAGAGAGGTGAGTGAGGTCCTCACTAAAGGTACAATGCAACAATACTAAGATAGAACTAAAATGTCCCAATGAGTAATAAGCTCCTGGACTCTATGCCCTGCCTGCTATTTTCAGCCTACTCATGACATCCCTCCTTAACCTTGGTCCAGGTATATGCTGTCATTAGTGGGTAATCAAGCAACCCACAAACCACCACAAACTGAGCAAAAAATGTTGCATCATGGCATACTTATTGTGTGATATTATGTTCATATAATTGAAGGCAACAGGGCCAGTTTCCTCCACCAAAAACTCAGCTTCATGTTAAGGATTGTGCTCATTGGTTGCGTGTTCCATTAATATATGTCAATGATTCCATTTCGTAAATTAATGGCCACACCCTCTTAGAATTTCCTATGTCTGATACTACAAGGGAGTCTAGCCCTTACCATAAATATCTTCATCAAAGTGGAAACCGAGAGAGCACTTGAAAAGCTTATCATGAAACTATATAAACATGGATCATGGCCGGAAATGGAAAAGATGGAAATATGGATTATATTGAAAGAAGGAAAAATAATGTCGTGATGGAGGGAGTAGACTCATTTTTCCTTTTCATTCGATTACAGCTAATATTAAAGAAAAAGAAGAAGGTCGTGATGGAGAGATACTATCTCCCTGTCTAAAACATGGGATACAAGTAGATTATAATTTGTGTCCATGCATCTAAGTGTTTTTATGATGCCATGTTGGGCACTTTGTACTCGTATCACCGACACACGTACGTACCCAGTGGCCATGTCCATGTCCATGTAACTTAGATCCAAATTATAGATGCTTGTAAGAAGAGAGGCTAACATATTTATAATGTGTGTGCTCTTTGTATTGATACTAGGACGATGTGGACTATATACTTGTGAAGTTTCCATTGACCAAATGTGAAAAGTTTTCTTCACTTCATTTAATAAACTGTAGGCCCTCCCTGGTGATTTGAAAGAGGCTTAGGGATAGAATATTAGCGTTCAACTTCTCTCACCAAAGGCAATATGTTCGTAAAACACCTTCCAAGAGCTATTGTTTGGATAATTTGGAAGGAAAAGGATAGTAGGATTTTGAACACAAGGAGAGAAAATTTTGTTTCATGAAAGACATGTTGAATGAGTGGTGTAAGGTGGGGGGTCGGTGGGTGTCGAAGGCTTAAGGAAGTATGATATCAACATTTCATGTGTGATAGAGAATTTGGAGTAGTTTAGTTGATGTAATACTATCGGCGGAAGCAAACAATAATAAGAGCACCAATTAAATAAATGGTTTGAACACCCAAAAACTAGGGTTCTTCACAAAAACGAATTTAATGTATCAAGACATAAACAAATCTTCAATCTAACCTACTTAATAGGGTTTGCAATCTCCTATTTATAATAACCTAAACCTAATCCTAACTACACTAGAAAGCTAAGTAAATAGAAACTACTACTAGGGATGTTCTAATCCATATAAGAATCTGCAGGAACTATGAGGCATGTGCCTTGCACATGCTATCTTTATGCATATGCATCAAATCCCCCCAACTTGAAAAAAACTCGTCCTTGAGTTTGTGTACTAACATCCTCCAAAGTTCAAAACGACTCTTGTACATCAACCTCAACCTTACGTTGGTGCAGAAAATCCGGCCATGAATCTTCCCCAGATAGTTGCCCGCAGAAAGAATGATGGGCATTAATGTCATAGGTGCATCATTAGGACAATCCAATTGATTGGAACAATATAGCCGCATGTCAAGAAATAAGAATTGAAGGTGTTTGTCCCTCCATGGAGAAAATCCATTCTCATCTTGGAATAGATAAGGATCAAAATAACCACCAAACAAATTACCAATTACTTTTATGGGACGGAATTTGTGGGGATGATAAAAATCATCAATTTGTCGGTCGGAATCAATGGAATTCATCGATTCATGGGAGTGATGAGCGAAATTCCGAGAACGTTCATCCTCTTTACCATTGTCATGGACAACAACCAGGTTTCCTTGCTTGGGCAACATGGGCAACAAATAGAACTTCTTATTTATCTTCCTTGCAGATTTTTCAATCGGATCTTCTACTTGATCCACACATGCAACTTCTAACTCAAGAGACACAAAACTAGATGTATCATCACTATCATCACAAAACACGGAAAAGAAATCAACAAGATTGTAACTTTGTAAACCACCAATTCGAGTACGAGTGACGTATTTTTCTTCTTCAAACATGTTGAGTAAGAAATTAATCTCCGCTTCTTTGTCAAGTCGTTTCTCTTCTTCAACAAATTCTTCCTTAAAAGACGCAAATTGACTTTTTAATTTAGTAAAGCAATTTAAAAGTTCCTTCAAATCTTTTTGTATGCTTGGTGACGTCATGGAGGCATCGCTCTTAGAATCGATTTCAGATTCAATATAGTGTGGGTATTCTCCATACGGAGTAACCTTAGAATTGCGACTACGAAGACCATCGTGATCATAAGTCTTTGGACGGTTTCCATGGGAATATTTAGCACCATAAGCAACATATTGTTGCTGAAAACCACATCGAGGAGGGTGCGTGTCCTGCTGGTGGTGGGAATAATATCCATTGTCATAATAACTATGACGTTGCCTGCGTGGGGGAGAAGGGGAACGAGAGGAAGAGGGAGGTTCATACCTTCTAGAAAGAGGAAGGCGGTGGCTAGGATCAAAGTTGAGAGCTTTATATTAAGAATCGGTATAACGCTTCGATTCATGTAAACTCCAGCGATCCGGCGGCGACGAAAATTCTTTTTGACCTCTTCTACGATAACCCATCTTCAAATCACCAACATGAACGCGACTCTTGTAATAAAAATCAGGTTTTTATCTTCTAAACCCAGAAAAAACAAGCTCTTGATACCAATTTTGATGTAATACTATCGGCGGAAGCAAACAATAATAAGAACACCAATTAAATAAATGGTTTGAACACCCAAAAACTAGGGTTCTTCATAAAAACGAATTTAATGTCTCAAGACATAAACAAATCTTCAATCTAACCTACTTAATAGGGTTTGCAATCCCCTATTTATAATAACCTAAACCTAATCCTAACTACACTAGAAAGCTAAGTAAATAGAAACTACTACTAGGGATGTTTAAATCCATATAGGAATCTGCAGGAACTATGAGGCATGTGCCTTGCACATGCTATCTTTATGCATATGCATCATTAGTGATGTAAGGAGGGTTTTTTTTTCTAATGTAATGGAGATCAATCTCTCTCATTTTCTTGCTAAAGGGGTGTGGTAGAGAAGTCAATTGTTTTTTGACTATTATATAATTATATAATAGAATACAATATATTAAATATTAAAAAGTTTATATGTAGTCCAATTTATCTATTAAACACAAATGATCATTGGTTTTTTTGTGGGGCGCATACTTTTGTTTGGGTTCATGGTTGAGAATATTAATTCACTTTGAGTATAAGTTGATGTATATAGTACCCGACATTTTACAATACAATATTTCAATGTATGTCGAAGTTTTTTATAACAACAAAATATGTGTAGTTCTCTTTTTTTGTTTGTTTTAATGAATAAATCAATGTCCATACTGAAATTATGTACGGTGGGATGCCCTGAAATACACATATAGCACAATCTCAGGCAACCGATTCAATGAAAGGAGAATCCATGTTAGTTGATAAGTCAGTTTTCATTTCAAGATAGTATGTTATATTGACTTTTATGGCCCAAAACCTTGAAGAGAAGTGGTAGGTGGAGCAGTTGATTCGTAATATGACATTCATTTCATTTAAGCGTTTTTTGCTTCTGTTTTTAAATCCGGAATAGCGCTTCAGAACTCTATTTTGTAAAGTTCATTGTTTATTCTTACTGTTGCCTTTCAGGAACTCTATTTGTGTAAAGTTCTTATTGTTTATGCTATCCATTGCCCTTCAGGAACTTTTTGCAAAACTGAACAGAATGGCTAGTATGGCAGCAGATATGTTTGTAGGTAGGGAACGTTTTGTGACCCTTCTAATGATGAGACTGACAGAGACTGTCATCCTATTTCTTTCGGATGATCAAAGCTTCTGGGATGATATTGAGGAAGGTCCAAAGCCTTTGGGGCCTTTTGGTCTTCAGCAGGTAAGAGAGAATCTTTTTAAGTTGCATTTTCTCTCTATTCCTTCTTTGTTAAAAGAGTGATTTTTCTTTCCCCAACGTGTTGGGTTTTCGTGCAGTTCTATTTGGATATGAAGTTTGTCATTCATTTTTCATCCCAAAGGCGTTACTTGTCCCGGCACTTGAATCAAGTTCTCAATGATATTATTTCCAGAGCTATGGCAGCATTTTCTTCAACTGGGATGGATCCAGACAGGTGTGTTAGACCTCTATTGTTTTTATTTTCGAAAGATATGGTTGGTGAAAATAGATAGAACAAAGAAAATTGATAGCTGCAAACTCGGTATTCAAGAAGAAGAAACCTTTTTATTAATAGTCAAAAGCAACTATCACAAATTGTGAAAGTTAACAGCCAGCCTCCAACCTTTTCTATTTAAAAAATATAAAGGACAAAGAAAAAAAGAAAACAACCAACACAACTATAGTGAGAAGTTTGCAGTTTGCAAGCATGACCTAAATTGGAGATCTGCTCCTAGGTTTGAGCAATAAACTAAACAAGTTGAGGACAGACTAACATACACTTTAAACTAGTCAAAGCAAATACATGATGTGGATGTGTGGACAGATGAATGGCTTAATTTACAGAAACTCTTATCACTTCTTTTTATGCTCAAAAGACTGAGAGATGATCTGAACCTGACAAGCTTCGGATATGACAATGCCTTAGTGAAGCTCTATGTGGCCGTGTTTTCATTTCACCAAGTGGAGGATGTGATGAGAGACTGGTTGAGAAGAAAAAAAATATATGAATAACTGTTGCAATGAGAAGAGAGGAAACTTTTGATATCTTGGCTTTTGAAATGGACAGTGGTTAAGAAAATTGAGCTCTTATTAATAAAATAATAAATAAAGGGGCTGCAACAAAAAATGAAAAATGACGACCGTATTCATCCCTTTCCTGGCTTGGACCGCTGCCAAAGAACTTGAATCTTCAAACACCAAAATCGGTTACCTATAAGTCTAATACCATAATAAGATTTAGAGATTTTGGCACTTACCCCCCCCCCCCCCCCCCCCCCAGTTGGACGGAAAAAGGAGACGGCGTTACAAAAATCAATTTTTGAATTTTCGTAAAATAAAATATTTTGATAATACCAAAACTACCCCCTCTTTAAACATGTAAATAATAAATATAATTAGTAAAAAACCCCCAATAAAACATACATAATTAACCATCCCCCCAAATCGATTTGCAAAACAATTTGAAGGACAAGATGAATTTTTTGGAAAGAAGATGAAATTTATTTGAGAAATTTGTTAAAAATAATAGTAGATACATGTTTCCCTCAATCACCCATACTTTCTTCTACTTGTTAGCTTTAAATTTAAAGAACATGAAATTTGTTTGAGAAAAGGTAGGTTTATTTATAAAATTTTGGGGATTTGGGATTTTTGGGGAAGACAACAAAGTTGACCGTTAGATTAAGTACTAAATAGATGGATAAGATTTTGACACATGTCATTATTATCAGAGTAAAGACTAAAGAGGGGTAGTTTTGGAATTATTAAAATATTTTATTTTAAGAAAATTCAAAAATTGATTTTTGTAACACCGTCTCTTTTTCCCGTCCAATTAGGGGGGTTATTGCTATATTTTTTCAATTGGGGAGGGGGGGGGGGGTGGGGGGTGGGGGTAACACAAATTTTGACTTTTAAATGGGGGGTAAGTGCCAAAATCTCTAAGATTTATACAAAGTCAGATTGCTGTGCAAGAGTAAACAGAACCCTAAGCTCTAGAACTTTCCTAATTCTGGAAAACATGGAAGATACCTTAAACCCTAGTTCACTTTATAACCTCTGACCATTCCCCGTATTATCTTTTTAAACTAATTTTGACTTTTAAATGGGGGTAAGTGCCAAAATCTCTAAGATTTCTACAAAGCCAGATTGCTGTGCAAGAGTAAACAAAGCCCTAAGCTCTAGAACTTTCCTAATTCTGGAAAACATGGAAGATACCTTAAACCCTAGTTCACTTTATAACCTCTGACCATTCCCCGTATTATCTTTTTAAACTAATTTTAGAAACGTCATTGGACTTTTTTTTTTTTTTTTGTAAAGAGCAACTGCTGGTGTAGTCACAGTTACGGTACCACCTTTGTCTTTCACCAAATCTGTCTTAAATCACTTTGCATTGTTAGTCTATTAGCGACTATGTATCCACGCCCATGTATGTGATTTGGCATGTGCCTAATGTGTGTTTGACCTGATACATTGTTGGTGCTCCTCTTAGAAGTTAGAGCTTTTAGAGCACTGGTTCTCAAAAAGTGCTTGATCGGAATCCAAGCGCTTCAATCTTAATGTAAACTGATTGGGGGAGTTTCTTAAAGTGTTCTGTAGTCCAATTTAGCGGATGTGGATTGTAATCTCCTACTCATATAATTTTTTTTTATTGGATGAATAAAACTTTATTGATTTGAAAAGCAAGTTTTACAAAAGTGAGAAAAGGTTGGTGAGGGAGAACCTCACCACTGCAGAAAAACAAAATTTAAATCACCACTACAGATTACATATGATAAGAAAATCCTGCTAGAGTTTCAACGTTCTGTCCCAGTTACTTCTCATCTCCCTAAAGTACACCCTTTTTTTATAAGTCTCCTGTCAACCAGTACCAGCAGTGTGGTTTTGTACTAACCACCAATGGCCCCACAGACCCACAGTTGCAACGTTTTCTTGAGTTATGTGAGGAATAATATACGATTTCAATGAGAAAACCTAAATATCATTGACACTTGTACATGTATTGGTATCCGACACGGCGAATTACCAAGAGTTGTTCCTAATCCTAAGCTAAAACATGTATTCACTCATCTGAAACGGGTATGACATGGATTCTTTTTAAAATCTGGAGTACCCATGTTACATAGGACAGCAGAAAACCATCCATCATCTTCTTTGTGGGATCTCAAGCTCTATCACCCATGGACATTGACATGGCCATTGATTTGCTTGTTTATTTACTTTGTTACAATACACAAGACATGAAATGATCTGAAAATTATTTTGGATTGATGTTATATATTAATCCACTAAGGCTCAATTCCGAGGATAATTCAAAACACATCTTTTTGTGGGCGTATGGTGTTTTCCTTTTGTGTCCATTCTTCAGATATTCCTTGATAATTTTCTTGAATCCAATTTAGTATTAAATATATCATGTTTGCCACCCTGAGACCTTTTGTTGATGCTGATAATCCAAGTCTGTTTGCAGTGTGCTTCCAGAAGATGAATGGTTTATTGACATATCACAAGAAGCCATAGAGAGACTGACTGGAAGAACAAGACCCGTCAACGGAGAAAGGGACCTCAACAGTCCTACTGCTTCTATCTCGGCACAATCCACTTCGTCTGTCAGATCCCATGGGAGTTCCTAGCGAGAAAGTTTCTCATTCATGTACATTAGAAAGCCTGACAGCATCATTGGAGTAACTTGTGCATCATCCATTCTGTTGTCTTCCTGGTGCCGTGGTGCTCATCCTTGTATAAATAGTAAGAATTCATTATTTTTCTTCTTTTATGGCAGTTAAATTTCTTCAATGTTTGTAGGTTTATTTTTGCTTGGTCCAAAGTTTAGGAATTTTTTGTCTATTTTCTAGTTTAGAGGTCTGATTTGTAAATGTTGGTGATGCATCATTTAGTCGCCAACCTGGATTGTACCATTCTTTCCTGGGCTGTGGTTTATGGGTCCGTAGTACTCTATTTTATTCAATTTTTTTGTGAGCTTCATATGACAAACAAAAATTCATAGGAGTATATTTTGTTATAGAACATGATCATACGAAGAGCATATTAATTACATAACCCTTGAATTGTTCTCCATCTTATCTAAAAATTAAAATACTTGTTGCCGTCCTCACTCAAATAAAATAAGGTTCCTCGGTCATGGCCTGGGTCCACCAAATTGATTGGCCCAACTGAATTTAAGTGTCCCTGGTGGGGACTAGAATAGCTTAGGCTAGTTTTACTTATGGTTATCTCTCTCTTTGTTTTTAGAGTTATACATTGTAAAAGAGAGAGTGAGTGACACAAGTTGTATGTTTTTTATTTTCTTTTATTATTTATTTATATAGGGGTAGGGGCCCCCGTAAACAACCCCGCTTTCTGATAAAAAAAAAAAAAAATAAGGTTCCTCACTCAAATAAAATAATGTTTTGTTATCAAAAGAAGACTGATTGAGGTCCAAGGAGGACAAAGTTTTGTCTAGTTATCTGTGTACAAGTCCAAAATCAATTGGAGACTGGAGAGGGGAGACTGGTAAAGATCGTAGTTACTGCAGTAAGGTCACTTTCCAATTATGGATATGTAATTATACACATAGGAAGTGGGAATTCCAGTAACATGAAACAGTTGTTAATTTAATCAGCGCAAGTGTTTTCCTGGTAGAAAACTCATGCACATGCTTCTTTGCCATTTGGAGGTTTCTTATTTCAGAAGTGATTAGGATCTCTTCACATTCTCCTTGTGGTTTCCATTGCTTGGTTTCCTGAATATTTCTGCAGTTGAATTTGCTAGATGGAAAACGTGAAGCTTGTGCGTTTCAAGGTTTGGGTGTACCCAATCTCACTGGACGAAATTTTATAAAATAATTGAATTATGCACAAAAAAGTGTAGGGAATGATTGGTGAAAATTTTCAGGAAGTTTTTAATTTCAAAGTAAACAAGGAAAAGGGTAGTAAGGGAAGACATTTTTTATTTTTGCAAGGGAAGACAGTTTATTAGTGCTGAGGTATATGTAGGAATTCCTGTGAGTGCACAGAATATGTGAATGGTGGGATCATTTGTCCCTGTTAACAGTATAGTACTTCACTACTTCCGCACAGGTATCTCAGATAATTTTGAGTACTTTCCTTGGGTTATCTACGACCTGGCTCACTCTGCCACAAAGTTAACAAATATTCAAGAAAGTCACAGAGAAGCCAACATTTTACGGGGATTCACTAAGACTACTTAGTTTGTAGAAGTTATTTCTATTGTTGATGGGATATCTTGAATTCTAGTGCTAGGATTGGTACAGGGAAAGCTCTCCTCTTGGGAGGAGACCATATCTTCTTGGTGTAGAGAAATGCATGTTGTTGGAGTTTGAGGAGTGCTTGTATCATAGTCAGCTGCAGTTCTTTCTCTTCCTCTACTAGACCTTTCAGGACTCCTCTTCTTGGATCCATGAGAAGTGATATCTTTCTCGCTATCGAATTTTAGGGCCATGGAAGAAATCTTTTGTGAAATAGAGCCTTCAGAAGTTAGAATGGTTCTTTGTTCATAAAGGAAGATGAGTAAGAATAATAGAAAGGCGGCGGAGGAAGCAACTCCAGCAATGAGAAAGAGACCCTTGAAGTCTTCAAGTGTGAGGCTGTCAGAGGTGATAGTGCTCCCTCCTTGGTCAAGGCAGAAAACCTGTGTCCCAAACCATGCACGGTCAATTGCGTCCATTTTATCTCCCTGTGTAACATTTAAGACTGCCCTTGATATATCAGGCACTAAAGGTGAACCCTTTGGGAAGGCCTGAACAAATAATTCAAAAAATAAAAGTTAGAATAGTTACAAAATGTTTGAGACTCTGTTAATATTTAGATACCTTATAGTAAATCGTCAATGGCAATTAGAAAGCCCAAGGTAAATTGAATAATCTTAATTTGGTTTGTTATTTTTAGAAGTTCATTTAGTTTATATTTTATTATACAGTATGTACATTGTGCTTCTGTAATAGTGTGTGTAGATTTGTCAATCCCTCATGCCTACGTATAAATTTAGACTGTTGTAAGATAGTATTAGTTCCAATGTTCATAATAAAATTTGGTTTCTTCTTTTTTTCCAATTATGTGAGAGAGTTAGGTTTTGAATATAGTTGAGAAAGGTACTCACAAAGCCAAAGCCAGCAGTCCTGTGGGTAGGTCCGACCATCATGTACTTTTTACAGTATTTCGCAAGGAAAAGTTTGATATAAGGGATTTCATCCATTATGGCAGAGACTCCACCGTTCCGACTGCCTTTTCTTAAGGCTATGTGGTATTCTTCTGGAGTGTCGTAGGGCCTAAGCTTGGCTACATTAAAACCCATGCTCTCCATAAGTTCGTAAACGAAGGAACCCTTTTGGTAGCCGACAAAATCTCCATTCTTTTTTAGATCACTGATGTCAGTCACAGTTGGTTGGTACTTCTGAACTGTTAACATCGAGGTTAAGCTGGCCGTGTAACTGGATGTTAAAATAAGAACAACGAAAACCCATATGATAACCACAAATCGTGCCAAGTTGCTTATCACCCTTTCCTCTGCAGACATGAAATACATTAGTTCAATAGCATTGTATATCTGTCTTTCCATTTTTATAAGCAAGTGAATTCAGTTTGAAGATTTGTATACTATATGACGAGGAAGAAAATTTACTATGGGCAAACACAAGTGTGGAGAAGGAGAACCAAAAGATCATTCCAACTTGTTGTGCTGGTCTGCCTCTGAAATCTTTGTTGATACGGTGCTCTAGAACCCACACTACAAAACCAGTAATGATGAAAAATATCCCAGTTGTTAGCCAAAGATCCATGGTTAGGGGTTTCAGAAAGATCCATGCGTTCCTATCATCCCCCTTGATTGGTACAACCATTGATACACCGGACTCTGTAAATGGCAATGTGAAATCCACATGCTGGGATCTGTTAGCTACAATGGTGACGTCTCCCACGACCCCATCATATATCTGTTTTGCCATACAAAACTTGGTTGTGGTTGAGTACAAAATGAAACGCTGGAGCTAGATGTGTTAATCACAGAGATCTACACTTAAGTTGGGAGCTTTCAAAAAAACTCATACATAGATGATGGTTGACAACATGGAAGGATTTAACTGACCTGAAAATAGATCTGGTCTACTAGTTCATTGTATCCTCCTGCACTCTGACCATCATCTTTCGCAAAGGGTACAAACTCATAGGGAATGGCATATGGCATTGAGTCCGTGACTGTCTTAAATACGTCTATGCAAAACCCTGTGACCAATGTGGCATTGGTGCGAGGATCCTTTTTTACAGTCACAAATTCACTGAAACCATCTTTCACTGGAACTCCAATCTTTAACTTTTTCTCACTTGTTGGTACCTCCCAACCCTTCGGTACCACTGTTGATTCTCCAGGCCAGATGATGGCGCGAAGATTGTCCTTGTTGGTAGTATAACTTTTCTTACCAGTCTGGTTCAGTTTCCCTGAAATCCCAAGGGCTGGAGTCCAGAACCCAATGTCTCTTCCTCCTTTTCCAATAACATTGACTATATGAAAGGCCGACGACTGTAGCTGCCCATCTTTGATCCAGAATTCTCCACTCAATCCGTTAAAATTGGTTTGCAAGATTGACTCATGCAGCTTTGGACCGATTTGAGAGATCCCAAGAGTTTCCAGGTCTGTAGAGTTCTTTGCGTTGATTAGCTTCTCGAATCTAGGTTTGACAGTGTTTACTTTCTCAACTGCCATTGCTAGTGCCCAAACACTGTCGTACGCCCATAGTCCGAACACACTCAGCTCAGCTCTATCAATGTCAGGATTGTCATGTAGAAATTTCCTTCTCCATCTAGTGCTGAAAGTGTCGAGCTTTTCAGATTTTGGAACATGAGGTTTTATACCTAGTACTCCTTGCATCGAGTCAACAATAGAGGCATCCATGGAACTCAAGAGATCTGTAAGCCCATCTGTGATGATCCACACATACCCTTTAGTCATCATCCCAACTTCTTTGGCTATCAAAAAAAGGCGAGAGCTAAGAGACGAGGTCATGTGCACCACAAAAACCCTTGTCTGCATGGTCATCAACTTATAGAGTTCACCATGGATCTGATCTGCAGTCGAGGAAGGAGAGATAATGCTCCGATAGGGAACACGTGCATTAACATCTTGGATAGCATCAGTTAGATATGGTATCATGTCCTCTCCATAATCAGTGTCCTCATAGATGGGGACAACTTCCCTCCAACCAAAGGCTTCAACAATTGCAGCAATGGCTTTCACTTGTGTGGAGTCATTCAGAGCTGTACGAATGAAATATGGAGTTTTACTCGAAGAGATGGAAGGACTGGTTGCTGAGAAAGAAATGATGGGTACTTGAGTTTTGTTTCCAATATCAACTAGAAACTCAGCCTCTGAGGAGGATTGAGGTCCTAGTATTGCTTGCACTTGAACATTTTTTATCAGATCAATAGCTGTACATTGATTAAGGAAGCTGTAAGATTTTCTGATACAATCATGAATATCACACACCCACACACCCACACCCACACCCACACACACTGATAACATATACATATACACACTGTTCGGTTATATGAGGTGTGTTCGGAAACGATCAAGGATCCCTGACTTTGTCAAGGTTTTTTTTCTCTATTTTCTTTTTTCCTTTACAAAATTGACAACCTTGTGTAATGTGTATATATGCAACTTCTTATACATTGAAAACCACCAAGAAGAACTTTGCAAGTTTCAAAACCTGCAACATAGCTATTTGTTTGTAATATATGATGTAGATCAGTAGTACATACTTTTGGACATGTACATATGAAGACAAACATTGTATATCTCTGGGTGGATGGATGACCAAATGTTCTTTTTTCTTTTTTAAGTACATATATAGAGGACCTTCACATTCTCTGCTATGACAACCTTTCTGAGTAGGAATTAGAGCAGACAACTAATCCTACTACATTCTCCGAAGCTTTGACAAAATGTAAACAATGTGAAAGATGAATTGAAACTGAATGATCCTATTAATCACATATGTCAACAATACCATCTTTTTTTTTTATTATTCTAGCGTATTAAGACAAAGTCTCTTATTAAGACAACTATAGGAATTTAACCTATTCAAATTTTTGCTATACATGAACACATGGGTATGTGAAGCATCACCATGTTATCATGAAGGACTTTAGAAAACAACAATTAAAATCTAGTTTTCTATTTGTTTTCTCATGTGACTCTTGCAAGCATTTGTTTCGACAATTCTACTTTGGAAGAGCTATTTGGTTTCAGTATGGTTTTACAATTTGATTCTGAGCAGCTATAGAACTAAAACTGAACCACGATGGTGAGTCAAAATCTAAATACCTGATGAAGCAGCATTCACTACATCGCGATGGGAGTCTCTTGTATGAAGGACCAACCGTGTTGTATAATTGTGTATTGAGTAATAATCTTCCAGCGCCATTGATATGCAGCTCTGAGTCATCCTTCCTACCCATGTACCCAAATCCAAAATCACCCCTACATCTAATGCAGCTGTATCATTTGTTATAGCATCTGTGACTGTTATGCTTTGGTTTACAAAGATGAACAACATTAACACAATGGTTATAAGAGAAGGAAATGGGGGGTAGGATTTGGTTGGACTCTTCATTTGTGATGAAGATGGTGGGTGGGTCAATGTTGAAGCTTCATCTTCATATATATATATATATATATATATATATATATATATATATATATATATATTATGAATGAAATGGAAGACTTGTTTGAATAGTTTTTAAGGCTGTGTTTGATAACCGGTGAATAAAATGGGAGTATTTACCGGTAAATTTGGTCAACCGGGTAAATGGGAGGTTTGGGGAATGGTCAACCAGGTTGAAATAGATTTGCCGAATTCACCTGTGTTTGTTAACAACTTGGGTAAATGTTAGGTAACAGAATTTGCCGAATTAACCGGTGTTTGATAACTTTTTGCATACCCGGTGAATCACAAATAACTATGGGCCAATGGACTATTTGGTTGTGATATGGGCATTATCCATCCATATTGGGCTCCGGCCCAAATATGATAAAGGGCTATTCTTGTAACATATGAAGTACAACTATGGTCCATGGACTCTTTGAATTTGATAACCGATACGATACATTCCCGATAATGACCCTATAAAGTTTATATGAAATATCGGCCGATATTTTCCGATATTTTCCGATATATCCGACAAACACTGATATTTGCCGATATTTTTTGGAAATATTTTTTTTTTTTGCAAATTTTTTTTTTTCGGAAATAATTTGTCTATTCCATTTTTAGTAGATATGATGTTTTTTAGGTAAACACTATGACAATATACTTCCAAATTTGATTTTATATATATTTTGTATAACAGATTGATATATTAGTCGATATATTAATAAACAACCAACATAAATTTCAGTAGTGACGAAATTATCATAATATATCTATATTAATAAACAACCTGTCATAACCTGTTATAATCTATCATATTATCCATACTTCAAAAAAAAATCCACCTAGACTATAGAAATCCTAAAAATATCAATACACAAACAGTTTCAAGTTAAAGTAGTGACCAAAGTGTCAAAGTCATGAAACAACTTCCTACCCTCACATCTTCAGTCCGAATCAGAAATAATGATTGGATCGGATGCAGTCCTTGCTACCTGTGTCTCAACTGGCTCATAGTCACTGTCGTCGTACTCGAAGAAGTTGCCATTCACATCCATGAAGACGTTCTCATCGGTATTGGCTGATGCCTCAGCTGATAGACCACCACCGGAAGAGGAGTCTGAATCTGAGGAGTCTGAAGCAGAGGAGTCTGAATCTGAAGAGGCTGGAGGTGCAGGTGGTGCTGATGAGGGACCTGCTGCTGCTGCTGCTGAAGACCGGGGTGTTGCTGATGAAGTTCGCTGCTGCCTGGAAGCTTGTTTCCTGTTCACAAGCATGTCAAAGGTAACACCAGAGTGTCTCCCCTTTAAAATTCTACGATTGTAACACACACTTTAAACACGATTGTATTTTAAGTAATACAAAACTTTTAAAATTTCAAAACATATATTAAAATGTGTCATTACAAATTTCATTACAAGGTGACGTTAACATATCCCAAAGTTATGTTACAATTTCTTGAAAATTCTAAATAACAAATAACAACTTCAACAACACCGCGATGATTACAACTAACAAAACTACAATTAGGTTCTTCACCAACCACCAAGTATCATCTAAGGAAATTGCACGCATTGCGTTGGGGATACGGTCAGTCGAAGTAGAAGAAACACAAGAAGAGCTCCTAGAGGCAATGGGGCTGGGTAGTGGTTGGGAGCATGCAAGTTCTACTTCGGAGTCCAAGCTCCTGTAGTAATTCAACAGTAAGCGAGCTTGTGCGATTGAAGTACAACCTTCCCAACATGCTCCTTCAAAATTCCTAATCTGAGCATTGGCTTGAGCCCAGTTTGTATAAATACCAGGGTTCCGGCCATTTCGAACCAAGTAACATGCAAATTTACCCATTTCTGGAAAATATATTGACAAATCACATATCTTTTTATAAACAAACTACCCCTATTACAAATAACGGTACATGCTGTAATATAAACGTATTCAAAGAAACTACCATTTCACAAATAACGGTACTTGATGGAATTTAGACGTGTACAGGGTATCAATTTTCATCGTGCATCGTTATTGACCATTCCTAAAATACGTTCATAGCATTTGAAAAAACATGGTCACGAACATTATATGCATTCTCGTATAACATTCATCGCTATACAATGGTCAAAATCCATTATGAAGTGAAGGAGAGGGCAAAATTGGCATACCTTAAGCGCAGCAATATCAACCCGACACCCAAACTTGCAAACGACACGGACCCCGGAGCACAGGAAACTACAACAGTAAAACAATCCATAAAGCAAATGTTGCATTTTGATCTTATTATCAATCATTGAATGCAAAGGAAAATATATAAACTGACCTTGAAGGATACTAATGATGAAATCATTGAATGCAAAGGAAAATATATAAACTGACCTTGAAGGATACATTCCTAAATGAAAATTTACATTTCATTTAAGAAAGTAAAACGTATATTAATATAGTGTTGATGAAACATTATTAGGGAAATATAATTTAAGCTACAAAATAATGTCGAATAGGGTCTAATGATAACCCTTCTTTTTTTTTGATGAAGTAGAAATTTTATTGCTGCCCAAACTAAATGGTAACACGTACAAGCTTGATCGAACAGCGGGAGCGGGTGTTACTGTTATCAAGACCTCGTCAGGTAAAAGAGCTTTAAGCTCATTATCTGACCCTTGGAGGGACAAATTTGTATAAGTGGAAGTGGGCCAAATATGAACTGGAATAGAATTTAAAGCTGTGATTTATTGTTTATTCATGATTATTATTTTCACCAACCATTTCAAAAAAAAAAAAAAAAAAAAAATGTTAGATACACATACACTGTTGACATTGTGGAATGTTTTGCAGTTTTGGTGTTTATTTTTAAAGTTTTTAATGATTAAACAAAAAACATTTAGAATCCAGAAATTTTTAGCAGATGTATGTTTTCAATGCTGATTAGAGCTGTAAGTGACAGAGAGGAATGTTGAATTACCGCGTTAAGTAGGAGCTTTGAAAATAAATTAAAATTGTAATAGTGAGTTTAGCAATGTGATATGTTAATAACAGACTAACAATTAGTATTATAATGGAATGATTACAATGAATTAATCACTATAAATTGACAAAATAAACTACGCGTCCCCAACGCAAAAATATGGAACATGGCTAAAAGTACAACTGCAGATGCTTCAAATGTAGGATAAACTACTTTGTGAAACACTTTACATATACAATGAATCAAAGAACTCATGGATGGATAGTTGGCAGATTGCCATGAACAATTCTTGTGTGAGCTATAATAAATGCTGAAAGTAAGCAATACTATGCGTCTCTATGCCCATAAATTGAAGAAAGCAAGAATATCTAAACAAAAACAAATATAGAAGTGTAATTAAAATATAGAGAGAGAGAGAGAGAGAGAGAGAGAGAGAGAGAGAGAGAGAGAGAGAGAGAGAGAGAGTGATTATAGCGAAATGTCAATCAATCATTATAACAGATTAACAGCTGTTTTTGAAACATTGAGCACAGACTACTTCTCCTACTTAATAATCTATCTAAACAAGACTACTAATCTAATCAATCTGCATACGTAATATTTATTCAGTGATCGACTCATTGAAAAACAGGATCTTGTATAAGGAAGAAAAAGACACCTACACAGGAAGAAAAAGACACCTACACAGGAAGAAAAAGACACCTACACAATTTGTTTGAGCGACACACACGATGCTTAAGAGAGACCCTACACTCCTAGAATATCCTGAAGAGCCATCTAACTTATTTTAGCATAATCTGATAATGAAACAGCCAAATATTGGGACATATATTACAATTTAGAAGTTATACCCATTAGATATAGATGCATAACCAAGTATGATTTTTGAATAAAAAAGTTTACCTGAACTATCTGAGCTTCACCACCCAAAATTTGAAAAGGTATAACCGCTGCTTGTTGACTCTGCAATAGAGATTTTGAAATGAGTCCTGAAACTGTGCAGGTTCCTGAACTATAATTATATTACCTCAGCATAATAACTAGTATAGATATATCAGAAAGATTTCCAGTAAGAACAGGGTCATGTTATAGTGGGTGAAACATTTACAACAACCTCGCAAAAATATCCCTTGGAAAGCCTATAACCTAGGTGTTTTAGGTTCATCTGCCTCTAGATATTCACTAGCAGAGCCTGGTTCAAGGCTCAGAGTGCAGAACTCCTCTACAACTTTCCCTATTCTTCATCGAAATAGATACACTACGAGATATTAATGACAAACTACATACAAATCTCTAAGATGAATTCAGATCGTACTCATTTCAAATTTGGTCAAACAGACAGAACTGTAAGTAATTGAGTCACATTTCAGCACAACTTTAACACTTCCATCCTTGTAAAAAAACGAAAAACATAACTTCCAGTTGTTTTGTAGAAGAACATCAACAGAAATCGGAAAACACAGAAAAATCTGTTGCGATTTTGTAGAAAGAATTTCAGTTGTTTTGATATCATCTTTCATAAATTTCTCCTCAAAACCATAAATTCCATCAACAGAAACCAAATTGACATAAAACCCCCAAATTTCGCGAAACCCTAATTACTAAATTGAACAAAATTGAAAAACCCTAGTTTAATTCTAAACTAGAATTTGCGAAAAAATGGTTTAAATCACTATAACATTTCGAAATTTGTAGAAGAACATCAACAAAATTCGAAAAAACAAGCAAATCTGTTGCGATTTTGTACATGTGAAGAGAAATAGTAAAAAAGTTTCGAAATAAAATGGGAGTAGAGATTGATTACCTTTTAGAATTTGGTAGGGATAAAGTTTTTTACGCCGTAGCTGTCGCGATCGAGCTTTTTTCTGAACAGATCGAGTTTTTTACACCGTAGCAAAGAGAAATAGTAATGGATGCTGTCGCTCTCGATTTTTTTTTTTCTGAACAGATCCGAGAAAATTACCCTTTATACCCGGCGAATCCAAACCGAGTAAATCGATCGGGGAATTTTACCCACACCCCCCCCGGACCCGATTCATCCGGATGAATCCGGGTAAATGGGGTCACGTGCTTGTTTTCGGTAAAAATGATCCGAAGCAAATTTCTGTTATCAAACACAGGTATTTCGCTGGTCATACTTGCCAACCATTATGATTTATGAATCAGTCAATCAGTCGTCCTCTTTCTTTGTATGTTTATGACTTTATGTATTCATATATTCAAATATGTGAAGTCACATCACTCCAAAGCTGTACTAGTTAGTTGATCAGCAGCAATTAATAAATTAAACTGGAATAGACAATGCTCCAATTTTCCAGGGTCAGACGATATTAGTCAGTGTGATGTGCAGGGGTCTGATGTACAGCCCAGTTGTAGCCTCTGTTACCAGAAAATGCTCTCATATATGGATTTGGGATCTACGGCACATACTCTCCAATCATTGGCTACCGCACACACTCTCCAATCATGGTTGGTGAGTTCCCCATCCGCAAACCTAGTTTGTGATGTTCCAGATTCAAAATGAAGATTTAGGATTGTTATATGGAGTAACACTAAACTTTTTAAAGATGAAACAGTTCTTGGTCACAGTTCATGACAGTGAAAATGAGCAATAGAATAAAATGAATCTATTGATTTTTGATAGGGTAACGCTGTAATTATAAATGCCATAGGCATTGGATTGGGTATATAAGGCTGTAATTAAATGAATCTATTGTCATGGTCCTATCATTTTTGGCCTGAAAGCATCTACAAAGAACTAAGTGCCAAATCCAAGAAAAAAAAAAAAAAAAAAGTGCCAAATCAACCCATGTATATAAGACAATCAGAGTCAAAGTTAGAACACCTCCCATCCAAATCAGAGTAGATTGATTCTATATTCTGTTTTTGTTTGAAACCTAGTCTGGCCTTGTATTTTTCCGCTGATTGGTCAAGTCTAAATTTTTTTTCTTAAGATCCATTTACATCAGTGTTTTATTCCATTTCATCTTTCAATGGCTTTTCACCATTAATCAGCACAAGTTGTTGAACCCGTGCTACGCACCGGGATTTGTGTTATTCAATAAAATGGAAAATCATCAAACCTTTTTTAATGCCTTTCTCAACCTAAATTTGCAGAGAGTTTATAATGACTTTATAAGTGATTTGTTGAACCGAGTTTTTTTTAATGCCCTTCTTAACCTAAATTTGTAGAGATTTATAATTAATATTTTTTGTATTTAGTATGGTTTTTATATAAGAATTAAGGATTTTAAATAGACGAAGAATTTAGTAGGAAAAAGAGATTTAGAATTAAGTTCTAAAGGGTTTTAAGGTTTCTATAAATCTCTGTTGACATGGAAGGTGGATTTCCTTTTTAATTTGGGCTCTCACCAAAGTTAAGCAAATCTCTAGAAAAGTGTCATGTGGCACTTATATCTACAACTGGGCTTCAATTGGGCTTACAGTTGGACTTAAGTCCTATTCTCAAGTTGTTAAGACCACGCCATGTGGCACTTGTTAGGCTCCACTATTATATAGTATATAGATTTAGGGAGGTAAGATCAATAAAAAAAGCTTTTTTGCAGTGTCCGAAAACGTTGCAGTTATCTTTTTCGCAATGAAAACAAAACGTTGCAAGGCCATTGCAATACATCACGTTACTGATACTCAATTATAACGAAGTTGCTATTACATATCATATTTGCAACGAAATAAAACATCGCTACTGTTCTATATTATATTCGTTGCAACTATTTTTTTTTCTCATTGTATAATTTTTTAATTAAAAAATAGTTTTTAAAGTTTAAAAACATATATTGCAACGATTAAAGCGTTGCAACAAGTATTGTTGCGAATATACATGTTGTAGACATCTGTTGCAATTATGCAAAAAATAGCAATGCTAAGTGGGCGTTGCAATTCTCGTCCAACGAGAATGTGAACATGTTCTTGCAACGATTCCCAACGTTGCAATTGAAATTAGTTGCAACATTTAATGGGTGTTGCAAATAATATTTAAGCTTGGTCTAGACTAATACTTGCGACGATTATAAACGTTGCAAGTATATCCCTCTTGATATGCTTGTAACATTTTGTAATTATTGCAACTATTTACTTAATGACAACTTTTTGTAATTGTTGCAAGTATCTACTTAATGGCAACGTTCAGATTCGTTGCATATTGTGTTTTTATAGTGTACATATTTCATTTTGCAACGATATAATGGTTGTGGTTATACATCTCTCCTTTTATTTATGATAAAAATGCAAATTTTATTAATCACCATAAAACAAGTTACAACAGCCTAATCAGCCTGTATATAACATACAACGTCCGGTGACCCCCCAAGAGGACAAACCCTCTGAATACATATTATCCATCCTTAATACCCCAACCCAACTACATCAAATATAAACACAAAGAGAAATAAAAAAAAAAGGCACACAAGCATGACTGCAGCTGCCTTCTTAGTCCATCCTTGCTTGCTATTAGTTAGCTGCAGCAACACAATTCATCCCAACTACCAAACAACAATTCAACCCAAACCAAACATCATCCCTGTAGACAGCCTCAACATTCACAGCAAAATGGGTGGGAACGTTCTCCCCAGCAGCATCTTAGGTGTTAGCTGGCCATTCCAGAGCACCCGCCTCATTGGCTGGCAAGATCCTAGTAGCATGCTTCAAAGGCACAAGCCTGAACAGTGTCTCAGCATCCATTTCCAGATAGACGCTCATTAGTCAAGGATATGGAACCAGAGTCCACGGATTTCTCATTGCCTTGGAAAGGCCAAGGTAAAAATTCAGTCTCCTCTCCACCTCTTCAGACAGTTATGGAATACTAGTCTTCCTATCCTTGCCTACATGCAAAAAAGAAGACAAGTTAGAACAACGTCCAATCGAGAGACAACAACAAAAGAATAGAAAACAAGGTTGGAGACACTTACTTTTAGAGAAGAACACAATCTTTGGCTTCTTCATGCCTTTGGGACTCCAGCTGATACAAGTGTATCCTTCTTTTAAGAACTTAGTTTCCTTTTCCTTGTGGGACAAGGAAAGGAAAGTCTTTATAAGAGTTTCCCTTGTTATACAAGGATAAGAATTTTAGAAAATAGGAAATCCTTTTCCTTGGCCAACTACAAGTTGTCCAAAGCCTATAAATATTGATGTTTTGGCATAAACCAAAACATAGAGAAACAACTATTTATTAACTTGTTTAGAGAAACCACTAAGGTTTAGTGTGTTTACAAATATTGAGACAACTAGGGTTTAGTTTGTCTAGAGAGTATTATGAGGCAAAGATTCTTGTAATCTTCATAATATTCAGTAAAGAAGATAGTTTTCTTCGAGATATTTTGTTTTTGTTCATCTTATTTACTACTATTGTTTAATTCCGCATGCAATAGTATCTTTACTTAGTAATTTGTATCAAGTTGGTATCAGAGCAAAGTTCGATTCCCTGGTGGAGTTTTCTGTGGTTTATGGCCTTAACCCGTTCGCAGTACAGAAAACTAGGTAAAGTTCTCGTGTCTTTAGAAGATTCTAAGAAGACAAGGAAAAAGAAGATGTCAGGAACAGATCTAAAGAAATCAGAGGAGGAGGAGACACCTACTCCGCAGCAGAAACTTAGTGCAGAGGAAACAATGGCTTCGTTTCAGATCCAGATGCAGTCGATGAATTCTACTTTGTCCAAGCTAACCGATTTCATCATCAAAGAATGCGAGAAGAAAAACCCGAAGAAGAAGAAGAGTTCGTTTTCTGAGCAAGACGACTCGGATGAGGATGAAGAGGAGGAAGAAGCAGACGAAGAAGAAGAATAAGTCGACAACTTCAAAACTTCACATCATGGAGGTAAGAATTCTTTTCGAAATCTAAGGATTGATTTCAAAGTTGAAATTCCTATGTATGATGGAAGTGTTGATGTGGAGAAACTAGACGATTGGATTGAACGTCTAGAGACATACTTTACTCTTTATGGCTATTCGTCGAAAGAGAAGATTACCTTCGCTACCTTGAAACTGTCAAGTCATGCATTAACTTGGTGGAAATCCTATTGCAAGTATCATGATGAGAAAGGGGTAGTATCGTGGAGGATGTTCAAGGAGTTGCTTAAGAAACAATTCTATCCAGTGGGATTTCTGGAAGAAAGATGGCAGAAGTGGTACAACTTAGGCCAGAGATTCAATCAATCCGTTCAAGAATATACAACCGGATTTCAGAATCAAGCAATGGTTTTGGATATCAATCTAAAGGCTTACTCCACATACATGAAGTACGTGGCAGGTTTGAGTGAGTATATTCGGAAGGAGTTGAAGTTGTTTGCAGTAGAATCTATACGGGAGGCTACTGTAAAAGCTATTGCCATTGAAGGCAAGTTGAAGAACAATACATAAAGAGATGAAAAGCAATCTGGTGGTACGTTTAATGGTTATAGTAGCAAACATGATGATGCTAAAAAGAAGGGAAAAGGTGAGTCTGATGGAAAAGAAACGTTGATTTGCAGTCATTGTAAAGCAACGGGACATGTGATGCACAAATGCTGGGAGAAGTATCCATATCTCAAACTAAAAGGGATGAAAGAAAATGAGGGGAAAAAGACTGCAGCTTTAGTCGCACAAGGTCCACAGGAAGTACCAGGGATGACAGAGCCGAACCTCAAGCTCAACATGATGGCAGGTAATCATACACAGGTTGAAGAAGATGACCCCAGAGAGCAACTCTTTTGTGTTAAGTTACATGTGAAGACCAGTTTGGTTGACGCTATTGTAGATCCAGGAAGTCAGAAAAATCTGATTTCAGAAGCTTTGGTTCAGAAGCTTGGTTTGAAAACTGTGAAACATTCTAAGCCTTATCCATTGGGATGGATTCAGAAGGACGTCGGCTCGAGTGTGAAACATCAATGCACATTCAAGTTTGCTCTTCATGATTCTTATATTGATGAGGTGACATGTGACGTTGTTCCATTGGATGTTTGTCAGGTTGTTCTAGGAAATCCCTACTTGTGGGATAGGTATGCTCTTTTTGATAGGAGGGCTCAGAAGTATACATTCACTAAGGGTGAAAAATAGTTTGTTATTCGAGCAATTTCACCTCCAAAGGGAATTGAATTGGTAACGACAACACAGGCTAAAAGGTTAGTAAATGCTTGTGGGAAGTTTGTCTTGATGACATGTCCTTGGGTTGATCGAGAGGAGATATTCAAGGAAGATTGCATATTGGAGCGCAAAGTGACTAAGACACGAAGTGGGAGATGGTTAATGTTTCGCATTGGGCGTGCTGGTCAAGTTCCAAGCAAAGCTAAATGGTTCAGCAAAGACCAGGGAGCTCTCGAGTTCCCTAATCTTCGTTTCTAACTTAAACAGGAGTTTAAGCTCTTAAAGGGGGGAGCCATGATACAAGTGTATCCTTCTTTTAGGAACTTAGTTTCTTTTCCTTGTGGGACAAGGAAAGGAAAGTCTTTATAAGAGTTTTCCTTGTTATACAAGGATAAGAATTTTAGGAAATAGGAAATCTTTTTCCTTGGCCAACTACAAGTTGTCCAAAGCCTATAAATATTGATGTTTTAGCATAAAACAAAACATAGACCAAGACATAGAGAAACAACTATTTATTAGCTTGTTTAGAGAAACCACTAAGGTTTAGTGTACGTTAGAAATATTGAGACAACTAGGGTTTAGTTTGTCTAGAGAGTATTGTGAGGCAAAGATTCTTGTAATCTTCATAATATTCAGTAAAGAAGATAGTTTTCTTCGAGATATTTTGTTTTTGTTCATCTTATTTACTGTTATTGTTTAATTCCGCATGCAATAGTATCTTTACCTAGTAGTTTATATCACCAACTCCCAGACACTGCAAGGTACACATCATCCCAGTGGTTGTCCCTTCCTTTTGGTAGTGGCACCATATGTTTCCATTGAACTTGGGACACGTAATACATCCCCCCAGCTTGGGACTTCACATTATAGATGGATGACAAGATGGCTGCTGAGATTGGCTTCTCATGCTTCTTGGCGAGGACACTAGGATTCACCAGGAACCTGTAGCTGTGCGGAGTCAGTAGTTGCCCCACAGTAAGGTCTTGCATGTTCAGAAACTCACATAGGGTGGGAGAAAGATGAAACCTCAATTCAGCCTTCAAGTAGCAAAACGCTATTTTTGGATCAGTGGGGGACTCTGCTTTTGAAGAGAACCTGACTTCGATTTCATCAGGAAACGAAAAGGCTTCTCTGATCTTGTTGATGGTAGACAAATCACCAAAATCATAGTTGTGAAAATACACCATCCTTGCCGAAGTTTGAAAAATGATTCAAAGGGAATTTCAAGAGCTGAGTGATAGATGGAAATTGGTGTCTCCACCTATCAAAAGATTAGATTTTTATTGATTTTCTTCTTGTGCTTGTATAAATTGGTTATCAAAGTAGACAAGTAACAAGCAAGGGTCGTACCTGTAGCGCCCGTAAATTTTGGACTATTATTTCTATGGTTTCGTTAAATTTATAAATTTTCGTTTGTTGCTTGTAATTTTATGTGGATTTGGTGGAATGATTTGGAGTTGGGCCGAGCTTGAAAATTTCTGGGCATTTGGCTGTGGTCAGCCCACTTTGGGATAGACCACAAAGGGGCCAAGTGGGAGGGACACAGCTGGCAACAATTGCATGGGAAGGGACAAGTGTTAGCTAGAAAGACAACAAACCTTATTAAAAAAAAATTGGAAAAAAACCTGATGGAGGGGTTGTGAAGAGAGAGAACTAGTAGCTGTTGGAGGAGAGATTAATAAAGCTTGGAGAATTGAAAGTGAGTCCTTTTTTCTGATTCCTTGTATTTTTTTTTAGAATTCTTTGTTGAATCTATTTTATTCGAGTTTGGGGTTTTGAGAAAACCTTAGATAATTAAAATTTAAGAATGACCGATCAATTGGTAGTTCGAAATTGGTAATTAGCTATAGTTTTAATTGTTGTATATTGCCTCGCCATAAGTTGGGTGCACAGGATCATACCTTATAAGAGGTGTGATCCATAGGATCAGTTTCTTATATTGGTTAAGGAAACCATATATGTGCAGGAGTTCTATTTGGACTCGGTTTCTTATTTATCTCTAGTATTGAATTAGTAATTCAATATGGATTTGATTTCTATCCATGGGCTATAAATACCCAAGTAACTTGGTATTTGTAAGAAGACAATACGACAACAAGATAAGAGGGTAGAAAACAATAGAAACATAGAGATAGATAGAGTAAGTGAGAGAGAACTTTGGGAGCCAAGGGTGTATTGGGTTTAAGGTGAGAGATTAAGATCTAGAGAAAGATACTAGGGAGATTATTGTAATCGGTGTTTCTTTTCTTATAGTGAAATCTTCTCATTGTTCCCCGTGGAGGTAGGCATTGCCGAACCACGTATATCTTGGTATTATTGTTCTTTATTGTTTTGTTCTTCTTATACTATTGTTTATTGTTTGGTAATCTTTGACTTCATTGACAAAACGGATCCTGTATTGCAAAGGAGGTGTTCTCACGAATATCTAGGTTGCGGGTTGTTGGCGTTGTTAGGATTTAATTAATCACTGCATATAGTCCAACAAGTGGTATCAAGAGCTTAGGTTGGATTTACGGTTTTGTCAAAGATGACGGAGACTACAGGTGTTCCTGCAAATAGTGACGGTAAGAAACCATCGGTTACTACTCTTGGCGGCGGTGTAAAAGTTGAGATTAAACCGTTTGACGGTAGAGATAACTTTACACTATGGCAAAGGAAGATGAGAAACGTTTTGATCCAACAAGATCTTCATGTGGTTCTTGATGGGAAAGACAAGAAGCCAAAGGACATGTTAGATGACGAGTGGAACAAAGCAGATCTCAAAGCCATGAGTTCCATCGAACTACATATCTTGGACGAGGTGATGTTTAATGTGATGGAGGAAACTAACGCCAAAGGAACATGGGAAAAACTCGAGAAGTTGTATATGGGTAAGTCTTTATCCAATAAACTTTTCTTGAAAGATGAACTCTTAAATCTTCGGATGGAAGAATGTGGTGATCTTATGGAACATCTAAACGTGTTCAATAAGTGTATCACAAATTTGCTACGGGTGGATGTGAAGTATGGCGATGAAGACAAGTCTCTGTACCTGCTCAGATCTTTGCCTCCATCTTTCAAGCACTTTAGGACCACATTAATGTTCGGCAAGGATACTTTAAAGTATGATGAAGTTGTTCAAGATATAATCTCTCATGTGAAGATGAATAAGAGCACAGGTGAAGACTCTCAAGCAGGAGGACTATATGTCAAGAATTCCAATGAGAGGGGCTGAACAAATAAGAGAAGTAGCAAATCAAAAGGCAGGGGCAGATCTAAATCCAGGGATAAAGAAGGTTGCTTCGAATGTGGTGCGACAAACCACTGGAAACGAGATTGTAAGAAATATAAGGAAAAGAGGAAAAAGGCCGAAAATTCAAATTCAGCCAGCGTTGTTACAGATGATAGCGACGGAGAAATTTTGGCGACTTCTTCAGGTAATGATATTTCTTCGCCTTGGATTTTAGATTGTGGCGCTTCTTATCATATGTGTTCAAACGAAGATTGGTTTGACACGTTTGAGAAAAGAAAAAGTGACGTAGTTTTTATGGGGAATAATTCTAGTTGTAAAGTTTGTGGAATTAGTACGGTAAAGTTGAAGATGCATGATGGAATTGTTAGGGCTCTGGGTAACGTGAAATACGTTCCTGCACTAAGGAAGAATCTTATTTCCCTGGGTTATTTGGATAAGAATGGGTACACATACAAATCCAAAGATGGGAATCTCATAGTCTCAAAGGGTTCACTTGTGGTTATGAGAGGAGTAAGACTTTCTAACAATTTATACAAGTTTTAGGAAATACAGTAATTGGCGGAGCAGCAGTTTCTACACAAGAAGATCACACTCAGCTTTGGCACTTGAGGCTAGGGCATATGAGTGAAAGAGCCATGGAAGAACTACACAAGCGACAATTGTTGAAGGGTGTAGGAGAGTGTAAACTTGAGTTCTGCAAGTATTGTATTATGGGAAAGCAAACTAAAGTACACTTCAAAGCTGCAGATACAAAGAACAGAAGTACAAAAGTACTTAACTATATTCACTCAGATGTGTGGGGGCCTTCACCTACTCAATCAAAAGGTGGAGCTCGCTACTTTGTCACTTTCATGGATGATTTTTCGAGGAAAGTTTGGGTCTACTTCATGAAGGAGAAATCCGAAGTTTTTGTTAAATTCAAGGAGTGAAAGGCAGAGGTAGAGAATCAAACAGGCAGAAAAATCAAATATCTAAGAACTGACAATGGCGGTGAATATAAGGATAGGAAGTTTCTACAGTACTGCAAAGATGAAGGTATTGGAAGGCATTTTACCGTGAAGAAGAATCCCCAACAGAATGGAGCTGCAGAAAGGATGAATAGAACTCTTATGAATAAAGAGAGGTGCATGAGGTTTCATGCAGGTCTGTCAGAGATGTTTTGGGCAGAGTCACTTAACCATGCTTGTCACTTGGTTAATCGTTCACCATCCAAGATGCTTGATTTCAGATGTGCAGAAGAGGTATGGTCAGGTAAACCGGTAGACTACTCTACTTTGAAGGTATTTGGATGTAGCGCATATGCTCTTATTCCTAGTGATGAGAGAACTAAACTTAAACCCAAATCTCATGAATGCATTTTCATCGGCGTCGAGAAGGGAGTGAAGGGTTATAAGTTATGGGATCCAGTGAACCGAAAGAAAATCCTTAGTAGAGATGTTGTGTTTGATGAGAAGACTATGCATATGAATCAAGACATGAAGAATGGTGAGAAAAACACTATTGTTAAGAAAGCAACTACAGAGATATCTCCTCTTACCAAGGTATCCAACGGGAAGACTCCTATTCAGGTGGAGGAGTCAGATGCAGTGGTTGAAGAGGATAGGCCAGAACAACAACAGTGTGAAAAGGAGGTTGAATCTAATAAAGATAAGCAACAACCTTACAGCATAACAAAGAACCGGGGCTAAAGACAAGTCAAACCACCTATTAGACTTGGGTTCGAGGAAGAAGTTCATTATGCTTTAAGAATTAGTGAAGGTGATCCTACTTCTTATCGTGAAGCAGTTGAAAGTAACGAAAGAGAAGAGTGGATTGAAGCTATGGCTGAAGAGATGGAATCTCTATACAAGAACTCCGTTTGGGAGTTGGTTCCTAAACCTGCAGAAAGAAAAATTGTTGGCTGTAAGTGGGTTTACAGAAAGAAGAAAGGAATGCATGAGAAAGAACCACCAAAGTTCAAAGCACGTTTGGTGGCGAAGGGGTACTCACAGAAGGAAGGAGTTGATTATGATGAAATTTTCTCTCCGGTAGTGAAACATACTTCTATTAGAGTGTTACTATCACTGGTTGCTCAACAGGATATGGAGCTTGAGCAGTTAGATGTCAAAACTGTTTTTCTCCATGGTGAATTACAGGAAGTCATCTACATGGCTCATCCTCAGGGTTTTGTTGAAGCTGGTAAGGAAAATCTGGTTTGTAGGTTGAAGAAGTCTCTTTACGGGCTCAAGCAATCTTCAAGGTAGTGGTACAAACGTTTCGACTCTTATATGCTGAACATTGGGTATAGAAGATATGACTATGATTGTTGTGTGTACACTCATGTGTTTGATGATGGGATGGTGATCCTATTGCTACTTTATGTAGATGACATGCTTATTGCTTGTCGGGATATGTCTAGAATTAAGGAGCTGAAAACGTTGTTAAGCAAGGAATTCGATATGAAGGATCTTGGTCCTGCACAGAAGATCCTAGGTATGGAGATAAGGAGAGACAGGAAAGCTGGAAAGATATGGCTGTCACAAGTCAAGTACATTCAAAAGGTACTTGAGCGCTTCAATATGATTGATGCAGAACCTGTGTCAAATCCTTTGAACAACAGTTTTATTTTAAACAAAAGTCAATGTCCTTCCACAGATGCTGAGGTGGAAGAGATGAAGAAGAAGCCATATGCAAGCACAGTAGGGTGTCTAATGTACGCAATGGTATGCACAAGACCTGATTTAGCTCAAGCACTAAGTGTAGTATCGAGATACATGGCAAATCCAGGAAAGCCACACTGGAAAGCTGTGACATGGATTCTCAAGTATCTGAAGGGCACCAAGACGTTGGGTATCTTGTTTGAAAGACAACAAGGGAAAGCATGTGTTTCGGGTTATGTGGATGCTGATTATGCAGGAGATTTAGATAAGTGAAGACCCACCACAGGGTACGTCTTCACTTATGGTGGAGGACCGGTTAGTTGGAGATTAATGCTCCAAACGGTTACTGCTTTATCCACTACTGAGTCCGCTAAAGCTTCAAAGTCCGCAGGTATTAGCTATCGTTCTAGAGGCATATCTCTTTAAGAACCCCTTATCTTAGAGCCTGGATTTTTCCCTGTTTTTAAGAGCTATAACACGAGGAATTATTGTTACAAAATCTCCTGTATCTTAGTGAGCGCCTCACCTGCACGGGTACCCACGTAGTGTCGGTCGCACATTCATAATAGCGTTCGGACTCATGTGCCTTCCAGAACCAGGGGAGTTCCCTTGCTCCTGCTGCGTACGATTAGCCAGCCAACAAAAGCTTGCAAGGAAGCTATTTGGCTGAAGGGATTAGTAAGCACATTCGGGTTAGATCAAAATTCTATGATGATAAGATGTGACAGTCAGAGTGCTATTTGCCTTTTGAAGAATCAAATGTTTCATGCAAGAACCAAACATATTGATATTCGCTATCATCGGATTCCTGATTGGTTGGACTCAGGTGAAATTACAGTTGAGAAGGTTCACACGGATGAGAATGCTTCAGATTGTCTTACTAAGCCGGTTTCAGTTGAGAAGTTCAGACATTGTTTGAACTTGCTCAATCTTTCTACATGTTAAAGATTGGGTGGAGCATCTCCTCACTTGAGGTGCGTTGAGGCAAGAGTGCCAATGTGACGGTGCTTGAAGAAATTCAAGCTGCAATGATCTTGTTTTTGGTCGATGGCTCGCCAAGGTGGAGATTGTTGTATATTGGCTCGCCATAAGTTGGGTGCACAGGATCATACCTTATAAAAGGTGTGATCCATAGGATCAGTTTCTTATATTGGTTAAGGAAACCATATATGTGCAGGAGTTCTATTTGGACTCGGTTTCTTATTTATCTCTGGTTTTGAATTAGTAATTCAATATGGATTTGATTTCTATCCATGGGCTATAAATACCCAAGTAACTTGGTATTTGTAAGAAGACAATAAGACAACAAGACAAGAGGGTAGAAAACAATAGAAACATAGAGTTAGATAGAGTAAGTGAGAGAGAACTTTGGGAGCCAAGGGTGTATTGGGTTTAAGGTGAGAGATTAAGATCTAGAGAAAGATACTAGGGAGATTATTGTAATCGGTGTTTCTTTTCTTATAGTGAAATCTTCTCATTGTTCCCAGTGGAGGTAGGCATTGCCGAACCACGTATATCTTGGTATTATTGTTCTTTATCGTTTTGTTCTTCTTATACTATTGTTTATTGTTTGGTAATCTTTGACTTCATTGACAAAACGGATCCTGTATTGCAAAGGAGGTGTTCTCACGAATATCTAGGTTGCGGGTTGTTGACGTTGTTAGGATTTAATTAATCACTGCATATAGTCCAACATTAATAACCTGTAGTATCTTTGTGCTCTAAAGCAGCAAATTGAAAGGTAAAATTCTTCTTTTAAAAATCTGGACTGTGTGGTACAGTCAGGTTCCTCAGAGTAATTGAGGGCTTTCCTGTGGTCCGATTGGCTAAAATATTTACTGGACACTTATAAACATCTCATGTTTGTTGGGTTAAAGTTTCAGAGTTCTTGGATAATTTTTCCAAAAGTTATGAAATTTCTATTATAGCTGCGTGTTTGGAGAAAAACTGGTATGAACGGTGGTTTGTATATTTTCTGCGAAACTGATTTCTCTTACAGTTACAGTAGTTAAAAATCTTGCTTGTATGAGTTCCGTGGTGTGTGTAAGTGAAGACAAACTTTATTTCTAATGGGTAGGTTAGTTATTGATATGTTTCTATCTGAGGTAGAAAGAAATAAAATGCCCAAAGTTTTGTAGTTGTACTCCTTTGGAAAACAAGGTTGAATAAACAAAGTATGTGTTTTTATTTTCTTTCTTGAGTACACGTATACTCTTGTTTGATATATGTTTTTAGATACCCTGGAGCGTTTGCCCGGGTTCATTCTTTTAGATACCCTGGACTGTTTACTCGGGTTCATTCTTTTAGATACCTTGGAGCGTTTGGTCGGGTTCATTCTTTTAGATACCCTGAAGCGTTTGCTTGAGCTCAGGTTTTTTTTAGACACCATAGAGCGTTTGCTCGGGTTCATTTTATATGGTCGCGAGTAGATTTAAATGTTTAATGTCTTTTGGGAATATGGGAACTACTTTGCCTCTAAGAGAGGACTAAATGCCCTAGGTCCCTGTGAAATGTTGTAAATGATAATCTATCTTTGGGATATGGGAACTATCTCGCCTCCAAAAGAGGAACTAAATGCCCTGAAGCCCTGTGAAACATGTTTATTGATAATATTTTGGGAATGGAGGAACTTCATGGCCTCGATGTGAGGAACTTTCTGCCTCGTTCCTGTTATTTTGTTTGTGTGGATGTTATTTCTATGCGTTTATTGAGGTTTAAAAATAAATCGTATTATGTATCGTGTTCTGTTACTGTTTTACTTTGTAAACAAGTGAGTAGACCTTACTAACTATTATTGCAGGGCCTTGGTCTACTTAGACTGTGAATTTTGCGTACAGGTTTATTTCTTGTAATTTTATTTGCATATCATAAATGCTATATTGATTTACATGATTGCCTTTGAATTGGGATACGGGAACTACTTGGCCTCGAAAAAAGGAACTAAAGGCCCTAGGTCCCTGAGAAATACGCTTAATGATTATTTACCTTGAGATTAAGAAGCAAATGGCCGAAGGGTTATATTGCATGTCTCATCTCTGTGCTCTGGTTTATTGGCAATAATGTTAGTATACATGTCTATGTAAGTTTTACAATACATAGGAATCACTCATAGCAGCTTTGTGCTGATCCAAGTTTGTGTTTTTTTTTATGCACGCTTGGGTACACCCAACGGGGTGTAGGTTGCGAGCAACAACAACCGATGGACCAATAGAGACCGCAGTTTAAAGTCGACGAGTGACCTTGTGTAGTTTTGATAGTCCTATAAATGGATGTTTATATATTGTGTTGTATCGATCTAAAGTTGCTTCATAAATGTTGTGTGTATTTATCTTAGAAATGTATCGTATTTTATATACATGGCGTATTTTGGATTTTGACAGTTGTAAATATAAAATAGTTGGTATTAATGACATTTGAGTTTTGTGTTATCTTTCAAATCATGATTAGTTTTAATTCTAATATATATTGGAAATCGTGTTTGGTCGTCCTATTAGAGATTGGGTCGTTACAGTACCCACCTCCAAGGTGAAGGTCTTAGCTCAAACACAATTGAAAATAATAATTAAGTAACACCACTAATAAATCACAAATAAGAGAAATATAATTCTACTTCCTATAGACAATAAATAAATAAACTAACTTAAGAATATGGTAGAGATGAAAAGAAGATCTTATGATGACATAGGGGGAAGAGTTGGTATCAACAAACTAAATCATGCAAACATAACATGTAGTTCCTTCATGTTCAATCTATAACAATAAATTAGTCACCTCTCAGCTATTCTAATTAATCATCAATACCTATAATAATCAAGTAGTCACCTCTCAGCTATTCCACTCAATTAAAATGAGATTCTCTTATGCATGCTATTGAATATATCTTATTAATCAAACCGTCACCACTCAGCTATTCAATTTAATTAACTCAACATATTAATTCATAACTAAATCATCACCTCTCAGCTATTTGACTTAATTACAAAAGGGTTCCAATAAAAGATACTAAATGCAGATATGTAATAATCATCTCCCAGCTATTTCACTACACATCTTCAATCAATATAAATACAACCATTAAAGGTAGGTCTCCCTAAACCCTAAAAATAATATTTTAACAACATGGATAACAATAACATGCAAATAATCATACTTACCTCATATCGCGAATTAGAAGTAAATAAGTTTAAGAACTTTGAATCACAATGAACAATAAGAACAAACATGGTGCTTTTGCATCATCTAGAGTGCTTCAACCATCCCCTAAGAAGATTTAGCTACTCATCATTGATGATGACACCATCGAATAAATAAATAAATAACAAGACATCATAATGGAAAAGATATGGATTGATATTGATAATTGAGTTTTGATACAAAAAAGAAGAAGAAGATGAATTTTTCTCTCACAAATATTGTTATCTTTCTTCTTCTTCTCATCAATTTTTCGCTTTCTACTAAACAAAGAACAAATTGGTGATGGTCGGGTATAATGTTCTTGTAAAGGTTTGATTCTTGTTCAATTCATATTCTATTGTTGTCGATTATAAAGCTTATTAGACCTACCAATGGCTTCACACGATGTTTTTAAGAAAGTGTGTAAGTTCTTCAACTATGGTTGAATTATTTAGTCAAATCTTTATACAATTAAACTAGGGTTTTAGATCTAAATATATAATATGAATGGAATTTGCTAGATTTGGGATTTTTATTCTTTAATTTGGGAGTTTTCAAAACCTAGGGTTCTTAAATTTTGGGGTTTTATGAAATTGAATTTTTTAATGTTGATAATTTAGATTAGTGATGTAAATCATATTTTTTAATGTAAATCTCAAATTACACAGTCTTTTAAGTTGTTTTTTAATTTTCAAATTTGGTTACGTGGAATTCAATTTTATTACACGTCAACATTTTTCTTACATGTCATATCGTTCACCGGAGAAATCAATTGGAATTATTCACATTGTCAATTTGTAAGTTTACTTGAAGTTTGTTGTTAGTTTCAAAGTACGTTATCAGTTTTGAAAATAAGTTCGAAGTTCGTTGTTCGTTGTCAAAATAGATAGTTTGGTCGTTAGGAGATCATCTATGTTCTTATCTTCTTCTACCTTATAGTTTAGATAGTAGTTTATCTTGTAGAAAGTTTGTGAAGTTTTGAAAGAAGAAAAAATATAATTGTTTATCCTTTTTAAGGTTGGATAACTCCACCTATGGAGGGGTAAATATCTCTTCCAAAGGGAAGAGACGAAGCCCCTATGGTGTTGAAGCATTAAAAACCTTTTCTCCCATCTATTTCCTTTTAGTTTTTTTTCTCTTTGCATATGAGTAGTTTTTAAAACTAAGGTTGGAATTGCTTTGTTAACTATAATTATGGGCATCGAGATATAGCATAGATAGGGTATAAGGGTGTTTCATCTTGCTTCTATTATATTGTTTCACTTAAAATGTTTTTGACTTACATGCTAGAGATAGGTGTAGGGTGATTCTTGAGAAAGTTCACACATTCACATACCTTTAGAGATAGGAGACTCATGTGTATGGATTAGGAGTTCTAGCAAGATGATGGTTTGATAGACTCGCCTAGAGATAGGGTTATCTTCCACTACCATAGCTAGAGATAGATTGGAAGTGATGACATCTTATTGGTTGGAGTTGTAGAGAAAAGGGTTTTATTTGTTTTAACTTTGGTGTGATGGATTATTTAACCTTTAGACTTCTTCATTGATTTCAAAACACAAACTCATACTTTCTAGCTTTTAACATTTCTTTTCCTTGATTTAAACTTAGAAGTTTATTTTCATAACAAAACTCCTCAACATTTGTTTTAATTCTTTCTTTCTCCATCTTTCTTTTTAGTTTTTGGTTTTCTTTAGCTTTACTTGAGTGTTTCTTGCCTGTGATAGGTGGATTGATCCCTTACTTCACCATTATCTACCTATTTAGTATTGTGATTTCAAGGTTTTGATTTGGGTAATTTGTTAACGACACAACTTAAACTACGTACAAATCAAATTGCTAGAAGTGTTGTGGGCTTATCGGACGACACTTGATCACTGCGTCTGATTTCCCCAGCCTCATATTCTCATCTAATAAGGCAATCATGTGCTCATTCAGCTCCATGTTCAGGGTTATAAGCTACAAGTTGAAAATGAGAAAAATGAAGACATGACACTCAAATGAAATACCGACTTAGATCTAATACGAGCATAAAATTGGGGCCACGAATGGTTGACAACTCCATTTTCTTATACATATCTTGATCAAAAGGCATAACGGGGTGGTAAAAAAGATTGTACGCATTCACGGGGTCATTCATGCAGGAATCCATAATAGTCAAGAATTGCCCACAGTAACAAAAAACGGGTTCCCAAAAGAGGGACCTTAGGAACAGTTTCTGAATCACCAACAATAGAGCTTACTAGACTTCACAGTTAAAGATGATGAGAACATTTTGTCAGAAGCAAGCACAATTGACTTGCTAGGAGTGACAGTAACAAAAGGACCAGTTTTGTTTGTTTTCTCTGAGGTGACAGTGTCACTGGGTTCCTCGGTTCTTGCTTTCATCCTAGAACAAAATTCCCATTTCAGGAACTTCGATGTGCTGAAGGTTAACGATAGGCTCAACAACTTGTATGTCATCATCATACATAGTATAAAAAACTTGTATGTCATCATCATCATCAACATTTTGTGTCATCTTTTTTTTTTGTCTCATAGAACATCGGACGTGAGGTGATAGATGGACTTTTGTGTATCCAACTAATCGAATGATAGATTTGTATTGATATTTTCCTTCTTGTGCCTGCAATAAGTGGTTAACAATGTAGAACAAGTAACAAGCATGGGTCGTACCCACCTCGAAGGGGAAATTCTTAGTTCAAACACAATAGAAAACAATGGTTAAAAATACCAAATGAATCAACTAATAAGATGAGATTGATTCTACTTCCTACAGACAATAAAATAAATACTACTACTACTTAAATTAATAATAGAAGATGGAAATAGATGGAAAAAAGATCTTATGATGATTAGGGGGAATAATTGGTATCCAGAAACTAAACAATGCAAAACATACATGTCATTCAATTATATTCAATCTATAGCAATTACTTAGTCACCTCTCAGCTATTCTAAACAATCACTAATGCCTTTAATAATCAACTAGTCACCTCTCAGCTATTCCACTCAATTAAAATGAGATTCTTTATATGTGTTATTGAATATATCTCATTAATTAAACCGTCACCTCTCAGCTATTTAATTTAATTAATTCAACATATTAATTTGTATTCAAGTTGTCACCTCTCAGTTATTCAACTTGATTACAAATGGAGTCTAATTAAATAGATTAACTATAAATATATGGAAGTCACTTCTCAGCTATTCCATCACATATTTTTAATTAATCTAATACAACCATTATAGCTAGGTCTCCCTACTCTAACAATAGTATTTTAATCAACATGGATAACAATAACACATAAATAATCATGCATACTTCTATTTAGAATTTAAATAAACAAACATTAAGAAATTGAATCACGATGAATATAAAAGAATAAACATGGTGTTTTTTGTATTATCTAGAGTGCTTCAACCATTCCCCCTAAAGAGAACTTAGTTACTTATCCTTGATAATGACACCATGGAATGAATAAATAAAGAACACAACATAATAATGAAAAAGATAATGGATTATTATTAAGAATTAAGATTAAGAAGAATTGAGTTCAATACAAGAGAATGAACTATTATTATGAAGTAGCCTAAACCCTACCTACTACTTCTCTTTATATAGAGAATACAAAGCATATTACTTGCTCACAAAGTATACCAAGTTAGGTCAAATTTGTGGCTGCTGCTGTAGGCCTTCTAGAAGCAGCAATGCTTCATCAAAACCTAATTATCTTGGGCCTAAGTTGTAGTTTGGACCAAGACTTTCAGATAGGCAGCTCACGAGCCCAAATCAGACTTCTGGATCTTCGTATAGAGCCTTTTTAAGATTGGGATTCAATAAGGGCTTCAATAGATTTTCTGACTTGTGGGCTTCATTATAACTTGGATTGAGCTGAGATTTGGACCACCCATCTTGGACATAAAGTCAAGTCCATAGGACCAGCCCACGGGGTGCCCTCAGCAACTCTGTAGGTGCAAGTATCAATTCTCCCTCTTTGTGCAAATAACATCCTTTTGGTGGCTTTTCTTGGCTTTTGGCGGGCTTTAACACAATATTCGCATTTCGGCTCATGAAACCTACACAAATGACAAGAAAGCACTAATCAGATATAACACAATAATATAAGCTAAGTGCTATGCAAACAAGGTGCTATTCGGGGGATAAATATACACTTTTGATGACTTATCAGTGCACCGGTATAGCAGCCATATCTCCATCGGTTGGCTCCGACTCAACCAAGGCTTGGTGTCTCACTGGTTGACCACCAATGTCCTTGGGACGACCAGGACTAGCGAGCGGTTTTTGGAGGGCATCGACATCCTGCGTCTCCTCCAGGAAGATGTCCACGGTTACTGTATCGTCCGACGCCTATTTCAGACCATCACCAGCGCCCGTTCCACTTCAATTCTGCCACCCTTGCTAGCCTGGTGATGAGTATTCTGCACTATTGGGATGCGCCTCTTCCTACTGGCTTGTCTTTGGAGTCAGTCGTTCGTCTTGAGGTCTCAAACCCTGGTCTGTCTGCCTGTCGACATCTATTATGGAACCCGCAAGAGGAGCCACCAGTTCACTACATGCTCGGGAGTTATTATGGATGCGGTTGAGGACATCCAGCGTCGGTTGGACGAAGGCCAGGGGCAGCCTCGTCATCGACGTGGTTGAGAGAGGAATCAGCCATTGAAATTATTATTTCCTTGTATTTGTTTTATTTTGTTTGTAATCCTTTGCTCTTTTGTAATAAATTTCACTCCATGTACTTTATTTTAAATATTTTATGTAATGGATAAAAATTTAAATTTCCAAACTTGTTGTCCTTTTTTGGAATTTTCAGTTATTTATGGGCTTTATTGCAAAAATCTGGACTTATGGAGTTATTTTTAAAATTTTCTGGTCCTAGGGACCTAAGTCCAAATATTTTTAAGAAAAATGATTAGGGTTTTATTTTCTGGAAACCCTAAAAGATATTGGCAATATTTTGAGTCTTAATTCGGTTTAAACTCTTTTATTTTGCCTATAAATACCAAAACAAACAAAGGAGGCCATTTTTTATTTTTTTTAAAAAAAAAAACCTCTGAATGGGGGTGGGGTTTGGCCTGACCCCTACCTGTTCATTAGAAAGATGAAAATATAAAGCTTAGGGGGGCTAGGCCTAATCTCATTACAAGTAGGAATTAAAAGCAACAGACCAATAGGCCTTGAACAAAACTAAGCAGACCTAGAAAATAGTCTAAAAGCCCAAACCTACTACCAAGGTCAGCTCCTACGAATATGTAGCGCCAAAAGCAATTCTTCTTCTTCTTCAATAGGTGGTTGAGACAGAGCTGGTGTGTGCAAACATGAGTTCCTCCTCTTCCTCTTCTTCTTGTATCAATTCTGATTCTTCTGGTGAACAAACAACACTTGCCATGTTGATTTTTTTATCAAACTTGGTTGGTTGTGCAGAGATTGATGTGTGGGCATCACTTCAGCGAGTTTGAGATGTTTCAGAATGGTTTGAGAGAGCTTTGTGAGTTTGTTGTGGGAGATAGGCATGACAATTCGAATCCCGCCACTGATGCCTTGCATAGTTTCTTTCCTCCACCACCTGATAAAATTGGATTTGCAGAGTGGGTGGGCTTTGAGGCCTGGCTGAGGACGACGAATGAAAGAATTAGAGCTCTTTGCTCCCCCTGGTGTTTTTTGGCCGTTTCGTTACAAGAGTGTGTCCAAGGTGTCGCTTTGCCTCTTCTACATTGGATGAAGTCAGTGAATCTGAGGCAAGTGATGATGGCAGTGATGGGGGTGATGATGGTGCTGATGATGAAGATGATGATGGTGGGGATGATGACGATGAAAAGTACTAGGTTTGTCTTTTTTAGGGATCATGTATATAAAATTAGCCAAAAAAGACTAAGAATCTGATGCCCTGAAAAAAAAAAGGATATAGCAGCTTGATAAACCTCTTCCTTGAGAATGTCCCAGTGTAGGGGTACTATATACTCCAACCAATAAAAACACGCCACGTGGCATACTCATCAAATTTCACAGGTCGCTCATTACTTGATGTAAACCCCCTCTTTTATGTTTTATGCAAATTTTAATTTGGAATTAAAAGTAATTGGGTATAAATCCCTGGACCAAGGGTTTAAGCATAATTACTGTAAAGTAGTGGACTATGGTTTAAATAACTCAAACTTGGAGAAAACACCCACGAACAGTTTGGGCTTATGAATTTCGGAAACACGATCAGATGTGGGGTATTGCGAATCGGATTAATTGTAAACCGTTAGATCAGCCGACTTAACCACTATTATATAGAGATGGGTATCAATTAGCGAGGGTTTTGTTCGCACACTAAGAGAGAGAGAAAGCGGCGCTGTGATCGAAATAGAGAAAGGTGCGATAACAGCGAGCGAGAGAGAGAGAGAGAGATCGAGAGTGGCGTGCAAATCTGTTGAGAGAGATCGAGAGAGAGAGAGAGAGAGAGAGAGAGAGAGAGAGAGAGAGAGAGAGAGAGGTGCGCAACCTGTTGAGCCACCATTAGAGGATAGAGGAAGAAGAAGAACAGTACAGGTGAGTGGGCCTTAGTTTTTATAAATCTTTATTTTTGGTTTAACGGCTGAAGTTGTTTAAGTATAAGAAAATATCTGTATAACTATCTGGTTTAAGTTTAATGGCTGAAGTTTAAGTTTAATGGCTGAAGCAGATAAGAAAATATCTGGTTTAAGTCTAATGGCTGAAGTTGTTTAAGTATAAGAAAATATCTATAGTTGAATGCATCTGGTTGGTGAGTTTGATTTAAAATATCTATTTTAGATTTACTTATTCGATTTGCATATGATTGAAATACAACCTGTTGCTACTCTATTTTTTTTATATGAGAGATGATCAGAGAACCCACTGTAGACATGTTTTTGGAATTGACATATATAAGAAAATATAGGAATGATTTTAATTGTACATTCATTATCCATGGTTGCCGACTGGTCGGGTTTTGATTGGTATTGATAAACTATACTGTTATATCAGCATAAAAAAAGGGGGGAAAAGAAAAATTAAGTAATAATACTAGGGGTAGTAAAACGTTCTGGTGTTATAGGTGTACAGTAAGTGATTTGTGGAGTTGTCGAGTTCTTTTTCTTTTAAATTAATTTGTGTAGTATAGTACATGCTATTGGCAGTGATATTTAAGTTATTATGTTTATGTGGGACGTATGTTAATGAGATTCTGTAATAGTATAATGATGAAATATGGAATAATTGATGAACGCTTTTGAATGGCCCAATACCGATGGACAGTCTTTGATCAATTTGGTTAATAGAAATAAAATACGAAAAATGGATTTGGAATATGAAGTTGATGTGTAATTTCACTGTCGAGTGTGGTTTGATTGATTGATAGTTTAGAGGTCATAGTAGTCGTCCAACCATTAGTACATTTGCCGCACCTGTGGAATTAAGATTACAGAAAAAGATTAGATATCACCCTAGATGGCTTAGCCTGCGGGTTGACACTTGGAATATATTTTTGGGGTATTTCCTAGACGGCTTAGCCTGCGGAACTGACCCTACAGACCTTCATAGCCTTCGGGGTTGGTCTGGGCGCCACTTTAGAAAGCTCAAGGGAGCTAGTAGAGGCCATGAGTTAGGCATACGTCGAGGTTAGCCAAAGCTTGCAGGTGAGCACCCACTTGGGTTTTGGTTTCCGCGTAGAGGGTCTTAACCATGGTCAAGGCACACTGGTGTAGTGTGGGTATGGCAAATGTGTGGAGTGCATCCTGTGGGAGGTGTACTAGTGATTGGGTATAGGTTGTGAAGTGTTGTTTGAGTGTAATGATTGATTTGCGGTGATTGAGATATAGTGTTGAGATTTGAGATGCCATGAATTATAGATTATTGTACTAACACAGTTTTGCAGGAGGATAGGTCAATTAACATTTCTTGCAGGGCTCGACCTATCCTAATAGGAGGTGCAGCTCAGGTAATGTATCCCTATAATATATAATATATATTTAGTAAACGAGATAAATATAGAAAGACCGCAGAGTCTATTATTTTATTGTTTTTGGGAATGGAGTTCCCTACCCTTGTCCACTCATACCAGCATAATTTGCTGACCCATGTTGCTTGTTTTGAACGTGGGTACGTATCCTTATGGAGCGTAGGCGGAGGAGAGCAGCCAGTTGAGTACGATCGGGAGCAACACCAGGAGGCTCGTGTAGATCTAGTTGTTCGGGAAGGAGTTTGAGATTTGCAGGAGTTATCATTTCAGAGTAGGTTTAGTCCTTTGATTTGTCGTTAGCTGATCACTCCAGTTCATTATTTCTTTGATTGGATGATTATTGATGGGGAAGACAATACCTCAGTAGCAGCTGTTGAATTTTATTATTTGGAGTTTTTAGATTATATATGAAATTTATTGGGAGTTCAAATTATGTGTGTTGAAGTATTTGTGTTTATGGTTATGGATTTTACCTTGTGCAAAATGTTTATTTAGATTACTGTCCCGAACCTTTGTCCTTTTATTGGCTTATCGAGGGTAATTTTGTAAATTTTCTCTTTTTGCCAATTTTTGGATATTAGGGTCGTGACAGTTTTCTTGGTATCAGAGCGCTTGGTTAACTTAGGCCGAGAAGGTCTAGGTGATCCTCGGAATGTGGAATGGGTGATAAGTTTGAAGGAGTTGGGTGATTATCTAATAATAATAATTTAATCTTTTGAATGAAGGTCATGGCGGGAAGAGGACGTGGTCAAGTCTATCAGTTGACTCAGGACCAGATGAATCAGCTGTTGCTAGCAGTTGCAGGCAACAATGGGGGTAATGGTGACCCATTTGCTAAGAGGAACAAAGACTTCCTCAATCTGGGTGGTATCAAATTCGATGGTAAGGGAGACGGGAAAGCTGCAGTGTTATGGCTTCGTCAGACAGAAGCAGTGTTTGCAAAGATGGTATTGACTGAAGTTCAGAAGCAGGAGCTCGCTTCCCATCAGTTGGAGGGTGGAGCATTACTTTGGTGGGACGCTTTGAAGGTCGGGCTTGACCTCACCACTCTGACTTGGGAGGAGTTCAGGAATACTTTTGAGGGGAGATACCTTTCGAGTGCTTACAGAGACCGATTAGTGGATGAATTTTTGAATCTGCGACAGGATGCTATGACCGTAGCAGAGTATACGAATCGATTCAATGAGTTGTCTATGTTTGCTCCACACATGGTGGATACTGTCGAGAAGAGAAATCATCGTTTCATCAAGGGTCTAGGGCACTACGTGTCAAAACAACTGATTCCATTTGAGCACGAGCCATTTGATAGAGTCCTGAACCTCGCAATGAAGTATGAGGAGAAGGAACAGGAGTTTAGAACTGAGAAGAGCAAAAAGACAGGTGATAACTTTAGAGACAGGAACAGACATAAGCCTTATGATCCTAATTTCAGGGGTCGACGTTATGACAACAACCTAGGGAGGAACCAGGGTTACAACAGGCCACCAGGAGATAACCAGGGTTACAACAGGCCACCAGGAGATAACCAGGGTTTCAGACACCGTGGTGGGTTTGGGCGTGGTGACAACAGAGCTAGAGCAGGCGTACCACCACCACCACCAGCACCAGGGCAACCTGCCCCAGGTTTGCCTTATAGGCCAGCACCTTTACAGTTACCAGCGCCAGGAGCATTAGCAGGGCCGATCAGGGGTAACTGTTGGAACTGTGGAGGACCAGGACATCGTTCTGCTGAATGTCGTCGACCAGTGAACAACAACCAGGGGAGGCCAGCACATCAGCCGAACCGAGGGAGAGCCTTTGCTGTTTTGCCTGCATTTCAGGGACTGGAAGGTACTTTTGATTGCTCTCAATTTAGGTTCCGAGTATTGTTTGATTCTGGCGCATCGCATTCATTTATAGCTAAGCAGATAGTAGATAAGTATCAGATTGTGACTACACCTTTACCCCAACCTTTATATCTTCGGACACCTATGGGAGGTTCGACTTGTTTGTTCTACGAGTGTAAGCATTTTGCTCTGACATTCATGGGTAGACAGTTTGTCATCGATCTAGTAGTTTTAGATTTTGAAGGCTATCAGTTTATTTTGGGTTTTGATTGGTTGAGTCGTTATCATGTGATTTTGGATTGTGCTGGGAGGAGAGTTATAGTGGATACACCAGGTTTACCCACATTGGTACACAGTTGTGTTAGTAGGGATGATTCGATTATGTCCAGCTTTTTGATGTCTATGGCTGCCAAGTCGATCGATATTAGTGATGTGGGGATAGTTAAGGATTATCTAGATGTGTTTGAGGAGATTCCGGGTTTACCACCTAAGAGAGAGGTGGAGTTCCGTATTGATTTGCTGCCAGGAACGGCACCTATTTCTAAGACTGCTTACAGGATGGCGCCTAAGCAGTTGGAAGAGATGAAGACCCAGTTGGAGGAGTTGCTTAAGAAAGGGTATGTGATATTTGATGTTTTATTTGATTTAGTTTATTCTTTTGGTGTATATGTGTGAGCCTTTTGAGGTGTGTATGAACCACAGGTTCATACGTCCAAGCAATTCTCCATGGGGAGCTCCAGCTATCTTTGTCTCTAAGAAGGATGGGACTTTGAGGATGTGCATTGATTACCGTGAGTTGAACAAGGTGACAATCATGAACAAATATCCACTACCGAGGATTTGCTTGATCAGTTGAAAGGAGCAGCCGTGTTTTCTCAGTTTGATTTGAGGACGGGTTACCATCAGATGGGTGTAGAGGAGAAGACTATACCACTGACTGCTTTCAGAACTCGATATGGATTGTATGAGTTTCCAGTAATGCCTTTTGGGTTAACTAATGCTCCAGCATTTTTCATGGATTTGATGAACCGGATTTTTAGGCCTTATCTTGATAAGTTTGTGATTGTATTCACTGATGATATTTTGGTGTATTCTAAGGATGCTCAGGAGCATGCGAAACATTTGAAAATAGTGTTGCAGATATTGAGAGATCACAAGCTATATGCTAAGTTTAGCAAATGTCATTTATGGAAGAATGAGGTGCATTTCTTAGGTCACGTGATATCCAGAGAGGGTATTGCCGTTGACCCTGAGAAGGTTGCTGCAGTTAGGGATTGGAAACAGCCAACCAACCCTACAGAGATTCGAAGCTTTTTAGGATTAGCTGGATATTACCGTCGTTTCATTGAGAAGTTCTCGCTCATAGCTGAGCCATTGACCAGACTTACGAGGAAGAATGTGAAGTTCTTGTGGACTGACGACTGCGAGAGAGCTTTTCAGGAGCTTAAGCAGAGGTTGACTTCAGCGCCAGTGTTAGTTATACCGGTTAGAGGTGGCAAGCTTGTGGTATTCACAGATGCTAGTGGTACCGGACTTGGTTGTGTTTTGATGCAGGATGGGAGAGTGGTCTCTTATGCTTCTAGACATTTGAAGCAACATGAGCGAAAATATCCAGTGCACGATTTAGAATTGGCAGCTGTGGTGTTTGCTTTGAAAATTTGGCGTCACTATTTATATGGGGAGAAGTTTGATCTTTATACCGACCACAAGAGTCTAAAGTACTTGTTCTCTCAGAAGGATTTGAACATGAGGCAGCAGAGATGGATGGAGTTCATTAGCAGTTATGATTTTCAGATTCAGTATCAGCCTGGGAAAGGTAATGTAGTTGCAGATGCTTTGAGTAGGAAGCATGCCACCGTTGCTATGATGATGATGGAAGAGTGGAAATCTTTGGAGACTATAGCGTCTCATGATGTGTACTTACAGCAGGGAGGTGAACCGGTCACCATTTGTTCTATGGAGGTGAAACCTATGATGATTAGCTTGATTGTGTCCAAGCAGCATGAGGACCCTTTCTTGCTCCGAAAGCTTGGGCAGTTAGTTGTGGATTTGTTAGATGATTGTCCCACAGAATGGTCAGTTGGTGTTGATGGAGGTTTGAGGTATAGAGAGCGATTGTGTGTTCCTGATAAGGATGGTTTGAGGAAGAATGTTATGGATGAGGCACATCGTTCTCGTTTCACTATTCACCCTGGTGGAACGAAGATGTACAAAGACCTGAAGAGGACTTATTGGTGGGAAGGAATGAAGAGAGACGTTGGAGAGTATGTTTCTAGGTGTTTGACATGTCAGCGAGTAAAGGTCGATCATCAGAAACCGTCAGGGTTACTTCAGCCTTTGTCTATCCCTCAGTGGAAGTGGGAGCACATTTCCATGGATTTTATTGATGGTTTGCCTAGATCACGGGGAGGCAATGAGTCCATTTGGGTTGTCGTCGATCGATTGACTAAGTCAGCTCATTTTCTTCCTATTTCTATGAATAGGAATGCAGATAAGCTAGCAAAGAAGTATGTGAAGGAGATTGTCAGACTACATGGTGTTCCGGCTAGCATTGTTTCAGACAGAGATCCTATATTCACTTCCGAGTTCTGGGGTATTTTTCAGCGTGCCATGGGTACGAAACTTAACTTGAGTACTGCTTATCATCCCCAGACAGATGGACAGACTGAGCGGGTAAATCAGGTCCTAGAGGATATGTTACGTGCTTGTGCACTCAGCTTTGGTGGAGAATGGGAGGAACATCTACCTTACGTGGAGTTTGCTTACAATAACAGTTTTCAGGCGAGTATTGGTATGGCACCATATGAGGCACTGTATGGTAGGCCATGTAGATCACCGGCTTGTTGGGCGGAGGTTGGTGATACTGCGATTCTTGGACCAGTGATGGTTCGCGAGACTACAGAGAAAGTAGATATCATTCGACAGAGATTGAAAACGGCTCAAAGCCGAATGAAGAGTTATGCAGATAATAGGAGGAAGCCACTCGAGTTTGCTGTAGGGCAGAAAGTGTTGCTGAAGATCTCCCCGATGCGTGGAGTAATGAGGTTTGGTAAGAAGGGTAAGCTGAGCCCTAGGTATGTGGGACCGTATGAGATCACTGACAGAGTTGGACCGTTGGCTTACAGGCTGGCACTGCCACCTGCCTTGGAAAAGATACATAATGTATTCCATGTTTCTATGTTGAGAATGTGGAAAGGAGATGATAAGGATGAAGAGGAGGAAGGAGTGGACTACGCGCAGTTAGATATTTATGATCCAGAGCAGTTAGAAATTAATGAAGATGTTACCTACAGAGTGAGGCCAATTATTATCATTGATAGAGATGAGAAACGACTAAGGCGAAAGACATTGAAACTGGTAAAAGTGCAGTGGAGTGATGATCCGAGCGATGTCACATGGGAGCTGGAGGACAAGGTGCGAGCTAAGCACCCGGAGTTGTTCGATTGATCTTTCTTCCAAATCTCGAGGCCGAGATTTCTTTTGAGGTGTGTATAAATGTAAACCCCCTCTTTTATGTTTTATGCAAATTTTAATTTGGAATTAAAAGTAATTGGGTATAAATCCCTGGACCAAGGGTTTAAGCATAATTACTGTAAAGTAGTGGACTATGGTTTAAATAACTCAAACTTGGAGAAAACACCCACGAACAGTTTGGGCTTATGAATTTCGGAAACACGATCAGATGTGGGGTATTGCGAATCGGATTAATTGTAAACCGTTAGATCAGCCGACTTAACCACTATTATATAGAGATGGGTATCAATTAGCGAGGGTTTTGTTCGCACACTAAGAGAGAGAGAAAGCGGCGCTGTGATCGAAATAGAGAAAGGTGCGATAACAGCGAGCGAGAGAGAGAGAGAGAGATCGAGAGTGGCGTGCAAATCTGTTGAGAGAGAGAGAGAGAGAGAGAGAGAGAGAGAGAGAGAGAGAGAGGTGCGCAACCTGTTGAGCCACCATTAAAGGATAGAGGAAGAAGAAGAACAGTACAGGTGAGTGGGCCTTAGTTTTTATAAATCTTTATTTTTGGTTTAACGGCTGAAGTTGTTTAAGTATAAGAAAATATCTGTATAACTATCTGGTTTAAGTTTAATGGCTGAAGTTTAAGTTTAATGGCTGAAGCAGATAAGAAAATATCTGGTTTAAGTCTAATGGCTGAAGTTGTTTAAGTATAAGAAAATATCTATAGTTGAATGCATCTGGTTGGTGAGTTTGATTTAAAATATCTATTTTAGATTTACTTATTCGATTTGCATATGATTGAAATACAACCTGTTGCTACTCTATTTTTTTTATATGAGAGATGATCAGAGAACCCACTGTAGACATGTTTTTGGAATTGACATATATAAGAAAATATAGGAATGATTTTAATTGTACATTCATTATCCATGGTTGCCGACTGGTCGGGTTTTGATTGGTATTGATAAACTATACTGTTATATCAGCATAAAAAAAAGGGGGAAAAGAAAAATTAAGTAATAATACTAGGGGTAGTAAAACGTTCTGGTGTTATAGGTGTACAGTAAGTGATTTGTGGAGTTGTCGAGTTCTTTTTCTTTTAAATTAATTTGTGTAGTATAGTACATGCTATTGGCAGTGATATTTAAGTTATTATGTTTATGTGGGACGTATGTTAATGAGATTCTGTAATAGTATAATGATGAAATATGGAATAATTGATGAACGCTTTTGAATGGCCCAATACCGATGGACAGTCTTTGATCAATTTGGTTAATAGAAATAAAATACGAAAAATGGATTTGGAATATGAAGTTGATGTGTAATTTCACTGTCGAGTGTGGTTTGATTGATTGATAGTTTAGAGGTCATAGTAGTCGTCCAACCATTAGTACATTTGCCGCACCTGTGGAATTAAGATTACAGAAAAAGATTAGATATCACCCTAGATGGCTTAGCCTGCGGGTTGACACTTGGAATATATTTTTGGGGTATTTCCTAGACGGCTTAGCCTGCGGAACTGACCCTACAGACCTTCATAGCCTTCGGGGTTGGTCTGGGCGCCACTTTAGAAAGCTCAAGGGAGCTAGTAGAGGCCATGAGTTAGGCATACGTCGAGGTTAGCCAAAGCTTGCAGGTGAGCACCCACTTGGGTTTTGGTTTCCGCGTAGAGGGTCTTAACCATGGTCAAGGCACACTGGTGCAGTGTGGGTATGGCAAATGTGTGGAGTGCATCCTGTGGGAGGTGTACTAGTGATTGGGTATAGGTTGTGAAGTGTTGTTTGAGTGTAATGATTGATTTGCGGTGATTGAGATATAGTGTCGAGATTTGAGATGCCATGAATTATAGATTATTGTACTAACACAGTTTTGCAGGAGGATAGGTCAATTAACATTTCTTGCAGGGCTCGACCTATCCTAATAGGAGGTGCAGCTCAGGTAATGTATCCCTATAATATATAATATATATTTAGTAAACGAGATAAATATAGAAAGACCGCGGAGTCTATTATTTTATTGTTTTTGGGAATGGAGTTCCCTACCCTTGTCCACTCATACCAGCATAATTTGCTGACCCATGTTGCTTGTTTTGAACGTGGGTACGTATCCTTATGGAGCGTAGGCGGAGGAGAGCAGCCAGTTGAGTACGATCGGGAGCAACACCAGGAGGCTCGTGTAGATCCAGTTGTTCGGGAAGGAGTTTGAGATTTGCAGGAGTTATCATTTCAGAGTAGGTTTAGTCCTTTGATTTGTCGTTAGCTGATCACTCCAGTTCATTATTTCTTTGATTGGATGATTATTGATGGGGAAGACAATACCTCAGTAGCAGCTGTTGAATTTTATTATTTGGAGTTTTTAGATTATATATGGAATTTATTGGGAGTTCAAATTATGTGTGTTGAAGTATTTGTGTTTATGGTTATGGATTTTACCTTGTGCAAAATGTTTATTTAGATTACTGTCCCGAACCTTTGTCCTTTTATTGGCTTATCGAGGGTAATTTTGTAAATTTTCTCTTTTTGCCAATTTTTGGATATTAGGGTCGTGACAGTTTTCTTGGTATCAGAGCGCTTGGTTAACTTAGGCCGAGAAGGTCTAGGTGATCCTCGGAATGTGGAATGGGTGATAAGTTTGAAGGAGTTGGGTGATTATCTAATAATAATAATTTAATCTTTTGAATGAAGGTCATGGCGGGAAGAGGACGTGGTCAAGTCTATCAGTTGACTCAGGACCAGATGAATCAGCTGTTGCTAGCAGTTGCAGGCAACAATGGGGGTAATGGTGACCCATTTGCTAAGAGGAACAAAGACTTCCTCAATCTGGGTGGTATCAAATTCGATGGTAAGGGAGACGGGAAAGCTGCAGTGTTATGGCTTCGTCAGACAGAAGCCGTGTTTGCAAAGATGGTATTGACTGAAGTTCAGAAGCAGGAGCTCGCTTCCCATCAGTTGGAGGGTGGAGCATTACTTTGGTGGGACGCTTTGAAGGTCGGGCTTGACCTCACCACTCTGACTTGGGAGGAGTTTAGGAATACTTTTGAGGGGAGATACCTTTCGAGTGCTTACAGAGACCGATTAGTGGATGAATTTTTGAATCTGCGACAGGATGCTATGACCGTAGCAGAGTATACGAATCGATTCAATGAGTTGTCTATGTTTGCTCAACGCTCCAAAGTTCGATCAGTATGCAGGAATCGGAGACCCAACAGATCACATCAAGGGATTCCGTAAGTCACTTCCTCTCATCAAGGAAGATCACCTTCTATGTTTGCTATTCCAGTCGAGCCTCACCGGACCTGCGCTCGACTGGTTTCACCGTTTGAAGCCAGGGTCAATCAGCTCGTTTGCCGATCTAGAAAAACAGTTCGTTATTTTCTACATCCACAACAAAAAACGTCCAGTCACCATCGACGCTATCTTCAAAGTGAAACAACGAGATGGAGAGTCACTGAGCAATTTCTTTGCTCGATTTAAAGAAGAACTGCACTCCATTCAGGATTTTGCAAAGGAACACGAGACCTTCGCAACAATCACATTCTCTCACGGTCTGATCCAAGGGTCAGATCTGCACAAGTCTTTGGCCATGAAGCGGCCATTATCTCTCGACGAGCTCTACCTCAAGGTAGATCCCTACATCAAGCTCGAGGAAGCCCTAGTTGGTGGAACAAAAACTCATGTCATCTCAACTGTGGAAGAAGGCCCCACCAAAAAGCCTCGATCTGATAACAAAAGATTCAAAGCTAAGTCGTTACCAATAGATTAACGAGAGTATCACCGGTTCACTAGACCAGCATGTTACATCTATGAGCGCATCAAGCACAACCATTGGTGCAAGATTCCAGACTTCACTAAATTGGAAGACACATCTGGTCGTCCATACTGCAAGGTTCACAAGGTATGGTGTCATCAAACTGATGATTGCCGGATTCTGAAGCGAGCTCTTCAGACTTGGGCAGACGAGAAAAGGCTCAATAGCTGGATCTACGACAGGAATGAAGAATCCAGTGACAAAAGAAAGAAGGAAAGATCAAGATCGCCTCCAAGATCAGCAAAGCCATCTCACAGCAAGGCCAGAACGAGCTCCAATAGCCCAGCACGCAGTAGAGGGCGTAGCTTCTCACAAAGATTAGGTCCAACAGGTGACCTACACGACAAATTAATAAGCAGGTCGCAAATAAGGTAGACAGTGAAAGTGAATCAGAAGGTCATGTAGTGTACATGATCTATGAGTCCAACTCCACCCCAGTATCCAGAGAAAAGAAGAGGCGAGTAGAGCATCTCCACCACGTCTACTCACTTACATGCCGAGCAGCTCGATTCAATATCCCAGCTCGGCAGGAAACAAATATCACCTTCACTGAAGTCGATCTCAACAAGGTCGTAACACCACACAACGACGCTCTGGTCGTTGAGTAGCAAACTACATCATCAAGAGGGTTCTCATTGACCCAGGTGCATCTTGTAACATTCTGATGTACAGGACCTTCAAGGATATGAGGCTGCCTGATTCAACCCTCATCCCCGTATTCACACCAATCTTGGGTTTCAACAGCTCGAGAGAAGATCCCAAAGGAGAAATATTGTTGCCCGTTACTGTGGGCAGAAAGGAAGACAAGGTCGTTGTGACCGCAAAGTTCAACATCCTCAACATCGCAAGTAAGTACAACGCGATACTTGGCCGTAAATGGATCCATGCCATGCGAGGTGTCCCATCAACATATCATCAAGTGTTCCGTTATCCTAGACCCAATGGGATAATGGAACTCAGGGGCAATCAGAACGCTGCACAAGAATGTCATGGAATTCTTGAAGCTGTGGCGCCTGAAAAACATCTACCTCTGGAGCCAAGGAAGCTGAACAGAAAGGAAAGAGCCCGCAACCCTTAGAAGTCAATGAGGGTGACAAACAACCAAAGAGCCCGTCAAAGGGAAAGGTTGAAACAACCAAATAGCAATTACAGAAGGAGCAAGCGAGCTCCCCCAGCTGTCACTCGGAAGCACAGATCCAGGAGTGCGAGTGAATTTAGGGTCAGAGGACGACCCAAGATATGTTTATGTGGGCTCGGAGTTAGAGGGAAATAAGTATAACAACTTTATAAACTTTCTTTCAATGAATAAAGATGTTTTTGCTTGGTCGTATATCGATATGCTTGGGATAAACCCATCAATTGCATGCCATAAACTACGCGTCAATCCAAATTACCGACCTGTCAAGTAAAAACCAAGACGACTTGCTCCAAAATTCCATTAAGCAGTCAATGATGAAATCAACAGACTCAAACAGGTCGGGTTGATCAAGGAAGTTGACACACCAGATTGGTTGGCCAACATAGTTCCAGTCTTGAAGAAGAACGGGAAAACAAGAGTTTGCATCGACTTTACAAGCTTGAACAAAGCTTGCCCTAAAGATTCATTCCCACTACCACGAATCGATAGGTTAGTCGATCAAACCTGTGGTTTTGAGCTACTGTCATTCATGGATGCGTACTCAGGCTACAACCAGATCCCAATGTATGAACCAGATCAAGAGAAGACTTCATTTACAACAGAGCAAGGCATCTTTTTCTACAAAGTCATGCCTTTTGGTTTACGAAACGCAGGAGCAACATACCAACGACTTGTCACCAAAATGTTCGAAGACCTGCTAGGTTGAACAATGGAGGTCTACATCGACGACATGTTGGTAAAAAGCAGCCAAGAGCAGGATCACTTGGCCAATCTCGATCAAGCGTTTCAAAGGTTAAGGCAATTCAGAATGCGACTTAACCCAGAAAAAGGCCTATTCGGAGTAGCTTCAGGAAAGTTCCTTGGCTACCTCGTTACAAAGAGGGGTATCGAAGCAAACCCCGACCAGATCAGAGCCCTGGTCGATATGCCCAGCCCGAAGACAAAAAAATAAATCCAGAAGCTCAACGGCATGGTATCAGCTCTTAATAGATTCATTTCTAGAGCATCCGATAAGTGTCGACCAATGCTTCATATTCTCAGAAATGGGGTTGCATATCAATGGACAAAGGAATGCGAGAAAGCTTTTGCCGAACTAAATGCATACTTATCCACTCCACCAGTTCTCACAAAGCCTAATGATGGAGATGTGCTTGGAATCTACCTCGCCACTTCAGATTTTGCGATCAGCGCAGTACTGTTCAAGGAAGAAAATCAGGTCGAGCGACCAATCTACTTCACAAGCAAGGTGTTGCAACAAGCAGAAATAAGGTACACACCTCTAGAAAAGTTAGCATTAGCTCTTCTTTACGCTGCATGCAAGTTTAGACCTTATTTCCAAGCACACACCGTCAAAGTAATCACTGACCAGCCATTACGCCATATACTAGAGAAAAAAAACAAAACGGGTCGTATGGCTCGATGGGCAGCAGAGCTCGGTGATTACACATTTGAGTTCATACCTCGCCAGGCCGTCAAGGGCCAGGTCGTAGCTGATTTCTTAGCAGATTACCCTGCTGAAGATTTTAGTTGGGAACCAGAACCAGAAACCAAGCAAGTCCAAGTCGATCCACCAGACACTTGGCAACTCTACGTTGATGGTTCACACAACTCAAGTGGAAGTGGCATCGGTGCAGTACTCATCTCACCTGAGGGCTCACAACTCGAAAGGTCAACTCGGTTAGACTTCTCGACCTCCAACACTGAGGCCGAATACGAAGCTCTAATCCAGGATCTACAAATGGTCATCGACCTGCAAGCAGTTCGACTCAAAGCATTCAGCGATTCACAGCTGGTAGTAAATCAGATCACAAACAACTACCAAATACATGGAGTCAATTTGATAAGATATGCTAGCAAAGCAAAGGAGTTGATCAGCAAGTTCAGTTTCTTCACCATCGAACACATTCCAAGAGATGATAACCGCCATGCGGACTCACTAGTATTCCTTGCTTCTAATGTCGAATCAGAGTGACCTAGAGCTTTAACCATCGCAGTCAACACACTACCTGCGTATCTACAAAAGGAGGAAGTGGTCAACCAAATTAGCGATCTGCTAGCCACGACCTCAGAAGACATCAAGGGGACCTGGATGGAACCTTTCCTCAACTATCTACAGACTGGCGAGCTCCCATCAAACAAAAAGGAGGGCAGCCAGTTATTGCACAAGGTCACAATGTATAGGTTACATAAAGGAAAATTATTCAGAAAATCAGCAACTGGTTTGCTCCTGAGATGCTTAATCCATGAAGGAGAATGCGGAAATCATTCGGGAGGTCGCACACTTGCTCATAAGGCGATCTCGCAAGGATATTTCTGGCCGAGAATGAAGGAGGATGCTAAAAGGTTTGTGCTGAAATGTAAGGAGTGTCAACGTTTTGCTGATAACGCACATCAGCATCCCAACGACCTCATCAACATCATTGCACCCTGGCCATTTCACATGTGGGGGCTTGACATCATGGGCCCATTGGTCAAGGAAAAGAAATCTGAGAAAAGATACGTTCTAGTTGCAGTAGACTACTTCACCAACTGGGTAGAGGCCGTCGCCCTCACCAACATTACTTAAGCTGATGTGCAAAGATTCATGTGGGAAAACATAATCACAAGATTTGGTTTACCCAAAAGAATTGTCACTGACAATTGTACTCAGTTCGTGGGTAAAAACATCAAGGCTTTCTATGCGCTATGGAAGATCGAGCACTCCAAATCAACTCCTCGATATCCACAAGCCAATGGCCAGTTGAAGCTGCAAATAGACAAATTATGAACAACTTATAGAAAAAACTTGAAGATCAGGAAGACCAGTGGCCACAACAGCTAGAAAACATCTTATGGGCCTACAGAACGACTCCACGAACATCAACAGGAATATCCCCATTCAGCCTTTGCTATGGAGTTGAAGCTGTTATTCCCACCGAGCTGACATTTGGCACGACCAAGTCACTACTGGTCGATACCGAGCTCAATAACCAGGCCTGGTCGTTCGGAGTAGACCTAGCTGAGGAAAGAAGGAACCACGCCACCATCAAGCTCGAGCAATACCAACAAAGGCTCAAACGAGCTTATAACAAGGGTGTTCGACTTCGATCTTTCCAACCTGGTGAGCTCGTGTTGAGGAAAATGTTCCATAACAAAAGAAAAGCAAATGTTGGAAAGCTCAATGCCAACTGGGAAGGTCCTTACATCATCAAAAAAGTTCAGAGCAATGGATCTTATCGCTTACAAACTCCAGAAGGAGAAGATGTCAAGAATCCTTGGAATGCTTATCATCTCAAGAAGTTTTACCAGTAAAATGTAAGCATGCATTCTAATATTTCAATAAACGAGCTCAATTTTGCCTTCATCTCAGTTCAAACATGAATGGCTTGAATATGTCTAACTCAATCCCTCGACCTCTAAATTATCAATACTCTAGTCCCTTTGGTAATTTTTTAAGTGTTAAACTCCACTAACACTTTGTACTTAGGTCTTAACTCCCCCACGACCTAAGTACAATCGAGCTCATATTCAATCGACCACATCTCGGAACAGGTCGAATTTTATACTTATTTGTTGTTTGCACATCAAGTCAAGCAGACAATACAAAATAGAAAAGGCGAGCGAGGTAAACGAATGAAATTTTATTTTATTTATTTGTGTAAACGACTAACTATTACAGGAAAATAATCGACCTAAACTACTTGGGGGCTACGCAAATCTAGCTCGCAAGAAAGAGGTCACTTGCAACAGATAAAACAAAACCATAAATGACGAGAACAGAAAGCAATTTCATTAAACTAAGGCATATAAGAGGAAACATTTCAGTCCGCTCTGCTTGCAGCCATTCATCTCGTCTACCTGCCTTCTGAACGAGCTACTAGGACTCCCTGGAAACTAGCCGCTCAAAACGACAAAAATACATCATCCATAAAACAAGAAACATAAGTGCAGAAAAGTAAAAGGCGCAATCGACCTGCCAAAGCAGATCGACCACTAATGTTTACGATTACAACCCATCAAAACATCCAATCAAGACAAATTCACTCGACCTCACAAACACTCGAGCTGGAGACTGAAAGGGAGAAGAAGAAGGAGGTGTTTTGGCCAAACAATGAGGGATATTTATAAAAAGAAGAAGGAGCAAGCAAGATGAGCTATTGGTGTAGTGAAGACTGGTGCTATCAGGACGCGTCTCACCAAACACCAAGATTCATTGAAGACAGAGAGGAGATCACTGCTGCGCAATCTGGTTGCCTTGCTCAACCAGCTCATCCTGAACATCTCCGACTCCATCAACAGGGCCCATCGAGCTGTCCTGAGTTGGTACTATAGCACCCTCATTACCAACTCGCGCCTCCTCTCCTTCGGGCGATCCCATCAACTACTTTTTGAGGCCATCACAGTACGCCTGCCACGCATCACCATTCTTCTGGCACGCGTCCTCCCAGTACGCAGCAGAGTCCTTGGCAGCATCGACCTCACCTCTAAGGTTCTCGATGACCTCCTTCAGCTGAACGATCTCCCCATTCCTATCACTCACCTTCCCCTCAGCAACAAGGGCAATATTCTTAGCCTGCTCGAGCTTCTCGTTCAGGTGCCTCAGCTCGAGCTCCACCTCAACGACCAGGCGAACTTTCTGGAAGCTAGCATTGAGCTGCACATACAAATCAGTTAAAATACGACATGTGCAAAAGTTTAGACATACAATCTGGACAACACTCACCAGAGAAAGAGCCGAGTTTATCCTCGAACAAGTCACCAGGAGGGTCTGCGACTTCACCATCTGAGAGTCAGCATCAGGAATAGTGCCCTCATTCACATCTCGAGTAACATATGGGTCATCTATAACACTATCATTGTCATAGACAACGTGCTTCCCTCCCTGGCCGTCCAGATAGTCGAAAGGGCCAGGTCGGAATTCAGACGACACCCCGTTACCCCTGTTCAAAGGTCGTGCAGTAGTCATCTTGGACAAGGGAGTAGGGTCAGGAGATCACATAGCTTTCAAAGGAGCAGGAGAGGGCATCACTAGTGGAGGCTCCATCAGCTTGATATTTCCAGAAGACGACCTCTTCTTGCCTGAGCCAAGTGGCAACTTAGGGAGAGAGGCCAGAGAAGACACGATTTGGGGGCTCGCAGCTTGATCACCCTACCTCGAGCTACCACCAGTCCGGGACTTCTCACTCCACTGCACAGATCGAGACTTATCAGCTTTATCCACTGAAGCCATAAAATTCTTCCTAAGCAATCTCCTTCTCTCCAATTCGTCAGCAACAGTTTTGGCACCACCCTTGGGCACAAAGTACTCCTTCAAGTGAGGAAGAAACTTTGCCTTCCGATCGTCTGACCAAAACCCAAATGCGTTCAACGAAGACTTCAAATCGTTCTTCTTCACAAGCTGGTCGTCCTTGATAGCTACAAAAAGAAACAAGCAAAGTCAATTAACAAGCAAAGCCAAAATTAGATCACCAATGCAACGATCTAAGACAAAACGACCAGCAACTTACGATTATCATTCACGTTTCTAGTAACATAACGTAAATGAATATTCCTTTCAGTGATCGACCTAGTAACAAGCATGGGATCCTTCCACCATTGCTCACTACTCACAGGGTGAATCAAGGGTAAAAGATCTTGCCTGACCTGCATGTTATATCCTGCCAGACCCGGCCTCGCAGATCATTTAAAGCAGAAGTGGTCTAACACATTCTCTATACTAATATTCCACCCATGCAGCTTGTTCAGGTCGTCTATAACCCTCATATTCCTCCAGAAGTTATCATTCATTTGGCAAGGAGCTTGCTTGATGGCATTCAGGAGGTTGACTACCAGAAAAGACAAAGGTAACCTAAGCCCAGCTCGAAATTGGGCCAAGGTAAAAACAACGAAAAAAAGTTTATTAGGTCGATACTCCTCAGTGAACAAATGATCTCCTAATAACCTAATTTCAAGGTGTTTGATGGAGTCTAACCCGTACTTCTTTCTAAACGCGATATGTCTGTTCACATACGCGTGGTTAACTACACGATAGAGCGACCCATCTTCACCCTCCACCATCTTGTCATCCGATGAGTCCTCACCATGGGGACCACTACTCCCAGGGCTCCCTCATGTCCACTCTCTTCCTCTCGGTTAGGAGAGCCAGCATCACCAGAATGAGTCCGCTCATCATCAGATACTCAGCAACGTTATCACCACTAAGGTGGTCGTTTTGGGAATAACTACCCTCAGACATCTCTCGAAAACAAGGAAATATGCAAAAGAAAGCGAAGAAAGAAAAAGGAAAGAATAAAGCAGAAGAAACTAACCTCACCATCTCTCAAGATCCTCAGGTCGCAACGAAAATACAGCAGCAGTTCGAGAGAGCAAATGAAGAAATTAAAAACTTTGTTCACAAACTATAGTTTAAATACTAAAGCAAAGGAGATCCCAACTATCGATTCAGATAAAATCAACGGGCAAGATTAAACAAGGGCACCCACGATCTCTGCAGTTATTACCCACTCTTCGACGATTCGTATCCACCGTTGGTGAATCCACGTGTTCAGCAAAGGGAAATAAGTCAAGGAGTGCTTCAATTGCCAAAAAATCATGGGTAACTGCTCGAGGAAGCTTCTCCACTTCCCCGTAAAGGCGCAATGATGGTATGAGACAACCATGCATGGGCGCCACGTGCGCAAATCTGAAATTTAAGAAACAAACTTCAAATCAGCAAACATCGATCAGAGCTCCAAAAGTCTTTTCAGCCCGATATCTACATCGACCTAAAAAGAGGGGGCTTATGTAGGGGTACTATATACTCCAACCAATAAAAACATGCCATGTGGCATACTCATCAAATCTCACAGGTCGCTTATTACTCGATCTACTTGGAGGCCTCCCAGAGCAGCTTGAGTACATGATCAACAACGACCTCTGCATATGCACATGCCCTAATTCAACGCATAGAGAATATCTCCAGTTGTCGCCTAATCATTGCAGCTGTTATACATTCATTGAAGATATTACACAATCATTGGAGAATATTACACAATCATAAAGATGTCGGAGAATCTGCAAGATCCCATGATCTTCGCCCCTTCACATTCTAATAAACAGAACTACGATGGCTTGATCTCTAAGTTCCACCCCCACGAGCTAGAGTATGTAGGCAATCTCGATCTCAATGAGGTGCAACCACCCCCGATCTCAAATCCCCCTTTGGTCAAGTCCAACTGCGACCTGATCTTGTAAGTGCATTAATCTAGAAATAGGTTAATACACCCAGCATGTTTGATAGAAGAATGTTGTTAGACCATCTGGACCAGGAGCACTTTGGGCAGAAATACTGAAGACAACTAGTTTGACTTCTTCCATGGATGGAAGAGCCGTAATGTCGTGATTGTGTTCTCCAGTCAAGCAATGTGGTATAACATCAATATGTTATCATATGGATTCTACCCTTTTAAACTTAGCTGATGCTGGAAAAAGTCCACAGCTTTTTTATGAATCTCCTCTAAATCATCACACCAAAGACTAGGGTTATCTGTCAGCAGAAGCTTCTCTACTTGAACTCTTCTTTTGGCCTTCATGCAAGCATGGAAATACTTTGTGTTTTTTCCCCTTCAACAAACCATTTATCTCCAGATTTTTCTTGCTAAAACTGCTCTTCTTAAACTAGTGCTTGCTGGAGAAGTGCTTGATGCCTTTTAAGATCTATATGCAGGCTTTCAACCCAGGCAGAAATGAGATTGAATTCAATTTCAGTGATACCATCTTCTAATTTTTCAATTTTTTCTTGGAAATTTCCAAACACATGTTTATTCCACCATTTTAGTCTAAATCTGATATTCTTGATCTTAAACTCTAAAATGACCAAGGGCATAGGGGAGCCATAAAGATTCCAGTTTTCCTTACAAATTCTAGAAAACCGGCGTGGGAAGTCAACATTTAATTTTCTTGAATTTAAAGGGATGTGGACCTAGATTGTATATGTTGAGTTTGTACATGTCGCAAGTAGAGGTAGGTGGTCTGAGCAGGCTCTAGCAAGATGTTGTATTTCTAGAGTTGGAAACACATTAGACGAAGCAACATTTAAGAATATCCTGTCTAACCTAGCTCATCTTCTATTAGTATCTTGCTGATTGTTACACCATGTATACATAGTTCCTTTGAATCCACAATCTAGCAGCCCAACAGAGACAACAAAGTCATTAAAATCCTCCATAGTTCCCAAAGATGCTTGATTTCCCCCTAACCGTTCAGATGATTCTAGAACAGCGTTGAAATCTCCCCCAACTAACCAGGGTAGTTGCAAGGATGCTCCTAACTGAGTTAAGTCCTCCCAAAGCTGCTTCCTTTCTCCGTTTGTACATTTGGCATAAACAAAAGATGCTAATAATTGTTTATCTTAAGATGTATGAGAAATAAGGGTATCACAACACTGATTGGATTGAGAAACTTTGATAACATTGTCGGAGTCATCCCAAAAGATCCATATTTTTCCATCACTATCCTTATTAGAAATAAATCCATGGAATCCAGTTAATCTCAGTAACCTGCTTTCTGAGCAGCGTTTATCATTGGCTCTAGAATGACTAACAAAAAGGGTTTGTGTCTTCTAACAAGATTCTTTATTCTTCTCCTTGTTTTTTTGTTCCCTACTCCTCTTGCATTCTATATCAGCATTTTTTGCAACATTGGAAACCTTTTAAGTTTGAGGATGTCTTACCTTGGCTTTTGGGCCTTAAAGACATAGAAAAAGGTGGGACAGTTTTCTTGGTCTTGGTAGTTACTTCTGAGTCAGACCCATAGGTTACAATTGCCAGGTTACCATCTTCCTCATGCTCCTCTTCTAGTTCTTCGTGTTCTTCTCCATAAGTGAGAAATTGGGGAAGAGCTGGGACAAGTAAAATATCTCCATACATCTGGCCAGCCTCTACTGGCGGGGGGGGGGGGGGGGGGGGGGTAAGTTGTCTTAGGGCTTGAACTTCTGAGGGAGTTACTTCCACACCCCCACTGGGATGATCATCTTCCCTATTATGGGAAGGAGACAAGTGCATTGCTGGGGACTTATGATCTGGGAACTCTAAAGGTTCTGTGTCATCTTCTTTAGCTTCAGTTTGAGAGTCCAAAATAATCTCTATTTGGCCTCCCTGTTTGGCACCGACAAGACCTGTGAGGCCCTGGGTATTTTCAAAAATCTTTTTATTTTTCTGGAAACTGCTCAATCTCGAGTTGAGTTCCAGAACGACCATCCTGATTTCGGGTCGAGTTCGAGTCTGTCAAAGTTTTGTTGCTTTGGTTTCTGTACGGATTTTTTCGATTTTTGTGTTGATTTTGGTATTTTCTTCTTCCTTTTTTAATGGCTGATGTCCAGAAGGAGTTGTGGGTGCCAAGTGGTATGGATATTGTTCCTGAGATGGATTTTGTTGGTATTATGAATGGTCCTTATGGAGCCTTTTTCCGGGATGAAATATTTAACAAGGGTTGGGAAGGTTTCTTTATGATTCTACTGCTAATTACTCACTTTCTATGGTACGAGACTTTTACCTCATGTTACCCTTCGCATATACTCTTCCCTTTGATGGTTTCCAGGTTTACATGCATGAGTCTGCAGTCATTTTTAATGTTGTTGCCATCTCTCTTATCTTTGGTAACCCTTTTGTCTTCAGTCCTATCATATCCATTATGATTATCGCATTGACAATGACGTTTACATCCTTGAGAACTACCTTGATCACTTTGGGCCTTGCACCTTTTCCCTGTACCCACATGAACGCACACATGTTGCACCCACTATACCTCTTCCTGCTAATATTGCTACTGCTGCTTTATGGGTTATGAGGAATTTGTTGGGTTATGAGAAGTTGGAGTATGTCAATTACATTACTATTCATGTGGTGTATGGTACAGCTGAAAATTTTCATGCACTTGACCTCCCACGAAGTCGTTTTTGGGAACCAAAAGCTTAGGATAGGATTTTCCTTTTATGTTGAGTCAGTCTTTTATTTCAGCATATTTTATTTCAGTTGTGTCTTAGTATGGAATTCCTTGTAATCTCTATGTATGTGGAGATAATTTTGTTTGGCAGGAATTTATAAAGCGGTTTGAATTTTTAGTACATTCATGGTAATATCTTTCTCTCTCTTTCCCATGCTTAGTATGAGCCATGAGGACAAGGCAAATTTTTTGTTTGGGGGTGTGGAAGTATTATAATCCTTTTTGCAAAAGATTTTCAAACTTATTTTTCCATACTTGTGTAAAAATTCAAATTTTTTGAAAAATCAAAAAAATCTTTGTTACAAAGACTTTTCCAAAAGTTAAGATAAGTACACCATCAATGATGAATATAATGGTTGAATTCTTTTTCAAGTTTAAGGACATTTATAACATTCACTTGCATTTATGACAGATTACATGTGCAAATACAATTACACCTTGAGAAACTTGAGGAATAAGTGTGGAGACTTAACCTAGTGAGCTTTTGAGACCCGTCCTTTTTTTTGGAGAGTTATTAAGTATATCTGGAATCAAAAGACTCAACCTCTTAGTTTTTTTTGTTTTTAGTCTCATATTCATTTTTTTTATAGTTAGCCTTGAGATGACATCAAGTGGGTTTAATATAAACTTGGGTCTTGTAGCTTATTCAAGAAGATGTGATCACCATATCAGTACTTAGAAATGAAACAAAGACATTTAATTAAACCCTGTTTACCTTAGCCTACCCTGATGATTACTTTAGGTTGACCATTCTGAGCCTTTCTTGTTACTTAGCCTTTTTCTTGAGCCCATTATCCTTACCCAACTCCATTGTGGGAGTAATCACCCTTAGAATGTTTAGGTCCTTTTACCAATTATTTTTAGAACATGAAGATGATTGTTTATGTGGTTACAAGAAGAAAGGAGAAATACAAAGAAATCTCCAAACTAGTAAGATGAACCAAATATTGAAAATCAAAAAGTTTGAAGAAATTCCTGAAAAGCCAGAATCTTCCCAAACCATTTCAAATCCAAAAAGAAACGAAGATTATAAAAAATTGGCTAAAGCTTCATTGAAATTTTCTCAAAGAAGATGAGAAACACTTCTTCCCAAAAGAAAAATTCCAAAATTTTTCTATGTGCTTTTATTACAAATCACAAGTATTGAAGGCCCGAATGTTCCAAAAATATTTCACAAAAGCCATTTCCATTTCTAGCCCTGTCCTAAGCCAAGTTAGAACCTAATACTGTCTTTTGTAGATCTAAGCTGATATAGTAGGGTGCAGCGAGTAAGTGAGAAGGTGCTAATTATTCCATTCTTTGAGACTAAGCTCATTCCAATACACCAGTCCGTTCTTATTGATATATGTGAGATGTTTGTCCATCTTCTTTCCTAACATAAAGGTAAAATGATAAACACCATCTCTGAGTGACTTTTATTTTTGAGTGTATGTCTGTGAGGCAGAAGTCAAGGCGTCCTTTCCAATGGTGACTTAAGACCCGTGGTAGTATGGGTACATGCCTACTTTCGATGCATTTGAGATCGTTATGCTTGGTTTATATTTCATATCTTATTCATGCATTTGTAGTATGCTCTCATATAAACGGTTTTGCAATACTTATCCTTATCTTTGATATAACCATTTCTGAGGTAAATGGTGGAAAATCCAATTCTTTGTATTAGTCATTAAGTAGTAAGTTTGTGGGTATCTTCTCTGGAAAACCCTCAGGAGACTATAACTCCTCCACCTGGAAAATCCTTGTGGATAAAAGCCTTGATGCATATGGTTAATGCAATCATTCTAGTTTTACTTATCTTTTGAGTCCTTAATTTTTTTCTTCTCACCGTTACTAGAGGATAAACAAAGTGCTGTTTGGGGGTATTCGATAAGTCCTCAAAAGTGTATATTTATCCCCCAAATAACACCTTGTTTGTTTAGCACTTAGCTTATATTATTGTGTTATATCTATTGATTAGTGCTTTCTTGTCATTTGTGTAAGTTTCATGAGCCGAAATGCGAATATTGTGTTAAAGCCCGCCAAAAATCAAGAAAAGCAATCAAAAAGTTGTTATTTGCACAAGGGAAGGAGAATCAATATTTGACCCACAGATCTGCTGAGGGCTCCCCACGGTCAGTCCTGTTGACTTGACTTTATGTCAAAGTGGGATAATCAAGGAAATCTCCACCGCTCATGCTTTCAATCATGTTTCTAGTCATAGTATTAAGGCCTCTATATAGAATCCTAACTTTTTCAGTGTCATCGACTTTGTGGTGTGGACACCGAAGAAATAGGTCTTGAAACCTCTCCCATGCATCAAAGTATACCTCGCCCTCTTTTTGCCAGAAACTTCTTATGGCATCAACCATGTCATTAGTTGTGGTAATAGAAAAGAATTTGGTTAAAAACGTTTTACTTAGTTGAGCCCAGGTATCAATAGAATTGGAAGGAAGGCCATGTAACCAGTGAGATGCTCTATCCTCAAGAGAAAAGGGGAACAATCTCAAGATAACTTCCTCCTCAGACAAATGTTTCTCCTTAAAAGTATTGAGAACGGTCATAAACTTATTGAGGTGCTGATATGGATCTTCCATTGGAAGTCCATCGAACTTAGGCAACATGCCCACAATCTGTGGGAGAATACCATAGCTATCTGCAGTTGTCTCGGGCAAGACTATGCAGGTTGGTGGCCCAGTGGCCAAAGGTGAAAAGTAATCCCGAAGGGTAGCTTCTTGAGCCATAGGGGCAGGTGATACTTCAGAAGGTGAAGTTGAGTCGTTGAACTCTTCTTCAGAAGGTATGGAGGTTGAGTCGTTAAACTCTTGCTCAGGAGAAGGAGTGAGGTCCGTGATTGTGCTCTTTGTGTAGATTGGAATAGGTTTGGACAAGATTTTACCTAATCTAAGATGTATGCAACATGCGCATTACATCCGCCGCGAATACACAAAAAAAATAAATCCTAACAACACCTACTTTAAAAATATTACAACCGCGACCCTTTCGTGGGTCGAATAATTAAATATCTTACAAGTCTTTAAAAATGCTGAAACAAATAGACTACTTAGTTCACCTCACAATCACTCAACAAGAAAAACAATTTCTTGAAAAAGTGCTCTAGAACGTTCTGGAAAAATTACGCAAAACGAGGCAATTTCCTACCTAGAACTCGACTTGAGATGGATACAGGCCAATCTGAACTCGACTCAAGATCGGGATCAGATCGAACCAGTAACTTTTCAGGAAAAATCCTGAACGCGTGTCTTTCTAAAAAATTTGATCTTTACTCTGTTTTTCGAGCTTTTTTCAATCCATCTTCGCTGCAAGATCAATAAGTGGGATGACGTCCCGAAACTACTATTCTCGCTTGTGTTTAGAATAAACTCCGTTCCTTAGAGCGGCAACAATGCCATTTTGATGTAGGCCAAATTTGTTTAATCTCTAACCCACATCAAAAGATTGTATTTTTAAGTTTTTTTTCCTTCTTGTGCCAGTATAAATTGGTTATCAAAGTAGACAAGTAACAAGCAAGGGTCGTACCCACCTCAGAGGGGGAGATCTTAGCTCAAACACAATAGAAAACAATGGTTAAGAAACACCAAAGGAATCAACAAATAAGATTTGAAATTGATTCTAACTTCCTACAGGCAAAAAAAAAAAAAGTAAACCCTAACTTAAGAATATGGTAGATTTGTAAAGAAGATATATGATGACAAAGGGGGAGAATTGGCATCCACAAACTAAATCATGCAAACATATCATGTTGTTCCTTCATGTTCAATCTATAATAATTAATTAGTCTGCTCTCAGCTATTCAAATTAATCATTAATACCTATAATAATCAAGTAGTCACCTCTTAGCTATTCCACTCAACTAAAACGGGATTCTCTTATGCATGCTATTGTATATGTCTTATTAATCAAACCGTCACCTCTCAGCTGTTCAATTTAATTAACTCAACATATTATTCATAACTAAATCATCACCTCTCAGCTATTTGACTTAATTACAAAAGAGTTCCAATAAAAGATATTAACTGCAGACATGTAATAATCACCTCAGCTATTTCACTATACATCTTTACTCAATATAAATAAAACCATTAAAGTTAGGTTTCCCTAAACCCTAAAAATAGTATTTTAACATCATGGATAACAATAACATACAAATAATCATACTTACCTCATATCGCGAATTAGAAGTAAATAAGCATTAAGAACTTTGAATCACAATGAACAATAAGAACAAACATGGTGCTTTTGCATCATCTATAGTGCTTCAACCATCCCCTTAAGGGAATTTAGCTACTCATCCTTGATGATGACACCATGGGATAAATAAATAAATAAACAAACATCATAAAGTAAAGTGATTTAATTTGATTGATATTGAATATTGAGTTTGATACAAAAGAAGAAGAAGAAGATGAACTTGTCTTTTCAATCTTCAATTCATAAAAAACTCCCTAAACTTTAGCTACTACTTCTCTTATATAGAAAATACAAATTAGAATACTTGCATGCAAAAACTTCCAAATTAGGTCAAATTCGTGGCTGCTGCTGTTGGTCTTTTAGAGGTATTAGGTTTTTAGCAAAACCTAATTCTCTTGGGCTTAAGTTGTAGCTTGGACCCAGACCTTCAGTTTGATAGGTCATAGGCCCAAATCAGACTTCTGGATCTCCTTGTAGAGCCTTTTTAAGTTTGGATTTTAAATAAGGCCTAAAATAGAAATTCTGACTTGTGGGGCTTCAATACTACCCGGTTTGGGCTAAGATTTGGACCACCCCACTTTAACATATAGTCAAGTTATGCAAATATCAATTCTTCTTCCCTTGTGCAAATAACACCTTTTTGCTTGCTTTTCTTGACTTTTCGCGGGATTTAACACAAATATTCATATTTCGGCTCATAAAACTGATAAGTCCTCAAAAGTGTATATTTATCCCCCAAATAACACCGTGTTTGTCCAGCACTTAGCTTATATTATTGTGTTATATCTATTGATTAGTGTTTTCTTGTCTATTGTGTAGGTTTTATGAGCCGAAATGCGAATATTATGTAAAAGCCCGCGAAAAATCAAGAAAATCAAGCAAAAAGGTATTATTTGCACAAGAGGAGGAGAATTGATATTTACACCCACAAGATCTGCGGAGGGCACCCCACGGTCAGCTCTTTTGACTTGACTTTAGGTCAAAGTGGAGTGGTCCAATTCTCAGCCTAAATCGGGTCCTATTGGGGCCCACAAGTCAGAATTTCTATTTAGGGCTTTATTTAAAGTCCAAACTTAAAAAGGCTCCACGAGGAGATCCAGAAGTCTGATTTGGGCCCATGAGCTATCAAACTGAAGGACTTGGTCCAAGCTATAATTTAAGTCCAAGAGAATTAGGTTCTGATAAAAAGCTAATGCCTTTAGAAGACCAAAAGCAGCGGCCACGAATTTGACCTAATTTGGAAGTCTTTGCATGCAAGTATTCTACTTTGTATTTTCTATATAAGAGAAGTAGTTAAGGTTTAGGTATCTTTGAGACTCCCATCTTTTAGATCTAGAAGTTTTCATAGAAAGAGGATAGAGAATATTTGTGAGAGAAAGTTCATCTTCTTCTTCTTTGTATCAAACTCAATATTCATATCAATCAAATCAAATCACTTTACTTTATGATATTTTGTTAGTTATTTATTTATTCCATGGTGTCATCATACAGGATGAGTAGCTAAATCTCTGTAGGGGGATGGTTGAAGCACTCTAGATGATGCAAAAGCACCATGTTTGTTCTTATCGTTCATTGCGATTCAAAGTTCTTAATGCTTATTTACTTCTAATTCGCGATATGAGGTAAATATGATTATTTGCATGCTATTGTTATCCATATTATTAAAATACTATTGTTAGGGTTTATGGAGACCTAGTTTTAATGATTTTATTTTGATATTGATTGAGGATGTGTAGTGAAATAGCCGAGATGTGATTATTACGTACATATCCAAAGTTGATATCTTTTATTGGAACCCTTTTGTAGTTAAGTCAAATAACTGAGAGGTGATGATTTCATTATGAATAATATGTTGAGTTAATTAAATTGAATAGCTGAGAGGTGACGGTTTGATTAATAAGACATATTCAATAACATGCATAAGAGAATCCCATTTTAGTTGAGTGGAATAGCTGAGAGGTGACTACTTGATTATTATAGGTATTAATGATTAGTTGGAATAATCGAGAGGTGACTAATTAATTATTATAGATTAAACATAAAGGAACAGCATGATATGTTCGCATGATTTAGTTTATGGATACCAATTCTTCCCCCTTTGTCATCATATATCTTCTTTACATCTCTTCCATATTCTTAAGTTAGGGTTTACTAATTATTATTGCTTGTTGGAAGTTAGAATCAATCTCAAATCTTGTTTATTGATTTCTTAGTGTTACTTAATTATTGTTTTCAATTGTGTTTGAGCTAAGATCTCCCCCTCTGAGGTGGGTATGACCCTTGCTTGTTACTTGTCTACTTTGATATCTAATTTATACAGGCACAAGAATGAAAATTCAATATAAATCTATCTTTTGATTGTGAGGTACACAAATATCTTACAATAAAAAACCTAAACAATAGACAAGAAAACACTAATCAATAGATATAACACAATAATATAAGCTAAGTGTTAGACAAACAAGATGTTATTCGGGGGATAAATATACACTTTTGAGGACCTATCAAATACCCCCAAACAACAATTTGCTTGTCCTCAAGCAAAGGTGAGAAGAAAAGAATTAAGGACTCAAAAGAGAAGTAAAACTAAGGTGATTGCATTAACCATATGCATAAAGGCTTCCAACCACAAGGATTTCCCAAGTGGAGGAGTTATAGTCTCCTGAGGGTTTTCCAGAGAAGATACCCACAAACTTACTACAATGACTAATCCAAAAATAGGAATTTCTACCATTTACGTCAGAAATGGTTATATCAAGGATAAGGATAAGTATTGCAAAACCGTTCATATGAGATAACATACTACCAATGCATGAATAAGATATGAAATATAAACCAAGCACAACAGTTTCAAATGCATTGAAGACAGACATGTACCCATGCTACCACGGGTCTTAAGTCACCTTTGGAAAGGTCGCTTTGACTTCTGCCTCACAGTCATACACTAAGAAATAAAGTCACTCAGAGATGGTGGTTATCATTTTACCTCTATGTGAGGAAGGAAGATGGACAATCATCTCACATATATCAATAAGAACGGACTGGTGTAATGGAATGAACTTAGTCTTGTCTATTTTTAGTCTCATATTCATTTTTCCAGTTAGCCTTGAGATGACATGATGTGGGTGTAATATAAAAAACTTGGGTCTTATAGCTTATTCAAGACGTGATCACCATATCAGTACTTATAAATGATACAAAGACATTTAGTTAAGCTCTGTTTACCTTAGCCTACCATGTTGATGCTTTATCCCTTAGGTTGACCATTCTGAGCCTTTCTTGTTACTTAGGGCATCCCTAATGGTTGTTTTATTTTGGTGGTCCACCTAAGCACATTTGATACTCATTTGGTGTTTTATTTGCTACTAAAATTCGTTCTCTCTAATGGTTTATCAAACTTGAGCGGGCAACAGAGAACCGCTTCTTTCAGGCGGGCCTTTAACATCCGCTTGCATGTTATGGGGTGGCCAAAGGAAAGCCGCCCATATTTTTTTTATATGCTTTTACATAAGGGTGGGCATAGAGAACCCGCTTAAAAAAATGATCCAAATGTTAAGCGGGCAGAGGGGTGTCGCTCAACTTAACTAATGGGTGGATGTTCGGTTAGGTGGGCAACTTCTCTTGAGCGGGTAATGAAGGACCGCTCAAAGCGGGTGTTCAGGAGCCACTCAACTTGAGCGGTTCTCTGTTGCCCGCCCAAGTGTGGTATGGTATCAAATTTGATAAAAACACCAAATTTTCACCAAATTTGGTGAAAATTTGATGAAACTTTGCTACCAACTCAAATTTGATGAAACTTTGCTACCAACTCAAATTTGATGGTCCATTAGAGATGAGTTTTTTGTTTTTTCACCAACTTTGAGTTTTATACCATGTTTGGTGGTCCATTAGGGATGCCCTTATCCTTTTTCTTGAGCCCATCATCCTTACACAACTCCGTTGTAGGAGGAATTACCCTTAGAATGTTTAGGTTTTTTTACCTACTGTTTTTGGAACATGCGTGTCACGACCCTAATATCCATAAATTGGCAAAAAGAGAGAATTTACAAAATTACCCTCAATAAGCCAATTAAAAGGAAAAAGGATCGGGACAGTAATCTAAATAAACATTTGCACAAGGTAAAAATAACCATTAAAGATAAATACTTCAACACAATTAATCTGAACTCCCAATGATTTCCATAAATAATCCCAAAATTTCAAATACCGAATTAAACAACTCAAATAATAGAATTCAACAACTTCGATTGAGGTATTGTATTCTCCAATCAACAATAATCCAATAATTAAAATAAACTTGAGTAATCGACTGACAACGAATCAAAGAACTAAACCTACTGCGAAGGTTAACTCCTATAAATCTCAAACTCCCTCTCGAACAACTGGATCAGCCCGAGCCTCCTGATGTTGCTCTCGATCGTACCCAACTTGTTGCTCTCCTCCGTGTACGCTCCATAAGGATACATACCCACGTGCAAAACAAGCAACATGGGTCAGCAAATTATGCTGGTATGAGTAGACGAAGGTAGGGAACTCCATCCCCAAAAACAATATATATATCATCTATATAATAAACTTTAAATTATAATAATACATTACCTGAGCTGCACCTCCTATTAGGATAGGTCGAGCGTTGCAAGAAATGTTAGTTGACCTATCCTCCTGCAAAACTGTATTAGTACAATAATATATAATTCATGACACCTCAAAGTCTCCCCATTATATCTCAATCACTACAAACAATCATTCGTAACCAAACAACACTTCATAACCTATACCCAATCACTAGTACACCTCCCACAGGATGCACTCCACACATTTGCCATACCCACACTGCACCAGTGTGCCTTGACCATGGTTAAGACCCTCTACGCGGAAACCAAAACCCAAGTGGGTGCTCACTTGCAAGCTTTGGCTAGCCTCGACGTATGCCTAACTCATGATCTCTAATAGCTCCCTTGAGCTTTCTAATGTGGCGCCCAGACCAACCCCGAAGGCTATGAAGGTCTGTAGGGTCAGTTCCGCAGGCTAAGCCATCTAGGAAATACCCAAATATATTTTCCAAGTGTCAACCCGCAGGCTAAGCCATCTAGGGTGATATCTAGTTCTTTAACTTAATTCCTCAGGTGTGGCAAATGTACTAATGCTTGGGCGACTACAAGGACACTTAAACTATCAAGCAAACAACATCATTCGATCATAGAACAAATAACTCATAATTTGTTTCCCAATCCAAATCCATTCCGTATTTCTTTTTCATTTCCCATGTAAATACACCGTCCATGGTGTCGGCCATTCCAAGGCATTTAATGCAATAATTTCTCGAATTATGTACGTTATAAAAATATCCAATATTACTAGCTAAACATACTGATCGTCATAAGGGGACAATTGATATCACCCGATATAGCAGAAAATTAAAACTATCTATACTGTCTTATTATGAAGTTTCCAAAATATTTATAATTGTAATTCAAGTATGATAGCAGGCTAATAGCAGTGAATGCACTAGATATACTGTGCACTACTTAACGAATTTTGTAAACAAGAATGAACACTACAATCAGAGTATGAGTATAAAATCTAGGAGTATGAGTAGGAAAGCAAAACTCAATATCAAACAAAAAAAACAGTAATTGACATTACATGTACAATACTACAAAATCACATTACACTCACATAATCCTAAGTGTGGAATCCCTGAGCATACCTATTATAAATCAATCTGATTGAATAAGCCTAATGATCAGAACCCACGGTTTCCAACCCATCACCCAAAACTATAATATATACATATGATATTTCATCAATCCATATGAACAGAAGAATTCCAAATGGTTACTATATTTATATAATTTATGTATTCAAGGAACTTGACAAACAATCACTAAAATTACTGTACAGGATTGTTAAATATGCATTAAGGAAATCAATGACTTAAGTATACTCTAGTTTAGTTAGAATCCTTGTCTTATATCAGAAAATACAGTCCACTCACCTGTTACTGAACTTCTTCTTCTACTAATATTCTGGTCGCCGCCACTCTCTCTCTTTCTCTCTCTGCAAACCCGTAGAAAATCCGACCCCCAAAATAGTTTCTTTTTCTTCGATCACTAATAAAATCCTCACATCCTATCTCTTTATATACAGCTAACAATCTCTTTCAAGGCGGCTAATCTGACGGCTGATAATGAATTCTAATCCAATCGTGTTTCCGAACTCCATGGAAAGAAAACTGTTCGTGTGTTTTTGTTATCAAATTTTGGTTTATTAAACCATAGCCCTCCCACCTTATATTAATTACACTTAAACCCTTGGTCTAGGGACTTGTACTCAATTACTCTTAATTCCAAATTTAAATTAGCATAAAATATAAAAGAGGGGGTTTACAATGCGGGGATGATTGTTTTTGTGGTTGCAAGAAGAAAGGAGAAATACAAAGAAATCTTCAACTAGTGAGATGAACCAAATATTGAAAATCAAAAAGTTTGAAGAATTCTTGAAAAGCCAGAATCTTCCAAAAATCAAGAAAATCAAAAGAAAGAAAGATTCCAAAAATTGGCTAGAGCCTTATTGAATTTTCCCAAAGAAGATAAAAAACACTTCTTCCCAAGAGAAAAATTCCAAACTTTTTTTCAAGTGTTGTTATTACAAATCACAAGTATTAAAGACCCGAATGTTCCAAAATATTTCACAAAAGCCTTCTCCATTTCTAACCCTGTCCTAAGCCCTGTTATAATTTTTTACTGTTTTTTGTAGATCTAAGTTGATATGGTAGGATGTGGCGAGTAAGTGAAAAGGTGCTGAGGTGAAAAACCTGACATCTCAAACAAGGTTAACATTTCCATTGAGACTAAGTTAATTCCATTACACCAGTCCGTTCTTATTGATTATGTGAGATGATTGTCGATCTTCTTTCCTCACATAGAGGTAAAATGATAAACACCATCTCTGAGTGATTTTTATTTCTGAGAATATGTCTGTGAGACAGAAGTGAAAGCGACCTTTCCAATGGTGACTTAAGACCCGTGGTAGTATGTGTACATGCCTGTGTTCGATGCATTTTAAACCGCTATGCTTATTTTTCATGCATTTGTGGTACGCTATCTCATATGAATAGTTTTACAATACTTATCCTTATCTTTGATATACTGTATGGATGACATCCATTTCTAAGGTAAATGGTAGAACATCCTGTTCTTTAGATTAGTCATTGTCGTAAGTTTGTGGGTATCTTCTCTGAAAAACCTTCAGGAGACTATAACCCCTCCACCTGGGAAGCCCTTGTGGTTTAAAAGCCTTGATGCATATGGTTAATGCAATCACCTTAGTTTTATTTCTCCTTTGAGTCCTTATTTCTTTTCTTCTAACCTCTGCTTGAGGACAAGCAAAGTGCTGTTAGGGGTATTTGATAAGTCCTCAAAACTGTATATTTATCCCTCGAATAACACCTTTTTTGCATAGCACTTAGTTTATATTATTGTGTTATATAACTATTGATTAGTGTATTTTTGTCATTTGTGTAGATGAGCCGTAATGCGAATATTATGATAAAGCTCGCCAAAAGCCAAGAAAAAAAATGCTATTTACACAAAGATGAAGAATTGATACTTGCACCCGTAGAGTTACTGAGGGCACCCCGTGGACTGGTCCTATGGACTTGACTTTATGTCTAAGATGGGTGGCCCAAATCCCAGCCCAATCCGAGTTATAATGAAGCCCACAAGTCAGAAAATCTATTGAATCATTTATTAAGCCCAATCTTAAAAAGGCTTTACATGAAGATCCAAAAGTCTGATTTGGGCCCATGAACTGTATATCTGAAGGTCTTGGTCCATGCTACAACTTCAGCTTAAGAGAATTAGGTTTTGATTAAACCTTGATGCTTCTAGAAGGTCTACAGCAGCAACCACGAATTTCACCTAACTTGGAGAGAAGTAGACTTTGTGAGTAAGTAATATACTTTGTATTCTCTATATAAAAAGAAATAGTAGCTAGGGTTTAGGTTAGTCTAAAAATTGTATTCTTGACTCTTATTCTTTTTTTTTTTCTTATTCTTAATATTAATCCAATCATTTCTTCTTTTATGATGTTGTGTTATTTATATACATATTTCATGGTGTCATTATCAATGATGAGTAGCTAAATTCCCTTTAGGGGAATGGTTGAAGCACTCTAGATGACGCAAAAACACCATGTTTGTTCTTAATGTTCATTGTGATTGAAAGTAATTAATGCTTGTTTATTTCATTGGAAAGCACTCTAGAAGTAAGCATGATTATTTATATGTTATTGATATCCATGTTGATAAATACTATTATTATAGTATAGGGAGACATAGCTATAATGGTTGTATTAGATTGATTAGAGATATGTGATGGAATAGTTGGGAGGTGACTATTATATATCTATAATCAATTTCTTTTATTTGACCCCTTTTGTAATTAAATTGAATAACTAAGAGGTGACGATTTAATTATGAAATAATATGTTGAGTTAATTAAATTGAATGGCTGAGAGATGACGGTTTAATTAACGACACATATTCAATAGCATGTATAAGAGAATCTCGTTTTAATTGAGTGGAATAGCTGAGAGGTTACTACTAGATTATTATAGGTATTAATGATTGATTGTAGTAGTTGAGAGGTGACTAATTAATTGTTATAGATTATTCATGAATGAATGACATGTATATTTGCATGATATAGTTTGTGGATACCAACTTTTCCCCCTATTCATCATAAGATCTTCTCTACATCACTATCCATCTTCTAAACTTACTTTAAATATTAATTTATTTATTGTCTGTAGGAAGTAGAATCAATCTCCATCTTATTTGTTGATTCACTTGGTGTTCTTTAACCATTGTTTTCTATTGTGTTTGAGCTAAGAACTATATCTTTGAGGTGGGTACGACCCTTGCTTGTTACTTGTCTACATTGATAACCAATATTTGTAGGCACACGAAGGAAAATAAAATACAAATCCAATCTTTTGATTAGAAGGATACACTTTTATTCATCTATCAGTTTGCCCTCTCATTTACACTTCACCTGAAACTTAGAAAGCCCGTGCGTTCAACTACGCCAGGCAAACCACAATGGGCAATGCTACTTACCCATACGTGGATCGTTCAAATCTATCTTACTCGAACAATAACGCTTACACAGTTCCACTGGTCCTATGGGCAACGCAACAATGCGCCCTATGTTGGAAACACTGACAATAGAGCCATGGTGATGGTCCCCACTTACATGAATATTGCTCATCGAATGAGTAACTCTAGGGACCCAGTTCTAACACATCAACCTGCCCCTCAAAAATTTTCTCTTGAGGATATTCTTGCCCGTTTCATGCAACAAACGCAAGTGTCCATAGAAATGAATGCTCAAGCTATACAATGGATAGAAACAAAAACTTGACGAGAAGGGCAAATTTTTGGACAAGCTATCCTGAATCCCAAGGGCAAAGAAGTTGCCTTGGTGACAGAAACTCCGTCTACATCTCCACTGATTGCAGAAGTTAAAATGGTCCAAACACTTAGGTCAGGAAAACAGGTTGACGATTAGATTAACTACAGCCCGAATCCTAGCATTGTGACTCTGGTTACCACGACACCTATTGCACCACCTAAGAATCCTGCTAATGAGGCTAACACCTCTAAGCCAAGGAAAAATACTCGTAAGATTGTGGAATTTCCACAGACTTACAACCCACCCATTCCTTACCCATATAGACTCACAAGGTCTGTGAAAGAAGTACAAGCTGAGGAGGTACTTGACGTGTTCAAACATATAAACATAAAAATGCCTTCCTACGCTAAGGTTTTGAAACACTTGTGCACCGCAAAGAGGAAAACAAATGTGCCCAAAAACGCGTTTGTTACGGAAGAATTTTTTGCACTTGTCCAACACAACGGAGTGGTGAAATAAAAGGACCCTGAAAAACCAACCTTACCGTGCAAGCTTGGTGGGAAGTTCATGGGTAAAGCTTTGTTAGACCTAGGAGCAAGTGTCAATCTTTTGCCTTACTCCTTATACATTAGTCTAGGTCTAAACAACATGAAACCCATGAACATGTCTTTACAACTGGCCGACATATTATTGAAAGTACCTACAGGAATAGTTGAGGATCTCTTAGTCAAAGTGTCCGACTTTTACTACCCCGTTGATTTTGTGGTGCTGGACACTGAACCTACTGTCGATGACTCGATTCCCATTATCCTTGGCCGCCCATTTTTTGCCACCTCTAATACTCTCATCAATTGCCGGAATGGTTCGATGGTTCTCATTTTTGGAACTATGACCGTTGAAGTAAATATCTTTAATTTTGGTCAACAACCCCCTGATCTTTCTTTATCTGAAGATGTGTGTTGTCTTAATTCTCTACCCAATGAGATGGTGCCTAGTTGTTACCCTGAAGATCTGGTTGTTTATTGCCTTGCCATGCAAAATGTTAACTTTGACATCAATCAATCTATTGCTCAAACCAACGCTCATCTTGATTCTGAGCCTATCTTTGACCCCAAAGACCCTGAGGCCCTTGATTCGGTTTGTTTCATCGATTCTGAGTCCCAAGTCGAGACCATCACTTCATCTCCTGATCTTTTTCCTCCCGAACTGAAAAATGCCTAATTCGATTCGGACGGTAGTCATCCTATTATCATCTCCTCATCTCTTACTACCGAACAAAAAAATCAGCTTTATTTCCAAATTGGTGACAAAGTTTTGCTATATAATCCTCGTTTGCATTTATTTTCTAGCAAACTACAGTCTGGTTAATCGGGCCCCTTTGTTGTGTTTGCACTAACTTCTTATGGTGCTATTACATCTATTAATCCTTCAGACGGTTCTGAATTTCAAATCAATGGTCATTGTAGTAAGTTTGTGGGCATCTTCTCTGAAAACCCCTCAGGAGACTATAACTCCTCCACCTGGGAAGCCCTTGTGGTTTTAAAGCCTAGATGTATATGGTTAATGCAATCACCCTAGTTATATCTCTCTTTTTGAGTCCTTATTTCTTTTCTTCTCACCTTTGCTTGAGGACAAACAAAGTGTTGTTTGAAGGTATTTGATAAGTCCTCAAAAGTGTATATTTATCCCCCGAATAACACCTTGTTTGCATAGCACTTAGCTTATATTATTGTGTTATAACTATTGATTAATGTTTTCTTGTCATTTGTGTAAGTTTAATGAGCAAAAAATGTGAATATTGTGTTATAGCCAGCCAAAAGCCAAGAAAAACCATTAAAAGGATGTTATTTGCACAAGGAAGGAGAATTGATACTTACACCCGCAAAATTACTGAGGGCACCCCGTGGACTGGTTCTATGGACTTGACTTTATGTCCAAAATGGGTGGCCCAAATTCCAGCTCAATCCAAGTTATAATGAAGCCCACAAATTAGAAAATCTATTGAAGCCTAGCCTTTATTGAAACCCAATCTTCAAAAGGCTCTATATGAAGATCCAAAAGTCTAATTTGGGCCCATGAGCTGTCTATCTGAAGGTCTTGGTCCAAACTACAACTTAGGTGCAAGAGAATTAGGTTTTGATAAAGACTTCCTGCTTCTAGAAGGCCTACTGCAGCAGCCACTGCAACAGCTACGAAAAATGTTAGAAATATGTGAGTCCAGTGGTTGTTGAGACAGTTCAGAACTTCTTCAGACATGGATGGCTAAGTTCACAACTGAATGAAACATTCATAACACTAATTCCTAAGGTCAACTGCCTTGAAAAGCCTAGTCAATTTAGGCCCGATTAGCCTCTGTAATTTTGCGTACAAAATCATCTCAAAAATAATGGCTAACCTGCTTAAATGTCATCTTAATAACATATTTTGCCTTTTCAAAGTGCCTTTATCAAGGGGAGATCGATTGGGGACAACACATCCATGGTGCATGAGATGTTTTATAGAATGAAAAGGTTAAAGAAAGCTAAGCAAGGTTGGATGGCAATCAAGATAGACATGGCTAAAGCATATGATAGGGTAGAATGGGTGTTCATTGAGAAAATATTTAGCCATCTAGGCTTTTGTGACAAATGGATTTACCTAGTTAATCAATGCCTAAGTACGGTCAAATTCAAGGTACTATTAAACGGATCCCCTCTAGATGAAATGACCCCTAAAAGAGGAATTAGACAAGGTGACGCACTGTCACCATATCTTTTCATTATTCTATCTGAAGCTTTATCACGAATGATTGCTAAGGTCGAAGATATGAATTTGATTACTGGGTTCAAGGCGAAAAAGGGTTCTTTAGGCATTAGTTATCTCATGTATGCAGACGACTTAATTCTTTTATGTAAAGCTGAAAAATGTGAGGCAGAAAATCTCTTAGCAGTGGTCAATGAGTATTGTATGAACTCTGGGCAGCTTATTAACTTCGAAAAATCTGCAGTGTACTTTAGTGCAAATGTGGCTAGGAATAGACAAAGAGAGTTGAGAGAGTTATGGAGTGCCGAAAAATTCAATCTCAAGGATAGATATCTTGGGGTCCCAATACTTCTGAGTAGGAAGAAGAAAGATGACTTTCATTATGTCATTGATAAAGTCCAAAGCAAGATAGCAAGTTGGAAAGCTAAACTGTTGTCCCAGGCAGGTAGATTGGTCATGATTAAAGCCATGGAAGAGTCTGTCCCTATTTATACCATGGGTACTTATAACCTTCCTAGAAGTTTACGTGAAGAGTTGGAAGACTAAAGAGAAACTTATGGTGGCAGGGTAGTGGAGAGGGTAAGAGAGTACACATGATGAGTTGGGATAAGCTTTGCAAAACAAAAGAACAGGGAGAACTTGTCTTCAAAATCACTGATAGAATGAATAGAGCTATGCTTGTCAAACACTGGTGGAGACTAAAAAACAACGACCAATCTCTTTGGTCAAGGATTTTTAGAAGATTATATCCTAAGTGGGAAGATGAGTGGAAGGACGGTAAATTCTCCAAAACTGATTGCTCTAATTTTTGGAGAGGCATTAGAGAGTGTATCAATCTGTTTAGAAATAGTTACTGTTGGGAAATAGGGTCGGGCACTGGAATCAATATTTGGTACGAACCGTGGATCAGGTTTATTAACAAACCTGTGATCTTAAAGGATCATGTAGACATTCCACAAGGCATGGAGGCTATGGTAGTTAGCCAAATCATTAACTCTGATGGCTGCTCATGGAATAGAAATGTTATTGATAATATTATTCCTAATCCTATTAGGGAATCTATCTACTCCATCTCTCTTAGAAGAGGAGGCGACAATAGATTTATATGGCTACCAAATAAGAAAGGAAATTTCTCGGCAAAGACTGCCTTCCTTAGCAGCGATGCAAACTTGGGTTCTACATCTAATGACATAACGGATAGTAAAATGTTGAAAAAGATATGGAAGTTAAATTTGCCTGCTCAAGTCGTATTATTTGTCAGGAAATTATATATGGGATGTTTGCCTACAGGTGACAGGTTATTACATAGAAAAATGACCGGTGATTTCATGTGTTCCTGGTGCCAAATAGTCATGGAAGATGCAGAACATTGCTTCCTCAAGTGCGATTGGGTGCAAAGGCTCTGGTTCTTGATCCCTCTAAATTTGCTGGTGGTTGAAAATAAAGGTTGGTTCATCATTATTGGCTTGTTCAGTTCTTAAAATGGCATGCAGTTGAGTCCAAAACAGATTCATACCGTCTTACTTATTCTATATTCATGTTATACTTTATTTGGAAGTGCAGGAACTTATGCAAGTTTGAAAGGAAGCATTTCGAGCATGACGATATTCTAAATAATTGTTTAGGCTATTGGAGATTGTAGACCGATTCTTTATCTTGCACAATGTTGTCTGATAGATCATGTAACAACGAGGAAGGGATAGAAGATAATATACATGATAGGGCTGATTGGATCTCATCACCACCTGGGTATCTAAAAATCAATTTTGATGGTGCCTTGAACAGATCAACAGGAGATGCAGCAGCAGGTACAGTGTGCAGAAATTCAGAAGGAAACATTATAGCATACGCGTACAGAAAGTTTAAAGCAGAGGATCCAGAAGAAGCAGAGATGGTTGCAGTAGAAGTTGGAGTTCAAGTGGTTCTAGCCCATGATCTAAATAATCTGATTTCTGAAGGAGATAACAAGAATGTTATTGCTATACTGAAAGGTGAAGAATCACAAGCTGGATGGAAAGCTCAAAGCATCAGTAGAACTATTTTAGCTTCTCTTAGTTGTTTTTCTTTTTGTAATTTCAGGTGGTACTCTAGGAATGTGAATAACTATGCTTATGATTTGGAAGCATGGGCTATTAGGAAAGAAAGTGTACTACCACCAGAATGGATTTGTAATTCTTTCAAACCTTTAATTGCAGTTTAATAAAGTGGTTTCATTAGCGGAAAAAAATTGTGAGCAAGTAATATGCTTTGTATTCTATATATAAAGAGAAGTAGTAGCTAGGGTTTAGGCTAGTTCAGAATAATAGTTCTTCTCTTGTATTGAACTCAATCTTCTTATTCTCAATATTAATCCATTCACTTTTCCTTTATGATGTTGTGTTATTTATTTAATTATTCCATGGTGTCATTATCAAGGATGAGTAGCTAAATTCCCTTTAGGGGTAATGGTTGAAGCACTCTAGATAATGCAAAAGCACCATGTTTGTTCTTAATGTTCGTTGTGATTCAAAGTACTTAATGCTTGTTTATTTCTATTTTGCGACATGAAGTAAGCATGATTATTTATATGTTATTGATATCCGTGTTTATAAAATACTATTGTTAGAGTATAGGGAGACCTAGCTATAATAGTCAGTTGTATTAGATTGATTAGAGATATGTGATGGAATAGCTGAAATGTGACTTTCATATATCTAGAATCAATCTCTTTTATTGGACCCCTTTTGTAATCAAATTGAATAACCGAGAGGTGACGATTTGATTATGAATTAATATGTTAAGTTAATTAAATTGAATAGCTGAGAGGTGACGGTTTAATTATGAATTAATATGTTGAGTTAATTTAATTGAATAACTGAGAGGTGACGGTTTAATTAATGAAGCATATTTAATAGCATATATAAGAGAATCCCGTTTTAATTGAGTGGAATAACTGAGAGGTGACTACTTGATTATTAAAGGCATTAATGATTAATTGAAATAGCTGAGAGGTGACTAATTAATTGTTATAGATTGAATATCAATGAATGACATGTATGTTTGCATTGTTTAGTTTGTGGATACCAACTCTTCCCCCTATTCATCATAAGAACTTCTTTACATCTCTATCCATATTTTTTTATTTAGTATAACTGTATAAGTATTAGTTTATTTATTTATTACCTGTAGGAAGTAGAATTGATCTCCATCTTATTTGTTAATTCACTTGGTGTTCTTTAACCATTGTTTTATATTGTGTTTGATCTAAGAATTCTCTTTTTGAGGTGGGTACGACTGATCGGACCTCAAAAGTGTATATTTATCCCCCGAATAACACCTTGTTTGTCTAGCACTTAGCTTATATTATTGCATTATATCTATTGATTAGTGTTTTCTTGTCTTTTGTATAGGTTTCATGAGCCGAAATGCGAATATTGTGTAAATGCCCGCAAAAAGTCGAGAAAAACAAGCAAAAATGTGTTATTGGCACAAGGGAAGACGAATGGATATTTGCACCCACAAAATCTGCTAAGGGCACCCGGCGGTCAACCCTGGTGACTTGACTTTTCGGTCAACTTTGACTTCGGTTGACTTTTTGATCAACTTTGACTTCGGTTGACTTCTGCTGACTACTGTTGACTTTTGGTCAACTGTTGGACCTTGCTGACTTTGGCAACTCTGTTGACTTTCGTTGACCTGAATTCTATTTTGGGTCTTAACCTTAAAAATGCTCCACAAGAAGATCCAGAAGTTCGATTGGGGCCCATGAGCCATCAAACTGAAGGTCTTGGCCCAAGCTACAATTCAAGCCCAAGAGAATTAGGTTTTGCTGATTGCCTAATCTCTCTAGGAGACCAACAGCAGCAACCACGAATTTCACCAAGTTTGGAAGTCTTTGCATGCGAGTATTCTACTTTGTAATATCTATATAAGAGAAGTTGTAACTACGGTTTATTAGCTAAGCTAATCTTTAGCCTCCACTTTAAGATCCATTGAAGAAGAGTTGATCTTCTTCTTCATTGTATTCAATTCAATATCAATCCATTATTTTCCATTATGATGTTTTATGATTTATTTATTCGTTCCTTGAGGATGAGTAGCTAATTCTTCATGGGGTGATGGTGGAAGCTTTCTAGGTAATGTAAAAGTATCATGTTTGTTTCTCTTGTTCATTGTGATTCAAAGTTCTTAATGCTTATTTGCTTCTATCTGCAGTATGAGGTAAGTATGATTATTTGTATGCTATTGTTATCCATGATGTTAAAATATTATTGTTAGGGTTTAGGGAGACCTAGCTTTTAATGGTAGTATTTATATTTATTGTAGATGTGTAGTGAAATAGCTGAGAGGTGATTATTACATGTTTATAATATATATCTTTTGTTGGAACCCTTTTGTGATTAAATCAAATAGCTGAGAGGTGATGATTTAGTTATGAATAATATGTTGAGTTAGTTAGATTCAATAGCTGAGAGGTGAGGATTTAATTAATGAAACATATTCAATAGCATGCATAAGATAATCCCGTTTTAATTAGGTGGAATAGCTGAGAGGTGACTACTTGATTATTATAGGTATTAATAACTAGTTGGAATAGCTAAGAGGTGACTAATTAGTTATTATAGATTGAACATGAGGAACAACATGTTATGATTGCATGATCTAGTTTGTGGATACCAATTATTCCCCCTATGTAATCATATATATCTTCTTTTCATATCTTTAATATTCTTAAGTTAGGATTTATTATTTATTATTGCCTATAGGAAATATTATCAATCTCCAATCTTATTATTGATTCCCTTGGTATTTCTTAACCATTGTTTTCTATTGTGTTAGCTAAGATCTCCCCCTCTGAGGTGGGTATGACCCTTGCTTGTTACTTGTCTACTTTGATCTTCAATTTATACAGGCATAAGAAGGAACTTCAACTTAAAAATACAATCTTTTGATAGTAGGATCGTTTTCCTCTATATCAACGACCCTTGCTTGTTACTTTTCTACATTGATAATCAATATTTACAGGCACAAGAAAGAAAATCAATACAAATCTATCTTTCGATTAGATGGATACACAAAAGTCTAGCTATCAATAGTTCTTCCAAAGATTCGAGTATAGCGGCAAAAGAAAGGTATCAATCCAATCTGAAGAATAAGTAAGAAGAATACTACTAAGAAAAATGTCACAAAATTTTGTAGAGAATTTATAAATAACTAATTAAACTAATTCTAATCTAAGTACGATTACTAAAATAAAATAATCAATAAAAGAAATAGAGGACATGTTCACCTCATGAATTCACCAAAATCATAACCTAATTAACATGGATGTTCTTTAGTTACTTACCTCTCAGGTATTGTACTTCCCTAGCTCACCTCTCAGCTATTCCTAGGATAGAAAAATGATCTCCTCTCAGCTATTGCATTTAACTATTTTACTTGAGATGTATAAATGGAGTGAAGAAAGGCCAAAGTAATATTCTACTAAGTAATCTATCATATGGTTCCTCCCATGTAAGCGTATGTATGTCATCTTTTAAGCAATCCAAGTTTATATTGAAACCCTATTATGTACTCACCTCTCAGGTATTGTAAGTAATTAAGAATGTAGGCATGGTAGACATACAAAAACAAAAGGGATAAACTTTATATATTACTTCTCTCTCGATACAGTAATATACAAGTATTGTTATTATCTCTTGCATGAAAACAGTTTTGATAAGAACAAACATAAAAACTAAGCTAAAATAATGGTTTCATCGATGGAGGCTACTTACCCCCTAAGGGTTTCGCCTTCCCTTGATGAAGAAGAAGTCATCATATAAAAAGAATGTATTAACCTATTTCCAGATTAATGCATCAACTAGGTTAGGTCGCTGTTTGACTGACCAAGGTGGTGGTTTGAGATCGGGGGGTGGCTGCACCTCGGTGAGATCGAGATTGCCTACTTACTCTAGCTCGGGGGAGTGAACTTAGAGATCAAGCCATCGTAGTTCTGTTTATATAGAAGGTGGAAAAATGGATCATGGGATCATGCGGATTCTCCGACATTCATTGATTGCGTAATATCTGGCATTGATTACGTAACAGGCCAAGATATTCTCTGAGCATTGATTAAGGGCATGTGCGTATAAAGAGGTCGCCAACAGTCATATGCTCGAGTTGTTCTAGTCGAACTGAGTTGGGTCATGCTATGGGCAACCTGGTAGATTGTTGGCCATACCACGCATCGTGTTTTAATTGGCTGTTGTATGTAGTACTCCTACATGAGCCCCCTCTTTTTAGTTTGATCGAATATCGGGCTGAAAAGAACTTTTGCTTGCGGGGCAAATTGTTTGATTCGACCTCAGTTTTGAAATTCTAAAACTGTACACGTGGATGCCATGCATTGCTGTTGAACACCATCATTGCGCTTCGTGGGGAAGTTGAGTGGTTTCCTCGAGCAATTAACTTGTATTATTTTGGCAACTGAAGTACATTTTGTCTGATGCGCTTTTGTTTGACACGTGCTTGTCTACATGTAATCTTGTCCGTTGATTACTACTTCATCGATGGCAGAGATCTCTCTTCGATTGGTATTTAAACTAAAGTTTGTTATGGAATTTCTTACTTTCTTCATTTGCTCTCTCGAACTGCTGTCATTTTCTCCTTGCGACCTGAAGATCTTGAGAGCTTTTGAGGTGAGTACCTTCTTCCTTGCTTTTATTCGTTCTTTCATTTTTTTTTTCCTGTTTTTTTTTCTTTGAGAGATGTCTGATGGTAGTGATTCCCAAAATGAACATTTGAGTGGTGATAATGTTGGTTGCTATGAGTCAGAAGATGAGAGGACTCGATCTGGAGATTATGCTTGCTCCCCTAGTCGAGTGGAGGAGCATTTAGATGATAATAGCCTTGGTAGTAGTGGTCCTCATGGGGGGGATAGTTCTGATGATGAGATGGTGGAGGGTGAAAATGGTTGTTTCCATCGTGTGGTTAACCATTCTTATGTGAAGAGGCATCTTGCCTTTAGGAAGAGCTACGAGTTAGAATCCATTAACAACCTGGAGATAAGGTTTTTGGGAGATCGTTTGGTTACAGAAGCGTATCGACCTAACAACCCTTTCTCTACTGTATTTACTTTGGCCCAATTTCGAGCTAGGCTCAGGTTACCCCTTTCTCGTTTGGTAGTCGACCTCCTCAATACTATAAACGAGCTCCATGCCAAATGAATGGGAATTTCTGGAGAAATATGAGGGTTATAGACGAGCTGAATAGGTTGCATAAGTGGGGGGTTACTGTGGGTGATGTTTTAGATCATTTTTGTTTAAAACGATCTGCGAAGTTGGAGGGGAGGGGGGGGGGGGGGGGGGGGAGGTTACAATATGCAGATTTGGCTTGAACGTCTGCCCTTGGTTTACCCCGTCAATGAGCCTTGGTGGAAGGAGCCCATGTTGCTCACTGGTCAAGTTACTGAGGATAATATTCTGTTATTGTACGTCACTAGGAATTTGTCTGACGAACGTAAGTTTCTGGTCGTTGGTCTTAGGTCATTTAGAGGTGAACTATTTTTGTTGTTCTGCTCGTTGACTTGTTTTGTTTCTTTTGCAGCGATTAAGGACGACCTCCTTGTAAAGAACAACAATCTTGATTTTGTCTTGAACGTGTTTGGATCTTGGTCTGACGAAAGAAAACTGAGGCTTCTTCCCCACCTGAAGGATTCTTTACTCCTAGGGTGGTCCCAAGACTGTTTCAGACGAGTTGGAGAGGAGAAAAGTTTTGAGAAATTTTTTTTGGCTTTGATGAAGAGATCAAGTCCAAGTGATAAATCCCGAGCTGGTGGGAGTTCGAGGCCTAATGATTTTGTTGCGAGCCCGCATGTTGTTACTCCTCCGACCTCTTTCCCAAAGATGCCTTCTGGATCGAGTAGGAAGAGGTCATCGTCTAGCACTCTGAAATTGATAGAGCAACCACCAGTCATCCTTCCTTCTATTCCTTCGAAAGTTTTGGAAGCTCCTGAACTTACTCCCTTGTCCAGAAAGTGTGTTGTTCATTACTCTGGTAAGGGTAAGGGTGTCTCATCTGAATTTCGACCTGGTCCATTTGAATATCTTGAAGGCTAGGGAGGGAAGCACGTGGTTTATGACAATGAAAGTGCTATAGATGACCCCTGTGTTGCCCGAGCTGTTAACGAATGCACTGTTCTGGATGCTGATGCTCGAATGGTCAAGTCTCAAAGCCTTCTTGTGACTTCCTCGAAGAAAAATTTTGCTCTTTCTCTGGTACGCTAAAGATTGATGCTTGAATGTTTAACTTCGTATTTATTTTCCTCTGACCACTGTTGTTTTTGTAGCTCAATGCTAGCTTTCAGGAAGTATGTCTGGTCGCTGAAGTTGGAGCTAGAGCTGAGATCGAGCAGAACGATCTGAATGACAAACTCGAGCAGGCTAGGAACGTTGCTCTTGTTGCTGAGACTAAGGTGCGAGACAGGGATAGGGAGATCACAGGTTTGAAGAAGGAGATGGAGGGATTACGAGGAGAGCTTACTGCTGCTAAGGAGTTTGCTTCGTACTGGGAGGGCTTCTGCAGAAAGAATGGTGCTGAGTGGCAAGAATATTGTGACAATATTAAGAAACAGCTTTTGGGGTCGCCCGAGGGAGAGAAGACGCCGGTTGTTGATGATCCTACTCCAGCTGCAACGCAGGACACCTTGATGGGCCCTAATTAAGATGCAGGAGAACTTCAGAACGAGCAGATCGAGCTTGATGATTAGATGCAACAACAGTAACCTTATTCTTAATCTTCTTCTTGAGTGGTGTGAGGCTTTAAACAATTTCTTTGTTCTTGAAAATTTGTTTGTTGATGATGGGTGGCCTTGTGTGGCTTTAAACAATAGTCTTGAATGGGCTTGGTTTCGACCTCATCCATTCTTGGCGCTCTGGTTTGGTTGTTCTGGCTTGAAGCCGTAAACATTAGTGATCGATCTGCTTTGGCAGGTCGATTGCGTTTTTACTTTTTGCAATTTCCTTTTTGTTGTGGATAATGTCTCCTGTTTCTTTTGGCGACTAGTTTCCAGGGAGTCATGGTAGCTCGTTCAAAAAGCAGGAGGACGAGATGAATGGATGCAAGTAGGACGGACTGAAATATTTTCTCTTGCATGCTTTTGTTTAATGAATCCACTTTTGGATATCTGTATATTTCCCTTGCTCGTAGCTTGTTTTGATATTTTGCAGGTACTTGCTTTGCGAGCTGTAGGTACTGCGGTTACTGAAGTAGCCCCCAAGTAGTATAGGTCGTTGATGTAATATAGGTAGTTGATGTAATATAGGTAGTAGATAGATTTTTCTCTAATAGTTAGTTGATATAAATAAAATGAACTTTGACTTGTTTACCTTATTTGCATTTTCCTTTTTGTTATTTGTATTGCCTGCGTAGCTAGATGGCAAACACCAAATGACGATGTTAGGGATGAGATTTGGTCGTTAGGTTATGAGCTCGAGTTTACTTAGGTCGTGGGATAGTTATGACCTAAGTAGCAGAGCGTTAGTTGCAGTATAGATGTCAACTTAACACTTATAAAATTATCAAAGAGACTAGAATATTGATAATTTGAAGGTCTAGTTCTGGTCTATTCGAGCCATTCATTTATGAATTCAAATGAAGGCGAAAACCGAGCTCGATTATTAGCAAAATATGAGAATGCATGCTTACATCTATTGGTAGAACTTCTTCAAATGATAAGCATTTCAGGGATTCTTGACATCCTTTCCTTTTGGAGTTTGTTGGAGATAAGAGCCATTGCTTTGAACCTTTGTGATGATGTAAGGTCCTTCCCAATTAGCATCAAGCTTTCCAATATTTGCCTTTCTCTTGTTATGGAACATTCTTCTTAGTATGAGCTCTCTTGGTTGGAAAGTTCGAGGTCGTACTCCTTTGTTGTAAGCTCGTTTCAACCTTTGTTGGTATTGTTCGAGCTTAATGGTTGCATGGTTCTTTCTTTCTACGACCAGATCTATTCCGAACGACCAGGCCTGATTGTTGAGTTCAGTATCGACCAATAATGACTTGGTCGTACAAAATGTCAGCTCGGTTAGGATAACAACTTCTACCCCATAACAAAGACTAAATGGAGACATTCCTGTTGATGTTCTAAGAGTTGTTCTGTATGCCCAAAGGATGTTTTCGAGCTATTGTGCCATTGGTCTTCTTGATCTTCAAGCTTTTTCTTTAAGTTAGAAAGAATTTGCATGTTTGCAGCTTCGACCTGACCATTACTCTGTGGGTATCGAGGACCTGACCTGGAGTGCTCGATCTTCCATAGCTCGTAGAAAGCTTTAATGTACTTTCTGACGAATTGAGTTTCATTATCAGTGACGAACCGTTTTTGTAAGCCGAATCTTGTAATGATGTTTTCCCACAGAAATCTTCTCACGTCTGTTTGAGTGACATTAGTGAGAGCAATAGCTTCAACCTATTTGGTGTAATAGTCGACTGCTGATAGGTCCTCAAAAGTGTATATTTATCCCACGAATAACACCTTGTTTATTTACCACTTAGCTTATATTATTGTATTATATCTATTGATTAGTGCTTTCTTGTCATTTTTGTAGGTTTCATGAGCTGAAATGTGAATATTGTGTTAAAGCACTCCAAAAGTCAATCAAAAAGGTGTTATTTTCATAAGGGATGGAGAATCAATATTTGAACCCACAGATCTACTAAGGGCACCCCACGGTTAGTCCCGTTGACTTGACTTTATGTCAAAGTGGGGCGGTCCAAATCTCAGCACAAACCCGGTCCTATTGAAGCCCACAAATCAGAATTTATATTTTAGGCCTTATTTAAAGTCCAATATTAAAAAAGCTTTACAAGGAGATCTAGAAGTCTGATTTGGGCCCATAAGTTGTCCAATTGAAGGTCTTGGTCCAAGCTACAACTTAAACCCAATAAAATTAGTTTTTGATGAAGACCTAATGCCTCTAGAAGACCAACAGCAGCAGCCAGGAATTTGACCTAATTTGGAAGTCTTTGAATGCAAGTATTATGCTTTGTATTTACTATAGAAGAGAAGTAGTAGCTAGGGTTTAGGGAGTTCATGGAGTTGATATTAGAGAGTGAATGCTTGAGAGATCAAAGTTTATCAAAGTTTTCTTTTGTATTGAACTCAATTCTTATTATCAATCAAATCAAATCACTTTACTTTAAGATGTTTTGTTATTTAATTATTTATTCCATGGTGTCATCATCAAGGTTGAGTAGCTAAATCTCCTTAGGGGATGGTTGAAGCACTCTAGATAATGCAAAAGCACCATGTTTGTTTTTAATGTTCATTGTGATTCAAAGTTCTTAATGTTTGTTTACTTCTAATTCGCGATATGAGGTAAGTATGATTATTTGCATGTTATTGTTATCCATGTTGTTAAAATACTATTATTGGAGTATAGGGAGACTTAGATTTAATGGTTGTGTTATATTAATTGAAGACATATGATAGAATAGCTGAGAGGTGACTATTATATATCTACAGTTTATATCTTTTATTGGAACCCTTTTGTAATTAAATTGAATAGCTGAGAGGTGACAGTTTGATTAACGATACATATTCAATAGGATGCATAAGAGAATCCCGTTTTAATTGAGTCGAATAGCTGAGAGGTAACTACTTGATTATTATTGGTATTGATGATTAATTAGAATAGTTGAGAGGTGGTTAATTAATTGTTATAGATTGAACATGAAAGAATAACATATTATGTTTGCATGATTTAGTTTGTGGATACCAACTCTCCTCCCTATGTCATCACAAGATTTTCTTTCCATCTCTACCATCTTCTTAAGTTAGTTTAATTATTAGTTATTTATTTATTGCTTGTAGGAAGTAGAATCACCTCTCTCTCTCTCTCTCTCTCTCTCTCTCTCTTATTTGTGATTCACTTGGTGTTTCTTAATTATTGTTTTCTATTGCGTTTGAGCTAAGATCTTCACCTCTGAGGTGGGTACGACCCTTGCTTGTTACTTGTTACTTGTCTACTTTGATAATCAATATATACAGGCACAAAAAGGAACTTCAATAAAAATGCAATCTTTTGAAAGGTGGAGACACCAATCGCCATCTATTAAAATGGCGCCGTTGCCACTGTAAGGAACGGAGTTCATTCAAACACAAGCGAGAATAGTAGTTTCGGGACATCATCCCACTTCTATCCCTTCTACCCTTCTATTTTTATTTCTTTTAATTATTATTTTTAAGTGTCTTGTTACTTAGTTCTCTTATTGATCTTACCGTGAAGACGGATTGGAAAAAACTTAAGGAACGAAGCCAAAATCAAATTTTTAAAAAGATCACACATTAAAGAATTTTTTCTGAAAGTTACTGGTTCAATCTGATCCCGAACTCGAGTCGAGTTCATATTGGCCTGTAGCAATCTCGAGTCGAGTTCTCGGCAGGAATTTGACACGTGTTGCGTGATTTTTAGAACACATTCCAAAACACTTTTTCGATTATTATTTTTTCTGTTGAGTGATTGTGAGGCTGAACTAAGTACTTTTATTTTTCCAGCATTTTTAGAGACTTGTAAGTTATTAATTTTTTCGATCCACGAAGGGGTTGCGGTTGTAAGGACATTTGAAACCCAAGGAACGGTTTCCCCTTAGTCGACTTCAACTCGTCTTCTCCCCACTTTTGTGCGCTTGTTTGGCAATTTTTACTTTTCAGCACAAAGTGGGAGGTAAGCATTCTGCTAACCCTCCTTGAATCCCCTGCAAGAGGAGTTTCTGTAATGATTATCATGACCTTGATTGTTGCTTGATTTAATTCTTTTTTTACTTTTTGCTAAACCGGGATTGCAAGGCGGACCTGGCCTATAAGTGAAACTTAATATCAATTGAATGCAATATCCAAAGCTTTAAAATTGAATCAACTAAAGCTATGCTATCACGATGTTCATTTGAGACCTTGAGCAGATATTTCAACTAGTACCGCGTGAACCATTCTTTGATTGGAGCACAAGCTAGGAATTGGGTCTGGAACCCCTGCAGATTACGTCTGTAGAATCATTGTGGTTTTTAGTTAAGGAACGTTGCTTACTCACGAAAACCTTTTATACTGGTTATTCGCTACTTGACTCTCAAAATATAGGGAAAATTCACAACGGAAGCTTGGGAAGAACTCATTGACTTGGGTGAACACAAAATTGAGTCAGTTTTTGAGCCCCTTGTTAGATGATTTTGAATGGTTAGGACTTTTGTGGCATATGTAATGTGCATTATGTCATGACCAATCCCATACTGTCGATTTTTTCCTTTCCTTTATAATTCACCAGAAACTGAGGAAGCCTGTGCGTTCAACTACGCCGGGCAAACCAACTTTACTAAGGGTAATGCCACGTACCCATACATGGACCGCTCTAATATTTCTTACTCAAATAATAATTATGCGGCTCCACCTGGTTTTAATAACTCTTATGGGCAATGTAGCAATGCCACGTATGTTGGTAATAATGAAAATCGGAACAGGGTAACAGTCCCCCCTTATTCGAACAATGCTCATCACATGAGTAGTTCTAGGGAACGGTCCCCCCCTAAGAAACCCTCCCTTGAGGATGTGCTTGCCCATTTCATTCAACAGACACAAACGTCCATTGAATCAAATGCCCAAGCCATCCAGAGGATTGAACAAAAACTTAACGAGAAGGGCAGATTTCCGGGACAACCAATCCCAAACCCCAAGAACAAGGAAGTTGCCTTGGTGACGGAAACTTCGTCTACATCTGCACCGCTTGCTGAAGTTAACTCGGTCTCCACACTTAGGTCAGGTAAACAGGTTGATATTCAGATTAAATATAAACCAAGTCCTAACATTGTACCCCTGGTTCCGCTACACCTGTTGCCCCACCTAAAGGTCTGGCTAATGAAGCAACCACCTCTAAGCCAATGATACATACCCGTAAGATTATGGACTCTCCACGAACTTACAACCCGCCCGTACCTTACCATCAAAGACTCACAAGGTCTTTAAAGGAAGTCCAAGCAGAGGAAGTACTTGATGTGTTCAAATATATAAATATTAATATACCTTCCCTCACGGCTATTAAACAGATACCTTCCTATGCTAAGGTTTTGAAGAACTTGTGCACCGCCAAGATAAAAACAAATGTGCCTAAAAACGCGTTTGTGGCAGAGAAATTCTCTGCACATGTCCAACATAATGACGTGGTAAAATATAAGGACATTGGGAAACCGACCATACCCTGCAAGCTTGGTGACAAGTTCATAAGAAAAACTTTGCTAGACGTAGGAGCGAGTGTTAATCTTTTACCTTACTCCTTGTACCTCAGCCTGGGTCTAACAAACTTAAAACCCACGACTATATCTTTACAACTGGCTGACAGATCATTGAAAGTACCTAGAGGAATAGTTGAGGACCTATTAGTTAAAGTGTCTGACTTTTACTATCCTGTTGACTTTGTGGTGTTGGATACTGAACCTACTGACGATGACTCGGTGCCCATCATCCTTGGCCGACCGTTTTTAGCAACCTCTAATGCTCTCATAAACTGCCGGAATGGTTATATGGTTCTCACTTTTGGATCTATGACTGTTGAAGTAAATATTTTTAACCTTGGCCAACAACCTCCTGATCTTTCGTTATCTGAAGATGTGTGCCTTCTTGACTCTTAACCTTATGAAATGGTACATAGTTATTACCCTGAATATCCGGTTGTTCATTGCCTTGCCATGCATAATGTTGACTTTGACATCGACCAATCTATTGCCCACACCAATGCTCTTCTTGATTTTGTGCCTATCTTTGAACCTAAAGACCCTTAGGCCCTTGATTCGGTTTGTGGCATTGATTCTGATACCCAAGTTGAGACCATAAGTCCACCTCCTGTTACTCTGAATCCTTTTCCTCTTGAGCTGAAATATGCCCATCTAATTCAGACGATAGTCATCCTGTTATTATTTCTTCATCTCTTAATATCGAACAAGAGAGTCAGCTTTCAGAAGTTATCCAAGAGCATCGTTCCGCTATTGCCTGGTCTATTCACGACATTAAAGGCATTAGCCCTTCTGTTTGTTCTCATCGTATTCATCTTGATGATAATGCTAAAGCTTCTCGTGAACCTCAAAGATGTCTTAACCCTGCGATGAAAGAAGTTGTCCGTGCTGAAATTCTTAAACTTCTGGACGCAGGTATGATTTATCCCATTTTTGACAGTCCCTGGGTTAGTCCTATTCATGTGGTTCCTAAGAAGGTCGACATGACTGTAGTTACCAAAGATAAGAACGAACAAGTCGCCACTAGAGTTCCAACCAAGTGGCGTGTTTGTATCGACTATAGAAAGCTTAATACAGTCACCCAGAAGGACCATTTTCCTCTTCCCTTCATAGACCAGATGTTGGAACGCCTGGCTGGTTATTCCTTCTATTGTTTCTTAGATCGTTACTCCAGTTATAATTAGATTCCTATCGCCCCTAAAGATCAAGAGAAGACAACTTTCACCTGTCCTTTCAGCACTTTCGCTTATGCCCGTATGCCTTTTGGTCAGTGTAATGAACCTGCTACCTTCCAGAGGTGTATGTTACACATCTTTTGTGATATGGTAGAACGATTTATGAAGGTGTTTATGGATGACTTCTCGATATATGGTTCATCTTTTGAAGAGTGTCTTATTCATCTTTCCTTGGTTTTTAAGCGTTGCATTAAGAAGAAGTTGGTGCTTAACTGGGAAAAGTGTCATTTCATGGTTAGAAAGGGAATAGTCCTGGGTCATGTAGTCTCTCCTGAGGGTATCCAGGTTGATAAAGCTAAAGTAGATCTTGTTTCATCCTTGCTTATTCCTTAGTCTATTAGGGATATTCGAGCCTTTTTACGCCATGCAGGATTCTATCGACGCTTTATCCAAGATTTTTCAAAGATAGCTCGCCCCTTAACCAATTTATTGCTTAAGGATGCACCTTTTGATTTCACAAAAGAATGCAAGACTGCCTTTGAAAGTCTTAAGACCGCCCTCACGACTGCACCCATCATTAGGCCGCCTGATTAGAGTAAACCCTTTGCTGATGTGCGATGCATCAGACTTTGTTGTTGAGGCTGTTTCAGGTCAACGTCTACATGGTAAGCCCCATGTAATATATTATGGTAGCAAGACTCTCAATGATGCTCAACGTAATTATACTACGACTGAGAATGAATTGTTAGCTATAGTATATGCTCTTGATAAGTTTCGTTCCTACCTTTTAGATACTCGTACTGTCAACTTCATGGATCATGCTCCACTTAGATTCCTCCTCTCCAAGAAGAAAACTAAACAGCGCCTTATTCGTTGGATGTTATTGCTTCAAGAATTTGACATTGAAATTAAAGATAAAAAAAGGACCGAAAATGTAGTAGCTGACCACTTGTCTAGAATCGACCGTCCTGAAGATTCTAGTGTCATTTCTGAGAACTTTCCTGATGAGCTTCTTTTTGCAATATCGAATGCTCCATGGTTCGCAGATATAGTTAATTACTTGGCTAGCAACAAGTTTCCAAGTCATTGGAACAAGCAAGATAGATCCAATTTTTTTGCTAATGACAAGTATTATTTCTGGGATGACCTTACTTTTTTAAGTACTGTCCTGACCAAATCATTCGTCGTTGTATTCTCGATTGGGAGCAACAAGAGGTCCTTAAGTTCTTCCATGAGCATGCTTGTGGTGGACATTTTAGTGCCAAGAAGACAGCTGCTAAAGTATTGCAGTGTGGTTTTATTGGCCAACTCTCTTTAAAGACGCTCAAATGCATTGTACAGTCTGCACTCGTTGTCAACAACTACGGAAAATCACTAGGCGACACATGATGCCTTTACAGCCAATTCTTCCTATAGAAGTTTTTTATGTATGGGGCATTGATTTCATGTGTCATTTTCTTGGTTGTCATGGTTTTTTTTTTTCCATTCTGGTCACAATAGACTATGTTTCTAGGGAGTGTGTTCTGGTTGTCCGTCTGTCTGGCTGAAGAGGTTAAACTTAGCGCTCCTGGGAGGCAGCCATGTGTATCTTCTAAGCCCGATCGTGCTTTATTTCTTTTATTTTGTTGCTGGGTTTAGTGGCCTTTTGGCTAATAAACTATCTCTTTTGAATCTGTGTGCTAGTTCTGTTTGGGGGTGGGCGCGACCCACCATTCTTTATTTGCGGTTTGTTTGGTTAAATAATTATTTGCGATTACAAGTTTGAATTTATTTCAAGTTTTGGAATTTTAAGTAATTATTGCTTGATTTTGGAATTTATTTGACTTCTTAATGGTACTTATATTTGCGAGAATATATTTATACATTATCACAAAATTTTCAATATTGAATTTAAATTATTTCGTGCCTTTACGCATTCTAGGGATAAAACTGTAATTTTCATTAATTCCAGTAGTGGGGGGATGCGTATTGGGCAAGTTACTAATCTATATATACCCTCGGGTGTCTTTAGAAAAGTCACAAGTCACTTTCATTCTTAGTCAAAACTGGGTCAAACCAAGTCAACATAAAGCCTCATCCCTTCCTGAACTCGACTCAAGATCAGTTGTGTACATTTACAACTTGATTCGAGTTCATCACAGATCTCGTTTCTCTCTCTTTGATTTTCCTTCATATTTTATCAGAATTCAAATATTTTTATTGGGTATTGTTCCTCATTCGATTCTCTTCCATTCTATACCAAATTCTGCTTTTATCATGCCTCCTAGAGTTAGATCTAGAGTAGTAGTTCGAGAACGCTATTATTCTCGTCTCTTCGACGATAATCGTTGTGGGAGTGGGTTTGTGGAGAGAATCTTTGCCCGAGGTTGGGATGTGCTCCTTGGCTCTGTTACGAGCCATTTGATCCTCAAATGGTTCGTCGTTTTTACGAGTCAATTGAGTTGACCAATGAGGGCATTTTCGTCAATTGGGATGCCCACAATTGTTAACAACTCACGCCCGAGACCGTCTCAGTGGTGACGGCGCACGAGCTTGATGAGGCTTCTCTCCAACAGGAGGCTGCACTGGTGACCCCTGACGTTATCGAAGCTGTATTAGTCGATGACCGGATGGCTCACCGGTACAACAACCATATCTCAATCGGTTGGCTCTGAGTCAACCAGGGCTTGGTGGCTCACTGGCTGACCACCAATGTCCTTGGGACGACGAGGACGTGCGAACTGTTTTCCGAGGGTATTCGCATCCTACGGCTTCACCAGGAGGACCTCGATGGCTACTGCATGGTTCGTCGCCTGTTTCATACCATCACCAGTGCTCGTGCCACTTCTGCACCTCTTCCCTGTTTTGTGATGAGTATTCTTCGCTACTGGGATACGCCTCTTCCTTCTGCACTTTCTCTAGAGTCGGTCGTCCGTCTCGAGGTCTACAACCCTGGACTATCTACCTGTCGACAGTCGTTGTGGGACCCTCAGGAAGAGGTGCCCATTCACTACAGGCCCGGTGACCAGCGGGCGTTCGAGCAGATCCATACCAATGAGGAACGGTTCCAGCTTCTCTGGAGGGGTATGGGAGAGCTGATGGATGCCGTTGAGGACATCCAACGTCGTTTGGACGAAGGCCAGACACAGCCTCGTCGGCGATGTGGTTGAGAGATATTAGCCATTGTTTTTATATATATGTATTTTTGTTTTATTTTAGTTCTGTGCACTTTTGTATTAAAATTTCAGTCCTTGTACTTTATTTCAAAATATTAATGAAATGGATGAAATTTTAAATTTTCCAAACTTGTGTCCTTTTTTGAAATTTTTAGCCATTCATGGGTTTTATTGCAAAAATCTGGACTTGTGGAATTATTTTCAACCTTTTCTGGTCCTAGGGACCTAAGTCAAAATATTTTAAAAGAAAAAGAGGCTAGGGTTTTGATTTTTGGAAACCCTAAGGATATAGGCAATCTTTTATTTTGGCCTATATATACCAAACCAATGTTAGGAGACCGTCACTTTGAAATCAGAAAACATTTTTATTTTCTAGACACCGCTCAATCTCGAGTCGAGTTCCACATAGGGTTAACTGAAATCGAGTCGAGTTCTAGTCTGCCAGCAGTTTTTTCTTTGGTTTCTGTGCGGTTTTTCTCGATTTTCGTGCTGGTTTTTGGTGTTTTACTTTTTTTTTTTTTTTTTGCAATGGCTGATGTTCAGAATGAGTTGTGGATGCTTAGTGGCATGGATATTATCCCCGAGATGGATTTTTCTGGAATTATGGATAGTCCTTATGGAGCTTCTTTTCGGGATGCGATTTTTGACAAGGGTTGGGAAGGTTTTCTTTATGATCCTACTGCTGTTTATTCCCCTTCTATGGTAAGAGACTTTTACCTCATGTTACCCTTTGTCGATGCTCTTCCTTTTGATGGTTTCCAAGTTCATATGCATGGTTCCGTGGTGGTTTTTAATAATATTGTCATCTCTCAGGCCACGGGTAATCCTCTTATCTTACAACCTATCTTGCCCTATCATAATTATGTTCGTGCCAATGATATTGGTATCTTGGATAATTGCTTTGATCACTTTGTTCCTCTTACCTCTTCGTTCTATTCTGATGATTACCCTAATGTTGCTACTACTTGTCTTCCTGCTAATGTTGCTACTGCTGCTTTATGGGTCATGCGTAACTTATTGGGTGCTGAAAGGTTGGATTATGTCAATGATACTACTATGCATGCAATATTTGGTATTGTTAAAGATTTCCATGCTCTTGACTTATCCACCTGGATTTTAGATGGTATCCGGAATGTGTTCCTCTTTGGTCAAGATAAGCTTGTATACCCTACTACTATTTGTAAAATTATCCTTGAGAGCTATCCTGATTGGAGGGGAAGGTACAATGATTGGACTCACCTTATACCTATGGATCCAACTCATAGATATATTAGGAGAATCCGCCTATTCACTTGGGTGCCTGATTCTAAGTATGTTGATTATCTTATCTTGCATAGAGATGATGAGTTTATGAATAATGGTGAGGGTCCTTGGCATGTGATTAAAGATGTTTTAGTTGATTGGCGTGATAGGTTGGATGGTCTTCCTAAGAGTCAAGTTTGGAAGTCGATTGTGTAAAGTAGGATTTCCTTTTATGTTGAGTCAGTCTTTTATTTCTGCATATTTTATTTCAGTTGTGTCTTAGTATGGAATTCCTTGTAATTTCTATGTATGTGGGGATAATTTTGTTTGGCAGGAATTTATAAAGCGGTTTGAATTTTTAGTACATTCATAGTAATATATTTCTATCTCTCTTTCCTATGCTTAGTATGAGCCTTGAGGACAAGGCAAATTTTTTGTTTGGGAGTGGGGAAGTATTACAATCCTTTTTGCAAACGATTTTCAAACTTCTTTTTCCATACTTGTGTAAAAATTCAAATTTTTTGAAAAATCAAAAAAATCTTTGTTACAAAGACTTTTCCAAAAGTTAGGATAAGTACACCATCAATGATGAATATAATGGTTGAATTCTATCTTTTTCAAGTTTAAGGACATTTATTGCTTCACCAAGTAGTTGAGTTTCATACTACATTTGCATGAGCATAAGCATGGCATTCACTTGCATTTATGACAGATTACATGTGCAAATACAATTACACCTTGAGAAACTTGAGGAATAAGTGTGGAGACTTAACCTAGTGAGCTTTTGAGACCTGTTTTTTTTTTTTTTTTTGAGAGAGTTATTAAGTACATCTGGAATCAAAAGATTCAACCTCTCAGTTTTCTTTGTTTTTAGTCTCATATTCATTTTTTTTTAATAGTTAGCCTTGAGATGACATCAAGTGGGTTTAATATAAACTTGGGTCTTGTAGCTTATTCAAGATGTGATCACCATATCAGTACTAGAAATGATACAGACATTTAGTTAAACCCTGTTTACCTTAGCCTACCCTGATGATTACTTTATCCTTTAGGTTGACCATTCTGAGCCTTTCTTGTTACTTAGTCTTTTTCTTGAGCCCATTATCCTTACCCAACTCCATTGTGGGAGTAATTACCCTTAGAATGTTTATGTCCTTTTACCCATTGTTTTTGGAAGATGAGGATGATTGTTTATGTGGTTACAAGAAGAAAGGAGAAATACAAAGAAATCTCCAAACTAGTGAGATAAACCAAATATTGAAAATCAAAAAATTTGAAGAAATTCCTGAAAAGCCAGAATCTTCCCAAACCATTTCAAATCCAAAAAGAAACGAACATTCTAAAGGCTAAAGCTTCATTGAAATTTTCCCAAAGAAGATGAGAAACATTTCTTCCCAAAAGAAAAATTCCAAAAATTTCTCTATGTGCTTTTATTACAAATCACAAGTATTGAAGGCTCGAATGTTCAAAAAATATTTCACAAAAGCCATTTCCATTTCTAGCTTTGTCCTAAGCCAAGTTACAACCTATTACTGTCTTTTGTAGATCTAAGCTGATATAGTAGGATGTGGCGAGTAAGTGAAAAGGTACTAAGGTGAAAAACCCGACATCTCAAGCAAGGCTAATTTTTCCATTCTTTGAGACTAAGCTCATTCCATTACACCAGTCCGTTCTTGTTGATATATGTGAGATGTTTGTCCATCTTCTTTCCTCACATAGAGGTAAAATGATAAACACCATCTCAAAGTGACTTTTAATTCTGAGTGTATATCTATAAGGCAAAAGTCAAAGCGACATTTCCAATGTTGACTTAAGACCCGTGGTAGTATGGGTACATGCCTACTTTCGATGCATTTGAGACTGTTATGCTTGGTTTATATTTCATATCTTATTCATGCATTTGTAGTATGCTCTCATATAAACGGTTTTGCAATTCTTATCCTTATCTTTGATATAACCATTTCTGAGGTAAATGGTGGAAAATCTAATTCTTTGGATTAGTCATTGTAGTAAGTTTGTGGGTATCTTCTCTGAAAAACCCTCAGGAGACTATAAGTCCTCCACCTGGGAAATCCTTGTGGTTAAAAGTCTTGATGCATATGGTTAATTCAATCACTCTATTTTTACTTTTCTTTTGAGTCCTTAATATTTTTCTTCTCACCGTTGCTTGAGGACAATCAAAGTGTTGTTTTGGGGTATTTGATAAGTCCTCAAAAGTGTATATTTATCCCCCGAATAACACCTTGTTTGTTTAGCACTTAGCCTATATTATTGTGTTATATCTATTGATTAGTGCTTTCTTTTTATTTGTGTAGGTTTCATGAGCCGAAATGCGAATATTGTGTTAAAGCCCGCCAAAAGTCAAGAAAAGCAACCAAAAAGGTGTTATTTGCACAAGGGAAGGAGAATCAATATTTGCACCCATAGATCTGCTGAGGGCACCCCACGGTCAGTCCTGTTGACTTGACTTTATGTCAAAGTGGGATAATCAAGAAAATTTCCACCGCTCATGCTTTCAATCATGTTTCTAGTCATAGTATTAAGGCCTCTATATAGAATCCTAACTTTTTCAGTGTCATCGACTTTGTGGTGTGGACACCGAAGAAATAGGACTTTGCTGAGGGCACCCCACGGTCAGTCCTGTTGACATGACTTTATGTCAAAGTTGGATAATCAAGGAAATTTCCACCGTTCATGCTTTCAATCGTGTTTCTAGTCATAGTATTAAGGCATCTATATAGAATCCTAACTTTTTCAGTGTCATCGACTTTGTGGTGTGAACACGAAAGAAATAGGTCTTGAAACCTCTCCTATGCATCAAAGAATACCTCGCCCTCTATTTGCCGGAAACTTCTTATGGCATCAACTATGTCATTAGTTCTGGTAATAGGAAAGAATTTGGTTAAAAACTTTTTACTTAGTTGAGCCCAGGTATCAATAGAATTGGAAGGAAGGCCATGTAACCAGTGAGATCCTCTATCCTCAAGAGAAAGGGGGAACAATCTCAAGGTAACTTCCTCCTCAGACAAATGTTTCTCCTTAAAAGTATTGAGAACGGTCAGAAACTTATTGAGGTGCTGATATGGATCTTCCCTTGGAAGTCCATGGAACTTAGGCAACATACCCACAATCTGTGGGCGAATGCCATAGATATCTGTAGTTGCTCGGGCAAGACTATGCAGGTAGGTGGCCCAGTGGCCTGCCAAAGGTGAAACGTAATCCCGAAGGGTAGCTTCTTGAGCCATAGGGGCAGGTGTTACTTCAGAAGGTGAAGTTGAGTCGTTGAACTCTTCTTCAAAAGGTATGGAGGTTGAGTCGTTAAACTCTCTCTCAGGAGAAGGAGTGAGGTGCGTGATTGTGCTCTTTGTGTAGATTGGAATATGTTTGGACAAGATTTTACCTGATCTAAGATGCATGCAACATGCACATTACATATGCCACAGAAGTCCTAACCATTCAAAAACATCTAACAATGGGCTCAAAATTTGACTCAATTTTGTGTTCACCCAAGTCAATGAGTTCTTTCCAAGCTTCCCTTGTGAATTCTCCCTATATTTCGTGAGTCAAGCAGCGAATAACCAGTGTGGGAGGTTTTCCGTGTGTAAGCAACGGTCCTTAATTAAGAAATCACAGTAATTCTACAAACGTAATCTGTAGGGTTCTAGACCCAATTCCTAACTTGTGCTCCAATCAATGAATGGTTCATGCAGTACTAGTTGAAATATTTGCTCAAGGTTTCAAATGAACATCGTGATAGCATGGCTTTAGTTGGTTCAATTTTAAAGCTTAGGATATTGCAATCAATTGATATTAGGTTTCACTTATAGGCCAGGTTCGCTTTGCAGTCCCGGTTTAACAAGTAAAAGCAGAATTAAAATCAAGCAACAATCAAGGTCATGCTAATCATTATAGAAACTCCATTTGCAGGGGATTCAAGGAGGGTTAGGAGAATGCTTACCTCGCACTTTGTGCTAAGAAATAAAAATTGCCAAACAAGCGCACAAAAGTGGGGAGAAGACGAGTTGAAGTCGACTAAGGGGAAACCGCTGTGAGGTTTCAATTGTCCTTAGGAGTCGTTCCTTAGTAGACCCAAGGCTAGCTCCACAACCTTGCTCTACTATCCGCTGTGAATACACAAAAAAAATAAATCCTAACAACACCTATTTTAAAAATATTACAACCGCGACCCTTTCGTGGATCGAATAATTAAATATCTTCAACTCTTTAAAAATGCTGAAAAAAATAGACTACTAAGTTCACCCCACAATCACTCAACAGGAAAAACAATTTCTTCAAAAAGTGCTCTGGAACGTTCTGGAAAAATTGCGCAAAACGAGGTAATTTCCTACTTGGAACTCGACTCGAGATGGATACAGGCCAATTTGAACTCGACTCAAGATCGGGATCAGATCGAACCAGTAACTTTTCAGGAAAAATCCTGAACGCGCGTCTTTCTAAAAAAATTGATTTTAACTCCGTTTTTTGAGCATTTTTCAATCCGTCTTCGCTGCAAGATCAATAAGAGGACTAAGTAACAAGACACTTAAAAACAATAATTAAAAGAATTAAAAATAGAAGGGTGGGAGGTATAGAAGTGGGATGATGTCCCAAAACTACTATTCTTGCTTGTGTTTGAATGAACTCCGTTCCTTAGAGCGGCAACGACGCCATTTTGATGTAGGCCAAAGTTGTTTAATCTCTAACCTACCTCAAAATATTATATTTTTAAGTGTTTTTCCTTCTTGTGCCTGTATAAATTGGTTATCAAAGTAGACAAGTAACAAGCAAGGGTCGTAACCACCTCGGAGGTGGAGATCTTAGCTCAAACACAATAGAAAACAATGGTTAAGAAACACCAAAGGAATCAACAAATAAGATTTGAGATTGATTCTAACTTCCTACAGGCAAAAATAATAAGTAAACCCTAACTTAAGAATATGGTAGATATGTAAAGAAGATATATGATGACAAAGGGGGAGAATTTGAAACTCCACAAATAGTGTTATTCTCTAAGTTATCACCAATTAATCAAGCAAAGTAATAAGCAGAAAGTAAAAGAACACGCAAGATTTTTAACGTGGTAAAACCCAATATGGGAAACGTCCACGGTTGTCCTCGCGACAACAAATAAATCCACTAGATGAAAAAAGATGTACAAACCTATCAACTACCTGTAATCACTTCGAGTTGACACTACTGGTTATCTCTAACACCTTGACTTCACCAGAGTACCTTGATGTACGCACAAGACACTCGACTTCTTGATGAACACACAAGAAGACTCGAAGCCGATCTATGAAGCAAGCTTACACCAGAGTTCCTTGATGAACACACAAGGATGCTCGACTTCTTGATGAACACACAAGAAGACTCGAAGCTGATCTTAATATTCAATAAGGAAGAAGAAGATGAATGGGGAAGAAGAGAATGAGTTCAATCACCAAAACAACCTAAACCAAAACCTAAACAAATTTCAAGACTAGAGATGAATTGGACGGCCAAAGAACTAATTTTCTCAATGTGGGAAAGACCATATATAGTTACGGTTTGAGTGGGTGGAGAGATGGGCCGAAATAGGCAAAAACCAACGTGGACGTACGTACGTCCATGTGTAATAATGGTTTGCTGCCTGAATCGACGTACGTACGCTTTAACTTGGTACGTACGTCTAAGACACGAAAATGCTGCTGCCTAACATATGGTACGTACATCCTAACTAGGTACGTACGTCCTGCCCTTTGTAAAACTTTGCTGGCTAACACTAGGTACGTAGGCCCTAACTAGGTACGTACGTCCTATCCCAAACTGCAAGACGACATACAAGACGCGAAGAGAGAGACTCAGGACGACGTGCATACATCAAGACTTTCCTAACAATGAGGTCAAGACGAGATAACCATGGACACACGTAGTCACAAAATAATGTCAAACAACCGAGTGTCGGTTTCAGAATTGGCATCCACAAACTAAATCATGCAAACATAACATGTTGTTCCTTCATGTTTAATCTATAATAATTAATTAGTCACCTCTCAGCTATTCCAATTAATCATTAATACCTATAATAATCAAGTAGTCAACTCTCAGCTATTCCACACAACTAAAATGGGATTCTCTTATGCATGCTATTGTATATGTCTTTAATATCAAACCGTCACCTCTCAGCTGTTCAATTTAATTAACTCAACATATTATTCATAATTAAATCATTACCTTTCAGCTATTTGAGTGAATTACGAAAGGGTTCCAATAAAAGATATTAACTGCAGACATGTAATAATCACCTCTCAGCTATTTCACTACACATCTCTAATCAATATAAATAAAACCATTAAAGTTAGGTCTCCCTAAACCCTAACAATAGTATTTTAACATCATGAATAACAATAACATGCAAATAATCATACTTACCTCATATCGCGAATTAGAAGTAAATAAGCATTAAGAACTTTGAATCACAATGAACAATAAGAACAAACATGTTGCTTTTGCATCATCTATAGTGTTTCAACCATCCCCCTAAGGGAATTTAGCTACTCATCCTTGATGATGACACCATGGAATAAATAAATAAATAAAAAACATCATAAAGTAAAGTGATTTGATTTGATTGATATTGAATATTGAGTTTGATACAAAAGAAGAAGAAGATAAACTTGTCTCTCTTCAATTCATAAAAAGCTACCTAAACCTTAGCTACTACTTCTCTTATATAGAAAATACAAAGTAGAATACTTGCATGCAAAAACTTCCAAATTCGGTCAAATTCGTGGTTGCTGCTGTTGGTCTTCTAGAGGCATTAGGTTTTTAGAAAAACCTAATTCTCTTGGGCTTAAATTGTATCTTGGACCAAGACCTTCAGTTTGATAGCTCATGGGCCCAAATCAAACTTCTGGATCTCCTTGTAGAGCCTTTTTAAGTTTGGACTTTAAATAAGGCCTAAAATAGAAATTCTGACTTGTGGGCTTCAATAGGACCCGGGTTGGGCTGAGATTTGGACCGCCCCACTTTGACATAAAGTCAAGTCAACTGAACTGACCGTGGGGTGCCCTCAGCAGATCTGTGGGTGCAAATATCAATTCTTCTTCCCTTGTGCAAATAATACCTTTTTGCTTGCTTTTCTTGACTTTTCGCGGACTTTAACATAATATTCGCATTTCAGCTCATAAAACCTACACAATAGACAAGAAAGCATTAATAAATAGATATAACACAATAATATAAGCTAATTGCTAGACAAACAAGGTGTTATTTGGGGGATAAATATACACTTTTGAGGACTTATCAGCGACCTCCTGAATGATTTTCACTTTCTTCTTCATGGATATCCTGAAAGATGATTTGCCCATGCTTGGGAATTAAGCATCTTAGGAGTAGACCAGTTGTTGATTAGCTTAGTTTGTTTATTATCCCTCTCAAACACTCCCACGATGTTTGGGGGTGAGAGGTTGTTAGTTCAATTCCCATCAACAGTGTTTGGGGTAATTTCTCATGTAAGTCGTAGGTGGGTCAGCCTTCAGGCATGGTGATGATATGTGTTAGGTGTTCTCTCCTGATGATGTGGTTAGGTGTCCTTCAGCGAAAGCAAGTCCCTGAGCAGCAGAATTGCTCGAGTTGCAAGGTGGCGGTGTGGACGTTTAGGTGGTAGTAGTAGTACCCTTCGGATTTTTTCCTTGTAAGCCTTCGGGCCATGATTAATATACATTTTTTCCCCTATAAAGGTGATGAATAGCAATGTGGTGATGGAAGGTTTCAATTAATATGTATTCCGTAGGATTGGTTTTGCTAAGGGCTTGCAGCGCAGTTTGTAGCACACTTGTCCTTTAATTTTGGATAAAATTTGTGTTAAATTTTTTATTTTTTTTTAATCCGAAACAAATTTTATTGATAAAAATTTGAGGAGTTATACAAAGTTGAGGACAAGCGCGCTACAAACTGCGTTGCAAGCCCTTTTTGAATAGGTAAACCAATCCTGCGAAATACATAATTCATTGGAACCCTCCATCATTACATTGTTATTTATCACTTTTTGTACTCTTCTGAGAAGTCCAACTGCTTCTAGTGCTAGATACCCAAACAAGTGAAAAGCAAAAGGAATGAAACAATGCTGGTTCGTTGCACATGCTCCCTCGTGTTTATGTACCTTACCTGTAGTTGCATGAATGGTTGCCTGACCCACTTTAAAATTTCCATTACCAAACCCCACCATCGGAGATGCCCCCGTGATGTTAACATATGCATGTTTCCCTTCTAACGGGTTTGTAAGAAAATTGACCGGAGCCTCTTTCTTAACCTGTATTCTTGCTCGCCATACCACATTATACAATATATCATGCACATAATCGTGTCTGTATTTAATACCGGGGCAATACTTACAGGTACATCATGGTCCCTAAAGGCGTCCAGTCGGCTCTTCTTACATACATGATATAAATCCCCATCTGTAAATAGCGGGATCATGAGACGGTGCCGGAGAATGGCACGGTACTCCACTGTCGTAATTCGTTGTCCTAGCCGTTCCATAGGATAGCAATAAGAAAGTCCTTGGCATATTTGGTCTATAAGCCTTCTATCACAGCTTTCTGACATGTAGACAAATCAAAATCTCTGTCAATACCAGTAGCAATCTTCCTGTAGTAAGCTTTCGCCAATGTAAGTTGGGGTTTAGGGGGGGGGGGGTAGCTCTTGATGCTAGAATACTAAGGTCTCAATGCTTCCTCCAAGTCTCGTTGCGCTCCAGTAAAATTAATGTTCGCGCGACTTTTTTCAAATTGGGATATTGACTTCGTTCCTTGAGCTTTTTTCGATCTGTCTTCGTTGTGAGATCAGTAAGAGGACTAATTAACAAGAGACTTAAAAAACGTATTGAAATAAATAGAAATAGAAGGGTGGAAGGGATAGAAGTGGGATGATGTCCTAAAACTACTATTCTCGCTTGTGTTTGAATGAACTCCGTTCCTTAAAGCGGCAACGACGCCATTTTATCTATTGACTAGTGCTTTCTTGTCTTTTGTGTAGGTTTCATGAGCCAAAATATGAATATTTTGTTAAAGCCCGCCAAAAGCAAAGAAAAGCCACTAAAAAGATGTCATTTGCACAAGGAAGGAGATTTGATTATTGCACCCGCAGAGTTACTGAGGGCACCCCGTGGACTGGTCCTATGGACTTGACTATTTGTCCAAGATGGGTGGTCCAAATCTCATCCCAATCCAAGTTATAATGAAGCACACATGTCAAAAAATCTATTGAAGCCCAATCTTAAAAAGGATCTATATGAAGATCCAGAAGTCTGATTTGGGCCTATGAGCTGTCTATCTGAAGGTCTTGGTCCAAGATACAACTTAGGCCCAATATCATTAGGGTTTGATGAAGCCTTGATGCTTCTAGAAGGCCTACATAAGCAGCCACGAATTTGACCTAACTTAGTAGACTTTGTGAGCAAGTAATATGCTTTGTATTCTCTATATAAAGAGAAGTCGTAGCTAGGGTTTAGGCTGGTCAATAATAAGAGTTCATAGTTCATAATAATAGTTCTTTCTCTTGTATTGAACTAAATCTTCTTATTCTCAATATTAAGCCATTCTCTTTTCTTCTATGATGTTATGTTATTTATTTACTTATTCCATGGTGTCATTATCAAGGATGAGTAGCTAAATTCCCTTTAAGGGGAATGGTTGAAGCACTCTTGATAATGCAAAAGCCCCATGTTTCTTCTTAATGTTCATTGTGATTCAAAGTACTTAATGCTTGTTTATTTCTATTTCGCGACATGAAGTAAGCATGACTATTTATATGTTATTGATATCCATGTTTATAAAATACTATTGTTAGATTATAGGGAGACCTAGTTATAATAGTTGTATTAGATTGATTAGAGATATGTGATGGAATAGCTGAGAGGTAACTATCATATATCTAGAATCAATCTCTTTTATTGGACCCCTTTTGTAATTAAATTGAATAACTGAGAGGTGACGGTTTAATTATGAATTAATATGTTGAGTTAATTAAATTGAATAGCTGAGAGGTGACGGTTTAATTAATGTAACATATTCAATAGCATGTATAAGAGAATCACGCTTTAATTGATGGAATAGTTGAGATGTGACTACTTGATTATTATAGGCATTAATGATTAATTGGAATAGCTGAGAGGTGACTAATTAATTGTTATAGATTGAACATAAATGAATGGCATGTATGTTTGCTTTGTTTAGTTTGTGGATACGAACTCTTCCCTCTATTCATCATAAGATCTTCTCTACATCACTATCCAACTACTGAGTTTAGCCTCACAATCACTCAAATAACAAAAAACAAATTGAAAACGTGCTCTGGAATGTGTTCTGTGGGTCCCACAAACACGTGTCAAATACTGGTTCAGAACTCGACTCGAGATCAAGTTGTGTTGTTCTGAACAGGACTCGAGATCGAATACAGTAAGCACCAGTAACTTTCCAGTAAAATTCCTATTCGCGCGACGTTTTTCAAATTGAGATATTGACTTCGTTCCTTGAGCTTTTTTCGATCCATCTTCGCTGTGAGATCAGTAAGAGGACTAATTAACAATAGACTTAAAAAATGTATTGAAATAAATAGAAATAGAAAGGTGGGAGGGATAGAAGTGGGATGATGTCCCAAAACTACTATTCTCGTTTGTGTTTGAATGAACTTCGTTCCTTAAAGCGGCAACGACGCCATTTTATCTATTGATTAGTGTTTTTTTGTCATTTGTGTAGGTTTCATGAGCCAAAATGTGAATATTGTGTTAAAGCCCGCCAAAAACTAAGAAAAGCCATTAAAAGGATGTTATTTGCACAAGAAAGAAAATTTGATACTCGCACCCGTAGAGTTGCTGAGGGCACCCCATGGACTGGTCTTATGGACTTGACTATTTGTCCAAGATGAATGGTCCAAATCCCAGCCAACCAAGTTATAATGAAGCCCACAAGTCCGAAAATCTATTGAAGCCTTACTTGAACATCAATCTTAAAAAAAGCTTTATATGAAGATCCAGAAGTCTGATTTTGACCCAGGAGCTGTCTATCTGAAAGTCTTGGTCCAAGCTACAACTTAGGCCTAAGAATTAGGTTTTGATGAAGCCTTGCTTCTTCTAGAAGGCCTACAGTAGCAGCCAAGAATTTGACTCAACTTTGTAGACTTTGTGAGCAAGTAATATGCTTTGTATTCTCTATATAAAGAGAAGTAGTAGCTAGGGTTTAGGCTAATCAATAATAAGAGTTCATAGTTCATAATAATAGTTTTTTCCTTATATTGAACTCAATCTTCTTATTCTCAATATTAATCCATTCTCTTTACCTTTATGATGTTGTGTTATTTATTTACTTATTCCATGGTGTCATTATCAAGGATGAGTAGCTATATTCCCTTTAGGGAGAATGGTTGAAGACTCTAGATAATGCAAAAACACCATGTTTGTTCTTAAGGTTCATTGTGATTCAAAATACTTAATACTTGTTTATTTCTATTTCGCGACATGAAGTAAGCATGATTATTTATATGTTATTGATATCCATGTTTATAAAATACTATTATTAGAGTATAGGGAGACCTACCTGTAATAGTTGTATTAGATTGATTAGAGATATGTGATGGAATCATGGAATAGATGAGAGGTGACTATCATATATCTAAAATCAATTTCTTTTATTGGACCCCTTTTGTAATTAAATTGAAATAACAGAGAGGTGACGATTTAATTTAATTATAAATTAATATGTTGAGTTAATTAAATTGAATAGCTGAAATGATGTAATACTATCGGCAGAAGCAAACAATAATAAGAACACCAATTAAATAAATGGTTTGAACACCCAAAAACTAGGGTTCTTCACAAAAACGAATTTAATGTCTCAAGACATAAACAAATCTTCAATCCAACCTACTTAATAGGGTTTGCAATCCCCTATTTATAATAACCTAAACCTAATCCTAACTACACTAGAAAGCTAAGTAAATAGAAACTACTACTAGGGATGTTCTAATCCATATAGGAATCTGCAGGAACTATGAGGCATGTGCCTTGCACATGCTATCTTTATGCATATGCATCAAATCCCCCCAACTTGAAAAAAACTCGTCCTCGAGTTTGTGTACTAACATCATCCAAAGTTCAAAACGACTCTTGTACATCAACCTTAACCTTACGTTGGTGCAGAAAATTCGGCCATGAATCTTCCCCAGATAGTTGCTCGCAGAAAGAATGATGGGCATTAATGTCATAGGTGCATCATTAGGACAACCCAATTGATTGGAACAATATAGCTGCATGTCAAGAAATAAGAATTGAAGGTGTTTGTCCCTCCATGGAGAAAATCCATTCTCATCTTGGAATAGATAAGGATCAACATAACCACCAAACAAATTACCAATTACTTTTATGGGACGGAATTTGTGGAGATGATAAAAATCATCAATTTTTCGGTCGGAATCAATGGAATTCATCGATTCATGGGAGTGATGAGCGAAATTTCGAGAACGTTCATCCTTTTTACCATTGTCATGGACAACAACCAGGTTTCCTTGCTTGGGCAACAAATAGAACTTCTTATTTATCTCCCTTGCAGATTTTTCCATCAAATCTTCTACTTGATCCACACATGCAACTTCTAACTCAAGAAACACAAAACTAGATGTATCATCACTATCATCACCAAAAACGGAAAAGAAATCAATAAGATCGTAACTTTGTAAACCACCAATTCGAGTACGAGTGACGGATTTTTCTTCTTCAAACATGTTGAGTAAGAAATTAATCTCCGCTTCTTTGTCAAGTCGTTTCTCTTCTTCAACAAATTCTTCCTTAAAAGACGCAAATTGACTTTTTAAATTAGTAAAGCAATTTAAAAGTTCCTTCAAATCTTTTTGTATGCTTGGTGACGTCATGGAGGGATCGCTCTTAGAATCGATTTCAGATTCAATATAGTGTGGGTATTCTCCATACGGAGTAACTTTAGAATTGCGACTATGAAGACCATCGTGATCATAGGTCTTTGGACGATTTCCATGGGAATATTTAGCACCATAAACAACATATTGTTGCTGAAAACCACATCGAGCAGGGTGCGTGTCCTACTGGTGGTGGGAATAATATCCATTATCATAATAACTATGACGTTGCCTGCGTGGGGGAGAAGGGGAACGAGAGGAAGAGGGAGGTTCATACCTTCTAGAAAGAGGAAAGCGGCGGCTAGGATCAAAGTTGGGAGCTTTATATTCAGAATCGGTATAACGCTTCGATTCATGTAAACTCCAGCGATCCGGCGGCGACGAAAATTCTCTTTGACCTCTTCTACGATAACCCATCTTCAAATCACCAACATGAACGCGGCTCTTGTAATAAAAATCAGGTTTTTATCTTCTAAACCCAGAAAAAACAAGCTCTTGATACCAATTTTGATGTAATACCATCGGCGGAAGCAAACAATAATAAGAACACCAATTAAATAAATGGTTTGAACACCCAAAAACTAGGTTCTTCACAAAAACGAATTTAATGTCTCAAGACATAAACAAATCTTCAATCTAACCTACTTAATAGGGTTTGCAATCCCCTATTTATAATAACCTAAACCTAATCCTAACTACACTAGAAAGCTAAGTAAATAGAAACTACTACTAGGGATGTTCTAATCCATATAGGAATCTGCAGGAACTATGACGCATGTGCCTTGCACATGCTATCTTTATGCATATGCATCATGAAAGGTGAATGTTTTATTAATGAAACATATTCCTTAGCATGTATAAGAGAATCCCGTTTTAATTGAGTGGAATAGCTGAGAGGTGGCTACTTGATTATTATAGGCATTAATGATTAATTGGAATAGCTGAGAGGTGACTAATTGATTGTTATAGATTGAACATGAATGAATGGCATGTATGTTTGCATTGTTTAGTTTGTGGATACCAACTCTTCCCCTTATTCATCATAAGATCTTCTCTACATCCCTATCCATCTTCTTAATTAGTTTAAGTATTAGTTTATTTATTTAATTGCCTATAGAAAGTAGAATCAATCTCCATCTTATTTGTTGATTCACTTACTGTTTTTTAACCATTAATTGTTTTCTATTGTGTTTGAGCTAAGAATTCCACCTTTGAGGTCGGTACAACCCTTGCTTGTTACTTGCCTACATTGATAATCAATATTTACAGGCACAAAAAAAAAATCAATACAAATCTATCTTTTGATTAGAAGGATACACAAAAATCCATCTATCAGTAAGACAACATTGAACTTAAGAAAACAAATTTTAATCATAGTGTTGTTAAGAAGTACAACAATTTGCAAATGTGGGTTTCACACAAAGATCATCAAGACAAGATAAACTAACACACAAATAACCAAAACAAACCAACACACTAAGTAACAAGATAAACCAACACTTTCTTTCATCAGAATGAGTAACCTCCATCTTGAACCATCTAAGGATGGGCTCGCATCATTGCTGGGAAGAACTCATTGCAGAACCGGTCACAGGTCATTGTTTGAGAGTAATTCATCTGGTAATTCAAAACATGCATTTCGTATGCATCTTTATCAACACAAAAGTAAAATAAGGATTCAAAGATGGGATATCACGGGTCCATCCTTATTGGCTGAGCTTTATCAAGTGATGGCATATCTTACCCGCTTATCATTGAAGACAACCATTGATTCCCATCTGGAAACAATGCGCCATCTTTGGGAGGATAGTCACTTTGGGAGTACGGATGCGAAGGATTTGGGTAACCTACATCGTTATACAATCCACTATATAGAGATTCCGGAGAATGAATCGAGTCGTAGTTTTCGACAGTCGAATAAGGAGTATTCCAGGATGAATTAGAGGAAACGTGGTCGGGAATGTAGTTGTCACCTGAATATGCTTCAGGGGAAGGATTATACTTATATTGCTCTTGATAGGTCGATGGACTATCCTCCACCCTCGATGATTCTTTTTCAGCAGTAGGGTGGAGCCTTCTCTGTCTTTGACTCTTTGGAATAGGTGTTGGGCCATGATCCTCATCCTGTGTGGCATCGTCAAACTGAGACTCCCCTGTAAAACGAAATTCCGAAAAAGACTCATACACCCGTGAGGAACCTGCGACACCTTCTTCTCCTGATGAAGATATAACACCGCCAGTTCCACAATCGTTGGAGTTAGAAGGTGAACCTGATGATACATGAACTCGAAATAAGTCACTACCATCACCGGGAATATTGGGATTATCTCCCAAAGGGTCATCTTCGCCAGATCGGGGAATATTCACGCGTATCTCATTTCATTCGCGATCATATCGTTTGGAACCTTTGGTGCTTCGTCTAATTCAAGATCGCCTCCATCCTCAAATTCGATCCAATCCATTGGTGCATCATCATAATCACTTGCATCTATCCTAGAATACAACAACGTGAGATTGACGGGTTCATTTTCAACCACGACAACTCTTCTAGCATGTTTTTATTTCAACCTCAAGTTGTAGTAGCAGAATACCAGCTTATCTAGTTTGTCTAGATCAACTCGACATCGTCTGTTAGAGTGAATCATACCAAAGGTACTCCAATTACATTCGCATCCAAACGATGCGACCGTTTGAACAAGAATGTGCACTGCCACCTTTCTCAAAGATGGTACATCATATCCATAGTTGATCCACCACTCAGCTGTAAGAACAAGTAATTTCATGTTAATACAGACCCACTTGATGCATATTTCAAAAAAAAGTTTAATTTTATACAAACTATCAACAATTCACCTGGTTGTTGTCGAAAGATAGATTTTTCGCCAATTCCCAAAAAAACATGTTTGTTGTCGAAAGAGCCTCAACTACATTAACACATTTCAAAATGTGTTAATAATATGTTTGAAATTACATGACAGCCATTAACATTTTATTGATTTCTTACCTCATGCATACAATTTGCTTGTGTATCTTCATCAAGCACCAGTCTTGTAATTGCTTCTTTCATTGCATCCACAAAATTGTTATCATAAGCGACTGAATCTTGATTAGGACCTTACTAGATTGTCGGGTTGAGCCAATATGTTAAACCCAAACCGTGTTAGTTACGAAATATGTCAAATAAATGAAACAGACTACTGTTTTAATCATGTAACATGGCTCACCAGCTTTGTGCAAGGTATAGGAGAGTTGATGTTCTCATCTGCGGTCTATTAATGCTACACACCATTTAGGATACTTCTGTGTCATTTTCACCTTTTGTTTCAGGTTCTCCATCCATTTATACAATAAACCCATTGTAGGTACTTTATCATCATAAACCTTCCTCAAGATTTCAACCATAGGTTCAAGACTATCATAAACACACTTTATCTTTCTCCAAAACTGACAACTGTTGGATCTTCAATTTCAACCATAAGTTTATCTTTTGTATGAGTTCTAATCGCAATCCAATTAAGATGGATTATCAGTTCTTTCAAGCGTTCTTGTTTCCTAAGCATGCTTTGAAGGGCTAAAAAAGTGGTAGCAAACCTCGTCAATGCCAATCTAACATTGTCGCCACTACAAATTTCTCTCATCAAATCACAAACTTGTGAATGATTGTATATATACTTTTTGGCACACACAATAACCTTTTTGATTGAATCCTAACGACAGAATTCTTTGAGTATGAGGTCAATGGAATGTGTTGCAAATCCGGTCCAGAACATATTATAACCTGCCATTAAGTATCATATTTATTAATCTTTCTTTTGAAAATAAGTATATTTGTATAATAATTAACCAAGACTTACCAGAGAGTTTACAAATATCTTCACCAGCCTTCTTGTAGTTCGCCCTGTTATCAGTAACGATTTGCACTACATACTCTTTCCCCACCTTGTCTACCACTGCCTTCATTTGTTCAAGAATGAGCTTTGCATTTTTGTAAAAGCCCGACACATCTACAGACTTGATGAAGTATGAGTCAACATCGCAATAGACCATAAAATTCATCAAAGAATGTTTAGTTGGCCCCGTCCAACCATCACACATTATAGTTACCCCATATTGTGCCCACTTTTTTTTTCACACGATCGATGAACTGGTCGCATTCCCCGACTATTATATCCATCTGAGAACCTAAGAGCTCATAGGCCGTTGGAATTCGCACACCCAACCGAGCTCTGCAACTGCATCAATAGCGGGTTGGGTATAGGGATTGGAGCCAACTAATTGATTAGCGTTGATACCGCTGTATAGGTTTTTGAACTTTTGTTCCCAACCTTTTTGCTTGCCCTTATCGAAGTTGTCGGGTATCGAGCAATCGGACTGTGAAAGGATCGATCATTTTTGGATTACGTCGACTACCACTTCTTATACTTCCCGAGCGAAAAAAATTGTTGATCGAGCTTTGGGTCTGTCTACGGGAGCCTGAACCAAAACAACTACCTCGTTCTCTGTTTGAGCCGACAAATGAACTGTGACGCCTTATCTAGAACTGAGTATTTTGGTCATTTTCCCATTGTTCTGCCAATGAGTTCTGTGTTGCTCGTCTGACATCACGAAGTTCTGGGTCTTTATCAGAATACTCATCCTCATCCGAGTCGTCGATGTGCAACAACGCACCTTAAATATTCTTTTCAGCAACGGCCTTTGCATTTCTTCTTTGTACTACCACCTGTCGAAACAAGTTCCTAACATCCTTTCCTGCCTTAGCACATATTTTCACATTTAGATCTCCACCAGCTAAATGGCGTTTAAATTGAGTAATTCCACCCCCAAAAAGGTCTTTCCGCAATACTTGCATGTCACGGCATTATGGTTCCCATCTAATTTCATGTAATGTTCCCAAGCCATGTGTCTCGCTTTAGGCATATTGTATTTTGTATATTATACAAAGTTTATTATAATTTTATTTTAAAATGTGTTTTATGTTATTACCAGTTACCACTCGTATTCTTCGCAGACATTCTTAAGACTAGCATCGTTCAAAAGTACACTATCCCAGAGCCATGGAAGCGCTTGTTTAAGCAAGGGTCATTCCCGGCATCTCCAGAAGGGCTGCGAGCCTCTACTTCTGTTATAGTATTACTAAACACTACCTTAGCTTAATAAATCTTTGAAAGTATTATTAAAATTTGTTTTACTAAGCTTATTTTCGACTAATCATATTATTAATTTGTTATGAATTAATAAAATTTGTTATGAATTTCTAAAATTTCCATATTTGAAATATTTTATTAATTTTTAATCTTAGTTTTTACTAATAAACAATTCCGGCATAAAAATTTTAATATATTAGTTTTTTTCCCAATGATTTTACTAACAAACAATTCCGACAGTATAGATTAATTGCGGCAGTATAACAATTTAAAATTTAAATCATCAACAGTTCAACACTATATAAGTTATATGATATAAAAAAAAAATTAACAATTCCGGTAGCATAGATTCCAACAGTATAGATTCTGGCAGTATAACAATTTCAAATTTTAAATCATCAACAATTCAACAATTAAAATCATCATAATATGATAGAACAAAATTCGTTAACAATTCCGGCAACAACAATTTCGGCCGGCAGTAATGAATTTTAAAATTGAAATTAAAATTTCACTTCGAAATCAATATAGATCATCGTTCATCAAAAATTAAAAACTTACAGATTCCGGCGACAGACAGCGAGTTCCGGCGAAAGACAACGAAATTCCTGCGATGAGAGAGCTTTAATTTCACGAATTCCGGCGAACGAGAGAGAGAGAGAGAGAGAGAGAGAGAGAGAGAGAGAGAGAGAGAGAGAGAGAGAGAGAGAGATTCGGCGAATTGGTGCTTGAGAATGGGCTGAATTTATAGCAAAAAAAGGTCGGAAAGTGGAGTCCAATCACTCCACCATTACTGGTCGAAATCTTTATAGCAAAGGATATCCGTGATTTCCGTGTTGTTGTCTAGGCCTGTTAAAACGGCCCTTAGGCCCTTGGCCCGACCCTGTTCGGCCCGGCCTTTTCGCTGAAAAAGCCCTCTAAGTCAAGCCCTCCCAATTTTAAGGGTCGGGCCGGGCCGGCCCCGATGTATATAAAGGTAGGGCTAGGGCCAATATTTAAAATGTGTAACCCGACCCTAAGCCCGACCCTTATTAAGCCCTAATTAAGCCCTTTCATATTTTATAGTTAAATTCATTTATATTTAATAAAATACACAGTTAAAAATTGTCGGGCTTTAAGGCCCGACCTATGAGCCCGGCCCTCAACCCTTTAAAAAAGGGTAAGGGTAGGGTAAGGGCTTAAGTATTTTGATGTCAACCCGGCCCTATCCCGGCCCTTATGAATAGTAAGGGTAGGGCTGACCCGGCCCTTAAGACTATAGTACTTAAGTGTTGAAGGGCCGGGCTAGCCCTATCCCGGCCCATTTCACAGCCCTATTATTGTCGGATATTCGTGAATGTATCGGTTTTCGGGTCAGCAGGCATAGGTACCTGGATCGAATCAGATCCGCCCTTTCGTACCGCTCTGAATGCTTGAAAACCGGGATATGCCGCCGAAATTTCGCGGATATCAGCGAGATTTTGAACCATGGTTTTCTTAACTCGTTGTCGAACAAGACCCACAATAAATGATGCATCAGTACTAACTGCCCCTCCAAGCTACTTGACTCGACGTTGAGAACATGAGATACCTGGTGGAAACAGACCTGTACTAGAGAGACGAGGTTCAAGTGATGGCCAAAACACCTCTGTTTTATTCACATTAAGAATGAGCCCCAATAACGGTCCAACTGCCTGAATGATATGTATGGCTGCGGCCACTTGATCAGTGTCACCAATCAGGGTTCCATCATCCAAATACCACGCCTAAAACTTCAAGTGACACTCAGATTGGATGTGCAGTACTAGGGGATGCAAGACTAAGACAAAAAGAAGAGGCCCTAACGACCCCCCCTAGTGAATCCCGGTTGCTAAGTGTATAAAACTTTCGAGTGAGATAGACCAACGCTGAGTTGAAACCGTTCAAAATGCAGTCAATTGTAAGAAATGGTGATTAGTTGGTGGTCTAGTTTGTAGTCAACATTAGTTGCTTGGTACAAAGGCGCAGAGCCTATAATAAGGGGAGTGGAACATATATGATGGAGTCTCAGTCCACTATAAGAGTTTTGACGGCTCTTATACTATGGAAGGGGTTTCTTGCATTACACAATCCTAACCACCTCCAAGATCCAGCAAGGAAATATAGTTGCCCCAAGGCTAGGCTTTGTTGAATATCGTCAATCTTGTGTGCCTACTTCTTTGTGCCTTGGTTTTGCTCTCTTGTTCTAGATCATGCTATTGTGGGAATTTGGTGTGTCGAATGCCATTGGCACAAGAAGAACGATCTGTGCCTTCCATCCTACATACACTAAACATTATAAAAGGAAATCAATCCCATGACAGGATTAAAACACTAGTATGTTCTACAATACACTTTGAGAACCCAATATATGTGCAATATAACAATAGTAAAGTAAACAATAAAGCAATAAACAAGTAAAGAACACACGATATTTTTAACGTGGTAAAACCCAATATGGGAAACGTCCACGGTTGTCCTCGCGACAACAAATAAATCCACTAGATGAAAAGAGATGTACAAACCTATCAACTACCTGCAATCACTGCGAGTTGACACTACTGGTTATCTCTAACACCTTGACTTCACCGGAGCACCTTGATGTACGCACAAGACACTCGACTTCTTGATGAACACACAAGAAGACTCGAAGCCGATCTATGAAGCAAGATTACACCAGAGTTCCTTGATGAACACACAAGGATTCTCGACTTCTTGATGAACACACAAGAAGACTCGAAGCTAAATCACTATTCAATAATTAAGAAGAAGATGAATGGGGAACAAAGAAGAAGAAGATGAATGGGGAAGAAGAAGATGAGTTCAATCACCAAAACAACCTAAACCAAAACCTCAACAAACTCCAAGAATAAGACTTCAATTGGACGGCCAAAGAACTCCATTGTTCTTTGGAAGAGAAACCCTATTTATACTTAGGGTTGGAATACACAGGAAATGGGCCTGATTGGACGAAATCCATATTGGACGTACGTACGTCGAAACACCGTTCGTACGTCCCCATACGATAAACGCTTGCTGATTGCTTGGACGTACGAACGCCCTAACTAGGTACGTACGTCCTGACCAAAACATGTTTTCTGCCTAACATGACGTACGTACGCCCTAACTAGGTACGTACGTCCTAAACCCAAAACTTACTTTTGACACAAGGACGCGAGGACACAGACTCGGGACGATGTGCGTACAACTTGGTTTTCCTAACAATGAACTCAAGGCGAGATAACCATGGACGACCAATGTCACAAAATTGATGTCAAACAAACTTAGTGCCGGTTTCAATCTCCCCCTTTGACATTGATTTTGTGACAAAAACCTATGACTCTAATAGCACTTATAAAACGTGCTTACAAACCCAAACCATGGCATTTATAAAACATGCCTACAAAAACACTCAAGGTAGAATACATACCGAGTCACCAACACATGATATCCAGCTTGAGTAAGACGCTTTAACCATCAGAGACCGAACGGAAGCAACAAGAATTTCTGAAACAATCATAGAGCCACCGAACAAGAAATTCTAAAACAATCAAAGAGCCAACGGAAGTTCCACGAACAACTCCCCCATACTTCATGAGCTCCAAGGTTTAATACTCGAGCTTACCCAAAACTGTACATGTATTTTGTTATCATCATCACTTTCACTCCCCCATACATGTTCACTCCCCCATACATGTAGTATACCTGAAACATGACCCAAAAATACACTAACAAAGAAGAAGAAGGTGTTAGTATTAGAGTCATAAATCCCCCTTTTTGGCACAAATGATGCAAAGGGGTGACATAAATCAAAACGAGAATAAAGCAAAATGAACCAAAGAATAGAAGAAGAGAGGAAAGAGAAAACCATACCATAGATCTGGAATCCATGACACGCAAAACTAAAAGACATGAGAGAGATCTAGACATATAAATGAAGAAGAAAGAGTACCAACACAGACACAAGAAGGGTGATTAGATAAGAACCAAAACGAGATAAGAAGGAGATAGTGAAAAGACACTGAATACTTATATAGGTAACAGAGGGAAGAAAAGAAAACATAACATGAATCCCTGATAGAAACCAAGAGAATCCTATACATAGAAGAAAGAGTCAGGACCCATCAATCAGAACAAATGATTCACTAGAATATCACTTTAATCAACCGACCACAGTCACCTGAGATAGACTCCAGAGAAACGACTTCATAGTAGGAAGATATCTAGAGAAAAAGAGCAAACAAACAAAAAAGAACGAAATACCATACCCGATGAAATCTGCAACGTACACTAATGACCAAGAACCAAATAGTCAAACCTGTGAGAAATGTGCAAGAAAAGAATATGCAAAAAGAGAAAGAAGAAGAGATAAACAATAGTTAGTAGGAGATATGAAAGAGAATAGGGAAACCATGCATACTAGACACATCCAACAATATCCCATGACAAAACTACAGGAATATGAGTATCTGCAGGATGAAATATGTAAAGTATAAGAAAATCCATTGAGAATCCATGGGAAGATCCAATCTGTACATGCTCCTGAAACAACTCATCCAACCACAAAAAAAGAATTAGAGAATCTCATAAACAAAGAGAAGAAAATATTATCCCAAACACAATGGAATAGAGACATAAAAGGAATAAACCTGTAAGCCCACCCCTAGTGAAACCCAAAAATTAGTTCAACATATGCCAAACAATATAAGCAATCATCAAACTCATAACAAAAATACTTTAACTGAAGAATGAGCAAGGATTATCGATGTCACCAAGTCACAAAACAACAATCCAATTTCAGAGCAAATTTCCTGCCAGAACACTAAGACTCCGATGACATGCCATACATTGTCAGAAAGATTAGAGAGTCAATAGAAGAGAATTGCTAACAATAGATGACCAAACTGAGCATATGCATCCCAAAGTAGAACAGTGGTAGCCCAAAACCATTGCAGGAGGATTATTGCAGAAGACTACCAAGAACACATCTAATCAAACCTATTGCAGGAAAAAAATAGGATCAACCAGGCACAAGAAGCAACAATAAGAGGATAGGCAAGTCTCATAAGTATTTAATCACACACCAGCTAGCCAACAAGGTAATTCAAGAATATTATCCCAACATAGAAAAGTATGATGAGAACCTATGAGAAAACATGAAGCAATATAAATCATGACAAACGAATACACCAATAACATGATTTCATCACCAAAATATGCTTATGCATACCTTGTAGCTTTCTTAAAACAAATTGAGAACTATTACCTTGAGAAATCACATCAAACACATGTGATCCAATGACAAAAATAGAAAGCATGAAGGTTAAAACCAAATAATACTAACAATTTGACCTTAATATGTCAATGAAACACCGACTGAAAAGAATTACCAAGGATTGGAGCCAAAATAGAGTAAGCCATAAACACTATTCCTTGGAGTGTGGGAAAGCTAAAGAAAACACAAAGAGAGTCATTTTCACACCTCACTCACAAACCATAATAAGAAGATAAAAGGAAAAGAACCGATGTACCATGGAAGTGAGGAGGAACACATCATGAACTTCCAAAAACAGTAGCGAATCCCAATCCGTACAAAAATAAGAGGCAATATGTTGGGATAAACAAAAGATTGAACAATTAAGAAAATTGAAGTGCATCATAAACTAAACCTCGGTGTGTAGATGCAATACAATGCATAAAGAGAGAGAAAGTTCACCACTAGAACACACCCTTTGAAGACCTAGAATAGAGAACTATCAACAAGAGACATACAATTAACAAGTGAGCTTAGAAGAAACAAACTTCAATCCCCTTTGAAACAAACAATATGAGTGGGAGACAAACGAATATAAATATGAACTTTCAAACAAAAACCAAGATATCCAAAAGGCAAAGGAATATAAACTTTGTATGCCTTACATAAAAAACAACGAACATGCCCTTGGATTATCATTTTGCCGCATATGGTGGAGTTTAGTCTACATCTTTCAATGTCATTCCCGTGTGGGAGGGACTTTTGCCTCCATCTTTTCAATTACACGAGGGTAGGGTGTAGCCTACATCTTTTTGACAAACACAAACTCAAGAAGTGCAACACCATGATAACGTGCAACACAAGAACTAACATCTCTTGAGTGCATCCGTCAGAGCATGACCCTCACAACCCCAACGGGTTCTTAGCCAACTGACATTGCTCTGAAGACAATCAAATGGCTGGGGATAAGGTGAGTCATTGACCACTAACAAGAGTTATAAGAGGAAGATAAGAATGCTCAATAACACGAGCAACAAGATGAACATTACCCAAAACAGAGGAGAGATAGCTCAAGATAACATAAATACTCGAGAGATAGAGAAGTTCTATGAGCTCAAAGAATATGTAAGTGGTTTCCAAAAACTCCCATCATGCAAACATGTCGTGCACTGTGCAAACAAGCGAGGAAAAATGCATGATACATACCAAAACATACTTAAGAGTTCAGAAAGAGAAAACACCCCAACATATTGCAACTTATTTAAGACAATTGAATTAAACCAATATCTCAGAAAAGATGCATCCAACAACACATACATGGAATAATGAAAGAACAATTAACGCATGCATAAACAGAAGAACAAAAAACTCCAAACAAATAGCCTATGTGGTTAGAAAAATATGCAATTAAAATAACACAAGACTAGAAACAACCCACATCATCCCAAAAATGGGACACCACCAGACCTTTGCAAGTCCAGAAAAACCTTCAACTTATCCTTTCTTACCCATACTTGTTTAACACTAGGTGTGCACACCTTGGGAGTTGAAAAGATATGAGATCTCCCCTTAACAAGCTTTGCAATAGACTTGTCCTTAACTAATTCCACCTTAGTCTTTGACTTCCTTTTGTTGGAGTACCTGTTTTTCTTAAACCTATGACAATAAACATTAGAATTCCAAGGTCTAGAAAACGCACAAGAAGGAACATAAGAATCAACATGATCATAATTATAAGGAACACGGGAATAACATTTAACATGTTGATTAAAATCCCAACAAAAGATATCCAAATGACCATCTCTACCACAATAAGAACAATGAAAAACAGTAGACTTACTCAAAGAATTCTTATAAGGAGATGTGGTAGTAGAAGATGAAACATGTATGTCACCATTGTATTTGTGACATGGTGCCTTAACAAAATATGTACCTCCACTATGAGAACAAGATGTCTTACCAGCAAAAACACCCGTACCATTAGCCTTAAACTTAAACTTTTTGTCAGAAACATGCTGAAAAGTATTAGTATTAAGTCTAGTCTCAATAGGTGGGGTAGGCAAAAGGGCAGGCAAACTAGATTTTACAGAAGTAGACACACTAGATGAACTAGTAGAACTAGCAATAGGAGAGTCAAATCTAGTTTTGTCAAAAACCTGCAATTGGAGTTGAGTAGACGTTAAATCGTTCTTTGTTACCTCATACTCGACCAATAGAGATTTGTATTTCTCATCGACCTCCTGATTGGCCTTCTCTAAAGCTGCAATTCTACATAACAAGTCAAGTTTTTCTTTTTCAAATAATTGAGAAATAGAAATTGCACCATCTGCAGCAGAAAGAATTTGTTTTTCAAGAGTTTCGATTTTATCCTGCAAAGTAAGATTAGCCTTATCTAATTTTTTAATTTTGGATTCATAAACTTCCCCTTGAAGCATATAGTCTTCTGCACAATGTCTGAGTCGTTGTTCTAGAGAATCAACCTTATTCTGCAAAACACCATTATCTTCAAAACAAAAATTATCAGAAATAGTAGACAAATTACAATTAGCTTTATTAAACTTTTCCTGCAAATCAATATTAGCTTTTTGTAATCTGTCACATTCTTTTGCAGAAAGTTTGTAAAGAAGAGCCCAATCACTATTGCTAACAACATACAAATTATCATCCTTTTCAAAATCAGATTTTGGTTTTGTAGATTTAGACGATTTAGCAATAAAATTATTATAACCAGACTCGTGAACCATTATTGCACTCTTAGGATCTACGCGTGAGCCATTACGCTCCATAACAAGCGCCCTGCTCTGATACCAATTGAGAACCCAATATATGTGCAATATAACAATAGTAAAGTAAACAATAAAGCAATAAACAAGTAAAGAACACACGATATTTTTAACGTGGTAAAACCCAATATGGGAAACGTCCACGGTTGTCCTCGCGACAACAAATAAATCCACTAGATGAAAAGAGATGTACAAACCTATCAACTACCTGCAATCACTGCGAGTTGACACTACTGGTTATCTCTAACACCTTGACTTCACCGGAGCACCTTGATGTACGCACAAGACACTCGACTTCTTGATGAACACACAAGAAGACTCGAAGCCGATCTATGAAGCAAGCTTACACCAGAGTTCCTTGATGAACACACAAGGATACTCGACTTCTTGATGAACACACAAGAAGACTCGAAGCTAAATCACTATTCAATAATTAAGAAGAAGATGAATGGGGAACAAAGAAGAAGAAGATGAATGGAGAAGAAGAAGATGAGTTCAATCACCAAAACAACTTAAACCAAAACCTCAACAAACTCCAAGAATAAGACTTCAATTGGACGGCCAAAGAACTCCATTGTTCTTTGGAAGAGAAACCCTATTTATACTTAGGGTTGGAATACACAGGAAATGGGCCTGATTGGACGAAATCCATATTGGACGTACGTACGTCGAAACACCGTTCGTACGTCCCCATACGATAAACGCTTGCTGACTGCTTGGACGTACGAACGCCCTAACTAGGTACGTACGTCCTGACCAAAACATGTTTTCTGCCTAACATGACGTACGTACGCCCTAACTAGGTACGTACGTCCTAAACCCAAAACTTACTTTTGACACAAGGACGCGAGGACACAGACTCGGGACGATGTGCCTACAACTTGGTTTTCCTAACAATGAACTCAAGGCGAGATAACCATGGACGACCAATGTCACAAAATTAATGTCAAACAAACTTAGTGCCGGTTTCACACTTATGGTCGTTCAATATCTAGTTACAAAGAACAAAGAGACTATACTACTATCTTAATTAAACTTGTTAAAGTTTACAACAGTATCTACAATCACAATAGTTATAATGTGATTTTCTATGGTCTTGAAACTTAATCATTATGACTAATCGGTTTATTGAGCTCATTTCTATGAATGATGTTGGATGTTGAACTGGCGTGCCAGGTTCAGTCCAGGGAAAGCTTACCTCGGAGGCAAAGACAATATCTTCTTGGTGCAAAGAGACAGTTGTTGTTGGACTTTGAGGAGAACTTGCATCATAGCCAGCATTAATACTTTCTTTTGTTCCTGTTGTCCTGCAACCAAAGGGACACATCTTCTTTGATCCATGGGTAGAGATCTGTTTCTCAGTAATGAATTGTTTTGCGAGAGAAGAAAGTTTTTGGGAGATAGAGCCTTCCGAAGTTAGAATGTTCCTTTTGAGAAACTACAAATAGTGCTAATCTAACAGTTCAATATTCAAACAACTTAAACGATATGCAGAAAGTAAATAACACACAGAAATTTTTAACGTGGTAAAACCCAATATGGGAAACGTCCACGGTTGTCCTCTCGACAACAAATAATCCACTAGATGAAAAGAGATGTACAAACCTATCAACTACTTGCACTCACTGCGAGTTGATACTCCTGGTTATCTCTAACACCTTGACTTCACCAGAGCACCTTGATGTACGCACAAGACACTCGACTTCTTGATGAACACACAAGAAGACTCGAAGCCGATCTATGTAACAAGCTTACACCAGAGTTCCTTGATGAACACACAAGGATACTCGACTTCTTGATGAACACACAAGAAGACTCGAAGCTAAATCCATATAAACAATAATGAAGAAGAAGATGAATGGGGAAGAAGAAGATGAGTTCAATCACCAAAACCACCTAAACCAAAACCTAAACAAACTCCAAGAAACAAGAGGTGAATTGGACGGCCAAAGAACTAACCTGTTCATTGGAGAAGTAAACCTATTTATACCTCGGGTTGGAATACACAGGAAATGGGCCTGATTGGACGAAATCCATATTGGACGTACGTACGTCGACATAACGTTCGTACGTCTTCACACGATAAACGCTTGCTGCCTGCTTGGACGTACGAACGCCCTAACTAGGTACGTACGTCCTGACCAAAACATGTTTGCTGCCTAACATAACGTACGTACGCCCTAACTAGGTACGTACGTCCTAAACCCAAAACTTACTTTTGACACAAGGACGCAGACTCGGGACGATGTGCGTACAACTTGGTTTTCCTAACAATGAACTCAAGGCGAGATAACCAAGAACACTTTGTCACAAAATTGATGTCAAACCACTTCGTGCCGGTTTCAATCTCCGCCTTTGACATTGATTTTGTGACAAAAACCTATGACTCTAATATCACTTATAAAACGTGCTTACAAACCCAAACCATGGCATTTATAAAACATGCCTACAAAATCACTCAAGGTAGAACACATACCAAGTCACCAATTCTTGTTATCCATCTTGAGCAAGACACTTTAACTATCAGAGACCGAACGGAAGCAACAAGAAATTCTGAAACAATCAAAGAGCCAACGGAAGTTCCTCGAACAACTCCCCCACACTTCATGAGCTCCAAGGTTTAATACTCGAGCTTACCCAAAACTGTACATACACTTTGTGATCATCATCACTTTCACTCCATCATATATGTTCACTCCCCCATACATGTAGTATACTTGAAACATGACCCAAAACTGTACAACCTCTAAACATCAACACGTTCACTCCCCCATACGTGTAGCATACCTGAAACATGACCCAAAAATACACTAACAAAGGAAGAAACGAGTGTTAGTATTAGAGTCATAAATCTCCCCCATTTTGTCACAAATGAAGCAAGGTAACAAAAGAAAGAGAAAAGAAAGAAAAAAAAAAAAAAAAAAAAAAAATACCAAACCATAACAAATAAGATTAAAGAAGAAAAGAAAGGGAACAATCATGTTAACAACAAAAAGGATATGCAACGGAAGCCATAACATAAACACTTGTTAACACGATGTCAATACAAAGAATTCTCTCCCTAAACAAAAGCGTCACCTAAATGCAATGCATATGAGAAAGATGCACCTAGAACAAACAAACCAAATAAGGGTATTTGAAACACACAAAGAACCAAAACGAGATAAGAAGGAGATAGTGAAAAGACACTGAATACTTATATAGGTAACAGAGGGAAGAAAAGAAAACATAACATGAATCCCTGATAGAAACCAAGAGAAACCTATACATAGAAGAAAGAGTCAGGACACCAACAATCAGAACAAATGATTCACTAGAATATCACTTTAAACAACCGACCATAACCACCTGAGATAGATTCCAGAGAATCGACTTCATAGTAGCAAGATATCTAGAGAAAAAGAGCAAACAAACAAAAAGGAAGAAATATCATACCTGATGAAATTGGGAAGGTACAATAATGACCAAGAACCAAATAGTCAAACCTGTGAGAAATGTGCAAGAAAAGAATATGCAAAAAGAGAAAGAAAAAGAGATAAACAATAGTTAGTAGGAGATATGAAAGAGAATAGGGAAACCATGCATATTAGACACATCCAACAATATCCCATGACAAAACTACAGGAATATGAGTATCTGCAGGAAGAGATACGTAAAGTATAAGAAAATCCATTGAGAATCCATGGAGAAATCCAATCTGTACATGTTCCTGAAACAACTCATCCAACCACAAAAAGAGAATTAGAGAATCTTATAAACAAGGAGAAGAAAATATTATCCCAAACACAATGGAATAGAGACATAAAAGGAATAAACTTGTAAGCCCACCCTAGTGAAACCCAAAAATTAGTTCAACATATGCCAAACAAGATAAGCAATCATCAAGCTCATAAAAAAAATGCTTTAACTGAAGAATGAGCAAGGATTATCGATGCCACCAAGTCACAAAACAACAATCCAACTTCAGAGCAATTTCCTGCCAGAACACCAAGACTCCGATGACATGCCATACATTGTCAGAAAGATTAGAGAGTCAATAGAAGAGAATTGCTAACAATAGATGACCAAACTGAGCATATGCATCCCAAAGTAGAACAGTGGTAGCCCAAAACCATTGCATGAGGATTATTGCAGAAGACTACCAAGAACACATCTAATCAAACCTATTGCAGGAAAAAAATAGGATCAACCAGGCACAAGAAGCAACAATAAGAGGATAGGCAAGTCTCATAAGCATTTAATCAAACACCAGCTAGCCAACAAGGTAATTCAAGAATATTAGCCCAACATAGAAAAGTATGATGAGAACCTATGAGAAAACATGAATCAATATAAATCATGACAAATTAATACACCAATAACATGATTTCATCACCAAAATTTGCTTATGCATACCTTGTAGCCTTCTTAAAACAAATTGAGAACTATTACCTTGAGAAATCACATCAAACACATGTGATCTAATGACAAAAATAGAAAGCATGAAATGTAAAACCAAATAATACTAACAATCTGACCTTAGTATGTCAATGAAACACCGACTGAAAAGAATTACCAAGGAATAGAACCAAAATAGAGTAAGTCATAAACACTTTCAGCAAGAACATCTACAAGAATCCAAAGGAATGGCGCCTCTACTCCTTTAAGCACGAGGAGGACGTGTGCCCGATGACGAAGCACCCTTGGAACCGGGTGTTTCTTTGGTGGGAGTAGTCCGAGCGCGCTTAGGAGGCATGTCCTGCATAAACACAACATTAACCAAACTAACAAATGTAAGAGAAATGGCGAACCTAGCACAAGGAATGTGAGAATACCCATGTAGACATTTTATCGAACACATGGTGTGCAGAATCATGAAGTGTGCACACGATAACAACCAAACAATGAGAATCGCACTAAACTTGTTAGACTAGGATAATGAAGAACCAAACACAAACAATAGCAAATAGAGGCTGCACCATATCTAAGAATCAATTTTAACGACAAAACTAACAACCCATATCCAACCATGTGAAGACTAACCTTAAGGACTAACTTTAATAGCAGAGAAACAAACCTAATAACTAACAACACAAACCATAATAAGAAGATAAAAGGAAAATAACCGATGTACCAAAGAAGTGAAGAGGAACACATCATGAACTTCCAAAAACAGTAGCCAATCCCAATCCGTACAAAAATAAGAGGCAATATGTTGGGATAAACAAAATATTGAACAATTAAGAGAATTGAAATGCATCATAAACTAAACCTCGGTGTGTAGATGCAATGCAATGCATAAAGAGAGATAAAGTTCACCACTAGAACACACCCTTGAGGACCTAGAATATAGAACCATCAACAAGAGACATACGATTAGTAAGTGAGCATAGAAGAAACAAACTTCAACCCCCTTTGAAACAAACGTTATGAGTAGAAGGAAAACGAATATAAATATATAAATATGATCTTTCAAATGAAAACCAAGACATTAAAAGGCAAAGGAATATAACTTTGTATGCCTTACATAAAAAACAATGAATATGCGCTTGGATTTTTATTTTGCCGCATGTGGTGGAGTTTAGTCTACAGATTTTCAACTGACTTTGCATGCCATGTCATCTTCTCTGCAATCCAAGGCACACTATACATTTTCTGCAACCTTTCAACTAATGGAAAATGTCTTAGTTTCTTCCATGGTAAAGGTTTCGACTTCGGCTTAGACTCGTCCATCAGCTTCCATCTACTTACGAAACAATTAGGGCAGCTCTACTCATCTTTATATTCTTCCCAATATAAAATGCAATTATTCTTACACGCATGGATAATCTCACATTTCATATGTAAGGAATTGATCATTTTTTTGGCACTTGAGGTTTTCAAGGGGAGTGTATTTTCACCTGGCAGAATCTTTTTAATTGTTTCTAACAATTCGTCAAAACTGTTATTGGACCACTTATGCCTTGATTTCATGCTCAACAACTCAATTGTTACCGACAATTTTGTATATTCATTCGAACACGAAGGATATAAGGGTTCTAATGCATCCTCCATCAATGTCTTGTATTTAATATCATCTTTGGAACTGTTTGGAACTGGAGCTTGATCTTCATAATGAACTTCGTCCAAACATGCATCTAAGTCATGAGGGCGAACACGTCCTAATGCCTCATTTACCATCTTCCATTCTTGAGAATGTATTTCCATGATCTGTACTAGTTGATGTACTAGGACCTCGTACATCGACATGAACTCTGGAAAGTGTCTCTCCATGGTAAACCCATGATGTATAAGACTTGTCTATACCATTACAAATCACATGCTCAAAAACATCAACAGTTGTACTCTTTTGTAGATTACGACACTTTATACAAAGACAACAATACCAATCATAATCTTTTCCTAAACTATTTTGTATGAACTTGATGAATGATTTAGCACCAAATATGTATTCTTCGGATAGTGGTAATGCTTTAATCCATGCCTTGCTTGGGACTGACAAAGTCATCTTCTACAAATAAATATTTAGTTATATACAATAAGCCTATAATATTTTAGTAATAGGAATGTATCTTACTAGTTAAACTCAATGCCTAAATATAAAATTATAAGAATGTAATCAGGATGTGGACACAACATAATATAGCATCAAGGCTAAGAAAATCAAATAATGTAAACTCGAACATTAACCATGCTTTTTAGTTGATTATTGTTTGTATTCCTATTACTTAACCACTTTAATAAGAATAACATAATGTCAGAATTGTAGTTTAGTTTGATTAAAAAAAAATATACATCTCCTTTAGATATGAAAAAATCTGGAAGTTTATAACCATTGGAAATATGAATATGAGGATAAATACATACTTAAAAAAAGGGACATAAAATAAACATATACAAAACAAATTATAATTTCATTTTATACATGATTAAGTTTGAAGGAGTTAAAAGTTATAAATCAAGATAAAGCTCAAAAGAATTTCATTTTCAATATCCACATCTAAACCATTATTGTTAGCAAAACTATTTAACTTTAGTTTTTTATCCACATAAACTGAATTCTTATCTACATCCTTAAAAGTGTTCATGATGAATTAGATTATTTTTACCAAAGATGACATATTTCTTCTCAATATGGCAAACTAGAAGAGTTGTACTCCCTCTGTCCCCAAATTATAAGTACCTTATTCCATTTTAGATTGTCCCAAAATATATGTCGCTTTTGACTTTTCAACACACATTAATTAAGTTAAATGGTTCATTTCTCTATACTACCCTTGCTTTGAGATTAGAGTAATTATTATAATAAAAGTTAGACATTGTAATTAGTATTAAATAAGGGTAAATTAGAAAATAGAGTTAGTAGACAAACAATAAATGATGTTTTCTTAATAAATAGAATATTCCAAAAGGTACTTATAATTTGGGACGGAGAGAGTATATATAATATAAAAACTAAAAGAAGAAGCTCATGGTAAACGATATGATGATGAAGACCAACATGTCAAATAAAAAGACATCTCCAATTATCATACAAAATCACACATATTATTAGCAGTAAACAATTTAGAAAAATCACACCAATTAATTATATTATTAGCAGCCAATCAATAGTGAGTCACACCTACAAGTTAAAAAACCTCATACATGGCAAGATGAACACCAATATGCAAAATATATTTCACATGGCATAGCTAATTGGAAAGACAAACATTCACACATATCAAAGTTATATCTTAGCACCTTAACAGGCTAAATTCACTATCAAAAAGATTATTACAGTACAAACCAATTTGTCTTTCATCAGCAATTTTACAAGAGATCCTTGTATTTTCAGCATAAAGCTCTTACCTTTAACAATGGTTTCAAAATCAAGCCAGCAAATAACAACTCAAGACACAAAATCCGAAATTTATATATAGATCCAATTAGAAAACTCCTAATAATATGACAAACAAATGAAAACTGTGATTTCTTTGTAAAAGATTCAATCTTGTTCAAACCAACTGAAGCAATCTGGAAAAAAAAAAAATTCCAAATGAAGGAAGTGATTCTAGATAGTTTTGAGCTTGATTAATTCAGAAGTACAAATCAGCCCCAATATTAGAAGATTCATACCTAACCGTACAATCAAAAAGAAAAATGGGTACTTTAGAAAGATAAACCTTTGAGGTAGCCAAAGACTTCTCAAATTCTTCTTCTCTCTGAGTTGTATTTTAGAAATAGTTTGGAATTATGGGTTTCGTCTCACCTTGAATATAGAAACAAGAAATAAACAACTTAAACACATGAACCCTTATCACCATTAGAAGAGAAGAGAAGAGAAGAGAGATTGAAATATTGAGAGAGAAAGACAAACCTTTGAGGTAAATACTTCCTCAAATTCTTCTTCTTTCTGTGTTATTTTCTAGAAATCGTTTGAAATAAAAACCAGAATGCTAACTATTTCACCATTAGATAGAAGGGATAGAGAGATTGAAAGAGTAAAGCAAGTGACCAGATACCATTCAAGCAAAACCTAAAGTGGCAGGGTTCTTCTACTGAGGAAATACATAAGAAAAAAAATAAGAAATTTTGGGGGAAGTATTTTAGGGATTTGGGGGAAAACAACAGATTTTTCGGTGAAATGTTTGATTCTCCCGCTGATAAGGAGTGTGAAAAAAAAATTCCCGCTGAAGGAAAAAAACTAAAGTATAAAATATGATTTAAAGAATTTTGACTGTTTAAGACCGTATTTTATGTAAAAAGGCTGTCAATAATTTTCCTACGGTTTATAGCCGTCGATTTTCATCAGGCCCAGGTGTCAAAAAATACAGTTTTTGACATAGTGATCTAGCTTCAAAGGGACAACCGAATCTCGCATGACTCGACGATAGCACAGTGAGATTAAACATCTCTTATCCATTCCTAGGATGATGAGACCAGTGTTGCCTGCATTGATGGACTAGGATAAGCTTTTGCTTTTAATGATTCTCATAGCTTGTCAAACAAGTGGAGTATAGCAGGATACTCTTCATGGGCAATCACCTTATGAGTGGGAAAAATGGGCCATTTTCTATGAGAATGTTGAAGATTGCATTCTTTAAGAGCACTCATGAATACCAGGAAGTTCAAGGCCACAATGAACACAACCATAGAACCAAGTTCTTTGAAGAAGGGGAACTATGTGGTAGCCATCGTCTCGGTTTACACAAACAGCTGAACAGTTCAAGACATCATGTTCACTGATTAGCCAGTAAATCCGATGGTTATCCACTAGGGTAGGTTCAAGGCTGAAAAATTGCTACCTATACCGATATAGCTACTTTCCGCTTGTACTCTCTCAGTTGCATTGTTTTTGCATAAATCCGTAATTTTCATTCATGTGGGGGATTGTTGGAAACTATTTCAGCAGATTCTGTCAGAAATCTGACAGTTTCATTGTCTGATTAACATTCAGTGATTAACAGTAATATATCGGTGAATACTTTTAATTTATTCGTGTCTGATTAGCATCTGAGTTTTAAATAATTAATTTTATTAAATATTATAAATTACACTAATTTATTAAATCGTATAAAATAATTATTTCTTAAGTAAATTCATTATTCTCATTGTATTTTGTTAATTTAATTATTTTTTAATTATTGAACCTTTTGCTCATAAATAAAAATTCAGCCTATAAATAAAAATATGTTAAATTATAATAAACCCATTATTTAAAGGGTATTGTGTAAATTTACCAAAAAATCGTGACTAAAAGGCTATTTCAGTCAAAAATAGGTGAAAAAATTTTAAAGATCAATTCTTATTAATCGGGACTTACCCCTGAATTTTAATCAGGTTTATGATAGTGTAATATAGATACAGTCTTTTTTTCTTTTTTTTTTTAAAGAAAATCCGTTGCATTACTACAGGGAGAATTCAGCTAATTAACATTGCATTTGCAGAGAACACCCAGAAGTAGCTAGATCAGGGATTGGTGCAGGATTCAAAGCTATAATAACCAGATTAATTCTGTTGATTTTATTTTGTTGTTGTTGTTTGTTGCAGAAGGCCTGATTGTGTTTCATGCGGAATATTTAAAAGAGCTTGCACTTTCCAGTAATGGAGAATTTCAATGAAAACGAACTCAAGATCCCCATGATCCCTTTATTCCTCTCAGGAATATATAATTATGGTGGGCTACTCTCTTACTGGGTATGGCATATTATATCACCATCACCAACATGTGCTACAACACATTTGAGTGTAGTATGGAATTATGGATCAATGTTTAAGTTCAGCAGAATTTTAGTTGAGGTATATACGAAGCATTATCATCGAGTCATATTTTAGCAACCTATGTTTACCTATACATCATAGTTTCACTTTCATATAAGTAGCTAGCTAGCTAGGGAGAACATGCACCCAATCCAGTGCAATATATGTCCAGCCCCAAGTAAACCCCCTAAAATGTAAGATAAAGATAAAGAAAACCTTTCAAATAATTAATATAAAGAAAACCCCTAAAAATGAATAAAAAAAATTAAAGTAAAACATTTTGCTTTTTTGTTTTTCCCATCACGAACATAAAACATGCACTAAAAAAAACTTAAGTTATACTGTATATGCATTATGCAGACATGCACTTAGACCCTTGGAGAGCAGACATGAGTAATTAAGCTTATAGTGCAAGAGAGCATATATCGAAGATGACATTAAGCATTAGTTGATCGAGCACTTGAGGTTGACAGAATGTCAACTTACAGTACCTAATCCTTTTTATCTTGTACAGGAAAAGGATTATATGTGCTTGCTATGTAGAATTTGAAGTTATGCTTAGAATACAGTAAGCAAGATTTATTCTACTACAAAAAGAGGCTGCACAGTGATGAATCCAACAAAAAGTGATGGGAATTGAGATCGAAGATGTGTTAATAATATACTCCAATTGATTCTTGGTAGTGGGTTTGGTTTTAAATTCTGTTTTCACTTTTAAATAAAATCTTACTGTATTCTGGAATTTAAATAGTAGCTTATATACCGCAAGAATCTCAGTTCATGAGTTTGCACTATGCATATTTTATTGGAACCATGATGCAGGTAGGTGGTAGGGTGCATTTTGATCGATCGAATATGTAATCTTAAAAGTGACTGCATATCACCATCTTCTAAGATCGAGTATTACGTCTGAAGCTAAGCTAGGCGCTCTAATTCATTTATTTTTAGTTTAATCTTGCTAGAAACTCGTTCCAAGTCCAACCACAAACGTTTGTTTGGGCCCAAGCTAACGTTTGCTTGGCCCAAGGACACGGGTTTGTGTTTGGGTATCATGCAGTCCATTTATACGTTTAGCTTTTCAAATGCAGGACAAGCCATGTATTAATCGTTCCATCATTTTTTATAATACCAGAACTGCCCTCCCTTCTTGTTGATATGTAACACCCATGAGTTGGTGTTAGTCCCACATTACCAAGGAAGTGGTTGTGTTGGTAGTATATTGAGCTTAACCATACTCTAACTAATATCAAGGCCTTTTGGGGTGAACCACATGGGTGGGCCCTGATCCAAAACCCTCTACTGCTGGATATCCGCAGTGACTAAAGGGGGACAATATTGACATTAGCAAGCAGTATGGTGTTCGACGCACTGGGATGAGCGAGGACGAAATCTCGGGGCGTTACAGTTGGTATCAGAGCCGACGACGGGTCGCCTGTTGCAGGTGGGAAGTACGCTAGAAAGGCCCAGGGAGCGTCAGGTACTTGTCTCACTTGGCAGGGAACGTCGAAGATTTTGGGACTGTACTGAGTGTACTGCAGAGCCGAGGACGGCTCTATTTCTAAGGTGGTGAGATTGTAACACCCATGAGTTGGTGTTAGTCCCACATTACCAAGGAAGTGGTTGTGTTGGTAGTATATTGAGCTTAACCATACTCTAACTAATGTCAAGGCCTTTTGGGGTGAACCACATGGGTGGGCCCTGATCCAAAACCATCTACTGCTGGATATCCACAGTGACTAAAGGGGGACAATATTGACATTAGCGAGCAGTATGGTGCTCGACGCACTGAGATAAGTGAGGACGAAATCTCGGGGCGTTACATGATATGTGTAGTTTAGTTTTCAATTTTTAAAATTTAGGTTTGAATCTCAGATCTGGTTTTTTGAAGGATTGAAGAACGAAATTTGAAGAACTTTGTTTTTTTTTTTAAAGATCTTTGCTTCTCAATAATCAACAAGATGTAGAATCTTTAATAATCTCCATCAAATTATTAATCAAGGACAAAAGAGTTTTGATTTCGATTTGTCGAATCGATTTTACAAGATCTTCATCATTAGGTTTTGAAAGAAGTTTGTGTGTTCTCTTCATCAACTGATTAGTTTTTAGAACAAATCAAATCAAAAGTAAGGATTTTTTATTTCTTAATTCGATTTAACAAATCGATTCTTCATTCGATTTTGAAAGAACTTTGTTTGTTCACCTCATCAATTGTTTTGGCAATTCGAGATTTCAAATGGAGATGGTGATGATTGATTGCACAGGTGTGTTTTAGTTTATTTATTAATTAGATTTTGTTTTGATTTTGGTTGTGTTTTTGTTTGATAATCACAATTTGTCCTTGAATTTCAATATTCAATTTTTTTTTATGTTGAACTAGTCGTCATTCAACAATTTTTATGTGTTTAGAGTATTTTTTGTTGCTCAGCTATGTGTTTTAACTTTTAAGCATTCGGGGTTGATTAACAGTATTAATCAACTCCTTGTTTTCATTATTTTTGTTGGTGAATGTGTTAATTAACTATATTAATGTGAATGTATTAATGTGCTAATTACATGATTTTATTTTATACAGATATGGAATCATATGAAGGTGTTGTTTCAAATGATGTTCCTATTGATGGTGTTGTTTCATATGATGTTGTTAAGTGGATGATCTATACAGAGTCGTATAGTAAAGAAGGTGGTCGTATGTGGTTGAAAGAAATGGGGAAAAAACATACTTGTGGCAATGTTTTTAATCTTGGTCATCACAATAGAATGACTTGCCCATATTTGAACAACAATTAAATTCAAGTTGTATTTGATGTTTTGTTTTTTTGTTTTTTCGATTAAAACTTGTGGTGACAATATAATTCAATTTTAGTTTTCTTTTATTTCTTCCACTTGTGGTGACGATATAATTCAGTTCAGTTTATGAGAAGGATAAACATCCACTAATAACTGATTAATGTGTTAATCAACTTTCTTTTATTCGGGAAAGCTTACTGACAAGTTGATTAATATCTTAATCAGGGAGGGAAAGGTTGATTAATGTATTAATCAACTTTCATGTATTCAGGAAGTGTACTGACAAGTTGATCAATATATTAATCAACTAGGGGAATGTTGATTAATGTATTAATCAACTCTGGCATGTTTCTAGGGTTTTAAATATTTTAGTGTTTTTTAATATAGGGTTTAGATTTAGGGTTTTATATTTAGGGTTTAGGGTTTTAGAATGACAACATTTCCACTTGGGTTTATCATTTCCAATAGTTTAGGGTTTTTAGAATGACAACATTAAAGTGTACTTAAGACAACATTTTTACTAGGGTTTACCATTCTCATTGGTTTAGGGTTTTAGAATATGGTTTAGGGTGTCTTTAAGACATCATTCCATTAGGGTTCACCATTCCCATTGGTTTAGGGTTTTAGAATAGGGTTTAGGATGTCTTTAAGACCATTCCCACTAGGGTTCACCATTCCCATTGATTTTGGGTTTTAGCATGACAACATTAATTCTAAGATCGCATTCCAATAGGGTTCACCATTACCATTGGTTTAGGGGTTTAAAATGACAACATTAAGTCTTTAAGACCCCATTCTACTAGGGTTCACCATTGCCATTGGTTTAGGGTTTTAGAATAGGGTTTAGGGTGTCTTTAAGACAACATTCCCACTAGGGTTCACCACTCCCATTTGTTTAGGGTTTTAAAATGATCGACAACATTCCCACTAGGGTTTACCACTTCCATTCGTTTAGGGTTTTCAAATGACAACATTCCCACTAGGGTTTTGCATTTTATGGTTTTGGTTTTACATTTAAGGTTTAGGACTTTATGGTTTTACATTTAGGGTTTTAGAGTTATAGGGTTAGGTTTTAAAGGTTTAAAAATTAGATGATTAATGTATTAATCAACTCGAGCTTTGTTGATCAATGTAGTAATCAGCTGAACAGAATGTAAAATATAATAATTAATTTATTAATTAACTAATGCAGAGTTAAAATGTATAGTTATAGAAGAGCTAATTAATGTATTAATCAAATCATGCAGAGTTAAAAAAAGTTAATTAGTTTATATATATTAATCAACTAATGCAGATTTGATTAACAAATTAATCAACATATGAAATTTTTAGATCAATTATCATTTAAACACCATAATAGTAGCAAATAACAATACCATGATATATCAACAAAATTATTGTTTACAAGGATTCAACAAAATTATTGTTTACAAGGATTCTGTAAAGAATCAACACTTAATTGTTATCAACAAAAAAAAAATGTGTTTATCAACACCACAAACAATATTTGACAAACACCCACACAAATGTATTTATAGAAATTTTTGTTTTTCAACAACAAAAACCAATAATGGATAAAACTATTCTTCTTTTCTTGAGCTGCTTCCTTTTCCTTCTGCATCAGCCTTTACAAACAGTTGTTGGTGGTTCCACACTTCCTTGTTAAAACTAATTCCTGGTTCACTCAAAAACTCATATGCTATGTTCGCCCTCATGATTTGCATCATTCCTTCTGAATAGTCATTAATTGAAATTGCTTGTCCAGAAAAAACATGGTCCATGGATTTGCATACAAACAATGCACAATCCAGCTTAAAAATATAATTTACAGAATAATCAAATTGTATTTATGATAATAAAACTTAACAATTCAAGTTTAGGAAGCTTACGAAGAGCCTTGGTGCGGAACATCCGTGTTTCTTCGATATATATAGGTCCCTTTTTCAAATTGAACATCCCCACGCTTGATTAGCTTCTTGTTCAGCAATAGAGTGACATAATCGGCCTGTTTCAAATGTAAAAAGTTTGGTAAAATATTGAATAATTATAGTTGATTAATACATTAATCGACTATTACCTGACTTTATCAGTATAACAATCTAGTAAAGTTTTAGTTAATTAATGTATTAATCATTTAAATAGAAATGATAAAATATATTAATCAAGTAAAGATTCTTATGATTAATGTACCAATAACAGATAGTATGATATAAATTGCTTACACCAGTTTGATAGTTTATTTAATGTTTTAATCAATTACAATTTAACATCAAAGATAATTTATAATTTACATAAAAAAAACCAAGTAATTGTGAAGTAAAATTAAGCAAGAACATGTTGATTATATATACTAATCAACTAAAACTGAAATAGAATTTAACATCAAAGACAATTTACATAAAAAATTAGAAATTATGAATTAATTAACCAAAAACATATGATGTAGAAGTTATTCAAGAAAAAAATTTACATTAAAATTATAAATTGTAAAACCTAACTTACCTCAAAATAAGAAATTTTTTCTTCAAAATCAGAAGTTTCTTGTTCTTGTGTTGTATTATCATCCTTCCGTTTTCTCTTTGTTCCGAGATGATTTCTACTTCTTCAAACTTTTTTTTTTTTTGCCATTGTAGATCTAGGTGTTTTGGCTTTCAAAAACTTAAATTTTTGTTTGATTTTGGAGAGAATTAGACTTTTAATCAAGAAAATCCTAAGAAATTGAAGAAAATCCTAAGAAATCAAGTCGTAATCGTTGTTTTTGTAGTAGAGATGAGATAGAGAGAGAAGAGAAGAGATGAAAGAAATTAGGGTTTTGTTTGAAAATTAAAAAAAAAAAAAAAAAACAAAAAAAAACCCGTCCCACGTTGTTAGATTTTTTATGGTTATTAAAACACCAGCAGGGGTATATGCGTCATTATATAGGCTTGTCCTTCTGCCTACTGAAATGTTGCTGGTGTCCTTGGGCCTAATAAAACCTTATATTTTGTCCTTGGCCCCAAAACACTGTTAATCTTGATAACTATTGGAAATTAAAATTCTAAAACATTTATAGTAAACCCCTACTCAATTCAGGAAAATACTTTGAAGGAACCTACTTCCATCCAAGAATTGATAGAACCTTCTTGAGTATTTGACATGCGTCCATGCATTAAATGAGTTTTTTGGGATAGAAAAAACATATTAAATGAGTTGTTTTCCAACTACTTCAATTTAATAAACAAATTTGTAAACCCAATGCTCTTTTTCCCTCCAAAATACTCATCTATAATTTTTTTTCTCTCTAAAAGCATATAGTTTCTTTTGAAAATTTTATACTTCTCTTTCATGTTAAATTCTTTTTTTTTTTTTTAATTTTGATTTTCGGGTTTTAAGGAATCAAGATGAATGAAATACTATTAACTTAATAATAATAAAAAAAAAACACAAAACTAAATACTTGAGAAATTAAAATAATTTAATGAATTGTTTATCTATTAAATATATTTTATTTTTTATTTTTATAATTTGAATTGAAGATAAATTTTGGGTGTTTGATCGATTGTTGATTGTTCAAAGAATTTACTAGTATTTTTCTTACTAAGTTTAAAAATTTGATTGAGAAAAGTGTATTAATTTGAAGATTAGAGTGTTTGTTTTATTATTTTTATTTATTTTTGTCTTAAATTTGTGGATTCTATATCAGTTAATATGTGTGTTATGTATTAATTATTAAAAGTTCAAAAGTATATGGTGAAAAAGGGGTTCTATCAATTCGTTGATGGAGGTGGGTTCCTTCAAAGTAATGCTCCTCAATTCATAATTGGTATTAGGAGTGATCATGAACACGGAACACAAACTCTGTTTTTATTTGACTATTGGTATCCAGCTAGAAATTAAAGACCACTTGTGTAATTGTGTTGTCTATTGCCCAAACTTGTCATTGTGTGATCCACAACACTCAAACATATGCTACATTATCCCATGAAAACTGTGGTAACTAAACTTTCTTAGTTTGAATGGTAAATGATGGGGTTAGTAAGAATTGGATTTCTAAAATAAAAAATAAGGATAACGATTGGGTAGATAGTAGAGTTAAGATTGGTAAGGTCTTTAATGAGTATTTTGCTGATATTTTTTCTACAAGTCTACCTGTAGTCAATCAGGATGTCCTTAATCTTTTTCAACCAATTTTGACTCAGGAGGATAATGATTTTCTAATTAGTATTCCTTCACCATCTGAAGTATCTGAAGTATGGGATACTGTTAAAAAAATGGGTAGTTTGAAGTCACCTGGTCCAGATGGTTTCCAGGGTTTATTTTATAAGAAGAGTTGGGAATGGGTTGGCCCAGCTGTGATTAAAGTTGTGCAAGAGTTATTTTCAAATGGATGGTTGTCTTCTTCTTTAAATGAAACTTTCATCACTTTGATCCCAAAAGTCCAGAGTCCTGAAACTCCAAGCCAGTTTAGGCCTATAAGTTTATGTAATTTTTCTTATAAAATTATTTCAAAAATTATGGCTAATAGACTTAAAACTTTTCTGGATTCGATTATATCCCCTTATCAGAGTGCATTTGTCAAGGGTAGGGCTATTGGAGATAATACTTCCATGGTGCATGAAATGTTTTACAGGATGAAAAAAATGAAAAAAGGTAAAACTGGTTGGATGGCTGTGAAACTTGATATGGATAAGGCCTATGAGCGAGTTGAATGGGGATGTTTAGCCAATATTTTTAGACAGTTGGGTTTTTCTGAACATTGGGTTAATCTGGTTAATCAATGTTTAAGTACTGTTAAATTTCAGGTTCTGTTGAATGGTGCACCAATTGAAGAAATTGTTCCTAGTAGGGGTATAAGGCAGGGTGACCCTCTGTCACCCTATCTTTTTATTATCCTCTCGGAAGCTCTCTCTAGAATGATCTCAAAAGCTGAAGAAGTGGATCAGGTGCATGGTTTTAAGCCTAAAAGGGGTGCTCTTGGAATTTCACATTTGCTCTATGCGGACGATTTGATCTTGTTCTGTCGGGCGGAGAAACAAGAGGTAACAAATTTATTAAATGTTGTTAATGAGTACTGTCAGGTTACAGGACAGTTAGTTAATTTCGATAAATCTGCTGCTTTTTTTAGTTCAAATGTCCCTAGTAATCGTCAGATAGAACTAAGGAATATATGGGGAGTAAAGAAATTCAGGGAAAATGATAAATATTTGGGAGTCCCTGTTCTTTTGAGTAGAAAAGGGAAAGATAGTTTTCATTATATAGTAGATAGGATTCAAAGTAAGATAGCGGGGTGGAAATCAAAGCTTTTATCTCAAGCTGGTAGGTTAATAATACTGAAATCTGTGACTGAATCTATGCCCATTTATGCTATGTCAACTTATTCTTTACCTGGATCTATTTGTGATGAAATTAAAAAAATACAAAGAGATTTTTGGTGGAAGAATTCTGCTGATAGAAAGGGTGTATGTCTTATGAGTTGGGAAAGAATTTGTAGAACTAAGTCTGAAGGAGGGCTTGGTTTGAGGAGCATGAAAATACTGAATAAAGCTCTATTAGTGAAACACTGGTGGAGACTTAAATCAGATAGAGAATCCCTATGGTCCAAGTTTTTTCGAAGCTTGTACCCAAAATGGGAATTAGAATGGAAAGGTGAGGTGAACAAAGTGCATGATGAATCAGTTTTCTGGCAGGGTTTAGGTTCATGCAAGGATATGTTTAAAAAAAACTGTGTTTGGCAGATTGGTAATGGTATGGGAATTAATATGTGGGATGAACCTTGGCTTGTCTTCATGAATAAGCCTATGATTCTTAGAGAGGTTCTAGATATTCCAAATGGGATGGAAGCTATGGTGGTTAATCAGCTAATTAACCCTGTTACTTTTACTTGGAATTTACCTTTAATAGAGAGATTAATCCCGGCACCTATTCGTAAGTCTGTTATAAATACTAATCTGAGAAGAGGAATGAGTGATAAGGTGATCTGGTTAGCGAACCAAAAAGGTAAGTTTAGTGTTAAAACTGCTTACCTTAGTGGTAGTCAGGAGACTGGTTCATCTAGTCAGATGGAAACAGAGAAGTGTTTCTTAAAAAAGATTTGGAAGTTAAAAACTCCAGCCCATATTATGCTATTTATATGGAAAACATTTTCTGGAATTTTGCCAACAGGGGATAGACTTGTTCAAAGAAATATGGTGGGAGATTTTACTTGTTGTTGGTGTCAAAAGGAGGTTGAATCTATAAATCATTGTTTTTTCCAATGTGATTGGATTCAGAGGTTATGGTTTCTTAGCCCAATTAATATTAACATTGTGAGTCGTAAGGAGTGGGACTATAAAGAGTGGATTAAATATTTTATTACTTGGTATACTCTGGAATCAAAAGTGCAGTCTTTCCACCTAACCTTCAGTTTATATTTGCTCTATTATATCTGGTTTTTCAGGAATCTAGTAAAGTTTGAGAAAAAACTGGTTAAACATGAAGATATTCTGATTAACTGTAACTTTGCTTGGAATATGTGGCTGGAATCTTTGTTGCTTCATAGGTGTAATGGTTTTACTGACCTGAATTCTATTAATAATGATGTGGGCTGTTTGGATGTTGACAGTGATGCAGTTTGGTTTGCCCCACCGCCAGGATTCTAAAAATTAATTTTGATGCTGCATATAATAGAGTTAATGGGGAAGCTGCTGCTGGGGCAGTTTGTAGAGATGCAGATGGAAAGATGCAGGCTTGTTCCTTTAGAAGATTTAAAGCTAAGTCATCAGAAGAGGCAGAAGCAGTTGCAGCTGAAGTTAGTGTGTTGATGGCGCTTGCACTTGATATGGATAATTTTATAGTTGAAGGAGACTGTCAAGAGGTGATCAAAACACTCAAAACTCAGCCATCAAATGCAAATTGGGAATGTCAGTTAATTCTAGTGGATGTTTTGAGTCTATGTAATAATTTTTCTTTTTGTAACTTTAGGTGGTGTAATAGGTTAGCTAATTCAGTTACACATGAGCTTGCTTCATGGGCTGTTAGAAATAGTTTGGAGAGTCTGCCACCTAGAGAGTGTCTTGAGTCTGTAAGACCTCTTTTTATGATTTAATAAATTAATCTTTTCAGCGAAAAAAAAAATGATGGGGTTAGTGGTTACTGGAATGCAATAAAAGTGGTCGAGGGCCAATGTTTGTTTTTGTTTTTGTTTTTTTAATAAGAGCCATAAAAAGATTATATACTGTAGTCTTTTGTTTATTTAATGGTGGTGGTACACTGGTACTTGTTGAAAATGAAAAGGTTAGTATTGTAATCCAATGTAAGCCCTAACCTAAAAAAGGTTAAACCCAAGATCAACTCGTCTCTTAAGCTAGTGCGGTTTAGCTAGAAACCATTTGCACCATAGTTTTGGTTTTGAGAATTCAGATTCCAATTTATTCTTTTTCTTTTTCTCTCTCTTCATTTACAGCTTTCTTTATACAGTATATATTCTTGAGCACCAAGTCTGGTTTTTGCGTCCATAAAACCTCCTTTGTTTTCGTCTCTTCTCTCTCTCTTAAAAACCCATCTTAGTTTTGTCTTCAGTTCAAATCCAACAAAATAATGAGAAACTTGAGCACATTAAACACAATAGCAATATCCCCTTCTTCTTCTTCTTCTTCTTCTTCTTTTAATGGAATCAATCAACAATCTCCTTGGCATTCTCCCATACCTTATTTATTTGGTGGTTTAGCAGCGATGTTGAGTCTTATAGCTTTTGCTCTAATAGTACTTGCTTGTTCTTATAGGAAATCATCTTCGTTTTCGGAAAGAAGTAATCGCGAAGAAATGGATCTGGAGATGGTTAAAGAAGACTCTGTTAAAGTTTTACCTCAAGTGTTTGATGAAAAAATTGTGGTTATCATGGCTGGTGATCAGATGCCTACTTACTTGGCTACACCTGTGTGCACTTGTAAAGCTTTTTCTAACAATCTCTTAAACAAAGAAACTGCCTTTTTAGAGAATATGGAAAAACCCCCACAAACAGAGTTCTGAAAACAGGGATTCTCAAGAAACCACTTCCTCACATCAAGAAGATCAAGAGACCGATCTCTAATTGATTTTTTTTGATGTTTGGGACAAAATTTTGGTAGAATTTTAATACTAAATGTTGAGTGTATAAATGTATAATTGTTGTTTGTTTTCTATTTTTTTTTTTTTTTGTCTTGCTTATTAGTGGAAACCTGGGTTTAAGAGATGAAATCGAAGCAGCCTTTTTTTAAGACAAACATCATTTTTTTTTTTTTAACGTTTTGATAGCCATTTAGTCAGCATCATTTACTTCAAACTTAAGAGCGGCATCTTGGTGCTGCTCTTTCTCCACCAAGTATGTAAAAGTTTATACAATTATACTAGTGATTATTAGCTCTATGTATCATCTAAAAACTCTGTATCATTAAATTTGGCTCAATTTTTTTATTAATGAATTGGAAATCTTAAAATTTGATAATTAAGAGATCGATAAGATTGTGATTTGTGACACAATATGAATACAACCTTAAAATGGTGAAAAGGGAGGAAAAAGCTGATTGCAAAGTGAGAGTAGGAGTAGGGTGTTCTTTTGTTCAAAATTTGAGTTATGCATGACAGAGTGGAAAGAGAAAAAGGTTGTATACAACGTGTAAGGAAACAATTGAGAACCACTTGAGGTTGGTGGACATGTGCACGCTTTTGCAGCTAAGATTTCTGTGGGATGCGGGGACTCGACCGCGTCATCATTATACCAAGAAAGAAACACTAAATAAATAAAATGACGACATGCTACCTTAAAATGATGAATATGGAAACAAACATAATCAATTAATCACCATAAAACCATAATAGTTACTCCTCATTTTAATTTGAAACTTTTGTGACGATATGGAAGTTAGTGAGGGAGGAGAGAGAGAGAATAAGGAAATACGTGTAAACAGGAGGAGATTGAGAAAATAATAGAGGTTGGTGAACAAAGTGCAGCTAAGATCTCTCTGGGACGCGGAGACTCGACCACGTCTATGTAATGTCCTTTTCATTAAACAAGTATTTAATGTAGGAAATTTTGGAAAATTAAAGGCCAAGAAAGTAAATAGTCTGTCTGTGCAATACCTGTCTCTGTTGCAACAGCTATTTAATTTTCCCCGATTTCATATGTCAAAGCATCAAAAAAAATTTATATGCGTGGCCTACTTACTTGTACGTGGGTGTGTACACCCAATCATATAGTACTACTTACTTGTACGTGGGTGTGTACACCCAATCATATAGTACTGCGTGTCTATAAAGTGTTGGGAAACTGATAAGGCCACTAGGGTTAGCTAAACCCATACATAGGTTATATTATTATTATTGTCACATGGTGTTTTGTGATTGGGTGTACACATCCTGACATCTATGTACAAGTAGGCTACACATAAAATTCTCTTGTCAAAACATAACAGTGACCTAGGGAGGTTTTTTTTTTTCATAAAACTAATTTCATTGATAAAAATTTGAGGAATTATACAAAGTTAGAAGACAAGTGCGCTACAAACTGCGCTGCAAGCTTTTTTTTAAATAGCAAAACCAATCTTACGAAATACATATTCACGCACATGATCGTGTCTATACTTAAAACCGGGGTAATACTTACAGTGTACAGCATGGTCCCCCAAAAGCGTCAACTTAGCTCTTCTTACATACTGGACATAATCCCCATCTGTAAATAACGGGATCATGAGACGGTACCGAAGAATGACACGATACTCCACTGCTATCATGCATTGTCCGGAGTCTTCCATATGAATAGCAATAAGGAAGTCCTTGGCATGTTTGGTCTATTAGCATTCTATCAAAGCACTTTGACGAGCAGACAAATCAAAATCCATGTCAATACCAGTATCAATCTTCCTGTAGTAAGCTTCCGCCAGTTTGTGTTGGGGTTTAGGGGGGCGGTAGACCTTGATGCTAGAATACTAAGCTCGAAATCAAGGAGAGAAAGTTGTAGCTCAACAACTGCACTATCAAAAACATTATCTATGTGTGTAGTACCACACCCTCGGAGTATGTGGTCCTGGAGCTCCTGAGTTTGGCATCGAGAGGCTGCGAAGGCAAACTTACTGACATCTGTGGCACACTAAATGCCAAGACCACCAAGGCATAACAACATGATTGGTATGCGCCACTGAAGGTCACCAAAACCCGGACCATCAGAAACTATGATACCCTGAAGGGTTGACCGAAGGATGGGATCAAAATACTATGCTGCTTCCTGAACAAAAGTTGGTTGGCAAGTACGAAGAGCGAAGATAAGTTTAGGTAATCCCATAGATGCGTGTAGTAGTGCCAACTCACATTGTGGTTCTTTTAATTCAGTCAGTAGGTCCATTAGCTTGGTTGTTTTCTCAACTCGTTGTCTAACAAGGCTCACAATGAATGATGCATCAGTACTAACTGCCCCTCCAAGCAACTTGACTCCACGTTGAGGACATGATATACCTGGTGAAAACAAACCAGTACTGGAGCGATGAGGATCAACTGATGACCAAAACACTTTTGTCATATTCACATTAAGAATGAGGCCCAATGAAGGTCCAACTGCTTGAATGATATGCTCAAAGAATTACAAAAAAAGAGATAACAAACGCGCTACAAACTGCGCGATAATTCCTTTCTAAATAGCAAACCCGATTCTCCTAAATACATATTCGTTCGAACCCGCAGTCAGCACGTTGCTATCCATTACCTTCTGCAATCTCCTGAGGAGCTCAACTGTTTCTGAACCTAGCAATCCAAATGTGTCAAATGCAAAGGGGATGAAAGTATGTTGGTTAGCCCTACAAGCTCCATCATGTTTCTCCATTTTTATTGCTACTGCATTGCTAGCTGCTAGCCCCACCTCAAAAAATTTAGCACCCAGCCTGACCATCGGAGATGCCCCTGTAACATCAATACACGCATGTTTACCTTCAGACCAGTTGTAGACCAGAATATCAGCAGGACGTAATGTTGATCTTCCTTCCTTAGTGTGGGTGCAAAAATTTGATCCACAAACTCGAGATTTGTATTGATTAATCATAAGGTTACAATGAAAGCCTTGTACAGACTGAGCTGGGATGGGGGTATACAATGAGACTGGACCTGATAGGATCAGGTTGCCTACGTATCCAAGGTGATGAACTCGGAATCAAGTCTTTGCTTCCACAAAACTCTAATAGAGTTTGCTTAGTGAAAGACTCGTAGTTCAGGAGGTTGAGAACTCTGGCATTTATAGCTGACCGGAGGAGGCTGGCTCAACCGTACCTCCTATTTTGACTCCATGAACTCAGGCAGTTCAAACTGTGAAGATGCTCCCGCAGAGATAACGCACATGCTGTTTGGCGGTTATCCTTTGGTTTGAATCCCCTTTGACCAGGACGACTGGCATGTGGCATCCTCTGATAAGTTCTGGTTCAACTTGGGTCTTCCTTTATCTTCTCCAGTGGGCTAGAACAGTGGGTTCTGTTGGCCTGGAATCTTGCTGGACTTATCCAGTCAGTTGGGACTTGGGTTTGACAAAGTCTGAAAGCAAAGACTTGGGTTAGACTCCTCGGACCGGAGCCCCAATCTACATTGCATACACCCTGGCCAGGTCCTTTGGACTTCTATGATAAGCCTTCGGACGAGCCTCTGTCGCTGCTGAACTTCACTGGGCCGGACCTGGCTTACTTGATTGAGGCGGGCCTGGTCGATGTATGGGAGCCCATGGTTCAACTTCTTATACAGTAACCAAGGCTCCCCCCACTGGTCGTGGACCATCCGGTGGATCAAGATCCACAGAGCGTATGTGGACTTCTTGAGACCGGGTGATGCCCTACCCGATAGTCCAGGTCTGGGTGGGAAATGCTCAGGTGCTCCCGGTTTGGCTTCTTATACAGCCACCGATGACACATGTCAGGTATTTTACCTTGGGTACACACATCGCCCCCCTCTTTGTTAAGTGGCAGAAAATCTGCTTGGGAAAGATCTTCGAAATATCCTCCCCGGCTGTCGAGATTCAGAGGATTCCTTCCATGATACGACTCCTTGATGATGATTTCAAATCCTTTGGATTGAGGAATATGGTTTGCTTCTTCCTCTTATAAATAACGAACCGGAGGCGTAAAAGGATATCCACTTCCTTTCCTCCGATTTTTTATTGCTGTTGTGCTGCTACTTTTGCTAAAGAATGGCAGAAGACCAGGATGCTAACTTAGCTCAATGTGCATTCAACCTCAAAGTGGAACATGTGTTCAACCATGTGCAAGCCCAGGAGAAAAACCTGGAGAAGGTCGTTCGGTTTGAGCATGACATGAAGCTGTCTCTCAAACAGCGAGACGACATTATTGCGTCCCTGCGTTGGGATCTCCGGCTTTTCGAATATTCGCTTAAACAGGCTGGAGATCAGATTCAGGAACTGAAAGAGAAGGTCTGGATTCTCGGTAATGCTGCAGCCGGGGGTGTTAGCTGGGATCAAACCGCTAATCCTCCTCCTACCAGCTCGCGGGACGACTTGGTAGACTAGTTAATGTTGCACCATTGTTGAGGAGCGGTGCTCTCTTATTTGACTTTTATTTATCAATAAAATTCCTTTTCCCCACGACCAATGACTTTTCTTTTTCGGTCTTATTTTGAATTTGGCAGGTTTACTGTCAGTCCATGAGAGACTGTTTTTTTTCGGGATGCAACTAGGCTGGGCCCCGACCTTCTTAACTTTTGAAGGTATGTATATAAAAAAGAGCTTACTCTTGCTGAGTCAACACTCTCTTTTTCTTCTCATTCTCTTTTTGCTCACCTTCCATGGCGGCTGGGCATTCAGATTCCAGCTCAGTCGGTGACAATCGTGAGCTGTATCGGGAGCACCTCCTCCCTCGCGTGAGCAGTTTGAGGTGGCAGGTGGTCGAACTTATAAAAGATCAACGCAAGTGGGAGGAGCGCCATAAGGACCAAATCCAAGAGAAAGATGAAGAGATCCGATGCCTTACGAAAAGGTTCAGATCTACTTCTGCTGAGCTTGCCCGGATGGGGGGCAAGATTGATGTTGTCGCGGTTTCTTCGTGGAAGGAGGGGTACGCTGAAGCCAAGGCTAAGTACCATCTCCCTGACTCACCGGAGGGGTTTAGCCCGGATCCCCCGTCTCCCCCACTGATCTAGTCTATTTCCGCTCGCACTATGTAGGGGATTTGGTGCACCCCGCATCATGCTTTTTGTAATAAAATATCATTTCCTCTTATTGCAGTCTTGACCTCCGGTAGATAACTCTGGTCATTAACTTCTTTGCTGTAATGAGTGAGGAACATGTGTTGGTCAACCAACCTTTGACCGTGATGACGTGGACCGGGGGTCCATATGTCGCCGACCTAGACCATGTGGGCCCATTTGTACATGCTGCATGGACTGCTGACTGTACGATGTGGGTCCCAACTTATTGCATTAAGTGGGTCCCACTTCATTTTCTCTGAATTCTCTTCTGTTGGCGGGAAGATGTACAACTTAAAACTTCCAGTGAAAGTTTGTGACCTTCCATTGATCAAGTCATTAACTCAAGGCTCTTGAATTAATGGAGAATCCATTAATGGGACTTGGAAGACCATTAGCCGATGGACCTCGGTCCCCACTTATAAAAGAAAGAACTCAGAGAAAGGAAGGATAACTTCCCTTCACTCTCTCTTTTTCTTCCTTCTTCATTTCTTCTTCTCAGTGTCGCCGGAACCCTAGGTTCTGATCTCTATCAATCCCGGCGAATTCTTGATCGATCTTCTTCCGGAAATGAGAAGGAACATAGTGCTAAGCTTCAGTAGTGACGAGGAACCTCCGATTTCGGTCCCTCGTCCCGTCGCTGATGCAGGCGGACCGAGTGAAATTCCGGCTTCTGAACCAAATTCGCCTGCCGGCGTGGAAAAGATGGTTCATCTGAGTGTTGTTGACCCTTCGACAGAGAGACCCGGGAGGAGGTGGCAGACCTCCTCCAACCTTTCTAGAAATCCCGAGCTCTAGCGGCTGAGCGCGACGGAAGTCCAGGAGCAGCTTGATAGAAGACATTTTACACCCTCTATCAAAAGATTGTATTTTTAAGTTGAAGTTCCTTCTTGTGCTTGTATAAATTGAAGATCAAAGTAGACAAGTAACAAGCAAGGGTCGTACCCACCTCAGAGCGTGAGATCTTAGCTCAAACACAATAGAAAACAATGGTTAAGAAACACCAAGGGAATCAATAATAAGATTGGAGATTGATTCTACTTCCTACAGACAATAATAAATAATAAATCCTAACTTAAGAATATGGAAGATATGAAAAGAAGATATATGATGACATAGGGGGAATAATTGGTATCCACAAACTAGATCATGCAATCATAACATGTTGTTCCTCATGTTCAATCTATAATAACTAATTAGTCACCTCTCAGCTATTCCAACTAGTTATTAATACCTATAATAATCAAGTAGTGACCTCTCAGCTATTCCACCTAATTAAAACGGGATTCTCTTATGCATGCTATTGAATATGTTTCATTAATTAAATCCTCACCTCTCAGCTATTGAATCTAATTAACTCAACATATTATTCATCACTAAATCATCACCTCTCAGCTATTTGATTTAATCACAAAAGGGTTCTAATAAAAGATATCTATTATAAACATGTAATAATCAACTCTCAGCAATTTCACTACAGATCTACAATAAATATAAATACTACCATTAAAAGCTAGGTCTCCCTAAACCCTAACAATAATATTTTAACATCATGGATAACAATAGCATACAAATAATCATACTTACCTCATACTGCAGATAGAAGCAAATAAGCATTAAGAACTTTGAATCACAATAAACAAGAGAAACAAACATGATACTTTTACAACACCTAGAAAGCTTCCACCACCCCCCCATGAAGAATTAGCTACTCATCCTCAAGGAACGAATAAATAAATCATAAAACATCATAATGGAAAATAATGGATTGATATTGAATTGAATACAATGAAGAAGAAGATCAACTCTTCTTCAATGGATCTTAAAGTGGAGGCTAAAAGATTAGCTTAGCTAAAAGATAATAAACCCTAGTTACAACTTCTCTTATATAGATATTACAAAGTAGAATACTTGCATGCAAAGACTTCCAAACTTGTTGAAATTCGTGGCTGCTGCTGTTGGTCTCCTAGAGGGATTAGGCAATCATCAAAACCTAATTCTCTTGGGCTTGAATTGTAGCTTGGGCCAAGACCTTTAGTTTGATAGCTCATGGGCCCCAATCAGACTTTTGGATCTTCTTGTGGAGCCTTTTTAAGATTAAGACCCAAAATAGAAATTCAGGTCAACGAAAGTCAACAGAGTTGACCAAAGTCAGAAAGGTCCAACAGTTGACCGAAAAGTCAACCAAAGTCAAAGTTGGCCGAAAAGTCAAGTCAATGGGGTTGACCAGAGTTGACCGTGTGGTGCCCTTAGCAGATTTTGTGGGTGCAAATATCAATTCTTCTTCCCTTTTGCCAATAACACCTTTTTGCTTGCTTTTCTCGACTTTTTGCGGGTTTTTACACAATATTCGCATTTCGGCTCATGAGACCTACACAAAAGACAAGAAAGCACTAATCATTACATATAATGCAATAATATAAGCTAAGTGCTAGACAAACAAGGTGTTATTCGGGGAATAAATATACACTTTTGAGGTCCGATCAAATACCCCCAAACATCACTTTGCTTGTCCTCAAGCAAAGATGAGAAGAAAGAATAAGGAACTCAAAAGAGAAGTATAACTAAGGTGATTGCATTAACCATATGCATCAAGGCTTTTAACCACAAGGGTTTCCCAGGTGGAGGAGTTATAGTCTCCTGAGGGTTTTCCAGAGAAGATACCCACAAACTTACTACAATGACTAATCCAATATTAGAATTTTCTACCATGTACCTCAGAATTGGTCATATCAAGAATAAGGATAAGTATTGCAAAACCGTTCATATGAGATAATATACTACCAATGCATGAATAAGATATGAAATATAAACCAAGCATAACGGTCTCAAATGCATCGAGTACAGGCATGTACCCATACTACCACGGGTCTTAAGTTACCTTTGGAAAGGTCGCTTTGACTTCTGCCTCACAGTCATACACTCAGAAATAAAATCACTCAGAGATGGTGTTTATCATTTTACCTTTATGTGAGGAAAGAAGATGGACAATCATCTCACATATATCAATAAGAACGGACTGGTGTAATGGAATTAAGTTAGTCTCAAAGAATGGAAAAATTAGCCTTGCTTGAGATGTCGGGTTTTTCACCTCAGCACCTTCTCACTTACTCGCCACATCCTACCATATCAGCTTAGATCAACGAAAGACAGTAACGGGTTGTAACTTGGCTTAGGACAGGGCTAGAAATGGCACAGGCTTTTATGAAACATTTTTGGAACATTCGGGCCTTCAATACTTGTGATTTGTAATAACAATACATGGAGAAATTTTTGGAATTTTTCTTTTGGAAGAAGGATTTCTTCTTTTGGAAAAATTTCAATAAAGCTCTAGCCTATTTGGGAATCTTCCTTTCTTTTTGGATTTGGAATGGTTTTGAAGATTCTGGCTTTTTTTCTGGAATTTCTTCAAACTTTTTGATTTTCAATATTTGGTTCATCTCACTAGTTTGGAGATTCTTTGTATTTCTCCTTTCTTCTTGTAACCACATAAACAATCATCCTCATGTTCCAAAAATATGGGTAAAAGGACCTAAAACATTCTAAGGGTATTTACTCATACAATGGAGTTGGGTAAGGATAATGGGCTCAAGAAAAAGGCTAAGTAACAAGGAAAGGCTCAGAATGGTTAACCTAAGGGAATAAATATCGTCAAGGTAGGCTAAGGTAAACAAGGTTTATCTAAAGGTCTTTGTATCATCTCTAAGTACTGATATAGTGATCACATCTTGAATAAGCTACAAAAAGAAGCAATAAAGCACGACCGGGTTTAGAAGATACACAGGGCTGCCTCCCAGGAGCGCTAAGTTTAACGTCTTCAGCCAGACAGGAGAACAAACTGGGCTCACTCCCTAGATAAACGCTACTCTAACCAAAGATACAGGTGAGATAAAACGTTAGAGTGGAATGCGAGAGATCCTGATGTCTAAGATACAACAAAGAGTCTTTTAAAGTCAGATACTCGAGACTTAATAGAAGATGGGAAATGACTTCCCCGCCCCCAAACAGAGCGGGAAACAGGTCTATTTGGTGGTGACGCTTAAGAAAAAAACGTGCACTGGATCAATTATACTCAGCCAGTAAGAGTTTGTGGACTAACGGTCCCGACACTTTCAACCACACCTCTCAACAACAAAAAAGAGGGTCCGGATACCAGCAAGTCAAAGGTCAATCGAAATAGGTAGGATCCTCTAAGATAGTTTCCGGAGGCCTTAACTCATGAAAATGCCTAAGACATTTACCATTGACATGAAATTCAGAACCGTCTGCAAGATTAATACATGTAATAACATTATAAGGATTTACTGCAGACACATAAAAGGGACCTGACCAACGGGACATAAGTTTGCCAGAAAATAAATGCAAACGAGGATTATAAAGCAAAACTTTGTCGCCAATTTGAAAATAAAGCTGATTTTTTTGTTCGGTAGTAAGAAATGAAGAGATGATAACATGATGACTACCGTGCGACTCTAATTTGGCACATTTCAGCTCGGGAGGAAGAGGATTAGGAGATGGAGGGATGGTCTCGACTTGGAACTCAGAATCAATGCAACAAACCGAATCAAGGGCCTCAGGGTCTTTGGGGACAAAGATAGGCACAGAATTAAGAAGAGTCTTGGTTTGGGTAATAGATTGGTCGATGTTGAAGTCAACATTATGCATGGTAGGGCAATTAACAACCGGATCTTTAGGGTAACAACTAGGTACCATCTCATAAGGTAGAGAATCGAGAAGGCACACATCTTTAGATAAAGAAAGATCAGGGGTCGTTGGCCAAGATTAAAGATATTTACTTCAACAGTCATAGATCCAAAAGTGAGAACCATAGAACCATTCCGGCAGTTTATGAGAGCATTAGAGGTGGCCAAAAATGGTCGGCCAAGGATGATGGGTACCGAATCATCGACAGTAGGTTCAGTATCCAACACCACAAAATCAACAGGATAGTAAAAGTCAGACACTTTAACTAATAGATTCTCAACTATTCCTCTAGGTACTTTCAATGATCTGTCGGCCAGTTGTAAAGACATGGTCGTGGGTTTTATGTATGTTAGGCCTAGGCTTATGTACAAGGAATAAGGCAAGAGATTAACACTCGCTCCTAAGTCTAACAAAGCTCTACCCATGAACTTATCACTAAGCTTGCAGGGTATGGTCGGTTTTCTAGGGTCCTTATATTTTACCACGCCGTTATGTTGGACAAGTGCAGAGAGTTCTTCCGCCACAAACGCGTTTTTTGGCACATTTGTTTTTCTCTTGGCGGTGCACAAGTCCTACAAAACCTTAGCATAGGAAGGTATCTTCTTAATAACTTTGAGGAAAGGTATGTTAATATTTATATGTTTAAACACATCAAGTACCTCCTCAGTTTGTTCTTCTTGGAGAGACCTTGTGAGTCTCTGGGGGTAAGGTACAGGCGGGTTGTAAGTTCGTGGAGAATCCACAATCTCACGGGTGAGAACCCAATATATGTGCAATATAACAATAGTAAAGCAAGCAATAAAGCAATAAACAAATAAAGAACACACGATATTTTTAACGTGGTAAAACCCAATATGGGAAACGTCCACGGTTGTCCTCGCGACAACAAATAAATCCACTAGATGAAAAGAGATGTACAAACCTATCAACTACCTGCAATCACTGCGAGTTGACACTACTGGTTATCTCTAACACCTTGACTTCACCGGAGCACCTTGATGTACGCACAAGACACTCGACTTCTTGATGAACAAACAAGAAGACTCGAAGCCGAACTATGAAACAAGCTTACACCAGAGTTCCTTGATGAACACACAAGGATACTCGACTTCTTGATGAACACACAAGAAGACTCGAAGCTAAATCACTATTCAATAATTAAGAAGAAGATGAATGGGGAAGAAGAAAGAAGAAGATGAATGGGGAAGAAGAAGATGAGTTCAATCACCATAAACAACCTTAAACAAACTCCAAGCACAACAAAAATCTTGGACGGCCAAAGAACTAACTTGTTCTTTGGAAGAGAAACCCTATTTATACTTAGGGTTGGAAACCAAGGAAAATGGGCCGAAATACTGAAAATCCATATTGGACGTACGTACGTCGAATCAACGTTCGTACGTCCCCACACGGTAAAAGTTTGCTGCCTGCTTGGACGTACGAACGTCCTAACTGCGTACGTACGTCCTGACCAAAAGATGTTTGCTGCCTCAGTGGACGTACGTACGTCCTAACTAGGTACGTACGTCCAATACCCAATAACTTTTCCTAGACAGAACCAAGAGACACGAAGGACACGAGACGACCATGCGTACATCTTGATTTTCCTAACAATGAACTCAAGGCGAGATAACCAAGGACACTTTGTCACAAAATTGATGTCAAACCACTTCATGCCGGTTTCAATCTCCCCCTTTGACATTGATTTTGGGACAAAAACCTATGACTCTAATAGCACTTATAAAACGTGCTTACAAACCCAAACCATGGCATTTATAAAACATGCCTACAAAATCACTCAAGGTAAAACACATACCGAGTCACCAATTCTTGATATCCAGCTTGAGTAAGACGCTTTAACCATCAGAGACCGAACGGAAGCAACTAAGAATTTCCGAAGCAATCAAGGAGCCAACAGAAGTTCCTCGAACAACTCCCCCATACTTCATGAACTCCAAGGTTTAATACTCGAGGTTACCCAAAACTGTACATACACTTAGTGATCATCATCACTTTCACTCCATCATATATGTTCACTCCCCCATACATGTAGTATACCTGAAACATGACCCAAAACTGTACAACCTCTAAACATCAACACGTTCACTCCCCCATACGTGTAGCATACCTGAAACATAACCCAAAAATACACTAACAAGGAAGAAGAAGGTGTTAGTATTAGAGTCATAAATCTCCCCCTTTTTGTCACATATGAAGCAAGGTAACAAAAGAAAGAGAAAAGATAAATACCAAACCATAACAAATAAGATTAAAGAAGAAAAGTAAGAGAACAATCATGTTAACAACAAAAAGGATATGCAACGGAAGTCATAAAATAAACACTTGTTAACATGATGTTAATACAAAGAATTCTCCCCCTAAACAAAAGCGTCACCTAAATGCAATGCATATGAGAAAGATGCACCTAGAACAAACAAACCAAATAAGGATAGTTGAAACACACAAAGAACCAATCATACAAGGGTAGAAGAGAGTAAAGAGAAAACCATACCATAAATCTGGAATCCATGACACACAAAACTAAAAAACATGAGAAAGATTTAGGCATATAAATGAAGAAGAAAGAGTACTAACACAGACACAAGACACTGAATACTTATATAGGTAACAGAGGGAAGAAAAGAAAACATAACATGAATCCCTGATAGAAACCAAGAGAATCCTATACATAGAAGAAAGAGTCAGGACACCAACAATCGGAACAAATGATTCACTAGAATATCACTTTAAACAACCGACCATAACCACCTGAGATAGAGTCCAGAGAGACGACTTCATAGTAGCAAGATATCTAGAGAAAAAGAGCAAACAAACAAAAAGGAAGAAATACCATACCTGATGAAATGGGGAAGGTACAATAAAGACCAAGAACCAAATAGCCAAACCTGGGAGAAATGTGCAAGAAAAGAATATGCGAAAAGAGAAAGAAGAAGAGATAAACAATAGTTAGTAGGAAAATATGAAAGATAATAGGGAAACCATGCATATTAGACACATCCAACAATATCCCATGACAAAACTACAGGAATATGAGTATCTGCAGAAAAAGATACGTAAAGTATAAGAAAATCCATTGAGAATCCATGGGGAAATCCAATCTGTACATGTTCCTGAAACAACTCATCCAACCACAAAAAAGAATTAGAGAATCTTATAAACAAGGATAAGAAAATATTATCCCAAACACAATGGAATAGAGACATAAAAGGAATAAACCTGTAAGCCCAACCCTAGTGAAACCCAAAAATTAGTTCAACATATGCCAAACAAGATAGACAATCATCAAGCTCAAAAAAAACTTTAACTGAAGAATGAGCAAGGATTATCGATGTCACCAAGTCACAAAGCAACAGTCCAACTTCAGAGTAAATTTCCTGCCAGAACACTAAGACTCCGATGACATGCCATACATTGTCAGAAAGATTAGAGAGTCAATAGAAGAGAATTGCTAACAATAGATGACCAAACTGAGCATATGCATCCCAAAGTAGAACAGTGGTAGCCCAAAACCATTGCATGAGGATTATTGCAGAAGACTACCAAGAACACATCTAATCAAACCTATTGCAAGAAAAAATAGGATCAACCAAGCACAAGAAGCAACAATAAGAGGATAGGCAAGTCTCATAAGCATTTAATCAAACACCAGCTAGCCAACAAGGTAATTCAAGAATATTAGCCCAACATAGGAAAGTATGATGAGAACCTATGAGAAAACATGAATCAATATAAATCATGACAACCGAATACACCAATAACATGATTTCATCACCAAAATATGCTTATGCATACCTTGTAGCCTTCTTAAAACAAATTGAGAACTATTACCTTGAGAAATCACATCAAACACATGTGATCCAATGACAAAAATAGAAAGCATGAAGTGTAAAACCAAATAATACTAACAATCTGACCTTAGTATGTCAATGAAACACCGACTGAAAAGAATTACCAAGGAATAGAACCAAAATAGAGTAAGCCATAAACACTTTCAGCAAGAACATCTGCCTGTAAAGTTACTGAGAGAAAAATAAAGTTGACAACACGCACATTGTCCATGAACAAGAATCCGAAGAAATGGCGCCTCTACTCCTTTGAGCACGAGGAGGACGTGTGCCCGATGACGAAGCACCCTTGGAACTGGGTGTTTCTTTGGTGGGAGTAGTCCGAGCTCGCTGAGGAGGCATGTCCTGCACACACACAACATTATAAACACCACACAAGTAAGTAAAACCAACAAGACAACCAAGAAAAACCTTAGGAAACTCCATTCAGGCATTTCACCAAACACTTGGTGAGCAATACAGAACATATAGGTAAAAACACTACATGAGCATACCAAAATGATACTAAACATGTCCAAGAAACTCCACAACCATTAATAATCACAAGAAGTTCCAAAATTATCTAGACAACAAGTATATATCCAATGGTATGAACCCAACATGATCATGGTAAACAAACTCTTAATCCAAAGCATAACAGACAAATAATAATGCAGCATCAAGATAAAATGAAAAAAAACCTTCCTGCCTGAACATGCGTACGAACTTAATAACACCGTTCGTACGTTCCTCCAAAAAAAAATCTGCCTCCACAAACATTCGAATGTGCTAATAACGTTCGTACTCCCCCTTTTTTTTTTTTTTTTTTTTTAACAATAGAGAACTAACCTTAATAACAGAAAAACAAACCGAATAACTAACAACACAAACCATAATAAGAAGATAAAAGGAAAAGAACCGATGTACCATAAAAGTGAAGAGGAATACATCAAGAACTTCCAAAACAGTAGCCAATCCCAATTCGTACAAAAATAAGAGGCAATATATGGGAATAAACAAAAGATTGAACAAATAAGAGAATTGAAGTGCATCATAAACTAAACATCGATGTGTGTAGATGCAATGCAATGCATAAAGAGAGAGAAAGTTCACCACTAGAACACACCCTTTGAAGACCTAGAATATAGAACCATCAACAAGAGACATACGATTAGATTAGTAAGTGAGCATAGAAGAAACAAACTTCAACCCCCTTTGAAACAAACGTTATGAGTAGAAGGCAAACGAATATAAATATGATATTTCAAGTGAAAACCAAGACATTAAAAAGGCAAAGGAATATAAACTTTGTATGCCTTACATAAAAAACAATGAATATGCGCTTGGATTTTTATTTTGCCGCATGTGGTGGAGTTTAATCTACATCACTCTAATGTCATTCCCGCGTGGGAGGGATTTTTGCCTCCATCTTTTCAAATACACGAGGGTAGGGTGTAGCCTACATCTTTTTGACAAACACAAACTCAAGAAGTGCAATACCATGATAACGTGCAACACAAGAACTAACATCTCTTGAGTGCATCCGTCAGAGCATGACCCTCACAACCCCAACGGGTTCTTAGCCAACTGATATTGCTTCAAAGACAATCAAATGGCTGGGGATAAAGTGAGTCATTGACTACTAACAAGAGTTGTAAAAGGAAGATAAGAATGTTCAATAACACTAACAACAAGATGAACATTAACCAAAACAAAGGAGAGATAGCTCAAGATCACATAAATACTCAAGAGATAGAGAAGTTCTATGAGCTCAAAGGATATGTAGGTGGTTTCCAAAAACTCCCATTATGCAAGCATGCCGTGCACTGTGCAAACAAGCGAGGAAAAATGCATGATACATACCAAAACATACTTAAGGGTTCAGAAGGAGAAAACACCCAAACATATTGCAACTTATTTAAGACAATTGGATTTAAACCAATATCTCAGAAAAGATGCATCCAACAACACATACATGGAGTAAATAAATAAAACAAAAAAATAGAAGGAATAACCAACAACCCTTTTTTTTTTATTAACAAAATATTCAGACATGCAACATGATCTGCAAGCTAAACAAACAAAACATAAAAAAATAGAAGCACCAAACAAATAGCCTATGTGATAAGAGAAATATGCAATTCAAATAGCACAAGGCTAGAAACAAACTACATCATCCCAAATATGGGACACCACCAGACCTTTGCAAGTCCAGAAAAACCTTCAACTTATCCTTTCTTACCCATACTTGTTTAACACTAGGCGTGCACACCTTGGGAGGTGAAAAGATATGAGATTTTCCCTTAATACGCTTTGCAATACACTTGTCCTTAACTAATTCCACCTTAGTCTTAGATTTCCTTTTGTTGGAATACCTGTTTTTCTTAAACCTGTGATGAGAACCATTATAATTCCAAGGTCTAGAAAATGCACAAGAAGGAACATTAGAATTAACATGATTATAACGATGAGGAACACGAGAATAGGATGAAACATGTTGATCAAAATCCCAACAAAAGCTATCCAAATGACCAACTCTACCACAATAAGAACAATGAAAAACATTAGACTTACTCAAGGAATTTTTATAAGAAGATGTGGTGGTAGAAGATGAAACATGTATGTCACCATTGTATTTGTGACATGGTGCCTTAACAAAACCTATACCTCCATTATGAGAACAATATGGCTTATCAGTAAAAACAGCCTTACCATTAACCTTAGATTTAAAATTCTTACGAGAAACATGCTGAAAATTAGTAGCATTAAGTCTAGTCTCAATAGGTGGGGTAGGCAAAAGGGCAGGCAAACTAGTAGATTTTGCAGGAGTAATCACACTAGATGAACTAGTAGAACTATCAATAGGAGAATCAAATCTAGCTTTGTCCAAAACCTGCAATTGGAGTTGAGTAGACGTTAAATGGTTCTTTGTTACCTCATACTCCACCAATAGAGATTTGTATTTCTCATCGACCTCCTGATTGACCTTCTCTAAAGCTGCAATTCTACATAACAAGTCAAGTTTTTCTTTGTCAAATAATTGAGAAATAGAAATTGTATCATCTGCAGCACAAGAAATCTGTTTTTCAAGAATCTCAATTTTATCCTGCAAAGAAATATTAGCCTTTTCCAAATTTTCAATTTTGGATTCATAAACTTCCCCTTGAAGCATATAGTCCTCTGCACAATGTCTGAGTCGTTGTTCTAGAGAATCAACTTTAGTCTGGAAAACACCATTATCTTCAAAACAAACATTATCAGAAATAGTAGACACATTACAATTAGCTTTATTAAATTTTTCCAGCAAATCAATATTAGCTTTTTGTAATCTTTCACTTTCATTTGCAGAAAGTCTGTAAAGAAGAGCCCAATCACTATTGCTAACAACATACAAATTATCATCCTTTTCAAAATCAGATTTTGGTTTTGTAGATTTAGACGATTTAGCAATAAAATTATTATGACCAGACTCATGAACCATCATTGCACTCATAGGATCGTTAGCGTGAGCCTTGACGCTCCTTAACCAGCCCCCAGCGACTGATACCAATTGAGAACCCAATATATGTGCAATATAACAATAGTAAAGCAAGCAATAAAGCAATAAACAAATAAAGAACACACGATATTTTTAACGTGGTAAAACCCAATATGGGAAACGTCCACGGTTGTCCTCGCGACAACAAATAAATCCACTAGATGAAAAGAGATGTACAAACCTATCAACTACCTGCAATCACTGCGAGTTGACACTACTGGTTATCTCTAACACCTTGACTTCACCGGAGCACCTTGATGTACGCACAAGACACTCGACTTCTTGATGAACACACAAGAAGACTCGAAGCCGAACTATGAAACAAGCTTACACCAGAGTTCCTTGATGAACACACAAGGATACTCGACTTCTTGATGAACACACAAGAAGACTCGAAGCTAAATCACTATTCAATAATTAAGAAGAAGATGAATGGGGAAGAAGGAAGAAGAAGATGAATGGGGAAGAAGAAGATGAGTTCAATCACCATAAACAACCTTAAACAAACTCCAAGCACAACAGAAATCTTGGACGGCCAAAGAACTAACTTGTTCTTTGGAAGAGAAACCCTATTTATACTTAGGGTTGGAAACCAAGGAAAATGGGCCGAAATACTGAAAATCCATATTGGACGTACGTACGTCGAATCAACGTTCGTACGTCCCCACACAGTAAAAGTTTGCTGCCTGCTTGGACGTACGAACGTCCTAACTGCGTACGTACGTCCTGACCAAAAGATGTTTGCTGCCTCAGTGGACGTACGTACGTCCTAACTAGGTACGTACGTCCAATACCCAATAACTTTTCCTAGACAGAACCAAGAGACACGAAGGACACGAGACGACCATGCGTACATCTTGATTTTCCTAACAATGAACTCAAGGCGAGATAACCAAGGACACTTTGTCACAAAATTGATGTCAAACCACTTCATGCCGGTTTCAACGGGCAGTCTTCTTCGTCTTAGAGGTGGTCGCCTCATTTGCCGGGGGTTTAGGTGGGGCAACAGGTGCAGAGGTAACCGGGGTCACAATGTTGGGACTCGGTGTATAACTAATTTGATTATCAACCTGTTTACCTATCCTAAGGGTGGAGACCGAGTTAACTTCAGCAAGTGGTGCAGATGTAGACGGAGTTTCCGTCACCAAGGCAATTTCTTTGCCCTTGGGGTTCGGGATGGACTGTCCCGGAAATCTACCCTTTTCATCAAGTTTTTGTTCAATCCTCTGGATGGCTTGGGCATTTGATTCAATGGACGCTTGCGTTTGTTGAATGAAACGGGCAAACACATCCTCAAGGGAGGTCTTAGGAGGGGCAGATTGATTGGTCGGCACCTGGTCCCTGGAACTACTCATGTGATGAGCATTGTTCGAATGAGGGGGGACCGTTACCCTGTTCTGATTTTCATGATTACCAACATACGTGGTATTACTACGTTGCCCATAAAAGTTATTAAAACCAGATGGAACCGCATAATGATTATTTGAATAAGAAAGATTGGAGCGGTCCATGTATGGGTACGTGTCATTGCCCTTAGTAAAGTTGGTTTGCCCGGCGTAGCTGAACGCACGGGCTTCCTCAGTTTCTGGTGATTATAAAGGAGAGGGCACACATCGGTAGTATGGGTCTGGTCATGACATGCATCACATTGGAGAGTGGAGACACTCATAACAGGTGATGTGGGCTTTAAGGACACCTCAAGTGCCTCTACCTTTTTTACTAAACCTTGTAGTAAAGTCTTAAGTTCGAGGTCGGGTCCGACCTCGTATGTGCTTCTAGGTTTATCATATGAGTCCAGGGTAGTGTTTCTCAGGGTTGGTCCAGGTAAGTCCCAATTTTGGCTATTATTAGCTAGCTTTTCAAGGAATGCAATAGCCTTGGTGGTGGAGAAATCAAGGAAATCTCCACCACTCATGTTATCAACTGTGCCTCTAGTTTGAGTATTAAGGCTCCTATACAGAATCCTAACTTTTTCAGTGTCATCGACTTTGTGGTGTGGACATTGAAGAAGTAGGTCGTGAAACTTCTCCCATGCATCAAAGAATACCTCACCCTCTTTTTGCCGGAAACTTCTTATGGCATCAACTATGTCATTAGTTCTAGTAATAGGAAAGAATTTGGTCAAAAACGTTTTACTTAGTTGAGCCCAAGTGATAATAGAATTGGGAGGAAGGCTATGTAACCAATGATATGCTTTATCCTCAAGAGAAAAGGGGAATAATCTCAAGCTAACTTCCTCCTCAGATAAATGTCTCTCCCTAAAAGTATGGAGAACTGTCAGAAACTTATTGAGGTGCTGATATGCATCTGACTTTAGCTAGCTTTCTATCTTGGCTAAGTCCTAAATGCAGAGTTATCCTCCTTTTAGGCCCAAGGCGCCCGGACCTAGCTTCTGATCTTGAAAATCAAGGATGACAGGGATCAAAAGCCCATCCAACCCAGGATGCCCGGACCTAGCTTCCGATCCTGGCTAAGTCTGAAATGCAGAGTTATGCTCCTTTTAGGCCCAAGGCGCCCGGACCTAGCTCCCGGTCTTGGAAATCAAGGATGACAGGGATCAAAAACCCCCATCGAACCCAGGGCGCCCGGACCTAGCTTCCGATCTTGAAAATCAAGGATGACAGGGATCAAAAGCCCATCCAACCCAGGTTGCCCGGACCTAGCTTCCGATCCTGTCTAAGTCCTAAATGCAGAGTCATGATCCTTTTAGGCCCAAGACGCCCGAACCTAGCTTCTAATCTTGGAAACCAGTTTTAAGAGCGAGGTTATCCACTCTTAAAAAACTAGGGTTGCTAGACAAGCTAGTCTGTCCCCCGGGTCAAATCTTGCAAGGCACAGTCAAATCCCCATTGAGCATCAAACTATGGATCTCCATGAAGTCAACAAGAAAAAAAAACTGTTATTGTCCCAAGGAAAATCCGTTAAAACGATAAGGGGGCGAGGGAGATAGACAGTTGTAATAAATGTTGAAATCAGAGTAAAGATATCTAACAAGATGTTTTTGCACAACTTATTTCTTTTTCAGAAAAAAAGATACACAAGTGGGACTCCCCCGGCAATGGGGACATGAGTCTATTACAAAAATCTGACCGAGCTAAGGTTGAGAAGAAAGATCGGAGCCGTCACCGCCCTTCTTCGCATTTTGCTTCTCCAACTGATCAAGTACCTGCTGGTAGGCAGCCTTCGCCAGCCGAAGCTCTTTGATGGCACGGTCGTACGCCACTTCCTTAAGGGAGAGGCACCGGTCGAACTCCAGTTTCTCCCAGGTCAACTTCCCACAAGTGGCCTCTAGTTCTGCCAACGAAGCCTTGGCATCCTCCTCTCTCTGAAGAGCTGCGGTCAGGGTAAAGTCCAGGTTATGGTAATCAGCTTCCATGAACCGCTTGTCCTCCTCCAAAGCCCATCGGTCACTGTTCGACGCCGTCAGATCCTTCTCGAGCTAACAATTCTCAGCTCAAAGGCGCTTTAGATCCTCCAAGGCAGAAGGCCGGGGTTTGACACTCAGCTCAAAGACCCGAGCCATGGCAGCTTGCATCTGACAGGCAAGAAGAGCAGAAGTCAGAAGCAGATATACAGACATCTACAAAGCTAAAGTCAAAACTCAAGATAGAAAATCGTACCGCAATGAGGTTCTGAGCCGCTACCCCCATCGTCCGGTCGCGAGAGAGACAACTGTAGTATGCCTGGTCTTCTGAAAACAGATTCTCGAATATATAGTCGAAGGCGGTGTGGATGTTCATGATGCCGAAGTCCCCAATCGACATTGGTTCCTCATTCAGAAATGCATGATGAATGGAGAACGCCGGCAGTGGAAACTCCGGAGTAGTCTCGAGTTGATACTCACCCGGTTCAGGGCCAATTTGCACAGTTAGGGCAGTGGGCAGATCAGTGTATGGAACCTGGTTACCCCACCCGTAAACCGGAGCTTCATCCTCAGTAGTGTCCGGCACAGTGAACTCCACCTCAGTCCGGACATCTTTGACTGCCAGAGCATCTTCGACAGGGACATGGGAGACACTACCAATCCAGGTAGTCCCCGTCACCGGTCCCCTCAGTTCCCGAGGAATGGGATCCTCCATTCTCAAGCACACAGCCTCCCCTTGGCCAGCAGGGGAGGCAAAACCAGCTCTCTTCGAGCCCCTAGCAGACTCATCTACAACAGCCTTGGCCTTTGGATCAACTGGGGCAGGGGACTAGACAGAAACAGCTTCAACAGTAGGAGGTTGGGAAGGTCTTACCTCCATCAGGGGCTCGTCCAGTGGACCCCCAAAATCACAGCTGGTTCACCTCCCTCTGCAGCGGAGGCAACCACAGACTCCTCGGACACACCTTCCACCATCTCTGGCTGGGCTAGGTTGTCTACCTCAGCATGTACCTGCACCGGGGTAGGATAGAATCCTTCAGTAGCCGATTCACCAAACCCACGGGGAAGCAGAAGTCCACTGTCCCTTGACATCAGGCTTTGGTCACCGGAGGAGTCAAAGGACCCATAAAAAATATGTGGTCTCCTCCGACGACCCAAGGGAGGGTTTGCCTTACAAACAGAGCTAGCATCAGATACATGTACATCTTCCCGCCAACAAAAGAAGATTCAGAGAAGACGAAGAGGGACCCACTTAACATAGTCAGGTGGACCCACACCACACAATCATCTGAGACCCACGTCAGCTGGGTCCCATATCATACAATCAGTTGAGATCCACTCAACATTTACAGGTGGGATCTGTATGGTCCAGGTCAGCGACATGTGGACCTCCGGTCCATGTCATCACAGTCAAAGGTTGGTTGACCAACACATGATTTTTAAACTTATCACGACGGAAAGATAACCGGACTTATCTACCAGAGGTCAAAACAGTGGTAAAAGAAAAGTTATTTTATTACCAGACAACATGATACAGGGCGCACCGAATCCCCTACATAGTGCGACCGGAACTAGTTTACATCAGAGGGGGAGACGAGGGATCCGGACTAGACCCCTCCGGTGAGTTAGGGAGATGGTACTTAGCCTTGGCGTCGGCATACCCTTCCTTCCATGAAGAGACCGCGACAACATCAATCTTGCTTCCCATCCGAGCAAGCTCAGCGGAAGCAAATTTCAGCCTTTCCATAAGGCACCGAATCTCCTCATCTTTCTCTTGGATACGGCCCTCATGGCGCTCCTCCCACCTGCATATATCTTCCACAAATTCGATCACTTGCGCCTTCAAGCTGCTCACGCGGCTAAGGAGATGCGCCCAATACTACTTCCGATTGTCACCAACTGAACTGTAGTCTGAATGTCTAGCCGCCATGGAAGATGTACAAGATAAAAAGCGAGATAACTCAGCAAGAGTAAGCTCCTCCTTATATAGCTTCAATAACTCCACAAAGGTTAACAAGGCCGAGCCTCAACCCAATTGCTTCCCGAGAAGCAATGGTCCCCCATGGACCGACATTCAACCTGCCAAATTCGAGACAAAACAAGACAAGAAGAAGCATTGATCATGGGGAAAAGAATTTTATTGACGAATAAAAATCTAAGAAGAGGGCACCGCTCCTCAACAATGGTGCAACATAAACTAGTCTGCCAAATCATCCCGCGAGGCGGTAAGGGGGAAGTAGTGGCTTGATCCCAGCTAACACCCCTGGCCGCAACATTGCCAAGGATCCAGACCTTCTCTTTCAGTTCCTGAATCTGATCTTCGGCCTGTTTAAGAGAATCTTCAGAAAGCCAGAGATCCCGGCGTAAGGATGCAATAATGTCGTCTCGTTTTTTGAGAGACAGCTTCATGTCATGCTCCAATTGAACGACCTTCTCCAGCTTCTTTTCTTGAGCCGACACCTGGTTGAACACATGTTCCTCTTTGAGGTTGAATGCACGGTGAGCAAAGTCGGCAGCCCGGTGGTCAGCCATTCTTCCGCAGAAGCAACAACAGAGACCGCGGAGGAAAGAAAGTGGATATCCTTCTACACCTCCGGCTTGCTATTTATAGGAGAAAGAGGCAAACCCTAGTCCTTGGTCCAAGGGATGCGGAATCATCATCAAAGAGACGTATCAAGGAAGGAATCCTTCGAATCTTAACAGTCAGGGAAGATATTTCGAAGATCTTTCCTAAGCATATTTTCTACTACTTGACAAATAGGGGGGCGATGTGCGCACCCTAGATAAAATACCCCACAGGTGTCATCGGTGGTTGTAGAAGAAGCTAAACCGGGAGCACCTGAGCATTAGCCAACCAGGCCTGGGCTATCGGGTAGGGCCCAACCCGGTCTCAAGGAGTCCACAAACGCTCTGTGGACCTTGACCCACCGGATGGTCCACGATCAGTGGGTGGAGCCCCGGTTACTGTATAAGAAGTTAAACCGTGGGCTCCCATACATCAACCAGGTCCACCTCAATCAAGTAAGCCAGGTCCGGCCCAGTAAAGTTCAGCAGCGACAGGGGCTCATCCAAAGGCATATCATAGAAGCCCAGAGGACCTGGCCAGGGTGTATGCAATGCAGATTGGGCCTCCGGTCCGAGCAGTCAAACCCAAGTCTTTGCTTTCAGACTTGGTCTGATCCAAGTCCCAACCAACTGGATAAGTCCAGTAAGATTCCAGGCTAACAGAACCCACTGTTCTTGCCCGATGGAGAAGATAAAGGAAGACCCAGGTTGAACTAGGGCATATCAGAGGATGCCAAGTGGTAGTCATCCTGGTCAAAGGGGATTCAAACTGAAAGGATAACAGCCCAGCATTATACAAGTTATATCTGCGGAAGCATCTTCACAGTTGAACTACCTGAGTTCATGGAGTCAAAACCGGAGGGGTGGTTGAGCCAGCCTCCTCCGTTCTACGACAAATACAAGAGTTCTTAATCTCCTGAACTACGAGTCTTTCACTGAGCAACTCCATTAGAGCTTAGTGGAAGCATAGAATTGATTCCAAGTTCATCTTCTTGGATACGTATGCAGCCTGATCCTCATCAGGTCCAGTCTCATTGTATACCCCCATCCCAACTCAGTCTGTACAAGGCTTTTATTGTAATTGTTCGATTAATCAATACATATCTCGAGTTTGTGGATCAAATTTTTGCGCCCAGACCTAGGTCAAGGAAACCCCAAAGTCAAGTTCTCACCCCTTAATGAAGTATTTCGGTGAAACTCTACTTCTATATATATATAAACAATGCTCTCCACGAATTTGGAGCATGCTTCATGATAAGTCCTCAAAAGTCTATATTTATTCCCCGAATAACACCTTGTTTGCATAACACTTATTTTATATTATTGTCTTATATCTATTGATTAGTGTTTTCTTGTCACTTGTGTAGGTTTCATGAGCCAAAATGTGAATATTGTGTTAAAGCCCGCCAAAAGTCAAGAAAAACAACAAAAAATGTGTTATTTGCACTAAGGAGAAGAATCGATATTTGCACCCATAGATCTGCTGAGGGACCCCACGGCTGGTCCTGTTGACTTGACTTTATGTCAAAGTGGTGCGGTCAGAATCTCAGCCCAAACCGGGTCCTATTGAAGCCCACTTTTTATTTTAGGCCTTATTTAAAGTCCAATCTTAAAAAGGCTCTACAAGGAGACCCAGAAGTCTGATTTGGGCCCATGAGTTATCAAACTGAAGTTCTTTGTACCGGATACAACTTAAGCCTAAAATAATTAGGTTTTGCTGAAGACCTAATGCCTCTAGAAGACCAACAACAACAGCCACGAATTTAACCTAATTTGGAAGTCTTTGCATGCAAGTATTATGATTTGTAATTACTATATAAAAGAAGTAGTAGGGTTTAGGGAGTTCATGTTGAAGAAGAAAAAGCTTGTATTGAACTCAATTCTCAATTCTTATTATCAATCAAATCAAATCACTTTACTTTATGATGTCTTGTTATTTAATTATTTATTCCATGGTGTCATCATCAAGGATGAGTAGCTAAATCTCCTTAGGGAGATGGTTGGAGCACTCTAGATGATGCAAAAGCACCATGTTTGTTCTTAATATTCATTGTGCTTCAAAGTTCTTAATGCTTATTTACTTCTAATTCGCGATATGAGGTAAGTATGATTATTTGCATGTTATTGTTATCCATGCTGTTAAAATACTATTGTTAGAGTATAGGGAGATCTTGCTTTAATGATTTTATTTATATTGATTGAAGATGTATAGTAAAATAGATGAGAGGTGATTATTACATATTTGCAGTTTATATCTTTTATTGGAACCCTTTTGTAATTAAATTAAATAGCTGAGAGGTGACGGTTTAATTATGAATTAATATGTTGATTTAATTAAATTGAATAGCTGAGAGGTGAAGGTTTGATTAATGATACATATTCAATAGAGTGCATAAGAGAATCCCGTTTTAATTGAGTGGAATAACCGAGAGTTGACTACTTGGTTATTATAGGTATTGATGATTAATTGGAATAGCTGAGAGGTAACTAATTAATTGTTATAGATTGAACATGAAAGAATAACCTGTTATGTTTGCATGATTTAGTTTGTGGATACCAACTTTTCCCTTATGTCATCATAAGATCTTCTTTACATATCTACCATCTTCTTAAGTTGGTTTAATTATTAGTTTATTTATTATTGCCTGTAGGAAGTAGAATCATATCTCTCTATTATTTGTGATTCCCTTGGTGTTTCTTAACTATTGCTTTCTATTGTGTTTGAGCTAAGGTCTTCACCTTTGAGGTGGGTACGACCGTTGCTTGTTACTTGTCTACTTTGATAATCAATATATACAGGCACAAGAAAGAACTTCAATAAAAATACAATCTTTTGATTAGAGGTTACACTTTTCCTTTATATCAAAATGGCGTCGTTGCCGCTCTAAGGAACGGAGTTCATTCAAACACAAGCGAGAATAGTAGTTTCGGAATATAATCCCACTTCTATCCCTCCCACCCTTCTATTTTTATATCTTTTAATTATTGTTTTTAAGTGTCTTGTTACTTAGTCCCTTTATTGATCTTGTAGTGAAGACGGATTGAAAAAAGCTCAAGAAACGAAGCCAAAATCAAATTTTGAAAAAGATCACTCATTCAGGAATTTTTCCTGAAAGTTACTGGTTCAATCTGGTCCCGATCTCGAGTCGAGTTCATATTGGCCTGTAGCAATCTCGAATGAAGTTTTCCGCAGGAATTTGACGCACGTTGCATGATTTTTAGAAGTCATTCCAGAACTCCTTTTCAATTAATTTTTTTCTGTTGAGTGATTGTGAGGTTAAACAAAGTAGTTTAATTTTTCCAGCATTTTTAAAGACTTGTAAGATATTTAATTATTCGATCCATGAAGGGGTCACGGTTGTAATATTTTTAAAGTAGGTGTTGCTAGGATTTATTATTTGTGTGTTCGTGGCGCATAGTAGAGCAAGGTTGTGGAGTTAACCATGAGTCTACTAAGGAACGACTCTTAAGGACGATTGAACCCAAGGAGCGGTTTCCCCTTAGTCGACTTCAACTCGTCTTCTCCCCACTTTTGTGCGCTTGTTTGGCAATTTTACTTTTTAGCACAAAGTGGGAGGTAAGCATTCTCTTAACCCTCCTCGAATCCCCTGCAAGAGGAGTTTTTGTAATAATTAGCATGACCTTGATTTTGATTTTAATTCTGTTTTTACTTTTTAAACCTGGACTGCAAGGCGGACCTGGCCTCAAAGTGAAACTTAATATCAATTGATTGGAATATCCTAAGCTTTAAAATTGAATTAACTAAAGCCATGCCATCACGATGTTCATTTGAGACCTTGAGAAGATATTTTAACTAGTACTGCGTGAACCATTCTTTGATTGGAGCACAAACTAGGAATTGGGTCTGGAACCCCTACAAATTACTTTTGTAGAATCACTGTGGTTTTTAATTAAGGAACGTTGCGTACACACGGAAAACCTCCCACACTGGTTATTCGCTACTTGACTCTCAAAATATAGGGAGAATTCACAACGGAAGCTTGGAAAGAACTCATTGACTTGGGTGAGCACAAAATAGAGTCAGTTTTTAAGGCCCTTGTTAGATGTTTTTGAATGGTTAGGACTTTTGTGGCATATATAATGTGTTTGTTGCATGCATCTTAGATCAGGTAAAATCTTGTCCAAACCTATTCAAATCTACACAAAGAGCACAATCACAGACCTTACTCCTTCTCTTGAGGAAGATTTTAACGACTCAACCTCCATACTTTCTGAGGAAGAGTTCAACGACTCAAAATCACTTTCTGAAGTAACTCCTGCACCTATGGCTCAAGAAGCTACCCTTCATGATTACTTTTCACCTAGCTTTGGCCACTGGGCCACCTACCTCCATAGTCTTGCCCGAGACAACTGCAGATAGCTATGGCATTCGCCCTCAGATTATCGGCATGTTGCCTAAGTTCCATGGACACTTCCTCGGAAAGATCCATATCAACACCACAATAAGTTTATGACCGTTCTTAATATTTTCAAGGAGAAACATTTGCCTAAAGAGGAAGTTAGCTTGATATTGTTCCCCTTTTATCTTGAGGATCGGGCATCTCATGGTTACATGGCCTTCCTTCCAATTCGATTAAGACTTGGGCTCAACTAAGCAAAAAGTTCTTGACCAAATTCTTTCCTATTACCATAACCAATGATATTGTTGATGCCATCAGGAATTTCTGGCAGAAAGAGGGCGAGGTTTTCTTTGATGCATAGGAGAGGTATCAAGACCTATTTCTTCGGTGTCCACACCACAAAGTCGATGACAGTGAAAAAGTTAGGATCATATATAAAAGCCTTAATACTGTAACTAGAAACATGGTTGAAGGGATGAGCGGTGGAAACTTTCTTGATTATTCCACTGCCAAGGCTATGGCATTCCTTGAAAAAATAGTTAATAATAGCCAGCAATGGGACTTACCTGGACATACCCGGAAAAACACTACCCCAGACTCATATGATAAACCTAGAGGCATATATGAGGTCAAACCCGACCCCGATCTTAAAACTTTACTTCATGGTTTAGTCAACAGGTAGAAGCACTTGGCGTGTTCTTAAACCCCCCCATCACCTGTTATGAGTTCCTCTACTCTCCAATATGATACTTGTCATGACTAGACCCATACTGTTGAATTCTGCCATCCTTTATAATTCACCAGGAACTGAGGAAGCCTGTGCGTTTAACTACGCCGGGAGAACCAACTTTACTAAGGACAATGCCACGTACTCATACATGGACCGTTCCAATCTGTCTTACTCAACAAATAATTATGCGGCTCCACCTAGTTTTAATAACTCTTATGGGCAACGAACGTAGCAATGCCACGTATGTTGATAATAATGAAAATCGGAACATGGTAACAGTCCCCCCCCCCCCCCCCCCCCTTATTCGAATAATGCTCATCACATGAGTAGTTCTAGGGACCAAGTGCCACCCAATCAATCTGCCCCTCCTAAGACCTCCCTTGAGGATGTGTTTGCCCGTTTCATTCAACAGACGCAAGCGTCCATTGAGTCTAATACTCCAGGCATCCAGAGGATTGAAAAGGGCCGATTTCCGGGACAATCCATCCCGAACCCTGATAGAAGCCATTTGTGTAACCTCTAATCAAAAGATTATATTTTTATGATTTTTCTTATTGTGCCTATATAAATTGGTTATCAAAGTAGACAAGTAACAAGCAAGGGTCGTACCCACCTCAGAGGGGAAGATATTAGCTCAAACACAATAGAAAACAATTGTTAAGAAACACCAAGGGGATCAATAAATAGATTGAGATTGATTCTAACTTCCTACAGGCAATAATTCAATAAACTACTTAAGAATATGGTAGAGATGAAAAGAAGATTAATGATGACAAAGGGGGTAGAATTGGCATCCACAAACTAAATCATGCAAACATAACATGTTGTTCCTTCATGTTCAATCTATAACAATTAATTAGTCACCTCTCAGCTATACCAATTAATCATCAATACCTATAATAATCAAGTAGTCACCTCTCAGCTATTCCACTCAATTAAAACGGGATTCTCTTATGCATGCTATTGAATATGTCTTATTAATCAAACCGTCACCTCTCAGCTATTCAATTTAATTAACTCAACATATTGATTCATAACTAAATCATCACCTCTCAGCTATTTGACTTAATTACAAAAGGGTTCCAATAAAAGATACTAACTGCATATATGTAATAATCACCTCTCAACTATTTTAATACACATTTCTAATCAATATAAACACAACCATTAAAGCTAGGTCTCCCTAAACCCTAACAATAGTATTTTAACAACATGGATAACAATAACATGCAAGTAATCATACTTACCTCATATCGCGAATTAGAAGTAAATAAGCATTAAGAACTTTGAATCACAATGAACAATAAGAACAAACATGGTGCTTTTGCATCATCTAGAGTGGTTCAACCATCCCCCTAAGGAGATTTAGCTACTCATCATTGATGATGACACTATGGAATAAATAAATAAATAACAAAACACCATAATGGAAAATTTAATGGATTTGATATTGATAATTGAGTTGATACAAGAAGAAGAAGAAGATGAACTATTCTCTGAAAAAAACTCATTTTCTCTCCTATGAAGAACTCAAAGATGATCTAAAAGATACTCTCAAAGATACCTAAACCTTAGCTACTACTTCTCTTATATAGAAAATACAAAGTAGAATACTTACATGCAAAGACTTCCAAATTAGGTCAAATTCGTGGCTGATGCTGTTGGTCTTCTAGAGGCATTAGGTCATTAGGAAAACCTAACTCTCTTGGGCTTAAGTTGTAGCTTGGACCAAGACCTTCAGTTTGATAGCTTATGGGCCCAAATCAGACTTCTGGATCTCCTTGTAGACCCTTTTTAAATTTGGACTTAAAATAAAACCCTAAATAGAATTCTGACTTGTGGGCTTCAAGAGGACCCGGTTTGGGCTGTGATTCGGACCGCCCCACTTTGACATAAAGTCAAGACAACTAGACTGACTGATAGAAGACTTTTAACACCCTTTATCAAAATATTGTATTTTTAAGTTGAAGTTCCTTCTTGTGCCTGTATAAATTGATGATCAAAGTAGACAAGTAACAAGCAAGGGCCGTACCCACCTCAGAGGGGGAGATCTTAGCTCAAATACAATAGAAAACAATGGTTAAGAAACACCAAGGGAATCAATAATAAGATTGGAGATTGATTCTACTTCCTACAGGCAATAATAAATAATAAATCCTAACTTAAGAATATGGAAGATATGAAAAGAAGATATATGATGACATAGGGGGAATAATTGGTATCCACAAACTAGATCATGCAATCATAACATGTTGTTCCTCATGTTCAATCTATAATAACTAATTAGTCACCTCTCAGGTATTCCAACTAGTTATTAATACCTATAATAATCAAGTAGTCACCTCTCAGCTATTCCACCAAATGAAAACGGGATTCTCTTATGCATGCTATTGAATATGTTTCATTAATTAAATCCTCACCTCTCAGCTATTGAATCTAATTAACTCAACATATTATTCATAACTAAATCATCACCTCTCAGCTATTTGATTTAATCACAAAAGGGTTCTAATAAAAGATATCTATTATAAACATGTAATAATCAACTCTCAGCAATTTCACTACACATCTACAATAAATATAAATACTACCATTAAAAGCTAGGTCTCCCTAAACCCTAACAATAATATCTTAACATCATGGATAACAATAGCATACAAATAATCATACTTACCTCATACTGCAGATAGAAACAAATAAGCATTAAGAACTTTGAATCACAATGAACAAGAGAAACAAACATGATATTTTTACATCACCTAGAAAGCTTCCACCATCCCCCCATGAAGAATTAGCTACTCATCCTCAAGGAACGAATAAATAAATCATAAAACATCATAATGGAAAATAATGGATTGATATTGAATTGAATACAATGAAGAAGAAGATCAACTCTTCTTCAATGGATCTTAAAGTGGAGGCTAAAAGATTAGCTTAGCTAAAAGATAATAAACCCTAGTTACAACTTCTCTTATATAGATATTACAAAGTAGAATACTTGCATGCAAAGACTTCCAAACTTGTTGAAATTCGTGGCTGCTGCTGTTGGTCTCCTAGAGGGATTAGGCAATCAGTAAAACCTAATTCTCTTGGGCTTGAATTGTAGCTTGGGCCAAGACCTTCAGTTTGATAGCTCATGGGCCCCAATCGGACTTCTGCATCTTCTTGTGGAGCTTTTTTAAGATTAAGACCCAAAATAGAAATTCAGGTCAACGAAAGTCAACAGAGTTGACCAAAGTTAGCAAGGTCCAACAGTTGACCGAAAGTCAACAGAAGTCAGCAGAAGTCAACCAAAGTCAACAGTTGACCGAAAGGTCAACCGAAGCCAACAGTTGACCTAAAAGTCAAGTCAACGGGGTTGATTGGAGTTGACCGTGGGGTGCCCTTAGCAGATTTTGCAGGTGCAAATATCCATTCTTCTTCCCTTGTGCCAATAACACCTTTTTGCTTGCTTTTCTCGACTTTTTGCGAGCTTTTACACAATATTCGCATTTCGGCTTATGAGACCTACACAAAAGACAAGAAAGCACTAATCAATACATATAATACAATAATATAACCTAAGTGCTAGACAAACAAGGTGTTATTCGGGGGATAAATATACACTTTTGAGGTCCGATCACTGACCGTGGGGTGCAGTCAGAAGATCTGTGGGTGCAAATATCAACTCTACTTCCCTTGTGCAAATAACACCTTTTTGCTTGCTTTTCTTGACCTTTGGCAGGTTTTAACACAATATTCGCATTTCGGCTCATGAAGCCTACACAATAGACAAGAAAGCACTAATCAATAGATATAACACAATAATATAAGCTAAGTGCTAAGTAAACAAGGTGTTATTCCGGGGATAAATATACACTTTGAGGACTTATCAAACCCTAAAGGCAAAGAAGTTGCCTTAGTGACGGAAACTCCGTCTCCGTCTGTACTGCTTGCTGAAATAAAATCGGTTTCCACCCTTAGGTCAGGTAAACAGGTAGATAATCAAGTTAATTATACACCGAGTCTTAATATTATGACCCCGGTTACCTCTGCACCTGTTGCCCCGCCAAAAGCTCCGGCTAATGAGGCAACCAAGCATAACGGAGATAATATACTATCAATGCATGAATAAGATATGAAATATAAACCAAGCATAACGGTCTCAAATGCATAGAGTACATGCATGTACCCATACTTCCACGGGTCTTAAGTTACCTTTGGAAATGTCGCTTTGACTTCTGCCTCACAGTCATACACTCAGAAATAAAATCACTCAGAGATGGTGTTTATCATTTTACCTTTATGTGAGGAAAGAAGATAGACAATCATCTCACATATATCAATAAGAACGGACTAGTGTAATGGAATGAACTTAGTCTCAAAGAATGGAAAAATTAGCCTTGCTTGAGATGTCGGATTTTTCACCTCAGCACCTTCTTACTTACTCGCCACATCCTACCATATCAGCTTAGATCAACGAAAGATAGTAACGGGTTGTAACTCGGCTTAGGACAGGGCTAGAAATGGCACAGGCTTTTACGAAACATTTTTGGAACATTCGGGCCTTCAATACTTGTGATTTGAAATAACAACACATGGAGAAATTTTTGGAATTTTTTTTTTGGAAGAAGGATTTCTTCTTTTGGGAAAATTTCAATAAAGCTCTAGCCTATTTGGGAATCTTTCTTTCTTTTTGGATTTGGAATGGTTTGGAAGATTCTGGCTTTTTTTCTGGAATTTCTTCAAACTTTTTGATTTTCAATATTTGGTTCATCTCACTAGTTTGGAGATTCTTTGTATTTCTCCTTCCATCTTGTAACCACATGATTCTTTGTATTTCTCCTTCCATCTTGTAAACAATCATCCTCATGTTCCAAAAATATGGGTAAAAGGACCTAAAATATTTTAAGGGTATTTACTCCTACAATGGAGTTGGGTATGGGCTCAAGAAAAAGGCTAAGTAACAAGGAAAGGCTCAGAATGGTTAACCTAAGGGAATGAATATCGTCAAGGTAGGCTAAGGTAAACAAGGTTTATCTAAAGGTCTTTGTATCATGTCTAAGTACTGATATGGTGATCACATCTTGAATAAGCTACAAGACCCAAGTTTATATTACACCCACTTGATGTCATCTCAAGGCTAACTATAAAAATGAATATGAGATTAAAAACAGACAAAACTGAGAGGTTGAGTCTTTTGACTCCAGATGTACATATAAACTCTCCAAGAAAAAGACGGGGCTCAAAAGCTCACTAGATTCAGTCTCTACACTTATTCCTCAAGTTTCTCAAAGTGTAGTTGTATTTGCACATGTAATCTATAATAAATGCAGATGAATGCCATGCTTATGCTCATGCAAATGTAGTATAAGACCCAACTACTTGGTGAAGCAATAAATGTCCTTAAACTTGAAAAGGAAAGAATTCAACCATTATGTTCATCATTGATGGTGTACTTATCCTATTTTTGAAAAAGTCTTTGTAAGAAAGATTTTTATTGATTTTTCTCAAATTTTTTTGAATTTTTACTCAAGTATGGATAAAGAAGTTTGAAAATCTTCTGCAAAAAGGATTGAAATACTTCCCCACCCCCAAACAAAGAGATTGCCTTGTCCTCAAGGCTCATACTAAGCATAGAAAAGAGAGAGAGAAAGATATTACCATGAATGTGCTAAAAATTCAAACCGCTTTATAGATTCCTGTCAAACAAAATTATCTCCATATAGAGACTACAAGGAATTCCATACTATGACACAACTGAAATAAAGGACTGACTCAACAAAAAAAAAATCACATTTTAAAATAATGGATTTTGTAACCACAATAATTATCAACCAGTCAAACGACAATGAGAGAGTGGGTGGGCCTGCCGCGCCCACCCCCAAACAGAATTGAGCACAGATGGTAGAACAAGCGGTTTAACAGCCAAAATGCAGCTAAACCCGGCAACAAAAAGAAGCAATAAAGCACGAACGGGTTTAGAAGATACACAGGGCTGCCTCCCAGGAACGCTAAGTTTAACGTCTTCAGCCAGACAGGAGGACAAACAGGGCTCACTCCACAGATAAACGCTACTCTAAACAAAGATACAGGTGAGATAAAACGTTAGAGTGGAATGCGCGAGATCCTGATGTCTAAGATACAACAAAGAGTCTTTTAAAGTCAGATACTCGAGACTTAATAGAAGATGGGAAATGACTTCCCCACCCCCAAACAGAGCGAGAAACAGGTCTGTTTGGTGGTGACGCTTAAGAAAAAAGCGTGCACTGGATCAATTATACTCAGCCAGTAAGAGTTTGTGGACTAACGGTCCCGACACTTTCAACCACACCTCTCAATAGAAAAAGAGAGGGTCCGGATACCAGCAAGTCAAAGGTCAATCGAAATAGGTAGGATCCTCTAAGATAGTTTCCGGAGGCCTTAACTCATGAAAATGCCTAAGACATTGACCATTGACATGAAATTCAGAATCATCTGCAAGATTAACAGATGTAATAACATTATAAGGATTTACTGCAGACACATCAAAGGGACCTGACCAACGGGACATATGTTTGCCAGAAAATAAATGCAAACGAGGATTATAAAGCAAAACTTTGTCGCAAATTTGAAAAGCTGATTTTTCTGTTCGGTAGTAAGAGATGAAGAGATGGTAACAGGATGACTACCGTTCGACTCTAATTTGGCACATTTCAGCTCGGGAGGAAGAGGATTAGGAGATGGAGGGATGGTCTCGACTTGGAACTTAGAATCAATGCAACAAACCGAATCAAGGTCCTCAGGGTCTTTGTGGACAAAGATAGGCACAAAATTAAGAAGAGTCTTGGTTTGGGCAATAGATTGGTCGATGTTGAAGTCAACATTATGCATGGTAGGGCAATTAACAACCGGATCTTTAGGGTAACAACTAGGTACCATCTCATAAGGTAGAGAATCGAGAAGGCACACATCTTTAGATAAAGAAAGATCAGGGGGTCGTTGGCCAAGATTAAAGATATTTACTTCAACAGTCATAGATCCAAAAGTGAGAACCATAGAACCATTTCGGTAGTTTATGAGAGCATTAGAGGTGGCCAAAAATAGTCGGCCAAGGATGATGGGTACCGAATCATCGATAGTAGGTTCAGTATCCAACACCACAAAATCAACAGGATAGTAAAAGTCAGACACTTTAACTAATAGATTCTCAACTATTCCTCTAGGTACTTTCAATGATCTGTCGGCCAGTTGTAAAGACATGGTCGTGGGTTTTATGTATGTTAGACCTAGGCTGAGGTACAAGGAATAAGGCAAGAGATTAACACTCGCTCCTAAGTCTAACAAAGCTCTACCCATGAACTTATCACCAAGCTTGCAGGGTATGGTCGGTTTTCCAGGGTCCTTATATTTTACCACGCCATTATGTTGGACAAGTGTAGAGAGTTCTTCCGCCACAAACGCGTTTTTAGGCACATTTGTTTTTCTCTTGGCGGTGCACAAGTCCTTCAAAACCTTAGCATAGGAAGGTATCTTTTTAATAACTTTGAGGAAAGGTATGTTAATATTTATATGTTTAAACACATCAAGTACCTCCTCAGTTTGTACTTCCAGGAGAGACCTTGTGAGTCTCTGGGGGTAAGGTACAGGCGGGTTGTAAGTTCGTGGAGAATCCACAATCTCACGGGCAGTCTTCTTCGGCTTAGAGGTGGTCGCCTCATTTACCGGGGGTTTAGGTGGGGCAACAGGTGCAGAGGTAACCGGGGTCACAATGTTGGGACTCGGTGTATAACTAATTTGATTATCAACCTGTTTACCTATCCTAAGGGTGGAGACCGAGTTAACTTCAGCAAGTGGTGCAGATGTAGACGGAGTTTCCGTCACCAAGGCAATTTCTTTGCCCTTGGGGTTCGGGATGGACTGTCCCAAAAATCTACCATTTTCATCAAGTTTTTGTTCAATCCTCTGGATGGCTTGGGCATTTGATTCAATGGACACTTGGGTCTGTTGAATGAGACGGGCAAGCACATCCTCAAGGGAGGTCTTAGGAGGGGCAGATTGATTGGTCAGTACCTGGTCCCTGGAACTACTCATGTGATGAGCATTGTTCGAATGAGGGGGGACCGTTACCCTGTTCTGATTTTCATGATTACCAACATACGTGGCATTACTACGTTGCCCATAAAAGTTATTAAAATCAGATGGAACCGCATAATGATTATTTGAATAAGAAAGATTAGAGCGGTCCATGTATGGGTTCGTGTCATTGCCCTTAGTAAAGTTGGTTTGTCCGGCGTAGCTGAACGCACGGGCTTCCTCAGTTTCTGGTGATTATAAAGGAGAGGGAACACATCGGCAGTATGGGTCTGGTCATGACATGCATCACATTGGAGAGTGAAGGCACTCATAACAGGTGATGTGGGCTTTAAGGACACCTCAAGTGCTTCTACCTTTTTTACTAAACCTTGTAGTAAAGTTTTAAGTTCGAGGTCGGGTCCGACCTCATATGTGCTTCTAGGTTTATCATATGAGTCCAGGGTAGTGTTTCTCAGGGTTGGTCCAGGTAAGTCCCAATTTTGGCTATTATTAGCTAGTTTTTCAAGGAATGCAATAGCCTTGGTGGTGGAGAAATCAAGGAAATCTCCACCACTCATGTTATCAACTGTGCCTCCTAGTTTGAGTATTAAGGCTCCTATACAGAATCCTAACTTTTTCAGTGTCATCGACTTTGTGGTGTGGACATTGAAGAAGTAGGTCGTGAAACCTCTCCCATGCATCAAAGAATACCTCACCCTCTTTTTGCCGGAAACTTCTTATGGCATCAACTATGTCATTAGTTCTAGTAATAGGAAAGAATTTGGTAAAAAACGTTTTACTTAGTTGAGCCCAAGTGATAATAGAATTGGGAGGAAGGCTATGTAACCAATGATATGATTTATCCTCAAGAGAAAAGGGGAATAATCTCAAGCTAACTTCCTCCTCAGATAAATGTTTCTCCCTAAAAGTATGGAGAACTGTCAGAAACTTATTGAGGTGCTGATATGCATCTTCCCGTGGAAGTCCATGGAACTTAGGCAACATGCCCACAATCTGTGCGCGAATATCATAGCTATCTGCATGTGTCTCAGGTAAGACAATGCAAGTAGGTGGCCCAGTGACCAAAGGAGAAAAGTAATCCCGAAGGGTAGCTTCTTGAGCCATAGGTACAGGATGTACTTCAGAAAGTAAAGTTGAGTAGATGAACTCTTCTTCAGAAGGTAAGGAGATTGAGTTATGAAACTCTTCCTCAAGAGGAGTAGAGAGGTCTGTGATTGTGCTCTTTGTGTAGATTGTTGGTTTGGTCAAGGTTTTACCTGATCTAAGATGCATGCAACATGCGCATTACATATGCCACAGAAGTCCTAACCATTCAAAAGCATCTAACAAGGGGCTCAAAAACTGACTCTATTTTGTGTTCACCCAAGTCAATGAGTTCTCTCCAACCTTCGTGAATGATTCTCCTTCTCTTGAGAGTCAAGCAGCTAATAACCAATGTGGGAGGTTTTCCGTGCCTAAACACGTTCCTTAATTATATAACTACAATTGATTCTACAGATAAATCCGTAGGGGTTCCAGACCCAATTCCTGACTTGTGCTCCAATCAAAGAAAAATCAAGCAGTACTGGTTGAAGTATCCGTCAAGGTCTCAATGTGAACATCGTGATAGCATGGCTTTAGTTGATTCAATTTTAAGGCTTAGGATATTGCAATCAATTACTATTTAGGTTTCACTTGAAACCGGCACGAAGTGGTTTGACATCAATTTTGTGACAAAGTGTCTTTGGTTATCTCGCCTTGAATTCATTGTTAGGAAAATCAAGATGTACGCATGGTCGTCTCGTGTCCTTGTGTCTCTTAGGTCTGTCCAGGAAAAGTTATTGGGTTCTGGACGTACGTACCGAGTTAGGACGTACGTACGTTCACTGAAGCAGCAAACATCTTTTGGTCAGGACGTACGTACTCAGTTAGGACGTTCGTACGTCCAAGTAGGCAGCAGACGTGTTTTCGTATGGAGACGTACGTACCGAGTTAGAGCGTTCGTACGTCATGTTAGGCAGCAGGCTTATTTTTGTGTGGCGACGTTCGAACGTCATATCGACGTACGAACGTCCAAAGTCGGTTTGCACTGTTTCGGCCCATTTTCCTAGGTTTTCAACCCTACGTATAAATAGGGTTTCTCTTCCTTAGAACAAGTTAGTTCTTTGGCCGTCCATCCTTCTTCTAGTTCATGTGTTTTGGTTAGGTTTGTGATATTGAAATTGTTTGTGGCTATTGAACTCAATTCCCTTTCTTCCCCCTTTTCTCAATTCATATCTTTGTGATCTTCAAGAGTTATTGTGAATTCGGCTTCGAGTCTTCTTGTGTGTTCATCAAGAAGTCGAGTGTCTTGTGCGTACATCAAGGTGCTCTGGTGAAGTCAAGGTGTTAGAGATAACCAGGAGTATCAACTCGCAGTGAGTGCAGGTAGTTGATAGGTTTGTACATCTCTTTTCATCTAGTGGATTATTTTGTTGTCGCGAGGACAACCGTGGACGTTTCCCTGTTTGGGTTTTACCACGTTAAAAATCTTTGTGTGTTATTTACTTTCTGCGTATTGTTTGTTTGCTTGTTTGAATTCACATTTGTTATACTAGCACTATTTGTAGTTTCTCATCACTTATAGGCCAGGTCCGCCTTGCAGTTTCGGTTTAACAAGTAAAAACAAAAATTGAAATCAAGCAACAATCAAAGTCATGCTAATCAATACAGAAACTCCTCTTGCAGTGGATTCGAGGAAGGTTTGGAGAATGCTTACCTCCCACTTTGTGCTAAAAACTAAAATTGCTAAACAAGCGCACAAATGTGGGGAGAAGACGAATTGAAGTCGACTAAGGGGAAACCGCTCCTTGGGTTTCAATCGTCCTTAGGAGTCATTCCTTAGTAGACCCAAGGCTAGCTCCACAACCTTGCTCTACTACCCACTTAGAACACATAATAATAAAAATCCTAGCAACACCTACTTTAAAAATATTACAAACGCGACCCCTTCGTGGATCGAATAATTAAATAACTTATAAGTCCTTAAAAATACTGCAAAAAATAGACTACCTAGTTAACCTCACGATCTCTCAACAGTAAAAACTTTAGCTAATTTGGAATTCTGGAGCGTCCCGAAACAATCACGCAAAACGAGCAAATTCCCTGCCTGGAACTGCCTGTTCAGTAATTTCAGCAAAACTTCCCGTCTTTGGACGAAAATTTAAATAACTTCTGCTGCTCCAAAATTCCGAAAAATTTAGGGCAAGTAAATCACCCCGAAATCTTTCAACAGTAAATATTTCAGCCGAAAATAAGTCTTGGATCGTTCTGGATAATTCACGCAAAACGGGGCCAAATTTCTGCCGAAAACTCGACTCGAGATTGTTAATGACCAAAGTGATCTCGACTCGAGGTCAAGCCCACTGTGGAACAGTAACTTCAGAAAAACAAATTCTGAAAGCGCGCCTTTCTTCAAACTTTGATATCTACTCTGTTTTTCGAGCTTTTTCAGATCCGTTTTCACTGCAAGATCAACAAGAGGACTAAGTAACTAGACACTTAAAAACAATAATTAAAAAAATTAAAAATTGATGGGTGGGAGGGATAGAAGTGGGATGATGTCCCGAAACAACTATTCTCTTTTGTGCTTGAATGAACTCCGTTCCTTAGAGCGGCAACGACGCCATTTTGATAGAAGACTTTTTACACCCTCTATCAAAAGATTGTATTTTTAAGTTGAAGTTCCTTCTTGTGTCTGTATAAATTGATGATCAAAGTAGACAAGTAACAAGCAAGGGTCGTACCCACCTCAGAGGGGGAGATCTTAGCTCAAACACAATAGAAAACAATGGTTAAGAAACACCAAGGGAATCAATAATAAGATTGGAGATTGATTCTACTTCCTACAGGCAATAATAAATAATAAATCCTAACTTAAGAATATGGAAGATATGAAAAGAAGATATATGATGACATAGGGGGAATAATTGGTATCCACAAACTAGATCATGCAATCATAACATGTTGTTCCTCATGTTCAATCTATAATAACTAATTAGTCACCTCTCAGGTATTCCAACTAGTTATTAATACCTATAATAATCAATTAGTGACCTCTCAGCTATTCCACCAAATGAAAACGGGATTCTCTTATGCATGCTATTGAATATGTTTCATTAATTAAATCCTCACCTCTCAGCTATTGAATCTAATTAACTCAACATATTATTCATAACTAAATCATCACCTCTCAGCTATTTGATTTAATCACAAAAGGGTTCTAATAAAAGATATCTATTATAAACATGTAATAATCACCTCTAAGCTATTTCACTACACATCTACAATAAATATAAATACTACCATTAAAAGCTAGGTCTCCCTAAACCCTAACAATAATATCTTAACATCATGGATAATAGCATACAAATAATCATACTTACCTCATACTGCAGATAGAAGCAAATAAGCATTAAGAACTTTGAATCACAATGAACAAGAGAAACAAACATTATACTTTTACATCACCTAGAAGCTTCCACCATCCCCCCACGAAGAATTAGCTACTCATCCTCAAGGAACGAATAAATAAATCATAAAACATCATAAAGTGGAGGCTAAAAGATTAGCTTAGCTAAAAGATAATAAACCCTAGTTACATCTTCTCTTATATAGATATTACAAAGTAGAATACTTGCATGCAAAGACTTCCAAACTTGTTGAAATTCGTGGCTGCTGCTGTTGGCCTCCTAGAGGGATTAGGCAATCAGCAAAACCTAATTATCTTGGGCTTGAATTGTAGCTTGGGCCAAGACCTTCAGTTTGATAGCTCATGGGCCCCAATCGGACTTCTGCATCTTCTTGTGGAGCTTTTTTAAGATTAAGACCCAAAATAGAAATTCAGGTCAACGAAAGTCAACAGAGTTGACCAAAGTCAGCAAGGTCCAACAGTTGACCGAAAGTCAGCAGAAGTCAACAGAAGTCAACATTTGACCGAAAAGTCAACCAAAGTCAACAGTTGACCGAAGTTGGCCGTGGGGTGCCCTTAGCAGATTTTGCGGGTGCAAATATCCATTATTCTTCCCTTGTGCCAATAACACCTTTTTGCTTGCTTTTCTCGACTTTTTGCGAGCTTTTACACAATATTAACATTTCGGCTTATGAGACCTACACAAAAGACAAGAAAACACTAATCAATACATATAATGCAATAATATAAGCTAAGTGCTAGACAAACAAGGTGTTATTCGGGGGATGAATATACACTTTTGAGGTCCGATCACTGACCGTGGGGTGCACTCAAAAGATCTGTGGGTGCAAATATCAATTCTACTTCCCTTGTGCAAATAACACCTTTTTGCTTGCTTTTCTTGACCTTTGGCAGGTTTTAACACAATATTCGCATTTCGGCTCATGAAGCCTACACAATAGACAAGAAAGCACTAATCAATAGATATAACACAATAATATAAGCTAAGTGCTAAGTAAACGAGGTGTTATTCGGGGGATAAATATACACTTTGAGGACTTATCAAACCCTAAAGGCAAAGAAGTTGCCTTAGTGACGGAAACTCCGTTTCCGTCTGTACCGCTTACTGAAGTAAAATCGGTTTCCACCCTTAGGTCAGGTAAACAGGTAGATAATCAAGTTAATTATACACCGAGTCTTAATATTGTGACCCCGGTTACCTCTGCACCTGTTGCCCCGCCAAAAGCCCCGGCTAATGAGGCAACCACCTCTAAGCCGAAGAAGCCTGCCCGTGAGACTATGGATCCTCCATGAACTTACAACCTGCCTGTACCTTACCCCCAGAGGATCACAAGGTCTCTGAAGGAAGTCCAAGCAGAGGAAGTACTTGATGTGTTTAAGCATATAAATACTAATATACTTTTCCTCACGGCTATTAAACACGTACCTTCATACGCTAAGGTTTTGAAGGACTTGTGCACCGCCAAGAGAAAAACGAATGTGCCTAAAAACGCGTTTGTGGCGGAAGAATTCTCCACACTTGTCCAACATAACGGTGTGGTAAAATATAAAGACCCTGGTAAACGAACCATACCCTGCAAGCTTGGTGATAAGTTCATGGGAAAAGCTTGCTAGACCTAGGAGCGAGTGTTAATCTTTTACCTTACTCTTTGTACCTCAGCCTGGGTCTAAAAAACTTAAAACCCACGACTATGTCTTTACATCTGACTAGAGGAGTAGTTAAGGACCTATTAGTTAAAGTGTCTGACTTTTACTATCCTCTTGACTTTGTGGTGTTGGATACTAAACCTACTGTCGATGACTCGGTGCCCATCATCCTTGGTCGTCCATTTGTTTCCACCTTTAATGGTCTCATAAACTGCCGGAACGGTTCTATGGTTCTTACTTTTAAATATATGACTGTTGAAGTAAATATTTTTTACCTTGGCCAACAACCCCCTGATCTTTCCTTATCTGAGGATATGTGTCTTCTTGACTCTTTATCTTATGAAATGGTGCATAGTTATTACAATGAAGATCCGGTTGTTCATTGCCTTGTCATGCATAATGTTGACTTTAACATCGACCAATCTATTGCACAAACCAATGCCCTTCTTGATTCTGTGCCAATATTTGAACCCAAAGACCCTGAGGCCCTTGATTTGGTTTGTAGCATTGATTCTGAGACCTAAGTGGAGACCATCACTCCACCTTCTGTTACTCTGAATCCTCTGCCTCCTGAGCTGAAATATGCCCATCTTGATTCAGACAGTAGTCATCCTATTATTATTTCTTCATCTCTTACTACCGAGCAGGAGAATCAGCTTTTAGAAGTTATCCAAGAGCATCATTCTGCTATTGCCTGGTCTATCCACCACATCAAAGGCATTAGCATTTCTGTTTGTTCTCATCGTATTCATCTTGAGCACGATGCTAAAGCTAATCTTGAACCTCAGAGACGTCTTAACCCTGCGATGAAAGAAGTTGTTCGTGCTGAAATTCTCAAACTTCTGGATCCAGGTGTGATTTATCCCATTTCTGACAGTCCCTGGGTTAGTCCTATTCATGTGGTTCATAAGAAGGCCGGCATGACTGTAGTTACCAATAATAAGAACGAACAAGTCGCCACTAGAGTTCCAACCAAGTGGTGTGTTTGTATCGAGTATAGAAAGCTTAATACAGTCACCCGGAAGGACCACTTTCCTCTTCCCTTCATAGACCAGATGTTGGAACGCCTGGCTGGTCATTCCTTCTATTGTTTCTTAGATGGTTACTCTGGTTATAACAAAATTCCTATCGCCCCTGAAGATCAAGAGAAGACAACTTTCACTTGTCTTTTCGGCACTTTCGCTTATGCCCGTATGACGTTTGGTCTGTGTAATGCACCTACTACCTTCCAGAGGTGTATGTTACACATCTTTAGTGATATGGTAGAACAATTTATGGAGGTGTTTATGGATGACTTCTCCATATATGGTTCATCTTTTGAAGAGTGTTTTAGTCATTTTTCCTTGGTTTTTAGGCGTTGTATTAAGAAAAATTGGGTGTTTATCTGGGAAAAGTGTCATTTCATGGTTAGAAAGGGAATAGTTTTTGGTCATGTGGTCTCTCCTAAGGGTATCCAGGTTGATAACGCTAAAGTAGATTTTGTTTCATCCTTGCCTATTCGTAAGTCTATTAGGGATATTCGAGCCTTTCTGGGCCATACAGGATTCTATCGACGCTTTATCCAAGATTTTTCAAAGATAGCTCGCCCCTTGACCAATTTATTGCTTAAGGATACACCTTTTGATTTCACAAAAGAATGCAAGACTGCCTTTGAAAATCTTAAGACCGCCCTCACGACTGCACCCATCATTAGGTCGCTTTATTGGAGTAAACCCTTTGAGCTGATGTACGATGCATCAGACTTTGTTGTTGGGGTTGTTTTAGGTCAACGTCTAGATGGTAAGCCCCATGTCATATATTATGCAGCAAGACTCTCAATGATGCTCAACGTAATTATACTACGACTGAGAAAGAATTCTTAGCCTTAGTATATGCTCTTGATAAGTTTCGTTCCTACCTTTTAGGTACCCAGACTATCATCTTCACGGATCATGCTGCTCTTAGATTCCTACTCTCCAAGAAAGAAACTAAACAGCGCCTTATTCGTTGGGTTTTGTTACTTCAAGAATTTGACATTGAAATTAGAGATAATAAAGGGACCAAAAATGTAGTAGCTGACCACTTGTCTATACTAGACCGTCCTGAGGATTCTAGTGTCATTTTTGAGAACTTTTCTGATGAGCTTCTTTTTGCAATATCCAATGCTCCATGGTTCGCAGATATAGTAAATTACTTGGCTAGCAACAAGTTTGTTTCCAAGTCATTGGAACAAGCAAGACAGATCCAAATTTCTTGCTAATGCCAAGCATTATTTCTAGGATGACCCTTACCTTTTTAAGTACTGTCCTGACCAGATCATTCGTCGTTGTATTCCCGACTGGGAGCAACAAGAGGTCCTTAAGTTCTGCCATGAGCATGCTTGTGGTGGACATTTTAGTGCCAAAACGTCAGCTGCTAAAGTATTGCAGTGTGGTTTTTATTGGCCAACTCTCTTTAAGGACGCTCAAATGCATTGTATAGTCTGCACTCGTTGTCAACAACTAGGGAAAATCACTAGGTGACACATGATGCCTTTACAGCCAATTCTTCCTGTAGAAGTTTTTGATGTTTGCGGCATTGATTTTATGGGATCTTTTTTCTGGTTGTCAAGGTTTTTTGTACATTCTGGTCGTTATAGACTATGTTTCTAAATGGATCGAGGCCATTCCCACAAGGCACAACGACCAAGAAACTGTAGTAAATTTTCTCAAAGAGTATATATTTGCCCAATTTGGCGCTCTCTGTGCGATCATTAATGATGCGGGAGCCATTTCTGCAATAAAGCTTTTCAAAAACTTGTCCAAAAGTATGGAGTAACTCACAAACTGGCCCTTGCGTATCATTCGCAAACCAATGGCCAAGCTAAGGTTTCCAATAGAGAGATTAAAAACATTTTGCAAAAAACAATTGACCTTGAAAAGGTTGATTGGTCTCTTAGAGTTAGTGATGCAATATGGGCCTATCATACTGCTTTTAAAACTCCCATTGGCATGTCTCCCTTTCGTCTTGTATTTGGAAAACCATGTCACCTACCTGTAGAGCTTGAGCATCGAGCCTTCAGAGCAATTACAAAGATCAATTTTAATCTCAATCAGATAGGTAAGAGGAGAAAACTCCAGTTTTCTGAGTTTGAGGAATTTCGGAATGAAGCTTATGATCTTTCGAAGTCCTATAAAGCTAATATGAAAAAACTATATGATCGTCAGATCTTACTTAGAGTTTTTTAAATTGGGGACAACGTTTTACTGTATAACTCTCGTCTGCATTTGTTTCCTGGTAAACTACAGTCTCGTTGGTCGGGTCCCTTTGTTGTGTCTCCAGTAACTCCTTATTGTGCTATTACATGTTTAAACCCTGCAGACAATTCTGAATTTCAAGTCAATGGTCAAAGTCTTAAGCATTTCCATATACTTGAAGAAGGATATGCTTAAGTCAATGAAAATGCTTAAGACTTTGACCATTGACTTGAAATTCAGAATTGTCTGTAGGGTTTAAACCTGTAATACACAATAAGGAGTTACTGCAGACACAACAAAGGGACCCGACCAACGAGACTGTAGTTTACCGGGAAACAAATCCAGACGAGAGTTATACAGTAAAACTTTGTCCCCAATTTAAAAATCTCTAAGTAAGATCTGACGATCATATAGTTTTTTCATATTAGCTTTATAGGCAAGAATAAAAGAAGACTGTCACTCATAAATACCAAACCAAGGTTAGGAGACCGTCACTCATAAATCAAAAGACTTTTTAATTATTTGGAATTCGCTCAATCTCGAGTCAAATTCCTTATAGGGTTAACTGAACTCGAGTCGAGTTCGGATCTGGCAAACGTTTTTGCTTTGGTTTTTGTGCGATTTTTCTCGATTTTCGTGCTGGTTTTTGGTACTTTTCTTTTTCTTTTGCAATGGCTGATGTTCAGAATGAGTTGTGGATCCCTAGTGGCATGGAGATTATCCCCGAAATGGTTTTTTTTGGAATTATGGGTAGTCCTTATGGACTTCTTTTCGGGATGGGATTTTTGACAAGGGTTGGGAAGGTTTTCTTTATGATCCTACTGCTGTTTACCTCATGTTACCCTTTTGCCGATGCTCTTCCCTTTGATGGTTTCCAAGTTCACCTGCATGGTTCCGTAGTGGTTTTTAATGCTATCTCTGTCTCTCTTGCCATGGGTAATCCTTTTGTCTTCCAACCGGTTGTGCCTTATGATAATTATGTTCATGATAATCGTGTTGATGTCTTGGATTATTACCTCAATCACTTTGGCTCGTGTGCCTTTTCCTTCTCTCCTGATGATTACCCTAGCATTGCACCTACTACTTGTCTTCCAGCTAATGTGGCAACTGTTTCTTTATTGGTTTTGCGGAACTTGTTGGGTGTTGAAAGGTTGGATTATGTCAATAATAGTACTATGCATGCAGTATATGGTATTGTTAAGGATTTTCATGCTCTTGACTTATCCACCTGGATTTTAGATGGTATCCGGAATGTGTTCCTCTTTGGTCAGGATAAGCTTGTTTACCCAACTGCTATTTGTAAGATTATTCTTGAGAGCTATCCTGATTGGAAGGGAAGGTACAATGATTGGACTCACCTTATACCTATGGATCCAACTCATCGTTATATTAGGAGGAGTCGCCTATTCACTTGGGTGCCTGATTCTGAGTATGTTGATTATCCTATCTTGCATAGAGATGATGAGTTTATGAAAAAGGGTGAGCGTCCTTGGCATGTGATTAAGGAAGCGTTAGTTGATTGGCGTGATAGGTTGGATTGCCTCCCTAAGAGTCAAGTTTGGAAACAAATTGTGTAAAGTAGGATTTTCCTTTTCTGTTGAGTCAGTCCTTTATTTCAGTATATTTTATTTCAGCTGTGTCGTAGAATGGAATTCCTTGTAGTCTCTATCTATGTGGAGATAATTTTGTTTGGCAGGAATTTATAAAGCGGTTTGAATTTTTAGTACATTCATGGTAATATCTTTCTTTCTCTCTTTCCTATGCTTAGTATGAACCTTGAGGACAAGGCAATCTCTTCGATTGGGGCTGGGGAAGTATTACAATCCTTTTTGCAAAAGATTTTCAAACTTCTTTATCCATACTGTGTAAAAATTCAAAATTTTTGAAAAAATCAAAAAAATCTTAGTTACAAAGACTTTTCCAAAATTAGGATAAGTACATCATCAATGATGAATATAATGGTTGAACTCTATCTTTTCGAGTTTAAGGACATTTATTGTTTCACCAAGTAGTTGAGTCTTATACTACATTTGTATGAGCATAAGCATGGCATTCACTTGCATTTATTACATATTACATGTGCAAATACAATTACACCTTGAGAAACTTGAGGAATAAGTGTGGAGACTTAATCTAGTGAGCTTTTGAGATTCGTCCTTTTTTTGGAGAGTTATTACATACATCTTGAGTCAAAACACTCAACCTCTCTATTTCGTCTATTTTTAGTCTCATATTCATTTTTATAGTTAGCCTTGAGATTACATCAAATGGGTGTAATATAAACTTGGATCTTGTAGCTTATTCAAGATGTGATCACCATATCAATAATTAGAAATGATACAAAGATATTTAGTTAAGCCTTGTTTACCTTTTTTTTTTTTTTTTTGGTTGGCAAGCGAGGTTGTGGGGACCCCTACCCCTTTCTAAATTACGTGTCTTATATCAACAATCCGCTGTTGACGTGTTTCGAACCCACGACCTCTCCACTTTGTGAGAGGGGTGCTACCATTGAGCCACAGGCTCATTCGCAAAAAAGAATTGGTGGTAAGCCTGTTTTTAATTTTGATCAGTAACTCGATAATGCTGGCGAGATTCGAACCCCAGACCTCTGGTATCATCACCCAAAGGTTTTACCAGTTGAGCCCAACTGAGACCTGCAAAAAAAAAATTTGGTGGTAAGCCTGTTTTTAATGAGATCAGTAACTCGATATTGCTGGCGGGATTCGAACCCCAGACCTCTGGTATCATCACCCAAAGGTTTTACCAGTTGAGCCCAACTGACACCTGCCAAAAAATGGTGTGGTAAGCCTGTTTTTAATGAGATCAGTAACTCTGTAATGCTGGCGGGATTCGAAACCCAGACCTCTAGTATCATCACCCAAAGGTTTTACCAGTTGAGCCCAACTGGCACCTGCAAAAGAATTGGTGGTAAGCCTGTTTTTAATGAGATCAGTAACTCGATAATGCTGGCGAGAAAATGGTTTGGTAAGCCTGTTTTTAATGAGATCAGTAACTCGGTAATGCTGGCGGGATTCGAAACCCAGACCTCTGGTATCATCACCCAGAGGTTTTACCAGTTGAGCCCAACTGACACGTGCAAAAAAAATGGTGTAGCTTACCCTGATGATACTTTACCCCTTAGGTTGACCATTCTGAGCCTTTTTTGTTACTTAGCCTTTTTTTTTAGCCCATTATCCTTACCCAACTCCATTGTGGGAGTAATTACCCTTAGAATGTATAGGTCCTTTTACCCATTGTTTTGGGAACACGAGGATGATTGTTTATGGGGATTTTTAGACTTAACCCCCCTATTTTGGTTACGATTGGATTAACCCCCCCCCCCCTCCCATTTGTCCAAAATTGGACTTTGCCACCCTCTGTCTCCTTTCCGTCTCTTCTTCCATCTATAGCTCAAAGTTTTGATGAAAATACCCCTGTGTTGACTATTTTGCTGTAACACTAAAATAAATTGACGAACTTCTTCTTCTTCATGGAACTTGTATATTTTCTTTTAACTACGCCCCCTGAAATCCGAAATAATACATCCAAGCATCATGAATCCAAACTATTCATCATCAAGAACAACCATGGCTAGCATCTAATGGATTAACACCCAATCTATTTACTTTAATTTCTCAAACCCCATTCTTTTAAATGTTGCAGAGAAGCTTCCCCATTCATTAATGGCGTCTCAAGAAACAAAAGTAAGAAATCCAAAACTAATCATAACCCATTTCATCAAATTAAAAAATATATTCAATGGGTGTCTTGATTGAAACCGGTCGACAAAGCATTGAGCTTAATCCAACCAGTATGGTATGAGCAACATTAACAACCCTTCCCCAAACCTACAGTCTTTGTAAGATTAATAGATGTCAAAGAAATACAAGTTAATCAAAGAGTAATTTGCAATGGGATTTTCAAATTTATCATCAACTGAATGTTTGTCGAAACCAAAGGGAGGAAGCAAATTCAATTGATTTTATGAAATGGGTATTTAATCAATCAAACTCAATACGAAAAATAACGAAGTGGGTAATGATAAGAGTTTTAGATAAATTCGAATTAGCAGAGAAGAATTAAAATGAAGAGATGTTGGTGGCGGCCAATAAAGAAAGATTTTTTATAACATCTTCAAGCTTGTATTCTATGAGTTTTCAATTATATTTGGGGTTTTGATGTGTTTGAGTTGTAGCCGTAATTGTTGAGCAGATGATGGTGGTTTCCTAGAAAGAAATAGTTAGAAGAAAGAAAAAAGAAGGGATTTGGACCAACAAAGAAGAAGGTTTGAATAAGGGGTAATTAGGTCAGGAAATTTAAGGTTGGACGTTAAATGAGACGGAAGGGAGACGGAGGGTGGCAAAGTCCAATTTTGGACAAATAGGGGGGGGGGTTTAATCCAATCGTGACCAAAATAGGGGGGTTAAGTCTAAAAATCCCTTGTTTATGTGGTTACAAGAAGAAAGGAGAAATACAAAGAAATCTCCAAACTAGTGAGATGAACCAAATATTGAAAATCAAAAGGTTTGAAGAAATTCCAGAAAAAGCCAGAATCCTCTAAAACTATTTCTAATTCAAAAAGAAAGGAAGATTCCAAAATATTGGTTAGAGCTTCATTGAAATTTTTTCCAAAGAGATGAGAAACACTTCTTTCCAAAAAGAAAAATTCCTAAAATTTCTCCAAGTGTTGTTATTACAAATCACAAGTATTGAAGGCCCGAATGTTTCAAAAATATTTCACAAAAGTCTTTTCCATTTCTAGCCCTGTCCTAAGCCAAGTTACAACCTATTACTGTCTTTTGTAGATCTAAGCTGATATGGTAGGATGTGGCGAGTAAGTGAGAAGGTGCTAAGGTGAAAAATCCGACATCTCAAGCAAGGCTAATTTTTTCATTCTTTGAGACTAATTTCATTCCATTACACATGTGTGTACCCTAGGTAAAAAACCCGATAGGTGTCACCGATGGCTGTATAAGAAGCTAAACCGGGAGCACCTGAGCATTACCCAGCCAGGTCTGGGCTATCGGGTAGGGTCCAACCCGGTCTCAAGGAGTCCACATACGCTCTTGACCCACCGGATGGTCCAAGATCGATGGGTGGAGCCCCGGTTACTGTATAAGAAGTTGAACCGTGGGCTCCCATACATCAACCAAGCCCACCTCAGTCAAGTAGGCCAGGTCCGGCCCAGTAAAGTCCAGCAGCGACAGAGGCTCATCCAAAGGCTTAGCATAGAAGCCCAGAGGACCTGGCCAGAGTGTATGCAATGAAGATTGGGCCTCCGGTCAGAGGAGTCAAACCCAAGTCTTTGTTTTCAGGCTTGGTCAATCCAAGTCCCAACCAACTGAATAAGTCCAGCGAGATTCCAGGCTAATAGAATCCATGGTTCTAGCCCACTAGAGAAGATAAAGGAAGACCCAGATTGAACCAGGACCTATCGGAGGATGCCATGTGGCAGTCATCCTGGTCAAAGGGAATTCAAGCCAAGAAGATAACCGCTCGGTAGCATGCAAGCTATATCCACGGAAAGCATCTTCACAATTGAACTACCTGAGTTCATGGAGTCAAAACCGGAGGGGTGGTTGAGCCAGCCTCCTCCGACCTACTACAAGTACAGGAGTTCTAAACCTCCTGAACTACTAGTCTTCCACGGAGCAACTCCATAAGAGCTTAGCGGAAGTAGAGACTTGATTCTAAGTTCATCTTCTTGGATACGTAGGCAGCCTGATCTTCGTCAGGTCCAGTCTCATTGTATACCCCCCATCTTATCTCTGTCTATACAAGGTTTTTATTGTAACTGTTTGATTAATCTATACGTATCTTGAGTTTGTGGATCAAATTTTTGGACCTACAACACCAGTCTGTTCTTATTATTATATGTGAGATGATTGTCCATCTTCTTTTCTCACATAGAGGTAAAATGATAAACACCATCTCTGAGTGAATCTTATTTCTGAGTGTATGTCTGTGAGGCAGAAGTCAAACTGACTTTTCCAATGGTGACTTAAGACCCGTGGTAGTATGTGTATATGCCTGTCTTCGATGCATTTGAGACCGTTATGCTTGGTTTATATTTCATATCTTATTCATGCATTGGTAGTATGCTATCTCATATGAACGGTTTTGCAATACTTATCCTTATCTTTGATCAAACCATTTCTGAGGTAATTGGTAGAACATCTTATTCTTTGGATTAGTCATTGTAGTAAGTTTGTGGGTATCCTCTCTGAAAAACCCTCAGGAGACCATAACTCCTCTACTTGGAAAATCCTTGTGTTTTCAAGCCTTGATGCATATGGTTAATGCAATAACTCTAGTTTTACTTCTCTTTTGAGTCTTTAATTCTTTTCTTCTCACCTTTGTTTGAGGACAAGCAAAGTGCTGTTTGGGGGTATTTGATAAGTCCTCAAAAGTGTATATTTATCCCCCGAATAACACCTTATTTGCATAACACTTATCTTATATTATTGTGCTATATCTATTGATTAGTGTTTTCTTGTCATGTGTGTAGGTTTCGTGAGGTGAAATGCAAATATTGTGTTAAAGCTCGCCAAAAGTCAAGAAAAACAACAAAAAAAGTGTTATTTGCACTAAGGAGGAGAATCAATATTCGTACCCACAGATTTGCTGAAGGCACCCCATGCCCAGTCCTGTTGACTTGATTTTATGTCAATGTGGGGCGGTCAAAATCTCAGCCCAAACCGGGTCCTATTAAAGCCCACAAGTCAGAATTTCTATTTTAGGCCTTATTTAAAATCCAATCTCAAAAAGGCTCTACAACGAGATCCATAAGTCTGATTTGGGCCCATGAGCTATCAAACTGAAGGTCTTGGTCCAGGTTACAATATAAGCTCAAAATAATTAGGTTTTGCTGAAGACCTAATGCCTCTAGAAGACCAGTAGCAGCAGCCACGAATTTGACCTAATTTGGAAGTCTTTGCATGCAAGTATTATGCTTTGTAATTACTATATATATAAGAGAAGTAGTAGCTAGGGTTTAGGGAGTTGATTTCTCAATTCTTATTATCAATCAAATCAAATCACTTTACTTTTATGATGTCTTGTTATTTAATTATTTATTCGATGGTGTCATCAACAAGGATGAGTAGCTAAATCTCCTTAGGGGGATGGTTAAAGCACTCTAGACGATGCAAAAACACCACGTTTGTTCTTAATGTTCATTGTGATTCAAAGTTCTTAATGCTTATTTACTTCTAATTCGCGATATGAGGTAAGTATGATTATTTGCTTGTTATTGTTATCCATGTTGTTAAAATACTATTGTTAGAGTATAAGGAGACCTAGCTTTAATGGTTTTATTTATATTGATTGAAGATGTGTAGTAAAATAGCTGAGAGGTGATTATTACATATCTGCAGTTTATATCTTTTATTGGAACCCTTTTGTAATTAAATTGAATAGCTGAGAGGTGACGGTTTAATTATGAATTAATATGTTGATTTAATTAAATTGAATAGCTGAGAGGTGAAGGTTTGATTAATGATACATATTCAATAGCATGCATAAGAGAATCCCGTTTTAATTGAGTGGAATAGCTGAGAGGTGACTACTTGGTTATTATAGGTATTGATGATTAATTGGAATAGCTGAGAGGTGACTAATTAATTGTTATAGATTGAACATGAAAGAATAACATGTTATGTTTGGATGATTCAGTTTGTGGATACCAACTTTTCCCCCTATGTCATCATAAGATCTTCTTTACATCTCTACCATCTTCTTAAATTGGTTTAATTATTAGTTTATTTATTATTGCCTGTATAAAGTAGAATCATATCTCTCTATTATTTGTGATTCCCTTGGTGTTTCTTAACTATTGTTTTTTATTGTGTTTGAGTTAAGATTATCACCTTTGAGGTAGGTACGACCCTTGCTTGTTACTTGTCTACTTTGATAATCAATATATACATGCACAAGAAGGAACTTCAATAAAAATACAATCTTTTTATTAGAGGTTACACTTTTCCTTTATATCACTTCACCTTATAATTGAAGTATCAAACCCTAGATAAAGTTTTATTAATTATAAGAATAAGAAGAAGAACTACTTTCATATTTATGGTACATTTAATAAGTTTTAATTAATATATGCAATTTATCTTTTCGTATTTATCTTTTCTAGTTTAATCATGTCTTTACTTTTATCCACAACCATGTTATCATCATCCATCTCCATGTTCAACTAATCTTCATTATGGGGTGAGCTAGCCTATTAGATGATGAATTTATGATTTTTGATATGTATTTGATTATCATGCATGAAAATTTATTATTTGAAGATTGATCACCATAGAATAATTTTACTCCTATTCTTAATCACAATAAAAGAGAGATCTTTTTACATATAGAGACTTTTCCTCATGTGCTTAGTTAGTTTATTTTGGCATCGAGAGAGAGAAAATAAGCTAATTCTATATATTTTGTTAAAATATAAGTCTTTACTTGCTATCGACTATACCGAGGGGTAGGTTGAGGGTCATTGTTTTGTATCTCGAGGCCCTTAGGTTTATGCTAGAAGAATTCTCCACAAAGACTTTAGTGTAACTTAAGGTGAGTGAGTTTTGGCATCGAGAGAGAGAAAACTCACTACTAACTATGGCATAGAGATAGAGATAGTTAGTTGCATGAAATTGAATACATAGAAAAAGGTCATGACTTTGTCTAGGATGGTGAAGTGATCCTCATATTCATCTTATATATTCACAAACCCTAATTTACTTGTTTTTTAGTTTATTTAGTTGTATTCAATTATATTTAGTTATAATCATAATCAGAACCTCCAATCAAATCAACTTTCAAAACATCATTATCATTATTCCATTTTCATCAAAAACGACATCTCGTCATCATCGTCGGTATATTACTTAGTTTGCATCGTTACCTTATAACCCAATCCTTTAGAAGAGTGGATTGATACCTAGTGCTTATCACTTTGCTAGTTTTAGTTAATTAGTCTAGTTATTTGCACACACAAAGGGAAAAATTATTTGGTGCTTGTAGTAGAATACACTTTTATCCCAACATCATGTTGTCTTACCCCCATTATAAATACGAGGTAATATACACAACACATATACGCTTTCTCTAAGCTCTACATCCCCACTTAAGGTATTCAAACGCTTTCAGCTCCCACACTGATCCACTACTAGAGAAATGACCTTTCTTGACATTTTCTAAAATAAATACTTGATGATTTTGTTAAAAACTGTCAACGGGTGTAATTTTATAATGGTTTTAGTAAATCTATCAAATGGTGTTTTATAATAGGTTTTTCCAAAACCATCGTGGTATCATTAACAACTTCTTGACGGTTTTTATAATTACTATCAAGGGATTTTATTTCCAAGAAAATAAGATGTCGGGTTTTATAATACAGTAATGAATCATAAAATTAGAATGACTTTGAATTTAAAAACTTCCCTAAAATTTTGTTTCCCAAAACCCCATCAACCAACAAAAACTTAAGTTTTGATGAAATTGTAATTGTAGGTTCAAGAGGTTATGCAGGCGGAATATGGTTGTTATGGGCTTCAGAAATAGTGGATATTAGGGGTGAAGTGTGCCGCCCATGCTATCGTACGAATTAAGACCCACCTAGAACCATGGATCGTATCAGGAGTATATGCTAGCCCAAGAAGAGGTGAAAGAGGCCCTTTATGAAAAGAATTTGTGGAAATAGGATCCAATGCAGACTTCCCTTATGTTGACATGGGCGATTTCAATATGATAGCTTTTTCTGCCGACAAAAGGGGAGGAAATCAACCTATAGCCTCTCAATTGAATGAACTCTGGGATGTTATGGCAGAGTGTGACATGATGGAAGTTACAACACAAGGCACAACTTCACATGGAGCAACAATCAAGCAGATGACAACAACATACAAGAGAAATTGGATCATGTTCTTGGAAATAGGTCATGGGCATCACTTTTCCCTAATGCTAAGGTACAACTCTTACCTTATTTCTGTTTAGATCTTCGACCTTTAATTTTATCCTTGTATGATTCTCATCTTAGGCCGCAAAAGCCTTTTAGATTAGAAGCCAATTGGTGTTTAGAGCCTTCTTTTATCAACCTAGTCAAGGATAATTGGTGTCAATTTTCTTCTGTTGCTCCGGGTGATAGTCTTCTAGTTAACTTAAGAAGTTTTCAAAAAGAAGCATTCCTCTGGAGAAAAATTTCTTACGGTAACATTCGACAACACAAAGTAATCCTTAAAAAGAAGCTTGAAAGCACTCAGAGACTGTTTGAAGCTCACCCAACTAGAAACCAATTTACACCAAGGTGCAACAATCTATAGGCAATATAGAAATTGGTCTAAAAAAGAAAAAATCTATTGGGCTCAGAGAGCTAGTCTAAAATGGGATCTTTGGGGGGATTTAAATAACAAATTTTTTCAGGTTAAAACTAAAGTCAGAAGAGCTAAGAATAAAATAATCTATATAGAAGCAGATGATGGTTCTGTTATTAGAGGAGACAATGAAATCAAATCCTTCTTTATTACCTCTTTTAAGAACCTTTTCCAAAATAATCAAAATTCTCCTCATTCAACCTGGTTTTGGGATTGTGTACCCTCTCTGGTCTCTTCAGCAGATAACCACTCTCTTCTTGCAGAGGAAAGTGAAATTTTTTACTTAGTCTCATCTTTAGGTCCTTGAAAATCTCTAGGCCTTGATGGAACCCCTGGAGGTTTCTTCAAAATTTTCTTCTCTATTGGTCACTTTAATCCTCTAATTAACAAAACTTTCATTGTTCTTGTAACAACCCGGCTTATTTCACCACCGATATCCCCACTTAGCCACTGCAGACGTCTGACAGTGTAAGGTTTTTATGGGCAGTAGCCTACTTCCCAGGAGGTCACCCATCCTGAGACTACTCCCACCCGAGCACGCTTAACTTCGGAGTTCTTTCGAATTCTGGAGCCAAGTGAGCCCAAAAGGCCTCGGTGATAATATTTGACGGATCTATACCTATATTCGAAATGTCAGGACATCCCCCTCTTTGGTGTCGTAGGACCTACCCCCTCGGCAAACCACCTGCCGACTTGGGGTGTTACAGTTCTTATTCCAAAATGTCCCTCTCCTTCTAAATTTAGTGACTATAGGCCAATAAGCTTGTGCAATTTTGCATATAAGGTTATTTCAAAAATCATGGCTAATAGAATGATTCCCATCTTAGAAAAAGGAATCTCCATCAACCAAGGAGCATTCATCCCTAAGAGATCAATTATCGATCATGTCCTTACTTGCCATGAAACCCTTCACTGTATGAGGAGGAAAAAGGAATGCTTGGCTTCCTAGCTGTTAAATATGATTTCAATAAAGCTTTTGATAGTGTCATGGAATGTTTTGTCTTTCTGTTTGTACAAAAAAATGGGTTTTGATCAAAACTGGATTTCAAAAATCATGTTTTGTTTATATTCTTCATCCTTGGCTTTTCTTATCAATGGTACTCCTTCTCAATCTTTCAATACAGTTTGTGGCCTCTGGCAAGGAGACCCACTGTCACCAACTCTCTTCATTTTAACAATGGAAGTTTTATCAAAAAGTATATCCCACTTATGTCTTCATAATGAGTTTAAACCTCTTCTTTTAGCTAGGGGGTGCTCCAACTCTCTCTCATCTGCTTTTCACAGACAATAGTTTATTTTTCTTCCAAGGTAAAACAAACATGTGCATAAAATTCATTAACTTCCTTAATCTTTTCTGTAATGCTTCAGGACAGAGAATTAATTTCTCCAAATCCTGTTTTTTTTCCATCCCCCAACTGTAGCAACAACTTAGTGGCTGATATTACTGGTATACTAGGCATTCAACCCTCAACTAACTTGGGTAGGTATCTAGGTATCCAGTATGGTTCTGGAAATCCCTCCAAACCTTTACACAACACCTTCAAGGATAAATTCGCAGTTGCTACTTCTTCCTGGTTAACTAAGCACCTAAGTCTAACTGGAAGAGCAATTTTGACAACTTATGTCTTCAATGCAATTCCATCCTTTTACTGCCAAGCTTTTATTCTTCCTGCTTTAACTATTGATGAATTAGAGTCTGCTAGAAGATCTTTCATTTGGAACCATGAATCAACTCATAGGAGAATTCATCATGCATCCTAGAATCTGTTAAAAGCCTCTAAAAAGGAAGGTGAGTTAGGTTTAAAAGATCTTCATTGTATAAATCTTTCTTTCCTTGGTAAACTTGCTTGGAATTTGTCTCATAATACCTCCTTGTTTCTAGCACAAGTTTTAAAGGCAAAATATTACAAACACTCAAACCTTCTTGAAGCAGTGTATAAACCAGGCCAATCTTGGGGCTGGGAAAGCATTACTATGGGTGTTACATCCATTAAAGGAGGATTACCATGGCAGATTAAAAATGGAAAGTCTGTTAAATTCTGGTCAGATCCCTGGATAGACACCAAAGCTGATGCATTCTAGGGTTTAAAACCCCTAATTTGTGCCAAGATTGCTATTATATGTTTTTAGAATTATTGGGGATATTTATGTTTATGTTTAATTGATGTTCTTAGGTGTTTTAGGGTATTTCTATTTTGGGTTATTTTAATTTTGAATTATGTTTTCTATTTTCATTAGAATTGGTCTAGGTTTATGTTTCCTTGCTTTCCAAGGATTGTTTTTCCTATTTAAAGATTTGTAGGCCTTTGGCTAAGTGGGTGTTGATTGATTAATTGAATTGTGTGTTTTGAGAAGAGTCTTCTCGTTGTGTGAGTTCTTGGTTAAGAACATTGGTTGTCGAATCCCGAAAATCGTCGTAGTTCTTTGAATTCGGTTCAAAGTACATATTTTTATGCACGACTGCATCAAATTGGTAATCAGAGTAAGGTTTTGAGGATTCTAGGTTCTCAAAAATCCTGTTTTTTGTCATCTTCATCGTCGTTTCTAGCACCGCTGCCACCGCTCTTTTCAAAGTCTTCCGCTGCTTTGTTTAAGGTATTTAAAAAAAAAAAAAAATCGAGTTACTGTTCATTGTTTATTGTTCATCGCAGAAAAAATTCAATTTTTTTTTCCTTGGTCATGTTCGTTGGTATTAGTTTACATTAAATGGAGAATTGGTATAAGGATTGGATTCAGGATCATGTTTTTCGTTCTTTGTGTACTATTGGAGGCAAGTTGTGTACTTTTGTGATCGACCCTAAACATAATGTTAATTTTATTTCAAAACTATCGGTTGAGAAATTACAATTGAAAGTGGTTGAAAATAATTGTTTGGTTGAGTTTTCCATTGGAGATATTGTTAATCGGGTGTGGTGTAATATAGTCAACACGGATGCATGTCATCTTTTGTTGGGAAATCCATGGACATTAGAAACGGATGCAACGTTTAATGTGCAACATAATGGTTATAGTATTCTATGGAAAGGCAAGAAATTTGTTCTTCTTTCAACTAGGCCTTGCATATCACAAGAAGAATTCGAAGCTACATGTTATGCGCGCCAGGTTTACAAAGAATCCATGGGTGAATTTTGCAAAGAAGGATGTCGATATTTAAGTGATTTTTTTTTGATATCTTTGCCAAGAAAGAGGAGGTTACAAGAACCAAGTTCCATAGTTCAAAAACATTTGAATTGAATGAATTTTTTCGGCTCTTTGGGGAAGAACCCCTAGATGTTGTTGAAGATGTGTTTTTTACAGAATTTGGCGTATGTGTTGATCCGATTTGGGAATCCTTTTTAGCCAATTTTCAGCAACATGTTCCTTCCTTTCATGGAAAACAGTTGGGGATTTTGTGTTTCAAGTATCATTGTTTTGTGAAGTTCCTAAAATTTGATCTTTATGCAAGTAAAATTCGTGGAAGAATCCAACTTTTTGGGTTATTGCTTCTTATGAGAGTGAGTAGATTTTTGGGAAGAATCCGAGGCAGACTACTTGATTTACATAGGTCAAGTTTGAGCTTGCAGCACCAACGTGCAACTACTACTTGTTTTGGTGAATTTGAAAGATTCAAGTTCGTGGACGAACTTTTTCGAACCCGGGGAGAGCTGATGCATTCTAGGGTTTAAAACCCCTAATTTGTAGGGGTGGGCACGGTCCGGTCCGGTCCTAAAATGTAATAGGACCGGGACCAAACCGACTTGAAAGTATCGGTTCGGTTTCGGTTCCATGGACCAAAATTATTTGAATGTAACCGGACCGAACCGGACCAAATACAATCGGTCCGGTTTCGGTCCGAAACTCGGTCCTAGGCTTTTTTATTGGGCCTTTAGTCCACTACAATTTAGATGATTATTCTTAAGTTTTGGGCTTTAAACTAAATAAGACATACACCAAATCAAGTACTAAATAGGAAAAAGGTCCAAAACCAATGAACCAACCATGGATCCACCATAAGTCCACAACCAATTACAAAATCAAACAAATCTAAAAACAAAAAAAAATGTCTAGTTTAGTAATTTACTAATAAAAAAAATGTTTTTTTATTTATTTCGGTTCGGTTCGGTTCTCTCGGTTCTATAAAAACAAGAACCGAGACCGGACCAATGGCTATATAGTTCGGTTCGGTTTCGGTCCGGTCTTGACCGGTTTTTAGTCAACTCGGTTTTGACCGGTTTTGACTCGGTTTTTTCGGTTCGGTTTTCGGTTTTTCGGTTTTTTTGCCCACCCCTACTAATTTGTGCCAAGATTGCTATTATATGTTTTTAGAATTATTGGGGGTATTTAGGTTTATGTTTAATTGATGTTTTTAGGTGTTTTAGGGTATTTCTATTTTAGGGTTATTTTAATTTCGAATTATGTTTTCTATTTTCATTAGAATTGGTCTAGGTTTAGGTTTCCTTGCTTTCCAAGGATTGTTTTTCCTATTTAAAGAGTTTTAAGCCTTTGGCTAAGTGGGTGTTGATTGGTTAATTGAATTGTGTGTTTTGAGAAGAGTCTTCTCGTTGTGTGAGTTCTTGGTTAGAACATTGGTTGTCGAATCCTGAAAATCGTCGTAGTTCTTTGAATTCGGTTCAAAGTACATATTTTTATGCACGACTGCATCAAAAGCTCTTGTAAATCTTGTCGATAATCCACCCACTCCCCCCCCCCCCCCCCCCACCCATTATTGTATCCTATTTCATTTCTAACAACAGATGGAATTTACAATCTAGCCTCTAATCTGCCGGCAAGCTTAGTGCAGAAAATCAAAGGCATCCCTTTACCAACCAATGACACTGGTAATGACAAGCTTGTTTGGAGTTCTCATTCGTCAGGAAAAGTCACTATAAAATCTTTATATCATCATCTTGAAAAAGATTTTATAGAGGGTAAAAACTTAGACTTCAATTGGTCCAAACTGTGGAAACTTCCAATCCCTCCCAAAATCAAAATTTTCTTATGGTTTCTTGTTCAGGATAAGCTCCCAACTAGAGTCACACTGAATAGGAAAATAGATTCTATTCCACTAACTTACCCTTTGTGTCACTTAGGTTCTGAAGATATACCTCACATCTTTTCTCTCTGCAGTTTTACAGTTAAAATCCTCCAGTTAGGCACTGTTTACTTGGGCATCAGTTGGCCAAAGATAGTTCCCTCACGATCTTGGTTAACCGAGTTGTTCCGACAAAACAACCATAAAGAGGAACTAATAACTGCAGCTCTCTTTATTCTGTTCTATATTTGGAAAGCTAGAAATTGTAAAGTCTTTCAATTTGCCCCTTGTCATCCTTTTCTTACTTTCAGAAATGCACAGTTTCACGCCAATAATTACTGGCACCATAACTTCTCTTCTGCACACAGAGCACACCACAAACACTTTTATGTTAAATGGTTGATGGTTCCCTCCTCCCCCTTTTTGGCTGAAAATGAACACTGACGGATCGTGGAATTGCTCTCAAAAATGAATTTGGTGGAAAGCAGGTTGAAGCCATCACCAATGGTATGGCAGAGGTCTGGGCTATTAGAGAAGGACTCCAGATGCTTTTCAACCTTGGTGTCCAACAAGTGCAACTAGAATCAGACTCAACCTTTGTTGTTGGAGTGCTGAAAGGATACTTATCTTTTGCGTGGTATTTTGAAAATCTGATAAATGATTGTAAAAAGTTAAGGACTATATAAATGTGGATATCAAACATGTATATAGGGAGGCTAACAAGTCTGCAGACTACTAGCGGGAAGGTCTTTGTTAGATAGTTGTTCAAATGTATGGTTTACAAGTCCTGATCCTGAATTGGGCTTGCTTTTTGTACGAAGACAACACAGGTACTGCCTATATGCGCAGCTACTGCACATATCTTGTACCTTTTGCTATTTCAATAGAATTAGTATCTTGTCCAAAAAAAAACACAAAAACTTAGGGTATGTTTGATTCGGATTTACCGGTAGAACAGGGGGACATCGGTGGAATAAGGATAAAGATAGAGGCGGAAGAAGATAGACACGAAGAAGTAAGTTCTATTCTTAATTTTTGCGAAATTACTGTTCTACCATATAAAAATATTTCCAAGAAAATAGATTTCCCAATCAAACAGACCCTTTACAATTTAGAAATTTGGAAGCCTCCGTTTTCTTTTTTTTTCTTTTCTGGTATTGCTTTTCAAAAGCGCAAAACCGTCTCCACCAACTTTAGGAGGTCCATTATACTTCGGGTGGAACGTGTCCGTCCCTCCACTTTGTTTTTTTTTTTTTTTTTTTATTCCTTCTCTCTCATCTTCGTCTCTCCCCAAACTCTCTCTCTCTGCTTCAACCCCTCTTTGTTCTTCCTCCCCTCTCTCTTTCTCCTTCTTCGTCTCTTTCTCCCTCAGAGCCCAAAGTCGGTCCCCACCGTTTCACGGTTCTATATTACTCTCCCTCCTAACATGAATAGCAAAACCGTAGTCTTCCCCCCTCTCTCTCTTTCTCTCGTTGGTCTCTCGGTGTCGCAAAGATAAGAATTTTACTCTCTCTCATTGATGTCAAGATACATAGTAATCTAATCTGATTTGAGCGAATAGAGGAGAGTAGATTTTATTGCAGATGAAAACCTTTGATTGTTTATTGAGATTAGGATGTGTACTATACAGTAGGGAATGTTTTATTGCATATAAAGTGTAATGAATTGTATGTCAGAGAAACCTGAATCAAGTTGGAATAAAAATGTTTTGTGTTGTTTTGTTGTATTAGATGTAGTGTTTTTGCAATGAATTACTCTTGTTTTCTAGTATGACATATCAAAATTGGAATGTGCTTGTGAACAAACCACGAAAAAAAAATACCATTAGTTCTCTCTCTTTTTTTTATTATATCAATCATTATACAAAGTCTTCAATTCAAAATCTTTGATGAAATTGCATACTGCTTCCTACCTGCTCTGGAGCCTTCTTCCTTGTTTGACCTTGTATACTAGTTGCTGAGATGTTTACTCCATGTTATCCTTTCTTGTTGCTGCTACTAGAGCAAAGAACAAGTGACCAAAAACCCCCCATCAACCTCTATACACTTGACAATTTGCACCCGAGATGCTCTATAACAGTTCACAGTCCCCGTCATGCTACTGCATAAAATTCCTATTAATCTCTTGATGCTGAATCCATTGATGTTGCTACAACATAAAAGAGGGGACTGAATTCATTGATAAATGTCTCTGCTATACCTACTGAATTATTGTTTTTTTTTTAATAGGTTCTATTAAAATTCTAGTGAAGTACTAGCCCTATCAAATGTCATTGATGCAGGGTTCTTTTTATTTCGTACTAGATTGATGATGAATTATATCGACCATCTCAAGCAACGCATCTTAATTACTGTGAAGCTTTTAGAATTTTATTTCATCATTTACATCAGGTTAGCCTCCAAGAAATGAGATTACCTTATGCTGCCTTTGCTATCGAGAGAAGTATTTTGTAGAGATAAGCAGAGGTAAAGTGTTCTCCTTGATTTTTAATTCTATATATTCAGTACTGGTTGTAGAAATAATCGATTTATACCTATTAGATGATGTTTGGCGGGATTAAGCTTTTGTAGAAGTTATCTTTGCGCCTAAGGACCACTACTGCTAAATGGTCAGAACATCCATTGAACTGTTAGACTGAGTTTCTCAACTCCAATGATGACCAAAACCAATAGACAATGGTTGATAAAACCAAGGTTTGACTCTTTTTTGCTTGTTTGAAGTTGCAACCATTATCTTCAGTTTTAAGTGAGCTTAACTCCTTGTTTATAAGATTTTGTTCAGTAAACATATTTCATCATTTTGCAACATTTCATTTTCGTCGAAGAATTTGTAGGCTCACCTTCAGATCTTTTTACTGCTGCTTTTGCGTTTGTGATCAATCCTTGAAAGGTAGTTAAATAGCTGTTATAATTGCTGAGCCTTTCTTTGAGAAATATGTTTCAGAGCACTGTGCATCTACAACTTAACTTTCTTGTCTTGCTAGCTGAGGTATCCAGTATCCACCCAGCCGTTTGAAGATTTAGTGAAGCTAGAATCAACCAGCAATGGTCAGTTCTTATTGTTAATATGTTACCTTGTTTTGATATCTTGTACCCATCTTAGTAGTGTGCATTCTAGGTTAAATTTTGTTATCTAAATACATGATAAGTTTATCTTTAATTTAACATTTTAACTTGTCAACGTATATAACAGCAGGGCATGAGAAAGTGTGATTGCTCAGACTAATTTACAAAATTAGTTCACAGCTTGGTGTTAATACGGTTTACTCAACGTTTCAGGCAACTAGAAGGATTCAACTTGTAAGGGACTCAAAAGCCATTTACATGAGGTAACTCATCCAGTTACCCTAGCTATTAATTTTTATTGCCATTTTTCATAGCAAGTGCTCTTATTATCTGAGTGCGAATTTGTTCCACACTCTTTAAGAGTGTGGAACAATACTCTCCCCCAGATCTTGCCACGTGACTATATCAAAAAATAAAAATTTTGATTTTGATTTTTTTTTTTTAATATTAAGTGAGATTAATTAAAAAACTAAAACACCTAAGATGGGTGTTGTTAACCCTAGTGGGACCAATTAAATTTAAAAAAAAAAAAAATTAGTAGTACGTGGCCAAATCTGGTGGAGAGTGTTGTTCCACACTCTTTGGAACAAATTCAAATTCTTATTATCTAGTACTTTTTGTAATCCAATTAATTATTTGAGTGTTATGTACATTGTGTAAATTTTTGTCAATTCGGTCAAAACTCGTCTTGTAGTGAAAAAAACTAAGGTGTGGATTTGCTAGGACTGTATATGTATATTTCGGTCTCATTAACTATATTTTATTTTTGGCTTAGACTTTGTGATATATTTCACTGTGATCTTACCAGGGAATCACCATATTCATTTTTTACATTCGCACAGAAGATGAATTCATTTATGTCAGGAATATTGAATAGTAATCCTATGTTGACCAGTTACACTCGGAAAACTAACTTGTGGTTTTGAACATATCTTAGATCTGTTGTTCTCTATATGCTTTATTGCTCCTTGATTCTTATAAGTTCAAGTTGGTCAATCATGTTTTTTATGTAATACTTGAGTGTTGAGTTTATCAAATTGAAATGGATGACTAAGATGGATCTATAAGCTCAAAAAGGAAAGAACGCTCATAAGGAGAGGTTGATGGTTCGAATCAATCTAGATCCAAATTTAATGATGGTTTAGCCACCATCATCAAGAATGGTGACAAGTTCTTGATGGTTCTTACAACTTTTATTGATTGTAAAGCAAAAACTGTCAAGATAGGCAATAATTTCTTGACAGGTTTTACTGTTTTTACCGAGTATTTAGCTAAAACTGTCAAGACTATCAACGAATTTTTGTGGGTTGCAAGGTTTTGTTGATGGGTTAGCCAATATTGTCAAGAAATGGGAAGATCTCTTGACATTTTTAAAAGAAAAGTTGACGGTTGTGACTGCGAAACTGACAAAATTGCAATGAATAGTATGACGGTCTATAAAAAAAACCATCAAAAATTACTATAGTTTATTGACGGTTATTCTAACTTTTCTTGACAGTCTGACATGACATTTTGGGTAGTCTAAAAATGTCATGATATGCATTTAATGACAGCTTTTAGCTGTCATAAAAAGCGTTTTCCATATGACTTCAGCGTCAGAGCGGCTACGGCCACACCCTCACGGGTGTGTCTTGGTCCCCCTTCACAGTTTATTCTCATTTGCAGGTGTACAGTGGCGATCTTATCAAAGTCCTTGCAATCTTATCAGAGTCCTTGCAATCTTGTTGGATTCCTCCAACAGCTCCCAACAACCTTAACAGAGTTCGTCCGGCACAATCATGTCCCGTTGGCAGAGGTTGGAGATTTGTGGAAAATGCACGCACATCAATCACCCCCAAATTATATATCCTTAGTAGTAGAAGCACACACAATATTATCTCTACTACATTGGCAAGTTGATTTGACCAGTTCAAAGCTTGACTTCCACCTAATGAAAGATCAAACCAATACCCAACAAACAACTTCCTGGGACATTGGAATCGATCGGAATAGCTGCAATAAACCTTGATCTTGCATCACTGCATCCGTCATATACAGTGGCCTCAAATCTGATCTGAACAAAATAAAATAAGGTAGATTTTAATGTGTTTAATTGTTGCGCCATAGGTGAGTAAGATAAAATTACCAAAACTAATTGAATTTAGCGTCAAAATACTTCACAGTTTGTGAAATAACAACAAAAAGTGGGCAACGTGTAGCCAAGTAAGTGTCCTAGATTCAAAAGGTTTCATGTTCTAAATCAAAACACTAAATAGTTTTCTGTACATATCTACGATGAATGTTGGGAAGCATAATCAATTGGTAACTTTTGATATTGGTTGCATCAAGATTTCAATGTTAACTTAATATTAGCATATTGCTTTAATAGAGAACTTCATCTTTACTATTTTATATGAGGGGTGAAGTTAGCTACATTGTTTTGGTTCAACTTCGGTAGAACCAATAATATTTAGCCACATGTCCACCCAGTTTTGACTTTTTGTATTTTGATCTCTATCTGACAAGCAACATAACCGTTTCAAGCATTGAATTCTTCATCTGATCTACATACTACGTACGAAGTTGCACCTTGCAATGATCTATGTTGCTTTCATGAATACATTATTTACACCATTAATCATTGAATTTTCTTTCCTCCGTTTATTTTTTCTATTTAATAGAGCAGAGAGTCAGGAATAACCCTATGTAGTTTGATGTTGTCCTTTAGCCATATATTTCTACTATGAAATCAAATCATACTACAGTAAAACCCCTCTATAGGAATACTCTATATAGGAATAACCTCTACATAGTTATAAAAAATTTCGGTCCCAACTAGGGCCAGTTATAAATAGGAATAATATTTATATTGTCATAAGTTATAATTTTTTAGGTCCCATCTAGAAGAAAATTGCCTCTACATAGTTATAATTAGGTATATATTAACAAAAAATATATTACATATTGAGAAAAATATTAAAGAAAATATAAAATTTCAGACATTTAATATGTTTTTTCATTTTCTAACGCTTCCCATCACTAAGTTAGTATATGTGCACTATATTTTGAAGGTATAATATTGTTTTGAAACTATACTATTATTGAAATTATACGATAATTTTCTTAAGTAAAACTCTATTAAGTTATAACCTCTCTATAGTAATAATTTATTTTGGTCCCAAGAGTATGACTATAGAGAGGTTTTACTGTATAATAACACAAAGCCCGGTGCTGCTCAACAACTAATCTATATCTATACTCTCTATTAAAGTTGGGCATGCCCTTAAGAAAATATTCTCTCTCCAAATTAGAGATAAATTGATGCTCTAATTAAAGAGAATTTGATTAAAACTTTAAATTTAAAGGTTATTTTAGAACTTTTACATGATGCTTAATTAGTAAGCCTATTTTAGTATTAACTCTAAACTAAATATTTAAAGTTAATATAATAAGTTAAATACTAATTTATTTATAACTTCATAAACACTAATTTTTTAACACCAAGAGTTAACTAAAATTAAGAGTATTTTCTACAAAATCACATAATTAACTTAAATCAATATGTCTGTAAATAATTTGAAACCAATTCGATCGATTGAACATCATATCCAAAATATTGACATTTAGTCCAAAGTTGAAATTAAATTTATTGTAAAAAATAATAAGAAAAATTATACACCATAAAAAAATTCAAATATAACGTCAACAACTATATAACCTAAGAAAATATGTTATAACAATCTTGATTGTAAGTTCGGAGATATAATTTACACTTCAATTTATATTATTGAAATTGTTAAAAAATTTGTATGGGTAAAAAAATCCAAATAATAAATCCTCAAAAAATATTATAAAATGATGAAGTAATTTTATTATTATTTCAAAAATACAAGTGTGATTTTTTTTTTAAAAAAAAATATTATTATTATTTCATATCGCTTCTTCAATGACTAAACCAAAAATGAAAACCAAATTGAGATGGATTTAATCTTAAAAGTAAAACCTTTGAAAAGGGGAAAAAAACGATATTTAACATAAAATTGATTTAAAGCGATGATATTCAACACAACACTGAAAAAAATTGATCTTACCACCATTAGATTCATATAGTCCACATTGTAATCCTCGACACAATACATCAGTTAATGACAACATTATACCCAAAAAGAAAAATCCCACAAATATAATAATATTAAAAAAAATTCTTATGACTCGCATAAAATCAAGACAATAATAAATTTATCGAAGAACTTGAAAACAAATATACTTATAAATAAAATATAAGTTCATATAATTATTGATCACTCCCAAATATATAAAAGTCGTACTGCAAATTAAAATTCCATTTTCAATTGATTTCAATAAGAAAAATTAAAATTAATTTTTTTGTAGAAAAATTAAAATTAAATTACAACATATAAACTAACAACCGTGCATCGTACGGGTTAAATAACTAGTACTATATAATAGTGGAGCCTAACAAATGCCACATAGCGTTTTAATAGAGAGTTTAGAATTTTAAGAAAGTCCAACTTTAGCCCGATTGAAAGCCCAACTTATTCTTTTATCTAGAAACAACGTGCACAATCTCATAAGCAGATTAGTGAATAAACTGATCATATATCCTCCCTATTATCTTTCCCATAAGAAATTTCATGCTTATCCTATGCTCCAACGTTAACAGTTTTAAACTTAGTTACTACTCTCTCAACCGCTATTCTTTTAAAATCAACACGTGTCAGAAAATAAGAGAAGTAGTTTTATTTGAAATTAAAAAAAAAAAAACAATTTAGGACATAAATTAGCCAACTCATAACTTAGACAAAAACTACTATAGAGCATTCCCAATGGTAAAACACTTTTAGTGGTGCCACATAGGATGGTTTTAAGGAATTTTGGTGTTTCCAATAGTTTTAGCAAAAAAAAAGGTTTTAGTGTTTCGAATGGTGGATTATTGAAACCGCACTCATTGTGGGGTATGGATCCATACCGCACTCATTGTGGCGGTTGGATCTTCCTTTAGTGAGTCTTTAGATGAGTCCATACCGCACTAATTGTGAGGTATGGATCCATACCGCACTAATTGTGGCGGATAGATTCCTACGTAGCACTTTTAACTCCTTGGCAAATTTGACAAGGAATTAAAAGTGTTTTGCTTGAAAAGTGTGTTAAAAGCTACCATTGGCAAGTGTACACTAAAAGTTTACTAAAAGTGTGCTAAAACCTACCATTGGGAATGCTCAATCTAAGTAGTTTTTCTGTGTTGAATCTAAGTAGTTTTTCTGTGTTGAATTATGCTACTATTATATTAATTTATCATAAATTAGCTTCACTATAAGCTAATCATAATTCAAATAACAGATTTTCTTCACTTCATATAAACCCAACAAAACGTCCTTCGCTAGCAAAGAGAAAAAAAAACAAAAAATCATTGCTTTTTCCAAATTCGATAAAATGGGGCATCTATGGTTCCAAGGGAGAATTAAAGCTCAAGTTGTAGTTAAACTCAACTCAAGGTATATTTGATTTAATTTGAAGAATTTCTTTTGATTGATTTTATTGTGTAATTTGTTTTTAATTGGATCTTCTAAATATGTTTTATGAGTAATTGTTTTTTTTTGTGATGGGTTTTGTACCCTGTTTGAGGGTTTTGAGTAGGGGTGGCAATCGGGTCGGGTCGTGTCAGGTTCGTGTCGGGTCTTAACGGGTTGATGTGTTTTTTCCCTAAACCTGAACCCGACCTGTTAACCTGTTTAGTCTTTTTTTCCTAAACCCGAACCCCGAACCTGACCCGCTAATTAAACAGGTCGGGTTCGGGTTTACCTGTTTAAACCCGCTTCAGATTTATTAATTATTTTTTTCTATCGCCACTACTGTTATTTATAATTGATATTCATGATAATCGATATTTAATATAAATTAATCAACTTAATTTCATCAAAAATTAAAACTATTAGTAAAAGACAAAATTCAAAAAAAAAATCTTGACAAACAAGGGCACAGTAAAACAAACAATTACCATAAAGAGCATAGAGATGAAAAACGTTAACATTAAAACCAATTATAAACATGATCAAAACATCAACCTGAGTTCTAAAAATAAAAAAACACTAATCTGGTTTTAATTAAAACATCATGTTCCTTAAACCCAAAATAAATCAATTGAAAAACAAGAAAAATATTTACACAATCTCTAACTTCGATATAGAAAAATAAGAACCACTAACAAACAAGTTTTTATTAATCAATTCATTACTACTATATATTTCTCCGTAGTTAAAGAAGAAGAAAGAAAACGATTGTTGAGAAGAAATGAAAAAGAGAGGTGATTTCAAAAACTGAAAATAAAAAATATTAATTTTAAACGGGTTTCGGGTTGACCCGACCTGTTAGTGGTCAAACCCGAACCTGACCTGTTTATAAACGGGTCTAACAGGTTCGGGTCAAAATGACCCGAAAACCCGATAAGACTAAACCCAAACCTGTTTATCTCGGGTCGGGTTCGTGTCGGGTTAACGGGTTACGGGTCGTTTTGCCACCCCTAGCTTTGAGCTATTTGAGTTCTGTTTGTTTCTGTCATTTGATTTATCAGCGGTACAAGAATGAATATGTCATGTTGTTTTCTGATTGTTTCGTCTCAACTATTGTCATATGGGTATATCTAGATAACATCACAGATGATTATTTCTGGATAACATGTTATTATAGACATATAATCCAATCTGATGGCTTTTTAAGTGGGCTATGTAAAATCTGATCCAACACATATCATGTATAGTTCATCAGTATTCCAATTGATTGATTTTTTTTTGTGTATTTTTTGCATTGCTTGACTTATTCATCAGATGTTTAATTTTAGCAAATTTTAATGGACAACTTCGACAAAAAAAATAAAAATATATGTGAGTAGTATGCAGCATATTGTCTCAAGTTAATATGATTCAATAGCCATTTATTCAATACATTTTAACTCAGTACATTACGGTGCGAGCAGCATTTTCATCCACACAATGTGACTAGGACAACTTGGTAACTGGTTATGCAATTTTTATTGTTTCTGTTAGTTTTTCAGTCAAACATACAGGTGGCAGCTGTATGGATGACAAAATTGCTATATGGATGACAAGTAGCTGTACGGATGACAAAATTGCTATATGGATGACAAAATTCAAGAAACAATAAGAGCAAATTTTTGTTGACTTTAGACTAACCGGTAGCAAGTTTCCACTTGAGTCCACATGGAAGATTGTGTGGTGTACAAGCAAATGTACCGTAATACACCATACCGAAAATGTACCGAATAACAGCTATGATTCAATACCTATATAAATATACATGGTTAAGTGCCTTCTTTGGTGGAGTTAGATTTCTACGGAGAATTATAGATTCATACGAGTTGATACTGTGCAGAGTAATTAGGCACAGGAACACTGCGGGGTTTGTGTAGGCTCAGTTTAGGAACCGAATATACACACTGCTTATAAAACCGAATATAAATCATTGTTAAATATCTGTAAACCAATGGTGTGTGTCACTACGTCAAAATAGAAGATAAACAACTGTTAATAACAGTCGTTTTTAGGTATTTACGACTGTTATGGGCAGTCGCAGGGGGAGTTGTTAATTTCGGAGTGGTTTTTGCTAAACGACTGCCCGGAACTGTTGTTCATTTGAATTTGAAACGACTGTTAATAACAGTCGTTAATAAATGACTGTTAGTAGCAGTCGTTTTCGTGCAGATGGGTCCAACCTCCAAATTTTACATTGCTACCTGAAATAAACTATTTTAAACTTTATTAAAATCGAAGAACCATACTAGTTACAATCCTGATCAGCATGTATAATACAGCGTCAGGTCACAAGACACAAACAAAAGACGCACTACTACATACACCAACTCATTAGACACACCTACACATGTACCATTCTTTTTCATAATAATGACAATAACAGCAAAAAATTCTCTTGACTGCAATGCAACTTCAATAATGGTGATATAAAATGGGAAAGGAGATCAAACTAGGCGTGTCAGGATCAGCGGCCAATCAACTGTATGTCCCACATCAATATCTCCGAATGTCTTGCCTATAACACCAAACAATTCAGCAGTCCAATCTTCAACTTCATCAATGATAACCTTATATGTAGTACCATCACTATTTGTAGATATTGTTCCAAAGGCAACGACTCTTCCACCAATGCTTAACAACTCACATGCTTGTTGAGCTGAAATAGATGATTGTCTAGGCAATGAATTCATTGGTCCCTACAAAAAAGAAGATATACATAATAAGAAACTCATTAATGTTGTGCAATGACTAAAGTTAATATAGTGAGATCTTGCCCTGTGCAGCTGTACATAACAATAAGAATGCTTAATATTCTAAACATGTTATTAAACATTCTGTCACAGCTCTGGAAAAGCATTTCAATGTGTGTTTTCTACCCTACAACCAATAAGTGGTACAACCATGGTGATAAATCATTCAAAATAGATGGTGCAGTCACTAATCAAGCATGAAAAAGATCACCTATGCATTGTCCTAGTGTACTTGGAAGATGCATAATGATGCAGTTTTCAGAGGTGTCCCAATAAACAGAGGAAATCTGGTGAAACATGTGAAAGGTACAACTATAAAATGTCTTTGATCATTTGCTGCGTAAAAAATGTAATCACAAGTACATGGTATCACAAATCTATGAAATTTTACTTTATCGGAAAAAAAAAAAAAAAAGTAATCACAAGTACATGGTATCACAAATCTGCATGTCACCATTTTCTCTCTGGTTATTAGTTAAGCAACACATGTATAAGCTTTGACGAAAGAACAAATTCATACCTCGTGAAATAAAGGTGCGCTCGCAGAGAAATGCCTTAGCGACCTTTGACCGCTTCCTTGTGATCCAAGCAATGTACTCAGTTCCTGCATCTCCCTGCGTTCCCTTCTATCTTCAGCCATTTGCTTTCTATCTTCCGCAATTTGGCGCTCCATATTATCCACTTGGTGTTGAAGCTCCATACGAGACATATACTCTTCTTGGGCTTTCCTTTTATAAGGAGTTGCTGCCGTAAGAGTGGTTTTTGAAACACCATGACCATAGCCTTTTACCGTACCCCTTCCATCAATTCCAAAAACCTAGAAAAAATATTTTACAAATATTAACTATTTCCTCGTAATAAATCTCAGTTACATGTTGGTGGACAATATCATTTAATTCACTTAAACCTCAGCTATATATATAGGAGAACAAACCTCTGCAACAGGATCACTATCAAGGTCATTGTATTTGCTATTAGGGTCGTGCGCAACAATGTCTTTGATCATTTGCTGCGTAAAAAATGAATAGATCAATTATATCATATGTTTAAAAAATACAACTATAAAATTCTGAATTTTTCCTACCATTTTTTCACCAATCTCTTCATTTAAATAAGTCCCATCAGGCCTAGTATGAGTTGCCATAAACAAATCAGTACGTGTTCCAGGTTCATTTGGATTATTTGCAACCTACAAAAAAAAATTGTTTAGAGAAACAAATATGAGAGATACAAGATACAAGAAAAGATATTAATAACCAGCATGCAGCAGTAGCAACAACTAATGCCAAAAAATAGGTACTGGTCGTCTATAAAGCAAACAGTTAGTGTTTTAAATTTCAAAACTTTACTGCCAGATCTCCCCTCCAAGATGTCAGTAGCAAATGATTTCATACCTACAATACAAATTCCTGACTTTTCTAGTGCCACGGTAGAACTACCAAACACATTGTACTACGGTAGAAAAGATATACATACCAGTATTTCTTCAGTCCTAGCTGCTCCACGCCTACCACTTGTGTGTGGGTTGTTCATTTCTTTTCTAGCAACTTTGCCTTTTTCGCGGCGCAAGCGTGCATCCTCTGTTGCCTCTATGTCAACAAAGATATACCAGTCTTCTTTCTTGACTCCCATTTTTTCTGGCCAATTGCGTTTTTTCTCAGTAATTGTACTATATTTGTCACAATGCCTTCGCAAACTCTTTCCTTTCCTAATAAGGTTTCTCATACGAGAAGGCTCTTAAACCCACTCCTAAGCCAAGACGATTATTCCTTCGTAGAGCGTCACTGTATGGGTGTGCTTCCCTTTACTCAATTCCATCTGGTCTTGAATGGCTAACCGAGTACTGCTCTTCCAATTTTTCCAAAGTTGATTAGCATGTACCAATTGAGCATCTTTGTATTCCTCGGGAACAATAAATTCAGCCTACAAGAAAACATTACATATTACAACTGAATATATGGGAACTTAAATAAAAAGGCTGGTAATAAATACAAACCTGGATACCCTTCCATAGATCAAGTTTATTATCTTTTAGACCTTCGTCAGGCCATTCAGCATATATCGGTGGGCAATGCGTCCTTGTTAAGCATCCTAACCGTGTAGAAAACTTGGCAGCATTTCGTCCAATCGGTTTGCCATGTTGATTGAAATCAACTTTTATTCTTGTATCAGATGTGCCTAAAAATAAGTAATACAAATGTAATAAAACAAGAAAAAATGCATTTTACTTCTGAAATTTAATGCATTCTAGACTTGTAAAAATGCATTCTCACCCTGAGACTCATCTGTTGCTGAAATAGTAGGGGTGGTATTGGACTCTGATCGTGACATCTATACTCTGCAATCGATAAACTAAATGTTAGAAAATATAAAAAACATTCAAGTTGAGCATACATATATATAATTATATAAGGACAGATAAAAAGACAAAAGAGAAAGAGGTCATTCAGACATTCAAAATCATCTTCTTCAACATCTGTAGCTATAGATGGAACAAAAACGTCGCCACTCGTTGTTGCTTCAAAAACCAATGGATTTTCATAAACATCCACCTCACGAGTTAATCTCTTTGGAGCCTCCATAACCACATGCCAATTCTCCCTTGTTGGATCCTTGCAATAAAAAACTTGTGATGCTTCTGACACACGAATAAATGGTTCATCATTTTCTTTCGAATTACTTTGAAACCTCCCAAGGTTAACAAATATCAAGCCCGTTTCTGGCTCAACTACACATCCATTCACCCTATCTTCAATACGCACCCAATCACAATAGAGGACAGTTTCTTTGAAGTCAAAATAAACAAGTTCAAGTATTTGCCTAATTCTTCCATAATAAGTAGCTTCCTCTTCAACAATGTTTGTATCTTTGGAACTTGATCTAAAAGAAGTTAGTGCTTTCATGGAAACCCCACTATTTTGTGTTGTCTTGTTCCTTTTTGACTCCGCTGTACAAAATGTATATCCATTTTGGGCATAGGAATCATAAGAGATGGCTTCAAAACTTGAACCAATAACAAGCCTTTTGAAAATGGACATTTCTTCATTTTGAAGTTGTCCTTTTAGCCAAGGAATGTAAGTCAGTGGCTTTTCATATGCTACACCCCTACGACCATGTCCCCTATATGGATGTCTTTGAAGGTACAATTCATACCTCCTGCACACACAGACACACACACACACAAAAAAAAAAAAAACAAATCAAAGATTTTGTTAAGTTTAAATGCTTTCTACACCAATTAGTAAATAACATAATTCCAAAATTATACTTACGTTTCCCATGCAGCATTGTCAGGAGATTGACGTAAGAGCCACATACGAGCTTGTTCATATTGTAGATTGGACAAAGTATACTTTTTTCTTTTTTTACCCATCGGGTATCCAATACAACCCTGATCATCCTTTTTTCTCTTAACAGACAACTCATTAGGATCATCTTCGTCGCCTAGGAATTCATCTCTTCCCCTCTTATGACTACCTTTTCTGCCAGTAGGAATGTATTCCATGCAGTACCTTATTCCTTCTTCAACTAGGTAACGCTCTGCAATACATCCTTCTGGATACGTCTTATTCATCACATAGCGTTTATACGTCCTCATCATCCTAATACATAATAGATATCATTGATCAGATTTAAAAGAAGTTAAAAGACTTGATGATAAAAATAACTAATTCTAATATTTTACTTACCGCTCAAACAGATACATCCATCGAAACCAAACAGGTCCGCAAACCAATGCCTCCTCTGCTAAGTGTACCACAAGGTGCGTCATGACAACAAAAAAAAGGAGGGAAATACTTCTCAAACACACATATAGTTTCCACTACACGCTCTTTCATAATTAGAAGTAGTGGGCAGTGGATAACTTTGGAGCACAAGACATTGAAAAATACTGACAATTGCAATATTGCAGCGCGTAAAGGCTTGTGCTCCTTGAATGCATGCATTAGCAAAACTGGTAGCAGTTGTTTCATGAGGATATGGTAATCATGTGACTTCATGCTCTTGACCTGAAAATCATCAATATTCACATGATATTTCCAATTCGAACTATACCCAATCGGAACCTTCAACTCATATAAAGTTTGACACATTAATTCTCTTTCCATTCGTGATAAAGAAAAAGGAGCTTTAGGTTGGACTAACTTTCCATTCTTTTCAATTGGCCACAACTTTCTCCTTATTTTCATTTCCTTAAGGTCTAGGCGAGCCGCAAGACCATCCTTGCTTTTATATTTTGTATCCATAATTGTAGCAAGGAGATTTTCAGCAACATTTTTCTCAACATGCATCACATCTAAATTGTGTCGAACATGAAGATCCTACACAAATGATTAAGAAAAATATTAATATATCAAAATGAGGAGAAAAATTACCTAGACTATAACGAATAATAGATTAAAATTTACCTTCCAATATGGCAAGTCAAACAAAATTGACCTTTTAGACCATGGACATGCTTCATCATCTTGCTCCGCTGGCCTTTTCCTTTTCCCAGAAACTTGTGCAAACTTTGTTTGAAGAGCTTCCACCTTTACTAATACTTCAGAACCAGACAAACGCTTCGGGTTCCTTCTGTGTTCCTCCTTACCATTAAATTGTGCCTTTTGGCTTCTAAATTGATGATCTGGTGGTAAAAATCTTCTTGTACACATATAACAACTTTTTTTACCGTGTTTTAGTCTGATCGATTCTGTATCTTCACCACATACTGGACACCCATACTTCCCTCCTGTCCTACAACCGGAAAGATGACCTAAAGCAGGGAAATCATGTATCGCCCACATCAGTATAGCTTTCATGGTAAACTTTTCCTTTAGGTGCGCATCATATGCTATAGAGCCAGCAGACCACAATTCCTTCAACTCCTTAACTAATGGCTGGAGGTAAACGTCAATGTTACGTCCAGGACAGTTTTTACCAGGAATTAACAATGTTAACATTATAAACTCTTTCGTCATGCAATAGGATGGAGGAAGGTTGTATGGAACCAACATGACAGGCCAACAACTGTACGCATTAGACATGTCTCCAAAAGGATTAAATCCATCTGTAGCTAGTCCTAACCGCACATTGCGTGATTCAACAGCAAATTCAGGCCACTTGCGGTTAACTAACTTCCAAGCAGGTGCATCTGATGGATGTCGCATGTATTCATCACTTCCAATTGAGTTTGCATGCCATTTCATTTTCTTTGCAATCCATGGTATGGAATACAATCGTCGCAGCCTTGGAACTACTGGAAAATACCGTAGCACCTTCCATGGTATTTTTGACCCATGATAATGCTTAGTTTTCCACCTGCTTTCTTTACACTTTGGACATTTTTCTCTACTTGCATGTTCCTCCCAGTATAATATGCAACCATTACGGCAAGCATGGATTGTCTGATAGTCCATTCCCAAAGATTTAACCAACTTCTTAGCACTTTGGGTGTTTTCTGGCAAAGTGTTTTGCTCTGGCAAAATTTTCTTAAATATCTCAAGCATCTCAGTAAAGCAATTGTCAGATACTTGATTTCTCGCCTTCATACTCATCAACTCAATTGTCACAGACAGTTTTGTTTGACCATCTCGACAAGAAGGATATATAGGTTGTACAGCTTCCTCTTTCAGTTTTTTATAAAAAACATCATGTAGATCATCTTTGTCTTGAACATCAGGTTCAACACCAATATCATTCATGCAAGCGTCTAAGAACTCAGGGTTGACATTTTTTAATGTGTCGTCAATTAAATCAATCATTCTTGGATCTGCACTCGAAGATGTAGTAGGAACCCCATTGTTAACTCTTACATTTAGAACTGATTCTCCATGAAAAACCCATGTGGTGTATGACTGGTCTATACCATCACATATTAGATGGTCTGAGATTGTAGAAAGAGTTTTTTTCCCATTCACATTATGACAATTAACACAAGGACAACAGTACCATCCATCATTGCCTGGTTTTTTTCGTGCAAACTGGAGAAACGAAATGATACCATCTAGATATTCAGGAGACGTCCTAGGTGCCTTCATCCAATCTTTATTTTGGGCCATTGAAGTTGTGTACTATATACCAGAATTTGAAAGATGATAAGTGTTCACAATGCACATCAAATCAAGAAGAAAAACAATACAAAGATCAATCATGAGAAAATTTTCAAATCCATAAGAATTCAGTAATTACTTTTGTATGGGTATTTCGACCGAAGATAGCAAATGGTATTTTCCTCAATTTTATATAATAATGACATACGATGCCTTAGTCTATACTATGAACTTTCATAATAGACTAACAACAGTTGATTAACCTTCATAAAAGAGTGAGGGGAGGGGTGCAATCGGTGTATTTGCATGTATCCAGAAATGGGTGCTATTTTAACTGCAAGATCTTGTTTATTTTCTTTGCATAGAAGATTAGTTCGGTCTATAGGTTGCTCCAGTAACTTTAGTTAGTAATGGTGTTTAAGCACAATGTCATAGACAATTCATATACAGTTGTGGCTGTTTATTTCTGTATCTATTATTTATTAATTGTTAACATCTTCGAATTTCACTTCAATATGTAGCTCACTTTGATGCGGACAACTCAAGTCACCTCTTTCTTTCATGCCCCTTCACAAGGAACATATGGGAAGAGCTAATAGTTAACTGTGCAGCAATTAGGAATGAGTGGAGCAATTGGCAGTCGCGAGAGATTTATTATAAGTATTTTTTTAAAGAATTTTTTAGTTGAGCAACATACTTGGTGCTGTATATATAGATAAATGAAGGAGATGGTGCATTTTATGGACCAAAGATAGATATTGGTGTTTTCGACGCTTTTAAGAGGAAATATCAGTGTGCAACACTACAGGTTCATCTTAATTTGCCTCTATCTAGTTTTCTTACAGACTTATTGTTTGGATGCTCATAAAATGAGAATTAATGGTTGCAGTTGGATTTTCAACTTCCTCAAAAATTCAATCTATCATACTCAGCTGAGGATGAAGCTAAGCGGGAAAGACCTGTTATGATACACAGGGCTATCTTAGGGTCTGTGGAGCGTATGCTTGCCATACTTCTGGAACACTATAAAGGAAAGTGGCCTTTCTGGCTTAGTCCTCGTCAAGCAATTGTTTGTCCTGTTTCAGACAAATCTCATGCATATGCAGTAGAGGTAAAGGATATTTTCAACTGTTGGTTTGTTGATACTTTTGAAAGTTTACTTTTAACTTTTAAGAATGACAGTGAGTGGGTCTTTCTGACTATATGTTGTATTCTCTGCATAGTCGAAAATTTGGAGTATACATAACTCGTATAAATTTTGTGTCTCATGTTTATTAGTGTGATTTTCTGTAATCATCTTAATGTCTCTACAGGTACGGGAAGCTCAGTTGGCGCAGTACAACTATATACTCGTCGTTGGTGAAGCAGAAGCGAACTCTGGACAGGTTACTTTCACCTAAGATCTATTTGTTTTTAGTATTGTGGCAGCATGACATCCTTGTCAGTCAATAGTTGAATGTTGGTATTAGTAAACCACAGTACATTTGCATATATGGCAATGTCAGGTGGCCAATCAACTGGTCTGAATGGAATAAACCTTCTATAAATCTACTCTGCTTTGGAATGTAGTAGCTAGCCATTCTGATACATTTTGTATTATTATTTGCAGGTAAGTGTAAGGGTGAGAGATAAGGAAGAACATTCTGTTATGACAATTGAGGATTTGCTTAAGCATTTCAAGAAAGAAGTAGAAGCTTTCCATTAAGCTTCATATATCATTGAAACACTCGGTCTACACGATGATCAAGTATTCACATTATTATTCTACGAACTGATTACCATTGATTTACCCTAATTGCTAACAAATGATTAGTTGTGTTCTTTCCTTCATTCAGACGTGTAATTTTGATCATATATTTAAATTAATTGTAATTGAATTTCAGTATTTTGCAAACTTAACTGCAGAATTAATTTGCTAGCACCCCTTGGATATATTTGTTCGAATTTATTTAACACAGATTAAAACAGAAAATATTGCGTGATTCATCTTTTCTAGAGACATAACAAAAAAAAAATGCATGATTCATATTTGAATATCCAGTACAAGTGTTTTCATCGTCGGATATATCAGTTCTAGTTTCCGATATGTCAGTCATACTTCCCAATATATCAGTTATGACTGATGCTTCTGATGTATCCCGATATATTAGTCATGTACCATGAAATATCGATTTCCAAATGTCAGAAAATTATATCAGTCATTTAAATCCAAATATCAGTCATATTTCTTTCTAAGCAGCAATGACAGTTGGGAGTATGCAAATGAAAATAAAGCATATTCAGAGATTGGGATATAAGAGAACAAGAAAAAAACAGATTTTGAAATTAAAATTTCAATCTTTTAGAAACTAAGAGTATATAAATCAAAAGAAGCTAAATTCTGAAATAAAATTTTAACCTTTCAGTAATTGAAGTCGTAGAGAAACAAAAACTAACCTAATTGAAAATGAATTCTCAACCGAAATCGTCTCCAAAGCCTCCAACAATCAGCAAACCTCAAGCAATTTCGTTGATGGCGGCTAATTGAAACTAATTAGATATTATTTAAAGAGGAGGAACCAAAAAGAAGCAAGAGGAAGAACCGATTAGTACCTGAAATTTAACTTGCTAGTGATCGAAATCAGGAAGAAGAAAGAGATCGATCTCGCTTCAAACCGTTCCTGCAGCTAAAAACCCTTTCTTTTTTCTCTTGAGGAAAAAACGGAAACCCTTTGTTTTTATTTGTTTTTTTTTTAAGAAAACCTATTATTCCCAAGTTCCAACTAAAGGCGGGAGATCAATTTTTAACATTTGGGACGCGGGAGTAAGCGCCAAACAAATAAGTAAGAAACGACTGTCTACATTTTCTAGAATGACTGTCTTTGTTAGTTGTTTAAATACTACCGCTACTAACAGTCGTTTATTTTGAGATACTGCAGTCGTTTATTTTGATTTCTGGCGTAGTGCGCTTTGAATATTCCTCTGTTACCCTTTCTTTGTTCTCTTACTACTCTACCCATCTCATTTAGATTAGTATTAGAGTTGAGACTTTGGAATGGAATGTGATGGAGAAGTTTAATTCTATACTTCTATGGTTTGTTATGAACAAGAACCATGTGCGAGCTGAGCAAACACGCCCTTTATAAAATAATAAGGATTTGTAGTGGTGACTGGTGATCAAAGGCATGAAAAATTTATTCCAGTACTGATCATTGTTTATAAGAACCTTGGTGAAATAAAGATATCTATGATGACTGTTATTCCATAGTTAGCATAGTTAGGCTATGCAGTACCAAACAATCAGAATATGCCTTATTATTATTATAGGAAATTGATAATGGATGATATCCAGATTGGTTTCACAACATACTTGCTAAATGGACATATATTATTTCCAAATGAGATTTTGATGAAGTTAAAAAGGAAAAAATAAATGGAAAAGTACGATCATCAGTTGAAGGAAATGATAGAGTGCAGCTCCAGAGCTTTTATTTGACACACACACACCTCCACACTTCTCAATACGGTCCATTGAGCTGTTTTCATTTGTAATTACTGGCAAAGAACATTGAAGCAACTACCACTCTATTTACCCCAATATTAGAGTAATTCAAAGCATGTATTCATATAATTGGAGTGAGCTCTCTCGGTCTTCAATGGAATGAAAATTGTAGGGGTACTACATACTCCAACCAATCAGAAGCAGCCACGTGGCACAGTCATTCGTCCATCAGGTCGCCACGACACCGACCTGCTAGTAGCTCGATCACAACGACTCGACCACGTAACCAGCAGCGACCTGCTCGTACACACGTGCTCTCATTCAATGCACAGAATATCCTCGTCAATTACATAATTAATTCACAGGCATGATCCTCGGTCGTTACACATTCAATCCTCATTATGATGACGGAGAATCTGCAAGATCCACGATCCACGCCCTTCCACCTTCTATATAAATAGAACTACAATGGCTTGATCTCTAAGTTCAATTCCCCCGAGCTAAGAGTACGTAGGCAATCTCGATCTCAACGAGGTGCAGCCACCCCGATCTCAAACTTCCCCCTTTGGTCAAGTCTCCCAACGACCTGACCTAGTAGTGCATTAATCTAGAAATAGGTTAATACATTTGGCGCCGACTGCAAGGAATTCGATATAATCGAAAACCCAAACCCTCCCACCCTAATTCAAAAATCACTCCTTCAAATGGCTAACCAAGACCTAACTATCCAAGATCTGCATGCACAGATCACTCTTTTGCAAGAAGAAAATGCACGTTTGAAGGCCGCACAACCCAATCCCGCACAAGTTGAAAATGGCGGACGTGGAGTCATTCCTGCTGATGATTCCAACCAGAAATATGAACAACTCAGTCAACAACTGGCGGAGTTCAAAGCATCCCAGGCTCTCCTTCACCATTCCAAGAGCCACACCGCAGAGCAACTTGCTGTCCAGTCCCTCCAGCAGTTCCAGGAGTCCCCTTTCTCCAAGGAGATCCTTGAGCATGATTTGCCGAACAAGCTGAATGCCCCCAAGTTTGACCAGTATGCCGGAGTCGGAGATCCTACCGACCACATCAAGGGATTCCGGAAATCCCTTCCTCTCATCAAAGAAGATCATCTGCTATGTTTACTGTTCTAGTCCAGCCTCACTGGACCTGCTCTCGACTGGTTTCACCGTTTGAAATCAGGATCCATCAGCTCGTTTGTCGAGCTCGAAAAGCAGTTTGTCATCTTCTACATCCACAACAAGAAGCGCCCCGTCACCATCGATTCAATCTTTAAAGTCAAGCAGCGAGATGGTGAGTCACTAATCGTTTTCTTTGCTCGTTTTAAGTCTGAATTACATTCAATTCAGGATTTTGCAAAGGAGCATGAGGCCTTTGCAACCATTGCATTCTCCCACGGTCTGATCCAGGGATCCGACCTCCACAAGTCTCTAGCCATGAAGAGACCTTCATCACTGGACGAGCTCTACCTGAAGGTAGATCGTTATATCAAGCTCGAAGAAGCCCTCACTGGGAGGGAAAAGAATCACGTAGTCAGCAATGTAGAGTCTGGCTTCACCAAGCGACCTCGTTCTGATAACAAGAGGTTCAAAGCTAAGTCATTGCCTACTGAGCAGCGAAAGTATCACCGGTTCACACGACCAGCCGGTTACATTTACGAGCGGATCAAGCACAACCATTGGTGCAAGATTCCCACCTTCACACAGTTGGAGGATACATCTGGTCGACCGTACTGCAAAGTCCACAAGGTACGGTGTCATCAAATAGATGACTATCGCGTTCTGAAACGCGCTCTCCAAACATGGGCCGATGAAAAGAGGCTCAACAATTGGATCCTCGGAAGGAATGAGGAATCCACAGTCAAGCGGGCGAGGAAGGAGTCCAGAACGCCTCCCCGTTCCCCAAAAAATCACAGCAAGGCCAGAACGGCCTCAGCAAGCCCAATCCGCAGCAGAGGGCGTAGCCTCTCCCAACGCTTAGGTCCAACAGGAGACCTACGCGACCACATCAACAAGAAGGTCGCACACAAGATAGACAGCGATAGCGAATCGGAAAGTCATGTAGTTTACATGATTGACGAATCTCACCACACCCCTGTCTCACGGGACAAGAAGAGACGAGTAGAACATCTTCATCATGTCTACTCCATTACTGGCCGAGCAGCTCGTTTCAACATCCCTGCCCGCCAAGAGACCGACATCACTTTCACCGAGGACGATCTCAACAAGGTCGTTACTCCTCACAACGACGCCCTTGTTGTTGAACTGCGGATAACAGACTACACCATCAAGAGGGTATTCATAGACCCGGGCGCATCATGCAACACCCTCATGTACAGAACCTTCAAAGACATGAGGTTGCCCGACTCAGTTCTCATCCCAGATTTCACACCCATCCTCGGCTTTAATAGTTCAAGGGAAGACCCTAAGGGTGAAATTCTTTTGCCCGTCACTGTGGGCAGAAAGGAGGACAAGGTCGTCTTAACCAGCAAGTTCAGCGTCCTCAATATCGCAAGCATGTACAATGCGATTCTGGATCGAAAATGGATCCATGCTATGAGAGGTGTGCCGTCAACATATCACCAAGTATTTCGCTATCCCGGCCCTTATGGGATAATGGAACTTCGTGGCAATCAGAACACCGCACAGGAATGCCACGGCACTATTGAAGTTGTTCCATCGTCAAAGCCATCCACCTCTGGAGTCAAGGATGCTGAAGTTAAAGGAAAGAGCCCAATCTCACCAGAGGCTCAGCAGGGCGACAACAAGTCAAAAAGCCCATCCAAAGAAAAGAGTGAGGCCACCAAATAGCAACTACAGAAGGAGCTAGCGAGCTCCCCCAAGCTTAGCCTCGGAAGTACAGATCCAGGTGTGCGTGTGAACATTGGGTCAGATGAGGACCCAAGACATGTCTATGTAGGTGCAGAGTTGGAAGGAGATAAGTTCAATAATTTTGTAAATTTTCTTTCAACTAATAAAGATGTTTTTGCTTGGTCGTATATCGATATGCCTGGAATAGACCCATCAATTGCATGCCATAAACTGCGGGTCAATCCCAATTATCGACCTGTCAAGCAGAAACCAAGAAGGCTTGCTCCCAAATTTCACGAATCTGTCAATGAAGAGATCAGCAGACTTAAACAGGTCGGCTTCATCAGAGAAGTTGATACTCCAGACTGGCTAGCCAACATCGTGCCAGTCCTAAAGAAAAATGGAAAAACAAGAGTCTGTATCGACTTCACAAGTTTGAACAAAGCTTGTCCTAAAGATTCATTCCCACTGCCACGAATCGATAGGCTAGTTGATCAGACATGCGGTTTTGAGCTACTGTCATTCATGGACGCATACTCAGGTTATAACCAGATCCCAATGTACGAGCCTGACCAAGAGAAGACCTTTTTCACAACAGAGCAAGGTATTTTCTGCTATAAGGTTATGCCATTCGGTTTAAGGAATGCAGGAGCGACCTATTAAAGACTGGTCACCAGAATGTTCGACGACCTCCTAGGTCGAACAATGGAAGTCTACATTGACGACATGCTAGTGAAGAGTGACCAAGAGCAAGATCATTTGTACAATCTCGACCAGGCATTCAAAAGATTAAGACAATACAGAATGCGTCTTAATCCAGAGAAGTGTCTGTTCGGGGTTGCATCAGGAAAATTCCTCGGCTACCTAGTCACCAGAAGAGGTATTGAAGCAAATCCAGACCAGATCAGAGCCCTGATCGACATGCCCAGTCCAAAGACAAAGAAACAGATCCAGAAGTTCAACGGCATGGTGTCAGCTCTGAACAGATTCATCTCCAGAGCATCAGACAAATGTCGACCAATGCTTCATATCCTAAAGAAAGGGGCTACCTATGAGTGGACAGAAGAATGCGAGAAGGCCTTCAATGATCTCAAGGCATATTTATCTACTCCACCAGTTCTCACAAGGCCCAACGATGGAGATGTACTCGACGTTTACCTCGCAACATCAGATTTTGCGATCAGTGCAGTACTCTTTAAGGAAGAAAACCAGGTCGAGCGACCTATCTACTTCACAAGCAAAGTCTTACAGCAGGCCGAAATAAGGTACACACCTCTAGAGAAGTTAGCATTAGCTTTAATTTACGCTGCATGCAAATTCAAACCTTATTTCCAAGCCCACACTGTGAAAGTAATCACCGACCAGCCACTACGCCATATACTAGAAAAGAAGAACAAAACAGGTCGTATGGCTCGATGGGCAGCCGAGCTGGGTGATTACACTTTTGAGTTCGTTTCACGGCAGACCGTCAAGGGCCAAGTCGTTGCAGATTTCTTAGTAGACTATCCAGCAGAGGATACCAATTGGGAACCAGAACCTGAAACAAGACAAGTCCAGAGCAGCCCTCCTGACACATGGCAGCTATATGTAGATGGTTCCCACAACTCCAACGGAAGCGGCATAGGTGCTGTATTAATTTCTCCTGAGGGTTCACAGCTCGAGAGAGCAACTCGTCTCGACTTCTCGACCTCCAACAATGAGGCTGAATACGAAGCACTCATCCAAGGCTTACAGATGGCCATTAACCTACAAGCAGTTCGTCTCAAAGTTTACAGTGATTCTCAATTGGTAGTCAATCAGATTACAAATAATTACCAGATCAATGGGGTCAACTTAAGAAGATATGCTAGCAAAGCAAAGGAGCTCCCAGTTATTTCACAATCGATCACATACCAAGAGATGACAACAGGCACGCAGATTCATTGGCATTCTTAGCATCCAAGATCGAGTCGGACAGACTGAGGACTCTCACCATAGCAATCAATACACAGCCCGCATATCTATTCAAGGAAGAAGATGTTCATCAAATCTCTGATTTACTAGATACAACTCCAGCAGACATCCAAGGGACTTGGATGGAGCCTTTCGTTACTTACCTTCAAACTGGTGCCCTACCATCCAACAAAAAGGAAGCCAGTCAGCTGTTACATAAAGTCACAATGTACAAACTCCATGAGGGTAAACTTTTCAGAAAGTCTACAACTGGTTTGTTATTACGGTGCCTAATCGCCAAACAGGGCCAGATGATATTTCAAGAAATCCATGAAGGGGAATGTGGAAACCACTCCGGAGGGCGAACCTTAGCCCATAAGGCAATCTCCCAGGGATACTTCTGGCCAAGAATGAAGGAAGATGCCAAGAAATTCGTTTTGAAGTGTAAAGAATGCCAACGATTTGCGGATAAGCAACATCAGCATCCCAATGATCTCATCAACATCACTACACCATGGCCATTCCACATGTGGGGGCTTGATATCATGGGCCCCCTAATCAAAGAGAAGAAATCAGAGAAGAGATTCGTTCTAGTGGCCGTCGACTATTTCACTAAATGGGTAGAAGTTGTTGCACTAACCAACGTTACTCAAGCAGATGTGCAGAGATTCATGTGGGAAAACGTCATCACAAGGTTTGGTCTACCAAAACGGATAGTCACAGACAATGGCACTCAGTTCGTTGGCAAAAACATCAAGGCTTTCTACGACCTATGGAAAATCGAGCATTCAAGGTCAACCCCTAGATATCCACAAGCCAACGGCCAGGTCGAAGCTGCAAATCGACAGATTCTAAACAACCTGAAGAAGAAGCTCGAAGATCAGCATGATCAATGGCCACAGCAGTTGGAGAACATCCTATGGGCTTATAGGACAACTCCTCGTACATCCACAGGGATGTCACCATTCAGTCTTTGCGATGGAGTTGAGGCCGTTATTCCCACCGAGCTAACATTCGGAACGACCAAATCACTTCTGGTCGACACGGAGCTTAACAACCAGGTCTGGTCGTTCGGTATCGAACTCCTCGAAGAACGACGGAATCACGCCGTTATAAAACTTGAGCAATACCAACAACGACTCAAGCGAGCTTATAACAAAGGCGTACGACCTAGATCTTTTCAACCAGGAGAACTAGTTCTAAGGAAAATGTTCCACAACAAAAGGAAGGATATTATTGGCGAACTCAATGCCAATTGGGAAGGCCCTTACATTATTACCAAGGTCCAAAGCAACGGTTCTTATCGTCTTCAAACACCAGAAGGGGAGATCGTTAAGAACCCATGGAATGCTTATCACTTGAAGAAATTCTATCAATGAAATGTAAGCATCTGTTCATCGCATTTCAATGAATAAATCCATTTTTGCCTTCATCTCTGCTCAAACATGAATGGCAACTAAAGGTCCAATCCCTCGACCTACAAATTATCAAAACTCTAGTCCCTTTGATAATTTTAATTTGGTTAAGTTACAGCATAAACAACTTAACTTGGTGCACTGGTCATTCCCTTCCCACGACCTATACACAACCAAGCTATCATGCATGCGACCTCATTCTCAAGCAGGTCCAACACTATGATTACTACTTGTTTGCAAAACTCATACAAGCAGACAACGTAACAAGAATGACAATTTAAGGGTGTGTTTGTTTAAAATGCTGAATGCTGGATGCTTAATGCTGGATACTTAATGCTGGATGCTGAACACTGAATGCTGGAAAAGTTGTTTGGTTATCATTTTTAAGAAGTTCTGTTTTTGATTTGTTTGTTTATGCATAAGTGTGATTTTGACCATGTTACCCTATTATTGGAAAAGTATTTTGACAATACACAGTACCTTATCACATAACCCAAAAACTTAAAGTTGATTTGCACTCTGGTTGCGCAAGTTGACCATTCAGTGTTGTGCTTCAGATGAGAATGTTTCACCCTTAGCCAAAATATTTGTGTAACTACACTATATTGTTATGTCGTACAAACAGAAAAATGTTCTAACAACAAAACTATACACGCCAATTTTTCTTCTAAAGCATGATATTTAAAAAAAAAATCTTAACCTTTTAAACGGCTCGTCTAAAAATTCTAAATTTTGGATATGGTACAACAGAAATCGTCATGAACATATGGAAAATATTTCAAAGTGAACAGACAAAGGAAAGATCCCTTACTAAGCAAACGAATCTGACTGTAATTTTTCTTCTAAAACATGACAATCACAAAAAAAATCTGTAACTTTCAAACGACTCGTTTAAAAATTCCAAATTTTGGATATGATACAATAGAAATCGTCAGGAACATATAGTAAAACTTTTAAAGTGATCGGACAAAAGAAAGTCTCCTTATTAAGCAAACGAATCTGACTGTAACGTAATTTTTCTTGTAAAACATAACAACCACAAAAAAATCTGTAACTTTCAAACCGATCGTCTAAAAATTATAAATTTTAGATATGATATATCAGAAATCTTCAGGAACTTATGGTAAAAATTTCAAAGTGATCAGACAAAGGAAAGGCCATTAACTAAGCCAATGAATCTGACTGTGATATTACTTAATGGTTATGGATGATAAAAACAATTTTTATAAGGGTAGAATTGTCTAAATAATACAACAAGCATTAAGAAGTTAAATTAAGCGTGAGATTTTCGCTGGGCCAAAATCGCTGAAATATCCCAATTAGTTCTTAATGCTTGTTCTAAACAAACAACTTAAAAAACACTTATTTCTGAATTTTAACCTGGTCCACCACTTAAGAAGCACTTAATGCTTAATGAAACAAACACTACCTAAGTTAAATCATTAAAATTTCTTTTTATTTGATGAGATTCTAACAATTACAGGCAAAAGCAAAAGTAGACTAAGGCATACAAGAAGAACTGCTTCAGTCCGTCCTGGTTGCAGCCATTCATCTCGTCTACCTGCCTTCTGAACGAGCTACCAGGACTCCCTGGAAACTAGCCGAACAGAAGAACTTATACACAAGCTCATCAAGTTAAAAACCAACTACTGCTATTTATTACAACTCCAAACAAAACAAATGAGTGTTCACTCAAGCTCACAAACTCAGAAGACTGCTTCCAGGAAGGCCAAAGAAGACTTACTGCAAGAACAAGGAGTGCAAGAAGCAAACTTAGCACAAGGTTACCCAATACAAGAAAGTTGGTACCCAGACTAGTTCATTGTTGCGTAGGCTGGTCGCCGGAACCATCAATATCCACACAGCCACTGGCGACCTGGTCACTAGGGCCCATCAAGGCGTCCTGAGCTGGCGCCAAAGTTTCTTCAGCACCACCTCGCGTCTCCTCTCCTTCGGGCGACCCCATCATAGCTTTCTGCAGTTGCTCACAGTAGGCCTGCCACGCCGCACCATTCTCCTGGCTTACGTTCTGCCAGTGTTCAGCAGAAGCCTTAGCAGCAGCCAAATTTTCCTTCAGCTGCTCCACCGTCTCCTTCAACTGCTCCACCGTCCCCTTCAACGCTGCGACCTGAGCATCCCTGTCCCTCACCTTGCACTCCGCAACAACAACAACGTTCCTCGCCTGCTCAAGCTTCTCGTTCATCTCCTTCAGATCAACCTCAGCTCGAGCACCAACTTCAGCGACCAGACGAATTTCCTGGAAGCTCGCGTTGACCTGCAAGTACAAGCAGAATTAGGCAACAACGACTAGGCAGAAACAAAGAAAGTAATGATTATGGCAACACTCACCAAAGACAGCGCCGCGTTTAACTTGGAGCAGGTGACCAACAAGGACTGAGACTTCACTGCTCGAGCATCAGCTTCCAGAAAGATGCCCTCATTCACAGCCCGGGCAACGCAGGGGTCCTCAATAGCACTGTCGTTATCATATACGACATGCCTCTCACCACGGCCGTCCAAGTAGTCGAACGGCCCAGGGCGAAACACAGACGACACACCCTTGCCTTTATCCGAAGGCCGAACAGCAGTCTTCCTGGACACAACAGACATCTCAGGAGCTCTAGCAGATGGGGCAAGAGCAGGTGTCGGCACAATGGGCCGCTCCAACAGCTTCAGATTACCCGAATGAGACATCTTCTTCTGCCCAGATAAAGCAGGCAGTTTGGCAAGTGAGGGAGGGTGAGACACGACTCAGGGGCTCACCACTAGCTCCACCTGGCGAGAGCTACCACCAACTCTCTCCTTCTCCACAGGTCGTTCATTCTCCGACCTCCGAGCAGCGCCACCAGACCGCTCTCTCTCAGCAGGCCTCGAGGTACCACCAGCTCGTTCCTTCTCACCAGCACGCGAGCCACCACCAGAACGCCCAACCACACCTTTATGTACAGAAGACATATGGGCCCTCCTCAGCGCCTTCCTCCTTTGAAGCTCTTCTTCAACGGTTTTCGGACCACCTTTGGGAATAAAATGCTCCCTCAAATGGGGTAAGAACCCTATCTTCCGACTATCAGCCCACAAACCAAAGCAGTTCAAAGCGGACTTAAGGTCGTTCTTCCTCACCAAGTGGTCGTCCCTGATTGCAACAAATAAAATATAAAGTCAGCAATTACGAAAGCAAGAAATTCATCTACCACCCTATGGCTAACAACCAGAAACTTACGAGCATCATTCCTAGTCACATGACGCAACTAGATGCTCCCCTCAACGATCGACCCAGTAATTAGCATGTGATCTTTTCACCATGGCTCACTACTAACCGGGTAGATCAAAGGCAAACGTTCTGGCCTAACTTGCATATTATAGCCCGTAAAATCGGCCTTTGAGGAACGTTTGAAAGTAAAGTGGTCCAACACATCTTTAACAGTGATGTTCCACCTATGCAACTTATTCAGGTCGTTAATTACCCTCATATTTCTCCAGAAATTGCCATTCATCTGGCAGGGTGCTCGACCAATAGCATTCAACAGGTCGACAACCAAACAAGACAACGGCAGTCTCAGCCCAGCTCGGAATTGGGTCAAAGTAAAAACAGTCGAGAAAGGATTTTTAGGTCGATACTCAGCAGAAAGTAAACGATCTCCTAAAAATCTAATCTCCAAATGCTCAATCGAGCTAAGCCCATATTACTTCCTAAAAGCAATGTGCCTATTTACATACTTCAGGTTCACTACTCTACACATTGAACCGTCGTCTCCTTCCACCATCTCTTCATCAGACGAGTCCGCCCCATGAGAGCCGCTACTCTGGGGGCTATCAAGGTCCACACCACGAATGGGAGACGAGGCTTCAGATTGAGTCCTTCCAGACTCATACTCCTCACCGCCACCACTCAAGTTACCATTTTGAGAGTCACTAGCATCCGACATTTCTCTCAAACAAACAGAAAAGAAAACAGAAGATGAAAGGAAAGAAGGACAAGAAAACTAACCTCACGAGCTCTCGAAAGTCTTCAGATCGCAAGAGAAAAGCGGCAGCAATTCAAATAAAGGCAAGATAGGTAAACCCTTCTCAAGGGAACTACAGTTTAAATACTGTAGAAAGAGTAATCCCAGCCATCGGTTCCAAACAGGTGAACGGCTGAGATCGAACAAAGATTCCGTATGCATTGCAGTTATTCTCCACTCACAAAACGGTCCACATCAACCGTCGGATAAATCCACGTGCCATCAAGAGATCTAATCAACCAAGACGTGCGCCAGTTGCCATAACTGCACGGCTAACTGCTCGAGGAAACACCTCCACTTCCCCGTAAGAGCGCCATGATTACTATAGGCAACGCTGCATGACTGCCACGTGCACAAATTCAAAAAGCAAACTAAAAAACAGCATCGATCAGAGTTCTTAGTCTTTTCAGCCCGACTTCTACACCCGACCTAAAAAGAGGGGGCTTATGTAGGGGTACTACATACTCCAACCAATCAGAAGCAGCCACGTGGCACAGTCATTCGTCCATCAGGTCGCCACGATACCGACCTGCTAGTAGCTCGATCACAACGACTCGACCACATAACCAGCAGCGACCTGCTCGTACACACGTGCTCTCATTCAATGCATAGAATATCCTCGTCAGTTACATAATTAATTCACAGGCATGATCCTCGGTCGTTACACATTCAATCCTCATTATGATGACGGAGAATCTGCAAGATCCACGATCCACGCCCTTCCACCTTCTATATAAACAGAACTACGATGGCTTGATCTCTAAGTTCAATTCCCCCGAGCTAAGAGTACGTAGGCAATCTCGATCTCAACGAGGTGCAGCGACCCCGATCTCAAACTTCCCCATTTGGTCAAGTCTCCCAACGACCTGACCTAGTAGTGCATTAATCTAGAAATAGGTTAATACAAAAATCTAAACATTTTAGCTTCCCATTGAGTTCTCTAAAACTTTATCTGATGAAGATGGCCTGGTGCTTAGCTTAACACCAAATGATTTAACCAGTTTTTTTTTTTTTTTTTTTTTTTATAGGTTGTGTCATTAACACCGTACTACTTTACATACCAAATATAATGGGTAGCTACAAGTATCTGTACACGCAAGATATTTTACTAGGGTGTATGTTCAGTCATCTGTATGCACAAGATGTATTACTAGGTGTTCCTCTCATTCAAACTAGAGAAAATTAACATGGAACGAGCAACAATTCCTTTATACTATATATGTTTACATGGAACCAAAAGACTATCTTGCAGGAAGCCAGGAATTATACATTTATACATAGTCTTAATTAACCATCTCTCTTCTAATCTAGCTATTAATTGTTGGTTTCATATCACATTTCATAAATGGTGGATCCTTTCCTTTTGCATTAACAAAGGTTATTGCATACTCTTTATTGGTAGGATAAATTTTTTTTGTATGTTCCTATTTAAATTGAGCCAAACATCGAAGTTGATTGCTCATTTGTTCTATATGCAATTGTGTTTCAAATAATGAAAGCTGATTGATTGACTGTCTATGTCCAACAAATTGGCATTGCTGAATTTTTGAAATCTACTGATAAGTATGACTGTAGATAAGAACATGGGTTTAGGAAGGGGTTTAGACCAAAAGAAAACAAGAACAACATGATGACGGGTTATGTGAAAGGAAATAACGACATGATTCAGGTGTGGCATGATATTTGGCACAACAACATGACACTGAGACTGAAATTTGTATTATTTTGACACAAGTCCATTGTAAAGGGGTTTGTTATGATCACCAGGTAACAAGGGGTTTGTTATTATCACCAGGTAATTGGTTTTGAAACAAGTCCACTGTAAAGGAAGCTGTATTATTTTTTGTTGTGAATAAAACAGTCAGCTACAAAGCAACTTCATATACATGATTTTGCTTAAAAAAGTTGTGACTAAGTATTGAGGAGAGGTGAAGATAGTGATGATCAGCATATTTGTTGTTTTCAAAACTCAAGTTGAGTTTAGTTTTATTATTAAATTATATTATATTTTGATGTTATTCTCTGCAATTATAAGAATATTGATTTGTAGGAATTTTGATAGACTGTATCACTGTATGGTTTAACGTATTACTATTTGAGAATGATATCTTTGCAATTTGGCAATCAATATATTTGTTCGTTTGGCAAAAGATTGATCCTTGAAGAATGATTAATAATAGCAACCAGAATTAGAAGATTGTTTCCCAAGAACCAAGGGTAGAGATATTGGCGTATGCAGTCAATAGTGGGAAAGCAGAGGCTGTAAAGTTGATGCAGCTCATCAAAGCAACTATGTGGGAATGGTTGAATATGAGCCAAAAATTGTTAAGAGCTGAGGAAGAAGATAAGGTACACAGACTGTTCGGATGGAGAATGGTCATGACAGAGTGTTGGTAACACAGATAATAATATTTGTAAACCCATAATTGCAACATTTAAACTACAGCGAGTGAGAGCAAATAACAACAAATGCAGTGAGGAAGAAGGATAACAGGTTATTGTGATCCAAGCTGTTTATACAACAGAAACAGTTGAACTGTGTTAAGTGTGTAACTCTATACTGATGTGTAAATGCTTGCAAGACGGGGTTATTCAATGCTTGCTGATCATGGTTTGTAACCTGTTTTTATTGGTGATATAATTTTTTTATTTTTGATCGATAATCAGTGTGTTTGAAAGAAATTTAATGGATTGTATTGTTTATATTTTTATATTGGGTAATGTAGGGGTACTACATACTTCAACCAATCAAAAGCAGCCACGTGGCACAGTCATTCATCCATCAGGTCGCCACGATCTCTACCTACCGGTAGCTCGTCCACAACAGCCCGATCTCACAACGAGCAGCGGCCTGCTTATACACACGTGCTCTTATTCAATCCATAGAATATTCTCGTCAGTTACATAATTAAGTCACAGGGATGATCCACGCGCGTTACACAATTAATCCTCATTATGATGGCGGAGAATCTGCAAGATCCACGATCCACGCCTTTCTACCTTCTATAAGAACAGAACTACGATGGCTTGATCTCTAAGTTCAATTCCCCCGAGCTAGAGTACGTAGGCAATCTCGATCTCAACGAGGTGCAGCCACCCCGATCTCCAGTATCCCCATTTGGTCAAGTCTCCCAGCGACCTGACCTTGTAGTGCATTAATCTAGAAATAAGTTAATACATTTGGCGCCGACCGCAAGGAATTCGATACAATCGAAAAACCCAAACCCTCCCACCCTTCTCAAAGTCATCTATTCAAATGGCCAATCAAGAACTAACTATTCAAGATCTGCATGCTCAAATTACTCTTTTGCAGGAAGAAAATGCACGGCTGAAGGCCGCGCCTCAAATTGAAAATGGCGGACGTGGAGTCATTCCTGCTGATGATTCCAACCAAAAATACGAACAACTCAGCCAACAACTGGCGGAGTTCAAAACCTCTCAGGCTCTCCTTCATCATTCCAAGAGCCACACCGCGGAGCAACTTGATGTGCAGTCCCTCCAGCAGTTCCAGGAGTCTCCTTTCTCCAAAGATATCCTTGAACATGATTTGCCGAACAAGCTGAACGCCCCCAAATTCGACCAGTATCCCGGAGTCGGAGATCCAACCGACCACATCAAGGGATTCCGGAAATCCCTTCCTCTGATCAAAGAGGATCACCTTTTGTGTTTGCTGTTCCAGTCCAGCCTCACCGGACCGGCTCTTGACTGGTTTCACCGATTGAAGCCAGGATCCATCAGCTCGTTTGTCGAGCTCGAAAAGCAGTTTGTCATCTTCTACATCCACAACAAGAAGCGCCCAGTAACCATCGATTCCATCTTCAAAGTCAAGCAACGAGATAGTGAGTCACTAAGCGTTTTCTTTGCTCGTTTTAAGTCTGAATTACACTAAATTCAGGATTTTGCAAAGGAGCACGAGACCTTTGCAACCATCGCATTCACTCACGGTTTGACCCAGGGGTCCGACCTCCACAAGTCTCTAGCAATGAAGAGACCTTCATCATTGGACGAGCTCTACCTGAAGGTAGACCGTTATATAAAGCTCGAAGAAGCCCTCACTGGGAGGGAAAAGAACCATGTAGTCAGCAACATCGAGTCTGGCTCAACCAAGCGACCTCGTTCGGATGGAAAGAGGTTCAAAGCTAAGTCGTTGCCTACTGAGCAGCGAGAATATCACCGGTTCACACGACCAGCCGGTTATATTTATGAAAGAATCAAGCACAACCATTGGTGCAAGATTCCTTCCTTCACACAGCTGGAGGATACATCTGGTCGGCCGTACTGCAAAGTCCACAAGGTACGGTGTCATCAGACAGATGACTGTCGCATTCTGAAACGCGCACTTCAGACTTGGGCCGACGAGAAAAGGCTCAACAATTGGATCCTCGGCAAACAAGAGGATTCTACAGGCAAGAGGGCGTGGAAGGGATCCAGAACCCCTCCCCGCTCACCAAAGCTTCATCACAGCAAGGCCAGAACGGCCTCAATCAGTCCAGCACGCAGCAGAGGGCGTAGCTTCTCCCAACGCTTAGGTCCAACAGGCGACCTACGCGACCACATCAACAAGAAGGTCGCAAACAAAGTTGACAGCGACAGCGAGTCGGACAGTCATGTGGTCTACATGATTGATGAATCCAACTACACCCCGACTTCAAGAGAGAAAAAGAGACGAGTAGAACATCTTCATCATGTCTACTCAATTACTGGGCGAGCAGCTCGCTCTAACATCCCTGCCCGCCAAGAGTCCGACATCACTTTCACCTTGGACGATCTCAACAAGGTCGTTACTCCACACAACGACGCCCTAGTCGTTGAGCTCAGAATAGCGGACTACACCATCAAGAGGGTATTCATTGACCCTGGGGCATCATGCAACATTCTCATGTACAGGACCTTCAAAGACATGAGATTGCCCGATTCAGTTCTCATCCCAGATTTCACCCCAATCTTAGGCTTCAACAGTTCCAGAGAAGATCCTAAGGGAGAAATTTTGTTGCCCGTCACTGTGGGCAGGAAAGAAGACAAGGTCGTTGTCACGGCAAAGTTCAGCGTCTTAAACATCGCAAGTAAGTACAATGCGATTCTGGGTCGAAAGTGGATCCACGCTATGAGAGGTGTGCCATCAACATACCACCAAGTATTCCGCTATCCTGGTCCTCATGGGATAATGGAACTTCGTGGAAACCAGAACGTCGCACAGGAATGCCACGGCATTATTGCAGCTGTGCTACCTTCAAAGCCATCCACCTCTGGATGCAAGGATGCTGACAACAAAGGAAAGAGCCTGATCACAACAGAGGCTCAGGAGGGCAACAACAAGTCAAAGAGCCGTCCAAAGAAAAGACTGAACCTGTCAAATAGCAACTACAGAAGGAGCAAGCGAGCTCCCCCAAGCTTAATCTCGGAAGTACTGATCCAGGTGTGCGAGTAAATATTGGGTCAGATGAGGACCCAAGTTCAAAAACTTTGTAAATTTTCTTTCAACTAATAAAGATGTTTTTGCTTGGTCGTATATCGATATGCCTGGAATAGACCCATTAATTGCATGCCATAAACTGCGGGTCAATCCCAATTATCGACCTGTTAAGCAGAAACCAAGAAGGCTTGCTCCCAAATTTCACGAATCTGTCAATGAAGAGATCAGTAGACTTAAACAGGTCGGCTTCATCAGAGAGGTCGATACTCCAGACTGGCTAGCCAACATCGTGCCAGTCCTAAAGAAAAATGGTAAAACAAGAGTCTGTATCGACTTCACAACTTTGAACAAAACTTGTCCTAAAGATTCATTCCCACTGCCACGAATCGATAGGCTAGTCGATCAGACATGCGGTTTTGAGCTACTGTCATTTATGGACGCATACTCAGGGTATAACCAGATCCCAATGTACGAGCCTGACCAAGAGAAGACCTCTTTCACAACAGAGCAAGGTATTTTCTGCTACAAGGTCATGCCATTCGGGTTAAGGAATGCAGGAACGACCTATCAAAGACTGGTCACAAGAATGTTCGACGACCTCTTAGGTCGAACAATGGAAGTCTACATTGACGACATGCTAGTGAAGAGTAACCAAGAGCAAGATCATTTGTACAATCTCGACCAGACATCTTCAAGAGTCTTCGGTTGTGAGGGTTTCTACATTGTTGGACAAGCTAGATACAAATGTTCGAGTACAGGCTAATATAATAAGTAAAAAAATGTGGGAACTTAGGTAGGACAACTCACAACGGGAGGGGCTCCAGTGGAGATTGCTTGCTTTCTCGATGGGAATTGGTAATACTTGGTCTTGGTCTTTGAGGAAGCGGTGGCAACGACCGGGGCGAGCGGAATTCAGTTCAGTAGACGTGCCTTCTTTCTTAAATGGCCTGCTAATGGCGTCGCTTGCGCAAGAATGAATATATTAGTAAGGCAAGGAACTTCTTGTCTCAGATGCGCGTTATCGTCCTCATTCAAAAGATTAAGACAATACAGAATGCGTCTCAATCCAGAGAAGTGTCTATTCGGGGTTGCATCAGGAAAGTTTCTCGGCTACCTAGTCACCAGAAGAGGTATCGAAGCAAATCCAGATCAGATCAGAGCCCTGATCGACATGCCAAGCCCAAAAACAAAGAAACAAATACAGAAACTCAACGGCATGGTGTCAGCTCTGAACAGATTCATTTCCAGAGCATCAGATAAATGCAGACCAATGCTGCATATCCTAAAGAAGGGGGCTACATACGAGTGGACAGAAGAATGCGAGAAAGCCTTCAACGATCTCAAGGCATATTTGTCTACTCCACCAGTTCTCACAAGGCCTAACGATGGAGACGTACTCGGCGTTTACCTCCCAACATCAGATTTTGCGATCAGTGCAGTACTTTTTAAAGAAGAAAACCAGGTCGAGCGACCTATCTATTTCACAAGCAAAGTCTTACAGCAGGCCGAAATAAGGTACACACCTTTGGAGAAGTTAGCATTAGCCTTACTTTATGCTGCATGCAAATTCAAACCTTATTTCCAAGCGCATACTGTAAAAGTAATCACCGACCAGCCACTACGCTATATTCTTGAAAAGAAGAACAAAACAGGTCGTATGGCTCGATGGGCAGCCGAGTTGGGTGATTACACATTTGAGTTCGTTTCACGCCAGGCCGTCAAGGGCCAGGTCGTTGCAGATTTCTTGGTAGACTATCCAGCAGAGGATACCAATTGGGAACCAGAACCTGAAACAAGGCAAGTCCAATACAACCCTCCTGACACATGGCAGCTATATGTAGATGGTTCCCACAACTCCAACGGAAGCGGCATAGGTGCTGTATTAATTTCTCCTGAAGGTTCACAGCTCGAAAGATCAACTCGTCTCGATTTCGCGACCTCCAACAATGAGGCCGAGTACGAGGCTCTAATCCAGGGCCTACAAATGGCCATCGACCTACAAGCACTTCGCCTTAAAGTGTACAGTGATTCACAACTGGTAGTCAATCAGATTACCAGTAACTACCAGATCAATGGAGTCAACCTAATCAGGTATGCCAGCAAAGCAAAAGAGCTCATCAACAAACTCAGTTATTTCACAATCGAGCACATACCAAGAGATGACAACAGGCATGCTGATTCATTAGCATTCTTGGCATCCAAGATCGAGTCAGACAGACCACGGGCTCTCACTATAGCAGTCAGTACACAGCCCGCATATCTATTCAAGGAAGAAGATGTTCATCAAATCTCTGACCTACTAGAGACAACTCCAGCAGACATCCAAGGAACTTGGATGGAACCTTTCATGACTTATCTCCAAACTGGTGTCCTACCATCCAACAAAAAGGAGGCCAGTCAACTATTACATAAAGTCACAATGTACAAACTCCATGAGGGTAAACTTTTCAGAAAGTCTGCAAATGGTTTGTTATTACGGTGCCTAATTCCCAAACAGGGCCAGATGATATTTCAAGAAATCCATGAAGGGGAATGTGGAAACTACTCCGGAGGGCGAAACTTAGCCCATAAAGCAATCTCCCAAGGATACTTTTGGCCAAGAATGAAAGAAGATGCCAAGAAATTCGTTTTGAAGTGCAAAGAATGCCAACGATTTGCTGATAAACAACATCAGCATCCCAATGATCTCATCAACGTCAATGCACCATGGCCATTCCACATGTGGGGGCTTGATATCATGGGCCCCCCTAATCAAAGAGAAGAAATCAGAAAAGAGATTCTTTCTAGTGGCCGTCGATTATTTCACTAAATGGGTGGAAGCTGTCGCACTAACCAACGTTACTCAAGCAGATGTGCAGAGATTCATGTGAGAAAACATCATCACAAGGTTTGGTCTACCAAAACGGGTAGTCACAGACAATGGCACTCAGTTCGTTGGCAAAAACATCAAGGCTTTCTACAACCTATCGAAAATAGAACATTCAAGGTCAACGCCTAGATATCCACAAGCCAACGGCCAGGTCGAAGCTGCAAATCGACAGATTCTAAACAACCTGAAGAAGAAGCTTGAAGATCAGCATGATCAATGGCCACAACAGTTGGAGAACATCCTATGGGCTTATAGGACAACTCCTCGTACATCCACAGGGATGTCACCATTCAGTCTGTGCTACGGAGTTGAGGCTGTTATTCCCACCGATCTAACATTCGGAACGACCAAATCACTTCTGGTCGACACAGAGCTTAACAACCAGGTCTGGTCGTTCGGCATCGATCTCCTTGAAGAACGACGGAATCACGCCGTTATAAAACTCGAGCAATACCAGCAGAGACTCAAGCGAGCTTATAACAAAGGCGTACGACCTAGATTTTTCCAACCAGGAGAACTAGTCTTAAGGAAAATGTTCAATAACAAAAGAAAGGACACTATCGGCAAGCTCAATGCCAATTGGGAAGGACCTTACATTATCACAAAGGTTCAGAGCAACGGTTCTTATCGCCTTCAAACACCAGAAGGAGAGATCGTTAAGAACCAATGGAATGCTTATCACTTGAAAAAGTTTTATCAATGAAATGTAAGCATCTATTCATTACATTTCAGTATATAAACTCATCTTTGCCTTCATCACAGCTCAAACATGAATGGCTCTTAAAGGTCTAATCCCTCGACCTACAAATTATCAAAACTCTAGTCCCTTTGATGATTTTAATTTTGTTAAGTTCAAACATTCGCAACTTAACTTGGTGCATTGGTCATATCATTCCCACGACCTATGTACAATCAACCAACAATGCATGCGACCTCTTCCACCAGCAGGTCCATCACTATGGTTACTACTTGTTTGCAAAACACATACAAGCAGACAACGTAACAGGAATGACAATGTAAGGTAAATCATTGAAATTTCTTTTTACTTAATAAGATTTCTAATCATTACAGGCAAAAGTAAAGTTAAACTAAGGCATACAAGAAGAACTGTTTCAGTTCGTCCTGTTTGCAGCCATTCATCTCGTCTACGTGCCTTCTGAACGAGCTACCAGGACTCCCTGGAAACTAGCTGATCAGAACGGCTCAAGTACAAGGTCATCAAAATTAATGCTGTTCAACACAACTACAAACATAAACAATTGTCTCCTCAAGCTCACAAACTCAGAGGACTGCGTCCAGGAAGGCCGAAGAAGACTTACTGCAAGAACAAGGAGTGCAAGAAGCAAACTTTGAACAAGGTTACCCAATACAAGAAAGTTGGGACCAAGACTAGCTCACTGCTGCGTAACCTGGTCGCTGGAAACATCAACGCCCACACAGCCACTGGCGACCTGGTCAATAGGGCCCATCAAGGCGTCCTGAGCTGGCGCCAAAGTTTCTTCAACACCACCTCGCGTCTCCTCTCCTTCGGGCGACCCCATCAAAGCTTTCTGCAGCTGCTCACAGTAGGCCTGCCACGCCGCACCATTCTCCTGGCTTACATTCTGCCAATGTTCAGCAGAAGCCTTAGTAGCAGCCAAACTTTCCTTCAACTGCTCATTGGTCTCCTTCAGCTGCTCCACCGTCTCCTTCAGCGCCGCCACCTGAGCATCCCTGTCCCTCACCTTGCACTCCGCAACAAGAGCAACATTCTTCGCCTGCTCAAGCTTGTCATTCATCGTCTTCAGCTCAACCTCAGCTTGGGCATCAACTTCAGCGACCAGACGAATTTCCTGGAAGGTCGCATTAACCTGCAAGTGCAAGCAAAATTAGGCAACAACGACTAAGCAGAAGTAAAGAAAATAATACTTATGGCAACACTTACCAAAGACAGCGCCGAATTCAACTTTGAGCAGTTGACCAATAGAGACTGAGACTTCACTGCTCGAGCATCAGCTTCCAGAACGATGCCCTCATTCACAGCCCGGGCGACGCAGGGGTCATCAATAGCACTGTCGTTACCATATACGACATGCCTCTCACCACGGCCATCCAAGTAGTCAAACGGCCTAGGGCGAAACACAGACGACACACCCTTGCCTTTATGCGAAGGCCGAACAGCAGTCTTCCTGGAGACAGCAGACATCTCAGGAGCTCTAGCAGGCGGGGCAAGAGCAGGAGTCGGTACAATGGGCTTCTCCAACAGCTTCAGGTTACCCGAATGAGACCTTTTCTTCTGCCCAGACAAGGCAGGCAGTTTAGGAAGTGAAGGCGGAGGAGACACGACTAGGGGGCTCGCCACTGCCTCTGACTGGCGCGAGCTACCACCAACTCTCTCCTTCTCCACAGGTCTCTCCTTCTCCGACCTCCGAGCAACACCACCAGGCCGCTCTCTCTCAGTAGGCCTCGAGCTACCACCAGCTCGCTCTTTCTCCACAGGACGGGAACTACCACCAGATCGCCCCGACTCAGCTTTATGAACAGACGACATATGGGCCTTCCTCAGCGCCTTCCTCCTCTGAAGCTCTTCTTCAACGGTTTTTGGACCACCTTTGGGAAGAAAATGCTCCCTCAAATGGGGTAGGAACCCTATCTTCCGACTATCAGCCCACAAACCAAAGCAATTCAAAGCCGACTTCAGGTCGTTCTTCCTCACCAAGTGGTCGTCCCTGATCGCTGCAAACAAAATATAAAGTCAGCAAGTCCGAAAGCAAGAAATTCATCTACCATCCTAAGACTAACAACCAGAAACTTACGAGCGTCATTCCTAGTCACATGACGCAACTGGATGCTCCCCTCAACGATCGACCCAGTAATCAGCATGGGATCTCTCCACCATGGCTCACTACTAACCGAGTAAATCAAAGGCAAACGATCGGGTCTAACTTGCATATTATAGCCCGCAAAATCGGCCTTTGATGATCGTTTGAAAGTAAAGTGATCCAACACATCTTTAACAGTGATGTTCCACCTATGCAACTTATTCAGGTCGTCAATGACCCTCATATTACTCCAGAAATTACCATTCATCTGGCAAGGAGCTCGACCAATAGCATTCAACAGGTCGACCACCAGACAAGACAATGGCAACCTCACTCCCGCTCGGAATTGGGTCAAGGTGAACACAGTAGAGAAGGGATTTTTAGGTCGGTACTCAGCAGAAAGTAAGCGGTCTCCTAAAAATCTAATCTCCAAATGCTCAATCGAGCTAAGCCCATATTGCTTCCTAAAAGCAATGTGCCTATGTACATACTTCAGATTCACTACTCTACACATTGAACCGTCGTCTCCCTCCACCATCTCTTCATCAGACGAGTCCGCCCCATGAGAGCCGCTACTCTGGGGGCTATCAGGGTCCACACCGCGAATAGGAGACGAGGCTTCAGATTGAGTCCTTTCAGACTCATACTCCTCACCGCCACCACTCAAGTTATCATTTTGAGAGTCACTACCATTCGACATTTCTCTCAAACAAACAGAAAAGAAAACAGAAGATGAAAGGAAAGAAGGATAAGAAAACTAACCTCACGAGCTCTCAAAGTTCTTCAGATCGCAAGAGTAAAGCGGCAGCAATTCAAATAAAAGCGAGATAGGTAAACCCTTCTCAACAAAGCTACAGTTTAAATACTGCAGCTCGTACAATCCCAGCCATCAGTTCGAAAAAGGGTGAACGGCTGAGATCAAACAGACGATCCACTTCCATTGCAGTTATTTTCCACTTCATAAAAGATTCACATCCACCGTCGGATCAACCCACATGCCACACAACCACTATATCAGGCAAGACGTGCGCCAGTTGCCATAACTGCGCAACTAACTGCTCGAGGAAAATCTCTCACTTCCCCGTAAGAGCGCCATGATTAACACAGACAAGCCTGCATGACCGCCACGTCAGCAAATTCAAAAAGCAAACTACAAATCAGCATCGATAAGAGTCCTTAGTCTTTTCAGCCCGACTTCTACAAGCCGACCTAAAAAGAGGGGGCTTATGTAGGGGTACTACATACTTCAACCAATCAAAAGCAGCCACGTGGCACAGTCATTCATCCATCGGGTCGCCAAGATCTCTACCTACCGGTAGCTCGTCCACAACAGCCCGATCTCACAATGAGCAGCGGCCTGCTTATACACACGTGCTCTCATTCAATGCACAGAATATTCTCGTCAGTTACATAATTAAGTCACAGGGATGATCCACGCGCGTTACACAATTAATCCTCATTATGATGGCGGAGAATCTGCAAGATCCACGATCCACGCCTTTCTACCTTCTATAAGAACAGAACTACGATGGCTTGATCTCTAAGTTCAATTCCCCCGAGCTAGAGTACGTAGGCAATCTCGATCTCAACGAGGTGCAGCCACCCCGATCTCCAATATCCCCATTTGGTCAAGTCTCCCAGCGACCTGACCTTGTAGTGCATTAATCTAGAAATAGGTTAATACAGGTAATATGATGAGTTATGCATTGAATAATATTAATTATTTTTGTGTAGCTAAAAATACAATAGTTTAATTATAGTATATAAGAATCACACAAATCCCGGTGCGTAGCATGGGTTCAACAGCTAGTGGCCTAGTGTTAGAAGAGTACTTCAAGCTAACCAATGGACCTATTTGGAAGTATTGAGTGTTGGCCACTTCAACAGGCCCAGTTTTGTTGGTCATACTGAACGTCCATATCTGCAGATAGCATGTAACAAACTATTGTTGTAAGAAGCAGCATGTAAAGCGAGTAGTTAGCCATTTGATTAGTTCAATATATGAAATCTCATGCATTCGATTAGGAATGGCCAAGTCAAAGAAACCATTCCAAGAGTTTTCCATTCACCACTTTACACTCCATTTAACTTTCTTTCTTTTCCTCAATATTCTTACTAAGCTAGTTGCCACTCCTCAGCGTCACAACTATTTCGCAGCCAATGGCAGAGGCGGCCAATCACCACCAACCACATGTAGCTGCCATCGCCTTCCCGTTCGGCTCCCATGCAACTCAATTGCTCAACATTACACGTGAATTTGCCATTGCTGCCCCAGAAGTGACTTTCTCCTTCTTTAGCACTGCAAAATCCAACCAGTCCCTCTTTGGATCATCTTGCAGTAGTGCTTGTCCTGAATTTGATAACATTAAAGTTTATGATGTGGATGATGGTATACCAGAAAACCATGTATTCTCGGGGCATCCACTCGAAGAAATTGAGCTTTTTATCAAAGCTACACCCAATAATTTTAAGAAGGCAATAGAGAAGGCAGTTTCAGACACAAACAAGAAAATAAGCTGTTTGACGAACGATGCATTTTTATGGATGGTTGGAAATATTGCAGAGGAGTTGGGGGTTCCATGGATTCCTGTTTGGGCACCTGGTGCATCTTCACTCTCCTCCCATTTCTACACCAATCTCATTCGTGAGTCCACCAAAGGTAACTAATTTGGCAATGCATCATCACCACTGAAACGGTTACACATATATAATGTACTAAGAAAATGTGCTTGTAGAGAACAAGCCTTGAGCAGCCTGCTCACCATTGTTGGCTTACACATGCATGATATATTGGCACATTGCAATTTGCACGCACCTAAGAGGGAAAAGAAGAATAATAGAACCGAAAATCTTGCATAAAGATTAAAGAATTTTATTTCAGTTTATTTCTCAATTTTGATCGATCTCAAAGATTTCGAAATTGTCTGTGCTGTATATTGCAGGAGGCAATGAACCCATTAGCTTTATCCCAGGAATGGATACCGTACGATATTGTGATTTGCCAGAAGAAATACGTAGATACTCATCACAATCTCTCTTTTGCCAAATGTTGGATATGGCAGGAGAAATGATGCCACGTGCTACTGCAATAGCTATCAATTCGTTCGAAGAACTCGAATGTCCTATCATTAAGGACTTGAAATCAAAGATCAAAATATGCCTGGCAGTGGGGCCTTTGACGGTAGTCTCACCATCACTGTCCGATTCTGAAGATCCTCATGGTTGTCTTTCCTGGTTGGATGATAAAAGCATTGCTTCAGTAGCATATATCAGCTTCGGCACAAAAGCCACACCACCACTGCAGGAGTTAGTTGCCTTGGCAGATGGACTAGAGGCCAGTGAAGTACCATTCCTATGGTCCCTCAAAGATTACGCAAAGAAGAACTTGCCGGTTGGATTTTTAGAAAGAACAAGTGGAAGAGGTAAAGTAGTACCCTGGACCCCGCAATCGAAAGTATTAGGCCATTCAGCAATTGGAGTGATTGTGACACATTGTGGATGGAACTCAGTTTTAGAAAGTATTATGGATGGGGTCCCTATCATCTACCGTCCGTTTTTTGGTGATCATATGTTGATCGGACGGTTTGTATCTACTGTATGGGAGATTGGTGTCAAAGTAGGTGATGAAGGAGTTTTCACCAAACATGGAACAGTTAATGCATTAAACTTAATCTTATGTAAAGAAGAAGGAAAGAAAATAAGGCAGAAGGTGAAGAGGCTGAGAGAACTAGGAAAGCAAGCCTTGGGACCAACAGGTAGCACAACCAAAAATCTCAACACTCTTCTGGAGATTGTCACAATTCAAAAAAAGTAATTGAAGGTTGGGGTGATTGACTAGCTTAGTGTCTCTCCTTGTCAATGACACTCCCTGAGTCCCTGCCAATATATTAATTCTTTGCGCAATGCTCGTCTTTGCCAACAAAGGCCCTGCTAATTCTTTCCGCTTTTTAAAATGGTCCTTTAATTTGAATATACTCTCCGGGTATTTATTTTTGTTAAAACAATGGAAGTGTTAGTGGGTATATGAGAGTCAAGAAGAAGAATATGACAAAATAACAAGTTTATAAAAGAAACTTTGTTTTTATTACAAAAGAGGACTTCTAGTACTAGAGAACTTCTTTTCTTGATTTTTTTTTTTTTTTCAAACAACATGTTCACCTCCCTATTTATAGGACATTATAACCGACTTTAATTGTTCTACATAGTTCTGATTTTTTCTCATACATTCTAGATTTCTCTATTAACTATTAACTGTTATATGCTAGATAATTCTTTATGCTTCTGGACACTTCTATGGACTAGATAATTCTTTATGCTTCTGGATACTTCTATGGACTAGATAATTCTTTATGCTTCTGGACACTTCAAGGGACTGGGCTTTTCTTGGACTTGGACATTACAGATTACATTTTTAACACCCCCACTTAATCTGTAATGTTCATGCTCCTCCTAAAGTGATGAAAATTTTCACCTCCAAGTGGCTTGGTAAATATGTCGGCACATTGATCTTCGGTCCTGCAGAATTGTAGCTCGATCTCTTCACTTTCAACCAAGTCTCTGATGAAGTGGTGACGCAACTCAATGTGCTTTGACCTGCTATGGAACACTGGATTCCTGGTCATAGCTATGGCAGACATATTGTCGCAATATATAGTAGTAGGACCTTCTTGCTCTTGTTGTAAATCTGCCAGAATTCTTCGAAGCCATACTGCCTCACAAGCTGTACTTGTTGCTGACATGTACTCTGCTTCTGCTGACAATAGTGCCACTGTATTTTGCTTTCTTGATGACCATGTGATCACCTTCGTACCTAGGAAGAAAACATAACCTGAAGTGCTCTTCCTGTCATCTATTGATCCTGCCCAATCGCTATCTGTATAGCCAACTAACTTGTTATCTTTCTCCTTCTTGTAGTTGATGCCGAATCCTTTCGTTCCTTTGACATATCTCAGTACTCTCTTGGCTGCTGCATAGTGTAGTTTGCTTGGATCACTCATGTAGCGCGATATCATGCTTACTGCTTGAACAATATCTGGTCTTGTATTCGTGAGATAGATCAACGAACCAACCAAACTTCTGAATAGTGAAGCATCGGCCTTAGCTGCTCCATCATCCTTACTTAGCTTTTCATTCACAGCCATTGGTGTCGTCACTGGTTTGCAGTCGACCATCTGGAACTTCTTCAAGAGGTCTTCGGCATATTTTTCTTGAGAAAGAAAAAAGCCTTCCTGAGATTGTCGTACTTGGATCCCGAGAAAATATCTCATGAGTCCCAAGTCAGTCATCTCATACTCCTTCATCCTCGCTCGTTTGAATTCTTCTCCCATTGCTTGTTTGGTGCTGGCATAAATTAAGTCGTCAACATAAAGACAAACTATAAGGAAATTACCCGCACCATCCCGTTTCACATAAAGCGATGGTTCGCTTGGACTTCTTTTAAATCCATTCTGGCGAAAATAGCGATCAATTTTACTGTTCCAGGCTCTTGGTGCTTGCTTTAGCCCGTACAAAGCTTTGCGAAGTCGATAAACTTTTCTTTCTTCTCCCTTGATGATGTAGCCTTGAGGTTGTTCCACGTAGACCTCCTCCTCAAGTTCTCCATTCAAGAAAGCTGACTTCACATCCAACTGGTAGACTTTTATCTCCAATTGTGCTGCAATTGCTAGTACTGTACGAATTGTCTCCATCCTTGCAACGGGCGCAAATGTCTCGTTAAAGTCTATTCCAGGTTGTTGGGAATAACCTTTTGCGACAAGCCGAGCCTTGTGCTTCTGGATAGAGCCATCTTCATTATACTTGGTCTTATAGACCCATTTCAGCCCAATAACTTCTTTCTCTTTGGGCTTTTCAACCAGCTCCCATGTTTCATTTTTATGGATGACTTTCATTTCTTCATCCATAGCTTTTCTCCATTTTTCTTCAGTTGCTGCTTCTTCATACTTTTGTGGTTCACAAGCAAGAAAAGCAACTGGACCGCATGAGTTGTAAATATCTTGTAAAGGACGTACCTTTCTTGGGGGAGAGCTTGACCCTGATGAAGATGGACTTCTTGGGCATGTTGGCGGAGTAACTGGTTCAGGTTCTGGACCTGGTTGTTCTTGGGTTGATTCTTCTTCTTCAAGTATTAGTGGCGCCTCGACATTAGTGTTGTTTCCATCATCCCAACTCCATGCATTATGCTCATCAAAGATGACATCTCTGGAGATTACCAACTCATTGGTCCTGGGATTAAGTAGCCTGTAACATTTGGATTATTCGCTATACCCGATGAAGATGAGTTTTTCTCCCTTCTCATCAAACTTTTCTCTGTGTTTTGATGGAATATGAGAATATGCGATGCATCCAAAGACTTTGAGAGAAGTTACCGTGGGCTTTTGATGATGTCATGCTTCATACGACGTCCTGTCTCGCACTACTTTAGTTGGCGAACGGTTGAGAATGTAGACCGAGGTGTTGACAGCTTCAGCCCATAGTTTGTTTGGTAAGCCTTTTCCCTTCAGCATGCTCCGAGCCATCTCCACGATCGTCATGTTCCTCCTTTCTGCCACGCCATTTTGTTGAGGAGTGTATCGGACTGTCAGCTCCTTCTTGATTCCTTGATCTTGACAATATTTGTTGAACTCCTTAGATGTGAATTCTCCTCCTCGATCAGTGCGTAACACCTTTAAGGAATGCCCACTTTGTTTTTCAACGAGCGCCTTGAACTTCAAGAATGTGGTGAATGCTTCCGATTTTTGTTCTAGGAAGTACACCCACATCATCCTGCTGTAATCATCAACAAACAAAAGAAAATATCTTTTGTTGTTTAATGACGGTGTTCGAACTGGTCCGCATATGTCAGCGTGAACCAATTCTAAAGACTTCCTAGCTCTCCATGATGACTTAGCAAAGGGAAATCTATGAAATTTCCCAAAAATGCAGCCTTCACAAACTCTAACTTCTCCACCAATACTAGGTAGCCCAATCACCATATTTTTGGACTTTAGAACCCTTAAGGCTCTATAATTCAAATGACCAAATCGTAAATGCCATAATTCAGTTTCATCAACTGCAGTTGCTTTCATGGCATAATTTTGTACCGATGACATCACCAATGGAAAAACCTTATTTTCTGTCATCTGTACTTTGGCAACCACCTGCTTCTTTCTTTTATCGTAAATTGTGCATTCATTATCTTCAAAATGCACAATATACCCTTTCTGGATAAGTTGCCCAACACTTAGTAAGTTTTGAGCAAGACCGGGGACATACAGAACATCATGCATATTTTTAGATGCTCCTTCTCCAATTTTTACTGTAACTATTCATTTTCCTTCTATTTTCTGAAGTTTACCATCTCCTAGCTTAACTTCAGAATCTACGTCTTCATCTAGACTTATAAAACCTTTCTTATCTCCGGTCATGTGATTACTGCAGCCACTGTTTAAATACCAAATATCTTTAGGTTCTTGCATTGCATTATAGCAAGAATAAAATACTTGGTCTGGAGATTCATTTTTCTCCATGTAGTTGGCTTGATTTTTCTTCTTGAGCCAACAATCTTTATCCACGTGATTTAACTTTTTACACGTGGTGCATTTATATCTGCAGTTTTCACTTTTATGACCGGGTTTTTTGCAAACATTGCAATAAGGTTTTGAAGAAGGAGTTTTGCCATACCTTCGGTTGTTGTTGCTGAATTTTCCTTCACGTCCCCAGTTTGAGCTTTCTCCTCGGCTAAATTCTCCGGGATTCTGGAAGCTTCTTGAATTTTCTTTCTTGTCCCCAAAAGTCACCTTGGACTGAAATGCCTGCTCCAATGATTTTTCAGCTGACCTGCTGCTCATCCTTTCTTCATGCGCCTCAAGAGAACCCATTAGCTCATATAATGATAATTTTGACAAATCTTTTGATTCTTCTATGGCGGCGACAATATGATCAAATTTTGCGCGTAAACTTTGCAAAATTTTCTCAATAACTTTCTTATCTTCAATAGTGTCTCCATAACTTTTAATTTGGTTGATAACGTTGGAGACCCTATTGTAGAATACTTGAACTTTCTCATTATCTTTCACGAGAAAATTATCAAATTCTCGCCATAAAGATTGGAGTTTGATAGAAATTATCTTTTCGGTTCCTTGAAATTCTTTCTTAAGAATTTCCCATGCATCCTTAGAATTTGAAGCGCCAAGAATTCTTGGAAAAATTGATTTGCTTACCCCTTGTTGGATGAACAATAATGCTTTGGCATCTCTCTTTTTCTTCTCCTTGTACTCCTTTTGCTTGCTTTGATCCCATGTTTGTAATTCTGCCGTCGACTCCGGTACATCATAGCTATCTTCAATTAATTCCCATAAATCTTGAGACATGAATAGAGTTTTCATTTGTAAACTCCAATAATCATAACTATCACCATCAAATATGGGTATTAGCTTTTGGGTATAATTGAATGTATATGGGGTTTGATTTATGGCCATGGTTTAAGTGTAAATAATGGGAATATAGTGGTTTAAGGTGTAGATGATGGAAAGTGGTATGGGGGGGGACCAAAGAAAAAACTTGGCTCTGATACCAATTTGTTAAAACAATGGAAGTGTTAGTGGGTATATGAGAGTCAAGAAGAAGAATATGACAAAATAACAAGTTTATAAAAGAAACTTTGTTTTTATTACAAAAGAGGACTTCTAGTACTAGAGAACTTCTTTTCTTGATTTTTTTTTTTTTCAAACAACATGTTCACCTCCCTATTTATAGGACATTATAACCGACTTTAATTGTTCTACATAGTTCTGATTTTTTCTCATACATTCTAGATTTCTCTATTAACTATTAACTGTTATATGCTAGATAATTCTTTATGCTTCTGGACACTTCTATGGACTAGATAATTCTTTATGCTTCTGGATACTTCTATGGACTAGATAATTCTTTATGCTTCTGGACACTTCTATGGACTGGGTTTTTCTTGGACTTGAACATTACAGATTACATTTTTAACAATTTTCCGTGATAAGCAAAACATACCATGAGCTTACAAGACAGTGTAAAATAAATCACCACTGTGAGCTGCCATGGCAAACCCAAAGAAAAAGACTCATTCACCTACCTAACTAGTCTGCCAGCTGTGACAAAATCAGACTCGTCGTCCCTGTTGAGCAACAAGTGATCCATAATGCATGATCGAGAGAGCTTTTGAAAAATAGAAATTTAGTTTGGAAACTAGTGATATCCACAACTTTATGAATTCAGTTTACTGTTGCTTTCTTATATAATTAATGATACTGTATACACTCAATTGATTGTTATTTCAGCCAAAAATTACTACCAAATGTGTGGATTGAGAGATTTTATTTTTATACTCCAATTTCTCATGGAAATTTTCTATTCTTCCAAAATTTGTCGATCATGCTTGCTTTATTACGGTTGATCCACTGTACGTAAAAGCCGACTGGTACGTTGGCACATCTTTGGCACTCTAAAATTATTTTTTTATTTTTTTATGAGAAATGCTAGCGTTACTGTGGAGGTAAGGCTTCAGGCTTACCTCCTCACCAAATCTCGCCATGTGTAATTGTTGAACGTGGTTAAGGTTTTAGCCGGTTTGCATATATTCAAGGATACAAGAGTTTTTAGGAGAGAGAAATAGTAGAGAAAAAATAGGAAAAAAATTAAAAAAAGAATCCTAATAATTACAACAACCTCCTTTTTTTCAAATAATTGATAACAACCTCTTTATTTAGTCTGGCTCATTGTCTTCTCCTTGTTTCATTTGACAAAAAAAAAAAAAATCTAACAATTGATAACTGATTTGTTTCATTATTCTTCTAATTGCATAAAAAAAACCCATAAAAAGGAATATAGCCAATTCAGCTGTGCAACACTTTTTTATTCTAAGATTTTATTTTTTTTCATAATAGATTTTTTGGTACTAGACTAATAAAAAAAAAAGATGAGATATGTGACAAATTTTATGGTTTTTCTATTGTTTTATGTTCTAGTAAAATTGAGATTGAGATTTGAGAGTAGAGGAAGAATCCTGGGAAGAGAAGACAAGGAAAAGAGGTTGTTCTAATTATTAGGATTCATTTTTACTTTTTTTCCTATTTTTTCTCCACTATTCTTAACAAAGTTCAACAAGTACACATGGCAAAATCTGGTGAGGAGGTAAGCCTGGAGCGTCGGCATTTCACTTTTTTTATATAGTAGCATAGTCATCTATATATAGTAGAATCGTCATGCGGTAGCGGAGGATGACTCAGTATTTTACTGGCATCATATGTTGCCATAGACCTTCCATAGGAATAGCAAGGAGGAAATCTCCTGTGTGCTCACTGCTTTGGCTGCGCGCGTTCAATCACCACCTTTGCTGAGCTGACAACTCAAAGAGCAGAAGGTGCTAGCATGATATGCCCTATTTAATTCAGGTTATCCACGGATGATCCGATTTGATAATCAATAGTTTTCTCAAATAATTCATCGGATATTCACGAAATGTTACAATATTTTGAGGTATAATCTTCTGTGCCTCTTCATCAATTTATAAAAAAAAATATAATGCTCTATGTAAACCTATGAAATGTTAAATGCAAGGAGGGTATGGAAAAAATTAAGATTGGTGGAACACATTGATGTGAACTTGCCATTAATTGCCTATTGGTAGGGAGAAATTTTAAAACTCACTTAAGTACACAACCCTTGCCAGTTGCCACACAAGTTTAGAGTGGTAAGTAGGTAGGTAGCTTTGCAGCATTGCTAACAACTTGACAAGTGAACCATTACAAAACAACCAACCATGCCATACAAAATTTGTCAAATAGCAAAAAAGTACAACTTTGAAGATATTGCTTACCACATATATGACAAGTTCACATAAACCTCCACGTGACTTTGCTACCATCAACCACCACACTCCCTCATCTTCCATTCTGTCATCATAGTTGAATTGTTTAACACGAAAGAAACTGAGGTGAAATATAATTGTAAGGTTATTAACATACCCAACAAACCATTTGCTATATAAAACAACCAAAACATAGCCAACAAACTCTGCTTCACACTCTTTTCATTTCAACAAATTTTCTCAGTCATGGGAGAAGTTCAACCTGATCATCAACAACAACCACCTCATGTAGCTGTGCTTGCTTTCCCATTTGGTACACATGCAGCACCTCTTCTTAATCTTGTAAAAAGATTAGCAGTTGCAGCGCCACACATAACTTTCTCCTTCTTTAACACAGCAAAATCTAATGCATCTATCTTTGGTACTAATGAAGAAAATGGTAAACTTGATAATGTTAATGCTTATAACGTTGATGATGGTGTACCAGAAGGTTATGTATTTACAGGGAAAAGACAAGAAGATATTGAGTTGTTTCTTAGTGTTACACCTGAAAAACTACAAATAGTGCTAGTATAACAATTGTAAATTCAAACAAGCAATCAAACAATACGCAGAAAGTAAATAATACACAGAGATTTTTAACGTGGTAAAACCCAAACAGGGAAACGTCCACGGTTGTCCTCGTGACAACAAAATAATCCACTAGATGAAAAGAGATGTACAAACCTATCAACTACCTGCACTCACTGCGAGTTGATACTCCTGGTTATCTCTAACACCTTGACTTCACCAGAGCACCTTGATGTACGCACAAGACACTCGACTTCTTGATGAACACACAAGAAGACTCGAAGCCGAAATCACAATAACTCTTGAAGATCACAAATTTATGAATTGAGAGAAGGGGGAAGAAAGGGAATTGAGTTCAATAGCCACAAACACTTTCAATACCAAAACCTAAACCAAAACACATGAACTAGAAGAAGAATGGACGGCCAAAGTCCTGGAACCTTCGGGTATCCAACCAACTCCAAGATGTGATTTTGAAGATGTCCCGGTAGTCTCTCCCAATGATTGACATGAACCATGCATGAAGTAAGTAAAGGTCGATGAACATAGTCATACCCATGGGGAACGCGACATAAACGACAAACCTTAGCATTGTTTTTGTACTCCATCACCATAAACGACACATAACCAACAGCCGGAACAAAAACTCCATGAAGTTCATATTCTGCCATAGAAAATTCTGAAGAACAAAGAGAGAACTAGCAGGAGGTAAGAAGTCACAATAGGAGTAAAAGAAGAGAAGACTCCCCTATATATAAGAAAAATAAGAGTAAACCTAACATGGGCTCAATAAGAGAGGTCCATAACCTAATTAGCAGAAATATACTGCTAATCAGAAAAGAACTAGAAGTCCGTTTAAAAACAACTGCCTGAACACACAATCATATGTTCAAAGAACATTCTGACGGTGGCAACGATCTGCCCTCCATAGCGTACGAACGTTATGACAGCGTTCGTACTACTTTTTTTTTTTTTTTTTTTTTTAAAAAAAAAAAAAAATGAAGGACCAACCTGCGAACCAGAAAAACAACTCGAAGAACCATCCAAAACCAAATATTGAGAAACATCACAGAGAAACCTATCTGCTGATTGTAAGGATTCCAATTAAAGAAGATTACAATTTAGACAAACCTCAACCACAAGGAAATGCAAAGTCGAAAAACGACATCATACACCAAGCCATGGTAGTCATAAGAATAATGCACACATGCAGAAGAACCTGATAGACCAATACCAACCTCCGGAAACAAACTAAAAACATGATCATGGAGTATATTGAAAGTCACTTGCAACTAGACCAATGTGAAAGTGAACGGGATCACAACAAAACCAAGGAAATAACCAATATTGATTTTCTTCTTGTCTTTCAACTAGACAAATACAAAAGCCACTTGTCGTCATTTTTTTTTTTTTTTTTTTTATTTTATTTTATAAAAACCACTTGAACAAACGCCATTCCCGTGTGGGAGTATGTAATATCTCCATCTTTTACCAGAACACGAGGGTAGGGTGTAGCCTACATCTTTTTGGCAAAACACACTCAAGAAGTGCAATACCATGGTAACGTGCAACACAAGAACTAACATCTCCTGAGTACATCCGTCAGAGCATGACCCTCACAGCCCCAACGAGTTCTTAGCCAAATGAGTATGCTCTCAAGACATTCAAATGGCTGGGGATTTTGTGAGTCATTGACCACTTACAAGAGGTAAATAAATATAAACGAAGACAATGAACATGAAGGGAAACCATAGAAGACTAGAGACATACAAGTATGCAGACCGACAATCCAACTACATGTAAATGCATCATGTAAGAAACTACCAAGACAAAGAGAGCATGATGTAACCCTACAACTATGCATGACACAAAAACAGTTGAGGACGCCAAACTAGAAACATCAATAACATGGAATCCACACAATAGTGAAAATAGTATGTCCTCAATACCAACAACAACAATAATTAAAAAAAATTGAACCGAAACATCCTAACCACAATGACAAGAACAGACATAACCAGTTATACAAGAACAGAGAGAAAAAGAAAGTAACAAAACAATTTTGGAAGAGTTACAACCCCAATAGACTTACGCAAGGAATGGAATCGGGCTGCATCAAGAGGTTTTGTAAGAATATCTGCTAGCTGATGTTCAGTAGGAATGAACTCCATTACTATATCACCCTTTTCGACCGCCTCACGAAGGAAATGGTGACGAATGTCAATATGCTTTGTGCGTGAGTGTTGAACAGGATTCTTGGAAATGCTAATGGTACTGGTGTTATCACAGAACAGGTCCATCGCCTGCTGTTGAATGCCATAATCCCTAAGCATCTGACGCATCCACAGAAGTTGTGTACATGCACTAGCTGCAGCTATATACTCGGCCTCACATGAAGAGATGGATATAGATGATTGTTTCTTGCTATGCCAGGAAACAAGATTATTCCCAACATAGAAACAGCCACCACTGGTACTATGACGATCATCAAGATTACCACCCCAATCAGCATCACAATAACCTGCCACAACACTATTTGTATCTCTGGTGAACCAAAACCCGTAGTCAAGAGTGCTAGCAACATATCGAATAATACGCTTAACAGCAGTGAGATGAGATTCTTTAGGGTTAGCCTGAAATCTTGCACATACCCCAACACTATAAGAAATATCTGGACGACTAGCAGTGAGATACAAAAGACTACCAATCATACTCCGATATTCACGAATATCAACAGACTTACCCATAACATCCTTACCAAGACGTACCCTCTCACCCATGGGAGTATCTTGACCACTGGAAGTGCTGAGACCGAACTTTTTAACCAGTTCTTTAGCATACTTTGTTTGAGAGATGAAAGCTCCATGATCAAACTGTTTGACCTGCAAGCCAAGAAAAAAATTTAGTTCTCCCATTAAACTCATTTCAAATTCAGAACTCATTAACTGAGAAAAAGATTCAGAAAGACTTGGGCACGTCGATCCAAACACTATATCATCCACATAGACTTGGGCGAGAAGAACATCATCATCCTTTCTTAGTATAAACAGAGTCCGATCAACACTGCCACGAACAAATCCTTTTCCTAGTAAGAAGGAAGTCAGACGTTCATACCAAGCTCGAGGAGCCTGTTTTAACCCATACAGTGCTTTTTGCAATTTGAAGACATGGTTCGGAAAAGTGTGATCCACAAACCCTTTAGGTTGTTCAACATAGACCTCCTCATTGAGAATACCGTTGAGAAATGCACTTTTGACATCCATTTGATACAACTTGAAATTCAAGTGGCATGCCATAGCAAGAAGAAGCCTGACAGATTCCAACCTAGCCACAGGAGCAAATGTCTCTCCATAGTCAATACCTTCAATCTGACTATAGCCCTGAGCTACGAGCCTTGCCTTGTTGCGCACAATCTGCCTGAACTCATCCAATTTGTTTTTAAAGATCCACTTGGTGCCAACCACATTAGTGTGAGTAGGTTTAGGAACTAACGTCCAGACATCACTACGCTTAAACTGACCGAGTTCTTCCTGCATAGCAACTAGCCAATCATCATCAGTAAGAGCATCAGTAACATTTTTAGGTTCAAGAGAAGAGAGATAACAAACATAATGAACGCAATTTGTCTCCTTGGCCCTCCGACGAGTCAGACGCTGATCATTAATATCCCCAATGATATCTCCTAAGAAGTGATGTTGTTTAACACGAGGTGAAGCTTGATTAAACACCCCTTCAGGTTCAGCAGGGACAGTGGAGAGATCTGGAGACACATCAATCACATCTGGTGATTGAACCACATCATCCGGTGTGAGCACATCACCGGTCCTACTAGGCACGTCCTCTGCAGCACCAGAAGGTTTAGTACCATCATTGCCATTATCAGGTGATGATAACGATATGGAAGACATGTCAGTCGAGTCTGACACGGGTGAGAGAACTGTGACATCATGTGTACCAGTGGAGACAGAAGAGTCAGATGTAATAGTGTCATCAACAACAACATTAAAGGATTCCATGACCTTGCGAGTGGTGTAGTTAAATACTCGAAAGGCCCTACTGTTAGAAGAATAACCAAGTAAAAGAGCTACTTCACCTCGACTATCAAACTTGGACAGACTTTGTCTGTCCTTGCACACATAGCAAACACTACCAAAAACTCGCATATATTTGAGACTCGGCTTCTTACCATACCATAGCTCATAAGCAGTTTGTGTAGTACCAGATCTTAGATATACACGGTTCATTATGTAACAAGCAGTATGAACCGCTTCCGCCCAAAACTTGGTAGGAACATCCTTTGCATGCAACATAGCACGAGCCATCTCCTGAATAACACGATTTTTCCTTTCAGCGACTCCGTTTTGTTGCGGAGTGTATGGAGCCGAAAATTCTTGCCACGTACCATTTGCAATGCAATACTCAATCACACCTGTGGCTGTGAACTCACCGCCTCTATCGCTTCTGATATGTTTAATTTGAGTATCTTTCTCGTTCTGAATACGAAGACATATCCCCTGAAACTCAAGAAACGCATCAGATTTTTCACGCAAGAATGATACCCAGGTAAAGCGAGTGTAATCATCAACCATAACCAAGATGTATCGTTTGCCTCCTAAGCTAGGAGTACGAGTAGGACCCATCAGATCCATGTGTATGAGTTCTAAAGGAGAAGATGTGGTTATGGACTTTTTCTTGGAATGTGGACTGCGTATCTGTTTACCTAGTTGACACCCACCACACACAGTGTCCCGATTTCTTCCAAGTCTAGGAACTCCCCTGATATATTCATTCCGAGTTAGATTGTCCAGGTGTTCAAAGTTGACATGACCTAGTCGTTGATGCCACAATAGACCCTCATTTAGTTTGCTAGGTAAGCAGTTTATGCCAGACGCAACAGGCTGAATGGCATAGCAATTATCCAATGTTCGTTTACCTGTCATGATACACTTACCCGAACTATCAAGCACAGTACATATATTTTTGGAAAAATTAACAGTATGGTCAGTATCACACAGTTGGCTAATACTGATCAAATTAACACGCAAACCATCAACTAACAAACACACATCATTCGAAGATAAACCAATACCAACGACAAATCCCTTACCAATCACAGGAGAGCTCTTACCATTCCCAAAAGTCACACTTCCACCATCTATAGCAGTAACGGAGGAGAAAAGTTTGGCATTACCTGACATATGTTTTGAAGCACCACTATCAAGTAACCACTCACTATCCGAGCTTGAGACATGAAAGGCAGTAATCGCCACATTTGAAACATTTCCTGCAAAGTTACAAGGAAAAGAGTAAGAGGCATATTGATAAGATGGATAATCATACGATGGCTGTGAAAACGGCTTCCTTGATTGTGGAACATGAGCAGCCACAACACACTGCGAGGCCCAATGTCCAAACTGTCCGCATAGTGAGCAAGACATTTGACGTTTTCGTCCCTGAGGCGGAGCACGCCTAAACAGTTTCCACTTACGCCGGATGCCAACCGTGTCCACAGAGTGATGAATGTCGGCCTTTTTGGTAGGAGGATGGGGCAACAGTGGAGGTAATTCAGAAGATGACAACCCATTGCACTTTTCGAACGACTGAAAACGAATCAGTTCCTTTTTTACCTTGTCTAGTTCAGTGGACACAATATTACACCGAGCTTCCCATTCGACCTTGTCGTGCTCAAGAGCAGCAAGATTACCCAATAAGGCCACCTTATCAACCTGCCATGACTCAGGTTCCCTATCCAGAATTGACATAGATGAGGAACTAGAAGATAGTAAGTCAAGTCTATCCTGAAGAATACAATTTTGTGCCTCCAACCTTAGGCATTCCTTTCTGGATAACCGGTATAGGGTAGCCCAATCATTATTGTCCACCAGAATCAAATCCCTGTCACAATTACTAGAGCATTCTTTACTAGCAGTTGATTGCTCATTAGACAGTCGAGCAACAACCGAGACATGTGTCTTACCAGAGTAATCCATAGCACTATTGATCGTTAGCGTGAGCCTTTACGCTCCTTAACCAGCCCCCAGCGACTGATACCAATTGAAAAACTACAAATAGTGCTAGTATAACAATTGTAAATTCAAACAAGCAATCAAACAATACGCAGAAAGTAAATAACACACAGAGATTTTTAACGTGGTAAAACCCAAACAGGGAAACGTCCACGGTTGTCCTCGTGACAACAAAATAATCCACTAGATGAAAAGAGATGTACAAACCTATCAACTACCTGCACTCACTGCGAGTTGATACTCCTGGTTATCTCTAACACCTTGACTTCACCAGAGCACCTTGATGTACGCACAAGACACTCGACTTCTTGATGAACACACAAGAAGACTCGAAGCCGAAATCACAATAACTCTTGAAGATCACAAATTTATGAATTGAGAGAAGGGGGAAGAAAGGGAATTGAGTTCAATAGCCACAAACACTTTCAATACCAAAACCTAAACCAAAACACATGAACTAGAAGAAGAATGGACGGCCAAAGAACTAACTTGTTCTTTGGAAGAGAAACCCTATTTATACTTAGGGTTGGAAACCAAGGAAAATGGGCCGAAATACTGAAAATCCATATTGGACGTACGTACGTCGAATCAACGTTCGTACGTCCCCACACGGTAAAATTTGCTGCCTGCTTGGACGTACGAACGTCCTAACTGCGTACGTACGTCCTGACCAAAAGATGTTTGCTGCCTCAGTGGACGTACGTACGTCCTAACTCGGTACGTACTTCCAGTACCCAATAACTTTTCCTAGACAGAACCAAGAGACACGAAGGACACGAGACGACCATGCGTACATCTTGATTTTCCTAACAATGAATTCAAGGCGAGATAACCAAAGACACTTTGTCACAAAATTGATGTCAAACCACTTCGTGCCGGTTTCAACACCGCAGAATTTTAAGAAGGAGATTGAGAAGATTGTGTTGGAAACAAAGAAAAATATTACTTGTTTGATGACAGATGCTTTCTTATCTTTTGCTGCGGATATGGCTGAGGAAATGAAAATTTCTTGGATTCCACTTTGGACTGCTGGAGCTGTTGCTCTCTCTGCTCATGTGTATACTGATCTTATTCGCGACACTGTTGGAATTGATCCTACTGGTATGAATATAATTCTTTTACTTAGATATAAATTAGTTTTGTTCATAGAAATATATATGTTTTGTGTCAATTTTCAGGCTCAAATTAGAAATATGTTTTTGAGTAAATTTGGCAAATGGCAAGACCTTTTTGTGTTTAAAAAAAAAAACAGAGAAACTATAGAAAAAAAAAAAATAAAAAAATCCACCCCTTGTTCAAATTCTGGCCTTAAAGGCATTGAAGAATCTACTGTTTGGTTTATTGGTTAATTAAGGTTTGACCTGTATCATCAATAGATTCATGACATTTATGTAAATATGAAGATAACTTCAGCAAGAACAGAGAAGAATTTATGAGTGAAAATGTGATGACATTTCATTACCAAATTACAAGTTGAGGCCACCTACTTAATTATAATTTCGATTTATCATGTTTCCGCATAAATTTTTGAAGAAGCTCCTCTGTCAAATTGTTAAGAACTTTGTTTTAAACATTTAAATCTTGTCAATAAGAAGCTATTACGCCCAACCTAGTAGCTAAGATCGTGGTTGGTAACTTGGTATGTAGATGATCTCATCTTTATTATGTGTACTAGATCACATCATTTTAACTACACAAAATCAATATCATTGGCTAATTGCAGGACTATATTATACCATCTGTATCTGTTTACGGTTTACCTTCATATTTCACTGACGACACTTATTCAGTAATCCATATCAACAATTAATTAAAAAGCTTACCATGATAGAGAAAGTATTTTGATTGTATAACTTTAATGCGCGCAGAACTGCAAGAGGAACCTCTCAATTTTCTTCCAGGAATGCCATCAGCTCTACGTGTCAAAGACCTGCCGTTTGAAGTCTTTGGTGGTAATATCTTCTCCCGTCTATTACATCAGATGGGACAGACGGTTACACGTGCCACTGCCATCACTATGAATTCCTTTGAAGAGTTGGACCCATCTGTGATCGATGATCTTCAAGCCAAATTTAAACAGTGTTTATCATTGGGACCCTTCAACCTAACATCCCCACCGTCGTCTGAAACAGATCCTCATGGCTGTCTTCCTTGGTTGCACGACCAGAAACCTGCATCAGTAGCATATGTTAGCTTCGGCACAATCACAACACTACCACCCAATGAACTGACAGCCTTAGCTGAAGCTCTAGAAGAGAGTAAAGTGGTATTTCTGTGGTCACTTAAAGATAGCCAAAAAGCTAATTTGCCCAAGGGATTTCTGAATAGAACTAGTGAAAGGGGAAAGGTGGTGCCATGGGCACCACAATCACAGATTTTAGGACACACTGCAACTGGAGCTTTTGTGACACATTGCGGATGGAACTCAGTGTTGGAGAGTATTACAGGTGGGGCACCGATGATTTGTCGTCCAGGCTTTGGAGATCAAAACTTGAATGCACAACTAGTATCAAATGTATGGAGAATTGGCATTGGAGCCAAAGATGGGAAATTATCTAAAGATGGAGTGATGAATGCTTTGGAATTGGTCTTGCACAAAGAAGAAGGGGGGAAAATGAGAGAGAAGGTTTTGGCACTTAAAGAACTCGCCAAACAAGCTGTGGGACCAAAAGGAAGCTCTACTAAGAACTTCAACACGCTGTTAAGCGTGGTCTCCATGAGTTAGAAAATAAATGAAGTCGTTGATGTTGTATTTTGTTGTAGAATTTCATACAGAGTATCTAAGGACATTTATATCATGTTTGTAGCACTAGCAACTAATTTTGAAATAAATTAGCTTGATCTAATTAATTTCACAATATTCACTGCAGGCCACCTACATGCTAAGTTAATTTCAAGTTGTTGTTAAGTGATGCAATGCCAACTTGTTCTTTGATCTTGTATTAGTTGATAACTTGTGCCCGTTGTTGACGTGTTTCAAACCTACAACCTCTTCACTTTGTAAGAGGGGGGCTACCATTGAGCCACAGGCTCATTTGGCATGTTGTTGGTATTAAAATGTATAAAGTAAAGGAATAATATGCAGTATAAATAAAATTACAAAAATAGAAATTCTACTCGCATACATAAAAATTAAAAGAATTTGTATTTAGTAAAGGCTCCGGATTTTGCCAAGGGTTATTTTGATTTTGCCAATAGTAATTGCATAGGTTGACATAACTGCCCTTGATAAAATTTTATCAAAAAAGAAAAAATAAGAGAGCCGGTATCCAAGCCCCACCATTTGGTAATTAAACCCCACTAAACAAATTTACTAATACCAGTTATATCCCAAATAATAATAGGAAAAAAATGAGTATGCCCTAGTTTTTGCACCCCACCTCTCTCCTATTTTTTCAGTAAATACACCCCATACAAAACCTAATTTTTTTCCATCTTCCCTCTGACCCTATTAATTAAAAACAGATTCCTCTCTATTCTTTTTTATGTATATGCTTCTTTAAACTAAAAAATCAATTTTTAAAAAAGGAAAAACATAAAAGAAACTTTTCAAAATGACTAATAAATATGGAGAAACTTTTTTTTCCTCTTGTTTCTTCTTCCTTGCCTTCAATTTTTTTTTTTTTTAATTTTTTTTTGAGACAAAGAAAGAAAAACTGAAAATTCTAATTTTCTAATTAGATATTTATTGGGGTGTATTTACTAGGTGGGGTTGGAATACTGACTAATTGAACCCGGGTGGGGTGGGGTGGGATTACCAGTTGGGGCCTAATTACCAATTGGTGGGGTTTGGATACCGGCTCTCAAAAATAATCAATCTTTTTTTCTTTTTATATCATCCACTTGGATAGATAATTTTAAAAGAAAACTACAAACATTTCATGGTTTCATCTTTTCATCTCCCTTTGGATTAGATTTTTTTGGTTCTAGCAAGAAATTGTAAAGATGCAATGAGATTGTACGACCAATTTTATACTATCAATCATATTACAATAACTCTTAATTAGCTTATAATAAAACAGTCGATTATCGAAAAAAAAATTACAATAACATTAAGAATATGGCCAAATGATATTACTGCCACTTTCATCTTGCACTGGATCAATATCCATAGCCCAACTTTTTTTCCTATCAACTATTTCATGAATTAGAACACATAATACTAATTGTAGGGGTACTACATACTCCAGCCAATCAAAAGCAGCCACGTGGTGAGAAACTACAAATAGTGCTAGTATAACAATTGTAAATTCAAACAAGCAATCAAACAATACGCAGAAAGTAAATAACACACAGAGATTTTTAACGTGGTAAAACCCAAACACGGAAACGTCCACGGTTGTCCTCGCGACATCAAAATAATCCACTAGATGAAAAGAGATGTACAAACCTATCAACTACCTGCACTCACTGCGAGTTGATACTCCTGGTTATCTCTAACACCTTGACTTCACCAGAGCACCTTGATGTACGCACAAGACACTCGACTTCTTGATGAACACACAAGAAGACTCGAAGCCGAATTCACAATAACTCTTGAAGATCACAAAGATATGAATTGAGAGAAGGGGGAAGAAAGGGAATTGAGTTCAATAGCCACAAACACTTTTAATATCAAAACCTAAACCAAAACACATGAACTAGGAGAAGAATGGACGGCCAAAGAACTAACTTGTTCTTTGGAAGAGAAACCCTATTTATACTTAGGGTTGGAAACCAAGAAAAATGGGCCGAAATAGTGCAAACCGACTTTGGACGTTCGTACGTCGATATGACGTTCGAACGTCTCCACACAAAAATAAGCCTGCTGCCTACCATGACGTACGAACGCTCTAACTCGGTACGTACGTCTCCACACGATAAAAATTTGCTGCCTGCTTGGACGTACGAACGTCCTAACAGCGTACGTACGTCCTGACCAAAAGATGTTTGCTGCCTCAGTGGACGTACGTACGTCCTAACTCGGTACGTACGTCCAGAACCCAATAACTTTTCCTGGACAGAACTAAGAGACACGAAGGACACGAGACGACCATGCGTACATCTTGATTTTCCTAACAATGAATTCAAGGCGAGATAACCAAGGACACTTTGTCACAAAATTGATGTCAAACCACTTCATGCCGGTTTCAACCACTTCATGCCGGTTTCAATCTCCCCCTTTGACATTGATTTTGTGACAAAAACCTATGACTCTAATAGCACTTATAAAACGTGCTTACAAGCCCAAACCATGGCATTTATAAAACATGCCTACAAAATCACTCAAGATAGAAACACATAACAAGTCACTAATTCTTGTTATCCAGCTTTAGCAAGATGCTTTAACCATCAGAGATCGAACGGAAGCAACTAGGAATTTCCGAAGCAATCAAGGATTCAACAGAAGTTCCTTCGAGCAACTCCCCCATACTTCATGAGCTCCAAAATATTTTTGACACTCGAGCTCCCCCATAAATATATAACGTCTAAAATCATCATCACGTTCACTCCCCCATACGTGTAGCATACCTGAAACATGACCCAAAAATAACCTAACAACAAGAAGACGATTGTTAGTAATTAGAGTCATAAATCTCCCCCTTTTTGTCACAACAAGTGAACAAAATAACCAACCAACAAAAGAAACGATAAAGTAACAACAATAAACAAATAACCAAGAAAAAGAAATCAATACCAAACAATGAAGACAAAACAGATAAAAAGATAAACCGAACCCAACTGTTAAAAGTTCAGGAAATCAACTAATAACCAAACATAGGAATCCATAACATAAAAGACAAAACGACAAAAACACAAGGCTTAAGTTAACGAATTCGAAACACCCGTTCCCAATGACCTAGAGGAAGCTTGGAGAAGTAAGCTTCCGCACGAGCCGAAGGCCTATTCCACCGAGCAATCACATGATCATCATAATCCTCCAGCCATTCACTCTTACAAAACAACTCCTCAATTCTGCTGTCCAAGCCACAGTCGGTAAGTGGAGCAGCAAGTCCTGGAACCTTCGGATAACCAACCAACTCCAAGATGTGATTTTGAAGATGGCCCGGTAATCTCTCCCAATGATTGACATGAACCAAACAAGGATTAAGAAAAGGTCGATGAATATAGTCATACCCATGGGGAACGCGACATAAACGACAAACCTTAGCATTGTTTTTGTACTCCATCACCATAAACGACACATAACCAACAACCGGTACAAAAATTCCATGAAGTTCATATTCTGCCATAGAAAATTCTGAAGAACAAAGAGAGAACTAGCAAGAGGTAAGAAGACACAATAGGAGTAAAAGAGGAAAAGACTCCCCTATATATAGGAAAAACAAGAGTAAACCTAACATGGGCCCAATAAGAGAGGTCCATTACCTAAATAGCAGAAATTTACTGCAACACAAAAAAAAACTTGAACTAATATTAAAATAGCAATATCCAATAACATGCTCAATATCCAAAAAAATAGAAACAAACCGATATAGCAAAAGAGCAAAGTTAAGTACAAAAATGTGGAGAGTAAACCAGAAAACCAACTACTCGGACTCCGAGGCACCATCATTGTGTTCACCATCACCCTCGTCCTCACTCTCTGAGTCATCACCATCACTCTCACCTGGAACTGGAGGCACCTCTTCCGGAAACGGAGGCAAATCGGTGGGAGTGAAGTCCAGCTGTAGATGACGCATCTGAGCAACGTTCATCGCATGAATATCACTGATCATGACATCAGGACGAGAGAGAATGACCCCAAAACGATCTAACCGAGCATCCATATGATCCTGACGACGTCAGAGAGAGGAAACCCGAGCATCAATTGCTGCAACAGCCCGATTGCCCCTAGCAGAGGCTGAGATGGGGCGTCCAGAGGTCAAAGCCCGATCAAAATCATCATGGCGAACAAGAGCCCTGCCTCCCCAAATTAGGTGATGCGTCAGACGCGCACCCACAGACTCAAAGGCCAACTTTCTAGACTGACAGCCCTTCTTGATGGCGTTGACCCAATCATGGCCAACAAACCTTGGAGGGCTCACCCCCATATACTGTCCCTGAAAACCCAAGTGCTTGAGTATAGTCATTATAAAGCTAGGGAAAGGAAGAGTACCCTTAGCTGCATCGATCTGAAGCATTCGTGTGTAGATGACCTCAGAAAGATGAAGATGGTGCACCGACATACAGACCACTAATTTGACCATGTCGTCGGTCATGATGATCTTGTTGCCCTTGGAGGGGTAGATGTTGGAGTGGGCAACCATGTGCAAGAGGATGGCACTGCAGTGCTTGGCATGATACCTTTCCGTGACACCATCAATAAACATCTGCTGAATTTGATTGACAAAGTCAATTTGAATCGTATCCGGAACGGGCCATCTGACAGAAACAGCATCTTCAGGAATAAAATCACCGTCAATACCCAACGCCTCACGTACCACCTTAGGAGAAATGGTGTATCTCCGACCTTCAATCAAGACCGAAAAACTCGAGCGATTCTGCGAGGGTGTCTTCGTCTCATAAAAGGCTATCGTATGCTCAACCGAGTACTTGGTGATTGGTTGATCCACCCTTAGCCAATTCCGAGTCTCAAAGAATAGAGATATGTTGCCAAGTTGAGTAGTCCCAAGAGGGGTAGCAGCGATATCTGCCAAGTCAAAGAATCGCTCAGGAACAATAGCTTTTGCTCGAGGATGAGCACCAAGAGATGTGGGAGGAGGCGACAAGGCCGGAGTGGAGCTTCTACCCCGTGAAGCACGAGAAGAGGCACCCTTAGATGTGGATGCCGTGGTGGTGGGAGTGGTGCGTGCACGCTTGGAAGCCATTGTCTACGCAAGCACAACAGCAAACAATTCAACAATGTAAGAAAAACGACAAAATAAACAATAACCATGTCATTGAGGCATTTAATCAAACACTTGACGTGCAGAAACAAGACTCATGTAATTGACAACAATGTAGAATGTCAAACGCCCAAACACACAACCAAATAGACCCAACAATAGAGTAGAAGTTACAATAAACAGAGAGAGCCAAGTTGTCCACCAATTTCAAGGAGATGAAGTGAAAGACTAACCAACACAATCAATATAAACCGAAACAAACATTTCCAAAAAAAAATTTAAACTAACCATGCAATTCAACAAAACTAAGAGAATAATCATGCAATACCAAGAGAGGAAGGAGAGGGAGAAAAAAAAAATGTGGGAAGGAGTCGAGTTCACTTACTTGATAAAGAACAGAGTGGACACCAAGGAGAGAAAAAAAAAACTGCGTGAGTGAAGCAATAAACAACCACCAAAGAAGAAGAGGAAGAGAAAGACCAAACAAAAGACGTTGAGGGAAGGAGGAGACTTCCTAATGTTCGTGCAAGAGAGAAGAAAGGGGCACGATTGATGTAACAGTTAGCCTTTGGTTCAAAAAATTTGAATTTAAACACAAATGGGCCGGACTGTATGACGAACGTTCGTACGTTCTGAAAACGTTCGAACGTCGGGACCCAAAAACCAAACATCTGACTAAGATCACGTTCGTACGTCCTAGGAGCGTTCGTACGTTTAAAAAAGATCTGCCCACCTAAAAGTACGAACGTCATGAAAGCGTTCCCGAACCCCCTTTTTTTTTTTTTTTTTTTTTTGAAATATATATATATATAAAAAAAATGAAGAACCACCCAACCAGTCAGATAATAAACCAAAGAACTACCATGAACAAATATTGAGAGACATCACAAGAAAACACTTCTACTTATCATAAGGATTCCAATTACAGCCGAATACAGTATAAACAACCCTCAACCTTAAGACAATGCAAAATCGAAGAACGACATCATACACCATGGCATGGTACTTACTAGAATGATGCAAGCATGTAGAAGAACCTGATAGACCAATACCAACCTCCGGAAACAAACTAAAAAATGATCATTGAATACATTGAAAGTCTTTTGCAAGTAGACCAAGGAGAAGGTGAAAACGAGCACAACAAAACCAAGGAAACACAGAAAAATTGTTTTTCTTCTTGTCTTCCAACTAGACAAGTGTGACAGACACTTATCATTCCACTTTTTTTTTTTTTTTTTTTTTTTTTTTTTTTGTTAATATAAAAATGCCATTCCCGTGTGGGAGTATAAAGTATCTCCATCTTTTACCAGAACACGAGGGTAGGGTGTAGCCTACATCTTTTCGGCAAAACACACTCAAGAAGTGCAATACCATGATAACGTGCAACACAAGAACTAACATCTCCTGAGTGCATCCGTCAGAGCATGACCCTCACAGCCCCAACGGGTTCTTAGCCAAATGAGTATGCTCTCAAGACATTCAAATGGCTGGGGATTTTGTGAGTAATTGACCACTTACAAGAGGTGAGTAAATATAAAAGAAAAACAACGATCATGAAAGGAAACCATAGAAAAACTGGAGTTATGCAGGTATTGAAAAAGACAAGCCAACCACATGTAAATGCATCATGCAAGAAACTACCAATACGAAGAGAGTATAATGTAACCCTACAACTATGCATGACACAAAAACAGTTGAGGACGCCAAACTAGAAACATCTGTAAAATGGAATCCACACAATAAAGAATGTAGTATGTCCTCAATACCAACAACAATAATAAATGACCGAACCTAAACATCCTAAACACAGACAGTTCCAATGAACACATTAGGTATATGAATGCGGAAGAGGTGTAGTGACAATGAAACAGTTATCAGATGAGCGACTACCAGTTAACACCAAGATATGATTGGAATCAAAAACATCACACCTATTATCCTCAAACACAACCTTAAACTTAGTATCACATAACTGACTAATACTCAATAGATTGGACTTAAGACCCTTAACAAAAAGAAGCTCATGACTATTGAGCGATCCAACCTCAGAAAAGTTACCTTTACCTTCAACCGGAAGCATTTTACCATTACCAAACCTAACCTTACCTCCATAACCAAGAGTCAGGTTATCAATTAGAGTCTTATCACCTGTCATATGACGCGAACAACCGCTGTCAAGATACCATGATAAAGGCATTGGTTCAACCAAACGAGCCATGTGAGATACCATTTTCCTGGATGCATCCATACTCCTATCCCAGAAATGTGGTGGTGGAGTAGACATGGGTGTTGTTTGGGGACGATTTCCATAAGGAGAAGTTCTGGGTAAACCCCACGGAGCATAGCCATTCCACATGTATGGAGCCTGCATGGAGAAAGGAGAAGACTTGTTCCAATATGAATTACCTGCAAAAGAGGGATGATGAGCAGGATACAAATTATTCCAACAAAAAGCAGAAGTGTGACCCATGCGACCACATGTTAGACATTTAAAGCCTTTGTGTCTAAAATTCTTTTTCGGGACATGCTTTACATGAGTAACCTTGGGTGGTGATACCACACTAGACACCTGCACAGGAGCAGGAAGAGCGACACTTGTTGGTCGCACAAAGGTAGTGCGGGAAGTGCTAGTAGTAGAAAGAAGAACAGATGTGTCATAACCTAAACCAGATTTATCTGAATGGGATTTACCAATTCCCAACAGAGAGTTTAGGTTAGCACTTGCTTTACCAAACCAACCAATTGTTTGTTAGCAGCAAACAACTCAGCTTTTACTTTCTCATGCTCCAATACAAGGGATCGATACCGTGTCTCCAGATCATTATTCAGTTTTTCCAGAGTGGCAATACGCACTTGGAAATCCTCCTTTTCCTTCACAAATTCTTCCTTCAACATGTTGGAGTCACCAGTAAGATTGCATATATCCTGCCCAAGACTATCTACCTGATCCTGCAAGACGGTGTTAGTTTTTTCAAGCAACTTTACTTGTTGCATGGAAAACTTATACATATCACATAATTCACTAGTAGTAGCATGAACACCAGAATCAGAAACATTAATATCATCAGTAGAGGATACAATACAACTGGATGTTCATCCAGGGATGCACTGAAGACCACATAATTGGAGACAACATTTGAGAGATTTCCATCATCATCTTCATCTGAATCATCCCATGTTACTGTGAGGTTCGCTTTGGAATTATCACCAGGTTTGCGATCCACCTTCTTGTCACATTCATTTGCAAAGTGTCCATATTCACGACACTTGTAACATTGGACATCTTTACGATCAACTCGAGCTTTTCTCCCATCCACAGAGAATCGCTCAAAACCACGACTCCTAGGAGCATTTGAGGAATCAGGAAATCGCTTTCGAGGGTCTCGATTCTATTGATATTTCAGAATCTTCTGAAAGCTACGTGACAGAAACGCATAGTTATCATCCACATCCTGTTCTTCATCATCAGAAGGTCCTGTGGAAGGTTCTTTAGACGATGTAGCTTTGAATGCTACAGATTTGTTCTTCAAAGGTTCTTCCAAAGCCTGTTCCATCTCACATGTCCTTAGTTTCCCAGCAAGTGTCTCGATGGACATGTTCTTAATCACATTACTCTCAGTGATGGCATCCTTACGAGAACGAAACCGAGGAGGCAAAGCACGCAATATCTTACGTACCACTTGTGTGTCAGTATATGCATGACCAATAGCCGCACTGCAGTTTATGATGTCTTGGAGACGAATAAAGAAATCATCAAAGGTCTCAGAATTATCCATCCGTAGATTCTCAAACTGAGATGTTAACAGTTCCAGCTTACTTTCTTTGACTGTTTCGTCACCTTCATGTGTACAGATAAGCCTGTTCCATGCATCTTTAGCCTCTTCACAGCCTTGCACCCGACGAAACTCACTAGCATTTAATGCCATGAAAATAGCATTGAGTGCCTTGTTGTTATAATTTGCCAACAACTTCTGTTCAGGCGTCCACTTTTCACGTGGCGTCAGTGATGTAGCAGCAGTATCACCAGTACCTGTAGTAGTCAGAGGTTCTTTCCACCTTGTGACAACAGAAAGCCAGACTTCTTCTCCTAAGGCTTGGAGATAAGCTCGCATCCGTACTTTCCAATGACCAAAGTCTTTTCCACTGAATTGTGGAGGAAGACTTGAAGTAGCAACCTTATGAGGTTCCATAAAGCACTATTGATCGTTAGCGTGAGCCTTTACGCTCCTTAACCAGCCCCCAGCGACTGATACCAATTGAGAAACTACAAATAGTGCTAGTATAACAATTGTAAATTCAAACAAGCAATCAAACAATACGCAGAAAGTAAATAACACACAGAGATTTTTAACGTGGTAAAACCCAAACAGGGAAACGTCCACGGTTGTCCTCGCGACAACAAAATAATCCACTAGATGAAAAGAGATGTACAAACCTATCAACTACCTGCACTCACTGCGAGTTGATACTCCTGGTTATCTCTAACACCTTGACTTCACCAGAGCACCTTGATGTACGCACAAGACACTCGACTTCTTGATGAACACACAAGAAGACTCGAAGCCGAATTCACAATAACTCTTGAAGATCACAAAGATATGAATTGAGAGAAGGGGGAAGAAAGGGAATTGAGTTCAATAGCCACAAACACTTTTAATATCAAAACCTAAACCAAAACACATGAACTAGGAGAAGAATGGACGGCCAAAGAACTAACTTGTTCTTTGGAAGAGAAACCCTATTTATACTTAGGGTTGGAAACCAAGAAAAATGGGCCGAAATAGTGCAAACCGACTTTGGACGTTCGTACGTCGATATGACGTTCGAACGTCTCCACACAAAAATAAGCCTGCTGCCTACCATGACGTACGAACGCTCTAACTCGGTACGTACGTCTCCACACGATAAAAATTTGCTGCCTGCTTGGACGTACGAACGTCCTAACAGCGTACGTACGTCCTGACCAAAAGATGTTTGCTGCCTCAGTGGACGTACGTACGTCCTAACTCGGTACGTACGTCCAGAACCCAATAACTTTTCCTGGACAGAACTAAGAGACACGAAGGACACGAGACGACCATGCGTACATCTTGATTTTCCTAACAATGAATTCAAGGGGAGATAACCAAGGACACTTTGTCACAAAATTGATGTCAAACCACTTCATGCCGGTTTCAACCACTTCATGCCGGTTTCACGTGGCACAGTCACTCATCCGTCAGGTCGCCACAATCCCGACCTGCTAGTAGCTCGACCTAAGCGACTCGACCACGTAACCAGCAGCGACCTGCTCGTACACACGTGCTCTCATTCAATGCACAGAATATGCTCGGCAGTTACATAATTAATTCACAGGGATGATCCTCGCGCGTTACACAGTTAATCCTCATTATGATGACGGAGAATCTGCAAGATCCACGATCCACGCCCTTCCACCTTCTATATAAACAGAACTACAATGGCTTGATCTCTAAGTTCAATTCCCCCGAGCTAAGAGTACGTAGGCAATCTCGATCTCAACGAGGTGCAGCCACCCCGATCTCAAACTTCCCCCTTTGGTCAAGTCTCCCAACGACCTGACCTAGTAGTGCATTAATCTAGAAATAGGTTAATACATTTGGCACCGACTGAGGGGAATTCGATATAATCGAAAAACCCAAACCCTCCCACCCTAATTCAAAAATCACTCCTTCAAATGTCTAACCAAGAGCTAACTATCCAAGATCTGCATGCACAAATCACTCTTTTGCAGGAAGAAAATGCACGTTTGAAGGCCGAACAACCCAATCCCGCACAAGTTGAAAATGGCGGACGTGGAGTCATTCCTGCTGATGATTCCAACCAGAAATATGAACAACTCAGTCAACAACTGGCGGAGTTCAAAGCATCCCAGGCTCTCCTTCACCATTCCAAGAGCCACACCGCGGAGCAACTTGCTGTCCAGTCCCTCCAGCAGTTCCAGGAGTCCCCTTTCTCCAAGGAAATCCTTGAGCATGATTTGCCGAACAAGCTGAATGCCCCCAAGTTTGACCAATATGCAGGAGTCGGAGATCCAACCGACCACATCAAGGGATTCCGGAAATCCCTTCCTCTCATCAAAGAAGATCACCTTTTGTGTTTGCTGTTCCAGTCCAGTCTCACCGGACCTGCTCTCGACTGGTTTCACCGTTTGAAATCAGGATCCATCAGCTCGTTTGCCGAGCTCGAAAAGCAGTTTGTCATCTTCTACATCCACAACAAGAAGCGCCCCATCACCATCGACTCAATCTTTAAAGTCAAGCAGCGAGATGGTGAGTCACTTAGCGTTTTCTTTGCTCGTTTTAAATTTGAGTTACATTCAATTCAGGATTTTGCAAAGGAGCATGAGACCTTTGCAACCATCGCATTCTCCCACGGTCTGATCCAGGGATCCGACCTCCACAAGTCTCTTGCCATGAAGAGACCTTCATCCCTGGACGAGCTCTACCTGAAGGTAGATCGTTATATCAAGCTCGAAGAAGCCCTCACTGGGAGGGAAAAGAATCACGTAGTCAGCAATGTGGAGTCTGGCTCAACCAAGCGACCTCGGTCAGATGGAAAGAGGTTTAAAACTAAGTCGTTGCCTACCGAGCAGCGAGAGTATCACCGGTTCACACGACCAGCCGGTTATATTTACGAGCGGATCAAGCACAACCATTGGTGCAAAATTCCCACCTTCACACAGTTGGAGGATACATCTGGTCGACCGTACTGCAAAGTCCACAAGGTACGGTGTCATCAGACAGATGACTGCCGTGTTCTGAAACGCGCTCTCCAAACATGGGCCGATGAAAAGAGGCTCAACAACTGGATCCTCGGAAGGAATGAGGAATTCAAAGACAAGCGGGCGAGGAAGGAGTCCAGAACGCCTCCCCGTTCCCCAAAAAGAAATCACAGCAAGGCCAGAACGACCTCAGCAAGCCCAGTCCGCAGCAGAGGGCGTAGCCTCTCCCAACGTTTAGGTCCAACAGGGGACCTACGCGACCACATCAACAAGAAGGTCGCACACAAGATAGACAGCGATAGCGAATCAGAAAGTCATGTAGTTTACATGATTGACGAATCTCACCACACTCCTGTCTCACGAGAAAAGAAGAGACGAGTAGAACATCTTCATCATGTCTACTCCCTTACTGGCCGAGCAGCTCGTTTCAACATCCCTGCCCGCCAAGAGACCGACATCACTTTCACCGAGGACGATCTCAATAAGGTCGTTACTCCTCACAACGACGCCCTTGTTGTTGAACTGCGGATAGCAGACTACACCATCAAGAGGGTATTCATAGACCCTGGCGCATCATGGAACATCCTAATGTACAGAACCTTCAAAGACATGAGATTGCCCGACTCAGTTCTCATCCCAGATTTCACACCCATCCTCGGCTTCAATAGTTCAAGGGAAGACCCTAAGGGTGAAATTCTTTTGCCCGTCACTGTGGGCAGAAAGGAGGACAAGGTCGTCTTAACCAGCAAGTTCAGCGTCCTCAATATCGCAAGCAAGTACAATGCGATTCTGGGTCGAAAGTGAATCCATGCTATGAGAGGTGTGCCATCTACATATCATCAAGTATTCCGCTATCCCGGCCCTTATGGGATAATGGAACTTCGCGGCAATCAGAACGCCGCACAGGAATGCCACGACATTATTGAAGCTGTTCCATCGTCAAAGCCATCCACCTCTGGAGCCAAGGATGCTGAAGTCAAAGGAAAGAGCTCAATCTTACCAGAGGCTCAACAGGGCGACAACAAGTCAAAAAGCCCATCCAAAGAAAAGAGTGAGGCCACCAAATAGCAACTATAGAAGGAGCTAGCGAGCTCCCCCAAGCTTAGCCTCGGAAGTACCGATCCAGGTGTGCGTGTGAACATTGGGTCAGATGAGGACCCAAGATATGTCTATGTAGGTGCAGAGTTGGAAGGAAATAAGTTCAGTAACTGTGTAAATTTTCTTTCAACTAATAAAGATGTTTTTGCTTGGTGGTATATCGATATGCCTGGAATAGATCCATCAATTGCATGCCATAAACTGCGGGTCAATCCCAATTATCGACCTGTCAAGCAGAAACCAAGAAGGCTTGCTCCCAAATTTCACGAATCTGTCAATGAAGAGATTAGCAGACTTAAACAGGTCGGCTTCATCAGAGAGGTCGATACTCCAGACTGGCTAGCCAACATCGTACCAGTCCTAAAGAAAAATGGTAAAACAAGAGTCTGTATCGACTTCACAAGTTTGAACAAAGCTTGTCCTAAAGATTCATTCCCACTGCCACGAATCGATAGGCTAGTCGATCAGACATGCGGTTTTGAGCTACTGTCATTCATGGACGCATACTCAGGATATAACCAGATCCCAATGTACGAGCCTGACCAAGAGAAGACCTCTTTCACAACAGAGCAAGGTATTTTTTGCTACAAGGTTATGCCATTCGGGTTAAGGAATGCAGGAGCGACCTATCAAAGACTGGTCACCAGAATGTTCGACGACCTCCTAGGTCGAACAATGGAAGTCTACATTGACGACATGCTAGTGAAGAGTGACCAGGAGCAAGATCATTTGTACAATCTCGACCAGACATTCCAAAGATTAAGACAATACAGAATGCGTCTTAATCCAGAGAAGTGTCTGTTCGGGGTTGCATCAGGAAAATTCCTCGGCTACCTAGTCACCAGAAGAGGTATTGAAGCAAATCCAGACCAGATTAGAGCCCTGATCGACATGCCCAGTCCAAAGAAAAAGAAACAGATCCAGAAGCTCAACGACATGGTGTCAGCTCTGAACAGATTCATCTCTAGAGCATCAGACAAATGCCGACCAATGCTTCATATCCTAAAGAAGGGGGCTACCTATGAGTGGACAGAAGAATGCGAGAAGGCCTTCAATGATCTCAAGGCATATTTGTCTACTCCACCAGTTCTCACAAGGCCCAACGATGGAGATGTACTCAGCGTTTACCTCGCAACATCAGATTTTGCGATCAGTGCAGTACTCTTTAAGGAAGAAAACCAGGTCGAGCGACCTATCTACTTCACAAGCAAAGTCTTACAGCATGCCGAAATAAGGTACACACCTCTAGAGAAGTTAGCATTAGCTTTACTTTACGCTGCATGCAAATTCAAACCTTATTTCCAAACCCACACCGTAAAAGTAATCACCGACCAGCCACTACGCCATATACTAGAAAAAAAGAACAAAACAGGCCGGATGGCTCGATGGGCCGCCGAGCTGGGTGATTACACTTTTGAGTTCGTTTCACGGCAGACCGTCAAGGGCCAGGTCGTTGCAGATTTCTTAGTGGACTATCCAGCAGAGGATACCAATTGGGAACCAGAACCTGAAACAAGGCAAGTCCAGAGCAGCCCTCCTGACACATGGCAGCTATATGTAGATGGTTCCCACAACTCCAACGGAAGCGGCATAGGTGCTGTATTAATTTCTCCTGAGGGTTCACAGCTCGAGAGAGCAACTCGTCTCGACTTCTCGACCTCCAACAATGAGGCCGAATACGAAGCACTCATCCAGGGCTTACAGATGGCTATTGACCTACAAGCAGTTCGTCTCAAAGTTTACAGTGATTCTCAATTGGTAGTCAATCAGATTACAAATAATTACCAGATCAATGGGGTCAACTTAATAAGATATGCTAGCAAGGCAAATGAGCTCATCAGCAAGCTCAGTTATTTCACAATCGATCACATACCAAGAGATGACAACAGACAGGCAGATTCATTGGCATTCTTAGCATCCAAGATCGAGTCGGACAGACCGAGGGCTCTCACCATAGCAATCAATACACAGCCCGCATATCTATTCAAGGAAGAAGATGTTCATCAAATCTCTGATTTACTAGAGACAACTCCAGTGGACATCCAAGGGACTTGGATGGAACCTTTCATTACTTACCTTCAAACTGGTGTCCTACCATCCAACAAAAAGGAAGCCAGTCAGCTGTTACATAAAGTCACAATGTACAAACTCCATGAGGGTAAACTTTTCAAAAAATCTGCAACTGGTTTGTTATTACGGTGCCTGATTCCCAAGCATGGGCAGATCATCTTCCAAGAAATCCATGAAGGAGAATGCGGAAACCACTCCGGAGGTCGAACATTAGCTCATAAAGCGATCTCCCAAGGGTATTTTTGGCCAAGATTGAAAGAAGATGCCAAGAAATTTGTGTTGAAGTGTAAAGAATGCCAGCATTTTGCTGATAACCAACATCAGCATCCAAACGATCTAATCAACATCACCGCTCCATGGCCATTTCACATGTGGGGGCTGGATATCATGGGCCCTTTTATCAAAGAAAAGAAGTCTGAAAAGAAGTTTGTTCTAGTCGCCATCGACTACTTTACAAAATGGGTAGAAGCCGTTGCACTTTACCAAAACGGATAGTCACAGACAATGGCACTCAGTTCGTTGGCAAAAACATCAAGGCTTTCTACGACCTATGGAAAATCGAGCATTCAAGGTCAACGCCTAGATATCCACAATCCAACGGCCAGGTCGAAGCTGCAAATCGACAGATTCTAAACAACCTGAAGAAGAAGCTCGAAGATCAGCATGATCAATGGCCACAGCAGTTGGAGAACATCCTATGGGCTTATAGGACAACTCCTCGTACATCCACAGGGATGTCACCATTCAGTCTTTGCTATGGAGTTGAGGCCGTTATTCCCACCGAGTTAACATTTGGAATGACCAAATCCCTTTTGGTCGATATAGAGCTTAACAATCAGGTCTGGTCGTTCGGAATCGATCTCCTCGAGGAGCCACGAAATCACGCCGTTATAAAACTTGAGCAATATCAACAACGACTCAAGCGAGCTTATAACAAAGGCGTACGTCCTAGATCTTTTCAACCAGGAGAACTAGTTCTAAGGAAAATGTTCCACAACAAAAGGAAGGATATTATTGGCAAGCTCAATGCCAATTGGAAAGGCTCTTACATTATTACCAAGGTCCAAAGCAACGGTTCTTATCGTCTTCAAACACCAAAAGGGGAGATCGTTAAGAATCCATGGAATGCTTATCACTTGAATAAATTCTATCAATGAAATGTAACCATCTGTTCATCGCATTTCAATGAATAAATCCATTTTTGCCTTCATTTCTGCTCAAACATGAATGGCTACTAAAGGTCCAATCCCTCGACCTACAAATTATCAAAACTCTAGTCCCTTTGATAATTTTAATTTTGTTAAGTTACAGCATAAACAACTTAACTTGGTGCACTGGTCATTCCCTTCCCACGACCTATGCACAACCAAGCTATCATGCATGCGACCTCATTCTCAAGCAGGTCCAACACTATGATTACTACTTGTTTGCAAAACTCATACAAGCAGACAACGTAACAAGAATGACAATGTAAGTTAAATCATTAAAATTTCTTTTTATTTGATGAGATTCTAACAATTACAGGCAAAAGCAAAAGTAGACTAAGGCATACAAGAAGAACTGCTTCAGTCCGTCCTGGTTGCAGCCATTCATCTCGTCTACCTGCCTTCTGAACGAGCTACCAGGACTCCCTGGAAACTAGCCGAACAGAAGAACTTATACACAAGCTCATCAAGTTAAAGACCAACTACTGTTGTTTATTACAACTCCAAACAAAACAAATGAGTGTTCACTCAATCTCACAAACTCAGAAGACTGCTTCCAGGAAGGCCAAAGAAGACTTACTGCAAGAACAAGGAGTGCAAGAAGCAAACTTAGCACAAGGTTACCCAATACAAGAAAGTCGGTACCCAGACTACTTCATTGCTGCGTAGGCTGGTCGCCGGAACCATCAATATCCACACAGCCACTGGCGACCTGGTCACTAGGGCCCATCAAGGCGTCCTGAGCTGGCGCCAAAGTTTCTTCAGCACCACCTCGCGTCTCCTCTCCTTCGGGCGACCCCATCATAGCTTTCTGCAGTTGCTCACAGTAGGTCTGCCACGCCGCACCATTCTCCTGGCTTACGTTCTGCCAGTGTTCAGCAGAAGCTTTAGCAGCAGCCAAATTTTCCTTCAGCTGTTCCATCGTCTCCTTCCACCATCTCTTCATCAGACGAGTCCGCCCCATGAGAGCCGCTACTCTGGGGGCTATCAAGGTCCACACCACGAATGGGAGACGAGGCTTCAGATTGAGTCCTTTCAGACTCATACTCCTCACCGCCACCACTCAAGTTATCATTTTGAGAATCACTAGCATCCGACATTTCTCTCAAACAAACAGAAAAGAAAACAGAAGATGAAAGGAAAGAAAGATAAGAAAACTAACCTCACGAGCTCTAAAAATTCTTCAGATCGCAGGAGATAAGCGACAGCAATTCAAATAAAGGCGAGATAGGTAAACCCTTCTCAAGAGATCTATAGTTTAAATACCGTAGCACAAGTACTCCCAGCCATCGGTTCGAAACAGGTGAACGGCTGAGATCGACCACATCAACCATAACAATTGCAGTTATTTTCCACTCACAAAGCGATTCACATCCACCGTCGGATCAACCCACGTGCCACGAAAAGACTATATCAAGCAAGAAGTGCATCAGTTGCCATAACTGCACAGCCAACTGCTCGAGGAAAATCCTCCACTTCCCCGTAAAAGCGCCATGATTAGTACAGACAGGCCTGCATGACCGCCACGTCAGCAAATTCAAAAAGCAAACTACAAATCAGCATCGATCAGAGTTCTTTGTCTTTTCAGCCCGACTCTTACAGCCGACCTAAAAAGAGGGGGCTTATGTAGGGGTGCTACATACTCCAGTCAATCAAAAGCAGCCACGTGGCAGAGTCACTCATCCGTCAGGTCGCCACAATCCCGACCTGCTAGTAGCTCGACCACGTAACCAGCAGCGACCTGCTCGTACACACGTGCTCTCATTCAATGCACAGAATATCCTCGGCAGTTACATAATTAATTCACAGGGATGATCCTCGCGCGTTACACAGTTAATCCTCATTATGATGACGGAGAATCTGCAAGATCCACGATCCACGCCCTTCCACCTTCTATATAAACAGAACTACAATGGCTTGATCTCTAAGTTCAATTCCCCCGAGCTAAGAGTACGTAGGCAATCTCGATCTCAACGAGGTGCAGCCACCCCGATCTCAAACTTCCCCCTTTGGTCAAGTCTCCCAACGACCTGACCTAGTAGTGCATTAATCTAGAAATAGGTTAATACACTAATCAATCACATCTCATATCCAACTAATTAACGATTTAAAATCGAAGCTATGAATTGCTAGAGGAGTTGGCAATCACTCCACTCAAACTAGAATTTCCAATTTAGTCAGAGAAAATAATGCTGATTTTGTTGTTATCCTAGAACCTTTTATTCAAGCTCCCAAGATGCATGTTCGTGCCAATATTTCCATTCCTAATTATCATACCAAAAATCATGTGGGAGGCAAAGTTTGGGTTTTCTAGAATAACAATATTCAAGTGACCCCTATTTCTAATACCAACTAGGCCTGCAACTTTCTTGTCACTATCCCCTCCTATAACAAATCCTTTCTAGCCTCTTTTGTTTATGCCAAGTGTCCTCCTGCTGAAAAGAAAATTCTCTGGCAGTACCTTTATAATTTTGGCTCTAGCTCCACTCTTCCTTGGATGGTTGGGGGTGACTTCAATGTTGTGCTCTCCTCTGATGAGAGACTTGGAGGTGACATGCTCCTCTCAATGCTACTCCGGATTTTAATGATTTCATCCTTACTTATGGTCTGATGGACTGTGGTTTCTCTAGTAATAAATATACTTGGTATAATAATCAGCATGACAATAGAAGAAGATGGGCTAGATTAGACAGAGTTCTTGTTAATGCTCATTGGGTTTCCACTCTACCTCTTCTAAATGTCTTACCAGCCTAGAGCTAACTCTGATCACCTCCCCCTTGTTGTTTCTTGTGGGAATCATACTAAGAGACAAGGTCCTCACCCTTTTAGGTTCAAAAAATGTGGACCTCTCATGCTGACTTTAAGACCTTCATTCAAGACAATTGGAATGAAGTTGGCTTCTCTCCTTACCCTCTTGTCAGTCTTGAGCTAAAAATCAGGAACATAAGATCTAGGCTCAATTGGTGGAATAATTACATCTTTGGTAATGTTCAACAAAATTTGAGGAACCTGGAGGACAATATCTTAAAAACTGAGTTTCAACTAATGCAAAGTTGGATCTTGAAGGATCACATTGAGCTCAAAAGGTTGCAAGCTATGTATCACCTGACATTGAACAAGGAAGAGCAATACTTAAAGGAAAAATCAGGTGAAGAATGACTAACTAGTGGAGACGGAAATTTTTACCTCAAGTATTCCTACTTTTTTTACAAAACTTTTAGAGTAGAGTTTTAAGTTCAGGGTCAGGTTTGACCTCGTACGCCTAGTGATAATTTTTTTTTATTGCGTTTAGGACTTAGATCTGGAAATCTATCTTCCATACCTCTAGGTTTATCGTTTGTGTATGTGGTAGTGCCTCGGCTCTAAAAAGGTCAAGGAAACCACCTTGGTACATTCCCTCAATCATGGCACGAGTGTTATACTTTAGACCTCTATAAAGGGTACGAACTTCTTTTATGTCTTTCATTTTATGGTGTGGACACCTAAGAAAAGGGTCTTGGTACCTATCCCATCCCTCATAAAAGATCTCATCTTCTTTCTGCCGAAAGGTTTTAATGGCATCAACTAGCTCATTGGTCTTATTGGCACGAAAGAATTTTCGCAAAAATTTCTTGCTAAGTTGGGCCCATATAGTGATGGAATTGGCAAGAAGGCTATGTAACCATATTGACGCTTTGTCTTGTAAAGAAAAAGGAAATAACCTAAGCCTAACTTCTGCATCAGTCAAATTCTTATCCATAAAGTGTTCAACATCGTCAGAAATTTATTGAGGTCTTGATATGGATCTTCTCTTGGGAGTCATGAAAGCTTAGCAACATGCTAAACATTTGTGGGCAGATGAGTCTCATGTAAGACAATGGAAGTATGTGGGCCTACGATCAAGTGTAAAATGTATTCTCAAAGAGTTTGCGGAGAAACCAGACAAGTAAGGATTACAATAGAGTTCTCTTTGAAAATGAGTAGTGGAAACTAGACGGCTATTGGGCATATAAATGTTCCCAGACCTAAGAAGCACACCAATGCAACTAAATGCTCATCTAATATGCCAAACAAGTCCTAACCATTCATCATCATCTAGACCAAGGTCACAGACTTGATTTTTGTGTTCTACCCGAGTCAATCGTTTCTTCCCAAGCTTCCGCAGTGAATTTATCCATATGGAAATAATCAATGTGGGAAGTTTTTTGTGCGTAACACGTTCCTTAATTAATAAACCACAATGATTGTACATATTATACTTAAAAGATAACGACATAACTGAAAATACTAATTTATATTTAAAAACAGATATATTCGAAATTCCAACAGTAGAAACAAACTATAATTCGTGAATATTGTGATATCGGATTTATTAAAAAATAAATATATTTGTCGAATATTCATGATTATTATTTTGTGATGTCAGCGTGAGAGTGACACCACTCAAATGATAAACTATTGGTATGTTGTTCCCGTGTCAGTTAGTGAATGGTCTATATGGCTAACTTCTTTCAACACTCTACATCAATGCAACTCAAATGTTGGAAATGAGGCATATAAATGACTTTGGGACAATATTGGCATGGATCCTTTACTAGATAAACTGTTAAGCACCCCAAAATAGAAAGGAAGCTGAACGAGTAACTTCATTATCTTCGTAACTAACCTGCACAGTCTGCTCATTGATTTTGGAATGAGTATCGAATCGCTGAAGCGTCATACAAGAGATGTGATATGTAGTATCTCAGGCTGTCCATACTCATTAGACTGTTTTCCTTGCTAATAAAAATGAGACATCCTTTTACTTTTTATTTCCTTTATTTTCTCTTGGTAGTCTGTTTTAATGAGCCTTGGTGTATTTGTAGTCGTTGTGTTTTAACCAGGGATATCTCATTCCTCGGTAAAATCTGTATTGAATTTTTTATTCTCGTTTACCTCAAACTTTGAGACATCGTTATAGTTTTTATTTTCGTTTACCTCAAACTTTGAGACATCGTTATAGTTTTTATTCTCGTTTGCCTCAAACTTTGTTTATCAATTGTAGGGGTACTACATACAACATACATGTGGCACCATCTCTACCGTTCATCATGGTGCCACATGTCAACATCTAATGGGCTCTCTCTTGATGGCACAAGTTACAAAGTTAAAGCCAATTACTACAAAGATATTCTCTCATCATTACCTCATTAAATGCTAGGAATGGAGTTACATTGTAGCCTATAAATATGAAGGCAAGCTACTCATTCTAGGCATGTTCTCATCTCTGCTCAGATGGTCTGATGGCCTAATGCTCCCAACACGACCTCATGGTGAGGTCTCAATATCAACGACCTCCCCAATCTCTCATGATGAGACCTCACCTCTCAGGTCTCATCTCTCTCTTGAGCTCTCTCCATTATCGAGCTCCCATCTTGTATCACCACTACTATAATAAAGATCATTCTCTCTCTCCGTGGATGTAGGCACAATTGCCGAACCACGTACACAATGGTGTTCATGTCTCTACTTTATTATTATTGTTCATATCATTTACTCATCATCATTCATTAATGTATTGACCAACCTCACAAATATGGTTAATACATTTGGCGCCGACTACAGGGACTTGGGATTTTCTCAAGCGAATTCCACCCACCAACCCCACCGAACACCATTGTTCTAAGGTTCTCAGATGGTGATTTTCAAGAAATTCATTGAATTTGAAAAGACAGAATTGCAACTCACAGTTGGGGGCTTGAAGCAAATAAAGATAAGTATCAATTCACTATGATATTTGTTTATGTTTACCCACTCGAAGAGACCTCCATTTCTTACTGTTCATTCTATTTTGTCTCCCACAAATTGACTATTATATGCATCTATGTAACATATATTCTCATAACTCGATCAAGATTTTATATCATCAGTTACATTCTTAATGGCCACATGTTCAGGTCTTGCAGAGACCTCCTCTCATATTCAGGTCTCTAAGCCAACGACCTCTCAGGTCCCTAAGCCAACGACCTGACAGGTCCCTCAGCTAACGACCTCTCAGGTCCCTAAGCCAACGACCTCTCAGGTCCCTCAGCCAACGACCTCTCAGGTCCCTAAGCCAACGACCTCTCAGGTCCCTAAGCCAACGACCTCTCAGGTCCCTAAGCCAACGACCTCTCAGGTCCCTAAGCCAACGACCTGACAGGTCCCTCAGCCAACGACCTCGCAGGTCCCTAAGCCAACGACCTCGCAGGTCCCTCAGCCAACGACCTCTCAGGTCCTTCATACCAGGTCCTTCATGCCAGGTCCCTCATACCAGGTCCTCAAATTATAGGTCCTTCAACGACCTCAAGAATATTTATGCCATACAGGGGGCTATTCTCACTTTATCTAATGAAGTTAACTTATTATTAGCACAATTAGCTATTAATGATATTTTTTGTAGCTCTCTCTATGTGCAGGTCACATGAACACGACCTCACTCCCCATGAGCTATTTTTGCACAAATGTGCTACATTGCTTTCACTGAACTCTCTACAAGTGAAATGCTTGATATACAATACGGCCACCCTCATTGACTAGTGAGTCACTCGTATGCGGGACGACCTCAAACACAATTCTCTAGCCACACGCCTGGTCGAACGCATTCACTCTCAACGCAATGCAGACCCACAATGGCCACATGCCCGAGAATTGTCAAACAGGTCTCCACGCTGCGACCATTCACTAGATCGGGCACCAAAAGGTTCCAAGTAACTCTCAAAACACTTGGTCAACCAATGCTCTTTCTCAAACGAGCTACATTTGCACTCCAAAGTGCCACATCTATCGGAATGTCCAATCACATGGCGACAAAGATAGTACACACAAAAGTCATAAGGAAGACGTACAATTCCATGTAAGTCTTTTATTGAATTTTATAAAGTTTCACATGCTAACATTATCAGATCTATGGAACTCGATCACAAAAAGGCGACCACCTTAAAGCATGACCGAGACCAACAACCCATGCATACAAGAAGACCCACTTCAGTACGACCTGCTTGCAGCTGTCCATCTCGTCTACATGCCTTCTGAACGAGCTACCAGGTCTCCCTGGAACTAACTAGCTCGCTACACACAAAGTTATGATCGAGTTGCCATCACCACAAGGGACCTTCATCGCGTCCTGCAAATCTCAATGATCAAGCTCATCAAAATTTGGGGCGGATCGACTTCGTTAAAGACCCCCACATTTCATTCATCTTGGGGGCTGGATCGGTTCGATTACTTCTTTTCAGCCTGAACTTCGTTCAACCTAAAAAGAGGGGGCTTATGTAGGGGTACTACATACAACATACATGTGGCACCATCTCTACCGTCCATCATGGTGCCACATGTCAACATCTAATGGGCTCTCTCTTGATGGCACAAGTTACAAAGTTAAAGCCAATTACTACAAAGATATTCTCTCATCATTACCTCATTAAATGCTAGGAATGGAGTTACATTGTAGCCTATAAATATGAAGGCAAGCTACTCATTCTAGGCATGTTCTCATCTCTGCTCAGATGGTCTGATGGCCTAATGCTCCCAACACGACCTCATGGTGAGGTCTCAATATCAACGACCTCCCCAATCTCTCATGATGAGACCTCACCTCTCAGGTCTCATCTCTCTCTTGAGCTCTCTCCATTATCGAGCTCCCATCTTGTATCACCACTACTATAATAAAGATCATTCTCTCTCTCCGTGGATGTAGGCACAATTGCCGAACCACGTACACAATGGTGTTCATGTCTCTACTTTATTATTATTGTTCATATCATTTACTCATCATCATTCATTAATGTATTGACCAACCTCACAAATATGGTTAATACATCAATCATGTTATTTTTGTTTTGTTTCTCAGGCAGTGGCAAACTCAACATCGGCAACTTTCTTGCGTGTTGTCGGAAGTGAATTAATTCAGAAATACTTAGGAGATGGTCCTAAGTTAGTGAGGGAACTCTTCAGGGTTGCTGATGACCTTTCACCATCCATTGTCTTCATTGATGAAATAGATGCAGTGGGAACAAAAAGGTGCAGTCCCAAACTTTAAAAATTGAACCTATAGGTCTATCATACCACTTGTTCTTAACCGACCGACTGCTTTTGATAAATTTTGGTGATGCAGATATGATGCTCATTCAGGTGGTGAACGTGAAATTCAGAGGACCATGTTAGAACTGTTAAATCAATTAGATGGTTTTGATTCGAGGGGGGATGTCAAAGTGATTCTCGCAACAAATAGAATTGAAAGCCTTGATCCTGCTTTGCTACGTCCTGGGCGTATTGATAGGAAGATTGAATTTCCCCTTCCTGACATCAAAACAAGGAGACGCATATTCCAGGTAATTATGTGCCATAAAATAGTGCAAGACATGCACTGTAGTGCTATTTTTTTTATCAACAAAGAATGTTTTAGTATGGGCTGTTATACAATACTGTTGATTCATCTATTTAATAATCAATGTCTGGGATTATGCAGATACACACTTCGAGGATGACATTAGCAGATGATGTCAACTTAGAGGAGTTTGTAATGACCAAAGATGAGTTTTCTGGGGCAGATATCAAGGTAATTTGTACTGAGGCTGGTTTGCTGGCTCTAAGAGAGCGTCGTATGAAGGTGAGTTCATTGTTTTTTCTCTTTGCAGTTTCTACTTTTGAAATTAAATTGTTGCTCATTCTTCTCAATTGCTTGCATTGTTTGAGTGTTTAGATATCTTGGTCTAAATTAATATACATTTTTATCTAAATGTGTGCTGCAGTTTAGTTTTCTCTTTATCAACAAAAAAGTTTAGTTTTATCCCTTCCTTATACATGTATATGTTGCTGAGTTCCATTATATGCTAATAACTTATTGCAAGGGAAATGTCCTTTTCTAATCTGGTGAAGTCTAGAATATATGGCAACACGATTGTCAGAGTCCTTTTGATCAAAATACTGTGGACTTCAAGAAGGCAAAGGAGAAGGTGATGTTTAAGAAGAAAGAAGGGGTACCTGAAGGACTTTATATGTAACAGCAGCCATGTGAAACTTGGCTGTCATGGGCTAAGGAAACTTTTATTTTGCTTATGGCCTCAGTATTTTATTTTCTCTTCAAAGTTCTTATGTGCAATTTGGGAGATATGATTTCCTAGTTTTCTTCATGTTTGGTACTTGCACTGGCTCTGTTATAGCCCCCTTCTGAACAAATGTAGGAACTATTGAGATAATCCGAGCTATTGAGATAAACCATTGCTTCCAGATTAAGTATGACAGATTCTTTGATCCTATTATACTATATGTGATTCACCTGAAGTGCAACATAAGTGCTTTGAACTTTACTGGTGCTCCGTCGTTGTTATGTTTTCACTGCTGCTGAAAGCAACTACTATGTTTTGAGGTCTGGTTATTTTCACCCTTGAAAGGCAAAGTTATAGGTTCAACCATATCCTTGTCCTTGTCATTGCCCATTTGCACTCTTAAACACCTTAATACAGCCACCTCAACTCTGACTGTGAGCCACCAAGTAGATCTGCTTGCGCTGCAGTGAAACCAGTGATAATGCATTGCTTAGTAGGAGGAATAGATAAGAAGATGCAATTGTTTCGTTCAAACAAGTTGCTATATTTGCAGGAACCCGTGTTGTAATTGATCTGAGTCATAGCTGTGTTTTTTTCTTGGGAAATGATACAAAGCACCATTAAAATCCAGTGGAAACCGTTGGGTTGCAAAATAAATTTTCAGTTGAGTCCCCAAAGTTTAAGTTGGACAATTTGGTACTAAATCTTTCGAAACGTTTGCAAAATGGTTTCACCGTTACCAAGCATTTAACAATTTTTTTTTTTTATAAAATGGGTTCTATTTTTACACAGTTTGGGTTTATGTTCTATTTTTAAATAATATGATGTTGCGCGTGCCACTCAAGTGCTCTGCTGACCTAGCAAAAAAAAATATTAAAATTTGAATTTAACAGACCACGTGTGATAGTAAACTACCACTAGGCAACTTTGTTAAATGCTTGGTAACGGTGAGACCATTTTGCAAACGTTTTGAAAGATTTAGGACGAAATTGAGCAGTTTAAACTTTGAGGACTCAACTGAAAATTTGAGCAAAGTTAGGGGACCAAAATAGCTAATTCATCGAGGAACAAGAAGATGGGTTCTTGGGGAGAGGAGTACATCGAGCCTTGCCCTACAAGAGTGCTAGGGAGCTTTCTGCTACATGCATGCAAATACAAACCAGTGCTCTGAAAACTCAAGTTAGTTAATCACTTAATCATACATGCATTACCTTCCGGAGTATCTTGTATGAAAAATCAGTGTATCATTAATTAAGAAGAATTTCATCTTTGATCTTCACAAGTCTAACGACAACCTCATTCATGTTAATCCTCTCTCCAGGCAAATCCCTTGTACACTCGAAAGCTAACCCAATGATGGATAAAAGACCGTGTTGTTTTTCAGTTGTCCACTTATCTTCATTATTCAAGAGTTTGGTGTCTATAACTTCCATTAGTTGATCACTGTTTGATGTGTTTAACCATTTCCTCAAGCTCCAGTCTTCAGTGAACATGTCATCTGTAGGCCTCTTTTTTGTAAAGGTTTCCATTAACACGATTCCATAGCTGTAGACATTGCTGCTTGTAGACACTTTTCCTTCTGAACCATATTCTGTAATAACATCCACTCAAAAGTATCAGCAATTTGTTGTGGAATAAAGTTGTTAAGAGATGTACAATTCAGTTGTTATGCTAGGATATGCATCTATCACAAAGAAATTAATCTTCTTGAAATAAATATTTCCATGCTAATCGTCTTGAAATTACCTGGTGCAATGTAGCCAATTGTGCCCAAGGTCTTTGTTTGTGTTGCATACTTGTTTTCTGCTAATATTTTGGCAATGCCGAAGTCACCAACATGTGCTACCATGTCTTCATCAAAGAGAATATTGCTAGGCTTCAAGTCACAGTGCACCACAGGCTCAGAGTAATAGTTGTGTAGATAATCCAATGCCATAGCTACATCAAGCACAGCACTGACTCTTTGAAGGAGATCCAAGCAGTCATTGTGGGAATACAACCAATCTTCAAGACTTCCTTTAGGCATGTACTGCAGAATAAGAGCCCTGAAGTCAAGATTGGAGCAAGTGCTGATGACTTTGATAAGATTCCTGTGCCGAATGCTGCTTATAACCTGACACTCCACGTCAAAACTTTTTACTGCTCGTGTTGTAAATTCAACACCTTGACAGCACCGACTGTAGCGTCAGACAGAAGTCCTTTGTAAACTGAACTGAAACTTCCCTTGCCTAGTAAGTTGGCTTCACTGAAGTTATTGGTTGCCTGAACAAGCTCTTGGTATGTAATCATTCTATGTCCTTTCATAGGTTGTACATCAAAAGGAACATTGATCTCTTTCCTGTTCATTCGATATCTTATCCACCAAAGGAGAAATGCAACCACCAAAATTGCTGAAGCAATGGTTGGTAAAACAATCTTAAGTACAAGCAATTTGACCTGTGATTTGTGAGCAGTAGTAGTGGCACAAGGAGGAACTTGTAGTTTAGATGAACCACACAATCCTTCATTTCCCATGACAGATTGGGATGTGAGAGTGGCGAAAAGCCCTCTACTTGGAATTTCACCCTGTAATCGATTGAAAGACACATTGAAAGTCGTAAGCTGTGAAAGATTTTGAAAGTAACTGGGAATGGTACCTGACAATGCATTCGAAGAGACATCCATGGTTTCTAAACTTATCAAGTTCTCAAAGGATTTAGGAATTGGGCCCTGAAATGAGTTATGTGATAAGTAGAGAGACCTGAGGCTTTTGAGATCTCCAATTGTGCTTGAAATATTACCTGTCATTTGATTCCATGACAAGTCTATTCCCTCGATAACCTTTAAATTTCCAACTTGTGTGGACAGATCATTGGCTAAAGAGTTATGGGACAAGTTCACCGATACAAGACCTGCTAGGCTCCAGAAACTTGAAGGTATCGTTGATGTTAGTTTATTTGATTGCAGAGAGATGGCACGAAGCAGACTTAAGTTTCCAATGCAGTCTGGTATTGGTCCTGAGATATTACCCTCTCCTATGTGTAACTCACCCAGACGATTTAAGTTACACAGCTCATTTGGAATAGCATCTTGTAGTCCAGTGTTCGGAAGATAAAGTCTCTGAAGCTTTGTTAACTGACCGATGGTTGATGGAATTGTTCCGCTCAGTTCATTGTTTCCTAGCAGTAAAGTTATCATGTCACTCAAATTACCAATTCCTAAAGGAATTTTTCCCTTAATCTGTGCATTGTCTATGTTAAACATTTCAATGGAAGACGAAAGATTGCCAACAGAAGAAGGAAGAATACCATTGAGACGGTTATCTCCTAGAATCAAAAACTGCAAGCTTCGACACTCTGACAAAGGAGTAAGAAAGTCGAGTTCAACTTTGCTAGGGTCATTACTTAGAAGATTATTCTGAAGGTTTAGGAACTGAAGTTGCCTTAGATTGCCCAGGTTATTTGGTATGGTTCCACTGAAAAAGTTTTGGGATAGCTCAAGTTCAAGAAGATTGGAAGCATTTGGGATTGATATGGGAATATCTCCACTTAATCGATTAGCAGCGAGAAACAATCCTTTAAGATTAGGAAGCAAAAGACCAGTAGTTAATGGAATAGTTCCTGAAAGGCGATTTTCAGTAAAGGCGATATATTTAAGGGAAGAGATGTTGAAAATCATTTCAGGTATTACCCCTGTAAGATTATTGTAATCGAAGTTCAGTTCTGTCAAGCGTAAAAGATTTCCCAACTCTACAGGAATGTCTCCTTGTATATCATTTTCCACACAACTAAAAATCTCAATCGTTGAAATGTTACCTATGGAAGGTGGGATGTTACCTGTCAAATTGTTCCTTCCAAGTAATATCTCCTTGAGTTTAGTTAAGTTTCCAATCTCACGAGGTATGCTTCCTGTAAATGCATTGTATGACAAGGATAATAATTGAAGCTCGGGGAGCTGCTCCCCTAACTGTTTTGGTATGTCTCCAGTAAATCTGTTTTGAGAAAGTAACAACTGTTGTAGAGCCCTGCACTGGAATAAAGTATGTGGGATTGATCCTTCCAGTTGGTTAACTTGCAAGTCTAGTACTTTCAACCTCTGCAAGTATCCTAGCTCATAAGGAAGATTGCCATGGAAGTTGTTCTTATTGAGATCAAGGGAGACAAGAAACGAGAGGTTTCCAATGGATGGAGAAATGGTTCCTTGAAGACTCATGTTATAGAGACTCAAGGCAGTGACTCTTTCCCTTCGAAGACTGCAGGTGACACCGATCCAAGTGCAGAAAGATGTTCTAGTAGTCCAATTATTTGCTAATATATTGCCGGGATCTACAGTGATAAGCTTTCTGAAGTCGAGTAATGACATCTGATCAGTTAAGTTGCTGGAAGATGTAACCATAGATACCATGAAATATTGCATCAACACCGCACGAACTACACAAACAGGGTAATTCTTCTTCATATTGAAACCTTGGATTATACTTCTTCAAACTATGAACACTAGCTAAAAAGAGACTTGTAGAGATGTTTGGGTCTTTATGTATTGGTCTTTTATAGTAGATTCTATATAAAGAAAGTCAATAGCATATGTAAGGAAGTCTGTTTGTTAGATAGGCAGCCAAAATATGATGTGTCTCATAGTTTGGTTCATACTTGAAACTTTCAAGTTGAAAGACAACCAAAGTAGGTACATGCATGTTGAATAAAAAAACTTACAACATAAGCAAAGAAACTTTGATACATTACGCAAATAGTCAACAATTTAACTGTCAAAATAGGAAGCAGGGGCAGAAGCAGCGAATTAGATCGGCCCCAACACCAAAAACACATCCAAGATTTCCACCAGATTTCTCTGTGTGGATGGTAGGCATCATTGGGACGCCATAAGCAGGACTTGAAACCATGTATTGTTGATATGATGTAGTAGTACTACTAATGGACGGAGGACATAAAGGAGTGATCTCAGAAACACTTTCTTTGTATATCACATGATCTGCTGAATTTGAAGTAGTACCATAGTCTAAAGTGGAAGCAGGAAACACCCTAAAAGCTGAATGATCAATGTTATTCTGCTCAAAGTTGAGCCATGAAGGTAAAGGTGGGGCTGAGGGTTGAAAAGCGGAGCAAGAACAAGAATGTGTAAGAGGAAGTGGTGGTGGCAGAGGAGCAGGGCGAGTAGGGTGAGCGGGTAGATAGGAGTTGTGAAACACATTGTTGTTCTTCTTTTTCTTCTTTCTTCTAGACCAGATTTTGAATTTCTTAAGAGATCTAAACATGGAGCAAATTGGAGTGCAAGTTTGGGAGAGAGTAGAGATGTGCTTTAATTTGTGTAAGAAAATGAGGACTGTGCAATGCAAATATTGCAAGGCTGAATGATGAAATGAAAAGAAAAAGAGTGGTTGGAATGGCTATGGTCGGCTAAAGTCATTCTTTACCGTTGGCTTTGCACTATCCTTTGATCCTTTCTCAAATTATTAAAAGAAAAACAAGCACAGAACGAGTTTCTTTTTTAGCTTTAATGCATATTGTTTAGATGAATAGTTCTTTGAAGTACTCATAGACCACTCTAGTCTCTTCAGCCATATCTAGAGCATTTGTGAAACTTCAATCTAGAAAAAATTTAAATGAAGAAACATGCACTGCACTCCCTGATCTTTTTAGTTTTTTTTGGTAAACCTGATCTTTTTAGTTAACTCTTGTATGTTTACTAAGCTGGATCTAATTTTAATTGTTTTACGGCATGCTTAAATTTGAACTTATATATAGTATGTCCTTTTGAGACCAAATTTTTTTATATGTGTAGCCTACTTGTATATGGGTGTGTACACCAAATCATAAAATGCCACATGTTTATAAAGTGGTTGGGTAACTGATAAGCCCACGAGGGTTAACCAAACTCATACATAGGTTATATTATTATTACTACATGACGTTTTGTGATTAGGTGTACACACCTACATATAAGTAGGTGTACACAAACCTAAATCACCCTGTGTTAAAAAATTTTGTTTTGAGACTCTATAGTGCATGCTATTCAGGCAAATAGTTTTGCATGGCTGATTTCTTGTTTACAGTGGTCAGTTGACACAATTTAACACAGGGTGATTTAGGTTTTAGTCACCACATTTTAGTAATAATTAGGTTTTGGAGCTGGTTTTTATCTGTATTAGGGTTTGGCAATCAACCGAAGGCTGAACAAAATAATATTTTAAAATGGCTAAAATACCCTTATTAAGTATAACACGCAAAATGGACGGGTTTTTGCTTTCCGGGCATAATAATAGACACGTTGCATTTATTGGACGGCCTGATCTACCTCATCTAAATCCATGCGCCCATCAATCAGTTTTTATAGATCTCGATGCATGTGTTACTGGAAAAAAAACTTGCATAGCACCTAACCACCACCAACCTGCAAACAAAACACTCAGGGTTTCTATGACAAAACAACAACCATGTCTTCAATTTCAAAAGTTGTTGCTCGCAAAAGTTCCAAACACCATGTCTTCAATTTCAATAAAAGTTGTTGCCCGCAAACTACCCATTAAACAACAATCTCCTGATTTAGCTTCTAAACTCAAATCTCAATTTTGATGAAGAATCAGAAGAAGAAGAACGAAACGTTAGTCAATCAAATCAATGTGCACAACCTGATTTCTTTTGCTGATGAGATCTTTATCACCAGAACCTAATTTTCTTAATACCCCAATTGATTTCCTTAACACCAATTGTGTCAGGTTTATGGACCTGATCTAAGGATTAATTGAATAACTAAGTTGAATTAAGAAGAGAGAGAGAGATGAATTTATAAAGAAATTAGTTGCAGAAGGAAAGAAAAGGAAAGAAGAAAGATAGAAGAGTTGTAATAAGAGTTCATTCATTCATTTGTTCCCTTTCATTACAAAATCTCTTACAATTTATAGCTCTTACAATTCCATAACTAGGGTTAACACCTCTGTCATTTTAGTATTGGACTGGATATGATAATGGATAGTAATATTGGGCTTAGGCCTATACTGGATGGCTTGGGCCTGACAATCCTCCGGTCTTCAAAACGTTCGTGACCTCACGAACAAAAGAAGGAAATCGGCTAGTGAGCACTGACAGGTCCTCCCATGAGGCATCATTTGTGTCATCAGGAACCCACTGGACTAACCAGTAACCACTGTACCACAGCTTGATGATTTCGTGGAATCATCTTCCTTGCCAAAACAGCCACAGGGGAGAGCAAGAAGTGACCATCACTGTCCACTGAAGGAAGGAGAGTAGAGGGAGTGATTGCCTCGCCTACTTTTTTCTTAAGTTGGGATACATGAAAGACTCGGTGGATAGAAGAAGAATCAGGAAGTTCCAACTTGTAAGCTACCTTACCAATTCGTGCCACAATTTTGTAAGGACCAAAGAAACGAGGTACCAGCTTGAGATTGTGACGAACTGCCACTGAGGATTGACGATAGGTCTGTAAACGAAGATAAAAATAATCACCTTCAGAAAATTCTCAATCCGTACGATGCTTGTCGGCATAGAACTTCATTCTGTGTTGAGCTTGCTGAAGGTTTTCCTTAACCATAGCAAAAGAAAGAGCTCTGTCTTTGAGGAATTGATTCACAATTGGCTGTCCCGTAGCAGGAATTTGTGGAATCGACACAATTGGTGGTTTGTACCCATACAGTGTCTCAAATGGAGTAAGTTTGAGGGACGAATGGAACGACGAGTTATACCACCATTCAGCCAATGAAAGCCACTTGGACCACTGCTTAGGCCTGGAGCTGGACATACAACGCAGGAAGCTTTCCAAGCATTGGTTGAGGCGCTCAGTCTGGCCGTCTGTTTGGGGGTGATATGCAGTAGAATGTAACAGCTTGGTTCCCATCAACTCAAAAAGCTTAGACTAAAACTTGCTCAAAAAAATAGGATCTCTGTCACTTACAATTGTAACTGGTTGACCATGGAGTTTAAAGATGGTGTCAAAGAAGACCTGAACGACCTGACAAGCAGAATAGGGATGTTTGAGGGGCATTAAATGACCATATTTTGTGAATCTGTCGATCACCACGAAAATGGAATCATACCCTCTAGAATGAGGAACTCCTTTTACAAAATCAAAAGAAATATCAGACCAAGGTCGGTTGGGAATGGGAAGTGGTTGTAGCAGGCCAGGAGTAGGTACAGTCTCCACTTTATGTCGTTGGCAAATATCACAACTATCATTCCATCTTTTGACATCTTGCAACATGTTAGGCCAAAAGAAATATTGAGTGAGGCATTTGTATGTGACCTTGACCCCAGAGTGACCTCCCAATCCTGTACTATGCAATTCTGACCACATTTCTGTCTCAAAGACCCTTGTGAGCCCACTACCAGCTTGCCTTTAAACTTAAGTAACTGTTGATGAAAGGTATAGTCTAGCATGTCTGCCGATAATAATAGTGCAGAAATAATGGATTGAATATCAGTATCACCTTCATAGCTTTCTACAAGCTATTGACTCCAATTAGATTGTAATACAGAGAAAGCATGCAGAGAACCTTGATCCTCAAAAGCCCTGGACAGCCCATCCGCTACCAAGTTTTCTGACCCTTTTTTATACCTGATTTCATAATCATAACCAAACAGTTTGGACATCCATTTCTGTTGTAAGATGGTCGTTAACTTCTGTTCTAATAAAAACTTAAGACTTCTGTGATCTGTTTGGATGATGAAATGACGACCATAAAGATAAAATCGCCACTTATTCACAGCAAAAATGATGGCCCAAAGTTCCTTCTCATAAGTGGAGAGACCCAGTTTTTGTTGTGGCAGTGATTTGCTGAGGAAGGCAATGGGCTTGTTTTCTTGTAAATGCACAACACCAACCCCATTGAGACAGGCATCAGTTTCAACAATGAAGATTTTCTGAAAATCTGGTAGCTGGAGCACAGGAGTGGTGGACATGACTCTCTTAAGGTTTTGAAAAGCTTGTTCTGCAACATCATTCCATTTGAACTGGCCCTTCTTCAAAAGTTCTGTCAATGGTTGTGCCAACAGCCCATAATGTCGGACAAATCTTCGATAATACCCTGTTAATCCAAGAAAGCCTCACAATGCTTTGAGAGACCCGGGACTACGCCAGTTCAACATACCATCAATCTTAATTGGATCAGCAGATACACCTTTGGCCGAGATTATGTGCCCAAGATACTCCAATTCAGACTGAGCGAATAGGCATTTGGATGCCTTAGCAAAGAGCTGATGCTTCCTCATAAGAGAAAATACTAATTGGAGATGGAGCACATGATCCTGCAATGATTTACTATATATTAGTATATCATCAAAGAAAACTAAAATAAATTTCCTGAGGTGACAGTAAAAAATTTGGTTCATTAAGCTTTGAAATGTCGCTGGGGCATTCGTCAACCCAAAGGGCATGACTTTGAACTCATAATGCCCGACATGTGTGCTGAAAGCAGTTTTGTAAACATCAGAATCATGAACTCGTATTTGATGATAACCGACCGGAGGTCAATCTTCGAGAACACCAGAGATCCATGAAGTTCATCAAGTAACTCTTCGATTATAGGTATAGGAAACCTGTTTTTTACTGTCATGTTGTTAAGTCTTCGATAATCCATGCACATTCTCCAAGAGTTATCCTTCTTTTCACCAAAATGACCGGCGAAGAAAATGGACTTTGTGAAGGCTGTATGATTCCAGTCTCGAGCATGGTCTTGACTTGCTTCTCAATTTCTGACTTTTGAATGTAAGGATACCGATAGGGTCTGATGTTTACTGGTTCAGCTCCTTCCTTTAAGCAGATTTTGTGATCAACATTTCGTCGAGGAGGCAGTTATTTGGGTTCAACAAACACGTCAGAAAACTGATGTAACACTTCTTGAACTTCAGTTGGGAACTGGGGTTCCTTGGAACATTGCGGTTGGTTAACGACTGTAATAGAATAAAGGACCCCCATTATACCATGAGGATGTTTTTCACAGTATTTTTGAGTAGCCACAGCTCCGATCATTTTCAATTCAGCAGCATCTTAAATACTCTCCAATACTATGGCATGTGCATTCTAGGTGAATGACAATTGCAATTTCTTGAAGTCCATGGTAACTGGACTGATTTCTTTCAACCATTGAACCCCCAAAACCATATCACAACCCCCCAATGGAAGCAATCTGACCTCTGACTTGAACTTATAACCTTGCATGTTCCAACTGAATTCAGGACAAACAACATCACTTCTTATTTTATCACCATTGCCCACCTTAACCAGTAACTTGGAAGGCTGAATCATTGTGTTTCCTAGGGCCTTGATGGTGTCGATATCAATGAAGTTATGTGTGCTCCCACAATTGATCAAAATGGTAATGTAATGATTGTTCACATTAGCCCTGATGCGTATTGTCTCATATGAAGTAATCCCTGACAAGGCATTGAAAGAAATGGTCACCTCATCAGTATCTGCAGCTTGAACATTCTCTTGTTGTTCCATCTCCTGTGGTTCCCTTTTGTCCTCAGCTTCTTCTTCATCTGGTCATCCCATTAACATAAACAATTGTTTCTTTTTGTAATTGTGGTCGTAAGAGTATACCTCATCACAGTTATAACAAAGCCCTTTGTCTCGTCGTGCTTGCATTTCTTGAGGATTAAGTTTCTTTATCGGAACCATAGAGCTAGAAGAACTAGAGGCCATAGAACTACTGCTCTTAGTGGTGTTACTAGTAGAAGGACCCTTGATGTTAGAAGTCTAATAGGAACTGTTGTTCATAGGTTTGGAGAATGAACTGCTGGAAACTCCTGAGCTGCTGAAAGAAGAACAACCCCCTTTGCTGTACCTGTGAAGTGATTCGATAGTGGCCTCTTGTAATCGTTCAACTGCTATAGCTCAGTTCAAACTAGCAGGTTGACATATCTGTACTGGACGCCCAATTTCTGCTCTCAAACCATTGATAAAACTGTCAATGAAATACTGCTCAGATAATTCCTTGTTCTTTATTAACATTAGTGCCTTCAATTCCTCGAATCTCCCTTGGTATGCTGAAACTGATGAAGTTTGCACCAGTTTATTAAATTCTTCAATGATATTTTCTTGAGCATCTTTTGAGAATCGAGGTACTAGCGCTTCAGTAAAAGCTTCCCATGATACTACGTCGACTGAATCAAAACATGACTGGAACCATATTTCAGCCTGTTCTTCAAGATGAAGAGAGGTAAATAACACCCTGTGTTCTGGATCTATTAGATTAACTGAAAAATATCGATCTGTTTTTCTTAACCAAACCCTAACATTCTCACCATAGAATTGGGGAAAAGCTAATTTGGGGGTTTTATATGGTGGATTGCTCCCACTAGGACTACGAGAGATCTCAAATGACTTGTTAGGAATGATTACTGGTCGGGGCTGAAACTCTTGATATTTAGAAGTAGATCCGAAATTACCTTTTTCAGATCTGTTCGTCATAACTGGTGAATGACCCAAGATTCCACTTCCTAACGCACATCCTTGAGCTGATGGTGAGTGTGAATTGGATGGAGTTGAAGCTTCAACTGAGTTCACTTTTCTTGATTCCAAACCCTTGATATGACTAGGCCTGTCAACTATCCAAACTGATCCATGATCCAAACCGATCCAAAACCGATCCAATCCATTACTTTTCTGTTTTGGATATCCATTTGGATTATTGGATCACATGAAATGGTTTTTGGATATCCATTATGTTTTTGGATCGATTTAGATAATAATAGAGAGAAAACCAATCCGATCCGATATAAAAAAACAACAAAATTTCACTCGATCTCTCTCTTTCCCTAACTTTACTCTCTCTTCATCTTCTCAATCCGATCTCTACTATTACTGTTGATAATCATCAATTTCGATCTCTTCATCATCATCAATTTCGATCTCTAAATCTTGCTGCTTTACTTGAATATCGTTTAAGATCTTTAATGGAACTAGTGGTTAAACAGAATGATAGAAGAAAAGAATTTGTGGGTTTACAAAGACAAATTCATCAACAAGCTTCTTCTGGACTTATTAGACCTCATGTTCATGAATCAAATCTTGATACTGGTTTTGCATTTTCAGATCCTTCTTTGCATTCTGCAAATCAATTTATGAATTGGGGTGCAACTAATTTGCAATCTAATGAAGCAAATCAACAAATACATCATCATCAACAACAACTATTAAGTTCTATTGCTTCAATCCCTCCACCTGTGAATCAGTTAGTGCAACAGCAACAACAGCAGCAACAACAACAAGATCAACAACAACAACAACAGCAGCTTGTACAGAAGCAGTCATCGCCGCAAGCTATTGTTGCGCCAACAACGCCACAAGCAGCAATCAGAGATAAGAAGGAAGAAATTCGACAAAAGAAAAGGGATCGGATCGGATCGGATAAATTTTTCCACCAATATCAACAATTATTTAATATCCTGCAAGCTTGTTTAGGTACCAAGGAAGTAAACATGTTGCAAAATTGTGTTTTTTTAAAAAAAAAAAATTAAAATTAAAATTTTTGAAATTTTTTTAATCTTTTTTAAAATTACTGATTACTGAGACCAAGATTACTGAGACCAAAAATTAAAAAAATCTACTTACAATTTTGTGTAATTCGTTAAGCTTATCAATAAAAAAAAAAAAAAAAAAAAAAAAAACGGATCGGATCGGATATCCGTTAATTTATAGTGGATCGGTTCGGATCAGCTGTACCAATTATCCATTTTGAATTGGATCGGATCAGTTCGGATCACAATACATACGGATCGGTTCGGATCAGCTTGCTATCCAAACCGAACCGATCCATTGACAGGCCTAGATATGACTATCAAACTAGTCGTTCATTTCTTTGATAATACCCTTCATTTCCATAACATCACTTTGCGGTGTTTCTTGGGTACCAGCAACTACTTCGATTCTTGATTCGAGGGTTTTCATACTTGATTCCCACTTTTGATTTCTAGTTTCAATCATGCTTGAAATTGCACAACTTAACCAGATCTAAAGCTTTGATACCAAATATCAGGTTTATGGACCTGATCTAAGGATTAATTGAATAACTAAGTTGAATTAAGAAGAGAGAGATGATTTTAGGAAGAAATTAGTGTTACAGAAGGAAAGAAAATGAAAGAAGAAAGATAGAAGAGTTGTAATAAGAGTTCATTCATTCATTTGTTCTCTTTCATTTCAATATCTCTTACAATTTATAGCTCTTACAATTCCATAACTAGGGTTAACACCTTTGTCATTTTAGTATTGGAGTGGATATGATAATGGATAGTAATATTGGGCTTAGGCCTATACAGGATGGCTTAGGCCTGACAAATTGATTTCTTTAACATATTCTTTCACCTAATTCAGCCTCTAGTTCCCCACGAAGATTAGGGGTGTTATGTGAGCTGAGCAGCTCGAGCTCGGCTCGTGTTCGGCTCGAAAAAAAGCTCGGCTCGGGCTCGCTCATCTTGTAAAACGAGCCGAGTTTGAACAGATTTAAGGCTCGTCTCGAGCTCGAGCCGAGCCCGAGCTTTATTCAAGCCGAGCCGAGTAGCTCGAGTTTATATAATTTAGATTACTAATTTACCAGCCTACCCCCACTAATATATCTTATTCCTATCCTACCCGAGTATATATCAACAATTCAACCATTTCAACCTAACATCTTCTCCTTCTTCTGAGAACAACAATTTTCCAGCCGCCCGTCTCCTTCTTCTTCTCAATCTAACATAGTAACATCTTCTTCTCTCTCTCTTTTTCTCTTGTTTCTCTCTTTCTCTCTCATCGAGCTTCTCGTCTCTCTCTTATCAATGGAGCTTAAGAGAACACTGTAATTAACAACAACATCGTCTTCGATCGTTGTTCAATCTACAAATCAATTTCACTTCTTTTTGTTTAATTCTTATAGATCTTTTTATAACGACATTCGTTTTCTTAAACCCTTTATTGATTTTGTTTTTAAAGTTTGAATTTTGAATTTTGATTTTAATTTTTAGTTTAATTGATTTTATTGATCGAGATTTTTTTGGTAAGATTTGAATTTTTGTTTGGGTAACTAGTTTGCAAAGATTTAGTAGAGAACCAAATCACCAAGGGTCTTGCCAGATCCTAATCTCTGAGCCAGAACCTATCTGCCACTGCAGTGGTTTAGACTTGACTCCCTGTAGGATACTCCATCGCCATATTCCTTGCTTTGGTTTGGCTAATAATAAAGAGCAGTTCTTATGAGAGAGTTGATTGATTTTACATTTGATAGGAGGGCTCGAGCTCAGCTCGAGCTAAACGAGCTTGGAGGGCTCGAGCTAAACGAGCCTAACGAGCTCGAGCTCGAGCTTGATAAATAGCTCGCGAGCCGAGTTTGAACATAAAACAAAGCTCGATTCATAAATTGGGCTCGGCTCGGGCTCGACTCGTATTAAAACGAGCCGAGTATGAACATTCAAAGCTCGGCTCGCTCGGCTCGAATAACACCCCTAACGAAGATGAATAGATCTTGCAGTTGAAAATAAATTGAAAAATGTAGTGATGGTGATGAACAAAGTTTTAATAAGTGGATTGAAGATGAAGAACAACAATTTCTGAAGATGAAGATCTAATGATGGTGGTGATGAACAAAGTTTTAATAAGGAAAGGGAAAGAGAAAGAACCATGTGGACGGTACTGTTATGATGATAAAGAAAGAGAGAGAACCAGGTAGATGGTGGGTGTTCTGGCCGTGGATGGTGGGTGTTCTGGTGGTGGAGAGGAGATGAGGAAGTGTACGATGGTGATTGTTCTTTTCAATCTCCAAGAGTGACACAAGAATTTTAAGTTGTGCAGATCACATGTTTTTTCAGGGGCATATGCAGGCATTTACAAAATATTTTTGGGTGATTTTAGGTTTTGATCACTAAAATTTTATAGTGATTAGAGTTGGAGCTGGTTTTATTTTTTATTAGGACTTGGCCATCAACTGGAAGTTAAACCAAATAACAATAAAAAATGGCCAAAGTACCCCTGTAAATTGTAGTCACTTCTTCTATTACTCACTAGTCAGCAGTCACTCCCTTCTCATCACTCAAATAATTCGTAGGGGTTTTCTCTATTTCCTATCATCAAACTCCCTGTGTGAACTTCACCAATTGATTCACAGCTGAAATAACTTCTTGAATTTTTTTATCTTTATTAAAAAAAAAGGTTCAATAATAGAATTAAATTGGTTGGGAATCAATTTCAAATCTCAAATATCTCAAACTTCAATTTCAACTTTAGTAAACAATGGGTAATTGGTTTAAATAGCCTGGTACTATTTCTTGTTCGTCACTCACTAAACAAATCCACCAATCATCAATTAGCAATGGCTTCATCAATCTGGTCTTCTTCTCTCTTCATCCCAAAAGAAGAAACTCCCTGTACTACATAGCTCTTTTTTCCGCTCTCTCTTCTCTGCCAGGAACTTTTTCGTTGTTCTGTTCTTGCTACTATTGTTGATTTCGATGACGATGATTTTTTTGAATCTTCTTTAATTAATCAGATCTGATCTTCCACCTTCTACGACCCTCGATCTGATTTCCAATTCTTTTACTTTCGTCTTCGTGTTTGTGCGAATGGGGATAAGGTAGGTTGCGGCGGAGTTAGAGAAGATGAAATTAAAAAAAGGTGTACAAAATCAAAGAAAATTTTTTTTTTCTTTCATTTCACTTTGGTTGTTAGTGAGAGAGAAAGAGAGAACAAGAACCAGTTTATTTTTAATTATTTTATTAAATAAAAGAACCAGATGGTTGTGGTGGTGGTGGTGGTGAGGGCGGTGAGAAAATTATTTGTTAATCGACAACGTTAGGAGGTCTTTTAAGCGTCGAGTGGGACTGAAACTCATGTCTGTCCCCCGACATTTTTTGATTTATTTTTGTCTGTCCAACTAATTTTTAATTTTTAAATTTTTTTTTTTCAATGCTTTTTAAATTTTTGTGTCCGTCTTTTTTTGTTTTTTTTTTTTTTTTTTTTTTAAAAAAAAAACAAATTTTATTGATAAGCTCAACGAATTACACAAAAGTAGAGGACAAACGCGCTACAAACTGTGCGGCAAGTCCTTTCTGGATAGCAAACCCGATTCTCCTAAATACATATTCGTTCGAACCTGCAGTCATCACGTTGCTATCCATAATCTTCTGCACTCTCCTGAGGAGCTCAACTGCTTCTGAGCCTAGCAATCCAAATGTGTCAAATGCAAAAGGGATGAAACTATGTTGGTTAGCCCTACAAGCTCCGTCATGTTTCTCCACTTTTGCCGCTGCTGCATTGCTAGCTACTAGCCCCACCTCAAAAATCCCAGTACTCAGCCCAACCATCGGAGACGCCCCTGTAACATCAACACACGCATGTTTACCTTCCGACCAGTTGTAGACCAGAATATCAGCAGGACGTAGTGTTGATCTTCCTTCCTTAGGATCAGTAAGAAAGTTGACAGGAGCCTCCTTCTTAACCTGTACGCCAGCCCGCCAGAACACATCACACAAGATATATCTAACGTGGTCATGCCTGTACTTGAAGCCGGGGTAATGCTTACAATGGGCCGCATGGTCCCCGAAAGCATCAAGTCTACTCTTCTTACACACTGGACAAAGCTCACCATCTGAATATAGAGGGATCATCAATCGATAACGAAGAATGGCACGATACTCTACAGGCGTCATGCGTTGTCCAAGCCCTTCCATCGGGATAGCAAGAAGAAAATCTTTGGCATGTTCTGACTGTACACATCCAATCACGGCTTTTTGTCTAGCTGACAACTCAAATTCCCTCTCAAGACCAGAACTAATCTTGTTGTAGAGCAAGATTACTGAGATCAAAATCAGGTATAGAAAGATGTAAACTAGCAATGGCAGTATCGAAAACATTACCCATAGGTGGAGTGTCACAACCTCGAAGAATGTGGTCCTGGAGATCCTTGGTTTGCGTACGTGAAGCTACGAAAGCAAACTTCATAACATCAGTGGCACAATAGATACCAAGTCCACCCATACGCAATGGGAGGGTTGCCATACGCCACTGTAGATCGCCAAAACCAGGGCCATCGGAAACCACAATATTTTGAAGGGCTGCACGAAGCTTGTGGTCAAACCATTCGGCTGTTTCCTGAACATAATCAGGGGGGCAAGTACGGAGAGCAAAGGTGAGTTTGGATAATCCCATACAAGAACGTAAAAGTGCCAACTCACACTGCGGATCCTTTAGCTGTGGTAATAAGTCCATAAGTTGAAGTGTCTTATCCACTCGTTGACGAACATTACCCACAATAAATGATGCATCAGTACTTACAGCCCCTCCAAGCAACTTAACCCCTCGCTGAGGGCATGATATACCAACCGGAAAGATATCTGGATAGGAGCAGTCAGGATCAACAGAAGGCCAGAACAACTCTGTCTTAGACACATTAAGCACGAGCCCAAGAGATGGTCCTCTTTCTTGAATGATGCGAATAGCTCTAGCCACATGTTCTGTACTACCAATCAGAGTACCATCATCTAAGTACCATGCCTGCAACTCCAAGTGGCATTCTGACCGAATACGGTGTATCAATGGATGCAAGACCAAAGCAAAGAGAAGAGGCCCCAAAGGGTCCCCCTGTTGTATCCCAGCTGCTGACCAAATATGAGTAGACCCTAGATACAATCGAGCAGGTTGACAATAGAGGTATTCGACCCATAGAGAAATAGATGGACAATGATTGCGTACCTCCCGTAGCATAGCAGACCGATCAACAAGGTTGAAGGCATTCTGAAAGTCCACAAGCAGCATAGAAAGCGATGTGTCATCCTTGTTGGCACAAACCAACCGATTAACAGCATGCAAAATTGCCTCTGCTCCACCAAGCACACCAACCCCAAACTGAAAATCCTGGAGGTAGGGGACAATATCCTTAGAAACTCCTCTCATGGCAATCTTAGACACCAAGCGGCGCCAAACCATACCCACAGCTATTGGGCGAATGTCGTTACCTGGCTTAAGAAGTGGGGTGAGCGGTGCACTAGCTATGAACTCTGCCAAGACCCGTGGGCATCGACCTTGTAGCCATAAGTTCACAACCGGTGTCAAGGCCTCCATAAGATCTGTGGCTACAGCGGATGCAGCCCCACTCATAGCATCCAATAAGTGTTGGGCCCGGAGACCATCTCGCCCACAAGACGTTCCTTTGGGGAAGGACCTGATGCATGATAATATCCCATCCCTCTCAACTGACAAAGGTGACTCGAGTAAAGGAATGTCGGGGACAGATGGTGGTGGATGCTTCGGGTGTTTATCCTCTAAAGCCCGCTGCGTCTCTGGAGTGTTCGGAGCAACCCCTGATGATGCCAACACCTTCACGGCTGCTGCAAAGTGCCCGTCTGCAACCTTTTGCAAACACCGTCGTACATTCTTGCTTTGGGACTGTCGAGATGGTCGTTCCAATGGAGGCTCTGTGTGTGTGACCCTCTCAATCAGACGAAATATACCCCCAGGCTCGTTCCAAATAGAGAGAGCCTGCAGAATCTGATTCTGCTGGAGATATTTCCGAGCACCAGAACGACGCTTTTGGCGATTCTGCGGATGGAACACTTGCAATGTGCAATAGGGAAGCAGGAGCAATCTAACCCATGGCCCTGTCGACATGGGGTCTGCAGTAACCTCATATAAGACTGACTTCAATGCACAGGAGAATGCTAATCGACAAGGACGTGGAATGCTTTTCACTGTGCGAAAAGGTCTACAGAAAATACGATCAAGTAATATCTCATCTAAAGAAGGTGCAACAACAGAAAGGTGAGTATCGATACCAGTGTCCCCTCCTGCTGTAGGTGCGGGTGGATTATCAACATGCACAAGCTGTGGTGGTTGTATACCTACAATTGCGCACTCTAACTCACCGGTTTCCTTTCGCGCAGGTGGTTTGATCACTGCACCATCCGGATGTTTACATTTTATGGTCGATGCATGGATACCAAAACAATCACCACACATCCATTTGTTCATCCTCTTCAAAGTATTGTCAAGCGACGAAAATAAACCTATATCAACTTTGATCGCATCTCTCAGCCTGTCGATGTCATTAACCCTCTTCAAGTGATCTTTCTTAACATGCGTTGGGATGTACGAAGCTTTGTATCCATTTCCACACGGTCCATTGGTGCATCCATCAAAATTCCAAAATGGACAATGGATACTCTCCATCAAGCAGCCTGTTTTTTTTTTTTTTTTTTTTTTTTTTGTGGCTTGGCTGGCTGGTTCGGCTGGTCTGGCTGCTGGTTCGGCTGGTCTGGCTACCGGTTCGGCTGGTTCGGCTGGTCTGGCTGCTGGTTCAGCTGGTCTGGCTGACTGGCTTGAGCTGATGGCTTGTTTTTACTGGCTTCTGGCTTGGCTTGGCTGAACTGTCTTTTGATCGGCTCGGCTCGGCTCAAGCCAGATTTGCAACAGAGAAAACTGAGATGATCGAGATCTGATTCTCAGGAGATGGTGATGGTGGCAGGAATCAGCAAGGGAGAGGTAAGGGGGAATGTGGGAAGGAGATGATGACGACGGTGGTGGGAGAAGCAGATGGTGGGGGGAAGGAGATGGTGGTGGCGGCGGCCATTAATGGTGGGGGGAAGAGGTGGATGCAGCAGCAGCGGGGAGAAGATGGTGGAAGAGGCGTGGGGGTGGAGGGGGTGATGGGGGCGAAGGTGGCTTTAGGTGTTGACGGCGGTGGCGGTCATCGCAAAGATGACCCGGCGGTGGCTTTTTGTTTTTTCTTAAATTTTTTTTTTTTTTTTTCTCTTCTCTTCCTCTCTTTCCCTAATGTCGGTCTCCACCGTATCACGGTTCTATATTGGTATTTGCAGGTCACAATGTAACATGAGTTTTATGTTATGAGTTTTAGTTATTCTTGTGTAGCTCACGTGTTGTTTCATGGGTAAATTCTAGTATTTAGAAAATATTTTTGGTTCAACCGGGTTTTCTAATGGTTGGTTGAAAAATAATGGCCAAACCCTAATAAAAAAAAACCAGCTCCGAACCTTAATTAGTATAAAACTTTAGTGACCAAAACCTAAATCACCTAATATTTTTGGTTCAACCGGGTTTTATTAGTTGTTGGTTCAAAAATGATGGCCAAACCTTAATAAAAATAAAAACCAGCTCCAAAACCTAATTTATACTAAAATGTGGTGACCAAAACCTAAATCACCTTTTAACACGCAAGCATTCATTGATTTGAAGTAGCCTATCCATTTGATCGATGAATTCTAAAAGCAAATCAATTCCCATAGCAATCATATCCATCATATCCGCCAACAACACAACCCAAGTCATAATACATCAATTAAGTTGCTAAAGTAGTAAAGGCGATCACAATCATAGATTCTAATACATCAATTAAGTTGCTAAAATAGGTTCAAAATTCTTCAATTAGAATTTCATGTTCTAAAATGGGTAAAAGCATAGGTTTAGCACCTTTCTTCCCAAATCAGCACATTTGACTGCAATCTTCCCCAACAAACACATTTCTCGGTTTGACTTGCTGAATTTTTGTCTTTTAGCATATTTTGTTTTCTATTATACCCTTTAGCCTATAATCATTTGTTTTAATAGGTTTTCAATAGGTTTTCAGTAGATGTGACAGCTGAGATAATGAAATGACAGTAGATTACAACCATTGGATCATGATAATAAGTTACAACCGTTGGATATAATTTGCTAATTCCTATCCTCCACAAGTAGTGTTATTTCCTCTACAATTTGTAATTTTAAACAAGCATCTGCTACAGTAAACAACAGCCACTCAGCGCCACGTGTCATTAACCGTTGGGTTTTAATCGAGCGGGAAAATTGAGCGGGAACAGGTAGAGTGATAATTAACCTAGGGTTTTCACACCGATTCAGAACCCACAACCACCCACTCTCTCTTCTTCTTAAACCGATTCTTCTTCCATTAAACTGCTCATAACTCTTCTAATTTCTTTCCCATCTTCCATTTCTACACAATCATCTTCTAATTTCTACACAATCATCTTCTAATTTTCCATCTTCCATTCTAATTTCTACATAATCATGCCGAAGAAAAAGATTGAAGGCGATGAAGTCAGTAGAAAATTTAGCATCACCGTGAGATGCTCACCATCTAAGTTTGAAGCCCACTATCTAAACCCAAACGAAAGATTGCCCCCCAATGAGTTAGAATCTTTTAAAAATTCCCCTTTTGGGCAGTTTTTGAGTTTGGAGGGACAAGAAAAAATCGCCATGATAACTTCGGTAGTTACAGAAATTGTTTCAAATAGGGTTGGTCGACTGAAGTATTCAATTGGGGGTAGAGTGATTGAGTTCAAAATCGCCATATGTTGTTTTTACTGCTGATCCATCACAGGTTCAACTCAAACTGGATATGAAGTGGAAGCGTGAGTATGTTAAGTGTGCTGAACAACCAGATGGTTGTAGCTGTTGATTATTCCTCCTTGCCTTCGTCGAATGCGTGCTTCGAGGAATACCACCTCAGTTCGATGCAGATCCTCTTCAGATGCGCTATTGTATTGCCAGAGACCTAATTGATATAGGGGAATCTCCCTCTTCCAAAAACAAGAGCAAAGTTTAGTTATTTGTTATTGTATGCTATACATTTTATTTGGTTGTTTGAAGACATGTTTATATGGTTGTTTATGAACCCATTGTTTTTTATGTGGTTGTTTATAAATCTATGTTCATGGTTATGAATGATACATTCTGTTCTTATTTGGTTGTTTGTGAACCTATATTGTTCCTGTTCTTTATGTTTGAATTGTAGAGGATACACAAATATATGGTAGCCGTTAGGTAGTACAAACATAGAGGACAGCACTACAATGCACAGTAGACTATCTATGCAAAAAACCTAACAACCAAATAAGGTAACACTCAAGTGTCACTGATAAAACATACGATAACAAGAGTGTTTTCCTATCAAAAATAGGTTGAATTTTAAGCCCCTACCCTTATATAACATGAAAATCAATACAAAATAAAGTCAACGGATAACAGGCTATATGTAGAGGATATAAACATGTATGTGGAAGATACATTCCCAAAAAATTATAAAACCCATTTCAGTACTTAGATTGTAGCTGGAACAGGGCTTAGTGGTGGCCCTTCACCAAATAGGGTGTGACTGAAGAGTTGATAGTCATCTACACATTCAAGACAAGTTGATTTGTTATGACCTCTGACTCTACACATTGAACATCGCCTACTCTGGACAGGGACACCCTCAGCTTTACCTCTCTTCCTGGCTGTTTTAGGACGCCCTGCCTTTGAAGTTTTTAGTGGTGGAAGAATTCTTCTTCTTTGTCTGTCGGTTGGCCATTCTTCCTTCCCTCTTGTGGGTGTCCATTCTTCTCTATAAGTTTCTATGTATGTTTCCTTCAAGTAGTACACCTCAACAAATTTGTATGGATCAAATCCAACTTCCTTTATAGCTGCCATGGCATGCTCACATGGTATCCCCATGGTTTGAAACCATTTGCATGTACATGTTCTTTTGTTGAGGTCAACCACACATGACCTTTTAAGCCCTCTAACAGACCAAATACCTGTTGAAGCTCTTTCAAGTGTGCACTTTCTTGCAACTGCAGCATTGTGCACTATTTGCTCTTGACACCATGTTGTGACAGGTGAATTGAACTTCAAAGAATCATTGCGATAATCTCGATAATGCCTAATTACATTATCTCGTATCATTGAAACAATGGTAGTAACTGGCATCATTCTTTCTCCAATGATCATTTTGTTCCAGCTCTCCACATGATTTGTTGTCACAATTCCATATCTGCAAAATCAATGTAAAGGATAGAAACCTTATAGTACCGGATAGGATTTGTATTATAGCGTACACAGAAATATGTTAGCAAACTTACCTGGATTTCTCTTGGAAAGCACTTCCCCACTTTTCTAAAGGCCCAACATCCATAAGTTTTTCATGTGCTTTGGAGGATAGGACCCATATTCCTAGCATATTTCCCCAAAATTCTTGTTGGTTGAGGGTTTTTGCTGATTCTTGCACCAAGAACTAGATTTTCTTGTGACCAAACTTGCCACTCATGTGATAGGAACAGTACATATGGACAGCATTTGGCAGAATTTTAGGAACACCTTGGATGATGCTTTTTTGTCTATCAGATAACAAAATGAACTGGTGATCTACACCAACCACATGGTCCCTTAGTTTGGTAAAAAACCAATCCCAAGAATCATTTTTCTCTTTCATTACAACTGCGAAAGCGAGGGGGAACACATGGTTGTTGCCATCGATTGCAATAGCACTTAGAATTGTTCCAGGGTACCTCCCTTTAAGGAAAGTTCCATCAACAATAACTACAGGACGCAAGTTCTTCTTGTAGACCCTAACTGATATACCATATGTCCAAAAGAAACATTCAAAACGATCACCTGGTCCAGTTAGAATATCAGTCACAGCATCTGGATCAACACTCATGAGCTCATGACTATATGTCTCAAGCAACTGATATGAGTAGCTGTAGCTTCCTCTTATCTGCAACAAAGAATAGATGTGAAAAACTATACTCTACACAGAAAACAATCTAGCCGATACTAGTGCCTATGGTAGCGACTACAGAAACAAAGTAGAAGATGCTATACCTTCATCAGTGCTTTCTCTTTAGCAAACCATGCAACTTTGTATGAAACTGTGGTCTCATAGTCTTCCTTGACCATCTTTACAAGTGCTTTAGGCTTTAAGTTTGGGTTATCCCTTAACTTTCTCATTAATCCTCTAGAAACCCAATCACTATTTGCTTGGGGATTTGTTCCTCCAACTCTAAAATTACCACAAGAGTGGTCATCATTCATTCTACAAATCTTCCAAGTGTTATCCATATTTCGTGTTGCGTAGACTCTCCATGGACAACCATTTGCTTTACATTTCCAAATCAACCTTTTTGTGTTGGTGCTTTGCCTGCGTATATCTTTTTCAGTCTTAATCGCGTAGGTTTGGAGGTCCCTTTCAAGATCATCTCGACTTAAATATACTATTCGACATGCAGGTCTAACATAATCATTGTGAGAAGGCTCTGTATGGGGAGCACAACCAACATTTACCCTAGATTTTGCAATGTACGCAGAAAAGATTTTGTCTAATTCACGTTTCACTTCATCGTTATCACGGTTTTCCGTAACTCTTACATTCTTCTGGAGTGGCACATTGTTGGGAAATAGTACATCTGTATCAGGAGGTACAGTGGTCGGAGCTGGAAGGTTGTCTTGAAGTGGCACAGTGGTAGGAGTTAGAGGGTTGTCTTGTAGCGGCGCAGTGTTATGTTGTGGTTGATTGTTGACGTAATCCCCTACTCGAGCGAAACGATCCTCTAGATTGCACCGTATATCCGCTGCATTAGCATTTCTATCCGTTACCACATCTTCGCTATGCACGGTTTCTTGTGTTGATAGATCACCGAACATTGGGTAGCTGTCATTGTACATTTCATTCTCAAATTCTTGATCTTGGGTGTCAAGAATTGGTGTTTTCATCTCACCAATGCCTTCAGATGAAGATTGGATGACACCATCATCTTCATTATGAGATGGAGGAGGTGGTGTAGGACCAAACATTGGCTGGCTGTCAGTATACATCTCAGATTCAAACTCATCTTCAAGTCTATCGAATGAATTATAAGAGTAATCACTATTTGAGTCGAACACATCCTCTTCTGTATCCCATTAGCCTTCCTCACATTCACCCTCATTGTCATCATCCAGTACTTCTTCTTGGCTTCTCTCTATCTCTGGATCTAATCTTTCTTCTACACTTTCCAATTCATCTGAATCCCCAAAACCATTACCCCTACGCATATCAGATAGAATCCCTGCTATGTCTTCAAGATTATCAAATCTAGCCGATTTTGGTACACATATAGGCGATCCAGTTGCTGTTCTAGCCGATAAGGGAGTCAAGTTTTCTCTTCAAAGATTGACTAGTTTTGGAATCCCCCTTGGGAAGCTCTCTTGGTATCTCACTCACTTGGCTTGAGGCTTCATTAGTCTCTGACTGTATCATAACTGGTGTTAAATGATCAACCACCCAAATAGAAATCACCATTGCAGCTGAATTTGTAATGTATGCAATCATTGCCATGTAATGATCTTCGCATTCAACCTTAGTTGGATTATTGTTGATTACAGCTCGCAATGACCAAGTTGTTCTTGGTGCCTTACATAAGGATTCAACCAATTCCAAGAAGTCTCCGTAGGATGTCTTGTTATTAGCGATCCTTATTTTTGACTCACCATGTAGATATGCAATCTCAACTTCTTCAACTGTAACAACCAATTGCCCACCATATTGGAATATGATATTAAATGTGTTCTCTGCATAACATCAATTAAAATGGGTTTAATATCACATCTCTATAAACGAGTGTACTGAAGGTTTCGGCTACAATATCAGTATTAACGGTTACAAATGACAGTTTATCGTCTAGAAATTTAAGAATGTATGTCAAAGTGATAATCAGTACCACATGATAAACCCACTTTTAGATCTTCTAATCATTAGATAAAAAACTTCAAAACCCCCCCATAAAAACAGAGACAAAGAGCCATACACGGTAGACACTAGTGATTTAAAGCTTGAAAACAACATACTAGAAACCCATAAACCAAATTCTGGGGTTTTCATACCCCCAACCCAAACATCAACTAGAGTTGAAACCCCACCCACAATTGAATGTTTGCATTTAAGCTGGTGGGTGTGTGTGAGTGAATACTTTAATGCCACTGAGATTGAAACCTAAAACAGACAACTTTAATACCAATGATTGGTATTGATGCCACTGAAATCAAACCCCCCATTACCATTATAAATGAACAACCTTCAAACCTCAAAACTTACCAGGAATCTGAAAAACGTTCATAACTTGCTTGCCCTTATTGTTTCCTTTTTTTCCCATGATGAACATATTACCGATGAAAACCCCAACGTCAAAAAAAAAAAAAATCGAAGCTTTACGACAAAGAGATTGTGATCTGATGAAAAGAGGTTATCTTCTTGTTCATTCTCTGCGACGAACAAAGAAGGTGAAGAAGAAGAGGAACAGAGAAAAGTTTGGTTTACTTCTCTTTTAAGGTAAGACAGTTGTTTTTGTCTTTTCTGGGTGGAGGATAGAGTAGTGTGATGTGGAGGATACAAACTGATGGTTTCTGTGTTATTTCATCCAACGGTGGTAATCAAATATGTTTTTTCATCTAACGGCGAGAGTTTAGTTTGCTGAATTGAATGAGGAGAGAGAAAAATCAGACAAACAGAAGATATGATGTGATGGCTTAAAGCTGTCATAAGGGTAGAAACGTCCAATTGAAAAGTCAAAGATAGAAATGTGCTTGTTGGGGAAGATTGCAGTCAAATGTGCTGATTTGGGAAGAAAGGTTATAAACCTATGCTTATTCGGGAAATTACCCTTCTAAAATCATGAAACTTCAAGTTTGTATTTGAAAAATTAGAATTTTAACTTCTAAATTGAAATCATGGAACTTCTGGTCCAATGATATCTAAACATATAATCATTTATAACTTCTGGTTCTTTAATATGATCGTTAAACCTTATGTCTCAATCTAATCATATTGAACTTCATGTTTTTGGAGCTTCAAGTCCAAATAGAAATTAAATTTGATGTTGAGCTTTTAGTTCACTATGGAACATATCAATATCACTATGAAAATAAATTGTTAGAACCAATAATTTCAAAGTGCCAAATATTACAATTTAGCAATGAAAATCAAATAAACTTACCCAATACTTACACCGGTAGTGCTTCGATATTGTAGTTCTTGTTTATGTGATTGAATCAATATTTTTTGAGTAGTAGAGCAATTCTCGCGCTTATAACGTTTTAGAAAACAAGTTATTTAAGCAAGTGAGTTGGCTTGAACAATCTATACTGTATCTCAACATCAAGAACATAAGAAAGGAATATGAGAGAGAAAAAGATATGGACGGAGACTCAGATGATGCTTATTAGTTCATTTCTCTTAGTCCACAGTACATTTACACCGAGTCCATTGGTGGTTTCTACCAGCCCTGTCATTGGTACAGGTGGCATGTGTCAGTTGTAATTAATTTAATATTTAATATTTTTATTTTAGATATTAACAATAATAAAAATAAAATAAAAAAGGAAATAACAGTTTCTCTTCAAACAGGAAACTCATAGACGAAGAAGTTAAGGAGATCTGTGACTTCATCTTCTAATCAGCAATAGAACCATTGTTCATTCAGAAAAGCTTCCAAGTGTTTCACTTTTTGCAAATTGATATGGGTTATTAAATTATTTTAAGGGATTTAGAGATACCTCCCAAAAAATTTTGCACTCTTTGAGATACCCCCCAGATTTGAAAATCATTAGCCAAGCTGGTTAACCAAGCCATTGACCAATGTTTTTTTCATATTGATAAGAATACCTTTCATCATAAAAATAATATGTCACCCATTATTAATTGAATTAATCTCTACCATCCAAAAGCTAAATCTATCTTTAGCCATCCAAAATCGATGGTCGAGATCATAACTTTCTTTCATCTTTCTTATCTATACAACCACCACTTCCATCATTAACTACCACCACCCACAACCACCATCTCCAATTCCTGAACTCCACCACTTTCACAATCTAACTGACGCCACCATATCAACTCTTAACACTCTATTACCACCACCACAACCAAAAACCATCTATTACCACCATCTCTAAAATCCCACCACCACCATCTTCACACAATCACACCCCATCACCATTCATTTTTACAATATATCATTAACATCATCTCACATTCTTCACATTTCATCATCATTACCTTAATCTTCACACCCCATCAACATCTCTTCTAAACCCAATCCCATCTCCACCATTTTCTTTATCACATTTTCAACATACTTTAATTATTTTCAAAGACAAAGTTCACCATCATTAATAACATAAATGGTGGTGGTTTAAGTATGCTAATGATGGAGGTGAATGGGTGGTGGTAGGTTGTGTGTTAGGGATTGTGGGATTTTCAAATTTGGGGGTATCTCAAAGAGTGCAAACTTTTCCAGAGGGGGGGGGGGTTATCTCTAAATCTCCCAATTATTTTTTTTGGCGAAAGTGTATAGTGAAGCCCATAGTATATATCAACATAGTTAAAAATGCCGACATATTTTGCGAAATTTCGGCGGAATTTGCCGGTTTTTAGAGAATCGGCATTCTAAAATCCGGGAATAATCAAGAATATTCTCGGTATATTCAGATGACTTTTTTGTTTCGAGTGTCGAAATATCGGAATACGCTGTTTTTTTTTAAATTCAAAATTTCGCCCGGATTCGGAATTTTGAACCATGTATATCAAACCTAAACTATGAGAGATGGTTAATTGGCAAAACCAGGAATTTGAATTTGGGAAAGACACATTTTTATTAAAAGAAAACTCTTAATTTTTTACAATGAATAAGTAAACTACAACTTGATAGTGTTATAGATGAAAGTTTTGGAGAACAAGTAAATCAATTGCAAGATTTTCCAACAAGTAGTTCAATTATTTGACGAGTTTACAAAATATTATTGAGAAAATTATTTGAGTATGGGAATGACAAATTCTATTCAACTTGAGAATACCCAAAAAATACTGTCAAATCAATCAGTATTGATTTTAGCTTATACTTTACGTATTTGTTTTATTGGAGTTTGTTAATAGAGTTTCATCGTTGCCGATAGGGCTGGGCAAAACCGATCTGAAACATGCGAACCGAACCGATCCGATCTGAACCGAAAATAAGGTGTTTACATGTTCAGTTGCAGTTTTTAATTTTGCAAAACACCTACTTTGGGTGTTCGGTTGCAGTTTCGAAAATTTTCGAACACCCAAAACAGAACCGAACATGTAATTTTATATATAGTCCAACCCATCATGTAATTCTGTATACAGTCCAACCCATCTCTCTAGCAGTCCAGCCTATTTGTCCAACCACTACAAGAAAATCTGAATTATACCACGGACCTACGATTTCCTTAGCCACGGTTCGGGTCAGTGACAAAATTAGCCACGGTTTGGGTCCGTGGCAAGTATGGTATAGTCCGTGGCGAATGTTTGTTCCAATTTTTTAAATTTGAGAGAATTTACTTACAGTTTCGAACCGTGGGGAAGTATGTGATTTAGAACCATTGGATTGTTAATTTATATCACAAGACATAATCTACGATTAATAATAATAACATTACCCAAACCCAAACCTTTCTCGTTCCCACTCTTCTTTCATTCTCCCTCTCTGAAAAAAAAATTTCAGGTTTGTGCCAAAGAACCCTAATTCTCTCCTTCATATTTGTGCCAAAGAACCCTAATTCTCTCCTTCTTTAAAAAAAATTCAAATTCGCTGCGCCCACTCATACTCTCGCTAAAGAAATCTGAAACTAAATAATTTCTTTGAGATCAATCTGGACATTCACCACATTGAAGGTAAACTAGTTCTCCAAATTTAGGTTCTCATTTGAAACATATATTGTTATTCACCAACAGATCAATCTTTTTTGCAATCTCTCTCTATGAATAGAGTTCTAATTTTGGTTTTCAAAAGTTCTTTGCTAGGGTTTTGCTTAATTGAGCGACTCTTCAATGATTCAATTCTAATTGGGTAAGGTAATTTGTTTTTTCCTTTTATGATTTGGGAGCATTTACTTATTCTTTGTAATTATGTTAAAAAAAAAAAAGGTATAATCTTTGTTAAATTGGATTCTCTGTGATTCCTTGAAGGTTGAACACTAATAACAATTCATGAATAAACCAAACAGGATGCCAGATTAGATAAGTGTTCAGGTTTAATTGTATATATTGAACCATTCATCTCTGGCTTTGTGAAGTATGCCTTAAATAAATATATTTGGCTTTCAACATTTTAGCTTAGGAAGTGAAAAATGCAGAAATGCAAACTAGTTAGTGAACAAGCTAATGTAAAATTCTTTATGTGGTCATATTATTGGGATGGTCTCCTAACCGTGGACAAGCTCCAACGAAGGGGAATGGTGTTGTCTAATAGAGTAATAAGTGTTTGTCTTTGTAAGGAGGCAGAAGAGAGTAGTGAACATCTCTTCATGACCTGCAGGTTCACTAGGCAAATTTGGGAGGAGTTGTTAGTGGTTAAGAGGGAAACACAGCACACACTGGACAGCTGGACTGCATCCTCTGAACTGCTCACAAACTGGCGGGAATTCAACAGTACAGAGATTGCTCAGTTCCTATGTGGAGTCTTGCCCGATGGAGTGATGTGGTTCATCTGGAAAACAAGGAATGGCGTGATTTTTAGGGAAGGTGAAACAACAGTGGACAAAATAGTGCAGGCCGTCAAGGCGACAATATGGAGTTGGATGAATATAAGTCCTAAAGTAATGGAGATGAGACAGAACAAGAGGTACACAGATTTGCTATTTGGATGGAGGTTTGTAATGAAAGAAACCTGGTGACAAGATGGACAAGGAAGAGCTCTCAGAGTCTCAATTGTGCAGAACATGGTACAACAACAACAGTCTCTTTTCATTTTATCTTTCTTAGGTATCTCAACTTGTGACTGTCAGATTGCTATGGGTCTGAATGTAATGTAATCTGAGGCCTAGTCCCAGGGCTGAATCTGGAGTGCATAGTTTGCACGATGTCTAGAATTTGTAACTGTTTTTGGTGATAGAAATATTAACTTTAAACCAAAAAAAAAAAAAAGCAGACTAGTTAGAACAAAAAAAAAAAAACATTCCTACTGTTGTTATAAATGTGACTTTAATTGTTGAATAATCCATGGCAGGTTCGAAGTGAGAAGATACACGAAAGAATGAAATTTCTTCAAGATCTTGTACCAGGCTGCAATAAGGTAGCAGGCTAAAAACATGTCTACTATGTTGTTATTTAGAATATGTATGAGATGTATCGATTGATATAACTCTTATTTTGTCATACATTCTAAATTTGCAGGTAACTGGCAAAGCACTTATGCTTGATGAAATCATTAACTATGTACAATCCTTACAGAGACAAGTGGAGTTGAATTCCTATATATACTCGTTCACGTAAAAAAACTGGAGTCCCTTTATAATCATATTGACATTATTTTTTTTTTCATGCAGTTTTTCTCTATGAAATTGGCTATTGTGAATCCCAGGCTTGATTTCAATATGGAAGCAACACTCACTAAGGATATAAAAATCTACTTGCCATCTTTATATCTGTTACCTTCATCGTGTACTCAGGTTTTCTTAACTCTATTTGTCATTTGTCATCTTTTTTTAGTTACTTCAATCGTGCAGTCTTTGTCACAAGCAATGTCCCACACTCCATAGAAATACAATCTTGGAGTTGCCTCCCCTGGATTGATTTGGAGAAGCTGCAGCTCATGTAATTACACATTATTGTTTTCATTATTGACAACCATTTTCATTTTTTCTTAAATCATCTGGTTGACATTTTAATTTCGATTTCAGTTTGCAAACTTTGGGGAGGATGACCTCCAAAGTGTTGTTCAAATGGGTTTTAATCAAAATCAAGTTTCCAAGGTAAGAGTCCAAGACTCACTTGTTGATTCTTTCTTTCTAGTATGGGGCATATAGGATGGATCTCCTGACAACTTATTCTTTCTATACATGCTCATTGTCTACAGCTAATATGAAAGTTGAGCTCTGATCACCAATTAATATCACTGAATAGATTGATGCCTCATATAAGAAAAGCTTATGTACCGAAAGCCGTTGATTCAAGGTGTGATTGCAGATAGGATTTCATTGCATATACTGATGAAAGAAAAGTGAAACTATCATTGGATCAGGGATGTTGATCTACAGTTTAAAGTACTTATTGTATTTGGATATTATGACAAGTAGAAGTCCAATACGTCAAATGTAAAATGTAATAGTCTATTGTTTGAATAATAGAAATGTGGGTTTTGATATAAAATCAAATTGATATTTTTTTTTAAAAAAATTCTAGATTTGCCACGGACAACCACCATGGCTAATATTAAATTTATTTAATTTCCATTTCCCTTTCCCACGGACAAAATCTGTGGGTAATTAAAGAAATTGCCACGGTTGATATCCGTGGCTAGGCCCATGGTTTTGGACCGTGGCAAATTAAAGTTATCCGCCACGGACCCGGACCGTGGCAAGCAATTTAGCTACCCCCTAAACTGCCACGGTCTAGCCACGGATTTGGACAGTAGCTAATTACGTTTTGCCACCGTTCCGGTCCGTGGCGAATTTGTAGTATTCTTGTAGTGAACACTCCAATAGTCGAGCCCATCTACTAGGTCTTTGGTTCGGTTTTATTCGGTTAACCGAACCGAATCACATGTTCGGTTATGTTTCGGATTTAGTAAATATTTTTCGGTTCAGTTCGGTTCGGTTTCAAAAATGAAACAGTTCGGTTTCGGTTTTAGTTTTTACAAAACACCTACTAGGTGTTCGGTTGCCAGTTTTGACCAAAACCCAACCGAACCGAACCATGCCCAGCCCTAGTTGCCGACTTAGTGGAGAAGATAGATTCACTGGAGTTTTTCTCCCTCATTAATGTATTTATTAATTTCTTTATTAGAACATATTTCCTATAAAATTTAGTTTACGATATAATCTCTACCAAATTAAAAAATAATAATTAATAATCACTCACACATACCACCTGAACCAATCACAAGGCCAGTAGAAACGACCAGTGGCCCCCTGAACAAAATTGGATTTCATTACACCATACCTATGTACTCATCTATATTATACTGTGCGTGGACAGACAAACACGGGGAGACAAACGGCAGAATATGGGCTTAAGTTGTTATGTATCAAATGGGGGGTTTTGGTATTATTAAAAAGTCCAAGGTTTAAATGGGCTTAAGTTTCCTATCTCTACTCTAGCTCCTTTCCAATAAACCATAACTTTACAAGCTCTTTATCAAAAAGAAAAATAAAAAAATAAACTTTACGAGCTAATTCTCTCTCCAGTAATTCAGCAAATCCTCTCTTTGTTCTTTCCAATAAACTCTTTTTCTTGCAAAGTTTCAAATAATCATTGAAGAGATATTTCTCTATCTATCTCTCCTGCAATTTTCAATTCTATGATATCTCTTCAGTTTTAATAGGTGAGTGATTTCAATTTTGAATTTTGTAATTGTTTCAGACGACTCTACTTTTAAACTCTGCGGATCTCCATCAATTTTGGTTTTTCAGTCTCCAGTTATTTGTTTGAGTGTTATTGTTCTGCGGATCTCTATTGATTTTTATTTCTCCAATTGTTTGTTTGACTGTTAGAATTTAGAAGTAGCTGTAGGAGGTAGTCCAATAATCTTCAAGTTTTTATCAGGTTACTATGGATATTATTATCGTATTATATTAATAATTGGAGTTTAACTAAAAATAATTAAAGATTAAGAGACAATTACAATAAAAGATTTGTAAACCAATGATTCAATGACTGATTCATTGAGACCTCTAATTGATTATTAGAAAGACCTCTAATTGGAGGTTTGCAAAAGTGTGATCAAATCCATCCCAAAAGGCATACTACACACTACGAATAAACAACAATAAAAAATACGCTAAAAAGAAAAAAAGAAATGAGGAATTCTTCAAAGGCAATCATCTCTTTTTGTAATTTATTATACAATTCATGTTGATGCTTTAGGTTTCATGAATCTTTTTTTTTCTGATATATGATCCATATTTAGGCCAAAAGATGTAAACGAGACACCTTTAAGTTCTTTGACCTGTCTAATTTACACATGTTGGTTTTCATTTTTAACACTGTGGATTTTATTTTAGTAAAAAATTGTTCTATTCATTCAATTTATTGTTTTGAATCTTATTGAAGTTTGTTTTTTTAAGCACACTATTCTTGCTACTGCAAAAGTAGTTTCTTACTCAATCTCTCTCAATCCCTATATTCTGCTACTGTTTCTGTGATTTTTATTGCTATAAATAGAGATTGTATTGTAAGACAATTATGGCAGGAAAACCAAGTATTCTATCGTAAAAATGTATGCGTAAGTATTCTCATACGGTCAAATTATCGAAATTGACAATAACATTTGTGAACAATTTCAATTATGACAACCTATTTCAAAACTAACAACAACGTTTAGTATCGTATCATTTTATGACAACCTAGTTTTATTCCGACGTCTGAGTCTGGTGACCCATGTGAGGTTACAAAATTGTTGCTGACATGGATTAAAATAAACACTAAAAAATACCACGTCAGCGATTACATGTGCATCTCACGTACCCATTGACATGGGTTAGAGTATTTTGTCTCAATGGGCACGTGAGATGCACATGTAATTGCTGACGTGGTATTTTTTAGTGTTTATTTTAATCCTTGTCAGCAACAATTTTGCCACCTCACATGGGTCAAGCGTCAGAGTAAAACTAAGTTGTCATAAAATGATACGATACTAAACGTTGTTGTTAGTTTTGAAATAGGTTGTCATAATTGAAACTTTCACAAATGTTATTGTCAATTTCGATAATTTGACTATTCCCATACACATAGAAAATAATTCTTTTGCTAAAGAAATTAAAAAAATGTGGATAATCTATTGGACGGTACCACTGTCCAGAGAAGAACAACAACATGGTGATTTTAACTCTCTTGTGGTTAAGTTTCCTATCTCTACTCTGCCTCCTTTCCAATAAATCATAACTTTTTTTTTTTTTGATTGGTAAGCGGGGTTGAGGGGACCCCTACCCCTTTTAAATTACGTGTGGAAACTTATATCAACAATCAGCTGTTGACGTGTTTCAAACCCACAACCTCTCTACTTTGTGAGAGGGGTGCTACGATTGAGCCACAGGCCCATTCACAATAAATCATAACTTTCCTTTGCTTAATATTTGTTCACTTGGTCTCTTTGTAATAAATCATAACTCTCCTTTGCTTAATATTTGTTCACTCTCCAGCAAATCGTTTCTTTGTTTTCTCCCGGATTTTTCAGCTTCAATAGTGAGTAATTTTAACTCCTGCAATTTTCAGTTTTAAACTTCAATATCTTGCAATTACAATCAAAGATTTTGGAAGCTAATAATTCAATGATTGATTCATAGATTAGAGTCGAATCAATACCTCTAATTGGAGATTTACAAAACTGTGATAAAATCCATCCCAAAATAGATAGGATTGCTAAAGAGAATTGAAATATCTCTTATACCATCATATAAGAAATTAAGAATTATTGAACTTTGATCAATTATTTACAAGCATCTAAAAAAAGATTAGATCAACAAATTTAAGAATGAAATTTGAACTGCAGTGCATCTTAGAAACTCTCAAATAGGTGTACTTTATAAATAAAGGATGGTGCATTAAGAAGCTTAATTCTTAGATTAGAAGGCAGTAAGGAGGGCGGTTTTTTCTTCTGTGGTTGTGGGGGTCTACATCTTATAGTTATTAGAAATTAAAATTGATTAGCAGGCCTCATCAAAGCTTTCCAAGGGTCTTAGGAGCATGGGAGTGAAGACTCTGAGTCTCGACTACCTATCAACCAAAATAGAAAAAAAAAAAAAAACCTAATTTTTAGGCGCTTTAAACATCTAAAGTAATCCATGATTCTAATTTTGTCAAAAATTATGATGTTTTAGTTGAACCTATAGTTTGTTTGTGGATGTAGTATTATCATCCTCTACTAGCTTAATAGTTTTACTTTCTCAGGCCTTAATTTAATGTATATGTTGTGTTTTTCTTTTTCTAATGTTGAGTAGCATTATTGGCTTCATGTGTTAATCTAATCTGTTTGGAAACTTTTAATTTTTTAAATTTCTTTTTTTTTTAAAAAAAATACAAATTTTATTGATAAGCTCAACGAATTACACAAAAGTAGAGGACAAACGCGCTACAAACTGCGCGACAAGTCCTTTCTGGATAGCAAACCCGATTCTCCTAAATACATATTCGTTCGAACCCGCAGTCATCACGTTGCTATCCATTACCTTCTACACTCTCCTGAGGAGCTCAACTGCATCTGAGCCTAGCAATCCAAATATGTCAAATGTAAAGGGGATGAAACTATGTTGGTTAGCCCTACAAGCTCCGTCATGTTTCTCCACCTTTGTTGTTGCTGCATTGCTAGCTGCTAGCCCCACCTCAAAAATCCCAGCACCCAGCCCAACCATCGGAGACGCCCCTGTAACATCAACACACACATGTTTACCTTCAGACCAGTTGTAGACCAGGATATAAGCATGACGTAATGTCGATCTTCCTTTCTTAGGATCAGTAAGAAAGTTAACACGCATTTTATTTTTTTATTTTTTATTTTTATTTTTTTGTATTAATCATATCTGTTTCGATTTGTTCATTAAAGTAGAAAGTAGACATCATTGAAAATTCTGAACAAGCAAGTCAGTAAGATAAACTTTATTCTGCCTTGACTTGCATAACTACTACAATAACCTACCTCAGTTCTGCCATAACCATTGCAGCTGATCTCTCTTTTTATTTTTCTCACACAAAGCTGCTAGGTCAATTTTATAATTTCTCACTTGACAGGATATAGTGAAAAATGAAGTAGTGCAGTCAAGCTGCTGGCGGGTGATGGAGTAATTGTATAAAAAAAATGTGACAAGTTTAATTGGTAAGGAGCAAGAAGAAGCTCGAGTTTCAGAGAACAAATTTTTTCTAAGAGGACATAGTCTTCGAAACAAATATGAGTAGGGAAGTCAAGAAAAGAAAGAGACGATATTGCATTAGACGAGCGGGGAGGTTGAAAGCCAAAGAATGACTCCAATGGCAGTTGAACATAATGGAAGGAAACAAATGAATGAGCATCTAAGAGCATCTCTAATGGGTCTCCTAAAATCTAAATTATAGGAAAACCGAAAAAAACACCACCCTAACGCGTCGTCTATAATTTTAGCAGACGGCTATCCACGTAGGATGTGGTGGGCCCGTCTGCTAAAACTTCGTCCAAAATCGAACCAAAGATAGGATTATAGGAATGGGCAAAATAAAATGTTCTTTTTTTTATTATTATTTTAATTCCACGCTGGTTTAACCAGCGTGCAACATTTTTTTTTTTTTTTTTTTTTATTCCACGCAGGTCAAACCGGCGTGGAACCTTCTTATAGCAAGCCCAGCCTGCCCCAAGCCCAGCCCACGACTCCCTCTCAGCCCAGCCTGCCCCAAGCCCAGCTCCTTCTTAGCCCAGCCTGCCCCAACCCCAGCTCAATCCCAGCCCAGCCTGCCCCAAGCCCAGCCAACCGCGAAGCCCAAGTATTCCACGCTGGTACAACCAGCGTGGAAGATAAAAATTTGGAAAAAAAAAATAGGAAACGCGTTAGGGATACCCCTAAATATAGGTATGGAAGACCTGCTAAAAAAGTGATAGGATAGGAGCTGGCACCTACGTGGAGGCTAAATCGTCCCATGTGTAGGCTAAATATGGGAGACCCATTAGAGATGCTCTAAGAGTGTTAAGGTCTCTCACTAGGTTCTTATGTACAAAGCATATGTTTGTTAATACATACAGTTGGAGTATCATATCCATGATTTTACAAATCTTTCTTTTATTAATAGTGATTTGTTTTGCTTAATTTTTTTTACAGGAGATCAAACATCTGTTATCGATGGACCAATAGATTTGTATCACAAGAGCAAAAACTTCAACATTTGGGATCACAAAAATGGCAAAGATTGGTTTTAGTCATAGCTAAACCAAAGCAATTATGAACGACGTACTGATTCCAGTTTGAAGGTATCATTTGTGGCATTCATCATTTGACTTATTAAAAAATTTTGTATAACATCTTTGTGATTGTGGTGTTTAGGAAAATTTAGGTTACTATATTTGAGGTATACCTATAAGATTTGCATCTCAAATTACACTTTTTAAAGGTCATTCCTTTTGTTTAATTGAATCAGCATGCCTCTAATGGGGAAATTCCCGGTTATTTCCAAAAGCTCCAGTGGATAGGACATGTCCATGAAGTTGGACAGCTCAACTTCAACGAAGGGACGAACACTGAGTCCATTGTCCCCGGGGGTTTGACATTCACCGAGGAAGACGAAAGGGCACAATGACGCCCTGGTCATCACAGCATGGATTGGTGTCTATCGGGTCCGGCGAGTCATGGTTGACGCCGGTAGCACCTCTAGTGTCATGTTCTCATGTGCTTACAAAGCTATGGAGTTATCGAAGGGTCTCATCAAATCTGAGGAGACTCCTATCTATGGGTTCAACGGGGAACCAGCACAGTCCTCCAGGCGAGTCTACCTACCAATCACGGTAGGATTCAATACCGACGGGATAGACTTCTTTCTGGTCGACTCCCCCTCCTGCTACAACGGCATCTTGCGAAGGGACTAGATTCATCAGATGAAAGCAATTGTATCCACCTTCCACCAAAGCCTCAAATTCCCAACTCCCAACGGAATTTGCAGAGTCAATGGAGATCAAAGGATGACGTTCAAATGCCATCTCGATGCCATCAAAGGAAAGTCCATCTCCGAGACCAAGGGGAACACCATCTTCCTGACAGATTCTCATCAATAGCAACCAGCTCCCGGCAAGTCTGTCAAGGGGAAGCCAGACACGAATGTCGGGATATCACCAGCGGTCGACGAGCTGGAAGAAGTTATAGTGGGACTTGGCAACTTACATCTCTTCCGGCCTATCAAGGGTTGAGAAGGATCTCATGATCACACTACTCCGGCAAAATCACCACGTCTTCGCATGGAGTGTCAGCGAGATGCCAGGAATTGACCCTTCTGTCGCCTGCCATAAACTGGACATCGATCCTCAGCACAAGCTTGTCAAGCAGAAGCCAAGGCGAATGGCGCCAGATCGAGAGCTGGTGGTCAACGAAGAAGTTGATCGACTACTGTCAGTCAACTTCATCAAACCAGTTATCTACCCTACCTGGATTTCAAACATCGTGGTTGTCCCAAAGAAGAACAGTAAGATTCGAGTTTACATCGATTTTACCAATCTTAATAAAGCATGTTATGTGCACCCATATCCACTCCCCAGGATCACAGACATAGTGGATGCCACCGCGGGTTATCAAAGATTGTCCTTCATGGACGCCTACTCTGGATACAACCAGATTCCACTTCACGAAGAAGATCAGGAACATACCGCATTCATCACCGACCAGGGGTTTTACTACTACTGGGTGATGCCATTTGGTCTGAAGAACGCCGGAGCAACATACTAGAAGCTGGTCAACACCATCTTCAACGAGCTCATAGGTCGGACCATGGAAGTCTACATAGACGACATGGTGGTCAAAAACAAGGAGAAACACAATCATTTGTGGGATCTGCCGTAGACATTCGATATCCTGACACGGTACAACATGAAGCTGAATCCAGCCAAATGTTCTTTCGGTCTTTCTTCTAGCAAGTTCCTCGGCTTCTTTATGACCAACCGGGGCATAGAAGCTAATCCAGATCAGATCCGGGCAGTCTTGAAGATGCCCGCCCCGAAGACAGTGAAAGAATTCCAAAGAGTAACCGGGAGGTTAGCCGCTCTCAACAGGTTCATCTCCCGGTACTCAGACCGATGCAAGTCGTTCTTTAACGCAATCAAAGCTAATGCAGAATGGAATCCTACCTGTCAGCAACTCAACCTCCGGTCCTTACAGCACCACAAACCGGACAACCAGTAGGCATCTACCTGGCCGCGTCTGATATAGCAGTCAGTGCAGTCATATTTGTGGAAGAACCGGAGGAGAAGCCAGTATACTTCACCAGCAAAGTGTTGCATGGAGCTGAAACAAGGTATTCAAAAATCGAAAAGATCGCCTTAGCCCTGGTACACGTAGCCAGGAGGCGCTCAGGTCCAGCGCTCTGTTCAGAGCGGCCCATACAAACGCGCTCAGAGCGGCCCAAACCTAAAAAAGCCCCCCCAAAAAAAAAAAACCTCACCTTCTCTCTCTCTCTCTCTCTCTGGTCTCATATCTACGGCTGCTACTTCTTCCTCCTGCTCTACTGCTACTTCTTTCTTCGGCTCTGCTGTTGCTGCTGCTGCTGCTACTTCTAAATTCTAATCTTCTTCTTTTCTTCTAATCTTCCTAAATCAAATCCAAATCTAATCTTCTTCTTCTTTAATTTTTTTTAATTTTTCAAATCAAATTCAAATCTTTTTCTTTTTTCAATTTAACTTCAATTGAAGTTAGTTTATTATGTTGTTTATTGTACAAGAAATATTAAAGGAAAGAAATATTGTTAATAGTAGTGTAAACTGTAAACTGTAGGTCTGATCAGGGCCATGCCTGAGCGGCGGAGGCGGTTCTCAGAAATCTGAGCGCCTGGCGCTCCGCTCCGCCTTTGACAGCATAGGTTATGCTTGACATCCAATTAAATGTGCAGTTAAAACAATTTTTAGAGCAACAAGCTAACTTACATACGACCAATCATTTCTGCTTTCTCATTGTTTGGTTTTATGGTGTTATTACTTAACTAGTAGGTGGACCCGTGTGTACAATGATATTTAGGTAGAAGGATTACATCAAGATTTATTCGGTTTAGTCATATGGAAATGGAATGAATCAAACATAAAATTAGGCATTTGCTACATTCAAATAAATCAAAATACCACTAAGCACTCGAATAAATTTTAATATGAAATTAGGTTTGCAAAGCATGCGGATTAACACTAAAAAAAATGAAAAATAAGAAAAAACAAATAATACCTGACATCGATAAGAAGACTGATATACCTGACATCGATAAGAAAAAGTAAGTGAAATATATCTTTCCTGTTCGACATACCTCATGAAATGTATATCTAAGCTTAATGACATAAGGTGTTCATTCATTTGAACTAGTTTAAACCTATAATGAAAAATTAAAGCATGCGGCACTTAGCTTATATTAATTCACAATTGAAGGTAAGGTTTTTGATTCAGATTTTTTCTTTTTTATTCAGGTTTTTTGCTTGGATTAGATTTTGCGAAGGTATTTGTTGCAGGTAACTGTGTTCATTATTTTCTTTAGGAAAATTAACTCTAATTGCTTACTTTTGTTATGTTTAGTGGTTATTCTTTTTTTCTTCCATGTGCTGGTTCAATGAAGTATATGATAATGGTTGTTTACCTTGTTTTGATAGTTTACACATTAGGCCTTGAATAAGCTGGATTCTGTCATGTTTGTTTTGATAGTTATTTTTTTTCTCTCTTTGTTGATATGTCACACAAATTCATTGGTTTAGTTGTTCCATTATGGTTTAAATTAGATGAAAACTGTAGTATGCTTTGATATGTCACACAAATTCGATCGAATTGCTGTTAATTCTTTCGTTACCTACCCCCATCTTCTTCTTGATTTCTTCATGTTCTTCCTTTTATCTCTTCTCTTGCGCTCAAAGTATAAACCCTAGTTCGAATTTGGGTTTGGTGGGTTCAATTTTTTAAGTGTGTTCTTTATTGTCATTTTTGTCGGCTATTATAAGAATTCTGATTGGAAATTTTATAATATCTACATTTTAGGGTGTCAAAGGTGTTAGTGAAACATGGAGAGAAAGAGTCAGTGCTATATGTAGAAGGGGAGGAAGCAATCAGGCAACTGCCTATTTCTACTGGAAATGTTCTTCACAAAAATGGTGTTGATGATACTTTTACTGTTGTTTTGATGTGGCATTAGTGGAAGGAAAGTCTGAACAAGAACGTTTGACAGTTGTGGGTATAGCCTGACGTTTTTCTTTTCCAATTTGTAACTTTATTATTGATGTATTACACACTTTTCTCACAAGTTTTCTTGTGTAGCAGCTGCAGCTGCATCTCTTTGTATTCAAGTAAAAGGGGCAAGCATACAAAAAAGAAAAGCCGTATTGAATGTTTTTCAGTCTCTTTCAGACTCTCTCGGGTAAGGTACTATAAATTGTTCTGTTTTACTTTTACGTGCATGCTAGAAAGAAACACATCATGAACTTACCTCGTCATATCTCTAGGCACTGGAGAAGCTAAAACGATAATTCAACAAGGTTGAGTCTGCATTTGAGGCACGCAAGAAACCTTCAGAAGATATTGGGCCTCGAATCGTTGGAGAAACACTTGTCATAGAGTGAATGCTATTAATGAAGTATGATTTTATATTATGCATTGTGGAGGTGCAAAAAATATGCTGATTTTAGATTATGCAGGGCAGGTGCAAAAATAACAATTTCTATTTTTTTCTGCAAAGTATTCAGATTTCCCACGGTTGAGAACAGTAGCAAAATTCAATTTTTATTTTTTGAAAAATTCAAGATTTGCCACGGTTGAAAACAGTAGCTAATTTGAAATTAAATTAATTTTGATATTTTTGTTTTCAAAAAAAAAAGATTTGCCACGGACCCGGACCGTGGGGATAATGAACATCTGCCACTGTTAATACCTGTGGCTAGGCCCATGGATAAAAACCGTGGCTAAGTATAACTATTCGCCACGGACCTGGACCGTGGCAAAAAAATTAGCTACCCCCTGAACACCCACAGTCTTGCCACGGTCAGAAACAGTGGCTAATTCGGTTTTGCCACCGTTCTGGTCCGTGGCAAATCTGATGTATTCTTGTAGTGTCTGGAGGAGTATGGGAGAGATCATGGATGCCGTTGAGGACATCCAGTGTTGTTTGGATGAAGGCCAGGTGCAGCCTTGCCGACGACGTGGTTGAGATTTTGTTTATTTAGCCATTGTACTTTTATTTGTTTTATTTTATTTTTATCTTTGCACTTTCGTATTTAAATTTCAGTCCTCGTACTTTAATTCCAAATATTAATAAAATGGTTGAAATTTTAAATTTTTGCAAACTTGTGTCCTTTTTTGAAATTTTTAGCCATTCTTGGGCTTCATTGCAAAAATCTAGACTTGTGGAGTAATTTTCAATATTTTCTGGTCCTAGGGACCTAAGTCCAAATATTTTTTTTAAAAAAGGATAAGGGTTTGATTTCTGGAAACCCTAAGGTTTTAGGCAATTTTTGGTGTCCTATTGGGCTCAAACTCTTTATTCTTGCCTATAAATACCAAACCTAAGTTACGAGATCGTCACTTTTAAATCAGAAATTTTTTTTATTTTCTGGAACTCGCTCAATCTCGAGTCGAGTTCCTTATAGGCTTAACCAAACTCGACTCGAGTTCGGACCTGGCAGCAGTTTTCTGTAGTGTTTTTGTGCTATTTTTTCTCGGTTTTCACGCTGGTTTTTGGTAGTTCTTTTTTTCTTTTGCAATGGCTAATGTTCAGAATGGGTTGTGGATGCCTAATGGCATGGATATTATCCTCGAGATGGATTTTTGGGGAATTATGAGTAGTCCTTTTGGAGCTTCTTTTCGGGATGGGATTTTTGACAAAGGTTGGGAAGGTTTTCTTTATGATTCTACTGTTGTGGATTCCCCTTCTATGGTAAGAGACTTTATACCTTATATTACCCTTTGCCGAAGCTATTCCCTTTGATTGTTTCCAAGTTCTTATGCATGGATTCCCGGTGGTTTTTAATTCGTTTGCCATCACTCGGGCCTTGGGTATTCCTCTTCAATTGCGCCCTATCTTGCCCCATCCTAATTATTTCGGTGCCAATGAAGTTGATATTTTGGATAATTACCTTGATCACTTTGGACTTTGCACTTTTTTCGTATATCCTGAGAATTATGCTAATGTTGCACCTACTACTTGCCTTCCAGCTAATTTGGCTACTGCTGCTTTATGGGTTATGCGGAATCTATTGGGTGTTGAAAGGTTGGTTTATGTCAATGTTGTTACCATGCATGCAGTCTATGGTATTGTTAATAATTTTTATGCTCTTGACATAGCCTCCTGGGTTTTGGATGGTATTCGGATTGTTTTCCAATTTGGTCAGCTTGTTTTCCCTACTGCCATATGTAAGATTATCCTTCATACCTATCCTGATTGGAGGAACAGGTACAATGATTGGACTCACCTTATACCTATGGATCCAACTCATCGTTTTATTAGGAGAAGTCACAGATTCACTTGGCACCTGGTTCTGAGTATGTGGTTTTTCCTAAATTGCTTAGAGATGATGAGTTTATGAATGAAGGTGAGGCTCCTTGGCATGTGATTAAAGAGGCATTGGTTAATTGGTGTGATAGGTTAGATGGTTTTCCTATAAGACAAGTTTGAGACCAATTGTGTAAAGTAGGATTTCCCTTTTTCTGTTGATTCAGTCCTTTATTTCATTTGTGTCATAGTATGGAATTCCTTGTAATCTCTATGTATGTGGAGATAATTTTGTTTGGCAGGAATTTATAAAGCGGTTTGAATTTTTAAGTACATTCATGGTAATATCTTTCTTTCTCTCTTTCTTATGCTTAGTATGAGCGTTGAAGACAATGCAATTTCTTTGTTTGGGGGTGGGGAAGTATTACGATCCTTTTTGCAAATGATTTTCAAATTAATTTCTTTATCCATAATTGTGTAAAAATTCAAAATTTTGAAAAATCTAAAAATCTTTGTTACAAAGACTTTTCCAAAAATTAGGATAAGTACACCATCAATGATGAATATAATGGTTGAATTCTTTCTTTTTCAAGTTTAAGGACATTTATTGCTTCACCAAGTAGTTGAGTCTTATACTACATTTGCATGAGCATAAGCATGGCATTCACCTACATTTATTACAGATTACATGTGCAAATGCAACTACACCTTGAGAAACTTGAGGAATAGTGTAGAGACTTAACCCATGGAGCTTTTGAGACCCGTCCTTTTCTTGGACATTAATACGTACATCTGGAGTCAAAAGACTCAACTTCTCAGTTTTGTCTGTTTTTAGTCTCATATTCATTTTTATAGTTAGCCTTGAGATGACATCAAGTGGGTGTAATATAAACTTCGGTCTTGTAGCTTATTAAAGATATGATCACTATATCAATACTTAGAAATGATACAAAGACATTTAGTTAAACCCTGTTTACCTTCGTCTACCCTAATGATTGTTATATCCCTTACGTTGACCATTCCGAGCCTTTCTTGTTACTTAGCCTTTTCTTTAGCCCATTATCCTTACCCAACTCCATTGTGGGAGTAAATACCTTTAGAATGTTTAGGTCATTTTACCCATTGTTTTGGGAACATGAGGATGATTGTTTACGTGGTTACAAGAAGAAAGGAGAAATACATAGAAATCTCCAAACTAGTGAGATAAACCAAATAATGAAAACCAAAAAGTTTGAAGAATTTTTAGAAAAGCCAGAATTTTCCCAAACCATTTCAAATCCAAAAGAAAGGAAGATTCCCAAATATTGGCTAGAGCTTCATTGAAATTTTCCCAAAGAAGATGAGAAACACTTCTTCCCAAAAGAAAATTTACAAAAATTTCTCCAAGTGCTGTTATTACAAATCACAAGTATTGAAGGCCCGAATGTTCCAAAAATATTTCGCAAAAGCCTTTTCCATTTCTTGCCCTGTCCTAAGCCAAGTTACAACCCATTACTGTCTTTTGTAGATCTAAGCTGATATGGTAGGACGTGGTGAGTAAGTGAGAAGGTGCTAAGGTGAAAAACCCGACATCGCAAGCAAGGCTAATTTTTCCACTTTTTGAGACTAAGTTCATTCCATTACACCAGTCCATTCTTATTGATATATGTGAAATGATTGTCCATCTTTTTTCCTCACATAGAGGTAAAATGATAAACACCATCTCTGAGTGATTTTTATTTCTGAGTGTATGTCTGCGAGGCAAAAGTCAAAACGACCTTTCCAAGGGTAACTTAACACCCGTGGTAGTATGGGTACATGTCTGTCTTCAATGCATTTGAGACCGTTATGCTTGGTTTATATTTCATATCTTATTCATGCATTGGTAGTATACTATCTCATATGAACGGTTTTGCAATACTTATCCTTATCTTTGATATAACCATTTCTAAGGTAAATGGTAGAATATCTTGTTCTTTGGATTAGTCATTGTAGTAAGTTTGTGGATATCTTCTCTGGAAAACCCTCAGTAGACTATAACTCCTCCACTTGAAAAATCCTTGTGGTTGAAAGCCTTGATGCATATGGTTAATGCAATCACCTTAGTTTTACTTCTCTTTTGAGTCTTTAATTCTTTTCTTCTCACCTTTGTTTGAGGACAAGCAAAGTGTTGTTTGGGCGTATTTGATAAGTCCTCAAAACTGTATATTTATCCCCCGAATAACACCTTGTTTGTTTAGCACTTAGTTTATATTATTGTGTTATATCTATTGATTAATGTTTTCTTGTCTATTGTGTAGGTTTCATGAGCCGAAATGTGAATATTGTGTTAAAGCCCGCGAAAAGTCAAGAAAAGCAACCAAAAAGGTGTTATTTGCACTAAGGGTGAAGAATTGATATTTGCACCCACAGATCGGCTAAGGGCATCCCACGGTCAGTCCAGTTGACTTGACTTTATGTCAAAGTAGGGCAGTCCGAATCTCAGCCCAAACCGGGTCCTATTGAAGCCCACAAGTCAGAATTTCTATTTAGGGTTTATTTTAAGTACAAACTTAAAAAGGCTCTACAAGGAGATCCAAAAGTCTGGTTTGGGCCATGAGCTATCAAATTGAAGGTCTTGGTCCAAGCTACAACTTAAGCCCAAGAGAATCAGGTTTTGGTGAAGACCTAATGCCTCTAGAACACCAACAACAGCAGCCACAAATTTGACCTAATTTGGAAGTCTTTGCATGCAAGTATTCTACTTTGTATTTTCTATATAAGAAAAGTAGTAGCTAAGGTTTAGGTATCTTTTAGATCATCTTTGATTTACTCTTAGAAGAGATAAAAGTGATTATTTTGTGAGAGAGAAAGTTCATCATCTTCTTCTTCTTCTTGTATCAACTCAATTATCAATATCAAATCCATTAATTGTTATAGATTGAACATGAAGGAACCAATCGAAGACATTCCAGACCACTTGAATTCCGAAGTAGACAGGATCGATGCCGAACTGCAGTCCAACAACGGCCACGACTGGAGGACGCCATACATCAACTTCCTCATCCACCATCTACTCCCCGAAGATCCAAAGCTATCAGCCAAAATTAGGAAGGATGCGTGAAAGTTCACTGTTATCCTACATCGGGAGTCACACAGGCTATACATGAAGAGCCACAGCTCTGGGATCTTGTTCAGGTGCCTCACTCCAGGACAAGGCATGATCATACTAAAGGAAATCCATGTTGGGATCTCCGACAACCATTCCGGGAGAAGAAAACTGGCACAGAAGACAATGATCCAAGCATACTGGTGGCCGCACATGATGATAGACGCCAAGAAGTTCACCCAGGCATGGCTCCCTTGTCAAAAGCATGCCCCGGTCGGTCATGCCCCGGTAAATGAACTTCACCCCATCCTGAGCGCATGGCTTTTCGCCAAGTGGGGGCTAGATATTGTGGGACCACTCCCAAAAGCTCCACACTCAGTCTGGTTCCTACTTGTCGCTACAGATTATTTCACCAAATGGGTTAAAATCGTAGCATTAGTACAGGTATGCGCCTCTGATGTCAGAAGATTTCTAAGGAAAGATATAATGGAAAACAGTTCGACTGCGATAATATATGGCTATTCTGCAACGATCTTTAGGGATCAAACACAACTTCTCGGCTCCGTACTACCCTTAGAGAAACGGGCAAGCAGAAGCATCTAACCGGGTCATATTGGATACACTCAAGAAGCGGCTGGATAAAGCGAAAGGCAACTGGGTAATGCAACTCCCGGGGGTCCTATGGGCATACGGACCACTCCAAGAAGGTCCACCGGTATGACACCCTTTCAACTTACCTTTGGAGCAGAAGCGGTAATGCCAACAGAACTGCTAGCCCCGACGACTCGTACTGATGCGGTCCTTACCGGGGAGAATGAAGGGATCCTAGGAAGAGAAAAAGCCGTTCTTGACGACAAGAGAGAACAAGCCATACAACACCTCCTCCAGTACCAGGAAACTATCAAGAGAGGATACGACAAGCGAGTCGTAGAGAGGAAGTTCAATCCATGCGATTGGGTCATGAGGAAAGTCAAAGTTATGATTGAAGATACAACAGCCGGCAAGCTAGGCGAAAACTGGGAAAGGCCCTACATCATAGACAGACATGCTGCAAAGGGCTCATACTTCCTCAGAACTCTGACCGGCGACCTCTTTTTCAGACCATGGAACGCTTTCCACCTCAAGAAATTCTACAAGTAATGTACTCCATTTGATGATTTCAATAAAAAAATTTCCAAGCAAGAATTCGAGACCTTTGTATTGCTTACTGCTGAAAATCCTAGTGCAAGATTATGTCTCCACTAAGGTCCATGATAACCGGACCTAGCTTCCGATCCTGGCTAAGTCCTAAATGCAGAGTTATGCTCCTTTTAGGCCCAAGGCGCCCGGACCTAGCTTCCGATCTTGAAAATCAAGGATGACAAGGATCAAAAGCCCATCCAACCCAGGATGCCCGGACCTAGCTTCCGATCCTGGCTAAGTCTGAAATGCAGAGTTTTGCGCCTTTTAGGCCCAAGGCGCCCGGACCTAGCTCCCGGTCTTGGAAATCAAGGATGACAGGGATCAAAAACCCCATCGAACCCAGGGCGCCCGGACCTAGCTTCCGATCTTGAAAATCAAGGATGACAGGGATCAAAAGCCCATCCAACCCAGGATGCCCGGACCTAGCTTCCGATCTTGTCTAAGTCCTAAATGCGGAGTCATGATCCTTTTAGGCCCAAGACGCCCGGACCTAGCTTCTGGTCTTGGAAACCAGTTTTAAGAGCGAGGTTATCCACTCTTAAAAAACTAGGGTTGCTAGACAAGCTAGTCTGTCCCCCGGGTCAAATCTTGCAAGGCACGGTCAAATCCCCATTGAGCATCAAACCATGGATCTCCATGAAGTCAGCAAGAAAAAAACACTGTTATTGTCCCAAGGAAAATCCCTTAAAACGATAAGGGGGCGAGGGAGATAGACAGTTGTAATAAATGTTGGAATCAGAGTAAAGATATCTAACAAGATGTTTTTGCACAACTTATTTCTTTTTCAGAAAAAAAGATACACAAGTGGGACTCCCCCGGCAATGGGGACATGAGTCTATTACAAAAATCTGACCGAGCTAAGGTTGAGAAGAAGGATCGGAGCCGTCACCACCCTTCTTCGCCTTTTCCTTCTCCAGTTGGTCAAGTACCTGCTGGTAGGCAGCCTTCGCCAGCCGAAGCTCTTTGATGGCACGGTCGTACGCCACTTCCTTAAGGGAGAGGCACCGGTCCAACTCCAGTTTCTCCCAAGTCAACTTCCCATAAGTGGCCTCTAGTTCTGCCAACGAAGCCTTGGCATCCTCCTCTCTCTGAAGAGCTGTGGTCAGGGTAAAGTCCAGGTTATAGTGATCAGCTGCCATGAACCGCCTGTCCTCCTCCAAAGCCCATCGGTCACTGTTCGCCGCCGTCAGATCCTTCTCGAGCTAACAATTCTCAGCTCAAAGGCGCTCTAGATCCTCCAAGGCAGAAGGCCGGGGTTTGACACTCAGCTTAAATACCCGAGCCATGGCAGCTTGCATCTGACAGGCAAGAAGAGCAGAAGTCAGAAGCAGATATACAGACATCTACAAGGCTAAAGTCAAAACTCAAGACAGAAAATCATACCGTAACGAGGTTCTGAGCCGCTACCCCCATCTTTCGGTCGCGAGAGAGACAGCTGTAGTATCCTGGTCTTCTGGAAACAGATTCTCGAAGATATAGTCGAAGGCGGTGTGGATGTTCATGATGCCGAAGTCCCCAATCGACATTGGTTCCTCATTCAGAAATGCATAATGAATGGAGAACGCCGGCAGTGGAAACTCCGGAGTAGCCTCGGGCTGATACTCACCCGGTTCAGGGCCCATTTGCACAGTTAGGGCAGTGGGCAGATCAGTGTATGGAACCTGGTTACCCCACCCGTAAACTGGAGCTTCATCCTCAGTAGTGTCCGGCACAGTGAACTCCACCTCAGTCCGGACATCTTTGACAGCCAGAGCATCTTCGACAGGGACATGGGAACCACTACCAATCCGGGTAGTCCCCGTCACCGGTCCCCTCAGTGCCCGAGGAATGGGATCCTCCCTTCTCAAGCACACAACCTCCCCTTTGGCCAGCAGGGGAGGCAAAACCAGCTCTCTTCGAGCCCCTAGCAGACTCATCTACAACAGCCTTGCCCCTTGGATCAACCGGGACAGGGGACTAGACAGAAACAGCTTCAACAGTATGAGGCTGGGAAGGTCTTACCTCTACCGGGGCCTCGTCCGGTGGACCCCCAAGATCACAGCTGGTTCACCTCCTCCTATGGAGTCTTTTGTAAAATATCAGAACTGATATTTCTTTATCTAACCAATATGTGCTTGGTCACGAGTGTCCAAATTCTGTCTTCATCACATATTTTGTATCTGTGTGTACATTACACACCAAGATGAAATGTATATGTAACTCTTAGGATCGTATATTGGAAGATCTACATTTAGAGATCATAACTATCATCACATAATATACCTGGACATGCGGTTTTGACTCCATGAACTCAGGTAGTTCAACTGTAAAGATGCTTCCGCAGATATAACTTGCATAATGCTGGGCTGTTATCCCTTCAGTTTGAATCCCCTTTGACCAGGATGACTACCACTTGGCATCCTCTGATATGCCCTAGTTCAACCTGGGTCTTCCTTTATCTTCTCCATCGGGCAAGAACAGTGGGTTCTGTAGCCTGGAATGTTACTGGACTTATCCAGTTGGTTGGGACTTGGATCAGACCAAGTCTGAAATCAAAGACTTGGGTTTGACTGCTCGGACCGGAGGTCCAATCTGCATTGCATACACCCTGGCCAGGTCCTCTGGGCTTCTATGATAAGCCTTTGGATGAGCCCCTGTCGCTACTGGACTTTACTGGGCCGGACCTGGCTTACTTGATTGAGGTGGACCTGGTTGATGTATGGGAGCCCACGGTTCAACTTCTTATACAGTAACCGGGGCTCCACCCACTGATCGTGGACCATCCGGTGGGTCAAGGTCCACAGAGCGTTTGTGGACTCCTTGAGACCGGGTTGGGCCCTACCCGATAGCCCAAGCCTGGTTGGCTAATGCTCAGATGCTCCCGGTTTAGCTTCTTATACAACCACCGATGACACCTCTGGGGTATTTTATCTACGGTGCGCACATCGCCCCCCTATTTGTCAAGTAGTAGAAATTATGCTTAGGAAAGATCTTCGAAATATCTTCCCTGACTGTTGAGATTCGAAGGATTCCTTCCTTGATACGTCTCTTTGATGACGATTCCGCATCCCTTGGACGAAGGACTAGGGTTTGCCTCTTTCTCCTATAAATAGCAAGCCGGAGGTGTAGAAGGATATCCACTTTCTTTCCTCCGGGGTCTCTGTTGCTGCTTCTACTGAAGAATGGCTGACGACCGGGCTGCCAACTTTGCTCACCGTGCATTCAACCTCAAAGAGGAACATGCGTTCAACCAGGTGTCGGCTCAAGAAAAGAAGCTGGAGAAGGTCGTTCAATTGGAGCATGACATGAAGCTGTCTCTCAGAAAGCGAGACGACATTATTGCATCCCTACGCCGGGATCTCTGGCTTTCCGAAGATTCGCTTAAACAGGCCGAAGATCAGATTCAGGAACTGAAAGAGAAGGTCTGGATCCTTGGCAATGTTGCGGCTAGGGGTGTTAGCTGGGATCAAGCCACTACTTCCCCCCTACCGCCTCGCGGGATGATTTGGCAGACTAGTTTATGTCGCACCATTGTTGAGGAGCGGTGCCCTCTTCTTTGATTTTTATTCGTCAATAAAATTCTTTTCCCCATGATCAATGCTTCTTCTTGTCTTGTCTTGTCTCGAATTTGGCAGGTTGAATGTCGGTCCATGGGGGACCATTGCTTCTCGGGAAGCAATTGGGTTGAGGCTCGGCCTTGTTAACCTTTGTGGAGTTATTGAAGCTATATAAGGAGGAGCTTACTCTTGCTGAGTTATCTCTCTTTTTTTCTTTTTTTTTTTCTTGCACATCTTCCATGGCGGCTAGACATTCAGACTCCAGTTCAGTTGGTGACAATCAGAAGTAGTACTGGGCGCATCTCCTTAGCCGCGTGAGCAGCTTGAAGGCGCAAGTGATCGAACTTGTGGAAGATCAACGCAGGTGGGAGGAGTGCCCTGAGGGCCGTATCCAAGAGAAAGATGAGGAGATTCGGTGCCTTACGGAAAGGCTGAAATTTGCTTCCGCTGAGCTCGCTCGGATGGGGGGCAAGATTGATGTTGTCGTGGTCTCTTCATGGAAGGAAGGGTATGCCGACGCCAAGGCTAAGTACCATCTCCCTAACTCACCGGAGGGGTCTAGTCCGGATCCCTCGTCTCCCCCTATGATGTAAACTAGTTCCGGTCGCACTATGTAGGGGATTCGGTGCGCCCCGTATCATGTTGTCTTGTAATAAAATAACTTTTCTTTTACCAATGTTTTGACCTCTGGTAGATAAGTCCGGTTATCTTTCCGTCGTGATAAGTTTAAAAATCATGTGTTGGTCAACCAACCTTTGACTGTGATGACATGGACCAGAGGTCCACATGTCGCTGACCTGGACCATACAGATCCCACCTGTAAATGCTGAGTGGATCTCAACTGATTGTATGATATGGGACCCTGCTGACGTGGGTCTCAGATGACTGTGTGGTGTGGGTCCACCTGACTGTGTTAAGTGGGTCCCTCTTCGTCTTCTTTGAATCTTCTTTTGTTCGCGGGAAGATGTACATGTATATGATGCTAGCTCTGTTTGTAAGGCAAACCCTCCCTTGGGTCGTCGGAGGAGACCACATATTTTTTATGGGTCCTTTGACTCCTCCGGTGACCAAAGCCTGATGTCAAGGGACAGTGGACTTCTGCTTCCCCGTGGGTTTGGTGAATCGGCTACTGAAGGATTCTATCCTACCCCGGTGTAGGTACATTCTGAGGTAGACAACCTAACCCAGCCAGAGATGGTGGAAGGTGTGTCCGAGGAGTCTGTGGTTGCCTCCGGCAATTTGGGTGTCAAGTTAGTGAGAAAATTGTATTTTCTGTAACAAGTAAAATGCAGAAGGGAGTGAAGTGTAGGCTGTACCTAGTTGGGCTTACTGATGAGGGTGAAAAATATTGTATTCTGGTCACCATGGAACTCTTGGATTTATATGGTTTTTTTTTTATTGATGAATGAGGTTGAATGACAAATTGGAACATATTGTGATAGTCTTGAACATTGACAGGCCAAAAGAGATCATGGATTACTACAATACAAATTACCTTTCTTTTTTGTCAGATTTTCGTGACTATGAAATAGCTTTTCTGTTTTGTATTTTCCGTTTGTTCCCATTGGGTTTGTATGAGCTCCAAAAAATTAATGTATGGTTTTTTTTTGCATGGGCTAGTTTATATTATCTTTCACGTAATTATTACATTGATTGATATCTAAAGTGTGATGCAAAGAGTGGTGAGGTCTTCGTAGATGATTTAGTGATGAGGTCTTCACAAATCACACTACACAGATGGTTAGTTTTGTTAATAATATCTTAGTCCACTATCAGATGAGTTAAAGAGCAAGATCAATCCAAAGTTGGACAATTAGAACTTTAGTGAGCCTCATAAGACAAGTAAGCGAATTAAAGGGTGTGCCAGGTCTATTTCAGTGTCTCTATCCATACATGTGGTTGGTTCATGTCCAACACTTTGTTTGTCCAACTCTAGAACCTGGATTCAAACACCCCCGCTCCTCTTAACAGCTATCATTGCAATTGGGCTTCACATTACTGTATTCAAATTCAAAACCAATTCTTCAGAATTAATTAAAAAACAAGAAAAAGAAAATTCATTCTGAGAAGAAGAACTAGAAAACTATGATAATGTCATGATTATTATTATTATTGGTCCAACCCCCTCCCACAAAATCATATTGATTCTCTTTCCATTTACATAGTCACACACTGACACACCCTCCTCAATAAAGAACATGTCAGGTAAATTATATAAAAATTAATCACCACCAACAACATTATTCTCATTCCAACAAATTTTTAACTAACCTAAACTCTAAACTTTGTAATTGTTCTGACAAAATAACTAAATAAATATTTTCTCTTCAATATCTATATTTGTTTTTTGGGTAAAACCTCATATCAACAAAATATTATTTAATATTAAAACTTTGCTTTATATTGGAAAAGATGCCAAGCTCCACATCTTCCAATCTGAAAAAGCTAGAAAGAGAGTAGGCCATCAAAGAGTAGAAGGAGAGAAAGAAAATCCTCCAACTTGAAAAAAAACCAAAAACACCTCAAGAAACTAACAGCAAACCCATCATTCTTCACATAAATTTGACTAAACCCATTTCTCAAAAATCACCAACATACTCAAAATCCCACTAATATTTTGTTATGATTTGATCAAAAATATCTTCAAATGAGTTTAATCAACAACCCCTTTTCTTTAATCTGTCTAACTTTTCTTCTTCTCTTAAGTAGTTTTGGGTTTTTCCCAGCTTGTAAAAGTGCTTCAGACAACACCAACTTAGTCTACAAAGGATGTGCAAATCAAACATTTTCAGACCCAGCTTATACACAAACCCTAAGTGCTTTGTTTGATTCACTCATATCTCAATCTACTAAGACTAAGTATTTTAAAACTACTTCTGGTGTTGGTCAAACATCTATTACTGGTCTATTTGAATGTAGAGGAGATCTGAGTCAAAATGATTGTGCAAAGTGTGTAAGCAAAATCCCTGAAATGGCTACTCAGTTATGTGGAAATACTGTTGCAGGAAGAATTCAATTGATGGGGTGTTATGGATTGTATGAGGTCTCTGGATTTCCTCAAGTTTCTGGGTATCAAATGCTTTTTAAAACATGTAGTGGGTCACAAGCTGCTGGAAGTGGATTTGAAGAGAGAAGAGATACAGCATTTTCAACTATGGAAAATGGGATTTTGAGTAGTAATAATGGTGGGTTTTCTGCAATAAGTTATCAATCTCTCTATGTTTTGGGTCAATGTGAAGGGACTTTGAGTTCAGGAGATTGTGCAAATTGTGTGAAATCTGCTGTACAACAAGCTCAGGTTGAATGTGGAAGTTCTATATCTGGCCAGGTTTATCTTCACAAGTGTTATATGAGCTATGCCTACTACCCAAATGGGATTTCCAAAAAATCATTTTCAGGTAAAATTTAAAACACAGAAATGATTAATTTACCATCAATTGGATTTTTTTTAGGGGTAATTTCTCGAATAAGCACAGGTTTATAACATTTCTTCCCAAATCAGCACATTTGACTGCAATCTTCCCCAACAAGCACAATTTCGGTTTGACTTGCTGAATTTTTGTCTTTTAGCATATTTTGTTTCCTATTATACCCTTTAGCATATAATCATTTGTTTTAATAGGTTTTCAATAGGTTTTCAGTAGATGTGACATCTGAGATAATGACATGACAGTAGATTACAACCATTGGATCATGATAATAAGTTACAGCCGTTGGATATAATTTCCTAATTCCTATCCTCCACAAGTGATGTTATTTCCTCTACAATTTGTAATTTTAAACAAGCATCTGCTACAGTAAACAACAGCCACTCAGCGCCACGTGTCATTAACCGTTGGGTTTTAATTGGGCGGGAAAATCGAGCGGGAACAGGTAGAGTAATACTTAACCTAGGGTTTTCACACCGATTCAGAATCCACAACCACCCACTCTCTCTTCTTCTTAAACCGATTCTTCTTCCATTAAACTGCTCATAACTCTTCTAATTTCTTTCCCATCTTCTATTTATACACAATCATCTTCTAATTTTCCATCTTCCATTCTAATTTCTACATAATCATGCCGAAAAAGATTGAAGGCGTTGAAGGCAGCAGAAAATTTAGCATCACTGTGAGATGCTCACCATCTAAGTTTGAAGCCCACTATCTAAATCCAAACGAAAGATTGCCCCCCAATGAGTTAGAATCTTTTCAAAATTCCCCTTTTGGGCAGTTTTTGAGTTTGGAGGGACAAGAAAAAATCGCCATGATCACTTCAGTAGTTACAGAATTGTTTCAAATAGGGTTGGTCGATTGAAGTATTCAATTGGGGGTAGAGTGATTGAGTTCAAAATGACAGATCTTGCTTTGATTTTGGGGCCTTTGAAATTTGGGCATTTACCTGTTGATTTTGTTGTTAGGAAGCAAACTGAATATAGTGCTTTCAGATCGAAATACTTCCAGAATAACCTACACATCAGAGATTCTCATATCCTTGATGCAATTAAGGAAGCAAGAGAAGCCGAAGATGCTCATCCAGATGATGTCAATAGGTTGAACAGGTTGTATTTTCTTGCAATTTTTCTGCTTGCTGACTCATCAAAAACAATTGATGTAAGGTATGTCGATCTTGCTGAAAATTTGGTCGATTTTGATGATTTTCCATGGGGTACTGCTGCATTCAAATTGCTTGAGAGCAATTTAGAAGATGTGTATACAAAAATTGTTGATGGTGTACAAAACTATTGTATCAATGGATGTGTGTTTGCATTCATTATTTGGGCATATTTGCATTCAATGGATGTGTGTTTTCCAAGGATGTTAGGATGGTATGATTTGCCCACTAGGAACAAATCAAGGGACAAACTTTCTGAGAAATTTCACCCCAAGAAAGGATTCATTAATGTGGCCTATCCACTGGATATCACTCTGCAAGAAAGAGCTGCAGCAAATTTACAAGTGGTTGAAGAAGTAAGTCATCTTTATGTTGCTGTATTTTCAATATCCTCTACTTTGTTTTCTTTTTTCCTTTACAGATATATACTTATCCGTTACATTTTAATTCCAGTTTCAGGCTCTTTCACAAGCAGAATATGAAGAGTCTGCTTCTTCTAGGCCAGTTTCTAGATTAGTTCGTCCATCTAAGCACTCATCTGCAACAACAAGTTCTGGAAATTTTATTACACTTGAAAGAAAGGCCCTTGAGGCAATTCTCAAAGGAGTCTTTGAAATGGTATGTTGTTACTACTACTTTGAAATTCTATCTGAAACCATGAATAACTTATCTTCTTTATAGGTTTCTTAATTATTACATTGAATACATATATTCTAAAACCTCTAGTTGATCATTATTAATATGTTTTGGTATATCGTCTACATTGATATTATTTTCCTCTATGTTATACAGTTCTATCCGTTACCTTGTTTCTGTATACTCTTTATAATTTGTTAACATAATATACTCTTTAAACTTTACATGTTGTTGAATTTGAATGAAGTCATATACAAAAACTTTAAACCTTGAAATGTTGAAACCTTGAAACCTCTATAATTTGAATGTTAACATAATATATCCTTTAAATATTTGAATGATGTTTTCTATAATGTTGGGTTTATCCTCTACAATCTTATTGCATTATTTTTGAAGGGTCGTGAGGCAGGGATGGTTTCTGACAAAATCAGTGATGCTGATGTGGCTGTTAAAGGTGTGTTTGTATAGATTGGTAAGGGGGCATCAAAGAAGACAAGTAAAAGTAAGAAGAAGATAAGTTCCCCCTCAAAGCCAACTCTCAAACCCAAATCAGTCAAAAAGACCAATCCTTTGCCAAGTCCTCCAAAAAGGGCAACCAGATCAAGTACTGTATCCCAAGTTTCACCAACAGTTTCAACAAGGAAACAAACAATTCCATCCAAGAAAACCAATGTTTCACCTAAGAAACCCATTGTACCAACCAAGAAAGTTAGTGCTCCCCCCAAACCTATTGGGAGGGTGAAGATACCTCCCAAGCAGAAACCCCCTCAAACCACAACAGTGAGTGATTCCCCACAACCCAAAATTATTGATTATAAGAAGATGGAGGAAGAGCCTATACCAGCACAGACAGCAGTTAGAACCACCAGGAGTAAAAGCTCTTTGTCTTCTAATTATGAGGTAAAAAGAAGGGAACCTCAACCACCAAAATCTGAAGGGGATAAGGGGATAAAGAGGAAAAGATCAGAGGAGGGGGAGAAGGATAACAAGAAGAAGAAGAAGAAAAATTCAAAGAAGGGGGAATCTGAAAAAGTGGAGAAGAGTAAAAAGAAGATGTCCATTGTGGATATGGGGAAGCAGGATGAAGATAAGGCAGCTCCACAGAATGATGAGATAGAAGAGGGTAAAAATACAGTAGGGGGGAGTGATGATGACATGTTACCATTAGACCGACATTTTCCCGTGTATGATTTTAATGTTGAAGAACAAAATGACTAACAGGCTGGAGAGAAACAGATAGAGAAAGAAGAAAAAAAAAGGAAGAGAGCAGAGATGTTGTTTCCTGTTGTAAGGCATCAACCAGAAAGGAAGGTTAAAGGTGATGCCTTTGATCTTAGTTGGAGGAAAGAATTAAGAAAGAGAAGGGAGGCAAAGAAGCTGAAGGAAAAAAAGGCAAGGAAGATACAGTCAGATGATGATGAAGTCCCCAGCAGTAAGAAAGTAAGAAAGTTGTCTTTCTGGAGTGATGATCATTCATCAGATGACCAGGAGTCCATTGCGGATGTATTGAATAACCTGAGAGGTGTACCTGATCCTCTTGCCAAGGCAATGTCAAAACTCCAAGGTCTTTCTGTACTGATGGGAGAGAAAGCTGAAGTGAATGAAGAAGGTAAACCTAATGATTCAAGTACAAAGGATGGCGATCCTTCTGTATCCGCTACAGAAGATACGTTGTCTACTAGAAAGGAGGATCCATCCGCTACACCGACAAAGGTAACAACAGATGAAATCGAAACGGCTACAACTGAGGTTTCATCCGCTACATTGTCTGGTTCGAAGGCTAAAAGCATTGAGGCATCTTCTACAACTGTTGAATCTGCTGATAGTGAAGAAGAAGATGATGATAAGCAGGATGATGATTCTGATGATGATAAAAAAGATGGTGGTAAGGAGGAGGATGATAAGCAGGATGAGGATGAAAAAGATGATGGTAGGGAGGATGATGATAAGAAGAATGATGATGATAAGAATGATGATGATGATGACAATGGTGGATGTGATCATCATACTGATGTGGTGGTTAATAGAGAAGATGTACCTCAACAGTATAGACTTGAAACACCTACTGCATCAGATATTGAGGAGTCATCAGGCAGGAAGAGTGTTCTCATTCTTGGTGTAAGTGAATCTGATGATGATGAGAAGGATACAAAATTTGACCTGCAAGCATTAAGAGTGGCAAAGAGGGAAAGGGAAGCCAAAACTTATCAAAACATGGAGGCTGGTGAACTTTCTTTGGGCCTTAGGTGTAATGCAAGGATGTCAGAGATAATGAAAGAACCATTCTTCAGTAGACAAGTGGAACAGGATGATACAAAACTTTGTCACTACTTTTGGAGTTTGGCTTCTGACCCAAAGTGGAGTAGAGTCCCCATGAGAAGTTATGGTTTTCTGGCTTCATGCTCAGTGAGTGCCTACAACACACTCTACAAAGGTAATTGGCTTAATGATGAGATTATTGACATCTATCTCAGGCTGCTCATTCGTTGGTATGGTACCATGAGGCCACATTTCTTTAGGGATGAAGATCAATATGCTATTGTTTCAAGAGTATATCTACATGTAAGTACCTTGTTCCCTTATTCTACCTAGTAATTATAACTTTCAATTCTGAGCAGTTTGAAGAATTATTTTTCCTTTTTGTAGACCAAAATCAAGTGTGATGTGATCCCTGAATACGACAAACTGATGAAAGATAAGAGTTTTGCCAAAATGAATCCTCAGGAAAGAGTGACATCTGGGCGTTTCCAAATTTCATCAGGCTGTACTTCAATTGTTGATCCATGGGTAGGTCTCAAAAATCAAGTTCACCATGTGAAAGCAAAGGCACTTCTCATCCCATTATAGGTATATTTCATACTTTCCTCCACAACCTCTACATGTCATAAGTTATCCTCTATTTTATTATTTCTATTTGCCACTAGTGATATGTATATATGTGTTATTTGTAGGTGAATGATAACCACTGGATTCTGCTTTCTTTCAATTTTAGTGAGAAAATTGTTAGAATCTATGATTCTTTGGGAATGACAAGGGGTATACCTGAATTGAGAAACATGGAAAAGTTTTTGCCATATGTTGTTTTTGCTGCTGATCCATCACAGGTTCAACTGAAACTGGATATGAAGTGGAAGCGTGAGTATGTCAAGTGTGCTGAACAACCAGATGGTTGTAGCTGTGGATTATTCCTCCTTGCCTTCGTAGAATGCGTGCTTCGAGGAATACCACCTCAGTTCGATGGAGATCCTCTTCAGATGCGCTATCGTATTGCCAGGGACCTAATTGATATAGGGGAACCTCCCTCCTCCAAAAACAAGGGCAAAGTTTAGTTATTTGTTGTTTGTATTGTATGCTATACATTTTATTTGGTTGTTTGAAGACATGTTTATATGGTTGTTTATGAACCCAATGTTTTTTATGTGGTTGTTTATGAATCTATGTTCATGGTTGTGAATGATACATTCTGTTCTTATTTGGTTTATAGGTGAACCTATATTGTTCCTGTTCTTTATGTTTGAATTGTAGAGGATACACAAATATATGGTAGCCGTTAGGTAGTACAAACATAGAGGACAGCACTGCAATGCACAGTAGACAATCTATGCATAAAACCTAACAACCAAATAAGGTAACACTCAAGTGTCACTGATAAAACATACGATAACAATAGTGTTTTCCTGTCAAAAATAGGTTGGATTTGAAGCCCCTACCCTTATATAACATGAAAATCAATACAAAATAAAGTCAACGGATAACAGGCTATAGTAGAGGATATAAACATGTATGTGGAAGATACATTCCCAAAAAAGTACAAAACCCATTTCAGTACTTAGATTGTAGCTGGAACAGGGCTAAGTGGTGGCCCTTCACCAAATAGGGTGTGACTGAAGAGTTGATAGTCATCTATACATTCAAGACAAGTTGATTTGTTATGACCTCTGACTCTGCACATTGAACATCGCCTACTCTGGACAGGGACACCCTCAGCTTTACCTCTCTTCCTGGCTGTTTTAGGACGCCCTGCCTTTGAAGTTTTTAGTGGTGGAAGAATTCTTCTTCTTTGTCTGTCGGTTGGCCATTCTTCCTTCCCTCTTGTGGGTGTCCATTCTTCTCTATAAGTTTCTATGTATGTTTCCTTCAAGTAGTACACCTCAACAAATTTGTATGGATCAAATCCAACTTCCTTTATAGCTGCCATGACATGCTCACATGGTATCCCCATGGTTTGAAACCATTTGCATGTACATGTTCTTTTGTTGAGGTCAACCACACATGACCTTTTAAGCCCTCTAATAGACCAAATACCTGCTGAAGCTCTTTCAAGTGTGCACTTTCTTGCAACTGCGGCATTGTGCACTATTTGCTCTTGACACCATGTTGTGACAGGTGAATTGAACTTCAAAGAATCATTGCGATAATCTCGATAATGCCTAATTACATTATCTCGTATCATTGAAACAATGGTAGTAACTGGCATCATTCTTTCTCCAATGATTATTTTGTTCCAGCTCTCCACATGATTTGTTGTCACAATTCCATATCTGCAAAATCAATGTAAAGGATAGAAACCTTATAGTACCGGATAGGAGTTGTATTGTAGCGTACACGGAAATATGTTAGCAAACTTACCTGGATTTCTCTTGGAAAGCACTTGCCCACTTTTCTAAAGGCCCAACATCCATAAGTTTTTCATGTGCTTTGGAGGATAGGACCCATATTCCTAGCATATTTCCCCAAAATTCTCGTTGGTTGAGGGTTTTTGCGGATTCTTGCACCAAGAACTTGATTTTCTTGTGACCAAACTTGCCACTCATGTGATAGGAACAGTACATATGGACAGCATTTGGCAGAATATTAGGAACACCTTGGATGATGCTTTTGTGTCTATCAGATAACAAAATGAACTGGTGATCTACACCAACCACATGGTCCCTTAATTTGGTAAAAAACCAATCCCAAGAATCATTTTTCTCTTTCATTACAACTGCGAAAGCGAGGGGGAACACATGGTTGTTGCCATCGACTGCAATAGCACTTAGAATTGTTCCAGGGTACCTCCCTTTAAGGAAAGTTCCATCAACAATGACTACAGGACGCAAGTTCTTCTTGTAGACCCTAACTGATATACCATATGTCCAAAAGAAACATTCAAAACGATCACCTGGTCCAGTTAGAATATCAGTCACAGCATCTGGATCAACACTCATGAGCTCATGACTATATGTCTCAAGCAACTGATATGAGTAGCTGTAGCTTCCTCTTATCTGCAACAAAGAATAGATGTGAAAAACTATACTCTACACAGAAAACAATCTAGCCGATACTAGTGCCTATGGTAGCGACTACAGAAACAAAGTAGAAGATGCTATACCTTCATCAGTGCTTTCTCTTTAGCAAACCATGCAACTTTGTATGAAACTGTGGTCTCATAGTCTTCCTTGACCATCTTTACAAGTGCTTTAGGCTTTAAGTTTGGGTTATCCCTTAACTTTCTCATTAATCCTCTAGAAACCCAATCACTATTTGCTTGGGGATTTGTTCCTCCAACTCTAAAATTACCACAAGAGTGGTCATCATTCATTCTACAAATCTTCCAAGTGTTATCCATATTTCGTGTTGCGTAGACTCTCCATGGACAACCATCTGCTTTACATTTCCAAATCAACCTTTTTGTGTTGGTGCTTTGCCTGCGTATATCTTTTCCAGTCTTAATCGCGTAGGTTTGGAGATCCCTTTCAAGATCATCTCGACTTAAATATACTATTCCACATGCAGGTCTAACATAATCATTGTGAGAAGGCTCTGTATGGGGAGCACAACCAACATTTACCCTAGATTTAGCAATGTACGCAGAAAAGATTTTGTCTAATTCACGTTTCACTTCATCGTTATCGCGGTTTTCCGTAACTCTTACATTCTTCTGGAGTGGCACATTGTTGGGAAATGGTACATCTGTATCAGGAGGTACAGTGAGCGGAGCTGGAGGGTTGTCTTGAAGTGCCACGGTGGTAGGAGTTGGAGGGTTGTCTTGTAGCGGCGCAGTGTTATGTTGTGGTTGATTGTTGACGTAATCCCCTACTCGAGCGAAACGATCCTCTAGATTGCACCGTATATCCGCTGCATTAGCATTTCTATCCGTTACCACATTTTCGCTATGCACGGTTTCTTGTGTCGATAGATCACCGAACATTGGGTAGCTGTCATTGTACATTTCGTTCTCAAATTCTTGATCTTGGGTGTCAAGAATTGGTGTTTTCATCTCACCAATGCCTTCAGATGAAGATTGGATGACACCATCATCTTCATTATGAGATGGAGGAGGTGGTGTAGGACCAAACATTGGCTGGCTGTCAGTATACATCTCAGATTCAAACTCATCTTCAAGTCTATCGAATGAATTATAAGAGTAATCACTATTTGAGTCGAACACATCCTCTTATGTATCCCATTGGCCTTCCTCACATCCACCCTCATTGTCATCATCCAGTACTTCTTCTTGGCTTCTCTCTATCTCTGGATCTAATCTTTCTTCTACACTTTCCAATTCATCTGAATCCCCAAAACCATTATCCCTACGCATATCAGATAGAATCCCTGCTATGTCTTCAAGATTATCAAATCTAGCCGATTTTGGTACACATATAGGCGATCCAGTTGCTGTTCTAGCCGATAAGGGAGTCAAGTTCATTGGAGGTTGAGGAATGTAAACATCATCTCTCACTTGAACATTAGGGGGAGGGGTTTCCAATAATAAAGGGTCATTTGAGTGCCCCTTTCCCTTTACAGTCACTTCTGGGTCTTGAGAAGGAGTTTCCAATCTATATTCATCAGGAACATGGAAAGGTTTTGTTGGTGTACAAAAAGAAGAGTAGTCTGGTTTCCTACCCAAGCCTAGATTATTGACAACAGGTTCAGGGAAAATTTTGGTCTTCAAAGATTGACTAGTTTTGGGATTGACAACAGGTTCAGGGAAAAGTTTTCTCTTCAAAGATTGACTAGTTTTGGAATCCCCCTTGGGCAGCTCTCTTGGTATCTCACTCACTTGGCTTGAGGCTTCATTAGTCTCTGACTGTATCATAACTGGTGTTAAATGATCAACCACCCAAATAGAAATCACCATTGCAGCTGAATTTGTAATGTATGCAATCATTGCCATGTAATGATCTTCGCATTCAACCTTAGTTGGATTATTGTTGATTACAGCTCGCAATGACCAAGTTGTTCTTGGTGCCTTACATAAGGATTCAACCAATTCCAAGAAGTCTCCGTAGGATGTCTTGTTATTAGCGATCCTTATTTTTGACTCACCATGTACATATGCAATCTCAACTTCTTCAACTGTAACAACTAATTGCCCACCATATTGGAATATGATATTAAATGTGTTCTCTGCATAACATCAATTAAAATGGGTTTAATATCACATCTCTATAAACGAGTGTACTGAAGGTTTCGGCTACAATATCAGTATTAACGGTTACAGACAGTTTATCGTCTAGAAATTTAAGAATGTATGTCAAAGTGATAATCAGTACCACATGATAAACCCACTTTTAGATCTTCTAATCATTAGATAAAAAACTTCAAAACCCCCCATAAAAACAGAGACAAAGAGCCATACACGGTAGACACTAGTGATTTAAAGCTTGAAAACAACATACTAGAAACCCATAAACCAAATTCTGGGGTTTTCATACCCCCAACCCAAACATCAACTAGAGTTGAAACCCCACCCACAATTGAATGCTTGCATTTAAGCTGGTGGGTGGGTGTGTGTGAGTGAATACTTTAATGCCACTGAGATTGAAACCTAAAACAGACAACTTTAATACCAATGATTGGTATTGATGCCACTGAAATCAAACCCCCCATTATCATTATAAATGAACAACCTTCAAACCTCAAAACTTACCAGGAATCTGAACGTTCATAACTTGCTTGCCCTTATTGTTTTCTTTTTTTCCCATGATGAATATATTTCCGATGAAAACCCCAACGTCAAAAAAAAAAATCGAAGCTTTACGACAAAGATTGACAAGCCTAGATTATTGACAACAGGTTTAGGGAAAAGTTTTCTCTTCAAAGATTGACTAGTTTTGGAATCCCCCTTGGGCAGCTCTCTTGGTATCTCACTCACTTGGCTTGAGGCTTCATTAGTCTCTGACTGTATCATAACTGGTGTTAAATGATCAACCACCCAAATAGAAATCACCATTGCAGCTGAATTTGTAATGTATGCAATCATTGCCATGTAATGATCTTCGCATTCAACCTTAGTTGGATTATTGTTGATTATAGCTCGCAATGACCAAGTTGTTCTTGGTGCCTTACATAAGGATTCAACCAATTCCAAGAAGTCTCCGTAGGATGTCTTGTTATTAGCGATCCTTATTTTTGACTCACCATGTACATATGCAATCTCAACTTCTTCAACTGTAACAACCAATTGCCCACCATGTTGGAATATGATATTAAATGTGTTCTCTGCATAACATCAATTAAAATGGGTTTAATATCACATCTCTATAAACGAGTGTACTGAATGTTTCGGCTACAATATCAGTTTTAACGGTTACAGATGACAGTTTATCGTCTATAAATTTAAGAATGTATGTCAAAGTGATAATCAGTACCACATGATAAACCCACTTTTAGATCTTCTAATCATTAGATAAAAAACTTCAAAACCCCCCATAAAAACAGAGACAAAGAGCCATACACGGTAGACACTAGTGATTTAAAGCTTGACAACAACATATTAGAAACCCATAAACCAAATTCTATGGTTTTCATACCCCCAACCCAAACATCAACTAGATTTGAAACCCCACCCACAATTGAATGCTTGCATTTAAGCTGGTGGGTGTGTGTGTGTGAGTGAATACTTTAATGCCACTGAGATTGAAACCTAAAACAGACAACTTTAATACCAATGATTGGTATTGATGCCACTGAAATCAAGCCCCCCATTACCATTATAAATGAACAACCTTCAACCTCAAAACTTACCAGGAATCTGAACATTCATAACTTGCTTGCCCTTATTGTTTCCTTTTTTTCCCATGATGAACATATTACCGATGAAAACCCCAACGTCAAAAAAAAAAAATCGAAGCTTTACGACAAAGAGATTGTGATCTGATGAAAAGAGGTTATCTTCTTGTTCATTCTCTGCGATGAACAAAGAAGGTGAAGAAGAAGAAGAACAGAGAAAGTAGTTTTGGTTAACTTCTCTTTTAAGGTAAGACAGTTGTTTTTGTCTTTTCTGGGTGGAGGATAGAGTAGTGTGTTGTGGAGGATTGAGAAGGCTGGTTTCTGTGTTATTTCATCCAACGGTGGTAATCAAAGATGTTTTTTCATCTAACGGCGAGAGTTTAGTTTGCTGAATTGAATGAGGAGAGAGAAAAATCAGACAAACAGCAGATATGATGTGACGGTTTAAAGCTGTCATAAGGGTAGAAATGTCCGAAAGAAAAGTCAAACCGAGAATTGTGCTTGTTGGGGAAGATTGCAGTCAAATGTGCTGATTTGGGAAGAAACGTTATAAACCTGTGCTTATTCGGGAAATTACCCTTTTTTTAGATATCTTATGATTATTATTTTTATTTAATTCTAACAAAAATCTTATTTGTGGGGGGTTTCTCTCAAAATGTGATTAGTATAATTTATTTTACCTTGTATCACTTAATGTATGGCTGTGCTTGTTTGCACGGAAACTCTCAGGAAATCACCGACACGTCATATTTTGCAAAAGAATTTACTTTTCCAAGTGCTTGGTGCCACTTTTAGAATAGTGGGGACCACAGAAAACTTTGTAATAAAAGTAAACCACGTCATCAAAAATTCCTGGTTGAGAAAAACCGGATTAGTAGGGAAACTGTCTCTTCTCTCTCCTTACTCCCTTTCTCTCTCTTCTGCTTCCACAATTTTCTCTTTCATGAGATGGTCCCCTCTCTTTCCTCTCTTTCCACGTGTTTATTTACAATTTTATTCTTTTACTTAACCAAGCACCCATAGAATAATAAATGCAAAGTTTATGTAAAGTAAATTTTAAGTAATTTAATGCTGCTCCCTTTCCCCAAATTTTCCAGGCAAACAAGCACAACCAATATATTAAACTGAATGCAAACTCATGCTATGCTAAGGTGCTGTTTGTTTTTCATTCAGTCGGTCTGAAGACTGAACTTAAGTGGGTGGACCACCGTATTCAGTCTTCAGACTGTTTGATTTTGGTTAACTAGTTCAGTGCTTAACTGAACAATGCATTGGTTTTTCAATTAAGTGGTTCAGCCAAAAACATTGGCAGAATGAATCTCTGAATGACTGAACGAAGCCAAAAAGACCAACTTAACCTCCAATTCAAACCCTTTCATTTCTCTCGCCATTCATCTTCACCTTCTTCTAATCTACTTCTGTTGTTGAAAACCCAACGCTGTGATTTTAAGCTTTTAACCCAACTTTCAATCTTTTTGATTAATGGAGAGAATGAAAATCATGTTATTGTCGAATCAAACACCAATTTGGCAAAGACGTCTCAGGCAAGAGTGTGGCAACAACGAACACCAAATTTGAGGGTTTTTTTACTTATAAAGATACCCATTACTTCCTATTGATTTCTAAAAATTGATTTTTGATTGAAATCATGTTTGGAAGATGTGATTTTTCAGTTTGGTGTTTTTGTTTTGTCAAATTATTGATGGGTTTTTGTTATCTGACTGTTTTGCATAACATAACTATATATGACTGAGTAAAGCTTGCTGCAGTGATTTGGGATTTTAAGATTGGTATAGGATTTAGGTAGATAGAAGTATAGCAATTCATTTTTTCTTGTGTATTAGCTTGCTCATCTTACAGAGAGGGAGGTCAAACATAGATGCAGCCATGTACTGGAATTTGGCTTTCCGCTGGGCGGTCTTGCGAAACTATTTGCGCAAGATTGGAATTTGGGAGAGTGATACTGCTGTCGTTATGCCAGCGACACTTGGTTAGGTATAGAAAAAAAAATTAACCAAGGAAGAAAGGGCACTTGGGAAAAGGTTTCTGACATGAAGGCAAATTGCAGCATTGAGCTTGTTCATGATGAATGTGTCACAGTTCTCAACCATATGGGTAGACTAAATAAGAAGGCGGAAAGAGCTATACTGCATCTCATGGTACTGCATTGCTCGCGAGAACTCAAAGTGATCACTGGAAGAAGAGTTCCCTTACATTTTATCATGATGTTGAAGGCGATTATTAGCTTGCAACAACGTAATAGGTGAACTTGAAAAATGCGGTGTTGTAAACTTGTAATCCCCAATATGTATGTTGACAGCGTATGGTGTTGTAATTTAAGCTTTAAACAATTTATGGGCAAAATAGAAATTTAATAGCCATTCAGCATTTCATGCAACAAACACTATTATATTTCAACACTTAATTCAGCACTTAATTAAGATTGTATTCAGAATCGTATTAAGTTCCATTAATTTGTATTCAGTGCTTAATGAAAGAAAAACAAACGGCACCTAAGTCTAGGAACCCTTTTATATTAGTTTAGTTGAAAACTGTACATCATAATTCCAAACATAGTTAGATTGTATGAGATACTCTACTATATAAAGTTTTGCAAAGTTTTTATTCCTGAAAGTAAAATGCCAAATACAAAACTTGTCTGTGACTCTAGGTCCATGTGCTTTGACTAATAATACATTTGTCCTTGTGTTATTGTTTAATCGCATGCCTGGCTGGCTAATCCTTTGACAGTAGAATATGGTCTAAGAGTCAAACATGATGTAGACTGATAGTTCCTTCAATTCAACACCGCATGAATATTCCTAGATTATCATTAAGTTTAAAGGGAATTTGTTGGACCTGTATATTGGTAGGATTTAATGTTTTTGATTGATGATGGAGACGTCAGACGAGGAAAGAGCATAGTAATTAGTGTTGTGTGTCGACCAGCTTTACTGTGCAATGTATACATGTAACTATGAAAAGTACTTATACCTTACAGTATGGTATTACTGTTTCTGTATATATGGTATTATTGGTTGATGATGATTGTTGATAAGTACAGTAGTGTTATTATTTGATGATAATTAATAATTACAAGGCCGACTTAGCAGAAAGACCATAATGTTTGTATATTACGTGTTTGATTGATTATAGGGACAAAGCAAAATACAGGAAAGACTATAGCTATTGTTGTGGGTGGGGTTGCAGCTGTGGGATTTGCATTCATTTGCCTGATGTGTTTAAGAAATTTGTTGAAAAAACGAGATGGTAAGTATTGAAAGCAGCTTGTAGGAAGTCTCTGTCATCATTCAAAGCTTAATTTCTGATGTTGTTGTTGGGAATTCATTGTTTTATCTTGCAGATTATTAAAAGATAAGAAATGGGCATTCAAGGACCACTTATAATTTTCAAAGCTCTTTTTGTTAAAAACAGGATATGAAGTGTTTTAATGTTGATTGGTTGATTTAGGATTGGTTTAGGAAATTGGTTGGAGGGATTAAGGGAAGAAAAGCAGGTAGACATAGGTTTTTTGACTTAATGTAAAGCTAAGGGAATTTGTCTATAACATCATGAGGACTGTGAAAGAAAGTATAATTGTATTGTCATTTTTGGGGATGATGGGGAAGGATTAAAATTATTGAGAGAAGGGGGAGGAATTACAGGTTTCCTGTCATTGCCATGCAGCTATTTTGTATCTTGTTTTCCTCTCTAGACAAATGACAATGTTCTCTGTAGACACTAGACACTGTTTTTCCATATTCTTCACTGCTTTCTCCTGTTCTCTAGTCAAAATTACCATGCTTTATTCACCTAAAACTAGTATGGTGAATATGCTTCTTTGTAAGTAAGTAATAAGTAGTTGGTCTAGGCTTTGTTTTTTGCAGACAGAAATCTTGCTCAAACTAGTAAGGAATATGTGCTTTACATCAAATGTAAAAGAAGACTATTTTCAAAAGAGAGGTAAAGAGTCCCTTATCCCCACTATCATGATGCTTTGGTTACAGACCACCCCATCAAGATATGTTCATGTGCTATGTGTTATGTGTTAATGTGCATCTCAGATGGGGGTAGTGGTAATGTCCATGAAGGTTTTTATTATCAATCCCATTTCATGTAGTTGATTGATAGTAATGTTTGGTGGATTACCCAAGTTCCTAAAATTTCCAAAGTATTAAAAATAATATCCCAAATTTCCAGCTGGATTGACTTGAATATAGATTTGTGGGTGGTGAATGGTGATGGGTTGGCAAGAATGTGTTTGGTTTTGTTTCTTTATAGGGTTTTAGGCGCCCACATATATGCAAAGTACCAAGTTGAGATTTCCCATTTGGTTTTCATCACTGAGAGATAGAGGTTAATGCGTCCCTTCACATGGCTTTTTGTCTTTGTTGCATGTTATAATGTTATATACTCTTCTTCTTCATCATTTTCTTTTGGCTAAAGTTTATAATTTCAGATGTCTGAAATAAGCAAATCCTTTAGCACTACTTTATTCATCTTTAGAATTATTATGTTTGTACAGATTCTTTTCAATAGTATATTCTATTGATACTGTACTTGGCTATCTTTACAATTTTGATATATTTTGATGTTGTGTTGTTGCTTGCTATCAAGTACTCCTTCCACCCATGTATGTGTGAATAGAAGCATGGGTTGAAGCCTTGAAGGTTTCAATTTGTATCTAAATTATTTAATCACCAAGTTGCATGGCTGGGCAAATTAACACTAAAACCGACAAATCGATCCGAACACAACCGACAAATCGATCCGAACACAATCGAACCGAATATGCTAAAAGGTGTTAGGATGTTTAAGTGTTTGTTTTCGGTTGGTTTTTTTCTAAAACCGAAGTAACATGTTTGGTTTCAGTTTCAAAATTCCTAAACATGTTAAAACCGAACCAAACATGTAGCTCCCATTCAATTATCCAGCCCACTAATAACAAGCCAACACTATATAGTCCAACACTCTGGACTACACTCTAGAGTTCAGCCCACTATTGACGAAATTCTAAGGCATCAACTATGCTCCATTCAAGATAATCAATCTTTATTCTTCAACTTTCATTGGTAAGTTTCAATTTCGTTTTTATCTTTTTTTTTTCTTCTATTTTTGGTTTGAAATGTGTGTACAGTATATAACATGTTTGGTTCGGTCCCAATGTCCCTCTCTTTTGAAAATTTTAATTAACCGGTAGGGGTCCACCAAACCCAACCCCCTTTTCTGGTTTTTTTTTTTTAAAAAAAAAAAATATTTGGTTCGGTTTTTCAGTTAACCGAACAGTTATAAGTGTTTGGTTTGGTTTCGGTTTATATACAAATATTTCGGTTTGATTTAGTTTGGTTTGTTAATTAAATCGGTTCAGTTTCAGTTTTTCATATTAGAAAACCGATACTATGTTGTTTGGCTTCGGTTTTAGTCAAAACCGAACCATACCCAGCCCTACCAAGTTGTAGTGATGGCATGAAACTTTATAACAACATGCACAAAAATTATTGGAAACCATTATGTCAATCCATAATTTGCTCTGCAATCTTCTAAATCATACTTCTATGACAACAGTATTTCCATGAGCCTGATACTAGTTAACCATGATTTCAACTAGAGACTGTAAGCAATAAAATTTTGTCACACATAATGCAAGAGTGCAAGACAAATAATTTGCAGCAGCAAATAAAAGATTAGCGCGAATCAGATAAAGGCAATAACATACTCCGAAAATTAAATAGTCCAGCGTAGTTGTATACCTGCCGAGAATGTAAGAAGAGTGTTTCCTAACAAATAATGCCATATTGCTTTGGTCTGCCTATAAGCCATGAGGACACAAACTCACAGGACAGGTTCATTTACTAAGTAGTCTCAGAGACGAACTTCTCTTCTCCATGACTTCTATCCTTCCAAATGTCCACAATATGGCTCAAATGCTTCTTCATTGTCCATCCTCATTGAATTGAGCGCAGTATTGGATCATGGACGACTGTGTTAAGATTGACAACGCCGTTTTCCTCAGAATTTGCAAACACCTCCAACTTCGCCTGTAGTTCTAGCAATTTTTCCCTGACAAATAAAAATAATGCCTCAGACTTTACACCCATTGCCACAATTTCTTGTGCAAGCTGAGCTAGTTCACAATAACGAACTCGTATGAAGGGTCTTCATCACAATATATAACTTCGTCTCCTCACCCTAAAACCCTTTGTTCTTGCGTATTCATTATAATTCATTGTATCAAATACCATGCCAACTTTTGGACTAGTCTCATTGACATCGACTTCTTCTTTATTCATCTTAACTTGTAAATGTTAAACAAGAAAAACAAACATTAGCTGATAATCATATATTTATAAAGTAAAAACTTTAAATTATCACATTAGCGAATTTGATAACACTAGACCTATTAGACTCGATTAGAAAAAAGAACGTTAATTTCAAACAAATTCACAAAGATGAAAGAATCTTACCTAAACGCCACAGTAATAATGAGTTAAAGAGCAGAAATGAGAATTACTGAGGGGTTTTAGGGTTATATCATTAGTGTCAGGCTTAAGGTTTGGCTGGGTTGGGTCGAGAGGGTAGATATAACCCGGTCTCAGTGACAGTGAGGTACATATCTAACCCAACCTGCTCAAGTAGGTGAGGTTAATCAAGTTTGTTGGCTAATTGATAGAATAAGCCTTTTACCTCTCCCAGCAACCTAACATTTCCCTCCAACAGTTGCATAGTGTGGATAGGCAGGAACTTAAAACAGTGCAGTAAGTAGTATAAGCAAGTTGCGGAATGCTGGAATGGAGATAGATGGAAGCCAAACTTACACAATGTGCATACTGTGATGAAGGGATGTAAATGGTGCGGGTTTTGGTCGGATCACTATATATCCATATTTAGATCCATTTTCTTTTACTTTAACCTGGATCCGGATCCATACCCGAGTCGGATCCATTTTACTTAACCATATCCGAACTATTTATAATATGGGTAGTCCAGATCCGACCCGATTGACCCGAATTTGTTAATTCTTCTATGATTATTCACTCAATAACAAATCCAAAACTTCATTCTTGTTAAATTATCTACAAAACTACAACCATGTTTACTTTCACTTAAGATAATTGACTTTGAAAACATCGGAATGATAAAAAGAAAGTGAAGAAAAATGAAAAATGAAAAATGAGATATTGAATTAAACTTTAATAACTACCATGTTTTCTTCCTCTTTCCTTTCTTTCTTCTTCTTTCTTTTTCAAATTTGTTTTCTTAGATCTATTCTCTATGTTTTGGTTTATGTGAAATGGATAATCCAACTAAGACAAAGTTTTAAAATTTTATCTACATTGATACCCAAAGTTTTTATGGATGTAAGAGGAACCGACCCAAATAGTATAAATTCATATCCGACCCGGATCCGATTCGGGTCTAATATTTTATTACTAGATCCAACCCATTTTTGTATTCGGATCCATTTAAAACACCCAACCCCGATAATATGGATACGGATATAGTTCGAAATCGGGTGTGACCCGCACCATTTACATCCCTATTGTGATGGGTCGAAAGTTTGGAAGCACAATAGTCAATAGCTTATGAGTATTTGTGGCGGCAGAAATTGAGTTGCTATTATTAATCAGACAGTTTATTTACCAGATTGGATCACAAAATTATCTACCAATAAGAACTACACAAACAAAAAAAGTAGAATCCATTTGAGAATCATCTTGATCAAAAGCATTTACACTTTTACAGTGGATGCAAAACTTGCGATAACCATATAAATATGATCGATATAGTACAGGAGGCATGCATAATGTATGTGGATAGAGCAATAGGAAAAGGGGATGAACCAATGAGGGTTAGTCAACCAAAACAAAGCCATTCTTTATGTATTGCAAACATGAAAATGACAAGTTAAGAACATCTTCTACTTCTTGGGATTTGTTTACAAGTGTGTTTAAAACCAAATTCCTTTTGGGCATCATACCATCCACCTCAAAACCTCTGGAAACAACAAGAGATGAATTGCAAAGCCATGGTACTGAAGCAACAAAAGCCAAACCCAAGCCTCCATCACTTTCATTTCCCACCAACACGTCTTTGTATGCTTGGCATACTCGTGAGACATACTTGCCCATGGGTAGAAGCTGCTCGTCTGAAATGAGATCATTTCCATCCGAGTCCATGATATCAGAATCTGCATGAAGGTTCACAACAACAGTGCCGTGATCAGGCTGAAGCTGGCTTCTGAGAGTTTTAAGAAAAGGCCCATTTTGATCCCACAACTTATGAGGGAAGATATCAGCACCATCATAAGCATCAATCAATACTAGGTCATATACTTTGGTCGTCTTTAGGATGAATTCCGCAGCATCTGATTCATAGACGAAGAGTCTCTCGTTAGTGCCTTTCCACAATACTTCATCCATCATTTCAGGATGAGCTACGGCACGTTCACCTGATGAGCTCACCTTTGAAAATGCTGGGAAACCCATTGCTTTGATGGAGGCTGAGATAACAAGGGGATCTATTTCGACAACATCGACAATTGCACCTGAAGAAAGAGCAAGTATTCACTAGTTATCTCCTGACTGACAGATTAACAGCAGTTGAATTCTTTTTAAACTAACAAAAGAGAGATCTACTTAAGCCAGTTGCTAATTATTCGTGTTGGAGCTGATTACTACAAAGAGACATCTCTTGCAAATATATCTGCCCCTTGGCCCTTTACTATTATACTGTATCTCCTCAATGCACTCTCTTTCATAAAGTGACCAACATAATGAATAAATAAAATGCTTAAATACAATAGAGACGAACGAGGCATATATTGAGAAAGTAACACAGGTCTTCCTTACCCTGAATGTTACTAGCCAAAAATAGAGGTAGGCTTCCACCACCGTGACCAATGCACAAAATATTCATAGTTTTTTCTCCATGAACTGCACTCCTAAGATCAAAATTGCAAGATGCTAAAGAAGCCAATCCAACTGAAAGCATGCTTTTTAAATCTGCCAAATGAACTTAAGGGTATCAAAATTTTGAATAGCAACATATTAGCTAGCTTGAAAAACGGTCCCTTAAGCAAACTTATTTCTACAAGAGCAAGACATAAATATGCAAGTATCAAGGAACATCATAACTATGTTCCAAAGTAAACACAGGTAGCAAGGACACTAGCAAAGTTTTGGGAACAAACCATCTAAGAATACCCATGTATTCTTATGTAATTGTGAATATACTCCATGTAGTTTTAGGGAATAAAAATACCCCTTTGCCAAAGGTATCTGGCGAACATTTGCACACAAACTTAAACGTGTTAATTACGATGTTATTTGCAACAAACTTAATAGCATAACGGATATGTTTAATACTACCGACTATCATCCATAAGAAAATGTTTGATGACAATTTCACAAGGTAAGGAAGACTAATATAAGAAATTTGGTGAACTGAAGGTCGGCAGAAAATGTAATAGCATCATGGCGAGCAAGCATATTCCTATCACAGTAAACCTGATGCGGTCATTGGTTCCATGGGTGAGGTTTTGGGAATATGGATAGAGAAAATCATGAGCCTTTGCTTTTGAGAAATTAAGTCTAGCAAGAAAAAGATGAATGCACTCCACAAATCAAGTAGTTTTTCGTTCAGATTAAGATACTTAAAATGAAGTAGAGAAATTTACATGGAACAGCTAGAATATGTGGCTGCTGCATAATGCATACAGAGCTAGGGTCTGATGTCCTGCAAGCAGCCATTATTTTAACTGTACTTTGACGAGTGAAATCATTGAAGCGAAGGACACGCCATTGGTAACCAAGTACCGTAAAATGTCCATTTTGCTCATCCTCTGGATGTATCTTCGCATACCTTTGCTGAAGCCATTTTTCCACTGACGTCCAATGAACTGGTTCCTGAGAAAACAAAAATATTTCACTTATACTTGTCTTAACATATTATTAGAAACAAACTGTCTCTCTAATCTGAGAGGCAGAGGTGAAGACACCAAACAGGAAACTCGACTGGAGTGAGACAGGAAGTGAAATAGTAAATTTTACGCAAACGATCTAGAAGCTACATCGTATGTTTTTTGACGTTAAGGGGCTTCTCTTTTGTAGAGCTCAAGTCAATTTGAATGGCTTTAAGTTTTTAGTCATTTCAGTCATCAAAGCATTGTTAAAATAATATCTGCTTGCAAACTATATATCAAGCAAATTGAGATGTTTAATTCCTTCTTGTTCCGTTCTTGTTATATCCATCAAAAAGCATGCTAAAAACTCCATACTAAAATGAAAGATTTACTTTAAAATTTCAGAACAAGGGTGTTTTATTTTTTACAGTTTACACTCGTCTCCACTATTGTAATTTATCTAAGACATGCCAAATGAAACTACTTTGCTTAAAACAAGCACGCGTAAAACAACAAAATGCAACATTTTTCATGTCTGTAGTAGACTCCATATCGGAATTCAATGTTTAAGTAACTCAGCAACAAGAGTTTCTTATGGTGGTTTAAAATTTCTAAAACTTCCAATTACCACAAAATTAAGTAACTACAGAGGTAAATTGAGCTGGAAAAAAACAATAATCAACTTGAATTAATTATATAATTAACAGATTTACCGGTTTAGAACATGGATGTGAAACAACTGATCATTATCAGATTCTGATCGAAGAACAGTTTGACCATCTGAATCATTATTCTTTCCCCACCATTCAGATGAGTATGACCAGTCACCTTCGTCTTCAATAAGACAACGTTGTGTTTGAGTTGAAAACAAACGACGATTCCATCTTTTAGAGATTATGCTTACTCTTCGCCACATCGCAACAACCCTAATTTCAACTAAACTAAGGTTGTTGTTCAACGAAAGAATTCTAAAACCCTTAAACCCTTTTTCTATTTGATTCAAACTTAACGGCTCCTCTACCTAAACTAATTTTAGAATTTAGTCCTCATTTTCCTCAAATTAGAATATAGTCCTTTAGGCGAAGAGCATCAAAATTGGAATAAATGCATTTGGTTTTTAAAGTTTGTATTGTAGCATCGCATTTACTTGGAAGCCTTCAACAAGCATACAAAAAGGCCAACCAACCAACGAGAAATCTCGAGGAGGGATTTTCAGTTCTCAATTAGGGGCAATTCTGTGTTATAAATTCTTCCTGGAAGGGAGAACGAGAAAGTAAAATGGCCACTTTATCAGCAACAAAAGCACTTTTGTTCACATTCCATATGCCTAACCATGCATTTATCTATGAGCTAGTAAAACTTTGGTAATTTAATCAACACTTACAAGCAAAATATCCTATAGAGTATGTTATGCTTAATTGAATGCTGAAACACTTAAAATAATTTACTGCAGAAACAATCATGTTTAAATTCCCATGTAAAAAGAAACTGAATTGCATTATGTATCTAGAACACAACTTCCTTCCATGTGAGAAACTATAAATAGTGCTAATGTAACAGTTGAATATTCAAACAAATCAAACAATCTGCAGAAAGTAAATAACACACAGAAATTTTTAACGTGGTAAAACCCAATAAGGGAAACGTCCACGGTTGTCCTCTCGACAACAAATAATCCACTAGATGAAAAGAGATGTACAAACCTATCAACTACCTGCAATCACTGCGAGTTGACACTCCTGGTTATCTCTAACACCTTGACTTCACCAGAGCACCTTGATGTACGCACAAGACACTCGACTTCTTGATGAACACACAAGAAGACTCGAAGCCGAACTATGAAACAAGCTTACACCAGAGTTCCTTGATGAACACACAAGGATACTCGACTTCTTGATGAACACACAAGAAGACTCGAAGCTAAATCACTATTCAACAATGAAGAAGAAGATGAATAGGGAAGAAGGAAGAAGAAGATGAATGGGGAAGAAGAAGATGAGTTCAATCACCAAAACAACCTAAACCAAAACCTAAACAAACTCCAAGACTAGAGATGAATTAGACGGCCAAAGAACTAACATGTTCATTGGAGAAGTAAACCTATTTATACCTAGGGTTGGAATACACAGGAAATGGGCCTGATTGGACGAAATCCATATTGGACGTACGTACGTCGAAATAACGTTCGTACGTCTTCACACGATAAACGCTTGCTGCCTTCTTGGACGTACGAACGCCCTAACTAGGTACGTACGTCCTGACCAAAACATGTTTGCTGCCTAACATGACGTACGTACGCCCTAACTAGGTACGTACGTCCTAAACCCAAAACTTACTTTTGACACAAGGACGCGAGGACACAGACTCGGGACGATGTGCGTACAACTTGGTTTTCCTAACAATGAACTCAAGGCGAGATAACCAAGAACACTTTGTCACAAAATTGATGTCAAACCACTTCGTGCCGATTTCAATCTCCCCCTTTGACATTGATTTTGTGACAAAAACCTATGACTCTAACAGCACTTATAAAACGTGCTTACAAACCCAAACCATGGCATTTATAAAACATGCCTACAAAATCACTCAAGGTAGAACACATACCAAGTCACCAATTCTTGTTATCCATCTTGAGCAAGACACTTTAACCATCAGAGACCAAACGGAAGCAACAAGAAATTCTGAAACAATCAAAGAGCCAACGGAAGTTCCTCGAACAACTCCCCCACACTTCATGAGCTCCAAGGTTTAATACTCGAGCTTACCCAAAACTGTACATACACTTTGTGATCATCATCACTTTCACTCCATCATATATATTCACTCCCCCATACATGTAGTATACCTGAAACATGACCCAAAACTGTACAACCTCTAAACATCAACACGTTCACTCCCCCATACGTGTAGCATACCTGAAACATGACCCAAAAATACACTAACAAAGGAAGAAACGAATGTTAGTATTAGAGTCATAAATCTCCCCCATTTTGTCACAAATGAAGCAAGGTAACAAAAGAAAGAAAAAAGAAAAAAAATACCAAACCATAACAAATAAGATTAAAGAAGAAAAGAAAGGGAACAATCATGTTAACAACAAAAAGGATATGCAACGGAAGCCATAACATAAACACTTGTTAACACGATGTCAATACAAAGAATTCTCTCCCTAAACAAAAGCGTCACCTAAATGCAATGCATATGAGAAAGATGCACCTAGAACAAACAAACCAAATAAGGGTATTTGAAACACACAAAGAACCAAGCATACAAGGGTAGAAGAGAGTAAAGAGAAAACCATACCATAAATCTGGAATCCATGACACACAAAACTAAAAGACATGAGAGAGATCTAGGCATATAAATGAAGAAGAAAGAGTACCAACACAGACACAAGAAAGGATATTAGATAAGAACCAAAACGAGATAAGAAGGAGATAGTGAAAAGACACTGAATACTTATATAGGTAACAGAGGGAAGAAAAGAAAACATAACATGAATCCTTGATAGAAACCAAGAGAAACCTATACATAGAAGAAAGAGTCAGGACACCAACAATCAGAACAAATGATTCACTAGAATATCACTTTAAACAACCGACCATAACCACCTGAGATAGATTCCAGAGTAGCAAGATATCTAGAGAAAAAGAACAAACAAACAAAAAGGAAGAAATATCATACCTGATGAAATTGGGAAGGTACAATAATGACCAAGAACCAAATAGTCAAACCTGTGAGAAATGTGCAAGAAAAGAATATGCAAAAAGAGAAAGAAGAAGAGATAAACAATAGTTAGTAGGAGATATGAAAGAGAATAGGGAAACCATGCATATTAGACACATCCAACAATATCCCATGACAAAACTACAGGAATATGAGTATCTGCAGGAAGAGATACGTAAAGTATAAGAAAATCCATTGAGAATCCATGGAGAAATCCAATCTGTACATGTTCCTGAAACAACTCATCCAACCACAAAAAGAGAATTAGAGAATCTTATAAACAAGGAGAAGAAAATATTATCCCAAACACAATGGAATAGAGACATAAAAGGAATAAACCTGTAAGCCCACCCTAGTGAAACCCAAAAATTAGTTCAACATATGCCAAACAAGATAAGCAATCATCAAGCTCATAAAAAAAATGCTTTAATTGAAGAATGAGCAAGGATTATCGATGCCACCAAGTCACAAAACAACAATCCAACTTCAGAGCAATTTCCTGCCAGAACACTAAGACTCCGATGACATGCCATACATTGTCAGAAAGATTAGAGAGTCAATAGAAGAGAATTGCTAACAATAGATGACCAAACTGAGCATATGCATCCCAAAGTAGAACAGTGGTAGCCCAAAACCATTGCATGAGGATTATTGCAGAAGACTACCAAGAACACATCTAATCAAACCTATTGCAGGAAAAAAAAATAGGATCAACCAGGCACAAGAAGCAACAATAAGAGGATAGGCAAGTCTCATAAGCATTTAATCAAACACCAGCTAGCCAACAAGGTAATTCAAGAATATTAACCCAACATAGAAAAGTATGATGAGAACCTATGAGAAAACATGAATCAATATAAATCATGACAACCGAATACACCAATAACATGATTTCATCACCAAAATTTGCTTATGCATACCTTGTAGCCTTCTTAAAACAAATTGAGAACTATTACCTTGAGAAATCACATCAAACACATGTGATCCAATGACAAAAATAGAAAGCATGAAGTGTAAAACCAAATAATACTAACAATCTGACCTTAGTATGTCAATGAAACACCGACTGAAAAGAATTACCAAGGAATAGAACCAAAATAGAGTAAGCCATAAACACTTTCAGCAAGAACATCTACAAGAATCCAAAGGAATGGCGCCTCTACTCCTTTAAGCACGAGGAGGACGTGTGCCCGATGACGAAGCACCCTTGGAACTGGGTGTTTCTTTGGTGGGAGTAGTCCGAGCGCGCTTAGGAGGCATGTCCTGCATAAACACAACATTAACCAAACTAACAAATGTAAGAGAAATGGCGAACCTAGCACAAGAAATGTGAGAATACCCATGTAGACATTTTATCGAACACATGGTGTGCAGAATCATGAAGTGTGCACACGATAACAGCCAAGCAATGAGAATCGCACTAAACTTGTTAGACTAGGATAATGAATAACCAAACACAAACAATAGCAAATAGAGGCTGCACCATATCTAAGAATCAATTTTAACGACAAAACTAACAACCCATATCCAACCATGTGAAGACTAACCTTAAGGACTAACTTTAATAGCAGAAAAACAAACCTAATAACTAACAACACAAACCATAATAAGAAGATAAAAGGAAAATAACCGATGTACCATAGAAGTGAAGAGGAACACATCATGAACTTCCAAAAACAGTAGCCAATCCCAATCCGTACAAAAATAAGAGGCAATATGTTGGGATAAACAAAATATTGAACAATTAAGAGAATTGAAATGCATCATAAACTAAACCTCGGTGTGTAGATGCAATGCAATGCATAAAGGGAGATAAAGTTCACCACTAGAACACACCCTTGAAGACCTAGAATATAGAACCATCAACAAGAGACATACGATTAGTAAGTGAGCATAGAAGAAACAAACTTCAACCCCCTTTGAAACAAACGTTATGAGTAGAAGGCAAACGAATATAAATATATAAATATGATCTTTCAAATGAAAACCAAGACATTAAAAGGCAAAGGAATATAACTTTGTATGCCTTACATAAAAAACAATGAATATGCGCTTGGATTTTTATTTTGCCGCATGTGGTGGAGTTTAGTCTACATCACTCTAATGTCATTCCCGCGTGGGAGGGATTTTTGCCTCCATCTTTTCAAATACACGAGGGTAGGGTGTAGCCTACATCTTTTTGACAAACACAAACTCAAGAAGTGCAATACCATGATAACGTGCAACACAAGAACTAAAATCTCTTGAGTGCATCCGTCAGAGCATGACCCTCACAACCCCAACGGGTTCTTAGCCAACTGATATTGCTTCAAAGACAATCAAATGGCTGGGGATAAAGTGAGTCATTGACCACTAACAAGAGTTGTAATAGGAAGATAAGAATGCTCAATAACACGAACAACAAGATGAACATTAACCAAAACAAAGGAGAGATAGCTCAAGATCACATAAATACTCGAGAGATAGAGAAGTTCTATGAGCTCAAAGAATATGTAAGTGGTTTCCAAAAACTCCCATCATGCAAGCATGCCGTGCACTGTGCAAACAAGCGAGGAAAAATGCATGATACATACCAAAACATACTTAAGAGTTCAGAAAGAGAAAACACCCAAACATATTGCAACTTATTTAAGACAATTGAATTAAACCAATATCTCAGAAAAGATGCATCCAACAACACATACATGGAATAAATAAATAAAACAAAAAAATAGAAGGAATAACCAACAACCCTTTTTTTTTTTATTAACAATGTATTCAGACATGCAACATGATCTGCAAGCTAAACAAACAAAGCATAAAAAGTAGAAACACCAAACAAATAGCCTATGTGGTTAGAGAAATATGCAATTCAAATAACACAAGGCTAGAAACAAACCACATCATCCCAAATATGGGACACCACCAGACCTTTGCAAGTCCAGAAAAACCTTCAACTTATCCTTTCTTACCCATACATGTTTAACACTAGGCGTGTACACCTTGGGAGGTGAAATGATATGAGATTTTCCCTTAACACGCTTTGCAATACATTTGTCCTTAACCAATTCCACCTTAGTCTTAGACTTCTTTTTGTTGGAATACCTGTTTTTCTTAAACCTGTGATGAGAACCATTATAATTCCAAGGTCTAGAAAATGCACAAGAAGGAACATAAGAATCAACAAGATTATAATTATAAGGAACATGAGAATAACATTTAACATGTTGATTAAAATCCCAACAAAAGATATCCAAATGACCATCTCTACCACAATAAGAACAATGAAAAACATTAGACTTACTCAAAGAATTCTTATAAGAAGATGTGGTGGTAGAAGATGAAACATGTATGTCACCATTGTATTTGTGACATGGTGCCTTAACAAAACCTATACCTCCATTATGAGAACAATATGGCTTATCAGTAAAAACAGCCTTACCATTAACCTTAGACTTAAAATTCTTACGAGAAACATGCTGAACATTAGTAGCATTAAGTCTAGTCTCAATAGGTGGGGTAGGCAAAAGGGCAGGCAAACTAGTAGATTTTACAGGAGTAATCACACTAGATGAACTAGTAGAACTATCAATAGGAGAATCAAATCTAGTTTTGTCCAAAACCTGCAATTGGAGTTGAGTAGACGTTAAATCGTTCTTTGTTACCTCATACTCCACCAATAGAGATTTGTATTTCTCATCGACCTCCTGATTGGCCTTCTCTAAAGCTGCAATTCTACATAACAAGTCAAGTTTTTCTTTGTCAAATAATTGAGAAATAGAAATTGTATCATCTGCAGCACAAGAAATCTGTTTTTCAAGAATCTCAATTTTATCCTGCAAAGAACGATTAGCCTTTTCCAAATTTTCAATTTTGGATTCATAAACTTCCCCTTGAAGCATATAGTCCTCTGCACAATGTCTGAGTCGTTGTTCTAGAGAATCAACCTTAGTCTGCAAAACACCATTATCTTCAAAACAAACATTATTAGAAATAGTAGACACATTACAATTAGCTTTATTAAATTTTTCCTGCAAATCAATATTAGCTTTTTGTAATCTTTCACATTCTTTTGCAGAAAGTCTGTAAAGAAGAGCCCAATCACTATTGCTAACAACATACAAATTATCATCCTTTTCAAAATCAGATTTTGGTTTTGTAGATTTAGACGATTTAGCAATAAAATTATTATGACCAGACTCATGAACCATCATTGCACTCATAGAATCGTTAGCGTGAGCCTTGACGCTCCTTAACCAGCCCCCAGCGACTGATACCAATTGAGAAACTACAAATAGTGCTAATGTAACAGTTGAATATTCAAACAAATCAAACAATCTGCAGAAAGTAAATAACACACAGAAATTTTTAACGTGGTAAAACCCAATAAAGGAAACGTCCACGGTTGTCCTCTCGACAACAAATAATCCACTAGATGAAAAGAGATGTACAAACCTATCAACTACCTGCAATCACTGCGAGTTGACACTCCTGGTTATCTCTAACACCTTGACTTCACCAGAGCACCTTGATGTACGCACAAGACACTCGACTTCTTGATGAACACACAAGAAGACTCGAAGCCGAACTATGAAACAAGCTTACACCAGAGTTCCTTGATGAACACACAAGGATACTCGACTTCTTGATGAACACACAAGAAGACTCGAAGCTAAATCACTATTCAACAATGAAGAAGAAGATGAATAGGGAAGAAGGAAGAAGAAGATGAATGGGGAAGAAGAAGATGAGTTCAATCACCAAAACAACCTAAACCAAAACCTAAACAAACTCCAAGACTAGAGATGAATTGGACGGCCAAAGAACTAACCTGTTCATTGGAGAAGTAAACATATTTATACCTAGGGTTGGAATACACAGGAAATGGGCCTGATTGGACGAAATCCATATTGGACGTACGTACGTCGAAATAACGTTCGTACATCTTCACACGATAAACGCTTGCTGCCTGCTTGGACGTACGAACGCCCTAACTAGGTACGTACGTCCTGACCAAAACATGTTTGCTGCCTAACATGACGTACGTACGCCCTAACGAGGTACGTACGTCCTAAACCCAAAACTTACTTTTGACACAAGGACGCGAGGACACAGACTCGGGACGATGTGCGTACAACTTGGTTTTCCTAACAATGAACTCAAGGCGAGATAACCAAGAACACTTTGTCACAAAATTGATGTCAAACCACTTCGTGCCGGTTTCACCATGTAGGGTTAAATCACAACAAAAACACATCAATCTACTACCCTCCATAGCATATAACCCATGCCTATCTTCTAAACTTTGGGAATCACTAAGTTTCTAATAAGTTTACATGTGGCAAAATTGAGGATGATTCATATTGCCAGATCAGTAATAAGTAGTTCCAGTTCCGTAATAAGCCTGAGAAACTGGGGCTGGTTGCTGAGCTGGAACTGGAGCATAAGCAGGAGTAGTTGGTTGCACTTGTGCATAGCTCTGTTGTGCAAAAGGCTGCTGCAAGCATTTTAAAAAGGAAAAAAAGGTTAAGTCCTTCACTGAAGAGAGCCAAAGACCATAACATCTGATTAAGATGAAAGACAATCCTTGCCAATTAGACTCCGACAGACAATTTCCACAACATTCTTACTTGTTTTGTAGATCGACTTCAGATTGATACAAACTTTACAAATATTTTGTTCACTAATTACGTTTGCTTTTTATTCACTATCTAATAACTAAAAAGCTCGAAATCATTGAAAACCCATAGAAAAAATACTACTACCTGAGCAGGATACGATGGAGGATAAGCACCATAAGCAGCAGTTTGAAGAGCTGAATTAGGGACTTGGGGAGGAGTGTATGTACCACTTGCATATAACCACTATAGCCACTGTATCCGACCTGTAAATTAAAACTTGTTTAGCTATTGGAAACGACAAAAAGAATAATATAAGGACTGAATATACAAGACAAGATAATCTCTATTGTTTATGTTGCTCAAAGATGTAATTACCTGTTGAGCATAGCCAGGATACTGCTGTCCCTGTACTTGTGGTGTTTGCATCCATGCTTGAGGTTGTGCCCCATAACCAGCGGCCCACTGATTTTGTGTGTTGGGGTAAGTGCCCATCACTGATTGGGCTGGTGAAGGAACGCTCGTATATGATTTGGGCAATTTTGTCTTGTCTGAAGCTAAGAAATCCTCAGCACTTCGTTTTTTCAACTCTGATATCCTCTTATGGCTTAAAAAGAGCTTCGCATGTCGATCACTAGCCTTCTTAATAGTTTGCACATTCCCAAAAAGGTCCAAAAACTGCACAAACAAAACAAAGAAGAGAAAGAAAAGAGAAGAGTGGGGGGGAAGTTAGACAGATAAACAAAGGTACTATAAAAAAAAAAAATTCGTTTTATATATATAGATGTCATCCCTAGCAAAATGAATAACATACGGGGTCCTCCAAAATTTTCAACAGAGCCATACCTCTAAATATATGCTAGATAAATCTTCTCTGTCAGTAGGGCTTGAGGAGTTGGGGTTATCAGAGTTTGGCGTAATGAATTTTTCAACCAATGAATCCATATAATCAATTCTCTTTGGAACCAATTGAACTGATTCAAGATGAATTAGAGCCTGCAAAAATCAGCAAAGTAAACTATCAAGGCTAACAAAATGCAGAGGAAAATGAATATTACTCGCATAATAATAATAAATTAAAATATGCAAGTAGGGAGGGAAAAAAAACCTCCAAAAAGGGTTTTGACAGTTGCACATGCTCAAGAGCTCCATCTAGACCTTCCCTAGCTTTCTCCACATTGCCGGAAACCTACAGAATGTGTCAAGAAAAGGAAGGTTGAAATCATCATATTCTCCAGTAATAAATAAAGCAATGATTGGCTAACATCACTAGTACTGGATAATGACTTACCAAGTAATGAAATCGTGCATACTGAATGAATAGCATGGGCAAAGTCTGTGATTGCTCTTTTCCCTTTTCAGTGGCGATGGCCTGGTCGTACAAGGAAAATGCTTCTTTCATGTTTCCCTGCAATATAAACACAAAGCTGTGTATTTATGATATGCAACAGCATGCCTTTTCATTAGTAAGCCAGCGGAAGCTTATCAGATAATCTTACCAGCCGATGTTCCATATTTGCATGCTTAATGATGGCTTCCAGAAGACCAGGAAAAATTCCAGAATGCAGAAGTTGATATGCAGCACGAGCTCCTGGAATATCCCAGGTTTGCTCTTTGAATCTTGCAGCAAATAGATGAATTTCTGGCTGTCTCTGTAAACTCATTGACAACAAACAAATTAGAAGATAAACCAAAAAGAATATCCACTGACACCTTTACCCAACACTTACAAATGTCAATGGTTATTCTCTTTCTTTCCTTTATTTCTTTAATGAACCATTGACAATGATCATATATGTTACCAGGCCATATTTGTTACGATTCACTACCAATTTACGGATGAGTTTAAACAAGTACCCGTATTGTGTGTCATACCTTGACAAAGACCTGTGTAGCGCGTGTAAGAGCATTATTTGCAAGATCCATGCTCCCACTGGCCTCCATGCACAATACGTAGCGAACCCAGTATTCTGAATAGTTGGCACAGGCAATTAAACATCTTTCATACAATTTAACAACCTGAAATGGAACACAAAGATATCATGTGTCCAGATTCGATGAGTTCTATGGTAAAAAGAAAAAAAGAAAAAAATAAGCAACAGAAGGAAATGCATAAGGAGTACTCCGCTGGATGAACAGGAAGGCCCCTCAAATACGATGAGGGACCATCCTTGCCTGATAGAAGATGGTTAGGAAGATAAAGATACCTGCATGTATCAGATTGGAATTTCAATTTTTTACCGTACAACACATCGATCATGAACCTAGAACATCCACTCACAAATAAGAGTTTGAAGTACTTAGCCTTATGGTAACCAATGCCCCCGTTTTTAAACTTGCTTCATCCAACGCTTTAGCCAATTAAGCATATAATGCAGCAAATATGGCTTAACTGTAAGTCCATATCCTTTTGAAGCAGTATTGAATGTATAGTTAACAAGAAGAATGACTAAAAGCTATAAACCATGAAAAGATGACTTGATCGACACAGCTCCAGTAATGAACTCTCACATACCTTGTTGAGGTCACCACCTCTCTCAATGAAATCAAGATAGTTATGCCAATTTTCAAGCTCTGAGCCATTGAGAGGGCGTACATGAAAGTAAGGCCTCCTAATAGCTGTTTCAAATCCAATGATCTTAGAATCAAACTCCTTAGCTTTCTTATAAATCTCTTCTCTTGCGGCAACATAGTTCTCTAACTCTTCCACTTCGGTTATTCCACCAGATTTTATGGTGTCAGAATTATCTGCACCATCAGGATGAACCTCACTGTCAACTCCTGTGGCTTCCAACTTAGCAGCTGCCACTACTGCAGTTTCCTCAGCAGTCCGTAGATCTGATAAAGGACGACTTCCAGCTAACTCCTTGAAACTACAGATTAAAATAGATAAAGGGTGTTTAGCATACAAGGGTTGTCTCAATCACACAAGAAGATAAAGAAGAAACTGAGTTTAGATCCTTAGTTGCTCTGTATAAAATAGCAACTATCCAACAAAAAATGCAGCTCAGAGTTCGAATTAGATACAAGGTAAACTATTTTGACATGGGAAAGAAATGCATATACCTGTTGAAGTAGCGGTCAAGTTGTTGGTTAGGATTCTCTAAAATTCGTGTGTAGATCATAGCAAGGTGGCACCATTCCTGAAGTGAGTATTCATACTCTATATACTTATCCCAAAGCGGATATGATAGATAATCTGTTCCAACATAAGCCAGCCCTCGTTCAAAGAGTCTGAGACATCACAACAATAAAAGAACTGTTATAGTAAGGGCAGAGATGTGTAGCAACCATTGGAATGCATTCATGAACAGACGGTTTTGTTTATCGTGTTCAACTAAACAAATTTATTTCACACTAACATCCAATGACACGAGGCACTAATGTACTGCGTTTACCTTCCTGAACAAAACAATACTATGTCGGTGAAATGGAGCAGAGACACAGGCCATCTTAGCCCTTAACTGAACATGATCTCCACCGCAGCAATTTGTTTCGATACACCCGGGCACCCATGATTTCCTCAGTGTCAAAGTTAAACAGAGCAGTAATTCAAGGAGAACTATACGACTACTACACAGGCCTTTGGAGAAAAGTGAAAATGAATGGGAATAAGGAGGCCACTTAATTGCAAATTACATTCCAAAAGAGAATTGAAATTACTACTGATTAACCATAAAACCAAGGGTCTGCACATTAGAAATCAGATTTCTAAAGTACATTCCAAACCTTTCCACCAAATATGTGAAGTATCACTGTTGCAGGCACCGAAATAAGGTTAGAAATCACCACAATGCACCAGATTTTCGTGACAACAAAAAAGGCATGCAAGCAAGAGTTCATCTCTTGGAATAAAATGTCAATGGAATAAGTGAACAGCTGTTACTTTCGAACTTTCTCTGGATCCCCATAGTTTAATATGGCAAAGACACAGTAATGCAGCCACATGTCCACCGAGTAAGTCACTGCCTCTACTGCCCGTTCGAATACTTCACCAACCTTTTCAATATTGCCCAGCCGTTCCTCATGTTCAGCATACTTCTTCCAATAACCATAACACAAAGGAAATTCGGCAAGAAAAGCGTCATATATTTTTCGGATTTTTAGTATGTTGTCCTGCAAATGAGAAATGTGTAGGCATGTTATTTAATAAAAGATATGAGAGATACAATAAAATAAATTAGAACTTCACATTTGATTATATAGTTTATGTCTAAGAACAGAAGGAGCACCCGAAAATGCAAACACACCATAAGCATACACGAGCACTACTAGATTGTACTGCTTGTCTGCTCTTGATCTTTTCATATCTATCATACTTACATTCTTTACAAATCATATATATATATATTACAAAACAATAGACCCCTGATACATAGGTGATATGTTATGATTGTTGGCTCAGGTCATTGTTATTCCTAAAACTCCATAGTTTTATCGTATCAAATTCGATACTCATCTAAACGTGAAACATCTATTTTAACAATAATAATACTTTGGGTAAGTCACAATAAATGTACAAAAGGTTCGTGTTTTCTTTTTGCTTCATATTAAACATTTTTTTATGCCTTGAGTCTGTACAAATGAAGTGTGAAATTCTAGGAGATCATTCCCTCACTTTCCCCATGAATCAAGATGGAAAAAAAATAAGATAATTTGTCTGAAACTAGACCTTACAGAGCCAAATATCATCTTTTTACATACCCAGATTGGATTTGAAGTCCTATGATAAAAACAAGATGTCTATCTCTCAGTGTTCAAAATCAAGATAGATATTTTTCTTGTTAATTGCTTGAGCAGTTGAGCTGTTTTGCCATGAAAGCTTAAGCAATTTTCCCTTGAGATTCGAATCCAATGATAATGTTTTGCACTTTAAAAAGGCATAAAAATTATGATTAGATTGGCCAGATGTTGTAATCAGTGGTGGGTTACCTACTAACATCATCCTTAAAGGTCTCTTGAAAACTCATTAAATGCTTTGGAATACTCTTGGGATGTTATGTGAAGGATAGTGAATATAATCAATACAGAGAAAGTTTCTAGACACTTCCACAGGGATCATCATGGTGTTGTGGTCTGAAAGCTCAAGATATTCAAGGAGCGAAATTCTAGATTTTAATGCACATCATACATCACTGCTATAGAAACCAGTTGTGAAAATGTAGTCATTAGAATAGGCTCACCAGGAAGTGAGAGACACTTCAATCATAAACAAAACAAGTGGTCACCGTCATATACAATTTCTACGGATGACATCACCATAATATCTATAAACATACCTTGATCAAAATAAACCTCAACTTTTACAAGGATTCAAATCTATGAAGTTGATAAAATAATGCAACAATCAGTAAAAGAAAAACCGAAATGGAGGATGTGTCAACAAACCTCTGCCACCCTCTCTGTCTCTTCGATAAGGGCAGTCCAAGAATTGAAATCTAAAGCATTTGCCTTCACGATGCTCCATAACCTCTCTTCTTCAGTAGTTGTTGCTGTCAAGGATAATAAAGTTGTCAGAACAGGTTCTTTTAACTGTAACAAAACAACCTCACTGCACCTAGAGACTATAGATGTGAGGTGTGTGCACACATAAATCTGCAAGGCTGAGAAGATATATGAGGCCATTACCTCAAATAGGTAAATGTGAGTTAAAATAAACACTTCACCAGTCTGGTAATCAATGGTTAATCATTTTTCTTTCTATTTAAGCTTCCAAGGGTGTTTGCTTTAGCTAATCGCCTACTCTTGAACTTTTATTTATAAATTTATATTTTTTGAAAATATAGATCTAAAGATTTTTTGTTTTTTTTTTTGTGTGTACCTAAACCAAATTCAACCCCATCCTTAACTTTTTGTAGAGCATACATAACTTCTAAAATATTTTGCTCATATGTAATAAATAGTTATATAATGTGGTTATTGATTGAGATATTTCTTTTGACGAAACATTTGGTATAGGATGACATACTTTTTTTTTTCTTTGATCACATACATAGATTGAAAATCCCTTCTAAAATAATAAATATTAATTTATCGATAAAATAATATATTATTTATTTATTGATAAATATATAAATAATCTCGTTAAAATAATATATTTTTTTGATCCCAAGGATATGCATTTATCAATGTTTTTTACCGTAGATGTTTTGTTTTTTATAATAATTCACACAAGCCCGCAATACTACAAATAATTAAAATCGAATTCAGATCTAAGCCCACTTTCTATTTTTTCAAACCCCAAATCCGCGAATGACTCCGAGGTATTATATTATTTGCGTTTGAAAGCGTCAAAAATTATTCTACTTCTCACGTACACAACATTGGACGGGTACACAGACCGCTGACCGCGTAGCATAATACTGCCGCGCGTAAATTCGACGTCTGCGTCTATATGACGCAAAGTCACTTGATTTATATACGCAGACATGTATAGTTGGTACGTTGGCTCGTTGCTTTGTTTGGATAAAGGTTTAAAGATAAACCAATGGTTTGTCGAACTATCAAATTCTTCTCTTTCTCTTTCACTCTTTGCTTTCGCTGATCTCTTGTTCTCTTTAATAATTGAAGTATAATTTCCTCAGTTCGACAATTAATTTTAGTGATTTTGATTAAACCGATCAAGAAGAACGATTCGGTTAGTTTAACCTAATTTCTTCACTTGATTTATGTTTCAATGTTGTTAACTTTAAACTGTTTCAGTTGATGATGTTAGTAGATCTTGAATTTTGGTTTTTGGTTTTTATATATTTTTTATTTTAACCTAGAAAGAAAGGAAAGATAAGAATGGCGGCAAAACAAGATAAAAAAACTGTTTCATTTGTCGCCATTCTTATCTTGTATAAAAAAACTGTTTCATTTGTTTTGCCCCAAAACAAGATAAAAAAACTGTTTCATTTGTCGTCATTCTTATCTTGTATAAAAAAACTGTTTCATTTGTTTTGCCGCAAAACAAGATAAAAAAACTGCTTCATTTGTCGCCATTCTTATCTTGTTTAAAAAAACTGTTTCATTTGTATGAAACAGTTTTTTTAAGAGGGATTAAGGTTTTGGTACGTGTAATAATAGTGTATTTAGATTTTGATGTGATTTAATGATGTAATTTGGTTTTGGTACAAAGTCAGAGAAGACTAACCGTTGACTGTCGGTTGACTGTTAATTTTCTTAAAATACCATTACTACCCCTGTATGAGGGGAACACGTGATAATTAAAATCAAATCCAAAAATACCATTATCACCCTTGCACCGTTGATTTAATCGAACGCTTACAGTTGTCCACGTGTATTGGCGGGAAATATGAGCGGGAATGATTGGGTAATAGGGAAACCATTAGAAATTTAGAACCAAACAAGATATTAGGAAATAACACTACCTGTATTTAACTGTATTAGGTTATAATGCTACATTCTTATTTATTATTTAGGGTTTGGTACTATTTTTGCCATCAATGGAGTAAGAAAGCTTATCTCTTAGATAAGAACTACAATTGGTCTAGTTTTTGTCATTTTATTCTTGTTTGTGTTGATGGAAATTTAGTAGAGTGATGGTGGTTTGTGGTAGTGTTGTTGGTAGTGGTTATGGTGGTGGTGGTTAAATTTGGTTTTTATAAATAAGAGGAAGACCTTTGGAGAAGAAGAGAATTTTCCAACGAATATATTATACTAAGAGTTTGATTAATCTATTATACTAAGAGTTTGATTAACTCTTTTAGATGATTGACAGGTGGCAGATAGACTTTGAATTTGAAAATAACACGTACGTACCATGTGAGCCTTAAGGGGTATTTTGGCTATTTTTAAAATATTTGTTGCATTAACCAAGGTCAACCTAACAGACACAAAAGTCAACTGTTAGTCTTGACAGAATTTGTACCAAAGCCAAATAGCAACATTAAATCGCATTAAGACCTAATTCACCTATTATTACACGTACCAAAATCTTAATCCCCTTTTTTAAAACAAGATAAAAAAAACTGTTTCATAAGTCAAAACAAGATAAAAAAACTGTTTCATTTGTCGCCATTCTTATCTTGTATAAAAAAAAACGGTTTCATTTATTTTGCTGCAAAACAAGATAAAAAAACTGTTTCATTTATCGCCATTCTTATCTTGTATAAAAAAACGGTTTCATTTCTTTTGCCGCCATTCTTATCTTTCCTTTCATTGAAAACTGTTTTTGTTTTTGTCGCCAAAATTATTTGTCGGGACCGGAAGAAAACTGTTTCATTGAAAATTGTTTTTGTTTTTTTTTTTATTTTGACCTAGAAAGAAAGAAAGAAAGGAAAGATAAGAATGGCGGCAAAACAAATGAAACAGTTTTTTTTATACAAGATAAGAATGGCGACAAATGAAACAGTTTTTTTTATCTTGTTTTGCGGCAAAACAAATGAAACAGTTTTTTTATACAAGATAAGAATGGCGACAAATGAAACAGTTTTTTTATCTTGTTTTGCGGCAAAACAAATGAAACAGTTTTTTTTATACAAGATAAGAATGGCGACAAATGAAACAGTTTTTTTATCTTGTTTTTTTCTACATGAAACATTTTAATGCAATCCGAAGTAATAGTACGACTTGACACCACATGAAACTTAGGTTGCATTTCTTTCGTAAAACATTTTAAAACCTTCTTTCTCAACATGACTAAAAGGGAGCTCATCAATAATAATCATTTTTATAAGAACATTATAGCATTTATCTTAGTCAAACCTCCAAGTAGAAGGTTGTTCTCCCGGAAAAGAAAGCAAAGGTTGTGACTTATCTTCTTCAAAACCGGGGAACTCTTTACATTTCTTAAGGTGGTGTCACAATTTGTTTCTGCCACTAGTAGAAGGTGCATCAATTGAAAGCTTGCAATACTTACAAATAGCTTTACCTGCATATTTCTTTGTCCTTCTATTAAAATTTTGTCGAAATGAGCCCACACCCCAGAAATTCCATGGTGTCCACCAAGACTAGATTTTGGCGTGGTTTTTTGTTTCTTTTGGCTAACTTCGATACTCCAATCGCTTGTATTTGGAGTAGAACTTTCAGCCATTATAGACATCTAATTTAAGACCTACAAAATTGCATAAAAATGATGTATCACCCATTAGCACAGTAGAAAAAAAAGGAAAGGAACTAGTTGGTGCCAAATTCATATAAGGAGAAGATTCCATAACTAAATATTAAATACAAAGAAGAAACGTCTAAATCAAGCTAAAATTAATCACAAAATAAAAGAAATAGACTGAAATTAAGAGCAAATGCTAACCTTTTAAGAGTTTTAATTCACTTTAAACACTTTCTAAAATGGATGAAAAAAGAAAGGGTGTTGTTAAAATGGTTGATGAAGAGAGAATGGGTGTTGTTAATCACAAGGTTTTGCTGATAAATTCCAACTTGGTGCAAAAACTTTCATGCTATTGACGGCTTAGTGACTACTAGTAGTGTAGAGACTAGAGAGAGTTTTGGAGAGAGAGTTGCTGACGGCTCAGATCTGAAAATATTCTATCTATCTATCTATACCATAGGTGAAAATTTCGAATATATCCGAATATCCGACCTTGGAAAAACCGGAATATTCCGCGAATATCCGGACCCAAATGTCGGATATGGGAGGTTTGGCAAAAATGGTTCTCGCAAAATATTTCGCGAATATTCGCGAAAAAATCGAAAAATTGGGAGGTTTTCTGCTATTGTCACGTTTTTCTTCTGGTTTCAATATATAAACTTATAATTAAAAGAAAAACATACATTGCAAATTAAACACGCGACAAATCATACAAGGAAGCTAAGACGAAACTATTACACAAGATAGTTTTACTCATAGGTGAAAAATCGTAAATATCGGGCGGATATCCACGGAACTTTTATTTGTTTCTAATATAAGAACTAAACACAAACAACCTCATAACAACTCAACCCATAATTTTATTTTAATAATCAAAATAAAAGACATGCTAACCCCAGAATGATAGACGCCCCAAGTCAAACCGATGAGATTCGAGTCGCATACGTGTGGGGACGAACTCAGTCCAGTAATATTCCCATGACATTGTTTGCTCGTACGACCTGAATTGGTCAATATGCATATCATATGCATCTTGATCCATACAATACGGAGAAAATGATTCAAAGATAGGAAATCCCGAGAATTGTTGAACCGGCATTAATGTATCGACTGACTGCACGTCCGACCCACTTGTCATTGGGGCCAACCAACTCCTTATATTAGGAAACCAAGAACCACTAGAATTTGGTTGGGTTTGGTAAGATGGTACACTGGAATCATCACTTTGGGAGGTTCCCATGTTCCCATAAGAAAAATGAGGATAAACATACGTAGACAACCAGTGCCAATTTGTTTGTTTAGTTTTAAGAAATCCAAGGTTTCATTAACAAGAAATATTCATATTGCTAATCTTTGGACCCTTTTTTGATAACCTCATCGAAAGTTCTAGTTTGGAAAAGTTCTAGTTTGGTGGGAATTAAAAATAAATGTGTTAATTTCAGAATCGAAAATTTCGTAAATTTCGTATTTTGCCGAATATTTCGCGAATATTCGTAAAAATCCGAGCGGCATGGGGAGGTTTATGTTTCGTTTATTATTCGTATGCCGTACCGCTCCGAATTCCCAAAAACCGGAATATGTCGTGAATATCCGCCCGACATTTTCGATTTTTTCACCTATGATCTATACAGTAATACAGGGAAGGAAATCAGGTTATTGACGGCTCAGATCAAAAAATATTAGTGATTGATGGATTATAGTTAAAATTAGGTTAAAGTGTTACTGCTAACTAATTACTATTTACTACACACGCCCACTAACCCACCCCTACACACTAATATATAAATGAATATAATTAATTAACTAAATATGTAAAGGTGATTGGTGTTTATCTTTTTTTTTTTTTTTTTTTTCAGTGCAGCGGAGTAGGAGTGCAATATCAGCTCAGGTGCAGCAGTGTCGTGTTCTCAGTTGCAACCATGCAGTTTTGTATGGATTGGAATTAAATATCCGTAAGAAGTTGCACTAAAGCTAGCAGAGAGAAAAAAATTCCATACCTCGCAGAAAGTGATTGTAATGAAGTTATTGATGTAGTTAAGCCAAATAAAATGGAGCTCTTAGTGTTAGTTATAAGTTATAACGTATATCAGTATGTAATTTACTTTGTAGAATATTTAATTAAAAAAATTATTATATTTGCTAAAGTTGTTATCTCTAGACCATTACAAAATATTGATTATGTTCATTTAGTATTGTAGTAAATTTATGGTATTATATTTCCAATATAAAGAAAAGTAAATGTAAATATATCACTTATCTACATTTAACATTGAAATGCAAGAATACAACCTATAAAAAAGATTAATATAAAAGAATATTAATATAATATAATTCAAATATTGGGTTTGTTCTAAATTTTATTTTTCCCATTTATATTTAGTCATATCTTCTCAAATGAAACATTTTCCTTCGCTCAACGTGCTAAGCTAATTAGAATTTGTTTGCAAAAAATAAAAAACCTCTATCTCTAACTAATTAAATTTTAAAATATTTTACAATAATAATTGGATTGCAGAGATCTTACATATACACCTATAGAATATGGTTTGTTTCATTGAATTATTATTAAATGTTAGAGGTCATTAATTATTTGGACATTAATTAAGAGTTGATAGATTGTTGTACTCAAATAACCATGTTGGCTATCTTTCAAATAGAATTCTTAATTTTATAATTGAATTATTTCTGATTTAATATAAGTATATTTCATTAGAGAAAAATAATACAAACCTCGCACGAAGAAATAAAAAATACTAATATAGAATCGTGAGATGGTTGAGAACTTGAGATCGATTTTAGGAAATGGAGAGAGAGGAGTTGATGAAGAACCACGGAGAGGTGCTTGAAAGAGATGGTAAAAAAAAAAAAAAAAAAAAGACGCATGAAGAATCTAAATTAAAAAATGACGGACAATAAATATTTGGATATACCCGATGAATAAGACTCATAAAATCAGTCAATGAAAATAAAAACTAAAACTAATTAATGTGATTAAGGAGGTGTTCATTATTAAAATAAATAAATAAATTAAAGGGGTTTTTGACAACAAAAAATAAATTTATTTTTATTTTTATAGTGAAATAAAAGTGTAAAAATACTACAAATCATTGGTTCACAACTCACAAGTCATTAAGAAATACAAATCATATTTTGTAAATATAAGAATAATAATGGGAGATCTTAATCACACTCACACCATACAAATCTCTCATGCACCACATTTATTTAGCTTACCACAAAATTTATCTGAAAATGTGGTGTTCGATATATTTGTGTGGTGATCTCCCATAATAAGTTATAAAATAATTTCTCAAAAGCCAAAAAAATGACTTGTAAGTTGTAACTATTTACATATAAGTAAGTAACTATCATATTTGCCAAATACTAAAGTAAAATCATATCAATAATATTAGTGTGTAAGTTGTTTTTATCTTGTTTTGCCGCCATTCTTATCTTTCCTTTCTTTCTAGGTTAAAATAAAATAAAAAATAAAAACCAAAAACCAAAATTCAAGATCTACTAACATCATCAATTGAAACAGTTTAAAGTTAACGACATTGAAACATAAATCAAGTGAAGAAATTAGGTTAAACTAACCGAAGCGTTCTTCTTGATCGGTTTAATCAAAATCACTAAAATTAATTGTCGAACTGAAGAAATTGAACTTCAATTATTAAAGAGAACAAGAGATCAGCGAAAGCAAAGAGTGAAAGTGAAAGAGAAGAATTTGATAGTTCGACAAACCATTGGTTTATCTTTAAACCTTTTCTAAACAAAGCAACGAGCCAACGTACCAACTATACATGTCTGCGTATATAAATCAAGTGACTTTGCATCATATAGACGCGGACGTCGAATTTACGCGCGACAGTATTATGCTACGCGGTCAGCGGTCTGTGTCCCCGTCCGATGTTGTGTACGTGAGAAACAGAATAATTTTTGGCGCTTTCAAACGCAAATAATATAATACCTCGGAGTCATTCGTAGATTTGGGGTTTGAAAAAATAGAAAGTGGGCTTAGATCTGAATTCGATTTTAATTATTTGTAGTATTACGGGCTTGTGTGAATTATTATAAAAAACAAAACATCTGCGGTAAAAAACAATGATGAATGCATATCTTTGGGATAAAAAAAAAAATATTATTTTAACGAGATTATTTATTTATCAATAAATAAATAATATATTATTTTATCAATAAATAAATAATATATTATTTTAGAAGGGATTTTCAATCTATGTATGTGATCAAAGAAAAAAAAACAAGTATGTCATCATATACCAAATAATGATTAATATGACCTTGATCCAGATGATAGTTCGATTATACCAAATGTTTCATCAAAACAAACATTTCAATCAATAATCACATTATATAACTATTTATTAGATATGAGCAAAATATTTTAGAAGTTATGTATGCTCTAGAAAAAGTTAAGGATGGGGTTGAATTTGGTTTAGGTACACAAAAAAAAAAACTTTAGATCTATATTTGCAGAAAATATAAATTTATAAATAAAAGTTCAAGAGTATGTAGATTATATACATAAATCTTTGTATGAAATATAGTAATTATTACTTTATATTTTTGTTAGGCCTTTAAAGATTCAAATTTTTTTATTACTTAATGCTCGGGACCGGAAGAAATTATTATCTAAGCGAGGTTATTACTTTATCGAACATTCATTTATCGAGGTTTTACTGTAGTATTTATTTTTATTTTTGTTAAGTAGCACTTTATTAATCACTTGCAAGAGAATTACATCCAGGTTGTGAAAACTGCTTCACAAGCACTGAGCAAGTAATACAAAGGAAAAGTACATGAAGGAAGAAAAAAAAATACAAGAAACATGAAATCCATCTGCAAATTGCCAGTCATCAGACTGGGGATATTTCATTCCAAGCTATATTGGAATACCAATCCAGAGCTGTAACGACCTGTATCCACTTTAGGGGTATTTTAATAATCTTACTTATACCTTACGACCATGATTAAATTTAATATAATCTTAAGCGATTGGTTTAGATAATGGAGTGTATTTTATTAGAAAATATATAAAAATAAAACCAATATACAGAAAAAACTTAATTAATGTTATCGAAATTTTGTAAACTCAACGTAAATATAATAATTTATTTTATCATTTGATAAGAACCACCTAGCTATCACTAATTAACAATAAATGATTGGTTTTAGGATCGAGCGCACAAGCACGATGTGTGAGTGCATAGAATGGGTTTAACAGACCTAAACAATTTTCGAAGTGAAATTTCTAAATAGAGGTCACTTAAATTAAGTTACTTCCAAGACCACCTGATCGTGTGGGGTAGTTTTGCATGAATTAGGATCAGTTGGGCTTGACAACTCATGCTTGGAATTAGAATTAGGTAGGATCTGGTTGCTTGTATTGCTCTTACCATCAAACAGATATAGATTAAGAAAGAGAGATCAGTTAGAGGAAGTAAAAGAAAAGAGAGAGAGAGAGAGAGCATGACCTGACCTTGAGCTCCTTCTCTGTATCACCCCATAGGAAAGAGAGGCCATACAAGTTCAATTGATCAAGGGAGAAGAAGATCGAGAGAAGTAGCAAGAAGAAACTTTTGGTTATGTAAGTGGCTGGTAAGTGCTAGCTTTATATTTTGGGCTTTAGCTATGATTATTTGGTTGATAGATGGGATAGGGGAGCTGAGGTATAATTTGAAGGCCAGCTTGTACAATAAAAACTGGGAGTACATGTTAATACAAGGAAATCAATTGGGCAGCAACTAAGGTAGAGGTTATGTGTTCAATAGCAACAGTTCATAGGTACCGCTTTTGATCAAGTGGGTCGGCATAGTGATACTTGATCGGCATAGTGACATCATTTACTGGAATTGGTGATATGGTAACTGGGTTGTAGGGGTACTACATACTCCAACCAATCAAAAGCAGCCACGTGGCATAGTCATCCATCCATCAGGTCGCTACGATCCCGACCTACATGCAGCTCGACCACAACAACTCGACTACATAATCATCAGCGGCCTGCTCATACACACGTGCGCTTAATCAATGCACTTAATCAAGGGACCTGTGAATTCCTACAAGAAGGAATTGTTGTTATATTGCGGAGATGACAGTTCTTTCTAGGATTACATATGCTTTGTTCACCTTTAGACGGTGAATGGGTACTTTCTAGAGACGAACACTGTTGGATGTTTCCGGGAATTCCTCTTCTACCTTCCTGGATTACCATGCTTTTAGTGGTACGTTGTTGGTGCTTAGTGTGTTGTGGGGATACATGTTACCTCGAGGAGGTTTAGACGCGAGGGGTGAGAGTTAGTCCACTCCTGGACGTGTGTCAGGATCCTGTGCAGTCTGCAGTCGTCGAACGGTTGACCACCGTGATAGGTGATTCCCCTCTCGGGACGTCGTGGTCAGAGGGCCCACCTGAGCCCTGAAAGAGGGTTGGTGTTCTCGAGACACAAAACGGTAATCACCCGACCGGATAATTAGGAAAACAACGGTGCAGGTTCACACTGGAAAGTATTGAACCAAGATGATTTGCCTGGGGCTGGGGCTGAGTTCCAGTCGTATTCTCACCACTCTAATAGGATGCAGCTACTCGACCTATTATATGGATGCATGGTTAGTATGATTACTATAAAGGTAAAAAGTTTGATTTAAAAGTATTTACTTATTAAATTATTTATATTATTTATTATTATAGTTAAAACTTGCATTATTTCAAGTGTTTCGTATGGTTAATCGTCATGATTATATAGTATTTTGGAAATGTGAGTCACTACTGAGCAAGTGAAAATGCTCACCCTATCATTAATCCCTTTTTCAGTTAAATAGTTATTCGAGGATAGATCGATTCAGCAAATATGGTTGTGCAGAGGTTACAAAGGATATTGATATAGGTATTCGAGCGATAGATGTGTTTAGTTCCTTTTGTATAGACGTGATCGTAGTTGTTTTATTCTGTATTGTATCAATATATGTATTTTATGCTAATTATATATGTTAATATCATTCAGAACTTTGTATTATTATATTATTATCATGGGTTGGGGTTTTCAAATGCCTCGAGATCTGACATTGAGTCATGGGGATTCGTGTTGCGATTTTGGGGCGTTACAAGAGCCATGCAACTTTTCTTCAATTATACTATCTAACTGCTATTGAAGGAGTAAAATACTTCACCCAATTACCAACTTCAGCTTTCCTGAACAATATCTTCCTTTGAAAATTTAAAGATGTCAATTGGTTTTTGTTCACATCTAAATTTCTCATGTAACCAAAACATCGCACAATACATTCCTTTTAATCATCGAAAGGAAGGCCAATATAAAAGCATGGCAGGTATGAGTTATGCCGCCAGTCGACCAAGCAACGTGGCATCCTGTCATGTAGCAACGAATGTAATGATTTAACAAGAAAAACTTCACTCTGTAGCACCTATGCAATATCAAATTATCAAGATTTGTATAGATTATTATAATGTAGGGTGGATAAAATGCTTTTTTTCTCCTAATTAAGCAAGCACTATGGAGCTGTGTTTTTCTCTGATTTAACCATAATACTGGATCAGAACACAGCCCATACAAGTCCAATATCCAAATCCAGTCCATTAATCTGTTTATATTGTGCCAAGATTCATATAAGCCAACCCACAAAAAGATCCACAAATATATATATAAACCCTACGTTTCACACATTCACTCCTCTCCATCGTTTCTAATAGCGGCTCTTGCTCTCAAAGAATTTTCTAGGGTTTCAGTTTCAGCAAAAGTGGTAATTTTTATCAATCTCTTTCATTAGATCTAAATCCAAACTTTGATTTCATTGTTCATCTAATCATGTTGTTTTGTTTTCTGATATTTTTTTTTTTTTTTTTTGATTTATGATGTTTGCAGGGTCTTTCAAATGATATCGATATTCTGTATCCACCAGCTGATGTGGAGAAGAGGAAGCACAAGCTCAAGCGTCTTGTTCCATCTCCCAACTCCTTCTTCATGGTAACTTTCTTCAGCTTATTCGTTTTTTTTATTTTTTTCTTGTTGTATAGAGATTAGCAATGTTTGATTTTGTGGATTAATGCTTGATTTCAGTATATTTCATTTACAGTAATTTTTGTAATTATTTTTGTTGAATTTGTTAAAAATTAGTTTACAACCTTATTTTGCTTGAGTAGGATTCAGAGTAAGAATACATATTGATGACATAGACTTCTCTGTTTAAAAATGAGTTCGAAATTTTTTGGGTTTTTTTTGGGGGGGTCTTATAGGTTATCTTACTACCACATATTGTGTTATGACTGGAAAATTTGATATATATGTAGTATACTAGTATGTAATGGTAGCATAGACTTTTCTGTTTAAAAATTGTTACTGGAAGAGTGATTTAAAAACTTGTTTGGAGTGTTTGTTTGAGTCTTGTAGATTAGCTTGCTACCATATGTTCTGTTATGACTGGAAATTTTGATTAATGCTTTGTTTGCTGATTAAATTATTCTAGATTTGACATTTGTGGGATATATTTGGTCGGAGAGACTATTTAATTAGTAGTTAAAATTCCATGGAGACTCATTGAGAGAAATTTATTGTCTGGACTTTTTAATTCAGAAAAATGTATGGGATGTGGAAAAATACCCGATTGAAATTCCTTTACATGCTCTACTTGGCATTGTTGATGTTATAATTTGAAGTTATATGTTATGAACATCTTTTGTACTTTGTTTATTTGTGTTAGTTTGGGCTTTGGACTACTGGTATACTTATTACTTTCATTTCTCTTACAATCTCAATTGTGTATGTGTGAAGTACTATTGGCATTATATTCAAAATGCTGAGCTAGACAGGCATTTTTCAGCTTTTGGAATTGAATCAAAATTTAATGGATAGAAAGGAACACATTGCCATATTTACCACACTGAACCTTATCCTTTTGCCTGAAAATGCCCAAGCCCAATTGTAATCCAAACTGAGCCCGACCCGGTCATGACCCTGACAGATTCTTGTAAGTCTTAACTGTCTTTCAAACTAATTTCAATTAATCAGAAAAAGAAAAGAGAAGAAGAAAGTAAAGAGCAGATGCAAATGCAAATGATTCTTTTCGTCCACTCTTCATCAATTTCTCTTCTTCTTTCCCTTTTTTCGTTTTAGTTATCCCAATAGATTTAAAGTTTCCCATCAAAGGTACCTCTTATCAAATATTTTTGTTTTTTTTTTAATTTTGACCTAGAAAGAAAGAAAGAAAGGAAAGATAAGAATGGCGGCAAAACAAATGGAAGAGATACAAAGAAAGTTAAGTGTGTTGAATTACCCTAGAGCTAATGCCCCTGCTCAATCTCTTCTTTTTGCTGGCATGGAGAGATACGCTTTGCTTGAATGGCTCTTCTTCAGGTCTCTCTTTCTCTTTCTTTCTCTCTCTCTCTCTCTCTCTCTTAAAATGTGTTTTTGTTGATTTTTTTTTTCTGTGGTTTTTAATATCTAGGTTATTAGGTGACAAGTCGCCTTTTTCGCAACAAAATGGAAGTGGAGATGCCATGGATAGAGATGAAGAGACTGCTAGAATCCAATGTGAGTTTCACTTATCAGTTAGTAGTAGTAGTAGTAGCAGCAGCATATATATCTCTGATTATGAAGTGTTTCTGTTATGTATATTTATGCTAATAGACAATGTCCTGTTCTTCACAGATTTGGCAGAGATTGCAAAGTTTTTGGGTATTACAACTACAATTGATACTGAAATAATCCAAGTGAGTTACTTGCATTTACTAGAACTATGTAGCAAGTGGGTGATATTGCTATTACTAGTTTTTTTACTGTGTCATCTGAGTGCACCTTCAACTAAATAAAAGTTTATAAGTTCTTAAATTTTATGGGGCAAAAAAGAACATGGCTTGGCAATTAAATGCCATGTTTTAATTTCTTCATGTTTTATCAAATGCCATGCTTTAATTTTTTCGTGTTTGATCAAATGCCATGCTTTAATTACTTCATGTTTGATCAAACTCCATGCATGTAAATAGTTCATCTGGTAATGGTGTTGAGAATCAAAGATTGAAATAATTAAAATTTGGAACCTTATTTGTTACTCCTTATAGGGAAGAGGCAGCTATGAAGACCGTGCTGAGATATTGAGCCTTATTGTAGATTTAGTCGAGGCTAGTTGCTTTGCTGATAATCCAGAATGGAGGTTGAGATAACATCTTTGGTTAGCATTTGGTTTTGGTGTTCATTCATCTCAGTAATTTTTAGTATATATGCCTTCTAAAGATAAGCACACCCGCACTTGCAAAGGAAGAGGTTTTTTCTCAGTGCCGACAAAGTGGATGATGTTTTTAGTATTGCAATCTGATGTTTTTTTTTCCCATAACTTCTACTATACTGACATTTTGTTCTTTATTAATATGTCCCCTAGTGTTGATGAGCAAATTGCAAAGGACATTCAACTTGTTGATGCAATTGCTGAGAAACAATCTCAAATTTTCTTCGAAGAGTGCAAATTGTTCCCTGCAGATGTTCAGGTTCAAGCCATATATCCTTTGTAAGTTTTCAACTTTATCTGTAACTTGAAAGTTTTATAGGATGTAACTTGTATTATTTAATAGTGTCAGAAAGATGTAATAATGGCTCCTTACCATTTCCACTATCACTTCACTGATGGTATTTATGCAACACATTTATTTACATGTTGGTATGAAGCTTTAACAGATGGTCTGGAGAGTAATGAGGAATGGGGAATTCGTTTTATTATGGCTTCACGTATGATGAAGAGGATTTTAGACCGTAGCTGTAGAGTGCGGTGGGTTGCTAATGTAACAATGGTCAATGACATAGTCAAGGGGTCGTTGTTTGTACTTGTGTTTGATATTGGTGGAAATTAGTAATAGACTAATAGGTAACATCTTGTTTTTCTTAATGTTTTCCTTCATAGGAGCCGATGTAAGTGCTGTTAGGATTTCTCATCGAGTTACCTTTTATCGCAATTTTTTTGGCTGTAAGCTTAGGTTTAGGTAATGCAACTACACATGGAAACTGCAGGTGGTTTCATGCCACATTGACATGATAAATGCTTTTATGCATGTTCTATTGTTCTACCATTCTGATGGACAGCCTGACATAAAGCTTTGTAAAGAATAAAAGTATTATGTCTGCTTATTTCTGCTGAGGATCTGATAATGTCACTGGATGAGCAAAACATAATTCTTTCATCTGTTTTTTCTTTTTTCTTTATTAGAGAGTAACACCTTGTTTTTTGCTTCCCTGTTCCGCGTTCAATTGCAGGCCAGATATTTCTGAACTGGAGTTGAAGCTCTCGGAACATACAAAGAAGCTGTCGAGTCTACAGCAGGTGGTTGACGATTTGGCATCCAAGGTATGTTCTACACTCACATAGTTTCTTTGATCCTAGGCAAAATAACTATTCTCATCCACATGCTCTCCGCCGTGATAATGATGTAACCCTTGTAAAGTGAACTTTGCACACTGCGTTAATGAATATAATCCTGTTGCTATGATTAGAAATAATAATATTTGCAAGAACCATTTTGATGACTCTTTTACTTGAATCTTACTGGGCAAACTCCTGGATTTTCTGTTTTATGTCATTTTGTTACTAACTTACTATATCTCGTCTTGACTGTGTCTAGTTATTAAGATGATTTGATGACATATCATATTTGCAAGTCTATCCATTTGAGTGTACATCTTGTTAAGATTCATTTGGTGTCCATCTTTGTAAGATCCAGATTTTTTTCTCCCTGGATTCTGCCATAGTTTGTTTTATCTTTTCTTGACAAAATGTGAAATGATTTATGCCTTTTATGTGTAGTATGCTTATAACCCAGATGAGGACTACGCAGAAGTTGAATCACAGCTCCGGGAACATCTGGAAACATTTCTCGAAACTGCTAAATCTTTCAATTTGATTTACAACAAGGTACTTCTTTTTTCAGTACTGACTTACACAAATGTTGTTCTGCCCACGTTCTATAGACCGACAAAATTTCTAAAGTAAATGGCAATTATGTGGTTCAGGTTTTGTATCGTTGAGTATCTTCCTATTTAAAAATGTTGTGCCACTGTAGGAAATTCGTCCCTGGACACACATGATGGAGGTACCTCAGTTGCATGGGTTTGGGCCAGCTGCTAACCGCTTGTTGGAGGCGTATAAAATGCTTTTGAAGGTATTTCAACCTGAACTCCTTTTCTTTTTGTTGCATTCTTGTAAAACCAAAGATTGTTGGAGAAGCTTTGAGTGGCTTATGGTGTGTGGTCTTTCGGTACAAATCTCTCCTAACATCATATCATGAAGGAAAATTTGGTGAAATTAATAAGCTAAATATTAGCCTTTTTGTAGCAGCAGTAGAAGACTAAATGCTTGAATATGCAGCATTATCCTGTATTCCTGTATGGTGAAGTTGGTAGTGGGACCAGTTTTCAAAGGCACGGTCAAATTTTGTATTTGACAAATAGCATTAGAAGTTTTATTGCCTTCCTGGCATGAAGCCTTGAGATCACTAGTAGTCTCTATTTAATTATGTTGAACAACTAGTTTGTCATCTAGATATATCAAGTAGGTCATATCTATTAGAGTATAGATTAAAATTTAAGGTGCGGATTTGATGGCCATAAACACATTTAACTTTGAAGTTTGCAATCTGTAATGTTGTGGACTATGATTTGATGCTGTTAGTTGCACAGTCTAGAAGTTGATGTATACATTCTTCTTTAAAGTTAGATGTAGCTAGTTATTTCCTACAGAGATTTATGTTTCCATCATCATTTACAGTTTCTCTGGAATTTGAGGAATCTTCGAGACTCGCATGCGGCAGTGGCTGCTGGATCATCGGAATCATCAATATCGAAGCCGTCTTCCATAACGAAAATAATAGCAGAGTGTGAATCTGCATTAACTTATCTAAATCGCGACCTTGGCATACTCTCAGCATCTGTTGCTCGTGAACGCAGTGAGGCAGCACCTCAATGAGTGTTGCCTATACATGTTTCAGTTTCTGCCACTTTTTATTTACTTCTGATGTGGGGAAAATGTTAAAGTGTAGATTCTTTTGTAATGTATTGTAACTGAGATATGCAGTAGGGCTTATTCCAAAGGTGGTTGCTTGTTAAGTTGGAATGGGTCAATTTGGAATGAAGTAAATAATAAATTGAGTGAATCAATGATGATTTGAATTAATACAGTATAAGGGTAAGGGCCAATACAGTATATGGGTAAGAGCCATTCAAGCAAAGCGTTGATTTTTTTTTTCTATTGTAAACAGTACACGATACGATATATCTCAACACCCTTTGCATACTAATATATCTCATCAACTTGTACCCTTTTTGGAGGGTGTGGTTTTGAATCTCCTAGGTTTTTTGGTGCTCATGTTCCTTATACTTTATTTCCCAACTCCATTAAGGATACAGATTGTAAAATCATTTACTTGTCTAGAAATCCTAAAGATAACTTCATCTCCCTTTGACAATTCATGAACAAGAAACCCAATAGGACAAATGAACCGCTTTCATTAGAAGAAGTCTTTGTCTTGTTCTGCAAAGGGGTTTCAGCTAATGGACCTTTTTGGGATCATGTTCTTGGGTATTGGAAAACAAGCTTAGAAAGGCCTGAAAAGATATTATTTCTGAAATATGAAGATTTGAAGAAGAAGAATAGTATATCATGTTTGAAGAAATTGGCAGAATTCTCTGGTTACCCTTTCTCATCAGAGGAAGAATCTCAAGGGGTGGTAGAAGAAATACTACAATTGTGCAGTTTTGATTACTTGAGAAATTTAGATGTGAACAAAAACCAATTGACATCTTTAAATTTCCAAAGGAAGATATTGTTCAGGAAAGCTGAAGTTGGTGATTGGGTGAAGTACTTTACTCCTTCAATGATAGAGCAGTTAGATAGTATAATTGAAGAAAAGTTGCATGGCTCTGGATTGGTATTCCAATACAGCTTGGAATGAAATATCCCCAGTCTGATGATTGGCAATTTGCAGATGGATTTCATGTTTCTTGTATTTTTTTTTTCTTCTTTCATGTACTTTTCCTTTGTATTACCTGCTCAGTGCTTGTGAAGCAGTTTTCACAACCTGGATGTAATTCTCTTGCCAGTGATTAACAAAGTGCTACTTAACAAAAATAAAAATAAATGTTACAGTAAAACCTCGATAAATGAATGTTCGATAAAGTAATAACCTCGCTTAGATAATAATTTCTTCCGGTCCCGACTTGGGCATGTGTACTAAAGTAATATCCTCGCTAAATGCATTAAGTAATAAAAAAATTTGAATCTTTAAAGGTCTAACAAAAATATAAAGTAATAATTACTATATTTCATACAAAAGTTTATGTATATAATCTACATACTCTTGAACTTTTATTTATAAATTTATATTTTTTGAAAATATAGATCTAAAGTTTTTTTGTTTTTTTTTTGTATGTACCTAAACCAAATTCAACCCCATCCTTAACTTTTTGTAGAGCATACATAACTTCTAAAATATTTTGCTCATATGTAATAAATAGTTATATAATGTGGTTATTGATTGAAATGTTTCTTTTGACGAAACATTTAGTATAATTGAACTATCATTTGGATCAAGGTCATATTAATCATTATTTGGTATATGATGACATACTTTTTTTTCCTTTGATCACATACATAGATTGAAAATCCCTTCTAAAATAATAAATATTAATTTATCGATAAAATAATATATTATTTATTTATTGATAAATAAATAATCTCTTTAAAATAATATATTTTTTTGATCCCAAAGATATGCATTCATCAATGTTTTTTACCGTAGATGTTTTGTTTTTATAATAATTCACACAAGCCTGCAATACTACAAATAATTAAAATCGAATTCAGATCTAAGCCCACTTTCTATTTTTTCAAACCCCAAATCTACGAATGACTCCGAGGTATTATATTATTTGCGTTTGAAAGCGCCAAAAATTATTCTGTTTCTCACGTACACAACATCGGACGGGGACACAGACCGCTCACCGCGTAGCATAATACTGCCGCGCGTAAATTCGACGTCCGCGTCTATATGACGCAAAGTCACTTGATTTATATACGCAGACATGTATAGTTGGTACGTTGGCTCGTTGCTTTGTTTAGAAAAGGTTTAAAGATAAACCAATGGTTTGTCGAACTATCAAATTCTTCTCTTTCACTTTCACTCTTTGCTTTCGCTGATCTCTTGTTCTCTTTAATAATTGAAGTATAATTTCTTCAGTTCGACAATTAATTTTAGTGATTTTGATTAAACCGATCAAGAAGAACGTTTCGGTTAGTTTAACCTAATTTCTTCACTTGATTTATGTTTCAATGTTGTTAACTTTAAACTGTTTCCGTTGATGATGTTAGTAGATCTTGATTTTTGGTTTTTGGTTTTTATTTTTTATTTTATTTTAACCTAGAAAGAAAGGAAAGATAAGAATGGCGGCAAAACAAGATAAAAAAACTGTTTCATTTGTCGCCATTCTTATCTTGTATAAAAAAACTGTTTCATTTGTTTTGCCGCAAAACAAGATAAAAAAACTGTTTCATTTGTCGCCATTCTTATCTTGTATAAAAAAACTGTTTCATTTGTTTTGCCGCAAAACAAGATAAAAAAAACTATTTCATTTGTCGCCATTCTTATCTTGTTTATATTTTTCAAAGGATTCATTTTATTCTGGTGGTTGAGCCAGCTTCCTCGGTTCTACGACAAATACAAGAGTTCTTAATCTCCTGAACTACGAGTCTTTCACTGAGCAACTCCATTAGAGCTTAGTGGAAGCATAGAATTGATTCCAAGTTCATCTTCTTGGATACGTATGCAGCCTGATCCTCATCAGGTCCAGTCTCATTGTATACCCCCATCCCAACTCAGTCTGTACAAGGCTTTTATTGTAACTGTTCGATTAATCAATACATATCTCGAGTTTGTGGATCAAATTTTTGCACCCACACCTAGGTCAAGGAAACCCCAAAGTCAAGTTCTCACCCCTTAATGAAGTATTTCGGTGAAACTCTACTTCTATATATATATAAACAATGTTCTCCACGAATTTGGAGCATGCTTCATGATAAGTCCTCAAAAGTGTATATTTATCCCCCGAATAACACCTTGTTTGCATAACATTTATTTTATATTATTGTCTTATATCTATTGATTAGTGCTTTCTTGTCACTTGTGTAGGTTTCATGAGCCAAAATGCGAATATTGTGTTAAAGCCCGCCAAAAGTCAATAAAAGCAACAAAAAAGGTGTTATTTGCACTAAGGAGGAGAATCGATATTTGCACCCATAGATCTGCTGAGGGACCCCACGGCTGGTCCTGTTGACTTGAATTTATGTCAAAGTGGTGCGGTCAGAATCTCAGCCCAAACCGGGTCCTATTGAAGCCCACAAGTCAGAATTTTTATTTTAGGCCTTATTTAAAGTCCAATCTTAAAAAGGCTCTACAAGGAGACCCAAAAGTCTGATTTGGGCCCATGAGTTATCAAACTGAAGTTCTTGGTACCGGCTACAACTTAAGCCTAAAATAATTAGGTTTTGCTGAAGACCTAATGCCTCTAGAAGACGAACAGCAATAGCCACGAATTTAACCTAATTTGGAAGTCTTTGCATGCAAGTATTATGATTTGTAATTACTATATAAAAGAAGTAGTAGAGTTTAGGGAGTTCATGTTGAAGAAGAAAAAGCTTGTATTGAACTCAATTCTCAATTCTTATTATCAATCAAATCAAATCACTTTATTTTATGATGTCTTGTTATTTAATTATTTATTCCATGGTGTCATCATCAAGGATGAGTAGCTAAATCTCCTTAGGGGGATGGTTGGAGCACTCTAGATGATGCAAAAGCAACATGTTTGTTCTTAATATTCATTGTGCTTCAAAGTTCTTAATGCTTATTTACTTCTAATTCGCGATATGAGGTAAGTATGATTATTTGCATGTTATTGTTATCCATGCTGTTAAAATACTATTGTTAGAGTAGAGGGAGATCTTGCTTTAATGGTTTTATTTATATTGATTGAAGATGTGTAGTAAAATAGATGAGAGGTGATTATTACATATTTGCAGTTTATATCTTTTATTGGAACCCTTTTGTAATTAAATTGAATAGCTGAGAGGTGACGGTTTAATTATGAATTAATATGTTGATTTAATTAAATTGAATAGCTGAGAGGTGAAGGTTTGATTAATGATACATATTCAATAGAGTGCATAAGAGAATCCCGTTTTAATTGAGTGGAATAGCTGAGAGTTGACTACTTGGTTATTATAGGTATTGATGATTAATTGGAATAGCTGAGAGGTAACTAATTAATTGTTATAGATTGAGCATAAAAGAATAACCTGTTATGTTTGCATGATTTAGTTTGTGGATAGATTGCTATTATATGTTTTTAGAATTATTGGGGATATTTAGGTTTATGTTTAATTGATGTTTTTAGGTGTTTTAGGGTATTTCTATTTTAGGGTTATTTTAATTTCGAATTATGTTTTCTATTTTCATTAGAATTGGTCTAGGTTTAGGTTTCCTTACTTTCCAAGGATTGTTTTTCCTATTTAAAGAGTTGTAGGCCTTTGGCTAAGTGGGTGTTGATTGGTTAATTGAATTGTGTGTTTTGAGAAGAGTCTTCTCGTTGTGTAAGTTCTTGGTTAAGAACATTGGTTGTCAAATCCTGAAAATCGTCATAGTTCTTTGAATTCGGTTCAAAGTACATATTTTTATGCACGACTGCATCAAAAGCTCTTGTAAATCTTGTCGATAATCCACCCACTCCCCCTCCCCCTCCCCCCTCCCCCCCCCCACCCATTATTGTATCCTATTTCATTTCTAACAACAGATGGAATTTACAATCTAGCCTCTAATCTGCCGGCAAGCTTAGTGCAGAAAATCAAAGGCATCCCTTTACCAACCAATGACACTGGTAATGACAAGCTTGTTTGGAGTTCTCATTCGTCAGGAAAAGTCACTATAAAATCTATATATCATCATCTTGAAAAAGATTTTATAGAGGGTAAAAACTTAGACTTCAATTGGTCCAAACTGTGGAAACTTCCAATCCCTCCCAAAATCAAAATTTTCTTATGGTTTCTTGTTCAGGATAAGCTCCCAACTAGAGTCACACTGAATAGGAAAATAGATTCTATTCGACTAACTTACCCTTTGTGTCACTTAGGTTCTGAAGATATACCTCACATCTTTTCTCTCTGCAGTTTTACAGTTAAAATCCTCCAGTTAGGCACTGTTTACTTGGGCATCAGTTGGCCAAAGATAGTTCCCTCACGATCTTGGTTAACCGAGTTGTTCCGACAAAACAACCATAAAGAGGAACTAATAACTGCAGCTCTCTTTATTCTGTTCTATATTTGGAAAGCTAGAAATTGTAAAGTCTTTCAATTTGCCCCTTGTCATCCTTTTCTTACTTTCAGAAATGCACAGTTTCACGCCAATAATTACTGGCACCATAACTTCTCTTCTGCACACAGAGCACACCACAAACACTTTTATGTTAAATGGTTGATGGTTCCCTCCTCCCCCTTTTTGGCTGAAAATGAACACTGACGGATCGTCAAATGGGCAAATGGGGGGGTGGGGTAGGAATTGCTCTCAAAAATGAATTTGGTGGAAAGCAGGTTGAAGCCATCACCAATGATATGGCAAAGGTCTGGGCTATTAGAGAAGGACTCCAGATGCTTGTCAACCTTGGTGTCCAACAAGTGCAACTAGAATCAGACTCAACCTTTGTTGTTGGAGTGCTGAAAGGATACTTATCTTTTGCGTGGTATTTTGAAAATCTGATAAATGATTGTAAAAAGTTATGGAATATATAAATGTGGATATCAAACATGTATATAGGGAGGCTAACAAGTCTGCAGACTACTAGCGAGAAGGTCTTTGTTAGATAGTTGTTCAAATGTATGGTTTACAAGTCCTGATCCTGAATTGGGCTTGCTTTTTGTACGAAGACAACACAGGTACTGCCTATATGCGCAGCTACTGCACATATCTTGTACCTTTTTCTATTAGTATCTTGTCCAAAAAAAAACACACAAAAACTTAAGGTATGTTTGATTCGGATTTACCGGTAGAACAGGGGGACATCGGTGGAATAAGGATAAAGATAGAGGCGGAAGAAGATAGACACGAAAGAAGTAAGTTCTATTCTTAATTTTTGCGAAATTACTGTTCTATCCATATAAAATTATTTCCAAGAAAAGAGATTTCCCAATCAAACAGACCTTTTACAAATTAAAATTTGGAAACCTCCGTTTTATTTTCTTTTTCTTTTCTGGTATTGTTTTTCAAATGCACAAAACTGTCTTCACAAACTTAAGAAGGTCCGTCCCTCCACTTTCTGGTATTATACGTGTCCGTCCCTCCACTTTGTTTTTTTTTTTTATTTCTTCTCTCTCATCTTCGTCTCTCCCCAAACTCTTTCTTTCTCCTTCCTCGTCTCTTTCTCCCTCAGAGCCAAAAGTCGGTTCTATATTACTCTCCCTCTTAACATGAATAGCAAAACCGTAGTCTTCCCCCTCTCTCTCTCTTTCTCTCGTTGGTCTCTCGGTGTCGCAAAGATAAGAATTTTACTCTCTCTCTCATTGATGTCAAGATACATAGTAATCTAATCTGATTTGAGCGAATAGAGGAGAGTAGATTTTATTGCAGATGAAAACCTTTGATTGTTTATTGAGATTAGGATGTGTACTATACAGTAGGGAATGTTTTATTGCATATAAAGTGTGTGATGAATTGTATGTCAGAGAAACCTGAATCAAGTTGGAATAAAAATGTTTTGTGTTGTTTTGTTGTATTAGATGTAGTGTTTTTGCAATGAATTACTCTTGTTTTCTAGTATGACATATCAAAATTGGAATGTGCTTGTTAACAAACCACGAAAAAAAATACCATTAGTTCTCTCTTTTTTTTTTGTTATATCAATGATTATACAAAGTCTTCAATTCAAAATCTTTGATGAAATTGCATACTGCTACTTCTACTGTTTCCTACCTGCTCTGGAGCCTTCTTCCTTGTTTAACCTTGTATACTAGTTGCTGAGATGTTTACTCCATGTTATCCTTTCTTGTTGCTGCTACTAGAGCAAAGAACAAGTGACCAAAAACCCCCCCATCAACCTCTATACACTTGACAATTTGCACCCAAGATGCTCTATAACAGTTCACAGTCCCCGTCATGCTACTGCATAAAATTCCTATTAATCTCTTGATGCTGAATCCATTGATGTTGCTACAAAATAAAAGAGGGGACTGAATTCATTGGTGCTGCTATAATAACCAACAAAGTGTATAGATTGACTTTGCATTATGCTTTTGCACATGCTTTCATTGATAAATGTCTCTGCTATACCTACTGAATTATTGTGTTTTTTTTAATAGGTTCTATTAAAATTCTAGTGAAGTACTAGCCCTATCAAATGTCATTGATGCAGGGTTCTTTTTATTTCGTACTAGATTATCCTATCAGATTGATGATGAATTATATCGACCATCTCAAGCAACGCATCTTAATTACTGTGAAGCTTTTAGAATTTTATTTCATCATTTACATCAGGTTAGCCTCCAAGAAATGAGATTACCTTATGCTGCCTTTACCATCTCCTTGATTTTTAATTCTATATATTCAGTATTGGTTGTAGAAATAATCACTTTATACCTATTAGATGATGTTTGGTGGGATTAAGCTTTTGTAGAAGTTGTCTTTGTGCCTAAGGACCACTACTGCTAAATGGTCAGAACATCCATTGAACTGTTAGACTGAGTTTCTCAACTCCAATGATGACCAAAACCAATAGACAATGGTTGACAAAACCAAGGTTTGACTCTTTTTTGCTTGTTTGAAGTTGCAACCATTATCTTCAGTTTTAAGTGAGCTTAACTCCTTATTTATAAGATTTTATTCAGTAAACATATTTCATCCTTTTGCAACATTTCATTTTCGTCGAAGGATTTGTAGGCTCACCTTCAGATCTTTTTACTGATGCTTTTGCGTTTGTGATCAGTCATTGAAAGGTAGTTAAATAGCTGTTATAATTGCTGAGCCTTTCTTTGAGAAATATGTTTCAGAGCACTGTGCATCTACAACTTAACTTTTTTGTCTTGCTAGCTGAGGTATCCAGTATCCACCCAGCCGTTTGAAGATTTAGTGAAGCTAGAATCAACCAGCAATGGTCAGTTCTTATTGTTAATATGTTACCTTGTTTTGATATCTTGTACCCATCTTAGTAGTGTGCATTCTAGGTCAAATTCTGTTATCTAAATACATGATAAGTTTATCTTTAATTTAACATTTTAACTGTCAACGTATATAACAGCAGGGCATGAGAAAGTGCGATTGCTCAGACTAATTTACAAAATTAGTTCCCAGCTTGGTGTTAATACGGTTTACTCAACGTTTCAGGCAACTAGAAGCTCAACTTGTAAGGGACTCAAAAGCCATTTACATGAGGTAACTTATCCAATTATCCTAGCTATTAATTTTTATTGCCATTTTTCATAGCAAGTGCTCTTATTATCTGAGTGCGAATTTGTTCCACACTCTTTAAGAGTGCGGAACAATACTCTCCCCCAGATCTTGCCACGTGACTATATCAAAAAATAAAAATTTTGATTTTGATTTATTTTTTTAATATTAAGTGAGATTAATTAAAAACTAAAACACCTAAGATAGGTGTTGTTAACCCTAGTGGGACCAATTAAATTTAAAAAAAAAAAATTAGTAGTACGTGGCAAAATCTGGTGGAGAGTGTTGTTCCACACTCTTTGGAACAAATTCAAATTCTTATTATCTAGTACCTTTTTGTAATCCAGTTAATTATTTGAGTGTTATGTACATTGTGTAAATTTTTGTCAATTCGGTCAAAACTCTTGCCTTGTAGTGAAAAAAACTAAGGTGTGGATTTGGTAGGACTGTATATGTATATTTCGGTCTCATTAACTGTATTTTATTTTTGGCTTAGACTTTGTGATATATTTCATTGTGATCTTACCAGGGAATCACCATATTCATTCTTTACATTCGCACAGAAGATGAATTCATTTATGTCAGGAATATTGAATAGTAATCGTATGCTGACCAGTTACACTCGGAAAACTAACTTGTGGTTTTGAACATATCTTTAAGTTCAAGTTGGTCAATCATGTTTTTTATGTAATACTTGAGTGTTGAGTTTATCAAATTGAAATGGATGACTAAGATGGATCTATAAGCTCAAAAAGAAAAGAACGCTCATAAGGAGAGGTTGATGGTTCGTATCCATCTAGATCCAAATTTAATGATGGTTTAGCCACCGTCGTCAAGAATGCTGACAAGTTCTTGATGGTTCTTACAACTTTTATTGATTGTAAAGCAAAAACTGTCAAGATAGGCAATAATTTCTTGACGGGTTTTACTGTTTTTACCGAGTATTTAGCTAAAACTGTCAAGACTATCAACGAATTTTTGTCGGGTTGTAAGGTTTTGTTGATGGGTTAGCCAATACTGTCAAGAAATGGGAAGATCTCTTAACATTTTTAAAAGAAAAGTTGACGGTATTGACGGTTATTCTAACTTTTCTTGACATAGTCTGACATGGCATTTTGGGTAGTCTAAAAACGTCATGATATGCATTTAATGAAAGCTTTTAGCTGTCATAAAAAGCGTTTTCCATGTGACTTCAGCGTCAGAGCGGCTAGGGCCACACCCTCACGGGTGTGTCCTGGTCCCCCTTCACAGTTTATTCTCATTTTGCAGGTGTACAGTGGTGATCTTATCAAAGTCCTTGCAATCTTATTAGAGTCCTTGCAATCTTGTTGGAGTTCTCCAACAGCTCCCAACAACCTCAACACAGTTCGTCCGGCACAATCAGGTCCCTTTGGCAGAGGTTGGAGATTTGTGGAAAATGCACCCACATCAATCACCCCCAAATTATATATCCTTAGTAGTAGAAGGACACACAATATTATCTCTACTACATTGGCAAGTTGATTTGACCAGTTCAAAGCCTGACTTCCACCTAATGAAATATCAAACCAATACCCAACAAACAACTTCTTGGGACATTGGAATCGATCGGAATAGCTGCAATAAACCTTGATCTTGCATCACTGCATCCGTCTTATACAGTGGCCTCAAATCTGATCTGAACAAAATAAAATAAGGTAGATTTTAATGTGTTTTAATTGATGCGCAATAGGTGAGTAAGATAAAATTACCAAAACTAATTGAATTTAGTGTCAAAATACTTCACAGTTTGTGAAATAACAACAAAAAGTGGGCAACGTGTAGCCAAGTAAGTGTCCTAGATTCAAAAGGTTTCATGTTCTAAATCAAAACACTAAATAGTTTTCTGTACATATCTACGATGAATGTTGGGAAGCATAATCAATAGGTAACTTTTGAGATTGGTTGCATCAAGAATTCAATGTTAAGGTTTAATTGTCTTCACTTCTTTACTTGTACGTATTGTCTCTGTGCCTGTGCCTGAACTTAATATTAGCATATTGCTTTAATAGAGAACTTCATCTTTACCCCTTTATATGAGGGGTGAAGTTAGCTACATTGTTTTGGTTCAACTTCAGTAGAACCAATAATATTTAGCTACATGTCCACCCAGTTTTGACTTTTTGCATTTTGATCTCTATCTGACAAACAACATAGCCGTTTCAAGCATTGAATTCTTCATCTGATCTTCATACTACGTACGAAGTTGCACCTTGCAATGATCTGTGTTGCTTTCATGAATACATTATTTACACCATTAATCATTGAATTTTCTTTCCTCTGTTTATTTTTTCTATTTAATAGAGCAGGGAGTCAGGAATAACCCTATGTAGTTTGATGTTGTCCTTTAGCCATATATTTCTACTATGAAATCAAATCATACTACAGTAAAACCCCTCTATAGGAATACTCTATATAGGAATAACCTCTACATAGTCATAAAAAATTTCGGTCCCAACTAAGGCCAGTTATAAATAGGAATAATATTCACATTGTCATAAGTTATAATTTTTTAGGTCCCATCTAGAAGAAAATTGCCTCTACATAGTTATAAGTAGGTATATATTAACAAAAAATATATTACATATTGAGAAAAATATTAAAGAAAATATAAAATTTCAGACATTTAATATGTTTTTTCATTTTCTAACGCTTCCCATCACTAAGTTAGTATATGTGCACTATATTTTGAAGGTATATTATTGTTTTGAAACTATACTATTATTAAAATTATACGATAATTTTCTTAAGTAAAACTCTATTAAGTTATAACCTCTCTATAGTAATAATTTATTTTGGTCTCAAGAGTATGACTATAGAGAGGTTTTACTGTATAATAACACAAAGCTCGGTGCTACTCAACAACTAATCTATATCTATACTCTCTATTAAAGTTGGGCATGCCTTTAAGAAAATATTCTCTCTCTAAATTAGAGATAAATTGATGCTCTAATTGAAGAGAATTTGATTAAAACTTTAAATTTAAAGGTTATTTTAGAATTTTTACGTGATGCTTAATTAGTAAGCCTATTTTAATAATTAACTCTAAACTAAATATTTAAAGTTAATATAATAAGTTCAACACTAATTTATTTATAACTTCATAAACACTAATTTTTGAACACCAAGAGTTAACTAAAATTAAGAGTATTTTCTACAAAATCACATAATTAACTTAAATCAATATGTCTGTAAATAATTTAAAACCAATTCGATCGATTGAACATCATATCCAAAATATTGACATTTAGTCCAAAGTTGAAATTAAATTTATTGTAAAAAATAAGAAGAAAAATTATACACCATAAAAAAATTCAAATATAACGTCAACAACTATATAACCTAAGAAAATATGGTTATAACAATCTCGATTGTAAGTTCGGAGATATAATTTACACTTCAATTTATATTATTGAAATTGTTAAAAAATTTGTATGGGTAAAAAAATCCAAATAATAAATCCTCAAAAAATATTATAAAATGATGAAGTAATTTTATTATTATTTCAAAAATACAAGTGTGATTTTTTTTTTAAAAAAATATTATTATAATTTCATATCGCTTCTTCAATGACTAAACCAAAAATGAAAACCAAATTGAGATAGATTTAATCTTAAAAGTAAAACCTTTGAAAAGGGAAAAAAACGATATTTAACATAAAATTGATTTAAAGCGATGATATTCAACACAACACTGAAAAAAAATTGATCTAACCACCATTAGATTCATATAGTCCACATTGTAATCCTCGATATAATAATATTAAAAAAAAATTCTTATGACTTGCATAAAATCAAGACAATAATAAATTTATGGAAGAACTTGAAAACAAATATACATATAAATAAAATATAAGTTCATATAATTATTGATCACTCCCAAATATATAAAAGTCGTACTGCAAATTAAAATTCCACTTTCAATTGATTTCAATAGCAAAAATTAAAATTAATTTTTTTGTAGAAAAATTAAAATTAAATTACAACATATAAACTAACAACCGTGCATCGTACGGGTTAAATAACTAGTACTATATAATAGTGGAGCCTAACAAGTGCCACATGGCGTTTTAATAGAGAGTTTAGAATTTTAAAAAAGTCCAACTTTAGCCCGATTGAAAGCCCAACTTATTCTTTTATCTAGAAACAACGTGCACAATCTCATAAGCAAATTAGTGAATAAACTGATCATATATCCTCCCTATTATCTTTCCCATAAGAAATTTCATGTTTATCCTATGCTCCAACGTTAACAGTTTTAAACTTAGTTACTACTCTCTCAACCGTTATTCTTTTAAAATCAACACGTGTCAGAAAATAAGACAAGTAGTTTTATTTGAAATTAAAAAAAAAAAACTAATTTAGGACATAAATTAGCCAACTCATAATTTAGACAAAAACTACTATAGAGCATTCCCAATGGTAAAACACTTTTAGTGGTGCCATATAGGATGGTTTTAAAAAATTTTGGTGTTTCCAATAGTTTTAGCAAAAAAAAGGTTTTAGTGTTTCCAATGGTGGATTATTGAAACCGCACTCATTGTGGGGTATGGATCCATACCGCACCCATTGTGGCGGATGGATCCATACCGCACTAATTGTGGTGGATGGATCTTCCTTTAGATTAGTCTTTAGATGAGTCCATACCGCACTAATTGTGAGGTATGGATCCATACCGCACTAATTGTGGCGGATGGATCCCTACGTGGCACTTTTAACTCCTTGGCAAATTTGCCAAGGAGTTAAAAGTGTTTTGCTTGAAAAGTATGTTAAAAGCTACCATGGGCAAGTGTACACTAAAAGTTTACTAAAAATGTGCTAAAACCTACAATTGGGAATGCTCAATCTAAGTAGTTTTTCTGTGTTGAATTATGCTACTATTGTATTAATTTATCATAAATTAGCTTCACTATAAGCTAATCATAATTCAAATAACAGATTTTCTTCACTTCATATAAACACGCTTGTTTCTGTCATTTGATTTATCAGCGGTACAAGAATAAATATGTCATGTTGTTTTCTGATTGTTTCGTCTCAACTATTGTCATATGGGTATATCTAGATAACATGACATATAAAAAATCTGTCATATAGTAAGCACAGATGATTATTTCTGGATAACATGCTATAGACATATAATCCAATCTGATGGCTTTTTAAGTGGGCTATGTAAAATCTGATCCAACACATATCATGTATAGTTCATCAGTATTCCAATTGATTGATTTTTTTTTGGGTGTGTTTGATTGGTGGGAATAATTACTCGTGGGAATTTTTATAGTTAAAAATATTCCCACATAAAATAATTCCCACTAATAGGTTGTTTGATTGGACATAAAAAATGGGGGAAAATTTTATGTGGAAAAGATTTTGGTTGTTTGATTAGGCAAAAAAATATTCCCCAACAACTTAGGGAGTTTTTTTTAGGGGTGGGTCAAGGAAAGATTGGTGAGAAATATTTTTATCATGGAATTTTTACACGCCCCAACTTTACCAATCAAACAAGCATCTGGGAATTTTGGGGGTAATGTTTGACGTGGGAATTTTTCCCACGACCAATCAAACATACCAATTTGTGTATTTTTTTCATTGCTTGACTTATTCATCAGATGTTTAATTTTAGTAAATTTTAATGGACAACTTCGAAAAAAAAAATATATGCGAGTAGTATGCAGAATATTGTCTCAAGTTAATATGATTCAATAGCCATTTATTCAATACATTTTAACTCAGTACATTATGGTGCGAGCAACATTTTCATCCACACAATGTGACTAGGACAACTTGGTAACCGGTTATGCAATTTTTATTGTTTCTTTTAGTTTTTCAGTCAAACATACAGATGGCAGCTGTATGGATGACAAAATTGCTATATGGATGACAAGTAGCTGTATGGATGACAAAATTGCTATATGGATGACAAAATTCAAGAAACAATAAGAGCAAATTTTTCTTGACTTTAAACTAATCGATAGCGAGTTTCCACTTGAGTCCACATGGAAGATTGTGTGGTGTACAAGCAAATGTACTGTAATACACCATACCAAAAATGTACCGAATAACAGCTAAGATTTAATACCTATATAAATATACATGGTTAAGTGCCTTCTTTGGTGGAGTTAGATTTCTACGGAGAATTGTAGATTCATACGAGTTGATACTGTGCAGAGTAATTAGGCACAGGAACACTGCGGGGTTTGTGTAGGCTCAGTTTAGGGAACCGAATATACACACTGCTTATAAAACCGAATATAAATCATTGTTAAATATCTTTAAACCAATGGTGTGTGTCCGCTTTGAATATTCCTCTGTTACCCTTTCTTTGTTCTCTTACTACTGGGTGATTTAGGTTTTGGTCACCACTTTTTAGTATAAATTAGGTTTTGGAGCCGGTTTTTTTCTTTATTAGGGTTTAGAGCTGAACCGACAATTGACCCAAGTAAATGTTTATAATGGCCAAAATACCCCTGATCAAAACTATATTAGGGTTAGTGATCACGTGAGTTTCAGGGGTAAACTTAGGTATTTTGAAAATATTTTCGGTTCAACCGGGTTTTTTTAGTTGTTGGTTCGAAAATGAGCTCTAAACCCTAATAAAGAAAAAAACCGGCTCCAAAACCTAATTTATACTAAAAAATGGTGACCAAAACCTAAATCACCCCTTACTACTCTACCCACCTCACTTAGATTAGTATTAGAGTTGAGACTTTGGAATGGAATGTGGAGAAGTTTAATTCTATACTTCTATGGTTTGTTATGAACAAGAACCATGTGCGAGCTGAGCAAACACGCCGTTTATAAAATAATAAGGATTTGTAGTGGTGACTGGTGATCAAAGACATGAAAAATTTATTCCAGTACTGATCATTGTTTATAAGAACCTTGGTGAAATAAAGATCTCTATGATGACTGTTATTCCATAGTTAGCATAGTTAGGCTATGCAGTACCAAACAATCAGAATATGCCTTATTATTATTATAGGAAATTGATAATGGATGATATCCAGATTGGTTTCACAACATATTTGCTCAGGAAAATGGACATATATTATTTCCAAATGAGATTTTGATGAAGTTAGAGCATTCCCAATGGTAGGTTTTAAATCACTTTTAGTAACTTTTAGTAAAAAACTCTTGCCAATAGTGGGTTTTAACACACTTTTCAAGCAAAACACTTTTATCTCTTTGGCAAATTTGCCAAGGAGTTAAAAGTGCCACATAGGATCATTTTATTAATTAAAAATTAGATTTCATCACAATGTACACTATGTTTTTTTGGGAAAAGTGAAACCTTAAGTTTTAGCACTTATTTTAAAACCAACCATTGGTAAGAGCATTCCCAATGGTAAGAGCATTCCCAAAAGTGAAACCTCGAACGTAGTCCAACTGGTGCTCGGGTGCAGGTGCCCAATATCGTGGTTGTGCAGAGATGTAGTCAGTAAATCTCCTAGTAAACCATGTTGTACTCACAGCTCCACTCACCCAATCGTTAGATCCAACTCTCAACTCCTTAGAAGGATGATCTTCAGCAGCAAACTCCGTGCACATATACTCATTCGCCTTCTCAATAGTCTCTTCCCCATAAGGTGGTGTCTCTCCAACTCCAACCGAGAGACCAATAAGCATAGTGAAATCCAATGGGGTGATCCCTACCTCACCCCAAGGAAAGTGAAACGTATGAGTGGTGTCCCACCACCTCTCTATTAGTGAATATATAATCCCTCTATCTGAATTCGACCACTTTATATCTAAGAGGTATCTAAAAGGTGTACGTAGAATAGCCATTCTAATACCCTCAAATGGAGGTCCCCTATCTACATACACTTTCCATAACTTCTGTACCGCTTGAATGCAGCAATATATTTTGTATTGCGTCACTACCTAATCAAAATTAATATGAAATATTATCATGATATTTAACTAATTATAAGAGGGAATTAACATAAATTTGATAATTTAGAGGTATTCATTTGATATTAAGGCAAAGCTTAATATTGGTGAGAGCAAAAAAAATGTGCAGTTAAAACAATTTGTAGAGCAACAAGCCTAAAATCACAGACGATAAACAGAAAAGTTAAAACCTTGATATAAACTTACTTGTTTTTGTTGAACTAAAGCCGAGATATGGAGGTGGGCATCCTTACACAATGGTGGATAAGTACTAGGATCACCTTGTTGAGAAAAATCCAATTGTGGGATTTCTTGTAAAACAATATCATCATCTTCATCTCCAATATTAACTTGATTTGAACTACTACCTTTCTTCCCTTTATCACGTTTCTTACCAAAATACCTCTTCATTTTGAGTTTAATCGAAATATTTTTAGGAGATTTAGATAAATTAGGTTTTATTTGATGTAGATTTGAGAGTTTTCATCTCTGTTTATCCAAAATTTGTTTGAAATACAATGAAGTTTCGAGGGTTTCAAAAATGGGTGAAAGAGATGGGATTTTGATGGGTGAAAGAGATGGGTTCTTCTCTGACCCATCGATTGATACTGCATACCCACTTAGATTGATACCGCACTATTTGTGGCGGATCAATTCATACCGCATACACATTGGCGGATGGATCCATACCGCATACACATTGGCGGATCACCATACCGCAATATATCTGGCGGATGGCCATACCGCACCCATTGTGCGGTCCGAATTCCGACGTGGCACTTTTAACTCCTTGGCAAATTTGCCAAGGAGTTAAAAGTGTTTTGCTTGAAAAGTGTGTTAAAAGCTACCATTGGTAAGTGTTTTTACTAAAAGTTCACTAAAAATGTGCTAAAAGCAACCATTGGGAATGCTCTAAACTCTAAAAGTACTATTCACTTTTAACATTAATTTTTGGAAAATTTTGACTTAACCCCCCAAACAATGGACATCTTTTGATTAAACCCCCATATATTCAAAAAATTTGACTTTCCACCCCACCGTTTGATTCCGTTAGATTTTCCATCCAAACGTAATTTTAACTTCCCTAAATACCCCTCTTTCTATTATTAGTCAAAACCCCCTAATTTTGACTTCCCTGTATTTGTATGTCTTTGAGATAATCCCCCAGAACCAGAAAATTAAATCTGAGAAGAAGAAGAAGAAGAAGGAAGAAGGAAGAAGGAAGAAGGAAGAAGGAAGAAGAAGAAACAGTCGTGATCCACCTTACCTTAGAAGGGGCATTTAGAGAAGGCAAAAAAAAAGAGAAAGAGACGAGTTTTTAAAAGCATCAAATAATCAATCAAAACAACACATTTCTTACACAGAAGACGACCTTCTTCCATCTTCTAATTCAATCTCCACCGTTTGATTCTCTTTCTTCATCATTAAATCAATCATCTCAATTCAATTTCAACCGTCGATCTTTAAATAAATGAATAAACCTTCTTGAAATGTCTCCAGCTTTGGTCGGCATTCGAAATCCATCATTCGAAATCCATCAAAACATTCATCTTCTTCTTCTTCTTTTCACCAAAACCCTAACCCTAAATCTCAGATCTTTTCTTCTTCTTCATCATCATCTATGAAATCTTCGATTCGAAATGCAAACGAAGGTGGATTTGATTATAACTTTGCTCCACCAATTGTTAATGAAGAAGCAACGAAATTACGATCGGTTTCAGGTCGTTCAATACCTAGGCTTGTGAAAGTAAGAAAATCTAAGGTAAGGTGGCACGACTTCTTCTTCTTCTTCTTCTTCCTTCCTTCTTCTTCCCTTCTTCCTTCTTCCTTCTTCCTTCTTCTTCTTCTCAGATTTAATTTTCTGGTTCTGGGGGGTTATGTCAAAGACATACAAATACAGATTAGTCAAAATTAGGGGGTTTTGACTAATAATAGAAAGAGGGGTATTTAGGGAAGTCAAAATTAGGTCTGAATGGAAAACCTAACGGAATCAAACGGTGGGGTGGAAAGTCAAATTTTTTGAATATATGGGGGTTTAATCAAAAGATGTCCATTGTTTGGGGGGTTAAGTCAAAATTTCCCTTAATTTTTTGCTAAAACCTTTCCCCTCTCTCCTATGTGGCACCCTTAAAACCCTTTTACTATTGGGAATTATTGGGTTTTTTTGGTGAAGGGAAGTATTTTGTCTGGGAACGTACGTACGTAGTTAGGACGTACGTACGTCCCGTATCACAGATGACTTCTCCGTGGCTCGACGTACGAACGTGATTTCGACGTACGTACGTCCTTCTTTGTTTTTGTGCATATGGGCCTATTTAAGCCCATTTCGTGTTTGATTGTAAGGCTATGTTATAAAGCCAATGAGAAGGTTAGAAAACCTAATCTTCATGTGAGAGAGATTGTGAGAAGCCATTAGAGAGTTTGAGAGAGAACTTTTGTGAGGAAGAACACTTTGGTTTCTTCGTGAGGGCTTGTATAATTGTCTCTATAAGGAAGATTGTTTGTTTGTCCGTGGACGTAGGCAATATTAGCCGAACCACGTAAATCTTGTGTTTTGTGTTTGTTTTGTTTGATTCATACACTATTTCAATCTTGGGTATTGGTGCATAAGTTTCCGCTGCGCACAAGAAGTGGTATCAGAGCCGCAGGTTAGATCTTGAGAGCCTTGAAGGTGTTTGAAGAAATTCTGCAGGTGAATTTCTTAATTGTGGTTTAAGGCAAAAGTTCTACCTTGTATCCGTGGGTTGTCAAGAAGGTGTTTGTTGAAATTCCCGTGTGAATTTTAGTTTTGTTTACCTTCGATTGGTGATTGTTTAGTGTGTGAAAGTGATTAGTAATGTCAGACCCATCTTCGAGTAAGAATGGAAGAGTGTCATCTTTGAAGTTTGACATCGAGAAATTTAATGGTAGAAACAACTTCGGTATGTAGCAGTGCGAAGTTCTGGATTTGCTTGCTCAACAAGGTTTGGAAGATGCGTTGGGTGATAAACCCGAAAAGATGAAAGAAGATGATTGGTTGAAGTTGAATAGGCAAGTTTGTGGCGTGATTCGCCTTTGTTTGGAAAATGATCAAAAATACTCGGTTATGAAAGAAACGTCTGCTAAGGAGTTGTAGAAGAAATTGGCTGATATGTATATGAAGAAAAGTTTGGAAACCAAGTTGTTTTTAAAGAAGAGGGTCTTCCGCATCGATATGAGACCTGGTATTTCTTTGTCTGAACATCTGGATGAATTCAATAGGCTTATTGCTGACCTATTGAATTTGGATGAGGTTGTCAGTGATAATGACAAGTCTCTATGTCTTTTGAACTCTCTCCCCGATGAATATGACCATTTGTCCACCACTTTGTTGACGGGGAAAGAATATGTTAAGTATGCTGATGTAGCAATGGCGTTACTGAACTATGAATGCAGGCGCAAGGACAAAGAAGTCCATAGGGGTTCAGGTTCAACGTCCGAGGCTTTGATGGTAAGGGGACGATCCAATGATCGTACTACTGGTAGCGGAGGAAGATCTCGATCAAAGTCTAGAGGTAAGCCTCTAGCAAAGGATGAGTGTGCCTTTTGTCATGGAAAAGGCCATTGGAAGGTTGATTGTCCCGCGTTGTCAAAGAAGGAAGATTGTACGTCTTCCAAAGATAATAAGGTAAATGTCGCACATGCTGCTGATAGTGATGATGATTCAAATTATTCTTTGGTTGTTATGGTTGATTGCTCCACTCAAGGGTGGATTATGGATTCTGCATGTTTTCACCATTTGTGTCACAGTAGAGATTTGTTTGCTAGTTTTCAAAAGCTAGATTGTGATGATGTTGTATTAGGTGATGGTCGTCACTTGAAAACACTTGGTGTGGGAACTATCAAGTTGAAGTTGGAGAATGGTACAGTTAAAGAATTAGTTGGTGTCCGGTATGTACTGGAGTTGAAGATGAATCTCATCTCACTTGGTACTTTAGAGTCCGAAGGTATGAAGATTAGTATGAAAGATGGGACTTTAAAGGTTGCTTCTTGTGCTTTGGTTGTTATGAGAGGGACAAGGCAACGAAATTTGTACTATCTTAATGGTAGTGTTATTGGTTGTGGTGGAGATTCTTCTTCACATTTGGTGGATTGTTTGACTCCTCCCAGTTTGTCAAATTGTTTGGTTGATTGTGGCTTTGGTAGGGGTATCGGCAAGCATGGCTTGTTGAATGGTGGTAAGGTACGTAAAGTTTCTTTTGGGCATCCTTGTTTGGATGATGGTTTGAAGTTGGAAGAGATATCTCAGCAGGTGGAGACTGATGCCGCTCCTTATGAAAGTTTGTCTGGTAACACAGCTGATGTTAGTTTGCTAGCCACAGATGTTTGTTTGAAGGTTCAAGCCCATGAGCCAATTGTAGCTGTGAAGCCGTTGTTTGGAGACCTTTGTAGGTTTCGGGGTGTTGATTCATACTCATCTTCAGTCGGTTATGGTCATAAAGTGGAGATAGTATTTGGTAGTTTGGACTCCATTGGTTTGAATTGTGTTTGTTGGCCCTCTACGGGCATTGATGGGCATTTGTTCTGATTTGACCCCTTGTGGGGATTTGACCCCTCGGGGTATGATGGGCATCACATAGATGCCATTGGAGTGAACTAGGATGGCTTGATCCCTTAGGAGAAGGGTACGTAGGCAACCATGAGGTGGTGCAGCTGTTTTGGTCCTTCGGGACATGTGTGGGAGTTTGGGACTTGGTTTATTTTTGGTGTCGGCTTATATTTATTGAATTTTCGCCAAGGTGGAGAATTGTTGGGTTTTTTTGTGTGAAGGGAAGTATTTTGTCTGGGAACGTACGTACGTAGTTAGGACGTACGTACGTCCCGTATCACAGATGACTTCTCCGTGGCTCGACGTACGAACGTGATTTCGACGTACGTACGTCCTTCTTTGTTTTTGTGCATATGGGCCTGTTTAAGCCCATTTCGTGTTTGATTGTAAGGCTATGTTATAAAGCCAATGAGAAGGTTAGAAAACCTAATCTTCATGTGAGAGAGTTTGTGAGAAGCCATTAGAGAGTTTGAGAGAGAACTTTTGTGAGGAAGAACACTTTGGTTTCTTCGTGAGGGCTTGTATAATCGTCTCTATAAGGAAGATTGTTTGTTTGTCCGTGGACGTAGGCAATATTAGCTGAACCACGTAAATCTTGTGTTTTATGTTTGTTTTGTTTTTGTTTTGTTTGATTCATACACTATTTCAATCTTGGGTATTGGTGCATAAGTTTCCGCTGCGCACAACAAGAATGCTCTTAAAGAGGAAAAAATAAATGGAAAAGTACGATCATCAGTTGAAGGAAATGATAGAGTGGAGCTCCAGAGCTTTTATTTGACACACACACCTCCACACTTCTCAATACGGTCCATTGAGCTGTTTTCATTTTTAATTACTGGCAAAGAACATTGAAGCAACTACCACTCTATTTACCCCAATATTAGAGTAATTCAAAGCATGTATTCATATAATTGGAGTAAGCTCTCTCGGTCCTCAATGGAATGAAAATCTAAACATTTTAGCTTCCCATTGAGTTCTCTAAAACTTTATCTGATGAAGATGGCCTGGTGCTCAGCTTAACAGCAAATGATTTAACCAGTTTTTTTTTTTTTTTTTTTTTTTTGTTGTTGTTATAGGTTGTGCCATTAACACCGTATACTTTACATACCAAATATAATGGGTAGCTACAAGTATCTGTACACGCAAGATATTTTACTAGGGTGTATGTTCAGTCATCTGTATGCACAAGATGTATTACTAGGTGTTCTTCTCATTCAAACTAGAGAAAATTAACATGGAACGAGCAACAATTCCTTTATACTATATATGTTTACATGGAACCAAAAGTGTAACGCCCCTGAAATCCGATCCTAGCTGGCCAGGCCAAAATCGGGCAACAGAGTCATAATGATCTCCATATGTCCTCCATGGACCGTAGGGTCACACTACTGTCACGTGATATCACACCTCTAGACCACAGAAGAACATAATAAAATAAACAACAAATACTAAATTAACAGCGGAAGACTAAACAAAATACAAACTATATAAATATAAATATACATCAGAGTCATGCCCGAAGGTTACAACTCATCAAACTCCAACTAGACATATGAGCAACTCAAGACAACCTTCACCAAGCTCTTATCGAATACTTCATCTCTAAAAACTTGTATCCTGAAAAGGGAAAAGGGAAGACATTAAACGCCAGCAAGTTACAGAACTTGAGGTTCGATCTTAATTCCCAGAAAAGGAATCCGCGCGTCCTAAAGATAAACAATTATAAATAATAATTAATTTATTTTAACATTTAACACAATGACAAATAAATTAACAAGATCATTCTCTGGTAATCCGCAATGTCAATCATATTTCCAGTTCCAATAATCGAATAATCAAAATCTATTTAAATTAATCAATCAATCTATCAATCAATTAATCAGTCTGCAATATCAGATCAAGTCCTTATCCAGTAATTCCAATCCATCATATTACATCAATCCAAATCCATGCATCAAGTGCCAAGTTGTGCAGTAGCACCGAGTCGTACGCATCACAGCCATACACTCACATGAAATTCATATATAAAGTTGTGCAGTAGCACCGAGTCGTACGCATCACGCCATACACTCACATGAAATTCATATATAAAGTTGTGCAGTAGCACCGAGTCGTACGCATCACGCCATACACTCATTGAGTTATGTCATGTGACAACACTCCGGGACGTCTCCCCATCATACGGGTCCGGTGTTAATTTGTATAACACGCCCAAATCTAATCCAACACATGGTTCACTCCAACCATTCTATTCCAATCATTGTCCATATAAATATATATAAAGAACAACATAAACGTGTATGATGTCAAGTTCAGGAATTTCTAAAGTAAGAAAGTCCATAACCAATGGGTTCAATCAAACATTACAATACCAAGTCAAATATTCAAATCCAATAATAACATATTTTAAAATATAAATTTCAGCAATATTAATAACTAAATATTAACAAGTTTGCATATTTATCAAATTCTAATAATTAAAACATGTATTTTCATGAGAATCAATTATTATTCTACTATCCCAAATTAATAACGAAACTAACACTTCAACCTAATCTGAAAATTAAGAGAAAACATCAAGTAATATAACTTGCTTCATAAGAAGACCACCAAACACCAAATATATGAAGAACACAACTCAAAACCACCATACTGCAATCCAGTCACAGATTTTCTGACCTCCAAATAATCAGTTGTACAGGTCACGTCCGGAAGATTCACATACTCTACTTTATATGCTCAGATGCGTATTTTCAATAGGGTTCTAATGACGTAAGATTCATGTCATTCCGAGTTCTGTAGAGAGAGTTATGGCCGAAATACTAACAGGGTGTTATAAAAAACGGGAATCCATATATTTCTCAAGTTTGAGATCTAGGGTTTTTCTTTTTGATTTAATAACTAAGAATATTATATATACTAATATTTATTTATGTGGACCTAAAGATGAGTTTAAAATAAAGCCCAAAGGCATGATACTAATCCCATTTATAAAACCTATTTATATAGTCAAAGAAGTCCAAATTGAAATCCAATTTTTATTAAGCACAAGCCTATCAAAATACCGGGTATTACAAAAAGACTATCTTGCAGGAAGCCAGGAATTATACATTTATACATAGTCTTAATTAAGCATCTCTCGTTTAATCTAGCTATTAATTGTTGGTTTCATATCACATTTCATAAATGGTGGATCCTTTCCTTTTGCATTAACAAAAGTTATTGCATACTTTTTATTGGTAGGATAAATTTTTTTTGTATGTTCCTATTTAAATTGAGCCAAACATCGAAGTTGATTGCTCATTTGTTCTATATGCAATTGTGTTTCAAATAATGAAAGCTGATTGATTGACTGTCTATGTCCAACCAATTGGCATTGCTGAATTTTTGAAATCTACTGATAAGTATGACTGTAGATAAGAACATGGGTTTAGGAAGGGGTTTAGACCAAAAGAAAACAAGAACAACATGATGACGGGTTATGTGAAAGGAAATAACGATATGATTCAGGTGTGGCATGATATTTGGCACAACAACATGACACTGAGACTGAAATTTGTATTATTTTGACACAAGTCCATTGTAAAGGGGTTTGTTATGATCACCAGGTAACAAGGGGTTTGTTATTATCACCAGGTAATTGGTTTTGAAACAAGTCCACTGTAAAGGAAGCTGTATTATTTTTTGTTGTGAATAAAACAGTCAGCTACAAAGCAACTTCATATACATGATTTTGCTTAAAAAAGTTGTGACTAATGTAGGGGTACTACATACTCCGACCAATCAAAAGCAGCCACGTGGCACAATCATCAATCTGTCAGGTCGCCACAATCTCAACCCGTTAGCAGCTCGACTACAACGACCAGACTACACAAGACCAGCGACCTGCAAGTCACACGTGCTCCCATTCAATGCACAGAATATTCTCTTCAGTTACAGAGTTAATTCACAGGGATGATCCTCGCGCGTTACACATTTAATGGTCATTATGATGGCGGAGAATCTGCAAGATCCACGATCCACGCCCTTCCATCTTCTATATAAACAGAACTACGATGGCTTGATCTCGAAGTTCAATTCCCTCGAGCTAGAGTACGTAGGCAATCTCGATCTCAACGAGGTGCAGCCACCCCAATCTCCAATATCCCCATTTGGTCAAGTCTCCATAACGACCTGACCCTGTTGATGCATTAATCTAGAAATAGGTTAATACATTTGGCGCCGACTACAGGGACTTGGGATTTTCTCAAGCGAATTCCACCCACCAACCCCACCGAACACCATTGTTCTAAGGTTCTCAGATGGTGATTTTCAAGAAATTCATTGAATTTGAAGAGACAGAATTGCAACTCACAGTTGGGGGCTTGAAGCAAATAAAGATAAGTATCAATATAATCGAAAACCCAAAACCCTCCCACCCTTTAAATCAAAAATCACTCGATCAAATGTCCAATCAGGAAGTTACCATCCAAGATCTGCAGGCACAAATTACACGTCTGCAGGAAGAAAATGAGCGTTTAAAAGCCGCTCAAACCAACCCCCAGCAAGGGGAGAATAGCGGACTTGGAGTCATCCCTGCTGATGATTCCAACCAAAAGTTCGAGCAACTCAGCCAGCAGCTGGCGGAGTTTAAAGCGTCTCAGGCTCTCCTTCACCGGTCCAAGAGCCACACTGCAGAGCAACTTGCTGTGCAGTCCCTTCAACAATTCCAGGAGTCTCCATTCTCCAACGAGATCCTGGAGCATGATCTGCCGAACAAGCTGAATGCCCCAAAGTTCGACCAGTATGCAGGAGTCGGAGATCCAACCGACCATGTCAAGGGATTCCGAAAGTCCCTTCCTCTGATCAAGGAGGATCACCTTTTGTGTTTGCTGTTTCAGTCCAGCCTCACCGGACCAGCTCTCGACTGGTTTCATCGACTGAAGCCAGGATCCATCAGCTCGTTTGCAGAGCTAGAAAAACAATTCGTCATCTTCTACATCCACAATAAGAAGCGCCCGATTACCATTGACTCCATCTTCAAAGTCAAGCAGAAGGATGGTGAGTCACTTAGCGTTTTCTTTTCACGTTTTAAGTCTGAGTTGCATTCAATTCAGGACTTTGCAAAGGAACATGAGACCTTTGCAACTATTGCTTTCTCTCACGGACTGATCCAAGGGTCCGACCTGCACAAGTCTCTGGCAATGAAGAGACCCTCATCACTTGACGAGCTCTACCTAAAGGTAGATCGTTATATTAAGTTGGAAGAAGCCCTCAATGGGAGGGAGAAGAACCATGTAGTCAGCAACATTGAGGCTGGCTCAAGCAAACGACCTCGATCAGAAGGAAAGAGGTTCAAAGCTAAATCGCTGCCTACCGAGCAGCGAGAGTATCACCGGTTTACGCGACCAGCCGGTTATATTTTCGAAAGAATCAAGCACAATCATTGGTGCAAGATTCCTGCCTTCACACAGTTGGAGGATACATCTGGTCGCCCGTACTGCAAAGTCCATAAAGTACGGTGTCATCAGACTGATGACTGTCGCGTCCTGAAGCGCGCACTTCAAACCTGGGCCGATGAGAAAAGGCTCAACAACTGGATCCTCGGAAAGAATGAGGAATCCACAGGAAAGAGAATGAGGAAGGAATCCAGAACCCCTCCTCGTTCACCAAAGCGGGGTCAGAGCAAGGCCAGAGCGGCCTCCGCAAGCCCAGCACGCAGCAGAGGGCGTAGCCTCTCCCAGCGCTTAGGTCCAACAGGCGACCTACGCGATCATATAAATAAGAAGGTCGCAAACAAGGTTGACAGCGACAGCGATTCGGACAGTCATGTGGTCTACATGATTGACGAATCCCATCACACCCCTGTCTCAAGGGACAAAAGGAGACGAGTAGAACATCTCCACCATGTCTACTCTATCAGTGGCCGAGCAGCTCGCTTCAACATCCCTGCCCGGCAAGAAACCGACATCACCTTCACCGAAGACGATCTCAATAAGGTCGTTACTCCACACAACGACGCACTGGTCGTTGAACTCAGGATAGCAGATTACACCATCAAGAGGGTATTCATTGACCCTGGAGCTTCATGTAACATTCTCATGTACCGAACCTTCAAGGACATGAGGCTGCCCGATTCAGTGCTCATCCCAGACTTCACTCTGATCCTTGGCTTCAATAGTTCAAGGGAAGACCCTAAGGGGGAGATCCTTCTGCCCGTCACTGTAGGCAGAAGGGAAGATAAGGTCGTTGTAACCAGCAAGTTCAGCGTCCTGAATATCGCAAGCAAGTACAATGCGATTTTGGGTCGAAAGTGGATCCATGCTATGAGAGGAGTGCCGTCAACTTACCACCAGGTATTCCGCTATCCCGGCCCTTATGGGATAATGGAACTCCGCGGCAATCAGAACACCGCACAAGAATGCCACGGTGTTATTGAAGCTGTCCCAGCATCAAAGCCATCCACCTCTGGAGTCAAGGATGGTGAGGAAAAAGGAAAGAGCCTAGTCACGACAGAGGCTCAGGAGGGCAACAAGTCAAAAAGCCCATCCAAGGAAAAAGCTGAAATTGCTAAATAGCAATTACAGAAGGAGCAAGCAAGCTCCCCCAAGCTGAATCTCGGAAGCACCGATCCAGGCGTGCGAGTTAACATTGGGTCAGATGAGGACCCAAGGTATGTCTATGTAGGGTCAGAATTGGAAGATGATAAGTTTGCTCATTTTGTAAATTTTCTTTCAATGAATAAAGATGTTTTTGCTTGGTCGTATATCGATATGCCCGGAATAGACCCATCAATTGCATGCCATAGGCTACGGGTAAATCCCAACTATCGACCTGTGAAGCAGAAACCAAGGAGACTTGCCCCCAAGTTTCACGAAGCCGTCAATGAAGAAATTAACAGACTCAAGCAGGTCGGCTTCATCAGAGAAGTCGATACTCCAGACTGGCTAGCCAACATAGTCCCAGTCCTAAAGAAGAATGGGAAGACAAGGGTCTGCATCGACTTCACGAGCTTGAACAAAGCTTGTCCTAAAGATTCATTCCCACTGCCACGAATCGATAGGCTAGTCGATCAGACATGCGGTTTTGAGCTACTGTCATTCATGGACGCATACTCAGGGTATAATCAGATCCCAATGTACGAGCCTGATCAAGAAAAGACCTCTTTCACAACTGAGCAAGGTATTTTCTGTTACAAAGTCATGCCATTCGGGCTAAGGAATGCCGGGGCGACCTACCAAAGACTGGTCACCAAAATGTTCGACGACCTCCTAGGTCGAACAATGGAGGTCTACATTGATGACATGCTAGTGAAGAGCGACAAAGAACGAGATCATTTGTACAACCTCGACCAGGCATTCCAAAGATTAAGGCAATACAGAATGCGTCTTAATCCAGAAAAATGTCTGTTCGGGGTCGCATCAGGAAAATTCCTAGGCTACTTGGTCACCAGACGAGGCATCGAAGCAAATCCAGATCAGATCAGAGCCCTGATCGACATGCCAAGTCCAAAAACTAAGAAACAAATCCAGAAGCTCAACGGCATGGTTTCAGCTCTGAACAGATTCATCTCCAGAGCATCAGACAAGTGTAGACCAATGCTTCATATCTTAAAGAAGGGGGCTACATATGAGTGGACAGAAGAGTGCGAGAAAGCCTTCGACGACCTCAAGGCATATCTGTCTACTCCACCAGTTCTTACCAGACCAATAGATGGTGATGTACTTGGCGTTTACCTCGCAACATCAGATTTTGCGATAAGCGCAGTACTCTTCAAAGAAGACAATCAAGTGGAACGACCTATCTACTTCACAAGCAAAGTCTTACAGCAGGCTGAAATAAGGTACACACCTCTGGAGAAGTTAGCATTAGCATTACTTTACGCTGCATGCAAATTCAAGCCTTATTTCCAAGCACACACTGTAAAAGTAATCACCGATCAGCCATTACGCCACATACTAGAGAAGAAAAACAAAACAGGTCGTATGGCTCGATGGGCAGCCGAGCTGGGTGATTATACTTTCGAGTTCGTTTCAAGACAGGCCGTCAAGGGTCAGGTCGTTGCAGAATTTTTGGTTGACTATCCAGCAGAGGATGTCAATTGGGAACCAGAACCTGAAACAAGGCAAATCCAAGACAACCCCCCAGATACTTGGCAGCTATATGTAGATGGTTCCCACAATTCCAATGGAAGTGGAATAGGTAGTGTGCTAATCTCTCCTGAAGGCTCACAGCTCGAAAGAGCAACTCGTCTGGACTTCTCGACCTCAAACAACGAGGCCGAATACGAAGCACTCATACAGGGTCTAAAAATGGCCATCGACTTACAAGCAGTCCGTCTCAAGGTGTACAGCGACTCACAACTGGTAGTCAATCAGATTACCAGCAACTACCAGATCAATGGGGTCAACCTCATCAGATATGCTAGCAAGGCAAAGGAGCTCATCAGCAAGCTCACCTATTTTACAATTGAACACATACCCAGAGATGACAACAGGCATGCTGACTCACTAGCATTTCTAGCATCTAAGATCGATTCAGACAAACCGCGGGCCCTAACTATAGCAATCAACTCACAGCCCGCATATCTCTTCAAGGAAGAAGATATTCATCAAATTTCCGATCTGCTTGAAACAACTCCGGCAGACATCCAGGGGACTTGGGTCGAGCCTTTCATGGTTTATCTGCAAACTGGTGTCCTACCTTCTGACAAAAAGGAAGCCAGTCGATTGCTGCATAAAGTCACAATGTACAAAATCCATGAGGGCAAACTTTTCAGAAAATCAGCAACTGGATTGTTATTACGATGCCTGGTCCCAAAGCAAGGTCAGATGATATTCGAAGAAATCCACGAAGGCGAATGTGGAAACCATTCCGGTGGGCGCACTTTAGCCCATAAAGCAATCTCCCAGGGATACTTCTGGCCAAGAATGAAGGAAGATGCAAAGAAATTTGTGTTAAAATGCAAAGAATGCCAGCGATTTGCTGATAAGCAACACCAGCATCCAAACGACCTCATCAACATCACTGCCCCATGGCCATTCCACATGTGGGGGCTTGACATCATGGGCCCCCTCATCAAGGAAAAGAAGTCTGAGAAGAGGTTCGTCCTAGTAGCCGTTGACTATTTCACTAAATGGGTGGAAGCTGTTGCCTTAACCAATGTCACACAGGCAGATGTTCAAAGATTTATGTGGGAAAACATCATCACAAGGTTCGGGCTACCTAAACGGGTAGTCACAGACAATGGCACTCAGTTCGTTGGGAAGAATATCAAAAAATTCTACGACCTCTGGAAAATCGAGCATTCAAGGTCAACTCCCAGATACCCACAAGCCAACGGCCAGGTTGAAGCTGCAAATCGACAGATTCTAACCAATCTTAAGAAGAAGCTCGAAGACCAGCATGATCAATGGCCACAACAATTGGAGAACATCTTATGGGCTTATAGAACAACTCCTCGCACATCCACAGGGATGTCACCATTCAGTCTCTGCTATGGAGTTGAGGCCGTCATTCCCACTGAATTAACATATGGAACGACCAAATCTCTTCTGGTCGACACAGAGCTCAACAATCAGATCTGGTCGTATGGAGTCGACCTCCTCGAAGAGCGACGAAACCACGCCACTATAAAGCTCGAGCAATACCAACAGAGACTCAAGCGAGCTTATAACAAAGGCGTACGACCAAGAACTTTTCAGCCAGGGGAACTAGTCCTAAGAAGAATGTTCAATAACAAGAGAAAGGACACTATCGGCAAACTCAACGCCAACTGGGAAGGTCCTTACATTATCACAAAGGTCCAGAGCAACGGTTCTTATCGTCTTCAAACACCAGAAGGGGAGGTCGTTAAGAACCCGTGGAATGCTTTCCACTTAAAGAAATTTTATCAGTGAAATGTAAGCATCCATTCATTGCATTTCAATCTATAAATTCAATTTTGCCTTCATCTCTGCTCAAACATGAATGGCTACTAAAGGTCCAATCCCTCGACCTACAAATTATCAATAATCTAGTCCCCTTGATAATTTCAAAATTTGTTAAGTTAAATCACTAGCAACTTAACTTGGTGCATTGGTCTTTCTCTTCCCACGACCCAAGCACAACTATGTTAAATGCGACCTCAACCCCCGATCAGGTCGGACAAATGTCACACATTGTTTGCAAGTCCACTCAAGCAGACAAAATGACATAATGACAAAGGCAAGGTAAATAGTTGAATTAACTTTTACTTTATGAGATTTAACAATTACAGGGACAACCAAAGTACAATCAAGGCATACAAGAGGAACTGTTTCAGTGCGTCCTGCTTGCAGCCATTCATCTCGTCTACCTGCCTTCTGAACGAGCTACCAGGACTTCCTGGAAACTAGCTGGCCAAAACGAATACATACAAATCCTATCAAAGTAAAAATTGATTACTGACTCCACATACAAAAGACAAGAAGTTTTCCAATCAAGCTCTCAAAGATTACAAGGGGGGCTCTCTTCAATAAGCTATGGAAGACGTATTGCAAGAACAAGGAGTGCAAGAAGCAAACTGTGCACAAGGTTACCCAATACAAGAAAGGGAAAACAAGGTTACCCAATACAAGAAGGGGAAACCAAGGCGAGCTCATTGCTGCACAGACTGGTCGCATGAAGCATCAACTTCAATAGGGGTTCCAACGACCTGATCACTAGGGCCCATCGAGGTGTCCTGAGCTGGCGCCAAAGTATCTCCAGCACCACCTCGCGTCTCCTCTCCTTCGGGCGACCCCATCAAAGCTTTCTGCAGCTGCTCACAGTAGGCCTGCCACGCCGCACCATTCTCCTGGCTTACGTTCTGCCAGTGCTCAGCAGAAGCGTTAGCAGCAGCCACATTTGCCTTCAGCTGCTCATTGGCCTCCTTCAGCTGCTCCACTGTCTCCTTCAGCGCCGCAACCTGAGCATCCCTATCCCTCACCTTGCACTCCGCAACAAGAGCAACATTCTTCGCTTGCTCAAGCTTGTCCCTCATCGCCTTCAGCTCAACCTCAGCCTGGGCGCCAACTTCAGCGACCAAACGAATCTCCTGGAAGGTCGCGTTCACCTACAAAGCACAAGCAACTTAGACAACAAGGACTAAAGCAGAAATTAATACTCTAAGCAAACACCTACCAAAGACAGCGCCGAATTCAGCTTCGAGCAGTTGACCAAGAGCGATTGAGACTTCACAGCTCGAGCATCAGCTTCCAGAACGATGCCCTCATTCACAGCTCGGGCGACGCAGGGGTCATCAATGGCACTGTCGTTGTCGTACACAACATGCCTCTCGCCACGCCCATCCAAGTAGTCGAAGGGCCCAGGGCGAAACTCAGACATCACACCCTTGCCTTTCTGTGAAGGCCGAACAACAGTCTTCATCGACACAGCAGACACCTCTGGACCCCTAACAGGCGGGGTAAGAGCAGGTGTCGGCACAACGGGTCTCTCCAACAGCTTCAGAGTACCCGAGTGAGACCTCTTCTTCTGCCCAGAAAATGCAGGCAGCTTGGGAAGTGAAGGGGGAGGAGACACAACTTGGGGGCTCGCCACTGCCTCCACCTGGCGCGAGCCACCACCGACTCTCTCATCCTCAACAGGCCGTTCTTTCTCCGGCCTACGAGCAGCACCAGCAGGCCGCTCTCTCTCAGCAGCCCTCGAGCTACACACAGCTCGTCCCTTCTCTTCAGCAGACTTCGAGCTACCACCAGCTCGTTCCTTCTCACCACCCCGCGAGCTACCACCAGCTCGTTCAACGTCTTCAGCTCGTGAACCACTACCAGTCCGTCCACCACTCGCTTTGTGCACAGAAGACATGTATACTTTCTTCAAAGCTTTCCTCCTCTTGAGCTCTTCCCAGACAGTTTTTGGACCACCTTTAGGAATGAAATGCTCCTTTAGGTGAGGCAGAAACGAGATCTTCCGCGCGTCAGTCAACTTGCCAAAGCAGTTCAAAGCAGACTGCAGGTCGTTCTTTCTAAGATGATCGTCCCGAATCGCTGCAACAAAAAATTCAAACATATCAAGTCCAAAAACAAGAAGACGAACTATCATCAAGCTACAGACAACTAACTTACGATCATCATTCCTGATCGTATGACGCAATTGGACATCCCCTTCAACAATCGGGCCAGTGAATAACATGGGATCTTTCCACCATGGCTCGCTACTCACTGGATAAATCAAAGGCAAACGTTCTGGCCTAACCTGCATGTTATAGCCAGAAAGTTCAACCTTCGAAGAACGTTTGAAGCAAAAGTGGTTCAATACATCTTCTGTTGTAATGCGCCACCTATGCAACTTGTTGAGGTCGTCAATAACCCTCATGTTACGCCAGAAATTACCATTCATCTGACAGGGGGCTCGCCTAATGGCATTCAACAGGTCGACAACCAATTCAGACAACGGCAACCTCAACCCAGCACGGAATTGGTTCAATGTCAATACAGTAGATGAAGGATTATTAGGTCGGTAGTCAGGAGAAAGTAGGCGATCCCCAAGAAACCTTATCTCTAAATTCCTAATCGACCTAAATTGGTAATGCCTCCTAACAACAAAATGCCTATGTACGTAATTCATATTTACAATCCTACACATTCTACCATTATCATCTTCAACCATCTCGTCATCAGAAGAATCTGGACCATGAGAACCACTACTCTGGGGGCTATCTACGTCCTCATCAGGAACAGGAGGCGAAGGGTCAGAATGAGTACTCTCAGACTCATACTCTTCAAATCCACCATCACTCAAGTGGTCATTTTGAGAATCACTACCCTCAGACATTACTCTCAAGCAATACAGAAGACAACAGATGAAGAAAAAGAAAGAAAACAAAAATCAGAGAAAAGCAAAAGAGAACAAACCTCGCAAAGCTCTCAAAGTTCTTCAGTTCGCAAGGCAAAAGCGGCAGCAATTCAAATAAAGGCAAGATGAGTAAACCTACATCAACGTAACAACAGTTTATATACTGTAGCTCGAAAATTTCTAGCCATCGATTCGAATCAAACGAACGGCTGAGATCGACAAAATGATCCATATGCAGTACAGTCATTCTCCACTCACGCAACGGTTCACATCCACCGTTGGATAAATCCACGTGCAAGACAGATAGCAAATCAGGCAATACGTGCTTCAGTTGCCATAATCACACATCTAACTGCTCGAGGAAACTCCTCCACTTCCCCATAACAGCGCCATGATTACCACAGACAGCGCTGCATGACCGCCACGTCAGCAACTTGAAAAAGCAAACTACAAATCAGCATCGATAAGAGTAATTAGTCTTTTCAGCCCGACTCCCATAAGTCGACCTAAAAAGAGGGGGCTTATGTAGGGGTACTACATACTCCGACCAATCAAAAGCAGCCACGTGGCACAATCATCAATCTGTCAGGTCGCCACAATCTCAACCCGTTAGCAGCTCGACTACAACGACCAGACTACACAAGACCAGCGACCTGCAAGTCACACGTGCTCCCATTCAATGCACAGAATATTCTCTTCAGTTACAGAGTTAATTCACAGGGATGATCCTCGCGCGTTACACATTTAATGGTCATTATGATGGCGGAGAATCTGCAAGATCCACGATCCACGCCCTTCCATCTTCTATATAAACAGAACTACGATGGCTTGATCTCGAAGTTCAATTCCCTCGAGCTAGAGTACGTAGGCAATCTCGATCTCAACGAGGTGCAGCCACCCCAATCTCCAATATCCCCATTTGGTCAAGTCTCCATAACGACCTGACCCTATTGATGCATTAATCTAGAAATAGGTTAATACAACTAAGTATTGAGGAGAGGTGAAGATAGTGATGATCAGCATATTTGTTGTTTTCAAAACTCAAGTTGAGTTTAGTTTTATTATTAAATTATATTATATTTTGATGTTATTCTCTGCAATTATAAGAATATTGATTTGTAGGAATTTTGATAGACTGTATCACTGTATGGTTTAACGTATTACTATTTGAGAATGATATCTTTGCAATTTGGCAATCAATATATTTGTTCGTTTGGCAAAAGATTGATCCTTGAAGAATGATTAATAATAGCAACCAGAATTAGAAGATTGTTTCCCAAGAACCAAGGGTAGAGATATGGGCGTATGCAGTCAATAGTGGGAAAGCAGAGGCTGTAAAGTTGATGCAGCTCATCAAAGCAACTATGTGGGAATGGTTGAATATGAGCCAAAAAGTGTTAAGAGCTGAGGAAGAAGATAAGGTACACAGACTTGCTGTTCGGATGGAGAATGGTCATGACAGAGTGTTGGTAACACAGATAATAATATTTGTAAACTCATAATTGCAACATTTAAACTACAGCGAGTGAGAACAAATAACAACAAATGCAGTGAGGAAGAAGGATAACAGGTTATTGTGATCCAAGCTGTTTATACAACAGAAACAGTTGAACTGTGTAAGTGTGTAACTCTATACTGATGTGTAAATGCTTGCTGATCATGGTTTGTAACCTGTTTTTATTGGTGATATAATTTTTTTATTTTTGATCGATAATCAGTGTGTTCGAAAGAAATTTAATGGATTGTATTGTTTATATTTTTATATTGGGTAATATGATGAGTTATGCATTGAATAATATTAATTATTTTTGTGTAACTAAAAATACTATAATATATAAGAATAAGAATCACACAAATCCCGGTGCGTAGCATGGGTTCAACAGCTAGTGTTAGAAGAGTACTTAAAGCTAACCAATGGACCTATTTGGAAGTCTTGAGTGTTGGCCACTTCAACAGGCCCAGTTTTGTTGGTCATACTGAACGTCCATATCTGCAGATAGCATGTAACAAACTATTGTTGTAAGAAGCAGCTATGTAAAGCGAGTAGTTAGCCATTTGATTAGTTCAATATATGAAATCTCATGCATTCGATGAGGAATGGCCAGGTCAAAGAAACCATTCCAAGAGTTTTCCATTCACCACTTTACACTCCATTAAACTTTCTTTCTTTTCCTCAATATTCTTAATAAGCTAGTTGCCACTCCTCAGCGTCACAACTATTTCGCAGCCAATGGCAGAGGCGGCCAATCACCACCAACCACATGTAGCTGCCATCGCCTTCCCCTTCCCGTTCGGCTCCCATGCCGCTCAATTGCTCAACATTACACGTGAATTTGCCATTGCTGCCCCAGAAGTGACTTTCTCCTTCTTTAGCACTGCAAAATCCAACCAGTCCCTCTTTGGATCATCTTGCAGTAGTGCTTGTCCTGAATTTGATAACATTAAAGTTTATGATGTGGATGATGGTATACCAGAAAGCCATGTATTCTCGGGGCATTCACTCGAAGAAATTGAGCTTTTTATCAAAGCTACACCCAATAATTTTAAGAAGGCAATAGAGAAGGCAGTGTCAGACACAAACAAGAAAATAAGCTGTTGACGAACGATGCATTTTTATGGATGGTTGGAAATATTGCAGAGGAGTTGGGGGTTCCATGGATTCCTGTTTGGGCACCTGGTGCATCTTCACTCTCCTCCCATTTCTACACCAATCTCATTCGTGAGTCCACCAAAGGTAACTAATTTAGCAATGCATCATCACCACTGAAACGGTTACACATATATAATGTACTAAGAAACTGTGCTTGTAGAGAACAAGCCTTGAGCAGCCTGCTCACCATTGTTGGCTTACACATGCATGATATATTGGCACATTGCAATTTGCACGCACCTAAGAGGGAAAAGAAGAATAATAGAACCGAAAATCTTGCATAAAGATTAAAGAATTTTATTTCAGTTTATTTCTCAATTTTGATCGATCTCAAAGATTTCGAAATTGTCTGTACTGTATATTGCAGGAGGCAATGAACCCATTAGCTTTATCCCAGGAATGGATACCGTACGATATTGTGATTTGCCAGAAGAAATACGTAGATACTCATCACAATCTCTCTTTTGCCAAATGTTGGATATGGCAGGAGAAATGATGCCACGTGCTACTGCAATAGCTATCAATTCGTTCGAAGAACTCGAATGTCCTATCATTAAGGACTTGAAATCAAAGATCAAAATATGCCTGGCAGTGGGGCCTTTGACGGTAGTCTCACCATCACTGTCCGATTCTGAAGATCCTCATGGTTGTCTTTCCTGGTTGGATGATAAAAGCATTGCTTCAGTAGCATATGTCAGCTTCGGCACAAAAGCCACACCACCACTGCAGGAGTTAGTTGCCTTGGCAGATGGACTAGAGGCCAGTGAAGTACCATTCCTATGGTCCCTCAAAGATTACGCAAAGAAGAACTTGCCGGTTGGATTTTTAGAAAGAACAAGTGGAAGAGGTAAAGTAGTACCCTGGACCCCGCAATCGAAAGTATTAGGCCATTCAGCAATTGGAGTGATTGTGACACATTGTGGATGGAACTCAGTTTTAGAAAGTATTATGGATGGGGTCCCTATCATCTACCGTCTGTTTTTTGGTGATCATACGTTGATCGGACGGTTTGTATCTACTGTATGGGAGATTGGTGTCAAAGTAGGTGATGAAGGAGTTTTCACCAAACATGGAACAGTTAATGCATTAAACTTAATCTTATGTAAAGAAGAAGGAAAGAAAATAAGGCAGAAGGTGAAGAGGCTGAGAGAACTAGGAAAGCAAGCCTTGGGACCAACAGGTAGCACAACCAAAAATTTCAACACTCTTCTGGAGATTGTCACAATTCAAAAAAAGTAATTGAAGGTTGGGGTGATTGACTAGCTTAGTGTCTCTCCTTGTCAATTGACACTCCCTGAGTCCCTGCCAATATATTAATTCTTTGCGCAATGCTCGTCTTTGCCAACAAAGGCCCTGCTAATTCTTTCCACTTTTTAAAATGGTCCTTTAATTTGAATATACTCTCCGGGTATTTATTTTCCGTGATAAGCAAAACATACCATGAGCTTACAAGACAGTGTAAAATAAATCACCACTGTGAGCTGCCATGGCAAACCCAAAGAAAAAGACTCATTCACCTACCTAACTAGTCTGCCAGCTGTGACAAAATCAGACTCGTCGTCCCTGTTGAGCAACAAGTGATCCATAATGCATGATCGAGAGAGCTTTCGAAAAATAGAAATTTTGTTTGGAAACTAGTGATATCCACGTACAACTTTATGAATTCAGTTTACTGTTGCTTTCTTATATAATTAATGATACTGTATACACTCAATTGATTGTTATTTCAGCCAAAAATTACTACCAAATGTGTGGATTGAGAGATTTTATTTTTATACTCCAATTTCTCATGGAAATTTTCTATTCTTCCAAAATTTGTCGATCATGCTTGCTTTATTACGGTTGATTTACTGTACGTAAAAGCCGACTGGTACGTTGGCACATCTTTGGCACTCTAAAATTATTTTTTTATTTTTTTATATAGTAGCATCGTCATCTATATATAGTAGAATCGTCAGGCGGTAGCGGAGGATGACTCAATATTTTACTGGCATCATATGTTGCCATAGACCTTCCATAGGAATAGAATCTCCTGTGTGCTCACTGCATTGGCTGCGCGCATTCAATCACCACCTTTGCTGAGCTGACAACTCAAAGAGCAGAAGGTGCTAGCATGATATGCCCTATTTTATTCAGGTTATCCACGGATGATTCAGGTTATCCACGGATGATCCGATTTGATAATCAATAGTTTTCTCAAATAATTCATCGGATATTCACGAAATGTTACAATATTTTGAGGTATAATCTTCTGTGCCTCTTCCTCAATTTATAAAAAAAATATAATGCTCCATGTAAACCTATGAAATGTTAAATGCAAGGAGGGTATGGAAAAAATTAAGATTGTTGGAACACGTTGATGTGAACTTGCCATTAATTGCCTATTGGTAGGGAGAAATTTTAAAACTCACTTAAGTACACAACCCTTGCCAGTTGCCACACAAGTTTAGAGTGGTAAGTAGGTAGGTAGCTTTGCAGCATTGCTAACAACTTGACAAGTGAACCATTACAAAACAACCAACCATGCTTATAATACCACGATGCCATACAAAATTTGTCAAATAGCAAAAAGTACAACTTTGAAGATATTGCTTACCACATATATGACAAGTTCACATAAACCTCCACGTGACTTTGCTACCATCAACCACCACACTCCCTCATCTTCCATTCTGTCATCATAGTTGAATTGTTTAACACGAAAGAAACTGAGGTGAAATATAATTGTAAGGTTATTAACATACCCAACAAACCATTTGCTATATAAAACAACCAAAACATAGCCAACAAACTCTGCTTCACACTCTTTCCATTTCAACAAATTTTCTTAGTCATGGGAGAAGTTCAACTTGATCATCAACAACAACCACCTCATGTAGCTGTGCTTGCTTTCCCATTTGGTACACATGCAGCACCTCTTCTTAATCTTGTAAAAAGATTAGCAGTTGCAGCGCCACACATAACTTTTTCCTTCTTTAACACAGCAAAATCTAATGCATCTATCTTTGGTACTAATGAAGAAAATGGTAAACTTGATAATGTTAATGCTTATAACGTTGATGATGGTGTACCAGAAGGTTATGTATTTACAGGAAAAAGACAAGAAGATATTGAGTTGTTTCTTAGTGTTACACCGCAGAATTTTAAGAAGGAGATTGAGAAGATTGTGTTGGAAACAAAGAAAAATATTACTTGTTTGATGACAGATGCTTTCTTATCTTTTGCTGCGGATATGGCTGAGGAAATGAAAATTTCTTGGATTCCACTTTGGACTGCTGGAGCTGTTGCTCTCTCTGCTCATGTGTATACTGATCTTATTCGCGACACTGTTGGAATTGATCCTACTGGTATGAATATAATTCTTTTACTTAGATATAAATTAGTTTTATTCATAGAAATATATATGTTTTGTGTCAATTTTCAGGCTCAAATTAGAAATATGTTTTTGAGTAAATTTGGCAAATGGCAAGACCTTTTTGTGTTTAAAAAAAAAACAGAGAAACTATAGAAAAAAAAATAAATAAATAAATCCACCCCCTGTTCAAATTCTGGCCTTAAAGGCATTGAAGAATCTACTGTTTGGTTTATAGGTTAATTAAGGTTTGACCTGTATCATCAATAGATTCATGACATTTATGTAAATATGAAGATAACTTCAGCAAGAACAGAGAAGAATTTATGAGTGAAAATGTGATGACATTTCATTACCAAATTACAAGTTGAGGCCACCTACTTAATTATAATTTCGATTTATCATGTTTCCGCATAAATTTTTGAAGAAGCTCCTCTGTCAAATTGTTAAGAACTTTGTTTTAAACATTTAAATCTTGTCAATAAGAAGCTATTACGCCCAACCTAGTAGCTAAGATCGTGGTTGGTAACTTGGTATGTAGATGATCTCATCTTTATTATGTGTACTAGATCACATCATTTTAACTACACAAAATCAATATCATTGGCTAATTGCAGGACTATATTATACCATCTGTATCTGTTTACGGTTTACCTTCATATTTCACTGACGACACTTATTCAGTAATCCATATCAACAATTAATTAAAAAGCTTACCATGATAGAGAAAGTATTTTGATTGTATAACTTTAATGCGCGCAGAACTGCAAGAGGAACCTCTCAATTTTCTTCCAGGAATGCCATCAGCTCTACGTGTCAAAGACCTGCCGTTTGAAGTCTTTGGTGGTAATATCTTCTCCCGTCTATTACATCAGATGGGACAGACGGTTACACGTGCCACTGCCATCACTATGAATTCCTTTGAAGAGTTGGACCCATCTGTGATCGATGATCTTCAAGCCAAATTTAAACAGTGTTTATCATTGGGACCCTTCAACCTAACATCCCCACCGTCGTCTGAAACAGATCCTCATGGCTGTCTTCCTTGGTTGCACGACCAGAAACCTGCATCAGTAGCATATGTTAGCTTCGGCACAATCACAACACTACCACCCAATGAACTGACAGCCTTAGCTGAAGCTCTAGAAGAGAGTAAAGTGGTATTTCTGTGGTCACTTAAAGATAGCCAAAAAGCTAATTTGCCCAAGGGATTTCTGAATAGAACTAGTGAAAGGGGAAAGGTGGTGCCATGGGCACCACAATCACAGATTTTAGGACACACTGCAACTGGAGCTTTTGTGACACATTGCGGATGGAACTCAGTGTTGGAGAGTATTACAGGTGGGGCACCGATGATTTGTCGTCCAGGCTTTGGAGATCAAAACTTGAATGCACAACTAGTATCAAATGTATGGAGAATTGGCATTGGAGCCAAAGATGGGAAATTATCTAAAGATGGAGTGATGAATGCTTTGGAATTGGTCTTGCACAAAGAAGAAGGGGGGAAAATGAGAGAGAAGGTTTTGGCACTTAAAGAACTCGCCAAACAAGCTGTGGGACCAAAAGGAAGCTCTACTAAGAACTTCAACACGCTGTTAAGCGTGGTCTCCATGAGTTAGAAAATAAATGAAGTCGTTGATGTTGTATTTTGTTGTAAAATTTCATACAGAGTATCTAAGGACATTTATATCATGTTTGTAGCACTAGCAACTAATTTTGAAATAAATTAGCTTGATCTAATTAATTTCACAATATTCACTGCAGGCCACCTACATGCTAAGTTAATTTCAAGTTGTTGTTAAGTGATGCAATGCCAACTTGTTCTTTGATCTTGTATTAGTTGATAACTTGTGCCCGTTGTTGACGTGTTTCAAACCTACAACCTCTTCACTTTGTAAGAGGGGGGCTACCATTGAGCCACAGGCTCATTTGGCATGTTGTTGGTATTAAAATGTATAAAGTCAAGGAATAATATGCAGTATAAATAAAATTACAAAAATAGAAATTCTACTCGCATACATAAAAATTAAAAGAATTTGTATTTAGTAAAGGCTCCGGATTTTGCCAAGGGTTATTTTGATTTTGCCAATAGTAATTGCATAGGTTGACATAACTGCCCTTGATAAAATTTTATCAAAAAAGAAAAAATAAGAGAGCCGGTATCCAAGCCCCACCATTTGGTAATTAAACCCCACTAAACAAATTTACTAATACCAGTTATATCCCAAATAATAATAGGAAAAAAATGAGTATGCCCTAGTTTTTGCACCCCACCTCTCTCCTATTTTTTCAGTAAATACACCCCATACAAAACCTAATTTTTTTCCATCTTCCCTCTGACCCTATTAATTAAAAACAGATTCCTCTCTATTCTTTTTTATGTATATGCTTCTTTAAACTAAAAAATCAATTTTTAAAAAAGGAAAAACATAAAAGAAACTTTTCAAAATGACTAATAAATATGGAGAAACTTTTTTTTCCTCTTGTTTCTTCTTCCTTGCCTTCAATTTTTTTTTTTTTTTAATTTTTTTTTGAGACAAAGAAAGAAAAACTGAAAATTCTAATTTTCTAATTAGATATTTATTGGGGTGTATTTACTAGGTGGGGTTGGAATACTGACTAATTGAACCCGGGTGGGGTGGGTGGGATTACCAGTTGGGGCATAATTACCAATTGGTGGGGCTTGGATACCGGCTCTCAAAAATAATCAATCTTTTTTTCTTTTTATATCATCCACTTGGATAGATAATTTTAAAAGAAAACTACAAACGTTTCATGGTTTCATCTTCGTCATCTTTTCATCTCCCTTTGGATTGGATTTTTTTTGTTCTAGCAAGAAATTGTAAAGATGCAATGAGATTGTACGACCATTTTTATACTATCAATCATATTACAATAACTCTTAATTAGCTTATAATAAAACAGTCGATTATCGAAAAAAAAAATTACAATAACATTAAGAATATGGCCAAATGATATTACTGCCACTTTCATCTTGCATTGGATCAATATCCATAGCCCAACTTTTTTCCCTATTAACTATTTCATGAATTAGAACACACATAATACTAATCAATCACATCTCATAGTGACTCCTGTACATTAGGAAGCCATGAATTGCCAGAGGAGTTGGCAATCACTCCACTCAAACTAGAATTTCCAAGTTAGTCAGAGAAAATAATGCTAATTTTGTTATTATCCTAAAACCTTTTATTCAAGCTCCCAAAATGCATGTTCGTGCCAATATTTCCATTCCTAATTATCATACCAATAATCATGTGGGAGGCAAAGTTTGGGTTTTCTGGAATAACAATATTCAAGTGACCCCTATTTCTAATACCAACCAGGCCTGCAACTTTCTTGTCACTATCCCCTCCTATAACAAATCCTTTCTAGCCTCTTTTGTTTATGCCAAGTGTCCTCCTACTGAAAGGAAAATTCTCTGGCAGTACCTTTATAATTTTGGCTCTAGCTCCACTCTTCCTTGGATGGTTGGGGGTGACTTCAATGTTGTGCTCTCCTCTGATGAGAGACTTGGAGGTGACATTGCTCCTCTCAATGCTACTCCGGATTTTAATGATTTCATCCTTACTTATGGTCTGATGGACTGTGGTTTCTCTGGTAATAAATATACTTGGTGTAATAATCAGCATGACAATAGAAGAAGATGGGCTAGATTGGACAGAGTTCTTGTTAATGCTCATTGGGTTTCCACTCTACCTCTTCTAAATGTCTTACCAGCCTAGAGCTAACTCTGATCACCTCCCCCCTGTTGTTTCTTGTGGGAATGATACTAAGAGACAAGGTCCTCACCCTTTTAGGTTCAAAAAATGAGGACCTCTCATGTTGACTTTAAGATCTTCATTCAAGACAATTGGAATGAAGTTGGCTTCTCTCCTTACCCTCTTGTCAGTCTTCAGCTAAAAATCAGGAACATAAGATCTAGGCTCAAGTGGTGGAATAATTACATCTTTGGTAATGTTCAACAGAATTTGAGGAACCTGGAGGATAATATCATAAAAACTGAGTTTCAACTAATGCAAAGTTGGATCTTGAGGGATCACATTGAGCTCAAAAGGTTGCAAGTTATGTATCACCTGGCATTGAACAAGGAAGAGCAATACTTAAAGGAAAAATCAGGTGAAGAATGACTAACTAGTGGAGACGGAAATTTTTACCTCAAGTATTTCTACCTTTTTTACAAAACTTTTAGAATAGAGTTTTAAGTTCAGGGTTAGGTTTGACCTCGTACGCCTAGTGACAAATTTTTTTTATTGCGTTTAGGGCTTAGATATGGAAATCTATCTTCCATACCTCTAGGTTTATCGTTTGTGTATGTGGTAGTGCCTCGGCTCTAAAAAGGTCAAGGAAACCACCTTGGTACATTCCCTCAATCATGGCACGAGTGTTATACTTTAGACCTCTATAAAGGGTACGAACTTCTTTTATCTCTTTCATTTTATGGTGTGGACACCTAAGAAAAGGGTCTTGGTACCTATCCCATCCCTCATAAAAGATCTCATCTTCTTTCTGCCGAAAGGTTTTAATGGCATCAACTAGCTCATTGGTCTTATTGGCACGAAAGAATTTTCGTAGAAATTTCTTGCTAAGTTGGGCCCATATAGTGATGGAATTGGCAAGAAGACTATGTAACCATATTGACGCTTTGTCTTGTAAAGAAAAAAGAAATAACCTAAGCCTAACTTCTGCATCAGTCAAATTCTTATCCATGAAGTGTTCAAAACCGTCAGAAATTTATTGAGGTCTTGATATAGATCTTCTCTTGGGAGTCATGAAAGCTTAGCAACATGCTAAACATTTGTGGGCAGATGAGTCTCATGTAAGACAATGGAAGTACGTGGGCCTACGATCAAGTGTAAAATGTATTCTCAAAGAGTTTGCGGAGAAACCAGACAAGTAAGGATTACAATAGAGTTTTCTTTGAAAATGAGTAGTGGAAACTAGACGGCTATTGGGCATATAAATGTTCCCAGACCTAAGAAGCACACCAATGCAACTAAATGCTCATCTAATATGCCAAACAAGTCCTAACCATTCATCATCATCTAGACCAAGCTAGGTCATAGACTTGATTTTTGTGTTCTACCCGAGTCAATCGTTTCTTCCCAAGCTTCCACAGTGAATTTATCCATATGGAAATAATCAATGTGGGAAGTTTTTTGTGCGTAACACGTTCCTTAATTAATAAACCACAATGATTGTACATATTATACTTAAAAGATAACGACATAATTGAAAATACTAATTTATATTTAAAAACAGATATATTCGAAATTCCAACGGTAGAAACAAACTATAATTCGTGAATATTGTGATATCGGATTTATTAAAAAATAAATATATTTGTCGAATATTTATGATTATTATTTTGTGATTTTATCACCTATGATGACAGGGAAAAAAAAAACGGACCCATTTAAGGTGTAGAAATATAAGATTGGACCAGTTAGGGAAGAAATGGTAAAATAGGCCCAACCGCTGATTTCCGTGTCTTATGGACTAGTTTACCCTTCGACTGATGCAAAGACTTGTTTGCATATCATAAACATATAAACATACTTATTTATACCAGTCACAATACAAATATAAAATGCAAAGACTTGTTTGCATACTTGCAAACAACAACATAAACCATAAAATGTAAATGCAAAGAATTGTTTGCATACTCGAAACGACGACAAGATAAACTAGAAAATGTAAAGACTTGTTTGCATCAGTGACAACACATAAAGATTAAATGCAAAAACTTGTTTGCATACTCGAAACAATGACATACCATAAAATGCAAACATTTGTTTGCATAAACCAGAAGGGTATTATCGGTAGTGAAAGGGCCGTTTTTACAATATCAACGTTAAATGGGTCTTTTCTTATTTTACAAATGCTTAATGAGGGCCAATTTTACAAACCGGGCCTTAGTTGGGCCAATTGTGTTTTATAGGTGCTTAATGAGGGCCTAGAACCATTTCCTTGCTATGATGATGTCAGCATGTGAGTGACAATCAGGCTTTAGGGCCGCATTGAAGTAAAAACCTAAAGCCCAATAAAATTTTAGAAACAAACAAACAAACAAACAAAGCCTTATCCAGAAAAGGTTTCTTGTTTGTAAAGCCAAGATCCGTGTTTATATCATTCAGAACTCAACTCAGAAGAAGAAGAAGAAAAGAAACCAACAATTGTTCAAGTAAAGAAGGAAGGAAGGCAGACAATCAGACAATCAGTAGAATGGGTCAAGGAACACCAGGATCTATGAATCGACAAGGTTTACCCGGCGATCGTAAATCTGATGGAGAAAAAAAAGAAAAGAAATACGATCCACCAGCACCACCATCTCGTGTTGGTAAAAGACAAAGAAAACAAAAAGGTTCAGAAGCTGCTTCTAGATTACCAGTTGTAACACCATTAACTAAGTGTAAACTTAGATTATTGAAACTTGAAAGGATTAAAGATTATCTTTTAATGGAAGAAGAATTTGTTTCTAATCAAGAAAGACTTAAACCACAAGAAGATAAGAATGAAGAAGATAGATCTAAAGTTGATGATATTCGTGGTACACCTATGAGTGTTGGTAATCTCGAGGAATTAATTGATGAAAATCATGCTATTGTTTCTTCTTCTGTTGGTCCTGAGTATTATGTTGGTATTCTTTCTTTTGTTGATAAAGATCAACTTGAACCTGGATGTGCTATTCTTATGCATAACAAGGTAAAATCAATTCTTATTTTTGATTTTTTTTTTCAATTTAATTAGGGTTTATGTTTTCTCTATTCTCTAATTCTCTCTTTCAAAACCAGGTTTTGTCTGTTGTTGGCCTTCTTCAAGATGAAGTTGATCCTATGGTGTCTGTAATGAAGGTTGAAAAAGCTCCTTTGGAATCATATGCTGATATAGGTGGATTAGATGCTCAGATTCAGGAAATCAAAGAAGCTGTTGAGCTTCCTCTTACTCACCCTGAATTATACGAAGATATTGGAATTAAGCCTCCAAAGGGAGTCATCCTTTATGGAGAGCCTGGAACTGGCAAGACACTACTCGCAAAGGTATATTCTTATTCTTTATTGTGATGCAGTTTATATATCAACATGTCATTCAGTATGAGATAATTTGTAAACCTCTAAAACAAACCTTTAATGAATGAAATACAACTGAAACATGCTTACTTTATTAAACACCACTCAAATGATAAACTATTGGTATGTTGTTCCCGTGTCAGTTAGTGAATGGTCTATATGGCTAACTTCTTTCAACACTCTACATCAATGCAACTCAAATGTTGGAAATGAGGCATATAAATGACTTTGGGACAATATTGGCATGGATCCTTTACTAGATAAACTGTTAAGCACCCCAAAATAGAAAGGAAGCTGAACGAGTAACTTCATTATCTTCGTAACTAACCTGCACAGTCTGCTCATTGATTTTGGAATGAGTATCGAATCGCTGAAGCGTCATACAAGAGATGTGATATGTAGTATCTCAGGCTGTCCATACTCATTAGACTGTTTTCCTTGCTAATAAAAATGAGACATCCTTTTACTTTTTATTTCCTTTATTTTCCCTTGGTAGTCTGTTTTAATGAGCCTTGGTGTATTTGTAGTCGTTGTGTTTTAACCAGGGATATCTCATTCCTCGGTAAAATCTGTATTGAATTTTTTATTCTCGTTTACCTCAAACTTTGAGACATCGTTATAGTTTTTATTTTCGTTTACCTCAAACTTTGAGACATCGTTATAGTTTTTATTCACGTTTGCCTCAAACTTTGTTTATCAATCATGTTATTTTTGTTTTGTTTCTCAGGCAGTGGCAAACTCAACATCGGCAACTTTCTTGCGTGTTGTCGGAAGTGAATTAATTCAGAAATACTTAGGAGATGGTCCTAAGTTAGTGAGGGAACTCTTCAGGGTTGCTGATGACCTTTCACCATCCATTGTCTTCATTGATGAAATAGATGCAGTGGGAACAAAAAGGTGCAGTCCCAAACTTTAAAAATTGAACCTATAGGTCTATCATACCACTTGTTCTTAACCGACCGACTGCTTTTGATAAATTTTGGTGATGCAGATATGATGCTCATTCAGGTGGTGAACGTGAAATTCAGAGGACCATGTTAGAACTGTTAAATCAATTAGATGGTTTTGATTCGAGGGGGGATGTCAAAGTGATTCTCGCAACAAATAGAATTGAAAGCCTTGATCCTGCTTTGCTACGTCCTGGGCGAATTGATAGGAAGATTGAATTTCCCCTTCCTGACATCAAAACAAGGAGACGCATATTCCAGGTAATTATGTGCCATAAAATAGTGCAAGACATGCACTGTAGTGCTATTTTTTTTATCAACAAAGAATGTTTTAGTATGGGCTGTTATACAATACTGTTGATTCATCTATTTAATAATCAATGTCTGGGATTATGCAGATACACACTTCGAGGATGACATTAGCAGATGATGTCAACTTAGAGGAGTTTGTAATGACCAAAGATGAGTTTTCTGGGGCAGATATCAAGGCAATTTGTACTGAGGCTGGTTTGCTGGCTCTAAGAGAGCGTCGTATGAAGGTGAGTTCATTGTTTTTTCTCTTTGCAGTTTCTACTTTTGAAACTAAATTGTTGCTCATTCTTCTCAATGGCTTGCATTGTTTGAGTTTTAGATATCTTGGTCTAAATTAATATACATTTTTATCTAAATGTGTGCTGCATTTTAGTTTTCTCTTTTTCGACAAAAAAAAAAGTTTAGTTTTATCCCTTCCTTGTACATGTATATGTTGCTGAGTTCCCTTATATGCTAATAACTTATTGCAAGGGAAATGTCCTTTTCTAATCTGGTGGAGTCTAGAATATATGGCAACATGATTGTCAGAGTCCTTTTGATCAAAATTCTGTTATGTCATAGATAACATTCGTGCAATTTTTGTTGTCTCTAGTTAAAGTTTATTGCTGTGATACTGATTTTCTATTCTATGCTTCAGGTGACACATGTGGACTTCAAGAAGGCAAAGGAGAAGGTGATGTTTAAGAAGAAAGAAGGGGTACCTGAAGGACTTTATATGTAACAGCAGCCATGTGAAACTTGGCTCTCATGGGCTAAGGAAACTTTTATTTTGCTTATGGCCTCAGTATTCTATTTTCTCTTCAAAGTTCTTATGTGCAATTTGGGAGATATGATTTCCTAGTTTTCTTCATGTTTGGTACTTGCACTGGCTCTGTTATAGCCCCCTTCTGAACAAATGTAGGAACTATTGAGATAAACCATTGCTTCCAGATTAAGTATGACAGATTCTTTGATCCTATTATACTATATGTGATTCACCTAAAGTGCAACATAAGTGCTTTGAACTTTACTGGTGCTCCGTCGATGTTATGTTTTCACTGTTGCTGAAAGCAACTACTATGTTTTGAGGTCTGGTTATTTTCACCCTTAAAAGGCAAAGTTATAGGTTCAACCATATCCTTGTCATTGCCCATTTACACTCGTAAAACACCTTAATACAGCCACCTCAACTCTGACTGTGAGCCACCAAGTAGATCTGCTTGTGCTGCAGTGAAACCAGTGATAATGCGCTCCTTAGTAGGAGGAATAGATAAGAAGATGCAATTGTTTCATTCAAACAAGTCGCTATATTTCCAGGAACCCGTGTTGTAATTGATCTGAGTCATAGCTGTGTTTTTTTCTTGGGAAATGATACAAAACACCATTAAAATCCAGTGAAAACCGTTGGGTGGGGGTGACTCAGTCGGAGTCATACATTATTCCAGTGATGTTGGGTGGGGGTGATTCAGTCGGAGTCATACATTATTCCAGTGAAAACCGTTGGGTGGGGGTGATTCAGTCGGAGTCATACATTATTTAGTCTGAGGAACAAGAAGATTACATTATTTTTAAAATCCAGTGAAAACCGTTGGGTGGGGTTGATTCAGTCTAGTCATACATTATTTGGTCTGAGGAACAAGAAGATTACATTATTTGGTCTGAGGAACAAGTTGGTCTGAGGAACAAGAAGATTGCATTATTTGGTCTGAGGAACAAGAAGATGGGTTCTTGGGGAGAGGGGTACATCGAGCCTTGCCTTACAAGAGTGCTAGGGAGCTTTCTGCTACATGCATGCAAATACAAACCAGTGCTCTGAAAACTCAAGTTAGTTAATCACTTAATCAATACATGCATTACCTTCCGGAGTATCTTGTATGAAAAATCAGTGTATCATTAATTAAGAAGAATTTCATCTTTGATCTTCACAAGTCTAACGACAACCTCATTCATGTGAATCCTCTCTCCAGGCAAATCCCTTGTACACTCGAAAGCTAACCCAATTATGGATAAAAGACCGTGTTGTTTTTCAGTTGTCCACTTATCTTCATTATTCAAGAGTTCGGTGTCTATAACTTCCATTAGTTGATCACTGTTTGATGTGTTTAACCATTGCCTCAAGCTCCAGTCTTCAGTGAACATATCATCTGTAGGCCTCTTTCTTGTAAAGGTTTCCATTAACACGATTCCATAGCTGTAGACATCGCTGCTTGTAGACACTCTTCCTTCTGAACCATATTCTGTAATAACATCCACTCAAAGTATCAGCAATTTGTTGTGGAATAAAGTTGTTAAGAGATGTACAATTCAGTTGTTATGCTAGGATATGCATCTATCACAAAGAAATTAATCTTCTTGAAATAAATATTTCCATGCTAATCGTCTTGAAATTACCTGGTGCAATGTAGCCAATTGTGCCCAAGGTTTTTGTTTGTGTTGCATACTTGTTTTCTGCTAATATTTTGGCAATGCCGAAGTCACCAACATGTGCTACCATGTCTTCATCAAAGAGAATATTGCTAGGCTTCAAGTCACAGTGCACCACAGGCTCAGAGTAATAGTTGTGTAGATAATCCAATGCCATAGCTACATCAAGCACAGCACTGACTCTTTGAAGGAGATCCAAGCAGTCATTGTGGGAATACAACCAATCTTCAAGACTTCCTTTAGGCATGTACTGCAGAATAAGAGCCCTGAAGTCAAGATTGGAGCAAGTGCTGATGACTTTGATAAGATTCCTGTGCCGAATGCTGCTTATAACCTGACACTCCACGTCAAAACTTTTTACTGCTCCCTCGTGTTGTAAATTCAACACCTTGACAGCACCGACTGTAGCGTCAGACAGAAGTCCTTTGTAAACTGAACTGAAACTTCCCTTGCCTAGTAAGTTGGCTTCACTGAAGTTATTGGTTGCCTGAACAAGCTCTTGGTATGTAATCATTCTATGTCCTTTCATAGGTTGTACATCAAAAGGAACATTGATCTCTTTCCTCTTCATTCGATATCTTATCCACCAAAAGAGAAATGCAACCACCAAAATTGCTGAAGCAATGGTTGGTAAAACAATCTTAAGTACAAGCAATTTGACCTGTGATTTGTGAGCAGTAGTAGTGGCACAAGGAGGAACTTGTAGTTTAGATGAACCACACAATCCTTCATTTCCCATGACAGATTGGGATGTGAGAGTGGCGAAAAGCCCTCCACTTGGAATTTCACCCTGTAATCGATTGAAAGACACATTGAAAGTCGTAAGCTGTGAAAGATTTTGAAAGTAACTGGGAATGGTACCTGACAATGCATTCGAAGAGACATCCATGGTTTCTAAACTTATCAAGTTCTCAAAGGATTTAGGAATTGGGCCCTGAAATGAGTTATGTGATAAGTAGAGAGACCTGAGGCTTTTGAGATCTCCAATTGTGCTTGAAATATTACCTGTCATTTGATTCCATGACAAGTCTATTCCCTCGATAACCTTTAAATTTCCAACTTGTGTGGACAGATCATTGGCTAAAGAGTTGTGGGACAAGTTCACCGATACAAGACCTGCTAGGCTCCAGAAACTTGAAGGTATCGTTGATGTTAGTTTATTTGATTGCAGAGAGATGGCACGAAGCAGACTTAAGTTTCCAATGCAGTCTGGTATTGGTCCTGAGATATTACCCTCTCCTATGTGTAACTCACCCAGACGATTTAAGTTACACAGCTCATTTGGAATAGCATCTTGTAGTCCAGTGTTCGGAAGATAAAGTCTCTGAAGCTTTGTTAACTGACCGATGGTTGATGGAATTGTTCCGCTCAGTTCATTGTTTCCTAGCAGTAAAGTTATCATGTCACTCAAATTACCAATTCCTAAAGGAATCTTTCCCTTAATCTGTGCATTGTCTATGTTAAACATTTCAATGGAAGACGAAAGATTGGCAACAGAAGAAGGAAGAATACCATTGAGACGGTTATCTCCTAGAATCAAAAACTGCAAGCTTCGACACTCTGACAAAGGAGTAAGAAAGTCGAGTTCAACTTTGCTAGGGTCATTACTTAGAAGATTATTCTGAAGGTTTAGGAACTGAAGTTGCCTTAGATTGCCCAGGTTATTTGGTATGGTTCCACTGAAAAAGTTTTGGGATAGCTCAAGTTCAAGAAGATTGGAAGCATTTGAGATTGATATGGGAATATCTCCACTTAATCGATTAGCAGCGAGAAACAATCCTTTAAGATTAGGAAGCAAAAGACCAGTAGTTAATGGAATAGTTCCTGAAAGGCGATTTTCAGTAAAGGCGATATATTTAAGGGAAGAGATGTTGAAAATCATTTCAGGTTTACCCCTGTAAGATTATTGTAATCGAAGTTCAGTTCTGTCAAGCGTAAAAGATTTCCCAACTCTACAGGAATGTCTCCTTGTATATCATTTTCCACACAACTAAAAATCTCAATGGTTGAAATGTTACCTATGGAAGGTGGGATGTTACCTGTCAAATTGTTCCTTCCAAGTAATATCTCCTTGAGTTTAGTTAAGTTTCCAATCTCGCGAGGTATGCTTCCTGTAAATGCATTGTATGACAAGGATAATAATTGAAGCTCGGGGAGCTGCTCCCCTAACTGTTTTGGTATGTCTCCAGTAAATCTGTTTTGAGAAAGTAACAACTGTTGTAGAGCCCTGCACTGGAATAAAGTATGTGGGATTGATCCTTCCAGTTGGTTAACTTGCAAGTCTAGTACTTTCAACCTCTGCAAGTATCCCAGCTCATAAGGAAGATTGCCATGGAAGTTGTTCTTATTGAGATCAAGGGAGACAAGAAACGAGAGGTTTCCAATGGATGGAGAAATGGTTCCTTGAAGACTCATGTTATAGAGACTCAAGGCAGTGACTCTTTCCCTTTGAAGACTGCAGGTGACACCGATCCAAGTGCAGAAAGATGTTCTAGTAGTCCAATTATTTGCTAATATATTGCCGGGATCTACAGTGATAAGCTTTCTGAAGTCGAGTAATGACATCTGATCAGTTAAGTTGCTGGAAGATGTAACCATAGATACCATGAAATATTGCATCAACACCGCACGAACTACACAAACAGGGTAATTCTTCTTCATCTTGAAACCTTGGATTAAACTTCTTCAAACTATGAACACTAGCTAAAAAGAGACTTGTAGAGATGTTTGGGTCTTTATGTATTGGTCTTTTATAGTAGATTCTATATAAAGAAAGTCAATAGCATATGTAAGGAAGTCTGTTTGTTAGATAGGCAGCCAAAATATGATGTGTCTCATAGTTTATTTCATACTTGAAACTTTCAAGTTGAAAGACAACCAAAGTAGGTACATGCATGTTGAATATTGTATTTGTTTTATCAAATAGAAAGAAGGATTTTGAACTCAAGCTGCTTAATTCAAGCAAGAGGACTAGTTCTAAACATATTTTTTCAGCTAGCTGGATTAAGAAGTCAATTATTATGGGTAATTATGTTTATTTTCCAAAAAACAAGATCCTAATATGGTTTGTCATTTTTATCAGGATGCCAATGCTGACTTTGCTATGTGTATGTATTCAATGAGGAACAACTAATATAACATATATAGTCATGGTTGTTTTAAGTACATCATCAATCCACCATGCCCACCGTCACACTGTCTTCACTCCCCATCATCTATATTACTCTTTCTTAAAAGAAGACCTGCCCAAAATAGTCTAATCGAAAGAAAATTGAGTTTAATTTAATTTTAATTGAAGTAAGGTCAAATTTGTATATGGGCCAAATGGCTCATATATTATTAATCTTTAATCTCAGGAAATTGCACATTTCATCGTAATAATTTCAATGGTTGTCACCGTTAATTTTGAACATTTGTGAAATTTTTGTATAGACTGTAGGAGTACATTTGTGTAAACTGTAGAAACTTATAAATAAAAAAACTTACAACATAAGCAAAGAAACTTTGATACATTACGCAAATAATTAGATCGGCCCCAACACCAAAAACACATCCAAGATTTCCACCAGATTTCTCTGTGTGGATGGTAGGCATCATTGGGACGCCATAAGCAGGACTTGAAACCATGTATTGTTGATATGATGTAGTAGTACTATTAATGGACGGAGGACTTAAAGGAGTGATCTCAGAAACACTTTCTTTGTATATCACATGATCTGCTGAATTTGAAGTAGTACCATAGTCTAAAGTGGAAGCAGGAAACACCCTAAAAGCTGAATGATCAATGTTGTTCTGCTCAAAGTGTAGCCATGAAGGTAAAGGTGGGGCTGAGGGTTGAAAAGCGGAGCAAGAACAAGAATGTGTAAGAGGAAGTGGTGGTGGCAGAGGAGCAGGGCGAGTAGGGTGAGCGGGTAGATAGGAGTTGTGAAACACATTGTTGTTCTTCTTTTTCTTCTTTCTTCTAGACCAGATTTTGAGTTTCTTAAGAGATCTAAACATGGAGCAAATTGGAGTGCAAGTTTGGGAGAGAATAGAGATGTGCTTTAATTTGTGTAAGAAAATGAGGACTGTGCAATGCAAATATTGAAAGGCTGAATGATGAAATGAAAAGAAAAAGAGTGGTTGGAATGGTTATGGTCGGCTAAAGTCATTCTTTACCGTTGGCTTTGCACTATCCTTTGATCCTTTCTCAAATTATTAAAAGAAAAACAAGCACAGAACGAGTTTCTTTTTTAGCTTTAATGCATATTGTTTAAATGAATAGATCTTTGAAGTACTCATCGACCACTCTAGTCCCTTCAGCCATATCTAGAGCATTTGTGAAACTTCAATCTAGAAAAAATTTAAATGAAGAAACATGCACTGCACTCCCTGATCTTTTTAGTTTTTTTGGTAAACCTGATCTTTTTAGCCAACTCTTGTATGTTTATTAAGCTGGATCTAATTTTAATTGTTTTACGGCATGCTTAAATTTGAACTTATATATAGTACAGAGAATTTTATGTGTAGCTTACTTGTATGCGGGTGTGTACACCCATATATATTACAGGCTACACATATATTACGTAGGCTACACATAAAATTTTCTGTTTTCAGACTCTATAGTGTATGCTATTCAGGCAGATAGTTTTGCATGGCTGATTTCTTGTTTACAGTGGTCAGTTGACACAATTTAACAAAGGGTGATTTAGGTTTTGGTCACCACATTTTAGTAATAATTAGGTTTTGGAGCTGGTTTTTATCTTTATTAGAGTTTGGCAATCAACATGAGGTTGAACAAAATAATATTTTAAAATAGCTAAAATACCCTTATTAAGTATAACACGCAAAATGGACGGGTTTTTGCTTTCCAGGCATATAATAGACCCGTTGTAAGTTGGGATACATGAAAGACTCGGTGGATAGAAGAAGAATCAGGAAGTTCCAACTTGTAAGCTACCTTACCAATTCGTGCCACAATTTTGTAAGGACCAAAGAAACGAGGTGCCAGCTTGAGATTGTGACGAACTGCCACTGAGGATTGACGATAGGGCTGTAAACGAAGATAAACATAATCACCTTCAGAAAATTCTCGATCCGTACGATGCTTGTCGGCATAGAACTTCATTCTGTGTTGAGCTTGCTGAAGGTTTTCCTTAACCATAGCAAAAGAAAGAGCTCCGTCTTTGAGGAATTGATTTGAAACCGGCACTCGGTTGTTTGACATTAATTTTGTGACATTGGATGTCCATGGTTATCTCGCCTTGAGTTCATTGTTAGGAAAACCTTGTTGTACGCGCGTCGTGAAACCGGCTCTAAGTTGTTTGACATCAATTTTGTGACATTGGTCGTCCATGGTTATTTCGCCTTGAGTTCATTGTTAGGAAAACCTTGTTGTACGCGTGTCATCCAGTGTCCTTGTCTTCGCGTCTTGTGTCAAGTATGGTTTTGGTTCAGGACGTACGTACCTTGTTAGGACGTACGTACGTCAGGTTAGGCAGTAGAACTTTCATAGTGTTAAACGTACGTACCATGTTAGGACGTACGTACGTATGGTTTGGCAGCAGGAGAGTTTTGGTCTGGACGTACGTACCTTGTTAGGACGTTCGTACGTTCAAGCAGTCAGCAAGCTTGTTTCAGGTATGGAGACGTACGAACGTCATATCGACGTACGTACGTCCAATGTGGATTTCAGCAATTCCGGCCCATTTTGTGTGTGTTCTAACCCTAAGTATAAATAGGGTTTCTCTACCAAAGAACAAATTAGTTCTTTGGCCGTCCAATTCATCTCTAGTCTTGGAGTTTGTTTAGGTTTTGGTTTAGGTTGTTTTGGTGATTGAACTCATCTTCTTCTTCCCCATTCATCTTCTTCTTCCTTCTTCCCTATTCATCTTCTTCTTCATTGTTGAATAGTGATTTAGCTTCGAGTCTTCTTGTGTGTTCATCAAGAAGTCGAGTATCCTTGTGTGTTCATCAAGGAACTCTGGTGTAAGCTTGTTACATAGATCGGCTTCGAGTCTTCTTGTGTGTTCATCAAGAAGTCGAGTGTCTTGTGCGTACATCAAGGTGCTCTGGTGAAGTCAAGGTGTTAGAGATAACCAGGAGTGTCAACTCGCAGTGATTGCAGGTAGTTGATAGGTTTGTAAATCTCTTTTCATCTAGTGGATTTATTTGTTGTCGCGAGGACAACCGTGGACGTTTCCCATATTGGGTTTTACCACGTTAAAAATTCTTGTGTGTTCTTTATTTACTTTCTGCGTATTGTTTGATTTGTTTGAATTGTTATATTAGCACTATTTGTAGTTTCTCAATTGGTATCAGTCGTTGGGGGCTGGTTAAGGAGCGTCAAGGCTCACGCTAACGATCCTATGAGTGCAATCATGGTTCATGAATCTGGTCATAATAATTTTATTGCTAAATCGTCTAAATCTACAAAACCAAAATCTGATTTTGAAAAGGATGATAATTTGTATGTTGTTAGCAATAGTGATTGGGCTCTTCTTTATAGACTTTCTGCAAAAGAATGTGAAAGATTACAAAAAACTAATATTGATTTGCAGGAAAAATTTAATAAAGCTAATTGTAATGTGTCTACTATTTCTGATAATGTTTGTTTTGAAGATAATGGTGTTTTGCAGACTAAGGTTGATTCTCTAGAACAACGACTCAGATATTGTGCAGAGGACTATATGCTTCAAGGGGAAGTTTATGAATCCAAAATTAAAAATTTGGAAAAGGCTAATCTTTCTTTGCAGGTTAAAATTGAGATTTTTGAAAAACAAATTTCTTGTGCTGTAGATGATGCAATCTCTATTTCTTAATTATTTGACAAAGAAAAACTTGGCTTGTTATGTAGAATTGCAGCTTTAGAGAAGGCCAATCAGGAGGTCGATGAGAAATACAAATCTCTATTGGTGGAGTATGAGGTAACAAAGAACGGTTTAACGTCTACTCAACTCCAATTGCAGGTTTTGGACAAAACTAGATTTGACTCTCCTATTGCTAGTTCTACTCGTTCATCTAGTGTGACTACTTCTGTAAAATCTAGTTTGCCTGCTCTTTTGCCTACTCCGCCTATTGAGACTAGACTTAATACTAATAGTTTTCAGCATGTTTCTTGCACAAAGTTTAAGTCTAAGGCTAATGATAAGGTTGCTTTTGCTGGTAAGCCATCTTGTTCTAATAGGGGAGGTATGGGTTTTGTTAAGGGACAATGTCATAAACCAAATAGTGACATACATGGTTTATCCACCACTACCAGATCTTCTTATAAGAATTCTTTGAGTAAGTCTAATGTTTTTCATTGTTTTTATTGTGGTAGGGTTGGTCATTTGGATATTTTTTGTTGGGATTTTAATCAACATGATGCATCCTATTCTCGTGTTCCTAATCATTATAAACATGTTGATTCTAATGTTTCTTCTTGTGCATTTTCTAGACCTTGGAATTATAGTGGTGTTCGTCACAGGTTTAAGAAAAACAGGTATTCCAACAAAAGGAAGTCAAAGACTAAGGTGGAATTAGTTAAGGACAAGTCTATTGAAAAATTTGTTAAGGAAAAATCTCATATCTTTTCAACTTCCAAGGTGTGCACGCCTAGTGTTAAACAAGTATGGGTAAGAAAGGATAAGTTGAAGGTTTTTCTGGACTTGCAAAGGTCTGGTGGTGTCCCATATTTGGGATGATGTAGGTTGTTTCTAGCCTTGTGTTATTTGAATTGCATATTTCCCTAACCACATAGGCTATTTGTTTGGTGTTTCTACTTTTTATGATTTGTTTGTTTAGCTTGCAGATCATGTTGCATGTCTGAATACATTGTTGGTTATTCCTTCTATTTTTCTTTATTTATTCCATGTATGTGTTGTTGGTTACATTTTTTCTGAGATATTGGTTTAATTCGATTGTCTTAAATAAGTTGCAATATGTTTGGGTGTTTTCTCTTTCTGAACTCTTAAGTATGTTTTGGTATGTATCATGCATTTTTCCTCGCTTGTTTGCATAGTGCACGGCATGCTTGCATAATGGGAGTTTTTGGAAACCACTTACATATTCTTTGAGCTCATAGAAGTTCTCTATCTCCCGAGTATTTATGTTATCTTGAGCTATTTCTCATTTGTTTTGGTTAGTGTTCATCTTATTGTTCGTGTTATTGAGCATTCTTATCTTCCTCTTACAACTCTTGTTAGTGGTCAATGACTCACTTTATCCCCAGCCATTTGATTGTCTTTATAGCAATATCAGTTGGCTAAGAACCCGTTGGGGTTGTGAGGGTCATGCTCTGACGGATGCACTCAAGAGATGTTAGTTCTTGTGTTGCACGTTATCATGGTGTTGCACTTCTTGAGTTTGTGTTTGTCAAAAAGATGTAGGCTACACCTACCCTCGTGTAATTGAAAAGATGGAGGCAAAAGCCCTTCCCACACGGGAATGACATTGAAAGATGTAGACTAAACTCCACCACATGTGGCAAAATGATAATCCAAGCGCATGTTCATTGTTTTTTTATGTAAGGCATACAAAGTTTACATTCCTTTGCCTTTTGGATATCTTGTTTTTTGTTTGAAAGTTCATATTTATATTCGTTTGTCTTCTACTCATATTGTTTGTTTCAAAGGGGATTGAAGTTTGTTTCTTCTAAGCTCACTTGTTAATCGTATGTTTCTTGTTGATGGTTCTATATTCTAGGTCTTCAAAGGGTGTGTTCTAGTGGTGAACTTTCTCTCTCTTTATGCATTGCATTGCATCTACACACACCGAGGTTTAGTTTATGATGCACTTCAATTCTCTTATTTGTTCAATCTTTTGTTTATCCCTATATATTGCCTCTTATTTTTGTACGGATTGGGATTGGCTACTGTTTTTGGAAGTTCATGATGTATTCCTCTTCACTTCTATGGTACATCGGTTCTTTTCCTTTTCTCTTCTTATTGTGGTTTGTGTTATTTGTCATTTGGTTTGGTTTTCTGTTAAAAAAAAAAAAAAAAAAAGGAGTACGAACGTTATTAGCACGTTCGAATGTTTGTGGAGGCAGATGTTTTTTTTTTGGGAGGAACGTACGAACGGTGTTATAACGTTCGTACGCATGTTCAGGCAGCAAGGTTTTTCTTGTATTCCGATGTACAAACGTACTAAAGACGTACGTACGTCCTCTGAACAGGAACGGCCCAAATTGTTTTCTTCTCCAGCCCATCTGTTTGAAATTCTTGCCAACTACATTCAAATCATACCATTGGGTATATACTTGTTGTCTAGATGCTTTTTGGAACTTCTTGTGATTATTAATGGTTGTGGAGTTTCATGGACATGTTTAGTATCATTTTGGTAAGCTCATGTAGTGTTTTTGCCTATATGTCCTGTATTGCTCACCAAGTGTTTGGTGAAATGCCTGAATGGATTTCCTAAGGTTTTTCTTGGTTGTTTTGTTGGTTTTACTTACTTGTGTGGTGTTTATAATGTTGTGTGTGTGCAGGACATGCCTCCTAAGCGCGCTCGCCCAACACTCGCTAAAGACACACCCGGCTCTAAGGGTGCATCCACTTCCCGCGCTCAAAGGGGTAGAGGTCCCACTTCGGACTTGTCATCTCATCCCCCACCCCTTGGTGCTCATCCTCGAGCCAAGGCCATTGTCCCCGAGCGGTTCTTCGACTTGGGAGACATCGCTGCCACCCCTCTAGGGGCTACCCAACTCGGCAACATATCCTCATTCTTTGAGGCTCGGAATTGGTTACGGGTGGCTCAACCGATCACTAAATACTCGGTTGGGCACACGATTGCCTTCTATGAGACGAAGACACCCTCACAGAACCGCTCAAGCTTCTCCGTCTTGATTGAAGGTAGGAGATACACTATCTCTCCGAAGGTTATACGTGAGGCATTGGGGATCGATGATCATCGTCTCCCTGAGGATACTGTTCATGTTATGTGGCCCATTCCGGATGAGATTCGGGTTGACTTTGTTGATCAAGTTCAGAGGATGTTCATTGATGGTGTCACGGAAAGATATCATGCCAAGTCCTACAGCGCCATTCTCTTGCACATGGTTGCCCATTCCAACGTCTATCCTTCAAAGGGCAACAAGATCATCATGACCGACGATATGGTCAAGTTAGTGGTATGTATGTCGGTGCATCATCTTCATCTCTCTGAGGTCATCTACACACAGATGCTCCAAATCGATGCAGCTAAGGGTACTCTTCCTTTCCCTAGCTTTATCATGACAATACTCAAGCACTTAGGTTTTCAGGGACAGTATATGGAGGTGAGCCCTCCAAGGTTTGTTGGCCATGACTGGGTCAATGCCATCAAGAAGGGCTGCCAGTCTAGGAAGTCTGCTTTTGAGTCTGTGGGTGCGCGTTTGGCGCATCACCTAATTTGGGGAGGCCGGGCTCTGAATCGTAATGATGATTTTGATCGGGCATTGACCTCTGGATGCCCCGTGTCAGCCTCCGCTAGGAGCAATCGGGCAGTTGCAGCAGTTGACGCTCGGGTTTCTTCTCTTCGACGTCATCAAGATCACACGGATGCTCGTTTAGATCGTTTTGGAGTTATTCTCTCTCAGCATGATGCTATGCTCCGTGATCTTCATCGGATGAACGTCGCCCAGATGCGTCATCTTCAGCTAGACTTCACTCCCATCGACTTGCCTCCATTTCCGGAAGAGGTCCCTTCAGTTACAGGTGACATTGATGGTGATGCCTCTGATCGAGAGAGTGAGGACGATGGTCTAGTTGGTACTTCGGGCGATGACCATAGTGATGGTGACTCGGAGTCCGAGTAGTTCTTGATCGGGTTTATTTTCTGTACTTCTGTACTTAAAAGTTACTCTTTTGCTATCTCATATTTGTTTCAATACTTAGATGTTGAGTATGTTATTGGAAATTGATATTTTGATATTAGTTCTAGTTGCTTTCTGTTTTGCAGTAAATTCCTGTTACTGAGGTAATGGAACTTCCTAATTGGGCCCAAGTTAGGTTTTCTTTTGTTTTTCCTATATATAGGGGAGTCTTCTCTTCTTTTACTTCTATTGTGTCTACTTACCTTCTTCTAGTTTTTCTCTTTGTTCTTCAGTATTTTCCATGGAAGACTACGATCTTCATAGGGTATTTGTTCCAACTGTTGGTTATGTGTCGTTTTTGGCGATGGAATACAAAAACAATTCGAAGGTTTATCGCTTTTGTCGTGTTCCTCATGGATATGATTATATTCATCCACCCTTTCTTAATCCGTGCATGGTTCATGTCAACCATTGGGAGAGATTGCCGGAACATCTTCAAAACCACATCTTGGAGTTGGTTGGATACCCGAAGGTTCCAGGACTTGCTGCTCCTCTCACCGACTGTGGCTTGGACAGCAGAATTGAGGAGTTATTTTGTAAGGGTGAATGGCTGGAGGATTATGATGATCATGTGATAGCTCGGTGGACTAGATCGTCGGCTCGTGCGGAAGCTTATTTCTCCAAGCTTCCTCTAGGTCATTGGGAACGAATTTTTTGAATTCGTTAAATTCAGTTTTATGTTTTGTCTTTAATGTTTCTTATGTTTATGGGTTCCTATGTTTGGTTATTAGTTGTTTTCGTGAACTTTAAGAGTTCGGATAGGTTTTATTTCTTTTGATCTGTTTTGTCTTGATTGTTTGGTGTTGGTTTCTTTACTTGGTTATTTTTGTTTCTTACTTATGGTTTCTCTTGTTAATTGGTTCTCTTGTTCACTTGTTGTGCCAAAAAGGGGGGAGATTTATGACTCTAATTACTAACAATTGTCTCTTTGTTGTTAGGATATTTTTGGGTCATGTTTCAGGTATGCTACACGTATGGGGGAGTGAACGTGTTGATATTTAAAGGTTGTACTGTTATGGGGGAGCTCAAGTGTCAAACTTTGGAGCTCATGAAGTATGGGGGAGTTGCTTGAGGAATTTCAGTCGCTAGATTTGTTTCAGAATTTCTTGTTGCTTCCGTTCGGTCTCTGATGGTTAAAGCGTTTTGCTCAAGCTGGATGTCATGAATTGGTGGTGTGGTATGTGTTCTACCTTGAGTGTTTTTGTAGGCATGTTTATAAATGCCATGGTTTGGGTTTGTAAGCATGTTTTATAAGTGCTATTAGAGTCATAGGTTTTTGTCACAAAATCAATGTCAAAGGGGGAGATTGAAACCGGCTCTAAGTTGTTTGACATCAATTTTGTGACATTGGTCGTCCATGGTTATTTCGCCTTGAGTTCATTGTTAGGAAAACCTTGTTGTACGCGTGTCATCCAGTGTCCTTGTCTTCGCGTCTTGTGTCAAGTATGGTTTTTGGTTCAGGACGTACGTACCTTGTTAGGACGTACGTACGTCAGGTTAGGCAGTAGAACTTTCATAATGTTAAACGTACGTACCATGTTAGGACGTACGTACGTATGGTTTGGCAGCAGGAGAGTTTTGGTCTGGACGTACGTACCTTGTTAGGACGTTCGTACGTTCAAGCAGTCAGCAAGCTTGTTTCAGGTATGGAGACGTACGAACGTCATATCGACGTACGTACGTCCAATGTGGATTTCAGCAATTCCGGCCCATTTTGTGTGTGTTCTAACCCTAAGTATAAATAGGGTTTCTCTACCAAAGAACAAATTAGTTCTTTGGCCGTCCAATTCATCTCTAGTCTTGGAGTTTGTTTAGGTTTTGGTTTAGGTTGTTTTGGTGATTGAACTCATCTTCTTCTTCCCCATTCATCTTCATCTTCCTTCTTCCCTATTCATCTTCTTCTTCATTGTTGAATAGTGATTTAGCTTCGAGTCTTCTTGTGTGTTCATCAAGAAGTCGAGTGTCTTGTGCGTACATCAAGGTGCTCTGGTGAAGTCAAGGTGTTAGAGATAACCAAGAGTGTCAACTCGCAGTGATTGCAGGTAGTTGATAGGTTTGTAAATCTCTTTTCATCTAGTGGATTTATTTGTTGTCGCGAGGACAACCGTGGACGTTTCCCATATTGGGTTTTACCACGTTAAAAATTCTTGTGTGTTCTTTATTTACTTTCTGCGTATTGTTTGATTTGTTTGAATTGTTATAGTCCCTAGTCCTTCTCTTCGCGTCAAGTTTGTCAAAAGTGAGTTTTTGGGTTTAGGACGTACGTACCTAGTTAGGCCGTACGTATGTCATGTTAGGCAGCAAACATGTTTTGGTCAGGACGTACGTACCTAGTTAGGGCGTTCGTACGTCCAAGCAGGCAGCGAACTTTTACAGTGTGGGGACGTACGAACGTTGTTTCGACGTACGTACGTCCAATGTGGATTTCAGCAATTCCGGCCCATTTTGTGTGTGTTCTAACCCTAAGTATAAATAAGGTTTCTCTACCAAAGAACAAATCAGTTCTTTGGCCGTCCAATTGAAGTCTTATTCTTGGAGTTTGTTTAGGTTTTGTTTAAGATTGTTTTTGGTGATTGAACTCATCTTCTTCTTCCCCATTCATCTTCTTCTTCCTTCTTCCCCATTCATCTTCTTCTTAATTATTGAATAGTGATTTAGCTTCGAGTCTTCTTGTGTGTTCATCAAGAAGTCGAGTATCCTTGTGTGTTCATCAAGGAACTCTCGTGTAAGCTTGCTTCATAGATCGGCTTCGAGTCTTCTTGTGTGTTCATCAAGAAGTCGAGCGTCTTGTGCGTACATCAAGGTGCTCCGGTGAAGTCAAGGTGTTAGAGATAACCAGGAGTGTCAACTTGCAGCGATTGCAGGTAGTTGATAGGTTTGTAAATCTCTTTTCATCTAGTGGATTTATTTGTTGTCGCGAGGACAACCGTGGACGTTTTCCATATTGGGTTTTACCACGTTAAAAATATCGTGTGTTCTTTATTTGTTTATTGCTTTATTGTTTGCGTTACTATTGTTATATTGCACATATATTGTTTTCAATTGGTATGATCAGTCGCAGGGCGCTTGTTAAGGAGCGTAAAGGCTCACGCGTAGATCCTTAGTGCAATTTTAATGGATTCTGATAAATTTGGAACACTAATTTGTCCTCCTAAATTTGATGGAACTAATTTTCCCTATTGGAAAGTTCGTATGGCTGCGTATTTGCAGGCTATGAGTGAGGATGTGTGGATCGCTGTGGAAGATGGTTGGTCACCACCGAGAGTTACTACAGGTAGTACAGATGAGGTTGTTACAAGTGTAAAGTCAGGAAACACATGGAGTGTGGAAGACAAAGTTGCTTCTACTAACAACCAAAGAGGGCTTAATGCTATATTTATGGCTTTGGATGCTAGTGAATTTCGGAGAGTTCATGGTTGTATAACATCCAAAGAGGCTTGGGATAGGTTGGTAAGAACTCATGAGGGTGACATTGCTGTCAAAGAGAGTAAGCTTGAACTTCTTATTACTCAATTTGAAAATATGAAAATGGATAATAATGAATCTTTTGATGAATTCTTTATTCGTTTGCAGGATATTATCAACACTAGTGCATCTTTAGGTTTAGTGTACACCGATACTCAAATAGTACGTAAAGTTCTTCGGTCTTTGTCATCTAGATTCCGTTCTAGGAAAGATGCCATTCAAGAAAGCAATGACTTAAAGACCATGTCCATAGAGACCTTAGCAGGAAAATTGAGAACTTATGAACTTGAGGTTCAACTTGAACAACCTCAAAATAAATCCTTTGCTTTTAAAGCTGGAACTTTTGAGGATGTACAAGATGAAAAAATTAATCATGATAAGTCTCTTGACACTAAGCAACATCTAAGTATCATTTATCGTTATCTTAAACATATTTTTAAGACTATGAAATATAATGGTTTGACTAACCATGGTTTTGACGAGTGTAAGCTTCCCAAGAAATTTGGTGCACAAGGGATAGAACAACAAAAAATCAAGTTATCTACCACTTGGGAGGAAGATGAAAGCGATGATGATGATGATGATGATGTAGCGGAAGACCATGCTACACATTGTGTTGCCTATGGAGCATCTTTGAATGAGAATGTGGATTGTCAGGTAACCGATATTGTCGATCATGAATTCGATGGTTTTATTTTGGTAAGTCCTAGTGAGTTAAGGGAATTACATATGTCATCTGTTAAACAATGTCAATCCTTGCGTAAGACTAATCAGATTTTAAATGATATGGTTGAGTCTCTTGTAAAAGAGAAATATGTACTTGCAGGTGATATGAATGCCTTATCTGAGGAGTTTTCCCAAGAAAAGCTAGATTTCCAATCTAGAATTATTTCTTTGGAAATATCCAATCGTGAGATAGAAGATAAGTATCGTTCTTTGTTGTTTGAGCATGAAGCTGTGAAAAAGGATTTATTTGCTTCTACTAAGCGATTGCAAGGGTTTAAGAAAGCTTCAGTTGATCTAGACACCCTTATTAAAAGTGGAAAGTTTTCTTCAGATAAGACTGGTTTAGGATATGATTATGTTGGAGCTTCCTCCAGTTGTGTCCCTCCTACTACTTCTTTTGTGAGGCCATCATTGCCTGCTTTGTTACCAAATCCTCATATTCCTACTCCACCTCCACCTATCAAGGCTTTTGAATCTAAGCCAAATGTGATGACCAAGAACAAGACAAGTCCTAAACATAGACATTTTAAGTGTTTTACTTGTGGTCGGTTAGGTCATACTTCAGCTTTCTGTTGGGATAAAAATTCCATGGTTCCATATTCTTCTTCTTATGGTAATAATTATTGGAACTCACATTATTCTTTTCCTATACAGGCTCATCATTCCTCTTGGCCTCTTTTTATGCGAAGAAGTGGCCCTAAAAAACCACAACACTTCAACAATAGAAAGAGGGTTGTGCAAAAGGTCATCAAACCACCCCACATATGGGATAGAAACATCGATGCTGCCAAATGTTGTCTAGAGAATGAGAGGTTAAGGATTGGAAAGTCTACTATCAGGGATAATATTCAAAAATCCTCCATATCCGGGTCCAACTTGCAGAATATCTCTCAAGTATGGGTACGAAAGGATGACTTGAACGTTCTTTTTTGACTTCTTAAAGTCAGATTGAATATCATCTTCGTATTTTTTTTTTTTTTTTTTTTTTTTTTGTTTGTTTTCTAGCCTTGTGTTATTTTAATTGCATATTTTTCTAACCATATAGGCTATTTGTTTGGTGTGTTTTGTCTTTTTGTTTATGCATGCTTTGTTTGTTTGGGTTGAATATCATTAAAAAAAAAAAAAAAATAGTTTACTTTGTTATGGGTGTTTGGGATACACATACTTTGTATATGCATGTGGTTAGATTGGTCTATTACTTTCAATCATTCTTGTATGCTTAATATTCATGGATATAACTATTTTATTACACTTAGCATACGCTTGTGCTTTCATGTTTAGATTTTAGACTAACATTTATCTACTTGTGTCTCATGCATATATCCTTGCTTGTTTACACTATGCACAACTAGGTGACACTTTGAGAGTTTGTTTGCATATCTTTTTCCATCCTTTGAACATGATGAACTTCTAGGATAATCATTAGTTGGAAATATAAGTATGCATGCCTTCTTATGTTATCTTGATTATTAGTATGAAGGCGGTGTGGTAGTGGTCAACAATTCACAAAATCCCCAGCCTTTTGATCTTCTTGAGAAAGAAATCATTTGGTATACATACCCATTGGGGCCGCGAGGGTCATGCAATGACGGATGCACTCAAGAGATGTTAGTTCTTGTGTTGCACGTTACCATGATGTTGCACTACTTTGAAAAGGGGAAGTAATTTGAAAAGATGTAGGCTACACCCTACCACATGTTGCAAAAGATGAAGGTAAAAATCCCTTTCACATGTTAATTTATGCACAGTAAAAAAAAAACAGGTTATAAGTGCATTTCCCCGTGTCTGTTTAGGCGTTTGTGAAGTGAAATCCTTCTAATGGTGAATACTAGTTGTTTTGAGTGTTCTTATGGTTTGTGAGTGAGGTGTGGAAATGACTCTCTTTGTGTTTTCTTTAGCTTTCCCATACACCAAGGATGTTTGTATGATGCATTTCTAGTAGATGTTTGGTTTCATATCTTAATCTTTGATTGGTGCGTACTTTGTTTAATGAAACCAAGTTTATTCATCTTTACTAAGTATCTTGTTTTAATTGAGCTTGCATATACTCTCTTCTACCCTTGTATGCATGGTTCTTTGTGTGTTTCAAATATCCTTATTTGGTTTGTTTGTTCTAGGGGCATCTTTCTCATATGCATTGCATTTAGGTGGAGCTTTTGTTTAGGGGGAGAATTCTTTGTATTGACATCGTGTTAACAAGTGTTCATTTTATGGCTTCCGTTGCATATCCTTTTTGTTGTTAACATGATTGTTCTCTTTCTTTTCTTCTTTAATCTTATTTGTTATGGTTTGGTATTTTTCTTTTCTCTTTCTTTTGTTCCTTTGCTTCATTTGTGACAAAAAGGGGGAGATTTATGACTCTAATACTAACACCTTCTTCTTCTTTGTTAGTGTATTTTTGGGTCATGTTTCAGGTATGCTACACGTATGGGGGAATGAACGTGTTGATGTTTAGAGGTTGTACAGTTTTGGGTCATGTTTCAAGTATACTACATGTACGGGGGAGTGAACATGTATGGGTGAGTGAAAGTGATGATGATCACAAAGTGCATATACAGTTTTGGGTAAGCTCGAGTATTAAACCTTGGAGCTCATGAAGTATGGGGGAGTTATTCGAGGAACTTCCGTTGGCTCTTTGATTGTTGTTGCTTCCGTTCGGTCTCTGATGGTTAAAGTGTCTTACTCAAGCTGGATATCAAGAATTGGTGACTCGGTATGTGTTCTATCTTGAGTGTTTTTGTAGGCATGTTTTATAAATGCCATGGTTTGGGTTTGTAAGCACGTTTTATAAGTGCTATTAGAGTCATAGGTTTTTGTCATAAAATCAATGTCAAAGGGGGAGATTGAAACCGGCACTCGGTTGTTTGACATTAATTTTGTGACATTGGATGTCCATGGTTATCTCGCCTTGAGTTCATTGTTAGGAAAACCTCGTTGTACGCGCGTCGTCCCTAGTCCTTCTCTTCGCGTCAAGTTTGTCAAAAGTGAGTTTTTGGGTTTAGGACGTACGTACCTAGTTAGGCCGTACGTACGTCATGTTAGGCAGCAAACATGTTTTGGTTAGAACGTACGTACCTAGTTAGGGCGTTCGTACGTCCAAGCAGGCAGCGAACTTTTACAGTGTGGGGACGTACGAATGTTGTTTCGACGTACGTACGTCCAATGTGGATTTCAGCAATTCCGGCCCATTTTGTGTGTGTTCTAACCCTAAGTATAAATAAGGTTTCTCTACCAAAGAACAAATCAGTTCTTTGGCCGTCCAATGTCTTATTCTTGGAGTTTGTTTAGGTTTTGTTTAAGGTTGTTTTTGGTGATTGAACTGATCTTCTTCTTCCCCATTCATCTTCTTCTTCCTTCTTCCCCATTCATCTTCTTCTTAATTATTGAATAGTGATTTAGCTTCGAGTCTTCTTGTGTGTTCATCAAGAAGTCGAGTATCCTTGTGTGTTCATCAAGGAACTCTCGTGTAAGCTTGCTTCATAGATCGGCTTCGAGTCTTCTTGTGTGTTCATCAAGAAGTCGAGTGTCTTGTGCGTACATCAAGGTGCTCCGGTGAAGTCAAGGTGTTAGAGATAACCAGGAGTGTCAACTTGCAGCGATTGCAGGTAGTTGATAGGTTTGTAAATCTCTTTTCATCTAGTGGATTTATTTGTTGTCGCGAGGACAACCGTGGACGTTTCCCATATTGGGTTTTACCACGTTAAAAATATCGTGTGTTCTTTATTTGTTTATTGCTTTATTGTTTGCTTTACTATTGTTATATTGCACATATATTGGGTTTTCATGATTCACAATTGGCTGTCCCGTAGCAGGAATTTGTGGAATCGACACAATTGGTGTTTGTACCCATACAGTGTCTCAAATGGAGTAAGTTTGAGGGAGGAATGGAACGACAAGTTATACCACAATTCAGCCAATGAAAGCCACTTGGACCACTGCTTAGGCCTGGAGCTGGACATACAACGCAGGAAGTTTTCCAAGCATTGGTTGAGGCGATCAGTCTGGCCATCTGTTTGGGGGTGATATGCAGTAGAATGTAACAGTTTGGTTCCCATCAACTCAAAAAGCTTAGACTAAAATTTGCTCAAAAAAATAGGATCTCTGTCACTTACAATTGTAACTGGTTGACCATGGAGTTTAAAGATGGTGTCAAAGAAGACCTGAGCGACCTGGCAAGCAGAATAGGGATGTTTGAGGGGCATTAAATGACCATATTTTGTGAATCTGTCGATCACCACGAAAATGGAATCATACCCTGTAGAATGAGGAACTCCTTCTACAAAATCAAGACAAATATCAGACCAAGGTTGGTTGGGAATGGGAAGTGGTTGTAGCATGCCAGGAGTAGGTACAGTCTCCACTTTATGTCGTTGGCAAATATCACAACTATCGTTCCATCTTTTGACATCTTGCAACATGTTAGGCCAAAAGAAATATTGAGTGAAGCGTTTGTATGTGACCTTGACCCCAGAGTGACCTCCCAATCCTGTACTATGCAATTCTGACCACAATTTCTGTCTCAAAGACCCTTGTGAGCCCACTACCAGCTTGCCTTTAAACCTGAGTAACTGTTGATGAAAGGTATAGTCTGGCATGTCTGCTGATAATAATAGTGCAGAAATAATGGATTGAATATCAGTATCACCTTCATAGCTTTCCACAAGCTATTGACTCCAATTAGAATGTAATACAGAGAAAGCATGCAGAGAACCTTGATCCTCAAAAGCCCTGGACAGCCCATCCGCTACCAAGTTTTCTGACCCTTTTTTATACCTGATTTCATAATCATAACCAAGCAGTTTGGACATCCATTTCTGTTGTAAGATGGTGGTTAACTTCTGTTCTAGTAAAAACTTAAGACTTCTGTGATCTGTTTGGATGATGAAATGACGACCATAAAGATAAAATCGCCACTTATTCACAGCAAAAATGATGGCCCAAAGTTCCTTCTCATAAGTGGAGAGACCCAGTTTTTGTTGTGGCAGTGATTTGCTGAGGAAGACAATGGGCTTGTTTTCTTGTAAAAGTACAACACCAACCCCATTGAGACAGGCATCAGTTTCAACAATGAAGATTTTCTGAAAATCTGGTAGCTGGAGCACAGGAGTGGTAGACATAACTCTCTTAAGGTTTTGGAAAGCTTGATCTGCAACATCATTCCATTTGAACTGGCCCTTCTTCAAAAGTTCTGTCAATGGTTGTGCCAACAGCCCATAATGTCGGACAAATCTTCGATAATACCCTGTTAATCCAAGAAAGCCTCGCAATGCTTTGAGAGACCCGGGACTAGGCCAGTTCAGCATACCATCAATCTTAATTGGATCAGCAGATACACATTTGGCCGAGATTATGTGCCCAAGATACTCCAATTCAGACTGAGCGAATAGGCATTTGGATGCCTTAGCAAAGAGCTGATGCTTCCTCATAAGAGAAAATACTAATTGGAGATGGAGCACATGATCCTGCAATGATTTACTATATATTAGTATATCATCAAAGAAAACTAAAATAAATTTCCTCAGGTGACAGTAAAAAATTTGGTTCATTAAGCTTTGAAATGTCGCTGGGGCATTCGTCAACCCAAAGGGCATGACTTTGAACTCATAATGCCCGACATGTGTGCTGAAAGCAGTTTTGTAAACATCAGAATCATGAACTCGTATTTGATGATAACCGGACCGGAGGTCAATCTTCGAGAACACCAGAGATCCATGAAGTTCATCAAGTAACTCTTCGATTATAGGTATAGGAAACCTGTTTTTTACTGTCATGTTGTTAAGTCTTTGATAATCCATGCACATTCTCCAAGAGTTATCCTTCTTTTTCACCAAAATGACCGGCGAAGAAAATGGACTCTGTGAAGGCTGTATGATTCCAGTCTCGAGCATGGTCTTGACTTGTTTCTCAATTTCTGACTTTTGAATGTAAGGATACCGATAGGGTCTGATGTTTACTGGTTCAGCTCCTTCCTTTAAGCAGATTTTGTGATCAACATTTCGTCGAGGAGGCAGTTCTTTGGGTTCAACAAACACGTCAGAAAACTGATGTAACACTTCTTGAACTTCAGTTGGGAACTGGGGTTCCTTGGAACATTGCGGTTGGTCAACGACTGTCATAGAATAAAGGACCCCCATTATACCATGAGTATGCTTTTCACAGTATGTTTGAGTAGCCACAGCTCCGATCATTTTCAATTCAGCAGCATCTTGAATACCCTCCAATACTATGGCATGTGCATTCCAGGTGAATGACAATTGCAATTTCTTGAAGTCCATGGTAACTGGACTGATTTCTTTCAACCATTGAACCCCCAAAACCATATCACGACCCCCCAATGGAAGCAGTCTGACCTCTGACTTGAACTTATAACCTTGCATGCTCCAACTGAATTCAGGACAAACAACATCACTTCTTATTTTATCACCATTGCCCACCTTAACCAGTAACTTGGAAGGCTGAATCATTGTGTTTCCTAGTGCCTTGATGGTGTCGATATCAATGAAGTTATGTGTGCTCCCACAATTTATCAAAATGGTAATGTAATGATTGTTCACTTTAGCCCTGATGCGTATTGTCTCATATGAAGTAATCCCTGACAAGGCATTCAAAGAAATGGTCACCTCATCAGTATCTGCAGCTTGAACATTCTCTTGTTGTTCCATCTCCTGTGGTTCCCTTTTGTCCTCAGCTTCTTCTTCATCTGGTCCTCCCATTGACATAAACAATTGTTTCTTTTTGTATTTGTGGCCGTAAGAGTATACCTCATCACAGTTATAACAAAGCCCTTTGTCTCGTCGTGCTTGCATTTCTTGAGGAGTAAGTTTCTTTATCGGAACCATAGAGCTAGAAGAACTAGAGGCCATAGAACTACTGCTCTTAGTGGTGTTACTAGTAGAAGGACCCTTGATGCTAGAAGTATAATAGGAACTGTTGTTCATAGGTTTGGAGAATGAACTGCTGGAAACTCCTGAGCTGCTGAAAGAAGAACAACCCCCTTTGTTGTACCTGTGAAGTGATTCGATAGTGGCCTCTAGTAATCGTTCAACTGCTATAGCTCGGTTCAAACTAACAGGTTGAAATATCTGTACTGGACGCCCAATTTCTGCTCTCAAACCACTGATAAAACTGTCAATGAAATACTGTTCAGATAATTCCTTGTTCTTTATTAACATTAGTGCCTTCAATTCCACGAATCTCCCTTGGTATGCTGAAACTGATGAAGTTTGCACCAGTTTATTAAATTCTTCAATGATATTTTCTTGAGCATCTTTTGAGAATCGAGGTACTAGCGCTTCAGTAAAAGCTTCCCATGATACTACGTCGACTGAATCAAAATATGACTGGAACTATATTTCAGCCTGTTCTTCAAGATGAAGAGAGGCAAATAACACCCTTTGTTCTGGATCTATTAGATTAACTGAATCATTGAAAATTCTGAACAAGCAAGTCAGTAAGATAAACTTTATTCTGCCTTGACTTGCATAACTACTACAATAACCTACCTCAGTTCTGCCATAACCATTGCAGCTGATCTCTCTTTTTATTTTTCTCACACAAAGCTGCTACGTCAATTTTATAATTTCTCACTTGACAGGATATAGTGAAGAATGAAGTAGTGCAGTCAAGCTGCTGGCGGGTGATGGAGTAATTGTATAAAAAAAATGTGACAAGTTTAATTGGTAAGGAGCAAGAAGAAGCTCGAGTTTCGGAGAACAAAATTTTTCTAAGAGGACATAGTCTTCAAAACAAATCCGAGTAGGGAAGTCAAGAAAAGAAAGAGACGATATTGCATTAGACGAGCGGGGAGGTTGAAAGCCAAAGAATGACTCCAATGGCAGTTGAACATAATGGAAGGAAACAAATGAATGAGCATCTAAGAGTGTTAAGGTCTCTCACTAGGTTCTTATGTACAAAGGATATGTTTGTTAATACATACAGTTGGAGTATCATATCCATGATTTTACAAATCTTTCTTTTATTAATAGTGATTTGTTTTGCATAATTTTTTTTACAGGAGATCAAACATCTGTTATCGATGGACCAATAGATTTGTATCACAAGAGCAAAAACTTCAACATTTGGGATCACAAAAATGGCAAAGACTGGTTTTAGTCATAGCTAAACCAAAGCAATTATGAACGACGTACTGATTCCAGTTTGAAGGTATCATTTGTGGCATTCATCATTTGACTTATTAAAAATTGGGTGATTTAGGTTTTGGTCACCACTTTTTAGTATAAATTAGGTTTTGGAGCCGGTTTTTTTCTTTATTAGGGTTTAGAGCTCATTTTCGAACCAACAACTAAAAAAACCCGGTTGAACCAAAAATATTTTCAAAATACCTAAGTTTACCCCTGAAACTCACGTGATCTGCACGTGATCACTAACCCTAATATAGTTTTGATCAGGGGTATTTTGGCCATTATAAACAATTACTTGGGTCAATTGTCGGTTCAGCTCTAAACCCTAATAAAGAAAAAAACCGGCTCCAAAACCTAATTTATACTAAAAAGTGGTGACCAAAACCTAAATCACACTTACAAATTTTTGTATAACATCTTTGTGATTGTGGTGTTTAGGAAAATTTAGGTTACTATATTTGAGGTATACCTATAAGATTTGCATCTCAAATTACACTTTTTAAAGGTCATTCCTTTTGTTTAATTGAATCAGCATGCCTCTAATGGGGATATTCCCGGTTATTTCCGAAAGTGGGAAATTTTGACAGTGTTAAAGATTCCAAAAGCTTTCTATAACAACATCACATGACTGGGGCAACTCATGATCCACGCAATGGATTGACACTTAGAAATTTCTATCTTCCATCAATTGAAGTTGGTTTGAAACAAACTATTATATAAATTCATGCTCTTCACAAATTTGGGATTCGTGGATCCAACGTTTCTGACACTTTAACACCATGTTTATTTCCCAATTTATAGACATGTTGTCATCTATTAGTGGGAGATGTGGTATCTAACTAATTAATGGCTTTGGATCAGAACAATGTCTTGACTCTTGAGTATTATAGCCTAATTCTATGAATCACCAATTTTCGATTCACTAAGACCATACTAGAAATTACGTCTCTTTCATTATACATGTCATGAATTTATATGAGGGCCATCTATTTCGGTAATTGTAGTTGTGTGTACCCTAGGTAAAAAACCCGACAGGTGTTATCGTTGGCTGTATAAGAAGCTAAACCAGGAGCACCTGAGCATTAGCCAGCCAGGCCTGAGCTATCGGGTAGGGTCCAACCCGGTCTCAAGGAGTCCACAGAGCGCGCTCAGTGGACCTTGACCCACCGGATGGTCCATGATTGATGGGTGCAGCCCCGGTTACTGTATAAGAAGTTGAACTGTGGGCTCCCATACATCGGCCAGGACCACCTCAGTCAAGTAGGCCAGGTCCGGCCCAGCAAAGTCCAGCAGCGACAGAGGCTCATACAAAGGCTTATCATAGAAGCCCAGAGGACCTGGCCAGAGTGTATGCAATGTAGATTGGGCCTCCGGTCAGAGGAGTCAAGCTCAAGTCTTTGCTTCCGCACTTGGTCGGTTCCAAGTCCCAACCAACTGGATAAGTCCAGCAAGATTTCAGGCTAACAGAACCCATTATTCTAGCCTGTTGGAGAAGATAAAGGAAGACCCAGGTTGAGCCAGAGCCTATCAGAGGATGCCATGTGGTAGTCATCCTGGTCAAAGGGAATTCAAACCAAAGGGATAACCACCCAACAACATGCAAGCTATCTCTACGGAAAACATCTTCACAGTTGACACCTGAGTTCATGGAGTCAAAACCGAAGGGGTGGTTGAGCCAGTCTCCCGCGGCTTAGTACAAATACAGGAGTTCTTAACCTCCTGAACTATGAGTCTTTCACTGAGAAACTCCATTAGAGCTTAGTGGAAGCAGAGACTTGATTACAAGTTCATCTTCTTGGATACATAGGTAGCCTGATCCTCATCAGGTCCAGTCTCATTGAATACCCCCATCTAATCTCTGTCTATACAAGGCTTTCATTGTAACTGTTCGATTAATCAATACAGATCACGAGTTTGTGGATCAAATTTTTGCACTCACACTCTTTGGCGCCTACCGTGGGGCTGAATCTCCCATCAGTTCCAGAGCCTTGCAAGGAATCTCGATCCAGCAATACCTGAGTTGCTGCAGCAATGGCTGGAAGTAAGAGACGTCCGACTCATTCCAACAATGGAATGACCCAAGTTACTGAAAGTCAGACCGAGAACCTTTCTCCTCTGTCTCCGGTCCCTGAAGCGACAGAGCCCATGAATAAATAATCAGTTCTCAGGAGTGAAGGCTATGATCAGGTTTCGCAACACTCTGAAAGTGGACAGTCGGAGGCAGAAAACTTAGTGGTACAAATCACTAACGATCCTGGTAATCCGAATGCAGTCAACCGACCGTTAGAATACCAGCATCACAAGATCTAGAACCATCCAGAGCAGCTGTTGCAAGAAGAGACCAAATAACCTCTCCCCTGGCCACGGGAGGAGGTTATACCGAGCAGCAGAAGGGGAAAGGCCTAGTGACCGAGTCCCCAACTGCCCATCAAACGGCTAACCAGGGAAAATGCAGAACTGAGAAGAAAGAAAAGGACCAGGGCCGGAGATGGCCAGTCATCTACAACCCTGTCCTCAAGTCCATCTCCTCAGAAGTAGATAAGGCCACGGTTGGGAAGCGATTGGAGCCTTACCTCCCATAGCCATGATCCCCGCCCTGTTTGGGACAGGCTAGCACGGGGGATGGGATAGGAAGTCTATCTCTCCAGTTCAGAGACATCGCCACGGACGTGCAAGAACACCCGGGCCACGTCACGGCCGCAGGGTTACCCGAAGCAGGTCCATCGAAGAAGTTACTCCACAAGAAGGACAATACCGGAGGAGGCACCAAAGCACTCCCACGGCACGCCATGGTCAGAGAGGAAGGAGTCCCAAAAGGGCCCGCACTCATCAGAAACAACCGAAACTGAACGTGGAACAGATGAATCAACTCAAGCTGCAAAAGATGATCGACCTGGCTGTTTCCAACAAAGCTAACCGAGACGAACGAATCAGGAAACTTACTCTCTCAAGGTTGCTTGCGTCACCTTTGGCGGAGGAGGTCAGGAATCATATAATCCCGACCAGCTTCAAGCAGCCGCCTTTCGAACAATATGACGAGAGAAGCGGCTGTCCAGTGCAGCATGTGATGAACTACAAGAGCACCATGGCCATCTGGGACCATGACGACAAGTTACTTGCAAAAATGTTTGTTGCTTCACTCAAAGGCGAAGCACAAATGTGGTATCATAATCTGCCACCTGCATCCATCCACACATTCCTACAATTGGCTGAGTTGTTCGAGGAAAAGTATCGGTTCGATGTGAAGACCAAGAAGGGAGCTGAAATCTTGTTCTCCCTGTAGATGGACCGGAGTGAGACACTCAGGAATTTCGCCCGAAGATTCCGAACCTTACTATCTGAGGTACAAGACGCATCTGCCAGCGTCGTCATTCAAACTTTCAAGTATGCCTTAAACAACAACCATGAAGAATTGTACAGGTCGCTGGCAAGGAAGCCTCCATCCTTTGTTTCGGCTTTGCTCGAAAAAGTAGAAAGGTATGCTCAGGAAGAGGACGACCTAAAAGCTAGGAGAAAGAGACTTGCCGGAGGTCAAACCTCCGATAAGCCGCAAAAGGCATGGGAAGAAAGCTCTGGCAGGGATCGCAAGGAGGAAAAGGCCCCTGACAGAAAGAAAGACAGGAAGGGAAAAACACAAGCCCGACAGCCCGACTGTCGGTCAGAGAAGTCTGCCGAGGGCGAACGCAAAGAAAGGGAATTCACACCCCTGAGGTTCCCGATTGAGGAAGTATTCAAAAAGATCAAGAACAGAGGGATGCTCAACAAACTTGCCCCTCCTCCGGCAGACCCGGAGGGCAGAAGAGATAAGTCCAAGAAATGTGATCACGACAACGATTACGGTCACGAGCTGAAGAACTGCAGGTCATTGGAGTATGAAATGTAGCGTCTGGTCGACGCCGACCTCATCCCTGACATGGTGCAGACCATAGCAGTCGAACAGGTAAAAACTGGAGATCGAATTGTATATGTCTACCACGTACAGACACCCGGTTCTTCCAAGACAGAAAGGAAGAATTGCGCTAGAGAAAAGCTCCAGTGGATAGGACATGTCCATGAAGTTGGACAACTCGACTTCAACGAAGGGACGAACACTGAGTCCATTGTCCCCAGGGGTTTGACATTCACCGAGGAAGACGATAGGGCACAATGACGCCCTGGTCATCACAGCATGAATTGGTGTCTATCGGGTCCGGCGAGTCATGGTTGACGCCGGTAGCACCTCTAGTGTCATGTTCTCATGTGCTTACAAAGCTATGGAGTTATCTAAGGATCTCATCGAATCTGAGGAGAGTCTTATCTATGGGTTCAACAGGGAACCAGCACAGTCCTCCAGGCGGGTCTACCTACCAATCACGGTAGGATTCAATACCGTCGGGATAAACTTCTTGCTGGTCGACTCCCCCTCCTGCTACAACGTCATCTTACGAAGGGACTGGATTCATCAGATGAAAGCAATTGTATCCACCTTCCACCAAAGCCTCAAATTCCCAACTCCCAACGGAATTTGCAGAGTCAATGGAGATAAAGGGATGGCGTTCAAATGCCATCTCGATGCTGTCAAAGGAAAGTCCATCTCCGAGACCAAGGGGAACACCATCTTCGTGACAGATTCTCATCAATAGCAACCAGCTCCCGGCAAGTCTGTCAAGGGGAAGCCAGACACGAAGGCCGGGATATCACCAGCGGTCGACGAGCTGGAAGAAGTTATAGTGGGACTAGAGTCCCACAAGGCAATTTACATCTCTTCCGGCCTACCAAGGGTTGAGAAGGATCTCATGATCACACTACTCCGGCAGAATCACCACGTCTTCACATGGAGTGTCAGCGAGATGCCAGGAATTGACCCTTCGGTCGCCTGCCATAAACTGGACATCGATCCTCAGCACAAGCCGGTCAAGCAGAAGCCAAGGCGAATGGCGCCAAATCGAAAGCTGGCGGTGAACAAAAAAGTCGATCGACTACTGTCAGTCAACTTCATCAAACCAGTTATCTACCCTACCTGGATTTCAAACATCGTGGTTGTCCCAAAGAAGAACGGTAAGATTCGAGTTTGCATCGATTTTACTATTCTTAATAAAGCATGTTATGTGCACGCATATCCACTCCCCAGGATCACAGACATGGTGGACACCACCGCGGGTTATCAAAGATTGTCCTTCATGGACGCCTACTCTGGATACAACCAGATTCCACTTCATGAAGAAGATCAGGAACATACGGCATTCATCACCGACCAAGGGTTTTACTGCTACCGGGTGATGCCATTTGGTCTGAAGAACGCCGAAGCAACATACCAAAAGCTGGTCAACACCATCTTCAACGAGCTCATAGGTCGGACCATGGAAGTCTACATAGACGACAGGGTGGTCAAAAATAAGGAGAAACACAATCATTTGCGGGATTTGCAGCAGACATTCGATATCCTGACACGGTACAACATGAAGCTGAATCCAGCTAAATGTTCTTTCGGTCTTTCTTCTGGCAAGTTCCTCAGCTTCTTTATGACCAACTGGGGCATAGAAGCCAATCCAGATCAGATCCGGGTAGTCTTGGAGATGCCCGCCTCGAAGACAGTGTACTCAGACCGATGCAAGCCGTTCTTTAACGCAATCAAAGCTAATGCAGAATGGAATCCTACCTGTCAGCAAGCCTTTGACGAGATCAAGGCATATCTTACTCAATCTTCGGTCCTTACAGCACCACAAACCGGACAACCAGTCGGCATCTACCTGGCCGCGTCTGATATAACAGTCAATGCGGTCATATTTGTGGAAGAACCGGAGGAGAAGCCAGTATACTTCATCAGCAAAGTGTTGCATGGAGCTGAAACAAGGTATTCAAAAATCGAAAAGATCGCCTTAGCCCTGGTACCCGTAACCAGGAGGCTAAAGCCATATTTCCAAGGGAGGGCAGTCAAAGTCTATATAGAGTTCCCGCTCAGGAAAGCTTTTGGAAAGTAGGAAGAATTCAATCGACTGATCGAATGGTCCAGCTACTTCAGTGCATACCACATCCCGTACGAACCCAGAACCGCGGAGAAAGGCCACGCAATAGCCTCCTTGATGGTAGATTTTCCCATCGAGGATATCCCAGTCAACCCAGATTTAGAAGAAGATCCACTGGGGGCGAATGATGCCCCCCGGTCACAGGAGTCTCCGGCCAAAGAAGACAACGAAGCATGGACAATCTACACTAACGGATCCAGTAACTGTACAGGATCCGGCATAGGTTGTTTCCTGATCAGCCCAGATGGATAGAAGACAGAAAAATATGTCAGACTGGGATTCCCGGCTTCGAACAACGAAGCTGAATATGAAGCTTTAATATATAATCTCCAGATAACGCTCCAACTGGGGGCGCGGAGAGTCATGATCAAGACAGATTCAAAACTAGTGGCGAACCAATTTGTCGGGTCCTTCAAAGCCAAGGACGACCGGATGGCAAAGTATCTTGATGTCGTCCACTCCATGGCACGGAAGTTCAAATTCATCACGGTCGAGCAACGACCAAGGGTAGACGTCAGGCATGCAGATGCCCTGACATATCTTTCCTCTTCTATCAGCACTACAGAGCCCTGACAGTTATCAATCGGATACCAGAAAGAGCCGAGCATCGGGCCCAAAGATCCAGACATGCCATTACCGGAGGTCTACCTCATTGAGTGCAGATATTGGAAGGAAGTTCTCATGGTAACCACCAGAGGACAGAAAAAGAAGAGAGATGAAGAAGCTTCACAGCCCAGAACCGGGTCGAGCACACAAAGCGAGCCAAGTCTTCCATCTCACGGTCAGAAACAGGACCCACCAGAATCACAACTTACTGGAATCCTTGCCTCACCAGAGGCCAGATAGAAACGATGCCACCTTCGACGGAGCCAGACGAGCCGGACCCGTCAGAACCATCACTCTCGCAAGTTCATATCGATCTGAAGCTTCCACCGGAGGAACCAATTGAAGACATTTCAGACAACCTGAATTCTAAAGTAGACAGAATTGATGCCAAATTGCAGTCTATAAATAGCCAAGACTGGAGGAGGCCATACATCAACTTCCTCATCCACTATCTATTCCCCGAAGATCCAAAGCTATCAGCCAAGGTTAGTGATAAGTCCTCAAAAGTGTATATTTATCCCTCGAATAACACTTTTTTTGTTTATCATTTAGGTTATATTATTGTGTTATATCTATTGATTAGTGTTTTCTTGTCTATTGTGTAGGTTTCATGAGCCGAAATGCGAATATTGTGTTAAAGCCCGCGAAAAGTCAAGAAAAGCAACCAAAAATGTGTTGTTTGCACTAAGGGAAAAGAATTAATATTTGCACCCACAGATCTGCTGAGGGCACCCCACGGTCATTCCAGTTGACTTGATTTTATGTCAAAGTGGGGTGGTCCAAATCTCAGCCCAAACCGGGTCCTATTGAAGCCCACAAGTCAGAATTCTATTTAGGGCTTATTTCAAGTTCAAACTTAAAAAGGCTCTACAAGGAGATCCAGAAGTCTGATTTGGGCTCATCAGCTATCAAATTGAAGGTCTTGGTCCAAGCTACAACTTAAGCTTAAGAGAATTAGGTTTTGCTGAAGAACTAATGCCCTTAGAAGACCAACAGAAGCAACCACGAATTTGACCTAATTTGAAAGTCTTTCCATGCAAGTATTCTACTTTGTATTTTGTATATAAGAAAAGTAGTAGCTAAGGTTTAGGTATCTTTTAGATCATTTTTGAGTTACTCTTAGAAGAGAGAAAAGTGAGTATTTTGTGAGAGAAAAAATCCATCTTCTTCTTCTTCTTGTATCAACTCAATTATCAATATCAAATCCATTAACTTTTTCATTATGATGTTTTGTTATTTATTTATTTATTCCATGAGTAGCAAAATCTCCTTAGGGGGATGGTTGAAGCACTCTAGATGATGCAAAAACACCATGTTTGTTCTCATTGTTCATTGTGATTCAAAGTTCTTAATGCTTATTTACTTTTAATTCGCGATATGAGGTAAGTATGATTATTTGTATGTTATTGTTATCCATGTTGTTAAAAATACTATTGTTAGGGTTTAGGGAGACCTAGCTTTAATGGTTGTATTTATATTGATTAAATATGTGTAGTGAAATAGCTGAGAGGTGATTATTACATATCTGCAGTTAGTATCTTTTATTGGAACCCTTTTGTAATTAAGTCAAATAGCTGAGATGTGATGATTTAGTTATGAATCAATATGTTGAGTTAATTAAATTGAATAGCTGAGAGGTGACGGTTTGATTAATAATACATATTCAATAGCATGCATAAGAGAATCCCATTTTATTTGAGTGGAATAGCTGAGAGGTGACTACTTGATTATTATAGGTGTTGATGATTAATTGGAATAGCTGAGAGGTGACTAATTAATTGTTATAGATTGAACATGAAGGAACAACATGTTATGCTTGAATGATTTAGTTTGTGGATACCAATTCTTCCTCCTTTGTCATCATAAATCTTCTTTTCATCTCTACCATATTCTTAAAGTAGTTTATTTAATTATTGTTTGTAGGAATTAGAATCAATCTCAATATTATTATTGATTCCCTTGGATTTTCTTAACAATTGTTTTTTATTGTGTTTGAGCTAAGATCTCCCCCTCTGAGGTGGGTACGACCCTTACTTGTTACTTGTCTTTTTGATAACCAATTTATACAGGCACAAGAAGGAAAAATCAATTAAAAATACAATCTTTTGTTTAGAGAAGGTAAAACGACTCTATCAAAATGGCGTCGTTGCCGCTCTAAAGAACGGAGTTCATTCAAACACAAATGAGAATAGTAGTTTCGGGACATCATCCCACTTCTATCCCTCCTACCCTTCTATTTCTATTTTTATTTTAATTATTGCTTTTAAGTGTCTTGTTACTTAGTCCTCTTATTGATCTTGCAACGAAGACAGAATGAAAAAAGCTCGAAGAACGAAGTCAAAATCAAATTTTTAAGAAGATCGCACATTCAGGAATTTTTCCTGAAAGTTACTGGTTGAAACTGGTTGCGATCTCGAGATTGTGAGGTGAACTAAATAGTTTAATTTTTCCAGCTTTTTTAAAGACTTTTAAGATATTTAATTATTCGATCCACGAAGGGGTCGCGATGGATAGTAGAGCAAGTTTGTGGAGCTAGCCTTGAGTCTACTAAGGAACGATTCCTAAGGACGATTGAAACCCAATGAGCGGTTTCTATAATGATTAGCATGAAGTGGGAGGTAAGCATTCTCCTAACCCTCCTCGAATCCCCTACAAGAGGAATTTCTATAATGATTAACATGACCTTGATTGTGGTTTGATTTTAATTCTATTTTTAATTGTTAAATCGGGACTGTAAAACGGACCTGGCCTAAAAGAGAAACGTAATATCAATTGATTGCAATATCCTAATCTTTAAAATTGAATCAACTAAAGTCATGCTATCACGATGTTCATTTGAGACCTTGAGCAGATATTTCAACTAGTACTACGTGAACCATTCTTTGATTGGAGCATAAGCTAGGAATTGGGTCGGGAACCCTTACAGATTACGTCTGTAAAATCACTGTGGTTATTTAATTAAGGAACGTTGCTTACGCACGGAAAACCTCCCACACTGGTTATTCGTTACTTGACTCTCGAAATATAGGGAGAATTCATTAAGGAAGCTTAGAAAGAACTCATTGACTTGGGTGAACACAAAATTGAGTCAGTTTTTGAACCCCTTGTTAGATATTTTTGAATGGTTAGGAATTCTGTGGCATTTGTAATGCGCATGTTGCATGCATCTTAGATCAGGTAAAATCTTGTCCAAACCAACTCCAATCTACACAAAGAACACAATCACGGACCTCACTCTTTCTCTTGAGGAAGAGTTTAACGACTCAACCTCCATACATTCTGAAGAAAAGTTTAACGACACATCTTCACTTTCTGAAGTAACTCCTGCACCTATGGCTCAAGAAGCTACCCTTCGGGATTACTTTTCACCTTTGGCCACTGGGCCACCTACCTGCATAGTCTTGCCTGAGACAACTGCAGATAGCTATGGTATTCACCCACAGATTATGGGCATGTTGCCTAAGTTCCATTAACTTCCACGGGAAGATCCATATCAGCACCTCAATAAGTTTCTGACCGTTCTCAATACTTTTAAGGAGAAACATTTGTCTGAGAAGTTAGCTTGAGATTCTTCATCTTTTCTCTTGAGGATAGAGCATCCCACTGGTTACATGGCCTTCCTTCTAATTCTATTGACACCTGGGCACAACTAAGTAAAACGTTCTTGACAAAATTCTTTCCTATTACCAAAACTAATAACATTGTTGATGCCATAAGAAATTTCTGGCAGAAAGAGGGCGAGGTATTCTTTGATGCATGGGAGAGGTATCAAGACCTATTTCTTCGGTGTCCACACCACAAAGTCGATGACACTGAAAAAGTTAGGATCATATATAAAAGCCTTAATACTATAACTAGAAACACGGTTGAAAGCATGAGCGGTGGAGACTTCCTTGATTATTCCACCGCCAAGGCTCTGACATTCCTTGAAAAAATTGCTAATAATAGCTAGCAATGGGACTTACCTAGACATACCCCGAGAAACACTACCCCAAACTCATTTGATAAACCTAGATGTATATATAAAGTCAAACCTGACTCTCAGCTTAAAAATTTACTTCATGGTTTAGTAAAACAGGTAGAAGCACTTGGCGTGTCCTTAAAGCCCACATCACCTGTTATGAGTGCCTCCACTCTCCAATGTACTGCTTGTCATGACAAGACACATACTGTCGAGTTCTGCCCTCTCCTTTACAATTCACCAGAAACTGTGGAAGCCTGTGCGTTTAACTACGCTGGGAAACCAACTTTACTAAGGGCAATGCCACGTACCCATACATGGATAGTTCCAATCTGTCTTATTCTAATAATCATCATGCGGCTCCACCTGGTTTTAATAACTCTTATGGGCAACGTAGCAATGCCACATATGTTGGTAGTAATGATAATCAGAATTGGGTAACAGTCCCCCTTACTCGAACGATGCTCATCACATTAGTAGTTCCAGGGACAATGTGCCTACCAATTAATATGCCCCTCGTAAGACCTCCCTAGAGGATGTGCTTGCACGTTTCATTCAACAGACGCAAGCGTCCATTGAGTCAAATGCCCAAGCCATCCAGAGGATTGAACAAAAACTTGATGAAAAGGGCAGATTTTTGGGACAGTCCATCTCGAACCCCAAGGGCAAAGAAGCTGCCTTTGTGACGGAAACCCCAAATCCGTCTATACCGCTTGCTGAAGTAAAATCGGTTTCCACCCTTAGGTCAGGAAAACAGGTCGATAATCATGTTAATTATGTGCCAGTCCTAATATTGTGACCACAGTTACCTCTGCACATGTTGCCCCACCTAAAGCTCTGGCTAATGGGGCGACTACCTCTAAGCCTAAGAAGATTGCCCGTGAGATTGTGGCCGACAGATCATTGAAAATACCTAGAGGTATAGTTAAGGACCTATTAGTTAAAGTGTCTGACTTTTACTATCTTGTTGACTTTGTGGTGTCGGATACTGAACCTACTGTCGATGACTCGGTACCCATCATCCTTGGTCGTCCATTTTTTGCCACCTCTAATGCTCTCATAAACTGCCGGAACGGTTCTATGGTTCTCACTTTTGGCTCTATGACTGTTGAAGTAAATATATTTAACCTTGGCCTACAACCCCTTGATCTTTCTTTATCTAAAGATGTGTGCCTTCTTGACTCATTACCTCATGAAATGGTCCATAATTATTATCCTGAAGATCCGGTTGTTCACTGCCTTGCCATGCATAATGTAGACTTTGACATCGACCAATCTATTACCCAAACCAATGCTCGTCTTGATACTGTGCCCATCTTTAAACCTAAAGACCCCGAGGCCCTTGATTCGGTTTAAAGCATAGATTCTGAGACCCAAGTTGAAACCATCACTCCACCTCCTGTTACTCTGAGTCATCTTCCTCCTGAGCTGAAATATGCTCATTTTGATTCAAACGCTAGTCATCCTGTTATTATTTCTTCATCTCTTACTACCGAACAAGAGAGTCAGCTTTTAGAATTTATCCTAGAGCATCGTTCTGCTATTGCCTAGTCTATCCACGACATTAAAGGCATTAGCCCTTCTGTTTGTTCTCATCGTATTTATCTTGAGGACGATGTTAAAACTTCTCGTGAACCTCAGAGACGTCTTAACCCTACGATGAAAGAAGTTGTTCGTGCTGAAATACTCAAACTTCTGGATGCAGGTGTGATTTATCCCATTTCTGATAGTCCATGGGTTAGTCTTATTCATGTGGTTCCTAAGAAGGCCGGCATGACTGTAATTATCAATGATAAGAACGAACAGGTCGCCACTAGAGTTCTAAGCAAGTGGCGTGTTTGTATCTACTATAGAAAGCTTAATACAGTCACCCAAAAGGATCACTTTCCTCTTCCCTTCATAGACCAGATGTTGGAACGCCTAGCTGGTCATTCCTTCTATTGTTTCTTAGATGGTTACTCTAGTTATAACCAAATTCTTATCGCCCCTGAAGATCAAGACAAGACAACATTTACTTGTCCTTTAGCTGCTACCTTCCAGAGGTGTATGTTACACATCTTTAGTGATATGGTAGAACAATTTATGGAGGTGTTTATGGATGACTTCTCCATATATGGTTCATCTTTTGAAGAGTGTCTTAATCATCTTTCTTTGGTTTTTAAGTGTTGCATTGAAAAGAATTTGGTACTTAACTGTGAAAAGTGCCATTTCATGGTTTGAAAGGGAATAGTTCTTGGTCATGTAGCCTCTCCTGAGGGTATCCAGGTTGATAAAGCTAAAGTAGATCTTGTTTCATCCTTGTCTATTCCTAAGTCTATTAGGGATATTCGAACCTTTCTAGGCCATGCAGGATTCTATCGACACTTTTATCCAAGATTTTTCAAAAATATCTCGTCCCTTAACCAATTTATTGCTTAAGGATGCACCTTTTGATTTCAAAAAAGAATGCAAGACTGCTTTTGAAAATCTTAAAACCGCCCTTAAGACTGCACCCATCATTAGACCGCCTGATTGGAGTAAACCCTTTGAGCTGATATGTGATGCATCAGACTTTGCTGTTGGGGCTGTTTTAGGTCAACGTCTAGATGGTAAGCCCCATGTCATATATTATTCTAGCAAGACTCTCAATGATGTTCAATGTAATTATAATACGACTGAGAAAGAATTGTTAGCCATAGTATATGCTCTTGATAAGTTTCGTTCCTACCTTTTAGGTATCCGTACTGTCATCTTCACGGATCATGCTGCTATTAGATTCCGCCTCTCTAAGAAGAAGACTAAACAGTGCCTTATTCGTTGGATTCTGTTGCTTCAAGAATTTGACCTTGAAATTAACGATAAAAAAGGGACAGAAAATGTAGTAGCCGGCCACTTGTCTAGACTCGACCGTCCTGAGGATTCTAGTGTCATTTCTGAGAACTTTCCTGATGAGCTTCTTTTTGCAATATCGAATGTTCCATGGTTCACAGATATAGTTAATTAATTGGCTAGCAACAAGTTTTCAAGTCATTGGAACAAGCCAGATAGATCTAAATTTCTTGTTAATGCCAAGCATTATTTCGGGGATGACCCTTACCTTTTAAGTACTGTCCTGACCAGATCATTCGTCGTTGTATTCCCGACTGGGAGCAACAAGAGGTCCTTAAGTTCTTCCACGAGCATGCTTGTGTGGTTTTTATTGGCCAACTCTTTTTAAGGATGCTCACATGCATTGTATTGTTTGCACTCGTTGTCAACAACTAGCGAAAATCACTAGGCGACACATGATGCCCTTACAGCCAATTCTTCCTGTAGAAGTGTTTGATGTTTGGGGCATTGATTTCATGGGTCTTTTCCCTGATTGTCATGGTTTTTTGTACATTCTGGTGGCAGTAGACTATGTTTCTAAATGGATCGAGGCCATTCCTAAAAGGTGTTGACCAAGAAAATGTAGTACATTTTCTAAAAGAGTACATATTTACCCGATTTGGCGCTCCCCGTGCGATCATTAATGATGGGGGGGAGCCATTTCTGTAATAAAACTTTTCAAAAACTTGTCCATAAGTACGGAGTAACTCACAAAGTGGCTCTTGCGTATCAACCGCAAACCAATGGCCAGGCTGAGGTTTCCAATAGAGAGATTATTTGTAAAAAACAATTGACCCTGAAAAGGTTGATTGGTCTCATAGAGTCAGTGATGCATTATGGGCCTATCGTACTACTTTTAAAACTCCCATAGGCATGTCTCCGTTCCTCTTGTATGTGGAAAACCTTGTCACCTACCTGTAAAGCGTGAGCACCGAGCCTTCTGCGCAATGACAAAGCTCAATTTTAATCTCCACCAGGCAGGTAAGAGGAGAAAACTCCAGCTTTCTGAGCTTGAGGAACTTCAGAATGAAGCTTATGATCTTTTTAAGTCCTATAAAGCTAATATGAAAAAACTACATGATCGTCAGATCTTACATAGAGATTTTAAAATTAGGGACAAAGTTTTACTGTACAACTCTAGGTTGCATTTATTTTCTGGTAAACTACAGTCTCGTTGATCGGATCCCTTTATTGTGTCTGCAACTCCTTATAGTGATATTACATGTTTAAACCCTGCAGACAACTCTGAATTTCAAGTCAATGGTCAACGTCTTAAGCATTTCCATGAATTAAGGTCCCTTGAAGTTGAAGAAACTCTCTTAGAGGGCCCTACTTATTTAGATTGACCTTTGACCTGCTGGTATTCGGACCCTCTCTTACTCTATTTTGTTGTCTCATTTTGAGAGGTGTGGTTGAAAGTGTCGGGGCCATAGTCCACAAACTCTTACTGGCTGAGTATAATTAATCCAGTGCACGCTTTTCTCTTGAGCATCATCACCAAACAGACCTGTTTCCATCTTCTTTTAAGTCTTGAGTATCTGACTTTAAAAGACTCTTTGTTGTAGCTTAGACATCAGGATCTCGCGCATTCCACTCTAGCGTTTTATCTCTCCCGTATCTTTGTTTAAAGTAGCATTTATCTAGGGAGTGAATCCTGGTTGTCTGCCTGTCTAGCTGAAGACGTTAAACTTAGCGCTCCAGGGAGGCAGCCCTATGTATCTTCTAAGCCCGATCGTGCGTTTTTGCTTCTTATTTGTTGACGGGTTTAGTGGTTTTTTGGCTAATAACTATCTCTTTTGAATCAGTGTGTTAGTTCCATTTGGGGGTGGGCGTGGCCCACCACTCTCTGTTGCGGTTGTTTGGTTAAATAATTATTACGGTTACAAATTTGTATTTACTTCAATTTTTACAATTTTAATAATTATTGCTTGATTTTTGGGATTTTATTTGACATCTTAATGGTACTTATATTCGCGAGAATATATTTATACATTATCACGAAATTTTCAAAATTAAATTTGAATTATTTTGTGCCTTTATGCTTTCCAAGGGTAAAACCGTTATTTCCACTAATTCCAGTAGTGGGGGAACCGTCTAGGGGAAGTTACTTCTCTATATATACCCCCGGGTGTCTTTAGAAAAGTCACAAGTCACTTTCATTTCAAAATTAAAACCAAGTCAACGCGGGTCAAACCAAAGTCAGCAGAGCAGTCTCCCCTACCAGAACTCGACTCGAGTTCAGTTGTGTGCAAACAGAACTCGACTCGAGATTCGAGGCAGAAATTTTTCTCTCTCTTCGAATCTTGCTCAATTCTTGTCCAAATTCAAAAAAATTTGTGGGGTTTTGTTCCTCTTCTCATTCTCTTCAATTCTATACCAAAATCCCCAAAAACCATGCCTCCTAGAGTTAGATCTAGAGTTGTAGTTCGTGAGCGCGATTATTCTCGTCTTTTCGACGATAATCGCTTAGGGAGCGGGTTTGTAGAGAGAATCTTCGCCCGAGGTTGGGATGTGCTCCTTGGCTCTGATTACGAGCCATTTGATCCGATCCTCAAATGGTTCGTCGATTTTACGAGTCAATGGAGTTGACCGATGACGGTGTTTTCATTAATTGGGACCATGCCCATCGCTTCCTGCTCACGCCTGAGACTGTCTCTGTAGTCACGACGCTCGAGCTTGACGAGGCTCCTCTTCAGCAGAAGGCTGCACTGGTGACCCCGGACATCATCGAGGTTGTTCTAGTCGATGACCGGATGGCTCACCGGTATAGCAGCCATATATCGATCGGTTGGCTCCGTGTCAACCAAGGCTTGGTGGCTCACTTGCTGACCACCAATGTCCTTGGGACGACAAGGATGAGCGAACTGTTTTCCGAAGGTATTCACATCCAGCGACTTCTTCAGGAGGACCTCCATAGCTACTGTAAGGTCTGCCGCCTGTTTTCTACCTTCACCGGCGCTCGAGCTACTTCTGCGCCTCTTCCTAGCCTCGTGATGAGTATTCTGCGCTACTGGGAGGCGCCCTTTCCTTCTACACTTTCTTGGGAGTCGGTCGTCCGGCTCGAAGTCTCCAACCCTGGACTGTCTGCCTGTTGACAGTCGTTTTGGGACCCTCAGGAGGAAGCGTCCATTCACTACAGGCCCGGCGACCAGCTGGCGTTTCAGCAGATCCATACCAATGAGGAGCGGTTCCAGCTTCTCTCACTACAAGAAAACATGGATTTTGGCATGGCTAGACGATTTGCTTTGCCACGGTCCGGGTCCGTGCCAAAATTAGCGACGGTTCCTGGCCGTGGGAAAGGTTAAAATGTCCTTGGCAATAAACTGAACCATTTATTAATTTTTGTTTGAACCTTGCAACAATACTTAACCGTGGCAAGGTATAAATGTCTTAGCAGTCGGATTGAGGATTGAAGATTAAATGCAATCTATGGTTAGCGATCCGTTTTAGGTCCGTGGCTAAAGAAGTGAAAAAACATAACACAACTCGGTTTTTTCAATTCCCAATTTCTGTTCACAACTCGATTTTTTCAATTTCCACTTCTTCTTCACAAATTTTCACCAAGAACCCTAATTCCCTCCTTCCTACTCCCCTTCTCTTCTCTTTTGAACAGAAATCGATTTGCCCACTAATCTTCTCTCTACAGAATTTTCAAATTCTCACTACCACAAATTGAAGGTATGGTTTTTGATGTGATTCAGATTTTTTTTTTCCTTTTCAATCTCTCTATCTCTTTATGAATACATAATTTAAATTTTTGTTTTGAAAAGTTCTGTGCTAGGGTTTCGATTAACAAAAGCGACTCGCGACGATTATGTTCTTTGGTTAAACTGAATATCTAACAAATTAAAGGTAATTTAAAGTTTTTATTACTTTATTCTTCGTAATTTCTTAAAATTATATGATCTTTGTTGGTAATTTGGTTTCAATTTATCTTTTTCTTCTTCTTCTTCTTCATCCTATTGTTTTTTGTTTGAAGACAAGATCTCGGATTTTTTTTTCCCTTCAAAATTGGGTATATTTGGCTGGTATATATGATTGCATTAGTTAATGTATATGGTCCGTCTGGGTGAGTAATCTATTAAAATGTGTAGTTAGAACAATTTCATGACCAACTACCCTGAATCCAATCTTTTTGTTGATTAAATACTAGTCTGTTTCAATGCTTAACATATATTTTGTGTTTTCATGCAAATTTTGTTTTACAATTTAAGAAAAGAATATGTTTACTTGTTATTAGAGCTAGGAATATGTTTACTTGTTATTTATATTGGATAAGATTGCAATTGAGGTGTTCTTATACTACGAAAAAAAAATTCTTAGAAAATGTTTTTCGTTTTCAGGCTTGGTTGTCAGTTATTCACAACTTCCATCTATTACCAAACAAAATTGCGTAAACAGTAGATAGATTAATAATCCCTCCGTCCCAAATTATAAGTACCTTTTGGAATATTCTACTTATTAAGGAAACATCATTTATTCTTTGTCTATTAACTCTATTTTCTAATTTACCCCTATTTAATACTAATTACAATGTCTAACTTTTCACTAGAATAATTACTCTAATCTCTGTCCCAAATTATAAGTACCTTATTCGATTTTATATTGTCCCAAATTATACAGATACCCACAGGTATTGCATTGTCAATTGACGCAAACAATTCCACAAACTTTCAGTCATAGCCAGAGGCATGACAAGGGGCAACTCTCTAGGTTAAAGAAGGCTGCCAAGTCCTCAACCAAATCCTTAGCATTCTGACGACCAGGATAATGCAAATGAAACTCATGGTTCTCCCCTTTGGTTTCAAGAAACTCCACAATCCAACCACATTTATGCAATTTTTCACAATAAAGCCACCCTCTATCTCGGAATATGTCTTTCTCTGCTACACAAACGAGCACTCTTGTGCAACCCAGACCTGAAAGACTAGGTGCGCCTGCTCCCACTGGATTTATACGAGGGTCATCTTTATTTGGGGCTAATGGGCTAACAAGAGGCCAAATTCTGTCGACAGTTTTCTTCAAAGTAATTACTTGCTTCAGACCCAACTGCTTTGGATCCCCAAAAGTAAGGTTGGACTAATGCAAGTCCAGAAACTCTAACACTAAAACCCGCTTAAGGATACCCTGCTAATAACATAGCCATGTTATGAGAAATATTAGCGCCAAAACTGTCCCCACCTAAAAAGAGTCTAATAAAATCAAATTCTGTTAACCAAGTTTCAAAACCCTGTTCTTCATAATGGGAAGCAACCATTTCAAGGCTGCCCATGAATCTTCATAAGCAATTGGTAAGGAATGTTCTGGTGCAAGTCTAAACTTCACAGACACAACAATGACATTAGCGTTTAAGACAAGTGCATTGAATAAGTTGTGGTTTATAGATGCAGAGGAATAAACTATTACTCAACATGTATGAGATAGACAAACCAGCTAACTGGAAGTTTTATTTCGCGTGTGGGAATATATTGTTGCGCTCGTTGATATCCAATAAGAAAAAAATAGAACTGATAACCATATAGGGTTTAAGTTGATGTTATGCGCTATGCTGTCAGGGGCGCCGCCTGAGCGCCGCTCAGCGCCGCCTAGGCGCTATTTCTGAAGGGTGACGCTCCGCTGGGCAAAAACAGCGCCTAAAACGCCTTGGGCCGCCTGGGTGACGCTCAGGTCCAGCGCTCTGTTCAGAGCGGCCCATACAAACGCGCTCAGAGCGGCCCAAACCTAAAAAAGCCCCAAAAAAAAAAAAAACACCTCACGTTCTCTCTCTCTCTCTCTCTGGTCTCATATGTACGGCTGCTACTTCTTCCTCCTGCTCTACTGCTACTTCTTTCTCCGGCTCTGCTGCTGCTACTTCTAAATTCTAATCTTCTTCTTTTCTTCTAATCTTCTTCTAATCTTCCTAAATAAAATTCAAATCTAATCTTCTTCTTCTTTAAATTTTTTTAATTTTTCAAATCAAATTCAAATCTTTTTCTTTTTTCAATGTAACTTCAATTGAAGTTAGTTTATTATGTTGTTTATTGTACAGGAAATATTAAAAGGAAAGAAATATTGTTAAGAGTAGTGTAAACTGTAAACTGTAGGTTTGATCAGGGCCCCGCCTGAGCGGTGGAGGCGGTTCTCAGAAATCTGAGCGCCTGGCGCTCCGCTCCGCCTTTGACAGCATAGGTTATGCTTGACATCCAACTAAATGTGCAGTTAAAACAATTTTTAGAGCAACAAGCTAACTTACATACGACCAATCATTTCTGTTTTCTCATTGTTTGGTTTTATGGTGTTATTACTTAACTAGTAGGTGGACCCGTGCGTACAATGATATTTAGGTAGAAGGATTACATCAAGATTTATTCAGTTTAGTCATATGGAAATGGAATGAATCAAACATAAAATTAGGCATTTGCTACATTTAAATAAATCAAAATACCACAAAGCACTCGAATAAATTTTAATATGAAATTAGGTTTGCAAAGCATGCAGATTAACACTAAAAAAAATGAAAAATAAGAAAAAACAAATAATACCTGACATCGATAAGAAGACTGATATACCTGACATCGATAAGAAAAAGTAAGTGAAATATATCTTTCCTGTTCGACATACCTCATGAAATGTATATCTAAGCTTAATGACATAAGGTGTTCATTCATTTGAACTAGTTTATGTAGAAAAGTGACATGTGGAGGTTACAAGTAATGGATTCCTATTAGGAATCGGTTTCCTTATTTGGCAACAAGTGTGGTGGAATTCTATTAGGATTCAATAAGACTTTCAAATCTATTAGAAATCTAAGTTGTTGTTGAACTAGGAATTGGGTTACCAATTGGATTAACCAAAGAGGTTATAAATATTGGTGTTATGTAACCATAAGAATTTGAGCAAAGAAGAAAGTATGTGTGAGGAAACCTAAACTAAGGTTTCATTAGTTATTGTGTAGTTCACTTCTCAATTATCAATAAAGTTATCTCTCTTTGTCCCGTGGATGTAGGCATATTGCCGAACCACGTATATTATTGTGTTTCCGTATTTCTGCTTTAGTTTACATCTTTTGTGTTTGTTTCTTCATTAATCATATCAAGATCCTGTGTATTTATCATAACAATTGGTATCAGAGCCGAAGGTTATTCCGTTGCGTTGAAGACGGGATTTCGGAACGGTTTTGTTGGGTTTTAGGAATCTGTCCAGATTCGATACCCTGTAGTAAAACGGCCATAACTTTGTGCTCGGATATTGAAACATTGATCCGTTTTTTGGGTTGGTAAGTAGACTCTTCAGGCTTTCTAACAGTATATGGTACGTTCTGTGGTTTGAAGTATTATGTTCTCAGTACTTCGTTGAAGTTGACGGTTCCGATTTTCTTAGTTTGTTGAAAATCCAATTTTGGGTTTTTTTAGTGGTATTGATTATTGAAGAGAAGATGGCTGATTCGAATTTTTCAAATTCCAGCAGTAAGTACAGAAAGGTGCATGGATTTGATATTATCAAATTCAATGGGAAGAATAACTTCACATCGTGGCAAACAGATGTGAAGGATATTCTTGTTAGTATGAAGCAGATCAAAGCCCTAAAGGGAAAACCTGAAACGGCAAAGTTGCCAACAGGTTGGACGAATGATGATTGGGAAGAGTTTGATCAACAGGCCTGCAGTACGATTAGGTTATGTTTGACGAGGGATATCACACACAATTTTGCGGGTGAAACCTCGGCAAAGGAGTTATGGGAGAAATTAGAGAAACTCTATCTTAGTAAGGACTTGACGTCAGAACTCTATCTAAAGAAGCGTTTGTATTCGACAAGATTTACACCTGGTAAGTCTGTGATTGATCATATTAATGATTTTAATAAGATTTGTTCTGATTTAGCAAACATTGGTGTGATACTACCTGATGGTGAGAAAACTATAATTTTATTATGTTCATTACCATCTTCTTGGGAAACAACAGTTGATTATTTTATTGCAAACAAAAAGACCACAAAGCAGTTGGTCTATCAAAATGTTGTTTCGATGTTACAATCCAAAGCCATTAGAAAAAAAGGAAGCTGATGATGAAGTTCAGGCTGAGGGTATGTATGTTAGAGGTAGATCATCACATAGAGGTTCGTCGAGTTCTAAAAGTCGCTCTAAATCTCGGAAAAGAGATTTGAAGGATGTTGAGTGTTATTATTGTCATAACATGGGTCATTATAGTAAAGATTGTCCTAAGGTTAATGCTAAAGAAGAGAAGAAGAAGAAATCTAATCCGAACACTGAATTTGCTAACATTGCTCAAAGTAGTGATGAGGTAGCAAAGTCTATTGGAGACAATGAGGATGAGGTGTTAACAGTTACATCAAATAGCTATTTAGCTAAAGGATGGTGTCTTGATTCAGCTACTTCGTATCATATGTGTCCCTATAGAGAGTCTTTCACGACTTACAGAGAAGTAAATGGTGGTAAAGTCTTTATGGGCAATTCGAATGCCTGCAAGACAGTTGGTGTTGGTACAGTACGGATCAAGACACATGATGGAGCTGTAAGAACCTTGACAGAAGTCAGGCATGTTCCTGATTTGAGAAAGGGTTTGATTTCATTAGGTGTACTTGAAGATAGTGGCTTCAAGTTTACCGGTGAGAATGGTCTCTTGAAGGTTTACTATGATGACAGGTTATATTTGATGGGTGAAAAACATGGAAACTTATATTTTCTTATTGGAGATATAGTTTCAGGTGGAGCTATGGCTATGATTTCTCAAGCGGTTGATAAGAAACAATTAACTTCTACTCAGTTATGGCATATGCGGCTAGGGCATATGAATGAAAAAGGTTTGTCTATATTGAGTAAAAAGGGTTTGCTTGGTGGCCAGAAAACTTGCGAGCTCGATTTTTGTGAGCATTGTGTATTTGGCAAACAGTACAGAGTTCGTTTTGGTACCGCTGTTCACCGCACTACGAGTACTTTAGATTATATACATTCAGATGTATGGGGTCCCTCTAGAACAGTTTCTAAGGGAGGAGCAAGGTGGTTTGTGACATTTATCGATGATTTCTCGCGGAGAGTTTGGTTGTACACCATGAAGCACAAAAACGAACTCACCGATTTGTTTAAGAAGTGAAAAGTTATGGTTGAAAAACAGACTGGCCATGTTGTGAAAAGGATACGTTCTGACAATGGTGGAGAATACACTGAAGACCCATTGAAAGTTTATTGTGCAGAACAATGTATCGTTAGACACTTCACAATGAAAGGTACACCACAGCTGAATGGGGTAGCTGAGCGTATGAATCGCACACTACTAGAGAAAGCACGGTGCATGTTATCCAATGCTGGTTTGGGTAAGGTATGGTGGGCTGAAGCAGTAAATACGGCGTGCTATCTCGTGAATCAATCACCATCTACAACCATTGATTGTAAGACACCTATGGAAGTTTGGTCTGGTACACCTCCTGATTATTCAGATTTGAAGGTGTTTGGTTGTCCTACTTATTTTCATATCAGAGAAGATAAGTTATGAGTCAGAGCCAAGAAAGCTATTTTCTTGGGATATCCACAAGGTATTAAGGGTTATCGTTTATGGTGTCCAGAGTTGAATAAATTCCAGATCAGTCGTGATGTGACCTTTAATGAGAAAGCAATGTTTGATTCAAAAAAGTTCACAGGTTGGGACTCTCAACATGAGGGTGATGATAATGACAGAAATGGTGACAATACCATGCAGGTGGAGCATAATGTTCCATATTCATCTACAATAGATAAAGAGGTGACTGTTGTACAGGTACCTACAAGTTCATAGGTTACACAGGTAACTACAGACACATATCCAGGCACAGAGAGTGTAGATGATGAGATTGAAGAGGAGGTTCCTCTTGAAGATACTTTACAGCAGCAACAATTAGAGCAGCGTCATGAGTGGCCATCTTTAACATCTCAACGTGGTTCACGTTTTAGAAAAGCACCAGTTCGACTTGGTTTTGAGCATAGTGCATCTTTTGCATTATCAGTATTTTGTGATGATGAGCCTTCTACCTTTAAGGGGGCAATGAGGAGTTCTCATTCTCATGAATGGAAGTCAGCGATGGATGAAGAGATGAAATCTCTTCACAAGAACAATACTTGGGAACTTGTAAAGTTGCCTAAGGGTCAGAAGTCGATTGGTTGCAAGTGGGTTTTCACAGTGAAAGATGGTATTCTAGACTCCAAGGGTACGACTAGTGGTGTACGTTATAAGACAAGATTAGTGGCTATGGGATATGCACAAACGGAAGGTGTGAATTATAGTGAAGTTTTCTCTCCGGTTGTTAAACACACTTCCATCCGAGTCCTGTTAGCTTTGGTGACGCAGTTTGATTTAGAGCTCGAGCAAGTAGATGTCAAAACTGCTTTCTTGCATGGAGATTTAGAGGAGGACATATATATGTTACAGCCCGACGGTTATAAAGTTACTGGTAAAGAAGACTATGTGTGCAAACTGATGAAGTCCTTATATGGATTGAGGCAAACACCACGACAGTGTTATAAGAAGTTTGACACATTTATGTTGAAGCAGAGGTACTCTAGAAGTGAATATGATTTGTGTGTCTATTTCATAAAGCTTCGAGATGGGTACGTTATATTTCTCTTACTCTATGTGGATGACATGCTTGTAGCTGCAAAGAGCAAGTCATGTATTGTTTCTTTGAAGAAACAATTGAGTAAAGAGTCACTACTAAAAAAATGGTCTTTTGCTGCAAAACTTTTTACCACGGTCAAGAATTGTGTCGCCACATGCACCATTTTGCCACACATATTTTTTATCTGTGGCGAAAAATTATTTTTAGCTGCAACATAAATTTCTTCCGTGGCAAAAAGTGTTTCTAGCCGCAATATAAATTGTATCCGCGACGAAAAGTTAAACTTTTTTGCTGCACCTATACTTTTGCGTGGCTACAAGACCATGTTTGTACCACAGATAGCTATAACCGTGGCTAGAACCTTCCTTGTCGTGTCGGTGGTTTTGTGGTCGTGGCTTGAAGTTTTTTTTCTAAATTATTAAAATATATTAATATGTTTTTTATTTTTTTTGTTTTGAAAAATCAAAATCCAAAATTATTTTTGGTTTCCCCGCGCTAATCCGGCCCACGCTTTGGGTGCCACGCGCTCTTTTAGGAAAAGAGATATAAAAAAAATAAAAAACCTAAACTAAACAAAACTCTCATTCATCTTCCACCGTCACCACCAACACAATAAACCTTGGTGCTCCATCCCACAACACCGTCACCTCCACTTTCTTTTAATTGATTCTCTCTCCGATTTCACTTTTTCTCTCTCTAATTTCACTCGCCTTGGTAAAGTAACCCACTCACCCATCTTCATCTTCTTCTTCGCCTTCTACTAATTTGAGTATACAATTTGTGGTGGATCGAATTTCTCTGGAGGTTAGAAGGAAGTTAACTTTGTTTCTTCAATTAGGTGAAAGCAGTTTGTTTGCGCTAGGAGGAACCACAATACATTAAGGTACTTACTACTAACCCCAAGTTATTGAATTATTTGTTTTGTTCCCAAATTGGTCATGTTCATGAATTGCTTGATGAATTGTAATTAAAATGGAGTCTTTGTTGATTGGTGTTTTTATAATAAAAAGAGGTTTATTTGATTGAGTTTTTCTATTTGGGTATATTTTGTTCTATCTTGAAGTTTAGTTTTCAAAAAGAATAATAGATTTTGGGTTAGAGATAGATTTTGCTGTGAAAGTAACTACTTACCAAATGCCAAATACTTTTCTGGCTCACTTTTGACAAGGCCAACAAAAGGTTTTTTGTTTTCGTTATCTGGAAAAAGAACTTTGGCAACTTCAGTTTTACTAGTTTCAGCAAATTGGATTTCATTATCAGCAACTGCTGCTTCCCCTACGCTATCCCCTGGCTGACTTCCCTTAGACCATTTCTGTAATCAATCTTCCACCATGTCAACCCCAAATAAACGATGATGATATGTACCTGCTGGAACAGGATCTGTGAGAATGTTCTTTACTTGTAGAGCAATTGAGCAATGCAGAGATAATTGAGGAATTGTTTTCATTCACACATACAACACCTAGCTGGCACTGCCTTCCCCCTTTTCTGAAAATTATCCAGTGAGTGTTCATTGTTCAATTCAACAATAGGGACAAAAAAACAAGAACTAAACCTTGTCCAGATGTAACACTCCACACCTGTTTATAAGGAAACCTTTGAGCCGGAGTCTACTTTTGTATATTATCTGCCATCACCAATTGTTGATAGAATGATCTCACTGTGATGTTCCCATTTTTATCCCACACAACCATCTCCATATATCACAGTCCTCTTACCTCTGAACAGCTTGCAATCTTTGTGAGAACTCTGTGTATGAGGCTCCTCCCAATCATATCGAGCATGCTTGAGTTGAAGATCCCAGCTGACAGTATCACCTTCCATCTTTCTAGTGTCTTTGACTGGCAACTGTCTTGCATTAGAGAGATTGTACATCGTAGGCTATTGTTCCTTCCGTGGCCTATCTACCATCCATATGTCCAGCCAAATCTGCAGAACACCCCTGGTTTGAACTGGTCGAACAAAACCATCTCTGCCAAACTGCTTCAATTCGGTCAATTAACGAAGAACTAGCCTGAATTGCTGCAGTAAAAGACCATACCCAAGCTAAAATAGGATCATTACTAGCAATTGGAGGTAAAGAAAGCATAATTCTACCACCCTCACCACCATTATTAGACTCAACAACATCATAAACACTCCAAAGCTACTTCACATCACCAATTGAATTATCAAGAAGTAGAAACCCAAAGCCACTTCACATCAACAATTTCCTGAAAACACTTGTAGAAGTAATATTAACAACGAAGCATATGTAATAAACGATCGACTTGGTTACCTACTTCAGAACATTCATATTTAAATGATTTAGCTTCTTCTACTGATTTACGAACTCGGTCCGCTTATAAAATTAGGAATGAGAGTTTCTCTTCCATGCTTTCATTTCTTCCTTCTGAACCAATCTCACTTAGCGCATACGTTGATCCACGTACTGATCGACGACTAGGCTGAGCCATTGGATGATAATAATGACCACCCTTGTAAATAATTTCTCTGATCTGACCATCATGAGAACGTTTTATCTTCTTCTTCTGAGAATATTCACTACCTTTTACTTGTTTTTGGCCATACTTTTTCCAATTGTATACATCTTCTGATGGTCTTCCTGTCACTGTGTGGGAGGATATGATCCTCGTGCGTCTTCTTCCACGAGCTGTCGTGACCCTGTGCCGTCTAAATGAACCTGCTCCACAAGTTGTGGAGCTTGCTCACTAGCAGTACCAGTGTCAGATGTTCGTAAAGGAAGGTTGTACTGAAGTAGCACTACAATGGAGCTTGTCATTGTTTGCTTCAGCAACCCTGCTTACTAGCAAGACAGCAATTTCTACTGCAACCAGCTCTGCTTCCAATGCCCCATTATTTGATAATATTGTATACAAAGTGACGGAGTCTCAAAATCAAGTATCAGCAATTAAACAAGTTGCTATCTGCCTATCTCTCTATGAAAATACTTAAGCACCTAACATGACTGCTTTTTTTTTTTTTTTAACTGATCATCATATATATTACTTAGAGCTAAGAGTTTGCAGAGTTACAAAATAATAAGTCCTGCGCCAATTGAGTTAGAAACCAAGAAGGTGCTACAAAGAAGGAAGCAAGAACCCCCCAGCTTTTATGCGCAAACTGTGTTATCATATGAGCTGAGCAGTTCCCATTCCTATTACAAAAACTATACTTAACCGAATTTAAAAACACAGATAAATACTTTGCGTTATCCAGAAAATTTGAGGACCACTACGACAGATTAGTAGGACGCCCCATTAGGTAGTCAACAGCAGCCTTACAATCTGTTTCCAGTTCAATGTTCTTCAGTTTGTGCTTGATCCCTTGTCGGATGGCTTCAAAAATGCCCTGGCACTCTGCCTCCTCTGCATCACTGGCACAATCTGCTCATGTTCCTGCATATATGAAAATTCCAGTTGCAAACCTTATTAGAAAGCCAATGCTCATCCTGTTGTCATTTGTTGTAAAGGCTATATCAACATTTATCTTGTGTGGCCCTGTAGATGGAGGAATCCAGATTGTTCCTCTGCTATCATCACTTGTAGTGATTATTTGTTTCTCCTTTATTTCTCTAAGAACATTCTTGTCAACAATCACTTGATCAAGCTAACGTTTAGCGCTTAATATGCCAGTCTTAGAAAAGGATGATCCACACCGCAGTAGAGGAAAAGATTGCACAGCCGAGAGAAGTTTAGCAACTGGAATGTTTAGCAATATATTGATATAGGCCCAGTTAATAATTTATTTATTCAAATTTAAGGCATTACTATGTATGCTAATAGATTTTTTCCCTTTAATTTTCGTTGTTACCGTTATATTCCTCATCTTATATTTGCTTCCTTTTGCAGACAAAGGCTGGTAGCAGTTGCCACACACAAACTACATTCCTGTGTAATTTAGATGTGATCTTAGACATTTTTCATGCTAATTGGTGATTTATGTTGTTTGATTTTAGTTAGTTGAAAGTTGCATTAACAATGTTAAAAAAGATTTTCTTTTGATTGCGTGAACATTGTTTTGTTTTGTCGATTGGGTCACTTTATATCCTAGTGTTTAGAAAGATAGGAGCTTTGAATTTTGGTTGAACAGAAACACTAGTATTTACTCAATAGTTGAGTTTTTGTTTGAGTACAATATATAGGTATTGGCTTTGTTGAACTTTATTCATTCAATTCAGTTTCTTACACTATTATTATTATTATTATTATTATTTTCAGAGGATTGCTTAAAGATGAGAATTGTTGATGTGGGACTTGGAGGAGGAAGAGTATAGCTGGTACCAAGTTATGCACACTTTTGGAACTGTTGGTACTAAGTTAATGGACACTTTTGTAACATATAGGAATTAGATGCAAAGCATTTTGAGATGTTTTTACTTTTTAGTTGGTGTTTTATTGGATCTACAATTATATTGGATCTGAAAATGTGATTGTTGGAATTTATTTATAATTTGGTTAAATAGAAGGATATTATGGTGCAACTACTGTGTATAATTGTATTGTTTTTTAAGTACAAATTACAGGTTATATTGTAACAGTGATTTATAGGAAGGGGAAAAAAAAAAATTAGCCATGACAATAAAGTAAAATCTGGCCACGGGTAGGTCTGCAGCAAGAAGAAAAAAATTTAAAATTTAAAATAACTTTTGGCCACGAAAATACCTGTAGCAAAAAGTTGAAAATTTAAATTTAATTGAACTTTTGGCCACAGGCAGATGCGTAGCAACAAGTTAAAAATTTTAATTCAAATTTAACTTGTTGCCACGGCTAGTGGTGCAGCAAAAAATAAATATTCAATATTAAAAATGTAAATATAAATTAGGTTTTCGCCGCAGGTTTAAACGTGGCTAGATATTTGACCTTTAGCCACAACCACGCTTTGACCGCGGCAAAATACTTCTCGTCACATAAAGTACTGCCACGGGTGCAGCTACATGTTTTTCCGTGGCAAGAAACTTATAGCCACGGATTTCTAAACTTTTGGCCACAGTTTATGACCGCGGCAAAAAGTCATTTTTTTGTAGTGAGTTTGAGAAGAAAGTTTTAGGAGAGTTGTTCACTGAGGTGGTTTTCGGGGTCAAGTTTCGGCATTGCCTTAACTTGATCAATCTCTCCAAATGTTGAGGCCCTTCGGGGTAGTGGCCCTTATGGGCGTGTGGGGGCAAAGATAAGATGATGCTTGTGTGGTACAGGAGAAGTACGTATGGGTTCATTATGGTCGGCTCAGTTTTTTACAATCTTCGTCGAGGTGGAGAATTGTAGAAAAGTGACATGTGGAGGTTACAAGTAATGGATTCCTATTAGGAATCCGTTTCCTTATTTGGCAACAAGTGTGGTGGAATTCTATTAGAATTCAATAAGACTTTCTAATCTATTAGAAATCTAAGTTGTTGTTGAATTGGGAATTGGGTTACCAATTGGATTAACCAAAGAGGTTATAAATATTGGTGTTGTGTAACCATAAGAATTTGAGCAAAGAAGAAAGTATGTGTGAGGAAACCTAAACTAAGGTTTCATTAGTTATTGTGTAATTCACTTCTCAATTATCAATAAAGTTATCTCTCTTTGTCCCGTGGATGTAGGCATATTGCCGAGCCACGTATATTATTTTGTTTTCGTATTTCTGCTTTAGTTTACATCTTTTGTGTTTGTTTCTTCATTAATCATATCAAGATCCTGTGTATTTATCATAACAGTTTACACCTATAATGAAAAATTAAAGCTTGCGGCACTTAGCTTATATTAATTCACAATTGAAGGTAAGGTTTTTTATTCAGATTTTTTCTTTTTTATTCAGGTTTTTTGCTTGGATTAGATTTTGCGAAGGCATTTGTTGTAGGTAACTGTGCTCATTATTTTCTTTAGGAAAATTAACTCTAATTGTTTACTTTTGTTATGTTTAGTGGTTATTCTTTTTTTCTTCCATGTGCTGGTTCAATGAAGTATATGATAATGGTTGTTTACCTTGTTTTGATAGTTTACACATTAGGCCTTGAATAGGCTGGATTCTGTCATGTTTGTTTTGATAGTTATTTTTTTCTCTCTTTGTTGATATGTCACACAAATTCATTGGTTTACTTGTTCCATTATGGTTTAAATTAGATGAAAACTGTAGTATGCTTTGATATGTCACACAAATTCGATCGAATTGCAGTTAATTCTTTCGTTATCTACCCCCATCTTCTTCTTGATTGCTTCATGGTCTTCCTTTTATCTCCTCTCTTGCGCTCAAAGTATAAACCCTAGTTCGAATTTGGCTTTGGTGGGTTCAATGTTTTAAGTGTGTTCTTTATTGTCATTTTTGTCGGCTATTATAAGAATTCTGATTGGAAATTTTATAATATCTACATTTTAGGGTGTCAAAAGTGTTAGTGAAACATGGAGAGAAAGGGTCAGTGTTATATGTAGAAGGGGAGGAAGCAATCAGGCAACTGCCCATTTCTACTGGAAATGTTCTTGACAAAAATGGTGTTGGTGATACTTTTACTGTTGTTTTGATATGGCATTAGTGGAAGGAAAGTCTGAACAAGAATGCTTGACAGTTATGGGTATAGCCTGACGTTTTTCTTTTCCAATTTGTAACTTTATTATTGATGTATTACACACTTTTCTCACAAGTTTTCTTGTGTAACAGCTGCAGCTGCATCTCTTTGTATTCAAGTAAAAGGGGCAATCATACAAAAAAGAAAAGCCGTATGGAATGTTTTTCAGTCTCTTTCAGACTCTCTCAGGTAAGGTACTATAAATTGTTCTGTTTTACTTTTACGTGCATGCTAGAAAGAAACACATCATCAACTTACCTCGTCATATCTCTAGGCACTGGAGAAGCTAAAACGATAATTCAACAAGGTTGAGTCTGCATTTGAGGCACGCAAGAAACCTTCAGAAGATATTGGGCCTCGAATCGTTGGAGAAACACTTGTCATAGAGTGAATGTTATTAATGAAGTATGATTTTATATTATGCATTGTGGAGGTGCAAAAAATATGCTGATTTTAGATTATGCAGGGCAGGTGCAAAAATAACAATTTCTATTTTTTTCTGCAAAGTATTCAGATTTCCCACGGTTGAGAACAGTAGCAAAATTCAATTTTTATTTTTTGAAAAATTCAAGATTTGCCACGGTTGAAAACAGTAGCTAATTTGAAATTAAATTAATTTTGATATTTTTGTTTTCCAAAAAAAAAGATTTGCCACGGACCCGGACCGTGGGGATAATGAACATCTGCCACTGTTAAAACCTGTGGCTAGCCCCATGGATAAAAACCGTGGCTAAATATAACTATTCGCCACGGACCCGGACCGTGGCAAAAAATTAGCTACCCCCTGAACACCCACGGTCTTGCCACGGTCAGAAACAGTGGCTAATTCGGTTTTGCCACCGTTCTGGTCCGTGGCAAATCTGATGTATTCTTGTAGTGTCTGGAGGGGTATGGGAGAGATCATAGATGTCATTGAGGACATCCACTGTTGTTTGGATGAAGGCCAGGTGGAGCCTCGCCGACGACGTGGTTGAGATTTTGCACTTTTGTATTTAAATTTCAATCCTTGTACTTTAATTCCAAATATTAATGAAATGGTTGAAATTTTAAATTTTTGCAAACTTGTGTCCTTTTTTGAAATTTTTAGCCATTCTTGGGCTTCATTGCAAAAATCTGGACTTGTGGAGTAATTTTCAATATTTTCTGGTCCTAGGGACCTAAGTCCAAATATTTTTTTTAAAAAAAAGATTAAGGTTTGATTTCTGGAAACCCTAAGGTTTTATGCAATTTTTGGTGTCCTATTGGGCTCAAACTCTTTATTCTTGCCTATAAATACCAAACCTAAGTTACGAGATCGTCACTTTTAAATCAGAAATTTTTTTTATTTTCTGGAACTCGCTCAATCTCGAGTCGAGTTCCTTATAGGCTTAACCAAACTCGACTCGAGTTCGGACCTGGCAGCAGTTTTCTGTAGTGTTTTTGTGCTGTTTTTTCTCGGTTTTTACGCTGGTTTTTGGTAGTTCTTTTTTTCTTTTGCAATTGCTAATGTTCAAAATGGGTTGTGGATGCCTAATGGCATGGATATTATCCCCGAGATGGATTTTTTGGGAATTATGAGTAGTCCTTTTGGAGCTTCTTTTCGGGATAGGATTTTTGACAAAGGTTGGGAAGGTTTTCTTTATGATTCTACTACTGTGTATTCCCCTTCTATGGTAAGAGACTTTTTACCTTATATTACACTTTGCCGAAGCTATTCCCTTTGATGGTTTCCAAGTTCTTATGCATGGATTCCTGGTGGTTTTTAATTCGTTTGCCATCACTCGGGCCTTGGGTATTCCTCTTCAATTGTGCCCTATCTTGCCCCATCCTAATTATTTCGGTGCCAATGAAGTTGATATTTTGGATAATTACCTTGATCACTTTAGACCTTGCACTTTTTCCTTATATCCTGAGAATTATGCTAATGTTGCACCTACTACTTGCCTTCCAGCTAATGTGGCTACTGCTGCTTTATGGGTTATGCGGAATCTATTGGGTGTTGAAAGGTTGGTTTATGTCAATGATGTTACCATGCATGCAGTCTATGGTATTGTTAACAATTTTCATGCTCTTGACATAGCCTCCTGGGTTTTGGATGGTATTCGGAATGTTTTCCAATTTGCTCAGCTTGTTTTCCCTATTGCCATATGTAAGATTATCCTTCGTACCTATCCTGATTGGAGGAACAGGTACAATGATTGGACTCACCTTATACCTATGGATCCAACTCATCGTTTTATTAGGAGAAGTCACATATTCACTTGGCACCTAGTTCTGAGTATGTAGTTTTTCCTAAATTGCTTAGAGATGATGAGTTTATGAATGAAGGTGAGGCTCCTTGGCATGTGATTAAAGAGACATTGGTTAATTGGCGTGATAGGTTAGATGGTTTTCCTATAAGACAAGTTTGAGACCAATTGTGTAAATTAGGATTTCCCTTTTCTGTTGAGTCAGTCCTTTATTTCAGTTGTGTCATAGTATGGAATTCCTTGTAATCTCTATGTATGTGGAGATAATTTTGTTTGGCAGGAGTTTATAAAGCGGTTTGAATTTTTAAGTACATTCATGGTAATATCTTTCTTTCTATCTTTCTTATGCTTAGTATGAGCCTTGAAGACAAGGCAATTTCTTTGTTTGGGGGTGGGGAAGTATTACAATCATTAATTTCTTTATCCATAATTGTGTAAAAATTCAAAATTTTGAAAAATCTAAAAATCTTTGTTACAAAGACTTTTCCAAAAAGTAGGATAAGTACACCATTAATGATGAATATAATGGTTGAATTCTTTCTTTTTCAAGTTTAAGGACATTTATTGCTTTACCAAGTAGTTGAGTCTTATATTACATTTGCATGAGCATAAGCATGGCATTCACCTACATTTATTACAGATTACATGTGCAAATACAACTACACCTTGAGAAACTTGAGGAATAGTGTAGAGACTTAACCCAGGGAGCTTTTGAGACCCGTCCTTTTCTTGGAGAGTTAATACATACATCTGGAGTCAAAAGACTCAACTTCTCAGTTTTGTATGTTTTTAGTCTCATATTCATTTTTATAGTTAGCCTTGAGATAACATCAAGTGGGTGTAATATAAACTTCGGTCTTGTAGCTTATTAAAGATATGATCACCATATCAGTACTTAGAAATGATACAAAGACATTTAGTTAAACCCTGTTTACCTTCGCCTACCTTAATGATTGTTTTATCCCTTACGTTGACCATTCTGAGCCTTTTTTGTTACTTAGCCTTTTCTTTAGCCCATTATCCTTACCCAACTCCATTGTGGGAATAAATACATTTAGAATGTTTAGGTCATTTTACCCATTGTTTTGGGAACATGAGGATGATTGTTTACGTGGTTACAAGAAGAAAGGAAAAATACATAGAAATCTCCAAACTAGTGAGATAAACCAAATATTGAAAACCAAAAAATTTGAAGAATTTCTAGAAAAGCCAGAATCTTCCCAAACCATTTCAAATCCAAAAGAAAGGAAGATTCCCAAATATTGGCTAGAGCTTCATTGAAATTTTCCCAAAGAAGACGAGAAACACTTCTTCCCAAAAGAAAATTTCTAAACATTTCTCCAAATACTGTTATTACAAATCACAAGTATTGAAGGCCCGAATGTTCCAAAAATATTTCGCAAAAGCCTTTTCTATTTCTAGCCTTGTCCTAAGACAAGTTACAACCCATTACTGTCTTTTGTAGATCTAGGCTGATATGGTAGGATGTGGCGAGTAAGTGAGAAGGTGCTAAGGTGAAAAACCCGACATCTCAAGCAATGCTAATTTTTCCACTCTTTGAGACTAAGTTCATTCCATTACACCAGTCCGTTCTTATTGATATATGTGAGATGATTGTCCATTTTGTTTTCTCACATAGAGGTAAAATGATAAACACCATCTCTGAGTGATTTTTATTTCTGAGTGTATGTCTGTGAGGCAGAATTCAAAACGACCTTTCCAAAGGTAACTTAAGACCCGTGGTAGTATGGGTACATGTCTGTCTTCAATGCATTTGAGACCGTTATGCTTGGTTTATATTTCATATCTTATTCATGCATTGGTAGTATGCCATCTCATATGAACGGTTTTGCAATACTTATCCTTATCTTTGATATAACCATTTCAAAGGTAAATGGTAGAAAATATTGTTCTTTGGATTAGTCATTGTAGTAAGTTTGTGGATATCTTCTTTGGAAAATCCTCAGGAGACTATAACTCCTCCACTTGGAAAATCTTTGTGGTTGAAAGCCTTGATGCATATGGTTAATTCAATCACCTTAGTTTTACTTCTCTTTTGAGTCCTTAATTCTTTTCTTCTCACCTTTGTTTGAGGACAAGCAAAGTGTTGTTTGGGCTTATTTGATAAGTCCTTAAAAGTGTATATTTATCCCCCCGAATAACACCTTGTTTGTTTAGCACTTAGCTTATATTATTGTGTTATATCTATTGATTAGTGCTTTCTTGTCTAATGTGTAGGTTTCATGAGCCGAAATGCGAATATTGTGTTAAAGCCCGCGAAAAGTCAAGAAAAGCAACCAAAAAGGTGTTATTTGCACTAAGGGAGAAGAATTGATATTTGCACCCACAGATCTGCTGAGGGCATCCCACGGTCAGTCCAATTGACTTGACTTTATGTCAAAGTGGGGCAGTCCGAATCTCAGCCCAAACCGGGTCCTATTGAAGCCCACAAGTCAGAATTTCTATTTAGGGTTTATTTTAAGTACAAACTTAAAAAGGCTCTACAAGGAGATCCAGAAGTCTGGTTTGGGCCATGAGCTATCGAACTGAAGGTCTTGGTCCAAGCTACAACTTAAGCCAAGGAGAATCAGGTTTTGGTGAAGATCAAATGCCTCTAGAACACTAACAACAGCAGCCACAAATTTGACCTAATTTGGAAGTGTTTGCATGCAAGTATTCTACTTTGTATTTTCTATATAAGAAAAGTAGTAGTTAAGGTTTAGGTATCTTTTAGATCATCTTTGAGTTACTCTTAGAAGAGAGAAAAGTGATTATTTTGTGAGAAAGAAAGTTCAACTTCTTCTTCTTCTTCTTGTATCAACTCAATTATCAATATCAAATCCATTAACTTTTCAATTATGATGTTTTGTTATTTATTTATTTATTCCATGGTGTCATCATCAAGGATGAGTAGCTAAATCTCCTTAGGGGGATGGCTGAAGCACTCTATGTTGCAAAGCACCATGTTTGTTCTTATTGTTCATTGTGATTCAAAGTTCTTAATGTTTATTTATTTCTAATTCGCGATATGAGGTAAGTATGATTATTTGCATGTTATTGTTATCCATGTTGTTAAAAATACTATTGTTAGGGTTTAGGGAGACCTAGATTTAATGGTTGTATTTATATTGATTAAAGATGTGTAGTAAAATAGCTAAGAGGTGATTATTAAATATCTACAGTTAGTATCTTTTATTGGAACCCTTTTGTAATTAAGTCAAATAGCTGAGAGGTGATGATTTAGTTATGAATCAATATGTTGAGTTAATTAAATTGAATAGGTGAGAGGTGACGGTTTGATTAATAAGACCTATTCAATAGCATGCATAAGAGAATTCCATTTTAATTGAGTGGAATAGCTGAGAGGTGACTACTTGATTATTATAGGTATTGATGATTAATTGGAATAGCTGAGAGGTGACTAATTAATTGTTATAGATTGAACATGAAGGAACAAAATGTTATGTTTGCATGATTTAGTTTGTGGATACCAATTCTTCCTCCTTTGTCATCATAAATCTTCTTTTCATCTTTACCATATTCTTAAGTTAGTTTATTTAACTATTGCCTGTAGGAAGTATAATCAATCCCAATCTTATTATTGATTCCCTTGGTGTTTCTTAACAAATGTTTTCTATTGTGTTTGAGCTAAGATCTCCCCCTCTGAGGTGAGTACGATTGTTTGTTACTTGTCTACTTTGATAACCAATTTATACAGGCACAAGAAGGAAAAATCAATTAAAAATACAATCTTTTGTTTAAAGAAGGTAAAACGACTCTATCAGTTAGGAGGGATGTGTGGAAGTTCACTGTCTTCCTACACCGGGAGTCACACAAGCTATACATGAAGAGCCATGGCTCCGGGATCTGCGGCAACCATTCCAAGAGTAGAAATCTAGCACAGAAGACAATGATCCAAGGATACTGGTGGCCGCACATGATGACAGACGCCAAGAAGTTCACCCAGGCATGCCTCCCCTGTCAGAAGCATGCCCCGGTCAGTCATGCCACGGCGAATGAACTGCACCCCATCTTGAGCGCGTGGCCTTTCGCCAAGTGGGGACTAGATATCGTGGGCCAGTCCCAAAATCTCCACACTCAGTCAGGTTCCTACTTGTCGCTACAGATTATTTCACCAAATGGGTTGAAGCCGTAGCAATGGTACAAGTATGCGCCTCTGACATCAGAAGATTTTTGTAGAAAGATATAATCTGCAAGTTTGGAATTCTCCAAGAGCTAGTGTCAGATAATGGAAAACAGTTCCACTGCGATAACATCTGGCTGTTCTGCAAGTCCTTGGGATTAAACACAACTTCTCGGCCCCATACTACCCTCAGGGGAATGGGCAAGCAGAAGCATCCAATCGGGTCATCTTGGATACACTCAAGAAGCGACGGGATAAAGCAAAAGGCAACTGGGTAATGCAAATCCCGGGGGTCTTATGGGCATACCGGACCACCCCAAGAAGGTCCACCGGTATGACACCCTTTCAACTTACCTTCGAAGCAGAAGCGGTAATGCCAAAAGAACTGCTAGCCCCGACAACTCGTACTGATGCAGTCCTTATCGGGGAGAATGAATGAATCCTGGCAAGAGAAAAAACCGTTCTTGACGACAAGAGAGAACAGACCCTACAACACCTCCTCCGGTACCAAGAAACCATCAAAAGAGGATATGACATGCGAGTCATAGAGAGAAAGTTTAATCTGGGCGATTGGGTCATGAGGAAAGTCAAAGTCATGACTGAGGATACAACGGACGGAAAGCTTGGAAAAAACTGGGAAGGACCTTACATCGTAGACAGACATGCTGCGAAAGGCTCATACTTCTTCAGAACTCTATTCGGCGACCTCTTTTCCAGGCCATGGAACGCTTTCCACCTCAAGAAATTCTACAAGTAATGTACTCCATTTGATGATTTCAATAAATATTCTTTCCCGCAAGAATTTGAGTACTTTGTACTATTTACTGCTGAAAATCCTAGTGTAAGATCATGTCTCCACTAAGGTCCAGGATGCCCGGACCTAGCTTCCGATCCTGGTTAATTCCTAAATGCAGTTATGCTCCTTTTAGGCCCAAGGCGCCCGGACCTAGCTTCCGTCCTTGGAAATCAAGGATGTAAGGGACCAAAACCCCATCTAACCCAGGATGCCCGGACCTAGCTTCCGATCCTAGTTAAGTCCTAAATGCAGAGTTATGCTCCTTTTAGGCCCAAGGTGCCCGTACCTAGCTTCCAGCCTTGGAAATCAAGGATGTCAGGGATCAAAACCCCATCCAACCCAGGATGCCCAGACCTAGCTTCCGATCCTGGCTAAGTCTTAAATGCAGAGTTACGCTCCTTTTAGGCCCGGGACGCCTGGACCTAGCTTCCGGTCTTGGAAACCAGTTTTAAGAGTGAGGTTATCCACTCTTAAAAACCGGGGTTGTTAGACAAGCTAGCCTACCCCCGGGTCAAAGCTTGCAATACAGGGCTGAATCCCCTTTGAGCTTCAAAGCATGGATCGCCATGAAGTCAGGGAGAATAAGAACTGTTATCGTCCCAAGGAAAACTCCTTAAAACGATAAGGGGGCGAGGAAGATAGATAGTTGTAATAAATGTTGGAATTAAGGTAAAGATATCTAACAAGATGTTTTTGCACAACAAAATTTTTATTTCTTTTTTCAAAAAAGAAGGTATACAAGAGGGAGTCCCCCGACAACCGGGACAGGAGCCATTTTACAAAAGATTGACTGAGCTAAGGTTGAGAAGAAGGACATGAGCCATCACCACCCTTCTTCTCCTTCTCCTTCTCCAGCTGGTCGAGGACCTGCTGGTAGGCAACCAGCCAAAGTTCTTCAGCGGTCTTGTCATAAGCCGCCTCCATGAGGGAAAGGCGTCGGTCCAGCTCTAGCTTCTCTCGAGTCAGCTTCCCGCAGGTGGCCTCCAGCTTCGCCAGGGAAGTCTTGGCATCCTCCTCTCTCTAAAGAGCAGCGGTCAGGGTGAAATCCAGGTTGTGGTAATCTACCGCCATAAACCGCTTGTCCTCTTCCAGAGCCCATCGGTCGTTGTTTGTTGCCGCCAGGTCTTTCTCGAGCTGACGATTCTCAGCTCGAAGGCGCTCCAGATCCTCCAAGGCAGAAGGCCGGGGTCTGACACTCAACTCAAAGACCCGGGCCATGGCATCTTGCATCTGACAGACAAGAAAAGTGCAAGTCAGAAGTAGATATACAAGCATCTACAAAGCCAAAGCCAAAATTCAAGACAGAGAACCATACCGCAATCAAGTTCTGAGCCGCTACCCTCATCGCCCGGTCTCGAGAAAGGCGGCTATAGTATGCCTGGTCCTCCGGGAGCAAGTTCTAAAAGATGTAGTCAAAGGCAGTATGGATGTTCATGATGTCGGAGTCCCCAATCGACATCGGCTCCCCACTCAGGAATGCAGGATGAATGGTGAACGCCGGCAGTGAAAACTCTGGGGTAGCCTCAGGCTGGTACTCACCCTGTTCAAGGCCCAATTGCACAGTTGGGCCAGTGCGCAGGTCAATATATGGGACCTGGTCCCCCCACCCGAAAACCGGGGCTTCATCATCAGCAGTGCCCGACACAGTAAACTCCACCACAGTCTGGACGTCTTCAACGACCATAGCATCCTCAACAGGGACGCGGGAGCCACTACCAATCTGGGTATTCCCCGTCACCGGTCCCCTCATTGCCCGGGGAATGGCATCATCTCTTCTCAGGCGCACAGCCTCCCCTTGGTCAGCAAGGGAGGCAGAAGCAGCTCTCTTCGAGCCCCTAGCAAACTCATCTACAACAGTCTTGCCTCTTGGATCAACTGGGACAGGGGACTGTACAGAAACAACTTCAGCAACAAGAGGCTGGGAAGGTCTTACCTCCACCGGGGCCTCAACACCAGCATTTCCAGCACTGGGGGCGTCTACTCCGTCTGGTGGACCCCCCGAGATCACAGCTGCCTCGCCTCTCTCAGCAGCAGAGGCGACTACCGTCTCCTCGGACACACCTCCCACCATCTCCGGCTAGGCCAAGTTATCCACCTCAGCCGAGATCCACTCAGCATATACAGGTGGGGTCCGTATGGTCCAAGTCAGCGGCATGTGGACCTCCGGTCCATGTCATCACGATCAAAGGAAGATTGACCGACATATGTTCCTGCACTCATCACAATGGGAAGATAACCGGACCATACTACCAGAGCTCAAGACAGTGATAAAACCGCGACGGCATCAAGCTTTCCCCCCATCCAGGCGAGCTCAGCGGAAGCAGATTTCAGCCTTTCCATAAGGCAACGAATCTCCTCACCTTTCTCTTTGATACAGCCCTCATGGCGTTCCTCCTACCTGCGTTGATCTTCCACAAGTTCGGTCACTTGCGCCTTCAAACTGCTCACACGCCTAAGGAGATGCGCCCGGTACTGCTCTCGATTGTCACCAACATAACTAGAATCTGAATGTCTAGCCGCCATGGGAGATGAGCAAGAAAGGAAGAAGAAGAAAAAGGAGAGAGAGAGAGAGAGAGAGAGAGAGAGAGAGAGAGAGAGAGAGAGAGAGAGAGAGAACTCAGCAGGAGTGAACTCCTCCTTATATAGCCCCAATAACCCCACAAAGGTTACAGAGGTCGGGCCACAGCCCAGCTGCTTCCCGAGAAGCAACGGTCTCCCATGGACCAACAGTCAACCTGCCAAATTCGAGACAAATTCAAGACAAGACCAGACAAGGTGAGGCATTGATCATGGAAAAGGAATTTTATTGATGAGTGAAAAATCAACGAAGAGGGCACCGCTCCTCAACAATGGTGCGACATAAACTAGTCTGCCAAATCATCCCACGTGGCGGTAGGAGGGAAGTAGTGGCCTGATCCCAGCTAGCACCCCCGGCCGCAGCATTGCCAAGGATCCAGACAATCTCTTTCAGTTCCTGAATCTGATCTTCGACCTGTTTAAGCGAATCTTCGGAAAGCCGGAGATCCCGGTGAAGGGATGCAATAATGTCATCTCGCTTCTTGAAAAACAGCTTCATGTCATCCTCCAATCGGACAACCTTCTCCAGGTTCTTTTGTTGCGCATGCACATGGTTGAACACATGTTCCACTTTGAGGTTGAATGCACGGTGAGCAAAGTCAGCACTCCGGTGGTCAGCCATCCTTCAGTAGAAGCTTCAGCAGCAGCAGCAACAACAACGGAAACCGGAGAAAAGAAAATGGATATCCTTCTACACCTCCGGTTTGCTATTTATAGGAGGAAGAAATAAACCTTAGTCTTTGATCCAAGGGATGCAGAATTGTCATCAAGAGTCGTATCAAGGAAGGAATCCTCTGAATCTCAACAGCCGGGGAAGATATTTCGAAGATCTTTCCCAAGCAGATTTTCTACTTGACAAAGAGGGGGTGATGTGTGTACCCTAGGTAAAAAACCCTACAGGTATCATCGGTGGTTGTATAAGAAGCTAAACCGGGAGCACCTGAGCATTAGCCAGCCATGCCTGGGCTATTGGGTAGGGTCAAACCCGGTCTCAAAGAGTCCACATACGCTTTGTGGACCTTGACCCACCGGATGGTCCATGATCGATGGGTGGAGCCCTGGTTACTGTATAAGAAGTTGAACCATGGGCTCCCATACATCAGCCAGGCCCACCTCAATCAAGTAGACCAGGTCCAGCCCAACAAAGTCCAGCAGCGACAGAGGCTCATCCAAAGGCTTAGAATAGAAGCCCAAAGGACCTGGGCAGGGTGTATGCAATGTCGATTGGGCCTCCGGTCAGAGGAGTCAAGCCCAAGTCTTTGTTTCCGGAGTTGGTCAAATCCAAGTCCCAACCAACTGGATAAGTCCAGCAAGATTCCAGGCTAACAAAACCCATTGTTCTAGCCTGCTGGAAAAGATAAAAGAATACCCAGGTTGAACCAGAGCCTATCAGAGGATGCCACGAGGCAGTCATCCTGGTCAAAGGGAATTCAAACCAAAGGAATAACCGCCCAGCAGCATGCAAGCTATCTCTACGGAAAGCATCTTCACAGTTGAACTACCTGAGTTCATGGAGTCAAAACTGGAAAGGTGGTTAAGCTAGCCTCCTCCGGCCTACTATAAATACATGAGTTCTTAACTTCTTGAACTACGAGTCTTTCACTAAGCAACTCCAATAGAGCTTAGTGGAAGCAGAGACTTGATTCCAAGTTCATCTTCTTGGATACGTAGGCAGTCTGATCCTCATCAGGTCCAGTCTCATTGTATACCCCCATCTAATCTCTGTCTATACAAGGCTTTCATTGTAACTGTTGGATTAATCAATACACATCTCGAGTTTGTGGATCAAATTTTTGCACCCACAATAGCGATACAGTTAATTGCACAGAAATCCCCATTACCAGACACAACATACAACTCCATCCCCGAGAAGTAATAAAGATCCACGATAATTTTGCCATAATAGGTCGATGACTATTCAAGGCTTTGTTTTTTCATCCCTCTCCAAGTAATCCTCCTATGATTGTGATATGTGGAAACATATTTGCTTAGATCAAAAGATTGTGTGTTGTGCGTTATCACCTCATATGGACAACATGAATGCATGATAAAAATGTAAAATCAATTACAATAAAATCATTTTTACATGTAAAATATAATCATTACATGTTTGAAAAACCCATTATTTGAGGATAAAACCTTACCTTAGATTTCTTAACTCTGATTTATGTTTATTTTTAGAATTCTAGGCTCATATTTTACATAACAGACAAATAGCATTACATTAAATTTAGGGTAATATCCCAAAAAAAGCCCCATGTTTAGGTGCCTCTTCCCCAATAGGCCCTGACATGGGGCTATTTTCTCAAACAAGCCCCCTGACCCACTACATTACCTTTTAGCAATTTTTGTGAGACCATTATACCCTTCATACTAAAAACAAAAGAAAAAAAGCATAATAAGACAAATAAAAAAAGACAAAAACAAATTTTTTAATATTAATTAATATTTTTTGTTATATTATTTATAACTTGTATATCTTTTAATTAAGAAAGTAAAAATCAATATGATGTATATGGTTGGAAAGATCTCGACGAGATCTATCTAACAAGGTATGAAAAAAGAAGAAAAAAAAATGTGTTTTTTATTTTTTTCGATAATTTTCTCTCAATATACTGTAAGGGTCTTATCCGCTAAAACATTGATTGTTGTTCTCTAAACAATATACCTCTATCCTCTAAAAAAGCTATTGTATCAACTTAACATGCAAATTTATTAAATTACAATATTTTTTTTGATAAAAAGTATGTCTCTTCTTCTTTTTCTGAATCAAACAACATTATATTCACACCCAAAGGTAGGATATACATCGCCTGATCAGCATGTACAAAGACTGTACACCGTCAGGTAAAAAACCAAAACAACTCTCTACACCTAGCTCCTGAGCATAACAGGCCACTCAAAGACAGGGAAGAGAAAAGAAAGAAACAGGAGGGCACAAACATCCCCAAATGTCCAATACAGCTGAGTTACCACTGTTCCTGTAGAGCATATGCCCACCTGGTCAACAGATCCCTAAAGCTAATGTCACCCCTTAATGCTAAAGTATATTTATTAAATTATATTATATATTGAAAAGTTTTGAAAGGTGGATTAAAACTAGTTATCAAAGTATATTGGTCATGGTTTTATATGCATTACTTGGATTTTGTTGAAAACAAGAAGACATGAGTGTTTAAATAAAGAAAGACTATTAGTTTCAATGATGGGTAGAGAGCACTCGAGTCTGTGGCTCAATGGTTGCATCCATCTCACAAAGTGGAGAGATCGTTGGTTCAAAACATGCTAGTAAACTGATTGTTTGATATAAGTTTTCCCATGTAATTTAAAGGGGTAAGGGGTGCCCTCAACCCCGTTTGCCAAAAAATAAAATAAAATAATGATTAGAGATTTGAGCTATTATATTGTTTTGGTGTGAGGGATAGGAAGGGAGAATTAAGTACAAATTTAACGAGCTTATTGACATTACACCATGCAAAAGGAGGAATTTATGTTTAGTCTGGATTATGTTATTTTTTCTTTTTTCTTATGGTTTGAGATGTAACCTAAAAAACAATATATAGACTGGGTTATGTTCTTTTATGAAGTTTTTTGTGAAGTTAACTATACATTAAACATTTTTATGAACTTTTCATAGCAATACAAATTTTATTTCTTTTTTTTCCTGTACTATAAGGATTTTGTCCTCAGTTGAGACATCGAACTCATGCATCAAATTACAGACTATAATTCACATATATTAATAATATGGAATGGATATCATGCCTTTGTAATTTACATAACAACAAACAACAATTTAGAGGATATTGCTTTGGTGTTAGAAGACAAGAAGATATATGTTAGAGGACAAAAATAAAAACTCCTGAATTTGATAGTAATGTGTGATTTTTTTAGATTTTTAGAGTAATTTTGAAAAACCTTTGAAATCATAAGGAGTTTTTTCTCGAAACCCAACTTCTCAGTAAAAAAAAATATGAAATTTTGAATTTTTTATAAATATTTGAATTTTTATAAAAAAAATTAAATTTTTAAATTTAAAATTTTATAGTCATGTGGGATCTAGTTTGAAAGATCTCGTCGAGACCTTTCCAACCATATAAACCATGTTGATTTTCGATTTCTAAAACACAACTTATAATATTTTCAAATGTTAAAACCAAAAAGTTATACACCAACTGTTATTTTGTCATTTTCTGTTTTTTGTCTTTTTCTGTTTTTTTGTCTTATCCTGGTTTTAGAGGATAAAAGGTTGAGATTAGAAGATAGAATACAATGGTAATTTTGACCTACTAAAAAATATGATCTAGTCAAAGGGCTTGTTTGAGAAGATGACCCCATGTCAGGGCCTATTGGGGAAGAGGCACCTAAACATGGGGCTTTTTTGGGATATTACCCTTAAATTTACAAGTATATCATCAGAGAAAGGTGAGTACCAAATGCGTAACGAAGCTCTATACTTGGTGGTTTTGACACTATTAGGAGTATATTCAGAACAAGCTTATCAACTTTTGCACTATAAAAGTTTCTTGCTTGAATTTTAAGGTAACCGACCACATACACTACCAGAAAACAGGATATTTGCCACTGCTCGCGGGTTTTTTTGCCATGGCCCATAGCAGTGGCAAATTTGGGTCTGCTATGGACCGTGGGTAAACTTAATTGGGCCGTGGGAACCAGAATAACAGTCCAACAAAACTCGTCCTTTCTCATCGATCTGATTCTCTTCTTCGTCTTCATCAGCGATATCTCGATCTCAATCTCAAGAGATTGAGAAGAAAAACATTGATCTCTCAATCTCTAATCTCTTCTTCCTCATCGACCTTCCACATCGATTCACAAGAGAAAAAGTTATTTTCAAAGTTCAAATCTCCAGAAAGAGACGAAGGGCCTGTTTACTTGGGGAAAACTGAAACCATTTCCATTTTTCTTTTCTATCTCTAGTTTTCTTTTTCTAATGAAAATTTTGGAAAATTAGAAAACGTGTTCACTTGATTTTAACAATTAGAAAATTGTTTTCTGTTTTCTATTTTTTTTAAACAAAATTCACATTAGACGTACGTACGTCGAAACAGCGTACGTACGTCCCCACACGTATAAAGTCTGCTGCCTGCTTGGACGTACGAACGTCCTAACTGCGTACGTACGTCCTGACCAAAACATGTTTGCTGCCTCAATGGACGTACGTACGTCCTACCTAGGTACGTACGTCGTGAGCTCTTTTGGCTCTGTTTACTTGTGGAAAATTTTTCCAGTTTTCTAGAAAACAATCTCTAAAGAAAACAAAAAATAGAAAACGTGTTTATTTGTACTGTTTTCTCTCGGTTAGAAAACAGTTTTCTAATTTTCTAAAATTTTCTGTTTTCTGATTTTAACTTAAAGTCGGAAAACACCGATTTAATGTTTTCTATTTAGAAAACGTCGGGTCGCGAGCAAAAAGTAAAAAAAAAAAAATATGATCGAATTCGAAATCAAAACAATTAAAAGAAGATTGAGGAAGAAGATCGCACAAGCACATCGATCTCTCTCTTCCTCTTCTCTCTCGCTCTCGCTCTCTCTATTTTCCCTCACTTTTGAAGTTGTTTAACAGATCTGGTTCATCTTTTCTCATCTCAATCTTCTAGCAAGATGAGATTTCAATCAATATTCTTTGTTCTCTTCTTCTTTTTTCTAATATTAGATAACCCTATGTTGTAGAAAGATTTCTCTAAGGGGTATTTGGGTTTGATTAATCTCCTTTTGCTTATGCATGTTGATAATAGCTTGTTGGGGTTTTTTTTTGTTTTTTTTTTTTTTTTTCTATTTGAATATGAATTTTAATATTTTGTCTGTAATTATGTTTTATTAGATTTTATATGGTATTTTATTTTTGACAAATTTTGTAGCTTTTATGAAATTTATGACTCTTAAGGGATTTTCTTAAAAAAAATTGTGAGTATGTTTCAGACTTTCAGTAATTTAGCTCAATTAGAATTGAAGTAGTGATTTTTGTGCTTTGGCTACAACAATGCCACCACATTTTCTATTATAGTGTTGCGACATTGGATATAGCCGTATAGGGGAAGAATAATAAATCTGTTTCAAAATACTAGTTATAAATATACTGTGCTTTCACTAAAGTCGATATCATGAACAAAACTCTAGTGAGTTCTAAGATTGTATGAAAATTGCTAGCTAGCTAGTATAATGAACATTCCACAAGACCACAAACCACTCTTACAGCATAAACATAAGAGTGCCCAACAAAACTCTAGTGAGTACCCAACAACAACCACTCTTACACACAGAAGATGAAGTAATATCTGATCAGGTTCCATTTGGTGAATTCAATCATTTTTCATATAGTATGACAAAAATCATCTGTTGATCTGCAAGCTTTTTAAGTAGCAATTTCCCCTCTACCTGAAACTATGCAGCATAAACATATTGGGTTGGGCAGCTATGGTGGCTTTTGGATTCAATGCAGCTACAAGGTTGTACTGTTAAATCCTTTAATTTTTCTGTTTGACCCCCTTTATAGGGTCTGATAAAATAGTCCATTTTTCCAAATGTTGCAGGGCTTAGCCTTGCAGACTAGAGTTATTGATGACGCCTTCAAACTTCAGTTCATATCCACAGTGGAGGTATGGATGTGCCATTAAATTGCAAATTATGTGATGCTGCTCCCGAATCCACCCCTCATCTTCTTCTACATTGCCCGACTTCTAGAGTTTTATGGGACAAGCTTCTTGGCAGCGTCTTCGAGATCATGGGTTTACTAAACAATTCTACAAGCAGCTGGCCTGTTCAGGGAGGTGAAGGTATCTGTAGGAAACTATGGTATTATATGTCGTATGCTGCCATGTGGGTATTGTGGAAGGCAAGAAACGATTTGTTGTTCAGGAACATGGCTGCTAATGTCGACAAACAAGTTGCATAGGTGAAGGGCCTGGTGTGGCATTGATTATTGGGTGCACAAATGAACACTGGCTTTTAGTTCAGGGCCCTGGTTATCAGTTAGGAGATCTTCATTACACCTTGACATCTTGTATTCTTACTTTTCAAATGGTTTGTAAATTTCTATAGAATGAAGTGATGTGCTCTATCACTCATTTACTTCTCACCTCTGTAATCTTCTCTCTCTATTAATAAAAGTTACTACTAATTATTCAAACAAAAAAAAAAAAAAAAAAAAAAATCTCCAAATTTCTGTTAATTCCTTATGGATTAGTATTTAGTTTATCTTTAGTGTTGGGTATGTAATATGACGTTTATGTTTATTAGATTTCTTGGTAAAGGACTTGTATATTAATGAAAATTTTCATTTTCTTATATTTATAATTTGCTTTTATGTTGACAAGTTTTGTACTCCATAGTTGATTTTTCAAGTGGTCTATGAAATTATTTATGCAAAAATAATTAAAAATAAATGTTCTAAGAAATTCTAAAGCCATAATTTTGGTTGAATTTCTAAGTTTGAGTGAAGTCGACTAATAACAAAACCATACAAATGCATTAAAGGACTAAGTGTAAAATAAAAATGGAAAATTGTAAACTGTTTTCTAATTTTCAAACAAGTAAACGTATTTTCTGAAGTTTTCAAAAATTTTCAAGGAAAATGAAAACTGGAAAAAGAAAAGAAAATTAGAAACGAAAAACTGAAAACAAGTAAACAGGGCCTTTCTTTTTCTTTGTTCGTGTTTTTGGTTTCGCGATGGTATTTTCCAAATGGAAAACGCTAAATTGGTGTTTTCTCTTTTTAAGTTAAAATAAGAAAACAGAAAATTATTGGAAATCAGAAAACTGTTTTCTAAAACTATAAAAACATCTCAAGTAAACACGTTTTCTAATTTTCATTTTCTTTGGAGATAGTTTTCCGGAAAACTAGAAAAGTTTCCCACAAGTAAACAGGGCCGAAGTTCTCTTCAGAAGAAATTGGAGTTTTTAGTTTTGGTTTGCAATTTCTCTCCTTAAGGTATTTCGAATTGAACGATTTTTTATGATTTTCAATTGATTTTCAGCTTCATTCTTCTCTCAATTGTTTATAAATATTGTTTATGACTTAGGGTTCTAAATCAAAGGTTTTATCAATCTCCATTGTTTATGTAAATCTTTGTTAATCGAATTTCACTGATTGTAGTTTATTGACTTATAAATATGATTTGATATTGTTAGGTTCAATGATCAACAATGTTCTTAAAACCTGGATCCAAATTCCAATACTGTTCATTTGCCTCATAAATACCTCTTTTTTTGGTCACAATTTTATTCAAAACATAGTTGTTAAATGCACAGTTGTAATTTCTTACTTAGTAGGATTATATGGCTCTTTTTGGAATAGAGTGAAGGAGGGAGATGAGTTCATCCCATGGTTAAATAGTCAAACTGAATTCCAAGTATTAGATGATGATGTTTTCAAAGATATTGTACAAGGACCTACCCGCTATGCCACAACATACAATAAGTATACTGTGAATGGATTTCTTTTTATCACCAAAGACCAGGAAATAGGTAAGAAGAACCAAAATAGTGGAGTTTGCACCAAGTACCCCACTTCCTTTCGATCGAGTGCTAAAGACAAGAATCCTATAGATGCACCTGCAGTATACTATGGTGTTCTTAGAAAAATCATTCAATTGGAATATCGAAATGGTTACAAACCGGTAGTGTTTAAATCTGATTGGGTTAAGCTCCAACATGGTGTGAAGATGGATAAGGAGACAAACTTGTTGTCTGTAAATTTGTCAAATATACTAGGTTCATCTCACATGGCTGATGAGCCGTTTACACTTGTGGAGCATGTATCTCAAGTCTTTTACTCTAAAGACCCTTTGGATCCTGAATGGTATGTTGTCCTTGATGTTCCGAGAAAGTTGTACTCAAAATATTGATTCTCCAGGACTAGTCTTAGAAAAGATTGTCGTAGATGAATCATATGCAAGACCCTTTGAACCAGTTTTAGAGAACGAATTGATATTTGATGACCCAGAAGACATGGTTGAGGTTGTTGAAGTTAGAAAGCCACACAAGAGATCTCGAAAAAACTGAAAAAGGTTTGCACTTTTTGTGATGAGTTGATCGCCCCTTATTGCTTAGTATAGATGTTTTCTATGTGTGAGATCAATTCATATGTTTGATGTAATGCCTGGATTTTTTTTATTGATGTAACTTGTTACCCTTGATTGATTTTTTTTTATGTTTCAAATTAGTTCGTTTCTTTGTTCTTGACTTGTGTCTTATCTTTTTGTCGATCCTTTATTTCACTAAAATATTTGTTTATATCCTTTTCAGAATTATATTTGGTGGAGAAGAGTGGAGCTACAAATGGAAGAAGGCGATTCCGGATCAAGCCGTTTCAGTGGTGGTGGTAAACCAAGTTTTAGAAAAGGTTAGATTTTCAGGTTTCATTGATCTTCAAAGTGATGTAGAGATTCAAAAAATGGGTTCAATGTTGTAAGTCGACATTTTTTGGAAGGAATCTGTGAAGTAGATAAACAAATTCCTATCATTCATCTGTGAAGCTACAAGGTAAAACTTAACCTATATTTTAATAAATGAACACAAATTACTAAAAAACTCTATAGTGTGCTCTGAATAGTTCTACTTCTTCATATTCAGTTGTCACAGTGTAAAACTTTTGTTTCAGATTTTGTTTTTTACTGCTTGATAAAAATAAAACGTTTTCCTGAATAGAAGCAATGTGTCTGATGAAGTACTAACACTTTCATATTTTAGAACAAAAATCGTCAATTTTCTGATTCAGAATTTACCCGTTTAGAATCTATGTTTGTTTAACTTAGCACCCAACAAGTTTAATTAGCTGGTTTAGTTAATCTTTTGTTTTATTAGCAACTAATTTATAATCTTTATTTCTTTTAACAATCTGACATTAGTTATGCACTTATCCTCATTCTGTAAAGTCCGCCACCTTAAATCTGGATTCCTGTGACTCATCTTCTTTCTCCTGATAAATGTGTGTTTAACTCCCAATTTTTCGAGTAAAAATATATTGCGCATGCATCCAAGCAAAAAGGAAAAAATGAATTCTGCATTTTCTTTTTATGGTTCAAATTACTGTATCAACTTTTTATTTGCTATTGAGTTCACACTTTTGGATAACTCTTTTAAACCCTAACATATTTTTGAAATTTTTTTATATTTGATTTTCAAGGGAGAGGTCCAGCAGTAGGGGGCACTGGATTGCCTGAAGGGCAGAAGGCGGTGATTCGACTCAATTTTGCAAACCAACCATCTTCCCCTGCTGAATATGTCCAAAAATTATCGTCAGAAGCATCCGAACTTGCTAGACGTGATCTCCCTATTAACTATGCTAAAATCACAGATATGCCAAAGGATAAATACACCAAACTTGTTGCTGTATTGGATAAACATTTTAAATTTGCTGATTGTAATAGTGTCGATGGTGATTACGTTTGGCACAAGGTCAAAGATGCTTGGAAACGCAACAAGTATCAACTGAAAAGAAAATATGTTGACGGAAAAGATCCCGCTGTGGTGAAAGAAGTAGCCCCTGATGGTATTCCTCTTGAAGAGTGGAGGGAGTTTGTTGACATATGCCACTCAGATGAGAAGAAGGTAAATACATTTTTTTTTTGTTATATTTTTTAGGATCAATTTCAGTTTGCTGCTCTTCTGTTTTCTCCGTAACGATGACAAGGTCTTGGTCCTTGCTAGCTAGTATCGTATCATATCTAATAGTCACCCTATGTTGCTTTCAGTCTTTCACCTAGCTAGCCAAAGACCATAGTCTGTCCTATGTTTTATGACAAGTCTTAATTCCCATGCGATACCTTGGCTTGGGCTGAATTAAAGTTGATAATAATTGTTTTAAATTGTTTGCAGCGTCTAAGTATACAGAACACCAACAATTGTTCCATGATAAAGGCTCCCAACTGTAGTGGAAGGACCTCTGCACAAGTTATTCGACATTCAATAGCGAAGAAGATGGGTATACTCGACTCTCAAGTCCCCCCGGAGTTCGATTTATCTTGGAATGCATAAGTCTAAAATGAAAGTTCCACAAAGGCCTGATTTGCTTGTAAGTATTCCGTAGATAATTTTTTCCTTTTTATATTCTTAGCTTTCTTGTGGTTAATGATATTCTTTAAGGATATTCACACATCTTTCATTGAATACTTTAATAGGAAAGAGTAAAGCAGTCTATCTTGTCAAACCCACACTTACAGGCAACTTTTGATGATGCCGTGGTTGAGGTGTGGTTGCAATATTATCCGATTTTATTCAATTTTTCTGTATATCTGATTTTATTCAGTTTCTTGTATAGGAATATTTTTCTATTATACATTAGTTTAATTTTGATTTATTAAATAGGTTCTTGGGAAAGATAGTAGGGTTTGCATGAAGGCAATGGGTGCAGGTGTCAGCAAAACTTCTCTTAAGGCCATAACTCCACTGCTGAAGAGGTATGAAAAAGAGGCTCAGGCGATTGCTGAATGGAAACAACAAGTAGATGGGATGTTTGATAGCCTTCAAGCTCAAATAGTGCAACTCAACCGTGCAGTTCAAACAGGATCAGGTGGGAGACCGCCCATACCGGTTGGTTCAAGTTCACAAATGCAAGTGGAAGTTAACACGGTACGCTTTTAAAATGTAATATTATTTGATGCCACCAAGTTATCCTTATCCCATGCATTCGAGTTCACTAGATCATGCACAACCATGCTCTGTCTGACCGTACACCCTATGCTCATCCTTGTTTTTTATTCAAGCATATATGAAACGTAATATGAGGTAAATAGAAGACCAAATGCTTACTCTTATCGGAAATGCACCTAACTTCAACACGGGACCTATCTCCTGTCCGATCAGAGCCTCACTTCTTTCTGTTGTACTTAATGATCTCAGCCTCATTTCGTCTATTTGGATATTTGCTTGTCTCTATAGCAGATCTATCCAATGTTATGAGTGGTTTTCCTAAAGTTCACAGGAGAAGTGGTTATCAGAACCCCAATCCCAATGCTTCAATACAAAGATGATACTCTTGTATTCCTTGAGTTTGACAAAGAACAGCTGTGTAATTTGAAAGAATTTTCATCTTGTACTATATCTGGTCTTCCTGTATGGATTTAATGTGGGCGAGGACTTGGGATCTGTAGCTCAGCTACTTGGCTGTCAGATGGTGTCTCTACTGGGTATGGCATTGGCTTCATCCGATAAGAGTAAGCTTCTGTGGATCCAAGCTAGGTGCATTTCCGCTTTCTGACTTCTGAATGAGGTCAGTTGAATTGTGCACTTGGACCTGAGCAAAGTTTGCTCAAGACTGGTAGTATGTGGGAGATGGAGTAGAGCACTAACCTCCTCATACTCATATTGACTTAACTGCTTGGTCCATCTGCTTTTAAATTGTAATATTATTTGATGCCACCAAGTTTGAATTGGGATTAACTGTTTGTAAGTCATCGGTTTCAAATCATAGCAGCACCAAGGAACTAATGAAGCTTGCAGACATGGGAGTGTTGGCAGCAACAACAGTGAGCTCAAGTTTTCTGTCTTACAGATATTACTACTTTGAGTCAGTGTCTATTTGTCGATCCAAGGGAATGGTCTATGACTGAGCCATGTTGGGTAACAGTCGTAGGCAAGTCTTGTTATGTGTTTGTCTTAAAAGTCTCTATTTTAGACATGACGATGACAAAAGCATGTGGATATTGATGTAATTGATTCTTTCAAAATATTGACTATATAATTCTATCTGTTATCAGAAAGTGTAGTAAATATTTTGATTATTTTCACCTGTTATTAGGACCGTAACACCCATGAGTTGGTGTTAGTCCCACATTGTCAAGGAAGTGGTTGTATTGGTAGTATATAGAGCTTAATCATACTCTAACTAATGTCAAAGCCTTTGGGGGTAAACCACATGGGTGGGCCTTGATCCAAAACCCTCTACTGCTGGATATCCGCAGTGACTAAAGGGGGACAATATTGACATTAGCGAGCAGTATGGTGATCGACGCACCGGGATGAGCGAGGACGAAATCCCGGGGCGTTACAAGGACACAATTGATTCTTTGAAAATATGAATTATTTTTTTTTTAATTCAAAAATACTGTTTGCCACTGTCTTAGACAATAGCAAATAGTCAACATTTGGCACTGTTTTCGGCAGTGGCGAATTTGAGTTTTTGCCACGGCCCTTGTGTTGGGAAACTGGTTCTATAAGGGAATCCGTTTCATATTTGGATTTCTAAGTCCATATTAAGGATTTAGAATTTGGTATTGGAATATGACTTCCAATTTGATTAAGTTTGGTATTCCTATTAGGAATTTGTTTTGTACACCCTAAAGGCTATAAATATAAGGTCTTAGGGATTGGTTTAGTATCCTTAATCCATATTTGTTGTTTGTCTCCTTGTGAGAGTTGTGAGGATCTTGGATGTGAGAGAGAGTTTGTATCCTCAATTTGTGATTCTCTTTGAGAGATTTGGTGAGGATTTGAGAAGGGAGGAAACCTAGGGTTTCTCCATTTGTTTGAGAGTTTTGTACTATCTTCTCCAATAGTAAAATTTCTATTTGTTTGTCCGTGGATGTAGGCAATATTAGTCGAACCACGTAAATCTTGTGTTTTGTGTGGGTTTGTTTGATAGGAGTAGGAGTTTCATCTTCTCTATTTTGTTTTGTTTAATTCATACACTATTCCAATCTTGGGTATTGGTGCATAAGTTTCCGCTGCGCCCAACAAGTGGCATCAGAGCCGAAGGTTAGTTCCTTGGGTTAAAGAGGGATTGCAGAACATTGGTTAAAGAGTTTTGAGGAATTTGTCCAGATTCGATACTCTGTGGTAAAACGGCCATAACTCTGTTCTCAGATATCGAAACGTTGATCCATTTTTTTGGGTTGGAAAGAAGACTCTTCAGGCTTTCCAACGGTGTATGGTACGTTTTCTGTTTCAAAGTATTCTGTTCCCAGTAATTCTTTGAAGTTGACGGTTTTGTTTTCTCAATTTTGGTAAAAATCCAATCTTGGATTTTTCTTGTGGTACTTGGTGAACTCCTTTGGTTTAGTTTGTTTGTTTGGTTTTCTAGTGTATGAAATTGATTGGTATCATGTCGGATCATATTTCGGATTCGAGTGAATTTGGAAAGGAGGTTGATAGTTTGTTTGATCAAACCTTGTTGTTAGATGTTGACATTCATAAATTTGATGGTAACCTCGACTTTGCTATGTGGAAGACGGAGGTACAAGATTGGTTAGCCATTAATGGCTATGTGGATGTTCTTGATGATAAATCGAGAAATATGAATGATGATGAATGGTTAACTCTAAATTTAAAGGCTTGTGAATTTGTCCGGTATTGTTTGGTAGAAGATTTGTGGTACATTGTCAAATTGGAAACCATTGTAATAGTTATGTTGTCCAAGTTGGAAGACAAGTACGCTTTGAAAAATACAGAGGACCGGCTCTATGTGGTTGATGATAGTATTGGTAGATTGGTTGGTTCTCAATGTAAATTGAGAAGTCGAAGAACTCTTGCAAAGAATGAATGTGCCTATTGTCATTGTTGGGGACATTGGAAAATTAATTGTCCAAAGTTGCAGAAGAAGATTGTTCGTGTACATCGAAGAGATGAGGATTCATGTGTTGGTGTTTCGTTGTTGGCTTCATCTTCAGTTAGTCATTCTACTAATGAGTGGATTTTGGATTCGGGTTGTTCCTATCATATGTGTCCCAATAGGGAGTTGTTTGATAGCTTTCAGAAGCTAGATGCTTGTGTTTTGCTTGGTAATGATCATACTTGCAAAACTTTTGGGATAGGTACAGTTCGATTGAAGTTGGAAGATGGATGCACTCGAAAGTTAGAAGATGTTTGGTATGTACCAGAGTTGACTACGAATCAAATCTCATTGGGTGTTTTAGAGTCCGATGGTATGAAAATTACATGTATTGGTGGAGCTCTAAAAGTTATTGTAGGTGCACGAGTTGTTATGAAAGGCATTAGAAAGGGTAAGTTGTACTACTTGAAAGGAAGTGCAATTACATGTGGTTTTGCATAGTTCAGTTGTTGATTTGTCTGTCGATTCTACCAAGGAATTGCATAGTAATATGGGGCATGCCGTTGATGGTACTATGCAAGTGAAGACAGATTTGTTTGTGGGTGGCAAGGCATGCATAGTTGGTAGGCATTTTGTTGAAGCGTCATTTGTTCGGGTGGAGATTGATGTCGCTCCACATTTGATTGGTTTGTTAGGTGACACGGCAAAGAAGAAAGTTGAAGCCACCATTGTTAGTAGCAAGGTTATCGCCCAAGAACCTTATGAAGTCGTGAAACCTTTGTTTGGGGGTTTTGTGTACGTACTTCCTATTGTTGGTAATCTCTCATGTGATGTTTGTTTGGAGCTTAGTAAGGAAGACGTATTTGGTAAATCTATGCATAGTGATTTGAATTTGTACTCCACTTGGTTGAACTTCGTAGGAAAAGAAAGTCTTATGTTATCTAATCATCTTAACACTTAAGTTGATATGACACTAGAATAGATAGTAGGGTCCATGTGTTTGTAGCTGAAGTAGTGCCCACTAATCATCATCAGTCATTCAATATGCATACTATAATTTTTTTGTAATAATATCATTGTGCATATGCACGTTAACATTCACATTTTAACCTTATATATTGTATTTTCTTTTACAACATTTCACTGTTTTTTTTTTACATTAACTGAGGGTGTCTGTGAAAGGTAACTTGCATTTGTAAATGATACAAGTGTATCCTACTTGATAATTTAGCAGTTTTTTCCCTTGTACGACAAGGAAAAGAAAACTTTGAATATGTTTTCTTATTCAATAAGAGATAGAATTTCAGGAAAAGAGAAATCTTGGCCCATAAATATATGTTTTGGCATAAACCAAAATATATGGAGAGAAACATGTAGTTTTTACTTGTTTCAAAAGACCGAAACAAAGTAGTGCTTAGCTTGTTTAGAAAACAACTACTAGTTAGTTTGTTTAGATTGATGTTTTGGCATAAACCAAAACATAGACCAAACATAGCTTATTTTAGCTTGTTTAGAAAAAACACTTAGGTTTAGTGTGTTTAAAGATAAGAGAGGCAGGTAGGGCTTAGCTTGTCTAGAGAGTATTGTGAGGCAGAGATTCTTGTAATCTTCATAATATTCAGTAAAGAAGATAGTTTTCTTCAAGATCTTGTGTTTTGTTCATCTTAATTACTGTTATTGTTTAATTCCGCATTCAATAGTATATTTGCCTAGCAATTTGTATCAAGTTAGTATCAGAGCAAAGTTCGATTCATTGGTGAAGTTTTTCAGTGGTTATGGTCTTAACTAGTTCGCAGTACAAAAAGCTAGGTAAAGTTCTTGTGTCCTTGGAAGATTCTAAGAAGATAAAAACAAAGAAAATGACAAATACAGAATCAAAGAAATCTGAAGTAGTGACATCTACTTTGTAGCAGAAAGCCAACCCGAAGCAAAAGCAAAAAAAATTGATTTCTAATCAAGAAAATGATGATAGTGATCGAGAGGAGCTATTCAAAGAAAATCTATATATTATTATAAGGCGATCTTATAAACACATCTGTTAGATGTTTATGGAGACAACCATAACCATTGGATGTACATTAAATTATATAATCGATGTAATAAGTTAAAATAATAGCCCTTAGATATTCAAAATTCGACCTTAACCATTAGTTGTCTATTGAGACAATCGTGTCCATAGGATTAAGAGTTTTAATTGCTAACACATTAAATTAAAGAAATATAACCTATAGATTAATTAATAATACTAATTAAATAACCAACATTTATGAGACATGGACAACTAAAACCATTGTAAATTCATTTTTGAAATAATAATGAAAATATTGAAACCAATGAATCTTTGGATTAATTAAGGCTCCAGTTTTTGCCAATGATTAATTCTTAGTATTACATAATTGCCCTCAATTACTTTAATTTAAAATTTGACTATTTAATATTCACCAAATTTTGGAGAAATCTATTAATGTTTACCCATATAAGGATCATAAAGAAATTTTGTAATTAAATTTTTTATTTTAAATCTCCAATTTTGGATTTATATTTATTTAAAATACTTAAAAAAATAGTTTTTGTATAAAAATTTAATAAATAGAAAATGAAAAAAGATTCACTTTCATTATTGATTGGTTTAATCAAAATTTTGATATGTAATTGGGAAGAGAAGAATCAAACAATTTTAGTGAATCAAGAGATTTGATTTAACAAATACTTTGATTTTTAAGAATCAAAATTCTAAAAATTGAAAAGTGGTTTTTAAACAACAATTGTCATATTTATGGTAGGGGTGGTAGTTTTGACACGGGATCCATAAACACGACCTGAACACGACCCGCTATCAACGTGTGTTGGGTTAACCATTTATCCGGTCCGTGTCACAAATAGGTTGACATGTTTGACCCGCTAAACAAATGGGTCGTGTCGTGTAAACCCGGCCGTGTCATGTTCGTGTATTGTTTCACCCACTAAAGAAATTGGATACGAAGATCAACAGCAGCAAAAATTCTCTCTTCTTCTTCATTCCAATCATCTTCTTCTTTCATTTGAACTTGCAAACCATGGGAAGAAGTAGAGGCATAACTTCGTCATGAACTTCAAGAACTTGAGTATTAAACCATTTCTTTCTTTGTTAATTTTTTCTTACCCCAACCTTTTATTCTTCTTCTAATTTTGAAAATTTTATCTTCCATTAAACCATAAATTCCCATCACTAAAATCTCCACCAACAATGTCTCCTTAAACAAATCAACAAACCATCAACCCCAACAGCTGAAACTTCAACAAGCTTTGAAGAAACACAAATCAATTGAATCTTCACTGATTCAAAAACCTTTGGGTACAATTCAAATACAATTTTTAAAACTAAACTAACAAATAATCCTTACCCATCAGTTATAATGGCATGCAAATGAGTAATATGGATTTTGGTGAACTGGGGTTGTGTTAAAAGACCAAAAAATATAGCTTGATTGAGATTTAAGTATTCTGACGGTGATGGTATTGTTAATGGAAATGGGGGTTTTAGTTGAGGTTTAAGTAGTTCAAAAGCTTCTTTTAGTAAATCTTCGAATTGGTTTTCAGCAGCATCGTGAGTATTAATTTGAAGAAGTTTCAAAGACATGTTTCAGAGAAAGAGAGAGAGAGAGAAACAATTGGTTTGAGAAACAGCTGAGAGAGAAGAGAAGAGAAGAGAAGAGAGAGAGAGAGAGAGAGAGAGAGAGAGAGAGGTGTCAACCGTGTTTGGTCGTGTAACCCAATAAGTAAATAGGGTCGTATTCGGGTTAACACATTTTAACGCGTTTTAGAACAGGGTCATAAAAGGGTTGACCTGTTTTGACCCACAACACGATACCGACCCGACACGCTTTGATGTAAAAGTTTAATAAATATAAAATGAAAAAAGATTCGATTTTATTATTGATTGTTTTAATCAAAATTTTGATATGTAATTAGGAAGAGAAGAATCAAATAATTTTAGTGAATCAAGAGATTTGATTTAACAAATATTTTGATTTTTAAGAATCTAAATTCTAAAAAATAGAAAGTGTTTTTTGAACAACAATTGTCATATTTATGGTAAAACAATTGAGGGCAATTGTGTCATATCAAGAAATTATCATTGGCAAGATTAATTTAATTGAACTCACTAAATTGCAAATGCTTACTTATAATGATAATTAAATACTCTGAAACTATTGTTGTAGGTTATTTGAACTTTCTTGCAATAATGGTGTTGATTAGACAAGATAAAATCCAACAATATCTAGATGCAGGGTATAATGGACCACTGGAAGCAGCTTCACGCTTATTGAAAATATACTACCTATAGAGAGACCGAAAGTGCAACGATTACACCTCCAACTTATTGGAATGAACCGTCTTCTTTTAAATCCTAATGAATAAAGGGAAGCTATTTTGAAAAGCGCTCGAAAAAAGAAATCTACTCTAACTACCTTTTTGGATTGTTGTGCTGCAGATGCTTATGTAAGGGAACTAACATATCAAAGCGTTCCCTCAACATTATGTTTGGAACAATCAAGATTCTAAGTGGACAAGAAGAAAACATAGTTTTGCCATTGGTAGAATGTATTTTGCAAGTCCCAATTTAAGTGAAAAAATCTATTTACGGTTGTTGGTTACGATTGTTAAAGGGTCTTGCACTTTTAATGATCTTAAAATATATGACAAATAAATACTCAATATATTTCAATTAATCAAGGAAAAGATACTATTGCTACAAAAAATTTCAATTATTCTACCTGGTAGTAGTTTTTCATGTTTTGTAATGTAATTCAAATAATGAATCTTGGGAGAGAAAATGGCAACTGTAATCAATTTCAAAGTATTATGATTTGGGAAGAGATATTCAAAACATTTACTTAAATGGTTATCCCCCCTTCCCCCCCCCCCCCCCCCCAATATGTTCCTCTATATGTCAAGAACTCAGATCACAAAAAAAAAAAAAAAAAAAAAAAAAATACACAACTAAAATGGATGCTACTTATAACTCCTAAAAGAAAAAAATGGCAAGAGAAAATTTTTCGTATGTTTTAATATTTGACAGCAATCAAAGGTGGAGTGAAATAAAGACAGATTTGAAGAAATTGAATGACATCGGTAAAGTTCAATATATATGTGATATATGCAACTATTATATCCAAAAGTTGATTAGGAAAAAAACTAAAGCCAAACGTGTTATTGTTATTCCTGATCAAAGTAAAAGATAGGGTATATCAACTACAATAAAAAAAAAAGTAAATTAGTTGGATGCAACAAATAAAAAATATTAAGTTAAAATTTAAAATAAGTATTTAATAAAAATTATAAAAAAAATTTAAAATAATAATAATTAAAATAATCGTGTCGTAAACACGGGTTATAACTAGTTGCATATATATTGGAGCATAAGAAGAGTACACGAAGTAGGAAACAAATAGTGTTTCATATTGGGTGTGTAAGTCAAGTTCCAAGCAAAGTTGGATGGTTCAACAAAGTCCAAGGAGCTATTGAGTTCTATAATCTCTGTTTTTAGCTTAAACGGGAGTTTAAGTTCTTAAAGGGAGGGGGGGCATGATACAGGTGTATCCTACTTGAGAATTTAACAGTTCTTTTCCTTGTACGACAAGGAAAAGAAAACCTTAAATAGGTTTCCTTGTTCAATAAGAGATAGAATTTCAGGAAAAGGGAAATTCTTGGCCTATAAATATATATTTTGGTATAAACCAAAATATATAGAGAGAAACATGTAGTCCTTACTTGTTTCAAAAGACCGAAACAAGCTAGTGCTTAGCTTGTTTAGAAAATAACTACTAGTTAGTTTGTTTAGATTGATGTTTTGGCATAAACCAAAACACAGACCAAACATAGCTTAGTTTAGCTTGTTTAGAAAAACCACTAAGGTTTAGTGTGTTTAGAGATAAGAGAGGCAACTAGGGCTTAGCTTGTCTAGAGAGCATTGTGAGGCAGAGATTTTTGTAATCTTCATAATACTCAGTAAAGAAGATAGTTTTCTTCGAGATCTTGTGTTTTGTTAATTTTATTTAGTGGTATAGTTTAATTCCGCACTCAATAGTATATTTGCCTAGCAACTTATATCAATTAACATTTAAACTTTTTGGCAATGATACAGGTATATCCTATTAGGAGCTTAGTGATCATCGAGATTGGTGTCTTGAGGATAGACATTTGCCACCCTACGACTTGGTCGTTGCGAAGCGACGACGCTGCAAGTCCAGGGCGCAGCGCCTGGCTGGGGTTCGGGGCAGCGCCCCGAAAGGTCTTTGGGATTCTGGAGAGTTCTAAACACAAATTTTCTTATTCCAGGTGAATAGGAAATAGGTTTCCTTGTATGATTCGAAGTCGTCTAAAGTCTATAAAAAGGTGTTTTGGACAAGGCCAAAACATAAGAGAGGCAGCTAGGGCTTAGCTTGTCTAGAGAGTATTGTGAGGCAGAGATTCTTGTACTCTTCATAATATTCAATAAAAAAGATAGTTTCTTCGAGATCTTGTATTTTGTTTATCTTATTTACTATTATTGTTTAATTTCGCATTCAATAGTTTATTTACTTAGTAATTTGTATCAGATACGGTGCTTGTAACTTATGTTGTAATAATAATGTTAATGTTACTGTTCATTTATGTCGTCAAATCCTTATATTGTAGGTAAAATACTTCAAGCAACCATGTTGGTGAACAAAAAAAAAAAAAACTGATGATACATGTCTATCATGTAGAAAAGTGACATGTGGAGCTTACATGTAATGGATTCCTATTAGGAATCGATTTCTTTATTTGGCAACAAGTGTGGTGGAATTCTAAGAAGGATTCAATAAGGATTTCTAATCTATTAGAAATCTAAGTTGTTGTTGATTTAGGAATTGGGTTACCAATTGGATTAACCAAAAAGGTTATAAATATTGGTGTTGTGTAACCATAAGAATTTGAGCAAAGAAGAAAGTATGAGTGAGGGAAATTTGTGAGGAAACCAAAACTAAGGTTTCATTAGTTATTGTGTAGTTCACTTCTCAATTATCAATAAAACTATCTCTCTTTGTCCCGTTTGTCGAACCACGTATATTATTGTGTTTCCATATTTCTGCTTTAGTTTACATCTTTTGTGTTTGTTTCTTCATTAATCATATCAAGATCCTGTGTATTTATCATAACAAATTGGTATCAGAACCGAAGGTTATTTCCTTTGGGTTGAAGATGAGATTTTGGAACGGTTTTGTTGGGTTTTACGAATCTGTCCAGATTCGACACCCTGTAGTAAAACGGTCATAACTTTGTGCTCGGATATTGAAACGTCGATCCGTTTTTTGGGTTGGAAAGTAAACTCTTCAGGCTTTCTACAGTATATGGAACGTTCTGTGGTTCGAAGTATTATGTTCTCAGTACTTCGTTGAGTTGACGGTTCCGATTTTCTTAGTTTGTTAAAAATCCAATCTTGGGGTTTTTGTTTTTTTTTTTTTTGAGTGGTATTGATTATTGAAGAGAAGATGGCTGATTCGAATTCCAAAAGTAAGTACACAAAGGTGCATGGATTTGATATTATCAAATTCAATGGGAAGAATAACTTCACATCGTGGCAAACGGATGTAAAGGATATTCTTGTTAGTATGAAGCAGATGAAAGCCCTAAAGTTGCCAACAGGTTGGACAAATGAAAATTAGGAAGAGTTTGATCAACAGGCCTGCAGTACGATTAGGGTATGTTTGACGAGGAATATAACACACAATTTTGCCGGTGAAACCTCGACAAAGGAGTTATGGGAGAAGTTAGAAAAGCTCTATCTTAGTAAGGACTTGACGTCAGAACTCTATCTAAAGAGGCTTTTGTATTCGACAAGATTTACACCTGGTAAGTCTGTGATTGATCATATTAATGATTTTAATAAGATATGTTCTGATTTAGCAAATATTGATGTGATACTACCTAATGGTGAGAAAGCTATAATTTTATTATGTTCATTATCATATTCGTGGGAAACAACAGTTGATTATTTTATTGCAAACAAAAATACTACAAAGCAGTTGGTCTATGATGATGTCGTTTCGATGTTACAATCCAAAGCCATTAGAAAAAAGGAAGCTAATGATGAAGTTCAGGCTGAGGGTATGTATGTTACAGATAGATCATCACATAGAGGTTCATCTTGTTCTAAAAGTCGCTCTAAATCTCAGAAAAGATATTTGAAGGATGTTGAGTGTTATTATTGTCATAACATGGGTCATTATAGTAAAGATTGTCCTAAGGTTAAGGCTAAAGAAGAGAAGAAGAAGAAATCACTACAAGAAAATCTGATTAAAGCCACGGTTCTACGATTTGCCTAGCCACGGTCCGGGTCCGTGGCAAAATTAGCTACGGTTTTTGTCCGTTGTAGTACAAATATTGTCTGTAGCAATAATGTTTTAATTTTTAATATATTTTGAGAATTTAACTACGGTTGTTAACCGTGGGAAATTATATGATTTACTACCCTCCGATTGTTATTTCAAATTACTAGGATTATCAAGGGTATATATTATTAGGATTATCAAGGGTATTATCTCAAAGAGAAAATTGTTTTCTTCTCCAACTCTCTTCACCTCTCTCCGTCTCTGCAACCTCTCTCCGTCTCTACAACCTCTCTAACAAAGAGAACATCTTTGGAAGAGAAATCTTTTACTTATTGGAGAAAACCTCTCCGTCTCTCTGTTATTGCACTTCCTGATCGATCAAAATCGCAAATTTGGGTTTGGTGTCTCAATTTCCGTTCGAATTTGGGTTTGGTATCTCAATTTCCGAAATTGAATCATCTGCTCGGCGTAAGTCGTTCATCCAATCTTAATTTTCTAGAATTACTTGTTTAAATTAAGTTATTATTTCTCAATTTCAGAAATTGCAAAATCTCATGTAATGCCATTCATCCAATCTTAATTTTCTAGAATTACTTGTTTAACTTAAGTTTTTATTTCTAAATTTTAGAAATTGCAAATTCTCATTGTAATTTCTGTTGAATCGATAAAAATCGCAAAATTACTTGTTTAACTTAGGTTTTTATCATCTTAATGTTTGTCCAATCTTTTCTATAAAATTTCATGTTTTATAGCTTTTGATAAACACTTTGAATTCCTATCTGATATCTTAAAAGGGCGTAGAAAGGCGTTAGTTTCTCTTGTGATCAACTACACTCTATTAGTGTATCTAAGATGAGAAAGTGAGTAGCTTGAGAAATCTGCTTTCAAATTACAGATTCATTATCCACCTTAGCTGATATGTAGATTCATCAATCTGCTTGCTATAGATATAGACGTATTTTGTATTAACCATATTTGTGAAGTTGGTCAATACATTAATGAATGATGATGATTTGTAAATGATAATAAAGTAGAGACATGAACACCATTATATACGTGGTTCGGCAATTGTGCCTACATCCACGGAGAGGGAGAAAGAAGTTTATTATAGTAGTGGTGATACAAGATGGGAGCTCGATAATGGAGAGAGCTCAAGAGAGAGATGAGACCTGAGAGGTGAGGTCTCATCATGAGAGATTAGGGAGGTCGTTGATCATGAGACCTCACCATGAGGTCGTGTTGGGAGCATAAGGCTATCAGACCATGTGAGAAGAGATGAGAACATGCCTAGAATGAGTAGCTTGCCTTCATATTTATAGGCTACAATGTAACTCCATTCTTAGCATTTACTAGGGTAATAATGAAAGAATATCTTTGTAGTAATTGGCTTTAACTTTGTAACTTGTGTCATCAAGAGAGAGCCCATTAGATGTTGACACGTGGCACCATGATGAACGGTAGAGATGGTGCCACATGTATGTTGTATGTAGTATCCCTACATATTTATAGTCACGATATGAACAGTTAGGATAGCTGATTTTCTTAATGTTTTTGAATCGTATTGTTGTTCCAACTTACAAATTCATGGTATTGTAGGTCATGTTTGTGATGCTCTATCGGTTGATCCATGGTCTCGCTGCTGCCCTGAGACTGGAAAGAAATTTTCTTGTCAGTGAGTTATTCTCTTAGACATTAAATCTGTTAATGCTCAATTTGTTTGGTATGTCAAGCTGATACAGGACATTTTTGTCCCCTCTTGCTTGCAGTGGATGTAACCTTGTTTCTCAGTGCTGCAATTCTTATGAATTCTGTGTTTCATGCTGCCTTAGTCCAGCTCAGGTACTAAAGAAAGTGATACATGTCTATTTCTTAATCATATATCAATTGGGTTCTTATCTTTGTTTTTATGTATGTAAAATTCTAGCTTTTTGATTCCTTTTCTTGTCTGCAGACTCAAAAGGAGCTTGCAGTGAAGGTTAAGATAGCCAAGCCAGTAACTGCAGGTGAATTTCTTGTTTGGACTAGATTATTTGGGACTGCAATTGTGGGGACAGTTTCAATGTGAGAAACTTCTGTGGTCAGTTAAATCAGATTGCAACATCCCAAGTGACATGTTTATATGGTTTTGTACAGTCCACACAAAGTGTATAAATGAAACGGGAACATTATCTGACAACTGACTTTGATCTCGAGTTTTCTTAATATTGAATTAGATAACAGTCACACTGTATTTCTTGTTTGCTTGCAATATATCTGGTAGGACATATCGGAATTAGGACATATCCTTTTTATTTCTATTATTACAATAAAAAAAATTCATTGGAGAGGAGCTCTTATATTAAATATAACATGTGAGACTGTATTTATTCTTCTTTACCATGTTACAGGCACTTATGCAAGTGTTTTTTATTTTTGTGCTGGAAGATGCCGCCACAGTTCTGAGAGTGTGGTATGTTAATTTTCCATAAGCTATATTGTTTATAAGTGTTGTTGGTTTTCATAAACGACAAAGCTGTTATTCTTGGGGCTACTTAAAATAGTAATCATTATCATGCTTGGTTCAGATATCTGGTCTTGTGTAGCCTAACTTTCATCATTCTTTTTCTAAATAACCCTTCAACATTTCCTTTGCCAGTTTACCAGCACTCAAAAGATCTCTACCATGGGGCCATTAACTTGTTCTCCATTCCACTCAAGTTATATGGACATGTGTCCTACTATGGACTATCCAGATGATCAGAAGTCAACAGATCATTCATTTAAAAGAAAAAATAACATATTTAGTTATTGAGTCGTCCATAATGCTTGAATCTAACGACTCCTCGTCTTTTTGTATTTTCAAAAGCTTGTTGTAACACATTTTCATTTTTTTTTCTTCTAATTACAATTACAACTGTCATAATTCAGGTTCACGAGAATGCTTATATCAGTGATTTTCATCATTGTTTTTCTCTGCCGTCAAACTCTTCTGGTGAGTCTACATAAAGTGCTTCTCTAATAATTATATTCATATTGCATGCATGATTTCTAGTGCTGTTCCAAGTTACAAATTCATGATATGTGTTTCTCAATTTGCTGTTGGAAATCATGTTGTTTAAGGTGTAAGTGCAGGCTACCTCTGGCCTGTTTTAAGATTCTGTCTGTTTTAACTTTTAATTTTGTTGTTCAGGTGGATTATGATGAAGCCATCTTTTTATGGAGGGTGAATAGGAAAGATTTTTTTCCATGGACCATCACTTTCATTGCCCATTATTTCTTGGCATTTGAGATTGGCGTCCTTGTTGGAGTCAGTTTTTGGTTCAGTTGAACTGAATAGTTATTTTATATTATGCATTGTGGAGGTGCAACAATTTGTTCGGCATTAGCCAATTTAGATTATGCAGGGCAGGTGCTAAAATAATAATTATTTTTTTTTTTTCTGCAAATAATTCTGATTTCCCACGGCTACAAACCGTAGCTAAATTAATTTTTTTTTTTTAAATTTTTGGATTTGCCACGGCTAAAAACTGTAGCTATTTTAAAAATAAAATTAATTTCAATATTTTTTTTCGAAAAAAAAACAATATTTGCCACGGACCAGGACCGTGGGTATATTGAAATTAGCCACGGTTGATATCCGTGGCAATTCCCACGGCTAATAACCGTGGCTAAAAATAGCTAGTTGCCACGGACCCGGACCGTGGCAAACGAATTAGCTACGCCCTGAACAGCCACGGTCTAGCCACGGCCGAAAACAGTGGCTAATCCTATTTTGCCACGGTTCCGGTCCGTGGCAATTCTGTTGTATTCTTGTAGTGAATCTAATCTGAACACTGAAGTTGCTAACATTGCTCAAAGTAGTGATGAGGTAGCAAAGTCTATTGGAGACAATGAGGATGAGGTGTTAACAGTTACGTCAAATAGCTATTTAGCTGAAGGATGGTGTCTTGATTCAGCTACTTCGTATCATATGTGTCCAGATAGGGAGTTTTTCACAACTTACAGAAACGTAAATAGTGGTAAAGTCTTTATGGGCAACTCGAATGCCTGCAAGACAGTTGGTGTTGGTACAGTACAGATTAATGCACATGATGGAGCTGTAAGAACCTTGACAGAAGTCAGACATATTCCTGATTTGAGAAAGGGTTTGATTTCGTTAGGTGTACTTGAAGACAATGGTTTCAAGTTTACCGGTGATAATGGTCTCTCGAAGGTTTACTATGATGATAAGTTATATTTGATGGGCGAAAGACATGGAAACTTATATTTTCTTATTGGAAATATAGTTTCAGGTGGAGCTATTGCTATGGTTTCTCAAGCGGTTGATGAGAAACAATTAACTTCTACTCAGTTATGGCATATGTAGCTAGGGCATATGAGTGAAAAAGGTTTGTCTATATTGAGTAAAAAGGGTTTGCTTGGTGGCCAAAAAACTTGCAAGCTCGATTTTTGTGAGCATTGTGTATTTCGTAAGCAATGCAGAGTTCGTTTTGGTACCGTTGTTCACCGCACTAAGGGTACTTTAGATTATATACATTCAGATGTATGAGGTCCCTCTAGAACAATTTCTAAGGGAGGAGCAAGGTGGTTTGTGACCTTTATCGATGATTTCTCGCGGAGAGTTTGCTTGTACACCATGAAGCACAAAAATGAAGTTACCGATTTGTTTAAGAAGTGGAAAGTTATGGTTGAAAAACAGACTGGCCGTGTTGTGAAAAGGATACGTTCTAACAATGGTGGAGAATACACTGAACAAGGTATCGTTAGACACTTCACAGTGAAAGGTACACCACAGCAGAATGGGGTAGCTGAGCGTATGAATCGCACACTACTAGAGAAAGCACGGTGCATGTTATCCAATGCAGGTTTGGGTAAGGTATGGTGAGCTGAAGCAGTAAATACGGCGTGCTATCTCGTGAATCGATCACCATCTACATCCATTGATTGTAAGACACCTATAAAAGTTTGGTCTGGTACACCTCCTGATTATTCAGATTTGAAGGTGTTTGGTTACCCTGCTTATTTTCATATCAGAGAAGATAAGTTAGGAGTCAAGGCCAAGAAAGATATTTTCTTGGGATATCCACAAGGTATTAAGGGTTATCGTTTATGGTGTCCAGAGTTGAATAAATTCCAGATCAGTCGTGATGTGACCTTTAATGAGAAATAATGCTTGATTCAAAAAAGTTCACAGGTTGGGACTCTCAACATGAGGGTGATGGTAATGACAGTGATGATGATGATACCATGCAAGTGGAGCATAATGTTCCATATTCATCTACAATAGATAAAAGGGTGATTGTTGTATAGCTACCTACAAGTTCAGAGGTTACGATGGATTCACGCGTAACCACAAACACATATCCAGACACAGAGAGTGTAGATGATGAGAGTGAAGAGGAGGTTCCTCTTGAAGATACTTTACAACAACAACAATTAGAGCAACATCATGAGTGGCCATCTTTAGCATCTCAACGTGAACCACGTTTGAGAAATAAAGCACCAATTCGACTTGGTTTTGAGGATAGTGCATCTTTTGCATTATCAGTATTTTGTGATGATGAGCCTCCTACCCTTAAGGGGGCAATGAGGAGTTCTTATTCTCATGAATGGAAGTCAGCGATGGAATCTCTTCACAAAAACAATACTTGGGAACTTGTAAAGTTGCCTAAGGGTCAGAAGTCGATTGGTTGCAAGTGGGTTTTCACAGTGAAAGATGGTATTCTAGACTCCAAGGGTACAACTAGTGGTGTACGTTACAAGGCAAGATTAGTGGCTAAGGGATATGCACAAACGAAAGGTATGGATTATAATGAAGTTTCTCTCCGGTTGTTAAACACACTTCCATTTGAGTCTTGTTAGCTTTGGTGACGCAGTTTGATTTAGAGCTCGAGCAACTAGATGTTAAAACTGTTTTCTTGCATGAAGATTTAGAAGGGGACATATATATGTTACAGTCCGACGGTTATAAAGTTATTGTTAAAGAAGACTATGTGTGCAAACTGATGAAGTCCTTATATGGATTAAGGCAAACGACACGATAGTGTTATAAGAAGTTTGACACGTTTATGTTGAAGCAGGGGTACTCTAGAAGTGAATATGATCTGTGTGTCTATTTCATAAAGCTTCGAGATGGATCTATTATATTTCTCTTACTCTATGTGGATGACATGCTTGTAGCTGCAAAGAGCAAGTCATGAATTGTTTTTTTGAAGAAACAATTGAGTAAAGAGTTTGAGAATAAAGTTTTAGGAGAGGTGTTCACTGAGGTGGTTTTCGGGGTCAAGTTTAGGCACAACCTTAACTTGATCAATCTCTACAAATGTTGAGGCCCTTTGGGGTAGTGGCTCTTATGGGCGTGTGGGGGCAAAGATGAGATGTTGCTTGTGCGGTGCAGGAGAAGTATGTATGTGTTCATTATGGTCGGCTCAGTTTTGTACAATCTTCACCGAAGTGGAGAATTGTAGAAAAGTAACATGTGGAGGTTACATGTAATGGATTCCAATTAGGAATCGATTTTCTTATTTGGCAACAAGTGTGGTGGAATTCTAAGAAGGATTCAATAAGGATTTCTAATTTATTAGAAATCTAAGTTGTTGTTGATTTAGGAATTGGGTTACCAATTGGATTAACCGAAGAGGTTATAAATATTGGTGTTCTGTAACCATAAGAATTTGAGCAAAGAAGAAAGTATGAGTGAGGGAAATTTGTGAGGAAACCAAAACTAAGGTTTCATTAGTTATTGTGTAGTTCACTTCACAATTATCAATAAAGCTATAACACCTCGAGTCGACAGGTAGTTTGCCAAGGGGGTGGGTCCTACAACACCTAAGAGGGGATGTCCTAACATTGGAATATAGGTATAGATTCGTCATATATTATCACCGAGGCCTTTTGGGCTCACTTGGGTCCAGAGTTCGAAAGAACTCCGGAGTTAAGCGTGCTCGGGTGGGAGTAATCTCAGGATGGGTGACCTCCTGGGAAGCAGGTTGCTGCCCAATAAAACCCCACACTGTCGGATGACCGCAGTGGCTAAGTGGGGACAATATCGGTGGTGATATAGGTCGGGTTGTTACAAAAGCTATCTCTTTTTGTCCCGTGGATGTAGGCATATTGCCGAACCACGTATATTATTGTGTTTCCGTATTTCTGCTTTAGTTTACATCTTTTGTGTTTATTTCTTCATTAATCCAACAAATCAATATTCATGGAAATTCATCCTCTATCACTGTTATTGTGAAGAGAATCAAAGAGATGATCACTGTTATTGTGAAGAGAATCAAAGAGATGATCTGGTCGTGTATGCACAAAAGAAGTATAGTTTAGGTTTATTCTTTTTTTTTTTCCTGTTGGACCTTTCATGTTCTAATACTTCCATCAGGGTTTTTTCACTTTAGAGCATTTTATTATTCACTTACCCTTCACAAAGCATATATAGCCACAAAATATTAACAAAATATTAACTCTTGATACATACCAGAATAATAGTGCTATAATAATATGTTCTTTTTAAAAGCTGTTAGAACTTAGGACCAACATTCAATGTCTAATTGGGATAGAAGTATTATTTTTGCTAAATTACATGTTTAAAAGAAATGTAACCTGAAAATTATAGGACTATTATTGATCTAATGGTAGTATTATTTTGTGTGACATTACTTACACATTATCTTCTTTAATACTTTCTTATTGATACTGCAATTTTGAAGGGTAAGAAGTTAAATGGAGCAAACAATGGCCACAAAACTAGAGCCTTGATGGGTAAGAAGTTGAAAACTATGCTTCTTTAATACTTTTTATTGGCTTATACTTAGCAAAAGACTCTCTTTGATCAGATATTCAGCTGAAACATAATGGATTACAATGCCTTCAGGTTTCTTAAAAGTCAATTTGATGCTTCTGATGGCAGTTTATCAGGATTGGCTGCTACATGAGCTATATGTTGGAATATTAATGGAGATGTTATTGCATGTGAATGCTAAATTTTCGAAGTGAAGATGTAGAGTCTATTGAACTACTACAGTATAGTAGCTGTTGAAGTCAGTGGAGGAGCCAAGAATTTGACGAAATGGGGGGTATAAGTTTAAAGCCATGAGTAAATTTTATATTGTAAAAAAAAATTATATGTAGGATGATTTGTTTGTGATTATCAACAATTTCGCAGATAATTAGTAGATGTGCAATACTTTAAAGTCTAATAAAGCAAAATTGTATCTAATAAAGCAAAAAGACTAACCAGAAAAATTGTATCTAAAACTATTCTCGGCGAGGTTAATAAAATTAGTGAAGCTCCAATTTCTGTTTTCCCCAAAAACCAATTCTTTATAATAACCAACTATATTTTGTTTATGAATTCAGAAATCAAAATCAATAATTCAAAATTCTTTAAAATAACCAATTGTATTCTATTAGAGATTAAGAGGAGACGTGAATTTGAGATCATGACAATTATTTTCATTTCAACTGGCATTAGTTTAAGGTAAGGGTTTTTGAAAATTAAGTTAATAAAACAGAAAATCGTAAAGAAAAGAGGGGAAAAAGATGGTGGATATTTGTATGTTAGTAATGGGTTTTTTGTTTGTTTTGGGGTAAAATACTAAGATTGAACTTGACAGAATTTTGAGGAATGGGGATATATTGAGCCCAAGTACTATATAATACATGAAAAACAGACTTACGGGGCATGGCCCCATGGTAGCTTCGCCCTTAGTGGAAGTGGTAACACTCCTAATCATTAGTCATTGACGTAGGCAATGTTATATTGGAAGGATGGAATAGCAGAACTATTCTAAATAACATTAAGCATATGTTTTACTTTTCACAAGAACACATTGTGACAAGTTGTAATGGCCAAGCATACGAGTTAGCATAAATCATATAATTTGCGGTGCTTCTTATCCCACTGCCTACTCCTTTTGTAGCATACTCTGCCAGACCAACCAACTATTCATGTTGAACATCATTAAACAAGCAACAAAGAAGATATAGAAATGGAGGAGATGACTATCCAAACTACATTGATAGGAAAAAAAAAGGAAAAAATATGTTATCCAACCAGTGCAATATCGGGATACGGGTCGATAAAGTTTGTCTTCAACTACATAAACGAACGAACAAAGTTTCGTATTAATAAATTATCGTGACAGTCGGCTCTGTGATTTGCTCATCTTCGGATGGTGAAATGCCAAATTGTGTTAGAAAGACAGCTGACCTTGCCACACAGTTTAACATTAACACTGCTACAACACATCTGAATTTTTCTGGATTAATCCTTGTCAGGTCTGTGGAGTTTAAGACTGAGTTGAGCAAGTCAGATACTATTGATCCACACTTTAGGGTTTCATATGAATGTGAGAATGATTTTAATCAGCCTATTGAACTGTCTTCAAAGATCCGGCCTATCCAATGTGAAATTTGTCGATGAGAAACACTTCATAAGTAAGAAAGTCGAGGAAATTAATCAGGAGAGTAGCAAGTATGTTTACTTGCAAATAAAATGTCAACAATGAACTAAGTTAATTGTAACCAATTACAATTTCACTTTATTCCAATAATTTAAAGCTACAAAAAATAAATGGATACCATAATAGTAAATTTTTAATTTTAAAAATATTAGTATACAGTATGGTCGAAACTAGTGTGGCAACTAGTAGGGTATATATTCAGCAAGTGGAATATATCTCAAAGTCAAACAGCCTTGTATGCAACACATGTATGAGCCACGTCAAATTCTCTCTTGCCACATATATGGTGATTAATCCAAACACCATTAACAACACTTTCAACCATGTTAAGAGATTATTAAAAAAAAAAAAACCATGTTAAGATAAGCATGGATATGTGGGCTTGGGTTTGGATTGGACATCCACCTTACTGTTTACAACAAAAGTCATTATTTTGAGTGTTAGAACGAATGAAAGGTTGCCTCCAAATCCAAACCAAAGGTCGTCGTGAGGTTTGAGAGGTTTAAATAATCAAGTAAAACATCGATAAATTAATAGTTTTGAAATTAAAATAAATTATTAATTAAATAAAATATTAATTAATTAATTATATTTTTTTTATGTATGTTTTTTTTGGTGTTAAGATGATGAAACTATGTATGATAGTTACACTTTGGAACCTATTTTATGAAAAAAACACTAAAATCAATAATAGTATTAAATAATTTTTTCTTACAATACAAAATACAATACCATATCAGTTCATCACACTATGAAAATTTAAAAAGATGGGGTTCAAACTGACATCAATTTTTAAAAATAAAGATAAAATATATTTATATATTAAAAAACTATTAATTTATATATTAATTAGGTTTTTAAATTTTTTTTTAAAATATATTATCTAATAAATTTAGCAAAATATTAATTTAACAATCTATACCCAAATTAAAAGTCAGAACCAACTAAAAATATTATTTTAAAAAAATAACTAATTTATTGGGTATTATTTTACCGAAATTTTACTGTATATGCAACTAGAGTGAAATGTGTTTATAATAAAAATATATATAGCGGTTAATGTATATATACAAAATCAACCACGTAAGATTATGGAAAGTCAAAACAGGCGGCGAGCAAAAAAGAAATGACATCCACGTAAGCGAAGACCAGAGTCCAAAAACAAAGCAAACCAGGCGCGATGGCCGCCGGGCGCAGGCAGACCCAATAAAACTGTTTCTCTCTCTCTTACTCACAAATCTGCTGAGAGTAGAAGAGAAGAGAAGAGAAGAGAAGAGAAGTCGCGTAGACTTTCCACTAAGTATATAAACAAAGGAAAGAAGCAAGCTAATAAGAAGCTGTATTCAGTTTCATTCATCAACAACACACTAGTAGTTTGGAATTTGGATCTTGGTTGGTTGGTTAGTTAGGTTGGAGAGAGAGAGAGAGATTCATTTGATTGATTCTAAAGAAGGAAGTCATTCAGTCAGTCAATCAATCAATCTATAGATCTATACCAGGAATTGAGTTTTTTTTTTTTTATTTTGGAATGACTAGGGAAAAACGAGAAAGGGAGCTGGATTCTAACAACCAAGATGGTCAACCCGACAATAAACGTCCAGCTCTCGCTAGGTATACTCTTCTCAATTTCCATTGTTACAATTACAATAAACTCTGCAATTCAATCTATATATATATACACAGTGCTTCTTTGTGTAATTTGGGGGAAATTAGTATAAATTATAGAGACTGTCTTAAAATGATTAATAATTTCCTTATCCTTAAATGGTCTTTCACTATGTGCTACTTGCCTACTACTTACTATACTAATCTTTAAATACATGTTGTGTCGCTCATCAACAACGGAAGCTAAAGAGATTTGGCACTTAACACTCTCACTTTGCAACTAATTAATCTTTCAAATTGGCTCCCACACACAACAACATTATCTTGGAATTTCAAGTAAAAGTTATGTGTTGCTTATGCATATCTGATTTACCTTTGACAATGTCCCACTTTAATGCTTTTCTGATGTTTTAAATTTACCAAAAGGCGGTGTGTCAATTATTTTTGCTTATTTTTGTAACTTGAGACATCAACTTATCAAGTATGTCTTATATTTGATGCTGTAGTTGCCTACAACTCCAAATTTCGAAGATAAGTCTTAACAATTTCACATCATTTTCTAGGGACTCATACTGGTTTTAGGGAGAACGAGGGACTCATGGAAGAAAATTATCTTCTTTTTATATGCATTACGAATAAAATGTTTACTATTTTATTTAAAATATGCGTCGTAATACGTGATTGTATCTTCGAATTATAATGTACCAAACTAACATTTTTTATTGGTTAAATTTGATATAATTTAAACTACTTAAACCCTTAATCCTCTCTTTGGTGAAGGTAGTGATTGATTTCAATTCCTAAGACTACAAAACCCAACCTCCAAAAACTTTACCAAAATAAGCTTTTTTTTTGCTTTATTTCTTAATAATTTTTTATTGATTGAGTTGATTCATTAAAAAAATGAGGATTTTTCTTAAGAAAATGGTAAGATGAGATGGCCAAGAAAAATTTGTATAAGGAAAAGATAAAGCAAAGTACTGGAGAAACTCATTGAACTCTAGCGCAAAAGTAAATATGGATCAATATTTATGAGGGGAGTTTTTTTTTGGAAATATTATGTATACGTATATGTTTTCATTATGTCATCCTAAAGCAACCGTACCCTCATGTATTTGGTTTTGTGATGGGAAGTATTCCTATACAACAATTATAAATATGATTATGCTTTATTGGCAAAAGAAAAAAGCTAAGCTCAGGAAACTACGAGCATGATAAATGTGTCAATATCTTTGGAATAGAGAAGAAAAATCAGGCGTGTTCCACAAGACAATAGTCTTAGACCCTGAAAGTTCAACACAGATACACCATCCTTTGGGAGGGATCATACAACTTAGCTGGATCAGGAAACTACTAGCATTAATGTAGCCAATATATTTGGAATAGAAAAGAAAAATCAGGAGTGTCGCGCAAGATGAGTCTGTAGACCCTGAATGTTCAACACAGATACACCATCCTTTGGGAAGGATCATACAACATAGATGGATATCCTTTTGTTCTAGTACTTTGTTGGGATTTTAGCAAAATTTTATGTTTCACGCTGCCTTTTTCTCTTCTGAGCTTCTTTGCGGTCTTGGCTAAGAACTATGTAATGCCATTTTCAAGTTGTTTCTACTCTTTCTATGAATTTTAGATTTTCATCTGTTCCTTTTGTCAAGTTTGTCCTGCACCTGGCGGATCTTCGATCATTGAGCAAAGTCTGAAAATGTGTCGCTTTTTGTAGGCTTTATCTTGATTTTTCATTTCATATTCATTTCCTACGAGATAAAGACGCATACCTTTTTTCAACAATTTGGATTATGTATTCTCTTAGTGCACTTTCTTCTCAGATTTCAATGAATTTTACCTTTTCTTTTTATCTACATGTTGATTACATTTATTGACTAAGAACATTTTCTTTGCAGTGTAATCATTGAAGCTCTCAAGGTGGATAGTTTACAGAAGCTCTGCTCATCTTTGGAGCCTATTCTTCGTAGAGTTGTAAGATATTCAACTGTCTACATAAATCATTTTTTTCTATGGTTCTTAAAATGTGCCACTGATAAAAATATGATTGCCATTATATCATGGAGGAATCAGTCTAAATCAAGGGTCTCGTAGTTATTACAATGTTTTGAAGCTTCTTTTCATTTTTTGTCTATTTTGGCACTCTAAATTATCTATGTTATATCTTATATGACTTTTTACAAAAAATTATTGCATATATTTCCACCATTTACTACAGTACAGTGCAAAAATTACAAATTGTTGCTAAGCAGTTTCCACCTTTACTTGAACAAACTCGATGGTCTTAGATATCAGTTAAAAAGTGTTTAGTGTGACCTTAAATAGTATTTGCTGCTTTCAAGTTAATCAATAGGCTTAACTCGTCTGATTTCTTGAAGCTTTTAAAGAATAAAATACAGAAAGATTAAAAACTTCACTAATGGGGCAGAAAAAAGCAACATTACTGGAAAATGGATGATATCGGACAATAAGGGGAAACTTTGGGAAAGTTGAATAAACTGTTTGAAGGCTAAAATTAAGTGAATAGAAAGAGAGAATTATGTAGAGAAGCGAAACTACTAGCATCACACTAGTAGGGTTCTAGGAATCACTCCTAAGGACCTAGGCTTCACACCCAGGCTTGGGTTGCATCACACAATCCATAGAATAGCAAATTGGTGGAAATTTCTGAAACTTCATTCATCTACCCAATACAAAAACCTACAAACCTTTATATATAGAGAGTTTATAAGAACTCTCTACACACTTAGGAAGACTAAACTTATTAAAGACAGATTTGACTCTTTGATTACTATTCAAACAAAATAAATCATTAAATGACACTAAAGACTTCCAGATCTTTCTAGATTGTTTATTCCTGATTTTGCTGCCATGTGTCAACATCATTCCCTCTGGCTTAAGAAAACTCAATCCCGGCGAGCTAAAAGGATGGAAGCTCTCATACAATCCAAGATCCAAGCTGTGAAACGTATTTGCAGTAATCCATATAAAACCGGAAAGTGGACATTCTCACCATAACATTTCATCACGCTGATTATCTGATGATCTTCCTCTAAAAGTTCTTCCTGATCGCGTAGATATGCTACTTCGAACCTTGCTCCGATACCAACCGATGTAGGACAAGATAGGGAAAACTTTGGAAGAATTATATTTATTGATTAAAACCGTTTGATGGCTGAAATTAATTGAATACAAGGAGTAGATTTTTCGAATACAGGGAGTAGATTATAGAAGAAAGAAAGAAATTACTAGCATCACACTAGTAAGGTTGACGAAACTACTAGCATCACACTAGTAGGATTCTAGGAATCACTCCTAGAGAGCTAGGCATCACACCAAGGTTTGGATTGTATCGCACAATCCTTACAATAGCATAGTTGCTAGAAATTACTTTATTCATCTACCTAATACAAAGACCTACAAACCTTTATATAGAGTTTATAAGAATTCTCTAGACACTTAGGAAGACTAAACTTATTAAAGACAGATTTGACTCTTTGACTACTATTCAAAATAAAACATTAAATGACACTTAAGACTAAAGACTTCCAGATCTTTCTAGGTTGTTTATTCCTGATTTTTGCTGCCATGTGTCTCCATCAATGGATATGCATATATGAAGTTTTGTTGAACTTCATAACTGATCCATTTTGATCTCTTTTAAATGACTCCTGGAAACTATTTTATATGATATTTGTTTGATGATGCCATAATCCATTTTCCTAATTGTAGATTCAGCACACGTGGCACTGTTGCCTCGAGTTGTGGTTGTTCACGTAAAGTTAGTTTTTCATTTTATGTTATGTTAATTCAATCTCCTTTTAACTTATTAGTTGCCTCTTGAATGTTAAACAGGTTAGTGAAGAAGTTGAGCGTGCTCTCGCAAAGTTGGGTCCTGCAATGGTTGATGGAAGGTGCAGATCTGCATGCTTATTTTTTAAATGGAGTTTTATATAGTAGTCACTTATTTCTGTATACCCTTACGCTGAATACCTATATTGTTTTTATGTTTACATGATTAGCAAAACCTACAATATGCCATTTTCAATGTACTTTTCCAATCTGACATATAGCCTTCTCATTTCGTTATTGTCTCCACTGATGTTTTTGTGTTGAAATAGTCCTGCAGTTTAAGCATTGAAGTGTAGTGAAGTTTATCTGAATTGGACTTGTTTATTTATTTGTTATCTGGTTGTTAAACACTGAATATTACATAACCCCCATAAAATGAGTGGTAAATTATATAAGAACATGGCATGAAGCTTGATCACACATCTAGTCTTATTAGTTAATAGGGTCTTGAGTTCATCCTACTAAACTTTTACTTAACAGTTTCCTGTGAAGACGATCTCATGTAGGCAAGAAAAAAGTAATAAAAGATTAATATGTGTACCTGGGTAGTAAGCTGCAAATAGTTGAACTCCTTTTTAATCAGAAAGAGGGACTGGCTTTCAAACTATCACACCTCTAGCTTGTCGTGGTTACAAAGAATTTCCTCAGAAACAGCCAATGACACATCATACCCAAGAACATTTGCTTGATAACTTCCTATCTTAGTTATGACAAAAGTTCCACAAAACAAGATACTTGAGAATGTAATGACTCCTTTATATGCTGATTTTATGAAACGGGGTAGGGGACCCTAGTTAACAAGCTGCATAGAACTTGTCTCTTATGCTGGGTTTTCTTAAATAGAGTCTTGTTTTGTGGTTCAGGCTTAGTCTGCTATCCTGCTATGTATTATGTGAATGAAATTGCACCTGCATTGCTATGTGTAGATTAGGTTTTGTCGTTTTGTTTTGTTGGGTCTTGGTGCATAATCGTGCAAGGTTCAACTTGGTAATGTCTTTTCTTCACAGTGACTTGGTTTTGCAAGCCATATCATGTTGGAAGTTCTTATATAACTATATGATTCTTTAATGTAGAGCATCAAAATTCTTGGTTATACTTTCCGTTCCATCATTTTTATCGAAATATTTTATTGCTTCCCTCATCCAATATCCATGGTGGTTTTTCTGATCCATGACTGCAGCAGGTCTTCTCCAAGACGTATTGAAGGTCTCAGTGGAAGAAACTTGCAGCTTCAGTTCAGGTCTAGATTGCCGCCGTCCCTTTTTACTGGCGGCAAAGTAGAAGGAGAACAGGGTGCTGGTATCCATGCCGTTTTGCTTGACTCAACCACAGGTTTTGTTGTAACATCAGGAGTAGAATCGTCTGCAAAGTTGGAGATTGTTGTGCTTGAAGGTGATTTTAACAATGAAGATGATGACAACTGGACTCAACAGGATTTTGAAAGCCATGTTGTTAAAGAACGTGAAGGAAAGAGACCTCTTTTGACGGGAGACTTGCATGTGACTCTAAAGGAAGGTGTGGGAACACTAGGAGAACTTACATTCACTGACAACTCAAGTTGGATTCGTAGCAGGAAATTCAGGCTGGGGCTAAAAGTGGCTTCAGGTTCCTGTGAGGGCACACGTATACGTGAGGCAAAAACTGATGCCTTCACTGTGAAGGATCATAGAGGAGAATGTAAGTTCTCATATTGCTGTATATGCATGCTCACAAATACATTGTTTGTATCAATGGACTTGTTGAAATTTAACTTTCTTATATGTCATTCGGCCCACATAATGGCTGCAGAGATATTTCAATGACCTTTTTATAAATCCTTGTGAAAGTCTGTCCTGTCCCATATCTTTCCATTATGACCCATCCATTATTGCATTTAACATGAAGAGCATTTATTCAGAATGGTTTGACTCTCTCAGGATTATGTATGTGTTATGTTGCCTAAATCTGCATTACTTTACTCTGCAGTATACAAGAAACACTACCCTCCTGCGTTGAATGATGAAGTGTGGAGATTAGAGAAAATTGGGAAGGATGGTTCCTTTCACAAAAGACTTAATAAAGCCGGGATCTACTCTGTTGAAGATTTTCTACGGCTTGTAGTCCGAGACTCTCAAAGATTGCGAAGTGTAAGGGTGTAGGAGTTGTTTATGGAGCTAAGTTTATACCTTCCACTTTATTGCTCAATATCTTGTTTTTTTTTATATATTATTGTTGTCGTATGGCCATAGGTCCTCGGCAATGGTATGTCAAACAAGATGTGGGAGGTCCTAATTGAGCACGCAAAAACTTGCGTCATGAGTGGAAAGATTTATGTTTACTATGCCGATGACACAAAGCACGTTGGTGTTGTTTTTAACAACATCTATGAGTTCAGTGGTCTTATTGCTGGTGAACAGTATTATACGTCCGAATCTCTTTCTGAGAGTCAGAAGGTCAGTATCCAATTTTAGAATGTATTCTATATTCTCCTGCATAGTTTTTCCCTTGTGATTTAGAATGTTTCACATGTCTTGAACATTACCTTATCGTCTGTAAGCAATATGCAAGTCTATATTTAATAATAATAATGTGTTGGACCTTGATTATCCAAATTATTATCTAAAAAAGAGCCATGTTGTTTTGAACTCATTCTGCAAAGAGCATTATATACAGTGTCTCACCTCTTTATCGTAAGACCCAATTGAAGCATGATTCCCTTGGTAATTGCTTTTTTTTTTTTTTGGTAAATAAGAAATTTTATTGATTCAAATGAAAGAATACAAGTTTCCCTTACAATGATCACCTTTCCCCTCTATTAATAGAGCATGCCCTATATCATTACATCTTTTGCATCAAACCAACAAAATGTTTAGCAAATGCCTTTTACAGTAAATCCCCATAATGATAAATTCATTAACGCTATGCCCTTGTCTCTGTTTTTTGCCTAATGTCCAGTACCATATCAGTGCTTTAGTTGACAATGTTACCTTCTCCACAGTGTGTTGTTTCTCCTGGTACAGTGTCTCGTTTCTTGCCCTCCAAGTCGCCCAGATAACAGCATATGGAGTGAGATTCCATAGTAGAGTGCCCCCACCTGTGAGTTGAAACCTTGGGCCACTGTCTGAATCATTCTTCAATTGAATTCACCTCCATTAATCTTCTACTTGGTTGTGCTACTTAAGTCATTATCACGCTCCAAACCTGTTTTGTGAAAGTGCACCTTCGAAATAAATGAGTTGCAGACTCTTCTTCCTCACGACATAAAGAGCACCTATTTGGAATGATTTCTCCAAGTCTCCCTTGGTGATTGCTTATGGTTATAAGATGATGTCATGAACCATATATGAATCTACACTGTTGGAAAATAGTCGTCGTTGAAATTACAGAGAATTACTTTTGCCAACTTGTTGAATGGTAATTGGCAAAGTTATTACTTGTAGCTTTGGAATGAATGTTAAAATATTTGTTCTTTGGTAAAACCTAAAATAGTAAAATGCTAATTTCCTTCTAGAATAGTAGCTTTGTTTAACATGATTTATGCCAAATCAAGTTAGATAGACATTAATGCAATGCCCTATATTGCAGGTATACGTGGATTCACAGGTTAAAAAGGCATATGACAATTGGATGCATATTGTAGAGTATGATGGCAAGGGATTTTTTAGCTTCAAGGAGACCAGAAGGTCAATTGCATCTCAATCAGAAGTTGCTCCGTTAGGTCCACAAGACTATGCTTTGTCATTTGATCCGAATGTGTTACCGCGCGTTCCAGTTCCTCTAGAACAACCTTTATTGCATTCAAGTTTAACGGTTGGAGGTAAGAACTTTTCATTGTTAAATATCATTTATTTTTAGTCACCTAAAACTAGGATAAAATATTTGAGTCATTGTTTCCCTCCATCTTCACTGTTTAACAACTGATAATCATTTGAGCCCTCATCTCTTACTAATCTCAACCGTGTGGTGTCTTAGTTCATAAAAAAGGGATTTTGGACTGAAGCAATGGCAAGATTGTAATCTATACTATTACAGTACAATAAAGTTGTGTTGCATGGGTACGGGTACGTGTGTTGGTGTTTGACACGGGTACGGGGTGTCCGACACTGCAAACTCAAAAATTCTAGATACGGGGACTCAGCAAATATAATAATATCTTTTAATTTTTAAATTTTTAAAAAAGTTTAATATGCAAAGATAATGTTTGTAGCTCTAAATCTCTATTACTAGTAACACTTGTCAAAATCTGGGGTCAAGTACATCTTTATTGATGTTTCCTGCTACATTAAAAATTTACAGTATGTAACACATGTCAAAATCTGGCCAAAAGGACATCTTTATTATGTTTGATGTTCCATAGTCCATTTAACATAATAGCTAACATATAAAAGTTAAAGTGTTATACAGCTGTCATTATAGTGGGACAAAGTACATATTTATGTATGTTCCACCAAACACAGCTAAACATTTCTTTAAAGGGAGGGGTTCCAGGGACTCAGGAAATGTTTGACTCAATTTTGACTCAATCCTATTTAGGGTACTTGTACATGTTGGATTGGCATGATTTTTAGTAGGATGAATGTTCTCATTATATACGACATCTTCACCCATATTTATCATAATCTGATTTTTCTATCCCTAGAAAAATCATATTACAAGTTAATGTATTGTGGAACGTTCATTTTTACCGTTGAATTTAATATTACATTTGATGGGTCTAAATATATTCAAATGAGCTGTTTTTTATGTAGTAGATCTTTATATTAAGGAGATCATATCTACCAAAAATCATGCCAATCCAATATGTACTAGTACCCTAAATAAAATTGAGTCAAAATTGAGTCAAACATTTCTCGAGTCCCTGGAACCCTTCCCTTCTTTAAATGTTTACACTTGTCACTCAAAAGAAAGAAGTTTTACTAATCTTAAATTGTGTGCGGCATATAATAACAAATCTTTTATCTTCTTCTTCTTCCTAACTTTCTTTTTTGTAACTTTAAAACCAGATCTGAGATCTGAGAAAAGATGAAGATCTGCATACGAAAGTCAAATTAAAAAGTTAGAAAAATAAATTTAAGACATACAGTTAGAAACCCCAACCAAATATTACATTTATGTTTTCTTTTGTTCTAAAAGACGAATCCGTAGTGAATCCGAGTCCGAGTCAGTTCGAAAATCGCCGTACCCATGTAACACAGTATTAAAGTGAAAAGCGATGATAAAGCTTTTGAATAGACAAAAAGTCAATGTCCTTATTTGAGGAAACTCTAATGTAAATATTTCAAAAAGAATATGAATGTTTTGAAATAAAACAAACCTAATTATTAAAGTGAATTAAGGTTTCTAGAAATTATGATTGAGAGAGTGAGGTTAACATTAGTTTTAATACAACATAGGTATCATGTGTCTTAACTAAAAAAAAATATTACTTTCAAGTTTCCATCTTTTTTTTTTTTTTTTGACCAGTAAAACAATAAATTTTATCATAACAATGATTGAGAGCATCACACTAAACTCCAAACCCCAAGAATGTTGGTTACATTCTATTCCAAGCCTGTTCTTCCCAATTACAAATAAGATCATCCAATGCGATTCCCCAGTGCAGGAGTGCAGAAAGTCCAGTTCCAGACAATGGTGATGATAGAAATCCGGACTTCTTCCCAGGTGCTTCCTTTCTCCTCGAAAATTCTGTGATTTCTCTCCATCCACACTTCCTATCATGTAACGTGGAAAATAATCTTCCATATCCGCCTCCCTGTCTACTGAGATTCCTGCCTCCCTGTCAAGCTACTCCTATGGAGTACTGAAGCCATTCCCAGATAGGCCTGACAAAAATACATTTGATGAAAAGATGTTTACTCTCTTCAGATTTGGAGAGAACACATATTTGGCCATGTTGTTACCCATCTTCTTGAGGTTATCAATAGTGAGGTTTCTTCCCCATAAAGTCCACAGAAAGAAGCTTATTGTTGGAACTCTAGATACCTACACCTTTTCTGCAGGAAAATTTTGAATCTGATCTGTAGGGTGTTAAGTCTCTTTTAATCTATTAGTTCATACATAGACTTGATAGAGAAAGGTATAGACATGCCCCTCCACTTCCTAACATCTGCATTGCCATTTAGCTCTAGACTTCCATCAATTAGCAGAGGCACAATTATATTTGTGCAATTGTGGCCTGACAAATGACAAGTTGACAACCCTTCCAAGAGATGGAGAGTTTGCTTTGAATTTAAGCCTGGTTCCTTGGCCAAAGAGATAACCATTCATACTATAATTAAGATAAATTAAAGTTAAAATTATGCCCATTCTGTATTTATAGACAATATAAAATTTTAGGTTGTAAAGCACAGTACATTACAAAATGCATGCACAGACGTCCGAATCTACCAAGTCCTGAGTTTGTTTGTTATAAACTTTATCGAAAAACCCATGCATAGTGTGTGCCTTTGGATAATGAATTGTAAAAAGCTAGGTTGTTTTCTTCACAAGGCTTCCAAATAATCTTCTAAAAATTATTATTTAAATTACATCATCGTAATTGGATTTTTGCTTCACACTGGTAGTTTCCCTCTGGTATTTGTTGTTTAGAATAGTAACTTTGAAGGTTTAAAGCACAGTAATAAAATGCATGCACAAAAGTCCAAATCCACCAGGTGGTTATAGTAGAAAGCTAGGCTGTTTTCATCACAAGGCTTCCAAATAATTTTCTACAATAATTTAGATAATGTTATTTGGGCTGTTGTTTCACACTAGTTTTGTCCCTTTGACCCTTTACCTATATTTGTTTTTATTATCTTTTTGTGTACAAGTAGTGGAGAAGTGTTGTATTCTTTTTCGTTTCTATATTCAAAATGCTAGCTTTTCAGCAACAAGTTGGTTGTTGGATATAATTTGTATTTTTGGAATGCTTTGGTCCTCTCGACAAAACCATTCTAGTGAGACCTCACAAGAAACAAGAAGAAAAAAACTGCCCATATAGGTGAGCCAATTGTACAGCATGCAGATTGACTGCGATGTCACTTGGATGCGAAAGGCATGAGCATGCACTTGTTGTTGCTCATTACTCATCTTTGATTAACATATTATACTATTATAGTTTACATGTGACCTCGGATCATACAAACTGAGCTCCGTCCATGGCTGAAAAAAGAGTCATGCAACTTGCACCTGCAAAGAAACTGCTTCAAATTATTTTTTCGTAATTAAGAAATCTTATTCTACCTGCAAGAGTGCAGGACGGACTATATCAAGAGATGCTATCTTTTTAATTTCTCACGTGCCCCGCTTGTAGAATTAGAAGTATAAACTATTAAGTGGACACAATAGACATAGATTTTCTGAATTGGATCTGCTGTTTTTCTTTTCAGCTGCTGGGGATTATGATAATCTGACAACTAGATTTTCAACGCATCCCCAGAATGTAAATTCCAATTCTTATCTTCAGTTTGGTGATGCTTACACTCCACAGAGCCAATCAGTTGGTGCCTCGCATCAAATGCAGATGACAAGAAGCGATAAAATCGTTGGGCTAGCCCTTGGTCCACCACAAGCATCGGTCATCCAAACTGGGGGTCCATCTGGTGAGCCATTAAATCTCTCTTCTTATGATGACTGGTCTCGTCATCGTGACAACAGGGGGGTAGACGATTTATTTTCAGAGGAAGACATCCGCATGAGAAGTCATGAGATGCTTGAGAATGAAGATATGCAGGATCTGCTTCGTAACTTCAGCATGGGTGGCCATTCTTCGATTAGTGCATCTCATGATGGATTCCCTTTCTCGCCTTACACTCCTTTACAATCAACAAACTACGGCTATGATGAGGACCACACTCGTTCATCAGGTAAAGCTGTGGTAGGGTGGCTCAAGCTGAAGGCCGCCTTGAGATGGGGCATCTTCATCAGGAAGCAAGCAGCTGTGAGGCGAGCACAGCTTGTTGAGTTGGATGATTAAAAAGCAGCGGCGCATATTTCATAAGATTTTGGAATATGCCTTGCCAATTATACTGTATCATCAAATTTCCAATGCTCTTAAATTCTTGGTGCGACTACAAGTGGTCTCAGCTCTGCAATCGCAAAACTATGTGGGTTTGAGTATTCCTTTCAGACCATGACTGTCTTTGCTTGTAAAGTTTTCTTTTTTTCTTTTGTACAGGTATTATTTTCCGATTTTTAACACCATAATAGCGTGTGCTCTATTTACGGATTTAAAATCTTGTTTACTCGGTCTCATTTGCAAACTGACATTCTTGTTCTCATCTGTTGGTAGTCCTTAAAACCCTTGAAATGTACAGTACTGAGCTTTCCCTGTAAAGCGTTAAAATTTGAAGATAGTATATGCAAAATGCCTAGTAAAGTGCCATCTCTCTTCTTGTAATCCAATCTGGCCTCTCATCATATGATTGTGTCTTCCCATCTACTAGATCATCGGTGGCACCAGCTCTATCCAACCTATTGCCATGTTTCCGTTGGCTTCTATACGTAGTATGTCCCTCAATGTTTCCTTGGTTCCTTAATCTCTTTCTCCAAATTTTAAAATATCCAAACTAGAAATACTGAAATACTGACAATTTCATGTATGACCTTTGGCCAATATTCTACATGTCTCCTAATATTTGCGAATGAGCCTGTGGCTCAATGGTAGCACCCCTCTCACAAAGTGGAGAGGTTGTGGGTTCCAAACACGAAAAAAACAGATTAATCTTGTCAAAGTACTATCTATGAAGAAATAAAAACATATTGCTCTTCATAAGATAAAACCGAAGAAAAGAAAAAGATTGCTCGAAGTTTGAAAATGGGTCAGCAAAAAAAAAATCAAAACTCTAAAGACCTAAAAACGAAAGTTCAAAACTATGTTTGATACTTAAAACTTAACAGTAATATAAAGCATTTTGATCTGACGCAAATGTGTGTGCTTTCAATGCTACTGTTTATGTGATACCTAAATAGATAAGTAGATAACTCTCTAACAAGGTACAGTATGGTGTTTTTCTTCAAACAGATTAGAATTGCTTTGGACTGTGGTACACTTTCTTCGTAAGCTTCCTCAAACACAGTACAACGAGTTCGTATGGACATGTGGAACATAATTCTTGCCCTACGACTGACTATTGTAGGAGACTGAATAAAATGTCCTGTCTTAAAGCTTTCTTATACTTCTGGAAACCATACGGACATCATGCAGGTCAAAGTAAAATGCTCAGGGTCTTGTTATATTTTCTATATTTCATTATGAACAAACAAATGTTGCATTTTATGCACCAGACAAACCCCAACTATAAAGCATGAAAATACAGAAAATTTCCACATTGCCATCTATTTACTACACTAAATTGATCTAATCTTCCAAATCTGTTACAACATTTAGCAAGGACAAATGCACATTTGCCACGTCTCAGCAAAAAACCAAAAAACCTAAGTTGCCCACCAGGCAACACCACTTAAACTAATGTTAGTATTGGTAAATAAATACACATATGTTAGTTGCCTGCTTCAGTGATCAATATAGGCACATCTGACATCATTTTCAGCAACAATATCACAGATGAAAACCCAATATATGTGCAATATAACACTAGTAAAGCAAACAATAAAGTAATAAACAAATAAAGTGAGAAACTACAAATAGTGCTAGTATAACAAATGTGAATTCAAACAAGCAAACAAACAATACGCAGAAAGTAAATAACACACAGAAATTTTTAACGTGGTAAAACCCAAACTGGGAAACGTCCACGGTTGTCCTCGCGACAACAAAATAATCCACTAGATGAATAGAGATGTACAAACCTATCAACTACCTGCACTCACTGCGAGTTGATACTCCTGGTTATCTCTAACACCTTGACTTCACCAGAGCACCTTGATGTACGCACAAGACACTCGACTTCTTGATGAACACACAAGAAGACTCGAAGCCGAATTCACAATAACTCTTGAAGATCACAAAGATATGAATTGGGAAAAGGGGGAAGAAAGGGAATTGAGTTCAATAGCCACAAACAATTTTACTATCACCAACCTAACCAAAACACATGAACAAGAAGAAGGATGGACGGCCAAAGAACTGCCTTGTTCTGTAGAAGAGAAGCCCTATTTATACTTAGGGTTGAAAACCTAGAAAAATGGGCCGAAACTGTGCAAACCGACTTTGGACGTTCGTACGTCGATATGACGTTCGAACGTCGCCACATAAAAATAAGCCTGCTGCCTAACATGACGTACGAACGCTCTAAGCAGGTACGTACGTCTCCATACGAAAACATGTCTGCTGACTACCTGGACGTACGAACGTCCTAACTGAGTACGTACGTCCTGACCAAAATAAGTTCGCTGCTTCAGTGAACGTACGTACGTCCTAACTCGGTACGTACGTCCAGAACCCAATAACTTTCCCTAGACAGACCTAAGAGACACAAGGACACGAGACGACCATGCGTACATCTTGGTTTTCCTAACAATGGATTCAAGGCGAGATAACCAAAGACACTTTGTCACAAAATTGATGTCAAACCACTTCGTGCCGGTTTCAATCTCCCCCTTTGACATTGATTTTGTGACAAAAACCTATGACTCTAATAGCACTTATAAAACGTGCTTACAATCCCAAACCATGGCATTTATAAAACATGCCTACAAAAACTCTCAAAATATAAACACCTAACAAATCACCAATTCTTGTTATCCAGCTTTAGGAAGATGCTTTAACCATCAGAGATCGAACGGAAGCAATCAAAGATTCAACAAAAGTTCCTTCGAGCAACTCCCCCATACTTTATGAGCTCCAAACTTCATGAGCAACTCATTGAAATGCTTCATGAGCAACTCCCCCATACGTGTAGCATACCTGAAACATGACCCAAAAATAACCTAACAAGAAGAAGACGATTGTTAGTAATTAGAGTCATAAATCTCCCCCTTTTTGTCACAATAAGTGAACAACGACAAGCAAATAACCAAGCAAAAGAAATCAAAACCAAACAAAGAATAGAAAACATATAAAATATAACACGAATCCAACTTGTTAAAAGTTCAGAAAGTCAATTAATAACCAAACAGAGAAATCCATAACCAGAGAAACCAAAAACGACAAGAGTAGAAAGCTCGAATTAACGAATTCGAAAAACCCTTTCCCAATGACCTAGAGGAAGCTTAGAGAAGTAAGCCTCCGCACGAGCCGAAGGTCGATTCCACCGAGCAATCATATGAACATAAAGCTTAAGATAGGACATAAAGCTTTCGCACGAGCCGAATAGCTATTCCACCGAGTGTGCACAGGACCATCAGCACTCGTACAAAATAACTCCCCAATTCTGCTATCCAAGCCACAGTCGGTAAGAGGAGCAGCAAGTCCTGGAACCCTCGGGTATCCAACCAATTCCAAGATGTGATTCTGAAGATGTCCCGGTAGCCTCTCCCAATGATTGATATGAACCATGCATGAAGGAAGTAAAGGTCGATGATCATAGTCAAACCCATGAGGAACGCGACATAAACGACAAACCTTAGCATTGTTTTTGTACTCCATGACCATAAACGACACATACCCAACAGCCGGAACAAAAACTCCATGAAGTGCAAATTCTGTCATAGGAAATTCTGAAGACAAAGATATAACTAGAAAGAGATAAGAAGCTACAATTAGGAGAAAGAGAGGAGAAGACTCCCTATTTATAAGAAAAAATAGGAGTAAACATATTATGGACCCAAAAAGAAAGGTCCATCACCTCAGAAAAATTTACTGCAAAACAAGGAAACCAACCTGAACTAATATGAAAATAGCAATATCCAAGAACATCCTCAATACCAAAGAAATAGAAACAAGCTGCTTGAAAGAAGCAATAAACAACCACCAAAGAAGAAGAAGAAGAAGGGAAAGACCAAAGAAAAAGAAAAGAAAAAAAAAAAAACATTGAGGGAAGATGAAGACTTCCTATGTTCGTGCAAGAAACAAGCAGTGAGCACGATTGATGTAACAGTAACCCTTTGGTTCAAACAAAATTTGAATTTAAACACAAATTGGCCGGACTGTATCAGGGACGTTCGTACGTCCTAAGTACGATCGAACGTCGGGACCAAAAAAAAAATCTGACACACAACACGTTCGTACGTCCGATGAACGTTCGTACGTTGCAAAAAGATCTGTCCCCCTCCACGTACGAACGTCTTGAAAGCGTACGTACGAACCCCTTTTTTTTTTTTTTTTTTTTTTTTTTTATTTATTTATGAAAATAAACCACATAACTAAAAAAAAAGATATTGAGAGACATCACAAGAAAACACTTCTACGTATCATACGAATTCCAAATACAACCGAATATAGTTTAAACAATCCTCAACCACAAGAGAATGCAAAATCGAAGAACGACATCATACACCATGACAAGATAGTTACTAGAATGATGCAAGTATGTAGAAAAACCTGATAGACCAATACCAACCTCCGAAAAACAAACTAAAGACATGATCATGGAGGATATTGAAGGTCACTTGCAACTAGCCCAAAAACACACACTATTGTTTTTCTTCTTGTCCTTCAACTAGACAAATGCGAAAACCACTATTCATTCATTTTTTTTTTTTTTTTTTTTTTTTTTTTATTTATTTTGTAAACCATTGAAACAGATGCCATTCCCGTGTGGGAGTATGAAATATCTCCATCTTTTACCAGAACACGAGGGTAGGGTGTAGCCTACATCTTTTCGGCAAAAACACACTCAAGAAGTGCAATACCATGATAACGTGCAACACAAGAACTAACATCTCTTGAGTGCAACCGTCAGAGCATGACCCTCACAGCCCCAACGGGTTCTTAGCCAAATGAGTATGCTCTCAAGACATTCAAATGGCTGGGGATTTTGTGAGTCATTGGCCACTTACAAGAGGTGAGATAATAAAGAAAATAACAAACAACGATCATGAAAAATCAACCATGAAAGACTGGAGGTAAACATGTATTGAAAATGTCAAGCCAACCACATTGAAATGCATCATGCAAGAAACTACCAAGACGAAGAGAGTATGATGTAACCCTACAACTATGCATGACACAAAAACAGTTGAGGACGCCAAACTAGAAACATCTGTAAAATGAAATCCATACAATAGAGAGTGTAGTATGTCCTCAACAACAACCACAATAATAATAAACACCAAAAACACCGAATCTAAACATCCTAACCACAAGGACAATACCAGAAAGAACCAGAAAGTAACAAAACAATTAGGGAAGAGTTACAACCCCAATAGACTTACGCAAGGAGTGGAATCGGCTTGCATCAAGAGGTTTTGTAAGAATATCTGCTAGCTGATGTTCAGTAGGAATGAACTCCATTACTATATCACCCTTTTCGACCGCCTCACGAAGGAAGTGGTGACGAATGTCAATATGCTTTGTGCGTGAGTGTTGAACAGGATTCTTGGAAATGCTAATGGTACTGGTGTTATCACAGAATAGGTCCATCGCCTGCTGTTGAATGCCATAATCTCGAAGCATCTGACGCATCCACAGAAGTTGAGTACAGGCACTAGCTGCAGCTATATACTCAGCCTCACATGAAGAGATGGATACAGATGATTGTTTCTTGCTATGCCAGGAAACAAGATTATTCCCAACATAGAAACAGCCACCACTGGTACTATGACGATCATCAAGATTACCACCCCAATCAGCATCACAGTAACCTGCCACAACACTATTCGTATCTCTGGTGAACCATAACCCATAGTCAAGAGTGCTAGCAACATACCGAATGATACGCTTAACCGCAATGAGATGAGATTCTTTAGGGTTAGCCTGAAATCTTGCACATACCCCAACACTATAAGAAATATCTGGACGACTAGCAGTGAGATACAAGAGACTACCAATCATACTCCGATATTCACGAATATCAACAGACTTACCCATAATATCCTTACCAAGACGTACCCTCTCACCCATGGGAGTATCTTGACCACTGGAAGTGCTGAGACCGAATTTTTTAACCAATTCTTTAGCATACTTTGTTTGAGAAATGAAAGCTCCATGATCAAACTGTTTGACCTGCAAGCCAAGAAAGAAATTTAGTTCTCCCATTAAACTCATTTCAAATTCAGAGCTCATTAATTGAGAGAAAGATTCAGAAAGACTTGGGCACGTTGACCCAAACACTATATCATCCACATAGACTTGGGCGAGAAGAACATCAGTATTCTTTCGCAATATGAACAGAGTCCGATCAACACTGCCACGAACAAATCCTTTTCCCAGTAAGAAGGAGGTCAGACGTTCATACCAAGCCCGAGGAGCCTGCTTTAACCCATACAGTGCTTTTTGCAATTTGAAGACATGATTCGGAAAAGTGTGATCCACAAACCCTTTAGGTTGTTCAACATAGACCTCCTCATTAAGAATACCATTGAGAAATGCACTTTTGACATCCATTTGGTACAACTTGAAATTCAAATGGCATGCCATAGCAAGAAGAAGCCTGACAGATTCCAACCTAGCCACAGGAGCAAATGTCTCTCCATAGTCAATACCTTCAATTTGACTGTAGCCCTGAGCCACGAGCCTTGCCTTGTTGCGCACAATCTGTCCGAACTCATCCAACTTGTTTTTAAAGATCCACTTGGTGCCAACCACATTAGTGTGAGTAGGTCTAGGAACCAACGTCCAGACATCACTACGCTTAAACTGACCGAGTTCTTCCTGCATAGCAACTAGCCAATCATCATCAATAAGAGCATCAGTAACATTTTTAGGTTCAAGAGAAGAGAGATAACAAACATAATGAACACAATTTGTCTCCTTGGCCCTCCGACGAGTCAGACGCTGATCATTAATATCCCCAATGATATCCCCTAAGGAGTGATATTGTTTGACACGAGGTGAGGCTAGATTGAACACACTTTCAGGGTCAGCAGGAACAGTGGAGAGATCTGAAGACACATCAATCACATCTGGTGATTGAACTGCATCATCCGGTGTGAGTACATTACCGGTCCCACTAGGCACGTCCTCTGCAGCATCAGAAGGTTTAGTACCACTATTGCCATTATCAGGTGATGATAACGATATGGAAGAGATGTCAGCTGGGTCTGACACGGGTGAGAGAACTGTGACATCCTGTGTACCAGTGGAAACAGAAGAGTCAGATGTAATAGTGTCATCAACAACAACATTAAAGGATTCCATGACCTTGCGAGTGGTGTAGTTAAACACTCGAAATGCTCTACTGTTAGAAGAATAACCAAGTAAAAGAGCTACTTCACCTCGACTATCAAACTTGGACAGACTTTGTCTGTCCTTGCACACATAGCACAAGCTACCAAAAACTCGCATATATTTGAGATTCGGCTTCTTACCATACCATAGCTCATAAGCAGTTTGTGTGGTACCAGATCTTAGGTATACACGGTTCATTATGTAACAAGCAGTATGAACCGCTTCCGCCCAAAACTTGGTTGGAACATCCTTGGCATGCAACATAGCACGAGCCATTTCCTGAATAACGCGATTTTTCCTTTCAGCAACTCCATTTTGTTGCGGAGTGTATGGAGCTGAAAATTCTTGCCATGTACCATTTGCAATACAATACTCAATCACACCTGTGGCTGTGAACTCACCACCTCTATCGCTTCTGATATATTTAATTTGAGTGTCTTTCTCGTTCTGAATACGAAGGCATATTCCCTGAAACTCAAGAAACGCATCAGATTTTTCACGTAAGAATGATACCCAGGTAAAGCGAGTGTAATCATCAACCATAACCAAGATGTATCGTTTGCCTCCTAGACTAGGAGTACGAGTAGGACCCATCAGATCCATGTGTATGAGTTCTAAAGGAGAGGATGTGGTTATGGATTTTTTCTTGGAATGTGGACTACGTATCTGTTTACCTAGTTGACACCCACCACACACAGTGTCTCGATTTCTTCCAAGTCTAGGAACTCCCTTAATATATTCATTCCGAGTGAGATTGTCCAGGTGTTCAAAGTTGACATGACCTAGTCGTCGATGCCACAATAGACCTTCATTTAGTTTGCTAGGTAAGCAGTTCATGCTAGATGCAACCGGCTGAATGGCATAGCAATTATCCAATGTTCGTTTACCTGTCATGATACACTTACCCGAACTATCAAGCACGGAACATATATTTTTGGAAAAATTAACAGTATGGTCAGTATCACACAGTTGGCTAATACTGATCAAATTCACACGCAAACCATCAACTAACAAACAAACATCATTCGGAGATAAACCAATACCAGTGACAAATCCCTTACCAATCACAGGAGAGCTCTTACCATTCCCAAAAGTAACACTTCCACCATCTATAGCAGTAACAGAGGAGAAAAGTTTGGCATTACCTGACATATGTTTTGAAGCACCACTATCAAGTAACCACTCAGTATCCGAACTTGAGACATGAAGAGCAGTGATCGCCACATTCGAAACATTTCCTGCAAAATTACAACGAAAAGAGTAAGAGGCATATGGATAAGATGGATAATCATACGACGGCTGTGAGAACCGCTTCCATGATTGCGGAACATGAGCAACCACACCACACTGCGAAGCCCAATGTCCAAACTGTCCGCATAGTGAGCACGGCATTTGACGTTTCCTTCCCTGAGGCGGAACACGCCTGAACAGTTTCCACTTGCGCCGGATGCCAACCGTGTCCGCAGAGTGATGAATGTCGGACTTTTTGGTAGGAAGATAGGGCAACAGTGGAGGTAATTCAGAAGATGACAACCCATTGCACTTTTCAAGCAACTGAAGGCGAATCAACTCCTTTTTGACCTTGTCTAGTTCTGAGGACACAATCTTATACCGCGCTTCCCATTCGACCTTGTCATGCTCAAGAGCAGCAAGATTACCCAGTAAAGCCACTTTATCAACCTGCCATGATACAGGTTCCCTATCCAGAATTGACATAGACGAGGAACTAGAAGACAATAAGTCAAGTCTGTCCTGAAGAATACAGTTTTGTGCTTCCAACCTTAAGCATTCCTTTCTGGATAACCGGTATAGAGTAGCCCAATCATTATTATCCACCAGAATCAAATCCCTGTCACAATTACTAGAGCATTCTTTACTGTCAGTTGACTGCTCATCAGACATTCGAGCAACAACCGAGACATGTGTCTTACCAGAGTAATCCATAGCACTATTGATCGTTGGCGTGAGCCTTTACGCTCCTTAACCAGCCCCCAGCGACTGATACCAATTGAGAAACTACAAATAGTGCTAGTATAACAAATGTGAATTCAAACAAGCAAACAAACAATACGCAGAAAGTAAATAACACACAGAAATTTTTAACGTGGTAAAACCCAAACTGGGAAACGTCCACGGTTGTCCTCGCGACAACAAAATAATCCACTAGATGAATAGAGATGTACAAACCTATCAACTACCTGCACTCACTGCGAGTTGATACTCCTGGTTATCTCTAACACCTTGACTTCACCAGAGCACCTTGATGTACGCACAAGACACTCGACTTCTTGATGAACACACAAGAAGACTCGAAGCCGAATTCACAATAACTCTTGAAGATCACAAAGATATGAATTGGGAAAAGGGGGAAGAAAGGGAATTGAGTTCAATAGCCACAAACAATTTTACTATCACCAACCTAACCAAAACACATGAACAAGAAGAAGGATGGACGGCCAAAGAACTGCCTTGTTCTGTAGAAGAGAAGCCCTATTTATACTTAGGGTTGAAAACCTAGAAAAATGGGCCGAAACTGTGCAAACCGACTTTGGACGTTCGTACGTCGATATGACGTTCGAACGTCGCCACATAAAAATAAGCCTGCTGCCTAACATGACGTACGAACGCTCTAAGCAGGTACGTACGTCTCCATACGAAAACATGTCTGCTGACTACCTGGACGTACGAACGTCCTAACTGAGTACGTACGTCCTGACCAAAATAAGTTCGCTGCTTCAGTGAACGTACGTACGTCCTAACTCGGTACGTACGTCCAGAACCCAATAACTTTCCCTAGACAGACCTAAGAGACACAAGGACACGAGACGACCATGCGTACATCTTGGTTTTCCTAACAATGGATTCAAGGCGAGATAACCAAAGACACTTTGTCACAAAATTGATGTCAAACCACTTCGTGCCGGTTTCATAAAGAACACACGATATTTTTAACGTGGTAAAACCCAATATGGGAAACGTCAACGGTTGTCCTCGCGACAACAAATAAATCCACTAAATGAAAAGAGATGTACAAACCTATCAACTACCTGCAATCACTGCGAGTTGACACTACTGGTTATCTCTAACACTTTGACTTCACCAGAGCACCTTGATGTACGCACAAGCCACTCGACTTCTTGATGAACACACAAGAAGACTCGAAGCCGAACTATGAAACAAGCTTACACCAGAGTTCCTTGATGAACACACAAGGATACTCGACTTCTTGATAAACACACAAGAAGACTCGAAGCTAAATCAATATAAACAATAATGAAGAAGAAGATGAATGGGGAAGAAGAAGATGAGTTCAATCACCAAAGCCACCTAAACCAAAACCTAAACAAACTCCAAGACTAGAGATGAATTGGACGGCCAAAGAACTAATTTGTTCTTTGGTAGATAAACCTTATTTATACTTAGGGTTAGAACACACACAAAATGGGCCGGAATTGCTGAAATCCACATTGGACGTACGTACGTCGAAACAACGTTCGTACGTCCCCACACTGTAAAAGTTCGCTGCCTGCTTGGACGTACGAACGCCCTAAGTAGGTACGTACGTCCTGACCAAAACATGTTTGCTACCTAACATGACGTACGTACGCCCTAACTAGGTACGTACGTCCTAAACCCAAAAACTCACTTTTGACAAACTTGACGCGAAGAGAAGGACTAGGGACGACGCGCGTACAACGAGGTTTTCCTAACAATGAACTCAAGGCGAGATAACCATGGACATCCATTGTCACAAAATTAATGTCAAACAACCGAGTGCCGGTTTCAATCTCCCCCTTTGACATTGATTTTGTGACAAAAACCTATGACTCTAATAGCACTTATAAAACGTGCTTACAAACCCAAACCATGACATTTATAAAACATGCCTACAAAAAACACTCATAGAAAATACATACCAAATCACCAACCCTTGATAACCATCTTGAGCAAGACACTTTAATCATCAGAGACCAAACGGAAGCAACAAGAAATTCTGAAACAATCAAAGAGCCAACGGAAGTTCCTCGAACAACACCCCCATACTTCATGAGCTCCAAGGTTTAATACTCGAGCTTACCCAAAACTGTACATGCACTTTGTGATCATCATCACTTTCACTCCCCCATACATGTTCACTCCCCCATACATGTAGTATACCTGAAACATGACCCAAAACTGTAGAACCTCTAAACATTAACAAGTTCACTCCCCCATGCATGTAGCATACCTGAAACATGACCCAAAAATACACTAACAAAGAAAAATAAGGTGTTAGTATTAGAGTCATAAATCTCCCCCTTTTTGTCACAACTGATGCAAAGGGGTGACATAAATCAAAACGAGAATAAAGCAAAATGAACCAAAGAATAGAAGAAGAGAGGAAAGAGAAAACCATACGATAGATCTGGAATCCATGACACGCAAAACCGATGAAATCGGCAACGTACACTAATGACCAAGAACCAAATAGTCAAACCTGTGAGAAATGTGCAAGAAAAGAATATGCAAAAAGAGAAAGAAGAAGAGATAAACAATAGTTAGTAGGAGATATGAAAGAGAATAAGGAAACCATGCATACTAGACACATCCAACAATATCCATGACAAAACTACAGGAATATGAGTATCTGCAGGATGAAATATGTAAAGTATAAGAAAATCCATTGAGAATCCATGGGGAAATCCAATCTGTACATGCTCCTGAAACAACTCATCCAACCACAAAAAAAAAAAATTAGAGAATCTCATAAACAAAGAGAAGAAAATATTATCCCAAACACAATGGAATAGAGACATAAAAGGAATAAACCTGTAAGCCCACCCCTAGTGAAACCCAAAAATTAGTTCAACATATGCCAAACAAGATAAGCAATCATCAAACTCATAAAAAAAAATACTTTAACTGAAGAATGAGCAAGGATTATCGATGTCACCAAGTCACAAAACAACAATCCAACTTCAGAGCAAATTTCTTGCCAGAACACTAAGACTCCGATGATATGCCATACATTGTAAAAAGATTAGAGAGTCAACAGAAGAGAATTGCTAACAATAGATGACCAAACTGAGCATATGCATCCCAAAGTAGAACAGTGGTAGCCCAAAACCATTGCAGGAGGATTATTGCAGAAGACTACCAAGAACACATCAAATCAAACCTATTGCAGGAAAAAATAGGATCAACCAAGCACAAGAAGCAACAATAAGAGGATAGGCAACTCTCATAAGTATTTAATCACACACCAGCTAGGCAACAAGGTAATTCAAGAATATTATCCCAACATAGAAAAGTATGATGAGAACCTATGAGAAAACATGAAGCTAGGGGTGCTATTCGAGCCGCTCGAGCCGAGCTAAGGTATGCTCGAACTCGGCTCGTTATTAACCGAGCCGAGCTCAAAATTAAGATCGAGCTGAACTATGAGCTCGAGCTCGGCTCGCGAGCCAACACTAAAACTCGAGCTCGGCTCGTTTCGGCTCGCTGGCTCTTTTGGCTCGTTTGGCTCGTTCGGCTCGTTTGGCTCGTTTAACTCGTTTGGCAATGGACGAGAAAGTAAAGTAGGTGGCGGATTAGGTTGAGACTGAGGCAACGGCTGCTTTTGTTGTGGTTGTGGTGGCTGTATCTTTTGTTGTTGTTGTTGCTGCTGTTGCTGCTGTTGTTGTTGTTGTTGTTGTTGCAATTTCTGCTGCTGCTGTTGTTGTTGTTGTTGTTGTTGTAATGTTGTTGTTGTTGCAATTGTAGTTGTAGTTGTGAATGTTGGCATTGCCGTTGAAGGTTTTTCGGCAAAACAACACCAGTAGAAACGCCGTGAAATCTAGCTGTCTTGCAAGTTTTCTTTGATGGAAATCTGCTCCACCAGTAATAATCTCAGTCGTAGTTGTACTAGATTGAAGTATTTTAGGCGGGAGTTCCCCGCCTTCAACTTGTTCCATCGTTCTTCAAAATTCCAATAATAAAATTAACCAAATCTTTCAATTTCACTTCAATCACAACTTAAAAACCCTAACAAAACTCTCAAATCAAATAACCATTACAAAGAGAATAAATTATCAAAATCGCAGTAAATCGGAATCCGGCGAATAAACACCGGAAAGTTGTTAAAGTAAAAAAAAAACTAGAATCCTTGAGAAGAATCGAAGATCTAGGGTTGTTGGTTGTAAAACAAATTGTTTATTATTTATTAATAAAGTAGCGAAAAAACTGATGGAGATATAAGCCCAACTGGCAACTGCCCAAGCCCATAGTTACTGATGGAGATATAAGCCCAACTGCCAAGCCCATAGTTAACGAGCTGCTCGGCTCGGCTCATTTAGAGCTCGAGCTCGGCTCGGGCTCGTGACAAGCTCAAAAACCGGCTCGAACTCGGCTCGTTTAGATAAATGAGCGAGCCGAGCCCGAGCTGAGCCCGAGCCGCTCGGCTCAGATAGCACCCCTACATGAAGCAATATAAATCATGACAAAAGAATATACCAATAAGATGATTTCATCACCAAAATATGCTTATGCATACCTTGTAGCTTTCTTAAAACAAATTGAGAACTATTACCTTGAGAAATCACATCAAACACATGTGATCCAATGACAAAAATAGAAAGCATGAAGGTTAAAACCAAATAATACTAACAATCTGACCTTAGTATGTCAATGAAACACCGACTGAAAAGAATTACCAAGGATTGGAGCCAAAATAGAGTAAGCCATAAACACTTTCAGCAAGAACATCAACCTGTAAAGTTACTGAGAGAAAAATAAAGTTGATGACACGCACAGTGTCCATGAACCTGCATACAGTAGAAAAGAGCAGTCTAAGTGGTGGTAGCAACAACCAATGCTAGAACAACAAGCATACAAGAATCCGAAGGAATGACGCCTCTACTCCTTTGAGCACGAAGAGGACGTGTGCCCGAGGACGAAGGACCCTTGGAACCGGGTGTTTCTTTGGTGGGAGTAGTCCGAGCTCGCTTAGGAGGCATGTCCTGCATACCCAGAACAGGAACCAATCGAAGAATGTTAGAAAACACTCTAAGTAACAACCAAAACAGGTGAGAATTTTCATTTAGGCATTTGAGCAAACACTTGGTGTGCAATAGAAAACTAACCTTAACAATAGAAAAACAAACCGAATAACTAACAACACAAATATTGAGAGACATCACATGAAAAAAATTCTAAGTATTGTAAGGATTCCGATTAAAGCACGAATACAATTTGAACAAGCCTCAACCATGAGAAAAAGGCAAGAATGAAGAACTAAATCATACACCAAACCACGGTAGTCAAAAGAATGATGCAATTATGCAGGAGAAGGAGGGTAGTCCTATACCAAAATCCGGAAACAAACCAAAACTAAGATCAATGAGTATTTTGAAAGTCACTTGCAATTGGACAAATATAAAAGTGAACCAGATCACAACAAAACCAAGGAAACACTGTCTAGGCTGCAATACGGAAAGACCCTGGTTCAAACACAATGAACATTTTTATTGGTTTTATCCATGTAAAATAAATGCCATTCTCGTGTGGGAGTATAGGACACCTCCATCTTTTACCAAAACACGAGGGTAAGGTGTAGCCTACATCTTTTCGGCAAAACACACTCAAGAAGTGCAATACCATGGTAACGTGCAACACAAGAACTAACATCTCCTGAGTGCATCCGTCAGAGCATGACCCTCACAGCCCCAACGGGTTCCTAGCCAACTGATAATGCGCCTAAGACATTCAAATGGCTGGGGATTTTGTGAGTCATTGACCACTTACAAGAGGTATGTATAAAAAGAATGATGACCATGAAGAAAACAGAAGCTAGAGATGATGTCAGATGATCATTTTTTTTAATCATACAAGGATCAAGGTATAAAAATACTCTAAAAATCCCACAACATGCAAATGCATCATGCAGTAAACCACCAAAGGCGAAGGGAGTATGATGTAGCCCTACAACAATCCTTGGCAGGAATCCACAGTTGAAGTTACCAAACTATAACTAGCCAAAAGGAATGGAATCCAAACAATACATAGACTAGTATGTCCTCAACACCTAAGACGAAGCCTATAAAAGAGAAATAATAAAAGAACCTAAACCTCCCAAACAAATTGCAACTTATTTAAGACAATTGAATTAAACCAATATCTCAGAAAAGATGCATCCAACAACACATACATGGAATAATGAAAGAACAATTAACGCATGCATAAACAGAAGAACAAGAAACACCAAACAAATAACCTATGTAGTTAGAAAAATATGCAATGAAAATAACACAAGACTAGAAACAAACTACATCATCCCAAATATGGGACACCACCAGACCTTTGCAAGTCCAGAAAAACCTTCAACTTATCCTTTCTTACCCATACTTGTTTAACACTAGGCGTGCACACCTTGGGAATTGAAAAGATATGAGATCTCCCCTTAACAAGCTTTGCAATAGACTTGTCCTTAACTAATTCCACCTTAGTCTTTGACTTCCTTTTGTTGGAGTATCTGTTTCTCTTAAACCTATGACAATAAACATTAGAATTCCAAGGTCTAGAAAACGCACAAGAAGGAACATAAGAATCAACAAGATTATAATTATAAGGAACATGAGAATAACATTTAACATGTTGATTAAAATCCCAACAAAAGATATCCAAATGACCATCTCTACCACAATAAGAACAATAAAAATTATTAGATTTTCTCAAACAAGTCTTATAAGAAAATGCAGTAGTGGTGGATAAACCATGTATGTCACTATTTGGTTTATGACATTGTCCCTTAACAAAACCCATACCTCCCCTATTAGAACAAGATGGCTTACCAGCAAAAACAACCTTATCATTAGCCTTAGACTTAAACTTTGTGCGAGAAACATGCTGAAAACTATTAGTATTAAGTCTAGTCTCAATAGACGGGGTAGGCAAAAGAGCAGGCAAACTAGATTTTACAGGAGTAATCACACTAGATGAACTAGTAGAACTAGCAATAGAAGAGTTAAATCTAGTTTTGTCCAAAACCTGCAATTGGAGTTGAGTAGACGTTAAATCGTTCTTTATTACCTCATACTCCACCAATAGAGATTTGTATTTCTCATCGACCTCCTGATTGGCCTTCTCTAAAGCTGCAATTTTACATAACAAGTCAAGTTTTTCTTTTTCAAATAATTGAGAAATAGAAAGTGCATCTAGGGGTGGGCACGGTCCGGTCCGGTCCGGTCCTAAAATGTAATAGGACCGGGACCAAACCGACTTGAAAGTATCGGTTCGGTTTCGGTTCCATGGACCGAAATTATTTGAATGTAACCGGACCGAACCAGACCAAATATAATCGGTCCGGTTTCGGTCCGAAACTCAGTCCTGGGCTTTTTTATTGGGCCTTTAGTCCACTACATCATACTGCAGCAGCATCACACTGTGAGCATAGTTTCCATTTCTGCAACGTGGTCTGATCTGTTACCTCAGATACCAAACTCAACTAGGTAACTAGCGTAAAAGAGTGACGAAGACTGGTTTAAAATGTTGGCATGCAACTTTTGGAATTTCTTCAGGAAAATAATTTGGCATTTTCACTGTATTCATTCAAGCCAAGTAATCCCATCTCAGAATATCACTACCCCAACTGGAACAAATAACCTGTACTTGTAAGATGTAACCATAAAAGATAATATACAAATCTAAGAAGTACTCCTGGCTACCAGATTGAAATATTCAACTTTGTACTAAACACAAGGAAAATTATGTTCTTACACGTGAACTCGAAAATCACAGCCTCCACATTACACATTGCTTTAAAGCCCTGAAACATATACCATAATAACATAAACAAAGTAAAAGAATCATTTCACACTAAAATCCCTGTCCCGCTAAGCCACATAGATACATAGCTCTAGACAAATTTATCAATGCTTGTTATTAATGTGGTTTTAGGCACATCTCCAATAACTGCATCTTTCTTCTCACCATTCTTGAAGATCATGACAGTTGGAATACTTCGAATCCCATATTGGTTGGCAGTGTTGGGACTTTCATCGGTGTCAAGTTTGTAGCAATTAAGTTTACCCGCATACAGTTTTGAAAGCTCACCTATTACTGGATGCATCATACGACAGGGTCCACACCAAGGAGCCCAGAACTCAACCAGCACTGGAAGATCAGCCTTGAGAACTAATGACTCCCATGTTTGATCAGTAACAGATGGCACTGCATAAAGTTAAACAAGGAAAACATGAAGATCCATATCATACAATGAGTTATTGGATACTGTAACAAATGTGGTCCTACATCAATAATACTGCTTACGATATATGGTTTTAATAAATGTCAGATGTGCATAACAGGTTCTAATGGAAGATACAGGGCTCATCATTTAAATTCATGCAAAAGCAAATATTATTTAAAAAATATGGTCCATAGCTTTTCTCTTTAATGCAACTCTTATTTTTCCACACTGGCCTAACAAGAAAGCAAAATACACTCTTAACAAACTTACTTCAATAATCAAGGGTGTCGCCTAGTCTGACTCTCTGAACTGTTCTCTCTCCCACTGGTATTACTACTGGCAGTGCCACTTCTGCTGCCCCCATTTGAGCTCTGACTACTATGAGCACTTGTGGATCCTTGTGGTGGCAGTTCTAGACGGCAGACAAGGCATGAGTCTGGCAATATCCAAACTTCAATAACAACGCCTATCAATGAATACATTTACTCAAAATCATAGTATGTCATAAAATAAATTTTAAAATGCTTCTCAAACTATTGCATGATTGAAACTTCTTGCACATCATAGGAGAAAGTCTGAAACCAACACAAATATTTTGTCCACATAAATCTAATATCTGATGTTAGAAGAAATCAAGTATTGATCCAGGTATCATAGTATTACACTATTAAAGATTTATGTCACTAGAAAGTTGGTTTTTTTTTCTTTTTTTCTTTTATACAAGTGTAACTTTGATGCTTCTTGTTCTGCTACATTAATAAAGTTTGATTGTTATTTTCATGCGTTAGTTAATCCACATTGGGCCACAGAATTCTAATGTTTACACCTTTTTCTCTTAAATTTTACTGTAAACTTAACAAATAACAAAGTGACCCTAGGACTACCATTCTTTGGCTTGGTTAATTTCAATAGTGTAATTCAATCTTTAATTGTTAGTTCCTAGAAGTCAGACAAACAGGTTCAATAATCTACAATCGAAAGAAATTATGTGAAGAAGTTATAGGGAAAAATACATACTGAAGAAGCTAGATCATCTGCCTTTAGAGTTTTAGCAAGGCCAAAATCCCCTAAAACAAACAAGTTTACCAAGACGGATATCGTGGTCCTTGGTGAGAAAGATGTTGGAACACTGCCAAGAAATTGCAATATAAAATCAGTATTCATTATCAGAGTTAATAAACTGATCGAAATTTCCAGCAATTTCCTCAACGATTACAAACCTTCGGGTCTCGATGAAGAACGTATTTTGAATGCAAGTACTCAACAGCCAAAAGTAGTTGGAGAAGAGGAATGAAAAGGGGGCGGATTGAGATGGAGAAGACTCAGAAGAGGAATGAAGAAAGTTAGGTTTTCTAATTCTTATGTCTAATTTAGTAATTTACTAATAAAAAAAATATTTTTTTATTTATTTCGGTTCGGTTCGGTTCTCTCGGTTCTATAAAAACAAGAACCGAGACCGGACCAATAGCTATATAGTTTGGTTCGGTTTCGGTCCGGTCTTGACCGGTTTTTAGTCAACTCGGTTTTTTCGGTTCGGTTTTCGGTTTTTCGGTTTTTTTGCCCACCCCTAAGTGCATCATCTGCAGCATAAGAAATTTGTTTTTCAAGAGTCTCAACTTTATCCTGCAAAGAAAGATTAGCCTTTTCCAAATTTTCAATTTTGGATTCATAAACTTCCCCTTGAAGCATATAGTCTTCTGCACAATGTCTGAGTCGTTGTTCTAGAGAATCAACCTTATTCTGCAAAACACCATTATCTGCAAAACAAAAATTATCAGAAGTAGTAGACAAATTACAATTAGCTTTATTGCACTTTTCCTGCAAATCAATATTAGCTTTTTGTAACCTTTTACATTCTTTTGTAGAAAGTCTATAAAGAAGAGCCCAATCACTATTGCTAACAACATACAAATTATCATCCTTTTCAAAATCAGATTTTGGTTTTGTAGATTTAGACGATTTAGCAATAAAATTATTATAACCAGACTCATGAACCATTATTGCACTCATAGGATCTACCCGTGAGCCATTACGCTCCATAACAAGCGCCATGCTCTGATACCAATTGAAAACCCAATATATGTGCAATATAACACTAGTAAAGCAAACAATAAAGCAATAAACAAATAAAGAACACACGATATTTTTAACGTGGTAAAACCCAATATGGGAAACGTCCACGGTTGTCCTCGCGACAACAAATAAATCCACTAAATGAAAAGAGATGTACAAACCTATCAACTACCTGCAATCACTGCGAGTTGACACTACTGGTTATCTCTAACACCTTGACTTCACCAGAGCACATTGATGTACGCACAAGACACTCGACTTCTTGATGAACACACAAGAAGACTCGAAGTCGAACTATGAAACAAGCTTACACCAGAGTTCATTGATGAACACACAAGGATACTCGACTTCTTGATGAACACACAAGAAGACTCGAAGCTAAATCAATATAAACAATAATGAAGAAAAAGATGAATGGGGAAGAAGAAGAATCACCAAAGCCACCTAAACCAAAACCTAAACAAACTCCAAGACTAGAGATGAATTGGACGGCCAAAGAACTAATTTGTTCTTTGGTAGAGAAACCTTATTTATACTTAGGGTTAGAACACACACAAAATGGGCCGGAATTGCTGAAATCCACATTGGACGTACGTACGTCGAAACAACGTTCGTACGTCCCCACACTGTAAAAGTTCGCTGCCTGCTTGGACGTACGAACACCCTAACTAGGTACGTACGTCCTGACCAAAACATGTTTGCTGCCTAACATGACGTACGTACGCCCTAACTAGGTACGTACGTCCTAAACCCAAAAATTCACTTTTGACAAACTTGACGCGAAGAGAAAGACTAGGGACGACGCGCGTACAACGAGGTTTTCCTAACAATGAACTCAAGGCGAGATAACCATGAACATCCAATGTCACAAAATTAATGTCAAACAACCGAGTGCCGGTTTCAACAGATTCTCTGTAAAACCTGCCCATCTAGGCACTTGGTTCTTGCTAGGTAAATGCTTTATAAAGGCGTTTCATTTTACAGGTCATTTGAACAATGAAAGTTCAAGCTGGGGGTCCTTGAGGAATAGTAAAAGCGAAAAAAATCTCTGAGTTACAATGTCAGCCTGCTTGGGATGTTCTTGCTACAGGCGGAAGGTAAATTGAGTCAAGATCACCAGGGTAAGGAGTCCATAGGCCCAATCCACCCCTACTCTCTTTCAATCCAGTGTTGTTCTTCTTAAATTCATCCAAAGATTTCACCCATTCCACGACGGACGAATGCTCCCTAGTATGGCTATGCAACAAAAATATTGAGTTGTACTCGCAATTTGGAAACATGAAAAACTTGAAAAAATCACCTAATCTGTAGACAACGTAACCAAAGCTCAGCTGGTCCCTTGGTGTAAAGAGGTTAACCTCATTGAACCATAGACAGCTAAATAAATTAGTCAGGGCAGTGTGCTCTCGTACGATAACTGCCCCCTCTGGCACATCTGCATCATACAAATAAAAAGTAATGTCACACAAGATAACATTGACCACTGAAAATACTAGGACCACATACGGACTGATCGACCGCTGTGGAAAAAAGAAAACATCGAGTGAACACATCACCCACATGCAAAATAGAGCTTATCAGTAGTTGAATGATGAAAGAATCATACGCATGCGTCATAAACTGCCTCTATGGTTTTCAAATTACTTTGTGATTTTGGGATCAGCTTCAAAGATCTCTTTCTTTGTACCTACTACGAATTTTCCCAATACCTAACAATAATATACACTATTTTGTGGCTTCAAATTTGGGTTTTAGGTCCTCGCTTGCATACATAAGATAAATACATGTATAAAACAAGAGTGGGAAGTACAATTTTTCATACCACTGATTGTGCTTTTACTCAGACTCCATGGTTCCATTCCCTCGTATAGGTATATTTCATATGAAGATCAATAAGAGGTCGAGCATATCGCTTCCTCCGCTTTATTGCATCAGCCTCTTCGTATATACTCTTATGGTGTTTGTGGCGAGCAATTGCAAATGTGTGTTTACCACGCCATAAATATCTGCAAATATCGTAAGTGGTAAATTTATCATCTGAAACCACCGTAGCCAAGAACTGGTAGCTAAAAGCATCACCAGGATAAGGAACAGCTTCATACCAGCTTGTAATCTGAAAAGTTTTAATCATAAATGTTCAAAAGACAATGAAAAAATACTGAAGTTTGATGGCTGCAACTTCCGAGAAGACGCCATTTTTTTTAAAAGAAAATTATCAGTGCCAATTCAGTAACTGATCTCTGTTGCAAAGTCATTGCCCTTAAAGAAATCATTCCCTTCCAATTTTCATATATCATTTGCATCAAACTAGCAAAATAACTTCAATAGAAGTAAGGTTCTTACTTTTAAAATAGCAACATCAATCCTATCCTCTTCTAGAATCTATTATATTCTATCCAAAATATAATCTCCTGAGACACGACAATGCATCATTTCCAAAGGATACCTAGCATGAGCTGAATGAGATGAGGATTCAGATCAATTGCAAATGGTAGGTCTCGTGTTTTATATCTCTGAAATGTAGAAATAAGCTTATTACAACATTAATATCTTGAGGTTAACATGTATTCTCAAAAACCATCGAAGATCTGACTCTCCACATAAAATCAAATTTTTTAACTGAAGGTACAGTTAGGATCACCCATCTGACAACTCTTTTGGACAGGAAATGTAGATATAGCTCTTCTCCTATAACTGTATAGTAGTTTTCCCAGTATTTAGGTAATAATCACAGCCCCAAAAGTCTATAATAATTTTGGCACCAAGGTTAAGCTGAATTGCCAAGCGAGAAATGTGGGGTTTGGTAATCATGCATTGATCACGGATCCTCACCCAGGGCAGACAAATAAAACTCATTATTTTATTTTGAATAATTTTGAAAGGTCCACAATCTCAGTGTGAAGTTTAATAATGATATATAGCAAAACACAAAATGGTACAGAAGTAACAGAATAGATCTCAGGATTGCACCTTTCCAAAATAAGCAAGGGATCAACAATAAGCTCCATTTTTCCATCAATCCAAATGCTGTATTGTGCTTGAGGAAACAAACTATGGGTTAATATTTTTGGAACCTTACCATTCCTCCTTGGCTCATCATAGGGTGGATGTCGAATTACTATTAGGCGCCAAATACCCACCCATTTCCCACCATCACTAGCCTCTCTTACAGTAACATTGTTCTTAATGAAGTTGAGAGACACTTCATCCACAACCATAAGAAAGCAGAAAAGCTTTTGCGATCGAAGGCTTACATTTGAAGGCTGGTGGGGTGTATCATAACCATCAAATATGCCTGATGCAACGACAAACCTGCATTTCTTCACATATTTGACATCTGCAGCATCCATTTCTGCACCGCCATGTTGCATAAAACCACAGTGCACCTGGAAAACACAAAACACAAACTCTATGAAACAGTTCATATCACATTCAAAGAGAATGTTTAGCCCACCATAATTCTTTTATTTACCTACGTCATCATCCTAGTCTATTATGTACAGTGAAAAAACCACTCATAATCACGCTATTTAATATAGTGGATACTGGATAGTATCCAAGAAGTTCAATTATCCAGACAACAGTACTATCCAGTCCGAATAGTTTTACTCTGCATTTATTTTTAGTTTTATTTGTTATTCTTGACTAAACTTAATATTGCTAACAAAAAAATAAAAAATCATAAGCATATTTCTACAAAATCAAAATGTTTCAAGTTCCACTACATTTAGCAAGTTTAAGATATTTCAAAAATTACTAAAGCATGGAGAGGACTTGTAGAATAATAAAGTTAAGTGAGAATAATAAAGTTAGCAGGAATAGAAAAGATCTGCACTAAAAAAAATACACTGTTAGTTTCAGAAATAGCCTCCAGAAAGCAACTTGAACAATCAAATTCATTGAACAATCAAATTCATTGTCACATGAAGCAAGGACTAGGTTGACTTGGAGTGTTACGAAAGAAACATGGATCCTCACATGTAAATTGAACTAAAATGTGAGCATAACAATGCAAGAACACAATATTATATGCTTAACACAACCATTCTTAATAGTTATTTGGAGATCACAGAAAGTGAAAGGAAAATAACTACCAAGCTATAAGGAGTAAAAACCTTCATAAACTAAAAAAGTAGCTTTACCTTCATAGTGGAATTCAATTTATAGCTATTCTCTCTTTGAACCCAAGTTTGGTGTCCACCAAATAACGGAACCGTGTGAGAATCATTGTTTAGAGAGTCATCCTTCAAAACATAGAAGAGATTTTTAACAATTTTGTCGGCCGGGAGTTCTACTATTTGGAATAATTACAGTATCCGGGTCATTCGCAACAGGAATCGTACAACCTAATTGCAAACAAATACAAGCTTTATTAACTTAAAATTTCTAGAGAAAAGATAAGCACTGCAAAATATAAAAGTGTAACATACTTACGGTGTGGTGGTTTTGGTAACAGCCCCATTGCGTCCAGCACGATAATTACCTTGCTATCTTTATTACAAATAGCTGCACAAGCCAAAAAGTTCAACTAAGACATTCAGTTTCTGAAGAGATACATTAGTAGAGAGTCAGTAAGATTAGCCATATATTCACATGACCACACATCATCACCATTCCTTGGATGTAAATACTTGCTTATTATGAATCCCGACAATTCATCATTAGTTGACTTCATTTCTAAGAGACCTGTCAAGCGTCAACTATTTGATGGCTTAGGGGCCGTTTGGGATATGAAAGCTCATTCTCAAATTCAGGAATTTCAGAAAATTAGAACTGTTTTAAGCAGGAAATGGGATGATACAGCAATATATTAAGAGTTTTAGCAATGAGAACTCCTTTCTCCTGAAGAAGTACCAGGATATTCAATGACAAGGAACACCTTTCTAGAGCAGTATGTTTCATCCAGTCTGGCTATAAACTTATTGAAATGCAAAGTATATTAGAATTAGACATTTCAAATGAATTGTATATGATGAAATGATTTAATTATAATTATAACTGAAAAGAAACTTATAGAAGACTGACAAGACATGTGAAACGACAATGCAATGAGAATGAGTCCCATCCATAGAATGCCAACTACAACAACTAAACTTGTATAAACCCTTTCTTCCAAATAATCTTCAATGGATACTCTTGTGACCCTTTTCTTCCTGAAGGCAAAAAGAAACCATTTAGAACATCTGCAAAATAAAAAAAAAAAAACCCACTCATTATTTTTAAAACACAATCTCTACAATGTATCAAGTTTAGACTGAAAAACAAATGTTTCATACCTGTATTTTGATCTCCTCCTCTACGGTTGAGCCGAAGGGAGACTTTGTTCTCCATTATTAATATTATTAATAATTGGTCAACACAAATTTAAATTTGAAATTTCCAAACTCACCACAGTCACAGATTGAGATTTAAGAATACACCATATAAATATAATATTGAGAGAAACCCAGATCTAACATCAAATTTAAGCCTACTGTATTAAAAAAACAATCAGAGAAAACTAACTAGCGGTAGCCGGTAGGCACGGTTTGATCAAGGCAAATTCTACAGGCAGACCCCATTTCCTAAAACCAAAAAACCCGATTTTCTTAAAGGCAAATTCTATAGGCAGACCCCATTTTCTAAAAGCAGACCCCATTTTGAAAAAACCGATTTTTTCAAAAAAACAAATGTTATCTGTTGGTAACCTTTCGTAGCCCTTCATTTTTTTTGGTCTTTTTCTTTACACACTGTTTCTTATTTCCCTCCAAATAAATTGTTTGAAAAAATGGATGATAATGAACATATAGATTTTAGAAAAGTAATAGATTTTGAAGAAGAAATGTATTTTGAAGAAGAAGACTCAACAATTCCTAGAGATATGAGTGATGTGGAAGAAATGGATTATGTAGAAGAAGTAAATATTGAAGAAGAAGAAGACCCAACAAATCTCAAGTCTCCGAAAAACTCAAATTTTTCCAACTTTAAGGTTAAAAACTTAGCCATTTTTAATGTTATTGAGAAGTAGCATTCAAATAACTACAATGGAACAAAAATGGTCTTTAAAACTCGACATTATTCTCTCAAATTTATTAAAGAAATTCGGCCTAGTTCTACCGATAATAAACATATCTTCGGTACAATTTTGTCGAATATACATATTATTTCGGTAGAAATATACCGAGACTATTAAAGTTTTTCAATAAAAATTTGATTTATTTTGTTAACATTATATCAATTGAAGCATCAAAAAAATAGATGTAGTTAAACAAAATAGATTTTTAAACTCAGATTGCTATTGGCGAAACTATTTAATTATATCAATTGTGTTTTACCGATAAATTACACAGTTTCGGTGAAATTTTGTTGAATATACTGTAAAATTTCGGCTAAACTGAACTGAGTTATTTTTATCTTTTCGGCAAGTTGTTGATGAACTTTTGCAATCTTCGGTGATCATGTGGCAACAAAATTGTATTCAGTTAAATAGCTCCTATATGATAAATATGTTCTTTTTTGTACTTTCACTTAATGATTTGTCTTGTCTTGTACTTATTTTTAAGTTTCTTACCAATGAGGACGGAGATGAATACGGATAAGGTAAAGAATGTCCTTGCTTGCGGTCATATTCATGCATGGTAACCACTATGTTTGCCTTAACATACAACAAAAATGCCCAATTCCTAGACCGGTCCTTTATTGGACGAACTTTCATTTCCCAATTGCAGATGGATGGCAAACTACACTTGATACTCGCATAGAAGCATTTCAAGAACTTAGAATACCAAGTTTGGTACAAACCGAAGGATTTGAGGATGACCCCATTTTCGTAGATTGAATTTGACGTAGCTTTAGAGGATTTTGTTTGTGAATTGTCAATGTGATCAATATAATTGATATCAATTTTCGTTTTGTATAGGAATTGACAACGCGATGTATACAACTTGAATGAATATAAATTTTGATTATCTCATCTTTGTTTCTCTTAAATTTTGTTTCTACAAATATACATATGTTGTTTGTTACATTTTTTGTTATGATATTTCTACTTTTAGTTTGCAAGTATGTTAAGTAAAAAGAAAATTTTCATTATGGCAGAAGTATGCCAATATTTAAAACAGTATCGGCAAACAACTGCCAATTCTGGACTATTTCTCGGTACGAGACTGCCGTTATATAAAATTGTTATTGGTGGTATTCTACCGAATATTGAGACAAATTACGGTAGTCATCTGTTGTTTTTATAAATTGTTTTGGTAGTACCCTACCTTTTCAGGACAAACCATCCGTGGATTGTTGCCATTATATTTTCATTTTATTGGTAGTACATGACCGATTATGATTTACCTTTCGATAGACTTTTGCCGTTTTTGTTTATTATCTAAAATTATAAAATTGAGTGATTAATAGTGTTCAATATAACACATATTATCTTAGATGAAATTATGAAGTTCTAATTTGGGGGTTTTTGAAGGTTAATTAGTCGATTAATGTAAATATTGAACCTTAAAAAAAATTGAGGATTTTGGGGATTTTCAATCTAGAGGGGTTTAATTATCAAATTGATCGGTTCAAAATGTTCAATATAACACATATTAACTTAGATGAAATTATGAAGTTCCAAAAGGGTTTTCGAAGGTTTATTAGTTGATTAATGTAAATACTGAACCTTAAGGAAAATTGGGGATTTTGGGGATTTTCAATTTAGAGGGATTTATCAAATTGATCAGTTCAAAATGTTCAATATAATATTTATCATCTTACCTAAAAATATGAAGTTCCAATTTAGGGGTTTACAAAGGTTAATTAGTTGATTAATGTAATACATACAATTTTAGGTGAAATTGGAGATTTTAGGGATTTCCTATTTAGAGGGGTTTAATTATCAAATTAATCGGTTCAAAATGTTCAATATAATATTTATCATCTTACATAAAAATATGAAGTTTCAATTTGGGGGTTTATAAAGGTTAATTAGTCAATTAATGTAATAAATACAATTTTAGGTGAAATTGGGGATTTTGGGATTTTTTATTTAGAGGGGTTTAATTATCAAATTAATCGGTTCAAAATGTTCAATATAATATTTATCATCTTACATAAAAATATGAAGTTTCAATTTGGGGGTTTACAAAGGTTAATTAGTCGATTAATGTAATACATACAATTTTAGGTGAAATTGAGAATTTTTAATTTAAGGGGTTATAATTGTAAAATTGAGTGATTAAAAATAATAGCAAACCTCTACTAAAAGTAGTCTAAAAATGGTATTTTGCTACCAACAAAATGAATATTTAACGACGAAACGATACCGTCATTTGATTAAATTTCGGTAAGATTGTACATAAAAAATAAATAAATAACGACAAATTGCTACCGTGAATCTAACCACTTTCGGTAGATTAGCACCAATAGAATGAATATTTTCGACGTTGTTCCACCGATATTTTTAAAGATATTGGTATATTTCTGCCGTAATTAAAAAAAAAAAATTAAAAATAGAAACCGGAATGTGCAAGTAAGATATGGGGTCTGCCTTTAGAAAACCATATACGGTTTAATATTATATAAACCCGGTTTTTTTGGGTCTGCTGTTAGAAAACCGGGAGGTGCTTATAGCATCACCCTTCTTAAATACACCTCCTCGTATGTTACCTGTTGGTAACCTTCTAAAACCTTTCATAAAAACAATTGAAGCTCAACGAATTACACAAAAGTAAAAGACAAACGCGCTACAAACTGCGTGGCAAGTCCTTTCTGGATAGCAAACCCGATTCTCCTAAATACATATTCGTTCGAACCCGCAGTCATCACGTTGTTATCCATTACCTTCTGCACTCTCCTGAGGACCTCAATTGCTTCTGAGCCTAGCAATCCAAATGTGTCAAATGCAAAGGGGATGAAACTATGTTGGTTAGCCCTACAAGTTCCGTCATGTTTCTCCACTTTTGTTGCTGCTGCTAGCCCCACCTCAAAAATCCCAACACCCAGCCCAACAATCGGAGACGCCCCTGTAACATCAACACACGTATGTTTACCTTCAGACCAGTTGTAGACCAGAATATCAACAGGACGTAATGTCGATCTTCCTTCCTCAGGATCAGTAAGAAAGTTAACATGAGTGTCGACCTTTCTTAACTTGTACTCCAGCCTGCCAGAACACATCACACAAGATATCTCCAACGTGGTCATGCCTGTACTTGAAGCCGGGGTAATCCTTACAATGGGCCGCATGGTTCTCGAAAGCATCAAGTCTGCTTTTTTTCTTTTCTTTTCTTTTAAACTCTCTTTCTTATTATAATTTTTTCCTCCAAATCGATTCTTTGGAAAAATGGGTGATAATGAACCTATAAATTTTACGAAAGTAATAGATTTTGAAGAAAAAATGCATTTTGAAGAAGATAATTCAACAATTCATGGAGAAATGAGTGATGGGGAAGAAATAGATTTTGTACAAGAAGTAAATATTTTTGTTAGATAAATACCTCGATATAAGTCTCCAAAAAAAAAAAAGATAATCACTAAAAGCTTAACATTTTTCAATATTATTTAGAAACAACATCTAAGCAAAAATAATCACTAAAACTCGAAATTCTACAATCCAATTTATTAAAGATAATTCGACCTGGTTCTACCGATAATAAACATATCATCAATATAAGTTTGCCGAATATACCATATTATTTCGGCAGAAATGCACCGAATATTAAATCAGTGTGATTGATTTTTGTATTTTTTTTTGAAAAATATTTGATTGATTTTGTTAACATTATAATTTATATTTATCGAACCATCCAAAAATATATGTGGTTAAACAAAATACATTCCTGAATCCGGCTCCGTATTGGCGGAACTATTTAATTATATCATTGGCGTTCTGCCGACAAAGAACACAGTTTCGATGGATACATCATACATGTAAAATATACAATAACTTTTTGGTAGAACTGTATTGAGTTATTTATATTTCTCCGGCAAGCTGTTGTTAAAATTATCCAATTTGGTGGTTTTCAAAGATTAATTAGTCAAATACATATAATTTAGGTAAAAATTGGGGATTTCTAATTTAAGGGGTTGTAATTGTAAAATTGAGTGATAAAAAATGTTCACTATAAGACATATTATTTTGGATTAAATTATAAAGTTCCAATTTTAGAGTTTTCAAAGGTTTATTAGTCAATTAATGTAATACATATAATTGTAGGTGAAATTGGGGATTTCTAACTTAAGGGGTTATAATTGTAAAATTGAGTGATTAAAAATAATGATAAACATCCACTAAAAAGTAGTCTAAAAACGGTATTTTGCTACCAACAAAATGAATATTTAACGACGAAATTGTTATTTGATTAAATTTTGGTAAGATTGTACATAGAAAATAAATAAATAACGACAAATTGCTACCGTGAACCTAACCACTTTCGGTAGATTCGCACCAATAAAATGGATATTTTCGGCGTTGTTCCACCGATACTTTTTAATATATTGGCATATTTATGCCGTAATTAAAAAATAAAAATAAAAAATAGAAACCGGAATGTGTAAGTAAGATATAGGGTCTGTCTTTAAAAAACCGTGTATTGTTTAATATCACATAAACCTGGTTTTTAGGGTCTGCTGTTAGAAAACCGGGAGGTGCTTATAGCATCACCCTTGAAGAAAATTGTGTATATTAATTTCCCTTCAGTTCGGTTTGAATAACCGGAAAAATAAGATTAAAACTGGACTGGGTTTGGGACTTTGGGGTTTGGGCTATAATACAAAATATCGTTATCTATCGGATTCGGGTATATCGGGATACATCCAAACATACTTCAAGATGCCGAATCCGGGCGAAATTTTGAGGTCTAGAAAACCGGCATATGCCTTGAAATTTCGATGGCCTGTGTCGGCATTGTGAGGTTTTAAAATCCGATATTTCGTGTTATTTGTCGGAATTTCGAGAATATCCGAGAATATTTATTTAACTTAAAAACTAACGTAATTAACATAAATAAAATGTTTAACTTACATAACACGTACATAATTAACTTAAATCCTTACTAAGAACCTTAAAATGTACAATCCTTCACACAAAGATCATCAAGACAGGACAAACCAACACACAAATATCCCCAACCTTTTTGCTTGCCCTTATCAAAGTTGCCGAGAATTGTAGTTTGTCGGATATCAGGCAACCGGACTGTGTCAAGATCGATCATTTCTGGATTACGTCGACTACTACTTCTTACACTTCCCGAGCGAAAAAAAATTGTTGATCGAGCTTTGGGTCTATCTACGGGAGCCTGACCCAGAACCACTACCTCGTTCTTTGTTTGAGCCGGCAAATGGACTGTGTCGCCTTCTCTGGAACTGAGTATTTTGGTCATCTTCCCATTGTTCTGCCAATGAGTTCTGTGTTGCTCGTCTGACATCACGAAGTTCTGGGTCTTCATCAAAATACTCATTCTCATCCGAGTCGTTGATGTGCAACAACGCATCTTGAAAATTCTTTTCAGCTACGGCATTTGCATTTCTTCTTTGTACTATTTGGTCTACCACCTGTCTAAACAAGTTCCTAACATCCTTCCCTACCTTAGCACATATTTCCACATTTGGATCTCCACCAGCTAAATGGCGTTTAAATCGAGTAATTCCACCCCCCAAAAAGGTCCTTCCGTAATACTTGCATGTCACAGCATTATGGTTCCCATCTACTGAGGAGCAATGTTCCCAAGCCATGTCTTTCGCTTTAGGCATATTGTATTCTGTAATCTGTATATTATACAAAGTTTATTATATTTTTATTTTAAAATACGTTTATGTTATTACCAGTTACCACTTGTATTCTTCGCAGACATTCTTAAGACTAGCATCGTTCAAAAGTACACTATCCCAGAGCCATGGAAGCGCTTGCTTAAGCAAGGGTCGATCCCTGCGTCTCCAGAGGTGCTGAGAGCCTCTACTTCTGTTATAGTATTACTAAAGACTAGCTTATCTTAATAAATCTTTAAGAATATTATTATAATTTATTTTACTAAAGCTTATTTTTGACTAATCATATTATTAATTTGTTACGAATTAATAAAATCTGTTATTAATTTTTAAAATTTTCATATTTCAAATATTTTATTAATTTTTAGTTTTAGTTTTTACCAACAAACCGATATCAACAATTTAATATAATTTAATATATTAGTTTTTTTCCCAAAATTTTTACTAACAAATAATTCCGGCAATAACAATTCAGACAGTATAGATTAATTGTGGCAGTATAACAAATACAATTTAAATCCGGCAATATAAATTCCGGCCACGGATTCCGGCAGTATAAAAAAATTCAAACAATTCCAAATTTTAAACTTGTCAACAATTCAACAATTAAAACCTCTTAACAATCTGGCAACACACAATTTCGGCGAGCAACAATTCCGATTAAAATTCCGACAAAAACAATTAAAATCAACAATTCAAATAGAAAATGGAATTTCAGATTAAAGAGAGAGATATTTAAGAACTTACAGATTCCGGTGAAAACAACAAAATTTCGGCGAAATGAGAGCTTTGATTCCACGATTTTCGTCGAATCAGAGAGAGAGGTAGTTGGCGAAATTTAAGATGAAAATGGGCTGGTTTATCGCCGAAAAAGGTCGAAAAGTGGAGAGAAATAATCATTCTACCATTTGTTGTCGGAAAGAATATCCGTGATTTCCGGCTACAGTTTGGATATCCGTGATTTTTTCAAAAATCCGGGCGAAATGGATAGGGTTCTGGATCGAATCAGATTCGACCTACCAATCCTATCCGAATGCCAGAAAACCGGCATATTCCACCAAAATTTCGCGGATCTTCCCGGCATTTTGAACTATGCATCTAAATATATCTAACCATATTTATTCAGATTTTAAATCTCAGAAAAATATCAAATATTATATGATCTATATAATTAGAGAACCAAGATTTTTTCCAACATGGCTCGTGTGGAACTTACTTTAACTTTCATAGCTTTGATTCTTAAAGTGCAAAAACCTTCCAAACCAAACCAATATAGACCTATTAGCCTTTGTAAAATATAAAGTGGTAACTAAGATTTTGGCCAATAGACTTAAACCCCTCTTAACCAACCTCATAGCACCATCACAAGGAGTCTTTACATCTGGTATCTTCATTGGGGACAATGAGATTTTGGTGCATGAAGTTATACATAAAATGAGAAGGTTAGGGAAGAAGGAGAAGGGTTGGTTTGCTTTAAAACTTGACATGGCTAAGGCATATGATCGATTGGATGGGACTTTGTGTGAAGTTTTTAGAAGATTGGGCTTTTCAGAATAATGGAAAAGACTGTGTAATGCCCTGGGATTTCGTCCTCGCTCATCCCGGAGTGTCGAGCACAATACCGCTCGCTGATGTCAATATTGTCCCCCTTTAGTCACTGCGGATATCCAGCAGTTGAAGATTTTGGATCAAGGCCCACCCATCTAGTTTACCCTAAAAAGCCTTAACTAGTATAGTCCCAAAATCTCCGACGTTCCCTGCCAAGTGAGACAAGTACCTGGCGCTCCCTGGGCCTTTCCAGCGTACTTCCCACCTGTAACAGGCGACTCGTCGTTGGCTCTGATACCATCTGTAACGCCCCGGGATTTCGTCCTCGGTCATCCCGGTGCGTCGATCATCATACCGCTCGCTAATGTCAATATTGTCCCCCTTTAGTCACTGCGGATATCCAGCAGTTGAGGGTTTTGGATCACGGCCCACCCATATGGTTTACCCCAAAAGGCCTTGACATTAGTTAGAGTATGGTTAAACTCTATATACTACCAGTACAACCACTTCCTTGGCAATATGGGACTAACACCAACTCATGGGTGTTACAATCCCACCACCTTAGAATAGAGCCGTCCTCGTTCTGCAGTACACTTAGTACAGTCCCAAAATCTTCGACGTTCCCTGCCAAGTGAGACAAGTATCTGGCATTCCCTGGGCTTTTCCAACGTACTTCCTACCTGCAACAGGCAAACCGTCGTCGGTTTTGATACCAACTGTAACACCCCGGGATTTTGTCTTCGCTCATCTCGGTGCATCGATCACCATACCACTCGCTAATGTCAATATTGTCCCCCTTTATTTACTGTGGATATCCAACGGTTGAGGGTTTTGGATCAGGGCCCCCCCATGTGGTTTACCCCAAAAGGTCTTGACATTAGTTAGAGTATGGTTAAGCTCTATATACTACCAATACAACCACTTCCTTGGCAATGTAGGACTAACACCAACTCATGGGTGTTACAATCCCACCACCATAGAAATAGAGTCGTCCTCGGCTCTGCAGTACACTCAGTACAGTTCCAAAATTTCTGACGTTCCCTGCCAAGTGAGACAAGTACTTGGCGCTCCCTGGGCCTTTCCAGCGTATTTCCTATCTGCAACAGGCGACCCGTCGCTTGCTCTGATACCATCTGTAACGCCCCGTGATTTTGTCCTCGTTCATCCCGAAGTGTCGAGGACCATACCGCTCGCTAATGTCAATATTGCCCCCCCTTTAGTCACTGCGGATATCCAGAGATAGAGGGTTTTGGATCAGGGCCCACCCATGTGGTTTACCCCAAAAGGTCTTGACTAGTACAGTCCCATAATCTCCAACGTTCCCTGCCAAGTGAGACAAGTACCTGGTGCTCCCTGGGCCATTCCAACATACTTCCCACTTGCAACAGGAGACCCGTCGTCGGCTCTGATACCATCTGTAACGCCCCGGGATTTTGTCCTCACTCATCCCGGTGTGTCGATCAACATACCGCTCGCTAATGTCAATATTGTCCCCTTAGTCACTGTGGATATCCAGCAGTAGAGGGTTTTGGATCAAGGCCCACTCATGTGGTTTACCCCAAAAGGCCTTAACATTAGTTAGAGTATAGTTAAACTCTATATACTACCAATACAACCACTTCCTTGGCAATGTGGGACTAACACCAACTCATGGGTGTTACAGACTGGTCAATTTCTGCCTCTCCACAGTCTCTTATAGAATTCTTTTAAATGGAGCACCTTTGAAAGAATTTAAACCTGGAAGGGGGATCAGGCAAGGTGATCCCCTTTCTCTCTATCTTTTTATCCTATTTAGTGAAACACTATCAAGAATGTTGGCCAAAACAGAGCAAGGTGAACAAATTTCGAGATTCAAAGTCTTAAAGAGAGCTCCTGCTATCAGCCATCTATTGTATGTTGATGACCTGATAATTTTTAGGAGAGCTACATTGGAGGAAACAAGAAACCACAAAGATATCTTGGGAAGATATTGCCAAGCCATAGGACAAAAGGTTAATTATGATAAGTCAAAGACTTTCCTGAGCAAAGGCATCCACCATAGGCATAAGAGACTCATCGAATCAGTACCGAAGGTAGGGGAGATCACAAAAAAAAAAAAACAAGTATTTGATATCCATAATTCCATATTGGTGTTCACAAGAGCAAGAACTAAAGATTTTAGCTGCCTGGAAAACCAAATGAACGATATGATGGCATCAAGGAAGGCTAGCCTCCTCCCACAAAAAGGAAAGTGTAGCGAACCGGCCTATATCACCACCGATATTGTCCACACTTAGTCACTGCGGACATCCGACAGTGTGGGGTTTTATTAGGAAGCAGCCTGCTTCCCAGGAGGTCACCCATGCTGAGATTACTCCCATCCAAGCACGCTTAACTCCGGAGTTTTTGCGAACTCTGGAGCTAAGTGAGCCCAAAAGCCCACGGTGATTATATATGACAGATCTATACCTATATTCGAATGTTAGGACACCCCCCTCTTACGTACCATAGGACCCACCCCCTCCTCGGCAAACCACATGCCGACCTGGGGTGTTACAATCCCACCACCTTAGAGGAAAGTCATCGTCGGTTCTGGAATATATAACCCCAGATTTCGACGTTCCCTGCCCCTCGCGAGACGAGTACGCGGCGCAACCATCACCCCTTTACCGAGCTAGGCGCCTTTCCATCATACTCTCTCACCCTCTACAGGAGAACCGTCGTCGGCTCTGATACCATTTGTAGCGACCCGGTCTATATCACCACCGATATTGTCCCCACTTAGCCACTGCAGATATCCCCCTCTTACGTGCCATAGGACCCACCCCCTCGGCAAACCACCTACTGACCCGGGGTGTTAAAATCCCACCACCTTAGAGGAAAGTCGTCCTCGGTTCTGGAATATACAGCCCCAGATCTCCGACGTTCTCTGTCCCTCGTGAGACGAGTAGCTGGTGCAACCATCACCCCTTTACCGGGCTAGGCGCCTTTCCAGCATACTCTCCCACCCTCTACAGGAGAACCGTCGTCGGCTCTGATACCATTTGTAGTGACCCGACCTATATCACCACCGATATTGTCCCCACTTAGCCACTGCAGACATCCGACAGTGTGGGATTTTATTTAGCAGCAGTTTGCTTCCCAGGAGGTGACCCATCCTGAGATTACTCCCACCCGAGCACGCTTAACTCCAGAGTAGCCAAGTGAGCCCAAAAGGCCTCGATGATTATATATGACGGATATATACCTATATTCCAATGTCAGAACATCTCCTCTTACATGCCATAGGACCCACCCCCTCGGCAAACCACCTGCCAACCCGGGGTGTTACAAAAATAGAGTAATGATAAAGGTTGTGGCTGAAGCAGTACCTGTATATACCAAATAGAGTAATGATAAAGGTTGTGGCTGAAGCAGTACCTGTACATACCATCTCTACTTTCCTGTTACCTACATCCATTACAAATAAGATGGATAACTAGTCCTTAGGCCCGTGCTATACATGGGTAGTACTTGATTGAACTCTAGCTTTTGTTGGTTTTTTGTTTTGAGCTCAAATCGCTTTAATCGTTGAACTTGAAGTTGTTACCGTACTACATACCTGAAGAAAATGGGCATCTCCTCAAATCGCTTTAATTGCTTTTGCTCGGAGGTTTGGACACCTCAAATTATATTACTAAGAGAAAATGGGCACCTCCTTAATATGTCACTGAAGTACCAATATCAATTGTTTATAGAAAGAATTTTGTACGTGACGATTGATGGTTTTAATTCAGGTCTAATAACAACTTCAGATTATAGACCTGTATGCAGCTAAAGGTTGTAATCAGACATGTTGGTTATATCAATAGGTTGGATATCCAAGAAAAGAACAGTTGTATTCATTCGGTAATTTAATTCATTTTTTTTCTTTTGACGTTTATACATCTTAATTTTTTTCATTTATAATAGTTTTAAATACAAAACCTTGATTTTTGTTTTGGTTTTGTTTTACTTTATGGCTATGGTTTTTGTTTTACTTTGGTTTATTTTTTCGTACACTGGGTTTCTTTATCATTGCCTCATTGGAGTGTTATTGATTATTCTGGTGGTTTTTGTTCCGCTCTGAAATTGTTGGTTTAACTACATCATATTGGGTAATTTTTATAACTAAGTTGACATGCATGGTTTAATTATTAAGTTTGTTATTTGGTTGAGTCATTAAGTTGTGTTACATACTTTGTGCGGGTTGGACCAATATTTAATGGGGGTGCACCTTACTCGGCAAATATTGGTTCATTGATTGTTGTTTTAAATACTTATGTATGAGTTTCATATTATCCAAAGTTGTAAGGATATTGTAAATATGAACTGCATGATTATTGTGGGATAGGTTCGTATGGTTTTAATTGGGGTGCACCTTACTCGGCAAATAATGATTCATATTGTAAAGATGAACTTTGGAAATGTTTTTTACTTATGTGTATGTATGTTGGACTGATAAATGATAATACATCTATGTATTCATTTAGATCTATATGTTCTTATTGTATTTGTTTAGTGTTCATCATCTGGTGTGTTATAGATAGAGAGATATAGAGAGAGAGGCTCTAGTGCGGACCGTCCATATGCTGACCAGGGCAAAATAGGGAGAAAATGTTAAAAACTCACGCACTCTATACAAGTCTATTGCTAATATGGTTTCCTCTTAACGGGTCGATAAATGCCCAATTCGAACCCAGTTTATACTTCTCTCTCGACCTCCCATGGCTCTGATTATCCCACTTCAAAAGCAGTACTCCATGAAAGCTGCTTTATTTGTGCTTTACATAAAACTCTATCTATCTTTCTCAACAATTTTCTTCCCCAATTTAAACTTCAAATTTCAAACCCATTATTAATGAACCCCAACTTCAAAGTTCAAAGCTCTCTCTATTTGTGTTTTACATCTGTTTACTCTTTATGAATTTCTTGATGATTTTGCACTTTTCAAATAAAAAAGAAGATTAGAGCCTTAGAGGAACAAAAAAAAGATAAAACATTTGTGGACTGCTATGTATGAAAGAAAGCTTAATCCGAATTTGGATCAACCGAACTACATATTCAACATCATCAATTGTCAAATCTAATGTGTTATTTTCATGGGGATGTATTAGTTGATGTTGGAAATATATTTTCTAATAAAATATTTTGTTATGAGTGAAAATGAATGAGAAAAGGTGCATCCATTGGATAATACCTTTTAGAAATTGGTGTGACCAAATTCAGTGTAATTTCATAATTCTTTACGAAAAGACATGCCTTTTCCGTTAGTCTACAATAGGTGCCTATTTGTGAAAAGGTACTTTGAAACAACTTATCACCTTTTTGTAAAAGGTGTATGTATGTGAGAAGACACCTATGAAGAGACACTTATGTGACTATAAATAGTGTGCTAATCTCGCCAATTAGTATACAATAAATAAGATAAAGTCTTCTTCATTTCTCTACAATAATTCTAAGGGTTCTTCATATTCGTTCGCTAGTACTCTACTATTATAGTGCAGTTTAGTAGAGTGAAGAACTGTTGTATCTTGGGAGACCAATCGTCCAGAGACTGTTTGCACCATAGCAGGGACGTAATATTGTCTTAAGGAAATTGCTTCGGCAAGCCTCAGTTCATTTCCTTCTCCAAATCTTTATGCGAAAAGTGTAGTAAGTATTTATTTATTTTTGAGTTTATTGAGTATAAATTCTTTTGAGTTTTATTCTTTAGTAGAATTAATTTTGTAATGTGTATTACAATGATATTCATGTGTTATTTTATGAGTTCACGCATATCGTTACCAACAGTTGATTCTACTGCAACATATCCCCTTCTCTGGATCTGACCTCAATTTCCATTTGGTTTAGTTTGGTTATATGTGGATCCTTTTAAGAGCCAAACTTAATCAAAATCTCAATTGAATAATTAACAGATCACAGCAAGCTATTTTTATTTTTGAGAAGATTTTCAATATCAATTCCACTGCAAACCGGGTCGAAGTGAGAACTACATATCTTAACTGGATTAAACCCGACCCTGTGGAGAATACCACATTAGTGCTAAGCCTGAAATCACACTTAAAACTCACGTGACTCTCTTTATTTATGGCAGGTCCGCATTAAACAGGTCCGCATGAGAGCCTCTCTGTATTTTTTTATTCATTCTCAATGATACATATGCACATGTAACATCTAGTAATAATAAAGTTTAAAAAGGCTAACCTCTATTTTTTCAGTTTTGGTTCATCTCATCTCAGTAGGCAATTCTTGGTAATCGGTTGAGGTTCAACAGGTTATGACATCAACCATATTGTGCAGCTCGCTCAAATCTACGTTAAAAGAAAAGAATAGTTATGTTGGTTAATAATGAAAGGAGAATAAAAATGTAAATAAATTATGTGAACATAGCATATCTTTTTAAGTTAAACAATGTTTTGGACATGGTTGGAGAATGAAGAAGTAAAGGTCTGTACAAAGCAGAGTTGTAATGTGACAAATGCTCTTGAATTATACACAGTAACCAAATTTGAATTTATTTACCTCAATTTATCAAAAAATTTGACACAGTGAGGTTAAAGAAGTTATGTATATAAAAGGTGTAAAAGAAGAATCTGCGAATAGAATAGAAGCTGTAGAAGAAGAATGTCTGTATAGAAAAAATTTGAGAGGCAAAGATTAGGGTTAGAGGAAGTGGTTACTTAAAAGATGAAACTACCATTAAATCCCATAATTTTTTGTTTTGCGCAATTACATATATACCCAAAATTGAATGAAATTCTCTTTAATTAGCCAATCAATTTTAGCGTGATTGGTAGCCTAATTGAAGAGATATTTTCTTAGGGGTATTTTCAGCTTTAATAGAGTATAATAGATAATAAATGTGGTTAGTTTTTTTTTTTTTGTGGAGAGGTAATCCAGATAGCAAAAGTATTCACTTATGCAAATGGAAGAAACTGTTGAAACCGGCACGAAGTGGTTTGACATCAATTTTGTGACAAAGTGTCTTTGGTTATCTCGCCTTGAATTCATTGTTAGGAAAACCAAGATGTACGCATGGTCGTCTCGTGTCCTTGTGTCTCTTAGGTCTGTCTAGGGAAAGTTATTGGGTTCTGGACGTACGTACCGAGTTAGGACGTACGTACGTTCACTGAAGCAGAGAACTTCTTTTGGTCAGGACGTACGTACTCAGTTAGGACGTTCGTACGTCCAGGTAGTCAGCAGACGTGTTTTCGTATGGAGACGTACGTACCGGTTTAGAGCGTTCGTACGTCATGTTAGGCAGCAGGCTTATTTTTGTGTGGCGACGTTCGAACGTCATATCGACGTACGAACGTCCAAAGTCGGTTTGCACAGTTTCGGCCCATTTTCCTAGGTTTTCAACCCTAAGTATAAATTGGGTTTCTCTTCTACAGAACAAGACAGTTCTTTGGCCGTCCAATTCATCTAGTATTGGAGTTTGTTTAGGTTTTGGTTTTAGGTTGTTTTTTGGTGATTGAACTCATCTTCTTCTTCCCCATTCATCTTCTTCTTTCTTCTTCCCCATTCATCTTCTCCTTCATTATTGAATAGTGATTTAGCTTCGAGTCTTCTTGTGTGTTCATCAAGAAGTCGAGTTTCCTTGTGTGTTCATCAAGGAACTCTGGTGTAAGCTTGTTTCATAGTTCGGCTTCGAGTCTTCTTGTGTGTTCATCAAGAAGTCGAGTGTCTTGTGCGTACATCAAGGTGCTCTGGTGAAGTCAAGGTGTTAGAGATAACCAGGAGTATCAACTCGCAGTGAGTGCAGGTAGTTGATAGGTTTGTACATCTCTTTTCATCTAGTGGATTTATTTGTTGTCGCGAGGACAACCGTGGACGTTTCCCATTTTGGGTTTTACCACGTTAAAAATTTCTGTGTTATTTACTTTCTGCAGATTGTTTGATTTGTTTGAATATTGAACTGTTAGATTAGCACTATTTGTTTTTCTCAATTGGTATCAGTCGCTGGGGGCTGGTTAAGGAGCGTCAAGGCTCACGCTAACGATCCTATGAGTGCAATGATGGTTCATGAGTCTGGTCATAATAATTTTATTGCTAAATCGTCTAAATCTACAAAACCAAAATCTGATTTTGAAAAGGATGATAATTTGTATGTTGTTAGCAATAGTGATTGGGCTCTTCTTTACAGACTTTCTGCAAAAGAATGTGAAAGATTACAAAAAGCTAATATTGATTTGCAGGAAAAATTTAATAAAGCTAATTGTAATGTGTCTACTATTTCTGATAATGTTTGTTTTGAAGATAATGGTGTTTTGCAGACTAAGGTTGATTCTCTAGAACAACGACTCAGACATTGTGCAGAGGACTATATGCTTCAAGGGGAAGTTTATGAATCCAAAATTGAAAATTTGGAAAAGGCTAATCTTTCTTTGCAGGATAAAATTGAGATTCTTGAAAAACAGATTTCTTGTGCTGCAGATGATACAATTTCTATTTCTCAATTATTTGACAAAGAAAAACTTGACTTGTTATGTAGAATTGCAGCTTTAGAGAAGGCCAATCAGGAGGTCGATGAGAAATACAAATCTCTATTGGTGGAGTATGAGGTAACAAAGAACGATTTAACGTCTACTCAACTCCAATTGCAGGTTTTGGACAAAACTAGATTTGATTCTCCTATTGATAGTTCTACTAGTTCATCTAGTGTGATTACTCCTGTAAAATCTACTAGTTTGCCTGCCCTTTTGCCTACCCCACCTATTGAGAATAGACTTAATGCTACTAATGTTCAGCATGTTTCTCGTAAGAATTTTAAGTCTAAGGTTAATGGTAAGGCTGTTTTTACTGATAAGCCATATTGTTCTCATAATGGAGGTATAGGTTTTGTTAAGGCACCATGTCACAAATACAATGGTGACATACATGTTTCATCTTCTACCACCACATCTTCTTATAAGAATTCTTTGAGTAAGTCTAATGTTTTTCATTGTTCTTATTGTGGTAGAGATGGTCATTTGGATAGCTTTTGTTGGGATTTTAATCAACATGTTAAATGTTATTCTCATGTTCATTCTAATTATAATCTTGTTGATTCTTATGTTCCTTCTTGTGCGTTTTCTAGACCTTGGAATTCTAATGTCTATTGTCATAGGTTTAAGAAAAACAGGTACTCCAACAAAAGGAAGTCAAAGACTAAGGTGGAATTAGTTAAGGACAAGTCTATTGCAAAGCTTGTTAAGGGGAGATCTCATATCTTTTCAACTCCCAAGGTGTGCACGCCTAGTGTTAAACAAGTATGGGTAAGAAAAGATAAGTTGAAGGTTTTTCTGGACTTGCAAAGGTCTGGTGGTGTCCCATATTTGGGATGATGTAGGTTGTTTCTAGCCTTGTGTTATTTGAATTGCATATTTCTCTAACCACATAGGCTATTTGTTTGGTGTTTCTACTTTTTATGCTTTGTTTGTTTAGCTTGCAGATCATGTTGCATCTCTGAATACATAGTTGGTTATTCCTTCTATTTTTCTTTATTTATTCCATGTATGTGTTGATGGTTACATCTTTTCTGAGATATTGGTTTAATTCAATTGTCTTAAATAAGTTACAATATGTTTGCGTGTTTTCTCTTTTTGAACTCTTAAGTATGTTTTGGTATGTATCATGCATTTTTCCTCGCTTGTTTGCACAGTGCACGGCATGCTTGCATAATGGGAGTCTTTGGAAACCACTTACATATTCTTTGAACTCATAGACCTTCTCTATCTCTCGAGTATTTATGTGATCTTGAGCTATCTCTCCTTTATTTTGGTTAATGTTCATCTTGTTGTTAGTGTTATTGAACATTCTTATCTTCCTATTACAACTCTTGTTAGTGGTCAATGACTCACTTTATCCCCAGCCATTTGATTGTCTTTGATGCAATATCAGTTGGCTAAGAACCCGTTGGGGTTGTGAGGGTCATGCTCTGACGGATGCACTCAAGAGATGTTAGTTCTTGTGTTGCACGTTATCATGGTATTGCACTTCTTGAGTTTGTGTTTGTCAAAAAGATGTAGGCTACACCCTACCCTCGTGTTTTTGAAAAGATGGAGGCAAAAATCCCTCCCACGCGGGAATGACATTAGAGTGATGTAGACTAAACTCCACCACATACGGCAAAATAAAAATCCAAGCGCATGTTCATTGTTTTTTATGTAAGGCATACAAAGTTTATATTCCTTTGCCTTTTTAATGTCTTGGTTTTCATTTGAAAGATCATATTTATATTCGTTTGCCTTCTACTCATAACGTTTGTTTCAAAGGGGGTTGAAGTTTGTTTCTTCTATGCTCACTTACTAATTTAATCGTATGTCTCTTGTTGATGGTTCTATATTCTAGGTCTTCAAAGGGTGTGTTCTAGTGGTGAACTTTTTCTCTCTTTATGCATTGCATTGCATCTACACACACCGAGGTTTAGTTTATGATGCACTTCAATTCTCTTATTTGTTCAATCTTTTGCTTATCACCATATATTGCCTCTTATTTTTGTACGGATTGGAATTGGCTACTGTTTTTGGAAGTTCATGATGTATTCCTCTTCACTTCTATGGTACATCGGTTCTTTTCCTTTTCTCTTCTTATTATGGTTTGTGTTGTTTGTCATTTGGTTTGGTTTTCTGTTAAAAAAAAAAAAAAAAAAAAAAAAAAGGGAGAGTACGAACGTTATTAGCACGTTCGAATGTTTGTGGAGGCAGATATTTTTTTTTGGAGGAACGTACGAACGGTGTTATAACGTTCGTACGCATGTTCAGGCAGCAAGGTTTTTCTTGTATTTCGACGTACGAAAGTACTAAAGACGTACGTACGTCCTCTGAACAGTAACGGCCCACACTGTTTTCTTCTCCAGCCCATCTGTTTGAAATTCTTGCCAACTAAGTTCAAATCGTGCATATATTCTCTAAGCACGAACAAGAGAAGTTTTTCATCCCCTTCTATCTGTTTAGGAAACTCTTATTACTCTCTGTTTTCTATTGATACTTCATTATTATTTGTTGGTTATGCTTTGGATTATGAGCTTGTTTACCATGATCATATTGGGTTCATACCATTGGATATATACTTGTTGTCTAGATGCTTTTTGGAACTTCTTGTGATTATTAATGGTTGTGGAGTTTCATGGACATGTTTAGTATCATTTTGGTAAGCTCATGTAGTATTTTTGCCTATATGTCCTGTATTGTTCACCAAGTGTTTAGTGAAATGCCTCAATGGATTTCTTAAGGTTTTTCTTGCTTGTTTTGTTGGTTTTACTTACTTGTGTGGTGTTTATAATGTTGTGTGTGTGCAGGCCATGCCTCCTAAGCGAGCTCGGACTACTCCCACCAAAGACACACCCAGTTCCAAGGGTGCTTCGTCATCGGGCACACGTCCTCCTCGTGCTCAAAGGAGTAAAGGCGCCATTCCTTCGGATTCTTGTAGATGTTCTTGTTGAAAGTGTTTATGGCTTACTTTATTTTGGTTCCATTCCTTGGTAATTCTTTTGTCATTGGATCACATGTGTTTGATGTGATTTCTCAAGGTAATAGTTCTCAATTTGTTTTAAGAAGGCTGCAAGGTATGCATAAGCATATTTTGGTGATGAAATCATGTTATTGGTGTATTCGTTTGTCATGATTTATATTGATTCATGTTTTCTCATATGTTCTCATCATATTTTTCTATGTTGGGATAATATTCTTGAATTACCTTGTTGGCTAGCTGGTGTGTGATTAAATACTTATGAGACTTGCCTATCCTCTTATTGTTGCTTCCTGTGTTTGGTTGATCCTATTTTTTCCTGCAATAGGTTTGATTAGATGTGTTCTTGGTAGTCTTCTGCAATAATCCTCATGCAATGGTTCTGGGCTACCACTGTTCTACTTTGGGATGCATATGCTCAGTTTGGTCATCTATTGTTAGCAATTCTCTTCTATTGACTCTCTGGCTCATTCTAGTGTTCTGGCAGGCAGGAAATTTGCTCTGAAGTTGGATTGTTGTTTTGTGACTTGGTGACATCGATAATTCTTGCTCATTCTTCAGTTGAAACATTTTTTTTTTATGAGCTTGATGATTGCTTATCTTGTTTGGCATATGTTGAACTAATTTTTTTTTTTTTTGAGTTTCACTAGGGGTGGGCTTACAGGTTTATTCCTTTTATGTCTTTATTCCATTGTGTTTGGGATAATAGTTTCTTCTCCTTGTTTATAAGATTCTCTATTTTTTTGTGGTTGGATGAGTTGTTTCAGGAACATGTACAGATTGGATTTCCCCATGGATTCTCAATGGACTTTCTTATACCTCCCGTATCTCTTCCTGCGAATACTCATATTCCTGTAGTTTTGTCATGGGCTATTGTTGGATGTGTCTAATATGCATGGGTTCCTTATTCTCTTTCATATCTCCTACTAACTATTGTGTATCTCTTCTTCTTTCTCTTTTCGCATATTCTTTTCTTGCCCATTTCTCACAGGTTTGACTATTTGGTTCTTGGTCATTATTGTACCTTCCCAATTTCATCAGGTATGGTATTTCTTCCTTTTTGTTTGTTTGCTCTTTTTTCTCTAAATATCTTGCTACTCTCTCTTTGTTCTTCAGAATTCTCTATGGCAGAATATGAACTTCATGGAATTTTTGTTCCGACTGTTGGTTATGTGTCGTTCATGGTAATGGAGTACAAGAACAATGCTAAGGTTTGTCGTTTGTGTCGCGTTCCCCATGGATATGACTATATTCATCGTCCTTTTCTTAATCCTTGTTTGGTTCGTGTCAATCATTGGGAGAGATTACCGGGACATCTTCAAAATCACATCTTGGAGTTAGTTGGTTATCCGAAGGTTCCAGGTCTTGCTGCTCCACTTACCGACTGTGGCTTGGACAGCAGAATTGAGGAGTTGTTTTGTACGAGTGAATGGTTGGAGGATTATGATGATCATGTGATTGCTCGGTGGAATCGACCTTCGGCTCGTGCGGAAGCTTACTTCTCCAAGCTTCCTTTAGGTCATTGGGAACGGGTTTTTCGAATTCGTTAACTCAAGCCTTATGTTTTTGTCGTTTTTGTTTTTCTTATGTTTGTGGATTTCTCTGTTTGGTTATTCGTTGACTTTCTGAACTTTTAATAGTTGGATTAGTTTTATATTTTTACCTGTCTTGTATTCTTTGTTTGGTTTTTGATTTCTTTTTCTTGGTTATTGGTTTATTATTGTTCTTTTCCTTTGATGGTTGGTTATTTTGATCACTTGTTGTGACAAAAAGGGGGAGATTTATGACTCTAATTACTAACAATCGTCTTCTTGTTGTTAGGTTATTTTTGGGTCATGTTTCAGGTATGCTACACGTATGGGGGAGTTGATCATGAAGTTTGGAGCTCATGAAGTATGGGGGAGTTGCTCGAAGGAACTTCTGTTTGAATCGATGATTGCTTCCGTTCGATCTCTGATGGTTAAAGCATCTTCCTAAAGCTGGATAACAAGAATTGGTGACTTGTTATGTGTTTCTATTTTGAGAGTTTTTGTAGGCATGGTTTATAAATGCCATGGTTTGGGATTGTAAGCACGTTTTATAAGTGCTATTAGAGTCATAGGTTTTTGTCACAAAATCAATGTCAAAGGGGGAGATTGAAACCGGCACGAAGTGGTTTGACATCAATTTTGTGACAAAGTGTCTTTGGTTATCTCGCCTTGAATTCATTGTTAGGAAAACCAAGATGTACGCATGGTCGTCTCGTGTCCTTGTGTCTCTTAGGTCTGTCTAGGGAAAGTTATTGGGTTCTGGACGTACGTACCGAGTTAGGACGTACGTACGTTCACTGAAGCAGAGAACTTCTTTTGGTCAGGACGTACGTACTCAGTTAGGACGTTCGTACGTCCAGGTAGTCAGCAGACGTGTTTTCGTATGGAGACGTACGTACCGGTTTAGAGCGTTCGTACGTCATGTTAGGCAGCAGGCTTATTTTTGTGTGGCGACGTTCGAACGTCATATCGACGTACGAACGTCCAAAGTCGGTTTGCACAGTTTCGACCCATTTTCCTAGGTTTTCAACCCTAAGTATAAATTGGGTTTCTCTTCTACAGAACAAGACAGTTCTTTGGCCGTCCAATTCATCTAGTATTGGAGTTTGTTTAGGTTTTGGTTTTAGGTTGTTTTTTGGTGATTGAACTCATCTTCTTCTTCCCCATTCATCTTCTTCTTTCTTCTTCCCCATTCATCTTCTCCTTCATTATTGAATAGTGATTTAGCTTCGAGTCTTCTTGTGTGTTCATCAAGAAGTCGAGTTTCCTTGTGTGTTCATCAAGGAACTCTGGTGTAAGCTTGTTTCATAGTTCGGCTTCGAGTCTTCTTGTGTGTTCATCAAGAAGTCGAGTGTCTTGTGCGTACATCAAGGTGCTCTGGTGAAGTCAAGGTGTTAGAGATAACCAGGAGTATCAACTCGCAGTGAGTGCAGGTAGTTGATAGGTTTGTACATCTCTTTTCATCTAGTGGATTTATTTGTTGTCGCGAGGACAACCGTGGACGTTTCCCATATTGGGTTTTACCACGTTAAAAATTTCTGTGTTATTTACTTTCTGCAGATTGTTTGATTTGTTTGAATATTGAACTGTTAGATTAGCACTATTTGTTTTTCTCAACTGTGCATGAGCAAACAAGAAGGTGTTATAAGATTTAGAATCTTTCAAGAAATGAATCAAGCTTTGGTTTCAAAACTATTTTGGAAGGTACTGACAGACAAACAGTCACTTTGGGCTAAGGTTATGCAGGCAAAATATGGTAGATATCTAAAACTAGATGAAAATGTTGATTGGCCAAGTTGGGCCCCACCAATCTTTAAGGGGATGACGAAAGTTAAGAGGATTATTGTGGAAGGAGCTATATGGAACATTGGGGATGGAAGATCCCCAATAAACCTAATAACCAATTTGCAAAAGGGAAGGACAAAGATTTTGAAAACAACAATGTAAATGAAAAAAAAAAATACAAGTTGATAATCATTGAATCTTTTCTGATCTGAAGTTTTAGTCCTTCAATGATTCTTCAAGTATGATAATCATTTACCCTCAACACTCATACTATGAGAATCACATCGGTGAGTTCTCACAGGATTTTGATTAACAAATTTATGGAATTACAATCTCCTTTTTTTTCCAAATCTTGTGACAAAACCCGTATGTACATATAGGGCTGGGCAAAACCGAACCAAAACTGAAGAACCGAACCGAACACAACCGAACCGAACACTTTTGAAGGTGTTAAAGTGTTTGGTTGGTGTTTAAAATTTTACAAAACACCTGTTAGGGTGTTTGGTTGAGGGTTTTAGAAAATTTTCAACACCTAAAACCGAACCAAACATGTTAGTATTTAGTTTAGCTCTTTAGCCCAAGTTAATTCAGCCCATGTTAGTCTTTATAGTTAAGCCCAAGTTAAAAGGTATTCGGTTCGGTTTTAATTCGGTTAACCGAACTGAACTGCATGTTCGGTTCGGTTTCGGTTTTTACATATTTTGATCAGTTCGGTTTTGGGAATCAACATGTTCGGTTTCGGTTGTGTTTATTCCAAAACACCTATTAGGGTGTTCGGCTTCGGTTTTGGTCAAAACTGAACCGAACCGTGCCCAGCCCTAGGTACATAATTAGATTATCGCCTTGAGCCTATTCTTACTAAAACTTAAAAACGCTAACTAATCTATGATACGAGTTTTGACTCACAAGTAAAAGAAGATACAAAGTGAATTAACCTTACATCAAAATCATCACCTACTATTGACCTTCCAAGCAATTACTTATAACTCCCGGCTTGGGTCTTCACATAAGGTCTTCAAGCTTTAATATATCTTTAGCTCCACACTTTGAATACGTACAAGACCACAAAAAAAAAAAAAAAAAAAAAAATACCAACTTAGGTCTTTGGCAAGTAACAAGTCAAATAGCCAAGAAAAGTAGTTACAAAAAAAAAAAAAAAAAAAACAATAAGGAAGCTAATTGAAAATAACATAAGCAATTATGTACATATACTCCCCCATTTTGTCACAACCCCCAACACAAATAAAATTCAAACTCCCCCATAATTAAAGCATTTTCGTAATCACCGGAGTCATAAGTTACACATCTAAATTCAAGAGTCAAGCGCGAAAGCAAAATAAATCAACTAGATACATACTCCCCCAGGAGAAGTGAATTCATAAACCATAAAACACGAGGGGTTATAAATAAAACAATAACTACTAAGCCTTTAATGGAAGAAATATTAGAATAAAATAAAGCAAATATCCATCACAAACAGAAAAATCCAACAAAAATAAAAAATAAGTACAACCCAAATAAAAGACAAGAAAATAGCACTTTTCTCTCTCTCTCTCTCTCTCTCTCTCTCTCTCTCTCTCTCTCTCTCTAGAAGAAGAAGCATAAAGTAAAGACATGCATTCCCTCCTCTGTCTGACTCAAGAAGTCCCAACTTTGATGCCCGGTGGTGGTGCCAAAGAATAATAAATCTCAGCAGTCTCCTTGTGCAAGCGCACCAAACTCATCCAGTTGTACCTATCCGCAAGTCGAACACCATGTACAATATCCAAAAATCCATAGATTGTGTAAGGAACTACAGATGGATCAACCATCTCATACTCTACATCCTCCAGAATCACCTCAGGGACAAATCTAGGAGCGCACAGTTGATTTCCATGAGTAGAAGGGACTCAAAGACTTGCAATGCTAGGTCGAGGAATGCGTGAGATAGCCGGACCTTGTGGTTCCAAACCCAAAAACTTCATCAATCTCATGACCAAGCCAGGTAATACCAATCGAATAGACTTCTTCTTCAAGATATCGAATAAAACTCGACAAATGCAAAGAGTGCGCTTACCATACATCATAATCCATAATATCCATATAACTTCATTGGTGAGTTCACTAGGCTTAGAACGACCCAATAAGTTATAACTAATCCAATGAGCATCTAAGTATTGGTTTTTCAAAAGATCCTTGACCAAAATAATAGGATTTGGAACAAAAGTATCTCCCAAAACCAAAACACGATCACAATACTCATTGAATTCCAACATTTCGTCATTACCAGTAGGATCAACATAACCCTCACCATCTTCATCTTCATCAAGATGAATAGATTCAATAAGATGAACAACAATATCATAACTACAAGAGGTGTAGTTACCTCCAAGAAGAAACGTAACCCCAGCCAAGTTGAAGAATTCGATCACGGAAGAAGGTTCCCAAATGAACATTATTGAAAGCATCAGTGTAATTCTTGTGAAACGAGATGTTTGGTGCTACATGCCCAAAACTAGCTTCTACTCACTTTTCTGAACAAAATGAACAAAAAATGGAGAAGAATGGTGAAGAAACAACGAAGAAACCGATCGAAACAGTACTGTCGAAACCTAGTTCGTGTTGCGTATCGCAATGGTTATAACTGGTTTCTACTACATATCACAGTTAGGGGTGTTATTCGAGCCAAGCGAGCCGAGCTTTGAATGCTCATACTCGGCTCGTTTTAATACGAGCCGAGCCCAATTTCTGAATCGAGCCTGGTTTTATGTTCAAGCTCGGCTCGCGAGCTATTTATCAAGCTCGAGCTCGAGCTCGTTAGGCTCGTTTAGCTCGAGCCGAGCTCAAGCTCGTTAGGCTCGTTAGGCTCGTTTAGGCTCGTTTAGGGAGAATCAAAAAAACAAGCCCTGTAGAGTGTAAACAAAAAAACATTACAGACCAAACCGACAACTGAATATCCCAAACCAATTGTTGCAGACCAGTTCCATAGCACTGTGAAGGAGTGTTTGCTGTGTTCTTTAAGACTGTCCTGCTGCACTGCCAACCCACGCCCACAATGAAGCTTTAATCCTTGTTATTGCTACCTGCACAGAGTAGTTGGCTTCCTGAAAAATGACTTCGTTTCTGAGGAAGATAATCTTCCTGGACAGAGTGTCAACACTAAAAACAGGTTGACAGCCACTGTTAGGTAGCAAGAGGAAAGTGAAGATAATCTTTTACCACAGCATTTAAATTCTATGTTGTAACTTGTAAGTAACAAGTGATCATGGTAAAGGCCACCCAAGCCCTGTAGAATATGCGAATCTCAGATCCAAAGAAACTATCAACAACAAAGACCAGAACAAACCAATATTGTTGTGAGCCTAGAGTCTTGACGAACATTCTGTTTAAGATGCTCGAAATTCTACTTAATTTACGAAGTCAATGATTAAAATGCTAGTCAGTTAGTAGTCACACAATTTTGTTATGTGGATTTTACGAAAAAGATAGAGATTTTTACTACATAGAAAAATCTAAGCACAATGAAAAAGAAATGGGAAAAAAAAATCTACACAAAAATACTCAATGATTTGAAGATAATACGAGGGTCCCTAATATGAACCACAATCCAAATGAGTGGATAATGGCCTTTTGAGAATATCTCAGAAGTACTACTCATTATAATCCAACTTGTTCTTCCTGTCCTGTAAACTTTGGATCCTCTCATCCCAAACCTCCACTCACAATTCTTCTCTATCATCTGCCTTCATATCAAATTCACAAAACCAGTTCTCCCCTCACATCCAGTCACAAGTATCATGGCAACAATCAGAAACCTTTTGTCTAAAACACCATCTCTGCCTGCCTTCACAAAATTAGACCCAGTTTATACCTCTTGTTCTTCACTCTCAATTACAATTTTGTAAATAAACTCTAAAAATTTAGCAATTACAAACAAAAATTGAGTTAGAGAAGAAGAGGGGACGGGCAGAGACGGCTAGGTTTGCAGCAGAAAATTATGTTCTTATGTTATATATAGTGGGGGTAGGATAGAAATAACAGATATTAATGGGGGTAGGATAGGAATAACAATATAAACTCGAGCTACTCGGCTCGGCTCGAATAAAGCTCGGGCTCGGCTCGAGCTCGAGACGAGCCTAAAATCTGCTCAAGCTCGGTTCGTTTTGCAAGATGAGCGAGCCCGAGCCGAGCTTTTTTCGAGCCGAACACGAGCCGAGCTCGAGCTGCTCAGCTCATATAACACCCCTAATCACAGTGAGATCTGTTTTTCAAAATAAAAAGGACTGAAACATGATGCGTATCGCAGTGGAGTTCGGGGAGAAAAAATGAAGATAAAACGAGAGCAAAGGAGAGATAATAAAATTTTACCTTGTGATCCTTTATATATAGTAATTGAGCCTGCAAAACGACAATAATGCCCATCCACTAACAAATAACCATATCTTCACTACCCATGATCCAATAAAGGCATAAAATATGTCAAAACGTCAAAATGATCACAAAAAGATTTTAAATATATTTAACATGTGCACAAGAGATATAACTGAATATATTTTATAAAATGACTAAAATACCCCTATAAGATAAAATGTTCAAAATTTAGACAAGTGTCCGAGGCAATTATTAACAATTCAAAAATTCTCAATAAAATACCTCATTCTAAACCATACTTATGTTTTTGTGAAGAGTAATTAATGATATAAAGGTCCTCAATAAAGCTCATCTAAAACGTGATCCACAATCAACTATTAACAAGAGAGAGAGAGAGAGAGAGAAGTGAGTTTGGACCAAATGCAAATAATTAAACATGCAAACATAAATAAACATGATGCCATGATTTGATCAAGAGAGCCACATTTTCATACTATTCATTATAACCATGCTTATATCACGTGATACATGTTCAAAAAATATCTAAGAGAATCATTGTTATAAGTGATACACACGTGACTGACAATAACAAAACAAACAAGTAACTTTCTTGTGTGTGTGTGTGTGATATACATATAAGTACAAGTGCATCACGTCCAATAAAAATTAACAAATAAGCATATGAGAAGAGATAAAATATGGTAACTACGATACACATGATAGGTAGGCTTATGTTGGCCTTTACGGTTTAGAGGTAATCTCTCACACAAGATTGCACTAAATAACAATATGCAATACTATAATAAATATATTGAGTTTTTCATGTGTTCAATGATTTAACTTTTAGACACAAGAGAGATTTAATATCAAGTGACGGGTTTAAGTCACACTAAGCCAACATGGAAACAACCCGATAATGTTGAGGTTGTTGTTTTCCAAGAATACAAAGAGTTGGACAAGGCTTCTCTTTGCCGTGTAGACTTATTTTTTACCTTGTGAGTTTACGCATACATTCTCACAAGAAAAGAAACATGCACATACATATATGGAAGAATAAGGCTTAGAGTGAGAATGAGTCAAGAAAATAAATTTGCCATGCATATCACTTGACACAAACATGAAACAAAACAAAGATTCCATCAAAATTAACATTAAAGCACTTATCACATGTTATAAGTCAAATACTCCCTCCGTCCAACTTTTATAGGCACTTTTCATCTTTTTTTCGTCCCAAAACCCTGTCTATTTTATCATTCTCAAGGTGAAAAAATAATTTAGATTATCAAATTATCCTTATTAATTTTGCATGGTTATCAACCATTTCAAAGTCTTCTTCCAATTTTCTAAGTTTGAATATCTTGAAAATGTAATTTCATTTATTTTATAATCTCTTCTCCATCTAATATTTCTACTCAAAAAACGTCTATCAACAAATCTTATTACTTTGCAATAACCATGGATGCCTACAAGAAACTTGAAGAACATTTGAAAAAAAAAATCAGTGAACAAATGGCCTAAGAGACATGTTTTAAAAAAAAGAGTGACGACGCCGATCGACATTAACGCTCCACCAACAAGTGATGGTTTTGTTTCGGATTATCAACAAAAACAACTCATTGTTTCTCAAATGTTGAAGATCATTATACCAAAATTCGAATAATGTAATCGTCTTTTTCCTTTCATTTCTTTCTTCTCTAGTTTGCTTATTTTGTCGCTAGTTTTTTTAAGTAGTAGAATAATCAAAAGAGTTGAAATGTTTCGATAGAGATTCGATTAATAATATACTACTATCAATTTAAGTTCTTAATCTAAAAATGCTTGCAAATACATTCTGTTAATAATATACTACACAACTTGGTGCATGTTGTTGCTCCCCCCCAAAAAAATAGGCAATACATAAAGCATGGATATACCACTGCCAATGGTTAGAATGTGTGATTATATACCACTACAGGATGAGTTTGCAGGTAAAGTATGGATTAGTATTTTGGAGACTTATGGAAGAAGTTAAATCTTTTGAGGTAAATACTAGAATACTACGAGATCTTTTTATACGAGATCTTTTCGTAGAGAAATTTGACAATAGTCTTTTCTATTATATTACGGTGGTTTTAGTTCTGAAATGATTACAGTGAATAAGAATGGTCCTGACAATGTGATTTATTTCTGGAAAAGAAAAATTTGAGGCTTAATGTTATATTGATAAATATCTTGAGTACTTATGGCTTGGCTTAAATCTGAGAAGTTATATCCCCTAGTCATACTACGATTCAAGAAGATATAATATTAACTTTTGGGATTATATAGGTATATGTCAACCTGTTTATTTGATCTAAATACCTCATGTGTAGAATTGTAGATACATGAATTATTGGAGATTTTCTGGCTGTTTGATTTAAGATTTGTAATCTCCTAAAAGTGCAATAATGGTTTAAGTATTGGGTTATTGGAGATTTTTGCTATGTATATGTATAATTTGGGGAAGCTTATTTTTGTTTATTGATTTTAATTTCGAGGATGAAATTTCTTTTAAGGTTTATAGAATATAATGACCCGTACCCATCTTAGGGGCATTTTAGTAATCTTACTTATAACATACGGTTATGATTAGATTTAATATAACCTTGATCGATTGGTCATAAATAATTGAGTGTGTTTAATTAGAAAAATATAGAAATTAGAATAAATAATTTATAACACTCAAAATTGCATTTTGAGAAGTTTTAGCAAACTTGATGTACATATAAAAATTAATTTAATATTTAATAAGAATCGCGTATTATTATTAGCATGGACTTATTTCTTTAGGATGAAATGTGTTAATGCAGAAATTTTGGTTTAAATGGACCCAAATATGTTGTTTTAGAATTTTAGTAATAGGGGTCACTTTGTTAAGTTGTAGCCAAAAGTACTGGATAAAGTGTGGGGCTACCTTGCATGGATGAAGTGGAAAACCAGTTGACACCTCCCACTTGACCTGGGCACTAGCTAAACACCTCACCATTAATTACCCTATTTTAAATCAGATAAGTGAGAAAGGAAAATACAACCAGTTTTTGGGTGGTGGTGTAGCAGACTTCTCATTTTCTTTTAGCTTAACATGGTTTGATCTTCTATTAGTTAGTAAAGGTTGAAGTGGATTAATTAAGGTTCCACTCTTTAGCACATGCCTAGATATAGGTTGATTGAAGAATGGAGGAAAAATAAATGAAAAAATCAAACTGGTGGTCTTTTGATCTGCGTAAGTACTTTAAATTATTCCTCAGTTCTTAGCAACCAACATAAATTATTAACCATCTCTAGAGTCCAGTTATTATAAAGCTTGTAATTAATCTTGTGTTTGAGGTTTGAATATGTTCTTGGAGGACATGTTAAGTACTAGAACTGCTCTGGTCCGTTTGGTTTGACTTGTACTGTATACATTTTAATTTCTCTGTGTGTGGGAACCGAATCCGATTACAAATAGCTAATTGTGTTTTATGTATTATTGACTATGTGGGTATAAGAAAGAATCTGGATATGAAAGAAAATAGTAGAAATGGTGGCTTGGGAAACTTATGATCGAGTGGGGTGGCACTGTGATTTTAAGACATGGAAGTAGCAATCTAAAGAAAATAAACGACACAAAATGGGGTTGAATGAGCTTATGAATCTCTGCAATTCAATTGGCCGGTGAAATATTTAGTGTGTGAATTGATTGATTAAGTTGGTAGCCAGCTTCTATACTAATGTGAAATGAAGTTGCCGATACGTCTTTAGGATATTGGTGTTCATAATTGAGTATATAACTTAAAGAGATGTTAAGGAGCTACCGGGCAAAAGGTAGGGACTTATATTTCTTTTATACTGTCTTTTAATTTCATGTGTCATATTTTAAATGTTGGAAATTATTTGATATATATATATATATATATATATATATTATTGATGATAAAATGCATGCATGGTTTTGTTTAGTATATATAAATTACTCGTGGTTTATCGATTATAGTTTCTATTAAAGTGATTAGTTACAGATATCATGTTTTATACTAGAGTTATTAAAATAGTATATGTATATTGAAATGGTTTTATAAACGGAAAAGCTATTGAAGTTTTTATTGCATCTTTTTTTCAGGATGGGAAGAGGGAGATGGATTTTGTATGTGGGATGTGGGATCCCAGTTGTATATTGGTATGGTGTGAGGTTCCTTGATTGGGAATATGATCTGGGTGCTTACACGAACATATTATTACAGATCGGATTATAATCCCTTCGGCTAGTGCCCGTGTCTGGTAGCCGTGAAAATGGGATAGTTCCTTCGGCTAGTGCACGTGTCTGGTAGCCGTAAATAAGGAACTGGTTTGATGGTGGATAAATTTAGGGACTCGTCACACATGCCAGATAAAATTAATTATTATCAAAAGACATTTTATATATTATATATATTATATCACGAGGCGGTTGGCATTTCTACAAAGAAGGAATTGTTGTTATATTCCGGAGACGACAGTTCTTTCTAGGATTACACACGCGTTGTTCACCTTTAGACGGTTAATTGACACTTTCTACAAGTGAACATTGTTGGATGTTTCCGGGAATTCCTCTTCTACCTTCCTGGATTACCATGCTTTTAGTGGTACGTTGTTGGTGCTTAGTGTGTTGTGGGGATACATGTTACGTCGAGGAGGTTTAGACGCGAGGGGTGAGAGTTAGTTCACTCCTGGACGTGTGTCAGGATCATGTGCAGTCTGCAGTCGTCGAACGGTTGACCACCGTAAGTTAGGGACTCCTCGTATAAGGAGGTGTGGTCAAAGGGCCCACCTGAGCCCTAAAAGAGGGTTAGTGTCTTCGGGGACAAAAATGGTAATAACTACCCGACCAGATAATCAGGAAAATAATAGTGCAGGTTCACACTGGAAAGTACAGAACCAAGATAATTTGCCTGGGGCTGGGGCTGAGTTCCAGTTGCATTCTCACCACTCCAATAGGATGCAGCTACCCGACTTATTGTATGGATGCATGGCTAGTATGATTACTGTAACTTAAAGCAAAATGTTTGGTTAAAAGTATTTACTTATCAAATTACTTATGTATTTTTATTATTACAGTTAAAAACCTGTATTATTTTAAATGTTTAGTATGGTTAATCGTCATGCATGATTGATAGTATATTGGGAATGTGAGTCACTACTGAACAAGTGAAAATGCTCACCCTATCATTAACCTTTTTAAGATAAACAGTTGCTCGAGGATAGATTGATTCAGCAGAGATGGTTGTATAGAGATCACAATGGGGATTGGCAGTATATATAGGTATTCGTGGGGTAGATGTACTTATTTTATTTTGTATATAGGTGATTGCAGTTTGTATTATTTTGTATTGTATTAAGTTATGTATTTTTGATGCTAATTATATATTTGAATATCATTCAGAATCTTATATTATTATATTATTATATGGGTTGGGTTGTTCAAATGCCTCGAGATCTGATATTGGATCATGAGGATTCGTGTTATGATTTTAGGGCGTTACAACTTTGTTGAGGTCTTCCTTTGGAAAAATATCAAAAGCTTTTTACACGCTTGAAACAAATTCATCAATTGTATTTGGAGCCTTTTGATGTTGAAGTGAATCGACAGCTCTAAAAAATCCAAGATCCAATACATTTAAATCAGGACTATTGGGAGTTGACGACATAAGCAGATATCTAACCCAGTCCTTACAACGGCTTCAATAAATTCAACATCGCTAGCTTCAATATGTGGTCTTGCATTATCTTGTTGAATAAAAATGGTGTTGTAGCTATCGCATGGCCATTTTTCTATAATCGGAGGCAACCATTTTTTATCAAAATACACTAATAATGTTTTTAGTAACCGACGAGATTGGTTTTGTCTCCAAAGTCCCCACTACACGATTTTTATTATTTCTCTTTGTCGATTCCTTAAAAATAAATAGCTATATTTCAATTTTTCAATCGAAATTTGTATTAGAATTAGGAACCAAACGAGGACGAGCCACAATAGCCAAGAACATAATTTTTTGAACAATTTTTTTTACTTTTACAAGTGCGTAAAGGCTCGGTTTCATCCGGAGGAAGATAAAAAATTTGTGATGTTTTAGACATATAAAACTATCTTCCATCAATATGAATTCGATCATACATATTAATAAAATAGTTTTGAGAACCGGCCATACCTTTATCAATCATCGACAAGAAAATTCCAACCTTGCTTTCTTGTTGTCGTCCGTTAGATATGGTTTTACGGGATTTGAATGTGGTCGAAGACTTCCATCTTTGATCTTTCTATGAACGGTTGATTCTAAACCCAAAGGGTTTGCTAAAGATCTAATATTTGTACGACGACGCAAAAGGACAGCTTTGATTTTTTCTAAATCAATTTCAACTCTTTTGCGACCAATCTTTTTCACCATTTTTTAAGATACATCAAGTATAGTACCATTCGGAATAGAATTTTTAGTATGATAACAAATTCGGGAAACTGACCTTCATAATATGAAAAAATGATTTGCAACATCACCCATGACTCGTTGTGGTAGATAAATTCCACCTTGACTCTTTCCGATCAACATCTCTACAATTGCTCTCTTTTGATTAGGAGTAATATTTTTCTTCTTATTCGTGAGATGAACTTGTAGTTGTGGAGTATCTTCATTAGGATTCACATGGCTATTGGTGGGGGAGTTGCAATCTTCTGGAGGATTTTGATTAAGAAATTGATTCAAATCAAAAAGAATTCTTCATTAGGAAATTGATTCAAATCAATATCCATTATTTTTGTTTATAGATTTAATTGTAGAATTTACATATTTATAGACAATCAAAACTGAAATTTGACAACAGTTCAAAAAAATGTCGTTTAGAGCCCAAATTTTTTTTCTTTTTTCTTTTTTGTATTTGTGATTGCCTAAAATATTTTCATTTGGAACCAAAATATGTTTGAAAATTTTCATTTGGAGCACAAAATTTTATTGTTGGTATATGTGATTGCGAAAAAAAAATTTCATTTGGAAGATTAATATGTTTAAAAAAATTTATTTGGAGCTACAAATTTTTTTTATCAAATCTTTCTCATAGAGTATGTAGCAGTATAAAAATTTTAAATTGAAAGCCAAAAAGAAAATCCGCCAAATTTTGTGTTGGTATATGTAGTTGCCTAAAATGTTGTGTACTACACTTAATTCCAAAACTTAATGAAGTGGAGTATTAAATCAAGGGCAAAACTGGAAATGTTTGTAAAAAATCATCACTTTTGCATCGTTAATTATGGTTTCTTAATCCATGTGTAAACATAAAAAACGCCTATAAAAGTTGGACAGAGGGAGTAAATAGTGAACAATATGATCCAAAGACTCTCAAGATTATGCAAAAACAATGCAAGAAGAAGAAATAAACAAAAAAAGAATTGTTAATTTATTTATTTATTTTTATGTTTTTGAGAAATTTTTGAGATGAATGCAAAACAAGAAAATAAACATGTATGCATGAATTTCTGAGAAAATTAAGTATGGTCAAAGGAGGTTGAATCTCCCTTACTCACTTTCTCTGCATGTCAAGGTCTCAAGCATGGGGAATTCAAAGAGGTTTAGATGGTCAATAATATGAATGGACATGAGAAGAAACATACGCCTTACTACCCTCAACATTTCCCATACTTCTCACATGTGCCATAGTAGTTTGAAACTAAATCAACACACATATGAATAGAAAGCACAATAGCACCACATATGCCAAGACAAAGATATCATAGAATCATATCTATTCAATCCATAAATAGAACTCCCCTTATACTGATTTTTTGGTTATTCTCCCAAACTATCCTTCTTCATTTTCTTAAAACTTACCAAATTTTATTAAAAAGAAAGGGTATATAGGTAATAGGATAACTTGCAAAGACTTTTTCTTTCCTCACATGAGTTTTAGCCTTTTAGGTTCAAATTTCAAACCTTTAACATCGTGGATGCATATATGGTCTACTAATTAGGCATCTGTCTTTTGTGGGCAACACGTGTTGTATGAGATATATGGACTTTTGAGTTTTGAGAAGAGCTTTTCGACTCTATTCCGAACAATCCAACTACTTCTCCATCTCATTTCCTTATTGAAGAATGAAGATGTCACATCCTTTTAGTTGCACTATCTCTCAACACACAATCGAACCAGAGGAAAAAGCTTAGACTTTATATCCATCTTCGATAAAATTAAGCTTTGAGCCTTTGAATCTAGGTTGATTTTTTTCCCCCCTAATTCCTCTTATTTTCTCGATCACTCTTAAGGAACCATACTTAAATCATATTTTTTCCTCACAAAGGACTTATATTATTACTGACAGAGGATAGCTTTGGCGTATTTGATTGTCGCTCTAATAGAGACTTCAATCACAAAAAGCAGACCTACCATACTAGGCTTAGGACAGTTTTCCATATTCAGTGCACATCATTGGCAATGGTGAGTATTGAGTAACATAAACCGAGAAAAAATGATATATTTCTGCCATATATTGTAATTTTAATGATTTATTTGTATTTTAGGCTTGGAGGGTTCATCGTATTTCTCATTTATATTATCACAATATTTTCTTTATATGTCCCTGACTGGAGTTTTGGGTTGCTTGAACGTCATGGAACTGAAAGATATATTGTACGTACTTCTATCCTTGCTATGACATTTACTCCGAATAATCATGGTTTCTGCCACATCTAGGTCCATAATTGCGTGAGCGTTCATTCTTATTGCAGGCAATTTGGAATATCATAGCAAAAACCATGATTCACTTTGGATTTATTCAGCTACCAACACAGAAATTCACTAGAACATGTCTTTCTTAAGGTAATAGAAATTTGGAATTTTAAATTGTACTTCTATAGGTGAATGATATTCATATTTAAGTGTGGCTAGCTAGGGATGAGTCTCGGCATGTACTGTCTCCTTATATTGGAATAAAGAAAACAGAGATAGTGGTGACCGCAAGAACTACCTAGGATGGAAGTTGGAGTTAAAACATGTAAAGAATAGAGCATGGAGAATGCGATAGTCTCTGGATTCACTAAAAGCAATTCACATAATAGTAGTAAAGGAGGTAGTAGTGGCAAACTTGCAGACTATTGAGAGGCAACTTCCAAGTGCTAAAATCTACTCATATGCAAACCTTATTAGGGAAGCAATATATTTAGCTGCCAAGTGTTGAAATTCACTCATGTGCAATAAGGCTAACAGGGAAACAAATTATTTATCTGCTCTCTGCATATAAGCAGTGTAAGATCAAATAGGATGTATCTATGTAACAAGACATTATTTTGGGGGAAAAATGGTATTTCTTCGATATTAGCTAAATACTTCTAAAATATATTTTATCATTATTTTTTGTTTTATTTTGTATTTTCATTGCTACATTGTTAAATCTCGATTTAATAATTTGACAATCCACTAGTATGCAAAAACACAATAGAACTTAAACCCATAGCTAACATTAAAGTATCATTATCATAAATACTAGCATCTATAAGATAAGAAGCAAGAGAACAAGATTCATCACTATCACAATTATCAATTATGGTGGTACTATTTCCTTTAGCAAGATCACCATGTTGTTCCACAAACTCATGTGGTCAAGTTAAGGTATGTCTAACCATGAGCTCGTGAGGAGCATACCCAATACTTGAACTACTCCAAGGATGATGCATGTCTTCATGTATGGAGGTTACCGCGAAACAACCATCAATATCCCTCACGCAATTTAGATAAGATATGTGATTCAATACAATCTCACATCTTTCTTTCATCACAAAATTGGCCAATACTAAAGAGATTAATTTTTAAACCTTCTGTAAATGTAGTTTAAATTGAGGTTCGAGGAAGATGATCGAAAACTAGAGAAAAATGAATTTGTGGTGGAGAAGTGGCTGAGCTATCTGTAGAAGATAGTTGCCTACGAATCTGAGAGTTACCAAGTCCCAGAATCTAACCTATGTAATTCATATTTATAGGTGATTTAGGACAACAGTTAGCTCATTAATTGTCCAACGTTGGGATCAATTAATGAGCAGACATTACGAATCATGTTTAAAAGATTTTGTTACTGAAAGAGAATAAACGTGTGAAAATATAGTGAGGTCGAGTAAAATAAACCCCAGCTCGGATGAGCTCTAGTAAAAAAAGGTTCACATCGAGTGACATAATTAGGATCCATGTCGGATCATGATTGAAATTGGTGAGCTCATGGTGAAGTCGAGTAAAAAGGCATTCACCCTATTCCATGTCGATGTTTTAGATGAATAAATCTTTTACGAAGTGGTCGCTAGGTGAGCTCGAAGGAGCTCGAATATATGGTACCATAGCCCCTTTTCATCCAGGTTGAAGTGGGTGAAGTGGAGTGTAATGTAATTGAAGGCACTTCGAGTAGGATGAAAATAGGAATTTATGAAGAATTTTGCATTTGATCTCTCGTTGTCTCTATGGTGGTCGTTGTTGTGGACCTTTGATGACGTGTCTATACTCTTTCCTTTGCTTGCTTGTTAAACTATTGGTTGTTGTGCGTAATGATGTTGATTTGAAAATATGTCATTGTGTGCAGCATTTAACATGTTGCGATTTTTTAGGCAAGGTTAATAATGGTGGTTTTAGTAACTGTGATGGAGTGGGATACGTGGATGCCATATGAAAAAGTTTAATTTGAAATTAAAACCACACGAAGGTGGGAAACTGAAAAGTTCAATCTTCTTTGTCTTTGGTTTCGATCGTCGTTGATGTTGGTATAGATCAATGGTTAAGATTTTGTGGTAGGTTTTATATAAAACTTAATTATCAGTTGGGATAGCCAAAGGTTTTATTGTTTTGCTTATAGAGATTTTCTACAACCATTTTGACAAGGTACTTTTCTGTATTTTTTCTTTTTTCTTCTCTGTTTCTTTTCGAATTTGTTGTTATCTTTTTACTTTGTTCTCTGCTCTGGTGCAATTCCTGTTGTTGTGTTGATATTGTAGTTTGAATTTCGTTTTTCTTTGTTTCTTTCTTCCTGTTACGAAGTATTCTGCATAAGATAGCATTTCTCTTATCTGTTCTTGAATTTCCACCATTGTTGTGGTTTGAATGCTTCAAGTGGTTGTTTGAATCTTCATTGTTCTTCATTTTCCGCTTGCACTTGTAGTTAAGATCAAGTAATTGACCTTTTAGATCTTTGTAGTTGTGTAGTGAACCAGTTTGTGAACTTCCTTTGTTTTATGTACTTAGAGAATATACATAATGAGTGATATAGAAAATGAGTGTCAAAGAAAATGGAGAAGAAAGGGAGGTCGATGATGAGGTCGAGGTGAGTTTTGCCTTGACTCGTCGTGAGAGGGATGAGGCCGAAGTGAAAAGTAGTTTGACTATGACTGTTGCACAAGCTCGTGTAGCTTTTCAGCATATAAGGGGTCAGTATGATATTAGAATAACTGACCTCGAGATATTTCGAGTTAGTAATAGACTTTATGTCTTAGTGGGTGATCAGACTTCGACCTTGATATGTGAGGGTCAATTGAACACATGCATGCGACTTCCATTCAGTAAGTTCGTATGTAATGTCTTGAACCACTATGATAAAACCCCTAGCTATATAGATGCTCAGTAGCTTTTGGACGTCGATGCTTATATTTGAAGAGTTGAACAAATTGCATAAGTTTGTTACTAAGTTAACCTCCAGTTGCTTTGGTTTTTTAAAAAGATAAGTATTTTGAAAAAGAGGTTATTAACGATTGCCCCCAGTTTCACAAATCAAAGTCATACTTCCCCCTTGTTTTTAAAAAGTTTCACAACACCCCCAATTTTTTTTTAATTATTATAATACCAAAATTGCCTTGATGAGACTTCATCATATTCTTCCTTAACCTTGGTATTCTTCTTCGTCCTTCTTCTTTCTTTTTCCTCCTTTTATCTTTCTTCTATCTTTCTGTATTCAGATTTTTTTTAGCACAAGGATCTTTAACAAACCCTAGACTCAACAACTCAAATACACTGAAATTAACAAATTGTTGATAGGGTTTCATTTGGCATTCTTCAATCATGAATTTTTTTATTTTTTTAATTTTTAATAAAAATAAATTTTATTGATAAAAGAAGAATTTTTTTTATTTTTATTGGCAAGCCTATTTTTTAACGAGATCAGTAACTCAAAGATGCACTCCCTGGGATTGAACACCAGACCTCTCGTATCATCGCCCAGATAAAAGAAGAATTACACAAAGTTAGAGGACAAGCGCGCTACAAACTGCGCTGCAAGCCCTTTTTTAATAGCAAAACCAATCCTACGAAATACATATTTATTGTAACACGCCGTCATCACATTGTTATTCATCACCTTCTATACCCTCCTGAGAAGTTCAACTACTTCTGGTGCTAGAAACCCAAAAGTGTCAAAAGCAAAAGGAATGAAACAATGCCAGTTGGCTGCACATGCTCCCTCGTGTTTCGGTACCTTAGCTGCAGCTGCATTAATGGCTGCCTGACCCACTTCGAAATTTTTATTACCAAACCCCACCATCGGAGATGCTCCTGTGATGTCAACACATGAATGTTTCCCTTCTAACCAACTGTATATCAAAACATCAGCTGGGCGTAGTGTTGATCTGCTTTCTGACGGGTCTGTAAGAAAATTGTCCGGAGCCTCTTTCTTTTCCTGTATTCCTGCTCGCCATACCACATCATACAGTATATCAGGGTAATACTTACAGTGTACAACATGGTCCCCAAAAGCGTCCAATTGACTTTTCTTATATACAGGACATAAATCCCCATATGTAAATAACGGGATCATGAGACGGTACCGGAGAATGGCACGATACTCCACTGTGGCCATGCGTTGTCTCAACCCTTCCATAGGAATGGCAATAAGGAAGTCTTTGGCATGTTCGGTCTGTAAGCATTCTATCGCAGCCCTCTGACAAGCAGACAAATCAAAATCCCTATCAATACCAGTAGCAATCTTCTTGTAGTAAGCTTCCGCCAATATGTGTTGGGGTTTAGGGGGGGGGGGGGGGGGGGCGGTAACCCTTGAGGCTAGAATACTGAGGTCGAAATCAAGGAGAGAAAGTTGTAGCTCAACAACTGCACTATCAAAAGCACCATCCATGTGTGCAGTACCACACCCTCGGAGTATGTGGTCCTGGAGCTCTTGAGTTTGACATCGAGAGGATGCGAAGGCAAACTTATTGACATATGTGGCACAATAAATGCCTAACCCACCAAGGCGTAACAACATTGTTGTTATGCGCCACTGAAGGTCACCAAAACCCAGACCATTAGAAACTACGATACCCTGAATGGTTGCCCGAAAGAAGCGATCAATATACTCTGCTGCTTCCTGAACAAAAGTTGGTTGACAAGTACGAAGAGCGAGGATAAGTTTAGGTAATCCTATGCATGCTCGTAGTAGTGCCAACTCACATTGTGGGTCTTTTAATTTTGCTAGTATGCTCATTAGCTTCGCTGTTTTCTCAACTCGTTGTCGAACAAGACCCGCAATGAATGATGCATCAACACTAACCGCCCCTCCAAGTAACTTGACTCCACGTTGAGGTCATGATATACCTGGTGGAAACACACCAGTAGAGCGACGAGGATCAACTGATGGCCAAAATACCTCTGTCTTATTCACATTAAGAATGAGCCCAATGATAGTCCAACTGCCTAAATGATATGTATGGTTGCGGCCACCTGATCAGTGTCACCAATCAAGGTCCCATCATCCAAATACCACGCCTGCAACTTCAAGTGACACTCAGATTGGATGGACAGTACTAGTGGATGCAAGACTAAGGCCAGAAGAAGAGGTCCTAAAGGATTCCCCTGTTGAATCCCGGATGCTGACCAAATATAGGTAGACCCCAAATATAATCTCACAGACTGACTATATAATTATTCAACCCATGGTGCAATACTGGGACAATGAATGCATGTCGTGTCTCTGAAGTGTCTAGTGTTACCCCTTAAGATGCCAACACTTTAACCGCAACTGCGAAATGTCCATCTGCAACCTTTTGCAAACAACGTCTTACATTTTAGTTGCGAGATGGTTGGGCTAGTTATGTAGAATGAGAACCCTGTACCAACTCTAAGAGACGAAAGATACCACCAGGCTCATTCCAAACTGCTAAGGCATGCATAATTTGTTTCTATTGTAGAGTCTTCCGAGTGCCAGACCGTCGCTCGACGCGATTCTTCGGTTCAAACACTTGCAAGGTGTAACAAGGAAGCAGAAGAAGTCGAACCCATGCTGCTACAAACCCCACGTCTATTGTGATATCATACAATACCCCTTTCAGTACACACGAGAATGCTAAACGACATGGTCGTGGTATGCTCTTCATTGTGCGAAAGGGTGTGCGAAAAATAGAATCCAATAGTACCTCATCCAGGGACCAAGGGGCACGATGGCTAGAATCGACAGTAGAAGCTCCAAGTTGTGTGGGTGTTGACTCAGGTAACGCTAATGGAATGGGTATATCTAGGATCACACTCTCAGGCTCTCCATTTTTTATTTTCTTTTTAAACAATCTATGGGGTTTCATGAAATTATCGAACTTTTTTTCTCTTATGGATAGATCATTTGTCAATGGTGTGATGTTGATGGTCGTAAGGCTGGTGCTTGTGGTTGAGTTTATACCCCTTGTAAGCAACTATAGTGTAATGGAAGAAGATGGTGAAATCTTTCTCACCACGACAATTATGGTATTATGGTATTATTGGAAAAAGAAGTGAAACGGGGGAGTATGACTTTGATTTGTAAAACTAGGGGCAATAGCTAATAACCCCTTTTGAAAAATTATAAATTTAAAGCCCGGCTTACCCATGAAAAAAGCTCAGCTTTATTGTAGAAAAACAGAATATTTTTGCTGTGAAGGTGCTGCAGTGTTTCTGGGCTAGGTTCGGCTTGGGTGGACTGGGTATGCGCAGGTAGTCCACAGAATGAGGCTTTTATGGGCTGGATTGGCTCCGCTCGAATGCAGGAAGCCAGATTTACGAGGGAAGAGAAGGGAGGGAAAAAAAGATGAGAGAAAATGATGGTTAGGTGTCAACCGCAATTCCCGTTTAAATTCAGTTGCTTGACAAACGGGTTTCGGTTGGGAAATCAGGGTGTGACTTGTGAGTTTGAGAGAGAAAAAAAAAGTCAAATTCACGCATTCTCACTTATTCTTTTTCATTTACGATTTTATATTTTCTTGCTTTTAATCTATGTTTTGAACCCTAATTTTTCTCAATTGGTGAGATATTGTTTTATCTGATTGTCTTGATTTGATCTCATTTCCATTTCTTCCGCCATTGTGAATTTGATTGATTGATGCAAAATGCAAAATGCAAAATGCATGCAGGTTTGTTGAGATCTTAGATGAGTGTGATTGATGTTCGTGATGTGATTCAAAATAAGGGAATGGGTTCTCGCAATGCAGAGATAAATCAGGTACAAATTATGGTAAATAGATGTGATTTAAGAGAAATAATTGAATTTTTTTTTCGTTTTATTAATTTCTTTGGTTTTGTAGGGAGATGGTGGTTCTTCCTCTGCTCCTCCTCCTGCTCCCTCACTTGACCAGCCACGTTCTCGAGCTGGGAATACGGTATAAATATGTCTTACTTATTGATCTTAGGATTAATTAGGTAGCACCTTTTTTTTTTTGCCAATTCCTTGTTTATTATAGGTTGAAAATCTGGAAAAAAAAAAAAAAGAAAATTTCACAAAATAAATATAGTATTTCATTGAACACAAAAATCGTGGTTTGAAATCATTTAACCATATCTCTGAGGTTTCATTAAGGCCGAGCCCTGCTACTTATACCCCCTTTCTGGAATTTGAATTTTCCAATATTAGGGAAATCAAACATTAACATACTAGAAAACTGATTTTTCGAACTCGTTTTTTGGTTGGTTTATAACATTGCTTTGATATAAGATTATCATTTTCTTTAGTTGAGAAGAATAATCTTCTCTTCATTTGAATTCGTCTATATGTGAATTTTGTGGAAATTTTATAGCTACTTATTATAGTGTAATGACAATGTAGGTAAACTAAGAGCTGGTATAATAGGATTATTATGCTTACTAATTTTTGATATAAGAGTTGTATTAACATCATCATCCATATCTCTATTCATCTTTCTAAAACCGTGATGCACTTTTGATAACATGGACAAACATAATATATCCATTTATAAACATCTTTTAAGTTTAGATAAGCTGATAAGGTGCCTTAAGAGTTCCTCATGCTTCTCACCACTTCCACCACTTGTTCCACAAACTACCCAACACATCTAGTTGTCAAACATTTCTGTTTGCTAGAAGAAGACCCTCACAAGATGAATGACTGGAGAAGAACTAGATTGGTGATGAAGTGATGAACAATTCATATGACACCTTGATCAAGCAATAACCCATTTTTTGTTATGTACGTCTTCATGCTAGCCTACTTCTAATCATAGTTAATGTCATGTGCAGTAACTCTATTACGGCCATGTGTTTCACGTAGGATACTTGAACCCTTTTTTTCTGTAATCAAAGTGTTAAATTATTTTCAAGATAAAAGCTACTACGGTTTGAAATGATGACTTTGCAGGTTTTCAAAAGTGGACCGCTTCTCATATCTTCTAAAGGTGCATTTAGCTTCCTATTATATTAATAATTTCTTTACATTGAATAGTCATTTGTATCGCAAATTTATTATTGTTATAATGTTACAAATCTTATTCCTGCAGTTTCCCAATTTATAACAGAAATGCCATTATAAACAACAATTTATTAAAAGCCAACTGAAGAAATTTCGATAACTTGCGACTCAAATTTTCTACATGAATGCCATCTGATTTTTTTATTTTTACTTGGACCAAAGAAAACTAATCCTTGATTAGGAGGGCAAAAGAGCATATACATGCTACCGATTAAATAGTGGGTAAAAGAGTTGGATCTATTCAGTAAAGTGCAAAAACATACCTTGTACATGAACGAGTCAAATCAATAAGAACAAGCTTTGTGGCTACTTGCCAGATTTTCCCTATATGGCAATACACAAATCAATAAGGAAGGCCTCTTAAACGCTGGAGGATATAATGAAAATTTTCCCTAACAACCTTCTTTTTTGCTAACAGTTTGAATTTCCAAAAAGGAATAAACTCTCCTTTCTCATGGTTGCCATTGTAACTTTTATTAGAGATATAAATTTGTCGTTCAAAGATAATAAAACATATGCATACATAGAAGTGGACTATAACTGTCTTTTAATAAAAGATTTCTTTCAGCAAAAGAAAAGATAGTTGTAGTTTGAAATAAAAAATTATGGGGTACTTCTGAATCTCTAGAATTCCAGTCTTCCAGTACGTACCTCAACACCTTGCGTCAGTAGAGATGGAACATACTCTTCCTCCACATAGCCATAAGTGTAGGTTGGTGAGAGTTTCCTCCTAGCACCTTGTTCCAACTCTCCCTTCTTCCTGTTCACCGTTGCTTCGTTGAATGACCTCGCATCCACCCTGCTATTCCCTAAAGTCACCACTTCTTTTGGAAGAAACCACACGTAAATTACCCCCTTGTTTAACAGCTCTCCTTACAAGCCCACTAACCACTAATATTTGTTGCACTCCATTCCCCCACCATTACTCTTTTTACTAGATCTTTTCAAACCCTGCAAAAGCACGCCACCCTCCGCCTCTATCTCCCTTAACAGCATACACTATAACTTATCTAGAAGTGACCTGGTGGAAAAACTTTATTCTGGCAATAATTACCCCAATAGTTTGCATTCACCATAACCTCAATTGTGGATTAATAATCACTGAACTCTTAGAAATCTATTGTTTACCCCATGAACAAAAAGCTCCTCCACTTTTCTGCTAATCAGCAACCACCCTTCTTGGACACTAAAGTTTTCCATATTAATGTTCCCCTTTTTTGAATGATATATATATCATACTCCTTCCGGCAACCCCACCCTTGCATGCTCAAGATCCATATGTTTTGTTGTGATGCACAATTGCACATAGTAATTGTTCCTCTGGCTGCTCCAGGTCTGTCGTTAAAGCTCATTACCACCACCAACCAAAAGCCACAACAATAGGTTTGTTGGAATGTAGACAACCCAATGCAATTGTTGGAAGGTCGAAAATCACCTTGCATGATCCATCTTCCCTATATGACACAATTATGCTGGTTGGAAGATGAGTGAACTCCGAACTTCATTTGAAAACTGTTAATAAGAATGGAAAAAGACGAGGTTGACACCTGCCTTCTCACCTAGGGCTCTCAATTTGACCCGTGACCCCAACCCACCCGCCCGACTTTTTATGATCCATGATCCAATTAATCCGCCCATTAAAATTATCAAATCCGCCCAACCCGCCCGAATTTTTAAAAACGGGTCAACCCAACCTGCCCAATTATATTATTGGGCGGGTGCGGGTTACATATATTAAACCCGTTAACCGCCCATTAACCCGAAAAATATCCAATAATATTCTGACCCGCTTGCCCACCTGTTAATCCACCCGTTAACCGTCCATTAACCCAAAAAAATACCCAATAATATTCTGATCCGCTTGCCCATATGTTAGTCCATCCATGACCCGCCTAATTATCATTCTTAAAACCCTATTTCTTTGTTATAAAGGCCTAACAAGTTACATCATTAACTCTCCAGTCTCTGTACGAAAACCTTTCTTCTTTCTTCTCTCAATTTTCTCTCCATTTTCCACAACTCAAAGGTTGCAAAAAATTTTGCACTCCAACGATGTGGATCAAGGTGAAAGTTTTGCATTTAAAGCAGCTAGAAAGAAACACCAGTTTTTTTGAATTTTTATTTAGTTTTTTTGACTTTGGAGTTTGAATTATAATTAGTTCCTAAATGAATTTTTTTTGTTATTTTTTTATAAGTAGACAATCAGTTGGATTATTTGTATTTTAAGATATTCTTTATATTAATGGTTTATTCAAAAGTTCATGTTGATATTAATGGTTGAATGCTGATGATAGATAATAATTTTATTTTAATTATACTTATGTAATACAGATGATGGCAATTCCAATTTAATTGAGGTGACAAGTGACAACAAATAAAAACTTGTTTGATTCAACTAAAACGAACTTGTCCCTTGTATAAGATAACCCACAACCCGACTCATTAGTCTAAAATCTAACCCAACCCGTTTACCCAACCCATTATCCAACCCGTTTACCCAACCCATTATCCAACCCGTTAGCCCAATGTTAGGTCTATGGGCGGGTGTGGGTTCCATTCTTGAGGATTTGAACCTGCCCAACCCAACCCGAGGAGCTTCTATTAACCCAACCCAACCCACCCAAATAACCAAAATGGGCGGGTTTAACCCAACCCATTTTAATCTTCAACCCGATGGATTTTGGGTTGGGTTGACCCGACCGCCCAAATTGAGACCCCTATTCTCACCTGTCCTCTCCATCTCTCGTGGAAACCATGTTATATTAAAGATATACTGTGAAGAAATTCTAAATTGATGTGATCATAAGCTAAGAAATTCCAGACTATTAAGATCATAATCTTCCAGGTCTATTATTACCAACCAAATACAAGGTTCCACCTTTGTGCTATTACTTTTCTGAAAAATATGTGGGAACCTCAAATTCTTCATCTTGTTATTTCATAAATAAATTAGCGAAGTGATTGTTCTCGTATTGTGATTATCATTATTTATTATATTTTTATGTTTCTCTTTGAAGACTATGCATGATTCCTTTTTAAAAGTCAAAAACTAATACTTAGCTCATGTGCAGGAATAGGATGGACATCATGGAAGAAAAGGTGGTTTATCTTGACCCGTACATCACTGGTCTTCTTTAGGAGTGATCCAGTAAGCTATCGTCTTTATATTTCTCGGAAATGCTTATACTTTTTTCTATACTTATCATTTCGTTCAATGTAGTTTTATTTTAATTAAGAAAAAATTGATCTTGAGATGTATTTCCACTAATAAAGCTGTAATGTATGTTTATGAATGAAGGTATCCACTTATCATAGTTCTCCTTGTTCTTATTTTTTATTTATTTAATTCTTCCGAAAGATACAATTCAAGACACAAGTATTTTTGTCAATTATAATTTCATGCTGATAAATCTTTGTTGTATAAATAAGAAAAGTATTTAACTGGAGAGTTGGGGAAGAAGGAGGTAAGAGAGGGTATCTGATTTTAAAAGACCTTAGAATAGGACATGACTTGGAGGCTTTTACATAAATTTGCACTTCTGTATAATAAACATGAAATTTATTTTAAATATATACATGCATGTATGTGTGCATGAATGTACGTATATATTAATTGGACTGAGATCTATCAGACTGAAGCACTTGAATTTACTTCATACATTTTACATCTATTTTGGTTGTAAACTATTTTGTAAAAACTGAAAACACATTCTTCCTGCTCATTAATTTGCAAATCTGGGTAATTGAAACTCACAGCTCTAGTGAAATGGTTGACTATGATAATTTAGTTAATTTTGTTTGTTTTTACTTCTATGTTTATGAACATATTGTCTGGTTGCACTGACTGTTGTTTTGGTTTCCAGAGTGTCATTCCTCAAAAGGGGAGTGAGGTGAATTTGACCCTTGGTGGTATTGATCTTAATAATTCAGGCAGGTTGGAATCTTGTCTGTGTTTTCCCTTGGTTCTTATATGCCAATTTATGCTATTGCGTGATAGGAAATATATACCCTAGTCAGATATCAACATATCTTTAGTTGATAATTGCAGTGTGGTTGTCAAAGAAGATAAAAAACTCTTGACTGTGCTGTTTCCCGATGGTCGTGATGGACGGGCGTTTACGCTCAAGGTGCTTACTAGACTTCTAGTGAATTTTTTTTTGCGATACCTCTATATTTCTTTTCACACACACACTAAATTTCATTTATATTTCATTCCAAGTATTCTCTGCATATGCTGACATTCTACGTGTAAAATTATATATCTAATTTGTTTCACAAATAGGTGAATTAGCACAGTATTCGCCGACTTGTTTTTCTTCTGAAGAGTTTTGCTTCTTTTGGACTTCTTTTAAAAAAACCTTTCTGTTCTCTCTTTCTCTCTCTATAAAACCTCTCTTACTGTGCAGTAATTCTGCAACTTTTGAGAGATCAATTTTTTCTTCATTTATTTTCAAACCAAAGATCTATCAAAGCTTTGATACCATGTAGAAAAGCGGGATAACATTATCATTATGCATTGTTATCTCATAAAGGAAGAAGATTATCATATATAGACCAATACTAAAACCCTAATAAGGTAATTACCAAGATACCTTTTTACTCTCAATACTAACAACAATTAACTACAACAAGAGTCACAAACTACATCACTATTTTGATAGTTACAAACTTACAATTATTTCTTTAAATCCCCAGTTTCCCTATTTATAGTTGGAATGTTTTCTGTAACAGGGAATAATCTTTAGAATCCCTGGAAATACTTCTTTCATTAGTTGGATCATCTCCAATGGGGCTTTGAAACCTCCTTTATTTTTCAAATTTGAAAATGTACCACCGAAAACATATTTGCGATGAAACTCTATTTGAACTCTTAAATATAACTTCTACTAAAAACTTCTCTATATTTTCATCCCATTTGGAGCAAGGGTATTGGAGAACAAAATCTTTGTTCCTATCTTAGTAGAAATGAATTTTTTGCTTGCTTAAAAATTACACAGTCAATGTGTGTCTTAACGGTCACTTCTGAATGCTTACATACTTGAGACGCAGGTTTGAGGCTCTCTCCTAACAATCGGCAATTGTTTTTTCTATTGGTTTTAGTTTAGGACTGAATACCCTAGCATTGCATTACCCACTCCCTCCACCTTAACTGTACCATGGAGTGCCCCTTTAAATTTGATTCGTCTATGAAGTTTGAAATGGAGACGGTCTTAGTCTTGTTCTATTTGTTTCTTATCTATTGTATGTCCTTGACCATTCTCAAGGTAATCAAACAATGTGCATTGTTCTCTGACCAAATATATGTAGCTTTCAAGGGAAACTCTGTTCTTCAAATACGCTGTCTAATGAAAATGAAAAGTGAAAATTATTTGAACTATTAATGGAGATGCATGCCCTTAAGAAGCTTAAAGCATTTTAGGTCAAGTGGGGACAAATTTTAAAAGAGATAGGATAGACAGAAAATTACATTTTATAATCCAGTCCAACTGGTATTAGACAAATCGGAGTGCAAAGTCGAGGTTTTTGTTACTCTTATCCAGTTACTATGTTATGCTTATGTGTGTCAGTATGTGTTTGTGTGTGTGTGATGATATACACCCATGGTAATGGTCTCTTTTTTTTTCCTTTTGTTGTGAAGGCTGAAAGTTCAGAAGATCTTCATGACTGGAAGACTGCACTTGAGAATGCCTTGGCACAAGCACCAAGTGCAGCTCTTGCGATGGGACAGAATGGCATCTTCCGTAACGATCCAGCTGATACAGTTGAAGGAGGCTTTGAGAAATGTATGCTCCTCTTGAATGTGTTACTTTCCATGTAATAAATGGCTGCTTCTAGAATGAACATAATGGTATAATCATATACAAATTACGGTAATGCTAGAAACCATCTGATCCTACCAGTTGTGTTGCACATGTAGCACTATGAGATGTAGTGCACCATCGAATCAACAATTGTGATAGATTCATTGGCAAGCAAAAATTCATGTTGTCACTGACCAAACTTGAAATCACAATTTATTTACTGCAATTCAAATTATCTACTGGGTTCATCGTTTTGAACATCGATTTATTTATTATCTATTTTTATTCATTAATGTACTATGGAGTTAATTGTTTGATTGATGTTGTAGGGTCAAATAGGTGCCCTGTGAAGTCTTTAGTTGTTGGTAGGCCGATTTTGCTTGCTTTGGAAGATATCGATGGAACTCCATCTTTCTTGGAAAAAGCACTTACATTCATAGAACAATATGGTAAGATCCTTCTTAAGAACATCCGTGGTACTTTAGATTTGTTATATAGGTCAAGGTTCAAATTGGTGTATATTGCCATCATATTCTGGTTGGGAAACTGGGAAGTATATATTTCTCATGCAATGGTAAACAACCTTATATATGGTCAAACTAGTGAACTACTCTGATAAATTACCACATCAGTTTATAACCATATATCTAGAAATTAAAATTCTTAGGTAATGCTGTGTAGTATATAACTGATTGGAATTAATCAATTAAGCTATATGTAAGTATCTTAGAATAATAGATAAATGTTTTTAAAAGACCATTTTAACAAGTTAACTGGGGAGGAGGAGCAGGATGTGGAAGGGGAGGTTAGTTTGGAATCAAACTGGCAGTTTCACTGGACAACTGAGGAGGAGATGATCTGAAACTAATGACCATGATGGAATGGCCATATCAGGCCGGCGAGGACTGAAACATGTGTCTTCTGATTGTATGGGAGTGGAAAATTGGCACAATGGCGCTGTTATAGGACTTTTTAGTGGGGAGGGGGTTCCTTCAATTGTGGGTGGGGAGTTTAGGATTAGTTCCTACCTAGAACTTGTTCTTTTCCTTCTTGATGTAAGTGCTAATGCTATTTATCAATGAATACCTTTTATTGATAAATAAAAATGAAGAAGAAGAAGTTAACACTCACATTTATTATGTAGAAGGATTGGTCTGTCATTTAATGGCCACTACGTCATAGTAATCCTCTGTTTGCCTTCGATATAGATACAGTTAGGAAAGTGTTTTCTCTTTCATGTCCATTTTTTATGAGAAATAAAAATAAGGACAAAATGAAAGGTGTTGAATTATTATTTTTTAGAGAGAAGAAGGAAAAAGATATATATTTGTATGAGATAGACTACGTATTAATAGCAAAGTTTATATGAACCCTAGACATATTCAAGAATTTGGCCATCTATCACCGGAACATAAAAAGAACTCTGACAAAGGGCATGTTATATTCATTTTAATAGAATAAAGGGAAATATAACAAAATTCACAGAAGTGTTATTTGGTTTCTAATCCGGAAATTTCATAGTCAAGAGGCTCTGGATTGCAGACTTGTAAATTTTATGTGCATTTCTTTCCCTGCGGGATGTATTTTCTTTAATCCTTAATTATCATGTGAGATACATTGACAAAATCAAAGAAGGAAGTCAGAAGTGGTGATCTGCTATATCTATATTGAAGGATGCATTGACCTGAGTAGAGAACAGCGCAACATCATATTATAGCTTTATGATTCAAATTTAAGATTTATTTATTTAAGTTCTAGGAAAGTTTGTACTTTTGAACCACTGACCCTTCAAGGTCTCATTTAACAGGGGTCAAAGTTGAAGGCATCCTTCGGCAATCAGCTGATGTTGATCTTGTAAACCGTCGAGTTCGGGAATATGAAGATGGTTTGTCTGCTTGACTCATTGTGGTTCTCTTTGGGTTTTTTTTTTTTTTTTTGCCTTTTGTTTTGTCAGCATGGAGGGCGAAATAAAAGGAAGTGTGAACAGTGTAGATAGATTTTGACATGTCATTTGCTAGACATTCATCTTCTAAGCTTTGAGTGTTCTATTCAGTTGTGTTGAAGCACAGTTCCTGTTTTAGTCAAGATATAATTTGTTATAATGTTTCTTAGTCAAGTTGAAAACTTACAGGGAGGAATGAGTTCTCATCCGATGAAGATGCACATCTCATTGCTGATTGTGTCAAGGTATTATTTCCCCATTTTCTGCTGAAGATTTGCTTAACATCATGTTTTAGTATTCTTTGTCATATGTGTATCAACTGTTTCAGCATGTCATTCGGGGGCTACCATCATCCCCAGTTCCAGCATCCTGTTGCAATGCACTACTGGAAGCTTGCAGTAAGTTTTTTGTTTCTGGACTTATTTATGGAAATATTCTATACATTATTTATTGCATATACAATTTCGTAAATTGAATTTGGAAATATGGATTTCTCATAATTATGTGTACTTGAAAAGATACTAATAAATGAACCTTCATTTGACAACCATTAAAAAATTATATCTACGGAAAGTAATGTTGACATGGGTACGTGTGTTGGTGTCTGCCACGAGTAGGAAGTGTCTTACACCTTCTTATAAGCACTTGGATTCGGGTATACAGATTTTAATTAATTTTCAACCCATGATTTAGATGGAAAAAAAAATCTCTCTTATACCCACCTTTCTTTTTCTGCATATCATTCTGATTGATTATGCCTAGATCTGGCAGATAGCTGTCTAATCTTCCTTAGAATGGCTTGTGCATCAAAGTGCCTTTCCTCCCTTTTTCCAATAGTCAACGGCGTTTATTACTATTTGTATTTTGGGAATCAGATAAACGTATAGCAGTATATTTTTCAAAAGAATTTATAACTCTCTTCTTTCTTCTCTTCGGTTATGTTGATAGTTTAGATTGATGGGTCAGACACACATTTTGTGTGTCAATGTGTGGACATGGATCCGACTAAACTTTGTTTGATGTGCTAAGCAATGATTTGATGTAAAGCATGAAGGTTAATGAAGTAGATGTGGGGTTGGAGGTTGAAAGAGGTTAACTGGACGAGGGATAGTTCTGTCCTCTGGAATGCTATTTCGTGCTTCCAAGGTCTGCCCTCCTTGTTTTTTCTCATAACTTCAATTCATTCCATCTATAGTTGCGGCTCAAATCATGTGGCTGCTTGGATGGTCATTTAGACTTATCCCTTGTAGCCACTCAATAGGGAATACATCTAAAATTCTGAACTTCCTCATATGCACTTTTTGTTTGACCATTTTGTTTTCAGACAAAATTTGTTGTGTTTGAATTCAAAATAAATTATGTCCCTCCTTCGATTTGATTGATGTGAAACGTTCGTGTAAATTTATTAGTGATAAGGGAGGGACCAATTTCTAGTGGGTTATTGAGTGTAGAAAAATACTGTAGCTATTTATTCATTATTGTTGACTTGCAATATGACACTAGATTATATGTTTGTATTACTGTTCTGATCGTACAAAATGACTACTAGGAGCTGATCGTGGAGGTAGAATTAATGCAATGCGTGCTGCAGTAGCTGATACTTTTCCAGAGCCAAATCGTCGTTTATTACAAAGGTCTGCCTCTTTTTTTGTTTACATATATATACATTTGCATGTGTGCCTTTTCCATTTGCAATTTTGCTTTTGTTTTTTTTTTTTGTTTCTTTGCAAATGTTGGGGTTAGGCAGACCCCTACCAGATTTATTGATTTTAAAAATAGATATTACAATCTAAAGTACACAACACCTTCCGCATACAAGCAAGTTCTCTCGGAATAGGATTACTAGAGATTTCAAAAATATCACTTGGGGTACCATGCTTGGCCAACCAGTCAGCAGCTCTGTTACCTTCTCTGAACACATGCTTGAAGTTAACTTCCTGGAAATTCTGTTTCAGACCCTCTATTTCTGTAATAATACACCTTGATCTCCATTGTATTTGTCATTCGCCATTTATGCAATCAATGACCTGTTTTGAATCAGAACAAACCTGGACATTTCTAAAATTCATTGTTATTGCCAACTCCAGCCCTCTCTTGATAGCTTCCAGATCTGCACAGAGAATGGTTATGCATGATGTACCTCCTGTAAAGGTGTAGTACACATTCCCTTTGTCATCTCTAATAATTCCTCCAATTCGTCCCGCTTCTTCTGTCAAACTACCATCAGTATGCACTGGCACTACACCAGCTGGTGGTCTTTCCCATTGACATTGAATAATAGGCTTATTCAATGGAGCAGCCTTCAGTCCCAGTATGTCCTTCAGCATAAGGTTCTGAGCAGTCTCCTTCATTGGAAGATGTAATCGATAGTACCTGTTCCTGACTGCTTGACATATACTTCCTATGATAATTTTTTAATAGTCCTCTTGCTGTTGAAGATCCTATCATTCCTTTTCCTCCACATAATGTAGGTAATTGCATTAAAGGCCACTTTGTAAACACAACTGACTAGAGAGTCTCCATTTGTGTCTTCAATCATCCACTTCCATTCCTGAATAGCAGTTCCAACTCTTCAGTCACTCCCACATCAATTGAGAATTTCTTTCCATACTTCAGTTGAATACTTGCAGTAGAAAATGTGCCACAGACTTTCCCTATAAGCTGCTCGACTGGTATTTGGTAGAGGAATAATGCTCCACTGCTGGGCTGCACGGTAAAGTATGTCATTTGCATATATTTGGTCCTGTGTTGTTGAGAGGTACGCTGCTCCTAGCACTTGCTGGGTTGTTAGTAGCCCTGCATGTATTTGTATAGTGCTCAAATGAACACAAAACACTTACTGATTCGTTTAGTCTGCCCCATTCAACTAGCTTGTCTTGAGTAGTACTACCCATCATTACCAACCAAGTAATAAAACTGTCTTGGTATGCTGAATTTATTCCAAGGTACATGCACCACTTTTGTTTTGGTCCTCTGTCCCTCAAAGCTGCATATCCTGAGTTGATAGTGAAGTGGCTTCTGGGTTGGATGTCCATATGGCTCTATCTTCTTCCTCTGTTGGTGGATCCACCCCCATGTTTGGTTAGGACTGTGGGCCTAACTGTATGTGCGGCCCGTGACCCAGTTGGGAGAGTGGCAAAGTCCACCTCCGTGTTTGGTTAGGTATGTGCCTACCATATCTGGTATTCCGGTTGATTTGCATTGTGGTAGCCTCCCCCTACAAGTTCGAGCTTGTAGAGAAACTGGTTTACAACATGGTATCAAAGCGGTTCGGTCTTGGGAGGTCACGGGTTCGATTCTTTGCAGCAACATTTTAAAATAAATATGTTGCTGAGGGGGGGTGTTGGTGGATCCACCCCCATGTTTGGTTAGGACTGTGGGCTTAACTGTATGTGCGGCCCGTGACCCAGTTGGGAGATTGACAAAGTCCACCTCCGTGTTTGGTTAGGTATGTGCCTACCAGTTTATCCGGTATTCCGGTTGATATACATTGTGGTAGCCTCCCCCTACAAGTTCGAGCTTGTAGAGAAACTGGTTTACAACATATCCTTGTGTCTTCAAATCTCCATAGTGTTAGGATTTGTTGTTGCAGGTAGTTGCCATCTGTTCCTCACCAAAAGTTTGCTCACCTTGTCTCCTTCTCTGAGTCCTGTGCTTCTCCTCTCTCCTCTAGTGATGTGTTCATTAAGAACACCTTTGTCCATGGATCATGAAAGATGTGTGTTCCCCTGCCATCAGCAATCTGATGCTTTGTATATGGTTTTGCAAGTTAGAGAACAATGGATTGTGAAGTTGGTAGCAGGTAGACCAATCAAAAAATATTCATTATGTATTACACCACATAGCTTCACAAGTCGTTATTTTCTTCATAAACTGCATTTCCGTAGATATTTGTCTCTCTCAGTGACTACATTTTTCAGTTACCATATTCTTTTATGTTATCTTTAGCCATCTAGTGAATTATAATCTGGTAGTATCTAATGGTGTACCAAATAACTCAACCCATATATTGGTAAGCCATCACTTTACAATCATACTTATTGAAAGGGAATAAATCGTATTCACTTTAACATGACATCATAATGGAGGATATATGTTATAGCTGCCTTTTACTTGTAGGTTCTGGATTAGTTGCATTTCCTGTTTTCGTAAGTTTTTAATTTTATCCATTTGTTTATTTTGAGTACAGGATACTTAAAATGATGCAAATTGTGGCCTCTCACAAATCTGAGAACCGGATGAGTTCCTCTGCTGTATCTGCTTGCATGGCACCCTTACTCCTTCGCCCCCTTCTGGAAGGTGATTGTGAACTTGAGAATGATTTTAACATGGGTGGAGATGGTTCTGTTCAACTTTTGCAAGCTGCTGCAGCTGCCAACCATGCCCAAGCTATTGTTATAACTCTACTAGAGGAGTATGACAACATATTTGGAGTACGTTTTATCATTTTCATCTTTTAAAGAAATAAAAGTACTATACATTTTTTTACTTTACTTCTTGCATCAAGTTGATTGCTGATATATCTCTCAGAAGCTTTAATGACCCAATACTAGTAGTTTTTTTTTTTTGCTAATCATCAATTTATTTATGAGCTTAAAAATTTACAAAGGATAGGTTGTCTGCCTCTAACAGATCAGAGATCCACAGTGGAGGGGCAGGTACCCACTCAGTTAGAGTACTATGCAGACTAGGAGCTCTCAAGGCTAAATAGTGCGCAACCTTGTTACATGCCCGATGATTAAAACATATATTTACATACTGAAAAGAACAAAAGGGGGGCTTTGCATCTTCTAGTATTAGCTTTGATCTCCAAGATAAGTTGTTTGCATTGTCCTTCAAAAAATCCACCACTTCTTTGGAATACTAGTAGTTAGACCGTAGACATCCTCCTTTGAGAAGTCTACATCTCATATTTCAATCGATGAGTCACATATATTGTGCAGAAGTTCTATACCGATCTTAGCTTATTGTGTGTTTATTCAAAGGAAGCGATGGATGAATTTTGTTTTCGAGCATCGTGTGTAACAGAGATTTTTGTATTTTGCTTCTAATTAATCTAGTTTGTACTGTAGTCATCTTAACCCATTACTATTTCGATTAAACAAGTTAAGTGTGTATGGTGTTCGTTTTAAATTGTAGCATCACTTCAAGCAAAGTCTACTTAACTAAACTTTGATGTGCCTATTGAACACCCGAGTCATTGACACATTTTTACCACTCAGTTTACTGGCTGCCAGAATACTTTAGTCATTTGTATGTATCATTAGCGCACTTCATGCGCTAAGCCTCTTGTCAATTAATTTTCTGAAAGGTGCTTATCTTTAGTTCATTATATCCTCAACTCAGAGAAAAGAAATCCTGTGATGATTGATTGTGCGTGCAATGTTGGATTGTGAAGACACTACAGTCTATTATCAATCATAATTTTTGGTTTGCGGTCGGCACTCTGAAAAAGGGTTTTTATGCTGAGATTGTTATAGTATTCCATTTTCAGAGGCTGAGTGATATTCATTCTTGTTTTATGTGTGGTTCCGGTCCTATTTATTTATTTATTTCTCTCCCTGGAGGCCACTCGAAATCTCCTGGGTACCCTCTCTTGCTAAAATAGTACAATGTGCCGAACCTACATTAAATTAAAATCTTTCCTGTCATTTGTTTCTTCTCAGATACACAATATTCCTTTCAAAACACCATAAATTTATTTCATATTAGCTTGCTGGTTATCTCTTTACCCTACGAACTCACAACTAGGGCCTAGGCTCTCATGTAGACTGCAGCAGAGTGATAAATAGCATTTGAATAATAACTATGTCATGGTTTGAAGCTAGCACAGATGTAGCTTTCTCTTTGATGAATATCATCACAGACAATAAGCTGTGAATCCATATAGTTGTTGTTTAATAGTATTATCTAAACTGCTATATGAGCTCTTTGATTTGGATGGTTCTATTTTACATGCACAACCTTTATATATGCCTTACTCTGTAACTCATGAAAGCATTTGCAGGAGTTTCCCCTACAGGATGGATCTGTTTCTCCTGAACTATACACTGACTCAGAAGAGAGTGGAAGTGAGGGTGACGAACCAACTGATGATGATGAGAACCTCGAAGACGATGATGAAAACCTTGATGATGATGAAGACAGTGTTGTTCGACATAATCTTGCTACCGATTCAGAAGACGAAGGTGCATCAAGTGGAACCATCAGTGGGAGCTCTTACACCGGTGATGACCAATATGACAATAAGGCCCGTATCCATACTTCTTAACATGCATGTCTACCCCCTTTAACATTAAGCTGCATTAAAATGTTAGATTTTGGATATTCTATGGAAGCATTAGTTAAATTATTTAAATTGTCTGCTTACATATACATATCAAGGCATGTAGTGTGGTTCATGTGATTCTGTTCATTTTATGTGTGATATGAATGTTTTTGGCTCAGCACTTAAATAGAAATGTCACTGTAGGTGAAGATTTTTTTTTTTATTCTTTTTATAACTTGATCACTTTTTTTTCTTCAACCAAAGCAAATTTTAATAATAAAAATTCGAGGAATTATACAAAGTTAGAGGACAAGCGCATTACAAACTGCGCTGCAAGCCCTTTTTGAATAACAAAACCAATCCTACAGAATACATATTCATTGAAACCCGTTGTCATCACATTGCTATTCATCACTTTTTTTTTCTTTTTTTTTTGTTGATCTATGTTTTCAATTGAAGAATTGTATAATTCCTTTCAATTTCGAAAAGTTTAGTGTTTCTGGAATACTATTTCTATATCCGGTGTTTTCACACACATGGAAACAAATTACTTTTTATACTTTGTGTGATGAGAAATATTTAATACCAAACGAATACAAAGTAGCTGATAATCAATACCCAACTAATTTACCAAAGTGGTAATTATGTATTATTATAGATCTAGAAACAGTTTCAGTGCTGTTGTCTCTAACAGTTTTTAATCAACTGCTAAAAAATGCAGGGTTCTGAAGATTCTGGATCTGAATTTGGGTCAGCTGAAGGAGGTGAAGTTGAAGCTACTCAGATGACATCAAGCGGCACTCAAACTTCTTTGTCTCAGAATGACAGTATCCAGAATAATAACAATTTGCAGAATAAATGTAATATTCATCCAGAAATGGCTACTAGTGAGTGTCAAGAATCTCTAGAGGATGACCCTCCTTCAACAAGTCCGATGCTTGAGGAAATTGATCAGAGTCATTCCTCATTCAGTACGAAGTCTACAGACAAAATTAACGAGGCCATGCCTGTTGCCAGACGCCCAACTGTTTGGGGGAGAACCTCTGTGAGTATATCACTTTTTTTTTGTGTGTGGATGAGTCACTCAGAAGTTCTACATATTATCTTAAAGTGATCTGAAATTTCTACATACTTGACTCCCAGGCCAGAAAGAATTTATCAATGGAATCTGTTGAGTATGGCAATGAAGATGAGTAAGTGATGTAGCATTCTGTGTCGAAGTCATATTTTAGCTATCTCATTTTCGCATTCTCTGTGTTATTCAAAATATGAGGTTCCTGTTTAGTACATCTAGTTATTTCTGCAGTGGCCCTTGAATGAATGCATTTGAAAAAGTTAAATCATATATTTTGATCTTTGAGAAGAAAAGAAAACGAGAAAGAGGTGCAGAATATGTGTGTGTGTGTGTGTGTGTGTGTGTGAGGCCCTCTCTCCACTTATATATAAAAATATAGCAATGTTACGTAGCCACAGAAATCTCGGGTCGTGAGTGGCCTCCAGCCTTTTGGCCACCCGGGAGTATTGGCAATGGCCACCTTCAAACTTTAAAAAAGGGATATTTTTTGTTTGGTCCTTCTAGAAGATTGGTTATTTAGTGTTTGTTTGGTATTGAGGTTTTTTGTTTATTACTGTTTGGTCCTAATAATCTACTGTGTATACTTAAGTCAAAGACTTCCATTTTTTCTTTACATTCCGAACTTGCCCTTCCGCGTGCGAAACATTGCTTAATTTGAGGAACATAAAAGCAAAAAAGTAACACGTGTCAACATGTTATACTTGAACTCCGTTTTGTTGTTCATCAGGTTTGATCACTAACAATTCATAATTCCTTTAAAAAACTTAGAAATGTTGAGGTCACATCATTACAACAAGAAGCTGTCTCATCTCACCATCTTCGGTTTTTTTTCCTTCTTTTCATATACATCTCACCATCGTTGCGAGTTTGTGGCATTGAGTTTTCAAAAATTACCTTCAGCAGCTTTAGGCAGCATTGGCACGAGCCCTAGCTTCACAGATTGAACATTATCTAAACTCCAAACACCAAATAATTAGTTGTAGAGAGAAAGGTAGAAGAAGTAGTTTCCATACTTAACCTAGATCGAGTAAAGTCTTGCAATAATTTCAATATTTAGTGTCATTTATAATGAAAATTGGGGAATGGGAAAGAATGATTGCTTCAACTTGCCTCCTCTCTCTGGTTATGTAGTTGGCAAGAGAAATAAAAGAGAGAGAAAAAAAAAAGGGGGAAAGCAAAGTGCTTCCCATAAGTGCGTTACTTCAGCTTCTGTCTTGTTTGCCTCCTCAGCTTTTTCAGTTTGTTTCGAGACACAAAAAGAAATATTAGTGTACGGCCCACCCTTCCTATAGGTCTTCTTTCATTTACCCTGTAAAATGTAAACAGTGTTAAGTAATAGCATTTTAGATATTTTAAAAATATGGTTGTGTTCACCTTAGTCAACTGAGTTGACTGACGGTCAGGACGAAAATAGGACCATTTTCTAATAAATGATAAACTCTATAGTCTATTCCAAACACTAATTGTGTTTTTCTATAGTGACCAAATGCAATACCCCTAAGAAAAAAACTATAATAGAGAATAATAACTTCACTAGATGTGGGATTTGTTGTGGACTTGTGGTTATTGTTATCATATGACATGTTTTATTCTTTCTTATGATGCAAAGGATTTCACATATACAGGGTTGAGATTCAGAAGCTTGAGCTCAATAAAATTGACTTGCAAAAAAAAATTGTGAAAGAGGTAGATTCGTCAGATATATCTCTCTTTAGGGTACTACATCCGAAGTAAATTATGTACTGACACCAATATTTACTTTCATTTAGGTGAAGGAAAACAAAGCTCTACATGCAAATTTGGAAAACCGAAAGAAGGCGTTGCAGGAGCGCCGTTTAGCCCTTGAGCAAGATGTATGTGCCAGAGTAGTAAATTTTTACGGTTCTTGTCTGTTCATGGTTTTATAGTATCTTGAGTATGCAAATATGCTGCTTTTGGTCTAATTGAATTGTTGATGCATAATATAAAGGTCACACAGTCAATAACGTATTTATACATGCACACCTTCACAGAGACACATATACCTATGTGGCTATATATATGCTGGATTGTTTAAAAGGGTCTTTTTTTACTACTTAGTTATTACTCACATGTTTTTTACAACTTTTCTTTGCTAAGTGTCCACTAATCAGTCTGGATTGTGGACCACTAACTAGCAAGGACATTAGCTTTTATCATAGTATTAACATTTATAGTGTGTACTTTGTTGTTGTGTACTCTTGTCTTTTGAAGTAGTCAAATTACTAGCTCTTGACTTGTGAATAAATTAGAATTGAGATGAAACCTTATATATGTTATGTTTTTATAGTTGTAAGGAGATTAGTATCTCATTAGAAAACCAGATTCAAGGAGTGAGTTTTATAGGTCCTAGAATTCCTCCTTTTACAGTCCGGTTTTCTCTGGTGCTTTGCTTATTATCTACTTCTTTTACTTCATTGCTGAAAATGTATTCTGATACTCTTTTGTACTTGTTGCAGCAACTAGACTGCATTATAAGGTCTGTGAAACTTTTATATATCAGCAATAGACTTTTATATATCAGCAATAGATTAGGGGGAGTGTCATTTTGGCATGGAGCTAAGGATGACACAAGCCCGAAGGCCCTTAAACAAAGAGTAAATTATGGAGGGACCACTCTAACTATAGATTGCTAAAGATTTGCCTTCTTTTGCAGCCCAAACAAGCAGGGCCTATGTAGAAAAATCATGTTTAGCGCAGAAAGTGTACTTCAAGGAAGATGACTATCTAGTTTCCTTAGATACTTATGATTAGTTGGAGTCTAGATGTATGTTAACCATTATGGGCGATCGATAGATTTGTTCTTGCTATTTTCTTTTTCTTGTATCTATGTGTTTCGCTTGAAGTGTAGGCTGCTTGAACCTACTTCCCCTTATTCTCATGGGAGTCTATTCTTTTACGAACTTGATGTAGCTTTTGGTTTTTTTAGCTTAGTTGCTTTGTATCTCATCCCTCGGTGCACCTTGTATTGAATCTTATACTATTAACATATTATGCTAGTTTACCTCTCTGTCAAAAAAAAAAATAGGCATTGTTCCTTTGAGCTACTGCTAATTGTGAGAACTATTGATATTGGGAACAGGTTACTGAGCTGCAGGGGCAGTTGCAAAAGGAGAAAGATCTGAGGGCGACCATGGAAGCTCGGTTGAACAAGCCTCTGGGACGTTCGAGTATCTCACCGAATATTGATAATAAGGTTGGTTTGATACAGAAGTTTAATAAAATAATTCAGGTACTCTACAGACTTAAGTTGTATGTGTTAACCACATTTTTTACATATATGCTAAGACAAAGGCAGAGCTCGAAGAAATATCTCAAGCTGAAGAGGATGTTGTAAACCTAAAGAAGAAAGTTGCTGATCTCCATTTACAGCTCAATCAACAAAGTAAAAACAAGTATGGCTCTGTGTGTGCATCATGCGGTCAACCTCAACAAAGAGAGTATCATTCAGAACATCAGTAAGTGTATATTTCCTCTGCCCACTTTTTTCCCCGGAAATTTATGCCTTGCTTTATATTCTTAGGGATTGTCTCTTATCAATTGTTTGTGAGCATAAAACCTACTTGTGTAGATATATCAAGGGGTGTCAATGGACAACTGAAATATGAATATGAACTTCCCTACTTTCTGAACCGGAAGCTATTCAAAATTTGTGATCCAGATTTTTTGTTGTTATATCTGACATACGAATTCTTATGAAATATAAATTCATTTATAACTTCTCGTTCTCATTTTATTTGATCTGAAATATAGCTCACTGTGTCACACTTCTCTCATGTTTGATTTCACATATTAGATGATAACTAAATTGCATTTTAGATTTTATTTAGTCATCTGCAATTAATACAGATTTAAATCTCATACAATAGATGTCTATATGAATGAGTTCAGATTTAAATCTCATACAAATTAATTCAGCTTTCGATTTGGGTTGGAAATCATTATTCACATTTTGTAATCAGTGGTCAAAAGACTTGATCTATTATGTTGCTCTGTTCAAGAAGCTTCATATATACTTTGTACTCTATGGTTAAAAAGACTTCATTCATTCTGTTGCTCAGATTCTTCAAATTAAGATGTCTGACATGTTAATATTTAAGTGTAAATTTTCATTTGATGTCTTGGTCACAGTCACGATCGTATCCTTGTGAATCGGGTGCCACAGGTTAGTTCTTAGGTACCATGTTATGACTCGTTTCAAATAGGTATCATGCTTTAGCAGTTATAATCACTTTTACATTTGATAAAGAAAAGTTCTGTTGCAAAGTAACATGCCTAAACCTGTGATTAGATGAAATAATATCTGATAAATTACTCATACTTACTCAATTTGACTTTGGGATATTATGTTGGACTTAGGAAAAATCAGGAAGAAGATCTTGATACTACAGGTGCTGCATCTCTTCGTGACAGATCAAGAAATAGTGAGGTATATCTTTCACACACATGCACACACACACGTATTTGTATATATATATATACAGTGAGGCTCTCATACGGGCCGTCCGCATGCGGACCTTACAAACTCACGTGCTCTTTTGTTTGACGCAAATCTGTTTCGATCTCCCCTTTCCTCTCCCTTTCTAATAACCTTTGGCTTCTCTCGACTCTCCCCTGAGGCCTGAACACACTTTCTGGTTTCTCTACTAATTGAAGAAAAATAAGAATAAACAACTAAAATCTACCAGAAAAACCAGTTGTTCATCGTAGACCATATTCTTTTCAATTAGTCGTTCAATCTGATTTTTTCAAACAACTTCAGAATATAGTTTTTATTGTTATAGAACCGAAGAGACGAAATTAATCAAGAACAAGAATTCAAGAAATCGTTATGGTTGTTGGAACAAATTTCTGTAAACAACTATTACAAGAACATCAAACACAATTATCCCCATTTGAGAACAAAACTATATCTCTAAAAAGCCTTCAAGATGGTTATATCATCAATTCTTTATTTGCCAGAGTAAACAACTTTGTTTGGAGTCACTGGGTTTAGAGAATTTTATTTTCTCATTTCAAATTGAAAGGAGTGATAATTCAATAATTCCCATCTACTTGTGAATTTCAGAAAGAAAATAAAGGGTATAAATTTCATAGTTACAGATCATGTACATCAGATTCTTGTCTTCTATTAGTTCAAAATCACAATGAGTAAAACACATTGGGGTCATTCATATTTCTATTGCCTAGGAACCTCACTTTTATGTAGTGGTGGAAGATGTGATCACTTGTGTGTTGTGATGCAATTTTGTTAAAGGTGACACATTATATAACTATGATATAGTGAATATTACAAATGTCCAACAAAAGTTCTAAGTTTGGCCACACAATTTTCAATTTTTTCTGGAAAATGTCCTTGCTAAGGTTCTAATTGTGGTTTAATCATGGTTAGAAATATGATTACTGGTAATTATTGTTTTGTCGGGGAAATGGTACATGGCATCATTACATCAAATGTATCCACTAACCAAGCCTGAAAGTGATATATAAACATTTGTCCCTCGTGTAAAAGATCAAGCAAAAATCCTGCTACCATTGGAATTTTAAAGCCAATGGGAACTTCCCAAAAATGTGTTCTCCTAGCCGAAGTTTGAGTCCAAGTTTTAACCCGGGATTGTGATGTTTAGTGCTTAAGCTCGACTGATCATAGTAATATTTGAAGTCTGTACTTAAGCACTAAAACCAATCCAAACTTGCTGTGTTTGTATCTTTTGCTTTTGAGTTTCATCTGGTATTTCCATGTGTGATTAAGGAGCTAAAGTATAAGAAATATAGATTTGTGTTAATTGCTTATATATTGGATATTTCTACCATGGTTGTGATGTACATAATTAAAGGATTTCAATTTTATGTTAGTTGTCGTGTATCTGAATCATTCCTTGTCTACAACAGGATGGCTCGTCTAGAATAGAAGCTGGGCATGTGATAACAGAAGAAACACATTTGTTCCCAAAGAAACAGCTGGCTGAGAAGGATCAGATTGAAGCTAGAACTTCATCAACTTCTAAGAAGTCCAGCACAAAGGTCGAGGTAAGCATTTCCACTAGGTTTTTGTAGCAGTTTATTTTCTTATGTACATGCGTCTTTTGAATTTGAACCCAACATTTCACTATACAGTGAAACCTGTCTAAATGCACGCCCTTGGGACCAAGAAATAATGTGCGTTTACAAAGGGTGTGCATTTACAAAGTAAAGTGAACGATTGTCTAATGCAGATTGTAAAACCCATATTTAACACAATATAATGCTATAATTTGATATTGATTAGAAAGTAAATAAAACATTAAATATATGTAAGTTTAAAAGTAATTTACTTCAATTTCAACCTAAGTTTAGTTTATAATTTCAACTTTTAAGTAAAAAACACATAATTTTAAGGTGTTTTTTTACTAAATGTGCAATTACACAGGGAAAATTATAGGGTTGGGACTGTAAATAAATTGCACATTACACAGCGCGTGGAAATTCCCAAAATACACTGTCCCAACTATGGGACCAACATTTTTTGTGCAATTAAACAGGTTGTGCGTTTATAGAGGGTGCATTTAGACAGGTTTCACTGTAATACCAGAACTAGTGCTAATGATAATGCAAGTACACTGAATCAAATATTTGTGCTCATGCCTAGTACAAGTTTATGGGAATACCAATGATGTGCATAGCATACGAAAATGGCAGTGTTTAGATAGACTAGAAATATAAAAGATGAATGATAATATTGATATATTAGGTTAAACTTACAAAGAAGCTAATTCTCTATATATATAGAGAGATACCACATAGACTTTATATCTAAGCTATGTGGGACTAAACTACACACCTAAAGCCTACAATATCCTTACTTCTAACACTCCCCCTCAAGCTGAACATTCAGACTCTGAATATCAGCTTGAAATACAAAGAAGTTCTCTCACATCCCCCATAAAGTATCTTGTGAACGACACTAGGAAAGATGTCCAATGGCAGGGATGACCAGCTGCGAGAAGAACCGTCTGCAGGGATGCCCAGCTGCAGAGACAATAAAGGAGCAAGGATTACTAGCTGCTCAACCAAGAAAGACGCCAGAGGTAGTGGCGGTGATTGCTATGGGCATGATCTTTTCGGTGGCTAGGGTTTACTTTCCACAAACTTTCTGATTTGTTCTTGAATTAATCGACAAAGATAGGCTACTCCACGACAAAAAGAGACTAATTTAGAGTTACAAGGCCCTTGAAAGGGCTAGACAGGAACGGTAAAGTTGTAGCCGGATGGCGGCGCAGAAGAGGCCCTAGAGAGGGCTAGAAAGAATGACGCATGACATCAACAACGCAATCAAGGCCCTCGAAAAGGCTGGACAAGAGCGGTGCACTACGGCAGCAACGCATACAAAGCCCTCGAAAGGACTGAACAAGCCGCACATGACATCAACAACGCAGACAAAACCCTAGAAAGGGTTGGACAAGAGTGGCACATACCAACAAAGCATTACGCATACCAAAAACAGAAACAGCAAACCTGAACACAAAAAAAGAATAGAAATTTCGGATGAACAGTGGTATGCGAATGGGCCTGTAGCTCGATGGTAGCACCCCTCTCACAAAAGTGGAGAGGTTGTGGGTTCGAAATACGTTAACAGTTGATTGTTGATATAAGTTTTCACACGTAATTTAAAAGGGGTAGGGGTCCCCTCAACCCCGCTTACCAATCAAAAAAAAAAGAACAGTGATTTGTGAATAGTACTCCGGATGAACAGTGATTTGGTGAACCTTGATGAACTAGCCGTGAATAGTACTAGTGAACAGTACTCGGCAAAAAAAAAAGCAGCACAAGGCGCAGAAAAACAGTGGAAACAAAAACACAAATTGAACAAAAAGACTTTGTCGAAGATCCGGCCACCGGCACCTGAGTTAGTGTTGCCGGTGGCCAAAAACCATGACCTAACTTGGTTGTAATACCAACTAGAAATATAAAAGATGAATGATAATATTGATATATTAGGTTAAACTTACATAGAAGCTAATTCTCTATAGAGAGAGATACCACATAGACTTTATATCTAAGCTATGTGGGACTAAACTACACACCTAAAGCCTACCATACCCTTACTTCCAACAGATAGTGCAGAAAAATATTAGGATATTTGCTTGTTTCTTAGATTCTTGTACGTGTAGGTTTCATTGCAAAAATAAGTAGGATATCTGTTTGTTTTACTTTTGATCTATTGTTTGCAATGATGTATGGTTAATTGCAATATGAATGCAGTTGACTTCAACTCAACCCTTGCATCTAGAGCAGGGAACTGCAACCACGTCAACTGCACTGTCAAAGCTTACAACCCGACTCAACTTTTTAAAGGAAAGGAGAACGCAGATTGTAAATGAGCTTCAGAATATTGAAAATAGTAGAGGATCGGACAGTCAATTGCTTGCGGCTCCTCCAAGGATGCACCCCAGATGATACAAGATTGAATAGCTGCTTAATGGGTTGCAGTTAATTTGTCCTGCTATACTAGCATTTTCTCTTGCATTGTATGTAAATTCATATCCTTGTTTTCCTTTTGTTTATAGTTTTTGGTTGCATTGGAAGGTAGTGCAAACAGTAGTGAAAACCGTTGTGAAGAATGGCTAGAAATCATATACTCAGAGAGACAGCTAGAGACTGCCCCAAGATGTACAGGTTGGAATAGAAGTTGTTGCCTCACCTGTAATGATTCTGAATAGTGTGGAATTTGGGAAAAATTGCTGGAAATTGATTTTGTTGATTGAGATGCAATAAATTTGTGTTAGTAGTGAGGTGCATTTTTATCAGATCAAAGAATCCTTTTCTTTTCATTTCATTATTTTTTTTCATTGTAGTGACAGCAAAATAATTACATTGTTCATCAATCTTATTTATCAACAATGATATGATCTGGCACATGAGCCGCCACACGTTATATTGGCTCAGGACTTAATTAAGCATTAGATTTCACCAATACATTCATGGTTTGCTTCAACAACTTTCGCTCAGGCAGGAAAGTAAAACAGGGGAAGTAATGTCAACCGTTAAAAGGCATAATCGGGAAAGTAGAATTAGGGATAATAAGTTTAATAATGGTAAACCATACAAACCTCTATTGCCCATAGGACTTTCAGAAACCTGATATGAATATGAGCTCAATAACATGCAACCAAAGGCCAAAGGAATGTGAGAGTAGAGAGTCGTTCTTGATGAAGTCGGCTATCTATGTAATGTATGGTGTTCCTTCAAAGTGCCTGAGCATTCATAAAGACCATAGGAGAAATGATATCTGGATGAATTGAATTATACACCGAACATAAGATAATGAATTAGAAATATGATTATCCAATTTCCAAACAAACAAAAGATATATTTTAGAATATATTTTGACTTGACAAAAAAAAAGGATTCAGAATAGGAAAAGAGCAAAAATTCTTTCATAGTACTACACAATTTCATCTCCTCTTTTCTACCTTCAACAATGTTCGCCAAAATTTGAACTCCCAGTCCCAACTAGCTTATTAGCCCCCTGAATGATTCTCTCTCATCAGTTCATTACCAAATCCTCCTCCAACTCTTCATTTCCTTTAATGCAATTTTCCACCAACTCACCACCTACTTTAGGTGATTCTAAAGTCCTTTTCTCTTGCTCTTCTTCTTCTTCTTCTTCTTCTTCTTCAACATCAATCAAATTCTTTATTCTATTCTTTTCGGCTTTTTTAACCCTCAAAGCAACCAACAACTCCAATACAGCTTTCTTTTTATTTCTCCTGTTCTTGATCAACACCTCACTTATATCAGCTGGAGTCATCTTTGCTTCATCAACCACTTCTTCCAACTCATTCAACACATTCTTCTCTATATCCCCTTCACCTAATCCCAAATAATTTTTCAATAAAATCTTCAAAGCTGGAAAAGTACAATAACTCATGAAAATATGCATATCCATACGTCCACTTCGAAGCAATGCAGGATCAAGTTTCTCAATGTGGTTTGTCGTAAACACGAATATCCTTTCACTTCCACAACAAGACCATAATCCATCTGTAAAATTTAATAAACCCGAAAGCGTTATTGAATTACCACCATCTTCTCCTCCTGCATTTCTCATTTCTGGCTGCACTGTCTCAAAATGTTTCTTCTTATTTGGTTTGTTTCTATTACTAAGATTAATTGAACAATCAATATCTTCAATCACAATAATCGATTTCGAAGTAGTTTTCATTAAAAGCTTACGAAGTTCAGAATTAGTATTAACTTCAGTTAATTCAAGATCATATATATCATAACCAAGATAATTTGCCATAGCAGCAATCATACTAGATTTCCCAGTACCTGGTGGACCATAAAGAAGATATCCTCTCTTCCATGCTCGACCTGTTGTTTGATAAAAAGCTTGCCCATCTGCAAAATCGCGAAGATCTGCCATTAACTCTGTTTTCTTACTAGGATCCATAGCTAATGTATCAAAAGTACTTGGATGTTTAAATGGAACTGATTCCCATGGATGACCTCGTGAATCAAGCGATCCACCTCTGGAATTAGTATACAACAATCTATCTTGATTCTTTCTTCGAATGTCATTAGCCTTTTCAATAACATAATCAAGATAATATTTGAGAATATAAGCTTTATCTTTCTTCTTGATTTTAAGAGTAAAACCCCTCTTTTCATCAGGAAGAGGTCGCCATGAAAATGTTTGTGATTGCCTTTGTGTAACAACATGTTCCCAATAAGCTGTAATCCCATTAAAGGAATCAACAAGAGAATCATTATTTGCTAAACCATAAGTAAATCCACTTGAATTTAGAGCTCTTGTTAAACTAACTCTGCTTCCTGTGATTGAAGCAGAGGAACTGAGATATAGTTGAACTGCGTTGTAAAGTTCATTAGTGTTCACACCATCAATCTCAGTAATATCAAAGTAACAATAAGAAGAAAACCAATTGAAGATACGATTAGAAATCTTTAGTATTCCAAAACGTAATTCTGGTGGGAAAACAGCATGAACAAGAGTTTGACAGAAAGCAAAAACACCCATTAATGAAGCTAAAGATGTCCAAAACTCTTTCATTTTGATAAAGATGAAGGTTTTGAGTTGTTTGGAGAGATGGGGTTAATTAGCTTTAAATACAAAGAAACAAGAAGAAGAAGAAGAAGAATTGAGAAGGAAAGAGATGGTTTTGGGATAGCTAGTTTTGGAGTTTTGATAGAAAAAGATTGTGTGGGGGTGTTTCTCAATATATAGAAAAAAGTTGCAGAAAGAAACAACAAAAGTGCCAGATGAATGTGCTTAATGTGAGGGTAGCTTTACATTTTGGCTCTCTAGCTACTTCTCTACGGAAAAGAGTTTTGCCGTGAAGAACAAGTAGATATATGAAGAAAATAAAATAGTCTATTTAATATCATATCTATACTTGGACTAATTTTTTCTTCCTAGTTGTGATTACAAATTGGTTTGAAACTACTAAAATCCAAAAAAACTTTAAACATGGAGACGTCTCTGCATGTGAAAAGAAACAGCTAATGAGAATAATAATCAAGGGTAGCCTGCCTCTTTTATTGAAGAAGTAAGTCAGCAATCAATAATCAAATTGAATTTGGGGTTTTGTTCAACTTTCAAGCTGTTCTTTGTTATATTCATTCTAGTCTTCTATTTCTTCTTGCTTTGATTCTGAACAGAAAATCTTTCAAGGATTGGAAATTTGTTAATACTCAGTTTAAAAATGATATATTATAGAGTTTATTATTGTTTTAGTTTACTTCCATAAATAGGTTGAACAGTATATATTTCTGACAGTCTCATCATTGGTGTTAACAAAAAAAATATCCAGTCAAGTTAACCTCAACTTGCAACTTGCAAGAAAATAACACTGCGCAGTCTGCAAAGAACTGCAACCCCATAATTTCTTCTTTCTATACCAAGAGACTGAGAGAGCCCACCCTGGCCTGGAATTAGTGTGTAGCACTAGGCAGTAGGCACTAACACACAACAGAAGCAACCAAGGGTTCTTATAAAAGCAGAATCTAAACAGTAAAGACAGATAAGATAGTCAGAAGATAGTGATATAGCTTCTACTGAAAACTGAAAGAAAATCCTGGGGGGAATCTAGACATCTAGTACTCATTTTCCAATAATACTTATATATGCAGTATTGACAGCAAAGTTGATAGAGATTATTATATGGAGTATTGCCCCAGGTCTTAGCCGTAAACTAAGAGCATCTCTAATGGGTCTCCTCCAACCTAAATTATAGGAATTCCTAAAAAAACCAAACCCTAACGCGTCTGCTAAAATTATAGCAGTCGGCCATCCACGTAGGATGTGGTGGGCCGGTCTACTAAAACTTCGTCCAAAATCGAACTAGAGATAGGATTATAGGAAATGGCAAAAATAACATCTTCCACGCTGGTTGAACCAGCGTGTAACTTTTTTTTTCTTTTTTTTTAATTCCACGCTGGTCAAACCGGAGTGGAACCTTTTTTTTTTTTTTTTTTTAATTCCACGCCAGTTTAACCAGCGTGGAACCCTAAATTTCCAACGGCTACATCCGAATGGCCATATTTTCCGAACGGCTAAATTTCCCCAAATTTCTAAACGGCTAGAAATCACATCTATATATACATGTTCTTCGTTTCAATATCTACTTCATTTCTACTTCTTCATTCTTCATCTTCTTCATTTGTGACACTTTTCTTTATATAATTATGGGAGATGGTTTTGTCAAACACTTTTCGTTGAGCATTGAAAATCCGAAAGATGAAAAACGTGAAGAAATGGAGAAAGAAATCATCGAAGAAGAAAAACCATTAACACCCAAAGAACAAAAGCGTATCGATGATGAATTTAATCGACTTATTGACGAGTATGAAGATGAAATTCATGTGCTTCCCGAAAATTGTAACCATGATTCGTTTGAGTTTGATTATGCATTGGGTAAAATGTTTTGTTCAACTTGTGGTGAAGAGTATGAAAGTTAAAATGTATCGAAGGTTAAAATGTTTTATCTAATTATGTATTGAATTTCGAATTTAATTTGATTAATGTATTACTATTTTGATTAATATATTTTTATTACTATTTTAAACGAATAATAAATAAATCATTAAGAAATAACCATACATTTATCTTCTATGGTGGTTCAACAGAAACAACCCTAATATCAAGCAATAGTATACAGTTAACAAACACTCAAAACAACCCTAATATCAAGCAATATCAAGCACTCAAAACACTCAAGGTGCACTCCCCTGACTACTCTCCCCACTTCGGCCTCGTCCACTTCGGCCCCGTCCACCTCTTCCCCGTCCACCACATCTAGTGTGCCCTTGCAACTCCTACAATCAAATATAAATACAATTAAAACTTAATAACTAAAATTAATAAATTTTAGGGTTTAACTGTAATAGTAATTAATAATTACTTACCAAGGCCTCTAATGTGCTTGTCAGCTCAGCAACCCTAGAAGCACTTATTGCGAGTTCTTCTTCAGCCCTTGTTGTGGCAGTCCTTTGCTCTTGCAACCAACCATAATATCTCCCAGAAGAATCAAATGATGCAAGCCGCATCTCTTGACCAAGCATTACAGCATCTGCTAAGCGTGACCGGAGAGCAGCCTGTATTCACAAGAATTCCCTTAGTTATATATATAAAAGATTTAACTAACAAATATAAAATTATAAATACAATTGTAAATAAAAAAAATAAACATACCTCGTCTAAGGTATCAAAATCAGGTACATGTTGTGTAACTAAGTCACGGTCGAGAAAAGGAACCGGTACAGTCCAGGTCATACCTTGTGATCCCATCAACCTGAGGCTATGTTCACCAGCTTGTTCTCTATATTGTATTTGTCTCAAAGGGTAATCTTGCTAAGTAGTAGTAGGGTCTGCTGGGAAAGGAATCTAATACTCTGGTCGTATGCCTTGCCATGACACATAATCTACGTTACCCTCACAAGAGACGGGGGAAATAGCTAATGTGCCCCGAGAAACAGTATTCCAATATAACTGGTACTCCATAGCCGTAACAAACTGACAAAAAGCTGAACTAACTGGCCAGTTAAAGGATGATCTACGAACCAGGATTTGCTCCAAAGGAAGACTCACTGGAGCCATATCAGGTGGTGGAGGATGAGGAATAGCTATCATACCAGTCGTCTGTCGTAAACATCTATCCCCTAAAAACCAAACACTAATCTCTGGAGAAACTAAAACCACTCTCGTCTGAGATATGATTCTAGAGGTGTCAATATGTGGGACACTGTTTGAGGGTAACCCAGCCCAAGGCATCCACCTAATATTATCCCAAGTTTTCTGTTCGATCGAGGCCTTTGCTTGTTTAAAGTTATTCGTTACAAGTCCCATCATTTCAGCTCAGTTTTCAAGGGCCCAAATAAGAATACGAGGGAACACTTGTGGTCTATAGTGTAACAAAATCGGATTACACGTGCCCAGATACTCATACCACCAAAACTACATAATAAAAATTTCGTAATTAAAAAAATTATATACAAAAACAAAAAAAATCATTCATGCTTTTATGCTTTAGATTAATTAAAAATTAAAAATAATATAAAAACCATAACTAACATGTAGAATCCAAATGAACCCACCGATGTTGTGTAATTTCTTGCCACTCATAGAAAAATAATCCATCTAATAATACATGTGTGCCATCACTGCACCGCCCCAATCGTAGTCTCCAATCTTGCTTGTATCAAACAACGCTCCACACCAACCCAACTTCACACAACTGTGTCCAGTAGAAAACAAAACCCCGGACACAAAGTATAACAGAAAAGCTAACACATACTCATCCTCTTCAACTGAATTGGGCTCTAACACCCAATCATCATCAGCAGCAGTACGCATCATATATATATTCTCAAAAAAACCATACTGTAAACCTGTTTGTTTGTCCTCATCCTTCCAAGCCTCCTCATATTCACTTAGAGTTGGGAATACTATAGTAGCCTCACACTCATTATTATCATAAGATGAAATATATTGCACAATCTCTCCCACCCCGACACGCAAACCCGTAAGCATAGTAAAATCATGAGGAGTAAAAGCAAGCTCACCGAGAGGCAAATGAAATGTATGTGTCGTCGGCCACCATCGCTCAAGCAACGCGAATATAAGTTGACGATCAGTTCGAAATGGTGTCAAATAAACGAGAGGCCCAAATGGCGTCGCTTGTATTCGGTCTCGTACATGAGCGAAATCATTTCCTCTCTCCACCATATATGACCACCAAGTCATTACGTTATTCATTTTGCCTCTATATGTCAAATTTTTCATCCTCTACATTAAACGAGCAATTTACCAATTACAAACTAATAAAAAATTAATTAAAAAACTAATAAAATTAATTAAATATTAATTAAAAGTTAAATATATTAAAAATCAAATCAAACACTTACATCGACGGAATACTAGTTATCACTAATATGCGATCCCGTACATGGAGCGAGCTCTCTTGGTGTATAATCTCGAACTTCGCGAAAATGTGAAAAATCAATTTCGGCAACTTCCATTTCCATATTGTCTAAAGATTGATCTTCCATAGTACTACTAGTTCCTTGATACACCTTTTGAATGATTTTACCACACAATCTTCTTTTTGGAGCCATAATTTGTGATTTAGAAAAAAAAATAAATTTTTGAGTTAAAATTGATAAAAAAAAATGGGCTAAATATGAAAAATAACAAAAGATATTAAAAGGGCCAGGTAATTATTGAGTAGGAAGAAGTTGAAGCAGCAAAATCAAGCAGAATTTATTTGAAAATGGCGGAAGAAGAAGAAGAATGGCGGCGGAAATTGGAGAAGATGGTGGTTTATGTTTACTGGTCGCGAAAAAAAAACAAACCTTCAAAGTTCCACGCTGGTGGAACCAGCGTGGAACATAATTACAAATCCTGCCCATAGCCCAGCCCACGACCAAGCCCAAATCTTCCACGCTGTTTCAACCAACGTGGAACAAAAAGATTCGAAAAAAAATATCCACGCTGGTTCAACCAGCGTGGAAGATAAAATTTAGAAAGAAAAAAAAGGTTTTGCGTTAGGGTTACCCCTGATATAGGTATAAGAGACGTGAAAAAAAAAGTGATGGGAAAGTAGGTGGCACCTACGTGTATGCTAAATCGTCCCATGTGTCGGCAATATTTGGGAGACCCATTAGAGATGCTCTAACAGCTCCATAAGTTGGTATTGTCATGTTGTGCTATATGCCTATGCGGATTTGGAACAAATAAATGACATATCAGATTGTGTAACCTAGAGCATCTTGAGTCCATCTATAAAACATCAAAAATTATTAAATTTGTAGAAAGCGGTTAAAAAACCCTCTTCAGTTCATCCATAAAATTAACCTTTCTATATCTTATAAACTTGCTCGTGGAGTTTTCTATGAAAAAAATTGTAATCTACACAAAAATGTTAGTGTCCCCCGATATTGTTAATGTCATGTGGCCTTAATCTAGCCCATTAGTGGAAAACCCCATATTAATCTGCATTGTGATTGGTTAAACTTTCTAAAAATTTTGCACACGACATTGTTAGTTTCGCGCGACACTGTTAGTTCCTTGTAACTTATGGAAACTTTATACAAGCATTGAAAATGATGTTTTTTGTTTAAGTTTTTTAACTAAAGTTTTTATAAAATTCGCCTACGTGGCTGTAGGGGTACTACATACAACAACCAATCAAAACACGACACGTGGCATGACCAATATTCCACCAGGTCGCCCTCCATACGACCCAACTAAGGTCCGACCAGAGCAGCTCGACCATATGACCGTTGGCGACCTCTTTATACACACGTGCCCTCAATCAATGCACAGAGAATATCTCCGCCCGTTACATAATCAATGCCGGATATTACGCAATCATTAAGATGTCGGAGAATCTGCAAGATCCCGTGATCTGCGCCCTTTCATCTTCTATAAAGACAGAACTACGATGGCTTGATCTCTAAGTTCCACTCCCCCGAGCTAGAGTACGTAGGCAATCTCGATCTCATCGAGGTGCAGCAAGCCCCGATCTCAAATCTCCACCTTGGTCAGTCGAACAGCGACCTGACCTAGTGAATGCATTAATCTGGAAACAGGTTAATACAGTGGCTTCATAAAGATAAAGAAAAATTGAAGATGTTCTTAGATTATCAAAACTTAAGATTGTGTAAAACCAAGAAGGTAGGCTTGGGTTTACAAACTTAAGGGTCTGTTTGATAACAGGTGAATTTTTTGGGCAGATTTTCTTGCAAATATGGTCAACCGGGCAAATAGGGTATTCGGGGAATGGTCAAGCAGGGTAAATATAATTTGCAAATTCACCGGTGTTTGATAAAACTTTGGGTAAAAGTTACTGTGTGTACCCTAGGTAAAAAACCCGACAGGTGTCATCGGTGGCTGTATAAGAAGCTAAACCGGGAGCACCTGGGCATTAGCCAGCCATGCCTGGGTTATCGGGTAGTGTCCAGCCCGGTCTCAAGGAGCCCACATACGCTCTATGGATCTTGACCCACTGGATGGTCCATGATCGATGGGTGGAGCCCCGGTTACTGTATAAGAAGTTGAACCGTGGGCTCCCATACATCGACCAGGCCCATCTCAGTCAAGTATGTCAGGTCCGGCCCAGTAAAGTCCAGCAGCGACAGAGGCTCATCCAAAGGTTTAACATAGAAGCCCAGAGGACCTGGCCAGGGTGTATGCAATGTAAATTGGGCCTCCGGTCAGAGGAGTCGAGCCCAAGTCTTTGCTTTCGGACTTGGTCAAATCCAAGTCCCAACCAACTGGATAAGTCCAGCAAGATTCCAGCCTAACAGAACCCATTGTTCTAGCTTGCTGGAGAAGATAAAGGAAGACCCAGGTTGAACCAGAGCCTATCAGAGAATGTTACGTGACAGTCATCCTGGTCAAAGGAATTCAAACCAAAAGGATAACCGCTCAGCAGCATGCAAGCTATCTCTACGGAAAACATCTTCACAGTTGAACTACATGAGTTCATGGAGTCAAAACCGGAGGGGTGGTTGAGCCAGCCTCCTTCGGTCTACTACAAATACACGAGTTCTTAACCTCCTGAACTACGAGTCTTTCATTGAGCAACTCCATTAGAGCTTAGTGGAAGCAGAGACTTGATTCCAAGTTCATCTTCTTAGATACGTAGGCAGCCTGATCCTTATCAAGTTCAGTCTCATTGTATACCCCCATCCCATCTCAGTCTATATAAGGCTTTCATTGTAACTGTTCGATTAATCAATACATATCTCGAGTTTGTGGATCAAATTTGCACTCATACTTACGTGGAAAAATTCACCAAAAAATTAGCTTTGGAACCAAGCGAATTGGTTCGGGGAAATTTACCCAACCTCCCCCTGGGTACGATTCACCCTGATGAATCAGTCGGTCAAACCGTACGTGTAACGGCCATTTACCCGAGTGAATAGTCTGATTTACCAGTTATCAATAACTATATTTGTGGACTTATCCTTAAAATTGTATCTAAGGATGACACGTTTTGGAATTGATTGGACTTGGAAGCAGGATATCAAAACATACCATCTGACTGTAGTTGGGCATGGAGGAAGATACTCCAGTATTGCTGATGGTAGTGACACTTTGTTGTGGTATAACCCATAGTATGAAGGAGGATTGCTCTGCAATGACCAAGAAAATGCTAGTGTGAGTTGCGTGTTTGTTGGAAAACGGCAGATGGAACAGTTTGGTAGTATCTTTACCTGACTATTTCTTTATTTTTTAAAGAAATTCTGAAGGGGGTTTGGCATGGACCCTTACATGTTCATTGAAAACAGGAAATGGGGGGACTTGGAGGCCTTACCCCTGAAAGTACCATGGCCCATGGGCTTTACATTTTCAAAACGAATCAAAAAATACAGAGTAAGGATGCAAAAGGCCAAGACCTAAGATCCTAGCCTAGACCTATACAGGACATAAAGGGAAGAGTGGACTTTTCTGAAAAGTGTTCTATGCGGTTCAAATAACTAGATCCTGAAGCGCCAACTACATCTTCTAGTAACTTGCAACGCATTCAAGCTCAAACTCATCCATAGCGACCAGTGCTCCAATCTTTTCAAAATTTTCATCTTCAGGTGAAGATCCACAAAAGGTACTTGACTAGTTGAAGAAGAAGATACTGCAGACTGAGGTTAATGCTTATCTTGAAAAGGATAGAGTCTTCAAGGATAAAGTCATTTGGTGCCTTTCATCGTCTGGAGAGTTCACTACTAAGTCAACTTATGAAGCTTTGAGGAAGAAAAAGGAGAGGTATAACTGGCATAACTCATTAACTTGGTATGGGGCAAAAAATAAAAAATAAAAAATGGTGCAACCTAAAAACTCATGCACTTGTTGGCAATTGTTACTGGTAGAGTCGTAGAGAAAATAATAAACATCTTTCTTTTGATCGTCAAAACAAAAGTTTGGGTAACATACCTCGTGCCTATAGGAAAGCAAATGGTGCAGCTAATTACCTGGCAAGCTGGGTTAAATCTTTAAACAATGTTGTTAGTTTCTTAAATCTTAATCCACCATTAGTGGATGTCAAACTAGAAGGTTTTGTTCTAAATGACATCAATGGCAGGGAATGTATCCTTATTGGATGAAAGCACCTGATGGGACCTGTAAAACCCAAGGATTTTTCCAAAAATAAAAATAAAAATAAAAATTACTGTATTATGCAAAATACAGTAATTTTGCATCTCCCAAAAAAATAAGGGTGTGTTTGATTGGTGGGAATAACTACTTGTGGGAATTTTTATAGTTGAAAATATTCCCACATAAAATAATTCCCACTAATGGGTCGTTTGATTGGACATAAAAACACAAGGAAAATTTTATGTGGGAAAGATTTTAGTTATTTGATTAGACATAAAAACATGAGGAAAATTTTATGTGGGAAAGATTTTAGTTGTTTGATTAGACAAAAAAAATATTCCCTTACAAGTTTGAGAATTTATTTTAGGGGTGGGTCAAGGAAAGATTCATGAGAAATATTCTTATCATGGAATTTTTACATAACCCGACTTTACCAATCAAACATGCATCTGGGAATTTCTGGGGTAATGTTTGATGTGGGAATTTTTCCCACGACCAATCAAACAGACCCTAATTTTATAGCTTAATTCAAAACCATGGGCTGGCCATAGCACATTGTATATTTGTATTCTGCGGTACATTCATTAATATAAAGCCCAACAAGAGTCAGAAGTTGAAACAGAACTGTGAATCTGTGATCCATATCCAACACGAACCGAAACCTCATACTATTTATTAGGGGTGGGCAAAAAACCGGGAAACCGAATTAAAACCGGAACCGAACCGGGTCAAAACCGGTCAAAACTGTGTTGACTAGGAACCGGTCAAAACCGAACTGGAACCGGAACCGAACCGAGTATATACAATTCGGTTCCAATTTCTATTCTAATATTCCGGTTCAAACCGAACCGAACCGAATATATATTTATTAATATATATATATATATATATATATATATATATATTTTTTTTTTTTTTTTATTTTTTTTTTTTTATTTTTTACTTATATATACACGTTATATATGATTTTTTTTTTTGTTTTTTTTTTATTTTTTTATAAATATTAGATTATATTCAAATATTCAAAAAAATTACAAAAAAAAAATAAAAAAAATGAAGTTATTAAAGCCCAAAACACAAAAGCCCATAATAAAGCCCAAACCGAAAACCGAACCGAATCAAATCGGTTCGGTCCAACCCAGTTTTAATAATAATTTTCGGTTTTTGAAACCGAACCGAACCGAACCAACTTGCACGGTTCGGTTTCAGTTTAGTGGAAAAGTTGAACCGAACCGAACCGTGCCCACCCCTACTAGTATTTATAAACTTCGAGTACAAAGTATTTCGGTTCATTCCACTCTCTCTCTCTCTCCCTTTCTAAATTGTTAGGGTTTCTCGTAAGGTCTTCTCTTCGCTTCCAAAAATTATATATATTCTCAGATGATTATTTGTTTTTGGTCTAAATCAATTTAATATTTGTTGATTATTATTATTATTATTCATATTTGGTGGTTTAATTTGTTAATTATATTTTATTCTCAGAAATTTGTGGTTAATTGTTTGTTGGGTTGCGATGGCTTCGAAAAGGATTTCAAAGGAGTTGAAGGATTTGCAGAAAGACCCACCCACTTCTTGCAGTGCTGGTATATATTTTCAAGTTTGTGTTTTTTTTTTTTTTTTTTTTTACAATTAGCTTGTTGATTAGTACTACTTTACTTGTGTGTTGGGTTTGCTATCTTCTTCTATTTGTGTATGGTTGTTATATTTGCATAATTACTTTATTTATGTGTGTTGGATTTGCTTTACGGTTGTTATATTTGCATAATTGTTGCTATCTGGTGATGGCAAAATTATGAGAGAGTACAGATAGGGACTGTGTTTTTTTTATAATTATGATAGGGACTGGTTTTGAAGATTTTTTTTTTCCTTAAATATATAAAGGTATATAAGACTCTCGTTTTTATAGGCCCTGTTGGTGAAGACATGTTCCATTGGCAAGCAACAATTATGGGACCAACAGATAGCCCCTTTGCTGGTGGTGTTTTTCTGGTTACCATTCACTTCCCACCAGACTATCCATTCAAGCCACCAAAGGTATTACTATTTACACCTGTTTTATGGATTCATTGTGAATAGAATTAGTACATAAGTATGTTTAGGGTTACGAATTACAAGTTCTGTGTAATATATATATTTGTATCTATTAAACCTATCTTAACTGGTCAGTGTTATACATGATGATTATTCTCATTGACATGCTATTTCTACATAATCAATGTATGGCTCATGGTTGATGTGGTTGTGGATACTTGTGCTCAAGTTACTTTTTTTTTTTTCCCAGAGATTTGGTACTTGTTGTTGTGTTGTTAATGCACTGTGATTCGTCCTCTATTGGCTTTGAATTGTCACTTTTGTAGTTTTTGAACAAATTACATGATGGATTGGCTTATACATTGATATACTCAGTTACATTCTGTAATCAAAACTCATCACAACTTACCTCCAGATAATATGCTAATGACCGAAACTACACAGATCTATGCCTAAACAGGTCATACGAAATGTTTGAGATAACAACCATAAGCAACTTCATTCTACTTCGTAGAAACCATATATTAAGTTCACATCGATAAGAGTGCTGACCACCTTGCCATTCTACTCCTTTCAAGGATATCAAGGATATCAAGGAAGCATGCTGCATTTACCATTCCCCTGTATCCATTGTTTATCTTCATCAGCTATAAAAACATGATTTGATACGCTTCTAGTTGCATTTGAGACTTTAATCTAGAAGTTAAAAGAGGGGGAAATTAGATGACAACCAAGTTGACAATGACTAATCTTGTCCATTCTTTCCAAATACTCGTTGTGAAAATTAGCCGGCAATGGCCAAGATATGTTTTCTTTTCTATGGTGCAGGCTTCATTGTCTATATTATTCTTTTTTTTTTTTTGGTTGGCAAGCGAGGTTGTGGGGACCCCTACCCCTTTTAAATTACGTGTGGAAACTTATATCAACAATCCGCTGTTGACGTGTTTCGAACCCACGACCTCTCCACTTTGTGAGAGGGGTGCTACCATTGAGCCACAGGCTCATTCGCGTCTATATTATTCTTTGCTTGTAGTTATAGAATATGCTTTAGATGGGAAGTATAATCTTTCTTTGAATAGGTTGCTTTCCGGACCAAAGTTTTCCATCCAAACATCAACAGCAATGGAAGCATCTGCCTTGACATTCTCAAAGAGCAGTGGAGCCCAGCCCTTACTATATCAAAGGTAATTTGCTCTCATCAACCCTACTGGTTTTTTTCATACTTCATATGATTTAGGTCCTATGCTACAAGGATGTGAGGTCAACCCCATTCTATACTTTGTCAATTATTTAGCAAAGTGTACATATTTATGATGTTGGATTTGTAGGTGTTATTATCAATCTGCTCACTTCTAACGGATCCAAATCCGGATGATCCTTTGGTGCCTGAGATTGCTCACATGTACAAGACTGATAGAGCCAAGTACGAAACAACTGCTCGATCCTGGACCCAGAAATACGCCATGGGATAGAGCATTTAAAAGTCTGGAGTCGATGTTTAATCTTATTAGTAAATAAAAAGAAGTGTCCTGAGCGGATATAGGAACTTGTGGATATATTTTGCTTGGTTTATGTCGTTTTGGCAATAGTATGTGCTTATTTTGTGAAATGGATTTTATTTTTGAACTAGAGCCTCAGGCACTATGCTTTATACATGACAAGAGTAAGAACCAAATTAGGTAAATGGCAGGTTGCATATGTATATTGTATCTTTTATTATAAGGCAAAGTTTATGAATTTGAATCTCATAAAGAGAATATTTGTAGTCAGGAATAACTGCCAAGGTGGTATTGGGCTGTGTTTGACTGCTACGGGATCCCCTTAAATGGGATGAGATGGGTGAACGGTGTTTTTGTAGTTTTTACTTTTGCTTAAAACCAGGCCCAGTGTTTGACATTGATGTCTACGACAGGCTTGAAGGTTTTCCTGTGGAGTAATCAGAATCACCTCTACAATCGGTTTCTTTAACCTACTTCTGGTTTGAGTCTCAATTTTGGTGCACTTGACTTGAGTGATTCTTTGCATGCAACCTCTTATGAACTAGCTGAAAATCATGAGTTATTTCTTTGCAAATTGAAAAGGTCTACTTCCCTTAAAATTAATGTTTCCAATGTATGGAGGTAAATAGAGTTGGAATGATTGTTAAGAGCATGTTGGTAGTTGATGGCACTATAGGTGAAAAAATCAAAAAATTTGGGTGGATATTTATGAATTTTTCTGTTTTTTGAAAATCGGGAGCGGTACGGAAAAAATTTCCCATTTTGACCCGATAAATTTAGATATTAACGAAAAATTCGAAAAATACAAAATTTATGAAAAATTCGGAATTTATGGGTTGACTTCCCCAAGTTTCAAGGTCTGGAAAAACCACCATACATTTTGTCTTCAAGTTTCAATGATTCTTACAATATTTTATAACTTATCTTCTCTGTACTTGCAATTTTGAATTTCAATACCAAATTCATCTATAAATACATAACCCATATCATAAAAAGGGGTGTTTAAATTAAAACACATGCCTTTCTTTGAATGATAATAGCTATATAATAAAAATGGGGTATGTTTATATATTCTATTGTTGAGTTATAAGTTTATACATTGAAAGAAGAAGAAGAACATGATATTAGTAGAAAAGCTTCCCATTTTGCCGAATTTTTTGAAATATTCGGGCAATATTTCGCGAGAAACATATTTGCCAAATCTCCCCATTTCGACACTGGCTTTGGGATATTCGTGGAATAATCCAGTTTTTCACGAATCAGATATTCGAGATTATTCGATATTTTCACCTATGGTTGATGTTACCTGTAAAAATCTAGCTATTTATGAATGCAGTGTGTAGTCGAATTATTCTTATAAATGTTAACCTAATCTGTAAGCAGTAAGTATGAAGCAATGTTTTTTCTCCAACTCCAAGTTAATTAACCTTAATGCCATTGAGTTGAGAACCAAACATAATAACACCATGGAAAGCAAAGCTCCCGAATTCTAGCCCCTTCACTGGTACCCAACCAAACTTCAAACTGCTCCCAATCTTCTCGTCGTACTTTCTCGGGTGGGGGAGGAAGTAATTGTGTATTGCATCTATTGTGGGGTTATTGGTCCTGGCGGCATTCCTAAATCTAACAGCCACTTCACAGAGCTCTCTCAGCCCATTCTTGAATATCTCAAATTCCCCAAAATGGTGGTCGCACATGGACCTCTGAACGGCCAACCAGGTTTGATCGATGGCAAGCACGAAGCTCTCACTAGAGGAATCAAAATCTGTGGAAGAAGACGAGGTAGAGGAGGAGGAAGACATTGCTCTGCAATTCTCTCTCTACAGCAATTGGCCAACCAACTAATGAAGAAGCTATTGATGATTACCTTTTGGCGCTTCATTTTCCTAGGAGCTGACCTTGTTTCTGGCCTTGGGCTCCTAAGGCTGTGAGTTTGGATAGTTTATTTTCTTAGGCGTTTCTGGCTCTTGTTGCTTAACTTTGTATTTTTAAGAAGGTAAGGCCCAGTCCCCCTTCTAGTAGGGAAGTCATATTGCCACCCCTATTATTTACAAAGAGCTATCTCAAATTTTAAGTACGCCCCACCCAAATTGATATTTGATTATAGGCACCCAGGTTTATAAGAGCCACCCGAGTAATTCAATTTTTACTCTTCATCTTCTTCAATCTTTTCTATTAATTCATAGTATAATTAACTAATTATTTGTATTTTTTTTGATATTTTTTATTCTAATTATGTTTTGATGGTGATTATTAATTTGTATGTATGAATAGTGAGGGTTTCTATGACACTGGCAGTATGATGAGTGATGTGGGGGTTGAATGACAATGGCAGTATGATGAGTTTGTAACTTTGTATGTATGGAAGACACTGTAAAATCTCACCCTTGTTAAACAAAAATAAGCCAAAATGGTACTACTACATCTGTAGTAGGCCCAAGTTTAAGCCCAATGTCAATGTATTGGTATGACAGACTGACGGTAGAACTAGAAAACAGGCGGAGAGCGCACTCTCTTGACTGAAAGTCTGAAAGCAAGCAGGAAGCAGCTCTCTCTCTTGACTCTTCTCTCTCCAGTCTCCACTGATAGTTTCCAAGTAGGTATTACTAGTTTACTACTACCCTTAATTACCCTCCTCCGTTCCAAAATTATTATTATTTTTCGCTTTGATTTTATACAAATTTAAACTGATAATAATCTTTATTTCTTGTTTCTTCATTCTTGTATCAATTATTTATAAAAAAAAAAAACAAAACAAGTAGAGACAGAGCCCAGAGGTGTTGTTGTTGTTGTTGTTGTTGTTATGAATCGGAATGGGAATGCGGAGGAGGAGAAGAGCTGCAATGATAACTTTTCGTTAATTCTTACGCTCCAGCAAATAGACCCTTTCTATGAAAAGAAGAAGGTAACTACGGTTCATTGAACAATATAATTGCATGCATTTCTCCTATTAAGTGTTTGACAATATGTCTATAAGACAATATTATGTGTTACTGCGTGCATCTTCTTACTTCTTAGTCAACAATCACAATTCCTGATTAGTATATTGATATTATATGACCACCAAATAGCGGTAGGAAATGAACAAAGAATACAGGAGAGGGGAAGGAACAAAGAAAAGGGGAGTTTAGAGAGAATATGACTTTACACAACTAGTAGTTTTTGGTCACCTAGCTTTCCTCCTTTCATCATCCAAGGGACTAAGTGAAATTTGATTGGATAGTAATAAATGATTGTTTTTTGGGCGAGTGTGAAACTCTTACACTTTCCAATGATATTTGTGTTTTAATGGAAGAAAAAAGGCTTTTTGTTTGTAAAATGAGATCATAAAAAATCAACTTGTGATGGATTCATGCTATAAATCCCACACAGCCAAGGAGGTAAGATTACAACATAATGAGTGATCCTGAAGAGGTCATATCTTCATCTCAGTTTAATGAGATATACAGATACCCAAGCCCACACAATGAGAGAATTAGTATTGAATTTCATTTGAGTTTTAAAGCACAGACTATATATCACGTTTGGTACATGTACATGAATGTTAAACTTCTATCTGCACCCTTGAGAGATAGCTTACTGGTTCTGTCAAAGTTCTGGTAGGCTGGAACCGGCATTTACTGAGATATCACTAATCATCCAGCATTATGTGAATTGGAAGGCAACCTTCGACAAGTCTAATAATAAAGAAATATACTATATTTTCCTTTTGTCACTATGTCAACCAAAATCTTTAAATTGATTGTATCTACCCAAATTCAAATTTTTCTTAAATCACCTGATTTTGAAACAATTTGCAATATTTCCTAGAATTTTCTGTAAGTTCCCATCAAATCCTGATATTTATTGCATAATTTATGGTTTACTTGCCCTGGTAAATCTGCCACAAAGGCTGGGTTGGCTCAAAATCAGCACATATCATGATATATTGTTATAATCCTTGGCAATTTTTAATCATTTCTTATATAATTATTTACAATTTTAATCATTTGTTTTTATGGCTTAATAGAAGTCCTTAGAATCTAGCTAGCTCTTTTTATCTTAGTTTAATTAGCTTTTAATGTTCTTGACATCATCTGTATTCGTAAATAATCGTCCATATTGGTGTTCAGACTAAGCTACTTGCTGCTTTATAAATAATTTTGTTATATTTCCCAGAATCTAGCTAGACGTGATTTCCTTGTAAGTCTTTTTTTGTTTTGCTCTTTATTTGTATGCGACATTGTTAAAAAAATCACAAAAAATGATTTATAAAATTTTACTTTTGCTGTAGAATTTTTTTCGTATCATATGCTTAATTTCATTCAAGGCTTAGCTTTTAACCTCCCCTTGATCAAATTCTTGGCCCGCCACTGTTCCCATCATGTCCCAATAATTTTATGGGTTAGTTGTGGTTTACTTATATTTGTAAATCTGCCAAATTTAGTGGATTGGGCAAAGAAATTGGTATATTTCCTGATACTGTATATTGCTGTACACCATGACTGTTTGTACTATGACCTATAGTATCGTTTTTTCTCTATTTAAGTAAAATCTTTGATCATTTGGTTCCTTGTTTAATGAATGTCCTTTTAATGTAGTTACCATCTTTTTCTTATTCTCTTCTTTTTTTCTTTTTTAATTAGAGTTTCATGTTTTGTCTCAATTACAGAAGTTACTACATGCAAGGGGTGTCGATCCAGAGGTTCAAGTGTTATTTACGCGGTCATCTGCATCCCTAAATGATACCTTGCAAGTATTGGTTGAAGCTGCCAGAATCATACACTTGAATGAGGTAATTGTGGGTGCTATAATATATGAGTGCACGACTCAATAATTCATACTGAATCTATATATCTATATAATAGCTAGACCCAATGGGTCCTACACTCTCTCTTCTATGTGGCACTCTATATGATCATCAAGCTCTCACAAATTTTCTCTCCATAAAACAAATAAAAAAGAAAAAGAAACTTTATACTAATTGGTTATATAACTAAATTTTGTATTTTTCTACACTTTTCCCCATTTTCCGCTAAACCCAAAAAATCTCTACCCACTTTCTTTACTCTCCTAATAAAGTATAAACACAAACATTTCAATAAAAATAAAATCAAAACAACAAATATACTCAAAACACAAATTAATAATCAAATATAACCAAACATAATAATTTATTATATATACATATAAATAAAAAAAATTAATACAAATAAATTTAATATTATATAAATTTAAAATTTATAGAAAATTTCTCTTACAAAATCTCTAATCCCGGTGCGTAGCACGGGGTCCACAGCTAGTATATACTAATAATTGTTAGTGAAGTTTGCAATGTAATAGTAAATGGAGTTAATTGGACTCGTTGTTGTGATTGTTGCAGGATGAGCTTTACTTTGCTGGAGTCAATGCAAATCATCCACAGAACATTTACAGCCCCAGGAATGAGTTGGAAGCTCTCAACTCAATTCTCTCACTCATTAACATCTCTCTCAACAACGCTACACATAAAAAAATCGACATTTTAGAAGTGTTACGTGATGCAACATTAGATATGATTAGAGAGTTTGGTGAACGGAATGGTGAGGAACTATTGATTGAGAAGCGTGCTTGTCTTGTCGAGGACTTTCTGCTGCAATGGGCTAAAGACCGTGGGTTGAAGACAAAACTGCAAATTGCACGTAAGTCTTAGCCAAAGTTTTTATGTACCATGTTTCTTTATATAAATTATATTCTTTGATGAGGTTTCCCTGGTGCATGGGCAAGGGAAAAACCCTTATTTTGAGGGTTTCTTAATAGCTTGCCACGACCAGGAAAAGAAGGTTTTCTTCTGATCTTTAGCATAGTTAATCAGTTTCTTTGATTGTATAGATGTTAAAGGAGCTGGAAGAGGAGCCTTGGCAGTAGATGATTTGAATGTGGGGGACACTGTTTTGGAGATTCCTGTATCCATTATTATTTCCGAGGAGGTTGTCTATGGGTCTGATATGGTATGTTTCTTTTATCAGCAAATTATTTAACGATCAAAACATTAATTTGTCCTCGTTAATTATTGTAATGCAATAAATTGTATAACCTGTGCTCAAATCGTTGTCCCAACTAGAACAATCATGGCCATAGTTTGTGATACAGGTTTTTGGCTCTGATACCAACTTGATACAATTACTAGGTAAAGGTACTATTGAGTGCGGAATTAAACAATAGCGATAAATAAAGATGAACAAAACACAAGATCTCGAAGAAAACTATCTTCTTTACTGAATATTATGAAGATTACAAGAATTTCTGCCTTACAATACTCTCTAGACAAACTAAACCCTAGTTGTCTCAATATTTCTAAACACACTAAACCTTAGTGGTTTCTCTAAACAAGCTAATAAATAGTTGTTTTTCTATGTCTTGGTCTATATCTTGGTTTATGCCAAAACATCAATATTTATAGGCTTTGGACAACTTGTAGTTGGCCAAGGAAAAAGATTTCCTATTTCCTAAAATTCTTATCCTTGTGTAACAAGGAAAACTCTTATAAAGACTTTCCTTTCCTTGTCCCACAAGGAAAAGGAAACTAAGTTCCTAAAAGAAGGATACACCTGTATCATGGCTACCCTCCTTTAAGAAACAGAGATTAGGGAACTCGAGAGCTCCCTGGTCTTTGTTGAACCATTTAGCTTTGCTTGGAACTTGACCAGCACGCCCAACGCGAAACATTAACCGTCTCCCACTTCGTATCTTAGTCACCTTGCGCTCCAATATGCAATCTTCCTTGAATGTCTCCTCTCGATCAACCCAAGGCCATGTCATCAAGACAGACTTCCCACAAGCATTTACTAACCTTTTAGCCTGTGTTGTCGTTACCAAGTCAATTCCTTTTGGAGGTGGAATTGCTCGAATAACAAATTGTTCTCCACCCTTAGTGAATGTATACTTCTGAGCCCTCCTATCAAAAAGAGCATACCTATCCCACAAGTAGGGATTTCCTAGACAACCTGACAACCATCCAATGGAACAACGTCACATGTCACCTCATCAATATAAGACTCGTGAAGAGCAAACTTGAATGTGCATTGATGTTTCACACTCGAGCCGACGTTTTTCTGAATCCATCCCAATGGATAAGGCTTAGGATGCTTCACGGTTTTCAAACCAAGCTTTTGAACCAAAGCTTCTGAAATCAGATTTTTCTGATTTCTTGAATCTACAATAGCGTCCACCAAACTGGTCTTCACCTGTAACTTAACACAAAAGAGTTGCTCTCTTGGGTCATCTTCTTCAACCTGTGTATGATTACCTGTCATCATGTTGAGCTTGAGGTTCGGCTCTGTCATCCCTGGTACTTCCTGTGAACCTTGTGCGACTAAAGTTGCAATCTTTTTCACCTCCTTCTCTTTCAACCCTTTTGGTTTGAGATGTGGATACTTCTCCCAGCATTTGTGCATCACATGTACCGTTGCCTTACAATGACTGCAAATCAACGTTTCTTTCCCATCAGACTCACCTTTTCCCTTTTTTTTAGCATCATCATGTTTGCTACTATATTTATTAAACTTACCACCAGATTGCTTTTCATCTCTTTCTGTACTGTTCTTCAACTTGCCTTTAATGGCAATAGCTTTTACAGTAGCCTCTCGTATAGATTCTACTGCAAACAACTTCAACTCCTTCCGAATATACTCACTCAAACCTGCCACGTACTTCATGTATGTGGAGTAATCCTTTAGATTGATATCCAAAACCATTGCTTGATTCTGAAATTCGGTTGTATATTCTTGAACGGAATGATTGAATCTCTGGCGTAAGTTGTACCACTTCTGCCATCTTTCTTCCAGAAATCCCACTGGATAGAATTGCTTCTTAAGCAACTCCTTGAACTTCCTCCACAATACTGCTCCTTTCTCATCCTGATACTTGCGATAGGATTTCCACCAAGTTAATGCATGACTTGATAGTTTCAAGGTCGCGAAGGTAATCTTCTTTTTCGACGAATAGCCATAAAGAGTAAAGTATGTCTCTAGACGTTCAATCTAATCGTCTAGTTTCTCCACATCAACACTTCCATCATACATAGGAATTTCAACTTTGAAATCAATCCTTAGATTTCGAAAAGAATTCTTACCTCCATGATGTGAAGTTTTGAAGTTGTCGACTTCTTCTTCTTCTTCTTCGTCTGCTTCTTCCTCTTCATCTGAGTCGTCTTGCTCAGAAAACAAACTCTTCTTCTTTTTTCGGGTTTATCTTCTCCCCTTCTTTGATGATGAAATCGGTTAGCTTTGACAAAGTAGAATTCATCGACTGTATCTGGATCTGAAACGAAGCCATTGTTTCCTCTGCACTAAGTTTCTTCTGCGGAGTAGGTGTCTCCTCCTCTTCTGATTTCTTCAGATCCCTTCCTGACATCTTCTTTTTCTTTATCTTCTTAGAATCTTCTAAAGACATAAGAACTTTACCTAGCTTTCTGTACTGCGAACGGGTTAAGACCATAAACCACAGAAAACTCCACCAGGGAATCGAACTTTGCTCTTGATACCAACTTGATACAGGTTTTTGGCTCTGATACCAACTTGATACAAATTACTAGGTAAAGGTACTATTGAGTGCGGAATTAAACAATAGCGATAAATAAAGATGAACAAAACACAAGATCTCGAAGAAAACTATCTTCTTTACTGAATATTATGAAGATTACAAGAATCTCTGCCTCACAATACTCTCTAGACAAACTAAACCCTAGTTGTCTCAATATTTCTAAACACACTAAACCTTAGTGGTTTCTCTAAACAAGCTAATACATAGTTGTTTCTCTATGTCTTGGTCTATATCTTGGTTTATGCCAAAACATCAATATTTATAGGCTTTGGACAACTTGTAGTTGGCCCAGGAAAAGGATTTCCTATTTCCTAAAATTCTTATCCTTGTGTAACAAGGAAAACTCTTATAAAGACTTTCCTTTCCTTGTCCCACAAGGAAAAGGAAACTAAGTTCTTAAAAGAAGGATACACCTGTATCAGTTTGTAAAATCAATCATGGCCGTAGTTTGAAAAATCGATAATATCATTAGGGAAATCATATTGACACCTAACTCTTTACAAAGAGCTATCCAACATATTAAAAACACCCCCCAAAAAATTATATACTCCCTCCGTCCCAAATTATAAGTACATTATGCCTTTTTTGGCTGTCCCAAAATATATGTCACTTTTCATATTTGAACAATTTAATTTGTTCTTTTGCCTATATTATCCTTGCTCTTTTGCCTATATTACACATTAAATGAGTAAAAATTTATCACTATAATTAATATTAAATAAGGATAAAGTTGAAAATTTAGTTAGCAGACAAACCAATAAATGATGTTCCCTTAATAAGTTGGATTTTCTATAATGTACTTATAATTTGGGACGGAGGGAGTACTATTTTTACTAAGAGCCACACACCTATTTAAATTAAAAACTTATTAGAAAATTTTGTTTTTTCTTTTCATTTTTTTTTCTTTGACTCTCTTCTCTACTTTCTCTTTTCGTCTACTCCATTTACAAAAACCCAAATCATTACCCTCTTGTTTACCAAATCTTAAATTTAATATTATTCTATTCTTTATGACCATGGTAAATTTGTAAGAGACAATAAAATACTTTAATATGGATGAAGACCACTATAATATGAAGAAATTCATGTTGTTTCTTCTTATGTTAAGTTCAAGAAAAATTTGTTTAAAGTTTAACTTAATGTTATTTGACCTAAAAATTAAAAGAGAAATTAACAAGTTGAATATTTTAGGGTTTTCTTTTGAACATTTAATTTACTTAAATGTTTGAAGATCGAACTTTGAATGTGGAGAAATTTTGTTAAGAGAATGGGGAAGAGAAAGGAAGAAAAAGAAAAAAATGGGTAGCTCTTATCCTATTGGGTGTTTTTAATTAGTAACAATTTTAGGATGGGGTAAGCTTAATTTTTTGGATAGCTCTTTGTAAAATACCGGGCGTCATTATGATTCCCTATCATTATATTGACCCTCAGAAGAATGATATATATAGACTTATATAAAATATATCGATCATTTTATTGATAGATATATATGAAACATATCAGTAACGCTTATTGTTAAATTATATCCTATCATATCAAATTAAATAATCACCTGAATCCATTCCATTGATCAAATATAAACAACTTACCACTAATCAAATCCAGTCTCATAACAATTCCATTAAAAAAATAACCATCAATGACACCTTAAAAACCCTTTGGCACAATAACAACTGTAAGTCTGATGCTGCAAAGCTGTCATATGAGACTGCTCCATAACACGTTATAATAGTATCCTCGTTATACTCAGGGTTCTTCTTTAATCGCTCTATAATTTCGTGAAGCAAATATGGATCATCATCATCTGCAAGGTTGATGTCTAGCTTCCTGGGCTTCAGCACGTCACTGCTAACAACCACCCTCACTGTCGAAGCTGTCACATGAGTAAGTATATAGTTTAAAATAATCCTCATTTGTTCCCTCACATCCACCTTTACCTCTATTCAAGGCTTCACATATGGTGTTTTATTCGCCAAATTCTCCATGCGGTGAGTCGTGCCTCCGCTAGACCATCTTTTACGATAGTTTGTACACTGCAAAGAGCTACCAGTGAGTATTGTTCCATGGACATTCCAAAGTTCTTCATCTGCAAGTTTGTAATAAATCGAAATAAAGATGAGAAGTTCTAATTTAAAGCTTTTGAAAATAAATAAAGTTTGTGCATAAAATCTGAAAAATATAAATTAATAGTTAGTAAAACGGTTTACGCTTACATGACTGTTAACAGTCAAAATTACACTTAAATAAAAATTTCTCCCAAAAACCATCAATAAAAACTTAAAACAAAATTATGTCAGATACCATCACGAACAGAAATTACAGTGCTGCCGAGTTACGACTTATGATCCTCTATAGTTCGTGCGAATCATCAAAGCATTAAAGACAGAAGTACTGGCAATAGTGGTCTACATAGGTTGTACGGTAATTGGATTTGTTCACCCTAAAGTAGGAATTTCATCATTGAATGTCCATCATGTTGTTGTATCTTTGACATGCTTATTTCTGAAAGCTACTCACGAATATCAGAGATCCACAAGTGGAGATTCTACAATTCTAGGTACAGATCAATCAGGCTAATAATAGCTAGACCCAACATAAGATCCAGAGGCATGTGAATTGCCAGGTTGTGCAAATTAATAGTCGGAACCTGCATAAGCTCTAGTGCATGGTGGATTATGCTGACCGTTTGAACCCACCCCTCATCCCCTGGGAAACACCAAGTGGACCCCTGGAGGACCCCCCCCCCCCCCCCCCCCCCCCCCTAGATCTAACAGTAGGTAGCATGCACACCTCCACTAAGAAATTCCCCTTGGAGGCACCTTTGAATAGCAACATCACTCCCAAAGTAGCAAGGTTTGCTCAACCATGTCCTCTACCTCGAGAGCCTTCTTTTCCAAGTCACTGGGACACCTTATCAGGCTTATTTTAACTACACCTCTGCCCCTCAGGATGTATAAAAGTTCTTCTATATTTTGGCAACATGAACCATCGTACTCTGTAACCCCTCTAAAGCAAGGCTATTGTTTCGTCTGAGCAGTAGTGATGATTACATAATGTGTGCCCAACTGCCCATCAAGTGACATAGGTTGGATTGCTTAGATGAGACATTCCAAGGGGGATAATCATAATTACAGTATCATCTGAAATTGGTATGGAATTGTAATCCCGGTCCATTGTATGTTTACCACCAATGTGTCCATAGTTAGGTTTGTCCCTGCTTTTTGTGTGTACTGTCCCTAGGAGCACTTCAAAATTGTAAGTCATCTTCAGCAGGTCGCAATGGCTCTAGTGGATGCTTGTGTACATACTATATCATTTTATTGGCGACATGCAAGTAGGGCATCTATTGGCATCCATCTTAGGCAGAAGTCCAATACTTTGAACCCACTGGAAAACAACATCTTCAAAATCAAAAGTAGGATGAGTTGTATAGCTCTATGCTATCAAGGGCGGAGCGGAGCGCCAGGAGCTCAGATTTCTGGGAACCGCCTCCACCGCTCAGGCGGCGCTCCGATCAGACCCCACAGTTTACACTTTACACTACTCTAACAGTATTTCTTTCCCTTAATATTTCCTGTACAGTAAACACTGTTTACTAACAGTGTACTCTACTAATTCTAAATTTCTGAATATATTCAAATGTGAACAGTTAACACTTAACAGTAGTACAGTACAGTTCATATCATTATATTCAAATGTGAACAGTTAACAGTTAACACTTCAATTGAAGTTAAATTGAAAAAAGAAAACGATTTGGATTTGATTTGAAAAATTAAAAAAATTAAAAGGAAAAGATTTGAATTTGATTAGATTTGGATTTGATTTAGGAAGATTAGAAGAAACTTAGAAGATTAGAAGTAGCAGCAGAGATGAAACCAGAGAGGCAGAGAGAGAACGTGAGATTTTTTTTTTTTTTTTTTGTTTAACTTTTATATGGGCTTTTTTAGGTTTGGCCGCCCTGAGCGCGTTTGTATGGGCCGCTCTGACCAGAGCGCTGGACCTGAGCGCCGCCCAGGCGGCCCAAGGCGTTTTAGGCGCTGTTTTTGCCCAGCGGAGCGTCCTCCTTTAGAAATAGCGCCTAGGCGGCGCTGAGCGGCGCTCAGGCGGCGCCCCTGATAGCATAGGTATAGCTCGGATAAGTCCAATTTTTTTTCCGGTGATCTTATAATGATAAAGATCTTCCTTCATACCCCAGGTTATAGCGAACATAATTGATATATGAAGTATTTCATATCAATGTATGAAACTATGAAGTACATCATTAAAAATTGCATTGTTTTGGAGAATGAATTTTCCCAAAAGTGGTTCATTTACAATCAGAAAAAGCTCACACCCACCAAAGTTTACTCACCAATCAACTGTATGTGTTGGTAAAGTGTGTCAATTAGAAAGCAAAACTCATAAGTATTTGTAAGCTCTCACATTTGCTTACACTGTGAGGTTGTGTCTTCAATCTTTTGTTGCCTTTACCTGTAAAAAACCTATCTGTGTTGGACCGGTGGTGGTCACTCTGAGAGATGGAGGTGAAGAAGAAGAGGGTTTTTATTTGAGTGAGAATCACCTACCTCTTAAAGTTTCTCTTACCCTTTTATACCTTCGCTAGCCGTTTATTCTAGACCTTTAAATCTCTGTTTTGATCCAATCCTGAATGTTACGCAACGTGGCACTCTCTAGCACAAGAATTTTCCAACGGTCATCTAGTAGTGTGAAACAACTAGCCTTACATGTTTAGCCTGTGAGGCCTAGATCCTTCTATTAGTTGTATCGCATGGTCCTTGTATTTACTTCGATCATGCGACCCACCATGCTCGTGGTTGGAAAGGGTGGATTCGGGCACTTACATTGCCCCTTTTGGAACGCCAACTGTGAACATCTCAGTTTCCGTGATGGGTATGGCGGTCCAATAGTGGGTCTGGTGTGAACATCTTAGTTACTTATTTGATATTTCAAGGTCTTATGACTCACGGAAAAAGAACTATAGTGGCTTGTTTCCAACTTAGGTACGTAAGCAACTACTTTGGTAGCTCAACCAATATTGTAAAAACCGTGAGATGTGATAGTTACGAGAAGATTGTTGCAATTAAATTCAAAGATAAGTTTTACTTTTTTACTTTGAGTAGAGCTCACTCGTAAACTTTGTTGCATCCGAGATTAAGAGCAATGATAAAGTTGAAGATAAAATTTTCAAGCATGAGTAAGAAAAATCGAATTCCTGATAACACAAGACATCGTGAGTTAAGACAAAAGCTCATGAAAATGATTCTCTGGCTGCCAGAACCATCACAAAAGCTCAGATGTTCACGGCCGATGCTCCAGAGAGGGGGCGATGTAAGCCCTCAAATCCACCCCGCCAGTGCCAACCGTGAGCATGGTGGGTCGCATGATCGAAGTAATACATGGAGCATGAGATACAACTAGTCGAAAGATTTAGACCTCATGGGCTAAACACGTGAGGCTAGATGCTTCAGACTACTAGGTGACCTTGTAAAATACTTGGGCTAGAGAGTGCCATGTTGCTGAACGTTCAGGGATGGATCAAAACATAGATATAAGGTCTAGGATGAATGACTAGCTAACGGTACAAAAGGGTAAGGGAAACCCTAAAGAGGTAGGTGATTCTCACTCACACAAAAACCCTCTTCCCTTTCATCTCATCCTCTTGCTAATTTGGGCGTCGGATTGATCACCACTGGTCCATCACCGGTTGACTTTTTTGCAGGTAAAGAGAGCAAAAGATTAAAGACACAACCTCACGGTGTAAGCAGATTTGAGAGCTTACAGGTACCTACATTGTTTGGGGAAACTTTGCAATATCATTGCACACATAGTTATTTATTCTAGGTGTGAGGTTAACTAGAGTGATTTTGCGATGATTCATTCTCCCAAACGATGCAGATCTTTGGGTGATATAGTTGATGTACTATTATGTCCATTACAGCCTTAGATCAAAGGAAAACCATTACAAGATCATCAAAAGGAAAGATTGCTTTATCTGTAATACCTTTCTCCTGATTTGATCTTGTGGATGCATTTGAATGGGTTCAGTGTATCGATCTTTTACTTGCACTGTATGAAGATAGATGGCTGTACAGGAAAATAAGATATGAGAGTTTGTATATGACTCTTTAAGTATTCACCCTAGCCATTGTGACATGCTACTTAGTAGTTAAAACTTTACTTGGAAAAACTTGTCGAGATTCATACACAAGTATCAATGCCATTCCTATCTTTCGTAGCATTGGGGATATAGCGAAGCTGGAATGATCCTTTACATGTTCCAAGTGACAATATTGATAGTTGTCTTTGCTATGTCTTGTCATAAGAATGCATCGATGCCTCACTTGATGTCCCTGACAAAGAGCGTCCCCATTGTGTCCGGGATGTAGTTTTTCTCAATTGAAGTGTGTATGTGTATCGCAACCCCAGCAAACCACTGGAGGATGCAATAAAATTGTTGGTCACTTCTTGAACATGGCTTTGGTGCATGATCGAAATGTAATTAAATATATGATCCTTTGTGTTTTCATTTTTGCAGTTTCATATACTGAAAGAGCTTGACGGCCTTTCCCCCGAGACAATGTTGTTATTGTGGAGCATGATGGAGAGATACAACTCTGAGTCCAAATTCAAGATATTCTTTGAGACGCTGCCGGAAACATTCAATACGGGTATGTATTTGCATTTTTACATTTTCATAAATAACTCTTACCTGTCTTACGCTGCTGGACTTTTTTCTATTTCTCTTAACAAGTGTTATACTATTATATAACAAACCACGCATGGTTAATGAATGTGTGCTCATATATATAATCTGCAGTATGTAGGTATACATGCATTAAGCAAATGTTTAGAATCCTAATTATAACTATGTGGCCTCTCGTTTCAAGTTATTTGTCAAATATTGCAGCTTCTTTTCTGGTGATAATGCTTCTACCATTTTATATGAAATCAAACATAAAGGTTCAACAATCTTCTGAACTACAAGATCCTGTGGAGATTTGGGTAATTTCCCACCTGGCTAATTGATTTTACCATTCCGAAGTCCAAACAAAGTGTACAGACCAAAAAAAAACCAAATCAAAATACAAGAAAAAGAAGAAGAAAAGTATCCCCCTCCAGGTCAGGTTGCAACTTTGAAAGGTTTCATATTAGTGTTGTTGTCTCCTTTTATCTGCACCCTTTTGTAATTTTCTTGACTGCTAATAGTACTCCAACTTGAACAACAAACAATTTAGCTTCTTTGACAAACCTGGCCTTTAAGTCTCCTATAGCTGGTGCTCATATGACACCATCCTCTCATCTTGTGCTACTACTCCAACAGCTCTTCTGCCACAAACACTGCCAAACGCAACATCGACAATTATAGGCAATTAGGCATAACATTATCAAAAATAATCTGAATTAGAACTCTATCACATTGAGTGTTCATGTACCCATTCAACAATATTAGCATTCATATCTTCACACCAAGGCTTACTCTCAGGTAGTAATTGTGATGTCATTTGTACCATATTCAGGACCCTATTCCCAAATTTAAATAGTTGTTTGATACCAATAAAAAATAAAATAAATTCTTGAGTAGAAAATAGCATAAGATAAGAAACCGTTTCTGTTCAATATCATCTTTAGCCCACTGTACCATTGCTTCCTCCCAATTATCTAGATGTCTCTAGACTCCACTAACAAATTAACAGTGCTAGCAAACTGCACCCTTTTGACCCAATCACGTATAAAAAAACTATGCCAATGACTATTTCGTTCTTTTTATATGTAACTAACGAAGTCCCCTACCGTTTTGCGTGACAATAGAACATCTTCCATTAGAACAATGCCAGTCTGACTATTTTGTTCAAATTGTGCTTTGTTCAAACTCGTCATCTCAAAACTTTTATTTTCTTTGCATTATTTTATTTCTTGTCCAAACATGAACTCTCTTCAAAGCTATGCTGTCAGGGGCGGAGCGAAGCGCCAGGCGCTCGGTATCTGTCTCACCGCCTCGACCGCCTAGGCGGCGCCCAGGCGGCGCCCTGACCAGCACCCTTAACAGCAAGTCAGCAAGTCAGCATTCAGCAATGAGCAATCAGCATCACAGCAAATCAGCATTCAGCAATCAGCAATACAGTCAATCAGCAATACAGTTAACTGTAATACTGTATACAATTATACAAACTAGTGCTGTACTCCAATTAAAAAATTAAAAATACAATCCAAAAATTAAAATACAATCGAAAATTAAAATTCCAACATCAAATCCAAAATTCCAACATCAAATCCAAAATTCCAACATCAAATCCGAATATCCAACAAAAATTCAAAAACAATTCAAAATAAAAAAAAAACAAATCAAAGTTCATATGTCAATGTCCTCATCGGAGCCCGACTCAATCCCATCCTCATTTCCAATATCATCAACTTCGAAGTTGTTATTATCATCATAATCATCTTCTTCGGAAGAAGCTTCAATATGAGGTTGAGTACGTGAACTTGATGCTTGTGTTGTGTTACGGCGACCACGAATGATAGGAACATCGCCATCATCAAGTCCATTTCCGACATCCTCCAAATCTCCATAAGTTAATCCATCCATTCCTAACACAACATCATCCCTAGCATCTTGGGGTACTAACCACTCAACACACTCATCAAGAGACTTCAACTCTATTGGATCTATTCCTTTTCCGGAAATACGTTCTTCATAACGTTTTTAAGCTTTCTATTGTATTTCACATAAGCAAGAGCTTGTAAGCGTTCATGATCCAAACAGTTTCTTTTCTTTGAATGAATCTACAATGCAAAATAAGTACAACTAAATCACTTGAAAAATTCAAAAATATACACATAGATAGTAGAAGAATAATATTAAAATTACAAAACAACTTACATTAGCAAAAGTACTCCAATTCCTTTCACAAGGAGAAGCGGAACAAGTAAGCCCAAGTATCCTTGTAGCAAACCTTTGCAAAGAGTGGACTTCACTTCCAAAAGTGACCCACCATTCAACTAAATAAAAATTCAAACAATAAGATAAAAATAATAATAATTTAAACTAGTAAGAAAATAAGAATAATAGTTAATAATTAAAATAAAGTACTAACCCGGATGCATTGTTTTCAAACAACTCATGACATTCTTCTTTCCTAGCCTCGTACCTCTAGAACGGTATACCGCAAGCTCACTTAGAATTTTGGTTTCTTGTTCATCATCTTCGGCAAGTTTTTCAATGCATTGCAACAATCCCTCCTTAATCACCGAATTAGCTTCAATCTCAATCGAGCTTTCAACACTAGCATAATAAACTTGTGGGTTAAGATAATGAGCCGCACAATGCAAAGGTTTTTGAAGTAAATCACTCCATCTATTATCAACAATTCTTTCCATTTTCCTCCACAAATCTCGATCTTCCAAAGTAGTTTCTCCAATATTTGCTTTTATCTTAGCTTTACATATTTCTATAGCCGAATAAACATACGCCATAGAAGGTTTTTCTTCGGTATCCACCATTCGAAGAACATCCACTATAGGTGCCATGATTTTCAAGCAAGTATGCATGTTATTCCAAAGATTGCTACTCTTGATCTTCTTCACAATTTCTATTGCAATCTTATTCTTTGGCACTTACTTCTCCTCCAATCATCTCTACGAATCATATCTCTCAATTGTTGGTGTTTCTCATACATACTTTGCAAGCATAGAAATGTGGTAGCAAATCGAGTAACCGATGGCCTAAGAATTTCCCTCTTCTTTGTTTCCTTTCTCATCAAATGAAGAACATGCTTGTGGTTGTAAATAAAGATGGAAATCTTTTGTGCATCCTTAACGGTTTCTTTCACTAAAGGCATCTTACCAACATCTCCAAGCATCAAGTTAAGACAATGTGCCGCACAAGGCATCCAATAGATTTTAGAACCTTCTTTCTCCGTAAGCCACTTACTCGCTAGCTTGTAATTTGATGCATTATCCGTGCACACCTTGTCAAATTATATAAATTTAATAAATATCAAGTGATGAAAAGTAAACTAAATGATACAAGAAAAAGATAGTAAAAAATTCAAGTTAACTTACTTGAATAACATTCTTCTCTCCAACATCATTAATTACATCCTCCAACATTTGATGGATGAGTGTCGCATCATGAACACGATCGGATCCATCAATTGTCTTCAAGAAAACCGTCCCCTTAGGACAATTTACAAGAAAATTTATAAGTGTTCGACCTTTGCCATCGGTCCACCAATCGGTCATAATAGTAACTCCAAATGTATCCCAATGGATTTTGAAGTCATCAACCCATTCTTTAGTCTCTTTCTCTTTCTTCTTCAATAATTTAACTCTCAAATCCTCATACGATGGTGGCTTGAAACCTACAAATAACAATTAACAAAGTAAATAACTATTTACTTATTTAGTTAATCGTAAAATATAGAAAAGTATAAAATAAAAAAACTTACTCAATGGATCATTGTATTGAACAACGGCTCTATACATCTTATAGTAGCTATCGGATTTCGCGGCATAAAATGGAATGTCGTTGTCATAGAAGAATTCACATATATAGTTATGTATGTTCTCTAATGCTTTCTTGTTCGCACTAGTATTTGGAACATTTGGAACAAAATCCACATCAATTGGAGCAACAAAAGTATCCATTGGTCCTTTTCTCTTCTTAGGCAACGAGCGATTATTACTACCAATTGGTTCAACTTCATCTTCATCTCCATAAACATTGACACTATTAAGCATTTCTTCTTTGTTTTTCTCTCTCTCTTGAGTTACTTGCTCCTTCTCATTCATGTATTTGAGAACTTTTTCAACAACTTCTTTTGAAACTTTTTTACATGGTTGCACATCCTTATATTTTGAAGGAGTCTTAGAAAATCCTTTCACAAGATGATGCTTAAATCTTCTCATCCCACCATTTGATACATGACCACAAAAATCACATGATATACGGGTGTTGTCCCCATCAATCCGTTGACCGTAGTCCCAACCTACATCGTTTGATTTGGCCGGTCTATATCGTTCACTAGTTGCTTGGGTTGTTTGGGTTGCTTCCGTAGATGCATGAGAAGAAGCCATATTTTTCAAATGTTCAATCCTATAAAAATTAAAAACAAACTTAAAACTTTAACTTCAATTGAAAAAAGAAAAAGATTGAATTTGATTTGCAAAATTAAAAAATTTAAAGAAAAAATTGAATTTAGGAATTAGGGCATGTAAGAAATTTAAAAAATTAGAAGAGATCAAGAGAAAGAAACAAATTTAGAAGAAGAAGAAGTGAAGAACTTACAATGTTACAGTCTTACAGCAGCAGCAGCCGGGGTAGAAGAAGAGAGAAGAAGAAGACAGCAGCAGCAGGCAGCAGCAGCGAAGACAGCATCACAGCAGGCAGTGTTTAGATTTTAGAAAAGGACATGGGCTTTTTCATTTTGGGCCGCTAAGCGCCTCTATATCAACCGCCCTGAGCAGAGCGCTGCGCCTAGGCGCCGCCCAGGCGCCTCGAAGCGTTTTAGGCGCTACTTTACCCAAGCGAAGCGGACCCTTTCCAAAATAGCGCCTAGGCGGCGCCTAGGCGCCGCCCCTGACAGCATAGCTTCAAAGCACTGTTGTTACACTTCTTATTGTACTAGTAGTGACTTGTCTAACACACTACTAGTAGTAGTGACTTGTCTAACACACTTCTTTCATTATATATACAAGTTATGTCTCACATTGAGATACATAATTTTTCACCCTAATATTCTACTTCTACTTGGTATCAGTTGCTTGTAGAAACAAAACCCAGCCATCATCAAAACCAAAACCCAAGCCGTCACCACCACCACCACCGCTCCCATCACCATTACCACCTTGCCTTCGGGCTTCTTTCTTCTATGAGCAGCTGGTAATCCCTGCTCTTCCTTCACCGTGTCTGCAGCAGGACATCCCTGCAGACGGCTTCCTTTGTTGGTAGTCATCCTTGTTGCTAAGGGTATCAGTTGTTCGTCTCCCACCGTCACTACCTCCACTGTTTCTTCCGTCTTCTGCTGAGTTGCCATCCACTAAGGCTATGGAAACTGACTCTGGTTTACCCAACATTCAGTCTACTCAGAAGATTACAACCATTCTTCTAAATGGGCGTAATTTTTCATCGTGGTCACGTTCTGTTCGTTTGTTCTTGGGTGCTAGAAATAAGATTGATTGGTTGGTTCCAGGGAAGATACCTTGTCCATCTGAGGCTGATTCAACTTATTCTACTTGGTTTATGACCAATTGCATGATTCTTGGTTGGTTTTTTAACTCTATGGAACCTGACATATACGAGTTATTCACATTCTATGATTCTGTTGAGAGTTTGTGGGCTGCTTTATCTGAGATGTATGCTACCACGAACAATGAGGTTCGGGTATATGAGTTGTACCGTGAATTAGGCCAAGTTTCTCAGGGTTCAATGTCTGTTACTACCTACTATGGGTATTTGAAGAAACGTTGGGAAGAGCTTGCTATTTATACCGCTTTGTCTAGCATTTTAGGTATGACTTCAACTATCGCTGCTGCTATCCACAAACGGGAAGAAAAACAAAGAGTTCATCAGTTTCTCATTGGTCTTCATCCTGACTTTGAAGCCATTCGTACTCAAGTCCTTAACACTACTCCTCTTCCAACTCTTGGGGAGGCCTATGCAGTGATTGAGAAACATGAGCGTCGTACACGGATCACAGTTCCTTTGGTAGTTTCTGACACACCATCTTCAGCTGATCAGATGGCCTTTGTAGCCAAATATCATCCTCCAACACCTCAGTATTCTCAGGGCCTGCCAGGAGCCCCTAGTGCTAATGCACAATCTGGTTGCACTACTGGTCGTAATCGACCATACTGTGATCACTGCCGGGCTGATGGCCATTTTCGACAAACGTGCTATCAACTACATCCAGAACTTAGGCCAAAGAAGGGGTTTGGAAAATCAGGTGGTGGTAAACCTCGTACTGCTGCCATTTCTGAGGTTCCTAGCAGTTCTGCTTCAGGGGGAGTTCCTACTGATTCAGGTTCTTTGAGTCAGCGATTAGATGAGGTTCTTTTTTTCCTCCGGGAGGGAAAACCAGGGTCTACTACCATGCCTACAGCTACAGGTATACCTTCTGCTTTCCATGTTAGTTCTGGTTCTACACCTCCTGCTTGGATCCTTGATTCAGGGGCCAATGAGCATATGACTGGTAAGTATAGTTTATTGACTAAGCATACCCCTTTTTCTCATCATGTTCGCATTGCTGATGGCTCGTATAACTCTATAACTCGTAAGGGCACTGTTCATTTGTCTCCTCAAATTACTTTAGAGTCTGTATTGCATGTTCCCCGTTTTGCTCTAAATCTTTTATCAGTTAGTCGCCTTGCTAAAGCTCTTCATTGTGCTGTTGTATTCTTACCTGATTCTTGTTATCTTCAGGACCTGAGTACGAAGCGGATTTTTGGCAGGGGGTATGAGCGCGATGGGTTGTACTATTTTGGTGATCCCCCACCGGTTCCACCTTCTACTGTTTCGAGTCTGCATGTTAACGTCTTGCCCGAGTCAGGACATTATGTGTTTAGTTTGGAGTCTGTGAAAACCTGGCATGCCCGATTAGGTCATGTTAACTTCCAGTATTTGTGTAGTCTTTTTCCGGAATTAATGAAAGCATGCAAAAATTCTACTTTTCATTGTGAAACTTGTTCCTTATCGAAGCATATTAGAAATTCTTATATTCCACGAATGCATCGATCACCTGCTATGTTTGATTTAATTCACTCTGATGTTTGGGGTCCTTCACCTGTTACTGCATTATCAGGCCATAGGTATTATGTTACGTTTATTGATGATTACACTAGGTGTACTTGGGTTTATTTACTTCGCCAAAAGTCAGATGTTCTTCCCTTGTTTACACAGTTTCTCCAACTCATCAAAACTCAGTTTAATGTGGTGGTTAAGGCTCTTCGCTCAGACAATGCTAAGGAGTATGTGTCTAATGAGTTTGTCAGTCGTCTTAGCCAACAAGGTATCCTTCAGCAACTCACTTGTCCTTATACACCCGAACAAAATGGTGTTGCTGAGAGGAAAAATAGGAGTCTCATGGGTGTCGTTCGTTGCTTGTTGAGAGGAATGCATGTCCCTCAGTCCTATTGGCATTTTGCTGTTCTTACTGCTGCCTATCTTTTAAATCGCACTCCCAGTAGGATTCTCCATGGTCAAACCCCTCACCAGCTTGTCTACCCTAGTCGTGTTCTTTTCCCAATTATTCCCAGGGTGTTTGGATGTGTTTGTTATGTTCATGATAAAAGTCCATCCCGCATGAAACTTGATGACAAGTCCATTCGGTGTATTTTTGTTGGTTACTCTCCCCTTTCTAAGGGATATCGATGTTATAATCCCTCTAGTCGTCGTGTTTATCATACCTTGGATGTTACTTTTGCCGAGCATGTTTCCTTTTTTGGATCTTCTATCTCTTTGCAGGAAAACTTGTTACCATCGGAGGAGGAGTCTTCCGCTGTTTGCTCTATACCTGTCTTTCCTACTCCTCTGATGTCCCCTATTCCTAAACCCTTCCAGGTTTATACTCGTCGCTCCCGCGCTCATCCTTACACCTTGCCACCCGCTTCAGGTAACATTCCTCTTCCTAATAGTGATACTCCTTTTGTTGTTCCCCCTGTTATTTCTAATGATATTCCTATTGTTTCCACTAATGGTACTGATATTGTGTCCATCAAGAACCCCCTCGTTCATGTCCCTGAACCCCGTTATCCTCCCAGGGTTCGAAATCCTCCGAATAGGTTGGGTTTTTCTACTGACCATCCTATTGCTCAGTATGTCTCTTATCAGGGCTTGTCTGCTAACTATCAGGCATATGTTACTTCTACTTCATCAATTCGGATTCCTAGAACTGTAGGTGAGGCTATGGAGAATCCTCATTGGATAGCAGCTATGCAGGTTGAGATGGTTGCACTTGAGCAGAATCAGACTTGGGAGTTGGTTCCTTTACCTCTTAAGGAACGCACCGTTGGGTGCAAATGGGTCTTTAATGTGAAGTTCTTAGCCGATGGTACAGTTGAACGATATAAAGCGCGTCTTGTTGCCAAAGGCTTTACACAAGTTCCTGGTCGGGACTTTGGAGCTACATTTGCTCCCGTAGCCAAGTTGAACTCTGTTCGACTCATTATCTCCCTTGCAGCATCATATGATTGGCCCCTTCATCAGTTAGATGTGAAGAATGCTTTCCTTAATGGTGATCTTGATGAGGTTATTTACATGGATCCTCCACCAGGTTTTCGTCATGTCGGGGAGTATGTTGGGAAGGTTTGTCGCCTCCATAAGTCCTTATATGGGCTTAAGCAGTCACCGCGTGCCTGGTTCTGTAAATTTTCTGAGGTTATTCTTCAACATGGGTTCTTCAGGTGTCATTCTGATCATACGGTCTTTGTCAGGAATAACTCAGGGGGTCGTATATATCTTCTTGTGTATGTGGATGACATTATTCTCACTGGAGATGACATTGCAGGCATTGTACAGCTTAAGGAATCCCTAGGGAAATCCTTTGAGGTCAAGGACCTCGGTCCTCTACGCTACTTCTTGGGCATTGAGGTTGCTCGTAGTCCTAAGGGTATCTCCTTATCTCAGCGAAAGTATGTTCTAGATCTCTTGAGTGACACGGGGATGTTAGGTTGCCGTCCAACTTTTACTCCTCTGGTTCCTAACAGCAGGTTAGTTGCCAATGCCGGAGCGCCTCTTCCAGATCCATCAGCCTACCAGCGTCTTGTTGGACGCTTGATCTATTTGTCTAATACCAGGCCGGACATAGCCTTTGCCGTGAGTAGAGTGAGTCAGTTTATGCATGCACCTTGTCAGTCTCACATGGATGCGGTTGATCATATTCTCATGTACCTGAAATCGTGTCCTGGCTTAGGTTTGTTTTATATATCTGGACCACAGGGTCCCCTGGAGTGTTACACTGACTCAGATTATTATGGTCGCTCCATTGACGGTCGTTCTACTACTGGCTTCTGTGCTTTTCGTGGACATCATCTTATCACATGGAAAAGCAAGAAGCAATCAGTTGTCTCTCGGTCATCGTCTGAGGCAGAGTATCGTGCTTTAGCATTAGGTAACAAATTGAAATACACAACCACCTCTTTTCGCATTTTATTCATGTGTACTACAAATAAAACCTATATCTCTTTCTTTTCACTATAATGACATGCGATTCAGCCATATTTTGTTAATCCTTGCAACACGAGCCGGAATGCTAGGAACTATGTTCGAAATCGCAGATGATCAAACAATTAGGAACATGCGTTCTCGGATTGTCAATCGCGCCGGGGTGGGGGGGTGAAGTTTAGTATCTCTGGACTAGAATGACTGAACATTCTGGAGGAGGTCAAGAAGTTGATAACTCTAAGGAAATGATGGCAAGTTAATCAGGGATATTCATGTACCTGAAGCTGACAAAAACAAATGGGTATATTTGTTGAAGTAGATAGAAGACTCAGTACTTCAAAGGGGAGGTGAGCTTTGATGAGGGTCTCACACATATGTTCTGCAGTTGGAAGTGTGCTAATTTGTCAAGGGTTGGATGGATGGCCTGGACGGTTCTGTTCCATGCTGTGTGTTGGGGTATTTGGAAAGAGACAAGGGAGTATACAGAGATCTGGGGTGTAATATTTTGAAGGAAGATTGTATGTAGTGAAATACTGTGGAGGCAGGTTTTTAGATGTTTAAGCCCAGGCAAGTTCTATTGAAGATTATAGTGGCAAGTGAGCTAAGAGATACTGAACCGAAGCCCAATTATGAATAAGATTCTGAAGTTCAAACCAGCCCAAGCACAGTCAGATTTGATATTCGTTTTAGTATACATTATCTTAAATAAAATAAATAGATTTTGTTGGGTAAAATATCTTGTGAATACAAGTTTCTACTGTGGAGAAAGTCATTTGTGGTGAGAAATCTCTTCTAGAAATTGGCTTTTTGAATGTTAGGACTTAGGACCTTAGGTGTTACCGTTTAGGACCTCATTTTCATGTTGGATGATGGAATTTTGGCATAGCTTAATGTAGTCACACCTTCTTACTATATATATATATATATATATATATATATATATATATATTCTCTTTTATTTACTAATAAAAAATTAAGTGGAAGAAGAACGAAGAGAATACAACGGTGCAAATTTCATGGAAATGCATACCTGTCACCCATTGAACCCAGCACTCAATCGTTCAGGCCTATTCTTTACTAGGTGCTAGGCTCAGCTGGCGAGCCTAAAGCCTATCTGTTTAGGCCTACACGCGCTTAGGTGATTGCTTAGCAGAGCATGAATGATGCAGTGCATACAACCATACATCTGATTCATTGCTCTTTTTATTTTATGGGTTTTTAATTTTTAACCTCTTACGTTCTCAATTAATTTGAGTCCCTGAATTGCCATGTTTACACATGTTCCACTTTACTAGAAGTATGAGCATGTAATCGTTTCCTAGTTTAAGCTTGATTCCTGCTAGACAAACAAGCCAAGTCTATAAAAGAGTATATTGTAATTGAATAACATTTTTAGGTTTAATAAAGTTTGAGATTTTAAATCCAAAGATCATCTTTTTGGTTTTACTGAAAAACTTTAATTTTATTATTTAAGTTTTATTAATTTGAAGGTTCTGCCGAATGATTTAGTCACTGAGTCTAGTCTCCGGCACAAAACCTTCAATATGTTTTTACTTTTGGATTTTTTCGCAATTTGGATAATTTTGGACATGTATCAAACTATCTATGACATATTGGGTTTAATTTCCCCCCCAAATTGAGTATATTTTTGGAAAATCACACTCAGTTTCTATTTGGCGATATTTAGACAGAAGTGGCCTAAACTGGTAAAAATTGACCGATATGGGTGCGAAATCTCCCTATTTAGTTAAAAAGCCATGAAGGGGGAAAGCATTCCAAATTGGAATCATATTAAGACACCTCAAGTTATGTTCTTAAAATTAGTCAAAATCACAAGTTAGGTGATACTGTATAGGCACAAATTGTAGTCAATATACAAAACTATTAAAATTAATACATGCTATAGCAATGAGGGTCTATCCAGTATCACCTAATCACACTGTGTTACAACATTTTGTGCTATAGCATGTATTAAGGGCAAGGGGTCTATACAGTATCACCTAGACACCTTGTGCTTAAGGGCCATCACCTGTGCCATTCAGTCGCTAAATTCTGTATTACGACAAGTTAGTGTCTAAGAACAAAGTTTTGCCGCACAGCTAAAACACATATAAGAATGATATATTGCATTGTTTTTTTCATTCTAGCTGATATGGGCAAAAGAAGCCATCACATGCATTATGGCTTCAAAAGAGATAACTTCTTACTCTTTTTGGGTTTCTTCTAATTTTCAGGGTTAAGTTTTGGTATTGAAGCACTTGCTGCTCTAGAAGGGACCTTGTTGTTTGAAGAAATAATTCAGGCGAAGGAGGTTGGTTTGTATGAATTTTTGTTTGTTTCCTGAACCGTGTGTAAACAGTAAACATGACGAAAATCCATATGATGAACCTAAAGGCTCATAAAACTGTGCATAGATGGCGCTCTTTAGGTCAAGTTAGGGTTTGAAAGTCACATCGGCCGGAACAGATGACTCCATTTTGGCTTTCATTTGGGGATGATGGTTATGGATGTTCTCATGGGGTTTGTTGATGGATTCTCAGCCTAAGTGTTTGGGGTAAGGTGTAGTGGTTTCTTTTTTGGGCTTTTAGCTTCTTGCTAATGTTCAAATTGTTGTAATCTTTAGTAGTTTATTAATAAAGCGAAGATTTATCAAAATAAAACTGTGCATAGACATTTCAAAAACTTAGATTGAAGGTACTTAGCCAGGGGGAGTCGAGGCCAGGGCAAGGGGCTGATCCTCGGCTTTCTTCAATAGATAGGTCAGGATAGTGGAATGAGTTACCAGCCCGTTGCATGTGCTAACCAGCTTAGATAGCATAGTAACCCTACAAATTCTGTGTCCATAGGAGTTGCATTTTGTTGCACCATAACAAAGTGCCCTACTATTCCCTGCAAAAAAATGGCTTCATTTGGTGGGAATTCTCAACTTTTGCAGATATCAGCTAGTAGCATCGTCTATATACCTGTATGCTGAAAGGAAAAATTAAGTATTTTTCACTGAGGATTGTTATCTTTTTCATCCTCTTTTATTAATGCTTATTACCTATGTTGGGATGAGGATGAAACAGAATGACGATGAACTTGAGATCCTTTAGGCAATTGATACATAGTGACATATCTGTGTTACTTCCATCAAATATTTGATTAATTGCTAAATGCAAAAGCTACTCTTTCCTTTCAGCATTTGCGCATGCAATATGATGTGTTATGTCCTCTACTGTGCAACAAACATCCCGATATATTTCAACCAGATCTATACACGTGGGACAGATTTCTGTGGGCTTGCGAGCTTTGGTACTCAAACAGTATGAAAGTTGTGTTCCCTGATGAAAAGCTGAAGACATGCTTAGTTCCTGTTGCAGGCCTTCTCAATCATTCAGTCAGTATGCTGTTTTTCTTTCATTCATTATTGTTGTTATTGATATTAATTTAGCATATTTCATATTCTTGTTATCATCAACAAACAATAGGTCTCTTATGAGTCAGATAAAACTTAAACATCCGTCTGTCTCCTTTCCATTCACTTTCTTCACCTCGTTCCGACTCTTTATTATCTCACACTCTTTGGCCTCTTATTTCCTAACTATAGACCATGCCTTCCATCCTATCTTTTCTCTCCTTCTACATCCATCCAAGAAACTCCGTACTTCCAATGTTTTATGCCACTGGAGCTTGTAATCATCTGGAATTACAGATTCTGTGAGTTTGATTGTTTTATCATTTGTTTAGTAACAACGACACATGACCCTTTTTTTTTTATTTGGTAGCATTGAAGATGCCCAATTTTCATAATAGCTTGCCACAAAATTTTCAAAAAATCTTTGGTCAGAATTTTAATGGTAGCATTGAATATGCATTTAGTATTTTGGAGAGCTCGAGCAAGAATATATCTAGATATGTGTTTTATCTTCTATTGTTAAAACTTCTTTTGATACTAGGTTCAAGTCTGTAAGTTTCCATACTCATTAGTCGATATGTTTGTATGGTTATCTTACTCTAAATATTTATTGTGCGAAGTGTAATGAGGTTTAGTGACCATCATGCCACAGAGTTTTTCTCTCTTGTTTTCTTCTTTTAAGACCCAACATAGAAACCAAATTTGTTTTTTCAACTGTTCGAGGAATACATACCCTAATCAAAATTCCTAAAAAGCAGTCTTCATTTCTTTTTCTTTCGAAATAAAATATTACCCACAGTCAACTTCACTATTTATTCAACACAAGATAGTTGAACTTAAAACCAAAACAAGGAAGTGGCTATTACCCAAGATGGTTTTAGGCTTTTAGCTTTAATAACAACACGACTGAGATGTACAACCTTAGGCTGTACAGAACTTAAGATTGAAACTTGGTTCTGATGATTGGCCTTCTGCTAAGGTGTTCTTTTGATCGACCAAAGTGTGTCCAATCAGTATCTTGTGTTGAATAAACGTCCTTCCCTACTAATGTGGTCTTATGCGATCATAATTGCAATGTAATTAGGTCTTACGTGACCATAAATGCTGTCTTATGGACCATGAACCTTAAAGAACCCTAAACCCAAACTCTAAAAACTTGAACACTAAGAGCCCTAAACCCTGAGTTGGCTTATTTTACAACTCTTCCAATACTTTTTGGCACATTTTACACAAACTCGCCCTATTTGTAGGGAGGGAAGAATAAATTTGTTGTTTTTTTGGTTTGAGGGACTAAACATGATAAATAGCTTATAATGAATGACTATCGCAAAGTGGGCACCTTGCACTGTAGGTCTTGCAAGTGCAAGTCCTCAAGTCATCTTGCCCACTCAAAAGGAAAATTCAAAACTGATGTGTAGACTGTAGACCACTTTTAATCTTTATGTTCCATCAGTTTCCTTATGCTCTTTTCCTTCCGAAAGCTGTATTGTTAATGCCTGCCAAAAGTAATGTGTTGCTTTGTCCCCCCTGTTGCAGCTATGCCCTCATATAATACGTTATGGTAGGGTGGATTCAGCATCAAAGGCTTTGAAGTTCTCTCTATCAAGACCATGCAGAGAAGGAGAACAGTGCTACCTTAGCTATGGAAATTTCTCTAGTTCTCATCTTATTACCTTTTATGGTTTCATGCCAAAGGGAGAAAATTTATACGATGTCATCCCACTGGGTATTGTTTTTCCTATTTTCACCCTTCGAAAAAATTCTTTCTATGATTTACTGAATGCGATGTAGTTTTCGGCTTTTTTTTTCTTACCACATATAATTAGAACTAGAAAAGATTCGTATGGAGGAAACCCAAAGAAAAGGGCACATTGAAACGGTGAATTATTACTTTCACCTGCACTTAGAAACTTTTTGTGACGAAACACCTGATTTTGGTTTTTCTGAACCTAGAAAAAGAAGTTATGATTTGATCTTCTCTTCCCAATGCAATTCCTCTATGAATCCCTCCTTCAGCAAAAGTAATTTTGGCGTGTCATTGACAAATTATTTAATAATTGCTATATGAATTCTGATGAAGCCAGATGTTTTAAAACAAACTTCAATTATTCTAATTGTCTGATTACTTACTATTTTAAATGTGCCTGTATTCTTCAGTCGAAAGGACCTTTTTTTCCCTCAATGCCATGTAAACTTAGAATACGTCCCCTGGTGTGCATTATTCCATTTTACCATGTTTATCTTATCAAAAGGGACCTGTGTTCTTGTTGGAAGTTATTGTAATAGTAGTGACTTGTCTAACACACTACTAGTAGTAGTGACTTGTCTAACACACTTCTTTCATTATATATACAAGTTATGTCTCACATTGAGACATATAGCTTTCCATCCTAATATTCTACTTCTAGTATAATTCATCTTTTATACTTCTAGTTGGTATCACAGCCAAGTGAGGTCATGGTTTTCGGCCACCGGCGACACTAACTCAGGTGCCGGTGGCCAGAGCTCCGGCAAAGTCTTTTTGTCAAATTTGTGTTCTTGTTTCCGCTGTTTTTCTGCGCCTTGTGTGCTGTTTTTTTTTTCCCTGAGTACTGTTCACGAGTACTGTTCACTGCTATTGTTCATCAAGTACTGTTCACCGAAACGAACATGGCCCTAACAATCACCACCACTACCTCCGATGTCTTTCTCGGTTGAGCAGCTGGTTAGCCCTGCTCCTTTATTGTCTCTGCAGCTGGACATCCCTGCAGACGGTTCTTCTCGCAGCTGGTCATCCTTGCCATTGAACATCCTGCCTGATGTCGTTCTCATGATACTTTGTGGAGGATGTGAGAACTTTTTTTTTTTTTTTTTTTTTTTTTGTATTTCAAGCTGAAATTCAGAGTCTGAATGTTCAGCTTGAGGGGGAGTGTTGGAAGTTATTGTAATAGTAGTGACTTGTCTAACACACTACTAGTAGTAGTGACTTGTCTAACACACTTCTTTCATTATATATACAAGTTATGTCTCACATTGAGACATATAGCTTTCCACCCTAATATTCTACTTCTAGTATAATTCATCTTTTATACTTCTAGTGTTCTAAACTTGTACAGTGAAAAGTGGACTAGTGTTTAATGTAAGTAACCTGTTTTATTGTAGTGTTATTATTAATGTGCCTGTTTTCTTATTAAATTCTTTTTGTCACTGCAGATATTGATGCTCCTCAAAGCGACGACTTTGGCAACTCTCGTGAATCGGAATGGACTGCTCACATGGTCCGAGGGACATGGTTCTCAAGTAACCACGAGCTCTTTAATTATGGTTTACCTCCTCCATTGTTAAACTATCTGCGGGCTACTCTGAATGGTTCTAAGCTGCCTATGGAAACCTTTGTAACTCTCCCCAACATTCTTCTTTTATGAGCTGTTTCTACATTTTTGCACACACAAGCTGGTCTTGAGTATACATTATCAGTATACTCAAAAGTGGCTAAAAGCCTTTGTTTGTTTTATTTATCTGCAGGTAGACACTGAGAATGAGATGGCAGTGCTGGAAACACTTTGCTCCATTTTCGATCCCATGTTGGAGGGACTTGGTGTGTTGGAAAATGACCAAAGGCAAGAGATGCTCCAGAACATTTATTTTGTTTTAACAGCTAGGTAATATTTGAGAATGAATATTTATTTGTTGACGCAGAGAAAATCTTGGATGGGATGTTAAACTAGCTTTGGATTTCAAAGATCTACAGAGAAGGATCATATCTTCGGTCTTGGCTTCATGTTCAGCTGGACTTGAAACGTTGCAGCGCTTGGAATTGAAAGAAAGTATGAATGCAGCCGCAACAACCGAAGACAGTTAAGACAGGTTGGATATTTATATCTCAGTACTGCTTCAAGGCTGGAATTTGGGCTCTCCAAATCCAATGATAGAACAATGATTTACACAACACATTACAATGTTTTCATGTGGGACCAAATAATAATCTTGAAAATGATCTCTAAGTCCCAGAGTGTTTGTGGTTTAGCATTCCATCCATGCTTTACTGTACTGTAATCACATTTTAATTTTCAATTATCAGAAAACAAAAAAAAAAAAAAAACCCACATTGTTTATTTGGTGTATCAGCTCATTACTAGTGACCTGTCCTGGTCTGACCAACCAGACACCAGTGGTAGAGTATTGTTGTTTACTAGTGACCAGATGCTATATGAAAGGTTGGAATATTATTTGCATAATTAAGTAGGTGGTAGGTTTTATTCTCAAAGAAGTTGGACCTAATTATTATTTTAATTGAGTAGAACAACCATAACACTATCTGTGACTGTGTGACCGTGTTGTTTAAACTTTAAAAAATCAGAAAAAGATAAGGTAGAATACCCTGAAAGGAAGTACACCAAACATTAAGAAAGCATGTTAATGCTACTTGGTTTTAAAGTAGTGGTCAAAACTGCACTTAGACACATAAAGGTAAGACAAAAGATGCCAAATTTGACTTCATCCATTCCAATATCAAAAAGTATGTCTGTAGGGAACGTCAAAAATGTAGTCTAGTAGTCCAGTATGATGGTTGGTTTGTAATTTTGAATATTTGAATATTATTAATTCCAGGTGGTTATAAGGAAAAAAAAAAAAAAGAAATTCAGTGGAAGGTGAGAAAGATTACATGATGTATCATGTATGTACGTAGAGTGTTGAGTGTGGCTGCTAATTTATATTGAGGGTGAGGGATGAATACTGAATACAAAACACATTGCCCTTTTACAAAGGGGAAAGGGCAAAATGTGTGAGAACTTATTAGTAGTAATGGTGAACCGGTGGCAATCTCCATTAAAGGTAAAAGTAATCTGTAATTAACAACTAATTTAACTAACTAAAAATACATACATTACTATTAATCGAAAGTAATCTGTAATTAACAACTAATTTAACTAACTAAAAATACATACATTACTTTTAATCGTGGACATATCAATATAATAGTTGTTGAATGGGCAATGTTAACTGGCATTGGGGTGGACGAACTCGGAATATCTTCCTACATAGTTGTTGACGGCTCAAATGACAAAAGTAGAGTTACGGAACAGTGGGACCCAGAAGAAGAGCACCGATGTACCTTGTTGCAAATATGAAATATACTCTCCCTTTCTCCTGTCTGCGTACATACTAATACTACTTACACGCTTTCATTAAAAAGTAAAAACAGAAGCAAGAAGAGAAGAGAGAGAGTAAAGGTGGGAAAGAAAGGAAAGGAAGAAGGATTACAATTCCTTTTACGTTTCTATCTCTTTCTTTCCTTCAAAGTTCAAAACCCCCCTCCACCTCTTCTTATAAATCCTTCCAACCTAAGTTAACAACAATTTTTCTTCTCTTTTGCCGGATTGGATTACTGTTGACTGTTTAGTGTTTCAAATTTTGGTTTGATATGATGTTGGTCGCTAATAACAGTTTTGATTTATGGCAAAAAGATGCTTTCTTCTCTGCTGCTGAGGAAGTCCAACAATCTGCTGACATGTATATATATTTCTTTCTTAAATTAAATTTGTTTCTACTTAATTTATTTACATACAACTTTTTGGTATGGGCGAATTTATTTTTGTTTTCATTGATTGAAAATTTATATGTTTTTTTTTTTTTTTTTTTTTTTATTTAGAATGGAGTCCATTTATAGGATGTGGGTGAGAGGGAGAAGGGAAGGACAACAACAACTTCAATACTCTGACGAATTACGCAGAGAGCTTCAAATTGCTCTAGGGACTGCTAAATGGCAGGTTGGTTTTGCATTCCAAAAACAAACTCAGATGTCTGTTATTTTTTGGTGTAGTCGTATTTAAGTTTTATTTTGGTTGTGAATCAGTTGGATGAATTTGAGAGAGCTGTTCGGTTGACTCATGGATATCGCTCTCAGGACAACACGACAAGTAGGCACAAGCAATTTGTTCATGTCATGGAAGACCAAATATCTCGTGTCGAAAAAGAATTAAGAGAATCTCTAGCAGAGGAGAAGCAACCCCTTCGTTGGATAAGTTTAGATATAGAAGAAAGTGATGATTTCGCGGCTTTTCTTTCTGGTACTTCAGGAACCTTGCAAAGTACAACTGACAGGTCTCTGGATATTGGATTATCTAAGAAGAGCTTTTTTCCCGGAGATCAAATTACACGAGAAGATGTTAACCACGAGAATGATGATTCTGGTGTGGTAGTCATGTCTGACTGCATAACGAATTATAAAGAGATTGTGACAATTAATAAGGATTCCACTTATGTTGTAGAATTAGAAGCAAAAAATATACCTAAACCATTTAATGATACAGAACTAGCTGGTCAAGGGAAAACATGGAGTTCACCCAACTTTGGTTCGTGGAAGATTGTAATTGCGGATGAAGATGAACATACAAAAGCACTAGAGATGTGTGCTGAGTCCTCTACCAAAGGGAAAGGGTTTACAAGCAATCTTTGGTGGCCCAAGGGTGGAGAGCATTTTCAAGCAAAAGGAGGAAAATTGACCTACCTCCATGTGACAGGAATTAATAAATTTTCCAAGGTACACATGACATTTGAAACTGTAATCTCTGCGCTTTAGAATAATATATTATGTTCTTCTACATGTCTGGGTGAAATGATTTTTTTTCGTAGACAAGGAAAGGTAATGTTCAGCAATTTTCTGATTAGCTCTTTTATTCTACAGTTTCTTAAACGACTGAGCGGTGTTCAGAGACAACTACAAGGACCACAGTACATCCAGATTACTAGATTCATCCAAGTTATACTTTTGCTAATGCTAACTATTTTCTTGATTGGTAAGCTGTATAATGTTGTTGCTTGAATTTGTGCAAAACAATCATAGAATACTTGTTTAGAAGATGTTAATGAAATATATTTCCTTTACTGATCTCTTTTTCATGTTGTTTTCTATTAATGTTTCACATTGTGTAACTTTTTGCTTCATACTCTAAACAAGGAAGAGAGTGTATGTGGGGATCCACGAGCAGAAATATGGAAAACCCATTCTATGCTCATTCTTTACTACTTTCAGTACAAAATGGCAGCCCCCCGAACCTCTGAGGTTGTGGGTGGATCCAAACCACCATTCACAGCCTCCTCCTCCTCCCTCTTCAACAACTTCCAACCCCAAGCTCTCGAATCTCTCTCCTGCTACTTATCAAGCCTTTAAGAAAGATGGGAAATTGGCACTTTGTTTTAGCAAAGAATATATTGTAAGAGGCCAACAACAAGTAGAGAAACACGCAGTAATACTAAAATTCTCTGCCCAACGGTTACAACTCACCATCATCAGGAACTACATCCAGAAAGAGTGGAATGTTGAAGGCAATTTCAACATGGGGCTCTTAGATCAAAGACATGTTTTGATCCACTTTGAATTTGAAACAGAGGTTACGAAAGCCTTATCTAGATGCAATTGTCAATTTATGGGGATCAAGTTCAAACTCTCAGGTGGCACCAAAGGCTTCGGTCTCACCGAAGACCCGGTTGTGGCACCAATCTTGGTAGACCTGTCATTCTCAAGCCAATTGGAGGCAAGTTGGGTACCTTCATCTAGGCCTGTCAATGGATCGGTTCGGTTTGGATATCAAGCTGATCCGAACCGATCCGTATGTATTGTGATCCGAACTGGTCCGATCCAATTCAGAATGGATAATTGGTACAGCTGATCCGAACCGATCCACTATAAATTAACGGATATCCGATCCGATCCGATCCGGTTTTTTTTTTTTTTTTTTTTTTTTTTAAAACACAATTTTGCACTGGTTTAACCTTCTTTGGTTCGAGCATTTCATCAAATAGTTTGCGCGCAACATAAACGACCAACGACTTTTTACTTCCAAATGAAACTTTTTCTCAATCTTCACCGTCGATTCTCTTCTTCTTCTTCTTCTCTTCCATGGATTTCACCACTTCAATATCGTAAACCAACCACCCCACTACCAGACCCACCACCTCAAACCTCTTCACCACTCAACGAAGATCCAAATTCATAACTCATGCTTCTGCAATCACAATGATCAAACGTGAAAAAACCCCACAACATGCTTTGGAAATCTTTAACATGGTAACAGAGCAACGTGGTTTCAATCACAATCATTCCACTTACTCAGTCATTCTTTATAAATTTGCTAAATGGAAGAAATTCAAAGCTGTTGAAGCAATTCTTAAGCAAATGAGCTTTGATACTTGCAAATTTGAAGAGGGTATTTTCTTGAACCAAATTCTTCAATCAAATAAAATTGATCGAAATTCTTCAACCAAATTCTCCAATCAAATAAAATTGATGATGATGATTTGATCGAAATTCTTCAAGTTTGGGGAAATTGATTATAATTTTAAGAACAAAAGAGAGATCGGATTGAGAAGATGAAGAGAGACGCTGAGAAGGTAAAATTAGGGGAAAGAGAGAGATCGAGTGAAATTTGTTGTTTTTTTGATATTAGATCGGATTGGTTTTCTCTCTATTATTATCCAAACCGATCCAAAAACATAATGGATATCCAAAAACCATTTCATGTGATCCAATAATCGAAATGGATATCCAAAACAGAAAAGTAATGGATTGGATCGGTTTTGGATCGGTTTGGATCATGGATCAGTTTGGATAGTTGACAGGCCTACCTTCATCGCAAATGACAAGAAAACAATTTGCTATTCAAAACCAAGCTTGACTCGCATGTGTGTGGAGATGAATGTCCAAGTGGCATACCAGAATGCATATGGTTAAAAGACTAAAACTACAATGGTTTCTGGTAGCCTCTTCGCTACCCTGGATTTCTATACTGTTCCCTATGCTCCAAAATTTGGCACTTTTTTAAAAATTCCAGGAAGAAGAGAAATACTCTCCAAGACCCTAAGCATTCTGCCATTAGAGCTTTCCCACTCAAAAAACTATCAATCCCACTACCAAAGTGTAGAAAAGTGACACGTGGAGGTTACATATAATGGATTTCTATTAGGAATCGGTTTCCTTATTTGGCAACAAGTGTGGTAGAATTCTATTAGGATTCAATAAGGTTTTCTAATCTATTAGAAATCTAAGTTGTTGATTTAGGTATTGGGTTACCAATTGGATTAACCAAAGAGGTTATAAATATTGGCGTTGTGTAACCATAAGAATTTGAGCAAAGAAGAAAGTATGAGTGAGGGAGATTTGTGAGGAAACCAAAACTAAGGTTTCATTAGTTATTATGTAGTTCACCTCTCAATTATCAATAAAGTCACCTCTCTTTGTCCCGTGGATGTAGGCATATTGTCGAACCACGTATATTATTTTGTTTTCGTATTTTTGCTTTAATTTACATCTTTTGTGTTTGTTTCTTCATTAATCATATCAAGATCCTGTATATTTATCATAACAAATTGGTATAAGAGCCAAAGGTTATTTTCTTGGGGCTGAAGACGGGATTTCGGAACGGTTTTGTTGGGTTTTAGGAATCTGTCCAGATTCAACATCCTATAGTAAAAAGACCATAACTTTGTGCTCGGATATTGAAACGTCGATCCATTTTTTAGGTTAGAAAGTAGTCTCTTCAGGCTTTCTAACAATATATGGTACATTCTGTGGTTCAAAGTATTTTGTTCTCAGTACTTCGTTGACAGTTGACAATTCCGATTTTCTTGGTTTGTTGAAAATCCAATCTTGGGGTTGTTTTTTTTTTTTTTTTTTTTTTTTTGAGTGGTATTGATTATTGAAGAGGAAGATCGCTGATTCGAATTTTTCGAATTCCAGCATTAAGTACACAAAGGTGCATGGATTTGATATTATCAAATTCAATGGGAAGAATAACTTCACATTATGACAAACGGATGTGAAGGATATTCTTGTTAGTATGAAGTAGATCAAAGCCCTAAAGGGGAAACCTGAAACGGCAAAGTTGCCAACAGGTTGGACGAATGAAGATTAGGAAGAGTTTGATCAATAGGCCAACAGTACGATTAGGTTATGTTTGACTAGGGATATCACACACAATTTTGCCGGTGAAACCTCGGTAAAGGAGTTATGGGAGAAGTTAGAGAAACTCTATCTTAATAAGGACTTGACGTTAGAACTCTATCTAAAGAGGCGTTTGTATTCGACAAGATTTACACCTGACAAGTCTGTGATTGACCATATTAATGATTTTAATAAGATTTGTTCTGATTTAGCAAATATTGATGTGATACTACCTGATGATGAGAAAACTATAATTTTGTTATGTTTATTACCATCTTCGTGGGAAACAACAGTTGATTATTTTATTGCAAACAAAAAGACCACAAAGCAGTTGGTCTATGATGATGTTGTTTCAATGTTACAATCCAAAGCTATTAGAAAAAAAGAAGCTGATGATGAAGTTCAGGCTAAAGGTATGTATGTTAGAGGTAGATCATCACATAGAGGTTCGTCGAGTTCTAAAAACCACTATAAATCTCGGAAAAGAGATTTAAAAGATGTTGAGTGTTATTATTGTCATAACATGGGTTATTATAGTAAAGATTGTCCTAAGGTTAAAGCTAAGGAAGAGAAAAAGAAGAAGAAAAAAATCTAATCCGAACACTAAAGTTGCTAACATTGCTCAAAGTGGTGATGAGGTAGCAAAGTCTATTGGAGACAATGAGGATGAGATGAGGTGTTAACAGTTACGTCAAATAGCTATTTAGCTGAAGGATGGTGTCTTGATTCAGCTGCTTCATGTCATATGTGTTCCGATATGGAGTCTTTCACAACTTACAGAGAAGTAAATTGTGGCAAAGTCTTTATGGGTAATTCGAATGCCTACAAGACGGTTGGTGTTGGTACAGTACAGATCAAGGCACATGATGGAGCTGTAAGAACCTTGACAGAAGTTGGGCATGTTCCTGATTTGAGAAAGGGTTTGATTTCGTTAGGTGTACTCGAAGATAGTGGTTTCAAGTTTACCGGTGAGAATGGTCTCTTGAAGGTTTACTATGATGACAGGTTATATTTGATGGGCGAAAGACATGAAAACTTATATTTCTTATCAGAGATATAGTTTCAGGTGGAGCTATGGCTATGGTTTCTTAAGCGGTTGATGAGAAACAATTAACTTGTACGAGTTATGGCATATGTGACTAGGGCATATGAGTGAAAAAGGTTTGTCTATATTGAGTAAAAAGGGTTTGTTTGGTGGCCAAAAAACTTGCAAAACACTATAACAGGTGATTTGCAACGGTTATATGGCGTTGCAAAATAAATTTGCAATGGCTTTTTACCGTTGCTAGTAAGGCATTACAAATGTCGTTGCAAATATTTGCAACGGCTATATGGCATTGCATCATCTATATTCGCAACGGTTGATGGGCGTTGTATTTTATTTATTTGCAACCTCGATTTTTGTGAGCATTATGTATTTGGCAAGCAGTGCAGAGTTCGTTTTGGTACCGTTGTTCACCGCACTAAGGGTATTTTAGATTATATACATTCAAATGTATGGGGTCCCTCTAGAACAGTTTCTAAGGGAAGAGTAAGGTGGTTTGTGACCTTTATTGATGACTTCTCGCGGAGATTGTGGTTGTACACCATAAAGCACAAAAACGAAGTCACCGATTTGTTTAAGAAGTGGAAAGTTATGGTTGAAAAAGGATACGTTCTGACAATGGTGGAGAATACACTGAAGACACATTGAAAGTTTATTGTGCAGAACAAGGTATCGTCAGACACTTCACAGTGAAAGGTACACCATAACAGAATGGGGTAGCTGAGCGTATGAATCGTACACTACTAAAGAAATCACGGTGCATGTTATCCAATGCATCATTGCTTTCTTATTAAATACGGCGTGTTATCTCGTGAATCGATCACCATCTACAACTATTGATTGTGAGACACCTATAGAAGTTTAGTCTGGTACACCTCTTGATTATTCATATTTGAAGGTGTTTGGTTGTCCTACTTATTTTCATATCAGAGAAGATAAGTCAGGGCCAAGAAAGCTATTTTCTTGGGATATCCACAAGGTATGAATGGTTATTGTTTATGGTTCCCAGGGTTGAAGAAATTCCAGATCAGTTGTGATGTGACCTTTAATAAGAAAGCAATGCCTGATTCAAAAAAGTTCACAGGTTGGGACTCTCAACATGAGGGTGATGATAATGACAGTGATGGTGACGATACCATGCATGCAGGTGGAGCATAATGTTCCATATTCATCTACAAAAGATAAAGAAGTGACTGTTGTACAGGTACCTACAAGTTCAGAGGTTACTATCGATTCACAAGTCACTACAAACACATATCCAGACCCAGAGAGTGTAGATGATGAGATTGAAGAGGAGGTTCCTCTTGAAGATACTTTACAGTAGCAACAATTAGAGCAGCATCATGAGTGGCCATCTTTAGCATCTCAACTTGAACCACGTTTGAGAAAAACACCAATTCGACTTGGTTTTGAGGATAGTGCATCTTTTGCATTATCAGTATTTTGTGATGATGAGTCTTCTATATTTAAGAGGGCAATGAGCAGTTCTCATTCTCATGAATGGAAGTCAGTGATGGATGAAGAGATGAAATCTCTTCACAAGAACAATACTTGGGAACTTGTAAAGTTGTCTAAGGGTCAGAAGTCGATTGGTTGCAAGTGGGTTTTCACAGTGAAAGATGGTATTCTAGACCCCAAGGGTACAACTAGTAGTGTACGTTACAAGGCAAGATTAGTGGCTAAGGGATATGCACAAACAGAAGGTGTGGATTATAATGAAGTTTTCTCTCCGGTTGTTAAACACACTTCCATCCGAGTCTTGTTAGCTTTGGTGACGCAGTTTGATTTAGAGATCGAGCAACTAGATGTGAAAACTGCTTTCTTGCATGGAGATTTAGAGGAAAACATATATATGTTACAACCCGACGATTATAAAGTTGTTGGTAAAGAAGACTATGTGTGCAAACTGATGAAGTCCTTATATGGATTGAGGCAAACACCACGACAGTCTTATAAGAAGTTTGACACATTTATGTTGAAGCAGGGGTACTCTAGAAGTGAATATGACCTGTGTGTCTATTTCATAAAACTTCAAGATGGGTCCATTATATTTTTCTTGCTCTATGTGGATGACATGCTTGTAGTTGCAAAGAGCAAGTCATGTATTGTTTCTTTGAAGAAACAATTGAGTAAAGAATTTGAGAATACAGTTTTAGGAGAGGTGTTCACTAAGGTAGTTTTTGGGGTCAAGTTTAGGCATTGTCTTAACTTGATCAATCTCCCCAAATGTTGAGGCCTTTCGGGGTAGTGGCCCTTATGGGCGTGTGGGGGCAAAGATGAGATGATGCTTGTGTGGTATAGGAGAAGTACGTATGTGTTCATTATGGTCGGCTCAGTTTTGTACAATTTTCACCGAGGTGGAGAATTGTAGAAAAGTGACATGTGGAGGTTACATGTAATGGATTATTATTAGGAATCAGTTTCTTTATTTGGCAACAAGTGTGGTGGAATTCTATTAGGATTTAATAAGGTTTTCTAATCTACTAGAAATGTAAGTTGTTGTTGATTTAGGAATTGGGTTACCAATTGGATTAACCAAAGAGGTTATAAATATTGGTGTTGTGTAACCATAAGAATTTGAGCAAAAAAGAAAGTATGAGTGAGGGAGATTTGTGAGGAAACCAAAACTAAGGTTTCATTAGTTATTGTGTAGTTCACTTCTCAATTATCAATAAACCTATCTCTCTTTGTCCCATGGATGTAGGCATATTGCCGAACCACATATATTATTGTGTTTCCGTATTTCTGCTTTAGTTTATATCTTTTGTGTTTGTTTCTTCATTAATCATATCAAGATCCTGTGTATTTATCATAACACAGTGCATCCACTTCCCAACAACAAGGTTAGACAAAATCAACCACAAACAATCCTTCAAGGACACCAACCTCAATCCAACCAATGGCAAAACATTCAACCAATGGCAAAGCATTCAGAGACCAAGATTCCCAAGAGGAAATACATCCCAACTAGTAGAATATTCAGTCAGGTACCCAGTGGCTTCACAAATTTAAGGGAAGGCATTTCAAAACTCTTCCTCCCTCCCTTTCAAAACTAGTAGAAATACATCCCGACAAGATTCTTTCTCAACCTACCTACCCGCTAGTGGTAGACTCCCCACTTGCTACATAAAGGAAAACCAAATTCTACAACTAATTTCATACACTGATACTGAGGATGCTGCCACACATAGTACTCAGAATCCCAAATCATGGGATCTCCCTCACACAATGCCAACATGATCCCAAAACCTAGACTGTTACTATTAGTAGTCGGGTTTTTTATGTTTACCACCAGATTCTGTTCACTAGCATTATATTTCCTATTCACCATCCTAAACATTTAATCTAGAAGAGTATGCTACCTCATAAAATCAAAATCTTCCTATGGTGCCTACTACATAACAGACATCAAACTTGCTCAGAGCTATGGGGATTGATTTCCAGTAACTGTGTTGTCTCTGCGGCACTGAAGAAGAACCTATAGTGCATATATTTAAAACTGCAGTTTTGCAAAAGCTGTGTAAAAGGAGCTGCTCGATGAAGTGCTGGATGTTGAAGATAATTTCTCATGTAGAAGATTCCACATCATGCCACCATTAGCAGAAAAATATTGGCGTGCGCTTCTCTTTGGACTCTTTAGAAGGTATGTAATAGACAATGAAAATGGTGAAGGGCTTTATCTACCATTGGGGTGGGGGAACACAATTCAATAGAGATCATTCCTTTCACAATCTCATGACTGTTAGATTAATCTGACAACTCCTTAGGAAACATGACTTTTTTTGTTATTTTTTTATCAAGTAACTTTTGAGAATGACACAAATCATGATTTTCTTGGTGAGAAGGACAATATCTTTTGAGTCAACCCTCCATAAGGGCAATCTTATTAAAAGTCCTTATTGAAAAATATATGCAGTTTTTGTTTACTTGTTGAAAATGACAAAGACTTCTGATTTTAAGTCGAATCATAGTGTTAAGTTTTTGTGCAATTCTGAGTTTGGCCTTTTCCACTAGGGTTAATCACTCCCTACCTAGGTTATAGTGTTTTGCTCAAGGCATCATATTTGTTATATATGATTTGACCTATGATCATACTATGATTAGGGTGGGTATTTTAGTCAGACTTTGTTGACTTCAAAGCCTTTTTCAATAAGAAACAATTTGTTTATGTCCTTTTCAATAAGTCTCTCTTTTTTTATTATGTTTGTGCATCTATGGGTTCCTCTAACTGTGCTTTGAGCTCTGAATCTCTTTTTGACTCAGCCCAGTTAGTTGTACTTGTATATTGTTCTCTCTTTTCTAATAGAAAGGTCAATTTATCAAATAAAATAAAATAAAATACTTATTTTAGTTATGAGAAATCATATTGACCCCGGATCTTTACAAAATGCTATTCAACATATTAGAAGCATCCATTAAAAAAAACTATATATAACTTTTACTAAGAGCCACACACCAATCCAAATTAAAAACTTATTAAAAAAATTCGATTTTTTTGTGTTCTTTTTTTTTTTATTAATTAAATTTTTTTTTTTTTAATTTTTCTTAAAACAATTGGCAAATTTTATTGATAAGCTCAACAAATTACACAAAAGTAGAGGACAAACGAGCTACAAACTGCGCGGCAAGTCCTTTCTGGATAGCAAATCCGATTCTCCTAAGTACATATTCGTTCGAACCCGCAGTCATCACGTTGCTATCCATTACCTTCTGCACTCTCCTGAGGAGCTCAACTGCTTCCGAGTCTAGCAATCCAAATGTGTCAAATGCAAAAGGGATGAAACTATGTTGGTTAGCCCTACAAGCTCCGTCATGCAATCTTCTCCATTAAAGGAAGCTTGCTTATCTTCTCCATTAAAAAAAATCCAAATCATTACCCTCATGCAATCTTGCTTACCAAAATCTTAAAGTTAAAAAAAAAAAAAAATCTTAAATTTAATACTTTAGTTGATATTCTTCTTCTTTATGACCATGGTAAATTTACAAAAGATGATAAAACACATTAAAATATAATATAGATGAATACTCGCTATTATATGAAGAAACTCAAGTAAGTTAAGTTCAAAATTTCTTATCTCTAGTAAAGGTTGATGTTATTTGCCCTTAATGCACTGCTTGTTTGGGCTGAAAAAAGGCAAATCTTTACCTATCTATACTTCGAGTGGTCCTTCCTAAGTTTACTCTTTGATTTAAATGGTCCCGAGTAATTCTATGGGGACAACCGTGTTGTGCAACGGAAGCTTTAACCCAAGGATTGGTTGTAATACCGATAATATAGATAATAGCAAATAACAGAGAAAGTAATCGAAAAAACACAATCACATACAATAACACCAATATTAACGTGGTTCGGCAAACCCGCCTATTCCACCCGGCAACCGATCAAGAAGAATTTACTAATCTGAGAAAAAAGAAACAACCTAATTACAAATCTATAATTCCTTGTCTCTTTCTCTCCCACACACTAGAACCTGAGAAACCCTATTATGAAAACCCTCATAAATTTGTCCCTCCCTATCTAGTAATGTTTTCACCTTTGGTTCACTCTCTCTCTTCTCACCACCCCTTTACAATAGCCAACTAGTTAGGTATATATAATACCCAAGAGTTCCTAATCCATACAAGGATTCTAATTGAATAACAATACCAATTACCAATTAGAATACCAAGTACTTATGGGAGTAGAATTCCTACCTATATTGTTTCTAGAAACAAATATAAGGTATGATCCTATAGACCTCACTTAATATAAGCTATAATCATGCGCATTGCGAGCCAATACACAACAGTCTTCACCTTGGCGAGCCAATGAACTTGATTATTGTTGACTCCACCTACGCCCGTGAAACCTTCTTGATCCATGTTGCCGCCTCCACCCTTTTGGGTGCCCAATTAATTATGATTGACCGACAAGTTTGATAGACCCTCAAACTTGCCTACAGGAATCCACTTGCTGACCATCTTTCCCTTTCTTGAGTTCCTTTCTTCTGCAGCCACCTTGTTCATAACAGAACCCTGTGATTTAAACATCACCTTGTCTGCCTTAGGACCAACTCTAGATCTTACTATTGTTTGACCCAATAGTATATACAAGCAACTACTACTCGCGACTCCTTTCATGATCAAATTGGAATCTCTGCAAACCTCTACAACTCCACCTTTGCCAGTGAACTTGTAACCCAAAGAATTTAACTTGAAAAGAAATTAGTTCTCTTTGCAAACTCGGCACATGTCGAACACCTTGAAGAGTATGTATCCTCCCGTCATACATCTTGATGTGAATATTATCGACTCCCACTATCGACTTCTTGGAGCCATCACACATCGACATCCAGCCACCCTCACATCTTTCATACTTGTCGAACCATGACCTATGTGAACAAACATGTTTTGTGGCACCGCTATCAAGTACCCATTCCCGATGTAAATTTTCTTCTTGAGTACACCAAGAGTAATTCATCATCAAACTCCACTTGATTAGCCTGTCCGCCAGAATTAGCAATATGCTTGCCTTTCCCTGACTTGGAGCTATTTGCCGAAATCGCTCCACCTTTTTCCTCATAATCCCGTTTAAAGTGCCCTGTTTTTCCGCACTTCCAACATTCTATGTAAGCCTTGTTACTATTGTTAAATCATTTCCGTGATCCCCCATTAATCACCAAACCCTCACCATGACATTCATCGTCTCTGCCTTTATTTATGATTTCATGAGATAAAAGAGCACTGACAACCTCATCCAATTCCAGAGTTTCCTTTCCATAGAGCAACGTGGTGATAATATGCTCATAGGATTGGGGCATAGAGTTCAGAAGTAGATGTGCTTTATCTTCATCCTCTAACTTCACTCCAACATGAACCAATTCAGAAAGCATGCTATTGAAGACACTGAGATGTTCATTAATACATGTACCTTCTACCATCCTCAACCTGTAAAGTTGCTGCTTGCGGTACAATCGATTTGATAATGACTTAGTCATATACAAACTTTCAAGCTTTAACCAAAGTTTTACCGAAGAACTTTCTGTGAGAACGTTTGACAAGACCTCCTTCGTTAAACACAATCGAATCGCACTAGTAGCCTTTAAATCAAATTCTTCCCAAACATTAACTGACATATTCGTCGGTTTTCCCTTTAATGTTTTTTGTAGCTCGGATTGTACCAAGAGATCTTGGACTTGTACTTTCCACAAACCAAAATTCATCTTTCAATCGAACTTCTCTACATCAAACTTCAAACCTGAATTTGAAACCCTTTGTACCATCTCGAAAATCCCTACAACCTAGAACCTTGCTCTGATACCACTTGTTGTGCAACGGAAGCTTTAACCCAAGGATTGGTTGTAATACTGATAATATAGATAATAAAAAATAACAGAGAAAGTAATCGAAAAAACACAATCACACACAATAACACCAATATTAACGTGGTTCGGGAAACCCGCCTATTCCACCCGGCAATCGATCAAGAAGAATTTACTAATCAGAGAAAAAAGAAACAACTTAATTACAAATCTATAATTCCTTGTCTCTTTCTCTCTCACACACTAGAACCTAAGAAACCCTATTATGAAAACCCTCTTTAATTTGTCTCTTCCTATCTAGTAATGCTTTCACTTTTGGTTCACTTTCTCTTTTCTCACCACCCCTTTACAATAGCCAACTAGTTGAGTATATATAATATCCAAGAGTTCATAATCCATACAAGGATTCTAATTGAATAACAATACCAATTACTCCCTCTGTCCTAAATTATAAGTACATTATTCCATTTTAAATTGTCCTAAAATATATGTCCCTTTTGACTTTTCAACACATATTAATTAAGTTAAATGGTTCATTTGTCTATACTACCCTTGCTTTGAGACTAGAGTAATTATTCTAATAAAAAGTTAGACATTGTAATTAGTATTAAATAGGGGTAAATTAGAAAATAGAGTTACTAGACAAGCAATAAATGATGTTTCCTTAATAAGTAGAATATTCCAAAAAGTACTTATAATTTGGGACGGAGGGAGTACCAATTAGAACACCAAGTACTTATGGGAGTAGAATTCCTACCTATATTGTTTCTAGAAACAAACATAAGGTATGATCGTATAGACCTCACTTAATATAAGTTATGATCCTGCGCATTGCGAGCCAATACACAACAAACCGTTGTGGCCAGACCCAAGAGCCAGCCTGACTTGGCTAACCCATGTCAGTAAAAAAAAATAATGCTCTCTTTCTATTGTTGCCCATCTCTCCCATCTGCAGGGAAGAAAAAAAAATAATCTACAGTTTTGCACCACTTCTCTCCGTTAGTCGTGTCTAACTCATCTGCTTTCATCTCTCTCAAGTTTCAACTTGATTTTTACTCTTGGTCTTCAAAAGAGTTTTGGAGTTTTCTCTTTTCAACTGAACAGTGGGGACATCGTCCATTGTTACTGAACACTGATGTAGTTTAGTTTTTGTACCACTTTCATCGATCAATGGTTTTGACATAAGATCAATTTATTGAACAAAAATGATATTCAACTATTATTATTTAGCAATCTGAATTTTTTGTCCAAGTATTGTTGGCGTACACGATGTTTTGAATCAGTTCCATCTTATCAAGACAAATTTTTAGAAAAAAAAAAATCCTCAAAATTAAGTTAAACACTTCAAGTTCTGTCATATCTCATCAACGATTTAGTGTACACCAAATAATACTACCTCAAATAAGATCTTAAGAGAAACCAGATGATACCAATTAATTCGAATTTGTATTGCTTTCATAAAACCCCAATCCCCTAAAACCCGGTAGAATTTCTTGATACAATTAAAAGTACTCCTTCCGTCCAACTTTTATAGGCACTTTTGGTGTTTACACATGGATTAAGAAACCATAATTAATGATACAAAAGTAATAATTTTTTTACAAACATTTCCAATTTTATCCTTAATTTAATACTCCACTTCAAGATATTCAAACTTAGAAAATTGGAATAAAACTTTGAAATGGTTGATAACCATGCAAAATTAATGAGGGTAATTTGGTAATCTAGATTATTTTTTACTTTGAGAATGATAAAATAGACAAGATTTTGGGACAAAAAAAAGACTAAAAAGCGCCTATCAAAGTTGGACGGAGGGAGTATATAGACACAGAACACCAATTAAAAAAATATAGGACACTGAAAGCCTAAAATTATGTTTGTTTATGAAAAGGAGTGCTGGGAAAAGATCAGAAAAATTAATGTTTGTGATTTCGTGCAAAGAAAGAGAAGCAAAAGAGAAAATTTCGCAGAGGGAAAGAGGACAAATATTTTTTGGCTGACGTGGACCAGCCACATCAGGATGGCTCTTGGGTTTGGCCACAACGATTGTCCTCATAGAATTACTCGAAATTAAGTGCCCCTTAAGTCTTATCATACGATTTTACCAATTTCACAACGGTATATGCCAATATTTGGTATTCCACCGGCATATGCCATTATTTTAGGAAACAAAATTTTGCAGCAGTTTTAGGAAACAAAATTTTGCCAAAATTTTAAACTATAAATTCAACCAAACATACAAAGCCTCAAGAAGATGTAAAATTAAAAGGTCAAGTACTCGAGGGAAAAGGCAACTGGTACAACACCATTTTAGCACAACCCCCCCAGTCATTCCCAATGCATCTACACATGATCATTTCCTTGGAAATGGGAATACACGCACAGTTGTTTCTCCAATTGGCTTAAACTTATATCACTAATTTACAGTGCCCAAAAGTTTACATCCATCTATATAAAATATTTACATTAAGAGTGCAAAAGTGCCACATTTTAATTAAATTTACAGACAGACTGCTCAAAAGCTTCTCTGTATATGCCAGTCCAATCAGCCATCGTTACCAAGCGGATGACTTGGGGCCATTTTTAAACACATTGATAAATACGAAGGTATGAAACAACAGTAACAAAAGAAGAATTACTAAATCACAATTTCATAGGAGATGGATGAAACAACAGTAACAAAACAAGAATTACTACATCACAAGTACCAAATACGAAGCTTCTTCAAGCAACACATGACTTTGTCCGAGTATAAATCCTATAATTAACTAACAAAACGATGACACAGAAAACTTTGGTGTTCTCACAAAACAAAGAAATAATCTCATGGGCAACCTAATCATAACACAGCTTTTCGACTTCTCTCGCAACTCTACCTTGCTCAATGGGATTTCACATGTTCCTGAACAATGTGCAGACCCTCAGATTCTTCCCCGTAATCCTGAAAATGAAAGATTTAAAATTCATCAAAGATTTTTTTTATTGCAAAGCCTTTTTAATGAGATCAGATCAGTAACTCAATGATGTGGGAATCAATATTCATCCCATTAGTGTCTCAGCTAAAAGGGCATCAATAGTTGCATATACAGTATATAGATATAGTACCTTCACGACAACACATGAGCAGCCTACAACCTTCCTTGCCTTCCCTTCAGAATCAATCTTGCATAACTGTATCAAAAATGGTAAAGAATTGTTTGAATGCCATGAAGTAAGAAATATCAGAACATATATAAAAGATGATACCTATTTATGGAGAGAACATACATTTGCTTTTGACCATTCGCAAATAAAATCATGTTCGCAGTACCAACCAGACCATGTCCATGGGTGCTTAAAGGCACACATCTATTGTAAGTTTTCAATGAATGTAAAGATTAATAAGTTTTAAACGAATGATTTAATATCCAGAGAACAATATCCAGATTTGAGTAGTATACAAGCTGTTCCATGTGCTAATTCTGAAATGATGTAAAATGTGTGTTTGTTGTAAGTGATGTCACATATACCTCATGAACTTAAGATACATTCCAACATTTAATGAAATCATTTTACTGGAATCATTATACCTTAAACTAGAAGATCAAAATGTCAGGGTATTTACTTCAATAATTTACATTAATGCTTTGAACCATTACGAGTAATAAGTATCATTTTGTTGTTCAATCAAAAAAGAAGTTGATATCTGAATGAATGAAGCAGATTAACAGCACCAAGGGAAAAATGGATGACTATCACTGAAAACGGAATCATGGGGACATCAATACAAAACTATGTGATACCAGCTTTATCCCCTGTGAAAGATAATAAACAATATTGGGGAAAGGAGAATAACAGTTTGGTACTTACTCCTGCCCATTCACCGAGAGTTTTTGCACTTGGAACAGCTATCAAGCTTACATTGTTGTCAGCGCACAAGGCTTTAACCAGCTTAACATAGTCGGTCTGGTTGCAGTCCTCCGCCACCACACACAGCTGTGCTGCATGCTTCTCAATAACCTTGGCACCTTCATGAATCCCTCGAACAAGGCCATCATGGGCTAAAGATTTCTTCAATACAAGCTGAAGAGCTGTCATGATATCCATGGGCTCACCTAGAGCTGGAGCAACTGTCTCAGCTGGAACTGCCTCTTCGCTGCAAGAGTATCAGAGACAAATGAATAACATTGATATTGGGAAGGAACAATATTTACAAAACAAATACCTCATAACTGTATTTGCTATATATCACCATTCATGTGAACTTAACAATATTGATAGTAATATTATTGCAAAATGAAGTACATTTTTAAGAATCTAATATTCTGTATTGATGCATTTCAATTAAAGAACACTCAAATCCTGACAACACTATTTTTACGCAGTTATTTAATTTAAAAGATTATGAAGACTCCTCAAAATAGATAATGGCATAAATTAATTTGGGGTAAAAAATATCCTGAATACATCCAACAAGTACACAATTATATGTTTAGTTATGAGTCAAACCACACCACATGACTATGCTAATATGCATAACAAGTAAAAAAATTAAAATGGGGTTGTTCTATATTGAATAATAATCATTCAAATTTCAGAAATATAATGAGATGGAAACACCTCACTTGTGAATTGTGATCCCTATAATAATTATAAAATAAATAATAACAAATAAGAAATATACTTACCCAGACATTATTTCAGTTGAATGTGAAATAAGAGAGAGTCTTTACTTGATTCTACAAAACAGAAAAAAAAAAAGAAAACAATCTTATATTACATAACATAAATAAGAAGAGAATAAACTAAAAGGAAACAAAGAGAAACGAGAGAGGAAAACCAGAGAGAGAGAGAGAGAGAGTGCGTTGAAGGTGTTGAAGACGATTCTCTCCTTCTTCACTGAATAAATCAATCTTTTCAAGCGGCGCAACGAAACACTTGTATGTATGTACGTAATTAGGGTTTTTGAGCTACAATTACAAATGGGCTTTGCTACCACATTTAAATAAATGGGCCTACCATAGGTAATTTGAAAACCATCATATATCTAGGCCCATTTAACTCCACCCAAATATTGCAGCTGTAATTCATTTCTCCAAAAGCGAGATCGAGAGACGATATCCAAGTAAGAAGAAGAAGAAGGAGGAGAAGCAGATCGATAGATCGATCGATCGTTCGATCTAATTATTTATCTATCGAACTCAATCATCATCAAGTTTGCTTCTCAACCAACAAGGTTGGTAATGGTAATGGTAATGGTAATGGTGTAATTGTTTGTTTGAATTTATTTGAAAATTGAACGAAAACCCTAGCGCTGACGAAGAACAAGGAATAAGAATAGGAATGAAACTCTAGAAACCTATTAGATAGATTTAGATCCATATATATATATATATATATATATATATGGCTTGTTTAGCTTTATCTTTACAACCTAGCAATGGATCTGATATTCTTCTTCAAACACGAGAATGGTTTCCACCAGCAAGAGCATTAGTAGCTTTATCTGCATTTCGTCAAACTCGTCTTGCTTTCGCTACAGGTAAACATACAACTCCAGAAGATGGTGATTCTTCTTTAGGAGATGATCCACTTGCAGCTTCAAGTGGTCAACTTATTGTTGGTGTTGAGAGTAAATATCGTGTTGTTTATCGTCTTGTTAATGGGATCTATGTTTTAGGAATTACTACTGTTGATCATGATCATGATTCTATGAACAATGTCTTTCAATGTATTGGTATAGTTAATCAAGCTGTTAGTGTTATTGTTGCTGCTTGTCGTGGTGTTGATGTTACTCCTGACAAACTTCATAGAAAATATGCTGAGATTTATATGGCATTGGATATTGTTCTTAGAGGTGTTAGTAGTATTAGGCTTGCTGCTATGTTATCTTCTATGCATGGTGACTCTATTGCTAAGATGGTGCATTCTGCTTTGGATACTGAGAATAAGATCAGAGGTGCTGATAGTTGGAATAATGTTGAATTCCTTTCGGTTGAGCATCAAGCCAATATGGAAGTTTTTTCAAATGCTAGGTTTGAGTTACCTCACGAAACATTGGCTGCTGGTGATGAGATTGCTGTCACACTAGCACCTGTCCAGGCTTCTTTGGGAGAAAAGGAAGATCAGTTGCAGACAAAAACAGAAGAATCTTCTGAAGAAAAGGATCCTTTTGCTGCCAGTGATGCTATTAATAAACCCGAGGAGCTTGTTGGTGGGTTTAAAAAAAACAAGGATTCTTTGCCTTCTGATCTCAGTACCGCTTTGGCTGGCCTTGATATGACGACTCTTCCACCTGCCGAAGCTACACAATCTACCCATATTGGTGTGGAGGGCTTTGAGGGAGACTATGGTGGCATTGAGTTCAATAATGAAGAGACTACTTTGAGTGAAACTTTTGAAGGGTTTAATGCTGCTTTTGGTGGAGGTTTGGATCCATCAGAGTTTGTAGGATCCAAGAAAATACCGAAGGTAGGGCAGGGTCTTGGAGGGCTAGAATTACTACAGACCGGGCAAACTGATAAGGCGGCTGCATCTGTTAGTGGAAATGGTGCTCTTGAAAATTTAGCTAAGAAAGCTGAAATGAAGGGCCCTGAGATGTACATTTCTGAAGAAATAAGTGTCGAGTTCAGGGAATCAGTGCTCGCTAGAGTAGGATTAATGGGTGTGGTCTATTTAAGAACCCTTCCTCCAAAAACTGCATGTGATAAAGAAACTGAGTTCTCCTTCCGGATAGATGGTACAGCAGGAGTTAAGAGATTTGTGATGCAGAATTCTCGTGTAAGCAGTCTTGGTAATGGGATTTTTCATTTGAGGGCGGCAGCATTAGATGATCCTCAACCCATATTAAAGTATAGTTTGCTACCTCGTGCAACTCCACTGCCTTTGCGGGTTCGCCTTGTCAAGCGTCACAGTGGGACTCTACTCTCTGTGATGATACAGTACTCTTCAAATCCGGATTTACCGGCTCCCCTGAATGATGTAACATTTATTCTTAAATTGCCTGTTGATCCGTCGTTGTTAAAGGTATCACCGAAAGCTGTTTTAAACAGATCAGAAAAGGAGCTAAGATGGCACATTCAGGAGATTCCTCTAAAGGGTCCTCCTGGTCGATTGAGGGCACGGATGCCTGTTGATATCAATGAAGAAGATACTGATGAGGATATTGAAGTTGTTGCGCTCGTACAATTTTCTGTGCAAGGAACTAGAAGTCTTTCTGGAGTTTCTTTACGGCCAGTTTCTGAAGGTAATACTGACTTCTATGAGGTCAATCATCAGTTTTCAAATGGGACATATATGTGCAATTGATCTTTAATAGTTTATGTCATCTTGTGCCATGTACTTTTTCTCATCTTTCAGTTTTGTTAAGAGTGGTTTGGAGGTGTTTGTATTATTTCTAGAATTGGTGTTGAAAACTTTGGCTGCATATCATTGCCTGTTGATTTTTCACTAAAGGTTGTACGATGTATTATTGTGTTCTGTTATAGAAGCTCTTGACTGGTAGAATGGAAAGCTGTTTACATGTTTATTCATTAAGTTAGTAGCCACAAGAGCAATACTATACACAATGTAGTGAAGAACATTCGGAATCCAGAAGTCAAATCTTTTTGCTGTCAATATAGTTGTTCATTTTGATATCGTAACATCTCCATTATATGGATTTTGGTAGGGGGGAAATAGCAAATTACTTGTTTGACGTGTGTCCATTATATCTTCTAAAATGAGTATTAGGTTTGATTGAATTTACCTTACTGAGGTTACCTTACTGAGTCCTAAAGAACAGCTGCCCCTCATATCACTAAATCTTAGGCATCTGTGAGGAACTGTCCTAGACTTACAACCATGGGTGGACTTGTTTGTCTCTTCTTTCATTATTATTATTTTCTTTTATTGGCAAGCGAGGTTGAAGGGACCCCTACCCCTTTTAAATTAGGTAGGAAACTTTTTATCAAACCATCTGCTGCTAACGTGTTTCGAACCACTTTGTGAGAGGGATGCTACCATTGAGCCTTCTTTCATGCTGTGGGATGGAAGATATTGCTACATAGAGTGCTAGGATCTTCAATCTCAGGATAAGAATTTGGCTTGGGTTTCTCATCTGCCAACAGTGAGGGATGTCGGCCCAGATGACATAATGTTTAGATGGGCACAATGGTTTATTGTTGATATATTCCGGATTTCTAGTTCATTTCTTCTTGTATCTGGTTTATAGAGTGAGATTCCATCTCACTGGATCTCAGTCTTAGTGATATATTGATTGCAAAACCTGCTACGAGAACATACATGTTTCCCTTTAGTTCCACTGACTCACTGAGAGAACCTTTCAAATCATATTCAGGTAGTCATATTCTAGTTTTACAAATGAGGCGCTTGTGCTTTCTTTCTTGTGTTTTTTTTTTTGCCCATACTTCATCAATATATATATAGACAGCTATGGGTAAACCCTTCAACTAAGGAAGTTGGCATACAAGTTCAGTCCAAAATCCTCAAAAGAAAACAGTGATTAAGATTACACACGACGTGAACCTCAACCTGAGGATCTTGAAACTGGAACACTACCAGTACTCAAAGGAGTGCAGCACTGCAGCTGCAGCTCCACTTGCGAGTTATGAATCATTCTGATGCATTGCCAGCGTGTATGATGTAAATTGATGCAAAGGTTTTTTTATATTTTTGCTTCATTCTTGAGCATTTTAACTCACAGAAAGAACCTAAGATACTTAAATGGAGATGATGAAGGAAGAAAAAGAGACCAGTGTTGAATGTAACAGACTAACAGTACAAAACCTTGAGAATCAGCCAAGAAAGAGAGGAAGACCAAGGAAACTAGCAATTAATTAAGGAAAAGTTTGACAAGAAGCAAAAAAGTCGAAATTTGAAGAATAAGGAAGATGAAGTACAATCTTCTTCATGTCATATAGAAGTGGTGGATAAGGAAGAAGACCTTGCAAAGACCTCGACATCGACGCAAAACATACCTTGACGAGCTGCAATATAATGTCTCTAGACTCTAGAATAGATAGATAATGTTTGATTTTATTTACTCAAAACATTATCTTTTGGCCTAGCAGTGGAGTAGTAAATTTGCGACTAACACGATTTATACACCTTGATTTGGTATATATAATATTTTCTCATTAAATGAGTTGATCAAAGAGCCAGTAACTATTTGTCAGGGCATTGAATGAAAAATTTGCAAGTTCTGTATGAAGGTTTAATGGAAACTTGAGACAAAGTAGTAATTGCAATTCAAACCTGGGATCAGTTTTTTTGTTGGTGTGCAGTTTGGAACCACACATTGCTGTGGTAAACAGCAATGCTAAATGATGGGAAAATTGCTGATCATGTTCGAGTTGAAGACAATGTGAAATCACGGAGCTTACACTAGCTAGCCACCTAGGACACCATCTCAATGACTGGGATATCCAAACTGTGGCATCACTGCTGACCAGACTAGAACCTTACACTACTACTACTGACGATCAAGACCAATGGGCATCCAGTAGCAAAAGTTCTCTGCTGAGTACTTTTACAAGGCGCTTACCACAGACAACTTAGCAACCAACACAACCAGTAATGTTTTTCCCTTCCAAACGAGTTTGGAACACAGATATTCCTCTTAGTGAGACTGTCACAGCTGCTCGCTTGGTAGAAAGAGGTATTGATATGTCCCCCTCATGCTCCCTATGCAATCTGTCTGATGAAACTGTAGCTCATCACTTCATCCACTGCACTGTCTCAATGCGAGTTTGGAGGGATCTTATGCTGCCAGTGATCAACCCAACTCAATTTTTCAGGAACATCAACTCTTTACCAGTCCTATTGAGAACTTGGACAGTTGCAAAAGGAAACTATTTGGGTGATGAGATCTGAAGAACAATGTCACATGTAGTTTGGTTTTGCACCAGGAAAGCAAGGAACAACCTGGTGTCAGACACAAAGCCTTCAATGCAGGGGATGTTATCATGGCTACCAAAGGCTTAGCTGCTTTGGTGTCAACACCAATATTTTCTAGCTTGATGTATTCCTAGAAACCTCCATCATTTCCTTCTCTATACCTGCTTTTGCAAATGTATCTACTTGAGATGATTGTTTGTAACAACCTTGAGATCCAATGATTCTAATAGATTTGCGAGCATCATAAAAACTAAAAAGGGAAAAAGAAGAAAGATAACTACATCAAACTCATATTTACATTGAAATCTTAGAGCTTACAGGATTTAGGTTGGTGCAACAGCAGATCCTCGTGGTCGCAATATAAAAACTACAAACACTAATAAAAACAGTATAAACTGGGCAGTAAAATACAAAGTATGTGCATACAAACTATTCTGTGTCTTCAAAATTTCCTCAGTAGCTACCAACTCCTTGCAAGAAACCTTTAGTTCCTCTGCTTGGCTCTTCAGGACAATAGCCTTGTGTTCTGCCTCTTTAAGCTTTTGCAGCATCTGAATTTGCTCCAAAGCCAACTGTTTCTGATCCTCAAACGGAGAAATCTGATTCTCTGTTGCAACACTCAACCTCTGAGCCGTTCTTAAGACTATCACATACTCCACTTCAAATTCAATCTTCTTCTTGAGAAGATCCTGAAGCTCAATCTCCATCTCTCCACATTCATTTTGTAGAGACGGGCTAGTGCTCACTGATGCTTCATGCAAGATGCCACTTCCATTTAAGACAGATTCTAGCTCGGTAATCTGATTTTCTTTGGTTTCAATCGTGGCCGACACCACCTCCAATTTGGTTTTGAGCATATAAATTTCCCTATGGAGTTTTGTTAACTGGACTTCTTGAGGCCCATTTCCACTTTGCTCCTTTGCATCAACATGCAGTTTGCCATATAAATTATATTCACTGATAGTTGGATCATGAAAAGTGCAGACCTCGTGTAGAGTTGGTTCTGTACTTAAGTTGTCAGCAAACGAGGTAGGTACCCTTCCAATCTCTTCATACTTCTGAATTTCTATTAAAGGCAAAAAGAACTTAGAACATTTATTTTCTAAATATTGCTAACCTGAAAGAGTTCAATGATAAATCAAACCGTCAAAAATAACATACTATCAATATACGAAAAGACAATCCACTAAGCAATTACAGGATCTTCGACATACGTTCTATGATGATACTCTTCAAAACTAAATACTCATACTAACATTTACAGCTGTAGCATTCATCAAAATTAAATGAAAGAAACAAAAGAATAGGCTAAAGATGAAAGAAAGACTTTAACATGCATGTAATGAAAGAATAGGGTAATGAAAGAAACAAAAGAATAGAGTAAGACGGAAAGAAAAACTTCAACAGACTCAAAGTTGACAGGGTCTGCAAGTCATGAGATCACATTAAGAAAATTTATAAATATAAATTATCTTCATCATAAACACAAGCCTTGCTCAAAGCTCTACAACGGTGTTTTGTCATTTAACAATATTTATTTTGTCATGTTTAAGCAAGCATGCCTTTTTGGCCCATTTGAACCCAGCTGGCAAGCATTGCCAGATCACGGTCACTTGGGAGAAGGGGAAACAGGCCAACCTGATCCTATCACAGACAAGTCAGCAAAACTAAGAAATTAACTATCTTCCGTCACCCTGAGGGTCCTAAAACTCTACAAATGTCTGATGACTGCTCAGTAATAGCATCTTGCGATAGTGAGGGCCTAATTCTGTCTTTCCTAACTCAATCATTATTAATGACTTGTCGAGTTGTCGACCTTGCAATGCCAGTAACTAAGATAATCAAACACGTATTATATCAGCCTGCGAAAGAGACACTATTCTGCCAGCCTCAAGGCCCTCCAAGCTGCCTACTAATAATGTGCGACAACAACCCATTAAATGGTGTGATGACCTAATTTCATTTTGCTACCTTGGAATGGCATGGTGATGATTGGGATACTTTGGTGTTCTAGTTGATAGCTGAGAGAATTTGTGAACTAGATTCCCCAGTTACATTATTTTAGTATGCAGTAACTCTTACAGAAAAGAGAACCGCACCCTTTATCCACAAGGCGGTATTTTCCCGAGGTACGAATCTTTACTTATACACCACCACAAAGCACCTGGTAAGCTTAGCACCTCAAACACGAAACAAAGGCATAAGGAACTGTTTTTTATGATTCTACGTCCGAAAGTGTAGAGACAGGTGTGTTGGCCATGCCACCTGAAACTAATCAGCACTGGAGTAGGAGTCAATCTGCTGCATATCAAGGACTCAACGATGACGGAATATCTTAAAACGGAAAATACATTTCAGCACTAAGTGAGACTCAGCCTCCTCACAATTACAGAGTGTGGCAAACTGCATAAATTTGTAATGTTCTTGTTCCTTGAATATTTTCGGTGAGGATAGTTCTCAATAGAAGACATGCCATAGAGAGAAGTAAACATAGAGGCAATAGACCTCATCAAAGCCACTTACACCAGCCTCGGGATACACACTAAACAGCTATAGACATTAATTGTGAAGTTCAAAGGTTGCTTATCAAGTTGGCTTCCAAACCTATTTTTTTCTTGAGCTCAAGAAAAGACACCATATTACGAATCTCTAAATCGATGTTATTCCAGGGAAGTTAGATCCCACAGCCATGAGTACCAAATTTCTCACCACATGATATAAGTAAAGAAAATCTGCTTTGTTAGAAGTGTTGCACTAAATGTACCTAAAATATAGGGTGCTTACGGCTGGCTTTTTTTCTGTGTGGGATAAATAAATTTATGAGAAGCATCCATTTGTATTTTTGTCTTTATTAGTTAAGAATAAACTACAAACAAAATTAGATTGCATGCAAAGGCAACAACTTTGATTAATACAAGTTCACAATAATTAATATCCAAATTTCTTCCAAAAGTAATATTAGAGCATGCTGTACCTTTTTCAAGGGCTTCTTGGATAGATTGAAGTGAAGAAACTGACATGGCCTTGGGATCAAAACTTGTTTGAGCTGCTAAGTTGGTACAATTGAAAAGCCTTTCACTCTCTTCTTCAGACACCATGTTTGAGTTGAGTTGAGGTGTTGATGAATTCCCCACTACCACTAGCTGAGCTTGTCAAGTTTATCTCAAAGCCTACATACAGTACATATATTTCCTACATCAGTTAGAGTGAGCTTTCCCCCACTTTAATCATTTCTTTAAACCTCTGTGTTAGTGTTAATGAAATCCAAAAATCCCAAGAAAAAAAAAACTAATCAATTAATCTGGAACTGCAATTATTATTTTTAGATTAAAACATAATCACAATTCACAAGTGCTATGCTATATAAAATAAGATTGAAATCATCAAAATTAATTAAAAATAAAACAAACAAATGTGGAAATAAATGAGTGAGACATATATGTTTTACCTTTGGTAAAGTAAACTACTGCTGAATCAAAGTTTCTTATTAATCTCTACTATGAAAGATGAAATGAACCCTTAACCCTAAACCCTCTGATTTTGTAAAAGCTTTGGAGCGTTCGTTGTTTATTTTTTTAATTTTATGTTAACTTCTGACTAACGTGGGAAGGTTCGATTGGCCAACGTAAACAGGTGGATAGGAGCTTACAATACGTGGCACCATGGAAAATGAGAACAGTGCAACAATATTAGTAATATCCAGCGCATTTGTTTTGAGTTAAAGCCCATAAAACTTGTTGGTGATCCATTTGCTACCAAAAAAACTTCTATCTCTAGTAGAGATTCTCTACTGGTTCATCTTGAAAAACATGATGTCAAGAGGTTTACGGTATGCATCACATCGTAAACAGTAAAACCTCGATAACTGAATGTTCGATAAAATAATAACCTCTATTCTAGATAATAATTTTTTGGGTATGTGTACTAAAGTAATAACCTCACTAAATGTATTAATTAATAAAATAAAATTGAATCATTAAAGACCCAACAAAAATATAAATTAATAATTACTAAAATCCATACAAAAATTTATAGATATAATCTACATACTCTTGAACTTTTATTTATAAATTCATTTTTTTTCTGAAAATATGCATCTAAAGTTGTTTGTGTTTTTTTTTTGTACCCAAACCAAATTCAACCCCATCCTTAACTTTTGTAGAGCATACACAACTTCCCAAATATTTTGCTCATCATATTGTAGCAAATACTTATATAATGTGATTATTGCTTAAAATACTTCTTTTGACGAAACTTTTGGTATCATCGAACTATCATCTCGATCAAGATCATGTTCATCATCATTTGGTATATGACCGCATACTTGTTGTTATTGATTTTTTTTTTCTTTGACCACACATAGATTGAAAATCTCCCTCTAAAATAATAAATATTAATTTATTAGTTAATTAATATATTATTCATTCATCGATAAATAAATAATCTCGCTACAGTAATATATTTTTTTGGTCCCAAGGGTATGTATTTATCGATGTTTTACTATAGTTCATTAAGCTCCCTCAAATCCAAAACATAAACTCTCTTAGTTATGAATTAGAAACAGACGAACAATATACCGATTTTATTCAAAAACATTAGTTCTCCTCTTTTAATCTTTTCTTTTCTAATTCTTATTGTTCTTATATCTACTCTCTTCAAATCTTTTCAATATTTTCTGCCATGATTTGTACAAGTACCCCATAATCTGTATATCCATGTGGCGGATGAAAGGTTCATGGACCACAATGTGGCAAAGCGAAACAAGACCATAGTATAATGATTGAAAATATTCCAGAAGCTCACAAGGAAAACACGTAAGCACAACTGTGTATCACTATATTAGAAATGCTAGGACAAGAGAGCACCGCGTAGCCTACTAGATGACCGTTAAATCAGAAAAAGGATCCAAGGGCTCATGACAGTGGTGTGCAGGTAGTATATAAAGGGCGACTTAAAACCCTTTGTTATCGAACGTTTCATACAAAATAAAGGAGAACCAATCCCAAATATAATCAAATCCAACTCATGCATTGGGTCTAAGCACTATTAATAACTTCAAACTCCAATAATAATATACAAATAAAGACAAACAAGCAACTTTTGAGAAAGACAAAGTCAATGACAGTCTGGGTGGGAAGGACAATTTGTTTATAGGCAACCCTTCAACAGGACAATCTGTTTAAACTATCTTCCTAGGGCTGCAATTTGAGCCGAGCGGCTCGCTCTCGACTCGCTCGTTTACTTAAATGAGCCGAGTTCGAGCAGGTTTTTCAGCTCGTCACGAGCCCGAGCCGAGCCGAGCAGCTCGTCAAATTATTACTATATTACCCCTTATCCAACACAATAGAAAAATATTAGATCTTTCTTCTTATCTTCTGATCTTCTCTTCTCTCTTCATCTCTTCTCTCTTCATCTTCTTATTCACCTTTAGATACTACGAATTTGAAACATGGTATTAGAATTTCTACATGGACTTTTTAATGGTGAACGAAAATCAAAAAGAGGGGACTTTTCACATCAAGAGAACAAGTAGTAGAAGAGGTAGAAGAAGAGAAAAACAAGCATTTTTACAGAAATTACAAGAAAAGCTAGAGTTATCTGAAATGGGTTTTCTTTTGATCTGTAAATGAGATTTGGGTGTTGATGTTGAAGATGATGATGATCTTTTGAGCTTCTCATCAATGTAATTCTTCAAAATAAATGGCTATCGATCTTCATTTAATAACTCTTTTAAATGTTTTAAATCCATAGTTAAACACTTAAACAAAACAGAGCAAAACTCCACTTCTTCTTCTTGTTCTATTATAAGTTGATGAGATTTCAACTTTGAAAAAAAATAGTAGAATGAGAGTGAGTGTTGGTTGTTGTTTGCTGTTGTTGTTGTTTGAGATTTGAAAATGTCTGTGAGATAGAAAATAAAAAGCTTTTGAATCGTGGGTATAAAAAGCTTATAGAGAGAGAAAGTGGTTTACAGAGATCTTTTTAACTCTCTCTCTTCATCTTCTCTTCTCTCTTCATCTTCATGACTTCATCTTTAGATCTGAATTTGAAACGAGCCTAGCCGAGCGAGCTAATGAGCTAAACGAGCTAACGAGTTAAACAAGCCGAGTTCGAGTTTTAAAGTTGGCTTGCGAGCCGAGCTCGAGCTCATAGTTCAGCTCGGTCTTTATTTTGAGCTTGGCTCGAGCTCAGATCGGTTAGTAGCGAGCCGAGTTCGAGCATACCTTAGCTCGGCTCATTTGGCTCGAATTGCACCCCTATATCTTCCTCAACAGGATATGCAATTTTTGTCGACTTGCTGAAAATGACAAAGATTCTAATTTTAGGTCAAATCATAGTGCTAAGTTCTTGTGTATTTCCTACTTTACCCTTTCTCACTAGGGTTAATCACTCCCTAGGTTTAGTTTATATTTTTGTTCAGTGCATCATATCTGCTATATATGATTTAACCTATTATCATAAGGCTCTCCTAGCGTAAGTTAACTCTTTTGATCTAAAGTGTGCCCCTATTTTTTTTTAGCGTTTTTCTATCCGTTACACCAACCACTCATGTCCTTCTTCATCTTTTTTTACTATTTTTAGTAAGCCATGGATGAGCTTCAAGATCCAAACAAAGCTGCTGAGACCTCTAATGGGTCTTCCAATCCACACTTCTCTGCTGTTTTCAAACAGTTCACTCAAAATCCAATGGATCTTACCCCAACTACTTTTCATGCCTTTAAAAAATATGGGAAACTAGCTCTTTCACTCAGCAATGAGGACATCAACAGAGGACAACAACTTGTGGCATCACACTCTGTAGTTCTCGAGTTTTCAACTCAAATACCCCAACTCACAGTGATTAGAGGTTGTATTCAAAAAGACTGGAATGTGATTGGGGGTTTTACCATGGGTCTCATTGATGCTTATACGATTCGAATCTGAGTCGGAGGTTAACAAAGCTTTGTCCAGGTATAACTGTCAATTCATGGGTACACGATTCAAGGTTTTCAGGTGGCACTCTAAGTTTAACCTCAGAAAAGACCCCATTTTTTCTCCAATGTGGGTGGAATTTCCAGGTTTACCTCTAGAAATCTTTCACCCTGTGATTCTTAAGCCTATTGGTAATATTTTGGGAAACTTCATTGCAATAGACAAAGAAACCATTTGCTACATAAGGTCGGACGTGGCCAGACTGTGCATGAAAATGAATGTATAAAAAGAACTACCGGATAAGATCTGGCTAGAAGGTGAACACTATGAAGGATTCTGGCAACCAAATTTTTATCCTGGCTTTCTATATTGCAAACATTGCACTAAAATTGGTCACTCTCTGGAGCATTGCAAGAAGAAACACCTGACCAAAGATCCAACTAAAGAACCAAAAGACATACAAGATCCAAAGCCTGCGAACCAAGTTAAACCTGCCCCCAAACCCCAAAGAACCAGCAACATTCAACAATATCTTTGGAAGACAAAGGGAAAGGATAAGCAGCCCCAACAACCTGAAGCCACAACTAGCAAGTCATCAAAAACACAGCCTAGCCATACAAATGTGGAAAACCAAGGACCCAAAAACCAAATTGTCATCTTTAACAACTTTTCTGCATTAGATCTGGATCCTGAGGAGGCTGAAGCAAAATCAGACAATGAAGGACTACAACCTCGAGATCTGGCTACCACTTCTATAGAAGACATCATAGTTCAGGCTACAGAAGACCTTGCAGAACAAACCATAGATGCAACCAATGCAGGCATTACACAAGAACCAAAGCAAGACCCAGCAAGCACAAACATTAACAGCATGGAAATAATAATAGTTGAAGATACTATTACAATCAGTGAAAGGATAACAAAGCTACAGGAAGATGTCAATGCTGGCAAGGCTGGTGCAATATAGGAAAACCAAACTAGCAGCACAAAAATGGAGATGCAGAAGCCAACAATACCAATAATTGTTGCTACTATGGTCAGCTTTGGAACCAATACAACCTCGGAAGGAAAGAAACCTATAGAAACAGGCAAGGTAGGTACTCCGAAAAGCCAGAATAATAACACAAACCAAAGAATTCCTGCTACCAAAGCTCCTAGCCCTAAATCCAATTTGGGGGCATCACCAGGAGCTCAGATACCGCAAAAAACAAACACTCCCTCACAACCCATTGCTAAAAGCCAGCATGAGGCCAAAAAGCCTTCTCCTAAACTTTCTAGTTCTTCCAACCCCCCAAGCTCGTCAAATCTAACTCTGAACAATAAAATTTAAGGATGGGTTTTTCTCTTCAACACACCTGAAATAGCACAACCCACTGAGTAACCTCCCAAGGCCATATAACATAATTACGATATAGAGGTCAAACCCAAAAAGAACAAACCTGCTGCTACTTCCATTGTCACAAGAGCCCAAACACACGTCATTGATGATTTCTCACTTCACCCACCTTTGAAATAATGACACACAGCCTTATCATTTGGAATACACAAAGGTGTAGGAAATACTAAGACTCAAAGGAGACTTGCCACTCTTGTACACAATCAGAACACTAACATAGCTGCCATTATGGAACCAATGATACCATAAAGCAAAATTGAAAGAGTGGCTAATGTTATTCAGTTACCTCACTCTCATTCCAACCAAGTTGTTGATGGAAAGGTTTGGGTCTTCTGGAACGATAACATTCAGGTTACCCAAATTCTTGACACCAGCCAAAGCTCTTCCTTTTCTATCTTCTCACCCTCCCTCAATTTATATTTCCTGGCTTTTTTTGTTTATGCAAAATATACCATTACAGAAAGAAAGGAATTATGGCGGGATTTGGAACATCTGGGGCTTAGACAAATCTCCCCTGGATGGTTAGGGGGGATTTCAATACTGTCCTCTCATCTGATGTAAAACTAGGACGGGAACCTGCTTTCCTATCCTACACTAAGGACTTCAATGACTTTGTCTCTATTGTTGGACTGTTGGATTGTGGTTACACTGGCACTAAGTTTACTTGGTGCAACAACCAACATAGCCTCAGAAAAAAGGTGTGGGAGATTGGACAAGGTTCTTGTAAATTCATCGTGGTCCACTTCCCTCCCAACTCTGGTGGTGGAACATCAACCTAGGCTGAATTCTGATCATATCCCTCTAGTAATAAAGGGGGCTATTTCTAGCAAAAGAACTAGTCCACATCCATTCAGATTCATAAAGATGTGGACCTCCCATGACAACTTGAAGGATTTTATTGCCTCAAGATGGGATCAGGCTGGATATTCACCCCAACCCCTTCTCAATCTTGAGCTTAAAATCAAGAATATTAGAACTTGCCTCAAATGGTGGAATCACAATGTCTTTGGAAACATTCATATTGAACTTAAAAGGCTGCAGGCTGCCAGTAGGAAAATCGCTCAAAGAGGGAGAAAGGAATACTAAATTCTTTTATGCTTCCCTCTAAACCAGAAGAAGATATACTACCCACAAGCTACTTCTCACTGAAGATCCTGATCTCTGGTGTGATGATTAGGATCTTATTCATGACCATGTTGTCTCCCATTTACAAAAACACCTTACTTTTGAACGTACTAGCCCAAACCCTTTCATTCTTGATGTAATCCCTCATGTTATAAACTCTGAAGACAATCAGCTCATTACTAGCCTTCCTACCTTAGAAGAAGTCAAGACTGCACCATTCAGTATAAACCCAGACGGTGCCCCTGGCCCAGATGGCCTTACTTATTTATTTTTTTCAAAACTGTTAGGAGTTGGTTAAATTTGACCTTCTCAAAGATGCCACTGCTTTCTTCCAAGGTACACCTCTCCCAAAATCCTTTTCAGCGAACTTTATCTGCCTCATTCCTAAAAAAAACAATCCCTCTAAGATCACTGACTTCGCCAATCAGTTTGAGTAATGTGACTTATAAGATGTTCTCCAAAATCATAACCAACGGGTTAACCCCTCTCATGCCAAGTATGATCTCTCTAGAACAGGGAGCTTATGTGCAAGGAAGATTGATTACATACAACATTTGCCTTGCACAAGAACTTATGCAAAGCTTAAATTCGTACATGGAGGTAATTTGATTATCAAATTGGACATGAAAAAAAGCCTTTGACAGACTGAACTGGTCATATCTCTTTAAAATTCTACACAGGTTTGGTTTTTCTTCCACTCTTATTGCTCTTATCAAGACCTGTGTTGCTAACAGTCATTTTGCAGTCCTATTCCAAGGTACATACAAAGGAAATTTCCACTCGACAAGAGGAATAAGGCAAGGGGATCCTTTATCCCCTTTCCTATTCATCCTTGCAGCAGAAACCTTGAGTAGAGGCATTAAGAAGTGTTACATGGAGAGGAACATTTGTCTATACTCCACTCCTAGAGGATGTCCTCCCATCACTCATCTTTTATATGCATATGACACTCTGATCTTCCTAAATGGAAGGGACATTTCTATTTCAAGTTGTATGGAGTTCCTAAAAGCATACTGTGACACTTCTTGCCAAAAGATCAATGCAGGGAAAAACACTTTTGTAATCTCTGATAAAGCTACACTCAAGTCTATCATTCACATCAAGAAGGCCACTGGTTTTAAATTCCCAGCTTCTATGTTGGAGTATCTTGGAGCTCCAGTCTTCCATGGAAGATCCAAAAGCCATATATTTTGAGAAGATGATTAACAAAGTCAGGAATAAGGTGGAGGGATGGAAAGGAAAATTGCTTTCACAAGGAGGTAAACTTATTTTATTACAGCATGTTCTTCAATCCATGCCTATTTACATCTTTTCTTCTCACCTTGTCCCTAAGAAAGTCATTCATTGCCTAGAATCCATATCTGCTAATTTCTTTTGGGGATCCTCTGATGGTAAGGCTAAAAGGAAATGGGTGGCTTGGCACAAAATTACCAGACCTCTCAGTGATGGGGGACTGGGCATTAGACCTCTAGACCTTGTTATAAAGGCCTTTAGAATGAAATCCACTTGGACCATTCTGACTTCTCAATCCCTTCGGGCAATGGCGGAGCCATGAATTTCCTTCACCTGGGGCACTCCGCCACTCCACACTAACACACTAATAATTCGAAGCAAAAAAAAAAAACAAAACCGACAAGCAAAAATTTAATGCATAGTTTTAAGCATATATATATTAATAGACCAAAAAGCTTTACACTTCAAAATACATTCTGCTTTTATATTTAACCTTTACAATTTATAATTGTCCTTTACGATTCCTTCCATGTTCTTTACCTATATTTTGAAAATGTCTCATGATTGGTTCATTATTGATGGTATCAAAAACTTCCTTTTCTATATACGTGACTAGACAATCATTCATCCACTCGTCTCCCATTCGGTTCCTAAGACGATTTTTTACTATGTTCATAACTGAAAATGATCTCTCAACTGTAGTAGTAGAAACTGCGAGAATTAACGAGAGCTTTATAAGTCTATAAACCAAGTCGTAAGTAATATTTTTTCCACATTCAACCATTGTAGTAACCAAACTGCTGATTCCTTTAAGTGCTACAAATGTGTTGTTGGACTTCATATCAATTTCATAAATCTCAAGTTGATTTTTAAGAACCATTCGTTTTTGCTCGAAGAAATCATGAGGATAAAACTCAGCAAGACGAATCAACTTCTCACTATAAAAAACATTAAACGAGTTACTTGGGTTTAAACAAGCCATACAAAGAAGCAACTCCGTATTCACCTTATCAAAACGGTTATCAAGCTCGACGCGTTGGGCCAGACTCGTGTTACAGTTCTGATCATGGGCTTGGGTTGAGCTTATCAATCAAGTTTGATGTAAAAAAAAATATATTATTATTATTATTATTTTGGGTAATCACCTGGGGCACGTGCCCCAGTTAACTTATACATAGCTCCGCCACTACCTTTGGGCACAGTATATGAATGCCAAATACATCAAAGGCAAACCCCCTAATAGCATCTGTTATAGCCCCCATGCCTCCAAAATCTGGTTGGAGTGCTGGAGGTGCTTGTATGAACTTATTGAGCTCTCCAACTGGGAATTTTGAGATGGTAACTTTAGTCTCACTCATGAAAATTGGATGGAACCTGACTGTCTTGCCCCCACTTTGGTGGACCCTTACTGTCAACAGTTTACCCTCAAGGAAGCTGCCTCTCTTGAGTTTAATATCCCTATTCTTAATCTTGTGCTCCAACAATGTGTTGTTGCTGCCTATAATCTCCTTAAGTCCAATCACATTGAGGACCAAAGAAGATGGCCTTATACCAATTCTGAGACCTTCTCCATTAAGTCTTATGTTTACCTGGTTCAAACTAAAAATCCTAAAACCATTTTTAAAAGACTTTGGAGCCCTTTCATTCCAACCAAAATATCCACTTTTGTTTGGAAACTCCTCCATAAGGTAATCCCCACTGACACTGCCATCATGAGTTGTCATATCTCTAGGGAGATCTTATTGCCACCCATGATGTTCGTAAAAAACCCAAACTGACAATTATTTTTTTCTAAAATTACCCTTTAACCCATTTAAAACTGAATTTTTTTTTCTTCTTGTTCCTACCACAGTACTATGTTTGCTCTTTGAAAACTTAGATATTTAAACAAGTGAGTTGTTTTAATTAAAAACCTAGACCAATAAATATTTAAACAAACACGTATAAACCTAGACCTATAACCAATAAACCTAAAACCATTTTTTTTTTCTTTTTATAAAAACCTAGAACCAATAAATATTTCTAATTGGTAAGCAAATAGGGCACAATCAAACAATGTGTCATTCAATAATTGTATGACTTTAATAAATATATCAAATTAAATTACTTATTCTAGATTACAAAGAGAGAAGAGAGATTTATTCCCACAAAAAAAATGTGATTTATTTAATTTTTTTATTCCTTGAACTTTTGATTGGGTTTTTGACAAGTTACGATGGGTGTTTGATCAAAACAAACTAATTATTTAAAAGGTATAGTTGGAAAATTCATGTTGGGTTTTTGACGATTTTTTATTAGTTGGGTTTTTGACGAGTTCATTGGGTGGCAATAAGATTTCCCTATCTCTATTACCTCTAAATGCTTCTGCTGCTTTCATCCTCATATAGAATCCTATGATCACCTTTTTATCCACAGTGAGCTAGCCTCTTACACTTGGAACCACTTCAACTCCATTGCCAATCTTAATTACCCTAAGTGGGGCAAGCATTCAAAATATCCTTACTATCTGGAATAGGAAAGGAAAACATAAGTCTATGGAAGCAATGATCTGTACCCTCCTCCCTCTTGTCATTCTTTGGGAAATTTGGGTGGAGAGGTGTAAAAGAAGACACAATGATGATCACATCACCAACTATAACTATAGAAGGAGTATTATGGTTAAGGTTAGATATTGGCTCATTAAAATGAGTAGTGTTTATACCCCTAAGGCCCAATCTTCTCTCTATTTCAGCCATATGGCTGCCATGCTGGGAATATCTTCTAAGAAACCCCCCCCCCCCCCCCACTAAGCCACCTATGTTGGTTTATTGGACTAGACCTTCAGACCACTTTGTTACTCTTAACACTGATGGTGCTGCCTCAAATGATTTGGCTGCTGGTGGTGGGATTATTAGAGATTCTCATGGCAAACACAAGGCTAATTTCTTGCCTTTTACGGTGAAGGCAACAATAACCTAGCTGATCGAAACTAGAGCTGTCCTAGATGGTATTCTTCTTTGTAAGAACCTGGATATTCACAATGTTGTTATCCAATCTGACTCTAATTAAGTTGGTTGTTGATTGGTTTAATGGCAAGACCTCTATACCTTATCATCTGAGAAGATGGTGGGAAGTTATTCTAACGGAATACCAAGATATGTGTATAGTGTGTGTGTATGGGTACAGAGAAACAAATGGAGCTACAAATTATTTGTCTAAATTTGGTTTGAAACACCAATGCAATGGATCAGTCAATCACCATGTCAACAAAAACATCAAGCAAATCACTACCAGAGGTGCAATGGGTCTAGCCTACATCAGACACAATAAACACAATGCCTAGTACTCTCACAACCATCCATCTTACATCAACAACATTTCAAAGGGAGTCTCACTACTACAATTACACAATACTGGAATTTCTCAAAGGTTGCCATGAGAGGTGGAGCCAAAATAGGTAAATCCACTGGTGGAAGCCTGGGTGAACCTCAGCACATCTAGATCAAGTAACATGGGATCAAGTTTTGGCTCACAAGCCTCCTCAACAACCTCTGCTTCCCCCCTACATGTTTACACAAGGAAGTTAACTGCTTTCATTATTTCTGTCATCTTTCTTCATTAAAAAATCAAACTTTCATATTTGGTTTTTTTTACTGTAGCAGACAAGAAACATATGAACAGTAGCAACAGTTGTAAGGACTTATCTAGCTGTCTGAAAACCTGGAGGACCTTCATCTTCCACCTCCTCCTGCTTCACTGCAGCATCACCTTCTTCAAACATCAAGCGACCTTGAACATGATATACAGATCATCATTACGCATCACTCGATCATCAAATCGATAAGAGCCATAGCTTCTTTCTCCAACATAGAAGGGGCAAATCGCAAGAGACCTTGCAGACACAGTTTTGGAAGCAGCCCTGCATGCCTTACATTTCTTCAGGCTAGTGTAAATCCTTTCCATCAAAGCAGAACACAGGGGCAAGAAGGGTTTACCAAGCCCAAAATACAACCAGTCACCAAAATTCCTCCAATGCTTCTTGGTTACCTTGAAGGGATATGAAGGAAACGTCTCGTCCAGGAAAGCTTGAACGTTATAGTCACTTTGATTCATAGCAAGAGCAAAAGCATCCCGATACAATGCAAAACACATACATCAATTCTTCGGTATGTTCAAAGCAAATGGAGTGCAGAATAGCAGATTCGACAGGATCAGACACATATGGAATCGCCATGGAAAAAAGATTAACAGAAGAAGGAGTTTGAGTTTTGAACTCTTCTGGAGAACAACAACACAGCCTTTACCATTTAAGGAATGCAGAGTACACGAGGAAATTGCTAAACATTCTTTGAAGACATACTTAAGGTTGATAGAGTCCCAAGGTCTTTTGATCTTTTTTGTAATTCTTTTCATATTAATAAAAACCAAAAAAATTTAAATTAAAAAAAAAAAAACTCTATGATCATATTATGATTAGGGAAGGTATTTTAGTCCAGAATTTGTTGACTTCAAAATTTTTTAGGATATTTTTAATTTGTTTCTGTTTCTGCCCTGTCCTGCAGAAACAGAAGCCATAAATTAAAATCAAGCTGTGTCACCTAACACAGCAGTTACAAGAAGAGAATAACTATTGGGGATAATAAGAATCAAAATCTTGGCCCTAGCCCGTTGGACTGGATCTGGATTGTGTATTTGTATGTGACTAAATGTTTTCACAGAAATATCATGCGGCAGTGGCATATACCTAAAGGAAATAAAATGGGACTGTGAATGTGATGACCAATAAAAAGCCAAATGACGACCCCACCTTATATCCAAATTCTCTCTCTGATCAATGATCATGCTTTAAACGTTAGAAGCAATGTTGGGACTAGGGAAAAGGTAGTACTGTATTATTATGAATGCACTGCACCATTGGCATTGGACCCTACCTTCTTAACCATACCCTACACAGCTTACAGCTACACTAGTTAGTAGTTATTCTCTTTCTTTCCCTTTTTTTGCTTTCTGTTCCTTACCTTTTTTATTTTATTTTTCTCTGTCTCTTTCTCACTTAAATACATGTGTGTAATGAGATGGAATCTTTTTACATATAAAGCAACTTGAGAGAGTAATGAGTAAATGAGTAATGAGTGAGTTTTTCTTTCCCACTCTGACCTCTCTTTCAAAGCTAAACAAGGAAAGAAAGAAAGACCCAATTGATTGATTTTCATCTTTTCCATTGTTGTCTCTTCTTGTGGGGGGTTTTTAGATAAATGTTTGCAGAAGGAAGAAGAAAGTGGAAGAGCTGCAGAAAGGGTAGAAAAAAAAAATGCACTAAACAGTTTATGTTGTGTGTAATGCAATAAACCAATAACCATGGCTTCATCTTATAAGGGTAATTAAGTTTAAACCTTTTCTTATTTTTAATTTGCTATGTGATTTTGATTGGAGAGTTTGTTTTTTATATATATCTTGGTTTTTTTTGTTATTTGGATTACCATTCTTTGATTTATTTATTTATATGCTAAAGTTTTTGTTAAATCTAATTCTTAGTAGGAAATCTGTGTACCCCTTTCTTCATTTTGTCTAATTTTTGAGATTTTATTTGCTTTCATTGATATTTTGTATTCTATCATTTAGAACTCTGCTTGTGCATGCATTGCCAGTTGCTGCATTTGATCTGATTAAATTTATTTTGAAATATAAATACTATGGTACTTTTGTGTTTTGGTTGGGATAATTTATTTTAGATTAAGATTGAAGAAATTGATCATCTGGTCCTTTTTTGTGAACCATCGGATTCAATAGAGACTCTTCATTGTACTATATATGATAAATGGTTTCAACACAAATTTTGAGTAATAACTAGTCTTACAATTACTTTGTTATCGATTCAACAAGTAGATTTCCCTTTGCATTGAATGATGTGTATTTTCTGGTTTAAATAGATGCCGATTATTTTTTCCCTCATTTAAGGTGTTATCCATCCCTACTCAACATGTTCATGGTCGTTGAGCGTCTGTAAGTTATATGATAGAACTTCTCGTATGTGTTCTTTTCTTGTATTCGCAAAAACTTCTCATAAGTTGGAACTACAATTACTCAGATAAACATGTAAGCACATAAATAAAACAATAAACCATGTATTGTAATATTTTCAAATACAAAGCATGTTAATGCCTTGTTCAATTATCCACTTAAACTACTTCTCAACTACAATTGCCTCTTTTCAACAGATTCACTCTTGGTTTTTCCTGTGTGAATTTTTCTGTATTCTGAATTGCCAAGTAGAATTCGCTTTTTTTTAGCAACTTGAGCATATTTATTAATAAAGTTCGTAACATGAACTTAGGGTTATAACGTTGGAAACGTTGCGTTTGGGGCATTATCATCAACTCTTCACCATGCATTGTTTACTCTTTTCTTTATTCTAATCCCCTTTTCTATTAGTTTCTAAACGATAAACATTCCTTAACAAACCTTAGCAAACATGCTATCTTGATTAGTTTGGTAATTATATAAGTTATCATCTTACGAGAAACCTTTCCACTTATTTCCCAGGGTATGTGCTCGACCCCTTGAAATGCAGTAAATTGAATATGGAGGAAAAGAGAGAACTTGTTTATGAGATATCAAAGTGTACAGATGATGGCCATGAAATGCTACAGTCATGGAGTCGCCGAGAGCTTTCGCAAATCCTTTGTGCAGAGATGGGAATAGAAAGAAAGTATGCCTCCTTGCCAAAGATGAAAATTATAGAACGCCTTATGAGATTCTTCTCCAAGAAGCATGGAAAAAAAACTACTGAACCACACTTGGACCCAAAACCTTCAGCTCTGAAAAGGCCGAACACGTCCAAAAGGCAGAGGAAGAGTGAAAATCCATCACGACTTCCCTTTGAGAAAGTAGAAAATGCAATTTATTGCCAAAACCCTTCATGCAGAGCTACTTCTTTAGACCAGGAGGTCCAGGAGGATTCCAAGGAGTCATTTTGCAAGTTGTGTTCATGCTATATCTGTTACCAATATGATAAAAACAAAGATCCTAGTCTCTGGTTGTTTTGCAGTTCGGAGCCTCCTTATGAAGATGGTTCATGTGACATGCAATGTCATCTTGAATGTGCTCTTACACAAGAAAGGGCTATTGCAATGGATGGGCACCATGCGGCCTTCGATATCAGCTTTGATTGTGTATGTTGTGGAAAAGTGATTGACTTGCTTAGGTAAATCCTACTACATGTTTCTCTACTTTTGTTATGAAATTATTATTTATTGTGAACATTTTAATTTTTGTTAAATCTGCAACTTCATGTAATAATCTTTTAAATCATCGTAAGCTCTTAGCATGGATTATCGTTAGCAAATTAGCCTGCTATTTTCTTGAGAAGATTTTATTTTATAAGAAACGTTCGAACTTCGAAGCAGAGTTGCTACAGTGAGTCTTGTTCTCAACCTTTGGTTTTGATCGTACGAGTTAGCCTATTGATAACCAAGGAGTAACCTCCTTGATTGTCCATGTTTCATAACAAACAGGAAGCTGCAGTCATGTGATCCTTGTAGGTTCTGACTTGGTGGATGAGGAAAGTAACCTCCTTTCCATTTTTCTGTTGTCTTGTTATGAAAATAGCAGTTTCCTTATATCTATTTCAATCAACATTTAGGTCTTATGAGCATTACTCGATTGTTCAATGGGTGTTTATACTTCGACAACTTTTAATATGAAGTTAATGTAGGTTGGAATTAATTTCACGTACTTATGGTTTGAACTTATTTTCAATCTAGGTGCTTTTGCTCTGATATAATTATTCCCTCATTTATTATTTTACTAATGATACCTCTTCTCAACATTTGTTTCTTCTGAATTCTGCTAAAGGAACATCACTTGAGTAGTTATCATAACATGTTGAAAATTAAATTTTCATGATGCAACGATTAGGACCCCATTCACAACCAACTTAGAACTTTTTGTGTCATGCATTACTTTAAACTCTTAAAGATTGATGATTCCGCTTGGAAGACGGATTGTACAGTTAGTTAGTGCTAGCCAGAACCAAGTTGCGGTTTCAATGACATGGACACTGATTGTGGTGGATGATTGCAGAAGTTTATAAATGATGGATAAAACATTGTACGTTTAAATTGTTAGTTGTGTATGTGTGTGTGTGTGCATTCTTTGATGAGGCATACTATGACATGCGTCAAGGCTTTTGTTAAATGTAGTGATTGAACATACGAACCTGTCCTTTACATTCCACTCAAACTTTCAAGGCTGCAAGCTTTTACCAAATTTGGTTTATATCAAGATCTTCAAGTAGTGTAAAAAACGTAAAGTCACGTCTGTTTCCCTTTTTATTTTCCTTTCTCCTTTCTAATTCAGGTGCTTGAAGAATCAACTATTGATAGCAAAGGATACTGTAAAGGTGGAGGTTCTGTGTCATCGTCTCTTTCTCAGCCAAAAGCTTCTCAGAGGAACCAAGAAGTACCAAAAGACAGAGGAGCTAGTAGATGAGGCTGTGAGGAAGCTTGGAGCCAAAGTGGGGCTTTTATCTGTAAAGATGGTTGAAGGTAATATCAGTAGCCTCACAAGTGGCATAGAAGCTCAGAAGTTGTGTGCTTCTGCAGTGCAGTCCCTAGATTCCATCCTTTTTTGTGGTATCCTACTTCCAGCATCCAATCTCAAATTGCAAGGTAGTGTATGCTTAAGTTAGCTTAGCTGGGATTTTGAGATCGACTTTAGGGAAGTGTCTCTAATATTTCTGTTGTATGTTTTAATATACAGATTCTAACTTGACACCTCAAAAGCTCATCAGGTTTGAAAATGTGTCCGCAACATCTATTACTGTGGTCTTAGATTTTGAGGATACATCAATAGTAGGGTGGTATGATCTTTGGCTGAGAAGGGCAGACATTATGTATTATCCAGCAGAACCAACCTGTACACTGTTTGCACCAAAGTTGAGCTTTTCATTCTTTGATCTTACTCCTGTTGCAGAGTACATATTAAAAATTGTTTCATTCAGTAACATGAAAGAGTTTGAAACGTGGGAAGTTAGGTTCGCTACTAACAGTCCTGAGAACAGTGGTGGAAAGAGCTTGTTAGTAGAAAGAGGTAGCTCAAGTACCAGCAGTAGCAGTCTTTCTAATCCTTCTGATGGAGATGAGTCTAATAACCTTTCAGCATGTGTCGACAAGATTGATAACTCAGAAGCAAATCATTTTAGTTACTGCAAGAAAACTGAGATACCCAACATAAGCAAATTTTCTGATGGTGCCTGCAAAAGTATAAGTGAATTACAAAATAAAATCACAGATACAACCCGGGAAGAAACACCTGAAACTTCAGTTTCTGCTGTGAATGATGAATGCACAAATGAAGAAGTGAAATCCACATCTAACCTGAATGTTGACCCCCATAAAGATTTCACTAAGTCGGAGGAGGGAAACCAGTCATCTGATGTCCGACTCAAGAATAGCCACCTACTCCACAATGAAGTCGTGAAGGAGAGTATCATGTACACTGAATCCAATGACCCTGCTGCAGAAGGGCTGGAAATTGTGCCATTTGAGTGTGGCTCTGATGACACCCTACCTTATACCTCTTGTGAAGTTGAGATTGAAAATTTATCTTGGAAAACACAGGGGGAGCAAGATGGCAGCTCGCTGGATAAGAAATTTTTGAGGAATCGGGAGTGCACAACAGATGGTTGTCTGGAAGAGGAGTATGTGCACTGTGTGAAGGTGATCAGATTATTGGAGCGTAGAAGATACATTGAGAAGAACTTTAGGGAGAAGTTCCTGAGCTGGTATAGCTTGAGAGCGACTAAAGAAGAAAGGAGGACTGTAAAATATTTTGTCGATACTCTGAAGGATGAACCCATCTTTCTCTCAGGGAAGCTGGTTGAAATCTTCTCGGAAAGAATATTTAGCAAGAGGCCACTGGCTGTGTCAAGTGGGTTCTGCATGAAACTTTGGCACTGACCATACAATCATTTTGCCTAACTATACATTTGAAAGTTTGATTTGCAGCCAGATTCAACATTCTTAACATATTCATCGCATATATGTAGGTCAGAATTGTAGACTTTGGTTAAGGCATATTGATAGATCACCTCCTTGACATATTTATTTCTTTACTCCTGCAATCTTCTCTGTGATTAACATTTGGCCATGTACTTAAAGTTTGTTGTACACATTATGATCATTAAGGAAAGATAAGGTTGCAGAGTACAGTCTTCTCTGAAGTTATTGAAGCAGATTCTTTCCATCTTCATTATGATAGGTCGGTCGAAGTTTTGATCTGGAGCTCTGACTAGCTGTGCGCGTCAGTTGATCAGGTAATGCTATCACTTATTTGAATTTCTGTAGTTCCTTGCAACTTTAGTTTCAGTATGCAAATATATATTCAGCCTACTGACAAAGGAAACGTCAACATGGTGGTGAAGATAACCAAATCAGCCAAACACTCGTAGGCCAGCAATCAGTTAACCTGGAGGATACTCATGGATTCAGATTCAATTAGACCACCTCCGCAGAAGATGATGACATCAACTAAAACAACAGCATGAAAATCATATACTCAAGCTATGTATTTACTTCAAATAGTCCACATAGTATAAACTTAATGTTAGTCAAAAAATAAGTAGACAGAATGTTGACTTGGTTATATATATTTTTTTAATATTTTTTTTAATGTTGCTCATAGTAAATGAGATTCAGCATTGACTATAAATATTTGTGTCATTGTTCCATCTTTAATTGGAAAGCTAACATTTTGATATGGATAATAGTAGTACATTTCATGAGAAGGCTCTGTTGGTAGCATCTGACATTAAGCTTTTGTGATAGCAGCTGACATGTTTAATACATTCATGATTTATTTTGTTTACAGTTGATTTTCCATTAGGTACAGTTAATACTTAATACATTCATGACATATTGTGATTTTGATGCTAAGAGAAATTTATACTTCAAAGTTTAAGCTTTATGTCATCAAGTATAGTACTATAGTAAGATGGGCAAATCCTTCATCTCGTAAATCTATTACGTGGCCAGTCGCTTTTGTGTTTGTAATGGTAAAAAAATCAAAAAGAAAAAAAAGGTCTGTTTTTAACCAGCGCAAGAGAGCTAAGGTACTCTGTGAGTCTGTTCCCTGCAAAATTATCTAGTTTGACAGTTCATACCACTAGAGAGGGGGAAGATGAAAGAATCAATTGCTACAATAGTACTAGTTGATCATATGTGCATGAGCATAAACTTTAAACAAGCTGAGAGAATAGTATGCAAATGGGCAGTTCCTTGGATAGAGTAACAAGGTACTGGCTTGGACAGCTAGCCTTCGCAGGTGGGGAGGCGGTCATAAGTCGGCCAGACTGTCACTGTATAGTCCAAATGCTTCCTTCCATTGATTATTTCACACCTTTAAGTCACATTGAATGATATTGTACATGGTGAATCCAAAATAATAAAAAAGAAAATAGTTCATTTCCCTGCAAATTGAAGTTCGGAGATGTAAATGTAGTGTAAGTTTGAGATCGGAAAGTTGGGGAAGATAATCAGAAAAGTGAAAGTTTGAGTGAATCAAAGTGGCTGAACTATCTGAGCAGTGATAGCTGCCTACGTATCTGGAAGGGGTCGATCCAGAATCAAGCCTAACGTAGTTCCTTATATAGGTGGCTTAGGGTGTGGATCGAGTTAATGACTCAACGTTCAAATCATAAAGTATGCGGATATTCAGGGATTCAATGAGAGAGATTCGTAACTGTCATAAGATTTGGAGTTTGAATATATCGAACTCGGTGTTTAGAGTGAGATAGCCCCAAGTCGGATGTGCTCGGATATTTTATGAGATTAGGATTTGAACAGAAGTGAATGAAATGTGGTTTTATACGAAGTCGGATGAAATAGGTGCAAGGTCGGTGTTTAGTATACCGAGTTAGTGAGATTAGGATTTGAATGGAGATGAGTGAAGTGTGATTAGATACGAAGTCGGATGAAATAAGTGTAAAGTTGGTGTTTGGCATTCCGAGTAAGAGAACTCGGTAATGGGTATATACAGGAGATAAATGTTAGTTATGCAATATTGTTTTAGTCTCATTTGGTCCTGGTTTTGTAAACTCTTTCAAGCAACTTTTTTTTTTCATTTGGTCCTGGTTTTGTAAACTCTTTCAAGCAACTTTTTTTTTTTTTGGTTGGCAAGCGAGGTTGTGGGGACCCCTACCCCTTTTTAAATTACGTGTGGAAACTTATATCAACAATCCGCTGTTGACGTGTTTCGAACCCACGACCTCTCCACTTTGTGAGGGGTGCTACCATTGAGCCACAGGCTCATTCGCAAAAATGGTTTGGTAAGCCTGTTTTTAATGAGATCAGTAACTCGGTAATGCTGGCGGGATTCGAACCCCAGACCTCTGGTATCATCACCCAGAGGTTTTACCAGTTGAGCCCAACTGACACCTGCAAAATTTGGTGGTAAGCCTGTTTTTAATGAGATCAGTAACTCGGTAATGCTGGCGGGATTCGAACCCCAGATCTCTGGTATCATCACCCAAAGGTTTTACCAGTTGAGCCTAACTGACACCTGCTCTTTCAAACAACTTAAAAGGTTAACAGTTAAATTACTGGCATCACAAAAGCTTAAACATGGATACTATGAGAAAGATAATGGCAAGAGATTGTATTGTCCAGGTTTATATTGTTTACAAGGGGGTGCTTCCTCAGAACGAATATTTGCCTTTTGTGCACCACCAGAGCATTCTACAAAAAGTTCTTGATAACAGGTTACCATGTATATATTATTAGGCTAATAGGCTTCCACAATGAAGTATTCTACAAGAGGAGTTTTAATGGGTTTCCTGCCAATCTTACTGAGAGAGAGAGATTTGGTAATATGTGTTCTGAATACATGCAGACATGGAAGGAATATAATCAGTATTTCCAAGTAGAAATATTGGACTTCACATGACAAGATCTTGGGATTTTATGGGATTTAAGAGGAATGTAAAGAGAATTCCTATGATCGAGAGTGATGTTATAGTGGGTGTTATAGACACTGGGATCTGGCCGGATTCAGAGAGCTTTGGCTTTGGTCCTCCCCCCGAAAAATGGAAAAGCTCTTGCGAAGGAGGCAAAATTTTTACATGCAACAAGTAATTTCTGTTCCAAATTTTTGACATTTTGCAATAAGCTCATTTGATATGTATACATTTATAGAAAGCTCATCGGTGCTCGATTCTACTCTTCTTTAAAAGATGATAATCACAATTCTGCAAGGGACACAACAGGACACTCATACTAGCTACATCAACAGTAGCAGAAAACCAAGTCTGTGTGGGCAACTTTGAATGGTTTGGGACAAGGCACTACAAGAGGAGCAGTTTCCTCGGCAAGGATTGGTGTATATAAAGTTTTTTGGAATGACAACATGTGTGAACAGGGACGGATCCAGGAATCTGAGTTGGGGGGTGCAGAGTAACATGTAACCTATATATTGAAATCTTAGGGGGTGCGATTTTTTATAGTTTTGCAAAAAATTCTATATTTATAGAAGGATCATAGTAGAATTTAGAAAGAAAATGGAAGTTTGGGGGGTGCGGTCGCACCCCCGCGCACCCCCCTGATCCGTCCTTGTGTGTGAAGATGCCAGAATACTGACTGCTTTTGATAATGCCATTGCTTATGATGTCGACATTCTCTCTCTTTCATTGGGAGCCGATAGTGGGGTTGAGTATCATTTCGATCCCATGGCCATTGGTGCTTTTCATGCCATGCAGAAAGGCATTCTCACCTTGTAGAAAGCTGTATATATATTTTAAATAGGAAATGTAGGGGTACTACATACAACATACATGTGGCACCATCTCTACCGTTCATCATGGTGCCACATGTCATCATCTAATGGACTCTCTCTTGATGGCACAAGTTACAAAGTTAAAGCCAATTATTACAAAGATATTCTCTCATCATTACCTCATTAAATGCTAGGAATGGAGTTACATTGTAGCCTATAAATATGAAGGCAAGCTACTCATTCTAGGCATGTTCTCATCTCTGCTCACAGGGTCTGATGGCCTAATGCTCCCAACACGACCTCATGGTGAGGTCTCATGATCAACGACCTCCCCAATCTCTCAGGTCTCATCTCTCTTGAGCTCTCCTCATAATCGAGCTCTCATTTTGTATCACCACCACCACTATAATAAAGATCATTCTCTCTCTCCGTGGATGTAGGCACAATTGCCGAACCACGTAAACAATGGTGTCATGTTCTCTTTATCTTGTTATTGTTCATGTTATTATACATCATCATCATTCATTAATGTATTGACCAACCTCACAAAAATGGTTAATACATTTGGCGCCGACTACAGGGACTTGGGATTTTCTCAAGCGAATTCCACCCACCAACCCCACCGAACACCATTGTTCTAAGGTTCTCAGATGGTGATTTTCAAGAAATTCATTGAATTTGAAAAGACAGAATTGCAACTCACAGTTGGGGGCTTGAAGCAAATAAAGATAAGTATCAATTCACTATGATATTTGTTTATGTTAACCACTCGAAGAGACCTCCATTTCTTACTGTTCATTCTATTTTGTCTCCCACAAATTGACTATTATATGCATCTATGTAACATATATTCTCATAACTCGATCAAGATTTTATATCATCAGTTACATTCTTAATAGCCACATGTTCAGGTCTTGCAGAGACCTCTCAGGTCCCTAAGCCAACGACCTCTCAGGTCCCTAAGCCAACGACCTATCAGGTCCCTAAGCTAACGACCTCTCAGGTCCCTAAGCCAACGACCTCTCAGGTCCCTAAGCCAACGACCTCTCAGGTCCCTAAGCCAACGACCTCTCAGGTCCCTAAGCCAACGACCTCTCAGGTCCCTAAGCCAACGACCTATCAGGTCCCTAAGCTAACGACCTCTCAGGTCCCTAATCCAACGACCTCTCAGGTCCTTCATACCAGGTCCTTCATGCCAGGTCCCTCATACCAGGTCCTCAAATTACAGGTCCTTCAACGACCTCAAGAATATTTATGCCATACAGGGGCCTATTCTCACTTTATCTAATGAAGTTAACTTATTATTAGCACAATTATCTATTAATGATATTTTTTGTAGCTCTCTCTATGTGCAGGTCACATGAACACGACCTCACTCCCCATGAGCTATTTTTGCACAAATGTGCCACATTGCTTTCACTGAACTCTTTACAAGTGAAATGCTTGATATACAATACGGCCACCCTCATTGACTAGTGAGTCACTCGTATGCGGGACGACCTCAAACACAATTCTCTAGCCACACGCCTGGTCGAACGCATTCACTCTCAACGCAATGCAGACCCACAAAGGCCACATGCCCGAGAATTGTCAAACAGGTCTCCACGCTGCGACCATTCACTAGATCGGGCACCAAAAGGTTCCAAGTAACTCTCAAAACACTTGGTCAACCGATGCTCTTTCTCAAACGAGCTACATTTGCACTCCAAAGTGCCACATCTATCGAAGTGTCCAGTCACAAGGCGACAAAGATAGTACATACAAGTCATAAGGAAGACGTACAATTCCATGTAAGTCTTTTATTGAATTTTATAATGTTTCACATGCTAACATTATCAGGTCTATGCAATTCGATCACACAAACGCAACAACCCATGCATACAAGAAGACCCACTTCAGTACGACCTGCTTGCAGCTGTCCATCTCGTCTACATGCCTTCTGAACGAGCTACCAGGTCTCCCTGGAAGTAACTAGCTCGCTATACACAAATTCATGATCGACTTGCCATTACCACAAGGGACCTTCATCGCGTCCTGCAAATCTCAATGATCAAGCTCATCAAAATTTGGGGCGGATCGACTTCGTTAAAGACCCCCACATTTCATTCATCTTGGGGGCTGGATCGGTTCGATTACTTCTTTTCAGCCCGAACTTCGTTCAACCTAAAAAGAGGGGGCTTATGTAGGGGTACTACATACAACATACATGTGGCACCATCTCTACCGTTCATCATGGTGCCACATGTCATCATCTAATGGACTCTCTCTTGATGGCACAAGTTACAAAGTTAAAGCCAATTATTACAAAGATATTCTCTCATCATTACCTCATTAAATGCTAGGAATGGAGTTACATTGTAGCCTATAAATATGAAGGCAAGCTACTCATTCTAGGCATGTTCTCATCTCTGCTCACAGGGTCTGATGGCCTAATGCTCCCAACACGACCTCATGGTGAGGTCTCATGATCAACGACCTCCCCAATCTCTCAGGTCTCATCTCTCTTGAGCTCTCCTCATAATCGAGCTCTCATTTTGTATCACCACCACCACTATAATAAAGATCATTCTCTCTCTCCGTGGATGTAGGCACAATTGCCGAACCACGTAAACAATGGTGTCATGTTCTCTTTATCTTGTTATTGTTCATGTTATTATACATCATCATCATTCATTAATGTATTGACCAACCTCACAAAAATGGTTAATACAGGAAACAATATATTTAGGATATTATGTATTTAGAATAGTGTGTCTTGGTAGACAAGAAACTAACTTGTATATAAATCCATGTTTTGGGATGAATCAATATGAGAAACTAAATTGAATTGAATTGAAGTCTTTTATTTAACATGGTATCAAGAGTATGTTCGATCCTTTGAACTTGTTTTTTTTGTGTTCCTTTTTTTTATTGAATCCTGAAACTTATTGAATCTTGAATCCGCTGCGTACTACAACCATTGAAATCAAACCATTCTTGAATCCTTGAATCTCAAACCCAAATATCAAACCTTTTCCCAAACCTAAATCTCATATTAAATTTTTGCCTATTCTGTTTTATGAAAATTCGTCATCTTTGCAGGTTTCTACAAGGCAGTATATTAGAACCCAGCAGGTGTACTATATCTTGTTGGAAAGATCTTCAAGTCCTCTTTACAACCCAATCAACGGTTTGCAATTTGGAGTTTTGACCAGAGAGATACACTTGTTCTAGTAAAAGGTGTCGAATCCATATTTTTTTTCTGCAACAAATTTCTGGGCTGGATCCGAAAACAATTCTTCGTCTACCGAAAATTCAATTGTGCCAGAAAATCAATCATCCTCATAAGTCACTTATCACCACTACACCCCACAAGACAACTCGACGTTTCCAAAAACTATTTCATTAGATGAGTCCAACTATACTATATGGGCTCCTCTCATGCGGATGCGTATTGGAGCAACATGGAATATTAGTTATTTGACTTATTGATTAGTTGAGTCCAACTATACCATATGGGCTCCTTTCATTAGATGAGTCCAACTATACCATATGAACCGCATATGAATTCTCCAGAATATGAAGTTTGGGTAACAGATAATGAAAAGGTAAAAAGTTGACTTATTGATTCCATGGAGACTTCTCTTATGAATCGATATATTCGTCTTCCTACTGCAAAAGACATTTGGGAGGCTGTGGAGAAGACCTTCTATGATGACTCTAATGAAACTCGAATCTTTGAATTAAATAAGAAGTGCTTTGAAGCGAAGCAGAATGGGAGACTTATTCCTACCTATTACAACGAATTGGTGGCCATGTTCCAAGAGATTGATCAAAAGGTGACCTCCCAGAATAACAATGTTGCAGCTGTAGTCCATGAAACGTCAACAATGTCCAGATTGCGTGTTCATATATTTTTGAGTGGACTAGATTCGGAGTATGATCAAGTTCGTGGAGAGATCCTTCGCAAGAAACCTAAATTTTCCTTAGAGCAAAACTATGCTCACATTCACAAGATACAATATGAGAAACAGGCTATGGGGCGCTCTGTATCAACTGAATCCTCTGTATTGGTTGTTCATAGCAAGACAATTACTCCTCCCGATTTTTCTGGTCCTTCACGCCATCATAAAGGTAAATAAAATCCGTATGCAGATAAAAGGTGCAGTGTTTGTGGAAAACTGGGTCATAGCAAGGACAGATGTTATGGATACTTTACTTTTGTCGGTGGAAATCTTGTAACTTGGCGTAGTAAGAAACAGAAAGTTGTTGCCAGATCGAGTGCAGAAGCTAAATTTTGAGGTATGGCACATGGAGTATGTAAATTGTTGTGGATCCGTAATGTCTTGAAGGAATTAGGCTTCAAGCTTCAAAAGCCTATGGATTAACATTGTGATAATCAAGCCGCCATTCAAATTGCACATAATCCAGTTCAGCATGACCGAACAAAGCATGTGGAGGTTGATCGTCATTTTATTAATGAAAATCTTGACAGGAAGGTTATTTGCTTTCCTTTCGTAATCTCAGAGGAGCAATTAGCTAATGTTCTTACCAAAGGTGTATCTCAAAAATGCTTCGACAGCTCAGTTGACAAGTTGGGCATGATTGACATCTATGCACCAACTTGAGGGGGAGTGTAGAAAGCTGTATATATATTCTAAATAGGAAACAATATATTTAGGATATTATGTATTTACAATAGTGTGTCTTGGTAGACAAGAAACTAACTTGTATATAAACCCATGTTTTGGGATGAATCAATATGACAAACTGAATTGAATTGAATCGGAGTCTTTTATTTAACACACCTGACAGCTAGCTAGCTGGAAATGCAGGTCCTTATCGATCATTGTGACAAGTGTTACTCCGTGGAAGCTATCTGTTGCAGCTAGCAACACTGATCGACAATATTTCACCAAAGTTATCTTAGGGGATAAGAATACATTTGTGGTAAGCATGACAACCTTTCTTTTTTATTTTGTGTTCATTGCTGGTGGAGTAAATCTATAAATCCATTCGATATGAAGGATAAAAAGTTTCCTTTGGCTTATAATTTTTATCCTTCACTTAATTCGTGTAATCAATCCAAGTGGCAGGTAATACTAAATATTGAAATTACTTTGGAATGCAGTGATTAAGTTAATGTCACTGTATTAACCATATTTGTGAGGTTGGTCAATACATTAATGAAAGATGATGATGTGTATGATATGAACAATAATAATAAAGTAGAGACATGAACACCATTGTATACGTGGTTCGGCAATTGTGCCTACATCCACGGAGAAAGAGAATGATCTTTATTATAGTAGTGGTGGTGATACAAAATGGGAGCTCGATTATGAGGAGAGCTCGAGAGAGATGAGACCTGAGAGATTGGGGAGGTCGTTGATCATGAGACCTCACCATGAGGTCGTGTTGGGAGCATTAGGCTATCAGACCATGTGAGCAGAGATGAGAACCTCCCTAGAATGAGTAGCTTGCCTTCATATTTATAGGCTTACAATGTAACTCCATTCCTAGCATTTAATGAGGTAATGATGAGAGAATATCTTTGTAGTAATTGGCTTTAACTTTGTAACTTGTGCCATCAAGAGAGAGTCCATTAGATGATGACATGTGGCACCATGATGTACGGTAGAGATGGTGCCACATGTATGTTGTATATAGTACCCCTACATAAGCCCCCTCTTTTTAGGTCGAACGGAGTTCGGGCTGAAAAGAAGTAATCGAACCGATCTAGCCCCCAAGATGAATGAAATATGGGGTTCTTTAACGAAGTCGATCCGCCCCAAATTTTGATGAGCTTGATCATTGAGATTTGCACGACGCGATGAAGGTCCCTTGTGGTTATGGCAACTCGATCATGAATTTGTGTATAGCGAGCTAGTTACTTCCAGGGAGACTTGGTAGCTCGTTCAGAAGGCATGTAGACGAGATGGACAGCTGCAAGCAGGTCGTACTGAAGTGGGTCTTCTTGTATGCATGGGTTGTTGGTCTCAGTCATGCTTTAAGGTGGTCGCCTTTTTGTGGTCGAGTTGCATAGACCTGATAATGTTAGCATGTGAAACATTATAAAATTCAATAAAAGACTTACATGGAATTGTACGTCTTCCTTATGACTTGTATGTACTATCTTTGTCGCCTTGTGACTGGACACTTCGATAGATATGGCATTTTGGAGTGCAATGTAGCTCGTTTGAGAAAGAGCATTGGTTGACCAAGTGTTTTGAGAGTTACTTGGAACCTTTTGGTGCCCGATCTAGTGAATGGTCGCAGCGTGGAGACCTGTTTGACAATTCTCGGGCATGTGGCCTTTGTGGGTCTGCATTGCGTTGAGAGTGAATGCGTTCGACCAGGCGTGTGGCTAGAGAATTGTGTTTGAGGTCGTCCCGCATACGAGTGACTCACTAGTCAATGAGGGTGGCCGTATTGTATATCAAGCATTTCACTTGTAGAGAGTTCAGTGAAAGCAATGTAGCACATTTGTGCAAAAATAGCTCATGGGGAGTGAGGTCGTGTTCATGTGACCTGCACATAGAGAGAGCTACAAAAAATATCATTAATAGCTAATTGTGCTAATAATAAGTTAATTTCATTAGATAAAGTGAGAATAGCCCCCTGTATGGCATAAATGTTCTTGAGATCGTTGAAAGACCTGTAATTTGAAGAGGTTATTGATAGACCTGGTGAGGTCGCGATGAAGGACCTGGCATGAAGGACCTGGTATGAGGGACCTGGCATGAAGGACCTGGTATGAAGGACCTGAGAGGTCGTTGGCTTAGGGACCTGAGAGGTCGTTAGCTTAGGGACCTTAGAGGTCGTTGGTTTAGGGACCTGAGAGGTCGTTGGCTTAGGGACCTGAGAGGTCTTTTGTTTAGAGACCTGAATAAGATGTCAGGTCGCGATGAGACCTGAGGTTGTCTGCTTAGAGACCTGAATATGTGAGGAGGTCTCTGCAAGACCTGAACATGTGGCCATTAAGAATGTAACTGATGATATAAAACCTTGATCGAGTTATGAGAATATATGTTACATAAATGCATATAATAGTCAATTTTGTGGGAGACAAAATAGAATGAACAGTAAGAAATGGAGGTCTCTTCGAGTGGGTAAACATAAACAAATATCATAGTGAATTGATACTTATCTTTATTTGCTTCAAGCCCCCAACTGTGAGTTGCAATTCTATCTTTTCAAATTCAATGAATTTCTTGAAAATCACCATCCGAGAACCTTAGAACAATGGTGTTCGGTGGGGTTGGTGGGTGGAATTCGCTTGAGAAAATCCCAAGTCCCTGTAGTCGGCGCCAAATGTATTAACCATATTTGTGAGGTTGGTCAATACATTAATGAAAGATGATGATGTGTATGATATGAACAATAATAATAAAGTAGAGACATGAACACCATTGTATACGTGGTTCGGCAATTGTGCCTACATCCACGGAGAAAGAGAATGATCTTTATTATAGTAGTGGTGGTGATACAAAATGGGAGCTCGATTATGAGGAGAGCTCGAGAGAGATGAGACCTGAGAGATTGGGGAGGTCGTTGATCATGAGACCTCACCATGAGGTCGTGTTGGGAGCATTAGGCTATCAGACCATGTGAGCAGAGATGAGAACCTCCCTAGAATGAGTAGCTTGCCTTCATATTTATAGGCTTACAATGTAACTCCATTCCTAGCATTTAATGAGGTAATGATGAGAGAATATCTTTGTAGTAATTGGCTTTAACTTTGTAACTTGTGCCATCAAGAGAGAGTCCATTAGATGATGACATGTGGCACCATGATGTACGGTAGAGATGGTGCCACATGTATGTTGTATATAGTACCCCTACATAAGCCCCCTCTTTTTAGGTCGAACGGAGTTCGGGCTGAAAAGAAGTAATCGAACCGATCTAGCCCCCAAGATGAATGAAATATGGGGTTCTTTAACGAAGTCGATCCGCCCCAAATTTTGATGAGCTTGATCATTGAGATTTGCAGGACGCGATGAAGGTCCCTTGTGGTTATGGCAACTCGATCATGAATTTGTGTATAGCGAGCTAGTTACTTCCAGGGAGACTTGGTAGCTCGTTCAGAAGGCATGTAGACGAGATGGACAGCTGCAAGCAGGTCGTACTGAAGTGGGTCTTCTTGTATGCATGGGTTGTTGGTCTCAGTCATGCTTTAAGGTGGTCGCCTTTTTGTGGTCGAGTTGCATAGACCTGATAATGTTAGCATGTGAAACATTATAAAATTCAATAAAAGACTTACATGGAATTGTACGTCTTCCTTATGACTTGTATGTACTATCTTTGTCGCCTTGTGACTGGACACTTCGATAGATATGGCATTTTGGAGTGCAATGTAGCTCGTTTGAGAAAGAGCATTGGTTGACCAAGTGTTTTGAGAGTTACTTGGAACCTTTTGGTGCCCGATCTAGTGAATGGTCGCAGCGTGGAGACCTGTTTGACAATTCTCGGGCATGTGGCCTTTGTGGGTCTGCATTGCGTTGAGAGTGAATGCGTTCGACCAGGCGTGTGGCTAGAGAATTGTGTTTGAGGTCGTCCCGCATACGAGTGACTCACTAGTCAATGAGGGTGGTCGTATTGTATATCAAGCATTTCACTTGTAGAGAGTTCAGTGAAAGCAATGTAGCACATTTGTGCAAAAATAGCTCATGGGGAGTGAGGTCGTGTTCATGTGACCTGCACATAGAGAGAGCTACAAAAAATATCATTAATAGCTAATTGTGCTAATAATAAGTTAATTTCATTAGATAAAGTGAGAATAGCCCCCTGTATGGCATAAATGTTCTTGAGATCGTTGAAAGACCTGTAATTTGAAGAGGTTATTGATAGACCTGGTGAGGTCGCGATGAAGGACCTGGCATGAAGGACCTGGTATGAGGGACCTGGCATGAAGGACCTGGTATGAAGGACCTGAGAGGTCGTTGGCTTAGGGACCTGAGAGGTCGTTAGCTTAGGGACCTTAGAGGTCGTTGGTTTAGGGACCTGAGAGGTCGTTGGCTTAGGGACCTGAGAGGTCTTTTGTTTAGAGACCTGAATAAGATGTCAGGTCGCGATGAGACCTGAGGTCGTCTGCTTAGAGACCTGAATATGTGAGGAGGTCTCTGCAAGACCTGAACATGTGGCCATTAAGAATGTAACTGATGATATAAAACCTTGATCGAGTTATGAGAATATATGTTACATAAATGCATATAATAGTCAATTTTGTGGGAGACAAAATAGAATGAACAGTAAGAAATGGAGGTCTCTTCGAGTGGGTAAACATAAACAAATATCATAGTGAATTGATACTTATCTTTATTTGCTTCAAGCCCCCAACTGTGAGTTGCAATTCTATCTTTTCAAATTCAATGAATTTCTTGAAAATCACCATCCGAGAACCTTAGAACAATGGTGTTCGGTGGGGTTGGTGGGTGGAATTCGCTTGAGAAAATCCCAAGTCCCTGTAGTCGGCGCCAAATGTATTAACCATATTTGTGAGGTTGGTCAATACATTAATGAAAGATGATGATGTGTATGATATGAACAATAATAATAAAGTAGAGACATGAACACCATTGTATACGTGGTTCGGCAATTGTGCCTACATCCACGGAGAAAGAGAATGATCTTTATTATAGTAGTGGTGGTGATACAAAATGGGAGCTCGATTATGAGGAGAGCTCGAGAGAGATGAGACCTGAGAGATTGGGGAGGTCGTTGATCATGAGACCTCACCATGAGGTCGTGTTGGGAGCATTAGGCTATCAGACCATGTGAGCAGAGATGAGAACCTCCCTAGAATGAGTAGCTTGCCTTCATATTTATAGGCTTACAATGTAACTCCATTCCTAGCATTTAATGAGGTAATGATGAGAGAATATCTTTGTAGTAATTGGCTTTAACTTTGTAACTTGTGCCATCAAGAGAGAGTCCATTAGATGATGACATGTGGCACCATGATGTACGGTAGAGATGGTGCCACATGTATGTTGTATATAGTACCCCTACATAAGCCCCCTCTTTTTAGGTCGAACGGAGTTCGGGCTGAAAAGAAGTAATCGAACCGATCTAGCCCCCAAGATGAATGAAATATGGGGTTCTTTAACGAAGTCGATCCGCCCCAAATTTTGATGAGCTTGATCATTGAGATTTGCAGGACGCGATGAAGGTCCCTTGTGGTTATGGCAACTCGATCATGAATTTGTGTATAGCGAGCTAGTTACTTCCAGGGAGACTTGGTAGCTCGTTCAGAAGGCATGTAGACGAGATGGACAGCTGCAAGCAGGTCGTACTGAAGTGGGTCTTCTTGTATGCATGGGTTGTTGGTCTCGGTCATGCTTTAAGGTGGTCGCCTTTTTGTGGTCAAGTTGCATAGACCTGATAATGTTAGCATGTGAAACATTATAAAATTCAATAAAAGACTTACATGGAATTGTACATCTTCCTTATGACTTGTATGTACTATCTTTGTCGCCTTGTGACTGGACACTTCGATAGATATGGCACTTTGGAGTGCAATGTAGCTCGTTTGAGAAAGAGCATTGGTTGACCAAGTGTTTTGAGAGTTACTTGGAACCTTTTGGTGCCCGATCTAGTGAATGGTCGTAGCGTGGAGACCTGTTTGACAATTCTCGGGCATGTGGCCTTTGTGGGTCTGCATTGCGTTGAGAGTGAATGCGTTCGACCAGGCGTGTGGCTAGAGAATTGTGTTTGAGGTCGTCCCGCATACGAGTGACTCACTAGTCAATGAGGGTGGCCGTATTGTATATCAAGCATTTCACTTGTAGATAGTTCAGTGAAAGCAATGTAGCACATTTGTGCAAAAATAGCTCATGGGGAGTGAGGTCGTGTTCATGTGACCTGCACATAGAGAGAGCTACAAAAAATATCATCAATAGCTAATTGTGCTAATAATAAGTTAATTTCATTAGATAAAGTGAGAATAGCCCCCTGTATGGCATAAATGTTCTTGAGATCGTTGAAAGACCTATAATTTGAAGAGGTTATTGATAGACCTGGTGAGGTCGCGATGAAGGACCTGGCATGAAGGACCTGGTATGAGGGACCTGGCATGAAGGACCTGGTATGAAGGACCTAAGAGGTCGTTGGCTTAGGGACCTGAGAGGTCGTTAGCTTAGGGACCTGAGAGGTCGTTGGTTTAGGGACCTGAGAGGTCGTTGGCTTAGGGACCTGAGAGGTCTTTTGTTTAGAGACCTGAATAAGATGTCAGGTCGCGATGAGACCTGAGCTCGTCTGCTTAGAGACCTGAATATGTGAGGAGGTCTCTGCAAGACCTGAACATGTGGCCATTAAGAATGTAACTGATGATATAAAATCTTGATCGAGTTATGAGAATATATGTTACATAAATGCATATAATAGTCAATTTTGTGGGAGACAAAATAGAATGAACAGTAAGAAATGGAGGTCTCTTCGAGTGGGTAAACATAAACAAATATCATAGTGAATTGATACTTATCTTTATTTGCTTCAAGCCCCCAACTGTGAGTTGCAATTCTGTCTTTTCAAATTTAATGAATTTCTTGAAAATCACCATCTGAGAACCTTAGAACAATGGTGTTCGGTGGGGTTGGTGGGTGGAATTCGCTTGAGAAAATCCCAAGTCCGTGTAGTCGGCGCCAAATGTATTAACCATATTTGTGAGGTTGGTTAATACATTAATGAAAGATGATGATGTGTATGATATGAACAATAATAATAAAGTAGAGACATGAACACCATTGTATACGTGGTTCGGCAATTGTGCCTACATTGATATGAACAATAATAATAAAGATGATGATCTTTATTATAGTAGTGGTGGTGATACAAAATGGGAGCTCGATTATGAGGAGAGCTCGAGAGAGATGAGACCTGAGAGATTGGGGAGGTCGTTGATCATGAGACCTCACCATGAGGTCGTGTTGGGAGCATTAGGCTATCAGACCATGTGAGCAGAGATGAGAACCTCCCTAGAATGAGTAGCTTGCCTTCATATTTATAGGCTTACAATGTAACTCCATTCCTAGCATTTAATGAGGTAGTGATGAGAGAATATCTTTGTAGTAATTGGCTTTAACTTTGTAACTTGTGCCATCAAGAGAGAGTCCATTAGATGATGACATGTGGCACCATGATGTACGGTAGAGATGGTGCCACATGTATGTTGTATATAGTACCCCTACAGTCACTCTCATTGTGTTGGACTGGTTTTTTCATAAAAAGTATGCAAGAAAAACAATACTATATTATTGGACTGAGAATAATATTATTTGAATACACAGTACGTATGTGAATTAAATTGAGTCATTAAATCATCTTACATGTAACTAGATTTAGGAGAAGCGACCTATTGAAAATTTTGGCGTTGTGTTGTAATCCTCCGGGGTTTCTAATCTAGACTAGGTTTCTTTTATTAGTTGTAAGTTAACTAAGCAAGTGTAGATTATTAAAAAAAAAAAAAATAAGCAAGTGTAGATCGATGTGTTTCCTAATATAGGTATACCGGTAATCCACTTCTGTCTCGGTTTCCTAATCCATGATCCACCGATCATTCAATCACATGATCTCTTCTCTTTCTCTCTTCTCCTCTGTTTATTTATAGAAACAGAGCAACTCAACTAAACGCACACTAGCACACTCGCTTCTCTCTCTCTTCCATCCTTCTTTCTCTGCTGCTGCTATTGCTATCACGTACAATAATAGTGATATTTTTTTGTTAGGGTTTTTGTTCTGTTTGATTAATTGAGCGTGAGACACATAGAGATCGATATGGGGAAGAGAAAGATTGAGATCAAGGAGATCGATAACAAAAAAAGGATGAATGTTACTTTTACTAAAAGAAGACAAGGCTTATTTAAGAAAGCATTCCAACTCTCAACACTTTGCAATGCCCAAATCGCCATTCTTGTTTACTCTGCTTCTGGTAAACCCTACTTGTATGGTAATTCGGCCTTCTTTCGATTCAATCATCAAGCACTACTACAATCACAATCACAATTCATCTTCTTCTTCTTCTTACCCTTGTACTGATAACAATTATATTACTCCAGAATCAGAGTATCATCAACAAAAACAAGAAGAGGAATTGGGAAACAATCAATATCATGATACGGCTGTTGATCATGGCCAACTCTGTTTGTGTGATAAATTTGTTGATTTTCCAGAATTGAATAATGCTAATCATCAAACTGTTGATGAATTGGGTTTAACGAATCAATTTGCTAATCATCAATGTGTTGATGTTATTACTAAGCAACATCATGCTATGAATATGAATATGATTGCTACTACTACCTCGGTTGAAACATTGGAAGTTCCAGGGGAAGGGAAGAAAGAGGAAGAGGAACTATGGGCATGGTTGTCATCACTCCAACAACTTGACAATGCTGATACTGGTGCATCATCTTCCTTGTCATCCCCTTCATAGCAAACTGACTGTGCAGAAGAATTGAAACAATTGGATCATCACACTGTACTTGGTGAAGCAACGAAAAACAATAATCTAAGCATTTCTCAGTACTCTTCGTCTTCGTTTTGGAATATGAATGAGAATGAAGAGGAGATAGCAGCACTGCTTTCTGATCATCAGGATTCTATTTCTACCATGAATCAGTTATTTCCAGCATGGAAATGGTTCTGGGACCTCATTAAGGGGAGCAAAACACAAATGGCCCAGCTAAGAAACTCATGGTAAAAAGGGCCCTGATTAAGTATTAGTAGGGATAAGAAAGTACCTATTTAACGTAAAAATTGTAAAAAAGGCCCTAAGAAGATTTGAAGTTTAACTTTAATTCCAAGTTTACCCTTTTTTTTTTCTCTTACCCCCACAATTACGTTTCTTCTTTTCAAATAAATTATGTTCTTAATCTCTTCTTAAATGAAACAATTTCAATTCAAATTTCAATGAACTATCTGTTGTGTAGATTTGTTTAGCAAAGTAAATTCAAACTATTGCCCAGATGTGGTGTGCATATACAAACAAGTATATGCATTTTTGTAGTTTATGTGTTTATGATAGATGCAAACAAGTCTTTGCTTTTATTGCATTTATGTTTATGTGTTTGTAATTAATGCAAACACATCTTTGCATTTTATGTTTGTATGTGTTTGTGACTGATGTAAACAAGTCTTTACATTTTATGGTTCATGTGGTTGTTTTCTGTTAATATGCAAACATGTCTTTGCATTGTATGTTTATGTGTTTGTAATTGTGGGTATGTATCATAAGGATTCAAGTTAATTGAGATGTATCAATGAGTAGTATTTCTTTCTTTCTTCTGCTTCCCCTCACTCTTCACTTCTGTTTATCAAGGGAAAATGGTCCTACCTCACTTCTCTCTTTCCTTCTTTATCCTCTTTATTCCATAAAGAAACTAAACAAAATTTCAAAACAATTTAAAGAAGAAAGATGACAAATATGGGAGCATGATTAGAATCAACATAATGAATTATTGGAATTCGAATCAACCTCATCAGATCTTGCTTTCACTTACAAATTCTTCCTTATATTTCTCTTTCTTTTCAAATTCAAAACTTGTAATTAAAAAATGTGAATTCATTACAAAAGTTTGGATCTACAATTTTTTTTTCATATTAGCAAAGAGAGAATATGGTTGAAGGGGAGAGAAGAATAGAGAAAAGAATGAAAAGAACAGAGAAAAGAATGGGAGAGAAGAGATTACGAAGGGTATATTGGTCTAAAAATCCCGTAATTGACGATGGGGCCTTTTTTACACAAGGTTCCCTAACTGGGCCAATCTTGCATTTCGGTGTGTTAAGGGGGTTCGTTTTTTTATTCCCTGTATTTCCAGTCTTATCTTATTGATTTAATCATAGTCTTATCTTATTGATTTAATCATTTTTTTTTTTGGAGGGGTTCCAGGGACTTAGAAAATGTTTGACTCAATTTTGACTCAATTCTAGTTAGGGTACTTGTACATGTTGGATTGGTATGAGTTTTGGTAGATATGATCTCCTTACTATAAAGATCTACTAAATAAAAAATCAGCTCATTTGAATATATTTAGACCCATCAAATGTAATATTAAATTCAACGGTAAAAATGAACGTTCCACAATACATTAACTTGTAATATGATTTTTCTAGGGTTAGAAAATTTAGATTATGATAAATTTTGGTGAAAATGTTGTACATAATGAGAACATTTATCCTACAAAAAATCATGCCAATCCGACATGTACAAGTACCCTAAATATGACTAAGTCAAAATTGAGTCAAACATTTCCTGAGTCCCTAGAACCCCTCCATTTTTTTTTTTCTATGGATTGAAGATTTTCTATATATATTCTTCAACAATTTTGTTTAAGTAATACTATTTATTGTATGTAAACATTGAGATGTAATCATGTGATTATGGAATTCATAATTTCACTAGAAAAGTTAAATTATTTCTTATGTTTCCATCAATTTTTACTTAGTTCCAGTTGGTCATTTATTCTTGGGAAAATTGGTCAAAACCTCCAAGTTTTGACCGGGTTTGGTGTGAACCCCCCAATGTTGTCCAATCTTGGCGTTAACCCCCTTCCGTTAACCAACCCCCAAATTTCCATCCATTTAAAATTTGACTACCCATTATACCCCTAATTCAAATAAATTTGTCTAAACCCCCAAAAATTGGTTATCAAAACTAACTTCACTAATTTGAATTTGGGGGTATAATGGGTAAGTAAAATTTTGGGGGTTAGACAAATTATTTAAATTAGGGGTATAATGGGTAAACAAACTTTGAATGGACGGAAACTTGGGGGTTACTTAACGGAAGGGGGTTAATGCCAAGATTGGACAACATTGGGGGGTTCACGCCAAACCCAGTCAAAATATAGGGGGTTTTGACCAATTTTCCCTTCATTCTTTCTTTCTCTGTTTTATGTTTGCTGTTTTGTTAGTTATCTGTTAAAACTCTACTCAAACCTCAAGCGGTTGTTTTTATGTGGGCCCATATGCCACTTGTATCTAGGGCTGACTTGGAATGAAATGTAATGCCAGATTGCCAGTAGAGATGGTAATAGGAAGGGTTCATATTTTATATTGGATCGGGTCTTGACTCTGCTCGCGAGTTTTTGATAAATGCAAATCCCAAACTCCACCCATTGCCATCCCTTGCTAGATGTCAGTATAATCCCAAATATGGTTACCAAGTAGATTGTGGCTTTGTTGCACACACTTAAAAGAGTGTGTATGCTTACCTCCCACCAGATAAGTACACGTGGCTTTTGTAAATTTGGTGCATAAAAAAAAATTAAAAGACACATGGACTCATCTGGTGTGGGAGGTTAGCATACACACTTTTTTAAGTGTGTGCAACAAAGCGAATTCCTGCCTAGTAGTTATGTGCATAGATGGGAAATGAATGCTCAAACAAAAAGAAATGAGGTAATGGATGACGAATCAAAAATACGTTTTCATTTGAAAAGTGTATTAACCTATTTCTAGATTAATGCACTGCTGGGTCAGGTCGCTAGGGAGACTTGACCAAGTGGGGATGTTTGAGATCGGGGTGGCTGCACCTCGTTGAGATCGAGATTGCCTACGTACTCTAGCTCGGGGGAATTGAAGTTAGAGATCAAGCCATCGTAGTTCTGTTTATATAGAAGATAGAAGGGCGTGGATCGTGGATCTTGCAGATTCTCCGCCATCATAATGAGGATTAAATGAGTAACGCGCGCGGATCATCCCTGTGAATTAATTGTGTAACTGATGAGAATATTCTGTGCATTGAATGAGAGCACGTGTGTATGGCAGGTCGCTGCTCGTTGTATGATCGGGTCGATGTGAACAAGCTACTAGGATGTCGTTGCTGTAGCGACCTGGTAACTGGATGACTGTGCCACGTGGCTGCTTTTGATTGGCTGGAGTATGTAGTACCCCTACATAAGCCCCCTCTTTTTAGGTCGGCTGGTGAAGGCGGGCTGAAAAGACTTAATGCACCATTCGATGTTGATATGATGTTCACTTTTTGAATTTGGTGACGTGGCAGTCATGCAGCGCTGTTTGTGGTAATCATGGCGCTATTACGGGGAAGTGGAGAAGTTTCCTTGGACAGTTAGCCGTGTAGTTATGGCAACTGACGCACATATTGCTTGATTGAATGTCTGTTTTTCACGTGGACTGATCCAACGGTGGATACAAACAGTTTTGTGAGTGGAGAATAACTGCATTGCATATTGATCCTTTGGTCGATCTCAGCCGTTCGTCTGTTTTGAATCGATGGCTGGAAATGCTTGAGCTATAGTATATAAACTGTAGTTACCTTGAGAAGGGTTTGCCTATCTTGCCTTTATTTGAATTGCTGCCGCTTTTGCATTGCGATCTGAAGAACTTTGAGAGCTCGTGAGGTTTGTTTTCTTTTCCTTGATTGTTTACTTTCTTTTGTTTTCTTCTTCTGTTGTCGTCTGTATTGTTTGGGAGTAATGTCTGAGGGTAGTGATTCGCAAAATGATCACTTGAGTGATGGTGGGGTTGAGGAGTATGAGTATGAGAATACTCATTCTGACCCTCCGTCTCCCGTTCTTGATGATGAGGTAGATAGCCCCCAGAGTAGTGGTTCTCATGGGGCAGACTCTTCAGATGATGAATTGGTGGAGGGAGACGGCGGTGAAATGTGTAGGGTTGTAAATATGAATTATGTAAACAGGCACATCGTAGTTAGGAAAATGTATGGGTTTAGGTCGATTAGGCATTTGGAGATTAGGTTTCTAGGAGATCGTTTACTATCCCCTGATTACCGACCTAATAACCCTTTCTCAACTGTCTTTACTCTACCCCAATTCTGTGCTGGGTTGAGGTTGCCATTGTCTCGATTGGTGGTCGACCTGTTGAATGCCATTAGGCGAGCTCCCTGTCAGATGAATGGTAATTTCTGGCGGAACATGAGGGTAATTGACGACCTCAACAAGTTGCACAGGTGGAACATTTCAGTGGAAGATGTATTGAACCACTTTAGCTTTAAACGGTCGTCGAAGGTTGAACTCTCGGGCTATAACATGCAAGTTAGGCCGGACCGTTTGCCATTAATCTATCCAGTAAGTAGCGAGCCATGGTGGAAAGATCCCATGCTGATTACTGGGTCGATTGTTGAAGGGGATATTCAGTTGCGTCATACGATTAGGCATGACGCTCGTAAGTTTGTTGTCTGTAGTACTAGGATTGTTGATTTGCCTTTTTGTTTCTGAACTTGACGTATTTTTATTTTTTGTTGTAGCGATCCGGGACGAACATTTGAGAAAAAACGATCTGAAATCTGCTTTGAACTACTTTGGTAAGTTGAGCGACAAGCGGAAGATCTCGTTTCTTCCCCACCTAAAGGAGCATTTTATTCCTAAAGGTGGTCCAAAAACTGTTTGGGAGGAGCTCGAGAGGAGGAAAGCTTTGAAGAAAGCATACATGTCTGCTGTTCACAAAGCTGGAGGTGGGCGATCTAATAGCAGTTCGCGAGCTGATGACAGTGAACGGGCTAGTGGTGGCTCGAGGCAGGGAGAGAGAGAGCGTTCTGTTGGTGCTCCTAGGAGGTCGGAAAAGGGGCGACCTGTTGAGAAGGAGCGACCTTTGTTGCAGGAACGATCTGTGGAGAGAGAGGTTCCTGTGGAAAGGGAGCGTTCTGCTGGTAGTTCTCGCCAGGTTGAAGCAATGGCGAGCCCCCCAGTCTTCGGTCCTCCCGCCTCGCTTCCTAAGGTAGGTGCCTTGGCTGGGAAGAAGAGGTCTTTCGCAGGGAACCTTAAGCTGACGGAAATCCCAGCTATGCCAGCTCCTATCTCTTCAATGCCTTTGACGTCTCCTGGGATGTCGGCTTTGTCCAGGAAGACTGCTCCTCGGCCTTTGCAGAAAGGCAAAGGTACTTTGTCTGAATTCCGCCCCGGGCCATTTGATTATTTGGATGGTCAAGGAGAGAAGCATATCGTTTACGATAATGACAGTGCTATCGATGACCCTTGTGTTGCCCGGGCCGTGAATGAGGGTATCGTCCTGGACGCTGATGCCCGAGCAGTGAAGTCACAGCCTTTGTTGGTGACCTGCTCGAAGATAAATGCGGCACTGTCTTTGGTGAGTGTGATCATAATTCTTATTGGTCGTGCTTATGCTTTGATATTCGGTCTAAATTCTGTTGTTGGTTGCAGCTCAATGCCAGCTTCCAGGAGGTGCGTCTGGTTACTGAGATTGGTGCTCAAGCTGAAATTGAGTTGAAGGCGCTCAACGAGAAGCTCGAGCAAGCGAAGAACATTGCTGTCGTTGCTGAGTGCAAGGTTAAGGACAGGGATGCCCAGCTCGCAGCTCTGAAGGAGACGGTGGAGCAGTTAAAGGAACGCAATGCTGCTTCTCAATCTTCTGTTGAGTACTGGCAGAGGGTATGTTAGGAGAATGAAGCGGCGTGGAAGGCCTACTGTGAGCAGCTGCAGAAAGCTTTGATGGGGTCGCCCGAAGGAGAGGAGACGCGAGGTGGTGTTGGAGATACTTCGGCGCCAGCTCAGGACACCTCGATGGGCCCTAGTGACCAGGTCGCTGGAGCCCTTATTGAAGTTGACGCTTCATGCGACCAATCTGTGCAGCAATGAGCTAGCCTTGGTTTCCCTTTCTTGTATTGGGTAACCCTGTTTTCCCTTTCTTGTATTGGGTAACCTTGTTTTCCCTTTCTTGTATTGGGTAACCTTGTTTTCCCTTTCTTGTATTGGGCAACCTTGTGCAAGCTTCTTGCACTCCTTGTTGTTGCAGTATGTTTTCTAGAGCTTATTCTTGAGAGCCCCCTTGTAACTTTGAGAGCTTGAGTGGAGAACTCCTTGTCTTTTGTATTTGGCATTAGTAATCAGTTTTTACTTTGATGACTGTGTATGGATTCCTTTTGACTAGCTAGTTTCCAGGAAGTCCTGGTAGCTCGTTCAGAAGGCAGGTAGACGAGATGAATGGCTGCAAGCAGGACGTACTGAAACAGTTCCTCTTGTATGCCTTGATTCTATTTTGGTTGTACCTGTAATTGTTAAAAATCTCATAAAGTAAAAAGTTAATTCAACGATTTACCTTACATTATTGCCCATGTCGTTTTGTCTGGTTGAATGGATTTGCAAACAATAAGTAACATTTGCTCGACCTGAATGTGGGTTGAGGTCGCATTCAACATAATTGTGCTTAGGTCGTGGGAAGAGAGTGACCAATGCACCAAGTTAAGTTGCTAGTGATTTAACTTAACAAACTTTTAAATTATCAAAGGGACTAGAGTTTTGATAATTTGTAGGTCGAGGGGTTGGACCTTTAGTAGCCATTCATGTTTGAGCAGAGATGAAGGCGAAATTCGATTTATACATTGAAATGCAATGAATGGATGCTTACATTTCATTGATAAAATTTCTTTAAGTGAAACGCATTCCACAGGTTCTTAACGATCTCCCCTTCTGGTGTTTGAAGACGATAAGAACCGTTGCTCTGGACTTTTGTGATAATGTAAGGACCTTCCCAATTGGCGTTGAGCTTACCGATAGTGTCCTTTCTTTTGTTACTGAACATTCTTCTTAAGACTAGTTCCCCTGGCTGGAAAGTTCTTGGTCATACGCCTTTGTTATAAGCTCGCTTGAGTCTCTGTTGGTATTGCTCGAGCTTTATAGTGGCGTGGTTACGTCGCTCTTCGAGGAGGTCGACTCCAAACGACCAGATCTGATTGTTGAGCTCCGTGTCGACCAGAAGAGACTTGGTCGTTCCAAATGTTAATTCAGTGGGAATAACGGCCTCAACTCCATAGCAAAGACTGAATGGTGACATCCCTGTGGATGTGCGAGGAGTTGTCCTATAAGCCCACAGGATGTTCTCCAACTGTTGTGGCCATTGATCATGCTGGTCTTCGAGCTTCTTCTTCAAATTGTTTAGAATCTGTCGATTTGCAGCTTCGACCTGGCCGTTGGCTTGCGGGTATCTAGGAGTTGACCTTGAATGCTCGATTTTCCAGAGGTCGTAGAATTTTTTTATATTCTTCCCAACGAACTGAGTGCCATTGTCTGTGACTACCCGTTTAGGTAGTCCGAACCTTGTGATGATATTTTCCCACATAAACCTTTGGACATCTGCCTGTGTTACGTTGGTTAATGCAACAGCTTCCACCCATTTAGTGAAATAGTCGACGGCTACTAGAACGAACCTCTTCTCAGACTTCTTTTCCATGATGAGGGGGCCCATGATATCAAGCCCACACATGTAGAATGGCCATGGTGCAGTGATGTTGATGAGATCATTTGGATGCTGGTGTTGCTTATCAGCAAATCGCTGGCATTCTTTGCACTTCAAAACAAATTTCTTTGCATCTTCCTTCATTCTTGGCCAGAAGTATCCCTGGGAGATTGCTTTATGGGCTAAGGTACGCCCACCGGAGTGGTTTCCACATTCACCTTCATGGATTTCTTGAAATATCATCTGACCTTGCTTTGGGACCAAGCATCGTAATAACAATCCAGTTGCTGATTTCTGCCCTCATGGATTTTGTACATTGTGACTTTATGCCGCAATCGACTGGCTTCCTTTTTGTCGGATGGTAGGGCACCAGTTTGCAGATAAGCCATGAAAGGCTCCATCCAAGTCCCCTGGATGTCTACTGGAGTTGTTTCTAGTAGATCGGAGATTTGATGAATATCCTCTTCCTTGAAGAGATATGCGGGCTGTGAGTTGATTGCTATAGTTAGGGCCCGCGGTCTGTCTGAGTCGATCTTAGATGCTAGAAATGGCAGTGAATCAGCATGTCTGTTGTCATCTCTGGGTATGTGTTCAATTGTGAAATAGCTGAGCTTGCTGATGAGCTCCTTTGCTTTGCTGGCATACCTGATTAGGTTGATCCCATTGATTTGGTAATTGTTAGTAATCTGATTGACTACCAGTTGTGAATCGCTGTACACCTTGAGACGAACTGCTTGCAAGTCGATGGCCATTTTTAGGCCCTGTATGAGTGCTTCGTATTCGGCCTCGTTGTTTGAGGTCGAAAAGTCCAGACGAGTTGCTCTTTCGAGCTGTGATCCTTCAGGAGAGATTAGCACACTACCTATTCCACTTCCATTGGAGTTGTGGGAACCATCTACATACAGCTGCCAAGTATCTGGGGGGTTTTCTTGGACTTGCCTTGTTTCAGGTTCTGGTTCCCAATTGATATCCTCTGCTGGATAGTCTACCAAAAAGTCTGCGACGACCTGGCCCTTGACGGCCTGTCGTGAAACGAACTCGAAAGTGTAATCACCCAGCTCGGCTGCCCATCGAGCCATACGACCTGTTTTGTTTTTCTTTTCCAGTATGTGGCGTAATGGCTGATCGGTGATTACTTTTACAGTGTGTGCTTGGAAATAAGGCTTGAATTTGCATGCAGCGTAGAGTAGTGCTAATGCTAACTTCTCTAGAGGTGTGTACCTTATTTCGGCTTGCTGTAAGACTTTGCTTGTGAAATAGATAGGTCGCTCAACCTGGTTATCTTCTTTAAAGAGTACTATGTTGATCGCGAAATCCGATGTTGCGAGGTAAACGCCGAGTACATCTCCATCGTTGGGCCTTGTTAGAACTGGTGGAGTAGACAGATATGCCTTGAGATCATTGAAGGCCTTCTCGCATTCTTCTGTCCACTCATATGTAGCCCCCTTCTTTAGGATATGAAGCATTGGTCTGCACTTATCTGATGCTCTTGAGATGAACCTGTTCAGAGCTGACACCATGCCGTTGAGTTTTTGGATTTGTTTCTTTGTTTTTGGATTTGGCATGTCGACCAGGGCTCTGATTTGGTTAGGATTTGCTTCAATGCCTCGTCTGGTGACTAGGTAGCCTAGGAATTTTCCTGATGCGACCCCGAACAGACACTTTTCTGGATTAAGACGCATTCTGTATTGCCTTAATCTTTGGAATGCCTGGTCGAGGTTGTACAAATGATCTCGTTCTTTGTCGCTCTTCACTAGCATGTCATCAATGTAGACCTCCATTGTTCGACCTAGGAGGTCGTCGAACATTCTGGTGACCAGTCTTTGGTAGGTCGCCCCTGCATTCCTTAGCCCGAATGGCATGACTTTGTAACAGAAAATACCTTGCTCAGTTGTAAAAGAGGTCTTTTCTTGATCAGGCTCGTACATCGGTATCTGGTTATACCCTGAGTATGCGTCCATGAATGATAGTAACTCAAAACCGCATGTCTGATCGACTAGCCTATCGATTCGTGGCAGTGGGAATGAATCTTTAGGACAAGCTTTATTCAAGCTTGTGAAGTCGATGCAGACCCTTGTTTTTCCATTCTTCTTTAGGACTGGGACTATGTTGGCTAGCCAGTCTGGAGTATCGACTTCTCTGATGAAGCCGACCTGCTTGAGTCTATTGATCTCTTCATTGACGGCTTCGTGGAATTTGGGAGCAAGTCTCCTTGGTTTCTGCTTGACAGGTCGATAATTGGGATTGACCCGTAGCCTATGGCATGCAACTGATGGATCTATTCCGGGCATATCGATATACGACCAAGCAAAAACATCTTTATTCATTGAAAGAAAATTTACAAAATTAGCGAACTTATCTTCTTGCATTTCTGAACCTACATAGACATACCTTGGGTCCTCATCTGACCCAATGTTAACGCGCACGCCTGGATCGGTGCTTCCGAGACTAAGCTTGGGGGAGCTCGCTTGCTCCTTCTGTAATTGCTATTTAGCAGGTTCAGCCTTTTCTTTGGACGGGCTCTTTGACTTGTTGTTCCCCTCCTGAGCTTCTGTTGTGACTAGGCTCTTTGCTTTGACATCACCATCCTTGACTCCAGAGGTGGATGGCTTTGACGATGGGACAGCTTCAATAACACCGTGGCATTCCTGTGCGGTGTTCTGATTGCCGCGGAGTTCCATTATCCCATAAGGGCCGGGATAGCGGAATACCTGATGGTAAGTTGACGGCACACCTCTCATAGCATGGATCCACTTTCGACCCAGAATCGCATTGTATTTGCTTGCGATATTTAGGACGCTGAACTTGCTGGTTACAACGACCTTGTCTTCCCTTCTGCCTATAGTGACGGGCAGAAGGATCTCCCCCTTAGGGTCTTCCCTTGAACTATTGAAGCCAAGGATCGGTGTGAAGTCTGGGATGAGCACTGAGTCGGGCAGCCTCATGTCCTTGAAGGTTCTGTACATGAGAATGTTGCATGATGCCCCAGGGTCAATGAATACCCTCTTGATTGTGTAGTCCGCTATTCTGAGTTCAACGACTAGGGCGTCGTTGTGTGGAGTAACGACCTTGTTGAGATCGTCTTCAGTGAAGGTGATGTCAGTCTCTTGGCGGGCAGGGATGTTGATACGAGCTGCTCGGCCGGTGATAGAGTAGACATGGTGGAGATGTTCCACTCGTCTCTTTTTGTCCCGAGAGACAGGGGTGTGGTGAGATTCGTCAATCATGTAGACCACATGACTTTCTGACTCGCTGTCGCTGTCTACCTTGTTGGCGACCTTCTTGTTAATGTGGTCGCGTAGGTCGCCTGTTGGACCTAAGCGTTGGGAGAGGCTACGCCCTCTGCTGCGTGCTGGACTTGCTGAGGCCATTCTGGCCTTGCTGTGATTTCTCTTTGGGGAACGGGGAGGCGTTCTGGACTCCTTCCTTACCCGCTTGCCTGTGGATTCCTCATTCCTTCCGAGGATCCAATTGTTGAGCCTTTTCTCATCGGCCCAGGTTTGAAGGGCGCGCTTCAAGATGCGACAATCATCAGTCTGATGACACCGTACTTTATGGACTTTGCAGTACGGGCGACCAGATGTATCCTCCAACTGTGTGAAGGCAGAAATCTTGCACCAATGGTTGTGCTTGACCCTTTCATAGATATAACCGGCTGGTCGCGTAAACCGGTGATACTCTCGCTGCTCGGTAGGCAGCGACTTAGCTTTGAACATCTTTCCATCTAATCGAGGTCGTTTGTTTGAGCCAGCCTCAATGTTGCTGACTACATGGTTCTTCTCCCTCCCAGTAAGGGCTTCTTCTAGCTTTATATAACGATCTACCTTTAGGTAGAGCTCGTCAAATGATGAAGGTCTCTTCATTGCCAGAGACTTGTGAAGGTCGGACCCTTGGATCATTCCGTGAGAGAAAGCAATAGTTGCAAAGGTCTCGTGCTCCTTTGCGAAGTCTTGAATGGAATGTAATTCAGACTTAAAACGGGCAAAGAAAACGCTAAGTGACTCACCATCTTTCTGCTTGACTTTGAAGATGGAGTCAATGGTAACAGGGCGCTTCTTATTGTGGATGTAGAAGATGACGAATTGTTTCTCAAGCTCTGCGAACGAGCTGATGGATCCTGGCTTCAATCGATGAAACCAGTCGAGAGCTGGTCCGGTGAGACTGGACTGAAACAGCAAACACAAAAGATGATCTTCCTTGATCAGAGGAAGGGACTTCCGGAATCCCTTGACATGGTCGGTTGGATCTCCGACTCCTGCATACTGGTCGAATTTGGGGGCATTCAGCTTGTTCGGCAGATCGTGTTCCAGGATCTCGTTGGAGAAAGGAGACTCCTGGAATTGTTGAAGGGACTGCACAGCAAGTTGCTCTGCAGTGTGGCTTTTGGACCGGTGAAGGAGAGCCTGCGATGCTTTGAACTCCGCCAACTGCTGGCTGAGTTGCTCGTACTTTTGGTTGGAGTCATCGGCAGGAATGACTCCAAGTCCGCTATTTTCACCCTGCTGGGGGTTGGTTTGTGCAGCTTTGAGGCATGCATTTTCTTCCTGCAAAGCTGTGATTTGAGCATGCAGATCACTGATAGTTAATTCTGTGGTAGTCATTTGAACAGGTGATTTTTGATTTTGGGTGGGAGGGTTTGGGTTTTCGATTATTTCGAATTCCTTGCAGTCGGCGCCAAATGTATTAACCTATTTCTAGATTAATGCACTGCTGGGTCAGGTCGCTAGGGAGACTTGACCAAGTGGGGATGTTTGAGATCGGGGTGGCTGCACCTCGTTGAGATCGAGATTGCCTACGTACTCTAGCTCGGGGGAATTGAACTTAGAGATCAAGCCATCGTAGTTCTGTTTATATAGAAGATAGAAGGGCGTGGATCGTGGATCTTGCAGATTCTCCGCCATCATAATGAGGATTAAATGAGTAACGCGCGCGGATCATCCCTGTGAATTAATTGTGTAACTGATGAGAATATTCTGTGCATTGAATGAGAGCACGTGTGTATGGCAGGTCGCTGCTCGTTGTATGATCGGGTCGATGTGAACGAGCTACTAGGATGTCGTTGCTGTAGCGACCTGGTAACTGGATGACTGTGCCACGTGGCTGCTTTTGATTGGCTGGAGTATGTAGTACCCCTGCAAAAAGCTAGTCCAATAATATATAAATTTTGGGAAAAAAAAAGTAAAAATTCAAAGATATTAAAATATGCAGAATGAGACATTTCTCTTCAGCCAGAAAGTGGCCAGCTATTATTAAAATATTGCTCCAGATTGTTGTTTGCATTCTTATTTGAGACTTCAAAGTGTTTATCACTAATATATATCATCTATAGCACTAAGGACGAGCATAGTTTGAGTCTGACAAAAAAAAAAAAAAAAATTTGTTCCATGGGTAGCAAAGGGTATGATCTTCATGTTTTAATGTTTCCATGGTTGGCTCATGGTCACATCTCACCTTACTTAGAGCTAGCCAAGAAATTCACCCAAAGAAACTTCTTCATATATCTATGTTCTACACCTATAAACTTACTTTCCATCAAGAATCAAATTTCTATCAAAACCTTCCCTTCAATTCAATTAGTTGAGCTCAATCTTCCTTCCCTCTTAGATCTTCCACCACACTACCACACCACCAAATCACTACCACTCCATCTCCAACCAACACTCAAAACAGCTCTTGACATGGCAAAGCCAATCTTTGCAAATGTTCTTTCTAATCTAAAGCCTGATTTACTCATTTATGATTTCATCCAACCATGGGCACCTGAGGTAGCTTCTCAACTAAACATTCCAGCTATCCATTTTATGAGTATGGGTTCAGCTGCTACTTCCTATCTCATACACAAGTTCAACAGTCCTAATTTGGAGTTGGAATTCCCATTGCCAGCCATCTATTACCAGGAACACGAGTATAATAAGATGGCACAACTGTTGGGATCTTATTCGAACAATTTGTCGAACAAGGACCGCTTTATCCAGTGTATGCATCGATCTTCGAACATTATCTTGATTAAAACATTTGGAGAGATTGAAGCAAAGTATACAGAATACTTATCTTTTATACTAGGGAAGGAGATCCTACCCGTAGGGGTACTCATTCAGGAACCTTCAAATGATGACAAGGATTCAGTGTTCTTGGAATGGCTTAACACGAAGGAAAGGTCTTCAACTGTTTTTGTATCATTTGGTAGCGAGTATTACATGTCTAGGGAGGAAATACAAGAAACAGCTCAAGGACTAGAGCTTAGTGAAGTGAACTTCATATGGGTTATAAGGTTTCCTGAAGGGGAGGAGGTTAAGGTAGATGACGTCTTACCACAAGGGTTCCTAGAGAGGACTGAGGAAAGAGGGATGGTTGTTGAGGGTTGGGCTCCACAGGTGAAGATACTCAAGCATCCTAGCATTGGTGGATTTGTAAGTCACTGTGGATGGAGCTCTGTCCTAGAGGGAATGATGCTTGGTGTTCCTTTAATTGCTATGCCAATGCATATCGATCAACCTCTAAATGCTAGATTGGTGGTGGAGCTAGGTGTAGGAATGGAGGTTGAAAGAGATGAGAGTGGAAATGGGAATCTTGTAGGTGGGAAGATAGCAAAGGTAATCAAACAGGTGGTGACAGAGAAAGGAGTAGAGGTGAGGAAGAGAATGATGGAGTTAAGTGAAAGTATGAGAAATAGAGGAGATGGGGAAATAAATTTGGTGGTAGAGAAGCTACTGCAACTCTGCAAGATGTGATCAGATATATAAGACACTATGAACCAAAGCTATACAACTAAGTAGAGAGACCTGAAACAAAAATGGCATGGATACACATCTGAGCATGTCTTTTGCTGGAAGCTTTTCCAAGTCTGTCCTGTAATCATTAAGTTTAGTATGTCTTTGTGGTTTACGTGTGCACTTGATGACTATCTCCAATTTATTCTTATTTTCTATCTCAGGTCACTACTGAATCTCACCATGAAGTCATTTTGTCGTCGTACTAAGAATCAATTATATTTCACAAAAGTTCATATTCCAGAGGAAAAACCTGCATTTCTTTATATAAATATATTAGAGAAAAAAATTCTTTTACACATCCAAGAACCATTAAAGTAGATTACATAAACTACCTAAAGCAACAACATTTCCCAAAATTCCTCTAACCTTTAACTCTGCCCACATCTACATGGTGTTACATCTCATCAAAACTGTGACACATCCATCTATTCAATCCAATTACTGCATCTTTGATTTGATGTTTGTCAGATATTTGAGGCACGAAGTGTCAAAAACCAAAATGTTGTTGTGCGTTCACAAGTTGGATTTCAAAGGCCTCTGCAAAATGTCAATTACACTGTGCAACAAAGCTTTGAATCGATAGATGCCAAACATATAGAGAAGGCTTGGTAACCAGTCAATGGATATCTGCAAATGAAAACAAATTTTTAGTTTCTTAAATTAGCTCTTTATTTCAACATTTAAGGATCATACACTACTTTGGGGATGAACATTGCCTTACGCCTAGATAATTTTCCATTGTCAAGTACTCACCATGATTCCAATCTTATTTTTATTATTGTTAAAACTCAATAAAGCATTGGAATACGGTGAGACCTAATTGGGCCTGTACATAGACGATACTGTTCTCATGGATAAGTTATTGGCAGGAAATTGATAATATGTCTCAGTACTTACTTCCCTAATAATTAACCACAATCCATCCCAGGATGTCATGATTACATTGTGCAAAATTAATAAGAGTTAACAAATGGAAACTTAGACTTGAGCTTTTTCCTAGCATATCTGCATATGGTCACTACTCACTACTTTTATTACCTTTCGAAACGTACAAATCGTACTAAATTATAAGTTACAAATTTACCTGTAATCCATCACGTACTTGGTTTTCCCCACCCTTCCAAGCTGCAGGATTGGCTGCCTTCCACTCTCCTAATTGAACACAGAAAATATTTTCATATTAAAATATCCATAGAATGATGAATCTGTAATAAATATGTTATGCTTCTTTCCAATTTTATCCTCTCAATATGTTGCAAAGATGCTGAAAATATACGTCACAAAACTGGTCTCTACTCCAGTCTGTAACTTCCATAAAGACAGCTTGACGACCAATTATCTAATTCAAATATGGAAAACAACTAAAATTCAGAGACAAGTTGAATAAATGACAAGCCTATTTACCTCCAACGTTAACTGGAAGTTCTTGACTGAGCTTTGTATTCTAAGTCCTGCTCTGCCCCTCTCTCTGAAATCTAACTCATATTGTCTTGATATCTGAAGGAGCAAGAAAAGCGTTAGTAGAAAAGGTAGATTTAAAATCAAATAAATATTTTATTACTGTGTTAAACTTACAGTCCATGCTTACAGTCCATTACTGTGTTAAACTTACAGTCCATTACTGTGTTAAGCAGGGAATGGTCCCTGCTTGGAAATTTCATCCAAATAAACTTACATTATTAAAATGTGGAACCCTAGAAAAAAGCTGCTGAGTTTTGTTCTTTGTCACCTCCCAGTCCTTGGGCAGTCCATTGATATGTTGGATCTACAATAGCAGAAGTAGCAGAGTCTCAGTCGTATGAAACTTAGGACTTTACTACTCACGCATTAACTTCATCATTATAACATGAGGATGTAAAAGCATTGAGAAAATATTTGTACTGGGGATTCAAAAAGATCTCGAAAGATTAGATTTCAAGCTAAGTTATCTTAAACAAAGATGCTGCAGCATCTTTTATTATAACCCCCTCACTTCCTATAGTTTTCCGAGTTCATGCTTTTCTCTCTTTTTTCTAATCACTTTTGACCTTTCCTCACAGAAGATTCATTTAGTCATTGGAATGACGATTTACCTTAGCTGTATTCTTTAACTGCATAGACTGATGCTTCGGAATCCATGCCCTCAAGCTTCTGTAGCTTCCAGTGCAGGTGGTTATCGTAGGTACAAATCTGAAAACAAAAAGTACTGGCATCTATATTTCTGCGATAGAGCATGACTCTGTTACTAGATGAATGAAAAGAGGACAGTTTGATTGGTATACCCTACAACTGCAAGAAGTAGGTTGGACTGCTTCTTTACAGGATCAAGCGTGCTGCGCTGCAATTATAAAATAAATATTCTCAGAAAGTTAAAGGCAACAATGTTTATCAATTTATCAGTGAAACAAGAAGTTTCAAGTACAAATCAAGCAGGCGAATGCCGATAAATGCAATCAAACCTGGTCCCATATGTTGTATTTTGATCCCATAAAGTTAGCTGTTATAGTCCCCAAGATGCCTTCATCTGAACTGCATAACAAACCCTTTGCATTTTGAGCAACGGTAAATTTGGATCGGCCATTTCGTCGTCTTTGATGAGCTAAAGCCAGCTTCCGATCCTGTCTTCCTTGACCCTCCTGTGTGTAGGTTGATTTCAGTCATAGTAGGTAGGTAATTTCTGATAGGTTGAATATATAAGTGATGCATTCTAGGGTTTAAAACCCCTAATTTGTGCTAAGATTGCTACTATATGTTTTTAGAATTATTGGAGATATTTAGGTTTATGTTTAATTGGTGTTTTTAGGTGTTTTAGGGTATTTCTATTTTAGGGTTATTTTAATTTCGAATTATGTTTTCTATTTTCATTAGAATTGGTCTAGGTTTAGGTTTCCTTGTTTTCCAAGGATTGTTTTTCCTATTTAAAGAGTTGTAGGCCTTTGGCCAAGTTGGTGTTGATTGATTAATTGAATTGTGTGTTTTGAGAAGAGTCTTCTCTTTGTGTGAGTTCTTGGTTAAGAACATTGGTTGTCGAATCCCGAAAATCGTCATAGTTCTTTGAATTCGGTTCAAAGTACATATCTTTATGCACGACTGCATCAAATTGGTAATCAGAGCAAGGTTTTGAGGCTTCTAAGTTCTCAAAAATCCTGAATTTTTTTCATCTTCATCGTTGTTTCAAGTGCTGCCGCTGCCGCTGCCACCGCTCTTTTCAAAGTCTTCCGCTGCTTTGTTTGAGGTATTTTTTTTTTTTTTTAAAAAAAAAAAAAAGATCGAGTTACTGTTCATTGTTTATTGGTGATCGCAGAAAAAAATTCAATTTTTTTTCCTTGGTCTTGTTCGTTGGTATTAGTTTAAATTAAATGGAGAATTGGTATAAGGATTGGATTCAGGATCATGTTTTTCGTTCTTTGTGTACTATTGGAGGCAAGTTGTGTTCTTTTGTGATCGACCCTAAACATAATGTTAATTTTATTTCAAAACTAGCGGTTGAGAAATTACAATTGGAAGTGGTTGAAAACAATTGTTTGGTTGAGTTTTCCATTGGAGATATTGTTGATCGGGTGTGGTGTAATATAGTCGACACGGATGCATGTCATATTTTGTTGGGAAATTCATGGACATTAGAAACGGATGCAACGTTTAATGTGCAACATAATGGTTATAGTATTCTATGGAAAGGCAAAAAATTTGTTCTTCTTTCAACTAGGCCTTGCATATCACAAGAAGAATTCGAAGCTACATGTCATGCGCGCCAGGTTGACAAAGAATCCATGGGTGAATTTTGCAAACAAGGATGTCGATATTTAAGTGATTTTTTTGATATCTTTGCCAAGAAAGATGAGGTTACAAGAACCAAGTTCCATAGTTCAAAAACATTTGAATTGAATGATTTTTTTACGCTCTTTGAGGAAGAACCCCTAGATGTTGTTGAAGATGTGTTTTTTACAGAATTTGGCGTATGTGTTGATCCGATTTAGGAAACTTTTGTAGCCAATTTTCAGCAACATGTTCCTTCTTTTCATGAAAAACAGTTGGGGATTTTGTGTTTCAAGTATCATTGTTTTGTGAGGTTCCTAAAATTTGATTTTTATGCAAGTAAAGTTCGTGGAAGAATTCAACTTTTTGGGCTATCACTTCTTATGAGAGTGAGCAGATTTTTGGGAAGAATCCGAGGTAGACTCCTTGATTTACATAGGCCAAGTTCGAGCTTGCAGCACCAACGTGCAACTACTACTTGTTTTGGTGAATTTGAAAGATTCAAGTTCGTGGACGAACTTTTTCGAACCCGGGCAGAGCTGATGCATTCTAGGGTTTAAAACCCCTAATTTGTGCTAAGATTGCTACTATATGTTTTTAGAATTATTGGAGATATTTAGTTTTATGTTTAATTGGTGTTTTTAGGTGTTTTAGGGTATTTCTATTTTAGGGTTATTTTAATTTCGAATTATGTTTTCTATTTTCATTAGAATTGGTCTAGGTTTAGGTTTCCTTGTTTTCCAAGGATTGCTTTTTCTATTTAAAGAGTTGTAGGCCTTTGGCCAAGTTGGTGTTGATTGGTTAATTGAATTGTGTGTTTTGAGAAGAGTCTTCTCTTTGTGTGAGTTCTTGGTTAAGAACATTGGTTGTCGAATCCCGAAAATCGTCATAGTTCTTTGAATTCGGTTCAAAGTACATATCTTTATGCACGACTGCATCAATAAGTAGATTAACTAGATTGCAGTGTGGTAATTGAAACCTTAAGGGCTTAACTGACTACCTACTTCTAGGTGATTAAGGTTTGGCCAAATCCAATCAACTTTTACAGATCAGAACTAGAAGCATAATTTTGAAGATATAATTTGGTTGTGGGAAACTCATTAAGAAAAGTTTTGCTTAATATTTTATACTATATCAAGAGGATTGGAAGCATTGCGATTATTTTCTCATTTAAGTCTTGAAAATATGAAGAATTGGAGATGAGGAGAAAGGATATTACATCAAGCAATTGTGTCGAGTATTGAGACTCCCATTACCATGATAACCTATCAGTACTATACTACTATAGTAGTGACTATACAGATGAAAGGTATTTATAAGACACTCTACTGTAGTTACATAGATAAATTACTTTCTATAGCACCTGAACATTATCTTATTCCAAAAGACGGCAAACTTTTACTGTCAGGCCCCATTTGCAAGTTTTTATAAGCAAGTGTAGTTACCTGAAAATGTTTTATTCTAAAGGAAAAAAAATTCAACTGCACTTTAGGAAGTCATTTTGGGTATTTGACTATTTAGTAAACAATCACCTTCCGAAAGAAATAAAAATTGGTTCATGGAGTTTTCTGTTTTAGGGGAGCAACAACTGTATTTTCACCTCCTTTGTTAATTACCCAAACAACTGTATCTTTCAAAAACTTGCATTTATTAGTGTAACATCGGGGCCTAAAAACAAGTATGATAGCAAAAAAGATTGAGCTATGGATACTTCTGCAGATCATAATAGCCTGCCAATCTGAATTGTTATAGAAGCAGCTGATCCTTCATACAATTGTCTTCAATACTATCAACAGTTGTACTTGGATACTAAGAGTAGACATGGACCACCACATCATCTAGTCCATCTTTGTTTTCATATTGTTTAGCTTTTTCTTGTTACTGTAGATTTCTTAAGTAGTGTTGGAAACATCCTCCGCACTTAAGTTATAGAAATAGAATACTATAATCTCCAAATGACAATGATTAAAGTCAGGTAGTCAGCTATCTGTTAATTTAGATGCACGCTTCAAATGACAAAGTTGTTTAGGTGATTAAGAAAGTAAGTCGAGGAAAAGCAATTGTTGCTCCAAACCCCCCACAAAATAACAAGCTCCATGAACCAACTTCTTGCTCTTCATCTTTCACCCAATTTTTTTTTTCCCCCGAAATGATTGTTTACCAAACACTCAAGCAGTGTTGATAAGCACTTTATGAGGCTAGGAATACATAATCACTTCATTTAAAAGATAGCAATGTGAAATGGGGCCATGTATAATTGAGCGTATCATAGCAAATTAAATGCACAACTGAATTAGAACAAAAACGATCTTAGAAAATAATTACCTCCCTGTTGTGAACATAGGTTAGAAGAACGCCTACAATCTATAAGATGATAAATACAGAACTAATATACTTCCTTCATATTCGTTATGGGGCAGGTTGTCCATAATAAACAAGATGCAAGGCAAATGCACATATCATAGAGAGCTTACATTGGTGTAAAGTGAGTACAGACAGCCACCTTCTTGTCCTTCTAATAAAGCTTCTTTGACAATAACACAAGTACACCTCCCTATATCAAGAGGAAGAGGCCTGCACAGCAAATACCTGAAATTGCAACAATAAGGACAAACATTTCTTCATACATGTAATTTGCGTAAAAGTTTACTAAAATAGAATCCATAAAACAAAAGGGGCATTTTAAAAAATGAACCTATTAGGCAAAGTAGACCAAGAAGAAGCCGGTGCAGCTTCGGAATCAGAATGATCCCACACATTAGCTCCACTGGAATGGTCAGATTCAAAATGATCCCAAACTTTTAACCCAAAAGTGGAATCAGGTTCATTCAAATGCATACATAGCTGAAGTGAAGATGACTTCAAAAGTTTACTCTTAGCAACCAAAGGAGAAGGAGGTAGATTCTTATGTAATAACTCTTCCTCAACACTTAAATTTCTCTCACCAAGGGGTACTACATTGATTTTGTTTTTCGAAGAAACAACAACAGATTCTTTGGAATTGAGTAGTGGTGGTGGTGGTATTAGATTTTCTTTATTGTTATTATCTGATGATACAAAATTTGTATCTCCAAATAGCTGATGACCCAAAGTTTTGCGACGAATAAGGTCACCATCACTGCAGTTTCTGGTATGTTTAAGGTCATTATTGTTATTATGGTAGTTGTTATTGTTAACAACAAGAGGGTTTACATAAAGGGAATTGTAAGAAGATTGGCGAAGAACAAAAGATTTTTTCGAAGACATGGATATGAATTGATGTTTGTTAGATGATGATGGTAGGGTTGGATTGTAATAAGATTTTAGATTTGGATTGTAAAGAGGATTTAAGATCATTCGATTTTACTCGAATTTCTCAAAGTTATAATAATAATAATGGCGACATTCAAATTTGAAATATGACTTTGGGAACTGTATGTGGTGGGGAACGGATTCGAAGTTTGTCGTATTTGGAGTTTTGGTGGCTTTGTTTTGAATAAGGTTCATTCGTACTTTGTAGATTATTTTGTTGGGGGTTTGACCTTTTTTTTTTTATCACAGTGCGGGAGGGAAGGGAGTTTGAAATCTGAGTGCAACTGTGCAACCCAGCTCACCAGTCCTTTAGAGTTTAGATTCTCACCTTCTGTATGTTGGGTTTTTTTGTGGAAAAGAGGACGAAGGGAAGTTTTTTGTCTGGGAACGTACGTACGTAGTTAGGGTGTACGTACGTCCCATATCACAGACAACTTTGTTCTTGCTGAACGTACGAACGTGTATTCGACGTACGAATGATGATGGTATCATTCAGGAACGTACGTACGTAGTTAGGGCGTACGTACGTACGTAGTTAGGGACTACTTCTCCGTGGTCCGACGTACGAATGTTCGTTCGACGTACGTACGTCCTTCTTTGCTTTTGTGCATATGGGCCTGTTTAATCCCATTTCGTGTTTGATTGTAAGGCTATGTTATAAAGCCAATGAGAAGGTTGGAAAACCTAATCTGGATGTGACAGAGATTGTAAGAAGCCATTAGAGAGTTTGAGAGAACTTTTGTGAGGAAGAACACTTTGGTTTCTTCGTGAGGGCTTGTGATCGTCTCCATCCAAGTGTGAGAGAGAGTTTGTATCCTCAATTTGTGATTGTCTCTTTGAGAGATTTGGTGAGGATTTGAGAGGGGAGGAAACCTAGGGTTTTTCCATTTGTTTGAGAGCTTTGTACTATCTTCTCCAATAGTAAAAGTTCTATTTGTTTGTCCGTGGACGTAGGCAATATTAGCCGAACCACGTTATTTTGGTGTCTCTCTCTATTATTTGTTGTTGCTAAGTAGGTTTACTTCTTTACTACTTGCTTTGTCATCTTTCATACACTATTTCAATCTTGGGTATTGGTGCATAAGTTTCCGCTGTGCACAACAAGTGGTATCAGAGCCGAAGGTTAGTTCCTTGGGTTAAAGAGGGATTGCAGAACATTGGTTAAAGGGTTTTGAGGAATCTGTCCAGATTCGATACTCTGTGGTAAAACGGCCATAATTCTGTTCTCAGATATCGAAACGTTGATCCGTTTTTTGGGTTGGAAAGAATACTCTTCAGGCTTTCTAACGGTGTATGATACGTTTTCTGTTTCAAAGTATTCTGTTCCCAGTAATTCTTTGAAGTTGACGGTTTTGTTTTCTCAATTTTGGTAAAAATCCAATCTTGGATTTTTCTTGTGGTACTTGGTGAACTCTTTTGGTTTAGTTTGTTTGTTTGGTTTGCTGGTGTATGAAATTGATTGGTATCATGTCGGATCATATTTTGGATTCGAGTGAATTTGGAAAGGAGGTTGATAGTTTGTTTGATTAAACCTTGTTGTTAGATGTTGACATTCATAGATTTGATGGTAACCTCGACTTTACTATGTGGAAGACGGAGGTACAAGATTAGCTAGCCATTAATGGCTATGTGGATGTTCTTGATGATAAGTCGAGAAATATGAATGATGATGAATGGTTAACTCTAAATTTAAAGGCTTGTGAATTTGTTCGGTATTGTTTGGTAGAAGATTTGTGGTACATTGTCAAATTGGAAACCATTGTAATAGTTATGTTGTCCAAGTTGGAAGACAAGTACGCTTTGAAAAATACAGAGGACCGGCTCTATGTGGTTGATGATAGTATTGGTAGATTGGTTGGTTCTCAATGTAAATTGAGAAGTCGAAGAACTCTTGCAAAGAATGAATGTGCCAATTGTCATTGTTGGGGACATTGGAAAATTAATTGTCCAAAGTTGCAGAAGAAGATTGTTCGTGTACATCGAAGAGATGAGGATTCATGTGTTGGTGTTTCGTTGTTGGCTTCATCTTCAGTTAGTCATTCTACAAATGAGTGGATTTTGGATTCGGGCTGTTCCTATCATATGTGTCCCAATAGGGAGTTATTTGATAGCTTTCAGGAGCTAGATGCTTGTGTTTTGCTTGGTAATGATCATACTTGCAAAACTTTTGGGATAGATACAGTTCGATTGAAGTTGGAAGATGGATGCCCTCGAAAGTTAGAAGATGTTTGGTATGTACCAGAGTTGACTACGAATCAAATCTCATTAGGTGTTTTAGAGTCTGATGGTATGAAAATTACATGTATTGGTGGAGTTCTAAAAGTTGTTGTAGGTGCACGAGTTGTTATGAAAGGCATTAGAAAGGGTAAGTTGTACTACTTAAAAAGAAGTGCAATTACATGTAGTTTGCATAGTTCATTTGTTGATTTGTCTGTCGATTCTACCAAGGAATTGCATAGTAATATGGGGCATGCTGTTGATGGTACTATGCAAGTGAAGACAGATTTGTTTGCGGGTGGCAAGGCATGCATAGTTGGTAGGCATTTTGTTGAAGCGTCATTTGTTCGGGTGGAGATTGATGTCGCTCCACATTTGATTGGTTTGTTAGGTAACACGGCAAAGAAGAAAGTTGAAGCCACCATTGTTAGTAGCAAGGTTATCGCCCAAGAACTGTATGAAGCCGTGAAACCTTTGTTTGGGGGTTTTGTGTACGTACTTCCTATTGCTGGTAATCTCTCATGTGATGTTTGTTTGGCGCTTAGTAAGGAAGACGTATTTGGTAAATCTATGCATAGTGATTTGAATTTGTACCCCACTTGGTTGAACTTCATAGGAAAAACTCTTGAAAGGTTAGTTTTTCGGGGCATTGGATCATCTTCGATGGAGAACTTTGTTGAGGTGGAGATGGTATTTGGTAGTTTGGACCCCATTGTGTTGAAGTTGTTTGTGAGCCCTATAGGGCATTGGTGGGCATTTGGTTTTGATTTGGCGCCTTGTGGGAATTTGACCCTTCGGGGTATGGTGGGCATCGTATAGATGTCATTGGAGTGAACTACGATGGCTTGACCCCTTAGGAGAAGGGTTCGTAGGCAATCATGAGGTGGTGCAGCTGAGGTGGTTCTTCGGGACAAGTGTGGGAGTTTGGGATTTGGTGTCGGCTTAGATTTATTGAATCTTCGCCGAGGTGAAGAATTGTTGGGTTTTTTTGTGGAAAAGAGGACGAAGGGAAGTTTTTTGTCTAGGAACGTACGTACGTAGTTAGGGCGTACGTACGCCCCGTATCACAGACAAATTTGTTCTTGCTGAACGTACGAACGTGTATTCGACGTACGAACGATGATGGTATCATTCAGGAACGTACGTACGTAGTTAGGGCGTACGTACGTCCTGTAGCACAGACTACTTCTCCGTGGTCCGACGCACGAACGTTCGTTCGACGTACGTCCTTCTTTTCTTTTGTGCATATGGGCCTGTTTAAGCCCATTTCGTGTTTGATTGTAAGGCTATGTTATAAAGCCAATGAGAAGGTTGGAAAACCTAATCTGGATGTGAGAGAGATTGTGAGAAGCCATTAGAGAGTTTGAGAGAACTTTTGTGAGGAAGAACACTTTAGTTTCTTCGTGAGGGCTTATGATCGTCTCCATCCAAGTGTGAGAGAGAGTTTGTATCCTCAATTTGTGATTGTCTCTTTGAGAGATTTGGTGAGGATTTGAGAGCGGAGGAAACCTAGGGTTTCTCCATTTGTTTGAGAGCTTTGTACTATCTTCTCCAATAGTAAAAGTTCTATTTGTTTGTCCATGGACGTAGGCAATATTAGCCGAACCACGTTATTTTGGTGTCTCTCTCTATTATTTGTTGTTGCTAAGTAGGTTTACTTCTTTACTACTTGCTTTGTCATCTTTCATACACTATTTCAATCTTGGGTATTGGTGCATAAGTTTCCGCTGCGCACAACACTGTACCCCTTCCCACATATGACATATCATTTTCTATGGTTATTAAAACTGCGTTTTGGGCCCAAGGACCAGACAGTTAGTTTTATACTAATAGGGCTCAAGGACAATATAATCGTTTGTTTAGGTTTTAGAATAATATTGCACAATAACAAAAGTAAAGACCCTATATACTCTCTCTCACTTTGCAATCTTTTTTTGTGATCTCTCTGATCTCGATCTCTTTGCGATCTCAATCTCTTTTAACAAAACCACTTTCTTATGTAGATCTATATTTGCTCACTTTCTTGACCAAACCACTTTCTTTTATCTTCGATTTCAGCCATATATATTTGATCTCTTTCCAATCTCTCTTAACCAATAAACTCTACATCTAGTGAATTTTTTTTCGAGTAAAACAACAAAAAGAATAAAGAAAAAGGTAGTGAAGAAGAACAACAACACATGAAATAAAGATGGTGATGAAGAAAGTAATGGAAACTATAAGTTAGGATTTTAGTTGAACTTTAATTGAGATAATGATGTTGGTTAATTTTTTGGTTCAATTGAAGAAGAAGTTGTAATTAATTTTTTTTCCAATTTATAGGTGTTCAATTTCGAATTGATTAAAAATTGTTAGTGTTATTATTTGTTAATTGTTTAAATTCGTATATCTAGCAATTTTTTTAGTTGTATGTTACTGTTTGCTATAACTAGACAATATATTGCTATTGCTTAACATGAAAAATTGTTAAATGCTTTAACATGTCAAGTATTTTTTTGGTAGTTGATTAGCAAGTTAATCAACTCATGAATCAATCTATTGATTTACATGTTCAAGACTTTTGAATTGTATTGCTAAACATGTTGTATTAACCTATTTCTAGATTAATGCATTAACTAGGCAAAGTTGTTGTATGCCTGGCCAAGATGGAGGTTTGAGGATAGAAGTGGTTGCACCTCGATGTGGTAGAGATTGCCTACGTACTCTACCTCGTGGGAGTGGAACTTAGAGATCAAGTCATCGTAGTTTTGTTGGATTTATAGAAGGTGAAAGGGCAGATATAACGGAATTGTGAAGATTCTTCCGTAGGTATTGATTACTCAACCAAGATTCTGTCAGATGTTTAATTACGAGGTCGCCAACGGTCTTCCTCGAGCTCAATTGTAGTCTAATCGATGTTGGTCAGATCGCAGAACACTTGAGCTAATGTTGATAGATGTTGTGCCACATGTCAGCTTTTGATTGGATGTTGTATGTAGTACATCTGCATAAGCCCCCTCTTTTTAGGTCGAGCAAAGATCGGCCAAAAAAGAAATATCTGCGATTAGGAGCCCCCAACACAGCTCGTCTTGTTTTGAAGTGGGACACGAGGCTTGCATGCAGTTGTGTTTGCGGTTATCATTGCTTTAATGGGGAAGTGGAGAGGTTTTCTCGAGCAGTTGCAGGAAGGGTTTGGCAACTGCAGTATGTTTTTGTCTGATGAGCTTCGTCACCACACGTGTATTGATCCGACGGTGGATGTGGAAGGTCGGAGTAGTGGGCAATAACTGGAGATAGGGTATTTTCTCGCGTTCGATCTTGGCCATTGATTGATGTTTCATCGACAATTAAGAAGTCTCTCCATTTGGTATTTAAACTATACTTATTTTATTGAATTTTTACTTTCTTCATTTGCTCTCTCGAACTGTTGCCGTTTTGCTATTGCGACTTGAAAATCTTGATAGCATTTGAGGTTAGTGTTCACTCATTTCTTTCATTTAATTTTCTTGTTTTCACTCCTCATTTCTCGAGGTCTGCCTGGGGCGAGTGATTCTCAAAATGATCATTTGGAGTATGATGACGCTGTTGTCATCTCTTCTGATGAGAGAACTCGATCTGACCATGAGTTTGGTCATGAGCAAAATGATAGTGAATCGGAGAATCCTACTACCTCTGGTGGCACACATGGTCCAAATAGTGATGATGACGCCTTGTTGAGTGATTGGGATGGTGGTTATCATTGAGTTGTGAATAAGAAATATGTGAGGAAACCTAGAGATTTTCGGTTGAAGTACCAATAACAAAATCTAAGTGGATTAAATTCTCAAATTTGATAACCAAGAGTAGATATAACATGAAAGATAATAAGTAAAGGGGGATAAAGTTCTCCTAACAATAAACTTGTCATCTTCCAAGATACTCAGAATCCAAGAAGTTTAGAATTAGAAGGTTTAATAAAGAATAAATACAAATAACAAAGCTAGGGGGATCAAACTTATGGTCCTTCTAGAATAACTTCGTTGTTTGCATTTAGATGCCTAGAATACGAGGCCTGATGAATTTAGATGCTTAGAAAAAGAGGTCAAATTCAATGCATAGAAATTATCAACGTTACGGGGATTAAGTCCTTCATAGAGCAACTCTGATATATTCCAAGCTAGATACAGTAAATACCAAGTCCCTACATTATATTCTTCCAGATGAACTTGGGGGCGTCTAGGTATAGCTTCAAACATTCAGAATTAACATCCAACAAGTCAATATATACAGAATGGGTAAGTGTAGAACCTAGAGATCTAGAAGGATCCTAGAAAGAGGTTCCTAGAAGCTAAGATCCCCAATAAGAGTTTTAGAGAGCTAGAAGGACCATACAAAGAGGTTCCTAGAAGGTAAAATTCTCAGAAAGTTTATATTTGCAAAAGCTAAGGTTCCTAAATTAAAGGTTCCTAAAAAATTAAAAAAATCCGTAGAATGGAAACATCCCATAAGAGTTAAAGATGCAAAAGTGTATTAAAAAGTCCTAGAAACTAAGGATCCTAGAAAATTTAGGTTCCTATAAAGCTAGAAGGATACTATGGGTCCTAGAAAGCTATGATGCATAAGAAGAATGCTAGAAAGCTAGAAGGATCCAAGGAAACAAAATCATAGAAGCTAAGGTTCCTAGAAAGTTAAGGTTCCTAGAAAGCTAGAAGGATAGTATGGTTCCTAGAAAGCTAGAACGCATACGTGGTATGCTAAAAAGCTAGAAGGATTCTAGAAAAGAAGTTCCTAGAAAACTAAGAAACATAAGAAAAATGCTAGAAAACTAGATGGAAAAGGTTCCTAAAAAGCTAGAATGCATGAAAAATATGTTATAATGCTTAGAGAAGGGTTGAAGAAATGTTTCACGAAAACTAGAGCAAATCCAAGTTAGATTCCAGAAGTTGAGGTTCCGAAGTAGAATAAGAACCTAGACGAAACCTAAAGGATAAGTTAAAATTCCATATGCCAAAAAGCTAATTAAAGGATTGGTTAAAATTTTAAAGGGCTAGAATAAGGCATATAAAGTGAAAACATTCAGATGAATAGATATAAAAGTTGATATTCTAAGTACAAGGTTCCAAAAAAAAGGGAATCTAGAACTAACAAACAAAATTCAAGCAAACTATGCTAGATCTAAAGCCATAACAAAGTCAGTCATGCTAGAACTAGAAACATGCAAGGCAAGTAAGAATGCCAAAGTAAGTATGGGAACCTGCAGAAACAGAAGTTAATAGAGTAGTTTCCTGAAAGCTAAAACAAGCATGTAGGACATTCAAATAGGATAAGATATAAACAGATAGGGACTAAAGAACCATGCATAGAAAAGAAAAAAACCATCAGAACTGGTTGAACTATCCAAAAATACCAACAAAAGTGGTCACCAAAACATCAAATCCAAGGCAGGTAGGAATCCGAATCAGATTCGGAAACAAGGCTTAGTTTCCCTAGATTGACTCTCAAAAGGGGTCTTGGACCAATGACACTTAAATATTAGACCCCAAGTGTTATCGATCCAAGAGGGGACAATTGTAGGGGTAAATTTTGGTATTCTTGAGGATTCTAGATACAATTCTAGAAGGATGATCGTACAGAATACATGAAAATGGAAGACATCCAGGAACCTAAACTAACCTCAGGAACCTAGTTCGGAAACAAGAGTATCCGAGGAACCTGAGTTGAATTCCAGAAGCTAACCTAAGACGTAAGATTAACCTCTTGATGGCTAGAAGGATCAAGAACCAAGTTGATAGACTTATCTAGAAGGTTCTAGAAGGTCCTAAATAGGTCTGACGCCCAAGGAAGGAATAAGGAACCGACCTCGGTTCCTTATTCAGAAACACTTCTAGAAAGACCTTTAGTGTGTAAGAAAACCCAGATCAACATACAAGTGAACCAATTTTGCAGTTGTTATGGCAAAATTTGAGTTTCAATTGGAACACCAAATGCGAGACGACATTCCAATCTCTGAAACATTACCTTAGTACACCGCCTATACTATCTAAACCAACCCCAGGAGAAGTTCGTTATCTCTACCTCGCGGTTTCTTAGGAAGCCGTTAACGCAGTGTTAACAAGAATAGAAAGCTCCAATGAATCGCCAATTTATGTGGAGGATGTTTTCTACTTCCACCGACAATCAATCTTCAACTTAGCTCCCAATGATCATCTTCAACTCGAAACCTGTAAAACAATGTTAGAAACCCAAGGACACACCGGGGGTGGTGTGGCCGTAGGTACTCCCCCTCTCAAGTTAGTAAGAAAGATGATGAAACCCTAGTTTGTCTGGCTAGAATTTGTTACCTTTATGTCTTGGTGGGGTTTTCTTTATATAGGGTCCAAAGGCGGTTTGTCTTCTTTCTTGGGAGAGTTCCAATGGGCCTAAGAATTTCCCTTGTGTACCATGTTGGTCTTAAATCCTTTTAAGTCTAGGATTCTTATTTGCATGGGTTTCCTTACACAATAGAAGTCTATTTAGAAGGTTTTCTAAATATAGAACCTAGGTCGGTTCCTTATTCCTTCTTAGACTTGGAGACCTTCCTTGGGCGTCAAGCTTTTCTAGGATCTTCTAAAACCTTCTAGATGAGTCTATAACCTTCCTTCTTATCTTTCTGGCCATCCAAAGGTTAATCCTACGTCTTAAGTTAGCTCTCAGACTTCTACTCAGGTTCCTCAGATACTCTTGTATCCGGACTAGGTTCGTGAGGTTAATCTAGGTTCCTGGACGCCTTCCAATTTTTTGTATTCTGTATGATCCCCTTCTTCTAGGATTCTATCTAGGATCCTTAAGAATACCAAAATTTACCCCTACACTTGTATTTTTTCTCTTAGATATAATGTCACGTGGGTGTTTAGTTCAATAAACTTCGTAGTAACTATCTAGTGCATCAGGGCGTAAGCTCTATATGTTACTTTGTTACCTTATCTAGTACGGTATCGTAATGCAGATTCATGTACTTACACTGATGGTGCAAATTAACGCTTTAAATTGTTCTTCTATAAATGGTCTTGTTCTCTAGAAGTTCTTCTACAAATACCACTAACACGTCAGCTGTTATTGCTTCTTTTTCTTGAAATTGATTATAGATTTTGATTGTGATGGTGTGTTATTGAAATTGTTGAAGTGATAGAGAGAGAACCAAGTGGCCGTGTGGACCGCCGTATTATACTGTTGTGGTAGAGGTAGATGAGATGAAGAAGAACATGAACGTTGAAGGTAGAGGCGATGAGATGTCCCCTGCTTTAAATACCTAAAAACCCCTAGTTTAGGACTCCAAGTTGTGCTCCATGTTGTTGATGCTCAGTAAATAGGGGAACAACAAATCACCAACTTTGATGGAATTCGTATGTTCATGCTATAATATTGCTATAGTTTTTCTATCAAAAGATTATTCATTTTTATGGTTGGGTCGTTGTCACCTTTGGCCTTGACAGTAGTATTGTTAGAGAAACAGGTCTGACAGACTTGTCAGACTTTCTCTTGTATTGAATGAACAAGTGCTTTGCACTTAGTCCGACATGTGTTGTGGGAAGTGAGTAAAGATGTTTATATATAATAATTGCAACACTAAGGGTGTAACCCTTTGGGTTACCAAGTTTTCACGCGATAGTGCAAGACTATACAATTAATTGTCCACCACACATGCGCTCGCGCGCCGCCGCCGCCAGGCCGACATGGTTCGGTTCGGGCTTGGGCCATCGACCGGTCGGCTCAGTTCGGTTCGGGCTTGGGCTATGTGGTGGTTGATAAGATTACTTATCTTTATGGTCCACATTCTATTTAACTAAATTGTGAATAGGTTCACTGGATCATATTAAAACCTTTACACTAATAGATGTGTCTGTTCATTTTGAAACGGTTCTTCCAATGGGTTTGACCCGTTTCATTAAGTCTGCAAAAGAAGTGTCTATTGAGAAAAGACGTTTTCCAACAGGTGTGTGTCTATTGTGAACATGCACGACTTAGCCTATAAATTGTGTGCTTACTGGCCATTGTTGGAAAAACAGGCCTGACAGATCTGTCAGACTTTCTCTTGTATTGAATGAAGAAGTGCTTTGCACTTAGTCCCACATGTGTTGTGGGAAGTGACTAAAGATATTTATATAGAATAATTGTAACACTAAGAGTATAGCCCTTTGGGTTACCAAGTTTTCACGCGATAGCGCAAGGGTACGCCATTAATTGTCCACCACGCGCGCGCGCTGCTGTCCGACCAACTGGTCGACTCGGTTCGGTTCAGGCTATATGGTGGTTGATAAAATTACTTATCTTTTTGGTCCACATTCTATTTAACTAAAGGGAGATCTTTAGTCACCAAATAAATCTCTCATACACCATATTTGTTTAGTTTACTACAAATATTCTTAAGATTCTTCAGGCACACCACAAATAAAATTAAAAACAAAAAACTCAGTACACCACATTTTATTTTATTTTATTAGTAATTATATATATATATATATATATATATATATATATATATATATATATATATATATATATATATATATATATAAGATAAAAGATTATAATATATTATATATAAAAATAATATAAAAGAGTTTACTTTCATCTATAATTGGAATCATAAAAACACATTCCAATATTGGATTTTGACTATTGTTCTCTTCATTAAGGTCATGACGTTCCATGTTTTATTTTCATAGAAAATCTAAAATGAAGTTTTAGAAGAAGACAAAGAAGAAGAATTTGAGGAAGAAGACGAGGTTAGTTGATTTTTTGATTTTAGCATATTTTTAGGAAAAAATAAATTATCTTTATTTGTTAACTTTAATTTAACAATATTTCTTTATTTGCTAGATTTTATTTGGCAACTAAAATTTTTAATTAGCATAATGTGTGGTGTGCCAAATAGAATAATAGGGATAAATTCGTAAAAACATAATTATTCAGAATTTATCCAAAATGTGGTGCATGAGAGATTTGTGTGGTGTGACTAAGATCTCCCTAACTAAATTGTGAATGGGTTCACTGGATCATATTAAAACCTTTATACTAATAAATGTGTCTGTTCATTTTGAAATGGTTCTTCCGATAGGTCTGACCCATTTCATTAAGTCTGCAAAAGATGTGTCTGTTGAGAAAAGACGTTTTTCAACAGATGTGTATCTGTTGTGAACATGCATAACTTAGCCTATAAATATAAGTTAGAAAGTTTGGACCAAATGACTTCGAAGTTCTTGCCCTTTTACTACGTCTTGGCTTTTCAAATCAATCTTGGAGTATCTGTTGTGAACAGACATGACTTAGCCTATAAATATAAGTTAGAAAGTTTCGACCAAATGACTTCGAAGTTCTTGCCCTTTTACTACGTCTTGGCTTTTCAAATCAATCTTTGATTTGGTCGATAAATTTATGGACTACAAATTTCTTGAGACCAATATCCTCAGTCTTGTATTTTTTTTCCAAAACCTCCCACAGTAATTTTGCAGTAACAATAGGTTTATAAACCTTAAACAGCACTTCGTCAAGCGAATTCAGAACATAATTACGACAAAGGAAATCAGAATGCTTCCAAGCGTCAATAGCCTGAAAAGTTTCCTTGTCTTTTTCAGGAGTGTAACCAGGTTTAGGTTTAAGAGTATCTTCAGATAAGAACCTTGCTAAACCGAGGGTGGTCAGATAGAACAACATCTTGCTCTGCCATGTCTTTGAAATCCACACCCTTGAATTTCTCGGGGAAAAAAAACCCCGGACCCATTTAAGGTGTGGAAATATAAGATTGGACCAGTTAGGGAACTAATGGTAAAATAGGCCCAACCGCTGAATTCCGTGTCTTATGGACTAGTTTACCCTCCGACTGATGCATAGACTTGTTTGCATATCATAAACATATAAATATACTTATTTATATCAATCACAATACAAATATAAAATGCAAAGACTTGTTTGCATACTTGCAAACAACAACATAAACCATAAACATTAAATGCAAAAAATTGTTTGCATACTCGAAACGACAACAAGATAAACTAGAAAATGTAAAGACTTGTTTGCATCAGTCACAACACATAAATATTAAAATACAAAAACTTATTTGCATACTCGAAACAATGACATACCATAAATGCAAACATTTGTTTACATAAACCAGAAGGGTATTATCGGTAGTGAAAGGGCCGTTTTTACAATATCAACGTTAAATGGGTCTTTTCTTATTTTACAAATACTTAATGAGGGCTAATATTATAAACCGGGCCTTAGTTGGGCCAATTGTGTTTTATAGATGCTTAATGAGGGCCTAGAACCACTTCCATGTGAATTTCTCTGGCTTGTCTTGAGGAGTGATGATCTTAGTCAGATCATCAAACACTTCAGTAGTCTTCACAGATGAAGAACTGTTCGTCATTCCTATTTATAAACACACAATTCATTCAAACTAAGTTTCTCTCTCTTGTTAGTTCGCCAATACTCTGCTATTACAGTGCAGTCTATTAGAGTGTAGAACAGTTGTATCTTGGGAGACTAATCGTCCAATATCTGTTTGCACCATAGCAGGGACATAATATTGTCTTAAGGACATTGCTTCGATAAGCCTCTGTTCAATTCCTTAATCATCAACTTGTGTAGTAAGTGTTACGGTTTTGTGAATTTATTTAATATAAATTCTTTGTTATTTATCTTTGTTATTAGGATCTCTATTTCTATAATTTTTTTATTTACTGTTCCTGAGTTTATACAATATTATTCCAACAAGTATCCATCTTAATTAATGAACTAAAATATAAACATCGAAAAAAAAAAATCTTCAAAACAATAACATAACAGATAACAAATCATACCCATTAAAAAAAGTTAGTTAGATCGACCAACACGACAACATATCTGCACAAAGTAGCACAACATAATGTTTATGCACTCGAAATCTGAGGTGGTGTTTGATATCACGATTTTCCTGTGGCAAAAAAGAATTTGCACGCATTTTTACGTTTGTCTGCATTTGATAACCCAATCGGGTATTACGGCAAATTTTGCCTGAACACCCTCACGTGACCCCATTTTCCCGCATTAAAGCGGACAAATTTTGCCTAGACCCCCCCCCCCCTCCCGGAAGGAAAATTTTGCTTTGCCTCAACACCCTCATTTCTTTGCCACGTATATAAGCAAAAAATAAAAAATAAAACCTAAACTTCAACCCTATTCTCTCAAACAACAATGGTGGCGACCAAGGTGGCGATTCCAGTGGCGACGAAGGTTTTCTTCTGTTGAGGTATGTAATTCTTCATTCTTTTTCTTTCTTTTTTCGTTCTTCGTTCTTCATCAATTATTACTGTTCTTCTGTTATTCAGTTCTTTATTTTTCATCAATAACAATAACAAGTTCTTTATCAACTACTGTTCTTCGTTTATTTCAAAAAAAATTGCAAAAAATTCGAACCCTAATTTTAAAAGAATTTAGGAGTTTTTAAATATTGTTGTTGAAATGTTTAATTCGGGTTGTTTGCATGTTAAATTTGATTGATTTAAAGCCAATTGTTTCTGATTTGTTAAAAATTTATAAAAATTTCAAAACCCTAACCCTAACGAATTGTTTTTTTTTTAATAAATGTTGTTTTCATGTAAAATTGATGAACCATTTGTGTTTTATTAGGTTGAATTGAAGATCAATTGCTTATAATTTGTTGAAAATTTTAAAAATGTTAAACCCTAACCCTAACAAATTGGGGTTTTTTAATATTTCTTTTTCAAGTACAATTGATGAAATTGCTTTTTGTTTAAAAATATTATGATTTAAACTGTCTGACTGCTTATATACAATTGTGTTGAATTAGTTGGTTGCTGATGACTATGATATTGTTTTCATTGCGAGTCTGTTTACATTTATCTTGAGTAGTGAATGTTTACATTTCAAGACTATTTACATTGCAAGATTATTTACATGATGATTCATCAACTGTTTAGTTTTAATTATGAGACTCTTGGCTACTGAATTAGTTGTGTTTTAATGTGAGAGGACTCAAATGTGAGACTCTTGACTACTCAACATAAATTGTTTCTGATTTGTTGAGAAATTTTTTCATATGAATGCATGTAAAATTGGATGTTTAAATGTACAATTTAGGTTGTCTTTAGGTTGATCTGATACACAAAGTTGGGTTTTTTTATTAGTTTTTTTTTTTAAAATGCACAATGTTGATTGCTTTATTTAAAATGCATATCTGATTGAAATAACTGTTTGTATGAGTGAACTAGAATAATGTAATATCATGATATTAAAACTGTTTGAAATTATAATGATATCTGAGGTTTTGTTTAAAGAAGTGAAATATTTGCATGATTTTGGAAAGTATAATAATTATTCCAATGGTATTAACTGTGAAGTTAAAAACTGTTATGGTGTCATTTTATTTGATTGATATTAATACTGTGATGATGATTTGTTGATACTGATTTATCTTTTGCAGACAAGTATCGTTTGCATCTTCGTTTAATAATAAAGGTATGATTTTGATTTGAGATTTTGTTTTATTTGTTCTAAAAATTGTATGCAATAGTGATGTATGAAAGTTTTTGGCAGCATCGCTTTCTCTTGTCCTTCGCTTTCTCGCTTTCACTCGTCCTTCGCTCTTCACGGTTGGTTATTTCTTTTACCATGTGTTAGTAGGGTTGGCAATGGACCGGTTCGGACCGGATATTAGAAATACCATACCCGAACCAATAAGAAAACTAATAATCCCGGATCCAGAACCAGACCCTATTGGGTCCGAAAGTAAGGAACCATACCTGTACCAAATCTTATTGGATCGGATCCGGGTATTTTGACCATAAATTGATATGTCAAAATTATGTATACAAATTTAGAAACAAAGAGTTACTTTTTAAGAATCTAGATATATTTAGTAAATATATATAATCAAGTATACAAATATAGTATATGATTTTATTTATTTCTATATTTTTAATGTAATTGTATATACTTATAAGGTAATTAGTATTAAAAAATTTATTTACAATAATCAAATTTCTAAAATTTAGGATTTTTATGGTATGTTAATAATGGTAGTGAATCTAAAATATTCAAAACCTCAAAATAATTTATATCGGGTCCATATCGGTTCGGTATCTACTAATTCCAAACCCGATCCGATAACAATCGGGTCCTAATTTGAATAACCAGACCCGTACCAATACATAAAAATGCAATACCAAATCCGTTTTTATCGGTACGGATCGGACCGGGTTTCGGGTCTAACCTGTATCTTTGCCAGCCCTATGTGTTAGTTGGGATTAGAAAGCATGTTTAAAATTGTATGCAGTAGGTATCTATGTATATTTTTTTGTCAGCAGTGTTAGTTGGGATTCCAATGGCATGTTTTAAATGTTCACAAGTATTGTTGATGAATTGAGTTTAGATTGTTTTATTATATAATAATGCTTTTAACATATAATGATGTTTAATTGTTTAATAAATATTTTTTTTAAATATAGATTTTTTTTGTTATCTATAGATTGTTAATTGTTTATAGATTCTGAATTAATTCCTACACATAGTGATTGTATTAGTTATTTTCTAGAATTACACACATAGTACAGACTAGTATCCTGATTAGTTGTGAGAACTATATTATAGAAATAAATTGATGTAATGGTAACTCATAATGTTAACAAAATCTAAAATATGAAATTGTAACTATAAAAATTGAAATCTGAAAGTATAGTTAAATAAATTGAAAGCTGATAAATAAATTGAAAGTTGATAACTCATTATGTTAAAAACATCTAATTACCACTTTTCAGATAATGGGTAAGTATTCCTATTACGTTGTGCGTTCTGTCCGGGTATCTACAAGACTTGGGAGGAGTGCAAGTTACAGACGGATGGCTTTAGCAACGTTGACCTGAAGCAAGGCATATGCTTCAGCAACATCTTACAAATGGTTTCGGTCAATCTTCCCGCCTTATGTGTGATCCCAATCATCTTATGTTCTAGTCTTACATTCATGCGCCAGAATCGTCTGAACATTCTGGTCAATCTTACTAATCTGTCGCTCAATCTCAAGCACCTCTCTTTCTCCACTAGTCAGTCATCAGCCCTTAAACAATGTTGTTGTGGTGGACGACTTTATGTGGTTTGTGAAGAAGTTGGTGTTGGTTATGTTGGTTGTTGTCATTGCATTGTTAATTAAATTGTTATTTGTCCTGTGAGATTTATGTAATTAATTTATGAAATTGATGATGTAAATTATTAACCAGTTTATAATAATTTTTGATTTAAAAAGAACTCTTACGCATTGATACACTCCTAACAATTAAAATTGTTAACCAATTAAACTTACCACATGTTCTGTAGAATGCCTAGCGAGGATGAACGTCTCGTTATAGCTACTATTGTAATTGTAGTTGTGGATTGGTTAATGCAATATATTGCAACAAGACGTGAACGTGTTCCTAGAGGTCCTAGGGTTCCCTATACCTATAGTAGGGATTCATCGCGTGGGGAAACTTTAGCTCGGTTCTACACCGATAACGACAACGATTGCCATGACCAATTGAGGATGAGGCGTTTTGCATTCCATCGGTTAAAGACTATGGGTTTAACCGACTCTCGGTACGTGTCGATTGAAAAATAAGTTGCAATGTTCTTGCTTATAGTAGGCCAAGAAAATCAGTGTAAAATAACACGTCACGAGTTTAGGCGTTCTAGACACAAACTGTGAGCCATTACTTCCACTTGGTCTTAAATGCTTGTCTACAGTTGTACAGGCAAGTGGTTGTCAATGCTATTGCTGAGAACTCACCCCTCAATGACGGTCCTGGGGTGTCTTTTGGCATCAGTATTTCAAGGTACGAAAACTCTTTCGTATTTTATCATCTTAGGCTAATGAAAGGATTACTGACCAAGTAAATTGTTAATTAAGACACTGTAGGCGCAATCGATGGTACCCACTTCCCCATCTTAGTGCCCCTCGATGATCAACCAAGGTATCATAATCGGAAAGGAGTGATATCTCAAAATGTTCTAGTTGGATGTACGTTCAACATGAGATTCACTTACGTTCTAGCTGGGTGGGAAGGGTCGGCACATGATGGGCGGTTGTTGAGATGTGCGGTTACTCGTCAAGGAAGGAGATTAACCTTGCCCCCTGGTAATACATTGTTCACATAATATATTCTTCATAAACTTTGTTCCCCTCTCATATGGCTCGCACCTTATTCTTAGGTAAGTATTACCTTGCGGATGCTGGCTTTGCATTAAGTCCTGGCTTCCTCACACCTTATCGTGGGGTCTGATATCATCTCAAAGAACAAGGACATCAGGCTGTTGAAACTGATGAAGAGTTGTATAATTGTCGGCATTCTAGGCTACGTAATATTGTGGAGAGGATCATAGGGGTGTTGAAGAAACGATTCGCTTATCTGAGAAAAACACCATTCCATGATGTGAAAACACACACAAAGATAATATTGGGGTGTTGTGCAATTCACAACTTTTTCAAAGATATCGATCCAGCTGATGTAGTGGAGCCTGATTTGGAGGAACCAGAAGAACCCATTCCCCCCGAGGCAGATAATGTGCAAGGCGGTGGAATACTCATAGCTGCATCACGGTCTTGGAGTAAGTGGCGTGATGACTTGAAAAAGGAAATGTGGTCTAATTATGTGAATTACAATGAGTTGGAATAGTGTTGAGGGTTTTTAGATGGGTTCTTGAGTGAGTTTGGTAGTGTTGTACTTGAGTATTTTATTAGTTGTTTGGAATAATTTGTTTGGGTTGTAATAAGTTGGAATAATTTGTGTTTTAGACTATTTGATAGTGTTATGAACGAGGTTATGTTTGGATGTTAAGAATAATTTGATTTGGACTATTTGATAAGTTGTTTGGAATAATACGCTTGCGTATGGTTCATATCTGTGTATAACTGTGAGTGTGGGATAATTAGGTACAACTATGTCGAGAGGACAGTTTACGAAGCCTAGAAAGACCAAGAAGGGCAATGGTAACGATTCACCGGACCCTTAATTCCCATCTGACAAGCCAGTTAAGTGCCACATAAGGTGGACATAAAAAATGGAAGAGGTGATGTTGAACACTTTGTATGAAGAAGTGTTGAGAAAAGGTAAGGGAGCTGACAAAGGTTTAAGAACCGAATCATTGAAAGCAGCTGCAGATGGTGTAAATTTAGCTTTTCATATGAATGTTAGTTCTGGACATGTACAGACTCACCTTAAGACACTTAGGAAGGACTACCAGATTGTAAAGGAACTTCTGGATTTGTCTGGTTTATTATATATTTACCTTTGACACTGAAAATAAGACTGTTATTGCTGCCGATGAGGATGTTTGGGAACGTTACTTTCTGGTAAGGCACATTTTTTTGATGAGTTTGGTAATTATGGGGTCGTAAGGAAGGTTGAATGTAAATTGATTTACGTAAGGATGCTTTACAGGCTCATCCTGAATCACGTAATGCTCGTGGCAAACATTTTCCACTTTGAACAATTGAGCCTCATCATCGGTAACGACATTGCGACTGGTGAAGGAGCATGCGCAGGTGATGAAGTTGATGATGAATAAGTTGAGGGGTCACCTGCAATCGGAGGTAAGATACAACCTTTGTGTTTATTAAATTCTTTGTGTTCAATAATCAAGGGCTCATTCGTACACTGAATGTATACAATCGTAGATGAATTGGGGGCTGATTCGTACTTTTATATGGATGATGGTGCTAGTGTTGGAACTTACGAAACAAGTGCAACAACTGCAACAAATAATAAGAGCTCAAGCAACTACAATGATTTTGCCCCTCGCATGCACTCAATTCCACCCCCAGTGCAACCTGTTCAGTCCAAGCGCAAGAATTCGCGTTTGGGACCACAAGAACAACCAAGCAACTCTGAGTATGCAAAGAGCATCGTGGATGCTGTTAAGACCTTGGCAGTGACATTTGTTGGTCCGAATATCGATGAACTGTGTGATGCACTCAAGGTTGTAAGCAATGGGGACAGAGTCTTGTATCCGAAGGGTCTCGACTTTCTAGGTGTTGAAGACAAGCAAACGAAGATATTTCTTGGGATGGACGCTGATCTGAGGGCTGATTGGTTGGTTGATAAGCTTAACTATGTTAAGCCTTTCAATGGGGATGAGTGTGCAGGGGAGTAGTTATTTTCATTTGTCTTGATGTGGTTAACATGTTGGGTTGTTTTCATGGAACATAACATGTGTTGTTTTAGTTAACTGGTTAACTTTATATCAGCTTTGATTATGTTTGAAGCTTAACTTGTCACGGTGCAGTATTGCCGACTTTTTATTATTTGTCTATGGTTTAACTTGGGATATCTGAATGGCTTCATTTGGTTTAATAATTTTCTATCATAAATGGTTTAGTTGTTATTTTTTTTGTCATACTTTTGTTTGTGTTGTCGAATTATGTCCTATTCAAAATATATCTTGTGTAATGTTAATTAACTGTGATGAATTAGTTCAGTCAGTGGGAATGGTGCGAATTATTCACACCCCAAAGAATGCCCATTTAGGACGTCGTTTGTTCGTCTGGACTCCAGATATGGACCACACGATGTGCACTGCTATGCTAGCAGACGATACACCAGGTCCACTTATGGTTCGTCTTAGGTCAGGAATGGTAAAGGCTTATAATGTTTTAAATCAGTACAGTAGGCTGGATTTGTGTGCTGATAACATCTGGGCTCGTTTGCGCAATTTGAAACGTTTGGCTAAACTGATCGCTGAGCTGTGTGAGGAGCATCCAGGATTTCATTGGAACAATGAAAGAAGTATGGTGATTCCAACGGACGATGACTGGATTGCCCTTGAGGAAGATATACCCGAGTGTTACACACACATTAGAAACATGTATGTTCCAGCGTACCCCGTGTACTTGGAACTGTCAACAAAGTATCGTTTGTAGGCAAAAAGTGTTTGTGTGAGGTTTAAAAGTGTTTTATAAAAAACTGTATGTAGGTGGTACCTGTCTTCATTTGACTCCTATGAGTAGGTGGTACTTGTCTTCATCTGACTCCTATGACACATTGGTGTTGTGGATTTATTGGTTTTTGCCCGTAAATGTTTTGGTAATATTCTAATTTATTATCTTTGGATTGTCAATGTATCATTGCATTAGAATGTTATCCGACACTATGTTAGGACTAGAATCAAACTCAGATAATGGTGTGGTGGACTCTTAAGGAAGACGAGAACTTGTGTTTTGCGTGGGTATCGATACACACTTGTCCTCCGGTTAATAATGCCGATACAAGTTATTGGGCACATATTTCGGATTGTTTTCGCGAGATGAAAGGAGTTGTTGAAAGAAAGGAACAAGGCCACTTAGCTAGTCAGTTTCAAGACATTTGGGAGTGCACAGAACTTTTGGTTAGTTTAATAGACTTCATCCGTTTAAAGCGAATTATTATCATTGTCGAAGATGAAAGGATCCGAGAAGCGTGCAAGTTATACAAAATTAACCAATACGGGCGGTTTGAATTCCTCTCTTGTTTGCCAATAATCGAACCATTCATGCATTGTGACAACCTTGGGTGCGATGGTTTGATGAAAATGCACAAGGGAATGGGGAACAATGACAAACAGTGGGTATGCTTTGCAAAATGCGAACTATAAACAAAAGCACTACTAATAGCTAGCTTTCAATCGGCGAGGCCCCATTGTGCACCCCGTCATCGAGTCCAGTCTCCTAGGGGTGGTAGCAACAAATGCACACCCTAACCGAACGAAAAAATGAGGGGGCAAGAAACTTACTTCACGAGTACCGCTCAGGAGCCTCGCCCGAGACTCCTTCACTGCCCATGCGGGGGGGTTGTTGTTAATCAAACATGCTCAGGAATTATATTTTTATATCCATTCCATGTAACACCACCATCCGGAGGAAACCTTGAGATGATTTGTGCGAAATGTCTTCAAAACCCTTGTCATGGTGATTGCGCAAATTATTGGAAGCACATTTCTTTACCACCTGATGATGTCACCTATTGTTTGCACTGCTTAGGCAACTCATGTATGTGGGATTGTGCCAATTATTGTGATTGTTGTAGTCGTGACTAGTCATTTATGTTATGTGTAAGACATATTTTAATCTATGTATAAGACACAACTAAATGGTATTGTAATTTCTATTTCTTTCACAGAATTGTTAAAAGTATGAACAACGACAATCCCCCACATTGGTCAACCTATATGGAAATCAATTTGTGCACCATATTGCTATCCGATTGAACAGGTAGAATTCGTTGACCCGATGGCCGATTTGTAACCAATGAACTCATTGAGGTTGCGAAAACTATACGAACCAGAATGACAACTTTTAATGTCATTAAATTTGATGTTAAGGCCCGTATAAATACAATAAAAAAAATGACAATGGACATAAATACTTTGTGCAATCTTCCGGGGTTTGAGTCGTGTCTAATGTCCTACAAAATTAGTGCCACCGATTTCAGTTGGGCTTTATTACCTCCAAGACTCTGTGTTTGTGAGTCAAAGTATAAGGACTAAAACTTCTTTGTCTATCCAGTGACCAAACACAGTCAAAGAGAGTTTTATGGTTTAATTTTGGAATTTTTGTCTTGATGTGTATCATGTAATGGTCGTAAAGTGCTTTGTATTCATTATCTTTCAAACAAATCTTTATGTTTTAATTTTACAACTTTTATCTTGATATGTATCATGTAATGGTCGTAAAGTGGTTTGTATTCATTATCTTGTGTATGGAACATATTGTATAACTTACGCCGTTGCGGATTAACATTGTCGAGCCATAAATTTGGGCTTATATTTTGTATGGAACATTGCTAGTCTAATTGGAAAAAATTGTTGCTTTTGATTTTAAAATTGTGTACATATACATCTAATAAATTTGTACTGCAATATGTGTTACAGAGAACAATGACACACAAACTCAAGCCAATTGAACCTGATAATCCCTTTTGTATCAAACAGCGTAGCAGGGGCCATGTGACCAATTGATGTGTGATGGTAAGCAAAATCTTGGGCTTATATAAATGTATGGACTTATATAAAATGGTGGGCTTTGGGCTGTTAGTTGGGCCTCACAGTAATGGGTTGATATATGGCCAGAACTATTTGATATACATGTGCAAAAAACTGTTTGATATATGCTACATGGCCAGAACTGTTTGATATACATGGGTTGATATATGGCCAGAATTGTTTGATATATATGCAGAAAACTCTTGTGGCCAGTTGTAAACCATTACTGGTACACATGTGCAGAAAACTCTTGTGGCCAGAACTGTTTGATATATATGGCCAGAACTGTTTGATATATGAATAAAACTATTCATTTATGTTGCAGAAAATTCCTGCTGCTTACAAGTCTTTGTTCACTGAATGCAAACCCCTCTTGTTTCGCCTACCCGATAAGCAATCTTTCAGGGTTGATGTTAGTGATGATGGCAGTGGTTCTCTTTACTTTCGCTACAACGACTGGAAACGTTTTCTTGATGGCGTGAAACTGAAGGTTGGAGACTACATTTCATTCGAATGCCGCAGCCTTTGTCGCACCCACAGAATGGGGAAAATTGGAATTCAGATTGTGCACAAAGATAACAACCGGCCTGACAAGCTCTGGAATCGACAGGTACCGGCTACTAGGACTTGGCCTAGTGGGTTTCACAGAGAGGAATCAGGTCCAACAAGAGATCAGACTGAACCAGAGGAAGGTTGTGCTACCCTAGCTTCACCTTATGTTGTGCGTTAGTTTGGCTAAGCAGGATCTAGACTTATTATGGGTGTTAGTTATGAAACTTGTTTATGTTAACTTAACTTATGCAAACCTATAACTGTGGACATAATAATTATCTATCTATGTATATAATTATCTATCTATTATGTGTGTTATTATATTTGGTCACATAATTTTTGTGTTAAATTTGGTTGATGGTCACTTCCAAAACAGTGGCGGCCCCTGAGGGCATGCCCAAAAAGCTCTGATTGGGGCCAACCTAACAATTTTTCTTATGTGTTAAGAAGTAGGGGTGTTAAACGAGCCGAACGAGCTAAACTTTGGTATGTTCAAGCTCGGTACGTTTAAAAACGAGCCGAACTTGAGTTGAACCAAAATTTTATACGCTATATCAAGCTCGACTTGTACAAATACGGTGATATGCAGTCATTGTGCAAATGTTCATAGAAAAAATATGTTTTGTTAAAATAAAAATAGAAAAAAAATGCAACAATTTGGTGGATTATGTTTTTTGGATCATGGTCTTGTACATAGCCCAAATAAGTCCAAACTTGTTTTTTGGATCCAGCCCAGTGGACCTTCAACTTTGCTACTTAACCCTACTAGGTTTTGCCAAAATCGAAAGTTTTATCAAAACCAATGTAACCGACAAATATGAGTTACCAGGTTTGCCAAAGTGTTTTCAAATGCGTTCTAACCGTCAATTGCGGTTTGTCTGCTTTTTGCAAAATTGTTATCAAACGATGGCAAAGTAATTTTAATGGATAAACCATTTCCCAGGAACCAGCAAATCTGACATTTGCCGCACGTTTGCCCGGTTTGCCACAAAACCTACCAAAGCGAGAATTCATTATCAAACACAGCCTGAGAGTTCCTAATATAAGTCTTACTCATCACAAACGACGACCTTGTAGTGATATGAAGCCTTTTGTTGCCAAGAGTGAAGTAAGAAGATCCATAAATGACCAAATTTCTATTTCTCTGAAGAATAAGGGCATAGGACCCCAACTCTCGACTAGTCTGAGTGGACCAATAATATGATAAACTATCCCGACCTCCATAAACTGCGAGATTTCCATTATCTTGCATCATGGCATTGCAATTAATTCTGAGAGTGTGATTAGATTTAAATTCCCAAATTCCCGTCTTCCTTTAAGTCTCGAGTATCTGACTTTAAAAGACTATTTGTTGTATCTTAGACATCAGGATCTCGCACATTCCACTCTAGCATTTTATCTCTCCTGTATCTTTGTTTAGAGTAGCGTTTATCTATGGAGTGAGACCTGTTTCTCCGTCTATTTGGCTGAAGACGTTAAATTTAGCGCTCCTGGGAGGCAGCCCTGTGTATCTTCTAAGCCCGATCATGCTTTATTGTTTCTCTTTTTATTGTCGGGTTTAGTTGCATTTTGGTTGTTAAACCGCTTATTCTACCATCTATGCCCAGTTCTGTTTGGGGGTGGGCACGGCCGGCCCACCCACTCTCTATTTGTCGTTTAGCTGGTTGATAATTATTGCGGTTACAAAATGCATTGTTTTAAGATAGAATTTCCCATTATGTAGAGTCAGTCTTTTATTTCAGCATATTTTATTTCAGTTGTGTCGTAGTATGGAATTCCTTGTATTCTTTATGTATGTAGAGATAATTTTGTTTGACAGGAATTTATAAAGCGGTTTGAATTTTTAGTACATTCATGGTAATATCATTCTTTATCTCTCTCCTATGCTTAGTATGAGCCTTGAGGACAAGGCAATCTTTTTGTTTGGGGGTGGGGAAGTATTACAATCCTTTTTGCAAATGATTTTCAAACTTCTTTATCCATACTTGTGTAAAAATTTAAAATTTTTGAAAAATCAACAAAAATCTTTGTTACAAAGACTTTTCCAAAAATAGGATAAGTACACCTTCAATGATGAATATAATGGTTGAATTCTCTCCTTTTCATGTTTAAGGAGATTTATTGCTTCACCAAGTAGTTGAGTCGTATACTACATTTGTATGAGCATAAACATGGCATTCATCTGCATTTATTACAGATTACAAGTGCAAATACAACTACACCTTGAGAAACTTGAGGAATAAGTGTGGAGACTTAACCTAGTGAGCTTTTGAGCCTCGTTCTTTTCTTGGAGAGATATTACATCAATCTGGAGTCAAAAGACTCAACCTCTCAGTTTTGTTTGTTTTTAGTCTCATATTCATTTTTATACTTAGCCTTGAGATGACATCAAGTGGGTGTAATATAAACTTGAGTCTTGTAGCTTATTCAAGATGTGATCACCATATCAGTACTTAGAGATGATACAAAGACATTTAGATAAACCCTGTTTACCTTAGCCTACCCTATTGATACATTATCCCTTAGGTTGACCATTTTGAGCCTTTCTTGTTACTTAGCCTTTCCCTTGAGCCCATTATCCTTACCCAACTCTATTGTAGGAGTAAATACCCTTAGAATATTTAGGTCCTTTTACCCATTGTTTTTGGAACATGAGGATGATTGTTTATGTGGTTACAAGAAGAAAGGAGAAATACAAAGAAATCTCCAAACTAGTGAGATAAACCAAATATTGAAAACCAAAAAGTTTGAAGAAATTCCAGAAAAAACCAGAATCTTCCAAAACTATATCAAATCCAAAAGAAAAGAAGATTCCAAAATATTGGCCAGAGCTTTATTGAAATTTTCCCAAAGAAGATGAGAAACACTTCTTCTCAAAAGAAAAATTCCAAAAATTTCTCCATGTGTTGTTATTACAAATCATAAGTATTGAAGGCCCGAATGTTCCAAAAATATTTCACAAAAGCCTTTTTCATTTCTAGCCCTGTCCTAAGCCAAGTTACAACCTATTATTATCTTTTGCAGATCTAAGCTGATATGGTAGGATGTGGCGAGTAAGTGAGAAGGTGCTAATGTGAAAAACCTGACATCTCAAGAAAGGCTAATTTTTCCATTCTTTGAGACTAAGTTCATTCCATTATACCAGTCCGTTCTTATTGATATATGTGAGATGATTGTCCATCTTCCTTCCTCACATAGAGGTAAAATGATAAACACCATCTCTGAGCGACTTTTATTTCTGAGTGTATGACTGTGAGGCAGAAGTCAAAACGACCTTTCCAAAGGTGACTTAGGACCCGTGGTAGCATGGGTACATGACTGTCTTCAATGCATCTGAAACCGTTATGCTTGGTTTATATTTCATATCTTATTCATGCATTTGTAGTATGCTATCTCATATGAACGGTTTTGCAATACTTATCCTTATCCTTGATATAATCATTTCTGAGATAAATGATAGAAATTCCTTTTCTTTGGATTAGTCATTATAGTAAGTTTGTGGGTATTTTCTTTGGAAAACCCTGAGGAGATTTTAACTCCCCCACCTGGGAAATCCTTGTGGTTAAAAGCCTTGATACATAGGTGTAAGAACCCGTACACTTTTTAGGGGCATTCTGGTAATCTTACTTTTGAGCTTAGGGTCATGATCGATAAATTTAGATTAAATAGGAAATGATAAAAATAACAACAAATAAACTACAAAAATTTAAAGCACCTTTAGAAAAGTTTGCAAACTCGGCGTAAGTATAGAAGTGTATTTCGGAAATAGTAAGAATCACCTTATTATCATTAACACGTGAACTCATTAAATTTAATTAGGATCGAGTGTGCGTAAAATGGGCTCAAATAGACTTGCACAGATGGTATAGAAGAATTTGCAATGGGGGGTAATTTAACTAGGTTACTCCTACTAACACCCAATTAGTTCTATCTTATTAGATAAGATTGAATTAGAAGATTACACCTCATACTAGGCATGGCCAGCAGCTGTCCCTAATCCCTGTATAGTGTGTGTGAAACCAACTGAGAAACCAGTTAAGGTTTGAAGAAAAAGAAAAGGGAGTTGGTCGTTTTAACAAGCTAGTTCTTCTCTATTTAGTTTTTGTTTTTCAAACAAACATCTGCTTCTCTATAAAGAGATCTAAGTTAAATGATGGGAAGCTTATAAATTGGATATGAGTTGGCTTAGAGAAAAGAAGAGCAACTAAAGGAAGGGGAACCAAGAGTGAAGGAAATCAGACATCTGCCACCTAGATTAACCTTAAACAAACTAATCTACAGGTTGACTTTGGAAGTAAGAGAACAAGTAGAAATTGAAAGATTCAGTTGTAACTGTAAGGTATGTGTTCTTCCATTAGTTTTAGTTAAAACAAGCTCACACACTTAGATTATACACTAATTAGATGTTGACTAGAACATAGACTAGCAAGCCCTTTAAATAGCGTGGGCAGTTTCATGTTTAACACTAGAAGAGAAGAATATCGACAAACAATAGAAGAAATCGGCCAGCTACTTATAATGGACTGTCCTTGGTACGTTTAAGTAGTTTTCATGCTTTTAGATTGGACTTTGAACACCAATGAATTGAATACATATCGCTGAATTTCGAATCTCCAAACTGGCTGTAACTTTGGGGTTTATAAATGTAACATTAGGTGATACAAAGGATAGCAAAATGTCGATATTTTGATCCATTCCATTTCTAAGTATTAGTTCTATAAAACTTTACTGCGGATACGGTTATTAATAAGGTATGGATGCATATCGGTTATTACATCAAAACCCATTAGAAACACGAGACGCGCACAAATAGAAAAGAAAAAATATAATAATTTTCTCTATAGATTGTAATTATATTTCGCTTCCGTTTATAGGTTTTGGACATAGTAGTAAGCTTGAGATTAGAGGTGACGCGGGAGCGAGCCGAGGTAGGGACTTACATTTTCTTTATATTATCCTCTCATGGTTCATATTCTTAATAAATATTGTTACAGTACAATTCATATAGTGATGATAAAAATGCATGCATGGTTTTGTTTGGTATATATAGATTACTCGTGGTTTATCGATTATAGTTTTTATAAAGTGATTAGTTACAGATATCATGTTTTTATAGTGGAGGTATTAAAACAATATATATATATTGAAATGGTTTTATAAACGGAAAAACAATCGAAGTTTTTATTGCATCTCTTTTCCAGGATGGGAAAAGGGAGATGGATTTTTATGTGGGATGTGAGATCCCAGTTGTATGTTGGTATGGTGTGAGGTTCCTGAATTGGGAATGATCTGGGTGCTTACACGAACATATTATTACAGATCGGATTATGATCCCTTCGGCTAGTGCCCGTGTCTGGTAGCCGTGAATAGGGGATAGTTCCTTCGGCTAGTGCCCGTGTCTGGTAGCCGTGAATAGGGAACTGGTTTAATGGTTGATAAATTCAGGGACTCGTCACACATGCCAGATTAAATTAATTATTATTAAAAGACACCCTATATATTATATATATTGTATCACGAGGCGGTCTGGCAAGGGACCTGTGAATTCCTACAAGAAGGAATTGTTGTTATATTCTGGAGACGACAGTTTTTTCTAGGATTACATATGCTTTGTTCACCTTTAGACGGTGAATGGGCACTTTCTAGAGACGAACACTGTTAGATGTTTCCGGGAATTCCTCTTTTACCTTCCTGGATTACCATGCTTTTAGTGGTACGTTGTTGGTGCTTAGTGTGTCGTGGGGATACATGTTACCTCGAGGAGGTTTAGACGCGAGGGGTGAGAGTTAGTCCACTCCTGGACGTGTGTCAGGATCCTGTGCAGTCTGCAGTCGTCGAACGGTTGACCACCGTAAGTTAGGGACTCCTCGTATCAGGAGGCGTGGTCAGAGGGCCCACCTGAGCCCTAAAAGAGGGTTAGTGTCTTCGGACACAAAAACGGTAATCACTACCCGACCGGATAATCAGGAAAAAACGGTGCAGGTTCACACTGGAAAGTACTGAACCAAGATGATTTGCCTGGGGCTGGGGCTGAGTTCCAGTCGTATTCTCACCACTCTAATAGGATGCAGCTACCCGCCATATTGTATGAATGTTTGAATACTAATTATTTATAGTAGAAAATATTTTACATAATATTTATTATCTTTACGGTTCTTATTTAAACTTGCATATTTAAACTGTTAGCATGATTTATCGTTATGGTTGGATAATATTTTGGGAATGTGGGTTTCTACTGAGCAAGTGGATTATGCTCACCCTACCATTACCCTTTTCAGCTGAGCCTGTTGTTGAGGAGCCTGTTGTTGCAGCAGACGATGACAGAGATGATCACTACATTTGTCTGATGTGAGTTAGAGTGTAGTCCAGAGTTGTAACTTTTTGACAGGTCTGTTTATATGTATATACGTAGATATGACACTCGAAAACAGTCTTATATATGTATTATCAGAATCTTGGGATGTATAAAATATAGTTTTCTATATAAATATACGAAGTGTGTTTTTACGGATTTATGACAAATGCGAGTTAATAAAATGACTGATTCAACACCAGACTTTCACGGATTTTGTTATGATTAATAGAGTAGAAATGACGAATTGCCCATGGTGTTGATGATAATGCCTCGAGATTCGATTCAAGTCTTATTGGGATATGGGTCAAACTTTGGGGTGTTACAATAGGTTAATGCAATCACCTTAGTTTTACTTCTCTTTTGAGTCCTTAATTCTTTCTTCTCATCTTTGCTTGAGGACAAGCAAAGTGATGTTTGGGGGTATTTGATCAGTTTTCAAAAGTGTATATTTATCCCCCGAATAACACCTTGTTTGTATAACATTTAGCTTATATTATTGTATTATATCTATTGATTAGTGTTTTCTTGTCTTCTGTGTAGGTTTCATGAGTCGAAATGCGAATATTATGTAAAAGCCCGCGAAAAGTCAAGAAAAGCATGCAAAAATGTGTTATTTGCACAAGAGGAGGAGAATTTGATATTTGCACCCACAGATCTGCTGAGGGCACCCCACGATCAGTTCAGTTGACTTGACTTTATGTCAAAGTGGGGCGGTCCAAATCTCAGGCCAAACCAGGTCCTATTGGGGCCCACAAGTCAGAATTTCTATTTAGGGTTTTATTTAAAGTCTAAACTTAAAAAAGCTCTACAAGGAGATCCAGAAGTCTGATTTGGGCCCATGAGCTATCAAACTGAAGGTCTTGGTCCAAGCTACAACTTAAGGCCAAGAGAATTAGGTTTTTCTAAAAATTTAATGCCTCTAGAAGACCAACAACAGCAGCCACGAATTTGACCTAATTTGGAAGTCTTTGCATGCAAGTATTCTACTTTGTATTTTCTATATTAGCGAAGTAGTAGTTAAGGTTTAGGTAGCTTTTAGACTCCCATCTTTTAGATCTAGAGTTTTTCATAGAGAGAGAAAAGAGAATATTTGTGAGAAAAAGTTCATCTTCTTCTTCTTTGTATCAAGCTCTATTCATATCAATCAAATCAAATCATTTTACTTTATGATGTTTTGATATTAATCATTTTACTTTATGATGTTTTGTTATTTATTTATTTATTCCATGGTGTCATCATCAATGATGAGTAGCTAAATCTCCTTAGGGGGATGGTTGAAGCACTCTAGATGATGCAAAAGCACCATGTTTGTTCTCATTGTTCATTGTGATTCAAAGTTCTTAATGCTTATTTACTTCTAATTCGCGATATGAGGTAAGTATGATTATTTGCATGCTATTGTTATCCATGTTATTAAAATACTATTGTTAGGGTTTAGGGAGACCTAGCTTTAATGGTTTTATTTATATTGATTAAGGATGTGTAGTGAAATAGCTGAGAGGTGATTATTACATATCCAAAGTTGATATCTTTTATTGGAACCCTTTTGTGATTAAGTCAAATAACTGAGAGGTGATGATTTAGTTATAAATAATATGTTGAGTTAATTAAATTGAATAGCTGAGAGGTGACATTTTGATTAACAAGACATATTCAATAGCATGCATAAGAGAATTCCGTTTTAATTGAGTGGAATAGCTGAGAGGTGACTACTTGATTATTATTGGTATTAATGATTAGTTGGAATAACCGAGAGGTGACTAATTAATTATTATAGATTGAACATGAAGGAACAACATGTTATGTTTGCATGATTTAGTTTGTGGATACCAATTCTTCTCCCTTTGTCATCATATATCTTCTTTACATCTCTTCCATATTCTTAAGTTATGGTTTACTTATTATGATTGCCTGTAGGAAGTTAGAATCAGTCTCAAATCTTGTTTATTGATTCCCTTGGTGTTTCTTAACCATTATTTTCTATTGTGTTTGAGCCAAGATCTCCCCCTCTGAGGTGGGTACGACCCTTGCTTGTTACTTGTCTACTTTGATATCCAATTTATACAGGCACAAGAAGGAAATTCAATATAAATCTATCTTTTGATTGTGAGGTACACAAATATCTTACATCACCTATTAGGAAATGGGACATTTTTAATTGGTATCTAGAGTATGGGACACCTTCCCGTCAGTTGACTGTTATGACTAATAGTTGACTCAAGTCAACGAACTCATATTTAATAAATACCCATAATACCCTGCACATGTGTCCTATTTTCGAATTTTATTTAACACATGGTGTCTTCTTCTTTAATAATTAAAATCCTGAAAGGTTTGTAAATGATGATATAACAACACGTGTCAATTTATCAACTGTAAGATGGAATCAAGTGATAATATAATGACACGTGTAATGGTTTTGTTATTAAAATTCAATCTCGTGCTAAAAATATGGAGGGGTAATCTTGTTATTTAAAAAAATTAACAAACAAACAACAGTCAATGTAGTCAACTCACGGAAGGTGCTCCAAACTCTAAATACCAATTAAAAACGGCTCATTCTCTAAATAGACATTATTTAGGCGTCACAAAGTCTAAAACCCCCTCCTTATTTTTGTTGTTGTTAATCATACAAAATTTAGAAAAGATATTGAATGAACTTTGCATGAAGGGGACATAAGATCCTACCTATCTAGGTGTTAGAACTTGATTGTTTTAAAATTACAACAACTGAATACTGAACAATGTATAAAGGGATCCCATCTATAAATATATTAATAGTAAATTAAATATATTGCTTGTAAGCTTTTCAAGTAGTTTGGGATCTCAAGGCACAACCAGTGCAGTGGTGAAGACCGGATCCCCTATGTACCTGGGTGTTCAGACTTCAGACAATATCTCAAATATTGAGATTAATTTTTTTGTTTGTAGTTGTTATTTATTTTTATTGTTTTGGAGTTGTTATTTTGTTAATCATACAAAATTTAGATAAGACATTGAATGGACTTTGCATGAAGGGGACACAAGATCGCCCTACATATCTAGGTGCTCAGACTTGATTGTTTTAAAATTACAACAAATGAAATACTGAAAAATGTATGAATATATTAACTGTGTTGCAACCTAGATATATAACAGATCTCCATGGCTCCATCATACCTACTGATTTCAAACCCGTATAACAGAAGTATAGAATGCCACAAGATGCAAGGGTTAAGTACGTCTAGGCACTTGTTTGCTTATTTGAATGTTAAAGTCAATTCCCGGTCCTTGCTTTGTTTTCTCATATTTGTAACTTTTGTTGCATGGACATTGGTAGTTGTGAAGTTTATCTTGGGTAGAAAGTGTTGGATTAATTTGTTGAATCTCAAAATATAGCATTCCTGTTTTTTTTAGTTAAAGTAATTTGTATTAAAATGAAAAGATAAAAATCAACGAGTTGGGCATTAATACAGTAAAACCCCTCTATAGGAATACTCTATATAGGAATAACCTCTACATAGTCATAAAAAATTCCGGTCCCAACTTGGGACCAATTATAAATAGGAATAATATTCATATTGTTATAAGTTATAAATTTTTTAGGTCCCATCTAGAAGAAAATTGCCTCTACATAGTTATAATTAAGTATATATTAACAAAAAATATATTACATATTGAGAAAAATATAAAAGAAAATATAAAATTTGAGACATTTAATATGTTTCTTTATTTTCTAACACTTCCCATCACTAAGTTAGTATATGTGCATTATATCTTGAAGCTATATTATTGTTTTGAAACTATACCATTATTGAAATTATACAATAATTTTCTTAAGTAAAACTCTATTAAGTTATAACCTCTCTATAGTAATAATTTATTTTAGTCCCAAGAGTATGACTATAGAGAGGTTTTACTGTATATCCCAGGTCAAAAAAGACAACAAAACCTGTAGTACACTGAGGGCCCGTTTGGCAACTCATATTTTTTTAGAAGGAATTTCCTTATAAGTTGCTGTCTGGAATAAGAAAGTAGAAAAGAGAAAGCTTAAAACAAAAACTTACCATAAAATATCTTTCTTAACTTTTTAAAAATTACTTCTTAATTTAATTTGTGTAATCACCGAACAAGCTTCCTGCTTTCCTACTTTTGGAAAGCTATGGAATGCATTTTCACCTCTTCGCCGAACGGGCCCTCAGGGTTCTCCCTAGGCAAGTGAAAATGTCTCCACCAAAATCTCTCTTATTTACTCGCTAGCGTTCCAAGTTAAGATTTTAATTGACATCATTAACTATGGTTCTCCCATTAACTGATGAGGGAAGTTGTTACGGACATAAACCCAAAGATTATTGTCTACTGAGAATAAATGGGAAATAGTTTGTTAGGTGTTTGAAAAAAGTTCTCAAAAGACTTGCAACTATGAAATCTTTAGCACTATCAGGACAAGTCCCAGGTATTCTTACGTAGTCGTGTTCCCCTATTTTAGTTGAAGAATGTAGATAGGATTTTCAGTTTGAAATATATAATTTTGTCTAGTAGTCCATACTCGTACTACAATGCAAGCATTAAACTTTGTTCTTCGTCCTCACATTTTTGATGATACAACATGGTCACATCAAGTGACTTGATTGATTTTCATTATTTTTTCAGTAAAATGATTTACCCGGGTGTATGCAAAATTTAAAGTTGAAGGATGCTGCATATAAAGGTAAATTCCCTATTTGTTGTTCAGTTTTTCGTTATAAGCTTTGCATGCCGCCATTATTCATAAGCATACAGGTTGTTGTATATTGGCTCGCAATAGTTGGGTGCACAGTATCATACCTTATAAGAGGTGTGATCCATATGATCAGTTCCTATATTGGTTAAGGAAACCATATATCTGCAGGAGTTCTATTTGGACTCAGTTTCCTATTTATCTCGGTTTTGAACAAGTAATCCTATATGGATTTGGTTTCTATCCATGGACTATAAATACCCAAGTAACTTGGTATTTGTAGGAGAAGACAAGAGAGTAGAAAATAATAGAAACATAGAGATAGAAAGAGTAATTGAGAGAGAGAACTTTGGGAGCCAAGGGTGTATTGGGTTTAAGGTGAGAGATTAAGATCTTGAGAAAGATACTAGGGAGATTATTGTAATCGGTGTTTCTTTTCTTACAGTGAAATCTTCTCATTGTTTCCCGTGGATGTAGGTATTACCGAACCACGTATATTTTGGTGTATTGTTCTTTATTGTTTTATTCTTCTTATACTATTGTTTATTGTTTGGTAATCTTTGACTTCATTGATCAAACGGATCATGTATTGCAAAGGAGGTGTTCTCACGAATATCTAGGTTGCGGGTTGTTGAAGTTGTTGGGATTTAATTAATCACTGCATATAGTTCAACAAGTGGTATCAAAGGCTTAGGTTGGATTTAAGGTTTTGTCAAAGATGACGGAGACTACAGGTGTTCCTGTAAATATTGACGGTAAGAAACCATCGGTTACTACTCTTGGCGGAGGTGTAAAAGTTGAGATTAACCGTTTGACGGTAGAGATAACTGTACACTATGGCAAAGGAAGATGAGAAACGTTTTGATCCAACAAGATCTTCATGTGGTTCTTGATGGGAAAGACAAGAAGCAAAAGGACATGTCAGATGACGAATGAAACAAAGCAGATCTCAAAGCCATGAGTTCTATCGAACTACATATGTCGGACGAGGTGATGTTTAATGTGATGGAGGAAACTAGCGCCAAAGGAACATGAGAAAAGCTCGAGAAGTTGTATATGGGTAAGTCTTTATCCAATAAACTTTTCTTGAAACATGAACTCTTAAATCTTTGGATGGAAGAAGGTGGTGATCTTATGGAACATCTAAACGTGTTCAATAAGTGTATCACAAATTTGCTACGGGTGGATATGAAATATGACGATGAAGATAAATCTCTGTACCTGCTCAGATCTTTGCCTCCATCTTTCAAGCACTTCAGGACCACATTGATGTTCGGCAAGGATACTTTAAAGTATTATAAAGTTGTTCAAGACATAATCTCTCATGTGAAAATGAATAAGAACACAGGTGAAAACTCTCAAGCAAAAGGACTATATGTCAAGAATTCTAATGAGAGGGGCCGAACAAATAAGAAAAGTAGCAAATCAAAAGGCAGTGGCAGATCTAAATCTAGGGATAAAGAAGGTTGCTTTGAATGTGGTGCGACAAACCACTGGAAACAAGATTGTAAGAAATATAAGGAAAAGAAGAGAAGGCTGAAAATTTAAATTCAGAGAGCGTTGTTACAGATGATAGCGACGGAGAAATTTTGGCGACTTTTTCAGGTAATGATATTTCTTCGCCTTGGATTTTATATTGTGGTGCTTCTTATCATATGTGTTCAAATGAAGACTGGTTTGACCTGTTTGAGAAAAGAAAAGACGACGTAGTTTTTATGGGGAATAATTCCAGTTGTAAAGTTTGTGGAATCAGTACGGTAAAGTTGAAGATGCATGATCAAATTGTTAGGACTCTGGGTAACGTGAAATGCGTTCCTACACTAAGGAAGAATCTTATTTCCCTGGGTTATTTGGATAAAAATTGGTACACATACAAATTCAAAAAAGGGAATCTCATAGTCTCAAAGGGTTCACTTGTGGTTATGAGAGGAGTAAGACTTTCTAACAATTTGTACAAAATTTTGGGAAATACAGTAATTGGTGGAGCTGCAGTTTCTACACAAGAAGATCGCACTTAGCTTTGGCACTTGAGGCTAGGGCATATGAGTGAAAGAGCCATGGAAGAACTACACAAGCGTTAATTGTTGAAGGGTGTAGGAGAGTGTAAACTTGAGTTCTGCAAGTATTGTATTATGGAAAAATAAACTAAAGTACTCTTCAAAGCTGCAGATACAAAGAACAAAAGTACAAAAGTACTTAACTATATTCACTCAGATTGTGGGCCTTCACGTACTCAATCAAAAGGTGGAGCTCGCTATTTTGTCACTTTCATGGATGATTTTTCGAGAAAAGTTTGGGTCTACTTCATGAAGGAGAAATCCGAAGTTTTCACTAAATTCAAGGAGTGGAAAGCAGAGGTAGAGAATCAAACATGCAGAAAAATCAAGTATCTAAGAACTGACAATGGCGGTGAATATAAGGATAGGAAGTTTCTACAGTACTGCAAAGATAAAGGTATTGCAAGGTATTTTACCGTGAAGAAGAATCCCCAACAGAATGGAGCTGCAGAAAGGATGAATAGAACTCTTATGAATAAAGAGAGGTGTATGAGGTTTCATGCAGGTCTGCCAGAGATGTTTTAGGCAGTCACTTAACCATGTTTGTCACTTGGTTAATCGTTCACCATCCAAGATGTTTGATTTTAGATGTGCAGAAGAGGTATGGTTAGGTAAATCGGTAGACTACTCTACTTTGAAGGTATTTGGATATAGTGCATATGCTCTTATTCCCAGTGATGAGAGAACCAAACTTACACCCAAATCTCATGAATGCATTTTCATCGGCTTCGAGAAGAGAGTGAAGGGTTATAAGTTATGGGATCCAGTGAATCGAAAGAAAATCTTTAGTAGAGATGTTGTGTTTGATGAGAAGACTATGCCTATGAATCAAAACATGAAGAATGGTGAGAAAAATACTATTGTTAAGAAAGCAACTACAGAGATATCTTCTCAACCTAAGGTATCCAACAGGGAGACTCCTATTCAGGTGGAGGAGTCAGATGTAGAGGTTGAAGAGGATGGGCCAGAACAACAACAGTATGAAAATGAGGTTGAATCTAATAAAGATAAGCAACAACCTTACAGCATAGCAAAGAACTGGGGCCAAAGACAAGCCAAAACACCTATTAGACTTGGGTTCGAGGAAGAAGTTCATTATGCTTTAAGCATTAGTGAAGGTGATCTTACTTCTTATCGTGAAGCAGTTGAAAATAACGAAAAAGAAAAGTGGATTGAAGCTATGGCTGAAGAGATGGAATCTCTATACAAAAACTCTATTTGGGAGTTGGTTCCTAAACCCGTAGAAGAAAAATTGTTGGCTGTAAGTGGGTTTACAGGAAGAAGGAAGGAATGCATGAGAAAGGACCATCAAAGTTCAAAGCACATTTGGTGGCGAAGGGGTACTCACAGAAGGATTTTTGTGTGTACACTCATGTGTTCGATGATGGGATAGTGATCCTATTGCTACTTTATGTAGATGACATGATTATTTCTTGTCGGGATATGTCTAGAATTAAGGAGTTGAAGACGTTATTAAGCAATGAATTCGACATGAAGGATCTTGGTTCTGCACAGAAGATCCTAGGTATGGAGATAAAGAGAGACAGGAAAGCGGGAAAGTTATGGATGTCACAAGTCAAGTACATTCAAAAGGTACTTGTGCGCTTCAATATGGTTGATGCAGATCATGTGTCAACTCCTTTGAACAACATTTTTGTTTTAAACAAGTCAATGTCCTTCCACAGATGCTGAAGTGGAAGAGATGAAGAAGAAGCCGTATGCAAGCGCAGTAGGGTGTCTCATGTACTCAATGGTATGCACAAAACCTGATTTAGCTCAAGCACTAAGTGTAGTATCGGGATACATGGCGAATTCGGGAAAGCCACACTGGAAAGCTGTGACATGGATTCTCAAGTATCTGAAGGGCACTAAGACGTTGGGTATATTGTTTGAAAGACAACAAGGGAAAACATGTGTTTCGAGTTATGTGGATGCTGATTATTCAGGAGATTTAGATAAGCGAAGATCCACCACAGGGTACGTCTTCACTTATGGTGGAGGACCGGTTAGTTGGAGATCAATGCTCCAAATGGTTACTGCTTTATCTACTACTGAGGCGGAGTATATGGTGGTAACAGAAGCTTGCAAGGAAGCTACTTGGCTGAAGGGATTAATAAGCACATTCAGGTTAGATCAAAGTTCTATGATGATAAGATGTGACAGTCTGAGTGCTATTTGCCTTGCGAAGAATAAAATATTTCATACAAGAACGAAACATATTGATATTCGCTATCATCGGATTCAGGATTGGTTGAACTCGAGTGAAATTACAGTTGAGAAGGTTCACACGGATGAGAATGCTTCAGATTGTCTTACTAAGCCGGTTTCAGTTGAGAAGTTCAGATATTGTTTTAACTTGTTCAATCTTCCTACATGCTAAAGATTATGGTGGAACACCTCCTCACTTGAGGTGCGTTGAGGCAAGAGGATTTTTGCCAATGTGAGGGTGCTTGAAGAAATTCAAGCTGCAATGATCTTGTTTTTTATTTTTGTCGATGGCTCGCCTAGGTGGAGATTGTTGTATATTGGCTCGCAATAGTTGGGTGCACAAGATCATACTTATAAGAAGTGTGATCCGTAGGATCAGTTCCTATATTGGTTAAGGAAACCATATATGTGCAGGAGTTCTATTTGCACTCAGTTTCCTATTTATCTCGATTTTGAACAAGTAATCCTATATGGATTTGGTTTTTATCCATGGGCTATAAATACCCAAGTAACTTGGTATTTGTAGGACAAGACAAGAGAGTAGAAAACAATAGAAACATAGAGAGAGAAAAGTAAGTGAGAGAGAGAAATTTGGGAGCCAAGGGTGTATTGGGTTTAAGGTGAGAGATTAAGATCTTGAGAAAGATACTAGGGAGATTATTGTAATCGGTGTTTCTTTTCTTATAATGAAATCTTCTCATTGTTCCTCGTGGAGGTAGGTATGCCGAACCACGTATATTTTGGTGTATTATTTTTTATTGTTTTATTCTTCTTATACTATTATTTATTGTTTGGTAATCTTTGACTTCATTGACAAAATGGATCATGTATTGCAAATGAGGTGTTCTCACAAATATCTAGGTTGCGGGTTGTTGACGTTGTTGGGATTTAATTAATCACTGCATATAGTTCAACACATGTAATATCTTAATTCTTCCTAGGATGAGGGACTTCTATATAATACAACTTTGCATTCCTATTTTTGTGATATTTCCAGTAAAATTAATATCAACATTTGGCTGCTGACAGTGTGTGTGGTGGTGGTGGTGGTGGGGGGGGGGGGGGGGGGGGAGGGTGTCCGTATTGTTCTAACAACTATTCTGTCACAAATCTGAGTTTTCATCCTGAGAAACTACAAATAGTGCTAATATAACAATGGAATATTCAAACAAACAATCAAACAATACGCAGAAAGTAAATAACACACAGAGATTTTTAACGTGGTAAAACCCAAACAGGGAAACGTCCACGGTTGTCCTCACGACAACAAAATAATCCACTAGATGAAAAGAGATGTACAAACCTACCAACTACCTGCACTCACTGCGAGTTGATACTCCTGGTTATCTCTAACACCTTGACTTCACCAGAGCACCTTGATGTACGCACAAGACACTCGACTTCTTGATGAACACACAAGAAGACTCGAAGCCGAATTCACAATAACTCTTGAAGATCACAAAGTTATGAATTGAGAGAAGGGGGAAGAAAGGGAATTGAGTTCAATAGCCACAAACACTTTCAATACCAAAACCTAAACCAAAACACATGAACTAGAAGAAGAATGGACGGCCAAAGAACTAACTTGTTCTTTGGAAGAGAAACCCTATTTATACTTAGGGTTGGAAACCAAGGAAAATGGGCCGAAATACTGAAAATCCATATTGGATGTACGTACGTCGAATCAACGTTCGTACGTCCCCACACGGTAAAAATTTGCTGCCTGTTTGGACGTACGAACGTCCTAACTGCGTACGTACGTCCTGACCAAAAGATGTTTGCTGCCTCAGTGGACGTACGTACGTCCTAACTCGGTACGTACGTCCAGTACCCAATAATTTTTCCTAGACAGAACCAAGAGACACGAAGGACACGAGACGACCATGCGTACATCTTGATTTTCCTAACAATGAATTCAAGGCGAGATAACCAAGGACACTTTGTCACAAAATTGATGTCAAACCACTTCGTGTCGGTTTCAATCTCCCCCTTTGACATTGATTTTGTGACAAAAACCTATGACTCTAATAGCACTTATAAGACGTGCTTACAAACCCAAACCATGGCATTTATAAAACATGCCTACAAAATCACTCAAGATAGAAACACATAACAAGTCACTAATTCTTGTTATCCAGCTTTAGCAAGATGCTTTAACCATCAGAGACCGAACGGAAGCAACTAGGAATTTCCGAAGCAATCAAGGATTCAACAGAAGTTCCTTCGAGCAACTCCCCCATACTTCATGAGCTCCAAAATATTTTTGACACTCGAGCTCCCCCATAACTATATAACGTCTAAAATCATCAACACGTTCACTCCCCCATACGTGTAGCATACCTGAAACATGACCCAAAAATAACCTAACAACAAGAAGACGATTGTTAGTAATTAGAGTCATAAATCTCCCCCTTTTTGTCACAACAAGTGAACAAAATAACCAACCAACAAAAGAAACGATAAAATAACAACAATAAACAAATAACCAAGAAAAAGAAATCAATACCAAACAATGAAGACAAAACAGATAAAAAGATAAACCTAACCCAACTGTTAAAAGTTCAGGAAATCAACTAATAACCAAACATAGGAATCCATAAACATAAAAGACAAAACGACAAAAACACAAGACTTAAGTTAACGAATTCGAAAAACCCGTTCCCAATGACCTAGAGGAAGCTTGGAGAAGTAAGCTTCCGCACGAGCCGAAGGTCTATTCCACCGAGCGATCACATGATGATCATAATCCTCCAGCCATTCACTCTTACAAAACAACTCCTCAATTCTGCTGTCCAAGCCACAGTCGGTAAGTGGAGCAGCAAGTCCTGGAACCTTCGGATAACCAACCAACTCCAAGATGTGATTTTGAAGATGTCCCGGTAATCTCTCCCAATGATTTACATGAACCAGGCAAGGATTAAGAAAAGGTCGATGAATATAGTCATACCCATGGGGAACGCAACATAAACGACAAACCTTAGCATTGTTTTTGTACTCCATCACCATAAACGACACATAACCAACAGCCGGTACAAAAATTCCATGAAGTTCATATTCTGCCATAGAAAATTCTGAAGAACAAAGAGAGAACTAGCAGGAGGTAAGAAGACACAATAGGAGTAAAAGAGGAGAAGACTCCCCTATATATAAGAAAAATAAGAGTAAACCTAACATGGGCCCAATAAGAGAGGTCCATTACCTAATTAGCAGAAATTTACTGCAAAACAAAAAAAACTTGAACTAATATTAAAATAGCAATATCCAATAACATGCTCAATATCCAAAAAAAATAGAAACAAACCGATATAGCAAAAGAGCAAAGTTAAGTACAAAAATGTGGAGAGTAAACCAGAAAACCAATTACTCGGACTCCGAGGCACCATCACTGTGTTCACCATCACCCTCGTCCTCACTCTCTGAGTTATCACCATCACTCTCACCTGGAACTGGAGGCACCTCTTCCGGAAATGGAGGCAAGTCGGTGGGAGTGAAGTCCAGCTGTAGATGACGCATCTGAGCAGCGTTCATCGCATGAATATCACTGATCATGACATCATGACGAGAGAGAATGACCCTAAAACGATCTAACCGAGCATCCATACGATCCTGACGACGTCGGAGAGAGGAAACCCGAGCATCAATTGCTGCAACTGCCCGATTGCCGCTAGCAGAGGCTGAGATGGGGCGTCCAGAGGTCAAAGCCCGATCAAAATCATCATGGCGAACAAGAGCCCTGCCTCCCCAAATTAGGTGATGCGTCAGACGCGCACCCACGGACTCAAAGGCCGACTTTCTAGACTGACAGCCCTTCTTGATGGCGTTGACCCAATCATGGCCAACGAACCTTGGAGGGCTCACCTCCATATACTGTCCCTGAAAACCCAAGTGCTTGAGTATAGTCATTATAAAGCTAGGGAAAGGAAGAGTACCCTTAGCTGCATCGATCTGAAGCATTCGTGTGTAGATGACCTCAGAAAGATGAAGATGGTGCACCGACATACAAACCACTAATTTGACCATGTCGTCGGTCATGATGATCTTGTTGCCCTTGGAAGGGTAGATGTTGGAGTGGGCAACCATGTGCAAGAGGATGGCGCTGTAGTGCTTGGCATGATACCTTTCCGTGACACCATCAATAAACATCTGCTGAACTTGATTGACAAAGTCAATTTGAATCGTATCCGGAATGGGCCATCTGACAGAAACAGCACCTTCAGGAATAAAATCACCGTCAATACCCAACGCCTCACGTACCACCTTAGGAGAAATAGTGTATCTCCGACCTTCAATCAAGACCGAAAAACTCGAGCGATTCTGCGAGGGTGTCTTCGTCTCATAGAAGGCTATCGTATGCTCAACCGAGTACTTGGTGATTGGTTGAGCCACCCTTAGCCAATTCCGAGTCTCAAAGAATAGGGTTATGTTGCCAAGTTGAGTAGTCCCAAGAGGGGTAGCAGCGATGTCTGCCAAGTCAAAGAATCGCTCAGGAACAATAGCTTTTGCTCGAGGATGAGCACCAAGAGATGTGGGAGGAGGCGACAAGGCCGGAGTGGAGCTTCTACCCCGTGGAGCACGAGAAGATGCACCCTTAGATGTGGAGGCCGTGGTGGTGGGAGTGGTGCGTGCACCCTTGGAAGCCATTGTCTACGCAAGCACAACAGCAAACAATTCAACAATGTAAGAAAAACGACAAAATAAACAATAACCATGTCATTGAGGCATTTAATCAAACACTTGATGTGCAGAAACAAGACTCATGTAATCGACAACAATGTAGAATGTCAAACGCCCAAACACACGACCAAATAGACCCAACAATAGAGTAGAAGTTACAATAAACAGAGAGAGCCAAGTTGTCCACCAATTTCAAGGAGATGAAGTGAAAGACTAACCAACACAATCAATATAAACCGAAACAAACATTTCCAAAAAAAATTTAAACTAACCATGCAATTCAACAAAACCAAGAGAATAATCATGCAATACCAAGAGAGGAAGGAGAGGGAGAAAAAGAAGAATGTGGGAAGGAGTCGAGTTCACTTACTTGATAAAGAACAGAGTGGACACCAAGGAGAAAAACTGCTTGAGTGAAGCAATAAACAACCACCAAAGAAGAAGAGGAAGAGAAAGACCAAACAAAAGACGTTGAGGGAAGGTGGAGACTTCCTAATGTTCGTGCAAGAGAGAAGAAAGGGGCACGATTGATGTAACAGTTAGCCTTTGGTTCAAAACAAAATTTGAATTTAAACACAAATGGGCCGGACTGTATAACGAACGTTCGTACGTTCTGAAAACGTTCGAACGTCGGGACCCAAAAACCAAACATCTGACTAAGATCACGTTCGTACGTCCTAGGAGCGTTCGTACGTTTAAAAAAGATCTGCCCACCTAAACGTACGAACGTCATGAAAGCGTTCGTACGAACCCTTTTTTTTTTTTTTTTTTTTTTTTAAATATATATATATATATATATAAAAATGAAGAACCACCCAAACAGCCAGATAATAAACCAAAGAACTACCAAGAACAAATATTGAGAGACATCACAAGAAAACACTTCTACTTATCATAAGGATTCCAATTACAGCCGAATACAGTATAAACAACCCTCAACCTCAAGACAATGCAAAATCGAAGAACGACATCATACACCATGGCATGGTACTTACTAGAATGATGCAAGCATGTAGAAGAACCTGATAGACCAATACCAACCTCCGGAAACAAACTAAAAAAAATGATCATTGAATACATTGAAAGTCTTTTGCAAGTAGACCAAGGAGAAGGTGAAACCGATCACAACAAAACCAAGGAAACACAGAAAAATTGTTTTTCTTCTTGTCTTCCAACTAGACAAGTGTGACAGACACTTATCATTCCTTTTTTTTTTTTTTTTTTTTTTTTTTTGTTAAAAAAAAAATGCCATTCCCGTGTGGGAGTATAAAGTATCTCCATCTTTTACCAGAACACGAGGGTAGGGTGTAGCCTACATCTTTTCGGCAAAACACACTCAAGAAGTGCAATACCATGATAACGTGCAACACAAGAACTAACATCTCCTGAGTGCATCCGTCAGAGCATGACCCTCACAGCCCCAACGGGTTCTTAGCCAAATGAGTATGCTCTCAAGACATTCAAATGGCTGGGGATTTTGTGAGTCATTGACCACTTACAAGAGGTAAATAAATATAACAGAAGACGATGATCATGATAGGAAACCATAGAAGACTGGAGATATACAGGTACGCAAAACGACAATCCAACTAAATGAAAATGCATCATGTAAGAAACTACCAAGACGAAGAGAGTATGATGTAACCCTACAACTATGCATGACTCAGAAAGACAGTTGAGAACGCCAAACTAGAAACAGTTGTAAAATGGAATCCACACAATAGAGAAAGTAGTATGTCCTCAATACCAACAACAATAATAAATAACCGAACCTAAACATCCTAAACACAGACAGTTCCAATGAACACATTAGGTATATGAATGCGGAAGAGGTGTAGTGACAATGAAACAGTTATCAGATGAGCGACTACCAGTTAACACCAAGATATGATTGGAATAAAAAACATCACACCTATTATCCTCAAACACAACCTTAAACTTAGCATCACATAACTGACTAATACTCAATAGATTGGACTTAAGACCCTTAACAAAAAGAAGCTCATGACTATTGAGCGATCCAACCTCAGAAAAGTTACCTTTACCTTCAACCGGAAGCATTTTACCATTACCAAACCTAACCTTACCTCCATAACCAAGAGTCAGGTTATCAATTAGAGTCTTATCACCTGTCATACGACGCGAACAACCGCTGTCAAGATACCATGATAAAGGCATTGGTTCAACCAAACGAGCCATGTGAGATACCATTTTCCTGGATGCATCCATACTCCTATCCCAGAAATGTGGTGGTGGAGTAGGTATGGGTGTTGCTTGAGGACGATTACCATAAGGAGAAGTTCTGGGTAAACCCCACGGAGAATAGCCATTCCACATGTATGGAGCCTGCATGGAGAAAGTAGAAGACTTGTTCCAATACGAATTACCTGCAAAAGAGGGATGATGAGCAGGATACAAATTATTCCAACAAAAAGCAGAAGTGTGACCCATGCGACCACATGTTAGACATTTAAAGCCTTTGTGTCTAAAATTCTTTTTCGGGGCATGCTTTACATGAGTAACCTTGGGTGGTGATACCACACTAGACACCTGCACAGGAGCAGGAAGAACGACACTTGTTGGTCGCACAAAGGTAGTGCGGGAAGTGCTAGCAGTAGAAAGAGGAACAGATGTGTCATAACCTAAACCAGATTTATCTGAATGGGATTTACCAATTCCCAACAGAGAGTTTAGATTAGCACTTGCTTTACCAAACCCAACCAATTGTTTGTTACCAGCAAACAACTCAGCTTTTACTTTCTCATGCTCCAATACAAGGGATCGATACCGTGTCTCCAGATCATTATTCAGTTTTTCCAGAGTGGCAATACGCACTTGGAAATCCTCCTTTTCCTTCACAAATTCTTTCTTCAACATGTTGGAGTCACCTGTAAGATTGCATATATCCTGCCCAAGACTATCTACCTGATCCTGCAAGACGGTGTTAGTTTTTTCAAGCAACTTTACTTGTTGCATGGAAAACTTATACATATCACATAATTCACTAGTAGTAGCATGAACACCAGAATCAGAAACATTAATATCATCAGTAGAGGATACAATACCTCCTGGATGTTCATCCAGGGATGCACTGAAGACCACATAATTGGAGACAACATTTGAGAGATTTCCATCATCATCTTCATCTGAATCATCCCATGTTACTGTGAGGTTCGGTTTGGAATTATCACCAGGTTTGCGATCCACCTTCTTGTCACATTCATTTGCAAAGTGTCCATATTCACGACACTTGTAACATTGGACATCTTTACGATCAACTCGAGCTCTTCTCCCATCCACAGAGAATCGCTCAAAACCACGACTCCTAGAAGCATTTGAGGAATCAGGAAATCGCTTTCGAGGGTCTCGATTCTGTTGATATTTCAGAATCTTCTGAAAGCTACGTGACAGAAACGCATAGTTATCATCCACATCCTGTTCTTCATCATCAGAAGGTCCTGTGGAAGGTTCTTTAGACGATGTAGCTTTGAATGCTACAGATTTGTTCTTCAAAGGTTCTTCCAAGGCCTGTTCCATCTCACATGTCCTTAGTTTCCCAGCAAGTGTCTCGATGGACATGTTCTTAATCACATTACTCTCAGTGATGGCATCCTTACGAGAACGAAACCGAGGAGGCAAAGCACGCAATATCTTACGTACCACTTGTGTGTCAGTATATGCATGACCAATAGCCGCACTGCAGTTTATGATGTCTTGGAGACGAATAAAGAAATCATCTAAGGTCTCAGAATTATCCATCCGTAGATTCTCAAACTGAGATGTTAACAGTTCCAGCTTACTTTCTTTGACTGTTTCGTCACCTTCATGTGTACAGATAAGCCTGTTCCATGCATCTTTAGCCTCTTCACAGCCTTGCACCCGACGAAACTCACTAGCATTTAATGCCATGAAAATAGCATTGAGTGCCTTGTTGTTATAATTTGCCAACAACTTCTGTTCAGGCGTCCACTTTTCACGTGGCGTCAGTGATGTAACAGGCGTCAGTGATGTAACAGCAGTATCACCAGTACCTGTAGTAGTCAGAGGTTCTTTCCACCCTGTGACAACAGAAAGCCAGACTTCTTCTCCTAAGGTTTGGAGATAAGCTCGCATCCGTACTTTCCAATGACCAAAGACTTTTCCACTGAATTGTGGAGGAAGACTTGAAGTAGCAACCTTGTGAGGTTCCATAAAGCACTATTGATCGTTAGCGTGAGCCTTTACGCTCCTTAACCAGCCCCCAGCGACTGATACCAATTGAGAAACTACAAATAGTGCTAATATAACAATGGAATATTCAAAAAACAATCAAACAATACGCAAAAAGTAAATAACACACAGAGATTTTTAACGTGGTAAAACCCAAACAGGGAAACGTCCACGGTTGTCCTCACGACAACAAAATAATCCACTAGATGAAAAGAGATGTACAAACCTACCAACTACCTGCACTCACTGCGAGTTGATACTCCTGGTTATCTCTAACACCTTGACTTCACCAGAGCACCTTGATGTACGCACAAGACACTCGACTTCTTGATGAACACACAAGAAGACTCGAAGCCGAATTCACAATAACTCTTGAAGATCACAAAGTTATGAATTGAAAGAAGGGGGAAGAAAGGGAATTGAGTTCAATAGCCACAAACACTTTCAATACCAAAACCTAAACCAAAACACATGAACTAGAAGAAGAATGGACGGCCAAAGAACTAACTTGTTCTTTGGAAGAGAAACCCTATTTATACTTAGGGTTGGAAACCAAGGAAAATGGGCCGAAATACTGAAAATCCATATTGGACGTACGTACGTCGAATCAACGTTCGTACGTCCCCACACGGTAAAAATTTGCTGCCTGCTTGGACGTACGAACGTCCTAACTGCGTACGTACGTCCTGACCAAAAGATGTTTGCTGCCTCAGTGGACGTACGTACGTCCTAACTCGGTACGTACGTCCAGTACCCAATAACTTTTCCTAGACAGAACCAAGAGACACGAGGGACACGAGACGACCATGCGTACATCTTGATTTTCCTAACAATGAATTCAAGGCGAGATAACCAAGGACACTTTGTCACAAAATTGATGTCAAACCACTTCGTGCCGGTTTCACATCCTTCTTTCTACTTTCCTATTGTTACTGACAAAAACATCCATATTGGCTGCTAGTTCAACAGGGTCTTGGTGTTGTTTGTTAAACATTTTATTAAGCAGCGAAACTCCCCTCATTGTATAGCACTAGCAAATTAAATTTGGACCTTTACCTCTGCCATAGTCCATCACACATTTTTTGTTGTTAAATATAAAAGTAGGTCTGCATCCTTGAAAAACCGGCTTATCGAGGAGATGTGTGACTATTAACCAGTCCAAACTCAAATATCTGGGCGATGTGGGACTATTATTAACATTTTCCACCTCATCGTTAGGCACGGTCTTGTAACAACCCTTTGCCATGGCTATTACCTTTAATAACGGCTTAGAGCAGTGGCCATTACTTTGTTTTTCTGTAGTAAAAGCTATATATAGGATTTAATTATTTTATTTTTCTTCCATAATTCTTTCCCAAATCTTTCAAAGAGGTAGAACTCCTCGTCACTATGCATTCGGGCTTGGGTACCTAAACTTTGTGCAAATTATGTTGATACATGATACCTCAACAACCTGCTTGCTAGACAAAATTAGATCTACTCCACTTCACATTTGCTGCTCATTTTGGCCGTGTTCCCATCATTCAAGAGTTCATACAAGTTCAACCAGACCTGAAAGACTTGCTTAACGAAAGATGCTGGAATTTGCTTTATATTGCAATCGACCATCAGCAAGTAGGCATGGTAAAATACATGTTTAAAGTACTAACCTCATCTTCAAGTTGGAAATATTACCTACAAGGTTAGTATACTACAACGACTTGAATAATATCATATATAGTGAGTCTTTTATAGTCAGATTCTCTAGACTTAGAGTTTTCTATTTATTATGGCGATTTGGGGTAATAAATAAAGAAATCAATTTTTCTATACCTATGAATGTAAGAGCCAAAGTGAGGTAGCATCTTATCATGTACGTTTAGCAACTAAGTGAACAATATGCTCTCTAACATCCCAAAGTAAATCAAACCAGTCGGCCATAATTATGAAATACAAACTCTACTTGTGTGTGTGTGTGTGTGTGTGTGTGTGTGTGTGTGTGTGTGTGTGTGTGTGTGTGTGTGTGTGTGTGTGTGTGTGTGTGTGTGTGTGTGTGTGTGTGTGTGTGTGTGTGTGTGTGTGTGTGTGTGTGTGTGTGTGTGTGTGTGTGTGTGTGTGTGTGTGTGTGTGTGTGTGTGTGTGTGTGTGTGTGTGTGTGTGTGTGTGTGTGTGTGTGTGTGTGTGTGTGTGTGTGTGTGTGACCATCAAAGTGTGTGAGTGCCCGGTTGCTAAATTGTCTTACACCTACAAAAAATATAATTAAAATTATTTTTTTTAGATTTTTCTAACTTTTTCATTTTTTTGTTGGACTTTTCTATTTTAATAAAGTAAATAAACAAAACATAAGCTAAGAAATCTAATTATCATGAATTAAACTCAATCTACGTCTTCTAGGCTATTGGTTTCATCCGAAGAAATATCTATTATGCTTTGTTCATCATCGGAATTGAAAAACCAATTAAAATGCCATGGAAAGTCATTTTTGTTTATAACAAAGTCACTCATGTAATAGGGGATTTTACGATGAGGTGATAGATGTAATCTTTTACCATTAGCATCAAGTTGTATTCCCTCTTCTAAATCTATGTTTTCAAAGATGATACTCCATACTTCTTGATTTTCAGCCCCTCCTAACAAATCATGGTCATCACGAGATGCGTGAGGTAATGTGATACTTCTTAGTCTCCATCTAAACATGATTTCGGGTTCATAATGCATAGGTTTAACAATTCTTAAGACGTGGAGTAAAGGTGTCATAGGTTTTATCGTTATCCAATCATCATAACCTTCAAGCCATTCGGGTCTAAAGAATCTAATCACCCTTGTAATAATTATGGGAAGTACACACACTTTTCTATTTTTGGTTATTACCTCAAGTATTGTCCTTATCAATCTAAAGCTCATACGATACCATGGATCATTAGTATGTAATTAATATAAAATGTGACACATGTGACCATCTACTCTAGTTGGGTCGTTATAACCAAAAATATTAGTGGTCATCCAAAGTAGGACGGTCGCTTGATTCATGCAAAAGTAGTGTGTGTTGAGTGTTCCCCTAAAAGGTTTTACACATGGTGATAATATTGTTCAACATTATAAATCGGATTATTGAAGTTATACCACCCTTCGATATTAGTATAAGAATTTTTGTTCCAAGTATGTGGTATTAACAACGGTTGTGTTATCATGCTCGGAGATATATGGATAAAGTCATCTTTCATTCTTACATAGAATTGAGTTTTTTCCTCATAGGACGTAATTCCAATACCTTTATAGAAATCTCTAATGAAAGTTGGAGAGAAAATCTCATCCTTGTCATATAAGAGATTTGTCCATTCATTACGATTAATAATATTATGATAATAGTCACCCATCAAAGGAGACCTTAGTAATTCATTATAGCTTCTTTGGGAAATAATTTTCCAACTTTCGGCTTTCTTACAAACCGGAGGTCTAAAATCAGGGTTTCTATCAAGATAATCTAATAGGTATCCGTATTGGACTTTCCATTCTTCTTTGGTTTCCCAAACAACTTCCATATTAACTAATTCCATAATAAGTTGAAAAAAAAAAATCTCACAATCAATAACTTAGAAAATAATTTAGAAATAATTTGCACAAAATCTTAGAAAATTTTTAAATTTTTGCTCAAACTTGTATTTTAGCCAGTTGAAGTCTGCTCGCGCGCCGCTAGTCAACAGAGGAACCTTACTCGCGTGCAGCCAGTCAACTCGCGTGCCGCTAGTGGAGTTCTGAAGGGAACTCGCGGGGAGCTAGTTGAAATTTTTTATTTTTCCAAAAAGTGTTTTCTAGGGTTTTTTGTGGTTTTCTTTGTCTAAGTTTAATGAAGTGTTGTATGTTTTAGGTGTGTAGAAGTGCTCCTTATATAGGCAAGGCCTTAGAGTGTTATACTTCGATCGAAATTCGATTTCAGATCAAAATCTTAATATAATTCCTTTTTGTGCTCTTATTTGTCCTTGAAGCTATTGTTCATCACCAAAACATTTTCAATGTTAGTTTTAAAGCTAATAAAGGATTAAAATTCAAAATTTACTATAAATCCTACTAGGTTATTGATTTTTTAGCTTTTTCCTACTTTCCTAGTGGGTTTAGGATAGTCACTATAGCACACAAATTATTTATTCTATTGTTTTTCTAACTTTAAAACTATTCTAAACCTTATAGTTAATCTGTAGATTGATAGTGTTCGATGTTAAAGTTCATTTTAGTAATTTTTAGTGAAATTATTCCCACCCCCAAACAAGCATTTTACTAAGTCCACTTAGTACAAAAGGCTGGAAAATAGAATAATAAATTGAAAAATTATAAAATGCACTAAAACAAAGCAAACAAATTCCCATTCATATAATAATCATCAAAGTACATGAGAATTTCATACATTGCATAATAACTTAAAATTTTCATAACATGATTCGATTACAAACAAAAACAAACATAAAATCTAAATTTTAAGTTAGAAGGACGTAAACTCTAAAATTCATCGTTCTCACTATCCTCATTTGCCGAAGGTGGACTATTATCGGCACTTCCCTATATGGGGTAGGTCCCATATGGTGCTCCCTTAAATCTTGGACATCCATGTCCATCCTCTCGAACGTCTCATTTAACCTTTGGAATTCTCGAACGTTGGTTTGTTGAATGTTACGCATCGCCGAGAGAAGGACACGCCCAATAGCATTTGGGTCGGTGATTCTATCTAATCGAGATGGATCCGTAGGATCTCGACCATCTTGTTGTACTCCCTGATGCTCCCTTTCTTGTAAAGCTAATACCTTAGCCTCGGAGCACTCAGTCTCCTTGGCCACATAAAAGCGAATTGCCCTTGACTTGGGAGGCACCTTAATATAGTAGCTTCCACCTTGAGGTTCCGGTAACCCCCAAAGATCTCTCTATAGGTTGGTTACCAAAATCGGAAGCGATGCCTTTTTTTTTTTTATTCTTAGCCGCCTTGCTGATAACATCAAAAATCCAACGCACTAAGCAAAAACTTATCTTCTTCTCTTAGAGCACCCACAACAGGTGCGCCATCACTCTACTCATGTCGGTAGGCTTACTAGTGCTAAGCACATTACTCCTAGCCAATAAATCACCAACGCTTGGTTTCACCTCAATGAGTTGAAATCCATGCAATTGCTACTGATATACGCTTATTGTATATCAAAAGATTAGATTAAGAGATTTTCCTTTTTGTGCCTGTATAAATTGAAGATCAAACTAGACAAGTAACAAGCAAGGGTCGTACCCACCTCAGAGGGGGAGATCTTACCTCAAACACAATTAAGAACAATAACTAAGAAATATCAATGAATCAATAATAATAGTTGGAGAATTGATTCTACTTCCTACAGGCAATAAATAATAATTAAACCTAACTTAAGAATATGGAAGATATGGAAAAGAAGATAATATGATGACATAGGAGGAGCAGTAGGTTTCCACAATCTAGGTTATGCAATTATATCATGTTGTTCTTCATATTCAATCTATAACAACTAACAAGTCACCTCTCAGCTATTCCTATTAGTTATTAATTATTAATACCAATAATAATCAAATCCTCACCTCTCAGCTATTGAATCTAATTAAAACGGGATTCTATTATGCATGCTATTGAATATGCTTCATTAATCAAATCCTCACCTCTCAGCTATTGAATCTAATTAAAACCACATATTATTCACAATTAAATCCTCACCTCTCAGCCATTGAATTTAATCATGAAAGGGTTCCAATAAAAGATAAATATTACAAACATGCAGTAATCACCTCTCAGCTATTTCACTACACATCTACAATAAATATAATACTATTATCAAAACTAGGTCTCCCTAAATTCTAACAATAATATTTACCACCATGGATACAATAGCATACAAATATTCATACTTACCTCATATCGCGAATTAGAGATAAGTAAGCATTAAGAACCTTGAATCACAATGAATAAGAAGAAACAACATAATATTTTTACATCACCTAGAAAGCTTCCACCTTCCCCCCATGATGATTTAGCTACGCACACCAAAGGAACAAATAATTAAATCAAAGAACATCATAAAAGAATTCATGGATTGATATTGATTGAATTGAATACAAAAGTTGATCTTCAAGTGGAGGCTAGAAGATCAAGATCTAAAAGAGATTCTAGATAGATAAACCCTAGTTACAACTTCTCTTATATATCATTACATAATAGAATACTTGCATGCAAAGACTTCCAAACTTGATCAAATTCGTGGCTGCTGCTGTTGGCCCCACAGAGGGATTATACAATCAGCAAAACCTAATCATCTTGGGCTACAATTGTAGCTTGGGCCAAGACCTTCAGTTTGATATGTCATGGGCCCCAATCGGACTTCTGGTTCTTCTTGTAGAGGCTTTTTAAGATCAAGACCCAAAATAGGAAGTCCGGTCCACGTGAGTCAACAGATTTGACCCAAAGTCTTCAGAAGTCAACAGTTGACCAAAAGTCAACATAGGTCAACAGAAGTTGACCCGAAGTCAACAGTTGACCGAAAAGTCAATACTTGACCAACAGTCAACCGAAGTCAAAGTTGACCAAAAAGTCAACCTTAGTCAAAATTGACCAAAAAGTCAACCCAACCTAGTTGACCATGGGGTGCTTTTAGCAGATTCCGCGGGTGCAAATATCCAAGCTTCTTCTCTTGTGCAAAAAAAGAAATAACACCTCCTTGCTTGCTTTTCTCAATTTTTTGCGGGCTTTTACTCAATATTCGCATTTCGACTCATAAAACCTACATAAAGACAAGAATGCACTAATCAATAGATATAATACAATAATATAGGTTAAGTGCTAGACAAACAAGGTGTTATTCGGGGGATAAATATACACTTTTGAGGTCCGATCAACTACCTCGCCTCATCTTCCCCTCAATACTCATTTGAGGAATCAAATCCTCTAAGTCTAAAGTAGGAGTTTGGTAAGCTTCCGACTTTAGAGGGATTCCTAAGAATTTGGATAAAATGGTGGGGGAAAACTAAAAATCAACATTTTTGAATCGGAAGAAATATCGACCATCTCTATGCTTGTAGAGATAGTTGTAAAAGTTGTCGACAACAATGGGGTGACAGTAGTCATCCCCATTGTACCATAAGTTATTCCACCTCATTCTTGTCATTTTGCCATTGAAGAATATACCAAGATCACCATCTTCGAATAATTGAGTTTAAGCCTTCTCTGGGGTGAGCTTTCGACCACTAGGGAGTGTAAATTGAGCCATTTGAACAGAAAAATGGAGAAATGGTCGAAAATCGGTGGGGGAAGATGATCGGAAAAAATTCTGTTAAAATCGAGAAACTCGCGGGATGAGAGTTCAGGGACTAACAGGACTGGCGGCGTGCGAGTTACTTTGAACTGGCTTTCCCCAAAAAAAATTGAAAACTGACAGTATTTTTGTCGGAATATGGACGGAATTTTAGGATTTTGAGAGAGGAGAGTGTCCTAAGGGAGGCTAGGGTTTCTAAGTGAGGAAATGAAGGTAAGAGCATTCCCAATGGTAGGTTTTAGCACACTTTTAGTTAACTTTTAGTGAAAACACTTGCCAATGGTAGCTTTTAACACACTTTTCAAGCAAAACACTTTTAACTCCTTGGCAAATATTAAAAGTGCCACGTAGGAATCCATCCGCCACAATTAGTGCGGTATGGATCCATACCCCACAATGAGTGCGGTATGGATCCATACCCCACAATGAGTGCGGTATGAACTCATCTAAAAGAAGATCCATCCGCCACAATGAGTGCGGTATGGATCCATACCCCACATAGATTGCGGTTTCAATAATCCACCATTGGAAACACTAAAACCCTTTTTTCGCTAAAACCATTGAAAACCCCAAAATTCTTTAAAACCATCCTATGTGGCACCACTAAAAGTGTTTTACCATTGGGAATGCTCTAAACACATTATTTTTTATAGGTGAAACATAGTGTAAAATATTAATATTTTACAAATTTAATGTATTTTCAGTTTTCACCTTCCAACTACATGCATGCATGTGTTTAAATTTTGAATTTCAAACAACATGCATGCAAACACGCTCACATGCCTACTATGAACTACATGGCCCCCCCATTTCATATTCTATATATCATTATATAAAAAATTATACTATATACACACAAAAATGATATTAAAAAATTTCAATCAAAAAAATATTAGGAATAGTGATTAAAAAATTATAAGTCCTTAAAATTATCTAGGTTACCTCCTAGTAGCGCTACATTTAACGTCTTAAGCTAGACATAAGGGGTGACATCAAAATGCCACCCCCAAACAATTTTAAAGTATATTTTAAAATTGTTAGGAATTAATTATCGGGATACACTGGTAATATTAAGCTTAGTTCCTCCACATTTCTAGTACGTAATTCTAAGTAAGGTTTTCAACGATGTCCATTTACCTTGAAAAATGTGCCAACCTTAGGATTTTGTATCTCAATAGCCCCATTTTGTAAAATGTCCGTAACCATATAAAGGACCGGCCCACCTTGTTTTAAGCTTTACGGGATGTAAATGAAGTCGACTTCTATATAAAAGTACTCTTTGACCTATGAAAAATTATTTTCTAAGTATTTTTTAATCATGAATTTTTTTAGTTTTAATTTTATAATCTTTTGCAAGATCATAAGAATCACTCCTTAATTCTTCAAATTCATTAAGTACTAACTTTCTTTGTTCACCGGCTTCATCTAAATTATAATTTAATTTCTTTAATGCCCAATAAGCTTTGTGTTCAATTTCTACGGGTAAGTGATAAGATTTACCAAAAACAAGCCTATAAGGTGGCATACATATAGGTGTCTTAAATGCGGTTTTATAAGCCCAAAGAGATTCTAAAATACGATCACTCCAATCTTTTCTATTGGGGTCTACCGTTTTTTCTAAAATTCTTTTAATTTCTCTATTTGAGACTTCTACTTGACCCGAAGTTTGTGGATGGTAAGGTGTGGCTATTCTATGTGTTACGCCATATCGATTTGTTACAAAAATGACTACCTTGATCACTTATAATAGCTTGGGGAATACCAAAGCGGGAAAATATATTTTCACGAAGGAATCTAGTAACTACTCTTTTGTTATTCTCTTTAGTAGGTATGGCGTCTATCCAATGGCTACTAGAATGTAAAGATAACCATTAGAATTAGAGAATGGACCCATGAAATCTATACACCAAATATCGAAAATGTCAACTACTGAAATGTATTTTTCTGGCATTTTGTTTCGTTTTGAAATTCTACCTAATTATTGACATCGGTGGCAATTTTTACAATATATATTAGAATCATGAAATAAAGTATGCCAATAAAATCCACATTGTAATACGTTAGTGGCTGTTTTATTTGCACTAAAATGTCCACCACATGCATTATCATCACAAAAAGATAAAATTTTTATTTGTTCCCAATTTAGTATACATCTTCTAATAATTTGGTCTCGGCAATATTTAAATAAGTATGGTTCATCCCAAAAATAATATTTGATCTTAGATTTAAAGATTTCTATTTCATTCTTACTCCAATGTGTAGGTATATTCTCGGTTATAAGATAATTAACAATATCAACATACCATGGAGTTTCTAAGATAACAAATAATTCTTCATCCGGAAAAGTATCACTAATTTCCTTATCTTCTATATTTAGTCTAGAAAAGTGATCGGCTACTACATTTTCACATTTTTTTTATCTTTTATTTCTAAAGAAAATTCTTGTAATAGTAATACCCACCTAATTAGTGTTTGTTTAGTCTCCTTTTTAGAAAGAAGATGTTTAAGAGTGGCATATTATGTGAAGATAGTAGTTTGGGAACCTATTATAGGTACGGTCTAAATTTTTCAAGGTCAAAAACTATGGCTAGCATTTTTTGTTGTTGTATAATTACATTGAGCATCATTTAAAGTCTTATTAACATAGTTTTTAACACTTGATTTATTATCTTTTCTTTGTCTTAAAACCGCACCAACGACATAGTCTGAGGCATCACACATTAACTCAAAAGGAAGAGACCAATCTGGAGGTTGGATTATAGGAGCGGAGGTCAAGGCGGTTTTTAATTGATTAAAGGCCGACACACATTGTTCATTAAATTCAAAAGTTGTATCTTTAGTTAATAGATTTGTAAGTGGTGAGACAATTTTAAAAAAATCTTTAATAAACCTTCTATAAAAATCGGCATGGCCTAAAAATGCTCGAATGTCACTTATATTCTTAGGAATAGAAAGGGAGGATATAATTGAAAGTCTAGCTTCATCTACCTCTATTCCTTTTGAAGTTATAACATGACCAAGAACTATTCCTTTAGTTACCATAAAACGACTTTTTTTTTTCCAATTTAACAGTAAGTTCTTTTCTTCGCAACTTATTAAGACTTTTTCTAGATTTTCTAAACATTTATCAAATGATTTTCCATAAATGGAGAAATCGTCTATAAACACTTTCATAAATCTTTCTATCATGTCATTAAATATATGTAGCATATACCTTTGAAAAGTGGTAGGTGCATTACTAAGACCAAAGGGCATTCTCTTATAAGCAAATGTGCGAAAGGGGCATGTAAAGGTTGTCTTTTCTTGGTCCTCGGGAGCTATAGGAATTTAATTATAACCCGAGTAACCATCTAAGAAATAATAATATGAATGACCGGCTAACCTTTCTAAAATTTGATTCATGAAGGGAAGAGAGAAATGATCTTTTCTAGTGACCTTATTTAGACGCCTATAGTCGATACACACTCTCCATATAATAGGTGTTCTAGTTGTTATTAGTTTGTCTTCCTCATCTTTTAAAACCGTGAAACTGGCCTTTTTAGGCACTACATGTATAGGACTTACCCATTTACTATCGGAGATAGGATAGATTATACTAGCGTCTAGTAATTTTAAAATTTCTTTCCTTACTACTTCTTGCATTATAGGATTTAGACGTCTTTGAGGTTCTCTAGATGTTTTAGCATTTTCTTCTAAGTATATATGATAAGAGCATACCTCGAGGTCAATACCCTTAATATAATCTAATGACAACCCGATTGCCGAGCGTTGATTTTGAATAACACCGATTAAATTTTTCTCTTGCTCAGGCGTTAAGGTCGATAAGATTATTATTGGGTGTTTACCATTTTCATCTAAATGAATATATTTAAGATCGAAAGGTAAAGGTTTTAAATCTAGACTTGGTGGTATAGGAATTAGGGTGTCATTAGGCATTATTTCACTTTCACATATAAGAAAAGGAATAATAGAAGTCTCATCTTTTAAGGTAAGGTTATTATCTAGATCATAATTTTAATTATTAATAGATTCGTAATAAGCTAAAAATTCTTTTATTTCATCTCGACATATATTTTCCATAATAATTTCTTTTAGATTATAAACTTTCTCAACTTGGGATATATCATTAGGTTGATTCATTAGTTTAAAAATATTGACTTCTATTTTTAAGTTTCCAAAAGTTAACAACATAGAACCATTTCTACATTTAATTAAAGTATTGGCGGTAGTTAGGAATGGTCTACATAAAATGATGGTAAAATGATCAAAAAATACAACGTACTTTCACAAATTTTTCATTTTATACAATGTACTAAAAATCACGCTAAAATATCAATGTACTTTAAAAAAAATTTCACGTTATACAATCTGTCCAAAACTAGGTAACGGACTGCTTACGTGGCCAATAATTATCTACGTGTATTTTTTAAAAAAAATAAATTAAACAACATTTCCAACACATCAAATGAGGCACATGTTTCTCACATGATTGACCTCTTTCTTCCCTATTTTAACAATTGAATTCAACAAATGTAAAAATCCCCAAATCTGTAAATCCCCAATTCAAATCTCCAATTCAATTTCAAACCCTAGCTTTTGTGTCTTCATCTTTTAGTGTTAAACTAACTACTAGTTATTATTTACTAGAAAGAGGATTTTTCTTTTACACACACAACAAGATTGTTCCACACCGATTCTTTCTTGAGATTCACCAATTCACCATACATTAGTGTTTTATTGGGGTTTTAGTTGTGAGAAAATGGTTAATTAAAATTAGGACTTGAAGAATTAAAGAGAAGATTTAGGGTTCACATTTGCTATGAGAAAGAGAGATGGAAGAAATGTTGATTTAGGGGGTTTCGATGTAATGGAGTAATAAAACTATATCACTAACATCTTGGGATTAATGGATGGTTTAGATGTAAACATTTGTTGATGATGACATGTTTTAAAGTAGATGTGTTGGTTTTAATTTTACAATCAGCATTTCTGTAAAAAAAATAAAAATACATGTAGATAATTATTGGCCACGTAAGCAGTCCATTAGTTAGTTTTAGACAGATTGTATAACGTGAAATTATTTTTAAAGTACATTGATATTTTGGCGTGATTTTTAGTACATTGTATAAAGTGAAAAATTTGTGAAAGTACATTGTATTTTTTGATCATTTTACCTAAAATGATTTGTGTAGAAGCAACTATAGATTGTTAAGTATTTAATATGACAAAATCCACCGAGTAGAAAAAAAAATGTGCAACTTTAACGAAAACATCCTCCACGACTCCTCATGGGGTTTTTACTGATCTATCCGCTAGTTGAAGTGTCATACGAGTAGGCTTAATTTTTTTTAATCCGAGTTTTTGGTACAAATAATAAGGGAGTAACACTAGCTCCTAAATCTAAAAATGTGGTACCTTGAAAACCATCACTAGTGTACAATTAATTGTAGGTTTACCGGGATCTTTATATTTTACTACTCCATTTTGTTCAACAAAGGAAGGTATTTGCTCAGTGAAAAATGCATCTTTAGGAACATTAGTTCTTCTTTTAATAGTACAAAGATCTATAAGAAACATAGCATGTTGGAGGCATATTTCTAAGAGCGGTGAGAAAATGTATATTATAGTAAGATTTTTGAAATTTTTCTTAATCTCATTAAATTGTTCTTCCTTTTTATGACCTAAAAACCTATGTGGATAGGGTGCCTTAGGTATATATTTTCTAGTTTTTTCTTCCTTATCATTATTTTTATCATTATTTCTACTTGAAGAAACTAAATTATTATCCTTATTAGGAGAAGTAGAATTTTTATCCTTAGAAATTTCACTAGAAGTAGGTTTATCAACATTAAAAGGTTGACTATCTAAACTAGAATCAAGAGGAAAAATAACATTAGTATTTGTTGATTAGAATTATTAGTTTGAAGTAAGTCATCTTCGGAAGGCTAACTACTTTATTATCATATTCTTTACTGGAACGTAAAGTACTTTATTATCATATTTTTTACCATATTTTTAGATAATGTAATTCAAATATTGGGTTTGATCTAAACTTTATTTTTCTCATTTATATTTAATCATATCTTCTCAAATAAAACATTTTCCTTCGCTCAACGTGCTAAGAGAATTAGAATTTGTTTGCAAAAAATAAAAAACCTCCATCTCTAAATAATTAAATTTTAAAATATTTTACAATAATAATTGGATTGCGAGATATTACATATACACCTATAGAATATGGTTTGTTTCATTGAATTATTATTAAATGTTAGAGGTCATTAATTATTTGGGCGTTAATTAAGGGTTGATAGGTTGTTGTACTCAAATAGCCATGTTGGATATCTTTCAAGTGGAATTCTTAATTTTATAATTGAATTATTTCTGATTTAATATAATTATATTTCATCAATACAAACCTCGCACGAAGAAATAAAATATACTAATATAGAATCGTGAAATGGTTGAGATCGATTTTAGGAAATGGAGAGAGAGAAGCTGATGAAAAACAAAAGAGAGGTGTTTGAAAGAGATAGTAGAAAAAGAAAGAAGAAGAAGACGCATGGAGAATTTGAAAAAAAATAATAATTAAAAAGTGAGGGACAATAACTATTTGGATATACCCGATGAACAAGACTCGTAAAATTATGCAACGAAAATAAAAACTAAAACTAATTAATGTGATTAAGGAGGTGTTCATTATTAAAATAAATAAATAAAAAACTTAAAGGGGTTTTTGAAACAAAAAATAAATTTATTTTTATATTTATAGTGAAATAAAAGTGTAAAAATACTACAATTCATTGGTTCACAAGTCATTAAGAAATACAAATCATTTTTTATAAATATAAGAATAATAATGGGAGATCTTAGTCACACCACACAACTCTCTCATGCACTATATTTATTTAGCTTACCACAAAATTTATTTTAAAATGTGGTGTTTGAGAGATTTGTGTGGTGATCTCTCCCATAATAATTTATAAAATAATTTCTCAAAAGTTAAAAAAATGACTTGTAAGTTGTAACTATTTATATTTAAGTAACTATCATATTTGCCAAATACTAAAGTAAAACCATATCATATTATTATTTACAAATTTAGTTAATTAATTATATTCATTTATATATTAGTGTGTGGAGTGGGTTAGTGGTTGTGTGTAGTAAATAGTAATTAGTTAGCGGTAAACTTTAACCTAATTTTGACTATTGTCAATCAATCTCCAATATTTTTAGATCTGAATCGTTTTTTATTTCTATCTTTATTCAATTCCTTCATCATCTTCTCCCTTTTTCTCATCAACAACATCCATTTAATTTCTCATTAACAACACCTTTCTCTCTTCATCCATTTTAGAAAGAGTTTAAAGTGAATTAAAACTCTTAAAAGGTTAGCATTTGCCATTTTACAACATGTTATAAAAGCTCTTAATTCTAGTCTATTTCTTTCATTTTATTTAATTTTAGCTTGATTTAGATTGGTTTTTTTTTTTTGTATTTAATATTTAATAATTAATGGTTTTATGCAATCTTCTCCTTATAAAAATTTGGCACCAACTAGTTCCTTTCCTTTCTCCTTATAAAAATTTGGCACCAACTAGTTCCTTTCCTTTTTTTCCCTTCTTGTCCATATGTTTCTCCTATTTCCTCTACTTTGTTACTGTTGCACATCGAGTGAACAGTTCTATAATTTGACATCAAGATTAACTATTAGCTAATAAATTAATTTTTTTTCTACCGTGCTAATGGGTAATACATTATTTTTATGCAATTTTGTAGGTCTTAATGGCTTAAAGTTCTATTACAAATACAAGCAATCCGAGTATCGAAGTTAGCCAAGAGAAATAAAAAGCACGCCAAAATCTAGTCTTGGTGGACACCATGGAGTTTCCAGGGTGTGGGCTCATTTCGACAAAATTCTAATAGAAGGAACAAAGAAATATGCAGGTAAAGCTATTTGTAAGTATTGCAAGTTTTCAATTAATGCACTTTCTACTAGTTTCATCACCTTAAGAAATGTAGAGAGTTCCCTGGTTTTGAAGAAGATAAGTGACAACCATTGCTTTCTTTTCCGGGAGGGCAACCTTCTACTTGGAGGTTTGACCAAGATAAATGCCATAATGCTCTTATAAAAATGATTATTATTGATGAACTCCCTTTTAGTTATGTTAAGAAAGAAGGTTTTAAAATATTTTGCGAAGAAATACAACCTAAGTTTCATGAGGTGTCAAGACCTACTAATACTTTGGATTGCATTAAAATGTTTCATGTAGAAAAAAAAAACAAGTTGAAAGAGTATGTGAATGGATTGTCTTCAAGGGTAAGCCTTACAATCGACATGTACGTGGACCTCAATCCTAAATCTTGGGTATATGGTTATAACGGCACACTTTGTAGACAAAGATTGGTGTCTGACAAAGAAGATCATTAGTTTTAAAGTGCTTCCTCATCCACACAAGGGTGAACTTATTGTAAAAACATTAGAAAGTTATTTGTTAGAGTGGAGCATAGAGAAAGTGATGACTATTACCCTTGGTAATGCTCGAAACAATGACATATGTGTTGTATATTTATCAAAAAGATTGATAAAAAAAAATTCTTTGCTATTGAATGGTGAGAGTTTCCATGTAAAGTGTTTTGCTCATATTATAAATCTTGTTGTGAGAGAGGGAATTGAAGAAGTTAAATAAATAGTCAAACGTCTTCGTCGAAGTGTCAAATATGTGAGGAATAGGCCATCGCGTATGCAATTATTTAACAAATGTGCTTTGGACGAGAATGTAACTACCAAGAGGGTTATTTCTTTAGATGTGAAAACAAGATGGAATTCAACCTACTTTATGATTAATCCGTCTTTAGAGTTTGAGCAAGTTTTTAGTAATTTTACATTATCATGATGGATGTTACAAGGTTGATTGTTATTTGGGAGTGATGGGTGATGATGATTTGAGCACATTGAAAGCTTTGCATATGTTTTTAGAAGAAATTTATGAGCTAACAAAACGTGTCACGTCCAATGCATACTTTCATGAGCTAACACAAGTCAAAGATCTTATTCTTGAGCAATTGAGTAGTGAAAATAAATTTTTTGCTACTATGACTATGAAAATGAATGAAAAGTTGGATAAATATTGTCAATTTGACTCTTTGAATCCAATTCTCGTTGTTGCAATAATTTTGGATCCTTGGTATAAGTTGAACTATGTGGAGTTTTGGTATGCTTCCTACTTGGGGAAGTTTGAAACTTTAACCGATGAAGACAAAACTCAAAAAGTAAAGGCTTATGTTGAGAGATTGAAGAACTTGATGGTTCGCCTTTATTCTCATTATAAGGTAGAATATGCATCGATTATGAATAATAAATCTTCTAACTCTCAAGATAATGGTGGCTAATCCCTAAGCAAAGAAGCGTACTAATAGTACAAAAGACTTGTTTAAAGGTTTATTGAAAAAAAGGAATAGTGTAGAAACATCAAATGATTTGGATAGGTATTTGGGTGATGATGCTATAGAGGATGATACTAACCACTTTGATATCTTGGTTTGATGGCGAGAGGAAGTGTCAACATATCATGCACTTGCAATGATGGCACGTGATATATTATCTATTCTGATGACATCGGTTGCTTCGGAGTGTGTTTTTAGTACTGCCGACTGAATCCTTGATCCATTTTGAAGCTCTTTGACTCCTATGGTTATAGAAAGCTTGATATGCACCCAAGATTGGCTAAGAAGTCCCATGCCAACAATTGATATTAAAGAGAAACTTGAGATTCTTGAAGAAATTGAGAATGGTATGTTATTTAATCTACTTGTGAACTTTTGGGTTTTTTTTTCATTCATTTCATATACAAAGTTACTTATCTATATTATAACTTGCACTTATGAAACTTGGTAGAAGACAAAGAATGGTCAAGATTTGCACAAAACATGATAGAGATTCGGTTTTTAGAAATTGAAAATAAAGGGTCAGGATTAATCATATCATAACAAATTAACAATGAAATCCTAAATCCTTATCAAGATATGATTAAAAAAATCTCTATATTTTCTTCTACCTCTACGCCTCTCGAGCCTCCTTTTCCTTACCACTAACTTGAGAAAAAAAAAATCAGGATCATCTCTTTCTCTATCAATCCAACAATCTCTACAACCCCCACTACCTTTTTAAAGTAATTCTTATTGATTTCGAACACAATATGAAAAAGTCTCTTCTCATTTAACTCTCTGCTCAAATCAGTTTGACAATTAGGGTTTTATCTTATTTATTTATTTATTCTTACTCTCTTCAACTATATGTACAAGATATTTTCTTCAGGTATGTTTTGATTATCTTCAATGGTATAAATGTGTTCCTTGCACTAACAACATCAGAATCGACAATAATTCAAAAAATAAGCATGCCTCTGGATGATCTAAAGCTATTGAAGACAGAAGACGTACCCTAAAAAAAAAAGGCCTAACAAATGACTATATGAAATCCAAAATTTCAATTATGACTATAAGATATAATAATTATATATATATATAAAAATAATTGAAGTTCTAAATTATTATCATGTATTTGTAGGTTTAATTGAATTTTGTGTAGTACATTATTATCATTTGTTCAAGTTGTGTTGTCTAATAAGGAGTTGATTGTAGTCTGACAACAAAACTCAATTGGAATAAAATTAGACATTTGTCAAACTGATAAAGCTAACTTTGTATTGTGGTTATATGACCGATTATTTCAATCTTTGCAGAATTCATAAACTCCCAACATAATCAAATTAATTTCAATAAATCTGATTCAAAGTTATATATTTTACTCACACAAAGTAACATATAGCTTTTGGAATTGAGCGGCTAAAACAATTAGTATAAATGTCACAAGGTAGCATTTGGCTTTTGGAATTGAGCAGCTAATGCAATTGGAGAAAATAAATCAATCAGCTTACTGGATTATCTAATGTTTTTAATGATATTGTAATCAAATTTTATGGCAAACAGATTTGTATTTTCATGCCTATTTCTTTGAACTCAAGTACACTAGCACAAAAGTTGATCAAAAAGTTTCTCCGTTGAGGATCAAACAATTGGTGTGGCTATATTGTTTCATTATCTTCATAGTCGTGGGATCACCGCAATCGATAGATGCAATCATGTTTTCTAGTATGCACCCAATAACTTTGTTGTACTATAAGCCTGAAATATTGATGCACATTGCCACATTGTGACCACTTAAACATAAATGTTGATACGTGTATATGTATGGTGTATGTGTATGTATATACAAGTGGACACAAGACTAAGTGTTCAACATTATTGGTAGCATATTAAATATTTGGCCATGTGTTTTTTCGGAAGGCATTGTTATATTTTTGAGTGCATTATCTAAGTAATTTTTATACTAATCATTTCACATAATATGGTATGACATACCTTATAATTTGTATCATGATTTGATCCTGATAACTTATATTTAGGTTAGACAAGTTAAATGTTATTGCGATTCAAATGAAGAGTACAAGATCTTCTAAATATTACATAAATCGTAAGTTTCTAAAATTCTAACATTAAGAAGGGGAAAAGGGACAATGCATTTTTAACTTTGAAAACTTTTCAGATCGTGATGTTTTTTGAGATTTTAAATGAACTTATGATGAACATAACAATTTTGTCTTCATTCAAGGTGTGCTAAAGAGAAAGCAGTTGTTAACTATTTAGGCAAACAATAGTCCAAAACAATTACAAGGTTTATAAACACGACCTTTTAGATTCACATATGAGTTTAGAAATGGTATAAGAGTTTATGAAATCACTAGCATCGAAATCAATTTGGGATATATGTTAGAAATTTACATAATGATAGCAAGCGTGCCAAACACCATTTGTTGCTCAAGGATTCTAAGATTATACATGGTTAAATGGTCTCTCACAAAAACTATCATTTTAAGAGATTATGATAATCTCCAACTGGATACCAGTTCACAAGGATTGCATGCACACTATGCTAGATATTATAGGCCTATCAGTTGCACCTTGCATATGAGAGCTTCTAATAATAATGGGTGTATATCTTCAATCAAGAATACCAATGTAGCTAGGCTGTAACGCCCCGGGATTTCGTCCTCGCTCATCCCAGTGCGTCGAGCACCATACTGCTCGCTAATGTCAATATTGTCCCCCTTTAGTCACTGCGGATATCCAGCAGTAGAGGGTTTTGGATCAGGGCCCACCCATGTGGCTTACCCCAAAAGGCCTTGACATTAGTTAGAGTATGGTTAAGCTCTATATACTACCAATACAACCACTTTCTTGGCAATGTGGGACTAACACCAACTCATGGGTGTTACAATCTCACCACCTTAGAAATAGAGCCGTCCTCGGCTCTGCAGTACACTCAGTACATTCCCAAAATCTTCGACGTTCCCTGTCAAGTGAGACAAGTACCTGGCGCTCCCTGGGCCTTTCCAGCGTACTTCCCACCTGCAACAGGCGACCCGTCGTCGGCTTTGATACCAACTGTAACGCCCCGGGATTTCGTCCTCGCTCATCCCAGTGCGTCGAGCACCATACTGCTCGCTAATGTCAATATTGTCCCCCTTTAGTCACTGCGGATATCCAGCAGTAGAGGGTTTTGGATCAGGGCCCACCCATGTGGCTTACCCCAAAAGGCCTTGACATTAGTTAGAGTATGGTTAAGCTCTATATACTACCAATACAACCACTTTCTTGGCAATGTGGGACTAACACCAACTCATGGGTGTTACAATCTCACCACTTTAGAAATAGAGCCGTCCTCGGCTCTGCAGTACACTCAGTACAGTCCCAAAATCTTCGACGTTCCCTGCCAAGTGAGACAAGTACCTGGCGCTCCCTGGGCCTTTCCAGCATACTTCCCACCTGAAACAGGCGACCCGTCGTCGGCTTTGATACCAACTGTAACGCCCCGGGATTTCGTCCTCGCTCATCCCAGTGCGTCGAGGACCATACTGCTCGCTAATGTCAATATTGTCCCCCTTTAGTCACTACGGATATCCAGCAGTAGAGGGTTTTGGATCAGGGCCCACCCATGTGGCTTACCCCAAAAGGCCTTGACATTAGTTAGAGTATGGTTAAGCTCTATATACTACCAATACAACCACTTTCTTGGCAATGTGGGACTAACACCAACTCATGGGTGTTACATAGGCTTTGGAAATTTTCCTATTTATAAATCCTATGTACAACATAACAAGTATCGAAAATATGTATACCCCGTATGCACACAGAACTAAATATTCCACACTTCTTTAGTTCGTGTCATTTTACTGAAAATCTGATTCATTACAACCAATTTAATGGAATTTCGTGTGCTTTGCAGGATTAATGGCATACCTCGAGCTACCTTACAAAATGCCTATTGATATTGAAAGTTCAATTAAAATAAAGAATGTCCAATGGTTTCAAAATCATTTGGGTACAATCAGTTCCAATTGTGTGTGAAATTAAAGCGGCTAGATCATCGTCTCAAAAAGAAGTTATACAACAGAGATGGAACAACAGGAAGGGACTTCAAGTAGTTGATTATTGAAGATGGATAAAAAAAGAACAGTGTGATGACTGAAACAATTTTGTACCCTACCTTACCTTTTGAGCTGTGTTTTGAACAAGTAAATTAAATATTTTTGTGGTAGCACAGAGTATAGCCAAATAGCTGCATTAGATATGTCTATCAAAAGGAATATTCTATTATTTATTTCGTTTTTTTTTTTTTTTTTACAATTCGAGAATACAACTGCATTATTTTCTTCTTACAAAAATGAACTGATACAGTTCTAAGTTTAACAGTCAATACAAAAAAATAGGTTCACTTGGCCAATCAATATCACTGGAATGACAATTTCTCTGTTTGTAAGTAATCATGTATTACTTGGAAGCATAGGAACCAATCTTTTTGTCAAAATCAGAAATGTAATTATGAAGAATATGAAGTTGATGATGAAATTGAGAGTTAAGGAAACTGCTCTAATATTAGCATGCCTACTAAAAACTATAGTCTCTCGCTCACTGCTACAATCTCTTGGGATTCATTGCTTATTTTAAAACAATGCAGCAATACAATTTCGACATGGTAAAAAACAATGCAGTTCTCTTAGGACTCATTGCTAATATCTTCATGTTGTTCTTTTAAATATAACTTTATTCCTGTTGGATCTGACCACATTTTGTGTCGTATAAACATTTTTCTTAAGCTTTTGAGTTGAAATATTCTTCTTTGTGTGTGTGAATTGTTGTTCTTTTACATGTAATTGAGTATATATAGTTTTGATTTCAACCATATATGCAATCGAATTGCTTGAATGCTTTCACAGGTGGCTCAATTGATGTCGTAGTTTTCGCCTTCTTTGTATGTGGGTACTGGGAAGTCGAGTTAGGATTTTTCTTGATTACTCTTTTGGGATAGAAGAAGGGGTAGAAGATTTCAGAATAAGAAGAGGACCTGGCAGGATTTAATTACAAATGATGCTTCATCTTAATGATGTTGTATAAGACTTAATTAGAGAGACTAGCTATCTTGGTAGTTTGTATTAGAAATGGTAGATGGAGACTTGATTATGCAAGCCCTTGGACGTAGTTGGTAACTTGGTATTAGAGAGAAGCTGACTACTAAAACCTCAAAGGTTAGAAATCAACCAAAGTAATTAAATAACTAACAGCAATGACATCCTTCAAATAGTACCGTACAATTTGACCTGAAAAAGAAAAATATATGTCTTCCTCGAAAGAAAAATGAAAAGTTGAAAAATACGTGTCTTCCTCGAACAAGGAACCATTGGACAGAGTCATCTTCTTTGACCTCCCATGATCTCTTCTCCTCTATCCCTAATAAACTGACTAATACCACTTTTTTTATTGAAATTTATACAAGAAACATCAGGAATTAATATGTCAAAGGGCATCCATTCAGATTTTAAATTATGTGCACTATAGTATTAATAAACATGCTAATGTAGAAATCAATATCACTAAAGAAATATTTTTTGTTGATCACACTATAATTGTTTTCTTAATCAATTCAACCATCAACTGTACATATTCATACTTCAAACTTTTGTGCAGAGTTCAAAACATAATAGTTTAAATATATTTACAAATAAGCGTCTCGGAGGTACGGGTCATATATATACTGTATATATCTTGGGAAGCCATTTACTTTTATGTAAGTTAGTATCTATATTATACTACCTTTCCTCCAATAGTTTGTAACGTCTCATTACAGACTAATATGGAAAAAGTTTGTGTTATATTTTGACAAACAATGCAATATACAACACACTTTGAAGAACGTGGTAGGAGACAAAGAGAACCAAATTAAGAAAACGAAAAATCTCACTATTGTTGAAGAATTGACTCCAAATAAACGTCAACAAGCCCACCGTACAAGGAGACTAATATAATCAATGAGCCAAAAGAATAATACAACATCAAAGAGACCCAAAAGTAATGAAGATTCTGAAGAGTTAGCTCCTAATAAATGCAAAATAGCGCAACGTGAAAGGAGGATAAGAGAAAGCAAACAAATATTGAAGAATACAAGCAATGAAGGATTAAGGTTTGTTTTTTAAAATTATTATTTTTTATTTCTTATATTCAGAATATTGGTAATATACATTTTGTTTACATGAATAATAAGTCCTCAAAAGTGTATATTTATCTCCGAATAACACCTTGTTTGTCTAGCACTTAGCTTATATTATTCTATTATATCTATTGATTAGTGCTTTCTTGTCTATTGTGTAGGTTTTATGAGCCGAAATGCGAATATTGTGTTAAAACCCGCAAAAAGTCAAGAAAATCAAGCAAAAAGGTGTTATTTGCACAAGGGAAGAAGAATTGATATTTACACCCATAGATCTGCTGAGGGCACCCCACGGTCAGACCAGTTGACTTGACTGTATGTCAAAGTGGGGCGGTCCAAATCTCAGCCTAAACTGGGTCCTATTGGAGCCTACAAGTCAGAATTTCTATTTAGGGTTTTATTTAAAGTCCAAACTTAAAAAGGCTCCACAAGGAGATCTAGAAGTCTGATTTGGGCCCATGAGCTATCAAACTGAAGGTCTTGGTCCAAGATACAACTTAAGCCTAATAGAATTAGGTTTTGTTAAAGATCTAATGCCTCTAGAAGACCAACAGCAGCAGCCACGAATTTGACCTAATTTGGAAGTCTTTGCATGCAAGTATTCTACTTTGTATTTTCCATATAAGAGAAGTAGTAGCTAAGGTTTAGGTAGCTTTTTTCGAATGGAAGATTGAGGAGATAAGTTCATCTTCTTCTTCTTATTTTGTATGAAACTCAATTCATATCAATCAAATCAAATCACTTTTCTTTATGATGCTTTGTTATTTATTATTTATTCCATGGTGTCATTATCAAGGATGAGTAGCTAAATTCTCTTAGGGGGATGGTGGAAGCACTCTAGATAATGCGAAAGCACCATGTTTGTTCTTAATGTTCATTGTGATTCAAAGTACTTAATGCTTATTTATTTCTATCTGCAGTATGAGGTAAGTATGATTATTTGCATGTTATTGTTATCCATGATGTTAAAATACTATTGTTAGGGTTTATGGAGACCTAGCTTTAATGGTTTTATTTATATTGATTAAAGATGTGTAGTAAAATAGTTGAAAGGTGATTATTACATATCTGCAGTTGATATATTTTATTGGAACCCTTTTGTAATTAAGTCAAATAGCTAAGAGGTGATGATTTAGTTATGAATCAATATGTTGAGTTAATTAAATTGAATAGTTGAGAGGTGACGGTTTGATTAATAAGACATATTCAATAGCATACATAAGAGAATCCCGTTTTAATTGAGTGGAATAACTGAGAGGTGACTACTTGATTATTATAGGTATTAATGATTTATTGGAATTAGCTAAGAGGTGACTAATTAATTGTTATAGATTGAACATGAAGGAACAACATGTTATGTTTGCATGATTTAGTTTGTGGATACCAATTCGTCCCCCTTTGTCATCATATATCTTCTTTACATCTCTACCGTATTCTTATAAGTTAGGATGTATTTAATTATTGCCTGTAGGAAGTTAGAATCAATCTCAATTCTTATTATTGATTCCCTTAGTGTTTCTTAACAATTGTTTTCTATTGTGTTTGAGCTAAGATCTCCCCCTATTAGGTGGGTACGACCCTGCTTGTTACTTGTCTACTTTGATAACCAATTTATACAGGCACAAGAAGGAAAATCTAGAAAAATATAATCTTTTGATGTGGGTTAGAGATTAAACACTTTTGGCTTACATCAATGAACATTAATGTTTTTTTTTAAACTTGCTACAATATGTATAATTTTTGAATGAGTATAGTATACTTTCAAAATAGATTACACTGTTCCCTAACACCTACCAGTTCTTAAAATGATGTTACTCTTCTCTAATAGTGTGTTACCAGTAGTAGTTATCTAATTATACTGGCTTTCCCCAGAGTTGTCCCCTTTCAAGATTCAGCTATTCACAGTCATTCTTAGGAATTTGCATTGACATCATATAAAAATTGGTAAACAATGTTTTGAGGACTTTTGGAACAACTTATTCAAATAAAATCTCGGCCAATATAACTTTTCTTTTGGAACAACCATGTTTGATTGAGTCAATTCTAGCATCGGCAAGATTGAAAATGGGAGACCGAGGCAAGCTAGCAAATGAGGGTCTGACAGTTCTATGATAGGGGGAGTCTGGGACTGTTTATTCAGTTTTGTATTCTCATAACAGATCTGTGGGAGGGACAACTTAGTTGGTTTAGATGCACATATTTTCTGATCATCTAATGAGCCTACACAGTCTGTAATCATAAGATTAGATAGTTGTATGGTTATCTTTTCATACTGTCATGAACATTCTGTAAGTGAAGTTGCAAGTAAAGTTTTGGGCTGATTTTCACTACTACTCTGTTGTCTGTATTGTTGCTATGCGTCTTATTATTTTATGGTAGTTAAGATTGTTTGACCAATTGATAAGTTGTCTTGATGTTCAATTTGTGGTTTCATCTAAATAGCTTCAATTACCTTTTGTTGTTATACTTATGTTGCCCCCACAGGTATTATTCCCTTGAATTATGTTCAATGATATGCATCCATAGTACAAAATATCTTTGAATTATCTATCGAAATTCTAAAAAAATGATACGATAGATAATTGATATATAGAGCTTAAATTATCGGTAAAATATCAACCGATATATACTGATATATCGCGATAAATTATGATATGTTCAATATTTTTGGATATATTCCGATATGTTCTTCAGATAATAAACTCTATTCAAGAGATAATAGATTTTATATTTTGTAGAAAAGTTGTTTTGGTTGGAGTGATAAAGAGAAGAGAAGAAAAAGTAGTTTAATAACGATTAAAAGAAAAGTAACAATTTTTCAATCACTGGTCTCTTCCCCTCCTCTCTCTCTCAACTTTTCTTCGGTTTTTTGATTGAATTGAGAAAATAATATCTTCCGAAGCAAAAAAAAAAAAGGCAAATTAAAAACGAGATCTGTTAATAAGGAATCAAATTTGTTAAATTAAAATATGAAAATCAGATCTAGGGTGAAATCCTTTAACAAATTTGTTAAATTGCTATAACTTTGATGTGGTAAGAGATCCGCAAATCTCATTGGATTTGTAACACAAGTATATTTTCACAAATTCAGTAAAAGAATTTCTGGGTTAGTCGATATATATTTTTCAATATATCATGGATAGATATAGATATATTCGGATATATCATTTTTCCCAAGATCGATAGATTCGTATTTATTGATATTTTGTACTATGTATGCATCAACATAATGCAAACAAAATCTACAATAATGTGAATAATAGATAGACTAACACTAATACATGGTTATTTTATTTTTAGGTAACTAACAATATTATTATTTATTTTTTTTTAAGAAACAAACAGATAATGGAATGAGACAAAAGCAACCATGACTCCTCAACCAAGATAGAACAAATAATCTTGCCATACCTAACGAACGAATAGATCAACAATCCAAAGTATTTGTGCTAGTGTTGTAGTATGGTTGGACATGTCGCACCTGTTTATCCGTATATGTACATGAATTGTAGCTAAATTGGATACACCTGATTAACAAGAGTAGACCAAAAATTCAAGTACAACAAAAGGAAAATAGGTATGTAATATGCACTCTAGCAACTTGCCGCTACAAAAGATATGTAGATGATGACGAAGCAAAAACTACAACGCCCCGAGATTTCGTCCTCGCTCATCCCGGAGTGTCGAGCACCATATTGCTCTCTAATGTCAATATTTTTCCCCTTTAGTCACTGCAGATATCCAGTAGTATATGATTTTGGATCAGGATCCATCTATCTAGGTTTTCCCCAAAAGGCCTAAAAAAGAAGAAGAAATCCATATATTGGTGCATTCTATCACTTAAAAAGCTGCAAATATAGCATTAGTTCAAAGGTATGTAATATAAACTAAATATAGTAATTATTTAATTGGTTTACTAAATTTTTGCTTTGATTGCCAATGCTTAAAATTTTAATTAAAGAGAAATTATGATAATTTGGTATTCGTTTGAGATTTAGTGCGTGAATAAAAAATTTAAATTATGATTCTATTGGCATTTCTAACAATGTTAAAAACTTCAGTATATTGTAGGGTAGAAACTAACGTCGTGAAGCCATGGGTATAACTAGTATATTTATCTTATTGAAGTTGTATTGGAGGAATTGAGAGGCTTGTCGCTAGGACCCACTCCCACAGTCCCACACCCACTAGTTGAAGAACTTTGGGACGATCTACGTAAGTTATTTGGATTCCAAGTTGTTTTTGTTTTGTTTTTACCATATTAAAACTTTTGCTTTATGTTGTTGTTGTTTTATTTTTCCTTTTTGATCAAAATGTGGAAATTCTACTGAACAGCCTACAGACAACCCCTTTCATTATATAGGTCTTTTTAGACTTTGGTCATAAGTTAATGGGCCTAAGTAGGGTTTGGACATTAAAAGGGCCTTTATTAGGCTTTGGTCACGATCTATGAGTCAGACTCAGTTGGGTTTCATATTTTTCCAAAATACCATAATTGCCCTTCACATGCAAAACACGTGATATTTAAGTTCTTTGATTTTGAGTACCACGTGTCACGTATCGAAGGAGTTAGATTATTCGAAGCCAATTGGACGGTCGTGATGAAATCAACCTTTACGTGCTAATCACGTGAGAGTTAGTGGTTGTTTTGCAGTGCCATGTGTCACATTAAGAGTGGTTAGATGGGTATCTATGAGATCGAACGGCTGAGATAGCTTCTTAGACTGATTTGAGCAGGAAAAAACCCGTGACCCCACTTCATGCTAAACCTTACACCGAAAGATTACAACTCTCCATCTTCTCTCTTTTTCTTCTGGACCCTTCCATGGCTTCCATCATTCTGATCTAACCGATCTAACCCCAAATTTGATTTTTTTTTTCTTTCAAAAAAACAAGAGAAACTTCAAAAGTTCAACAATCATCATCTTAATCTCTAATCTCTGTTTGATGCATTAACATCTTTGAATACGGAGAGATTATCAAAGACGTGACAAAGGTATGTTAAAAATCATGTTTTTAACTATCCTAAAAGGTCATTATGATATGATTGGTGTTGGGTTTAGTTATTTTTATCTAAAATCACAATTATTTTTGAAGGACCAATCTTCGATTTTGAATTCGAAAAAAATAATAATTAATACTATCGGCGGAAGCAAACAATAATAAGAACATCAATTAAATAAATGGTTTGAACACCCAAAAACTAGGGTTTTTCACAAAAACGAATTTAATGTCTCAAGACATAAACAAATCTTCAATCTAACCTACTTAATAGGGTTTGCAATCCCCTATTTATAATAACCTAAACCTAATCCTAACTACACTAGAAAGCTAAGTAAATATAAACTACTACTAGGGATGTTCTAATCCATATAGGAATCTGCAGGAACTATGAGGCATGTGCCTTGCACATGCTATCTTTATGCATATGCATCAAATCCCCCCAACTTGAAAAAAACTCGTCCTCGAGTTTGTGTACTAACATCCTCCAAAGTTCAAAATGACTCTTGTACATCAACCTCAACCTTACGTTGGTGCAGAAAATCCGGCCATGAATCATCGCCAGATAGTTGCTCGCAGAAAGAATGATGGGCATTAATGTAATAGGTGCATCATTAGGACAACCCAATTGATTGGAACAATATAGCCGCATGTCAAGAAATAAGAATTGATGGTGTTTGTCCCTCCATGGAGAAAATCCATTCTCATCTTGGAATAGATAAGGATCAACATAACCACCAAACAAATGACCAATTACTTTTATGGGAAGGAATTTGTGGGGATGATAAAAATCATCAATTTGTCGGTCGGAATCAATGGAATTCATCGATTCATGGGAGTGATGAGCGAAATTCCGAGAACATTCATCCTCTTTACCATTGTCATGGACAACAACCAGGTTTCCTTGCTTGGGCAACAAATAGAACTTCTTATTTATCTCCCTTGCAGATTTTTCCATCAAATCTTCTACTTGATCCACACATGCAACTTCTAACTCAAGAGACACAAAACTAGATGTATCATCACCAAAAACGGAAAAGAAATCAACAAGATTGTAACTTTGTAAACCACCAATTCGGGTACGAGTGACGGATTTTTCTTCTTCAAACATGTTGAGTAAGAAATTAATCTCCGCTTCTTTGTCAAGTCGTTTCTCTTCTCCAACAAATTCTTCCTTAAAAGACGCAAATTGACTTTTTTAATTTAGTAAAGCAATTTAAAAGTTCCTTCAAATCTTTTTGTATGTTTGGTGACATCATGGAGGCATCGCTCTTAGAATCGATTTCAGATTCAATATAGTGTGGGTATTCTCCATACGGAGTAACTTTAGAATTGCGACTACGAAGACCATCGTGATCATAAGTCTTTGGACGGTTTCCATGGGAATATTTAGCACCATAAGCAACATATTGTTGCTGAAAACCACATCGAGGAGGGTGTGTGTCCTGCTGATGGTGGGAATAATATCCATTGTCATAATAACTATGACGTTGCCTGCGTGGGGGAGAAAGGGAACGAGAGGAAGAGGGAGGTTCATACCTTCTAGAAAGAGGAAAGCGGCGGCCAGGATCAAAGTTGGGAGCTTTATATTCACAATCGGCATAACGCTTCGATTCATGTAAACTCCAGCGATCCTGCGACGACGAAAATTCTCTTTGACCTCTTTTACGATAACCCATCTTCAAATCACCAACATGAACGCGGCTCTTGTAATAAAAATCAGGTTTTTATCTTCTAAACCCAGAAAAAACACGCTCTTGATACCAATTTTGATATTAATAAAATTTGAGCTTATCAATAAAATTTGATATTAAAAAAAATAAAAAATAAAAAATAAAAATTGAAGATTTATGATTAAAAATTGAATTTTTTTTTTTTTTTTGGTGGGTGTGGGGTGTTGTTTGGTGTTTTTTTTAAAGATGTTTGATGTTATTTAGACTAAAATATGTTAAAGATTCTGCCATTGTTCTTGCATGTTAGATTTCAAGGTAAATGTTAGGTTTTTGTTTTTTTTGAAATCATTGTAATTAAAGTTAGGATTTTTGTTAATCAAGCATGTTTAACTTGGTATTAGTTAGATTTGATTTGATTTTTTTATCAAGTTAAGTATGTGCATACTTTGTTTATGTTTTTGTTAACTTTTGGGGGTTTCTCTTTAATATAGATAATGATGATAAAATTAATTTTAATTTTCAACTTCTTGTTTTTTTTTTCCAGTACAATGTCTGTAATTCTGGGTTTCAAGAAATTTACAGTGCACTGTGGTGGATATTGGGGTTTAATTCAAAGTGGTAAGGTTAATTTGAAGACTTATAAAGCTGGGAAGAAGTCTGAGATTCAACTTAATGGTGATGAGTTAATGTTTATGGATGTGATGAAGGACACTAAAAAGATAATTAGGAGAGAGGATCTAAAGGATGATGATGTTGATATTTCATATATATGCAAGGGCAACAAGTGCAGGCTAACTACAGATGATCCCTTAATGACAATGTGGATGGATATTAAACCTTCAGGAGACAAAAAATATCATCTATTTGTGAGCTTGAGAGTTGTACAACCTCTGATTAGGAAGTCACCAAGGAAGAAGCAACCTGTGTCTAGGTATGGTAATGAACCTATTGCAAAAAAGAAGGTAGTTTTTGAAGTGTCTGACAGTGATTCTGATGATCCTATGGCTGAGACTCCACCTCCTCCTCTTTCACAACACACAACTCAAACACCACCTCCTCTTTCACAACCTACAACTCAAACAACTCCTACCAAGCCTCAGCCCACAACTAAAACAACTCCTACCAAGGCTCATCTCACAACTTCTAGGAGATCACCCAGACTTAATATCAATACCTCTCCAACTCAAACAATCGGTGATATGGTTGCAACAGAAATTAGCTGCATTTTGGAAAGTTTGCATGATGATTTGTCAAATTATGGGGAAAAAGAGTATGTAGCTGAGGCTGGCTTTGGTATTACAGTAAATCATTTTGAGGGTGACATTGATAGAGATTCATCTGATGAGGAAGACTTCAATCCTGGTGATGACCTTAGTGATGCTGGTGATGACCTTAGTGATGCTGGTGATGATAGTGGATCTGATGTAGATTTAGTTGATGAAAATGCAATGGATTTTGAAAAGGAAGATGCTAAACTAAGTGAGTTTGTAAAAAAGATGGGGAATTTGTTTGAGGAAGAAGATAATGAAAAACTTGGAGATGCATCAGCACCAAAAGGCATAGAAGAGATGGTTGTGGGAATGAGTTGGGCTACAAGGCAGGATTGCAGGACATATTTCAAGAGTTATGCTGTGGGAAAACACTTTGCATATAGACAGACCCACAATGATAAGTTAAGGTATAGATATGCAAAGATTTTCCTAAGTGCCAATGGAAGGCTAATTGTAGCAGAGTTGGTGAAAATAATGCTTCATTTACTCTAAGAAATATGCACAATGAACACACCTGTTGTCACGACCCTAATATCCAAAAATTGGCAAAAAGAGAGAATTTACAAAATTACCCTCAATAAACCAATAAAAGGACAAAGGATCAGGACAGTAATCTAAATCACATTTGCACAAGGTAAAATCCATAACCATTAAAGACAAATACTTCAACACAAATAAATTGAACTCCCAATAATTTTCATATATAATCCAAAAACTCCAAATATCGAATTACACAACTCCAATAATAAAATTCAACAACTTCTACGGAGGTATTGTCTTCCCCAATAAATGAAATAAACTTCAGTAATCCAATAAATGAAATAAACTTGAGTAATCAACTAACAACGAATCAAAGAACTAAACCTACTGTGAAAGATAACTCCTGCAAATCTCAAACTCCCTCTCGAACAACTGGATCAGCCCGAGCCTCCTGGTGTTGCTCCCGATCGTACTCAACTTGCTGCTCTCCTCCACCTACGCTCCATAAGGATACGTACCCACGTGCAAAACAAGCAACATGGGTCAGCAAATTATGCTGGTATGAGTGGACAAGGGTAGGGAACTCCAGTCCCAAAAACAATAAAATAACAGACTCCGCAATCTTTATATATATATATCTCGTTTACAAGTAAATACTATATATTATATTAATACCTTACGTGAGCTGCACCTCCTATTAGGATAGGTCGAGCCCTGCAAGAAATGTTATTTGACCTATCCTCCTGCAAAACTGTGTTAGTACAATAATATATAATACATGGCATCTCAAGTCTTCACCTTATATCTCAATCACTACAAACAATCATTCGTAACCACACAACACTTCACAACCTATGCCCAATCACTAGTACATCTCCCACAGGATGCACTCCACACATTTGCCATACCCACACTGCACCAGTGTGCCTTGACCATGGTTAAGACCCTCTACGCGGAAACCAAAACCCAAGTGGGTGCTCACCTGCAAGCTTTGGCTAGCCTCGACGTATGCCTAACTCATGGCCTCTACTAGCTCCCTTGAGCTTTCTAAAGTGGCGCCCAGACCAACCCCGAAGGCTATGAAGGTCTGTAGGGTCAGTTCCGCAGGCTAAGCCATCTAGGAAATACCCAAATATATTTTCCAAGTGTCAACCTGCAGGCTAAGCCGTCTAGGGTGATATCTAATTTCTTAATCCTAATTCCACAGGTGCGGTAAATGTACTAATGGTTGGGCGACTACCAAACATCTAAACTATCAATCAATCAAGTAACACTCGACAATAAAATTTCACATCAACTTCACATCAAATTCATTTGCATTCCTTCCGTATTTTCTAAATTAATCAAATACCGTCCATGGTATATAAAGCCATTCCAAGGCATTCATCAATTATGTCCCAAAATTCAGAATTTAATCTCTTTGATCAATATGTATTTTTTTTTTATAAGTATTAATTTCTTAGCATGCATAGCCATACAGAATATCAAAACCGGCAACAACAGCAAACAGTGTACTGTACACCCATACAAATTCAAAAATTAACATTTTCTTAGATATGTAATCCATATATATAGATAGATACCTCATAGTAATAGAAGTTCGACCCGACACAATTACCAAGTAATTAATTAGAACCACGTTCTTACATATAAAAAAAACTAGTAAAATATTCCCATAAATTTGGGGTCTGATCATCAATTCTTATAGGCTCAAAAGATAACAATTTTTTTCATAAGATATATGTACATAGCAATATGCATACCAGAACCTATCCTTACATTCTATCATTCAATTAATAGTAGTTATAATCTCTGCACAGGTCAGCATCATCATACAATAAAATAAGAATGCAAACTACTTTGAAATATATCCACTCAGTGTTACTGTTATCTATATCCATACCTTCACAGCAACATAATAAAAGGCTAACTATGTAGATCTAATTTAAAAAGAAATAAGCCCACTCACAGTTACTGTTCTTCTTCCTCCTTTACAAACGTCTAAGCTCTGCAACTTCCTCTCACCGAAACCCGACCCCAACTATAGTTTCTTTTTCACTTCCAAATTTCTGCCACTTCTTCTTCTTCCACTTCAATTCCGATCGCCGCCACTCTGATCGCAGCGCCGCCCCCTCTCTCTCTCTCTCTCTCGCTCGCTGTTTATCGCAACCCTTTTCCTTTTTTATAAACACAAACAACTTCTTCTCTAGATATAGGTAAGAATCTATCCTAAGACGGTTCATCCAACGCTCACCAATTAATCAAAGTGGGATCGTGCTCCGAATTACCAGCAAAGAAAAAAAACTGTTCGTGGGTTATTTTTCATCAAGTTTGGTTTATTTAAACCATAGTCCACTACTTTATAGTAATTATGCTTAAACCCTTGGTCCAGGGACTTATACCCAATTACTTTTAATTCCAAATTAAAATTAGCATAAAACATAAAAGAGGGGGTTTACACCTGTGATGGTTTGAATGATGACAAGAACCAACATGCTAAGGCACCTTGGGTGGCAGCAAAACTATTAGATTATATGAGAGATCACCCTCTTTCAACACCCAAAGACATTCAGAATGAGATTCGAAGAAGGTATGCTTCAAAGATAAGTTACTGGACTGCATGGGCTGCTAAGAACAAAATGCAAGAGATTATCAATGGTAACCATAAGGAGAGCTTTAAAAAAGTCAGAGAGTTGAGAAAACAAATATTGAAAGAGAATCTTGATTCTATAGTGAAGTTGTAAATTGATGGTGACAACCAGTTCTTAGGTTTGTTTGTTGCATTTAGGGCATGTTTAGATGGTTGGTCCAAAGGTTGTAGACCAGTAGTGGGGCTTGATGGAGCTCACTTGAAAGGGAAGTTTGGAGGGCAGTGTCTTAGTGCTATTGGTCTTGATGGGAACAATGGTCTATTTCCTTTAGCCATTTATATTTGTAGGGGTGAAACAAAAGAAACATGGTTAGACTTTTTAGGGTTGTTGGAAAAGGATTTCAAGAAAAGACAAAAAGAAAAGATGGTGACAAATTGACATTCTTCTCTGATAGGCAAAAAGGTCTAGTGGCAGCTGTGAGCATAGTATTTCCTATGGCATATCATAGGTTTTGTTTCAGACATATGATGAGAAACTACAATAATAATGGCTTCAAGGGTGAACACTTGAACAATCTTGCATGGGGGGCTGCTAAGTCTTTTAAGGAATGTGACCATAAGAAGATAATGAAAATTATGGATTCAGACTTCAAAGCTGCTAAGGAGTGGTTAGAGTTAGAGCCAGTGCATACATGGGCTAGATTTTTTTTGATAAAACATCTAAGTGTGAGTACAATAATAATAACTTTAGTGAAAGTTTTAATGCTTGGATAGTGGAGGTCAGACATCTACCTATTTGTAGGTTTGTAGATAGGTTCAACTTGATGATGTCAAAGCAGATGTATGATAGGAGAACAATAGCGAATTAATTGCCAGAACATGGGTTGGTTCCAAGAGTTGCTCACATCATTAGTAAACTGGAGAAGAAGTGGCACAAGTATGAAATTCAAGGTGTGGCAGAACACATATTTTTGGTAAGGAAACTAGAGAAGAAGTGGAATGTAGACATTAATACACATAAATGTTCATGTGTTGAATGGCAAATGTCGGGAATACCTTGTGTACATGTTGTATGTGTTGTTAGGAATAGAAGAGAAGGCCGGAACAAGTTATACTTTCTTTACATTCATTTTATAGTTTGTTGTCTACATATGCTAAGAACTAATCATTTTTTGTTTTCATAGGTGGTGCAGTCCATGGTATACTGTGGCTGCATACAAAGCTGCTTACCAAGGGTACATCTACCCTATTGCTGATACAGATGATTAGGACCAGGTTACAGTTTAACACAGTTTATTTATTTATTTATTTTTAAAATATTTTGTATATGGTGATTAATTTATTTGTTTGTTTGTTACTGGAAGGTTGAACCTGACATGGAAGTACTTCCTCCACCACTTCAAAAGACTCCTGGAAGATTAAGGACATTGAGGATAAGAGATGAAGAAGAAGAACCTAATAGGGGAGAAAGGTTGTGCTGAAAATGTAAACAACCAAATCATAATGCAAGAACTTCTACGAGAAGACAAAATGTTGTGCAAAAAAAGACTAGAGAAAATGTAAGTGTGGACTAGAAATATTAATTTGAAATTTTTTTTGCATTCATTTAGAGAGTATGTTAGATTGCACTATATTTATTACATTGTATCATTTATTAACAGCTAAAAAAGCAAGGGTGGAGGATACACAGGAAAAAATCTCTCAACCTACTCAAGCAAGCACTTCAACAGCAAGAGGTGGCAATACAAGCAAAACTGCAGGTACAGGTGGCAAAAGTTCTAAGGGAGGTTCTAGAGGTTCTAAGACTGGCAATGGTAGAGGTGGTGGAAAAGTTGGTGGTAAAGGTGGTGGTTGAGGTGATAATGGTGGTGGTAACGATGTAAATGTGAATGTTAATGGTGGTGATAGTAGTAATTTCACTGTGAATGACACTTTCACTGATGATGAGGAAGCCAGACTAAGAGGTGGTGTGAGGGTAAGGGGTGGCCTTGGCAGAATTAATAGAGGTGGAAGAATTGATTGGTGGCTTGGAGGTGAAGAAGAGTAATTTCACTGTCAATGGTACAGTTCAGGTTAGTTTTGGAAATATGTTACTTTTTGGGGATTCAACATTGTCTGGAATTGCAGAATTATTTTGGATATATGTTAGTACAATGCTTAGTTATATTTTGGTCATAAACTGATGGTTTATGCTAGTATTATGGATTATATGGTACAATGTATTTTGGACATAAACTGATGCTTAGTTTATGCTAGTATTATGGATTGTATTTTGGACATAAACTGGTGCTTAGTTATATTTTGGTCAGAATTATATATGGTTTATATGTTATTATGGAAAATCTGATGGTTGAATTGGATTTATGCTAGTATTATGGATTTGATGTTATTATGATACAATGTGGTTATGATATTGAACACTAGCACACACAAACACTTTCATTAGATAAGAAACACATTACATAAGAAAAACATAGTACTCTGTTTAGGTACCCTTACATTATAGGACATTAGCTCCATAAATCCAGGACATAGGTCATATTGGCACTTCAGGAATTTGAATAGCTCAGTCTTGGAGGAATCACCATGATCATGTGTTGAGTAGAGCAACATAATTCCTTTGCAGTTTGGTGCATTGCAGGGGGCATTGAAGAGATCACATTTTTCAGCAGTGTGACCTTCTGAATAGCAGAGTTGACATTGGTCCTGAAAAAATTAGAAAATTAGAGAAGAAGTATATCTGTAAAAAGAAAATTAGGGTTTGGTCATGTTTTTCAGCCATTAAAATACCTTAGTAACTTAAACATTTACCCAGAGATGACAACCTCCCATTTTGATTGTTGTATTGTGAAGGTTTTGATTGCAGAAAATGAAGATTTGCAGTGGTTTAATGAAGGTGAAGGAAGCTTTGATGTGGTTTTATACTTGCAGGTGAAGTGAAAGGAAGTATAACGGCTAGTTTTTGTCAGCAGTTGGATTTAGATGTTATATCAGATTATAACACGTGTCTTCTATTTATTTTGGTTTTGTTTAAGTAGTCACGTGCAACTCACATGCTATCAAAGTAGGGGTAATAATGGTATGCAATCAAAGTTTGTGACTCAACTCGGTTGTTTCTCAACTCATATCTTGACTCAACCATAGATCGTGACCAAAGCCTAATAAAGGCCCTTTTAATGTCCAAACCCTAATTAGGCCCATTAACTTATGACCAAAGTCTAAAAAGCCCTAAAGTTTTTAAGTACCCTCTCAATGTTACATGGTACAATACTACTTCTTTTCAGCATACTAGGATCAAGGTCTTAATTTCTATGTACCCTTTCTACAAGTTAACACAGTCGTATATTGTGTTTTTTAAAGTTATATTAGATAACCATTCATAACCATTCTGGGTTAACATAGATTATCATTGGTAAGTATCACAAGCATACACTAGGTATAGCAGTGTAGCGGTCTGCCACGCTGGTTTTCTGCCCATCTATTGAAGCTTGAGCTAGGTCCTTGATCTTTGTCTATATTGTAAATGTTTTGGGGTTTATTTTTACCACCTAACGATATTGGTTCAAGCATGCTGATCAGGCTGTAATAGTTTGTGGATGAATACAATTATACTTTTATCAAAAAAAAAAAAAAAAAACTCCATCCCATTCTTTTTAGCTACTGCACCCTCTCGGCTGCTATGAAGTATGAACTATAAGAGTTGAAGAAATATATATAATAATGGGAGGGTACTCAGGAAATGTTTGACTCAATTTTAACTCAATTCTATGTAGGGTGCATGTTAGATTGGCATGATTTTTGGTAGGATGAATGTTCTCTTTATGTTCGACATCTTCACCAAAATTTATCATAATCTGAATTTTCTAACCCTAGAAAAATCTTATTACAAGTTAATGTATTGTGGAACGTTCATTTTTACCGTTGAATGTAATATTATCTTTGTTGGGTCTAAATATATTCAAATGAGTTGATTTTTTATGCAGTAGATATTACCAAAAATCATGCCAATCCAATATGTACAAGTACCCTAAATAGGATTGAGTCAAAATTGAGTCAAACATTTCCTGAGCCCCTGGAACCCCTCCTTATAATAATATACAATTAAATATTATTTTTTGATTAAGTCAAATAACTCACCTACAGAGTCCTGGACATATTATGTTCTTTTATATAATATTCAATTAAATGTGGGCTTTTTTTTAATAAGTCAAATAACTCATCTATGTAAATGGAGTCCTGGACATATTTTGTTCTTTTTGAAGCTCTGAGCACTTTAATATGACTCTTATTTTCACCAAGCTCATATGTATTAATGTCCAGCCTCTCCTCTGATCACTAATCAGTTCCTCTTCTACAAGTTACATCTTATAATTTTGGGTTCATTTGTTTTTCAGGACCCGTCGGTTAATTGGGATCTACGTTATTTAAGAGGAGGAATGAAAGATATTTTCAGTATGACTTAGCTAGGGACTGGGCTAGTATGATATGAGAGTTGTCATTTGTCTTGTTTTCATGGCAATTTGTTTGAGGAATTGCCCCTATTAGAATTTGAATATTTATGTATAATTTAAATATTTGTGTATAATATCTCAAAAAAACCCCATGTGTAGGTGTCTATTCCCCAATAGGTCCTAACATGGGTTCATCTTCTCAAACAAGCTTTATCCCACTTTTCTCTATTTCTTTTTTACTGAAATACCCTTACCATTAAAGACAAATAGAAAAACTAGAAAAAAACAAATATGAAAAAGACAAAAATTTATTTTTTAATATCAAATTTCTTTTTTGTTATATTTTGTTTAACTTGTATATCTTTTGATTGAGGAATCAAAAATAACTATGATGTATATGGCTGGAAATATATCGACAAGATCCATTTAAAAGATCCCAAATGAGTATTAAATTCAAAATATATATATACATACATACAGGTGGTTTTTATTTTCACAATTGTTTTTCAAGAAATAACCCTTTAATTAATAAGCTCAAAGAATTACACAAAAGTAGAGGACAAACACGCTACAAATTGCACCCAAGTCCTTTTTGAATAGCAAACCCGATTCTCCTAAATACATATTCGTTCGAACCCGCAATCATCACGTTGGTATCCATTACCTTCTGCACTCTCCTGAGGAGCTCAACTGCTTCTGAGCCTAGCATCCAAATGTGTCAAATTCAAAGGGGATGAAACTATATTGGTTAGCCCTACAAGCTCCATCATGTTTCTCCACTTTTGTTATTGCTGCATTGCTAGCTGCTAGCCCCACCTCAAAAATCCCAGCACCTAGCCTAACCATCGGAGATGCCCTTGTAACATCAATACACGCATCTTTGCCTCAGACCAGTTGTAGACCAGAATATCAGCAGGACATAATGTCGATCTTCCTTCTTTAGGATCAGTACAGAAGTTAACAGGAGCATCCTTCTTAACATGTACTCCAGCCCGCTAGAACACATCACATGAGATATCTCTAACGTGGTCATGCTTGTACTTGAAACCGGAGTAATGCTTACAATGAGCCGTATGGTCCCCGAAAGCATTAAGTCTACTCTTCTTGCACACTGGATAAAGCTCAACATCTGTATATAGAGGGATCATTAATCGATAACGAAGAATGGCACGATATTCGTCAGGTTTCATGCGTTGTCCAAGTCCTTCCATCGAGATTGCAAGGAGGAAATCTTTGGCATGTTTCGACTGCACACATTCAATCACGGCCTTTTCTCTAGCTGACAACTCAAATTCTCTCTCAAGACCAAAACTAATATTGTTGTAGTATGGTTCCACCAAGACATCTCAATTATTTTTTTATTTTTTTATTTGTTATTTTTTTTGTCTATACTAAGGGTGGCAATTACACCTGACGACCTAAAACCCGACCTGAACCCGACCTGTATTGGGTCAGGTTCGGGTTTGGATATTTTAAGTTTTTGGGCCTGATCAGGTCGACCTGATTGACCTGATATGGAATCAGGTCAGGTTCAGGTTTTTCTTCCAGACCCGTCGGATCGACCCGAAACCCGAACATAATAAACCTAAATAGTAAAACCTAATTAAAATCAAATCGTCTTCTCTCGTTCTCTCTCACCTAAAACCCTCTCTGCGGCGTTTTCCATTGAAGTGAAGTAGTGAACCAAATGGAATTCAAGTCAAATCTAATAGGGTATCTTGTAGGACACATGATTTGGATTGAATCAAATCTTGTACTTGATTGAAAACGAAGGTACGTTGTTTTTTTGGATCAATCTTGTTTTTGAATAAATATTTTTAATTTACACTTATAGTCTAAAACTGTATGTATAAGTAGAACTTTTACTTGCTATTAGTTTGCAAGGAGAGACTTGAATCAGATGGGATGTGTTCTTGCAAAAAATCAATTGCTTGTAATTCAAACTACAGTTTTTCTTTATAATATACCTGATCTTTTATCTATTTCAATTTTTAGCCTGCCAATAATCTCCCGGAGACCAAAGCGAGAGCAAAAATTTATTGTTTTTTGTTGGCCACTTATCGTCTTTTGATTTTCTGGGTTTTCTGTGACTTTGGGATATTCTGAGCACCATAGAGGCATAGACTAAAAATTGAAGGCACATTGATTTCATACATTGGACTAACACAAATCAAGAGTGTAAGAAATCATATTCACTTCACAGTTTACAAATCACAACTGTATAGAAGATTAGAAGGTAATGTGCGTATGTTTCTATTTTTATATTCAATTTTAAATATTTACTTAGAGGGTCATCATTTTACAATGTATTGGACTATAGAGAGCAAAATTTGGCTCATAATGTTTCACCAAAACACAAATGGTATGAGGTATACAGTATGTGGTATTTTCCATCATACAAAAACATAAAAGGACATAACATTGAGATGAAGATCAGGAAAAATGGTTTTGAAATATCCATAAATCAAACCCAAATGCTCCAACCATTTGTGTCGAGCTCATGTTAATCAAGTGTCGAGCTTGATAACTAGGTCTTGAGTATGTTTGGTCTTGGAACAACACAATGATTTATGCCTTAATTGTTTTATTGTGTAGCTAATGTTTAGAGTTATTTCTCATTATCATTTTTAATGCAATTGCAGAAGAAGGCAGTGGCTATTGTTGTGCAAAGAGACTCAAGGTGACACAGTCGAGGCAAGAGAAAAAAAAGAGAAAAAACATAGAAATGATTTGGACTATGAAGTCAGTTTCGATCCTAATTAGTTGTAGGACTATGGAGTCAGTTTCGACTTTCGATATTTATTCTTGTTGCGGTAGAGACTTGTAGTGTTGTTTTTGAGACATTCTCGAGTTGTTCCATTGTTTAATTTACTTGTAAGTTGCATAATTTTTTTTTCTATGGTTTAATTTACTTGTATGTTGCATAATGGAATTTTTTTTTTCACAAATCTAAAACAAGCTACTGAAAATTACATATTTTTATTTTTTTTATTTGATTAAATTTTTACAATTACAAATATATCAGGTTTTCAGGTTGACCTGAACCTGACCTGATAACCTGACAGGTCAGGTTCAGGTTTTAGTTTTGAGGAAAAAACAAGTCATTGGGTCAGGTTCAGGTTTTGGGTTTGAGACCTGAAAACCCGACTGATCTGACCCGAACCTGACCTGACCCGACCTGATTGCCAGCCCTAGTCTATACTGTAAGAGTCTTCTCCGCTAAAACATTGAGCATTAGCCTCTAAATAATATAACTTTGTCTTCTAAACAAGCTATTGTATCCACTTAATATACAAGTTTAGTAAATCACATTATAATATTGAAAAGTATTAAGAGGATGATTAGAACTAGTTAACAAGGTATATATGGGTCATGATTCCATAGGTTATTACTTGAATTTTGTTGAACAACATGATGCAAGGGTGTTTAAAGAAAGGGAGTTTTCGGTTTCAAGGATGGTTAGAGAAATGAAAGCTATTATATGATTATGGTGTGGGGGATGGGAAGGAAGTACAGGTTTGATGAGTTTCTTGAGCATCAAGATAATTTTACAATGGACAATTACACCCAGGAAGTTTGATTTTTGTTTAAAGTGTGTTACGTTCTCTCTTGTTTCTTATGCTTTGGGTTGTAACCTAAAAAGCGTATATAGTCTTTTGCGAACTTAACTATACATTAAAGTTTTTATGAACTTTTCATGGCAATATAATTTTTATTTCTGTACTATAATGATCTTGTCCCCAGTCGAGAGATTGAACTCATGCATCAAATTAAAGAGTATAATCCACATATATTAATAATATGGAGCAGATAACATTGCCTTTGTAATTTAGAGAACAACAAGTAACAATTTAGAGGATATTGTTTTGGTGTTAGAAGAGAAGAAAACATTTTTTAGAGGATAAAAATAAAAACTCCTGAACTTGGAAGTAATGTGTGATTTTGTTGGATTTTTAGAGTAATTTTGAAAAATCTTTTGAATTCATAAGGAGATTTTTATTTTATTTTTTCGAAACCCAACTTCCCAGTAAAAAAAATATGAAATTTTGAATTTTTATGAATATTTAAATTTTTATAAAAATTTTAATTTCTTAAATTTAAAATTATATAGTCATGTGGGATCTCGTTTGATAGATCTCGTCGAGATCTTTCCAACCATATGTACCATGCTCATTTTCGATTTCGAAATCACAAGTTATAAAATTTTCAAATGTTAAAACCAAAAAGTTATACACCAACTGTTTTTTTGTGTTTTTCCTGTTTTTTGTTTTTTCTGAGTTTTTTGTCTTGTAATGGATTTTAGAGGATGTAAATTCAAAGGGTAGTTTTGACTAACTAAAAAATATGAAGTAGTCAAAGTGCTTGTTTAAGAAGATGACCCCATGTCAGGGCCCATTGGGGAAGAGGAACCTAAACATAGGGCTTTTTGGGGATATTACCCTTTTAAGTACCCTCATAAATTCGTAATGAATTGTGTTTATATCTTGAACCGCAGATTCTTATTGAGTATGTTTATTGGAATTCCAATTAATTCCGATTTATTTTTATGTTGGAATTCCGATTTTTTTATTTTTGAATTCCGATTGATCTGAATTTATTTTTTTTTCCGATTTTTTCCGATAATCCGAATATTTTTGATATTTCGAATTTGGAATAAACTTTGTTGTTATAAAAAAAAATTGGAATGGATTTGGAAGAATTTTCTAATCAGACGCGAGCCCCTCCTCGGGCGGATTCCTCCTTTTGCTCCTCAGCCTACGGGGTATTAGCAGCCGTTTCCAGCTGTTGTTCCCCTCCCAAGGGCAGGTTCTTACGCGTTACTCACCCATCCGCCACTGGAAACACGACTTCCCGTCCGACTTGCATGTGTTAAGCATGCCGCCAGCGTTCATCCTGAGCCAGGATCGAACTCTCCATGAGATTCATAGTTGTATTACTAATAGCTTCCTTGTTTATAGACAAAGCAGATTCGGAATTGTCTTTCATTCTAAGACATAACTTGTATCCATGCGCTTCATATTCGCCTGGAGGTTGCTCCCAGAAATATAGCCATCTCAACCCCCTCACGACAATCCCATGAGCCTCTTATCCATTCTCATTCGATTTTGATTTCAGATTTATTTTTCCCGAACATGCCATTTTTGATCTATTCCGTCCGATTTCCACCCCTATATAGAACTAAATAGAGAAAAATAGTATTCAACCTCTTGTATCTTGAAGCAATAGTTCTTCTTATTAGGCTTTTAAGGTTTAAGACCAATAAAGGTATATTTTTCTATTTGATGATGACTTGTTCTTCATCAATGGAAGGCTAAACGCTTAGGGGATAAGTAGTCTCCAGTGATGAAACCATGATATTTAATTATATTTTTTATGCATGTTTTTCATTGAATCGTTTACATGTAAAATAATTATAACAATACTTTCATACTACCGTATCGAGAGAGAAGTAGTATGTTAGTTTATCCTTTTTAGTGTTTTTGTATGTCTACCATACCTACATGCTTAACACTTACAATATCTGATAGGTGAGTACATAATAGGGTTTCAATATAAACTTGGATTGCTTCGAAGATGATAAATGTACGCTTGCATGGGTGAAACTATATGATTGATTACTTAGCGTCTTGTCGCTTTGGGCTTCATCCACTCCATTCATGCATCTCAAGTAAAATAGTTAGACGCAATAGCTGAGAGGTGAGTATTTATCTATCCCGTCAATAGCTGAAAGGTGAGTCGAGGAGCTACAATATAAAAGTTGAGAGGTGAGTAGCTAAGAACATGCATATTAACTTGATTAGTATTATGGTAGATTCATGAGGTGAACCTGTCCCTTATTCCCTTTATTGATTTTACTCCATTTTAGTAATAATATTTAATTTAGTTTATTATAGTTCTCTACAAAATATTGTGACATCTCATTGGTACCTTCTTTGTTTCTTTTTTATTAGAGTAGATTGATACCCTTCCTTGCCACTATACTCGTATCCTTGGAAGGATTATTGTTATAGTAGTATTGAGTCAACAACAACATCTCATCATTCATCGATCACATCAACATCATATATGTATCCATCTCAACCATACCCAATACTATTACAATAGTTTGCATGACAAAGAATAAAGCTTGAAGACATATAGTGGAATTGTCATAAAACGGGTAAGTGTATGTACATACGGATTTTATAACAAGATTTGACAAAGGGGGAGATTGTTAGTGCATGTTGGACTTCCTTTGTTTGTCATTATCTTGTGACAATACATTTATATACTTTTGTTTCATTATACATCTTTTGGCAATTTAACTTGTTACTTGCCAAAAGTGTTTGATTGGTATGTATTTGGTTTTGTAGGTTTTCAAGACATATTTCATGATAAAGACTAAAGCTTGAAGAACTTACATGAAGACCCAAGCTGGGAAATATAAGTAGTTGCTTGAAAGATCAAGAGTAGGTGATGATCTGGATGTGAGGTTAATCCACTTTTGTATCTTCTTTTACTTGTGAGTCAAAACTCGTGCAATAGATTAGATAGTGTTTTTGAGTTTTAGTGAGAATGGGTTCAAGGTGAGAATATAATTATGGACATACGGGTTTTGTCACAAGATTTGACAAAGGGGATCGTAATTCCATAAATTTATTTGTCAAAATATTGTGACAAACCCCGTACGTACATAATATTCAAGGTTAGTACATTGCATATCATTTTGTTGTCTTCATCGGTTTTTGAAACATATTTTTATCTTTTCCATTGTTGTTTTCAAAAACCTAGTCCTTCCCTTTTACAAATTGGTCTTTAGGTTTATTTTTGTTGGTGTCATTGTGTATCGCAGTCGTTTTCAGTATATTTCATTGTGTATTGCAATGATCAATTTTTCAGAAAATAAAAAATATTTCTTTTGGTCACTGCGCGAAGTGGTGTGATACGCTACTGTAAGTTTTTTGTTATTTTGATAAAAATGTATATCGCAGTGTTTTTTTCTTGAGAGCATTGTGTATCGCACTAACAAGTTTTTTTAGTGAAAATATTTTTTGAAGTGTCCACTGCGTATCGCATCGTATTTCTTCTTTGGACATTGCGTATCACAGTGAGTCCGAAATTTCTGAAAATAACTTGTTTCCAAAAAGGCCTAATTTGACTTAGATTGTTGTGTTTAGGTTAAGCACGTTTTTGGACCTAGTCTAAGAGGAGGTTTGTACTCTTATAAATAGTGTTGTTTCACAACACATCTCCTCAACCAAGCTTTAGAGAGATTGTGCCTCCATTGTTGATTGAAAAGAAGTTTTCAAACTTTTGTTTTCTCTCTAGTGTTCCTATTATTGTCATATAGCTTTAAGAATACATATTCTCACCCACTACACTGCATTGTTTCATTGTTGGTGACTTGCGCTTGATCCCATGAAGTGGAAATTTAAGGAACCGGATTGAGGATTGAGGAAGGACTCGAAAGTTGGGCGGTTGATAGAACAATGGATTGGGTACTACTTGTTGGAGCTTATAAGTACTATAACCATTGTCTTGTGTCTTATATTTTGAATTGTTCAATAGTGGATTGTTTGGTTTAGAAGAGGACCAAATCTCTTCTCGGAGTTTTAGCCGGGGTAGTTAGACCTATGGTTCTCCGTATAATTCTTGGTGTTGTGGTGTGTGTTTTTATCTTGTTAATTTATTTAAATTTTGGTTATTTCACTTATACAAGTACATCATTGTAATATGAATTAGTTAATCATTAATTGCACAAGGATCAATTTAACTATATCACCGGAGCACATATTCTCCTTGGAATCGTTTTGGACCTCTAGGACAAAATCTGGGAACATATGAGACATCAGAGTGTAGTCCTCCCAAGTGGAAGCGGTGCAGTCGGTCTCTGACCACTGAGTCCCTCCCTAGTTGTGACGTGGGATCATCCGAGTGGCTAAAACCGCAACAGGTGAAATGAGAAAATTGCCATCATCATCCACTGGAGGCAAGAAAGCAGAAGTAATGACCGATTCACCCAATTTCTTTTTTAATTGTAAGACATGAAAAATTGGGTGAATCTAAGCTGAGGTAAGTAACTGAAACTTGTATGCAACTTTCCCAATACATGCAAGAATCTTGAAAGGCCTAAAGAAGCATGGAGATCGCTTCAGATTATGGCCAAGTGTAACTGATGACTGCCGGTAAGGTTGAAGGCGAACGTAGAGTTCATCACCCACATCGAATTCTCTGTGCATATGCTTTTTATCGGCATAAAATTTCATTCTACTTTGTGCATGTAACAAGTGTTCCTAAATGAGAGAGAAAGGTTCTAGCTCGGTGTTGAAGGAAATTATCCACAGTTGGATGGCTGGTTGCCGAAAATTGAGACTTAGACAATGGGAGGTTTGTATCCATAAAAGGGCTTCAAACGGAGTAAGTTGAATAGAGAAATGGAAAGAAAAAATATACCACCATTCCGCCATTGCAAGCCATTTAGAACATTGTTTCGGTCTTGAATTAGTCATACAATGTAAAAAAAAAAAAAATCAAGACACTGATTCAGGCGCTCGGTTTGGTCGTCTGTAGGGGTACTACATACAACATACATGTGGCACCATCTCTACCGTCCATCATGGTGCCACATGTCAACATCTAATGGGCTCTCTCTTGATGTCACAAGTTACAAAGTTAAAGCCAATTACTACAAAGATATTCTCTCATCATTACCTCATTAAATGCTAGGAATGGAGTTACATTGTAGCCTATAAATATAAAGGCAAACTACTCATCTTCTCATGGTCTCATTGTGAATCATACACAAGACCTCAACACTCTCTCATGAGACCTCACCTCTCAGGTCTCATCTCTCTCTTGAGCTCTCTCCATTATCGAGCTCCCATTTTGTATCACCACCACTACTATAATAAACTTCTTTCTCCCTCTCCGTGGATGTAGGCACAATTGTCGAACCACGTAAACAATGGTGTCATGTCTTTTCTACTTTATTATTGTTCATATCATACACATCATCATCATTCATTAATGTATTGACCAACCTCACAAATATGGTTAATACATTTGGCGCCGACTACAGGGACTTGGGATTTTCTCAAGCGAATTCCACCCACCAACCCCACCGAACACCATTGTTCTAAGGTTCTCAGATGGTGATTTTCAAGAAATTCATTGAATTTGAAAAGATAGAATTGCAACTCACAGTTGGGGGCTTGGAGCAAAATTGTCTAGACAATTACTAGACTCGGCAGAAGCAAGATAAGTATCACTTTAATATTTTCTTAGTCATTCAGATGAGGCAACGGGCTACCAAAGAGCGACCTCAATTGTCTCTGCTCATTACCCATACGGTTATTACATGGCCATTTATGTTATATGTGCGTTTATGCCATTTTGTCATCCATGATTAGTCATGTGACACATAAGTTACATTTTCACATTGATTCTTTCTTTCATATCAATTCAACATGTGACTACCATTTACTGACAATTAATTTTGTTAAGTATTTTAGTCAACATTAAATCCCTTTTATTTTGTTGACCATTGATGCCAAGTTGCCAACTAATTCATGATTGATACCATCAATACTACTGTACTACCTCATGCGATCTGATTGGTTCACCTAGTATGGTCATGTTATGTACCAGCACATACATCAAAGCTTAGATGTCAACAAGCTCGGCCCATTACAAGCAGCTAACACCTCAAAGAGCTATTTACCATTTTAGCCACTAATTAATATCTTATGTTGCTATACACTCATACTGCCATGCTAGGCTTTTTAATCTTTATCACACCGAGCTCACTTCCAACACGAGCTCACTTATATAACCCTCACAACCGTCACCCACACAACTCGAGGGCTATTACTAAGTTGTCTTTTAAGTATTGACCAAGCTCACAAATATGGTTAATACATCGTCCGTTTGTGGGTGGTAAGCAATTGAGTGCAGCAACTTGGTGTCGACCCTTTCAAACAACTTGGACCAGAATTTACTTAGAAACGGATCGGATCCCTGTCCATGGAGCTTAAAGATACCATGACAAAGATAGCAGAGAATCATATGTGCAAGAACACAATAGAACTTAAAACCAGAACTAGCATTAGAAGGATCATTATCATAAAGGCTAGCATTTATGAGATACGAAGCAAGAGAACAAGATTCAATACTATCACAATTAATAATTAAGGTGGTATTATTTTCTTCAACAAGATTATTATGTTGTTCCACTAACCCATGTGGCCAAGTTAAAACATGTCTAACAATGAGCTCATGAGGATCATACGGTACCTAATACTTGAGCTAGTCAAAGGATGATGAAAGTCTTCATGTGTGGGGGTTACCGTAAAACAACCATCAATATCCCTCACACCATTTAAATAACATGTGTGGTTCATAACAACCTCACATTTATCTTTAAAGAACAAGACGTTGTAACCATCATTACAAAGTTGACCAATACTAAAGAGATTCATTTTTAAACCTTCAACATAGTAAACTCTTTCTACACAAGGTAATCCTCTTACATAAAGATTCCCAGTACCTCTAATGGTGCCTTTATTCCTATCACCAAAAAGAATGGTCATGTCGGTCAAAGATAGATAGTTTGATAGACTATCCTTCTTACCGGTCATATGATGAGTGCAACCACTATCAAGATCCCAAGTATCGTCACTAAATTTTTTTTCCTTGAGTAGCCTTAGCAACCAATGTTTTACCATCGCACTTCTCAAGCAAGGTTGACAACAAATGAGGATCATTAGTAGTCAAATAATTGAGAATGGGAATAACATCAGTAATCAAATAATTGAGAATGAGAATAACATCATTTCTAATCCAATAAGATTTGAAAATTGGCTTTTTATGAGAAACATTGGATTTAGGTTGGAGTCTATCCATTCTAATAGAGTTTTCCTCATGAGATTTAAAAGGAGATATACTTTTAGTATTTCCTTTCTTCTCCTATGTTGTATATGGTTAGTAGGAGGAAAACCACGATTATACTTACATACATGATAAGTATGACCTCTTACTCCACAAGCATAATATGCGGGAACTCTTCTATGCATACGATGGTAAGATCTAGAAGGACTTGGTGATTGCCTTGGATAACATGAGTTACTATTATTCTTCTCTTGAATAGAAATTTCAAAAGCTTGAGTAGTAGTAGCCTTGACAAAAGGAGTAACATTAGAGAGATTACAAGGAGTAGACTCATTATAACTTAAACATCTAGTGTCTCTAGAAGATTTTGCACAATCAAGCATGTTATCAAGTTTCTTGGTACTTGTATTAAAACTTTGAACAAGAAGCTTTATATTTTCTAATTCCCTTTTACAACAAAAGATATCACTAGAAAGAGATTCACACTTGGATTTCCATGTACAAAGATCTTGATTCGAGGTATTGATATAATCCTCGAACTTATGTCTCTCTTCTTCAAGACAATCTTTCAAGTCATTTTCTTTATCAATGAAATCATCAATACGTACTTTAAGTTTGTAAACAACCTCGTCATATTTCTTGATATTTCTTTTAAGTGCTAGATTTTTCATCTACCACATCCACAAGATTCGTATGCAAAGAAACACCGGATGACTCTTTTTCATCATTAGAGGATGAACCATCATTGTCACCAAAAGAAGAAACATTAGAAGAACAAGTACTAGATTTTTCAAAAAGAACATTAACATGAGATTTTGGATTAACACAATCATCTTTATCCGAGTCACCATCGGATCTCCAATCAACGGTAAAATTAAACTTATAATCAACTTTAGTAACACACTCTCTAGAAAAATGTCCCTTGCCACCATATTTAATCAACATTAATAGCACACTCTCTAGTTAGAGATTGTTCATGTTACTTCCGGTTAAAAGACTTCAGTTCCCACTAACCCTGACACTACTCCTGAAAGTGTACAGGATGAGTCTCCACCTGCATCCCCAGTGATTAACCACCCTACAGTTTATGGGGAGGTAGTTGGAACTCAAGTTCTTGGAGATCACAGACAAGCTGTTACAACACGTGGACAGTTGAAGAAGCAAATTTCTTTCATGTTCTTCACATCACATGTTGAACCAAGGAATGTCAAGTATGCTCTTACTGACTACACATGGATCAATGCTATGCAAGAAAAAATGAATCAGTTTGAGAGAAATGATGTGTGGGAGTTAGTATAACGTCATATCAATGAGAATGTTATTGGTACTAAATGGATCTACAATAATAAGGTAGATAAAAATGGAGACATTGTGAGGAACAAAGCTCACCTGGTTGGTCAAAGTTATATACAGTTTGAGAGGATTGACTTGGAGGAGACTTTTTCCCGTGTTGCTCGCCTTGATACCATACTTTTACTTCTTGCAGTTTCATGTCATTTGGGATTCAAGTTATACCAAATGGATGTTGAAAGTGCATTCTTGAATGGGATTATCAGTGAAAGAGTGTATGTTGAGTGGCCAAAGAGATTTGAAGATCCACAGCTTCTTGATCATGTTTACAAGTTTAATAAAGCACTATATGGTTTAAAGCATAGGTGAAAATTTTGAATATATCCGAATTTCCGACCTTGAAAAAACCGGAATATTCCGCGAATATCCAGACCCCAATGTCGGATATGGAAGGTTTGGCAAAAATGGTTCTCACGAAATATTTCGCGAAAAATTCGAAAAAATTGGAGATTTTCTGCTATTGTCATGTTTTTCTTCTGGTTTCAATGTATAAACTTATAATTAAAAGAAAAACGTACATTGCAAATTAAACACGCGACAAATCATACAAGGAAGCTAAGACGGAACTATTACACAAGATAGTTTTACTCATAGGTGAAAAAATCGTAAATATCGGGCGGATATTCACAGAACTTTTATTTGTTTCTAATATAAGAATTAAACACAAACAACCTCATAACAACTCAACCCATAGTTTTATTTTAATAATAAAAATAAAAGACATGCTAATCCCAGAATGATAGACGCCCCAAGTCAAACCGATGAGCTTCGAGTCGCATACGTGTGGGGACGAACTCTGTACAGTAATATTCCCATGACATTGTTTGCTCGTATGACCTGAATTGGTCAATATGCATATCATATGCATCTTGATCCATACAATACGGAGCAAATGATTAAAAGATAGGAAAATCCCGAGTATTGTTGAACCGGCATTAATGTATCGACTGACTGCACGTCCGACCCACTTGTCATTGGGGCCAACTAACTCCCTATATTAGGAAACCAAAAACCACTGGAATCTGATTGGGTTTGGTAGGATGGTACACTGGAATCATCACTTTGGGAGGTTCCCATGTTACCATAAGAAAAATAAGAGTAAACATAGGTAGGTTGGATGTTGTCTTGAGAATAAGGGAGGTTCCACGAACCTTGGGAAGAAAACTGGTCAGGAATGTTCCATAAACCTTGGGAAGATACCCTAGATGATTCTGTTTTCGTTTTAGGATGCGGTCTTTTCTGCCGAGGTTGTTTTCCTTCTCTTGGTTGTTGTCATCCAGCATGGTCTTCATCTTGGGTGGCAAAAAGAAATTGAGACTCCCCCGTGAAACAGATCGCTTCTGGGGTGCGCTCTTTTCGTGAATCATTGGCTTCTGATTTTCCCCTTTGACGACCAACATCTACGTTTTGGTCACCGCTTCCGTCATCATCATCATCGGAAGGTGAACATGAACGTGGAATTGATTTACTTCTGAACAGGTCACTACCATCACCACAAATATTGGGATGGTCCCCAACAGAGTCATCAGGAGAATCGCGGACGTCAAACATTGTGTGTCGTGGTTCTTCAGGCAAAATATTGTCTTCAACCCTCACATTAAGCCTCGCAGCAATTTCCGCGTTTGGGATCCATGGTGCTTGATCCAGTTCAAGATCAAGTCCATCTTCGTTGACGATCCAATCCATCGGTGCATCATCCTTATCGGTCCATCTTCGTTGACGATCTGCGTTTGGACCCTTTTTTGATAACCTCATCGAAAGTTCTAGTTTGGTGGGAATTAAAAATAAATGTGTTAATTTCAGAATCAAAAATTTCGTAAATTTCGTAAATTTCACCAAAAACTGAGGAAGCCCGTCCGTACGATTACGTCGGGCAAACCAACTTTACTAAGGGCAATGCCACGTACCCATACATGGACCGTTCCAGTCTTTCTTATTCAAATAATCATTATGCGGCTCCACCTGGTTTTAATAACTCTTATGGGCAACGTAGCAATGCCACGTATGTTGGTAATAATGAAAATCAGACCAGGGTAACGGTCCCCCATTATTCGAACAACGCTTATCACATGAGTAGTTCCAGGGACCAGGTGTCGAGCAATCAATCTGTCCCTCCTAAAACCTCCCTTGAGGATGTGCTTGCCCGTTTCATTCAACAGACGCAAGCGTCCATTGAGTCAAACGCCCAAGCCATCCAGAGGATTGAACAAAAACTTGATGAGAAGGGCAAATTTCTGGGACAAGCCATCCCGAATCCCAAGGGCAAAGAAGTTGTCTTGGTGACGGACACTCCGTTTACATCTGCACCGCTTGCTGAAGTTAACTCGATCTCCACACTTAGGTCTGGCAAATAGGTTGATAATCAGATTAATTATAAACCAATTCCAATTCCTAGCATTGTGACCCCGGTTACCACTACACCTGTTGCACCACCTAAAAGGTCTGGCTAATGAGGGGACCACCTCTAAGCCAAGGATACATACCCGTAAGATTGTGGATATTCCAAGCAGAGGTGGTACTTGATGTATTCAAGCATATAAATATTAATATACCTTTTCTCACGGCTATTAAAAAGATACCTTCCTACGCCAAGGTTTTGAAGGACTTGTGCATCGCCAAGAGGAAAACAAATGTGCCCAAAAGCGCGTTTATGGCGGAAGAATGTTAATCTCTTGCCTTACTCCTTGTACCTCAGCTTGGGTCTAACATACATGAAACCCACGAGTATGTCATTACGACTGGCCGACAGATCATTGAAAGTACCTAGAGGAATAGTTGAGGATCTATTAGTTAAAGTGTCTGACTTTTAATATCCTGTTGATTTTGTGGTGTTGGATACTAAACGTACTGCCGATGACTCGGTGCCCATCATCCTTGGCCGACCATTTTTTGCCACCTCTAATGCTCTCATTGCCGGAATGGTTCTATGGTTCTCACTTTTGGATCTATGACTGTTGAAGTAAATATCTTTAATCTTAGCCAACAACCCTCTGATCTTTCTTTATCTAAAGATGTGTGCCTTCTTGACTCTCTACCCTATGACATGGTACCTAGTTGTTACCCTGAAGATCCGGTTGATCATTGCCATACCATGTATGATGTTAACTTCGACATCAATCAATCTATTGTTCAAACCAATGCTCATCTTGATTTTGTGCCTATCTTTGACCCCAAAGACCCTGAGGCCCTTCATTCGGTTCGTTGCATTGATTCTGAGTTCCAAGTCGAGACCATCCCTCCTTCTCCTGATCCTCTTCCTCCCGAGCTGAAATGTGCCCAATTAGATTCGAACGGTAGTCATCATGTTATCATCTCTTCATCTCTTACTACCAAACATAATAATCAGCGTTATTTTCAAATTAGAGACAAAGTTTTGCTTTATAATCCTCGTTTGCATTTATTTTATGGCAAACTTATGTCTCGTTGGTCAGGCCATTTTGTTGTGTCTGCAGTAACTCCTTATGATGCAATTACATGTGTTAATCCTGCAGACGATTCTGAATTTCAAGTCAATGGTCATTGTCTTAAGCATTTTTATGAGTTAAAGCCTCTTGAAACTCTCTTAGAGGACCCTACCTATTTTGACCCTTGACCTACTGGTATCCGGACCCTCTCTTGCTCTTTCCTTTTGTTTCTTTTGAGAGGTGTGGTTGAAAGTGTCAGGACCGTTAGTCCACGAACTTTTACTGGTTGAGTATAATTGATCCAGTGCACGTTTTTCTCTTGAGCGTCACCACCAAACAGACCTGTTTCCCGCTCTATTTGGGGGTGGGGAAGCCATTTCCCATCTTCTTTTAAGTCTCAAGTATCTGAATTTAAAAGACTCTTTGTTGTATCTTAGACATCAGGCTCGTGCATTCCACTCTAGTGTTTTATCTCTTCTGTATCTTTGTTTAGAGTAGCGTTTATCTAGGGAGTGAGTCATGTTTGTCATCCTGTTTGGCTGAAGACGTTAAACTTAGCGCTTCTAGGAGGCAGCCCTGTGTATCTTCTAAACCCGGTCGTGTTTTATTACTTCTTTTTGTTGCCGGGTTTAGTTGCATTTTGGCTGTTAAACCGCCCGTTCTACCATCTGGGCTTAGTTCTGTTTGGGGGTGGGCACGGCCGGCCCACCCACTCTCTCTTTGTCGTTTGGCTGGTTGATAATTATTGTGGTTACAAAATGCATTGTTTTAAGATAGGATTTCCCTTTATGTTGAGTCAGTCTTTTATTTCAACATATTTTATTTCAGTTGTGTCTTAGTATGGAATTCCTTGAAATCTCTATGTATGTGGAGATAATTTTGTTTGGCAGGAATTTATAAAGCGGTTTGAATTTTTAGTACATTCATGATAATATATTTCTTTCTCTCTTTCTTATGCTTAGTATGAGCCTTGAGGACAAGGCAATCTTTTTGTTTGGGGGTGGGGAAGTATTACAACCTTTTTGCAAAAGATTTTCAAACTTCTTTTTCCTTGTATAAAAATTCAAAAATTTTGAAAAAATCTAAAAATCTTTGTTACAAAGACTTTTCCGAAAAGTTAGGATAAGTACACCATCAATGATGAATATAATGGTCGAATTCTATCTTTTTCAAGTTTAAGGACATTTATTGCTTCACCAAGTAGTTGAGTTCTATATTTTATTACAGATTATATGTGCAAATACAACTACACCTTGACAACCTTGAGGAATAAGTGTGGAGACTTAACCCAGTGAGCTTTTGAGACCCATCATTTTCTTGGAGAGTTATTACGTACATCTGGAGTCAAAAGACTCAACCTCTCAGTTTTGTTTATTTTTAGTCTCATATTCATTTTATAGTTAGCCTTGAGATGACATCAAGTGGGTGTAATATAAACTTGGGTCTTGTAGCTTATTCAAGATGTGATCACCATATCAGTACTTAGAAATTATACAAAGACATTTAGTTAAACCCTGTTTACCTTAGCCTACCCTAATATTGTTTTATCCCTTAGGTTGACCATTCTGAGCCTTTCTTGTTACTTAGCATTTTTCTTTAGCCCATTATCCTTACCTAACTCCATTGTGGGAGTAATTTCCCTTAGAATGTGTAGGTCCTTTTACCCATTTTTTTGGGAACACGAGGATGATTGTTTTTATGTGGTTACAAAGAAGAAAAAGGAGAAGTATAAAAATATCTCCAAACTAGTGAGATGAACAAAATTTTGAAAATCAAAAGTTTGAAGAAATTCTAGAAAAAGTCAGAATCTTCCAAAACATTTCAAATCCAAAAAGAAAGGAAGATTCCAAAATAGTGGCTAGAGCTTCATTGAAATATTCCCCAACCAAGATGAAAAACACTTCTTCCCAAAAAATTCTCCATGTGTTGTTATTACAAATCACAAGTGTTGAAGGCCCGAATGTTCCAAAAATATTTCACAAAAGCCTTTTCCATTTCTAGCCCTGTCCTAAGCCAAGTTACAACCCATTACTGTCTTTTGTAGATCTAAGCTGATATGGTAGGATGTGGCGAGTAAGTGAGAAGGTGCTAAGGTGAAAAACCCGACATCTCAGGCAAGGCTAATTTTTCCATTCTATGAGACTAAGTTCATTCCATTACATTAGTTCGTTCTTATTGATATATGTGAGATGTTTGTCCATCTTCTTCCCTCACATAGAGGTAAAATGATAAACACCATCTCTGAGTGACTTTTATTTCTGAGTGTATGACTGTGAGGTAGAAGTCAAAGCGACCTTTCCAATGGTAACTTAAAACCCGTGGAAATATGGGTACATGTCTGTCTTCAATGCATTTGAAACCGTTATGTTTGGTTTATATTTCATATTTTATTCATGCATTTGTAATATTCTATCTCATATGAACGGTTTTGCAATACTTATCCTTATCTTTAATATAACCATTTCTGACGTAAATGGTGGAACATCCTGTTCTTTGGATTAGTCATTGTGTAGTAAGTTTCTGGGTATCTTCTCTGGAAAACCCTCAGGAAACAATAACTCCTCCACTTGGGAAATCCTAGTGGTTGAAAGCCTTGATGCATATGGTTAATGCAATCACTCTAGTTTTACTTCTCTTGCATATGGTTAATGCAATTCTAGTGGTTGAAAGCCTTGAGTCATTAATTCTTTTCTTCTCACATTTGCTTGAGGACAAGCAAAGTGTTGTTTGGGGGTATTTGATAAGTCCTCAAAAGTGTGTATTTATCCCCCGAATAACACCTTGTTTGTTTAGCACTTAGCTTATATTATTGTGTTATATTTATTGATTAGTGTTTTCTTGTCATTTGTGTAGGTTTCATGAGCCGAAATGCGAATATTCTGTTAAAGCGCGTCAAAAGTCAAGAAAAACAACTAAAAATGTGTTATTTGCACAAGGGGAGGAGAATTGATATTTGCACCCATAGATCTGCTGAGGGCACCCCACGGTTGGTCCTATTGACTTGACTTGACTTTATGTCAAAGTGGGGCGGTTCGAATCTCAGCCCAAACCGGGTCCTATTGAAGCCCACAAGTCAGAATTTCTAATTTAGGCCTTATTTAAAGTCCAATCTTAAAAAAGCTCTACAAGGAGATCCAGAAGTCTGATTTGGGCCCATGAGCTAACAAACTGAAGGTCTTGGTCCAGGATACAACTTAAGCCTAAAATAATTAGGTTTTTATAAAGACCTAATACCTCTAAAAGACCAACACCAGCAGCCACGAATTTGACCTAATTTGGAAGTCTTTGTTTGCAAGTATTATGCTTTGTATTTACTATATAAGAGAAGTAGTAGCTAGGGTTTAGGATAGTCAATGCTTGAAAGGCAAAATTTCATCTTCTTCTTCTTTTGTATTGAACTCAATTCTTATTATCGATCAAATCAAATCTTACTTTATGATGTTTTGTTATTTAATTATTTATTCCATGGTGTCATCATCAAGAATGAGTAGCTAAATCTCCTTGGGGGGATGGTTGAAACATTCTAGATAATGCAAAAGCACCATGTTTGTTCTTAATGTTCATTGTGATTCAAAGTACTTAATGCTTATTTACTTCTATCTGCAGTATGAGGTAAGTATGATTATTTGCATGTTATTGTTATCCATGTTATTAAAATACTTTTGTTAGGGTTTAGGGAGACCTAGCTTTAATGGTTGTGTTTATATTGATTGAAGATGTGTAGTAAAATAGTTGAGAGGTAATTATTACATATCTGCAGTTAGTATCTTTTATTGGAACCCTTTTGTAATTAAATCAAATAGCTGAGAGGTGATGGTTTAGTTCTGAATTAATATGTTGAGTTAATTAAGTTGAATAGCTGAGAGGTGACTGTTTGATTAATAAAACATATTCAATAACATGCATAAGAGAATCCCGTTTTAATTGAGTGGAATAGCTGAGAGGTGACTACTTGATTATTATAGGTATTGATGATTCATTGGAATAGCTGAGAGGTGACTAATTAATTGTTATAGATTGAACATGAAGGAACAACATGTTATGTTTGCATGATTTAGTTTGTGGATACCAATTCTTCCCCCTATGTCATCATAAGATCTTCTTTACATCTCTATCCATCTTCTTAAGTTAGTTTATTTAATTATTGCCTGTAGGAAGTAGAATCAATCTATATCTTGTTATTTGATTCCTTGGTGTTTCTTAATTATTGTTTTCTATTGTGTTTGAGCTAATATCGTCACCTTTGAGGTGGGTACGACCCTTGCTCGTTACTTGTCTACTTTGATAATCAATATATACAGGCACAAGAAGGAACTTCAAATAAAAATATAATCTTTTGATAGGTGGAGACACCAATTTCCATTTATCAGTAGTCACCTCTCAGCTATTCCACTCAATTAAAATGGGATTCTTTATATGTTTTATTGAATATAAACCGTCACCTCTCAGCTATTCAATTCAATTAATTCACATATTGATTTATATTCAAGTTTTCACGTCTCAGCTATTCAACTTGATTACACTATAGATATATGAAAGTCACCTCTCAACTATTCCATCACATATTTCTAATTAATCTAATACAACCATTATAGCTAGGTCTCCCTATACTCTAACAATAGTATTTAATCAACATGGATAACAATACCACATAAATAAACATGCTTACTTCTATCTAGAATCGAAATAAACAAGCATTAAGAAATTGAATCACAATGAATATAAAAGAATAAACATGGTGTTTTTTGCATTATCTAGAGTGCTTCAACCATTCCCCGTAAAGGGAACTTATCTACTCATCCTTGATAATGACACCATGGAATACGTAAATAAAGAACATAACATCATAATGGAAAAGATAATAGATTATTATTGAGAATTGAGAATAAAAAGAACTGAGTTCAATACAAGAGAATAAACTAGCCTAAACCCTACCTACTACTTCTCTTTATATAGAGAATACAAAGCACATTACTTGCTCACAAAGTATACTTGCTCTCCAAGTTAGGTTAAATTCGTGGTAGCTGTTGTAGGTCTTCTAGAAACATCAAAACCTCATTAAAACCTAATTCTCTTGGACCTAAGTTGTAGCTTGGACCAAGACCTTCAGATAGACAGCTCATGGGCCCAAATCAAAGTTCTGGATCATCATATAGAGTCTTTTTAAGATTGGACTTTAAGTAAAGGGCTTCAATGGATCTTTTGACTTCTGGGCTTCATTATAACTTCGATTGAGCTGGGATTTGGACCACCCATCTTGGACATAAAGTTAAGTCCACGGGACCAGTCCACAGGGTGCCCTCAATAACTCTGCGGGTGCAAGTAGCAATTTCTCTTCTTTGTGTAAATAACACTCTTTTAATGGTTTTTCTTGGCTTTTGGCGGGCTTGAACACAATATTCACATTTTGGGTCACAAAACCTACACAAATAACAAGAAAGCACTAATCAATAGATATAACACAATAATATAAGCTAAGTGCTATGCAAACAAGGTGTTATTTGGGGGATAAATATACACTTTTGAGGACTTACCACTTACCAAGGATGAAAATGACAAAGTTGCAGATGTTACCTACTATCGCAGTATGATTAGCAGTTTACTTTACTTGACTGCTAGTCGTCCTGATATTGCATATGTTGTTGGTGTCTCTGCACGGTATCAATCTCAGAAGAAAGAATCTCATGTTGTTGTTGCTAAGAGAATTATCAAATATGTGAGTGGGACTCTGAAATTTGGTCTGTGGTACCCTTTTGAGACCTCTTCTGATATTGCTAAATATTGTGAGATAAGTGGGTACATTGATGCTGACTGGGCTTGTTGTGTTGAGGATCGTAAGAGTACAAGTGGAGGTTGCTTCTATCAAAGAAACTGTTTGGTAGCTTGGCACTGCAAGAAATAGACATGCATTTTCTCTATCTACTGGTGAGGCAGAGTATGTTTCAGTGGCAGTGGTTGCACTTAGATGCTCTGGATGAAGTACATTTTTGCTGACTACAATATCTCTCAACAAACCATGACTTTATATTGTGATAATACCAGTGCCATACATATTTCAAAGAATCATGTTCAACACTCTCAAACAATTCATATAGATATTAGACATCATTTTATTCGGGAGTTAGTTGAGGACAAGATCATTTCCTTGGAACATATTGACACCACTCACCAAAAGGCTGACATCCTCACTAAGCCTTTAAACACTCAGAGGCTCTACTTTCTCATAGCCTCTTTGGGCCTCCTGACCTACTTGAGAAAAGTAACTAGGGTTTATAAGTACTTATGTACTTTGTGGACCCATTAAGGTGAACTACGTGGTGTTTGATCCCCTGTAACCATTTGCAGATTTTTATATGGGGTACATAGGCAGTTACTTGCATTGACAAGTAGTGCGATGCCAAAATATAGGATATTTTACACTTATATTCCTATATATTATTTGTTTCATGCATATCTTAAGTGTTTCAGGTGACAAGGATCTCGTGTGCTAAAACTGGAATCTTACATGTGTCGGGTCTTACTACGCGTGTGAATGATTACTTGATGGTATTGTATCTCACTCGTATCTTCGGCATAATGGTATGATTATTTATTGATTGTTTTATGTTCACCTTCTTATGAGTTTATTAGTATGGAAAATGTGAGTAAAAATCAAAGGGATGTGATCGACGTGCCTTAAACCCGAATGAAAACCATGTGTATAATTGTGGTTGGCGGAGTCTAGATATGAATGGAGGTCATACTTGAGTCCCCATGTGATTGGCACATTTTCCTAACTATTGGACTTATTTTCGTTGGTTTTGGATATCTTGAGATGCACTTGTCCTACTGGCTATGTGTGGTTGGTTTGCATATTTTATTTCTAAATATTGATCTTGCTTCTCACACTATATCACTTTCACGTAGCACATTGTATAGTCATATTTACTTTGAGATTGGTTCCTACACATTTAAAATGTTATATCTTAGTGGATTTGAGGACCGAGCATCGGATTCGACAAGGTTTAGAAGATTTGAGGTACCCTGCTATTTTATTTAAGTGTTCAGATATTTTCAAGTCGCCTGAAGAACTGACAAGTTAAGTCGCTTGAAAACTTTTCAGAGAATTCTACAGATAACCTAATAAGAGTCGCCTTAAGATTGTCTGAGTTTTAACAGATTGTATGTTGGATCCAAGCGCCTGAAATGTACAGACTGAATTTATGAGGTGCCTGACCGACATTGTATTCGTGTGATAGAAAAGTGGGGTCCACCGTAATCAAAAGATAAGCTAGCTCTATTGTGAAACCTTATCCCATCTTTTTAGCATACCTTGGTTGTCTCTTGCATTCAAGAACACACAAATAAAAAGACTTTTTCTCCTTCACTTCAAAAAAATGGCTTCTTGGAATCTACAAAACCAAACACCATGGGGAGAAGGTTCATCCTCTCGCAAGATCAAGTCATCTAAGTTTATTTGTAAGAATGTCGAAGTTCTTTATAAAGAGAAAATGAGTCTTCAAGTCATTATGTGTGAACCAAGGGTGCTTATGGAGGACTTGGAGGCTTTCGAAATTGAGGAACTTATGAGTTCAAGTGGCTTAGAAGTGTTCAATTCCTTTCCTATCCATACAAATATTCCCATCGTTCGACAATTTTATGCCAACATATATGATGTGATCACCTACTCTCACTCCTTCTCCACCTTTTTTGATCGAGTATCTTTTGTGGTAATTCCACATCTTATTGCTCAAACTTTAGGAATTGGTAGACCACCAGTAGATCATAGAGTAAGCCATCTTTTTCAGCTTACCTCATTCGAGCAAGATTCATTTTCTTTGTATGGGTCCCTTGACCTTTGTGGCTCACGACTTAGTTTTGACCAAGATGTCAAGTGTTCTTCTCTTCACCCTCGTGAGCACATTATTAATTGCATATTAGCAGGTACCCTTTACGGCAAAATTGGAAACCTTTCGGATGTCTCCCCTTTTTCTTCTACATTTGGAAGGTTATGAAAGGACATCCTCTTGACATTTCTATGATCATTTGGTCTCTGATGATTCTTGCCAAAGATGAACCCATTTCACAGTCTTCCTTTTGGGTGTTTGATCCGTGCTTTGCTACCTCCTCATCTCTGTGTTGAAAATCTCAACTATGTCAACTCACCTTCTCCCATTGATCGATCTACTCTTGCCTCAATGAATATCACCGTGGGGCCTCGAGTTCCCTACTTTCAAGAGGAAGTGAAAGCAAGACAAACTCATAAAGAAGTTGTTCATGAGAACAGGAAGAAGTTGGACCAAGTTTTGAAGAAATTCAATTTGGAAGACAACTACACCGATGAAGAAACTCAAAGCAACAACTAGTTCCGAGGGAAGGCATGATGATGATTAAATCTATCTTGTTGGTTAATGATGATTGACATAGTTACAACTATGTCCTAGGTTTAGCTTCATGCATTATGTTCATTTTGTTTATGTCATTGCTTAAATTATTTATGCTGGTACTTTGTGTTATTGTGCCTTCGTGCACCCTATGGTACTTTATTATGCATTTGATTTAGTTTAAATACTATCTTTGCTTTGGTTTCTATTATGTTGTCATGGTGTGTGTGTGTGTGATTGAATCATTTTTGTGCTTATTGTGTATCTTGGGTAAATGATTCAAATTTGTCCGTATAATGATATATCTATGGTTTACATCCTTTGTGATGTGCTTATAAGTTCTTTGAAGATTTCAATGTTCATGAACCAAAATTCAGCCTCAGTCTGACAAGAGGCCCAAACGCCTAAACCATTTTTTGACAGTTTTTTTTCTGACAGATTCTAACAAGTCCAGGCACCTGAACCTGTCAGACTGAGATTTTTGTTTAAATTCTTACATGAGATCTCCTTGACTATCATTGTGTATCTTTTTAAGGAGATCTACTCTTTGTCAACTTTTGACAAAAAAAAAAAGGAGAAAAATGGAAATTGTATTTCATCACTATCATCATCAACTTTATAAACTGCATCCCAAAAGAGTGACAAATTCTCACCTAAAACTCTAGATTTGTATGATGGTTGATGTCGAATATCGGGTGGTTTGGGTGGAACTTTCAGTGTCTTTGTCTCATTACAATCTTTCATCACTTCACATTCAGTCATGGGTTCACTGAGTATTCTTTTAGATTTGTACACACCCTTCACTTGATATATGACTCTTGGAAAATATCACAGTTCCACATTTATTTTAATATTAAAAGCACAAATAATATAGAACTGTGATACGGTGGGGACTGACGTTAGGGGGAGAGAGAGGAAGAGAAAAGAGAGAAAAGAAAAGAGATTTCAAAATATAGAAAAGAGACAAACGAGCTGTCTAGGCTGCCATCCTTAGGATGACATCCATCTAGCTTGAAGCCCATCCTATTCATTGATCTAGTTTAATCTAAAGGTCCAAAATTATTCTATTGTTAAAAATGAATTCACTTAAGGACACTATTGTAATTAGACATCTATCTTCTCTTCTAGCAGAAATTCACAAGAAACAGATGAAGATCTCTCCACCAAACTCATACCTCATGTCCAATTATCCAAATTTAAATCTGGTTTTACTTTCAAATTGGGTTTGTTAATAAATTGATCATAATATAAGCAATAACTCCAAAATCACTGATTCAACTCAAAGCAATTGAGGAGTAATGATTAGATTTAGATTCAGTTGATAAAACCTCAATGAATACCATGGGGATGCAACCTTAAATGAACAATATCTTATAAATTTTTGATTAATTTCATAACATCTGGTGATATTCAGTACATCAGTTGGAGACCCCTAATAGTAATATTCCGTTGCTTGAATTGAAATAGTGTACTCAATTGGGGAGTTTCGAGAGGAAAAAGATCAATGGCTTGCAATGCCAAAGGGATAAGAAAAAGGAAAATACGTTAAATTTAAGGAATTAAGTACGGTGTACATATCAATTTCTAAAAACTCAATTTTTCTTGGAAAATCAACCCAGATTTTAGATAGAATCAAAAGAATAAAAATAAAAACTGAAAATGGGGAGAACAAGAAGAAGAATAACACTTGCAAAAAAAAAAGAAAAAGAAAACCAGAAAGACGAGGAAGAAGCTTTATGCGGCGGTTTTTAAGTTCAACCGTTCATATTTGGTGAATGGTGGAGCTATGCATTTCTGAATGAGTGAAGAATGATGACTAATTACAGTAATATTCCTAAGTGAATTGCATTATAATGAAAAAATAATTTTGGACCATTAAATTAAACTTAGATCAATGAATAGGATGGGTTGTCATGATGGATGTCATCCTAAGATAGGGCAGCCTAGCCAGCCCTAGAGACAAATAGAGAAAAAAAAAAAAAAAAAAAAAAGGGATAGACACGAGTTTGAGTCTCACCTAGGGGTGCTGATTGGGGCGGGGCAGGACGGGGCGGGGAACGGGGCCTTAAGAAAGTTCACCCCCATTCCTGCCCTGTACAGGTCGGGGGGCGGGGAACGGGGCGGGGCGGGGACGGGGAATGTGACACCATATATGGCTATATGCTGCTTAATACTGATTACTGAATATTTATATAGTTTTTCCAAAAATTTGAAACAATTATTCTTGAATAATACTACTTCATATTCTAAAATGCAATGGTAAATTACAAAAGTGTGATGAAAAAAAATTACATAAGTGGGAATCAAAATAATCTAATCTAAATTCAAAAATTCCATTTTTAATCCTATAATACTCTCTTCTTCCTTTTGGATTGCAATATCACGATCTTCAGCTTCAAACCAATCTTTTACAGAAGCTTCAACCAAAGGAGGCACCAATCTACTCCGATAATCAGATAATACTCGTCTACCCGCTGAAAAAGCTGATTCTGATGCAACGGTAGAGACGGGGACCGCTAGTACATCACGAGCCATCATAGAAAGAATAGGAAATCTTTGTTTGTTTGCTCTCCACCAAGATAAAACATCAAACTCTTTATCAAATTCAGTAAGAATAGGTTCAGAAAGATACCTTTATAGCTCATTCGATGCACTCCCACTAACATTGTTGATTTGAGTTTGTAAAAAAGCCCATGCACTGTTGTAACCACTTGTACTTGATGTAGTAACATTATTTGCACTACTAGTAGGTGTATCGACAACATTATTTTAGGAAATCACAACATATTCATCATAAAGCCTAAATATTTCATTATGAACAGATTCACTAGTATCTACGCATTTTGTACCAGAAATACTACTTTGAAAGTTATCAGAAATATTCTTTAACATAATGTCCAATGCAGCATATTTAGCTCTAGGATCAAGAATATATGCAATACTAAATAATGTGGGAGTTTTTCCCCAATATTTCAGAAATTTTATCTCCATTGATCTAACAAGATCCATAAACTCTTGAACATATCGATACCTTTGAAATATCACACTAATTGCATACAAATGATTTATAACAGAATTTGAAGTTGTATAATAAACTCCAGAAAAATATTCCGTGGCTTCAACAAAAACATGCAAGAAATCTCTTAACATATTAGCTAGTAACCAATCAGAATCAAGTACTACTTCAGGGCATGCTTTATCCTTAAGATAAGATTTAATAACATTATAATAAGAAAGTGCTTCATTTAACATTTCATAAGTAGAATTCCATCTATGTTTGACTCTCACCTGACTGTAAATGGACCTCCTAATGTTGGTCGATGAGGGGAGATATTTAGTGTCAAACTGCAATTTTGGATGTAGCCCAAGTTGCGGGCTCGGGCTCACCCAATAAAATAAGAATCTGGGCTCGAAAAGGGAAGAGATAAAATGGATTAAAACGGGTGGCTCTCGTTGTCGTTTACACTCCGAACGGAATAACAAAACAAATCCATGGGTAATAATGGTTTGAGAAGAAGCCACCATCACCACCGGAACGCAGGTGCAGTAAGAAATGATTAGCCCTTCAATTGGACTTTGTTGTTGTAGCACTAGAACAACCTTACTCTGGTCCCGTTGCACCATGTCTACTTCTTCACCCACCACTATTGTTCCCGCCATTATTATAGGTGGTGGACGAGTTGGAACAGCTTTACAAACCATGGGTAATGGGACTGATTTAATGATCAAGAGAGGTCAATCTGTGCCGTCCGATTTTCCTGGTCCCATTTTAGTCTGCACTAGGAATGATGATCTCGAGGCTGTTCTTGAGTCCACTCCTCATTCTCGATGGAAAGGTACTGTGTAGTACTGACATTTTTATTTTATTTTAGATAAAATTTATTACTCCCTATATTAAAATTAAAATTTAAATTAATTAATAAATTTAAAAGTGTGGGGGTGGGCGTGTGTTTTGTTTTGGTTGAGCAGATTTGGTTTTTTTCCAGAATGGGATGTTAGAGCCATGGTTTCAAAGTAAAGGGCTTCAAGATGCTGGTCAAGTGTTGGCGTATTTTGCGGTATCCAAGCTTGGAGAACCTCCTGTGGATGGAAAGACTGATACCAATCCAGAGGGATTAACTGCTGCTTATGGGAAATGGGCATCTGCTGTGGCTACTAGATTAGAGTCTGGAGGACTTTCTTGTAAGGTATAATGTATATTAATTATGGACTAGTTTTTCGCCAAATTATACTTATTAGGGTTGTGGGCACATTACTTACAATCTATGTAACATGGACACTCCATTTTGTCAAAAAAATCTGTGTCAGGATACACATTTACAAACTTAAGCACATGATTCAGATTAGAATTTGTAATGAACCCCTGATATATGAAAGAACATGAAAGGGATGAGCAAAAATTTATCCTTCATCAAACTACAATCAAAGATAAAAAAAAAAAAAAAAAAATAGGTGAGAAGGAGAGCTGTTATGTTTTATGTCTTAAAAATGTATTATAAATAAATCAAAATCCGTATCCCTGTGTCCACTGGTTTTAGGATGTCGTGTCGGATAATCCGCTTTCGTGTCAGACACTGGCACACGTACCCGTGTCAACTGTATAGTGGCAACTGGCAACTGAAAATGTAGGAGAGTAGCTAACTGATTTCACAGAATCTTCAAACCAAGTAAAATTTGGACAATGGTAAATTTTAAGTACGAATGTGAAAGGATGCAACTCATTTGTTGTTTGCATTAAACAAATAAATACAGCAAGCACATTCAAAAACTTGGCATACTAAAGTATATAGATTCAGTAAACAATAGTTAAGGAGTATTTTGTCAATAATACCTGATACAAGGAAGGGGTAATAAATACTAACAAATCAAAGGAGTAGGAGATATGTTGAAAAAGAGTGATGTGAAGAGAAGTCGAGGGGGTCAGAGTGCAAGGTCCTTGAGTGAGAGGTATTGAAAGAGTAGATGGAATGGAAATTGAAGACAGGAAGATTAACAAACATTGAGTTGGGAGTTTAGTGGTTTAGAGGGAGACTACGGTAGGCTTTTGAAGAGAGGATTTTTTTTACTGAAAAGATTTGGATTTATGAAGCGATGGTTTGGTTGGCCTTCTGCTTAGTAATAGTATAGAATATAGATAGCACATTGCAAAATAATGTTGTATTTAAGGAAATTTGGGGGGTGTGTGTGGGGGGGAACCCGGTAACCTATGGTCCATGAAACTCATCCTTGTCGGTCAGAAATCAGGAAACATCATAGATATTCGTCATATATATACTCAGTCATACAGATATTGGCCAAAATCCATTCGCTATATGGCCTTTTTTTCTTTTCTTTTTCTTGTGATACAAAATCCAGATAATTACCTCGCAGACTTCATTGTTCTGGCCGGTATAATCCCTATATAAAAAGTTTCCAGTTTTCCAATACACTAGAATTTTGTTTAAAATGATATGTTTTTTCAATGCCTATAAGCTTAACTATAGTAGATGTTCGTTGGTGAATGTTGTTTTTTTTTAATGACGTGGCTCTATTGGTACTGGGTTGTTTTGGAATTTTCACTGTGCTAAGTAATTCTGTTCCTGGGTAGGTACTCGAGAAGGAAGCTTTTGAAAAGCAAATGTTAGAAAAATTGATATGGATTTGTGCATTCATGCTTGTTGGAGCCCGCCATCCAGGTGCAACAGTTGGTGCTGTGGAGAAAGAGTACCGTTCCGAGGTGAAGCTCTTTTCTCCTTCTATAAGAAATAGAAGCATCATGTATGACGCCTTGTGTGCATTTTTTCCCAAGTCATTACTGAAAGCATACAACAGACTGGCTACTACCTGTTGAATATGTGTTGATTTGATAATCTTCTTTTTGCAGGTTGCAAACCTCATTTCTGAATTGGCATCTGCTGCAGCAGCAGAGAAGGGAATAGTGTTTGAACAAGCAATGGAGGAAAGGCTGTGTGCATATTCAAGGGCTGTTGCACACTTCCCAACTGCTGTTAAAGAGGTAGGTGCCACAATTTACTCTGGAAGCTAACAAGCACATATTTAGCAGTACATAGCTTGTTAATTGCCATTTTCCTCAAATCTTTACAGTTTAAATGGAGGAATGGTTGGTTTTATTCACTTACAAAGAAGGCAGTTACAGAAGGGAAGCCCGATCCATGCCCTTTACATACGGAATGGCTCAAAGAACTAAAGATCATCTAAAAGGCTAGTCTGTATCTATTAGGCTGTGCTTCAAAAGTATTTTCTTTGATTGGTGGCTGAGAAAACTGATAACAGAGTCAGAGTCTTCGCTTAACCTTGGTAATTAATGAGCATGTAAGGTTTCCTTCAATTTTTTAATGAAGTCACATCTTTCTTTAGTTCTCTCCCTCATTTTTTTAACATGTGAAACACACAAGCATATTGTCTCTTATGTTTTGCATGTAAAGAGTCAACACAAGTAATACTCAAGGCGTCCACCTGATGCCATCCACTTCTTTTTTGAAGGCCTTGGACAGGCAATGCAAGCTCCAAACTCACAGCCCTTGACAGAGTTGAATGGTTAATTGGGTGATATCCCTGACGTTTTCCTTGAGTCAAACCTGAGTCAAAACTATTCTCAGATATCCACAAAACTGGAAATATAGCTTGGTGCAGTATGGTTGTGTTTTGTATAGTTCCCGCACAGTGTCTGTAATCTCTTCAGAAAAATTGGACTATTGCCCACTTCTGTGAAAATTGATGTGCTTTAAAGTTGTGTGTGCGGTTGTTAGTTTGTTACGGCCGTTGTTTTTTTTTTTTTTTTTTTTGAATAGCATTTTTTTTTATAGCCATCTGTTCTAAAACAGAACCAACTAAAGAGATTACATCACAGAAACCTAGGTAAGAACTGAATAGAAAAGAATCGCCTCCACCAACAAGCAACATCATTGGACTTCCCTCTATTTATAGCAATCCGAATATGTTCCAAGATTTTCTAATGATTCATCAGTCATACGCTTAAGAATGAAAGTATGCCGACTATTTACTTACAAGAGAACTTGTTTGTAAGTTATTTTTAATCAACTGGTTAACCCATTATTTTTTATAAGTAGCACTATACTGATAGCCGAACTCAGGTTGTGAAAAGATTATTCACAATCTCGAGTACAGGTTAGAAAACGGATTACAGTAAGGTACATTACATCCCAGTTACTGAGATAACTCTCAACTGGTTTCACTATGAAGAAGCTATGGAGTTAGCAAGTGAACCCAGTCCCACCCAAGTTGCTGGAAGTGACGATCCCTGTTTACTGTAGTGCTTCCTAACCAGTTTCATATGAAGCCTTTTGCCGTGCTTCCATAGAGACCATAAGGTAGCTAGGGTGACAACATGGAAACTTTGCATCCAAACCAGTAAGTTTGGCCAAGTAGAGGTGACATTAATTGGAGTCTGGGAGATGTCAAGGAAGTCAGCAGTGTTGAACACATCCCCAAGAAGTCTACACCCCATAAGTCAGCACTGTATGAAAAGGGTGTTCTTCTGGCTCAGGAGCTGCCTAAGACAACGAAAAAAACAGTGCTCAGATTCATTCCTTACGTGATTAGATTGGCCACAACTTGCACCGGTCTATGCAGAAGAGTCCAAAAGAAAATTTTCACCTTGGAAGGTGTAGAACTAGCCTTGCATGCAATCTTGTATGGAAAACAATCTGTTACAGCAGTTTTGCTCGATCAATTAAAAGTTTTCTATTGCATTGTACAATATAAGGTTTACGCAGAGAAAAGTCCTTTGTAAGACAATTAAAAGTTTTCTTAAACAATTTGCTATGTTTGTTCCTTGCTGCAATGTTTGTAGGCTATGTCCTTCCGTTGAATAGTGGCAGAGTAACCTTAGAATATGGAGTTCATGGAAGATGATATCCTGGTGTGATACCTTAAGTGGTACCCCAAGGATTGTAATGGCTGAAGTAGGATCTCTTTTATCAACCAAAACCCATATCAGGAAGCAACAATGGCTTAATCCAAATAAATGGATGTAATCAAAATCGTTACTGGGTAATGCTAGGAATGGAACTTAGATAATTGATAAATTCATATAGAAGAAACTTCACCCATTCACCCTAAAACCAGATGAAAAGCCTTGCCAGATGCATATCAACAACTGCAAAATTAGTTAAAATTGCTCGTATTCCATAATTTCAATCAACCAATATGTTACTGTGGCTCACTTTATTAACTAATATGCCATAGAATTTGGATAATCTACATTGCACAAAATGATACTTAAACATCAGTATTACTGAAGCAAATTACTGGACAAAATGAACCTTATACTTTAAGCAAATTACTTAAACATCAGTAACATTCTACCTGACCAAAGGAGTTTACAGTACAGTGTAGGTATGATTTCATCAGTCATTCCGCAGATGGTTCTTTCATTTGTCCCCTTATCGATACCAATGTCATTTGCAGATAGTATTACCCTCACCAACCTCAGTATGCAACTTGCAAGACATTAATGACCACATCTCCATAAATTATACAGCTTCCAAGCTCAAACAGCCATAACAGACATCATGTTACAATTTTTAACTGAGATGTGCTATTGCTTTTAACGACTTTCGCGCAATACTTCACCAACATTGAATATGGGCGCTATATCCACTGGCACCTGACGTCAATGAGCAAATGATAAATATTTTTGCTGATAAAGATTAAGGACATGCTTGCTATGGGGAACAATACGTCATACAGTATAAGAGGTAAAGGCAATATTAAGCGCTCACACAAGAAGGTAATTCTAGGTCGAGTGACAGTCATGCCAGCAACCCATTCACAAATCATATATATACTTTGGTAGCAATTCAAGAAGAAACAATAAGTTTTTTAATGTTGGACCCTATATTCATTAATAATCATATTTAACAACAGATCAACTATGCCGTTGGTGTTAAAAGGACTACAACTATGTCAATAGACAATTTTATCTCATTCAGAAATGTATGCACCCGAGATTATAAACTAACTAGCACATAATATGAACCAAGAGATAACCTACATGCATTCTTATTAGTTATTCCACTCTAAGCGACTAAAATGTAATGGAAATGCTTCTCACATGTCATCAATTCGTCATAGCCTTCGACTCTGCTCATTTGTTTACCAAAACTAAACCAACTGGTGACTTACGGCAACACTTCAGAGAGGTAAGAATGAGGCAACTGCTGATGACAGTTTTTAGCAATACAGTCCTTGTAACAAAGGCTATATGGCATGTTTTGGAATAGATAAACATGACTTTAGAAGAATGAAAGAACAAGGAAAGAAGGCAGAATATGTATGCGTAGTTAAAATCTAGTAAAGTAAGCCAATATGCTGTAAGGTAGTTCGTTCATTTATCATGCACATGCCAAGATCAGGATATAAAACTTTCATTATAATTTAGTGATGGAGAATCATGTACCTGAACTGTTTCTAATTTATCCATTGCAACTTGTAATGGCTCTGTCATTTTACCATATACCAGAAGAAGTGATTTTGCAGCAGCCTTGTCACCTCTGGCTTGTATCGTTAGTATTTCCGTACTCAGGCTCTCAACAGCTCCTTCAATCTTCAAATCAAACAAAAATAAAAAATTTAAGTGTTTCGTAGAAATGATCTGGAAATTAGTAGTTTAAAGAAATTTCTACCTCCTCAAAATTGACAGAAAATGTTCCATCGGTGTGTAAAACAAATGCTCCTTTCTCAAATAACCAGTTAAACTGCAGTGCTTGTCCCTTTCTGCTTTTATATATTATATCAGCACAATGCAAATGATTATTGTCACATGTAGAAAACAAGTCGCTCAGGGGAACAAGGTAGGATGGAATTACCCATGTGCTTCTTCTAATCCAAAACGGATTGATCGGAAGCATCCAGCAAGAAAAGAAACATACATAGATTTTAACAGGCTTTTTGGAAGCAGATCCTGCAAGAAAATGGAAATAAGTAAAACAATTCTACGAAATAAAAGGAGAAATATTGAGATGATGAATAGTTAAGAAATGTTATTTACTTTCCTTCTTCTCCTTCCATATAAACTTTTGGTTTAATATTGAACTAGTTATATAATTTGGAGATTTTGATAATTTTCTGATAAATTCCATCAAAGGAGAATAATGTAGACCCCTTTCGATTTTTATACTATGAAAACAGATCCCCAACATAATCAATTTCTAATCAATTGAGAGGAACATCCTCTAGATCCGTCTTTCCATGAAACAGTTAAATAATAATAATGTCCTAATAAATTTCATGGACCATTCAATAGACCTAATTTGTCTAGCATCCCCTCATCTAAAAGGCAATAAACAATTCACGAAAAGAGTCATAAAATTATATGAAATCTTCCATATAACAGAAGTACATGTCCTATGTATCATACTAGCATTTTAAGATATTAAATCAACTCAGTTAAATTATAGAGACCAAATTCAAGTAACACTAACACCATCAATAGCATCACTACTTACTGAACGTGTTGTTTCTTGTGAGGCATTAGGTAATTAATATAAGCAGAAAGATTCACTAGATGACAAGTTACTGACCTGTTTGATGAAAAATCTAAGTGCCCAAAGGCCGACAATATCTGCTTTTGCTTCTTCCAGAGCTGAGTGGAGTTCTTGAAGTTCCTTCATATGTAATCCAGTGTACATAGTCAGATCTTTGTGTAAATTAAAAACAAGTTTAGTATCAATACATAATATTACAGCTTCTTGTGCCAAGATGAATGTCTTATGCAGATTAAAAAAATGTAAATTTTAGTAAGTATGGATGATTTGAAACATAATCGCACATTGTAATGGATTTTCAAGAATATTTCTATTTCTTTCAAATCCTTTCCAGAAAAACCCATTGTTTGCCGTAAATTCAAGCATATAGAAGATTTCCTAAAGCATCGCTATTTGGGATAAAATCTCAAATCCTTTTGCACTGAGTATTATGAAATTTTTATGTTAATTGAGAAGATTGGTCCGTGCAGCGCACATGTTGCTATTTTCCACTTTGTACAAACACGTATCAAATCAGAGTACTTCTGGCATAAGATTGTTTCCTTATCACATGAAGTTCTTACAGTGCGGGACATATTACACAGAAAAGAATGAACAAGATATGAAGGGAACCCATAGACAGTAATGCTTTAAGAGAAGAATTCATCAAACCATGTTTGAGGTCAATATAAAGGAAAGAAAATCCTAGACAGATTATAGTTGAAACATGCAGTACTCTTAACATCAAAATATGATGCTGTAAACCCTATGAGCTTTCTGTCTACTTTTGTTTGTATAACAAGTGTTATCATTAAGCAGGAGTTTCTTTATTTTACAATAGGTTAAAGTAGCTGGTTGTAAGTGCCATGTATGCTTCTTTATCTTCGTATTTGGTTTTAATGCCAAGATCATTTTACATCCTGCCACAACAAACCTGTTCTCATTCTGGAAATCTTATTCCTATTAAATAGCTGGTTTCCAAGGAGATTGTCATGGATTGTTAACTATTATATAATTTACGCAGTGTATTCAAGAATCTCAATATTACAAGCACTAAAACTGAGAATCAACGACTATAGGTAGCAAGTTGTAGCTCAGAAACAGAGATGAGGGCATGCTTTGCATACATATCTACATGTTAAGGGAAACAAGTGAAGGCAACTCACCAGTCTCACACTAGATTTTTGACCACTTGGAAGCGTAATGGCATGAGGTCCAATCCCATGGCAGCATTCATGACAGATGGTATGAGTGAAGAAAGATTCAAAATCAATGTATTCCCTTTGTTCCTCTGTAATACAGGTTCTGGCTATAGGTTGAAGAATATGCTTGAATCTGGTCGGGGGTAACAGCTCGCAAAGTTCAGATGTCTTCTAGACTCACTCAACAATTGAAGTAGTACACAGACAAGACTGGAACTTATAAATACTGAAAACAAAAAAAGGTACTATATGTACTTGGCCTCTGAGACATTCTTCATCATGACCATTGATGTTCCGCGCTCCTTGACTATACGCTCATCATTTGGCAAATTAAAAGCAACAGTTTGAGGACCCTTCACATCCTGATAAAAAAAAAATTAATTTATCAAGTTCTTATGAAACTAACAAACTTAACTCATCCTTGACGAAGAGAACAAGAAGCTATAAGATATAGTCGGACAAGACTAACTTAGCATTAGCAGATCAGGTATCAGAATCCACGGGCACGACAAAATATTCATTCCAATATTCTGAGAAATTTTTGCAATCTGAGTTTCTTTATGGCAACATAATCTTTCCCTTTTGATAATAAACTTTCGGTTTAATGCACAAATTGGGGGTCTTGACCCCTTATCTTGTCAAAAACAAGTTTATTTGGTCACAAGTGCATCAGGAGATCCGGGATATATCCTTTCAAAAGTTGGTGTTAAGGTGAAGTCTATCGTGAGTGGAAGGTGTTACTAGATCTAGTTGGTTTGAGTGGTGCATGAGGTCGATGATTTGTTTATACCGCCATCTAGCCATGCATCAATTTGATTGCCTAGTATATTTTGAATTTGCCAAAGCTCATTGGATATGGTTTCAGATCCTTTGGCCAGAATTTGCTTCATGAACCCCTAAAACTGACAATTATACCATAGAAAAAGTAGTAATACTTTTCAAAACTCAAAATAAATGTTGGAAATTGATGTTAACTTGAGTTAGACAGAACACACTACAAGTTAATTTCATTATTTACATATTCTTGTTCCTGCCTTGCTTGTTTGATATGAACTTTTAATTAATCAACCACACTAGATTCTGCACCTAAGCGAATTGCTTTAAAATGAGAAACTCCGCCAAATAATTTTGTGGGTTAATATTTAACAGAATGAATAAAATATGTAAACATTGAAAAGGAAATGTTAAACTTTTTGCATCTCTTCGTATGTATCAAGAAAATATGTAGTTTCAGTAAGGTGTGAATCTTTAGTGGTTGGCGAAACGGAATTATTTTCCCGAGAATCATTTAAGAAAGACAACTTTTTAGGTATTTAAAACATTGATCACGATTCAATCAGATAAAATTGTTTGCAGAAAGTAGTTATCGTGATTATTGAGTAAACTAGTCTATTGATCCTTGAAGAAGACCTCTTACATGCTACATGATATGCTACATGTTATAGATTTCAGCAAATATACAAATACTCACCCCAGCATTATAAATAAGTTGCATTACACGAATTGGAGCAGCAACGACATCTTTTGATTTGTATGAATCATCAAATGGAAGATTTTGCTCCAGTACCTATTCCATAATTGTCTATGTTATAAATTAACTAAAATACAAAACTCCAAATGAAAATTTGAAGCATACCTGCAAATGATCACCGAAGAGTTTAATTTTAGAGGTTGCTTCTTCATCTCGTATTCCAATGTATGCTTCAAATGTAGCCTAGTAATCCATCATGAAACTAGTAAGCTCCATGTTATACCCTACCCGATAATCAAATAGGAACACATACTATGGCTTCTACTCTGAAAACTTCAGAGTACAGAGATCTAAAAGTTGATGAAACAACAAATAATAAAGCTTCTACTAAACAAGCATAATACTAATCATCATTATATCAATATGATATTTAGTTATTATACGTACAACCACTTCTAATCAGGAATATCAATATAAAAATCAGAAGATTTACTAGGAAGTCAGTGGTCATTCAAAATTAAGGTACTTGTTTATCATAGTATAACCCAGTAAGGTTGCTCAATATAAACTAAATGTTTGGGTTGAAGTTTAAAATGTATTACTAATGGGTTTCACAGCCATTGAGGATGTCCAAACCAAAGGTGATCCTTTTTCTGTTCATTTATCAGTTACATATATAATGGGTCTGTTTGATTGGTCGTGCGAAAAATTCCCACATCAAACATTACCCCAGAAATTCCCAGATGCCTGTTTGATTGGTAAAGTTGGGTCATGTAAAAATTCCATGATAAAAATATTTCTCATGAATCTTTCCTTGACCCACCCCTAAAAAAAATTCCCAAACTTGTAGGGGAATATTTTTTTGTCTAATCAAACAACTAAAATCTTTCCCATATAAAATTTTTCTTATGTTTTTATGTCTAATCAAATAACTAAAATCTTTCCCACATAAAATTTTCCTTGTGTTTTTATGTCCAATCAAACGACCCATTAGTGAGAATTATTTTATGTGGGAATATTTTCAACTATAAAAATTCCCACAAGTAGTTATTCCCACCAATCAAACACACCCAAACTCTGGATATATGAGATCTCGTATGGCCTTCAAAAATTGATGTTACATCCTGTACGAATGGTTGTAAGGAAGGGATGAAGGATAGGCACATCATTTCAAAAATCTTCTAATTTATCTTTCCATCCTTTCATGTTCATTTGTTACATCCTGTACAAATGGTTGTCCAAACAATGAAAGACATATAACAAATACTTTCTATGATGCAAAGCATAGTATCAAATCCATTAGTTTCCTTGAATTTTATTTTATTTCGTAATTTATTTTAATTTAGTGCCCATTTTTATTATGGATTCCTTGGCTAGCAAGGAAATTTTACATTACAAATAACAGGCTTGTATGGACGAATAAAGTGGTTGCCTAAATGAGAATTGAGATTTATGCGCCATCATTGAAACATTCGGCAAAGTTCAGGTCCCAGAATACCAGTTTTTTTCAAATTTCAAAAGTAGGTCCTAACACCTTTGTGAAAATGTAGTTTTTTTTTTTTTTTTTTGGGAGGGTGGGGTTGGAAAACGGGGTTGTTACTGAGGTCCCCTACCCTATTTCATTAAAATCAGTAGGAGTATTACATTCGCTTATAAGGCAGTGCCCATCCTATCCTCATACACAATTTGCCTCTCCTAGATCCACATCATGCTAATTATCGAAAGCAGGCACAAAAGAAAGTAAAAACTAAAGAAAGGAAACTGAAGACACAATAAACGTGTGTTAACGATCATCAACAATAACACTTTCAGTTTTCAAGTCCCATTGATACATGGATGGGAGATAAAGTTCGACAAGAAGCATGGCAGGTTAAGCGATACCTTGTATCCAAAGAGGGTATCTTCATATGTCTCATATGGCCCGAGTGTAACATCCAATTTAGAATCCTACATATGATCAGTCATCAGATATTAGCTTTTTACTATTAAGATCAGTATTTACATAATCAGATCCAAGAAGTTCTTACACCTGATATCATAGAGCATGAGTTATATTAACAGAAAGCCAAAGCCCCTTAAAAACAGCATTTGAAAGAACTATACAAGTCACATTCTATTCACTTAGCTTCGTGTCACCGGGAAGTAGATAAGCTTGGTAACAAAGTTAGTTTGTATAAGTGGTCAAGGATTAGAATTCTGCTAAACTTCTTTTTCAGAATTTTCTAGAGTCAATTTTAAGCTAATTGTGAAATATCCTATTTCTCAGTTCAATAACTGGGTTGAAGCAATGAAGATGAGTATGGCGATAGCAAAAGGAGATAAAAGAAAACACAGATAAAGATTAAAAGCTTACTGTATGTTGAAGCATGCTTGAGAGTTACCTAAAGCATTCGTAACCATGTCAGGTACTACTGTAAAATCGCTCCATGGGCTAAGAAAATAAAACTTAATATTATGTGGTTTCATATACTAATTTTTCACTCAGAACAAGTAAAATGTTATTAATACTTGGAGAAAAGCATAGGGAGATCGATAACCTAGTTGTTCAATGATTCAGAATGGAAATGCCTTTTTAAATTGACATCCAGAAGCTTCCACGAGTTGCCAGAAATTTTGTAGTCAACCATAGTCTTTTCTTAACAATGCTTGGTTATTTAAAGAGATAAATGAAACAATACGGTTATTTTTCTCAATCATGTTGAGGTTTAAGGAAACGAGATCAAGAAACAATCTAGAATGAAGAGATTTAGAGCTGAAGAGAAGGAAGAGATGACAATTCATACAATTTCTTAGACAACAAAACAAAAAATTAATAAGGTCTTTCTGTCAGTCTCCATGGGAAGAAGAAGAGCTTGAGTTACCACGTTCAATAGATTGAGTAGAATCCTATCATTTGTGTTATCTAAAGAAGCCGTGTCAAGTCGTGAACCAACATCTTAATGATTTCTTGACTATGGCTGATAACGAAGTTTCTGATTTGTCGAAGATCAATTCATTGTGGAGTGGAAACCTACATGGGGGCATTTCTTGGCGATAATTTAACAACCATGGATGACCACATTCATCTTGACGATCTCAAAGGGTTTCAAGAGGAATAACAATCTTTTGACTGAGTAAAAAATTTGTGCGCAATGTATTGAATATAATAAAGTTCACCATTAGTAGGGATTTTTCTCCTTGCAACGAAATCCTTTAATAGGTTTAACTCATGAATAACTAAGTGACAGCTGCTAATTAAGCTCCATTGATGGTTTGATATTATCCATCTGCAGAACTCTCACAGCATCTACATTATACCAAATAAGAACATATATCCATGAGCTCAAGAGCTATACTAACCAATTCCATCCAAGCTATGTCTGAATCATAGTAGTCATTTGAAAGAAAAGCATCAGCTTTTCCTTTCAGCAGCCTCTCCAAACTGCAAGAGAAAACGGAACTATGAGCACTGCAAATAAAATATTCGATTACTGAATTATTCAGCAAAAAGACTACCTAGGAGTATCAGTCAGATCCCCTGCTTTCTTCAGTAGCTCAACCGCTTTTATTAGAAGGGGCTTGTACTCTAGAGAGAATGGTACACTATAAAGATCATGGGGGGACACCACAACTTGTTGAGCACTACTCAATGTTTCACTGCCTATAGAAGCGTCCAAAATTGATTCACTATGTCTTCTGATAACATCAAAAAATCCAGTAGCAGCTTGCTGCTGATCGTCCTTTAGACTGCTCTTCCATAACTCAAATTCCTATGTCATGATAAATAGATTGTAGTCTGAGTAATATTTTAAACATTACTAACACTCAACACTGATGTGAACTACGGACAAGCATGTCAGCCAAGGTGGGAGCCTTACCTTTTTGTCCATGTCTGTGGGGTAGAAATTTGCTCCAGGAGGTTTAATCATGGGGAATGCAACTTTATACTCGAGGCCCTTCCACCCAGGTACAGCTTTTGTTGATTTCTCTAGTAACTTAACAGCAGAGTCTGCAGTTGTCAAGAAGGCCTCGTTCTCATCGAGACAGGACCTGTCATAAGAGGAGAAGACCTTCATCAAAAAAAGTCTTAGTTACATGAAGTCATATGTAGCTTATTGATGGACTGATAACTAGCAGGGCTCATGTATACATGTTGTCCGGTTCACATATATAACGCAGATGCAAAAAAATAAAATATACACAAATAAGAAGGCAGTCGTATATTAAATAGTTCAATCTTTTTGTCAATTTTATACTCAGCAACAGCATGTTCTGACCCATTCATATCTTACAGGATAATGATCTGGCACAGAGTAATGTTCTTACAATATGTTTACATTGATTTTCTCAATGTGCCATTCACATATCCATTTTCCTAAGAAAGTTAAACCTGATGATATGTGCCACTAGCAGAACGTGCAGGATCTAGTGCTGCTATAGATTCCTTTTAAACCCCCAACATCACACCCCCCCCCCCCCCTCCCCAAACACCACCACCCACATACACACACAAACATCATTGACAAAAATAGGATTTACTGACCAGGGACTCTTGTTGATTGAATAATACATCCATTTTAACTTATCCAAGTTGGATATATCAGAGTGCTCCTTCAGCCAGTCTCTCAATGCTGGATTGCCATACCAAACCTGCAAGAAAAAACTAACCATCAGCTATAAACCCCTATGACATTGATGATGATGATGATCGGACAAACAAACGATATGGGTTAGCAGTTTAGAACAACCATTGTTATTGCGGATAATGGACAATTTCCATTCCCTAAGCACTCGGATAGCATTCACTAACAGCCAAAGTATTGTGGCAACTGGCAAGATGTGAAAAATCCATATAAATGAAAATCGTAGTAGTGCCAGAAACGATTTGTACCACTTCCACAGTACTTTCTAACTGAGGAGGGCTTTGCTAAAGCTCAGTCATTAGTTTATCTGTTACATGCAAATCAAGATATTGATGACATGTTGCCAACACCTTTCTTATTTAATCCATAATATAAATTTCCAGTCCAAACACACGAAGAGACATGGGTTCAACCTTACAATAACAACGTTCTTGTGGTGATAGACTTAAACCAATTATAAGAATAAAAAAAAAACGAATAAAAAAAAAACGTATAACTGTCCTCTTGTACTTCTTACCATCCGTACCTAGGCCGTAAAGATCGGGTAAGAAATAACCCGCATCAAGTGTATAACATGGAGCCATGCTCACAACAGTTTTATTTCTCAATCATAACTAGTTAAAATGTAACTAGAGGAATCCAATTTGTTCAGTTAGGAGGCAGAAGCTAATTCACTGTCAATATCATACACAAAATTCATGTGGCACCAACAGTCACTCAAGGGGACATTTGGAGGGATAAAAAATACTTGAGGTGAAACTTAACGTATGGACAAATTGTATTGAGAATATTTTTTAAACAACACCTTTACAACAGATGTTTGAATAGGTTTTACCGTCACATTCAATAGCATAGTTTGAAAATACCTAACAAGAGAACACATATGGAGGAAATGGAAAATTTTGGAGTCTTTCACCATTTTTTTTCTTTTTGGTGAAAGGCCATTTTGTATTTCCAAATAAAATAAGTTTAAGCCAACAAAAATCATACTTTTCTTTTTTTCTGGTCAACTTTGGTTTCATTTTGTTATAAGATGCCTATCAAAACATCTCATTCCATGCACATATCATGCAACGTTTGGAAGTGTATGACCAAGACTGGGAAAGTTAATACTATCTTTAAAGAAGTAAATAAGATAGTCAAGGAATAGTGGGGCCACCAGGTCGTGACAAGCGAGAACAATGGTTTGCTGTGGAGACCATCCCTATGAATAGCACCTCTCACTGAAACCTCTAACATATCAAAGTGGACTAGTACAGTGAATACGAAATTTGTTTTAGTTATGATCTACTTTTCACAAGGGTAGAAATGTCTAACCAAAATTACCGTGGTAAGGATTACCTCCAAACTACTTTCACAAACACTAAACAACACTTGTTGACATGACTCTTTTGATGATTCAATTCTATATGAATTTTGAACGGTATCTTTAGTCTAAACATGCTTAGCACAAAGATCACATATTCAACAAGTACCCACCTGCAGATAAAAGACTTCATCAATAACCATTGCCGCTTCAATAAGTACAGCAAGAGCTCCCCTGTCTGCTTCTGAAACCCCAGTCAACTATTAAAGATAGAGAGAGGGAGGAAAAAAGATATTAGAAGATAAGCACCACAGAATCCCAATTTTAGAGCAAGCCAAATCAGTTACTGTTAACATTAAGTTGTCATCTACAATGTTTGACTGGCCAAGAAGTCTACAGGGACATAGCAACATGGTTTTTGAGAATCTTGGGGTCATCTGGGATACACTTGTGGTGTGAAATATCTTGTTGTATTGGTCTTGGGGGGGTTGTCTACGATGTCATCTTTAACAATTTGCTAAGCAGTGGAACTCTATACAGGGTCTGTATTTCATTCCTTTGATTGAAATAGGAAAAAAACTATTTTTTATGATTAAACATAAGCACAAATGTAGTCATAAAGATTAAATGAATGTACTGAAACTATAAAATAACCACAAAATTGGGATTAAAGCCCTGCTTATGGACCATTTTGATGTAGAGGACCCCAGGACAGAATCCTTATAAATTTAATCCTTGTTTTGTATTGGGTGCTGCCACGTGTTCACAGTTGCAGCTTTAAGGAACGGACGGAATCCACTCAATAGCGAGGATACAGGCTGCCACGTGTTCACATTTTTATATTTAAGGAACTGAATTCACTCAATACAAGCAGCCATGTCTTCACATTTGCATCTTTAAGGAACGGAATCCACTCAATACAAATGAGGATACAAGATTCCAAACATTCTTCCATTGTTGTACTTCACTCCTTCCCACCCTTCAAATTAGTAGTTAGTAGTTAATTTCTTCATTTTAAAGTGTTTAATTAACCTTTCTACTACGAATTTGCAGAAGAAAAAAAAAAGGACCCCAAAAGGCTTTGAAATCAAAAGATTTGGGGTCAAAAATTAAGTGTATCGTACTATCAGGAGCAGTTAGCGACTCGTTAACCTGAAAGATTACCAACTCGAGACCTTGTCATGTCAGGAGCAATTAGTTAAAGTTAGGGACTCACTAATTCGGCAGGAATAGCAGACCAATTTTTCCAAACAATAGCAGATTCTGGAAATTATTTTAAGATTCCATATTTTGCATATTTCACATAAAGAAAGTAAATTTACAGATAAAAATGTAACAAGAAAAAAGGACAATCAGCTAAAACGGAGTGGAAGAATAAGGTGCGGAAAAAGGTATGTTTTTTCATCTGATTTCTTTCATGGGTTAGAAATCTTAGTACTACTAAATACTGTAAGCTAAAATAGAGAGGTATGATCCTTGTCAGACAGAATATTGCGCTGTGTTAATGAAGAGGAAAGTATACAATGTTTGTTTGTGGAATCCAAATTTGTGATGAAGATATGGGATTATTTTATCTGTACATTCGAAAGCGAGCATGTGATTGAAGGCAGTATTGTTCAAGTCCAGGAAAGTGTTTGACATTGTATCCAACACAGCCTGTTGGCACTAAGGTTCGGACATCAAAACATTGGAAAACAGAAATTTAAGAAATGTAAAGAGGCTACAATTGTGGTAGACAAAAGGGGATGGAAAGTACCATAAAAACCTCCTCCTGCAATAACAGCAAAAGGTATGTCCTGAATCACGATTAGCATCATACATGGGATCAATAGCAAGAGGTTAAAGATTTTACTTCTTCTTTTCTTTTCTTTTTGTTCATTTTTTTTTTTTTTTCCCAGTAGAAGATTTTACCAGATATTACACAGTCGGGAGAAACCGATAAGCGTGCAGGATCTTTGAGTATTTTCCTCATCACGTATAAGAGTTGAAATTACTATGCTAAACCACTTTTGCACTTATATCTCACAAGTAGTAGCATCAACTAGAACAAGAATCATGGACACCACTGGCAACCAAGGGCATTGTGATTCTGTTTATAAATTTTTGAGAAGATTGAAACAAGAGGAAAAGGCTCAGAGAAGGTTATGTGCATGAGAACATGATATAGCAGACCCTTTTGAGAAGATGGGAGCTCAATAAACACACATTGGCTTTCTACACATACAAAAACAATTCACATACATGTTAATACATACCTCCGTGTTAATACAAATAGGGGCATATCGATCAAGCTGCTTCTGTAGAATCAAACTGCGGTCCATGTCATTACTGTACCTAAGAAATTTTAAACACATGTAGCAATTAATGGAGATGAAATTGGAAAAAAAATTACAAGCTACATTAAATTAGAGATGAAGAAGAGAGTAAGTGACTGGGTGAGTGAGTGATATTCGAACTTTGAAGCATATATTCAAGTCCTAGTCCAAGCCCATTAGTCCACCTTTTTTGTTTAATTAATTAGATTCTGTTGTAAACAAGTTTCCATAAAAGCTCGAACTTGTTGAGAGAGGCTACCACAATGTATATCAACCGGAATACAGGATAAACTGGTAGGCACATGTCTTCAAACCAAACACAGAGGTGGACCATTTACTTTGCCACTCTCTCAACTGGGACACGGGCCACATACACCGTTAGGCCCACACCTAACCAAACCTGGGAGGTGGATCCACCAACAGTTTCCATCTAGGTTAGGGTTCTTGAATCTTGCCTTCTTGCTTAACAGGAAATCCTTAATTGTATATATAAGAGCTTGTAGTCTGAAGGGTGGTGTAAGGGGATTTCTTTTGTAAGGGTCTCTTTTCTTTTAGCTCCTTTTCGTGTGCATGAGGTGGTTAGTATCTTGCTAAGTCCACATCACATGAGGGGAGGGGTTGTAATCTCGTTCATTCTTAATGAAATACCTAGTATTGATAAAAAAAAAAATAAGAGCTTGTAGTCTGAAACAAATCATGTGGGTAAAAGGATCTTCAAATATTAAATTTAAAGAAAAATGCAAGTAGAAATGACAACTTCAAGGTTCTGTAATAATAAAATTTATAAAGAATCACACTAAAAATGATTACTTAAGACTAAAGCCTCTCAAGAACATCATGCTTATATTCATTGCTCGATATCATTCTCGGATGGTGGTCAGGGGACTGGGACGCAGACCAATCTTCTTACAGAGAGAAAGAATGTGAAGAATGCAAGGGGAAGAAAATTTGTAAGGATGGTAAGTAAGTCCACACTTTACTTTGCAGGGTTTTAAGGGGTATTCAGAGCCTGACCAGAAGATGAATGAGGTCCGTCAAAAGGTGGGGGAGAGAAGACATTCTAGTAGAGGACGTCTGAAATTCAGTACTATTGTAAGTTCTAATAGGGATGACAAGCAGGTAAAACAAAGTCAGAAGAATGAAGTGTTGTGGTGGCCTACTATAACAAACAGAATCTACGACAATTAATTTTTCTTTTTCTATTTCAGTCTGAAATTGCATGAACACAATATGAAACACGAGTCAAAATAGCAGAATTATTGTCTCATGTGTTTTCTCCCACACAACCAAATAAATCTTTTTTGGAAGAATGTTGACGCAATTAAAGTTAGTAATCTTTGGCCATCTTCAGATGGCTTTGAGTAGATAAGGAATCTATGTGCTCAAGTGTAGTTCTTTTTACTTGTTATCTAGATATGGAGGAGGTGTACTTCTTTCTAATTGTTACCTACAGATGTTAAATCTTTGTCCTCTCCTCATTCTCTTACAAATTTATACATATTAAGACACGGAAGGTAATCAACTTCCTAACGCTAATTTAACTTTTGTGTGTTCCCATCTCATTTCAAAACAAACTCTAAATGAGAACATCTTGCAAGAAAAAGGGAGCTTAACAAATCCCATCCACACAAAACTATGCTCAAAAAACCTATTTTGTACCAACCACCTTTGATATTATAAATAAAATATGGCAAAGCAATGCAGCAAGCACATGTGAACACCATTTCCATACGTCTATCATATACACATTCCATCAAAATCAGTATTCACACTACAATCGCTTTAAGGTTGATATGGTGTGGTGTAGTGTGTGCAAAAGTGCTTCTTATAGTATTCTTTTCTGTGTAAAATTTGCACAAGTCAAGAGTCCCTTTGACTTGATTTGGAGGGACTCCTTTGGAAAGGTTTGCTTACTGAAGGAGTTCAACAATAAGCAGATAGTTGTTTGTTTATTATTCAGTTTCTCATTAATCAATCATAAAGGTAAAGAAGAGCAATATTTTTTGGGTTGAAGAAATGAAAGGAATTTAAAGCTAAATCAGAAATAAGAAACCCCTAGGTCATGACCTAACATCAACAGAGATCACACACACACACACATAGGTCTCATCACTGTTGGAAGTAAGGGTATTGTAGGCTTTAGGTGTGTAGTTTAGTCCCACATAGCTTTATATCTTAAGCTATGTGGGACTAAACTACACACCTAAAGCCTACAATACCCTTACTTCCAACAATCACAATCACATTTTTAACAGCTTAGGGAACAATCAATAAAGGTATTTGAATATGAAGTCGCGAACCTGCTACCTTTTTGATAGTATATTGAATAGTTGAGCATATTCCCCTCTCATATCATAAGGAACATAGTCAGGATCTTCGCTTGCAAGGATCTTCTCATATTCCTTCCATGAAATATATTTAACAGCAGAAACCTCTGTTTCCTATCAAATGGATTGTGAAAAAAGAAGAGAAATTGTTAGTTAATATACTCAGACAACACTACCCGTTGTGATTTGTGAACCTCATTAAGTTAAATACAAACATGCAAGGTTAATGGCATATTTACCATTTTATGCAGCTTCTATGATATGAAATTAGTAATAGTTAAATAATGTGAAAATTCCAGAAGATGCGCTCCTATTAGCACAAAACTTCAAGCCGAATATGTATACACAAAGATAAATGATCTACTAATATGTTTATGAGCTTGGTGAAACACAAAAGGTCTGTTTCGGCACGATATATCAGTTTACTGGGTACACAAGACAACCCATGGAATATGATGTCAGAGTAGAAGAAAGCAATTTTCAACTCTCTTCTTATCTTCTACCAAATTATTATTTTCATCCTCAAAAAAAAAAAAAAAAAAAAACTTAAGCGGGAAACGGGGAAATCAAATGGTAATCAAACAGACCTTAAATGTAATGTCTCTAGAACACGTGAAATTGTTTCATGCAAAATTTAAAAATTACAAAAAACAAATAATTAGATGGCAATGGTAGAAAATTAAGTGAACGATAAAATACTTGTAGTGTACCTGAAGAGTAAAAGCTTCCGGAGGAATTGGAGCCAATGTGGTTACAAGATATACATCGTTGAATTCATTGTTGATAAAGTTTCCATCGTTTATGACACTGCAATAACCATTCAAAACAAAAACTTTGTAAATACTTGTACAACCTCACGAAGCTTTTAAAGATGACAATTTTGGATATACGCAATAGTTCAAAAAGAGTGCTCAGACCTACAGAATGATATTAAGACTTATTCAAGAGAAAGAATGAATTAACTATCATTACTTAGCATTGCGAGACTTAATACATTACAGCATAGAGATCCTACTTAAACATAAGAATATGAAGGAATCAACTTATACTACTTGGGTCACTCCCTTTCAACTGAACATTAATGATCTTCATGCTAAGCTCGAATTACAGAAGTCTGTCTAAACAAAAACATTATTACTCCATAAGCATCTAAAAATCATCTTCTTTAGTGTCACACACAGCTGCAGCAAAGAGGATGAGACCAACTTACAACTAGGGATCAAAAAACAACTTCACCACTAACATTTAACCACTTTCTCAATCAAACCAGATATAAACCAGAGAGATGCTAAAAAACAAGAAATAAGCAAAATGAAAGGCTAACTACGAACCACTCTTGAAGAAAAACAAATATTAATTCAAAGGCATCCTTCGGAAGAGTCACACCTAGCTCTTCATCAAGCTCTCTCCTGGAAAATGACAAAACACGTAGTTAAAAAGTACAATCATTTAAATCCGTAATTTTGACACTAGCATGTGCCATCAGAAGTTCTCTAGTAAATAAAATGATTGTAACAATGATAAAAATTACCTTACTCTATGTTGGAAGTAAGGGTATTATAGGCTTTAGGTGTGTAGTTTAGTCCCACATAGCTTAGATATAAAGTCCATGTGGTTTCTGTCTCTATATATATAGAGTTAGCTTCTTTGTAAGTTTAACCTAATATATCAATATTATCATTCATCTTTTATATTTCTAGTTGGTATCACAGCAAAGTTAGGTCATGGTTTTCATCCACCGGCGACACTAGCTCAGGTGTCGGTGGCCGGAGCTCTGGCAAAGTCTTTTTGTCAAATTTGTGTCTTTGTTTCCGCTGTTTTTTCTGGGCCTTGCGCTACTTTTTTTTCTGAGTACTGTTCACGAGTACTATTCATGGCTACTGTTTCATCCGAAGTACTGTTCATAGATCACTGTTCATCGGGTATTGTTCATCAAGATTTTTTTTTAAGATCCAGGTTTGCTGTTTCTCTTGTTGGTATGCGCCATTCATGTCCAACCCTTTCTAGGGTTTTGTGTGCGTTGTTGATGTCATGCGCAACTTGTCCAGCCCTTTCTAGGGCCTTGTATGTGTTGTTAAAGTGCGCCTCTCTTGTTCAGCCTTTTTGAGGGCCTTGTTTGCACTGTTGATGTCATGCGTCATTCTTGTCATGCGTCGCCATCCCTCTACAGTTTTATTGTTCCCGTCAGCCCTTTCAACGGCCTTGTTACTTTGAATTAGTCTCTTTTGTCGTGAAGTAGCCTATCTTTGTCAATTAATTCAAGTTATATCAGATGTTTTGTGGAAAGTAAACCCTAGCCACCGAAACGAACATGACACCATTACCTCTGGGGTCTTTCTTAGTTGAGCAGCTGGTAATCACTCCTTTATTGTCTCTGCAGCTGGACATCCCTGCAGACGGTTCTTCTCGCAGCTAGTCATCCCTGCCATTGACCATCCTGTCCGGTGTCGTTCTCATGATACTTTGTGGGGGATGTGAGAGAACTTTTTTGTATTTCAAGCTGAAATTCAGAGTCTGAATGTTCAGCTCGAGGGGGAGTGTTGGAAGTAAGGGTATTGTAGGCTTTAGGTGTGTAGTTTAGTCCCACATAGCTTAGATATAAAGTCTATGTGGTTTCTCTTTATATATAGAGAGAGTTAGCTTCTTTGTAAGTTTAACCTAATATATCAATATTATCATTCATCTTTTATATTTCTAGTCGCTATGTAAATGAGATCAAGTAAAATGTTCCACAAGTATCTCTATTTATATAGTTGCCTCCAAATTTTTAGATTTTGTCCACCTGTTTGACCTTACACATACCTATATGTCTAAGGCCACTTAACAATATCACGTCATAACACCATTATGTGAACTGGTATGCTTATTTTTTTCCGAGTATGTTAAGGATTAAAGAGAAATGAAGACTATAGTGGAGAACAAGAGGTAGAAAAAAAAAGGGGACAGACAGATAAAAAACTTCCTTCATCCCTACTCATCAGTAACATCCTATGTCATTTGATAACATGCATATATTCTAAATGACTGAAACATGGTATTAACACATAGTTCAGGTTTGAATTTCGGTTCTTAGGTTTCCAAAATCATAAAGTAAGCTGGACCGGGTTTAATCTCTCAACCCATGGGCTTTTCTAGTTTCAACTCACATTAGATCATGGGCCAACAAATTTAGACCGTGCTTCGCCAAAGCTGCACTCCTAGGTTGAGGTCCACGACCCAACCCTAATGTTTTGGTTGGACTAAAATGGGCCCCCGAAGCAGTAAAACCAAACAAATGTATTTTAAATTAATAAGAATTAAGAAATAGGTATACAACACAAATGGTAATATAACTCTCCAAAGGAAAAGAAAGGAAAGATACAACATTAGTGAAATCATGAAAATTGAAGCAATGCTCCTCAACCCTTAAAACTTATGACATGGTCTGAGCTTAACCTCCAAAATATGGATGAATGTCTGCTATCTTCTTGGACCTCAATCAAGTCCAACTAGGTTTCATCACTCTTTATATTTCTTGCCTTGCTCATTGAACTGGATTCACTTCCACAACCCATGACATTCAACCCAAACCCTTGGCCTTCGCCCATGAAGAGAGGTATTTGGCAATTGTTTGTATCTGAAATACGCCATTTTGTTAACGTTCAGACCATTCTGGACCAGTCTGTGTACAAACCCTAATAAATGATAAAAACCAATTCCCAAAGCCTAATATCACTATAAAAAATGTGTCCACAACCTAAAGTAGTTACAAGCTTAGAGAGAAATCCCTTGAATTCATCCCCATGTGATTTTTCAATTGCACTTGCTTGGAATGGAAAGACAAGAATTTTATCATAAGAGAGAATCACAGTACAATTCCAAAAGTATCACAACAACAAATCTACTTGAAGTACTTTCTCATACCACCTACGTATCTAATCTTCAAATCTAGTAGTACCTCTATAAGAGGGTCTGAAGAAGCTCAAGCCTTAACCGAAGTAGACGCTTTACATTGCATAGAATATTATCACTAAGGGGATTCTATTATAAAATATGACCATTACACTTGAAACAGGGGTTCCAATAGAAAACATTAGAGTGCATAGAATAGCTTGCTTGTAGGTAAAAGATCAGTTCCACTTCCAAATCATATGAACTTCTGGAATTCCTTTAGAAAAAAACCACTTTATAGAGAGGTGCTAATACATCACTTCATTGAGCCACACATCTACTACAAAAGGATCTTTCCCATGTGAAGATTATTCATCACGTGAACTCTACTTTAAATCGCCACCCACGCAAAAAAAAAAAAAATTAATGCAATTAAGAATTTCCTCACCCAATCAGAGTTGATGGAACCTCCTATTTCTAATAATGGAGTAAACAGCATTGTGGAGAAAGCAGTATTTCTGCAGGACCACAATTTATTTTGTCTCTTTCATCTCTACTGTGTGACAGATGTACAGAACAATTCTTTCAATAAGATTGTCTATCAGATGGACCTCCCAATCATTGAAGTCCAAAAATATTTATCCCTTCTCCAGTCACATGCTCCTAATTGATATCCCCTATCACCCATCATCAAGTAGAAAGCAAAAACTAAGATAGTGGCTCTTGCCTAAAAAGAATATCTGCAGGATAAAGGAGGAATTTCTCCCTATTGCCGGAGCTGGTTCTTTAGTTTTAGGCAAAGTATTCTTTAATTTCCATTATGTCTTCACCCAAAAAAGCCAATCAACCTCTATATTCCATGTCATACTTGATCTGAATTCCTTCCAAAGGGTGTTTCCAACTTATCCCAGTCCTTCAACAACTTACTTAAAGAGCAGTGTTGACATCCTTCGAACATTCTCCTACACAGCTAACCCTCTATATGAATTCAGCATATACACATTCATCCTTACATTAGAAGTCATCAAAGTACAGGGACAGGTTTAAACGGAACTAGGTGAAAATTGTAGTATAGGTTTAAATCGAAAATTAAGAAAAAATAAAGATAGGAAAAGAAGGATTGAATCCCAGGGGGGGTGCGCCGGGGTGCGACCGCACCCCCCAAAGTTGAATTTTTTTTTCTAAATTCTACTATGTTCCTTGTACATATATAGAATTTTTCGCAAAATTATAAAGAATCGCACCCCCCAAGATTTTAATATATAGGTTACATTTAACTCTGCACCCCCTAACTCAGATTCCTGGATTCGTCCCTGAAAAGAAGCATAAAAGACTGGTTTGATACGTAAAAGTGGCTTTTAAAAATAAAAGCTATAAAACGGGGAAATAACGATGTTAACAGTATAAAGATGCAAGACTATTATATGTATGTTGCTGTTGATGACCAATAAATGATATATTTAGTACAAGAAATAAAAATAATAATAATAATAAATAAATAAATAAATATGATAGCAAATATGCCTAATTATGTAATTCATTAACTACAGCTGGTTGTTAGGCATATATAGTTAGGCATGTTGATTAATCCTCAGTTGCTGTAGTTTAATTTTACAAATAGATAGATCAAAGAGAATGAAAAATATGAGGATTAATCAAGAAAGAGTGTTTTTAAGATTGTTTATAATGTGACATATATCAAAAGAACGCAAATAACATGCTTAATACGAGTTATGCGGGTTTAAAACATTAGGAACGACTATTTTTAACAAAACACGGGTTTTTTTTTCCCCCGAACAAAGACTCTGTATTCACTAATTAAGCAAGTATAAAGCAGGTTTTTATCAACAGAAAATAGTTTAAGGTGACTATCCTTACATTCGATGACAATACCGCTTTTATTCATCATTGTGCTGAAACTCTGAAATCATTAACAAAGTTTGTTTAAATATAGAAACAAAAATGTTTCATTGCAGGACTAGAAATGTAGAATAAGGATCTTATTATTCCTATCCTCCAGTACACCAATCACACTTACCATTTCGGAGCCTCACAAGGAATGCATCCTCAATCTAAAATTACCGAAGTCTCCAATGAGTCCATCTTTCAAGGTTTGCAAAGATCTTGAACTGTGATACTAGCAACTCTATAGCTTGACCTCAACTAGGATCACTATACAAGAGTTAGAGACCAATATTTTAAAACCCGAAAGTGTTCTAAAGAAAGTGAGAGGCTCATAGCATAAACCTACTTTGACATATGAAACCTTTAGCTCTGAAAGACAAAACCTAGAAGGACAAATGGCTCTCAAGAAACGAACATTCGTTTTCGTTCCGCATTATGTTTCAAGACTAAGAAAGAAGAGTAGTATCAAACGCAAGGTCGATTTCGAGTAATTAAATTACAGCTTTAACTATGATGAATACAGTTTGTTGATTACCAAAAAACCTTAATCTATGGTCTTCCATGAGTTCCTATACATAATACATTACCTCTATTTGGTACTTATTACCCCTGTTTGCTTCCCCTTACTCTAATCAAAATTTAACCTTATTCCACCAAGAAGATTGTGGGGATCATAAAAACCCCATCCCCTACCACAGACACACACGATTAATTATAATAATTACTAAAAGAATAGGAACCGTGTTATCTTATCTTATTAAGCCTGGTTCCACCCCAACCAGTAATAAGCACTAAACTGAACTCTATAAGGGTACATGGGGCGATATTCTAGTGCATCCATTCGCTCCTTGTTAAGATCCGACTAACTAACTAGAATCTAATCTCCTTCTTCTAGGCAACCGGGTTTAAGTCCCGGTCCCTAGTCTGAGTGTTAGTACAGTTTCATTAGAGCAAGCTCATTTATTATTATGTGGAACTGTGGAAGTAATTGCATAATATTTTAAACATATCACATTATTAGATTTTGTCCAATGGCAATATATTCTAAAAAAGAAATATATCCTAAGGGTATATGACTATATGCTGATGGACGGTAACTACCTCGCTGTTACAAGAGATGAATCGCCAGCAGATATATGGCCAGCACTAGATATATCCCACAAGCCAGGCCATGAGTCTTTGCAGTCCGCACGCCGCTGCAAAAGCAATTCTTGGGTACTTTCAGAGAATATCCATACATGTACTGCTCGATGATAATCCCCGTCTCTATGTACGTGTCCTCTGCACAAGCAACAATACTTTAAGACCAGAGAACAGCCAAGAGAAGCAAATACAAGAAAAGTAAAGGAAATCCTCATCATTTCTAACGGAATAAACCATGTTGTGCCCGTGCAAATTTATGCTAGAAAAATCACAGCTCTATAATGTCTCGAAAACAGGAATGGTTCATATTCTCAAGGCCCATCTTAAGCGATGGAAGTAGATACACAAGTAAGTTTTCATGATTGGAATCAAATTTCTTTTCTTCAAAAAAGAAGAAAATCCCAACTAAACCTAAAAGCACAAAGTAACAACAAACTAAGAAAGCAATCACAATTATAACCATTCTCCATTCACAACCCGTTATTAATATCAATCTTATTTGATATGGCCATAATTAAAAAATACACACATTTATAAACTTAGGTCCCATAAATTTAACACCAGCCTTGATAAATTACATATTACACATGGCAAAGTCACAAGGAACTAAAAAAAGCTTCGAACATCGGCATTGGAAACAAAATGAATAATGAGACAGGAATAAATTATATATTTGGAGCTTGTGAGTTGAAGGAAAGTAACTGGAGATGTATCAAGTTTGATATGCATACTTACAAAATAATGTAGTAAAAGCAGATTGTAAAAGGAAGAATTTTATGATGTGGCACGTACATTTACAGTTTAAGAGAAAACTTTAAACAGATTTCTTACATTGTTGGTGAAAAATGATACTCCAATGAATGCATTTGACATGGAAGGCCATTTTGTATGTATTGTAGTGTATGATTTAGACAAAATTTTAATTGCGTCATGATGATGATGATGCAATCAATCAAATGTTAGGAAATGCTAACCCAACCCTTAAATGTAAGAATGTGATATCAGAATTCAGTTAGGTCCAATTCCAAATAAAAACAATGTTTTCTTTCTTCTACAAAAGAATTTTAAAAGCAGATTAAATATTATATTATAATTAATTCTTAGATAAGATAATTGATTTGTGTGATTAAGAAATATTTAGAGCAAAGCGGATGGAGCGGTGGGTAAATTCCATAGTACATATATACACTAAAGCGGTAATCTTAAGATTATAGTATAAACTAACTAACTAACTAACTAACAGAGGCGCGCATATTAGATTTACTTCTTCTTGTTTTGTAAAACAAACAGAAAAGAAGTAGTAATAAGTAAAGATGGGAATCAAAGGATAAAGTAGAAGATTGAAATCAAGAGCAAGCAATAACCTGGGTTTAGAGATGCCCGTCTTTTCCCCTGTTTTGGTGAGAACGTCTAGATATTCTTCTTCTACAGCCATCCTCTCGTCTGCCAATCGTCCATGAAACAACTTCTTTTGTTCCCTTGTCAAATCAAGTTTAATAAGTAAGAGCAATCAATCAAGATAGGTTTCAGCACACTTTTAGGGTCGGTTTGATAACCGGGGAATAAAATGGGCAGATTTACCGGTAAATTTGGTCAAAAGGTTCGGGGAATGGTCAACCAGGTTGCCGAATTCACCTGTGTGTTTGTTAACAATTTGGGTAAATATTAGGTAACAGAATTTTCCGAATTAACCGGTGTTTGATAACTTTTTGCATACTTCGTGAATCACAAATAACTATAGGCCATGGACTCTTTGATTGTGATATGAGCATTATCCATCCATATTGGGCTACGGCCCAAGTATGATAAAGGGATATTCTTGTAACATATGAAGCATAACTATAGGCTATGGACTCTTTGAATTTGATATGGGTTATTACAAATGTATATTATCCACACCTCAACAAATGTATTAATATTTAATTTTTCGATAATAAAAATATTGAACAAGTGTCTCATTTTTAGTATTTGATAATAAAGATAGTTAATATATTATCCACACTTCAACAAATGTCTTATTTTTTTATTATTATTATTATTTGATTTTATTTGATAAAAAAAAATTTATGAAAGCAAAGATATAATTTTATGAAAGTAAATATGTGACCAAGATATAACATTAAAAAGAATTGTCCAATATTTTGTTTAAACGAACAATCTATATTACATTAAAAAGAATTGTTCAATAAACAATTACAAACTTCCATACATGTTGTTTTATTTTTTTCCAAAACAATCATAGCTCTTACAATATTTATCACATTGTCTACATTTTAAAACAATTTTAGCATGATAAAATTGAAAAATATCCCTTGTAAACATGGGCAGCCATAATACACCTCTTAAACATTCACAATATACCTTAACATGGGCAGTCATAATTTGTCATAATATACCTTAACAAGTATCAAATGTAATAACTGTTATAACAAGCAACATAAATTTCAGTAGTAACGAAATTATCATAATATATCCATATTAATAAACAACCTGTCATAACCTGTTATAATATATCATATTATCCATACTTGAAAAAAAAATCCACCTAGACTATAGAATCCTAAAAATATCAATACACACAAACAGTTTCAAGTTCAAGTAGTGACCAAATTGTCAAAGTCATGAAACGACTTCCTACCCTCACATCTTCAGTCCGAATCCGAAATAATGATTGGATCGGATGCAGTCCTTGCTACCTGTGTCTCAACCGGCTCATAGTCACTGTCGTTGTAGTCAATGAAGTTGCCATTCATATCCATAAAGACGTTCTCATCGGTATTGGCCGATTCCTGAGCTGAGAGACCACCACCGGTAGAGGAGGAGTCTGAATCTGAAGAGTCTGAATCTGAGGAGGCTGGAGGTGCAGGTGGTGCTGAATTCTTCCGATTGGTGGTGCGACGAACTGCTGATGAGGGACCTGCTGCTGCTGCTGAAGACCTGGGTGCTACTGATGAAGTGCGCTGCTGCCTGCAAGCTTGTTTCCTCCTCACAAGCATGTCGAGGGTAACACCAGAGTGTCTCAGCTTACCGAGATGTTGAATCCTCAGCAACACCCGATCGCCCACGTCCAAGTGTTCCCCTTGAACTACAGCTCTCCACCCTGCAGTCTTGAAAGAAAAGTGACCATACGGGTCCACATTTATCTCCAGATCGTTGTACACCCGCAACCCAACACGAAGCTCGACAGGTTGGTCTTGTCGGAGGCCACTGGTAAGAGCGGCCGGAATCGGCTGCATGTAATCAACAAACATAGTCATTTTCATTGTCAACAACGTGATGCTTTTCTTATAGAGACAATTGTATAAGCCCTCACGAAGAAAAACCGAAGTCTTCTTCCTCACAAAAGTTCTCAAACTCTCTAATGGCTTCTCACAATCTCTCTCTCATAAAAACTTAAGGCTTTTCCACTTCTACTTGGCTTTATAATAAAGCCTTACAATAGATCACGAATTGGGCTTAAACAGGGCCCATATAGCACAAAAAACTTCCCTTGTCCTCCTTTTTTCACAAAAAACCCAACATAGAATGAATTTTTTGTTATACATACTGTATGATCCATTAAAACAAGAATAGTCCATCAAAAGTAGAATACTGTATGGCCATCACAACAAAAGCTTCAATATGTGGGCCATGATAATAATGCAAAAGCACAACATGTGGTCCCATGTCATATATTAAAAAAATAATGGTAAAGTACTTACCATCCTCCAAGAACCCTTCCTGTTTTTACCAACGTTCCATGGTTTCAAAACATAGTAGTCATTGATGTTGCTTGGGCCACCTTGTTCCATTGTCTACATTATAAATTAAAAGAATGTTATGTGTTGTGAAATGCTATTATAACAAAGGTAAAATAGATATAGAATTATTAATTGAAAAGTGGGACATTACATACATAGAAATAAAGTTGGTGTGTTGTGTGGTTGGGGGTGGGGGTTGTCATTGTCGTATTTTTAATTAAAAAGGGGGTCATTACATGCATGTGGTTAGATAACAAATTTCATAACATATATTTAATTAAAAAGGGGATCATTACATAAACGAAGTTCGATAACAACAAAATAACATATATTTAATTAAAAAGGGTGTCATTACATAAAACGATATAAAAAGTTGATTACATAGATGAAGTTGGGGGTTCGTTCTTCGAACATCATCCCAAGATATATAAAACAGAAAAATGTTGAAGATATAGTAACATTTGGTCCTCATGCTTGCCACCCACCGCTTTGTTTCAATGACATCATTCCATGCAACATCATCAGAAATAACCATGTTTGTCATGGGATCAAAAACAAATCCACAAAGAATGACCATTGAATATCCATAGAGAATTCTGTACACATTATACAAATTGGAAGATAACTGATGTAGGACAGAACACATACACCAATTGGTTTCCTATTTGGGTTTATGATTTATTTAGAAGCCTAAATAGTATTTATAAATTGTTATTTTTGTTTTTATTAATTAGAATGTCTTTAGAAGTGTCTAGAAGTCTTATTTTGAGTCCTAATAAACTTAGGAAGTTGCCAAAAGTTAATACATACCTTAGGGAACAAGTAATTCAAGTTCTAGTAGGTTTCCTAATTGTGTCAAGGGAGTTATCTATATAAAGAGCTCCAAAAACGAATTTCTTAGCCAAGATTGATGATTGAAGAGTTTATTATTTAGTTTATTGTCTTTCAATTTAGTTTTTACTTCAAGTTCTTTAATTTCTGTAATTTACTTTCAAGTTATTTAAATTTCAGCTTTTACTTATTGCAATTCTTTTCCGTTATTTCAATTCCTTGCAATTTTAATTCTTAGATTAAGTTTATTTTAGCTTCCGCTGCATCAATTGGTATCAAGAGCAAGTTATTTTTAGATCTTTATCTTAAATCGATCCACCACCGCCCTACCACCTCCAAATTTGTTTTCAACCATGGCCATTAGTGATGAGACTAAAGTTTTTTTCAACGACATGCTAGATATGTTACTTGCCGATCAAGATGTAAAATTTGCTCAACAACTAGCAGAGATCAAGACAACCCTTGGTATCCATGAAGAATCAAACTACAAGATTGATGAAGTCAAGACGGACACTATCGAAGATATCCATGAAGAACCAATCAATACATCGTCAACCACCCCACCACCCCTCCTTCCTACCAACAATTTTCCCACATGTACCATTCTTACCCCAACCGATGAAATCTCTTCCACACCAAAACATCATGACATTATTGAAGAAGAAAGAGAAGTTTTGAATGAGGAGCCATCAAGTTTTCATGAAAATCTTTCAACCCTTTTGGTAAAAACTGATGAACAAACACATATTTTTATTGAAAAAGAGCATCATACAGTTGAATTGGTTGCCAAAGATTCTACTTTTATTGATGTTGATGTTCATCATTATGATTTTACTGGGATTGATCGAATTCTTTCCAAGCAAGTTCTTTTTGTTCTAAAAGTCCAAGGATCACAAGGTCAAACAATCACATCGGGAAAAGTTCCTAAGAGTTCATGTTATTCAAAATATCTTTTCTTATGGAGCGGACGTCATCAATACAACGTAAATTCGAGGACGAATTCTTTTGAAGAATGGGGGACTGATGTAGGACAGAACACATACACCAATTGGTTTCCTATTTGGGTTTATGATTTATTTAGAAGCCTAAATAGTATTTATAAATTGTTATTTTCGTTTTTATTAATTAGAATGTCTTTAGAAGTGTCTAGAAGTCTTATTTTGAGTCCTAATAAACTTAGGAAGTTGCCAAAAGTTAATACATACCTTAGGGAACAAGTAATTCAAGTTCTAGTAGGTTTCCTAATTGTGTCAAGGGAGTTATCTATATAAAGAGCTCCAAAAACGAATTTCTTAGCCAAGATTGATGATTGAAGAGTTTATTATTTAGTTTATTGTCTTTCAATTTAGTTTTTACTTCAAGTTCTTTAATTTCTGCAATTTACTTTCAAGTTATTTAAATTTCAGCTTTTACTTATTGCAATTCTTTTCCGTTATTTCAATTCCTTGCAATTTTAATTCTTAGATTAAGTTTATTTTAGCTTCCGCTGCATCAATAACCATTGAATATTATATCAACATGCATATCCACACCCACAAAAATACGAAAACATTTGATAACATTCATAAATAAAGCCCATCATATATATTGTCTTGTTCTTATTACAAACTATTATTACACCATATAATTAACATGGCTACAAATTGCGTTCAAAGATTAATTACGCACTTCAAGTTGGAAGAAAGCCCACCATGTTAAACATTATGTGGTGGTAGTGGAAGAAATACTTGAGATGCGTTTAGGTAAATCTTGAACGGCCTATCTTTCAACTCCTTCCAATAATTAGGCACTTCAAGTTGTGCTCACGCTTCTTCGCTAGCTACAACCTTGCATTCCACCAGGTCAAAATTGAATCCCGGCCTCGCACACAAATTATTTATCTTCCTAACACGTTGCTTCAAATACTTGCAACGCTTCCGCACGTCTTCGTCGTCAACCTCAACATGAAAGTTAGTGGTCAAACCGGTTGCAATTTCTCGGTTAACGTCACGTGGAAAACTACCATCTTCTCTACGCAACCCAACGATGATAGCCTCAAAATATTTACTACAAATGTAGTTATCCATATCAAAAGACCACCTAGGGCACCTTATGCATTCTGGCCTAGGTGCAAAGTGAATTCCCAGATGGTAGTTTTCCCAAGCATTATATCGCCGGGGGGGGGGGGGGGGGGGGGGGACCCAGGCATCTGTGTAAGAGATAATTAAAAGACAAACAATTCACAAATATTCATAAACATAAGAAACATTGTTCATACATAGTCTTGTTACATAATATAAAATACAATTTATTTTGGGAACAAAGCAAGAAGCTTGTTCATGTAAGGGAGTCATTCACTACGGAATCTACTGCAAGGAGCATTTTCCTCCCATGTCTCATTTGTCGCAATCACCCTTTCACGATGTGCATCCCATTGAAAACCCTTTATATTTAATAATCCACGCATTTGTAAATAGGTATAGAAAAAATACTTCACCCTATCGCGTACATCTTCCACCGACACCAGCATAGACGTTGCTTCCAAAACCTGGAAGACCACTTCTACGTGCGTGTGTTCTTGGAAAGGGAAACCAGGTTCGTCTTTATACTTGACAAGTGTGTCAAGCATAACCACGTCCATTTTATGGTACCACCCTACCTTGAAAGTGCTTGGACCTTCCATTCTTCTAAAACCCAAAAACAACAATTACGAACAAAACAAAACTGTGTAGGGAAAACAGTCTTGAAAAAACTAACACATTCATATAACCACAAATGAACTATGTCAATGTTATCAGAATTTGCCAGTTATAAAGCTACAACGTAACGATAATGAAAATATACAAAATAACAATCTGCGGCATAATATAAATAAAATATTGTATCCGTAAAACTGTCGCACGATAGTAATGAAATCACGCCACATAATCCAAAATAAAATACTGTATCCATAAAATAAGCATTCATAATAGTTTGACAAACATAATTCAACAATCATGAACACCCAAAAGCTAGACCCCAACTAGTGTAACTTTCTCATGATCCATTTCAACTTGTATTCGTCATCGATTCCCATAAACGTATAGATCATTTCTGGATTCCCTCCTAAGAAATCCATGCAGTCCAGGTAAGCTTGTCTATTTCCTTGGGTAAGTCCTTTGACAACATTTGAAACCTCTAAAATGTTGGGTTTTCCCATAGAGCTTGCTATCTGTTGCACCGCCGTAGTCAATCCTTTGAAGGATGGAGGCTCAGGTATATCTGCCATGGTATACTTCAACTTACGACGCTTTGGTATGACAGGAGGGGCACTATCATTCCCCTTGCGAGCAACAGATGTTACAGAACCACCGTCTCCCTCAAAATCAGCAGTAGGAAGTGGTGGTGTATCTCCAACTGGGGTGTTTGTCGCAAACTGGGATTCTATTCTGTCAACGCCACCATCCCCTTCCCCGAGGGTCTCATCCTCATCTTCATTTACTGCATTGGATTGATCATTCACATCACAAACTCATACATGCCACAATAACTATGTTGTGTAACAAACAATAAACCCACGTACCGGTTGGTTCGTAAGTGGGACTATCAAGATCATGGGCAGTATAGCTTCCCTCGCCCGTGGCGCAATCATCACCAACCAAGAATGCCATCTGGTCAAAAAATGGCAAAACCTTACCATTGAAGTTCTTGGCCTCGGGGTGCCCCTACAATGAACAATCCATTAACAATTGATATCGCACTATTGAATAACAACACATCAAACAAGCAAGGGCGTCAATTACCGCAATGTATGCAGCCCATGTGACAGGGTCGGCATTCACAACACATTTGTGTACCAGATCCCACCCAAATCCACTAGCATTCAACAATACCTTTGCCACGCTGTATTCTTTCCTCAAAGTCCTCATCCTGGATCGCACATTCTCCGGGGTCACAGTCATTCCCAACTTTGTATTCACGGCATTTGCGACGGTAGTGTAGGTGTCGGACTTAAATCCATTGTCCCGCCCGCCTACCACACTTACTAACCTCCTCGCAGAGAGTATCAAGTAAGATATCCATCATTGCTGGTCCCCACCTTTGTTGGGTCCTTTGGGATGGTAGTTCGGGTGGGGGTGGAACGGGAGGGGCACTCCATGTTTGGGATGGGGTTTGATGGTTCCTTCTCTTTGTTTTTTTCGTTGAGGCTGTCGACATTCCTTGAATATTAATAACAAATCGTAATACTTGATTACAAACCATGAATTCCAACCATAAATTCATTATTAATAAATTGTGTCATCGGTCCACAATGAATAGAAAAATAAACAAATATCCATTGTCTACGTACACACAACACATAACAAACAATAGCCAACACATGGTAGGGATACTTCAAAGATCGTCATCTTCGTCTATTTCGTACTGGAAATTGACGTACGCATTCCACATTTGATGACATAGTTGATCCCTCCAATTGGTCCAATTTAGGGATGGCACCATATTCATGGTCGGGGCTACAACATCGACCGGTTGTTCCTCAGTTTCGGCCATGTCTTCCTCCTCATCGTCAGGTAGTGAGTCGGAGTCAAACTCATCATCGGGGTCAACATCTCTCAAGAAATTATGCAAGGCAACACATGCCAAAATAATCTTGGATTGAACCCTAACGTTGTGGTGAGGGGAGTTCCTGAGATATGCAAAGCGCTTTTTCAAGACACCAATAGCCCTTTCGACAACATTCCTCAAAGATGAATGGCGAAAGTTGAAAAGCACATCCTCATTCTGCGCTACTTGTCTTCCTATCTCTCTGATGTGGTATCGGGTATTATGATATGGAGTAAGGAATCCAGGCACTAATGCAAAGCCGACATCCGCAAGATAGTATTTACCCCCTACAGTTAATGATTGTTGACGTATTAAATCATAGGCTGTGATTTACAGAACATGGGAATGTACATGGTAGGTATACAAACTTACCAGGAGGTAAGGTAAGTCTATGGCCAGGACGACTAACGACATTCCTCAACAAACGATCATCGTGCGCCGAACCCTCCCATCCTGTCAACACGTACGTAAACCTCATGCTAAAGGTACACGCCACCAAGACATTCTGGGTAATCTCTCCTTTTCGGTTATGATATCTAGGTTGGTCTACCAAGGCAACACTTGTCTTGAAATGTGTACCATCGACTGCACCCACAGCATCTTACGACCATTTATACATGTTAAGTAAAGGGATGCATTTCAAAGAAGGATTACAAAGTTACTGTGATTGACAAAGATAGGCTTCGAACCTTGAAATAATGGTGCCAATGATGATATGTTCCATAATCTGCGAGCGGAGAATTCTCCGCTGTCACATTGGTCACAACTTCTCTATATAACCGTAGGAGTGCATTAAGCACTAGATGGAAGAAACAGTTAACAGTTTCGGTTGATCGATAGAATTGATGGGCTGCCCTTCGGTTTCGCTGGTCGTGACCAACTGTTATAAGAAATAGGGCTACTTGTTCCTCAACCATAAGATATCTCGTATCCTGCAATCCTAGTCTTGTAAGCCTACGACACAAGGAATGGAAGGCGAATCGGTTCATCCTAAGTTGATGATGACAGACCTGTCGCTCTCCATGTAAAAACTCCTAAGAATACCACGTCGCATTTCATTTTGATTCGTACGAGGTGCACGAGGTAGTCGCATGTGGTTCATATGTAATGCACACCACCACTGCCATGCCATTACCATATGAACCACAACAATAACGACTACGGCAGTAACTATCCTACGTTCTTCTTCACCACTGTCCATTCTACAAAACCCCAACAACGTCAAAACTCCACGATTGTAACACACACTTTAAACACGATTGTATTTTAAGTAAAACAAATATTTTAAAATTTCAAAACATATATTAAAATGTGTCATTACAAATTTCATTACAAGGTGACGTTAACATATCCCAAAGTTATGTTACAATTTCTTGAAAATTCTAAATAACAAATAACAACTTCAACAACACCGCGATGATTACAACTAACAAAACTACAATCAGGTTCTTCACCAACCACCAAGTATCATCTAAGGAAATTGCACGCATTGCGTTGGGGATACGGTCAGTCGAAGTAGAAGAAACACAAGAAGAGCTTCTAGAGGCAATGGGGTTGGGTAGTGGTTGGGAGCATGCAAGTTCTACTTCGGAATCCAAGCTCCTGTAGTAATTCAACAGTAAGCGAGCTTGTGCGATTGAAGTACAACCTTCCCAACATGCTCCTTCAAAATTCCTAATTTGAGCATCGGCTTGAGCCCAATTTGTATAAATACCAGGGTTCCGGCCATTTCGAACCAAGTAACATGCAAATTTACCCATTTCTTGAAAATATATTGACAAATCACATATCTTTTTATAAACAAACTACCCCTATTATAAATAACGGTACATGCTGTAATATAAACGAATTCAAAGAAACTACCATTTTCACAAATAACGGTACTTGATGTAATTTAGACGTGTACATGGTATCAATTTTCATCGTGCATCGTTATTGACCATTCCTAAAATACGTTCATAGCATTTGAAAAAAACATGGTCACAACATTATATGCAAACTCATTTGAATATACATTCATCACTATGCATTTTAGTATAACATTCATCACTATACAATGTCAAAATCCATTATAAAGTGAAGGAGAGGTCAAAATTGGCATACCTTAAGCGCAGCAGCAACAACCCGACACGCAAGCTTTCAATCGACGCGGACCACGGAGCACAGGAAACTACAACAGTAAAACGATCCTTGCGTTATAAAAATACAAACAAAAATATGTCGATAGATCAAACGAACAAAAGAATGAATTACATGTAAATGTCACATCAACAAACAGGTACAGAAATTATCTCCACCACAAATTCAAACCACCGTTGCGCATAACGAGAAACATACCAAAAAAAAAAAAAAACCATAAATCAACACTTGCATTTAGTTAAATGTAAAACCTATATACAGTGACTACACAGGCTCATGTTTTCTAAACCTGTTTAGAGTGACTAAATGTAAAACCTGGATGTTCGACATTTTGAACTATGGTCACAATGTTTTCTAAACATCGAAAATACAATAATTGATTACATTTCAAGTAGCATCATTGCCTTATTCCTTGGTGAAATTTCAAGTAGCATCATTGTCTAAAGGTGTCTTGGCAGTCTGGACTCTGGATATATTTGCACCATCATCACTTAAAAAAAAAAAAAAAAAAAACCTAGAAAGTTAGAAGTCCCTCTGGCCTTTTAACAACTGCCCCCTAACACATACACACATATTTTCCAACATTTTGTGATTACAATTTATATAATCATATATTGGCCATTTTGTTTTTATCAAAAGTAAATTTGTATTCACTTCAAGGTAAGAAAATAAAAGCTCCCTGACCAGCCTTCAACCAAAAGTTGCATCGTCAGGTTGTTCAAACTACCAATCCAGAGGACATGCCTTCCTGGATGTACATAACAGCAGACTCTAACAAATTAAACCTTACAGCATATTTCAGAAATCCTGCAAGTCTACAACAGACATAGAGGAGGAGGCTCAAGGCCTGGTAAAACCCAGAAAAATGGACACTGCAGATAATTAATTCTCTGGCCTTGTTATCGAAAAAATATTTTAGTAGGTAAAGGATTTGCTAGTTTTCTGAGACCTTTCAAGTTATATACAAGCTCCCATACCAGTTAGGCAGTTACCACAAATAGCATGCTCACCTATGTGAAAGAAAGTAACAGAATGAATACTTAACTGCCTATCCCTTAACGTTACACTTTTAAAACATAATTACCACACAATAAAAGTAATACGACTATAAATCTTGAGATAAGCAAGCTATAAACAATACAACGATAAGAATAACGTGATACTATCCAAAATGCATTTTTATCGAAAAGATGTATGCTAATATTGTCTTACTATAGGATGTGAAAGCAGTTCCCCGAAGTTGTAGATGTTATCGCCCAGCAAAGCAGAAAGAGATAAATCAAATGCCAAATCCTGAAATATGATAAACAAATGATATCAAGAAAAGCCAATACATATTCTATTTTAAAAAGCCAGGAAGCAAGTAAAAATAAGAGAATCTTTCCTAGGACTCTTTTATTAAGGATATGTCAATAAGTTAATTATCAATACGGATCTACAAGCGACATCTACTGCATGGAACAGCCTAACCTATCAAATACGACCACCAGAAAGAAAAAGAACATATATTAATTCACCTATTGTATATAAAAAAGAATAAGCAAAAGAACAACCAATGACACCTTTTCTTCTCATGTTAAACTCCTCCAATATATTCTCTTCACCAGTCCAATAAAAGGAAAGAGATCCCATCAACAACACTAGCAACACTAAAAAGAAAGCAAATCTAAGTAGAAACAATTGCTTAAGCAGCATACTGGTCATACAGATTTTCAATCCAAAGGGACTTCCCGACCACTTGTAACATTGATTATCTTACAGCTACGAGAGAATGACTAAATTTCTCACACAAATAATCTCAAAAACTATTTCAAAACCAAAAACAAACAACATGCCAGACCAAATTGTGGCAAAATCAAGACATGTAATAGAACTTTTAGTAGTTAATTATGATATGTTTGTTTCATACAAACATCTATCGTTCTAGGCTTCTAGCTGTATATCCATTCCAGGCAGTAGTAAGTTCGTTTCTAGCTAGATAGCCATGGGAAGACCTCCTTGTTGCGACAAAGATGGCATCAAGAAAGGACCATGTATCGGTTTACGTATTAATGTAAATGGACTCACAACATAACCAAATCACTTTCCTACAAAAGTTGCATGGAAGCATCGGCTAAATATGATATGAATGGTTCAAAAGTCGATAAACAACGTCTAGATGAGAGCATGAGACTAAGCTAAAATGAAGTAAGAAGGATTTCCACAATTACCATTTTTCCTTTGAGGCGAAGAATTCATTAGATTTTAGAAATTTGGCAGAAAATAACCTGAAACCCTGAAAATAATTTTTTCATTCTAGGGTGTATCTTAATTGGAGTCTGCCTTTGTTTTTACTTTTGTAGGCCTCCTCAGACTGCTTCGTAACGTGTATTGCTTTCAGTTATTAAAATTTTACTCAAGTTCCAATCAAAAAATATGTAGAATTACTACTGAGTTGAGTACAAAGTAAGGGTATTACAACACACAGTGTGTATTTTGTTTTACGTGAGTCAAAGTATGAATGTATGATTGGACAGAATGATCTTCTCACCATATAGATCTTCGTCACAAAAGGAAGTAACACTCCAAAACTTCTTATCCGATCTAACTTAGATTTACTAGAATTTGTAGCTCTCTAACAGATTGAATTTGTAAAGTTAGAATGATTTTGGTGAAGTTATTTTGTAATTCTCCAACATTATTGCACGCCATTATATAGGAGCCGGAATTAGAACCTATGTCAAAATTGAAGTTTTAAAGAAATGGTTGTTACAAAAAGTAGGAGGATAATATTTATTAAAATGTAGGAAGTTTATTGCCACAAAACTAGTAGTTTAATTATGAAATACTATTATAACACCTTACTTCTGTAGATTAGGATTCAAGCAATAACTAGCAAGCAAAATGTGCTTTCCAACAGTCAATATTAAATGGGAAAAGAATTTATTAAAATAATTTTTATTAGGATAGGTATATTGTATGTAATAATTTCTTAAAGTTTAATAGCATATATAGAGTTGTTTAGGTAATTTCAGTTAAATGGATTAAGTCCTCTGATCCCTAAACAATCAATATTTTAAAATCACATAATCTAGAACTAAAAAGGAGCGATAAAGGACTGAACTTACAAAATTGTGCGACAACATAACTTTGAATTAGAACCTTGCTTGTCCCAATAAAATGCAGACTTTGACAAAAAATAAAAGAAAAAAGCTATTGCAATTTAACAACTTTAATAAACCCCAAAAATTGAAACAGAAAACCCCCAATTTTGATAAACCCCCAATTTTGATAAATCCCCAATTTGATAAACCCCCAATTATAGATAAACCCCCAAAATTGAAACCGAAAACCCCCAATTTTGATAAATGCTAAACATTTATACAAAAACCCCCAAAATTGAAACAGAATCACTAAAATTTTTAAAACTAATCCTAACCCTAATTTCATAATTCGACCAAATTGGAGTTGTAGTTATGCTTATTCAAGCGTAATTTGATCAACACAACCATAAATTTCATAAATTTACACAAACCCCTAAATTTTCAAAAACCCTAACTTTGAAAAAATTTAAAAAATCTAACAACCCTAACTTTAATAAACTTGAATTAGCTAAATACATGGTTTAAACCAACAAAACCATTCTCATATATCAAAATTTGGAGCAGGAATTTATCTCTAAACAAAAATCGCATTTTGCAATCGCGAAAAACAAAAATCTAGGAAGAGAGAAGAAGTGGAAGTATAAAAATGGAGGAAGATAGAAGATAACATGTCGAAATCGAGCGAATAGTGGAAGTTTTAGACAGAAATCACCATCGCCATCGCCATTGTTTTCTCTCTTCTGAACAGTCTTTTTGCGAAGAAGAAAGGGTAAATAGGTTAAGGAAAAAAAAAATTGGCTTTTATACATGTGCAAATCAAACCGGGTACATAACATTGGGGAATTTTACCCAACCCCCCCCCCCCCCCCCCCCACCCCCACCCCTCCCAGGAACCGATTCACCCGGATAAATCCTGGTAAATCGAGGCATGTGCTGTTTTTTGGTAAATTTCATCCCGCGCAAATTCCTTTTATCAAACACCGGCAAACAACGGTCAAACCGAGCAAATCTAATTCATTCGGGTGAAAACCCGGATTCACAGGTTATCAAACAGATCCTTAGTGTAAACATTTGCCAATGGTAGCTTTTAACACCCTTTTCAAGCAAAACACTTTTAACTCCTTGGCAAATTTGCCAAGGAGTTAAAAGTGCCACGTAGGAATCCATTCGCCATAATTAGTGCGGTATAGATCCATACCTCACAATTAGTGCGGTATGGACTCATCTAAAGGAAGATCCATCCGCCACAATGAGTGCGGTATGGATCCATACCCCACAATGAGTGCGGTTTCAATAATCCACCATTGGAAACACTAAAACCTTTTTTTTGCTAAAACCATTGGAAACACCAAAATTCCTTAAAAACATCCTATGTGGCACCACTAAAAGTGTTTTACCATTGGGAATGCTCTAATAACTATCATAAATGCCATAGGGCAGGGCGGGCTCAAAGCAGGAGCTGGAGGAATCACTGGACTGGACACTTAAACATCTCACTGCAACTCTCAAAGTCCAAAACACAAATATATCCTGGATTATAATATTGGCTTGATTAAGTATTTGTCGGATAAAAAAAATACCCATTTAACGTTCAAACAACCCTTTCACTACGGATAATACCCTTCTATTTTATCCAAACAAGTCTTTGCATTTTATGGTTTATATGGTGGTTGTTGTTGCAAATATACAAACAAGTCTTTACATTTAATGTTTATGTGTATATCAAGTCTTTACATTTTATGGTTTATGTGGTTGTTGTTGCGAGTATGCAAATAAATTTTTGTGTGTTGTAACTGATGCAAACAAGTTTTTATATTTTATGGTTTTATGTGGGTTGTTATTGCGAGTATGCAAACAAGACTTTACATTTAATATTTATGTGTTGTGACTTATGCAAATAATTTTATTTTATTTTTTTGGAAATCTATAGGGGTTTGGCATGGACCCCTACCTGTTCATTGAAATAAAAATTAGATGGGGGGACATAAGGCCTGACCCTGATACAAGAGCAATAGCCTAAAAGGCTTGAAAGGAAGCTAAACTGGGCTTAAAAGCGCCATTACAATCTATAGTCCATAGTTGTTAAGTATTCAAAACAAGTGACCAATCCATAGACTGGAAGGTCTGGGTCTCAAAAGTAGCTTTAATTAGCAGAGTAGACTTTTGAAAAAAGGTGTTGTTTGGTCCAAACCACAAGAAGATGAAGCGCCAACACACTAAGCTATTAAATGTTCTAGCCTTCATACTGCGTTCAAACCAAGGTTCCCCACAATTTTCATGGCTTCTGACTCTTCTTCTTCTCCTGCTGAAGCACCAATTCCAAGAGTGCCGATATCTGAATGTGTGAAATACTCAATCCAAAGATCCTTATGTGATAGGCATTATCAGGATTTTCAAAGTTTTCATGCCAGCATCAAGGAGTTTGGGGAGAAGATAAATGAGGAGTTGAAAGGGCTGCATGCACATCTAATGGCGTATTTTCCACCACCCCCCCTATGAAGGTTGGCAAGAAGCATTGGGAAAATTTCAGGAGCTGGTTGAATTATGGAATGGGGGGGGGGGGGAATCTGTAATCCATGGGTGGACTATGGTATGTCTAAGATCAAGAGTTGTGAAAGGTGTAAACTTGCCTAAAAAAAGACTTCTCCTCCTTAGGTAATTGTGATTAAAAGTGATGATGAGGTAGAAGATGGGAATGATGATGAAGATGAGGAAGGAAGTGGTGGAGGCCTGACTGGATCTGACTCAGGGGATGGAGAGGAAGGAAGCCTAACACTTGCAGAGCATTTCAGTACCAGCGAAAGTATGCACACTGACAATGAGCATATAGATGTATGTTGTCCCATAGGAGGAGACATGGACAGTGATGGGTCTGATGGAGGGAATGAAGGCTATGATGATGGTGATGAGGAGGAACCAGAGGATGATTCTACTTCAGCTTAGTCAAGGATCAGAAAAAAAAAAACTGCTAAAGAAACAAAGGCATGTAATTTAATTAAGCACCTGTAATAAATTGATTTAAGACTCTGTTTGTTGCCATGTTAGCTGCACCATCTGCTTGAAATTTAAGACCAAGGCTGGCCAGAGAATCTGCAACCCTATTCCCTTCTCTATATGTATGTTTGTTCTGAGTGTTTAAACTTGTAGTAATATATGTGATTTTCCTCCACCAAAGTCTAAGATGTCATGGAATGTTTATTTCTTGTTTGAACCATTTGTAAACTAACATGAAATCTGTGTTGATCTGAATTGAAGTGTACCCTAGCTCCATACATAGGTTGAGACTATCCAGTAGAGCTCTAACCTCTGTTGAGTTGTTTGTTCATTCACCATAGAAACTAAAAAAGTTGGCAATGTGAACTCCAGTGTGTAGCCTGATAATTCCCTCACCAGCAGTGTTGCCCTCCATGGCTGCACCATCAGTGTTGAGTGCCACATAAGTGTCAGGTGGCCAAGTCCAATAGACTAGAGTAGGCCATCGCTTTGCCTGGTGAATGGTTTCTGCAGGTTCCGTTGTGTATTTCGGCAATCACATGCGGGACATTGTTGGGATGGACACACTTTAGGCATGGTTCACCCACTGTTTTCCGATAAAGCTCATTGTTGATGAGTAGGAACCGTTTGGCCTGTGGGAAATGCTTCTAGCTTGGGCTTTGTCTTCAGGGAGGGATCATGTCTGTAGGTAGAGGATAATTGGGTCCATCCAAGATGCCCTCGGGTATACTGTTACCATCGTTAGGCTCTTTGGGTGGAGGAATGATTCTTGTCGTTTGGACAAAGTTATTGTCCTAACGTCCTCGTCGCCCATTGTTGCGACCAAGTATGCCAAGGCATCTGCGTGTCGGTTCTCAGTACGATGCAAATGGATGACTCTTGTCGACTGAAAGCTTGCCAAGGTGTCTTGAAGGAGTGTGAGATAAGCTGACATGTTTCCTGTTAATGCCATGTGTCCTCCGTTGACCTGTTTGGCTACTAACTTGGAATCAGTGAAGATTGTGAGCTCCGTTACATGGAGTGTTTTGGCTAGCTGCAAACTAGAAAGTACGGCTTCGTATTCAGCCTCATTGTTTGTAACGGGGAATCCCAATCTTTCTGCCAACTCTATACGTGTATTCTCTGGAGTGAATAGGACCACGCCTACGGCGAACCGATCTCCGCTGGCGGATCCGTCTGTGAACAAGCGCCAACCTGTGATGTTTTTCCAGTCGTCTTGGGTTCTTTGATCATCTTTCTGTATGAGATCTGCGTCTATAGTGATGTCCGAAGGCCAAGTTAGGTCCTCGACGGGGAAATCGGCTAAGAAGTCAGCATAGACTTGGGATTTTTCCGCTTTTCGAGACTCGAACTGTATGTCGTACTTGCTGAGAGTGACCACTTTTCCATATGACCCGCCTTTTCGATTCGGTGGACAGCTTGTTTTAGAGGTAAATTTGTGACCACGGTCATGGTGTAGGCTTCGAAGTATGGGCGGAGCTGTTGGGCTGAGAAGAACAAGGCTAGACTGTATTTCTCAATTCGTGTATGTCTTGTTTCTGGATCTGTCAGCTTTTTGCTTAAGAAGTAGACCGGTGCCTCATTGTTACTCTCGCGCTTTGTGAGAACGGCACTGACGGCGACCTCGGACACAGCGAGATATATGTACAAAGTTTCACCTGGTGATGGCTTGGATAGGATAGGTGATTGAGCAAGGTAGCGTTTTAGTGTCTGAAAGGCTTGCTCACACTCGTCATCCTATCTGAAGGAGATGCTTTTGCGTAACAACTGCAAGATTGGTCAACACTTGTCAGTGGACCGAGAGATGAACCTTCCTAGTGTAGTGATACGTCCTTGTAGGATCTGAATATGTTTCTTCATTGTTGGTGAAGGCATTTCTGCTAGTGCACGGATTTGGTCCTCATTGACCTCGATGTCTCTTTTGGTGACAATGTAGCGGAGGAATTTCCTGGAGGTGACTCCAAAAGTGCATTTTTCTGGGTTGAGTTTCATTTTGTATCGGCGAAGAATCTCGAAAGTCACCTTTAGATCCGTCAGATGGTCAATTTCCTCTTCTGATTTGACCGAAAGTCACCTTTAGATCCGTCAGATGGTCAATTTCCTCTTCTGATTTGACGAGCATGTCGTCGATGTAAACCTCGACTGTTTTTCGCAATAGTCCGTGAAACATGTACTCCACCAACCGCTGGTAAGTGGCGTCGGCATTTTTGAGACCGAACGGCATCTTTGTGTAGCAGAATGTCTTGTTATCAACGTAGAATGCTGTTTTCGGTTGGTCCTGCTCATACAGTGGAATCTGATTGTACCCTGAGTAGCCATCCATGAAGGATAAGAGGGCGAATCCTGCGGTTCTTTCTACCAACTCGTCGACTTTGGGCATGACGTACATGTCCTTAAGGCATGCTTGATTGAGATTTGTGAAATCTAAGCAGACACGAACCTTGGCATTCTTTTTCATAACGACGACGATGTTGGAGACCCACTCAGGGTACTGAATTTCCTTGATTACTCCTGCTTCGGCTATGTTGTACACCTCGGCGAGGACGGCTGTTTGGAGGGTTGGCCTTATTGCCCGTATCTTCTGGACTACCGGTGTAGCGTTGGTGCGCACGTTGAGTTTGTGGCAGGAGATATCGGGATTAATGCTTTCCATGTCTTCTATTGACCATGCGAACACATCTTGGTTCTGTTGTAGGAATTTGATTAACTGTTCACGGATTTCACTGTTCAAACATGTTCCGATGTTGGCGATGCGCGGCTCACTGTCGTTGGATAGGTCGACTGACTCTGTGGGTTCCACAGTTTTTGAATAAGGGATTGTAGGTTGCCCGTCGACCCCTTCCTGTAGCTGCTATTGGGTAGAGGAACCCGGTGACTCGTCACCCCCGGTGTCCTTCTTCAATGTTCGGACCGTTGCGAAGTGTGTTGTATGCAAAAGTGCCTGATCGCTACGGATTTCATACTGACCATCATCTGTTGGGAACCGTATTCTTTGGTGATAAGTGGATGGTACTGCCCTCATGGCATGAATCCAATCTCTTCCTAGCAATGTGTTGTACTCGGACCCTGCTTCGACGACTACGAACCTAGACATGACTGTCTTTGTGTGTGTCGTTACTGGTAAGGTTATTTCTCCCAAGGGTTTGCTGGAACCTCCGTTGAAACCGTACACATTTCCCTTAACAGGCGACAAATGGGTGGAGTTGAGCTTCATCTGGTGAAGTCCTCTAGTAAATAGAATCTCAACATTGCTCCCGGGGTCAATAAGGACTTTCATGACGTTCCAGTTACCAATTGTGATGGTAATGACCAACGCGTCGTCATGTAGGGTTACCACACCCTCGAGGTCTTCGTTGGAGAAGAAGATTGGTTCAGACTGTTGAACTTTGTTTTCGTTGCGCACTACAGGGGTGGCAATTGGTGAGTCTAATGTTTTTGGGTCGTTGTTGACCTGATGAACTGTTCGTATCTTTTTGCGCGACTCATTCTTTGACGGGAAAGTGCCTTCGAGTATCATGTTGACTGTGCCTAGGACAGGTGGCGGAGCTCTTAGGGCTTCTGGTTTTTGCTCGGCTTCGAATTCTTTGAGGAGACCCTGCTTGTGGAGCTTGTTCAGAAATTTCATGAAGGCGTAGCATTCTTCGATCGGGTGACTGTACTCACGGTGGTAATCACAGAATGTCTTGCCATCAATTCTTGTGCATCTCGTTGGGGGATACTCAAAGAACCTCTTGTCTCTTATGGCTCGGAAGACTTCGGAGATAGAAACTTTGAAAGGTGGAAGCTTGCGCTGAGGCGACGATCGTCTCGGTGGAGAGTGACGACCCGGAGACCTCTTATCCTCTCGGCGTGGTTTCTTGTCACCGGGGCGCTTGTCTTTGCCTTTTGCTTCTGCATCCCTTGGGTGGGCAGACTTTTCAGCACCAGGATTTCCTCTTGTATCGGAGGCTAAGTTCACCGTGGGCTTAAGTGTCTGTGGCTGCATTCTGGCCAAGTTATCTTCCACCTTGATGTTCTTGTCAATTCTGTTGTAAAGGCCTGTCAGGGTCTCTAGTTGTTTGGAGATTATGTCATTGTAGCCCACGGTGTTTGGCCGCAAGCCTTTCCTAAAAGCGACTATTGTTGCTTTCTCGTTCACGCCGCCTATGCACAGGACTTCGGTTCTGAATCTTGTTGTGAACTGTTTCAAAGACTCATGATCACCTTGTTGGAGATCGAAGAGTGTTGAAATGTCTGCCACTTCCCGCCTTTGGTGTCGGTACTGAGAGAGGAAAGCTTTCTCTAGGTCATGAAAGTTGTAAATGCTCTGAGCTTTTAAAGACTGGAACCAATCCATGGCGCTTACATCGAGGCTGCTCGGGAATAGACCGCACCTCATACCATCATATTGGCCTCCTTCCCAAACTGCTAGTTGATTTTTGAAGCGACGGAGGGTCAACGGGGTCTGTGTTGCCATCATAGACGTCGAACTTTGGAGGTACAAACTTGCTGGGGAAGTCGAACTCGTAGCATTGGGCATGCAACGGTCGCTTTTCCAGTTTTTAGAGGTCGTCAGCGATTGTTGTTTTCTCCTTTGCATTTAGCTTGTCTTGAAGTTGTCTTATCATTGCGAGCATTGCCGCATTGTCGGGTTGGTCGGGGTCCTGGAGCTGTCTTGAAGCTGCCTTGTCCTGGCGGATTCGTCGTGGAGGTTGGTTTCTTGTGACGGATTGCTCTGATCCTGCTGGTGCTTGATAATGCTGGGGGTTTTCATGGGTCTCCAATGGCGGCGGTGGTGGTAGTATTGGGTTGGTACCGTTGGGTGGTGCTAAATTAACATCGTTGGGTTGTGCCGAATTGGCACCGTTGGGTTGTGCAGGGTGTCTGTCGTCGTGAACTCCGTTGGAGTGCTGATTGTCTTCTGATACTAGGTTGATTGCTGCAGAAGCTACAAGGCGGTCAATTTGTTGGAGTCGAATTGCCTCCCTTTCTCTGGCGTTCTCTAGAGCTTGCTCTAGTGCCAATGTTCTTGTGACATCTAGGAGCCGTGCATTTTCTTGTGCCCGAATGATCTCTTGCTGTTGGAAGTGATCGTTCGCGGTCTGTAGCTGTACGTTGCGCTCCTCGAGCTGTTGGATCCGTTGTTGCATTGCTTGTAGCTCCTGGGCATGAGTCAGTGTGCCTTGAGTCGTTGTTCCAGCCATTGCTGTTGTTGTGGAGATCCTTGTGGATGGTTCAAGGATCTTTCTAGCGCTAATTATGTAGTCCTCTTTTCCAGTTGGGACCTATACTTCCGTGGAACCCATGGAGACATCTGAGCTTCGCCGGGAAACCTGCACAGAAGAGAAGACCACCGGTGTTGGCACCGGTGTTGACACTCTGACGATCAAGTCAGTAGAGTGAAGTGGAGGAGTGAAGTGGAAGAGTGAAGTGATTGATGGGACAAGAGAGCATACCTAATGATTGGAGGTTGCCTCTATTTATAGATGATTGGTCGGTCTGTGCGGCACCGTTGGATTGCGTTTCCAATCAACGGCTGGGGATGTTGGACACGTGGATGGCCTTAGAGCCTAGTGTTTTCTGCATTTGTTTGACTACAGATGTGCTCGTGCCTCTCACGTGTCCGTTGGCTTTGTCCTGTCTGTGGATCCAGTGATTTTGGATGTGTTTTAAGCTTTTGCTTACGCTCGTTTTCCACGGTAGATGAGCGTACGGAACATGGTACTTACAAAAACAATTCAGAATTGTTCCCTTGTCAAATCAAGTCTAATAAGTAATAACTATCATCAATTCCATAGGGCAGGGCGGGCTAAAAGCTGGAGCTGGAGGAATCACTGGACTGGACACTTAAACGTCTCACTGCAACTCTCAAAGTCCAAAACACAAATATAGCCTGGTTTATAATATTGGCCTGATTAAGCATTTGTCGGATAAAAAAAATACCCATTCAACGTTCAAACAACCCTTTCACTACGGATAATACCCTTCTATTTGATCCAAACAAGTCTTTGCATTTTATGGTTTATATGGTAGTTGTTGTTGCAAATATGCAAGCAAGTCTTTACATTTAATGTTTGTGTATATCAAGTCTTTACATTTTATGGTTTATGTGGTTGTTGTTGCGAGTATGCAAATAAAGTTTTATGTGTTGTAACTGATGCAAACAAGTTTTTACATTTTATGGTTTTATGTGGGTTGTTATTGCGAGTATGGAAACAAGTCTTTACATTTTATGTTTATGTGTTGTGACTTATGCAAATAATTTTATTTTATTTTTTTAGAAATCTATAGGGGTTTGGCATGGACCCCTACCTGTTCATTGAAATAAAAATTAGATGGGGGGACATAAGGCCTGACCCCTGATACAAGAGCAATAGCCTAAGAGGCTTGAAAGGAAGTTAAACTGGGCTTAAAAACGCCATTACAATCTATAGTCCACAGTTGTTAAGTATTCAAAACAAGTGACCAATCCATAGACTGGAAGGTCTGGGTCTCAGAGGTAGCCTTAATTAGCAGAGTAGACTTTTGAAAAAAGGTGTTGTTTGGTCCAAACCACAAGAAGATGAAGCGCCAACACACTAAGCTATTAAATGTTCTAGCCTTCCTATTGCGTTCAAACCAAGGTTCCCCACAATTTTCATGGCTTCTGACTCTTCTTCTTCTCCTGCTGAAGCACCAATTCCAAGAGCACCGATATCTGAATGTGTGAAATACTCAATCCAAAGATCCTTATGTGATAGGCATTATCAGGATTTCCAAAGTTTTCTTGCCAGCATCAATGAGTTTGGGGAGAAGATGAATGAGGAGTTGGAAGGGCTGCATGTACATCTAATGGCGTATTTTCCACCTCCCCCTATAAAGGTTGGCAAGAAGCATTGGGAAAATTTGAGGAGCTGGCTGAATTATGGAATGGGGGGAAGGTGAAAAAAAATCTGTAGTCCATGGGTGGACTAGGGTATGTCTAAGATCAAGAGTTGTGAAAGGTGTAAACTTGCCTAAAAAATACTTCTCCTCCTTAGGTAATTGTGATTAAAAGTGATGACGAGGTAGAAGATGGGAATGATGATGAAGATGAGGAAGGAAGTGGTGGAGGCCTGACTGGATCTGACTCAGGAGATGAAGAGGAAGGAAACCTAACACTTGCAGAGCATTTCAATACCAGCGAGAGTATGTATGTCCTCCCATAGGAGGAGACACGGACAGTGATGGGTCTGATGGAGGGAATGAAGGCTATGATGATGGTGATGAGGAGGAAGAGGAGGAACCAGAGGATGATTCTTCTTCAGCTTAGTCAAGGATCAGAAAAAAAAACTGCTAAAGAAATAAAGGCATGTAATTTAATTAAGATGTCTAAGATTAGGAATGTTGATATTGTCACCTGTAATAAATTGATTTAAGACTCTGTTTGTTGCCATATTAGTTGCACCATCTGCTTGAAATTTAAGACCAAGGCTGGCCAGAGAATCTGCAGCCCTATTCCCTTCTCTATATGTATGTTTGTTCTGAGTGTTTAAACTTGTAGTAATATATGTGATTTTCCTCCACCAAAGTCTAAGATGTCATGGAATGTTTATTTCTTGTTTGAACCATCTGTAAACTATCATGAAATCTGTGTTGATCTGAATTGAAGTGAAAGCTCCATACATAGGTTGAGACTATCCAGTAGAGCTTTAACCTCTGCTGAGTTGTTTGTTCATTTACCATAGAAACTAAAAAAGTTGGCAATGTGAGCTCCAGTGTGTAGCCTGATAATTCCCTCACTAGCAGTGTTGCCCTCCATGGCTGCACCATCAGTGTTGAGTGCCACATGAGTGTCAGGTGGCCAAGTCCAATAAACTAGAGTAAGTGCCTTTTGAGGGGGGTTGTTGAAGGAGAATCCTAGTTGCTCTAGACTCCACAACATGACTGATGCAAATAAGTTTGTTTATGTGTTTATGACTGATGCAAATAACTCTTTGCAATGTATTTATGATGCCCAAATATGTAATAAACTTATTGCATTATAATTATTGTGAGAAGATGTGTAGGTAAGGTATGCAATGAGCTTTAGCATTGAGTGTCAAGATGTGTTGGCCAAATATGCATAAACCTCATTGCATATTTTATCCTTCAAGTCATTTGAATATTGAATCGATGCCAAGCAAATACTAAAACCAAATTTTAACTCTTTTCTTCGTCTCCAATTTCATATAAACATACAAATTACCACTAAACATCAAATTAAACTAAAAGATGAATACCCATCACCACTAAACATCAAATCAAACTAAAAAATGAAACCCATAAAAATAAATTACAAATTAAGCATAGAATTTGTCATATCAAGATTTTTTTTTCTTCTTTGATTTCTTGTTTCTTTGATTGTTAATGAAGCTAATGAAGTAGATCTGGTTTGTTTATATAAAGTGTGTGTATAGAGAAAGAGAAGTAGATTTGGATCTGGTTTGTTTAAACACCATTTTTTTTTAGGATTTGTACAAGAGATTTATGAAGGCGAAGAAGTAGAAAGAAAGAAAGAAAGAAAGAAAGGGCTACTTCCGTCCATATAGACCCGTAATTGACGATAGGGTCATTTGTACAAATGGTTACCTAACTGGGTCATTCTTTCTTTACGGACTCTTAAGAGGGTACGTTTTTTTTTCCTGCCGTTTTTAATACAAGTGTATAGGAACTTAGTATTTTTTTCCTTGTGGGATAAGGAAAAGAAAGTCCATAAAACAATTTCTTTATTCCACATAGAATAGAAATTTAGGAAAAAGAAATCCTTTTCCTTGGCTAACTACAAGTTGTCCAAAGCCTAAAATATGGATGTTTTGGTTTATGCCAAAACATAGACCAAGACATAAAGAAACAAGTCAAACAACTATTGATTAGCTTGTTTAGAGAAACCACTAAGGTTTAGTGTGTTTAGAAATATTGAGACAACTAGGGTTTAGTTTGTGAAGAGAGTATTGCGAGGCAAAGATTCTTGCAATCTTTATAATATTCGATGAAGAAGATAGTTTTCTTCGAGATATTTTGTTTTGTTCATCTTTATTTATTGTTTTAATTTTGCACTCAATAGTATGTTTACCTAGTAATTTGTATTAGTTTTGGCAATACACCTTTGTCAATCCACCTCTCAATAGATTTACTCTGTCAAAAACCAATAGTCAACCAACTCTGACTAAATCTAACATGGAAACTTACAATATTACCCTTTATTTTCTAAATTCCTAACTTGCACTTTTTATCTAAACCGTACATCATACTAAGATTTCAAGATCTAATCTACACCGTCCATGGTTGGGAAGAATAAACTATTTTGCTCTTTAGTTAAAGAAAACCCAGAAAATACACCCCATTCTTTTCATCTTCTTCTTCACTTAACCAATTTCTTCCCTCCATGCTTTGTTATTTTCCACCAATGAAACCCTAGAAATCTAGGGGTTTTACAATCAATTTTAGGGATTTCAACAAATTTTAGTAATCTTTGAAGTTTGAACTCTTCTATTGTTTGAGAATCAAGTTTGCGCGCAACAACATACTCAATTTTGCATCGCTTCAGGTAACACACTTACCCTTGTTGATCATATCTTTGTTGCAATTTTATATCATTTTTTTTTTTTTGATAAGACTTTATTGATAGAGAAAAAGAATACACCTGATCAGCGTGTATAAGCACAGTCAGGTTACCCAAAAAATAAAAAACAAGCCAGAATACAGGAAATTATATAGGCTCTACCAGGTTGCCAGTCACAATATCATCCCACTGCAGCAGTAGCTGTTGAAAACAATGTCCTCTCCTCGCGCAGTAGTTGTTGTATTTTTATATTATGATGTATATTCTTCGATTCTGATAGTGAATTTATTGTTAGTGGTCACTACTTTTTAGATTCATCATTTAAGAGTGTTAAAAAACCTCTAATTTTTCATATAATTTTATATTTTACTGAATATTAGTTGTTAGATTAATCAAAGAGGATTACAAATTTCAATTTTTTTTCCTAATATTTTGTTTTATTGGATGTTGATTGCTTAAAGTTGAAAAGGTTAATCTTTTTATTAAATTTATGTGTTAGTTTGAACATAAAGATGATATGTATGAGTCATAGAAATTCATTAAAGATGTTCTTAATATGATATAATGTTGTCACTGATCATCAATGTTTATGTGTGTTATAGTATTCTAAGTGTACAGTTTTAAGTGTTATAGGAAACAATTGTTGTAAGTGTTATAGGAAACAATGGTATAGTAGGCTTTGTTCTGGTTAGTAGTGATGTTGAGCTAGTATGATGTGACCTCTGTGTGATTTGTTTTGCTTAGCAGTCACAAATGAGTGAGACTAAATTTAAGGTTTCATTATAAGGGTTCTTGGATTGAAACCGAAGAAAGAGGTGAGTTTAAGTTTATATACTCCCTCCGTCCCAAATTATAAGTACCTTTTGGAATATTCTACTTATTAAGGAAACATCATTTATTGTTTGTCTACTAAGTATATTTTCTAATTTAACCCTATTTAATACTAATTACAATGTCTAACTTTTTATTAGAATAATTACTTTAATCTCAAAGCAAGGGTAGTATAGACAAATGAACCATTTAACTTAATTAATGTGTGTTGAAAAGTCAAAAGCGACATATATTTTGGGACAATCTAAAATTGAATAAGGTACTTATAATTTGGGACAGAGGGAGTATTACATTAGTGGAAGGGTAAAAGATGAGTTAGAATGGGATGGTGATAAAGTTTCTCTTATTGAATTGGTTATAACTGGTTGAAAGAGAACATTCCAGAAACCAAAGATGTTAGGGTACAGTTGTTTTATATTCTAGAATGGAGGGAAGGTGTTACAGAACCACTTGAGGATCACACAGATGTAATGAATATGTGGGATCAAGCTATGGAGGATGGTGAAAAGGGAGAAATTAATAAAGAATTTAGGGTATTTTATATTTAAGGACTAGGGGTAAGAAAAAATTATAAAGATCATGGGTAAGATAAGTATTTTAAAAATGTCTACCTCTTATACGAGGCTAATAACAAGGTCATTGCCACTACCAAAAATCAGCCTCTTATGAGAAAAGAAAAGAGGTGCAAAAACAAACACCTCACTTTAGTAGTTCACCTCTTTAATAGAGGCTCTAGTAAATCCAACCTCTTACGAGAAAACAAACAGCATCTTAATCTTTCTGAACAGTAAACTCCATTTAAAGCCAAGCCAGACCAGACTAAACTCGAGAGGGGGATATTCTTTCCCAATAAATTAAAATGAGCTTTGGACTTGTTCTCTGACACCACGATGATGATCATCACCACACTCTCTTCTTCTTTTTCTCCAATGGTTTTAGTTGTTTAACATGCAACCGAGAAGAAACCCTCGCCTTTAACTAAATGCGAACCTCTCGCATTATCAAAATCCTCCGGGATTCCATTTCCCCTCAACGCCACCACCACCACCACCACCACCACCACCCCTTCCGCCACCATACACCTCATCTGCCTCATAGCAGCAGTTTCCTTTTTGAAGAATTTTCTCCCAAATTTGTAGGAGGAGGATATCATCGAGGGTTTTGTTCTGATACATTAAGAGGGAAACGAGGAGGTGGAGGAAGTCGAGGGTTTATACTAGTTCATTCATCATCATCATCATCATCAGTTGGGATTTTGAGCAATTTCTTATTGGTTAATGCTTCAAAAGCATCAGTAGCTTTAATTCCAGTTTTAGGTTCTCATCATCACTACATCATCCATCACAGTAAGATAAACTACAACTCTATGTGTGTGTGTGTGTTTTTTTTTTTTTTTTAATTATGTGAAGAGAGAGAGAGATTCGAGTTAAATTTTAATTGTGCAGATTTCTACACTAGGGTTGCCAAGGGTAAGAAGACTGATATTGATGATCACAGGTATGTTTTTGTTTGTTTCTATTAAATATATTAAAATGTCCTTTTTTCATTATCCACAAATCATTGTCATTATTTATTATTACAATCAAAGACATAAGTAAGTCTGTCATTAAGCTGAACAAGTCCTTAATTACTATTAGACGTGGAAACCAACTTTCAATGAGACTGATAGTATTGATCCAGTGGAGAGACGACACTAGGAGAAGGAGAGGGTGGGTAGGACAGTAAAGAAGAAGAAAAAGGAGGGAGAAGGAAAATACAAATGGTAATTTCCTCCATTTATTTAGTTCTATTACTCTTGAGGGATGTTTTAGTGAAGGGTCTGAAGCATTGCAACCCAAAAGTTGGTCACTTAGGTTTCTATAGTTTTTCTTTATATAGACAAGTCTGAGGGATTGTCACATATGTTGTGCAATTGGAAGTGCACAGACTTGTCTAGAGTGGGCAGAATGGTTTGGAAGGTGTTGTTTCATGCAGTATGCTGGGGCATTTGGAATGAAAGGAATAGAAGAGTTTTCGAGGGGTCAAGCAGAGATTTTGGGCAGATTATCAACGATGTAAAGATATTGACTTGGCACTGTACCTTCTTCAGACCATCCATGGGTGGGATTAGATTAGATGACTACATGTTGAGATGGGAGGACATTATATTTCCTGTACATTGAGTGTTTTTTATCTTGTACTATGGGCTCGTGTGAACCTCTCACACTTTTTAATGAAATTGTGTTTTACTGGTCAAAAAAAAAAAAAAAAAACAAGTCTGGAACCCAAAAGTGCCTACCAAAGTTTGTTTCTTCATGTGGCTTTTATTATGGCTTAAAAAAACCAGAGAGGCATGGTGTTGGTGAATCGTTGTTATATGTTCCAATGTCAAGAGGAAACAGTGCAACACTTGTTCATGGGATGCAGTTTTGTCAAAAATGTGTGGAACTACTTCATTAGAGAATTTGGGTGTAATAATAGACATATAGAAGAAACCATAGAGGAGCTGCTAGAGAATTGGAAGTGTAGGGGACTCTCTATTGTGGAAAACCTTGTTTGGAGTGTATTATTTATGGCTGTGCGGAGGTGTATCAGTGTATGGGAAGAGCGCAATAGAAGACTTTTTGAAACTTGAAAGAAAATAGAACTCCTGGGAAAGGTTGGTGTTTGATTTCAAAACTATCCTTTGGAGCTGGAATTTCTTCTTGCCTATAATGAGATTGGTCAGATTTGATGACTTGATTTCATGTGCAGATGGGAGAATTTACTGTTTACTGTAAATTGACACTAGTAAGTCTTTGTAATGGACTAATGTGACTCACACCAATATATATAGTATAATATATACTTCTCTACTGCTTGCTGAAACAAATTCCAATGACTTAACTTTTTGCATAGTGCATGGAGTGCGAAGGCTATTTTCATGTGTTTTTCTCTTACCGAATTGATCCATTATTTTCCCTCAGTGATTGTTGTTTATGTGTCATGAAATGTTTACTGCAGCCAACGAGCTGTCAATACTGCATTATGGGCCAACTTCCTTGTTTTCTCTCTCAAATTCGGGGTTTGGTTGATGACATCAAGTCATGTTATTTTAGCTGAAGTTATTCATTCAGTAGCAGATTTTGCCAATCAAGTATGTATTTGTTGATATTATGTTCTTCCAAATGTTTATTTTAGTTTTTCCTGTCATAACGCTCCTTAGACACAACTTCCATGTTGACGTTGCAGGCTCTTCTTGCTTATGGTCTCAGCAGTTCAAGGCGTGCTCCAGATGCTCTGCACCCGTGAGTCTTTTTCCACCATAAGAATTTTGCTTGATTGTTTTTTTTTTTTTCTCGCTTAAATGGAGTTGAAAGAACAAAGATGAAGTTATTATTCCAGCTCCATATCCAAGCATCACATCCACCTGATTGCTTCTAATTCCCCCAACAGAGAGGTGATAATGCTGAGATACAAAGACATTACCTCAAATACGATTCCAAGACTCCTTGCCATCTGAATGCACCAAGCAAACACAAATCATACTTATTACTGTATATTTACAAATTACAATACAGAACAGTAACTTAAAGGAACATCCCCTATGATATCCATTAAAAAAAATTGAAGATGGCTTTCACCTTTAGAGGAGCTTACCACACCAAATTTCATGCCAGAATTGAAATTTTTTTCAGTTTCAACGGTGTTTCCGCTAGATGGATGCTTTTCTTTCTTAATTATGTAATCCATTTGTCTTTAAGTTAGGTTGGGTAATCAGGGGAATAATGTTAACAATGGCGTCAATTTGATTGTATGGGGGGTGGGGGGGGGGGGGGGGGGGAGGGTCTGTAGTATATTAGTGTCTTGCTAATTGCTATTTGAGCACAGCTTGATGTCAACTTGGTTTATTTAAATGAACTTCTTTTATTGCTTAACAAAAAATATTTGCAGTATCTGTAGTTCTGTACATACTTTTTGTGGAATTTTGTATTAGTTTCTGTTATCTTTGACTTCCCGAGTGCTATTCTTCTTGCGATATTCCGTTGTTGCAGCCTTAATTTTGAGGCCATCTCTTACGCTGCAATCTTCATTTCCTTTCATTTGATTTATTTAAATAAATACCTTTATTGCTTAAAAAAGAATCCATTTTCAGTATCTGTAGTTCTGTACATGCTTCTTGTGGAATTTTGTATTAGATTCTGTAATCTTTGACTTCCTGAGTGCTATTCTTCTTGTGATATCTCTTACTTGCAATCTTCATTCTTTTTTTGTTTGAAAGATAATATTTTCTTCAGCATTGGTTTTAGTTTTTCTATTTATTGATCATAAGAGCTGAGCTGTCTCATCCATGTTTTTTTAACAGGTATGGGTATTCCAAGGAAAGATTTGTCTGGTCCTTGATTTCTGCTGTTGGCATATTCTGCCTCGGTTCTGGTGCTACGATTGTCCATGGGTTTCAAAACTTGTGGACAGCACATGTAATTGCCTAACTGTGTAGTTTACATAAATGTGTATTTGAGAAAATTGATTTTATTGTTAGGAAAAGAAGTTTACTATTGTATTTGAAAATCTTGGAATCTTTGGTCTCTTTCCATTCACAATGCACAATGATAACTTCAACTCATTTTATTTGTTGTTCAGCCACCTGAAAATATTCAGTATGCAGCTCTGGTAATTGGTGGTTCATTCATTATTGAAGGTATAACTTTGTGCTCTATAACTTGAGGGTATACTAGTCCAATCATTACTCATACATGGATGTTTCTGTAGGTGCTTCGCTTCTGGTTGCTATTCAAGCTGTCAAGCAAGGTGCTGCTGCAGAAGGAATGAGCATCAGGGACTATGTCTGGCGTGGCCATGATCCAACATCTGTTGCTGTTATGACAGAGGTAAATTTCTGCATCTATCAACAGTCGATTGTTGGATAAATTGCCATAGTTGTCTTGTCTGAGTATTTGATCAAAAATTTGTAAACCTTATGTTGTTCAGGCTAGAACTTTAGTTGTGACATTTTCTGAATTAATTTTCATTGTTGTGGTAATCCATTTGTGATTTATTATCTCATATTAATAATATTCAGTCCCATACAAAAAGAGGCACTGGCAAAAGTGACAACTGGGTTTGGATTTTGGACAGGCATTACTTATTAGTTTGATGTTTGCACCATTGTTTGGGTTTTTTTTCCTTTTACTCTCCCATATCTTATTTTAAATAATTATTAAATTTCTTTCTTGACTGTGGAATCCGTGTGCATACACAAAATCTGAAAACTGCACCCTTGCTTGCAATGTTGGATGGACTGCTCACTGCTCACTGTTCTTTTCTTCTCTATATTTTTCTCTATTCTTTTCATTTCTTTTGACACTGTACTATTCAGATTTTATGCATTAAACAGTTTCATGTCCATGAATCAGTATATTGAATGGGTTGATTGATGCATATGCATAAAGATAGCATGTGCAAGGCACATGCCTCATAGTTCCTGCAGATTCCTATATGGATTAGAACATCCCTAGTAGTAGTTTCTATTTACTTAGCTTTCTAGTGTAGTTAGGATTAGGTTTAGGTTATTACAAATAGGGAATTGCAAACCCTATTAAGTAGGTTAGATTGAAGATTTGTTTATGTCTTGAGACATTAAATTCGTTTTTGTGAAGAACCCTAGTTTTTGGGTGTTCAAACCATTTATTTAATTGATGTTCTTATTATTGTTTGCTTCCGCCAATAGTATTACATCAAAATTGGTATCAAGAGCTTGTTTTTTCTGGGTTTAGAAGATAAAAACCTGATTTTTATTACAAGAGCCGCGTTCATGTTGGTGATTTGAAGATGGGTTATCGTAGAAGAGGTCAAAGAGAATTTTCGTCGCCGCCGGATCGCTGGAGTTTACATGAATCGAAGCGTTATGCCGATTCTGAATATAAAGCTCCCAACTTTGATCCTAGCCGCCGCTTTCCTCTTTCTAGAAGGTATGAACCTCCCTCTTCCTCTCGTTCCCCTTCTCCCCCACGCAGGCAACGTCATAGTTATTATGACAATGGATATTATTCCCACCACCAGCAGGACACACACCCTCCTCGATGTGGTTTTCCGCAACAATATGTTGCTTATGGTGCTAAATATTCCCATGGAAACCGTCCAAAGACTTATGATCACGATGGTTTTCGTAGTCGCAATTCTAAAGTTACTCCGTATGGAGAATACCCACACTATATTGAATCTGAAATCGATTCTAAGAGCGATGCCTCCATGACGTCACCAAACATACAAAAAGATTTGAAGGAACTTTTAAATTGCTTTACTAAATTAAAAAGTCAATTTGCGTCTTTTAAGGAAGAATTTGTTGAAGAAGAGAAACGACTTGACAAAGAAGCGGAGATTAATTTCTTACTCAACATGTTTGAAGAAGAAAAATCCGTCACTCGTACTCGAATTGGTGGTTTACAAAGTTACAATCTTGTTGATTTCTTTTCCGTTTTTGGTGATGATACATCTAGTTTTGTGTCTCTTGAGTTAGAAGTTGCATGTGTGGATCAAGTAGAAGATTTGATGGAAAAATCTGCAAGGGAGATAAATAAGAAGTTCTATTTGTTGCCCAAGCAAGGAAACCTGGTTGTTGTCCATGACAATGGTAAAGAGGATGAACGTTCTCGGAATTTCGCTCATCACTCCCATGAATCGATGAATTCCATTGATTCCGACCGACAAATTGATGATTTTTATCATCCCCACAAATTCCTTCCCATAAAAGTAATTGGTAATTTGTTTGGTGGTTATGTTGATCCTTATCTATTCCAAGATGAGAATGGATTTTCTCCATGGAGGGACAAACACCATCAATTCTTATTTCTTGACATGCGGCTATATTGTTCCAATCAATTGGGTTGTCCTAATGATGCACCTATGACATTAATGCCCATCATTCTTTCTACGAGCAACTATCTGGGGATGATTCATGGCCGGATTTTTTGCACCAACATAAGGTTGAGGTTGATGTACAAGAGTCGTTTTGAACTTTGGAGGATGTTAGTACACAAACTCGAAGACGAGTTTTTTTCAAGTTGGGGGGATTTGATGCATATGCATAAAGATAGCATGTGCAAGGCACATGCCTCATAGTTCCTGCAGATTCCTATATGGATTAGAACATCCCTAGTAGTAGTTTCTATTTACTTAGCTTTCTAGTGTAGTTAGGATTAGGTTTAGGTTATTATAAATAGGGGATTGCAAACCCTATTAAGTAGGTTAGATTGAAGATTTGTTTATGTCTTGAGACATTAAATTCGTTTTTGTGAAGAACCCTAGTTTTTGGGTGTTCAAACCATTTATTTAATTGATGTTCTTATTATTGTTTGCTTCCGCCGATAGTATTACATCAAAATTTTTGGTAATTATTGAACTAATAATTATATGTAATTTAGTAAACACAGTACCCAGCAGTTTGAATATAAAAGATTAAATACAAGTAGAGCAAATGAAATAATGAATGCCCTATTCGTAATATGAGAAGGCAGGTGGAGCTCGGCAGTCGAACTGTCAAAGACAATCCATTAGTTCTATTCATGGAGTGGCAACTAAAGATTAACCAATAAGCCCCCTGTGTATGCATAATTATTTTTTAACTTTTGGTAAAACTACTTTATGTTGTTTAACCAGTAATCGGTATCAACTAATCGGGCGATTAATCCCCTTAATCGGTATAATCGAGCGATTTATTTGGCTATAGCTCAAGAATTGGTGAGCGGATTTTAAGGATTAGTAGCACATAGTATTTATTGGGTTAATCGTGCATTTAATAGCACCGTGGTGGAGTTCCATGTTTTACAATTAATAAATTGGTAGGCATGCAGATATACTTCTTTCTGCTTCCAACCTGAGTCCTGATATCTCTTATCCATCAAACTTTTATCAGTGAGCTAGGTCCAAAAGAGGTTTTTGTACGTCTATCTGGAAATGTTAGGTGCTAATTATTTAAGCATCTCAAGTATGAGCAAAAATTGTAGTTGGTATTCACTTTTGTATGGAATAGATAGAATATTTTCTTATTATCAGCATTACATGGAAACGACTAATATTAGTGGGTAATGGACTAATGGCCCATATGGAAGGAGCATAGTAGGAGGATATCTTTGAAGAAACAAACAAGGAGATGCATCAACTTCTTGTTGAAGTCAAGGAATATTGTATGATTGGTTTAGGGGTCCGTGTATATAGGGTTTCTAGATTTCAGAACTATAGTGGGTTGAGGAGTCAATTTTTCAAAAGGATCTGTTTGGACTGAGTAGTTCTCTGTTTGTAGACCGAAGTGTGGGTCTCTTTGTGTCTCGCTAAGATAACACCTTCAGGACACACTAGTTGTGATCTGATAATTTATTTTATTTACCAAAAGGGAAGGGACACATTGATGCTGGATTGTGCATACTATAATCTTTTTGTTTTTTGAAGTGTCTTTAGCCTGATCAAATGATTTAGAATATTAAAATGGTGATTTTATTTTACCAGCCCTCTTCGTTTAAGATTCCATAATGCAAGGATAGCATGAAGTTCAGTGATGGCAAGGTATTGTTTACTCATAAAAAGAAAAACAAGAAGATATAGAAAATAAAATGACATTAAAGAAAAAGTAACCCTACTATTCTTTGAACTTGTAATGTCTAGATATGTTTCCCAAGAAACCTAAGCACTTAAAAAAACAATCCACTTTTGGATGCCTTCCTGTTCATTTGCCCTAATGTACTTGAACCAGACAAGGTAACACTGGCCTTCTTAGGTTTCTGGGTCTCGTATCATCAAAATATATCTTTAGGGATTAAGAAATTTGTTTCTGATAGTGACATTAATAGTCTTTTAACACTTTCTATACTTAGCAGGATGGTGCTGCGGTTACTGGTCTTGCTATCGCTGCAGCATCTTTGGTGGCCGTCAATCGAACAGGAAATGCAATTTATGACCCCATTGGTTCTATTATAGTTGGAAACTTACTTGGGATGGTAGACACTCTTATCCTTTTATTTATTTGTTTCCTTGTCTTATTATATATTCCTCGTAGACTGTTAAATGCTAACTAAATTTTCATTTTTAAGTACAAATTTCTCATGTCTGTTTTCACCAATTCTCACGTGAAACTGAAAATAATTTTCTAATTCATCAATTGTATCCGGGATGATTTGAGTGTGACAGGAAAAAAAAGAGAAGCGAAATAGGGTACCACAGTTCTATTTCATTGTATAGCAGATGCTCAAAGACTTGTGTTTAGTTATTTAGTTTTTGTGCCCAATTAAGAATAGCATGTAGAAGAGTAGTGTGATAAAGAGGGTCACCCTACAGCCCCAATTACAAAGAAATTACAATCAATGAGCGGTAATATCACAATCTCTCATCAAAGTCATCAAATCTGATAATTGATACGCCTCATACTAGGATGCTTCATTTTTAATCGGAAAACAATATATTTTATTAAGAGAGGATAAGGTATCACCTCAGAAAGAGAAAACAGATTACATCATGAGTGCATATTAATCCCCTCCCAGCTACACACACCTTCATCATACCCCTCATATCTGCATGGAAGAAGACCCAGTTCCAGATAGCAGACTTGATTGAAGCCCCTAAATTTGTTTTTTGCACAAAGATTTTTCTATTCCTCTCAAGCCACAATTTCCAGCATATAGCATGATACAAAACCTTCCAGATTGGCTTACCTGTTCTTCTTTTATGAGCCCAAACAAGTAAAAATATTTTGCATTTGTGCTTCCATTCACTCGGATTCAATGCAATATATTTGGAAATGAATACGTACCTAAGAAGACGGTATATTATGCCCAACCAACAACATTCCTCATGGATATCATGAAGGAGTAGGATAGAGGCAAAAAACGAGAAAAAATCTTGCAAAATAGAAAAGGATGCTTCGTGAAGCCCTTTGCAAGTAGGTTCCAGTAAATTTTGAGCCTCGGTCTTTGCCCTTTGGTTGTAGCATCTAAAATCTTTACCTACAACTAGCTGGCACCGGCAATCAAGAAGGAAGATATCTTGAACTCCTTTCGTTTTTTTGTCTGTATTGCTTTGATGCTAGTGATGAAAATGGGGATTTGGGAGGAGAAATGGCATTTTGTCGGGAAATTTCGTTGTATTTATCCAAGTTTTTGTCGCTTCATCCCGCTTGCCACTTAGGACACTACCGGTTAGTTGATCGTCAAGAGAAATTTAAAATTCAGTTGAAAACTGTTCTATGGATGATTTTTTTGTTGTCCTACGTCTTTATATAATTTTCAATCTAAAGTAAGCAAAGATTGAAAGGGTGGTGGTAGCGCTAGTAAAGTCCACTGCTGGTACTGGCTGATGGGAGAATCCTGTAGAAAAGGTCACAAAATAAATCCTTTTGTACCTAATCATTTATTGAGAAAAATTTCGAAGAGTTGGTTGGAAGTTGGAACTCATTACACATTCAAAACTATACAGGCTCCCCTTCGCTTCAAGGGAACAACCATTGATATGTCTTATCTTTGATGAATGCATTTTCTAAGGTGTGAGATCTTTCCTTGCATAGCCTTCTTAAATAAAGATGCTAATACCTTTGTTACAATTTAATACATGGTCCCAATTCGAATAATAGAATAGTTAGAAGTACTAAGTTTCCCTATGGCTGTGTCAAGAGAGTATGATCTCTTCTTAAGAAAATTCACTTTTCGTTTGAATATTTTTAAGCTTGGACTCCACCTTTGAGCGAGTGACCAAGTGTCTTGCTGGTTGGGTTTCATTTGCAATATTTTATAGTGTCTTGCTAAAGGGTGAAGATGGAGGTCGATATGCTTGTAATTTTTCTGGATTAATGGGAAGTATATTTGACTGATAAAAAAGAAATGAAAGAATAAAGGGGTATTAAGGTTTTGGTACGTGTGATAATAGGTGATTTAGGTCTTAATGCGATTAAATACTGTAATTAGGCTTTAGTACAAATTCTGTCAAGATTAACCGTTGACTTGTGTGTCTGTTAGGTTGACTTTGGTCAAGGCAACAAATATTTTGAAAGTAGCCAAAGTACCCCTAGAAGTCACGTGCTACTCACGTGTTGTATCAAATTCAAAAACTAGAAATATAAAAGATGAATTATATTGATAATAATTAGCTTTTAAACTTACAAAGAAGCTAACTCTCTCTATATATAGAGAGGAACCACATAGACTTTATATCTAAGCTATGTGGGACTAAACTACACACCTAAAGCCTACAATACCCTTACTTCCAATACTCCCCCTCAAGCTAAACATTCAGACTCTGAATTTTAGTTTGAAATACAAAGAGGTTCTCTCACATCCCCCACAAAATATCTTGAGAACGACACCGGGAAGGATGTTCAATGGAAGGGATGACCAGCTGCGAGAAGAACCGTCTGCAGGGCTGTCCAGCTGCAGAGACAATAAAGGAGCAGGGATTACCAGCTGCTCAACCAAGAAAGACGCCGAAGGTAGTGGTGGTGACTAGGGTCATGTTCTTTTCGGTGGCTAGGGTTTATTTTCCATAAAACATCTGATATAACTTCAACACGAGGTACTCCAGGACGAAAGAAGGCTGATTTTGGAGTAACAAAGCCGTTGAAAGGGCTGAATACGGATGGCAGCGCAGAAGATTCAGTGGTGGCAGTGCAGAAAAAGCTCTAGAGAAGTAGTGAGAGGGCCGGACAATAATGGCGCATGAAACTAACAACACAAACAAGGCCCTCGAAAAGGCTGGACAAGAGCGGCGCACTATGGATTCAAGGCCCTAGAAAGGGCTTGCAAGCCGCGCATGACATCAACAACGCAAACAAAACCCTAGAAAGGGTTGGACCAAGAGTGGCACATACCAACAACAGGAAGATCAATCCTGAATAAGAAAGAGAATAAATTTTTTGGATGAACAGTACCGATGAACAGTGATCTGTGAACAATACCGATGAACAGTGATCTGTGAACAATACCCCCGATGAACAGTACTCCGGATAACCAGTACTCCCGATGAACAGTACTCCCGATGAACAGTATTTGATGAACAGTACAGTGAATACTGAATAATACTCATGAACAGTACTCAGGAAAAAAACAGCAGCACACAAGGCGCAGAAAAACAGAGGAAACAAGAAGACAAATAGGACAAAAAGACTTTGCCGGAGCTCCGGCCACCGGCACCTGAGTTAGTATCGCCGGTGGCCGAAAACCATGACCTAACTTGGCTTTGATACCAACTAGAAATATAGAAGATGAATTATATTGATAATAATTAGCTTTTAAACTTACAAAGAAGGTAACTCTTTATATATATAGAGAAGAACCACATAGACTTTATATCTAAGCTATGTGGGACTAAACTACACACCTAAAGCCTACAATACCCTTACTTCCAACACAAAACAACTATCTCCCACGTGTCAACCATAGTTAATCGATCAACTCCCACAATATCAAAATTTTCTACACAACCTATTTCCAGAATTAAGTTTTTTGAAATCCACAAATTGATTTTTTGGATTGCAGTCTAATTACATTGAGAATTCAATCTTCTTTAATTCCCTTTTCTTCTCATTCATCAATTGTAGTAATGCTTTTGGTTCTTCAGTTCTTCTACTACTAATCTGTCGACTTCTCAATCAAAATCATTAATCTTCTAACACTAATCCTAATACCCACCAGAATAAATCACAACCGAATTAGGGGTGGTGGTGGTTTAAGTTTAGGAGTAACACAACACTAGGAGTACCAATAAGTTCATCGAGATGCGCATAAAAAATTAAGGCCATTTAGAAGGAGAAGGTTTAGATCTTTCAAGCTTATACTTCTTAATTGTATCAATTCAATTCTTACATTGAACATCAGTTTTATGTGTTTTTTAATGGCATCTTGATGGGAATTAGCGACATAACTTCTTTGAGTTCTTTCCAATCTTTTTGACGGAAATCTCCACGACTGACTTGGAGATAACAATCTCCCCCGGCATCGATTAGTGTTGTTGCACCGATCCCACCACCACCATCCTTACAACGATAATCACAATGGTGGTGGTAGTGAAGATTGTTGGAGTGAAGAAGTGGGGGTGGTGTTGTGCGCACCTGTTAATTTTTGTCACCTATTTCAAGTTTTTTACGGATTGAACATAATTTGGTAAGCGTTAGATTAAATCAACAGTTAGACTGTCTCCACAGTTTACTTTCAATTATCACGTGTTTTGCTCGTGCAGGGTAGTAATGGTATTTTCAACAGTTAGTCTTCTCTGACTTTGTGCCAAAGCCTAATTACAATATTAAATCACATTAAGACCTAAATCACCTATTATTACACGTACCAAGACTCTAACCGCGATGGCTGTTCTTCAAGCAACCAAACTCTCAGAATTTGTTTGAAGGACTTGAAAATCACCATGTTGACTTTTTTATTACAATCTGTGACAAGCAAAATGGGAAGACAGCTGACGTAAGAAATGTCTCGTCATGGTACTGGAACTTATAGTCATTTCAAACTATGTTATATTTACACTATATAGTTTCAAAATATATGTGCTAGACACTTGTATACTCCTGTTTGATACTCGAATGCATACCTTCATCTGATTGCAACTAGAAGCAGAGAGAAGAGGTGAATGAGAGAGAGATTTATTCTTTCTGCCCGAGTCATGGGTTCTTGCCGGACTAGATTAAATGGGTTGTTTGCAGGAAATATAACATTAGTAGCAAATCATGGAACAAAGTGGTAACCTTATCCAACGCTCCAAGCTCCATGATCTGCTACTAATTTATTTTATATGGAATGGGTTCAATAGATATTCTGTCGCCATACCGGAGTGCTTAAGATGGGGAAGGGATCAAAGCAACAAAAATCACAGATGGTGTGAGGAGATATATGCAAAAAGGAGAGCAGAAAAGAGATAATGGTTGAACTTTCCTTTTACGCCATCGTTTTTTTAAGATTTGTATGAGGACGAGGACTTGTACGAGGGGGATTGGGAGGAGTAATAAATTTAGGTGGTATATAGGCGTCAGTTGGACAAAATGGTGTTGTAATTTATTTGAAGCTATTCGGGGTGTATGGGGTCGGGTATTGTAGTCTTGTAGATGTAGTTTCTAGTTACTTGTATTTTATCCGCCGCCTACCTACCGTTTAGGTGGCACCAGCGACGAAAAAAGAGAAGCCTCTAGAGATCTAGTTTCTGTAGCAGGTGGCCTAGCTGTGAGCGTTAGTTGGCAACCCGGATGGTTATTGGGGAAGAGGAAGTTATGAATATTGGTAGAAGATGGGGGTTCAAGTGGACAGCAATAGGAAGAGGATGAAGGATCTATTCTAGTAAGGAGCAGCAGGTGGTGGAGGAAGGGTTAAGCCCCAATCAACTGAACATTCAACAGTATTTGTGAGTAGGAAAAATGAATTGGAAGAGGATTGCGATGATGAGGACTTCAAAAAGATCCTAGCAGCAGAGGGAAATGGTAGGCGAGGAATAGATAGGGTTCTTCTAAGTGGAATAATTTGTGGGGCTTGAGTAGAAATGGTATGATTGTTTTTTGCTTATTTTAGGTGGGGTCTTTACTCTTCAGAGAATTAAATCCAAACTAAATCATATTTTGAATTTTTCTTGATGTCATCTGAATATTATTTCAATGGATTATTGACTTCGATCTGACTTTTTTCTTCAGATCTGAATAATATTTTGAAGTATTAACAAAACCGTATCTCCAATTATTGACTTCGATCTGAATAATATTTTGAAGAATAATTGCTTGCTCAGAGACGATTCATTTTTCTCGACTTCGATCTGCTTTTTTTAATATTTTAAAGGTACACAAGACTATAAAGAGAGATAAGTATCATGACATTCTAGGGTCTTAGTCAAAAATTACACGATACCTTAAATTCCCTGCCACACCCCTTTTGCAAGATAATAAGAAAGTGGTCCTGATTACATCAAAAGTGAAATTCCCCTTACACGATACCATCCGAATTACACATGAAGTTTTGGTATTCTACACCCTAAAGCTCTGAATCTCCTGAGACAAAATCATACACCGTATCTATGACAGTATCAAATGAATTCTCGCTCCTTATGTTAGAAGATCCTTCTTTTCCTTTTCTTCCAAAGGACCAAATTTATGTATTCCATTTCTCCACTGTCAACTCTTTTCTATAATTGTCTCCCATGATTGGAAGTCCTTACATAGCTTTAGTCTATGTGTTATATGTGTAAATATGTTTGAATGTTTGTGTATGTAGTAAGCATTTATATGCTGAAGTCATTTGGTCTTTTGGGTTTTGGGAATAGTTATGCATTAAACCGTCATCATGAGAGGATTTTCAGGGATTCCTTGTGCATAATCCATTTTACACATCTGTTTCCTAAAATTGAGACATAATGAGAGTGGAATAAATGTGTAATTTTATGAAAAAAAAATTATGGAAACTTTTCTTGTATAAATGCCGAAGCAACACAAAAGGAAATATAAGAGGAAATTAAATCAATCATCCGTGTTTATTCTGCATCCGTGTTTAGAGAGTTTGATACATGAATGATTTCATTCAAGATCATCCATTTAGGGCAGCTAAGACAAGTTAATATAATCTCTTTTGCAGGTCGCTATTTTTCTCATACAGAGGAACAGACATGCTTTGATTGGCAGAGCAATTGATGATCATGACATGGAAAGAGTTCTGGAATTTTTGAGAAATGATCCGGTCTGATATATCACTTTTTCCTAGGCCTACTCGAAGTCATTTTTATTTACATTTACAGAGCCTGCGTATGTGTTGGCACAGGTTGTAGATGCTCTATATGATTGCAAAAGCGAGGTGATTGGACCTGGATTCTTCAGATTTAAAGCAGAAATAGGTGATTTATCTGTTTACATGTTTCTACCATTATTTTACATTTTTACTTGCTTTGTACTGAATCTAAACAGCTCCGATAGTCAACCAATAATAGATATTAAGAATTCTTGAATCAGATCCTGACAAGCAGGGTTGAGGGGACCGACCCCCTTAAATTAAGTGTGGAAACTTATATCAACAATCAACTGTTGACGTGTTTCGAACCCACAACCTCTCCACTTTGTGAGGGGTGCTACCATTGAGCCACTGGCTCATTCACCAGTAAATAGATATTGTTTTTTACTATATATTCAGGAGTTGCTAATGTAACAGATCAACTTATAAAGTTAGTTGGTGCCTTGGTGGATATGTACTCTGGTCTTACTTTTACCCTTTAGTAAGTGATAAAGAAGTGGGTTGTTTTGAGTGTTAAGAGTCACTCACAGGAATCTTAAATTGGTCCAAGTAGTATGTAAGCATTCGTCTGTGTGTGTTTGTGTGTGTCAATTCTTGTTTAAAGTAGTTGTCTGAAGAAAGCCTTATCAGGAATCTGTATTATTGATTCATAAAAAGAGCTTGAATACAAGTAGATTTTATATGAATTTTCATATTCATGGGGTCAGCAACTCATTGAAATTTGACCATACTGATTATATGCTACAGATTTCAACGGCTTGGTGGTGGTGCAAAACTATTTGGAAAGGACTGGACGAGAAGATTGGGCAAGACAGGTTAATTTTTTAACCGTTAAAGCAATAATATTGTATTATATCAAAGAGTGTGAAAGATGGTCACTCTAGCCATTTGCAATCAGCATCCACATTAAATTATAGCAAAAGCTAAATTCTCCCATCTGCACATAAAGTCAACAAAGCGCACAAATCTCATCATGGGTCAAAAGAGTTTCCAATTTTCTGAGAATAGATTTGATATTAGATACCATCTGTTCCCAATTTCTCTCCTTCCGATCAGGAATTCTGTGATTTATTTCTAACACACAGCTTGCTGGAGTAGATAGGTTATTTATTACAAAATCCAAAAATAAATTCTGATTAATTTGCTGCATGCAAGTTGCTACAACAGAAAAGCTTTGATCCTCGAGCTACTGGTTGTTGAACTTTTGTGCATCCCATTAATCAGAAATGCGCATTGACACACCGCCACCCTATCTTTGCTAAATAATCCCATTACTCTTATTAAATTCCGTCTGTGCTATTTAGATTTCAGACCATTGTGTTTGAGATTGTGTAGCATGCTGCGTAACAGTGGGTTGGCTTTTTAGTTGGGGTTCCCTGAACTGATGAATGATTATTTAGTCCCTCACTCCCTCCATTTCTGCTTTGTGCATTTCAATTGAGGACCTAATTTCTAAGAATTTGGTGCGTGATGTGGCACATTCTATTGTTGACATAAAGGATTTATGTTCCAATGGTGCAAGAGATGGGACGACCTCAGGACTATTCCATTTGTGACTTTCGTCTTCTCACCTCAGGACTATTCCATTAGCGGCTTTCATTTTCTCACCACAGGACTACTCAATTTGCGGCTTTTGTTGTCTCTTGGGATACAATGATATTAGGGGATTTGTGTTGATGTTAGAGACTTTACTGTTATAGGGAGCTTGGTTTGTTATTTTAGCGTTCTTTGGGACTTCTCATCCCCTGTACTCTTGTATGATACGTTTTGCCCTATTAATATATTGATCGTTTACCTCTCAGAAAGAAAAAAAAATTGATCACACAGAGATTAGTTGGCAATTGATTCTGATTTTTAATTGCAGTCTTTAGGTCTCATTTTACTGTGACTAATAAGCTTCATCATTCTTAGTTTGGGTGCTTGGGAGACCATTTCTGTACTATGTAGTACGAAGTTTGTACTATGTATTTTGAATGATATGCACGTATGGCATGTGTTTTTCGTAAAGTTTAGTACAAATTTGAAGAAACCTTAGATAATTGTATGAGTTCTCTTTTCAAGTCGGGTTTTGAGTTCCAGTGTTGCCATTTCGAGATTCTATTGTCTACCTGCTTATCTTTGATTCTTGGGGCCATTTTTGTACGTAGTTCATTAGCTTGTATTTGGTTCTTATATGCAAGTCACAAACTTCTTCACCAATCATACGTATTCACCAATTCTTGACACTGAATGACCAAATCACCTCAGATGACTAATAATGCAGTTGTAACTATTTAATTAAAGATCGTACTGGAAAGCTCTATCTGTTAACTCCTTGATTTATGGATTGTATCCACACTCACATCCTTTGTTTCATCTTGCTTCATCTCTCTACATTAAGGGCATCTGTGTGCTTTCATAATTTATTAATTGATGTTGTGCAGTTTCGAGAGGCTGCAAAGGACTCAAATGATGCCAAACTACTCACAACGATGTCAAACTATGGTATGTACGAAAACCACCAGTTTAGGATTGATATTTGATCAGTGTCTTTAGGATTCAATGGAAATTAATCATTCTTTTACATGACAGGCGAAGAGTTAGTTACTGCTTTAGGAAGTGAAGTTGATAGATTAGAAAAGGAAATTCAGAATATTGTTCCTGGTATCCGCCACGTTGATATTGAAGCTCACAATCCTTAAGCCCCCTCCCCCCTCCCTTTTTTTCCCTAGTCAAATTTGTGTGCAGTTTTTCAATTTCTGTTTCATATAATGAGCAGTTCACAATTGCATAAGAATCTTTCTACCTCCCCTTGATTTGGAATCTAATAAGAATGATATAGCAGGTATATTATCGATGATTTCATTTTATGTTAATGTATCTCAGTGTTTTGGGGGGACAAAGTGTTTGAGGAGTTTATTGAGGAATCATGCCTGTAAACTTTGATGGGTACTGATATTTCAAAATTTCTTAAAAGAGGCACGTTGGAAAAACCACTAAAATTGGTTCTTATATGAAAGACTGGAAAGTAATACATTTTTGGGATGTCCAATGTTTATTGTTTAGTACTGCATGTCTGCCTGTTTGTCCAGTAAACTTAAAACTTCTGTCCCACCTGAGTGCTATATGTTTTTTGTTTGGGTCCAGTGAATAGTTAGATTCAAGTTAAAAATTATATATTAATCATGGCTCGAATGCTTACAAGGACAGGGCCCAAAGGGTTTACAATGACAAGGTCTGAAGGCTACTAATGCTACCATCTAAGCGTCCACCGTCACTTTGCAACTCAACCAATTCTACTAACCAATTCTACCACTCAAGGACCTGCTTTCGCTGAAGAACACTTAGACACATCATCATTACGGGAGAACATCTAACCATATCATCATCGTAAGAGCATGTGCCTCCTAATCTCGAACCAGACCTGAAGGTTGACCTATCCAAGAATTACATGAGAAATTTCCTCAAATACTGTTGATGGGAATTGAACTCACCACCTCTCACTCGTGAGAGTGTTTTGAGAGGGATAACAAACCAATTGAGCTACAGTTGTTTGTTTAGTTAGTTTCAAATTTCAACTATTTTTTCACTAGAAATCTATTAAGATCTTCGATCATGATTTTGAATTAATTCGAAGGATTGATGACAATTACGATTACAAAGAAGGAAAGAGGAACTAGAGAGAGAAAGACATTACAAGATAGAGAACAATGGTCATTTTATTGATATCTCCAATTCGTTCATTACACCTTTATATAATCCGGTTCTAAATTGTTACAAAACATCCCACGACGACGTGTATTGGACTTGACTCATTGTAAATTGGACTCAACAGGTTTGGGCTTCTGAACTGGGCGTGAGTCTGACAATCCTGCCGTCTTAAAATGGCCGCGAATGAGCCTGTGGCTTAATGGTAGCACCCCTCTTACAAAATCGAGAAGTTTTGGGTTCCAAACACGTCACCGTTAATTGTTGATATAAGCTTCCACAAGTAATTTAAAAGGGGTAGGGGTTCCCTCACCCCTCCTTGCTAAAAAAAATAAAATTAGCCTTGTCTTAAGGACTTATAGAGGGGTGTCATGACATTGGAATATATGTATAAATCCGTCAAATATTATCACCGAGGCTTTTTGGGCTCGTTAAGCGTGCTCGGGTGGGAGTAGTTTCAAGATGGGTGACCTCCTGGGAAGCAGGCTGCTGCCCATAAAACCCCATCTATTCTGTATGTGGCAAGCAGTTTCAGTTACATTTAACATAAATAAACCTTGACTGCAATACCCTTTTCCAAAAAATGCGCCATTCTTGGTAAGTACAATCTTGTCACACTCAAAGAGACTTTAACACCACCTTTGCCTAACAGAAACACATATACCAGATTCCAACGAATCTCAGGAACATAAAGAACATCACTCAATGAAAGGATTTTTCCAGAAGTTAATTTGAGAAGAACTTTGCCTTTGCCTATGACAGGCACGTGCCTTGAATCGTCCATGTAGACATGTTCTTCTCCATCTTTCATCTGAGAGTATTCTGAGAAGGCTTTAACATCACCACAAATGTGTTGGGTGGCTCCAGAGTCTATGACCCATTCCTTCTTCTCAGTAGTCATGTTCACTTGGGATACAACCGCGACAATTACATCTCCCTCAACTATGTTAGCTTTGAGAGGATTGTTGTTATCCTTTCTGTGTCTACACTGATAAGCATGATGGTTGGGCTTTCCACAAACAAAACAATTACCCTTCTTTTTAAAAGACGGTCTTTGAGTCTTGAGTTTGCTATTGTCCTTTTTGAAATTATTCTTTTGGAGCGATCATAGGATTTTCATGGTTTCTCTTCAACATGATTGGCCTTGGAATCAAATTACTTGGTTAAGGTGGTATCACGAATCCTATTTTACTCCTCAATACGGATATGGACAATAACATCTTCAAGACTCATGTTTCTTTTTGTGCTTCATATTATTTTTGTAATCTTTCCATGATTCAGGGAGTTTCTCAACTAAGCTTCCAACCATGAAAGTCTCAGGAAGATCAATTTCTTCCGTTTTGAGATCACTAATAAGAGTGTGAAAGTCATGGATTTGGGACGAAACGTCTTTATCCTCAGTCATCCGGTATTTCAGAAAATTGCCTATAGCATATTTTTGAGTTCCAGCATTTTCAATGATATACTTCTTATTCATGTTTTCCTATATTTCAAGCAAACTTATATTGAGCATAGATATCAAATATTTCATTGGATAATGTACTAAGTATTGTGTGGTGGCATACCTTATTACCTTTTTCCCATTCAGCAAGAGTTTTTCGATAGAGTTCAGCTTCTGTGGATTTTTCCTCGGGTTTTGGTTCAGTAAGATATTTGGCGTAGTTGAGCACGTCAAAGGCTGAGAACACCCTTTCCTTTCACCACTTGAAGTGAGAGCCGTTAAACGCCTCAATTTTTGAGATGTTTGGTAAGTGGTTACGAGTAGAAACTAAAGTAGCATCCATATCTTTCCTTAAGATTGTTGGTGTAGTACACAAAGAATGCTGCAAAAGGAATTTAGAATGGAAATTGTCGAGGCGTGCGAGGCACTGTCCTTAAGGAAAGATTTCGCCCCTCAAAGATGGTATCTCGGTGCAAATAGGCTTCCCGGTGTCTCTCCTCCAGGATTCAATTACCGCTGAACCTACCCCGTGACCCGACCCCAACCTGGTCCCCGCCCCGCCCCAACCCCCTGCACTGTTTCCCCGCCCCGTCCTGCCCCGCCCCAATTAGCACCCCTGATATGACCATATCTATATGAATAAATCTCATATCTATTTAATTATTGATTGATAAAGTGACCATATTCTGTAAAAATCCAATATATATTTTCTTTGAGAACCTACTGTAGGAGGCACAAAAATCATAAAATCCTTACTGTCATTCCAAAATAGCAGATAACAAATGACCATACAACCAAAAGATCGATATATATACATCAAAGTATCAAACAAATGCTCATCATATCAGCACCAAAATCTCTCTATCAACTTCATAAAAAGCAAACATTCTCCTATAAAAAATTAAAAACTTCTACTTCTACTACTGTACTGTATGCATGTGTGGTAGAAATGTGTTTACTATTTTCCTTCTACAGAATTTACAGTAATGGACCTTTTCCCTGTCCCCGGACCGCCCCGTTCCCCGCCCCCCGACCTGTACAGGGCAGGGATGGGGATGAACCTTCTTATAACCAACCGTTCCCCGCCCCGCCTCGCCTAAGAACGGGGCTTATTTGACCCCGCCCCGCCCCAACCCAGCGTACTGTTCCCCGCCCCGTCCCAATCAGCACCCCTAATTACAATGAATCTATAAAGATGCACACCAACTATAAATTCCTATTTGAACAGCAATACTATATTTCTCTAGCAAGATGGAGTAGAAAATACAACACTAGGAGAATTGATTTGAAAGAACTCACTGACTTCACATATATCACTACTAGTATATAGAATGGAATATGTCAAAGAGAAGTTATTAAGTGATTAACACGATGAACGTTCTCTTCCACATTTCTCATAGGAATGATATATGTATACACCATCATATTCAGGCTCGCTCAGATCGCCTATAATTATTCGTATCGACCTATCACGACGTGAGCCTATTTTTATTCGAGCTCACTCGACGCTCACCATTTTCAAATATCATCCGACCTTAATTCTTTTCAATATCGACCTATCACGGTGTGAGCCTATTTTTATTCGAGCTCACTCGGCGTGAACACTTTTTTACTCGACCATCATCGACCTTATTCAAACCTCATACGTTTTGATTATCTTCAGTTACAATATCTTTTCTAGATCCAAAATATCCGCTCATTAATTGACCACACCGTTGTACAATTAATGAGCTATCCGTTGTCCCAATCACCTATAAAACTGAACTACGTAGGCTTGATTCTGGGACTAGGTCAATCCCAGATACGTAGGCAACTATCTCTCTCGATAGCTCAGCCACTTCCACTCTAAAAATCCCTTCTTCTCTACTTTCCTACCATCTTCTCCAATTAACATTTCCTTTACATTTACATTGGCGCCGACTGATTCGTGATCGAATATTAACCAGACAACGACCATGGCAACAATCACCGTTGAGCAGTTTGAGCAACTCCATAAGCAAATGGTCGATCAGCAAGAACAAATCAACAAGTTGGTGGCTGAAAATATTCAACTCAAGAACACCACCACCACTAGAATGCCACTCAACGGAGTTGCTGCAAATGGACTCACCACTGAGGAAGTCAACACTACCACCATCAACAACCCTGTCTTACCCACCTCCACCTCCAGCAACACCACCGCCCCCACCATGGCTGACCTTCAAGCTGCTCACGACAGAATACTACAGATGTCGGAAAAGCTTGATAAAAACCATCAAGACTCACTTAAGGCCAACACAGCCCAAAAGGTAGCCTCAACAACCCTAGAGCGTTACAAGATAGAACCCCTTCACGAAGACCTCCTCCAACAGGAACCTCCCCCAAACTTCATACCCCCAAAGTTCACTACTTATGACGGAAGTGGAGATCCAATGGACCACGTCCTCCAGTTCAAGACTAGCATGGCCTTATGGCCAAAGTACAAGGATATCTTCTGCAGACTGTTTTCAGCATCACTCCGTGGGAGTGCCATAGACTGGTATCATCGACTTCCAGAGAGGTCCATCACCTCATATGACCAACTGGAGTCACTCTTCGTTACCCAGTACATCCACAACAAAAGAAGACGAATAGAGGTCGCTGCTCTATTTCGGATCAAGCAAGACGAGTCCGAGACGACTAAGAAATTTATGGCAAGATTTAAAAAAGAATGCCTGTGAGCTGAAAACCCTGATGAGCATTCATGTCTCCTGGCTTTCATCTCAGCTGTCCACCCCAACACGGCGCTAGTAAAGAATATCATCCTAGATGCCTCTGCAACCCTGGAAGACTTGTATGTACGAGCTGACAAGTACATAAAGCTCGAGGAAACCCTCACCAAATCCAAAGAACGAGTAGCTGTCGTCCAAACAACACAGCCTACCTATTCCAAACCAAAGGCGGCTAGATCAGAATACAAAGGAAAGCCGAAATCCAGCTCGAAGTCCAAATTCCAAAATCGCTTCAAATGCTCATATAACCAACTCTTTGACCTGATTAAAGATGAACCTTATTTTCAACCCCAGGTCCACGACCTTGAGCCTATTGAAGGGATTCCATACTGTAAGCTACATAAATGTCGACACCACCTCACTGAAGATTGTCGTATTTTGCGAGCCTACTGTCACAAGCTTAAGGAGGAAGGTCACCTCGATGACTTCCTCTCCGAAAACGAGCCAGACCTCCGCGACAAACTGGAGGCAAAGCATCAGAAGACTTCAAACGAGAAGGGTAAAAAACCCAAAGGAACCATCAACATGCATGATCATGGACGCTCGACCTCCAGAATGGTCAGCTCGTTCCAAGAAGCAGAAGATTCATCACATCCACCATACCTTTCACTTGACCCACAAAGCAATTGTGGATAAGCAGGTCACGGGTAACAACGCCCTAATATTCTCAGACTTCGACCTCAAAAAAGTGTGTCTCCCCCACAATGATGCACTGGTCGTCCACATCAACATTGGGGGATGGATAATAAAGAAAGTGCTTATCGACCCAGGCAGTTCGTGCGACGTGTTGTTCAATAAGGCATACAGTCAGATGCAAATGCCTGACTCAGTGCTGCAAAAACCTCAAGTCACCCTTTTCGCGTTCAATTCAACAGAAACTGAAGCAAAAGGTGAAATTTGCCTCCATGTGGCAACCGGCGAAAATGAAGATAAGGTAACTGTGTACTGCACATTTTTCGTCCTAGACGTCCCCACCCAGTTCAATGCAATTCTGGGACGAAAATGGATTCACATGATGAAAGCTGTGCCATCGACTTATCATCAAGTTTCCTGGCCCCCGAGGCATCATGGAATTACGAGGTGACCAGATCGAAGCACATGGATGCCATGCCATCCCCGAGGTCATCCCACTCCCCAATAAGGGAGATACCTCCAAGACAGTTGCGAGCTCATCTCAGCCCACTGTCAATATGATCTCCGCAACTAGCAACGCAATCGGGAAAACACCTAGGCCCACTGTTGATGAGATCCCACAAGCCGACAAAGGCAAGGCTATTGTTCAGCCATCCGACCCACTAGGTATTTGAACAAGGTGAAAAGGTCAACATAGGGTCGGACGACGATCCTAAATATGTCTATGTAGGGGCTAACTTGGACCCCATTGTAAAAGAGCAACTTATTGCTACTCTCAAAATGAATAAGAATGTTTTTGCTTTTGCTTATACCGATATGCCAGGGATAAATCCCAATATTGCATGCCATAAGTTAAATGTTGATACCAACAAGAAACCTGTAAAACAAAAAGCTCGCAAACTTGCAGCTCATCTCGCTAATGCAGTCAATGCAGAGATACAAAATTTAAAAGACGCAAAATTCATTCGTGAGGTCGCATACCCTGACTGGCTCGCTAACATTGTCGCAATCATAAAACCTAACGGTAAAGTCAGAGTATGCATCGACTTCACCGACCTCAACAAAGCTTGTCCAAAAGATAGCTTTCCTCTGCCTCGAATAGACAAGCTCGTTGACTCAACCGCAGGTCACGAGCTCATTTCCTTAATGGATGGCTATTCAGGTTACAATCAAATCAAACTAGCAGACGAAGATCAAGAGAAAACCGCGTTCATCACTGAACAAGGTACCTTTTGTTATACAGTCATGCCTTTCGCACTGAGAAATGCAGGGGCTACATATCAGCGACTTGCAACAAAAATGTTCCAAGACATGATTGGTCACACAATGGAGGTATATGTAGATGATATGATTGTAAAAAGCAAGCACAAATCGTCTCATGTATCCGACCTCGAAAAAACATTTCTCCGACTTCATGAGTACAATATGAAACTCAACCCGGAAAAGTGTTTATTCGGCGTCGCCTCTGGAAAATTCTTGGGATACCTCATCAAACAAAGAGGAATAGAAGCAAACCCAGAAAAAATCAAGGCTATAATAGAAATGCCAAGCCCAAAAACCAAGAAACAGGTTCAAAAGCTCAATGGCATGCTAGCAGCCTTAAACAGATTCATAGCTCGGGCATCAGACAAACAACGCCCTCTATTTCAAATACTAAAGAAAGGTTGAACTTACAATTGGACTCCCGAATGCCAACAAGCATTCGAGGAGCTCAAGCTATACCTTGCAACTCCACCAGTCATCACAGTACCACAAGCTGGCGACGTACTGGGGCTTTACCTCGGAACATCGGAACATGCAATCAGCGGAGTATTATTCCGAGATGAAAACGGTATAGAAAGACCCATATACTTCATCAGTAAGACATTACTATACTCGGAAGCTCGATATTCAAGCCTTGAGAAAGTAGGCCTAACCCTACTCTTCGCATCAAGAAAATTAAAGCCTTACTTTCAATGACATAAAATCAGAGTCATCACAGATGCACCACTCAGGCAGGTACTTGAAAACAAAAACAAGTCTACCAGAATGGCAAAATGGGCTCAAGAACTTGGAGATCACGAGCTCATTTTCACACCACGAAGTAGCAGAAAAGATGAAATAGTAGCCGACCTCCTGGTCGACTACGCCATTGATGACAACACATGGATACCTGATAATGAGGTCAATGAGCAACCACTAACAAAAGCCCCAATATGGAAACTCCACGTGGATGGCTCAAAAAATTTTAATGGCTCAGGCGTGGGCGCAACGCTAATTTCACCAGAAGAAGCCATCCTAGAAAAGTCAGTTCGGTTAAACTTCACCTCATCCAACAATGATGCAAAATATGAAGCACTAATCACTGGCATACAGATGGCCATAGCCTTACAGGTAAAAGAGTTGCAAATTCTAAGTGACTCACAATTAGTAGTTAACCAAATTCTAGGCGACTATGAAACAAGAGAAAAGACTCTAAAGCTATACTTGGAACACACAAAAAAGTTGCTAACTCATTTCAACAAATGGGAAATCCAGCACGTTCCAAGAGATGATAATCGACACGTCGACAGCTTGGCATATCTAGCCTCATAAATTGACACCGAGTCACCTCGAGCAATTCAAATCGACATACAATCAGCTCCAGCATATGAGACTCAGATACATCAGGTAAATGAAGTTTCAGATTTCATAGATACCCCACCCACTGAAGTAGAAAATTCTTGGATGGGGCCGATTATCAACTACTTAAAGGGAACGTATCCAGACGATGATTTCGAACTACGCAAGCTCGAAAGAAAAGCTAAAAGCTACATTTTGATAAAAAATAGACTATACAGGAAGTCGACTAGAGGACCATACCTACGGTGCCTCACACCAAAACAAGCACATACGATTCTAGCTGAAATCCATCATGGTGAATGCGGAAACCATGCAGGGGCTAGATCCTTAGCCCAAAAAGCAAGAAACCAAGGCTACATTTGGCCGTATATGCAATCAGATTCAGAAAAGTTTGTCTAACACTGTGACAAATGTCAAAGGTTCGCATCACTAATTCACCAACCAACTCGAGAATTCAAGACAATCTCAAGCCCATGGCCTTTTGCAATTTGGGGGCTCGACATCATGGGACCCATCTTAAAAGACAAGTCCAAGAAAAGATTCCTACTAGTGGCAACTGACTACTTCACCAAATGGGTCGAGGCAATACCCTTACGACGCATAAGGCAACAAGATGTCAAAAATTTCATATGGAAGTTCATTATCACTCGATTCGGACTACCACACACTCTAGTAACTGACAATGGCCAGCAATTTTGTGGAAACACAATAAAGGAATTCTACCTCGATTGGAGGATCAACCACGCACTATCCACACCTCGCTATGCTCAAAGCAATGGTCACGCCGAAGCCACCAATAAGACCATAATGAATAATTTGAAGAAAAAACTCGAATCACACAAAGGGAAATGGGTAGAGGAGCTCGATCGAGTCCTATGGGCATACAGAACGACACCTCGCACATCCACAAGAATGTCACCTTTCGCATTATGCTATGGCTCAGAAGCTATGATACCCACCGAGCTAAATTTTCTAACAACTAGATCAGAGCTCGTCCAATCAAAAGAAAATGAAGACTTATGGGCACACGAGATAGATGTGCTCGAGGAAAAACGAGATCAAACTGCAATTACAACAGCTCGTTATCAGCAGATCCTAAAAAGAAACTACAATCAAAAGGTAAGGTCGAGGAAATTTCAAATAGGTGACCTCGTACTCAGACAGGTCTTTTCCAACGCAAAGAAATCTGGAGATGGGAAGCTAAACCCTAATTGGGAAGGCCGATACATTGTCAAAAATGACCTGGAAAACGGGGCATATACACTCATCGACGCTGAGGGTGAACAGGTGCCTCGACCTTGGAACTCAAAATTCCTAAAAATCTACATACCTTAACTGTTTTTCAAAAATTAACATTTTCCCCTTGCTTTTATCAAAGTTGAGACAAAAAGCCAAAATGGATTGCAAGCTAAGTTATTTATGCCTTGAAATCTTTACAATCGATGACTACCTTGGTGCATACCGTAAGACCAAAATTACAAAGCCAAATACTCATTTTCGAGCCAAAAAACAAACGTTATTCATTACTTTGCAAAACAAACTTCAAACCATTAATTCAAAATATACCAAAAAATACTTCGAATACAACCCAAAATTAAAATCGTAGGGCCGACCGGAGTTCCCTACTATTGTTTTTACATTTGACCAAAAGCAATACACAAAACATCAAACTAAGTCTATTGCTGAGAAGGTTGTTGCTCATTCATCACCACGTCGCCACCTTCACCGGGGGCTTCAGTCGGGGATTCGACGTTGGCATCTACAGTAAGCTCAGCTTCATCTTCAGCAGTAGCCCTAGTCGAGCTAGAGTTGCCTGCTTCTCGACTTACGTCAAGCTCATATCTCTCCAAGGCCTTAGTCTTAATAGCCTCCTGGTATGCACTAGGGTCGAAACCTTCAACCAAAGAGACAAGGTGAGCCTCGCGCCTGAGGCACCTCTCCTCCCAAAAATAAGCGATCTTCCGCCATTGGGATATCACCTTGATGGACTTTTGGGCATCAACATCCCAATTCGAAGTCACAGATTTAAGTTGATCCTCGACCTTCAGGAACACTTGATGACTCTCGTCAATGTCCTTATTCAGCTGGACATTCTCTTTTCTTGAAGAATCGAGCTTCAACTTCAGGTCCTTGTTTTCAGCTCGGAGGGAGATGACCTCAACGTTTGCTTTCTGCAGCAATTCTGCTTTCTTCCTAGCGTGCTCCAGCTTACAAATCCACTTATTGTGAATCAGGTTCATCTGAGAAATTTGACAACACTTCAAAAAAAAAAAAAAAAAAAAAAAAAAAATCTCTCGAGCTATAACGTACCTTGTAAGCATAGTTGGCAAATTCCCTCAAATCATCTTCTAAGGGTTGAGGTCGAATTTTCTTCGCATCCTCAAAAAGAATTATGTTCTCCAACAGGGATAGAGACATTTCCTTATCATCAAGGGCAGAGTAATCGGCCTTTATGTAGGCGTCGCCATAAGGAAAGACAGGGGCAAAACGATTTGCTTCCCCGACAGAGAGATCATCGGAGAGGTCGACGGCCTTTCCCTTCCCAAATTTAGAAGTAGGAGCAGGAGTTCTACCAACCTCCTTCCCCTTCCCCTTATCGTTCTTCGAGGCAATTGTCACCTCGGCCGACTGGACAACAGCTTTCCTCTTGCGCTGAGGATTCTCGGGCTCGATACTTTTTGAACCAAAAAAGTCACTAAGGCTAGGACCATCAGGAATCTTACTTACTGGGGCCACAGTGCTACCAGTAAGGGGGAAGCTCAGATTTTTCTTGGGAGGCATGGGTAAGGCAGGCAATACCTCAACTGGCAAATCACCAGGACGAGCTGAAACCAATTCAGCAACCGGAGTAGCAACAACAAGCTCCCTCTTTTTCCTACCTCTCTTCGAAGCTACAACACTCGACGTTCCGGCTTCCACTGCTGTATCCTTCAAAAACTTAACTCTAGGCTCGCGAAAAAAACGAGCTAAGTGGGGCAAAAGCTCTCTCTTCTTAGCCCAAGACTTCTCAGCAAATTCAATGATTTTGCTTGGATGAAGCCGACCGTCGATAGGCTCGTTGTACTCTTTTGTTTGACCTGCAATATCAATCAAACAAGTCAAAAACCAATTCGACCTAGAACATAACAAGGAAACTCAAGATCCATATATACCTATGCTCCGAATAGCGTATCGAGCTAAAAAAGCACTGGGCTGTACAAACTGACCCCGAATTCTATACACAGGTGAGTTTTTCCAGCCATCATTCGAGGTAGGAGGATTAAAAAGTTTAGCTCTACCACAGATCCTTTTTCTGTTTAACGAACAAACATAATCCCTACTTCGACCAGTTACACAACTATAATAGGCAACGACGTCAGCCTTGCATATATCATAGCTATGTAGCCTATTCAACTCCTCAAAGATTAGCATCGACGTCCAAAAACTGGTGGGCATCATGATTGGGGCTACGTCGTAATGATTTAGAATATCACATACGAACTTACTAAAGGGAAGTCGCATCCCACCTTTCAGCTGGGTAAGAGAAATCAAACATGACGTCGAATCCCACATAGGTCGAACAATCTATCACTAACTCTATACATTTCGAGGTCGGGGATCCTAATGTTAAATTCCTCCCGAATCTCAGGAAAAGATCTTCGAGCTTGGTCTACTGTAAGCGACCTACTACTGGTTATTTCCTCTTCGTCCACTCGTCTACGGGAATTACTCACACTGAGCTCGACCCCCTCATCGAGCCCAATTTCCTCTTCATTCTCACTAATACTTTCAGACTCCCGATCACTCATTTTTGGAAGTTTTCTCTAAACAAAACTCCGACAATTACCCGCAAAAAAAAAAAAAAAAGGCACAACCAAATTACAGCAACAAACAAGAGAAAGAAAGCAGAAATGAAGAACAAAAAGCTTCACCGACTCAACAATGGCGGAACACTTCCAACAACAACAAAAAAGAGACAAATTCCAAAGCAAAACTAAAGAACAATTGCAGATATCAAAAGGAAGTAAAGATTTCAAACACAAACAAGAGACTTTAAGCGAAAACACAACAGCAAAAAAGCTAAGAGCAACAACAACAACAAAGAAGAAGAAGAAGAGAAAGCAGTTGCAGAAGAATACCTTGGCAAATGACCAAAAATCCCTTAAAAACCAAGACAGCAAAACCCCTTGGTTATCCCAAAACCCCATGTTAGGTTTTATATAAATCAATAACTCGATCACAACCGTTCAACAAATCATAAATCTACGATCAGATCTCATCAACCAAATCTGACCGAACAAACCTTTCAGTTTCTCCCCTTTTCTCAAATCAAAATTCAAAAAGCAAACTGCCACGTACCCCATTACAACACGGGTAGCATAAATAAAATCATTATGCTTCCTCGAAAACCTCTTTGCATTAAATGCAGCACACAAAGGAATCTTTGCCTTTCTTTTCAATTAAGGAAATCACTCACTTCAGGATAACCAATTACCCCCTTCAACACGTTAACTACTGTTTTCATTCAAACCAAAGTCGACATGACCTCATGTAATACTACACATTTCAATTGCCCACTTTAATTCGAATGAAAAGGGGCTATGTATACACCATCATATTCAGGCTCGCTTAGCTCGCCTATAATTATCCGTATCGACCTATCACGACGTGAGCCTATTTTTATTCGAGCTCACTCGACGCTCACCATTTTCAAATATCATCCGACCTTAATTCTTTTCGATATCGACCTATCACGGCGTGAGCCTATTTTTATTCGAGCTCACTCGGCGTGAACACTTTTTTACTCGACCTTCATCGACCTTGTTCAAACCTCATACGTTTTGATTCTCTTCAGTTACAATATCTTTTCTAGATCCAAAATATCCGCTCATTAATTGACCACACCGTTGTACAATTAATGAGCTATCCGTTGTCCCAATCACCTATAAAACTGAACTACGTAGGCTTGATTCTGGGACTAGGTCAATCCCAGATACGTAGGCAACTATCTCTCTAGATAGCTCAGTCACTTCCACTCTAAAAATCCCTTCCTCTCTACTTTCCTACCATCTTCTCCGATTAATATTTCCTTTACATTTACAATATATATAGCAAACGCGTAACCAAGATAAAGATCGAGGTGGCAACAAGCAAAGGGAGCCAATGAGGTAATGAGGTGTTGAACAAAGTCAAGTGAAAAGTTGGTTTTGTTGTTACCCATGGTAGGCTACAGATTTGTTTCTTAAGGCAAAAACTTATAGGTTGGGCTGCCTATACACCAAGCAATGACAATAACCAGACCCAAGGAGGAATTTTAATAACTCAAATGTGAAATTGAACTTCTACCATAAAATATGGTAGGCACCTCTCCATATACAGGTTGTAACCAAAAGTCTCATGTCATGACTTCTTCTAGATGAATTAGCAAGCAATACCTTCTGAAAATGAACAGGTCGGCAGCAACAACATCACATTTACCTTAAGACAATTGGACCCAAGTGGGCTGGACTTATACTTTGTTTTGGAATACACAACAAGAACTTCATTCGATGTTGTGCATGCACTAAATTTTCTTTGAACACAACAAAATTATTTTCTTACAGAAATAGAGGCACTCAGTATGGCAGTCCATTTGAAGGATGGTAGGCTATTGAGTGAAAATGTATTATACTCAGGTTTCCGAGTACATACTAATTCAAAGAGCTTGGACATGAATTTGCTAAGAAATAAAGGGTATTTACCATAATAGTCGGCAGACCATGAAGCTTAAAACTGAATCAAAAAGTTTGATAAACTACCAATGAAACAAAGAGAAAATTAAGCTTGGGGTGCTTGTCCACAAGTACCCCCATCTCACATTTTCTTTTTCTAATCGTAATGGAAACACTGGCAAAGTTGGTTTACAAAGCTATTGATTTGGGTTTCTTTGAAGAGGTAAATTTTTTTTATAATGGGCCACGTGTGGGGGTAATGCAGTTCATTAACGATACTTTGTTTATTACGAAAACTAGTACAACTCAGGTCCTTGTGGTGAAAGCTCTTTTGTTATTTTTGAAATCGTTTCAGGTTTAAAGATAAACTTGGGGAAATCTGCATTATTCGAAGTATACAAGGTTCACCAATTGGAGGAGATGGCGACAATTTTTGGGTGTAGATAGGAGAGCTTACCATCGAAGTATTTGGGATTGTCACTTGGGACAAAAAATCTCCCTCTTTTACATTTATTTTGGGACAAAAACTTATGACTCTAAACGCACTTATAATACGTGCTTACAAACCCAAACCAAACACAACGACATTTATAATATATGCCTACAAGAACACTCACACTCAATCCTAACCAATGAGACGATTATCATTTTGAAAATCACGTCCTGAGACACCAACACAAGCTTCAAGATTTATGCAATGAATCACCATCATATGATAATCAACAGCTTTAACAATCAGAGACGAGACGGAAGCAATGCAATCCATAACCAATCAGAGAATCAACAGAAGCTTGTAAGAACTACTCCCCCATACTTCATGAACTCCAAACATGGATACTTGTGCTCCCCCACAAGTGTAGCATACCTGAAACATGACCCAAGATACACTAACAAAGAAGAAGAAGGTGTTAGTATTAGAGTCATAAATCTCCCCCTTTTTGTCACAAATGAATGAAGGTGACAAAAGAAAGAGAAAAGAAAAGCCAAACCATAACAAATAAGATAAAAAAAAAGAAAGAGAACAATCATGATAACAACAAAAAAGATATGCAACGGAAGCCATAAAATAGACACTTGTTAACACGATGTCAATACAAAGAATTCTCCCCCTAAACAAAAGCTCCACCTAAATGCAATTAATGCATATGAGAAAGATGCACCTAGAACAAATAAACCAAATAAGAATATCTAGAACACACAAAGAACCATGCATACAAGGGTAGAAGAGAGTATATGCAAGCTCAAGTAAAACAAGATACTTAGTAAAGATGAATAAACTTGGTTTCATTAAACAAAGTACGCACCAATCAAAAATTAAGATAAGAAACCAAACATCTACTAGAAATGCATCATACAAACATCCTTGGTATGTGGGAAAGCTAAAGAAAACACAAAGAGAGTCATTTTCACACCTCACTCACAAACCATAAGAACACTCAAAACAACTAGTATTCACCATGAGAAGGATTTCACTTCACAAACGCCTACACAGACACGGAAAAATGCACTTACAACCTTTTTTTTTTTTTTTTTATGTGTGCATAAATTAACATGTGAAAGGGATTTTTACCTTCATCTTTTGCAACATGTGGTAGGGTGTAGCCTACATCTTTTCAAATTACTTCCCCTTTAAGAACAACAGAAAGTAGTGCAACATCATGGTAACGTGCAACACAAGAACTAACATCTGTTGAGTGCATCCGTCATTGCATGACCCTCACGGCCCCAACGGGTATATATACCAAATGATTTCTCTCTCAAGAAGATCAAAAGGCTGGGGATTTTGTGAATTGTTGAACACTACCACACAGCGTTCATACTACTAATGAAGATAACATAAGAAGGCATGCATACGTATATTTTCAACTAATGATTATACTAGAAGTTCATCATGTTCAAAAGATGGAAAAAAATATGCAAACAAACTCTCAAAGTGCCACCTAGCCATGCATAGTGTAATCAAGCAAGGATATATGTATGAGACAGAACTAGATGAACATTGGTCTAAAATCTAAACATGAGAGCACAAACGTATGCTAAGTGTAATAAAATAGTTATATTCATGAGTACTAAGCATACAAGAATGATTGAAAGCAATAGACCAATCTAACCACATATACAAAGTATGTGTATCCCAAACACCCATAACAAAGTAAATTTTTTTTTTTTTTTTTAAAGGAGCATGATATTCAACCCAAACAAACAAAGCATGCATAAACAGAAAGACAAAACACACCAAACAAATAGCCTATATGGTTAGAAAAATATGCAATTAAAATAACACAAGGCTAGAAAACAAACAAACAAAAAATAAAAATTACGAAGATGATATTCAATCTGACTTTAACAAGTCAAAAAGAACTTTCAAGTCATTCTTTCGTACCCATACTTGAGAGATATTCTGCAAGTTGGACCTAGATATGGAGGATTTTTGAATATTATCCCCGATAGTAGACTTTCCAACCCTTAACCTCTCATTCTCTAGACTACATTTGGCAGCATCGATGCTTCTATCTGATAGAGGACTTTTTTACACCCTCTATCAAAAGATTGTATTTTTAAGTTGAAATTCCTTCTTGTGCCTGTATAAATTGAAGATCAAAGTAGACAAGTAACAAGCAAGGGTCGTACCCACCTCAGAGGGGGAGATCTTAGCTCAAACACAATAGAAAACAATGGTTAAGAAACACCAAGGGAATCAATAATAAGATTGGAGATTGATCCTACTTCCTAGAGGCAATAATAAATAATAAATCCTAACTTAAGAATATGGAAGATATGAAAAGAAGATATATGATGACATAGGGGGAATAATTGGTATCCACAAACTAGATCATGCAATCATAACATGTTGTTCCTCATGTTCAATCTATAATAACTAATTAGTCACCTCTCAGCTATTCCACCTAATTAAAACAAGATTCTCTTATGCATGCTATTGAATATGTTTCATTAATTAAATCCTCACCTCTCAGCTATTGAATCTAATTAACTCAACATATTATTCATAACTAAATCATCACCTCTCAGCTATTTGATTTAATCACAAAAGGGTTCCAATAAAAGATATATATTATAAACATGTAATAATTACCACTCAGCTATTTCACTACACATCTACAATAAATATAAATACTACCATTAAAGGCTACGACTACAATGAATATGTCTCCCTAAACCTTAATAATAATATTTTAACATCATGGATAACAATAGCATACAAATAATCATACTTACCTCATATGCAGATAGAAGCAAATAAGCATTAAGAACTTTGAATCACAATGAACAAGTGAAACAAACATGATACTTTTACCACACCTAGAAAGCTTCCACCATCCCCCCATGAAGAATTAGCTACTCATCCTGAAGGAACGAATAAATAAATCATAAAACATCATAATGGAAAATAATGGATTGATATTGAATTGAATACAATGAAGAAGAAGATCAACTCTTCTTCAATGGATCTTAAAGTGGAGGCTAAAAGATAAATAAACCCTAGTTACAACTTCTCTTATATAGACATTACAAAGTAGAATACTTGCATGCAAAGACTTCCAAACTTGGTGAAATTCGTGGCTGCTGCTGTTGGTCTCTAAGAGGGATTAGACAATCAGTAAAACCTAATTCTCTTGGGCTTGAATTGTAGCTTGGGCCAAGACCTTCAATTTGATAGCTCATGGGTCCAAATCAGACTTCTGGATCTTCTTGTGGAGCCTTTTTAAGATTAAGACCCAAAATAAAAATTCAGGTCAACGAAAGTCAACAGAGGTGACCAAATTCAGCAAGGTCCAACAGTTGACCGAAAGTCAGCAGAAGTCAACTAAAGTCAATAGTTGACCAAAAGTCAACCAAAGTCAAAGTTAACCGAAAAGTCAAGCCAATAGAGTAGACCAAAGTTGATCGTGGGGTGCTCTTAGCAGATTTCGCGGGTGCAAATATCCATTCTTCTTCCCTTGTGCCAATAACACCTTTTTGCTTGCTATTCTTGATTTTTCGCGGGGTTTTACACAATATTCGCTTTTCGGCTCATGAAACCTACACAAAAGACAAGAAAGCACTAATCAATAGATAATACAATAATATAAGCTAAGTGGTAGACAAACAATGTGTTATTTGGGGGATACACTTTTGAGGTCCGATCACTATCCCATATGTGAGGTGGTTTGGTGACCTTTTACACAACCTTCTTTCTGTTGTTGAAGTGTTGTGGTTTTTTAGGGCTACTTCTTCGCATAAAAGGAGTCCAAGAGGAATGATGAGCCTGTACAAGAAAAGAAAAATGTGAGTTTCAATAATTATTACCATAAGAAGAAGAATATGGAACCATGGAATTTTTATCCCAACAGAAAGCTGAAGTATGACCTAACCGACCACAAGTAAAACACTTAAAATGTCTATGTTTAGGACTTGTCTTGTTCTTGGTCATCACATTCGGCTTAGATACAAAAGCCTTGGTAGGTGGAGGCGGAGTAGGAATACGAGGATTTGGTAACAAAGGAGGCAATGATGGCCTCACAAAAGAAATAGGAGGAGGAGGAGGAACACAACTGGAAGAAACTCCAACATAATCATATCCTAAACCCTAGTAGAAGCAAATAAATCCTTTTTCACATCTTCATGCTCAAACAACAAACTACGATACTTATCTTCTATCTCATGATTGGATATTTCCAAAGAAATAATTCTAGATTGGAAATCTAGCTTTTCTTGGGAAAACTCCTCAGATAAGGCATTCATATCACCTGCAAGTACAAATTTCTCTTTTACAAGAGACTTAACCATATCATTTAAAATCTGATTAGTCTTACGCAAGGATTGACATTGTTTAACAGATGACATATGTAATTCCCTTAACTCATCGGGACTTACCAAAATAGAATCATTGAATTCATGATCGACAATATCGGTTACCTGACAATCCACATTCTCATTCAAAGATGCTCCATAGGCAACACAATGTGTAGCATGGTCTTCCGCTACATCATCATCATCATCATCGCTTTCATCTTCCTCCCAAGTGGTAGATAACTTGATTTTTTGTTGTTCTATCCCTTGTCCACCAAATTTCTTGGGAAGCTTACACTTGTCAAAACCATGGTTAGTCAAACCATTATATTTCATAGTCTTAAAACTATGTTTAAGATAACGATAAATGATACTTAGATGTTGTTTAGTGTCAATAGACTTATCATGATTAATTTTTTCATCTTGCACATCCTCAAAAGATCCAGCTTTAAAATCAAAGGATTTATTTTTGAGGTTGCTCAAGTTGAACCTCAAGTTCATAAGTTCTCAATTTTCCTGCTAAGGTCTCTATGGACATGGTCTTTAAGTCATTGCTTTCTTGAATGTCATCTTTGCTAGAACGGAATCTAGATGGCAAAGACCGAAGAACTTTACGTACTATTTGAGTATCGGTGTACACTAAACCTAAAGATGCACTAGTGTTGATAACATCCTGCAAACGAATAAAGAATTCATCAAAAGATTCATTATTATCCATTTTCATAGTTTCAAATTGAGTAATAAGAAGTTCAAGCGTACTCTCTTTGACAGCAATGCCACCCTCATGAGTTCTTACCAACTTATCCCAAGCCTCTTTGGATGTTATACAACCATGAACTCTCCGAAATTCACTAGCATCCAAAGGCATAAATATAGCATTAAGCCCTCTTTGGTTGTTAGTAGAAGCAACTTTATCTTCCACACTCCATGTGTTACGTAGCTTTACAATTATAACAACCTCATCTGTACTACCTGTAGTAACTCTCGGTGGTGACCAACCATCTTCCACAGCGATCCACACATCCTCACTCATAGCCTGCAAATACGCAGCCATACGAACTTTCCAATAGGGAAAATTAGTTCCATCAAATTTAGGATGACAAATTAGTGTTCCAAATTTATCAGAATCCATTAAAATTGCACTAAGGATCTACGCGTGAGCCTTTACGCTCCTTAACAAGCGCCCTGCGACTGATACCAATTGAAAACCCAATATATGCAATATAACAATAATAAGGCAAACAATAAAGCGATAAACAAGTAAAGAACACACGATATTTTTAACGTGGTAAAACCCAATATGGGAAACGTCCACGGTTGTCCTCGCGACAACAAATAAATCCACTAGATGAAAAGAGCAGATCAAGGGATATAGTTCCCATTGCCAGTCTAGTTACCGGCCGGAATGTACAAACCTACCAACTACCTGCAATCACTGCGAGTTGACACTACTGGTTATCTCTAACACCTTGACTTCACCAGAGTACCTTGATGTACGCACAAGACACTCGGCTTCTTGATGAACACACAAGAAGACTCGAAGCCGATCTATGAAGCAAGCTTACACCAGAGTTCCTTGATGAACACACAAGGATACTCGATTTCTTGATGAACACACAAGAAGACTCGAACCTGATCTCAATATTCAATAAGGAAGAAGAAGATGAATGGGACAAAAACCTATGACAATATGGGATTCAATTTTCCACATGTAATGATGCAGTCCAATGGGAAGGTTGCAGCTGGTATGGTGGCTAAGAGGAAAACTGGGGAGATCATGGCCACAGGCTATAGGAGATTCAAAGCGCGGGGAGCGGCGGAAGCAGAGTTGGTGGCTACAGAAGTAGGTTTGCTACTAGCTAAGGAAAAAGATTTTGATGCTGTGAAAATCATGGGAGACTGCAAACAAGTGATTAACTCACTTAAACCTGGAGGAGATGCTGAAGATGCCTTTCACTGGCGCTGCCTTCCCATTTTTCACAATGTTAAAAGACTTTGTTTAAGTTTTTGTTGTTAGGGCTGTTAAACGAACTGAACAGCTCGAGCTCGGCTCGTTAAAATCTCGGCTCGAGCTCGTTCATATAGCTAAACGAGCCGAGCTTGAACATAAAGTAAAGCTCGTATAAAATTTGGGCTCGGCTCGTTTATAAACGAACCGAGCTCGAACATACCAAAGCTCGGCTCGTTTAGACAAAAACCTACTTTTATGTGTAATTTAATCGAGTAGCTCGAGCTCGGCTCGGGCTCGACTCGTTAAAAGCTCGGCTCGAGCTCGTTAGTATAGCTAAACGAGCCGAGCTTAAACATAAAATAAACCTCGTATGAAATTTGGGCTCGAGCTCGAGCTCGGCTCGTTTATAAACGAACCGAGCTTGAACATACAAAGCTTGCCTCGTTCGGCTCATTTAACACCCCTATTTCTTGTATTTTGTTTAATTGGATCCCTAGAACTAGTAATGGGGAGGCTCATGAATTAGCTAAGTGGGCATCTGACCACTTAGCCATGGGAACTTATTCCTCCTTTGTATTGCAGGCTGCTGAACCTATTTTGCGTATTTAATTATAAGGACGATTTCCAACAACAACAAAAAAAAAAATTCGTAAATACTTTTTTTTTTAGTTGGCAAGCGAGGTTGTGGGGACCCCTACCCCTTTTAAATTACGTGTAGAAACTTATATCAACAATCCGCTGTTGACGTGTTTCGAACCCAGGACCTCTCCACTTTGTGAGAGGGGTGCTACCATTGAGCCACAGGCTCATTCGCAATTTCGTAAATATTAAAAGGCGTCTTTCAGGGTGGGAAATTTGTCAAAGGGTGTTAATTCTGATTAAATCCACATTGATTAATCTGCTAGTTTATCAACTACCTTTGTTTACAATTTCAAAGATGGTGGCGAGAAGGATTGAAAGGATTGGGGTTCAAACCAAGAGAAGAAGAGACTCCATCTTGTGTTGTGGGAAAAGGTATGTACTCTGTAAATACATTACATAAAAAAGGACAAGTCGTGATGGAGATTGCAAAATAAAAGTAAATAGACACATGAATTTTACGTGGTTCGGCAATGGTGCCTACGTCCACGGGAGAGATAAGTGTATTTTATTGATAAGATGAGAGAAGCTAGAGAGCTTGTGAGGAGCTAGAGAGAGCTTGTCCTCTTTCACATGAAATAGATCCCTTTATATAGATAGGGAATTACATGTGTGATATTCATATTGATTTTGTAACGGAAAATAACGGACATATAATAATAAAAATATATTTGATATTGATCTTGTTATTGTTGGCATTAATATGCATTTCCATGTAAGCGCCACACGAGCTCATGAGTCACCGAGTTGGAGTATGACTTGTACTGCATGTCGGGTGGGCCAAGTTGGAAATGGGCTTGAGCTCGGGTGATGTAACTCGATTGAAGTCCGATGAAATAAGTGCAGAGTCGGTGTTTAGCATTCCGAGTTAGTGAGATTAGGATTTGAATGGAGATGAGTGAAGTGTGATTAGATACGAAGTCGGATGAAATAAGTGTAAAGTCGGTGTTTGGCATTCCGAGTAAGAGAACTCGGTAATGGGTATATACATAGCCCCCTCTTATTAAATTGACTGAAATTGGTCAGCTTGATAAGAAGTAGAAAATGGGTTTTGAGAATGATTGACTTTTTGAAAAAGGATGTGGAATTCGAGTTAAAAGTTTCATATGCATTTGAAATCTCAACCAAACCATAATTTCGTAAGCGTTTGCTTCTGTGAGCTGAGCGTTTGCTTTTGAATCGTTTCCAAATGTCGTGTCAGGATGACAATGTTGACATTGGATAGATGTATAATGCCATTGAGGTCTTAGTTGATTTGATTTGACATTTCTATGCACATGAAAAATCTAACCCTTGTACCAATTTCCTTTGAAAAACTTTTGATATCAAGTTTGAATGAGAGACACAAAGTCGGTATGAAAGTTAAGAAAAATAAATGGCTCATATGATAGGGATGAAAATCAATGTTCAAAGTCTTCATCCTCGAGCTTAACATTTCCTTGAACTTGGATAAACGGTTAGTATTTGGGAGATATAATTTAGCCCCCAGTTTTATATCAGATAATCATAATCATATGAATTAAAAGATATCATATACTAACATTGATATATGCAAATGATTAGATTCAACAAAATATTTACTAAAGAGAATTTGCATAGTCCAATTGATGATTTAGGAATATCAAGAGATGCAATAACGTGCTAATTAAATGTTATTAGAATGAGAATGATGATGATAGTAAAATTGTATAATGTAGCAATGAATGGCTTCGTATTTATCTTAAGATTTATTTGACAATGGTCAAATAGCCCAAGCTATTAATAAGACCATTTGTAACAGTAAATGAAATGAATGACTAGCTTGGTTATGACCGAAAGCAATTACCATATATCATAAAAATAAATTCTAAGTTTGATATTGAGCATAAATGAGGCCACATTCAAAACAATTAATATGAATGTGCCATAAAATATACAATTGAATGCAAATTTATAATTATAATAAAATTAATGTACCATAAATAATATTATGGTTTTCGTCAAACATTGACCACTTGAGATGATAGAGTAAAGTTACATGTTATTGTTCATGATAAACATGGTAATCTCATAAAAACAAAGTCAATAATGATGTGACCAGTAATTGATTTTCTCGTTGCTAGAATTTTATAGTCTTGAAATATCAACCAATTGTTAGTAGATAATATTATATATAACATATTTTGTGTTGCTAAATGGGAATAGAGTATGGAGCAAATCACATAATTAGGCTCCATTGTTGAAAACAACTTGCTACTAATGCTTGATCTATACAAACTAAGTAGCCATTAGAGATTAGTATGGTCAAATAAAGTTCTTAATGATAAAGAATTTAAACTTTAGCTAGAAAGAAAAAAAAAAAAATATTATATGCAACAAAACCTGTGTTCTCATTTAAAGTTCTAGAGATATTGAATGTTTGGTGATGAACACGAAACTTTTTTCATGCTTCAAGGTTGATGTACGATCACAAACAGTCGGCGCCAATGTAAATACGTTACATAAAAAAGGACAAGTCGTGATGGAGATTGCAAAATAAAAGTAAATAGACACATGAATTTTACGTGGTTCGGCAATGGTGCCTACGTCCACGGGAGAGATAAGTGTATTTTATTGATATGAGATGAGAGAAGCTAGAGAACTTGTGAGGAGCTAGAGAGAGTTTGTCCTCTTTCACATGAAATAGATCCCTTTATATAGATAGGGAATTACATGTGTGATATTCATATTGATTTTGTAACGAAAAATAACGGACATATAATAATGAAAATATATTTGATATTGATCTTGTAATTGTTGGCATTAATATGCATTGCCACGTAAGCGCCACACGAGCTCATGAGTTACCGAGTTGGAGTATGACTTGTACTGCATGTCGGGTGGGCCAAGTTGGAAATGGGCTTGAGCTCGGGTGATGTAACTTGATTGAAGTCGGATGAAATAAGTGCAGAGTCGGTGTTTAGTATACCGAGTTAGTGAGATTAGGATTTGAATGGAGATGAGTGAAGTGTGATTAGATACGAAGTCGGATGAAATAAGTTTAAAGTCGGTGTTTGGCATTCCGAGTAAGAGAACTCGGTAATGGGTATATACATACTCCAAAAACCAATAGAGGGTTACTAACATGAATCAAACATTGATGGGTGAATGGATTTGTAGGTACGACAACGAATGAAATTCTCTTTGGAAACAAGTGGTGAATGACAAATATGGAGCTGAGTTATGGGGTGGTGGCCACAAGAGGTTAATCGTACCCTCACAGAATTAATTAGCTTATGGAACAAAATCATGACTACAAAAAATTTCGTCTTGGAAGAAATTGAATGCGCTTTGGGTAATGGCAAAAGAATTCGTTTTTGGAGAGACGTGTGGCGACAAAGGTTTGTGTACAGTTTTTCCTAGATTCTTCAATTTATTGTTCCTGGATGGTACAGTCTCACATTTTTTTCAGAGATTTGAATGATATGGTGAAGGTCTGAGTGTGCGGGATTTCCACTTCAGAAAGAATGTTTTTGAGAGAGAACAACCTTTGGTTACTAATCTCACCGAGTTGATTCAGAATTACTCGATTTCATAGGATAATGATCATTGGGTTTGGAAGAAGAGCAATTTTGGTTCGTTCACTGTTCGATTGTTCTACAAAAGCAAAAGGCAAGAAGGGGTTCAGGGGCAACCTTTTCCTTATCAGTTGGTGTGGGGCATTAAGGTTCCAACGAGAGTGAAGATATTTTTTTGGTGCATGCAGTTCAGAGATAGCTTGCAGAGAGGCTCGATCTTTATGAATTATGAGCATACAAACAAAACGTCCACCAATTAACCACAAATATTATAGCCTAAAGTTCTTTTTCATAAGTAGAAAGACCCTACTTTTGAGGAGGAAGATAACTTTACACAAAAATGATAAATGTCCATTATCTTGCAAAAATCTGACACCAACTCGATTCAAACAAGCATCGGTCTCCATAGTGAATACCTTATCAAAATCTGGCAGCTGCATAACTGGGCTTGATTGAGAAACTACAAATAGTGCTAGTATAACAATTGTAAATTCAAACAAACAATCAAACAATACGCAGAAAGTAAATAACACACAGAGATTTTTAACGTGGTAAAACCCAAACAGGGAAACGTCCACGGTTGTCCTCGCGACAACAAAATAATCCACTAGATGAAAAGAGATGTACAAACCTATCAACTACCTGCACTCACTGCGAGTTGATACTCCTGGTTATCTCTAACACCTTGACTTCACCAGAGCACCTTGATGTACGCACAAGACACTCGACTTCTTGATGATCACACAAGAAGACTCGAAGCCGAATTCACAATAACTCTTGAAGATCACAAAGATATGAATTGAGAAAAGGGGGAAGAAAGGGAATTGAGTTCAATAGCCACAAACACTTTCAATATCAAAAACCTAACCAAAACACATGAACTAGAAGAAGAATGGACGGCCAAAGAACTAACTTGTTCTTTGGAAGAGAAACCCTATTTATACTTAGGGTTGGAAACCAAGGAAAATGGGCCGAAAAAGTGCAAACCGACTTTGGACGTTCGTACGTCGATATGACGTTCGAACGTCGCCACACAAAAATAAGCCTGCTGCCTACCATGACGTACGAACGCTCTAACTCGGTACGTACGTCTCCATACGAAACACGTCTGTTGCCTACTTGGACGTACGAACGTCCTAACTGCGTACGTACGTCCTGACCAAAAGATGTTTGCTGCTTCAGTGGACGTACGTACGTCCTAACTCGGTACGTACGTCCAGAACCCAATAACTTTTCCTGGACAGAACTAAGAAACACGAAGGACACGAGACGACCATGCGTACATCTTGATTTTCCTAACAATGAATTCAAGGCGAGATAACCAAGGACACTTTGTCACAAAATTGATGTCAAACCACTTCGTGCCGGTTTCAATCTCCCCCTTTGACATTGATTTTGTGACAAAAACCTATGACTCTAATAGCACTTATAAAACGTGCTTACAATCCCAAACCATGACATTTATAAAACATGCCTACAAAATCACTCAAAATAGAAACACATAACAAGTCACCAATTCTTGTTATCCAGCTTTAGGAAGATGCTTTAACCATCAGAGATCGAACGGAAGCAACTAGGAATTTCCGAAGCAATCAAGGATTCAACAGAAGTTCCTTCGAGCAACTCCCCCATACTTCATGAGCTCCAAAATATTTTTGACACTCGAACTCCCCCATAACAATATAACGTCTAAAATCATCAAAACGTTCACTCCCCCATACGTGTAGCATACCTGAAACATGACCCAAAAATAACCTAACAACAAGAAGACGATTGTTAGTAATTAGAGTCATAAATCTCCCCCTTTTTGTCACAACAAGTGAACAAAATAACCAACCAACAAAAGAAACGAGAAAATAACAACAATAAACAAATAACCAAGAAAAAGAAATTAATACCAAACAATGAAGACAAAAACAGATAAGAAGATAAACCTAACCCAACTGTTAAAAGTTCAGGAAATCAACTAATAACCAAACATAGGAATCCATAACAGAAAAGACAAAACGACAAAAACATAAGGCTTGAGTTAACGAATTCGAAAAACCCGTTCCCAATGACCTAGAAGAAGCTTGGAGAAGTAAGCTTCCGCACGAGCCGAAGGTCTATTCCACCGAGCAATCACATGATCATCATAATCCTCCAGCCATTCACTCTTACAAAACAACTCCTCAATTCTGCTGTCCAAGCCACAGTCGGTAAGTGGAGCAGCAAGTCCTGGAACCTTCGGATAACCAACCAACTCCAAGATGTGATTTTGAAGATGTCCCGGTAATCTCTCCCAATGATTGACACGAACCAAACAAGGATTAAGAAAAGGTCGATGAATATAGTCATACCCATGGGGAACGCGACATAAACGACAAACCTTAGCATTGTTTTTGTACTCCATCACCATGAACGACACATAACACACAGTCGGAACAAAAATTCCATGAAGTTCATATTCTGCCATAGAAAATTCTGAAGAACAAAGAGAGAACTAGCAAGAGGTAAGAAGACACAATAGGAGTGAGTGGAGCAGCAAGTCCTGGAACCTTCGGATAACCAACCAACTCCAAGATGTGATTTTGAAGATGTCCCGGTAATCTCTCCCAATGATTGACACGAACCAAACAAGGATTAAGAAAAGGTCGATGAATATAGTCATACCCATGGGGAACGCGACATAAACGACAAACCTTAGCATTGTTTTTGTACTCCATCACCATGAACGACACATAACACACAGTCGGAACAAAAATTCCATGAAGTTCATATTCTGCCATAGAAAATTCTGAAGAACAAAGAGAGAACTAGCAAGAGGTAAGAAGACACAATAGGAGTGAAGGAGGAGAAGACTCCCCTATTTATAGGAAAAACAGGGGTAAACCTATCATGGGCCCAATAAGAGAGGTCCATTACCAAAAAAATTTACTGCAAAACAAAGAAACCAACTTGAACTAATATGAAAATAGCAATATCCAAGAACATGCTCAATACCAAAAAAATAGAAACAAACCGATATAGCAAAAGAGCAAAGTTAAGTACAAAAATGTGAAGAGGAAGCCAGAAAACCAACTACTCGGACTCCGAGGCACCATCACTGTGTTCACCATCCCCCTCGTCCTCACTCTCTGAGTCATCATCATCACTCTCACCTGGAACTGGAGGCACCTCTTCCGGAAACGGAGGCAAGTCTGTGGGAGTGAAGTCCAGCTGTAGATGACGCATCTGAGCAACGTTCATCGCATGAATATCACTGATCATGACATCATGACGAGAGAGAATGACCCCAAAACGATCTAACCGAGCATCCATATGATCCTGATGACGTCGGAGAGAGGAAACCCGAGCATCAATTGCTGCAACAGCCCAATTACCCCTAGCAGCCCAATAAAAAGTCATTGAGGCATTTCAACAAACACTTGGTGTGCAGAAACGTGATACATGCCAGGGACAACAATTTAGAATGTCAAAACGCCCAAACACACAACCAATTACACCCAACAGTAGAGTAGAAGTGACAAGAAACAGAGAGAGCCAAGTTTGCCACCAATTTCAAGGAGATGAAGAGAAACACTAACCAACACAATCAATATAAACCAAATCAAACAATTCCAAAAAAAATTTAAACTAACCATGCAATTCAACAAAACTAAGAGAATAATCATGCAATACAAAGAGAGGAAGGAAAGAGAGAAAGAGAAGAATGTGGGAAGGAGTCGAGTTACTTACTTGATAAAGAACAGAGAGTACACCAAAAAAAAAACAAACTGCTTGAGAGAAGCAATAAACAACCACCAAAGAAGAAGAAGAAGAGAAAGACCAAATAAAAGACGTTGAGGGAAGGTGGAGACTTCCTAATGTTCGTGCAAGAGAGAAGAAAGGGGCACGATTGATGTAACAGTAAGCCTTTGGTTCAAAAAATTTGAATTTAAACACAAATGGGTCGGACTGTATGACAAACGTTCGTACGTTCTGAACACGTTCGAACGTCGGGACACAAAAACTAACAATCTGACTAAGATCACATTCGTACGTCCTAGAAGCGTTCGTACGTTTAAAAAAGATCTGCCCACCTAAACGTACGAACGTCATGAAAGCGTTCGTACGAACCCCTTTTTTTTTTTTTTTTTTTTTTTTAAAATATATATAAATATATAAAAAAAAACGAAGAACCACCCAACAGTCAGATAAGAAACCAAAGAACTACCAAGAACAAATATTGAGAGACATCACAAGAAAACACTTCTACTTATCATAAGGATTCCAATTACAGCTGAATACAGTATAAACAACCCTCAACCTCAAGACAATGCAAAATTGAAGAACGACATCATACACCATGACATGGTACTTACTAGAATGATGCAATCATGCAGAAGAACTTGATAGACCAATACCAACCTCCGGAAACAAACTAAAAAAAAATGATCATTGAATACCTTGAAAGTCTTTTGCAAGTAGACTAAGGAGAAGGTGAAACCGAGCACAACAAAACCAAGGAAACACAGAAAAATTGGTATTCTTCTTGTCTTCCAACTAGACAAGTGTGACAGACACTTAACATTCCTTTTTTTTTTTTTTTTTTTTTTTTTTTTAAAAAAAAAAAAAATGCCATTCCCGTGTGGGAGTATAAAGTATCTCCATCTTTTACCAGAACACGAGGGTAGGGTGTAGCCTACATCTTTTCGGCAAAACACACTCAAGAAGTGCAATACCATGATAACGTGCAACACAAGAACTAACATCTCCTGAGTGCATCCGTCAGAGCATGACCCTCACAGCCCCAACGAGTTCTTAGCCAAATGAGTATGCTCTCAAGACATTCAAATGGCTGGGGATTTTGTGAGTAATTGACCACTTACAAGAGGTGAGTAAATAAAGAAAAAACAACGATCATGAAAAGCAACCATAGAAAACTGGAGTTATACATGTATTGAAAAAGACAAGCCAACCACATGTAAATGCATCATGCAAGAAACTACCAATACGAAGAGAGTATAATGTAACCCTACAACTATGCATGACACAAAGACAGTTGAGGACGCCAAACTAGAAACATCTGTAAAATGGAATCCACACAATAGAGAATGTAGTATGTCCTCAATACCAACAACAATAATAAATGACCAAACCTAAACATCCTAAACACAGACAGTTCCAATGAACACATTAGGTATATGAATGCGGAAGAGGTGTAGTGACAATGAAGCAGTTATCAGATGAGCGACTACCAGTTAACACCAAGATATGATTGGAATCAAAAACATCACACCTATTATCCTCAAACACAACCTTAAATTTAGCATCACATAACTGACTAATACTCAATAGATTGGACTTAAGACCCTTAACAAAAAGAAGCTCATGACTATTGAGCGATTCAACCTCAGAAAAGTTACCTTTACCTTCAACCGGAAGCATTTTACCATTACCAAACCTAACCTTACCTCCATAACCAAGAGTCAGGTTATCAATCAGAGTCTTATCACCTGTCATATGACGCGAACAACCGCTGTCAAGATACCATGATAAAGGCATTGGTTCAACCAACCGAGCCATGTGAGATACTATTTTCCTGGATGCATCCATACTCCTATCCCAAAAATGTGGTGGTGGAGTAGGCATGGGTGTTGTTTGAGGACGATTTCCATAAGGAGAAGTTCTGGGTAAACCCCACGGAGCATAGCCATTCCACATGTATGGAGCCTGCATGGAGAAAGTAGAAGACTTGTTCCAATATGAATTACCTGCAAAAGAAGGATGATGAGCAGGATACAAATTATTCCAACAAAAAGCAGAAGTGTGACCCATGCGACCACATGTTAGACATTTAAAGCCTTTGTGTCTAGAATTCTTTTTCCGAACATGCTTTACATGAGTAACCTTGGGTGGTGATACCACACTAGACACCTGCACAGGAGCAGGAAGAGCGACACTTGTTGGTCGCACAAAGGTAGTGCGGGAAGTGCTAGCAGTAGCAAGAGGAACAGATGTGTCATAACCTAAACCAGATTTATCTGAATGGGATTTACCGATTCCCAACAGAGAGTTTAGATTAGCACTTGCTTTACCAAACCCAACCAATTGTTTGTTAGCAGCAAACAACTCAGCCTTTACTTTCTCATGCTCCAGTACAAGGGATCGATACCGTGTTTCCAGATCATTATTCAGTTTTTCCAGAGTGACAATACGCACTTGGAAATCCTCCTTTTCCTTCACAAATTCTTCCTCCAACATGTTGGAATCACCTGTAAGATTGCATATATCCTGTCCAAGACTATCTACCTGATCCTGCAAGACGGTGTTAGTTTTTTCAAGCAACTTTACTTGTTGCATGGAAAACTTATATATATCACATAATTCACTAGTAATAGCATGAACACCAAAATCAGAAACATTAATATCAGCAGAAGAGGATACAATACCTCCTGGATGTTCATCCAGGGATGCACTGAAGACCACATAATTGGAGACAACATTTGAGAGATTCCCATCATCATCTTCATCTGAATCATCCCATGTTACTGTGAGGTTCGCTTTGGAATTATCACCAGGTTTGCGATCCACCTTCTTGTCATATTCATTTGCAAAGTGTCCATAATCACAACACTTGTAACATTGGACATCTTTACGATCAACTCGAGCTCTTCTCCCATCCACAGAGAACCGCTCAAAACCACGACTTCTAGGAGCATTTGAGGAATCAGGAAATCGCTTTCGAGGATCTCGATTCTGTTGATATTTCAGAATCTTCTGAAAGCTACGTGACAGAAACGCATAGTTATCATCCACATCATGTTCTTCATCATCAGAAGGTCCTGTGGAAGGTTCTTTAGACGATGTAGCTTTGAATGCTACAGATTTGTTCTTCAAAGGTTCTTCCAAAGCCTGTTCCATCTCACATGTCCTTAGTTTCCCAGCAAGTGTCTCGATGGACATGTTCTTAATCACATTACTCTCAGTGATGGCATCCTTACGTGAACGAAACCGAGGAGGCAAAGCACGCAATATCTTACGTACCACTTGTGTGTCAGTATATGCATGACCAATAGCCGCACTGCAGTTGATGATGTCTTGGAGACGAATAAAGAAATCATCAAAGGTCTCAGAATTATCCATCCGTAGATTCTCAAACTGAGATGTTAACAGTTCCAGCTTACTTTCTTTGACTGTTTCGTCACCTTCATGTGTACAGATAAACCTGTACCATGCATCTTTAGCCTCTTCACAGCCTTGCACCCGACGAAACTCACTAGCATTTAATGCCATGAAAATAGCATTGAGTGCCTTGTTGTTATAATTTGCCAACAACTTCTGTTCAGGCGTCCACTTTTCACGTGGCGTCAGTGATGTAACAGCAGTATCATCAGTACCTGTAGTAGTCAGAGGTTCTTTCCACCCTGTGACAACAGAAAGCCAGACTTCTTCTCCTAATGCTTGGAGATAAGCTCGCATACGTACTTTCCAATGACCAAAGTCCTTTCCACTGAATTGTGGAGGAAGACTTGAAGTAGCAGACTTGTGAGATTCCATAAAGCACTATTGATCGTTAGCGTGAGCCTTTACGCTCCTTAACCAGCCCCCAGCGACTGATACCAATTGAGAAACTACAAATAGTGCTAGTATAACAATTGTAAATTCAAACAAACAATCAAACAATACGCAGAAAGTAAATAACACACAGAGATTTTTAACGTGGTAAAACCCAAACGGGGAAACGTCCACGGTTGTCCTCGCGACAACAAAATAATCCACTAGATGAAAAGAGATGTACAAACCTATCAACTACCTGCACTCATTGCGAGTTGATACTCCTGGTTATCTCTAACACCTTGACTTCACCAGAGCACCTTGATGTACGCACAAGACACTCGACTTCTTGATGATCACACAAGAAGACTCGACCGAATTCACAATAACTCTTGAAGATCACAAAGATATGAATTGAGAAAAGGGGGAAGAAAGGGAATTGAGTTCAATAGCCACAAACACTTTCAATATCAAAAACCTAACCAAAACACATGAACTAGAAGAAGAATGGACGGCCAAAGAACTAACTTGTTCTTTGGAAGAGAAACCCTATTTATACTTAGGGTTGGAAACCAAGGAAAATGGGCCGAAAAAGTGCAAACCGACTTTGGACGTTCGTACGTCGATATGACGTTCGAACGTCGCCACACAAAAATAAGCCTGCTGCCTACCATGACGTACGAACGCTCTAACTCGGTACGTACGTCTCCATACGAAACACGTCTGCTGCCTACTTGGACGTACGAACGTCCTAACTGCGTACGTACGTCCTGACCAAAAGATGTTTGCTGCTTCAGTGGACGTACGTACGTCCTAACTCGGTACGTACGTCCAGAACCCAATAACTTTTCCTGGACAGAACTAAGAAACACGAAGGACACGAGACGACCATGCGTACATCTTGATTTTCCTAACAATGAATTCAAGGCGAGATAACCAAGGACACTTTGTCACAAAATTGATGTCAAACCACTTCGTGCCGGTTTCATTGATATCATTGCTAATTGAAGTTGCTCAAAGGCTTAAGTTGTTGAATCAATCGAATGGAATTTTATCTTTCTTCAACAGATCCGTCTACGACTTGGGTATCATTCCATAATGTTTAATAAAACGCCAATAATAACATGTTAAGCCCAAAAATCCCAGTAATGCCTTCAAAGATTATTATTGTGGCCAAGTTTTCATTCCTTCAATTTTAAGAGGATCAACTGATACACCCTGTTGACATATAATATGACCAAGGTATTCCAGTTCTGCTACGACAAATAAACACTAAGGTGGTGTTTGATAACGCCCTTTTCCTGCGGCAAATCACTATTTTCCCGCATTTTTGTGTTTGCCCACGTTTGATAACGCAACTGGATGATTCGGCAACGTTTGCCGCTAAGCCCTCACGTGATCCTATTTGCCCGCTTATATGCGGGAAAGTTTTACTTGGGTACCCCCCAAGCAAAATTTGCTTTGCCACTCCAACCACGTTTTTTTGCCGGGTATAATAGGTAAAAAAACACAGCAAAACCTAATCTCATAACCAAAAAAGCTCAGAACTTCAATGGCGGCAGATCTGGTGGCGAAACTCGTGTGGTGAAGGCTGTTTGAAGGTATGCATCATGGACTCTCACTACAAATCGAACTTTTTGTTTAAAAGTACAGATCTGTTCGATTTAAGTTTGATTAAAGTTTGATTAAAGTACAGATCTGTTCGATCTGTTCGAACTTTTAAAAGTTTGATTAAAGTTTAAAAGTTCGATTAAAGTTTAAAAGTTCGATTAAAGTACAGATCTGTTTGATTAAAGTTTTAGATCTGTTTGATTAAAGTTTGATTAAAGTTTGATTAAAGTATAGATCTGTTCGAACTTTTTTGTTTAAAAGTTTGATTAAAGTTTAAAAGTTCGATTAAAGTTTAAAAGTTTGATTAAAGTACAGATCTGTTCGATCTGTTCGAACTTTTTGTTTAAAAGTTTGATTTAACAGTACAGATCTGTTCGATTTAAAAGTTTGATTTAAAAGTTTGATTTAAAAGTTTTAAATCAAAAACTTTGATTTAAAAAAGTTTAAACTACAGATCTGTTTCAAAAAAGTTTAAACTACAGATCTGTTCGGTTAAAAGTTTGAAACTTTTAAAAGTTTTTTGAAACTTTTTTGAAACTTTTTTAAAACTTTTTTGAAAGTTTTTTGAAAAAGTTTTTTGAAAGTTTTGTTTAAAAGTTTTTTGAAACAGATCTGAAACAAATCGATTTGTTTAAAAGTTTTTTGAAACTTTTTTGAAACTTTTTTGAAACAAATCGAACAAATTGAAACAGATCTGAACAAATTGAACAAATTGAAACAGATCTAAAACTTTTTTGGTATTGAATATATATTTCGCATATTTGAACCGACATTTTTTCTGGTATTGTAACACCCAAGAGTTGGTGTTAGTCCCACATTGCCAAGGAAGTGGTTGTATTGGTAGTATATAGAGCTTAACCATACTCTAACTAATGTCAAGGCCTTTTGGGGTAAACCACATGGGTGGGCCCTGATCCAAAACCCTCTACTGCTGGATATCCGCAGTGACTAAAGGGGGACAATATTGACATTAGCGAGCGGTATGGTGCTCAACGCACCGGGATGAGCGATAACGAAATCCCGGGGCGTTACAGTTGGTATCAGAGCCGACGACGGGTCGCCTGTTGCAGGTGGGAAGTACGCTGGAAGGGCCAGAGGAGCGCCAGGTACTTGTCTCACTTAGGGGTGTTATGTGAGCTGAGCAGCTCGAGCTCGGCTCGTGTTCGGCTCGAAAAAAGCTCGGCTCGGGCTCGCTCATCTTGTAAAACGAGCCGAGTTTGAGCAGATTTTAGGCTCGTCTCAAGCTCGAGCCGAGCCCGAGCTTTATTCGAGCCGAGCCGAGTAGCTCGAGTTTATATCGTTATTCCTATCCTACCCCCACTAATATCTGTTATTCCTATCCTACCCCCACTATATATAACATATTAACATAAGTTTCTACTGGAAACCTAGCCGTCTGCCCGTCTCCTCTTCTTCTCCCAAACCCATAATCAGCAACTTCTGATTGTGTCTCCTTGAACTGTCTTCCCATCCCTTTCTTCTTCTTCGGCATTCTAGAAGATTCCCCTCCTCCACCAGCATGCTTCTTCAGTTAAGAAATTTAGGGTTTCCATCTTCAACTTTCAATTCACTATCAAAACCTTCCACTTCAGTAGTACCTTCTAAGCTACTACCTCGATTATTGGAATCCGTGGTTCCATTAAAACAACAAATTGTTCTTAAACGAGAAGAACCAAATGGAGAACTCAAACTCGAATTTTTATTTAAAGTTGGAATCTTGAGTAAACCATTTGAAACCCACTTTCTTTTTGGGTTTTTTCTTCCATTAGAATCAAAAAGAAAAAACTTTATGGATGAATTTGAAGTGAGAAAAGATGAATTTGCAGATAAAGCAGAGAATTGCATTGAGATAGATTTTGAAAATAATTGCAAAATTAGGGTTTATAATGTTTAAGAGAAGGAAGAAATTTCCCCAAATATTTACAGAAGATTTTCTTACTAAACGAGCTTGGAGGGCTCGAGCTCGGCTCGAGCTAAACGAGCCTAACGAGCTCGAGCTCGAGCTTGATAAATAGCTCGCGAGCCGAGCTTGAACATAAAACCAGGCTCGATTCAGAAATTGGGCTCGGCTCGGGCTCGGCTCGTATTAAAAACGAGCCGAGTATGAGCATTCAAAGCTCGGCTCGCTCGGCTCGAATAACACCCCTAGTCTCACTTGGCAGGGAACGTCGGAGATTTTGGGACTGTACTGAGTGTACTGCAGAGCCGAGGACGGCTCTATTTCTAAGGTGGTGAGATTGTAACACCCAAGAGTTGGTGTTAGTCCCACATTGCCAAGGAAGTGGTTGTATTGGTAGTATATAGAGCTTAACCATACTCTAACTAATGTCAAGGCCTTTTGGGGTAAACCACATGGGTGGGCCCTGATCCAAAACCCTCTACTGCTAGATATCCGCAGTGACTAAAGGGGGACAATATTGACATTAGCGAGCGGTATGGTGCTCGACGCACCAGGATGAGCGAGGACGAAATCCCGGGGAGTTACAGTTAGTATCAGAGCCGACGACGGGTCGCCTGTTGCAGGTGGGAAGTACGCTGGAAGGGCCAGAGGAGCGCCAGGTACTTGTCTCACTTGGCAGGGAACGTCGGAGATTTTGGGACTGTACTGAGTGTACTGCAGAGCCGAGGACGGCTCTATTTCTAAGGTGGTGAGATTGTAACACCCAAGAGTTGGTGTTAGTCCCACATTGCCAAGGAAGTGGTTGTATTGGTAGTATATAGAGCTTAACCATACTCTAACTAATGTCAAGGCCTTTTGGGGTAAACCACATGGGTGGGCCCTGATCCAAAACCCTCTACTGCTGGATATCTGCAGTGACTAAAGGGGGACAATATTGACATTAGCGAGCGGTATGGTGCTCGACGCACCGGGATGAGCGAGGACGAAATCCCGGGGCGTTACAGGTATTGTTGTTACTGATTGGTTGGTTGATAAGCTGTTGCTGCTGCTACTGCTAGTGTTTCAATAGTAGAGCTGAATTGAATATATATTTCGCATATTTCAACCGACATTTTTTTGATCTGAATTGAATATATATTTTGCATATTTGAACCGCATATTTCGCATATTTGAACCGACATATTTCGATCGATCTAGGCAAAAATATTGGTGACTTTGATCGATAATATATAAGCCAAATTATGAAGCTCATTGTTAGCTCAAAATGACGATATATAAACAAAAAGGCTTGGCAAAGTTGAACCTAGTGATTGCATTTCTCCGACTTTAGTGTTTCAACAATCTTAAGACATATTGTTGTACTTTGTGACTTCAGGCAACCCCAGTTTACATCACTGTAGTAGTTCTTTGTCGAGAAATGGATAATATTCCTAAACAAGAACGGTCAATGAAGCAACTCATTTGGAGTACTGCAACCCGTTTGTACAGGGAATCAATTGTCAAGCTATTATTGATAGCCTCTGACAGTGGCAGTAATGAGGGTCTGTGCACTTACGTGTAAATCGACCTCTATTGCTTAAAACCTTGTTAGTAATATTATTTATTAATCGATGTACTTTGTGACTTCAGGCAACCCCAGTTTACATCACTGTAGTAGTTCTTTGTCGAGAAATGGATAATATTCCTAAACAAGAACGGTCAATGAAGCAACTCCTTTGGAGTACTGCAACCCGTTTGTACGGGGAATCAATTGTCAAGCTATTATTGATAGCCTCTGACAGTGGCAGTAATGAGGGTCTGTGCACTTACGTGTAAATCGACATCTATTGCTTAAAACCTTGTTAGTAATATTATTTATTAATCAATGTACTTTGTGATACCAAGCAAAATAATATTATTAATATTATTAACTTTGTATTCAAGGCTTAAAACCTTGTTAGTAATATTATTAAACCTCTATTGCTTAACTTTGTATTCAAGGCTACGGTTAATTTGTTGTCATATGTATCATTCATCATTGATCCATAGATCCTGCAATAAGGGTATAGTATCTCAGCTCTAATTACATGATGTTCCAAAATCCTTGTATACCAAGCAAAATAATTATGGCCAATCATAAACTAGTCATTTGCATGTGTAGATACATTTGAATTTGATGAAGTTATAGGGTAGCTAGGGCACATTGATGCATATTTCATCATAAGTAACACATTTATTTAGTTTTATTTATAAATGCTACACATTTATGTATTTCAACAACTATGTACAAAAAAATCTCTGTCTACTTCATTTTTACAATGTAATGCCTATATTCTATGTTGATAATATCTGATGAATGTTTATGTGTGGTTTTGTCACACTGAATTTTCTTTTGTAGACCAGTATCTTTTGCAGACCAGTATCGTTTAAACATCAGCTCAAGAAGGTATGATTTGATTTGAGGTTTTTCGTTTTTTTTTTTTGTAAAAATTGTATGCAGTAGTGATGTATGATATTATTTGGCAGCTTCGCTCTCTCTTGTCCTTCGATTTCTCCCTTTCGCTCGTGTTTGTCTTTCTCTACTCATTTGCTTTTCAAGGTTGGTTATTTCTTTTACCATGTATTCGTTTCTATTATAACGCATGTTTAGTTGGGATTAGAAAGCATGTTTTTGTCGGCATTAGGTATCTATATATGCAGTAGGTATCTACCATGTATCAGTTGGGATTCCAATGGCATGTTTGAATAATTAATAAGTGATGTTTATGAATAGAGGTTTTGTTTTTATTATATGTTCATGTTTTCAAGTTTCAATATAGATTGTTTTTGTCATCTATAGATTGTCATTTGTTTACATACAAATAATAGTAAATACTAGTATCCTGATTAGTTTGTACACACAGCGTAAGATTTTATGTTAATTCCTACACACATACAGATTAATGATTGTATTAGTTGTTTCTATAATTAAACACATAGTACAGACTAGTAACTTGATTAGTTGTGAGAACTATATATTATACGAAATAAGTTGATGTAATGGTAACTCATAATGTTAACAAAATCTGTAGTTAAATAAAAATTGAAATCTGAAAATAAATTGAAAGCTGAAAATAAATTGAAAGCTGATATATATAAACTTATTATGTTGAAAACATCTAATTACCACTTTTCAGAGAATGGGTAAATATTCCTATTATGTTGTGCGTCGTGGGTTCTGTCCGGGTATCTACAGAACTTGGGAGGAGTGCAAGTCACAGACGGACGACTTTAGCAACGCTGACTGGCGTGGTGCTTATACCATTGCTGAAACAAGGCATATGCTTCAGCAACATCTTACAAATGGTTTCTGTCAATCTTCTCGCCTTATGTGTGATCCCAATCATCTTATGTCCCAGTCTTACATTCCTGCGCCAGAACCGTCTGAACATTCTGGTCAATCTTACCAATCCGCCGCTCAATCTCAAGCACCTCTATCTCCACTAGTCAGTTATCGACCCTTAAACAATGTTGTTGTGGTGGACGACTTTTGGTGGTTGGTCAAGAAGTTGGTGTTGGTTATGTTGGTTGTTGTTATTGCATTGTTAATTAAATTGTTATTTGTCTTGTGAGATTTATGTAAAAAGTGAAATTGATGATGTAAATTATTAACCAGTTTTTATAATAATTTTTTATTTAAAAAGCACTCTTACGCATTCATACACCACTAAAAATTAAAATTATTAACCAATTAAACTTACCACATGTTCTGTAGAATGCCTACCGAGGATGAACGTATCGTTGCAGCTACTATTGTAATTGTAGTTGTCGATTGGTTAATGCACTATATTGGAACGAGACGTGAACGTGTTCCTAGAGGTCCTAGGGCTCCCTATACCTATAATAGAGATTCGTCGCGTGGGCGAACCTTAGCCCGGTTCTACACCAATAACGACAACGATTGCCATGACCAATTGAGGATGAGGCGTTTTGCATTCCATCGGTTATGTGCTGGGTTGAAGACTATGGGTTTAACCGACTCTCGGTACGTGTCAGTTGAAGAACAAGTTGCAATGTTCTTGCTCATAGTCGGCCACGACAATCGGTGTAGAAGAACGCGTCACGAGTTTAGGCGTTCTGGACAAACCGTGAGCCATTACTTCCACTTGGTTTTGAATGCTTGTCTACAATTGTATAGGCAAGTGGTTGTCAACGCCACGACTGAGAACTCACCCCTCAATGACGATCCTGGGGATGTATTTTGGCATCAGTATTTCAAGGTACGAAAAATTCTTTCGTATTTGATCATCTTCTTATAGGTACGAAAAACTCTTTCGTATTTTTCTGACCAAGTAAATTGTTAATTAGGACGTTATAGGCGCAATCAATGGTACCCACTTCCCCACCTTAGTGCCCCTTGATGATCAACCGAGGTATCGTAATCGGAAAGGAGTGATATCCCAGAATGTTCTAATTAGATGTACGTTCGACATGAGATTCACTTACGTTCTAGCTGGGTGGGAAGGGTCGGCGCATGATGGGCGATTGTTGAGATGTGCGGTTACTCATCAAGGTAGGAGATTAACCTTGCCCCCTGGTAAGTATTACCTTGCGGATGCTGGCTTTGCATTAAGTCCCGGCTTCCTCACATCTTATCGTGGGGTTCGATACCATCTCAAAGAACAAGGACATCGGGCTGTTGAAACTGATGAAGAACTGTACAACTGTCGGCATTCCAGGCTACGTAATGTTGTGGAGAGGATCATAGGAGTGTTGAAGAAACGCTTCGCTTATTTGAGGAAAACACCATTCCATGATGTGAAGACACACACAAACATAATATTGGCTTGTTGTGCAATTCACAACTTCCTCAAAGATATCGATCCAGCTGATGTAGTGGAACCTGATATAGAGGAACCAGAAGAACCCGTTCCCCCCGAGGCAGATAATGCGCAAGGCGGTAGAATACTCATATCCGCATCACGGTCTTGGAGTAAGTGGCGTGATGACTTGAAGAAGGAAATGTGGACTAATTATCAGAATTACAATGAGCTGGAATAGCGTTGAGGTTTCGTTGATTTTATTAGGGTTGTGAGTGTGGTAGTGTTGTGCTTGAGTATTTGATGAGTTGTTTGAAATAATTTGTTTGGGTTGTTTGAAATAAGTTTGAATAATGGAAGAGGTAATTTGCCAATAATTGTAATAAGTTGGAATAATTTGTGGTTTGGACTATTTGATAGTGTTATGAGCGAGATTATGTTTGGATGTTCCATTTGGACTATTTGATAAGTTGTTTGGAATAATACGCTTGTGTATGGTTCATATCTGTGTATAACTGTGAGTGTGGGATGATTAGGTACAACTATGTCGAACGGACAGTTCAAGAAGCCTAGAAAGACCAGGAAGGGCAATGGTAACGATTCAGCGGACCCTTACTTCCCAACTGACAAGCCAGTTAAGTGCCACATAAGGTGGACCCACAACATGGAAGAGGTGATGTTGAACACTTTGTATGAAGAAGTGTTGAGAAACGGTAAGAGAGCTGACAATGGCTTAAGAACCGAATCATTGAAAGCAGCTGCAGATGGTGTCAATTCAGCCCTCCCTATGAATGTTAGTTCTGAACATGTACGGACTCGCCTGAAGACACTTAGGAAGGACTACAAGATTGTAAAGGAACTTCTGGATTTGTCTGGTTTCGGATTTACTTTTGACACCGAAAACAAGACTGTTATTGCTGCAGATGAGGATGTTTGGGAACGGTACTTTCTGGTAAGGCACATTTGTTGATGAGTTTGGTAATTGTTGGGTCGTAAACTTGACAAAATGATTAACATAAGTGTGCTTTGTAGGCTCATCCTGAATCACGTAATGTTCGTGGGAAGCATTTTCCATACTTTGAACAATTGAGCCTCATCATCGGCAACGAAACTGCAACTGGTGAAGGAGCATGCGCAGGTGATGAAGTTGATGATGAACAAGTTGAGGGGTCACCTGCAGGCAGTGGTAAGATACAACCCTTTTGTGTTTATTAAAATCGTTGTGTGAAATAATCTGGGGCTGATTCGTAGATTGTGAATGTATACAATCGCAGATGGATTGGGGGCTGATTCCTACTCTTACATGGATGATGGTGCTGGTGTTGGAACGTTCGACACAAGTGCAACAACTGCAGCAAATAATGAGAGCTCAAGCAACTGCAGTGATTCTGCCCCTCGCATGCACCCAATTCCACCCCCAGTGCAACCTGTTCAGTCCAAGCGCAAGAAGTCGCGTTTCGGACCACAAGAACAACCAAGCAACTCTGAGTATGCACAGGGCATCATGGATGCTGTTAGGACCTTGGCAATGGAATTTGCTGGTCCGAACATCGATGAATTGTGTGATGCACTCAAGGTTTTAAGCAAGGGGGACAGAGTCCTGTATCTGAAGGGTCTCGACTTTCTAGGTGTTGAGGACAAGCAAGCGAAGATATTTCTTGGGATGGACGCTGATCTGAGGGCTGATTGGTTGGTTGATAAGCTTAACTATGTTAAGCCTTTCAATGGGGATGAGTGGGCTGGGGAGTAGTTGTTTTCATCTGTCTTGATGTGTGTCTTGATGTGTGATGTAAACTGATATGACTTTTTTTCTAAACTTTGTCTAAACTAGTTAACTTTGTCTAAACTTTGTATAAACTTTGTAACAGATATGACTTTTTTTCTTATCTATCTATGGTTTTAACTTTTGTTTATCTGAATGGCTTGAATGGTTTAGTCCTGAAATTTTCTGTCACACTTATTACTTATATAATATATATATATATATATGTTGTAGTTGTATGTGTGTGATGTAAACTGTCTGCGATGGATTGTTTCAGTCAGTGGGAATGGTTTAGTCCTGAAATATTCTTGTCACATTTTATTACTTTGTGTTGTCGAGTTGTGTCGGGTTCCGAAAATATATATATGTTGTAGTTGTATGTGTCTAATGTAAACTGACTGCGATGAATTATTTCAGTCAGTGGGAATGGTGCGAATTATTCACACCCCAAAAAATCCCCGTCTAGGACGGCGTTTGTTCGCATGGACTCCAGATACGGACCACACGATGTGCACTGCTATGCTGGCAGACGAGACACCAGGTCCACTTATGGTCCGTCTTAGGTCGGGAATGGTAAAGGCTTCTGATGTTTTAAATCAACACACTATGCTGGATTTGTGTGCTGAAAACATCTGGGCTCGTTTGCGTTATTTGAAACGTTTGGCGAACCTTATCAATGAGTTGTCTGAAGAGCATCCAGGATTTCATTGGGACAATGAAAGAAGTACGTTGATTGCAACGGACGATGACTGGATTGCCCTTGAGGAAGAGATACCTGAGTATTACACACATATTAGAAACATGTATGTTCCAGCGTACCCGGTGTACTTGGAACTATCAGCAAAGTATCGATTGTAGGCAAAGAGTGTTTGCGTGAGGTTTAAAAAGTGTTTTATAAAAAACTTGATGTCGGTGGTAACTGTCTTCATTTGACATCTATGAGTAGGTGGTAATTGTTTTATGAAAAACATGTACTGTATAATGTTTTGGTAATATTATAATTTTTATCATATTTTGTAAAGTCAATGCATCATTGTATTAGAACGTTATCTGACATTGTGTTAGGATTAGAATCAAACTTAGATAATGGTGTGGTGGACTCCTAAGGAAGACGTGAACTTGTGTTTCGCGTGGGTATCGATACACACTTGTCCTCCGGTTAATCATGCCGGTACAAGTTATTGGACAGATATTTCGGCTCGATTCCACGAGATGGAGGGAGTTGTTGAAAGAAAGGAACTAGGCCACTTAGCTAGTCGATTTCAAGACATTTGGGAGTGCACAGAACTATTGGTTAGTTTAATAGACTTCATCCGCCTAAAACGAACTATTATCACTAACGAAGATGAAAGGATCCGAGAAGCGTGCAATTTATACAAAATTAACCAATACGGGCGGTTTGAATTCCTCCATTGTTTGCAAATAATCGAACCATTCATGCATTGTGACAACCTTGGGTGCGATGGTTTGATGAAAATGCACAAGGGAATGGGAAACAATGACAAGCAATGGGTATGCTTTGCAAAATGCGCTAATCAAGCATGCCTTGGAATTATATTCTTGTATCCATTTCATCTATCGCCACCATCTGGAGGAGACCTTGAGATGATTTGTGGAAAATGTCTTCAAAACCCTTGTCATGGTGATTGCGCAAACTATTGGAAGCACATTTCTTTACCACCACCTGATGATGGTGTTTGTTTGCACTGCTTAGGCAACCCATGTAAGTGGGATTGTGCCAATTATTGTGATTGTTGTAGTCGTGACTAGACATTTTATGTTATATGTACGACACATTTTCATTTATTATGTTATATGTAACACACATTTTAAAATAGTATTGTAACTTTCGTTTTGATATAAATTCAGTAATGGTCGTGAAGTGCTTTGTATTCCTTATCATGTAATGGTCGTAAAGTGCTTTGTATTAATTATCTTGTGTATGGAACATATTGAATAACTTACGCCGTTGCGGATTAACATTGTCGTGTAACAAATGGTTGCTTATATTTTGTATGGAACATTGCTAGTCTCATTGCAACAAATTGTTGCTCATCATGTGTACCATTCTTTACGTATGTTGAGTAATACATTTGTAAACTTATGGGTATTGCAATATGTGTTACAGAGAACCAAGCAATGGCGCCCAACTTGAGGCCCATCATGAGAGATAACCTTTTCTGGGTTAAGCAAGTTACAAAGGGACATGTAACCAAGGGATGCGTAATGGTAAGCAAATTCCTAATTATGTATGGACATAGATAAAATGATGGGCTTTGGGCTGTTAGTTGGGCCTCACAGTGATGGCTAGTAATGTTGATATATATGGCAAGAAATGTGCACATATATATGGGCTGCTACATGTGCAGAAAACTGTTTGATATATACTATTGATATATGGAATAATTGTTCGACAGAACTGTTTGATATGTGGCTAGCAATGTTGATATATATTGTTGATATATGGCAGAAATCTTATATATACTGTTGATATATGGAATTGTTTGACAGAACTGTTTGGATTCATAGCAGAAATTTTATATAACCATGCCTAGTAATGTTGATATATATATTGTTGGTATATGGCAGAAAATCCCAGCTGCGAACAAGTATTTGTTCGACAACTGCAACAGGGTTGCACTCATCTTGTTTGGTGAACAATCTTTCGCTGTTGACATTGCCAATGATCAACACGGTTCATTGTACTTCCGGTACAATGGGTGGAAGTGTTTCCTCGATGCAGTGGGACTCCACGAAGGCGACACAATTTTGTTTGAGTGTTGGGGGCTTTGTCACACCCACGGCCTGGGGAGAATCAGATGCCAAATTTATCATACCGATGGGCGACGACCTAGGCTTTTCTTCGGCCGTATACCGGCACCGGCGACAAGGACTTGGCCTACTGGGTTTGGGAGACCACAATCAGGTCCAGCTAGAGACCAGACCGAATCAGAAGAGGAAGAACAAGAAGGGGAAGGTTCGGGTACTCTAGCTTCGCCATATGTCGTCTAGTTGGGTGTTCACCAGGTTGCTTGATTGTTTGTTTTGCTTTGTTTTGTTTTGTCGGATTATGGGGGGCCGTGTTGATGACATTTTTAACAATTTTTTTATTATTATGTTTACATAAACCTATAACTATGTTTTATTAATGTATATAATTTCGTTAATTATATTATGTGTGTTATTGTTGAGTAATTTTTTTTGTTTTTTTTTATTGCGAAATGTTATTGAGTTACTAGGGTGACTCTACCATACTTTTGGGTGATATGTGATCACTTTTGCACAGCCCAATCAAGTTTGGACTTGTTCTTTTGGACCAGCCCAATGGGCCTTCAACTTTGCCACTAGGTTTTGCCAAAATCGAAAGTTTTATCAAAACCAATCTAACCGGCAAATATAGTTACATGGTTTGCCAAATGTGTTTTCAAATGCATTCTAACCGGCAAATTGCGATTTATCTGCTTTTTGCAAAATTGTTATCAAACGATGGCAAAATAATGTTGCGGATAAATCGTTTGCCAAGAACAGGCAAACCTGACATTTGCCGCTTCTTTGCCGGATTTGCCAAAAAAACTTTCAAACCGGGAATTCGTTATCAAACACAGCCTAAGAAGCTTTTGCAAAGAGCTCATGTTGCATCATGAGTGAGAAGACTTGTCGGAGATGCTGCACATGATCTTGCAAACTATTGTTATATACTGAGATGTCATCGAAGAAAACCAAGACAAACTTACGAATATAAGATTAAAAAAATTATTTCATTATGCATTGAAATATTGTCGGTGCATTGGTAAGACTAAATGGCATCACCTGAAACTCATAAATCCCAAACTGAGTGCTAAATACAGTTTTGTAGATATCCGGTTGATAAACCCTGATCTGATGACGACTGGTTCACAAATCCAGTTTAGGAAACACCTTAGCTCCATTCAATTCATCTAATAGCTCGTCAATCAAGGGAATGGGGAACTTATTCTTAACTGTCTTGCTTTTCCATTTCAGTTTTCTGTATATAGGGATATCTTTACAGCCGGATATTAACTGGTTCTGCCTTTTTTTTTTTTTTTTTAAAAAAAAAGAAAATTCTATGATCTATAGCACTGGGTGATGGTGAGCCTGCAGGTTCTGAAAAGATTTCTTTGAACTATTTTAATACCTATTGGCTTCCGGAGAGTTTGTTGCATCTGGGCCTCTGGGGTCACTGAAGACTGAGTGGTACTAGTGACGGAATACAACACACCCATTGGTTCCTGTCACATAACCTTTGAGTAGTTGCTGCTCCAATCATTTTAAACTTTGTACTTACTTGAATATCCTTGAAAGTCACAAGCTTCACCCAATTTAAATGAAAATTTCAAAGTTTTAAAGTCCGTAGTGATCGACAAGACAGACTTCCTTTTGCTACAATAAACCAAGTACTAGGTCACATCCCACCCCTAAAGGCAAAATTCTCACTTAATATCTTAGCTCCATTTTAGCCCCCAAACAAACAACCTTAAAGGTTCAATATCCACATCAATAAGTTGTGACTACTACATGAATCAATCAATATAGTAATGTCCTTAGTATTAACCCGTCCGCTGATTTTTATAGTTTCATATGAAGTGATTCCAAATAATCCATTAAGGGCCCGTTCGACAAAGAGGTGAAAATGCATTCCGTAGCTTTCCAAAAGTAGGAAAGCAGGAAACTTGTTCGGTGATTACATAAATTAAAGGGTAATATTCCCAAAAAGCCCCATGTTTAGGTGCCTCTTCCCCAATAGGCCCTGACATGGGGTCATCTTCTCAAACAAGCCCTTTGACTAGATCATATTTTTTAGTAGGTCAAAATTACCCTTGTATTCTATCTTCTAATCTCAACCTTTTATCCTCTAAAACCAGAATAAGACAAAAAAACAGAAAAGGACAAAAAACAGAAAAGGACAAAAAAACAGTTGGTGTATAACTTTTTGGTTTTAATATTTGAAAATATTATAAGTTGTGTTTTAGAAATCAAAAATCAACATGGTTTATATGGTTGGAAAGATCTCGACGAGATCCTTCTAACTAGATCCCACATGACTATAAAATTTTAAATTTAAAAATTTAATTTTTTTATAAAAATTCAAAATTTCATATTTGTTTTTTACCGAGAAGTTGGGTTTCAAGAAAAAACTCCTTATGATTTCAAAGGCTTTTCAAAATTACTCTAAAAATCTAAAAAAATCACACATTACTATCAAATTCAGGAGTTTTTATTTTTGTCCTCTAACATATATCTTCTTGTCTTCCAACACCAAAGCAATATCCTCTAAATTGTTGTTTGTTGTTATGTAAATTACAAAGGCATGATATCCATTCCATATTATTAATATATGTGAATTATAGTCTGTAATTTGATGCATGAGTTCGATGTCTCAACTGAGGACAAAATCCTTACAGTACAGAAAAAAAAAAGAAAAAAAATTTGTATTGCTATGAAAAGTTCATAAAAATGTTTAATGTATAGTTAACTTCACAAAAAACTTCATAAAAGAACATAACCCAGTCTATATATTGTTTTTTAGGTTACACCTCAAACCATAAGAAAAAAGAAAAAGAACATAATCCAGACTAAACATAAATTCCTCCTTTTGCATGGTGTAATGTCAATAAGCTCGTTAAATTTGTACTCCATTCTCCCTTCCTATCCCTCACACCAAAACAATATAATAGCTCAAATCTCTAATCATTATTTTATTTTATTTTTTGGCAAACGGGGTTGAGGGCACCCCTTACCCCTTTAAATTACATGAGGAAACTTATATCAAACAATCAGTTTCCTAGCATGTTTTGAACCAACGATCTCTCCACTTTGTGAGATGGATGCAACCATTGAGCCACAGACTCGAGTGCTCTCTAACCATCATTGAAACTAATAGTCTCTCTTTATTTAAACACTCACGTCTTCTTGTTTTCAACAAAATCCAAGTAATACATATAAAACCATGACCAATATACTTTGATAACTAGCTTTAATCCATCTTTCAAAACTTTTCAATATATAATATAATTTAATAAAGATACTTTAGCATTAAAGGGTGACATTAGCTTTAGGGATCTGTTGACCAGGTGGGCATATGCTCTACAGGAACAGTGGTAACTCGGATGTATTGGACATTTGGGGATGTTTGTGCCCCCTGTTTCTTTCTTTTCTCTTCTCTGTCTTTGAGTGGCCTGTTATGCTCAGGAGCTAGGTGTAGAGAGTTGTTTTGGTTTTTTACCTGACGGTGTACAGTCTTTTTACATGCTGATCAGGCGATGTATATCCTACCTTTGGGTGTGAATATAATGTTGTTTGATTCAGAAAGAGAAGAAGAGACATACTTTTTATAAAAAAAAATATTGTAATTTAATAAATTTGCATGTTAAGTTGATACAATAGCTTGTTTAGAGGATAAAGGTATATTGTTTAGAGAACAACAATCAATGTTTTAGCGGATAAGATCCTTACAGTATATAGAGAGAAAATTATCGAAAAAATAAAAAACACATTTTTTTTTCTTTTTTTTTCATACCCATGTGGGATCTTGTTAGATAGATCTCGTCGAGATCTTTCCAACCATATACATCATATTGATTTTTACTTTCTTAATTAAAAGATATACAAGTTATAAATAATATAACAAAAAATATTAATTAATATTAAAAAATTTGTTTTTGTCTTTTCTTATTTGTCTTATTCTGTTTTTTTTTCTTTTGTTTTTAGTAGGAAGGGTATAATGGTCTCACAAAAATTGCTACAAGGTAATGTGGTGGGTCAGGGGGCTTGTTTGAGAAAATAGCCCCATGTCAGGGCCTATTGGGGAAGAGGCACCTAAACATGGGGCTTTTTTGGGATATTACCATAAATTAAATTAAGAAGTAATTCTTAAATAGTTAAGAAAGGTATTTTATCGTAAATTTTTGTTTTAAGCTTTCTCCTTTCTCCTTTCTTATTCTAGACAACAACTTATAAAGAAATTCCTTCTAAGTGAAATAGTGACTTTTGTGTTATCCATTGGTTTTTGTCCATAGCATCCACCTTTGTTTTACTAGTCACATTATTGGACCCTTGGTCATCTACTCATTATCCCCACTAACAAGAACAGGTGATTGCTCTTACATTTATGGCCATAAGTGTACACTTCATCACAATTATAACAAAGTCCATTTATGGCCATAAGTGTACACTTCATCACAATTACAACAAAGTCCATTGTCTCTGTGCAACTGCATCTCCTTTGGTGACAATTTCTTAATTGGAATTGTAGAACTTGCAAAACTAGAGTGAGGGGGGATTAGCTTTGTATTATAGGTGGAAGCAGAACTACCACTCATATTCTTTGAGCATTTACTAGTAGAACTCCAAAACATGAGTGTTTCAACCGGATTTCACATCAATGTGATGTAAGATCAAGAAGAAACTCTTAATGTTATGATATAATGTATTGGAAAAATGAAGATAAAGGAATATGGTTTTGGTGATTGATAATGGCTGCACTAAGTTGCTTCTTAGTTGCCTAGGTATCCATAAGAGAGATGAAATCAAACTTCTTATAAGGTAGTTCAAATATAGAGTTTGATTAGGATTAGCATGTGATCCATTGATCCATAATATATTGTAGTGTTGTAGTCCCATGTATTTGGACCATATAATGACAAGATAATGTACCTCATGTTCATTGTAATTGGATTAGGAGTTGTAGAGATATTAGAGTTGTAGTTGGATTAGGTTAAGAAAATCTCTACAAAGATGTAAAATTACCATATTAACCTCTATTGAATATAATGGACTTAAAATAGATAAAACCCATAATTGATATTGAATGTAGTAATGGGCCTAAGCCTTATTACTAATTGAATTGGGCTTAGGCTCTTATTGATTTCTTGGGCTTTGACTTCTAATTGACTTGGGCTTGATCCCGTTAAAGGGGGTCAACACATCGCCCCCTTTTTAGCCGATGGGTGAAACCCGTTGGGTAAAGAAAAAAAATGAATGCAATTTGAGTAAAGAAACAGGCGATAGAAAAATATAGGAAAATAAAATGAACGTGAACTGAGTAAAGAAACAGGCGGTAGAAAATAATAGAAAAATAAATTGAACTCAACTGAGTAAAGAAACAGGCGGTAGAAAAATATAGGAGAAGAAATTGAACTCAACTGAATAAAGTAACAGGCGGTACAAAAATATATTAAACGAAAGAAATTGGAATGGAATTTGAGTTTGATTAAAAATCCGAGTAGAAAGAAATAAAAGTTGAGTGATGTCAAGTGACGAAGAAACGGATGTGGAGAATGACGATGGATTATGGAAATGGGCGTGAGCTCGAAGAAGGGAGTGTGCATGGACAATAGGTACATCGAGGTGCAAACGAGAGACACGCACAAGTCCCGAGACACCCCAAAATCCCACTGTGGGGTCCACTGTTGCTGGAGGAGGAGTACCGACAGTTGACACGACGCAACCCGCACAGTCTGTCAAGGCCACTGCTGCTGGTCTGGGTGTCGAACTGCGCATAAAGTTGTATGTCAAGGTGCCTGGCAGCAGCACAGCCGCTGGCCAGGGCACACAGTTGCTCGCTATGCCCCCTGACAAGGTACCTGGCAGCAGCATAGCCGCTGGCCAGGGTACCCATTTGAGTGAAAGGTCACCTGACAGGGTTTTTGTTGGGACGGTTGCTGCGCGTGAGGAAACAACAGCTGGGAAAGGTGATAGCCTAGAGTGTATCAAAAACTCCAGCAGCAATGGACATGACAAAACATGTGTCCAACAGCTATGGACATGGCAATTCCATACTTAGCCAAAATTCCCAAAATCTCTAGCGGCTATGCATCTTGGAGACAGCCGTTGGGGAGGAGTCTGGTGGGTTGGCTGGTGAGGAGGCAACCGCTGGAGAAGGGGGAAGGCTGGAGGTGCAGCCGCTAGAGAACAAATAGGGGGTTGGCTGGAGACATACCCGCTGGGCAAGGTGAAAGCGCGGAGGGGGAGGAGTCTGGCAGGTTGGCTGGTGAGGAGACAGCCGTTGGAGAAGGGTTGGCTAACAAGTGTGTTGCCAAGGGCATAACTGTTGGCCAGGGTGTGACCCTGGGCGCAGGGCTATCAGTTGGGGGCATTGTCAAAGGGGATTGCTGTTGGTGGTGAAGGTAACCTGGAGGGAGGCGTGCCTAACCAGGAGACAGTTTGTTTAGCTACTGACCAAGGGGTCGGTCTGAGCACCATCATGTCGGACGAGGGTGACGACCTGGTAGGTCCCATGCCCAATTAAAGGCACGACAACCGAGACAAAGAAACCACAACAAAAACTCCAGAATCCGCATTCAAGATGTTGATACAAAACATTGCCCCACAAGTATGACTATAAGATGATAAACATCTAGGCAATTTGTTTGCAGGCGTGTGTAGACTTTAACTCGGGTGTAATATATGTACATCACATATTGAAATTGAAATTGTCATGAACATTTGTCGATCACGTATTGATATTAAGATTGATGTGATCGGTTATCGATCAATATTGAGATTGATATTGATATTGAAGTGACCATTAGAGATCACTCTTGATATTGATAATGATGTGACCATTGGAGATCACTCTTGATATTGATATTGATGTGATCATGAGAGATCACTTTTGATATTGAAATTGATGTGATGAATGATCACTCTTGATATTGAAATTGATGTGATCATTAGAGATCACTCTTGATATTGATATTGATGTGATCATAAAAGATCACTCTTGATATTGATATTGATGTGATCATGAGAGATCACTTTTGATATTGAAATTGATGTGATGAATGATCACTCTTGATATTGAAATTGATGTGATCATTAGAGATCACTCTTGATATTGATATTGATGTGATCATAAAAGATCACTCTTGATATTGAAAGTGATGTGATCATGAGAGATCTTGATATTGAAATTGATGTGATCATGAGAGACCACTCTTGATATTGATGCATATGCCCCCATGTAGTGATATATTAGGTGAAAGAGGGAATCGCCCCCAAGCGTATGATGTAGAAACGTTCCGATCATAAAGACAACACCATTCAACGTGTGATGAAAATAAATGGTGACGCCCCCAATTTGTGTGATAGAGGGGTGAATAAAAGTATCGAGTTTGAGTTGACTTATCATATGCTAGTACCACGTGTGGAACCCTTAGCAATGACATGAAGTCTTGTTGCGTGATACTAGTTGTGCAAAATCGTTAGCGTGGATCTTGATCTAATGCGACCATAAGGTTGACGCCCCCAAGTGGTACTTGAGTTAACGAATCCATAAGATCCCTAACCAATTGCTTGAAAAATGTGAGCTTGAATTCTGATTTGTCGTAAATCCTTAGAATCCCTGACTTTGTCAACATTAGTTGTTAAAAAATGGTAACTTAGATTCTGATTTATTGTAAATCCTTAGAATCTCTAACCTTTTGAAAATTAGCTAGTTGAAAATGTTAGTTTGGATCCTGATTGGTGTCAAATCCATGGAATCCTAGGAGAAACCGTAGTAGATAGAAAATTTGCTATTGCAAAAATCTTAAATTCTTCTTTGAATGAATTAAATGGTTGAAGACAACAACTTCGAAAGAAGTAGATATATTTGTGTGACGAACATGTAACAATCAGACAAAGTTGAAAAAATGTGTAAAATTAAAGTTCCTTTGAACGATTGAAGTATACATTGTCAGAAATATGTTGTAAATTCTTTCTGGTAATAGACACAGATCAAGGAACCAATAGCTTCTCGAAATTTGGATTGTCAGTCGACGACTTGATTGTTATTAGGAGTTTCGTTGCTATTGTGACCTTGGTTTTGAGATCTGAAATTGAATTTGGAGTCAAACTTCTCGTGGTTTGAGTCATCGTGCTCTTGTTTGCGAATTGTATCATCCTCAAGATGGATATATTTTTAAGCTCTAGAGAAAAGTTCACACTTGGTGGCAGGAGTGTCAAGCATAATGGAACTATATAACCCTTTGTCATCATGTAATAACGCTTCTTTGAAAGCATCAATAACAAGTGTATCTGAGACATCGGGTATTTTCGCTTGGGCTTGTCTAAATTGAGCTACAAATTTACTTAATAGCTCCCCATCTTCTTGCTTAATTTTGAACAACACAACGACATCCTTACGGTGACGCCAATTATGCCTAAAGTGTTCGTCAAATTGGACGGAGAAATCATTGAAGTTGTGGATAGAACCCCGTGGAAGCTTGGAGAACCATCGAAGAGCTTTGATACCAAAGGTGGAAGGAAACATCTTGCACATGAGTGTATCATCATAACTAAAGAACACCATCTTGTTCTTGAAGTCAAAAGTATGAAGCCAAGGATTACCCTCAACTTCATTGTATTCTTTGAAACTTGGTGGCTCGAAATCTGGGTGATGCTCTGCTTGTTGAATCTGGAAGGAAAATGGGGAAGTTTTGCTCGTATGATCGACAATGTTGCCGAGTCTATACTCTTTAGCTTCTTTTGCTTGAATTGCTTGAACGATCATTCTTTGCAATTTCCCTTCAGTGAGGTTATCGATCCTTACGTTACCATTGCCATCGTGACCATAGTCATGTGCATAAGTGTCATGGTCATGATCTTGGCAATAATGTCTCAGGGACTTAGATGTTGGTGAAAGAGTGTTTCGTCCCCCTCTTTAAGAGTTGTGGTGTGTGTCCCTATGTCCGGGGGAGGTTTCCCGACTTAAGTGGTGACGATTGGGCGTTCAAATCAAGTTTCTATTGGAGTAGTCCGGAGCATAGCCTTTGGACCATGACCTGTTTTTGAGACTGTTGGACACACTGCCGCTGGACAAAGGCCTTTTTGGAGGACTGTTGAGTGTACTTCCACTGGAGATGGTGTAGTTGGGGGGTCTGTCATGCCTACTGCTGCTGGGCAAGGTCTTGTTGTGAGGCTTGTCATGCTCATAGCCGCTGGGCATGGCCTTTTTGTGGGTCTTGTCATGCTCATAGCTGGGCATGGCCTTCGTGTGAGTTCTGTCATGCTTATAGCCGCTGGGCATGGCCGTCTTGTGAGTTCTGTCATGCTCATAGCTGCTGGGCATGACAGTCTTGTGAGTTCTGTCATACTCATAGCCGCTGGGGAAGCCATGGTTGGGACTTTTGTCATGCACATAGCCGTTGGGCACTCTTATGGTGAGTGTGTTGGCTTTGTCTCGGGCACTAGCTGGGGGTCTTCCACGCAACCTTTTCGCAGTATGGTGTGTAGTAATACCTCCTAGCAAGATTGCCTTGACTTCTTTGGTGCGTTGGTGATGTTGGTCTCTGGCTTCGCCTTGACCGTTAGCATGAACCCTAAAGCCTTTACGGTTTCAGTGTTCATCTTCTTTCTCTAAGTCAACTGGGGATTGTTTTTGTGATGGTAATACAATGTCATCTTCAATGTCCTCTTCAACTTCCGAGATGGTTGAAAGTCGAATCTTTTTCCTTGGATTTGGATTGACTCCCAACTTATAAAAAACACTTGAAGAAGATGGAATTGACGAATAATAGTAGATATTTGCGTACCTTCTACCAAAAGATAGATTTTGTGATGATTTTTTCCTTCTTGTGCCTGTAAATATTGATTATCAATGTAGAACAAGTAACAAGCAAGGGTCGTACCCTCATCGAAAGGGGAATTCTTAGCTCAAACACAATAAAAAACAATAGTCAAAGAACATCAAATGAATCAACTAATAGAATGAGATTGATTCTACTTTCTACAGGCAGTAAATAAATACTAATAATATTTAAACTCATAATAGAAGATGGAAAGAGATTGAAAAAAGATCTTATGATGATTAGGGGGAAGAATTGGTATCCACAAACTAAACAATGTAAAACTTACATGTCATTCAATCATATTCAATCTATAGCAATTACTTAGTCACCTCTTAGCAATTCCAAATAATCACTAATGCCTTTAATAATCAAGTAGTCACCTCTCAGCTATTCCACTCAATTAAAATGGGATTCTTTATATGTGTTATTGATTATATCTCATTAATTAAACCGTCACCTCTCAGCTATTCAATTCAATTAATTCAACATATTGATTTGTATTCAAGTTGTCACCTCTCAGCTACTCAACTTGATTACAAATGGGGTCCAATTAAAGAGTTTAACTGTAGATATATGAAAGTCAGCTCTCAGCTATTCCATCACATATCTCTAATTAATTTAATACAACCATTATAGCTAGGTCTCCCTATACTCTAACAATAGTATTTAATTAATCAACATGGATACAATAACACATAAATAATCATGTTTACTTCTACCTAGAATTGAAATAAACAAGCATTAAAAAATGAAATCACAATGAATATAAAAGAATAAACATGGTGCTTTTTGCATTATCTAGAGTGCTTCAACGATTCCCCCTAAAGGGAAGTTAGTTACTCATCATTGATAATGACACCATGGAATGAATAAATAAAGAACACAACATCATAAAGGAAAATAGAATGGATTATTATTGAGAATTGAGAATAAGATAATAGAGTTCAATACAAGAGAATGAACTAGCCTAAACCCTAGCTACTACTTCTCTTTATATAGAGAATACAAAGCATATTAGTTGCTCACAAAGTTTACTTTCTCTCCAAGTTAGGTCAAATTCGTGTCTGCTTCTGTAAGCCTTCTAAAATCAGGAAGACTTCATAAAAATCTAATTCTCTTGGGCCTAAGTTGTATCTTGGACCAAGACCTTCAAATAGACAACTCATGGGCCCAAATCAGAGTTCTGGATCTTCATATATAGCCTTTTTAAGATTGGGCGCGCTTCAAGTAAATGCTTCAATAGATCTTTTGACTTGTGGGCTTCATTATAACTTGGATTGAGCTGGGATTTGGACCACCCATCTTAGACATAAAGTCAAGTCCACAGGACTAGTCCACGGGTTGCCTTCAGCAACTCTGCGAGTGCAAATAGCAATTCCCCTCCTTTGTGCAAATAACATTCTTTTAATGTGTTTTTTGCTTTTGGCAGGCTTTAACACAATATTCACATTTTGGCTCATGAAACATACACAAATGACAAGAAAACACTAATCAATAGATATAACACAATAATATAAGCTAAGTGCTATGCAAACAAGGTGCTATTCGGGGGATAAATATACACTTTTGAGGACTTATCAACGAACACTCATTACCATTGTGATTCGCATGTTTCAACTTCCTCCGAAGACCATTATTTATATTTTGAAGTCTTTTGAGTTTACAGCGTAAGTATTCATTTTCAGAAATCATAACTTCTTCATTTGAGTAGGCTCTTTGGATTTTGATGGTTGAGACGAAGAAGAAGAAATCGAGTATTCTTCGCCATTAGATGGAACTCTCTTGGAAGTGACACTATGCTCTTTAGAGTTGGAATCTTGAGAGCGATCCTTGGACATGTGTTGAACCTTCTTGATGTCCACCATTACTTACTTGCTTGTTTTGTTGAGATCTAGTTTATGCCATTGAGAAAAAAAAAACATGAATCCTTTTGAAAAGTAGGTTTTTGTGTGTGTGTGGGGGGGGGGGGGGGGGGGGGCAAAGAAAATCTCAGTCGGCGCCAAAGTGTTTCAACCGGATTTCACAACATTATGATGTAAGATCAAGAAGAAACCCCTAATGTTATAATGTAATTGTGGGTGCAAAAATTTGATCCACAAACTCGAGATATGTATATATTAATCGTACAGTTACAATGAAAGTCTTGTATAGACAGGGATAGGATGGGGGTATACAGTGAGATTGGACCAGATCGGGATCAGGATGCCTATGTATCCAAGATGATGAACTTGGAATCAAGTCTCTGCTTCCACTAAACTCTAATAGAGTTGCTCAGTGAAAGACTCGTAGTTCAAGAGGTTTAGAACTCCTGTATTTGTAGTAGGCCGGAGGAGGCTGGCTCAACCACCCCTCCGGTTTTGACTCCACGAACTCGGGTTGTTCAACTATGAAGATACTTTCCGTGGAGATACCTTGCATACTGCCGAACGGTTATCTCCTTAGTTTGAATCCCCTTTTACCAGGATGACTGCCACGTGGCATCCTCTGATAGGTCTTGGTTCAACTTGGGTTTCTTTTATCTTCTCCAGCGGGTTAGAATCATGTGTTCTGTTGGCCTGGAATCTCGCTGGACTTATCCAGTTGGTTGGGGCTTGGATTGACCAAGCCTGAAAGCAAAGACTTGGGCTTGACTTCTCTGACCGGAGGCAGAATCTACGCTGCATACTCCCTGGCCAGGTCCTCTGGACTTCTGTGCTAAGTCTTTGGATGAGCCCCTGTCGTTGCTGGACCTTACTGGACCGGACCTGGCCTACTTGACTGAGGTGGGCCTGGTTGATGTATGGGAGCCCACGGTTCAACTTCTAATACAGTAATCGGGGCTTCACCCATTGATAGTGGACTATCCGGTGAGTCAAGGTCCATAGAGCGTATGCGGATCTCTTGAAACCGGGTTGGGCCCTACCCGATAGCCCAGGCTTGGCTGGCTACTGCTCAGGTGCTCCCGGTTTAGCTTTTTATACAGCCATCGGTGACACCTGTCGGGTTTTTTACCTAGGGTACACACAGTAATGTATTGGAGAAGATGAAGATGAAGGAATAGGGTTTTGGTGATTGATAATGGCTGCACTAAGTTGTTTTTTAGTTGCCTACGTATCCATAAGAGAGATGGAATCAAACATTTTATAACGTAGTTCAAATATAAAGTTAATTAGGATTAAGATGTGATCCATTGATCCCTAATGTATTAAAGTGTTGTAGTCCCATGTATTTGGACCATATAATGACAAGATAATGTACCTCATGTCCTATTAGGAACATGAATTGTAAGGATATTGGAATTGTAATTGGATTAGGAGTTGTAGAGATATTGGAGTTGTAGTTGGATTAGGTTAAGGAAATCTCTACAAAGATGTAGAATTACCATATTAACCTTATTAAATATAATGAACTTAAAATAGATAAAGCCAATAATTGATATTGAATGTAATAACGGGCCTAAGCCTTATTACTAATTGAATTGGGTTTAGGCTCGTATTGATTAAAGTCTTAGGCTTTGACTTGTAATTGACTTGGGTTTGAGCTCGTTAAGGGGGGTCAACACAATGAGTTACTACTTAAAACCCAACAGAAATCTATTAATGGATGCCAAAATTGCTTCCTACAATCTTGTAATAGCAATTTCATGGCTGTAATTTCTGTCGGTCTCAACATCTAAACCTGGTTTTTAATCTCCTCTTTATGTCCAAACTTTTTAATCTTCGTAAGGTGTTTGCTCTTCATTAACATTAGTGCCAACTCTGAAATCTCTAGTGACATTTTCCTTAGCATCATCAGAATCACGATCTAATCGCCTCTGAAATTTCATTGCACTTAATAGAATTTTTAGTCTCGTAACATGAATGAAGCCACGTTTCTGCATTACCTTCCAGATGTAATGAAGCAAATAATATGATTTGTTAATTATCAATTGGATTGATTTTAAAATACCTGTCTGCCTTTCTGATCCAGCTTCTGACTTCTTCACTATCAAACCTTGGGAAATCAACTTTTGGAAACTTGAAGTTACCATAACCAACTCCACTGTAATTGCTCTCTATCGTTTTGCTTTGACTTTTAGCTAGCACATCTCGAACACAAATCGATCCCAAAGAGGAGCAAGACCCAATATTCCATCACTAGATATCGACCAGTAGCAGGTTGTTTCATTGTATTAGAAGCTTCAACAACTTCATTCATTTGTATCAAATCCTTTGTTTTGAGACCTAACAATGCCCAACTCCTTGTGAAATTATTTCGAATTCCTCTTTTATACTTTGACTGAGCTCAAATCCTCCTTCATACCTTTAATTGAACCTTCGATTTCCACAGGCATACCCCATTTTTCATTACACCTTTATATAAGGCAAATTCCACAGGCATACCCCATTTTCTAAATAGCGAATTGGGAATAGGACACGATTCCAAATGGGTTTAGTTATAAGGCAAAACTTCAGATTGAATTAGTTTGCATGACATACAATTTTTTGGACATAAATACCCATATGTAAAGTTTTTTCGTGTTTTTTCGAATAAACCAGATCTCTTTCTTTTTTGTTCTTTAACTCAGTGTTTTCTTCCTCATTCTTTAACTTTGTGTTTTCTCAAGTACAATAAAATAAGTTTCTTTCTTCGCTGTTTTTTTTTTTTTTTTTTTTTTGTAGAATCTTCGTTGATTCATTAATAACAAGACTAAGAAAGCTTGAGTTACTCGAAAGTCGAAACCCATAACTAATTATTAAAGTGGGTAAGTATTATAAGGTTCATCAATGGTTGAAGAAATAATTAATGGAGAACAATCTGTGTGTATTAAAGAAAGCACATACATGGGTTGTGATAATGTACTAAATACAAAGAAATGGTTATTAATGGAGAACTATTTGATTTTTAATTGTAATTATGAACATGAAAAATATTGTAATGATTAATTGTGATTTTCAACTGACAACAAAACTACGTATTTTATAATTTTCTCATGGAGAAGAATATTGAGTCAACTCAGTTTTTTTAGTCAACTCATTTATCACTATAATTGTGATAACATCATGTTATCACTATATTTGTTTTTGAAAAATAAAGATGATAACATCATGTTATCACTGGACTGGTCTAAGATAACGTCATGATATCAGTCTTGTATTTTATTTGTAAAAAACTTAAAGTAGATAACATTATCTGATTTTTTTTTTGTGTGGGATTTGTGGGACAAATAAAACACCACCACGTATGGGTGTTGTTAACCCTAGTGGGATTTGGACAAGTTATCCAACTAAATTTATAGACACGTATAAAACACTATCATGTATGGGTGTGGTTAACCCTAGTGGGATTTCAATAAGTTACCCACTTAATTTGATAGATATGTATAAGACTATAAGACAAATAAAACACTATCACGTATGGGTGTTGTTAACCCTAGTGAGATTTGAACAAGTTATCACTGTAGTTGTTTATGATAACATACTGTTATTAGTCTTGTTTTTTATTTGTAAAAAAAAACTTAAAGCTGATAACATGATGTTATCACTATAGTTTTCATTGATAACATCATGTTATCAGTTTGTCTTTTATTTATAAAAATGAAAAGTTGATAACATGATGTTATCAATATAATTGTGTTTGATAACATCATATTACCAGTCTTGTATTTTATTTATAAATAACCTAAAGCTGATATCATCATATTATCACTGTAGTTGTGTTTGGAAATTAAAGTTAATATCATGATGTTATCACTATAATTTTCATTGATAACATCATGTTATCAGTCTTATCTTTTATTTATAAATAACCTAAAGCTGATAACATCATGTTATCATTGTAATTATTTTTGATAACATGACGTTATCATTACAATTGTTATAACATCATGTTATCATTGTACTTGTCTTTGAAAATTAAAGCTGATAACATTTTATCACTGTAGTTATGATAACATCATGTTATCACTATAGTTGTGTTTGAAAATTAAAACTAATAACATGATGTTATCACTATAGTTTTCATTGATAACATCTTGTTATCAGTCTTGTCTTTTATTTATAAATAACCTAAAGCTGATAACATCATGCTATCATAACATTGTACTTGTATTTGATAACATGATGTTATCACTACAATTGTGTATAACATCAAGTTATCACTGTAATTGTCTTTAAAAATTAAAGCTGATAAAATCATGTTATCATTGTAGGTGATAACATCATGTTATCACTGTAATGTTTCGGAATTCTAATATAATTTTTCTGATTAAAAGTATGGTTCAATTAGTGACGAAGATGATGATGAAGAATAATAGGATAAAAACAAAAAACAAGAAGAAAAACAAGTGGGAGATTCTCTTTATTGAAATCTTCTACTAAAAAATGTCGACAAGTATTTTGTTAGTAATTGGGTTTCAATTACTGTTTTGGAGATCTGATCATGTTTAATTACAATCAAATTCATGACAATTGAAATGAAATTGGTTTAACGATTAAACAAATGTGAAGAGAGAAGATAAAGATTATCTCATATGGGTTTTAATCTCAAGGTGTGAGATATTAATGAAGAGATCGATAAAAAAGAAGAAGAGAGGAGAAAAACATAGAGAGGAAAAGAGGAGAGAATTGTAAAGATGGAAGAAGGAGTAGAAAACTAGAAGAGAATGGTAGAATCAGTATTTTTAAAAAAATATCCTTAGGCCTAAAGAATTTGTTTGTCCTTCATATAAGATCCATAAGTTTATCCTTTTCACAGCCATTTTTTTAAAAAGTCCTTTTGGCCAAACAGGTTCGGAATTTGGTCTTTTGGCCCAATTCTTTGTTTTCTAAAAGCAGACCCCATTTTGAAAAAAAACAGATTTTTTAAAAATTAAAGACAAAAAAAAAAAACGATTTTCTTAAATACACCTCCCCAAATGTTACCTGTTGGTAACCTTCTATAGTTTTTCATTCTTTTTTTTGTCTTTTCCTTTACACTCTCTTTGTTATTATAATTTTTTTCTCCAAATCGATTCTTTGGAAAAATGGGTCATAATGAACAAATAGATTTTAGGAAAGTAATAGATTTTGAAGAAGAAATGCATTTTGAAGAAGATAATTCAACAATTCATTGAGAACTGTATTGAGTTATTAATATTTCTTCGGCAAGCTGTTGTTGAACTTTTTCAAATGGGTGGTTTTCAAAGGTTAATTAGTCAAATCCAGTTAATTTTACCTAAAATAATATGTGTTATAATATTAATGAAATTAATCCATAATATGTGCTATATTATTTTAGATGAAATTATGAATATCCAATTTTGGGGTTTTCAAAAGTTAATTAATTAATTAATATAATACATATAATTTAGGTGAAGTTGAGGATTTCAAATTTAAAAGGTTATAATTGTAAAATTGAGTGATTAAAAATAATGGCAAACCTCCACTGAAAATAGTTTAAAAACGATATTTTGCTACCAACAAAATGAATATTTAACGGCGAAAGGATACGGTCATTTGATTAAATTTCGGTAAGGTTGTACATAAAAAAGAAATAAATAATGACAAATTGCTACCGTGAACCTAACCACTTTCGGCAGATTCGCACCAATATAATGAATATTTTCGGTGTTGTTCTACCGATACTTTTAAAGATATTGGCATATTTTTATCGTAATTAAAAAAAATTAAAAATTAAAAATAGAAACCGGAATTTGTAACTAAGATTGGGGTCTGCCTTTAGAAAACCGTGTATAGTTTAACCGAGAGGTGCTTATAACATCACCCTTATATAATCCAATTCTAAACTGTTACCATCCCATATTACAACATGTGTACTGGATTTGACTCATTGCAAACTGGACCTAACAGGCTTGGGCTTCCGACCTGGGCCTGAGCCTGGCAAAATCCTTGGTGGAGAGGTAGCATTTAGGGCTGTGTTTGATTGGTGGTAGTGAAATTTCAATGGAATTTGTTTACATTGTTATTAGTTTTCATAGATTTAATTTATAGTGAAATTAGTTTTTAGTTGTATGTTTGATTGAATGTTTACATAATTAAAAGTGGTTAGCATCCATCATTGAATAACTACCCTTAAAGTTAGGTTCTTTTATACAAAACACACATGGCAAAGTGAGATTGGAGAAATATAAATATTTTAAATAAACAAATAGTTACTTTTAATTATTAAATAATATTAAAAAAAATTATTTACACACTTGCCACTCGTAAACTAACCACACTAAATCTGGAGTGTGGTTGGATTTCACCTATATGAGAAATTTGTGGCAATTTAATTTCCATGTTTTACTTTACAACTGCTATCAAACACCATTAGAATGTACTCATGTTATTTTTATTTTCATTTACAAAATTTACAACGTATCAAATACATTCTAGATTGTTTTCCAATAAGATTTTATGTTTTTTCAAGAGAATCTATTTTATTTCATATAACAAAGTCAACCAGATATGGATAACAAGGAAACATAACAAATTTACTCACAGTTTTTTCTCCTAAATTCTAATTATAAATTAAAAATATACCAAAATTTAATTATATTTTTATTAAGTTCTTAAAAAATTAAAAGCATTGATAATATTTTATTATAACAAATAGATAATAGAAAATGATTATATTTTTATAAGATGTGTAACAAGCTGAGCCTATAATAAATTTCGAGTTTTTTTTTTTTTTTTTTGGGTGTTGAATTTGGCTCATTCTAAGAAATGAATCAGCTTGTGTGAAACTAAAAATGAGCGAGCCCAAAAATGGCGTTGGAGCTAAAGGAGTTGAGCTCTAGTATTTTCAAGCATGCTCGTTTCTTAGACAAATTGAGGCTAAAATAAAAAATTTATGGTTGTTAAAGTTTGGTTTGCTTTACTTTTACAAAATAAAGGAATTCGAGCCGCGCTGAAAAGATCCATGCCTTGAGCCAAGTCAAGCCAAGCTAAGGTGCTAGACTAGATGACTGTAATTGCACTCCTGCACATCTATATGGACTACTCTAGTCTTATAAAAAACTACTAAATTGTTCAAACTGACAACATGGTTAAAACTTATTTTCGATTTTAACAACATAATTTTAAATTAACGATGTACTTAAGGTCACAGTTCAATATTAACAATGGGTATATATATTTCCAGTGGTTTTCTCAGGCAGAGTATGCTGACAGGGATTAGTTAATGCTGAGGTGGCAAAATTTAAGACACGTGGCAAGAAAAAATTGCAAATAACAGGGAAATAAATTATTGCATCATCATCTTCTTCCTTGTATTTCTTTTATTTAAACCAAACAAACAATTTATCAAACCCTAAAAACCTACAAACCAATATTTTCAATACATTTCTCCTTAATCCTTCTAGTTTTTATTACCACTTCTTATGCCACCTATAAATATTGGATTGTTGCTCCCATAAGGGTGAAAAAAAAAAAACCCAAATCACTCTCTTTACTAAATCAAGAAAATTCATTTCAACATCGAAATCCAAGTTATATCACTCCCTTTACTAAATACAAACACACATATATTACAATTTAAGAAGAAGAATTCCTTTCTTTACCCTTTGTAGCAAACCAAGAGTGAGATGCTTTCTTCACAATTTTTATTCATTAATTAAAATTGAAACCCAACATCAACAAATCTACCCTTAATTTCCCAAAGACTGCACCAACCTAATAATTAGTGGGTTTTAATTTAATTTTAAGTTTGGGGATTTATTTTTTTTACTTTAATTAGTCGGTTTAAGTTCAATTATAGCTATGGGGGTTTTGTTTTTCTTAATTTGAATTAACTAATCTTGCTAGATTGAGTATTTTAATTTTTTATCCACATATGTCTTGGTCAACGCCACGTGTGCACTTTTTAGCCACCTCACTTATTTTGTCGGAGATTCTGATTGGATTCCGTTCCGGTTGTTAGTTTTGAAAACAATTTTCGACCACATTGTTAGTTTAAAACTACATTGTTAAAATAAAAAACAAAGTTTAACCACATTTTCAGTTTGCACAATTTGGTCTATAAAAAACCACACACGGACCCTCAAGTAGGCCTGCAAAAATGCCCCTTCAACCCTAAACCCACCGTATTTATGACGAAAGCCCTCAAAAGTCGGCCCTCGTAGATTTTAGGGTCGGGCTAGCTAGGGTCTAGCCCTAAAAACATAAACTCGGCCATTAGCCCGACCCTAATTGACCCTCCCAAAGCCCTCTTATAACCCTCATTAATAATAATGTATTTTTCCTAATTTCTTGCATTCTTTATAATTTATATAAATTTTGAAGGGGTTTAAAGAGAAAAGACTTTACATATTAAACACACATGCCATTTTTATATGTTATCAACCTCGTATTAATGTCAAGTGGTTCCAAAAACAACTTTGGTCCCTTGGTCTCTAGGATGTTGGTGGGAAAAGATATACAACCTAGCAGAAATTCTAAACCTTCAAGTGTCACATGTGTATAGAGAGGGTAATGGGCTGGATGATCACTTATGCAATGGAGCTGCTAAAGTACATCAGGACAGGACTTTCAAGCAATTATGGACAACAGTTAAAGATAATATCCCAACTTCCAGACATGCAAAACTTTAACAAGGAAGATTTCACATCATCGGTATCAGGATAATCTCTACTAAAATATGGAGAAGTTCAGGAAATTATAACTTCAGGACTTAAATTTACAGTCATCCAATGGTTACTGCTTCAGCATAACAGGGAGGAAAGAAAGAGTACAAAGAAAGCTTACAGGCGATCAAAGCTTAGGCTTTTTGGCCCTCGAGGGTCGGGCTAGCTAGGAGCTCCTCTTTTGCTCCTCATCTTCACTATCAGACTGTGGGGGACCTGCATCTTCAATTTGTTCACGGAAATTTACAGGTTCAGGATTGTTTCCAATGACGACTGGGGGATCTCCATTCTGAATCTCACCAGCCTCTTCATCATCATCACTGACCATAATTATTCCTCCTTCAGCCCCTGGACCTCCATTCACAGGTACAACGTTCCCATCCTCAGCTCCTGGACTATCATTTTCTTCTTCACCTGCAGATTCCTCCTCAACAGAATCTTCATCCCAGCCAAAAGTAGAAGAACTCACAAGACAAGTCTCACATGTTCTAATGGTATACCTACCATAGAAACTCCATTGAAAGCACAAAGTTTGAAAGAGGCCTACCAGTATCAGATCTAATCCAAGCATCAAAATGCTCCCAATCTTCCCTCATCACCTTCTCTGGTGGTAGTGGGAAGTAGTTGTTCAACTGATTCTGGGTAGCCACAGAAACCCTAACTACAACCTCACATACTCTCCTCAATCGGGTATGAAAATCATCAAAGGCAGAGAAATGGAAAAGGCACATAGATCGCTGAACAACAAGATAAATCTGGTCATAGATTAGCATTGCAGAATGAACAAGATCAGAATCAGAACTGGAAGAGGATGAAGAGGCAGAAGAGGGAACTAAAGATTCCCAGTAGGTACTTACAACAACTTGAAAATGAAGAAGATTGGTCCCCTAAAGATTCTTCGCAAGAGTAATGACAATGCTTATATCGTCGATCTTCCGAGTGACATGCATATTTCCAAGACCTTCAATGTCAAAGATATCTATCCCTTTCATGCTGATGATACTTCTAACTCGAGGACGAGTTCTTTTAAAGAAGAGGGGACTGATGCAGAACAGTGCTGACATCATTGCTGGCATCATCACCAGCAATGCTGACATCATCATTAGAAATTTATTTTTTTTATTTTCTTTTTATCTTATTATTTTATTTAGTAATTTTTAATTTAGAGTCTAGAAGTTCTAGAATAGTTGGTTTACTACTAAGTTGATATTAGTAATACAATTCAAAGTAGGATTTGTATTTTGATTTCTTTGTTTAGGAACTCCTAGTGCTAGTTGGTCTAAGTCTTTAGTCTATATAAAGAGTCATGCTTTGTAGAACAATTATTTAATTATTCAATCAATACAATTAAGATTTATCTCTACAATTTATTTTTTCTTTAGTTTTGTTTTAGTTCTTCCTTGTTTCAAGGGAAACCTCCCCTTGGGTTATTCAAGGTTTGATTTTAAATCGCTTCCGCTATGTCAATTGGTATCAAGAGCTTCGTTCCGATCCTACAATGGTTAATGACGGAGATTCTTCACCCCGCTCCCAAGTCGATAATCTTGGAGATTATGTGACGAATGTTGAATACAATTTGGCTATTAATCGTCTCACCGCTTCAATCGATAAACTTACTCTTCGATTTGATAAGTTTGAAGGTAAGCAATCTATTGTTGATGCTCCCACCCTTCCACCCTCTACTATGACCAACATATCTCAACCACCCCAATTTTCCACCACCGGCCACCACAACTTTACCACAAGGTTACAATATTGACTTCACATCTCTCCCTATTCATGGTTGCCCCGAAACACCACAAAACCTATTTTCACATCCCTACCCTTACATATAACCCTATAATAACTCCCAACCATCTCAAGTCTCCAATACTCCATAAGTTCGCACCACTTATACCACTATTGCTTCTTCATCTCAATCTCGCTACCAACTCCTACATACAACCAACAATGTCCCACCCACTACACAAAATTTTCAACCACCCCCCAATCTTCTTATTAATTGTTTTCAACAAACTCATCACCGTCGTGTCCCTCGAGCACGAAATTCTTATCTTGATGATCATGATAGTGATGATGATGCTGAAAATTACTATCAACAAGCATGCCCTCAACCTCAACAACACCACAACAACAATTTTCGTACTCAATCTGACCAGTTTCGTATGAAAATTGATCTCCCTACTTTTACTGGTAATATGAATATTGAGGAGACTCTTTATTGGATTCATGAAGTTGAGAATTTCTTTGAGTACATGAATACTCCGGAACATGCACAAGTTAAGCTCGTGGCATATAAACTCAAACAAGGGGCTTCTGCTTGGTGGGAACAAATCAAGGCTCATCGTCGAAAGAATAATAAGCGGGATATTGTTTCTTGGGCACGTATGAAAACTTTGATTATGGAGCGTTTATTGCCTATGGATTATGAGCAAATTTTATACAACCAACAACTATCGTGTCGCCAAGGATCTCGTAGTGTTGATAACTATGCTGCTGAGTTTCATCGCTTGGTATCTCGAAATAACATCGTGGAAAGTGAAGATCAATTAGTTACTCGGTTTCGTAATGGTTTGAATAAGAATATCGTGGAGAAGATTTTTCACTCAATTCCTACCTTGGCCGATGCAATTCAAATCACACTTAATATTGAGCAACATAATGGATTCCGCTCGAATTCTAGTAAGTCATACTCTTCTCCATCTTCTTCTCAATCTTATCCAAATCGTCGCAACAACTACAACTCTTCACCATCATCTACTGCACACCGCAATAATCAAAATTCTCCAAACACTAACTATTCACCCAACACTCCTACAAACAACAATCCACACTTGATTCCAACGATGATCAACCTCCACCTACCAAAGCTCCACAAACCAACCAACCAAGTAAAACCAATCCATATGCTTACCCTACCATGCTCAATTGTTACCGTTGTGGCCAACCTGGACATAAGCAATATGAATGTCCGAAACGAGACAAGTCTAGAGTTAACTTTATTGATCATGATGAAAACGATTGCGATGATGACTATGATGAAGATTACTATGATAATTGTGAACCTAGTAATGAGATTCAATATGAAGTGGATGCTCCATTCTTGGGTGTTATTCGAAGGTTTCTTTATGCTCCTTCTCAACTGGTGAATTTTGAACGAAAAAGGATCTTTCAGACTCGTTGTCAAGTTAAGGATAAAGCTGTTAATTCGATTATTGATGGTGGTTCCTATGATAATTATGTTTCCACCTATATGGCGACTAGGTTGGATCTACCAGTGACTCCACATACTAAGCCTTATTCTGTTGGTTGGGTTAAGGATGGTCACTCACTTATGGTGACTACTCAATGTCATGTTCCATTTTCTCTTTATAAGTATCATGATGAGGTTCTTTGTGATGTTCTTGATATGGATGCTAGCCATTTGTTACTTGGTCGACCTTGGCAATGGGATCGTCGTGCTATGTATGATTGTTATGCCAATACATTTACCTTTGAATATGGTGAAAAACATACTTTGGGTTCTATGCATCCAAAACCTGTTCATGAAGTTTCTAAAGTCGAAGAGCGAACTTGTTTGATTTCTAAGGACCATGAAGAGGATTTCAAAAAGACTGACACAATCTATGCTCTTGTACTTAAGGAAGAAAAGAGAGAAGAATAAAAAATTCCCATGGTTGTCCAACCTTTATTGGATGAATTCAAAACTATCATACCCACCGATCTACCTTCATCATTGCCTCCAAATGCGTGATATTCAACATCACATTGATTTGATGCATGGTGCAAGTCTTCCCAATCTTCCTCACTATCATATCGCACCTAAAGAACATAAAGAGCTTCGACGCCAAGTTAATGATTTACTAGAGAAAAGTCTCATTCGCCCTAGTATGCGTCCTTGTGCAGTTCATGTTTTGCTTGTGCCAAAGAAAGATGGTTCTTGGCATATGTGTGTTGATAGTCGTGCAATCAACCAAATTACAATTCGCTACAGGTTTCCTATTCCTCGCTTGAATGATATGCTTGATATGCTTATTGGTTCTAAAGTGTTCTCTAAGATTGATTTAAAGAGTGGTTATCATCAAATCCGCATACGGCCAGGAGATGAATGGAAAACTGCTTTCAAGACAAAGGATGGTCTTTATGAATGGATGGTAATGCCTTTTGGTTTGTCAAATGCCCCAAGTACATTTATGCGTTTGATGACTAAAGTGTTGCAGCCTCTCATTGGGAAGTTCGTTGTCGTATATTTTGATGACATATTGATTTATAGTCAGAATGAGCAACAACACATATGTCATCTTTGGGAAATCTTCAAGGTTCTCTATAATAATTCGCTTCTCATCAACATCAAGAAGTGTGATTCCATGATAGACCGCATTCTTTTTCTTAGCTACATTGTAAGTGCTTCAGGTATAGACAAGGTGAAAGCAATACGAGAATGGCCTACACCTCGTACAATTCATGATGTTCGTTCTTTCCATGGTTTGGCTACTTTCTACCGATATTTTGTCAAGAACTTCTGCTCTACTATTGCAGCTCCATTGAGACATTGTATGCGAGGTACTAAATTTGAATAGACTGAAGAAGCCGACAAAAGTTTTAACTTACTTAAAGACAAGCTTTCTACAACACCGGTTCTCGCTCTACCTGATTTTTCCAAGATTTTTGAAGTAGATTGTGATGCTTCCATCATGGGTATTGGCACTGTTCTTTCTCAAAAAGGTAAGCCTCTTCCATTTTTTAGTGAGAAACTTAGTGATGCTCGAAAGAAATGGTCTACTTATCAATTAGAACTCTTTGCGTTGGTTCAAACATTGCGTCATTGGCATCATTATCTGATTCATCGGGAAATTATTCTCTACACTAACCACCAAGCTTTGCAATTCCTTCAAAGCAGTTCCAAGACAAATCGAATGCATAACAGATGGAAAGACACAATTGACAAATACACTTTTGTGATTAAGCACAAATCAGGTCAACAAAATAAAGTAGTTGATGCCCTCAGTCGAAGAGCTTCTTTGCTCGTTACAGTCAACACCGATATTGTTGGGTTTGATTATTTTAAGGATTTATATGATGATGATCCTAATTTTTCGGATATGTGGATTAAATGCTCTCAAAATCAATCTGGTAGAGATGATTTCCTTATTCAGGATGGTTTTCTTTTCAAGGGAAATCATTTGTGCATTCCTCAAGGCTCCCTTATAGAACATATCATTCGTGAAATCATGCTGGAGGTCTCGCAGGTCACATCGGTCGTGACAAGACTATTGCTTTGATTGAAGAAAGGTATTATTGGCTATCCCTAAAAAGATATGTTGGTAATCTCATTCAGCGGTGTTATACTTGTCAAACCGCAAAAGGTCAATCCCAAAATACTGGCTTGTACACACCATTACTGGTTCCTGATGCACCATGGGTTGAAGTTTCTATGGATTGTATCTTGGGTCTCCCTCGGACTCAAAGAGGTGTTGATTCGGTTATGGTTGTTGTTGATAGGTTCTCTAAGATGGCTCATTTTGTTCCTTGCAAGAAGACATCGGATGCTTCCAATATTGCTACTTTATTCTTAAAAAAATTGTTCGTTTACATGGAGTTCCAAAATCTATTACTTCAGACCGTGACACCATATTTTTAAGTTACTTCTGGAAGACTTTGTGGATGAGACTTGGCACTTCCTTGAAATTTAGTAGTACTTCTCACCCACAAACTGATGGTCAAACTGAAGTTGTGAATCGAACATTGGGAAATTTGATTCGTTGTCTCTCTGGTGACAAACCAAAATAATGGGATCTTGCTTTGCCTCAAGCCGAGTTTGCTTACAATACCTCAAAGAGTCGTACTACAGGATATTCTCCTTTTCAAATTATCTATGCTAAAGTTCCTAATCATACGTTTGACCTTGTCTCTTTGCCTAAGGTTCCAGGTATGAATTTTGATGCAGATGCAATGGTTGATATTATGACTCAGCTTCACGACATAGTCAAGAAGAATATTGAGAATTATAATACTCATTAGAAGGAAGATGTTGACAAACATCGTCGTTCTCAAACGTTCGAAGTTGGAGACTTAGTAATGGTGCATTTGCGTAAGGAGAGATTCCCAGTAGGTACTTACAACAAGTTAAAAATGAAGAAGATTGGTCCCCTAAAGATTCTTTGCAAGATCAATGACAATGCTTATATCGTCGATCTTCCGAGTGACATGCATATTTCTAAGACCTTCAATGTCCAAGATATCTATTCCTTTCATGCTGATGATACTTCCAACTCAAGGACGAGTTCTTTTAAAGAAGAGGGGACTGATGTAGAACAGTGTTGACGCCATGCTGATATCATCGTCAGAAATTTTTTTTTTTTTTTTTCTTTTTATCTTATTATTTTATTTAGTAATTTCTAATTTATTGTCTAAAAGTTCTAGAATAGTTGGTTTACTGCTAAGTTGATATTAGTAATACAATTCAAAGTAGGATTTTTATTTTGATTTCTTTATTTATGAAGTCCTAGTGCTAGTTGGTCTAAGTCTTTAGTCTATATAAAGAGTCATGTTTTGTAGAACAATTATTCAATTATTCAATCAATACAATTAAGATTTGTCTCTACAATTTTTTTTTTCTTTAGTTTTGTTTTAGTTCTTTCTTGTTTCAAGGCAAACCTTCCCTTTGGTTATTCAAGGTTTGATTTATAATCGCTTCCGCTACGTCAACTATATAATAGTGGAGCCTAGCAAGTGCCACGCGATGTTTTAATAGAGATGTGAGATAATAGTAAAACCCAAGTTAAACCCCGATTAAAGCCAATTTACTTCATGCCCGAATTCTTCGAAACCTTAAACCAAACTTTAATTACGTTTACAGTTTACGTTTTTAAGAAGAATAAAAACAAAAATTAATATATCATTTTGGAAGGTTTTTTCCTATCTCTAAATTCCCGAGTTCCCACCAAGAATTCCCATGTTAATCTAACCAATTTCACATCTCTGAGGCTCTAGTTGAAATTTTATTTGACATCTATGATTTGTTGAATTTGTTTGCCAACGATAAAAAACTTTGTATATCGATTTGGAAGATAATATATCGATTTGTTATTTCTCTATGTATATATCGATTTGTTATTTCCAAAAGGTTCAATGTATGGTATGCTAAAGTCTATTATCAAAGTTTGGTAAACATCAAAATGGTAGAGGATTTTTGGCGGTAGAGACACATTGCATTATAACAAAAAATTTACAACCTCTGATGGCTTTTAAACCCAAGGGAACATGCCCCAACACATATAGTCAGGCTGTTATTAAGCCTCATTAAACTCTCTTTACCCACCAAAACTCTGTAACACCCTAGGTCGACAAGTGGTTTGCCGAGGGGGTGGGTCCGACGGCACATGAGAGGAGGATGTCCTAACATTGGAATATAGGTATAGATCTGTCATATATAATCATCGAGGCCTTTTGGGCTCATTTGGCTCCAGAGTTCGAAAGAACTCCGGAGTTAAGCATGCTCGGGTGGGAGTAGTCTCAAGATGGGTGACCTCCTAGGAAGCAGGCTGCTACCCATAAAACCCCACACTGTTGGATGTCCGCAACGGCCCTACTACCGACGATGGTTCTCCTGTCGAGAGTGGGAGAGTATGATATAAAGGCACCTAGCCCGGTAAAGGGGTGACGGTTGCGCCAGACACTCGTCTCGCGAGGGGCACAGAACGTCAGAGATCTAGGGCTGTATATTCCAGAGCCGGGGACGACTTTCCTCTAAGGTGGTGGGATTGTAACACCCCGGGTCGGCAGGTAGTTTGGTGAGGGGGTGGGTCCTACAACACATGAGAGGAGGATGTCCTGACATTGGAATATAGGTATAGATTCGTCATATATAATCACCGAGGCCTTTTGGGCTGATTTGGCTCCAGAGTTCGAAAGAACTCCGAAGTTAAGCGTGCTCGGATGGGAGTAGTCTCAAGATGGGTGACCTCCTGGGAAGCAGGCTGCTGCCCATAAAACCCCACACTGTCACCGAGGCCTTTTGAGGCCTTTTGGGCTCATTTGGCTCCAGAGTTCGAAAGAACTCCGGAGTTAAGCATGCTCGGGTGGGAGTATTCTCAAGATGGGTGACCTCCTGGGAAGCAGGCTGCTGTCGGATGTCCGCAGTGGCTAAGTGAGGACAATATCGGTAGTGATATAGGTCGGGTCGCTACAAACTCTCAGAGTACATCAAGGCAATATAGGATAAAGACAAAAAAAAAAAAAAAAAAAAAAAAAAAAAACTAGATTTTCAACTAATCTGAATGATCTAGGACCCTGCAATAAGTATGTGAAAGAGCTGTCCAAAAGGCCTGGAAGACCATGTTCCTGAAAGTGCTCTTCAGACGGTCGATGCAAACTGTGCGGGGACTTCTTCAGCTCAGTTTACCAAGAGTTGGCTGTAGAGACGCATTACATTACCTCACTATTAATCCACCATTAACCTTCCCCTGTTTACCAAGAATGAGCAAAAGTATGGGACTTCTTCAGATCCAGCCCCCTATTTGACATTTCTGCCCAGTCCCAAAGTAGACCTTTCAACTCAAGTATCAACCTATATCAATGTGCAGAGTTCCATTTCTAAAGACAATATAACTGCATAAGGTAGCAGGGACCATAACACGTATGGCAGCCCTCGACCATTTAGCTCAATCCAACCATGAAGGAACAAAAGATTGATGAAAAGGTTGCATTGAAAAAGAGACAAGAATCAAGTACTTCAGAGGAATCTTCTGATGGTTATGTATGTTCTTTGACTCACTTGCATAGTATATGGTATGGAAGATTTGATGGCATTAAAACTTCCGTTTTGTTTTTTTTTTTGTTTTTATGAATTTGTGGTTTTTTCTTCCAGGAATCTGTTGTTTCTACTAAGAAACAAGCACTACCTCATAGGAATGGTAAGTCAAAGCAGCTTTGCCAGCTAATAAGAAATTCAATCTTACCACAGGCTAAAAACCCACAACAAAAGTTCTTCTTCTTCATCAACGATATACCATATCACAAACACAGGTTAAAACATAATCCTTTGATAGCAACTGTCTGTACAACCATCTCTTTTTCCTTAATAGCAACATATATTAATAATTTTTATTGCTTGAACACTACTCACTGTTGTAGTATTTCAAAAATAAAGTCCAGTCCATGTTTAATCTTAGCTTAGGCCCAGTGGGTATGGCTCTTTTTTAGAGCATAAGTTTTACGGACTTCAGTTTCTAGAATTATGAGTCAATTCTTCTAGGAAAATCATACTACCACCCCGCTTTTTACCAAGAGCTATCCCGAATCTTATGTACACCCAACCAAATATTATGTACACAAAGTTGATAAGAGCCACCCGTATTTTATGCTTTACTTATTTGATTCTATCTTCGAATCTTATTCTTACTCTCCTTCAAGTATTCATTCCTAAACTCAACTCATTTTCTTATAATTCTATTAATTTGGAAACCTTAGTATTGAACTTTATTTTTGATTATTAGTTTAATAATTCTTTATATTTGTCCTTCAAGTCTTCATTCCTAAACTCAATTAATCGTCTTATAATTCTATTAACTTGGAAACCTTACTATTGAACTTTATTATTGGTTCTTAGCTTAAAAATTCTTTATATTTGAATTCATAACATGTAAACCCATTAATGTGTTATCATATATTGTGACTCCATAAGGTTTTTGTTTTATAGCTTCGACTTCATATATCTGAGCCTTTAAATGCTCGTGAAAATTGGTTCAATTGAGAACTGGAAGTGAAAGAATTGTAAAACAAACAAAATAAAAAATGATTAGTTAATTACCACCAAAACATGATTAGAGTAAAAAATATAAAAAAAATACAAATAATTAGTTAATTACACTATGATTTAATGAAAAAGATTGGAGAAGATGAAGAGTAAAAACTGAATTACTCGGATAGCTCTTATAAACCTGGGTGCTTATAGTTAAATATCAATTTGGGTGAGGCATACTTAAAAAATTGGGATAGCCTTTTGTAAATAACAGGGGTGGCATTATGACTTCCCTTCTTCTAAGCATGAGTTGTTCATTCTAGAAACTATTGACTTTCATTCCTTAAGTGGCAGTAAGAAGCCCACCATGATAAATTGCTTTTACACTTGACTTTCTTACTACCCATTTGTGGTTCATGTGGAACAAATGTGTTGCTTCAATTCCATTGGTTCTAACTAAGGTTCTTCCTAGTCTTTTATCTCTCTGGAACCTTGAAACAAACTTAGGCAAATTGATTTCTTCCTTCATTCATATATATATATATATATATGCTATGGCCATATGTGTTTGAAGATACAAAGAAATAACATACTACTTTGTTATTCACATATTGATTCTTCTTCTTATATTACTCTCTCTTCATTTAACCAAGTGTTATTCTTAAGTCTTGCCAGAGAAATAATATATAGTTGTTCAATAGGAATCTATACTTGGGAGTGCACCCTTGTAGATTCATTGTCGTTGAATCCTGGACGAGAGACGCCGTGAAGCCTTCTTGCACCGAGATACTATCTCTGAGGGGCGAAATCTTTCCTTAAGGACAGTGCCTCGCACGCCTCGAAAACTTCCTTCCTAAGTCTTTTTGCAGCTTTCTTTTGTGTACTAAAACCAATGTTCTAAAAATCGCTAGTCAGAAGCTAGGCGGTTTGGTAGTGCCTAGCGACTAGAGCGATTAGACGGAGATTAAACCGCTAGGCACTAGGCATTTTTATTTAACAATAATTTTATAAATAATTATAAAATATATAAAATTATAGTATTACAAACTATATAATAACTAGTTGTGGAACCCGTGCTACGCACCAGGGTGGTTGTAAGTATAGGCTTATTATATCGTAGATAATTTAGACTTTGTAAACACTGAGCGAGAACGGTAAAAGGCACACAATGTTGTTGCGTGGGGATACGATTTGCCTTCAAATATGAAGAACAAACAGAGAAGAACAAAGGAATATATCTAATGTTATTATTAAAGAACTTAAAGTTACTCATCTTGCTAAATTTTCAGATAAGAGTACATGCTATGTAATTTTGAAAGAAGTTCTTGAAGAGATGGAGGCCTCATCATCCGTTGTGGCATGCTTATATTTCTTTGGTAAGGGTTATCTATTATTAAGAAGACAAATCTCTTGTTGCTGTCATTTCCCACCAACTGGAAGAGGCTTAAAGGCGAAAGAAAATCACTCATAGATTCCTCATGTGTGTGTCAGTGTGTGTGTGAACACAGAGAATATTAGCATTGATAGAACCACAAATATTTTCCATATGAGGGTTGGGAGACCCTCATCTATATTGATCCAATTTCATATACATTTTACATTGTTTATCTTTTTCAATGATCTTACAAAGCTCATTATATAAAGGAGGCACCAAATAAAATAAAGGACATTCAAATCTATTCCCGCCAAGTAGTTTGCAGCTTTATTGGTCTGGAATCTGAAATACTCCGACTGACATTCAAATTTATTCCCGCGAAGTAGTCTGCAGCTCTATTCAAATCTTGTACTATGCTTTGAACACATGATAGAATCTGGAATACTCCGACTGATATGTAATAGCCCGTATCTTCTTACACCTGGTTTTCAAGCCAGTAAACCTATGTTTTATAGAATTTGTTAAAATGAATGCACGTGTCAATTGATAAAAGAAGCATGCATGCATAATACGTTGATAAAACATTCTTATAAAAAAAAAATTCATTTACTGATGCTCCGCACACCAATGTTTTGCAAATTTGCTAATTGTTGTAAACAGAATCATCTTCTTCATCCATGCCTCTTCATTTATCTAGAAGCTCTCTTTCACAGTAAATCTTCTAATCTAGTTGATCATCTTCTGAAATGGGAGTTTGTCATGAGATTATCATCCATATGTTAGTCGATCTCAAATAGTCTTGTGTCGAAACTCGATATACGATTAAAGAAAGAATAAGAATAGAAGATTTATACGTGTTAGTTGTATATACCTGGGGGAATAAAGTGGGAGCATATTTAAGAACTGCACAAATTATTTCTCAATTATTTTTTATTTTTTTACTCTTTCTACCAATTATTTCTCAAGGGTCTTTGATGTCGCTGGAATGAAGTTTAATGATATCGCTAGTTGTACTATTCCATATGGAAACTTTCTCGTATATTCACGAAGGTTTGTATTCAATCGGAAACTAAGAACCATATTTGACAAAGGTTATACATATTACCAAATCAACTTAACTTCAAAGTTTATTTAGAAAAGTTCATGATGCACACGTCCTCAGCAATGATTATATTATAAACTCGTAAGTTGAAGGTAAGGTATGAATATTGTGATTATAGTAGACCATATATGCTATCCTAGACGTTAGACACAGTCTTATTAGATGTTTAAACCATTTAGAACTGCACAAAAGTAAGATATGATCAAATTAATACTTGGAAGCTTAGAAACCCAGATAATGCCAATGTGTTCTTATTTCGAGAAATGAAAATTATTTACAACATCTTCAAACATCCAGATCATGGCACCAACTCACCAAAAGATTCGTATGTTGCAACTATTACCCTCTGCTATCAAATATTGGCAAAGCTTGCTCCTCAAGGTCCTTGCAAGTCAGTTAACAGATATCAGCCTATCAAAAACTTGAGGTCCTTGCAAGTCAGTTAACAGATGTCAGCCTATCAAAAACTTGTCCTTGCCATCCTAATACTTGGAACTAAACTCCATTTTGTAATCATTAAAAAATTCCCGCAACTACATAAAGTTGCTACTTATATAGTTTCAAACTCCTAATCCTTCCTTGGTTTGGACTTTGAATGAACTTGATTGATATGCATCTAATTATTCCGGAACTTAAGAAGTTAGATCGGTGTTGTGTGTGCTCCCAAATACCAATAGATTTGTTAAAGCAAGTTTATGGTTAGTAGAAAAAATTATAGGACTTCTTACCGGGACATTGTACCCCGTTCTTGGAATCAGTAATTTAGAGTTATAAGTCCTATAAGATGTGAGATGCCTTCCTCTTGAGAAGCTTTAGTGATGGATGTCTTAAGGACATAACTCCTAGCCTATGGCAGAGACAATCCTTGAACAATGGAACGGGAGGTAAATAATATTTGAAAAATAGAATAATTAAAATTACAAATAAATGATTCAAGAAAATATGCATTGTACCTGATTGATACAGGGGCCGCCAATTTGTTGCTGTATTTTTTTTTTTCAAAGCAAGTAACAAACTAAAATGCAACAATAAGAATCCAACGACAATTGAACTCCCTAATGCACTCTTCAATTGTTCATGATACTAATTATATCTTAGGCAAACTATTTTCATCATTCAATTGAATTTATATAGAATAGAAGACAAAATACAAACTAATGGATCACTATTTTTATATTCTTAAAATCTTGTATCTCTAAGATTCTAGGTACCAGATTATCAGAACTTGTGAGAATTTTAATGAATCTTTACTCATGAAAAAAAAAAGAATAGTTTAGAAGCTTTAATTTTAGTGTTTTCACGTACTCCACCTTAGAGATGTTTGATTGATATGTACTTATTTGTTCACTTATGAAACATTATAATAAAAGATTCAAACTATTACCTAGTAGAGGATGAACATTTATGGATGAATGTAAGTGTATTTTCATGGAGACATGCATTAATACTTTAACATGACAAAACTACCTCTGCCACCAGTTGGCTTAATAAGAAGAAAATGTTGGAAACCTTCAACTCTTTATTTTAAATTAAAACTAAATACATGGATTACCTGTTTTGGTTATGAAAATATTTATTCATAGATCTCTGCATGTTTACATGGTTTTGTAAGAATCAATTACCATATTTTTGGAGGAGGCATATATGTTCTTCACTCAGTGCTAGTGCATTTGTAGTTCTCTTATTGTCCTCTTCTCCTTATGTCATAATATCTAAAAGTGCAATATCCATTCTCTTATCCATAGCTTTAAAAACCTGCAATCAAAAAATTTATATATTATAAATACAAAATATAGTATTTCACATCATGCCTATAAATCCAATAAATTTTAGTTCAAAGAAACATTACTGCATGAAGTGCATTGTGTTGATTTGCTTTGTCTTTCCTTTGTTCTAGCTATTCACAAATTTCATTGCCGAGTCAGCTTTCCCATGTAGTGGTAAGGTAATTAAAGTGGAAAACTATGGGGGCAACTACCTCTGGTAAGTATGGCTAAGATATTTTACTAATCAACGTTTGTTCCCTGATTCCAAACATGTACTATATATCAATGAAATCTAAAAGGATGGGTGTTAATGTATACATGACAGTAAAAAATGGATGACAGATAATGGCTACAAAACCGTAAATTTGACCACCAAAAGTGCAATCTAAATATTATATGGCTTCCCTATTCTTAAAAGTCAATCGAGTAAATTGTGAGCAAGCTTAATACAATTACAACTTATGTAAGAAATTGTTGAATACACTAACACTTCAACAATACACCTATGCATTGCACTGCACATTTACTGCCATGTATTTCAATGAATAATTGTTCTGCGTGGAATTAGCTCTGTATAGCATCTTGATAAAAACGAAGGCAGGCTTTCTTCTTCCCTAGCGCTTGTGATTTATTATCACAATCTGGGTTGTAATATTTGCCGTTTATAAATAAAATGTTACTCAGGACAAAAAAATTCCAACCGACAAAACTAAACAAATTATTTTGGTTTCAAATATTGTACAATTGATTGCACTTTTGGTGAGATTTTGGCCTATCTTTGATACAAACAGAGCAGTAAGACTGCAATACAATTCTAAACTTAATTCAGGCAGTTGGATTTCTAAAAAATAATTATTTGTTTAACCTAGACAGAGTTTGAATTTTGTAATCAAACATACATGTGAGATATCAAGAAGGACAGGAATTAAAGCTATTGCTCAAATTATAAAATTCAACTACATAATAGATGCAATATCTATATAAACTGCAATAACCAAACAACAAAATACCAGCAGAATACCATATGCTTTATATACTACGTGAAGCCTGACGGGTCCATATATAATTAAATTCACTAATAATTACAATAAATTTAGGTGTTGTGCGTGCTCAGATGGGTGTAGCTTTGCCTGTCGGGTGTAGTTTGTAAGAATTATAGACATGAAACAAATTCTGACCAAAATCAAGAGAGTTAAACCTTCCAAGTAAAAAATAGAACAAACTTGACCAATCAACTACTGTTATAAAATAAATTTACATAGTGTTTGTACCCTTAAATTTACATAATATTGGCTGCAAACATAAGATTGAACAACTACTATTATGGAAATAAAAAAGAAAATGTCTTTAATCAAAGTAGGTTTTAGTTTATGGAAATCAGATAATATAGAATTAATTAGAATCACTCATCTATTAGAATAATCAATACTAAAACTAATCACGACAATGGATTATCATAAAAATTAAAGGATTACTTGTTGTAGCCTACTTGTAGGTGTTGGTCCGATCGTGTAGAAGAACAACTTGGTATAGAAAAAGAAGTTTAATTTGAGCTTTATAATTGAAATTTCCCAATAGAAGAACAACTGTTGTAGGAGTTTTGATGGTGATTAAGGTTTGTGAACAAAATAAAAACTCTCAGTGATGAAGGATTCTCTTAAAACAATTTCCCAATAGAAGAACAACTGTTGTAGGAGTTTTGATGGTGATTAAGGTTTGTGAACAAAATAAAAACTCTCAGTGACGAAGGATTCTCTTAAAACTAAAGAAATTTGGTTTATGTGACGAAGGATTCTCTTAAAACTTCTTAAAACTCAGTGCTTAAAATTGGGCTTAAAATGGACTTTATTTTGGGCTTTAATATTATTCTCAACTCTCTATTAAAATGCCACGTGGCACTTGTTAGGCTCCACTATTATATAATAATAATAATAATAATAATAATAATAACTATTGTTATCACAATTCATAATATAAAATCATAATCAAATTTTGAAATAAATACGGACAAATATAATAACATATGTTTAAAGTCACACTAGTCTTATTCTTATGCTACTTAACATCGAGCATAATATATCAATATTTGTCAAGAAATATGCAAAATGAGGAATTTACAAAGATTACTCTGCAAGACTCTGTGACGGCATAGTCTCGGCTAAGTAAGTCTAACGTTGTTGCATTCAACTATGCACACAGAATAAAATCTTTATATTTATAATAGAGATGCCTTGGCATTGATCAGGCCAACGGTACTGCCAAGATGCCCTAGCTGGATGCGCAAGTAAAGACTTGGGGGCGAGTTGAATGACACAAGGTTAGGCTTAGCAACCCGCCAGCAGTTGTTGGCAATCCTTACAAACCAACTCGCCCCTCACGGGGGTTGTGTTAGATCAACACCGTGAGATACCTCTCGGGAGAAGATCACCAATGCTAATGCAACAACATGATTACTCTACAAGATTGTGTGACAACATAGTCTCGGCTAAGTAAGTCTAACGTTGTTGCATTTGACTAAGTTAAAGTTAATACCGAGAGTAACTGGTGTGCTCACGGCAACTTTCTAATTTCACGAAGGAAAAAAAGGATAAACAGAGTAGGATGGATAATATGCATTAATAAAAGTAGGTGCTCAATTTTGTAGCGATGATTTTTCTTTAAAAAAAAATGGGGTGGAGATTTTATTTGAATATACCCCAAATTTTTCTAAAGGTTATAAACTCCATGATGAGTAATGACTTTTACCTGTGAAGAATATTACATGGGTGAACAAGTTCACAGTAGTGACGGTACTTCCAACCGCGAGGTTTATATGTTGTTTGTTTTGTTTTTTGTGGGGGTGGAGAGCATCCTTCATACGAAGAGTCTTTTTTGAAATCCTATCCGAATGACCTTTTCATCTGATATGTGTTTAAATGGCACAGAAAAACTTTTTAATTTTTATTGATCACTATTACATTGTGTTTAACGAACTTGGGGGGCGAGTGCGATGGGTTGTGTTATCTTTCTCAAAGAGATTTACTATTATTCTTTTAAGAAATTTAATATTTCAAGGTTTCTTAGCACAAAGAGAAGAACTACGGTTGCTTGATCCCTTCTTGGGTACGTCGGCAGCTACCTTAGTAGCGCATCCAATATTTTTCTTTGAAAATCGTGAGCTTTGATAGTCGCAAGAAATTGATCACATCCACATTTAAAATGAATTTTCAATATTTTACTTTAAAAAGTGTGAGTCTCGACAAGTTCGAAACACTGTCAAATAAGAGTGATGAAACGTGAGATACTAGGATACTAGTATTTAAGCTTGAAAGAAGTTTTTATGGTAAATGATTTTATTTTATATATAAGGAGAATTTCTCTGGAGCGTCAACACCACGAAGGAAAGCAAGACCTTCAAAGCTAACGCTCCAGAGAGGGGGCGATGTAAGTACATCATTATGTGTTACCACATGGTAGATGTGAGATTCACAAAATACTGTAAGGAAAGTACATTAAGGACTAGTAGATAAAAACTTTAGTTGTATGCCATTACCTTGAAAGTTAAGGATAACAGAGGACCACATTAGAAATATCACAACGGTAGGATGAGTAAGGGAATCCTACGGACAACGTCAAACGGTGGACAGGTAATATAAAATAACCTGATGAGAAACCCTAAGGGGCAGGTAATGATTTAAAAAAACTGTCTCTTCTTCTTCTTCAATAGAACTTATCTATTTACTCATAAACTCATAAGTAGAATATATTAGATCATTGACTGACTTGATCGTCGGAGCGTTTTCCACTGGTAAACACCAGTGGGTTTTCAGGTATCTTGGAGCTCAAGCACAGTCGGGGGTCTAGTCATCCGTCATCCCAAGCTCACAAAGAGGAGCTTACATTATTAAATTCCATTCTGATAGGTATACGAGAATTTTGGTCCGTAAATTCATTCAGAAAACAACCAGGTTTCAATGTTATTAAATTTTGAAAGGAGAATCAACTTAGCTATACTAGAAATATTTTGACCAATGTCAAGCAGTTCACGTTAAGCATTATTTTTCTTTAGTAAATAGATGCACCAAATAAAAATTTTATCGACATTCTTATGCTTAGTTACTAGTATTCCATCTAAAAAAACCAGATTTTGTAAATGCAATACCAAATATTATACTAATTCAGATCCAAATTCATGCGCCAGAACCATTGACATGTATATTAAAAGTCCACCGTACAAAATATCCATGACGTAAACTATGGGCATCTAGTTAAAGGCATCTATGAGCAACTAATATATATCTGAATCTTGACACTATCCAACCACTAATGTAAAATCAACGAGCAGGACATTTCAGCAAAATACAAGTGTATAAACTCTAGCCAGGTATGGACATCACTGTATGTTAGTAAATTATAAATAATTTTGCGTTTGACCACCAAAGATCCATGAACACAATTTTAGCTCTTAAAACCATGTGAAAACAATTGCCATTTACCATCGAGAACACATGATAGCAAACTCATACTGGATAAGCATTACTAAGCGACACATTAATTTCGAGTGAGTTTAATTTTAAACCTATCTTCCTCAACAGTGAGCTTATATGAACTGGTGAATGCAAATAGTTTCAGACATCGGAATTCTATGATGTGAATTATATGAACTGATCCTAATACCCGTAGTTTCACACATCAGATTCTATTCAATCAAAACATGCACTCAGCTAGCATTCATTAAATTAGATGCAATGCAATAACAAGTACCTTGTCAATCAAATTCTAGAAGCATTCTAGCTCAAATGAGTTCAGATTTTACCTGCCGCGACGAAGAATAAATGGAGTATCAGATAGAAAATCCGAGCTAGCCAAAAGAATTAGCATATCTTACTAATGAAGTTGATACAGGAATATCATCGAACACACTATGAACAACACTTTCTTAGGTTTGAGAACAAAAATTAGTTTTTGATTCTCCATCAAATAAATGAGTCCAGCCTTGAAATAATGTTGGTTTTGTGCTCTTTCAACGTTGAGCAATCCATGGCAAGCTAGTCTTGTTGAGACAAGAAATTAAATTAAGAAAGAAAGAACTGATCTGAGAAAACTTGGTTTATCAAGAGTGTAAAGACCCGTACTCGTCTTAGGGGTATTTTAGTAATCTTATGTATAATCTTTGCCTATGATTAGACTTACTATAACCTTCCTCGATTGATCAAAAATTTGGAGTGTGATTAATTAGAAAATATAAAAATAGGAACCAATAATCGGTGAAAACATAAAACGCATTTTTGAAAATTTGTAAACTATAATAGTTTATTTTAATGAATAATAGGAACCACCTAATTGTCACTATGAACTCATTGACATTAAGATCGAGTGTGCGAGTGCATTGGTATGGGCTTAAATGGACCCAAAATCATAGATGGCAAAAGTTTACTAATAAGTGTCACTTTAATTAAGTTGCCTCCAAGACCACTATATACTTTATGTGGGTCTCCTTGCATGGGTGCATATGATCACCAGCTTGACACCTCCTACCTGACCTGGGCAGCACATCTTATCATCTTATAACCAGCTTGAAGACCAGATAGTGATAAACCAAAATAAAGAGAGAAGAGAGACGCGCTACCATCGTAAGAATATCATTTGGCTGAAGTTGTGTGATGCATAAAAAAAGAAAGCTAATATAAGGAATCAATATCAATCAACGAAATTAAGGTTGGGAAAGAAAGATTTTGTTTGAGTATGTAAAGAAGAAAAGTTATGGGCTGAGCACCTGGTTGTGGGAATCTTGTTTCTTGGCTATAGATTTAATACTTGGCTTTAGTTTGGACAAGGTAAATCTGATTTCTTTCTTAAGTTATTTAGTTTTTCTATCATATATAATTGTGATGTTTTGGACATTTGGTTATTGAGGGTGGTGGTGATCAGTAGCTATACAACTTCAATTAGAAGGGAAAAAGATCTGGTCACACCCAACTTTAATAGTGGATTGTCTTAGATACTTTATTTACATGGTCAATTGTTTTACAAGACACCACCTAATCTGTTAGTAGTTGGTAATCCATGGATTCATATACCAACTATTTGGGTTTTCACTAATATATCCTTGACCTGGACACACCTTAGAGGGAAGTTATGACATGTTGATAGAATTGCCGCAACGTCGATTGTACGATAGATTAGGAAGTGATTTGTAATAGCTTTGTTCCGCCTTTTAGATTATATATTTATTGTTGTCTTTGCCATTTTTAGGAATTGATATATTGCTAGCTTTATTTGGGTTTAGAGCTGCGTTGTGGGAGCGAGCTGAGGTAGGGACTTACATTTCCTCTATATTATCTTCTCATGGTTCATGTTTCAAATGTTACAATATTATCAATATAGTGATGAAAAGAAAATGCATGCATGATTTTGGTTACAGATATCATGTTTTATGATTGTAAAATGTATGAAAATGATTAGTTACAGATATCATGTTTTAAACTGGAGTTGTTAAAGTAGTACAGGATATTGTCTTTTAAACAGAAAAGTTATTGAAGTTTTTATTGCATCTCTTTTCCAGGATGGGAAAAGGGAGATGGATTTTGTATGTGGGATGTGGGGTCCCAGTTGTATGTTGGTATGGTGTGAGGTTCTTGGATTGGGAAAATATATGATCTGGGTGCTTACACGAACATATTATTACTGATCGGATTATAATCCCTTCGGCTAGTGCCCGTGTCTGGTAGCCGTGAACAGGGGATAGTTCCGTCGGCTAGTGCCCGTGTCTGGTAGCCGTGAATAGGGAACTGGTTTGATGGTTGATAAATTCAAGGACTCATCACACATGCCAGATTAAATTAACTATTATTAAAAGATACCCTATATATTATATATATTGTATCACAAGGCGGTTTGGCAAGGGACCTGTGAATTCCTACAAAGAAGGAATTGTTGTCATATTCTAGAGATGACAGTTCTTTCTAGGATTACATATGCAGTGTTCACCTTTAGACGGTGAATGGGCACTTTCTAGAGGCGAACATTATAGGATGTTTCTGGGGATTCCTTTTCTACCTTCCTGGATTGCCATGCTTTTAGTGGTATTTGTTGTGGATGGTTAGTGTGTGTGGGGATACATGCTACCTCGAGGAGGTTAGACGCGGGGAGTGAGAGGTAGTCCACTCCTGGACGTGTGTCAGGATCCTGTGCAGTCTGTAGTCGTCAAACGGTTGACCATCGTGATAAGTGATTCTCCCTCTGGAACATCGTGGTTAGAGGGCCCACCTGAGCCCTGCAAGAGGGTTAGTGTTCTCGAGACACAAAACGGTAATCACCCGACCGGATAATCAGGAACTAACGGTGCAGGTTCACACCGGTAAGTACTGAACTAAGAACTTCCTGGGACTGGGGCTGAGTTCCATTCGTACCCTCACCACTCTAATAGGATACAGGTACCCGACCTATTGTATGATTGTTTGTATATTATCTATTACTTGCAGTAGAAAGTACTTTTAAAAATCATAGTTACTGTCTTTTTACCGTTCTTTTATTTAAACTTGCATATTTAACCGTTGGCGTGATTAATTGTCATGATTTGATAATATATTGGGAATGTAGGTTTCTACCGAGCAAGTGGATTATGCTCACCCTACCATTACCCTTTTCAGCTGAGCCTGTTGTTGAGGAGCCTGCTGTTGCAGCAGACGATGACAGGGATGATCACTACATTTGTCTGATGTGAGACCGAGTGTAGTCCAGGGTTGTAACATTTTGACAGGTCCTTTTATATGTATATATGTAGATAGCACACTCGATAACATCTTATATATGTATTATCACAATCATGTAATGTATACAGTATGGTTTTCTATATAAATATGAAAGTGTGTTTTTGCGGATTTGTGTTAATTGCTAGTTAATAAATGGATGGATTCAACACCAGACTTCCATGGATTTTGTTATGATTAATAGAGTAGAAATGACAAATTGCCCATGGTGTTGATATTAATGCCTCGAGATTTGATTCAGGTCTTATTGGGATATGGGTCGGATTTTGGGGCGTTACAAAGAGCCACCATTAAAAACTTGATAACCAATCACCGAGAATGGGATCTGATGTTCGTAATATATGATTGAAAAAAATCATGACCCAGATCTGGGGATGAGATTACGAAATCAACCAAATCCAATTGCTCAGACTTTTTAAGAGAATTCGTTCACTTCCAATAGATCATCTCGAGTTCATTCTATTTACTTTTTTAAGATTTAGATCTGGATCTAGATTTAGGGAAACAGCCGCCCTCCTTCTAGCGCCAATGTAAGCTCCTCTTTGTGAGCTTGGGATGACGGATGGTTGGACCCTCGACTGTGCTTAAGCTCCGAGATACCTGAAAACCCACCAGTGGAAGACGCTCCAACGATCAAGTCAGTCAACGATCTAATATATTTTGCTTATGAGTTTATGAGTAAATAGATAACTTCTATTGAAGAAGAAGAAGAGAGAGTTTTTCTAAATCATTACCTGCCCTTTAGGGTTTCTTATCAGTTGATTTTATACTACATGTCCACCGTCTGACGTTGTCCGTTGGATTCCCTTATTCATCCTACCGTTGTGATCTCCCTAACGTGGCTCTCTATTATCCTTAAGTTTTAAGGTAATGGCATATAGCTAAAGTTTTTATCTACTAGTCCTTAATGAACTTTGCTTACAGTATTTTGTGAATCTCACGTCTACCACGTGGTAACACATAATGATGTACTTACACACTATTATAGGAAGGAGTTGCCTCATCAATATCATTCAACCAAACCACCTGTAGCATTCAACTTTGTTTTAAATCTGACGTGAAAAGCTTAAAGACCTCTTTTACTAATCTTGGTTGTGTATATCGATATATTCTCACATCATCATTGCTATACTACCAACACAATGGAAACAATTGCGAAAATATCAGATGCTGGATTGGTCTACTTGATGACTTGTTGAGGGTAGTAAACACATACAACTGCCCATTACTTTAGCATCTATTGTATAAATCTTATTGTTTATAATTCTACCTCATTTTGTGCTTGCATCATAAGTTCATGCTCCAAAAGAATCTGCATGCACAAAACTATGACGGACTTCCATTATATATATGCACAAAGCACGCATTACACACATCTGGTAACAAAATACTATGCAGAACTGGAACAATATAATGTCCACACAAATGGCTCTGCTCCTGCATTTCCTAACTTTGGGGGTGTAATCTGTTTTGCAAGGGAGCAATGTCAAGATAAATGGCTCTACTCTTGGTTTTCCTAGCGTTGGAAGTGCAATCTGTTTTGGAAAAGATCATGACGAAGGTGTCTGTTTGTTGTACTTGAACCAATCATTGATATAGGCTATTGTTGTTGATTTTAGACAATGATATTTGGATACAATATCATGCTTTAATTGATTTAAAATGGATTTTCATTCCTCTAGAAATGGACTACAATTTTTTTCCAATGCTATAAAACTTGCAGGTGTTGTGGGGTGCACTTCAAGATTGCCGACGTAGCTGTTAAAAAAGCTCATTTTCCAAATCCCTCACTTGGAATATCATTTGGACTCAGGTTATGAGCATATTTTGGCAGACACATGGAGTCTAAACTGAATTAAAATGATGGGCAAATGGATGAATCAAACTACACACTATCTACATAAACCCTGGGGGATGTAAGGAGACTGTCTGGCTCTAGCATGTAAAGCTGCACATATGAAATCAGTCATTATCTCATTAAGAAGACTGCAAATTTAGAGCACATGGAGATGAAATTTATTTCAATATTAAGAGAACAGTCCTAAACAAAATCAAGTAATCAACTCATTTAAAAATGTGATTTGGATAATTTTGATCAGAGAGCATGAGACTCATGTCTCTTATAGCCTGACGACTTCTTCATTAATTTGGTAGTTAGATAATGTGTACAACGGAGGAAAAAACTAGGGATTGAAAATAGATAATGTCTATAACGGAGAGGAAACAAAGGGATTGAATCCATTGATTGGACAATAAACAATTACTGAATTAGCTATGTAAGAGCAATAACAAATAAGCTCTCTTCCTACAGGTGAACAGAATCCCCTGCCTCCATATTTTTTACTGCGCATTATATTTTATTGCAACCATCTATATTTCATAACAACATAATCTTGCATGTCAATATATAGCATTTTCTTTTGAAGGCCTCCACTTTGATCTGTATTTATTCAACTCCACAATACAATACGATTTCATGTATTTATTTTTGAAGAATGTTGGATGCTGAGTGGTAGTCAGTTGGTATGTAAAACATTCATTTTATGTTTTGTACAAATAAGTCTGTTGTAAAAGGAAGTTGTATAAATTTTTGTTGTGAAAAAAACAATCAACTACATAGCAACGGGCTCAACATCAACAAAGATAGGACATCATACTTTCCAGCACCCGTTTCACTGAAAAATGTGTTGAGTAACAACCGCATCAAGGAATAGATCATTATTTTTTCCGTGTTAATTATGTTTTGTTCTATTATAAGTCATTTCCCCGTCCTATATATAATCAGTTTTGTTCAGTTGCAGTATACATTCGTCAATAAAAGAAAAACAAATTATATAAGATATGGTTTTGAACACTTATTTATTAAGATTTCTACTACATCAAACTTATAATTCAATCTACTTGCTACTATCACATTATATTACTGCTGATAAATTAATATATAAAGTATAAACCTTAAATTGTAGCTTTTCATTGTTTCTATAACTATGATTAATTGGAGAAGTATAGGTAATTTGAGAAGGCAATTTACTTTACATCTTCTGCAGATCTCCGCTTGGACCATCTATACATCGCAATACTCTATTTTAGAGCTTTTGTGGTTGTCAAAATTGAAAATTCTTCTTATATAATTCTACACAAATCACGTTGCATAACACGGGTTCAACAACTAGCCAAGAGTAATAGATCAGATAATGGATTACGGATGGACTAAAAACATTGCTGCCAGCAGGTACCTGGAGTACACTGACTAGACCACAATATGGCTGAAACACGTGGACCTTCAAAAGACTCCCAACTCAAGCTGAATCTTCTCTTCTGTGGACGTTTGTTTGTTTGCTTTTATCTCAATCTCAATCACTTGATCTTTACTTTCATTTTCCATTTCCAATCTGGTTTGATTAATTGGGTTTGGGCGGCTAATGTTTACCCTACTTTTATTTGCTGTTTCCACGGAACAAAGACACCCCTGACCCCACTGGCCCACCCCATCATCCAAATCCAATGGCTGCCTAGTAGTAGTAGTAGTAGTGTCTACTGTATAAAATAGATAGAAACGTTGGACGAACGGGACGGCTATTTTGTCTTTTATTCGCACCCCACCCTTTGAATTTCTCTCCTTCTAGACTTCTACTTCTCTTCTTCCTCTTGTTTTCCCAAGCTTAAGCAACAAAAGACAGATACGTTTGTTCCTTGAAGAAACAAATAATCTTAGATTGATCAAACAAAAGGTTTCTTTCTTTTCTTCTCTTGATTATATATGTTGATTTCTTGTCGAATTGATTTGTGCTTTAATCTGATCATGGTTTGAATTCATTTTCTATGCTTTTGATTTGAATTTACATATTACTGTAAGATATATAGATAGATAATCTGATCATCTTGCTTCTGTTCTGTTCTATTCTATTGTGGTTAGTTAATTATATTTACAATTAGATTCAAAATGATTATCTGAATTCAATGGAGTATTTAACTTCCGTGTAATCATCTTTTAGGATAATCATTGTTCATTAAATACATTAAACATATTCCCTATCTGAAAATTTATTGTTTAACCAACGGCTTATGGCTTTGCCTTCCTAATAACCAACTACTGTATGTAGTACAAGTAGAATTATTGTTGTACAAAACTGTTGGTAATAACAAACTTACGAAATTTATTATTTTCCTTTACAAAACAGTTGTACTTGAATTAAAAGAGGTCTACCACTACTTAATTCCTAAGAACTATTATTTATGCTGCCTTTATAGAAATTACTCGTGTGTAATAACAAACTTGCAAAATTTATTAATTTCCTCTTCAAGACAGTGGCTTGAACAGTTGTACTTGAAATTCAGCAGATCATTTGTGGAGTAGAGTAACCTATATCATTCATGTGTTTTAATAAATTAAGTAGAAACAATTTAGATAATAGTTATAGGTTAAGGCACTGTGCAAGACATTTTGAGGCCCTAGACAAATCACAAGTGTAATAGTTTTATAGATTTTAGAAAAGTTACAACTGTGTTAATTGAGAATATGAGATAGAGACGATTGAGTAGAGCTTTGGAAGTGACTAGCAGGTTTTTTTTTTCCCTCTCTCTATGGAAATCGATTTAGGGATGGAATAAATATGTGGTAACTTGTGGCCCTAGCCTAAAACATACCAAAAAAAGTACCAATTCCATATCGATAGCATTGGTTATGTGTTTGTTATTATCCCACCAAATTTGGGCCCTCCATACTAGTCAGACTCTAGGCCCTGAATGAAGTTTAGTGGAAAGGTTTCCATAATAAGGTAAGAATGAGATAAATGCAAGACACAATCCCTTGATGCAACCTTGAAATACTCTTCTTTTTGTAAATGTGATAAAAAAGTCATGCCTTGTCTCCATGGTAAATCTAGCCGCTTACCAAAGCTGAACTGTTTCAAGTACTCTTAAACCATTTGCTAAATCAGTTAGTTGAATGATGAATCTAGTCATCTTTGTGGTTAACATAATGAAAACGGTTTAAGTAGGTTCTGTCATCATCGATGGTAACTCAAAGCTGCACTGCCTGGGATCGAACCCCAAACCTCTGGTATCATCGCTCAGAGGTATTACCAACTGAGCTCAGCTGGCATCTTTAGTTTTTTTTTTTTTTTAGGAATTAAAGTATGTCACCTGTATAAAATTCCACTTCGACGAGTCTTTTGAGATTGGTATGGTTTTGTTTTTTTTTTTTGGAATCATAAATATCCAAATTGAGAGGAAATTGTTGATGTGGTGAGAAACTTATTACTTCAATAAGTAATGCATTCCACTAATGGTATTGGGCATCGTCAATTGAGAATTTTACATCTAAGTGGCACATCAAAATATTCAATCTGTCATGCTTTCTTGAGGGTTGACCACCAGATTGGATGATTTTTGTTAGGGGTATGTATTAGATATTAGTGATCTTACTTTCGTGGGAGAACCATGTGTTGTGGATTACTAGTTACAAATGCAAATCTCATGGTGGACTTATTTGGGACCTTGAGAGTGATGCACCAATTTCTTGATGATTACATGGATTATGTACTTTTGTGATCAAAATCCATTTCAGAAAGGAAGAATGATGCCACATTTGAGGTTTCACGCCAGCAATGACGTCCTTGTCTTCACATCGACAAACATCCCACGTTTATCTAATTGATGTGTGTATTACTGATTGCCTTTTGAGAGCCTGTATTAGGTTAGAAGTACTTTCTTTTTATAAATGGATACTTGTCTAGCAAATTATTCCCTAAAAAATGATGGCATTAGGCCTCAATTGTTAGGTTGTGTTGATTGAGAAAATTTAAGTTTTGTTGTTATTTTTTTTTTTCTTGAGATGTTTAGATCTACATCATATCTACTTGGGAAATCTTTGTTATTTGTGAGCAATTGCCACAAAGGAATACCATTTGGGAGCAATGACATAAGGGGGATTGGCCAAAAGCTTTTCTACCAACCCTGTCACATACACTATTGCTCTAAACGGGCAAGATAGCAAACCAACCAGACTACCCCTCAACAATAACGTTACCCAATACAGAAAATAAAAGGAACTGCATAAAATCTCTTTCAATTAGACATAAGCACATCAAAATATAGCAGGGGTCACACAAAAAACTAGTTGAATACCAATTTTGTTGGTGTGGCTAACAATCAACTGTACAGATTAATGAGTGTGATCCTGGCCAGCTTTATATGTTTATGATAGTAGCACACCAACATTTTCCCTGAAGTATGTGTCAGAACTCAGAAGCACCCTGGCATTGTCACATGCATGAGGTGTGCCTGTGGGTCACCGGCATCCACAGAGGGGAGGAGGGTTCGCTGAAAAGTTTGTGGCGAAGTTTATATGCATAGGTAGAATTGGTCTGAAGGGTCATAGGCACAAATAAATCATAGATTCTTTGTGCTGAGTGCCAATTGGTAGCATATATAACTGTACAGTGGTGCATAGTATCTTAATTCTTGTATTTTAAAACTTACCAGACAAACTAAGAAAAAACTAAGTTCATGCATTATATGTAGTCATCTTGTTCTACTAGTCTAAAACCTACAAAAGAAAAAACACTAGTATGTTCTTTCAAATTTACGTTGATTTCTTTTCCTCTTATCTACATTATTCTTCTTTAACTGGAAGCTTATTATAACTCTGTTGGTATAGGAGATAACAAAATAAAAAGGTTTAAAACATTACGTAATCTTGTTATTCTATCTGAAGCTGCGTATCGCCTTTCAATTGAATTAGTTGTATCTTGATACCTCAATACTCATCTACTATCGACAATAAGTATTGTTGTACAAATCAAGCTATCAGAAAATAAAAGGGGAATAAATATTGCAGAATATTTCAGAAATAACTAAATGAAAGTTTCAATTAAACTGTGGTCTTGACACCATTCTGTGATACAGGAGTCCATATGCTGCTTTTGCCTGTACAACTGGCCTAATTTCTAACCTAATGAAATAGGAAAAATTATGCATATTAGACTTCTTTAACTTGTTGATAATTGGGACTAGTAGGCCTTTCCTTCGGTGCCAACTTCAATGATATACTACTATGTTTTCGTCTTGCTTTATCTTTTCTATTAAATAGTGGACATACAGGTCATGTATCAGTGATATAAAAAGTAGAAATAGTTGATTTAGTCTACTGGTCTGTCTGGTCTACATCAGATGTTGAAATCCATTTTTAGGTGGGCCTGATGATTTTCAGCATGTTATATATTTTTGATAATTGCAACCATAGCAACCGATGCTACACAGGTTTGTTACTGATTGGTTATTTGTATTCATGTCACAGATAGACATCAGTTTCAAGCATGGGTGGGTACACTCCTAAAACTGCTGTCAATAGGCTCGGTTTTCATAGGGAGTCTCGTCTTTCTCTTAAAGATACATCAAACAATGAGGATCGAGATGTCCGATGTTGCAACAGACTTGGTTGCAGCACTAGGCTTAACTTTGTAAAAAACTCACAAGGTGGTACGTTAGACAGAGCTAAAAACTCAAAGCCTTCCTTCCGCTTTACAAGTGGCAAGTCATTAAAGGAAAGTTCTTCCATACCCTCAAAGGTGAGTAATAGTAAGAAGCATCATGATGAGCATAAGAATTTGTCTTCTCATAAGGAATCTGAAACCAGCAACATTCCAGTTCAGACAGAAGTTTCAGATTCAATCCTCTCAACTGTCAGGAGTCGGACAAAACCTTTTGAAGAAGATGATGTCAAATCTGGAGTTCTGAAGGACGCATCTGTAAATATTCTGGAAGAAGTAGAAGGAAAACGTGAAATATTAAATACAAAATCTCGGACAAGATTCCCTGGACAAACTGGTATCGGCAATCAAAATTCTTCCTTTGGATCACCTAAGCTTTCTTCTGCATCTAGAAGAGCTACTGAACCTGCAAATTCTACCTCTCATGGTCATGGTGGATTCAAAAAGCTTGGATGTGCATCCGTATCCGATGTTCTCCCTTCAGGCTGTACAGCTTCACATTTGAGTCGCAGTACAAGGTCAGAAGTTGCGAAAAAGAGAAGTGATGGAGAGTGTTCTTCCTCCAACGGAAAGATAAGGAGTGGGTCATTAAGGGGAAGAAGTTCAAGTACTCGGAGTTCTTTTTCCAGCTCTAGATTTGCCCTTCCTGAGCGTGCATTAGCACAGCAAAGTTCTAAGAGGACCAAAAAGCAAACTGTAAGCAGAAATGATGTTGCATCAGTTAGTAGTCAAACGACTACTAGTGGGGGTAACAGGGGGACGGCCTTTAAACATCAGAAAGGCAACAGAACATCGCTGCATGTTCCCCGAAATGAGCTATTGTCGACCAGTGTTTCTCCTCCACCAACTTCTTTACAGCTATCTCCTACAACTCAACAGAACTCTTTTAGTAGGCCATGTGGTAACCATGAAATTTTTCACAGTTACCTGACTGCTCATACAGAAGGTGACGCCAGTCACCCATTGCACGCTCTCCCAATTGATCAAGATGACTTTCAAAGCTTTACCACAGACGGAATTGCACAGGTATTATGATATACGGAATCTTCTTGCATTTTAACAAATTGAAAGCATACGTTGAATTGTAGATCTAAGCAAATTTACACTATGCAGGTCTTATCAGCACTGGAGAGGATTCAGCAGGATGAGGAGCTCACATATGAGGTTTTTTTTTGTCTGCGAGTTAATAGTGAGATTTAGCTTTTGTTTTTGCTGATATTTTACTCTTTCTTTATCCTTTTTTCGCCTTATGCAGCAACGATTACTTCTCGAGTCTAATCTGTTCTTAGATGGCTATAGCTTTCTTGATCAGCATAGGGATCTTAGATTGGATATCGAAGATATGTCATATGAGGTTTGCTATTTCATCCTGACCTATAGAAATTTGTTCAATTTAGACAACATTTTCTTTTACATTTACTTTTGAAAATTACTCTGCAAAAAATTTCCTTCCCTGTACTTGGTTTTGCGGACTGTAGACGTCCTGTAGCACCAAGACCATAAAGTCTGTAGGATTTGAAAGCCCTACAGCAACTCTAATAATACCTTGAAGAAAAGTTGTCCTCACAGCATCAATATCTTTTTCTGTACTAGGAGTTGTTGGATCTAGAGGAGAAAATGGGAAGTGTTAGCATCGGTCTCACTGAAGAAGCATTGTCGAATTGCCTTAAAAGGAGCCTCTATAAGCCTTTCTATTCAAGGAGTGAGAGCTGTGCGAATGATGATGCCAAATGTAGTATTTGTCAGGTATTTCCTTTCCACAGAGAACTTACGAATGTGTTTCCATATAGAAATTATTACAACCAATATTCTCTCATTTAGAAATTGGAGAGTTTAACTTTGGGACATCTTCTGATTCCTCAAGAAACTCACCTTTTTTTTGGCTGAGAAACTTACTTTTTGGCAATGGCAAAAGATATTTGAGTTAATTTCTCTCATTAAGTAGTCATCAACTACTAACTATTGGAAGTGCGATTCAGTAGGTGTTTTGATTAATATTATATAATATAATAGGTCTGGAAAGTGGAAACCCTTTTGCACCTTGTTAAAAGAAGATCTCTTTGTAGTTTTTTGGCTCCCTTAGTCCCTTGTGCATGTGTCAACAGAAATGATAGCTCTTGGTCTTCGTCATGGCTCTCCTATATATATGCATGTGTCAACAGAAATGATAGCTCTTGGTCTTCGTCATGGCTCTCCTATATATATGAGTTGAGCAAGAATGGCTAGGCTTATATTCATATTTTCTCAATTTTACCTATTATTCACATTTGCATTTTGTTGCATAGGCATGGAGGGTGGTTTCTTATTGTTACGTAACGAATGAAATCTCTGTTCTATTCTGTAGGAAGAATATGGAGATGGGGATGAAGTAGGCAACTTAGCGTGTGACCATGGGTACCATATGGTGTGCATCCATCAATGGCTGCAGCAGAAGAACTCGTGTCCAATTTGCAAGGCTCCAGCAACACACTTGTAGAAGTCTCCGATTTTACAGCATGAATTTAGTGGCAGAGTGGAATAAAAGTGATGAACAAAACAAGGCATGGTCAGTTTGTTATACTTGTACAGATAGTACTGTTAAAGACAATTGTTTAGAGTTTAAACATGTAAAATACTTAGGAAGTCTTCAACCGAGAAATGTCTGCAGTAAACTGTTGACATACATGGTATATGTTCAAGGTCAACTTAACATTCTTTCATAGAGGGATAATAATGTGGGCCTGGAAAGGCTCAAGTTAGTAGTGAAGCTTTGTAAGATAAAGAATTGCTTCCAAGTGCATGTATTAGGACACTTCTTTGCAATATCTATGCTTTAATCCATGTGGTTTACGGCTTTGATAAGTGGTTTCACCACCAAAATCTTTATTCAATTGATGCTAGATACTGTAAAAGAAATTTACATGTATGAGATATGGATAATTTATAGGGATGCTTTGTGTAATTAGACAGTTGTTTATCATGGTGGTTCAATAGTCACAACTTACCCTGCAGACTATGCTTATGTGTTTTTCTTTTTCATTAAGCAGTCTGAATGATTGAACTTAAGGAGGTCGTATTCAGTCTTCAGACTGTTTGTTTTCTACTAACCATTAATTAATTAATCTATTTCTATAGCTGATATTTCAGTTAAGGTGTGGTTTGTTTTTTTGTCCGGTAGCTTATAAGCTATTAGAATTCTGCTAGCCATAAGCTTGGAGATGGAGCTTATAGTAACTGCCAGTTTTTAAGTTATTTTCTACTAGAAAATTTTATAAACCCGTAACTACCCATTAAACAAACAAGATTTTGGGTTTTCTAGTAACTTATAAGCTGTAGAAGCTGTTGTGTTGCTGGACTGCTGGCTAGGGAAAAATGTTATAATAATGCGAAGATACAAAGGAGACTGCAAAGAAGTGATGAGAGCTTGTTCTTCAGCGGTTCCAGTTTTGAGCTGGCAGTGTCTTGTTATTTTTCATAATGTTTTAAACCTTTGTAATTTGTGTTCTTCTGTTAGTTTTGTTTGGATTCCTAGATTGCAGTATGGTGTGACTCATAATGTTGCTAAGTGGGCATATTCACATTTCTGACCATATCCGGACTGGTTAAGTTGTACTAGTGTCGATCTGATTTTTATATAAAGTTTAGTTGTTTTGAGCAAAAAAGATTTTGGGTTTTCTGGTAGCTTACAAGTTGTATAACCGTAAAACAAACAAACAACACCTTACGTCCTCAAGGTTAAAATTCCTGGGCATGGAAATGGTTCTAGGCCCTCATTAAGCACCTATAAAACACAATTGGCCCAACTAAGGCCCGGTTTGTAAAATTGGCCCTCATTAAGCATTTGTAAAATAAGAAAAGACCCATTTAACGTTGATATTGTAAAAACGGCCCTTTCACTACCGATAATACCCTTCTGGTTTATGCAAACAAATATTTGCATTTTATGGTATGTCATTGTTTCGAGTATGCAAACAAGTTTTTGCATTTAATCTTTATGTGTTGTCACTGATGCAAACAAGTCTTTACATTTTCTAGTTTATCTTGTCGTCGTTTCGAGTATGCAAACAATTCTTTGCATTTACATTTTATGGTTTATGTTGTTGTTTGCAAGTATGCAAACAAGTCTTTGCATTTTATATTTGTATTGTGACTGATATAAATAAGTATGTTTATATGTTTATGATATGCAAACAAGTCTTTGCATCAGTCGAAGGGTAAACTAGTCCATAAGATACGGAAATCAGCGGTTGGGCCTATTTTACCATTAGTTCCCTAACTGGTCCAATCTTATATTTCCACACCTTAATTGGGTCTGTTTTTTTTTCCCTCAAATTTGGGAGACTGAATCATTTAATAACTAAATGTACAGACTGAATCATTTAATAACTAAATGTACTAGTGTCTTAGCCGTTAATTTTAATTTATTTTTTTTTGATTATCATTTAAGTTTTATATTATTAATTTTATTAAATATTATAAATTATATTAATTTATTAAATCTTATAAAATAATTATTTTTTGTATGTTGTTCAGGATGTTCTATTAATAAATCTTTCCTTATCAAAAAAAAAAAAAAATGAAATTATTATTTCTTAAATAAATTTAGGTAGTTTTTCTTAATATTTTATAGGAGTTCATTATATTTTTTTAAGGGCGAATTTGTCTAAACCCCGGGAAAGCTGAGCTGAATTTGCATAAACCCCAGACTTTTTTATTTTATTTGTGTTTACCCCAGCCCGTCAAGTTTTCTGTTAAATATATGTCTGCTGACTAGAATGCCATGTGAAATCACTAGAATACCCATTTGACTTGCTAACAAAGAAGATGATAGATGCAGGGAGATAAGAAGAAGACGAAATTTTGGTTGTTGTTGCTCAGGTGGTTGAATGACTTGATCTGTTAAAGATGATGAAGATGAATTCATTCTTGTTCAATTACCACTTAACAAAATCCAATTCAAGAAATGGATACCTATATCAAAATTTGACTAATATCATCCAATTCAATATGTTAGGATTTAATTTAGATCTACAGTTCTACCCCAAACAAATTAACTTTACTCTCTCCTAATAGTTTTATTTAAATCCTAAAAATTAATTCAAGACAATATTTCTTCTTCATCAACACAACACCAACTAAAAGTGAAATAAAAAATATATATTCATCTCTTAAATAGTAACAATGGTAAAAGATAATAGCATGAGTTAACTGAATGCAATTACAATAACAATGGAGAAATTAGATGGAAGTGGATATTGGAAAACCATATCTCTCCAGTCTCCATTGTCTTGTTGCTAAACCAAATCTCATCATTTTTTTTTTTTTTTTTTTTGTTAAAACAAATCTCCCATCATTTCTTTTGCTGTTGAAAGAAACTTTAAACAGTTTGATCCTTCTTATGAAGATATCATTTTCAGAAGTTGCAGAGAGAGACGGAGAAGAGGAAGAACCTTCCATGGCGACTGAATAGTTATGAATGAGGAAGAAAGATCATTTAGATCTAAGCCATTAAAACAGGGGTAGGATTGGTATATTAGAGTGTATTATGCTAATAAATATGCCACGTAATTTATAAGTGGGGTCAGTAGACAGACATTTAACAGTTAAGTTGACGGCCTGGGGTAAACTCAAATAAAAAAAAATGTCTGGGGTTTGTGCAAATTCAGCCAAGGTTTTCTGGTGTTTTGACAAATTCGCCCTTTTTTAATTTAATTATTTATTTAATTATTGAATCTTTTGCATATAAATAAAAATCCATTTTGGGTGATGATACCCGAGGTCTGGGGTTCGAATCCCGCCAGCATTACGAGTTATTGATCTCATTAAAACAGGCTTACCATAACATTTTTTGCGAATGAGCCTGAGGCTCAATGGTAGCACCCCTCTCACAAAGTGGAGAGGTTGTGGGTTCGAAACACGTCAACAGCTGATTGTTGATATAAGTTTCCACACGTAATTTAAAGGGGTAAGGGTCCCCTCAACCCTGCTTGCCAATAAAAAAAAAAAATAAATAAAAATAAAAATCCATCCCATAAATAAAAATATGTTAAATTACGATAAAACCATTATTTAAAAGGTATTATATAAATTTACCAAAAAATCATGTCTAAAAGGGTATTTTAGTCAAAATTAAGTAACAAAATTCTAAAGCTCAATTCTAATTAACCGGGACTTACCCCTGAATTTTATTCAGGTTTATAATAGTAGTATAGATTAGGTGATATTCAGGCGTATTCAGTGCTTGATGATATGTGTATGAGTATCAACGGGAAATTCAAGTTGTGGCCTATTTTGCACAGCCATTGTGACTTTATACAATTAGTGTTTGCCATGGATGAAATTTTTGATTGACACACCTGTATATAGAGGAATTAAATATAAGTTTTTAACCCTTTTAACTTTGATATCAATTACAGAAATATACTTATATTTCTTATTCATTACGGGTGGGCAAAAAATCGGAGAAACCAAATTGAAAAAATCGGTAGAACAAAACCGTGTTGACAAAAAACCGAGAACCAGACTAAACCGAGTATATACAGTTTCAGTTTTATTTTAACTTTGCACAACTAAACCGAACAAAACCGAGAACCAATGTTATTATAATTTTTAATATTTTTATGGTGCACGTAAGGCTGTAGTTATGGTTGTTCAAATTAAAACTTTCGATCCTCTTTTTTTCTCTCCCCTTCGATTTCTTTTCCCCACCACCCTCTCTCTCTTGGTTTCTCGTGGAATTAAGAAACTTGAGATAGAATATAAAACCGTGAGACGGTGGATACTGACTTGATGAGAGAAAGGGTTGGAAAGAGGAATGCTTGGGAGAGAGAGATGAGAACAAAAAGATGAGACATAAGAAAAAAAATTCGAACACAGGAGAGAGAAGAAGGAGAATCGGAAAAAAAAAAAAAAAATTTATTATTTTCTTTCTTGTTTGTGAAAGTGGACGGGTGGACACTATTTTTATTCCCTCCCAAAATATAATGGACCTCCTAAAGTCCTTCGATTAAAAGTTGAAATTGTGAAAACTGATTAAATTTTTAATCAATGAAGTGTTTTTTAATCAATGAAGTGTGAGATTGTGAAGAAGATGTTCGATAAGCAACTGGAGATTGAAAAGTTGGAGATCTATGATAACTAGTTTAGCTTAAATCAAGGAAGTATGAGATTAATATTGAGTATGTTAAGTATCTCATTGTTGATGCTTTGTTTAGGAGATGATTGTCAAGTATGTTGACATCACTACTAAACTTCTTGATTTTGAATATTTTGTTCAATTAGTTGTTCATCTAGATCAAGTTGTTCTTCATCTTGTTAATTTAAGTTTTGTAGACTTTCTCTTTATAAGAACAATTAAATTAAAGGGATTTGTTGACGATTTTGTTGTTGTATTTGTTGGGTTGTTTAGGCCCAAAATATAAGCCCATATAAAAGCCCAGAACCGAAACCGAACCGAAGTGAATTAAATCAGTCCAGTCCAATCCAGTTTTAACTTGTATTTTTAAGTGGCTCAAACCGAACCAAACTGAAAATATATACACAGTTCAATTCCAATTTGGTAGCAAACATGAACCAAACCGAACCATGCCCACCCTTAGTATTCATGTTGGGATTCTGGGCAGAGGCCAGAACACTAAAAATGTTATCCCTCCGAATTCATGATTCCATGTATTTGCATGCTTTCATTATACCTTAGAACTTCCTTTTTTGTCCCAGAAAGCAAATCGTATCTATTCAAGCTTTTCATTAAGAGATCGAGTTGAAAAAAGGCTTGCTAGCTCGAAGAGTAAAGTCCTTTCCCAAGTTGGAAGAACTATACAGACCCGACCAATACTCACCACCGATACTGTTTCCACTTAGCCACTGCAGTTGTCCGACAGTGTGGGGTTTTACGGGCAGCAGAGGTCACCTATCCTGAGACTACTCCTCCCAAGCACACTTAACTCCGGAATTCTTTTGAACTCCGGAGGCAAGTGAACCCAAAAGGCCTCGGTGATAATATATAACGAATTTATACCTATATTCCAATGTCAGAACATGCCCCTAGGGTGTTACAATCCCATAACCTTTAGAGGTGAGCTGTCCTCGGCTCTGGAATATACAGCCCCAGATCTCCAACGTTCCCTGCCCTCGAGTACCTGGCGCCATAGTTTAAAACGCCGATTTTGAGCGAAATTTCGAATTCTGGAAAAATGGTATATGACGAGATTTCGATACTAGAAAAGAATTTGGAATCTGAGTATTCGTGAATATTCACGAATAATTATATATCCGATTTCTCAAATCTCAACATAATTCGTGGGATATCCACTATCCCCGATATTTTAAACTATGTCGAACGCAACAATCACCTCTATCCTGGGCTAGGCGCCTTTTTAGCATACTCTTCCACCCTCGACAGGTGAACATCGTCGGCTCTGATACCATTTGTTGAGACCTGACCTATATACACCACCGATATTGTCCCCATTAGCCACTGCGATCGTCTGACAGTGTACGGGCAACAACCTGTTTCCCAAGAGGTCACCCATCTTGAGATTCCTCCCACCCGAGCACACTTAACTTTGGAGTTCTTTCAAACTCTGGAGCCAAGTGACCTCAAAAGGCCTCAGTGATAATATATGACGGATTTATACCTATATTCTAATGTCAGGACATCCCCCCTCTTAAGTATTGTAAGACCCACCCCTTCAACAAACCACTTGCCGACCTGAGGTGTTACAAGAACAATTCTCAACTCTGTAACATCCTTTATTCCTTCTTATTAAATGACTTGTTTTCAAATTCCAAAGTTAGTGACCAGAAAACTCAACAAACTTAACGAGACTTTTGGTGGGGTACTAAGAAAAACAAGTAACTTTTGAGAAGGACAAGGTTAATGACAGTCTGGGTGAGAAGGACAATATTTTTATAGTCAACCCTCCATAAGGATAATCTTATTAAACCTTCTTATTTTACATGATATGCAGTTTTTGTTGACTTGTTGAAAATGACAGAGACTTCTGATTTTAGGTCTAATCATAGTGCTAAGTTTTTGTGTATTTTCTACTTTGCCCTTTCTCACTAGGGTTAATCACTCCCTAGGTTTAGTTTATATTTTTGTTCAATGCATCATATCTGCGATATATGATTTGACATATGATCATATTATGATTATGGAGGGTATTTTAGTCTAGAATTTGTTGACTTCAATGTCCTTTTGGGATGTTTTCTTTATGTTCTGTTTCAATAACAAAAGAACCATGCATCTTACCAACTGGGATTTCATATGCTTCCCAAAAAAATGGGGTGGTATTGGAATAATGGACCTCACTAAACAAAATGTTGCCTTGTTAGGGAGAACTAGCTGTGGACCCCATGCGACGTACCGGGATTGGAGATTTTGCGAGAGAAATTTTCTATAAATTTTAAATTTATATAATATTAAATTTATATGTACTAATTTTTTTATTTATATATACATATAATAAATTATTATGTTTGATTATATTTGATTAATTTGTATTTTGAGTGTATTTGTTGTTTTGATTTTATTTTTATTGAAATGTTTGTGTTTATACTTCATTAGGAGAGTAGAGAAAGTGGGTAGAGATTTTTTGGGTTTAGTAGAAAATGGGGAAAAGTGTAGAGAAATACAAAATTTAGTTATAGAACCAATTAGTATAAATTTTCTTTTTCTTTTTTATTTGTTTTATGGGAGAAAATTTGTGAGAGCTTGATGATAATATAGAGTGCCACATAGGTAAGAGAGTGTGGGACCCATTGGGTCTAGCTATTATATAGATACTAGCTGTGGACCCCGTGCTACGCACCGGGATTGGAGATTTTGTATGAGAAGTTTTTTATAAGTTTTAAATTTATATAATATTAAAGTTATCTGTATTATTTATTTATTTATTTATATGTACATATAATAAAATATTATGTTTGGTTATATTTGATTAATTTGTATTTTGAATATATTTGTTGTTTTGATTTTAATTTTATTGAAATGTATGTTTGTGTTAATACTTTGTAGGAGAGTAGAGTAAGTGGGTAGAGATTTTTTTGGGTTTAGTGGAAATGGGAAAAAGTGTAGAGAAATACAAAATTTAGTTATAAAACTAATTAGTATAATTTTTTTTTAATTTATTTTATTTGAGAAAATTTGTAAGAGCTTGATGATCATATAGAGTGCCACATAGGAGAGAGAGTGTGGGATCCATTGGGTCTAGCTATTATATAGATATATAGACTAGCTGTGGACCCCGTGCTACGCACCGGGATTGGAGATTTTCCAAGAGAAATCTCGTATAAATTTTAAATTTATATAATATTAAATTTATTTGTACTAATTTTTTTTATTTATATATACATATAATAAATTATTATATTTGGTTATATTTGATTAATTTGCGTTTTAAGTATATTTGTTGTTTTGATTTTATTTTTATTGAAATATTTGTGTTTATAATTTATTAGGAGAGTAGAGAAAGTGGGTAGAGATTTTTTGGGTTTAGTGGAAAATGGGGAAAAATATAGAGAAATATAAAATTTAGTTATGAAACTAATTAGTATAAATTGTTTTTTTCCTTTTTTATTTGTTTTATGGGAGAAAATTTGTGAGAGCTTGATGATCATATAGAGTGCCACATAGGAAAAAGAGTGTGGGACCCATTGGATCTAGCTATTATATAGATATATCAGGGAAAAAAAAAGGGACCCCCATAAGGTTTCAAAAATCACATCTGGCCCGGTTAGGGAATCAATTGTAAAAAAGGCCCCTCCGTTCAATTACGGCTCTAGTGGCCAAAACTACCCCTGCAACTTTTCCTAATCTCCTTCTCTCTTCAAAACTATTTCTTCCCCAACCTCCTCCTTTCTCTTCTGTATCTCTCTTCTTTTCTATTTTTATGAACAAAAATTCTCTTTCTCTCTCTCTAAATCTCTTTTCTCTTTAATTCTCTTCAAAACTATGTTGTGATTTTAGTCTTGAGAATGAAAAAATGAGCATCCATCAAAATGATTCAATTAAAAAAATCTTCAAGTGATGAAGAGGGGAATTGTTATTGTTTAATTAGATGATGAAATAGTAAAAAAGATTGGGGAATTGCTTGTTGGAATGAAGATGAAGAAGGAGATTGTCGTTAACTATTGTGATTGATAGAAGAAGATGTGGGGATTTAACAACTTCGATTGTTTTCATACAATTTAACGTAATTGATTTAATCGTTCGAAAGTTCGGTTTCCTTCATTCCATCTCCCTTAACCTTAAACCTTAAAATATCAAGAGTTTGTTACTATAATTTCAAAACAACTTGAAGAAATATTTGTTGCTGATGGTGATGTTGTTGTTCATCTTTATTAATATCATCATCTTTTATGTTTAATTTTTATTTTCTTTTGATGGGTTTATTTTTTAAGTTCAATTTGATGTTTAGTGGTGATGGGTATTTTTTTTTTTTTTTTTTTTTTGCTAATTTGATGTTTTTTTAAAAGTTTAATTATGAAATTGGAGATGAAGGAAAGCGTTAAAATTTTGTTCCAGGAATTGACATAATTTCAAGTTTCTTAGAGAAAAAAAAAATCTGCAACGAGGTCTTTGCATATCTTACCAACACATATCTTGGCACAATAAATACATTGCAAAGAGTTCATTGCATATCATGCTACAACATCTGGGCATAACATTCCAACATGGCCTCACATAATTTCTAGTGTTTTAATGTTATGAGCTCTTTGCATACCTTGTCGATACATCTTTGCACAATAACTAGAATGCAAAGAACTCATTGCATACATTGTTTTCAATGCATTGGTATAGAGCTATTTGCAAAAAAAGCAAAGACTTGTTTGCATACTCGCAACAACAACCACATAGACCATAAAAATGTAAAGACTTGTTTGCATCAGTCACAACACATATGAACATAGAATATAATGCAAAGATTTGTTTGCATACTCGCAAGAACAACCACATAAATCATAAAATGCAAAGACTTGTTTGCATAAACAGAAGGGTATTATTGGTAGTAAAAGGGTCGTTTTTACAATTTCAACGTTAAATGGGTATTTTCTTATTCGACAAATACTTAATTAGGGCCAATATTATAAACCGGGTCTTAGCTGGGCCATTTGTGTTTTGTGGACTCTTAATGAGGTCCCAGAACCATTTCCATGTAGATATATAGATATAGATTGTTTGGAGATCAATCACATCCTGACAATCTATGTTCCACTATTCTAAAATCCAAATACTTCCATAACTCTGAGATTATGCATGCTAAGTCCAACAATTCTGCATCTTGGATATGGAAATCTCTCTCCAAAGTCATTAAGAAAATGTTGCCACACTTGTACTGGGAAGTTGGAAATGGAAATCAAATTAAAATTTTCAATGGTCTTTAGATTCCTATAGTGTAGATAATGAAAACCCAATATGTGCAATATGATACTAAAACAAACAAGAATAAAATAATAAAGAAGTAAAGAACACACGATATTTTTAACGTGGTAAAACCCAATATGGGAAACGTCCACGGTTGTCCTCGTGACAACAAATAATCCACTAGATGAAAAAGATATACAAACCTATCAACTACCTGCAATCACTGCGAGTTGACACAACCGGTTATCTCTAACACCTTGACTTCACCAGAGTACCTTGATGTACGCACAAGACACTCGACTTCTTGATAAACACAGAAGAAGACTCGAAGCCGAACTATAAAACAAGCTTACACCAGAGTTCCTTGATGAACACACAAGAAGACTCGAAGCTAAATCAATATAAACAATAATAGGAAGATGAATTGGGGAAGGATAGAAGATAGAAGTACACAAAGATCAATTGAGGAAGAAGATGATCTTTGTGGAAGAGCCAACAAACAAACTAGGGTTCTATGGAGGCTAGGTTGGAACTCTTACCTTTCACATAACACCAACGATCTATTTATAACCTAAGGTTAAGAAGGAAAGAAATATGGGCCAAAAATAAGAAATCCATACGACGACGTACGTACGCCCTAACTAGGTACGTACGTCCCTGAACCAAAAAGCGATCTGTTGAACTCGACGTACGTACGTCCTAACTAGGTACGTACGTCCTAACACACAAATAAAGTTCTGCCCAACTCGACGTACGTACGTCCTAACTAGGTACGTACGTCCTAACACACAAATAAAGTTCTGCCCAACTCGACGTACGTACGTCCTAACTAGGTACGTACGTCCCTGAAAGAAGAAAGTCTGCTGACCAACTTATGGTATGTACGTCCTAACTAGGTACGTACATCCAAACCTTAACAAGAGATTTGTCCAACTCAAAGTACGTACGTCCTAACTAGGTACGTACGTCCTGTACCAAACAACAACCTGATAGTCATGATGAGAGAAGGGATACTCGGGACGACGCTCATACATCCAGGTACTTCCTAATAATGACGTCAAGGCGAGATAACCTCGGACACACCAAGTCACAAAATAATGTCAAATAACTGAATGCCGGTTTCAATCTCCCTTTTTGACATTTATTTTGTGACAAAAACCTATGACTCTAGAAGCACTTATAATACGTGCTTACAAACCCAAACCAACGGCATTTATAATACATGCCTACAAGAACACTCATACTTAATACGTACCAAGTCACCATCATTTGATATTCAGCTCGAGCAAGAAAGTTTGATAATCAGAGACGAAACGGAAACAAGAAAAATTCTGAACCAATCAGAGAATCAACGGAAGCTTTTAGGAACTACTCCCCCATACTTCACGAATTTCAAACATGAATACTTGTGCTCCCCCACAAGTGTAGCATACCTGAAACTTGACCCAAGATAAACGAACAAAGAAGAAAAAGATGTTATAGTATTAGAGTCATAATCTCCTCCTTTTTGTCACAAATGAAGTAAGGTGACAAAGGAAAGAGAAAACAAAAACCAAACAATAACAAATAAGAGAAGAAGAAGAGAAAGAGAACAATCATGTTAACAACAACAAAAAGGATATGCAACGGAAGCCATAAAATAAACACTTGTTAACACGATGTCAATACAAAGAATTCTCCCCCTAAACGAAAGCTCCACCTAAATGCAATGCATATGAGAAAGATACACCTAGAACAAACAAACCAAATAAGGATATTTGAAACACACAAAGAACCATGCATACAAAGGTAGAAGAGAGTATATGCAAGCTCAATTAAAACAAGATACTTAGTAAAGATGAATAAACTTGGTTTCATTAAACAAAGTACGCACCAATCAAAAATTAAGATAAGAAACCAAACATCTACTAGAAATGCATCATACAAACATCCTTGGTGTGGGGGAAAGCTAAAGAAAACACAAAGAGAGTCATTTTCACACCTCACTCACAAACCATAACAACACTCAAAACAACTAGTATTCACCATTAGAAGGATTTCACTTCACAAACGCCTAAATAGACACATGGAAATGCACTTACAACTTTTTATTTTTTATTTTTTTTATTGTGCATAAAATAACATGTGAAAGGGATTTTTACCTTCATCTTTTGCAACATGTCGTAGGGTGTAGCCTATATCTTTTCAAATCACTTCCCCTTTAAAAATAAACTTAAAGTAGTGCAACATCATGGTAACGTGCAACACAAGAACTAACATCTCTTGAGTGCATCCGTCATTGTATGACCCTCACCGCCCCAACGGGTAAATATACCAAATGATTTCTCTCTCAAGAAGATCAAAAGGCTGGGGATTTTGTGAATTGTTGACCACTACCACACCGCCTTCATACTAATAATCAAGATAACATAAGAAGGCATGCATACGTATATTTCCAACTAATGATTATTCTAGAAGTTCATCATGTTCAAAGGATAGAAAAGGATATCAAAACAAACTCTCAAAGTGCAACCTAGTCGTGCATAGTGTAAGCAAGCAAGGATATATGCATGAGACACAACTAGATAAACATTGGTCTAAAATCTAAAAATGAGAGCACAAGCGTATGCTAAGTTTAATAAAATAGTTATATTCATGAGCACTAAGCATACACGTTTGATTGAAAGAAATAGACCAATCTAACCATATATACAACGTATGTGTATTCCAAACACCCATAACAAGGTAAACCACAAAACTTTTTTTTTTTTTTATTAAATAACTTTTTTTTTTAGTAGGATGATATTCAACCCAAACAAACAAAACATGCATAAAGAGAAAGACAAAAATACCAAACAAATAGCCTATGTGATTAGAAAAATATGCAATTAAAATAACACAAGGCTAGAAACAAACCACATCATCCCAAATATGGGACACCACCAGACCTTTGCAAGTCCAAAAAAACCTTCAACTTATCTTTTCTTACCCATACTTGTTTAACACTAGGCTTGCACACCTTAGGAGTTGAAAAGATATGATATTTCCCCTTAACAAGCTTTGCAATAGACTTGTCCTTAACTAATTCCACCTTAGTCTTTGACTTCCTTTTGTTGGAGTACCTGTTTTTCTTAAACCTATGACAATAAACATTAGAATTCCAAGGTCTAGAAAACGCACAAGAAGGAACATAAGAATCAACATGATTATAATTATAAGGAACATGAGAATAACATTTAACATGTTGATTAAAATCCCAACAAAAGATATCCAAATGACCATCTCTACCACAATAAGAACAATAAAAATTATTAGATTTTCTCAAACAAGTCTTATAAGAAGATGCAGTAGTGGTGGGTAAACCATGTATGTCACTTTTTGGTTTATGACATTGTGCCTTAACAAAACCCATACCTCCCCTATTAGAACAAGATGGCTTACCAGCAAAAGCAACTTTATCATTAGCCTTAGACTTAAACTTTGTGCGAGAAACATGCTGAAAACTATTAGTATTAAGTCTAGTCTCAATAGGCGGGATAGGCAAAAGAGCGGGCAAACTAGATTTTACAGAAGTAGTCACACCAGATGGACTACTAGAACAAGCAATAAGAGAGTTAATTCTAGTTTTGTCCAAAACCTTCAATTTTAGTTGAGTTGACGTAAAATCGGTCATTGTTACCTCATACTCCACCAATAGAGATTTGTATTTCTCGTCAACCTCTTTATTGGCCGTCTCTAAAGCTGTAATTTTACATAACAAGTCAAGTTTTTCTTTTTCAAATAATTGAGAAATAGAAATTGCATCATCTGCAGCATAAGAAATTTGTTTTTCAAGAGTCTCAACTTTATCATGCAAAGAAAGATTAGCCTTTTCCAAATTTTCAATTTTGGATTCATAAACTTCCCCTTGAAGCATATAGTCTTCTGCACAATGCTTGAGTCGTTGTTCTAGATAATCAACCTTAGTCTGCAAAACACCATTATCTTCAAAACAAAAATCAAAAATAGTAGACAAATTACAATTAGCTTTATTGAACTTTTCCTGCAAATCAATATTAGCTTTTTGTAACCTTTCACATTCTTTTGCAAAAAGCCTGTAAAGAAGAACCCAATCACTATTGCTAACAACATACCAATTATCATCTTTTTCAAAATCAGATTTTAGTTTTGTGAATTTGGACGATTTAGCAATAAAATTATTATAAACAGACTCATGAACCATTATTGCACTCATAGAATCTACGCGTGAGCCATTACGCTCCATAACAAGCGCCCTGCGACTGATACCAATTGAAAACCCAATATGTGCAATATGATACTAAAACAAACAAGAATAAATCAATAAAGAAGTAAAGAACACACGATATTTTTAACGTGGTAAAACCCAATATGGGAAACGTCCACGGTTGTCTTCGTGACAACAAATAATCCACTAGATGAAAAAGATATACAAACCTATCAACTACCTGCAATCACTGCGAGTTGACACTACCGGTTATCTCTAACACCTTGACTTCACCAGAGTACCTTGATGTACGCACAAGACACTCGACTTCTTGATGAACATACAAGAAGACTCGAAGCCGAACTATGAAACAAGCTTACACCAGAGTTCCTTGATGAACACACAAGAATACTCAACTTATTGATGAACACACAAGAAGACTCGAAGCTAAATCAATATAAACAATAATATAGGAAGATGAATTGGGGAAGGATAGAAGATAGAAGTACACAAAGATCAATTGAGGAAGAAGATGATCTTTGTGGAAGAGCCAACAAACAAACTAGGGTTCTATGGAGGCTAGGTTGGAACTCTTACCTTTCACATAACACCAACGACCTATTTATAACCTAAGGTTAAGAAGAAAAGAAATATGGGCCGAAAATAAGAAATCCATACGACGACGTACGTACACCCTAACTAGGTACGTATGTCCCTGAACCAAAAAGCGATATGTTGAAGTCGACGTACGTACGTCCCTGAAAGAAGAAAGTCTGTTGACCAACTTTTGGTACGTACGTCCAAACCTTAACAAGAGATCTGTCCAACTCAAAGTACGTGCGTCCTAACTAGGTACGTACGTCCTGTACCAAACAACAACCTGACAGTCATGATGAGAGAAGGGATACTCGGGACGACGCTCATACATCAAGATACCTCCTAATAATGACGTCAAGGCGAGATAACCTCGGACACACCAAGTCACAAAATAATGTCAAACAACCGAATGCCGGTTTCAGATAACTATAAAGTTCCCCAACCTATTCTTCCTTCCACCAAGAATCACCTCATCACAGTTAACCAACTCATTATTCCCCATACTGCTCTTTGGAACACATCCCTACTCCATAATATTTTTCCAATGATACTGTTACTTATATTCTAAATACACCAATAAGGGGTGCCCATGCTTCAGGTTCCTTTAAGTGGATGGATACAAAAAAAGGTTCCTTGATTATCAAATCTATGTATAGATTACTCATTACTAGGAACTTGCCTCAACTTTGGAGGCAATAACAAATTTGCAGGGCAATGCCTAGAGCTATCCAATTTACGTGGAAATGCTTGTTTCTTAACCAGAGTCAAAATGGGTAGATTTGTTCCTATTCCTTCCCTCAACTGTCCCATGTGCAACTCACCCTCTGAAGACCTTCGACACATGCTTTTAGAGTGTCCTTACACTCTATCAGTCTGGTTCAGCACTAGACTAGAATTCAGGCTTATATTGGATAAAACTTTGGTTCAAACCAAATACAAATTGTGTTGCAAATCTTGATGCATGGATTCTGCAGAGCTCAAATCTTGACCGGTTGCAGCCATCTATATGGATCCCACCAAAAGCAGGACATATAAAGATTAATGTGGACATCGGTTTTACTACTGCTACAGCAGGAATTGGTATTGGATACACTTTGAGAGATTCAAATGGCAATTTTATAACTGCAGGAACAGAATCTGCGCATGCAGCCACAGCTAAACAGAGGGAGGCAAGAGGAGTTCTTGGAACTGTCTGCAAAATGGAATATACTCCAACTGAGGCAGGTTTGAAATTGGAACCGATAACAAAAAGCGTGGCTGAATACTGTTCTAAGTTCTTCGTTGAGAAATGGAGAATAGTTCTAAGGGGGAACGAAAGCAACTCCTCTGGAGTACTGCAACCCATTTACATGGGGAATCAATTGTCAAGCTGCTACTGGTAGCCTCTGACAGTGGCGGTAATGAGGGTCTGAGCACTCACGTGTAAATCGACCTCTATTGCTTAAAACCTTGTTAGAATATTATCTATACTCTTGATGAGATTTATGATTAGTCGTTTGACATCGTCGCGTTGGACTACTTGTAGTCTCCGACTAATAATTGTTTTATGTTTTATTTATGATTAATCTCAACTCCGTCGCGTTGGACTACTTGTAGTCTCCGGCTGTAATAGTTAAGTATTCTGGTCTATGATGAATGAAGATTTAGCTACGTGGTGACTACCCGTTTAGCCGCAGGCAGGTGGCCGTTAGGCGTTTAGGGACATTTGTCCGTAATTCGTAGTATTTGGAGTTCATCATAGATCTGGATATGAAATTATTATTAAGCTGTGACATAAATCGTTGACTATTGGAATTGATCATAAGATGAAATATGGAATATTTGTTAGTTGTGACTTAAATCGCTGACTGTCTGTATTAATCATGGATAATGATCTGGAATTGTAATCTTACTGTTCTCTTTCAGGATAATTACTTTTGTGTTAAGAACTGCATGATCCCTAACTCCTTATTGACATCTTCACTTTTGTGTTATTCTGCTGTATTTAGTTTTCTTCTTATAAGTTTAAAATATTTAATATGTTTAAAAATAAAAAAAAATTTCTAAAAAATGAAGAATGTATCGAAATCTCTAATATAGAGAAAATGGAAAATGAATTGTTAAATTGGGATATGCCCAAAATTGAACCAAAAAGAATTTATAATATTGGTTCTTTTGATTATAAAGTTGCTATGTCTATTAAGACAGTAGAACATACCATGCCAATTAATGGAAATAAAAAATCTATTCCTTTAATAACTGAACAAGATATTATCAGATATCGTCGAAATTACCATTATATCCATATAGGATTAATTCAGATTGCAGTAAAACCTTTACACCTAAAAGGAATCGATTGTTGTTTTCTCCTAGCCCTTAGGGATGCTAGGTGTGTCAATTATCAGAAATCTTTGATGGGTATTATGGAGTCCACTACTAGTAATGGACCAGTTTACTGTAATATATATCCTAATCTAGAATTATCTTTATCTGATGATAATATTATGCAAAGTGTTATGATGGACCTTGATACTAAATGATATGAATTCCTTTCTGGATCTGAGGTTCTAAATATTGCTTATAGAATTCAATTTAAAGTAATGAACACTTTAAGCCCTAATGCCAAGTTAATTAGTAATAAAGGGAATACTACTATTATTGAAACAAATTTGGGAAAGTCTAATATGGCTTGTAACAAAATTATTCCTTGGGATCAAATTAGTTATCCTGAGAACTGGGATCACCAGGGGATTATCCCTGCCCAGCCTGTTAATAGAAACTTGGATCAAATTACCCAAACTCCTGAAGGTGATATTGATATCCGGTTTTCTTCTAACAGGATATCCCGACTTAAATCTGTTAAAAATTTCTACTATCAGGAACCATCTAGAGCATCTACTTCTAGTATTCCTGATAAAACAGAAAATGATTTTGAAATTAGAGGAATCAAAGAATCTGATAACGCGATTCCTCATGGGTTTTATACTAGACCTTCTGCCCTTAATCCTACCCCATCAGAAATGAATTTTTCTATTAATATGATTGAATTAATCGAAGACTTTAAAATTGATCGTGTAGCCATTAATAATGAATGGAAAAGTCCCAAATATGATACTTTTAGGAAATGGTATTGGGATCATTATAATAAAGGTCAACATGAATTTCTTAAAGAAAAATATTATAATTATTTGGATGAGACTAAAAGTATTACTCCATTCGCACACTATGTGTTAAGATGGGATAGGACTTTGGAATCATGTGTAATCAAAGACTTTTATAAAAGTTGGACTACTACTGATGGTAGAAATATTAGGGCCATCCACCCTCTAAAACTTATTAATGACTCAACTATTTTAGAGACTGTTGCTTATATTCAACCTTCTAATGAAGATTCTGAATTAAATAAAGTTTTTAAACAATCTAATTATACTAATTTATGTTTACAAACTATCGAGAAACAGTTACTCCGTATTGAAAATGCTATTAGTGAACCTAGACCCAATGAGGAGGTCTTCCCAGTTAATATTAAACCACCTCCGGATATGAAATTTAACTTGGGAAATAATAAATTCAGTCAAGATGATTTTATCAAAGAAGTTACTAAAAAGTTAAAAGGGATTAAAATAACCAATAATCATATTGCTGTTTTATCACTAAAATGATAATTTTATTAACAGAAATTTATCCGATGAAAATATTGAGGAATTTCAAAATATCTTGCATAATATGAAACAAGAAAACTTATATATATATATATTATGGGGCAACCACGCCTCAAAAAACGAATGCAGAAGTAGAATTTGAACGTAAAACCCAAACCTGCTTGATAGCCTACCAAGAAACAGATTAATAAAATCTAACGTACGGTCCAACAAAAACGCTCCACTTACTAATATCCTATCACCAGCAGATGGTATCATTCAAAGTCATTTACCATCTAGTGGAATTTGCAGTGGACCAAAATGTTAACATGTTTCTTCAAGATATCTTCAGATATTGAAGTCAATTAATCAGCTTCCATTCGTTCATCTTGGGTACCCCTGGTCACAGCAGGTACAACCTTTTTCTCTTTTGCATAATTCTTTGTATTCACTATAACATCAGGCTTTGACAAAATAGTCGCACCCTTCACATTCCTCCGCTTGTAAACACGCATAGGCTTTTGCTCAGGAGAATCCTTCAGAACTTTTATGCAATCCTGCTTTCCATTTTTTGCACTGTCCTCACTCACAGTTTCCGACTGTTCATCTGTACAAGCAGATTCCTCTTCACTCGAAACATCAACACTCTCTTCTTCGCTTTTACGTTTCAGAGATTCTATCACACCCATCCAGTCCCTGTTAACCTGTCACAAACAGCTGGCAAATTAAGAAAACATTGCTTTCTTGTAACGATGTCAAGGAATAAATAAAACCTGTATGTGTGAAGAGAATGGGAGAGGAATTTCCCCATTACCTTCAGCTCTCTGATCAAAAGTAAAGGAAAAACATAATGAATGCTTTACCTGTGGGTTTTGAAGGAACTCAGAGATATCATTTGGGCAAGCAGGGCATTTCATGATGTACTTTTGTGCTCTGAGGTTCCGCCAGCCCTCAAAAGTTCTCTTTCTAACAAATGTCTGACCAGCAAAGGCATCCTCCAAACAAGTCTTACAGAAATTGTGAGCACACGGAGTTGTTAGAGGATGATCCAAAACTTCCCGGCAAATATAACAGGTGAACTCTGCATGACCAAGATCCACAAAATTGAAAGATCTTTTCTTTCTTGTTATCTAAAAATGTTGGACAAATGTACATGTGAGATGCAATGGTGATGTACAAATGGCATGAATAGATTGAATGTATATTGCATAATTTCTATTTCTCAGGTCATAAATAGAAAGCTTCACATGCTTAATTTGACCTTAGCTATTAGAAATTACTAGACTTAATGTATAAATTAACCTTTTATCTCTCATACCATAAAGAATATAATAGCTTTTTATAATAACCGAAGCATTTAATGACCTCGACTAAGCTTGTAGCTCAAGCTTGAAGAGGATTTAAGAATGACCTCATGGGTGGCTGACAAAGACCACGAGAATATTCTAAGCTACCCCTTTCTTGCATAAACATCAGCATGAAAAGTTTATATCCTCAGTATATAATAATCGATATTAACGTTGCTTCATTTGCATGATATGAATTCATTTTTTGATTAGTAGTATTATATAAATAAAAAGAGAAAGGTTGACATTTGAAATTTCTATAAATTCAAGCATACAATAAGTTGCATTATTGGAGTGGCCACCTTCCAGGAGGGCAGTACACTTTGCTGGAATACGCCTTGGTGAGGCCTTTTATGTTGTCTCTACGGTCTCCTAGCTCGGTTTATTTCAAGTTGACTGAGATCAGGGGAGGGACATGCTTCATCTCAGATTTCTGTTGATCATTAGCGACCTTGTAAACTTTTCTATATATATGTGGATACCTTTGGAAAAAAAGGAAAAATACTGGTATGACCCTTCAAGGGACATCCTAAGACCCTACTTTAAACTTTTTCATAGATTTTCAGTTTACTCATTGTTTCATTTACCAGAAAAACAATAAAATAAAAAAAAATTCGTTATTAATATATGTAGCTCTTATGATAGTAAAAATTTAAGATATTATATTGCATTAGTAACTAACGTATAATTACTATAGATAAGGTATGCAATAAAATAATACCATGCAAGTGTTTATTATCATAGTGACTTACTGCTAAAAAAATCCTGATTCATATAAATGTTGTCTAAGAGTCTAGCATTTTTTGTAGTTTTATCTTCCGAAAAAATTGGTTCCCTCATAAGAATTGTTGGTAAAAGTAAAGCATCATCTTTGATTCTCTGTGCTGCAACAAGCATCCTTGCATAAATACATGTTTTTTTCCTGACAGCACTGTGCACCCTTTAAACTTGAGTACCGCTGACCACAAAAGAACCTCATGTAGAGGACCGAAGAGGGATATTTAAGGAGAAAAGAAAAAGCAAGAGCTAGGGATAAATTGCAGCAGGGGAAGAAGAAAAGGGAGAATGTTGATAGATCAGTCTCGCAGAGCTCTAGATGCGTATGAGTTAGTTTGAGCCACCCTATCTCTTAGTTATTTGCTTCACTCTTCGATATATTCTTTTTTTTTAATATGCGAGGTCTAGACGTTCACTTATTTATACGTAGAACAGAGGGATCATAGGAGTCTATATGCTAATAATTAGTTAGTGGTGGCATGGTTTCTATGTGAACAATAGGAGTCTATCTCTAAGGCCCTGTGAGGAACATGATGTGGAGTAAAAGACCAAACCTTTTAGGAGCTTTTCTCTTACAGACAAATTGTGTGCTTGCCTTGTAGCTTTTTTTGCTCTCTTTCTGTTTTTTAAATTGCCCGTATCCACTCTGGTAAGAGAAGGTGGCTTTTGCCATTTCCAAAGACCATCCTCCTCCTAAAAGGACGAAAACAAAGTTAGATGACATGCTTTGGAGGTAACCACTATACTTGGGAAAATTAGTCTCGTGTAAATTGTTTCCGGAGAATGTAATTAACCTGATCATATTGCACTACTTTTCTCAATAAGAATATAATTTGCGGAAGAAAAATCTCCAGATGGTAGGTAGAGCTTAATAAAATTTTCAGTTGGTTGTAACTTGTAAGATGAAGAGGAAATTAAATTAACTCACATCAAAACTCCAACATGGGTCTTCTCCCCTCACTGTAACATCAGTTGCTGCTTCTAGCTCTTCAATAACAGGCAAAGGTCTAGGGCGGTCTCCATGTTTAGCACTGCAGTTCATGTTGTCAACGAGATAGGAAGAAGAAATTAGTAGTTTTATTACAGGTCCCTAATAAGACAACCATCTAAGTATGAAATAATAACATGCAGGAAGAGCATAGACCTTGTCCAGGGTGCAGGTTCATTGTCACATCGGACAAACAAATATCTGCAAACCTTAAAACCCTGTGAGCAAACCATATAATACCTTTTCAGTGATAACACAACCATACTGTGGTATAATCTGATTAGACCACTTGCCCTACCTGAAATCCAACTTTGCGCCAACATTTCTCTATTCTATAAATTCCATCATATCGAATTCCTTTTTCAGGGGCATAAGAAGATATCTTCCCCTTATGTGGGCTGCCATTTAAAAAGGATAATTAGTAGATGACGATAAGAGTAAAGATGAGTCACCACTAAAAAGGGGGCCTGCGGTTAGAGGTCAGAGATGGCATCTGAACCATTATTTTTTATTTTTTATTTTTTTTTCAATGCTTAGCTTCTAACTAAAAGTGAATTCTAATTTGAAATAACAAAACTGTCATAATACCAAAACAATAATACAATTGGAGTGAAAACAATTTACCAGTTTAAAAATACATCAATTGGAGTGCACGTATAGTGGGGTTATCAATGCTGACCTGGCTGATGTCTGAAAGTGTGGTTTCATTTTAGGAGATAGCCCCACTATACTTTGATCAGTATGAAAGAGTGGTTTCATCTTTGGTCTTTGATCAGTAAAGAGTGTTAGGAGATAGTCCGTGACAATGATCTTTACTTTTTGAGGAAAATCTCTATGGTCAACATTTTAGTCAGAATAGAATATCATACGAAGAAATACACATTGAAAGTTGCATAATCCCTCCAATCATATTTCGAGTCAGCTCAGAGTTGGTTAAGAGGGATCAAAGTAAGGGAACATACCAAGACGTAGCTGCAAAGCGTCCATTGGCATCAAGGGCCCCCAGCTGCTTATCTTCCTGATGATTAAGCAAAATTGGAGGCCCTAGTCTCGCCAGAAAGGTAGCCAGCTTATCAATCTCCCAATCATTGAAGACTTGTTTAAGACCAATATCCCAGGAGGTAATACCATTATCTACAACTATAAAATCCTTTACTGGGTGGTGCTTCCTATCTGTCATGGCGTACAAATCCTTGAAGTCTCTCCAAAGAGCCCTCTCCCCAATCCAAATATCCTCCCAAAACCTAACCTTATCCCCTTTCCCAACTTCATAGGATATGTTCTTCGTACACTCATCCCTGCGGAACAGTTTAAGAAGAAATAATTATGTTTTATCTTCATAACGCACAGAATCTGGACTATTTGCAGTATGGCCTTGGGTTGGACGAATTCCTATTAATGCATATAAGCCTTCTAAGAAGATTTAGTAACAGTCAAGACATTTGCACTATCAAATTGCTGTAGAATACTCTCCCCGCTAGCCGAAATTAGAATTGTCCAATTCTCTAGAGGCCGCCATTAGATTTACAAGATGGATATGGAAGATGGACAAAAAGATGAACTCAAAAGACTTTCTTATTGAACTTTTACCTCAAAACTCGAACAGGGTAGCCTTTTTTGCAACTAACGCGCAATGCCTGATTCATCTTCTCAAAGGTCTGGTCAAAAGACTGCTTTTTGTGTGCGTGTTTGTTCCCACTTATGTAAGTTCCTCCACTGCGCATGTTGCAAAATAAATATTATAATCAAGTAGTGAATAAGTATTGACTGTACATGTATTCTCCAGGAGACCCCTACGGTGAAAATTACATAGTTTTGCATTCTTTATAGTGATAAATATATCCAGAGAAAAAACAAAAAAAACCTTCGATCATATAAGATAGATCCAATAACTGTTAAATGGCATGAGCACTAAAATGCAATATCCATCTCCATTGACACTTCTCCACAACAACAAACACAAACCCATGCCATTCAAACATCAATTTCAAAGTGAATGCAAGAGGCAAATAGGCTGCTTCCACAATTCTCTACCTTTATATAGTTCTGCCAAAGCGATTTGGTCATAAGTAATTTATGGAACGGACAATCCATCTTTCCCTATGTGACACGTATCAGCTTAAATGGACAGAATATGAGTTCATGCGAATAGTAACCGTTCCAACTCTCACTATCAACTAATCAAGCCTTCCTCATTTCAGTAGCCTAGCATCTTAATTAAATGGACAGAAACATGAAGTTCATTAAATATTTCCTACAGAAGAAATTAATGAATCAGACCAAGAGTAAGTTCAAATTTATACCTTCCTGTGTATAGGAACCATTCACCGTGATCCTCCTTATTCTTATCACCTCCTGAAAGTACCACTGACTGCACTCCATGCTCAGAATGCCCAGCAATCCCAGCAATTAGGGGACGGTGTGCTCCCCATTGTCTACATTCCATCCGATCCACCCAACACTCTCCTACCAAGACACCTTGCTTCCTTTTAGGATCATTTCCAGCCAGAATTGGTCCAAAATGGTCAGGGGGGACTGTGACAAAGATTTTGCCACTACGAGCGGTAGTCTTCCTGGTTTTTTTGAACCGCCTAGTTGTGAATGTTTTGTCCGGTTGAGGTTGATTGGGTACAATATGATGCATTTTTTGTTGGGCCACCGGTAAAATGGATTTTGACATCTTCGCCATACCAATGGCAACAACAAGGGACGAGTTGATACGAGGTTGGCTTGCCATCTTAGTGGGGATGGAGGTTCGACACTTTGCACATGAGCGCTTTCCTTGACCAATCCATTTCTGGAAGCATTTGAGGCAGAAATTGTGCCCACACGGAGTCTGAATCAAGATACAAATATAAGTCATCAGGCACAGATATGATATGTCACCATCCTTCATAGAAACTGATCCAAAACTACACATCACAAATTTAGATAAACTTCTTGAACATCATACTGATTAAGAAACAACAATGTCATCTCACCGACTTTGTCTGTGTATTGTTCTTGCAATATTAAAGACTATATAATCAACTAGGTTCATCAAGATCCTACAATTGCTACTAATTAACACATAACTTTATTCTTTTGATTTATCTAACATTAACCAATATAATGATCGTCAATTTAGGCATTTATAATTAACGAGATTTCATGGTTCAGACTTCAGAACAGAGACAAATTAAAGTTCCTACAAGAAATTCAAAACCAAAAGAAGATGAGTTTAGAACCATAAATTGCAGCAACTTACAAAGGCTACCATTTCCACCAGTAATAATTATTTTATTTTGCTTAAAACTATTATGCCAAAATGTGTTTGGTTGAAGAAATCATAGAAAAGTTCAAACAAGTACACCACACCAAACATAAAGACTAAATAAAAATGCACCCAAATTTCAGAAAATCTTGAGAATCATTGAATTGGTTCCATATAAGCTCAAAAAATCCAAGGAATTTTGTTGTATGGTTCAATTCGAAAATTTAATAAGCAAGATTCAAGAAGAGATCGATCGATCGAGGGAAAACAAACCGTAACAGGTCTTTCAGGCAACTTCATACAGAAACAACAGTTAAAGTTTTCGTCAAGAAGACGAAGAACATCAGTGTCTTCATCATCATCAATAATTATATCTTTGTTTTTAGTTATCTTCTTCTGATCATAAAGATCTTCATCTTGAGCAAATAGAAATGAGTGGTTCCTGCCATTAATCATAAGTTGCTGACGTTTAATCGCTTTCTCTTGCTCTGTAAGTGATTCATCTGCTTCAATTGCTCGAACAGCAGTTATCAACAGATCTCCTGAAGATTCAACAAAGGCGGACCCATCATCTTTTCTAACGGAAATGGAACAACAACAGTCAGGACAGTCCCATTGAAGATTGGAGAGAAGAGTAGTTAGTGTTGGCGTAGTAGAAGAAGAAGAAGAAGAGAGACAGATAAGGTGCCATGGAGTTGCACAAGTATTGCATATAAGTGTTTCTTCTTGAGATGGTTTTGTTTTACACACCATGCAATAGCCATCTGCATCACATGGAAGTTGACTGCAGCTAACGTGCGCCATGAGTTTGGAGAGGACCAAGGTCCAAGAAGAAGCATGAGATTAAAAGACTACAACAAGAAGAAATGAAACGAGAAGAAATGAAACGAGAAGAAGATTTAAAGATTGAGAGAGAGAGAGAGAGAAAAAGTGTTGGTGTTGGTGTTGGTGTTGGTGAAGAATGAGATGGTGGAGAGTGTAGTTGCGAGTTTCGAGTGCAACTAACCCAAGAAAGGTACTGGCGTACTGCACTACTTGTCATTTGTCAATAGCTTTGGTGTTCGGGAGTTAGGACACGTTAGCTAGTGTCTACTGTTTTAAGTCTGATCTGATCTCAGATGAACAGTATATAATTCCCTTAATTCCTTCCCTGTCTTTTGCATTTTTATTTTTTTTAAAATAATCTGCTGTTAGAAAATGTTGAATATTAAAATGCCAACCCAACTGTTTAACCCATCTCTACCACAAAACTGGATACGAACCTTTAGCCACGGCCCTAACCAGTAGATGGGCTTGCATCAGTTTTGGGATGTGGCTTTTGTTGTTGTGGCCCAATGTAATATAACCCTCTCTTTCTCTCTCTTCCACTTCACATGACAGAACATATCGATTCCCAGTTTTACTTTCACTTTCACACCTCTCTCTTCGACTTCACACATCTATGATCTCTTCGATTTCACATCTATCTTTCCCTCTCTTCAACTTCAAAGTTCAAAACTCTCAATTCATTCGATCAACACTTCTCTCCACCAGCTATGGAATGTTCTTCGTGATTAACAGCGGTGGAAGGTTCTTCGTGATTAATAGCGACAGAAGGTTCGTCACAATTGATTTGTTTGATTTATCAGTTCTTCGTGATTTGTCAGGTAGGGGTGACTACTGATACTATTCCTATTAAGAAGCTGTCATATCAGGAGATGCAAGCTAGAAGAGCTAAGGGGCTTTGTTTTAATTGTGACGAACAGTTTGTTCAGGGTCATGTTTGTAAAAGGAAGCAGTTATTCATGTTAGTTGGTGACAATGAAGAACTAGATACTGGCACTGCAGATTCTTTGCCTCTGTGTCTAGAGCATGTAATGGCCAAATTTGATGAAAATTTGAGAGAGAGAGAGAGAGAGAGAGAGAGAGAGAGAGAGAGAGAGAGATGAAAATTTGAGCCGCATATTACACTCAAACTTATAAAAAAACGCATCTACACATTCCTAGGAATACTATGGATCCTAAACAAAATCTTCTTATGAGTACTACGAATAAAATATATAGACAACAGTAGTAAAATACAAGTAGCTTTCGTACTCATGGATGTTATCTTATGTTTGAGACGAATCATCGGCAAAGAATATTTCTGATATTAATAAAATTCTTAGCAATCCAAAGGAGAGATAAAGTGACATATCAGATAACTGCTTTTGAAGAAAAAATATTACTGTTCTAGAAAATGCAAAGGTTTAGCATTTCATTATGCAAGAAGAGATGCAACAATAGAAGTTCTAATATATTTATTACACGAATAAAACAACTTACTATTAAAAAAAGATGTATTCTATGATAAAATACTCCTCTATTTACCCTTGAGGAATTATAGCTTAGTATCCAGAGATAGTCTAGAAATTCCAATGTAAGTTAGGAGGGCACTAATACATAGTTCACATATAGTTCCCCAAGTTTTGTCATATGAGGTTCCATTTTCCTTTCTTGTGATTTTCCCAAGACTTTATTTTGATGTTTTCACAATTATACCAACTAATATTAATCATGAATTTCCATGTGCAAACTACAAACAATTATACCGCAAATCAAATCCTCTAAACAGTAGCCCAACTTGTGTAGAATCCTCATTTGAATATGTGAGAAAATGCAAGAAATGAAATTGAGCAAGTAATTATACTTCACTAAAATATTTACTTAGTGTGCACTAACCTAGCCATTTTATATGCCTTCTCCCATGGTCGCTCCTACACGGCTCTCGATGATATTTTTAAGGGTTTGATGCATAGCAAGAAAATTTAGCGAAGACGATCCATCTATTTTTCTCTTCCTTGGTTATGTCATAAGGTATAACTTCAGAATATGCTTTCAGAAGTATTAATTTTAGTTGATAAATGTGAGGATATAAATGACACCTACGTGAATGTAAAGAAATAGTGCAGATAAACTACCTGTTTAAAGCAAATCATCATATAGGAAGTCAACAAACTACCTCAAGTCTCCTCACCACAGCTTCCATTTTTGCATTCTTATGATTTTCTCGGGCCATTATTTTGATGTCTTCACGTTTATACCTAATATAATACTAATAATCAATATCGATGTGCAAACTACAAAAATGTGGACTCCATAAACGAATCCTCTAAACAGTGATTCAAGTTGTGGAAAATCATCATTTAGAGAAAAGGCAAAAAAAAAAAAAAAACTAAGCAAGTAAATATAGAAATGTAGATATGCGGGGAAACTAATCAATGCACTTAGAATATTAAGGAATGTAGAGAGCAGTTGCGAATATATGGGAATACATAGCAATGTAGATACAACAAATGTCGCACAAAGGACAAATATCATTTTTTAGCAACATATGCAGAGTCAATAGTGACGTAGGATCATCTTAGATAAGGTAAACAGTACAAAGACATCCGTGTTAAATACTAATAAGTAATAAGTGCATTTAACTTCAAGTGCGACTTATCACTGATAGTGTTTTTAATTTGTAGGGGGTACTAAACCTATAATAAAAATTAAAGAATTGAGTGACAAATAATACCCCAAGAGGATGACATATTGCCCTATCAGACTGTCCACATTTCTGTTTTTTTTGTAGCAACACTAACTGGGGATGAATTACAACTGCCTCTAAGTATATTGAAAATGCCCAAAAGACCTGCAGAAAATCAAAGCATAAATATATATGATGCTGGGAAATCTGGGGAACATGTTGATGTGGGGATGTAGTGAATTTCAAACGGAAAACACATTGACTAAGAAAGTCTACCAAGTCCGTTGACTAAAGATACACATTGATGGTTAAGGAAGCACAGTCTTAAAGCCTCTATTCTTCATGAGAACTTATAACATTGTCATTAAATATTCATAGTAGATCATTCCACATGTCATCAACACTCAACCTTGGATTATAATGAAACACCCCTTATAATTCACAGATTTACCGCAACTGTGAAGCTCCTTCATTTTGTTCATAACCTCAACAGCCTTGTATACTCACCTTTATGGCAAAGATCACAAATGACAGTGTCGCAACAGTTACTATATAAAGTCTGACATCTCCAATCTTAAATCCCTTATGAAGGTCAATGTTGGTTTCATTTTTTTATTTTTTTTAGAACACCAGAAATAGTTAAATTTCCTGAAAACTGCTTGATTTGTAAAACATTATTTTGAAATAAACTTTAGGGTATCACAATCAAACACTGTAGTAGCTTCAAGCTTCTTGCTTGCAAAATATACATTCATCTTAGAAATGGTAAACCGTCAGAAAACTAAGACAAAGTGGACTTTGTTTTTAGTTTTTTTGCTAATCATCCATCAATTTGTTAAATTGCTCAGCATGGTCAACACCACTGTGAAGGAATAATAATAAAAAAAAGAGTTACACTCAATCCAAAAATAATCAACATCACAAATTATCTTTACCTCAATTAAAAGAAATTAACCCCAATTAGTTGTTGAATTGAGAGAAATAGTTGTTGAACAAACCCTAATTCCAGTTGTGATGATTATGAACAGAAGAGAGGAGAAAAACACTTTTAACACGATGAAGAATATGATGAAGTTGGACATACCTGATTGAAGACGATAGAAGAATTCGCTGGTTAACTGGTTTTAAGGTTTAATGAAAGATGATGAAGATGATTTTTAGAAATAGATGTAGAAGACGATTGACTTGATGATACGGTTTAAGGTTTATGATTTTTTAAGGTTTAAGGTTTAATGATGTATTAATCCTAATCATACACATCAATCCTAGTCACGCAACTTGTTAATCCTAATCAAACTTAGAATTAATCCTAGTCATACACATCCATCCTAGTCATACTAATTATTAGTCCTAGTCAAATTATGCACCCTTTGCTGATTATAATTTAGATTGTTTTGTTAATTAAAAAGGCTTTTGCCATAACCCATTATTGTGGCAAAAATGGCTCTTTTGCTACAGCCCATTACCATGGTAAAATGGGCTCATTTGCTACAACCCATTATTGTGGTAAAAAAGTCTTTTGCTACGGCCCATTACTGTGGTGCAATACCTCTTTTGCTACAGCCCATTGGTGTGGCTTCTACTATTTGACTATAAGCCACAAGTGCTTTAGCTACAACCCATACTACATGCTTGAGCTGTGGCAAAAGGTGTTTAGTCACAACTATGGTCTGTGGCAAATATCAAGTTATTTAGTAGTGATAACATGATAGTGCACAACCAATTGTAAAGTCCAGTCCACTCACAACCAATAGTAATGTCTAGAAACACACCTGACTACCTGACTGTGTGTATCCTATTTTTGGGAACTTGATTTCCTCTTACAACTTAAATGTTCGAAGATATTTATGATAATACAATGGAGGTATATGCTGACGACATGATTGTAAAAAGTAAGCAAAAAACTTCACACATAATCGACCTTGAGAAAATATTCAAACGACTTCACGAATATAACATGAAGTTCAACCCTGAAAAATGCCTCTTTGGAGTAGTATTAAAATATCTCGGATATTTAATTACTTAACGAGGTATTGAGGCAAATCCAGGAAAAATAAAGACAATCTTAGACATGCCAATCCAAAAACAAGAAAGCATGTCCAAAAACTAAATGGTGTGCCAACAGCCTTGAATAGGTTCATAGCTCGAGCATCAGACAAGTAGAGACCATTACTTCAACTATTGAAGAAAGGCTCAAAATATAAATGGACAGAAAAATGCCAACACGCATTCGACAAGCTCAAGCTCTACCTTGCAACGCCTAAAGTCATTACAGTTCCTTAAGAAGGTGATGTGCTGGGGCTTCATCTTGGAACTTCAGAACATGCGATCAGTGAAGTTCTATTTCGAGATGAAAAAAACATTAAAAGACTTATCTACTTCATTAACAAAACATTACTCAATCTGAGGTTGGATATACTAATCTAATCAAAGTATGCTTAGCTTTACTTTTTACATCTAGAAAGTTAAAACCTTAATTTGAGTCACACAAGATTAGGGTCATCACAGATGCATCACTTAGACAAGTACTGGAAAATAAGAATAAGTCAAGCCAGATGGCAAAATGGGTTCAAGAACTCGGAGATCGCGAGCTAATTTTCACCTCAAGAAATACTCGAAAAGGTCAAATAGTAGCTGACCTTTTGGTCGATTACAATCATTGTATATAAGCTCACATGTTGTGAGTCTCTTTGAGGATTGCTCTTGTGTGAATACATTGAAGACCTTTGAAGACTCAAGATATTGAAAACTTGAAGACCTTGAAAGAACCAAAGCCTCTAGCATTGAAGATCTTAGAGGCTATCAAACTTCCTGAGAAACTACAAATAGTGCTAGTATAACAATTGTGAATTCAAACAAGCAAACAAACAATACGCAGAAAGTAAATAACACACAGAAATTTTTAACGTGGTAAAACCCAAACTGGGAAACGTCCACGGTTGTCCTCGCGACAACAAAATAATCCACTAGATGAATAGAGATGTACAAACCTATCAACTACCTGCACTCACTGCGAGTTGATACTCCTGGTTATCTCTAACACCTTGACTTCACCAGAGCACCTTGATGTACGCACAAGACACTCGACTTCTTGATGAACACACAAGAAGACTCGAAGCCGAATTCACAATAACTCTTGAAGATCACAAAGATATGAATTGGGAAAAGGGGGAAGAAAGGGAATTGAGTTCAATAGCCACAAACAATTTTACTATCACCAACCTAACCAAAACACATGAACAAGAAGAAGGATGGACGGCCAAAGAACTACCTTGTTCTGTAGAAGAGAAGCCCTATTTATACTTAGGGTTGAAAACCTAGAAAAATGGGCCGAAACTGTGCAAACCGACTTTGGACGTTCGTACGTCGATATGACGTTCGAACGTCGCCACATAAAAATAAGCCTGCTGCCTAACATGACGTACGAACGCTCTAAGCAGGTACGTACGTCTCCATACGAAAACATGTCTGCTGACTACCTGGACGTACGAACGTCCTAACTGAGTACGTACGTCCTGACCAAAATAAGTTCGCTGCTTCAGTGAACGTACGTACGTCCTAACTCGGTACGTACGTCCAGAACCCAATAACTTTCCCTAGACAGACCTAAGAGACACAAGGACACGAGACGACCATGCGTACATCTTGGTTTTCCTAACAATGGATTCAAGGCGAGATAACCAAAGACACTTTGTCACAAAATTGATGTCAAACCACTTCGTGCCGGTTTCAATCTCCCCCTTTGACATTGATTTTGTGACAAAAACCTATGACTCTAATAGCACTTATAAAACGTGCTTACAATCCCAAACCATGGCATTTATAAAACATGCCTACAAAAACTCTCAAAATATAAACACCTAACAAATCACCAATTCTTGTTATCCAGCTTTAGGAAGATGCTTTAACCATCAGAGATCGAACGGAAGCAATCAAAGATTCAACAAAAGTTCCTTCGAGCAACTCCCCCATACTTTATGAGCTCCAAACTTCATGAGCAACTCATTGAAATGCTTCATGAGCAACTCCCCCATACGTGTAGCATACCTGAAACATGACCCAAAAATAACCTATCAAGAAGAAGGCGGTTGTTAGTAATTAGAGTCATAAATCTCCCCCTTTTTGTCACAATAAGTGAACAACGACAAGCAAATAACCAAGCAAAAGAAATCAAAACCAAACAAAGAATAGAAAACATATAAAATATAAAACGAATCCAACTTGTTAAAAGTTCAGAAAGTCAATTAATAACCAAACAGAGAAATCCATAACCAGAGAAACCAAAAACGACAAGAGTAGAAAGCTCGAATTAACGAATTCGAAAAACCCTTTCCCAATGACCTAGAGGAAGCTTAGAGAAGTAAGCCTCCGCACGAGCCGAAGGTCGATTCCACCGAGCAATCACATGATCATCAATTCTGCTGTCCAAGCCACAGTCGGTAAGTGGAGCAGCAAGACCCGGAACCTTCGGATAACCAACTAACTCCAATATGTGATTTTGAAGATGTCCCGGTAATCTCTCCCAATGATTGACACGAACCAAACACGGATTAAGGAAAGGACGATGAATATAGTCATATCCATGGGGAACGCGACACAAACGACAAACCTTAGCATTGTTCTTGTACTCCATTACCATGAACGACACATAACCAACATTCGGAACAAAAATTCCATGAAGTTCATATTCTGCCATAGAGAATTCTGAAGAACAAAGAGAGAATTAGCAAGAGGAAAGAAGGCACAATAGGAAAGAAAGAGAAGAAGACTCCCTATTTATAAGAAGAGTAGTATTAAACATATCATGGACCCAAAAAGAAAGGTCCATCACCTCAGAAAAATTTACTGCAAAACAAGGAAACCAACTTGAACTAATATGAAAATAGCAATATCCAAGAACATGTACAATACTAAAAATAGAAACAGACCAATATAGCAGTTAAATACAAAAGCAGGAAACCATAAAACCAACTACTCGGATTCCGAGGCACCATCACCCTCGTCCTCACTCTCGGAGTCATCACCATCACTCTCATCAGAAACAGGAGGCACCTCTTCCGGAAACGGAGGCAAGTCTGTGGGAGTGAAGTCCAGCTGTAGATGCCGCATCTGAGCAACATTCATCGCATGAATATCACTGATCATGACATCATGACGAGAGAGAATGGCTCCGAAACGATCCAACCGAGCATCCATATGGTCCTGATGACGGCGGAGAGAGGAAACCCGAGCATCAATGGCTGCAACAGCCCGATTCCCCCTAGCAGAGGCTGGGATGGGGCGTCCAGAGGTCAAGGCTCGATCAAAGTCATCATCGCGAACAAGCGCCCGGCCTCCCCAAATAAGATGATGCGTCAAGCGCGCACCCACAGACTCAAAAGCAACCTTCCGAGACTGACAGCCTTTCTTAATGGCATTGACCCAGTCATGGCCAACGAACCTTGGAGGGCTCACCTCCGTGTACTGTCCCTGAAAACCCAAGTGCCTGAGAATTGTCATAATAAAGCTAGGGAAAGGAAGAGTACCCTTAGCGGAATCAATTTGAAGCATCCGATTGTAGATGACCTCAGAAAGACTAATATGGTGCACCGACATACAAACCACCAATTTGACCATGTCGTCGGTCATTATTATCTTGTTGCCCTTGGTGGGGTAGATGTTGGAGTGAGCAACCATGTGAACAAGGATGGCGCTGTAGAACTTTGCATGATATCTCTCCGTGACCCCATCGATGAACATCCGCTGAACTTGATCGACAAGGTCAATCTGAATCTCATCCGGAATAGGCCATCGAACATGAACAGCACCTTCAGGAAGAAAATCATCATCAATACCCAATGCCTCACGAATCACCTTCGGAGAAATAGTGTATCTCCGACCATCAATGAGAACCGAAAAACTGGAGCGATTCTGCGAAGGATTCTTCGTCTCATAGAATGCTATCGTATGCTCAACCGAGTACTTGGTGATTGGTTGAGCCACCCTTAGCCAATTCCGAGTCTCAAAGAACAAAGCGATATTGCCAAGTTGAGAACCCCCGAGAGGAGTGGCAGCAATGTCTCCCAAGTCGAAGAAACGCTCGGGAACAATGGCCTTGGCTCGAGGATGAGCGCCAAGGGATGGGGAATGAGACGACGAACCCGGAGTTGAGCCTCTACCCCTAGGAGCGCGAGAAGAAGATGCACCCTTAGATGTGGATGCCGTGGAGGTGCGTGCACGCTTTGAAGCCATTTCCTACACAAGCACACAACAAAAATGTAAGAGAATTGACAGAAAAACCAATAAAAAGTCATTGAGGCATTTCAACAAACACTTGATGTGCAGAAACGTGATACATGCTATTGACAACAATGTAGCAATGGCAAGCATCCAAACACAAGACAAAATATTAAGAAACAATAGAAACCAAGAACAAACCACCTCCCAAGGTCATTTTCAACTAAAATGGCGGCAAAAGCGAGTATAGAAACACCAAGTCCCATGAAGGCAACAAACAAGCATACAACCTTAACTAACAAAATATGATAAAGCAAACCCAAATTATCAACAAGAACATGACAATAGAGAAGAGAAGAAGGAACAAAAGAAAACTTACAAGTTATTGTGAGTGAGAATGACGAACAAAAATCCCGAATAACACACCGGACCAAAACAAGGAGAAGAGAAGATGAACAAATTGCAAACAAGACGAGAGAGAAAGAATCACCTAAGACAATGAGGAGAAACTACCAAAACTAACTGCTTGTAGTGAACCAAGGAGAGGGAACACGATTTATATAACAGTTGGCCTAATGTTTAAAACAAAATTTGAATTTAAACAGCAAATGGGCCGGACTGTATCAGGGACGTTCGTACGTCCTAAGTACGTTCGAACGTCGGGACCACGAAAAAAAAAAACATCTGACACACAACACGTTCGTACGTCCTATGAACGTTCGTACGTTGCAAAAAGATCTGTCCCCCTCCACGTACGAACGTCTTGAAAGCGTACGGACGAACCCCTTTTTTTTTTTTTTTTTTTTTTTTTTATTTGATTTATGAAAATAAACCACATAACTAGAACAACAGATATTGAGAGACATCACAAGAAAACACTTCGACGTATCATACGAATTCCAAATACAACCGAATATAGTTTAAACAAACCTCAACCACAAGAGAATGCAAAATCGAAGAACGACATCATACACCATGACGTGGTAGTTACTAGAATGATGCAAGTATGTAGAAGAACCTGATAGACCAATACCAACCTCCGAAAAACAAACTAAAGACATGATCATGGAGGATATTGAAGGTCACTTGCAACTAGCCCAAAAACACACACTATTGTTTTTCTTCTTGTCCTTCAACTAGACAAATGCGAAAACCACTATTCATTCATTTTTTTTTTTTTTTTTTTTTTTTTTTTTTTTGTAAACCATTGAAACAGATGCCATTCCCGTGTGGGAGTATGAAATATCTCCATCTTTTACCAGAACACGAGGGTAGGGTGTAGCCTACATCTTTTCGGCAAAAACACACTCAAGAAGTGCAATACCATGATAACGTGCAACACAAGAACTAACATCTCTTGAGTGCAACCGTCAGAGCATGACCCTCACAGCCCCAACGGGTTCTTAGCCAAATGAGTATGCTCTCAAGACATTCAAATGGCTGGGGATTTTGTGAGTCATTGGCCACTTACAAGAGGTGAGATAATAAAGAAAATAACAAACAACGATCATGAAAAATCAACCATGAAAGACTGGAGTTAAACATGTATTGAAAATGTCAAGCCAACCACATTGAAATGCATCATGCAAGAAACTACCAAGACGAAGAGAGTATGATGTAACCCTACAACTATGCATGACACAAAAACAGTTGAGGACGCCAAACTAGAAACATCTGTAAAATGAAATCCATACAATAGAGAGTGTAGTATGTCCTCAATACCAACAATAACAATAAATGACCAAACCTAAACATCCTAAACACAGACAGTTCCAATGAACACATTAGACATATGAATGCAAAAGAGGTGTAGTGACAATGAAGCAGTCATCAGAGGAGCGACTACCAGATAACACCAAGACATTATTGGAATCAAAAACATCACACCTATTATCCTCAAACACAACCTTAAATTTAGCATCACACAACTGACTAATGCTCAATAAATTTGACCTAAGTCCCTTAACAAAAAGAAGCTCATGACTATTGAGCGATTCAACCTCAGAAAAGTTACCTTTACCTGCAACCGGAAGCAATTTACCATTACCAAACCTAACCTTACCTCCATAACCAAGAGTCAGGTTATCAATCAGAGTCTTATCACCTGTCATATGACGCGAACAACCGCTGTCAAGATACCATGATGAAGCCAATGGTTCAACCAAGCGGGCCATGTGAGACACCATTTTCCTGGATGCATCCATACTCCTATCCCAGAAATGTGGTGGTGGAGTAGGCATAGGTGTTGCTTGAGGACGATTTCCATAAGTTGAAGTTCTGGGTAAACCCCACGGAGCATAGCCATTCCACATGTATGGAGCCTGCATGGAGAAGGTGGAAGACTTGTTCCAATATGAGTTACCTGCAAAAGAAGGATGATGAGCAGGATACAAATTATTCCAACAAAAGGCAGAAGTGTGACCCATGCGACCACATGTTAGACATTTAAAGCCTTTGTGTCTAGAGTTCTTTTTCCGAACTTGCTTCACATGAGTAACCTTGGGTGGTGATACCACACTAGGCACCTGCACAGGAGCAGGAGTAGCGACACTAGTTGGTCGCACAAAGGTAGTGCGGGAAGTACTAGCAGTAGCAAGGGGAACAGAAGTGTCATAACCTAACCCAGATTTATCTGAATGGGATTTACCGATTCCCAACAGAGAGTTTAAATTAGCACTTGCTTTACCAAACCCAACCAATTGTTTGTTAGCAGCAAACAATTCAGCCTTTACTCTCTCATGCTCCAGTACAAGAGATCGATACCGTGTTTCCAGATCATTATTCAGTTTTTCCAGAGTGACAATACGCACTTGGAAATCCTCCTTTTCCTTCACAAATTCTTCCTTCAACATGTTGGAATCACCTGTAAGAGTGCATATATCCTGTCCAAGACTCTCTACCTGATCCTGCAAGACGGTGTTAGTTTTTTCAAGCAACTTTACTTGTTGCATAGAAAACTTATACATGTCACATAATTCACTAGTAGTAGCATGAACACCAGAATCAGAAACATTAATATCAGCAGAAGAAGATACAATACCTCCTGGATGTTCATCCAGGGATGCACTGAAGACCACATAATTTGAGACAACATTTGAAAGATTCCCATCATCATCTTCATCCGAATCATCCCATGTTACTGTGAGATTCGCTTTGGAATTATCACCAGGTTTGCGATCGACCTTCTTATCACATTCATTTGCAAAGTGTCCATAATCACGACACTTGTAACATTGGACATCTTTACGATCAACCCGAGCTCTCCTCCCATCAACAGAGAACCGCTCAAAACCACGACTTCTAGGAGCATTTGGGGAATCAGGAAATCGCTTTCGAGGATCTCGATTCTGTTGATATTTCAGAATCTTCTGAAAGCTACGTGACAGGAACGCATAGTTATCATCCACATCCTGTTCTTCATCATCAGAAGGTCCTGTGGAAGGTTCTTTAGACGATGTAGCTTTGAATGCTACAGATTTGTTCTTCAAGGGTTCTTCCAAAGCCTGTTCCATCTCACATGTCCTTAATTTGCCAGCAAGTGTCTCGATGGACATGTTCTTAATCACATTACTTTCAGTGATGGCATCCTTTCGTGAACGAAACCGAGGAGGCAAAGCACGCAATATCTTACGGACCACCTGTGTGTCAGTATATGCATGACCAATAGCCGCACTGCAGTTGATGATGTCTTGGAGACGAATAAAGAAATCATCAAAAGTCTCAGAATTATCCATCCGTAGATTCTCAAACTGAGATGTTAACAGTTCCAGCTTACTTTCTTTGACTGTTTCGTCACCTTCATGTGTACAGATAAGCCTGTTCCATGCATCTTTAGCCTCTTCACAGCCCTGTACCCTACGAAACTCACTAGCATTTAATGCCATGAAAATAGCATTGAGTGCCTTGTTGTTATAATTTGCCAACAACTTCTGTTCAGGCGTCCACTTTTCACGTGGCGTCAGTGATGTAACAGCAGTATCATCAGTACCTGTAGTAGTCAGAGGTTCTTTCCACCCCGTGACAACAGAAAGCCAGACTTCTTCTCCTAATGCTTGGAGATAAGCTCGCATACGTACTTTCCAATGACCAAAGTCCTTTCCACTAAATTGTGGAGGAAGACTTGAAGTAGCAGACTTGTGAGAATCCATAAAGCACTATTGATCGTTAGCGTGAGCCTTTACGCTCCTTAACCAGCCCCCAGCGACTGATACCAATTGAGAAACTACAAATAGTGCTAGTATAACAATTGTGAATTCAAACAAGCAAACAAACAATACGCAGAAAGTAAATAACACACAGAAATTTTTAACGTGGTAAAACCCAAACTGGGAAACGTCCACGGTTGTCCTCGCGACAACAAAATAATCCACTAGATGAATAGAGATGTACAAACCTATCAACTACCTGCACTCACTGCGAGTTGATACTCCTGGTTATCTCTAACACCTTGACTTCACCAGAGCACCTTGATGTACGCACAAGACACTCGACTTCTTGATGAACACACAAGAAGACTCGAAGCCGAATTCACAATAACTCTTGAAGATCACAAAGATATGAATTGGGAAAAGGGGGAAGAAAGGGAATTGAGTTCAATAGCCACAAACAATTTTACTATCACCAACCTAACCAAAACACATGAACAAGAAGAAGGATGGACGGCCAAAGAACTACCTTGTTCTGTAGAAGAGAAGCCCTATTTATACTTAGGGTTGAAAACCTAGAAAAATGGGCCGAAACTGTGCAAACCGACTTTGGACGTTCGTACGTCGATATGACGTTCGAACGTCGCCACATAAAAATAAGCCTGCTGCCTAACATGACGTACGAACGCTCTAAGCAGGTACGTACGTCTCCATACGAAAACATGTCTGCTGACTACCTGGACGTACGAACGTCCTAACTGAGTACGTACGTCCTGACCAAAATAAGTTCGCTGCTTCAGTGAACGTACGTACGTCCTAACTCGGTACGTACGTCCAGAACCCAATAACTTTCCCTAGACAGACCTAAGAGACACAAGGACACGAGACGACCATGCGTACATCTTGGTTTTCCTAACAATGGATTCAAGGCGAGATAACCAAAGACACTTTGTCACAAAATTGATGTCAAACCACTTCGTGCCGGTTTCACTTCCAACTCAGGTGCATGAACAATGTCAGAATCCCAGGCGCCTGAACAGCTTCTGCAAGGAAAGGGTAAAGGTTGACTAGACCCAGATCAATTTGAAATCTATATCTAGTCAATCTTGTTTGACCAACGGATCTATTTGGCCTTGCTGTCTATTTAAGATAAGAGAAAGCTTGTAGAAGCTTTTGTGGTGTTTGCTTATATTGTCTAAAACATATCAAACCCTAGAGGATCAATTACTCAAAATTCATCCACACCCCATTAATACAACACCACCAACATTATTAAACTCAATTCTTTTGTGAGGTGTGTACCTGTAGGTTGAGAATCTTTCCTCAACAAGTTGAGTTTCAATAACTTCTCTTTACTCCTTATTGAAGGCATTTAAGAAGATAATCTTTATTGATTGTTTCTAGTTGTAACTAAAAGGTGGAGCTCTAGATTTGTCTAGGTTAGGGATTAGGGTGTCCCTACTCAAAGCTTCAAGAAGTCGAAGATCTCACAAGGGAGACTTGTGGTTGAACAAGTGGTGTACTAGGTGTAACCGACTTGCTTTAATTGGATTTCAAAAGACTAGAGAATGCCTCTTTGAGAGTGGATGTAGGCTACGACCAAACCACTATAAACCAAATGTTGTGGTTTGCATTTTCTATCTCTAGATTAATTTCTAATTATTATCTTGCATACAATCATCACCACTTTGGATATCTATATTGTGATTGTGTGAAGTTGTTCATCTATCACCAAGATTGCATCTTTACAAATATTCATATAATACTTATCAAATCCATAATATACTTGTATTGCTTGCTCCATCTCTTTCTCATAAATCAAGCTAAAGGGGTTTTTTAACTCTCCGTCTGCAAACTGCTCAGACGCCTAAACAGTTGACATCTGACAAGATTCAGGCACTTGAACAACCTGCCAGACTGAGACCTAACTTGCTTTGTCTTAACCTTTGTGTTGTTTTGTAATCTTGTTTTGTGGTGTGTCCTTGTATATATTGTTTATATTGTATTCTGATAAACTTTTTTTATTTCACATTTATCTTTAATTTTATTTTAAACCGAAAAAGGACTATTCACCCCCATCTAGTGTATATTGACGTCCATCGTGTGATATTTAACCAGACACTACTCATAAACAACTCGACTTGGAAACTTTACGTCGATGGGTATAAAAACCACAATGATTCAGGTGTAGGGGTTACACTCATTTCACCAGAGGAAGTGATATTAGAAAAATCACTAAGACTCACATTCACCTCATCTAACAATGATGCCGATATGAAGCAGTAATCACTGGTCTCAACATTCTCAGAGAACTGAAAATCAAGGAGTTATAAATACTAAGTGATTCCCAGCTCGTAGTTAGCCAGCTCTTAAATGACTACGAAACAAGAGAAAAAAACCTTGATGTTTTACTTGGAGCACACCATGAGATTGCTCACACATTTCAACAAGTGGAAAATACAACAGATCCCCACAGATGATAATAGACATGTTGATAGCTTAGTCTACCTTGCATCACAAATTGACACAAAGTTACCTCGTATGATTCAAATTGATATCCAACCACACCCAGCTTATGAGACTCAAATTCACCAGATAAACAAGGTCTCATATTTTATTGACATACCCGAGAGTGAGATAGACAACTCATGGATGTGCCCAATCATAAATTACCTAAAAGGAATTTATCCAAATGACGACGTCGAGTTACACAAGATCGAATTCAAAACAAAAAGTTACATACCGATCAACAACATGCTTTATAGAAAGTCTACACGAGATCCTTACCTAAGGTGTCTCCCACCTAGTCAAGCACAAACAATCCTAGCTAAGATCCACTATGGAGAGTGTGGAAATCATGCAGGGCTCGATCCTTAGCTCAAAAGGCAAGGAACCAAGGCTTTTGGCTCTATTTGCAGTTGATAGTGGCTAAATGACTAACCACTAATCAAAAGATCTGTTTATATGATTTTTCTTCTTGTGCCTGTAATAATTGGTTGTTAATGTAAAACAAGTAACAAGCAAGGGTCGTACCCACCTCGAATAGGGTAATTCTTAGCTCAAACATAATAGAAAACAATAATTAAAGAACATCAAATGAATCAACTAATAAGATGAGATTGATTCTACTTCCAAAATAAATAAGCCACTACTACTTAAACTAATCTTAAAAGATGGAAAAAAAGATCTTATGATGACTAGGCGGAAGGATTGGTATCCACAAAGTAAACAATGCAAAACATACATGATGTTCAATCATATTCAATCTATAGTAATTCCTTAGTCACCTCTCATCTATTCCAAGTAATTACTAATGCACATAATAAACAAATAGTCACCTCTCAGCTATTCCATTCAATTAAAATAAGATTCTTTATACGTACTCATTGAATATACCTCATTAATTAAATCGTCACCTCTCAGCTATTCAACTTATTACAAAAAAGCTCTAATAAAAAGATTAATTGTAGATATACAAAAATGACTTCTCAACTATTCCTTTACATATCTCCAATTAATCTAACATTATTATTATTGTTAGGTCTCCCTAATACTCTAAAAATAGTATTTAATAACATGGATGCAACAAATACATAAAGGATCATGCTTACTTCTTATCATAAATCGAAATAAACAAACATTAAGCAATTGAATAATAATGAATATAAAAGAATAATCATGGTGCCTTTTGCTTTATCTAGTGTGCTTCAACCATTCTCCCTAAAGGGAACTTAGCTACGCATCCCATTTAATGACACCATGGAAGAAATAGTAAAAGAACACAACATCTCAAATAGGAAAGAGAATTGATTATTATTATGATTGAGAATACTACAAGAGAAATTGACTTCAAGTTTTCAAGAGTTCAAGAAGTGATAGACCCTAGCTACTACTTCTCTTTATATAGAGATTATAATATAGGAGTCTTCATGAAATATGAAACTTCTTTGCTTGCACACAAAGTATCCTTGTTCCTCACGATCTTCAAATTAGGCCAAAATTCGTGGTGACTGCTATAGAACTTATAGAAGAAGTAAGACCACGTGAAACCCTAATTCGTTTGGGCCTAAGTTGTACCTTGGATCGATACCTTCAGATAGAGAACTTAGGGGCCTAAATCGGAGTTCTAGATCATCATGTAGAGCTTTTTTAAGATTGGGCTTCAAGTAACGGGCATCAGTAGATCTTTTAACCTGTGGGCTTCAATATAACTTGGATTGAGCTGGGATTTGGCACCACCCATCTTGGACATAAAGTCTAGTGCATAGGACCGGTCCAAGGGGTGTCTTCAGCAATGTACTAGTGCAAATAGTAATTTCTTTCATTTGTGTAAATAACACTCTTTTAATGACTTTTCTTGGCTTTTGGCGGGCTTTAGCACAATATTTGACTTTTGGCTGACGAAACCTACACAAATGACAACAAAGCATTAATCAATAGATATTAGAGAATAATATAAGCTAAGTGTTATACAAATAAGGTGTTATTCAGAGGATAAAAATACAGTTTTGAGGATTTATCAAATACCCCCAAATCGCACTTTGTTTTTCCTCAAGTAAAGGTGAGAAAAAAAAAATTAGGACTAAAAAAAAAAAAAAACTAGAAGTAAGGTGATTGCATTAACCATATGCACCAAGGCCTTAAACCCCAAGGGGAGGAGTTATAGTCTTCTGAGGGTTTTTAGATAAGATACCCATAAACTTACTACAACGACTAATCCAAAGAATAGAACGTTTTCTTATTTTATCTCAGAAATTGATACAAATTACTAGGTAAAGGTACTATTGAATGCGGAATTAAACAATAGCAGTAAATAAGATAAACAAAACATAAGATCTCAAAGAAACTATCTTCTTTATTGAATATTATGAAGATTACAAGAATCTCTACCTCACAATACTCTCTAGACAAGCTAAGCCCTAGCTGCCTCTCTTATGTTTTGGCCTTGGCCAAAACACCTTTTTATAGACCTTGGACGACTTCGAATCATACAAGGAAACCTATTTCCTATTCACCCGGAATAAGGAAATCCTTATTTAGAATTCTCCAGAATCCCAAAGACCTTTCGGGGCGCTGCCTCAAACCCCAGCCAGACACTACACCCTGGGTCCGCAGCGTCGTTGCGAAGCGACGACCAAGTCGTGGGGTGGCAAATGTCTATCCTCAAGACACCAATCTCGAGATCACTAAGCTCCTAATAAGATACACCTGTATCAGAAATGGATGTCATCCAAATAGTATATCAAAGATAAGGATAAGTATTGCAAAACCGTTTGTGGGTGCAAAAATTTGATCCACAAACTCCAGATATATATTGATTAATCGAACAGTTACAATGAAAACCTCATATAAACTGAGATGGGATGGGGGTATATAATGAGACTGGACCTGATAAGGATCACGCTGCCTACATATCCAAGAAGATGAACTTGGAATCAAGTATCTGCTTCCACTAAGCTCTAATGTAGTTGCTCAGTGAAAGACTCGTAGTTCAGGAGGTTATGAACTCCTGTATTTGTAGCAGACCAGAGGAGGCTGGCTCAACCACCCCTCCGGTTTGGACTCCATGAACTCAGGTAGTTCAACTATGAAGATTCTTTCCGTAGAGATAGCTTGCATGCTGCTGAAAGGTTATCCCTTTGGTTTGAATTCCCTTTGACCAAGATGACTACCACGTGGCATTTGACCAAGTCCGGAAGCAAAGACTTAGGCTTGACTCCTCTGACCGGAGGCCCAATCTTCATTGCATATACCCTAGCCAGGTCCTCTGGGCTTCTATGATAAGCCTTTGGATGAGCCTCTGTCGCTGCTGGACTTTATTGGGCTGGACCTGGCTTACTTGAATGAGGTGGGCCTGGCTGATGTATGAGATCCCACGGTCCAACTTCTTATACAGTAACTGGGGCTCCACCCATCGATCGTGGACCATCCGGTGGGTCAAGATCCACAGAGCATATGTGGACTCCTTGAGACCGGGTTGGACCCTACCCAATAGCCCAGGCCTGGCTGGCTAATGCTCAGGTGCTCCCGGTTTAGCTTCTTATACAACCACCAATGACACCTATCGAGTTTTTTACCTAGGGTACACACATCGCCCCCTCTTTGTCAAGTAGTAGAAAATCTGCTTGGGAAAAATCTTCGAAATATCTTCCCCGACTGTTGAGATTCGGAGGATTCCTTCCTTGATACGACTCTGGACGACGATTCCGCATCTCTTGGACCAAGGACTAGGGTTTGCTTCTTCCTCCTATAAATAGCAAGCCGGAGGTGTAAAAGGATATCCACTTGCCTTTCTCCGGTTTCTGTTGTTGTTGCTGTTGCTAAAAGGATGGCTGACGACCGGAGTGCTGACTTAGCTCATCGGGCATTCAACCTCAAAGTGGAACATGTGTTCAACCACGTGCAAGCTAAGGAAAGGAACTTGGAGAAGGTCGTTCAGTTGGAACATGATATGAAGCTGTCTCTTAAAAAATGAGATGACATCATTGCGTCCTTGCGCTGGGATCTCCGGCTCTCTGAGGACTCGTTTAGACAGGCCAGAGTCCAGATTCAGGAACTGAAAGAGAAGGTCTAGATCCTCGGCAACGCTGCAGCCGGGGGTGCTAGCTGGGATCAAGCCACTACTCCCCCTCCTGCCGCCTCACCAGGTGATTTGGTAGGCTAGTTGATGTCGCACCATTGTTGAGGAGTGGTGCCCTCTTCTTTGATTTTTTATTCATCAATAAAATTCTTTTTTCCATGATCGATGCATTTTCTTGTCTGGCATTTATCTCGAATTTGGCTGGTTGACTATCGGTCCATGGGAGACTGCTGCTTCTCGGGAAGCAGCTGGGTTGTGGTTCGACCTTTTTAACTTTCGTGGGGTTATTGGGGCTTATATAAGGAGGAGTTCACTCCTGCTGAGTTATATCTCTCTCGCTTCTTCTTCTTCTCTTCTTGCTCATCTCCCATGGCGGCTAGGTATTCAGATTCCAGTTCTGTTGGTGACAATCGGGAGCAGTACCGGGCGCATTTCCTTAGCCGTGTGAGCAGTTTGATGGCGCAAGTGACCGAACTTGTGGAAGATCAACGCAGGTGGGAAGAGCGCCATGAGGGTTGTATCACAGGGAAAGATGAGGAGATTCGTCGCCTTACGGAAAGGCTGAAATCTGCTTCCGCTGAGCTCGCCCGGATGGGGGCCAAGCTGATGTCGTCGCGGTTTCTTTGTGGAAGGAAGGGTATGCTGACGCCAAAGCCAAGTATGGCCTTCCTGACTCGCCGGAGGGGTCTAGTCTGAATCCTCCATCTCCCCCTGTGATGTAATCCAGTCCCGGTCGCACTATGTTGGGGGTTTGGTGCACCCCGTATCATGCATTTCATAATAAAATCATTTCTTCTTTTATCATTATCTTGAGCTCCGGTAGGTAGGTCCAGTTATCTTCCCATTATTATGAGTGCAAGAACACATGTTGGTCAATCGACCTTTGACTGTGATGACATGGACTGGAGGTCCACAAGCCGCTGACTTGTGCTCTTCTTGTCTGTCAGATGCAAGCTGCCATGGCCCGGGTCTTTGAGCTGAGTGTCAGACCTCGGCCTTCTGCCTTGGAGGATCTGGAACGCGTTCGAGCTGAGAATCGTCAGCTCGAGAAGGACCTGGCGACGGCAAACAACGACCGTTGGGCTCTAGAGGAGGACAAGCGGTTTATAGCGGCAGATTACCACAACCTAGACTTTACCCTGACCGTTGCTCTTCAAAGAGAAGAGGACGCCAAGACTTCCCTGGCATAGCTGGAGGCCACTTACGGGAAGCTGACCCGAGAGAAGCTGGAGTTGGACCGACGCCTCTCCCTCAAGGAGGTAGCGTATAACCGGGCCACTGAGGAACTTCGGCTGGCGAAGGCTACCTATCAGCAGGTCCTCAACCAGTTAGAGAAGCAGAAGGCGAAGAATGGCGGTGATGGCTCCGATCCTTTTTCCCAACCTTAGCTCAGTCAGACTTTTGTAAAAGGGCTCCTGTCCCGGTTGCCCGGGGACTCCCTCTAGTGTACCTCCTTTTCTGAAAAAGAAATACAAAAAATTTTGTTGTGCAAAAACATCTTGTTAGATATCTTTACCTTAATTCCAGCATTTATTACAACTGTCTATCTCCCTCCCTCCCTTATCGTTTTAAGGAGTTTTCTTTGGGAAGACAACTGTTCTTTATCTCGCTGACTTCATGGCGATCCCTGGTTCGATGCTCAAAGGGGATTCGGCCCTGTATTGCAAACTTTGACCCGGGGGCAGGCTAGCTTGCCTAACAGCCCTGGTTTTTAAGAATGGATAGCCTCGCTCTCAAAACTGGTTTCCAAGACCGGAAGCTAAGTCCGCGCGTCCTGGGCTTAAAAGGAGCATAATTCTGCATTTAGGACTTCGCCAGGATCGTAAGCTAGGTCCGGGCATCCTGGGTTGGATGGGGTTTGGATCCCTGACATCCTTGATTTCCAAGACCGGAATCTAGGTCCGGGCGCCTTGGACATAAAAAGAGCATGACTCTGCACTTAGGACTTAGCCAGGATCGGAAGCTAGGTCCGGGCATCCTGTGTTGGATGGGGTTTGGATCCCTGACATCCTTGATTTTCAAGACTGGAAGCTAGGTCCGGGCGTCTTGGGCCTAAAAGGAGCATGACTTTGCATTTAGGACTTAGCCAGGATCGGAAGCTAGGTCCGGGCATCCTGGGTTGGATGGGGTTTGGATCCCTGACATCCTTGATTTCCAAGACTGGAAGCTAGGTCTGGGCGCCTTAGGCCTAAAAGGAGCATGACTCTGCATTTAGGACTTAGCCAGAATCGGAAGCTAGGTCCGGGCATCCTGGACCTTAGTGGAGACTTGATCTTGCACTAGGATTTTCAGCAGTAAATAATACAAAGTACTCAAATTCTTGCGGGAAAGAATCTTTATTGAAATCATCAAATGGGGTACATTACTTGTAGAATTCTTTGAGGTGGAAAGTGTTCCATGGTCTGGAAAAGAGGTCGCCGGACAGAGTTTTAAGGAAGTATGAGCCCTTCGCAGCATGTCTGTCTATGATGTAAGGTCCTTCCCAGTTTTCTCCAAGCTTTCCGGGGGTTGTATCCTCAGTCCTGACTTTGACTTTCCTCATGACCCAGTCGCCCGGATTGAACTTCCTCTTTACGACTCGTTTGTCATACCCTCTTTTGATAGTCTCCTGGTACCGGAAGAGGTATTGTAGGGCCTGTTCTCTCTTGTCGTCAAGAACGGTTTTTTCTCTTGCTAGGATTCCTTCATTCTCCCCGGTAAGGACTGCATCAGTACGAGTTGTCGGAGCTAGCAGTTTAGTTGGCATTACCGCTTCTGCTCCGAAGGTAAGTTGAAAGGGTGTCATACCGGTGGACCTTCTTGGGGTGTTCCGGTATGCCCATAAGACCCCCGGGAGTTGCATTACCCAGTTGCCTTTTGCTTTATCCAGTCGCTTCTTGAGTGTATCCAAGATGACCCGGTTGGATGCTTCTGCTTGCCCGTTTCCCTGAGGGTAGTACGGGGGCCGAGAAGTTGTGTTTGATCCCCAAGGACTTGCAGAACAGCCAAATGTTATTGCAGTCGAACTGTTTTCCATTATCTGACACTAGCTCTTGCGGGATTGTGACTTTGCAGATTATATCTTCAACCCATTTGGTGAAATAATCCATTGCAACAAGCAGGAACCTGACTAAATGTTGAGCTTTTGGGTGTGGTCCCACAATATCTAGCCCCCACTTGGCGAAAGGTCACGAGCTCAGGATGGGGTGCAGTTCGTTTGCCGGGGCATGATCGACCGGGGCATACTTCTGACAGAGAAGGCATGCCTGGGTGAATTTCTTGGCGTCTGTCATCATGGGCGGCCACCAATATCCTTGGATCATTGTCTTCTGTGCTAGATTTCTGTTCCCGGAATGGTTACCGCAGATCCCACCAAGGATTTCCCTTAGTATGATCAGACCTTGTTCCTGAGTAAGGCACCTGAACAAGACCCCAAAACCATGGCTCTTCATGTATAGCCTGTGTGACTCCTGGTGTAGGATGACAGTGAATTTCCATGCCTCATTCCTAACTTTAGCTGATAGCTTCGGATCATCGGGAAGCAAATGGTGGACGAGGAAGTTGATGTATGGCCTCCTCCAGTCTTAGCCGTTGCTGAATTGCAATTCGGCATCAATTTTGTCTACTTCAGAATTCAGGTTGTTTGGAATGTCTTCAATTGGTTCCTCCAGTGGGAGCTCCAAATCGATATGAACATGCGAGAGCGGTGGTTCTGACGGGTCTGGTTCGTCCGACTCCGTTGAAGGTGGCATCGCTTTTATCCGACCTCTGGTGAGGCAAGGATTTCAGTCTTCCAGTTGCGATTCTGGTGGGTCATGTGTCTGACCCTGAGATGGAGGACTTGGCTCGTTCTGTGTGCTAGGCCCGGTGCCGGGCTGCGAAGCTTCTTCATCTCTCTTCCTTTTCTGTCCTCTGGTGGTTACCATGAAGACTTCTTTCCAGTGTCTGCATTCCAGGAGGTAGACCTCTGCCAATTGCATGTCTGGGCCTTTGGGCGCGATACTTGGCTCTTTCTGGTATCCGATTGATAGCTGTCGGGGCTCTGTAGTGCTGATAGAAGAGAAAAGATATGCCAGGGCATCTGCATGCCTGACATCTATCCTTGGTCGTTGCTCGACCGTGATGAATTCGAATTTCCCTGCCATGGAGTGGACGACATCAAGATACTTTGCCATTCGGTCGTCCTTGGGTTGGAAGGACCCAACGAATTGTTTGCCACTAGCTTTGAATCTGTCTTAACCATGACTCTCCGCGCCTGTCACGACCCTAATATCCATAAATTGGGAAAAAAGAGAATTTACAAAATTACCCTCAAGATGCCAATAAATGGAAAAAGGATCAAGACAGTAATCTAAATAAACATTTGCACAAGATAAAATCCATAACCATTTAAAGTCAAGTACTTCAACACAAATAGTTTGGACTCCCAATAGTTTCCATAAATAATCTGAAAACTCCAAATAATAAGATTCAAAAACTTCTACTGAGGTATTGTATTCCCCAATCAATTATAATCCAATAAATGAAATAAGCTTGAGTAATCAACTGACAACGAATCAAAGAACTAAACCTACTGTGAAAGATAACTCCTGTAAACCTCAAACTCCCTCTTGAACAACTGGATCAGCCCGAGCCTCCTGATGTTGCTCTCGATAGTACTCAACTTGCTCTCTCCTCCACCTACGCTCTATAAGGATACGTACCCACGTGCAAAACAAGCAACATGGGTCATCAAATTATGCTGGTATGAGTAGACGAGGGTAGGGAACTCCATTCCCCAAAACAATAACATAACAAACTCCGCGGTCTTTATACATTTATCTCATTTACTAAGTAAATATTATATGTTATAATAATACATATCTGAGCTGCACCTCCTATTAGGATAGGTCGAGCCCTGCAAGAAATGTTAATTGACCTATCCTCCTGCAAAACTGTGTTAGTACAATAATATATAATTCATGGCATCTCCAATCTCGACACTATATCTCAATCACTACAAATCAATCATTACACCCAAACAACACTTCACAACCTATACCCAATCACTAGTACATCTCGCACAGGATGAACTCCACACATTTGCCATACCCACACTGCACCAGTGTGCCTTGACCATGGTTAAGACCCTCTACGCAGAAACCAAAACCCAAGTGGGTCCTCACCTGCAAGCTTTGGCTAGCCTCGACGTATGCCTAACTCATGGTCTCTACTAGCTCCCTTGAGCTTTCTAATGTGCCGCCCAGACCAACCCCGAAGGCTATGAAGGTCTGTAGGGTCAGTTCCGCAGGCTAAGCCGTCTAGGAAATACCCAAAAATATATTCTAAGTGTTAACCCGCAGGCTTAGCCGTCTAGGGTGATATCCAAATTCCTTAATCCGAATTCCATAGGTGCGGCAAATGTACTAATGCTTGGGCAACTACTAAGAAATCTAAACTATCAATCAATCAAACAACACTCGACAATAAGATTACACATCAACTTCACATTCCAAATCCATTTTTGTATTTTATTTCCATTATCCAAATTGATCAAATACCGTCCATGCTATGGGCCATTTTAAGGCATTTATCAACTATATCCCAATGTTCAAAAATAATCTCTTTTATAAGCCTTTAAATTCCATAGCATCCATAGCCATAAAGAAAACAAATTTCCATGTCATTTACCATTAATTTCGATACACCATAGCAGTATGAAATCCTTATTAATAGAACTTAATTCATGCTATAAAACTGTTTTAATCACTGTACACCGGCTCGACATTTGCTATACTGTCATAACTATCCAAACATATATATATATATTTATAAAGTCTTTCCACCAGAACACATATACCTTTAAAATATAAATCAAATTTCAGAAAAAATCTAAATATTATTATAAAGCAGTACATGAAATTCTAACCTTTCAGTAACTCTATCTAATAGAAATAACATATACTAACAGTTGGTACACAAAAAGAAATCATAAGATTCAAGCACGTCAACAACACATTCTAATTATCTAAGGTCAAGAAAATTAGTCCTTTTCAACTCACCAGTTACTAACCATGTCTTAAACAAATTAGAATAACACATATATCTATACCCAAATGAATAGTTTATAAATTAAAGTAAATCCACTCACAGTTTTCCACGTACTACAGCCTCTCTTCTTCTCCCTTTAATCTGAAACTCTGCAACTTCTCCTTCCTCCACTGATCCGCAACGCATAGAAAATCCGACCCCCAAAATAGTTTCTTTTTCACTTCCAAATTTTTGCCACTTCTTCTTCTTCCACTTAGATCTCAGCCGCAAAACAATACGCTCTATTTTTATTTTCTTTTTCTTCGATCACTAATAAAATCCTCACATCCTATCTCTTTATATACAGCTAACAATCTCTTTCAGGGCGGCTAATCTGACGGCTGATAATGAATTCTAATCCAATCGTGTTTCCGAACTCCATGGAAAGAAAACTGTTCGTGTGTTTTTGTTATCAAATTTTGGTTTATTAAACCATAGTCCTCCCACCTTATATTAATTACACTTAAGCCCTTGGTCTAGGGACTTGTACTCAATTACTCTTAATTCCAAATTAAAATTAACATAAAATATAAAAGAGGGGGTTTACAGCGCCCCCAACTGGAGCGCTGTCTGGAGACCATATATTAAAGCTTCATATACGGCTTCGTTGTTCGAAGCTGGGAATCCCAGTTTTACGGATTTCTCTGTCTTCTGTCCTTCTGGGCTGATCAGGAGAAAACCTATGCCGGATCATGTACAGTTGCTGGACCCATCAGTGTAGATTGTCCATGCTTCGTTGTCTTCTTTGGCCGGAGACTCTTGCGACCGGGGGGTATCATTCGCCCCCAGTGTATCATCTTCTAAATTTGAGCTGACCAGGATATCTTCGATGGGAAAATCTGCCATCAAGGAGGCTATTGCGTGCCCTTTCTCCGTGTTTATGGATTCATATCGGATGTGGTATGCACTGAGGTAGCTGGACCATTCGATCAGTCGATTAGATTCTTCCTGTTTTCCAAGAGCTTTCCTGAGCAAAAACTTTGTGTAGACTTTGACTGCCCTCCCTTGGAAATATGGCTTTAGCCTTCTGCCTGCATGTACCAGGTCTAAGGCGATCTTTTTGATTTTTAAATACCTTGTCTCAGCTCCCTGCAACACTTTGTTGATGAAGTATACTGACTTCTCTTTTGGTTCTTCCACAAATATGACCCCACTAGCCGGTATATCAGACACGGCCAGATAGATGCCGACTTTGTCAAAGGCTTGTGGTGCTGTAAGGACCGGAGGTTGAGTAAGATACACCTTGATTTCGTCAAAGGCTTGCTGACAAGTAGGGTTCCATTCCGCATTAGCTTTGATTGCATTGAAGAATGGCTTGCATCGATCTGAGTACCGGGAGATGAACCTGTTGAGAGCGGCTAACCTCCCGGTTAGTCTCTGGAATTCTTTCACTATTTTCGGGGCGGGCATCTCCAAGACTGCCCGGATCTGAACTGGATTGGCTTCTATACCCCGGTTTATCATAAGGAAGACAAGAAACTTGCAAGAAGAAAGACCTAAAGAACATTTGGCTGGATTCAGCATCATGTTGTACCGCGCCAGGATATCGAATGTCTGCTGCAGATCTTGCAAATGATTGTTTTTCTCCTTGGTTTTGACAACAATGTCGTCTATGTAGACTTCCATGGTCCGGCCTATGAGCTCGCTCCGGCGTTCTTCAGACCAAACGACATCACCCGGTAGCAGTAAAGCCCCCGGTCGGTGATGAATGCGGTATGTTCCTGATCTTCTTCATGAAGTGGAATCTGGTTGTATCCAGAGTAGGCGTCCATGAAGGACAATCTTTGATATCCCGCGGTGGCGTCCACTATGTCTGTGATCATGGGGAGTGGATATGGGTGTACAAGACATGCTTTGTTAAGATTAATAAAATCGATACAAACTCGAATCTTACCGTTCTTCTTCGAGTCAGCCACGATGTTGGAGACCCAAGTAGGGTAAATGACTGGTTTGATGAAGTTGACTGACAGTAGTCGATCTACTTCTTCGTTGACCGCCAGCTTTCGATCTGGCGCCATTCGCCTTGGTTTCTGCTTGACCGGCTTGTGCTAAGGATCGATGTCCAGTTTATGGCATGTGACCGAAGGGTCAATTCCTGGCATCTCGCTGACACTCCATGCAAAGACGTGGTCATTCTGCCGGAGTAGTGTAATCATGAGATCCTTCTCAGCCCTTGGTAGGTCGGAAGAGATGTAAGTTGTCTTGTGGGACTCCAGTCCCACTATAACTTCTTTCAGCTCGTTGACCGCTGGTGATATCCTGATTTTCGTGTCTGTCTTCCCCTTGACAGACGTACCGGGAGCTGGTTGCTATTGATAAAAGTCTGTCAGGAAGATAGTGTTCCCCTTGGTTTCGGAGATGGACTTTCCTTTGACAGCATCGAGATGGCATTTGAACGCCATCCCTTGATCTCCCTTGACCCTGCAAATTCCGTTGGGAGTAGGGAATTTAAGGCTTTGGTGGAAGGTGGATACAATTGCTTTCATCTGATGAATCCAGTCCCTTCCCAAGATGACGTTGTAGCAGGAGGGGGAGTCGACCAGCAGGAAGTCTATCCCGATGGTATTGAATCCCACCGTGATTGGCAGGCAGACCCACCCAGAGGACTGTGTTGGCTCCCCGTTGAACCCATAAATAGGAGTCTCAACAGATTCGATGAGACCCTTAGATAGCTCCATAGCTTTATAAACACATGAGAACATGACACTGGAGGTGCTATGTAACGCCCAAGGATTTTGTCCTCGCTCATCCCAGTGCGTCGAGCACCATACCGCTCGCTAATGTCAATATTGTCCCCCTTTAGTCACTGCGGATATCCAGCAGTAGAGGGTTTTGGATCAGGGCCTACCCATGTGGTTTACCCCAAAAGGCCTTTACATTAGTTAGAGTATGGTTAAGCTCTATATACTACCGAAACAACCACTTCCTTGGCAATGTGGGACTAACACAAACTCATGGGTGTTACAATCTCACCACCTTAGAAATAGAGACGTCCTCGGCTCTGCAGTACACTCAGTACAATCCCAAAATCTCCGACGTTCCCTGCCAAGTGAGACAAGTACCTGGCGCTCCCTGGGCCTTTCCAGCGTACTTGCCGCCTGATCCAAAACCCTCTACTGCTGGATATCCGCAGTGACTAAAGGGGGACAATATTGACATTAGCGAGCGGTATAGTGCTCGACCCACCGGGAAGAGCGAGGACGAAATCCCGGGGGTGTTACATGCTACCGGCGTCGACCATGACTTGTCGGACCTGGTCGACGCCAATCCATGCTGTGATGACCAAGACGTCATTGTGTGGATAATGCACGCCTCTTTCGTCTTCCTCGGTGAATGTCAAACCTCTGGGGATAATGGACTCAGTGTTCGTCCCTTCGTTGAAGTTGAGCTGTCCAACTTCATGGACATGTCCTATCCACCAGAGCTTTTCTCTAGCGCAATTCTTCCTATCCGTCTTGGAAGAACTGGGTGCCTATACGTGGCAGACATATACGATTCGATCTCCGGTTTTTACCTGTTTGACTGCTCCGGTCTGCACCATATTAGGGATGAGGCCGACGTCGACTAGATATTGCATTTCGTACTTCAATGACCTGCAGTTCTTCAACTCGTGACCGTAATCATTGTGGTGATCATATTTCTTGGACTTATCTCTCCTGCCCTCTGGGTCTGCTGGTAGAGGGGCAGGTTTGTTGAGCAGTCCTCTGTTCTTGATCTTTTTGAATACTTCCTTGATCGGGAACCTCAGGGGTGTGAATTCCCTTTCTTTGCGTTCGCCCTCGGTAGACTTCATTGACCGGCGGTCGGGCTGCCGGATTGGTGTTTTCCCGTTCCTGTCTTTGTTTCTGTCAGGGGCCTTTCCTCTTGACGGTCCCTGTCGGAGCTTTCCTCCTTTGCCTTCTGCGGCTTCTTGGAGGTTTGACCTCCGGCAGGTCTCTTTCTTCTAGCTTTCAGGTTGTCCTCTTCCTGAGCATACCTTTCTACTTTCTCGAGCAAAGCTGAAACAGAGGATGGAGGCTTTCTTGCCAGCGACCGGTACAATTCTTCATGGTTGTTGTTCAAGGCATACTTGAAAGCTTGAATGACGACGCTATCAGATACGTCCTATACCTCTGATAGTAAGGTTCAGAACCTTCGGGCAAAATTCTTGAGTGTTTTGCTCCGGTCCATCTGCAGGAAGAACACGATTTCAACTCCCTTCTTAGTCTTCACATTGAAACGATACTTTTCCTCGAACAACTCAACCAGTTGTACGAATGTGTGGATGGATGCGGGTGGCAGATTGTGATACCACGTTTGTGCTTCGCCTTTGAGTGAAACAACAAACATATTTGCAAGTAACTTGTCATCATGGTCCTAAATGGCCATGGTGATCTTGTAGTTCATAACATGCAGAACTGGACAACCACTCGTCTCATCATACTGTTCGAAGGGCGGCTGCTTGAAGATGGCCGAGACTATATGATTCCTGACTTCTTCTGCCAAAGGTGACACAACGAACCTTGAGAGAGTAAGCTTTCTGATTCGTTCGTCCCGTTTGGCTTTGTTGGAAACAGCCAAGTCGATCATCTCTTGCAGCTTGAGTTGATTCATCTGTTCCACATTCAGCTCCGGTTGTCTCTGATGGGTGTGGGCCTTTTGAGGGCTCCTTCCTCTCTGACCATGGCGTGCCAGGGGAGTGCTCTAGTGCCTTCTCCAGTGTTGTCGTTCTGGTGGAGGGACTTCTTCGATGGACCTGCTACGGGTAACCCTGCGGCCATGACGTGGTCCGGGTGTTCTTGCACGCCCGCGGCAATGTTTCTGAACTGGAGAGATAGACATCCTATCGCTCCCCGGTGCCAGCCTGTCCCAAACAGGGCGGGGATCATGGCTAAGGGGGGTAAGGCTCCGCTCGCTTCCTGACCGTGGCCTTATCTTCTTCTGAGGAGGTGGACTTGAAGACGGGGCTGAAGATGACTGGCTATCTTCGGCCCTGGTTCTCTTCTTTCTTCTCAGTTCTGCATTTTCCCTGGTCAGCCGCTTGATGATTGCAGTCGGGGACTCGACCGCTTGGCCCTTCCCCTTCTGCTACTCGGTGTAACCTCCCCTCGTGGCCAGGGGAGAGGTTCTTTGGTCTCTTCTGCAGCGGCTGCTCTGGATGGTTCAGGATCTTGTGATGCTGGTATCTTGACGGTCCGGTTGAATGCATTCGGATTACCAGGATCGTTGGTGATTTGTACCACTAAGTTCTCTGCCTCCGGTTGTCCACTTTCAGAGTCTTGCGAGCCCTGATCATGGCCCTCGCTCCCAAGAACTGATTCTTGATTCACGGGCTCTGTCGCTTCAAGGACCGGAGATAGAGGAGAAAGGTTCTCGGTCTGACTTTCAGTAACTTGGCTCATTCCATTGTTGGAACGAGTCGGTCGTCTCTTGCTTCCAGCCATTACTGCAGCTACTCTGGTATGACTGGATTGAGATTCTTTGCAAATGAGAGATTCAGCCCCACGGTAGGCGCCAAAGAGTGTGGGTGCCAAAATTTGATCCACAAACTCGAGATATGTATTGATTAATCGAACAGTTACAATGAAAGCCTCGTATAAACTGAGATGGGATGGGGGTATACAATGAGACTGGACCTGATAAGGATCAGGCTGCCTATGTATCCAAGAAGATGAACTTGGACTCAAGTCTCTCCTTCCACTAAGCTCTAATGGAGTTGCTCAATGAAAGACTCGTAGTTCAGGAGGTTAAGAACTCCTGTATTTGTAATAGACTGGAGGAGGCTGGCCCAACCACATGGAAGTGGTTCTAGGCCCTCCTTAAGCACCTATAAAACACAATTGGCCCAACTAAGGCCCGGTTTATAAGAAAAGCCCTCATTAAGCATTTGTAAAATAAGAAAAGACCCATTTAACGTTGATATTGTAAAAATGACCCTTTTACTACCGATAATACCCTTCTAGTTTATGCAAACAAATGTTTGCATTTTATGGTATGTCATCGTTTCGAGTATGCAAACAATTCTTTGCATTTAATGTTTATGGTTTATGTTGTTGTTTGCAAGTATGCAAACAAGTCTTTGCATTTTATATTTGTATTGTGCTGATATAAATAAGTATGTTTATATGTTTATGATATGCAAACAAGTCTTTGCATCAGTCGAAGGGTAAACTAGTCCATAAGACACGGAAATCAGCGGTTGGGCCTATTTTACCATTAGTTCCCTAACTGGTCCAATCTTATATTTCCACACCTTAAATGGGTCCGTTTTTTTTTCCACTGGGCCCAACCACCCCTCTGGTTTTGACTCCATGAACTCAGGTAATTCAACTGTGAAGATGCTTTCCGTAGAGATAGTTTGCATGTTGCTGAGCGGTTATCCCTTTGGTTTGAATTCCCTTTGACCAGGATGACTGCCACGTGGCATCCTTTGATAGGCTCTGGTTGAACCTGGGTCTTCCTTTATCTTCTCCAGCAGGCTAGAACAATGGGTTCTGTTAGCCTGGAATCTTGCTGGACTTATCCAGTTGGTTGGGACTTGGATTTGACCAAGTCCGGAAGCAAAGACTTGGGCTTGACTCCTCTAACCAGATGCCCAATCTTCATTGCATACACCCTGGCCAGGTCCTCTGGGCTTCTATGATAAGTCTTTGGATGAGCCTCTGTCGCTGGTGGACTTTATTGGGACGGACCTGGCTTACTTGATTGAGGTGGGCCTGGCTGATGTATGGGAGCCCACGGTTCAACTTCTTACACAGTAACCGGGGCTCCACCCATCGATCGTGGACCATCCGATGGGTCAAGATCCACAGAGCGTATGTGGCCTCCTTGAGACCGGGTTGGACCCTACTCGATAGCCCAGGCCTGGCTGGCTAATGCTCAGGTGCTCCCGGTTTAGCTTCTTATACAACCACCGATGACACCTGTCGGGCTTTTTACCTAGGGTACACACACCGTTTATATAAAGTAACTTACTACTAATGCATGAAAACAAGTATAATAGTTTCACATACATCCAAGACAAGTGTGTGTACGTACAATCACAGGTCTTAAGTTACCATTAGAAAGGTCGCTTTGACTTTTGCCTCACTAAACTTACACAGAAAAAAAATTACTCAGAGATGATGTTTATCATTTTACCACTATGGGAGGAAGGGAGATGGACAAATATCTCACATATATCAATTAAGAATGGACTGATATAATGGAATGAACTTAGTCTCAAAGAATGGAAAGGTTAGCCTTGCTTGAGATGTCAGGTTTTTCACCTTAGCACCTTCTCACTTACTCGCCACATCCTACCCTATCAGTTTAGATTTACAAAAGACAGTAATACGTTGAAATGGGGCTTAGGACGGGGCTAGAAATGGGAAAGGCTTTTGTGAAATATTTTTAAAACATTCGGGCCTTCGATACATGTGATTTTGTAACATTAGCACTTGAATTTTTTTTTAGAATTTTCTCTTTCTTGAGTAGAAATATTTTTCTTCTTCATTTGGAAAATTTCAATGAAGCTCTAACAATATTTTTGGAATCTTCATTTTCTTTTGATTTTCTTGATTTTTTTTGGAAGATTCTGGCTTTTTAGGAATTCTTTAAACTTTTGGATTTTCAACCTTCAGTTCATCTCACTAGTTTGGAGATTTCTTTGTATTTCTCCTTTCTTCTTTGTAACCATAGAAACAATCATCCTCATGTTCCAAAAAAGTAGGTAAAATGACCTAAACATTCTAAGGTTAATTACTCCCACAATGAAGTTGGGTAAGGATAATAGGCTAAAGAAAGGGTCAAGTAACATGAAGGACTCAGAATGGTTAACCTAAAGGATAATGTATAGTCATGGTGGGCTAAGGTAAACATGGCTTAACTGACTGTCTTTGTATCATTTCTATGTTCTGATATGGTGATCACATCTTGAAATAAGCTACAAGACCCAAGTTTATATTACATCCACTTGATGTCATCTCAAGGCTAACTGGAAAATGTATATGAGATTAAAAACAGTCAAAACTGAGAGGTTGAGTTTTTTGACTCCAGATGTACGTAATAACTCTCCAAGAAAAGGACGGGGCTCAAAAGCTCACTAGGTTAAGTCTCCACACTTATTCCTCAAGACTCTTAAGGTGTAATTGCATGTGCACACGTATCTGCCATAAATGCAAGTGAAATGTCATGCTTATGCTCATGCAAATGCAGTATGAGACTCAACTTCTGGGTGAAGGAATAAATGTCCTTAACTTGAAAAAGATGGAATTAAACCATTATATTCAGCATTGATGGTGTACTTGTTCTAAACTTTGAAAAAGTCTTTGTAACAATGATTATTTTTTTTGGATTTTTCAAAATTATGAATTTTTACACAAGTATGGAAAACAAAGTTTGAAAATCTTTTGCAAAAAAGGTTGTAATACTTTCCCACCCCCAAACAAAAAGATTGTCTTGTCCCCAAGGCTCATACTAAGGAGAGGAATGAGAAATAAGAAAGATAATACCATAAATGAACTAAAAATTCAAACCGCTTCTATAAATTCCTGCCAAAGAAATTATCCCAAAATGCATAGGGATTACAAGGAATTCCATACTAAGACACAACTGATATAAAATATGCTGAAAATAAAAACTGACTCAACATAAAGAGAAATCCTATCCTAATGGTTCAAAACAAGGTAATTTGTAACCGCAATAATTATGATCCAGCCTCAAACAGAACTGAGCATAGATTCTAGAACAGGCAGTGTAACAGCTAAAACTAAACTACTATGTTGCCGGGTTTAGAAAGAAACACATGGTTTGCCTCCCAAGAGCGCTAAACTTTACGTCTTCAGCTAGACAAATGAACAAACAAGAAATTCACTCTGTAGATAAACATTACTAAAAAAGAAAGCTAGATAAGAGATAAAATGCTAGAGTGGAATGTGCGAGATTCTGATGTCTAAGAAGAGATACATCAAATAGTCTTTAAAAGTCAGACACTCAAGACTTAAAAGAATATGGGAATTGATTTCCCCACCCCCAGACAGAGCTAGAAAGATGTCTGTTTGCAGGTGACGCTAAAGAGATTAGCGTGTAAGATAAGTCCTCAAAAGTGTATATTTATCCCACGAATAACACCTTATTTGCAAAACACTTAGCTTATATTATTATTTTATATCTATTGATTAGTGTTTTCTTGTCATTTGTGTAGGTTTCATGAGCCAAATGATGATATCGTGTTAAAGCCCGCTAAAAGCCAAGAAAAGCCATTAAAAAGATGTTATTTGCACAAAGAAGAAAAATTGATACTTGCACCCATAAAATTACTGAAGGCACCCCGTGGACTGGTCCCGTGGACTTGACTTTATGTCTAAGATGGGTGGTCCAAATCCCAGCTCAATCCAAATTATAATGAAGCCCACAAGTCAGAAGATCTATTGAAGCCTTTATTGAAGCTCAATCTTAAAAAATGCTCTATATGAAGATCCAAAAGTCTGATTTAGGCTCAAGATAATTAGGTTTTGATGAAGCCTTGCAACTTCTATAAGGCCTACAGCAGCCGCCACAAATTTAACCTAACTTGGAGAGAAGTATACTTTATGAGCAAGTAATATGCTTTGTATTCTCTATATAAAGAGAAGTAGTAGCTAGGGTTTAGGTTAGTCTTGAAATTGTATTCTTGACTATTCTTCTTCTTCTTCTTATTCTCAATAATAATCCATTCACTTTTCATTTATGATGTTGTGTTATTTATTTACTTATTCCATGGTGTCATTATCAAGGATGAGTAGCTAAATTCCCTTTAGGGGGAATGGTTGAAGCATTCTAGATAATGCAAAAGCACCATGTTTATTCTTTATGTTCATTGTGATTCAAAATTCTTAATGCTTGTTTATTTCTATTTCGCGACATGAAGTAAGCACGATTATTTATATGTTATTGTTATCCATGTTTATAAAAGACTATTGTTAGAGTATAGGGAGACCTAGCTATAATGGTTGTATTAGATTGATTAGAGATATGTGATGGAATAGCTGAGAGGTGACTATGATATATCTAGAATCAATCTCTTTTATTGGACCCCTTTTGTAATCAAATAGAATAACCGATAGGTGACGGTTTGATTATGAATTAATATGTTGAGTTAATTAAATTGAATAGCAGAGAGGTGACGGTTTAATTAATGAAGCATATTCAATAGCATATATAAGAGAATCCCGTTTTATTGAGTGGAATAGCTGAGAGGTGACTACTTTATTATTTAAGACATTAATGATTAATTGGAATAGCTGAGAGGTGACTAATTGATTGTTATAGATTGAATATGAATGAATGGCATGTATATTTGCATTCATTGTTATAACATGAATGAATGGCATGTATGTTTGCATTGTCTAGTTTGTGGATACCAACACTTTCCCCTATTCATCATAAGATCTTCTCTACATCTCTATCCATATTTTCAATTTAATTTAAGTATTATTTTATTTATTTATTGCCTGTAGAAAGTAGAATCAATCTCAATTTTATTAGTTGGTTCATGTGGTGTTCTTTAATTACTGTTTTCTATTGTGTTTGAGCTAAGAATTCCCCCTTTGAGGTGAGTACGACCCTTGCTTGTTACTTGTTTACATTAATAATCAATATTTATAGGCACAAAAAGGCAAATCAATACAAATCTATCTTTTGATTAGTTGGATACACAAAAGCCCTAGCTATTAAAATGGCGTCGTTGCCGCTTTAAGGAACGGAGTTTATTCAAACTCAAGTGAGAATAGTAGTTTCGGGACATCATCCCACTTCTATCCCTCCCACCCTTCTATTTCTATTTATTTCAATATTTTTTTTAAGTCTCTTGTTAATTAGTTCTCTTACTGATCTCACAGCGAAGACGGATCGAGAAAGCTCAAGGTGAGAAACTACAAATAGTGCTAGTATAACAAATGTGAATTCAAACAAACAAACAAACAATACGCAGAAAGTAAATAACACACAGAAATTTTTAACGTGGTAAAACCCAAACTGGGAAACGTCCACGGTTGTCCTCGCGACAACAAAATAATCCACTAGATGAAAAGAGATGTACAAACCTATCAACTACCTGCACTCACTGCGAGTTGATACTCCTGGTTATCTCTAACACCTTGACTTCACCAGAGCACCTTGATGTACGCACAAGACACTCGACTTCTTGATGAACACACAAGAAGACTCGAAGCCGAATTCACAATAACTCTTGAAGATCACAAAGATATGAATTGGGAAAAGGGGGAAGAAAGGAAATTGAGTTCAATAGCCACAAACAAGTGTAATACCAAAAACCTAACCAAAACACATAAACAAGAAGAAGGATGGACGGCCAAAGAACTGCCTTGTTCTGTAGAAGAGAAACCCTATTTATACTTAGGGTTGAAAACCTAGAAAAATGGGCCGAAACTGTGCAAACCGACTTTGGACGTTCGTACGTCGATATGACGTTCGAACGTCGCCACACAAAAATAAGCCTGCTGCCTAACATGACGTACGAACGCTCTAAACAGGTACGTACGTCTCCATACGAAAACAAGTCTGCTGACTACCTGGACGTACGAACGTCCTAACTGAGTACGTACGTCCTGACCAAAATAAGTTCGCTGCTTCAGTGAACGTACGTACGTCCTAACTCGGTACGTACGTCCAGAACCCAATAACTTTCCCTAGACAGACCTAAGAGACACAAGGACACGAGACGACCATGCGTACATTTTGGTTTTCCTAACAATGAATTCAAGGCGAGATAACCAAAGACACTTTGTCACAAAATTGATGTCAAACCACTTTATGCCGGTTTCAATCTCCCCCTTTGACATTGATTTTGTGACAAAAACCTATGACTCTAATAGCACTTATAAAACGTGCTTACAATCCCAAACCATGGCATTTATAAGACATGCCTACAAAATCACTCAAGATAGAAACACATAACAAGTCACCAATTCTTGTTATCCAGTTTTAGGAAGATGCTTTAACCATCAGAGATCGAACGGAAGCAATCAAAGATTCAACAGAAGTTCCTTCGAGCAACTCCCCCATACTTCATGAGCTCCAAACTTCATGAGCAAACTCCCCCATACTTCATGAGCTCCAAACTTCATGAGCAACTCCCCCATACGTGTAGCATACCTGAAACATGACCCAAAAATAACCTAACAACAAGAAGACGATTGTTAGTAATTAGAGTCATAAATCTCCCCCTTTTTGTCACAATAAGTGATCAAAATAACCAACCATCAAAGGAAAAGAACAATAATAAACCAATAACCAAGAAAAAGAAATCAAAACCAAACAAAGAATACAAAACATATAAAATATAAAACGAACCCAACTTGTTAAAAGTTCAGAAAGTCAACTAATAACCAAACAGAGAAATCCATAAACAGAAAAACCAAAAACGATAAAAGAAGAAAGCTCGAATTAACGAATTCGAAAAACCCTTTCCCAATGACCTAGAGGAAGCTTAGAGAAGTAAGCCTCCGCACGAGCCGAAGGTCGATTCCACCGAGCAATCACATGATCATCATAATCCTCCAACCATTCACTCGTACAAAACAACTCCTCAATTCTGCTGTCCAAGCCACAGTCGGTAAGTGGAGCAGCAAGACCTGGAACCTTCGGATAACCAACTAACTCCAATATGTGATTTTGAAGATGTCCCGGTAATCTCTCCCAATGATTGACACGAACCAAACAAGGATTAAGGAAAGGACGATGAATATAGTCATATCCATGGGGAACGCGACACAAACGACAAACCTTAGCATTGTTCTTGTACTCCATTACCATGAACGACACATAACCAACATTCGGAACAAAAATTCCATGAAGTTCATATTCTGCCATAGAGAATTCTGAAGAACAAAGAGAGAATTAGCAAGAGGGAAGAAGACACAATAGGAGTGAAAGAGAAGAAGACTCCCTATTTATAAGAAGAATAGGAGTAAACATATCATGGACCCAAAAAGAAAGGTCCATTACCTCAGAAAAATTTACTGCAAAACAAGGAAACCAACTTGAACTAATATGAAAATAGCAATATCCAAGAACATGTACAATACTAAAAAAATAGAAACAAACCGATATAGCAAAAAAAAATAAAAATTTAAGTACAAAAATGTGGAGAGTAAACCAGAAAAACCACTACTCGGAGTCCGAGTCACCATCACTCGGTTCACCATCACCCTCGTCCTCACTCTCTGAGTCATCACCATCACTCGCACCTTGAACTGGAGGCACCTCTTCCGGAAACGGAGGCAAGTCTGTGGGAGTGAAGTCCAGCTGCAGATGCCGCATCTGAGCAACATTCATCGCATGAATATCACTGATCATGACATCATGACGAGAGAGAATGGCCCCGAAACGATCCAACCGAGCATCCATATGGTCCTGATGACGGCGGAGAGAGGAAACCCGAGCATCAATGGCTGCAACAGCCCGATTTCCCCTAGCAGAAGCAGGGATGGGGCGTCCAGTGGTCAAGGCCCGATCGAAATCATCATTACGCACAAGTGTCCTGCCTCCCCAAATGAGGTGGTGCGTCAGACGCGCACCCACGGACTCGAAAGCCAACCTTCGAGACTGACAGCCCTTTTTAATAGCGTTGACCCAGTCGTGGCCAACAAACTTTGGAGGGCTCACCCCCAAATACTGTCCCTGAAAACCCAAGTGCCTGAGAATTGTCATAATAAAGCTAGGGAAAGGAAGAGTACCCTTAGCTGCATCAATTTGAAGCATCCGATTGTAGATGACCTCAGAGAGATGAATATGGTGCACCGACATACAAACCACCAATTTGACCATGTCGTCGGTCATAATTATCTTGTTGCCCTTGGTGGGGTAGATGTTGGAGTGAGCAACCATGTGCAGGAGGATGGCGCTGTAGTGCTTGGCATGATACCTTTCCGTGACACCATCAATAAACATCTGCTGAACTTGATTGACAAAGTCAATTTGAATTGACTCCGGAACAGGCCATCTAACAGAGACAGCATCCTCAGAAACAAAGTCACCATCAATACCCAACGCCTCGCGTATCACCTTAGGAGAAATGGTGTATCGCCGACCTTCAATCAAAACCGAAAAACTCGATCGATTTTGCGAGGGTGTCTTTGTCTCATAGAAAGCTATCGTATGCTCAACCGAGTACTTGGTGATTGGTTGAGCCACCCTTAGCCAATTCCGAGTCTCAAAGAACAACGCGATATTGCCAAGTTGAGATGCCCCTAGAGGGGTGGCAGCAATGTCTCCCAAGTCGAAGAACCGCTCGGGAACAATGGCCTTGGCTCGAGGATGAGCGCCAAGGGATGATGGATGAGACAAACCCGGAGTGGAACCACGACCCCTCGGAGCGCGAGACGAGGATTCCGCGTTGGAGGAAGTGGTGCGTGCGCGCTTGGAAGCCATTGCCTACACAATCACAACATCAAACAAACCAAAAATGTAAGAAACAATGACAAATAAAAACAGCAAAGTCATTGTGACATTTAATCAAACACTTGATGTGCAGAAACAATACACATGTTATCGACAACAAGATAGCAATGGTGAGCACCCAAACATATCACAAATCAATCCCAACAGTAAAGAAGCAATAACAAGAAATAGAGATAGCCAATTCGTCCAACAATTTCAAGAAATTGAATGAAAATACTAACCAATAAGACAAATAAAACAAACACATATTTCAAAAAAAAAAAACGAAAACTAACCATGCAATCCAATCAATACCAAGAGGGGAAGGAGAAGAGAAGAAGAAGAAGAAGAATAAAGGAAGAAGAATATGGGAAAAAGTAGAGTTTACTTACTTGAGTGAAAAACAGAGTATGCACTAGACAGAGAAACTTCTAGAAGTTAAGCAACAAACAACCTCCAAGAAAGAGGAGGAAAAAGACAATGCTAGAAGGAGAAGAGAGACCAAAACGGTTGAATGGGAGTGGAGAATACCAAGTGTACGTGCAAGAGAAGAAGAAGCACGATCGATATAACAATAGGCCATTTGTTTAAACAAAATTTGAATTTAAACAGCAAATGGGCCGGACTGTATCAGGGACGTTCGTACGTCCTAAGTACGTTCGAACGTCGGGACCAAAAAAAAACATCTGTCACACAACACGTTCGTACGTCCTATGAACGTTCGTACGTCCTATGAACGTTCGTACGTTGCAAAAAGATCTGTCCCCCTCCACGTACGAACGTCTTTAAAGCGTACGTACGAACCCTTTTTTTTTTTTTTTTTTTTTTTTTTTTTTTTTTTATGAAAATAAACCACATAACTAGAAAAACAGATATTGAGAGACATCACAAGAAAACACTTCTACGTATCATACGAATTCCAAATACAACCGGATATAGTTTAAACAATCCTCAACCACAAGAGAATGCAAAATCGAAGAACGACATCATACACCATGACAAGGTAGTTACTAGAATGATGCAAGTATGTAGAAGAACCTGAGAGACCAATACCAACCTCCGAAAAACAAACTAAAGACATGATCATTGAGAACATTGAAAGCCACTTGCAGCTAGCCCAAAATGAAAACTGAACCAGATCACACTGCCAACCTAAAACACACACCATTGTTGTTCTACTTGTCTTTCAACTAGACAAAAACGAAATCCATTTTTTTTTTTTTTTTTTTTTTTTTTTTTTTGTTAACCATTGAAACAGATGCCATTCCCGTGTGGGAGTATGAAATATCTCCATCTTTTACCAGAACACGAGGGTAGGGTGTAGCCTACATCTTTTAGGCAAAAACACACTCAAGAAGTGCAATACCATGATAACGTGCAACACAAGAACTAACATCTCTTGAGTGCATCCGTCAGAGCATGACCCTCACAGCCCCAACGGGTTCTTAGCCAAATGAGTATGCTCTCAAGACATTCAAATGGCTGGGGATTTTGTGAGTCATTGACCACTTACAAGAGGTGAGAGAATAAAGAAAACAAAGAACAACGATCATGAAAAATTAACCATGGGAGACTGGAGTGAAACATGTATTGAAAAAAATCAAGCCGACCACATTGAAATGCATCATGCAAGAAACTACCAATAAGAAGAGAGTATAATGTAACCCTACACCTCTGCATGACACAAAGACAGTTGAGAACGCCAAACTAGAAACATTTGTAAAATGAAATCCACACAATAGAGAATGTAGTATGTCCTCAATACCCATAACAACAATAAATGACCAACCCTAAACATCCTAAACACAGACAGTTCCAATGAACACATTACACAAATGAATGCAAAAGAGGTGTAGTGACAATGAAGCAGTTATCAGAGGAGCGACTACCAGATAACACCAAGATATTATTGGAATCAAAAACATCACACCTATTATCCTCAAACACAACCTTAAATTTAGCATCACACAACTGACTAATACTCAACAAATTTGACCTAAGTCCCTTAACAAAAAGAAGCTCATGACTATTGAGCGATTCAACCTCAGAAAAGTGACCTTTACCTTCAACTGGAAGCAGTTTACCATTACCAAACCTAACCTTACCTCCATAACCAAGAGTCAGGTTATCAATGAGATCCTTATCACCTGTCATATGACGCGAACAACCGCTGTCAAGATACCATGATGAAGGCAATGGTTCAACCAAACGAGCCGTGTGAGACACCATTGTCCTGGATGCATCCATACTCCTATCCCAGAAATGTGGTGGTGGAGTAGGCATCGGTGTTGCTTGAGGACGGTTTCCATAAGGAGAAGTTCTGGGTAAACCCCACGGAGCATAACCATTCCACATATATGGAGCCTGCATGGAGAAGGTGGAAGACTTGTTCCAATATGAGTTACCTGCAAAAGAAGGATGATGAGCAGGATACAAATTATTCCAACAAAAGGCAGAAGTGTGACCCATGCGACCACATGTTAGACATTTAAAGCCTTTGTGTCTAGAGTTCTTTTTCCGAACTTGCTTCACATGAGTAACCTTGGGTGGTGATACCACACTAGGCACCTGCACAGGAGCAGGAATAGCGATACTAGTTGGTCGCACAAAGGTAGTGCGGGAAGTACTAGTAGTAGCAAGGGGAACAGAAGTGTCATAACCTAACCCAGATTTATCTGAATGGGATTTACCGATTCCCAACAGAGAGTTTAAATTAGCACTTGCTTTACCAAACCCAACCAATTGTTTGTTAGCAGCAAACAATTCAGCCTTTACTCTCTCATGCTCCAGTACAAGGGATCGATACCGTGTTTCCAGATCATTATTCAGTTTTTCTAGAGTGACAATACGCACTTGGAAATCCTCCTTTTCCTTCACAAATTCTTCCTTCAACATGTTGGAATCACCTGTAAGAGTGCATATATCCTGTCCAAGACTCTCTACCTGATCCTGCAAGACGGTGTTAGTTTTTTCAAGCAACTTTACTTGTTGCATAGAAAACTTATACATGTCACATAATTCACTAGTAGTAGCATGAACACCAGAATCAGAAACATTAATATCAGCAGAAGAAGATACAATACCTCCTGGATGTTCATCCAGGGATGCACTGAAGACCACATAATTAGAGACAACATTTGAGAGATTCCCATCATCATCTTCATCTGAATCATCCCATGTGACTGTGAGATTCGCTTTGGAATTATCACCAGGTTTGCGATCGACCTTCTTATCACATTCATTTGCAAAGTGTCCATAATCACGACACTTGTAACATTGGACATCTTTCCGGTCAACCCGAGCTCTCCTCCCATCCACAGAGAACCGCTCAAAACCACGACTTCTAGGAGCATTTGAGGAATCAGGAAATCGCTTTCGAGGATCTCGATTCTGTTGATATTTCAGAATCTTCTGAAAGCTACGTGACAGAAACGCATAGTTATCATCCACATCCTGTTCTTCATCATCAGAAGGTCCTGTGGAAGGTTCTTTAGACGATGTAGCTTTGAATGCAACAGATTTGTTCTTCAAAGGTTCTTCCAAAGCCTGTTCCATCTCACATGTCCTTAGTTTGCCAGCAAGTGTCTCGATGGACATGTTCTTAATCACATTACTTTCAGTGATGGCATCCTTTCGTGAACGAAACCGAGGAGGCAAAGCACGCAATATTTTACGGACCACCTGTGTGTCAGTATATGCATGACCAATAGCCGCACTGCAGTTGATGATGTCTTGGAGACGAATAAAGAAATCATCAAAGGTCTCAGAATTATCCATCCGTAGATTCTCAAACTGAGATGTTAACAGTTCCAGCTTACTTTCTTTGACTGTTTCGTCACCTTCATGTGTACAGATAAGCCTGTTCCATGCATCTTTAGCCTCTTCACAGCCCTGCACCCTACGAAACTCACTAGCATTTAATGCCATGAAAATAGCATTGAGTGCCTTGTTGTTATAATTTGCCAAAAACTTCTATTCAGGCGTCCACTTTTCACGTGGCGTCAGTGATGTAACAGCAGTATCATCAGTACCTGTAGTAGTCAGAGGTTCTTTCCACCCTGTGACAACAGAAAGCCAGACTTCTTCTCCTAAAGCTTGGAGATAAGCTCGCATACGTACTTTCCAATGACCAAAGTCCTTTCCACTGAATTGTGGAGGAAGACTTGAAGTAGCAGACTTGTGAGATTCCATAAAGCACTATTGATCGTTAGCGTGAGCCTTTACGCTCCTTAACCAGCCCCCAGCGACTGATACCAATTGAGAAACTACAAATAGTGCTAGTATAACAAATGTGAATTCAAACAAACAAACAAACAATACGCAGAAAGTAAATAACACACAGAAATTTTTAACGTGGTAAAACCCAAACTGGGAAACGTCCACGGTTGTCCTCGCGACAACAAAATAATCCACTAGATGAAAAGAGATGTACAAACCTATCAACTACCTGCACTCACTGCGAGTTGATACTCCTGGTTATCTCTAACACCTTGACTTCACCAGAGCACCTTGATGTACGCACAAGACACTCGACTTCTTGATGAACACACAAGAAGACTCGAAGCCGAATTCACAATAACTCTTGAAGATCACAAAGATATGAATTGGGAAAAGGGGGAAGAAAGGAAATTGAGTTCAATAGCCACAAACAAGTGTAATACCAAAAACCTAACCAAAACACATAAACAAGAAGAAGGATGGACGGCCAAAGAACTGCCTTGTTCTGTAGAAGAGAAACCCTATTTATACTTAGGGTTGAAAACCTAGAAAAATGGGCCGAAACTGTGCAAACCGACTTTGGACGTTCGTACGTCGATATGACGTTCGAACGTCGCCACACAAAAATAAGCCTGCTGCCTAACATGACGTACGAACGCTCTAAACAGGTACGTACGTCTCCATACGAAAACAAGTCTGCTGACTACCTGGACGTACGAACGTCCTAACTGAGTACGTACGTCCTGACCAAAATAAGTTCGCTGCTTCAGTGAACGTACGTACGTCCTAACTCGGTACGTACGTCCAGAACCCAATAACTTTCCCTAGACAGACCTAAGAGACACAAGGACACGAGACGACCATGCGTACATCTTGGTTTTCCTAACAATGAATTCAAGGCGAGATAACCAAAGACACTTTGTCACAAAATTGATGTCAAACCACTTTATGCCGGTTTCACAAGGAACGAAGCCAATATCTCAATTTGAAAAAGTTCGAAATTTGCTGAAAAGTTACTGGTGTTTACTCTACTCGATCTCGAGTCGAGTTCAGAATAGCACAACCTGATCTCGAGTCGAGTTTGGCCCAATCTCGAGTCGAATTCCTTGGAGGCCCAATTGATCGCGAGTCGAGTTTGAACAAGTACTGAACACGTGTTTGTTGTTTGAGTGATTGTGAGGTTACACTCAACAGTTTATGTTTTTCAGAATTTTTAGAAACTTGTAAGTTAATTAAATTTTTGATCCACGAAAGGATCGCAGTTGTAATATTTTTAAAGTAGTTGTTCTTGGGATTTATTTATTTATGTGTTTTGATAAGTCCTCAAAAGTGTAAATTTATCCCCCGAATAACAACGTGTTTGTTTAACACTTAGCTTATATTAATGTGTTATATATATTGATTAGTGATTTTTTGTCATTTGTGTAGGTTTCATGAGCCGAAATGCAAATATGGTGTTAAAGCCCGCAAAAAGTCAAGAAAAACAACACAAAATGTGTTATTTGCACTAAAGGAGGAGAATTGATATTTGTACTCATAGATCTGCTGAGGGCACCCCATGGTCAGTCCTGTTGACTTGACTTTATGTCAAAGTGGGGCGGTCCGAATCTCAGCCCAAACCGGGTCCTATTGAAGCCCACAAGTCAGAATTTCTATTTAGGGCTTTATTTAAAGTCCAAACTTAAAAAGGCTCCACAAGGAGATCCAGGAGTCTGATTTGGGCCCATGAGCTATCATACTGAAGGTCTTGGTCCAAGATACAACTTAAACCCAAGATAATTACAGAGCGATTTTGTGGACATACAGTTTTTTTCTGTCCACAAGACAGCATTATATCATTGGTCCACCTCATAAAAACTTCCACATCGGCTTTTCTAATATCAGGAAATTAAAAATAAAAATAAAAACAAAAGAAAATTAAGAAAACGAATATTAAAAAATAAAAATTAAAAAACAGAAATTGTTAAAACCCACGAACAAAAAAAATAAAAAGGGTTTCTCTCTGAACCTCATCTTCCTCTTCCCCGTTTACACATTGAACAAAAGACTTATGGGGTTGATGATAACATCAAGAATTTGTGGCAATGGTGACAGTTCATCAATTCATTTCATTCACAGTATTATTTTCTCTACTGATCACCATAGCAATTGCTTATCAAGAAGCAGGTCATCATCATGATGATGATGAAGAAGAGTCTTTTATTTTGCAAAAGACACCAGAAAAATACCTTCAATTGTCATCAAATGGTTCATTTAAAATCGCGGTGTTTGCTGATCTTCATTATGGAGAAAATGCATGGACTGATTGGGGTCCTATACAAGATGTTAATTCTGATAGTCATGCCAACTATACTCGACAAAGAAACACCAGGTCAGTAACAATTACTAATATATTTCTCTAATCTCTACCATGGATGATTTATAAATGATATTGCAGACTTTGTAGTGTATCTTGGAGATGTAATTACAGTTAACAATTTGCCAACTACAAATGCAATTTTGTATTGGGAAAAAGCAATCTCCCCAACTAGAGCTAGAGGTATACCTTGGGCTACTGTATTTGGTAACCATGACGACGCATCGTTTGAGTGGCCAATTGAATGGTTCTCTGCCACTGGAATTCCTGAATACCAATGCCTTTGATCAACAAATGGTACTGAAAGTTATTAGTTACTAATACAAATGGTACTGAAAGTTGTTACATATATTTGGGGAATTGGGGATGAAGTTATATCAAGTGCACAAGCAACCTAGTTTAACAAGTATTAAATTTGACTAGTAGGATTTAACTATGTGAGTTTATTGTGTTTCAACATATGCAGGCTGTCTTCACTGGACATAATCATGGTTTGGACTGGTGCTGCCCATATAAAAAACTTTGGTTGTGCTTCGCCCGACATACCGGTTATGGTTGTATTGAGTTCTTAATTGTTTTTTGTGAGCTATTGGGAAAAGGACTAAATATAGGCAATCAAAGATTCTCCTGTTTTATATGAATCGCTTCATCTCCAGTACTCAGTCATATACTTGCTACTGAAAAGTGTGCGTAATGCATTTGTTGGCAACAATCATACTGAGAGTTTCTGCAAAGCTATTTGTCAATCTGAGGAGTATATGTGCATTAGCCAGGGTGACTACAGTCTCTCCCCATACAGCTAGCTAGTGTATCACTCGAAGATCTGACATTATCTAGTGGAGTGCATTTGCAGGTATATATTTCTGTTTTTGTGAGATGTGGCTTGAAAGCATCATCCACCTTTTGACATCCTTGAAATTCTTGTTTTCCTTTCATTTGTAGCTTAGGTTTGATTTTTAATGGTCAGTAATGTTCTTCTGGCTGATCATGTTAATGTTGAGAAGAATTATTCCATTAGTTTTAGATTGCCATGCCAGCGACCCACACAAATGCTTGTTAATTTAGCTATAGCAGGAATGCTTTAATATTTCAGCAAACCATTGTATGGTGTGTGGTTTTATAGTTATAGTGCACTGCATGTGAATAAAGATGAAGAAAGTTAAAGCTACGATAATTTGGATCTTTAGCTCAAAAGGTAGAGCAATTGAGAATGCAAGTGCATCTCAAGAGATGGTGGTTCAAACCCACCAAGATCCTTCAGAAAGTTATATGGTTCAAGTATACAATTCCAGTGATTAATATTAAACATTAAGTTCATATGGTTTATTTTTATCTTTTCCGTGTTTTGGTAATTTCAATATTGAAAGCTTTAACAGAAATTTAAGGAAGTAGCTAGTATTTATATTTTGATAGAATAGGAATTTTATTAATCACCAAGAAACAAATATACATTCCTGATTACCGGGTGTTAAATAACCTCATCGGGTTCAAATACTAGAGCTCTAACCCATAAGAGAGGTAGACATTACAAGTTAAAACAAAATAGAAACATTTCACCCAAGGGAATAGCATTGTTGGTGCCCTCACCCTCTGGTCTGCTGCTGCTGCAAGTCTGAGCTCTAAGTTCTCCTTGCTTAGAGCTTATAAATCTGAGAAGTCTAACCGACGTGCCGATCCTTGATTGTTTTGGTCATCAGTTATGGTCTGATTTTGCTCTTTCATTCCACCAACCGAATAAAAAATGTTGTCCTGCTTTAAAATGGAAGGAAAAAAAACACTTACATATTTTGATAAAAATAGTTGCAATAAACATTTAGGAACAACCTGAGTTAGTTGATGAAAAAAAATGAAAGTATGACCTGAGTGGATTGATTCAAGGTTGATGCATCATCCTGTACTAGAGACCTTACCCCAAACTGTTCTCTTGAGCAATCTGCAAAATGATTAATGTTTGAAGTATTTAAGTTAGCAATAAAAATAAAGAATACAAAGGATTTATTAAATCATTATACATGCAAACTGACCTGTTTGTTTCAAATCTTTTTTCTTCTTGGATGGTTTTTTCTCTAAACAACTTTTCTTGCGAGTTTTAGATTCACCTCGAGCTCTCTTTTTTGGTGGATCACGCAACTCTACCTCCTCATCAGGATTTTGTATTGAATGGTTTTGAGTGGCAGCACTACTTTTCTTTGAATTCTTCTCACGTTCTTCGTCATTCTTTGCCATTGTATCCACCTCAAGCTCAAACTCTAGCGCCTTTGACTTGATAATCGAAAATAATGAGTCAGATTTTGAACTTTTAACCACAAGTCTCTGAAAAATATGTAAGAGCTCACTGTAGCGACTTGTGCATTTTGGATCAATGTCACTTGGTATCACTTCTCCATATGAGTCATAAACAACTTCATCTGTGATACTCCTAGTCCATCTCTTCAAGTAGTATTGAGTAGGTAGATTTCCAAGATCTAAATCACGAAAAAGCTTCAAAACATGAGAGCACAAAATCCCTTCAAACTGAAATTTTCGACAAGTGCATTGTGCTGACTGATCAGAATGATTATAAGTCACTTTACGAGTTCTCCTTCTTTTACCCAATTGTTCGACATTATAAATTTGAACTGTCCCTTCTCCACTCTCTAATATTATACGAAGATCAATGATCTGTTTAAGCTCTTCTTGGAAAAGATTAAATAGCTTCCTTGTATAAACTTTTGACGCTTCACGCTCAACCGACCAGTTTGAACAGAAAATCGGTTTCGTTTGCCGCATTTGAGTTTCAGCTTCCTTTTCCTTTTGGCGTCTACAAGTCATGGCTTTGGTATATTGATCCACAAAAGCTCGAAGAAGTGTATTACTTGGAAAATAAGCTTTCAGAAACTTGTTAATACTTTCACTTCTTTGTGTAGTAGTTATACCAGCACAAAAATAAGCATGGGCATAAACTTGAGCCCACTTTTCTCGCAATTTGTACAATCCATGCAACCCTTTGTTATCTTCCAAACCATAATCATCAAGTAATGCTTTCCAAATCTCCTCAAATTCTTCATCTGTCTCTGGCTCATATATGCATTCTTTGAATCGTTGCGGAAAACTATCGAATTCTGCAAAAACTTTAGCTAAGTGTTTTGCGCCATTCTGAAAGATATGCCAAATACATAACCTATGATGGGCATCAGGAAATATAGAAGCAATTGCATTCGAAATTGCCATGGATTGATCAGTAAAAATGGTACTCGGTTTTTTTCCTCCCATGACTTCTAAAAAATTCTCAAACATCCAAACGATTGCATCACTTGTTTCCCCTTCCAACAAACCACATCCAAATATTGTGGTTTGTCCATGATTATTAACACCAACTATTGGAGCACAAACTAGATTATAGTTGTTGGTACAAAAAGTGGTGTCAAAGCAAATAACATCCCCAAACAACTCATAATCACGCCTAGACAATGCATCACAAAAGAAGATACCGCGTATCTCACTTTCTTCGTTAGTCAGAATGTTGTAATAGAAATGCTTGTTTTCTTGTTTCTTTTGCTTAAAATATTCAAGGAGACATTGTGCATCACCTTTCTTGAGAATTTCAATCCGCCCCCTTTGTAATAAATTGTTACAATCAGATTGACTGAAGTTGACGTGTTCAGCTCCACCAGCTTCTGCACAAAAGTAGTAATATATATCTGACGATTGAAGTCCGGATGAATGCATTTTCTTCATAATTCCAGCTTGAGATTTTTTCACACCTCTATGAGATCTCAACAAATACGAAGAAGTAGGAGGGACAAGCTCATGAGTGTGCTCAACTATGAATTTTGTCAACTCAAATTTCTCGTCCTTATTCAGCTTAATCTCAAATTTTGCCAGACATCCAAATCGTCTTTCTTCTCTTCTCTTTCTTGGAGTGTTGACCTTTGTATAAGTACCTTCACATGAACAACATAACGTTTGAAGTACTATTTTCTCAGGATCGTGACGATGTTTATTTGTTCTCTTTATTTTTATGCTAAACCCAACTGTTCTTGCATATTCATTGTAGTAATTATACGCATCTTTCAAGTTTTCAAATATCAAACCGATCTTTGGGATCAAATTTTCATCCAACGTAGCAGCTGATTCACCTTGAATTTCAGAAGTAGTATCCTTAACATTCTTATTATCAGATGCATCAACATCTATTGGATTTTTTTCTTGCGAATCTTCTGATAGAGTGCAACCCTTGATTTCCGCATCTTTTTTATGAACACAACTCTGGATTGTTAAACACTCTGTTAAAACTACATAAAAATCGATGCAAAACATATATATAATTTTGAATAATAACAAATTCTAAGAAAATTGTTTGAACAAAACAATGGAGTTTAGAGGAATTTAAAGAGAAGAGTTTAAGTTTACCTCCATTATATTGTCCTTTTTGTTTCTGGTTCGCAAAGTTTTTGAACACAAAAGAAATAGGATGAGAAAGAATAAAAACCCTAGATTCAATGTGTAAACGGGGAAGAGGAAGATGAGGTTCAGAGAGAAACCCTTTTTATTTTTTTTGTTCGTGGGTTTTAACAATTTCTGTTTTTTAATTTTTATTTTTTAATATTCGTTTTCTTAATTTTCTTTTGTTTTTATTTTTATTTTTAATTTCCTGATATTAGAAAAGCTGATGTGGAAGTTTTTATGAGGTGGACCAATGATATAATGCTGTCTTGTGGACAGAAAAAAATTGTATGTCCACAAAATCGCACTCCTCAGATAATTAGGTTTTTATGAAGACATAATGCCTCTAGAAGACCAACAGAAGCAGCCACGAATTTGACCTAATTTGGAAGTCTTTGCATGCAAATATTCTACCTTGTATTTACTATATAAGAGAAGTAATAGCTAAGATTTAAATATCTTTTGATCATCTTTGAGTAACTTTTGAAGAGAGAAAAAAGTGAGTATTTTATGAGAGAAAATTTCATCTTCTTGTTCTTCTTGTATCAACTCAATTATCAATATCAAATCTATTAACTTTTCCACTTTGATGTTTTGTTATTTATTTATTTATTCCAAGGTGTCATCATCAAGGATGAGTAGCTAAATCTCCTTAGGGGGATGGTTGAAGCACTCTAGATGATGCAAAAGAACCATGTTTGTTCTTATTGTTCATTGTGATTCAAAATTCTTAATGCTTATTTACTTCTAATTCGCAATATGAGGTAAGTATGATTATTTGCATGTTATTTTTATCCATGTTGTTAAAATACTATTGTTAGGGTTTAGGGAGACCTAGCTTTAATGGTTGTGTTTATATTGATTGAAGATGTGTAGTGAAATAGCTGAGAGGTGATTATTACATATCTGCAGTTAGTATCTTTTATTGGAACCCTTTTGTAATTAAATCAAATAGCTGAGAGGTGATGATTTAGTTATGAATTAATATGTTGAGTTAATTAAATTGAATAGCTGAGAGGTGACAATTTGATTAATAAGACATATTGAATAGTATGCATAAGAGAATCTCGTTTTAATTGAGTGGAATAGCTGAGAGGTGACTACTTGATTATTATAGGTACTGATGGTTAATTGGAATAGCTGAAAGGTGACTAATTAATGGTAAAATGATCAAAAAATACAACGTACTTTCATTTTTTTTTTCACTTTATACAATGTACAAAAAATCACGTCAAAACATCAATGTACTTTGAAATTTTTTCCACGTTATACAATCTGTCTAAAACATGCTAACGGACTGCAGACGTGGCTAATATTTATCTACGTGTATTTTTTCTTTTAAAATAAAGTTAAACAACATTTCCAACACATCAAAATGAGGCACATGTTTCTCATGTGATTGACTCCTTCTCTATTTGAACAATTCAATTCAACAAATCTTTAAATCCCTAATTCAAATCCCTAATTCTTCTCACTTTTAATTCTTCAAATCCCTAATTCAAATCCCCAATTCTTCACCATAGTGATATTTGAATTACCATGGTTTTACTGCAGTTTACTAATATTTATTCTATAATAAGCTTGAAATCAGCAGTTAAGTTGAATCTTGTTTTGTTCATATATTAGGCCTTAGATAGAATCGCGATCATCATGGAGGTTCTTATGAAAAAATTCTCAATCTTCTACCTATTAATTCTCAAATGTCTAACGAATTTTAGGGAATCTTAATGAACTTTTAATTTTACTGAGTGAATCAATCCAAAGTTTGTTAGGTAAATTATAGGTGTATGATGATATATCATCAAAATTTCATTTCCATTGCTTCCAAATATTTTTTTTCTGCCAACTCTTGTTACTCAAGGGATTTATCAACATTATATATATATAGAACTCTGATATGTCCTAGAATTCGACTGCGCAAAGAAAAAATTTGGAATGTCGAACATAGGTGCCAAGCAGGTTGACATTTTGTATAGTTTCCTCAAATTGTCATCACCATGGTGAAGAATTGGGGATTTGAATTAGGGATTTGAAGAATTAAAAGTGAGAAGAATTGGGGATTTGAATTAGGGATTTACAGATTTGTTGAATTGAATTGTTCAAATAGAGAAGGAGTCAATCACATGAGAAACATGTGCCTCATTTTGATGTGTTGGAAATATTGTTTAACTTTATTTTAAAAGAAAAAATACACGTAGATAAATATTAGCCACGTCTGCAGTCCGTTAGCATGTTTTAGACAGATTGTATAACGTGGAAAAAATTTCAAAGTACATTGATGTTTTGACGTGATTTTTTGTACATTGTATAAAGTGAAAAAAAAGTGAAAGTACGTTGTATTTTTTGATCATTTTACCCTAATTAATTGTTATAGATTGAACATGAAAGAACAACATGTTATGTTTACATGATTTAGTTTGTGGATACCAATTCTCCCCTTTTGTCATCATAAATCTTCTTTTCATCTCTACCATATTCTTAAGTTAGTTTATTTTAGTTTATTTAATTATTGCCTGTAGGAAGTAGAATCAATCTCAATCTTATTATTGATACCTTTGGTGTTTCTTAATTAATGTTTTCAATTGTGTTCGAGCTAAGACCTTCACCTTGGAGGTGGGTACGACCCTTGCTTGTTACTTGTCTACTTTGATAACAAATTTATACATTCACAAGAAGGAACTTCATTATAAATCTGTCTTTTGTTTAGAAAAGGTTAAAACCGATTCTATCATGTTTATGGCGGATAGTAGAGCAAGGTTGTGGAGCTAACTTTGAGTCTAATAAGGAACGACTCCTAAGGACGATTGAAACCCAAGGAGCGGTTTCCCCTAAGTCGACATCAACTCGTCTTCTCCCTACTTTTGTGCGCTTATTTGATATTTTTATTTTTTCTAGCACAAAGTGGGAGGTAAACATACTTGTGTGTACCCTAAGTAAAAAGCCCGACAGGTGTCACCGATGGCTGTATAAGAAGCTAAACCGGGAGCACCTGAGCAATAGCCAGCTAAGCCTGGGCTATCGGGTAGGGCCCAACCCGGTTTCAAGAAATCCGCATATGCTCTGTGGAGCTTGACTCACCGGATAGTCCACTATCAATGGGTGGAGCCCCAATTACTGTATAAGAAGTTGAACCGTGGGCTCCCATACATCGACCAGGCCCACCTTAGTCAAGTAGGCTAGGTCCGGCCCTGTAAGGTCCAGCAGCGACAGGGGCTCATCTAAACGCTTAACACAGAAGTTCAGAGGACCTGGCCAGGGAGTATGAACTGTAGATTGGGACTCCGGTCAGAGGAGTCAATCCCAAGTCTTTGCTTTCAGGCTTGGTCAATCCAAGCCCCAACCAACTGGATAAGTCCAGCAAGATTCCAGGCCAACAAAACCTATCAGAGGATGTCACGTGGCAGTCATCCTGGTCAAAGGGGATTCAAACCAAGGAGATAACCGCTCGGCAACATGCAAGCTATCTCCACGGAAAACATCTTCACAGTTGAATAACCCGAGTTTGTGGAGTCAAAATAGGAGGGGTGGTTGAGCCAGCCTCCTCCGGCCTACTACAAATACAGGAGTTCTAAACCTCCTGAACTACGAGTCTTTCACTGAGCAACTCCATTAGAGCTTAGTGGAAGCAGAGACTCGATTCCAAATTCATCATCTTGGATACGTAGGCAGCCTGATCCCGATCAGGTCCAGTCTCACTGTATACCCCCCATCCTATCTCTGTCTATACAAGGCTTTCATTGTAACTGTACAATTAATATATACCTGCATAGTCTTGCCCGAGACAACTGCAGATAGCTATGGCATTCGCCCACATATTGTGGGCATGTTGCCTAAGTTCCATGGACTTCCACGGGAAGATCCATATCAACACCTGAACAAGTTTCTGACCGTGATTAATACATTCAAGGAGAAACATTTGTCTGGTGAGGAAGTTAGGTTGAGGTTGTTCCCTTTTTTCTCTCGAAGATCGTGCATCTCACTGGTTATACAGCCTTCCGTCCAATTCTAATGAAACTTGGGCTAAACTGAGCAAAAGGTTTTGGACAAATATTTTCCTATTACCAAAACCAATGAGCTTGTTGATGCCATCAGAAATTTCCTGCAAAAAGAGGGTGAGGTTTTCTTTGATGCATGGGAGAGGTATCAAAACCTTCTTATTCGGTGTCGACACCCCAAAGTTGATGATACAGAAAAAGTCAGGATCATGTATAGAGGCCTCAATTATGTAACTAGAAAACTTGTTGAAGGCATTAACAGTGGCGGTTTTCTTGATCTTTCAACAACCAAGGCTATTGCATTCTTTGAAAAACTAGCTGACAATAGCCAACAATGGGATTTTCCAGGACCACCGCAGAGAAACACTACCACGGGCACACACGATAGACCTAGAGGCATGTATGAAGTGAAACCTGACCTCCAGCTTAAAACGTTGCTCCAAGGTTTAGTAAAAAAGGTAAAAGCACTTGAAGTGTCCTTAAACCCCACATCACCAATGTGATGTTTTTCATGACTCATCCCGTATTGCCGAAGTTGCCCTCTCTTTCACACTTCACCAGAAACTAAGGAAGCCTGTGCGTTCAACTACGCCAGGAAAACAAACTTCACCAAGGGTAATGCAACGTACCCATACATGGACCGTTCAAATTTGTCTTAGACGAATAACAATGCTTACACGGTTCCACTGGGATTTAACAAGTCCTATGGGCAACACAACAATGCGACCTATGTTGGAAACCATGACAATAGAAACATGGTGACGGTCCCCACTTATACGGATAATGCTCATCGGATGGGCAATTCGAGGGACCCACTTCCAACAAATCAACCTGCCTCTCAGAAGTCCTCTCTTGAGGATGTTCTTGCCCGTTTCACGCAACAAACGCAAGTGTCCATTTAGATGAACGCTCAAGCTATACAACGGATAGAACAAAAACTTGACGAGAAAGGGCAAATTTCCAGGACAACTAATCCCGAACCCCAAGGGCAAGGAAGTTGCCTTCGTGACGGAAACTCCGTCTACATCTACACCGCTTGCTGAAGTCAAAACGGTCAAAACACTTCGGTCAGGCAAGCAGGTTGACAATCAGATTAACTACAAACCGAGATCCTAGCATTGTGACTCCAGTTACCACGACACCTGTTGCACCACCTAAAGGTCCGACTAATGAGGCTAACACCTCTAAGCTAAGGAAACATACCCGTGAAATTGTGAAACCTCCACAGACTTACAATCCACCCGTGCCTTACCCACAGAGACTCACAAGGTCTTTAAAGGAAGTACAAGTAGAGGAGGTACTTGACGTGTTCAAACATATAAACATTAACATACCTTTCCTCACGGCTATCAAACGGATACCTTCCTATCCTAAGGTCTTGAAGGACTTGTGCACCGCAAAGAGGAAAACAAATGTGCCCAAAAGCGCATTTGTTGTGGAAGAATTCTCTGCACTTGTCCAACACAACGGTGTGGTGAAATACAAAGACCCTGGAAAACCAACAATACCCTGTAAGCTTGGTGGAAAGTTCATGGGTAAAGCTTTGTTAGACCTGGGAACAAGTGTCAATCTCTTGCCTTACTCACTATACACCAGTTTAGGTCTAAACAACATGAAATCCACAAACTTGTCTTTACAACTGGCCGATAGATCATTGAAAGTACCTAGAGGAATAGTTGAGGATCTCTTAGTCAAAGTGTCCGATTTTTACTATCCCGTTGATTTTGTGGTATTGGACACTGAACCTAATGCCGATGACGATCCCCATCATCCTTGGCCATCCGTTTTTGGCACCTCTAATATTCTCATAAACTGTCGGAATGGTTCGATAGTTCTTAGTTTTGGCTCTATGATCGTTGAAGTTAATATCTTTAATCTTGGCCAACATTCCCCTGATCTTTCTTTATCTCAAGATGTGTGCCTTCTTGATTCTTTACCTTATGAGATGGTGCCTAGTGGTTACCCTGAAGATCTGGTTGTTCATTGCCTTGCCATGCATAATGTTGACTTTGACATCGACCAATCTATTGCCCAAACCAATGCTCTTCTTGTTTCTGTGCCTATCTTTGAACCTAAAGACCCTGAGGTCGTTTGATTCGGTTTGTTGCATTGATTCTAAGTCCTAAGTCGAGACCATCACTCCACCTTCTGTTACTCTGAATCCTCTTCCTCCCGAGCTGAAATATGCCCATCTTGATTCAGACAGTAGTCATCCTGTTATCATTTCTTCATCTCTTACTACCGAACAGGAGAGTCAGCTTTTAAAAGTTATTCAAGAGCATCGTTCTGCTATTGCCTGGTCAATCTACGACATTAAAGGTATTATCCCTTTTGTTTGTTCTCACCGTATTCATCTTGAGGACGATGCTAAAACTTCTCGTGAACCTCAGAGACGTCTTAATCCTGCTATGAAAGAAGTTGTCCGTGCTAAAATTCTTAAACTCTTAGATGCAAGTGTGATTTATCCCATTTCTGACAGTCCCTGGGTTAGTCCTATTCATGTGGTTCCTAAGAAGGCCGGTATGACTGTAGTTACCAATGATAAGAACGAACAAGTTGCCACTAGAATTCCAACCAAGTGGCGTGTTTGTATCGACTATAGAAAGCTTAATACAGTCACTCAAAAGGACCACTTTCCTCTTCCCTACATAGACCAGATGGAATGCCTGGCTGGCCATTCCTTCTATTGTTTCTTAGATGGTTATTCCGGTTACAATCAGATTCCTATCGCCCATGAAGATCAAGAAAAGACAACTTTCACTTGTCCTTTCGAGACTTTCGCTTACGCCCGTATGCCTTTCGGTCTGTGTAATGCACCTGCTACCTTCCAGAGGTGTATGTTACACATCTTTAGTGATATGGTTGAACGATTCATGGAGGTGGTTATGGATGACTTCTCCATATATGGTTCGTCTTATGAAGAGTGTCTTCGTCATCTTTCCTTGGTTTTTTAGCGTTGCATTGAGAAGAATCTGGTGCTTAACTGGGAAAAGTGCCATTTCATGGTTAGAAGAGGAATAGTTTCATCCTTGCCTATTGGAATAAACCCTTCGAGCTGATGTGCGATGCGTCAGACTTTGCTGTCGGGGCTATTCTAGGTCAACGTCTAGATGGTAAGCCCCATGTCATATATGATAACAAAACTCTTAATGATGCTCAAGGTAATTACACTACGAATGAGAAAGAGCTGTTAGCCATAGTATATGCTCTTGATAAGTTTGTTCATACATTTTAGGTTCCCGTACTGTCATCTTCCCAGATCATGCTGCCCTTACATTCCTACTCTCTAAGAAGGAAACTAAACAATGCCTTATTCGTTGGAATATGTTGCTTCAAGAAATTGACATTGAAATAAAAGATAAAAAGGGACAAAAAATGTAGTAGTCGACCACTTGTCTAGACTCGACCGTCGTGAGGATTCTAGTGTCATTTCTAAAAACTTTCCAGATGAACTTCTTTTTGCCATATCGAATGCTCCATGGTTCTAAGATATAATTAATTACTGGGCTAGCAACAAGTTTCCAAGTCATTGGAACAAGCAAAACAGATCTAAATTCCTTGCTAATGCCAAGTATTATTTTTGGGAGGAATCTTTTTAAGTATTGTCCTGACCAGATTATTCGTCGTTGCATTCCCGACTGGGAGCAACAAAAGGTCTTTAACTTCTACCATGAGCATGCTTATGGTGGACACTTTAGTGCCAAAAAGGCAGCTGCTAAAGTATCGCAGTGTGCTTTTTACGAACGGAACGTTGTTTTTTCGCCTTAGAACGCCCCGAGTTAAGCAATTGAGTGGCTAGTCTCTTAGGTGTATCATTTTCTATACGAAAACATATGTGTTTCGTCCACTTACAACTTCAGAAAAAAAAAACCCCGTTCCCATGGTCCAAATGTTCTATATTGGCCTTAAAACGTCTCGGCTAAGCCTTGTCGATCTTGAGGTTTTAGATTCCAAAATAAGTGAGTTTCGTCCATTTCCAAGTTCGGACCGAAAACCGTGTAAATACCGACTGAACGGACAGACATAAGCCTCGTTTTTACGGACAGAACATTGTTTTTTCGCCTTAGAACACCCCAAGTTAAGCTTTTGAGTGGCTAGTCTCTTCGATGTATCGTTTTCCATGCGGAAACATGTGTGTTTCGTCCATATAAGTTCGGAACAAAAATCGAGTACATACCAAGCCGAATGTCTGGACAAAACCTCGTTCCCATGGTCCAAATGTTCTATATTGGACTTAAAATGTCCCGGCTAAGCCTTGTCGATCTTGAGGTTTTAGATTCCAAAACAAGTGAGTTTCGTCCATTTCCAAGTTCGGACCGAAAACCGAGTAAATACCGACCGAACGGACGGATATAAACATCGTTTTTACGGACGGAACGAGGTTTTTTCGCCTTAGAACCCGTCGAGTTAAGCAATTGAGTGGATAGTCTCTTAGGTGAAGCGTTTTCCATGCGAAAACATGTGTGTTTCGTCCACTTATAAGTTCGGAACAAAAACCGAGTACATACCAAGCCGGATGTCCGGACAAAACCCCGTTCCCATGGTCCAAATGTTCTATATTGGCCTTAAAACGTCCCGGCTAAGCCTTGTCGATCTTGAGGTTTTAGATTCCAAAACAAGTGAGTTTCGTCCATTTCCAAGTTCGGACCGAAAACTGGGTAAATACCGACCGAACGGACGAACATAAACCTTGTTTTTACGGACGGAACGTTGTTTTTTCGCCTTAGAACCCCTCGATTTAAGCAATTGAGTGGATAGTCTCTCAGGTGAATCGTTTTCCATGCGAAAACATGTGTGTTTCGTCCACTTATGAGTTCAGAACAAAATTCGAGTACATACCAAGCCGAATGATCGGACAAAACCCGTTCCCGTGGTCCAAATGTTCTATATTCGCCTTAAAACGTCCCGGCTAAGCCTTGTCGATCTTGAGGTTTTAGATTCCAAAACAAGTGAGTTTCGTCCATTTCCAAGTTCGGACCGAAAACTGGGTAAATACCGACCGAACGGACGAACATAAACCTCGTTTTTACGGACGGAACGTTGTTTTTTCGCCTTAGAACCCCTCGAGTTAAGCAATTGAGTGGATAGTCTCTTAGGTGAATCGTTTTCCATGCGAAAACATGTGTGTTTCGTCCACTTATGAGTTCAGAACAAACTTCGAGTACATACCAAGTCGAATGATCGGACAAAACCCGTTCCCGTGGTCCAAATGTTCTATATTGGCCTTAAAACGTCCCGGCTAAGCCTTGTCGATCTTGAGGTTTTAGATTCCAAAACAAGTGAGTTTTGTCCATTTCCAAGTTCGGACCGAAAACCGAGTAAATACCGACTGAACGAACGGACATAAACATCATTTTTACCGACGGAATGTTGTTTTTTCGCTTTAGGACTCCCCGAGGTAAGCTATTGAGTGGCTAGTCTCTTCGATGTATCGTTTTCCATGCGGAAACATGTGTGTTTCGTCCATTTATAAGTTCAGAACAAAAATCTAGTACATACCAAGCCGAATGTCCAGAAAAAATCTCGTTCCCATGGTCCAAATCACTAGGCAACACATGATGCCTTTACAATCAATTCTTCTTATAGAAGTTTTTGAGGTATGGGGCATTGATTTCCTGGGTCCTTTTCCTGGTTGTCATGGTTTTTTGAACATTCTGGTCGCAGTAGACTATGTTTCAAAAATTGATCGAGGCCATTCCCACAAGGCACAATGACCAAGAAACTGTAGAAAATTTTATCAAAGATACATTTTTGCCCGATTTTGGTCTCCTCGTGCGATCATCAGTTATGGGCGGAGCCATTTCTGCATTAAAGCTTTTCAAAAACTTGTCCAAAAGTATGGAGTAACTCACAAAGTGGCCCTCGCTTATCATCCACAAACCAATGGCCAAGCTGAAGTTTCCAATAGAGAGATCAAAAATATTTTGCAGAAAACAGTTGACCCTGATAAGGTTGATTGGTCTCGTCGAGTGAGTGATGCATTATGGGCTTATCGTACTGCTTTTAAAACTCCCATAGGCATGTCTCCCTTTCGTCTCGTATTTGGAAAACCCTGTCACCTACCTGTCGAGCTTGAGCACCGAGCTTTCTGGGAAATGAAAAAGCTCAACTATAATCTCGACCAGGCAGATAAGAGGAAAAAATCCAGCTTTCTGAGTTTGAGGAACTTCGGAATGAAGCTTATGATCTTTCCAAGTCCTATAAAGCTAACATGAAAAAACTACATGATCTCCAGATCTTACGTAGAGATTTTTAAATTTGAGACAAAGTTTTACCATATAACTCTCGTTTGCATTTATTTCCTGGTAAACTACAGTCTCGTTGGTCGGGTCCCTTTGTTGTGTCTCCAGTAACTTCTTATGGTGTTATTACATGTGTTAACCATGTAGACAGTTCTGATTTTCAAGTCAATGGTCAACGTCTTAAGCATTTCCATGAATTAGGGTCCTCTGAAGTTGAAGAAACTCTCTTAGAGGACCCTACCTATTTAGACTGACCCTTGACTTGCTCTCTTGTTCTTTTTTTGTTGTCTCTTTTGATAGGTGTGGTTGGAAGTGTCGGGACCGTTAGTCCACAAACTCTTACTGGCTGAGTATAATTGATCCTGTGCACGTTTTTCTCTTGAGCGTCACCACCAAACAGACCTGTTTCCTGTTCTGTTTGGGGGTGGGAAAGTCAATTCTCATCTACATTTAAGTCTCGAGTATCTGACTTTAAAAGACTTTGTTGTATCTTAGACATCAGGATTTTGCGCATTCCACTCTAGCGTTTTATCTCTATTGTATCTTTGTTTTTGAGTAGCGCTTATCTAGGGAGTGAGTTTCCTGTTTGTCCTCCTGTCTTACTGAAGACGGTAAACTTAGCGCTCCTGGGAGGCAACCCTGTGTATCTTCTAAGCCCGATTGTGCTTTATTGCTTCTTTTTTGTTGCTGGGTTTAGTGACTTTTTTGCTGATCAACTACCTCTTTTTGCTAATTCCAGGAGTGGGGGGCTGCATAACGGGTTCGTGGCTGCCTATATATACCCCGTGGTATAATGGAAAAGTCACAAGTCAAATTTTATTCTTTGGTCAAACCAAGCCAACAGGGGTCTTCTTCCCCATCAGAACTCAACTCGAGTTGTTGTTAGTGCAAACCAAACTCGACTCGAGATTCGAGACAGATCCAGTTTCTTTCTCTTCATTTCTCCTCCAATTCTCAACCATTTTAGAAATTTTTTGTTGCTTTGTGTTACCCTCTTGATTCTCTTCATTTCCATATCTTTTTCTGTTGAAATCATGCCTCCTAGAAAGAGATCTAGAGTCGTTGTCCATGAACGCGATTATTCTCGTCTCTTCGATGATAGTCGCTTCGAACATGGTTTTGTGGAGAGGATTTATGCCAGAGGTTGGGATGCACTCCTGGGCGTGGATTACGAACCATTTGATGTTCAAGTGGTTCGTCGATTCTACGAGTCCATGGAGTCGACCGATGATGGTATTTTCGTAAATTGGGACAAAGACCATCAGTTTCCACTCTCGCAAGAGACCATTTCTACGGTCACGGGCCTTGATCTCGATGAAGCTCCCCTTCAGCAGGAGGCTCCACTGGTAGCACCTAAGATCGTTCAGGCTGTTCTAGTTGATGATGAGACGGCGCACGGGTATAACAACCACATCTATATCGGTTGGCTCCGAGTCAACCAAGGCTCTGTGGCTCAGTGGTTGACCACCAATTTCCTTGGAACGACCAGGACGAGCGAGCTTTCTCAGAGGGCATCCACATCCTGCGTCTTCTCCAAGAAGATCTCCACGGTTATTGTATGGTCTGGCGCCTGTTTCAGACCATCACCAGTGCCCGTACCACTTCTCCATCGGTTAGCTCCAAGTCAACCAAGGCTTGGTGGCTCATTGGTTGACCACCAATGTCCTTGGTTCGACCAGGACGAGCGAGCTATTCTCGGAGGGCATCCACATCCTGCGTCTTCTCAAGGAAGATCTTCACGGTTATTGTATGGTCTGGCGCCTATTTCAGACCATCACTAGTGCCCGTACCACTTCTGCACCCCTTTCTAGCCTGGTGATGAGTATTCTGGACTACTGGGAGGCGCCTCCTCCTACTAGCCTATCTTTGGAGTCAGTCGTCCGTCTTGAGGTCTCAAACCCCAGGTTGTCTGCCTGTCGCCAACAGTTATGGGACCACAGGAGGAGCCTCTAGTTCACTACGAGCCCGACAATCAGCGGGCATTCGAGCAGATTCACACTAATGAAGAGCGGTTCCAGCTTATTTGGAGGGGTATGGGAGAGATTTTGGACGCAGTTGAGAGAGTAATCAGCCAGTGTTGTTTTTATTCTCTTATATTTGTTTATTTCGTTTTTCGTCCTTTGCTCTATAAATTTCATTCCATGTACTTGATTATAAATATTTTATGAAATGGATGAAATTTTAATTTTCAAACGTGTTGTCCTTTTCTGGAATTTTCAGTCATTTATGGGTTTTATTGCAAAAATCTGGACTTGTGGAGTTATTTTTAAAATTTTCTGGTCCCAGGGACCTAGGTCCAAATACTTTTTAAGAAAATGGTTTAGGGTTTTGTTTTCTGGAAACCCTAGATGATATTGGCAGTATTTTGAGTCCTGATTGGATGTAAACTCTTTTATTTTGCCTTTAAATACCAAAACAAACAAAGGAGGTCGTCATTTTTTCAAAAATCATTTTATTTTTCTGGAAACTGCTCAATCTCGAGTCGAGTTCCAGATAGGCTTTCCTGATCTCGAGTTGAGTTTGAGTCTGCCAAAGGTTTTCTGCTTTGGTTTCTTTGCTGGTTTTGGGTGTTTTTTTCTTCTTTTTACAATGGCTGACGTCCAGAATGAGTTGTGGGTGCCAAGTGGTATAGATATTGTTCCTGAGATGGATTTTTCTGGTATTATGAATGGTCCTTATTGAGTCTTTTTTCTGGATGAAATTTTTAACAAGGGTTGGGAAGGTTTTCTTTATAATTCAATTGCTTATTACTCACCTTCTATAGTAAGAGACTTTTACCTCATGTTACCCTTCACGGATACTCTTCCCTTTGATGGTTTTCAGGCTTACATGCATGAATTTGTAGTCGTTTTTAATGCTATTGTCATCTCTTTTGTCTATGATAACCCTTTTGTCTTCAGTCCTATCATACCATATCATGATTATCGCATTGATAATGATCTTGATATCCTTGAAAATTACCTTGACCATTTTGGGCCTTGCACCTTTTCCCTGTACCCTACTGCCCACTTACCTGTTGCACCCACTATCTCTTTTCCTGCGAATGTTGCTACTGCTGCTTTATGGGTTATGAGGAATTTGTTGGGTTATGAGAAGTTGCAGTATGTCAATGAGACTACTATGCATGCGGTGTATGGTACAGCTGAAAAGTTTAATACACACTTGACATCTCTTCTATGATTCTAGATGGTATCCGTAATGTGTCATCATGGGTCGGGATAAGCTGTTGTACCCTACTGCTATCTGTAAGATTATCCTTCATAGCTATCATGAGTGGCGGGCCAAGTACATTGATTGGACCCGCCTATCATCTATGGATCCAACTCATCGGTACATTAGGAGAAGCCGCCAATTCACTTGGGTGGCTAATTCTGAGTATGAGTTTGTGGCGGATGGTGAAGGTGATTGGGGTTTAATGATGCGTGTGATCATCAAGTGGCGGATGGCCTCCCACAAAGTGTTGTTTGGGAACGAAGAGCTTAGGATAGGATTCCCTTTATGTTGAGTCCGTCTTTTATTTCAGCATATTTTATTTCAGTTGTGTCTTAGTGATAAGTCCTCAAAAATGTATATTTATCCCCCGAATAACACCTTGTTTGTATAGCACTTAGCTTATATTATTGTGTTATATCTATTGATTAGTGCTTTCTTGTCATTTATGTAGGTTTCATGAATCGAAATGCGAGTATTGTGTTAAAGCCCGCCAAAAGTCAAGAAAAGCCACCAAAAAGATGTTATTTGCACAATGGAAGGAGAATCGACATTTGCACGCACAGATCTGCTGAGGGCACCCCACCGTTGGTCCTGTTGACTTAACTTTATGTCAAACTGGGGCGGTCCAAATCTCACCCCAAACCGGGTCCTATTGAAGCCCACAAGTCAGAATTTCTATTTTAGGCCTTATTTAAAGTCCAATCTTAAAAATACTCTACAAGAAGATCCAAAAGTCTGATTTGGGCCCATGAGCTGTCCAATTGAAGGTCAGGTACAACTTAAGCCCAAGATAATTAGGTTTTGCTAAAAACCTAATCACTGTAGAAGACCAACAGCAGCAGCCACGAATTTGACTTTATATGAAAGTCTTTATATGCAAGTATTATGCTTTGTATTTTCTATATAAAAGAAGTAGTAGCTAGGGTTTAGGATAGTCAATGCTTGAGAGGCAAAAGTTCATCCTTCTTCTTTTCTATTGAACTCAATTTTTCTTATATATATCAATCAAATCAAATCACTTTTCTTTATGATGTTTTGTTATTTATTTATTTATTCCATGGTGTCATCATCAAGGATGAGTGGCTAAATTCCATTAGGGGTATGGTTGAAGCACTCTAGATGATTCAAAATACTATGTTTGTTCTTAATGTTCATTGTGATACAAAGTACTTAATGCTTATTTACTTCTATCTGCGGTATGAGGTAAGTATGATTATTTGCATGTTATTGTTATCCATACTGTTAAAATACTATTGTTAGAGTATAGGGAGACCTAGCTTTAGTGGTTGTATTTATATTAATTGAAGATATATGATGGAATAGCTGAGAGGTGACTATTGTATATCTGCAGTTTATATCTTTTATTGGAACCCTTTTGTAATTATATTGAATAGCTGAGAGGTGGCGGTTTGATTAATGATACATATTCAATAGCATGCATAAAAAAATCTCGTTATAATTGAGTAGAATAGCTAAGAGGTGACTACTTGATTATTATAGGTATTGATGATTAATTGGAATAGCTGAAAGGTGACTAATTAATTGTTGTAGATTGAACATGAAGGAATAACATGTTATGTTTGCATGATTTAGTTTGTGGATACCAACTCTTCCCCCTATGTCATCATAAGATCTTCTTTACATCTCTACCATCTTTTTAAGCTAGGTTATTTACAGTTTATTTATTATTGCCTGTAGGAAGTAGAATCATATCTTTCTCTTATTTGTGATTCACTTGGTTTTTCTTAATTATTGTTTTCTATTGTGTTTAAGCTAAGATCTTCACCTTTGAGGTGGGTATTACCCTTTCTTGTTACTTGTCTACTTTAATAATCAATATATACAGGCACAAGAAGGAACTTCATTATAAATCTATCTTTTGATTAGAAGGTGTTAATTTACCGAATATCACTTAGTATGAAATTCTTTATAATCTCTATGTATGTGGAGATAATTTTGTTTGGCAGGAATTTATAAAAGTGGTTTGAATTTTTAATACATTCATGGTAATATCTTTCTATCTCTCTTTCCTATGTTTATTATGAGCCTTGAGGACAAGGCAAATTTTTTGTTTGGGGGTGGGGAAGTATTACAACCTTTTTGCAAAAGATTTTAAAACTTCTTTTTCCATACTTGTGTAAAATTTCAAAATTTTTGAAAAATCTAAAAATTCTTTGTTACTATGACTTTTCCAAAAGTTAGGATAAGTACACAATCAATGATGAGTATAATGGTTGAATTCTATTTTTTTCAAGTTTAAGCACATTTATTGCTTCACCTAGTAGTTGAGTCTCATATTGCATTTGCATGAGCATAAACATAACATTCCCTTGCATTTATGACAGATAACATGTGCGCATGCAATTACACCTTGAGAATCTTGACGAATAAGTGTGGAGATTTATCCCAGTGAGTTTTTGAGACCCGTCCTTTTCTTGGAGATTTATTACATACGTCTGGAGTCAAAAGACTCAACCTCTCAGTTTTGTATGTTTTTAGTCTCATATTCATATTTTCAGTCAGCTTTGAGATGAAATCAAGTGGGTGTAATATAAATTTGGGTCTTGTATCTTATTGAAGATGTGATCACCATATCAGTACTTAGAAATTATACAAAGACACTTAGTTAAGCCATGTTTACCTTAGCATACCCTGTGATGTTTTATCCCTTAGGTTGACCATTCTAAGCCTTTCTTGTTACGTAGCTTTTTTTCCTTTAGCCCATCATCCTTACCCAACTCCGTTGTAGGGGCAATTACCCTTAGAATGTGTAGGTTTTTTTACCCACTGTTTTTTGAACATCAGGATGATTGTTTCTGTGGTTACAAAGAAGAAAAGAGAGATACAAATAAATCTACTAGTGAGATGAACAAAATGTTGAAAATCAAAAAGTTTGAATAATTCTAGAAAAAACCAGAATCTTCCAAAAAATCAAGAAAACCAAAAGAAAAGGAAGGTTCCAAAATTGGCTAGAGTTTCATTGAATTTTCGCAAAGAAGTTGAATAACATTTCTACTCAAAAGAAAAATTCCAAAAATTTCTCCAAGTGTTGTTATTACAAATCACAAGTATTGAAGGTCCGAATGTTCCAAAAATATTTCACAAAAGCATTATCCATTTCTAGCCCTGTCCTAAGCCCTATTACAACCCATTAATGTCTTTTGTAGATCTAAGCTGATATGGTACGATGTGGTGAGTAAGTGAGACTGTGCTAAGGTGAAAAACCCGACATCTCGAGTAAGGCTAACTGTTCCATTCTTTGAGGCTAAGTTCATTCCATTACACCAATCCGTTCTTATTGATATATGTGAGATGATTGTCCATCTCCTTTCCTCACATAGAGGTAAAATGATAAACACCATCTCTGAGTGATTTTTATTTCTGAGTGTATGTCTGTGAGGCAGAAGTCAAAACGACCTTTCCAATGCTGAATTTAGACTTGTGTTGTATGTGTACATGCATGTCTTGGATGCATTTGAAAACGTTATGCTTATTTTACATGCATTTGTAGTAAGCTATTTTATATGAACGGTTTTGCAATACTTATCCTTATCTTTGATATATTGTATGGATGACATCCATTTCTGAGGTAAATGGTAGAACATCATGTTCTTTGGATTAGTCATTATAGTAAGTTTGTGGGTATCTTCTCTGGAAAACCCTCAGGAGACTATAACTTATTGTAGTAAGTTTATCCCCCGAATAACACCTTGTTTGCATAGCACTTAACTTATATTATTATGTTATATCTATTGATTAGTGCTTTCTTGTCATTTGTGTAGGTTTTATGTGCCAAAATGTGGATATTGTGTTAACGTCCGCCAAAAGCCAAGAAAAACATTTAATAGGATGATATTTGCACAAAGAAGAAGAATTAATACTTGCACGCGCAGAGTTGCTGAGGGCACCCCATGGACTGGTCTCATGGACTTGACTTTATGTCCAAGATGGGTGGTCCAAATCCCAGCTCAATCCAAGTTATAATGAAGCCCACAAGTCAGAAGATCTATTGAAGCCTTTAATGAAGCCCAATCTTAAAAAGGCTCTATATAAAGATCCAGAAGTCTAATTTGGGCCCATGAGCTCTCTATCTGAAGGTCTTGGTCCAGGCTACAACTTAGGCCCAATATAATTAAGTTTTGATGAAGCCTTGATACTTCAATAAGGCCTACAGAAGTAGCCACAAATTTGACCTAACTTGGAGAGAAATGTACTTTGTGAGCAAGTAATAATCTTTGTATTCTCTATATAAAGAGAAGTAGTAGCTAGGGTTTAGGTTAGTCTTGAAATTGCATTCTCGACTCTTCTTCTTATTCTCAATAATAATCCATTCATTTTTTCTTTATGATGTTGTGTTATTTATTTATTTATTCCATGGTGTCATTATCAAGAATGAGTAGCTAAATTCCCTTTAGGGGGAATGGTTGAAGCACTCTAGATAATGCAAAAACACCATGTTATTCTTTATGTTCATTGTGATTCGAAATTCTTAAAGCATGTTTATTTCTATTTCGCGACATGAAGTAAGCATGATTATTTATATGTTATTGTTATCCATGTTTATAAAATACTAATGTTAAAGTATATGGAGACCTAGCTATAATGGTTGTATTAGATTGATTAGAGATATGTGATGGAATAGCTGAGAGGTGACTATCATATATCTAGAATCTATCTCTTTTATTGGACCCCTTTTGTAATCAAATTGAATAATTGAGAGGTGATGGTTTGATTATGAATTAATATGTTGAGTTAATTAAATTGAATAGCTGAGATGTGACGGTTTAATCATTGAAGCATATTCAATAGCATATATAAGAGAATCCCGTTTAATTGAGTGGAATAGCTGAGATGTGACTACTTGGTTATTAAAGGCATTAATGATTAATTGGAATAGCTGAGAGGTGACTAATTGATTGTTATAGATTGAACATGAATGAATGGCATGTATGTTTGCATTGTTTAGTTTGTGGATACCAACTCTTCCCCCTATTCATCATAAGAAGATCTTCACTACATCTCTATCCATCTTCTCAATTTAGGTTAAATATTATCTTATTTATTTATTGCCTGTAGGAAGTAGAATCAATCTCAATCTTATTAGTTGGTTCATCTAGTGTTCTTTAATTATTGTTTTCTATTGTGTTGAGCTAAGAATTCCCCTTTCGAGGTGAGTACGACCCTTGCTTGTCACTTGTATACATTGATAATCAATATTTACAGGCACATGAAGGAAAATCAATACAAATCTATCTTTTGATTAGTTGGATACTCAAAAGTCCTAGCTATTACTGCACTGGATCATTTACACTCAACCAGTAAGAGTTTGTGGACTAACCGACACTTTCAACCACACATTTTTAAAGAGACAAAATGAAAATAGCAAAAAGAGGGTCCAGATACCAGGAGGTTAAGGGTCTGTCTTAATAGACATGATCCTCTAAGAGAGTTTCTTCTACTTCAGGGGACCTTAACTCGTGGAATTGCTTGAGGCGTTGACCATTGACTCGAAACTCAAAACCGTCTGTAGGATTAACATACGTAATAGGATGATAAGGAGTTACTGCAGACACAATAAAGAGACCCGACCAACGAGACTGTAGTTTACGAGGAAACAAATGCCAATGAGAGTTATAAAGTAAAACTTAGTCACCAATTTGAAAATCTCTTCGTATGATCTGGCGATCATATAGTATTTTCATGTTAGCTTTATAGGACTTATAAAGATAATAAGCTTCATTCCAAAGTTCCTCATCAAGCTCAGAAAGTTAGAGTTTTCTCCTCTTACCCGCTTGATCGAGATCATAGTTGAGCTTTTTCATCGCCCAGAAGGCTTTGTGCTCAAGCTCGACAGGTAGGTGACAAGGTTTTCCAAATACAAGGCGAAAATGAGACAAACTTATGAGAGTTTTAAAAGCAGTATGATAAGTCCATAGTGCATCAAACACTCGAAGAGACCAATCAACCTTATAAGGGTCAATTGTTTTTTGCAAAATATTTTTAATCTCTTTACTGAAAATTTGTAAAGATTTTTTGTTACCTTCTATCAAAAGATTAGATTTGTATGTTTATTTTCTTTCTTGTGCTTGAAAATATTGATTGTCAATGTAGAACAAGTAACAAGCAAGGGTCGTACCCACGAAGGGGGAATTCTTAGCTCAACCACAATAGAAAACAATAAGTTAAGAATACCACATGAACCAATTAACAAGATTGAGATTGATTCTACTTTCTATAGGCAATTAAATATTTAAACTAATAATAGAAGATGGAAAGAAGATCTTATGATGAATATGGGGAAGAGTTGATATCCACAAACTAAATAATGCAAACATACATGCCATTCATTCATTTTCAATCTATAGCAATTAATTAATCACCTATCAGCTATTATCAGCTATTCTAATTAATCACAAATCCTTTTAATAATCAAGTAGTCACCTCTCAGCTATTCCATTCAATTGAAATGGGATTCTTTTATATGTGCTATTGAATATACTTTATTAATTAAACCGTCACCTATTAGCTATTCAATTCAATTAATTCAACATATTAATTCATAAACAAATCGTCACCTCTCAGTTATTCAATTTGATTACCAAAGGGGTCCAATAAAAGAGATTAATTCTAGATATATGATAGTCACCTCTCAGCTATTCATCACATATCTCTAATTAATCTAATATAACCATTATAGCTAGGTCTCCATATACTCTAATAATAGTATTTAATCAACATGGATAACAATAACACATAACTAATCATACTTACTTCATGTCGCGAATAGAAATAAACAAACATTAAGAAATTGAATCACAATGAATATAAAAGAATAAATATGGTGTTTTTGCATTATCTAGAGTGCTTCAACCATTCCCCCTAAAGGGAACTTAGCTACTCATCCTTGATAATGACACCATGGAATAAGTACATAAAGAACACAACATCATAAAAGAAAAGAGAATGAATTATTATTAATAATTGGGAATAAGATAATTGAGTTCAATACAAGAGAATGAACTTTGAGTCAAGAATACAAGTTCAAGATTAATAAACCCTAGCTACTACATCTCTTTATATAGAGAATACAAAGCACATTACTTGCTCACAAAGTATACTTTCTCTCCAAGTTAGGTCAAACATTGTGGTGGCTTCTGTAGACCTTCTAGAAGTAGCAAGAACATATGAAAATCTAATTATCATGGGTCTAAGTTGTAGCCTGGACCAAGACCTTCAGATAGACAGCTCATTGGCCTAAATCAGAGTTCTGGATCATCTTATAAAGTCTTTTTAAGATTGGATTTCAAGTAACGACTTCAATGGATCTTTTGACTTGTGGGCTTCATTATAACTTGGATTGAGCTGGGATTTGGACCACCCATCTTGGACATAGAGTCAAGTCCACAGGACCAGTCCACGGGGTGCCCTCAACAACTCTGCGGGTATAAATACCAATTTCTCTTCTTTGTGCAAATAACACTCTTTTAATAGTTTTTCTTGGCTTTTGGCGGACTTTAACACAATATTCACATTTTAGCTCATGAAACCTACACAAATGATAAGAAAGCACTAATCAATAGATATAACATAATAATATAAGCTAAGTGTTATGCAAACAAGGTGTTATTCGGGGGATAAATATACACTTTTGAGGACTTATCAGAAATATCAGCTTGGCAGTTGGTTTGTGGCTGATAAGCAACAACCACTTTGTGAGTTACTCCGTATTTTTTTGACAAGTTCTTGAAAAGCCTTATTGCAAAAATGGCTTCCCCCATAACTAATAATTGCACGGGGAGTACCAAATCGGGCAAAACTGTACTCTTTGAAAAAATTTACTATAGTTTCTTGGTCGTTGTGCCTTGTGGGAATGGCCTCGATCCATTTTGAAACATAGTCTATTGTGACAAAAATGTACAAAAAACCGTGACAACTAGGAAAAAGACCCATGAAATCAATACCCCATACATCAAAGACTTCTACAAGATGAATTGGTTGTAAGGCATCATCTGTCGCCTAGTGATTTTCCCTAGCTGATGACAACGAGTGCAGACTGTACAATGAATATGAGCGTCGTTAAAGAGAGTTGGCCAATAAAAACCACATTGCAATACTTTAGTAGCTGTTTTGTTTTGGCACTAAAGTATCCAGCACAAGCATGCTCATGACATAACTTAAGGACCTCTTGTTGCTCCCAGTCGGGGATACAACGATGAATGGCTTGGTCAGGACAGTATTTAAAAAGATACAGGTCATCCCAAAAATAATACTTAGCATTAACATAAAATTTGGATCGGTCTTTCTTGGTCCAATGATTATGAATCTTATTGTTAGACAAATAGTTAACTATATCTGCAAACCATGGAGCATTCGATATAGCAAAAAGAAACTCATCTGAAAAGTTCTCAGAAATGACACTAGAATCCTCAGGAAGGTCGAGTCTTGACAAATGGTCAGCCAGTACATTTTTGGTCCCTTTTTTATCTTTAATTTCAATGTCAAATTCTTGAAGCAACATGATCCAACGGATAAGGCGCTGTTTGGTTTCCTTTTTGGAAATGAGGAACCTAAGGGCAACATATATGGTCTGTGAAGATAACAGTATGGGAACCTACAAGGTAGAAGCGGAACTTATCAAGAGCATATACTATGGCTAGCAACTCTTTCTTAGTTGTAGTGTAATTACGTTGATCATCATTAAGAGTTTTGCTAGCATAATATATTACATGAGGTTTACCATCTAGACGTTGAATTAAGACGGCTCCTACAACATAATCTGACGCATTGCACATCAGCTTCAAGGGTTTACTACAATCTGGTGGCCTATGAGGAGTGCGGTCGTGAGGGCGGTTTTAAGATTTTTAAAGGCAGTTTTGCATTCTTTGGTAAAATCAAAAGGTGCATCCTTAAGCAATAAATTAGTCAAGGCACGAGCTTTCTTGAAAAGTCTTGGATACAATGTCGATAGATTCCTAAATGGTGAAAGGCTCAAATATCCCTAATAGACTTAGAAATAGGCAAGGATGAAACCTGATTTACTTTACTTTTATCAACCTGGATACCCTTAGGAGAGACGACATAACCCAAAACTATTCCTTTTCTAACCATGAAATGGCAATTTTCCCAATTAAGCACCAAATTCTTTTTCATGCAACGCTGAAAAACTAAAGAAATATGACTAAGACACTCATCAAAAGACGAACCATATATAAACACCTGCATAAATCGTTCAACCATGTCGCTAAAGATGTGTAACATGCACCTCTAGAAGGTTGAAGGCGCATTACACAGACCGAAAGGCATACGAGCGTAGGAGAAAGTGCCAAAGGGACATGTAAACGTGGTTTTCTCTTGGTCCTCAGGGGCGATAGGAATCTGGTTGTAACCGGAATAACCATCTAAGAAACAATTGAAAGATTGACCGGCCAAGCGTTCCAACATCTGATCTATGAAAGGAACAGGAAAGTAGTCCTTCCGGGTGATTGTATTAAGCTTTCTATAGTTAATACAAATATGCCACTTAGTGGGAACCCTAGTGGGGACTTGTTCGTTCTGATCATTGGTAACTACAGTCATATCGACCTTCTTAGGAACCACATGAATAGGACTCACCCAGGGGCTATTGATAAATCTTAAAAAGTGTATATTTATCCCCTGAATATCACCTTGTTTGCATAACACTAAGCTAACATTATTGTATAATATCTATTGATTAGTGTTTTCTTGTCATTTGTGTAGGTTTCATGAGCCAAAAGTTGAATATTGTGTTAAAGCCCGCCAAAAGCCAAGGAAAACCATTAAAATAGTGTTATTTGCACAAAGGAGAGAAATTGTTATTTGCACCCGTATATTGCTGAAGGCACTCCTTGGACTGGTCCAGTGGACTTGACTTTATGTCCAAGATGGGTGGTCCACTAAAGAGTTGGCTGTGCCCTGGACACTTAGAGCCTGGTGGAGGCAGATTTGGCTTCTCTCTGAAAGCCTGAACATACATATCCACCATACTTACAGAGAAGGGAACCAAGCTGCTGATTACCTGTCAAAGTTGGGTCTCAAATACCAAGCTGATGGTGCAGCCAACATACATGCAGATAAAGAACTACGGAATATCATCACAGGTGATAATCTTAATATCCCATATCTGAGATTAAACAAAACTAACTTACACTGCAGGTTCAACACCTATCCATGGTCAAGCAGTTACAACAGCAATTAAAAAAGATTCAACACCAGTTCTTGGGCACACAGGCCTCTACAAATTAAACCTAGACACTGGGTCCTGGATAAGAACCTGACACAACAATGGCAGAAGAAGCCCATCCTCCAAGCATCCTCTCCACATCAGGGTCCAACAACATTGGGTCAAGCTTTAAGCAACTCCCAGCAGCAGCTCCATCTGCTCCGCTACCCAACCTAGCAACAAACACAATGTAGAATCAGGGAGGTTATTCACCTTCCTAGTCATCCATCTCCATTTTGTTTAACTCCCATGTTTAAGTATTTGCTTTCCCCAGGTGGCTAGATGCAAAGGAAAGTACATACCTCATCAAGGGAGTCTGCACTGGTAGTTCCAAGTGGCCCCCCTAGCACCAAAAGTACCTCCAACCTCATACACTGGAAAGTACGCTGGAAAGGCACAGGGAGCGCCAGGTACTTGTCTCACTTGGCAGGGAACGTCGGAGATTTTGAGACTGTACTGAGCGTACTGCAGAGCCGAGGACGGCTCTATTTCTAAGGTGGTGAGATTGTAACACCCATGAGTTGGTGTTAGTCCCACATTGCCAAGGAAGTGGTTGTATTGGTAGTATGTAGAGCTTAACCATACTCTAACTAATGTCAAGGCCTTTTGGGGTAAACCGCATCGGTGGGCCCTGATCCAAAACCCTCTACTGCTGGATATCCGCAGTGACTAAAGAGGGACAATATTGACATTAGCGAGCGGTATGGTTCTCGACGCACTAGGATGAGCGAGGACGAAATCCCGGGGCGTTACAAAGAGAATTAGGGTTCCACGTGGTCTTTCTACTTCTAGAATCCTTACAGCAGCCACTACGAATAGTAACCCAACTTGGAGAGCAAGTATACTTTGTGTGCAAGCAAAGTAATTTCTTAATTCATTAGGACTCATGGTTTGTATTGTCTATGTAAAGAGAAGTAGTAGCTTGGGTTTAATAGTTCATTCTTTTGTATTGAACTCAATTCTTCTTATTCTCAATCAATAATAATAGTCAATTCTCTTTTCCATTATAATGTTGTGTTCTTTATTTATTTATTCCGTGATGTTATTATCAAGGATGAGTAGCTAAGTTCCCTTTAGGGAGAATGGTTGAAGCACTCTAGATAATGCAAAAAACACCATGTTTATTCTATTATATTCATAATGATTCAATTTCTTAATGCTTGTTTATTTCAATTCTAGATAGAAGTAAACATGATTATTTATGTATTTGTTGCATCCATGTTCCTCAATACTATTATTAGAGTATAGAGAGACCTAGCTATAATGGTAGTGTTAGACTAATTGGTGATATATAAAGGAATAGATGAGAAGTGACATTTACATATATACAATTAATCTCTTTTATTGGAACCCTTTTGTAATCAAGTTGAATAGCTGAGAGGTGACAGTTTAATTAACAAGGTATATTCAATGAATACATATAAAAAATCTTGTTTTAATTGAACAGAAGAGCCGAGAGGTGACTATTCGATTATTACAGGCATTAGTTATTATTTGGAATAGCTGAGAGGTGACTAAGGGGCTCTTTATTTTTTTGGGGTCCCTCTTATAAGAGGTTGCCTCTTTTAAGAGGTATGTCTTGTAAGAGGTTGCCTCTTATAAGAGGTACATGAAAATCGTTTGTTTTTGCCTCTTGCAAGAGCCTATAAGAGGCAAACTTTACAATTTTATCCTTTTTTTCTATTAATAAATTTTTATTATTCTATTCTAATTAATGTGAAATTAATTAAATTAAAACTACAAGTTATGAATTGAATGTATTATAACAAGATCTTATATAATGGTAAGAAGGAAAAATGAGAAAATACGGGTATAGATTACAATAAACCATTTTATAAGATTTTAAATTGAAGAAAAAAAATTAAAAAAAAAAAATTATTTTTGTTAGCTTAAGAAGAAGAAAGTTTCATAAATGTAAGAGGATAGAAAAATATGTGAAAGAGAGAGAAAGAGAAGAATGGTGTAAGGAATTTTATGTTTAAGGACTAGGGATAAGAAAAAGTTATAAAGATCATGGGTAGGATAGGTATTTTGAAAGTGTCTACCTCTTATAAGAGGCTAATAGCAAGGTCATTGCCACTACCAAACATCAGCCTCTTATAAGAGGCAAACCTCTAGTAACCTCTTATAAGAGGTGAAAAACAAACACCTCATTTTAGTGGTCCACCTCTCAATAGAGGCTCTAGTAAATTCAACCTCTTATAAGAGGTAAAAACAAACACCACCTAAGTAATTTCTATAGATTGAATATGATTGAATGCCATGTATGTTTTGCGTTGTTTAGTTTGTGGATATCAATCCTTCCCCGCAATCATCATAAGATCATCTTTCCATCTCTTTTCATCTTCTAATATATTAGTTTAAGTAGTAATAGTATTTATTTTATTGCCCGTAGGAAGTAGAATCAATCCCATCTTATTAGTTGATTCATTTGGTGTTCTTTAATTATTGTTTTCTATTATGTTTGAGCTTACAATTCCCCCTTCGAGATGGGTACGACCCTTACTTGTTACTTATTTTACATTGACAACCAATTATTACAGACACAAGAAGAAAAATATCATTACAAATCTATCTTTTGATTAATAGATACACAAATGTCTTCTATCAAAATGGCGTCGTTGCCGCTTTAAGGAACGGAGTTCATTCCTACACAAACGAGAATAGTAGTTTCGGGACGTCATCCCACTACTATCTCTCCCACCCTTCTATTTTTATTTATTTTAATATATTTTTAAGTCTCTTGTTAATTAGTCCACTTACTCATCTCACAGCGAAGAGAGATCGAAAAATGCTCAAAGAACGAAGTCAAATATATCAATTTGAAAAGAGTTGCGCAAAACAAGAAAATTGCTGAAAAGTTACTGGTGTCTACTGTACTCGATCTCAATCTGAGTTTCACTCAGTAAAGTTGGATCCCGAGTCGAGTTCTATTGGATATCGACTCGAGTTCCTTGCAGGCCCAGCCCATCTCGAGTTGAGTTTGGACCTGATTCCTTAGACCTATTTGTGGGGGCCACAAAAGCTGTTTCTGAGTATATTTTAATGTTGTTTTCTGTTGTTTGAGTGATTGTGAGGCTAAACTCAGTAGTTTAATTTTTTCAGCATTTTTAGAGACTTGTAAGATAATTAAATTTTCCACACACGAAGGGATCGCGGTTGTAATATTTTTAAAGTAGGTGTTGTTAGGATTTATTTATTTCATTGTTCGCGGCGGATAGTAGAGCAAGGTTGTGGAGCTAGGCTTGACTCTACTAAGGAACGACTCCTATGGACGATTGAAACCCAAGGAGCGGTTTCCCCTTAGTCGATTACAACTCGTCTTCTATCTACTTTTGTGCGTTTGTTTGGACTTTATTTTTCTAGCACAAAGTGGGAGGTAAGCATACTCCTAACCCTCCTCGAATCCCCTGCAAGAGGAGTTTCGTTAATGATTAGCATGACGTGGGTGTTGCTTGCTTTTAATTCAGTTTTTACTTTTTTAACTGGGATTGATGGCGAACCTGGCCTATGGAAAGTGAAACATTAATTTTAATTGATTGCAATATCCTAAGCTTAAAATTTAATCAACTAAAGCCATGCTATCACGATGTTCATTTGAGGCTTTGAACAGATATTTCAACTAGTACTATGTAAAACCTCTGGGTGATGATACCAGAGGTCTGGGGTTCGAATCCCACCAGCATTACCGAGTTACTGATCTCATTAAAAACAGGCTTACCAAACCATTTTTTTGCGAATGAGCCGGTGGCTCAATCGTAGCACCCCTCTCACAAAGTGGAGAGGTCGTGGGTTCGAAACATGTTAACAGCAGATTGTTGTTATAAGTTTCCACACGTAATTTAAAAGGGGTAGGGGTCCCCACAACCTCGCTTGCCAACCAAAAAAAAAAAAAAATCATTCTTTGATGGGAGCACAAGCTATTAATTGGGCCTGGAGCCCCTACAGATTACATCCGTAGAATCACTCTGGTTACATAATTAAGGAACGTCGCTTATGCATGAAAAACCTCCCACACTGGTTATTCGCTACTTGACTCACAAAATATAAGGAGAATTTACAACGAAACCTTGCAAAGAACTCATTGACTTGGGTGGACACAAAATCGAGTCAGTTTTGAGCCCCTTGCTAGATGTTTTTTGATGGCTAGGACTTGTATGGCATATGTAATGTGCATCATGCATGCATCTTAGGTCTACTAAAATCTGCATGTCTGATCCCCTTCAAGTCTACACAAGGTGCACAATCATGGAACATACTTTTTTGAGGAAAAGTTCAACGACTCAACTTCACGTACTGAAATAAATCTTGCCCCTCTGGCTCATGAGGCTACTCTTCCGGATTACTTTTCACCCTTGGCCATTGGGCCACCTACCTGCGTAGTCTTACCCGAGACAACAACAGATAGCTATGACATTCGCCCTCAAATTGTAGGCATGTTGTCTAAGTTCCATGGACTTCCATGGGAAGATCCATATCAACACCTGAACAAGTTTCTGACCGTGCTAAACACTTTTAAGGAGAGGCATTTGTCTGATGAAGAAATGAGGCTGAGGTTGTTCCCCTTTTGTCTTGAAGATCGTGCATCTCACTGGTTACACAACCTTTCTTCCAATTCCATTTAAGCCTGGGATCAACTAAGCAAAACGTTTTTGAACAAATATTTTCCTATCACCAAAATTAACCAATGAGTTTGTTGATGTCATCAGAAATTTCCGACAAAAGGATGATGTGGTTTTCTTTAATACATGGGAGAGGTTTCAAGACCTGTTTATTTGGTGTCCACACCACAAAGTTGATGATATAGAAAAAGTCAAGATAATGTATAGAGGTCAACTATGGAACTAGGAACCTTGTAGAATTCTTTGATCTATCAACCGCCAAGGCTATGGAATTCTTTGAAAAACTAGTTGACAATACCCAACAGTGGGATTCACTAGAATCATCCCCAAGAAACACTACCATGAACGCATATGATAAACCTAGAATGTACGAGGTCAAGCCCCGACCCCGAGCTTAAAACATTGCTCCAAGGTTTAGTAAAAACGGTAGAAGTACTTGAGGTATCCTGAAACCCAACATCACCGATCATGAGTCTCTCCACTCCCCTCCCAATGTGATGTCTGTCACGACCCATCCCATATTGCCGAAGTCTGCCCTCTCTTATACACTTCACCTGAAACTAAGGAAGCTCGTGCGTTCAACTACGTCGGGCAAACAAACTTCACCAAGGGTAATGCTATGTACCCATACATGGACCGTTCAAATCTATCTTACACGAACAATAACGCTTACATGGTTCCACCAGGATTTCACCAGTCCTATGGGCAACGTAGCAATGCGCCTTATGTTGGAAACACTGACAATAAAGTTATGTGACGGTCTCCACTTATACGAGTACTGCTCATCGAATGAGTAATCCTAGGGACTCAGTTCCAACCAATCAACCTGCCCCTCAAAAGTCCTCAATGTTGTTCTTGCCTGTTTCATGCAACAAACGCAAGTGTCCATAGAAATGAACGTTCAAGCTAACAATTTGTTTGTATAGCACTTAGCTTACAGTATTATGTAATATCTATTGATTAGTGCTTTCTGATCATTTGTGTAGGTTTCATGAGCCAAAAGATGAATATTGTGTTAAAACCCGCCAAAAGCCATGAAAAACCATTAAAAGAGTGTTATTTGCACAAAGGAGAGCAATTACTATTTACACCCCCACATTGCTAAGGGCACCCCGTGGACTGGTCCAGTGGACTTGACCTTATGTCCAATATGGGTGGTCCAAATCTCTACTCAATCCAAGTTGTAATGAAACCCACAGGTCAAAAGATCCATTGAAGCCCATTACTTGAAGTCCAATCTTAAAAAGGCTCTATATGATGATCGAGAACTCCGATTTGGGCCCGTAAGCTGTCTATCTGAAGGTATTGATCCAAGATACAACTTACGCCCAAGAGAACTAGGGTTCCACGTGGTCTTGCTGCTTGTAGAATCCCTATAGTAACCGCCACGAATTTTAACCTAACTTGGAGAGCAAGTATACTTTGTGTGCAAGCAAAGTAATTTCTTATTCATTAGGACTCATCCTTTGTATTCTCTATATAAATAGAATTAATAGCTTGGGTTTAATAGTTCATTCTCTTGTATTGAACTCAATTATTCTTATTCTCAATAAATAATAATAGTCAGTTCCCTTTTCCATTATGATGTGTTTTCTTTATTTACTTATTCCATGATGTCATTATCAAGGATGAGTAGTTAAGTTTCCTTTAGGGGGAATGGTTGAAGCACTCTAGATAATGCAAAAAACACCATGTTTATTCTTTTATATTCATTGTGATTAAATTTCTTAATGCTTGTTTATTTCAATTCTAGATGGAAGTAAACATGATTAGTTATGTATTTGTTGCATCCATGTTCTTCAATACTATTGTTAGAGTATAGGGAGACCTAGCTATAATGGTAGTGTTAGATTAATTGGAGATATGTGAAGGAATAGGTGAGAGGTGACTTTTACATATCTAAACTTAATCTCTTTTATTGAAACCCTTTTGTAATCAAGTTGAATAGCTGAGAGGTGACAATTTGTTTATGAATATATATAGCAAGTTAATTGAATTGAATAACTGAGAGTTGACGGTTTAATTAATAAGGTATATTCAATTAATAAATATAAGAATCTCGTTTTAATCGAATGGAATAGCTGAGAGGTGACTATTCGATTATTAGAGGCATTAATGATTATTTGGAATAAGTGAGAGGCGACTAAGTAATCGCTATAGATTGAATATAATTAAATGACATGTATGTTTTGCTTTGTTTAGTTTGTGGATATCAATCCTTCCCCTTAATCATCATAAGACCTTTTTTTCTTCTCTTTCCATCTTTTAATATATTAGTTTATAGTAGTACTTATTTTATTGCCTGTAGGAAGTAGAATCAATCCCATCTTATTAGTTGATTCATTTGGTGTTCTTTAATATTATTTTCTTTTGTGTTTGAGCTAAGAATTCCACCTCCGAGGTGGGTATGACCCTTACTTGTTACTTAGTTTACATTGACAACCAATTATTACAAGCACAAGAAGGAAAATATCATTACAAATCTATCTTTTGATTAGTAGATACGCAAATGTCTACTATCAGCTATCAGGAATGGGGTAAATCACACCTGCATCTAAGAGTTTAAGATGCTTGAACAACTTCTTTCATGTTAGGATTAAGACGTCGCTTAGATTCGCGAGAAGGTTTAGCATTGTCCTCAAGATGGATACGGTGATAATAAACAGAATGGCTTATTCCTTTGATGTCGTGGATAGACCAGGCAATAGCAAAACGTTACTCCTGAATAACTTTTAAAACCTGACTTTCCTGTTCGATAGAAAGAGATGAAAAAATGATCACAGGATGACTACCGTCCGAATCTAAGTGGGCATATTTCAGCTCGGAAGGAAGAGGATTCAAAATAACATGAGGTAAAGTGATAATCTCGACTTGGGACTGAGAATCTAAGCAATAAACTGAATCAAGGGTCTCAGGGTCTTTGGGGTCAAAGATAGGCCCGGAATCAAGAAGAGCAATGGTTTGAGCGACAGATTCATTGACGTCAAGTAAAAATTATGCATGGGAAGGCAATGAACAACTAGATCTTCAGGGTAACAACTATGCACCATCTCATAGGGTAGAACATCCAGATTGCACACATCTTCAGATAAAGAAAAAACAGAGGTTTTTTGCCAAGATTAAAAATATTAACTTTAAGAGTCATACTTCCAAAAATGAAAACGATCGAACCATTACGACAGTTGAAGAGAGCATTAGAGGTGGCCAAAATTGGACGACCTAGGATAATGGGAATCGAGTCATCGGCAGTAGGTTCAGGGTCCAGCACCACAAAATCAACGGGGTGGTAAAAGTCAGACATTTTGACTAAAAGATCCTCAACTATACCTCTAGGTACTTTCAACGAACTGTCGAAGGAATAAGGCAAAAGATTGACACTCACTCCTAGGTCTAACAAAACTTTACCCATGAACTTTTCACAAAGCTTGCAGGGTATGGTTGGTTTTCTAGGGTCCTTGTATTTCAACACTTCATTGTGTTGGACATGTACAAAAAATTCTTCCTCAAAAAATGCGCTATTGAACACATTCGTTTTCCTCTTTGCGGTGCACAAGTCTTTCAAGACCTTAGCGTAGGAATGTATCTGTTTGATAGCGGTGTGGAACGGTATGTTTATGTTTATATGTTTGAACACGTCAACTACCTCCTCAACTTGTACTTCCTTCATAGACCTTGTGAGTCTATGTGGGTAAGGCACGAGTGGGTTGTAAGGCAATGGAGGTTCCACAATCTAACGAGTATATTTCTTTTGCTTAGAGGTGTTAACCTCAATAGCATGACTCTTAGGGGGTGCAACATGTGTCATCGTAACCGGAGTCACAATGTTAAGACTCAATATGTAGTTAATCTGATTGTCAACCTATTTTCCAAACCTAAGTGTTTGGATCATTTTAACTTCTGCAAGCGGTTGAGATGTAGACGGAGTTTCCGTCACCAAGGCAACTTCCTTGACCATGGGATTCGGGATAGCTTGTTCCATAAATCTGCCCTTCTCGTCAAGCTTTTGTTCTATCCGTTGTATAGCTTGAGCGTGTAAGCGTTATTGTTCGTGTAAGATAGATTTGTACAGTCAAAACACTTTTTTATAGACCTTTGGACGATCCTATCCAAATGTTGCACCCTGGACCTGCAGCGTCGTCGCTTCGCGACGACCAAGTCCTAGGGTGGCAAAATGTCTATCCTCAAGACACCAATATCGAGGATCACTAAGCTCCTAATAGGATACACCTGTATCAATAACTTTGTAATGTATGTTGATTAATTGATCCTACCGTTGGACAATTAATGAGCTAGTCGTTGTCCCAATCACCTACATAAACGAACTTTATAGGCTCGATTCTGGGACCTGGTCATTCTCAGATACGTAGGCAACTATCACATGTGATATCTCAGCCACTTCACTCCCTCAAATCTCTTCCCACATATATCTCCGATCACCTTCAACTTTACTCCGATGACCTCACAATTTTCTGCATTTACTGATCAGACCTCAAAAGTGTATATTTATCCTCCGAATAACACCTTGTTTGTCTATCACTTAGCTTATATTATTGTATTATATCTATTGATTAGTGCATTTCTGTCTTTATGTATGTTTTCGGAGCCAAAATGCGAATATTGAGTAAAAGCCCACAAAAAGACCAGAAAAACAAGCAAAGAGGTGTTATTTGCACAATGGAAGAAAATTGGAAATTTGCACCCGCAGAATCTACTAAGTGCACCCCGTGGTCAACTCTGGTCAAATAAGTTGAGTTGACTTTTTCGTTAACTTTGACTTTGGTTGACTTTTGGTCAAGGGTTAATTTTTTGGTCAACTGTTGACTTCTGGTCAACTGCTGCTGACTTAGGTTGACTTTCGGTCAACTGCTGACTTCTGAAGACTTTGGGTCAAATCTGTTGACTCATATGGACCGGACTTCCTATTTTGGATCTTAATCTTATAAAGGCTCTACAAGGAGAACTAGAAGTCCGATTGGGGTCCATGACATATCAAACTGAAGGTGTTGGCCCAAACTACAATTCTAGCCCAAGAGGATTAGGTTTTACTGATTGCCTAATCCCTCTAGGAGGCTAACAGCAGCAGCCACGAATTTCACTAAGTTAGAAAGTCTTTGCATGCAAGTATTCCATTATGTAATGTCTATATAAGAGAAGTTGTAACTAGGGTTTACTAGACTTTGGTTGATCATCAACTTGATGACCAACTTTTGTACTCAATTCAATATCAATATCAATCCATGATTTCAATTATGATGTTCTTTGATTTAATTATTTGTTCCATTGGTATGAGTAGCTAAATCATCATGGGGGGAAGGTGGAAGCTTTCTAGATGATGTATGATTATTATGTTGTTTCTTCTTATTCATTGTGATTCGAGGTACTTAATGCTTATTTACTTCTAGCTGCAGTATGAGGTAAGTATGATTGTTTGTGTGCTATTGTTATCCATGGTGTTAAATATTATTGTTAGAATTTAGGAAGACCTAGTTTTGATAATAGTATTATATTTATTATAGATATGTAGTGAAATAGCTGAGAGGTGATTACTGCATGTTTGTAATATTTATCTTTTATTGGAACCCTTTCATGATTAAATTCAATAGCTGAGAGGTGAGGATTTAATCATGAATAATATGTGGAGTTAATTAGATTCAATAGCTGAGAGGTGAGGATTTGATTAATGAAGTATATTCAATAGTATACATAATAGAATCCCGTTTTAATTCAATCCAATAGCTGAGCGGTGAGGATTGATTATTATAGGTATTAATAATTAATAGGAATAACTGAGAGGTGACTTATTGATTATTATAGATTGAATATGAAGAACAACATGATATGATTGCATAACCTAGTTTGTGGAAACCTACTACTCCCCCTATATCATCATATAATTCTCTTTTCCATATCTTCCATATTCTTAAGTTAGGATTTATTTATTGTTTATTGCCTGTAAGAAGTAGAATCAATTCTCCAACTTTTATTATTGATTCATTGATGTTTCTTAACCATTGTTCTTAATTGTATTTGAGCTAAGATCTCCCCCTCTGAGGTGTGTACGACCCTTGCTTGTTACTTGCCTACTTTGATCTCATTCTATACATGCACAAGAAGGAAAAATCTACACATATAATCTTTTGATTTACAATAAACAAATACTGTAACATCAAAATGACGTTGTTGCCACTCTATGGAACAGAGCTCATTCAAGCACAAAGAAGAATAGTTGTTTTGGGACATCATCCCTCTTCTATCCCTCCCACCCTTCAATTTTTTATTTTTTTTAATTATTCTTTTTAGGTATTTTGTTACTTGGTCCTCTTGTTGATCTTGCAGTGAAAACAGATCTGAAAAAGCTCGAAAAACGGAGTAGATATCAAAGTTTGAAGATAGGCGCGCATTTAGAAATTTTTCTGAAAGTTACTGTTCTGAAGTGGGCTCGACCTCGAGTCGAGATCACTTCCTTCATTAACAATCTCGAGTCGAGTTTTCGGCAGGAATTCGGCCCGGTTTTGCGTGAATTGTCCAGGACGATCCAGAACTCCTTTTCGACTGAAATTTTTACTGTTGAAAGATTTCGGGGCGATTTACTTGCTCTACATATTTCGGAATATTTAGAGCAGCGGAAGTTATTTAATTTCTCGTCCCAAGACGAGAAAATTTGCAAGAATCACTGAACAGGCAAATCCAGGCAGAGATTTTGCCAGTTTTGTGTGATTTTTCTAGGACGCTCCAGAAGTCCAAATTCGCTGAAATGTTTACTGTTGAGAGATCGTGAGGTTAACTAACTAGTCTATTTTTTTAAGTATTTTTAAGGACTTTTAAGTTAATTAAATTATTCGATCCACGAAGAGGTCGTGGTTGTAATATTGTTAAAGTAGGTGTGCCTAGTATCTTTATTATTGTGTGTTCGAAGCGGGTAGTAGAGCAAGGTTGTGGAGCTAGCCTTGGGTCTACTAAGGAACAACTCCTAAGGACGATTGAAACCCAAGGAGCGGTTTCCCCTTAGTCGACTTCAACTCGTCTTCTTCCCACATTTGTGCGCTTGTTTGGCATTTTTATTTTTAGCACAAAGTGGGAGGTAAGCATTTTCTCAACCCTCCTCGAATCCCCTGCAAGAGGAGTTTCTGTAATGATTATCATGACCTTGATTGTTGCTTGATTTCTATTTCGGCTTTTACTTGTTAAACCGAGACTGCAAGGCGAGCCTGGCCTATAAGTGAACCTTAAATATCAATTGATTGCAATATCCTAAGCCTTAAAATTGAACCAACTAAAACCATGCTATCACGATGTTCTCATTGAGACTTTGACGGATACTTCAACTAGTACCGTTTGGTTTTTCTTTGATTGGAGCACAAGTGGGGAATTGGGTCAGGAACCCCTACAGATTTATCTGTAAAATCAATTGTGGTTATTTAATTAAGGAACGTGTTTACACGGAAAACCTCCCACATTGGTTATTAGCTTGGTTGACTCTCAAAAGAGGAAGAATCACTCACGAAGCTTGGAGAGAACTCATTGCCTTGAGAGAACACAAAATAGAGTCAGCTTTTGAGCCCCTTGTTAGATGCTTTTGAATGGTTACGACTTCTGTGGCATATGTAATGCGCATGTTGCATGCATCTTAGATCAGGTAAAATCTTGTCCAAACCAATAATCTACACAAAGAGCACAATCACGGACCTCTCTACTTCTCTTGAGGAAGAGTTCAACAACTCAACCTCCCTACCTCTTGAAGAAGAGTTCAACAACTCAACTTCAATTTCTGAAGTAAATCCTGCACCTATGGCTCAAGAAGCTACCCTTCGGGATTACTTTTCACCTTTGGCCACAGGACCACCTACTTGCATTGTCTTACGCGAGACACATGCAGATTGTTATGACATTCGCCCACAGATTGTGGGCATGTTGCCTAAGTTCCATGGACTTCCAAGGGAAGATCCATATCAGCACCTGAATAAGTTTCTGACCGTTCTTCACACTTTTAGGGAGAAACACTTATCTGAAGAGGAAGTTAGCCTAAGATTGTTTCCATTCTCACTTGAGGATAAAGCATATCATTGGTTACATAGTCTTCCTCCTAATTCCATTGTCACTTGGGCTCAACTAAGTTAAAAGTTTTTAACCAAATTCTTTCCTATTACTAGAACTAATGACATAGTTGATGCCATAAGTAGTTTTAGGCAAAAAAAGAGTGAGGTTTTCTTTGATGCATGGGAGAGATTTCATGATCTACTTCTTCAATGTCCACACCACAAAGTCGATGACACTGAAAAGGTTAGAATTCTATATAGGAGCCTTAATGCTCAAACTAGGAGTACGGTTGATAACATGAGTGGTGGAGATTTCCTTGATTTCTCCACCACCAAGGCCTTAACTTTCCTTGAAAAGATTGCTAATAATAGCCAACATTGGGATATACCAGGACATACCTCGAGAAACACTACCATGGACCATAATGATAAACCTAGAGAACTATATGATGTCAAACCTGACATGGAACTTAAAAATTTACTTCAAGGTTTAACTAAACATGTAGCTGCATTTGGAGTATCCTTAAATCCCCAATCAACTGTTATGAGTGCCTCCACTCTTTCATGTGAGGCTTGTCATGACCAGACTCACACTGCTGAATTTTGCCCTCTCCTAATGAATCCACCAGAAACTGAGGATGCCTGTGCGTTTAACTACGCCGGGAGAACCAACTTTACTAAGGGCAATGCCACTTACCCATACATGGACCACTCAAATCTTTCTTATTCTAATAATCATCATGCGGGTCCACCTGGTTTTACCAACTCTTATGGGCAACGTAGCAATGTCACGTATGTTGGTCACTCTGACAATAGGAACATGGCACCGGTCCCCCCTTACTCAAACAATACTCATCCTATGAGTGGTTCCAGGGACCGCATGCTAACTACCCAACCTAAGACCTCTCTTGAGGATGTGCTTGCACGTTTCATTCAACAGACCCATGCGTCTATTGAGTCAAATGCCCAGGCCATCCAGAGAATTGAATAAAAACTTGACGAAAGAGGTAGATTTCCGGGACAGTCCATCTCGAACCCCAAAGGCAAGGAAGTTGCCTTGGTGACGGACACTACTACTCCGTCCACATCTGCACCAATTGCTGAAATAAAATCGGTTTCCACCCTTAGGTCAGGAAAACAGGTTGATAATCAAGTTAATTACACACCGAGTCCCAACATTGTGACCCCGGTTAGATCTGCACCTGTTGCCCAACCTACACCTTCGACCAATGAGGCGACCACCTCTAGGTCGAAGAAGACTGCCCGTGAGATCATTGATCCTCCATGGATTTACAACCCACCAGTACCTTACCCCCAGAGACTCACGAGGTCTCTAAAGGAAGTCCAAGCAGAGGAAGCACTTGATGTGTTCAAACAGATAAATATTAATATACCCTTCCTCACGGCTATTAAGCAGATACCTTCCTATGCTAAGGTCTTAAAAAACTTGTGCACTGCCAAGAGAAAAACTAATGTGCCCAAAAACGCATTTATAGCTGAAGAATTCTCTGCACTTGTCCAACAAAATGGTGTTGTAAAATATAAGGACCCTGGGAGACCGACCATACCTTGCAAACTTGGTGATAAATTCATGGGTAGAGCTTTGTTAAACTTAGGAACGAGTTGTAATCTATTGCCTTATTCCTTATACCTTAGCCTAGGTCAACATACATGAAACCCACGAAAATGTCTTTACAACTGGCCGACAGATCTTTGAAAATACCTAGAGGTATAGTAGAGGACCTAATAGTTAAAGTGTCAGACTTTTACTATCCTGTTGACTTTGTGGTCTTGGATACTGAACCTACTGCCGATGATTCGGTGCCCATCATCCTTGGCCATCCATTCTTGGCCACCTCTAATGCTCTCACAAACTGCCGGAACGGTTCCATGGTTCTCACTTTTGGCTCCATGACCGTTGAAGTCAATATCTTTAACCTTGGCCAACAACCCCCTAATCTTTAAACTTTTGGCTCCATGACCGTTGAACTCATTACCTTATGAGATGGTGCATTGTCATTACCCTGAAGATCCGGTTGTTCATTGCATTGCCATGCATAATGTAGACTTCGACATTGATCAATCTATTGCCCAAACCAATGCTCTCCTTGATAGTGTGCCTATCTTTGAACCCAAAGATCCTGAGGCCCTAGAGGTGGTTTGTAGCTTAGATTCTGAAGCCCAAGTAGAGTCCATTACTCCACCTCCTGTTACCCTGAATCCTCTTCCTCTTGAGCTGAAATACTCTCATCTTGATTCAGACGGTAGTCATCCTGTTATCATTTCATCATCTCTTACTACCAAACAGGAGAGTAAGCTTTTAGAAGTTATCTTAGAGCATCGTTCTGCTATTGCCTGGTCTATCCACGACATCAAAGGCATTAGCCCTTCTGTCTGTTCTCATCGTATTCATCTTGAGGACGATGCCAAAACTTTTTGTGAACGTCAAAGACGCCTCAACCCTGCGATGAAAGAAGTTGTTCGAGCAGAGTTTCTTAAACTTTTAGATGCAGGGGTGATTTATCCTATCTCGAATAGTCCCTGGGTTAGTCCTGTTCATGTGGTCCCTAAGAAGGCCGGCATGACTGTAGTTACCAATGATAAGAACGAACAAGTCGCCACTAGAGTTCCAACTAAGTGGCGTGTTTGTATCGATTATAGAAAGCTTAATACAGTCACCCAGAAAGACCACTTTCCTCTTCCCTTCATAGACCAGATGTTGGAACGTCTAGCTGGTCATTCTTTCTACTGTTTCCTGGATGGTTACTCCGGTTACAACCAAATTCCTATCGCCCCTGAAGATCAGGAAAGGACGACATTTACATGTCCCTTTGGCACTTTTGCTTATGCCCGTATGCCTTTTGGTCTGTGTAATGCACCTGCTACTTTCCAGAGGTGTATGTTACACATCTTTAGTGATATGGTCGAACGATTTATGGAGGTGTTCATGGATGACTTCTCCATATATGGTTCATCTTTTGAGGAGTGTCTTAGTCATCTTTCCTTAGTTTTTAAACGTTGCATAGAGAAGAATTTGGTACTTAACTGGGAGAAGTGCCATTTTATGGTTAGGAAGGGGATAGTCTTTGGTCATGTAGTCTCTCCTGAGGGTATCCAGGTTGATAAAGCTAAAGTAGATCTTGTTTCTTCCTTGCCTATTCCTAAGTCTATTAGGGCTATTCGAGCCTTTCTAGGCCATGCGGGTTTCTACAGACGCTTTATCCAAGATTTTTCTAAGATAGCTCGTCCCTTAACCAATTTATTGCTTAAGGATGCACCTTTTGATTTCACAAACGAATGCAAGCGCGCCTTTGAAAAAATTAAAACCGCCCTCACGTCTGCACATATTATTAGGCCTCCTGATTGGAGTAAACCCTTTGCGCTGATGTGCGATGCATCAGACTATGTTGTTGGGGCTGTCTTAGGTCAACGTAGATGGTAAACCCCATGTCATATAATATGCTAGTAAGACTCTCAATGACGCTCAACGTAATTATACGACAACCGAGAAAGAATTGCTAGCCATAGTATATGCTCTTGATAAGTTTCGCTCCTACCTTTTAGGAACCCGTACTATTGTCTTCACGGACCATGCCGCTATTAGATTTCTTCTATCCAAGAAGGAGACTAAGCAGCGCCTTATTCGTTGGATATTATTGCTTCAAGAATTTGACCTTGAGATTAGAGATAAAAAGGGGACCGAAAATGTAGTAGCCGACCACCTGTCTAGATTAGACCGTCCTGAGGATTCTAGTGTCATTTCTGAGAACTTTCCTGATGAGCTTCTTTTCGCAATATCGAATGCTCCATGGTTCGCAGATATAGTTAACTACCTGGCTAGCAACAAGCTTCCAAGTGATTGGAACAAACAAGATAGATCCAAATTCCTTGCTAATGCCAAGTATTATATCTGGGATGACCCTTACCTTTTTAAGTACTGCCCTGACCATAAGCATGCTTGTGGTGGACATTTTAGTGCCAAAAAGACAGCTGCTAAAGTATTGCAGTGTGGTTTTTATTGGCCAACTCTCTTTAAGGACTCTCACATGCATTGTACTGTCTGCACTCGTTGTCAACAATTAGAGAAACTCACTAGGCGGCACATGATGCCCTTACAGCCAATACTTCCTGTCGAAGTGTTTGATGTATGGGGCATTGACTTCATGGGCCCTTTCCCTGGTTGTCATGGTTTTTTGTACATTCTGGTCGCAGTAGACAATGTTTCTAAATGGATCGAGGCCATTCCCATAAGGCACAACGACCAAGAAATTGTAGTAAATTTTTTGAAAGAGTATATATTTGCACGATTTGGCGCTCCCCGTGCGATCATTAGTGATGGGGAGGGGGGGCATTTCTGCAATAAAGCTTTTTGAAAACTTGTCCAAAAGTATGGAGTTACTTACAAAGTGGCCCTTGCGTACCATCCGCAATCTAATGGCCAAGATGAAGTGTCGAATAGAGAGATTAAAAACATTTTGCAAAAAACAATTGACCCTAATAAGGTTGATTGGTCTCTTAGAGTTAGTGATGCATTATGGGCCTATCGTACTGCTTTCAAAACTCCCATAGGCATGTCTCCTTTTCGTCTTGTTTTGGGAAAACTCTGTCACTTACCTGTAGAGCTTGAGCATAGAGCCTTCTGGGCAATGAAAAAGCTCAATTTTAATCTCGACCAGGCATGTGAGAGGAGGAAACTCCAGCTTTCTGAGCTTGAGGAACTTTGGAACGAAGCTAATATGAAAAAACTACATGATCGTCAGATCTTACGTAGAGATTTTCAAATTGGGGACAAAGTTTTACTGTATAACTCTAGGTTGCATTTATTTCCTGGTAAACTACAGTCTCGTTGGTCGGGTCCCTTTGTAGTGTCTGCAGTAACACCCTTTGGTGCTATCACTTGTCTAAATCCTGCAGACAATACAGAATTTCAAGTCAATGGTCAACGTCTTAAGCATTTCCATGAATTAAGGTCCCCTGAAGTAGAGGAAACTCTCTTAGAAGACCCTACCTACCTAGATTGACCCTTGACCTGCTGGTATCCGGACCCTCCCTTACTCTACTCTTGTCTTTTTTGGGAGGTGTGGTTGAAAGTGCCGGGACCTATAGTCCACAAACTCTTGCTGGCTGAGTCTAATTGATCCAGTACACGCTTTTCTCTGAAGCGTCATCATCAAACAGACCCGTTTTCCGCTCTGTTTGGGGGTGGGGATGTCATTTCCCATCGTGTTGTATATTAGACATCAGGATTTCACGCATTCCATTCCAGCGCTTTTGACTCTCCTGTATCTTTGTTTAGAGTAGCGTTTATCTAGGGAGTGAATCCTAGTTGTCTACCTGTCTGGCTGAAGACGTTAAACTTAGCGCTCCTAGGAGGCAGCCCTGTGTATCTCCTATACCCGATCGTGCCTTAGTGTTTTTATTAGTTATCAGGTTTAGTGGTTATTAGCTAATAACTATCTCTTTAGGATCCTAGTATAGATCTTTTTGGGGGTTGGCGTGGCCCACCATTCTTTGATTGCGGTTACTTAGTTAAATAATTATTATAGTTACAACTTTGAATTTATTTCAATTTTTGTAATTTTTAATAATTATTGTATGATTTTTGGATTTTATTTGACCCTCTTAATGGTACTTATATTTGCAAGAATATATTTATACATTATCACAAAATTTTCAAATTTAAATTTGAATTATTTCGTGCCTTTTCGCTATCCAGAGGTAAAACCATCATTTCCACTAATTTCAGTAGTGGGGGAAGCATCTACGGGAAGTTACTTGTCTATATATACCCACGGGTATAGTAGAAAAGTCATAAAGTCATTTTCAAAGTCCAGGTCAAACCAAAGTCAACACGGGTCAAAGAGGAGTCCTTTCTTCCCCAGATCTCGAGTCGAGTTGCTTATAGAGCAAACTGAACTCGACTCGAGTTTCGTTACAGATCTCATTTTCTCTCTCTTCATATCTCACTCATTTCTAGGCGAAATTCGATAATTTTTGAGGGGTTTTGTTCCTTTCTTCCTTCTCTTCAAATCCATACCAAAATCCCCCATTATCATGCCTCCTAGATGTCGAGAGAGAGTGATTATCCGAGAACGCGATTACTCGCGTCTCTTCGATGATAATCGCTTTGGGAGCACTTTTCTTGAGAGATTCAAGCGCGAGGCTGGGATGCACTCCTTGGCTCAGACTATGAGCCATTTGATCCTCAAATGGTTTGTCGTTTTTACGAGTCAATGGAGTTGGCCGATGACGGCGTTTTCATCAATTGGGATCTTACCCATCGTTTTCTTGTTGACGCCTAAGACTGTCTCCATAGTCATGGCGGTCATCTAGTCGACGACGGGGTTGAGTTTTCATTTCTGTTATTAGCCATTGTATTCCGTTTATGTATTTTGTTTTGATTTTGCATTCTTGTATTAAAATTATCAATCATTTTACTTTATTTCAAAAATTTAATGAAAATGATTGAAATTTTAAATTATCTTGTCACCTTGTCATTTTTTGAGATTTTAGCCATTCTTGGGCTTTATTGCAAAATATTGGACTCTTAGAGTAAATTTTGAAATTTTTTGGTCCTAGGGACCTTAGTCCAAATATTTTAATTAGAAAGGAGGTTAGGGTTTGATTTTTTTGGAAACCCTATGGTATTAGGCAACTTTTGGAGTCCTACTAGAGCTCAAACTCTTAAAATCTAGCCTATATATAACACACAAAGTTTAGAGGACCGTCACTTAAACCAAAAATCAGATTTTAAAGTTTTTCAAAATTTTTAATTTCTGACTTTTGGCCCGAACTCGACTCGAGTTCCTTACAGGCCATTTCAATCTCGACTCGAGATTGGACCTGGCAACAGTTTTCTGGGCATGCTTTGAGTGATTTTTTTTTCGGTTTTTGCGCTGGTTTTTGGTGTTTTCTTCCTTCTTTTGCAATGGCTAATAATCAGAATGAGTTATGGATGACCGATACCATGGACATTGTCCCCGAGATGGATTTTTTCGAGAATTATGAATAGTCCTTATGGAGCTTCCTTTAGGGATGGGATCTTCGACAAAGGTTGGGAAGGTTTTCTTTATGATTCTACTGCTGTATATTCCCCTTCTATAGTGAGGGAATTTTACCTCATGTTAGCCTTTGCCATTCCTCTTCCTTTCGATGGGTTCCAAGTTCGTATGAATGGTTCCTTCGTGGTTTTTAATGTCGTTGCCATCTCTATGGTTATGGGTAGTCCTTTTGTGTTTCATCCGGTCGCACCCTATGATAACTATGTTAATGACAACCGTATAGATATCATAGATAGTTATCTCAATCACTTTGGCCCATGTACCTTCTCACTCCAACCCGAAGGATTCCCTAGTATTGCACCTACCACTTGCCTTCCTGCTAATGTAGCTACCGCTGCTTTATGGGTTTTGAGGAACTTGTTAGGAAGTGATAGGTTGGAGTATGTCAATGATAGAGCTATGCATGTTGTTTACGGTATTGTTAATAATTTTTATGCTCTTGACATATCCACTTGGATCCTGGATGGTATTAGGAATGTGTTCTTATTGGATGAGAACAAGCTAGTATTTCCCACTCTTATATGTAAGGTTATCCTTGAGGCATATCCTGATTGGAGGAATAGGTACAATGATTGGACTCACCTTATCCCTATGGACCCTACACACCGTTATATTAGGAGAAGTCGCCTATTCACATGGGTGCCTAACACTATATATGTAGAGTTTCCAGAGTTGCATAGAAATGATAATTTTATGGATAATGGTGAGGGAGCTTGGAATGTGGTCAAAGAGGCATTTACCCTATGGCGTGATGACATGGATGGTTTGCCAAGGGAGGTTGCTTGAAAACAAGAGTGTAATGTAGGATTTTCTTTTTCTGTTGAGTCGGTCATTTATTTCAGTAAATTTTATTTCAGTTGTGTCATAGTATGGAATTCCTTGTAATCTCTATATGGAGATAATTTTGCTTGACAGGAATTTATAAAGCGGTTTGAATTTTTAGCACACTCATGGTAATATCTTTCTCTTTCTCTTTCCTATGCTTAGTATGAGCCTTGAGGACAAGGCAATTTCTTTGTTTGGGGGTGGGGAAGTATTTCAATCCTTTTGGCAAAAGATTTTCAAACTTCTTTATCCATACTTGTGTAAAAATTCAGAAAAATATTTGAAAAAAACCAACAAAAATCTTTTTCTTACAAAGACCTTTTCTCAAAAATAGGATAAGTACACCATCAATGATGAACTTAATGGTTGAATTCATTTTCAAGTTTAAGGACACTTATTGCTTCACCAAGTAGTTGAGTCCCATACTACATTTGCATGAGCATAAGCATGACATTCATATGCATTTATTATAGATTACATGTGCAAATACAACTACACCTTGAGAAACTTGAGGAATAAGTGTAGAGACTTAACCTAGTGAGCTTTTGAGCCCCATCATTTTCTTGGAGAGTTATTATGTACATCTGGAGTCAAAAGACTCAACCTCTAAGTTTTTAGTCTCATATTCATTTTTATAGTTAACCTTGAGATGACATCAAGTGGGTGTAATATAAACTTGGGTCTTGTAGCATATTCAAGATGTGATCACCATATCAGTACTTAGAGATGATACAAAGACCTTTAGATAAACCTTGTTTACCTTAGCCACCCTTATGATATTTTATCCCTTAGGTTAACCATTCTGAGCCTTTCCTTGTTACTTAGCATATTTCTTGAGCCCATTATCCTTACCCAACTCCATTGTGGGAGTTAATACCTTAGAATCTTTTAGGTCCTTTTCCCATGTTTTTGGAACATGAGGATGATTGTTTATATGGTTACAAGAAGAAAGGAGAAATACAAAGAAATCTCCAAACTAGTGAGATAAACCAAATATTGAAAATCAAAAAGTTTGAAGAAATTCCAAAAAAAGCCAAAATCTTCCAAACCATTCAAAATCCAAAAAGAAAGGAAGATTCCCAAATAGGTTACAGCTTCATTGAAATTTTCCCAAAAGAAGATAAGAAATACTTCTTCCAAAAGAAAAATTTCCAAAATTTCTCCATGTTCTATTATTACAAATCACAAGTATTGAAGGCCCGAATGTTCCAAATATATTTCACAAAAGCCTATGCCATTTCTAGCCCTGTCCTAAGCAAAGTTACAACCCGTTACTGTCTTTTGTAGATCTAATATGATATGGTAAGATGTGGCGAGTAAGTGAGAAGATGCTAGGGGGAAAAACCCGACATCTCAAGTAAGGCTAATTTTTCCATTCTTTGAGACTAAGTTCATTCCATTACACCAGTCCGTTCTTATATATATGTGAGATGATTGTCCATCTTCCTTCCTCACATAGAGGTAAAATGATAAACACCATCTTCGAGTGATTTTATTTCTGAGTGTATGACTGTGAGGCAGAAGTCAAACGACCTTTCCAAAGGTGACTTAAGACCCGTGGTAGTATGGGTACATGCCTGTATTCGATGCATTTGAGACCATCATGCTTGGTTTATGTTTTCATATCTTATTCATGCATTGGTAATATGTTATCTCATATGAAATGTTTAGCAATACTTATCTTTATCCTTGATATGACCATTTCTGAGGTACATGGTAGAAAATTCTATTCTTGAACTAGTCATTGTAGTAAGTTTGTGGGTATCTTCTCTGGAAAACCCTTAGAAGACTATAACTCCTCCACCTGGGAAATCCTTGTGGTTGAAAGCCTTGATGCATATGGTTAATGCAATCACCTTGGTTATACTTCTCTTTTGAGTTCCTCTTTCTTTCTTCTCACCTTTGCTTGAGGACAAGCAAAGTGCTGTTTGGGGGTATTTGATCGGACCTCAAAAGTGTATATTTATCCCCCGAATAACACCTTGTTTGTCTAGCACTTAGCTTATATTATTGTATTATATCTATTGATTAGTGCATTTCTGTCTTTATGTAGGTTTTCGGAGCCAAAATGCGAATATTGAGTAAAAGCCCACAAAAAAAACGAGAAAAGCAAGCAAAGAGGTGTTATTTGCACAAGCGAAGAAGATTGGATATTTGCATCCACGGAATCTGCTAAGGGCACCCTGTGGTCAACTCTGGTCAAATAAGTTGAGTTGACTTTTTGGTCAACTGTTGACTTTGGGTCAACTGCTGCTGACTTAGGTTAACTTTCGGTCAACTGCTGACTTCTGAAGACTTTGGGTCAAATCTGTTGACTCATATGGACTGGACTTCCTATTTTGGATCTTAATCTTATAAAGGCTCTACAAGAAGAACTATAAGTTCGATTGGGGTTCATGACATATCAAACTGAAGGTCTTGGCCCAAAATACAATTCTAGCCCAAGAGGATTAGGTTTAACTGATTGCCTAATCCCTCTAGGAGGCCAACAACAGCAACCATGAATTTCACTAAGGGCCTGTTTGATAACCGGTGAATATGGGTATTCACCCGGGTAAATGTTATTTGCTCGGTTTGACCGAACATTACCAGGTGTTTGATAACCAAAATTCATCCGGGTTGTTTTTTACCGAAAAATGGCACGTGATCAGATTTATCCGGGTGAATCGGTTCCGGGGGGGGGGGGGGGGGGGGGTTGGGTAAAATTCCCTAAACCAATTTACACGGTTTCATTCGCCGGGTATAAAGCCCAAATTTTTTTTTCAACCAAACAATTCGACCAGATCTGTTCCACCGCACTATTTCGAAGGTTAAAAAAAAAAAAACGATGGCGATTGCGATAACAGCGACGTAAATCTTGTTTAACCACACTATTTCAAAAAGGTAAACGATCTTCTTTCATCTATCTCTTCTTAAAACTTCTTTTCCATTTAAACTTCTACAAATTTCATCTATCCATTTCTGCTTTTTCGATTTCTCTTTTCATATATACAAAATTTTCGAAATGTTTTGCTGTTTTAAACTATTTTTTCAGAAATTGAAGTTTAGGGTTAAGCTAGGTTTGTTCGATTTTGTAGAATTTTTTAATTTAGGGTTTTCGAAATTTGGGGGTTTGTATAAATTATGTAAATTAGGGTTGTGTTGATAGAATTTAGGGTTGTATTGATGAAATTTAGAATTTTGTAATTTAAGGTTTTCATAATTTCATGGAATTATGAAATTTAGGGTTAGGGTTTTACTGTTGCTGAAATTGAAAATTGGGGGTTTTTGAAAATTGGGGGTTTTTATATAATTGGGGGTTTTTGTATAAAATTGGGGTGTTTTGTTATTACTACATATGCTGTTTTTCTATTATTGATGTTAAAACGAGCTATTATTGATGTTAAAATGAGGTTTCTGCTCTTAAGTGTGTGTTGATGTTTATAGGGTGATAAGTTTTGTGCTGCGAGTATTGTTTGTGTATTTGTGTCATTGTCTGCATGGATTGCTCTCCTCTTTGGGTGAAAAAACAGTAATGTTACCATTTATTGTTGGGCATCTAATGCTAGTAAAATTTGCTTTTGCTAGTTTGTGATAATTGAAGATTTAGCAAATTTCTATCTTTATGTTAGTGCTAGCGACAGGTGTGAGAGATTTGCACAAAAGGAAAATATATTTTAACATCTGGGTTTCAGCATAAGATTATATATTTTTGTCTTTAAACTGTAGTTGGTGTTTGGAATTCTTGTTTTGAGTTTAACTTAAAGGGTCTAGGGAGACAGTTAAGCTTATATTACTAGAAAATGTGTAAGTTTACAACTGTTTTCTTTCACAAGAAGCTCTTCTAACTAGATACTGGTGCTCAGTCCTGCCCATTTGAAGAGACTATAATACATCTCCCCTAGTGGGTGTGTATGATCGACACCCTCTTTGCTATCTTTACGAAGGGGTCATTTGTTAACAATATGAATCCTTATACAGTAGTCGGTTGATGTCTTGATGGTGAATCAATTTTGGGATGTCTTTAAGAATGTTGTTCGCATTTAATAACTCACCTTATATGGGATTAGTGTTGTCTATACCTTATCATAACGAAATGAGATTTTGCGTTTCAGATCTGCTGGAGTTTTTATCGAAATGAGCTCAATTCTCAACAGTACATTATACAGTATTTAAAAGTCGATCACAACCACTAATGGGTCAGGATGATACTGTCAATGGTTTCTAAATATGAATAAAAAACATCGATGTTCTAGTTGCCAACCCCTTACTGCATAAAGCAGCATTCTGGCGCTAGAATGTCGTCTTCAGAGTAATGTTGATTGCTTTGTAGTTAAGTCTAATATAGGTATCTTCAATGAGCATTTAAAACATTAATTACGATAGAGATCACGTTTTCAGCATTCTGAGATCTCATTTGCTGTTTGTTTCATGTGAACCCTCTTAGCCTTAACCCTGGCACCTACGTGTGCGTAGTGCCTGTGAGTGTGCAGGTAGAATATAGGGTCTCGAAGATAAATATCTACCTCTCATTATTATGGGTTCACGAAGCTTGGTGGTGCCTTTAGTTAGTTGTATGAGAAATAGATGTGTACATAGGTTTCAGAACTTCATTTTAAGTGCAGAACCGTATGACACTGACTGATTCCAAAACCACTGTATGTGACGGTATATTCTGTTTCAATATGTATGGTCCTAGCAGAGGATCTAGAGCATTTGTTATTCTATTGGGGTTTCGTCGGTCCAAATAATGGAAGTTGAACTTGCTTTTTTAGGCAAATCAAAATAGAAAGAACAAAACTGTGACCCCGACTTTCATCTTTCTCCTATTTTTGTACTGGTCTCTATGATTGTTCTATAATTAATCGATTATATCGTACTTAATTCATCAGTTTCAGAATCATCTAGCTCAGAGTAAATGTCGCTTTCTCACTACTTCATTATTTTATTATGCTAGTTAAAGGTGTTGATTATTTGTGTGCAACATGTTCATTACTTTCGGATCATAACGCCTTTTTAAAATTGGGGTTTTTTGTTATTACTACATATGCTGTTTTGTTTTTTTTGTTTTTTTTTTATTTACAATACACAAATATTGTAACATCATTTACATTGTGCTTTTATACTGTTTTGTTGGTAGTCATTTGTTGTTGTACACTCATATGTCAGTTATGATTTTCAGTAATGTGAGTGTTTCTAGTAAGCCAATCTATAATGATCCCTATTGATAGAGGCCAAAAGGTGTTTAGTCTCTAACCTCTATCAAAAGATTTTATTTTTAACTTGAAGTTCCTTCTTGTGCCTGTATAAATTGGATGTCAAAGTAGAAAAGTAACAAGCAAGGGTCGTACCCACCTTAGAGGGGGAGATCTTAGCTCAAACACAATAGAAAACAATGGAAACACCCAGGGAATCAACAAACAAGATTTGAGATTGATTCTAACTTCCTCCAGGCAATAATAATAAGTATACCCTAACTTAAGAATATGGTAGAGATGTAAAGAAGATATATGATGACTAATGTAGAACTTAGAAGAAAGTGATAATAATCTCTCAAAGAAGATGAGAGATAGGGTTAGGAACTTAGACGAACGTGAAGCTTGAAATCCACCAAGTAAAAGAAGGAAAAGATGAATAATCTAGCAACAAAACAAGGATAACTCAAGAAGCAATTGTTCTATTCAATTCAATAATAATCGACCTCTAACTATTACAATAATCTAGAGCTTCTTTTATAGAGCAAGAAGCTTGTTTAACAAGTAAAGGAATCCTAAATTAAACGACTTCTAAAAATATAATGATTCGTAATATAATATACTTAGACCTAAAACAATATATTCTAGAACTTATTTCATACTTAGAATTAAAATAGTAACTCCTAACATGTCCTACATCAATGACATAAGGGGAAGATTGGTATCCACAAACTAAATCATGCAAACATAACATGTTGTTTCTTCATGTTCAATCTACTATAATTAATTAGTCACCTCTCGGTTATTCCAACTAATCATTAATACCTATAATAATCAAGTAGTCACCTCTCAACTATTCCACTCAATTAAAATGAGATTCTCTTATGCATGCTATTGAATATGTCTTATTAATCAAACCGTCACCTCTCAGCTATTCAATTTAATTAACTCAACATATTATTCATAACTAAATCATGACCTCTCAGCTATTTGACTTAATTACAAAACGGTTCCAATAAAATATATCAACTGTAGATATGTAATAATCACCTCTCAGCTATTTCACTACACATCTTTAATCAATATAAATAAAACCATTAAAACTAGGTCTCCCTAAACCGTAAGAATAATATTTTAACAACATGGATAACAATAACATGCAAATAATCATACTTACCTCATATCGTGAATTAGAAGTAAATAAGCATTAAGAACATTGAATCACAATGAACAATAAGAACAAACATGCTGATTTTGCATCATCTAGAGTACTTCAACTATCCCCCTAAGGAGATTTAGCTACTCATCCTTAATGATGACACCATGGAATAAATAAATAAATAACAAAACATCATAAAGTAAGTGATTTGATTTAATTTGATTGATATGAATTGAGTTTGATACAAAGAAAAAGAAGATGAACTTTCTCTCACAAATATTCTCTTTCCTCTCTTTATGAAAAACACTCGATCTAAAATATATGATTCTAAAAGATACCTAAACCTTAACTACTACTTCTCTTATATAGAAAATACAAAGTAGTACTTGCATGCAAAGACTTCCAAATTAGGTTAAATTCGTGGCTGCTGCTGTTGGTCTTCTAGAGGTATTAGGTTTTTAGAAAAACCTAATTATCTTGGGTTAAAGTTGTATCTTGGTCCAAGACCTTCATTTTGATAGCTCATAGGCCACAATCAGACTTCTGGATCTCCTTGTAGAGCCTTTTCAAGTTTGGACTTAAAATAAAACCCTAAATAGAAATTCTGATTTGTGGGCTCCAATAGGACCCGGTTTGGGCTGAGATTTGAACCGCCCCAGTTTGACATAAATTCAAGTCAACTGGTCTGACCATGGGGTGCCCTCAGCAGATCTGTGGGTGCAAATATCAATTCTCCTCCTCTTCTGCAAATAACACATTTTTGCTTGCTTTTCTTGACTTTTTACGGGCTTTAACACAATATTCACATTTCGGCTCATAAAACCTACACAATAGACAAGAAAACACTAATCAATAGATATAATACAATAATATAAGTTAAGTGTTAGACAAACAAGGTGTTATTCGGGGTGATAAATATACACTTTTGAGGACTTATCACCTATCCTTGTTTTTATTGTCCAAACAAAATGTTTTTGGTTTTTATATTACTTTCTGAATAATTGTATAAAGTTGGTTAGAATGTAATTCCAATTTTACAAGGAGCGTGGATCTCTACAGTAGACAGAATGGGAATGTGGGTTGCGAAACACTAATTTTAGGATCATGGTGGATGGGGGCCTTGGTACACCTTTTAGGAACAATATATGTTTATCTGGACAATTTTGTTGGATTGCTTATTTGTTCTTTTTTTTTTTTTTTGTATAAGATTGTTTATTTATGTTTTGTCGTTTGTTGTAAGACTACCAAACTACTCTACAGAGGTAAGAATAGGTACGTAGACTCCACATTTTTGCCTAGTAGTGTTAGTTGACTTAGGGTGGATTATAATGTTGTCTTTATTTATCTAAAGAGTGGAGTTGACTCAAAACCCTTGGAAGTGTAATTTTCTTTTTTTTTTTCTAATTGGAACCCTTGGAAGTGAGGTTGACTCAGGGCATCTTCGATAGTTGAACTAAATGTATAATAGCATTTAGTTTACACATTTTGCTCCCCAGTGGTTGCTTTTATTATAAAAGATTTTTAACAGAGTCCTCATTTTGTTAGGTCAACGAGTATTTTTACCCTTTGACCGGACCACAACTTTCTTGCGGTTTCAGCTTTAAGTACACCGGACCGCAACTCTCTTGCGGTATGAATTTAATTTCTTACCAAACCGCAACTCTCTTGCGGTGCAGCTGAAGTCTAGGCCCAACTTCATTGATAAACCCACAAATTGAAATTTTGAAATTGCATCGGACCGCAAACAAGTTGCGGTTTGGACTTGGGTTTCATGAAACATCAAATAAGTTGCGGTGCGGTCAATAATTACACCAAATTTTTACAAGTCTCCATTGGCTTTCTATGTTGGTGTGTAATAGAAAGGTGTAAATTGTAGTCCAGAGCATGTAAAGTTGAGGTGGAGGTTGTATAATAGCCCAACCATTGGAGATGCCCTCAAAACCTTTGGAAGTGTAATTTTTCTCATGTCACGGGTCATTGACTGATCTATACGTAAGTGTCATATCTATTTTGTTTGAATGTAAGGGTTTATGATGCATTGTGATAAAATTATCTTAACTACTTATAATGCCCCCACTTTGGGGTGCCAGGCTGCTAGCTTATGGTTCAACGGGCATTTTTTTTCATTTTTACAGTTTTGCCCCCATTACTCAATATTAATTACGTTGCAGTTTTGGTCTGTGGTGCCTAACTACCGTCAGGCCCAATTGTAATCTGAACTAAGATACTGACTCAATACAAAATTTAAAAATCCAGTCCATCTATTATTATACTCCCTTCGTCCCAAATTATAAGTACCTTATTCCTTTTTTTGTTGTCCTAAAATATATGTTATTTTTCATAATTGAAAAGATAATGGAATTGATATTGAATTGATCCCCCGAATAACACCTTGTTTGAATAACACTTACTTTATATTATTGTGTTATATCTATTGATTAGTGTTTTCTCGTTATTTGTGTAGGTTTCATGAGCCAAAATGTGAATATTGTGTTAAAGCCCGCCAAAAGCCAAGAAAAACCATTAAAATAGTGTTATTTGCATAAGAAGAGAAATTATTATTTGCACCCGCAAAGTTGCTGAGGGTACCCCATGGACTGGTTATGTGGTCTTGACTTTATGTCCAAGATGGGTGGTCCAAATCTCAGCTCAATCTAAGTTATAATGAATCCCACAAGTAAAAAGATCCACTGAAGCCCTTTACTTGAAGTCCAATCTTAAAAGGCTCTATTTGATGATCCAGAACTCTGATTTGGGCCTATGAGCTGTCTATCTGAAGGTCTTCGTCCAGGCTAAAACTAAGGCTCAAGAGAATTAGGTTTTTATAAATTATTAATGCTTCTAGAAGGCCTACAACAGCCACCATGAATTTGACCCAACTTGGAGAGAAAGTATACTTTGTGAGCAAGTAATGTGCTTTGTATTCTTTATATAAAGAGAAGTATACCGGCCTTTATCATTGTCAAAGTGACCAAAGTTCCGCCATTGGTGACTCACCATAGTAGTCTACTTCATATCAGAGGATGGAGGACTAAGCTGACAGCAGTGCCAGGTGGTCCAGTCCGTTCCTCATCGTATCAGATCGACGACTAGACTAAGAACAAGTACAGCTAGATGCTGGTTTGCTGGAATTTTTAGTAAGCTAAGCGTTTCAACCAACTTCAATCCAGCCACAGGTTCCCCTACGGCTACCTTGTTACGACTTCACCCCAGTCGAAGACCCCACCGTGGTATGCGCCAATAAGACCTCCAGGGTTTAGCTAGTTCATTCTCTTGTATTGAACTCAATTGTTTTTATTCTCAGTTCTCAATAATAATCCATTCTTTTTTTTTCATTATGATGTTGTGTTATGTATTTACTTATTCTATGGTGTCATTATCAAGGATGAGTAGCTAAGTTCCCTTTAGGCGGAATGGTTGAAGCACTCTAGATAATGCAAAACGCACCATGTTTATTCTTTTATATTCATTGTGATTCAATTTCTTAATGTTTATTTATTTCAATTCTAAATAAAAATAAACATGATTATTTATGTATTTGTTGCATTCATGTTGTTAAATACTATCGTTAGAGTATAAGGAGACCTAGCTATAATGGTAGTGTTAGATTAATTGTAGATATGTGATGGAATACTGAGAGGTGACTTTTATATATCTACAATTAATCTATTTAATTGGAACCCATTTGTAATCAAGTTGAATAGCTGAAAGGTGAAAACTTGAATACAAATCAATATATTGAATTAATTGAATTGAATAGCTGAGAGGTAACAGTTTAATTAATAAAGTTATTTAATGAGTACATATAAAGAATCCCATTTTAATTGAATGGAATAGCTGAGAGTTTACTATTCGATTATTATAGGCATTAGTGATTATTTGGAATAGCTGAGAGGTGACTAAGTAATTGCTATAGATTGAATATGATTAAATTAAATGTATGTTTTGTATTGTTTAGTTTGTGGATAACAACTCTTCCACTTAATCATCATAAGATCTTTTTTCCATCTCTTTCCATCTTCTATCATTAATTTAAGTAGTAGTACTATTTATTTTATTGCCTGTAGGTAGTAGAATCAATCTCATTTGATTCATGTTGTGTTATTTAATTATCGTTTTCTATTGTGTTTGAGCTAATAATTCCCCCTTCGAGGTGGGGACAACCCTTTCTTGTTACTTGTTCTACATTGATAACCGATTATTACAGGCACAAGAAGGAAAATATCATTAAAAATTCTATCTTTTGATAGTAGATACGCGAATATCTATTATCAAAATGGCATCGTTGCTGCTTTAAGGAGCGAAATTCATTCAAACACAAGCGAGAATAGTAGTAGTTCCGGGACATCATCCCAATTCTATCCCTCCCACCCTTCTATTTCTAATTATTTCAATACTTTCTGTAAGTCTCTTGTTAATTAGTCCTTTTACTGATTTCACAGCGAAGACGGATCGAAAAAAACTCAAGGAACGAAGTCAATATATCAATTTGAAAAAAGTCATGCAAACAGGAATATTGCTGAAAAGTTACTGTTCGGTACTATACTCGAACTCGAGTCGAGTTCAGAACAGTAAAACCAGATCTCGAGTCGATTTTGGCCCAATCTCGGGTCGAGTTCTCTGAAGGCCCAGCCCATCTCGAGTTGAGTTTGAACCATATCCTGAATACTTGTTGTGGGGCCCACTGAAATGTTCCAGATTAATTTTTTAATTTATTTTCTGCTGTTTGAGTGATTGTGAGAATAAACTCAGTAGTTTAATTTTTCCAGCATTTTTAGAGACTTGTAAGATAATTATTTTTTCGATCCACGAAGAGATCGCGGTTGTAATTTTTTTAAAGTAGATGTTGTTAGGATTTATTTAATTGTTTGTTCGCGGTGGATAGTAGAGCAAGGTTGTGGAAGCCTTGAGTCTACTAAGAAACGACTCCTAAGGACGATTAAAACCCAAGGAGCGGTTTCCCCTTAGTCGACTACAACTCGTTTTCTCCCCATTTTCGTGCGTTTGTTTGGCACTATTATTTTTCTAACACAAAGTGAGAGGTAAGCATACTCCTAACCCTCATCTAATTCCCTGTAAGAGGAGTTTCTGTAATGATTAGCATGACCTTGGATGTTGTTTGATTTTAATTCAGTTTTTACTTCTTGTTTAAACCAGGACTGACGGCAGACCTGGCCTACGGAAAATGAAACTTAATATCAATTGATTGCAATATCCTAAGGTTAAAATTGAATCAATGAAAGCCATGCTACCCCGATGTTCATTTGAGGCCTTGAGATAATACTTCAACTAGTACTGCGTGAACTATTCTTTGATTGGAGCACAAGCTAGGAATTGGGTCTGGAACCCCTACAGAATACGTCTGTAGAATCACTGTGTTTATTTAATTAAGAAACGTCGATTATGCACAGAAAACATCCCACACTGGTTATTCGCTACATGACTCACAAAATATAAGGATAATTAACAACGAAAACTTGGGAAGAACTCATTGACTTAGGTGGACACAAAATCGAGTAAGTTTTGAGCCCCTTGCTAGATGCTTTTGAATCGTTAGGACTTGTATGGCAAATGTAATATGCATCATGCATGCGTCTTAGGTCTGGTAATCTGCATGTCCGATCCCCTTCAAGTCTACACAAGGCGCACAATCACGAACCACACTTCTTCTGAGGAAGAGTTCAACGACTCAACCTCCGTACCATCTTCTGTGAACGAGTTCAATGACTCAACCTCACTTATTGAAGTAAATCTTGTACCTATGGCTCACGAGGCTACTCTTTGGGATTACTTTTTACCATTGGCCACTGGGCCACCTACATGCATAGTCTGGCCCGAGAGAACAACAAATAGTTATGGCATTCGCCCTCAGATTGTGGGCATGTTGCCTAAGTTCCATGGACTTCCAAGGAAAGATCCATATCAACACCTGAACAAGTTTCTCACCGTGCTTAATACTTTCAAGGAGAAACATTTGTTTGATGAAGAAGTTGGGCTTAGGTTGTTCCTTTTTTTCTCGCGAAGATCGTGCATCTCATTGGTTACACAATATTTCTTCAAATTCTATTCAAACCTGGGCTCAATTGAGAAAAACGTTTTTGAACAAATATTTTCCTATCACCAAAACCAATGAGCTTCTTGATGCCATTAGAAATTTCAGGCAAAAAGAAGGTGAGGTTTTTTTTTATGCATGGAAGAGGTTTCAAGACCTGTTTATTCGATGTCAGCACCACAAAGTTGATGATACAGAAAAAGTTAGGATCTTGTGTATAGAGGTCTCAAGTATGAAACTAGGAATTGTGTTGTCCCCCCCCCCCCCCCCCCCCCCCCTCTTAACGGGCTAAAGCCCAAGTCAATTACAAGTCTAAGCCCAAGACTTTAGTCACTAAGGGCCCAAGCCCAATTCAATTAGTAATAAGGCTTAGGCCCGTTACTACATTCAATATCAATCATGGGCTTTATCAATATCAATCATGGGTTTTATCTATTTAAGTCCATTATATTCAATAAGGTTAATATGACAATTCTACATCTTTGTAGACATTTCCTTAACCTAATCAAACTACAACTCCAATATCTCTACAACTCCTAATCCATTAACAATTTCAATATCTTTACAACTCATGTTCCTAATAGGACATGACGTACAATTTCTTATCAATATAGGGTCCAAATACATGGAACTATAACATTACAATACATAGGGATCATTGGATCACATCCTAATCCCAATCAAACTATACATTTGAACTACGTTATAAAAGGCTTGATTCCATCTCTCTTATGAATACGTAGGCAACTAAGAAGCAACTTAGTGCGGCCATTATCAATCACCAAAACCCTATTCCTTCATTCTCATCTTCTCCAATACCTTAGATCTTAACATTAGGGGTTTCTTCTTGATCTTATATCATATTGGTGTGAAATCTGGTTGAAACACTTTGGCGCCGACTGAGGTTTTCTTTCCCCCCACAAAAAACCTACTTTTCAAAAGGAATCAAACACTTTCTTCTCAATGGCAACAACTAGATCTCAACAAAACAAGCAAGGAAGTAATGGTGGACGTCAAGAAGGTTCAAAACATATGCAAGCTCGCTCTCAAGGTTCTAACCCTATAGAGCATACCGTCACATCCAAGAGGGTTCCATCTAATTGCGAAGACCACTCGGTTTCTTCTTCTTCTTCTCAACCATCAATATCCAAGGAGCCTACTCAACATGAAGAAGTCATGATTTCTGAAAACGAATACCTACGCCGTAAACTCAAAAGGCTTCAACATAGGAACAATGGTCGAAGGAGGAAGTTGAAACATGCGAATCACAATGGTATGAGTGTTTGTTAACTCCATCTTCTTCAAGCGTTTTTTGAGTCAATCCAAATCCGAGGAAAAGTACTCGACCTTCAACTACCCTGGAAGTTGAAGATGATATTGAAGATGACATTGTATTACCATCACAAGAACAATCCCCAGTTAACTTGGAGAAAGAAGATGAACACGGAAACCCTAAGGGCCTTAGGGTTCATGTTACCGATCAAGGCGAAGCAAGAGACCAACATTACCATCGCACGAAAGGAGTCAAGACAACCTTGCTAGGAGGTTCGACTACTCACAAAGATTCTAAAAGGTTGCGTAGAAGACCCCCAACTAGTGCACAAGACAAAGCCAACATACTCGCCACAGGAGCCTCCAACGGCTATGAGTGTGACAGAACTCACCCAACGACCATGCCCAGCGGCTATGAGTGTGACAGAACTCACCCGAAAACCATGCCCAGCGGTTATGAGCGTGACAAAACTCACCCGACGACCATGCCCAACGGCTATGAGCATGACAAAACTCACCCGAAGACCATGCCGAGCGGATATGAGCGTGACAAGACCCACGACAAGACCTTGCCCAGCGGCAATAGGCATGACAGACCCCCCAACTACACCATCTCCAGCGGCAGTACACCTAACAGTCGTCCAAAGATGCCTTTGTCCAGCGGCAGTGTGTCCAACAGTCTCAAAAACATGTCATGGTCCAAAGGCTATGCTCCAGACTACTCCAATAGGGACTTGATTCAAACATCCAATTATCACCACTCACGTCGGGAAACCTCCCCCGGACATAGGGACACATACCACAACTTTCAAATAGGGCGACGAAACACTCGTTCACCAACATTAAGGTCCCTAATATATTACCGCTAAAATCATGACCATGACAATTATGCACATGACTATGGTCACGATGGCAATGGTAACGTAGGGATCGAGAACCTCACTGAAGAGAAGTTGCAAAGAATGATCGCTAAAGTAATTCAAGCAAAAGATGCTAAGGAGTATAGATTCGACAACATTGCCCATCATACAGGCAAAACTTCCCCATTTTCCTTCCAGATTCAACAAGCAGAGCATCACCCAGATTTTGAGCCACCAAGTTTCAAAGATTACAATGAAGTTGAGGACGACCCTTGGCTTCATATTTCCGACTTCAAGAACAAGATGGTGCTCTTTAGTTATGATGATGCACTCATGTGCAAGATGTTTCCTTCCACCTTTGGTATCAAAGCTCTTCGATGGTTCTTTGAACTTCCACAGGGTTCTATCCACAACTTCAATGATTTCTCAGTCCAATTTGCCGAATACTTTAGGCATAATTGGCGTATACGCTGTGTTGGTCAACATTAAGCAAGGAGATGGAGAGCTATTAAGTAAATTTGTAGCTCGATTTAGACAAGCCCAAGCAGAAATACCCGATGTCTCGGATACACTTATTGTTTATGCTTTCAAGGAAGCGTTACTACATGGTGACAAAGGGTTATATAGTTCCATTGTGCTTGACACTCCGACCACCAAGTATGAACTTTTCTCTAGAGCCCAAAAGTATATCCATCTTGAGGATGATACAATTACCAAACAAGAACACGATGACTCAAATCACGAGAGGTTTATCTCCAAATTCAATTTCACATCTCAAAAGCAAGCTGACAATAGCAACAAAACTCTTACATACAATCAAGTCGTCAACTGAAAACCCAAATTTTGAGAAGATGATGGTTCTTTGATTTGTTTCTTATACCAGAAAGATTGTTACAACATATTTCTGACATTGTATACTTCAATCATTCAGAGAAACTTTAATTTTACACATTTTCTCAACTTTGTCTGTTTTTTACATCTTCGTCACACAAGCATATCTACTTCTTTCGAAGTTATTTTCTTCAACTATTTTAATTCAAGATTTTTTACAACGCTATGGATTCTAAGGATTTGCAAGAAATCAAAATCTCAACTAACACTTTCAACTAGGTAATGTTCAAAGTGTTAGAGATTCTAATGATTTATAATAAATCAGAATTTAAGCTACCGTTTTTTAACAACTAAGGCTGACAATGTTAGAGATTCTAATGATTTTGGACAAATCAGAATTCAAGCTCACATTTTTCCAACAACTAGTTAGGGATCTTAAAGATTCGTCGCCTCAAGTACCACTCGGGGGCGTCAACCTAAGGGTTGCATCAGATCAAGATCCACGCTCACAATTTTGCACAACTAGTTTCATGCAACAAGACTTCATGTCATTGCTAAGGGTTCCACACGTGGTACTAGCATATGATAAGTCAACTTAAACTCGATACTTTTGTTCACCCCTCTATCACCAAAATTGGGGGCGTCATTATCTATCTTCATCACACCTTTAATGGTGTCGTCTTTATGATCAGAATGTTTCTACATCCTACGCTTGGGGGCGATTCCCTCTTCACCTAATGTATCACTACATGGGGGCGTATGCATCAATATCAAGCGTGATCTCCAATGGTCACGTCAATATCAATATCAAGAGTGATCTCTCACGATCGCATCAATTTCAATATCAAGAGTGATCTCTCATGATCACATCAATATCAATATCAAGAGTGATCTCCAATGGTCACATCAATATCAATAGCAAGAGTGATCTCTCATGATCACATCAATTTCAATATCAAGAGAGTGATCTTTTATGGCCACATCAATATCAAGAGTGATCTCTCATCACATCAATTTCAATATCAAAAGTGATCTCTCATGATCACATCACTATCAATATCAAGAGTGATCTCCAATGATCACATCACTATCAATATCAAGAGTGATCTCCAATGGTCACATCCATTTCAATATCAAGAGTGATCTCTAATGATCACATCAATATCAATACCAATATCAATACTGATCGACAACCTATCACATCAATCTCAAAATCAATACGTGATCGACAAATGTTCATGACAATTTTAATTTCAATATGTGATCTACATATATCACACCCGAGTTATAGTCTACACACGTCTGCAAATAAAATCGCCTACATGTTTATCATCTTATAGTCATACCTGTGGGGCAATGTTTTGCATCAACATCTTGAATGGGGATTCCGGACTTTTTGTTGCGGTTTCTTTGTCACTGTTATCGTGCCTTTCATTGGGCATGAGACCTACTGGGTCGTCACCCTCGTACGACATGATGGTGCTCAGACCGACCCCTTGGTCGGTAGCTACACCACCTGTCTCCTGGTCTCCCTCCAGGCTACCTTCACCAACACCAGCAATCCCCTCGACAATGCCCCCAACTATCTCCTCGTCCGACTTACCCAGCGGTAATTGTTGTTCGGTTTTTTTGGCATCTCCATTTCGGCAGTCTAGATTTGATTGGGCATAACTTTCTTCTCAGAGATCATACTGTCAATCTGTTTTGTGGGTAGGAAAGAGGACTTCATTATCTTTCCAATGGTATATGGTACGTCTTCTGGGGATACGTATTTTGGCGGGAACATGGCTCTAAAGTTCTAATAATGTTTTGCACGATGCATAGCCGCTGGAGATTTTGGAAAATTTGGCTAAGTACGGAATTGTCATGTCCATAGCTGCTGGACAGATGTTTTGTCATGTCCATTGGTTCTGGAGTTTCCGATACACTCTAGGCTCTCACTTTGCCCAGCGGCTACCCCCTCAGCCTGCTGGTCCAACCCCTCCTCCCGAGCGGCAACATAGCTTCCCGAGCGGCTATCTACTCGCCCAACAGCTGTGCGCTCGTCCAGCCCCTCCTCCCGAGCAGCAACACAGCCTCCCGAGCAGCTGTCCACTTGCCCAGCAGCTGTACCCTCTTGTCTACCTTCTCCCATGTGTACACACCCTCAGCCAACCCCCCAGCAGCCAACTCTCCAGCAGCTACCCCCTCAACCAATCCCCAGCAACAGCAACTAACTCTCCCCTCCTGCCTACTCTTCCTCCTCCAGGGGCTACCCCCTCCTGCCTACTCTTCCTCCTCCAGCCAACTCTCCAGCAGCTACCCCCTCAACCAATCCCCAGCAACAGCAACTAACTCTCCCCTCCTGCCTACTCTTCCTCCTCCAGCGGCTACCCCCTCAGCCAACCCCCCAGCAGCCAACTCTCCAGCGGCTACCCCCTCAGCCAACCCCCCAGAAGACAGCTGCTCCCCCAAAGTCATACCCTGGCCAGCAGCTGTGTCCTGGCCAGCGCTCAGCCACTCCCTTCTTCCAGCGGCTGTGTTGCTGCCTCCTTAGTCCTCCTCTCCACCAGCAGCCAGCTGCTCGCCCAGCCATTCCCTTCTTCCAGCGGCTGTGCTGCTGCCTCCTTGGTTTTCCTCTCCACCAGCAGCCAGCTGCTCGCCAGGCCTTTCCTCCAGCGGCTGTGTTGCTGCCTCCTTAGTCCTCTCCACCAGCAGCCAGCTGCTCGCCCAGCCACTCCCTTCTTCCAGCGGCTGTGCTGCTGCCTCCTTGGTCCTCCTCTCCCCCAGCAACGAGCTGCTCGCTCATCCTATTCCCTCCCCCAGCAGCAACCTCCTTACCCATGACACCAGCTGCACTGCCAGGTTGTGCTGGCAGATTGCCAGGTCCTTGCCCAGCAGCAGTAGACCTGGTCGGGACGCTGTACAGTTGTGTTGTCTCGGGTCTTGTCCCTCCACCACCAGCAGTGGACCCCATAGTGGGATTGCGATGTGTCTCGGGATTGGGACTTGTGTTTGCTTCTATTGCGCCTCACCTTTCCCATTGCAATGCACATTCAATTCTTGGAACTCGCGTCCAATTTCAATGCCACCGTCACTCTCCACCTTCGTTTCCGAATTTCCGAATTGATATATTTTCAATTCACTACACTTCACTATCTCTCGTTTTTCAAGCCCATTTTCTTTTCGGCCGGATTTTCGTCACTCAAATTTTATTTCTTTCTACTCGAATTTTTGGTCGAACCCAATTCTTGTTCTCTCAATTTATTTTTCTATTAATTTCTATCTCTTGTTTCTTCGCTCAGTTGAGTTCAATTAATTTTTCTATAACTCTCTATCGCCTGTTTCTTCGCTCAGTTGAGTTCAATTAATTTCTATCGCCCGTTTTTTCGCTCAGTTGAGTTCAATTAATTTTTCTATACATTTTATCGTCAGTTTCTTCGCTCAGTTCATGTTCAATTTATTTTCCTCTAAATTCCTCCCGCCTGTTTCTTCACTCAGATTGCATTCATTTTTTCTCTTTACCCAACGCGTTTCACCCATCGGCTAAAGAGGGGGCGATGTGTTGACCCCCCCCCCCCCCCCCCCCCTTAACGGGCTCAAGCCCAAGTCAATTACAAGTCTAAGCCCAAGACTTTAGTCAATAAGGGCCCAAGCCCAACTCAATTAGTAATAAGGCTTAGGCCCGTTACTACATTCAATATCAATCACGGGCTTTATCTATTTAAGTCCATTATATTCAATAAGGTTAATATGACAATTCTACATCTTTGTAGAGATTTCCTTAACCTAATCCAACTACAACTCTAATATCTCTACAACTCCAAATCCAATAACAATTTCAATATCTTTACAACTCATGTTCCTAATAGGACATGACGTACATTATCTTATCAATATATGGTCCAAATACATGGAACTACAACACTACAATACATTAGGGATCATTGGATCACATCCTAATCCCAATCAAACTCTACATTTGAACTACGTTATAAAAGGTTTGATTCCATCTCTCTTATGGATACGTAGGCAACTAAGAAGCAACTTAGTGCAGCCATTATCAATTACCAAAACCCTATTTCTTCATCTTCATCTTCTCCAATACTTTAGATCTTAACATTAGGGGTTTCTTCTTGATCTTACATCATATTGGTGTGAAATCCGGTTGAAACAGGAACCTTATTGAAAGCATGAATGGTAGCGGTTTTCTTGATTTATCAACCGCCAAGGCTATGGAATTCTTTGAAAAAGTAGCTGACAATAGCCAACAATCGGATTCACTAGGATCATCCTCGAGAAACACTACCATGAACACACACGATAAACCTAGAGGCGTATATGAGGTCAAACCCGACCCCAAGCTTAAAACGTTGCTCCAAGGTTTAGTAAAAAAGTAGAAGAACTTGAGGTATCCTTAAACCCCACATCACCGGTCATGAGTGTCTCCACTCCCCGATGTGATGTCTGTCACGACCCATCCCATATTGCCGAAGTTTGCCTTCTCTTATAAACTTCACCAAAAACTAAAGAAACCTGTGCGTTCAACTACGCCAGGCAAACAAATTTCACCAAGGGAAATGCTATATACCCATACGTGGACCGTTCAAATCTATCTTACCCGAACAATCATGCTTACACGACTCCACCAGGATTTAACTAGTCTTTGTATCAATGCGCCCTATGTTGTTAACATGAAAATAGAGATATGGTGACAGTCCCCACTTACACGAATATTGTTCATCGAATGAGTAATTCCAGGGACCCAGTTCCAACCAATCAACCTGCCCTTCAAAAGTCCTCTCTTGAGGATGTTCTTGCCCGTTTCATACAACAAGCGCAAGTGTCCATAGAAATGAACGCTCAAGCTATACAACGGATAGAACAAAAACTTGACGAGAATGGCAAATTTCCGCGACAAGCTATCCCAAATCCCAAGGGCAAAGAAGTTGCCTTGGTGATGGAAACTCTGTCTACATCTCCACTGTTTGCAGAAGTTAAAATAGTCCAAACACTTAGGTTAGGAAAACAGGTTGACAATCAGATTAACTACAACCCGAGTCCTAGGATTGTGACTCTGGTTACTACACCACCTAAGAATCCTGCTAATGAGGTTAACACCTCTAAGCCAAGGAAACATACACGTAAGATTGTGGAACCTCCACAGACTTACAACCAACCCATGCCTTACCCACATAGACTCACAAGGTCTGTGAAGGAAGTACAAGTTGAGGAGGTACTTGACGTATTCAAACATATAAACATAAACAGACCGTTCCTCACTGTTATCAAGAAGATACCTTCATACGCTAAGGTTTTGAAAGACTTGTGCACCGCAAAGAGGAAAACAAATGTGCCCAAAAGCGCGTTTGTTGCGGAAGAATTTTCTGCATTTGTCCAACACAATAGAGTGGTGAAATACAAGGACCCTAGAAAACCAACCTTACCCTGCAACCTTGGTGAGAAGTTCATGAGTAAAGCTTTGTTAGACCTAGGAGCATGTGTCAATCTTTTGTCTTACTCTTTATACATCAGCCTTCGTCTAGACAACATGAAACCCACGAACAGATCATTGAAACTACCTAGAGGTATAGTTGAGGATCTCTTAGTCAAAGTGTCCGATTTTTACTATCCCGTTGATTTTGTGGTGTTGGACACTGAACCTACAACCGATGACTCGGTTCCCATTATCCTTGGCCTTCCATTTTTTGCCACCTCGGCTCTCATCAATTGCCGGAATGGTTCGATGGTTTTCACTTTCGGATCTATGACCGTTGAAGTTAATATCTTCAATTTTGGCCAACAACCGCCTGATCTTTCTTTATCTGAAGATGTGTGCCGTCTCGATTCTCTACCTTATAAGATGGTGCCTAGTTGTTGCCTTGAAGATCCGGTTGTTTATTGCCTTACCATGGATAATGTTAACTTCGACATCAATCCATCTATTGCTCAAACCAATGCTCTTCTTTATTTTGTGCCTATCTTTGACCCCAAAGACCCTGAGGCCCTTGATTCAGTTTGTTGCTTAGATTATGATTCTCAGGTCGAGGCCAACGCTCGACCTCCTGTTATTCTGAATCCTCTTCCTCCCGAGCTGAAATATGCCCAATTAGATTCGAATGGTAGTCATCATGTCATCATCTCTTCACCTTTTACTACCGAACAGGAAAAAAAGCCTTATTTCCAAATTGGTGACGAAGTTTTGCTTTATAATCCTCGTTTGCATTTATTTTCTAGTAAGCTTCAGTCTCGTTTGTCGGGCCCCTTTGTTGTGTCTGCAGTAACTCCTAAAGGTGCTATTACATGTGTTAATCCTGCAGACAATTTTGAATTTGAAGTGAATGGTCAATGTCTTAAGCATTTCCACGAGTTAAGGCCTCCTGAAACTCTCTTAGAGGATCCTACCTATTTAGATTGACCCTTGACCTGCTGGTATCCAGACACTCTCTATGTTTTTTTTCTTTTGTCTTTTTTTAAGAGGTGTGGCTGAAAGTGTCGGGACCGTTACTCCATCAACTCTTACTGGGTGAGTATAATTGATCCAGTGCACGCTTGTCTTTTGAGCGTCACCACCAAACAAACCTCTTTCTCGCTCTGTTTGGGGGTGGGGAAGTCAATTCTCATCTTCTTTTAAGTCTTGAGTATCCGACTTTAAAAGACTCTTTGTTGTATCTTTTTTAGACATCGGGATCTCAAACATTCCACTCTAGCATGTTATTTCTCCTATATCTTTCTTTTTTAGTAGCGTTTATCTAGGGAGTGAGTTTCTTGTTTTTCCCCATGTCTGGTTGAAGACGTTAAACTTAGCGTTCCTGGGAGGCAACCCAGTGTTTCTTCTAAACCTGATCGTGCGTTATTTCTCCTTTTGTTGCCGAGTTTAGTTTCATTTTGGCTGTTAAACAGCTCATTCTACCATCTGTGCTCAGTTCTGTTTGGGGGTGGGCGTGGCCGGCCCACCCACTCTCTGTTTGTCGTTTGGCTGGTTGAAAATTATTGCAGTTACAAATTGCCTTGTTTTAAGATAAGATTTCCCTTTCGATTGTGTCTTAGTATGGAATTCCTTATAATCCCTATGCATTTGGGGATAATTTTGTTTGGCAGGAATTTATAAAAGCGGCTTGAATTTTTAGTACATTCATGGTAATACCTTTCTCATCTCTCATTCCTTTACTTAGTATGAGCCTTGAGGACAATGCAAATTTTTTGTTTGGGGGTGGGGAAGTATTACAACCTTTTTGCAAAAGATTTTCAAACTTCTTTTCCATACTTGTATAAAAATTCAAAATTTTTGAAAAATCTAAGTTACAAAGACTTTTCTAAAGTTTAGGATAAGTACACCATCAATGATGAGTATAATGGTTTAATTCCATCTTTTTCAAACTTAAGGACATTTATTGCTTCACCTAGTAGTTGAGTCTCATACTGCATTTGCATGAGCATAAGCATGACATTCACTGGCATTTCTGGCAGATACGTGTCCACATGCAATTACACCTTGAGAATCTTGAGAAATAAGTGTGGAGACTTAACCCAGTGAGTTTTTGAGACCCGTCCTTCTCTTGGAGAGTTATTACGTACATCTGGAGTCAAAAGACTCAACCTCTTAGTTTTGTTGTTTTAGTCAAATATTCATTTTCCAGTTAGCGTTGAGATGACATCAAGTGGGTGTAATATAAACTTGGGTCTTGTAGCTTATTCAAGATGTGTCACCATATCAATACTTAGAAATGATAAAAAGACACATAGTTAAGTCATGTTTACCTTAGCCTACCTTGATGATGCATTATCCTTTACATTGACCATTCTAAGCCTTTTTTGTTACTTAACCTTTTTCTTTAGCCCATCAACCTTACCCAACTCCATTATGGGAGTAATTACCCTTAGAATGTTTACGTACTTTTACCTACTGTTTTTGGAACATGAGGATGATTGTTTCTGTGGTTACAAAGTGAGAAACTACAAATAGTGCTAGTATAACAATTGTAAATTCAAACAAACAATTAACCAATACGCAGAAAGTAAATAACACACAGAGATTTTTAACGTGGTAAAACCCAAACAGGGAAACGTCCACGGTTGTCCTCGCGACAACAAAATAATCCACTAGATGAAAAGAGATGTACAAACCTACCAACTACCTGCACTCACTGCGAGTTGATACTCCTGGTTATCTCTAACACCTTGACTTCACCAGAGCACCTTGATGTACGCACAAGACACTCGACTTCTTGATGAACACACAAGAAGACTCGAAGCCGAATTCACAATAACTCTTAAAGATCACAAAGATATGAATTGAGAAAAGGGGGAAGAAAGGGAATTGAGTTCAATAGCCACAAACAATTTCAATATCAAAAACCTAACCAAAACACATGAACTAGAAGAAGGGTGGACGGCCAAAGAACTCACTTGTTCTATGGAAGAGAAACCCTATTTATACTTAGGGTTGGAAACCAAGGAAAATGGGCCGAAACAGTGCAAACCGACTTTGGACGTTCGTACGTCGATATGACGTTCGAACGTCGCCACACAAAAATAACCCTGCTGCCTACCATGACGTACGAACGCTCTAACTCGGTACGTACGTCTTCATACGAAACTCGTCTGCTGCCTACTTGGACGTACGAACGTTCTAACTGCGTACGTACGTCCTGACCAAAAGAAGTTCGCTGCTTCAGTGGACGTACGTACGTCCTAACTAGGTACGTACGTCCAGAACCCAATAACTTATCCTGGACAGAACTAAGAAACACAAAGGACACGAGACGACCATGCGTACATCTTGATTTTCCTAACAATGAATTCAAGGCGAGATAACCAAGGACACTTTGTCACAAAATTGATGTCAAACCACTTCGTGCCGGTTTCAATCTCCCCCTTTGACATTGATTTTGTGACAAAAACCTATGACTCTAATAGCACTTATAAAACGTGCTTACAATCCCAAACCATGGCATTTATAAAACATGCCTACAAAAACACTCGAAATAGAAACACATAACAAGTCACCAATTCTTGTTATCCAGCTTTAGGAAGATGCTTTAACCATCAGAGATCGAACGGAAGCAACTAGGAACTTCCGAAGCAATCAAGGATTCAACAGAAGTTCCTTCGAGCAACTCCCCCATACTTCATGAGCTCCAAAATATTTTTGGCACTCGAACTCCCCCATAACAATATAACGTCTAAAATCATCAACACGTTCACTCCCCCATACGTGTAGCATACCTGAAACATGACCCAAAAATAACCTAACAACAAGAAAACGATTGTTAGTACTTAGAGTCATAAATCTCCCCCTTTTTGTCACAACAAGTGAACAACAATAAACAAAGAACCAAGAAAAAGAAACCAATACCAAACGAAGAATACAAAACATATAAAGAAAATATAAAACTAATCCAACTGTTAAAAGTTCAGACAGTCAACTAATAACCAAACAGAGAAATCCATAAACATAAAAGGCAAAAACGACAAAAACAGAAGATTTGAATTAACGAATTCGAAAAACCCTTTCCCAATGACCTAGAGGAAGCTTGGAGAAGTAAGCTTCCGCACGAGCCGAAGGTCTATTCCACCGAGCAATCACATGATCATCATAATCCTCCAGCCATTCACTCTTACAAAACAACTCCTCAATTCTGCTGTCCAAGCCACAGTCGGTAAGTGGAGCAGCAAGTCCCGGAACCTTCGGATAACCAACCAACTCCAAGATATGATTTTGAAGATGTCCCGGTAATCTCTCCCAATGATTGACACGAACCAAACAAGGATTAAGAAAAGGTCGATGAATATAGTCATATCCATGGGGAACGCGACATAAACGACAAACCTTTGCATTGTTTTTGTACTCCATCACCATGAACGACACATAACCAACAGTCGGAACAAAAATTCCATGAAGTTCATATTCTGCCATAGAGGATTCTGAAGAACAAAGAGACAACTAGCAAGAACTAAGAAGACACAATAGAAGTGAAAGAGAAAAAGACTCCCTATTTATAAGAAAAACAGGGGTAAACATATCATGGGCCCAAGAAGAGAGGTCCATTACCTCAGAAAAATTTACTGCAAAACAAGGAAACCAACTTGAACTAATATGAAAATAGCAATATCCAAGAACTGTACAATACCAAAAAAAAATAGAAACAAACCAATATAGCAAAAAAAAAGTTAAGTACAAAAATGTGAAGAGGAAGCCATAAAACCAACTACTCGGACTCCGAGGCACCATCACTGGGTTCACCATCACCCTCGTCCTCACTCTCTGAGGCATCACCATCACTCTCACCAGGAACTAGAGGCACCTCTTCCGGAAACGGAGGCAAGTCTGTGGGAGTGAAGTCCAGCTGTAGATGACGCATCTGAGCAACGTTCATCGCATGAATATCACTGAGCATGACATCATGACGAGAGAGAATGACCCCAAAACGATCTAACCGAGCATCCATATGATCCTGATGACGTCGGAGAGAGGAGACCCGAGCATCAATTGCTGCAACAGCCCGATTGCCCCTAGCAGAGGCTGGGATGGGGCGTCCAGAGGTCAAAGCCCGATCAAAATCATCGTGGCGAACAAGAGCCCTGCCTCCCCAAATGAGGTGATGCGTCAGACGCGCACCCACGGACTCGAAGGCCAACTTTCGAGACTGACAGCCCTTCTTGATAACGTTGACCCAGTCGTGGCCAACAAACTTTGGAGGGCTCACCCCCATATATTGTCCCTGAAAACCCAAGTGCTTGAGTATAGTCATTATAAAGCTAGGGAAAGGAAGAGTACCCTTAGCTGCATCGATCTGAAGCATTCGAGTGTAGATGACCTCAGAGAGATGAAGGTGGTGCACCGACATACAGACCACCAATTTGACCATGTCGTCGGTCATGATAATCTTGTTGCCCTTGGAGGGGTAGATGTTGGAATGGGCAACCATGTGCAGGAGGATGGCGCTGTAGTGCTTGGCGTGATACCTTTCCGTGACACCATCAATAAACATCTGCTGAACCTGATTGACAAAGTCGATTTGAATTGTATCCGGAACGGGCCATCGGACAGAAACAGCATCTTCAGGAATAAAGTCACCATCAATACCCAACGCCTCGCGTATCACCTTAGGAGAAATGGTGTATCGCCGACCTTCAATCAAGACCGAAAAACTCGAGCGATTTTGCGAGGGTGTCTTTGTCTCATAGAAGGCTATTGTATGCTCAACCGAGTACTTGGTGATTGGTTGAGCCACCCTTAGCCAATTCCGAGTCTCGAAGAAGAGAGATATGTTGCCAAGCTGAGTAGCCGCAAGAGGAGTAGCAGCGATGTCTGCCAAGTCAAAGAATCGCTCAGGAACAATAGCTTTTGCTCGAGGATGAGCACCAAGAGATGTGGGAGGAGGCGACAAGGCCGGAGTGGAGTTTCGACCCCGCGGAGCTCGAGAAGATGATGCACCCTTAGACGTGGATGCCGTGGTGGTGCGTGCACGCTTTGATGCCATTGTCTACACAGTCACAACAGTAAACAAACCAATAATGTAAGAAAATTGACAAAATAACCAAATTCAAGCCCATAGAGGCATTTCATCAAACACTTGATGTGCATAATCTTAATATATGGTATTTACAACAATGTAGCAAAGGCAAGCAACCAAACACACGGCAAAACATAACCAATAGCAGATACCATGAACAAAACACTTCCCAAGGTTGTCCACAACAAAAAAAAAGCAAGATTGAGTATCGAAACACCAATTTCCATTGATTCATCATGTAAACATACAACCTTAACTGACAATACTATAAAGTATAACCAAGCAATCAACAAAACATGACAATGGAGAAGAAAGAGAGATCAATAAAACTTACAAGAGATGGTGATTGAGAATGACGAACAAATCTCCCGACCAACACACCGGACCAAAACAATGAGAAGAGAAGATGAACAAATTTCAAACAAGACGAGAGAGAAGAGAATCTCCTAAGACAATGATGGAAAACTAACCAAAAACTAACTGCTTGTAGTGTGCCAAAGAGAGAACACGATTGATATAACAGTTGGCCTTTGGTTTAACCAAAAATTTGAATTTAAACAGCAAATGGGCCGGACTGTATCAGGGACGTTCGTACGTCCTAAAGACGTTCGTACGTCGGGACCCAAAAAAAACATCTGCCAGACCCTATGTTCGTACGTTCTAATAACGTTCGTACGTTGGAAAAAGATCTGCCCACCTCAACGTTCGAACGTCATCACAGCGTTCGTACGACCCCCTTTTTTTTTTTTTTTTTTTTTCGAAAAAGAAGAAGAACCAACCTAACAGCTAGATAATAAACCACATAACCACAAAAACAAATATTGAGAGACATCACAAGAAAACACTTCTACTTATCATACGTATTCCAATTACAACCGAATACAGTTTAAACAACCCTCAACCACAAGAGAATGCAAAATCGAAGAACGACATCATACACCAAGGCAGGGTAATTACTTAGACGATGCAAGCATGTAGATGAAACAGATAGACCAATACCAACCGCCAGAAACAAACTAAAAACATGATCATTGAGAATATTGAAAGTCACTTGCAACTAGCCCAATATGAAACTGAACCAGATCACAACACAACAAAGAAACCACACACTATTGTTTTTCTCCTTGTCTTTCAACTAGACAAATGCGAAAGCCACTATTCATTTTTTTTTTTTTTTTTTTTGTAAAAACATTGAAACAGATGCCATTCCCGTGTGGGAGTATGTAATATCTCCATCTTTTACCAGAACACGAGGGTAAGGTGTAGCCTACATCTTTTCGGCAAAACACACTCAAGAAGTGCAATACCATGATAACGTGCAACACAAGAACTAACATCTCTTGAGTGCATCCGTCAGAGCATGACCCTCACAGCCCCAACGGGTTCTTAGCCAAATGAGTATGCTCTCAAGACATTCAAATGGCTGGGGATTTTGTGAGTCATTGACCACTTACAAGAGGCAAATACATATAAAGGAAGACGATGATCATGAAAGGAAACCATAGAAGAGTGGAGATATATAGGTATGTAAAACGACAATCCAACTACATGTAGATGCACCATATAAGAAACTACCAAGACGAAGAGAGTATGATGTAACCCTACAACTATGCATGACACAAAAACAGTTGAGGACGCCAAACTAGAAACATCTGTAAAATGGAATCCACACAATAGAGAAAGTAGTATGTCCTCAATACCAACAACAATAATAAATAACTGAACCTAAACATCCTAAACACAGACAGTTCCAATGAACACATTAGGTATATAAATGCGGAAGAGGTGTAGTGACAATGAAGCAGTTGTCAGATGAGCGACTACCAGTTAACACCAAGATATGATTGGAATCAAAAACATCACACCTATTATCCTCAAACACAACCTTAAATTTAGCATCACATAACTGACTAATACTCAATAGATTGGACTTAAGACCCTTAACAAAAAGAAGCTCATGACTATTGAGCGAATCAACCTCAGAAAAGTTACCTTTACCTTCAACCGGAAGCATTTTACCATTACCAAACCTAACCTTACCTCCATAACCAAGAGTCAGGTTATCAATCAGAGTCTTATCACCTGTCATATGACGCGAACAACCGCTGTCAAGATACCATGATGAAGGCAATGGTTCAACCAAACGAGCCATGTGAGACACCATTTTCCTGGATGCATCCATACTCCTATCCCAGAAATGTGGTGGTGGAGTAGGCATGGGTGTTGCTTGAGGACGGTTTCCATAAGGAGAAGTTCTGGGTAAACCCCACGGAGCATAGCCATTCCACATGTATGGAGCCTGCATGGAGAAGGTGGAAGACTTGTTCCAATATGAGTTACCTGCAAAAGAAGGATGATGAGCAGGATACAAATTATTCCAACAAAAGGCAGAAGTGTGACCCATGCGACCACATGTTAGACATTTAAAGCCTTTGTGTCTAGAGTTCTTTTTCCGAACATGCTTTACATGAGTAACCTTGGGTGGTGATACCACACTAGACACCTGCACAGGAGCAGGAATAGCGACACTTGTTGGTCGTACAAAGGTAGTGCGGGAAGTTCTAGCAGTAGCAAGGGGAACAGATGTGTCATAACCTAAACCAGATTTATCTGAATGGGATTTACCGATTCCCAACAGAGAGTTTAGATTAGCACTTGCTTTACCAAACCCAACCAATTGTTTGTTAGCAGCAAACAACTCAGCCTTTACTTTCTCATGCTCCAGTACAAGGGATCGATACCGTGTTTCTAGATCATTATTCAGCTTTTCCAGAGTGACAATACGCACTTGGAAATCCTCCTTTTCCTTCACAAATTCTTCCTTTAACATGTTGGAATCACCTGTAAGATTGCATATATACTGTCCAAGACTATCTACCTGATCCTGCAAGACAGTGTTAGTTTTTTCAAGCAACTTTACTTGTTGCATGGAAAACTTATACATATCACATAGTTCAGTAGTAGTAGCATGAACACCAGAATCAGAAACAATAATATCAGCAGAAGAGGATACAATACCTCCTGGATGTTCATCCAGGGATGCACTGAAGACCACATAATTGGAGACAACATTTGAGAGATTCCCATCATCATCTTCATCTGAATCATCCCATGTTACTGTGAGGTTCGCTTTGGAATTATCACCAGGTTTGTGATCCACCTTCTTATCACATTCATTTGCAAAGTGTCCATAATCACGACACTTGTAACATTGGACATCTTTACGATCAACTCGAGCTCTTCTCCCATCCACAGAGAACCGCTCAAAACCACGACTTCTAGGAGCATTTGAGGAATCAGGAAATCGCTTTCGAGGATCTCGATTCTGTTGATATTTCAGAATCTTCTGAAAGCTACGTGACAGAAACGCATAGTTATCATCCACATCCTGTTCTTCATCATCAGAAGGTCCTGTGGAAGGTTCTTTAGACGATGTAGCTTTGAATGCTACAGATTTGTTCTTCAAAGGTTCTTCCAAAGCCTGTTCCATCTCACATGTCCTTAGTTTCCCAGCAAGTGTCTCGATGGACATGTTCTTAATCACATTGCTCTCAGTGATGGCATCCTTACGTGAACGAAACCGAGGAGGCAAAGCACGCAATATCTTACGTACCACTTGTGTGTCAGTATATGCATGACCAATAGCCGCACTGCAGTTGATGATGTCTTGGAGACGAATAAAAAAATCATCAAAGGTCTCAGAATTATCCATCCGTAGATTCTCAAACTGAGACGTTAACAGTTCCAGCTTACTTTCTTTGACTGTTTCGTCACCTTCATGTGTACAGATAAGCCTGTTCCATGCATCTTTAGCCTCTTCACAGCCTTGCACCCGACGAAACTCACTAGCATTTAATGCCATGAAAATAGCATTGAGTGCCTTGTTGTTATAATTTGCCAGCAATTTCTGTTCAGGCGTCCACTTTTCACGTGGCGTCAGTGATGTAACAGCAGTATCATCAGTACCTGTAGTAGTCAGAGGTTCTTTCCACCCTGTGACAACAGAAAGCCAGACTTCTTCTCCTAATGCTTGGAGATAAGCTCGCATACGTACTTTCCAATGACCAAAGTCCTTTCCACTGAATTGTGGAGGAAGACTTGAAGTAGCAGTCTTGTGAGATTCCATAAAGCACTATTGATCGTTAGCGTGAGCCTTTACGCTCCTTAACCAGCCCCCAGCGACTGATACCAATTGAGAAACTACAAATAGTGCTAGTATAACAATTGTAAATTCAAACAAACAATTAACCAATACGCAGAAAGTAAATAACACACAGAGATTTTTAACGTGGTAAAACCCAAACAGGGAAACGTCCACGGTTGTCCTCGCGACAACAAAATAATCCACTAGATGAAAAGAGATGTACAAACCTACCAACTACCTGCACTCACTGCGAGTTGATACTCCTGGTTATCTCTAACACCTTGACTTCACCAGAGCACCTTGATGTACGCACAAGACACTCGACTTCTTGATGAACACATAAGAAGACTCGAAGCCGAATTCACAATAACTCTTAAAGATCACAAAGATATGAATTGAGAAAAGGGGGAAGAAAGGGAATTGAGTTCAATAGCCACAAACAATTTCAATATCAAAAACCTAACCAAAACACATGAACTAGAAGAAGGGTGGACGGCCAAAGAACTCACTTGTTCTATGGAAGAGAAACCCTATTTATACTTAGGGTTGGAAACCAAGGAAAATGGGCCGAAACAGTGCAAACCGACTTTGGACGTTCGTACGTCGATATGACGTTCGAACGTCGCCACACAAAAATAACCCTGCTGCCTACCATGACGTACGAACGCTCTAACTCGGTACGTACGTCTTCATACGAAACTCGTCTGCTGCCTACTTGGACGTACGAACGTTCTAACTGCGTACGTACGTCCTGACCAAAAGAAGTTCGCTGCTTCAGTGGACGTACGTACGTCCTAACTAGGTACGTACGTCCAGAACCCAATAACTTATCCTGGACAGAACTAAGAAACACAAAGGACACGAGACGACCATGCGTACATCTTGATTTTCCTAACAATGAATTCAAGGCGAGATAACCAAGGACACTTTGTCACAAAATTGATGTCAAACCACTTCGTGCCGGTTTCACAAAGAAGAAAGGAAAAATACAAAGAAATCTCCAAACTAGTTAGATGAACCAAATGTTGAAAATCAAAAAGATTGAAGAAATCCTGAAAGCCAGAATCTCCCAAAAATCAAGAAAATTAAAAATAAAAGGGAAGATTCTAAAAAATAAAAGGCTAGAGGTTCATTGAATTTTCCCAAAGAAGATGAAAAACACTTCTACTTAAGAGAAAAATTCCAAAAGAATTTCTCCAAGTGTTGTTATTACAAATCACATGTATTGAAGGCCCGAATGTTCCAAAAATATTTCACAAAAGCCTTTGTCATTTCTAGCCCTGTCCTAAGCCCTGCTACAACCTATTATTGTCTTTTGTAGATCTAAGCTAATACGGTAGAATGTGGCGAGTAAGTGAGAAGTTGCTAAGTTGAAAAACCCGACATCTCAAGCAAGACTAACTTTTCCATTCTTTGAGACTAAGTTCATTCCATTACACCAGCCTGTTCTTATTGCTATATATGATATGATTGTCCATCTTCTTTCCTCACGTCTCTGTAAAATGATAAACACCATCTCTGAGTGATTTTTATTTATTGAGAGTATGTCTGTGAGGCAGAAGTCAAAGCGACCTTTCCAATGGTGACTTAAGACCCGTGATTGTATATGTACATGTCTGTCTTGGATGCATTTGAAACCGTTATGCTTATTTTCATGCATTTGTAGTACGATATCTCATATGAATGGTTTTGCAATACTTATCCTTATCTTTGATATACTGTATGGATGACATCCATTTCTGAGGTAAATGGAAGAACATTCTGTTCTTTAGATTAGTCATTGTAGTAAGTTTGTGGGTATCTTCTTTGAAAATCCCTCAGGAGACTATAATTTTTCCACTTTGAAGCCCTTGGGGTTTTAAAGCCTTGATGCATATGGTGAATGCAATCACCCTAATTCTATTTCTCTTTTGAGACCTTATTTCTTTTCATCTCATCTTTGTTTGAGGGCAAAGTGTTATTTGGGGGTATTTGATAAGTCCTCAAAAGTGTATATTTATCCCCCGAATAGCACCTTGTTTGCATAGCACTTAGTTTATATTATTGTGTTATATTTATTGATTAGTGCTTTCTTGTCATTTGTGTAGGTTTCATGAGCCAAAATATGAATATTGTGTTAATGCCCGCCAAAAGTTAAGAAAAACCATTAGTGTTATTTGGACAAGAAGAGGAATTGCTATTTGCACCTGCAAAGTTACTGAGGGCACCCAGTGGACTGGTCCTGTGGACTTGACTTTATCTCCAAGATGGGTGGTTAAAATCCCAGCTCAATCCAAGTTATAATAAAGCCCACAAGTCAAAAGATCCATTGAAGCCTTTTACTTGAAGTCCAATCTTAAAACAACTCTATATGATGATCTAGAACTCTAATTTGGGCCTATGAGATGTCTATCTGAAGGTCTTGGTCCAGGGTACAACTTAGGCCCGAGAGAATTAGATTTTCATTAAGTCTTGCTACTTCTAGAAGGCCTACAACAGCCACCACGAATTTGACCAAACTTGGAGAGAAAGTATACTTTGGAAGCAAGTAATGTACTTTGTATTCTCTATATAAAGAAAAGTAGTAGATAGGGTTTAGGTAGTTCATTCTCTTTTATTGAACTCAATTATTCTTATTCTCAATTCTCAATAATAATCCATTCTCATTTCCATTATGATGTTGTGTTCTTTATTTACTTATTCCATGGTGTCATTATCAAGGATGAGTAGCTAAGTTCCCTTTAGGGGGAATAATTGAAGCACTCTAGATAATGCAAAAAGCACCATGTTTATTCTTTTATATCCATTGTGATTTAATTTCTTAATGCTTGTTTATTTCAGTTCTAGATAGAAGTAAACATGATAATTTATTTATTTGTTGCATCCATGTTGTTAAATACTATTGTTAGAGTATAGGGAGACCTAGCTATAATGGTAGTGTTAGATTAATTGGAGATATGTGATAGAATAGCTGAGAGGTGACTTTCATATATCTATAATTAATCTTTTTAATTGGAATCCATTTGTAATCAAGTTGAATAGCTGAGAGGTGAAAACTTAACTACAAATCAATATATTGAATTAATTGAATTGAACAGCTGAGAGGTGACAGTTTAATTAATAATGTATATTTAATAAATACATATAAAGAATTCTGTTTTAATTGAATGGAATAGCTGAGAGGTGACTATTCAATTATTATAGGCATTAGTGATTATTTGGAATAGCTGAGAGGTGACTAAGTACTTGCTATAGATTGAATATGATTGAATGACATGTGTGTTTTGCATTGTTTAGTTTGTGGATACCAACTCTTTCCCCTAATCACCATAAGATCTTCTTTCCATCCCTTTTCATCTTCTATTATTAATTTAAGTAGTAGTAGTATTTATTTTATTGCCTATAAGAAGTAGAATCAATCTCATCTGATTCATGTGGTGTTCTTTAATTATCGTTTTCTATTGTGTTTGAGCTAAGAATTCCCCTTTCGAGGTGGGTACGACCCTTGCTTGTTACTTGTTCTACATTAATAACCAATTATTACAAGCACAAGAAGGAAAACATCATTACAAATTCTTTCTTTTGATAGTATATACACAAATATCTACTATCATTTTGGTTACCCAAAAAGCTAATTACCTGAACGAAAGAAGTAGTTTTTTTTTTTTTTTTTTTTTTTTTAGATATTAGACGTTCGAACGTGATTTTACATGCTCTCTGGAGATTGGAGAAACGTGTCAGACGTTCGAACCATTTCAAGATCCCTTGGAACAGATATGATATTTTCTGCATAATGGGCATGAATCTGTTTTTTTTTTGTAAGGTTATGTTATAAAGCCTATAAATAAAAAAAACCTAGATTTATTCTTGTTTGGCTAAAGTAGGTCAAAGAAAAGTTTTATGGAGGCTAGTGTGTTCATCAGTAGAGAGATTCTTTGAGGGAACAAGAAAAGAGAAGATTATTTGAGAGTCGTGTGAGTGATTTAGAAGTGAGATCAATCTTGAGTGGTGTGTTTGAGTTCGAGTGGGTGCTCAATTGTATCTCCTTTTCTCTTTTACTAGTGGATCTTTTTATCTTGCCTCGTCGATGTAGGCATACGGTCGAACCATGTTAAATCTTGTGTTGTGAGTGTTTGATTTTTAGTTTTTATCTTGTTTTACTTTCTACTTACATCTTTATTGGTGTAGAACATTATTGTGAACAAATTGTTTTTGCGTTCTTTGTGATTTACCATAGTATTATCTTTACGATATGCAATTAATTTATAATATTTTTACACTTTTGCTCGATCTTCTTTCGTATCAAAGAATTTAGAATGGATGTTATGCTTGTTAGGCAGTATGTTAGTATTGCATAAGTATAATTCTAAGTAAAACCAGAAAACCCAGAATAAATAGAGTATGCAAACCAGAACAATAATTAAGGACAGTATGATGTGATCGAGTCGAGAAAATCTCTGTCCTTAAGACATAATTTGCCCCAACAGGTGTTGTATGGGTGTAATGCAAACTGTCTCCCAGGATACAACGATCAATACCTTCGTCGTGTAGCAGCACTTCAAACAAAACGAAAACGGCAAACCAGTTCAGTGATGTAACTCTCTCAAGGACACAGACAGACTATGAATGATAATGAATATGATGTTTTCGAAAATGAATGAAAAAATGCAGACACTGACAAGGTATTTATAGCAAGAAAAACTAAGTGAACAGACACTTTGGCCGAAACAGTTCATTGAACGGACACAACCATTAAGGCCGAACAGACACTTTGGGCTTTAAACAGTTTCATCAAGGGACACAACTTTTGGGCCCGAAACAGTTTCATGAAAGGTTGCACCTATCTGGGCCGAACCAGTAGCAAACCGGTTCGGAATAGGTATGCACCTATTTGGATTTATTCTAATGGACCTTTCTACTAAAAAGATTATGTTGGATCACCAAGATCCAAATCCAAATCCAAATCCCAAATCCCAAGCCCAAGCCCGAGTCCGAGCCGAGCCGAGCCGGGCCGGGTCGGGTCGGTCGGTCGGACGGACGGCGCGCACGTGTGTGTGTTTTTCAAGCCCAAGCCCATGTAAGGTTTCGCCCAACGCGCGAAAACATTGTAACCCCAAGGGCCACACCCTTATTGTACATGAGGGGTTTTTCTAGACAAAACCTTATCTACATGGGTCAAATGTGGGACTATCACATTTTCCTTGCTTTGTCTCAAGTTGTTTGGAACTTGGGACACCAATTTCTCATTCACTATGGAACAGTTTTAGACGTATGAATATTCTGCGAGCATCTACTCGGAACGAGGATTCCATACGTACCAAGATCTAGCTTAATGGAGCTCTAGAACATATCGAAATGTCCAGCCAAAAACCTTGTCAGATTTCTGTCAGATTTCTGACAGAATCTGTTCACACTGTTTCCAACAATCCCCCGCATGAATGGAAATTACGGATTTATGCAAATGCAATGCAACTGAGAGAGTACAAGCGGAAAGTAGCTGCATCGGTATAGGTAGCAATTTTTCAGCCTTGAACCTACCCTAGTGGATAACCATCGGATTTACTGGCTAATCAGTGAACATGATGTCTTGAACTGTTCAGCCGTTTGTGTAAACCAAGACAGTGGCTACCACACAGTTTCCCTTCCTCAAAGAACTTGGTTCTATGGTTGTGTTCATTTTGGCCTTGAACTTCCTGGTATTCATGAGTGCTCTTAAAGAATGCAACCTTCAACATTCTCACAGAAAACGACCCCTTTTTCTCACTCATAAGGTGATTGCCCATGAAGAGTATCCTGCTATACTCCACTTGTTTTACAAGCTATGGGAATCATTAAAAGCAAAAGCTTATCCTAGTCCATCAATGCAGGCAACACTGGTCTCATCATCTTAGGAATGGATAAGAGATGTTTAATCTCACAGTGCTATCGTCGAGTCATGCGAGATTCGGTTGTCCCTTTGAACCTAGATCTTGGGATCTCCAGTCAGCTAGGTAGGGTTGCCATCAGGCCTACTCTTTCGTCTTAGGTTTTACACCCATTCCTCTCGATGAAGCTTGAACTTGCTCTCTGGCCAAACCTTTAGTAAATGGATCCGCTAGGTTTTCAGCCGACTTAATATACTCTATAGAGATTATTCCAGTTGAGAGCAGTTTCCTAACGGTTTTGTGTCTTCGTTTGATGTGTCGAGACTTACCGTTATACATACTACTCAGTGCCCTGCCTATAGCAGATTGACTATCGCAGTTTATACGAATAGCTGGCACTGGTTGTTCCCACATAGGAATATCCGCTAAGAAATTTCGAAGCCATTCTGCTTCTTCTCCTGCTTTATCTAAAGCAATGAATTCAGCCTCCATAGTGGATCTAGCAATGCATGTTTGCTTAGAGGATTTCCAAGATATCGCTGCACCACCCAGAGTAAAAACATAGCCACTCGTGGCTTTTGAGTTTTTAGTATCTGATATCCAATTAGCATCACAATATCCTTCTACTACTGGTGGATATCTAGTGTAGTGCAAATTATAACTTGAGGTATATTTCAGATAGTTCAATACCCTAGTTATTGCCTTCCAGTGATTCTTTCCTGGATTACTCGTGTAACGACTTAGGACATTTACAGCGTGAGCCATGTTTGGTCTAGTGCAATTTGTGATATACATCAAACTGCCAATGACACGAGCATATTCTATTTGTGATATGCTAGCCCCAGTATTCTTAGTTAAATGAAGATTGGGATCTTCTGGAGTTTTGGCAATTCCAGTGGAGTATTTCTTGAACTTTTCAAGAACCTTCTCAATGTAGTGGGATTGCGATAGTGCAATTCCATCTGATGTTCTAGTGATTTTAATCCCTAGTATAACATCAGCAATTCCCATATCCTTCATATCAAACTTACTGCGAAGCATGTTCTTAGTAGCATTTATGATGTCATTGTTGCTACCAAAAATCAGCATGTCATCTACATAGAGACATACAATAGCATATCCAGTTTGAGTGGACTTAGTGTAAACACATTTGTCACATTCGTTTATTTTGAAACCACTTGACAACATTACATTATCAAATTTTTCATGCCATTGCTTCGGGGCTTGTTTTAAACCATATAATGATTTTACAAGTCTACACACCTTATTCTCCTGTCCAGGTGCAACAAAACCTTCAGGTTGTTGCATATAGATTTCTTCCTCTAAATCGCCATTTAGGAAAGCCGTTTTTACATCCATTTGATGTATTTCAAGGTTGTGTATTGCAGCAATCGCAAGAAGCGTTCGAATAGACGTTATTCTCGTTACTGGAGAGTAAGTGTCAAAGAAATCCAAGCCTTGTTTCTGCCTGTAACCTTTGACTACAAGTCTAGCCTTGTATTTGTCTATTGAACCATCTGTTCTCATCTTCTTTTTGAAGATCCATTTGGAACCTAAACATTTCGTTCCAGGAGGAAGTGTGGTTAGCTCCCATGTGTGGTTTTGCATTATGGAATCAATTTCACTTTTAATTGCTTCCTTCCACTGGGGAGCATCTTGAGTAGACATGGCCTCTTTAAAAGTTAATGGATCATTGTCCACTAAGAAAGTCATGAATTGAGGACCATATGTCTCCACAAGATATGTTAGAAAATCAAGACCATATGCCTTCGTTTTTCTAGCTCGTTTACTTCGCCTAGGTTCATCCTCATTCTGATGTTCATCCCTTGGCACAGTATTATCTGTAGTTTCTTGCTCAACTCTTAGAGCGTTTTCACGTGTTCTCTTTCGATGCTTAGCATCTTGACAAGGAAACACAGTTTCAAAGAAATATGCATTTCTTGATTCCATAATAGTATTGACCTGAACATCAGGAATATCAGATTTGTGAACTAAAAATCGATAAGCACTACTATTATGAGCGTAGCCTATAAAAATGCAATCAACAGTTTTAGGTCCAATCTTCACTTGTTTAGGAGGTGGGACCGCAACCTTGGCTAAACACCCCCACACTTTCATGAATTTATAAGAAGGTGTTTGTCCTTTCCATAATTCATATGGTGTCTTGCCGGTTTTCTTATGAGGTATCTTATTGAGAATATAATTCGCAGTAAGAATGGCTTCCCCCCACATGTTCTGGGGTAACCCTGAATTTAACAACAAAGCATTCATCATCTCTTTCAATGTTCGGTTCTTGCGTTCAGCTGTACCATTAGATTCACGAGAGTATGGAGCCGTAGTTTGGTGTATGATTCCATTTTCAGCACAAAAGTCATTAAATGGTTTATCATATTCACCTCCTCGATCGCTCCTTACAATCTTGATTTTCTTGCCAAGTTGATTTTCAACCTCAAGTTTATACTGTTGAAACTTTTCTATAGCTTCATCTTTGCTTGTTAACAAATAAACATAGCAAAACTTTGTGCAGTCGTCAATAAAAGTAACAAAATACTTTTTACCACCTCTAGTTTGCACAAACTTTAAATCACACAAGTCAGTGTGAATTAAATGTAGAGGTTCGGTACTTCTTTGGACCGAATGATGTGGGGTTTTGGTAAGTTTAGCTTCCACACAAATTTCGCATTTATCACATGCTTTTGGATTGCAATGTGGAATCATATCCATGTTAATTAATCTACGCAAAGTATTATAATTAACATGTCCTAGACGTTCATGCCAAACATTAAAAGACTCAACGATATAAGCAGAAGAATTACTCTTATTAATATTTGGAATAACAGTCATTACATTGAGCTTGAATAGCCCATCGCTAACATACCCTTTACCCACATACATCCCAGCCTTAGTGAGTACAAACTTGTCAGATTCAATCACCATCTTGAAGCCATTCTTGCTTAAGAGTGATCCAGAAATCAGATTCTTGCGAATGTCTGGAACATGCAACACATTGTTGAGGCTAACTTCCTTTCCAGAAGTCATCTTCAGCACAATTTTCCCTTGACCTTCTACCTTCGATGTAGATGAGTTGCCCATGTAGAGTTGTTCATTCTGATGGTTCAAAGTATTCTACCTTCGATGTAGATGAGTTGCCCATGTAGAGTTGTTCATTCTGATGGTTCAAAGTATAAGTAGTGAACATCCTCTTATCTGAGCAAATGTGCTTGGTTGCACCAGTATCCAGGAACCATTCCCTTGGATTGTCAACCAAGTTCACTTCCGAAACCATAGCACAAAGGTTGATTATGCCCAAATCAGCAATCATCTTGTCTTCTTCAGTCAGATTTGCTTGAGCGGGATTCTTTCCTTTCTTGTCATCTTTCTTCTTGCTTCGGCAGTCACTTTGGCGATGACCTGACTTGCCACAGTTGAAGCACTTTCCTTTGAATTTCTTGGTGGATTGCTTGTTATTGGAACCTTGGTCAGAAGATTTGCGCTTCTTGTTCTTCTTCCCATGTTCCACAACATTGGCTTTGGCATCTTCAGAAACAACGACAGTATTCTTTTCAGAAGTACGGTTGTCTTCTTCTATGCGAAGCCCGAGAATCAGGTCTTCCAAGCCCATCTCCTTACGTTTGTGTTTAAGATAGTTCTTAAAATCCTTCCATGAAGGGGGTAACTTCTCAATAACAGAAGCCACCTGAAAGGGTTCACACAAAGTAAGGTTTTCTGCATGAATTTCGTGCAGAATAAGTTGAAGTTCTTGGACCTGACTGATCACAGTCTTGGAGTCCACCATCTTAAAATCAAGGAACCTGCCGACCACAAACTTCTTTGAACCAGCATCCTCGGCTTTGTACTTCTTATCCAAAGATTCCCAGAGTTCTTTGGATGTTTTGAATGGACTGTACACATTGTAGAGTGTGTTGTCCAGTCCATTTAGGATATAGTTTCGGCAAAGGAAATCTCCATGTTTCTAAGCATCTATAGCAGCAACAGTTTGGCGATCAGATTCGCCTCCATCTTGCTTTGGAAGTAGTTCGTACAGGAACTTAGCGAGATTCAGAGTTGTAAGGTAAAACAGCATCTTCTGCTGCCACCTCTTAAAGTCTGTTCCGTTGAATCTCTCGGGTTTTTCCCCAACAGTAACATGGGTAGGAACTGTTGGAACAGCAGTAGGAACAGCAACAGTAGAAACAGTAGGAACAAAATTGGTAGCTGAACTTCCATTGATAGTTCCAATGTTCGCGGGGACATGAGTTTGTGACTCTTCCATTTGTCTGAAACAAAATATTCAGACAGATTAAACAACCAGAAAATTTTATTTCCTGTACCTATGTCTGCAAATACGAAAATTAAAAAATTTTCGAAAAAAAAAAATTCAAAATTTTCGAACTGTATCGAAAAATAACCTCAATCTGCAAATAAATTTGTTAAACAGTAACAAAGTTCCGAAAAACAAAATTTTCGGATATAAACAGTAAAAAAATATATAGAACAGTAAACCAAAATACTAACATATAAAAATTATGTCTTAAGAATGTTAGGCAGTATGTTAGTATTGCATAAGTATAATTCTAAGTAAAACCAGAAAACCCAGAATAAATAGAGTATGCAAACCAGAACAATAATTAAGGACAGTATGATGTGATCGAGTCGAGAAAATCTCTGTCCTTAAGACATAATTTGCCCCAACAGGTGCTGTATGGGTGTAATGCAAACTGTCTCCCAGGATACAACGATCAATACCTTCGTCGTGTAGCAGCACTTCAAACAAAACGAAGACGGCAAACCAGTTCAGTGATGTAACTCTCTCAAGGACACAGACAGACTATGAATGATAATGAATATGATGTTTTCGAAAATGAATGAAAAAATGCAGACACTGACAAGGTATTTATAGCAAGAAAAACTAAGTGAACAGACACTTGGGCCGAAACAGTTCATTGAACGGACACAACCATTAAGGCCGAACAGACACTTTGGGCTTTAAACAGTTTCATCAAGGGACACAACTTTTGGGCCCGAAACAGTTTCATGAAAGGTTGCACCTATCTGGGCCGAACCAGTAGCAAACCGGTTCGGAATAGGTATGCACCTATTTGGATTTATTCTAATGGACCTTTCTACTAAAAAGATTATGTTGGATCACCAAGATCCAAATCCAAATCCAAATCCCAAGCCCGAGCCGAGCCGGGTCGGTCGGACGGACGGCGCGCGCGTGTGTGTTTTTCAAGCCCAAGCCCATGTAAGGTTTCGCCCAACGCGCGAAAACATTGTAACCCCAAGGGCCACACCCTTATTGTACATGAGGGGTTTTTCTAGACAAAACCTTATCTACATGGGTCAAATGTGGGACTATCACATTTTCCTTGCTTTGTCTCAAGTTGTTTGGAACTTGGGACACCAATTTCTCATTCACTATGGAACAGTTTTAGACGTATGAATATTCTGCGAGCATCTACTCGGAACGAGGATTCCATACGTACCAAGATCTAGCTTAATGGAGCTCTAGAACATATCGAAATGTCCAGCCAAAGACCTTGTCAGATTTCTGTCAGATTTCTGACAGAATCTGTTCACACTGTTTCCAACAATGCTTGGTCCTCGAATCATGCCCAACCTTGCTAGGTGATCAACAACTTTATTGCCTTCTCTGTATTAATGTTGAATGCGAATATTAAGTGTCTAGAGAGGACCCAAATTTTCCTCCACCAAACCCTTAGATTCCATGGAATGGAAATTCCTTTTAGGTACCATTTTGTACCCAATTGAGAGTCAGTGATGATCCAAATGTTAGTGTAACCTAATTCCTTGCATAGATTGATGCCATCCCAAAATGGTCTCTAATAATCCCACCTCCAGAAGTAATCCCATGAATTGCAGAATCATTAGTATTTAGAACAATCTGGGATTTTGGGGGCCTAGTCCAATAAACTAATGTAGGAGTAGTTGCAAGGGGGTTTTGGTAGCTGAAACCTAATTGAGTAGCAATGTTGGAGAAATGAGAACTAGACATAACTTTAGGTTTGAAAGAGGTGGCAAGCTTGATGCAACAATACCTGAATTTGAGGATAATAAAGTTTTTTTTTTTATTATTATGAGAGATGACATAGTTATCTTCAAACCATATCCTATACCTTTCCTTCCAGAGTTCCCATGGGATAGATGTGGCTATGATAGTGTGGACAAGATATTTAGTAGAACCAGGTTTACCTCTAGCTAGCCAAAGAGTGAGGATAGTTTAGGGTGTTCTTATTCTAGGCCAATTAATATTGGTGATGTCCATAAAGTGATGTCAGACATAGATAACAATATCACTGAAGAAAAAAGGTAGTTGATGGATTCCACTTCAGGCAGGGAGCAGTAAGAACATCTGGACACAGGAGGAATGTGACATGAGATTTTGGTTGTGTCCACATCAGTGACATTGGGCAGTAGTTTCCACAAGAACATAGAAATTTTGGTAGGTATAAAAGGTTTCTAAATCCTACTAAAGAAAGGTCTGGAATCAGAAGTGGGAGTTTGGAGTTTAAGGTAGGATTTGATAGCTAGTGAATTGGCCACTAGGATGATAGTGTCCTAGAGTCTGCCACATTATCCATTTGAAGGAGGAAGTAAGCATCTTGAAGATCATGTTGGTTTTCTGGGGGATGATTTGCAAATCAAAGTTTGGAGGGTTGCCTCTTCCAATGTGATTGAGATGTCAATAGGAATAATATTGGGTGAAATACATCCCACTCCTAACCAGTTCTCTAGGCCCAAACTGATTTTTTCAGGTCCAAACTCCCAAGTAGAAAAGTCAATGGTCTCTTGGAGACAAGCCCAGATTTCTCTCAAAGTTCTTGTAGGTCTGGCATTGAGTAAGACCATTTTAAGAATCTTAAGAGACCTATAAAGTGTTGGTATATAGAATCTTCCATATAAGTTTCATTCTGAATGTTTTGATAACAGTGTTTATAGGCTTGATCCCCAAATTACCATTAATGATTGGAACAATATTCTTATCCCAGGAAATCCATTTCCTTTTCCTTCTACCATCTTGTTCCCCCCATAGGAAGGCGGAGAATGTGGGTTCAAGCAGTTTAAGAATGTTCTTAGGAACATAATAAGCAGAGAAGAGGTAAATAGGCATAGAGTTGAGCACATGTTTGGGTAGAATCAACTTTCCTCCCCGAGTTAGAAGCTTGCCTTTCCAACCCTCAATATTTTTTCTTAATTTGGTGAGGAGGCCTACACAGTAAATGATCCTCACTCTACTTGGAAGATAGAAACCCTTAAATATTCAATTGGACTGGTGATATATCTAAACTTTGTAGCATTTTTTGCTGCCAAGATACTTCCTAGAGTAGCATTTTCAGCCATGGAGAGTGAGTTTTTTTTATGATTGAACTTTTGTCCAAAGCATTGGGAATACTTAGTTAGGAAATCCATACAACGTATAATAGAATTAAATCTACCATTAAGAAAGATAAGAGTGTGATCAACATAAAGAAGGTGAGTTACATGAATGCAAGTTCTAGGAGTGGAGAAGTAACCAATGCTACCAAATTGGAAATATCTTGTGAGGCCCCTACTAAAGATTTCATTAGCCAAAATAAATAGAAAAAGGAGAAATTAGATCTCCCTGTCTTATTCCCCTGGTGGTTCTAAACATGCCCTTATAGATTCCCTGAAAAGTCACTAAGACTTCACAGTTAGAAACATAAGACAAGATTAAATTGATTAAGGAGTTGGAGAAACAAAACCTAAGTAGAACCTCTTGAAGAATTCCATTCAATTCTTTAAAAAGCTTTTTCCATTTCTAATTAGAGTATAATATTGTCACCATCCACTTTTGAGTTTATATTTTGCATTAGTTATAGTGACAGGTAGACATTTTTCAGTGATGAGTCTCCCATGCACATAAGATCCTTGCTAAGGGGATATGAGCTTAGGGATGATGGAAGAGAGTTTAATTGTAATGAATTTGGATAAGATCTTGTAGGAGACATTGCTAAGGTTAATATGCATGTAGTTAGTTAAGGATTGAGGCTCTTGTTTATTAGGGATTGCTAAGTCCTCAAAAGTGTATATTTATCCCCCCGACACCTTGTTTGTCTAGCACTTAGCTTATATTATTGTGTTATATCTATTGATTAGTACTTTCATGTCTATTGTGTAGGTTTCATGAGCCAAAATACGAATATTGTGTTAAAGCCCGCAAAAAGTCAAGAAAAGCAAGCAAAAAGGTGTTATTTGCACTAAGGGAGGAGAATCGATATTTGCACCCACAGATCTGAGAGCACCCCATGGTCAGTCCTGTTGACTTGACTTTATGTTAAAGTGGGGCGGTCCAAATGTCAGCCCAAACCGGGTCCTATTGGAGACCACAAGTCAGAATTTCTATTTAGGGCTTTATTTAAAGTCCAAACTTAAAAATGCTCTACAAGGAGATCCAGAAGTCTGATTTGGGCCCATGAGCTATCAAACAGAAGGTCTTGGTCCAAGCTAGAACTTAAGACCAAGATAATTAGGTTTTGCTGAAGACCTAATGCCTCTATAAGACCAACAGCAGCAGCCACGAATTTGACCTAATTTGGAAGTCTTTGCATGCAAGTATTCTACTTTGTATTTTCTATATAAGAGAAGTAGTAGCTAAGGTTTAGGTAGCTTTTTATGAATTAAAGATTGACGAGAAAATTTGATCTTCTTCTTCTTCTTCTTTTGTATCAAACTCAATATCAATATCAATTCCATTATCTTTTTCATTATGATGTCTTGTGATTTATTTATTTATTCCATGGTGTCATCATCAATGATGAGTAGCTAAATCTCCTTAGGGGGATGGTTGAAGCACTCTAGATGATTCAAAAGCACCATGTTTGTTCTTATTGTTCATTGTGATTCAAAGTTCGTAATGCTTATTTACTTCTAATTCGCGATATGAGGTAAGTATGATTGTTTGCATGTTATTGTTTTCCATGTTGTTAAGATACTATTGTTAGGGTTTAGGGAGACCTAGCTTTAATGGTTTTATTTATATTGATTGAAGATGTGAAGTGAAATAGCTGAGAGGTGATTATTACATATCTGCAGTTGATATTTTTTATTGGAACTCTTTTGTAATTAAGTCAAATTAGCTGAGAGGTGATGATTTAGTTATGAATTAATATGTTGAGTTAATTAAATTGAATAGCTAAGAGGTGACAGTTTGATTAATAAGACATATTCAATAGCATGCATAAGAGAATCTCGTTTTAATTGAGTGGAATAACTGAGAGGTGACTACTTGATTATTATAGGTATTATTGATTAATTGGAATAGCTGAGAGGTGACTAATTAATTATTATAGATTGAACATGAAAGAACAACATGTTATGTTTGCATGATTTAGTTTGTGGACACCAATTCTTTCCCTTTTGTCATCATAAATCTTTTTTTTATCTCTACCATATTCTTAAGTTATGGTTTATTTAATTATTGCATGTAGGAAGTTAGAATCAATCTCAATTCTTATTATTGATTCCCTTGGTATTTCTTGACAATTGTTTTCTATTGTGTTTGCGCTAAGATCTCCCCCTCTGAGGTGGGTACTGGAAGAGACCAAAGGGTATTAATCTCTAATCTCTATCAAAAGATTATATTTTTTAACTTGAAGTTCCTTCTTATGCCTGTATAAATTGGTTATCAAAGTAGACAAGTAACAAGCAAGGGTCGTACCCACCTCAGAATGGAGATCTTAGGTCAAACACAATAGAAAACAATTGTTAAGAAACACCAAGGGAATCAATAATAAGAATTGAGATTGATTCTAACTTCCTACAGGCAATAATTAAATAAACCCTAACTAATAAGAAGATGGTAGAGATGTAAAAAAGATTTATGACGACAAAGGGGGAAAGAATTGGTATCCACAAACTAAATCATCCAAACATAACATGTTGTTCCTTCATGTTCAATCTATAACAATTAATTAGTCACCTCTCAGCTATTCCAATTAATCATTAATACCTATAATAATCAAGTAGTCACCTCTCACCTATTCCACTCTATTAAAATGGGATTCTCTTATGCATGCTATTGAATATGTCTTATTAATCAAACCATCACCTTCTAGCTATTCAATTTAATTAACTCAACTTATTGATTCATAACTAAATCATCACCTCTCAGCTTTTTGACTTAATTACAAAAGGGTTCTAATAAAAGATATCAACTGCAGATATGTAATAATCATCTCTCTTCTATTTCACTACACATCTATAATTAATATAAACACAATCATTAAACCTAGGTCTCTTTAAACCCTAACAATAGTATTTTCATAACATGGATAACAATAACATGCAAATAATCATACTTACCTCATATCGAGACTTAGAAGTAAATAAGCATTAAGAACTTTAAATCACAATGAACAATAAGAACAAAATGGTGCTTTTGCATCATCTAGAGTGCTTCAACCATCCCCCTAAGGAGATTTAGCAACTCATCCTTGATGATGATACCATGGAATAAATAACTAAATCACTAGACATCATAATGGAAACGATAATGGAAATGATATTGAATATTGAGTTTGATACAAAAGAAGAAGAAGAAGATGAAATTTTCTCCTTAATCTTCAATTCATAAAAATCTACCTAAATCTTAGCTGCTACTTCTCTTATATAAAAAATACAAAGTTGAATACTTGCATGCAAAGACTTCCAAATTAGGTCAAATTCGTGGCGTCTGCTATTGGTCTTCTAGAGGCAGTAGAACTTCAGCAAAACCTAATTCTCTTTGTATTAAGTTGTAGCTTGGACCAAGTGCTTCAGTTTGATAGCTCATGGGCCCAAATCAGACTTCTGGATCTCCTTGTAGAGCTTTTTTAAGTTTGGACTTTAAATAAATCCCTCAATAGAAATTCTGACTTGTGGGCTCCAATAGGACCCGGTTTGGGCTGAGATTTGGACCGCCACACTTTAACATAAAGTCAAGTCAATAGGACTGACTGTGGGGTGCCCTCTGCAGATCTGTGGGTGCAAATATCGATTCTACTCCCTTAGTGCAAATAACACATTTTTGCTTTCTTTTCTTGAGTTTTTACAGGCTTTAACACAATATTCGTATTTTGGCTCATGAAACCTACATAATAGACAAGAAAGCACTAATCAATAGATATAACACAATAATATAAGCCAAGTCCTAGACAAACAAGGTGTTATTCGGGTGATAAATATACACTTTTGAGGACTTATTAAATACCCCCAAACAACACTTTGCTTGCCCTCAAACAAAGGTGGGAAGAAAAGAATTAAGGATTCAAAAGAGAAGTAAAACTAAGGTGATTGCATTAACCGTATGCATCAAGGCTTTCAACCACAAGGATTTCCCAAGTGGAGGAGTTATAGTCTCCTGAGGGTTTTCCAGAAAAGATACCCACAAACTTACTACAATTACTAATCCAAAGAATATGGTTTTCTACCATTTACCTAAGAAATGGTCATATCAAGGATAAGGATAAGTATTGCAAAACCGTTCATATGAGATAGTATATTACAAATGCATGAATAAGATATGAAATATAAATCAAGCATAACAGTCTCAAATGCATCGAAGACAGGCATGTACCCATGCTACCACGGGTCTTAAGTCACCATTGGAAAGGTCGCCTTGACTTCTGCCTCACAGTCATACACTAAGAATTAAAGTCACTCAGAGATGCTGTTTATCATTTTACGTCTATGTGAGGAAGGAAGATGGACAATTATCTCACATATATCAATAAGAACGGACTGGTGTAATGGAATGAACTTAGTCTCAAAGAATGAAAAAATTAGCCTTGCTTGAGATGTCGGATTTTTGACCTCAGGACCTTCTTACTTATACGCCACATCCTACCATATCAGCTTAGATCTACAACAGACAGTAATGGGTTGTAACTTGGCTTAGGATAGGGCTAGAAATGGAGAAGGCTTTTGTGAAATATTTTTCGAACATTCGGACCTTCAACACTTGTGACTTGTAATAACAGCACATACATGGAGAAATTTTTTTGAAATTTTTCTTTTGGAAGAAGTGTTTCTCATCTTCTTTGGGAAAATTTCAATGAAGCTCTAGCCAATATTTTGGAATCTTCCTTTCTTTTTGGATTTGAATGGTTTTGGAAGATTCTGGTTTTTTCTAGAATTTCTTCAAACTTTTTGATTTTCAATATTTGGTTCATCTCACTAGTTTGGAGATTTCTTTGTATTTCTCCTTTCTTCTTGTAACCACATAAACAATCATCCTCATGTTCCAAAGACAATGGGTAAAAGGACCTATACATTCTAAGGGTATTTACTCCCACAATGGAGTTGGGTAAGGATAATGGGCTAAAGAAAAAGGCTAAGTAACAAGAAAGGCTCAGAATGGTTAACCTAAGGGATAAATATCATCAGGGTAGGCTAAGGTCAACAAGGTTTACTAAATGTCTTTTTATCATTTCTAAGTACTGATATAGCAAGACCCAAATTTATATTACACCCATTTGATGTCATCTCAAGGCTAACTATAAAAATGAATATGACACTAAAAACAGACAAAACTGAGAGGTTGAGTCTTTTGACTCCAGATGTACGTAATAACTCTCCAAGAAAAGGACGGGGCTCATAGCTCATGGGGTTAAGTCTCCACACTTATTCCTCAAGTTTCTCAAGGTGTAGTTGTATTTGAACATGTAATCTGTAATAAATGCAGATGAATGCCATGGTTATGCTCATGTAAATGTAGTATAAAACTCAACTACTTGGTGAAGCAATAAATGTCCCTAAACTTGAAAAGGGTAGAATTCAACCATGTTATTCATCATTGATGGTGTACTTATCTTATATTTTGAAAAAGTCTTTTTAACAAAGATTTTTGTTGATTTTTCAAAATTTTGAATTTTTACATAAGTATAAAGTTTGAAAATCATTTGCAAAAAGGATTGTAATACTTCCCCACCCCCAAACAAAAAGATTGCCTTGTCCTCAAGGCTCAATTTAAGCATAGGAAAGTGAGAAAGAAAGATATTACTTTGAATGTACTAAAAATTCAAACTGCTTTATTAATCCTTGTCAAACAAAATTATCTCCACATACATATAGATTACAAGGACTTCCATACTAAGACACAACTGAAATAAAATATACTGAAATAAAAGACTGACTCAACAAAAAGGGAAATCCTTCTTTACACTATTGGTTTCAAATTTGTCCTACTGGAAAACTGTCCAACCTATCGCGCCAATCAGTTAATGCCTCTTTAATCACATTCCAAGACCCCTCACCTTCATCCATAAAATTATTGTTTCTATGCAAAGCAGGAAACTCTACATACTCAGTATTAGGCACCCCAAGTGAATATGCGACTTCTCCTAATAAAACGATGAGTTGGATCCATAGGGATAAGGTGAGTCCAATCATTGTACATGTTTCTCCAGCCAGGATAGGTACGAAGGATGATCTTACATATAGCAGTAGGGAGAATCAACTGACCAGTTTGGAAAACATTATTCCGAATACCATCCACAATCCAGGAAGATATGTCGAGAGCATGAAAATTATTAACAATACCATAGACAGCATGCATAGTAACATCATTGACATAATCCAATCTTTCTGCACGTAAGAGGTTCCGCATAACCCATAAAGCGGCAATAGCCACATTAGCAGGAAGGCAAGTAGTAGGTGCAACATTAGCATAATTCTTAGGATAGAAGGAAAAAGTGCAAGGTCCAAAGTGATCAAGGTAATTATCCAAAATATCAACCTCATTGGCAAGGAAATAATCAGGATGAGGCAAGATATGACGCAATTGCAAAGGAATACCTAAGGCTCGAGTGATGGCAAAAGAACTAAAAACTACCGAAAACTCATGCATACGAACTTTGAAGCCATCGAAAGGAATAGCTTCGCCAAAAGGCAACATACGGTAAAAGTCTACCATAGAAGGGGAATACACAACAGTAGAATCATAAAGGAAAACCTTCACAACCTTTGTTAAAAATCCAATCCCGAAAAGAAGCTCCATAAGGACTATCCATAATTCCCCAAAAATCCATCTCGGGGATGATATCCATGCCATCGGGCATCCACAACCCATTCTGAACATTAGCCATTGCAAAAGAAAAGGAGAACTACCAAAAACCAGAGCGAAAACCGAGAAGAAACCACACAAAACGTGCTCAAAAAACTGTTGCCAGACTAGAACTCGACTCGAGTTCTAATAACCCTATGTGGAACTCGACTCGAGATCGGGTAGGTTCCAGAAAACAAAAAATTAAAAAATTAAAAAAGATTTTCTGATTTTTGAGTGACGGTCCTCCAACCTTGGTTTGGTATATATAGGCAAAAAATAAAGAGTTTGAGCCTTAATAGGACTCCAAAAATTGCCTAAAACCTTAGAGTTTCCAAAAATCAAACCCTAATCTCTTTTTCTTTTAAAATATTTGGACTTAGGTCCCTAGGACCAGAAAATTTCAAAATAACTTCACAAGTCCAGATTTTTGCAAGGAAGCCCAAGAATGGCTAAATAATTTCAGAAAAAAGACAGAAGTTTGCAAAAAAATTCAACCATTTTCATTAATATTTGGAATTCAAGTACAATGATTGAAAATTTAATACAAGAGTGCAAAAACTAAAATAAAACTAAAACAAAATACATAAAAAATTACAATGGCTAATAAACAGAAATCTCAACCACGTCGTCGATGATGTCCGGGGTCACCAGCGCAGCCTCCTGCTGTATAGGAGCCTCGTCAAGATCGAGCAATGTGACTAAGGATACAGTCTCCGGCGTGAGCAAGTAGCGATGGGCCGGATCCCAGTTGATGAAAACGCCATCATCGGTCAACTCCATTGACTCGTAAAATCGATGAACCATTTGAGGGTTAAATGGCTCGTAATCAGAGCCAAGGAGTACATCCCAACCTCGGGCGTGAATTCTCTCTACAAAACCACTCCCAAAGCAATTATCATCGAAGAGACGAGAATAATTGCGCTCACGAATAATCACTCTAGATCTAACTCTAGGAGGAATGACTCTCGAAGAAATTGGTATGGAAATGAAGAGGACAAAGAGAGGAACAAAACCCCGCAAGAAATCGGATCTGTTGCGAAACTCGAGTCGAGTTCTGTTTACGCAGTACTGATCTCGAGTCGAGTTCTGGAGGAGATAAGACTTTCTGTTGACTTGGTTTGACCTGGTTTTGACTAAGAATGAAAGTGACTTGTTACTTTTCTGAAGTATACCCGTGCGTATATATAGTCCAGTAACTTCCCCAATACGCAACACTACTGTAATTAGTGAAAATGACGATTTTACCCCCGGGAAGCGTAATGGCACGAAATAATTCAATTTTAATTTTGAAAATTCTGTGATAATGTATAAATGTATTCTCGCGAATATAAGTACCATTAAGGAGTCAAATAAAATTCCGAAAACCAAGTAATAATTATTAAAATCCCCAAAATTGAAATAGATTCAAATTTGTAACCGTAATAATTATTTAACCAAACAAGCTACAACAGAGAGGGGTGGGCGTGGCCCACTGATGTAAGATATTTGTGTACCTTACATCAAAACATAGATTTATATTGAATTTTCCTTCTTGTGCCTGTATAAATTGGTTATCAAAGTAGACAAGTAACAAGCAAAAGTCGTACCCACCTCAGAGGGGGAGATCTTAGCTCAAACACGATAGAAAACAATTGTTAAGAAACACCAAAGGATTCAATGATAAGAATTGGGATTGATTCTAACTTCCTACAGGCAATAATAATAAGTAAATCCTAACTTAAGAATATGGTAGAGATGAAAAGAAGACTTATGATGACATAGGGGGAAGATTGGTATCCACAAACTAAATCATGCAAACATAATATGTTGTTCATTCATGTTCAATCTATAACAATTAATTAGTCACCTCTGAGTTATTCCAATTAATCATTAATACCTATAATAATCAAGTAGTCACCTTTCAGCTATTTCACTCAATTAAACGGAATTATCTTATGCATGCTATTGAATATGTCTTATTAATCAAACCGTCACCTCTCGGCTTTTCAATTTAATTAACTCAACATATTATTCATAACTAAATCATAACCTCTCAGTTATTTGACTTAATTACAAAAGGGTTCAAATAAAATATGTCAACTTCAGATATATAATAATCACCTATCAACTATTTCACTACACATCTTTAATCAATATAAATAAAACCATTAAAGTTAGGTCTCCCTAAACCCTAACAATAGTATTTTAATAACATGGATAACAATAACATGCAAATAATCATACTTACCTCATACTGCAGCTAGAAGTAAATAAGCATTAAGTACTTTGAATCGCAATAAACATTAAGAACAAACATAGTGCCTTTGCATTATCTAGAGTGCTTCAACCATCCCCCTAAGGGAATTTAGCTACTCATCTTTGATGATGATACCATGGAATAAATAAATAAATAACAAAACATCATAATGGAAAAGTGAATTGATTTGATTGATATGAATTGAGTTTGATACAAAAGAAGAAGAAGAAGTTGATCTTTTCTTCAATTCATAAAAAGCTCTAGATCTAAAAGATGGGAGTCTAAAAGATGCATAAACCTTAACTACTAATTCTCTTATATAGAAAATACAAAGTAGAATACTTGCATGCAAAGACTTCCAAATTAGGTCAAATTCGTGGTTGCTGTTGTTGGTCTTCTAGAGGCATTACCTAATTAGCAAAACCTAATTCTCTTGGGCTTAAGTTGTAGTATGGACCAAGACCTTCAATTTAATAGCTCATGGGCCTAAATCAGACTTCTGGATCTTCTTGTGGAGCCTTTTTAAGTTTGGACTTAAATAAGGCCTAAAATAGAAATTCTGACTTGTGGGCTCCAATAGGACCCGGTTTGGGCTGAGAATTAGACCGCCCCACTTCGACCTAAAGTCAAATCAACAGAGCTGACCATAGGGTGCCCTCAGCAGATCTTGTCGGTGCAAATATCGATTCTCCTTCCCATGTGCAAATAACACCTTTTTGCTTGTTTTTTTTTACTTTTCGCATGCTTTTACACAATATTCGCATTTCGGCTCATGAAACGTACACAAAAGACAAGAAAGCACTAATCAATAGATATAATACAATAATTAGGCTAAGTGCAATACAAACATGGTGTTATTCGGGGGATAAATATACATTTTTGAGGATTGATCAAATACCCCCAAACAACACTTTGCTTGTCCTAAAGCAAAGATGAGAAGAAAAAATGAAGGACTCAAAAGAGAAGTAAAACTAAGGTGATTGCATTAACCATATGCATCAAGGCTTTTAACCACAAGGATTTCCCAGGTGGAGGAGTTATAGTCTCCTCAGAAATGGTTATATTAAGGATACGGATACGGATACGGATAACTATTGCAAAACCGTTCATATGAGATAGCATATTACCAATGCATGAATAAGATATGAAATATAAACCAAACATATCGGTTTCAAATGCATTGAAGACAGGCATGTACCCATGCTACCACGAGTCTTAAGTCACCATTGGAAACGTCGTCTTGACTTCTGCCTCACGGACATACACTCAGAAATAAAAGTCGCTCAGAGATGGTGTTTATCATTTTACCTCTATGTGAGGAAGGAAGATGGACAATCATCTCACATATATCAATAAGAACGGACTAGTGTAATGGAATGAACTTAGTCTCAAAGAATGAAAAAATTAGCCTTGCTTGAGATGTTGGGTTTTTCTATTGGGTTAGATCTACAAAAGATGGTAATGGGTTGTAACTTGGCTTAGGACAGGGCTAGAAATGGAAAAGGCTTTTGTGAAATATTTTTGAAACATTCGGGCCTTCAACACTTGTGATTTGTAATAACAGCACATGGAGAAATTTTTGGAATTTTTCGTTTGGGAAGAATTATTTCTCATCTTCTTTTGGGAAAATTTCAATGAAGCTCTAGCCAATATTTTGGAATCTTCCTTTCTTTCTGGATTTGAAATGGTTTGGAAGATTCTGGTTTTTTCTGGAATTTCTTCAAACTTTTTGGTTTTCAATATTTGGTTCATCTCACTAGTTTGGAGATTTCTATGTATTTCTCCTTTCTTCTTGTAACCACATAAACAATCATTCTAATGTTCCAAAAACAATGGGTAAAAGACCTAAACATTCTAAGGGTTTTTACTCCTACAATGGAGTTTGGTAAGGATAATGGGTTCAAGAAAAAGGCTAAGTAATAAGAAAGGCTCGGAATGGTCAACCTAAGGGATAAATATCATCAGGGTAGGCTAAGGTAAACAAGGTTTATATAAATGTCTTTGTATCATCTTTAAGTACTGATATGGTGATCACATCTTGAATAATCTACAAGACCCAAGTTTATATTACACCCACTTGATGTCATCTCAAGGCTAACTATAAAAATGAATATGAGACTAAAAACAGACAAAACTGAGAGGTTGAGTATTTTGACTTCAGATTGATGTAATATCTTTCCAAGAAAAGGACGGGGCTCAAAAGCTCACTAGGTTAAGTCTCCACACTTATTCCTCAAGTTTCTCAAGGTGTAGTTGTATTTGCACATGTAATCTGTAATAAATGCAGATGAATGTCATGCGTATGCTCATGCAAATGTAGTATAAGACTCAACTACTTGGTGAAGCAATAAATGTCCTTAAACTTGAAAAGAATAGAATTCAACCATTATATTCATCATTGATGGTGTACTTATCCTATTTTTGGAAAAGTCTTTGTAATAAAGATTTTTTTGGATTTTTCAAAATTTTTGAATTTTTACACAAGTATGGATAAAGAAGTTTGAAAATCATTTTCAAAAAGGATTGTAATACTTCCCCACCCCCAAACAAAAAGATTGTCTTGTCCTCAAGGCTCATACTATGCATATGAGATAGAGTAAGAAAGATATTACCATGAATGTACTAAAAATTCAAACCGCTTTATAAATTCCTGCCAAACAAAATAATCTCCACATACATAGAGATTATAAGGAATTCCATACTAAGACACAACTGAAATAAAGGACGGACTTAACCTAAAGGGAAATCCTATCTTAAAACAATGCATTTTGTAACCGCAATAATTATCAACCAGCTAAACGGAAAAGAGAGAGTGGGTGAGCCGGCCGCGCCCACCCCCAAACAGAACTGGGCACAGAAGGTAGAATGGGCAGTTTAACAGCCAAAAAACCACTAAACCCGACAACTAATAAGAAGCACTAAAGCACAATCGGGCTTAGAAGATACACAGGGCTGCCTCCCAGGAGCGCTAAGTTTAACGACTTCAGCCAAACAGGCGGACAACCAGGATTCACTCCCTAGATAAACACTACTCTAAACAAAGATACAGGAGAGATAAAACGCTAGAGTGGAATGCGCGAGATCCTGATGTCTAATATACAACAAAGAGTCTTTTAAAGTCAGATCCTCGAGACTTAAAAGAAGATGGGAAATGACTTCCCCACCCCCAAACAGAGTGGGAAACAGGTCTGTTTGGTGATGACGCTCAAGAAAAGCGTGCACTGGATCAAGTATACTCAGCCAGTAAGAGTTCGTGGACTATGGCCCCGGCACTTTCAACCACACCTCTCAAAAAGAGACAACAGAGTAGAGTAAGAGAGGGTCCGGATACCAGTAGGGCAAAGGTCAGTCTAAATAGGTAGGGTCCTCTAAGAGAGTTTCTTCAACTTCAGGGGACCTTAATTCATGGAAATGCTCAAGTCGTTGACCATTGACTTGAAATTCAGAATTGCCTGCAGGGTTTAAACAAGTAATAGCACCATAAGGCGTTATTGCAGACACAACAAAGGGACCCGACCAACGAGACTGTAGTTTACCAGGGAATAAATGCAACCTAGAGTTATACAGTAAAACTTTGTCCCCAATTTAAAAATCTCTAGATAAGATCTGACGATCATGTAGTTTTTTCATATTAGCTTTATAGGACTTGGAAAGACCATAAGCTTCATTCCGAAGTTCCTCAAGCTCAGAAAGCTGGAGTTTTCTCTTCTTAACTGCCTGGTCGAGATTAAAATTGAGCTTTGTCATTGCCCAGAAGGCTCGGTGCTCAAGCTCTACAGGTAGGTGACAAGGTTTTTCAAATACAAGACGAAAGGGAGACATGCCTATGGGAGTTTTAAAAGCAGTATGATAGGCCCATAATACATCACTGACTCAACGAGACCAATCAACCTTGTCGGGGTCAATTTTTTTTTGCAAAATATTTTTAATCTCTCTATTCAAAACCTCAGCTTGGCCATTAGTTTGCGGATGGTACGCACAAGGGCCACTTTGTCAGTAACTCCGTACTTTTGGACAAGTTTTTGAAAAGCTTTATTGCAGAAATGCACCCCCCATCACTAATGATAGCACGGGGAGCGCCAAATCGGGCAAATATGTACTCTTTTAAAAATTTCACTACAGTTTCTTGGTCGTTGTGCCTTGTGGGAATGGCCTCGATCCATTTAGAAACATAGTCTACTGCGACCAGAATGTACAGAAAACCATGACAACCAGGAAAAGGACCCATGAAATCAATGGCCCATACATCAAACACTTCGACAGGGAGAATTTGGTTGTAAGGGGATTATCTGCCGCCTAGTGATTTTTCCTAATTGTTGACAACGAGTACAAACAGTACAATGCATGTGAGCGTCCTTAAAAAGAGTCGGCCAATAAAAACCACACTGCAATACTTTAGCAGCTGTCTACTTGGCACTAAAGTGTCCACCACAAGCATGCTCATGGCAGAACTTAAGGACCTCTTGTTGCTCCCAGTCGGGAATACAACGACGAATGATCTGGTCAGGACAGTACTTAAAAAGGTAAGGGTCATCCCAGAAATAATGCTTGGCATTAGCAAGGAATTTGGATCTATCTTGCTTGTTCCAATTACTTGGAAACTTGTTGCTAGCCAAGTAATTAACGATATCTAAGAACCATGGAGCATTCGATATTGCAAAAAGAAGCTCATCAGGAAAGTTTTCATAAATGAGACTAGTGGTCGGCTACTACATTTTTGGTCCCTTATTTATCTCTAATCTCAAGGTCAAACTCTTGAAGCAACAAAATCCAACGAATAAGGCGGTGCTTCGTTTCCTTCTTGGAGAGAAAAAATCTAATAGCAGCATGATCTGTGAAGATGACAGTACGGGTACCTAAAAGGTAGGAACGAAACTTATCAAGAGCATATACTATGGCTAACAATTCTTTCTCCATCGTGGTATAATTACGTTGAGTACCATTGAAAGTCTTTCTAGCATAATATATGACATGAGGCTTACCATCTAGACGTTCACCTAAAACAGCCCCAATAACAAAGTCTGATACATCGCACATCAGCTCAAAGGGTTTACTCCAATCAGGTGGCCTAATGATGGGTGCAATCGTGAGGGCGGTCTTAAGATTTTCAAAAGCACTCTTGCATTCTTTTGTGAAATCAAAAGATGCATCCTTAAGCAATAAATTGGTAAAGGGGCGAGCTATCTTTGAAAAATCTTGGATAAAACGTCGATAGAATCCTGCATGGCCCAGAAAGGCTCGAATATCCCAAATAGACTTAGGAATAAGCAAGGATGAAACAAGATCTACCTTAGCTTTATCAACCTGGATACCCTCAGGAGAGACGACATGACCCATAACTATTCCCTTTCTAACCATGAAATGGCACTTTTCCCAGTTAAGTACCAAATTCTTCCAATGCAATACTTAAAAACCAAGAAAATATGACTAAGACACTCTTCAAAAGATGAACCATATATGGAGAAGTCATCCATAAACACCTCCATAAATTGTTCTACCATATCACTAAAGATGTGTAACATACACCTCTGGAAAGTAGCAGGTGCATTACAGACCAAAAGGCATACAGGCATAAGCGAAAGTGCCAAAAGGACAAGTAAATGTTGTCTTCTCTTGATCTTCAGGGGCGATAGGAATTTGGTTATAACCAGAGTAACCATCCAAGAAACAATAGAAGGAATGACCAGCCAGGCGTTCCAACTTCCAACATCTGGTCTATGAAGGGAAGAGGAAAGTGGTCCTTTTGGGTGACTGTATTAAGCTTTCTATAGTCGATGCAAACACGCCAATTGGTTGGAACTCTCGTGGCACCTTATTCGTTCTTATCATTGGTAACTATAGTGATGTCGGCCTTCTTAGGAACCACGTGAATAAGACTAACCCAGGGACTATCCGAAATGGGATAAATCACACCTGCATCCAGAAGTTTAAGAATCTCAGCTCGAACAATTTCTTTCATCGCAGGGTTAAGACGTCTCTGAGGTTCACGAGAAGTTTTAGCATCGTCCTCAAGATGAATATGATGAGAACAGACAAAAGGGCTAATGCCTTTAATGTCGTGGATAGACCAGGCAATAGAAGAACGATGCTCTAATATAACTTCTAAAAGCTTACTCTCTTGCTCGGTAGTAAAAGATAAAGAAATAATAATAGGACGACTACTGTATGAATCAAGATGAACGTATTTCAGCTCGATCAGGAAGAAGAGGACTCAGAATAACAGGAGGTGGAGTAATGGTCTCTACTTGGGTCTCAGAATCTATGCTACAAACCGAATCAAGAACCTCAGGGTCTTTAGGTTCAAAGATAGGCACAGTGTCAAGAAGAGCATTGGTTTGGGCAATAGATCGGTTAATGTCAAAGTCTATATTATGCATGGCAAGGTAGTGAACAACCAGATCTTCAGGGTAATAACTATGCACCATCTCATAAGGCAATGAGTCTAGAAGGCACATATCTTAAGATAAGGAAAGATCAAGGGGTTGTTGGCCATAGTTAAATATATTTACTTCAACAGTCATAGAGCCAAAAGTGAGAACCATAGAACCGTTTCGGCAGTTTATGAGAGCATTAGAGGTGGTCAAAAATGGACGGCCAAGGATAATGGGTACTGAGTCATCGACAGTAGGTTCAGTATCCAACACCACAAAGTTAACATGATAGTAAAAGTCAAACACTTTAATTAGTAAGTCTTCAACAATACTTCTAGGTACTTTCAATGATCTGTCGGCCAATTGTAAAGACATTTTCGTGGGTTTCATGTTTGTTAGACTCAGGCTAAGGTATAAGGAGTAAGGCAAAAGGTTAACACTTGCTCCTAAGTCTAGCAAATCTTTGCCTATGAACTTGTCACCAAGCTTGCAGGGTATGGTCGGTTTTCCAGGGTCCTTGTATTTTACCACGCCGTTATGTTAGACAAGTGCAGAGAATTCTTCCGCCACAAACGCGTTTTTAGGAACATTTGTTTTTCTCTTGGCGGTGCACAAGTCTTTCAAAACCTTAGCATAGGAAGGTATTTGTTTAATAGCCGTGAGGAAGGGTATATAAATATTTATATGTTTGAACACATCAAGTACTTCCTCTGCTTGGACTTCCTTAAGAGACCTTGTGAGTCTCTGGGGTAAGGTACGGCCGGGTTGTAAGTTCGTGGAGGATCCACAATCTCACGGGCAGTCTTCTTCGTCTTAGAGGTGGTCGCCTCATTAGCCGGAGCTTTAGGTGGGGCAACATGTGTAGAGGTAACCAGTGTCACAATGTAGGGACTCGGTGTATAATTAATTTGATTATCAACCTGTTTTCCTGACCTAAGGGTGGAAACCGATTTTACTTCAGCAAGCGTTACAGACGGGGATGGAGTTTCCGTCACCAAGGCAACTTCATTGCCTTTGGGGTTCGGGATGGACTGTCCCAGAAATCTACCCATTTCATCAATTTTTTGTTCAATCCTCTGGATGGCTTGGGCATTTGATTCAATGGACGCCTTGGTCTGTTGAATAAAACGGGCAAGCACATCCTCAAGGGAGGTCTTAGGTGGGGCAGATTGATTAGTTGGCACATGGTCCCTGGAACCACTCATGTGATGAGCATTGTTCGAGTAAGGGGGGATCGGTGCGCCTTGTTCTGATTATCAGTGTTACCAACATACGTGGCATTGCTACGTTGCCCATAAGAGTTATTAAAACTAGGTGGAGCCTCATGATGATTATTAGAATAAGACAGATTGGAGCGATCCATGTATGGGTACGTGGCATTGCCCTTAATAAAATTGGTCCTCCCGGCGTAGTTAAACGCACAGGCTTTCTCAGTTTCTGGTGAATTATAAGAGAGAGGGCAAAATTCAGCAGTATGGGTCTAGTCATGACAAGCATGACATTGGAGGGTGGAGACACTCATAACAGGTGATGGGGGCTTTAAGGACACGTCAAGTGCTTCTACTTGTTTTACTAAACCATGAAGTAAAGTTTTAAGCTCAGAGTCAGGTTTGGCTTCATATATACCTCTAGGTTTATCAAATGAGTCGGGGGTAGTGTTCCTCAGGGTATGTCCAGGTATGTCCCACTGTTGGCTATTAGTAGCAATATTTTCAAGGAAAGCAAGAGCCTTGGTGGTGAATAATCAAGGAAATCTCAACCGCTCATGATCTCAACCGTGTTTCTAGTCATGGTATTAAGGCCTCTATAAAGAATCCTAACTTTTTCAGCGTCATCGACTTTGTGGTGTGGACACCGAAGAAATAGGTCTTGAAACCTCTCCCAAGCATCAAAGAATACCTCGCCCTCTTTCTGCCGGAAACTTCTTATGGCATCAACTATGTCATTAGTTCTGGTAATAGGAAAGAATTTGGTAAAAAATGTTTTACTTAGTTGAGCCTAGGTGGCAATAGAATTGGAAGGAAGGCCATGTAACCAGTGAGATGCCCTATCCTCAAGAGAAAAGGGGAACAATCTCAAGCTAACTTCCTCCCCAGACAAATGTTTCTCCTTAAAAGTGTTAAGAACGGTCAAAAACTTATTGAGGTGCTGATATGGATCTTCTCGTGGAAGTCCATGGAACTTAGGCAACATGCCCATAATCTGGGGGCGAATACCATAACTATCTGCAGTTGTCTTGGGTAAAACTATACAGGTATGTGGCCCAGTGGCCAACGGTGAAAAGTAATCCCGAAGGGTAGCTTCTTGAGCCATAAGGGCAGGTGTTACTTCAGAAGGTGAAGTTGAATTATTGAACTCTTCTTTAGAAGGTATAGAGGTTGAGTCGTTAAACTCTCCCTCAGGAGAAGGAGTGAGGTCCGTGATTATGCTCTTTGTGTAGATTGGAGTTGGTTTGGATAAGATTTTACCTAATTTAAGATGCATGCAACATGCGTATTACAAATGCCACAGAAGTCCTAAACATTCAAAAACATCTAACAAGGGGCTCAAAAACTGACTCAATTTTGTGTTCACCCAAGTCAATGAGTTCTTTCCAAGCTACCTTTGTGAATTATCCCTATATTTCGAGAGTCAAGTAGCGAATAACCAGTATTGGAGGTTTTCCGTGCGTAAGCAACGTTCCTTAATTAAATAACTACAGTGATTCTACAGACGTAATCTATAGCGGCTCCTGACCCAATTCCTAGCTTGTGCTCCAATCAAAGAATGGTTCACGCAGTATTAGTTGAAATATCTGCTCAAGGTCTCAAATGAACATCGTGATAGCATAACTTTAGTTGGTTCAATTTTAAAGCTTAGGATATTGCAATCAATTGATATTAGGTTTCACTTTGAGGCCAGGTCCACCTTGCAGTCCCGATTTAACAAGTAAAAACAGAAATTTAAATCAAGCAACAATCAAGGTCATGCTAATCAATACAGAAACTCCACTTGCAGGGGTTTCGAGGAGGGTTAGGAGAATGCTTACCTCTCACTTTGTGCTAAAAAGTAAAAAATGCCAAACAAGCGCACAAAAGTGGGGAGAAGACGAGTTGAAGTCGACTAAGGGGAAACCGCTCCTTGGGTTTCAATCATCCTTAGGAGTCGTTCCTTAGTAGACTCAAGGCTAGCTCCACAACCTTGCTCTACTATACGCCGCGAACACACAATAAAATAAATCCTAACAACACCTACTTTAAAAATATTACAACCGCGACCCTTCGTTGATCGAATAATTAAATATCTTACAAGTCTCTAAAATGCTGAAAAAAATAGACTTCTGAGTTCACCTCATAATTACTTAACAGAAAAAACAATTAACTGAAAAGTAGTTCTGGAATGCCCTAGAAAAATCACGCAAAATGAGGTAAATTCCTTGCTTGGAACTCGACTCCAGATCGAGTCCAAGTTGAACCAGTAACTTTCAGGAATATTCATGAACGCGCGACTTTCTTAAAAATTTGATTTTGACTTCGTTTTTTGAGCTTTTATCAATCTGTTTTCGTTGCAAGATCAATAAGAGGACTAAGTAACAAGACACTTAAAAACAATAATAAAAATAATTAAAAATAGAAGGGACGGAGGGATAGAAGTGGGATGATGTCCAAAAACTACTATTCTCGCTTGTGTTTGAATGAACTCCGTTCCTTAGAGTGGCAACGGCGCCATTTTGATAGAGACCAAAGGGTGTTAATCTCTAATCTCTATCAAAAGATTATATTTTTTAACTTGAAGTTCCTTCTTGTGCCTGTATAAATTGGTTATCAAAGTAGACAAGTAACAAGCAAGGATCGTACCCACCTCAGAATGGAGATCTTAGGTCAAACACAATAGAAAACAATTGTTAGGAAACACCAAGGGAATCAATAATAAGAATTGAGATTGATTCTAACTTCCTACAGGCAATAATTAAATAAACCCTAACTTATAAGAAGATGGTAGAGATGTAAAGAAGATTTATGACGACAAAGGGGGAAAGAATTGGTATCCACAAACTAAATCATCCAAACATAACATGTTGTTCCTTCATGTTCAATCTATAACAATTAATTAGTCACCTCTCAGCTATTCCAATTAATCATTAATACCTATAATAATCAAGTAGTCACCTCTCACCTATTCCACTCTATTAAAATGGGATTCTCTTATGCATGCTATTGAATATGTCTTATTAATCAAACCATCACCTTCTAGCTATTCAATTTAATTAACTCAACATATTGATTCATAACTAAATCATCACCTATCAGCTATTTGACTTATTTACAAAAGGGTTCGAATAAAAGATATCAACTACAGATATGTAATAACCACCTCTCAGCTATTTCACTACACATCTATAATTAATATAAACACAATCATTAAAGCTACATCTCCCTAAACCCTAACAATAGTATTTTAATATGCAAATAATCATACTTACCTCGTATTGCGAATTAAAAGTAAATAAGCATTAAGAACTTTGAATCACAATGAACAATAAGAACAAACATGGTACTTTTGCATCATCTAGAATGCTTCAACCATCATTCTAAGGAGATTTAGCTACTCATCCTTGATGATGACACCATGGAATAAATACATAAATCACAAGACATCATAATGGAAAAGATAATGGAATTCATATTGAATATTGAGTTTGATACAAAAGAAGAAGAAAAAGATGAACTTGTCTCCTCAATCTTCAATTCATAAAAATATACCTAAACCTTAGCTATTACTTCTCTTATATAGAAAATATAAAGTAGAATACTTGCATGCAAAGACTTCCAAATTAGGTCAAATTCGTGGCAGCTTCTGTTGGTCTTATAGAGGCATTAGCTCTTCAGAAAAATCTAATTCTCTTGGGCTTAAGTTGTAGCTTGGACCAAGACCTTCAGTTTGATAGTTCATGGGCCCAAAACAGACTTCTGGATATCCTTGTAGAGCCGTTTTAAGTTTGGACTTTAAATAAAACCCTAAATAGAAATTCTGACTTATAGGCTCCAATAGGACCTGGTTTTGCCTGAGATTTGGACCGCCCCACTTTGACATAAAGTCAAGTCAATAGGACTGACCGTGGGTTGCCCTCAGTAGATCTGTGGGTGTAAATATCGATTCTCCTCCCTTAGTGCAAATAACATCTTTTTGCTTGCTTTTCTTGACTTTTTGCGGGCTTTAATACAATATTCGCATTTTGGCTCATCAAACCTACACAATAGACATTTTAGCACTAATCAATAGATATAACACAATAATATAAGCTAAGTGCTAGACAAACAAGGTGTTATTCGAGGGGATAAATATACACTTTTGAGGACTTATCAGGTACGACCCTTGCTTGTTACTTGTCTACTTTGATAACCAATTTATACAGGCACAAGAAGGAACTTCAAGTTAAAAAAATATAATCCTTTGATAGAGATTAGAGATTAACATACTCTGATCTCTATCAGGGATCATACAGATGTAGTTGCCTACAAAGGATTGAGGAATGTTGTGTCCACTAAAAACGGCTTTAGCTGCTTCAACGCCTATCTTAAGTGTTTCATGTTATAGTGAACTCGTGTGCTAAAAATGGAATCTTACCTATGCCGGTCTCACCACGTGTGTAGTGGTGGAGCCGGGGGTGTGAGGGTATGCAAGTGCACACCCTCAGATTTTGCAAACAATATATTCTAATACTCCCTAAAATCTTTGCGAACTTAATATATTTGTAAAGATATAAATTTTCTTTCCAGATTATGTTTGTCGAGTTATATTATGACTCAAAGTCTTTCTAATCTTAATATCTTTAAAAATTTTATTTCCAAAAAAACCTAAATACCTAATTTTATTAATCAGTAAACTTAATTAATTAAATTAACAAAAATAAAAGAAAAAAAATCACTCTTCAATCTTCCCCGAGTCCTCGTTTTGTATTCTACTTGGTCACCAAGGTATGATTTATGTCAAAACCTAGACTACTAGTATAAAACCTGGCAATGGAGGTGATCCACTACCTCATCTACTCTGTATTTGGAAGAGGCTTATGCAATTTACCTGACGTTGCTGATCAGGCTTGTATCTCTCTCCTTTTCCTTGATAAAATTTTGCATTTATCAAAAAAAAAAAAAAAAAAAAAAAAAAAAATGCATAAAACTTTAAAAGAATTTACATTTTTTTTTTTAAAATATAACTTAGCGATTATGTTTATTTATTACATGCTGAAACAAGTAATAATTTTAGCTGATTTTATTTTAATACAATGTATATACATGGAGTGCTCCCCCTGAACTAAAATCCCCACTGCACATGTGTGTATGATTACTTGTTGGTATTATATCTCACTCATATCTTTGGCTTGATGGTTTGATTATATATATTGATTATGATTTCACCGCCTTATGAGCTTACTAGTATGGAAAATGTGAGTGAAAATCAAAGGGATGTGATCAGCGTGCCTTAGACACGAATGGAAACCATGTGTATAATTGTGGTTGGTGTATTAACCTGTTTCCAGATTAATGCATTAACTAGGTCAGGCCGTTGTTGGACTGACCAAGGTGGGAGTTTAAGATCGGGGGTGGCTGCACCACGATGAGATCGAGATTGCCTACGTACTCTAGCTCGAGGGAGTGGAACTTAGAGATCAAGCCATCGTAGTTCTGTACTTATAGAAGGTGAAAGGGCGCAGATCATAGGATCTTGTTGATTCTCCGACATCTTAATGATTGCGTAGTATTTGGCATTGATTACGTAGCAGGTGAAGATATTCTCTGAGGATTGATTAAGGGCACGTGCGTATGAAGAGGTCGCCAACGGTCATATGCTCGAGCTGTTCTGGTAGGATTGATTTAGGCGTGCTGTAGGCGACCTGGTGGAATGTTGGGCAGGACACATGTCGAGTTTTACGTGGTTGTTGTATGTAGTACCCCTACATAAGCCCCCTCTTTTCAGTACGAACGTAGATCGTACTGTAAATAAGATATAGTAGCTCGGTTTGTTGGCGATTTGTTTTTGAAATTTGAAAGCTGGACACGTGTCTGTCGTGCATTGCTGTTGGGCATAATCACTGGGCTTTTATGGGGAAGTGGAGAGGTTTCCTCAAGCTGCTTAACGGTAATGATTATGGCGACTGCGATACACTTGCTTGTTTTCCTCTGGTTTGGACATGTGGATGATCCGATGGTTAATACAATCAGTCTTGATAATGGGGAAAAACCGCAAACTTGTTGCCCTTCCTTGGTTAATCTTGATCATTGGTTTGGTTTTGATCGACGGCTTGTATTTTGTTTATGACACTATTTAAGAACATATGTGCTTGTTGTTTCATATCTTAGTGTTGTATTGCTATCGAGGTGTTGCTCATTTGCTTGTGCGACCTGGATTTTGAGTGATTTGTCTGAGGTCAGTTCCCTTTCTTTCTCTGCTTTTCATTTGCTTTACTTCTGTTCTTCCTCTCCGTCATCCATTTCTTGCTTGAAGTAAAAGTATGTCCGAAACTAGTGAATTTCAGAATGACTATTTGAGTGATAGTGGTCGTGATGGTGGTGAAGAGAGTAGTGGTGAGGATAGGACGCCCAGTGGAAGTGCTGGTGAAGAGGAGTGTCGAAACTTGAGTTCAGGTAGTAGTGGTCCTCATGGTGAGGATAGTAGTGATGATTAGCTCGTAGAAGGAGATGATGGGAGGCTGCATAGAGTTGTAAATCGTGCATATGTTAGGAGGCACTTGGGTTTTCGTTCTGGTTATGGTTTAGACCAGATTAGAAACTTGAAATTTTGCTTTATGAGAGATCGCTTGCTAACTGCTGCGTATCGACCTAATAACCCTTGTTCTGTTGTGTTCACGTTGGGCAAGTTTTCAAGAGCTGGCCTGAGACTTCATCTTTCTGTTCTTGTTGTCGAGTTGTTGAAATCCTTTAAGCGAGCTCCTTGCCAGATGAATGGGAACTTCTGGAGGAATATAAGGGTAATTGATGACCTTAATTCTTTTCATAAGTGGAATTTGACAGTGGCTGACGTTCTGGGTCATTTCATTTTCAAGCGATTTGCAAAGAGTGAGGGTGGTGGCTATAACATGCAAGTTCGACCAGAACGGTTACCTCTTATCTACCCTGTCAGTAGTGAGGGTTGATGGAAAGAGCCCGTGTTGTTCACTGGTTGTGTCACCGAAGAAAGTCTTTGCCTGCTTCATGTCACTAGAAATGTGCCTAATGAACGTAAGTTGGAGGTTGTTCATCATAGGTCGTTAATTTTGTAGTTTCCTCATTCTTTTTAGATCCTGATGAAGCTTTTGTTTTGCAGCTATTAGGGACGATTCTCTTGCCAAGAATACCGACCTCGACGTTGTCTGAACGTATTTGGGTCCTGGTCAGACGACAGAAAGTTGAAGTTGCTTCCTCATCTTAAGGATTACTTTACTCCAAAAGGTGGTCCCAAGACCGTTGCTGGCGAGTTGGAAAGGAGGAAAGTTCTAAGGTTGAAATTCATGGCTAGTGTAAGGAAGTCTGGTGAGAAAGGTAAGGGTAGTTCTAGCAGGGCTGCAAGTGATGAAGTTAGGATTGTGTCACCACCACCATCTGCTTGAAGGTATACTGTTGGTTCCAAAGGAAAGAAGAGAGTTCTGTCTGGTTTTGTGAAGATCCATGCTCCTCCTCCTGTTATCCGAGCTTCAGAGGTCGTTGCTCGTTCTCCTGCTCCTGAAGAGCAAACGTCCAAGTCGGCTGGTCGTTCTTTGACCAAGGGTAAGCAGGTCGCTGGTCCTTTCCTTCCAGGTCCCATTGGCTATCATAATAATCAGGGTGAGGACGTTCAAGTAATGAACAACGATAGTGCCCTTTCTGATGCCTATGTTTCCCGAGCTATCAACAAGGTTATGGTCCTGGAGGCTGATCATCTTGCAGTGAAGGGTCAGAGCTTGGCGCATATGTTTTCTAAGATCAACTATGGGATATCGCCGGTAAGTTATTCGAACTCTATGTAGGTTTTGCTTTAATTTTTTTTTTGCCTGACCCTGCTACTGTGGCTTGTAGCTCAACACTTCGTTTCAAGAGATTAGACGCATAGTTGAGGCAGGAGCACTGGCCGATCTGGATTTGAAGAGACTGAAGGACCATTTGCACTCTGCTCGCAATGAAGCTTTAATTCGTGACCTGAAGTTGAAGGAGAAGGACGTTGCGACCTTAGAACTTGAAGTGCTCGACCTGAAGTCTGAACTTGCCGCAGCGAACAAGCGATGTGAGGATAACAGGCTGGTGTGACAGGCGATGGGTTCGCCCATTGAAGAGGAGACACATGGGCAAGATGATCCTGATTTGATTGCCCCTAAGGACACCTCGTTGGGCCCAGATGCCCAACAACTTAGTGTCGATGACATGCAGGAGGAGCGCATTCAGAAGCAGTGATTTATCTTCTTTTTCTTCTTTCTGTTGGAGTGGTGTGAGGTTAAATAATTTCTTGTCTTGAAAACTTTAGTCTCGAATGGACTTGGTTTCGACCTCGTCCATTCTTGGCTCTCTGCTCTTGGTGTGTTTGGTTGTGGTTCAAAAACAATAGTCTTAGATTAGTCAGGCTTCGATCGGGCTGGTCTTTGGCGACCTGATAGTTGTTGGCTGGAGGCCTAAAACAATAGTGATCGATCTGCTTCGGTAGGTCAATCACGCTTTTATTTTCTGCATTTTATTTCTTATTGTTGATTATGTCTTCTGTCTCTTTAGGCGACTAGTTTCCAGGGAGTCCTGGTAGCTCGTTCAGAAGGCAGGAAGACGAGATGAATGGATGCAAGTAGGACGGACTGAAATATTTCCTTTTGTATGCCTTTTTAATGAATTTGCTTGTTGGTTATCTGTATGTTTCCCTTGCTTGTGGTTTGCTTTGATTTTTGCAGGTGCTTTGTTTTACGAGCTGTAGATGATGAGGTTTGTTTGAAGTAGCCCTCAAGTAGTGTAGATCGTTGATATAATTATAGCAAGTAGATCGCTTTCCCTGTAATAGTTAGTTGACTTGGAATAAATAAAATTAACTTTGATTTGGTTACCTTGCTTGCCCTTTGTTTCTGTTATTTGTATTGTCTGCGTGGCTAGATGGCAAACATGAAATAATAAAGTTAAGTATAAAAATTCGACCTGGGATGAGATTTGGTCGTTCGATTACGAGCTCGAGCTTAAGTAGGTCGTGGGGTAGTATGACCTAAGTAAGAGAGTGTTAGTTGAGGTATAGATGTCAACTTAACACTTATAAAAATTATCAGAGGGACTAGAATATTGATAATTTAAAGGTCAAGTGTGATTGATTTTGACCTATTCAAGCCATTCATGTATGAACTGAAATGAAGGCAAAATCGAACTCGTTTATTAAAATATGAGAACGCATGCTTACATTTACTGGTAGAATTTCTTCAAATGATAAGCATTCCATGGATTCTTGACATCTTCTCCTTCTGAAGTCTTAAGGCGATAAGATCTATTGTTTTGAACCTTTGTGATGATATAAGGTCCTTACTAATTAATTAGCATTAAGTTTCCACTATTCGCCTTTCTCTTATTATGGAACATTCTTCTTAGTACGAGCTCTCCTGGTTGAAAAGATCGAGGTCGTACTCCTTTGTTGTAAGCTCGTTTTAGCCTTTGTTGGTATTGCTCGAGCTTAATGGTAGCATGGTTCCTTCTTTCTTCGACTAGATTGATGCCAATCGACCATGCCTGATCGTTGAGCTTAGTATCGATCAGTATGATTTGCTCGTGCCAAATGTCAGCTCGGTTGGAATGACAGCTTCTACTCCGTAACATAAGCTAAACGGAGACATTCCTGTTGATGTTCTAGGAGTTGTTCTGTACGCCCAAAGGATGTTTTCGAGCTGTTGTGGCCATTAGTGTTCTTGATCTTCAAGTTTTTTCTTTAAGTTAGAAAGAATTTGTCTGTTCGGAGCTTCGACCTGACCATTGCTTTGTGGATATCGAGGAGCTGATCTGGAGTGCTCGATCTTCCACAACGTGTAGAAAGTTTTAATGTTCTTTCCAACGAACTGAGTTCCAATATCAGTAACGACACGTTTGGGCAAGCCAAATCTGGTAATGATGTTTTCCCACATAAATCTTCTCACGTCTGCTTGAGTGACATTAGTGAGAGCAATAGCTTCAACCCACTTAGTGAAATAGTCGACTGCGACTAGAATAAATCTCTTCTCAGACTTCTTTTCTTTAATCAGTGGGACCATGATGTCGAGCCCCCACATATGAAATGGCCAAGGAGCAGTGATGTTGATGAGGTCGTTTAGGTGCTGATGAGTGTGGTCGGCAAAACGTTGACACTCTTTGCACCTTAACACAAATTTCTTTGCATCTTCCTTCATTCTTGGCCAAAAATAACCTTATGAGATCGCCTTGTGAGCTAGTGTGCGACCTCCTAAATGATTTCCACATTCTCCTTCATGGATCTCTTGAAAGATGATTTGGCCATGCTTAGGAATTAAGCATCTTAGGAGTAGACCAGTTGCTGATTTCCGGAATAGTTTTCCTTCATATAACTTATACATAGTGACTTTATGTAATAATTGGCTGGCCTCCTTCTTGTTTGTTGGGAGCTCGCCAGTTTACAAGTAATTGATGAAGGGTTCCATCCAAGTTCCCTTGATGTCTTCTGAGGTCGTATTAAGAAGGTCGTTGATTTGGTTGACCTCTTCTTGCTTTTGTAAATACGCAAGTAGCGTGTTTACTGCTATTGTTAGACCTCGAGGTCGATCTGAATCAACCTTGGATGCTAGAAATGCGAGTGAATCAGCATGTCGGTTGTCATCTCTTAGGATGTGATCGATGGTGAAGAAGTTGAACTTGCTAATAAGTTCCTTTGCATTGCTTGCATATCTTATCAAATTGACTCCATGGATTTGGTAGTTACTTGTGATCTGATTCACTACCAGTTGAGAATCACTGAATACTTTGACTCGATCTGCTTGTAGGTCGATCGCCATTTGAAGACCTTATATTAGGGCTTCGTACTCGGCCTCATTGTTAGAGGTCGAGAAGTCTAATCGAGTTGACCTTTCATGTTGTGAGCCCTCAGGTGAGATGAGTACGGCACCAATGCCACTTCCATTTGCGTTGTGTGAACCATCAACGTATAGTTGCCAAGTGTTTGGTGGATCGACTTGGACTGGCCTAGTCTCTGGTTCTGGTTCCCAGCTTGAGTCTTCAGCAGGGTAGTCTGCTAAGAAATCAACTACGACTTGGCCCTTAACGGCCTGACGAGGTACAAACTCGAAGGTATAATCACCGATCTCAGCTGCCCAATGAGCCATACGACCTGTTTTGTTCTTCTTTTCCTCCTTGAATAGTACTGCGCTGATCGCAAAATCAGATGTGGCGAGGTAGATTTCAAGAACATCTCCATTATTAGGCTTAGTGAGAACTGGTGGAGTGGATAAGTATGCCTTTAGCTCAGCAAAGGCTTGCTCGCATTCTTGTGTCCATTGATATGCAGCCCCCTTTCTGAGGATATGAAGCATTGGTCGACATTTATCGAATGCTCTAGAAATAAATCTATTGAGAGCTGATACCATGCCGTTGAGTTTCTGAATTTGTTTTTTTGTCTTCGGACTGGGCATATCGACCAGGGCTCTGATCTGGTTGAGGTTTGCTTCAATACCCCTCATTGTCACTAGGTAACCAAGAAATTTTCCTGATGCGACCCCGAATAGACATTTTTATGGATTAAGTCTCATCCTAAATTGCCGTAACCTTTGAAATGTTTGATCGAGATTAGCCAAGTGGTCTTGCTTGAGGTCGTTTTTGACCAACATGTCGTCGATGTAGTCCTCCATTGTTCGACCTAGTAGGTCGTCAAACATTTTGATAACAAGTCTCTGGTAGGCCGCTCCTGCATTTCTGAGACCGAAAGGCATGACTTTATAACAGAAGATACCTTGTTCAGTGGTGAATGAGGTTTTATCTTGATCTGGCTCATACATTGGGATCTGATTGTACCATGAATATGCATCCATAAATAATAGGAGTTCGAAACTACTAGTTTGATCGACTAGCTTATCGATTCGTGGGAGTGGGAATGAATCTTTAGGACGAGCTTTGTTCAAGCTTGTGAAGTCGATGCAAACTCTTGTCTTCCCATTCTTTTTCAATACTGGAACTATGTTGGCCAACCAATCTGGTGTGTCAACTTCTTTGATGAATCATACCTGTTTGAGTCTACTAATTTCATCATTGACGGCCTGATGAAATTCTGGGGCACGGGGTCTTGGTTTTTGCTTGACAGGTCGATAATTGGGATTTACTCGTAACTTATGGCATGCTATTGATGGATCTATCCTAGGCATATCAGTGTACGACCAAGCAAAGACGTCTTTATTAAGTGAAAGAAAATTTACAAATTCATTGTACTTATCTGTTCCTAACTCTGAGCCCACATAAACATACTTGGGGTCTTCCTCTGACCCTAAGTTCACTTGCACTCCTAGATCTGTGCTTCCAAGTGATAGTTGAGGGGAGCTCGCTTGCTCCTTCTCTAGTTGCTATTTGGTCGTGTATGTGGTCTTAGCTTTCCTTTTTGATGGACTCTTTCCTTGATTTGCGACCTCCTTGGTTCCTGAGGTCGTTGGTTTGTCATTCGCCACAGCTTCGAGGATTCCATGGCATTCATGTGCAGCGTTCTGGTTGCCTCTGAGCTCCATTATCCCGTTAGGACCAGGATAGCGGAATACTTGATGATAAGTTAATGGAACTCCTAGCATGGCATGGATCCATTTGCGACCAAGTATTGCAGTGTACTTACTTGCAAAGTTGAGAACGCTGAACTTGGTTGTGGCTGAAACTTTGTTATCCTGCTTACCCACAGAAACGGGCAGCAGTACCTCTCCTTTGGGATCCTCTATCGAGCTATTGAAGCCCAAGATTGGAGTGAAGTCAGGAATGAGGACTGAATCAAGTAGCCTCATATCCTTGAAGGTCTTGTACATCAGTATGTTACAAGACGATCGTGGGTCGATTAGGACCCTCTTGACACTGTAATCTGCAATTCTCAATTCAACGACCAGAGCATCGTTGTGTGGAGTAATAACCATGTTGAGGTCGTCTTCGGTGAAACTAAGATCTGTTTCCAGTCGAGCTGGAATGTTGGTTCGAGCTGCTCGACCTGTGATGGAGTAGACGTGGTGCAGGTGTTCTACTCGCCTTTTCTTCTCTCTTGAGACTGGTGTAGATTTGGACTCGTAGATCATGTAAATCACGTGACTTTCTGTCTCACTATCTTCTTCTATTCTGTTTGTGACCTGCTTGTTTATTTGGTCGTGGAGGTCGCCGGTGGGACCTAATCTTCTTGAGAGGCTCGCCCTCTGCTGCGTGCTGGACTTGAAGAGGCAGTTCTTGCCTTGCTTTGAGATCGTTTAGCAGAACATGGGGGTGTTCTTGACCTCTTCTTGGTTTTCTTTTCACTAGATTCATCTTGCCTACCGTAGATCCAATTGTTCAGCATTTTCTCATCAGCCCATGTCTGAAGAGCCCGCTTCAGTATGCGGCAATCATCTATTTGATGGAACCTCACCTTGTGGACCTTGCAGTAAGGACGACCAGATGTGTCATCGAGTGGTGTGAAATTTGGAATCTTACACCAGTGGTGATGCTTGATTCGCTCGAAGATATATCCTGCAGGTCGTGTAAATCGGTGATACTCACGTTGCTCGATCGGCAATGCCTTAGCCTTGAATCTCCTATTTTTTTCTGATCGAGATCCTTTGGTGGAGCCCCCTTCTAGATTTGCAATAACATGGCTTTTCACCCTTTCGTCAGGGCTTCTTCTAGTTTGATATAACGATCTACCTTGAGGTAGAGCTCGTCGAGAGAAGTTGGTCTTTTCATTGCCAAGTTCTTGTGGAGATCGAATCCGGGAGAATGCGATGGTTGCAAAAGGTTCATGATCCTTTGCGAAGTCTTGAATAAAGTGCAGTTTGGTTTTGAATCGAGCGAAGAAATCGCTCAACAGTTCCCCATATATTTGCTTACTTTAAACATTGCGTCGATGGTGACTGGATGTTTCTTGTTGTGAATATAGAAGATGACGAACTATTTTTCCAGGTCGTTGAACAAACTGATTGAACCTGGTTTGAGACGGTGGAACCAGTCGAGAGCTGGTCCAGTGAGGCTAGATTGAAACAATAAGCACAGTAGATGATCTTCTTTGATAAGAGGTAGTGATTTGCGAAAACCTTTGATGTGATCTATTAGATCTCCAACGCCTGAGTATTGGTCGAACTTTGGGGCATTGAGTTTGTTGGACAACTCTTGCTCTAGGATCTCCTTACTGAATGGAGATTCCTGAAAGTGTTGCAAAGATTGGACAACGAGCTGTTCGGCTGTGCGACCTTTGCGGTTAGCTGGATTGCGGCCTGAGTTGCTTTGAATTCAGTGAGCTGTTGGCTGAGTTCCTCGTATTTACGGTTGCTGTCATTTGCAATGACTGCTCCCTGCTCAGTATTTGTATCAACGTCGCTTGCAGCCTTTAGCTGTGCGTTTTCTTCTTGGAGACGATTCAGTTGATTTCTCAGTCTTGCATGATATCATCTTGGGTAGCCATTTAATGGGCAGATAGATGTGTATGACTCTTAGTTGGGTGGGAAGGCTGGTTTTTCGATATAATCAAATCCTTACAGTCTGCGCCAAATGTATTAACCTGTTTCCAGATTAATGCATTAACTAGGTCAGGTCGTCGTTAGACTGACCAAGGTGGGAGTTTGAGATCGGGGGTGGTTGCACCTCGATGAGATCGAGATTGCCTACGTACTCTAGCTCGAGGGAGTGGAACTTAGAGATCATGCCTTCGTAGTTCTGTACTTATAGAAGGTGAAAATGCGTAGATCATGGGATCTTGTGGATTCTCCGACATCTTAATGATTGCGTAGTATTTGGCATTGATTACGTAACAGGTGAAGATATTCTCTGAACATTGATTAAGGGCACGTGCGTATGAAGAGGTCGCCAACGGTCATATGCTCGAGCTGTTCTGGTCGGATTGAGTTAGGTCGTGCTGTAGGCGACCTGGTGGAAAATGTTGGGCAGGACACATGTCGTGTTTTGATTGGTTGTTGTATGTAGTACCCCTACAGTTGGCGTAGTCTAGACATGAATGGAGTCCATACTTGAGTCCCAATGTGATTGGCACATTTACCAAACTATTGAACTAATTTGGTTGGTTTTGGATGTCTTGAGATTCACTTATCTTATTTTCTATGTGTGTTTAACTTGTTTGTTTAAGTTCTAAATGTTGTTTATGTTTCTCACACTATAACACTTGCACATGGTACTTGTAATAGTCATATTTGTTGATTGTGCGTTTTGCATTTGCATTTTGGGTCATGTACATAACTTATAACCTAGTTGTGACCTAAAGGTATCTCTATGAGTTATTTATGCTTCTCATCTCTCTAAGAATGGTCCACACAAGTTTCAAATGATATATTTTAGTGGATTTGAGGATCGAGCATCGAAATCGACATGTATTAGTGGATTTGAGGTACCAAGTTGTTCATCTTAGTAATCAGGGTTTCCAACTCACCTAAAGAACTGACAAGTTCAGTCGTCTAAATAGCTTGTCCGAAATTTATAGAAAACCTAATCAGAGGCGCCTGAAGGATTGACAGTGTGATACAAAGATCATGCACCTGAAGAAGACAGTATAACAAAACTTGATCTGAGGGGCCTGAAAGCTTGACAGGGCAAGGTGCCTGAAGCATTAACTATACTTGTGTTGATCACGTGAGTCGACCTTGATTTACTTATATAGTTTTTTTTTGGGTGATTTGGTTTATGAGTCTTGGTGCTTTGAGTATTGGACCACTAGCGCATAGTTAACTTGCCATATTGTGTCGGTGATACTTGTGGTATATGATGTTTTTACTGTTCGGATTATGGAACTGGCACACAACTTTTAATTATCTTTAGGAAATTTCGAAGTGGGTCAGGCAGCCATTCATGCAGCTGCAGGTAAGGTACAGAAACACGAAAGAGCATGTGCAGGGAACCAGGATTGTTTCATTCCTTTTGCTTTTGATACTTTTGGGTATCTAGCACCAAAAGCAGTTGAACTTCTCAAGAGGGTACAAAATGTTATGAATAGTAATGTGATGACGGCGGGTTCTAATGAAATATGTATTTCGTAGGATTGGTTTTGCTATTCAAAAAGGGCTTGCAGTGCAGTTTGTGCGCGTTTGTCCTCTAACTTTGTATAATTTCTCAAATTTTTATCAATAAAATTTGTTTTGATAAAAAAATTCCACTGGCCTCCGCATTTCTCTAAGGAAAGAATTTATTCTGCCAATGGTTTTTCTTCAAAACAAATAACCACCCTAATGTTCCACTAAAAAAACCATTTGAGATTTGTTCTGCCAATGGATTCTTCTTACACCCAAAGGATCCTGGAGCATTTGTTTGGTGAACCTTGTCCTTTTGAAATTGGCTAACAATTTTGAGATTTGTTTTTGTTTCACAGTTCCTTGAAAAAATTAGAACTTGAGGAAGATGAAATTCCGGCTTGATAAAATCCGGAGCCTAACTAATAACTTCTAAAAAGACTTAACATTTATCGAAAAGGCCTGCTATAAGCATGTTGCGCATGTCATGCCATGTTTGGCCGTGTCAGGTCTAATGCAAGGTCAATTTGGCAATGGTTACTATATTGACTATACATCCTCCCTCCTTTCACACCTTCCTATTGTGATTATACATAAGCAACTTGTCTTTTGAACATGGTGCTTCTATTGCAATTTTTTGTATGTTTTAATTGTTACCGTGAAAGGAGACCAGTAAATAATTGATGAGCTACAAAAAGGTCCAATATCCTCCATATACTCAAGATAGCCTGGTAGAGACAAAGGGTAGAGATAAAGACAGACTAGAGATGAAGATGCAACACTGTTGCATCTTTGTGACCTCTGCATGTATGCATGATATTTTTCCTTGTAAGCTTCTCTTTTTTAACAGATTCAGAGAATGCCATTTTTCACATTATACCAGGTAGGGTTCCTCCAAGTTGACAAATTGAGGGCAATATGAGGTTGCTCTGCTTATCAAAGTGTCTACAACATTTGTGAAGGCACGTTTCAAAGTGTACAACACAGGTTTCAGAAAAAAAAAAAAAAAAAAAAAAAATTAAACTAATGACATAATTATAGGTACAAAAATTGAAAACTTCGCAACTTTGTATTGTGCATGAAGGTAGCTCGGAATTTACCAGTTTGATTTATGACCAATTTTGGGGGTTATAACTCCATATTCTGCTTGACACAGGCAGCTAGCCTTCTTACCGATTGCTCATCAAAGGATGGATCCCTTTCTGTTATTTTCAAGACATAGTCCGTGGCTTCTTTGTATTGTCGAGCTTTACAATAACCATCAACAACAATCTTGTATGTTAAGTCATTGGGTCTGCAATTCTGCTGTATCATATAATTTATCACATCGTCTGCATCCACAAACATCTCCTGATAAGTATATCCTGCAACAAAAGCATTGTAGGTAAAAACACAAGGCCGAAGTCCTATATCTATCATCTCCATCATAATTCTCAAAGCCTCTTGCATAAGTCCTTTCCTGCAAAAGCCTTTGATCACTGTGTTGTAAGACACAAGGTCTGGTTTCACTTTAGCTTTATGTAGTCCCTTCAGAATCTCCTCTCCTTTCCAACAGTCCCCACCTCGTGCATACATGTCCATTAAGCTGTTGTAGGTAACAAGATCCGGTTGCAACCCAATTTCATGCATCAACTTTACCAGCTCATGGGCTCGATCATACATCCTGTTCTTGGCATATATGGAAAGCATCGTGTTGCACATGACCAAGTCAGGTTTGTAACCATGTTTCTCCAATTCCCCGAATGCTCTCTCCATACCCCTTAGTGCTTTACTCTTGAAGTTTGCAAGAACCAGAGTTCTTAAGAGCATCCAACTTGGAAAGACCAGCCCACCGTAAATCTCTTCTTCAATTGCTTGTAACCCTTTTACATTCCCTCCCTTTGCATAACACAGGAGCATCAGGGAAATTGATGTTTCATTAGGATAAAAGCCTTTGCTCTTCATGTCTGAAATGACAGTTTCTGCTGTTTCCCAATCACCTTTCCGAGCTAGTGCATTCAGAAGTGAATTATAGGTAGTAACAGATGGGCTGAATCCCCCTTTGATCATACCATTGTAAATATTTAATGCGTCTACACCAGAGCCACATCGACCATATGCACTAATCAATGTATTGAATGTATCACGACCTGGCTCAAACCCACAATTTTGCATTTCTCTAAAGACGCGGCTCACATATTTCTGCGCACCTTTGTTACCACACATTGCAAGCATTGTGTTCCATGTAACATGGTTTGGCACACAACCATTTAACTTCATATCGCTCAGTATTTTGACCATTTCATCTAATCTAAATTTCCTTCCAAGTATCCCTAGGATGACATTGTATGTGCAAACATTAGGGACACATCCTGATGTCTTCATCTGATCAAATAGTCTCAATGCCTTATCTGTCCTTCCATCTTTTCCGTAGGCATCTATCACAGTAGTGTACGTCACAGCATTCGGCATAATGCCTTTGCTGGTCATTGTGTTAATGAAGGCTTCTGCTTCAGCAATGAAACCTGCCTTCACATATGCAGCCATAATCTCATTGAAGGTCACTACATCAAGGGGGCATTTGTTCTTCTCCATTTCTTCCAAAATACGCATAGCCTCTGAGTAAATCCCAGCTTTTCCATATACATGAAGAAGAGCATTATAAGTTACAGTTCCTGGGATGTAACCTTGCAACTTCAACCCATCAAAGAACTTAGATGCTTCCATCAATAACCCTTCTCTACCACATGCAGCTAAAACGGTACTACAAGTGAACTCGTCAAATTCAAGTCCACTGTTTCTCATTTCATCCAAGAGGTCTAAAATTTTATTCCAAGATCGACCCATCTTACCATATACATCAAGCATGACATTGTAAGTAACTAACGTTGGAGAGAGGCCTTTTTCCTTACAAGTCTGGAACAGGGAAATCGCCTTTTCATACTTAGCCGTCCGAGCATAGGCATGGAGCACAGTAGTAAATGCTCGAATATCCAACGAGTATTCCTCAATTGGAATTTCATCAAACAGCTTAGAAGCAATAGAATGTTGAGATTCTTTACCTAAAATTCTGACCATAACTTGTATCATTTCGTCATTTAATCTTGTTTTCTGATTGTTAGAACAAGAAACAACCCATTCAAACAACAAAACAGCTTTCCTCCAATTACCAGAAAGCTCTAATCCTTTCAAAAGACTAATTAAATCAACATAAACCAACTCAGAGCGAACAGAATCCAAAAAGTTGTTTAAACTAGAATTGGGTGTATTTATAATAGAATCCAATAAAAACTTACCCTTTGAAGAGAGGAATTCAACACCTCCTTCATTATCGAACTGAGGAATAGAAATCGAGATGGGGGTTGTTGGTTGTAATTTGGGTTGGGAAGTAGAAGAGATGCTGAGATTTTTCAGCGAAGAAGAAGAGAGGTGGAGGAGTTCTTTTAGAACAGAGTCCAAAGGGAAAGAGGGAGTTGTAGAAGGTGAAGGAGGAGGAGGAGGAATGGTGGGATTGAATTTTAAACGTGAAGGGGTTGTTGTTATTGTTGGTTTTGTTATTGGTCCACTGAAAATTGGTCTGTTTGGAACAACATTTCCTTCCATTATACTGTAATGACAATCGATACAGAGTGATAGAGAGATGATAGTTTTGTTGATAATATTTTTTTTCAAAAACTCATCCTTTTAGAGAATGGTGGGAGGAGAAGAGAAGTTCGCACATCGCACTTCCCAGTTACCAGACCGCAGACTTTACCCCCTCTATTATGGTCATTTTCTAAATAAACTCCCCATTTGTCCAAGCTTGGACTTTATCCCCCTTCTGTTTTATTTAACTTCTAATTTCAAAATTTCTACAATTCTACCCACTTAGAGCATTCCCAATGCAAGGTGGATTTTGGGGGTTGGGTGGATAAATCCACCTTCAAACTCAAAATAATGTCCCAAGGGAAGGTGGATTTTCAAAAGTGGGATCCCACACTGTGGGTGGTAGAACCGGACGGCATGTCAAATGTCGTCCTAATTTAAATTACAATCGGACGGCATGTCACATGCTGTCCGTTTATTTTTTAAGTTTTACGCAGTGTTTTAAAACTTTTGGTCTCTCGGACGGCATGTGACATGCCGTCCGGATTTTTAAAAAAAATCCATTTCTTATTAACATAGAGTCCACCTTCCCTTGGGAACTCTCCACCTTGTAGAGTTTCACCTTGAGTCAACAAGGTGGATTTATCCTAGTGGCACATCGTGGCGCCTATGTGGAGGTGGATAAATCCACCCTGCATTGGGAATGCTCTTAGGGGTGCTGATTGGGGCGGGGCAGGGGAACAGTGCGCGGGGTTGGGGCAGGGTCAAATAAGCCTCGTTCTTAAGTGGGGTGGGGAGGAGAACGGTTGGTTGACCCCCATCCCTGCCATGTATAGATCGGGGGGGGGGGGGGGGGGGGGTCCGAGGATGTGGAAAAGGTCCATTACAGGAAACTGACCATAAGTCTCAAAACGCTCGTTATCTTCTTTTGCTTCTTTTAATGTGATTCCCATCAAGATACTTCATTATATGCCCATGATCATATAGTTGATAAATTATATGTATAACATTGTAGCAAAAGTAAATTTCACAGTTTGCTCAACGCAAAAATTCATCAATTGTTACATCAAATTTGCCAAAATATCACAGAAACCTAATACCAATTTGAAAATAGAAAAATTCAAATACCAATGATCCTGACTTGTGGGAAAGATGATGAAAGATTGGAAAGTATGTAGAGAGCCGTTGAGGAGGCAGCAGCAGCAGAGAGCTGTTGTGACTTGTGAATGAGAGAGAGAGAGAGAGAGAGAGAGAGAGAGAGAGAGAGAGAGAGAGAGAGAGAGAGAGAGAGAAGATTGGGGATTTAGGCTAGGGATTTAGGCGGAGATATCGGGCGGGGCGTGGCGGGGTTTCAATCTATAGTATGAAACCCATCCCTGCCCTACTACCAACTGGGGCGGATACGGGGCTAGGCAAACATTGGGGCGGGACGGGGAGATAAAAAACAGGGCGGGGAACGGGTTGGGTCTGGGTCACGGGGCAGGTTCAGCACCCCTATACCCACTACATCTCTAATGGAATATGTGTATGTATATACTTATCCAACTTGGTCCAACTTACAACAATCTCTAATAGGCTCAAGTCTATTTCCACCGATTTGGTTCTACTTATAAGATAATTCCAACAACTAGGCCCAACTCAAACTCAATGACTCAGCTAGATAATGATGACACAAGTTATAAAGTAATTAAAAAGTTACAAAGTAAATACACCTATTACTTTCTTCATTAATACAAAAGATTTTTGGACACACCCCCCCTATTTGAAAGTCGAAATTTGAGATACCCCCATTTGAAAAAAAAATTGAGATACCCCCCATTTCAAGGCAGAAGAGCTTTACAGCCGTAGGTGAGTTTTATGATGGACGGCTAAGATAACACCACATCTTGAATTGGGGGTATCTCAATTTTTTTTTCAAATAGGGAGGTATCTCAAATTTCGACTTTCAAATGGGGGGTATGTCTAAAAATCTCTTAATACAATTGGAGTTACACTTTCTTCTAGCCTATAAATATAAAGGCATTTCTACATTGATAAAGGGACACATAGTGATATATTCACAATTTCTCATGAAACCTCTCATCAACCATCTCTTTCTCTGAGCTCTCTACAATATCGAGTTTCATCTTGTATCATATCAATAATACAATCATCTCTCCAATGGATGTAGACATCATTGTCGAACTACGTAAAATCATGTGTCTCTTTACATATATTTTACAAATTCATGTCGATCTTTACTTAGTAAATTTATGTATTTACATTGGCGCCGACTGTTTGTGATTGAAAAAAAAGTTTCGTGTTCATCATCAACCAATCAATGTTTCTAGAACTCAGAATGAGAACGCAAGTTTTGTTGCACAAATTTTTCTTTTTATCTACTAAAAAGTTGAAATTCTCTTCTTTATACTTTTATTATTACTTGGTACAGTATATCTATGTTTCTAATGGGCTACAACTATATAAGATTCAAAGCATAATCGCCAAGGAATGCAGAGTTGTAATGGATAAATAATGAAAAACAATAAAGTAAAGCAAGAGACGACACAATTATTTAACGTGGTAAAACCCTAAACTGGGAAACATCCACGACTGTACTTGGACGATAAACAATCCACTATATCAATAAAAGAATTACACCCACAGTAGCAAACTCCGGTTAACTCAATCCTTGAATTCACCTGTGGTGGCTCTGAGAGATTGTAACTTGTTTTCATCTTAATAAAATTTTGCTTGTCAAAAAAAAAAAAAAAAAAATCCTGCAACTGCACTCCGAGTATTCTTCTACTTGATAATACCGTGGTGAACACTTCGCAGACTCTCTTTGAGAAGCAACTCTTAATCAATCAATGGTGTAATTGTTGGAATGAGAAGATGAAGATTTTCTTGCTTCACACAGTAGCAATGGAGGGGGTAGAGATAATTGGAATCCTAAGTTATTGTTGTAAAGAAACCTATTAAAATCCCATAACGGGCGTTGCACCAAGTCGGCCCACTCCACACTTAGGTTACAATCTCCCTCTTTACACATTTCTTGATCACAAAAGACTTCGAGGACTCAAATCTAACATTACATTGAACATTCCAAGACTCAAGTAATGACAAACTATGGTCATAAAGCTATTACAGACTCATATAAACACACTTACCTAAACACCATGAGGAACACACAGAATCAATAATCTTCAAGAACTCCCCTTCAATTTTTAACATATGGAGTCTGAACATTTTCTCCCCCTTAATTGTTGCATACCTGAAAAAGATATAAACACAAGAGTACACTTGAAAGAAAAATAAAGATTAGAGTCAATATACATCTCCCCCGTTTTGTCACAAATGAACAACTAGGTGAAGACAGCAAACAAGAACATGAGAATAATCAAAGAGAAAAGAATAACCATTACTAAAAAAATGCCAAGAAAACAAATTTGTAATAAATCAAGTCCAACAAACAATAACATCAAGAAGAAAACACTATTACTACTTAAAAACCATCTCTAAACAAAACACTCAATAACGATGAGTGTAAGACCAATCCTCACAAGAAGAACGTTTCATGTTATCTGGCCAAACACCATACATGCCACCATGAAATGTGTAAAAAGCAGCAGCACGAGCATACATGGGTTTGTGTGAAACCACAAGATCACTCTTCCAAAATCTTTTCAACTCCAAGTTAAAGAATAATTCTTCAAGCCAACGATAAAGAAAGCAGTCAGTAAAAGGAAACTGCTTTATTTGAGCTATCCATGTTAGTGAAAAATGGGTATCCCACCAAAGTGAGAATCCGAATTTGAAGATCAGAGGGAAGACGTTCCCAGTGATTAATGTGGGTACATGAGGATACTGATCCGTGCTATAAACACATAATGGACTCATGATAGATTAGTACTCCCCTAACCATGGGATATCACATTCTGGAGCTCAGTGGTCGAGGACACTGGAGCGTCGAGGACAATAGCGAATAACTTGGGACCTGACAAGGCTCACCTTAAGAGGTCCATACACGCTTAGGACAGCTGCCTTGCAGTGTCTGCACTCTTGGATGACTGGCTTGCATGATCCATGTGTTACATGCACGGATGCTAGGTTGAGCGGCTGCAAAGTAGCATTCGTGCAGACTCTCAACAGGAACATACCATGTGGACATGGAAATCATTCCAGAATATTCCAACACGTTTATTACATGTTTCTGTACGTGTTTAATATGTTTACTTGTAGACAAAGTATGCATGTGCTTGGATGCTGTCAGAGGCCAAATATGGAAGATACTACTCAGCCAGAAATGGCAATTAGCCGGAATCATGGAGTGATTGGAGGGTTAATTATCAACTACACATGCAGCCTTACTTTAATTATAAATACGAGGTAATGTACACAACAAAAGTATGCTTTTCTAAACACAACACCTCCCCACTTAAGCTATTCAAACACTTTCAGCTCCCTCACTGACTTGAGGTCGGAGCGGTTACGGCCACACCCTCATAGTTGTGTCCTGGTCTCCCTTCACAGTTCATTCTGATTTTGCAGGTGTATAGAGGCGATCTTGTCAGAGTTCTTGCACTCTTGTCAGAGTCCTCCGACAGCTCCCAACAACTCAACAGAGTCCGTCCGGCATAACCATGTCTCGTTTGGTAGAGGTTGGAGATTTGTGGAATCTGCACCCACAATTGACACAGACAAAATCCGAATTAAAGCTAGGTTTGTTGAGATAATCAAAGCCATGAGGAACACCGCAGTAGATACATACTTTGGTAAGGTCTTTGAATTGTATTCAAGAAAGAGATGAGGTATACCTTGATCATCATAAGCTCGAAGAAATGGATGGAACCACCACCAACATGAAGAATCAAGATAAGAATTAGAGCCATCCAGTTGAGCACCCACAACGGAACAAGACGAAGAAGAAAAGGAGAAGGAAGCCACGCCAAGAAAGAAGCTATAAGAGAGGAGCTTTAGGGGGCAAGGAGCAACCAACAAGAGATATAGAAAAAAAGAACAACCTATAACACATAAATAAAAGAGGGGCACAAAAAATAGGCCCAATCTAGATTGGAGACAAAGCCCATAAGCTAGAAAACAATGATCCGTTCGAACCAAAATGAGACTAATAAAATACCAGATGTTTGGCAAAGAATTCGCCACGAATAAAACGTGAGTAATTCACGTATTAATCGTTGAAACGTCGTATTAATAAATAATTGTTTAAATTCAGACTGTTCGAACCAATTCGATATAAGTTCGAATGGAATGAGTACAGAACACGCATTTAAAAGCGTTCAAACCAAAATAAAAATAGTTCTGACCAAAGGAAGAAAAGACATTCGAACACATAGAAAACACGTTTGAAACAACTGAGTACAGAACACACAATTTAAAACATTTGAACCAAGAGAAAAATAGTCTAAACCAAGACACAGTAAAAATAAAAACGTTTGAACCACCTAGAACAATGTTCGAACCAATTACTAGGAAAAGGAAAAATTATAAATAAAAACAAAAAATCTTTGACTCAAAAAGAGAAACAACTAAGGTGGAGTATGGATTAAGTAGAAAACGATCCACACACAAACCCGTCAAACTATAAGAACACATCACGAAACGCCCTGTAGAGCAGTTAACTAGAAGAAACAGAAATAAAATTCAATGCACTTGATAAATGTCATGAACTCATCTGCAGTGTGTGAGAAATGCAAAACTAAACATGTATGAATGAGTGGACCAGATGCATCACAGTAGCCTGCAACCATACTATTACTATCACGAGTATACCAGAGACCATGATTAGCCGTGTTGTTGGCATTTCGGATAATCCGTTTAACAATAGAGTAGTGAGATTCATTTGGATTGGATTGAAAACGAGCACACATGCCTACACTGTGAGCAATATCAGGATGACTAGCAGTAAGGTATAACAAAAAGCCAATTTGACTTCTATATTATTTGATATCATCAAGATCCTTTGTGAGCCTTTTCACCCATTGGGGCATCATGATGAGGCAATCACCAAAACCAAATTTCCTTACCAATTCTTTGGCATATTTTGATTGTGAAATAAAAAGTTCTATGCAGACCAAGAAAGAAAGTTAGTTCACCCATAAGACTCGTCTCAAATTTGGAACTCATAAGAGAGGAAATTATTTTAGAAAGGGACGAGCAAGTGGAACCAAATACAATGTCATCAACATAGACTTGTGCAACAAGTAGATCCCGTCCTTGTCGTTGGAGGAACAATGTACGATCAACACCATCACGAGTAAAACCTTTTACTAAGGAGAAAGGTGGTGATCCAATCATACCAAACACGTGGAACCTTCTTTAACCTATACAATACCTTTTTAAGTTTGTAGACATGATCTGGATGATGAGGATCAATGACTTCAGCCCACAAGGTTGATCAATAATGAGCCGAAATCAAATCTATTTATAATTTTCCATTTCTACATGCTAATAACTAAAGTAATATTAAAACTAGTATAGAAGTAAGCCTAGGGTGTCGATCCAAGATTAGGAATTGCGAATAACAATTATGAATCACCAAAGATGTGTTGTTTTGTGAAAAAAAGATTGATTGAGTTTTCGATTTTGAAAAGATATTAATTAAACTAATAATATAAAGTAAACTAAATTATACTAAGAAAAGAAGTAAATTAGGGTTTTACATATGATGGAGAAAACGGGGATTAACTTCACCATCCTAGATAAGTCTCAAACTTTATAAATGTATTTTGATTTATAGGACTCTAACTAACCCTATCTCTAGCAGTCAAGTTGGTAGTGAATTGCCTTCCTCTCGACCTAGATAATTCACCCACCTTAAACTATTATTATATTAATGCCTTTGCAGAGAATTCTTTTAATAGAACTTAAGGGCCTCGAAGCTTACAATAATGACTTATGACCTCCCTAATCTAGATACACGTCAAATGAAGTAAAATTGCACTATTCTCCTATATATATTCTGATTAAGAACAATGAGTAAAAGTGATTCTAAGGTGATCAATCCTAAAATTACTACCTTTTCATGCATAGAAAACCAAATACATATAAAAAATTATCTACTTACCTAGAAGGTTTTGCTTCACTCCATGGAAGGATTAGTTGCACATGATGATGGAAGATGATGATGGTGTAGAGAAAATTAAAGACATGATTATACTAGAACATGTAAAGAGACAATAAGATAAATTGCATGTATTAATAAAGACATGATAAAAGTACCAAAAACACGAAGCTTCTTCTTAACTAAAGTAAATCTACGGTTTGATACTTTGTTTGTAGGGAAAAACATGCCTCCAAAACGTGGAGAACATAGCTTATATACACAAGACTTTGATTTCTATTAAAACCCTAAAATGAGGTCAAACAACTTGAAAAATAAATTTAGGGTATTTCTGCCGACTTTCTAAGCTTGGGCTTTCAAAGGACAACTTCTCTATGCTTTTAGAATGTCTCAATCAAATTTCGGGTAAATTGGAGACTATTAACGTTTTGGTCAACTCGCCCCAAGCCATCATGATTGCTTGGTCTGGTCACTCGGAGCCAGTTCCTAATTCCTCAAAGTGCAGTCTGTTGCAACTTTGACATCTGTTTTAACATTGTGATCTTTCCAACGGTATCTTCGGATCTTCAATCGGAGTTCTCTAACATAGGTTACCGTGAGCTCGAAAATGTCATTTTTTCGCCATTTTTTTTTTATCTCCTTTTCCTTTTTTTTTTTTTTTTTTTGACTTTCTTGATGCTTTAAATGTATAATGAAGTAAAACTAACAAACCCATGCATATCATATCACTTTATAAGATAACTTGGGACAAATATATACGATTTAAGTATGCTAATAAGTACTTTTGGGCACTTATCACAACCTCCAAACCGCATTTTGCTTGTCCTCAAGCAAGAAATGTAATAACAAATACAATAAGTGTGTAAAAGTAAATCTAACTAATATACTTACCATTTTCGTTGGGTAATTCATGATTACATTTACCATACACAACAAGACATTACTAGAAAAAACCTTTTTAGCCGCATTCAGATGGTCTGACTAAAAGCTAAAAAATCCATGGCTAAAAGCCTTTTGCCACGACAATTCTTTTGGCCACACCCGTGGCAAGAAGGATATTGCCGCAGAAATAACACGCCCGTGGTGAGAAGTTCAACAACTAGCCACACGTTTACCGTGGCAAAAACTTATTTTAAATGAATAAAATTTTTTTTTTTTTTGAAATTATTATTTAATTTTTGCCACAGCATTGACCGTGGCCAAATGTTAAATTTAAATTTTTAGCTCGTTGCTACAATTATTATTTAATTGTTGCTGAAATTTTAAATTTCACTTCTCGCTTCAGGCGTTATTGTGGCCACAAGTCCGGTGAAATTTTAAATTTTTACTTCTTGTCGCACGTTTGTTGTGGCCAAAAGTCAATTAAAATTTTAATTTTTTGCTTTACGCAAGCTATCGCTGAAAGTTCATTAAAATTAAATCCATTGTTTTTTGTAGCTAAAAGCTTTTTAATATACCCTGCTGTACAAATACCTGTACCGTGCCTGTAAATGTTGCAATTCAAATACCACCAAAAGGGCAATTATAAAGTAATAACATAATTAAATATTGTACATTAAACTAGTCCAACACGATTCACTTTAATTCAACCAAAGTATCTCAATTGATTCCACGGTTCATATATAAGGTCGAGAACCAAGACATTAATTACAAACAATTCTAAATAAATAAATAAAAAAAAAAATTTTGGACATAACCCCCCCCCCCCTCCCATTTGAAAATCGAAATTTGAGATATCCCTCATTTGAAAAAAAAAATTGAGATACTCCCCATTTCAAGATATGGTGTTATCTTAGTCGTCCATCATGAAACTTACCTATGGCCATAAAACTCTTCTGTCTTGAAATGGGGGGTATCTCAATTTTTTTTTCAAATGGGTGTATCTCAAATTTTGACTTTCAAATTGGGAGGGGGGGGGGGGGTATGTCCAAAAATCTCATAAAAAAAAAGATATTACAAACAAATTTTAAAGTGCATTTGCACCTGACTCTTACACCATCCAAAAAGTCGGATTAACTTGGTAATATATGATAAGTCCTCAAAAGTGTATATTTATCTCTCGAATAGCACCTTGTTTGCATATCACTTAGCTTATATTATTGTGTTATTTCTATTGATTAGTGTTTTCTTGTTATTTGTATAGGTTTCATGAACCAAAATGTTAATATTATGTTAAAGCCCGCCAAAGGCCAAGAAAAGCCATTAAAAGGATGCTATTTGCACAAGGATGAAGAATTGATACTTACACCCGCAGAGTTGCTGAGGGCACCCCATAGAATGGTCCTATTGACTTGACTTTATGTGCAAGATGGGTAGCCCAAAACCCAGCACAATCCAAGTTATAATGAAGCCCACAAGTTAGAAAATCTATTGAAGCTTTTATTAAAGCCCAATCTTAACAAAAGCTCTACATGAAGATCTAGAAGTCTGATTTGTGCCCATGAGCTGTCTATCTAAAGGTCTTGGTCTAAGGTACAACTTCGTATTGAACTCAATCTTCTTATTCTCAATATTAATTCAATCTCTTTTCCTTTATGATGTTGTGTTATTTATTTACTTATTCCATGGTGTCATTATCAAGTATGATTAGCTAAATTCCCTTTAGAGGGAATGGTTGAAGCACTCTAGATAATGCAAAAGCACCATGTTTGTTCTTAATGTTCATTGTGATTCAAAGTACTTAATGTTTGTTTATCTATTTCGCGACATGGAGTAAGCATGATTATTTATATGTTATTGATATCCATGTTTATAAAATACTATTGTTAGAGTATAGACCTAACTATAATGGTTGTATTAGATTGATTAGAGATATGTGATGGAATAGCTGAGAGGTGGCTATCATATTTCTAGAATCAATCTATTTTATTGGACCCCTTTTGTAATTAAATTGAATAACTGAGAGGTGACGGTTTAATTATGAATTACTATGTTGAGTTAATTAAATTGAATAGCTGAGAGATGACGGATTAATTAATGAAGCATATTCAATAGCATGTATAAGAGAATCACGTTTCAATTGAGTGGAATAGTTGAGAGGTGACTAATTGATTGTTATAGATTGAGCATGAATGAATAACATGTATGTTTGCATTGTTTAGTTTGTGGATACCAACTCTTCCCCCTATTCATCAAAAGATCTTCTCTACATCACTATCCATCTTCTTAAGTTAGTTTTAGGGTCTGTTTGATTCGGGCGGGAAAAGAGTTTACTGGGAAATAGATTTACCATGTGCAAATATTCGGGAAATAAAATTTTGATAAAATAATTATAATGCTACATTGATCATGAATTGTTTTGGAAAATCATTTAAATATGTTTGTAGTGAGAGCTCAACAAAATTGAGCTCCAATTTGTCCCAATATTTAACTTATCATTTCGTTTCAAATATTTACCGCTTATTTTCCATTTAATCAAACATGGGAAATTGAAATTTCCCGAAAAATCAATTTCCCGGATTCGAATCAAACAGACCCTAAGTATTAGTTTATTTATTTATTGCCTGTACGAAGTAGAATCAATCTCAATCTTATTAGATGGTTAATGTGGTGTTCTTTAATTATTATTTTCTATTGTGTTTGAGATAAGAATTCTCCCTTTTAGGTGGGTACGACCCTTACTTGTTACTTGTCTACATTGATAACCAATATTTACAGGCACAAGAAGAAAAATCAATACAAATCTATCTTTTGATTAGTAGGGTACATTTTATCCTCTATCACTCCAGTGTGGTTGTTGTATGTTGCTTTGTCCTATGTTTGGTTTTTGTCTATGTAATTTTGATTACCAGATTCCAACATGTTTAGTAGTCCTTAAGGCACCTGAAACCGGCATAAAGTGGTTTGACATCAATTTTGTGACAAAGTGTCTTTGGTTATCTCGCCTTGAATTCATTGTTAGGAAAACCAAGATGTACGCATGGTCGTCTCGTGTCCTTGTGTCTCTTAGGTCTGTCTAGGGAAAGTTATTGGGTTCTGGACGTACGTACCGAGTTAGGACGTACGTACGTTCACTGAAGCAGCGAACTTATTTTGGTCAGGACGTACGTACTCAGTTAGGACGTTCGTACGTCCAGGTAGTCAGCAGACATGTTTTCGTATGGAGACGTACGTACCTGTTTAGAGCGTTCGTACGTCATGTTAGGCAGCAGGCTTATTTTTGTGTGGCGACGTTCGAACGTCATATCGACGTACGAACGTCCAAAGTCGGTTTGCACAGTTTCGGCCCATTTTTCTAGGTTTTCAACCCTAAGTATAAATAGGGTTTCTCTTCTACAGAACAAGGCAGTTCTTTGGCCGTCCATCCTTCTTCTTGTTTATGTGTTTTGGTTAGGTTTTTGGTATTACACTTGTTTGTGGCTATTGAACTCAATTTCCTTTCTTCCCCCTTTTCCCAATTCATATCTTTGTGATCTTCAAGAGTTATTGTGAATTCGGCTTCGAGTCTTCTTGTGTGTTCATCAAGAAGTCGAGTGTCTTGTGCGTACATCAAGGTGCTCTGGTGAAGTCAAGGTGTTAGAGATAACCAGGAGTATCAACTCGCAGTGAGTGCAGGTAGTTGATAGGTTTGTACATCTCTTTTCATCTAGTGGATTATTTTGTTGTCGCGAGGACAACCGTGGACGTTTCCCAGTTTGGGTTTTACCACGTTAAAAATTTCTGTGTGTTATTTACTTTCTGCGTATTGTTTGTTTGTTTGTTTGAATTCACATTTGTTATACTAGCACTATTTGACGTTTCCCAGTTTGTTTGTTTGAATTCACATGTCCATCGAGACACTTGCTGGCAAACTAAGGACATGTGAGATGGAACAGGCTTTGGAAGAACCTTTGAAGAACAAATCTGTTGCATTCAAAGCTACATCGTCTAAAGAACCTTCCACAGGACCTTCTGATGATGAAGAACAGGATGTGGATGATAACTATGCGTTTCTGTCACGTAGCTTTCAGAAGATTCTGAAATATCAACAGAATCGAGATCCTCGAAAGCGATTTCCTGATTCCTCAAATGCTCCTAGAAGTCGTGGTTTTGAGCGGTTCTCTGTGGATGGGAGGAGAGCTCGGGTTGACCGGAAAGATGTCCAATGTTACAAGTGTCGTGATTATGGACACTTTGCAAATGAATGTGATAAGAAGGTCGATCGCAAACCTGGTGATAATTCCAAAGCGAATCTCACAGTCACATGGGATGATTCAGATGAAGATGATGATGGGAATCTCTCAAATGTTGTCTCTAATTATGTGGTCTTCAGTGCATCCCTGGATGAACATCCAGGAGGTATTGTATCTTCTTCTGCTGATATTAATGTTTCTGATTCTGGTGTTCATGCTACTACTAGTGAATTATGTGACATGTATAAGTTTTCTATGCAACAAGTAAAGTTGCTTGAAAAAACTAACACCGTCTTGCAGGATCAGGTAGAGAGTCTTGGACAGGATATATGCACTCTTACAGGTGATTCCAACATGTTGAAGGAAGAATTTGTGAAGGAAAAGGAGGATTTCCAAGTGCGTATTGTCACTCTAGAAAAACTGAATAATGATCTGGAAACACGGTATCGATCCCTTGTACTGGAGCATGAGAGAGTAAAGGCTGAATTGTTTGCTGCTAACAAACAATTGGTTGGGTTTGGTAAAGCAAGTGCTAATTTAAACTCTCTGTTGGGAATCGGTAAATCCCATTCAGATAAATCTGGGTTAGGTTATGACACTTCTGTTCCCCTTGCTACTACTAGTACTTCCCGCACTACTTTTGTGCGACCAACTAGTATCGCTATTCCTGCTCCTGTGCAGGTGCCTAGTGTGGTATCACCACCCAAGGTTACTCATGTGAAGCAAGTTCGGAAAAAGAACTCTAGACACAAAGGCTTTAAATGTCTAACATGTGGTCGCATGGGTCACACTTCTGCCTTTTGTTGGAATAATTTGTATCCTGCTCATCATCCTTCTTTTGCAGGTAACTCATATTGGAACAAGTCTTCCACCTTCTCCATGCAGGCTCCATATATGTGGAATGGTTATGCTCCGTGGGGTTTACCCAGAACTTCTCCTTATGGAAACCGTCCTCAAGCAACACCGATGCCTACTCCACCACCACATTTCTGGGATAGGAGTATGGATGCATCCAGGACAATGGTGTCTCACACGGCTCGTTTGGTTGAACCATTGCCTTCATCATGGTATCTTGACAGCGGTTGTTCGCGTCATATGACAGGTGATAAGGATCTCATTGATAACCTGACTCTTGGTTATGGAGGTAAGGTTAGGTTTGGTAATGGTAAACTGCTTCCAGTTGAAGGTAAAGGTCACTTTTCTGAGGTTGAATCGCTCAATAGTCATGAGCTTCTTTTTGTTAAGGGACTTAGGTCAAATTTGTTGAGTATTAGTCAGTTGTGTGATGCTAAATTTAAGGTTGTGTTTGAGGATAATAGGTGTGATGTTTTTGATTCCAATAATATCTTGGTGTTATCTGGTAGTCGCTCCTCTGATAACTGCTTCATTGTCACTACACCTCTTTTGCATTCATTTGTGTAATGTGTTCATTGGAACTGTCTGTGTTTAGGATGTTTAGGGTTGGTCATTTATTGTTGTTATGGGTATTGAGGACATACTACATTCTCTATTGTGTGGATTTCATTTTACAAATGTTTCTAGTTTGGCGTTCTCAACTGTCTTTGTGTCATGCAGAGGTGTAGGGTTACATTATACTCTCTTCTTATTGGTAGTTTCTTGCATGATGCATTTCAATGTGGTCGGCTTGATTTTTTTTCAATACATGTTTCACTCCAGTCTCCCATGGTTAATTTTTCATGATCGTTGTTCTTTGTTTTCTTTATTCTCTCACCTCTTGTAAGTGGTCAATGACTCACAAAATCCCCAGCCATTTGAATGTCTTGAGAGCATACTCATTTGGCTAAGAACCCGTTGGGGCTGTGAGGGTCATGCTCTGACGGATGCACTCAAGAGATGTTAGTTCTTGTGTTGCACGTTATCATGGTATTGCACTTCTTGAGTGTGTTTTTGCCAAAAAGATGTAGGCTACACCCTACCCTCGTGTTCTGATAAAAGATGGAGATATTTCATACTCCCACACGGGAATGGCATCTGTTTCAATGGTTAACAAAAAAAAAAAAAAAAAAAAAAATGGATTTCGTTTTTGTCTAGTTGAAAGACAAGTAGAACAACAATGGTGTGTGTTTTAGGTTGGCAGTGTGATCTGGTTCAGTTTTCATTTTGGGCTAGCTGCAAGTGGCTTTCAATGTTCTCAATGATCATGTCTTTAGTTTGTTTTTCGGAGGTTGGTATTGGTCTCTCAGGTTCTTCTACATACTTGCATCATTCTAGTAACTACCTTGTCATGGTGTATGATGTCGTTCTTCGATTTTGCATTCTTTTGTGGTTGAGGATTGTTTAAACTATATCCGGTTGTATTTGGAATTCGTATGATACGTAGAAGTGTTTTCTTGTGATGTCTCTCAATATCTGTTTTTCTAGTTATGTGGTTTATTTTCATAAAAAAAAAAAAAAAAAAAAAAAAAAAAAAGGGTTCGTACGTACGCTTTAAAGACGTTCGTACGTGGAGGGGGACAGATCTTTTTGCAACGTACGAACGTTCATAGGACGTACGAACGTGTTGTGTGACAGATGTTTTTTTTTGGTCCCGACGTTCGAACGTACTTAGGACGTACGAACGTCCCTGATACAGTCCGGCCCATTTGCTGTTTAAATTCAAATTTTGTTTAAACAAATGGCCTATTGTTATATCGATCGTGCTTCTTCTTTTCTTGCACGTACACTTGGTATTCTCCACTCCCATTCAACCGTTTTGGTCTCTCTTCTCCTTCTAGCATTGTCTTTTTCCTCCTCTTTCTTGGAGGTTGTTTGTTGCTTAACTTCTAGAAGTTTCTCTGTCTAGTGCATACTCTGTTTTTCACTCAAGTAAGTAAACTCTACTTTTTCCCATATTCTTCTTCCTTTATTCTTCTTCTTCTTCTTCTCTTCTCCTTCCCCTCTTGGTATTGATTGGATTGCATGGTTAGTTTTCGTTTTTTTTTTGAAATATGTGTTTGTTTTATTTGTCTTATTGGTTAGTATTTTCATTCAATTTCTTGAAATTGTTGGACGAATTGGCTATCTCTATTTCTTGTTATTGCTTCTTTACTGTTGGGATTGATTTGTGATATGTTTGGGTGCTCACCATTGCTATCTTGTTGTCGATAACATGTGTATTGTTTCTGCACATCAAGTGTTTGATTAAATGTCACAATGACTTTGCTGTTTTTATTTGTCATTGTTTCTTACATTTTTGGTTTGTTTGATGTTGTGATTGTGTAGGCAATGGCTTCCAAGCGCGCACGCACCACTTCCTCCAACGCGGCATCCTCGTCTCGCGCTCCGAGGGGTCGTGGTTCCACTCCGGGTTTGTCTCATCCATCATCCCTTGGCGCTCATCCTCGAGCCAAGGCCATTGTTCCCGAGCGGTTCTTCGACTTGGGAGACATTGCTGCCACCCCTCTAGGGGCATCTCAACTTGGCAATATCGCGTTGTTCTTTGAGACTCGGAATTGGCTAAGGGTGGCTCAACCAATCACCAAGTACTCGGTTGAGCATACGATAGCTTTCTATGAGACAAAGACACCCTCGCAAAATCGATCGAGTTTTTCGGTTTTGATTGAAGGTCGGCGATACACCATTTCTCCTAAGGTGATACGCGAGGCGTTGGGTATTGATGGTGACTTTGTTTCTGAGGATGCTGTCTCTGTTAGATGGCCTGTTCCGGAGTCAATTCAAATTGACTTTGTCAATCAAGTTCAGCAGATGTTTATTGATGGTGTCACGGAAAGGTATCATGCCAAGCACTACAGCGCCATCCTCCTGCACATGGTTGCTCACTCCAACATCTACCCCACCAAGGGCAACAAGATAATTATCACCGACGACATGGTCAAATTGGTGGTTTGTATGTCGGTGCACCATATTCATCTCTCTGAGGTCATCTACAATCGGATGCTTCAAATTGATGCAGCTAAGGGTACTCTTCCTTTCCCTAGCTTTATTATGACAATTCTCAGGCACTTGGGTTTTCAGGGACAGTATTTGGGGGTGAGCCCTCCAAAGTTTGTTGGCCACGACTGGGTCAACGCTATTAAAAAGGGCTGTCAGTCTCGAAGGTTGGCTTTCAAGTCCGTGGGTGCGCGTCTGACGCACCACCTCATTTGGGGAGGCAGGACACTTGTGCGTAATGATGATTTCGATCGGGCCTTGACCACTGGACGCCCCATCCCTGCTTCTGCTAGGGGAAATCGGGCTGTTGCAGCCATTGATGCTCGGGTTTCCTCTCTCCGCCGTCATCAGGACCATATGGATGCTCGGTTGGATCGTTTCGGGGCCATTCTCTCTCGTCATGATGTCATGATCAGTGATATTCATGCGATGAATGTTGCTCAGATGCGGCATCTGCAGCTGGACTTCACTCCCACAGACTTGCCTCCGTTTCCGGAAGAGGTGCCTCCAGTTCAAGGTGCGAGTGATGGTGATGACTCAGAGAGTGAGGACGAGGGTGATGGTGAACCGAGTGATGGTGACTCGGACTCCGAGTAGTGGTTTTTCTGGTTTACTCTCCACATTTTTGTACTTAAATTTTTATTTTTTTTTGCTATATCGGTTTGTTTCTATTTTTTTAGTATTGTACATGTTCTTGGATATTGCTATTTTCATATTAGTTCAAGTTGGTTTCCTTGTTTTGCAGTAAATTTTTCTGAGGTAATGGACCTTTCTTTTTGGGTCCATGATATGTTTACTCCTATTCTTCTTATAAATAGGGAGTCTTCTTCTCTTTCACTCCTATTGTGTCTTATTCCCTCTTGCTAATTCTCTCTTTGTTCTTCAGAATTCTCTATGGCAGAATATGAACTTCATGGAATTTTTGTTCCGAATGTTGGTTATGTGTCGTTCATGGTAATGGAGTACAAGAACAATGCTAAGGTTTGTCGTTTGTGTCGCGTTCCCCATGGATATGACTATATTCATCGTCCTTTCCTTAATCCTTGTTTGGTTCGTGTCAATCATTGGGAGAGATTACCGGGACATCTTCAAAATCACATATTGGAGTTAGTTGGTTATCCGAAGGTTCCAGGTCTTGCTGCTCCACTTACCGACTGTGGCTTGGACAGCAGAATTGAGGAGTTGTTTTGTACGAGTGAATGGTTGGAGGATTATGATGATCATGTGATTGCTCGGTGGAATCGACCTTCGGCTCGTGCGGAGGCTTACTTCTCTAAGCTTCCTCTAGGTCATTGGGAAAGGGTTTTTCGAATTCGTTAATTCGAGCTTTCTTCTTTTATCGTTTTTGGTTTTTCTGTTTATGGATTTCTCTGTTTGGTTATTAGTTGACTTTCTGAACTTTTAACAAGTTGGGTTCGTTTTATATTTTATATGTTTTGTATTCTTTGTTTGGTTTTGATTTCTTTTTCTTGGTTATTGGTTTATTATTGTTCTTTTCCTTTGATGGTTGGTTATTTTGATCACTTATTGTGACAAAAAGGGGGAGATTTATGACTCTAATTACTAACAATCGTCTTCTTGTTGTTAGGTTATTTTTGGGTCATGTTTCAGGTATGCTACACGTATGGGGGAGTTGCTCATGAAGTTTGGAGCTCATGAAGTATGGGGGAGTTTGCTCATGAAGTTTGGAGCTCATGAAGTATGGGGGAGTTGCTCGAAGGAACTTCTGTTGAATCTTTGATTGCTTCCGTTCGATCTCTGATGGTTAAAGCATCTTCCTAAAACTGGATAACAAGAATTGGTGACTTGTTATGTGTTTCTATCTTGAGTGATTTTGTAGGCATGTCTTATAAATGCCATGGTTTGGGATTGTAAGCACGTTTTATAAGTGCTATTAGAGTCATAGGTTTTTGTCACAAAATCAATGTCAAAGGGGGAGATTGAAACCGGCATAAAGTGGTTTGACATCAATTTTGTGACAAAGTGTCTTTGGTTATCTCGCCTTGAATTCATTGTTAGGAAAACCAAGATGTACGCATGGTCGTCTCGTGTCCTTGTGTCTCTTAGGTCTGTCTAGGGAAAGTTATTGGGTTCTGGACGTACGTACCGAGTTAGGACGTACGTACGTTCACTGAAGCAGCGAACTTATTTTGGTCAGGACGTACGTACTCAGTTAGGACGTTCGTACGTCCAGGTAGTCAGCAGACATGTTTTCGTATGGAGACGTACGTACCTGTTTAGAGCGTTCGTACGTCATGTTAGGCAGCAGGCTTATTTTTGTGTGGCGACGTTCGAACGTCATATCGACGTACGAACGTCCAAAGTCGGTTTGCACAGTTTCGGCCCATTTTTCTAGGTTTTCAACCCTAAGTATAAATAGGGTTTCTCTTCTACAGAACAAGGCAGTTCTTTGGCCGTCCATCCTTCTTCTTGTTTATGTGTTTTGGTTAGGTTTTTGGTATTACACTTGTTTGTGGCTATTGAACTCAATTTCCTTTCTTCCCCCTTTTCCCAATTCATATCTTTGTGATCTTCAAGAGTTATTGTGAATTCGGCTTCGAGTCTTCTTGTGTGTTCATCAAGAAGTCGAGTGTCTTGTGCGTACATCAAGGTGCTCTGGTGAAGTCAAGGTGTTAGAGATAACCAGGAGTATCAACTCGCAGTGAGTGCAGGTAGTTGATAGGTTTGTACATCTCTTTTCATCTAGTGGATTATTTTGTTGTCGCGAGGACAACCGTGGACGTTTCCCAGTTTGGGTTTTACCACGTTAAAAATTTCTGTGTGTTATTTACTTTCTGCGTATTGTTTGTTTGTTTGTTTGAATTCACATTTGTTATACTAGCACTATTTGTAGTTTCTCAGCACCAACCAATTAATGCTTGGAAATAAAAACCTACGACAGACTTTTTGATGCAAATCCAAAAGTAAAGCTTTCAGTATTTATATGTCTTTTTATATACATACAATAGAGAATAAGTTGTATTTTACAATATCTAAGCCCATTTATAGTTGAGTTTTATCATATCGAAACAGTAATCTGAACTTCATATCTAGAAGATGAGGCAAGGTAATGAGAGCAAGAAAATTGTGCATGTATTCAAACATTTTAGATAAATGAAAGTTTAGATCTGTGTACTTCCGGTCTCTTCCCAAAATTGTGAAGATTGGCAGCCCTTTGTAACAGTATATGTAGGATTCTTTCTTCCATTCACTACACCAAAAGTGGACACTAGTAACATTTATACATGTTACTGTAGTTTTTCCTAACGCACATAAAACGTGACTATTTGGGTGTTCCAAATATTTTGTAACGTTTATAAGCGTGAGCCATGGTCTGTTAGTACCGCTTATAATCGTTAGTAATCAGAGAACTTAGTAACATTTATAAACGTTAGGCATCGATATTAAAGTAACATCTATATCTGTTACTAATGTAATTGTAACAGTTGCTTTTAATTGGAGACTTACGTTAAATAAACTCGATTGCATGTTACAAATCATTGACAAATTCCAAAAAAGAAAAATTATTTTTCTTGAAAGCCGAACAATATGTATTCATTACTAAAAAAATGCACTGCTGGTATATCCATTGCACATCTAAATTATAATCAACAAAGGGTACATAATTTGACTAGGACTAATATTTAGTATGACTAGGATTAATATTTAGTGTGACTAGGACTAATATTTAGTATGACTAGGATTAATATTTAGTGTGACTAGGATTAATAATTAGTATGACTAGGATTAAATTAGTGTCTCTTAAAACCCCAATCTTCTTCCCCGTCTCCATCCCCATCTTTCTCTTCCCTGGTCTTCTTTCTTTCCTTTTGTGATGTAAAACCCCAATCTTCTTCACCAATCGATCACTATCAGCCAATTTGAGAACGTCTTCTTCTTCAACGGTAAGTACCCAATCAAGTTGTTTTGAACTTTGTTTTACATTTTATTTTTTGCTAATTAACCTAATAGAGAACACTATTAGGAATTTGAGAGATTGAGTGATTTTACTGTAGATTCCATGGTTTGGCTTCTGTGTTATGTTGTAGTTCAACTATATAAACCTGAAATCAGACAGTTTGTGAATTATATATCAATTCTCCAAGCGACGTCATCTAATAAAGCTTCACCTAACTCTATTGAAACTGTACCATTGCCAGCAGATGGCGAGTATATCATGGAATTCTATATAGGTACACCAGCAGTTAAAACATATGCAATACTAGACACAAGGAGTTCATTAACTTGGCTCCAATGTCTTCCTTGCAAAAATGGTTACAATCAGACCAAAGTGCTAATATTTGACCCAACAATTTCATCTATTTACATTCTAACATTTCTGAATTTCTCAATTTTAAACCAATTTTTAAACCTGCCAATTATTAGTATGAAAAGCCCATCTATGTATACCTGGTGACAAAATATTTTTGAATGTTTGATATTTGAATGAGTTGCATATCAGTTTTCTTCTAATTTGTTTGTACCACCCGACTGCATTTTTTAAAGTCCATTTGTATATGCAGTCCATTTGTATATGCACTCGGGTGGCTAATTTAGATACAAAATGACATACGGCTATGGAAAAAAAATTGCTATGATCTCTAAAAACAGATGGTGTATGTTTCTGAAATTTTGTCTTTTGAAATCTTTAGCTAATGGAATTTGAGCTAATATGAGTACTGTAAAAACCTTTGGTGTAATTTACTGAATTTATTCTGACTTGATGGATTGGTTATTGTCAATAACCAAGGAGAAAATAGTGGAACCAGGAACTAATAAAATCTTTAAAAGACACTAAATTATCATTGAATTTAAATTACAAATAGATCTATAGCTACAGTCTATACGTCCTATTAAAATCAACCAAATGTATACATCATACCAAATTAGGTCTGATAATACATAATTAGGAATCAGAAGCGCACTATTCTTATACATTTAGTACAAAATTCTTTGAAAAAAACACTGCTCAACATGGATTTATCAATAAGTATTGATACTCAAAATATCAACAAATCTGGACTTTTTATTAAGATGAAAGTGTTCATGCAACAGTCATATGAATCAACAAAATTATGAAATTATGAGAAGAAGTAGAGAAATTATTTGTTGGTTTTTTCTGATCCTACAAGCAACTATTGGAGGGGGGATTATTGGTGGAGGAACCCTGATTGAGGTGTACCCTCGCTCTTGCATCTGTCATATGCTATACAAAATGTCAGTAATTTGTCCTTGGTTCCATTTGTCGATATCCGCCCTTAAAGAAAGAACTTTGGAATTATGTATTAGAAAATAAACATTAAGTACCACAACCATGACAACCTTAAGATGCGATTGTTGCAAGTAGACTGTAGATACCATCTGTAACAGATTGTGGACATAATTTACTGCACCCAATGGCAGAGCAAGGTTTTTTTTGTTTTTTAGAAAGGGGGGGGGGGGGGGGGGGGGGGGGGGGGTGAGGGGGGGCATCTTATTTCGGTGTTAAAAGTATTTAGATTTTTAATTTAGTCAAGTTTATTTTATCCCATTAAATCTTAGACTATGTTGATTTAACTTTAGAATTTCTCCATAAGCCAAGCCATGTTGGTTTCCACTTTTGAAGATTTTATTATGCTAATGAAGGTTTATAAATGTTCCCAGAGTTTTGCAATTTGGTCAAGTTTTATATTCCTGTTAAATCTTTGACTATGTTGATTTAGCTTTACAATTTCTCCATAAGCCAAGCCATCTTGGTTTCAACTTTTAAAGATTTTAGTATGCTAATGAAGGTTTATAAATGTTGCCAGTTTTTCTAACACACTTACGGACACAGAGAGTCAGAGATTCTCTTAGATTTATAGTTACCAACCAAAACAATATCCTTGCATGGTAAACCTATAAGAGTGACTGTCTCATTCAAGAGAAGCTAACCACATAAATCAACTTCATTTACCCTCAAAATATTAAAGAATTTGACCTATCTCCTAGACTATATGTTGAACTGAATTTTTTTGTGAGTCAGTCCCAAAAATAAAACTAAAAGAATGTGCCCATTTGGGAAATGGTGTATCAACATACCTTAATTTCACATTCAACACTATAGCACCACATCACGCAGCTATTGAGCATTTGTGAAAGGTGTGCTGAATGTACCCTCTCACATCTTGATTTCACATTTAATAGCCCCATATTAACCACATCACCCAGCTGTCACAGTCACATGAATCAACAAAATAAACATTTTTGACATCAATGGAAGAATGAAATTATGAGAAGAAAGAGAGAAATAGTATAACCATCAATGTGTTCATTCAAGAAACTCTTCATCTCCCTCATACTATTTAATTTTTTCTATTAACATGAAGCTAGCTATTGAACTCTTAATTGTTAAGAAAAGTACTGCCTATTGATGTTGAATGTACCCATTTGTGAAAGGTGTATCAACACACCTTGATTTCACAATATTCTTTTATTTTGGATAGTAAAAGAGGCCTTCAACAAGATCAAATAGTCACTATGTAATGCTTCAGGTTAGTGGTGTAGGTGCCGCTTATATTAATTAAACTAATGGCTTCATAAGAAGAGGCTATGGATGAAAGTTTCAAAGTAGTACTTTTAAATTTATCATTATTCAAGTTTTCAATTTTTAGGATGTCTTTTAAGGGTTTTTGAATTTCAGTACCCAGGTACTGCAATAATTGTTTTTTCATTCAGTATAGTTCTATTTGCGAATTAACTATTGATTCATTTTTCTTGAGTTTTATAATTTATTATTTTGGAGGAAGTGTGATCAGTAACAAAATTATCACTATATAAATTTGATGGTACATAAATTGTCTGAGCTTTTTATGTTGATATTAATGTATATGGTTATCAGGTACTTTATACGTAAGCAGTTGATCAATGGCCAAACGAAATCCAAATCATAGCCTTATGCAAACATAAATATGAACAATTGAAACTGGCAGGTATTCATGGCTTTAAAGCACAAATGAAATAGTTTATGCAGGGCTGAAGTCTGAACTTCTGAAGGTATATATGGTGGTATAGCAATGGTGTGGAAACTCCAAACAAGGTGCGTCAGCAAAACAATGTGCAACAATTTTTTAATCTTCAGCGAAACTGTTTTGGGAGAGCAAAACACAGTAGTACCACAGTTAGTAGTGTAGTTTGTTTTGCAGTTGACTTGGGTAGTTCTTTATAAGCGATTTTTAGTGTTGTTTTTCACAATTGTATGTATGATTGTTTTATGAGGCTGCAAGGGGAAATTTGGGTGTTACTCTCTGAAATTGTAAATGGGGGTATGTCCCCATGGGTAGGACTGTTACCTGACAATGTACTAAAGCTGTAATTATATAGCCTAAGACATTCCAAACAAAAGGACCCTAAATTTAAGAATATATAGTAATTTACTTCACTAACAAGATAGTTATATAGTAATTACTTACTAAGCAAAATGCTATATAGTAATTACTTACTAAGCATAATGTAGGTGTATTGTATGCAAACGAGTTTTTGGACGCAGTTAGAAGGGGAAATGAAAGTAATATCGTCAGCATTTAAACATACAGATGATGATGATGAAGATTTGTTTGAGATATATCGTTGAGCTAAATTTTTTTATTGAAGTTAAGATCATATGTTTATTTTGTTCTTTTATTGCACTTTTATTACTTGGTAGCTTACAACTTTGCACCAATAATGACCCTTCCAACACTTTTAAAATTATTCGTAGAATAAGTCAAAATCAGTCACAAATCACCAATACAGTTTGTTTCTTTTGATGTTCTAGCAACTATGTTTACATCTATATGTCTTCATAATTTAATTAATAAATTAATGTTTTCAGAGGATAATAATAAATAACAAAATAAAACTATTATCTAAATTTAATTTTATAAAAATTATCAAGTATGATCATCAACTATTAATTGAACAAACAAAATCTACTTAGCTAAATTAAAATTTACTATATAATATACAATTAATTAACAATCATGGCAACGTCATGGGTATTACTAGTCTAAATTATAACCAGCAAAGGGTGCATAAATTGACTAGGACTAATATTTAGTATGACTAGGATTAATATTTAGTATGACTAGGATTAAAACCCTAATCTTCTTCCCGATCCCCATCTTTCTCTTCCCTAACTTCTGTCTTTCTCAATCTTCTTCCATGTCCGGTCGTCCCCATCTTTCTACTGTAAGTTGGAATACCATAAACTCTAACCTCATTCTCTTCTCTTCTCTTCTAACCTCATTCTCTTCTCTTCTCTTCTCAAATTTTTAAAATTTATTTTGATTACTGCTGCCATTCCCAAATTTATCCAATTGCATAATTTTGATGGAATACAATAAACTCTAACCTCATTCTCTTCTCTTCTCTTCTCTTCTCAAATTTTTAAAATTTATTTTGATTACTGCTGCTATTCCCAAATTTATCCAATTGCATAATTTTGATTACTGCTTCTATTCCCAAATTTATAAATTGTTATTAATTTCTTTAGTATTTCTTAACTAACAAGAGGTTGTTGATTTTAGGAAGAGGTGCTGCTACGTTCTGCGTTTCACTCTCTCTAATCAGGTACTTACATCACTATCTTCTGCGTTATCAAATTGCAATCATCTCTGCACACACACCCCGCCACAGAATTTCCAGAAAAATTAATTAGTTTATCACCTACATGTAGCATTAATCAGTGTAGCATTAGGTATCACCTACATGTAACATAGCAAACATGGAACCCTTACCCTCTACCAACGCATCCTGGCTATGGTCAACCTACACAGCCAGTGTTCTCTCTAGGCCAAAACTGTCTTTAAATTTCGCCACATCCAAATTAAATAGAACTGAATTATTAGTTTTAAGATTACATATTCTCTCCTCTTACTGGTATGATTAGATATAAAATAACAAAGAAAAAAACTTGCAATCTCTAAGCACATCATAGATTTCAATCTAGCCATTGCTTTGTCTTGAAGCAGTATTTCCAGTAATTGTGTTTAGGCTTTGGCAATGTTTGCTTTTGGGGAAGAGGGAGTGGAATGTTTAGCAAATTAGTCACGTGGAAAAGAATTCCTGTTGTCTTTCCTGACCTGTATGATAGTGATTCACTTTTTATGCATGGAATTCAACAAATTCTTGCTTTGCACGAAGAATGGGAGCAAAGTAGTTGTAACTAGAATTCTATAGAAGACTTTGTAATTTTCCTAACCTTATGCTGTCACTCCAACCAAATTAAACCATGATAGTTCTCTAGTTAGTTGATTCTTCTTTATTTACTTTAGTATTGACATGGGACAACCGATGACTCGATGAGAAACATCATTTTCTGACTATATTTGACATATCCTTCATACAAACTCACTTTCATGAACCATAAATTTGAACTTATTCATGGTATGATATTACTAAAGGGACAAAGGCCTATTAGCTCAGTTGGTAGAGTGTCGTGCTAATAGCGTGAACGTGACACGTTCGAGACCTGCATATGCCATCTATGGTCTATGCCTGAATTTTTATAACTTCCTTTGTTACTACAACTTCGCTTTTGTCTAGCTTCCACTTTATGGTCTTATGGAACCATTTCAGTTTATTATAATCGACCGACTTTAGGAGGTCTATTGTGCTTCGCGTGGGGGTAAAATGTTTCACAAATGGTTCCTTGTTGACTAACCAAATATGTAGTCCCATACAATAATTGTCAACAATGTAAAGTTCAAAATCTTTCACAAATGGTCCCCTGTTTTAAGGTATCTTTCACAAATGGTTCCCTGTTGACTAACCAAAGATGTAGTCCCATACAATCATTGTCAACAATGTAAAGTTCAAAATCTTTCACAAATGGTCCCTTTTGTAAGGTGTTACTTCTGTAATTGTCGTCGTTTAATTTTTAATCTGCTCTACTAAAGTAATTCTGTTTATCTCAAATAATTGTTACTTAAATTCTAAAAATATTTTTCTCCTCTCTTCTCTTCATCAACCTCACAACTCGAACTGGGGTTTGTTCAACAACTATTTCTATCAATTCAACAGCTAATTGGGGTTTCTTCTAATTGAGGTAAATATAATTTGTTATATTCATCATTTTTTTATTTAGTGTAACTCTCTTTTTAGATTATTTCTCTCTTATATTTGATTGATATTCCTGTACCTACATTCGGCATAGCATATTACCAATGGACTATACCAACAATCATGCAACAGGGAACCCTTACCCTCTACCAACGCATCCTAGCTATGGCCAACCTTTGGTGTTTTTCTTTTAGTAATTAATTAGATTTTCAAATCAGCTACAATCTGGTGATTATTTTATGGATTATTCCTATCAATAAATCCTCTATTGATTTAAGTAATTTACGTACAACAATTCATGGTTTTCATTTTATTAATGAATACTGGAAAAGAAAATTCTTCTAACAATGGATGTTCAGGAGTACGCATAACAGTAGAATAGTAAGTGTATAATTATGTATATTATGATATATAATATTAATTATTATGTAATGTGATATAACTATTTTTTTCCCCTAGAGAAACCATTGCAGAAGATAACATCCTGTTATTGTCCAATTACTAAATAGCACAACGCAAACGAAGAGAAAATGAACGATCAGGACAAAAGTGAGTTAATTTTTTATTTAAAACTTACACTATTTATATTGACAGAATCGATAGGTTCATATTTGTAGAATATAATTCTTCTTTACTATTCAAACATATAGGATTTTATTATCCAATAAAAGACAATGCGTCAACAAGGATGTTCCTCAAGTAGAGTAAGTATATATCCTGTTAAGACTACGTCTTTATTTATTCAAAGTTTATATCAGTAGAGTGTGCAGTCTAAATTTTTTTTTGCTTAAAATATTTAGGATTCCGTTATCCAATATAACGCAATGTGGCAAAGAGGATGTTCTCCCAACAGTTTCTAACAATAATGATGGCACATTGCCAGAGATAATTGAAACAGAGTAAGTATTTATTTTTTAAGCACTGAGTATTTTGAACTTTACTGTTATGAACGATCAACAAGGATGTTCCTCAAGTAGAGTAAGTATATATTCTGTTAAGACTACGTATTTATTTATTCAAAGTGTTATATCAGTAGAGTGTGGAGTTTGAATTTTTTTTTTTTCTTAAAATATTTAGGATTCCCTTATCCAACATAACGCAATGTGGCAAAGAGGATGTTCTCCCAACAGTTTCTAACAATAATGATGGCACATTGCCAGAGATAATTGAAACAGAGTAAGTATTTATTTTTAAAACACTGAGTATTTTATTACTGTTATGAACGATCGGAACAAAAGTGAGTTAATTTTTTATTTAATTATTTTTAGTTATATTTGTAGAGTATAATTCTTCCTTACTATTCAAACATATAGGATTTTATTATCCAATAAAAGATAACGTGTCAACAAGGATGTCCCTCCAACAAATCCTACCATATTGCGAGCAACAAATCTAGAAGAGTAAGTATATATTCTGTTACTCTGATTATTTATTCAAAATGGTTATATCAATGGGGTCTGAATTTATTTTTTTTTTTAACAAATTTAGGATTTCATTATCTAATGTAACGCAATGCGGCAAAGAAAATGTTCCTCTAACAGTTTCTAACAATAATGATGGCACATTGCTAGATATAATTCAAAATGGTTATATCAATGGGGTCTGAATTTATTTTTTTTTTTAACAAATTTAGGATTTCATTATCTAATGTAACGCAATGCGGCAAAGAAAATGTTCCTCTAACAGTTTCTAACAATAATGATGTCACATTGCTAGATATAATTGAAACAGAGTAAGTATTTATTTTTTAAACACTGAATATTTTATTACTGTTTAAAAAAGTTTTAAAATATAGTATTGTTTTACTAAAGGCAATGCATGCAAGAAGAAAACCTTGAAGGGCTATGTAGGCAACAAATCAGTCAACGAAAAAGAAGAGAGAGAACATTTTGTTGGGAATTCCAAAAAACCAAACACAACGCCGAATAAAGAAGGGAATGCAAAGTATGTATAATTGTATTTTGATAGTAATACATATAAACTTTTATTTTAAAAAAATTTACAAATGTTTCATTATATGTAGCACTCTATTGGACAAGACTCACACAATAGGCCAGCGTCTTCGAAGGAAAAAGAAAAAAGAAAAAGAAAAAGAAAATTGTTTTCTTTATTCAATGGATAGAATAGTGGATGGAGTATCACAAGCTGTGGAAGACGTAGTGGATGGACTATCACAAGCTGGAGATCAGTTATTAGAACAAACCAAAGGAAAATAACCTATTGTTGAGATTATTACATATTTCTATAGTTCATCGTCAATTGGAGATTCTTCTCGTGAATACAGTGTTATAAAACGATGCCCTATAAAGTAAGTTGTTTATACATAGTTAACTATATTTCTTATTTACTAATATAAATTTTTAGAAGTTGCAATTAGATTTTTAATTTGAAGCTTAGATAATAAAATGACTATAATGACACTATAATGTTTTTTTCCATATATTTTTTTGGAGAGAGTTCTACAACCACATGCAATGCATATGACACTACTACTGATGTACGTCTTGTACTTGATTCTCATTACGATACTATTTTCGAAGATGAGATTGAGATACCATTCGAACAAATAGTAGAAATTCCCAATGAAAGACACTATCTTGGTAAAATGGATGTCATGTGTAAATCATGTTCGGCCTACCATTGGTTAGATGAACAATTATCCAAGTCCAGGAAAAACAATGCATTATTTGGTATGTCTTGTTTACAAGGAAAGATAAAGTTGCCACTGCTTACACCATTGCCTTCTGCTATTCAATCATTGTACGAAGGTTCAGATGCATTGTCAAGATCTTTCAGGAAAAATATTAGATCTTATAATGCTGCTAATGCATTTTCCAGTTTGGGGGTTTCGATGGACAACCGTATTCTCAAGGGTCGAGGACCAACTTTTTTTACAATTCATGGTGAGTTGTGCCATAGAATAGCTTCGTTGTTGCCAGAGTCAGATAAACCTCCAAGTTATTCTCAGTTGTATATTTATGATCCTCAGGTTGCATTTGGTTCTCGGAAAAAATGCAACCTAGACTTAGATCCAGCTGTTCTTAAAATAATACAAGAAACTCTCTTACAATCAAATGAGTTGTGGAAGATATACAAAGGTGCATACGACGTTCTGAAAGCAGCTAATAATAATGGGGAACAAGATATTCCTATAAGGTTAGTTTACACGTCTACAACTGATCCTAGGCGTTATAATCTCCCAACGTCAGAAGATATTGTTGTTATTATTCCTGGAGATGAAACCGTTAAGACTTCTAAGCGAGATATAATATTGCATCTCAGGAATAATAATTTAGAAAGAATAAGCGAATGTAGTCCACTATATTTGCCGTCACACTATGTCTTATTATTTCCAACTGGTGATCTTGGTTGGTCTACAGATATGAAGCATTGGGATGTCAACAAGGAAGAATATTTTACAGGCAATATTAAAAGAAATAGATTGACTCAACTTGAATATTTCTGTTATCTATTATTTGAGAGAACTACCGAATATTCTGCTTTATTCCGAGTTGGTCCTTTGTTTCAACAATTTATCGTAGATGCATGGGCGTCCTATGAACAAAATCGGTTGTATTACATAAGGACGCACTAAGATGATCTTCGTTGCGATGTATATAGTGGATTGACAGATATTGCTATCAACGGTGATAACCCAAAAGACCTTGGGAAACGATTTATTTTTCCTTCCACACATTTGGGCAGTCCTAGACATATGTACGAGATATACCAAGATTCTATGGCAATTATACGATACAACAAACATTCAGATATTTTCATAACCGTAACTGCAAATCCAAAATGGCCCGAAATTCAAAATGAGTTTAAACCAGGTCAAAGTGCATTAGATCGTCCTGAATTAGTTGCACGTGTGTTTGAGCTAAAACGAAAGGCCATAATGGATGAGATTGAAAAGAAAGAAATATTTGGCAGAGTTGTAGCAAAGGTGTATACAATAGAATTTCAAAAGAGAGGGCTTCCGCATATGCATGCATTGTTTTTCCTTCACCGTGAAGACAAAATCCGTACGGCAGATCAAGTGGACAAATTTGTTAGTGCCGAGTTTCCCGATCCTATAAAACATCCAGTTTTGTTCTAGACTATCAAGAAATGCATGCTTCATGGTCCATGTGGAAACCGCAACATGGAATCGTCGTGTATGGTCAATAGAGTTTGCAAGTCGCATTATCCGAGAGAAAATGTTACTAATACCAAGATAGATGTAGACAGATATCCAATCTACAGGAGAAGGAAAACTGGTAAAAGATATAAAGTTAGAGGCCACTTGGTAGATAACAGAGATGTTGTTCCATACAGCCCTCACTTATCAGAAAGGTTTGATTGCCACATTAATGTTGAGATTTGTGCATCGGTGCTGGCAATCAAATACATCCACAAGTATATTTACAAAGGCCATGATAGAACTACAATGGTTGTTGGTGCAGAAAGCGATGAAATTCAGCAGTATCTTGATGCTAGATATGTTGGTCCTGTTGAAGCAGCGTGGAGATTGTATGGATTTCGAATACATGAAGAATTACCAAGTGTCACTAGACTTGCGCTTCATCTAAAAGGAATGCATCTATGCGTGTTCAATCCAAACAATACTCCTGAAGATATAAAAAAAAAAGCTGAAAATTAAAAATCATCTTTAACTACATATTTTGATTTCTATCATGATAATCCTGGTACTGTTATACTTACCAAGAATTCCCAGAACATTTTAGATGGAATAAGGATAAAAAGGAATGGACTCCAAGACTTACTTCAGCTTTTTCAATTAGAAGGATGTATTTTGCAAATACTAATTCTGGGGAAAGGTTTTATCTTAGATTATTGTTAACCGTTGTTAAAGGGCCAAGTTCTTTTGAATCTCTATATCGGGTAGATGACATCGAATACAAGACGTACAGAGAAGCATGCATTGCTCGCGGTTTACTAGAAGATGACAATGAATGGGATAAATGTCTAGAAGAAGCAGTCATAATGAAAACTGGACGTCAGGTACACAGGCTTTTACCTTCATTTTGAAATTTTAGGAGGTACTACTTTCAAATTTTTTTTTATCATTTATAGGTGTTCAATGATTTTTTTATTAAATGATTTTTGATAATGATCGAACTTATCACTTTACATTATTCAAACTTCTACTTTCAATATACGAGAATATACATAGCGTATATTTATGGATATTAGCTATGTTTCATTGAAATTAAAATAGACACATTAGAGAACCCAAATACATCATGATATCTGTTTTTATATAACTAAAAACTATTGATAACATGGACAAAAACCAGATACATCCTGATCAGCATGCTTTCAGTTAAAATACACATTAGAGATCCCAAAGTATAAGTACAAAATATTTACAAGATTACAGATTTTGCTGCCCAAAAACCAGAATTTGCTTCGAAAATGAGTTTCTACTGTGTGAAAGGCGGTCAGAGGTTCTGTGTAGGTTTATTCACAGCTGGTCCTTTGTTTGATTATAAGACTAAACCCTGCAAGAATCTGCAAAAACTATATTACCTACATAGTCCATGGGCAGCATATAATAGAACAATGTGTCCCCTTTTTGAATGAATTTGATCCCCTGCATACCTACATCCTAAAATTAACAGGTGTGTGTGTGTGTTGTGTGCCTGCATATGCGTGCAAAAACAACTACCATCGAACCTTCAACACATATTAGAATAGTAACTGTGTTTCAGCATCAGAACCCCATCATTTAGATAACTACCATCAAGCATTCTACAATTTTTATTCAAATTGTTTAGATAAACCCACAATGACATGCAATTAATGATGGGAAAATATAGAATTTCTTTCTTCTCTATTTTTCATTATTTTTTCAAAATTTTTACATTTTTTTAATTAATTTCATTTGGCAGGTTCGTAGACTTTTCTGTTTGATCCTTACAGATTGTAATCCTTCAAGACCAGAGATTTTATGGCAGAAAAATGCTTTGAAGATTTGTGATGATTTGCCGCACAAACTAAGAACTACCTTTGGTATTTCAAATCCGTCTGATGATGACGTTTATGACTACGGATTGTTTTTGTTGAATGAATACCTGTTAGAAAGTGGTAAAACATTATCTGATTTTCCAGATATGCCTTTACCGTGTAAAACATGGAATGCTTTAGTTACAAACCGCCTGATTACAGAACATCAAAACTTAGGGTGCGTTTGATAAATTTTCCTGGCAAATTGTCGTTTTCAGCAATCCGGCAAATATTGAAGCAAATGGTGATTTGTCGGCTTCAGGCAAATATATTTTGAGGCAAACGAAATTTGCAAATATTTGATAACTCGACGGGCAAACACCGGCAAACACTTGAAAACTGGGTTTTGCCACTATTTCACTGTTTGATAACCTCAAATGACCTAGGCAAACACTTAAACTGACCACGGACCAATTTTTTTAGCCCATCAATCTTAAGCCCATCAATCCTAAGCCCATGAACAAAACACATGTCTTATCAACCCAACCCAATAACATAATACATACTTGAGATTTGTACTGGTAATACAAAACCCTTTTTAATTAACGAAAAAAGGTAGTGGTTGTTATAGAAGATAAATGGGGATAACAAAAATCCTGGTGGAAAAAATGAAATGTTTAATAGCCCTGTGTGTAGTTAACACAAGGACCTTCAACTCGATAAACATAAGCATGTGTAAGCATGATAAATTAAATATGGTATTTTATAAGCATTTGTCGGATGCAATTTTATAAGCATTACCAACTATACACATTGATATTATAAAAAAAAAAATACAAGGACATGTATAAAAAATCATCACTCACAATATCCAAAATAACCTGTATGCACCTGACTGTAATGCACGATTAATAAACAAACCAAAAATAACAAAAAAAAAAATTAAATTAAATAAAATAATACACAAGTTATAAACTAGTCTATAAACAAATATATATATATATATATATATATATATATATATATATAAAGTCGGAAACGCGTCCACTCGACCACCATTCATAAATATCAACATATTTACATAACTAAAAGAAACCCAAAACAAATGTCATCATGAAAACCCAAAATATTTACACAACTTCAAAATCCTCCCAAGTCTGATAAAATTGTCAAATTTGTTAACCCAAAATAAATATCATCACCAAAATACTATGCAGATTACATGTAGCTAGAATACCTCCGAGTCAGAATCAGTGTCAATCACGATTGTTGAGTCTGAAATCTCATCTGCGACATCGACATTCATTGATTCTGAGTTCCTGAAAATTTCTGCTACACAGTCCCAATTACCACCGACGCCATAATTGTCAAAGCATGAACATGGTTCTTGACCAGTACAAACAACTTCATCATCGCCAATCTTCATCTTTTTTTTCCCAGCTCTATCAACCTTGCTTGCTGCAACCTTGCGTGCCTTGCTAGCCTTGGGTGTTGCCTTGGTTGTTGCTGCCTTGGTTGTTGCCTTGCTTGCCTTGGGTGTTGCTGCCTCGGGGATCCTGAACTTCATTACTTTTGGCATGATCACTCGTATTTTCGGTTTCTTCGCAAGTGATTTTGTCCCCGATCCAGATGCGCCATCTGTCTTCCCAGCTCCAATACCAAGTGATACCATATTTGAAGTAGTGTGGCGGCGGCTGGCCGGAGTACGAACCTTCTCCAAGGAGCACTCCTTCAGCCCTTGCCCGAGTATACAATCTCTCAACTTTTTTGTTACACTTGAGCACCCAATCACGAACTGTGGGGTCCACACGCCTGATTTGAACCGAAATCTCTAAACGATGCTGAACATACCCCAGAATTTCAAATAATATTTCATCACCTGCAGCTAATTTGGTGTTTTTTATGAAAGTGTGCCAGCCGAGATGTTTGAAGTAGTATGCATCATCCGAATCCCACAACAAGACGATCTTATGGTCATAATCACAGGACCACATATTGACAACCAACCCAGAATGAAAATTGCCGTTCAACCTTGCCAAAATTTTCTGTTGAAGACAAGTTACATATATAAATATGTTATCTCCCTAATTTCGTCAGTGTCATGGTATTACATGCATTCAAAAAAATTCAAAATATATATAAGATTCGAAAATAGAAGGGATTAGACATACCATAATTTTTGAATTAGTGATGTTCGCTTTCGTCACGGTCTTCGACCACCAAATATTATGCTCTCCGTCAATTGGCTTAGTCCTTTCGCATTGGCCATCTAATATGAACAAAAAAAAAAAAAAACCAAATATACAGTAATAATAATAAACAATACATAGCCTAGCAAAGTAATATACAAAAAAATACAAGATGGCTGTAATGGTTGAATTGAACATGTCAAATTTAAACATCGCCAAAAAGTTGTTTTAAAATAAGCATAATAATGTCGAAAGACAAAGTAGCAGAATAATTAAACATGTGATAGTGGCACATCTATGCCACTTTTAAGATGCATGACATCATTGATGGTTGATAATAAACATCGTCGGGTGCATGTCGAAAACTGTCCTCGCTATTTCATAATACGGGATGACTTTGTCTTTGTACTTCTTATACTGCAACATTTCAGGTGGGAGCGACTCCCAAGCGTCATCGGTGGCAATGAGTTTGTAAGTTGTGGGGCAAAATACAAACACTTAATTATCACACAAGAGTTCTATTTGCCTTGCAACCGAGTTGCAACACAAGCCTCAGTGATTTCACGCCCAATACAGTTTTTAATTCAATAGCAACATCGCGTACTACGCTTTTCGTCACCCTACGTGTTGGTTCGGCTATTACTTTGGTCCACAACAAGTCATCCATTGATGTTGTCCATCGGGCACGTCGTTTACAAAAACCCCTTCCACCTTCCATTATCAAATTCTGTGTGAACACATTCCAATCAAACAAGTATATAATTAAGTGCGGGGAAACATTAATGAAAAGGTTGTACTTGTCCGAGTTTCATACGAAAAATCCCAATCATCACATAATATTACATATTAATAAGGTACACAAGTTTTTTTAATTTGTTACAAAATGTCATATTAAACATCATGAGTCCGACTCGACTAATTATCAAAGTAGTTATCGTTATCACAAAACCTAAAATATTGATTAGGACATGGTGTATTCGAGCAATGCATACACGTCTCGACTTCTTTTGCTTTATAGTGAAACCATGCGTAAGAGCAATCTTCGCGACAAGGATGTTGAAGGCATCAAGCACATATCATCCCCATGTCATTCGTCGGAGGCGATCGAAGTATCGGAAACAAGTACTCGATTGATGTACATAGTTCAACGGAACACTTCACAAGACTTATCCACTTTTCATCAAGCCTATTCCCACTTCCAATGTAGATTTGCATCACACCAGTACAACTAGGTTGTTCACAACGCATGTATGGTTCTAAGATTGGCAAACAAGAATCGAGTTCGAAGTCTTTATGTTGGCCGTATTTGTATATCTTCAACGCTGCACACTTCCGTTCCAATTCACAATCGAAAATTTTTCGACGGTCATGAAGCAACTCAACAATACCGATAAAATACTCGGTAGTCTCCCAAATTTCAGACATTCTTTGGCTAAGTGTGACAGACCTCTACCTATAGTAACTCCCTCCATTGCATGGAATCGGTTGGAAACAACACCCCAAAACTCTTCACCGGTACCATTTACCGGTGGTCTGCTGCGGACTAACCCCTAAGCAACACATAAATTTTCATCGTCTTTGGGTGTCCACACCATTCCTTTTTATAAAATAACACATGAACAATGTAAGGACTCCACAAAATAAAATTGTTGAACAAAATAGATATATATATATATGGCATTCAATAAAGTTCTCATTAAACAAATTTGCTTATAAAAGTAGTTATTACATACATTACAGATAAGAGTCACTCATGGACGCAGACTATGCACAACTACTATAGTAGACATTAGCAAGTAGGTTGGCATACACCTATCCTTAATGTCATCGTAACGACCTGGATTTTCACTATTGACCTCGTCCTACTCTTCATTGGTTCCTCTAACTTTCAACGTGACATTGTCAAAATAAAAACCATAGTCTTCGCACAATTCCTGGACTAGCTTAAATTCTCTCTTGAAATACGAGATTCGACATCGAATCTCGTCGAAACTAACTTCGACGTTAAAACCATGTTTCACACTATTGGTAAAATGCTCATAAGCCGACCGGAGTCGGACCATCACAGGTACACTGCCTGTTGCATGGAAGAGCAACACATCACACAATAACTTATCCATATCTCCAGTCCAATGCACATTACGCTGCCTATATAGCCTGGCAATGTTTCTTCCAAAATTACCATGATGCATTCCTATCAAATTGAGCAGAACATTGCCATCACCAACATAAAATAAAATAATAAAAAATGACAAAACCGACTCTACAAACTCCATAATATAAGTTTTTCGGTGTTAGAAAAACACCCCAAACATTGTTTCAATAAACTGTCTAAAGGTGTCGTTTGGAACATCCAAACTAACTTAACACAATATTGTTAACATATCAAACAACCACATATGCAGAACCAAAAACAAACAGACACAACAAGGAAATTCAACGACTTCGATACTAGGCATTACGGGCAGCATTTGCCAACTTCTTAAGCAACCAAGGACGCTGCAGTTTTTCATTCAACCCCATGAACACAGACGCAAGGGCTTTGTTCTCACCGAGTAAGTCTAATGCCTCCAAAAGCACATCTTCTTCATCACCTAGGACCTTCGACAATGCTTCAGTAAGATCGTCAATCTTTGGACCAGAAAAATGATCTGCCAAAGATGTCACAGTGTCCATCATCCCTTTGTTATATTCTGTGTCACTTGGATCAACGCTGCCTAGGCATGACTTCTTACGCTTGTTCTGCAAGGGTACAATGGGAGGTGGTATGGTATGTCTACGAGGCCCTTCTGAACTAGAGCTTTCATTAGAATTTCCGGTGTGCGGAGCTTGTGGACTCTTGTGCCAGCTCCGTCCATTACCACAAAATCTTCTACTTCATCAGATTCTGTCCCTAATGAATACACATTTTATGAGACTTTAGGGATAATGATTGGACACAAACGCCTAAACAATAGTTAACGTACAACAAAGGTTTGCCATTTGGTGAATCAACCGCGAAAAATTCTTCTTCTTGGTCTCCAACGTCACCCCCATGACCATTTGCAGTCTCATTACCGATGATAATATACAGCTGGTCATAATATGGAAATTCTTTCCCACGTAAAGGTACCGCTTCAGGATGGGCCTACATTAACATATATATGTATATATGTGTATTAGTAGTTGGTATAGACATGGGGCCGATTTAATTGAATGGAGTTCAAACACTAGAACAATTACCAGAAAATATCTATTCCAAACGTCTTCGTCTCCAGATATAGTCCTGGTTCCACTATCGAAATTGAAACCAAAACCACTAGCATCAATGAGCGCCTTCGCTATGAGGTATAAAGCCCCCAAAGTCTTCATGCTCGATCTAACATTCTCAGGCCCAACTAGCATCCCTAATGCCTTGTTCACAGCCACAGCGGCTGCCTTGAGGGATTCACTTTTTATCCCATTGTCGACACGCTTACCTCGAAGCGCGACCTCTTCACACAAGGTATCGAGAATGACCTCGATCATTGGCTTCGTCCACATAATCTGGGTTTTACAAGTTTGGCGAGAACTACCTTGATTATGGGGTGGAAAGTACATCGGTTCTTGAGCTTGCGGTTGAGTAGGTTGTGGAGGTGTAGTCTATTTGGGTTCTTAGTCCTCCTTGGTGGTTTGAAGTTAATGGTTGACATGCCTAACAATATATCCATTCATCAAAACAACAAATACTTCAAGTAGTAGTACAAATACAAATCAAATATCCAAATATCCAAATACATAAATTGTTATAAATCGTACATAACCATGAAAACAAAATAATAGATGATTCTCATTCTGGTTCGCCATTGTGGTAGTCCACATAATCGGCCCACATTTCATTGCGTAAATTATGTCACGCCAATTTGTCCAAGCTCGGTAAGGACAAATAAAAATCACACTCCCCATCATTTCCATTATCGACTTCAGGTATTGGTTCTGGTTGGTCGTCCTCCCTCGGTACCCATGGCTGCCAAACATCCGTGGGATAGATGTCTTTCAGAAAATTATGCAACGCACAACAAGCCAAGATAATTTTGGTATGCGTTCTCACATCATGGAAAGGAGCATGCCTAAGGTACACAAATCTCTTTTCCAGCACACCAATAATCCTCTCAACCACTCCACGCATTGATGAATGTCTCCAATTATAGAACTCATCAGCATTTTGGGGAGAGTTGGTTCTTCGCTCTCGAAGATGGTACCGGACGCTGCGGTAAGGGGTTAAAAACCCTGGACTCAATGTAAAACCTGCATCGGCAAGGTAGTATTTACCATCCGATATAGTTAACCTCCTTCCCTAACAAGTAACTGCGTTCCACAGCAATTGACCATCGTGGGCCGATCCCTCCCACCCCGCTAGCACGTACGTAAACCTCATGTCAAACGTGCACGCAACAAGGACATTTTGGGATATTATACCCTTCCGATTGCGGTACCTAGTATGATATGTGATGGGGACCATGGTAGGAAAATGGGTACCATCGACAGCACCAACAACATCCTATCATATCAAAAAAGGTTTGATTAGTCTACATGGTGATTTTAAAAATATTTTATTTTGGAGTTCGTTCTAGAGTTAAGAATCAGACCTTAAAAAACTCGTGGTAGTACACAAGGCTGTCATGGTTGGTTAGTGGTGAGTTGGCTTCGGTAGCATTGTTGACAATCTCCCTAAACAATTTTATTATCGCGTCCAAGACAACATGGAAGAATCGGCTCACGGTTTCACCCGATCGTTAGAACTCGAATCGTGTTCTCCGATTGCGGTTATCCTGTCCCACTATCAATAAGAACATGTCAACTTGCTCTTCCACAGTCACGTAACGTGAATTTGTTAGACCTAAGCGACGTAAGCGACAACATAGTTGATGGAATGCATTACGCCTCATTCTTAGGTTATCATGGCAGCTAGTGTCATTGTCTATAAAGAATCTTGATAGCCTAGATAGACGCTCGGGATCTTGGTAGGTGTATGGCTCCCTAGGTATACTAGGGGATCTGATATACCTTCTAGACCGTCGTCGACGTTGCATCACAAAATGGACAGCTACAATTGTCACAATTGCAGCCACCAACCTACATTCTTCTTCCTTAGTTAGCATTCTACAAAACCCCTAACTCTTTAAAACATAATATACATATATATAGATAAAAAACCAAGTTCCATGATTAAAAAAAGTTTCTGGTATTAATATAAAATAGTTCGTACATTTTATGATAAAAAACGACAAACAACCAAGTTCCATGATTAACAAATTTTACAACCCAAGTTACAACACAAACAACAACTTCAATAGAATGGCGATCAACATAACCAAAAGAACAACCACTAGCTTCCTTACCAACCACCAACTATCAGACATAATTGGAAGTGTAGCAAGGACCGTAGCTGGAAAGGTGATCACCGACAGGAAATAGGGTTGCACAGGTTGTTGGATGTTCTGCGGCGCAACAACTTCCCTAGCATCTACACGACCCACACGACCAGATAAGTACTGGTCATATAAAAATTGGGCTTGGGCGATAGATTCACAGCCCTGATAATCATTGTTTGGAAAACCGTCTACTTGAGCCTTGGCTTCCGACCAGCTTAGGTATATACCCGGACGTACCCCACGACGCACAACATAACAAGTATACTTAACCATAATGGCATCTGAAACAGTATATGTACTGATAGTGAATTTCCTTATGTACATATATTCACATAACAAGCATACTTAACCAGCTTGGGTAATGAACTAAACTAACCTTATGTTATCTATAGTTCTATACTTATACAGTGCAACACAAATAAGTGCAACATCTATAGTTCTATACTTACATTTCTGAATACAACATGTCGTTCAAATAATTTAACTATACAGTAAAACAACATATATAACAAGTACACCTAAGCATGATAAACACAAAAAATGAGGCAATCATAATACTTTTTAGAAAAATTCATGTAACTCTAAACATGCTATTATCAATTACACGGATCAACATATATATGACATGTCGTACAGATAATTCATGGTGTAACATGCTATTATTAATTACACGCAACATAGATAGCACATGTAACTTGGTTCAATTCAGTGCTTTACTAAACAGGGCAACTTTACATGCATTAATACTTAACATGGCAACACACTCGGTTCATAGGAACATTCATTAGATACAAAAAATATTTGGTTCAATTCAGTGCACAACAAAGAAATAAAGCAGAGAGTGACGACCGAAAACCGAAATGCGAGACTTCGAGATTGCAACTTGGAAAAGAAAAAAAATTAGATTGTGCTAATCATTTTGATTAAAGATTAAAAAAATATGTAGAAATGAATTACCAGGAATTTCGAAGAAGATCGAAAACCGAGATGCCAAACTTCGAGACTGCAACTTGGAAAACAAAATGGATTAGATTGTGCTAACCATTTCGATTAAAGATTGGAAAATATGTAGAAATGAATTACCAGGAATTTTGAAGAAATCTCCAAACTGAACTGTTGAAAATATTGAATAAAACAATATTATAAGCAATTATAATAATAGATAATATAAAAAGTTGTAAACAGATAATATTACTAGTTGTAATCAAAATTGAAACAATTTTACAAATGTTTGCAAATGTTTTCTAATTGAGAAAAACATAAATATTCTCTTTTAATCGGAAAAAATTAAATTTTTTTAAATTTCGATTTATGAGGCATACGCCTCACACTGCCTCGAGGTATTAACTAGAATTTGGGATAAGTGTTTAAGTTCATATATTTCTCCCTTAAGGCCCTTGTTGTATCCTGCAATCCCGTATAAATGCCTAATTCCTAGCAAGCCACTTGTGTGACGGCTGCTTGGATAAGTGGATACTTAACGGACAACAAGATTTACCTCTCACTTGGCACTTTAAAAGGGAAATCATTCTTCATATAGCTCAACGACTGTCATACCTTCACCCAGAATGTCAAAAAACAACAATTCATTTCGATATAAAGGCCTCTAGAAGACTGCATATTACATTCCTACTTTCAATCGAGGTTTACGTTAACCACATTTTTTTTTTCCATTTTGTGCTATTTTTATTGTTCAAAGGAAACAAGAAGAAATAGATAATCAATTCAATCATTCATGATATATACCCACAAAGAAACAAGCTTAGAATGCTTTTACCCATTTCGCAGACTGATGAAAGTGTGACAAATTTTGACAAATGTTTGACAAATTTAAAACATTTATTAACACAGTTAAGATCTGCCATTTTTTTAAACATCTACATACTACATTTAACATAATTAACTCTAGGTATTAACTCATGAGCATTTTACAGTTTGCATATTACAGAAACCACCATGTTAGGGTTTTCGTCATTCCTTGTGTTTATAAATAGATAACAAACGGAAAATTCTCCAATTTCGAATAACCCCCAAATTTTAGGGTTAGGGTTTTCAAAATTTGGAATTGTATCATCAATCAATCAAAAAATTACCTAATTTCGAAAATCCCCCAAATTTTAGGGTTAGGGTTTTCAAAATTTGGAATTGTATCATGAATCAAACAGAAAATTCCCCATTTTCGGAAAACCCCCAAATTTTGGGTTAGGGTTTTTAAAATTTGGAATTGTATAATGAATCAAACAAAAATTACCCAATTTCGAATAACCTCCAAATTTTAAGGTTGGAGTTTTCAAAATTTGGAATTGTATCATCAATCAATCAGAAAATTACCTAATTTCAAAAAATACCCAAATTTTAGGGTTAGAGTTTTCAAAATTTGGAATTGTATCATCAATCAAACAGAAAATTTACCTAATTTTAAAAAAACCCCAAATTTTAGGGTTAGGGTTTTCAAAATTTGCAATTGTATCATGAAATCAAACAGAAAATTACCCAATTTCGAAAAACCCCCAAATATTTAAGGGTTGGGTTTTCAAAATTTGCAATTGTATCATCAAATCAAACAAAAAAGTACCCAATTTTGAGAAACCCCCAAATTTATAAAAATTAACGATTTTTAATGAAAGTTTAGGTTGTAGAATCAATATAGCATTTGTTGTTATAATCCAAAACAAAAAAGAAGAAATTTGCTGAAGAAGTAAACCAAAAAAGAAAAAAAAATCACAATTTGCTGTCGAAGAAAACTCACCGTTGATGGTGGAGACGATGAGAGAAGGTGGACGTCGATGATGATGGGAGAAGGTGGAGGTCGATTGATGGTGGAGACGATGAGAGATAATCAATCGGTAGAGACGAGAGAGATAGGCTTCGCCGCCATTGTTGTCGAGAGAGATAGGTTTTGGTTGCTGTTTTTTTTTTGGTTTGGTTTTATACCTGGCAAATGGAAAAATTTGCCTGAGGCAAAGAAATATTTTCCTAGGGGGGGGGGGGGGGGGGGGTCAGGAATCATTTTCCTGTATTTTTGTGGCAAATAGAAGCACGTGACCATCTTAGGCAAAATTTGCCGGATTTTTGCCCGATCGCTCAAAACGTTATCAAACAGTGTCAAATCCCAAAAATACAGGAAAATACACATTTTCCTGAGGCAAAATGGGTTATCAAACGCACCCTTAGTGTACCCAGGATTATATGAGGAAGCTCAGACTAAAGTGGGAAGTTTCAATAATGAACAACTCTATGCGTATACAGCCATTACAAATTTAGTTCGTAAAGATAGTGGACAAGTTTTTTTCTTGAGTGGTCCAGCTGGTACAGGAAAAACATTTGTCTATAATACTATTGCGGATACATTGAGAAGTGAAGGTCATATCGTAATCGTGGTTGCTTCATCAGGAATTGCATTATTATTATTAACCGGAGGAAGAACAGCTCATTCTGTGTTTAAAATTCCATTTGAAGTTTTGGACGATTCTGTTTGTGCAGACACCAAACAAAGCATCCATGCAGAATTATTCAGAAGAGCAAAACTAATTGTATGGGATGAAGTACCAATGCAACATCGGTTCTGCGTAGAGGCAGTTGATCGTACACTACGGGATATTCGTGGAAATGGTAAACCATTTGGAGGAATTACTGTTGTTCTTGGTGGTGACTTCAAACAAACCCTCCCTGTTATTGCTAAAGGCACTAGGCAGGATATAGTTGGTGCATCACTAACAAGATCGCATTTATGGAAAAATGTTCAAGTTTTAACTCTGGTTAAAAACATCATATGGTTCTCCCATCTCCTACATGTTTCATTCTCCATCACATGCTATGGGGTAAATGCTTGACAACCAGGCATCACGTGTGTTATCCGTGATACTCCAGAATGTTCCGTGTTCTGATTGGGTACCTCACGGTTCACCTTCCCTATCTGACTCCTATGTTCTCAATGCTCCAATTGGCACAGTATGGTGCTTACATCGCCCCTCCTTTTGACCGTCATCTAGATATCCTAGATGGCGGCTCAAAGGCTTTTCTTGATCTAGATGTAGATTCCTCGTGATGACGAAACGTCGTCCCGAGTTCTTTTCATCACTTATTTCTTCACCTGCTCCTCACGTGCCATTGGTCCTGTCTTATCATTAACTTTCCAACTGCCCATTAACTACGCATGTCCTCGTGTTCCGAACTTCCAACGCGTGCCTTTCTGATTCCCTCTAGGTGTAATCATGATTTTGACTGCTGCCCTTTCACTTCCCAAGCTGTCTTGTCATTACTCTCTTTCTTCCCAAAATACCCCTACAACTATGCTTATAAAAATATCCAACCCTTAACCACTTTCTTCCATTTGCTTTCATCTTCTTCATTCTTCTCTTCTGTTCATACTCCTCTTCTGTCTCCCACTTGTTTACAGAATCTCGCATTGTTCGGACTCCTGAAAGCTCAATTTTCTGCTTTGTTTTTCCTTCCGCCGGCTATCTCAGGTTATTCTCTGTACTTTTCCTTCTTATTTTCCTGGTTTTATGTTAGCCGTCTCTCTACGCAAATACTAGATTTAGTTTTGAATTTTCTTCCTCTTGCTATATACTCCAAATCACGGTTGCTGCAAGTGTTTCTTTTTAGACCGGTCTTGACCTGAATCTACTACCTCGTTTCTTCTCTCCTTTCCTCCTCTAGGAATTTCTCTGTACACACCCCTAATCTTTCTTCTCATACGATTTTGCTGAGTCTTTCTCCATATAAATGGCTTCTCATCAAAATCAAAAGAAGAAAGATTCGACAAAGAAGACGGTGGAAAAAGGCCATGGAGATGGCGGTGTCGAACTCCACACTACCGCCCACCCCTCTCCTTCCGGCTACTATCTTGACTCGCATGAGCCCAGCACTTACCCATATAGACCTGACTTAGACCTGTTCTGTGAGTTATACGACATCCCAGATGACGTAGAAATTTTCAACTACAAGCACGCCCTGCATTTTGCACATCACGATTTTCGTAGACAAGACGCCGTTATGGTGACGGCTCACCAAATAGCTTTCGGCTGCAGATTTCCCTTTTCGAACTTAGTTCGTGATGTGCTCAACTTTTATCAAGTCGCCCCTGGCCAATGTATTGGAAATTTCTGGCGCATCTTACGGGCTGCTGATCAACTTAACAGCGAGGAAACCATCGTTTCCCTCGCGGACATACGTCAATGCTATTACCTTCGAGTCTGCGAAGAGAAGTGTGGCGAACCCTACTATTATTTTGTCAAGTGTCCCAGTGGGCGTTCTATCGTTCAGAAGCTACCGGAAAGTGATAAGGAATGGCCTGACTTTCCTATGATTGTCTTCGGCAACTTCGGGGGAAAAGGCCCTGGGATTACTAATCCTTTAAGATACTGGCGGTTTAATCTAGGAGGTCGTTTCTTTCTTTTTCTCATTTGTTCATATGTAGACAATTCTAGGATGAAAATCCTTCTTCCTTGCTTGCTTCTAACTTGTTTCTCATTTTGTGTTTTTTGTTATTTCAGAAGTCTCTGGCGATGGCAAGGCCATCAAGCCCCGTGAAGATACTCCCTGGGAACCCTTGATAGGTTCTGGGTCTGACGGGTATTCCGCCATCCGGGAACTTACCAATTCTAAGAAGGACGACACCCCACTCGTGAAAGACCTCGATCTTGGGGAGCACGTTTTGCCTGTCTGCTGCCATAGGGATTATTTAAAGGATAAAAAGGGCAAGCCTCCTACCGTCACCCCCCATCCTCGAGCTACCAAAGGGAAGGGAAAGGCTCCTGCCGGTGTCGCTGTGTCAAGAGAATCTTCTGAAGATGATGGCGTAGATCACATCCCTTTGCAAAAGATTTTAGTACGAAAGCGTGCCCATGGTCAGTCACCCGTCCTACCGGCATCCCCACCGAAGAAGAAGCAAAAAAGAGTAACTCCCCGTCTTTCTCCATTCTTATCTGCCATAAGGCTTCAAAAGATTGTCAGAAATTCTAGTTGTGAGTTGCCGCCATCTTCCACTGAAACTTCTGACTTTCAGGCAATCCAGGGTGAGCCAGAGACGTTGCCAGAATCTCCAGAAGTTCCCCTGGCGCGCTTAAAGCACTCAGGGCCAACCATTCCCAGAACAAAGAAAGGTAAAAGGGCTAAAGCTTCTGATCCTTTCTCGCAACCTTCCTCTGATCCCTCCAACAGTTCCATGGAACTTCCTGATCAACCAGATTTCAGCAGCATTAAGGTTTTCGTGAACTTTGATGAGCTCGGATTTGATGATGATGGACTTGACTGTGGAGACATCGGCATGGAAGATGCCAATCATGCAGGTTCACCTTCTTACCCCCCATCGTCTTACCTTCAGGCACTCGTTGATCCTAATGAACCTCACTCTGTCGGTGTGGTACCTCCACCGCTACCTATGGATCACGAAATTTTTGATGTAGCTGCACTCGTTGTACCTATCCGCGAAGCACCTAGATACATATACCAACGTACTTCTAACACTTTTGCTTTTGGGTTAGGTGATCCAGCTCGGGATGATTCACTCCTTCCAACCGTGAACATCGTCCCTACCACTGTCGCTGCTCCAGCAACTTCTACCATGGAGACATCTCCAGCACCTGCTTCCCGCGAAGTGCTACCGCATTCTTCCTCTGCAACCCCAGAGGCTACCCCGGCACTTCATGTCGATGAGGCTACAAAACTTCCTCTTTCGCCCAAGGAGACAATGCCGGTGCCAGACCCTGACAAGGTTGGTACCTTTCACCGCGGCGACAAATCTACTGGGGCACCACCCACCTCCCCCACCTTCGAGCCAACCTCCTGCCGTTCCTCTTCCCTACGGCCCTTCTGATTCTTCCTTTGACAACGGGGCTACCGCTTTCTCCGTGTTCCATCACTCTATTCTGCCTTCTGATCAATCTAGAATTGATCAGATGAGCATCGATGAACGCAGGGACACGTTTTTTCGTGGATTGGCTCTCGTAAGGTTTCTCTCCTTCTACCGTTAAGTTCCTATGTATTATGGTGTAAGTTCTAAATTAAATTTTTGGTTGACTGGCAGGTTAACGGTCTCTCAGTTTGGTCTGCTACTCATGCCTCTAGCCTGGCGCATCAGCAGGAGAAAATTTTAAAAGAGAAGCATAACTTCACCCTTGAGAAGAATCAGCTGATCGACGAAAAATGGGCTCTTCAGGCTGAGATTGAACAACTCAAGCTCTAACGCAAGGAAGCTGCCTCTTCCCGTGATTCTGAAATCGAAAGGATCCGGGCAAGGTTGGAAGGTGAGCACCGCGAGCGCATTGCTGCTCTTGAGTCTGATCACTCCAAGGAGATAGCGGTATGGCAGGAGAAATTCCATGCCGAGATCATTACAAGAGATGAGATGACTGCCCGCTATGAGGCCGACTATGAGCAGTGGCGTCTCGAGATGAAGGAATAGGAGGAGACTCTCAAGCAGGAGAAGGATGAGGCCGTCAACGCCATCATTGCTGAATACAAAGCCAAATTTGATGAGCTAGTGGCCAAGTCTCATGAACAGATTGCCACCCAGGTGAAGATCCAGGTGAAGGAGAATTTATCCTCCATCCTTGCCGCCAAGAGGATGAGGATGACGCCTTTATCTCCTAGTGTCTCCTCTCCAAACCCCAAACCTTGAGAATTTGGTCCTAATACACATTCTGACTTACGTGTCAAATATTTATTGCCTTGTAACAGTATTTGTTCTAGTAGTTTGATCACTTGATTTCCTTGCTGTTATTTCTGTTATTTGATATATTTCCTTAACGTAATCTAACTGTATTACCTGCTATCTTCTAAATCAGATTTTCCATGTGTTGACCTTAATTTTACTTCTCCCGGTCCCGTCGTCACGGTCCAGCAAGTATAAATCTGTCAACACTTTGTTAGCTTTCACTGCTTCAGCTTTCTCGTCGGTATTCAATATCTCTGCTTTCTAAGTCTGACCATATATGTCAAAACTAGTTTTGGCATCAACAATCTTGATCTCTTCAGCTTTCTCGTCGGTATTCAATATCTCTGCTTTCTAAGTCTGGCCATATATGTCAGAACTAGTTTTGGCATCAACAATCTTGATCTCGTCGTTTTGGCATCACCATCTTTCCGTGATTGCCTTAGCTCACGGTTTCTGTGCAATCTCATCGTCTTCCTGTGACTGCTTGAGCTCACGGTTTATGTTCAATCTCATCATCTTCGCGTGACTGCCTAAACTCACGATCTCTAATTCAATCTTATCATCTTCCCGTGACTGCCTAAGCTCACAGTTCTTCGGAGTAAAACTTCTGGCCTACTCGCCCACAAGTCTGTTATCTACAATATAACAAAGACAACAGAAAATAACAAAGGCTTCCCAAGCTATTAAGGAATTCTGAGATGAAAAGATCATCCATAAGATTTCCAAGAAAGAATCTTCACGTGTGGAACGTCCTCCATCCCACAAAAACGAAACTAAATAAATTAAGTCATCACAGTTGACGGTACTGTCACTACCGTGAACTTGTTCACTCACGTACATTCCCCATCACGGTACACTTCTCATCCCGGCATGGTTCTTATACTGGTATTCTCACCACAACATGCTCATGATGATACTCTCACTTCTTGAGGTTGCATCATTGTAAATCTTGGGATGGTTTAGAAAAAATCCACCCTTCTTTTTGGAAAAACATTCTTGCTACAAAATTCCAAGAATAGCACATGAAGACTTCTGGTGTTGATATCTCATTATCTACCATGTCGTTTTGCTTTCTTTCAAATCACTGGAGATTACTTTAAGTATTCTAGTTACTTATCTATCTGGGGCTCCTTCTATGGGCATCCCACCTATGCTTTTAGCCTAGCCTAAAGGTGAGGCATCTCACGTGCTGGGATTTGCTGGCAACTTGCTAGGCCAAATCCCTCCGTCATAGCTACTCACGCTTCCCAATCTATCTGGGCTCCTTTTGTAGGCATCCCACCTTTGTTTTAGCCTAGCCTAAAGGTGAGGTATCTCTCACGATATACAATTCCGTGAACTGTGAGAGGCTTACTTGTCATTGTTACTTCACAGAACCCATGACTGTTCTAAGGGGGCTCTGACTGTACCCTGTCGTTACTGAAGTCTGGAGCGTCAGAAAGATCCATGGAATCACCTTCTTCTTTGTGACGATGACCCTTACGCCCAAATACTTTGGGGCTTTCTTGTTCCTTTCTTTCTCCTAGCATCTTACCATTCTCTTGTGTATTCTCAGTTTGCATTTAAAACTCAAACCGCTATGGGAACTTACCTATGTAATCAAGTTACATAGCGTGTTTCCCTTTGTTGGTGAAGTTTTCTCGTGTGTTAACATTAGGTCTACTACCTCAGTTCACGTCATCACGTTGAACTCGTAGTGAAGACCCCATTAATACACTAGCACTATTGCTCTGCTCTTTTGAGGCACCCCACTGCGTTGGCTATCTCAACCTCAGTGAGGAGGAAACAATACATGGAGATTGTCAACGTATAGTTAACAGCATGCCAAGCCGAATCTACCCTTATATATTGTTCCCCACCAATCTAAATTGGATTTTACCTTAGTCTTCTTAGCTGATCTTTAGCCTGATCTCAGCCAAGGTATTTTATCTATATGATGTCGTCACCCGCTATGAGTGCACTAACGTCAGGCTGTATACTCAAGTTGCTTTTGACTGTATACTCGCCCCCAATAGTAAAATTTCCGCAAGACCTTAACATCTTTGTCGCAGAATTCTATGAGTGTCCAAAATTCCTTCTCAAGAGCATCTAATTAAAGGTGTCTACGAGCAAATAATATGTATTCGCAAGTTTTCTGACTCTTTCCAATCATTAATGTAAAATAAAACAACTTCGCAAACAACCATCTAGTTAATATATTCATGAGTAAGATTTTACTTAATCACTTGAGCAACAACTCCATATACGAACTAATTCACTTAGCTACCTCATAGAATTCAGGTTTTGCGCAATACTAAATCATCCTAATTGATATTCATAGGTATGAAAATAACCAATTCATTTCAATCATATCTATTATTACCATGAACTGTCAAGCATTACATTCCAAGCAAGGTTTATGTCAGAGAATTAGACAACTTTATTTTCAGCTTTCTATAATGGGTTATTTTGTATTTGGTCCCTCTAGAAGACGGATAATTAGCATGTGGTATAGAGTTTTTAGTTTATTAGTGTTTAGTCCTATTTCTGTCAGTTGACTGAGGTCAAACCATCCAATTTTTTTAAATACCTATAATACCCTTTGATATGAATTTTTATAAAACAACCACTAGATATATCATCATCTATGCTTGATCCAATGATCCAATGGTTGCGGTGTCTCCGCCGCCGCAACCACCACCGACACCAACAACAGAGAAATCCGTGGTCTTGTTGCTTGTGGAACTGGTGTTGGAGTATCAATCTTTGCTAACAAATTCCCCAGCGTTTATTCTTCCACTTGTATTTCACCAGATGATGCTAAAAACTCCCGATCTATCAACAACTCAAACGTTCTCGCCGTCTCGGGTACGGCCACCGACAAAGAAACCGGAATCAAGATTCTTGAAACTTGGCTTAATACTCCTTTTAAATCTCCTTGTCCTGCTTCCGATAACGTTCCATGGCCTACTGAAATCGATAATTTCTTAGAAGGATCTATAGAGGAAATGTCAAAAATTGGGGTTAGAGTAATTGAAGATCATTTGAAAAAGAAAGAATCTGAATCTTGTACTATTTGCAATTTAGCAAAGAATAGAGAATTTGAACCAGTTGATATAATGCCAGGAGCATGTATGAAGATTGTTAGAGAAAGTCCAACATCTGCTATAGTGAGATTTGAAGCAGGGAGTCTTGAACCAGCTCATCATCATACATTTGGACATGATGTGGTAGTAATGAAAGGAAGTAAGAAAGTTTGGAATTTGAGTAAGAAAGAAAGTTATGATTTGGGTGTTGGAGATTTCTTGTTTACGCCTGCTGGAGATGTTCATAGAGTTAAGTATTTTGAAGATACAGAGTTTTTTATTAGGTGGGATGGACATTGGGATATTTTCTTGGATGAAGATTTGAATGCTGCTAAGGATGCTATTGCAAAAGAATGAGGTGAATTTGCTTTTGTTTGTGCTTATCTTATTAGAAATTAAAATATTATTTAAGTTGATTATATGTGGTTGTATGTTCTAGTGTGGTTGCAGTAGCTTGTGAATTTGTATATCTTTGGTTTTGATCAGTTGTGTTGATTAGCTTGCATGTGGTAAAAATGGGATATTATTGTCTGTCACTCTATCTTTTAATTTTAAATTTTATTATTTTAGTTTTTATATGTTTAATTAATTTAGTTTTGGACCATTGGATCAAGCATAAATGATGATATATCTAGTGGTTGTTTTATAAAAATTCATATCAAAGGGTATTATAGGTATTTAAAAAAATTGGATGGTTTGACCTCAGTCAACCTGATTGACTAACAGTCAACTGACAGAAATATGACTAAACACTAATAAACTAAAAACTCTATACCACATGCTAATTATCCATCTTCTAGAGGGACCAAATACAAAATAGCCCTTCTATAATTAAGCATATGCATCTTCTTTAACATGTAGTTTCAATGAATTGAAACTACTAGTTTATATATTACTTGCAACTGCGGCATTTTATCGAACACCTTATGGTCAACAAAACATAGATCTGAAACTGTAGATCTAAAACTGTAGATCTGAAACTGTAGATTTATCTGGAAAAACATTATTTTTCGGCATAGATATCATGAAATCAAATCTGAGTTTTGTTCCTTCTCAAAACAACTGTTCAAATCCTTAATACGAGCTAGATTTGTTGCACCAATTCCGACCATCTTCACAATCTCTAATCCATTCCGCCAAGTTCTCTTTTTTAGATCTAAAAAAGAGAAGAGGCGAAGCACTTCTTCTAGCGCCAAATGTAAGCCCTCTTTCTCAACGAGCTTTGCTATGATAAAAAGGTTTGAGTCTGCTGTGTTCTTTAGCTGCTTCGCTCCTAGTACCTGAAAAGACCACCGGACAATGACCGGTGGATAAATCTCCAACGATCAAGTCAGTAAGATGGCTAGGTTTGGAAACAAGTTATCATAGGAATGAACAGTTACCTTATGCGAACCCTAACGTTTTTCTTATATAGCGGTACTCACCGCCTTCCTTCAACCGTAGGATCTCTCTATGCATCCTATGGTTCTCCCATCTTCTACGTGTTTCATTCTCCATCACATGCTATGGGGTAAATGCTTGACAACCAGGCATCACGTGTGTTATCCGTGATACTACAGAATGTTTCGTGTTCTGATTGGGTACCTAACGGTTCACCCTCCCTATCTGACTCCTATGTTCTCAATGCTCCAATTGGCACAGTATGGTGCTTACATTATCAAAAACAACAAAAACTGGTAATGCCAGCCAGGACCTGCAGCGCCCATCCATTTTATTCAATCTACAGATTGAGAGAGAATAGAACCTGGTAATGCAGTCTACAGCTGGGCGCTTTAATGATATGTTCGATTTTATGAAGATGATCTTTAGCTTACTTGAAAAAACTCACTACTATTAGTTATTCGTTGACCATGGTATCATCTATGTTGCAGATACAAGAGGATGAAGGAGTCAATAATATGTGTTAATACTGTAACAAAAAAAAGTTTTGTTAATAGATGATAATACTATATCGTCTATGTTAGGCGGACACCCATAATTGCCCCATGTCTGGGTTAGCCCATAATCCATACTCTCAAAAAATGTTATCATGGGCTTCTATTAAAAGTGCAATGCATAAACCCTAAATAAATGCACAAAACCATCTATATATATGTGTGTACAAAACCTAAGTGCATGCATAAAAAAAAATATCATTGTTAAACCTTAAATTATAATGGAAGTTCTTGCCAACTTTTTCTAGCTTTCATGCATAGCATCATGAATTGCTTTAAGCCAAAAATCAAAGAAACCAAAGAGAAGGAGCATCAAAGAAACAAGTACTTAGAAACTTATAAACGTTACTTAGAAGCACAAGTCAGTTGAAACAACAAGATATAATATCGAAGGTACATAATTTCATCTCAGATTGGTAATATACCATTTTCTTTTTAAATGTTTTTTTATTATCACAAAAACTTATTAAATTTATTCTTATGTACATCTTTAAAAATAGATCATGTTGGTTGTTCCATCAGTTCAAATCTAATATTACCTACAAATACTAACCGAGGCAAAGCTGAAGATTGGTTCATCAACAAAAAATTGAATAAAGTTTTAGCAGATTTACAAGCTATAAAACATTATGGCAAAGATATAGAGCGTAAGTCAAATTTATATATTAAATTTTAATATTTTATTAGTGATCTCTTTGTGAATACAAAAAATTATTTTATATCCAGGTATTACAGTCATTATTGAGCACAAAAGGGATAGGCTTCATGCAAACATTCAATGCCATCTAGCAAAAGAAGGAAGTACAATACATCAAGCGATGATTAATATTATAAGAGATCCCGAACCAACAAAGATTGAAGATGTAGAAAATAAAGGAATGGATTGGGTCGATTGATATATGTTCCTTCAAATCAAAGGATTAATATTAGTAGTACAAGTATTTAGTTAAGTTAAGATTAACTATCTATATTATCTTCGATAATATTCATATATAGTTCCTGCCTACATGGATTATTATTTTTTATATTAATTTCAATATACTCCAATTAGCTATTATTCCATGCAACAACCTGACAGTGGATTATTAAAAAAAGAAAAAAAAAACCCTGACAGTGATTAGACCATACTATGCAACACTAAACAGTAACCTGCTATCTCCAATGCCTGACCACTGTAGACTGCAAACAAGAAAAATGAAAATGTCTTTTGTTCATTAAGAAGTACCAATGCCTGGACAACTGCAGCATGGTATCAGCCATGACTGCGTAATGTTTTTTTCCTAGAACTGCAGCATGGTATCAGCATGTAATTACAAAAGACTTATTAAATACGATATTAATTATAACTCCATATCAATACTTTTAAGCTACTATAGACACATCTCCAAATGTGATGAGCAATTTCAACTACCTACTTCAATATGTCTGCATCATCTTACTTTGTAGATAAATATGAATATTCAGCCATCCATCTAAATGTTATGTCAATTTACAAGCAGCAAGGCAACTGCCACATTCTCATCTATGCAAGTTATACTTACATCTGTTTCTGACAAGGAAATTATAGAATCTTGGAGAGCAAGTGTATGCAGTGATCATTTGTTTCTCAACTGCTCGGTAGCACTATACTTTGCTGTTGTCTAATCCTGTTAAACGAACAAGATAGTGAAATTTAGCTATAGGATTCAGAACTTATAGAATAGTGTTCTTGCAAATTTGGACCTGGAATTCTTCATTGATTTTAAGTTCAAGTAAAACATTTATAGCTCAGCAACATGCACTATTTTTCCATGTTTACTGAAATGATTTCAACTTTATATTCAAATTAGCTAGCATAATTGCTGCAGTATGGCTATTCAAGATGATGAAATCTGGTGGTAAACTAGGGAAATATAATCTTATTTTCTACGGCACATGTAATTTCTTTGATTTATGTTCAGCTGGTTATATTCTTGGGTTGCTAACTCTATCATAATTCTTGACTCATGTCTGTTGAAGATGGGAAGTATGTTCATTATTTACCAGTTGACAGTTCAGTGCAATACTACTTCTCTTGGCGATATATTGCGTTCAGACTTTTGCTTCATACTCAAATTATTGGCTCTTATTATGTCAGATTTGACATTGATGTTTAATATCTGGACCGAGAAAAAGGACAACGAACAGTGGACCGAATAAAAAAAAAACACAACCTGTTGTGCGCAGCGGAAACTAATGCACAAATAAGATGATTGAACTAATGTATGAAAGTAAAACAAAACGACAAAATCTAACAAGCAACCACACAAGACACAAGATGTATGTGGTTCGGCAATATGCCTACGTCCACGGGGAGAAAGGATGATGATTTTCTTATGGAGACAATTGTACAAGCCCTCACGAAGAAAACCAAAGTCTTCTTCCTCACAAAAGTTCTCAAAACTCTCTAATGGCTTCTCACAATCTCTCTCTTAGAAAAACTTAGGTTTTTTTCAGTTTTATTTGACTTTTTAATATAGCCTTACAATAGACCACGAATTGGGCTTAAACAGGCCCATATAGCACAAAACAAAGGAGGACAAAGAACGTTCGTACGTCAAAGCACGAATAAGTCATCTGTGATACGGGACGTACGTACGCCCTAACTACGTACGTACGTTCCTGAACTATACCATCAACGTACGTACGTCGAATACACGTTCGTACGTTCTTCGATAAAAAAGCTATCTGTGATGCTGAACGTACGAACGCCTTAACTGCGTACGTACGTTCTTGAACAGAAAACTTCCCTTTATCCTTTTTTCTTCACAAAAAAACCCAAAAATTCTCCACCTCGGCGAAGATTCAATAAATCTAAGCCGACACCAAGAATAACACAAGTCACAAACTCCCACACATGTCCCGAAAGACCACCTCATGGTTGCCTACGTACCCTTCTTCTAAAGGATCAAGCCATCGTAGTTCACTTCAAGATATACTATCAACTCGAAGGAAGAATATGGACCAAATCTAAGCAATGATAGAACTTAGTCCCTGAAACCACTTTAGTCAACATGTCAGCTGGATTATTGCTAGTATGAATCTTCTTCAATAAAATCTCACCATCTTCGATAATGTCTCTGACAAAGTGATGTCGTACATCAATGTGCTTTGTACGAGCATGATAAACTGAGTTCTTTGCCAGATTTATGGCACTTTGGTTATCACAATAAATCATAAGCTGATCCTGCACAATACCCAAGTTTTTCAACATACCTCGCAACCAAATGGCTTCCTTAAAGGCTTCAGTCACAGCCATATATTCAGCTTCTGTCGAAGAGCAACAAGAGATTGTAATGTAGACCGCCAACTAATAGGACCACCTGCCAATATAAAAACATATCCAGTAGTAGACCGACGTCTCTTTATTTGACCATCATAATCAGCGTCCACATAACCAACACAAAACTGATTCAAATCCCTTCCCTTCTGAAATAGTAAACCAACCTCCACACTACCATGAATGTAGCGTAAGATCCATTTCACAGCTTCCCAATGTTTCTCACCAGGATTATGTATGTACCTACTGACAGTGCCAACTGCATGCCCAATGTCGGGCCTTGTACATACCATCGCATACATCAAGCTACCAACCGCACTTGCATATCGATAACGTGTCATGTAAGCACGTTCCCTATCAGAATTAGGAGACATAGAAGCATTCAAGTCAAAATCATTATCTGTCATGTCATCAGAATCCTTGTAAAAACTGATAAAGCAAGGGTTGTTACAGGGTGCTATCGCCTGTAAATTAGAATTCTGTGAGCATTGTATTCTGGGCAAGCAGACAAGAGTAAAGTTTGGCACAGCTATCCATAACACTAGTGGAGTTCTTGATTATGTTCACACGGATGTCTGGGGGCCTAGCAAGAATGCATCTTAGGGAGGTAAGCATTATTTTGTGTCTTTTGAGAGAGGTATACTCACAACTGTACCAATCTCATATTGGTTAAATCTCTGTAGCACCTTCTGTAGATAGGCCTTTTGAGATAACCACAATCTTCCATTATCTCGTTCCCTCTGAATTTCCATGCCAAGTATCTTTCTCGCATCACCAAGATCTTTCATCTCAAACTCCATAGTCTTTTTCAACTTGTCTATCTCCACATTGCTTTTAGAGGCTATGAGCATGTCATCAACATATAAAAGCAAATAGATAAAAGAACCATCACATACCTTGCGAAAATAGACACAAGGATCATATGGACTTCTTGTGTACCCTTGCCCAAGCATAAACCGAGTAAACCGCTTGTACCATTGTCTTGGAGATTGCTTCAACCCATACAACGATTTCTTCAATTTACACACCAACTTGTCATTACCCGCATCTTTATACCCACTTGGCTGAGTCATATAGATCTCCTCATCTAGCTCACCATGTAGAAAAGCAGTTTTCACATCAAGTTGAGCTAACTCCAAATCAAACTGTGCTACCAAGGCCAATAGGATGCGAATGGAGGAATGTTTCACAACCGGAGAAAAATTTCATTATAATCAATTCCCTCCTTCTGAGCATAGCCTTTTGCCACCAATCTTGCTTTGAAGCGTACATTTTCACCAGGAGATCCATCCTTCTTAGTGTAAACCCATTTGCACCCGATTGCTTTCTTTCCCTTAGGCAACTCCATGAGATCCCAAGTTTCATTCTTATGAAGAGATTTCATCTCCTCATCCATGGCTTTCTTCCACCTTTCATAATCACAACTTTGCAGTGCTTCACGAAAAGTTTCTGGAATACCCTCATCAATAACCGAAAGTGTATAAGCTACCATATCATCAGTAAGCCGTTTAGGAACACCGACATTTCTCTTGGATAATCTAGATGCAATTGGACCCTCATCATTAGAGTCCACATGTACTGTATCATCAACCGTCTCATCATCAACCTCATTATCTGTCATGTCATCAGAATCTGTAACACTAGGAACCTTAATACTTGGAACCATCATAGTAGACGTCTTCAAAGATACATAATCACCTAGGACACGTGAGATATCTCAGTCTCCACCCACTGCGAAACCTCTTTGGCCTTGCTCTCCACCTGCTAAGAGCTCTTAGGCTTCAACATAGAAGCCTCATCAAAAGTCACATCTCCGCTTAGAATAATTTTCTTCAATTCTGGATCCCATAGCTTATAACCTTTTACTCTACTTTGTAGACCCATAAATAAAGACTTCTTTGCACGAGGATCCAACTTACTTTCTCGGACATGATAGTAAGTTGGACACCCAAACACATGAAGAAAACAATAGTCTGAAGCAGGCTTACCAGACCAAACCTCCATAGGAGTTTTGCCATCAATCGTAGTCGAAGGCAACCTGTTAATAAGGTGACAGGCATACACAATAGCCTCAGCCCAAACACTTTGCCTAACCCAACATTAGACAACATACACCGAACTCTCTCCAGTAAAGTTCGATTCATCCGTTCTGCAACCCCATTTTGCTGCGGTGTCTCTCTTACAGTGAAATGGCGTTGAATACCCTCATCCTGACATACTTGCAAGAAGGGATCATTTTTGTACTCTCCACCATTATCTGAGCGAAGTACCTTGATCTTTCTGCCAATTCACGTTTCAACTAACTTCTTCCATTTCATGAAAATTTCTAGGACTTCATCCTTGCTCTTCATGGTGTACACCCACACACGCCTAGAAAAATCATCAACAAAAGACACAAAATAATGCTTACCTCCCCAAGATGCATTCTTGGTAGGCCCCCAGACATCCGTGTGAACATAATCAAGAGCTCCACTAGTATTGTGGATAGCCATGCCAAACTTTACTCTTGTCTACTTGCCCAGAATACAATGCTCACAGAATTCTAATTTACGGGCGATAGCACCCTGTAACAACCCTTGCTTTATCAGTCTTTGCAAGGATTTTTCACCAGTATGCGCCAACCGCGTATGCCACAATCGCGTAGTCTCTCTAGCAATCTTTGATGTAACCTCAGACACGGCCACATCACCAGTAATTGTACTACCTTGAAGGAAGTACAAGTTCCTTTGTCGAATACCCTTGAGTAAAATTATTGCACCAGCCACAACTTTTAGAACGCCATGTTCAAGTACCACCTTGCAACCATTGGCTTCTAAAGTACCAATCGAGATGAGGTTCTTCTTCATGTCAGGAACATATCCAACATTCTGCAGGTTCCTTATAATTCCATCAAACATCTTCAGACGAATGGTACCTATACCCATTATGTGACAGGGTTGATCATTCCCCATCACCACTACACCACTCTCGTGCTTCTTAAAATTAGTGAACCATTCCCTTATAGGACATATATGATAAGAAGCAGCACAATCTAAGATCCATTCATTACCACTAGTATAACAAATCATTGATTAAACGGATAAAGAATAATCGGAACCTTCATCATCATCTTTAGTATCACATGCAACATTTACCTCAGAGTTTTTCTTCTTGTCATTTGCCTTGGCTTTAGGGCAATCTTTCTTCCAATACCCTTTCTCATGGCAAAAGGAGCATTCGTCCTTTGCTAGAGCTCGACCTCTCGACTTTGACCGATCTTTTCCTCTACCACCTTGGCCTTTCATGTCATTAGACCTTCCTCTTGCCACCAAGACTTCGGGTGTAGAGCCCTTGGACTCTTCTTTGTCCTTCTTCATACACGCATGAGTTAACAATGCTGCAGAAATCTCACCATACACCAATTTGTCTTTCCCATATGTGAGTGTGATAGCCAAGTGTTCATATTCGTCAGGTAACGAATTTAAGAGACACACTGCCTTGTTTTCATCCCTCACATCTGCTCCTAGATTCACCAAGTTAGCAATTAGCTTGGTAAAATCATTAACATGCTCCGCCATTGAAATACCTCTTCTCATATCTATTCGATAAAACTTTCGAAGTAGATAGTTTTTATTGTGGATAGTCTTTGTCATGTACTTCTCCTCCAATTTTCGCCACATCTCCTTTGCAGAAGCATCATTCATCACAAGGTATTTAATGTCTTGAGCCAAACATGATCTTATGATTCCACAAGCTCGTTTGTTCATCTTCTTCCAATCCTTCTCTTCCACACCTTCTAGCTTATCCTCCAGAACATCTTCTAGGTCTTATTGACATAGAGCATCCATTACCTCACACCTCCACATACCAAAGTTATTGGTGCCGGTAAACTTCTCTACATCAATCTTTGCTTGATGGAAAACCATTGTCTTGATTTCCCCCTTCGAATCCTTCGAATTCAATTCTTTTGTCATCTTTCCACCAACTTTCATGCACTAAACAATCACCAAACGAAGGTAAACAAATCTGAAATTCACACCGAAATTTCAACAAACACCTTCTAGACGCTTAAGGTCTAACCGAGGCTCTGATGCCACTTGTTGTGCGCAGCGAAAACTAATACACAAATAAGATGATTGAACTAATGTTTGAAAGTAAAACAAAACGACAAAATCTAACAAACAACCACACAAGACACAAGATATACGTGGTTCGACAATATGCCTACGTCCACGGGGAGAAAGGATGATGCTTTTCTTATGGAGACAATTGTACAAGCCCTCACGAAGAAAACCAAAGTCTTCTTCCTCACAAAAGTTCTCAAAACTCTCTAATGGCTTCTCACAATCTCTCTCTTAGAAAAACTTAGGTTTTTTTTACTTCTATTTGGCTTTGGCCCTGCTTGGTTATCCCCCAAAAGTTTGCATAAAATTTAGCCTAATTTAATATGCTTGAAACTCTTGATAATTAGTTTTATGCACAAAATTTATGCAAAAGTTTGGTGCTATTTCAAAAGTGCAAAAATTTTACACCTTTCTCTAATAAACTAGTAGGGGACCATTTATGATTATCTCATGTTTATGCAATGTTTAAGTGGGGGACCAATAGGGTTTAAGGTAAAATAGGTGGGGGTCCATTCAAATCAAAGAGTAAACTTAGGAGGGACCACTCTAACTATAGATGGGTAAAGATTTGCTTTTTTTGCAGCCCAAACAAGCAGGGCCTTTATAACATAGCCTTACAATAGACCACGAATTGGGCTTAAACAAGCCCATATAGCACAAAACAAAGGAGGACGTACGTACGTCTAAATGGCGTTCGTACGTCAAAGCACGAAGAAGTCATCTGTGATACGGGCGTACGTACGTTCCTGAACTATACTATCAACGTACGTACGTCGAATACACGTTCGTACGTTCTTTGATACAAAAGTTATCTGTGATGCTGAACGTACGAACGCCCTAACTGCGTACGTACGTTCCTGAACAGAAAACTTCTATTCGTCCTTTTCTCTTCACAAAAAAACCCAACACAACCTACATATACCAAATTATAACTTGCAGTTCAAGGTAGTCAAAAATTAAAAAAGAGTAAAATAAGAAAACAAGAAGCCGTCGCATAATCTAAACAGCCTAATTAAACTAAACTAAACCGAAGGAAAGAAAAAAAAGGAAAACTTCTATATGAAAAATATCTCTTAACAATTGTAAAATACTACTATTAGTGAAAAGGCAAGAATTCTATATGAAAAGATCTCTAAGTATCTAATTTATAAGACACAAAGGGTACATAAGTTAGGGAGACAGTTTTGACGAATAGACAATTTTGAGAGATATTTTAGACCGTTAGATTTTAGATGGACGGCAGAGATTAAACATTTGTTAAAAAACAATTTTGAGAGATATTGATATTTGTCTGACGGTGGGTAGATAAAACAATAAACCCTAATTACACCCTAATTTACGAAACCTCCTTCTCTTCTCTTCTCTTCTCAGCGAAGCCTCATTCTCTTCTCCTCCTCATCAAGCCTCTTAAATTATTGTTTGATCCCTCTCTTAATGGCTACACAAATCAGTCCACTATCTGTTGCGATTAGGGGTGGCAGATGGGTCGGGTCGTGTCATATGCGTGTCGGGTTGGTGTCAGGTTTCAGGTCAAAATAGGTCAACCCATATATGACCCAGTTAGTAAACAGATTAACCTAAACACGACACTGTTTGACACTGTTTGTTTAGCGGGTTATCAATTCGACACGGTTGACACGTTTTTTTTTTTTTTTTTATATATATAATAAAAAAAACAAATTTTATTGATTGTGCATTTGTGCTCAAACAAATTTACTCTAAAACGAATTTAATATATATATATATATAATTATATATATACCTCAGAAGTCAAGAAAATCAACTCCACACACTTTAGATAAACACTATACCAATTCAATATTATTCACTGCCAACACTTTAGAAAATCAACCTGGGTTGTTCAATGAAAAATTCAATCAACCTGTGCAGTACTTAAGGTGGTCTTATTCAACCGAATACCAACTTCAGCTATAGCACTTAAATAGCTTAACTGCTTCTCTCTGTGAGCAGGTATATAGTATCCTAATTCGCTCAAATGAAATAGGTTGGTATGCAACACATTATTCTTTTCAAATGATTTCCAAATTTCATAATCCACATTCATTAAAAATTTACTGCATAAATCTCTGAATCCAGGTAAACATTCTCGAAATTTTACTACAAATTATCAAGTTGATGATTTAGGAGAAAAAGATGATTTGCAGAGAAGAAGATAAAGTAGCCATGAAAAAATGAGATCTAGGGTTGGGAATTGGGATTAATCAAATAGTGGGATTTGCTTTGTTGTTGTTATTAGATCTAATAAAGAAGAAGAAGAACAGATTTGTTGTTGTTGTTGTTATTAGATCTAATAAAGAAGAAGAAGAAGAACGGCTTTATTGTTGTTGTTTGAAAAAGAACAATGGTGGAATAATGACCGGAGAACAACGTTGTTCTTATTTGAAGAATCTAAAGAATCGTGTCGAAACGGGTTAATTTTGGGTTTTAGAGTTGGACACGCACACAACCCATTTAGCAAATAACCTTAGTGGGTCATACACGTTAAGGACACGAACCAGATAAGTGTCAACCCGAACACGCAAAAAATGGGTCATGTTCAGGTCATGTATATGTATCCCATGTCAAAACCGCCACCCCTAGTTGCGATCTGTTGCGCTTGGGCTTCTCCATTATCTGTTGTGAATCGAAATTAGTGTTTCAACAGGTCAGTTTACATAATCAACACTACATCATTGTGTTTAGTTTTGAAATTTGAAATTTTAATTTGAAGTATAAATGTAATTTTTTTTGCCAGTTTAACAGGTTCTCTCAAGGTCAACAATTTCTATTAAATTTCTATGTTTCTTCACTCTTCTTCAATCTCTTCTTCCCCGTCTCTTCTCTACACCTTGCTACCCTACTACTTATCAATCGTCTTCACCAAAACTATGAATCGAACCCTCTCAATCAATCATCTTTCTCAGGTACTATCTACTAGGGGTGGCAGTTTTGACACGGGATACATATACATGACCTGAACACGACCCATTTTTTGCGTGTTCGGGTTGACACTTATCTGGTTCGTGTCCTTAACGTGTATGACCCACTAAGGTTATTTGCTAAATGGGTTGTGTGCGTGTCCAACTCTAAAACCCAAAATTAACCCGTTTTGACACGATTCTTTAGATTCTTTAAACAAGAACAACGTTGTTCTCCGGTCATTACTCCACCATTGTTCTTCTTCAAACAACAACAACAAAGCCGTTCTTCTTCTTCTTCTTTATTAGATCTAATAACAACAACAACAAATCTGTTCTTCTTCTTCTTTATTAGATCTAATAACAACAACAAAGCAAATCCCACTATTTGATTAATCCCAATTCCCAACCCTAGATTTCAATTTTTCATGGCTACTTTATCTTCTTCTCTGCAAATCATCTTTTTCTCCTAAATCATCAACTTGATAATTTGTAGTAAAATTTCGAGAATGTTTACCTGGATTCAGAGATTTATGCAGTAAATTTTTAATGATTATGGATTCTGGAATTTGGAAATCATTTGAAAAGAATAATGTGTTGCATACCAACCTATTTCATGTGAGCAAATTAGGATACTATATACCTGCTCACAGAGAGAAGCAGTTAAGCTATTTAAGTGCTATAGCTGAAGTTGGTATTCGGTTGAATAAGACCACCTTAAGTACTACACAGGTTGATTGAATTTTTCATTGAACAGCCCAGGTTGATTTTCTAAAGTGTTGGCAGTGAATGATATTGAATTGGTATAGTGTTTATCTAAAGTGTGTGGAGTTGATTTTCTTGACTTCTGAGGTATATATATAATTATATATATCTTAAATTAGTTTTAGAGTAAATTTGTTTGAGCACAAATGCACAATCAATAAAATTTGTTTTTTTTATTATATATAAAAAAAAAAAAAAAAAAAGCGTGTCAACCGTGTCGAATTGATAACCTGCTAAACAGACAGTGTCAAACAGTGCCGTGTTTAGGTTGATTTGTTTACTAACTGGGTCATATATGGGTTGACCTGTTTTGACCCTAAACCCGACACCAACCCGACACGCATATGACACGACCCGACCCATCTGCCACCCCTACTTTCTACTTCTCAATTGTGGGAATTGTTATTTGTTTAGTATTTGTTGAATACTTTTGAATTCAATTTAAGTTTGAACAATTTAAGTTTCAACACATCCCATAAACTTACAACAGTTAATTAGCATAGGATTATTGCAACAGTTAATTCGTGAAAATTAAACAAATATTATTTGGTTTAAAAAGAAAATACCACTTATGAAAATTCGTGAAAATTGTGAAAATTAATCTCCTCTTCATTGGTAATCTCTCTATTCCTTCTCCTTTTATCACTTCCTCATTCTCTTTATTTTGTAAACAATAATTAAGCTATAACAGATAATCGCTATCCAGGTTTAAGGTTTAGGGGTTGGAAAATAGTTAAGGTTAGGTATCCCAGAACTCTGTGAATTTCGATGTGGTTAGGTCTTTAACTATTACATGCTTACATAGCCTATATTATGATTTTCAAAAGCTTCTTAAAAACATAGTACACCTTTAGATAGTTGTGGTTTCTCTCCTAGAGTTAGTACTAGGCTTACTTAAAGATTACAAGAATTCCAAACATATCTGGTAATATTTTCGTACATCCACTGCTCAATGTTACCTGGACCGTTTACCTCCCAGTTTTACTTGTACATGTGGCATTTCAACTTCAATGTACATTGAGTAAATATTTAGTATCTATTGGTGTGTGTGGGATTGCACGAAGGTGGAGTCCCTCGTCAATGTGAAGGTTGATCATAGTTCTATAGTTGACAGCCTTGTTTGGATCATTTAACTTGAACATGAAGCAACCTAGGAGGACAGCACAGAACATCTTCATCTGCCTACAAGCAAATTCTTTCCCTAAGCAAATATGAGGACCCGCTTGTGAACCAATAAAACTTATCTGAGCATCTCATCTAACTTCAAAATATCAAATATATAAAAGGGGAGTAGCTTTTGTCATTTACAATCTCCTTCCTGATGCAGGATTTTTCCCAATCCCCTTACAATTTTGCATGCATTTGTTAAGAGTTAAAACCATATCTATATTATAATCTACAAAGGATAGATAAAATAGACAAGTTGGGTTATAAGTAGTGGTCTAGATTCTCTCAAGTTCAAAGTTATAGATTAGATCTGCGGCTGTGATTGTATTAGACATAAATTGGTTTATTAGTCCTTGGATTAGATTGGGTCCAAACTTAAGTCTATTGAATGGTTCAGATCATATCATCCGATGGTTGAGATCAGCAAACCAATTCCCCTCTCTCTTTCTCTCTCTCTAGTAGCAAAACCTTAATTGCTCCATCTACAATCGAACTCTCTAAAATCTGCATAAATTTCGAATAGATTTGTTTTAGTCAACGATTGTTTGAGATCAATCTGCAGCAATTTTGTCAAACCAATTTCGAGATCCAATCAACGATTCTTTCGAGCAGCAGCAACAGCATCATTAAAAGTAGCAGCAGCAGGTTCTTCTTCTTCATTAGAATTTATTTGATTTTACAGTATGCATCTTTACAAATTGATATCCAACCAATGTTAAATTCATCAATTAAAAGTAGCATCAGCAGTAGCAGCAGGTTCTTCTTCTTCATTACAAATTAATGTTAGTATATCTTACATAGAGAAACATGAAGTGATAACCTTTTCCAGAATAATAAACTCATTCAAACTTTGGCCCAAAAGCTAACAATAGTTTCAGTGTATTTTCTATGCTCTAGATGTAACCAATGCTATTGTCATGGATCAATAGAATTCCAAAAAACATTCATATAACAATGTCTTTTCTATTAATTTTATTGGATTTTCTGCTTAAATTATGGATTAATTTTAATTTAAAATTTGTGTTATTAATGATCACAGGTCGTCATTTTGAACGGTATTTATTGATTTGTTAGTGACCACAGATACAAGGTAATTTTTCTTATTGATTTCTTCAACATTTTATTCTACCTACAGTATATATGTATTCAGCTATAGAACTGGACGTCCGGTACGCAGACTTTTCCCTTCACTTTTAATTTTTAGGGTGTAATACTTTCAAGGTTTTGTATCGTTTTATAAGTATTCGGATAGATACCAATAGTTTTCGATTGATGTATTTATCTAAAAATAATAATAATCATCATTTGATCTTTCATAAATCGGAGTTCAGAAAGGGGATAGATGTATTTATCTAAAAAATTCCAGGTCCTCTTTAATAGCAATCTTAGGTTCTTCTTCTTCAGTATCTATGGGGATTGATGTATTATTATTATTATCAATAGAAAGGGGATTGATGTATTTATCTAAAAATAATAATAATCATCGTTTACAAAACCAGAGTTCAGATCAACACAAACTTATCTATTCAATTCCATTCATTACTGTTTCCAAATTATAGAGTCCGCCCACAGTATAAATGTCGGTACCCTGTATAACACCTAACGGGGATTAGTGATATCTGCAGCAATTTTGAATTCAAAGGAGATTAATTCCCCTCTCTCTAGCAGCAAAACCTTAATTCGAATTCAAAGGAGGCAGCAATTTCGAATAGATTGGAAGAGAGCAGCAAAATCTTAATTCTTGGAAGAGAGATTAAGCAAAACTAGTTTCTTATAAGCAGGTTCTTCTTCTTCTTCTTCAGTAGTAATTCTAATCTAAGATTAATTTTGATTGCTGCTGCTATTTTAATTTTTTATTTCTTTTGCCTTTTGTTCTAATCTCTGCAAATTGTTGTTTGATTGTCCAATCTCCAATATATCCAATCTAACTAGCGGCGACAGCAGCAGCAACAGCAGCAACAGTAGCACCAGCAGCAGCAGGTTCTTCTTCTTCTTCTTCAATGACACGATTGAATACAATTAGTAAACAATTAATCTGTGTCACAGTACTCCTTTGTTAGTATACAATTAGTCTGTTTATTGTTCAAAAAAATCTCTATATATTGGTATCCAATGTTAGTATACCTTACATAGAAAAACATGAAGTGATAACCTTTTCCAGAATAATCAACTCATTAGAACTTTGGCCCAAAAGCTAACAATAGTTTCAGCGAATAGGTTTATCACTTTCACTAATCTGCCGGCCATTATCTCTACTTCAAATAACATAAATGTCGGTACCCTGTATAACACTTTTTACATTAGTATTTATGTCTGGTGTACGTCCAAACATCGGACAAGTCCTATTGGCTTTCCAAAAGTAGAGTCTTTCCAACCAGATTTTTCCGCATTTCATAGCTTTTTGAATGTTATAGAGTATAAACCTAGCATAACAATAGTAGGTTATATTGAAAGAACACCGCCCAATGTTTACTGTAGGTGTTAGCCGGGACGACTAGCCAAACCGAGTAAAAGTCTTGGACTTGGACTTTAGTGTCAAGCCAAACCGAGTAAAAGTCAGCTGACAGTCCACAAGCCTAACCAAGTCAATGGAATTGCAGAGTTTCATACCATATGGTATATCAATGCCATAGGTCAATATTCAAGTTTATTTGTCATTACCTTTAAGTACTCAACCATTATGTTAATCTCTATTTTTGATTAAATTGTTTGATTTGCTACTAAAATTGTTTGAGTAATTTGTCTTAAATTGTGTTATTTTAATAAACGCTGACTTAAATTGTGTTATGTTAATGAACGTAGATTGCGTCCTCGAAGTGTATTTTGAATACCTTCAAATATTATGGTACTTCAAGTCCGAACTCGAGAGAATTTGGATGGATTGCAAAGAACTGGAGTAAGTCAGGATTGCTTAATTACGACTTTGCAACCTCAATTCCACTTTTATTTTTTGTTTCCCTCCTGTTTTAACATTTTTCACATTTTCAAATCTTATATTTTACAGGCAACAAACACTTCCAATAAAATTGCTCAAGACATTGATATTTCGTTGATAACAAATGTTCTAAATGATATGCCAGTAAGTAAACGGAAACAAGCTCAACAAAAAAGACGAGAGAGAGAAATGAATGAAAAGAATCAAATGGAACATATATGCAATGCAAATGAAGGGATATCCAAGCGTTCTGAAAGTCAGCGGAAACGAAGAGAAAGAGAAAAGGAAATATGTGCCCTAAACAAGTAAGCTCGATTCATGTTATATTTTTCAAATTTTTAATTTCAATTCATATGTCTCAAAAAAAACAACAACTATTTGTTATTGACGACAGTTCATCAGTTACAAAGAAGCAGCGACAAAGAAAATGTGATGAACTCAGTGAATCAACATCAAATAAGTAAGTTCAATTAATATACACACCATGAATCAACATTAAATAAGTTCAATAACTTACTAATTTTGATTTCTTTCCCCTTAACAGTTTAACAATCACAAGGAATAATAGTCAAACAAACGAGGATTGCTCAAATAAAAATAGCACACAAAGGCGATGCCCTATCAAGTAAGTACTACTACTGTTATTTTATAAATATTTTAAAAATAATTTAAGCAACTAAATTTATTACTTTAAAAATGCAGGGAACCAGCTGCAAAGAAACAAAGACAAATAAGGGATGACTGCGCAGAGAAAACTAATGAAGAAGTAACAACCTCTAATGAACCTGTGTTAAGCAAGTAAGTACATTCAAAGAATTTCGTCTATGGCAAAAAATAACAAATTCTAACATATATTTTTTGACCAGTGTTCCAAGGCAAAGCAAAAGAAGTTTTGCTCAAAGTGCTCGAAGAAAGAGTGAACGTTCTAAGCAATGTGAGTTTTCGTATACAATGGATGGAATAATGAATGAAAATTCACAACCATTACAAGCTAGAGAATATCAAAGAGGCAAAGGAAAACAACCTATTATTGAAAATGATGATGTGGTTGAACTTATAGTTGAAGATGATGAAGAGGATGAAGATGATGAGATTACATATTATTTGTATGGTTCTTCATCAACTGGAGATTCGACCCGTGAAAACCAAGTTATGAAACGATACCCTATCAAGTAAGTTAATCCTACATATTAATCGTAAAACACATATTCAGATTAATTATATATTCAAGAATACGTTAGTGTTAATTTTTATGCAACTACAGTTATTTTATAGTCTCACCATTGGGTTAAAACCTACTACAGTCGTAATCAATTTAATCAATAAGGTTTTTTTTCCTGAAATTAGATTTACTGACTCAACAATCAGATCGCTTCCTTGCCTTAATTTGGTGACCTCTCCCTCTTAAAGTAGTAAAGCACAAGTCTAAAATAAGACCAATTAAGCCAGAATTGACAAACACACTACTGCATAGTAGTTTAATAGCAAGTTCCCCTGATTTGTAAGTCCATGAGCCAATCTTTTCCCTGTACAAGCGGAAAGTTCCATCGAGTCTAATGTTGACAGAAACATTAATTGTGAAGTATGATGTTCTGAAATCAGCTAATAGCTGCTAGGTTCATTAGTCGAGTCCAATCTTTATTTCTTACACAAGTTTATTTCTAAAACATTAATGTTGTTGCTGCTGCTAGGTTCATTAATCGAGTCCAATCTTTAATCTTTAAACATTAATGCTGCTGCTAGGTTCATTAATCGAGTCCAATCTTTAATCTTTAAACATTAATGCTGCTGCTAGGTTCATTAATCAAATTGGTATGGTAGAAATGGTCTATACAATCTCATTTACATTTCATGATCTGTTTCCCAGGATCCTATTTTTATTTATTAAACTCTTTCCCATAGAGCAACAACAAACTAGACCTCCTCCCGGCCAAAGTTAGATTTACTGGCTCCATAATAAGATTGTTTCCTTCCATGAGCCAATCTTTTCCCTCAACAAGCAGAAAGTTCCACCGAGTCTAATGTTGCCAGAAACATTAATTGTCAAGTCTAATTTTTTTCTTAGATAAGTTTTTTTCTTAAACATTAATGCTGCTGCTGCTGCTGCTGTTGTTCATTAATCGAGTCTAATCTTTAATCTTTAAACATTAATGTTGCAGCTGCTGCTGCTGATAGGTTCATTAATCAAGTTTATTTAAATATTTCTTAAACATTAATCGAGTCCAATCTTTTATTAATAGATAATCTAATGCTGCTGCTGCTACAGCAGGAAAAAAGAACTAATGTTTATTTTCTTAGACAAGTTTATTTCTTAGATAAGCAGGTTCTTCTTCTTCTTGACCAGAAAAATTATTTCTTTGACAAGTTTATTTTCTTTTAATTTTTAAATTTGAGAATTATGTTTAAGAACTAATGTTTTTCTCCATTTGTTGATTTTTTCCAGAGAAAGGACAAATATGGAAGGAAATGATTGTACTACTGTTGTTCATCCTGTAAGTGATTCTCATTACGATACTATATTAGAAGATGAAATTCACATACCAATCGATCCAGTAGAAAATGTTCCAAAAGAAATACACTATCTTGGGAAAATGGATGTCATATATCCATCATGTTCTGCTTATCATTGGTTAGATGAATGATTGACTAAATCCACTAAAAAGGAGTCATTCTTCGGTATGTGTTGCCTGCAAGGAAAGATAAAGTTGCCACTACTTACACCATTGCCTTCTGCTATTAAATTGCTATACGAAGGGAGAAATTCACTGGCAAGGTCTTTCAGGAAAGATATTAGATCCTATAATGCTGCTAATGCCTTCTCCAGTTTGGGTGTTTCGATGGACAAACGTATTCTAAAAGGTCGAGGACCAACTTCTTTCACAATTCATCGTCAGTTGTCCCATCAAATTGGATCGTTGTTACCGAAATCAGACAAATCTCCAAGTTATTCACAGCTATATATTTATGATCTTCATATTGCATTGGAATGCCGACAGAAAAGGAACCTGCACTTAAATCCAGCTATTCTGAAAATAATTCAAGAAACTCTATTGGAATCAAATGAGTTGTGCAAAATATACAAAGGTGCGTATGATGTTCTGAAATCAGCTAATAGCAATGGCGGTGAAAGTATACCTATAAGGTTAGCTTATACGCCCACTACTGATCCTAGACGCTATAATCTCCCAACGTCTGAAGATATTGCTGTTATTATTCCTGGGGATGAGACTGAACCGACTTCGAAGCGAGACATAATACCGCACCTGAAGAATAACAATCTCGAAAGAATAAGCGAGTGCCACCCACTGTATTTGCCATCACACTATGTCTTACTATTTCTAACTGGAGATCTTGGTTGGTCTACAGATATGAAACATTGGGATGTCAAGAACGAACGGTATTTTACAGTTACAGGTAAAGAAAAAAAGAATAGATTGACTCAGCTTCATTATTTCTGCTATCGCTTATTTGAGAGAACGACTGAATATTCTATTTTATTTCGAGCTGGCCTTTTGTTCCAACAATTTATTGTAGATGTCTGGGCGTCCTATGAACAAAATCGATTATATTGGATTAGAACACACCAAGATGATCTGCGCTGCGATGTATATAGTGGATTGATAGATATTGTTAACAATGGTCACAATCCTAATGACATTGGGAAAAAATTCATTCTATCGTCCACTCATTTAGGCAGTCCATGGCATATGTATGAAATCTACCAGGATTCTATGGCGATTACCAGATTCTACAAACATCCAGATATATTCATGACGGTGACTTCTAATCCAAAATGGCCAGAAATTCAGATTGAGCTTAAGCCAGGTCAAGCTGCATTAGATCGTCCTGATTTAGTTGCACGTGTGTTCGAGCTTAAAAGAAAAGCAATTATGCAAGAAATAGAAAGTAAAAGATTATTTGGAAGAGTTGTTGCAAAGGTGTATACAATAGAATTTCAAAAACGCGGCCTTCCACATATGCATGCATTGCTTTTTCTTCATCCTGAAGAGAAAATCAGGACGACAGATCAAGTGGACAGAATTGTTAGTGCTGAGTTCCCTGATCCTATAAAACATCCCCCTTTGTTCGAAACTATCAAAAAATGCATGGTTCATGGTCCTGTGGTACTCGCAACATGGAATCAGTATGTATGGAGAACAAGGTTTGCAAGTCTAGATATCCAAGAGAAAATGTAAATGATAACAGAATAGATGTGGATGGCTACCCAATCTATAGGCGAAGAAAAACTGGTAAAAGTTATCATGTTAGAGGACACCTGGTTGATAACAAAGATGTAGTCCCATATAATCCTCATTTATCAGAAATGTTTGATTGCCACATTAATGTGGAAATTTGTGCATCAGTAAGGACAGTCAAATATATTCACAAGTACATTTACAAAGGCCATGATAGAACCACAATGGTGGTTGGGGCGGAAGATGATGAAATTCAACAGTATCTTGATGCTCGATATGTAGGTCCTACTGAAGCAGCGTGGAGATTATATGGATTTCCAATACATGAAGAACTACCATGTGTCACTAGACTTGCGCTTCATCGGAAAGGTATGCATGTGTGTGTCTTCAATCCTAATGACACGCCAGAACAAGTAAAAGAAAAGGCTGAAAATCAGAAATCATCTTTGACTGCATATTTCGATTGGTATGAAAAAAATCCTACTACTAAAGCTTATACTTACCAACAATTCCCTGAACATTTTAGATGGTGCAAAGATAACAAAAAATGGACACCAAGAGTTACTTCAGCCTTTTCTATTGGTCGGATGTATTTTGCCAATCCGAATTCTGGTGAAAGGTTTTACCTTAGGTTACTATTAACCGTTGTGAAAGGACCATCATCATTTGAATCCTTATATAGTGTGGATGGCATCGAACATAAGACATACAGAGAAGCATGCATTGCTCGTGGTCTTCTAGAAGATGACAATGAATGGGACAAATGCCTAGAAGAAGCTGTAATAATGAAAAGTGGTCATCAGGTACTCGCAATTTATGTTTACATTCTTTTTATATGTCTAAATATTAAAACTGTTTTATCTAAATATGGAAACTGTTTACTGTTGCATCTATAGCTATAAACACTGTTGCATCTATAGCTACAGTGTAGCATCTGGACATGTTTTCCAAGTGCACCGAGCTACTTTAAGATCTCGATACCCAGATAGACAACTCAATCCCATTGTTGTTGCTGTTAAAGTTACGCATCCTAGTATCAAGGAATCAATTAAGAGGGATTTTATTATTATCGAGTCCTTTGCCAACACACACCATAACAGTCCCCTAATAATTTACCCTTCCACCTGCTGCACTGTAGCCTTCAGTTTCATTGAATAATATACTTACTGATGTATTCCCTTGCTGTTTTACTTTGCAGAAAATAATTATTAAATTCCATATATTTTGTTTATTGAAAATCTGCCAGTAATTCATAGTTTTTATATGGTAAACAGGTACGGAGGTTATTCTGTTTGATCCTAACTGAATGTAATCCTTCTCGACCGGAAATTCTATGCGAGAAAAATGCTTTAAAAATATGTGACGACTTGCCGTACCAACTGAAAACAAAATTTGGCATTCAAGATCCCAGTGATAGTGATGTTTGTGACTATGGGTTGTTCTTAATGAACGACTACTTGCTGGAGAGTGGTAAGACATTATCAGATTTCCCAAACACACAAACATGGAATGAAGTAGTTACCAACTGCCTCATTACAGAGCATCAGAATTTCGTGTATCAGGGATTATATGAAAAGGCTCAAGAAAAAGTTGCAAGATTTAATACTGAACAACTAAATGCCTATACAGAGATTACAAATTCTGTTCGTAATGATAGTGGACAAGTATTTTTCCTAAGTGGTCCGGCTGGAACAGGAAAAACGTTCGTCTATAATACTGTAGCAGATACATTGAGAAGTGAAGGTCATATTGTGATAATGGTTGCTTCATCAGGAATTGCATCTTTATTATTGACAGGAGGAAGAACAACTCATTCTACATTCAAAATTCCATTTGAAGTTCTAGACGACTCTGTTTGTTCAGTAAGCAACCAATCCATGCAGAATTATTCAAGAGAGCGAAACTGATTATATGGGATGAAGTCCCAATGCAACATAGGTTCTGCGTGGAAGCTGTTGATCGTACACAAAGGGATATTCGTGAAATTAAAGAACCGTTTGGAGGAGTTACAGTTGTTCTGGGTGGTGACTTCAAACAGACTCTCCCTGTCATTACTAAAGGAACTAGACAAGAAATTGTTCGTGCATGTCTAACAAAATCACATTTGTGGAGTGGTGTTAGACTCTTAACTTTGGTTAACAATATGCGACTGAACAGTAATGATACTGAAAATGTCAAGTTCGCAGATTATTTGATTGAGATAATTTTTAAATTTCAACAATATTTGTTATTTTCATATCTAGGTAATTTTTAAATTTCAACAATAGTTCTTATGTTTATATCTACGTTTAAACCTTTGCTTATTATACCCTTAATATTATAATTTACAGATAGGAACAAATCCTAAAGAAGATGTGGAATTGCCTTCAGAGATCAAAAGGTGTAAGAGTACCATGGATCTTTTGTTTAAAGTTTACCCCAATCTGAATGTGGAAGAGGTAGCTACCAAGACCTACTTGCATGAACGATCTATTCTCTCTGCTCGCAATGATGATGTAGCTACTCTTAATGAATTAGCAATAAATCATTTTCCCGGTGAATTACATGAGTACCTAGCTGCTGATAAAACCATTGAAGATGATCAACCAATCGAGAATAGGGGAAACAGTATATCAAACGAGAATATGCAAGCATTGGATCCACCGAGTCTTCCACCATTCAAACTCCAACTTAAAGTTGGTTGTCCAATAATGTTGGTACGGAACCTTCAACCGAGAGATGGTTTATGTAATGGAAAGCGTCTAATGGTTGTCCAGTTTGCTACAAGAGTTATAGAAGCAAAGATACTTAATGGTAGCCATGCTGGAAATTATGTATTCATACCACGTATAACTCTTCAACCATCTGTTTCAGAAACGCCTTTCCAAATGGCACGACGACAATTCCCAGTTCGATTGGCATTTGCAATGACTATTAATAAGTCACAAGGACAATCAGTTAAGTATGTGGGTATAGACTTGCGAAACCATGTCTTCAGTCATGGCCAATTATATGTGGCATTATCAAGGTGTACTTCTTCCAATCGAATATCTGTTCTCCTAGGGAATGAAGATAATGACAAAACAACCAATGTTGTTTATCCTGAAGTTCTTCTCTAATTGATTACAGGTATAACCAGATTATTCATTCGTAAAGTACTATTTTCCTCAAGTTTATTACGTATTCTATCTCTCATTTCTATTTAAATCTTTCTCCAGTTTCTGGTTTGATGACTTTAGAATTTAGATTTTTGCAATGGCATTAAATGTTTGGTAACGGTGAGACCATTTTGCAAACGTTTTGAAAGATTTGGGACCAAATTGACCAATTTAAACTTTGGGGACTCAACTGAAAATTTGGACAAAATTAGGGGACCAAAATAGCTAATTTATCGTTTTCAGTTGGATTCTCATTGTATCATCATGATTATCCACTCTGGTATGATTAATTGTTGTAACACACTATTGGACTCCCAGACAAATATTGAATTTTAAATTCAAAAACTATACTTTGGAGGTGCCCCAATATTAGACAATCTGTAACGTGTTATGTGCTTGGGTTTGAATTTTATTTAGCACATACCCAAACCTCAGTTTAAACTCCTTCAATTATGTTGTTGACTGAATTATTTGCATTTTGCCTTTTATTTTTTCAAGTTGCAAATTATTCTAACTTTCCAGATTGTGGCAAAGATCATCAAACAGTAGACTACAGAAGAGACTCAACATCAAGAATGATTTCAGTCCAAAGCAAGAAAAGGTTAGGAAGACCAACCGGTGGGCCTTTGAATGAAGGATCGAGATAGAGTGTAATTTGAGTGGACGGGATCATCATTTTATTTCCATTGAAAACAGTTACTTTTGTCTAGAGTTTTCGGCTATTTGATAGATATTGGTTAGGGAAGAACTTTTAATACTCTGCCATTTGGTAAATATCTAATACTAATTTTATTTAGTTTATATTAATTGATATTGATGTGATATGATTCTGATATCAACTACCTAATGATAACTGCCTCTATTTTGTTCATACTTTTGTAATGTCTGTTAATGTTAGTGCAGTTAATAACTCAACTAGGGATGTTTATTATATGTTTGTTCCATATGTCCCTGAGGAAGTATTTGTTTTGGTTTTGAATATATATGTTTAGTTTTAGTCATTCCGAATTTGGATGTGAAACCGGCACTAGGTTGTTTGACATTAATTTTGTGACATTGGATGTCCATGGTTATCTCGCCTTGAGGTCATTGTTAGGAAAAACTCGTTGTACGTGCGTCGTCCGTAGTCCTTCTCTTCGCGTCAAGTTGGTAAAAAGTGAGTTTTTGGGTTTAGGACGTACGTACCTAGTTAGGGCGTACGTACGTCATGTTAGGCAGCAAACATGTTTTGGTCAGGACGTACGTACCTAGTTAGGGCGTTTGTACGTCCAAGCAGGCAGCGAACTTTTACAGTGTGGGGACGTACGAACGTTGTTTCGACGTACGTACGTCCAATGTGGATTTCAGCAATTCCGGCCCATTTTGTGTGTGTTCTAACCCTAAATATAAATAAGGTTTCTCTACCAAAGAACAAATTAGTTCTTTGGCCGTTCAATTGAAGTCTTATTCTTGGAGTTTGTTTAGGTTTTGTTTAGGTTTTGTTTAAGGTTGTGTTTTGGTGATTGAACTCATCTTCTTCTTCCCCATTCATCTTCTTCTTCCTTCTTCTCCATTCATCTTCTTCTTAATTATTGAATAGTGATTTAGCTTCGAGTCTTCTTGTGTGTTCATCAAGAAGTCGAGTGTCTTGTGCGTACATCAAGGTGCTCCGGTGAAGTCAAGGTGTTAGAGATAACCAGGAGTGTCAACTTGCAGTGATTGCAGGTAGTTGATAGGTTTGTAAATCTCTTTTCATCTAGTGGATTTATTTGTTGTCGTGAGGACAACCGTGGACGTTTCCCATATTGGGTTTTACCACGTTAAAAATTCTTGTGTGTTCTTTATTTGTTTACTGCTTTATTGTTTGCATTATTATTGTTATATTGCACATATATTGGGTTCTCAATTGGTATCAGTCGCAGGGCGCTTGTTAAGGAGCGTAAAGGCTCACGCGTAGATCTTTAGTGCAATTTTAATGGATTCTGATAAATTTGGAACACTAATTTGTCCTCCTAAATTTGATGGAACTAATTTTCCCTATTGGAAAGTTCGTATGGCTGCGTATTTGCAGGCTATGAGTGAGGATGTGTGGATTGCTGTGGAAGATGGTTGGTCACCACCGAGAGTTACTACAGGTAGTACAGATGAGGTTGTTACAAGTGTAAAGCCACGAAACACATGGAGTGTGGAAGACAAAGTTGCTTCTACTAACAACCAAAGAGGGCTTAATGCTATATTTGTGGCTTTGGATGCTAGTGAATTTTGGAGCGTTCATGGTTGTATAACATCCAAAGAGGCTTGGGATAGGTTGGTAAGAACTCATGAGGGCTACATTGCTGTCAAAGAGAGTAAGCTTGAACTTCTTATTACTCAATTTGAAACTATGAAAATGGATAATAATGAATCTTTTGATGAATTCTTTATTCGTTTGCAGGATATTATCAACACTAGTGCATCTTTAGGTTTACTGTACACCGATACTCAAATAGTACGTAAAGTTCTTCGGTCTTTGCTATCTAGATTCCGTTCTAGGAAAGATGTCAATCAATAAAGCAATGACTTAAAGACCATGTCCATAGAGACCTTAGCAGGAAAATTGAGAACTTATGAACTTGAGGTTCAACTTGAACAACCTCAAAATAAATCCTTTGCTTTTAAAGCTGGAACTTTTGAAGATGTACAAGATGAAAAAATTAATCATGATAAGTCTCTTGACACTAAGCAACATCTAAGTATCATTTATCGTTATCTTAAACATATTTTTAAGACTATGAAATATAATGGTTTGACTAACCATGGTTTTGACGAGTGTAAGCTTCCCAAGAAATTTGGTGCACAAGGGATACAACAACAAAAAATCAAGTTATCTACCAGTTGGGAGGAAGATGAAAGCGATGATGATGATGATGATGATGTAGCGGAAGACCATGCTACACATTGTGTTGCCTATGGAGCATCTTTGAATGAGAATGTGGATTGTCAGGTAACCGATATTGTCGATCATGAATTCGATGATTCTATTTTGGTAAGTCATGGTGAGTTAAGGGAATTACATATGTCATCTGTTAAACAATGTCAATCCTTGCGTAAGACTAATCAGATATTAAATGATATGGTTGAGTCTCTTGTAAAAGAGAAATATGTACTTGCAGGTGATATGAATGCCTTATCTGAGGAGTTTTCCCAAGAAAAGCTAGATTTCCAATCTAGAATTATTTCTTTGGAAATATCCAATCGTGAGATAGAAGATAAGTATCGTTCTTTGTTGTTTGAGCATGAAGCTGTGAAAAAGGATTTATTTGCTTCTACTAAGCGATTGCAAGGGTTTGAGAAAGCTTCAGTTGATCTAGACACCCTTATTAAAAGTGGAAAGTTTTCTTCAGATAAGACTGGTTTAGGATATGACTATGTTGGAGCTTCCTCCAGTTGTGTCCCTCCTACTACTTCTTTTGTGAGGCCATCAATGCCTCCTTTGTTACCAAATCCTCATATTCCTACTCCGCCTCCACCTATCAAGGCTTTTGAATCTAAGCCAAATGTGATGACCAAGAACAAGACAAGTCCTAAACATAGACATTTTAAGTGTTTTACTTGTGGTCGGTTAGGTCATACTTCAGCTTTCTGTTGGGATAAAAATTCCATGGTTTCATATTCTTCTTCTTATGGTAATAATTATTGGAACTCACATTGTTCTTTTCCTGTACAGGCTCATCATTCCTCTTGGCCTCCTTTTATGCGAAGAAGTGGCCCTAAAAAACCACAACACTTCAACAATAGAAAGAGGGTTGTGTAAAAGGTCATCAAACCACCGCACATATGGGATAGAAGCATCGATGCTGCCAAATGTAGTCTAGAGAATGAGAGGTTAAGGATTGGAAAGTCTACTATCAGGGATAATATTCAAAAATCCTCCATATCCGGGTCCAACTTGCAGAATATCTCTCAAGTATGGGTACGAAAGGATGACTTGAACGTTCTTTTTTGACTTCTTAAAGTCAGATTGAATATCATCTTCGTATTTTTATTTTTTTTGTTTGTTTTCTAGCCTTGTGTTATTTTAATTGCATATTTTTCTAACCATATAGGCTATTTGTTTGGTGTGTTTTGTCTTTTTGTTTATGCATGCTTTGTTTGTTTGGGTTGAATATCATAAAAAAAAAAAAAAAAAAATAGTTTACTTTGTTATGGGTGTTTGGGATACACATACTATGTATATGCATGTGGTTAGATTGGTCTATTACTTTCAATCATTCTTGTATGCTTAATATTCATGGATATAACTATTTTATTACACTTAGCATACGCTTGTGCTTTCATGTTTGGATTTTAGACCAACATTTATCTAGTTGTGTCTCATGCATATATCCTTGCTTGTTTACACTATGCACAACTAGGTGACACTTTGAGAGTTTGTTTGCATATCTTTTTCCATCCTTTGAGCATGATGAACTTCTAGGATAATCATTAGTTGGAAATATACGTATGCATGCCTTCTTATGTTATCTTGATTATTAGTATGAAGGCGGTGTGGTAGTGGTCAACAATTCACAAAATCCCCAGCCTTTTGATCTTCTTGAGAAAGAAATCATTTGGTATACATACCCGTTGCGGCCGTGAGGGTCATGCAATGACGGATGCACTCAAGAGATGTTAGTTCTTGTGTTGCACGTTACCATGATGTTGCACTACTTTGAAAAGGGGAAGTAATTTGAAAAGATGTAGGCTAGACCCTACCACATGTTGCAAAAGATGAAGGTAAAAATCCCTTTCACATGTTAATTTATGCACAGTAAAAAAAAAACAGGTTATAAGTGCATTTCCCCGTGTCTGTTTAGGCGTTTGTGAAGTGAAATCCTTCTGATGGTGAATACTAGTTGTTTTGAGTGTTCTTATGGTTTGTGAGTGAGGTGTGGAAATGACTCTTTTTGTGTTTTCTTTAGCTTTCCCACACACCAAGGATGTTTGTATGATGCATTTCTAGTAGATGTTTGGTTTCATATCTTAATCTTTGATTGGTGCCTACTTTGTTTAATGAAACCAAGTTTATTCATCTTTACTAAGTATCTTGTTTTAATTGAGCTTGCATATACTCTCTTCTACCCTTGTATGCATGGTTCTTTGTGTGTTTCAAATATCCTTATTTGGTTTGTTTGTTCTAGGGGCATCTTTCTCATATGCATTGCATTTAGGTGGAGCTTTTGTTTAGGGGGAGAATTCTTTGTATTGACATCGTGTTAACAAGTGTTTATTTTATTGCTTCCGTTGCATATCCTTTTTGTTGTTAATATGATTGTTCTTTTTTTTTCTTCTTTAATCTTATTTGTTATGGTTTGGTATTTTTCTTTTCTCTTTCTTTTGTTCCCTTGCTTCATTTGTGACAAAAAGGGGGAGATTTATGACTCTAATACTAACACCTTCTTCTTCTTTGTTAGTGTATTTTTGGGTCATGTTTCAGGTATGCTACACGTATGGGGGAATGAACGTGTTGATGTTTAGAGGTTGTACAGTTTTGGGTCATGTTTCAAGTATACTACATGTACGCGGGAGTGAACATGTATGGGTCAGTGAAAGTGATGATGATCACAAAGTGCATATACAGTTTTGGGTAAGCTCGAGTATTAAACCTTGGAGCTCATGAAGTATGGGGGAGTTGTTCGAGGAACTTCCGTTGGCTCTTTGATTGTTGTTGCTTTCGTTCGGTCTCTGATGGTTAAAGTGTCTTACTCAAGCTGGATATCAAGAATTGGTGACTCGGTATGTGTTCTACCTTGAGTGTTTTTGTAGGCATGTTTTATAAATGCCATGGTTTGGGTTTGCAAGCACGTTTTATAAGTGCTATTAGAGTCATAGGTTTTTGTCACAAAATCAATGTCAAAGGGGGAGATTGAAACCGGCACTCGGTTGTTTGACATTAATTTTGTGACATTGGTTGTCCATGGTTATCTCGCCTTGAGGTCATTGTTAGGAAAAACTCGTTGTACGCGCGTCGTCCCTAGTCCTTCTCTTCGCGTCAAGTTGGTAAAAAGTGAGTTTTTGGGTTTAGGACGTACGTACCTAGTTAGGGCGTACGTACGTCATGTTAGGCAGCAAACATGTTTTGGTCAGGACGTACGTACCTAGTTAAGGCGTTCGTACGTCCAAGCAGGCAGCGAACTTTTACAGTGTGGGGACGTACGAACGTTGTTTCGACGTACGTACGTCCAATGTGGATTTCAGCAATTCCGGCCCATTTTGTGTGTGTTCTAACCCTAAGTATAAATAAGGTTTCTCTACCAAAGAACAAATTAGTTCTTTGGCCGTCCAATTGAAGTCTTATTCTTGGAGTTTGTTTAGGTTTTGTTTAAGGTTGTGTTTTGGTGATTGAACTCATCTTCTTCTTCCCCATTCATCTTCTTCTTCCTTCTTCTCCATTCATCTTCTTCTTAATTATTGAATAGTGATTTAGCTTCGAGTCTTCTTGTGTGTTCATCAAGAAGTCGAGTGTCTTGTGCGTACATCAAGGTGCTCCGGTGAAGTCAAGGTGTTAGAGATAACCAGGAGTGTCAACTTGCAGTGATTGCAGGTAGTTGATAGGTTTGTAAATCTCTTTTCATCTAGTGGATTTATTTGTTGTCGTGAGGACAACCGTGGACGTTTCCCATATTGGGTTTTACCACGTTAAAAATTCTTGTGTGTTCTTTATTTGTTTACTGCTTTATTGTTTGCCTTATTATTGTTATATTGCACATATATTGGGTTCTCAGGATGTTGGTCTTTAGTTTTGTTCTCTGGTTTCGTTCTGGGATGCATATTGTATTCATCAATCAACCTCTTATTATAGAACCTGTTACTATATGATCATTGAGATGTAATTTCAAAAACCTGAAAATATACAAATTATGTTTTTTTATTTTAATCAAAAACAAATTTTATTGATAAAAATTTGAGAAATTATACAAAGTTAGAGGACAAACGAGCTACAAACTACACTGTAAGCCTCTATTATTATTATTATTATTATTATTAGTAAGCGAGGTTAACTTAACGGGGGCCCTCCCCCTAAATTGTTGGAAATACTAATTATGGCCCCTCAAAAGCTACATAGACGACCTTCAATGCTTAGAGCAAATAAAAAAACATACATACGACAAAAATGCAATGTTATGTAAACTGTCAATACAAACTACAAACACGTTGCTCCGAGTTTGCGACTTGATATAGAATATTTTAAGTATAATGATATATCCAAGATTTAATTAATTCTTAATGCTTTCTTTCTTATTCTTTTAAAACATCCTTGACAGTAGTAGAATTCCCAGTACAATTATTACCAAGAGTGCAGACTACGGGATTGCAACTTCAAGTTCAACCAACTCTAAATCATATATCAACTAATCAAAAAAAAAAAAATATGATCGTCAAATTTTAATCGATCAAACAAAATATTTTGATCTAAATTAAAATTTACTATGCAGTATAAAATTAATTGACAATTGTGGCAGCGCACTAGTCGAAGTTATAAGACACAAAGGGTACATAAGTTGGGGAGACAGTTTTGACGAAGAGACAATTTTGAGATATTTTGGACCGTCCGATTAGGAAACATTGACTGTAGGATGGACGTCAGAGATTAGGAAATTATTGTGTTATCACTTCACCTTCTTTCGTGTCTTCAATAAAATAGTCTGACAATGCATTCCCTGTTAGTTTCATTACCAATTCTTAATTCATATATACATCTCGTTGTTCAGAATTGTCAAAGCATGAATGTCCTTTCATATCTCTTCTTCTGATATTGATTTCCTCATTATTAACGTTTTAGTCATTTGTATCTGAATTGTTTGTGTTCTCCTCCGGAGCTGCGAAGCTACCCTGCCATAAATTGCATAGTTCCCCAACTCGAGCCATAGAATAAAGTTACTGCGCAGTGCATAGATAGTTGTTCTAGGATGTTGTTTGTATAGCTTACATATTTGTGAGCTAGATTAATTCAAATAACTATTTTTATTTAGCTAGATTAATTCTCAAAGTATAGATTCAGGATCTTGTAATTACCTGGCTGAGAAACTGGGTTATCTTCATTTTTAACAGATTGGACAAGTACCTCCACAACCTTTACTTCAACGACTGTTTCTTCACCATTACTTAATGGCTGATGATCTACCTAACCATTTCCATATGCCACTTCCACAGCTGGTGTTTATGTTGTGTTATCAGGCACATGGTCAGGAATTAGAGTGGGCTTTGATAACAAAATCTTGTTTTTTTTTTTATAAGAAAATATTGCTTTGTCAACAATTATTACTACAAATGATAGCAGAAAACTATTAAAAGATCACCTAATTGAAAGAAGATGAAGGCAACCTGGACTGAAATGATAGGCTCTGATGCTTTGAAATTTTCACTTTTCAGTGGTACCATCAACTAAAACAACAATAGCCTTTGAAGTGAAAGTCTTGGTGAAACAGAATTTCACTTGGACATAAAGAGAAATTAGAAACAGTCCAATTTTTGTAATAATAACATATTGAATTTTTCAAGCAGAATCTATATTAGATCTTAGTTTTTATACTTTTGGAGTGTGTACTTGGTTTGCTACTTTACTTATCCTTTAAATTTTACCTCTAACTGAAATTTAACCTTTAATTAATTTCTCCTGATTTTTGTGCTTTGGTGGTTTATATCACATGTCACTATGTGTGTTGGATAGTGGGAATTGAGAAACAATATGAAAATATTTTCTTTGCTACATCAGATACCAAAATAGATCATTGACTTCCTAAGATCATTTTGATTCTAAACATGTACAGTGTTATTACTACACCATAACAACATTATTCTCGTTACTTTCATTTTTTATTAAATTGGTTTATTTTTTACTAAAATTATGTGTTCAATTTAACATTAAATGTGTTGTTAATGATTGCAGATTGCCACTTTGAAGATTGATTTAAATTGATTTGAAAGCGATCACAAGTACAAGGTAATTTTTCAATTTCCCATCTATGATCTTTATGTTCACAAAATTTGTAAATTTTGATTATTTGGTATTGGTTATTGACTATTGAGCATACCAACACTATTGTTAATATCTAATTGTGACTTACAATTACTTTAATTTGTTTAATTTATCCATGTTGTAAATTTAAGAAGTAGACATTGGTGAAGGGGACCTTTGGTGTTAGAAACTTTCAAATAGTATATTCGAAGAAAAAATTAACCTAAAACCAAAATCCCAAAGACCAGTTGAAAATATGGAATCTATAATTATTTTCCGAACTCTCTAGAGGCAGATATGTAGTAGCATCTACTAAATAGTATCATCAATGGTAGTAAACTTACATGCAATTATTTGTTTCTTCTGCGGATGATTGTCCAAACCCTAGAGAAAAACTCTACAAAGAATTGGGTTCGATATTCAATTAAGATAGGCAGACGCTAAAATCCGTAAGTAGCATCATTACTGGTATTGAAGAACAACTTAAGGTGTTAAGGACCTCGGTACTAACAAAAATTCAAAACCTGTATGAAAAAATGGTTGATACTAGATAGGTTTTGCCATGTTGGAATGGTTTAATAAGACTTACTCCAGTTATGAGTTCTTTTCTTATGATTTTCCTACCCAATACATGTCTCTTAGAATTGTAGATTGTGACATAGATTCTGCTACTACCATATTTCAATGGCCCATAACATTTTTTAGATTCGTAGTTGTATACAAGTCATGTCTTAAACATTTTCCTCAATTACTTTACCATTTTTTCCAACACAATTAACAATTTCTTTATACAAGTTCTGCTTTATATTTTGGTCTAAAATCAAATGAAGTAAAACCCTTTCTGCTGTGTTTGCGAATATGGATTTGAATGTAACCTGTACCTTAAATCAACATTACCTAATCCATTAGTAGTTCCTTGAATTGGTGTTCTCCTTATTGGCCATCAATTTCAAACCACTGTTTTATGTCCAAACCCAAACCTATGGTTCTTTGGAAAAGACCATTACTATGCTCATAGTCATGATCTACGATTTTTTTTTTTTTTTTGGAATAACATTTTACAAACCCATGTCTCCTTACAACATCCTTATTTTTTAGTTCCATTGGAGTCGTACTTGTGAGCTCAGTATTAATAGTGATTATGTCTAGCCAGCATACCTGGCTAGATTATAGCCTTGCCAGTTGGCTCTTCTTCATTGGGATGTTCACGCCTTTCTTGGAAATGCACAAGAAAACTCCTATTTGAAAGCGGCACTCGGTTGTTTGACATTAATTTTGTGACATTGGATGTCCTTGGTTATCTCGCCTTGAGTTCATTGTTAGGAAAACCTCGTTGTACGCGCGTCGTCCCTAGTCCTTCTCTTCGCGTCAAGGTTGTCAAAAGTGAGTTTTTGGGTTTAGGACGTACGTACCTAGTTAGGGCGTACGTACGTCATGTTAGGCAGCAAACATGTTTTGCTCAGGACGTACGTACCTAGTTAGGGCGTTCGTACGTCCAAGCAGGCAGCGAACTTTTACAGTGTGGGGACGTACGAACGTCCAATGTGGATTTCAGCAATTCCGGCCCATTTTGTGTGTGTTCTAACCCTAAGTATAAATAAGGTTTCTCTACCAAAGAATAAGTTAGTTCTTTGGCCATCCAATTGAAGTCTTATTCTTGGAGTTTGTTTAGGTTTTCTTTTTAGGTTGTTTTTTGTGATTGAACTCATCTTCTTCTTCCCCATTCATCTTCTTCTTCCTTCTTCCCCATTCATCTTCTTCTTAATTATTGAATAGTGATTTAGCTTCGAGTCTTCTTGTGTGTTCATCAAGAAGTCGAGTATCCTTGTGTGTTCATCAAGGAACTCTGGTGTAAGCATGCTTCATAGATCGGCTTCGAGTCTTCTTGTGTGTTCATCAAGAAGTCGAGTGTCTTGTGCGTACATCAAGGTGCTCCGGTGAAGTCAAGGTGTTAGAGATAACCAGGAGTATCAACTTGCAGTGATTGCAGGTAGTTGATAGGTTTGTAAATCTCTTTTCATCTAGTGGATTTATTTGTTGTCGTGAGGACAACCGTGGACGTTTCCCATATTGGGTTTTACCACGTTAAAAAATTCTTGTGTGTTCTTTATTTGTTTACTGCTTTATTGTTTGCCTTATTATTGTTATATTGCACATATATTGGGTTCTCAATTGGTATCAGAGCAGGGCGCTTGTTAAGGAGCGTAAAGGCTCACGCGTAGATCCTTAGTGCAATTTTAATGGATTCTGATAAATTTGGAACACTAATTTGTCCTCCTAAATTTGATGGAACTAATTTTCCCTATTGGAAAGTTCGTATGGCTGCGTATTTGCAGGCTATGAGTGAGGATGTGTGGATCGCTGTGGAAGATGGTTGGTCACCACTGAGAGTTACTACAGGTAGTACAGACGAGGTTGTTACAAGTGTAAAGCCACGAAACACATGGAGTGTGGAAGACAAAGTTGCTTCTACTAACAACCAAAGAGGGCTTAATGCTATATTTATGGCTTTGGATGCTAGTGAATTTCGGAGAGTTCATGGTTGTTTAACATCCAAAGAGGCTTGGGATAGGTTGGTAAGAACTCATGAGGGCTACATTGCTGTCAAAGAGAGTAAGCTTGAACTTCTTATTACTCAATTTGAAACTATGAAAATGGATAATAATGAATCTTTTGATGAATTCTTTATTCGTTTGCAGGATATTATCAACACTAGTGCATCTTTAGGTTTAGTGTACACCGATACTCAAATAGTACGTAAAGTTCTTCGGTCTTTGCTATCTAGATTCCGTTCTAGGAAAAATGTCAATCAATAAAGCAATGACTTAAAGACCATGTCCATAGAGACCTTAGCAGGAAAATTGAGAACTTATGAACTTGAGGTTCAACTTGAACAACCTCAAAATAAATCCTTTGCTTTTAAAGCTGGAACTTTTGAAGATGTACAAGATGAAAAAATTAATCATGATAAGTCTCTTGACACTAAGCAACATCTAAGTATCATTTATCGTTATCTTAAACATATTTTTAAGACTATGAAATATAATGGTTTGACTAACCATGGTTTTGACGAGTGTAAACTTCCCAAGAAATTTGGTGCACAAGGGATAGAACAACAAAAAATCAAGTTATCTACCACTTGGGAGGAAGATGAAAGCGATGATGATGATGATGATGATGTAGCGGAAGACCATGCTACACATTGTGTTGCCTATGGAGCATCTTTGAATGAGAATGTGGATTGTCAGGTAACCGATATTGTCGATCATGAATTCGATGATTCTATTTTGGTAAGTCCTGGTGAGTTAAGGGAATTACATATGTCATTTGTTAAACAATGTCAATCCTTGCGTAAGACTAATCAGATTTTAAATGATATGGTTGAGTCTCTTGTAAAAGAGAAATCTGTACTTGCAGGTGATATGGATGCCTTATCTGAGGAATTTTCCTAAGAAAAGCTAGATTTCCAATCTAGAATTATTTCTTTGGAAATATCCAATCGTGAGATAGAAGATAAGTATCGTTCCTTGTTGCTTGAGCATGAAGCTGTGAAAAAGGATTTATTTGCTTCTACTAAGCGATTGCAAGGGTTTGAGAAAGCTTCAGTTGATCTAGACACCCTTATTAAAAGTGGAAAGTTTTCTTCAGATAAGACTGGTTTAGGATATGACTATGTTGGAGCTTCCTCCAGTTGTGTCCCTCCTACTACTTCTTTTGTGCGGCCGTCATTGCCTCCTGTGTTATCAAATCCTCATATTCCTACTCCGCCTCCACCTATCAAGGCTTTTGAATCTAAGCCAAATGTGATGACCAAGAACAAGACAAGTCCTAAACATAGACATTTTCAGTGTTTTACTTGTGGTCAGTTAGGCCATACTTCAGCTTTCTGTTGGGATAAAAATTCCATGGTTCCATATTTTTCTTCTTATGGTAATAATTATTGGAACTCACATTGTTCTTTTCCTGTACAGGCTCATCATTCCTCTTGGCCTCCTTTTATGCGAAGAAGTGGCCCTAAAAAACCACAACACTTCAACAATAGAAAGAGGGTTGTGCAAAAGGTCATCAAACCACCCCACATATGGGATAGAAGGATCGATGCTGCCAAATGTAGTCTAGAGAATGAGAGGTTAAGGATTGGAAAGTCTACTATCAAGGATAATATTCAAAAATCCTCCATATCCGGGTCCAACTTGCAGAATATCTCTCAAGTATGGGTACGAAAGGATGACTTGAACGTTCTTTTTTGACTTCTTAAAGTCAGATTGAATATCATCTTCGTATTTTTATTTTTTTTTGTTTGTTTTCTAGCCTTGTGTTATTTTAATTGCATATTTTTCTAACCATATAGGCTATTTGTTTGGTGTGTTTTGTCTTTTTGTTTATGCATGCTTTGTTTGTTTGGGTTGAATATCATAAAAAAAAAAAAAAAAAAATAGTTTACTTTGTTATGGGTGTTTGGGATACACATACTTTGTATATGCATGTGGTTAGATTGGTCTATTACTTTCTATCATTCTTGTATGCTTAATATTCATGGATATAACTATTTTATTACACTTAGCATACGCTTGTGCTTTCATGTTTAGATTTTAGACCAACATTTATCTAGTTGTGTCTCATGCATATATCCTTGCTTGTTTACACTATGCACAACTAGGTGACACTTTTAGAGTTTTTTTGCATATCTTTTTCCATCCTTTGAACATGATGAACTTCTAGGATAATCATTAGTTGGAAATATACGTATGCATGCCTTCTTATGTTATCTTGATTATTAGTATGAAGGCGGTGTGGTAGTGGTCAACAATTCACAAAATCCCCAGCCTTTTTGATCTTCTTGAGAAAGAAATCATTTGGTATACATACCCGTTGGGGCCGTGGGGGTCATGCAATGACGGATGCACTCAAGAGATGTTAGTTCTTGTGTTGCACGTTGCCATGATGTTGAAAAGGGGAAGTAATTTGAAAAGATGTAGGCTACACCCTACCACATGTTGCAAAAGATGAAGGTAAAAATCCCTTTCACATGTTAATTTATGCACAGTAAAAAAAAAACAAAACAGGTTATAAGTGCATTTCCCCGTGTCTGTTTAGGCGTTTGTGAAGTGAAATCCTTCTAATGGTGAATACTAGTTGTTTTGAGTGTTCTTATGGTTTGTGAGTGAGGTGTGGAAATGACTCTCTTTGTGTTTTCTTTAGCTTTCCCACACACCAAGGATGTTTGTATGATGCATTTCTAGTAGATGTTTGGTTTCATATCTTAATCTTTAATTGGTGCGTACTTTGTTTAATGAAACCAAGTTTATTCATCTTTACTAAGTATCTTGTTTTAATTGAGCTTGCATATACTCTCTTCTACCCTTGTATGCATGGTTCTTTGTGTGTTTCAAATATCCTTATTTAGTTTGTTTGTTCTAGGGTCATCTTTCTCATATGCATTGCATTTAGGTGGAGCTTTTGTTTAGGGGGAGAATTCTTTGTATTGACATCGTGTTAACAAGTGTTTATTTTATGGCTTCCGTTGCATATCCTTTTTGTTGTTAACATGATTGTTCTCTTTCTTTTCTTCTTTAATCTTATTTGTTATGGTTTGGTATTTTTTCTTTTCTCTTTCTTTTATTCCCTTGCCTCATTTATGACAAAAAGGGGGAGATTTATGACTCTATTACTAACACCTTCTTCTTCTTTGTTAGTGTATTTTTGGGTCATGTTTCAGGTATGCTACACGTATGGGGGAATGAACGTGTTGATGTTTAGAGGTTGTACAGTTTTGGGTCATGTTTCAAGTATACTACATGTACGGGGGAGTGAACATGTATGGGTGAGTGAAAGTGATGATGATCACAAAGTGCATATACAGTTTTGGGTAAGCTCGAGTATTAAACCTTGGAGCTCATGAAGTATGGGGGAGTTGTTCGAGGAACTTCTGTTGGCTCTTTGATTGTTGTTGCTTTCGTTCGGTCTCTGATGGTTAAAGTGTCTTACTTGAAACCGGCACGAAGTGGTTTGACATCAATTTTGTGACAAAGTGTCTTTGGTTATCTCGCCTTGAATCCATTGTTAGGAAAACCAAGATGTACGCATGGTCGTCTCGTGTCCTTGTGTCTCTTAGGTCTGTCTAGGGAAAGTTATTGGGTTCTGGACGTACGTACCGAGTTAGGACGTACGTACGTTCACTGAAGCAGCGAACTTATTTTGGTCAGGACGTACGTACTCAGTTAGGACGTTCGTACGTCCAGGTAGTCAGCAGACATGTTTTCGTATGGAGACGTACGTACCTGCTTAGAGCGTTCGTACGTCATGTTAGGCAGCAGGCTTATTTTTATGTGGCGACGTTCGAACGTCATATCGACGTACGAACGTCCAAAGTCGGTTTGCACAGTTTCGGCCCATTTTTCTAGGTTTTCAACCCTAAGTATAAATAGGGCTTCTCTTCTACAGAACAAGGCAGTTCTTTGGCCGTCCATCCTTCTTCTTGTTCATGTGTTTTGGTTAGGTTGGTGATAGTAAAATTGTTTGTGGCTATTGAACTCAATTCCCTTTCTTCCCCCTTTTCCCAATTCATATCTTTGTGATCTTCAAGAGTTATTGTGAATTCGGCTTCGAGTCTTCTTGTGTGTTCATCAAGAAGTCGAGTGTCTTGTGCGTACATCAAGGTGCTCTGGTGAAGTCAAGGTGTTAGAGATAACCAGGAGTATCAACTCGCAGTGAGTGCAGGTAGTTGATAGGTTTGTACATCTCTATTCATCTAGTGGATTATTTTGTTGTCGCGAGGACAACCGTGGACGTTTCCCAGTTTGGGTTTTACCACGTTAAAAATTTCTGTGTGTTATTTACTTTCTGCGTATTGTTTGTTTGCTTGTTTGAATTCACATTTGTTATACTAGCACTATTTGTAGTTTCTCAATTGGTATCAGTCGCTGGGGGCTGGTTAAGGAGCGTAAAGGCTCACGCCAACGATCAATAGTGCTATGGATTACTCTGGTAAGACACATGTCTCGGTTGTTGCTCGAATGTCTGATGAGCAGTCAACTGACAGTAAAGAATGCTCTAGTAATTGTGACAGGGATTTGATTCTGGTGGATAATAATGATTGGGCTACTCTATACCGGTTATCCAGAAAGGAATGCTTAAGGTTGGAAGCACAAAATTGTATTCTTCAGGACAGACTTGACTTATTGTCTTCTAGTTCCTCGTCTATGTCAATTCTGGATAGGGAACCTGTATCATGGCAGGTTGATAAAGTGGCTTTACTGGGTAATCTTGCTGCTCTTGAGCATGACAAGGTCGAATGGGAAGCGCGGTATAAGATTGTGTCCTCAGAACTAGACAAGGTCAAAAAGGAGTTGATTCGCCTTCAGTTGCTTGAAAAGTGCAATGGGTTGTCATCTTCTGAATTACCTCCACTGTTGCCCTATCTTCCTACCAAAAAGTCCGACATTCATCACTCTGCGGACACGGTTGGCATCCGGCGCAAGTGGAAACTGTTCAGGCGTGTTCCGCCTCAGGGAAGGAAACGTCAAATGCCGTGCTCACTATGCGGACAGTTTGGACATTGGGCTTCGCAGTGTGGTGTGGTTGCTCATGTTCCGCAATCATGGAAGTGGTTCTCACAGCCGTCGTATGATTATCCATCTTATCCATATGCCTCTTACTCTTTTCGTTGTAATTTTGCAGGAAATGTTTCGAATGTGGCGATCACTGCTCTTCATGTCTCAAGTTCGGATACTGAGTGGTTACTTGATAGTGGTGCTTCAAAACATATGTCAGGTAATGCCAAACTTTTCTCCTCTGTTACTGCTATAGATGGTGGAAGTGTTACTTTTGGGAATGGTAAGAGCTCTCCTGTGATTGGTAAGGGATTTGTCACTGGTATTGGTTTATCTCCGAATGATGTTTGTTTGTTAGTTGATGGTTTGCGTGTGAATTTGATCAGTATTAGCCAACTGTGTGATACTGACCATACTGTTAATTTTTCCAAAAATATATGTTCCGTGCTTGATAGTTCGGGTAAGTGTATCATGACAGGTAAACGAACATTGGATAATTGCTATGCCATTCAGCCGGTTGCATCTAGCATGAACTGCTTACCTAGCAAACTAAATGAAGGTCTATTGTGGCATCGACGACTAGGTCATGTCAACTTTGAACACCTGGACAATCTCACTCGGAATGAATATATTAAGGGAGTTCCTAGACTTGGAAGAAATCGAGACACTGTGTGTGGTGGGTGTCAACTAGGTAAACAGATACGTAGTCCACATTCCAAGAAAAAATCCATAACCACATCCTCTCCTTTAGAACTCATACACATGGATCTGATGGGTCCTACTCGTACTCCTAGTCTAGGAGGCAAACGATACATCTTGGTTATGGTTGATGATTACACTCGCTTTACCTGGGTATCATTCTTACGTGAAAAATCTGATGCGTTTCTTGAGTTTCAGGGAATATGCCTTCGTATTCAGAACGAGAAAGACACTCAAATTAAATATATCAGAAGCGATAGAGGTGGTGAGTTCACAGCCACAGGTGTGATTGAGTATTGTATTGCAAATGGTACATGGCAAGAATTTTCAGCTCCATACACTCCGCAACAAAATGGAGTTGCTGAAAGGAAAAATCGCGTTATTCAGGAAATGGCTCGTGCTATGTTGCATGCCAAGGATGTTCCAACCAAGTTTTGGGCGGAAGCGGTTCATACTGCTTGTTACATAATGAACCGTGTATACCTAAGATCTGGTACCACACAAACTGCTTATGAGCTATGGTATGGTAAGAAGCCGAATCTCAAATATATGCGAGTTTTTGGTAGCTTGTGCTATGTGTGCAAGGACAGACAAAGTCTGTCCAAGTTTGATAGTCGAGGTGAAGTAGCTCTTTTACTTGGTTATTCTTCTAACAGTAGAGCATTTCGAGTGTTTAACTACACCACTCGCAAGGTCATGGAATCCTTTAATGTTGTTGTTGATGACACTATTACATCTGACTCTTCTGTTTCCACTGGTACACAGGATGTCACAGTTCTCTCACCCGTGTCAGACCCAGCTGACATCTCTTCCATATCGTTATCATCACCTGATAATGGCAATAGTGGTACTAAACCTTCTGATGCTGCAGAGGACGTGCCTAGTGGGACCGGTAATGTACTCACACCGGATGATGCAGTTCAATCACCAGATGTGATTGATGTGTCTTCAGATCTCTCCACTGTTCCTGCTGACCCTGAAAGTGTGTTCAATCTAGCCTCACCTCGTGTCAAACAATATCACTCCTTAGGGGATATCATTGGGGATATTAATGATCAGCGTCTGACTCGTCGGAGGGCCAAGGAGACAAATTGTGTTCATTATGTTTGTTATCTCTCTTCTCTTGAACCTAAAAATATTACTGATGCTCTTATTGATGATGATTGGCTAGTTGCTATGCAGGAAGAACTCGGTCAGTTTAAGCGTAGTGATGTCTGGACGTTGGTTCCTAGACCTACTCACACTAATGTGGTTGGCACCAAGTGGATCTTTAAAAACAAGTTGGATGAGTTCGGACAGATTGTGCGCAACAAGGCAAGGCTCGTGGCTCAGGGCTACAGTCAAATTGAAGGTATTGACTATGGAGAGACATTTGCTCCTGTGGCTAGGTTGGAATCTGTCAGGCTTCTTCTTGCTATGGCATGCCATTTGAATTTCAAGTTGTACCAAATGGATGTCAAAAGTGCATTTCTCAATGGTATTCTTAATGAGGAGGTCTATGTTGAACAACCTAAAGGGTTTGTGGATCACACTTTTCCGAATCATGTCTTCAAATTGCAAAAAGCACTGTATGGGTTAAAGCAGGCTCCTCGGGCTTGGTATGAACGTCTGACCTCCTTCTTACTGGGAAAAGGATTTGTTCGTGGCAGTGTTGATCGGACTCTGTTCATATTGCGAAAGAATACTGATGTTCTTCTCGCCCAAGTCTATGTGGATGATATAGTGTTTGGGTCAACGTGCCCAAGTCTTTCTGAATCTTTCTCTCAATTAATGAGCTCTGAATTTGAAATGAGTTTAATGGGAGAACTAAATTTCTTTCTTGGCTTGCAGGTCAAACAGTTTGATCATGGAGCTTTCATTTCTCAAACAAAGTATGCTAAAGAATTGGTTAAAAAATTCGGTCTCAGCACTTCCAGTGGTCAAGATACTCCCATGGGTGAGAGGGTACGTCTTGGTAAGGATATTATGGGTAAGTCTGTTGATATTCGTGAATATCGGAGTATGATTGGTAGTCTCTTGTATCTCACTGCTAGTCGTCCAGATATTTCTTATAGTGTTGGGGTATGTGCAAGATTTCAGGCTAACCCTAAAGAATCTCATCTCATTGCGGTTAAGCGTATCATTCGGTATGTTGCTAGCACTCTTGACTATGGGTTATGGTTCACCAGAGATACGAATAGTGTTGTGGCAGGTTACTGTGATGCTGATTGGGGTGGTAATCTTGATGATCGTCATAGTACCAGTGGTGGCTGTTTCTATGTTGGGAATAATCTTGTTTCCTGGCATAGCAAGAAACAATCATCTGTATCCATCTCTTCATGTGAGGCTGAGTATATAGCTGCAGCTAGTGCCTGTACTCAACTTCTGTGGATGCGTCAGATGCTTCGAGATTATGGCATTCAACAGCAGGCGATGGACCTATTCTGTGATAACACCAGTACCATTAGCATTTCCAAGAATCCTGTTCAACACTCACGCACAAAGCATATTGACATTCGTCACCATTTCCTTCGTGAGGCGGTCGAAAAGGGTGATATAGTAATGGAGTTCATTCCTACTGAACATCAGCTAGCAGATATTCTTACAAAACCTCTTGATGCAAGCCGATTCCACTCCTTGCGTAAGTCTATTGGGGTTGTAACTCTTCCCTAATTGTTTTGTTACTTTCTGGTTCTTTCTGGTATTGTCCTTGTGGTTAGGATGTTTAGATTCGGTGTTTTTGGTGTTTATTATTATTGTGGTTGTTGTTGAGGACATACTACACTCTCTATTGTATGGATTTCATTTTACAGATGTTTCTAGTTTGGCGTCCTCAACTGTTTTTGTGTCATGCATAGTTGTAGGGTTACATCATACTCTCTTCGTCTTGGTAGTTTCTTGCATGATGCATTTCAATGTGGTTGGCTTGACATTTTCAATACATGTTTAACTCCAGTCTTTCATGGTTGATTTGTCATGATCGTTGTTTGTTATTTTCTTTATTATCTCACCTCTTGTAAGTGGCCAATGACTCACAAAATCCCCAGCCATTTGAATGTCTTGAGAGCATACTCATTTGGCTAAGAACCCGTTGGGGCTGTGAGGGTCATGCTCTGACGGTTGCACTCAAGAGATGTTAGTTCTTGTGTTGCACGTTATCATGGTATTGCACTTCTTGAGTGTGTTTTTGCCGAAAAGATGTAGGCTACACCCTACCCTCGTGTTCTGGTAAAAGATGGAGATATTTCATACTCCCACACGGGAATGGCATCTGTTTCAATGGTTTACAAAATAAATAAAAAAAAAAAAAAAAAAAATGAATGAATAGTGGTTTTCGCATTTGTCTAGTTGAAGGATAAGAAGAAAAACAATAGTGTGTGTTTTTGGGCTAGTTGCAAGTGACCTTCAATATCCTCCATGATCATGTCTTTAGTTTGTTTCTCGGAGGTTGGTATTGGTCTATCAGGTTTTTCTACATACTTGCATCATTCTAGTAACTATCTTGTCATGGTGTATGATGTCGTTCTTCGATTTTGCATTCTCTTGTGGTTGAGGATTGTTTAAACTATATTCGGTTGTATTTGGAATTCGTATGATACGTAGAAGTGTTTTCTTGTGATGTCTCTCAATATCTGTTTTTTTTTAGTTATGTGGTTTATTTTCATAAATAAAAAAAAAAAAAAAAAAAAAAAAGGGGTTCGTACGTACGCTTTCAAGACGTTCGTACGTGGAGGGGGACAGATCTTTTTGCAACGTACGAACGTTCATCGGACGTACGAACGTGTTGTGTGTCAGATTTTTTTTTGGTCCCGACGTTCGATCGTACTTAGGACGTACGAACGTCCCTGATACAGTCCGGCCAATTTGTGTTTAAATTCAAATTTTGTTTGAACCAAAGGGTTACTGTTACATCAATCGTGCTCACTTCTTGTTTCTTGCACGAACATAGGAAGTCTTCATCTTCCCTCAATGTTTTTCTTCTTTTCTTTTTCTTTGGTCTTTCCCTTCTTCTTCTTCTTCTTTGGTGGTTGTTTATTGCTTCTTTCAAGCAGCTTGTTTCTATTTCTTTGGTATTGAGGATGTTCTTGGATATTGCTATTTTCATATTAGTTCAGGTTGGTTTCCTTGTTTTGCAGTAAATTTTTCTGAGGTGATGGACCTTTCTTTTTGGGTCCATAATATGTTTACTCCTATTTTTTCTTATAAATAGGGAGTCTTCTCCTCTCTTTCTCCTACTTGTAGCATCTTATCTCTTTCTAGTTATATCTTTGTCTTCAGAATTTCCTATGACAGAATTTGCACTTCATGGAGTTTTTGTTCCGGCTGTTGGGTATGTGTCGTTTATGGTCATGGAGTACAAAAACAATGCTAAGGTTTGTCGTTTATGTCGCGTTCCTCATGGGTTTGACTATGATCATCGACCTTTACTTCCTTCATGCATGGTTCATATCAATCATTGGGAGAGGCTACCGGGACATCTTCAGAATCACATCTTGGAATTGGTTGGATACCCGAGGGTTCCAGGACTTGCTGCTCCTCTTACCGACTGTGGCTTGGATAGCAGAATTGGGGAGTTATTTTGTACGAGTGCTGATGGTCCTGTGCACACTCGGTGGAATAGCTATTCGGCTCGTGCGAAAGCTTTATGTCCTATCTTAAGCTTTATGTTCATATGATTGCTCGGTGGAATCGACCTTCGGCTCGTGCGGAGGCTTACTTCTCTAAGCTTCCTCTAGGTCATTGGGAAAGGGTTTTTCGAATTCGTTAATTCGAGCTTTCTACTCTTGTCGTTTTTGGTTTCTCTGGTTATGGATTTCTCTGTTTGGTTATTAATTGACTTTCTGAACTTTTAACAAGTTGGATTCGTTTTATATTTTATATGTTTTCTATTCTTTGTTTGGTTTTGATTTCTTTTGCTTGGTTATTTGCTTGTCGTTGTTCACTTATTGTGACAAAAAGGGGGAGATTTATGACTCTAATTACTAACAATCGTCTTCTTCTTGTTAGGTTATTTTTGGGTCATGTTTCAGGTATGCTACACGTATGGGGGAGTTGCTCATGAAGCATTTCAATGAGTTGCTCATGAAGTTTGGAGCTCATAAAGTATGGGGGAGTTGCTCGAAGGAACTTTTGTTGAATCTTTGATTGCTTCCGTTCGATCTCTGATGGTTAAAGCATCTTCCTAAAGCTGGATAACAAGAATTGGTGATTTGTTAGGTGTTTATATTTTGAGAGTTTTTGTAGGCATGTTTTATAAATGCCATGGTTTGGGATTGTAAGCACGTTTTATAAGTGCTATTAGAGTCATAGGTTTTTGTCACAAAATCAATGTCAAAGGGGGAGATTGAAACCGGCACGAAGTGGTTTGACATCAATTTTGTGACAAAGTGTCTTTGGTTATCTCGCCTTGAATCCATTGTTAGGAAAACCAAGATGTACGCATGGTCGTCTCGTGTCCTTGTGTCTCTTAGGTCTGTCTAGGGAAAGTTATTGGGTTCTGGACGTACGTACCGAGTTAGGACGTACGTACGTTCACTGAAGCAGCGAACTTATTTTGGTCAGGACGTACGTACTCAGTTAGGACGTTCGTACGTCCAGGTACTCAGCAGACATGTTTTCGTATGGAGACGTACGTACCTGCTTAGAGCGTTCGTACGTCATGTTAGGCAGCAGGCTTATTTTTATGTGGCGACGTTCGAACGTCATATCGACGTACGAACGTCCAAAGTCGGTTTGCACAGTTTCGGCCCATTTTTCTAGGTTTTCAACCCTAAGTATAAATAGGGCTTCTCTTCTACAGAACAAGGCAGTTCTTTGGCCGTCCATCCTTCTTCTTGTTCATGTGTTTTGGTTAGGTTGGTGATAGTAAAATTGTTTGTGGCTATTGAACTCAATTCCCTTTCTTCCCCCTTTTCCCAATTCATATCTTTGTGATCTTCAAGAGTTATTGTGAATTCGGCTTCGAGTCTTCTTGTGTGTTCATCAAGAAGTCGAGTGTCTTGTGCGTACATCAAGGTGCTCTGGTGAAGTCAAGGTGTTAGAGATAACCAGGAGTATCAACTCGCAGTGAGTGCAGGTAGTTGATAGGTTTGTACATCTCTATTCATCTAGTGGATTATTTTGTTGTTGCGAGGACAACCGTGGACGTTTCCCAGTTTGGGTTTTACCACGTTAAAAATTTCTGTGTGTTATTTACTTTCTGCGTATTGTTTGTTTGCTTGTTTGAATTCACATTTGTTATACTAGCACTATTTGTAGTTTCTCATTACTCAAGCTGGATATCAAGAATTGGTGACTCGGTATGTGTTCTACCTTGAGTGTTTTTGTAGGCATGTTTTATAAATGTCATGGTTTGGGTTTGCAAGCACGTTTTATAAGTGCTATTAGAGTCATAGGTTTTTGTCAAAAATCAATGTCAAAGGGGGAGATTGAAACCGGCACTCGGTTGTTTGACATTAATTTTGTGACATTGGATGTCCTTGGTTATCTCGCCTTGAGTTCATTGTTAGGAAAAACTCGTTGTACGCGCGTCGTCCCTAGTCCTTCTCTTCGCGTCAAGGTTGTCAAAAGTGAGTTTTTGGGTTTAGGACGTACGTATCTAGTTAGGGCGTACGTACGTCATGTTAGGCAGCAAACATGTTTTGGTCAGGACATACGTACCTAGTTAGGGCGTTCGTACGTCCAAGCAGGCAGCGAACTTTTACAGTGTGGGGACGTACGAACGTTGTTTCGACGTACGTACGTCCAATGTGGATTTCAGCAATTCCGGCCCATTTTGTGTGTGTTCTAACCCTAAGTATAAATAAGGTTTCTCTACCAAAGAATAAGTTAGTTCTTTGGCCGTCCAATTGAATTCTTATTCTTGGAGATTGTTTAGGTTTTGTTTTTAGGTTGTTTTTGGTGATTGAACTCATCTTCTTCTTCCCCATTCATCTTCTTCTTCCTTCTTCCCCATTCATCTTCTTCTTAATTATTGAATAGTGATTTAGCTTCGAGTCTTCTTGTGTGTTCATCAAGAAGTCGAGTAGCCTTGTGTGTTCATCAAGGAACTCTGGTGTAAGCTTGCTTCATAGATCGGCTTCGAGTCTTCTTGTGTGTTCATCTAGTGGATTTATTTGTTGTCGTGAGGACAACCGTAGACGTTTCCCATATTGGGTTTTACCACGTTAAAAAATTCTTGTGTGTTCTTTATTTGTTTACTGCTTTATTGTTTGCCTTATTATTGTTATATTTCACATATATTGGGTTCTCACTATTCAGGTCAAGTGCACTCTAGATGACTATGTGTATATCACCAGGTTCAGGCAGGTCTGCCACCTTATTTTTTTGCCCTGTAGACTCAATGTGTACTTTAAATGTGAAAGTAGAACATTATTGACCTTAGTTTAACGGACATGGTTACAATGGAAATGTGTTAAAGGGCATGGTTACAATGGAAATGCAACTGTCACTGTACTCTATCTTGAATTGTAAATAGTCCACAAGCAGGGCATGCGATTGAAGTATGACCAGTTAACCTAATTTGTTTTTAGTATTAAATCTCAGTAATTTTTCCATTTGACATTAGTTTGCTTCTGTACCATCTTCATATGAAAAACTGCATACTATACCTACCATAATATTGTTGTTACCAATTTGTGAATAATTGTTCATTATGTTTTGTTTATGTAGTACCTGGAACACAGTCATGACAAAGAAAAAAACATACATGTCAAAAGTGTGAAAACTTCTTCAACCTACAGTGAAGAGATAAGTAAGGCAAAACAAGGACAACGTTTGAGAAGAGAAATGGAACGAGCACAATCAATGCCAAATTCAATAATTGAACCTATGTAAGCTTTTTCAATTCAATGCATAAGGATTGCACATAGATAATATAATTTTTTAATTTTATTTAATTTCATGAACAATAATTTTTATTATTTATAACATAAAATAATGATGCTTATAATGTTACCTATATGGCAGTGATTCAACTTCTCAAACAAAGTTATTGGAATCGATATTTTCAAATGGAACTAAAGAGATAAGTAAGGCAAAGCTAGGGCAACGCATAAGAAGAGAAAAGGAATGAGCACAATCAATGTTAAATTCAGTAATTGAGCCAATGTAAGTTTTACTTATTCATTTAAATTTATTTCAAAAACGTCGTGAGAGAGTTTGATTCATATCCAGTGTGAGCATTAGAGCATTAAATATCATCTTATTTAATTTTAAGAGGTCAGATTCTTTTATTTTTTTCGAACATTTTGTAATTAGTTTTTGAAAACTTAATCTCTGCAATTAGTCTTTATCAAAGCATTAGTATTGTAAGAGTCGTAATGATAAATACATTGTAAAAACCAAATGGGGTTCACCAAATGGTCGCATTTTCCACCCATTTTAATAAAAGAGACCTTCAGCAAATTGGAGAACAGTGGTACGTCTGTCATAAATCATCCAGGAAACCTGTCGCCTTATAGCCATCTATAGACAAGCCTTTGAGATATTAAAATGGTTCAGAGTCTCTAGGACATCAACATGAGTTTCTTCTCTGCCCCCTTCTATTTGATGTTCATTCCAGACCAGTTTGAATTATTTAAAGTTCCTTTAAGTTTGTCTCTACCACTCTTCACATTGTCAAGATTTTAAATAGCAAGCTTCTCTGTAAGACGCTTCAGTCCAATCAACTCATTCAGTTTGCAACCTACAATTATGTCAGGAAGCAGGATTAGGAGACTTAAAACTTTATATTGCACACCATTCATTTTTTTATTAGAATGCTCAATGAATGGTGTTGGTCATTAGGAAAAATATTATTGGATAATTCATGGGATCCTCATTTGTTTCGCTCTTCTTATTTGCAATATTTCATGGAACTGTTTGGACCTTAGGGAAAATATTTTACTCAACTGTGCAATATAATCTTGTACAAATTCATGCCTAAGACATAGAATGGTGTTTAGTATATTTCTAGAGACTATGTTAAGAACTTGCTATATATTTCATGGAACTTTTTGGACCTTTAGCTTTGTCTCACGACAATTTGATAGATTTTGATTGATCTGGATTGTTTTTCATTTTAATCGAGCTGTCTAGACTGTCTTAGGATGACATCCATCTTGACAACCCATCTCTTCCATTAGTTCATATAAGATCTGATGGTTAGGATTTAAGTTAAGCTTACAAGCTAATACACAAAGGGTAGCTATGTCATTGTACCTTTTAAATCACTTTCTCTCACAAATAGTTTCTCCAAAGAAAAGGGTTTACGTTATCTTCTCTTTCTCATTAAGTTCATTTCCCCCTGATTGTTCTCTAATTTTCCATGAACTCAAATTGAGTAAACTGGGAAGACCAAAGCAGTTGTAAGAAAAATGGGTTTTGGGTATTTATCAAACTAAACACGAAAAAAATGAGGTTAGTATCATGAATTGATTTCTAATAGCAGATTGAAAAAGCTTGGTGGTTTCGTCAATTAAAAGAAGGAATCCTTGAAAGAATTGTAAATAAATTTAAGTAGAAAATTGTGAACGCTTCAAAACGATGCAGTTTCCATTGTTAGGATGTTGTAGCTTTTGGATAAAATTTAAGCTATAACTGTTTCTTCCAATAAGATTCTAAACCACTTTAATATCTACTGTTATGATGATGCAGACATCGCAAATTTTCATCCCATCTAAAGGTTAAAGATTTTATAATATGTTTCAAATGTTGGTGACTTGGTGTAAATGGGAAGAATGATTTCAAGATAAAAAAACCTGAGCTTTAATTTTGAGATGAAAAAAAGTAGTAATCAGAGATTCCATTGTGGTGACATCCAATGCTCTCTCTCTCTCTCTCTCTCTCTCTCTCTCTCTCTCTCTCTCTCTCTCTCTCTCTCTCTCTCTCTCTCTCTCTCTCTCTCTCTCTATTTGATATATAAAAATAAAATGTGAAATGACAGACTTGCCCTTTAGTCATCAAGACTATACATTAAATTAAATCGGAACAATCAGGTCTTATATCATTTAACGGAAGAGATGGGCTGTCAAGATGGATGTCATCCTAAGGATGGCAGCCTAGACAGCCCACATTTTAATATGTTCATTCATGCTTCTATGTCCTGCGTACTATAAGGGGAAAGGAAAGGCACAAGTTCCTTCCTTTAAGTCGACTAAGCCTTCGGCTATCGATGTGAGTGAAGATTTTTCTGCCGGTGAGGCGAATCGGTTTTCGTTGGTATTTCCTTGCCGTGAGGCTTATGTGAAGGCCGATCACTCGGCTTGGGATGACAAAGAGATGAGCCTTTCGTTGATGGAGAACTGTTTTCTCTTTGAGGATGCGAAGAAGATCCAGCCCCGATCTCTTATGGAGGATTCCCAAGAATTTGCGTCTTGCGCGTATAGGGTGAGTTTTACTTACCAAGTTATGATTTGGTTTATCCTTTTACCTGTCATTTGCTTGGTTTTTTTATGCTTCCCTTGCTATATGTCAGATGAATGTGATCCATAACAAGTGGATTACGAAGCTCGAGAATGCAAGGAAAAAGGCTGAGGCTCTGCAAAAGGCCAATGTCGAGAACAAGGCATTGCGAGCTGAAGTCCAGAGTCTGAAGGGCAAACTCGATGCTTCCCAGAAGGAGTGTGCCGAATAAGGTGCCAATCTAGATGAGGCCCAAAGGTTTTTGATGACTCTTCAAGGTCAGCTTGCCGAGGTGAATGCGAGCTGGGAAGCTGATGCCCAGAAGTCTATCGAGAGTATCTCGGGGTGGCGGCAGATATCTTATGCTTGGGAGGAGAGGTGCCTTCGTCGTGAGGCTCATCTTGCGTCATTGGTAGAAAACTTTGATGCCTCTGCAGATAGGGAAGCCATCAAAGTTTCTGCTCTTGATCGTTTTCGTCACGACATGGAAGAGGAGAAGAACGCCGAAGCTGCTCCTTTGAATGTGGAGGCTGACAAGGAACCCTCTCCCTGAGCTGAAGAGAATGCTAGTGCAGCGACAGAAGATCTTCCTGAGGAGCAAACTTGATAGTTATTGTTGCATCTGTAATTCTGTTGAGAGTGGTGAGGTTTCTTTTGGTTTTATAAAACACAAGTATGGAATTCCGACTTCGGTTGGCCCTACGTCCGTTATATTTTGTAATCCGACTATTTTGACTTTACCTTTGAAGAAATGTATGCTGAATTGAAAATGCTTGGTTGCCATTACAACTTGTTGTTCAATGTAGCTCAAAATAGATTGTTGTGTAGTATAAATCCCTTGTGGTTTTATTGCTTAACCTTGGTGTTAGGAAATGAAAGATGTCAACCCTTGAAGGTGATCAGGGTAGACAGATTTTTAGAAATTTGGAGTTCCAAGGTCGAGGCACCTGTTCCCCTTCGGCACCAATGCGTGTGTATGCGCCATTTCCTAACTTGTCTGAGGACGAGGTCTCCACTTTGAAATTCCCTTGATCGGACCTTTTGGTTGTAGCTCCTTTTTAAAACTCGTTGGTAACGAGCAGTGGTAATTATGGTTTGGTCTCGTTTTTCTTCGAGCATGTCGACTTCGTGGGCCCATAAATCTTCATTTTCCTTGGATTGTACGAGCTCAGATCGAGTAGTGAGGAAGTTTAGCTCAGTTGATATGATAGCTTCTGTGCCGTAACACAAGGCGAATGGGGACATTTCTGTAGATGTGCGCGGTGTCGTTCTGTAAGCCCATAGTACCCTATCCAGTTCCTCTATCCATTTCTCTTTGTGTGCTTCAAGTTTTTTCTTAAGATTATTCATGATGGTCTTGTTGGTGGCTTCAGCCTGACCGTTGCTTTGAGCGTAGCGAGGTGTTGAGAGTGCGTGGTTGATTCTCCAATCGAGGTAGAATTCCTCGATTAAAGTTCCACAGAATTGTTGACCATTGTCGGTGACTAGAGTATGTGGTAGTCCGAATCTGGTGATAATTAATTTCCAGATGAAGTTTTTAACATCTTGTTGGCGTATGCGTCGTAGGGGTATTGCTTCGACCCATTTGGTGAAGTAGTCGGTTGCCACAAGTAAGAATCGTTTTTTGGATTTATCCTTCAAGATGGGGCCCACAATATCGAGCCCCCAAATTGCAAAGGGCCATGGGCTTGAGATTGTCTTGAGTTCTCGAGCTGACTGGTGAATTAATGGTGCAAATCTTTGGCACTTGTCACAGTGTTGGACAAACTTGTCTGAATCTGACTGCATGTATGGCCAAAAGTAACCTTGATTTCTTGCTTTTTGGGCTAAAGACCTAGCCCCTGCATGGTTTCCACATTCTCCGTGGTGGATCTCAGCGAGAATTGTGTGCACTTGTTTTGGTGGGAGTCACCGCAGATATGGCCCTCGAGTTGACTTTCGGTAGAGTCTTTTGTCGAGTAAGATGTAGCTTTTAGCTTTTCGTTCGAGTTTACGTAGTTCGAAATCATCATCTGGGTATGTTCCCTTTAACTAATTGATGATTGGTCCCATCCACGAGTTTTCTATATCACTTGGTGGGATATCTATGAAGTCTGAAACTTCATTTACCTAATGTATCTGTGCCTCATATGTCGAAGCTGACTGTATGTCAATTTGTATTGTTCGAGGTGATTCGGTGTCGATTTGCAAGGCTAGATATGCCAAGCTATCGGCATGGCGGTTGTCATCTCCTGGGGCATGTTGAATTTCCCATTTGTTGAAGTAACTTAATAATTTTTTGGTATGCTCCAAATATAGCTTCAGAGTCTTTTCCCTTGTTTCGTAGTCGCCGAGAATTTGGCTAACTACCAACTGTGAGTCACTTAGGATTCGCAATTCTTTGACCTGTAAAGTTATGGCCATTTGTATGCCAGTGAGGAGTGCCTCGTATTCTGCATCATTGTTGGATGAGGTGAAATTTAATCGGACTGACTTTTCTATGATGGCGTCGTCCGGTGAGATTAGTGTGGCTCCGACTCCTGAGCCATTGAAGTTTTTGGAGCCATCGACGTAGAGTTTCCATATTGGAGTCTTTGTTATTGGTTGGTCAATGACCTCGCTATCGGGTATCCATGAGTTGTCGTCGATGGCGTAATCGACTAGGAGGTCGGCCACGATTTGCCCTTTTCTGCTACTTCACGGAGTGAAAATGAGCTCGTGGTTTCCGAGTTCTTGGGCCCATTTTGCCATTCGTGTAGATTTGTTTTTGTTTTCCAATACTTGCCGAAGAGGTGCATCTGTGATGAGTTTTATTTTGTGTGATTGGAAGTACGGCTTCAACTTTCATGAGGCGAAGAGTAAAGCTAAACCTACCTTCTCGAGGCTTGAATACCGAGCTTCGGAACACAGCAATGTCTTGCTGATGAAGTATATTGGTCTTTGTATACCTCTTTCGTCTCGGAACAATACTCCACTAATTGCATGTTCTGACGTGCCGAGGTAGAGCCCCAGTACGTCGCCATCTTGGGGTACCATGATGACTGGTGGAGTAGCCAAGTATAACTTGAGTTCGTCGAATGCTTGCTGGCATTCAGGTGTCCAGCTATAAGTTGACCCTTTCTTTAGTAGTTGAAGTAGCGGGCGTTGTTTGTCTGATGCCCGGGCTATGAACCTGTTTAAGGCTGCTATCATGCCGTTAAGCTTTTGAACTTGTTTCTTGGTTTTTGGGCTCGGCATCTCAAGTATAGCTTCGATTTTTTCTGGGTTGGCTTCGATACCCCTTTGTGTGATGAGGTAACCCAAGAATTTTCCAGATGCGACGCCGAACAAACATTTTTCCGGGTTGAGTTTCATGTTGTACTCATGAAGTCAGAGGAATGTTTTTTCGAGGTCGGTGACATGGGTAGCTTTGTGTTTGCTTTTGACAATCATATCATCTACGTAAACTTCCATTGTGTTACCAATCATATCGTGGAGCATCTTGGTTGCAAGTCGCTGATACGTGGCTCCTGCATTTCTTAGTCCAAATGGCATGACTGTGTAACAAAAGGTACCTTGCTCAGTGATGAACGCAGTTTTCTCTTGATCTTCGGCTAGTTTTATTTGATTATATCCTGAATAGCCATCCATTAAGGAAATGAGTTCATGACCTGCTGTTGAGTCAACGAGCATGTCTATTCGAGGGAGAGGAAAGCTATCTTTTGGGCAAGCTTTGTTAAGGTCCGTGAAGTCGATACATACTCTGACTTTACGGTTAGGTTTTATGACTGCGACAATGTTAGCGAGCCAGTCAGGGTATGCGTCCTCACGAACGAATTTTGCATCTTTTAACTTTTGTATCTCTGCATTAACTGCATTGGCGAGATGAGCTGCTAGTTTGCGAGCTCTTTGTTTCACAGGCTTTTTGTAGGTATCTACATTTAACCTGTGGCAAGCAATAGTGGGATTGATCCCTGGCATATCGGTATAAGCAAAAGCAAAAACATTTTTATTCATTTTGAGAGTAGCAATAAGTTGATGTTATACAATGGGGTCCAAGTTAGCCCCGACATAGACATACTTAGGATCGTCATCCGATCCTATGTTGACCTTTTCACCTTGTTTAATGACAGGTGGGTCGGATGGATGAACAATTTCCTTGCCGTTTTCAGTTTGTGAGATCTCATCCCCAGTGGGTGGAGTAGATTCTTCGACTGCATTGCAGATTGCGGAGATCATATTGACAGTGGGCTTAGATGAGCTTGCCACTGTTATGGGGGTATCCACTTTATTAGGGAGTGGGATGACCTCGGGTATGGCATGGCATCCATGCGCTTCGATCTGGTCACCGCGTAATTCCATGATGCCTCTGGGGCCAGGAAATTTGATGACCTGGTGATATGTCGATGGTACTGCTTTCATTTTATGAATCCATTTTCGTCCGAGAATTGCATTGAACTGAGCAGGGACATCAAGGACGAAAAAGGTGCAATACACAGTCACTTCGTCTTCATTTTCACCAGTTGCCACAGGAAGGCAAATTTCACCTTTTGCCTCAGTTTCGGTCGAGTTAAATGCAAAAAGGGTGACTTGAGGCTTTTGGAGGACCGAGTCGGGCATTTGTATCTGACTGTATGCCTTGTTAAATATTACGTCACAAGAACTTCCAGGGTCGATAAGCACGTTTTTCATTATCCATCCCCCAATGTTGATATGGACGACCAATGCGTCGTTATGAGGGAGACATACTTTTTTGAGGTCGAAGTCAGAGAAGACCAAAGCATTGTTACCTGTGACTTGTTTAGCCACGATTGCTTTGTGAGTCAAGTGGAAGGTATGGTGGATGTGATGAATCTTCTGTTTCTTAGAACGAGCTGACCATTCAGGAGGTCGAGCATCCATGATCATATTGATGGTTCCCTTAGGCTTTTTACCTTTCTCCGTTGAAGTCTTTTGTCGTTTGGCCTCTAGTTTGTTGCGGAGGTCGGGTTCATTTTCGGAGAGGAAGTCATCGAGGTGACCCTCCTCCTTAAGCTTGTGACAGTAAGCTCGTAGGATACGGCAATCTTCAGTGAGATGGTGTCGACACTTATGTAACTTACAGTACGGTTTTCCTTCAATCTGTTCGAGGTCGTGAACTTGAGGCTGGAAGTAATCGTCATCTTTGATGAGGTCAAAGAGTTGATTGTAGGAGCACTTGAATGGATTTGGGAATTTGGATTTGGCATTGGATGTGGCCTTTCCTTTGTATTCTGATCGAGTCGTCTTTGGTTTAGAGTAAGTGGACTCTGTTGTTTGAACAACAGCCCCTCGTTCTTTGGATTTTGTGAGGGCTTCTTCCAGTTTGATGTACTTGTCAGCGCGTACATACAAGTCTTCCAACGTTGCAGGGGCGTCTAGGATAATATTCTTTCCTAGTGTCGTATTGGGGTTGACAGCGGAGATAAAGGCCAAGAGACATGAATATTCATCCGGATTCTCGGCTCGCAAGCATTCCTTTTTGAATCTTGACATGAATTTCTTTGTTGTCTTAGTTTCGTCCTACTTGATACGAAAAAGGGCAGTAACCTCGAATCTTCTCCTCTTGTTGTGGATATACTGGGTGACAAAGAGTGACTCCAGTTGGTCATACGAGGTGATGGACCTTTCTGGCAGTCGATGGTACCAATCTATGGCACTCCCACGGAGTGATCCAGAAAACAGTCGGCAGAAAATATCCTTGTACTTTGGCCATAAGGTCATGCTTGTCTTGAACTGTAGGACGTGGTCCATTGGGTCTCCACTTCCGTCGTAAGTTGTGAACTTTGGAGGAATGAAGTTTGGTGGTGGTTCCTGTTGTAGTAGGTCATCATGAAGAGGTTCGATTTTGTAACGTTCAAGGGTTGTTGATGCTACCTTCTGTGTTGTGTTGGCCTTGAGTGAGTCTTGGTGATTTTTGTCGAGTTTTTCTGACAGTTGGAGGATTCTGTCATGAGCAGCTTGAAGGTCAGCCATGGTTGGGGCGGCGGTGTTACTGGAGGTGGGTAGGGCAGGGTTGTTGACAGTTGTTGTGACTTCTTCAGTGTTGAGCATATTGGTAGCAACTCCGTTGAGCGGTGTGCCATTAGTGGTGGTGGTGGTGCTCTTAAGGTTGATGTTTTCAGCCACTAGTCTGTTGATCTGCTCTTGCTGATCGGCCATTTGCTTCTGGAGTTGCTCAAACTGCTCATTAGTGATTGTTGCCATTGTCGGTTATCAGGTTATTATTCGATCGCGAAACAGTCGGCGCCAATGTAAATGTAGGTAAATTTGGGTTTGGGTATGTTGGAGAAAATGATCGGAAAATAGAGGAGGAGGAGACGAAGATATGAAAATGGCTGAGCTATCTGATTTAGATAGTTGCCTACGTATCTGAGAGTGACCAAGTCCCAGAATCAAGCCCACGTAGTTCATATATATAGGTGATTGGGACAACGGATAGCTCATTAATTGTCCAACGGTGTGGTCAATTAATGGGCGGATATCTTGGATCTGAAAATATATTGTAACTGAAGAGGATCAAAACGTATAGTGTTTGAATAAAGACGATGTAGGTCGAATAAAAGTAGCTCCACGTCGAGTGAGCTCGGATAAAAATAGGCTTATGCTGAATGAAGGCCTTTTAAGGTCGAATTGGATTTGTATTTGTGGTCACGAAGTGAGCTCGAGTAAAAATAGTGTTACGTCGAGTAGGGTCGAATAGAATTCACGAAGTGAGCTCGAATAAAAATAGTGTTACATCGAGTAGGGTCGAATTCACGACGAGTTGTGTGAATAGGTATACACACATCATATGTCCATTTTGTTAATCAATCTGATATTGCCAGTTTCTCTCTTTCCTATTAATACCCATGTGTATAAGAGGTATAAGATATTTCCAGTCATAATACAAATATCGTTAAGTACACAAAAAATAAGATATGTCCGGTTTCTCAGTTATTAAACAAGTCCATGTGGTTTTCTTTTTGTTTTATTAGTAAGCACAGATACGAGGTAATTATGGTTTTCCGTAACTATCAAATTCTATAAAAAGGGGGACGAGGTAAATATGGTTTTCAGTAACTATCAAACTCTATAAAAAGGGGGTTGAGGTAATATCATGGATTGCCCACCTTAGATGACTAAGTTTAGACAATAGGAACTAAAATGTGATTATTTTGATACAAGTATTTTGATACAAATGTGTATGTAATAGGAACTAAAATGATGCATACTTTTGTTGCATACTTTTGGCAACAATAAGTAGTCGAGAGATAGAGACATGTAATTTGTTAATTCAATTCTTCCTTTTGATGAACTGCTATGTAAGCATTGTAAATGATGACATGATAGGCATTGTCTACATTAGATTGTAAAGTATATTTTTATGAATACAGGTGGGGGTCTGCTTAATCCTAGCTTGGTTTTATTTAGAACACAAGGTCATGTCTTTTTAGAAAATATTTGTATTTGATGTGAATAATTAGCTGGTGTAGCTCAGTTGGTTAGAGCGTGTGGCTTTTAAACCACAAGATCGAAGGTTCAAGGCCTTCTTCCAGCATCTTCATTTTCTTATAAACATTTTGACATTTCGATCAAAGCAACATCTGTCTTCTTCAAGTTGTTAGTTATTGATGTCACGTTAAAAGTCTTTCCTTTAATTACCTGTATTTTCAAGTAATTAATTAATTCCGTAGTTTGAACAACCATTCTATCAACATGTTTTGAGGTACTATCTTAGTTCTTCTCTTTGATTTGTAGTGTTGACTACATCACCGCTGCTCTCTCAAATGTTAGCTTTTCCTCAACTCTTCAAGTAGGTTAAGCTGAGTATGAGTTTATAGAGTTTGATTTCCTTTTGTAATGGAATGTCTCTTTGATTATATAGTCCTGAATAAGTTGCAAAGTTTGCATAGTTATTAGTATATATATATTTAAGGAAAATTTTAAATGTTAACTCATTCTCATGCTTTATATGTGCATGGATTTCTTCCTACTGTTAGATTTTGGTTCTTCTGTTAACTTCTTTTAGTATTAATTTCATTCTAATGTGAGATCTCATGTTAGTAGCCAAGACTATAGAATAATACAGATGACTAATTTAAACTCTAATGACAAGAGCATATCCTAATAACTGATTGTTGGTGAGATCATTTCGATCAAGACGTTGGGATGTAAGAACTTTGGTAGTGCTTTTAGGTTATGCTCTTGGGAAGTAAGAAAGACAATCTTCCTCTCCCTTAGAAAATAGAACACGACCCTCGCCATGTGCCACCAATCTAACTGTGAACTCTCCACAAAAACTTCTTAAAATTTTCAAAGGATTACATTAACTGACGCTAAATAAATTTTGGTTTATGAGATTCTATTTTCCTGATGGTTTTGGTTTTTATCTATAATTCTTCTTAGTTGGTGGTGAATGTTCTCTATTGTGCAATTAGCAAAAACGATCCCATTTCTAATTTCTAATGTTATTCAGTTGGAATTTTAATAGTTATTGAGATTTTGATTTTTGTGAATATTTCCCTGGATACAGAATAGACTTTTCAATTGTACACAACGCTTTAGGTGGGTGCCTTGGAAGTTGTTTGAAAGGAAGTGAGCTTGATTTTCAGCATTCTGAAAATCAGTATATGGGTTGTATTTTTACAAAATGAAGACTGCTACATATCTTATAAATATGGTAATTGGGCATTTAGGTTCAATTAAACATACATTAGATCTTGAAGCAATGGAACTAAAAATGCAAATGCCTTGTTGTTTTGTTCAACTGATAGAGCAATACACTATTAAACTAAGATTGTTCACTAAGATGATCTTTGGTAGGAACAAATTCGAGTAGACCATCTGAACAAATATGACAACCAAGACTTTCTTCTTTATAATTGACAGGACCCAAAAAAAATAATCCTTTATCAAATTTGTTGGTAGGATTTCTTATTACTTCTTAGAAATGGTCTTTGGAATCACATCACTACATTTAAGTTGTGTAGTTTGCATTGGGCACTCTTTTTCTCTTAATTTAATTTGAATTAGTCACCGTTCAAAGCTTTTGGTTGAGATGTGAGTTTTTTATATCAAAAGCGAGAAAATAGTAAGACAAGAGAAAAATAAAAATAAATAGGACGATCAAATTGTATATGTGACGTTTCCTTGTTTTTGCAGGTTAACCAGTTGCACAAGCCAGCATAGTACCAGGTTGAGAAGTTTCAACACACCTCTTTTGGTTTCAACTCCAAAGAGAGATTATATATAGTCATCAAAATGTTTTAATAGTGGTATCATATCTAACTGTATCTATATTAATTTGCTATAACATGCAAGCTATTCTTTACTATACTCCCTTTCTCTATTGGAATGTCAATTCATTTGAGTTATATATTTGTTGTTTGATTTGCTTCAGATAGACAATGATGACTATTGACTTTTCTTTCTTCTACTAATAGACAAAATCCAAATGCAAAATCACTGCTTTACAAAGAAACCACAGGATGACAGAACACCTCAAGAGCTTGGTAAACAATCTCTTTTAGAACAGGTTTCAAAGTAACACTACTTCACCTTAAAAGCTTTATTATTGTTTTATTTGATGTTACCTAAAAAGGATGACAGAGAGATCCTTCCAACCAACAAGGCACTGCACAGAATATCTTCACAAGGTGAATTTTTATATGGGTGATCCAACTTTGAAAATTTTGTGAGGAGCTTTATTTTGTTGCAGAGCCAAGAGGATACAAAGTGTTGTGCGTTACGTGACTGGACTGTTCCTTGTGGTCAACAAGGTGAGTGGAATTCACACTTCATGACATATTTGCAATAATTGCTAGCTAATTAAAGTATTTCTATCTTAAAATGTTGTTACTCATTTTTGGTGTTGTTCATTCTTCATCCATTGCACTTTTCACATTTTTCTTTTATTTTCTTGGTCACATTAACAAAACACATCACCGGCCACACACACACATCACAAGAGTGCATGTAGACATTAATAAAATACATCGCAATAGTGTACGTAAACATTAATAATAGACATCCTATAGGCTATGTGGACTGATGAACCAACAAACAGAGACTTAATAAATACATGAGACGATGAAAGAAAAGTTGGAGTACATTAGATTGCAGGTAGACATCATTATCTCAAATATTGTATCAGTAATGATAGATTAGTTATTCATTTGATATTCTTAGTAAAATAAAATAAAATTGTAGTATGTGACTGTTACATAAAGAAGTATGGATGACATTCTGTGCTACAAGTATGGTTAAAGCCATTTCGATAGAGACTAAGGTAGAATAAAAAATAGTCATGGAATTAATGCAAGTATGAAGACTATGGTCATTTTATCCTAATGTTACATGCTAAAAAAAAGAAAACCAACATGGAACATTTAGTTGAAATAAATCAGAATGTGACTTTACCAGTGGTAATCGTTGTACACATATTGAAGTTGCTTTGCAACTCATAAGTGCATAATTATTCTTTAGACCATCTCCAACCGGTTGCTCTAACCATTAATCTGGGAAGACTTGTAAGCTATCACCACAATATAACTTAACTGGAGAAAACTCTGTGTTCTTCTGCAGTGGTATTATGATGATTCAGAACAAGCCTAGCAGTACGTGTATGTTGATCTCATAGAGAACTAAACAGTGAAGTTAGGAAGGCATCTGCAGAGTGTCACTTATGACAAATGAAGGGTAACCATTTTCACAACAGCAGATAAAACAAGAATATAGCCTAACCGAGCAGCCAAAGTAGCAGTAGTAGGTACTAAATATCTTGTATGTAGTAGATATTTTGATAGAGATTTGGTAAAACAAAAACCATGGCATTAGAAGCTTGAATTCTATGTTGTTGGAATAAGTAATTTTACTTCTCTTTTTTTTACTGTGCATGCAATACTGTAATGTGAACTGTTCTATGGGAAACTTGAACAATTTAGTTGCTAGGTTGCAGGTTTTCAGTTATATAACTCCCACTTTTAAGATCACTTTATTACAATACAATTAACATTTGTATCTCTGTGTATAATTCTTCCTTTTAAATGTTAAATAAATTTAATTGTAGATAGAAATGCATAATTAATGGAGTTTTCAATTGATTTTTCAAACTTACAAACAAATGGCTTAATCTTTTTTTTTTATTTTAATAATCATTATGATTAAAATTAAACTTAGTCAGCATCAAAGTTTGTTGAGTTACAGAATAACAGATTCAGTTTTAACTGGTCATCTAACCAGTTTGGTGGAACGTAGAAGGTGCAAGGAACATGTGAGCTTTTGTCTGAGTGTGCTGCCAAAATATGAGCTGCGACGTTCCCTAACCTATTACAGAAGCTAAAACTAATATAACTAAAAAATAAAGATAGATCCTTATCTGCTTGAACATCATCAAAATGAAGCTCAATGGTGACGACTTAGAAACAACTGAGCGTAGTACGTTCATTGACTAAAGTTTTACATGCCATTTTGAAATGATAAGCAGGTGCGTTCGTGCCTCAATTGTAGTGCAATTTATCTCATAGATGAACTGTTCTTCAAAGAATAGTTAGAGTATATTTTGATAACATCACTGGATTTTTAGCAAATCTTTAGCACAAAACATTTAATTAACCTCGGTGAACACATTTTCACTTTTGTTGTCTTGATGCCCACATATATAACAGAAAAAAAAAATATTACACTTGACTATGAAAAATTTAACTGAACTGTAAACAAAGGGATTCTCATCCATCTCATTGTCCACAATTCCAAAGAAAGAGTATTCAAGAGCAACTATTATAGCATTTGAGAATGTGATAAAATGGTAGAAACAAATGCTAACACTGGTAAGTGTGGAAAACATCCATAAACAAGTCAAATCCATCCTACAATCAACTTTTAAATTTGATTATTTGATTAAAATTTTAGAGTCAATCAGAACTATCTTATTTTCATTACCAAAGTTTTAATATAGTTGACACTAGCTATTATTATTTTCATTACCAAATCCATCCTACAATCAGAACTATCTTATTTTCATTACAACTAGTATACAATATATAATAATTAGATTTCCGATAATTTAGAAACTTCATAAATTATATAAAGGTATGCACCCCTAAACCCTAACTGCATCTTTATTCCTTCCTCCCGTTCTCAAAGTTTCAAGAATATTTTTCTAAGGTAAAGAAATATAAACTCCTACACTATGAGATGAAGATGTAAGTCTGTTTTCTATCTTCTTACACTTAAATTAATTTATTCTTTTTAAATTACAGGCATTACAATGGCGAACGAAGAAATAACACGAACTCGCAAGATAGGAATCACCGATTTCCGATCGAAAATATGCACAAGAATTATGACACTATGGAGAGAGGACTACGCTGATAACAACAAAACAGTCGTGCACATGATTCTACTAGATGAATGTGTAAGTATTACGCTAATTACACTACTCTATAATTATAAATCCTCATAGAGATTCTTCATGGCTTGGGTAGCAGGAATTTACTAGAATATATACTTTTTTTTTTTTTTTTTGATAAAGTAGAATATATACAATGCATGCATAATATAATAGAAACGTTATATAGAGCATAGCTAATTGATCATCCATATAGAACAACAGGTTATGAAAGATGTGATGTTCTTGAACATACAGTCTTCACCATAATTCTAATCCTAATTATTCTAATCAAACCAATTTTTGAATTACTTCAGTAGATTTCTTTAAATATAGTGGGTAATATTTAATCATAAACAAACTCATCTATAAATATAGTGGGTAATATTTAATCAATTAGCTATGCACATGATTCTACTAGATGAATTTGTAAGTATTACGCTAATTATACTACTCTATAATTATAAATCCTCATAGAGATTCTTCATGGCTTGGGTAGCAGGAATTTACTGGAATATATACTTTTTTTTTTTTTTTTTGATAAAGTAGAATATATACAATGCATGCATAATATAATAGAAACGTTATATAGAGCATAGCTAATTGATCATCCATATAGAACAACAGGTTATGAAAGATGTGATGTTCTTGAACATACAGTCTTCACCATAATTCTAATCCTAATTATTCTAATCAAACCAATTTTTGAATTACTTCAGTAGATTTCTTTAAATATAGTGGGTAATATTTAATCATAAACAAACTCATCTATATATATTATGAAACAGGGAGACAAAATCCATGCAAAGTTTGATGCTCAAGACATTCAAAACTTCGAACAAAGAATCGTTCAAGGCAGAATTTGTACTTTTCTCAAATTCAAATCTTGGGAAATAAAAAGAAGAAATCGTTATACAGATAACGACTGCGACATTGAGTTGCAAAGCTATACCGTGATAGAGACAATCGAAGAGGACATCCCAGATTTCCCTATGTACAACTATGACTTTGAAGACTATTCTGAAGTGGAAACCTACTAAAAAGAAAGAAAGACAAATGCATGGGTAATATGAATGACTCCAATTTTAAAATTTCAATTATTAAATAAAAAAATCAACTTTATATGAATCCTAATTGTTTTTTCATTCTTTTAAATTTGTCAAGATATACTAGGAAGGCTACACTATTACAAGGAATCACAACCAAGGAAGATTGGAGAGCGAGAAACTTTTGTGCGAGACATCTACCTCATTGATGAAATACACCTTGCTGGTTTTTTACGTGGTTATTTTATAGTAATCCAATGTTAGTGTACAATAACTTTGTTTATTATTTAGAAAAAATGTATATATTATTGTTGACACACAAACGGATTTCAATGATGTATAACAGCAAAAAACTACTCAGAGTTACACTGTGGGGAGCTTTAGCTAACGAAATAGAAGAAGCAATACAAACATATATAAGGGGAGAAACAACTATGGTGATGGTGACTTCTATGATGTCTGAAGTTTTCCAAGGTAAATTACAATCAATAAAAATATATTCATTAGGATAATAAGTCTATTTGTTTTTAAATTTAAATTACTAATACTATCCTTCATTTGTTTGCAGGTACTTACTATGTCAGATCGTCATCTGGTACTAAAATTTTGCTTAACCATAACATTCCTGAAGTAAAAGGTTTCACAAAAGAAATGGAAAATGTCGAAGATACAAATAACGGGAACATAAGAACCATCAAACAAATATTCAACATAGTGAAAGGAGAACGAACACAGATTGGATAATCAAATCATATCTACATAAATGTATCTTTATTACTATAAGAATATATATACACTAACAATCAAACTAATTTTGTTAATTACAGATGGACGAATATTGGTTCGTTGGTAAAATAATCCATGTTTACCACAATAGAGAATGGCACTATATGGCATGTGGAAAATGCCATAAAAAACAGAATTCAAAAATGATAAGCACTATTGCAAAAAATGCAAAGATCTAAAAGCAAACGAGAAGCCATTTGAAGTGTAAGTATATATTTCTACACAAAAATATGAAATCTACCAAAAAAAAAATTCCTTTAAAAAATAAAAATTAATATTTTGATGTAGGTACAAGCTAAGCATGGATACTGAAGATGAAGATGGCGTAATGATGATAGCTGCATTTGATGATGCAATAAGAAATATTTTCGGAATCTTAGCCGATGAAATGGTTGCTATAAGTCTACAAGTAAGTTATTAGAAAATCTAATGATTAAATATTACAAATTCACAACATTTCAATGGAAGTACTAATCAATCTTACATGCAGCAAAATGGTCAAAAAATTGTAGAAAGCATTTTTCAAGAATTAGTCGGAAAGGAAACATCATTTTATGTTCAAATTAACTCTTACAATTGGACAAGAAGGGAAACATCATCAATGTCAGTTATCAAGATTAAAGAAATACCAGGCATGAAGATGAAGGCAAAAGAAATGCTAAATGCTCACAAGGTATTTTTTTTTTTACTCTTGAAGAAAATTAAATGAGTCACAATTTTATTAATCTTACTTTAATTTCTATACAGGAAAAACTAGGACCAACTACACCAAAGAAGATATCAAAAAGAGCAAAAGTAGTAGATGTGGATGACGACATGGATGACCAAAAATATGAATCTAGCTACAAGAAGTTTAAAAGAATCAAAGAAGAAAAGGAGGAATGGAAGTGTCAAATTAGTACTTTTAAGTTTTTCATTATTCAAGTTTACAATTATTAGGATTTATTTTAAAGGTTATTGAATTTAAAGACCAGGTAGTCCAACAATTTATGATTATTAAATCAAGTTATATTTCAGATTATACTATTGATTCATTTTCGTTCATATTATATACTGTGATGTCAAAAATACACTTAAAAGATTTATGCGATTATAATTAAAATTCTATCTAAAAATTCAAATTAAATTTTAGTTTATCATTCTATAATGTGCATCATTCTACTGTGCATTATTCAACATACCTGGCAATTCTGCTTTGCATTACTAGATGGAATACGATTATTTTCTTAGTAAAGTAGTTCCAGGATATGATGGAGTGTTAATTTTAAAGGACTTCTTTGGTATTATAAGGTTAGTAAAATATTTGCAAATTGTATATAAATTATGTGTATAGGCAATCTGCTACTAATGATTATAGTTTATTATTGAAGTAGTTCTAAATATTTCCCACCTGATAAACAATGCGACTGCTAGATTTCAAATCATATTAACAAGGAAATTAAATAATCTTAAGGAAATACATTTTCCTCAGCAATGGTGTCATTGAAATACACTATGGGTCTGTTTCTGTTGAGCTTGGTGCTATATGGGATGTATTGGTATTTGGTTCCTCTGAAGAATGACAAAAGAATCAAGGCACTGTTGTGGGCATGGATGACCATACATGTGGACATTCTATACGAGCTGAGTAAACACCATTTCCCTGACTTGCTGGAAAACTGTTCCAGCACATTAGGACTCAAATAACACACATTTTTTGTATGGAAAACTGGTTGTTGTACATCTTATTTCAATTATATGATATGATACTCAACTAAAAATCAAGGTAAAAGGAAGGAAGGAGTGAAACCAGTTCATGTCTTCAACCCTATTTCAATTAATATGCTTCAGGAATATTTCAAACTAATGAAAGCTGAGTGGATCAGTATATGGGGTAAGAGGAGGGGAAAAAAGATATTGCAAGACCAACTTTCAGCCAATATTCAAACCAGGATATGGGCTAGACCTTAGATTGTGCAAGACCCGTTTCTGGTTTGGAGAGATTTCTTTTACTATTTTGATGGATGTGTGTGCGTCCTTCAGTATATCAGGAGTGTCGTCCTCTAGAATGGCAAACCCAAGATCAGATTCAGGGTATTGACACAACTTGCTCTCATTTAAATGCAGTGCTAGAGAAATGAGTGAACTACGCCAATGAAACGAAAAAAATAAGCCTACACTCCTTTGCAATTGAATTTGTGAAACCTTGCCAGAGTCTCTACTATTAGGATGGTGCAAAATCCTTAATTTTATATCTAAACATAGAATTCAATCTACTCAACTACGAGTCCTGTTGCTATTAATACAAGATAATTTTGTGAGTTCACTGTATAAATATATTGATCTGTATTATATTGCTTGAAATCTTGACTTTTGAAAGGTAAGCTGCTGGTTATCAAAGACTATATCCAAATTTTCGTCACCCATTTTAGATTGAGAGCCTACCATGGATAAAAATATATATATATATATATATATATATATATATATATATATATATATATATATAATTCAAATATGAAGAAAACTAAAAAGGAACAAAACTAAACATAGCTCTAAAAGAAACAATTGACGCAAAGAAAATTCAAAAAACTATAATTACCTTCAGACAAAGAAACAAAAAATCAAACTGATAAATTTAAATATAACAAATTCTTAAATCCTTTAAAAAAATCTCATATCCCTGCTTCTTCAACCGTAACTAATGCAGAAGTTGTTCGAAAACTTTTGAATATATAATTGTGGATATATTTCACAGATCTAATTTACATAATTGAATCCAAATTGATGTCAACTTCAATTGATCTTTCATTATCACTATCAATATCATCCATTCTATTGCTACCAACACCAACAACTTCTTCAGTTTCAGAAATTTTAAAGTCATTCATCCCCCCCAAAAAAAATTAAACAAAATCAAGAGAAACAAAATATTGCCTTCCATTGTAATAATAGTAATAAATCAAAAATAGCATACTAAAGCAATAATTATATAGGCCTCATACATTCCAAAAAAAAGAATCCCTAATATTAAAAATATATATTAATTACTTCAATAAATAGATAGGTATGGATGTGTTTATAAAAAGAGGAAATAAGAGTAAAGGATTATAGTAATAAGATAAAAACAATATATTTCCATTGTAATAATAGTAATAAATCAAAAATAGCATGAGCGCGGCTGCTATGCAATTAACCGTATACGGTGAACTTAAAGAACCGTTGGATTATAGTAGATATATGCGCATCTCGAGACGTTGAGCTGGCGTTTAAGGATAATATAGGAACAAAAAAAAAAAAAAAGTTTAACTAACCAGAGTCTCCTTTTTCACACTTCATCTATTCGTAATAAAAATAAATACTTGTTCTCTCCCTTAATCCTTCTTAACTATACTTTATTCATTAAGATTAAGATTGTTGTCGAATCAGATAATCAAAACCTCAAATCAACTAAACTTAAATGTTCAAAATAACCAATTCAATTCACCATAGATATTTCTAAAACTTATTTTGTGGGTTTGTAACACAAATCAATTCTTTAAGAGATAATTGGAATAGAAAGGTGCAAGTTGCAATCTTGTGAAAATTTAGGCACCCTCAACCCACGATAATTATCTTGAAGGATAGAAGAGTTGCAAATTGCTATACCTAATTATTGTGATTGGGAAAAAAAAAAAACTACTTTAGGGAATTGGAGATTACAGTGAAGCTTTAAATCTTTGTTTTTTTCTTCTTCTGGTAATGGAAGCTTTATACCTTTAAGGTTTTGAAATTCAATCACTAACTCATAATGATTATTCTGGTTCAAAATATAAAATAGAGAAGACAACAATCATACATTAATGGTATAGACTAGAGATGCGGTTTAATGGAGACGAAGACTAAAAGAAAACATCATGCTTTTTCCAATATTGCCCTTAAAATGACCAATTTAAGAACTCGAGATCGAGATCTACATTGATCAGTTTAATCCAACGGTTCTTCAAGTTCACCGTATACGGTTAGTTGCATAGCAAGTCGCGCTCAAATAGCATACTAAAGCAATAATTATATAAGCCTCATACATTCCAAAAAAGAATCCCTAATATTAAAAATATATATTAATTACTTCAATAAATAGATAGGTATGTATATATATAGAATAGATGGACCAGACCTGTTGGATACTTAGATGATTTCATAACATAAAACCGATAGCCTTTTTGTTGTGCGCAGCGGAAACTTATGCACCAATACCAAGATTGAAATAGTGTATGAATTACATAAAACAAAATAGAGAAGATGAAACTCCTACTACTATCAAACAAACCCACACAAAACACAAGATTTACGTGGTTCGGCTAATATTGCCTACGTCCACGGGCAAACAAATAGAACTTTTACTATTGGAGAAGATAGTACAAAGCTCTCAAACAAATGGAGAAACCCTAGGTTTCCCCCCTTCTCAAATCCTCACCAAATCTCTCAAAGAGACAATCACAAATTGAGGATACAAACTCTCTCTCACACATGGATGGAGACGATTACAAGCCCTCACGAAGAAACCAAAGTGTTCTTCCTCACAAAAGTTTTCTCAAACTCTCTAATGGCTTCTCACAATCTCTCTCACATCAAGATTAGGTTTTTCTCTTCTTCTATTGGCTTTATAACATAGCCTTACAATAGAAACCGAATTGGGCTTAAACAGGCCCATATGCAGCAAACACAATGAGGACATACGTATGCCTTAACTACGTACGAACGTTCTATCTCATGAAAGTTATATGTGATACAGGACGTATGTACGCCCTAACTACGTACGTACGTTCCTGAAACAAAAACTTCCCTCCGTCCTCTTTTCCACAAAAAACCCAACAATTCTCCACCTCAGCGAAGATTCAATAAATCTAAGCCGACACCAAGTCCCAAACTCCCACACTTGTCCCAAAGGACCACCTCGGCTGCACCACCTCATGGTTGCCTACGTACCCTTCTCCTAAGGGATCAAGCCATCGTAGTTCACTCCAATGACATCTATACGATGCCCACCATACCCCGAAGGGTCAAATTCCCACAAGGGGCCAAATCAAAACCAAATGCCCACCAATGCCCTATAGGGCTCACAAACAACTTCAACACAATGGGGTCCAAGCTACCAAATACCATCTCCACCTCAACAAAGTTCTCCATCGAAGATGATCCAATGCCACGAAAAACTAACCTCTCAAGAGTTTTTCCTACGAAGTTCAACCAAGTAGGGTACAAATTCAAATCACTATGCATAGATTTACCAAATACGTCTTCCTTACTAAGCGCCAAACAAACATCACATGAGAGATTACCAACAATAGGAAGTACGTACACAAAACCCCCAAACAAAGGTTTCACGGCTTCATAAGGTTCTTGGGCGATAACCTTGCTACTAACAAAGGTGGCTTCAACTTTCTTCTTTGTCGTGTCACCTAACAAACCAATCAAATGTGGAGCGACATCAATCTCCACCCGAACAAATGACGCTTCAACAAAATGCCTACCGACTATGCATGCCTCGCCACCCGTAAAGAAATATGTCTTCACTTGCATAGTACCATCAACAGCATGCCCCATATTACTATGCAATTCCTTGGTAGAATCGACAGACAAATCAACAACTGAACTATGCAAACCACATGTAATTGCACTTCCTTTCAAGTAGTACAACTTACCCTTTCTAATGCCTTTCATAACAACTCGTGCACCTACAATAACTTTTAGAGCTCCACCAATACATGTAATTTTCATACCATCGGACTCTAAAACACCCAATGAGATTTGATTCGTAATCAAGTCTGGTACATACCAAACATCTTCTAACTTTCTAGTGCATACATCTTCCAACTTCAATCGAACTGTACCTATCCCAAAAGTTTTGCAAGTATGATCATCACCAAGCAAAACACAAGCATCTAGCTCCTGAAAGCTATCAAACAACTCCCTATTGGGACACATATGATAGGAACAACCCGAATCCAAAATCTACTCATTAGTAGAATGACTAACTGAAGATGAAGCCAACAACGAAACACCAACACATGAATCCTCATCTCTTCGATGTACACGAACAATCTTCTTCTGCAACTTTGGACAATTAATTTTCCAATGTCCCCAACAATAACAGTAGGCACATTCATTCTTTGCAAGAGTTCTTCATCTTCTCAATTTACATTGAGAACCAACCAACTACCAATACTATCATCAACCACATAGAGACGGTCCTCTGTATTTTTCAAAGCATACTTGTCTTCCAACTTGGACAACATAACTATTACAATGGTTTCCAATTTGACAATGTACCACAAATCTTCTACCAAACAAAACCGGACAAATTCACAAGCCTTTAAATTTAGAGTTAACCATTCATCATCATTCATATTTCTCGATTTATCATCAAGAACATCCACATAGCCATTAATGGCTAACCAATCTTGTACCTCCGTCTTCCACATAGCAAAGTCGAGGTTACCATCAAATCTATGAATGTCAATATCTAACAACAAGGTTTGGTCAAACAAACTATCAACCTCCTTTCCAAATTCACTCGAATCCGAAATATGATCCGACATGATACCAATCAATTTCATACACCAGCAAACCAAACAAACAAACTAAACCAAAGGAGTTCACCAAGTACCACAAGAAAAATCCAAGATTGGATTTTTACCGAAATTGAGAAAATAAAAACGTCAACTTCAAAGAATTACTGGGAACAGAATACTTTGACACTGAAAATGTACCATACATCGTTGGAAATCCTGAAGAGTCTTCTTTCCAACCCAAAAAACGGATCAACGTTTCGATATCCGAGAACAGAGTTATAGCCGTTTTACCACAGAGTATCGGCATGGTGGTTGTCATCTCGTGGGGCATGTTGAATTTCCCATTTGTTGAAGTAACTTAATAATTTTTTGGTATGCTCCAAGTATAGCTTCAGAGTCTTTTCTCTTGTTTCGTAGTCGCCGAGAATTTGGCTAACTACCAACTGTGAGTCACTTAGGATTCGCAATTCTTTGACCTGTAAAGTTATGGCCATTTGTATGCCAGTGAGGAGTGCCTCGTATTCTGCATCATTGTTGGATGAGGTGAAATTTAATCGGACTGACTTTTCTATGATGGCGTCGTCCCGTGAGATTAGTGTGGCTCCGACTCCTGAGCCATTGAAGTTTTTGGAGCCATCGACGTAGAGTTTCCATATTGGAGTCTTTGTTATTGGTTGGTCAATGACCTCGTTATCGGGTATCCATGAGTTGTCGTCGATGGCGTAATCGACTAGGAGGTCGGCCACGATTTACCCTTTTCTGCTACTTCACGGAGTGAAAATGAGCTCGTGGTCTCCGAGTTCTTGGGCCCATTTTGCCATTCGTGTAGATTTATTTTTGTTTTCCAATACTTGCCGAAGAGGTGCATCTGTGATGACTCTTATTTTGTGTGATTGGAAGTACGGCTTCAACTTTCGTGAGGCGAAGAGTAAAGCTAAACCTACCTTCTCAAGGCTTTAATACCGAGCTTCGGAACACAGCAATGTCTTGCTGATGAAGTATATTGTTCTTTCTATACCTCTTTCGTCTCGGAACAATACTCCACTAATTGCATGTTCTGACGTGCCGAGGTAGAGCCCCAGTACGTCGCCATCTTGGGGTACCGTGATGACTGGTCGAGTAGCCAAGTATAACTTGAGTTCGTCGAATGCTTACTGGCATTCAGGTGTCCAGCTATAAGTTGACCCTTTCTTTAGTAGTTGAGGTAGCGGGCGTTGTTTGTCTGATGCCCGGGCTATGAACCTGTTTAAGGCTGCTATCATGCCGTTAAGCTTTTGAACTTGTTTCTTGGTTTTTGGGCTCGGCATCTCAAGTATAGCTTTGATTTTTTCTGGGTTGGCTTCGATACACCTTTGTGTGATGAGGTAACCCAAGAATTTTCCAGATGCGACGCCGAACAAACATTTTTCCGGGTTGAGTTTCATGTTGTACTCATGAAGTCGGAGGAATGTTTTTTCGAGGTCGGTGACATGGGTAGCTTTGTGTTTGCTTTTGACAATCATATCATCTACGTAAACTTCCATTGTGATACCAATCATATCGTGGAACATCTTGGTTGCAAGTCGCTGATACGTGGCTCCTGCATTTCTTAGTCCAAATGGCATGACTGTGTAACAAAAGGTACCTTGCTCAGTGATGAACGCAGTTTTCTCTTGATCTTCGGCTAGTTTTATTTGATTATATCCTGAATAGCCATCCATTAAGGAAATGAGTTCGTGACCTGCTGTTGAGTCAACGAGCTTGTCTATTCGAGGGAGAGGAAAGCTATCTTTTGGGCAAGCTTTATTAAGGTCCGTGAAGTCGATACATACTCTGACTTTACCGTTAGGTTTTAGACTGCGACAATGTTAGCGAGCCAGTCAGGGTATGCGTCCTCACGAATGAATTTCGCATCTTTTAACTTTTGTATCTCTGCATTAACTTTATTGGCGAGATGAGCTGCTAGTTTGCGAGCTCTTTGTTTCACAGGCTTTTTGTTGGTATCTACATTTAACCTGTGGCAAGCAATAGTGGGATTGATCCCTGGCATATCGGTATAAGCAAAAACAAAAACATTTTTATTCATTTTGAGAGTAGCAATAAGTTGCTGTTATACAATGGGGTCCAAGTTAGCCCCGACATAAACATACTTAGGATCGTCATCCGATCCTATGTTGACCTTTTCACCTTGTTCAATGACAGGTGGGTCGGATGGATGAACAATTTCCTTGCCGTTTTCAGTTTGTGAGATCTCATCCTCAGTGGGTGGAGTAGATTCTTCGACTGCATTGCAGATTGCGGAGATCATATTGACAGTGGGCTTAGATGAGCTTGCCACTGTTATGGGGGTATCCACTTTATTTGGGAGTGGGATGACCTCGGGTATGGCATGGCATCCATGCGCTTCGATCTGGTCACCGCGTAATTCCATGATGCCTCTGGGGCCAGGAAATTTGATGACCTGGTGATATGTCGATGGTACTGCTTTCATTTTATGAATCCATTTTCGTCCGAGAATTGCATTGAACTGAGCAGGGACATCAAGGACGAAAAAGGGGCAATACACAGTCACTTCGAGTGCATCCATCTTCCAACTTCAATCGAACTGTACCTATCCCAAACGTTTTGCAAGTATGATCATTACTAAGCAAAACACAAGCATCTAGCTCCTGAAAGCTATCAAACAACTCCCTATTGGGACACATATGATAGGAACAACCCGAATCCAAAATCCACTCATTAGTAGAATGACTAACTAAAGATGAAGCCAACAACGAAACACCAAAACATAAATCCTCATCTCTTCGATGTACACGAACAATCTTCTTCTGCTACTTTGGACAATTAACTTTCTAATGTCCCCAACAATAACAATAGGCACATTCATTCTTTGCAAGAGTTCTTCGTCTTCTCAATTTACATTGAGAACCAACCAATCTACCAATACTATCATCAACCACATAGAGACGGTCCTCTGTATTTTTCAAAGCATACTTGTCTTCCAACTTGGACAACATAACTATTACAATGGTTTCCAATTTGACAATGTACCACAAATCTTCTACCAAACAATACCGGACAAATTCACAAGCCTTTAAATTTAGAGTTAATCATTCATCATCATTCATATTTCTCGATTTATCATCAAGAACATCCACATAGCCATTAATGGCTAACCAATCTTGTACCTCCGTCTTCCATATAGCAAAGTCGAGGTTACCATCAAATCTATGAATGTCAACATCTAACAACAAGGTTTGATCAAACAAACTATCAACCTCCTTTCCAAATTCACTCGAATCCGAAATATGATCCGACATAATACCGATCAATTTCATACACCAGCAAACCAAACAAACAAACTAAACCAAAGGAGTTCACCAAGTACCACAAGAAAAATCCAAGATTGGATTTTTACCGAAATTGAGAAAATAAAAACGTCAACTTCAAAGAATTACTGGGAACAGAATACTTTGACACAGAAAACGTACCATACACCGTTGGAAAGCCTGAAGAGTCTTCTTTCCAACCCAAAAAATGGATCAACGTTTCGATATCCGAGAACAGAGTTATAGCCGTTTTACCACAGAGTATCGAATCCGGACAGATTCCTCAAAACCCTTTAACCAATGTTCTGCAATCCCTCTTTAACCCAAGGAACTAACCTTCGGCTCTGATACCACTTGTTGTGCGCAGCGGAAACTTATGCACCAATACCAAGATTGAAATAGTGTATGAATTAAACAAAACAAAATAGAGAAGATGAAACTCCTACTACTATCAAACAAACCCACACAAAACACAAGATTTACGTGGTTCGGCTAATATTGCCTACGTCCACGGACAAACAAATAGAACTTTTACTATTGGAGAAGATAGTACAAAGCTCTCAAACAAATAGAGAAACCCTAGGTTTCCTCCCTTCTCAAATCCTCACCAAATCTCTCAAAGAGACAATCACAAATTGAGGATACAAACTCTCTCTCACACTTGGATGAAGACGATCACAAGCCCTCACGAAGAAACCAAAGTGTTTTTCCTCACAAAAGTTCGCTCAAACTCTCTAATGACTTCTCACAATCTCTCTCACATCAAGATTAGGTTTTTCTCTTCTTCTATTGGCTTTATAACATAGCCTTACAATAGAAACCGAATTGGGCTTAAACAGGCCCATATGCAGCAAACACAATGAGGACGTACGTACGCCTTAACTACGTACGTACGTTCTATCTCATGAAAGTTATCTGTGATACAGGACGTACGTACGCCCTAACTACGTACGTACGTTCCTGAAACAAAAACTTCCCTCCGTCCTCTTTTCCACAAAAAACCCAACACTTTTGTCTCATTCAAACTACGTTAAACACTCGCTTAGGGATGGACACAGACCATAGGAAAGAACTAATTTTTGAAGGTATTTATAGCGGATGGTATGCAGCTAACCTTTACGGCATACATACAAGTTATTATGGACAAATAATGTATCCAAATGTTTTTTGGGAAAAAATAAGAGAGAAAAAAATAATGAAAATATTGAGATCGTCAGCGGAAGATATACCACCAGAAGAACAAGAGGATACATATATGGACGAAATGGACCTGATGAAAAAAAAATGATATACAAGAAATTTCATATAGATACATGGAGCTGATAGAGATATTTACTCTAAAAAATATTGTTGATTAGATTAATTATTATATTTTTAAGTAATTACTTCAAATAAATAAATTTATTTTTTAATTGCCCTTATATGCCAATTTGCTAAACATACTATAATGGGTTGTGAATTTGTGATGTTCATCGTTGAGTATCAATTTTATTTTAACATGTTTTTCTTTCTTCAATTCTTGCAAATCTTATCTCATCATGACATAAAAAATCTAACTTACCATTAAACTATGAGTAAAACTATTTTCAACCAGGTTACAATTATTATATATTATTATTTTTGATATAATTATATATTTTTGTATTAAACTTAAAAACAATATTGAACAAATTTGTATTCAAAGATGTAATTACTAATCTCTACTATTTGGTTCTCCCACAAACAACTAAAGGATTCACAAATTTTAATTCATCTAAATTAGAATTCCCTAAGCAGTATTCAATTAATTGGCGAACGTGGCAGCACCACGGGTATTACTAGTAACCATATATTCATTCACACGACAAATCAAGGCATCTGACATTCATCACATTAACTCAAGTATATATTAGATATAATTGTTACAACGTTACGGCATTCATCCCATTAACTCAACTAAAAGGTTGTAAAACAAAACTTACACTCCTGATCAGTATGCAGACAACTGTTCCGTCAGGTTAGAACTCGAAGAACATTTCCACTTAATACAATAGTTATCCTTCCCCCATACAAAGAAACATAGTAAAAACACTTACAGTACGTAAACTCTAGTATTCTTCTAGTCCAAATGCTACTTGTCAATCTCCAGTGACTTGCCAGTTCACCCTCAGTTGCATCCCCTGTACCTAGTCTACATTTTCCTGCAATATCTTTCCAGAATGCATGCTTTTCCAGTCTACGTTCTGCCACAATATCATGTCAATCCAGATGCTTTTCTAGTCTACATTCAGCAGAATAGAACATGCTTTGATGATGTTGTGGCAATAGTTGTAGTCTTAAGAAGTTCCACAAACTCAACTCCTAGTTCCTTAAGCTATGCTCCGAATTCGTCTTGTGAAACAGAAAAGCTTAAGAAATATATTCCACAAGAAAAACAAATGAATGAAACAAATTTAAGAAACTTCAATTTTATATGCCCAATTAATGTAATTACTCATAGCAACCTCATTAACCAGAAAAACAATCAACATGAGTACACCTAATAGAAAAAGTGCAGGATAAAGACAACTCCCACTACACAATACATAAGTCAAGCCTTTTTATTAAAGCGAGGGATGTAACACTGGGTGTAGATAATTGTGTGCATGATTGTACCAAAAAAAAAAAAAAAAAACTGTGTGCATGAGAGGCAGAATACCAGAGCAGTTGTAAATGTGGTATTGTACCATTAAGGGGTCCCAAACAATATCAGTTCTTCTTAAACTATATAGACACAAGAAAAAAAATCACTTCTCTTACTAAGAATCAGCACATAATCTGGAACTAGGTAGATCCACACTTGAAAAATCTGCACTGCCACAATTTGAAACCAAATCCTTGCACTAAGAAATCATTGTACCACAAAAATTCAAATAGTCAAGATGATTTCGATTATCTGTAACTAAAAACAAAATAAAATGTAAAGAACTTAGATTACATAACAAAAATCTTTTCATCATAACCTTAAGTCTTCTTAGTGACAACCAAAGAATTAAGTTAAAACATATGCAAAAAAAAAAAAACTTTTTCTAACAAACTCCAAACTCAGAATAACTAACCTGACGTATTATCATGCCCTGCCTTCTCCAAGACAAATGGAAATGCAGATAGCTTTGCCACTAAAGCCCTACTTGACAGACCTAATATTACCGCTATTTTGAAGGACGGAATTGTCGAGATGTTCAAATGGAAGGGACCAGAGATTGATACAGTAATGATCAATATATGTGGTGTTGTGAATGATAAGGGCGCGGGTATTGGAGGTATTCTAAGGAATCATGAAGGCCAGGTGATTAGTGCTTTCATGGGTGCAAGTCCAGTCAACTCTGTTATCTGGCAAGAACTCAGTGCTGTAAAGGAGGGACTAGAATTAGCCTACCAGATGGAAACAAGAAGGTAATGTGGCAATAGACTCACTAAGAACTGTCAACTGTTTGCCGAAGAGAGAGACTCCTCCTTGGTATTGTTTAAACTTACTCAGAGCTACCCTTAATGTTTGTAATAGATTTGTTAGTGTTTTTATTGCCCACACCTATAGAGAAGCCAACAGAGTTGCTGATTATCTGGTAGCTGTTGGTGTGGGCAGAGAATTTTGTACTACTTTCTTTTGCCCTCCTATGAATGAAACAATCTGTAAACTTGTAAAGGCAGAAAAAAAAACCCTAATAAGTTGACTCTTAATTTCTAGCAAGACAAGAAGAAAAGATTAGCCTAGTCTCCTTACTGACAACTTCATCTTCAACCACTATTAATTGTTGGAGTTGTGTAAATTCAAATCTTCCATATAGCCATGATTATTGAAATCTTTACAGAAAAATAGACTGGTAAAGTGGTATTTCGTAGTCAGGGTTTAGTATAGAAGAGTGAAAGGGTAGTTAATCTAGGTGACCAGTTGAAAGTACAATATCACAAATACATTCTTGTGTTTTTTTTTTCTTGAAGTTGATTTGTCATTTCTATGATAGAGATATAATCTCTAGAATTCTAGATTCAAAACAAAATTTTACCATCTCTCAAACACAATTGTAAATACTTAAGTACAGGTTTCAAATCATAGTAGAAGAAATCAAGCAATAACAATATATCATGGCAAAGGTGTTGCAGAAAATATGATCAGTCTTAGTGTTAAGACTTTCAAAGCAAAATCAAAAGTTCTCAATAAAAATTGTGAAATTGAAACTTCCCAATTACCTGATTGAAAAATCGCACAACCTTCCACCAGAAAATTGAGCGTCCACCACCTTGTATTAAGACTTTGATGAGCAAATACCAAAGTGGTTTCGATTTCCAAATCAAACCACCCAAACTGTATTGAATCGTTAAGAAAAATTAAGGTCTCAATTCGATTCACAACTTCTTATAAGAATAATATACTGAATTTTCTAAAGTTTCTAAAGCTATGTTCTGTTCTAAAACACTCACCAGAAAAATTGAGAAGCCAAGAGATACAACGACGATGAGGAAATCTTTGTAGATGAGAGATAAATTAGATGAAGAAAGCTTGAGGATAGAGCCACTTAGAGCAATCCCAATGGGAAGGCATTTGAGAAGGGCGGTAGTATGAAATGCACTCTCCGCTAAAATTCCTTCGCCAACGGATGGAACGGTGGGTCAAATATTCAACGGTGGATAGAAGTTCCAATGGCATTTGAGAGGGGAGTAGAGTGCCATTCAAAATGTCATGTTAATTGTATAAGACGGAACACCGTGTTTTGGTTTAACATTTTTTCAGAACACACAGTTCCGTCTTATACACTTTATATGTTAATTGCATAAGACGGAACACCATGTTCCGGTTTAATACTTTTTCGGAACACACAGTTTCGTCTTATACACTTTATATCGTATATGGAACTTGAAGTTCCGTCTTATAGACTAACTTTTCAAGAACTCGAAGTTCCGTCTTATAACACTTACAAAATTTGGTAACCAGAACTCAAAGTTCCGTCTTATAAGCCATTAAAAGTTTTGTAAACTGACATTTCCAAATTTTCCCATTGGCACCACTTCGCAGGGGGTTTTGATTACCATGGAGAGAGAGTGATTTTTAAGGTGGTTTTGCTTATGTGGCACCTATGTGGAGGGCACCAAACTGCCCTCTTATTGGGATTGCTCTTTGGGTTCTTCAGAGACATCTTAGAAGTTTGGAAAGAATAATAAAAAAAGGCTTCGGATTTTGCCAAGGGAAAATTGATTATGCCAATGATTATTTCTTAACTTTACTAATTTGCCCTTAATTACTTTTCATGAAATATAACACAGCTAGCACAAAATACAAATAAAATTATAATGATAGATTTGCCCATTGCCAAAAAATAGGAAAAATCTATTAATTCTTAACAAAAGAAGATATTAGTTTGAAAAAATCTTATAGGTCTGACTCATCGAAATATCAGTCCACCCGAAACGCAATGACTGCAAGACCAATTGTGAGTGCAGCAGACACTAACACTGGGCTACAAAGGATGATAAGTGGTGTGGTCACAGCTAGACCAACAACTGTAGCAAGTAAGACCAGCAAGAGTAAGAAGAAGACCACCCAAAGGAATTAGTGTGAATGTGTGATCACTACAATGTCTTGAGAGGCTGTTAGGCCTCTATTAGGTAACATACTCTTGATAGCATCAGTTGGACTTTGTTGTCCATAATGACTATGTTACGTTGTGGATGTTGAACTTCAGCCATGGACCATGGTTGATTTAAATTTATTCTCAGAAAAATTGAATTAATAAAAGAGATACTTCAACCAAATTGAACAACTAACATCAACTGAAGGTCTGAAGCCATTAAGTAATGGGCAAAGTACCTCAAAATAATGAAATCATTACAATTTACAAAAGAAATTTAAAAGCTTGTAACTCCTACTTGATCGACATCGATAAAATTATTTTCTCCTACGAAGACAACCAAATGAAAAACCAAACATTCTTCCCATGCATCCGCCCTTATTCATCAAATTATTATTTTCTCCTAATCCTCAAAAGTACCCTGTAGAGAAAATATGTGTGTAAGTTATAATAAATACATACGTCGACTCTAAGGCATATGTATCCTACTGTTGCAGGACAATGACGTTGCAGGGCAGGGATGGGCTAAGGAAGGACTGTACTTAAGGAAGCTACTGTGAAGGGCAAGATGGAGTTGTTGCTGAACCAGACTATAGGTTACTTTGTATTTCTGTTTTTCTTGTATCTGTTACATGTACTGTAAAGTAATTAGTTGGGGTGTTAGGTTGTTGTGTAAAAGATGTGTTGTCCTTTGGGGTAACCCGACGATGCATAATGCATGAAAATGCAGGTTGGTCAGACTATTTATACTTGGTTTCATGATCAATATCATTTTTACATTTTGTTGAAAAATAAAAGTGCATGCTATAAGGATTTTAGTAAAGTTGTTATAAGTTCAAACTTACCACAATCCTTGCAAAGCTTTTAGGTACTGTATCATGTCTCTTCCTAATTCATTCTTCTAGACCTGTGAATAAAAATAATATTGACAGACATTATGACAAATGCTATAAACTAGGTAGATTATATGAACTACGTAAGTAAAAACAATTAATATAAAATTGGCATCAAACAATAGAAATATATTTACCCAATATGTCCATAGGCATGGAGTTCCAATTCATCCCATCTAAAGTGTTCTTTTCAGCTGGATTTAGCTCAATAACAGCAGATTTTTGAGTCACATTAACACGTTTACAAGTTCGACTATTGTGACTAACTTCATGACAATTACTGCACTTTCTCGACTTTTCAACTATCTCAAATGCTGACGGATCCCTTCTAGTGGAACTGGACACTTTCTCAGTCTTCGAATTTGCTAGACGCCCTTTATTGGAATGAATAGGAGGATCAAACACAATAGGCACAAAATAATCTATAAGTTGAGATAGACGTTCTTGAGCAATTATCTTCTGAGCTATAGGCCACTGGTGATAATTCTTTCCTAGTTCTTGAAGTAAACCTGTGAGTGAATCTATTGTATTGCCTGGATCAATGACAATGTCATCATCTTCAAATGACCGTTTATCAATTCTCCATTGTGGGTGTATATCAGAAAGCCATAATACTCTATCTTTCATACATCTCATCATATGTGCACAAGGAAGACCCATCGTCGCAACAAACTGGCGTTTACATGCGTGCAAGCTTGAATCAGATAAAGCTAATTTATATTGTTCAAATAGCTTCTCCATGGCAAACGCTGATATACAATAGACAACTTCTTTGAAAAATGGAACACATATGTTATGACGAAGTGTGAGCTTTTCACTTGCAAGTTTTGTCTTGATTTCTAGAAAATTATTTTCAACTGCAAGACATATCTTTTCTTTCGCCACATGGAGATCACTAGTAGAAAATTGCAAATATTTTTTAAGGACTGCATGTGCACCTTCTGCCCTCGAAGTAACTCGATTTTCTAAGTACAAGTGAATGTCTGCCCATGCCTTTACAAAATGTTGTTTGAGCGGTAGCCAAATCACAAAAAGGAACTGCAGAGGCCAGATTCATTTTCATTTCTTTCGCCGATTTATCTCAAATCTCGCAGGAAAACTTCCACCATTGTCTCCCTGCTGGAAACTAAAGGACTCGGAAGAGTTCGTGTGGGAGGAAGTGCACTAGCAAGCGTTCGATGAAATTAAGAAATACCTGACCAACAGGCCTGTTTTTGATGCCACCAAGGGATGGAGAGCCCTTCAGGAACGTTGTAAACATCTGCGTTCCAACATTCGAAACCATCAAACCCGTTCTCTATGATGAGCTAGAAGGAAATCCCTTTCGCTACATAAAATATATGCAAATCAACACAAGTCATGTAGCCAGAAAATGGCCTCTTCTGCACTTAGTCACTCGTCTGAATACCAAGAGCAGGTTCGAGGATGGCCTCAGATTAGGATCAGTTGTGAAGCCTCCCGTAGAACAAAACTCTAAGACTGTTGCACACTCCAGATGTGCTACACAAATACCCAAGCGGATCCTTTTCGAAGGATTAGCTTCACTTCATTCAAAATCATAAGACCAAGGTCGATCAACTCAGAATCGAAGCCCTAGGACGACTATATCCAATCGTCAGTCTCAACATCCTAATTCCGATGATTTTGGGCCCTTGAAACTAAGACACGTCCCGCACACTGATAAACGTCACATAATCTAAGAGTTTCATGTTGAAATATCTTCAGGTGCATACAACAACCAAATCTTGCTGGATGCAAATAAAGGAATGGACGGTCAGTGGAAACTGAATCACACCAAAATCCTCGTCCACACTGAACAGGCCTACATCGATAATAACCCCTGGAAGTAGCTAATGAATATATTAGGAAAAAGACCCCTGTAACCACATGGAGACGTGCAGAAAGCATTCTTAGGGCGACAAGAACTGCATACATCGTGCACCGAAACGATGACGTCGGGGCAATTACTCGACGAAATGAAGGGATCTCGATCCGTATCAGAAGTCGTCAAGCCATCTTCAGTCTTGCATTATTTGGCGATAAACCAAGTCCCTTGGATCATCCGGTGGGATTACGGACTTAGAGTAGACCGCACGAGGGAAAAAAAGAAAGTTTTTTTGGTCCGAAACTACTATACTATTGCTGGTGGAAGTATGACAAGAGCAGTAAGATGGTCTTCCTTAACAAGCGGCTAAGGAAGAAAGAAAAAAGAAAGGCCTCTCAAGTTGCCGAATTCACTCGATCATCTGCGAGGGTCTTTCTCGACCAGTTTCGGGCCATCAATAGAGGGCATTTGGAGATGAGATAGGTGAAGCATTGGTTTTACATTAGTTGATGCTTACATCACCTACTAAGGTAGTTTTGGAAGATCAATGGCTGCGGTCTAATATTTTTCGGACACGATGTACGGCAAAAGGGAAGCTATGCAATATGATCATAGATAGCGGCAGCAGTGAGAATATTGTCTCAAAAGAGATGGTCACTATAAATAAGGCGATCCATTTCATTATTCCCCTCCACCTGCTATCATCGCGGCGGTTAGCTCGTCAGGTAAACATAAGTGAGCTGAAGATGGCTATAATGGGGCCGGGTCGAGTTAGTCGCAGGATAGTTAAGGGTAAGGGATTTTGAAGGGGGTCTTTCCTTCCTTTTGTTCCCGTTCTGAGGTGGCTGGCTTGGAAGTGGACTTGATTGTCTTCCCCGATTTCTCATATGAGACGAGCCTAATCACTAGTCGAGGGGGATCTTTTTAACCGAACGAAAGCCTTAAGTCGAGAGTCCCATCCACCTTAGTGGTCGGCGAAAGGCAGGCAAAAGAGGGGAATCAATCGCAGCTGGAGCTGGAGTTCGCCCTGTCTTACTACCTATGGCTCAATCTCAACCAAAGGAACTGGAGCTGGATCGGGCCAAGAAAGCGGACCAGCAAAAGAAGAGTCCTTCTTAGAGCACCAACCTTAAACTCAGTTTACTAAGTAAAGCGTAAAGAAAGCGTACCGGCAGTTTGAGTCGCGAAAGGGCCGCTTGCTTAAAATATGATTCTATATATCTTCAAAAAAAATGGTTTTGTTTCTCCTATTGTTCATTCCTGGGAAGAGGAAGAAGCAGATAGAGCTAAGGCCTCCTCTTTCCGTCTGCTCTTCCCGAAGTGAGCTAATTGCATGTAGAGATCCGTAGGGGCTTATAGTTTAATTGGTTGAAACGTACCGCTCATAACGGTGATATTGTAGGTTCGAGCCCTACTAAGCCTATTAGATGTCTTCGCTGCTTCTCCTTTCCCCCTTTGGCTACATATTGAGTATAGCCAAGTGGTAAGGCATCGGTTTTTGGTACCGACATGCAAAGGAATCCTTCTACTCCGGATTTCTTTTCAGTAAAAAAACTTCCTAAAAATTTTGGATAAGGCTTTTTCGCGTTTCCCATTTCATCAACTTCCGGTCGGGTCGGCCTTTTTCTTTATTGAATCTCGGGAGGTCGAGAAAGAAGGGAGAGCACTCAACCAACGTTTATTTCATCTTAAGAGGATTTTCCGTTTCATTTGCCCTTAATGGATTTCTCCATTCACATTGATAGGGGCGCAACATCTTAGAAAAAATCTCATTTATGCGCCTTTTCAATAATATAAAGCGAGGGAGAGTATGCGCTCTTAAGATAGGTAGATAGGTCGAGGGAGAGGGAAAGGACATATTAAAGAGGTACTCTTCTGAGAATCTTTACAGAAAGATAGGTGATGCTGATCTGCCAGCGATCGGATTTGCTATGGGGATCGAGAGGTTAGTGAACTATCTAGATTCTCTTCGAGGTAATCTAATCTAAAGGGGTTTATGTCTTTTTCTGTGCTTCCAGTCCAGAAGCGGGTCTGAAAAGAGGAACTATAGAACCATCGACCTAGAAGCCAGAAAAGTCAAGGTTCTCTCCACGATTATTGTTCAATATCAACCTAGATTATTGGTGTACATAGGGGATAAGATACCCAGGGCAAAAGGTCAAAGAGTACCCGTGGTGGTGACCTTTCATTGATTCATCAATGAAACATTGATGGGGGAAAAAGTAGTGTTGTTGAGAAAGACTTGGTAAACAAAATTGCTTATCATCAGAATCCCAGATAAGCGCATTTCATACTGAGCAAGATTATAAAGTTGGTGACCAACAACTCAGAATAAAAAGGTTGAAAGTCAAGCGAAAATGAACTTCATTCCTTCCGGTCCTATTGTTTGAATAGATGAGATGTTCTGGGAATACACGAACGACAAAGAGCAAAAAAAGTCTAATGAAAAGGCGTATCCAAGTGGCTAAGGCCGGAGCAAAACTTCTATTCGTCGCTTCGAATCCGACCGATTCCTCCAGCGCCCATAGTTCAGTGGATAGAATGTTTGGCTTCGGATCAAAAGGGGTTTTCATCTTTCTGGGCCGGGTAGTCCCCGGTGAATGATTAGTAGTGGCCTGGGGTTGTCTTCGAGTCTCGCCCCTTCATTGATTTCTTACTGCTTTTAAAGCCAAGGTCCTACCCATACCTAGTGGGAACAATTCTGGGTGGGCACTTCTTATTCCCAACCCACCCGGGTAGGGTGGGCAGTAGCCGGCTCCTACCCCGTTCATTGGCATCATAAAGAACTTTATTTGGATCCATTGATTCAAACTTTTGGATTAGCTTCCTGCTTGTAGTATTATTAAATTAGTCCATAGTTCCTTTGTCTATCACACTAGTTCCGTCATTGCCTGCTGTTCCTACTCAGAGTATTGTCCAATACAATGAGTTCCAGCCTTCTCGTGTTTCTACTTGATGTGTTCTAGGTCCAGAGGGCAATAGCGGAACATCACTCCCACCGGGTAATGCCTTCACTTGACTTCTTGGAACACGTACAGATGCGAGAACAGAAGTAAAACATATATAATATAAACATGCCTAAGTAAAGCTCCCTTCAAGATGGAGACGATAGTGCCAGTCGGACCCACGCTTCCCGATCAATCCATTCCCACCATTCCTTCCTCAAGATAGCGAGTACTGATAGCTTTCCAACAAACCTTAATCCGTGGACGATCGGTTTCTCTCTCTTAGGGGGTTGGACTACGCGAGCCTTATGAAACTATGCGAGCCAAGGACTATAGCAAACGGACTAAGAAAGCAAAGCTGGTAAGTAAGCGGGAACAGTCACTCTCCTCCGTCCCGGCATTTTCTTATGTTCACCCCAGGGCCCTACGTCCCTAAGCAACTCCTCTCTCTTCCTTCGGGTAAGGGTACTTACTACTTTCTTTAACTTCCTCTCCCGTTGGTCGAGCTACTCCGTTCCTTTCCCAACTATAGCTTAACTTGCCCGAAGGAAATCTTGGATCTTATTGCCGGGAAAGAGTTTGGTTACCAAGTTCGGTTACCATAAGCGGAAGTGCAAACCTTATATCTCCGATATATAGGATATAATGTCCGTTTAAAATCCATTTGGGTAGATAGTATGGCTTGACAATGTCGAGCTAAGACTATCGCGAAGTAAACATAGGGTCTGTCTCAGCCTTTACTATGGAATCTTATTTCCTCGCGACTATCTTCCCCTTGAATCCTGGTTGGCAGCAGTATTTCGAGCTAGGGATCCTACAATTCCCTATGAAGCTCCCTGATAAGCCCTTCAATCCATCTTCATCTTGGCTGGCAGCCTAGACCCTGGGACTGATCTTCCCGTTGGCTTTGCTACAGCAGTACTAACAGTGTAAGGTCAGCGGGTGGCATAGCGAAATTCCTAACCGAGATGACTGGACAACCTCTCGCCCCTCTCCGTCCCGTCTCTGAACTCAAGCCTGACCTTCGAAAACCAAGAAGGAGACAGACAGACTACTCAACGCGAGCTTAGGGTTTTTTTGCTCGCCACTGTACCTGCCTTATTATTGCTCAAGACGTAGGAAACGATCAACATCAATTGAATTCACTCGGCTGATGGCTTTTCTTCCTGATCGTATTCAGAATAGGGCTTGAAGAGCCTACTATATCAATCAATGGCAATCGCTATCTCGCCTGCCACTTTCACTGGCCGGTTACCAATGGATCTTATCTTGTATGTATTGAAAACCCAGGGCAGCCTTCCCTTTCCACGAGCCCCCATTCATTAAAAAGTTCTCTATCCGAAAGTCATGACGTCCCCTTCGATTCTCTCACTGAAATTGCTTTTCTTTCTTCAGTACAAACACATCCTGCAAATTCGTCTTTGAAATCCCTTTCGGGATCGATCCAGATAATAGCTCAATGAGCTGTTTTGACACCGTTATGATCTGAATAAAGAGTGAACCCGTTGATCCATTCCATTTGAATGGAGACTTGGAAACTCTACTAGGTGGTTGAGCAGCCCCATCTCATTAAAGAAGTCTCTATTCGAACTGAAAATGAAACTAAGCTGTCCGGACCTCTTCATCTACGTCCCCTTCGATTCTCTCACTGAAATTGCTTTTCTTTCTTCAGTACAAACACATCCTGCAAATTCGTCTTTGAAATCCCTTTCGGGATCGATCCAGATAATAGCTCAATGAGCTGTTTTGACACCGTTATGATCTGAATAAAGAGTGAACCCGTTGATCCATTCCATTTGAATGGAGACTTGGAAACTCTACTAGGTGGTTGAGCAGCCCCATCTCATTAAAGAAGTCTCTATTCGAAGAGAAAATGAAACTAAGCTTCCTGTGGAAAGGAACTGAAAATGAGAAGAGCTTCCTCCCGGTTAGCTGGACTAAGGTGTGTGTACCTAAGGAGGAGGGGGGCTCGGTGTGAGAAGGTTGGGAGACTGGAACCGTGCATCTTTGCTCAGACTGTTCTGGGAAATGGCCCGGGTCAGCTGGGCACAATTGCTTCGAAAGAAATATCTGAAGACGAGGTTGAAGTGTTCCCCACTTCTTCTTGGAGTTGGGTCGGGAGTTCATTTGAAGTAGGAACGGATGGGGGAATAAAAAGACAGAGAAGAGGGAGACGTTGAATGCTCTAGTGCCGCCCGCTTATTAGCAACCGGGTCAAAACAGATGGATATTGCCTTATCTCGTCAGCTGGTGTAGCCCCTTTCCTCATTTATACACGAGCTACAACTGATGGTTATTGGCTCGAGTCAGCGGGTTATTTCCGACCTTGGGATAGCAAGCCTTTCTTAGCTCGCTTATTCATGAGGGTCAATCGCCCGATCACCCCTCACTGCTAGCTGCAAGGCAACAAGAGCACTAACTTAAAACCAATAGCTCACTCATAGCTCAGCCCTAGCTCACTCCTAATAGCTGCCTCGAAGCTTGGCTCGCTTAGCAACATTAGCAACAAGGCAAGGAAGAAAGACGAGGGCTTTAACAACATTAGCAACACTCTCGTTCAGGCCCGCTCCCAGCGCTCCCTCACTGCTAGCTGCAAGGAAAGACCGATTCGCTCACTTGTTAACTGCAGACCAAGCTTCACTACTAGCAGCCTGGCCAGGGAAGCCGGAGGACTCACTTGTCGAAAGCAAGAAGAAAGTAAAGCAGACTGGCATAGAGACCAACTACTTAGACAGATCCATTCTGAATCAATAGCCGGATCAAAGGCCTAAGGCTGAAGATAGGCGAAGGAAGCTCTAGGCGTATCGGTCATAAGATCATAGGATAGACCAATCCGACCCTAAGAGAAAGTGCAGAGATTTTCATCAGTGATGGGAGTGAACATTCGGACGAGAGCAGTAGTACACAGACTAAGTCATGGACTAGCTAAAAGGAGCAGTAGAAGTGCGAGCTACGAAGCGAGGAGTCATGGGAGGTTCTCATCTTCAGTCGTGGTGGGGTAGGCAGTCTAGCAGCAGAGAGGCATAGGCTTTGCATGACAGAGCCAGAGACCAAGACCTACCAGTCTATAGGCGGGCTCCTATAGTATAGAGGATAGCAGGATCATGTAGAAAGAGAGATCTCGGACTTCCTCCAGCAAGGCGTGAAGCGAGAGAGAGGTCAATTACGCTTCCATCATCAAGCTAAAGAGCAAGACAGGAAGCATCGGTCATTTCAGAGTAGATCCGCTGTCAAAGACAGATCGAGAGCCTGGCGAAGGTAAGGATGCTGGTATGAGTCACGAAAGTGAAAGAAGCGGCGAAAGCTAGCCATAGGCCAACGTCTGTCCTTCCTGGTTGATGTACGTAGTTGTATGAGCAATCCCAAAGATCTTAGTAGACGCCAGACAGATAGACCAATCCGACCCTACCAGGGTCCATAGGCTTGTGACACAGACGTCAGTGAATCAATGAAGATCTTCTTCGCTTCTTAGGATAGATAGGCCATGACCAAGGTCCAGATAGGGAAGGTATGCTACACCGGTATCGGAGTGAGAATAGTGAGAAGGCGGAGTCAAAGGAGCACCGATTGGGCAGTCGTAGGAAGAAGATCTGACAGAAGCTGTTGGGAGAAGAAGGAGAGAGCGACGTAGCTAGGTAGAGGAAGAAGGTCTTGACCTGACACCTGAGCGAGAGGAGTCAACTTCCCTTCGTGCTCTTCTTCGGAAAGGCCAAAGCCCCCTCTGCGAGCCGATGGACTGGTCCAGATAGACATAAGGCAAGCAAGATATGCCGGTGTCAAGGAGAGGAATAGTCAAGTAAGGGCCAGCCAGCTAGGAGCCTAGGCCGAAGGTGATCTCTTCAGTCTTCATCCCAACTATAGGCTTCCTTCAAAGAGCAAAGAGAGTAGCCTAATCGGTCGACTCATTAGGCTCATGATACGAATTCAGGTCCTATCCTTTGCACCTTTCTGCTTTGCCGCTACTACGCTTGCTCTATAGCGGCCTCGCCTTACTTGTTGACTATCGTTCATAGATATAGATGGGCAGGGATTGGATCTTTGATCTAGCCTTGGATCGCTCCTTCTTTTCACTTTTTTAGGACTCCCTTACTCATTCCAACATCCTCTCTTTCAGTTCTCGTAACCAAGATCCGCAGTCGACATAGCATCATAGTCTCTTGTCCCAGGTCAGGAAGGAAGGACTAAGCAAGCAAGGATAATGACTAAGAAAGAGCAAGCGTAGGTGCACTACTGCTAAGCCGAAGGATAAGATCAAGTAGCCACTGACAAAGGCTGAATAGATAGAGGGAGAAGCGAGGACCATCGTCTCCTACGAACCGATAGACGAGAGCGACGCAACGATTCCAACCAGAACCAATAGCCCAAGAGCGAAGCAAATAGCATAGACAGATCAGTCCCAGATAGGAAGCCAGTCTCCAAGCTGAATTAGAAAACCAATTACAGAGAGGACTAAGCTGACAGCAGTGCCAGGTGATCCCTTTCCTTTAGGTCTTCCTCCCGAGGTTGACCAGATTGGTTGAAGATTCCTACCCTGACCATGAGTTTCATCTTGATAAAATAGGTACCTCAATCTAAGATTGCCTCACATACAGGATTCGGAAAGCCCGAAAAGCAAGATCGGGATAAGTATGAAAAGATTCAGTATTTGCCTTATGTTTATGGAAGGCGAAGTCCCCGCTAACTCTTATTTTCTTTCTTACGACATGGGTACATAGGCCCTGAAGCTCAGTCCTTTCCACAACCTATCTTTTTAGCCACCTATCTGAGTACATAAATTTTTGTAATAGAAGGGCTTAACAGCGCCTTAAATAAAAAAGGGGTAAAGCCATCAAGCCACCTCTGTCTATCCCGATATTGAGTTAACCTCTGTATCCCGATTGTCTTACTGCTTGTGTTGACCAAGCAGAATCAATTTGTTGCACTTACTTCGAATGCCGTATTTGTATGGGTCCAATACTGGCTCTCTCTCTGCGAGTGCAATAGCCATATAAGTCCCCCTATCTTATTCAAGAACTTTTTTGTAAAAAAAGAGGTTGGTACTTGAATAGGTTGCTATTTCTCCTAAAGTGAGTACACCGGACCTGCGGATCGGTACAAAGGGGTCACTCTGGAAAGATGAACCCCCAGGTCGCTTTCTTATTAATTAAAGTAAGGTTTTTATTGCTGTCTATTCCGCCATTGAGGTACCCCCGGCTATCCTGTCTTACTTATTCTCTTCCCGAACTAATTGTCTAAGAGAAGGTGGTGCTCTTATCTCTTGGACGAGGTGCAGTTCTCCCTCTCCGAGGGCTTAAAAGCGCCTTGCTTTTCTTTTAGAGTGGAAGAATTTTTATTTCGCTTTGCCTTTCGCAGAGTGTGAAATGCTGATTCAAGCTTAGCCCCCAAGTCTTTCAGCTTCCTAACTAGAGGACTGGTCCCAGTTGCCCCCTCTTCTGAAGCCTCTGGCTCGAGAGATGAGTCCGCTATTCTTTCTGCCAGGCCTAAATAGAGTCATTCCTCTCCTTAAGGCGCGCTGCCCGACCGACCGAGCTAGTAGGTTCTTTTCTCGAACGCAAGGATTGATTGAGCGGAGTGAACGAGAGAAATTCGAAAGCAAAGGCACATTGAGTGCCCAACCAACCATAAGTCATCCCTTGAAACCCTCTCGCCACGACAGATTCACATCCTTAACGAACGTACAAATCAATCAACGAACCATCCCGTCGGGAGATGATCTACAACTATTGAGTTTCGAACAGACAGATAAGCTATGGTCGAGCTACTTAGTTCCTTGAAGACGAGGGGCCTGGCACTATTAGAATTCAATAGAAAGGGGGTTGAGCGACCTTTTTTCAAGCAATAAAAAAAAGGGAAATTCAATTTACCGAAGCAGCTTAACCAGTACTTGCTTACACGGTGGGAGACCTTAGCTGAAAGCTAAGATAAGCCTAAATAGCAAAAGAACTACTTACCCAGTGGCCTCACCTTCATACGAAGTTCCTGCTGTTCCCGCTGCAAATACGGAATCGGAAGCTACGGACACAGAATTAGACGTGGGTTCTCGTCTGCTATGATCTCCCCAGTCAAAATATAAATATAAGATTTGTAACCGAACGAGAGTTGCGATTTCTATAATTTGATTTCAATGTTTCCCGCTAAGCATTAGATTCGCTTCGCTGGGGCTATGAAATGCATGCATATGAAAACCTTCCTACTTAGAACAAGTCATTGTCGTGGATCAACCCTACCTTCGAATTTCGCGTATAGCACCCCGGGTCTTGAACTGACAGGAATACAGGCTTTGGTATCCAAAGTGAAACGGATACTAGTTTAAATCATGAGTGAGGTAACCCGTCCCCTCTCTAGCCGTCTTTACATCTGCCGAGGAATTTCATGCTTCTTTTCAAGTGCAGTAGTATCGAGGAACCGCGGCCCAGGGCTAGGGTGGGGTAGGCCTACGAGGCCGGTAACCCGTCGGCAAAGATCCTTTCTTGCACTTGACGAGCAAGCAAACAGTTTCACTTCGCTTGAATAAGGGTAGGAATATATCCCCATCTCATAGCTCATCTCATCAAGTATACCCTCATCTTATAGGTCATAGGAATATATTCCTTTTGAATCTGCGTGTGCCGGATCTCAGAAATAACGGAAGCTATTTCCCGGTCATCCTTACCCTTTCACAGCCGTAGAAAAAGGGGTTTCTTTTGCCATTAGTGGAAATCCAGTTTTAGATTGTGGGCGGTTTGTGGTAAATATAGAGTTTACAAATTAAGAACAGAACTAGGTCGTCTGAGCTCGTTCCTCAAGCCTTCCTTCCCCACCCTAGCCCTCGCCCCATCAACAGCAATCGTCCTGGTATTAAGTGGACGACTGACTGTTGGGTTACAGAATAAATGCTTCAGTGATCCATGGAATCAAGATCATCACTGTGGCGCAAAGTCATTGAGAGGGCCCGACGGGGAGGTTTTTCAATTTGAAATTTCTATTTGAATGTGCAAAAGGAAACCGTTGAAATAGAGAGCCCCGCGGCCATCCATAAATACAGCTACAAGAGAATGCTTCTTAAATTGAATAATAATGAGGTGAGGTGATATGATATTTCTATTGAGGTGAACGTTTATAATAGCTAGCTTAGCTTAACATAATCGACTAGAACGAGGTTCTAAACTTGTAAGTCGACGCGAACTACATAGATCATCTTAGTTCTTAGAGCTAAAACTACACAAACTACATAGGTCATCTTTGCGTATAGATAATCTTAGTTGTTAGAGTCGGGCCGCTGTGTGGAATCAGAGATGGAAGAAAGAGTTCTTCCGGCGTGCAGAACCAAATCAATTTCGGACAGGAAAGCAAAATCCCATTTCCTTCCATCCAAAGAATAGCAAGCATGAGCTCTTTGGATCTCTTGGAGCGGGAGATCAAAATAAGCCCTTCTTCCCTTACCTTCCCTAATAGCAACACTATATAACGAAAGTCGTTGAGTTTAAGACTCTTTTCATTTCCGCCCTTTCCTACCGCAATACCAAACTAGCATTGCCAACAGCCAGAATTCCTTAAGTGAGTGGTCCAGGAGGAGCAAAAACCACTTTCCAAAATCCAGGCCCTAAAAGCAATAGTGAATAGAAGTAGAAATGAAGGAAGGAGCGGAATGAAGGTCAAAACCTTTGCGAGTCCAATCTCTTTCTACCTCGGCCACCGCCGTTTGGTTTTGGTTAGTTAGAAGGAATGGGAAAGGTCAATCAGAGATCAGAAAGACTGAGGCAGAGGAATTTAAGATAGAATGAGAGCCGGTTCACGAACGAAACTACTATTCCGGGTTGATCCGCCAATCTGGTCCAGTTGCTTGGACGAGTCATTAATAGGGAGGGGCGAGCGAGCGAAGCCTTCAATGTTGGAGACTTTGCTTCCCCCCCTTAGTCGTATTAGTCGTAGTAGTCGGCATTCCTACCGGAATTCCTCCTTGGTCGAAGAGCCGGCGCGGCCTATTGGTTAAGTACCAAGAGTCGGGATCAGGTGTCTGATACTGCTGTTAAGGCTGTTCATCCCCTTCTTTTTCTTTCGTGGCCGAAAGAGGGGAAGGAAGCGGAGGGGAGTTTCGGGAACAAAGCCCCCGGATTTGAAAGTTCAGCCCTACCCTATAGTGGAGTATCTTTTCCCTATCTAAGCTATATCAACATAGCCAACTAGAAAACTCATCCGCTTGTCAATTCTGGGTGTAATACTCACTCGTAAATGATTGGTGTCATAATTTTTCACTGATCACACCTGATCAGTCTCATCCGTGTAAGAATTAGGAATTCCTCTTCCAACTCGTCCCGGAATGGGCGTTATGGCAAAGAACAAGAAGAAAACGAAAGGAGAAATTTGTCCAATAGTAACAAATGGAGCCTCTACAGGTTGACTTCCGATCCAACCTAGTAGTAAGCAATCTGCCAAAAGCAACCAAAAAATTCCTTGGTGAATCGGGCGAAAACTTGAACTACGCACATAATTATTTTTTAAAAAAGGTAAAGCCAACAGACATATGGAAACTGGTGCTATTGCGGCTACACCTCCCGATTTGTCGGGTATACTACGAAGAATGGCATGGATCGGTAGGAAATACCATTCCGGCACAATATGAGGCGGGGTGGGCATCGGATTAGCGGGTATATAATTGTCGGGATGCCCCAAAACATTAGGAGCATAAAAAATCCAAATTGAAAAAAAGATAGCAGAAGCTACCCGACCTACTAGATCCTTTACATAAAAATAAGGGTAAGAAGCAATTTTATCCATCTCTGAATGTACACCCAATGGATTATTTGATCCATATTGATGCAATGCGGCCAGATGAAGAAGACTGGCGCCCGCTAAAATAAGGGGGAGTAAATGATGGAGACTAAAAAAACGATTTAAGGTGGCATTGTCCACGGAGAAACCACCCCAAAGCCAAGTCACTATGGTATCTCCTACTACAGGTATGGCGCTAGCTAAGCTTGTAATTACTGTAGCTCCCCAAAAGCTCATCTGACCCCAAGGCGGTACGTATCCTGTAAAAGCTGTCACAATCATTAATAGGAATATTACAACTCCGAGACACTGAACTAATTCCCTAGGACTGCTATAACTCGCATGATATAGACCACGAAAAATATGAAGGTGAACCACAATGAGAAACATACTTGCCCCATTAGCATGCATATAACGGAGCAACCAGCCCCCTTCAACATCTCTCATAACGTGTTCTACGCTGTTGAAAGCTAGATCCACATGAGGTGTGTAATGCATAGCTAAAAAAACGCCAGTCACTATCTGAATGACTAAACAAATACCAGCTAAAGGACCGAAACCCCACCAATAACTAAGATTGCTCGGGGTTGGATAATCTATCAAATGCTGATTAAGTGTGGAGGATATAGGTTGTTTAAGAAGAGATAATCGTTGGTTCCTTATAGTCATTTCTCTTTTCTATCGTGACAACTCTTGTTCCCCCACCTTTTTAGCGTTCTGGGGCCCGTAATAGTTAGCCTTTCTTCCACCTCCGAAGGATGGAGGGGGTATACAGCGAAAGAAGCGTCGAAGGGGTCATCCTGGGTTACTGAAGAGTCGTCCGACTGCTCGGTGACCGAATCTGAGAGGTTTTTACCGCTTTTTATTCTCTCCAGCACTCTCGATCATATTGCTGCAACAAAGCAAGCTTAGGAATGAATCTAATGGAAATTTAGGTGCTTGGAAGATTCATTCTTCTTTCCTCCTCGGTGAAAGAGGGCAAAGGTGTGTGGGAGAAAGAATTCTGAAAGGAGAGAATAATTCGTCCACAAAGGGGGACAGAGTGCGACCCCTAAGCAATTGGAGGTTCTCGCTCGGGGGTCCATATCATCTTAAAACTATTCCTGTTCCATTAGCATAGCTAAATTAGAATAGGATGACTCAGCGTCAGGAAAAGTAAGCCCCTTGCCTTGATTGAATTTGGCTTCGCTGCGCCCTGAATCAATCTAATTATTGATTCATCCCATTTTTGGGGGGTGGGGCGAGAGGGAGGCTGTGAGTCACCTGGGCTACGGATTTTTCGGTTGGTTGATTCTCGAAAGAACCTCTGGAGATAAAAAAATAAAAGAAAACCTCGGGTCCCGACCCAAAAATGAATAGGAAGCGGGGCGAGGGTCTTTCATTAAAGGGGGGAAAGAGGGGTGGGGCTTAGTTCTGGGGGGGCCGCCTTGCGCTGCTTTGGAAAGGAGAGAATTAAAGAAAGTCACTCTCGGAAACTCACTCTTATTGGACGAGATAAAGTCAATATGATATGGGCGTTGGTTTTACCAACTAAATGAAGCTTTGGTCTTTATCATTCGGAAGGCTCAGTCCCACACTCTTACTTCAATGGTGGGAAAAACTGACTTCTGGTTCGGAGATCGAGCGAGTACCCACCTCGCAGTTTAGAGGACTACCAGCTAGCTTTAGGGAACTGGCTATCCTATATCCTATTTAGTACCGGTTTTACCTCTCCGAGCTACTAACAGATTGCAAGCATAAGAGGGCTAAGAGACAGAGGATGCAAGCGTTGAGGCAATCTTTCCAGATGCTCGAAGCACTTACTTGAGGAAAAGAAAAAATGAATAGTTGGGAGCAGAATTGGAAAGACTAGACCTATAGTGGCTTAGACTGCTTTCGCTAACGCAGAAAGCCTTTGTTCTAGTGCACTACTTCCTTGTAATATTAAAAAAGAAGGGAGTGAATCGGATAAGCCTTTTAAGACAAAGCAGCTCTCTAAGGCTTTCCTTTTTTTTTGAGACTTATGCATTTTCTGGGGCAGGAAGCACACCAGCAGCGGCCATTCTATTCTCAAATAAGGTTCCCACTACTTTCAGGGCAAAAAGCGCCTGCCGAATCAACGTCTACAGGTAGGAGTACCGGCCCATACTGAGGATGAGCACGCAGATTAGCTCCCTCATTTTGCAAGACCAGACAAGTTGCTCCTGAGCACTCGCTTTCGATCACCTCCTTCTTAGCAGAGCAAGTACAAGTACCGGAACTACATTTAGTCATTGAAGGTTGCAACGTAGCAACTACTTCTCTACCAAAAAAAAGCCATACCAAAGCCAAACGCACCCAAGTTCCCCTGAAGTCAACTTCTGCGCGATTTGTGAGCCGGCCAAACCCCTCCACAATCAATATAAAGCGCGCGGACTACCAGCTAGCGGGGTAGCTATTGTAGCTATCGGCCCGACAATTCCGGAACAACGAGAAGGAATTTAATAAGGGCCTTTCAAATCATAATGCGACCTATAGCTTCAACGATCAGGTCAAGCAAAGGGCTTTTACACTGAACACCAACCCAAAGAGTTCAAAAATGACTTAGAGAGAAATTCCACTCGGCAACTTGACTTATTCACTAGATTCCTGCGGCTCTGTTAAGCAGCAAGGTATACTCATGTCAGCATTCTCACTTCTGAAAAAGCAGCTTTCAAGGGGGTTGGTAATCCAATGGCCGCCTCTTGGGTATCTTGGTTCGCTACTAGGAAAAAAGGATGGACGCGATTCGAACAAGCCGGAACGCGGGACGTTCCTGCAAAGTATAACCATACTTTGCCACATGGAGATCACTAGTAGAAAATTGCAAATATTTTTTAAGGACTGCATGTGCACCTTCTGCCCTCGAAGTAACTCGATTTTCTAAGTACAAGTGAATGTCTGCCCATGCCTTTACAAAATGTTGTTTGAGCGGTAGCCAAATCCTTTTTCATGTAATCAACCACATTAACTTTCTCCTTATAAGTCACTTCAAATTCTTTCCATGCTGAATTAAATGACGACACAGAATCTGATTGCACCAGATCAGTCCACCCAGTCATAAATGTATCCCAATCGTTTTCTTTTTTTTCCTTGTCTTCTTTGTAAAACTTTTTACAATTTGCTATAATATTTGTTTCACTATGCCAAAAACATAAGAGGTTTATAGTCCTTGGAAAAATTACCTCAATGGCATTCATGAGAGCAAATTCTCGATCAGATACAATAACCCATCGCTGCCTAACATTTCCTTGAACATACTTAGAGCCCAAGCATAGTGACTTGTTTCCTCTTTTGATAAGAATGCAAAACACGAGTAAAAAGAAGTATTAAAGCTTGAAACTCCAATAATATCAAGTAATGGCATCTTGAACTTGTTGGTTTTGTAAGTGCAATCCATCAGAAAGATATTTGGGTAGCTCTTGCTTAATTTGATTGATTGGGGATGAGCAAAGAACAAATGAGTAAGCCTGCCTTCTGTATCAACTTTAATATTGTGTAAAAATCCTCCACTAGAGAGTTCCTCAAGTAAAGCTTGAATAGGTGTTCGACCTCGTAGCTTTTCCTTATGAATCTTGGCTTTTGTGTTGTAAACTGTCCTTGATATGGCTTTAAGCTTTGGATTAGCCTCGCGAAGCGAAGTAAGAATCCGGCGTTGTGGTATGCCTGACATGCACATTTCTTTGATCCTCAATAACTCTTCGTTAGAAAATCGACGGAAAGAAGGATGCCCAAACACGTCTTTTGATGCTTCATGGTTATGAGTTCCATTGCTTATTCTGATTATCCATGAACCATCGACTAGTTTGACACCTTTAATTCTAAACGGACAATTAATAAGTCGAGAACCACTTTTCTTTTTCCGTTCTTCAATCGATGTATTACTTCTATCTATAGGTACCTCCTCCGTCACAACCAATTGTAACATATTTATCCTTTTCAGAATCTCTTATAGTTGTAGCATATCCTTGTGATAAAGAAAAGTCGTGGACATATTCAAGTAGCCCTTCTCGGCTATTAAAAGTTCTCACTGGTGGTGGAAGCATTTTTCCATCTTAAAAAACTTCTTCATTTTCACTTTCTTCATTGTTTACTGAAACTACACTTGTAGCCTCATAATGTTCATTATCGTTTACAGTATGATTCACTTGTTGTGCATCCATAATACTTGTAAGAAGTGTTTAAGCCCTGCATTCAAAATAAAATAACTGGTTTATATAATCTTACTAATAGCAACAATAATAATAAAAAATTTAATAAGAAATGTTGCCCTTGTTTTTTCCTTGCTTCAAATGTTTAGCAATGTGTACAGTACCAAATAAAGGAATTTAATTAGTCCATCAATATAAAAGAGACCAAACTTCTCTGGTTTCTCAATGAACTCAATATTGAATAGAACTATTTCAACAATTGTAGACAGGTATTACTGTCGATTTCTCCCGTTCATCACAAAGATATGTAATTATAAGTACTTATATGACATTGATTAACTAAGAATCTTAAGCAATAATAAGAAATTTAAACGAAGTTTGCAATCAAAAATAATTAAAATCAATTATTAAAAAGTCTTACTCCGAGTTGACTTTATTGATGTATAAAAATTGTCATGAATTTTGGATCTAGGTTGTGAGATTGTGTATGAAACTAAGAAAGGTGAAAATAGAATAGTAAGGTATGGGAAGATGAAACCATATGGAGGGAGAGATTCCTAGTTTTTAGCGGGAAATAATGAATTAATAGATTTTTCCTATTTTTGGGCAATGGGCAAATCTGTCATTATAATTTTATATGTATTTTGTACCAGTTGTGTTATATTTCATGAAAAGTAATTAAGGGCAAATTAGTAAAGTTATCAAATAATCATTGGCATAATCAATTTTTCCCTTGGCAAAATCCGGAGCCTAAAAAAAAAAAATTAGGATACGTAATACCGCTTGAAACACTTATGGTTCCTCCTCGTGCGAACACATGAGAGCATTCTTTTATTTGTTCGGAGATTCTTTTATGACTTTAATCACGTTTAGATCTGTTAGAAATTTAGAATAATATTGGCAAGTGTTTCCTATTAATTGAAATTGATTTTTAATATTTAGTAACATTAATGTAATAATTGTAACATATATAAACATCAGGACTTCGACACGTTTATAAATGTTACGAACTCAAATATTAGGAACTTACCAATTTCTTAAAATGGTGTTGTGATTGTCTTGGATTGTTCATCAAATTTTCTCTGCATTTCTTCTATTTGTTCCTCAAAGATTCTCTTCATTTGACCAAACTCTTGTTGGTCTTTGCTCTTCATTTTCTTGTGCTTGCCTTCTCATTTTGACCACTTCACGTTGCATTTCTGTAGGGGTACTACATACAACAGCCAATCAAAACACGACACGTGGCGTGCTCAACAATCCACCAGGTCGCCCACACCACGACCTAACTCACTCCGACTAGAACAGCTCGAGCTTATGACCGTTGGCGACCTCTTTATTCGCACGTGCCCCTTCATCAATGCTCAGAGAATATCCTGGTCTGTTATATAATTAATGCCAGACGTTACGCATTCATTAAGATGTCGGAGAATCCGCACGATCCCATGATCTGCGCCCTTTCACCTTCTATAAGAACAGATCTCTAAGTTCCACTCCCTCGAGCTAGAGTACGTAGGCAATCTCGATCTCACCAAGGTGCAGCCACCCCCGATCTCAAACTCCCACCTTGGTGAGTTAAACAGCGACCTGACCTAGTTAATGCATTAATCTGGAAACATGTTAATACATTTGGTGCCGACTGTAAGGATTCGATTATATCGAAAAACCAGCCCTCCCACCCAACTCAAAGTCACATTCACCTTTCTATCCATCAAATGACTACACAAGAAGAGATCATTCAGGAACTGAGAGACCAACTAAATCGTCTCCAGGAAGAAAACGCTCAGTTAAAAGCTGCAAGCGATGCGGATACAAACACTGAACAGGGAGCAGTCATTACAAATGACAGCAACCGCAAGTATGAAGAACTCAGCCAAAAGCTCGTTGAATTCAAAGCCTCTCAGGCCGCAATCCAATTGAGCAAAGGTCGCACAGCCGAGCAACTCGCTGTCCAATCTTTGCAGTATTTCCAAGAATCTCCATTCACCAAGGAGATCTTAGAGCAAGACTTGCTAAACAAACTCAATGCTCCAAAGTTCGATCAATAGTCAGGCGTTGGAGATCCAACAGACCACATCAAGGGTTTCCGCAAATCATTACCTCTTATCAAAGAAGATCATCTGTTGTGCCTATTGTTTCAATCCAGCCTCACCGGTCCAGCTCTCGATTGGTTCCACCGTTTCAAGCCAGGTTCAATCAACTCGTTCAGCGACCTGGAGAAACAGTTCGTCATTTTCTATATTCATAACAAAAAACGTCCAGTCACCATCGACGCAATGTTTAAAGTCAAGCAAAGAGATGGGTAACTACTGAGCGATTTCTTCGCTCGATTCAAAATCGAACTACACTTTATTCAAGATTTTGCAAAGGATCATGAACCCTTTGCAACCATCGCATTCTTCCACGGTCTGATCCCTGGATCAGACCTCCACAAGAACTTGGCAATGAAAAGGCCAACCTCTCTAGACGAGCTCTATCTTAAGGTAGACCGTTATATCAAACTGGAAGAAACTCTGGTCGGAAGGGTGAAAAGCCATGTTATTGCAAACTTAGAAGGGGGCTCCACCAAAGGACCACGATCAGAAAAGAACAGGAGATTTAGGGCTAAGGCACTGCCCATCGAGCAGCGCGAATATCACCGATTTACAAGACCTGCAGAATACATTTTCGAGAGAATCAAACATCACCACTGGTGCAAGATTCCAGATTTCACAGCACTCGAGGACACGTCCGGCCGTCCATACTGCAAGGTTCACAAGGTGAGGTGCCACCAGACAGATGATTGTCGCATACTGAAGCGAGCTCTTCAGACATGGGCTGATTAGAAAAGTCTGAATAACTGGATCTACAATAGACAAGAAGAATCCAGTGAAAAAAATTAGAAAGAGATCCAGAATACCTCCACGTTCTGCCAAACGATCTCAAAGCAAAGCAAGAACTGCCTCTTTAAGTCCAGCACGCAACAGAAGGCGAATCCTCTCAAAAGGATTAGGTCCCACCGGCGACCTCCACGACCAAATCAACAAGCAGGTCGCAAACAAAATAGATGAAGATAGTGAGACAGAGAGTCATGTAATCTACGAGTCCAGTTCCACACCAGTTTCAAGATAAAAGAAGAGGCGAGTAGAACACCTTCACCACGTCTACTCCATCACAGGTCGAGCAGCTCGAACTAGCATTCCAGCTCGGTAGGAAACAGATCTTAGTTTCACCAAAGATGACCTGAACAAGCTCGTCACTCCACGCAACAACACTCTGGTCGTTGAATTAAAAATTGCAGATTACACCGTCAAGAGGGTCCTAATCGACCCAAGAGCATCTTGTAACATATTGATGTACAAGACCTTCAAGGATATGAGGCTACCTGATTCAGTCCTCATTCCTGACTTCACTCCAATCTTGGGATTCAACAGCTCGAGAGAGGATCCCAAGGGCGAGATACTGCTGCCCGTTTCTGTGGGAAAGAAGGAAGATAAAGACTCAGTCACAGCCAAGTTCAATGTCCTCAACATTGCAAGTAAGTACACTGCAATACTTGATCGTAAATGGATCCATCCAATGCGATGAGTTCCATCCACTTATCATCAGGTATTCCGTTATCATGGTCCTAATGGGATAGTGGAGCTCGGAGGAAACCAGAACGCTGCACAGGAATGCCATGGAATCCTCGAAGCTGTGGCGAATGACAAGGCAACGACCTCAGGAACCAAGGAGGTCGCAAATCCAACAAAAAGTCCTCCCAAGGGGAAAGCAGATGCTACAGACGCGGCCAAATATCAACTAAAGAAGGAGCAAGCGAGCTCTCCTCAACTATCACTTGGAAGCACAGATCTAGGAGTGCAAGTTAACTTAGGGTCAGAGGACGACCCCAAGTATGTTAATGTGGGCTCAGAGCTAGGAACAGATAAGTACAATGAATTTGTAAACTTTCTTTCTCTTAATAAAGATGTCTTTGCTTGGTCGTACACTTATATGCCTGGGATAGATCCATCAATAGCATACCATAAGTTACGAGTAAAACCCAATTATCGACCTGTCAAGCAAGAACCAAGACGACTTGCCCCAAAATTTCATCAGACCGTCAATGATGAAATTAGTAGACTCAAACAGGTAGGATTCATCAAAGAAGTTGACACACCAGATTGGTTGGCCAACATAGTTCCAGTCTTGAAAAAGAATGGGAAGACAAGAGTTTGTATCGACTTCACAAGCTTAAACAAAGCTTGTCCTAAAGATTCATTCCCACTCCCACGAATCGATAGGTTAGTCGATCAGACTTGTGGTTTCGAACTCTTATCATTCATGGATGCATATTCAGGTTACAACCAAATCCCAATGTACGAGCCAGATCAAGACAAGACATCGTTCACCACTGAACAAGGAATCTTCTGCTACAAAGTGATGCCTTTCGATCTCAGAAACCCAGGAGCGACCTACCAACAACTTGTTACCAAAATATTCGACGACCTACTAGGTCGAACAATGCAAGTCTACATCGATGACATTTTGGTCAAGAGCGACCACGAGCTAGACCACTTGGCCAATCTCGAGCAGACATTTCAGAGATTATGACAGTTCAAGATGAGGCTTAATCCAGAGAAATGTCTATTCGGGGTCGTATCAGGGAAGTACCTCAGTTACTTAGTCACAAGAAGGGGTATTGAAGCAAACCCTGACCAGATCAGAGCTCTAGTCGATATGCCCAGTCCGAAGACAAAAAAACAAATTCAGAAACTCAATGGCATGGTATCAGCTCTCAATAGATTTATTTCTAGAGCATCCGATAAATGTCGACCAATGCTTCATATTCTCAGAAAATGGGCTGCATATCAATGGACAGCAGAATGTGAGCAAGCCTTTGCCGAGCTACAGGCATACTTATCCACTCCACCAGTTCTTACTAAGCCTAATGATGGAGATGTGCTCGGAATCTACCTCGCCATATTAGACTTTGCGATCAACGCGGTACTATTCAAGGAGGAAAACCAGGTCGAACGACCAATCTACTTCACAAGCAAGGTGTTGCAACAGGCAGAAATAAGGTACACACCTCTGGAAAAACTAGCATTAGCTCTTCTATATGTTGCATGCAAGTTTAGACCTTATTTCCAAGCACACACAGTTAAAGTAATCACCGACCAACCACTATAACACATCCTAGAAAAGAAGAACAAAATAGGTCGTATGGCTCGATGGGCACCTGAGCTTGGTGACTATACCTTTGAGTTTGTACCTCGCCAGGTCGTTAAGGGCCAGGTCGTAGCTGACTTCTTAGCAGACTACCTTTGAGTTGGGAACCAGAACCAGAGACCAGACCAATTCAAGTCGACCCACCATACACTTGGCAGTTGTACGTTGATGGTTCACACAACTCAAATGGAATTGGCAATGGTGCCGTACTCATCTCACATGAGGGCTCACAGCACGAGAGGTCAACTCGATTGGACTTCTCAGCCTTTAACAATGAGGCCGAATACGAAGCCCTAATCCAAGGTCTACAAATGGCCATCGACCTCCAAGCTGATCGACTCAAAGTGTTCAGTGATTCTCAACTGGTAGTGAATCAGATCATAAGTAACTACTAAATCCATGGAGTAAATTTGATAAGATATGCAAGCAAAGCAAAAAAACTAATCAGCAAGTTCAGTTTCTTCACCATCGATCACATCCCAAGATATGACAACTGACATGCTGATTCACTCGCTTTCCTAGCATCCAAGGTCGAATTAGATCGACCTCGAGCTCTAACAATAGCAGTAAACACGTTATCTACGTATTTACAAAAGCAAGAAGAGGTCAACCAAATTAACGACCTACTCCACACGACCTTAGAAGACATCAAGGGAACTTGGATGGAACCCTTCATCAATTACTTCCAAACTGGCGAGCTCCCAACAAAGAAGAAGGAAGCTAACCAGTTGTTACATAAAGTTACTATGTACAAGTTACATGAAGGAAAGCGATTCCGGAAATCAGCAACTGGTGTACTCCTAAGATGCTTAATTCCCAAGCATGGGCAAATCGTCTTTTAGGAAATACATGAAGGGGAATGTGGAAACCATTCAGGAGGTCGCACACTTGCTCACAAAGAGATCTCACAAGGTTATTTTTCGCCAAGAATGAAGGAAGATGCAAAAATATTTGTGTTAAGGTGCAAAGAGTGTCAATGTTTTGCCGACCACACTCATTAGCACCCTAACGACCTCATCAAAATCACTGCTCCTTGGCCGTTTCACATTTGGGGGCTTGACATCATGGGCCTAGTGATTAAGGAAAAGAAGTCCGAAAAGAGATTTGTTCTAGTCACAGTTGACTATTTCACCAAATAGGTGGAAGCTATTGCTCTCACCAATGTCACTGAAGCAGATGTAAGAAGATTCCTGTGGGAAAATATCATTACCAGATTTGACTTGCCAAAATGGGTTGTTACTAATAATGGAACTCAGTTTGTTGGAAAGAACATTATAGCTTTCTACGAGCTATGGAAGATCGAGCACTCCAGGTCCGCTCCTCGATACCCACAGAGTAATGGTCAGGTCGAAGCTGCGAACAGACAAATACTTTCTAACTAAAAGAAAAAGCTCAATGACCAAGAAGACCAATGGCCACAACAGCTAGAAAACATCTTTTGGGCCTACAGAACAACTCCTAGAACGTCAACATGAATGTATCTATTTAATCTTTTCTATGGAGTAGAAGTTGTCATCCCAACCAAGCTAACTTTTGGCACGACCAAATCATTACTGGTCGACACTGAGTTAACAATCAAGCTTGGTCGTTTGGGATAGACCTGGCTCAAGAAAGAAGAAATCATGCTACCATCAAGCTCGAGCAATACCAACAAAGGTTAAAACGAGCTTACAACAAAGGAGTACGACCTCGAGCTTTTTAAACAAGAGAGCTCGTACTAAGAAGAATGTTCCATAACAAGAGAAAGGTGAACATCAGAAAGCTTAATGCTAACTGGGAAGGACCGTACATCATCACAAACGTTCAAACTAATGGCTCCAATCGCCTACTGATAGAGGCTAAAAAGTGTTAATCTCTAACCTCTATCAAAAGATTAGATTTTTATAGATTTTCCTTCTTGTGCCTGTATAAATTGGTTATGAAAGTAGACAAGTAACAAGCAAGGGTCGTACCCACCTCAAAAGGGGAGATCTTAGCTCAAACACAATAGAAAACAATTGTTAAGAAACACCAAGGGAATCAATAAACAAGATTTGACATTGATTATACTTCCTACAGGCAATAATTAAATAAACTAACTTAAGAATATGGTAGAGATGAAAAGAAGATTTATGATAACAAAGGGGGAAGAATTGGTATCCATAAACTAAATCATGTAAACATAACATGTTGTTCCTTCATGTTCAATCTAGGACAATTAATTAGTCACCTCTCAGCTATTCCAATTAATTATTAATACCTATAATAATCAAGTAATCACCTCTTAGCTATTCCACTCAATTAAAACGGGATTCTCTTATACATCCTATTGAATATGTCTTATTAATCAAAATGTCACCTCTCAGCTATTCAATTTAATTAACTCAACATATTAATTCATAACTAAATCATCACATCTCAGCTATTTGACTTAATTACAAAAGGGTTCCAATAAAAGATATCAACTGCAGATATGTAATAATCACTTCTCAGCTAATTCACAACACATCTTTAATCAATATAAATAAAACCATTAAAGCTAGGTCTCTCTAAACCCTAACAATAGTATTTTAATAACATGGATAACAATAACATACAAATAATCATACTTACCTCCTATTCCGGATATAAGTAAATAAGCATTAAGTACTTTGAATCACAATGAATATTAAGAACAAACATGGTGCTTTCGAATTATCTAGAGTGCTTCAACCATCCCCTAAGGAGATTTAGCTACTCATTCTTGATGATGACACCATGGAATAAATAAATAAATCATAAGACATCATAATGGAAAATTAATGGATTGATATTGATTTGAATTGAGTTGATACAAAGAAGAAGAAGATGAACTTTCTCTCACAAATATTCACTTTTCTCTCTTTATAAAAACTACCTAAACCTTAGCTACTACTTCTCTTATATAGAAATTACAAAGTAGAATACTTGCATGCAAAGACTTTCAAATTAGGTCAAATTCGTGGCTGCTGCTGTTGGTCTTCTAGAGGTATTAGGTCTTCAGAAAAACCTAATTCTCTTGAGCTTAAGTTGTAGCTTGGACCAAGACCTTCAGTTTGATAGCTCATGGGCCCAAATCAAACTTCTGAATCTCCTTGTAGAGCATTTTTATGTTTGGACTCTAAATAAAGCCCTAAACAGAAATTCTGACTTGTGGGCTTCAATAGAACCCGGTTTGGGCTGAGATTCGGACCGCCCCACTTTGACATAAAGTCAAGTCAACAGGACTGACCGTGGGGTTCCCTCAGCGGATCTGTGGGTGCAAATATTAATTCTCCTCCCTTAGTGCAAATAACACATTTTTGGTTGCTTTTGTTTACTTTTCGCGGGCTTTAACACAATATTCGCATTTCGACTCATGAAACCTACACAAAAGACAAGAAAGTACTAATCAATAGATTTAACACAATAATATAAGCTATGTGCTAGACAAATAAGGTGTTATTCGGGGGATAAATATACACTTTTGAGGACTTATCAAATACCCCCAAACAACACTTTGCTTGTCCTCAAGCAAAGGTGAGAAGAAAAGAATTAAGGACTCAAAAGAGAAGTAAAACTAAGGTGATTGCATTGACCATATGCATCAAGGCTTTCAACCACGAGGATTTTACAAGTGGAGGAGTTATAGTCTCCTGAGGGTTTTTCAGAGAAGATACCCACAAACTTACTACCACGACTAATCCAAAGAAGAGGATTTTCCACCATTTACCTCAGAAATGGTCATATCAAGGATAAGGATAGGTATTGCAAAACTGTTCATATGAGATGGCATATTACAAATGCAAGAATAAGATATGAAATATAAACCAAGCATAACGGTCTGAAATGCATTGAAGACATGCATGTACCCATACTACCACGGGTCATAAGTCAACTTTGGAAAGGTCGCTTTGACTTCTGCCTCACAGACATACATTTAGAAATAAAAATCACTCAGAGATGGTGTTTATCATTTACCTCTATGTGAGGAAGGAAGACGGACAATCATCTCACATATATTAATAAGAACGGACTGGTGGAATGGAATGAACTTAGTCTCAAGGAATGGAAAAATTTGCCTTGCTTGAGATGTCGGGTTTTTCACCTTAGCACCTTCTCACTTACTCACCACATCCTACCATATCAGCTTAGAATTACAAAAGACAGTAATGGGTTGTAACTTAGCTTAGGATAGGGCTAGAATTGGAGAAGGCTTTTGTGAAGTATTTTTGGAACATTCGGGCCTTCAATACTTGTGATTTGTAATAACAACACATGGAGAAATTTTGGAATTTTTCTTTTGGGAAGAAATGTTTCTCATCTTCTTTTGGGAAAATTTCAAAGAAGCTCGAGCCAATATTTTGAAATGGTTTTGGAAGATTCTGGTTTTTTTGGGGAATTTCTTCAAACTTTTTGGTTTTCAATATTTGGTACATCTCACTAGTTTGGAGGTTTCTTTATATTTCTCCTTTTTCGTGCAACCACATAAACAATCATCCTCATGTTCCAAAAAAAAATGGGTAAAAAGGACCTAAACATTCTACGGGTAATTATTCCCACAATGGAGTTGGGTAAGGATAATGGGCTCAAGAAAAGGGCTAAGTAACAAGAAAGGCTCAGAATGGTTAACCTAAATGATACAATATCATCAGGGTAGGCTAAGGTAAACAGGAATTAACTAAATGTCTTTGTATCACTTCTAAGTACTGATATGGTGATCACATCTTGAATAAGCTACAAGACTCAAGTTTATATTACACCCACTTGATGTCATCTCAAGGCTAACTATTGATAGATGGAAATTTATGTCTCCACCTATCAAAATATAGATTTTGTATCGAATTTCCTTCTTGTGCCTGTATAAATTGGATATCAAAGTAGACAAGTAACAAGCAAGGGTCATACCCACCTCAGAGGGGGGGATCTTAGCTCAAACACAATAGAAAACAATGGTTAAAGAATACCAAGGGAATCAATAATAAGATTGGAGATTGATTCTACTTCCTACAGGCAATAATAAATAGTAAACCCTAACTTAAGAATATGGTAGAGATGAAAAGAAGATATATGATGACAAAAGGGGAGAATTGGTATCCACTAACTAAATCATGCAAACATAACATGTTGTTCCTTCATGTTCAATCTATAACAATCAATTAGTCACCTCTCGCTTATTCCAACTAATCATTAATACCTATAATAATTAAGTAGTCACCTCTCAGCTATTCTACTTAATGAAAACGGGATTCTTTTATGCATGTTATTGAATATGTCTTATTAATTAAACCGTCACCTCTCAGCTATTCAATCTAATTAATTCAATATATTAATTCATAAATAAACCGTCACCTCTCGGATATCAATTTAAATACAAAAGGGTTCCAATAAAATATATATATTGCAAATATGTAATAATCACCTCTCAGCTATTTCACTACACATCTACAATAAATATAAACCGTATCATTAAAGCTAGGTCTCCCTAAACCCTAACAATAATATTTTAACATCATGGATAACAATAACATGCAAATAATCATACTTACCTCATATCGCGAATTAGAAGTAAATAAGCATTAAGTATTTCGAATCACAATGAACAATAAGAACAAACATGGTGCTTTTGCATCATTTAGAGAGCTTCCACCATCCCCCTAAGGAGATTTTGCTACTCATCCTTGATGATGACACCTTGAAATAAATAAATAAATAAATCACAAGACATCATAATGAAAAAGATAATGGAATTGATATTGACTATTACGTTTGATACAAAATAAGAAGAAGATGAACTTATCTCTTCAACCTTCAATTCATAAAAAGCTACCTAAACCTTAGCTACTACTTCTCTTATATAGAAAATACAAAGTAGAATACTTGCATGCAAAGACTTCCAAACTAGGTCAAATTCGTGGCTGCTGCTGTTGGTCTTCTAGAGGCATTAGGTTTTTTAGCAAAACCTAATTATCTTAGCCTTAAGTTGTAGTTGGGACCAAGACCTTCAGTTTGATAGCTCATGCGCCTAAATCAGACTTCTGGATCTCCTTGTAGAGCATTTTTAAGTTTGGAGTTAAATAAAGCCTAAAATAGAAATTTTGACTTGTGGGCTCCAATAGGAACCAGTTTGGGCTGAGAATTGGACCGCCCCACTTTGACCTAAAGTCAAGTCAACAGAGCTGACCGTGGGGTGCCCTCAGCAGATCTTGTGGATGCGAATATTGATTCTCCTTCCCAGGTGCAAATAACACATTTTTGCTTGCTTTTCTTGACTTTTCGCGGGCTTTTACACAATATTCGCATTTCGGCTCATAAAACCTACACAATAGACAAGAAAACACTAATCAATAGATATAACACAATAATATAAGCTAAGTGTTATACAAACAAGGTGTTATTCGGGAGATAAATATACACTTTTGAGGACTGATCAAATACCCCCAAACAACACTTTGTTTGTCCTCAAGCAAAGATGAGAAGAAAGAATTAAGGACTTAAAAGAGAAGTGAAACTAAGGTGATTGCATTAACCATATGCATCAAGGCTTTTAACCACAAAGATTTCCCAGGTGGAGGAGTTATAGTCTCCTGAGGATTTTCCAGAGAAGATACCCACAAACTTACTACAATGACTAATCCAAGAATTGGAGTTTCTACCATTTAACTCAGAAATGGTTATATCAAGGATAAGGATAAGTATTGCAAAACCGTTCATCTGAGATAGCATACTACAAATGCATGAACTGGTAGAGGGAGGCTACCACAATGTATATCAACCAGAATACCGGATAAACTGGTAGGCACACACCTAACCAAACACGGAGGTGGACTTTGCCACTCTCCCAATTGGGTCACGGGCCGCACATACAGTTAGGCCCACAGTCCTAACCAAACATGGGGGTGGATCCACCAACACTCCCCCTCAGCATAATGGTTTCAAATGCATTGAAGACAGGCATGTACCCATGCTACCACGGGTCTTAAGTTACCAATGGAAAGGTCACCTTGGCTTCTGCCTCCCAGTCATACACTCAGAAATAAATGTCACTCAATGATGGTGTTTATCATTTTACCTCTATTTGAGGAAGGAAGATGGACAATCATCTCACATATATCAATAAGACGGACTGGTGCAATAGAATGAACTTAGTCTCAAAGAATGGAAAAATTACTTGCTTGAGATGTTGGGTTTTTCACCTCAGCACCTTCTCACTTACTCGCCACATCCTACCATATTAGCTTAGATCTACAAAAGACAGTAATGGGTTGTAACTTGGCTTAGGACAGGGCTACAAATGGAAAAGGCTTTTGTGAAATATTTTTGGAAGATTCGGGTCTTCTACACTTGTGATTTGTAATAACATCACATGGAGAAATTTTTGGAATTTTTCTTTTGGGAAGAAGTGTTTCTCATCTTCTTTTGGAAAATTTTAATGAAGCTCTAGTCAATATTTGGGAATCTTCCTTTCTTTTTGGATTTGAAATGGTTTGGAAGATTCTGGCTTTTTTCTGAAATTTCTTTAAACCTTTTGGTTTTCAATATTTGGTTCATCTCACTAGTTTGGAGATTTTCTATGTATTTCTCCTTTCTTCTTGTAACCACATAAACGATCATCCTCATATTCCAAAAACAATGGGTAAGGATAATGGACTCAAGAAAAAGGCTAAGTAACAGGAAAAGCTCAGAATGGTCAACCTATGGGATAAATATCATCAGGGTAGGCTAAGGTAAACAAGGTTTATCTAAAAGTCTTTGTATCATCTCTAAGTACTGATATGGTGATCATATCTTGAATAAGCTACAAGACCCAAGTTTATATTACACCCACTTGATGTCATCTCAAGGCTAACTATAAAAATGAATATGAGACTAAAAACAGACAAAACTGAGAGGTTGAGTCTTTTGACTCCAGATTGATCTAATAACTCTCCAAGAAAAGGACGGGGCTCAAAAGCTAACTAGGTTAAGTCTCCATACTTATTCCTCAACTTTTTCAAGGTGTAGTTGTATTTGCACATGTAATATGTAATAAATGCAGATGAATGCCATGCTTATGCCCATGCAAATGTAGTATAAGAATTCAACCATTATATTCATCATTGATGGTGTACTTATCCTATTTCTGAAAAAGTCTTTGTAACAAAGATTTTTTTCGATCTTTCAAAAATTTTGAATTTTTACACAAGTATGGATAAAGAAGTTTGAAAATCATTTGCAAAAGGATTGTAATACTTCCCCACCCCCAAACAAAAAGATTGCCTTGTCCTCAAGGCTCATACTATGCATAGGAGAGAGAGAGTAAGAAAGATATTACCATGAATGTACTAAAAATTCAAACCGCTTTATAAATTCCGGCCAAACAAAATTATCTCCACATACATAGAGATTACAAGGAATTCCATACTAAGACACAACTGAATTAAATGACTGACTCAACAGATAAGGAAATCCTACTTTACACTCTTGGTTTCTAACAACTGCTATTTGCAAACCATCCAACCTATCACGCCAAAGAGTTAATTCCTCTTTAATCACATTCCCAGGCCCCTCACCATTATCCATAAAATTATCATTTCTATGCAAATCTGGATACTCTGCATAATCAGTTTTAGGCACCCAAGTGAATAGGCGACTCCTCCTGATAAAACGATGCGTAGGATCCATAGGGATAAGTTGAGTCCAATCATTGTACCTGTTCCTCCAATCAGGATAGGTACGAAGGATGATCTTGCATATAGCAGTAGGGAGAATTAGCTGACCAGTTTGGAAAACATTCTGAATACTATCCACAATCCATGAAAATATGTCAAAAGAACGAAAGTCATTAACAATACCATAGACAACGTGCATAGTAACATCATTGACATACTCCAATCTATCTGCACCTAAAAGATTCCGCATCACCCATAAAGCGACAGTAGCCACATTAGCAGGAAGGCAAGTAGTAGGTGCAACATTAGCATAATTTTCAGGATAGAAGGAAAAAGTGCAAGGTCCAAAGTGATCTAGGTAATTATCCAGAACATCAACTTGATTGGAAAGGAGATAATCAGGATGTGGCAAGATAGGTCTCAATTGAAGAGGAATATCCAAGGCTCGGGTGATGGCAAAAGAATTAAACCTGACATGAAACTCATGCATAACAACCTTGAAACCATCAAAAGGAATAGCTACCCCAAAGGGCAACGTACGGTAAAAATCTCTTACCATAGAAGGGGAATACACAGCAGTAGAATCATAAAGAAAACCTTCCCAACCTTTGTCGAAAATCCCATCCCGAAAATAAGCTCCATAAGGACTATCCATAATTCCCGAAAAATCCATCTCAGGGATGATATCCATGCCATCGGGCATCCACAAATCATTCTGATCATTAGCCATTACAAAAGAATGGAGAAAACACCAAAAACCAGCGTGAAAACTCGAGATCGAAATGGCCTATAAGGAACTCGGCTCGAGTTCGGGCCAAACTCAGAAAATAAAAAAGTTTTGTAAAGTTTTTCTGATTTTTGAGTGACGATCCTCCAACCTTGGTTTGGTATATATAGGCCAAAAATAAGTTTGAGCCCTAATAGGACTCCAAGTATTGCCTAAAACCTTAGGGTTTCCAAAAATCAAACCATAACCTCTTTTCTTTTTAAAATATTTGGACTTAGGTCCCTAGGACCAGAATTATCAAAATAACTCCACAAGTCAAAACATTTGCAATGAAGCCCAAGAATGGCTAAGAATTTTCAGAAAAGGACAAGTTTGCAAAAAATTAAAAATTCTATCATTTTCATTTATATTTGGAAATAAGTACAATGATGGAAAATTTAATACAAGAGTGTAATAACTAAAACAAAACAAAATCAAAATACATAAAGCCAATGGTTAATAAACAAAAATAAAATCAACCCCGCCGTCGACGCGGTTGCCCCTGGCCTTCGTCTTTTGCAATGCACACTAAGGAACTCGACTCGAGTTCTGGAAGGGAAGAAGACTTCTATTGACCCGGTTTTGACTTGGTTTGACTTTGGATTTTATTTAGTCTCGCGAATATAAGTTCCAGTAAGGGTGTCAAATAAAATCCCAAAAATCATGCAATAGTTATTAAAAATTTCAAAAATTAAAATAATTTTAAATTTGTAACTGTAATAATTATTTAAGCAAACAACCATAACAGAGAGTAGGCCAGGTTCGACCCAGTAAGGTCCAGCAGCGACAGGGGCTCATCCAAAGGCTTAGCACAGAAGTCCATAGGACCTGGCCAGGGAGTATGCAGTGTAGATTGGGCCTCCGGTCAGAGGAAGCAAGCCCAAGTCTTTGCTTTCAGGCTTGGTCAATCCAAGTCCCAACCAACTGGATAAGTTCAGCGAGATTCCAGACCAACAAAACCCATGGTTCTAGCCCCCTGGAAAAGATAAAGGAAACCCAGGTTGAACCAGAACCTATCAGAGGATGCATGCTGGTCAATGTGGATTCAAACCAAGGAGATAACCGCTTGGCAGCATGCAAGCTATCTCCACAGAAAGCATCTTCACAGTTGAACAACCTGAGTTCGTGGAGTCAAAATCGGAGGGGCGGTTGAGCCAGCCTCCTCCGGCCTACTACAAATATAGGAATTCTAAATCTCCTGAACTACGAGTCTTTCACTGAGCAACTCCAATAGAGCTTAGTGGAAGCAGAGACTTAATTACAAGTTCATCATCTTGGATACGTAGGCAACCTGATCCCGATCAGGTCCAGTCTCACTGTATACCCCCCATCCTATCTATGTCTATACAAGGCTTTCATTGTAACTGTATGATTAATATATACATATCTCAAGTTTGTGGATCAAATTTTTGCACCCACACTCTTTGGCGCCCACCGTGGGGTTGAATATCCCATCAGTTCCAGAGTCTTGCAAGGAATCTCATTCCAGTCATACCGGAGTTGCTGCAGCAATGGCTGGAAGTAAGAGACACCCAACTCGTTCCAACAATGGAATGAGTCAAGTTACTGAAAGTCAGACAGAGAACCTTTCTCCTCTGTCTCCGGTTCTTGAAGCAACAGAACCGGTGAATCAAGAATCAGTTCTCGAGAGTGAGGGCCATGATCAGGGCTCGCAACACTCTGAAAGTGGACAACCGGAGGCAGAGAACTTAGTGGTGCAAATCAGTAACAATCCTGGTGATCCTAATGCGGTCAACCGGACCGTCAGGATACCAGCTTCACAAGATCCTGAACCTTCCAGGGCAGCCGCTACAAGAAGAATCCAGAGAATCTTTCCCCTGACAACGGGAGGTGTTTATACCGAGCAGCAGAAGGGAAAAGCACCAGCGGTCGAATCCCCAACTGCAATCATCAAGCGGCTGACCAGGGAAAACGCAGAACTAAGGAGAAAGAAGAGAACCAGAGCCGGAGATAGCCAGTCATCCTCAGCCCCGTCTTCGAGTTCATCTCCTCAGAAGAAGATAAGGCCACGGTCAAGCAGTGACCGGAGTCTTACCCCTCATAACCATGGTCCCCGTCCTGTCTGGGACAGGCTAGCACCAGGGAGAGATAGGATGTCTATCTCTCCAGTTCAGAGACATCGTCGCGGACGCGCAAGAACGCCCGGGCCGCGTGATAGCCGGAGGATTGCCTGCAGCAGATCTGTCGAAGAAGCCACTCCTCCAGGGAGACTGCGCCGGAGGAGGCACCAGAGTACTCCCCCGGCACGCCACGGTTAGAGAACAAAGAGCCCTCAAAGGGTCCACATTCATCAGAGACAACCGGAGCTGAATGTGGAACAAATGAATCAACTCAAGCTGCAAGAGATGATCGATCTTACTGTATCCAACAAAGCCAACCGGGATGAGCGAGTCGGAAAGCTTAATCTTTCAAGGTTAGCCATATCACCTTTAGCAGAATAGGTCAGGAGTCATATGGTCCCGGCCAGCTTCAAGCAACCGCCCTTCGAACAATATGACGAGACAAACGCACAACACCAGAACTTGTGTTTTCTAACAGCAAAATGCTGTTAGTAAATTTTTTACTAACGGTTTTTATGCGTTAGCAAATTGGCGTTAGTATTTACTAACAGGTCTTGTTGTAACGGTATTGTACCGTTTAGTATATATAATTTTCTAACAGCAAAATACCGTTAGTACTTTCTAACGACCACTAGTAGCTTCTGTTACAAATCTTTAACTCTTATAAATTTACTAACGACACTATACTGTTACTAATTTGGAAATTCATATTAAAAAAAAAATCCAAATTATTAGCCTATTATTCTTTTGCAGTATAGCCTATTCAAATATATGCTCCCAAACATTTCCATATACTGTACATGAAACAAATAATCCCATTACATCAGAACATGCAAATCATTTGCAATTAATATAAAAAAATCTTGTATATTTAAAAATTTCAGCCAAAAAACAAAGGCATTTATTTGTCTCCACAAACCACAATCCAACTTTCTTTATAACAAACCCCAATAAAATGTATGATTATTTAAAAAATACTGACTACTAATAGCATCTCATTGGCTAGTGAAGACACTCATGACCTTCGCCTCATGCCCTCGCGAAATAGTGGTATGTTGACGTATAGGTAGGCAAATGAGCCGATGAGCCAATATTTAAGCGACAACCTGCATTAATCATATAGTTAATTACATAATAAATTCAGGCATTGCCGAATCAAGAATATATCCAATCAGTTCATGTCCAAAATGAATCCCAAAAGATTTACCTTCCCAATCATCAGCACCCATAAGACATTCTGAAACTAATTAAAGACATCCTTGTCGTGATCATATGGCTTGTTCTCTATGACCTACAATATAAAACAATAAATATTATAGAGGAAACATAATACTAATTAAAAAAAAAAAAACAAAGATCCTTAAACGACCTATTAATCCACCGTATTCAATAATAAACAAGATTAAGATTGAAAACTATGTGGCAGATAAGTTCATTATACCTTCCTTGTTAGCAACACCCATAATTGCAACTTTTGTTTTTGACTTAAAAATATTTCAACTCTTGCCTAGGTTTCATATAACTGAATAGTTTCAAAAAATGGATTACACAATCTGGTGACTCAATTCAACATTGAGAAAATTGTACGAAAAAAAACTGGGGACTCAATTCAAAATTGAGAAAATTGCACGTCAAAAAAACTTAATGTCGTGCTATAGGTATATAATTACAAGCATTCATCTAATAATAAAGAGCGTGTGCAGTTTAATTTTGTCCCTAACCTTACTAATATAAGATGGGGTACCCGCTTCAGCAACATCAGCGGTTACATGACCTCGACAATGGGATCACACTGGAAACGACAAATATACAGTTAATAAGGATTTGTATCTGACACGCCACATGCAATGTTTGACAATCTCCCAATTTGAGTGAAAAAATACAATTCAAGTACAAGTTTCATGTAATATCTTTATAAAACACATACCTCTATATAGTACGCTTGTCCCATAAGCCTTGGTGATGCCATTAGATTCATGGAGGCGGCCACATGGCTGACAGTGAGAATGATCTGACCAGTATGTGCATTAGCATATTAGGTCTACGCAAATAAAACAAAAAGACAAAATTTCTCACAGTAACATACCCACATATAACAACTAGGAAGTATGAATCCACCACAAATCAATAACTGAAAACATATCCAAAAAGGCCAACAGTTAAAGACATACTGTTGCCAACAGTTAAAGCCCAAGGAATATCGTAGAAAAAGTGAAAAAACTAAAGTACTTAATTAATGCAAATTACTTAATAAAAGCTGGCTACCTGGAGCTCTCCAATGTCAGGATATCTTCAATCGCAACTTTCCACAAGGACCTAATCCAAACTTCAATCTCAGAGATGAATCCATTCTCGAAGAACTCACTAAATTTTACTTTGAAGTTTCTTATGTTGTCAAAGTAAACCTAGATGAAGTGTCATATCCAGAAACAAATTATTATGTGAGAATAAAATGGTCCAACAAACTACAACATAGACAAGGCCTGGAAGTTTGCTGAAGGGGAGGTCTGAAAGACTATGGCTATATATCTGTTGGGTCTCTCAGCAGCGACAGTACATAGGGAGCAAGAGAGTTACCTGGCGCCACAAGCAGCAGCAGTACAAGCATTCTGCAGGTTTGGTTAGAGTGTTTCCTGGGCTTTCTTTTTATTTGCAGCTTTGCTTGTATGTGTACACATGGTATGTAAAGGTGGGGTTGGGAATGGGACTCTGTATATAACAAGGAAATGTCTTTTGAGGGTGTAATCTGATGATGTAGTCCTTGCATTCAGATCAGATATTGTAAGCCTTATTTTTCTTTAGTAATACATATACTACTTTTATCAAAAATAAATAAAGCTTTGTAACAACAATCCTACTGTAACTTTGACATGTACTTTTAAGGAGTGGTGGAATATTATGTTGTCTTCTTCAAACATAAACCTAATAACACATCAATTTATTTTTTGTTATCGTTATCCTCGGTCTCTCAATCCTTAGACCCAATTTTTCTTAGAATATGGTATCAATCTTTCAATTTTAAATAGCAAATCAAACAAATAACCATACGAATTGTTTTAGATTTTAGCAAATCTTCCTTCCTACTAACCTAAAAAAATATTTTGAAACTAATTGAATGGCTAAAACTGTGGGAGAGTGGTTTGGGAGCCGGGGGCGGTGCAGTAGGTAGACGGTAAAGTCTCACATGAAACTGGATATTGGTCTACGCATGAAACGGAGACCATAGGTGCCGATCAGGACCTGATGTGTGACTGGGTCCTTGTTCTTACAGTGTAGCATTACATGGCTTTTTCAATTTCATTACGAAAAGTCAGGATTGTGATTAATTTTTCACAACCTGACTCCACTATGTAATCTTTCCCTTCGATAAAGTGAAAGTTATTAATAAGCAAACTAGTCGTAAACCATTTTCAATCTTGGATTACCCAATTTCATTCTAATTCCTAACACTGTTATATGAATAACAATAAAAATTCTCGTTTTCTTCTTTTTTGTAAAATTTTAGTTTTAACAGAATCAAATTGTAGAGAAATCAAAGCCTTGAATAGATGGAATTCAGATTATCTAACCTTTCAACCAAGGTTGCAACCCCTAACAGCCGAGAGAAACCGAGAAAACACGCCAGCTTGTTCCAAATAAACAGATTCTATTGACTAGTCAAAATCGAAATCCAAACTAGGGTTTATATAGATAATTGAGAGAAACAGAGACCAAGTGGTAGGAAGCATCCAAGTAATCGCGACAGAAGAGTAGGAAGAAGATGATAAAGGGTGAGAGAAAGAATTTCAAACTCAGGGCTCAAATCAGATCGAGGAAGTGAGAAAGGTTGAGATTGTGGTGAGGAGGAAGAGAGAGTCGAGGAAATGGGTGGTTTCTCTTGTTAACGCCTTGGCTTTCCTCATGGGATAAGCACATGTCACAAATTTTGGTTTTTTTTTATTAACTTCTAACAACATGTAACACCCCAAAATACAACTCATATCTCAATAACTCTAAAACGCATCTCGAGGCATTAAATCAACACTAAGGACAAAATTTATCATTTCTAACCTATTAATAATAAAACCTTGGGAGTCAGGTGTTGAATTCATTTTCTCCATTTACGACAAAATCGCAAGTACACAAAAACAAACTTTTTATATATATAAATAATAACTCAAACTTACATGATTCTGTAGTATATATACAAGACTGTTTTCGTAATAGGTATATATACATATATCTCATATAAAGTGACTAACAAAAGATTATTTCAACCCTTGCCCACTCTCTCACATAAGACAAAAGTAGTCATCATCCCCGTCATAGAGTACCTCTACATCAGGCTCCTCAATTGTAGAATCGTCTGAAAAGGGTAATGGTAGGGTGAGCATAATCCACTTGCTCAGTAGTGACTTACAGTTCCAATATAAATCTAATCATGACGATTAATCCATAATAAACAGTTGTAAATAATGCAAGATTTTAAATAAATAAAAGGCGAATAATAAAAACGGAAATGTAAAATATTACAATATAATAGCATCACAAGTATACTATATATAAGCAAACCATCATACAATAGTTTCGGGTAGCTGCATCCTACTAGAATGATGAGGTACGACGCTATACCGCCCTGGTCGCAGGGAATCTCTTGGTTCAGTACTTACCAGTATGAACCTACATCGTTATTTCCTGATTTCCGGTGGGGTGACTGTATTACCGTTACTGTGTTCCCAGAACACTAAACCTGTCTATTTAGGCTCAGGTGGGCCTTTGACCACGATTCCTGATACGAGGAATCCCTGACTTACGGTGGTCAACCGTTCGACGACTGCAGACTGCACAGGATCCTGACACACGTCCAGGAGTGGACTAACTCTCACCCCTCGCGTCTAAACCTCATCGAGGTTACATGTAGCCTCATCTGAACTAATATATCAACAATGTACCACTACATGAATGGTGGTCTGGAATGGTGAAAAGAAATTCCCGGATACATCTCTAATGTATCTCTCTAGAAGGCGGCCCATTCACCTTCTAAAGGTGAACACCATAGATGTCATCCTAGAATGAACTGTTGTCTCCGGAATATGACAACAACTCATTCTTTATAGGAATTCACAGGTCCCTCTCCAAACTACCTCATTATATAAATATATATAATATATTAGTTACTTTCTTTATATATATATATATATATATATATATATATATATATATATATATATATATATATATATATATATATATATATATATATATATATATATATATATATATATAAATGTGTGGTGAGTCCCCAGATTTAAACAATATCCATGGCTACCCTAACCGGGCCACAACCATAATCAAATATGATCCGTACAGTTGGCTACCGTAACCGGGTCACAGCCATAATCGTGACAACATAGCAGATCCATATTTCCACCAATCTAGGGACCTCACACATCCCAGTTATACATTACAATCAGGTTTCCTTGCCTCGCATTAGAAAACCAAATCTTTTGCCCATTGGAAAAAGATTTATCGAGAAATTCCTTTTTAAAACACTACTTTTATATAAAATATAAATAAACTAAATTAATCCAATAATCAAATTTTTTCGAGGAATCCAATCGCAATCATCGACTTAATAATAAGAAATGAACCGAATAGCAATTCCTGTTAGCAATAATATTCAACCAAAACCATGCATGAATTTCAATAACGACTATCTCCATTCATTTATAAAATATGAGCATGAAAAGAAATATAAAGGTTCTGTAAGTCCCTACCTCAGCTCGCTCCTGCTACCACTATCAAAGCCCGGTAAAAGGAACTACGTCGCTATCCTAAAATATAAGCACAAGCATAAGCCCAAAATCTAAAGATTGAATAATTTGATACTATCTAATTAATTATCTAAAGTATCACAATCGATTGTTAGTTTCGTGTAATATTGGGTTTTCTACTAAAGCTACAGTTATCGGCGTATAGCTAGCACTTACTAAAGCTAATGAAATGCTAAAACAAAATCAGTTCTTAACTAATACACTAAACTCAGGTCTGGTCGTCAAGCAAATAGAACAAAAGAACCTGATCAAGTCCTTAAATCATGATAAGTTACTCATCATCTAAATACCCAATTCACACCCAAAGTCTTTTACAAAGGGTTTAATGTTATTGATCTGTAAATTGATAAAGTAGTATCTTAATTAATTGTGTTTTTATTTGTGAAATAAAAAAATCAGAGTCAAGAAATACTTACAAGCAATCAAACTGATTGTTGAGTTCGTTTCTAATCTTTTGTCGGCCAACATCCTATAACAACCACCACCAATCAATTCCCTGGCCAAGCTTCTAAACCTCAAGCTATTTTCTAGCTTCTTATCAAATAATACACATCTAATCTAGATAATCTGATCTGCCCAACTTTCAATAGGAACCCAATTTAGTATGAAATTCTTTTCATTTGTGATATCTTTGAACCGAAGTAAAAATTAAATGAAGTATGGTTCTTTGTTTTCCTTGTGTTCAGACTAGTGTTTTCTAACTTAGGATAAAATGAGATAAGAAAGTGGGAAATTGAGACAGCTCCTGCTTAAATTCAAGGTTAGGTGTAACTCTATAGTTTAAAGTAAGGAAGCCCAGCTCCTAAGTGATGAGGGGTAACTTAATAAATTGCCGCATGTGTAAGAACTTTACATAACCTGATGTATGCCTATCTAAACTCAATTGCCGCACCCGTCCAACCCTTAAAATATTATTATTATTATCGTATTACTAATATTGTTTACTGTACGTCAATTTCAAAATATTACCAAAGTAAGGTGCGCGGGAATTGATAATATCAATGTTTTACTAGTAAAGTGACTAAAATATCCCTAGCGTGGACTTGGGTCTTTACACAACACAAGGCCGTTAGTATTATTTTCTAGTAGTGTTACTAAATAATTCAAAATAATATTAATTTATTACTAACAGAAATTGGCCTTTACTAACGGCAAAAAAATGTTATTACACTTCTAACAGCAAAATGATGTTAGAAATTTAAAAATACTTACTAAAACCTTGTTTTGGTGTAGTGACGGTTGTCCGGTTCAGCATGTTATGAACTACAAAAGCACCATGGCCATCTGGGACCATGATGATAAGTTACTAGCGAAAATGTTTGTTGCTTCACTCAAAGTCGAAGCACAAACGTGGTATCACAATCTCCCACCCGCATCCGTCCGCACATTCGTACAACTGGATGAGTTGTTCGAAGAGAAGTACCGGTTCAATGTGAAGACCAATAAAGGAGCTGAAGTCATGTTCTCTTTACAGATGGACCGGAACGAAACACTTAGGAATTTCGCCCGGAGGTTCCGAACCCTACTATCTGAGGTACAGGACGCATCTGAAAGCGTCGTTATTCAAGCTTTCAAATATGCCTTGAATAGCAACCCTGAGGAATTGTATCGGTCACTGGCGAGGAAGCCACCCTCCGCTGTTTCAGCCTTGCTCGAGAAAGTGGAAAGGTATACTCAGGAGGAGGACGACCTGAAAGCCAGAAGAAAGAGACTTGCCAGAGGCCAAACCTCCGAGAAGCCGCAGAAGGCAAAGGAAGAAAGCTCCGACAGAGATCGCAACGAAGTAAAATCCCCTGACAGGAACACGGACAAGAAGGGGAAAGTGCCGGCCAGGCAACCCGACCGCCGGTCAGAGAAGCTTACCTGGGGCGAACGCTAGGAAAGGGAATTCACTCCCTTGAGATTCCCTCTCGAGGAAGTATTCAAAAAGATCAAGAATAGATGGCTGCTCAACAAACCTGCCCCCCTTTCGGCAGACCCGGAGGGCAGAAGAGATAAGTCCAAGAAGTGTGATCATCACAACGACTACGGTCACGAGCTGAAGAACTACGTGTCATTGAAGTATGAAATACAGCGCCTGGTCGACGCCGGCCTCATCCCTGACATGGTACAGACCGGAGCAGTCGAACAGGTAAAAACTGGAGATCGAATTGAATATTTCTGCCATGTACAGACACCCGGTTCTTCTAAGACAGAAAGGAAGAATTGTGCTCGGGAAAAGCTCCAGTGGATAGGGCATGTCCATGAAGTTGGACAACTCAACTTCAACGAAGGGACGAACACTGAGTCCATTGTCCCCGGAGGTTTGACATTCACCGATGAAGACGAGAGGGGCGTGCATTATCCGCACAATGAGGCCCTGGTCATCACAGTATGGATTGGAGTCTATCGGGTCTGGCGAGTCATGGTCGACGCCAGCAACACCTCTAATGTTATGTTCTCATGCCCCTACAAAGTTATGGAGCTATCTAAGGGTCTCATCGAATCTGATGAGACTCCTATCTATTGATTCAACAGGGAGCCAGCACAGTCCTTCGGGCGAGTCCACCTACCAATCACGGTGGGGTTCAACACCGTCGGGATAGACTTCCTGCTAGTCGACACTCCCTCCTGCTACAACGTTATTCTGGGAAGGGACTGGATTCATCAGATGAAAGCCATAGTGTCCACCTTCCACCAGAGCCTCAAATTCCCGACTCCCAACGGAGTCTGCAGAGTCAAGGGAGACCAAGGGACGACATTCAAGTGCCATCTCGATGCTGTCAAAGGAAAGTCCATCTCCGAAACCAAGGGGAACACCATCTTCCTGACAGACTCTCATCAATAGCAACCAGCTCCCGGCAAGTCTGCTAAGGGGAAACAAGACACAAAAGCCGAGATATTACCAGCGGTCGACGAGCTGGAGGAAGTTATTGTGGGATCGGTGTCCCACAAGACAACTTACATCTCTTCTGGTCTACCGGAGACAGAGAAGGATTCCATGATCACTCTGCTCCGGCGGAATCACCACGTCTTCGCGTGGAGTGTCAACGAGATGCCAGGAATAGACCCTCCGGTCGCCTGCCATAAGCTAGACATTGATCCTCAGTACAAACCGGTCAAGCAGAAACCAAGACAAATGGCACCGGATCAGAAATTGGTGGTCAATGAAGAAGTCGATCGGCTACTCTCAGTCAACTTCATCAAGCCGGTCATCAACTCTACCTGGATTTCCAACATCGTGGTCATCCAGAAGAAGAATAGTAAGATTCGAGTTTGCATCGATTTTACTAATCTTAACAAAGCATGTCTTGTGCACCCATATCCCCTCCCTAGGATCACGGACATGGTAGACGCCACCGTCAACTATCAAAGATTGTCTTTCATAGACGCCTACTCCGGTTACAACCAGATTCCACTTCACGAAGAAGATCGGGAACATACCGCATTCATCACCGACCGGAGGCTTTACTGCTACCGGGTGATGCCATTCAGTCTGAAGAATGCCGGAGCGACATATCAGAAGCTGGTCAACACCGTCTTCAACGAGCTCATAGGCCGGACCATGGAAGTCTACATAGACGACATGGTGGTCAAAACCAGGGAGAAAGACAATCATTTGCGAGATCTGCAGCAAATATTCGACATCCTGACACGATACAACATGAAGCTGAATCCAGCCAAATGTTTTTTTGGTCTTTCTTCCGGCAAGTTCCTTGGCTTTCTCATGACCAACCGGGGCATAAAAGCCAATCCAGATCAGATCCGGGCAGTCCTGGAGATGCCCGCCCCAAAGACAGTAAAAGAATTCCAGAGGCTAACTGGGAGGTTAGCTGCTCTCAACAGGTTCATCTCCCGGTACTCGGACCGGTGCAAGCCATTCTTCAACGCAATCAAAACTAATGCGGAATGGAATCCTACTTGTCAGCAAGCATTTGATGAAATCAAAACATATCTCACTCAGCCTTTGGTCCTCACAGCACCACAGACCGGGCAACCAGTCGGCATCTATCTGGCTGCATCCGATATAGTAGTCAGTGCGGTCATATTTGTGGAAGAACCGGAGGAGAAACCAGTCTACTTCATCAGCAAAGTACTACAGGGAGCTGAGACAAGATATTCGAAAATCGAAAAGATAGCTCTGGCATTGGTACATGCAGCCAGGAGGCTAAAGCCTTATTTCCAAGGAAGAGCGGTCAAAGTCTATACAGAGTTCCCGCTCAGGAAAGCTCTTAGGAAGCAGGAAAAGTCTAATCGACTAATCGAATGGTTCAGCTAACTCAGCACATACCACATCTGGTATAAACCTAGAACCGCGGAGAAAGGACATGTAATAGCCTCCTTGATGGCAGACTTTCCCATCGAGGATATCCCGGTCAATCCAGAACTAGAGGAGGATACACTGGGGGCGAACGATGCCCCCCGGTCACAGGAGTCTCGGACCGAAGGAGACAGAGAAGCATGGACAATCTATACTGACGGATCCAGTAACTGTACAGCGTCCGATATATGTTGTCTCTTGATCACCAGATGGACAGAAGACAGAAAAATCTGTCAAATTGGGATTCCTAGCTTCGAACAACGAAGCTGAGTACGAAACTTTTGTATATGGTCTCCGGACAGCACTCCAACTGGGGGCGCGGAGGGTCATGATCAAGACAGATTCAAAGCTAGTGGCGAACCAGTTCGCCAGATCCTTCCAGGCCAAGGACGACCGGATGGCAAAATATCTTGATATCGTCCATTCCATGGCAGGGAAGTTTGAATTCATCACGGTCGAGCAACGACAAAGGATAGAGGTCAGGCACGCAGATACCCTGGCGTATCTTTCTTCTTCAATCAGCACTACAGAGCCCCCGCAGCTATCAATTGGATACCAGAAAGATCCGAGTACCGGGCCCAAAGATCCAGACATGCCGCTACCGAAGGTCTATCTCTTGGAGTGAAGACATTGGAAGGAAGTTCTCATGGTGACTACCAGAGGACAAAAAAGAAGAAGAAATGAAGAAGTTTCACAGTCCGTCAACGAGCCCAGCAAGAAGGGCGAGCCGAGTCAACCATCACAGGGTCAGACACAGGACCCACCAGAATCGCAACTCGAAGACTGGAATCCTTGCCTCACCAAAAGTCGGATAGAAGCAATGCCACCCTCAACGGAGCCGGATGAACCAGACCCGTCAAAACCACCGCTCTCTCATGTCCACATCGATTTGGAGCTCCCGCCGGAGGAACCAATTGAAGACATTCCAGACAATCTGAATTCTGAAGTAGACAGAATTGACGCCGAGTTGCAGTCTAGCAACAGCCAAGACTGTAGGAAGCCATACATCAGCTTCCTTGTCCACCGTTTGCTCCTTGAAAATCCAAAGATGACAGCCAAAGTCAAGAGGGATGCATGGAAATTCACTGTCATACCGGACCGAGAGTCGCACAGGCTATACATGAAAAGCCATGGCTCCGGGGACTTGTTCAGGTGCCTTACTCCAGAGCAAGGCCTGGTCATACTGAAAGAGATCCATGCTGGGATCTGCGGCAACCATTCCGGGAGCAGAAATCTAGCACAGAAGACAATGATCCAAGGATACTGGTGGCCGCACATGATGACAGACGCGAAGAAGTTCACACAGGCATGCTTCCCATGTCAGAAGCATGCCCCGGTTGGTCATGCCTCGGCAAACGAACTACACCCCATCCTGAGTGCATGGCCCTTCGCCAAGTGGGGATTGGATATTGTGGGACCGCTTCCAAATGCTCCGCAATCAGTCAGATTCCTATTGGTCGCTACAGATTATTTCACCAAATGGGTTGAAGCAGTAGCATAGGTACAGGTATGTGCCTCAGATGTCAGAAGATTTTTGTGGAAAGACATAATCTGCAAATTCGGAATACCTCAAGAGCTAGTGTCCGATAATGGAAAGCAGTTCGACTGCGACAACATCTGGTTGTTCTGCAAATCCTTGGGGATCAAGCACAACTTCTCAGCCCCGTACTATCCTCAGGGGAACAGGCAGGCAGAGGCATCCAACCGGGTTATCTTGGATACACTCAAGAAGCGGCTGGATAAAGCAAAAGACAACTGGGTGATGCAACTCCCGGGGGTCTTATGGGCAACTGGGTCCACCGGTATGACACCGTTTCAACTTACCTTTGGAGCAGAAGCGGTAATGCCAACAGAAATGCTAGCTCCCACAACCCGCACTGATGCTGTCCTTACCGGGGAGATCGAAGGAATTCTGGCAAGGGAAAAAGTTGTTCTTGACGACAATAGAGAGCAGGCCCTACAACACCTCCTCGGGTACCAGGAGACCATCAAAAGGGGATATGACAAGCGAGTCGTAAAGAGGAAATTCAATCCGGGCGACTGGGTCATGAGAAAAGTCAAAGTTATGACTGAGGATACAACCGTTGGAAAGCTTGGAGAAAATTGGGAAGGACCTTACATCATAGACAGACATGCTGCGAAAGGCTCATACTTCCTCAGAACTCTGTCCGACGACCTCTTCTCCAGACCATGGAACGCTTTCCACCTCAAGAAATTCTACAAATAATGTACTCCATTTGATGATTTCAATAAAGATTCTTTCCCGTAAGAATTTGAGTACTTGGTATTATTTGCTGCTAAAAATCCTAAGTGCAAGATCAAGTCTCCACTGAGGTCCAGGATGCCCGGACCTAGCTTCCGATCCTGGCTAAGTCCTAAATGTAGAGTTATGCTCCTTTTAGGCCCAAGACGCCTGGACCTAGCTTCCGGTGTTGGAGATCGAGGATGTCAAGGATCAAACCCCATCCAACACAGGATGCCCGGACCTAGTTTTCGATCATGTCTAAGTCCTAAATCCAGAGTTATGCTTCTTTTACGCCCGAGACGCCTGGACCTAGCTTTCGATCTTGGAGATCGAGGATGTCAGGGATCAAACACCATCCAACCCAGGATGCCCGGACCTAGTTTCCGATCCCGTCTAAGTCCTAAATGCAAACTTATGCTCCTTTTAGGCCCGAGACGCCCGGACCTAGCTTCCGGTCTTGGAGATCGAGGATGTCAGGGATAAAACCCCATCCAACCCAGGATGCCTGGACCTAGTTTCCAATCCTGTCTAAGTCCTAAATGCAGAGTTATGCTCTTTTTAGGCCCAAGACGCCCGGACCTAGCTTCCGGTCTTGGAACCAGAGATGTCAGGGATCAAACCCCATCCAACCCAGGATGCCCGGACCTAGTTTCCTATCTTGTCTAAGTCCTAAATGCAGAGTTATGCTCCTTTTAGGCCCAAGACGCCCGGACCTAGCTTCTGGTCTTGGAACCAGGGATGTCAGGGATCAAACCCCATCCAACCCAGGATGCCCGGACCTAGCTTCCGGTCTTGGAACTAGGGATGTCAAAGATCAAACCCAATCCAACCCAGGATGCCGAGACCTAGTTTCTGATCCTGTCTAAGTCCTAAATGCAGAGTTATCCTCCTTTTAGGCCCAAGACGCCCGGACCTAGCTTCCGGTCTTGGAACCAGGGATGTCAGGGATCAAACCCCAACCAACCCAGGATGCTCGGACCTAGCTTCCGATCCTGGCTAAGTCCTGAATGCGGAGTTACACTCCTTTTAGGCCTGAGATGCCTGGACCTAGCTTCCGGTCTTGGAAATCTATCTTAAGAGCGAGGCTATCCACTTTTAAAAACCGGGGCCGTTAGGCGAGCTAGCCTTCCCGCAGTCGAAGCATGCAGCACAGGGAAAAATTCCCTTTTCAGTAGCAGACCATGAATCGCCATGGAGTCAGCAAGAAAAAAAACTATTATCGTCCCAAGGAAAACTCCTTAAAACGATAAAGGGGCGAGGGAGATAGTCAGTTGTAATAAATGCTGTAAACAAGGTAAAGATATCTAACAAGATGTTTTTGCACTACCAAAATATTATTTTTATTTTCTTTTTCATAAACGAATATGTGCAAGAGAAAGTCCCCCGGCAACCGGGACAAAATCTAAAGGAGCTAAGGTTGAGAAGAAGGACCGGGGCCATTACCGCCCTTCTTCGCCTTCTCCTTTTCCAGCTGGTCGAGGACCTGTTGATAGGCAGCCTTCGCCAACTAGAGCTCTTTAGCAGCCCGGTCGTACGCCGCCTCCTTGAGCATGAGAAGTCGGTCCAGCTCCAGCTTTTCTCGGGTCAGCTTCCCGCAAGTAGCCTCCAATTCTGCCAAGGAAGTCAAGAGTGAAGTCCAGGTTATGGTAGTCTGTCACCATGGACCGTTTGTCCTCCTCCAGAGCCCACCGGTCACTGTTGGCCGCCTCCAGATCTTTCTCGAGCTGACGATTCTCAGCTCGCAGGCGCTCCAGATCTTCCAAGGCAGAAGGTCGAGGTCTGACACTCAGCTCAAAGACCCGGGCCATGGATGCTTGTGTCTGACAGAAAGAGAAACAAAGATTAGAAACAAACATATAGACATCAACAAGTCTAAAGCCAGAATTCAAGTCAAGGAATCCTACCGCGATGAGATTCTGGGCAGCCACCCTCATCGCCCGATCGCGAGAAAGGCGACTGTAGTATGACTGGTCCTCTGGAAGCAGGTTCTGGAAGATATAGTCAAAAGCAGTGTGGAGGTTCATGATGCCGGAGTCCCCAATCGACATCGGCTCACCACTCAGAAATGCAGGATGAATGGTGAACGCCGGCAGCGAGAACTCCGGAGTGGCCTCAGGCTGGTACTCGCCCGGTTCAGGGCCCAATTGCACAGTGGGGCCAGTGAGCAGGTCAGTATATGGGACCTGGTCACCCCACCCATAAGCCGGGGCTTCATCATCAGCAGTGCTCGGCATGGTGAACTCCACCTCAGTCTGGGCGTCCTCAACGACCAGAGCATCTTCAACAGGGACATGGGAGCCACTACTAATCCGGGTAGTCCCCATCACCGGTCCCCTCAGCACCCGAGGGATGGCATCCTCCCTTCTCGGGCGCACAAGCTCCCCGTGGTCAGCAGGGAAGGCAGAAGCAGCTCTCTTCGAGCCCCAGGCAGACTCATCTACCACAACCTTGCCCCTCGGATCAACTGGGGCAGGGGACTGCACAGAAACAACTTCACCAGAAGGAGGCTGGGAAGGTCTTACCTCCACCGGAGCCTCTACTCCAGCATCTCCAATACTGGGGGCGTCCACTTCATCCAACGGACCCCCCAGCACCACAGCTGGCTCGGCTTCCTCAACAGCAGAGGCGACCACTGTTTTCTCGGACACACCTCCCACCATCTCCGGCTGGCCCAGGTTGTCCACCTTAGCATGTACCTGCACTGGGGTAGGAAAGAATCCCTCAGTAGCTAATTCGCCAGACCCACGGGAAAGAAGAAGTCCACTATCCCTCGACATCAGACTTGGATCACCGGAGGAGTCAGATGAGCCATAAAAGACATGTAGCCTCCTCCGGCGACCCAAGGGAGGGTTTGAATGACAAGCAGAGCTAGCATCACTAACCTGAACATCCCCGACAACAGGGATGACCTTCGCAGAACATCCGGCATTGGCTCGTCAGGAGAAGATCTTACCCCCGACTGGAAGAACCTCATCGGGCCAGTCATCCATCTCCCCCCGCAGATCAACAACCTCACTCTCAACCGGAGACTTCCCCTCAGCACTAGGGACCGTGCTCTCTACAGTGGCAGCACCTTCACAAGAGCTGGACTCCACCTCCACAACCTGCGGAGGAGCCGGCAGGGCAAGCCTCGCCGGGTAGCGGATATCCGTTACGATCTGGTCAGGGAGCGTCAAGTCCCGCAGGTCTGCGGACAGACGGAAGAAGTGCTCAATGTTCCCCTCAACAGCAGAGGAATCTGCCCCCGCTGGCAGAGACACCTGAAGCTGACGTTTCCCTGCAAACACAAGCACAACACTGTTCTTGAGCCGGAGCTCAGCAAGCACACGAAACATAAGGGCAAAAATGAAAGAAAGGCCAGGCGCATGCTTACATATGAAGTCCCGCGACACCTGTATGCTGCGGTCAAACGACCACCCTGACACCCGGTAGCAGGGTTCGAACCAATTCCCATAATGGTTGGGAAGTCCAGACAACCTCCGGGCAGTACGCTAAGAGATGGCGTAGAAGCAGCGTTCCTTGGCCTCCCGGGCTACCGACTTTATGAGCATGAACAACTCGACCAGGCCAAATGGAATCTCGAAGTGGAGAGCGATCAGCCCGATCCAACGCACGATTATCCAGAAGGACACTTGCATCTGACCGGGTGGGATCCCCCACCATGACAGCAGCGGAAGCTGCATGCCATAAAGAAGTTTGTAAAGACTTACCGCTATAAGGCTGCCGGAGCAACCGTCTGAAATGGAGGGGTGGGAACCAAACCGGACCCCTTTCCAGCCAAGCCGTTCCTGAACTTCTGCCGCGCTCATCCGCTCAAGCTCAGGATTTTGGGGCAGGTTGGAGGAAGCTTGCCACCTCCTCCTCGGCCTCTCAACAGGAGGCTCGGCAAAATTCAGGTGAGTCACCTCTGCCACACCAGCAGGCGAAGGTGGACCCGTCACCGGAATACTACTTTGTCCGCCCTCATCAGCAGAGGGACGGGGAGCCAGAGACTCTGAGGCTCTTCGTCACTACTTGAGCTCAGGACTAAGGTTCTCCTCATCTTTGGAGTAGAATTCGCGCGAAATCACCGGAATTTGGAGTTTCAGAACCTAAGGTTCCGGCGAAGTAGAAATGAAAGAGAAGGAAGAGAAAGAGAGTGAAGGGAATACCCATCTCTCTTTCGAGCCTCCCCTTTTTATAAGGAGAGCCCAGGGTCCACCGGTTGATGGTATTCCAGGTTCTCTTAATGAAATCATCATTAAGGTCACTAAACCAACTGGTTTTAATTACTCGATCAGCGAAGAGTCACAAGCTTTCACTGGAAGTTGAAGCTGTACATCTTCCCGCCAACAAAAGAAGATTTAGAGAAGACGAAGTGGGGCGCACTTAACACAGTCAGTTGGGGCCCATGTCGTACAGTCATCTGGGACCCACGTCAGTTGGAACCTACCTCGTACACTCAACGAGATTGATCCAACATCTACGAGTGGGGTCCACATGGTCCAGGTCAGCGATATGTGGACCTCCGGTCTACATCACCACGGTCAAGTAAAGATTGATCGACATGTGTTCCTGCACTCTACATAACAAGAAAATAACCAGATCTACCTACCGGAGCTCAAGACAGTAATAGAAGGAAACATGATTTTATTACGAAATGCATTATACGGGATGCACCGAGTTCCCTACATAGTGCGACCGGAGCTAAATTAAATCAAGGGAGGAGACGGAAGATCCCGGCCGGACTCCTCAGGCGAGTCGGAGACATGGTACTTGGCCTTAGCTTCAGCGTATCCTTCCTTCCATGAGGAAACCGCAACAACGTCTATCTTGCCCCCCATCCGGGAAAGCTCAGCAGAGGCAGATTTCAGCTTTTCTTTGAGGCCCCAGATTTCCTCATCTTTATCCGTGATTCGGCCCTCATGGCACTCCTCCCACCGGCGTTGGTCTTCCGTTCGACCACTTGCGCCTTCAAGCTGTTCACACGGCTAAGGAGATGCGTTCGGTATTGTTCCCGATTGTCACCGACGGAACTAGAATCAGAATGCCTAGCTGCCATGGAAGATGAGCAAAGGAAGAAAAAGAAAGAGGAATAACTCAGCAAGAGTAAACCCCTCCTTATTTAGCTACACTAAGGTTAAAAAGGGCCGGGCCACAACCCAGTTGTTTCCCGAGAAGCAACCGTCTCCCATGGACCGACAGTCAACCTGCCAAGATCGAGACAAGATAAGCATAGGCATTGTTCATGGAAAAAGGGATTTTTATTGATGAATAAAAGTCAAGAAAAGAGGGCACTGCTCCTCAACAATGGTGCTACATTAACTAGTCTGCCAAAGCATTCCACGAGGTGGTAGGGGGGGAAGTAGCGACCTGGTCCCAGCTAGCACCCCCGGCCGCAGCATTGCCATGTATCCAGACCTTCTCTTTCAAGGTTTGGATCTGGTCTTCCGCCTGTTTAAGCGAGTCTTCAGAGAGCCGAAGGTTTTGGCGCAGTGATGCAATGATGTTGTCTCGTTTCTTGAGGGACAACTTCATATCATGCTCCAGCCAGACAACCTTCTCCAGGTTCTTCTCCTGAGCCTGCGCTTGGTTAAACACGTGCTCTACTTTAAGGTTGAATGCGCCGTGGGCCAAATCAGCAGCACGGTCATCAACCATTCTTCAGCAGAAGCTTCAACAGCAGCAACAGAAACCGAGGAAAGAGAAGTCGATATCCTTCTACACCTCCAGTTTGCTATTTATAGAGGAGGAAAGAAGCCCTAGTCCTTGATCCAAGGGATGCAGAATAGTCATCAAGAAGCGTGTCAAGGAAGGAATCCTCCGAATCTCAACAGTCGGGGAATATATTGCTAAGATCTTTCCCATGCAGATTTTCTACTTGACAAAGAGGGGGCGATGTGTGTACCCTAGGTAAAAAACCCGACAGGTGTCATCGATGGCTGTATAAGAAGCTAAATCGGGAGCACCTGAGCAGTAGCCAGCCAAGCCTGGGCTATCGGGTAGGGCCCAACCCGGTTTCAAGAGATCCGCATACGCTCTGTGGACCTTGACTCAAGGATAGTCCACTATTAATGGGTGGAGCCCCTGTTACTGTATAAGAAGTTGAACTGTGGGCTCCCATACATCGACCAGGCCCACCTCAGTCAAGTAGGCCAGGTCCGGCCCAGTAAGGTCCAGCAGCGACAGGGGCTCATCCAAAGGCTTAGCACAGAAGTCCATAGGACCTGGACAGGGAGTATGCAGTGTAGATTGGGCCTCCGTTCAGAGAGTCAAGCCCAAGTCTTTGCTTTCAGGCTTGGTCAATCCAAGTCCCAACCAACTGGATAAGTCCAGCGAGATTTCAGGCCAACAGAACCCATGGTTCTAGCCCGCTGGAGAAGATAAAGGAAACCCAGGTTGAACCAGGACCTATCAGAGGATGCTACGTGGCAGTCATCCTGGTCAAAGTGGATTCAAACCAAGGAGATAACCGCTCGGCAGCATGCAAGCTATCTCCACGGAAAGCATCTTCACAGTTGAACAACCCGAGTTCGTGGAGTAAAGAGCCAGCCTCCTCCGGCCTACTACAAATACAGGAGTTCTAAACCTCCTGAACTACTAGTCTTTCACTGAGCAACTCCATTAGAGCTTAGTGGAAGCAGAGACTTGATTCCAAGTTCATCATCTTGGATACGTAGGCAGCCTGATCCCGATCAGGTCCAGTCTCACTGTATACCCCCCATCCTATCTCTGTCTATACAAGGCTTTCATTGTAACTATAGGATTAATATATACATATCTCGAGTTTGTGGATCAAATTTTTTGCACCCACACTTACGTTCGTCAGACAAATTCCTAGTAACGTACAACAACAGAATGTTATCCTCAGTAACTCGACCAGTGAGCAGCATGGGCTCCTTCCACCAAGGCTCACTACTAATAGGATAAATCAAAGGCAGACGTTCAGGCCTGACCTGCATTTTTTTATTGTAACCTCCCCCCTCCAACTTTGCAGATCGTTTGAAACAAAAATGACCTAAAACATCACCTACATTAACCCCCCACTTGAGCAACCTGTTCAGCTCGTCTATAACCCTCATGTTTCTCCAGAAATTCCCATTCATCTGGAAGGGAACTTGCTTGATAGTACTCAGAAGGTCGACTACCAAACGAGAAAGGAGTAGCCTAAGCCCAGCTCGAAATTGGGGCAAAGTAAAAACAGTAGAGAAAGGATTGTTAGGTCGATACCCTTCTGTAAGCAAACGATCTCCCAAAAACCTTATGTCCAGGTTGCTAATGGAGTCAAACTCATAGCTCTTCCTAAAGGCAAGATGCCTCTTCACATAGGAATGGTTAACTACACGATGAAAACAACCGTTTTCACCCTCTACCATCTCATCATCAGAACTGTCCTCCCCACAAGGACCACTACTACCAGGGCTATTCTCATCTAAATGGTCCCCCACTCGACTAGGAGAGCAAGCATCATCACCAGATCGAGTCCTATAATCTTCTGACTCATAACAACCAGCATTATCACCACTCAAATGCTCGTTTTGTGAATCACTACCTTCTGACATCTCTACAAGAAAAAAAAAACAGGAAAAGAAAAATGAAACAAGAAGTAAATAATAAGGAAGAAGGTACTCACCTCAAAAGCTCTCAAGATCTTCAGGTCGCAATGAGAAAATGGCAGCAGTTCGAGAGAGCAAATGAAAAAAAGTAAGGAATCCAATATCAAACTTCAGTTTAAATACAAATCGAAGAGAGATCCCAACCATCGATGAATTTTTAATCAACGGACAAGATTACATGTGGACAAACACGACCTTTGCAGTTATTGCCCACTACTCCGACTATTCACATCCACCGTTGGATCAATCCACGTGTCGAATAGAAGAGCATCAAACAAGGCGTACTTCAGTTGCCAAAATATTACAAGTTAACTACTCGAGGAAACTGCTACACTTCCCCATGAAACACAATGATGGTGTCCAACAGTAATGCATGGAAACCACCTGTACAATTTCAAAAATTCAAAAATGTGGTCGTATCAACCAGTTCGCCTCGCAACCAAAAGTTCTTTTCAGCCCGATATTCTATCGAACTAAAAAGAGGGGGCTTATGTAGGGGTACTACATACTAGAGCTGTAAAACGAGTCGGGTCGGGCTGGCCCGACCCTTAAATGACAAGCCCTAAAGACTTTAGGGTCGGGCCAGCCCGGCCTTAACATTTGCATAGGGTCGGGTCAGTTAGGGCTAATGACTAATATCTTAAGCCTTAGCCCGCCCCTCAGCACTTTAAACATAGGGCTCATAGGGCTGAGCCTAAGGGTCGGACTTGAGGCCAAGCTTGAATATTTGAACTTTGAAATATTTTTTATTTATAACATTGATTTTGTTTTTGGTAAATTTATTTATTTATAACATTGATTTTTTATTTATAACATTGATAAAATCGTCTCAATTGTAATAAATTGGTTTATAATATCGTAACTTTATATCGAAAAAGCACACAAGTATAATATATATGAAATTAATTTCACATGGCAAAAATAACTTTGGAAGCCACATATGTAATTGTTTGTTATAGTAGAGTTGTTTGATTAGTCCATACGTTTGATTGAGGAACACATAGTATCTTTCATCTCATAGATTTCACGCCAACGAAGTTTATGAAGTTTAGAAGATAAAAAGAAACCTAGAGGTTATTTGAGGATTTTATATTTAAAAACATAATTGTAAATATTATTATACTTTTCATTCTTTATTCTATGTATAAAAATTCTAAGAATAATAATAATAAATTTATATAAATAAAAAAATATACTTAACAAGTTTTAGGGCCAAATAAAGGATTTTATAGGGCCTAACAAGGGTCCGGCTTAGGGCCGGATTAATGCATCAATATAAAACCCTATCCCGACCCTTAAATTCTAAAAGGTCGGCCCGGCCCGACCCTAAAATCTGTGAGGGCCGAGTTGTAAGGGCCAAATGTGTTTTTTTTTAGGGCTGGGTCGGTTCGGGTTGAAGGCATTGGGCCAAGATTTATAGCTCTACTATATACAACAGCCAATCAAAACACGACACGTGGCATGCTCAACAATCCACCAAGTTGCCCACAACACGACCTAACTCACTCCGACCAGAACAACTCGAGCTTATGACCGTTGGCGACCTCTTTATTCAGACGTGCCCCTTCACCAATCCTCAGAGAATATCCTGGCCTGTTACATATTTAATGTCAGACGTTACGCATTCATTAAGATATCGGAGAATCCGCACGATCCCATGATCTGCGTCCTTTCACCTTCTATAAGAACAGAACTACGATGGCTTGATCTCTAAGTTCCACTCCCTCGAGCTAGAGTACGTAGGCAATCTCGATCTCATCGAGGTGCAACCACCTCCGATCTCAAACTCCCACTTTGGTCAGTCAAACAACAACCTGACCTAGTTAATGCATTAATCTGGAAACAGGTTAATACAATTTCCTCTTCTCTTTCTTGTCTTTTCCTTCTCATCTCAGCCAGTTCATTCTTTAATTGTTCAATACGATGGGCACCATTATGATTCGATGAAGATGTTCGGGACCCAAAATTACTTGTCGGAATCTCACCTCTTCCCATTAGTCACACACGTCCATGTCGGTCTGGAGGCATCACTTTATAATATATGTCATCACTGATGGATTGTTCAACTTCATGCTCATCTCTACCTGCTAGCTCTGACATTTTCTCTTATATTTAAAAAAAAAGAAGTATTAAGTAATAATCACGTCCAATAATATTCAAATTGATATTAAACTTGAAGTGAGGCTTCCATACAATGTAATGCGTTGATAACTCATCGAGGCTCATTTGTTTTACGGTTTCTATGAGTACTCTTAAAGAAATCTCCTTGGGTTGTTGGGGCACACCGTGCTCATGATTCTATCCAACCAGAAAAAAAATAAAATAAAATTGAATAAACATGTTTTGAATTGAATATCAACTTGCAAATACTATAAAAATGTACTTACAATTTTCTTTCTTAGTTGTGGAAAGCTAATTCTCCTAGATTGAAGATATGCAAGATCATATATATTATATGTTACCTTATTTAGATAGCTAACATGTAATACATGTGTAAATATAAGATTGTATCAATTACCTACTGTAATTTAGGATCTAAACTAGTTACCTTAGAGAAACCCTTCTTCTCTATAAATTGTAAAAGTAACTTTTGAGGACACCAATCATGTTTTTCTTGGTGAGAAGGACAATCTCTTTTTAGTCAACCCTCCATAAGGACAATCTTATTGAAAGTCATGGTTGAAAAGGATATGCAGTTTTTGTTGACTTGTTGAAAAGGACAAAGACTCATGATTTTAAGTAGAATCATAGTGTTAAAATTTTGTGCAATTCCGACTTTGCCCTTTCCCACTAGGGTTAATCATTCCCTACCTAGGTTATAGTGTTTTGTTAAAAAAAATATTCTTATATATGATTTGACCTATGATCATACTATGATTAGGGTGGGTATTTTAGTGCAGAATTTGTTGACTTCAAAGTCTTTTCAATAAGAAACCATTTGTTTCTTTCTGTCCTTTCCAATAAGTCTCCCTAAATTGTATGCTTATGTACAGAGAAATACATCAATACATTATGACATTCTATTCAATTTTATAGTATGCTTTGCTATTTGTTCACCACGGTTACCCTTGTTCCGTTCAGATAATACCTGCATACATTCCACAACAAAATAGTTGAACACATATTTTTCAAAAAATACTGAAATATACATTAAAATGCAACTAATTTGTATTTGATGGTCTGGAGTTTTCGAATGCTCTACTAGAAGAGCCCATTCTTGGTGTGACAGTTGCTCTGATGTTTATTGGCTATAACGTCGTCATAATTGTCGTAGCATGAATAATGATATCTCTTCCATTTGCCTTTTTTATTCTTAAACAACTCAGAGCCAAGTGTACTCATAGTATATTTTTTCCTACTGTCATCAACCTCCCAATATTCCTAAAACATATCAACTAATAATGAAGGTAAATAGAATATCACAAAACTAGGTGTATTGTGCAATTCAAGGCCAACACAACAAATCACAAATCACTATAAATGATGGAAACATTAAAATATCGACTCAATTCGGCTCAATGTCCAATAACATGAAAATTTCGGCAAATTGGCAATGGCCAAATTTTGCGTTTGGTGTAAGTGATCTATTTTTATCCAAATTTTTTGTGTTACCAAACTCCAAGTTTTCTAAAATGGACGACATTCGGAGAAACATCAGTTTACACAAATTGGCTTAAATCTCTCAAAATTCCTAAATGTTCGAGTCAATGAATAGAATATCAGAAAACCAGTTTATAATGTTTGGTAAAATCCATAAGCTATGAAATCGTTAATTGTCTAGCTTATTGCTTGATCTGAAAGAGAATCGACATAATATTAAGCTAATTCATTTATAGCTTAACCAGAGGCAACCTGTAATAGTAGAATTAAAAATGTTCCAAGGATTTCTCATAACATTTCAAATCATATATGCTACTGAAAATATGCTACGCAAATTCTTCATAAAATTCACTATTTGATTCTGTCTTCAACCAGAGAGAGAGAGAGATTAAAGATCGTTTGAGATCTGGTTCTATTTATCCATCTTCAATCTTTTGAAGATCTAGGCCCTGTTTACTTGTGGAAAACTTTTTCAGTTTTCTGGAAAACTATCTCTAAAGAAAACGAAAATTGGAAAACGTGTTTATTTGCGTTGTTTTCTCTAATTTAGAAAACAGTTTTCTAATTTTCCAAAATTTTCTGTTTTCTGATTTAAGTTTAAAGTTGGAAAACACCTATTTAGAGTTTTCTATTTGGAAAACGTCGGGTTGCGAGCAAAACATAAGAAAAAAAAAAAAAAAAAATTGAAAGGAAAACATCGATCTCTTCTTCTTCTCGCAAAACATAAATAGCTTTTTCATCTTATTCATCTTGTTTAGCTAATTTTCTTAAAGAAAATTGATGAAAGATTGAATCTTTTTTATCAATTTATATCAATTCAAGATGATTGTTCGAACATATGGACGTAAAAATCGTTTTATTAATACAAATTATTCAGATTCAGAAGAAATTGATTCAATTTCATCTTCTTCTTCTTCTCAACAACCACTTTCACAAGACGTTTATAACTTTTCTTTCTCTTCTTCACAAGATTCTTGCCCTTGGTCTACTACTACTACTACTTTCTCTGAATCCCAATCTCAATCTCAATCTCAACAACCACCCCTTCATCAATCTCGACCACCTTTACCAAATTCAAAAAAAGGGGTTTCTTCAAAATTGAAGAAATCAAGAAATTTAAAAGTGGGTAGGTCTAATTCTATGCCAGTATTGGCTACTTCAACATTAATGGAAGCACAAGAATTTGGGGAAATGATGAAACATGTTGATGAAGTTAATTTTGCTTTAGATGGATTGAAAAAGAAACAACCTGCTAGAATTCGTAGAGCTAGTTTGTTGTCGTTGCTTTCAATTTGTGGGACTATTGCGCAAAGAAGATTGCTTAGGACACAAGGGTAGGTAACATTTCATTGAAGTTGTTAAAAAAATTAGAAAAACATTAGAAAACAGAAAACAGTTTTCTAATTTTTAAAATCAAGTGAACACGTTTTGTAATTTTCATTAGAAAAAGAAAACTAGAGATAGAAAAGAAAATTAGAAATGGAAAACTGAAAACAGTTTTCCCCAAGTAAACAGGCCCCTAAATTCTTTACAACGTGGTTCTTCTTCTTCAGATAGTGACAGAAAGATTTAATTTTAAGTAGAAAGTAGAAAGTAGAAAGTAGAATATGGAGATCTAAAATATTTCTTCGCCGATATATCAAGATATTTTCAATATTTTAATTATATCGCAATTTATTTTCAAATATCACACGATTTAATACAGATACTTTATAGCCAAAAAAATTCAAGTCAATTTCTTAAAATTAAGTTAAAAAATATTTAAAAATATCTAATATGATAAAAACAATAGGTTTCAATATAAAGTAATTGGTCAACTTTCATAACCTATCCGAAATTCAAATTATTTCAGATATTCTCGAAATTTCGTTATTCATAATTTCCTATTAGGTTCACCATCACAATTCCGAAACATGGCTTCTAAATTTCGCGGTATTATTTAGTTTTTTGGACCTCAAATTTTGCCTGGATTTAAAATCTATGCATGTATCCCATTTCTTCAGTAAATACTAAATCTAAACTACTATAAAGAGAGCAGGGCAAATGATGTCACCATACGTCTCTGTCTCCTTACTCAAAAGTTTTAACACGTGTCCTATACGTATATAATTTCGTATAAACCCATTTCTACAACCCAGTTCAAATGAGCCCATCTCTATAACTTAATAGTTAAGCCCAATATTTTGGCTTATAATCTGGCCCACTTTACAATATTATTAAAGTACCGAAATAACCACATTTCACATAAATAACAAAATAACCTGTATTAGAATAAAATAATACCCATGAAAAACATCCAAATACCTCTATTTAACCAAACTCACCAAGAAAATTATTAATATACCCTAATTTCACATAAACTTGACAAGATATTTTATCTAACAAAAAATAACCAAACTACCAATATCAACAGTTTAAAATTTCGTTAAATTTTGCGAAATCTCGACGGTATATGGCGATATTTGAGAATTCAGTACCATGAAATCTCGCAAAATTTCGCGAATCTCGATTTGCACTGTGATTTTCAGTGTCGAAATCTCAGCATATGCTGTTATTTTAGAAAAAGAAATTTCTCCCGAAATCGAAATTTTAAACTATGCCGCAATATCTATAAAAAAAATACTAAATTTTTATATTAAACAATAAATAAATCTCAATTGAATAAATTGGTCCAAACAGAAAAACATGCGCAGAGCGCGTGCAAGCACATAGTAGAGTTTAAAGCCTTTTGGTTATTGGACTATTAGTGAATATGCCTTGGACCCAACTTTTTTTTTTACTGGTAAGCTAGGGTTAAGGCAGACCCTCACCAGATTTCATTTAAGTTAATCTGATATACAGCACTCCTGTTCTATCTCTCTCTAATATCTCCTGCAACATTACGTCATCAGGACCAGAAAAGTAAATTGGATTCTGAAGACTGGTGCCTCCAAGCCCCGCAACATAGCTCTTTGATTGCTCTCTCTATAAGTGTGTCTGATGGAGAAAACATCAAAATTCTTGATAGTCATCTGGATACCTTCTACTTGATCTTTGCAATACCAAGGAGCTGCTTCCACCCCTGTTAAAATCCTTCATAAAAGAAACTAGTGGAAGTTATTCATTTTGTTGTTCATATATGGCTATCAGCTACAGGATTGGAGACAGATCACTACTTGTTTGGTGATAGGAAATCTACAACTTGACAAAGTTCTTGCTCCTTTTGATGCATTGAGATAAACTTTCGAAAGGAAACATATACATGGGGGTACCACAAAGATGAGATTAGTCCAAAAATGCACTTGTCATTGCAAAATCACTTGGGTTGGGTGGCGCTTGATATTACTGTAGAATTTTGGAATTATCTTATTGAATTTATGGATGGAAAATGACAGATTTACATAAAGGTTAAGAATCAATTAGAATTACTTGAATTATATTGGCAAGCTGAATAATTGAAGTTGAGCAATTAATTTTCAAAATATGACGATTTTTACTTATCTATTTTATTGCAGTGATCAGGATCCATATTTCTTTTAAAAAGTAGAAACTAGAAAAATAGGGGAGGTCACTCGTACACAATTTCATTTGACAAAACATTTCTTTTGATAGCAGAGGGTAATACATGTACCACTTATCAAAGTTTCCAAAGCAAACATTTTATAAAATAGTCACAATGGTAAAATAGTGATTCACATCAATATTGGCCTTTTTTTTTTTTGTTTGGCCAGATATGGTATGGAATTTATGAAGTCCTTATTTGCCATTCTGGCAGGAAATGCAGCCAGTTCAATTTACTCGATCTTCACCGGATGTTCCCCTACGGACGCTGCATATATTTTTGTGAATGCTTCTTTTAAGCACGAAGTGAGCATGTCGCGATCAATATATCCCCTTTCTGAGTTTACCACCAATCTTAGTTTTCCCATGTAAGTAACTATGGTAAACACAAGGCTCTGTAACACCACCAGTACATATTAGTAAACATGAATCATCAGGAAAAAAGCTGTATTGATTATAGAAATAAGATGCGTATTCTTTCACCTGAGGTACTCCAGGCACGGTAAAGTAGAAGCTTTTAAGTGGGCGTCCAGCCATCGAAGCTTTCTCAACAGGGCCAGCCATATTTGATATCATTATGCTTGTGTTCCTCAAGTTTGAGTGTATGTACTCAGCTGCGGCCTGCATTCACAAAAAATAATCACATTTATGTTTTTCTCTGAATCAATGTAACTATTTTTTTTTTTTTTTTTTTTCAATAAAAATCCTAACCTCTGGGCCTCTTAGTGTTCCTAGTATGGCCAAGAATTTGCTAGTGAAATAACTAGCCATTGAATTCATTCTTCTTTTCACTTCGTTCTTCGATCTGGTGATATACTCTATAGGATCAACATTATCAATGTCATTAAAAGATGGAAGTGAAACTGTTAAAAACCCAAAATGATTTCCCCATATATTTGCTTTTAACATCTCTTCAAGATTTTTGAAGCCTCTGTACATCCTCAAGTTCATCACAATCAATGCAGTGCTCTTCGTTTCGCCCACAAACTGCCCCTTCCTTTTCATGTACAATTGCAGCGCATAAGCTATTACTCCAGTTGTAACATCATTCACTGTCTGTTCAAAATGCAAAACAATAATTTGTTTAGATAAGTATATTATTCAATAGACTATAACTTAGGAAGAAGAAATTAAAGATTACCAGCCTTGAAGAAATCAGAACAGTAGAGATCTTTGCTCTTGCTTGATCAACTCATGCAAATAGTTATTCATTTTTATGCATTTTTTTTGTTTATTAATTGTTTTGTTAATTCTATTTTTCTCAAATTCACAAGATTCACAAGATGTTTCATGTCATGTGGAACCCACATTGACAACCCATATTTATTAACGGGAGACTTATTCGAAAGGACAGAAACAGATGGTTTCTTATTGAAAAGGGCTTTGAAGTCAACAAATTCTGGACTAAAATACCCACCCTAATCATAGTATGATTTTAGGTCAAATCATATATAAGAATTTATTTTTTTACACAAAACACTATAACCTAGATAGGGAGTGATTAACCCTAGTAGAAAAGGGCAAAGTCGGAATTGCACCAAATTTTGATACTATGATTCTACCTAAAATCATAAGTCTTTCTCATTTTCAACAAGTCAACAAAAACTGCATATCCTTTTCAACCATGACTTTCAAAGAGATTGACTCAAAAGAGATTGTCCTTCTCACCAAGAAAAACATGATTGGTGTCCTTCTCAAAAGTTACTTGTTTATTAATTCCCATGGCCATGAACATACCATGCATACAGATGGAAGATTCACAGTTAAACTAATAGTTAAATCACATAATTATATACGAGTAGTTTAAACATTAATAACATAATTTTAAAGGATATATATAGACAACTTACTGCTCCAATTTTGGATTTGACTTCTTTAATCTGATCAAGGGAGAAGGTGACGGACGAAATGTTGACCGGCGCAAACTCCACCATGGGTGTCTTTGATCGGAGGACGGTGTCATCGTCTTCTAAATAAGTACCAAGTAAACCCTTGGTAAAATCAGTAAAAGTGTTGACACACCTATACACAAAGTTAGACACTCTTGAATAATTGGAGAGTGCTAATCCAGGCAGTCTTGAAGATGCACTAGGAAATTTAAGAGGAAGAGAAGGGTCATCAGCTCTTTTAAACAAAGTTAGTAAGGCACCCATGATTGAGTAACCATCACCAAGTGCATGGTTTAGCTTAAACAACATTGTTCCAGCTGCATTAGATGTTGGGTACATAAACAAGTGCACTTCCCATGGAGGACGATTTTCAGGAAGTTGTTCCATGTATATGTCAGAAATGTAATCTTCGAGTTTTACATCGTATTCTTCTTGGGTTAATCCTGAAGGAAAGGTGGGAACGATAACATGATCTTTTGTCTGACACTCGACTTTTTTCCATCTTTGAACTTTTTTCTCATCTGTAACGATGATTGAAGAGAAACGCTTACTAAGTGGAAGAAAGCCATGTTCAAGGAATTCTACAGCTTGAGGTTTATCAAATGGGACTTCTAATTCACAAACCCCAAGAACATAGAAAGTGAGAACTGGAGTGTTGATGAATGATGCTAGTGGGCTTAGAGGAGGGAGCATGGCATTTGCCATTAATTGATGCTAATGAAGCTATACTAACTTGGGTTTCTTTTCTAATTTCTCTCCCTCCCTCCCTTGACCCTTGTGTAAAACTTTTGGGTTTTTTTTTCTTGAAGGAATTCTGATATAGAGCTTTTAAATAGACATCTTGGATGGAAAGCACCCAAATAAGAGTTCAAACGAGGTGGTCTAGCTCGAATGACTTTCAGGAAAATACTACCAAGTTCCAAGGGTTGATTGATAGTTGCAAATAATTGCTAGTTGCCACATCAGCAAACATTAAGTGCACTGTAACTAGGAGAAACACTTTGTAGTTATTGTAGCAGCAGAATCATTTGCCTGGAGTTTTAATCAAAGACATATGTTTGAGGTCATTTCAAAACTGCAACAGCTTTTGACATGTTTCAACTACTATTTGGATATTCCAATTATGCTTTCTTAGTGCAGGTTTGCGTAATTATAAAATTTTGAATCTCACATGAATACATTGAGGAATCAATATGTTAAGATTGATAGCAGGAAAATCAAGGAATTAATTTATAGTACTGATTATTGTCATAGAGTATACAATTAAATTTAGTAGCTAGCTTCTCTTCCTGGCTGACTTCTGATTGCTGTCAACCACATAAATTTGCAAAATATGTAATGATTTCCCCTTTGTTTTGACACAATCTCCCTCAAAATATCGACAAAAATAGACAACTACTGCCTCGTGGAAACTAGCTAAAGAATGGCAGTGGCACAACTATAGGAGGACAGTGACAGAGCTCAAAATGAGTTTTGCATGGACACAATTTAAGGAATTATGCTTCTGTCACTACTCTGCAATATTACCCAGTGTAAATCTATGAAGGAAAATGTTGTCGATCACTGCTTTAATATTGTTAATAATCATCTGCTAAAACTAAGGCTGTGTTTGATAGGATAGTGGGTAATGGCAAAATAAATTTTGATTTGCCATGGTAAATTATAGTGGATAATGACAAACTGATAGTGGGTGTTTTAAATTTGTCATTGTTTGATAGCATAGTGGGCGAATACTATTTGCCTCATTTTATTACTATTTGTTGTTGTTTTTCTTTTTTGAATAGTCATTATATTAGAAAGATGCTACTAGTTCGCAATATTACATAAACATAGATCCTCCGATAATTGAGGCAGTAGCCAGTCTGGAGGTGCACTATAGGAAATAGGAACCATTGAGCTTCTATCCGCATGATGTGCAAGGATGTGAGCCGAATGGTTCCCAGACCTGTTGCAAAATTTAAAGCATACATGATTGAACTTAATAGATAGAGCTTGTGCAGAAATTAAAATGTTTTGTGAGATCCATGACAAGTTTGAAGCTCCCCCATTCAGAAAGTCAGATGCTCCTTTGTTGTCAGTCTCGATCTCCACGTCTGTTAGTTGGTGTTGGATCCCTGCCCTAATTGCGCAGCTGATTCCATGACATTCTGCTTCTTCTGAGGTCCCAGCATTCCCTGATTTTGTGCCTGCAGTAATAAAAGATCCAGATTATGTTCTTATAAGAAAACCAATGCCGAAGGGGCCATCAGCAGTAGAGAAGGCAATATCCACATTTATTTTAACATTCCCGTAAGCTGGTGGAATCCAAATAGTAGTAAAGTTGGGGACAGTTGCTGGACTTCCTGTTGGTAATGCAGACTTATGGTAAATCATCATCAGTTTATCAATCTTGGTAGCAATAGCAAGGGGGGAATCATTGCTATTCTGAAAAATTCTGTAGCATCTAGTCTTCCAAATTTCCCAAGTTGCACAAATACAAAAAGAGCTCCAAGAGTTTGTTTCCATCAACCAATTATCAGGTGGTTTAATCCAGTAGTGTAACCAATTTTGAAGAGGCATATTCCTAAAGTGAGTTAGCCTGAAGTGGATGGAGCTATGGAACCAAACAACAATGGTGAAAGGGCAGTCAAGAATCATGTGTCTCAGAGTTTTTAAGGGGCAATCACACATGGGACAATTTTTACGAGGGATACTTAAGTGCCTTCCTAGTCTTTCTCTAGTAGGGACAGCATTATGGAAACATTTCCATGTGTACAGAAGGGCTTTAGGAGCAGCCATGATTTTCCAGATTCTGAGATTTATTTTCTGAATATCATTGGGGATGGGCTGGCTAGTGTTGAGGATTTCGTACAAAGATTTAACAGAAAAGGTACCATTCTTAGTTCCCATCCATCTAATTTTATCGAAGTTATTAGGACCTCTAATGCTAGTGTTTTGAATGTGCTGGACACTTATGAGGTCAAACAATTGATTAAGAAGCACCAGGTTCCAAAGGGAGGAGTTAGGTAGGAGAAGTTGATTAACATGAGTGATGTGTGGTTGGTGAATATGAGGGGATAAGGAGGGCAAGGGCAAGAAGTTTGGACTAGAGGGAATCCAAGCATCTTCCCAAATATGTATAGATGAGCCATTTCCAATGTCCCAACATATCTGAGACTTCATAGTTGGGATAGTGGAAGAGATAGAGCTCCAAGTCCAAGAAGTAGAACATTTAGAGTGATGAGTAAGAAAAGTAGAGTTTCTAAAGTACTTATTTTTCAGAACCTGGGAGCAGAGGTTCTCAGGATTGGATAAGATCCTCCAGGCAATTCTAGATAGCAGAGCATCATTTTGTTTCTGAAGATCCTTTATCCCTATTCCCCCATTCCTTTTAGATAGGCAGATTTTTTTCCAGTTTATCAGGTGCATTTTACAGTTGTTGTTTCATTTTTTCCCCACCAGAAATCTCTTTGAAGTTTGTCAATTTTATCAATGACTCCTTTAGGGATTTTAAAACAAGTCATTTGATAGGAGGGAATAGCCGAGGTGACCGAGTTTATTAACACAGTTCTACCAGCTTGGGAGAGGACTTTGCTTTTCCAACTAGCTAGTCTCTTGGTAACTCTATCAACAAGGTTGTTGAAGAGAACCGATTTTTTTTGTCCGAGGAAGAGGGGGTGCCAAGGTAAAGGTCCTCTTTATCGATGTTTTTCATATGGAGGGTGGTAAGAATGTGGGTTTGAGTAAGAGCAGGGGTATTCTTGGTAAAGAGGATACCAGACTTTTCAAAGTTTATCTGCTGACCAGTAATGGAACAGAAGAGGTTAAGGGTACTCAAGATCTCACTTGCTTCACTGGTGCTAGCTTTGCAGAATATGAAAATGTCATCAGCGAAGAGAAGATGGGAAATAAGGGGGCTATTTCTGGAAGCTTTAATACCATGGATAGCTCCAGAGTTGCATTTCGCTTGAATCATTCTTGAGAGGAGCTCCATGCAGATTATGAATAGAGAAGGAGATATGGGGTCTCCTTGCCTTAATCCAGTAATAGGTTTGAAAAAACCATTGGGGGTACCATTGATGATGACAGAAGAGTGGAGGGAGCTTATACAATTAGTGATCCAGCTAATGAACCTGGGATGGAAGCCAATGCAACCAAGAATATCTATTATGGTTTCCCAGTTAACTCTATCAAAAGCTTTGGACATGTCAATCTTAATGGCCATAACACCCTCTTTCCCTTGTTTTCTTTTGAGACTGTGAATAATCTCATGGGTAATGATGATGTTGTCCGAGATTTGCCTTCGAGGAACAAAGGCACATTGTAGGGGGGAAATGATAGAGAGGAGAAGGTTTTTTAATCTATTAGCTAGGAGCTTAGTGATGATTTTGTAAGTGACATTGTAGAGACCAATGGGTCTAAACTAGCAGGGGGAGGTGGGAGAATCACATTTAGGGATCAGAGCAATATTGGTATGATTGATGTGTTCAATGCTTGCATCTTCATTCCAAAAGTTGTGGATAAGAAGGTGGAGTTCAGTCTTAACAATGTCCCAAGATTTTTGATAGAACATGCTAGTGAATCCGTCCGGCCCAGGGGCTTTATTAGGGCCAATGCTAAACACATAGTGTTTGATGTCTTCCAGGGAGGCATCTCTAATAAGGTCATCATTGTCTTCCTGAGACAGAGGTAGGGAAGAAATGTTTTATTATCCCTTTTTGATGGAGAGACATGGGAGTAATAACAGGGCAAAGTAATCTCTCGAAATGGGACACAAAACAAGTGATGATTTCTTTTTTATTGAAAACCCACTCATTATTGTAGTTAAGAATAGCTTCAATTTTAGAGTGATTCCGGAGGATGGGGGCAGAGAGATGGAAGTAGCTGGTATTTCTATCCCCTTCCCTTATGATTTGGTCGCTGGATTTTTGCTGCTAAATCATCTCTTCACGAGAGAGGGTCTCATCCAGAGCTAGGATGAGATTTTTTTCAATAATCTTGTTCTCCGGGGAGAGATCTTGCGATTGGATAAAGGCAATCTTAGATTTAATGGAAGCAATCTTTTTGAAGACATTCCCAAAGACACGTGAGTTCCAGGTTCAAAGAGCCTTTTTTGTAGAGGATAGGTGTTTAGTTATAGAGTTTTCATTAGGAGCACATGCCACTCTCTTCCAAGCCATATCAACAATTAAGTTGTAGTTTTCATCTCTGGTCCACATATTATGGAATTTGAAAGGCTTGGGCCCAACATTGGGAGTTGGGTTAAGGTCAAGAAGGATAGGGCAATGGTCAGAGGCTATGGCAGATAAGTGATTAAGACTGGCATTGGGGAAGAGAAGATGCCATTCAGGGCTTATGAGAGCCCTATCCAGTCTTTTCCGTATGTTATGGATCCCACTTCTTCTGTTGCACCAAGTGTAAGGTTCCGCAACAAACCCTAAATCTATAAGACCCATGGTTTGTTTAGTTTCAATAGCAACCCTATTTTCGACTTCATTGAAAGGGAGGCCACCACTCTTTTCAGAAGAACAAAAAATTGCATTGAGATCTCCAATAGTGATCCAGGGATGAGCTGAAGATTCTCCAGCAATCTGAAAGAAGGACCAGCTCAACTCCTCTAAATGAGGGTAAGGACTCCCATAGTAGAAGGAGGCAGCAAAGGAAGGGTAAGGGTTAGCTTGGTTTATAGTGGTGTTGATGATATATTTATTTGAGGAGATAACTCTAAGGTCGATAGAGGATTCCCAGAGCAACAAAAGCCCTCCAGCTTGTTGAATAGGCTCAATGAAATGAGATCTATAATGAGGTAGAGTTTTTATAAGGTTTTGAGTATCACTGCTAGAGGCCTTAGTTTCCATTAAGAAAATGATTTCAAGTTTATGCTGATGTAACATGGTTTTAAGAACTCTTTTGGTATTATCATTACCACAACCACTAAGATTCCAAGAGAGAATTTTCATTCTAAACCACCAGAACCAGGACCTACTATCAGAGCTATGGATTTCAACAGACTGAATAGTAACAAAGCAGCTTCTAATAACCAGAGAATTCTTAGTGAACAACAAATCAAACAAGGTAATAGAAATTTGCAACCCCAAGAAAACCTCAAACCATATCCAACTAGGATGAGGGTAGAAAATGACTTGTAACAAGTTAACAACAGTACAAAATAGGTCCAAAGTAGCTATAGCAAAACAATCAAAACAATGAGCATACTGGGACTTAAGATACGGTAATAGTTCAGGGTTTGTAATACATGAAGTTCTATTGATAAAGTGAATGTGATTATAATAAGTAGTGTGAAACTGTAAGTAGAGATAGTTATGATGGTTTGAGCATGATATATAATGGGTTAGGTAGTGTCGATTAATAGGATTAAAATAAATGTCTATTGCAGGAACAGGGAAGTTGAAATTGCAAGGAGAAAGGTAGAAAAAAGATTTAAGAGAGCAAACCTGTTTATATCGATAACTAGTAAAGGTGACCAGCAGCGAGCTTTGGAGGGGATTGTTGCTATTGTGGATCACTTTATGATAAGTAGCTCGAGTTTCAGGACCTCCCATTGGATCAATGGTTCTATATTCAGTTTCCGTTGATGCACTCAGACTCAGACTCAGGTGGATGTGACTACCAATATCAGCAGTGTTTTGAGTCAAATCAGGAATAACTGAGATGGGTGAGAGAGGTATTTGGTTAGACAAGGCGTTCTGTGATGGAAGGAAATCAAGAATTTTTGCGTTTAGAAGTCCATGGGAAACCAGGTGAGGAGCAATTAAAGGATCCATAAGTAGCTGAAGAATCAGCTCAAGCTTTTGTGGCTTTGGCAGAGAATCTTCAGAGGGAAGGGATTGGCTTGAGTTGATTGACTGTATAGGTGTTGGTGCCTCATGGATCATTTCAGCCTCCATTGACATGATCTCCATGATCTTTCGTTTTTTCTTCTCCCTTTGACCTTCAATTGTAATCACTGACTTCCCTTTTTCAAAAATTTCATTTTTTCGGTTACAGCCCTTCCTCCCAATTGATATTCCTTTTCCTTTGATTCGAATAGTACCATCAACTACATGAGGCACAACAGGTTCTTTGAAGCAGTTAGGGATTGTATTTCTTTGTGAGGTGATGGAGACTAGTGGAGGTGAGACATCTCCTGGTCGTGCTTGAGATGCTAATTCTTCGTCTTGGGCCTTGGTCTTTGAGTTTGGATCCCTTATAAAGACCTGAGCTTGCACTTCATCAAGCAGACCTTCTTGGGCCCATATCATCATAGCGTGTTTGGTGCCTATGATGGATGGGTCCACATTTGAAGGCCCAGCTTCTTCCAAATGTATCTGGGCTGGGCTTGTTTTCTCGTGAGGCCAGAGCTCATTTCTTGCAGTCTGCCTGGTCTTCACTTCCTTTGAATTTTCAGGGTTACCCAACAACAGCAGTGTCTCTGGTTCCTTTGCATCATCCTCCGGATAGAAGCAATCTCGAGATGCGTGACCAAGTTGTTGGCATTTATTGCAGTGGAGGCTTGGTAAATTGCCATAACCGAACGTAATCCAGATTTCTTCTCCTCCCATGGTGTTAACCAGTGTGCTCCATGAGACAGGCTTGTTAATATCAACCTTAACCTGAGTATGAAAACCATCAGCTGTATTTGGGAGTGCATTCTCGGGAAGAATGAGGCCACATTCTCCAGATGCACTTGCCACTGTTCGAATAGTCTCTCTGCGCAGGTGTTCCAGTAGAAGTCCTCTAAAGTTTAGCCAGAGTGGAATTCTGTTAAGAACAACAGATTCTGGATCAGTTGGTGGCGAGAACGACTCCATGACCACCAAACAATTCATTACTTGCCACGGTTGCCCTTTGTCGACTCTACGAACATCCACATCATTGTGGATTTTGCAGAGGAATCTGTTGTGAGAAACTCGTATCATATTAGCTTGACCTGTACCATTGATCTACATCTTTATTTTGGTATTTCTTATGACCTGATTTGGGTGATGGTGATCTCCAAAGAGGAGAGTGAGTATGAGCAAATCTTTCCAGAAGTCACTGTTTGTTTGCAATTCATGATGAGGGATATGGGTTCTTGATTTTTGTAAGTTGAGGGTGTTCTTCATGACTTTGGTGATATGTAAAACTTGAGAGTCCATGAGGTTTAGATTGTCCAGAATAGTGAGTGAGAGTCTTAGTCTTTGATTTAATTGGAGGGAGTGTAGGTAAGTAAGTGGATGATAGAAGGAAAGAAATGTGTCCTGAATGGGATGGTTTAGATTATGCATCGGGAAGGGGGTTGAAAAGTTTGGTCAGAGGGTTGTAAGCAGTGAGATGTGAGGTTTGCTTTATGTTGAAGAGAAGTTCAGACTGTGAATGGGGGATATGCAGACTGCAAAGAGTACGAATTGTCCTCTTATAGCAAAAAAGAAGTGGAATAATGCTGGCTTTGTCACTCTGGAAAGTTATTAATGACTACTTGAGTGACCTTGGGAATGTGATCCAAATAGCTTCCCTCTTTTGCCCCTGCTGGTACCTGAGTTAATGAAAAGACATAAAAAGATTAGTTCTTAAAAGAAAGAGATAGAGAAAGGAATTGAAAGTGGTGGGAAGTCTGAGTTGAAAGAGATGAAGAGGAGTCTGTAGGCAAGCTGTTATCAAAATGCTTCCTGCTGAGCTGATGAAACTGGGGCACTATGATGTGGAAGTTGAGAAAATTAGCTTGTAAAGACCAAACTATCCTGCCAGGTTTTCCACTCAGAGAACTAGTTACAGAAATCAAGAGGCAGAGAGAGAAGAGACTGTGGATTGCCTGAACCTTTTCAAAAGAATCAAATTAGACTAAGAAGAGCCAAGAGGTTTCCTTGAATTCTACTAACTCAAACAAGAAGAAACAATTAAAATATTAAAATCTAATGAACTACAAAAAGCTTCAACAAGGAACTTTAATGGGGAGCTAAAATGGTCACTCAAATGAGATGTCTTCTTGTTGATATTTGTTGTTGTTTGATTCACAATATTTGCCATGACAAACATCAACTTTTGTCGTGGATTAAAACTATTGCCCATATACATAGCCCAAAACCATGTGCATATCAATGACCCAATATAAAATACACATACATGACCCAATACAGTATACTAAACAATTCAACCAAAACAAAAAATCCAGCCAACTTCTAATCCACGTAGCTAAGAAATTAACTCATTCAATGAAATCATTGTTGTAATCATGCACAGATAGTATACTCCATCATTAGTGTGTGTACCCTAGGTAAAAAAACCAGACATGTGTCACCGATGGCTGTATAAGAAGCTAAACCGGGAGCACCTAAGCAGTAGCCAGCCAAGCCTGGGTTATCGGGTAGGGCCCAACCCAGTTTCAAGAGATCCGCATACGCTCTGTGGACCTTGACTCATCGGGTAGTCCACTATCAATGGGAGGAGCCCCTGTTACTGTATAAGAAGTTGAACCATGGGCTCCCATACATCAACCATGCCCACCTCAGTCAAGTAGGCCAGGTCCGGCCCAGTAAGGTCCAGCAGCGACAGGGGCTCATCCAAAGGCTTAGCACAGAAGTTATGAGGACCTGGCCAGGGAGTATGCAGTGTAGATTGGGCCTCCGGTCAGAGGAGTCAAGCCCAAGTCTTTGCTTTTAGGCTTGGTCAATCCAAGTCCTACCAACTGGATAAGTCCAGCGAGATTCCAGGCCAACAGAACCCATGGTTCTAGCCCGCTGGAGAAGATAAAGGAAACCCAGGTTGAACCAGGACCTATCAGAGGATGCCACGTGGTAGTCATCCTGGTCAAAGGGGATTCAAACCAAGGGGATAACCGCTCGACAGCATGCAAGCTATTCCGACGGAAAGCATCTTCACAATTGAACAACCTGAGTTCGTGGAGTCAAAACCGGAGGGGCGGTTGAGCCAGCCTCCTCCGGCCTACTACAAATACAGGAGTTCTAAACCTCCTGAACTACGAGTCTTTCACTGAGCAACTCCATTAGAGCTTAGTGAAAGCAGAGACTTGATTCCAAGTTCATCATCTTGGATACGTAGGCAGCCTGATCCCGATCAGGTCCAGTCTCACTGTATACCCCCATCCTATCTTCGTCTATACAAGGCTTTCATTGTAACTGTAGGATTAATATATACATATCTCGAGTTTGTGGATCAAATTTTTGCACCCACAATTAGTAATGAGTAGTAATCACTAATCACCTATTAACAGAGCAAAATGAATAAGAACAAGGTTTCTATCACTACACATTAAGTTAGATATATATATATACTTCATTATCCCTAGTCTTGCTAATTAAACCCTAACAGATGTCTAAGCCCAAAGCCTTTTTATTTTTATAACACAAAATAATACAGGCCTAAGCCCAAATCCTTCTTAATTGAACTACACAAAGTCCAAAGCCTTTATATATATATACAGAAAGTCTCTGGTACGGTCCGTCCGCATGCGGACCAGAGGTTTTTTTGGAAAAGAAAAATGTGTTTTAATAAAACAACAAAGATCACGTAAAAATGGGTTTTTAATGGGTCAATCAAACCCACCCAACAACCTGTCACTTTAACCCGGTTGTCTTCTCTGTTTTTTTTTTTCTTGGTATTCTCATCTAGTTCGTAATTAAAATATTGTACAAATTAAAAAGAAACCAAAAAATAAAAATCAGATCTCAAGGTAAGATTGAATTTTAATTTTGACTTCAATGGTCGAAAACCCCAAATTCAATGATTTATTAATGAAACTTTTTTGAACTAAAAAACCTAAAATAAAAAATCTACAAACATGATTATCAAATACCCTGCTTCAATGTTTGTTATATATCAAATACTCTGCTTCAATCGAGTTATATTGATGGTTGGAATCACCTACCAGATCCCAAAAGAATAACCAATTGAACTATATATGACTCGAATAATTAATAATTTGGTTGTTTTATATCAAGATTTATTCAGTTTTATTTGCAGAAGTAAACTTTTTTTCTACCAATGAACAACAAATTGATTATTTTTACTTATCAACAACCTCTTTTATTTATTTTTCAATTCAATAATCTTAAGAAAGAAAGATACAGAGAGAACAATAAAATAGATGAGATAGACGAGGTAGAGAGCAACAATGTTATTTGGTAAAGAATAGAGGAGCGAAGAAGATGATGACGTGTTGGTTTGAATTTGGGTCGACTAAACCCGTGAGAGAAATCATATTTATGTGTTTTCTTTCTCAAGATTATTTTTGTTCCACAAATGCCCCTTAGTACGCATGCGGACAGACCGTATGAGAGCTTGGCTGTATATATATATATATATATATATATATTTGCCACAATACTGGGTAAAACTTGGTGGCAAACAAAATCCACCTAATAGGTGGAACTTTTTATCCAATATATAGTGGGCAAATCTTCCATACTGGATAAAAGTTGAAAATATTTGCCACATCATAAAAAACGTATCAAACACTGACAAATACTATTTTAGTGGGCAAATATATCCACTATAGCTATTTGCCATGGCAAATGCTGCCTATCAAACACAGCCTAAAGATATCATCAGGTCTTCTACACCAGAGTCTAGGGTGTGCACGTTAGTTAATTAACTAGCTTTCTCATATCGTTTCATTTCTGAGAACGATTTCAAGTCTGGATGATTGCAAATAAACAGTTTGGACATATAATTCCACACCATACCACACAACCGGATGTATAAGACTTCAATTTAACAGAACATTTGATGACGAAAAGAAACTACAATTTTGGTATACATTAGTCAAATTGCACCAGTCATATCTGGAAAATCCGTAAATTCATTTATTTATTTTATTTAGGGTTTCTGGGCAAAGTAGTAGTAATTTTATTAAGAGTCTAAGGTTTTGATAAAGTTCTATAAGAGCAATCCCAATGGGAGGGCATTTGAGAAGGGCGGTAGTATGAAATGCCCTCTCAACTAAAATTCCTTCGCCAATGGAACGATGGGTCAAACATTCAACGGTGGATAGAAGTTCCAATGGCATTTGAGAGGGGAGTAGAGTGTCATCGAAAATGCCATGTTAATTGCATAAGACGGAACATCGTTTTCCGGTTTAACACTTTTTCGGAACACACAGTTCCGTCTTATACACTTTATATGTTAATTGCATAAGACGGAACACCGTGTTCCGGTTTAATATTTTTTCGGAACACACGGTTCCGTCTTATACACTTTATATCTTATATGGAACTTGAAGTTCCGTCTTATAGACTAACTTTTCACGAACTCGAAGTTCCGTCTTATAACACTTACAAAATTTGGTAACCGGAACTCAAAGTTCCGTCTTATAATCCATTTAATTTTGGTAAACTGACATTTCCAAATTTTTCCATTGGCACCACTTCGCAGGGGGTTTTGATAACCATAGAGAGAAAGTGATTTTGAAGGTGGTTTTGCTTATGTGACACCTATCTGGAGGGCACCAAACTGCCCTCCCATTGGATTGCTCTAAACTACTCAGAGCATTCCCAATGGTAAAATGGTTTTAGAGGTGCCAGGTAGGAGAGAGGGTAAAGGTTTTAGGATTAAACTATGCTAAAAGTGTTTTTTTACTTTTAGAGTTGCCAATATAATGGTTGTTTTTGAATGAAAGATAAAAATAACACAAATGTGACAATCATTTAATGCAATTTAATTTTTAATTATTAAACAATCTTATGTGGCACCTCTAAAACTCTTTTAACTTCTTGGCAGTTAAAAGTGTTTTGCTTGAAAAGTGTGTTAAAAGCTATCATTGGCAAGTGTTTTCACTAAAAGTATGTTAAAAGTGTGCTAAAACCTACCCCTGGGAATGCTCTCATACTATTGTAAAAGAAACCGATATTTTTGAGTTTTAATTGATTATTAAAAAAACTGTGTCTTCTTATACGGGAGTACCCTCTATTTATTTCTGTTGCATAATTTGTGAGTCTTTCTTTAATTCGCTTCCATACATCATCAACGAACATTGCTTAAATCTGTTGTCTGGTGAATTAAACATCCATGGATGAAAAGTAACAACTGGAAGACATAAACATAAAAAAGATAACAACAAAAAAGTTCAAAAGTTCATAGAACTTAGCAATGGTATACGTATTAACCAGGCCATCGCCTTTAGTGTCACGTACACAGGAGTTTTGGCTCTTTCTTCCTGGAAAATGGAATTTCCATGAACAAGGTATACTAATCATATTCTCAAGATTAATCAGTTTAACCAAAACATCAACAATGTAGAGTGGATCTTTCAAATAAATAGTTGCATTTTAACATAGTGCATGTGATGACTAATTAAAGATGTATGACTTATGAGTTGCCATAAAATCTCATCTTGATTATTATCTTTATTTTGTCTTGGTACCATTGGTTGGATATTTGTTTTTGGTGGAAAATAAGTTCATGTTATTAGGGTCCATTCATCCACAATGGATCCATCTATTATTAATTTTAGTGCACAGATAATTTTCTGCATAACTCCAATAATATCACATTTTTGTGTCCTTTGATTAACTAGGAGACAATGACACAATGGAGTCTCGTGATCTAAAAAATCCACACACTTTGCTTGAAAGAAATTTGATACGAGAGTGATCAATTATTCAATCCCACTATTTTGTTCTCATTTTATCGCTAGCTAGCTAGTTATTGGATGATGTCCCCAGTTTAATTTTCTTACCTCATTTTTGTTTGTTTACACCCTTTTTCATGAATCATTGATATTATATCATCAGCTGCATATATAGTTAATTTCCTAGAAAAAAGTTAAAAGGTTTTTTGTTGTTTGAAGAATTTAGTTTCAGGTCTTGTTCATATATTGATCATAGAGTATAAGCGGTTTCTCTGTACATACTTATATTGTTAGAACATGACATTGGCAAAGGTTGGAACATCTCATGCATATTATGAATCATGTCTTCGATGCCATATGTTCAAAATTCTTTCTCTAAAAGCGCGCTCGATCGAACCTGTGTAGCTAAAATCTACAATAATGTATATCAACCTGATCATAAAAAAACTTAATCAAACACAGGTAAGTCGACCTACTTCATGCTTTTGACATTCCTACATCCACCCCTTTGAGATTATAAAATACTAAACAGGACAGTTTCTGTTTTTTCTTTGGTAAAAAAACAGAGAATTATTTTGATAAAGACGTGACATGCATGTGTCCATAGATGATATGTTACAGTCTCAGTCTTGGCTTGTCTTCTACTTTTAGGGGCAGAGGAAAATGCGTTCTACTTTTCAACATTCATAAATTCAACATTTTAGATAATGTTCAGCATCAAAACCTTTGATTATTATTTCATTTAACCAAAACATTTCATTTGAATAATATATGGCATTTGAATAAACTGCTTAATCATTTCATTTAACTGTTCATGTGGCTTTTTTCGTACTTCAGAAATTTTTTTAATACATATTTTTCTGTAAAGAGTTCAATCATGGACTGCTGTGCATATGCGACATATATCTTCGAAGTGCCTTCTTCGATCTTCTAACAGCTTTATAGCTTTTTGGACAAAGTTGGATCTGCAAATAATTTCTCTGCATATGTCCAAGGAATGCACATCTGTCTTTTGGTTCATGAGATCGACAAAGACAGAATGAGGTACCATACCATGAATCTTAGCTATGGTAGTGGATGATTTATCACAATGCTTTTTTGTTGAATAAATATCCTGACTTACAGTCAAGCATGCGTTTTGAAGCTTGAACCCCGATACCAAGGAAGAGTTGAACAGATTTTCCATTCGGATAATTTTTTCTTAACTGGTGAGGTCATGATGGACCATCATTTCTGGACTTTCTTCTAACTTCTAGTGACTGCAAGTGTGGGATGATTCCAGCACACCTCTATGTCTTTATCATTAATCTTGGTTGTTTCTGTTGATAAATGATACTACAGTTGGTATAGTCTACTCTAACTTATAGCTAGCTAGCTAGCCTGTTTAATTAACAGTTTGTGAACAAAATGTTATGCATATGTATATATGTTGCATGTTGAAAGTTCTTCTGTCAGATTATCTAAAACATGACGATTGCAAAAATCTTCGCACATCCATGGCTAATATCATCCTCCATGCATAAAGATTTGTTTTGAGTGCTTGTAATTAACCAAGTGTTTTCCAATGAATTCAACACTATCAAATGACATGCAGACATTTAAACTTGGCCGAAAGTTATATCAACTGAACTCAATTAACTTACAAGTTACAAGTGAATTAGTGCCTGTTCCCGGCCATCTTATTGTGATGATCACATACATGCATGTAGTGACCTTCAAGATTATAAGAGGAGACAAGGAACAGACATGGCTCCTTCTAGCTTTGTCATGGCATGTCATTGAGTGGCGTAACATGATCGTTAGGCATCAGTAATTAGGTAACCATTATTGACTTATTGTTGCAGAGTGAGCTCAACTTGCTGGTTCGATGAAAAGAGGGCCATCCTTTTTGAGGCATGAGGAGTGAACCTTCATTATTATAGATATGGATACGACTTCTAATGCTAAATGCCAATAACCATATATATATATATGGAATCATGCATGTCGTGTACACGATTAGCATCAAGCTGGCGTAAGGTTATTTTCTCCGAAATAGACAATAATTAGTTAATTAAACGACTAATCATAGAATGGACATGTCATCTACACCTGTCAGATCTCGATGAAAGGCCAGAGACCAAGTTCCTTTCTTCAGTACTGATGAAAATGGAATCCTTTTTTGGAACGAGTTGAGTGGGGTTTATTGCAGTACGTGCTTGTCACAAGACTAATTAGAGTAGCCATAAGCCCATAACATGTAAGAATGAATCGACAGCTGAATGTTGATATAAGTTTCCACACGTAATAAAGGGGTAGCCGGGTAGGGGTGCCCTCAACCCCGCTTGCCAATTGAAAAATGAAAAAAAGAATTGACAGCCATCTATTCATGGACTTATAAGGACGATGTAAAAAAAGCGTACTGTTGCAGACTAATAGTGGACAAATAAATCTTAAATCACAGCCAACTAAACCATACTGTTGCGGACTAATTACTCGTAGACATGGACTGTCATCTACATACACCTATGATCAAGAAAGAAATTAAACCTTACTATTACAGATTATTCATTGACAATTAATCCATAATGTAACGGACTATAATCAGCAATTACATGCAGGCTAACAGTAAAATAGACAATTAAACAAGCCATTACATGCAGGAATTGACAGTCATCTTTTATGGGCACGAACTTATTGTTGTGCGCAGCCGAAGCTTATGCACCAATATCCAAAATTGAAATAGTGTGTGAATCAAACAAAGCAAAACAAAACAAACACAAAACACAAAATTTACGTGGTTCGGCTAATATTGCCTACGTCCACGACCAAAACAACAATCTTCCAAATAGAGACGATTATACAACCCCTCACGAAGAAACCAAAGTGTTCTTCCTCACAAGAGTTCTCTCAAACTCACCAATGGCTTCTCACAATCTCTCTCTCACATGAAGATTAGGTTTTCCAACCTTCTCAATTGGCTTTATAACATAGCCATACAAACACACACGAAATGGGCTTAAACCGGCCCATATACACAAAACCAAGAGAGGGCGTACGTACGTTGAATTGACGTTAGTACGTCGAGCCACACGGGAAAGTCATCTGTGATCCAGGACGTACGTACGCCCTAACTACGTACGTACGTTCCTTCCCCTTAAAGTCATCTGTCGAATGGAACGTACGAACGTCCTAACTGCGTACGTACGTTCCTGAACAAAAAAGTTCCCTCCGTCCAAAAAATCCAACAATTCTCCACCTCGGCGAAGATTCAATAAATCTAAGCCGACACCAAGTCCCAAACTCCCATACTTGTCCCGAAGGACCAAAGCGGTTGCACCACCTCATGGTTGCCTACGTACCCTTCTTCTAAGGGATCAAACCACCGTAGTTCACTCCAATGCATCTATGCGATGCCCACCATACCCCGAAGGGTCAAATTCCCACAAGGGGCCAAATCAAAACAAATGCCCACCAATGCCCGTAGAGGGCCAACAACCATAATCCAAAACAATGGGGTCCAAACTACCAAATACTATCTCCACTTTATGACCATAACCGACTGAAGATGAGTATGAATCAACACCCCGAAACCTACAAAGGTCTCCAAACAACGGCTTCACAGCTCCAATTGGCTCATGGGCTTGAGCCTTCAAACAAACATCTGTGGCTAGCAAACTAACATCAGCTGTGTTACCAGACAAACTTTCATAAGGAGCGGCATCAATCTCCACCTGCTGAGATATCTCTTCCAACTTCAAACTATCATTCAAACAAGGATGCCCAAAACAAACTTTACGTACCTTACCACCATTCAACAAGCCATGCTTGCCGGTACGCCTACCAAAGCCACAATCAACCAAACAATCTGACAAACTGGGAGGAGTCAAACAATCCACCAAATGTGAATAAGAATCTCCACCACAACCAACAACACTACCGTTAAGATAGTACAAATTTCGTTGCCTTGTCCCTCTCATAACAACCAAAACACCAGAAACAATCTTTAAAGCCCCATTTTGCAGAACAATCTTCATACCCTCAGACTCTAAAGTTCCAAGAGAGATGAGATTCACCTCCAACTCCGGAACATACCGGACACCAACTAATTCTTTAACTGTACCATTCTCCAACTTCAACTTGATAGTCCCCACACCAAGTGTTTTCATGTGACGACCATTACCTAACACAACATCATCACAGTCTAGCTTTTGAAAACTAGCAAACAAATCTCTACTGTGACACAAATGGTGAAAACATGCAGAATCCATAATCCACCCTTGAGTGGAGCAATCAACCATAACAGCCAAAGAATAATTTGAATCATCATCATCACTATCAGCAACATGTGCAACATTTACCTTATTATCTTTGGAAGACACAGAATCTCCCTTCTTTGACAACTCTGGACAATCAACCTTCCAATGGCCTTTTCCATGACAAAATGCACACTCATCCTTTGCTAGAGGTTTACCTCTAGACTTTGATCGAGATCTTCCTCCGCTACCAGTAGTACGATCATTGGATCGTCCCCTTACCATCAAAGCCTCGGACGTTGAACCTGAACCCCTATGGACTTCTTTGTCCTTGCGCCTGCATTCATAGTTCAGTAACGCCGTTGCTACATCAGCATACTTAACAAATTCTTTCCCCGTCAACAAAGTGGTGGACAAATGGTCATATTCATCGGGGAGAGAGTTCAAAAGACATAGAGACTTGTCATTATCACTGACAACCTCATCCAAATTCAATAGGTCAGCAATAAGCCTATTGAATTCATCCAGATGTTCAGACAAAGAAATACCAGGTCTCATATCGATGCGGAAGATCCTCTTCTTCAGAAACAACTTGGTTTCTAAACTTTTCTTCATATACATATCAGCCAATTTCTTCCACAACTCCTTAGCAGACGTTTCTTTCATCACCGAGTATTTCTGGTCCTTTTCCAAACAAAGGCGAATCACGCCACAAACTTGCCTATTCAACTTCAACCAATCATCTTCTTTCATCTTTTCGGGTTTTTCACCCAAAGCATCTTCCAAACCTTGCTGAGCAAGCAAATCCAGAACTTCGCACTGCCACATGCCGAAGTTGTTTCTACCATTGAATTTCTCGATGTCAAACTTCAAAGATGACACTCTTCCATTCTTACTCGAAGATGGGTCTGACATCACTAATCACTTTCACACACTAAACAATCACCAATCGAAGGTAAACAAATCTGAAATTCACACGGAAATTTCAACAAACACCTTCTTGACAACCCACGGATACAAGATAGAACTTTTGCCTTAAACCACAAATAAGAAACTCACCTGCAGAAATTTCTTCAAACACCTTCAAGGCTCTCAAGATCTAGCCTGCAGTTCTGATGCCACTCTTCCAAATAGAGACGATTATACAAGCCCTCACGAAGAAACCAAAGTGTTTTTCCTCACAAGAGTTCTCTCAAACTCACCAATGGCTTCTCACAATCTCTCTCTCACATGAAGATTAGGTTTTCCAACCTTCTCAATTGGCTTTATAACATAGCCATACAAACACACACGAAATGGGCTTAAACCGGCCCATATACACAAAACCAAGAGAGGACGTACGTACGTTGAATTGACATTCGTACGTCGAGCCACACGGGAAAGTCATCTGTGATCCAGGACGTACGTACGCCCTAACTACGTACGTACGTTCCTTCCCCCCTAAAGTCATCTGTCGGATGGAACGTACGAACGTCCTAACTGCGTACGTACGTTCCTGAACAAAAAAGTTCCCTCCGTCCAAAAAATCCAACACTTATAACCTTAAGGTCATAAGGATGCTGTCAAAAACTTAAGTTGTTCTGCATAATGCAACTTACTGCACCATCTCTTTCACCCTTTTTCTGTAAATGAACATTTGCATAATAGTAATCAGCGTATATGGATTGAACTCTAGCTCGGCGACAAGCCACTTTTAGAGCTTGTAATTAAAGCCAAACTGGATTATTGACGAAAATATCTGACAGTGAATTAAGTTTTACTCTATGAGGTGGGTGGAATGGGATAAGATCTAAATGATTGAATGAATACTCTGTTCGGAATCTAATCGCTATTATGTAGTATCATCCCTCCCTATTAAAGTTAATTTATATATATAATAAGGAGCTGAGCGCGCAGACCACTCTTCACCCAAAATTGCATTGATGGATTCAATTAGCACCACTATCTCCACCTTACCAACAGCATTAGCTGTCCTTCTTGTTCTCATAACAGTCACAGTCGTCGTTAGAAAACTGACCGACAAGAAGAAATACCACCCTGTTGGTGGTACTGTATTCAACCAACTTCTCAACTTTAAAAGGTTGCACCACTACATGACTGATCTTGCCGGCAAGCACAAGACTTATAGGTTGTTAAGCCCTTTTCGCAGTGAAATTTACACGTCTGATCCTGCGAATGTTGAATACATCCTTAAATCAAATTTTCCCAACTACGGAAAGGTAATTAAGTTATGCGTATAGGCACCTAATTGCTTTCATCTCAAGATATCATGCTAGACCTGTTAGATCAGATCTAAATATGGTGTAAATATTTTTGCAGGGATGGTATAACTATGTCATATTGAAGGATTTGTTGGGTGATGGAATTTTCACCGTAGATGGCGATAAGTGGAAACATCAAAGGAAGGTTTCTAGTTATGAATTCTCTACAAAAGTCTTGAGAGATTTTAGCAGTGCAGTCTTTCGACGAAATGCTGAAAGACTTGCTTCCATTATTTCAGATGCTGGAAATGCAAATAAGTCTGTTGATATTCAAGTAAGCTTGTGATTGGTTGATCCAAAGTTCAATATATAGAAATGCTCCCTATCCATTGCATGTATTATACATTATATGAACTCTGATTATGTATTGTATATATATATATTTTATCCAATCCAACTTCACCAGTAATCATTATTTATATTTTTGTAGGATTTGTTTATGAAATCAACCATGGACTCAATATTTAAAGTTGGATTCGGTGTAGAGCTTGATAGCATATATGGATCAAATGAAGGAACAATATTTGCCAATGCATTTAATGATTCAAGTGCTCTGACACTGTGGCGTTATGTTGACATATTATGGATGGTCAAGAAATACTTGAATGTTGGATTTGAAGCAACACTAAGGAAAAATCTTGAAGTGATTGACAGCTTCATATATAAGCTAATTCGTACCAAAATCGAGAAAGTCTCAAATTCTGACGATGACTCTTCTGTGAGTTCTTAAAATTCTTTTCTCGCAATGCCTAAATGTTTTGTAAGTTTATTGTATATTGCCGTTTTAACACTAGGAGATGGCAGGTTAAAAAAGAAGACATCATGTCGCGGTTTCTAGATTTAAATGAGACAGATCCGAAGTACTTAAGGGACATCGTACTAAATTTCTTAAATGCCGGCAGAGACACAACAGCTACCACTCTTTCCTGGTTCATTTACATGCTCTGCAAACATCCTGATATACAAGAAAAAATCGCGCAAGAAGTGAAGGATGCAACCCAAGTGAAAGATAACACTTCATTCAGTGAGTTCTCAGCTAACGTGACGACTGAGGATGTTCTTGATAAGATGCAGTATCTTCATGCAGCTCTATCTGAGACTCTTAGACTCTACCCTGCAGTTCCTGTGGTTTGTCAATTAACTTATATATACCTTCTGTTCATTTGGTGAATTTTTCATGTTTGGACTGTAACATGGTATTAATTATTTATGGTAGTTGTATTACAGGATGCGAAAATTTGTTTCTCAGATGATACCTTGCCAGATGGTTTTAGTGTCAAGAAAGGAGATATGGTATCCTACCAGCCTTATGCCATGGGAAGAATGAAATTCATTTGGGGTGAGGATGCAGAGGAGTTTCGTCCTGAAAGATGGCTTGACAAAGATGGCACCTTTCACAATGAGAGTCCATTCAAGTTCACAGCCTTCCAAGTGAGAATCATTTCTATAAGAAACAAGAATAAGTTATAACCATTATTTATGTCTTATGATCTTGCCAACTCCATTAATGTCATTTTCATCCTCTTGCTATTTCTGTTTAGGCTGGACCGCGAATTTGTTTGGGCAAGGAATTCGCTTACAGACAGATGAAGATCTACGCTGCTCTCTTGTTACGCTGCTTTATGTTCAAGTTAGAGGATGAGAAGAAACCTGTAAACTACAGAACCATGCTCAATCTTCACATTGATGGTCCCCTCAAGGTTCGCGCCTATCACAGAATTGATCTCAATAAGGGAGTTGAAGCTTAAATGAAGGGTTGATGTGCCATCTTTATATTGAACTACTATCCCATTTTGGACTCTCCTCATGACTACCAATTGCCATTCATAATGGTGTATACAGAACTCTGAAAATAAGGAGATACCAACTTGTGTATATCATATTTGATGTGTTTCATGTGTTTTGTGGTTCTGTAATTGGGGTTTCTCCTATTGAGATGGGTTAAGACATTGAATGAACTATAATCTTTATTTACATTTCTTATTTTATTGAGCACAGAAAATGAATATTTGAGCGTTGAGTAGAAGTGTGAAATGGCCAGTGTCCAGGCAACCCGGCCCTCAGATGATAAAGCCCTCAAGATTTTAGGGTTGGGCCAGCCCCCTTACAGTATGTGTCGAAAACCCAGGCTATTTCTTCAAAATGTCAAGTCGTTATGTGTTTTTTTTTTAACATGAACTATTTTATCGATAAACTCAAGAAATTACACAAAAGTAGAGGATAAGCGCAGTACAAACTGCGCTGCAAGAATTTTCTGAATAGCAAACCCAATTCTTTTAAATACATATTCGTTCGAACAAACAGTCATCATGTTTCTATCCATTACCTTCTGCACTCTTTTGAGGAGCTCCGACCTGTAATAACCATCTAAAACCGATAACAGAATTTTGTCCCAAGGACCAGATATAGAGTTTTTAGGTTTTAGGAAACCGAAAAACTTTTGTTAGGATTTACCCCGAACAAACTGTATTTTTCAACCAAACGAAAATACCCTTCCACTACCATATGGATCGCCTTCTCTATTTCTCTTTCATTTTCCATCTTCTCACTTTCTCTCTCAGTTTTTCTGTAATCTCTCTTCGATTTCTTCTACAAATTCATCTCCGATCAACAATTTCATCTCCCTCCGATTTTCATTCAATTTCATCAAATTTAAACCCTAGATCTCCAAAATAAATGGCTAGATGCAAAACTTTGAAAAATGAAAAGGTTTTAAAGGATGGTGATGATGAGATAATAGAATCATATGAAGAAGAAATGGAAGAAGAACAATCAAAAGAAGAAGAAGAAGAATAATCACAACAAGAAGAATAATTAAGGGTAGCTGAGGAAGGGGTCGGAATTGTCAAGGGGTCGCCGGAATAGGTGGTTAGGCCTGCTAGAGTAAGGAAGGGAGTTGTTAGTGATCTGATTTCAAGAATCGGTGGAGTCATACAGAGGTAGCTGAGGACGGAGGGAGAGGGAATCCGGGATAATCATTACCTTCTGTACGTAGATCCTTGTATTAGATGACTATCAAATTTCAGCGAGGCTAGCTTTCCGATGGTTCTTTTTTGGTGGTTGATATAAAGGAAAAGTGTATCCTCTATTCAAAAGATTGTATTTTTATTTGAAGTTCCTTCTTGTGCCTGTATATATTGATTATCAAAGTAGACAAGTAAAAAGCAAGGGTCGTACCCACCTCAAAGGTGCAGATCTTAGCTCAAACACAATTAAAAACAATAATTAAAGAACACCAAGGGAATCAACAATTAAGATTGAGATTGATTCTACTTCTTACATACAATAATAATAAACTGTAAATAACCTGACTTAAGAATATGGTAGGGATGAAAAGAAGATCTTATGATGATATAGGGGAAAAAATTTGTATCCACAAACTAAATCATGCAAACATATATAACACGTTCTTTCATGTTCAATCTATAACAATTAATTAGTCCCCTCTCATCTATTCCAAGTAATCATCAATACCTATAATAATCAAGTAGTCACCTCTCAGCTATTCCACTCAATTAATACAGGATTCTCTTATGCATGCTATTGAATATATATCATTAATCAAACCGTCACCTCTCAGCTATTCAATTTAATTACAAAAGGGTTCCAATAAAAGATATAAACTGCAGATATGAAAGAATCACCTCTCAGCTATTTTATTACACATCTTTAATCAATATAAATAAAACCATTAAAGCTAGGTCTCCCTAAACTCTTACAATAGTATTTTAACAACATGGATAACAATTGAAACCGGCACGAAGTGGTTTGACATCAATTTTGTGACAAAGTGTCTTTGGTTATCTCGCCTTGAGTTCATTGTTAGGAAAATCAAGATGTACGCATGGTCGTCTCGTGTCCTTCGTGTCTCTTGGTTCTATCTAGGAAAAGTTATTGGGTACTGGACATACGTACCTAGTTAGGACGTACGTACGTCCACTGAGGCAGCAAACATCTTTTGGTCAGGACGTACGTACGCAGTTAGGACGTACGTACGCAGTTAGGACGTACGTACGCAGTTAGGACGTACGTACGCAGTTAGGACGTACGTACGTCCAAGCAGGCAGCAAACTTTTACCGTGTGGGGACGTACGAACGTTGATTCGACGTATGTACGTCCAATATGGATTTTCAGTATTTCGGCCCATTTTCCTTGGTTTCCAACCCTAAGTATAAATAGGGTTTCTCTTCCAAAGAACAAGTCAGTTCTTTGGCCGTCCATTCTTCTTCTAGTTCATGTGTTTTGGTTTAGGTTTTGGTATTGAAAGTGTTTGTGGCTATTGAACTCAATTCCTTTTCTTCCCCCTTCTCTCAATTCATAACTTTGTGATCTTCAAGAGTTATTGTGAATTCGGCTTCGAGTCTTCTTGTGTGTTCATCAAGAAGTCGAGTGTCTTGTGCGTACATCAAGGTGCTCTGGTGAAGTCAAGGTGTTAGAGATAACCAGGAGTATCAACTCGCAATGAGTGCAGGTAGTTGATAGGTTTGTACATCTCTTTTCATCTAGTGGATTATTTTGTTGTCGCGAGGACAACCGTGGACGTTTCCCTGTTTGGGTTTTACCACGTTAAAAATCTCTGTGTGTTATTTACTTTCTGCGTATTGTTTGATTGCTTGTTTGAATTTACAATTGTTATACTAGCACTATTTGTAGTTTTTCAATTGGTATCAGTCGCTGGGGGCTGGTTAAGGAGCGTAAAGGCTCACGCTAACGATCAATAGTGCTTTATGGAACCTCACAAGTTTGCTACTTCAAGTCTTCCTCCAAAATTCAGTGGAAAAGACTTTGGTCATTGGAAAGTACGGATGCAAGCTTATCTCCAAGCCTTAGGAGAAGAAGTCTGGCTTTCTGTTGTTACAGGATGGAAAGAACCCCTGACCACTACAGGTACTGGTGATACTGCCGTTACATCACTGACACCACGTGAAAAGTGGACATCTGAACAGAAGTTGTTGGCGAATTATAACAATAAGGCACTCAATGCTATTTTCATGGCATTAAATGCCAGTGAGTTTCGTCGTGTGCAAGGCTGTGAAGAGGCTAAAGATGCATGGAATAGGCTTATCTGTACACATGAAGGTGACGAAACTGTCAAAGAAAGCAAGCTGGAACTGTTAACATCTCAGTTTGAAAATCTACGGATGGATAATTCTGAGACTTTTGATGATTTCTTTATTCGTCTCCAAGACATCATAAACTGCAGTGCGGCTATTGGTCATGCATGTACTGACACACAAGTGGTACGTAAGATATTGCGTGCTTTGCCTCCTCGGTTTCGTTCTCGTAAGGATGCCATTACTGAGAGTAATGTGATTAAGAACATGTCCATTGAGACTCTTGCGGGAAAACTAAGGACATGTGAGATGGAACAGGCCATGGAAGAACCTTTGAAGAACAAGTCTGTGGCATTCAGAGCTACATCATCTAAAGAAACTTTCACAGGACCTTCTGATGATGAAGAACAGGATATGGATGATAACTATGCGTTTTTGTCACGTAGCTTTCAGAAGATTCTGAAATATCAACAGAATCGAGACCCTCGAAAGCGGTTTCCTGACTCCTCAAATGCTCCTAGGAGTCGTGGTTTTGAGCGATTCTCTGTGGATGGAAGAAGAGCTCGTGTTGATCGTAAAGATGTCCAATGTTACAAGTGTCGGGAATATGGACACTTTGCTAATGAATGTGACAAGAAGGTGGATCGCAAACCTGGTGATAATTCCAAAGCAAACCTCACAGTGACGTGGGATGATTCAGATGAAGATGAGGATGGCAGTTCCTCAAATGTTGTCTCCAACTATGTGGTCTTCAGTGCATCCCTGGATGAGCATCCAGGAGGTATTGTATCCTCTACTGATGATACTAATGTTTCTGATTCTGGTGTTCATGCTACTACTAGTGAATTATGTGATATGTATAAGTTTTCCATGCAACAAGTAACTTGCAGGTAACTCCAATATGTTGAAGGAAGAATTTGTGAAGGAAAAGGAGGATTTCCAAGTGCGTATTGCCACTCTTGAAAAGCTGAATAATGAACTGGAGACGCGATATCGATCCCTTGTATTGGAACATGAAAAAGTAAAAGCTGAGTTGTTTGCGGCTAACAAATAACTGGTTGGGTTTGGTAAAGCTAGTGATAATCTAAACTCTCTGCTGGGAATTGGTAAATCCCATTCAGATAAATCTGGCTTGGGTTATGAGACACCTGTTCCTATTTCTACTGCTCGTACCTCCTGTACTACTTTTGTCAAACCAACAGGTGTCGCTTCTCCTGCTCCTGTGCAGGTGTCTACTGTGGTTTCCCCACCCAAGGTCACTCGAGTAAAGCATGTCCCGAAAAAGAATTTTAGACACAAAGGCTTTAAATGTCTAACATGTGGTCGCATGGGTCACACTTCTGCTTTTTGTTGGAATAATTTGTATCCTGCTCATCATCCCTCTTTTGCAGGTAATTCATATTGGAACAAGTCTTCTACTTTCTCCATGCAGGCTCCATACATGTGGAATGGCTATGCTCCGTGGGGTTTACCCAGAACTTCTCCTTATGGAAATCGTCCTCAAACAACACCCATGTCTACTCCACCACCACATTTCTGGGATAGGAGTATGGATGCATCCAGGAAAATGGTATCTCACATGGCTCGTTTGGTTGAACCAGTGTCTTCATCATGGTATCTTGACAGCGGTTGTTCGCGTCATATGACAGGTGATAAGACTCTAATTGACAATCTGACTCTTGGGTATGGAGGTAAGGTTAGTTTTGGAAATGGTAAAATGCTTTCGGTTGAAGGTAAAGGTAACTTTTCTGAGGTTGGATCACTCAATAGTCATGAGCTTCTTTTTGTTAAGGGTCTTAAGTCCAATCTATTGAGTATTAGTCAGTTATGTGATGCTAAGTGTAAGGTTGTGTTTGAGGATGATAAGTGTGACGTTTTTTATTCAAATCATGTCTTGATGTTAACTGGTAGTCGCTCACCTGATAACTGTTTTATTGTCACTACACCCCTTCTGCATCTATCTACCTAATTGTGTCAGTTGGAACTGTGTGTGTTTAGGATGTTTAAGTTTGGTTATTCGTTTGTTTCGTTTATATTGTTGTTGGTATTGAGGACATACTACTTTCTTTATTGTGTGGATTCCATCTTACAGATATTACTAGTTTGGCATCTTCAACTGTGTTTTTCTGTCATGCATAGTTGTAGGGTTCCATCATACTCTCTTCGTCTTGGTAGTTCTTACATGATGCATTTACATGTAGTTGGATTGTCATTTGAATATCTGTTTATCTCCAGTCTTATATGATCTTCCTTCATGATCATCGTCTTCGTTTATATTTATATATCTCTTGTAAGTGGTCAATGACTCACAAAATCCCCAGCCATTTGAATGTCTTGAGAGCATACTCATTTGGCTAAGAACCCGTTGGGGCTGTGAGGGTCATGCTCTGACGGATGCACTCAAGAGATGTTAGTTCTTGTGTTGCACGTTACCATGGTATTGCACTTCTTGAGTTTGTTTTGCCGAAAAGATGTAGGCTACACCCTACCCTCGTGTTTTGGTACAAGATGGAGATGTTAAATACTCCCACACGGGAATGGTATTTGTCTCTTATGGGTTTATCAAAAAAAAAAAAAGGGTTTCTTTGCTTCTGTAGTGATCTAGTTCATTGTCACATTGGTCTAGTTGCAAGTGACTTCAATGATCATGTCTCTAGTTTGTTTCCGGAGGTTGGTATTGGTATATTCGTTTCTTCTACATGCTTGCATCATTCTAGTAAGTACCATGCCTTGGTGTATGATGTAGTTCTTCAATCTTGCATTTACTTGTGGTTGAGGGTTGTTTAAATTGTAGTCCTCTGTAATTGGAATCCTTACAATAAGTAGAAATGTTTCTTTGTGATGTCTCTCAATTTTTGTTTTGGGTCGTTATTCGGTTTGGTTGTCTGTTTTAGGATGGTTCTTCATTATAAAAAAAAAAAATAAATAAAAATAAAAATAAAAAAATTCGTACGTACGCTTTCATGACGTTCGTACGTTTAGGTGGGCAGATCTTTTTGTTTTTGCAACGTACGAACGTTCCTAGGACGTACGACCGTGTTCTCTGTCAGATGTTTGGTTTTTGGGTCCCGACGTTCGAACGTCTTTAGAACGTACGAACGTTCCTGTTACAGTTCGGCCCATTTGCTGTTTAAAAACAAATTTGTTTTAAACACAAAGCCATTTGCTGTTACATCAATCGTGTTTCCCTCCTTTGGGCACATTTCAGCAGTTAGCATATTGGTTTCCTTGCTCGTTGTAGAAGACTTTCCTCTATTTTTTTTCTTTTCTTGTTTTGCTTCTGTTCTCCTTCTCTTGTCGCTTTTTTTTTGGTCAAGTGGTTTGGTCCGAAAACTTGTTGGTCATCCTCAATCACTATCCTTTGTAAGTTTTTCTCTTGTTCCTTCTTTCTTCTCTATTGTCATGTTCTTGTTGTTTATTAGGCCTTGATTTGAAGCTTTGTTAGTTCATTGCTTTATAGTTTTGGTTCTTATTTGGTGTATGCTTCATAATGTCTTCATGGACCTTGGTGGTTCGATACTCGAAATCACCTTATTCTTAGTTGTGGACGACCTTGGGGGGTGTTTCTTTCTTCTCTCTTGTTTTGCCGTGTGTTTGGGTGCTTGCCCTTCCTACATTGTTGTCGATAGCATGTTCTTGTTTCCGCACATCAAGTGTTTGATAAAATGCCTCAATGAACTTTCTTTTGGTTTTTCTGTCGATTCTCTTACATTTTTGGTTGTTTACTGTTGTGCTTGTGTAGACAATGGCTTCAAAGCGCGCACGCACCACTCCTATCACCACGGCATCTGCGTCTAAGGGTGCATCATCTTCTCGCGCTCCACGGGGTAGAAGTTCCACTCCGGGCTTGTCGTCTCATTCTCCATCCCTTGGCGCTCACCCTCGGGCTAAGGCCATTGTTCCCGAGCGTTTCTTCGATTTGGGAGACATTGCTGCCACCCCTCTAGGGGCTTCTCAACTTGGCAACATAGCCACTTTCTTTGAGACTAGAAATTGGTTAAGGGTGGCTCAACCAATCACAAAATACTCGGTTGAGCATACGATAGCCTTCTATGAGACGAAGACACCCTTGCAGAATCGCTTGAGTTTTTCGGTCTTGATTGAAGGTCGAAGATACACTATTTCTCCTAAGGTGGTACGTGAGGCGTTGGGTATTGACGATGATTTTCTTCCTGAAGGTGCTGTTCCTGTCAGATGGCCCGTTCCGGATGCGATTCAAATTGACTTTGTCAATCAAGTTCAGCAGATGTTTATTGATGGGATCACGGAACGATATCATGCAAAGTTTTACAGCGCCATCCTCTTACACATGGTTGCTCATTCAAACATCTACCCCACCAAGGGCAACAAGATCATCATGACTGATGACATGGTCAAGTTGGTGGTTTGTATGTCGGTGCACCATCTTCATTTGTCTGAGGTCATCTTCACACGAATGCTTCAGATTGATGCAGCTAAGGGTACTCTTCTTTTTCCTAGCTTTATTATGACAATCCTTAAGTATTTAGGATTTCAGGGAAGATACACGGAGGTGAGCCCTCCGAGGTTCGTTGGCCATAACTGGGTCAACGCCATCAAGAAAGGCTGCCATTCTAGGAAGGCTGCTTTTGAGTCGGTGGGTGCGCGTCTGACGCATCACCTCATCTGGGGAGGCCGGGCTCTTGATCGTCATGATGATTTTGATCGGGCATTGACCCCTGGCCGTCCTCCATTGGCCTCAGTTAGAAGCAACCGAGCAGTTGCTGCAATTGAAGCCCGGGTTTCCTCTCTTCGGCATCATCAAGATCATACGGACGCTCGTTTGAATCGTTTTGGTGTCATTCTTGCTCAACATGATGCGATGCTCCGTGATCTACATAGGATGAATGTCGCTCAGATGCGTCATCTCCAGATCGAATTCACTCCCGTCGAGTTGCCTCCTTTCCCAGATGAGGTGCCTTCTGTAGTGAGTGATATTGATGGCGCTGACTCTGATAGTGAGAGTGCGGACGAGGGTGATGGTGAACACAGTGATGGTGACTCGGACTCCGAGTAGTTCGTGTTCTGGTTTACTCTCCACATTTTTGTACTTAACATTGCTCTTTTGCTATATCGGTTTGTTTCTATTTTTTTGGATATTGAGCATGTTATTGGATATTGCTATTTTAATATTAGTTCTAGTTCTTTTCTGTTTTGCAGTAAATTTCTGCTAATTAGGTAATGGACCTCTCTTATTGGGCCCATGTTAGGTTTACTCTTATTTTTCTTCTTTATAGGGGAGTCTTTTCTTCTTTTACTCCTATTGTGTCTTCTTACCTCCTGCTAGTTCTCTCTTTGTTCTTCAGAATTTTCTATGGCAGAATATGAACTTCATGGAGTTTTTGTACCGGCTGTTGGTTATGTGTTGTTTATGGTGATGGAGTACAAAAACAATGCTAAGGTTTGTCGTTTATGTCACGTTCCCCATGGGTATGACTATATTCATCGACCTTTTCTTAATCCTTGCCTGGTTCATGTAAATCATTGGGAGAGACTACCGGGACATCTTCAAAATCACATCTTGGAGTTGGTTGGTTATCCGAAGGTTCCAGGACTTGCTGCTCCACTTACCGACTGTGGCTTGGACAGCAGAATTGAGGAGTTGTTTTGTAAGAGTGAATGGCTGGAGGATTATGATGATCATGTGATAGCTCGGTGGAATAGACCTTCGGCTCGTGCGGAAGCTTACTTCTCCAAGCTTCCTCTAGGTCATTGGGAACGGGTTTTTCGAATTCGTTAACTTAAGCCTTGTGTTTTTGTCGTTTTGTCTTTTATGCTTATGGATTCCTATGTTTGGTTATTAGTTGATTTCATGAACTTTTAACAGTTGGGTTAGGTTTATCTTTTTATCTGTTTTGTCTCCATTGTTTGGTATTGATTCCTTTTTCTTGGTTATTTGTTTATTGTTGTTATTTTATCGTTTCTTTTGTTGGTTGGTTATTTTGTTCACTTGTTGTGACAAAAAGGGGGAGATTTATGACTCTAATTACTAACAATCGTCTTCTTGTTGTTAGGTTATTTTTGGGTCATGTTTCAGGTATGCTACACGTATGGGGGAGTGAACGTGTTGATGATTTTAGACGTTATATAGTTATGGGGGAGCTCGAGTGTCAAAAATATTTTGGAGCTCATGAAGTATGGGGGAGTTGCTCGAAGGAACTTCTGTTGATTTCTTGATTATTTCGGAAATTCTTAAGTGCTTCCGTTCGGTCTCTGATGGTTAAAGTGTTTTGCTCAAGCTGGATAACAAGAGTTAGTGATCTTGTGTGTGTTCTACCTTAAGTGATTTTGTAGGCATGTTTTATAAATGCCATGGTTTGGGTTTGTAAGCACGTCTTATAAGTGCTATTAGAGCCATAGGTTTTTGTCACAAAATCAATGTCAAGGGGGGAGATTGAAACCGGCACGAAGTGGTTTGACATCAATTTTGTGACAAAGTGTCTTTGGTTATCTCGCCTTGAGTTCATTGTTAGGAAAATCAAGATGTACGCATGGTCGTCTCGTGTCCTTCGTGTCTCTTGGTTCTGTCTAGGAAAAGTTATTGGGTACTAGACGTACGTACCTAGTTAGGACGTACGTACGTCCAGTGAGGCAGCAAACATCTTTTGGTCAGGACGTACGTACGCAGTTAGGACGTTCGTACGTCCAAGCAGGCAGCAAACTTTTACCGTGTGGGGACGTACGAACGTTGATTCGACGTACGTACGTCCAATATGGATTTTCGGTATTTCGGCCCATTTTCCTTGGTTTCCAACCCTAAGTATAAATAGGGTTTCTCTTCCAAAGAACAAGTCAGTTCTTTGGCCGTCCATTCTTCTTCTAGTTCATGTGTTTTGGTTTAGGTTTTGGTATTGAAAGTGTTTGTGGCTATTGAACTCAATTCCTTTTCTTCCCCGTTCTCTCAATTCATAACCTTGTGATCTTCAAGAGTTATTGTGAATTCGGCTTCGAGTCTTCTTGTGTGTTCATCAAGAAGTCGAGTGTCTTGTGCGTACATCAAGGTGCTCTGGTGAAGTCAAGGTGTTAGAGATAACCAGGAGTATCAACTCGCAGTGAGTGCAGGTAGTTGATAGGTTTGTACATCTCTTTTCATCTAGTGGATTATTTTGTTGTCGCGAGGACAACCGTGGACGTTTCCCTGTTTGGGTTTTACCACGTTAAAAATCTCTGTGTGTTATTTACTTTCTGCGTATTGTTTGATTGCTTGTTTGAATTTACAATTGTTATACTAGCACTATTTGTAGTTTTTCAACAATAACATGCAAATAATCATACTTTCCTCATATCGCAAATTAGAAGTAAATAATGCTGTGCGCAGCGGAAACTAATGCACAAATAAGATGATTGAACTAATGTATGAAAGTAAAACAAAACGACAAAATCAAACAAGCAACCACACAAGACACAAGATATACGTGGTTCGGCAATATGCCTACGTCCATGGGGAGAAAGGATGATGCTTTTCTTATCGAGACAATTGTACAAGCCCTCACGAAGAAACCGAAGTCTTCTTCCTCAGAAAAGTTCTCCAACTCTCTAGTGGCTTCTCACAATCTCTCTCGCATAAAAAACTTAGGTTTTTCCACTTCTATTTGGCTTTATAACATAGCCTTACAATAGACCACGAATTGGGCTTAAACATGCCCATATAGCACAAAAGCAAAGGAGGACGTACGTACGTCGAACGAACGTTCGTACGTCAAACCACGAAGAAGTTATTTGTGACATGGGACGTACGTACGCCCTAACTACGTACGTACGTTCCTGAACTATACCATCAACGTACGTACATCGAATACACGTTCGTACGTTCAGCAAACACCAAGTTGTCTGTGATACGGGACGTACGTACGTTCCCAGACAAAAAACTTCCCCTTGTCCTCTTGTTTTCCATAAAAACCCAACAAATAAGCATTAAGAACTTTGAATCACAATGAACATTAAGAACAAACATGATGTTTTTGCATCATCTAGAGTGCTTCAACCATCCCCCTAAGGACATTTAGCTACTCATCCTTGATGATGACACCATGGAATAAACAATTAAATAACAAAACATCATAAAGTAAGTGATTTGATTTGATTGATAATAAGAATTGAGAATTGAGATCAATACAAGATTTTTCTTCTTCAACATGAACTACCTAAACCCTAGCTACTACTTCTCTTATATAGAAATTACAAAGCATAATACTTGCATGCAAAGACTTCCAAATTAGGTCAAATTCGTGGCTGCTGCTGTTGGTCTTCTAGAGGTATTAGTTCTTAATCAAAACCTAATTATTTTGGACTTAAGTTGTAGCTTGGACAAAGACCTTCAGTTTGATAGCTCATGGGCCCAAATCAGACTTCTGGATATCCTTGTAGAGCCTTTTTAAGATTGGACTTTAAATAAGGTCTAAAATAAAAATTCTAACTTGTGGGCTTCAATAGGTCCCAGTTTGGGCTGAGATTCGGACCGCCCCACTTTGACATAAAGTCAAGGCAACAGGACCAACCGTGGGGTGTCCTCAGCAGATCTGTGGGTGCAAATATCAATTCTTTTTTTCTTGTGCAAATAACCCATTTTTTGTTGCTTTTCTTGACTTTTGGCGGGCTTTAACACAATAGAAGTTGTTGAACCCGTGCTATGCACCGGGATTTGTGTTATTCAATAAAATGGAAAATCACCAAATTTTTTTTAATGCCTTTCTCAACCTAAATTTGTAGAGATTTTATAATGACTTTATAAGTGATTTGTTGAACCGAGTTTTTTTTAATCCTCTTCTTAACCTAAATTTGTAGAGATTTATAATTAATATTTTTTGTATTTAATATGGTTTTTATATATGAATTAAGGATTTTAAATAGAAGAAGAATTTAGTAGGAAAAAGAGATTTAGAATCAAGTTCTAAAGGGTTTTAAGGTTTCCATAAATCTTTGTTGACAATTGACATAGAATGTGGATTTCCTTTTTAATTATAACTGGGCTTCAATTGAGCTTAAAGTTGGGCTTAATTCTATTCTCAAGTTGTTGAGAACACGCCACGTGGCACTTGTTAGGCTCCACTATTATATAGTATATAGATTCGCATTTCCGCTCATGAAACCTACACAAATGACAAGAAAGCACTAATCAATAGATATAACACAATAGTATTAGCCGGGGGATAAATATACATTTTTGAGGACTTATCAAATACCCCCAAACAACACTTTGTTGGTCCTCAAGCAAAGGTGAGAAGAAAAGAATTAGACTCAAAAGAGAAGTAAAACTAGAGTGATTGCATTAACCATATGCATCAAGGCTTTCAACCACAAGGATTTCCCAACTGGAGGAGTTATAGTCTCCTGAGGGTTTTCAGAGAAGATACCCACAAACTTACTACAATGACTAATCCAAAGAATAGGATGTTCCACCATTTACCTCAGAAATGGTTATATCAAAGATAAGAATAAGTATTGCAAAACCGTTCATAAGAGATAACATAGTACAAATGCATAAATAAGATATGAAATATAAACCAAGCATAACGGTCTTAAATGCATCGAGGACAGGCATGTACCCATACTACCACGGGTCTTAAGTCACCATTGGAAATGTTGCTTTGACTTCTGCCTCACAGACATACACTCAGAGATGGGTGTTTATCATTTTACCTCTGTGTGAGGGAAGAAGATGGACATGCATCTCACATATATCAATAAGAACGGACTGGTGTAATGGAATGAACTTAGTTTCAAAGAATGAGAAAATTAGCCTTGCTTGAGATGTCGGGTTTTTCACCTTAGCATCTTCTCACTTACTCACCACATCCTACCATATCAGCTTAGATCTACAAAAGACAGTAATAGGTTGTAACTTGGCTTAGGACAGGGCTAAAAATGAAAAAGGCTTTTGTGAAATATTTTTGGAACATTCGGGCCTTCAATACTTGTGATTTGTAATAACAGCACATGGAGAAATTTTTGAAATTTTTCTTTTGGGAAAAAGTGTTTCTCATTTTCTTTGGGAAAATTTTAATGAAGCTCTAGCCAATATTTTGGAATCTTCTTTTCTTTTTGGATTTGAAATGGTTTGGAAGATTCTGGTTTTTTCTGGATTTCTTCAAACTTTTTGGTGTTCAATATTTGGTTCATCTCACTAGTTTGGAGATTTCTTTGTATTTCTCCTTTCTTCTTGTAACCACATAAACAATCATCCTCATGTTCCAAAAACAATGGGTAAAATGACCTAAACATTCTAAGGATAATTACTCCCACAATGCAGTTGCGTAAGGATAATGGGTTCAAGAAAAAGGCTAAGTAACAAGAAAGGCTCAGAATGGTCAACCTAAGGGATAAAACATCACAGGGTACGCTAAGGTAAACATGGTTTAACCTAAATGTCTTTGTATCATTTCTAAGTACTGATATGGTGATCACATCTTGAATAAGCTACAAGACCCAAGTTTATATTACACCCACTTGATGTCATCTCAAGGCTAACTATAAAAATAAATATGAGACTAAAAACAGACAAAACTGAGAGGTTGAGTCTTTTGACTCCAGATGTACGTAATAACTCTCCAAGAAAAGGACGGGTCTCAAAAGCTCACTAGGTTAAGTCTCCACACTTATTCCTCAAGCTTCTCAAGGTGTAATTGTATTTGCACATGTAATCTGTAATAAATGCAAGTGAATGCCATGCTTATGCTCATGCATATGTAGTATAAAACTCAACTACTTGGTGAAGCAATAAATGTCCTTAAACTTGAAAAAAGATAGAATTCAACCATTATATTCATTGTTGATAGTGTACTTATCCTAATTTTTTGAAAAAGTCTTTGTAACAAAGATTTTTTAGATTTTTCAAAATTTTTGAATTTTTACACAAGTATGGATAAAGAAGTTTTAAAATCTTTTGCAAAAAAAATTGTAATACTTCCCCACCCCTAAACAAAAAATTTGCCTTGTCCTCAAGGCTCATACGAAGCATAGGAAAGAGAGAAAGAAAGATATTACTATGAATGTACTAAAAATTCAAACTGCTTCATAAATTCCTACTAAACGAAATTATCTCCACATGCATAGAGATTACAAGGAATTCCATACTATGACACAACTGAAATTAAAATATACTGAAATAAAGGACTGACTCAATTGAAAAGGGAAATCCTACTTTACACAATTGGTTTCCAAACTTGACTTTTAGGAAGTCCATCCAACCTATCACGCCAATCAACTAACGCTTCCTTAATCATATGCCAAGGACCCTCACCCTTATTCATAAACTCATCATCTCTATCCAAGATAGGATAATCAACATACTCAGAATCAGGCACCGAAGTGAATAGGCGGCTTCTCCTAATATAACGATGAGTTGGATCCATAGGTATAAGGTGAGTCCAATCATTGTACATTCCCCTCCAATTAGGATAGCTTTCAAGGATAATCTTACAAATAACAGTTGGGTACACAAGCTTATCCTGACCAAAGAGGAACACGTTCCGAATACCATCCAAAATCCAGGTGGATAAGTCAAGAGCATAAAAATCCTTAACAATGCCACACACTGCATACATAGTATTATCATTGACATAATCCAACCTTTCAACACCCAGCAAATTATGCAAAACCCATAAAGCAACAGTAGCCACATTAGCAGGAAGACAAGTAGTAGGTTCAACACTAGGGTAATCATCAGGAGAGAAGGAAAAAGTATAAGGACCAAAGTGATCAAGGTAATTATCTAAGACATCAACATCATTGGCACGCACATAATTATGATGGGGCAAGATAGGTTGTAAAATAAAAGGAATACACATGGCACGGGTGATGGCAAAAGCGTTAAAAACTACCGGGGAACCATGCATATGAACTTGGAACCCATCAAAAGAAAGAGCATCGGCAAAGGGTAACAAGCGATAAAAGTCTCGTACCATAGAAGGGGAATAAACAGCAGTAGGATCATAAAGAAAACCTCCCCAACCTTTGTCAAAAATTCCATCCCGAAAAGAAGCTCCATAAGGACTATCCATAATTCAACAAAAATCCATCTCGGGGATAATCTCCATCCCACTAGGCATCCACAACTCATTCTGAACATCAACCATTGCAAAAGAAAAAGAAAAATACCAAAAACCAGCATGAAAATCGAGAAAAACCGCACAGAAACCAAAGCAAAAATTGCGGCCAGATCTGAACTCGACTCGAGTTCAGTTAACCCTATAAGGAACTCGACTCGAGATTGAGCGAATTCCAGAAAATTAAAAAGTTTTCTGATTTTTTTTTTTTTTTTTTTTTTTTTTTGTTGACGGTCTCCTAACCTTGGTTTGGTATTTATAGGCAAGAATAAAAGAGTTTGAGCCCAATTAGGACACCAAAAAGTGCCTAAAACCTTAGGGTTTCCAAAAATCAAACCCTAATCTCTTTTCTTTTAAAATATTTGGACTTAGGTCCCTAGGACCAGAAAATTTTGAAAATAACTCCACAAGTCCAGATTTTTTGCAATAAAGCCCAAGAATGGCTAAAATTTTTAGAAAAGGACACAAGTTTGGAAAAATTAAAAATTACATCCATTTCATTAATTTTTTGTAATAAAGTAGAAGGAATGAAATTTAATACAAAAGTGCAAACACTAAAATTGAACAAAATACATAAAAATAAAAATAAAAATTACAATGGCTGAATAAACTAAATCTCAACCACGTCGCCGACGAGGCTGCGCCTGGCCTACGTCCAAACGACGTTGGATGTCCTCAACGACATCCATAATCTCTCCCATACCCCTCCGGAGAAGGTGGAACCGCTCCTCATTGGTATGGATCTGCTCGAACGCCCACTGATCGTCGGGCCTGTAGTGAATGGGCGCCTCCTCCTGAGGGTCCCACAACGACTGTCGACAGGCAGACAGTCCAGGGTTGGAGACCTCGAGACGTACGACCGACTCCATAGAAATGCAGAAGGAAGAGACGCCTCCTAATAGTGCAGTATACTCATCACCAGGCTGGGAAGAGGCGCAGAAGTAGCTCTGGGGATGGTATGGAACAGGCGGCGGACCATGCAGTAGCCATGGATGTCCTCCTGGAGAAGCCGCAGGATGTGAATACCCTCGAAAAACAGCTCGCTAGTCCTTGTCGTCCCAAGGACATTGGTGGTCAGCCAGTGAGCCACCAATCCCTGGTTGGCTCGGAGCCAACCGATCGATATATGGCTGCTATACTGGTGAGCCGCCTGGTCATCGACTAGAACAACCTCGATGACGTCTGGGGTCACCAGTGCAGCCTCTTGCTGGAGAGGAGCTTCGTCAAGGTCGAGCACCGTGACTACAGAGACAGTCTCGGGCGTGAGTAGAAAACGATGGGCATGATCCCAATTGACGAAAATGCCCTCATCGGTCAACTCCATTGATTCATAAAATCGACAAACCATTTGAGGGTCAAATGGCTCGTAATCAGAGCCAAGGAGCACATCCCAACCTCGGGCAAATATTCACTCCACAAACCCACTCCCAAAACGATTATCATCAAAGAGACGCGAGTAATCGCGTTCTGTAACAACAACTCGAGATCTCTATCTAGGAGGCATGATAGAAGCAGATTCTTATATAGCAAGAGGAAAAGAACAAAACCCCGCAAGAAATTTGAAATTTGGACAACAGATGAGGAAGATTGGAGGAGAGAGAAAGAGGGTCTGTCTCGAATCTTGAGTCAAGTTTTGTTTGTACACAAATGAACTCGAATCGAGTTCTGGAGAAGAAGACTGCTCTGTTGACTTTGGTTTGACCCACGTTGACCAAGAAAAGAAATGTTTGACTGTGACTGTTCTATTAACCCGAGGGTATATATAGACTAGTTACTTCCCCGATACGCATCCCCCCACTACTGGAATTAGTGGAAATGACAGTTTTACCCCCGGAATGCGTAAAGGGAAAGAAATATTTCAAATTTAATTTTGAAAATTTTGTGATAATGTATAAATATATTCTCGCGAATGTAAGTAACATTAAGATGTCAAATAACTCCAAAATTACGCAATAAATATTAAAAATTCCAAAAATTGAATAAATTCAAATTTGTATCCTTCATAATTATTTAACCAAACCAACCGCAGCAGAGAGTGGTGGGCCACGCCCACCCCCAAACAGAACTAGCACATAGATTCAAAAGAGGTAGTTTATTGGTAAAAAAGCCACTAAACCCGGCTGTGTGTACCCTAGGTAAAAAACCCGACAGGTGTCACTGATGGCTGTATAAGAAGCTAAACCGGGAGCACATGAGCATTAGCCAGCCAAGCCTGGGCTATCGGGTAGGGCTCAACCCTGTCTCAAGGAGTCCACATACGCTCTGTGGACCTTGACCCACCGGATAGTCCACGACCAATATGGTGGAGCCCCGGTTACTGTATAAGAAGTTGAACCGTGGGCTCCCATACATCGACCAAGCCCACCTCAGTCCGGTCCAGTAAAGTCCAATAGTGATAGAGGCTCATCCAAAGGCTTAGCATTGATGCCCAGAGGACCTGGCCAGGGTGTATGCAATGAAGATTGGGCCTCCGGTCAGAGGAGTCGAGCCCAAGTCTTTGTTTTCAGGCTTGGTCAATCCAAGTCCCAACCAACTGGATAAGTCCATCGAGATTCCAGGCTAACAGAACCCACGGTTCTAGCCCGCTGGAAAAGATAAAGGAAGACCCAGGTTGAACCAGGACCTATCAGAGGATGCCATGTGGCAGTCATCCTGGTCAAAGGGAATTCAAACCAAGGAGATAACCGCTCGGCAGCATGCAAGCTATCTCCACGGAAGACATCTTCACAGTTGAACTACCTGAGTTCATGGAGTCAAAACTGGAGGGGTGGTTGAGCAACCTCCTCCGGCCAACTACAAATGCAGGAGTTCTAAACCTCCTGAACTACTTGTCTTCCACTGGGCAACTCCATTAGAGCTTAGCGGAAGCAGAGACTTGATTCCAAGTTCATCTTCTTGGATACGTAGGAAGCCTGATCTTCGTCAGGTCCAGTCTCATTGTATACCCCCATCTTACCTCTGTCTATACAAGGTTTTAAATGTAACTGTTCGATTAATCTATACGTATCTCGAGTTTGTGGATCAAATTTTTGCACCCACACTCTTTGGCGCCCACCGTGGGGCTGAATCTCCCATCAGTTCCAGAGCCTTGCAAGGAATCTCGATCCAGTCATACCGGAGTTGCTGCAGCAATGGTTGGAAGTAAGAGACGCCCGACTCATTCCAACAATGGAATGAGCCAAGTTACTGAAAGTCAGACAGAGAACCTTTCTCTTTTGTCTCCGGTTCTTGAAGCAACAGAGCCTATGAAACCAGAATCAGTTCTCGGGAGTGAGGGCCACGATCAGACCTCGCAACACTCTGAAAGTGGACAGCCGGAGGCAGAAAATTTAGTGGTGCAAATCACTAATGATCCTGGTAATCCTAATACAGTCAACTGGACTGTCAGGATGCCGGCATCACAAGATCCAGAACCGTCCAGAGTAGCCACGACAAGAAGAGACCAAAGAACCTCTCCCTTGGCAATGGGAGGAGGTTATACTGAGCAATATAAGGGGAAAGGCCCGGCAGCCAAGTCCCCAACTGCAATCATCCAGCGGCTAACCAAGGAAAACGCAGAACTGAAAAGAAAGAAGAGAACAAGGGCTGGAGATAGCCAGTCATCTTTGGACCCGTCTTCGAGTCCATCTGCTCAGAAGAAGATAAGGCCAGGGTCGGGTAGTGACCGGAGTCATACCCTTCATAGCCATGATACCCGTCCAGTTTGGGACAGCCTAGCACCAGGGAGAGATAGGATGTCTGTCTCCCCGGTTCAGATACATCGCCGCGGACGTGCAAGAACACCCGGGCCACGTCATGACCGCAGGGTTACCCGCAGCAGGTCCGTAGAAGAAGTCACTCCACCAGAAGGACAGCGTCGGAGGACGCATCAGAGCACTCCCCCGAGGGCCTGCGCCCATCAGAGACAACCGGAGCTGAATGTGGAACAGATGAATCAACTCAAGCTACAAGAGATGATCGACCTGGCTGTTTCCAACAAAGCCAACCGAGATGAACGAATCAGGAAGCTTACTCTCTCAAGGCTAGCTATGTCACCATTGGCAGAAGAAGTCACGAGTCATATAGTCCCGACCAGCTTCAAGCAGCCGCTCTTCGAACAGTATGACAAGACGAGCGGTTGTCCAGTTCAACATGTTATGAACTACAAAAGCACCATGGCCATCTGGGACCATGATGACAAGTTACTTGCAAAGATGTTCGTTGTTTCACTCAAAGGCGAAGCACAAACCTGATATCAAAATCTGCCACCCGCATCCATCCACACGTTCGTACAACTAGCTGAGTTGTTCGAAAAAAAGTATCGGTTCAATGTGAAAAATGAAGAAGGGAGCTGAAGTCTTGTTCTCCCTGCAGATGGACCGGAGCGAAACACTCAGGAATTGCGCCCAAAGGTTCCGAACCTTATTGTCAGAAGTACAGGACGCATCCGATAGCGTCGCCATTCAAGCCTTAAAGTATGCCTTGAACAACAACCATGAAGAATTATACCGGTCACTGGCGAGAAAGCCTCCGTCTTCTGTCTTGGCCTTGCTCGTGAAGGTAGAAAGGTACGTTCAGGAAAAAAGACGACCTGAAAGCCAGGAGGAAGAGACTTGCCGGAGGCCAGACCTCTGAGAAGCCCCAGAAGGCAAAGGAAGAAAGCCCGACAGGGATCGCAAGGAGGAAAAAAACCCTGACAGAATCAAAGACAGGAAGGGGGAAATGCCAACCCAGCAATCAGACTGCCGGTGAGAGAAGTCTATCGGGGGCGAACGTAAAGAGAGGGAATTCACCCCTCTGAGGTTCCCGATCGAGGAAGTTTTCAAGAAAATCAAGAACAGAGGGCTACTCAACAAACCTGCCCCTCTCCCGGCAGACCCGGAGGGCAGGAGAGATAAGTCTAAGAAATGTGATCACCACAATGATTACGGTCACGAGCTGAAGAATTGCAGGTCATTGAAGTATGAAATGCAGCGTCTGGTCGATGTCGGCCTCATCCCTGACATGGTACAGACCGGTGCAGTCGAACAGATAAAAACCGGAGATCGAATTGTATATGTCTGCCATGTACAGGCACCCGGTTCTTCCAAGACAGAATGGAAGAATTGCGCCCGGGGAAAGCTCCAGTGGATAGGGCATGTCCATGAGGTTGGACAACTCAACTTCAACGAAGGGACGAACACTGAGTCCATTGTCCCCGGAGGTTTGGCATTCACAGAGGAAGACGAGAGGGGTGTGCGTTATCCACACAATGACGCCCTAGTCATCACAGCATGGATTGGCGTCTACCGGGTTCGGTGAGTCATGGTCGACGCCGGTAGCACCTCCAGTGTCATGTTCTCATGTGCTTACAAGGCTATGGAGCTCTAAGGGTCTCATCGAATCTGATGAGATTCCTATCTATGGATTCAACGGGGAGCCAACACAGTCCTCCTGGCGGGTCCACCTGCCAATCACGGTAGGGTTCAACCCTGTCGGGATAGACTTCTTCCTGGTCGATTCCCCCTCCTACTACAGTGTCATCTTGGGAAGGGACTGGATTCATCAGATGAAGGCCATATTGTCCACCTTCCACCAAAGCCTCAAATTCCCAACTCCCAACGGAATTTGCAGAGTCAAGGGAGACCAAGGGACGACATTAAAATACCATCTCGATGTTGTCAAGGGGAAGTCCATTTCTGAAACTAAGGGGAATACTATCTTCTTGACGGACTCTGAACAATAGCAACCAACTCCCAACAAGTCTGTCAAGGGGAAGCCAGACATGAAAACCGGGATATCACCAGTGGTCGACGAGCTGGAAGAAGTTATAGTGGGATTGAAGTCCCACAAGACAACTTACATCTCCTCCGCCTTACCAAGGGCTGAGAAGGATCTAATGATCACTCTGCTCCGGCAGAATCACCAGGTCTTTGCATGGAGTGTCAGCGAGATGCCAGGAACTGACCCTTCGATCGCCTGTCATAAACTAGACATTGATCCTCAGTACAAGCCGGTCAAGCAGAAACCAAGGCGAATGGCGCCAGATCGAAAGCTGACGGTCAACGAAGAAGTCGATCGACTACTTTCAGTCAACTTCATCAAACTAGTCATCTACCCTACCTGGGTTTCCAACATCGTGGTTGTCCCAAAGAAGAACGGTAAGATCCGAGTTTGCATCGATTTTACTAATCTTAATAAAGCATGTCCTGTGCACCTATATCCACTCCCTAGGATCACAGACATGGTGGACGCCACTGCTGGCTATCAAAGATTGTCCTTCATGGACGCCTACTCTAGATACAACCAGATTCCATTTCACGAAGAAGATTAGGAACATACCGCATTCATCACCGACCGGGGGCTCTACTGCTACCGGCTGATGCCATTTGGTCTGAAGAATGCCGGAACAACATACCAGAAGCTGGTCAACACCATCTTCAACGAGCTCATAGGCCGGGTCATGGAAGTCTACATAGACGACATGGTGGTCAAAACCAAGGAGAAAGACAATCATCTGCGAGATCTACAATAGACACTTAATATCCTGACAAGGTACAACATGAAGCTGAATCCAGCCAAATATTCTTTTGGTCTTTCTTCCGGCAAGTTCTTGACTTCCTCATGACCAACGACCGGGGTATAGAAGCCAATCTAGATCAGATCCGGGCAGTCTTGGAGATGCTCGCCCCGAAGGCAGTAAAAGAATTCCAGAGGCTAATCGGGAGGTTAGCCGCTCTCAACAGGTTCATCTCCCGGTACTCAGACCGATGCAAGCCATTCTTCAACGCAATCAAGGCTAATGCAGAATGGAATCCTACTTGTCAGCAAGCCTTCGACGAAATCAAGGCATATCTCACTCAACCTCCGGTCTTTACAGAACCACAAACCGGACAGCCAGTCGGCATCTATCTGGCCGCGTCTGACATAACAGTTAGTGCGGTTATATTTGTGGAAGAACCAGAGGAAAAGCCAGTTTACTTCATCAGGAAAGTGTTGCAGGGAGCTTAGACAAGGTATTCAAAAATCGAAAAGATCGCCTTAGCCCTGGTACATGTCGCCAGGAGGCTAATGCCATATTTCCAAGGGAGGGCAGTTAAAGTCTACACAGAGTTCCCGCTCAGAAAAGATCTTGGAAAGTAGGAAGAATCTAATTGACTGATCGAATGGTCCAGCTACCTCAGTGCATACCACATTTGGTATGAACCCAGAACCGCGGAGAAAGGGCACGCAATAGTCTCCTTGATGGCATACTTTCCCATCGAGCATATCCTGTTCAACCCATATTTAGAAGAAGATGCACTGGGGGCGAACGATGCCCCCCGGTCACAGAAGTCTCCGACTAAAGAAGACATCGAACCATGGACAATCTACCTTGACGGGTCCAGTAACTGTACAGGATCCGGCTTTAGGTTGTCTCCTAATCAGCCCAGATGGATAGAAGACAGCAAAATCTGTCAGACTGGGATTCCCAGCTTCAAACAACGAAGCTGAGTACGAAGCTCTAATATATGTTCTCCAGAGAGCACTCCAACTGGAGGCGCGGAGAGTCATGGTCAAGACTGATTCAAAGCTAGTGGCGAACCAGTTCGCAGGATCCTTCCAAGCCAAGGACGACCGGATGTCAAAGTATCTTGATGTCGTCCACTCCATGGCAGGGGAGTTTGAAATCATCACGGTCGAGCAACGGCCGAGGATAGATGTCAGGCATCCAGACGCCCTGGCGTATCTTTCCTCTTCTATCAGCACTACAGAGCCTCGACAGCTATCAATCGGATACCAGAAAGAGCAGAGTATTGGGCCCAAAGATCCAGACATGTCGTTACCGGAGGTCTACCTCTTCGAATGCAGACATTGGAAGGAAGTTCTTATGGTAACTACCAGAGGATAGAAAAGATAGCGAGATGAGGAAGCTTCACAGTCCGGCACCGGGCCGAGCATACAAAGCGAGCCAAGTCCTCCATCTCAGGGTCAGACACAGGACCCACCAGAATCACAACTTGAAGACTGGAATCCTTGCCTCACCAGAGGTCGGATAGAAGTGATACCACCTTCAACGGAGCCGACGAACCAGACTCGTCAAAACCACCGCTTTCGTATGTCCACATCGATTTGGAGCTCCTACAGGAGGAACCAATTGAAGACATTCCAAACAACCTAAATTCTGAAGTAGACAGAATTGACGACGAGTTGCAGTCCAGCAACGGTCAAGACTGGAGGAAGCCATACATCAACTTCCTTATCCACCATTTGCTTCCCGAAGATCCAAAGCTGTCAGCCAAAATCAAGAGGGATGCATGAAAATTCACTGTCATACCGCACCGGGAGTCACACATGCTGTACATGAAGAGCCATGGCTCCAGGGTCTTGTTCAGGTCCCTCACTCTAGAACAAGGGCTGATCATAGTAAAGGAAATCCATTCTGGGATCTGATGCAACCACTCCGGTAGCAGAAATCTAGCAAAGAAAACAATGATCCAAGGATACTAGTGGCCACAGATGATGACGGATGCCAAGAAATTCACACAGGCATGCCTCCCTTGTCAGAAGCATGCCCATCGGCCATGCCTCGACAAATGAATTATATCCCATTCTGAGTGCATGGTCCTTCGCCAAGTGGGGATTGGATATTGTGGGACCTCTCCCGAAAGCTCCACACTCAGTCAGATTCCTATTGGTCGCTACAGATTATTTCACCAAATGGGTCGAAGCAGTAGCATTGGTACAGGTATGTGCCTCCGACGTCAGAAGATTTTTGTGGAAAGATATAATCTGCAAATTTTTAATTCCCCAAGAGCTAGTGTCAGATAATGGAAAGCAGTTTGACTGCGATAACATCTGGTTGTTCTGTAAGTCCTTGGGGATTAAACACAACTTCTCAGCCCCATACTACCCTCAGGGGAATCGGCAAGGAGAAGCGTCCAACCGGGTCATTTTCGATACACTCATGAAACGACTGGATAAAGCAAAAGGCAACTGGGTAATGCAACTCCTGGGGCTCTTATGGGCATACCAGACCACCCCAAGGAGGTCCACCGGTATGACACCCTTTCAACTTACATTTGGAGCAGAAGCGGTAATGCCAACAGAACTGCTAGCTCCGACAACCCGCACTGATGCGGTCCTTACCGGGGAGAACGAAGGGATTTTGGAAAGAGAAAAAATAGTTCTTGAAGACAAGAGAGAACAAGCCCTACAACACTTCCTCCGGTACCAGGAGACTATCGAAAGAGGATATGACAAATGAGTCGTAAAGAGGAAGTTCAATCCGGGCGACTGGGTCATGAGGAAAGTCAAAGTCATGACTGAGGATACAACCGCTGAAAAGCTTGGAGAAAACTGGGAAGGACCTTACATCATAGACAGACATGTTATGAAAGGATCATACTTCCTCAGAACTCTGTCCGATGACCTCTTTTCAAGGCCATGGAACACTTTCCACCTCAAGAAATTCTACAAGTAATGTACTCCATTTGATGATTTCAATAAAGATTCTTTCCCGCAAGAATTCGAGTACTTTGTATTATTTAGTGCTGAAAATCCTAGTGCAAGATCAAGTCTTCATTGAGGTCCAGGATGCCCGGACCTAGCTTCTGATCCTGGTTAAGTCCTAAATGCAGAGTTTTGCTCCTTTTAGGCCCAAGACGCCCGGACCTAGCTTCCGGTCTTGGAAATCAAGGATGTCAGGGATAAAAACCCCATCCAACCCAGGATGCCCGGACCTAGCTTCCAATCCTGGCTAAGTCCTAAATTCAGAGTTACGCTCCTTTTAGGCCCAAGACGCCTGGACCTAGCTTCCGGTCCTGGAAACCAGTTTTAAGAGTGAGGCTATCCACTCCTAAAAACCGGGGCAGTTAGGCAAGCTAGCCTGCCCCCGGGTCAAAGCATGCAATACAGGGACGAATCCCGTTTCAACATCAAACCATGGATCCCAATGAAGTCAGCGAGAAAAAGAATTGTTATCGTCCCAAGGAAAACTCCTTAGAACGATAAAGGGGCGAGGGAGATAGACAGTTGTAATAAATGCTGTAAACAAGGTAAAGATATCTAACAAGGTATTTTTTGCACAAAAATTTTTTTATTTCTTTTTCAGAAAAAAGATGTACAGAGGAAATCCCCCGACAACCAGGACAGGAACCTTTCTACAAAAGTATAACGGAGCTAAGGCTGCGAAGAAGGACCAGGGCCATCACCGCCCTTCTTCGCCTTTTCCTTCTCCAGCTGGTCGAGGACCTGCTGGTAGGCAGCCTTCGCCAGTCGGAGCTCTTCAGCGGCCCAGTCATACGCCGCCTCCTTGAGGGAGAGACGCCGGTCCAACTCCAGCTTCTCTCGGGTCAGCTTCCCGTAGGTGGCCTCCAGCTTCGCCAAGGAAGTCTTGGCATCCTCCTCTCTCTGAAGAGCAGCGGTCAGGGTGAAGTCCAAGTTGTGGTAATCCGCCGCCATGAACCTCTTGTCCTCCTCCAGAGCCCACCGGTCACTGTTGGCCGCCCCCAGGTCTTTCTCGAGCTGGCGATTCTCAGCTAGCAGGCACTCCAGATCCTCCAAGGCAGAAAGTCGGGGTCTGACACTCAGTTCAAATACCCGGGCCATGGCAGCTTGCGTCTGACAGACAAGGAAAACAGAAGTCAGAAATGAGCATACAAGCAACGACAAGTCTAAAGCCAGAATTCAAGACAGGGAACCTTACCACAATAAGGTTCTGGGCCACCACCCTCATCGCCCGGTCGCAGGAAAGGCGACTGTAATACGCCTGGTCCTCCGGGAGCAAGTTCTGGAAGATATAGTCAAAGGCAGTATGAATGTTCATGATGCCGGAATCCCCAATCGACATTGGCTCCCTATTCAGAAATGCATGATGAATGGGGAACGCCGGCAGAGGAAACTTCGGGGTAGCCTCGGGCTACTACTCACCCGGTTCGGGGCCCAGTTGCACAGTTGGGCCAGTGGGCAAGTCAGTATACGGGACCTGGTCACCCCACCCATAAACCGAGGCTTCATTATCAGCAGTGCCCAGCACGGTAAACTCTACCTCAGTCTGGACTTCCTCGATAGCCAGAGCATCCTCAAAAAGGACCCGGGAGCCATTACCAATCCGGGTAGTCCCCGTCACCGGTCCCATCAGCGCCCGATGGATGGTATCCTCCCTTCTCAGGCGCATAACCTCCCCCTGGTCAGCAAGGGAGGCAGAAGCAGTTCTCTTCGAGCCCCGGGCAGACTCATCTACTACAGCTAGGGGTGCAATTCGAGCCAAACGAGTCGAGCTAAGGTATGCTCGATCTCGGCTCGCTACTAACCGAGCCGAGCTCGAGCTGAGCTCAAAATGAAGACCGAGCTGAATTATGAGCTCGAGCTCGGCTCGCGAGCCAACTCGAGCTCAGCTCATTTAGCTCGTTGGCTCGTTTAGCTCGTTAGCTCGCTTGGCTCGTTTCGGCCGGACTATCACCTCCATTGTTTCAGATCGACTATCACTTCCATTGTTTCAGATCGACTATCACCTCCATTGTTTCAGATCGAATAGGGTGACTCTAAAAAGGCATAGATCAAATATAACACTATGTAGTATTCTTATCTAACTGAATTCATTGGCGTCCTAATATAGTTGAGATCTATGAATTTCAGTTCATAAATCAACTAGTAACATAGAACAGTAAATGCATACTTCTATTATAATTGTAAATCAACCCGTCAGTTGGGTATCTAGAGCAGCACCTTGAGGTTTTTATATCCAGATTAGGCTCTTTTATATTCACAAAAAAAGTTCAATTTCTTAGCTTTAACAACACAGTGATAGGATAGAGAGTTTGAATATTAATTGAAATTAAGAATTAATGTTATGTTTAAATTTAACAGAACCAGATGTATAGTCATGTCATAATGGAAAAACATTATCAATAAGATTATATGAACACCAACCAAATGACCAAAACTATCTGGGACAAAAACTCCATTTTTTTATACTGTTGGAATTGAACAAAGATTTGTAAAGAAAATAACGCTTGAGAGCGACATATAACTTTCAGGCAACAACAGTTTTGTTGCGACTTGTAAGAGAAAAGAAAGGTAGAAAAGGATAGAGGAGAGAGAGAGAGAGGAATGAGGAGAGAGAAATCAAAGAGAAAGAGATAGCAGATGAAGAAAAGAAAAGAAGAAGAAAAGAAAAAGATAGCAGCTAAATGTCACAAGGGGTAATGTAATAATAATTTGACGAGCTGCTCGGCTCGGCTCGTTTAGAGCTCGAACTCGGCTCGGGCTCGTGACGAGCTGAAAAACTTGCTCGAACTCGGCTCATTTATTTAAACGAGCGAGCCGAGCCGAGCTTTTATCGAGCCGAGCCCGAGCCGCTCGGCTCAAATTGCAGCCCTAACTACAGCCTTGCCCCTCGGATCAACCAGGGCAGGAGACTGTAGGGAAACAACTTCAACAGCAGAAGGCTGGGAAGGTCTTACCTCCACCGGAGCCTCAACTCCAACGTCTCCAACACTGGGGGCGTCCACTACGTCCAGTGGACCTCCCAAGATTACAGTCGGCTCGTCTCCCTCAACAGTAGAGGCGACCACCGTCTCCTCGGACACACCGCCCACCATCTCCGACTTGGCCAGGTTGTCCACCTCAGCATGTACCTGCACCGGGGTAGGAAAGAATCCCTCAGTAGCTTATTCGCCAGACCCACGGGAAAGCTGTAGTCCACTATCCCTCAACATCAGGCTTGGATCACCGGAGGAGTCAGATGAGCAATAAAAAACATGTGGCCTCCTCCTGCGACCCAAGGGAGGGTTTGAATGACAAACAGAGCTAGCATCACTGATCTGGACATCCCCGACAACTGGGATGACTTTCGGCAGAACGTCCGGCATTGCCTCATCAGGAGGAGATCTTCCCCCAACTAGAAGAGCCTCATCGGGCCAGTCGTCCATCTCTCCCCGCAGATTAACAACCTCACTCTCGACCGGATGCTCCTCCTCAACACTGGGGAATGTGCTCTCTACAGTGGCAGCACCCTCACCAGAGCTGGATTCCACCTCCAAGACTCGCGGAGGGGCTGGCAGGGCTGCAAGTCTGGCCGGGACGCAGATGTGCATCACAATCACGTTAGGAAGTGTCAGGTCCCGCAGGTCTGTGGGCAGACTGAAAAAGTGCTCAATGTTTCCTTCAGCAGCAGAGGAATCCACCCCCGCTGGCAGAGACACCTGAAGCTGACGTTTCCCTGCAAGCACAAGCATGGAAATGTTCCTGAGACGGAGCTCTGCAAGCACGCAAAACATAAGGCCAAAAATGAAAGAAAGGTCAGGAGCATGCTTACCTATGAAGTCCCGCAACACCTGTATGTTGTGGTCAGACGACAACCCTGACACCCGGTTGCAGGGTTGGAACCAATTCCCATAGTGATTGGGAAACCTAGATAGCCTCCGGGCAGTACGCCAAGAAATGGCGTAGAAGCACCGTTCCTTGGCCTCCCGGGCGACCGACTTCATGAGCATGAACATCTCGACAGGGCCAAAGGGAATCTCGAAGTGGAGGGCGATCAGCCTAATCCGACGCACAATTATCCAGAAGGACACGTGCATCTAGCCCGACGGGATCCCCCACCACTACAACAGTCTCAGAATAGAAGAATGCAACGGGAGCTGCATGCCATACAGAAGCTGGTAAAGACTTACCGCTATAAAGTTGCCGGAGCAACCATTAGATATCGAGGGATGGGAACCAAACCACACCCCTCTCCAGCCAAGCTGCTCTTGAACTTCCGCCGCGCTCATCCGCTCAAGTTCACGATTTCGGGGAAGGTTGGAGGAAGCTTGCCACCTCCTCCTTGGCCTCTCAACTGGAGGCTCAGCAGTATTTAGAGGTCCCACCTCCGCCACACCAGCAGGCGAAGGAGGCCCAGTCGCCGGAATGCCACTTGATCCGCCCTCATCAGCAGAGGGACGGGGAGCCAAATTCTGGGGCTCTTCATCACTATTGGAGCTCATAACTAAGGTTCTCCTCATCGTCGGAATGAAATTTGCACAGAAGACGCCGGAATTTTAGAGTATTCAGAACCTAGGGTTCCGGCAGAACGAAATGGAAATGAAGAAGAAGGAAGAGAAAGAGAGTGAAGGGAATACCCTTCTCTCTTGCGAGCCTTCCTTTTTATAAGGGAGAGCTCATGGTCCACCGGCTAATGGAATTCCAGGTTCCTATTAATGGACTCTCCATTAAGATCATTAAACCAACTGGTTTAAATGACCCGATCAGTGAAGAGTCACAAGCTTTCACTGGAAGTTGAAGCTGTATTTCTTTCCGCCAACGAAGGAAGATTTTAGAGAAGACAAAGTAGGCCCACTTAACACAGTCAGTTGGGGCCCACACTGCACAGTCATCTGGGACCTACATCAGTTGGGACCCATCTCGTACACTCAGCAAGATCCATTCAGTATTTTCACGTGGGGTCTGCATGGTCTAGGTCAGCGACATGTGGACCCCCGGTCTACGTCATCACGGTCAAGGGAAAATTGACCGGCATGTGTTCCTACACTAATCATGGTGAGAAAGTAACCGGGCCTATCTACCGGAGCTCGAGACGGTGATAAAAAATAAATTATTTTATTACAAAGTGCATTATACGGGGTGCACCAAATCCCATACATAGTGCACCGAAGCTAAATTACATCAAAGGGGAAGACGGGGGATTCAGACCGGACCCCTCAGGCAGGTCAGGAAGCCCGTTCTTAACTCCTTGGCGACCGACAGCTCGACCACCTTCTCCTCCAGCTTTTCCTGCTAGTATTCTATAGTTTTCTTCATACCCGTCATCCGGGTATCATGCATATCTTCATAAAGAAGCTGATCCTCACGAAGCTCGTCAATCCTCCTCTTGAGGTCATCCACGCCTGTCGCGACAATTTTTGAACTATTTCAGATCGGTTCTCACTCAAAGCACTGAAGAGAGGCCTAGAATCTTCCATTGTAGAGAAAGCAAGAAGGAAGCCGGGGTATCAAAGGGACTCTTTCGTTCAAGAAGAAAGGGAGTCACGAGTCATTCTAAATAAACATCTTGCAAGGAGATGGTGCCATTCACAAAGGCACCCTTGTCCTCTGAAGACTGGCAAAGTTGGTGACTCAGCAGTAGGAAGGAGACAAAGACAGAATAAATAAATAAATTTATTAATTTATCTCAATCGGGGGCACTACTCCCCTACATAGTGCAAGAAGCTGAGAAGGTACCGGTCAAGGGTTTTTCTCTTCCTTGACCGGATGATACCCCAGCTTCTCCAACAGTACATATGCGGTGGTTAGTTCGCTCTGAAGAACCCAGATCCGTTAGGTAGCAGCCTCGAGCCTCCGGCTTTTGTCAGCAAGCTGGCCGTTCAAGGCAAACAGGCTCAAGCGCGCCTGACGAATGTCTTCCAAACAGGCGTTTGTCATCAGCTCTATACGGCGATCCCGGTCTTCGATCTCTAGAGTCATTTTCTCCCGCATATCCACAGTATACTTCTGGATGGTACTCCGGTCGTCAGCCATTTTCCAGCAGAAGCTTTAGCAACAGCAACAGGAACCGGGGAAAGAGAAGTGGATATCCTTCTACACCTCTAGTTTGCTATTTATGAAGAAAGGGAGTCACGAGTCATTCTAAATAAACATCTTGTAAGGAGATGGTGCCATTCACAAAGGCACCCTTGTCCTCAGAAGATTTGCAAAGTTGGTGACTCAGCAGTAGGAAGGAGGCAAAGACAGAATAAATAAATAAATTCATTAATTTGTCTCAATCAGGGGCACTACTCCCCTACATAGTGCAAAAAGCCGGGAGGGTACCAGTCAAGGGTTTTTCTCTTCCTTAACCGGATGATACCCCAGCTTCTCCAACAGTACATATGCGGTGGCCAGTTCGCTCTGAGGAACCCAGATCCGTTGGGTAGCAGCCTCGAGCCTCCAGCTTTTGTCAGCAAGCTGGTCGTTCAAGGCAAACAGGCTCAAGCGCTCCTGATAAACAGGCGTTTGTCATCAGCTCTATACGGCGATCCCAGTCTTCGATCTCTAGAGTCATTTTCTCCCGCATATCCACAGTATACTTCTGGATGGTACTCCGGTCGTCAGCCATTTTCCAGTAAAAGCTTCAACAACAGCAACAACAACAGAGAACGGAGAAAGAGAAGTGGACATCCTTCTACACCTCCGATTCTCTATTTATAGAGGAGGAAAGAAACCCTAGTCCTTGATCCCAGGGATGTGGAATCATCATCAAGAAGCGTGTCAAGGAAGGAATCCTCCGAACATCAACAGCCGGGGAAGATATTGCTAAGATCATTTCCAAGCAGATTTTCTACTTGACAAAGAGGGGGCGGTGTGTACCTTAGGTAAAAAACCCGACAGGTGTCACTGATGGCTGTATAAGAAGCTAAACCGGGAGCTCCTAGGCATTAGCCAGCCAAGCCTGGGCTATCGGGTAGGGCCCAAGCCGGTCTCAAGGAGTCCACATACGCTCTGTGGACCTTGATCCACCGGATATAGTCCACGACCAATGGGTGGAACCCCGGTTACTGTATAAGAAGTTGAACCGTGGGCTCCCATACATCGACCAAGCCCACCTCGGTCAAGTAGCTCAGGTCTGGCCCATTAAAGTCTTGCAGCGACAGAGGCTCATCCAAAGGCTTAGCATAGAAGCCCAAAGGACCTGGCCAGGGTGTATGCAATGAAGATTGGGCCTCCAGTCAGAGGAGTCGAGACCAAGTCTTTGCTTTCAGGCTTGGTCAATCCAAGTCCCAACCAACTGGATAAGTCCAGCGAGATTCTAGGCTAACAGAACCCACGGTTCTAGCCCGCTGGAGAAGATAAATGAAGACCCATGTTGAACCAGGACCTATCAGAGGATGCCATGTGGCAGTCATCTTGGTCAAAGGGAATTCAAACCAAGGAGATAACCGCTCGGCAGCATGCAAGCTATCTCCACAGAAGGCATCTTCACAGTTGAACTACCTGAGTTCATGGAGTCAAAGTCGAAGGGGTAATTGAGCCAGCCTCCTCCGACCTACTACAAATACAGGAGTTCTAAACCTTCTGAACTATGAGTCTTCCACTGAGCAACTCCATTAGAGTTTAGTGGAAGCAGAGATTTGATTCCAAGTTCATCTTTTTGGATACGTAGGCAGCCTGATCCCGATCAGGTCCAGTCTCATTGTATACCCCCCATCTTACTTATGTCTATACAAGGTTTTTATTGTAACTGTTCGATTAATCTATACGTATCTCGAGTTTGTGGATCAAATTTTTTGCACCTACACCGACAAAAAAAATAAAAAGCAATAAAGCACGATCGGGCTTAGAAGATACACAGGGCTGCCTCCCAGGAGCGCTAAGTTTAACGTCTTCAGCCAGACAGGCGGAAAAACATGACTCACTCCCTAGATAAACGTACGCTACTCTAAACAAAGATACAAGAGAGATAAAACGCTAGAATGGAATGTACGCGATCCTGATGTCTAAGATACAACAAAGAGTCTTTTAAAGTCAAATACTCGAGACTTAAAAAGAAGATGTGAAATGACTTCCCCACCCCCAAACAGAGCTGGAAACAGGTCTGTTTGGTAGTGACGCTCAAGAGAAAAGCGTGCACTGGATCAATTGTACTCAGCCAGTAAGAGTTCGTGGACTAACAGTCCCGACATTTTCAACCACACCTCTCAAAAGAGACAACAGAACAGACTAAGAGAGGGTCCAGATACCAGCAGGTCAAGGGTCAGTCTAAAAAAGTAGGGTCTTCTAAGAGATTTTCCTCAACTTCAGGGGACCTTAATTCATGGAAATGCTTAAGACGTTGACCATTGACTTGAAATTCAGAATTGTCTGCCGGGTTTAAACATGTAATAGTACCATAAGGAGTTACTGCAAGGGACCCAACCAACGAGATTGTAGTTTACCAGGAAATAAATGCAGACGAGAGTTATACAGTAAAACTTTGTACCAATTTGAAAATCTCTACGTAAGATCTGACGATCATGTAGTTTTTTCATATTAGCTTTATAGGACTTCAAAAGATCATAAGCCTCATTCTGAAGTTCCTCAAGTTCAGAAAGCTGGAGTTTTCTCCTCTTACCTGCCTGGTCGAGATTAAAATTGAGCTTTGTCATTGCCCAAAAGGCTCGACGCTCAAGCTCTACAGGTAGGTGACAGGATTTTTCAAATACAAGACGAAATGGAGACATGCCTATGTGGGTTTTAAAAGCAGTACGGTAGGCCCATAATGCATTACTGACTCTACGAGACTAATCAACCTTTTCAGGGTCAATTATTTTTTGCAAAATATTTTTAATCTCTCTATTGGAAACCTCAGCCTGGCCATTGGTTGGTGGATGATATGCAAGGGCCACTTTGTGAGTTACTCCATACTTTTGGACAAGTTTTTGAAAAGTTTTATTGCAGAAATGGCTCCCCCCATCACTAATGATCGTACGGGGAGCGCCAAATCGGGCAAATATGTACCCTTTGAGAAAATTTACTACAGTTTCTTGGTCATTGTGCCTTGTGCGAATGGCCTCGATCCATTTAGAAACATAGTCTCTGCGACCATAATGTACAAAAAACCATAACAACCAGGAAAAATACCCATGAAATCAATGCACCAAACATCAAAAACTTCTACAGGAAGAATCGGCTGTAAGGGCATCATGTGTGGCCTAGTGATTTTCCCTAGTTGTTGACAACGAGCGCAGACTGTACAATGCATGTGAGCATCCTTAAAGAGAGTTGGCCAATAAAAACCACACTGCAATACTTTAACAACTGTCTTCTTGGCACTAAATTGTCCACCACAAGCATGCTCATGACAGAACTTAAGGACCTCTTGTTGCTCCCAGTTGGGAATGCAACGACGAATGATCTGGTCAGGACAGTACTTAAAAAGGTAAGGGTCATCTCAGAAATAATGTTTGGCATTAGCAAGAAATTTTGAACTATCGCGCTTGTTCTAATGACTTGGGAACTTGTTGCTAGCCAAGTAATTAACAATATTTGCGAACCATGGAGCATTCGATATTGCAAAAAGAAGCTCATCAGGAGTCTCAGAAATGACACTAGAATCCTCAGGACGGTCGAGTCTAGACAAGTGGTCGGCTACTACATTTTCGGTCCCTTTTTATCTTTAATTTCAAGGTCAAATTCTTGAAGCAACAAAATCCAACGAATAAGGCACTGTTTAGTTTCCTTCTTGGAGAGGAGGAATCTAAGTGCAGCATGATCCGTGAAGATGATAGTACCGGTACCTAAAAGGTAGGAACGAAAGTTATCAAGAGCATATACTATGGCAAACAATTCTTTCTCAGTCGTAGTATAATTACGTTGAGCATCATTGAGAGTCTTGCTAGCATAATATATGACATGGGGCTTACCATCTAGACGTTGACCTAAAACAGCCCCAACAACAAAGTCTGATGCATCGCACATCAGCTCAAAGGGTTTACTCCAATCAGGCGGCCTAATGATGGGTGCAGTCGTGAAGGCGGTCTTAAGATTTTCAAATGCAGTCTTGCATTCTTTTGTGAAATCAAAAGGTTCATCCTTAAGCAATAAATTGGTTAAGGGGCGAGCTATCTTAGAAAAAATTTGGATAAAGCGTCGATAGAATCCTGCATGGCCCAGAAAGGCTCGAATATCTCTAATAGACATAGGAATAGGCAAGGATGAAACAAGATCTACTTTAGCTTTATCAACCTGGATACCCTTAGGAGAGACTACATGACCAAGAACTATTCCCTTTCTAACCATGAAATGACACTTTTCCCAGTTAAGCACCAAATTCTTCTCAATGCAACGCTTAAAAACCAAGGAAAGGTGATTAAGGGTGTGTTTGATAAATTTTTGCCGGTTTGCCATTTTTTTGGCAAAAATCCTTTTGCCATTTTGCCAAAATTATTTTGCCTGACTTTGCCTTTTTGCCAAGTTTGATAATCGGTTCGGCAAAAAGTGGCAAAACACTTTTGCCGAATTTTTTTTGTTTGATAATGGCTTTGGCAAATGATTGCAGAACAAGCATAAATTAAGTCCAGTGTGATCAATTGTGACTATTATGATATAATCTTGTCATTTTTTTTCTTCTTTCTGATCAAGTAATATTACATCATTGATCAAGGTAACAAATTGCTCGAGGCGAGCTAAGTTACAACAAAGATGCCCCCATCAGTACAGGAAACCAGACCAGGCCCCATCCCTTACAAATACACATTCAGGGGCGCAGTCTCGTTACATTGCATATAATTAAAACTTAAGAGTTTAAAATAAAGCAACGCAATCAGCAGCAGTCGTTGTCCGTCTAAAACCAACATCTGCAGCCAGTCAGCCACTTGTCATCACCTGCAACCCCTTGGACTCTCACCATTGATCGATGATCAGACCATGCCATCCCTTCAAAATTATGAAATTGATTTATTTGTGTAATAGGTTAATAGTTAAATGTGGCTCTAGAGTATCTGGAATGTGGAATACATACATTACTTTGAAGATAAAAATCCAATTTATTTTCGTCATATATAAGGTTGGAATAGTGTAATCTTGTATTATTGTAAAATCTTCTGCCTAAAAGATTGAACCTTATCGTTAAATTTAAAGATATACTACAAACTAATAAGAAAAATGAAACAAAGCGAAACTCACCATTGGATCTAGAAGAGAAAGTGCACAGAAAAGAAGAATAACAAGAAAAAAAAAAAAAAAATATTACCAGTGTTCACTGCTTGTTGGATGGTGAGAAGAAGAGAGTAGAAACTTACCAGTTAATTTTCACTGCAATTAGCCCATTAGAGATGGTGAGAAGAAGAGCGTAGGGTTTTGTATGTTTCTTTTTCTTTTTGTTATTTTTTATATATGGAAACAAAATCTGGCAAATATTGATGGCAAAAACAATTTGCCAAAAGTTCCACCTTCAGAGGTGGAGCTATTTTTTGGGGATTTGCCAGAAAAATTACGGCAAAATAGATCACGTGACAAGATTTTGGCAAATTTTATATTTTTTGCCTTTTTGCCAAAAGTGTTTTCAAACAATGGCAATTACCGGCAAATCATGGCAAATCCCCCATTTTCCATGGCAAATTTATTATCAAACGCACCCTAAGACACTATTCAAAAGATGAACCATATATGGAGAAGTCATTCATAAACACCTCCATAAATCGTTCTACCATATCACTAAAGATGTGTAACATACACCTCTGGAAGGTTGCAGGTGCATTACACAAATCAAAAAGCATACGGGCATAAACGAAAGTGCCAAAAGGACAGGTAAAGGTTGTCTTCTCTTGATCTTCAGGGGCGATAGAAATTTGATTGTAACCGGAGTAACCATCTAAGAAACAATAAAAGGAATGACCAGCCAGGCGATCCAACATCTGGTCTATGAAGAGAAGCGAAAAGTGGTCCTTCCGGGTGACTGTATTAAGCTTTCTATAGTCGATACAAACACCCCACTTGGTTGGAACTCTAGTGGCGACTTGTTCGTTCTTATCATTGGTAACTACAGTCATGTCGACCTTCTTAGGAACCACATGAATAAGACTAACCCAGGGATTATTAGAAATGGGATAAATTACACCTGCATCCAGAAGTTTCAGAATTTCAACACGAACAACTTCTTTCATCGCAGGGTTAAGACGTCTCTGAGGTTCACGAGAAGTTTTAGCATCGTCCTCAAGATGAATACGATGAGAACAAACAGAAGGGTTAATGCCTTTAATGTCGTGGATAGACTAGACAATAGTAGAACGATGCTCTTGGATAACTTCTAAAAGTTGACTCCCCTGTTCGGTAGTAAGAGATGAAGAAATAATAACAGGATGACTACTGTCTGAATCAAGATGAGCATATTTTAGCTCAGGAGGTAGGGGATTCAGAGTAACAGGAGGTGGAGTAATGGTCTCAACTTGGGTCTCAAAATCAATGCTACAAACCGAATCAATGGCTGTGAGGAAAGGTATATTAATATTTATATGTTTAAACACATCAAGTACTTCCTCTGCTTGGACTTCCTTCAGAGACCTTGTGAGTCTCTAGGGGTAAGGTACAAGCGGGTTGTAAGTTTGTGGAGGATCCACAATCTCACGGGCAGGCTTCTTCGGCTTAGAGGTGGTCGCCTCATTAGCCGGAGCTTTATGTGGGGTAACAGGTGTAGAGGTAACCGAGGTCACAATAGTAGGACTTGGCATATAATTAACTTGATTATCCACCTGTTTTCCTGACCTAAGGGTGGAAACCGATTTTACTTCTGCAAGCGGTACAGACGGAGATGGAGTTTCCGTCACTAAGGCAACTTCCCTGCCTTTGGGGTTCGGGATGGACTATCTCTGGATGGCTTGGGCATTTGACTTAATGGACGCTTGCGTCTGTTGAATGAAACGGGCAAGCACATCCTCAAGGGAGGTTTTAGGAAGGGCAGATTGATTGGGTGGCACTTGGTCCCTAGAACTACTCATGTGATGAGCATTGTTCGAGTAAGGGGGGACCGTTACCCTGTTCCGATTTTCATTATTACCAACATACGTGGCATTGCTACGTTGCCCATAAGAGTTATTGAAACCAGGTGGAGCCGCATAATTATTATTGGAATAAGATATATTGGAGCGGTCCATGTATGGGTACGTGGTATTGCCCTTAGTAAAGTTGGTCCTCCCGGCGTAGTTAAACGCAGAGGCTTCCTCAGTTCCTGGTGAATTATATAGGAGAGGGCAAAATTCAGTAGTATGGGTCTGGTCATGACAAGCATCACATTGGAGAGTGGAGGCACTCATAACAGGTGATGGGGGCTTTAAGGACACTCCAAGTGCTTCTACCTATTTGGCTAAACCATTAAGTAAAGTTTTAAGCTCGGGGTCAGATTTAACCTCATATTTGCCTCTAGGTTTATCAAATGAGTCTGGGGTAGTGTTTCTTAGGGTATGTCCAGGTAAGTCCCATTGTTGGCTATTATTAGCTATTTTTTCAAGGAATGTTATAACCTTGGCGGTGGAATAATCAAGAAAGTCTCCACCGCTCATGCCTTCAACCGTGTTTCTAGTTACAGTATTAAGACCTCTATATATGATCTTAACTTTTTCAGTGTGATCGACTTTGTTGTGTGGACACCGAGAAATAGGTCTTGATACCTCTCCCATGCATCAAATAATACTTCGCCCTCTTTCTGCCAAAAATTCCTGATGGCATCAACAATGTCATTAGTTCTGGTAATAGGAAAGAATTTGGTCAAGAACTTTTTGCTCAGTTGAGCCCAGGTGTTAATAGAATTGGAAGGAAAGCCATGTAACCAGTGAGATGCTCGATCCTCAAGAGAAAAAGGGAACAATCTCAAGCTATCTTCCTCTCCAGACAAATGTTTCTCCTTGAAAGTATTAAGAACGGTCAGAAACTTATTGAGGTGCTGATATGGATCTTCCCGTGGAAGTCTATGGAACTTAGGCAACATGCCCACAATCTGAGGGCGAATGCCATAGCTATCTGCAGTTGTCTCGGGCAAGACTATGCAGGTAAGTGGCCCAGTGGCCAAAGGTGAAAAGTAATCCCGAAGGGTAGCTTCTTCAGCCATAGGTGCAGGGATTACTTCAGAAAGTGAGGTTGAGTCGTTGAACTCTTCCTCAGAAGGTATGGAGGTTGAGTCGTTGAACTCTTCCTCAGAAGGTATAGAGGTTGAGTCGTTAAACTCTTCCTCAAGAGAAGGAGTGAGGTCCGTGATTGTGGTCTTTGTTTAGATTGGAATAGGTTTGGACAAGATTTTACCTGATCTAAGATGCATGCAACATGCGCATTACATATGCCACAGAAGTCCTAACCATTCAAAAACATCTAACAAGGGGCTCAAAAACTGACTCAATTTTGTGTTCACCTAAGTCAATGAGTTCTTTCCAAGCTTCCTTTGTGAATTCTCCCTATATTTTGAGAGTCAAGGAGCGAATAACAAGTGTGGGAGATTTTCCGTGCGTAAGTAACGTTCCTTAATTAAAAACCACAATGATTCTACAGACGTAATCTGTAGGGGTTCCAAACACAATTCCTAGCTTGTGCTCGAATCAAAGAATTGTTCATGCGGTACTAGTTGAAATATCTGCTCAAGGTCTCAAATGAACATCGTGATAGCATGGCTTTAGTTGATTCAATTTTAAAGCTTAGGATATTGCAATCAATTGATATTAAGTTTCACTTTTAGGCCAGGTCCGCCTTGCAGTCCCGGTTTATCAAGTAAAAAGAGAATATAAAATCAAACAACAATCAAGGTCATGCTAATCATTACAGAAACTCCTCTTGCAAGGGATTCGAGGAGGGTTAGGAGAATGTTTACCTCTCACTTTGTGCTAAAAAAATAAAAATTGCCAAACAAGCGCACGAAAGTAGGGAGAAGGCGAGTTGAAGTCGGCTAAGGGAAAACCACTCCTTGGGTTTCAATCGTCCTTAGGAGTCGTTCCTTAGTAGACTCAAGGCTAGCTCCACAACCTTGCTCTACTATCTGGCACAAACACACAAATAATAAATCCTAGCAACACCTACTTTAAAAATATTAGAACCGCGACCCTTTCGTGGATCGAAAAATTAAACATCTTACAAGTTGTTAAAAATGCTGGAAAAATTAAACTACTTAGTTCACCTCACAATCACTTAACAGGAAAAAAAAATAACTGAAAAAGTGCTCTGGAATGTTCTGGAAAAATCACGCAACACGTGTCAAAATTCCTGCCGAAAACTAGAACTCGAGATTGCTACAGGCCAATATGAACTCGACTCGAGATCGGTACCAGATTGAACCAGTAACTTTCAGGAAACCTAAATATGTGATCTTCTTCAAATTTTGATTTTGGCTTCGTTTCTTGAGCTTTTTTCAATCCGTCTTCACTGCAAGATCAATAAGAGGACTACTTCAAGACACTTAAAAACAATAAATAAAAGAAATTAAAATATAAGGGTGCGGGGGATAGAAGTGGGATGATATCCCGAAACTACTATTCTCGCTTGTGTTTGAATGAACTTCGTTCCTTAGAGTGGCAACGACGCCATTTTGATATAAAGGAAAAGTGTATCCTCTATTCAAAAGATTGTATTTTTATTTGAAGTTTCTTCTTGTGCCTATATTTATTGATTATCAAAGTAGACAAGTAACAAGCAAGGGTAGTACCCACCTCAAAGGTGAAGATCTTAGCTCAAACACAATAGAAAACAATAATTAAAGAACACCAAGGGAATCAACAATTAAGATTGAGATTGATTCTACTTCCTACAGACAATAATAATAAACTGTAAATAACCTAACTTAAGAATATGGTAGAGATGAAAAGAAGATCTTATGATGACATAGGGGGAAGAATTAGTATCAACAAACTAAATCGTGCAAACATAACATGTTATTCTTTCATGTTCAATGTATAACAATTAATTAGTCACCTCTCAGCTATTCCAATTAATCATCAATACCTATAATAATCAAGTAGTCACCTCTCACCTATTCCACTCAATTAAAACAGGATTCTCTTATGCATGCTATTGAATATATATCATTAATCAAACTGTCACCTCTCAGTTATTCAATTCAATTAAATCAACATATTAATTTATAATCAAACCGTCACCTTTAAGCTATTCAATTTAATTACAAAAGGGTTCCAATAAAAGATATAAACTACAGATACGTAATAATCACCTCTCAGCTATTTTACCACACATATTCAATCAATATAAATAAAACCATTAAAGCTACGTCTCCCTAAACTCTAACAATAGTATTTTAACAACATCGATAACAATAACATACAAATAATCATACTTACCTCATATCGCAAATTAAAAATAAATAAGCATTAAGAACATTGAATCACAATGAACATTAAGAACAAACATGGGGCTTTTTCATCATCTAAAGTGCTTTAACCATCCCTCTAAGGAGATTTAGCTACCCATCATTGATGATGACACCATGGAATAAATAATTAAATAACAAAACATCATAAAGTAAGTGATTTGATTTGATTGATAATAAGAATTGAGAATTGAGTTCAATACAAACTTTTTCTTCTTCAAGATGAACTACCTAAACCCTAGCTACTACTTCTCTTATATAGAAATTACAAAGCATAATACTTGCATGCAAAGACTTTCAAATTAGGTCAAATTCGTGGCTGCTGCTGTTGGTCTTCTAGAGGCATTATGTCTTGATGAAAACCTAATAATTTTACTCTTAAGTTATAGCTTGGACCAAGACTTTCAGTTTGATAGCTCATGGGCCCAAATTAGACTTCTGGATCTCCTTGTAGAGCCTTTTTAAGATTGGACTTTAAATAAGACCTTAAATAGAAATTCTGACTTGTGGGCTTCAATAGGACCCGGTTTGGACTGAGATTCGGACCGCCCCACTTTGACAAAAAGTCAAGTCAACAAGACCAACCGTGGGGTGCCCTCAGCAGATCTATGGTTGCAAATATCAATTCTCCTTTCCTTGTGCAAATAACACCTTTTTGGTTGCTTTTCTTGACTTTTGGCGGGCTTTAACACAATATTCGCATTTCGGCTCATGAAACCTACACAAATGACAAGAAAGCACTAATCAATAGATATAACACAATAATATAAGGTAAGTGCTATGCAAACAAGGTGTTATTCGGGGGATAAATATACACTTTTGAGGACTTATCAGTGGTAGTAGTTAGACGCCTTTTGTTTGAAGCGACTTCTCTTGATCTGTAGTTAGTCTGATCCATCTCTCTACTGATCTGAACCAGACAAAGATGGGGTTCATCTGGTCGGAGATGACCTAAAAACCTTAAGCTTCGAGTTGTTGCTTTGGTGGTGCCATCGCGCTGCCGGATCGGGGCTAGATCTATGGTATGGATGAAGACAAGCGTATCGCAAGGGGCAAGGAATGGGCTACTGGAAACAAGTGGCTGTGGTGGAGAAGAAATTGTTTGAATTCGTGAGACGATCGAATGTAGCAGCTAGTGGCAAGATTTGTATTTTAGAAAGGGGACCAAAAGGATTTTATCAGATAAACATCTCTGAAGGTGGTGGACGGTGGCTAGGGAAGATGTTGTGTGAATTAAGTGTTGTCACAATGGGATGGAAACGCTATAGCGATAACTTCGTGTCGATAGTGGCAATCTGCAAAGAAAATAAGCAAGGGAGGTATCTTGAGACCACTTTCACTAAAAAACATGGTGGTGAGAGGGCAAGAATTCTGTGTTTGCCAGCAGGGAGAGCAAAGAAGGGGTGGGCAGATTTGGGGTTGTGCTTATTGGATTTATTCAACCCTGTTGTAAGGGAAGGGAAGGAGGTAGCTTTCAATGAAGGTTTGAAACAACCAGAAAGAAAATATCAACAGAAAACCACCGAAGTTAGAGGGGTGGAGAAGGAGAAAGGGGAGTTCAAGAGGAAGGCCCAAATTACTGTTGGGATTGCTGGGATTTTCAACAGAAATACTCTAACTCACCATTCATGGTGGGAATCCTCCGTGTTCTGCAAATCAAACTCGAAATTGATTGATTGGGGATGGCTCAAATTGAAGGTGGAGGAGCATGTGGGAGAAACTAACTTTCACATAATGGAGGATGGGGAAGCTGTCATTGAGACCATCTCACCGAAATTAGCCTTGAAACTAGAAAGACTACGGGCATTGGAGGAAAGTGGAGTGGAGGTAAAGTTGAAGAAGTGGTCACCGGAATGTGGAACCCTTGAGCCAGGGGAAATATTGGAGAAACCCAGATGGATAATACTACATGGAATACCAATCCACTTGAGATTCGAAGAGGTGATAGATAAGATAATGAAATCTTTTTGCAAGAATTTCGTTATCGATCCAAAGTCAATTAGCTACTAGAGAGGAGATGTGATTAGAGTTAAAACTCTTGATCTCAAACTGGAGGAGATCCCAAGGGTTGTATTTGTAGAAGAAAGAGGGTACAAATTCCCAGTTGAAATCGGAGTTATGAAGGAGGAGCAGCAAACATTAGATGGTGGGGGCGATGATCAGCCCACCGGGGTGAGAGGTGGAGGAGATCGGTCAAACCAGGGTAATTCGGTGAATCAGTCATATCAGAGTGAGTTGGATCAACCTAGTGGTATGGCCGAAATCGATCCAATGAGTCAGAAGACTTTATTTCAATCAGAAGGTGGGGATATGTCTGGGTCACAGGCCAAGCATAAAAGCCCAAGCTCAGAGTGGATTCAGGTGTTGAGTAACTTGAGGCCCACAAAGCCCACGACAGCTAAGTCTTGGGCTGAAGTAACAAAATCCTACCGTTATAAGGCCTTGGATGAAGTGGTGCTGGAGAGTCCGATCTTTGAGGCAGACCAGACACCGATCCATGAGGATAGACCCGAGCCGAGTCACAGATACAAGACCATGCCCATTGGTTTGGGTCCAGTTCAGAGTATTAGCAACAGTGGGTATCCAAGTCTCAAGCTAACGAAACCACTGTGGCCCACCCAAAAATCTGTTAGAAGGAACAGATTGACTCGTATCAAATTGTTAGCAAGACTAGCACTGGAGAGGGAAAATCAGAATACAAACTCTGATGCGATTCAAGGTGACTCTGAAGATTCAATTACCACCCCAGGTCCAGCAAAAGTGGTCAAGGGAGAAAAGGGGAAGGCTAAACAGTATGTGGGTGGTGTGCAGAAAAATCATTACAATCAAGTAAGGATAGAGAAAGAGTTCAGGAAGGGGGAGGAGAGTTCAGGGGGTTGTCCACCTGGATTTGAATGGAACACCGGTGATGTTCCAATAGTTAATTTTGGACAACTTATCGATCAGGAATGCTGTCATCTAAGGACTGAGGGGGAAGTGAAAGGATGGGTGTCTAGAATCATTGATCCGATTTCGAAAGACATGGGACTCTCTTCTACTAATGGAAAGGAAGCGATCCGTAATTTTTTTCTAGAGCTAGGACTCGCCAAACTAAGACAATAGAGTACAGGTCCTAGATGAAGATGACCAAGAGTGCCTCAATTATTCAAATTGCAATGAGGGCTTTTGGGGAGCTAAAGTTAGTTAATGGCGAAGGTCGTAACATGGAATGCAAGGGGTCTTTGCAACGAAGATGCCCAAGGAAGATTTAAGTTACTTTTATGTCATTCAAAAGCGAATGTTATGCTAATCCAAGAGACAAAAATAAGGGACAAAGAAGTGATTGAGAAAGCGTCAATGTGGCCGGATGAGTGGGAATGGATCTTTGTACCATCAAATGTATACTCAGGGGGGATGCTAATTATTTGGGATCCAAGCATTGTTAAGGTGAAAGATTCTCAATTTGGGAAGTATTCAACATCTATTTTGTGTTCTTATGAGAATGAGGGGTTTGATTGCCTAATTACCGGGGTGTATGGCCCGTGTGACAAAGGCTTTCTAGGGGAGTTTTGGGAGGAATTGCATAAGGTCCGTGCTTGGTGTACTCTCATCCCTTGGTGCATAGGTTGAGATTTCAATCTTATTCGGTTTACACATGAGAAACGAGGGAGAAATCACATAAAAAGAGCAATGAAGTAATTTACCGATTTTGAAGAGAGGTATGGATTAGTGGAACATCACCTTGAAGGAGCTATGTTCACTTGTCAAACAACCAAGCCAACCCGGTTATGACCAAGTTGGATAGATTCATTACAACGATGGATTGGGAAAATGGGGTAGGGGGCTCTAGTCATTGAGCTTTGCCCAAATGCACTTTGGATCACCGTGTTATACTACTTGATACTTCTTTGGGTATAAGGAAGCATAGTCCCTTTCGGTTTGAAATTATGTGGCTTGAAGACAAAACTCTTAGGGAACTAATAAGAACTTGGTGAGAGGAGTTTCATTGTGATGGGAGCCCTAGCTTAGTATGGTGGAAGAAGTTAAAGCACTTGAAGTCCAAACTTAAGGTATGGAATCGAGAGGTCTTCGGAAGGATTGACCGAAAGATAGAAAGTAGAAATGAAAGGATAGATGAAATCGACTCTAAGGAAGAAATGGAACCTCTAACCGATGATGAAATGGTGGAAAGGGCAATACTAAGAGATGATCTCCACTACTTACTTCGTATGAATGTAATAAGTTGGAGGCAAAAGTCAAGGTCGAAGCACTATCAAGAGGGGCAAACGAATACCTAATACTTTCATGCTATGGCGAAGCTACGAAGGAGAATTAATAGTCTTGCTTGTCTTGACATAGAAGGAAGCATTACTAGGGATGGAGAGAAAATCAAGGAACATGTTGTTAGCTTTTACTCGAATCTCTTTCGAGAGGAAGCTAAACAAAGACCAAAGCTTGATGGAATGGTCTTTGATAAGATTGAGGAAACCGAAAAGATGAAGATGGAAAAAGATTTTGAGATGGGGAAATTCTCCAAGCTCTCAAAGACACGGATGGGGAGAAAGCTCCGGGGCCCGACGGATTTCCCATGGTCTTCTACAAGACTTTTTGGGACATCTTTAAGGAAGACATCATGGCCATTGTGAAAGAATTCCAAGAAACCGGTCGGTTTCCTTGATTGGCGTCTCAATACAACGTTCATAACCTTGATTCCAAATAAGGAAGGAATTCTTTCTCTTAATGATTATAGACCCATTAGCCTCATTGGTGGGATTTACAAAATCATTTCGAAGTGATAGCCACAAGACTCAAAAAGATTCTTCATAGAGTGGTATCGTGTTCTCAAGGAGTGTTCATGGAGGACAAACAAATACTCGATAATGTGCTCATTACAAATGAGTGCATTGACACAAGGGAAAGACAAGGCATACCCGGCATAGTGTGTAAGGTAGACATCACCAAGGCCCATGATCATGTAAATTGGAGTTTTGTTGATTATTTTCTTGGGCGGATGGGTTTTGGGGGAAAATGGAGGAAATGGGTACATACTTGCATCTCAACGGCTAGATTCTCCATTATGGTAGAAGGTGAAGCAACCGGGAACTTCAAAATCACAACAAGGGCTTAGACAAGGTGACCCACTCTCACCCTCTCTTTTCATTTTGGTGATGGAAGTTTTAGCTAAGTTCACGACAAAATGCATTGAAGACAATCGCTTGGAGGAAATGGGTACATACTTGCATCTCAATGGCTAGATTCTCCATTATGGTAGAAGGTGAAGCAACCGGGAACTTCAAAATCACAACAAGGGCTTAGACAAGGTGACCCACTCTCACCCTCTCTTTTCATTTTGGTGATGGAAGTTTTAGCTAAGTTCATGACAAAATGCATTGAAGACAATCGCTTGAAGGTGTTTCATGTGGGAAATGGGGATGTGAAGGTGGGAGTTTTGGAATTTGCCGATGATACAATATTCCTAGCTGAAGCATCCATGCAAGCTATTACCACCATGCAAGCATCCATGGAATCTTATTCATCTTTGAACTTATCTTCGGACTTAAGATTAATGAGGCAAAGTCATCCATTTTTTAAGTAGGAAAAGTCCCGAACATTGATGAATTGGCAAACTACTTTGGTTGTGGGGTTGGTAAGTTTCCGTGCAAATGCCTTGAACTCCCTCTTGGTGCAGAGTGTGGAAGTATGGAATTCGGTGGTGGAATCTTTTCAAAAATGCTTAAGTGGATGGAAGAGGAAAACTTTATCCAAGGGTGAGAGACTAATCTTTGCTAAAAGCACACTTGCAAGTCTCGTCATCTATCATCTTTCCCTTTTAACTATTCCATCAAGCGTGGCATCTTCGCTTGAGAAAATATTTAGGGACTTCATTTGGGGGTCAAGCGGAGAAAAAAGAAAGATTCATCTCATCGCATGGGAGAAAGTGTGCCAAATCATGCAAAAAGGTGGTCTTGGGATCCGGAATATAAAGATAATGAACCAAGCTCTTTTTTCCAAATGGCTTTGGAGGCATGGAAATGCCTTAAAGAAGGTGATTGATGCTAAGTATGGAGGTTGGGATAATGCTGACCGGTCTAAGCTAGTTATTCAATCCTATGGGTATTAGAGCTGTAAATCTTGGCCCTAGGCCCTAAACCCGGCCCGACCCAGCCCTCGAAAAAAATACCTTTGGCCCTTACAACTCGGCCCTCATAGATTTAAGGGTCGGGCTAGCCCGACCCTTTAATAATTAAGGGGCGGGCCAGGGTTTTGATATTAAAACATTAGCCCAGCCCTAAACCCGACCCTAATTAGGCCCTGTATATAGGGGTGACAAATGGGTCGTGTCCGGTCACATGCGTGTCGGGTTGGTGTCGTGTTGCGGGTCAAAACAGGTCGACCCATATATGACCCGGTTATAACACGTGTTAACCCAAACACGCGACCCTGTATGGCTGTATCTTTAGCGGGTTAAACGTAGACAAGCTAATTTTTTTTTTTCCCTTTCTGGACTCTGGTTCAACTGAGTAGTAAACTTTTTTTTTTTTGGGCTTTAGAGAGACTGTGAACCATGTTCACAAAGGATTACTGGTATTATTTGATTTAGAGTGAGAGAGGGAGAAGAAGAAAAAGGAGAAAATGGATTAGATTAATTAGAAGAAATTCAACAAGAGAGAATGAGCAATAGAGTTGAATAAGTAAAGTTTTTTTCTTTATTAATAATAATTTTATCAAAAAAGCTAAAAGGGTTGGGTTGAATGGTGATGGAAATTGTGCACAACAAGGTCTTTTGGGAGATGCAGCAACAACAGAAACAGGTTTCACAGTGGTGGCAGAAACAGAACATATTCTACTTTTACCAACAAAGGGAGATGAAGACTAGTGAAGAAGCTTTGCTTTTGTAAGAAATTAAAAGCTAGAGGAGGAAAAGAAGAAGGTCTAAGACTGGATCTGATTAATGGTGATGGGCTACGAAGATGGTGGTGGCGATTGAGAATAAAAGAGAAAAATGAGGAGGAGGATGAGAGAAGATGGTGGCGCTGATTGAGAATTGTCGGGTTGTAAATGTGTTTATTTGGGTTTACGGGTTATACACGAACACGACCCATTTAGTTAAAGGGTTTATCGGGTCAAACACGTAAATGACACGAAGCAAGTAACATATCAACCCAAACACGCAAAAATCGGGTCGTGTTTGTGTCGGTTCAATGGGTTCTGTGTCAAAACTGCCACCCCTACCTGTATAAGCCCTTATCTGACCCTAAAACTTAATAAATATATTTTTATTTATTTATATATATTTACTCCTATTGTCCTTATGTTTTTTTCACATTAAACAAAGACTAAAGGGTGTAGTTGTAATTACAATGATGTCTTTACATATAAAATCTTTAAAGTAAACCCTAGTTCTTTTTCTATCTTCTAATCTTCACAAACCTAGCCGTCATCTTCCATGGGATGAATTATGAATGCTCTATGTTTCTCCATCAAAGTATGAACCAATAATCAAACAACTCCACCTCTTAAGACCTATCAAATACTTATCACAAACTCATAATAGACATCTAATCCTTTGGAATTTTGTCAATATCAACACAAGTACACAACAACAGCAGGTTTGTTTCGATTTACATTTACTCATTATCTATTCTTCCCACTATTTTCTTTGTTATTTGTATCACTTATTTTCTCCATGCCATTATTCTTTAATTTTATAAATTGCACAATTTTAATGAGATATTCATATTAATACAAAGAAAATTTATAATAATTTGTTATTTACATAGAACCTTGTGAAACATGTCTTCAATAGTTCATGGTGATGGAATTTTTTTGACTTTGATATTTATTTAAGAAAGGTCTTTGAATTATATTTGACTATTTTGATTGCATGTTATTCAGATGGGATGCTATGGACTTATCTAAACTTATGTTTATCCATTTATATGAGACTTTCATTTTATACTATTTACTAATAGATTTATTTGCTTCCTTCGCATATTTTGGTCGAAATGTTTGTAATACTATTGTTGTTCTTGTTGTCACTGACCAGGTTCAGTGTTGTCTAGATACTATTGTTGTTGTTGTCACTGCTCAGGTTCGGTGTCGTCTAACTTTGAATATTTCTTTGGTATCAATTGTATAATGGATCACATGTCTGATCATGGTAGTAATATAGATGTTGAGGATTTGTCACCATTAGAGTCCTTAACTTCTGAGCATATGAAGTCCCAATCTGACTTGAGGCCTCCATTGAAAAAACGTAAATCATCTCCTGTTTGGACTGCATTTGATAAAGTGGTAGTAAAAAATAAAGATGGGGTCGATGAAAAAAATGATGATGGGACTCCCGTCATGAAAGCTGAGTGTAAAATGTGTAAAGATTTGTTAGCATTTGGGGGGTACAAGTGGAACCAGCCACCTTCGTAGGCACATGGAAAGGTGTATGAACAAAAATTCATCTGGTGGAAGTCAACCTATTGTTGGTAGAACTCCAAATGGTGGAGTGTACTACTTTACATTCAGCCATGTAGTAGCTCGTCGAGAAACTGTTAGGTATTTTGTTCAGGAAGATGTGCCATTTAATAAAATAGGCAAACCATCATTTCGGAGGTGGATAAGAAATTCATTTGGCCCCCAGTTTAATCCTCCTTGTCGTAATACATTGAAAAATGATGTGATTAAGGTTTTTAATGAAGAACAAGTTGGTTTGAAGGAGTTGTTTAAAAGCATTCCTGGAAAAGTGTGTCTTACATCTGATTTGTAGACTTCGAATCAAAGGCTTGGGTATTTGTGTATAACTGCACATTTTATAACCAAAAATTGGAAGTTGAACAAACGGATTATAAGCTTTCCAATGCTTCCATCTCCTCGTACCAGTAAAACAATTAGTGATGCAATGTATGCTATTTTGGGCTGGGATTTGTGTGATAAGATAGGCACATTAACTTTGGATAATGCATCTAGTAATTACACAGTTGTTTCTGTTTTAAAAGATTCACTTTGTGGTGAAAACAATTAGTGCCCATATTTTGAGTCTTCTTGTGAAAGATGGATTGAAGCATGTTAACAAGTCTATTTTAAATATAAGAGAAGTTGTTAAACATGTACGAACTTCACAAGCAAAACTTCAAATCTTTCATGAGTCGTGTGTGATTGTAAACATGAACAAAAGGACACTGCCGGTTGATATACCAACCAGATGGGATGCCACCGACCTCATGTTGAATGCTGCCATTCCTTATCAAAAAGTATTTGATCATTTTTTTGCCAATTCTGATTTTGAATATATTCCTAGTCGTGTTGATTGGAATGCTGCTGTTGTTAAAGATTTTTTCAAAATATTTTATGATTCAACCAAATTGTTCTCGGGAATGCAATATGTCACATCTAGTGCCTTTTGTTACCAGTTAAGCAGAATCATATTAATTTTGGAAAAATATGCCAAAGAGCCGAGTTTTAGCACCATGTACATAGACATGAAAACTAAGTACGATAAGTATTGGAAGGAAGTCCCTTTAGCTCTTGGATTAGCTTCATGCATGGATCCACGGTATAAATTTACTATTTTGGAGCTATGTGTTGATTTGAACTATAACGATGATCCTATTGAATGTGGTATGAGAAAAGCAACATATAAGAAGAAGTTGGAAGAACTTTTTAATCAATATCAAAGGAGATTGAACACCCAAGTTGCTGGTTTGAATGAAGAAGCAGCTGATTTTGTTGAAGAAGATGAAGTATCTTTATTGTTATCAAGGAAGAGGGAAGCTTCATTGTTGACTTGCAAGTCTGATTTGCAAAGATATTTGGAACAACCAATCATAAAAGCTAGCAAGCATTTCAATGTTTTAGATTGGTGGAAGGGTGAAGAAAGTACTTATCCAATTCTTGCTGCTATGGCAAGAGATTTATTAACAATTATTCTTTCTACAGTACCATCAGAATCAGCCTTTAGTGGAAGTGAGCGGGTAATAAGCAAAACTCAAAGTTGTTTGTCACCAACAATCGTAGAAGCTTTGATGTGTTCAAAGGATTGGTTCCAAGCTGAGGAAGGAGTCCAAGACGAGGATACAGAAGATATTGAAGAGTTAATGGAGGCATTGGAGGTGTAAGTTATGTTGCAGCCTTTTTTTTTGACACTTTTGGGGTGAGTTTTTGAACTTCAGTCCTTTTACATTATTTGTCTTTCTTTATTTTTATTGCACATCTCATGAAACGTTTTGAGGCATGTGTGTGATTTTGATATTACTTATGATGTATAGAGTGTGTGATTTTGTTAATATCTTTTATGCAGTATAAGTTGTATACGGAGATAAGTTAACTCATATATTCCACTAGGATGAACAATTGCCGAGCGAAGAGGGCTAACGTAATGGAACACCTTTTGTTTTCTTTTTATTTTTGAGTATAAGCAAATTGAAAGGTAGAACTTATTTCCTTTTTCAAGACCTGGACTGTTTTGTACAGTCATTTACATTAGAGTAATTCGGGGCTTTCCATGGTCTGTTTGATCTGAAATGTTTACTGAACACCTACAAGTATGTTTAGTTTATCTTGTTAAAATTTCAGATTTATTGGGTGAGTCATCTGAGAGTTATAGATTGTCTATTATTGTTGCGTTTTTAAAAAAAAAGAACTGACATCCACAATGGACTGTTTTGTACAGTCATGTACATTAGAGTAATTCAGGGGCTTTTCATGGTCTGTTTGATCTGAAATTTGTATTCAACACCTATGAGTATGTTTAGTTCATCATGTTAAAGTTTCAGATTCATTGGGTGAGCCGACTAATAGTTATAGATTTTCTATTATTGCTGCGTTTAAAAAAAAAACTGACATCCACAATGGTGTTTATATTTCTTTATCGACCTGATTCTCTTAGAGTATAAATTAGTTAGAAAGCTTTCACGTATGTATATTATAATTATCTTATGTTGATTTAAATTCGATGTAACAGTTGCGCTACAAAAGGGTTTGATTTTACCTGCAAGGCTATAACTTCTTTTGATGAACATATATATTATAAGAACTGCATGTTGGTATATCTAGTAATGATTGTACTTGTTATTCATGAAGTATATGTTTAATTTGATGGAAATGAATTCTTATTTTGCGAGGTTGTGAACCTTTGTGGTGATTGGTTATTATGAAGAAGTTCTTGTTTAGCATGGTCGTCAAGTTCTGCAGCTGCTAGTTTGGAGGGGTTGTAGTGGTTATGGCTGATAGAAGAATGTTTTGGACAAGTTATGTAATTGTATATTTTTGCTGGGTTTATATTGTAACAAACTATTGTATATGTTGCTCCGAGTTATTTTCTATGTCTAATGGGATGTGAAGTTAACATATTGTAAAAATATTTGATTAGTAGAATTGAGAAGTAAACATATTGTAAAAATATTTGATTAGTAGAATTGAGAAGTTAACATATTGTAAAAATATTTGATTTGTAGAATTGAGTGCATTGGATCAATCTTATCAATTTTTTTTTTCTTTTATCCCTTCAAAGTTCATTGTTCAAACCTGGCGTTAAGCCCGACCCTATATTCAAAGGGCTTAGGGGCAGGCTAGGGTTTAAGATTCTAAGCACTAGCCCGAACTAACCCGACCCTATGGTGATATTAAGGCTAGGCTAATCCGACCCTAAAATCTTTAGGGCTTTATCATTTAAGGGTCGGGCTGGCCCGGCCTGGCTCGTTTTACAGCTCTAATGGGTATAGCTTATGGAAAGGCATCCAAGCGACCCAAGAATCATTTTTTGATGGTTTGAAACACATTGTAAATCGGGGTGACAAGACCCAATTTTGGCATGATACTTGGCTTGGTGAGACACCTTTTGCAAGAAGGTTTCACAAGATCTATAAATATGCCGCTTTAAAAGTGGTATAGTTAGAGATCATTTTGATGATGGTAATGGGTGGAACCTTCATTTACGAAGATCCTTGTTGAGGGAGAGTGAACAAGTGTATACTCTCATGGGGATGCTAGCCACCACCAATCTTAGGGATGAGGAAGATGAATGGGATTGGAAGAGAGAAAAGTTTAAGGTTTTTTCGGTTAAATCTTGTTATGAGTTTTTGTTTGAACGAAAGGGGCTAAGAAGGGAGGATAATAGTCGATTCCCTTGGAAGCAAATTTGGAAACCGAAGATACCTACGAATGTTAAATTTTTCATGTGGTCGTATCATTGGGATAGTCTTCTCACCGTGGATAAGCTTCAAAGAAGGGGCATAATGCTTTCTAATAGGTGCTCATTATGCAAGGAAGAGGAAAATACTGGGCATCTTTTCTTAACATGCAGGTTTTCGAAACATGTTTGGGAAGAATTGGTGGTTGTCAAAAGGGAGGTTCGACAGACTCTGGCAGACTGGGTTTCAGTTACTGAACTACTGGAGAATTGGCCAGATTTTCATAGTAGAGAGCTGGCACACCCCATATGGGAAGTCCTTCCCTTTGCTGTGATGTGGCACCTATGGAAAACCCGCAACGATGTTATTCTTAATGAAGGGGAAGGAGTGGCTGAAAAAGTTCTACAGGCAATCAAAACAACTGTCTGGAGTTGGATGAATATGAGTCCCAGAGCATTGGACCTGCGCAAAAAACGCAATTCCCAGATCTGTTGTTTGGGTGGAGAGTGGTAATGACAGAGGCATGGTAGCTGATTTCAGTTGAAGGTGTCTGTTGGTAAGAGAGATGGTAAACCAGGGAAATCAAGAGATGTTACAGCTAGGCAGATACATTGATGATAGAGAGCTGGAAGTAATGCTGAAGGCTAAAGTATGAACTGCAGCAAGGAAGCATGGTGCAGCAACAGTTGTCTGGTTAGTGCACTGACTGACTAAAGCAACAGCAGTTGTCTGATTAGTCTACTGTATATTTTGTTTCTCTGTTTTACAGACTTTGTTTGGGTCATATGGGAGAGGGCTATCTGTACAATGAGGACATGTCCTCAGGGATTAACTGGTGGTGCAATTTTGCACTCTAACAAGTCTGTGTAATGTGGTTTTTATTAATGGAAATCTTAACTTTTATCAAAAAAAAAAAAAAAAAAAAAACAATAAGAAGAAGAAGAAGAGCAATCACAACAAGAAAAATCACAAGACGTAAGTGATATTTCTCTCCCAAGTTTGCTTATTTAGTCTTAAAAAATTAGTTTTACTAATTAAAAAATCATAATATATAGATCAACATGGTTGGAGCCAGTATAAGTATTTGTTGATCAATATATTGATCAACTTTAATTTGGTTGATCAAGTCAGCATTTGTTGATCAATATGTTGATCAACTCAATTTAATGTGGATTTGATAGTATTTTTATGAAATATGAAGACTGAGCATTCATATTTTTTTATCAAATATGATGAATTTTGGTAGTTGTTAGTCGCACATATATAGTTGTGTACTTGTGTGGTGTGACCGTGTGTTCTATTTGTTATTAGATGTATTCAAGATGTCTGCCCAAAATTTATTTGTGCGATTATTATGTTGATCAACCATGACATCTAAAACAACTATCAGTGTTGATCAATATTTTTTTTTTTTTTTTTTTTTTTTTGATATCAGTGTCCAGTTGGTAAATAATATTATGTTTGAATGATAAATTGTTGTAACACTTTTCCTATTGTGTAATGAAATTAATATGTTTTTTATGACTTATCTTGGTTTAAATAGTTTTCCAAAGTACATCAAAATGTTGATAAACACTAACATGTCCAAGTACTTTGAATTTATAGTTCATCACCACATTTATCAATTCAATATTGTTGGTCAATATGTAGATCAACTCTGTATTTTATGTTATCTAGTTGATCAATAAACTTATCGACTACAACCTATATTGATCAACATGGTAATCAACTATCACACAACAATAAAATATTGATCAACTGCAATATTTGTACAACCTATGTTGATCAATACATTGATCAACTCCAATATTTGTTGATCAACTATTTATACAACTCAAAATAAAAATAAATCCTGATAAGTGTATTGTCACAACATTGAAATTACAACCATATATAACTAAAAGCAACCATAGAAAAAAAATTGAAATATATCGTCACCCAAGTAATTGGAATTATATCTGTAGAGCAATGTTTTATCACAAACTGAAAACAGAAAAAAAATAAAATAATATAAAATAAAAAATAAGTGAATAAAACTAGAATCTAATCATTTAAAAATAGTCACGTCCTTCGGTTATGATGACCAGTTGTATTATAACTTGAATACGTCTGAGCTTTTGGTACCTTTCTTGAGCCGGTGTTTGGAATACGTATAATCCTTCCAGGAGGTCTCTTCACATCTGGTGGTAATATATGAGGTTCTTCAACAAATTCTTCAAGCTTCTCTTCTGATGGAATTGGTTGAATTGCGTGGAGTACGTGTCACAGAATGAGTTACTGTGAAAATAACTTTTAAGATAATCATAAACTACATTACTTGCAAGGAAATCCATTTATCCTTCTTAACAACGACAAGAACACCTGTTCAACACCATCAATAAAAACACCAGGACCTTCATTAATAGAAGGAACTTCAGGCTCATTATAATCATCATCATCATTATCTATATCCATATTCATTGCACATATAAAAAAATTTAGTTAACTTCAGGCTAACATTATCGAGTTGATGTTGATCAACTCCAATATGTTGATCAACTCAAATAACTCAAGCAACTAACATTATCTAGTTGATCAACATCTCCAATATCTATTTATAGGCATGTTGATCGATCAAATATGTTGATCAACTCTAAAATCTGTTGACAGACATGTTGATCAAATCAAAATGAATCCATCAAATTAATCAAAATCAAATCAGAAATATCATGAACACATTGAACAAAAGTTAAATCGAAGAAAACCTAATTTAATACAACAAAATCAAATAAACTAAAACATCAAATTCAATTGCCAATTTTGATAAACAAATTAAAGAAAAAAAACCAATCCATCAACTAAAACCTAATTGATGAACAAAATTCAAAAAAGAATCATGATATTTACTTCAGTTCTGTGTTTGCAGGGAAACGTCAGCTTCAAGTGTCCCTGCCAGTGGGAATGGACTCCTCTGCGGCTAAAGGCAACATTGAACGTTTCTTCAGCCTGCCAGCAGACTTACGGGACCTAACACTCCCTGATCAGATTGTGACGCACATTCGCTTCCCGGCCAGGTTTGTAGCCCTGTCGACTCCTTCGCAAGTTGTGGAGGTTGGGTCCAACTCTGGTGAGGGTGCTGCCACTGCAGAGAGTACGGTCCCCAGTGCTGGAGAGGAGCCTCCGATTGAAAGTGAGGTTGTTGATCTGAGGGGGGAAATGGACAACTGGCCCGACGAAGCTCTTCCAGTCGGGGGAAGATCTCCCCCTGATGAGCCAATGTCGGACGTCCTGCCGGAAGTCATCCCAGTTGTCGGGGATGTCCAGGTATCTAACGCTATCTCTGTTTGTAATTCAAACCCTCCATTGGGTCGCCGGAGGAGACCACACATTTTTTTATGGTTCATCTGACTCCTCCGGTGAACCAAGCCTGACGTCGAGGGATAGCGGGCTTCTGCTTCCCCATGGGTCTGGTGAATCAGCTACTGAGGGATTCTTTCCTACCCCGATACAGGTACATGCTGAGGTGGACAACCTGGCCGAGCCGGAGATAGTGGGAGGTGTGTCCGAAGAGACGGTGGTCGCCTCTGCTGCTGAGAGAGGCGAGCCAGTTGTGGTCTCGGGGGGGTCCATCGGACGAAGTGGACGCCCCCAGTGCTGGAGACGCTGGTGTTGAGGCTCCAGTGGAGGTAAGACCTTCCCAGCCTCCTACTGTTGAAGTTGTTTCTGTACAGTCCCCTGCTCCAATTGATCCAAAGGGCAAGGCTGTTGTAGATGAGTCTGCTAGGGGCTCGAAGAGAGTTGCTTCTGCCTCCATTGCAGACCAGGGGGAAGCTGTGAGCCTAAGAAGGGAGGATGCCATTCCCCGGGCGCTGAGGGTACCGGTGACGGGGACTACCCGGATTGGTAATGGCTCCCGCGTCCCTGTTGAGGATGCTCTGGCCATTGAGGATGTCCAAACTGAGGTGGAGTTCACCGTGCCAGGTACTGCTGATGATGAAGCCTCGGTTTACGGGTGGGGTGACCAGGTCCCATACACTGACCTGCCCACTGGCCCAACTGTGCAATTGGGCCCTGAACTGGGTGAGTACCAGCCTGAGGCTACCCCGGAGTTTCCACTACCGGCGTTCACCATTCATCCTGCATTTCTGAGTGGGGAGCCGATGTCGATTGGGGACTCCGGCATCATGAACATCCACACTGCCTTCGACTACATCTTTCAGAATTTGCTCCCGGAGGACCAGGTGTACTACAGCCGCCTTTCTCGCGACCGGGCGATGGGGGTAGCTGCTCAGAACCTGATTGCGGTATGGTTCTCTGTCTTGAATTTTGGCTTTGGCTTTGTAGATGCTTATATATCAGCTTCTGACTTGTGTTTTTCTTGTTTGTCAGATGCAAGTTGCCATGGCCCGGGCCTTTGAGTTGAGTGTCAAACCCCGGCCTTCTGCCTTGGAGGATCTGGAGCGCCTTCAGGGTGAGAATCGTCAGCTCGAGAAAGACCTGGCGGCGGCAAACAGCGACCGGTGGGCTCTGGAGGAGGACAAGCAGTTTATGGCGGCAGATTACCACAACCTGGACTTCAACCTGACTGCTGTTCTTCAAAGAGATGAGGATGCCAAGACTTCCCTAGTAGAGCTGGAAGCCACTTGCGGGAAGCTGACCCGAGAGAAGTTGGAACTGGACCAGCGTCTCTCCCTCAAGGAGGTGGCGTATGACCGGGCTGCTGAGGAACTTCGGCTGGTGAAGGCTGCCTACCAGGAGGTCCTTGACCAGCTGGAGAAGGAGAAGACGAAGAAGGGTGGTGATGGCTCCGGTCCTTCTTCCCAACCTTAGCTCGGTTAAATTTTTATACAAAGGCTCATGTCCCGGTTGCCGGGCGACTCCCTCTAGTATACCTTCTTTTCTGAAAAAGAAATAAAAAAATTTTGTTGTGCAAAAACATCTTGTTAGATATCTTTACCTTAATTCCAGCATTTATTACAACTGTCTATTTTTCTTGCCCCCTTATCGTTTTAAGGAGTTTTCCTTGGGACGATAACAGTTCTTTTTTCTCGCTGACTTCATGGCGATCCATGGTTTGATGCTCAAAGGGGATTCGACCCTATATTGCAAGCTTTGACCCGGGGGCAGGCTAGCTTGCCTAACAACCCCGATTTTTAAAAGTGGATAGTCTCGTTCTTCATTGCATACACCCTGGCCAGGTCCTCTGGGCTTCTATGCTAAGCCTTTGGATGAGCCTCTGTCGCTGTTGGACTTTACCGGGCCAGACCTGGCCTACTTGACTGAGGTGGGCTTGGTTGATGTATGGGAGCCCACGGTTCAACTTCTTATACAGTAACCGGGGTTCCACCCCTTGATCGTGGACTATCCGGTGGGTCAAGGTCCACAGAACGTATGCGGATCCCTTGAGACCGAGTTGGGCCCTACCCGATAGCCCAGGCCTGGCTGGCTAGTGCTCAGGTGCTCCCGGTTTATCTTTTTATACAGCCACTGATAACACCTGTCGTGTATTTTACCTAGGGTACACACAATGATCTTCTAACAACCCAATACATCTGATCTTCAATGTCAACCTCCTGCTTTTCAACCAATTTCATCTTCTCCTCTTAATCTGTGGATACTTCACGTGAAAATGGCCTGATTGGAGTTGCCATTCTTTCTTGGATTTGCTTGGAATTATTGGTTTTTCAAAAAATACTTCAACAAGCTTCTGCTGGTGGTGAATGCGAACAAAGCACTAAGGGCCTGTTTGATAACCGGTGAATAAAATGGGAGGATTTACCGATAAATTTGGTCAACCGGGTAAAACTAAGGTTTGGGGAATGGTCAACCAGGTTGAAATTAATTTGCCGAATTCACCTGTGTTTGTTAACCACTTGGGCAAATGTTAGGTAACAGAATTTGCCGAATTAACCGGTGTTTGATAACTTTTTGCATACCTGGTGAATCACAAATAACTATGGGCCATGGACTCTTTGATTGTGATATGGGCATTATCCAACCATATTGGGCTCCGGCCCAAATATGATAAAGGGCTATTCTAACATATGAAGCATAACTATGGTCCATGGACTCTTTGAATTTGATATGGGTCATTACAAATGTATATTATCCACACCTCAACAAATGTATTAATATTTAATTTTTCGATAATAAAAATATTGAACAAGTGTCTCATTTTTAGTATTTGATAATAAAGATAGTTAATATATTATCCACTTCAACAAATGTCTTATTTTTTTATTATTATTATTATTTGATTTTATTTGATAAATTTTTTTTTATGGAAGTAAAGATATAATTTTATGAAAGTGAATATGTGACCAAGATATAACATTAAAAAGAATTGTCCAATATTTTGTTTAAACGAACAATCCATATTACATTAAAAAGAATTGTTCAATAAACAATTGCAAACTTCCATACATGTTGTTTTATTTTTTTCTAAAACAATCATAGCTCTTACAATATTTATCACATTGTCTACATTTTAAAACAATTTTAGCATGATAAAATTGAAAAATATCCCTTGTAAACATGGGCAGCCATAATACACCTCTTAAACATTCACAATATACCTTAACATGGGCAGTCATAATATGTCATAATATACCTTAACACGTATCAAACGTAATAACTGTTATAACAAGCAACATAAATTTCAGTAGTGACGAAATTATCATAATATATCCATATTAATAAACAACCTGTCATAACCTGTTATAATATATCATATTATCCATACTTGAAAAAAAAATCCACCTAGACTATAGAATCCTAAAAATATCAATACACACAAACAGTTTCAAGTTCAAGTAGTGACCAAATTATCAAAGTCATGAAACGACTTCCTACCCTCACATCTTCAGTCCGAATCCGAAATAATGATTGGATCGGATGCAATCCTTGCTACCTGTGTCTCAACGGGCTCATAGTCACTGTCGTCGTAGTTGATAAAGTTGCCATTCACATCCATATAGACGTTCTCATCGGTATTGGCCGATTCCTGAGATGAGAGACCACCACCGGTAGATGAGGAGTCCGAATCTGAAGAGTTTGAATCTGAGGAGGCTGGAGGTGCAGGTGGTGCTGAATTCTTCCGATTGGTGGTGCGACGGACTGCTGATGAGGGACCTGCTACTGCTGCTGCTGCTGCTGAAGACCTGGGTGCTGCTGATGAAGTGCGCTGCTGCCTGCAAGCTTGTTTCCTCCGCACAAGCATGTCAAGGGTAACACCAGAGTGTCTCCCCTTACCGAGATGTTGAATCCTCAGCAACACCCGGTCGCCCACGTCCAAGTGCTCCCCTTGAACTACAGCTCTCCATCCTGCAGTCTTCAAAGCAAAGTGACCATACCCGTCCACATTTATCTCCAAGTCGTTGTACCGCCGCAACCCAACAACCAACACGACCGGTTGGTCTTGTCGAAGGCCACTGGTGAGAACTGCCGGAATCGGCTGCATGTAATTAACAAACATAGTATTTTTCATTGTCGACAACGTGTTGCGTTACATGAACATAAATACCATTATTACAAACAAATACTGTGAAGTCCATCAAAACATGTAGTCTAGAATGAATTTTTTGTTATACATACTGTATGGTCCATTAAAACAAGAATAGTCCATCAAAAGTAGAATACTGTATGGCCATCACAACAAAAGCTTCAATATGTGGGCCATGATAATAATGCAAAAGCACAACATGTGGTCCCATGTCATATATTAAAAACATAATGGTAAAGTACTTACCATCCTCCAAGAACCCTTCCCGTTTTTACCAACATTCCATGGTTTCAAAACATAGTAGTCATTGGTGTTGCTTGGGCCACCTTGTTCCATTGTCTACATTATAAATTAAAAGAATGTTATGTGTTGTGAAATGCTATTATAACAAAGGTGAAATAGATATATAATTATTAATTGAAAAGTGGGACATTACATACATAGAAATAAAGTTGGTGTGTTATGTGGTTGGGGTGGGGGTTGTCATTGTCGTATTTTTAATTAAAAAGGGGGTCATTACATGCATGTGGTTAGATAACAAATTTCATAACATATATTTAATTAAAAAAGGGATCATTACATAAACAAAGTTAGATAACAAAAAAATAAGATATATTTAATTAAAAAGGGTGTCATCATATAAAACGATATAAAAAGTTGATTACATAGATGAAGTTGGGGGTTCGTTCTTCGAACATCATCCCAAGATATATAAAACAGAAAATTGTTGAAGATATAGTAACATTTGGTCCTCATGCTTGCCACCCACAGCTTTGTTTCAATGACATCATTCCATGCAACATCATCAAAAATAACCATGTTTGTCGTGGGATCAAAAACAAATCCACAAAGAATGACCATTGAATATCCATAGAGAATTCTGTACACATTATACAACTTGGAAGATAACCATTGAATATTATATCAACATGCATATCCACACCCACAAAAATACGAAAACATTTAATAACATTCATAAACAAAGCCCATCATATATATTGTCTTGTTCTTATTACAAACCATTATTACACCATGTAATTAACATGGCTACAAATTGCGTTCAAAGATTAATTACGCACTTCATGGAGGGTAAGAAAGCCCACCATGTTAAACATTATGTGGTGGTAGAGATGCGTTTAGGTAAATCTTGAACGGCCTATCTTTCAACTCCTTCCAATAATTAGGCACTTCAAGTTGTGCCCACGCTTCTTCGCTAGCTACAACCTTGCATTCCACCAGGTCAAAATTGAATCCCGGCCTCGCACACAAATCATTTATCTTCCTAACACGTTGCTTCAAATACTTGCAACGCCTCCGCACGTCTTCGTCGTCAACCTCAACATGAAAGTTAGTGGTCAAACCGGTTGCAATTCCTCGGTTAACGTCACGTGGAAAACTACCATCTTCTCTACGCAACCCAACGATGATAGCCTCAAAATATTTACTACAAATGTAGTTATCCATATCAAAAGACCACCTAGGGCACCTTATGCGTTCTGGCCTAGGTGCAAAGTGAATTCCCAGATGGTAGTTTTCCCAGACATTATACTGCCGGGGGGGGGGGGGGTGGTTTGACCCATGCATCTGTGTAAGGGATAATTAAAACACAAACAATTCACAAATATTCATAAACATAAGAAACATTATTCATACATAGTCTTGTTACATAATATAAAATACCATTTATTTTGGGAACAAGGCAAGAAGCTTGTTCATGTAAGGGAGCCATTCACCACGGAATCTACTGCAAGGAGCATTTTCCTCCCATGTCTCATTTGTAGCAATCACCCTTTCACGATGTGCATCCCATTGAAAACCCTTTATATTTAATAATCCACGCATTTGTAAATAGGTATAGAAAAAATACTTCACCCTATCGCGTACATCTTCCACCGCACCGACATAGACGTTGCTTCCAAAACCTGGAAGACCACTTCTACGTGCGTGTGTTCTTGGAAAGGGAAACCAGGTTCGTCTTTATGCTTGACAAGTGTGTCAAGCATAACCACGTCCATTTTATGGTACCACTCTACCTTGAAAGTGCTTGGACCTTCCATTCTTCTAAAACCCAAAAACAACAATTACGAATAAAACAAAACTGTGTAGGGAAAACAGTCTTGAAAAAACTAACACATTCACATAACCACAAATGAACTGTGTCTATGTTATCAGAATTTGCCAGTTATAAAGCTACAACATAACGATAATGAAAATATACAAAATAACAATCTGCGACATAATATAAATAAAATACTGTATCCATAAAACTGTCGCACGATAGTAATAAAATCACACCACATAATCCAAAATAAAATACTGTATCCATAAAACAAGCATTCATAAAAGTAAGACAAACATAATTCAACAATCATGAACACCCAAAAGCTAGACCCCAACTAGTGTAACTTTCTCATGATCCATTCCAACTTGTATTCGTCATCGATTCCCATGAACGTATAGATCATTTCTGGATTCCCTCCTAAGAAATCCATGCAGTCCAGGTAAGCTTGTCTATTTCCTTGGGTAAGTCCTTTGACAACATTTGAAACCTCTAAAATGTTGGGTTTTCCCATAGAGCTTGCTATCTATTGCACCGCCGTAGTCAATCCTTTGAAGGATGGAGGCTCAGGTATATCTGCCATGGTATACTTCAACTTACGATGCTTTGGTATGACAGGAGGGGCACTATCATTCCCCTTGCGAGCAGCAGATGCTACTGAACCACCGTCTCCCTCAAAATCAGCAGTAGGAAGTGGTGGTGTATCGACAACTGGGGTGTTTGTCGCAAACTGGGATTCCATTCCGTCAACGCCACCATCCCCTTCCCCGAGGGTCTCATCCTCATCTTCGTTCACTGCATTGGATTGATCATTCACATCACAAACTCATACATGCCACAATAACCATGTTGTGTAACAAACAATAAACCCACGTACCGGTTGGTTCGTAAGTGGGACTATCAAGATCATGGGCAGTATAGCTTCTCTCGCCCGTGGCACAATCATCACCAACCAAGAATGCCATCTGGTCAAAAAATGGCAAAACCTTACCATTGAAGTTCTTGGCCTCGGGGTGCCCCTATAATGAACAATCCATTAACAATTGATATCGCACTATTGAATAACAACACATCAAACAAGCAAGGACGTCAATTACCGCAATGTATGCAGCCCATGCGACAGGGTCGGCATTCACAATACATTTGTGTACTGGATCCCACCCAAATCCACTAGCATTCAACAATGCCTTTGCCACGCTGTATTCTTTCCTCAAAGCCCTCATTCTGGATCGCACATTCTCCGGGGTCACAGTCATTCCCAACTTTGTATTCACGGCATTTGCGATGGCAGCGTAGGTGTCAGACTTAAATCCATTGTCCGCCCACCTACCACACTTACTAACCTCCTCGCAGAGAGTATCAAGTAAGATATCCATCATTGCTGGTCCCCACCTTTGTTGGGTCCTTTGGGATGGTAGTTCGGGTGGGGGTGGAACGGGAGGGGCACTCCATGTTTGGGATGGGGTCGGTTGGTTCCTTCTCTTTGTTTTTTTCGTTGAGGCGGTCGACATTCCTTGAATATTAATAAAAAATCGTAATACTTGATTACAAACCATGAATTCCAACCATAAATGCATTATTAATAAATTGTGCCATCGGTCCACAACGAATAGAAAAATAAACAAATATCCATTGTCTACGTACACACAACACATAATAAACAATAGCCAACACATGGTAGGGATACTTCAAAGATCATCATCTTCGTCTGTTTCGTACTGAAAATTGACATACGCATTCCACATTTGATGACATAGTTGATCCCTCCAATTGGTCCAATTTGGGGATGGCACCATATTCATGGCCAGGGCTACAACATCGACCGGTTCTTCCTCAGTTTCGGCCATGTCTTCCTCCTCATCGTCAGGTAGTGCGTCGGGGTCAAACTCATCATCAGGGTCAACATCTCTCAAGAAATTATGCAAGGCAACACATGCCAAAATAATCTTGGATTGAACCCTAACGTTGTGGTGAGGGGAGTTCCTGAGATATGCAAAGCGCTTTTTCAAGACACCAATAGCCCTTTCGACAACATTCCTCAGAGATGAATGACGAAAGTTGAAAAGCTCATCCTCATTCTGCGCTACTTGTCTTCCTATCTCTCTGATGTGGTATCGGGTATTACGATATGGAGTAAGGAATCCAGGCACTAATAAAAAGCCGGCATCCGCAAACTGGCAAACTTCATTCTTATAACAGTTGGTCACGACCAGCGAAACCGAAGGGCAGCCCATCAATTCTATCGATCAATCGAAACCGTTAACCGTTTCTTCCATCTAGTGCTTAATGCACTCCTACGGTTATATAGAGAAGTTGTGACCAATGTGACAGCGGAGAATTCTCCGCTCGCAGATTGTGGAATATATCATCATTGGCACCACAACGTTAGGGTTCAATCCAAGATTATTTTGGCATGTGTTGCCTCGCATAATTTCTTGAAAGATGTTGACCCTGATGATGAGTTTGACCCCTACGCACTACCTGATGATGAGTTTGACCCCGACGCACTACCTGACGATGAGGAGGAAGACATGGCCGAAACAGAGGAAGAACCGGTCGATGTTGTAGCCCCGGCCATGAATATGGTGCCATCCCCAAATTGGACCAATTGGAGGGATCAACTATGTCATCAAATGTGGAATGCGTACGTCAATTTTCAGTACGAAACAGACGAAGATGATGATCTTTGAAGTATCCCTATCATGTGTTGGCTATTGTTTGTTATGTGTTGTGTGTACGTAGACAATGGATGTTTGTTTATTTTTCTATTCGTTGTGGACCGATGGCACAATTTATTAATAATGCATTTATGGTTGGAATTCATGGTTTGTAATCAAGTATTACGATTTTTTATTAATATTCAAGGAATGTCGACCGCCTCAACGAAAAAAACAAAGAGAAGGAACCAACCGACCCTATCCCAAACATGGAGTGCCCCTCCCGTTCCACCCCCACCCGGACTACCATCCCAAAGGACCCAACAAAGGTGGGGACCAGCAATGATGGATATCTTACTTGATACTCTCTGCGAGGATGTTAGTAAGTGTGGTAGGTGGGCGGACAATGGATTTAAGTCCGACACCTACACTGCCGTCGCGAATGCCGTGAATACAAAGTTGGGAATGATTGTGACCCCGGAGAATGTGCGATCCAGGATGAGGGCTTTGAGGAAAGAATACAGCGGGGCAAAGTCATTGTTGAATGCTAGTGGATTTGGGTGGGATCCGGTACACAAATGTATTGTGAATGCCGACCCTGTCGCATGGGCTGCATACATTGCGGTAATTGACGTCCTTGCTTGTTTGATGTGTTGTTATTCAATAGAGCGATATTAATTGTTAATGGATTGTTCATTGTAGGGGCACCCCGAGGCCAAGAACTTCAATGGTAAGGTTTTGCCATTTTTTGACCAGATGGCATTCTTGGTTGGTGATGATTGCGCCACGGCGAGAGAAGCTATACTGCCCATGATCTTGATAGTCCCACTTACGAACCAACCGGTACGTGGGTTTATTGTTTGTTACACAACATGGTTATTGTGGCATGTATGAGTTTGTGATGTGAATGATCAATCCAATGCAGTGAACGAAGATGAGGATGAGACCCTCGGGGAAGGGGATGGTGGCGTTGACGGAAAGGAATCCCAGTTTGCGACAAACACCCCAGTTGCCGATACACCACCACTTTCTACTGCTGATTTTGAGGGAGACGGTGGTTCGGTAGCATCTGCTGCTCGCAAGGGGAATGATAGTGCCCCTCCTGTCATACCAAATCGTCGTAAGTTGAAGTATACCATGGCAGATATACCTGAGCCTCCATCCTTCAAAGGATTGACTACGGCGGTGCAACAGATAGCAAGCTCTATGGGAAAACCCAACATTTTAGAGGTTTCAAATGTTGTCAAAGGACTTACCCAAGGAAATAGACAAGCTTACCTGGACTGCATGGATTTCTTAGGAGGGAATCCAGAAATGATCTATACGTTCATGGGAATCGATGACGAATACAAGTTGGAATGGATCATGAGAAAGTTAAACTAGTTGGGGTCTAGCTTTTGGGTGTTCATGATTGTTGAATTATGTTTGTCTTACTTTTATGAATGCTTGTTTTATGGATACAGTATTTTATTTTGGATTATGTGGTGTGATTTTATTACTATCGTGCGACAGTTTTATGGATACAGTATTTTATTTATATTATGTCGCAGATTGTTATTTTGTATATTTTCATTATCGTTATGTTGTAGCTTTATAATTGGCAAATTCTGATAACATTGACACAGTTCATTTGTGGTTATGTGAATGTGTTAGTTTTTTCAAGACTGTTTTTCCTACACAGTTTTGTTTTATTCGTAATTGTTGTTTTTGGGTTTTAGAAGAATGGAAGGTCCAAGCACTTTCAAGGTAGAGTGGTACCATAAAATGGACGTGGTTATGCTTGACACACTTGTCAAGCATAAAGACGAACCTGGTTTCCCTTTCCAAGAACACACGCACGTAGAAGTGGTCTTCCAGGTTTTGGAAGCAACGTCTATGCCGGTGCGGTGGAAGATGTACGCGATAGGGTGAAGTATTTTTTCTATACCTATTTACAAATGCGTGGATTATTAAATATAAAGGGTTTTCAATGGGATGCACATCGTGAAAGGGTGATTGCGACAAATGAGACATGGGAGGAAAATGCTCCTTGCAGTAGATTCCGTGGTGAATGGCTCCCTTACATGAACAAGCTTCTTGCCTTGTTCCCAAAATAAATTGTATTTTATATTATGTAACAAGACTATGTATGAACAATGTTTCTTATGTTTATGAATATTTGTGAATTGTTTGTGTTTTAATTATCCCTTACACAGATGCATGGGTCAAACCACCCCCCCCCCCCCCCGGCAGTATAATGTCTGGGAAAACTACCATCTGGGAATTCACTTTGCACCTAGGCCAGAACGCATAAGGTTCCCTAGGTGGTCTTTTGATATGGATAACTACATTTGTAGTAAATATTTTGAGGCTATCATCGTTGGGTTGCGTAGAGAAGATGGTAGTTTTCCACGTGACGTTAACCGAGGAATTGCAACCGGTTTGACCACTAACTTTCATGTTGAGGTTGACGACGAAGACGTGCGGAGGCGTTGCAAGTATTTGAAGCAACGTGTTAGAAAGATAAATGATTTGTGTGCGAGGCCGGGATTCAATTTTGACCTGGTGGAATGCAAGGTTGTAGCTAGCGAAAAAGCGTGGGCACAACTTGAAGTGCCTAATTATTGGAAGGAGTTGAAAGATAGGCCGTTCAAGATTTACCTAAACGCATCTCAAGTATTTCTTACACTACCACCACATAATGTTTAACATGGTGGGCTTTCTTACCCTCCATGAAGTGCGTAATTAATCTTTGAACGCAATTTGTAGCCATGTTAATTACATGGTGTAATAATGGTTTGTAATAAGAACAAGACAATATATATGATGGGCTTTGTTTATGAATGTTATTAAATGTTTTCGTATTTTTGTGGGTGTGGATATGCATGTTGATATAATATTCAATGGTTATCTTCCAAGTTGTATAATGTGTACAGAATTCTCTATGGATATTCAATGGTCATTCTTTGTGGATTTGTTTTTGATCCCAAGACAAACATGGTTATTTTTGATGATGTTGCATGGAATGATGTCATTGAAACAAAGTGGTCGGTGGCAAGCATGAGGACCAAATGTTACTATATCTTCAACAATTTTCTGTTTTATATATCTTGGGATGATGTTCGAAGAACGAACCCCCAACTTCATCTATGTAATCAACTTTTTATATCGTTTTATATAATGACACCCTTTTTAATTAAATATATATTATTTTTTTGTAATCTAACTTTGTTTATGTAATGATCCCTTTTTTAATTAAATATATGTTATGAAATTTGTTATCTAACCACATGCATGTAATGACCCCCTTTTTAATTAAAAATACGACAATGACAACCCCCACCCGCAACCACACAACACACCAACTTTATTTCTATGTATGTAATGTCCCACTTTTCAATTAATAATTGTATATCTATTTCACCTTTGTTATAATAGCATTTCACAACACATAACATTCTTTTAATTTATAATGTAGACAATGGAACAAGGTGGCCCAAGCAACACCAATGACTACTATGTTTTGAAACCATGGAATGTTGGTAAAAACGGGAAGGGTTCTTGGAGGATGGTAAGTACTTTACCATTATGTTTTTAATATATGACATGGGACCACATGTTGTGCTTTTGCATTATTATCATGGCCCACATATTGAAGCTTTTGTTGTGATGGCCATACAGTATTCTACTTTTGATGGACTATTCTTGTTTTAATGGACCATACAGTATGTATAACAAAAAATTCATTCTAGACTACATGTTTTGATGGACTTCACAGTATTTGTTTGTAATAATGGTATTTATGTTCATGTAACGCAACACGTTGTCGACAATGAAAAATACTATGTTTGTTAATTACATGCAGCCGATTCCGGCAGTTCTCACCAGTGGCCTTCGACAAGACCAACCGGTCGTGTTGGTTGTTGGGTTGCGGCGGTACAACGACTTGGAGATAAATGTGGATGGGTATGGTCACTTTGCTTTGAAGACTGCAGGATGGAGAGCTGTAGTTCAAGGGGAGCACTTGGACGTGGGCGACCGGGTGTTGCTGAGGATCCAACATCTCGGTAAGGGGAGACACTCTGGTGTTACCCTTGACATGCTTGTGCGGAGGAAACAAGCTTGCAGGCAGCAGCGCACTTCATCAGCAGCACCCAGGTCTTCAGCAGCAGCAGCAGCAGTAGCAGGTCCCTCATCAGCAGTCCGTCGCACCACCAATCGGAAGAATTCAGCACCACCTGCACCTCCAGCCTCCTCAGATTCAGACTCTTCAGATTCGGACTCCTCATCTACCGGTGGTGGTCTCTCGGCTCAGGAATCGGCCAATACCGATTAGAACGTCTATATGGATGTGAATGTCAACTTTATCGACTACGACGACAGTGACTATGAGCCGGTTGAGACACAAGTAGCAAAGACTGCATCCAATCCAATCATTATTTCGGATTCGGACTGAAGATGTGAGGGTAGGAAGTCGTTTCATGACTTTGATAATTTGGTCACTACTTGAACTTGAAACTGTTTGTGTGTATTGATATTTTTAGGATTCTATAGTCTAGGTGGATTTTTTTTTCAAGTATGGATAATATGATATATTATAACAGGTTATGACAGGTTGTTTATTAATATGGATATATTATGATAATTTCGTCACTACTGAAATTTATGTTGCTTGTTATAACAGTTATTACGTTTGATACTTGTTAAGGTATATTATGACATATTATGACTGCCCATGTTAAGGTATATTGTGAATGTTTAAGAGGTGTATTATGGCTGCCCATGTTTACAAGGGATATTTTTCAATTTTATCATGCTAAAATTGTTTTAAAATGTAGACAATGTGATAAATATTGTAAGAGCTATGATTGTTTTAGAAAAAAATAAAACAACATGTATGGAAGTTTGCAATTGTTTATTGAACAATTCTTTTTAATGTAATATGGATTGTTCGTTTAAACAAAATATTGGACAATTCTTTTTAATGTTATATCTTGGTCACATATTCACTTTCATAAAATTATATCTTTACTTCCATAAAAAAAAAATTTATCAAATAAAATCAAATAATAATAATAATAAAAAAATAAGACATTTGTTGAAGTGGATAATATATTAACTATCTTTATTATCAAATACTAAAAATGAGACACTTGTTCAATATTTTTATTATCGAAAAATTAAATATTAATACATTTGTTGAGGTGTGGATAATATACATTTGTAATGACCCATATCAAATTCAAAGAGTCCATGGACCATAGTTATGCTTCATATGTTACAAGAATAGCCCTTTATCATATTTGGGCCGGAGCCCAATATGGATGGATAATGCCCATATCACAATCAAAGAGTCCATGGCCCATAGTTATTTGTGATTCACCAGGTATGCAAAAAGTTATCAAACACCGGTTAATTCGGTAAATTCTGTTACCTAACATTTGCCCAAGTGGTTAACAAACACAGGTGAATTCGGTAAATTAATTTCAACCTGGTTGACCATTCCCCAAACCTTAGTTTTACCCGGTTGACCAAATTTACCGGTAAATCCTCCCATTTTATTCACCGGTTATCAAACAGGCCCTAAATCTATCTTGTTTTGGCCTACAAAAAGTGGTTAGACGCTTCAATTTCCTAGTACGTTTAAGTGTGCTCTATTCTTGGGCCTACTATGGGCCCTTTTCTGTTTGTCCAGCTACCACAGGCCTTGGGCTTTATTCTATATATACCCACAACAAAACACACACACATTCACTTTTTTCCTCTAATACATAGGTAGGGGTCTGTGCCAAATCCCTTTTCATTTTTTTTTCTAAAGTTAAATGGGCGGATTTTTCCAACAAAACAGCCCAATCTAAGATAAAAAAAAACAGAAGTTAAAAGCCCTGTGATTTCAAAGAAAGAAGGCAAATCAAACGAACAAGATACACAGTCACTGACATAATTAGTCATCAAACAGTTTTCTCGGACTTATAGTAAGAGAGACACGAGAGTTCCGATTCACATTTTATTAAAACACACACACGGACACACCTACCAACCCAACTCACAAACACAGTCACACACACAACCCCAAACCAAGACGACTCTCTCTCTTTCACAATTCACACACACACACAAAATTCTCTGCGAAATTAAATCTATTTCTCTATACCATCGGATCTCTCTCTTTGGTAAGAACACCAAAACTTGAATTGTTATCCGATTATATTGTAATTCATTGAATTCTCTAATTGATTGTTAGATTGAGCTTATGTAATTCTTAATTCCTTTTATTTCGTTTCAATTTTATTTTCTTAGTAATAATCGATTAATTAGTTGACCTTGTTTCATCCATCATGATTACTAATATTTATTCTTCTTCATCTTAATTCACTTAGAATTAACATAATCAATCATTTTGCTTTACAATCATTTGATTATTATTTTGAAAGTACTACTTGTCAATGAATTCTTGCTTTTTGATATTATCTTGAGTATCTTCTATTCAATGGATCCTTTGCTTTCCAATAGTATGATATGGGATTTATGTTGTCACTGGCTCTTAATCGATCTTTTTATAAATTTTAAATGTATTTTTAAGGCTTGTTGACTACCATATGATTACCGATTACTGACTTCATTATTTATTTACAATACTAATATGAGATTACTTATTTCCTAAAATTCGATAGCATTTGTCTTGTTTGTTATACATATCTATCAAATCCTTTGGGGTTGGTTGGCAAATCTGAAAAAGTTTGAGATAGTGATCATTGGAAGATGTTTAGGGTGGTCAGAGGCTACTTAGAGCTCCAGTATGTAGAACTAGAACTGGTCTTTCATGGTTCATTGTCAAACTAAATGAGTTGGTGGCTGGTCCTTCTGTTAAAGCCTTTTTTTTCCTTAAACCAAGAAGAAGCCAATGCAAAGAACCAGCCAGTGACTAATTTCTTACAGCCCTCGAACCCATTACACCTATTTGACTTTGAGGAAACTTTTTACTCCCATTGCAAAGGGTTTTGGTGATACTTTTTCGTCGGGTATGTTGAATCATCAAGTTTACTTATGTTGTCAACTCGTTTTACATTGTTGTGATTTTCTGTTACTGAGTTTATTGATTTGTTATAATCACCTACTGTAGCACCTGTAAATACCAAATATAATGAACATTTAGTATTTACATATACAACCTTATTTTTAAATTTATTACCATCCCTTTCGGAAAGTGGAGATGTGGTGGGCTCGAAACACGTCAGCAGCTGATTGTTTGATAAAACGTTTCCTCACATAATTTAAAACGGGTAGGGGTCCCCTCGACCTCACTTGCCAATCCAAAAAAAAAATAAAAAAATCATACACTTCTAAGGTTTGCATGTTGAATTATCAATGACTCGCTAATGTATACCTATGTGCTTAGATTCTACATCTGTACACGACCAAATATGAGATGCTTTGAACATATATTCATTGTGAATAATGTGTGGTTTGAATTTATAGAGAGAATGATGTCATTCCATGAGATAGTGTTGTATATTCTGCTGTATCTTTTTTAGTATACTTAGATTATTATGACCTATGACCATTTTAGACGTTGGGACATGAAGTTGCAAGAATGAAGGATGGACAATTGCTTCTTGTTTCATTTAGTATTACTAAAAAAAGATGTATTTGTTCTCAAGAAATATTCATTCTCTTAAAAAAATTGTTGTGCACATAATAATTATTTAATTTGTTATTTACCCATCAATCGAAAACCTTTTGTATTGCCCTTGTTGCTACTTGTTTGAAAGTTATATTTTATTTTTCAGTTTGTAGGCTATCTAATCTAGTACTTTTTATGGATTTAGGGCATTGTGTATATTTTCTGAAGCCTTCTTTAGAAGATCAAGCCATTCATTGCAATCAATGAAGGTTAGATATGTTAGATGTCCTTACTGGTCTTGTCTGTATCATTTTCAGGACATATTGCGGATCAAGTGCTCATTTTGTTAGACGTTGGAGAGTATATCTGAATAGTTCTTTGGTTGATGTTGCTTCCATGTGGTCAAATATTGCAAAAGACCAACTAACCTGAAAGGATACTATGCATTCCATGTTTATGAGGATCTATTAGTAGGTAAACCTGTCTGGATTCTGGCACCTGTAACATGATGGATATCTTTCCGACCTCATCTGACAAAGACCTTCTTCCCTTGAATATCAATTGGGAAGATGTGCTTTGTCCCATCTGTTTAGATTTCCCTCACAATGGTGTACTCCTCCAGTGCTCTTCCTTTGATAACGGGTGCCGGCCATTTATGTGTGATACAGACCACACCCACTCAAATTGTCTTGACCGTTTTAAAATGGCACATGGGATGTCAGCCGCGGCTAAAGACCCTTCAACATCAGACACAAGATCAGTTGAAGTCATTAGATCAATGGAATTGCATGGAAATGACCTACCTACTTGTCCATTGTGTAGAGGGGAAGTTACTGGATGGGTTGTTGTCGATGAAGCACGTGTTTATTTGAACAAAAAGAAGCGGTGCTGTGAAGAAGAACAATGTGCATATACTGGAAATTTCTCGGAGCTTCAGAATCATGCTAAGAGTAAACATCCTCATGCTCGTCCGTCGAAGGTAGACCCTGCCCGACAACTCGATTGGGACAATTTTCAGCAATCATCTGAAATTATTGATGTTCTGAGTACTATTCAATCGGAAGTACCTCATGGGGTAGTTTTGGGTGATTATGTTATTGAATATGGGGAGAATGAAATGCAAGATGAGTATGAAGACTTCCCTGGGGATGAAGGGAATTGGTGGACCTCATGTATACTTTACCAAGTATTTGATAATTTTAGGGCATCGAGAAATCGAAGAAGGTCAAGAGCCAACGAGGCAAGGAGGGGCCGCCGTCGCCAAAGCTATGATGCTTCAAATTCTGATGACGGTTCTGTGACATCTGTAGAAATTGCAGAGTATAGAGTTGATGATATTGATGATGAGTTTTTTAGTTCAAGTGACCCCTCTAGGGGAGGCTCTAGTCATCGCAGGTCAGTAGTCTTTTTCTGGTGGATTTGTATCAGTATTTCTTAGACTATTTGTAAGTAGTTGAGGTTTTCTTGGTTGTGTGTGTGGCAGTAGTCGTAGGCGTCGCTCCCGCTTCTACGACAATTAGGTATGCTTTGCTTTATGTATGACATGTGTTTATCACGATGTTGTTTACAATGGTATATGTTGTGGTCCTATAGTCACACGTTGGAATTGCAGAACTCATTTTATACTTGGTTGCATTTAATTTGGCATATTGATTATTCTTCATTACCAGTTCATAAGTACCATTATAATGACTTCACAATATGAGTTGAGGAACATACTGAAGCTCAGACTAGCCCGTTTTTAATATGAAAATATGAATCAAGCTACTCAAATCGGTTCGCTCAAATTAGTTAGTTTTGCAAATTGCAGAATGAGCTGAACCTGAACATTATGTAACATTATAACTTGGCTTGCTTACCAGTCCTTAGAGTGGGAAGAATGTAGGGACCGTCATTTCTCCCCATGCCAAAGTTTAGGATCCAACTGGCTCGAATGAATTGCTTTGGCAATGCAATTCTTGACAATATCTTGTTTTGGTGGTCTGACATAGAATTCAGTTTTCAAAGATGGTCTAAGGAACCTGAGTGAAGAAGGGTCAAGGTCCAGATCTGAGAGATGGTTGTGAGTTTGGTCAGAAAATAGGAAGTATCTTAACAATATATATATTTAAGAGTTGGTTAGTCAATAGGGATTTAAGGGGCGTAGAAACTGTGTACTTGATTGGTGCGATTTTGATGTCTGAAACATGGATGTCTTGTTGTACTTTCTTATTCTATAAAATGGGTTTTACCTAAAATGGATTTTTCTTAAGAGAAACTTGAGAACTTTAGGAGTGTCGAAAAGGAAATTCTGGTTCATTTAAGGTCTATTTGTTGTGTGGTAGTTCATTATAATCCAACTCTCTAATCATTTGATGGAATCTGATATCCGTTACTGAGTCTTATTTTGTCCTCTATAAGGAATCAAGGGACCTTGACACATTACGCCTTGTTACAAAATCCAAGAGCATTATGGTTAGATCTGCCGAACTCAAGGTGAATTTAGTCGTTGAAAGAAAAAGTGATGTGTGGTTCGGGCTGACAAGGGGTAGCGTTATCTAGGATTTGCTATATGTCTTTCTCTTGTTTTTTTTCTTCTTTTTTTATAGTATATTTAAAACATTAGAAGATAAAATGAGTTATTTTTAGTCTTTTGAATGAACAGTTCAACTCTTTTCTTACAACAATCTAGTTCTTCCGTTAATGATTTACCCTTCAATTGATTCTTCTTTAAGTAATGCTTGAACTTGCAGCTCATTGTGGTTTTCGTTTCTTGATATGTTGGCCAAGCTAGGAAAACCAAAATGATTCTCAAGAACTTCTTCAAGGTCTGGATGGTTGGTTTTATGTGGGCAGACTTCTTCAAGATCCCGATTGCAATTGAAAATGTGCAAGCTTCGTCACGAAGATCCATACTGCGTCCGACAAACTAACCTGGTGATTTTGGTTATGTGAATGCTGCAGTGGACTTTCTTTTCAATGAAAGGTGTAAAGTGGGTGGGATAATTGTGTCAAATTTTATTTGAATGTTATGGGATGCTAACAATAGCTAGTTTTAAATTTCATGTAACTATACGTTGCCTAGAAATGTAGTTCAGATCAGTCATCAGTGCATGTAAAGTTAGAAGGTGGTGTTGAATTTGCATTCTAGTAAATATTTTTTGGTCTGGACAGCTTATGATGTTTACAGAGCTTAACAAAACTTTAGGAGATCAATTGGATTGTCAAAATGGCAAAGTTTGGGTCTCCTGAGGTGGACAAAGATGAAAATGACTCGCAGCCTAGGTGCTAAAAACCTGGATGATGCTGCCTGTGGGGCTGCGATCAATTTTCACAGTACCATGGAAACAAAATACCGTGAGAAAGGATCTTTCCATCATATCTAAAACATAATTTACAGTAATGCAGCAATGTATATTGGTGTTATATTGGTGTTTCATTCCACATACCGCCACCTGATCCAGCAATGACTTACATTTCATTCCTAGTCAGCCCTAGGTCCATTGGTAGAACATCAGAAAAAAAAAAAAATGAAACACTGGCAAATAATTACTCCCTCCGTCCCGTTTTGATAGGCTGATTGGTGTTTTTCACGTATATTAAGAAAGTGGTGGAAAATGGTTTACTTTTATTTAATTACAATATTATTTCTAAAAATACCCTTGTTCTTTTTGTTGTGTATATTTAATCCTATTAGCTATATTTAAGGAAATTTTCACAACTAATGAGGGGTAAATTTGTCACTTACTTTATTAACTGTTTTGAAGTATGTGAAATGGACTATATAGTGGGACAGAAAAATTAGGCAAATAAGCCTATAAAAGCGGGACGGAGGGAGTAGGTCTTTTTGTGACCCAGTTTATCTAAACACTGGCAAATAATGAAACGGAAACCTTAGCTGGGCTTTTCTTACTTTTCTAACTCTTAACAGGGTCCAGACTCCCAGAGCTATTTCCATGTATATCTTAACTACTTTATATGGTGCCCCCACTTCAAGGTGGTTTGCGTAACCCACCGTGTCAACCAAATATGCAAACACGTGTTCCTACTTTACCCTTTATATATTAGTTAAGTTATTTTACGATTTTACCCCTTATACATTAGTTATTGTATATTAAAATGAAAAGGGTACAATAATAATTTCAAACAGTGAGACCTACTATATGTGTAAAATTATCCAACCAGTTCCTACTTTACCCTTTATATATTAGCTATTTAATATTAAAATAAAAAGGTAAAATATATACTATGTGATACTGTTAGCGTTTGCCGCAAATCTGGTTTCTCTGCTAGGTCCATTAAAACCCGGTTAGGACCCGTAATAGTTTTAATTCCTACGGTGATCTGACATTAAGATGGATACTAGATAAGTAAACTGATGATATAACCAGTATTGATGTTTTGCATCACCTCCATCATCTTCTCAAATTTACAATTAGACCACCCACACATACACCCCCAACAGTAAATCTTTGCAATTTCATAGATCTGAAAAGCCCACACCTCTATCCCCAAAATTATGATTCGTAGAAAAAATTAATTTTAGAAGTGGCTTGAATTTATTTTGTTTTGTTGTATTGGGGATTAATGATTAGTTTTTTTTTTTTTTTTTTTTTTTTTTTTAATTTAAAACGAAAAAAACTTAAGAGAGATTGAGCAAAGAACTAATTATGACTTTGTAATTTCAAGAAGACAATTCCCATCTTATCATTTGATAGGACTTTGTAATTTGAAGTTTTGAAACCGACTCAACTGATATAGTTTCCTATTGTTAGTAGTATTCTAGTACGTATATGATTTATATTATTGTCAGTTAGGAATTTAAGTTAGATTAGGATTAGTTATTATTTGCCTATATAAAGGACAAGTTGTAACCTGGATAATTATTGATTAGTAATATAAAGAATTTAGGTGGTTTTTGGTCTCCAAATCAAAAGATCAAACTAGGGTTCTTGATTTATTGGTTAAGGATCCTATCATCTGGTATCAAAGCATTCGATCCTTGGGCAGTTTTTTTTCAATTAATTTTTTTTTTCTTTCTCTCAATCCATCATGGTTACTGTGAAAGAAGTTAGCGACAGGGTTGAAGTTCTTGAGGCCGATCTTAAGGAAACGAAGTCTATTCTTCAACAACATGATCAACGGTTTGATAAACTCGACGCGGGTATTGCTGATCTCAAAAGCTTGTTCCAATCTTCTCAAGCAACTGGTGACCCTTCTGCTTCTTCTCCAACCAATCCTTCACCGACCAAACCCGACAAACAGACTCTCCACCTTCCTCATGATCCTCACCAAGGTCGTCTTGTTTTCCAAGCTCCAGCTCCGAATCAAGTCCCCCATGTTCAGTTACAAGGTCGTACACTTCGTATTGATTTTCCCCAATTCAATGGCCTTAATCCAGAGGATTGGATTTTTCGAGTTGAACAATATCGAGCACTTCACAGCCTTACTGACGATCAACTTGTTTCAATTGCTTCTATACACTTAACGGGTGATGCGGTGGCTTGGTATCGATGGATGCAACATTCTATTGGACCTATGAATTGGATCAGTTTCTCACGTGCTCTTTGTCTCCGTTTTGGTTCTCGTCAACATCAAGATCTGGGTGGTTCTCTCTCCAAGCTTCACCAAACAGGACTGGTTCGTGATTTCCAGTTTGATTTCGAACGCCTTGCCAACTTGGTTCCTGGTCTTCCTAAATCCCATCTTATGAGTACCTTTGTTTCGGGATTACGTGATGATATCAAGGCTGGTATGAAAACCCTTCGGCCCACCATGTTAATGGAAGCTTTTGACATGGCAGTCGCGAAAGAAGAAGAACTTGCAGCAATTCAGGATTATTCTTCTCGTCGTTCTTCGTCTCGTACTCCATTCACCAAGCCAACTTCTCTTGTTAGCAAGCCTACCCCTACTAATTCAGGATTTCGTCGTCTCTCTTTTGCGGAACAACAAGAAAGAAGGAGTAAGGGTTTGTGTTATAATTGCGATGAACTCTACAAACCTGGTCATCTATGCAAGCGTTCCCAAATTTTGGTTTTGGATGCTAAAGATGCTGACCTTGATATTAGTGGTGATATTGCTTCTCTGGATACTCCTACTCCAACAATTTCCTTAAACGCTCTCACGGGAACTACAACTCCTGAAACCATGCATATCAAAGGTACTTTAAAACATCAACCAATTACAGTTTTAATTGATTCTGGTTCAACCCATAATTTCATTAATCCTTCCCTTGCCGAACATTGTGGTTTCCTCATTAATCGAGATCGTGGTTTACGTGTGATGGTTGCTGATGGTGGGTACCTTAATAGCATTGGTACATGTACTAATGTTTCACTAAACTTACAAGGGGGCCAGTTCTCTCCCAATTTTTTTGTCTTACCTGTTAGTGGATGTGATATTGTCTTGGGTGTTGATTGGTTACGCTCCTTGGGTCTGATCTTATTGGATTTTGCCAATTTAGTTATGCGATTCACTAAAGATGGTCAGGACATTACTTTGGTGGGTGATTCTTCTAGTTTTGTTCTTCTTTTGGAAGGAACTCCTATGCATCGTTTGTTAACGCAAGAACGACAAGCGGACAAGGTATTTTCATGCAATTGAATGCATCTGATGATCATGGTTCTCCACCATCTCTACATCCTGCTATTTCTGTGGTTCTTGCTGAATTTTCAGATGTGTTTACCAATCCTAATGCTTTACCTCCTTCACGTTCTCATGATCATCGCATTCCTCTCGAGCCTGGTTCACGTCCAGTTAATGTGCGACCTTATCGTTATCCCCATTGTCAGAAATCTGAAATTGAAAAGGCTGTTCAAGAATTGAAGGATGCGGGTCTCATTCGTCCTAGTGTGAGTCCTTACTCTTCCCCAGTTTTATTGGTTCGGAAAAAAGATGGCTCTTGGAGGATGTGCATCGATTATCGAGCTCTCAACAAGATAACTATTAAGGATTGTTTTCCCATTCCAGTGGTTGATGAATTGCATGGTGCATCATTTTTTTCTAAGTTAGATCTTCGTTCAGGTTACCACCAAATTCGTGTGCATGATCCTGATATTTCAAAAACAGCTTTTCGCACTCATGATGGGCACTATGAATTTTTGGTTATGCCCTTTGGGTTAAGTAATGCACCAGCCACATTCCAAAGTCTCATGAACGATCTGTTTCGTTCATATTTACGCCGGTTTGTACTTGTCTTCTTTGACGATATCTTAATCTATAGCCGCTCACTTGCTGACCATGTTCACCATCTCTCTATTGTGCTTGGTATATTGCGTGCTAATCAATTATTCGTAAATGAATCCAAGTGCTCTTTTGGTCAATCTTCGGTTGCATATTTGGGTCATGTTATTTCTTCCCAAGGGGTTGCTGTGGATGTTGATAAGATTCAGAGTATAACTGCTTGGCCACAACCCACATCTCTCAAAACTTTAAGAGGGTTCTTGGGTCTGACAAGTTATTATCGCAAGTTTGTACAAAACTATGGCAAAATCAGTGCACCATTGACTCAACTGTTGAAGAAAGACTCTTTTATATGGGATGATACTGCTACTCAAGCTTTTTCTCATCTTAAACAGGTTTTAACTACAACTCCGGTCCTTTCACTTCCTAACTTTTCTAGGGAATTTTATTTGGAATGTGATGCTTCGGGTGGCGGTTTAGGAGCTGTTCTTATGCAAGATGGTCGTCCATTGGCTTATTTTAGTAAAGCTCTTTCGGGAAAGAATCTTAATCTTTCGGTATATGACAAGGAAATGCTTGCCATCGTGTCTGCAGTTCAAAATGGCGTCCCTATTTGTTAGGTCGTCACTTTAAAATTTATACGGATCATCGCAGCCTCAAATATTTCCTTGAACAACAGATTTCTTCTCTTGAACAAAACAAGTGGCTCTCAAAACTTTTGGGATATGATTATGAGATAATCTATCGAAAGGGTCTTGACAATAAGGCTGCCGATGCTTTATCTCGTCAACATGAGCAGTCCAGTCTTTGTTCCATCTCTTCCCCTATTTTTGCTGGGATCCACGACATTGTTCAAGAAACTAATTCTGATCCATCTATGCGCGGTATTATTAATCGTCTGCAGCACACTTCCACTCCTGATCATTATTATTCTTACGAGGACGACATTCTCAAGTATAAAGGTCGCATTGTGGTGTTTCCCACTTCCCGGTGGTGTTCGAAATTGCTCCATAAATTTCATGCTTCTCCTATTGGTGGTCATTCAGGTTTCTTAAGGACATATAAGCATCTTCATCACAACTTTTATTGGCAAGGTATGAAAACTTTTACTAAAACTTTCGTTGCTCAGTGTGATGTATGCCAACGAAACAAAACCGAATCTATTTCACCTCCTGGTCTCCTTCAGCCATTACCAATTCCAGCGGATGTTTGGCTCGATTTGTCTGTGGATTTCATTGATGGTTTGCCAATTTCTAATCGTAAGACATCTATTTTAGTTGTGGTGGATCGTTTATCTAAATATGCACACTTTAGTCCTCTTTCTCATCCTTATACTGCCATTACTATTGCGGAAGCTTTTGTCCGCGATATAGTACGCTTGCATGGAATGCCGCGTTTGATTGTTAGTGATCGAGATCCCATCTTTATGAGTAATTTTTGGGAAGCCTTCTTTACATTGCAAGGAACTCAGTTGTGTCGAATTTCAGCATATCATCCTCAATCTGATGGCCAAACTGAGGTCGTTAATCGAACTCTTGAGTATTACCTTCGATGTTTTGCTAGCCATAAACAACATGACTGGATTCGTTGGCTACCTTGGGCTGAATGGTGGTATAATACCACTTATCATGCAGCCATTGGAATGACTCATTTTCAAGCGGTTTATAGTCGCCCTCCTCCTTTGATATCACCTTATCTTCCAAACACTACCATTGTTCACGCTGTTGATCTTGCCCTTCGAGATCGTGATCGGACCTTAAAACTTCTCAAGGACCATTTGCAAGCTGCTCAAGCTCGGATGAAATTTTTATGCTGATGCTAATCGAAAGGAACGCTCATTTGAAGTGGGTGATTGGGTTTTTGCGATTGCAACCTTATCGACAAAAAACTGTAGCTTCACAAGGACATACTAAACTTTCTCCTAAGTTCTATGGTCCTTTCCGGGTGCTTAAACGTATTGCCCAGGTTGCTTATAAACTCGAGTTGCCTGCAGGTTGTCGCATTCATCTTGTCTTCCATGTTTCTTCTCTTAAACTCAAATTAGGAAAACATGTGTCTGCAAGTTCTCAATTACCACAATTGGATGCTTCCTCTCCTTGGGTACCTGAAAAGATATTCGATCGTGGTTTGTTCAAGAAAGATAATCGTGCCGTGACGCGCTTGTTGATCCAATGGCAAGGGGATTCACCTGAGGAGGCTACTTGGGAGGATTATTCTGAATTTTGTTCTCAATTTCCAGATTTTCCATCTTGAGGACAAGCTGTGTTCGAAGGCGGGAAGGATGTTAGGAAACCGACTCTACTGATATAGTTTCCTATTGTTAGTAGTATTCTAGTACGTATATGATTTATATTATTGTCAGTTAGGAATTTAAGTTAGATTAGGATTAGTTATTATTTGCCTATATAAAGGACAAGTTGTAACCTGGATAATTATTGATTAGTAATATAAAGAATTTAGGTGGTTTTTGGTCTCCAAATCAAAAGATCAAACTAGGGTTCTTGATTTATTGGTTAAGGATACTATCAAAAAACAAACTAATCACAAGGATCCATAATTTTGATATTGATTTGGGGTTCTTTGGTTTACATTTTCATCATTGTAGATTTAGACTTGTAGAGTTTTCAAAAGGTAAGATCAGAGAAAAAATAAAAGGTACTTGAGGATTACAAAGAGAGACGTTGAGAGATCTTGAAGGAAGAAAGAGAAAGCTATTGAACATAGTCAGACAATTTGAAGTCTAAGTGGGTCCAAACTGGGTATAATTGAACCCAGAATTATGATCCCATATTAGCGATAAAGTGTTTTAAAGGGAGCGTGACTTTCTGTATTTTATTTCTTTTTTTGTCTAGGTCCGGACTGTCCGCATGCGAGGAGTCCACATGAGAGCCTCTCTGTATATATCTATATAATATTATAAGGCGATCTTATAAACACAACCGTTAGATGACTATTGAGACAACCATAACCATTGGATATACATTAAATTATATAATCGATGTAATAATATCCCTTAGATGTGAAAAATCGATCATAATCTTTAGTTGTCTATTGAGACAATCGTAGCCGTAGGATTAATGTTATTTAAGTAATTTTCATTTAATGTACCAAATATAACCTATAATGTAATAAGTAATAACCCCACAAATTAATTATGACATAATAACCTCATTATACTTTGCTTAGAATATGGAATTAAATTTAGATATATTTCCTTTGTTCCATCTCTCCCACCGACTAAAACTAGTCCACTTTCACGCATAAGTTTCTAGGTAATATGTTAGTGATACAAAATGCTAAAAAGTCTTTTAATTGTTGTCAATTCCTTCTTCATTAGCTGTATTATTTTTTTTCTTTTTCTTTTTGGGACAGGTACAAAGTTCTGCTTGCAATAGCTGCTATAAAATTATTATTTTTGGCTTCCAATTACAAATAATTTTCACTTTTATTTTTTCCCAGTTTATATAATGTAGAATCTAAAAGTTTAACACAAAATATAATGTATTCCAGGGACTGTCAGTGTATACGAACTAAGGTTGTGATTTATTGATTCTTACATTTTGCTTTTTAGGTGAATTTTCTTCTATTCACAACTGAATTTATTGACACATATCCTTAATTTCTGAAAAATAAGATGAAAACAGGAGAAACTTTTGTGTATACATTGGTAGACAAGCTATATATCGATGCAAACCAATCCGAGTATGTGAACTTATATCATAATGAGTTCTTGAACTCACTTAATCCGCACGGATTCCCACTATTCTCTCTTATGGTCAAATCAGGTTCAAGGCTTTTACCTTTAAGAGATCTTGCCCATATAGATGGGATGCGCACTGGAACTCGATTGATGGTAACACAATGTGTAAATTAATACATTCAAGTAAAAATTCTTACTGAAAATAAACCAGGTGAAATAGTGGTTATATCACGAATAATATTAACTTCATCGTTTTCCAATGCTCCGTTCCAAATTACAAGGACACAGTTCCCTGTTATGCTTGATAGTGGTGATGAGCAAATCGACGATTGTAATTGAGATTTCTTTATGCAGTTTTCTTCAAAAGTTTATTTTGTTCAGAACTATATATGTATGTGACATAGTAGTTTTTTGCCACCATTTCATTAAGATGAGTCATTTTTTCTTTTCTTTTTTTCTTTGTAGATTTTCAGGAATAGATTTGTTGCTTATTCTGAAAAAGTATATGGTAGTTCCATCAAATTAATTTGGAGACTGTATTGTTTTTGGTAAGACAATAACCTTGAGTATATTGGTCGTTCCATTAATTTCTATATCAATTTTGTTGCTTTATTGGTTGTTGATATCTTTGTTGTATATTCAACATACAACTTAGTTGTCCCTGTTAATGGTTGTTGAAATAGTGGTTCTACCACGAATTAATTGTTGATATCTTTGTTGTATATCCATCATTTTCTTATTTCTCTATTGATTACAATGAAATAGTTAAGAATTAATTGGATTTCGAGTCAGCAACTTCTTTTTTTCTTCTTCGTTCCGGATCGAAAATGGAAGAGTTGAGGGAATCAAAAATCAACCATCAACAGACTAGGTGAGATTGCCCTTTCATGCCGTCAAACCTTCGATATATGTATTCTCGATATAGATAAGATCAAGCTGCTGAGTATTGGAAACAAGCTATAGCGCTTACTCCCGGTAATTATATTGAAGCGCATAATTGGTTGAAGATCACGAAGCGATTGAATAAGAACACTTTTTTTTATATTTATAATTGGTTCCATTATCACAAAGCTGCTGCCAAATTGGCTTGGTTCCAAGATGTAGAATCGAATATTTATGAAAGCGTTTCATTTGCTTCTCTTCCATGGAAGTTTTATTTTCCCATCCAGACCCACCACAGAGGCTTTAGTTTTGCTAGCAACTACTACTTTCTAAACCTACCTTAGACTTTCACTCATCATATACCAGCCTAAACCGTGAAAACGGGGTCGTGGGAGAGCAATACAAGCGTCGTGCTGCTAGGTGAAGCGGTGGAGTGCTGCACTTCTGTTCTTACTAGTACTTGATTTGACGTGACAAGCCTCACCCTGATGGTGGTCTCTGACCAGGACCAGGAACTCATTAGAATTTGGATCTTGACATGTCGGTAAATGTATTAAAAAGGGATAAATTTTAGCGGATGGTGCCGCTAAAGTTGGGGGTGAGCTCGCTTTGGGAAAAAACGGGTAGCCGTACTGGAAGGTGCGGCTAGATCACCTCCTTTTCAGGGAGAGCTAATGCTTGCTGGGTATTTTAATTTATCTTTTATTTTATTATTTTTTTTTTCTGGTTTGGGCATTTTATTTTACATAGAATGGACCACTTGTCACGATCCATTGGTTAATATAGAATCCATGTCCTAGCTGTATCAAAAAACATTCTTTTCGCTAAGCGTATATAATAAAATAGAGTAAAAGGGATAACCCCTCTGATGGCATAACACTATCTGAGGATGAAGTGGAATTCCTTGAGTACACGCTGTTCAGGGGTTGGCTTTGGTTTACTTTGGAAGATTGACGATCGGATCGCCTCCGACAATAAAGTTCATGTATTAGTTCCTCACTTATCGGGTTATTTGGGCGGACTCCTTCTCGGATGCAGTGGTCGCGACGGGCGGCCAGATCAGACCTCAAATAGAAGGTGTCGGGAGTCAGTCTCCAAGCGCCTCAACGAGTATTATAATTTCTGACTTTCTGCGCTAATCAAGATCGAGGAAAGGAAGTCTTCGAATCACTGACCCAAACCCATTGTCGAATCCTACTCAACGGAATAGGGAGTTAGTTATGGCAGAACTCTCGCAGTCAGCTTCGTAACCACCTTCGTCTTCCGATGGAATATATGACAAGGGTAGAGTGTTGGAGTATTTCTATTGATCGGTCATGTCATATAGGCCCAAGTCGGACATCCAATTGCTTCGATTTGAATTATCCGGAGGATACCTTATATATATATCAAACCTCTGCCTCTGTCTCTTTTTAAGCGAGTTCAGCTTGCTTTCCGGAAAAAACTCTTTTGAATCAGTGGATAAGCCGAGTGCCCATCCACTGAATGATCTGTTTGCAACTTTAGCTTTGATGATCCTGCACGTATTTCGTGTGTATCTCACCGGCGGGTTTAAAAAACCGCGAGGCATATTGTATTTATATCCGGATTCGCACCTTGGATCATATCAAAAAGGCCCAATCCGGGTAGTATTCATCCGCCGGGATAATTTATATACAAAAAAATCTTTTTTTTTCTTATTCTCTCTATTGATTGCAATGAAATAGTTAAGAATTAATTGGATTTCGAGTCAGCAACTTCTTTTTTTCTTCTTCGTTTCCACAGATAGATGGGCGAACTCCTCAACAAAACAAACAAAAAGGGGTGCTGAAAGGTTTTAAGGACATCCTGTTTGTTGATGAGTTCATCCTTACTTTATGGCATAAAACAAACAACGAAACTTATCGACTGAGAGAAGGACCGTATCACACTAAGCCTCTCGGCAAGACCCGATCTAGCCCGCATCATCTAGAGCCACCCCCGCCTGAAACGTATTTTGATGCCCGAAAGTTGGATAGGGGGGTGCTCTCCTATCTTTTGATTAGGAAAGCGGCACATACCAGGGGGTAGCGACTGTTTATTAAAAACACAGGACTCTGCTAAGTGGTCTCCGCCAAGGCAATCCCAGGGTTCAGTTGTTCACCTTCCTTCCAGCGGTTTCAAATCAAGCTTCTATTCTAAAGTACGTCCCACCTATCCAATACCCAACTCTGATGTGAGCAACTTATGAGACTTTGGGCTATCTTAGTAGCGGTGCGTAACAAAGGACCCAGCAGAACCCCACCTAATGGCCAAGGAGCTAGCACCTCTTCCTCTTTCAGGGGCTGTAGTTTTTGCCCTCCTCGAGATCAAGACCTCGCATCTCACCTTTTTCCGATAGTCAAACGGTGGTAACCTTGCATTTCCTCTTCTGTCGTTGCTCTGCCGCCTTTACTCAATAAAAGGAATTCTGCGGACCGCTTAGATCCCACGAGTGAATAGAAAGTTGGATCTACATAGGATCTCACCTGAATCGCCCCATCTATCCTCCTGAAGAGAAGTTTGGTTTCAAACTCCGGTTCGAGATCCCGCCCAGTTTCCCCCTCCTTCTCCCGCCGCCTTCCGACCCAAAAATCCATACCTATATTTTGATTTCCCCTCTTTTCTATTTGAGTATTCCCGTTATCTAAATGCAATAATTCGAATTTCATTGCTTAACTTCCGAAGTCCGTGAGGCGGTAGAAAGAACAGCAGAAGCTCAATTGGTTGTTGTGGTGCATTCCATTATCGCGGAAATATTCCCCCATGGCACACCCAGAATATGGGGCTAGAAATTGCAGAGGAGCAGGATCCGAAGCGGTGGCTGAAATTCCTGGGGAGTGATAGATTTGTGTATTTCTAAACTTGCAGAATCGCGGAACATAAAAAGTGGGAAGTTTATTGTTGGAAATTTCTTCCTCACTCTTGTATAGGTGCACCTGAAGTTCCGGAAAAAAAAAATCCTTTTTTCATCGAAAGAATGCCCCGGGAAGCCCATGATTCCGAATCGAGCTCACAAGTGAACGAGATATGGAGATGGCGAAACGAAAAGGGCAATATGCGGGGTGGGTAGAGTGCGTTGTGCTCCTTGGCTCAATCCATAACCGCGGGATATAAATATAAAAAAATCTACCAAAAAAATTGGCCCCCCTTGTGAAAGCACGGAAATGAAATAGTTCAGTCAGCTCAATTTAAGACAAAGAAGATAAAAAACAAACACAAGGGGTCTCGTCACTTAACTTTAAAAGGAACGAGGAAAAGAAAAATGGAATGAATGGTTGAAGGGACTGATGGTTTCCTCGTCTTTTGGGATCAGAGCATGCAAAACCTTTGGCCATGAACCCCCTTTTTGATTTTTGATTTATTGCAAACAATGCTGCATGCTGCACCTCTAGACATGTCCTTAGCAGGCTGCATTCAGTCAAGGTTCAAGCCCCGACTTACTTGGGCTAACCCTACCCGATTTCATCTCTATCTCCAACCTCCAGTAGGCTATTCTTTCACCTATATTTTTGAGTAAGCCAAAGAAGTCAGATGCTATATGGATCAGTTCGGTATCGACCCGTAAAAGAGAGATACATGCGGTGTAGGGTGGCTGCGGGTCTATTGTCAGATCTCTCAGTGGTTTGAGTAGTTGAGGGAACTTGGTTGGTTGTCTCTCGGCAGAAAAGAATCAGACAAGCCTCGGTGAAAGAGTATCTCTCTCCCCAAAAACATGTTTTTTTTTACCTTTACTCCAAAGATCAACGGGCTCCCCAAGAACGTTGAAAAAGCTGGCGTAGAAGTAGGTCCATACGGCGGATCATGTTGATTATATAAAAACTCGGAGGCACCAATAATTATAGTTCCGTAGCCGCTCTTGGGACTGATGGCCTGATACAATAACAGAGCGGGGTAGACATAGTTTTTCCCTTTCCTTACGTATTACTCTCCAGACCTAACGTGGTAGTTTCCCATGATTTCCCCTTTGTTTATTAAGCATAAAAGACTAATTCTTGAGTGAAAGTCGTGGTAGGGGATCGGGCTTCCCGTATTGAGGTCATCGATCGACAGGGGGCTACTCTAGGCTTAGAGTCTTTGTCAGTACGAAAAGCTAGTTTGATTCTTTTTAATAGCCTTATTTTTGCCTATTAATTTTTTCTGGGAATCCTTTTTGAACAACGAAATCCGTAAAAAAGTTAAGTGCTAAAAAAGGGGCAAACTCTATAGTATAGGTTTCCATTCGGTCTTTATCTCATTCATATAGAACAGAGCTAGACGTTTGGTAGTTGTTCCTCCGAGCAGGATGGAAGATATGATTGAAACGGCAACTCCGATGCATATTGTATTTACATCTGGCTTCATAGTAATATTAAAAAAGAAGGGAGTGAATCGGATAGAAAAAAGGCGTAAAGCGAAAAAAAATTCTTTTTTTTTTATGGAACTGTGTTCATTCATTTTGACTATATTTCCTATTCATTTCTCGACGAAGCAGAGCGCCACATCCAGGGGGTCTAGGAACAGGATAAAGGATCACTGGTCACTCTCTTCCCTTAATCTATTATCATTAGCCATATATATTATCTTTAGATTCAACAGACATGGGCTATGCATATATAGTTATGCACCTTAGTAATCTCTTTGCAGGATCAATGGTCACATGTCACTCTCTTCCCTCAGTATATTACCAATAGCTATATTATCTTTCTCATTTTTTGGGGTGAAGATACTGGTATATTATATTTCTCCTCAATCTCTTTTCAATATACATTTTCACCTCTTTTATGCATAACATGAGAAGAAAACGATGGTTGTGTGGCTAAAGTACAAACAAATACATAATAAAGTGTTCTTTTGGTAGTGATGAAACATGGCCATTGTATTCGACTTTTGTTAATTGTTACGCCTAATGCCCTTTTCACCTTTTCAACTTCTTACATTTGATTTGTATAAAATGTATTTTTTTTGTATAAAAAGTTGTACTTTATGCATAAATAAAAATGTTGTACAAAATTATACACTATCTATATTTTTTTATCAGATCCATTGCAAATGGTCAAATTAAACAACTACGATGTCAAATGATTCAAACTTAAAAATGTTGTGTGATCTCAAAAAATTTATCGGTTAGATTCAACTTAACCTACAAAGTATCTTGACTTTGCAACTTCTTTAAACTTCAGATGTTGCAACTGGAAAAACACTTAATAAATTGTTGCAAAGGTATCCAAATATTCATATACCTCTCACTACAAACACTTATATAATAGTTTTCTGAACAATTTTTTTGCACAGTTCTATCAAAATTTTAAAATTATATCAAGGAATTGCCCCCCAATAAAATCATTATTATTTTACAAAAATTCATTTCAATAATTTTTAAAATTAAAATAATTCCTTAAACATGAAATGTCTATCAAAACAATTGCATCGCCTATTACTGCATAAAAACATTAGTATGACAACTATGGCTCCAAAAAAAAAAAAAAAAAAAAAAAAAAAAAACTATTGCAGTTTCAATAATTTTTGAAAAAAAATTTTTAAATCAAAATTAAAATAATCGTGCCATAGGCATGGGTTATCACTATCTATATAATATTACAAAGCAGTCTCATAAACATAACCGTTAGATGTCTATTGGGACAACTACAACCATTATATGTATATTAAATTATATAATTGATGTAATAATAGCCTTTAGATGTGGAAAATTAATCCTAACCTTTAGTTGTCTATTGATACAATCGTAGCCGTAGGATTAACATTATTTCACTCATTTTCATTTAATGTAACAATACCAAATATAACCTACAATGTAATAACTCCACAAATTAATTATTACATATTAACCTCATTATACTTTGCTTAGAATATGGGATTAAGTTAAGGAATGTTTATTCGTAACCTCAAAAATATAATATAGACATTTAAATGGAAACAGATGCTTCTATTTATGTTATATATATATATATATATATATATATATATATATATATATTTCCTTATTAGTTCCATCTCTCCCACCCACCAAAACCAGTCCACTTTCACGGATAGGTTCCCAGGTAATATGTTAGTGATACAAAATGCTAAAAAGTCTTCCAATTGTTGTCACTTCTTTTTTCATTAGCTGTATTTTTTGTCCATTCTTCTTTTTCGGGCAAGTACAAAGTTCTGCTTGCAATGGTTGCTATAGTTTTTTTTTTTTTGCTTCCAATTGCAAATAATTTTCATTTTTATTTTTTTCCCCAATTTCATATAATGTAGGATCTAAAAGTTTAACACAAAAATATAATCTATTCCAGGGACTGTTAGTGTATATGAACTAACGTTGTGATTTATTGATTCTCACACTTCGCTTTCTAGGTGAATTTTCTTCCATTCACAACTGAATTTATTGACACATGTCCTTGATTTTTGGAAAATAGGATGAAAACAAGAGAAACTTTTGTGCGTATACATCGGCAGGCAAGCTATATATCGATGCAAACCAATCCGAGTGTGAACTTATATCCTACTGAGTTCTTGAACTCACTTAATCCGCATGGATTCCCACCATTCTCTCTCATGGTCAAATCAGGTTCAAGGTTTTTACTCTTAAGAGATCTTGCCCATATAGATGGGATGCGCACTGGAACTCGATTGATGGTGACACTATGTGCAAATCAATACATTCAAGAAATTATTTTTTACTGAAGATAAACCAGGTGAAATAGTGGTTCTACCACGAATAACATTAACTTCATCATTTTCCAATGCTCTGTTCCAAATTACAAGGACATAATTCTCTGTTATGCTTGATGGTGGTGATGAGAAAATCGACGATTGCAATTGATATTTCTTTGTGCAGTTTTCTTTAAAAGTTTATTTTGCCCAAAACTATATATGTACTACTTATAAGGCCCATGCAAAACACAAGTGGTATTAAATTTTTATAAATTAGGTGTAGTTCTTTCAAAATATTTTGTTTTAATTTTTCGTTGGTTTTATTAACGTGTTTAACTATAAGTCAATATTATATCAACCAATTTTAATTGTGTTCTCTTAATATATGTTGATTTAGCTGACTGTAATTATCATAATAAGAATAACTGTTTTATTTTTCTAAAACTTAATATAGAAGCTCACTATTTTCTTTTGTGTGGACGATCAATTGGCGTGGACTGTATTTCAATTTCGGTGTTGAATGTGATTAATGAACGATTTCTTTTGCAATGTAAATAGAGCAAAATTAAACTTTATAATAGTTTTTTTTTTATTTTTTTATTTTCACATTTTATTTTTGTTCATAATATTGAATCAATGAAAGCAAAAGAAAAGTTTTCAACCGGAAGTGCAACATCTCCTCCCATTGTAATCGATTTCATATTGTTTATTTATTTTTTATTGCAATGTGATTGATGTTAGGTGCCAATACACGTTCCTCAAGACTTGTTTTGAGTCGTTTATATCTTAGGTAATAAGAACTGATAAGAAAGATCTTTGGTTATTTATAACATTGCATAATTTGAAAGTATATTTCGATATTTTATTTTGCTAATGAAGTATAAATGTATATGGAAGTCTAAAGTATGATGTTGTTGCGAAATTAAATTTAACCAAATTGATGAAACAAACTAATTGAACATAAAATAAAAATAAAAATAATATGAGAGCAAACAAAAGAAAAAAATAAATAGATGCTGGTTTTTATGCATTTGTAAAATATCTAAGAATGTTTGATATCGATTGATGCGAGATGAACTTTCATTTTGCCATTGTTGGGGAGATGCGTAGTTAGTATTTATAATGTGTATGATAAATTTGTTGATAAATAATCTATAAGGCATTGTACCTTCGGCTATTCGTCGATTCGCTTGTTTTTCACCTTAAGTGCACATCTTCTTCAATTTATCAAGATTTTTAATCTCTATCTTTGTGTTTTTTTGTTGGATATGGTTGGTTCTAAGAGAACTTTTTTTTATAGTGCTATCATGGTAGGGTATTTATATGTGAATATGTAACTATGACAACTGATTTTTTTTTATTTTTGGAGATCTAATAGTTATTTATTTTGTTTATTTGTTTGTAGGCTTCAATAGAGTATTGGTCTAGTTCACGTGAAAAAATTCACGATCTATTAGTTTATGCTAGGAACATAATTGTAGAGAGATGGTATCCAAACCCCACTAATTGGTAATTAGGCCCCACTAAACAAATTTACTAATACTGGTTATATCCCAAAGAATAATAGAAAAAGGTGAATAAGCTAGCCCCAGTTTTTGCACCCCACCTCCCTTCTATTTTTTTAGTAAACACACCCCATGCAAACCCTAATTTTCTTCTATCTTCCCCATTTGAAACACTTCTTCTCTCTCTCTCTCTCTGATACAAATTACTAGGCAAATATACTATTGAGTGCGGAATTAAACAATAGCAGTAAATAAGATGAACAAGATCTCGAAAAAAACTATCTTCTTTACTGAATATTATGAAGATTACAAGAATCTCTGCCTCACAATACTCTCTAGACAAACTAAACCCTAGTTGTCTCAATATTTCTAAACACACTAAACCTTAGTGGTTTCTCTAAACAACTAAATAAGTCGTTTCACTATGTTTTGGTTTATGCCAAAACATCAATCTAAACAAGCTAAGCACTAGCTTGTTTATGTATCTTGAAACAAGTAAGCACTACATGTTTCTCTATTTATCTATATATTTTGGTTTATGCCCAAACATATATTTATAGGCTTTGGACAACTTCTAGTTGGCCAAGAATTTCCCTTTTCCTGAAGTTCCCTCCCTTATGGAACAAGGAAACCTATTTAAGGTTTTATTTTCCTTGTCCTAAGGAAAAGACCTACTAAGTTCCCAAGTAGGATACACCTCTCTCTCTCTCTCTCTCTCTTTTTCTCTCTCTCTCATATATTTGCTTCTTTAAGCTTCTTTAAACTAAAAAAAATCACTTTTTAGAAAAGAAAAACATGGAAGCTCTCTCTCTCATGTATTTGCTTCTTTAAGCTTCTTTAAACTAAAAAAAAACACTTTTTAGAAAAGAAAAACATGGAAGAATCTTCTCAAAATGACTTGGTTTCTTTAGAAGAAATTTTTGGAGAAAAATCATTCTTAGAAAACATGGGAAACACCCAACGCGGTCTGAAAGTCTAGAGAGTTTTCAACATGTAAATCTCACAAACATTGGCGATCAAAACCAAATGGTACGTATAAAAATTCTACTTTCTTTTTCGATTTGAACTTAATAATGCATGAACAAATGAAATCTATCTTACAGAAACCCTACTTTAGACAGTCGAAGGAAAGCGATCATATTGAATCTTTGCGGTTTACGACCACCGAATATTACTACATATAACAGTTTACGTAAACCGTCTAAAATGAATGAAAAATATGATAATGAATGTTTGCACAGTTTGATCTGACCAACCTGTTGCCTACTGGACGGTTCAAGGTGGTTGCAAGATTAACTACTGTTTGGTTTTATTCAACCATTTAATAACATTGTTTTTAGTTAGCTTTTAATGTTAACTGTGTAGATATCCATTAATGTTAACTGTTAAGTAGTATCTTTTAATACTAATTGATTTAGTTTGTTGTTTAATATGTATTTTGCTAAATAATTAAAGTTGATTAATTACTATATTTTGTTAGTTTATCAACTATACTATTTTATTATTTGTTAGGAAATAGAGAATACGGAAGTCGGCGATCATGATCGAGATTGGATAGAAGAATTTACCAGAAATCTTGTATTTCAAACTCGCAATGAGCTAATAAGTTGGGTTACAAAAAAAGGCCGAGAACACAACATGGTGTTGGTTATTGGAAGGTCGGATTTCACCAAACGTAGGACTCCTAGAATGTTTATGGCATGTGAGCGACATGGAGTTTACAAAAAATCTACTATTGACCCAAACAAATTAGAAGTGAAGAGATTGGAAGGGAAGAAGCAAGTTGAAGCAGAGAAAAATGGTGAAAAGAAAAAAAATACAAATTCCAAGAAAGACAGGTACAAAAAAGATAAATTGCCCGTTTAAAATTAGAGGAGTTTATTTTCCTGGAAGTGTTGATAGTTGGACAATAAGTGTTGATTGTGGAAGGCACAACCACCCATTGGCCACATACATGGAGGGCTACTCTTTTGTAGGGAGACTAACCCAAGAGGAAAAAGCTTGGTTTGAAGACATGTCATTGGGTGGGGTCAAACCTAAGCAAGCACTTGCTATCTTGAAAAGACGGGATCCTGAAAATTGTGCGACGTTGCAAACACTGTACAATGAGGCAAAAAAGCTCCGTAGCGCTGAAATGGAAGACAGAACAAGCATGCAACAATTGATCGAAGAATATAGCAAGTGAGCGAGGGTATGTGGTATCTGAGGAGGTGGATGAGCTGAATGTCATCAATATCTTGTTTTTTGCACATCCAGAGTCTATTGCTCTAGCCAAATGTTTTCCGTACGTTTTTATTATGGATTCGACCTACAAAACAAACCTCTACAAATGGCTGTTGTTTGAGATTGTGGGAATTACCTCAACAATGAAAACATTTTCTGTTTGTTATTGTTTGATGAAAAAAAAGAACACTTACAATTTTACTTGGGCATTAAAAAGGTTTAGGCTTGATGTGTTAGATGAGTTGGTGCCAGAGACTTTTGTTACAGATAGAGACTTGGCATTAATGAAAGCTTTTTGATGTATTATTTCCTGATTCCAATAAAATGTTATGCAAATGGCACATTGGTATGGGGGTGCAATCAAAGGCAAGGGTAGAGTTCACGTATTCGTGGACCAATATTGTGCACTCTGCGACAATTTCTGAGTTTGAGAGTCGTATGTACCAGATGCAAGTTTTCTTCCATGAGTACCCACAGTTGCTTTATTTCTTACATCCAAGAAACATGGATGCCCTATAAGGAGAAGTTTGTCTATGCTTGGACTGACCATTTTTTGCACTTTGGTAACAATAGCACAAATCGAGTTGAAAGTGCGCATTCAGCCTTAAAGAATTCGCTTTTGAGAACAAGCCGTTATACATTTCTCACCATGTTCAACATGATTCATCCATCTTTGACTACCCAAATGACAGAGATAAAGGCTTCGTTCGAGAGGAGTTTGAATGTTGTTCCTCATGGACATTGAATCATTATGTTCGATCAATTAAGAGGATATGTCTCGAGAGATGCTTTGAATATATTGCTTAAAGAGGGTGAGAGGAAGGAATATGTTCTCACCGATCCAAGTATTTGTGGTAGTACCAAGAAGGTAACTCATGGGTTGCATTGTACACATGAAATGAATCTTAAGGAGCCGAAGAACGAGAAATTGCTATTGAGTGAGATCCATCCATTTTGGAAGAAACTTAGTGTTATTCCTCGGAGAGTAGACATTTCTGATCTTGAATGCCATGAGGAATTTGTAATATTCTATTCTCACTATCGAAAGTGCAATGATTTCCAAAAAAAATACTTGTTGCAACGTTTAAGGGATCTTGGGAACCCAAAGACTACCTGGGCAACTGAACCTGAGCAAGATGAAAAAGCTAAACCAAAAGGTCGACCACAATGAGCATTAAACAAGCCTAAAAGTAAAGTTGATGAATGGTCTACAAAGAGAAATCCATCTGCATTTGAGTTAACAATGTCGACACCAGGGTCAATCGAGACATCAAACATTGGTAAGAAAGAAAGCGGTGGGAAGAAAGCAAAGGCAAAGGTCGGTATGAAGGCAACTCAAAGTACTTGATCAAAACAAGTAAGTAAAGGATCATGTTATAGTCAATTCATTGGGTATATACCTGATCCTATGAAACCATATGTGAGTGAAATTAAGAACCCTCGGCTAGATGGAAATTGTGGTTTTCGGGCTATTGCTATGGCTATATGGGGTGAGGAGGAAAAATGGCCTATTGTAAGATAAGACATGATTGCAAAATTAGATATATATTGAGAGTTGTAGGAAAGGGTATTTGGTGGAGCTATGTCGGTAATTACCTTGAGAAAGATCATAAATCATTTCACAAGTCCATGTGAACCAAAGTTTTGGATTGCAATGCCCTATTGTGGGCATTTGATTGCAAGTATTTATAATCGAGTCTTTGTTCACCTATCGAGCAAAGTTTGTTTGACTTTTCTGCCATTGCAATCGGCGCCCCCACCTCCTATGGGGTATAATGTTATTAGTTTTTGCTTGATACAAGAGATGGCACATTTTGTACATGTGAAACTCAAGGTTTTTTGTCCTATACCTAGTGCAGTTAGTTATTGGGAAAAAACTAAGCAACCCGAAGCAGTGGGATGGGATTTGTTGATTGAGACACGAGCAAAGACTTACAAGACAATCATTGGGGAGAAACTGCAAACGAATAATGCAATCGAAGCTCATCCCATATATGTGACTGAGTCTGAAGGCGAGGAAGAATCATAATGTCGTCAGATGATTATTTTCTGTTTTCACTCATTTATTTTGTAGGTTGGCATGTTTGACAATTAAGTTAAGGAATTGAACTATTTTTTTTTTTTTTTGTGTATAAAAGTTTTTGTAGGAGACTTTTCAATTTACCATACTACTACAAAATGCACTCACAGCAGCTTTGAACAGTTTAGTCTAAATGACAAAACCATTCAGTTTCAGTAAGTTCAAACCATTTCAAAAATGTTCTTTTGGTTTCATCCTACTGTTCAGTGTTCACAATTAATCTGTTAACTACAAAGTTTTTAACATTCTTGTCTGACCGACTAACACTTTCAGTTTCAGTAGGTTGAAACTGTTTAGTAGATCGTAAATCAGTATCATCTAACCGTTTAGTCTAGATAGCAATGTGTAGGTTCCTTAATGGTTTAATCCAACCGAGAAATACATTCAGTTTCGGTTGGTTCAAACCGTTTGGTGGGCTAAATTTTTGGTTTGGTATTACCATTTAAAAATGCTAACTTTCACAGTGTGCAATTGTAACTGATTCAGGAAGTCAATTTCAGTTTAATCTTACTGTTCATGACAAAAAAAAATTGAAAATCTAAATTGTGTGCAAGTAGGATACTGGACATCAAGGTCTTGTTTAAAACACTTCAAACCATAATCAACTATAAAATAATCTAAAACCAAAACATTAATAATCCCAAAAATTAATGACCATTACAAATCATTCATTCTAAAACACTTCAAATCTACACCCTAAACATTCTTAGAACTACCCTTCTTCTTTGCCAGCTTCCTTGGTTGGATGCCTTATTATTCACCACCAAAGTTAGATTCCATTTTCTAGTCAAGGATTCTTCTGCATGAGAAATTTTTGCTCACCACGCTCCCCACTCCACTAGGATTGTTACATGTGGACCCAAAATCTTCTAGAAATCAGTTTGCTAACTTCCAATTATTCTTTGTGACTGATTTGCTCTTACCAATTAAAAGAGTTTTAAAAATAGAAAATACCACATTAGGGAATCCAATTTCTAAATTTTTCTCTCTCCTCTCTCCTTCTTCCCCCTTGGATAGAAAAATATTTTGAACTATCTACTCGTTCTCCTCAATTCCTCGATAAACACAAAAAAAAAAAAAAAAAATACAAAAAAAAAGTGGAGAAACATGACGGAGCTTGTAGGGCTAACCAACATAGTTTCATCCCCTTTGCATTTGACACATTTGGATTGCTAGGCTCAGAAGCAGTTGAGCTCCTCAGGAGAGTGCAGAAGATAATGGATAGCAACGTGATGACTGCAGGTTCGAACGAATATGTATTTAGAAGAATCGGGTTTGCTATCCAGAAAGGACTTGCTGCGCAGTTTGTAGCGCGTTTGTCCTCTACTTTTGTGTAATTCGTTGAGCTTATCAATAAAATTTGGATATTTAAAATTTAAAAAAAAAAAAATCAAATTTTCGAAAAAAAAAAAAAAAAAAAAAAAAACCCTTCTCTGTCACAACTGATATAATGCAACTCAACTCTTGAACTCTCTTTAGCAATATTTATTGGAAAGAAGTGAGATTTTCAAAGGTAACTAGAAACTTCCATTAATTTTTAGTTTGTTGCAGCATTTGTAATTTGATTTATAGTAATAATTGGTGGATGAAATAACTTATGTATCAACTTATGCAACCATTATCTTTGTAACAGTTGGATTTGCTTTAGATATGTGTTTCGCAATATTGCAATTATCATATATACTTAAAATTTGACATGAAATTTTTTCTTATTAATGAACAATTGAAGTGTGTTGTAGCTTGTTGTGTTGAAAGTACATTACATTTGTTGAGGACTAATCAAGGACTTTTGATTGTTAGATGGAAAATAAAACTACAAAAGAAGATACAATTCCTGAAGAAGTTGGCGGTAGTTTTGAAAATAGTGAAGCCTTAGAACAAATCAAGGATTCCAATGTTGTTGATCCAAGAGATAAATATCGCGATTGTGGAGATCGAACTCCTACAATTGGGATGTTGTTTGATACTGATTTAGATGGATATAACTTTTATAATAGATATGCCAAAACTATTGGATTTGGTGTTAGAAAAAATCGATTGCATCGTAATGCTAATGGAATAATAGATCGAAGAGATTTTTGTTGTTCTTGGGAAGGTCACTACAAGAAAAAATCGACTCCACAAAAAGAAGAGAGATGAAAGGAGATCTGGCTGTGAGGCAATGCTAATGATAAGATTGAATAGCGACAAAAAGTATACTGTCACTGCTTTTGTTAAAGAACACAATCATGCTCTTGTTGATCCAGAGAATGCATTTATGTTGAGATCTCACCGACAGCTTGAAGCTACTCAAAAATCTCTTGTGAATAATATGAGCTCAGCGGGGATTAAAACTAATAATATTATCTCATATATGAGCACTGAAGCTGGTGGGGCAGAAAATTTAAATGTAATAGAAAGTGATGTCTACAATTACGTCTCTAAGACTCGAACTGAATTTCTTAGGGAAGGGGATGCACAATGTTTACTAAATTTTTGGACAAGCAAGGAGGAAGCGAATGAGTTCTTTTTTAACAAACTCCGAGTGGATGAAATGAATAGACTTTGTGGTGTTTTTATTTCTGATGCAAAGTGAAGGTGTGATTACAGTAATTTCGGTGATGTAATTTGTTTTGACACAACGTTTAAAACAAATAATTATAACATGATTTGTGCACCAATAGTTGGGGTAAATCATCATGGGCAAACAGTATTTTCGGATGTGGTTTGCTAGATAGTGAGACAACGGAATCTTTAATATGGTTGTTTGAAACATTCATGGAAGCTATGGGAGGGAAACAACCACAAGTAATCTTGACTGATCAAGTAATGGCAATTGCAAATGCCATAACGCATGTGCTCTCGAATGCTGATCATAGATTGTGCTTATGGCACATATATTTGAATGCTTCAACAAATTTGTCCGATATTTTTGGTAAATTCAAGGAGTTTGCAGGGGAGCTTAGTGATTGTATTAATTATAAACCCGAAACGGTTGAAGAGTTTGAAGCAGGTTGGGAATTTTTGCTTACTAAGTATAAGTTGCAAGAAAATAAGTGGTTGAGACATTTCTATGGATTGAAGAAAAAATGGGCACAAGTTTATGCTCGGGATCATTTTTGTGCTGCCATGACTAATACGCAAAGAAGGGAGAGCGTTAATAATTTTTTGAAGAAGTTTTTTAATGGAAATCTCATTCTAAGAGAATTTGTAGGCCAGTATGATAGAGCATTAACTAGTAGGTGAATGAAAGAAAAAGCAGCTGATACCGACAACACAAAATCTAGACCAATTTGGCTACTCAATGGGCAGTTGAGCTTCAAGCATCTAACATATACACAAAAAAAAAAAATTATTTTATTTGTTTCAAGCTCAATGTGTGAAATGTGTTGTTTTAAAGTTGGAATTGTGTAAGGAGGACGGGGAGAAGCAGTATTACACGGTAAGAAAACTTGGGAAGCTAAATGCCAGGATTCAGTCAATCACTTACACTACTTTTAATCAGTTAGCAAAATATAGTTGCAGAAAGTTTGAGTTCCATGGAATCTTATGCGCGCATATACTGAAGTTGTTTCTTGAGTTAGAGATATCGAGTTTGCCACTATTCTATTATCTTGAACGGTGGACAATGGAAGCTACCAAAAATCTTGTGTATGACTGCCATGGAATGTTAATTCAAGCAGACTTGGATCCATTACTTTCAAGGCGTTATAGTGAGTTATCTCACTGTGCTCAGACATTAATTGCAAAAGGAGCAAAGACAAGCAAAAAACGCGATTTAGCTATATCTGAAATGCTTCGCACAATATCCTTATTAGACACTTTATCTGATGATGAGGAAGACATAGATGATGACGGCAACAACTCCCATAGTGTTGCAGTCCCATGTGAGGAAAATGTTGTTAGTCAAACATGTGTTGCAGTCCCTCGTGAACCTAAGACTCGAAAGAAACATGTGCTGGAAAAAAAATCAAAGAAAAGGAAGAAAACTATTTCAAAACTAACTGCGAAAAGAACTATTAAGTGAAGCACCAAGCTTTTTTAATTTATTCTGCTTGTCTCTTTTATTTTGTTTTTTAGTTAACTTAAGGTCATATATACATTCTTCTCTTTCAGGTTCTCAGAATCATACTACTCTAGAGGATAACGTCCATACAAAGGTTACACATAATGGTAGCATACCATGCATCCAGGTTAATTTTTTTTTTTCTTTTTAAGTTGTTGATTATGTAACCTCCAATTCTTTTAAATGCATATATACAAGATGAGCTAAAATTAGCATTCTTTCCTTTTGTAAGGTCAGACCAGTGGACTACCATTTCATTATGTTTGAGTTATTCACATGTATAATAAATAACTAATACAGTACTAATTTATTTATCTATTCAATAGATTTAGTGGTTGATTCTTATTTTTTCAATCTTATTACTTTTTGTGTGGATAGGGATCAGTTACATTGGAAGATTCACAACCACCAGTACGCAAACTAAACTTTGCCGATTCCTAGATTGTGCAAAACGTAATTTTCTTCAATCTATTAGTTTTCTTATGTCAAGCTTTGTATATGTCTGGTTCAAAAATCTTTTTTGTTGAATTTTTCTGCAGGTACGTAGAATCAGTTTTTCTTATTGAAGAAACAACAGCTCACAGTCCACTATACAGCAGCAGCAGAAGCGTAACAGTGGTAATAGCAGACCTCAACAGGGATTTTCATTCCATTAGAGACAGACCACACTTCCTTTTTCTTTTTTCTTTTTTGATTTTGGTTTTGTTGGAAAGAATGCATATGCATTTATTTGAATCCAATGTAGCTGGTATAACCAATCGATTTTATAGAGATTATCAAACGGGCAATAAAATGTCCAAACTCCAGTTTTTAAATTGGATTTAATATTTAATTTGTTGAATGAATATGGTTGTCATAAAAATAAAAATAGTTGTATCAGGTTGCACACTTTGAGGTCTATGTGACATTATTAATCCCCATTTAATTTGTAAGTGATCTTATTTGCTCGGTTTGTGATGTGAATTTTTTAAGCTTGATATTCTAGACCATGGAGTTGTTATTTTACTGGCTTGGTGGAATTAGTTTTGTTTTAAGGTCATTTGTATTTCCGAGGGAGGCGAAAAACAACATAGGTAGGTAATTTATTGTATAAAAAGAATAGTTAAAACTAATGTTTGGAGTGAGGGGCTGGTCTAGCCTGTTGACATATGAATCGCTTGGAAAATTATTATATCTTCATGCAGTACTTACAGAGACACTTCAACAGTATCCTGCGATTTTTTATTTTTTATTTTTTGATAAATAATTAGATTATTGTCGTTTTTTAGATGAGCATTGATGTATTTGTCTACAGATTTTCTACTTAGTTGCAGTTTCTTATTGAACTTCTGGACTAATATCACCAAAATAATACACCAACTGATCAGCCAGATAAATATTGACTGCATCGCCCATTCATCCCAGTGGGTATTCCACTTCCCCGGCCCCCTCCCATCAGAAGAAAAAATATACAAAGTATCAATGTTCAGCAGCAGATGGGACATAAATCCTAAACAGAGAACTAGTCTGCTTAGTCTATCTTCATGAAACATATACCCCAAATACAACATACTATTTTCCAATCTAACAACTATAGAGATCTTTTGACTGATTGTGACATTATTAGCTCTTTTTTTTCTAATTTCTTTTTTATTGTTGAGGACAGAGCAGATAGTTCAGAATATTTTTCTATCCATCAGGGAAGAAGGAGAGAGGAGAGAAAAAAAATCTAGAAATCTGATTCCCACGTATTGTGGTTTATTTTTTTATTTTACAACTCTTTTAATTGGTAAGGGCAAATCAGTCATAAAGAATAATTGGAAGATAGCAAACTGATTTTTAGAAGATTTTGGGTCCATATGTAACAATCCTAGCGGAGTGGGGAGCGTGGTGAGCAAAAGGGTGGTGAGTAAAAAATTTCTCCTACTGCATTCTCCTCTTCTTCATTGACCTCATCTTCTACACGAGTCAAATGCACTTGGCTAGAAGTTGCTTTCTCCTCGTCCTCATCACCATAAAACACATCATAAACTTCCTTAATATCCTCCAACGTTTTTTGATTGTGATAATTTTCACCAGAATTTAGGAATGCTCTCAAAAGATTCTTGGCAACTTCCATTCTATTAAACTGCGAAGTTTTTATAACTATTAGCAAAATACTCCACAAAAATAAAATAGTAAATAACGAATTAATTGTTAGTTGGTTTCCTACACACCGTTTCCTCAAAGGGGCGACTACACAACCATTTTTCTGGACTCTGCACGCGAGGGTGACTATTTTTTTTGAACCAATTGTGCAAAAATTTGATCCACAAACTCGAGATACGTATCAATTAATCGAACAGTTACAATGAAAGCCTTGTATAGACAGAGGTAAGATGGGGGGGTATACAATGAGACTGGACCTGACAAAGATCAGGCTGCCTACGTATCCAAGAAGATGAACTTGGAATCAAGTCTCTGCTTCCGCTAAGCTCTAATAATGGAGTTGCTCAGTGGAAGACTCGTAATTCAGGAGGTTTGGAACTCCTGTATTTGTAGTAGGCCAGAGGAGGCTGGGTCAACCACCCCTCCGGTTTTGACTCAATGAACTAAGGTAGTTCAACTGTGAAGATGCTTTCCGTGGAGATAGCTTGCATGCTGCCGAGCGATTATCTCCTTGGTTTGAATTCCCTATGACCAGGATGACTCCCACGTGTCATCCTCTGATAGGTCCTGGTTCAACCTGGGTCTTCCTTTATCTTCTCCAGCAGGCTAGAACCATGGGTTATGTTAGCCTGGAATCTTGCTGGACTTATCCAGTTGGTTGGGACTTGGATTGACCAAGCCTGAAAGCAAAGACTTGGGCTTGACTCCTCTGACCGGAGGCCCAATCTTCATTGCATACACCCTGGCCAGATCCTCTGGACTTCTGTGTTAAGCCTTCGAATGAGCCTCTGTCGCTGCTAGACTTTACGGGGTCGGACCTGGCCTACTTGACTGAGGTGGGCCTGGTCGATGTATGGGAGCCCACAGTTCAACTTCTTATACAGTAACCGGGGTTCCACCCTTTGGTCGTGGACTATCCGGTGGGTCAAGGTCCACAGAACGTATGTGGACTCTTTGAGACTGGGTTGGGCCCTACCCGATAGCCCAGGCTTGGATGGCTAATGCTCAGGTGCTCCCGGTTTAGCTTCTTATACAGCCATCGGTGACACCTGTCGGGTTTTTTACCTAGGGTACACACATCGCCCCCTCTTTGTCAAGTAGAAAATCTTCTTCGGAAAGATCTTTGAAATATCTTCCCCGGCTGTTGAGATTCGGAGGATTCCTTCCTTGATACGCTTCTTTGATGACGATTCTGCATCCCTTGGATCAAGGACTAGGGTTTCTCTCCTCCTCTATAAATAGAAAACCAGAGGTGTAGATAGATGTCCACCTCTCTCCCTCCGTTCTCTGTTGTTGTTGCTGTTGTTGAAGCTTCTAATGGAGAATGGCTGATCGGCCTGCTGACTTAGCTCACCGTGCATTCAACCTCAAGGTGGAACATGTGTTCAATCATGTACAGGCCTAAGAAAAGAACCTGGAGAAGGTCGTCCGGTTGCATCCTTGCGTCGAGATCTCCGTCTTTCTGAAGATTCGCTTAAACAAGCCGACGACCAAATTCATAACTTGAAACAGAAGGTTTGGATAATTGGCAATGCTGCGACCGTGGGTGCTAGCTGGGACCAGGTCGCTACTTTCTCTCCTACCGTCTCACGGAATGTTTTGGTAGACGAGTTAATGTCGCACCATTGTTGAGGAACGGTGCCCTCTTTCTTTGACTTTTGTTCATCAATAAAATTCCTTTTCCCATGAACAGTGCCCCCGTTTGTCTTGTCTTGTCTTGATTTTGGCAGGTTGATTGTCGGTCCATGGGAGACCGTTGCTTCTCGGGAAGCAATTGGGTTGTGGCCCGGCCTTTTTAACCTTTGCAGGGTTGAATAATGAGATGTTCACTCTTGCTGAGTTATACCTCTCTCTCTCTCTCTCTCTCTTCTTCCCTTACTCATCTTCCATGGCGGCTAGTGATGTTACAATATTTGTGTATTGTAAATCAAAAGATTATATTTGTAGATTTTTCCTTCTTGTGCCTGTTAGATTGAGATCAAAGTAGACAAGTAACAAGCAAGGGTCGTACCCACCTCAGAAGGGGAGATCTTAGCTCAAACACAATTAAGAACAATGGTTAAGAAACATCAATGAATCAATAATAAAAGTTGGAGAATTGATTCTACTTCCTACAGGCAATAAACAATAAATAAATCCTAACTTAAGAATAGGGAAGATATGGAAGAGAGAATTATATGATGACATAGGGGGAGTAGTAGGTTTCCACAAACTAGGTTATGCAATCATATTATGTTGTTCTTCATATTCAATCTATAATAATTAACAAGTCACCTCTCAGCTATTCCTATCAATTATTAATGCCTATAATAATCAATCCTCACCTCTCAGCTATTGAATTGAATTAAAACGGGATTCTATTATGTATACTATTGAATATGCTTCATTAATCAAATCCTCACCTCTCAGCTATTGAATCTAATTAACTCCACATATTATTCATAATTAAATCCTCACCTCTCAGCTATTGAATTTAATCATGAAAGGGTTCCAATAAAAGATAAATATTACAAACATGCAGTAATCACCTCTCAGATATTTCACTACATATCTACAATAAATATAATACTATTATCAAAACTAGGTCTCCCTAAATTCTAACAATAATATTTAACACCATGGATAACAATAACACACAAACAATCATACTTACCTCATACTGCAGTTAGAAGTAAATAAGCATTAAGTACCTCGAATCACAATGAATAAGAAGAAACAACATAATAATCATACATCACCTAGAAAGCTTCCACCTTCCCCCCATGATGATTTAGCTACTCATACCAATGGAACAAATAATTAAATCAAAGATCATCATAATTGAAATCATGGATTGATATTGATATTGAATTGAGTACAAAAGTTGGTCTTCAAGTTGATGATCAACCAAAGTCTCGTAAACCCTAGTTACAACTTCTCTTATATAGACATTAAATAATGGAATACTTGCATGCAAAGACTTTCTAACTTAGTGAAATTCGTGGCTGCTGCTGTTGGCCTCCTAGAGGGATTAGGCAATCAGTAAAACCTAATCCTCTTGGGCTAGAATTGTAGTTTGGGCCAAGACCTTCAGTTTGATATGTCATGGACCCCAATCGGACTTTTAGTTCTCCTTGTAGAGCCTTTATAAGATTAAGATCCAAAATAGGAAGTCCGGTCCATATGAGTCAGCAGTTGACCGAAAGTCAACCTAAGTCAGCAGCAGTTGACCCGAAGTCAACAGTTGACCGAAAAGTCAACTCTTGATCAAAAGTTAACCCTTGACCAAAACTCAACTGAAGTCAGAGTTGACCAAAAAGTCAACTCAACTTATTTGACCAGAGTTGACTACGGGGTGCCCTTAGCAAATTCTGCGGGTGCAAATATCCAATCTTCTTCCCTTGTGCAAATAACACCTCTTTGTTTGCTTTTCTCGTCTTTTTCTGGGCTTTTACTCAATATTTGCATTTTGGATCCGAAAACCTACATAAAGACAGAAATGCACTAATCAATAGATATAATACAATAATATAGGCTAAGTGCTAGACAAACAAGGTGTTATTCGGGGGATAAATATACACTTTTGAGGTCCGATCAAATACCCCCAAACAACACTTTGCTTGTCCTCAAGCCAAGATGAGAAGAAAGAAAGAGGAACTCAAAAGAGAAGTATAACCAAGGTGATTGCATTAACCATATGCATCAAGACTTTCAACCACAAGGATTTCCCAGGTGGAGGAGTTATAGTCTTCTGAGGGTTTTCCAGAGAAGATACCCACAAACTTACTACAATGACTAGTTCAAGAATAGAATTTTCTACCATGTACCTCAGAAATGGTCATATCAAGGATAAGAATAAGTATTGCTAAACCTTTCATATGAGATAACATATTACCAATGCATGAATAAGATATGAAAATATAAACCAAGCATGATGGTCTCAAATGCATCGAATACAAGCATGTACCCATACTACCACGGGTCTTAAGTCACCTTTGGAAAGGTCGCTTTGACTTCTGCCTCACAGTCATACACTCAGAAATAAAATCACTCAGAGATGGTGTTTATCATTTTACCTCTATGTGAGGAAGGAAGATGGACAATCATCTCACATATATATAAGAACGGACTGGTGTAATGGAATGAACTTAGTCTTAAAGAATGGAAAAATTAGCCTTACTTGAGATGTCGGGTTTTTCACCTTAGCATCTTCTCACTTACTCGCCACATCCTATCATATCAGCTTAGATTTACAAAGACAGTAATGGGTTGTAACTTGGCTTAGGACAGGGCTAGAAATGGCATAGGCTTTTGTGAAATATTTTTGGAACATTCGGGCCTTCAATACTTGTGATTTGTAATAATAGCACATGGAGAAATTTTTGGAAATTTTTCTTTTGGAAGAAGTATTTCTTATCTTCTTTTGGAAAAATTTCAATGAAGCTCTAGCCTATTTCGGAATCCCCCTTTCTTTTTGGATTTGGAATGGTTTGGAAGATTCTGGCTTTTTTTTTGGAATTTCTTCAAATTTTTTGATTTTCAATATTTGGTTTCTCTCACTAGTTTGGAGATTTTTTTGTATTTCTCCTTTCTTCTTGTAACCACATAAACAATCATCCTCATGTTCCCAAAACATGGGTAAAAAGACCTAAAACATTCTAAGGTATTAACTCCTACAATGGAGTTGGGTAAGGATAATGGGCTCAAGAAAAACGCTAAGTAACAAGGGAAGGCTCAGAATGGTTAACCTAAGGGATAAAATATCATCAGGGTAGGCTAAGGTAAACAGGGTTTATCTAAAGGTCTTTGTATCATCTCTAAGTACTGATATGGTGATCACATCTTGAATAAGCTACAAGACCCAAGTTTATATTACACCCACTTGATGTCATCTCAAGGCTAACTATAAAAATGAATATGAGACTAAAAATAGACAAAACTGAGAGGTTGAGTCTTTTGACTCCAGATGTACGTGATAACTCTCCAAGAAAAGGACGGGGCTCAAAAGCTCACTAGGTTAAGTCTCTACACTTATTCCTCAAGTTTCTCAAGGTGTAGTTATATTTGCACATGTAATCTATAATAAATGCATATGAATGTCATGCTTATGCTCATGCAAATGTAGTATGAGACTCAACTACTTGAAAAGTTCATCCATTAAGTTCATCATTGATGGTGTACTTATCCTATTTTTGAAAAAGTCTTTGTAAGAAAAGATTTTTGTTGGTTTTTTTCAAATATTTTTCTGAATTTTTACACAAGTATGGATAAAGAAGTTTGAAAATCTTTTGCAAAAAGGATTGAAATACTTCCCCACCCCCAAACAAAGAAATTGTCTTGTCCTCAAGGCTCATTCTAAGCATAGGAAGGAGAGAGAGAAAGATATTACCATGAGTGTGCTAAAAATTCAAACTGCTTATAAATTTCTGTCAAACAAAATTATCTTTATATAGAGATTACAAGGAATTCCATACTATGACACAACTGAAATAAAATATACTGAAATAAATGACTGACTCAACAGAAAAGGAAATCCTAACTTAAAATAATGCATTTTATAACCGCAATAATTATCAACCAGTCAAACGGCAATGAGAGAGTGGGTGGGCCGGCCGCGCCCACCCCCAAACAGAATTGGGCATAGATGGAAGAATGGGCGGTTTAACAGTCAAAATGCAACTAAACCCGGCAATAAAAAGATAAGCAATGGAGCACGATTAGGCTTAGAAGGTACACAGGGCTGCCTCCCAGGAGCGCTAAGTTTAACGTCTTCAGCTAGACAGGAGGACAAACAGGACTCACTCCGTAGATAAACGCTACTCGAAACAAAGATACATGTGAGATAAAACGCTAGAGCGGAATGCGCGAGGTCCTGATGTCTAAGATACAACAAAGAGTCTTTTAAAGTCAGATACTCGAGACTTAATAGAAGATGGGAAATAACTTCCCCACCCCCAAACAGAGCGAGAAACCGGTCTGTTTGGTGGTGACGCTTAAGAAAAAACGTGTACTCAGCCAGTAAGAGTATGTGGACTAACGGTCCCGGCACTTTCAACCACACTTCTCAACAGAAAAAGAGAGGGTCCGGATACCAGCAGGTCATAGGTCAATCTAAATAGGTAGGATCCTCTAAGAGAGTTTCAGGAGGCCTTAATTTATGAAAATGCCTAAGACATTGACCATTGACATGAAATTCAGAACCGTCTGCAAGATTAACACATGTAATAACATTATAAGGATTTACTGCAGACACAACAAAGGGGCCTGACCAACGAGACATAAGTTTGCCAGAAAATAAATGCAAACGAGGATTATAAAGCAAAACTTTGTCTCCAATTTGAAAATAAAGCTGATTTTTCTGTATGGTAGTAAGAGATGAAGAGATGATAACAGGATGACTACCATTTAACTCTTATTGGGCACATTTCAGCTCAGGAGGAAGAGGATCAGAAGCTAGAGAGATGGTCTCGACTTGGAACTCAGAATCAATGCAACAAACTGAATCAAGGGCCTCAGGGTCTTTGGGGATAAAGATAGGCACAGAATCAAGAACAGTATTGGTTTGGGCAATAGATTGGTCGATGTTGAAGTTAACATTATGCATGGTAGGGAAATTAACAACCGGATCGGTAGGGCTAGGTACCATCTCATAGGGTAGAGAATCCAGAAGGCACACTTCTTTAGATAGAGAAAGATCAGGGGGTTGTTAACCAAGATTAAAGATTTTTACTTCAACAGTCATAGTTCCAAAAGTGAGAACCATAGAACCATTCCGACAGTTTATGAGAGCATTAGAGGTGGCCAAAAATGGTCGGCCAAGGATGATGGGTACCAAATCATCGCCAGTAGGTTCAGTATCCAACACCACAAAATCAACAGGATAGTAAAAGTCAGACACTTTAACTAATAGATTCTCAACTATTCCTCTAGGTACTTTCAAAGATCTGTCGGCCAGTTGTAAAGACATGCTCGTGGGTTTCATGTAAGTTAGATCTAGGCTGAGGTACAAGGAATAAGGCAAGAGATTAACACTCGCTCCTAAGTCTAACAAAACTCTACCTATGAACTTATCACCAAGCTTGCAAGGTATGGTCGGTTTTCCAGGGTCCTTATATTTTACCACGCCGTTATGTTGGACAAGGGCAGAGAATTCTTCTGCCACAAACGCGTTTTTAGGCACATTTGTTTTTCTCATGGCAGTGCACAAGTCCTTTAAAACCTTAGCATAGGAAGTTATCTTCTTAATAGCTTTGAGGAAATGTTTGTTAATATTTGTATGTTTAAACACATCAAGTACCTCTTCAAATTGTACTTCCTGTGGAGACCTTGTGAGTTTCTCGGGGTAAGGTACAGGCGGGTTGTAAGTTCGTGGAGGATCCACAATCTCACCGGCAGTCTTCTTCGGCTTAGAGGTGGTCGCCTCATTGGTCGAAGGTGTAGGTTGGGCAACAGGTGCAGATGTAACCGGGGTCACAATGTTGGGACTCGGTGTGTAATTAACTTGATTATCAACCTGTTTTCCTGACCTAAGGGTGGAAACCGATTTTACTTCAGCAATTGGTGCAGATGTGGACGGAGTAGTAGTGTCCGTCACCAAGGCAACTTCCTTGCCTTTGGGGTTCGGGATGGACTGTCCCGGAAATCTACCTCTTTCATCAAGTTTTTGTTCAATTCTCTGGATGGCCTGGGTATTTGATTCAATAGACGCCTAGGTCTGTTGAATGAAACGTTCAAGCACATCCTCAAGAGAGGTCTTAGATTGGGTAGATTGAGTAGTTGGCATGCGGTCCCTGAAACCACTCATAGGATGAGTATTGTTCGAGTAAGGGGGGACCGGTGCCCTGTTCCTATTGTCAGATTGACAACATACGTGGCATTGCTACGTTGCCCATAAGAGTTGGTAAAACCAGGTGGACCCGCATGATGATTATTAGAATAAGAAAGATTTGAGCGGTCCATGTATGGGTACGTGGCATTGCCCTTAGTAAAGTTGGTTCTCCCAGCATAGTTAAACGCACAGGCATCCTCAGTTTCTGGTGGATTCATTAGGAGAGGGCAAAATTCAGCAGTGTGAGTCTGGTCATGACAAGCATCACATGAAAGAGTGGAGGCACTCATAACAGTTGATTGGGGATTTAAGGATACTCCAAGTGCTGCTACCTGTTTAGTTAAACCTTGAAGTAAATTTTTAAAGTTCCATGTCAGGTTTGACATCATATAGTCCTCTAGGTTTATCATTATGGTCCATGGTAGTGTTTCTCGAGGTATGTCCTGGTATATCCCAATGTTGGCTATTATTAGCAATCTTTTCAAGGAAAGCTAAGGCCTTGGTGGTGGAGAAATCAAGGAAATCTCCACCACACATGTTATCAACCGTACTCCTAGTTTGAGTATTAAGGCTCCTATATAGAATTCTAACCTTTTCTGTGTCATCGACTTTGTGGTGTGGACATTGAAGAAGTAGATCATGAAATCTCTCCCATGCATCAAAGAAAACCTCACTCTCTTTTTGCCTAAAACTTCCTATGGCATCAACTATGTCATTAGTTCTAGTAATAGGAAAGAATTTGGTTAAAAACTTTTGACTTAGTTGAGCCCAAGTGACAATGGAATTAGGAGGAAGGCTATGTAACCAATGATATGCTTTATCCTCAAGAGAGAATGGAAACAATCTTAGGCTAACTTCCTCTTCAGATAAGTGTTTCTCCCTAAAAGTGTGAAGAATGGTCAGAAACTTATTGAGGTACTAATATGGATCTTCCCTTGGAAGTCCATGGAACTTAGGCAACATGCCCACAATCTGTGGGCGAATGCCATAGCAATCTGCATGTGTCTCGGGTAAGACAATGCAAGTAGGTGGCCCTGTGGCCAAAGGTGAAAAGTAATCCCGAAGGGTAGCTTCTTGAGCCATAGGTGCAGGATTTACTTCAGAAATTGAAGTTGAGTTGTGGAACTCTTCTTCAAGAGGTAGGGAGGTTGAGTTGTTCAACTCTTCCTCAAGAGAAGTAGAGAGGTCCGTGATTGTGCTCTTTGTGTAGATTATTGGTTTGGACAAGATTTTACCTGATCTAAGATGCATGAAACATGCGCATTACATATGCCACAGAAGTCCTAACCATTCAAAAGCATCTAACAAGGGGCTCAAAAACTGACTCTATTTTGTTGTCTCCCAAGGCAATGAGTTCTCTCCAAGCTTCGTGAGTGATTCTTCCTCTTTTGAGAGTCAAGCAAGCTAATAACCAATGTGGGAGGTTTTCCGTGTAAACACGTTCCTTAATTAAATAACCACAGTTGATTCTACAGATAAATCTGTAGGGGTTCCTGACCCAATTCCCCACTTGTGATCCAATCAAAGAAAAACCAAACGGTACTAGTTGAAGTATCCGTCAAAGTCTCAATGAGAACATCGTGATAGCATGGCTTTAGTTGGTTCAATTTTAAGCCTTAGGATATTGCAATCAATTGATATTTAAGTTTCACTTATAGGCCAGGTCCGCCTTGCAGTCCCGGTTTAACAAGTAAAAGCAAAAATAGAAATCAAGCAACAATCAAGGTCATGCTAATCATTACAGAAACTCCTCTTGCAGGGAATTCGAGGAGGGTTGAGAAAATGCTTACCTCCCACTTTGTGCTAAAAACAAAAATGCCAAACAAGCGCACAAATGAGGGGAGAAGACGAGTTGAAGTCGACTAAGGGGAAACCGCTCATTGGGTTTCAATCGTCCTTAGGAGTCGTTCCTTAGTAGACCCAAGGCTAGCTCCACAACCTTGCTCTAGTACCCGCTTAGAACACACAATAATAAAGATCCTAGCAACAACTACTTTAAAAATATTACAACCGCGACCCCTTCGTGGATCGGATAATTTAATTAACTTACAAGTCCTTAAAAATACTGAAAAAAAATAAACTACTTAGTTAACCTCACTATCTCTCAACAGTAAAAAATTCAGCTAATTTGGACTTCTGGAGCGTCCTAGAATAATCACACAAAACTGGCAAAATCCCTGCTAGGATCTGCCTGTTCAGTGATTCCTGCAAATTTTCTCGTCTTGGGACGAGAAATTAAATAACTTCCGATGCTCCAAAAATTCCGAAACATTTAGGGCAAGTAAATCGCTCCGAAATCTTTCAACAGTAAAAATTTCAGCCGAAAAGGAGTTCTGGATCGTCCTGGATAATTCACGTAAAACCGGGCCGAATTCCTACCAAAAACTCGACTCGAGATTGTTAATGAACAGTAATTTTCAGAAAAATTTCTGAATGTGCGCCTATCTTCAAACTTTGAAATCTACTCCGTTTTTCGAGCTTTTTCAGATCCGTTTTCACTGCAAGATCAACAAGAGGACCAAGTAACTAAAAACCTAAAAAGAATAATTAAAAAAAATTAAAAATTGAAGGGTGGGAGGGATAGAAGAGGGATGATGTCCCAAAACAACTATTCTTCTTTTTGCTTGAATGAACTCCATTCCTTAGAGTGGCAGCGGCGCCATTTTGATATTACAATATTTGTGTATTGTAAATCAAAAGATTATATTTGTAGATTTTTCCTTCTTGTGCCTGTATAGATTGAGATCAAAGTAGACAAGTAACAAGCAAGGGTCGTACCCACCTCAGAGGGGGAGATCTTAGCTCAAACACAATTAAGAACAATGGTTAAGAAACATCAATGAATCAATAATAAAAGTTGGAGAATTAATTCTACTTCCTACAGGCAATAAACAATAAATAAATCCTAACTTAAGAATATGGAAGATATGGAAGAGAGAATTATATTATGACATAGGGGGAGTAGTAGGTTTCCACAAACTAGGTTATGCAATCATATCATGTTGTTCTTCATATTCAATCTATAATAATTAACAAGTCACTTCTCAGCTATTCCTATCAATTATTAATGCCTATAATAATCAATCCTCACCTCTCAGCTGTTGAATTGAATTAAAACGGGATTCTATTATGTATACTATTGAATATACTTCATTAATCAAATCCTCACCTCTCAGCTATTGAATCTAATTAACTCCACATATTATTCATAATTAACTCCTCACCTCTCAGCTATTGAATTTAATCATGAAAGGGTTCCAATAAAAGATAAATATTACAAACATGCAGTAATCACCTCTCAGCTATTTCACTACATATCTACAATAAATATAATACTATTATCAAAACCAGGTCTCCCTAAATTCCAACAATAATATTTAACACCATGGATAACAATAGCACACAAACAATCATACTTACCTCATACTGCAGCTAGAAGTAAATAAACATTAAGTACCTCGAATCACAATGAATAAGAAGAAACAATATAATAATCATACATCACCTAGAAAGCTTCCACCTTCCCCTCATGATGATTTAGCTACTCATACCAATGGAACAAATAATTAAATCAAAGATCATCATAATTGAAATCATGGATTGATATTGATATTGAATTGAGTACAAAAGTTGGTCTTCAAGTTGATGATCAACCAAAGTCTCGTAAACCCTAGTTACAACTTCTCTTATATAGACATTACATAATAGAATACTTGGATGCAAAGACTTTCTAACTTAGTGAAATTCGTGGCTACTGCTGTTGGCCTCCTAGAGGGATTTGGGAATCAGTAAAACCTAATCCTCTTGTGCTAGAATTGTAGTTTGGGCCAAGACCTTCAGTTTGATATGTCATGGACCCCAATCGAACTTCTAGTTCTCCTTGTAGAGCCTTTATAAGATTAAGATCCAAAATAGGAAGTCCAGTCCGTATGAGTCAACAGATTTGACCCAAAGTCTTTAGAAGTCAGCAGTTGACCCGAAGCCAACAGTTGACCGAAAAGTCAATCCTTGACCAAAAGAAACCGAAGTCAAAGTTGACCAAAAAGTCAACCTTAGTCAAAATTGACCAAAAAGTCAACTCAACTTATTTAACTAGAGTTGACCACGGGGTGCCCTTAGCAGATTCCGCGGGTGCAAATATCCAACCTTTTTCTCTTGTGCAAATAACACCTCTTTGCTTGCTTTTCTCGTCTTTTTGTGGGCTTTTACTCAATATTCGCATTTTGGCTCCAAAAACCTACATAAAGACAGAAATGCACTAATCAATAGATATAATACAATAATATAAGCTAAGTGCTAGACAAACAAGGTGTTATTCGGGGGATAAATATACACTTTTGAGGTCCGATCAGCTAGGCATTTTGATTCTAGTTCCATTGGTGACAATCTGGAACAGTACCGAGCGCATCTCCTTAGTTGTGTGAACAGCTTGAAGGCGCAAGTGGTCGGGCTTGTGGAAGACCAACGCCGGTGGGAAGAGTGCCATGGGGCTGAATACAAGAGAAGGATGAGGAGATTCGGTGCCTTAAGGAGAGGCTGAAATCTGCTTCTGCTGAACTCGCCTGGATGGGGGCAAGATTGATGCTGTTGCGATCTCCTCTTGGAAGGAAGGGTACGCTGAAGCCAAGGCTAAGTACCATCTCCCTGACTCACCGGAGGGGTCTGGCTCGGATCCTCCGTCTCCCCCTTTGATGTAATTTACCTCCGGTCGCACTATGTAAGGCATTTGGTGCACCCCGTATAATGCACTTTGCAATAAAATGATTCCTTTTTTATCATTGTCTTGAACTCCGGTAGATAGGTCTGGTAGGTTTCCCCATTATGATGAACGCAGGAGCACATACCGGTCAATCTTCCTTTGACCATGATGACAAGGACCAGAAGTCCACATGTCGATGACCTAGACCATGTGGACCCCACCTATACATGCTGAGTGGATCTTGGCTAAGTGCATGATGTGGGTCCCAGCTAATGTGGGCCCAGTTAACTGTGTTAAGTGGGCCCCACTTCGTCTTCTCTAAATCTTCTTTTGATAGCGGGAAGATGTACAACTTCAACTTGCAGTGAAAGATTGTGACTCTTCGTTGATCGAGTCATTAAACCAGTAGGTTTAATGATCTTAATGGAGAGTCCATTAAGATATTTGGAATACCATTAGCCGGTGGACTAAGGGCTCTTCCTTATAAAAAAGAAGGCTCGAAAGAGAGAAGGGTATTCTTTTCACTCTCTTTCTCTTCCTTCTTCTTCATTTCTGTTCCGCCATCAGCCGGAACCCTGGGTTCTGAAACTCCAAATTCCGGTGATTCTGTGCGAATTTTGTTCCAACGATGAGGAGAATTTTGGTTCTGAGCTCCAGTAGTGACGAAGAGCCCCAGAATTCGGCTCCCCGTCCCTCTGCTGATGAGGGCGGGCCAAGCAGTATTCCGGCGACTGGGCCTCCTTCGCCTGCTGGTGTGGCGGAAGTAGCTCCTCTAGATTTTGCTGAGCCTTCGTCGGAAATGCCCAGGAGAAGGTGGCAAGTTTCTTCCAACCTCCCCGGAATCCTGAACTCGAGCGGATGAGCGCGGCGGAGGTCCAGGAGCAGCTTGGTTGGAGGGGGGGGTTCAATTTGGCTCTCACCCTTCCATTTTTGATGGTTGCTCCGACAACTTTATCGCGGTAAGTCTTTATCAGCTCCTGTACGGCATGCAGCTCCCACTGCACTCTTCTATCTTGAGGCTGTTGTCGTGGTAGGGGATTCCGCCGGGTCAGATGCATGTGTCCTTTTGGATAATTGTGCGTCGGATTGGGCTGATTCCCCTCCACTACGAGATTCCCTTTGGCCCGGTCGAGATGTTCATGCTCATGAAGCCGGTCGCCCGGGAGGCCAAAGAATGCTGCTTCTACGCCATCTCTTGGTGTACTGCCCGGAGGTTGTCTGGGCTTCCCAATCATTATGGGAATTGGTTCGAGCTCTGCTACAGGGTGTCAGGGTTGTCGTCTGACTACAACATACAGGTGTCATGGGACTTCATAGGTAAGCATGCGTCTAACCTTTCTTTCACTTTTACCCTTATGTTTTGCGTGCTTGCTGAGCTCCGGCTCAGGAATAGTTCCATGCTTGTGCTTGCAGGAAAACGTCAGCTGCAAGTGTCTCTGCCGACGGGGGTGGAAACATTGAGCGCTTCTTTAGTCTGCCCACAGACCTGCGGGACCTGACACTACCTGACCAGATTGTGATGCACATTCGCTTCCCGGCCAGGCTTGCAGCCCTATCGGCCCCTCCGCAAGTCGTGGTGGTGGAATCCAGCTCTGGTGAGGATGCTACCACTGTCGAGAGCACAGTCCCCAGTATTGAGGAGGAGCCTTCGGTCGAGAGTGAGGTTGTTGATCTGCGGGGGGAGATGGACGACTGGCCCGATGAGGCTCTTCCAGTCGAGGAAAAATCTCCTCCTGATGAGCCAATACCGAACGTTCTGTCGGAAGTTATCCCAGTTGTCGGGGATGTCCAGGTCAGTGATGCTAGCTCTGTTTTTCATTCAAACCCTCCCTTGGGTCGCCGGAGGAGGCCACATATTTTTTACGGCTCATCTGACTCCTCCGGTGATTCAAGCCTGATGTCGAGGGATAGTGGACTTCTGCTTTCCCGTGGGTCCGGTGAATCGGCTACTGAGGGATTCTTTCCTACCCCGGTGCAGGTACATACTGAGGTGGACAACCTGGCCCAGCCGGAGATGGTGGGAGGTGTATCCGAGGAGACGGTGGTCGCATCTGCTGCTGAGGGAGGCGAGCCGGCTGTGATCTTGAGGGGTCTACCAGAGTAGTGGATGCCCCCAGTGCTGGAGACGTTGGAGTTGAGGCTTTGGTGTAGGTAAGACCTTCCCAGCCTCCTGTTGTTGAAGTTGTTTCTGTACAGTCCCCTGCCCCGGTTGATCCGAGGGGCAAGGTTGTTGTACACGAGTCCACAAGGGGCTCGAAGATAGCAGCTTCTGCCTCCCCTGCTGACTAGGGAAAGGTTGTGCTCCTGAGAAAGGAGGATGGCATCCCTCGGCCGCTGAGGGGACCGGTGACGGGGACTACCCAGATTGGTAGTAGCTCCCGGGTCCCTGTTGAGGATGCTCTGGCTGTCGAGGACGTCCAGACTGAGGTGGAGTTTACCGTGTCGGGCACTACTGATGATGAAGCCCCGGTTTATGGGTTGGGTGACCAGGTCCCATACACTGACCTGCCCACTGGCCCAACTATGCAACCGGGCCCTGAACCGGGTGAGTACCAGTCTGAGGCTTCCTTGGAGTTCCCACTGCCGGCTTTCACCATTCATCCTGCGTTTCTGAATGGGGAGCCGATGTCGATTGGGGACTCCGGCATCATGAACATCCATACTTCCTTTGACTACATCTTCTAGAACTTCCTCCCGGAGGACCAGGCGTTCTACAACCGCCTTTCTCGCCACCGGGCGATGAGGGTGGCGGCCCAGAACCTGATTGCGATAAGATTTCCTGTCTTGAATTCTGGCTTTAGGCTTGCCGTTGCCTGTATGCTTATTTCTGACTTCTGTTTCCCTTATCTGTCATGGCCCGGGTCTTTGAGCTGAGTGTCAGACCCCGGCCTTCTGCCTTGGAGGATCTAAAGCGCTTGCGAGTTGAGAATCGTCAGCTCGAGAAAGACCTAGCGGTGGCCAACAGTGACCGGTGGGCTCTGGAGGAGGACAAGAGGTTCATGGCGGCGGATTTCCACAACTTGGACTTCACCCTGACCGCTGCTCTTCAGAGAGAGGAGGATGCCAAGACTTTCTTGGCGGAGCTGGAGGCCACCTACAGGAAGCTGACCCGAGAGAAGTTGGAGTTGTACCGACGTCTCTCCCTCAAGGAGGCGGCGTATGACCAGGCCGCTGAAGAGCTCCAGTTGGCAAAGGCTACCTACCAGCAGGTCCTCGACCAACTGGAGAAGGAGAAAGCGAAGAAGTGCGGTGATGGCCCCGGTCGTTCTTCGTAGCCTTAGATCCGTTATACTTTTGTAGAAAGGTTCTTGTCCCGGTTGCCGGGGGATTTCCTCTTGTACATATTTTTTCTGAAAAAGAAATAAAAATTTTGTTGTGCAAAAAATACCTTGTTAGATATCTTTACCTTGTTTACGTCCCTCGCCTCCTTATCGTTCTAAGGAGTTTTCCTTGGGATGATAACAGTTCTTTTTCTCGCTGACTTCATGGGGATCCATGGTTTGATGCTGAAAGGGGATTTGTCCCTGTATTGCATGATTTGACCCAGGGGCTTGCCTAACTGCCCCGGTTTTTAAGAGTAGATAGCCTCGCTCTTAAAACTGGTTTCCAGGATTGAAAGCTATGTCCAGGCGTCTTGGGCCTAAAAGAAGCGTAACTCTGCATTTAGGACTTAGCCAGGATCGGAAGCTAGGTTTGGGCATCCTGGGTTGGATGGGGTTTGATCCCTGACATCCTTGATTTCCAAGACCGGAAGCTAGGTCTGGGCGCCTTGGGCCTAAAAAGAGCATAACTCTGCATTTATGACTTAACCAGGATCGGAAGCTAGGTCCGGGCACCCTAGGTTGGATGGGGTTTGATCCCTGATATCCTTGATTTCCAAGACCGGAAGCTAGGTCCGGGCGCCTTGGGCCTAAAAGGAGCATAGCTCTGCATTTAGGACTTAACCAGGGTCGGAAGCTAGGTCCGGGCATCCTGGACCTCAGTGGAGACTTGATCTTGGACTAGGATTTTCAGCAGTAAATAATACAAAATACTCGAATTCTTGTAGGAAAGAATCTTTGTTGAAATCATCAAATGGAGTACATTACTTGTAGAATTTCTTGAGGTGGAAAGCGTTCCATGGCCTTGAAAAGAGGTCGCCGGACAGAGTTCTAAGGAAGTATGCACCTTTCGCAGCATGTCTGTCTATGATGTAAGGTCCTTCCTAGTTTTCTCAAAGCTTTCCGGCGGTTGTATCCTCAGTCATGACTTTGACTTTTCTCATGACCCAGTCGCCCAGATTGAACTTCCTCTTTACGACTCGTTTTTCGTATCCTCTTTTGATAGTCTCCTGGTACCGGAGGAGGTGCTGTAGGGCTTGTTTTTTGTTATCGTCAAGAACAACTTTTTCTCTTGCCAGAATCCCTTTGTTCTCCCCGGTAAGGACCACATCAGTGCGGGTTGTCGGAGTTAGCAGTTCTGTTAGCATTACCGCTTCTGCTCCAAATGTAAGTTGAAAGGGTGTCATACCTGTGGACCTCCTTGGGGTGGTCTGGTATCCCCATAAGACCCCCGGGAGTTGCATTACCCAGTTGTTTTTTGTCTTATCCAGTCGCTTCTTGAATGTATCTAAGATGACCCGGTCGGATGCTTCTGCATGACCATTCCCCTGAGGGTAATATAGGGCTGAGAAATTGTGCTTGATCCCCAAGGACTTGCAGAACAACCAGATGTTATCGCAGTCAAACTGCTTTCCATTGTCTTACACTAGCTCTTGGGGAATTCCAAATTTGCAGATTATATCTTTCCACAAAAATCTTCTGACGTCGGAGGCACATACACGTACTAATGTTACTATTTCGACCCATTTGGCGAAATAATCTGTAGCGACCAATTGGAATCTAACCGAGTGTGGAGCTTTCGGAAGCGGTCCCACAATATCCAATCCCCACTTGGCGAAGGGTCATGCACTCAGAATGGGATGTAGTTCATTTGCCGGGGCATGGCCGACCGGGGCATGCTTCTGACATGAGAGGCATGCCTGTGTGAACTTCTCGGCGTCTGTCATCGTTTGCGGCCACCAATATCCTTGGATCATTGTCTTCTGTGCTAGATTTCTGCTCCCGGAATGGTTCCCGCAGATCCCAGCATGGATCTCTCTCAGTATGATCAGGCCTTGCTCTGGAGTAAGGCACCTGAACAAGACCCCGGAGCCATGGCTCTTCATGTACAGCCTGTGTGACTCCCGGTGCGGTATGACAGTGAATTTCCATGCACCCCTCTTGATTTTGGCTCACAGCTTTGGATCTTCAGGAAGCAAATGGTGGATAAGGAAGTTGATGTATGGCTTCCTCCAGTCTTAACCGTTGTTGGACTGCAACTCGGCGTTAATTTTATCTACTTCAGAATTCAGGTTGTCTGGAATGTCTTCAATTGGTTCCTCCGGTGGGAGCTCCAAATCGATGTGGACATGCGAGAGTGGTGGTTCTGACAGGTCTGGTTCATCCGGCTCCGTTGGAGGTGGCATCGCTTCTATCGGGCCTCTAGTGAGGCAAGGATTCCAGTCTTCAAGTTGTGATTCTGGTGGGTCCTGTGTCTGACCCTGAGATTGAGGATTTGGCTCGCTCTGTAAGCTCGGCCCGGTGCCGGGCTGTGAAGCTTACTCATCTCGCTTTCTTTTCTGTCCTCTGGTAGTTACCATAAGGACTTCCTTCCAATGTCTGCATTCGAGGAGGTAGACCTCCTGTAATGACATGTCTGGATCTTTGGGCCCGATACTCGGCTTTTTCTGGTATCCGATTGATAGTTGTCGGGGCTCTGTAGTGCTGATAGAAGAGGAAAAATATGCCAGGGCGTCTGCATGCCTGACATCTATCCTTGGTCGTTGCTCGACCGTGATGAATTCAAACTTCCCTGCCATGGAGTGGACGACATCAAGATATTTTTCCATCCGGTCGTCCTTGGCTTGGAAGGATCCGGTGAACTTGTTCGCCACTAGCTTTGAGTCTGTCTTGACCATGATTCTTCGCGCCCCCAGTTGGAGCGCTGTCTGGAGACCATATATTAGAGCTTCGTATTCAGCTTCATTGTTTGAAGCTGGGAACCCCAGTATGACGGATTTCTCTGTCTTCTGTCCATCTGGGCTGATCAAAAGACAACCTATGCCGGATCCTGTACAGTTACTGGACCCGTCAGTGTAGATTGTCCATGCTTCGATGTCTTATTTAGTCGGAGACTCCTGTGACCGGGGGGCATCGTTCGCCCCCAGTGTATCTTCTTCTAAATCTGGGTTGGCTGGGATATCCTTGATGGGAAAGTCTGCCATCAAGGAGGCTATTGCGTGCCCTTTCTCCGCGGTTTTGGGTTCATACCGGATGTGGTATGCACTGAGGTAGCTGGACCATTCGATCAGTCGATTAGATTCTTCCTGCTTTCCAAGAGCTTTTCTGTGCGGGAACTCTGTGTAGACTTTAACTGCCCTCCCTTGGAAATATGGCTTTAGCCTCCTGGCTGCATGTACCAGGGCTAAGGCGATCTTTTCGATTTTTGAATATCTTGTCTCATCTCCCTACAACACTTTGCTGATGAAGTATACTGGTTTCTCCTCTGGTTCTTCGACAAATATAACCGCACTAACTGCTATATCAGATGCGGCCAGGTAGATGCCGACTGCCTGCCCGGTTTGTGGTGCTGTAAGGACCGGAGGTTGAGTGAGATATGCCTTGATTTCGTCGAAGGCTTGCTGACAAGTAGGATTCCATTCCTCATTAGCCTTGATTGCATTGAAGAATGACTTGCATCGAACTGAATACCCGGAGATGAACCTGTTGAGAGCGGCTAACCTCCCGGTTAGCCTCTGGAATTCTTTCACTGTCTTCGGGGCGGGCATCTCCAAGACTGCCCGCATCTTATCTGGATTGGCTTCTATGCCCCGGTTGATCATAAGAAAGCCAAGGAACTTGCCAGAATAAAGACCAAAAGAACATTTGGCTGGATTCAGCTTCATGTTGTACCTTGTCAGGATATCGAATGTCTGTTGTAGATCTCGCAAGTGATTGTCTTTCTCCTTAGTTTTGAGTACCATGTCATCTATGTAGACTTCCATGGTCCGACCTATGAGCTCGTTGAAGATGGTGTTAACCAGCTTCTGGTATGTTGCTCCGGCATTCTTCAGACCAAACACAACACCAGAACAGGTGTTTTCTAACGGCAAAATGTTGTTAGTAGAATTTTTACTAACGGTTTTTCTCCGTTAGCAAATCGACGTTAGTATTTAGTAACAGGTCCTATTGTAATGGTTATTAGCCGTTAGTATAACAGGTCCTATTGGACGTTAGAAGATACTAACGGCATAGTCCTGTTAGAATTATTTGTTAGTAATTTGTAACATCGAGTCAGCTCTAACAGCAGAAAGGTGTTAGTATATTCTAACGACAGTAAAGCGTTAGTAGTGTTTGTTAGTCATTTTTAACATCGAGTCAGGTCTAACAGCAGAAAGGTGTTAGTATATTCTAACGAGAGTAAATCGTTAGTAATGTTTGTTAGTAATTTTTAACACCGAGTCAGTTCTAACAGTTCGCTAACGTTAGGAAGTGGTAACACTTATATATTTACTAACAGCAATGCCAAATCTAGGTTTGAAGCATTAGCTTGATACTTATCCGACTTAAATAATATATGCAAAACAAAGATTACAAGTTTTGAGCACTAAGGTGGAAAAATTTACTGGCTTTTCCTCGAGCTTGTTTGGACCAAATATCTTTAAGCGGGCTTCAGCATTTTCCGAAGGAAGTCTTTCCCGCGTTGTTTTGAGTTGATGAAAAACTTCTTCTAATGGTAAGTGTTCCTGTTGACGGAAGATAAGATTATAGCAGTAGGGTTGGGGTTGGGGTTGGGTGATAGTTAAATTGATTGATGTTGTCTCTTATTATTTATAAAGAAATAAATAATACGAGTATATATAGTTAACACGTACAACACAAGAGTGGGAGTGGATGTGGTTAGTGGTTACTCTAGAGGACTTTAACATTCAAAGAGTGTCATCCTTCACCAAGGATTCACTTCAATACAAGTGCATCATTTCAACATGCATTTGTCAAACTTTTTTAGACATAAATTAGCGCACTTTTAAAATGATTTTGAAAAGAATAAAATAGGAAGGCTTGCCTTTAGTTACTCTAGAGGACGACCAATAGTAGTGCCGAACTCCTTCCCAGCCAATCGAAGAAGATCAACAGCCTTTCCAAAATCCTCTGTTGGAAAAGAACCAGAGCCAACTCTTGTAGTGTATGCCTATACCTGCAAAAAAAGTTTTTTTAAAAGGCATTTTTGGATAAAGATTTACATTTTTTGCCTTTTACAACGTAGTGGAAACAGAATAAAAATTACACTTACCATTCCAATCAGATCGCCCAAAACTCTTGGAGCAATGCCATTTTAAGGGTATGTTGTGGAAATTGCTATGGGGTAAGTGAACCGTCGGTGTTGCTTGACATGAATTCATCCGTCTCGGCCATATATCTCTTGCACCTTTTTTCGTGTTGTTCAAACACTCTGCAGAAGAATGTCATGTGGTAAACAAGTTTAAACACTTATCCCCATGATGAAAAAAAATTATAATCGCTACACTCAAAGTCACATAGCCTATGAAAATAACTTATATGCAGTTTCCAACCTTTTTTCAAGATCTTTTGCCAATGAACTCACTATTGTTCAACCCCTATGCACCTAATGTTAAAATGTGTTTTTTTATTACATTGTATACAAAGTGGGACGTACCTGCAAATAGTTTCTCATATTGTTTGTGCTTCTTGTGCAAGTATATCATAAAGAAGTGTGTATACTTGTATAGCAAGAACTAATGTTGTGCTGCATACTTTGGTACTGTGTATTTCATCATCTTTTAATAAATAGCTAAGCTTGGTAGCACAACACTTAGACCAGGTTCTGCAAGGACAATGTCGAGTAGCATAAGTAGCAACTTGATACGTAATTATCAAAGGTAAAAAAAAGTTCGACACCTCCAGATATGACCATACCTGAAAATAATCCTGTAATGTAGAACACTATACATGCATTGAATGAATTACTATCGTCCATTGCTCAAGCTTGTATCTCGTACCCTATGCAGTCTCTGTAATAAACAAAACCAAGTTAATTATTGATACAGTTAAGGTACAATATTACAATTCAACTTAATACTTACTTAACAATATTACCCTTTTCCCTCTTCCTTTATCCGGGCTTGGGACCGGCAAAGCAAAGGTTTTCATAAGTTTGCTTTGGCGGAGTTAAAAAGGGGTTAAATCAATTAAAAATAAAAAAAACACATACAATGTTTCGGTGCCCCTACATATATGTATCATACTGTAACTTCTTCCATAAATTCTTTATGAATCCTCACCTGTTGTCATATCAGTTCAATTATAACAGACCAATACAGTAGCTTCTGTCATAAATTCTTTATGAATCCCCACCCGTTGTCATATCATAAAAACTATAATAGACCAATACAGAAATATCCATAATAATCTACCAAAAACAAACATTTTGATTGGTTTAAATATCCATACATGAATAATAAACACAATGATTTGAGGTCTATAAAAAGCATTAAACATCATATTCATACCACGTATCTCTAAAATAACCAAAATAGAATAAAGTTCATAAAAAAAAAAGTAAAAAGGTTGAATTGTTCACCCACTCCACCATCCATTGTCTATCGCTCAAAAAAATTCGAGGGTATTCTCCCGACTCACCAGAATTGAGCTTTAGACTTTTTTTCCCAAAAAGAGACCATACTACCCTCTTCACCCTGGTTTTTTAGACTTTTCGCAACTCCCATTCCAATTACAGCTTCTCTTCTCAGTTCTAACCGCTTCTTCTTCTCCACTCCTTCCTCTCACATACCAGCTCTTACCGCTTCTTCTTCTTCTCCACTCCTTCCTCTCACATACCATCTCCTCCTTCCTTCCAAATTTCGTTTTCTACTTACTTTCATCACTTTGCGACTCCTCGCCTCCATCATAAAAGGTTAGTTTCATTTTCTCCCTTAAACAATTGTTGGGTTAATGTTTGGTTTTTTTTATTTTTGGGCGATTCAGACCTTCTATATTCGAAATTCCATTGTTAGATTTACATTCTTGATTAGTAATTAGTTTAACAATTATTGGGTTAATGTTTGTTTTTATTGGGTTTTTTTATTTTTCCTTTTTTTTTTGTTGGGGGGGGGGGATTCACAGGGGGCGATTCAAAACTTATACATTTGAAATTCCAGTGTTAGATTTACATTCTTGATTAGTAATTAGTATAAACCTGAAATTTAACAATTGTTGGGTTCTATAGCTCGGGGAAATATAGATATGGAAAAGTTCTATATAACCAGTGACGATCCATGAATCTGAATATACAGGTGCGAGAATATATGTACCATGTATCTGAATATTTTGGGGGGGTGTACGTGCGCAAATGCTTATATTTCTCATACTACAGCCAGAAAGCAGCTCCTCTCATAAGATTTGAGACTAACCCATTTCTTATGGTGTTCCAACCTTACAACTGTCTCAGATTTCTCTAAAACCAGACTTCCATGTTGGAAGAAGACATCCGGGTGTACTGCACATTGATACTTGTGTTTTGTGTTGGCAACACTCTGAAACTGAGCAACATCTATTCTATGGATGTAATTACTCCCGGAATGTATGGATGACTATACTTTGCAAAGCTGGATATAACAGAAACATGGCTGGCAGCTGGGATCAGGAATTACTTAGGGTTATAAATACTAGCAAAGGTAAAGGAATTCAATATGATGCACTAAGGTTATTGTTCAATGCCTTCGTCTACTGGATTTGGAGAGAAAGAAATGCGAGAATATCCAAGCACAAGGAGACTTTGGCAGTGGAAATTGCACAACACATTTTGGGAGATGTAAGAACTAAGCTACAAGCACTAAAGGCAACCATGGACGTTGGACCAGATAGGCAGAGACTCATGGATATTTGGGGTATGGACATCATTGTGACCACCTACCAGGTGAAATGGTGCAAATGGGAGAAACCAGAAGCTAGCAGGTCTATATGCTCTCAATACTGATGGGACGCTACAAGGAACACAAGGAGGCTGGGCAGCAGTTTTGAGAGATGAAGAGGGCATGGTCCTGGGGGCAGCACAAGGCAAATCTACACACACGAGTATTTCTCTTATTGAATTCCAAGCCTTAGAGCAAGGTTTGATTATGGCAGCTAGCAAGGGTATCACAAGAGTGGCAGCACAAACCGATTCAGCAAATATTGTGTCATTCATTAACAACACCACAGTTCCGTGGCAAGCCAAGCATATGAAAAGAAGGATTAAAGACTTGATAGGAAAAATGCAAACATTCAGTATTCATCACATTTATAGGGAAGCTAACAAGTTGGTGGATGCACTTGCAGCAAACATTCCTACTGTTGAGTTTGTTGAAATTGTTCCTAGTTCATTTTTTGAGGATATAAAAAAAATTGTGTATGATGACATAGGTACAGCCTATAAAAGATTGTAATACTCCTTTTATAATCATTTTAATGCAATGGGGTAGGGGACCTCAGTAACAACCCCGCTTTCCAACCAAAAAAAAAAAAAAAAGTTTCCTCTTCTAAATCTTCATCTCTACATGTCATGCCTATTATCAAAATTATTGAATCTAGTGTTCTCTATGAATTTTTAGGGCTCTATACAATTATAGACACATCAGAACCAAGTCTGAACAATATTTAATTTGACATTAAATTATTTGCACCAGATAACATATCAGCAAGATTAAAAGTTAAAATGTGTGATACCAAAGCCTACAAAACATGTTCTAATGAAGATCAACAGAGAAAAATTGGCAATGTTAACATGGATGTCATAGATTAATAAAAGCTTTTTCTATAGAGAAACGCAACAAATGCCAATTTAAGAAATCCAAAAAAAAATAAAAATTATCTGTACGAAACGCAACAAACGCCAATTTAAGAAATCCAACCCCGTTTGATGAAATCGAATCGAACTTATTTCTACAACAAATTAGAACACATATTAAAAGCTAAATCTAGGAAATCCAATCCATAAATCGAATCGAACTTATTTCTACAAAAAATTGGAACACATATTTAAAGCTAAATCTAAGAAATCCAATCCAACTCTGTTTAATGAAATCGAATCGAACTTATTTCATTCAGTAAAAAATATTACTTCAATCCAACGGTTTTAATCAAACTCACGCCGTTTAATCCAACGTGCACAATCTCATCTCAATCCAAACGTAAGACTACCGACACCACCATTGTCAATCAATCCTCTTATTAACCTTAACAGTTTAACACTCTCTTTTCTCTTTCTCTCTTGTTTTCTGAAACCAAGCCGTCTTTCTTCACTACCCTTTTTCGATTTTTCAACAAATTTCGACTTAAAAGAATAAAGTTTTAATTTTTATTTAATTATAATTAAGAAAAAGAAGAAGAAGATGCAATCAACGAATGGAGGAGTGGATCCAAAGCAAATGCAACAACAACAACAACAACAACAATGGATGGTAATGCAATATCCAGCAGCAACAATGGTGATGCAACATCAAATGATGCCACCTCAACATTACCCACAAGATTAAAGCTAAATTTAAGCAAAACCAACAAATCAACAACTTCAACTTCAACAACAACAACAAAACCAACAACAAATTAGAACACAAATTAAAGCTAAATCTAAGAAATCCAACTCCATTTGAGAAAATCCCTACCTTTATAGAAACACGAACAATAAATTACAAGATACAACAATAAAAGAACAAATAGAAGGAAGATGTTTGTTTACCTTTAACTACTCGATTTATCTATGCAACTTTTTCCAATTTGTATATAACCCTTGATTTTGATATCAAATTAATGAGAGAGAGAGAAAGAGCGCAATTGAGAAGATAGTGTGGGGGAAGGATTTATAGATCGAGTTGAGAGAGTTATCGAAGGAGGAGAGTTCTTTTCATGGTGGAAGAGGAAGAAGAGAGGGAGAGTTAGGATCGGGGAAGTTAATTCTTGAGGAGTTTTAATTTTGTTACTAACACTTTCCTTTATCACGTGATAAGCACATGGGAAAAAATTTTATTTTCCTAAGTAACTACTTACTCTATTAAGCTGTTAGTATATTTTTCCGATGCTGTTACTAAATAAATCAAAAAAATGATTTAATTAATACTAATGATTTTTATGAAATACTAACACCATAATGCCGTTACAAGCCTTCTAACAGTATTTTGCGGTTAGAAATTAAAAAAAACCTACGTTACTAAAACCCAGTTTTGCTGTAGTGAAATGGCATCACCCGGTAGCAGTAGAGCCCCCGGTCAGTGATGAATGCGGTATGTTCCTGATTTTCTTCATGAAGTGGAATCTGGTTGTATCCAGAGTAGGCGTCCATGAAGGACAATCTTTGATAGCCAGCGGTGGCGTCCACCATGTTTGTGATCCTGGGGAGTGGATATGGGTGCACAGGACATGCTTTATTACGATTAGTAAAATCGATGCAAACTCAGATCTTACCGTTCTTCTTTGGGATAGCCACGATGTTGGAAACCCAGGTAGGGTAGATGATTGGTTTGATGAAGTTGACTGAAAGTAGTCGATCGACTTCTTCATTGACCGCCAGCATTCAATCTGGCGCCATTCACCTTGGTTTCTGCTTGACCGGCTTGTACTGAGGATCAATGTCCAGTTTATGACAGGCGACCGAAGGGTCAATTCCTGGCATCTCGCTGACACTCCATGCAAAGACGTGGTGATTCTGCCGGAGCAAAGTGATCATGAGATCCTTCTCAGCCCTCGGTAGGCCGGAGGAGATGTAAGTTTTCTTATGGGACTCCATCCCCACTATAACTTCTTCCAGCTCATCTACCGCTGGTGATATCCCCGTTTTCATGTCTGGCTTCCCCTTGACAGACTTGCCGGGAGCTGGTTGCTATTGATGAGATTCCGTCAAGAAGATAGTGTTCCTCTCAGTTTCAGAAATGGACTTCCCCTTGACAACATCGAGATGGCACTTGAACGTCGTCCCTTGGTCTCCCTTGACTCTGCAAATTCTGTTGGGATTTGGGAATTTGAGGCTTTGGTGGATGGTGGACACTATGGCTTTCATCTGATGAATCCAGTTCCTTCCCAAAATAACGTTGTAGCAGGAGAGGGAGTCGACTAGCAAGAAGTTTATCCCGACGATGTTGAATCCTACCGTGATTGGCAGGTGGACCCGCCCGAAGGACTGTGCTGGCTCCCCGTTGAACCCATAGTTAGGAATCTCATCAGATTCGATGAGACCCTTAGATAGCTCCTTAGCCTTATAAGCACATGAGAACATGACGCTGGAGGTGCTATCGGCGTCGACCATAACTCGCCGGACCTGGTACACGCCAATCCATGTTGTGATGACCAGGGCGTCATTATGTGGATAGTGCACGCCCTTTTCATCTTCTTCAGTGAACGTGAAACCTCCAGGGATGATGGACTCAGTGTTTGTCCCTTCGTTGAAGTTGAGCTGTCCAACTTCATGGACATGTCCTATCCACCCGAGCTTTTCTCGGGCGCAATTCTTCCTTTCTGTCTTGGAAGAATCGGATGTCTGTACGTGGTAAACATACACAATTCGATCTCCGGTTTTTACCTGTTCGACTGCTCTGATCTGCACCATGTCAGGAATGAGGCCGACATCGACCAGATGCTGCATTTTATACTTCAATGAGATGCAGTTCTTCAGTTCGTGACCGTAATCATTGTGGTGATCACATTTCTTGGACTTATCTCTCCTGCCCTCCGGGTCTACCGGGAGAGGGGCAGGTTTGTTGAGTAACCCTCTGTTCTTGATCTTCTTGAAAATTCCCTCGTTCGGGAACCTCGGAGGGGTGAATTCCCTCTCTTTGTGTTCGCCCCCGGTAGACTTCTCTGATCGGCGGTCTGATTGCCGGGTTGGCATTTTCCCGTTCTTGTCTTTCTTTCTGTCAGGGGCTTTTTCCTCTTTGTGATCCCTGCCGGAGCTCTCTTCCTTTGCCTTATGGGGTTTCTCATAGGTCTGGCCTCCGACAAGTCTCTTCCTCCTGGCTTTTAGGGCGTCTTCTTCCTGAGCGTACCTTTCTACCTTCTCGAGCAAGGCCAAGACAGAGGACGGAGGCTTTCTTGCCAGTGACCGGTATAATTCTTCATGGTTATTGTTCATGGCATATTTGAAGGCTTGAATAACGACGCTATCAGATGCGTCCTGTACTTCTGACAATAAAGTTCAGAACCTTCGGGCGAAATTCCTGAGTGTTTCGCTCCGGTCCATCTGCAGGGAGAACAAGACTTCAGCTCCCTTCTTCGTCTTCACATTGAACCGGTACTTTTCTTCGAACAACTCAGCTAGTTGTACGAACGTGTGGATAGATACGGGTGGCAGATTGTGATACCACGTTTGTGCTTCGCCTTTGAGTGAATCAGCAAACATCTTTGCAAGTAACTTATCATCATGGTCCCAGATGGCCATGGTGCTTTTGTAGTTCATAACATGTTGAACCGGACAACCGCTCGTCTCGTCATACTATTCGAAGGGCGGCTGCTTGAAGCTGGCCGGGACTATATAACTCTTGACTTCTTCTGCCAATGGTGACACAGCTAGCTTTAAGAGAGTAAGCTTCCTGATTCGTTCATCCTAGTTGGCTTTGTTGGAAATAGCCAAGTCGATCATCTCCTGTAGCTTGAGTTGATTCATTTGTTCCACATTCAGCTCTGATTGTCTCTGATGGGCACGGGCCCTCTGTGGGCTCCTTCCCCTCTGACCGTGGCATGTCGGGGGAGTGCTCTGGTGCCTCCTTCGGCGTTGTCCTTCTGGTGGAGTGACTTCTTCTACGGACCTGCTGTGGGTAACCCTGCGGCCATGACGTGGCCCGGGTGTTCTTGCACGTCCGCGACGATGTCTCTGAACCAGAGAGACAAACATCCTATCTATACCTGGTGCTAGCCTGTCCCAAACTGGAAGAGTATCATTCCTATGAGGGGTAAGACCCCGGTCACTACCCGACCATGGCCTTATCTTCTTCTGAGGAGATGGACTCAAAGACGGAGCCGAAGATGACTGGCTATCTTCGGCCCTGGTTCTCTTCTTTCTTCTTTGTTCTGCGTTTTTCTTGGTTAGCCGCTGGATGATTGCAGTTGGGGACTCGGTTGTTGGGCCTTTCCCCTTCTGCTTCTTAGTATAACCTCCTCCCATTGCCAGGGGAGAGGTTCTTTGGTCTCTTCTTGCCGCGGCTACTCTGGATCTTGTGATGCCGGCATCCTGACAGTCCGGTTGACTGTATTAGGATTATCAGGATCATTAGTGATTTGCACCACTAAATTTTCTACCTACGGCTTTCCACTTTCAGAGTGTTGCGAGCCCTGATCGTGGCCCTCACTCCCGAGAACTGATTCTTGATTCACAAGCTCTGTTGCTTCAAGAACCGGAGACAGAGGAGAAAGGTTCTCTGTCTGACTTTCAGTAACTTGGCTCATTCCATTGTTGGAACGAGTCGGGCGTCTCTTACTTCCAGCCATTGCTGCAGCAACTCCGGTATGACTAGATCGAGATTCCTTGCAAGGCTCTGGAACTGATGGGAGATTCAGCCCCACGGTCGGCGCCAAAGAGTGTGGGTGCAAAAATTTGATCCACAAACTCGAGATACGTATAGATTAATCGAACAGTTACATTGAAAGCCTTGTATAGACAGAGGTAAGATGGGGGTAATAGAATGAGACTGGACCTGACGAAGATCAGGCTTCCTACGTATCCAAGAAGATGAACTTGGAATCAAGTCTCTGCTTCAGCTAAGCTCTAATGGAGTTGCCCAGTGGAAGACAAGTAGTTCAGGAGGTTTAGAACTCTTGTATTTGTAGTAAGCCAGAGGAGGTTGGGTCAACCACCCCTCCGGTTTTGACTCCATGAACTCAGGTAGCTCAACTGTGAAGATGCTTTCCGTGGAGATAGCTTGCATGTTGTCTAGCGGTTATCTCCTTGGTTTGAACTCCCTTTGACCAGGATGACTGCCACATGGCATCCTCTGATACGATAGGTCTTGGTTCAACCTGGGTCTTCCTTTATCTTCTCCAGCGGGCTAGAACCATTGGTTCTATTAGCCTGGAATATGTGAACTCCTTGAGATTGTGTTGGGCCCTACCCGATAGCCCAGGCTTGGTTGGCTAATGCTCAGGTGCTCCCGGTTTAGCTTTTTATACAGCCATCGATGACACCTGTCGAGTTTTTTACCTAGGGTACACACACCAATCAAGATACCCAGGCTCACAATTTGAAGGATTTCTAACTGGTGTGCCTCGACTTTCCTCATTAAGCAAGTGATTTTTCCATTGTGACCAGTATTGAGCAAATAAATCTGCAAATACCACTTTATAATTTCACCCCGATGTAGGTCGAGACTCTGATGTTGGTTTAAGAGGTCAAACAGTAATTATTCGGATCTTGCTAAATTGTCGTAAAACTCTATCAGGATGGTATGGCTCAAAGTCATCAAGGCAACACAAACAACCCGTGTACCAAACAATGCTCTCAAGCGGACGAGAAGAAGAACGATATTGACTATATGGATCCCAAATAACCTGTAGATGTAAAATAAAATAATGTTTACAATCTCAACCAAATATTATATTAAGTTATGTTAATAATTCAAAAAGTACTAAATTATACCTGTTTAGGTGTCAACAGGTCCAACTCCTCTCGCAAGCGAATTATATTGTCTTGTACTTCCCTCGCATATGTCGTCATCGATTTCCATTGTCTCACACGAGGCATTTCTTCGGTATATCCAAAGTTTGGTGTGCGTTTCACGATAGTAAAATGCTCGTAAATCCATGCCTTTTCAACAAAAAAATTGTATAAGAAATATTAATTCTGAAACCATAAATACAATAATTTTCAGGGAAAAAAAAAGACAAAAAAAAAAAAAAAAAACTACCTCAAGTAAAGGAATGTATCCAGCAAACTGTCTAACATCGCGTCGTGAAGCACGACCCATCTGGCGGTACAAATATGCTAGTGCACTAGCCCCCCAACCATACTCTCGTACTTTACCAACATCTTTCAAGAACTTCATATAGGCAACTGACACACTATCCTCTGATTTATTTGGAAAAAGTGCACATCCAATCATATATAACAAGTACCCTCTAACTGCACAATCAACCTTTGCTTCATTCATGTGGTTGGTTTTAAGAGCCAGCCATTTTACTTCTAATCCACTCCATTGTGATGGTGTAACCATTTTTATTCTTTTCAAGTTCATCCTCCACCACTTTCTTTGACAAACCAAGTCCCTCCACTAGAAGATCAGATGCCTCTTTAAACGATAATTCTGGTGATCTTGTAAGTAGAGGTCCAGAAATAGGAAGATTTGTAATTTGTTTGACATCATCAAGCGTGATTGTCATCTCACCAAAAGGTAGATGGAATGAGTTGGTCTTCGGCTGCCATCGCTCGAGGAAAGCACAAACGACCACTTTGTTGCTATTAACATACGAATAGATTAATGAAGACAAACCAGACGCATTAACCTTCACCTTGAACCTTGTAGCTTGAGGATTGACCTTCCATGCCATTAACTTCTTCACATGACATATAGTTCTCAATGGTGGACGCTCCTAAGGTAATCCAAAATATTTTTAATTCAAAATAAATTCCATATAAGTAAATAAGTAAACATATGTACAAACTTAAATGAGACAAAATAAAAAGCTTAAGTTGCTTACCTCTCCCAACCATATGGATAAACCCACATGATTATAATAATTTGTAAGGGTTTCAACATTGTGCGGGCCACCAGGGAATGGACCTTTCTTGTTAATTTTGTTCAGAAATCTAATATAACACCAATTTTTTTTTTCTGTTTTCCATCCTTACCATCTCCACCTTCATCATTTCCATCTTTCTCTTCACTATCCTGACCACCCTCTTCATCAGATTCTTCTCCGTCAACATCACTACTCTCCTCTTCACTCTCATCCTCACTACTTTCCTCAACTACTTTATCTTTTCCTTTTTGTTTTTCCTATTTGTTTCTAAACCAACCTTATGTCACGACCCTAATATCCAAAAATTGGCAAAAAAAGAGAATTTACAAAATTACCCTCGATAAGCCAATTAAAGGACAAAGGTTCGGGACAGTAATCTAAATAAACATTTTGCACAAGGTAAAATCCATAACCATTAAACACAAATACTTCAACACAAATAATTTTAAACTCCCAATAGATTCCATATATAATCCAAGAACTCCAAATATTGCATTACACAACTCCAATAATAAAATTCAACAGCTTCTACTGAGGTATTGTCTTCCCCATCAATAATAATCCAATAAATGAAATAATGAACTTGAGTAATCAGCTAACAACAAATCAAAGGACTAAACCTACTCTGAAATGGTAACTCCTGCAAATCTCAAACTCCCTCTCGAACAACTGGATCTACACGAGCTTCCGGGTGTTGCTCCTGAGCGTACTCAACTGGCTCCTCTCCTCCGCCTACGCTCCATAAGGATACGTACCCACGTGCAAAACAAGCAACATGGGTCAGCAAATTATGCTGGTATGAGTAGACAAGGGTAGGGAACTCCATTCCCAAAAACAATAAAAATAACAGACTCCGCGGTCTTTATACATTTATCTCGTTTACTAAGTAAATACTATATATTATATTAATACCTTACCTGAGCTGCACCTCCTATTAGGATAGGTCGAGCCCTGCAAGAAATGTTAATTGACCTATCCTCCTGCAAAACTGTGTTAGTACAATAATATATAATTCATGACATCTCAAGTCTTCACATTATATCTCAATCACTACAAACAATCATTCGTAACCACATAACACATCACAACCTATACCCAATCACTAGTACACCTCCCACAGGATGCACTCCACACATTTGCCATACCCACACTGCACCAGTGTGCCTTGACCATGGTTAAGACCCTCTACGCGGAAACCAAAACCCAAGTGGGTGTTCACCTGCAAGCTTTGGCTAGCCTCGACGTATGCCTAACTCATGGCCTCTACTAGCTCCCTTGAGCTTTCTAATGTGGCGCCCAGACCAACCCCGAAGGCTATGAAGGTCTGTAGGGTCAGTTCTGCAGGCTAAGCCGTCTAGGAAATACCCAATAAAAATATATTCCAAGTGTCAACCCGCAGGCTAAGCCGTCTAGGGTGATATCTAATTTCTTTAAATCCTAATTCCACAGGTGCGGCAAATGTACTAATGGTTGGGCGACTATCCAATATCTAAACTATCAATCAATCAAGTAACACGCGATTATAAATTTCACATCAAATTCACATCAATTCATTTTTGTATTCCTTTCGCATTTTCTAGATTAATCAAATACCTTCCATGGTATATAAAGCCCTTCCAAGGCATTCATTAACAAGCTCCTCAAATTTAATATCACAATATTTTTATATTTTCCAAAATAAGAATTCTATCTACAGTACAACCACAAAGAGAACACATTCAGCGGACAATATTTACTGTACCACTAAACTACATAAATCCCTCTAGCCCTAGTCTCATTAAAATTTTATCTATTAGTATATATATATATACCTAGTCCAAGTAGGTGAACAGTAACCAAGAGTGATATCGAAAACTCGACAATTTATAATCACACGCGCCCATTTCCATACTATAGGTATATATGTATACACTGTTCAATTCTTATAAATGCAAAACTACCAACAATTGTATTCAAATCAAGCAAATCAAATAGGAGTAATATAAACAAATGCTCTTATCATGCTGACACACCCAGAATTAATTAACAGTGTGCTATATGCCTTAACCAAACATTACTACCAAGGGATTTTATATCTAGTCAATCACTTGAGTACCACTCACAATGTACTGTACTATCTTACATATACGTATTTCAAGAGTTTCCTTGCCAAAAACAATTCCAGCAGTTACTACATTAAACCCAAAGAAGAAAAATTAAAAAAGTATAAAGAAATCCATGGTATATGTCACTCACCTGCTACACTGTTCTTCTTCTCTACAGATCTGCAACTCCCTGTCACAATAGCCGACAGCAAATACTACTTCTAAACTAAGCAACCTCCGGTCAACAGCAACTGCAATTTCTCTTCTTCAATTTCGATCACTCTAGTCGCAGCGCCGCCACTCTCTCTCTCTCTCTCTCTCTCTCTCTCTCTCTCTCTCTCTCTCGCTCGCTGTTTATCGCAAACCTTTTTTTTTTTTAAAAAACTAAGCAAACAAAACCCTTGATTAAATCTCTATATAGAGAATTAGTCGGCTGATCTAACGGTTCATGCTTAATCCGATTTTGATCGTGTTAACGTGTTTCCGAACTACAAGCAACCAGATCTGTTCGTGATATGTTTTCTCCAAGTTTGGGTTATTTAAACCATAGTCCACTACTTTATAGTAATTATGCTTAAACCCTTGGTCCAGGGACTTTAACCCAATTACTTTTAATTCAAATTAAACTTAAATGAAATTTCCATTAACATTAAAATAGGGGAGTTTACACCTTAACTCTTCTATCTTCTACCACCATCTCAGTTTCCTTGTTTTTGTTTTTGCGATTTGATATTGTCAGTTGTTTCCTAGGTTTGGGGTTTTCTAAAATTGATATCCCTTTTGCAACTTCTTTTCCAACTACCTTACGTACATTCAACATTTTCACTCCACCCATCTCTGCGACATACCATTAACACTAACAAGTTATATACACAAATAAGAAATGTTTTTAATAAAGTAGGTAAAACAGTAAAATACCCATATGAAGAATTTATGTTATTACTCTATAAATCTAGATAACTATACAGTATCTAGATAAAAATAAAACCTATCTTTATCATGCATCTTCTACATCCAAAGAGAAGCAACTACAATAACATCTTCTGTATAGTAAATTAAATTAATTCAGCTAGTTTGATTTGGAGATTAATAAAATACTAGTTTGTTTTTTTTAAAAAAATTAAAATAAAATATGAGATTAAACTATAAGGTTTGGGTTCTGCAAATTGATCAAACACTGTTACTTCTACACCTTTATGGGCCAACAAGAGTATACTATGTAAAGGAAACCAAAAGCAGCTCTTTGGCATTTCATCAAACATCATCACTACATTGTAATTACCAAATTCATCACAAAAATACCTATTATTAAGATACATAGAATAATGAAAATAATAAAAGAGAAGAAACTTGTATACCTTAAACAAACTTGTATAATAAAAGTGGAGAAACTTTGTTTTCCCACTTTTTTTTTCCACTTGTGTTTCTTCTTGCCTCAAGTCTTCAACTTTTTGTGAGACAAGAAAGAAAAACTGAAAAAATCAATCTAATTTTTAAATTAAGTATTTATGGGGGTGTATTTACCAGGTGGGGTGGGAATACCGACTAATTGAACCGGGGTGGGGCGGGATTACCAGTTGGGGCATAATTACCAATTGGTGGGGCTTGGATACCGGCTCTCTAATTGTATTGGGCTTTTATATTAAGAAGTAAAATATTTTGTATAGTATATAAATCTATTGTAATCAACATTGTATTTTTTTCTGAAATCACTATTTCGGAAATCAAGAGAAGATAAACTGAATTTGATGTATAGGAAAAATGTGTTTAAAAATAAATTTATCTATATTACCATTAAATTTAGTAGTTATATAGCCAATAATTAAATTTATTAGCGAAATTGCCATTAAATTTAGTAGTTATATTGCATTAAATTTAGGAACTAGCCCTATAGCTATTTAAGCCAACATTGAATATTGAATTACATTACTAATTAACCCTTCTAATTTCAATCTTTGTTAAATTCTCTTCAATTAGAGCATCAAATTTTCTATAATTTGGAAAGAAAATATTTTCTTAAGGGCATGCCCAACTTTAATAAAGAGTATAGATGCGACATAGTAGCTTTTTACCATTATTTCATTAAGGTGAGTCATTTTTTTATTTTTTATTTTTTTTTTTTTTGTAGATTTTCAGGAATAGACTCATTGCTTATTCTGAAAAAGTATATGATTGTTCTATCAAATTAATTTGGAGACTGTATAGTTTTTGGTTGGACAATAACCTTGAGTATATTGGTTGTTCCACTAATTTTGATCTATATCAATTTTGTTGTTTTATTGGTTGTTGATCTCTTTGTTGTATATTCAACATACACCTTAGCAATCTTTTTGCGAGAATGGTCACATGTCACTTTTTTCCCTTAATATATTATCATTAGATTCAACAGACATGGGCTATGCATATAGTTATGTACCTTAGTAATCTTTTTGCAGGAATGGTCACATGCCACCATCTTCCCTCAATATATTATCACTAGCTATATTATTTTTCTCCTTTCTTTTGGGTGAAGATACTGGTATTTTCTCCTCAATCTCTTTTCAACATACATTTTCACCTCTTTTATACATAACATGAGAAGGAAATAATGGTTGGGTGGTTAAAGTACAAACGAACACATAATAAAGTGTTCTATTGGTAGTGATGAAACATGGCCATTGTATTCGACTTTTTTTAATTGTTACGTCTAATGCCTTTTTCACCTTTTCAATTTCTTATATTTGATTTGTATAAGATGTATCTTTTTACATAAAAAGTTGTACCTGATGCATAGATGAAAATGTTGTACAAAATTATACACTATCTATATTTTTTTATCAAATCCATTGCAAATGATCAAATTAAACAACTATTATGTCAAATGATCTGAACTTAAAAATGGCGTGTGATCTCAAAAAGATTTATCGGTTAGATTCAACTTAACCCTTCAAAGTAGCTTGACTTTACAACTTTTTTAAACTTCAGATGTTGCAATTGGAAAAACACTTAGTAAATTGTTACAAAGGTATCCAAATATTCATATACCTCTCACAACAAAAACTATATATAATAGTTTTCTGAACAAATTTTTTGCACATTTCTATCAAAATTTTAAAATTATTTCAAGGAATAACCCCTAATAAAACTATTATTATTTTACAAAAATTCACTTTCAATAATTTATAAAGTAAAATTAAAAAAAATATCTTAAAAATAAAATGTCTATAAAAACAATTGCATCTTCTATTATTGCATAAAAAATTAGTGACAACTATGGATCTAAAAAAATAAAATAAAATACTATTATACTACCTAATTTTATTACAAAAAATAAAATACTATCTAATTGTATTCGTTTCAATAATTTTTGAAAAGAAAATTTTAAAATCAAAATTATTATAACCATGCTGTAAGCACGGGTTATAACTAGTATATATATATATAGAAAATCTTCAATCCATAGGAATAAAATTATTAAATCAATAAGATATGACTGGAAATAACCGATTCATGGTAGAAATAGAATTCTGATGATCAGCCAGCAATGCTGCTATCTCCTCTTCATTCTCATTCATATTCCAAAATGATGACGAAGAGTACTGAGAAATGCTTAGATTATTAATTTTTGCTACTTCACCAAGTACAGTGTGATGATCCAGTTTCAACTCTTCTTCACAGTCAGTTTGCAATGAAGATGATGCACCAGTATCCGCATCGTCGAAATTCCTAAGCATATTGTCAAGTGGTTCGAGTGATGGCATCCATGCCCATGGTTCCTCCTCCTTCCCTTTCCCTGCAACTTCCACTGTTTCAACTGAAGTAGTAGTAGCAATCATATTCATATTCATAGCATGATGTTGCTTAGTAATAACATCAACAGTTTGATGATTAGCAGATTGATTCGTTTCAACAGTTTGATGATTAGCATTATTCAATTCTGAAAAATCAACAACTTTATCCCACAAGCAGAGTTAGCCATGATCAACAGCCGTATCATGATAATGATCATATTGATTCGTTAAACCCAATTCTTCCTCTTCTTCTTCTTCTTTTTGTTGATGATACTCTGATTCTGGAGTAATACAATTGTTATCAGTACAAGAGTAAGAAGAAGATGAATTGGTATTGTTTCTGTGATTGTGATTGTAGTAGCGCTTAATGATTGAATCGAAAGGCCCATTAGCTCTAGAACTCTAATGGGGACGATTTTTAGGGTGATTTTACGTACTGTTCGTCATCTTCTCTTGTTAAAACCCTAATTCTAGTCGATTGTAACCATGGAGGAATCTGATTTAGAGAGAGAACATGTTATTCTAATGCAATCTGTTCCTTATACTGATCATATAGATGAATATGATCATATGGAAGATGATGAACTTCAACACTTGGAATCTGAGTTGATGAAGAAATATGGAACCGGTTCACTCGAGAGATTATATCATAAACGTATGGAGGAGATGATGAGAGAACAAGGGTTTAATTATTAAGAACAAGCATCATGTAGAAGAAGATCTTTCAAACTTGCTTGCTGCAAACCCTAATTCAAAATTAGGGTTTCAAACCCCTCAAAGAGGGGGCAGCCATAAACGAGGAGGATGTTTAGGATTGAAGAAGGGATTTCTCTCTAGGAGTCCAAGTTCAACAAGGAAACCTACTCAAGCTTCAGGTTTGATTCCTGAAATCCAAGGAGTACAAGTACAACAAGGTTTGCTTTTGGCTTCTAATAATGGAAACAATGAAAAATAATCGGGAACCAGAAGCAAAGAGCTGGTTGAACAACACAACTGTAGCAAAGAAACCTTTCCAAACAAGCAACAACAGGATCAGACTCGTACAAATAAAGATGGTGGAGCTGGAATCAGGAACATGAAAAGACATTGTTGGGGAAGAAGATGAATTGCCACTGGAGGAAACACCCAAAACAAAGGCAGGTTCATGGGCAACACAAGCGGAGGAAGAAGATGAACAAAACCAACAAGAAGACGATGGAAAACTTGTACTAAGTGCATAATAAAAAACAATTAACAAATACTGGTGATGCACCTAGTATTATTAAAGACGGAAAAGATATTGCAAGCATTCAGTTTGGATCCCTTTCCCATACCATACCCAAGAAGAGCTCCTGGGCAGCTATGATTGGTCGTACATCTATGTGATGCATTCTAGGGTTTAAAAACCCCTAATTTGTGCTAAGATTACTACTATATGTTTTTAGAATTATTGGAGATATTTAGGTTTATGTTTAATTGGTGTTTTTAGGTGTTTTAGGGTATTTCTATTTTAAGGTTATTTTAATTTCGAATTATGTTTTCTATTTTTATTAGAATTGGTCTAGGTTTAGGTTTCCTTGTTTTCCAAGGATTATTTTTCCTATTTAAAGAGTTGTAGGCTTTTGGCCAAGTTAGGTGTTGATTGGTTAATTGAATTGTGTGTTTTGAGAAGAGTCTTCTCTTTGTGTGAGTTCTTGGATAAGAACATTGGTTGTCGAATCCCGAAAATCGTCATAGTTCTTTGAATTCGGTTCAAAGTACATATCTTTATGCACGACTGCATCACTATGAGCCAAGAGAGCTTAGAGTATATACCTCCAACCATTGTCGATGGTAAGGCAATAGTGCATGTACAGTCCCAACAATTTCAGCATGTACAAGACAAGTATGCTCATACGGTAGTAAGCAGCTTTGTTGGAAGACGGCTCGATTATGTTTTTTTCAAAGATGTATTGATGCGTTTCTGGAAACTAACTAATCCGTTTGTCATGAAAACTTATGGGACAAAGATGTTTACATTTGAGTTTCACAATGAGAAGATAGAAGGTTAGTACTTGAGAAAGGTTCACTTTTCATAGCTAGGTCAACTCTTTGTTATTAGACCTTACTTGGAAACGTTTTTTGGAAGCAAAAAATAATAAGTTGAAGACAAAACCGATTTGGGCCATTCTAAAGAAATTACCTCTTGAAATGTGGGATAAAAGAGGGTTTAGTCAAGTTTCTAGTACTATCGGGGTTCCACTTTTTCCTGATCATCTCACTGCGTATGGCAAGAACATCATATGCTAGGATTTGTGTGGAGATAAATATTAAGTGTAAGTTTCCTAAAACTGTACATGTGGTTTTGGATAAAAAAAGAACATTTATGGTTGAAGTGGAATACAATTGGAGGCCACTTAAATGTACACAATGTGAATGCTTTGGACATGGAGCTAAAACATGTCCTAAACAAGCAATTCAGCAAGGTAAGCAACAAGCTATATGGTTGCGGAAAGAGGACAAAGGGGTTGGTATTTATGAACAAAGCAACTTGAGTGATAGGCCATGTTTGAACACGCACCTTTGAGTTGTGAACAACCGACTAATGAACATAATAAGGATGGGAATGCTTATACTGTAAGGGAACTACTGACATCAGTCAAGAGACTAATACGAATGGAAATAAGTCTGACTATGAAGAGGATGTAACTGATCCTGGAAATGGAACAACAATTAGTTTGGAAGATAACCCAGAGACACCTAGTAGAAAGCACACATTCAGAAATAAACATCTTGGCCCTCTAATTGGGCAAGAAAGACAAGGGACAACGAATGGGGCTACCATAGTTGATATATATCAAGACCAATTAACAATGAAGCGACCAACAAGTCCCAAACAAGGGGAAGTCAAGGGTGGTGATGGAAAGGAGGCCAACGAATTGATTCAGGTTATCAAATGAACATATCACCAAAGTCCTTAAGCAATATGAATGCATGCAATCAGAATTATGGAAGTCATCTAGCTATGTTTTTAAGTAAGAAAAGAAGGTTGAGTCGAATGTGCATATGCTGGTGCTTTTATATAGTTAACCTAGTTTTGTTATTAATGTTTAATTGCCCTAGAACCAGGTTTATTTTCTTTGTGTTGAGATCCTTCTCTCATGATATTAGAAATGTGTACAAAGAGAAGGAAATGAGCTTTATTGTTTTATGTGCTTTTAGCACCCTTTTTTCTTTATGAAGCGAGGTAAGGGACCTCTGAAACAACCCTGTTTGCCTACCCAAAATAAAATGATTGAATCGAATGAAGCATTACCATACAAGTAGGGTTTACTAGAAGCAGAGTAAACAAGAATGGCGATTTGGGCATTGCAAAGTGTTGAGAGTTGGAAACTTGGAATGCTTTCTTAAATAAGTCTTGTCTTCTTTTAGTAAAAGTAACTGTAAATGTTAAGTAAAATGAATGTCGGAGAAGATGATCGGAGAATGGAGGAGAAGGAGTTTTTTGTGTAGAAGTGGCTAAACTATCTAGAAAGATAGTTGCCTACGTATCTGAGGTTGACCAAGTCCCAGAATCAAACCTACGTAGTTCATATTTATAGGTGAATTGGGACAACAGAGAACTCATTAATTGTCCAACGGTGGGGTCAATTAATGAGCGGATATTTTGGATCTAGAAAGATATTGTAACTGAAGGGAATCAAAACGTATGAAGTATGAATGAGGTCGATGGAGGTCGAGTGAGAAAGTGTTTACGTCGAGTGAGCTCGAGTAAAAATAGGCTCATGTTGAGTTAGGTCGATATTGAAAAGAATTTAGGTCGGATGATATATGAAAATGATGAGCGTCGAGTGAGCTCAAGTAAAAATAGGCTCACGTCGAGTTAGGTTGATAAAAGTATTAGATGGCGTCGTTGGCGAGCTTGAATATAATGGTATATACATAGCCCATTTTCATTCGTATTGAAGTTAAGGGTTTGAAGTTTATTGATAGAGTTTATTTGACTTCGATTTGGATGAAAATATAATGAGGTTTTTTCGAAAAGAGCACTGGGTTGCCTTGATGTAGTGGGTTTCCTTGATTGTTGAGACGAACAAAGATTCCTTTGCGTGCTGCATTAAATGAGGATAGTTTTGGAGAGAAAAGTAATGATTGCAGTTATGGTAAGTGTACTGTAATAGCCACGTGGATGTTTATGTGAAATTATTTTTTTGAAATAAAACTGAAAGAAGGGGGAAAATGAATCATTTGAGCGGTTAGGTTCATCTTGTGACATCTGAGCGTTGATCTGAACGGCTGAGATGAAACTAGTGAGTTTTATAATACCTAACCGTGGGGTTGGAAAACCAAGGGTTTGTTGCACTGTGGTTTTTAAAGCTTCTTCTTTCATTTGCGAAGGTACTCTCTTCTTCACTTTTCTGTAAGTTCTGTTCATCTTTCTCTTCATTTTTGCATCTTGATTTTGAATCCTTGATTGTGCGTTTGAATTCTCTTATCTTTTATTCTGCATCTTTGTTGTTTGTTATCTTCAATTTTCTTTATTTTTGAGTTCCTATAAGTTCTGCTTTCTTTGATTGGTAGTTGTTCAGAACTGTAATCTTCACTCTCCGGTGGGATTAAGATACTTTCCGGTGAAGGATATTGTAGGGTTTAGCATAATTTTCCTGATTTCGGTAGGTATAGTCATTTTTTATTGATAAAATGAGTGAAACTGAGTCTGAAAGTATGGGGGGGGGGGCGATCTCGACCAAGGGGTCGAGGTCAGCATGAGTACTACTCGGAGGTCGAGGGACAAAAATGAAGTTTCTAGCAGTAGGTCATTCACAGTAGAGGAGGCTAGAAGGTCATTTCCCGAGATTCGAGAGGCATATAATATTAGAATCCCTGACCTCGAGATGTATAGGGTAAGCGATAGGCTTTTTACCTTATGCGGGGATTTGACTTCATCTTTGATATGTCGTGGCCAATTAAAGGCTGGTATATGTCTCTCTTTCAGTAAGTTTGTACGCGACGTTCTTAATCGTTACGACGTGGCACCAATTATGATGCCCAGCAGCTTCTGGACGTCGATGTTGAAATTCTAGGAATTGAATAGATTGCACGCTTGTGATATCTGTAAGGCTGATGTAGTGGCTTACTTTTGTTGTGTCACTGGTCGAAGTCAAGATTACATGTGTTCTCTGAATAGGAAGAGAAGTTGTGGTAGGGCAAAGTTGTTTAACCCTCCGACTTTGAATGATGGTTGGAAAAACTCCCCCGTTTATCGAATTCGGGGTCAGTTTGTACAAGCCAGTGCATGTCTGAATCGATATGCCATTCCAAGTATAGGTATATGTGCGTCTTGAATTTCCTTGTTGTGCATTATATTGAGTTGATTTTTGACTTATTTGATGAATGTTGCCGGTCAAACGAAAGAGTACAACAAGCCTATCGACGGTCGACTTCATAGCAACATCATTGATTTTGCTGAAAAATTCTGGGCAGAGAAGAGAGAGCTTTTGCCACATTTGGCTCGATTTTTCCGTGAGCCTCGAGTGAAATTTGCGAAAGACACTCAGGTGGAAGCTGGGACTTCAAGAGTTGCTCCTCCCAAGAAGGGTAGAAAGAAAAAGGAGCTCGCAGTTGCTACTCCAGTAGCTGAAATTACAGTTGCTCGTCCTGGTGACTTGCCCGTTGAAGTGCTTGCTGCGTTACCAATGGCACCGAAGAAAAATTCAAACTTTACCTTGACTGGAGATATCGGCTCTCTTCCGAGCAAGATTCCTGTTAGACGCAGTCTAAGCGATGTGTTCGGGTCTCATTCTATTGAGCCCGACGCTTTTCAAAGGAAGAGGAAGAGTACTGCAAAGCCTGTTGTCGTGACCGTTACTTCTAAGGTCGATAAAGCCACCAAGGGGAAGGAGGTCGAAACTCCTCGGGCTCCAACTACTAAAGGGGGCAAACAGAAGGTCGTTGACCTTACTGAAGACTTGGCTGCTTGTGAAGCCAATAGGTTTGCCCCTATCTTTCCTTGTCACGACGCTTATGTCAAGGCTGATGACTCGGTGTGGGATGACAAGGAAATGTGCTTATCGCTGATGGAGAACATGTTCCTTTTTTAGGACGTGAAGAAAATTCAGCCCCAGTCTCTCGAGGAGGATTCTAGGGAGTTTGCATCTTGCGCCTACAAGGTATGATTTCACTGAATGCTTTGATGTTTGTCTATCTCTTTCATTTTAATGATAATTTTGCCTAATATAGCCCGCCTTTTTTATTCATATGAACGTGATCCACAATAAGTGGATTATGAAGCTCGAGAATGCTCGAAAAAAGGCAGAGAATCTACAGAAGGCTAATGCTGAGAATAACACACTTCAAGCTCACCTGAGAGATTCGAAAACCAAGCTCGAGGCTTCAAAGAAAGAAAATGTTCAGCTTAATAAGGATATTGATGAGGCACATCAAGCATTTCTGAAGCTCGAGGCCAAGTTGCTTTTGTGACCTCGAGCTGGGATTCCGATGCTCAGAAGTCCATTCAAGTGATATCTCGATGGCGCAAAATCGCTTATGCGTGGGAAGAGAGGTGCCTTCGACGTGAGGCTCATATCGCATCCCTGGTTGAGGGTTTTGACCATAATGCTGATCAGGAGTCAATTAAGGTTTCTGCCTTGGAGATATGAGGTTGACGTGAGTCGAGAAGTAGGCAATTCTAGCTCGACTAGGGCTATTGCTGAGGGTGAGGCTGAGCTCGTTGAAGGTGCCAATGTCGATTCTCCGGCTGAGACTCTTGGCGAAGGTGGCGACATGGTGATGGATGAGGAACCTTCTTAGCAATAGGTTTAGCTCGATTTAGCTTGTTGAGAGATGTGAGGCTTTTGTTTTTGATCAAATGTAAAAGCAATAGTAGGGAATTCCGACTTCGGTCGGCCTTACGCTTTTCTTTTTTGGGTTGTATTTGAAATATTTGTTGATATGTTTGAATGAATGGTTTAAAGTTTGATTTTAAAAGTAATGAATGTTTTGATTTTACAATTTGTCTAAGGCACATGCCGAGCTATATTTTGATTGTGGGTTTTGAATGTGTATATGATGGCTTATAAGCAGAAAGGGAAATAACTAGGTTGAAGTTATCTTTTAATGCTTGGATGTATGAATGGTTTAGCTCGTAAAATATCTGATTTATGCTTTCTAGCCCAATTTTCTAACTTGATAGAGAAAAGGAAAAAGGGTTGTTTAGAAAAGCAGTTAAGGGAGGTAAAGCTTTAGGAACTTTGAATTCCAAGGTCTAGGTACTTGTTCACCTTCTGCGTCGATGAGTGTGTATGCACCATTTCCGAGGTCATTCTTGATAATGTGTGGACCTTCCCAATTAGGGTTTAGCTTCCCATCTCCTGACTTCTTTGTGTTGGAGAAAACCTATCTGAGGACAAGATCGTCCGTCTGAAATTTTCTTGATCTGACATTTTGGTTGTAGGTTCGTTTAAGTATTTGTTGATAACGAGCTATTGTAATTGCAGCTTGATTTCTCTTTTCTTCGAGCATATCTGTTTCGTGCGCCCATAATTCTTCGTTTTCCTCTGATTCGACGAGCTCCGACCTAGTTGTTAGGAAGTTGATGAGCTCGGTGGGTATGATAGCTTCTGTGCCATAGCATAATGTGAATGGTGATGTTCCTGTGGATGTGCGAGGTGTCGTTCTGTATGCCCATAGGACTCGATTGAGCTCCTCTATGCATTTTTTCTTGTGTGATTCTAGCTTTTCTTCAAGTTATGCATTATGGTCTTATTGGTGGCTTCAGCTTGACCATTGCTTTGGGCATAACGAGGTGTGGAAAGTGCATGGTTGATTCTCCAATCCAGATAGAATTCCTCTATTGTGTTACCACAGAACTGTTGTTCGTTATCAGTAACTAGAGTATGCGGTAGTCCAAATCGAGCGATGATGAACTTCCATATGAAATTTTTTACATCTTGTTGTCTTATTCGTCGTAGAGGTATTGTTTCGACCCATTTTGTGAAGTAATCTGTTGCCACTAATAGAAATCTCTTCTTGGTCTTATCCTTTAGGATGGGACCTACAATGTCGAGTCCCCAAATTGTGAATGGCCAAGGACTTGAGATTGTCTTGAGCTCTCGAGCTGGTTGGTGGATGAATGGTGAGAACCTTTGGCACTTGTCACAATGTTGGACGAATTTTTCTGAGTCTGATTGTATGTCAGGCCAAAATTAGCCTTGATTTCGTGTTTTTTGAGCTAGGGATCTAGCCCATGCGTGATCTCCACATTCGCCATGATGGATTTCAGCTAGAATTATATGTGCTTGATTTGGTGGAAGGCACCGTAAGTATGGTCCTCTAGTTGACTTTCTGTATAATCTATTCTCAAGCAAGATGTAGCTTTTAGCTTTTCTTTCGAGCTTGCGTAGCTCAAAGTCCTCATCTGGATATATTCCCCTTAAGTAGTTGATGATTGGGTCCATCCATGAGCCTTTGATCTCGGTTTGGGGAATGTCGATGAAGTCAGAGATCTCATTTATTTGATAGATCTGAGTCTCATATGCTGGAGCTGATTGTATGTCGATTTGTATTGATCGAGGTAATTCCATGTCAATCTACGAGGCTAGATATGCTATACTGTCGGCATGACGATTATCATCTCTTGAGATATGATGGATTTCCCATTTGCTGAAATGAGTTAGCAATTTCTTGGTATGCTCTAAGTATAGCTTTAGAGTATTTTCCCTTGTTTCTTGGTATGATCAGTCGGCGCCAATGTAAATGTTAAGTATAATGAATTCGGAGAAGATGATCGGAGAATGGAGGAGAAGGAGTTTTTGGTGTAAAAGTGGCTGAGCTATCTAGAAAGGTAGTTGCCTACGTATCTGAGGTTGACCAAGTCCCAGAATCAAGCCTACGTAGTTCATATTTATAGGTGAATTGGGACAACGGATAGCTCATTAATTGGCCAACGGTGGGGTCAATTAATGAGCGGATATTTTGGATCTAGAAAGATATTGTAACTGAAGGGAATCAAAACGTATGAAGTTTGAATGAGGTCGATGGAGGTCGAGTGAGAAAGTGTTTATGTCGAGTGAGCTCGAGTAAAAATAGGCTCACGTCGAGTTAGGTCGATATTGTAAAGAATTTAGGCCGGATGATATTTGAAAATGATGAGCGTCGAGTGAGCTCGAGTAAAAATAGACTCACGTCGAGTTAGGTCGATAAAAGTATTAGATGGCGTGGTTGGCGAGCTTGAATATAATGGTATATACAGTAACATTCATCCTCTTTTTGTCATCGATCTCTTTGATCTCAATCTTTTTCTTCCCCATATCGATCTCTATTTGTCTCACCCTCAATTAATCAAACAAAACAAAAATCCTAACAAAAAATATCACTATTACTGTACGTGATAGCAATAGCAGAGAGAGAGAGAAGCAAGTGTACCGTGTGCGTTTAGTTGAGTTGCTCCGTTTCTATAAATAAACAGAGAAGAGGAGAGAAAGAGAAGAGATCATGTGATTGAATGATCTATCGATCATGGATTAGGAAACCGAGTCAGAAGTGGATTACCGGTATACGTATTAATTAGGAAACACTTTGGTTGTACTTAAACCTAATTAGTAATACACTTAGAAAGAAACCTAAATGTCGAATAATATCAGCAATTCCTGTCCTAGGTCATCCCATAGATATTAGCTTATCCGCTATCCATGTCAGAGTCAGGCAGTCAGAGTATACGTTACTGCTCTTATAGTGCATTCATAACTAAAAGAGGATATTTTCATACATCTTAACATGCTGTCAACAAAGAGGAGCCGCACTATTTTCCCACAATCACTATCGATTCAATTGACGAAGAAATCAATCTGGCTAAGCTAGAGGTGAAAATGTTCTTTGAAAATTGTATGACTAATTTTAACTCCTGGAACTAGGTCTGTAAAATGGGCGGGGTAGGGCTAGCCCGGCCCTTGAACCCTCGAGCCCTCACACTTTAAGGGTCGGGTTAGGGCGAGCCAACACAAAAATTGTGAAAACCTCACCCGACCCTTAGCCCTTTATTTTAAAGGGTTGAGGGTCGGGCTAACGGGCCCGGTTGATAAGGTCGATACATAGAATTATGTTTTACTTAAAAAAAAATATGCGATCATGTTTTTATTAATATCATTTTAATATTTTTGAAAATACGTATAATATGTTTCAATTCTTAAATGTACAAATATATTTTTTTCACCATAAAATTTGTTATAGTATATGATATTATTTTGTCCAAGAGCATTACAATTAATAAATACAAAGAACTCGTAGTTAGATGTTATCTTATTACTAAAATTTCAAACTTTAGAAATTTAATCCTAAATTTATAAAATTCTAGCATGATAAGTATAAAATACACATTTAAAATAATAATCTAATTACTGTTTATTGCATGCTCGATAATAAAATAAATGGTTAATAAAAAAATATTCTATTGAGAATCAATTTCTTTTAGTTATATAATAGTTTTTTAACAACTAGTTCGGGAAATATTCGATAAACATTTGATAAATATCATATAACTTAAATAAAAGTGACATCGATGTCTAATTGGAAAATCTTTACGATTAAAACTCTAAAAAAATGTTCAAATTTTGATATATAGAGAAATATATTAAAAATTATATATATATATTTATGAGGGTCGTAAGAGGGCTTTGAGAGGGTTAATTAGGGTCGGGCTAAGGGTAGGGTCTAAGATTTTCAAAGCTAAACCCTAACCCGACCCTTAAAAGGAGAGGGACGTGCCGGCCCTACCCTAAAAATCATAAGGGTCAAGCTTCAAGGGCTTTTTCGTTGAATGGGCCGGGCGGGGCGGGCCGGGCCGGGTTAGGGTCAAAGGGTCATTTTTACAGGCCTACCTGAAACACACGTATGCATAAATCATCCACTACACCACCAATGTATAATAGTCTTACTACATTTGTCTAACTGTGTATACATAACAAACTGGTGCTAAAATATTCATTTTGGTCATTGTACTTTGGACGTTTTTGTAGTTTGGTCATTAAAGTTATTTTCTGTCAGTTTGGTCATAAAACTTACATTCGGTTATCAGTTTGGTCATCAGTTAAGTCACTGTTTACATCAACTTAACAAATTTTTTTTGTGGCGGATAACCTGCTTACATGAACTGTTCAGTACAAAATATATTATTTTATTGGACAGGTCAGCAGGAGCACATGATATACACGTGTTCTTTTCAGCATATATTTTGCACGTGACAACATCCCACACACGTTATACGAATCACGTGACCAGTTAACCAAAATAATCTAAACCTAAATCGAAAAACCATTCTCCATCGTTTCAACTTTGTTTTTTCCCAAGTGTTCTTCATGGCTACAACCTAAATTGATTCTTTCCTACATCAAAGTTTCTTCTTGAAATCAAGTTAATGGATGATGAAGGGATGTCGAGTAAGATTGATGAGGGGGGTGGAAGAAAAAAGAGTCTAGAGAGCTCAAACTAGAGATCATGAAGTGGATTTGTCAAATCCAACTGCCCCAAGTAAGTTGCTTTCTTATTTCTGTGTGTTGTTGTTATAATGGTTTCATGAAATTCCTGTATTAGTTAGTAATTTAAAGTTTATTGACAAACTAGGGTTTTGAAAATTAGGGATTTTCTGTAACAAATTAGGGGTTTTCACAAATTCGAATTTTTTTTGACAAATTCGTGTGTTAGTCGAAATTTTATGTCCTAACATGTCCTACATGGTGTGTTTCAATGCCATCAATTTGGCATTTAAATTTTTTTTTTTTCATTTTGAAAATCAAATTGTTTTCATGAGTGATCTTGTTCATCTTAGCAAACCTGAATTGCAGAGGCAAAGTTGACATTAGATTTCCAAACTGTTGGTCCTTTGAAAGTGACAATTGTATCTTTTTATCGTAAAGCCTGTGTGTTGTTCATGTGGTATTCTTGGCCTTCTACATACATCTAAGTGATTGCTCTATATAAGTTTTTCAGTGCCTTACATATAGGGTGAAGATATATATGCTCAGAATTGAATCACTTATTCAATACATTGTTGTCCTGAATGTATGGAATGTCTGCCAATGTTAAATACTTTTAAGTGTCTGCAAAATTTCATGTGATTGTTCTTTTGATGCCATAATAAATATAACTCATTATTTAGTCATTTAGCATTTGATTGAATGTCTGCCAAGATTGGAATGTTTGCCAAGATTGAATGCATACATTAGTGATTTACAAATATATATTTCTACTGCCAGATCTGTTAAGCTATAGTAACCTGAATTGCTTTTGTAATGTGTTGTAAATACTATGTTTTGATTCAGCTGAATTAATGTATTATTTTTTCTTTTTGTTTGCAGTTGAAGTAATGGCTAGAGGTTTTACTTTGGTGATACATCATGGTGGGGACTTGGACTATGAATGGACTCAATATCAAGGGGGAATGATGCAGTATTTTGGATATATGGCAGTTGAGACTTTCACATTTCAAATTCTACAGTATTTTGTAACAAAGAAGATAGGGTATTCGGTATTCCAAAGTAGATAGAGTTACCACAAATTCAGTACCAAATGTAGCTCACCAATCTAGAGTTACCAGTAGTTCAGTATCAGCTGCAGCTCCAACAATTTCTTCAATGGCTAATGCTGTGAGCAAACCTGCGAAATCGTTGGGACCTAATAAGGCACAGACCATGTCATGGTTGAAGACACAGAGTTCAAAGTTTTGATGGTTGGTGGTTGTGGAATATTTATTTTGTGTTTTTGTGAAGGGATTCATTTTTGTTCAATTTTGCGGGGGTTTAATTTGAGACAAGTGTTGTAGTATTTTTATGGTGTTCTTGTTTAGTCTTTCTAATGTGCAGCTCAAACTAGTGTAGTTTGTGCACTTTTTTTAGGTCATACTAATAGGTATACAGGTTATTGTAAAAGGTCGTAGTGATCTTATTTTGTTCAGGCCTACATGTAAGGAGGAACAAATTATTGAAATTTAAGATTATTTTGGTTATATTGTATGAGTTTTATTTTAATTTATGCTTCATTTTGTATTTTTTATTTTATTTTATTTTTTTTTTCTAAATTTTTTTTTTTTTTTTTTTTCAAATTTTATTGATAAGCTCAACGAATTACACAAAAGTAGAGGACAAACGCGCTACAAACTGCGCGGCAAGTCCTTTCTGGATAGCAAACCCGATTCTCCTAAATACATATTCGTTCGAACCTGCAGTCATCACGTTGCTATCCATTATCTTCTGCACTCTCCTGAGGAGCTCAACTGCTTCTGAGCCTAGCAATCCAAATGTGTCAAATGCAAAAGGGATGAAACTATGTTGGTTAGCCCTACAAGCTCCGTCATGTTTCTCCACTTTTGCCGCTGCTGCATTGCTAGCTGCTAGCCCCACCTCAAAAATCCCAACACTCAGCCCAACCATCGGAGACGCCCCTGTAACATCAACACACGCATGTTTACCTCCCGACCAGTTGTAGACCAGAATATCAGCAGGACGTAGTGTCGATCTTCCTTCCTTAGGATCAGTAAGAAAGTTAACAGGAGCCTCCTTCTTAACCTGTACGCCAGTCCGCCAGAACACATCACACAAGATATCTCTAACGTGGTCATGCCTGTACTTGAAGCCGGGGTAATGCTTACAATGGGCCGCATGGTCCCCGAAAGCATCAAGTCTACTCCTCTTACACACTGGACACAGCTCACCATCTGAATATAGAGGGATCATCAATCGGTAACGAAGAATGGCACGATACTCTACAGGCGTCATGCGTTGTCCAAGCCCTTCCATCGGGATAGCAAGAAGAAAATCTTTGGCATGTTCTGACTGTACACATCCAATCACGGCTTTTTGTCTAGCTGACAACTCAAATTCCCTCTCAAGACCAGAACTAATCTTGTTGTAGTATGCTTCCGCCAAGACATGTTGGGGTCTGAAGGGGACGGTAGCAGTTGGAGCAAGATTACTGAGATCAAAATCAGGTATAGAAAGATGTAAACTAGCAATGGCAGTATCGAAAACATTACCCATAGGTGGAGTGTCACATCCTCAAAGAATGTGGTCCTGGAGATCCTTGGTTTGCGTACGTGAAGCTACGAAAGCAAACTTCATAACGTCAGAGGCACAATAGATACCAAGTCCACCCATACGCAATGGGAGGGTTGCCATACGCCACTGTAGATCGCCAAAACCAGGGCCATCGGAAACCACAATATTTTGAAGGGCTGTACGAAGCTTGTGGTCAAACCATTCAGCTGTTTCCTGAACATAATCAGGGGGGCAAGTACGGAGAGCAAAGGTGAGTTTGGATAATCCCATACAAGAACGTAAAAGTGCCAACTCACACTGCGGATCCTTTAGCTGTGGTAATAAGTCCATAAGTTGAAGTGTCTTATCCACTCGTTGACGAACATTACCCACAATAAATGATGCATCAGTACTTACAGCCCCTCCAAGCAACTTAACCCCTCGCTGAGGACATGAAGTAGAGGACAAACGAATTACACAGAAGTAGAAGACAAACGCGCTACAAACTGCGCGTCATCACGTTGCTATCCATTACCTTCTGCACTCTCCTGAGGAGCTCAACTACTTCTGAGCCTAGCAATCCAAATGTGTCAAATGCAATGGGGATGAAACTATGTTCGTTAGCCCTACAAGCTCCGTCATGTTTCTCCACTTTTGTTGTTGCTGCATTGCTAGCTGCTAGCCCCACCTCAAAGATCTCAGCACCCAGCCCAACCATCGGAGACGCCCCTGTAACATCAACACACGCATGTTTACCTTCAGACCAGTTGTAGACCAGAATATCAGCAGGACGTAATGTCGATCTTCCTTCTTTAGGATCAGTAAGAAAGTTAACAGGAGCCTCCTTCTTAACCTGTACTCCAGCTCGCTAGAACACATCACACAAGATATCTCTAACGTGGTCATGCTTGTACTTGAAGCCGGGGTAATGCTTACAATGGGCCGCATGGTCCCCAAAAGCATCAAGTCTGCTCTTCTTGCAAACTGGACAAAGTTCACCATCTGAATAAAGAGGGATCATCAATCGATAACGAAGAATGGCACGATATTCTACAGGCGTCATGCGTTGTCCAAGCCCTTTCATCGGGATGGCAAGGAGAAAATCTTTGGCATGTTCTGACTGCATACATCCAATCACTGCTTTTTGTCTAGCTGAAAATTCAAATTCCCTCTCAAGACCAGAACTAATCTTGTTGTAATATGCTTCCGCCAAGACATGTTGGGGTCTGAAGGGGACGGTAGTAGTTGGAGCAAGATTACTGAGATCAAAATCAGGTATAGAGATGTAAACTAGCAATGGCGGTATCGAAAACATTACCCATAGGTGCAGCCGCACAACCCCGAAGAATGTGGTCTTGGAGATTCTTGGTTTGCGTACGTGAAGCTACGAAAGAAAACTTCATAACATCAGTAGTATAATAAATACCAAGTCCTCCCATACGCAATGGGAGGGTTGCCATACGCCACTGTAGATCGCCAAAACCAGGTCCATCAGAAACCACAATATTCTGAAGGGCTGCACGGAGCTTGTGGTCAAACCATTCGGATGTTTCCTGAACATAATCAGGGGGGCAAGTACGGAGAGCAAAGGTGAGCTTAGATATTCCCATACAAGAACGTAAAAGTGCAAGCTCACGTTGCGGATCCTTTAGCTGTGGTAATAAATCCATAAGCTGAAGTGTCTTATCCACTCGTTGACGAACATTACCCATAATAAAGGATGCATCAATACTTACAGCCCCTCCAAGCAACTTAACCCCTCGCTGAGGACATGATATACCAGCCGGAAAGATATCTGGATAGGAGCATACAAGATTAACAGAAGGCCAGAACAACTCTGTCTTAGAAACATTAAGCACGAGCCCAAGAGTTGGTCATCTTTCGTGAATGATTCGAATAGCTCTAGCCACATGTTTTGTACTACCAATCAGAGTACCATCATCTAAGTACCATGCCTGCAACTCCAAGTGGCATTCTGACTGAATGCGGTGTATCAATGGATGCAAGACCAAAGCAAAACCATTGTCGATCTATTGCTCTATGGGTCGAATATGTATATTGTCAACCTGCTCGATTGTATCTAGGGTCTACTCATATCTGGTCAGCAGCTGAGATACAGCAGGGGGACATTAAGTTTTTGCTTCATTTTTTATTTTTGAAGAAAAAAATATTTTTATTCCCACAAAATTTCGGGCACATGCAAAACACATGCTGAATGTAGTTGTTGCAGCACATGCATATCATGTGCTCCTACTGACCTGTCCAATTTAAAATAAAAAAAATAATATATATTGTACTTAACACTCCACGTAAGCAAGTTATCTGTCACTAAGAAATTCTGTTACTAAGAAATTCTGTTAAGTTGTTGTACACAGTGACTTAACTGATGACCGAACTGATAACGGAATGTAAGTTATCAAACTGACAGAAAATAAATTTTATAACCAAACTGCAAAAACGTGCAAAGTACAATGACCAAAATGAATATTTTATCACAAACGGGCAGATCGTTAACTGTTAAGAACTTAAGATCATATGTGGTCTCTATTTTTGAAATTCGAATGAAATTAACATTTTCACAGATTAGTGATTAACATGGTTGCAAAAGAAATAAGTCTAATTTAGCTGATGAGCTGTTTGTATGAGTGCAAGTTTAATTCACTCATTTTTTGCTCTACATGCATCAATGTATGATATTTCTACCAAGTGGGGATTCCAAGTATATAGTAACAAATCTTTGTTGAGTCCTTGACTATCTCTTAAACAACTAGTTTCAACAAGATGTTTGCCAACCAAGGATGTATTATTCGTTGTCTATTATCTATTATACTATATAACAATTGTAGACAGTAAGTACCACTTAGCGCATTTTTAGAGACTTGAGAATAAAGATTAAATTTGGTGAGAGCCCAATTTAGAAAATGAACCCACCTTCCACCTTCCATGTCAGTAAAGATTATAGAAACCTTAAACCCTTTAAAACTCACTGACTTATAAAACTCTTTTTCGACTAAGTTTTTCTTCTATTTAAACTCCTTAATTTTTTTATAAAAACCATACTAAATAAAAAAAAAAAATTAATTATAAACCTCTACAAATTTAGGTTGAGAAGGGCATTAAAAAAAAGCTTGCAATCACACAATTGCAACGATCTAATAAGGTAATAGAAATCCTTTGGGGAATACCATGCATTATAAGTGATTCTCCATTTATCGGATAACACAAATCTCGGTGTATACCACGGGTTTAACAACATGTACTCTATAATAGTTCTAGACAACAAGTATCGCATGATGCTTTTTTATAGACATGAGAATAAAGCTTAAATTTGATGAGAACCCAATTTAAAAAGGGAACCCACCTTCCATGTCAATAGAGATTTATAGAAACCTTAAAACCCTTTATAACACTGAACTTCTAAATCTCTTTTTCTACTAAATTCTTTTTCTATTTAAAGTCCTTAATTCTTTTATAAAAACCATACTAAATACAAAAAAATATTAATTATAAACTAAAAATGTTAGTAAAAAGTAAGTCGGAGAAGATGATCGGAGTGTGGAGAGGAAGGAGTTTATGATATAAAAGTGGCTGAGCTATCTAGAGAGATAGTTGCCTACGTATTTGAGATTGGCCAAGTCCCAGAATCAAGCCCACGTAGTTCAGTATTATAGGTGATTGGGACAACGGATAGCTCATTAGTTGTACAACGGTGAGGTCAATTAATGAATGGATATTTTGGATCTAGAAAACATATTGTAACTGAAGAGAATCAAAACGTATGTGGTTTGAACAAGGTCGAATGAGAAAGTGTTCACGTCGAGTTAGGTCGATATTGAAAAGAATTAAGGTCAGATTACATACGGAAATGCTGAGGTCGAGTGAGCTCGAATAAAAAGAGGCTCACGTCGATTTAGGTCGATAAAAGTATTGGTTTACGTGGTTGACGAGCTTGAATATAATAGTATATACATAGCCCCTTTTCATTCAAATTGAATTGGTCGAATTGAGGTGAAATGGAATGAGGTGAGGTCAATTTGGATGAAAATATATTTTTTTGTTAGAATGAGTTGCCTTGGAATAGGTGATTTCTTTGATTGAGAAAACATGCAAAGATTCCTTTCTGTGATGCATTGAATGCAAATGGGTTTCGAGGAAACATAATGATTGTGGTTACGGTAACCGTGTTGTAATGGCGGTTGATTTGAATGTTTTGCTTTCGAAATAACCTGAAAAAAATGGGGGAAAACCAACGGTTTTAGTTGTTCGATTCTCCCTGCAGGATCTGGCCGTTGGTTCTCTATGGATGGTTTAGATGCTAAGAGTAGGTTTTATAAAACCTAACTGTAAGGTTGTGGAAACCAAGGGTTGTTGCATCGTTGTTTTTAAAAAGGGTTCAGCCATTTACAAAGGTATTTGTCTGCAACTTTTCTCTTCTTCTTTGTTCTTCTCTCTTCTGTTTGTGTTGTTGAAGCTTTAACACCCTTTCTTGATTTGAATGATTTGTCTTTTTGTCTGAGTATTACTTGTTGTTGTTTTTCGTTGATTGATTTGTTTAGTTTTTTGCTTGAAATCTTGTTTGTTTTGCTGTTGTTCTTCATTTTCCATCATTGTTAAGACTTTGAAGCTTTTATTCTTCGTTTCTGCTTCCTTTTTCTTGTTTTTTCTCAAATTCTGTTGGGCTTCTCTTTCTGGTTGGTTTTCTGAGTTTTACTTTTAGAAATTCCACTGAAAAATGAGTGATAGAGAGTCTGAAAGTATAAGTGAGAATGAAGAAGAAGTTGAGCTCGAGGAGAGGGTCGAGCATAGTTTAAGTAATTCCCGAAGACAGAGGGATGAGGAAGAAATCACAAGTAGTAGATCCCTTACAATAGATCAAGCTCGAAGATCTTTTCCCGAGATTCAGGAGGAGTATAACATTAGGATCCCCGACCTCAAAATGTATAGAGTTAGCGATAGGCTATTTGACTTGTGTGGGGACACAACGTCGTGTTTGATATGCCTTTCTCAACTGAAAGGTGGGATGTGTCTTCCATTTAGTAAGTTCGTATGTGATATTCTGAATCACTACGACGTGGCCCCAATCATGATGCCCACTAGCTTCTGGACGTCGATGTTAATTTTTGAGGAGCTGAATAGGTTACACGACTATGATATATGCAAGGTTGACGTCGTTGCTTATTATAGTTGTGTAACTGGTCGTAGTAGGGATTATGTTCGCTCCCTAAATAGAAAGGGGAGTTGTGGTAGAGCTAAACGTTTTAACCCTCCCACCTCGATTGATGGTTGGAAGAACTCTCCCGTATACAGAATTTGGGGTCAGTTTGTACAGGCCAGTGCATTTCTGGCTCGATATGCCATTCCAAGTAAAGGTATATGTGCATGTTGAGCTTTCTTGTTGTATGCTATATCGAGTTGATTTTTGACTTGTTTGATGAATATTGCAGGTCAAACGAAAGAGTACAACGAGCCTATCGACGGTCGGCTTCATCCTAGCAACACCATCGAATTTGCTGAGAAATCTTGGGCGAAGAAGAGAGAGCTTTTGCCCCATTTAGCTCATTTTTTCCGTGATCCTCGGGTAAAATTTGCGAAAGAGACTCAGTTGGAAACTTGGACTTCAAGAGTCGCTCCACCTAAGAGAGATAGAAAGAAAAAGGAGCTTGCAGTTGCCATTCCCGTTGTTGAACTAGCAGTTGCTCGTCCTGGCGACTTACCAGTTGAAGTCTTGGAAGCTTTACCCATGGCACGCAAGAAATCTCTTGAATTTCCTCTTACTGGTGACTCTGGTGCTCTGCCTAGCAAGATTCCCAATGCGCCTAATCTAAGTAATGTTTTTGGGTCGCACTCTCTTGAGCCTCAGCCTCTTGTAAGGAAGAGAAAAGCTGTTACGAAGCAAGCAAATGGGACTACTGCTTCTAAGGGTGATAAACCCAACCAGGAGAAGGGAATTGAGAAATCTCGAGCTCCTATGCCGAAATCTGGCAAGTCGAAAACTGTTGACATTACCGAAGATGTTGCTGCTGGTGAGGCTAACAGATTTGCTCCTGTCTTTCCTTGCCATGATACTTATGTGAAGGCCGATGATTCGGCGTGGGATGACAAAGAAATGAGTCTATCCCTAATGGAGAATTGCTTTCTGTTTGAACACGCCAAGAAGATTCAGCCTCAGTCTCTTGAGGACGACTCGAGGGAGTTTGCCTCCTGCGCCTATAGGGTAATTTTGGTTTATTTGATTGCAGTTATGCTTAATTATCTATTTCATTTTTTGCGAGAAAGTATTTAAGGTATTTTGTCCTTGTGATTCAGATGAACGTAATTCACAATAAGTGGATTACGAAGCTCGAGAATGCTCGCAAAAAGGCTGAAAATTCGCCAAAAGCCAATGCTGAAAACAACGCCCTACGAGCTCAGGTGCAAGATCTGAAAGGCAAGCTTGCTGAGTCGAAGAAAGAAAATGTCCAACTTGGTAAGGATATTGATGAGGTTCAAAGATGTTTTTTAATGATGGGGGGTCGCCTTGCTGGAGTTACTGCGAGCTGGGAAGCTGATGTTGACAAGTCAATTCAGTGTATCTCGCAGTGGCGGAAAATTTCCTATGCCTGGGAGGAAAAATGTCTGCGTCGTGAGGCTCACATCGCTACCCTCGTTGAGAATTATGACGGCACGACCGATAGGGAGGAAATTAAAGTTTTTGCCCTTGAACGCGACGTGAGGGATGAGGGGGAGAAAGTTGTTGAGAGCAAATCTACTCGTTCCGAGGTTAACAACGTTAGCACCTCTCCCCCAGCTAAAGATGGCATCGATGAGACAATGGCTGACCCCCCTGAAGAACATTCTTGATTCTTTTCATTAATCTCTTTTGTGAGCGACGTGAGGCGTTCTTATGTTTTTGTTTGGAAGTTGTAAAACACTAGTGCGGAATTCCAACTTCGGTTGACCCTGCGCTTTTATTTTTATTTTTGTTTTGGGCTGTATTTGACATATTTTGTATGTGGATGAATGGTTTGGATTTTTACTTGAAAGTAATGAATGTTTGTGTTTTGTAAATTGTCTAAGGCTTACGCCAAATTTAGACTTTTACTGTAGGTCTTTGAATTTGTGTATGATGGTGAATTGGCATAAAGAAAAGTAATGTAGTTGAGATTTATCCTTTTATATTTGGATATATGAATAATTGAGCTCGCAAAAGATTTGAAGCATACTTGGATATATATATATATATATATATATATATATATATATATATATATATATATATATATAATCGTTGACTGTTGGAATTAATTATGTATTAAGATATAGAATAGTGGTTAGTTGTGATGTAAATCGTTGACTGTCAGTATTAATCATGGAAATTAATCAGGATATTTATCATGAATATTAAAGAAGAACTATAATCTTACTATTCTCTTTTCGTGACAATTACCTTTGGGTTAAAAACTACATGATCCCTAACACCTTATTGACATCTTCTCTTTAGTGTTATTCGGTTTTATTCTAGCTTTCTTATAATTAGATTAATTTAAAATGTCTCAAAATGATAGATATTTTAATTTGGAAACCTCTAATATGGAGAGGATAAATAAAATTGCTTTTGGTAGGATTTCTTCTATTAATATAATAGAATCAATCAATGAATTTAAAATTGATAGAGTAGCCATTAATAATGAATTTAAAAGTTCTAAAAATGATGCTTTTAGAAAATGGTATTGGGAACATTGTAATAAAGCCCAACATGAATTTATTAAAGAAAAATATTATAAATATTTAGATGAGACTAGAAGTATTATTCCTTTCGCCCAATATGCGTTAATATGGAGTAAAACTATAGAATCATCTGTATTCAAAGAAATTTTTAAATCTGATCAAATTACTGCTGATAAGAGTTCTAAATCTGATCACCTTCCCACTCAATCTCCTAAATTAATAGATAAATCTATTATTCTGAAATTGGCTGTTCCCAAACAATCCATCTCAGAAGAGACAAAGTTAACTAAGGTTATTTCAGATTTACAACCAATCAACAGACAACTTATCAATATTGATAATATGGTTAATAAACCAAATATTACGATTAATAAACTTGGATCGGATAAAATCTATTCTTTTCCTGAGAGAAAATTAGATTTAGAAAGTCAAAATCAATTAACCAAGATTTTGACTGATAATAAAATTATTGAATTATCACAAGATATTAATACTATATCTGATAAGATTGAGAATACTGGAGACAGTAATACCAACATCAGACCAGAGAATGAACATGATGTCATTCTTGAGAAAACTGACAGTGATATTAATGTCACCCTAGAGAATAATATGAGGTCATTCTCGTCTCTTCTAGAAACGTTGATAATAGCATAGACATCAATATTGAAGATAAGCATGATAATGCTATTCTGGTTTCTTCTAGGATAATTGATAGTGATATCGACGTCATACATGATGTCGCTCTCATTTTTTCTAGAAAAGAAATTATTATTTCAAAACTAAACTCTAAAGTTTTTCACACTCAGAAATTAACTGAGAACTATAATATAGATTATTATCCTAATCAATTTAATAATACTATAATGGTTTTTACACCTAGTATAAAAAAAATTATTTCCCAGAGAAAAGTCTCCAAAAAACCTTTTCGTCAGAAATCTATTTATAATAGATTTAATCAAATCTTTTTCATACAACAATTTGTTTCTAATGATCAAATTCCTAATAGGAAAATCTCCAAAAACCCTGTCTGTCAGAAATTTGTCTTTTTCAAAAAACAATCTGGTTTTAATAATCAATTCTCTAAAAGGAATATTTTCACACTGATTGTTGATCAGATAAAAAGAGAATTTATTTCCTCACCTAATTTAATCAGGTTAGTTAAAACTTTTAAAAATGATTTTATGGATATCACTAATAGTGAATTAAAATTAGCTAAGGGTTTTTATCAAAAAACTTCTCGGAATTATTGAGAAACTACAAATAGTGCTAGTATAACAAATGTGAATTCAAACAAACAAACAAACAATACGCAGAAAGTAAATAACACACAGAAATTTTTAACGTGGTAAAACCCAAACTGGGAAACGTCCACGGTTGTCCTCGCGACAACAAAATAATCCACTAGATGAAAAGAGATGTACAAACCTATCAACTACCTGCACTCACTGCGAGTTGATACTCCTGGTTATCTCTAACACCTTGACTTCACCAGAGCACCTTGATGTACGCACAAGACACTCGACTTCTTGATGAACACACAAGAAGACTCGAAGCCGAATTCACAATAACTCTTGAAGATCACAAAGATATGAATTGGGAAAAGGGGGAAGAAAGGAAATTGAGTTCAATAGCCACAAACAAGTTTAATACCAAAAACCTAACCAAAACACATAAACAAGAAGAAGGATGGACGGCCAAAGAACTGCCTTGTTCTGTAGAAGAGAAACCCTATTTATACTTAGGGTTGAAAACCTAGAAAAATGGGCCGAAACTGTGCAAACCGACTTTGGACGTTCGTACGTCGATATGACGTTCGAACGTCGCCACACAAAAATAAGCCTGCTGCCTAACATGACGTACGAACGCTCTAAACAGGTACGTACGTCTCCATACGAAAACATGTCTGCTGACTACCTGGACGTACGAACGTCCTAACTGAGTACGTACGTCCTGACCAAAATAAGTTCGCTGCTTCAGTGAACGTACGTACGTCCTAACTCGGTACGTACGTCCAGAACCCAATAACTTTCCCTAGACAGACCTAAGAGACACAAGGACACGAGACGACCATGCGTACATCTTGGTTTTCCTAACAATGAATTCAAGGCGAGATAACCAAAGACACTTTGTCACAAAATTGATGTCAAACCACTTTATGCCGGTTTCAATCTCCCCCTTTGACATTGATTTTGTGACAAAAACCTATGACTCTAATAGCACTTATAAAACGTGCTTACAATCCCAAACCATGGCATTTATAAGACATGCCTACAAAATCACTCAAGATAGAAACACATAACAAGTCACCAATTCTTGTTATCCAGTTTTAGGAAGATGCTTTAACCATCAGAGATCGAACGGAAGCAATCAAAGATTCAACAGAAGTTCCTTCGAGCAACTCCCCCATACTTCATGAGCTCCAAACTTCATGAGCAAACTCCCCCATACTTCATGAGCTCCAAACTTCATGAGCAACTCCCCCATACGTGTAGCATACCTGAAACATGACCCAAAAATAACCTAACAACAAGAAGACGATTGTTAGTAATTAGAGTCATAAATCTCCCCCTTTTTGTCACAATAAGTGATCAAAATAACCAACCATCAAAGGAAAAGAACAATAATAAACCAATAACCAAGAAAAAGAAATCAAAACCAAACAAAGAATACAAAACATATAAAATATAAAACGAACCCAACTTGTTAAAAGTTCAGAAAGTCAACTAATAACCAAACAGAGAAATCCATAAACAGAAAAACCAAAAACGATAAAAGAAGAAAGCTCGAATTAACGAATTCGAAAAACCCTTTCCCAATGACCTAGAGGAAGCTTAGAGAAGTAAGCCTCCGCACAAGCCGAAGGTCGATTCCACCGAGCAATCACATGATCATCATAATCCTCCAACCATTCACTCGTACAAAACAACTCCTCAATTCTGCTGTCCAAGCCACAGTCGGTAAGTGGAGCAGCAAGACCTGGAACCTTCGGATAACCAACTAACTCCAATATGTGATTTTGAAGATGTCCCGGTAATCTCTCCCAATGATTGACACGAACCAAACAAGGATTAAGGAAAGGACGATGAATATAGTCATATCCATGGGGAACGCGACACAAACGACAAACCTTAGCATTGTTCTTGTACTCCATTACCATGAACGACACATAACCAACATTCGGAACAAAAATTCCATGAAGTTCATATTCTGCCATAGAGAATTCTGAAGAACAAAGAGAGAATTAGCAAGAGGGAAGAAGACACAATAGGAGTGAAAGAGAAGAAGACTCCCTATTTATAAGAAGAATAGGAGTAAACATATCATGGACCCAAAAAGAAAGGTCCATTACCTCAGAAAAAATTTACTGCAAAACAAGGAAACCAACTTGAACTAATATGAAAATAGCAATATCCAAGAACATGTACAATACTAAAAAAATAGAAACAAACCGATATAGCAAAAAAAATAAAAATTTAAGTACAAAAATGTGGAGAGTAAACCAGAAAAACCACTACTCGGAGTCCGAGTCACCATCACTCGGTTCACCATCACCCTCGTCCTCACTCTCTGAGTCATCACCATCACTCGCACCTTGAACTGGAGGCACCTCTTCCGGAAACGGAGGCAAGTCTGTGGGAGTGAAGTCCAGCTGCAGATGCAGCATCTGAGCAACATTCATCGCATGAATATCACTGATCATGACATCATGACGAGAGAGAATGGCCCCGAAACGATCCAACCGAGCATCCATATGGTCCTGATGACGGCGGAGAGAGGAAACCCGAGCATCAATGGCTGCAACAGCCCGATTTCCCCTAGCAGAAGCAGGGATGGGGCGTCCAGTGGTCAAGGCCCGATCGAAATCATCATTACGCACAAGTGTCCTGCCTCCCCAAATGAGGTGGTGCGTCAGACGCGCACCCACGGACTCGAAAGCCAACCTTCGAGACTGACAGCCCTTTTTAATAGCGTTGACCCAGTCGTGGCCAACAAACTTTGGAGGGCTCACCCCCAAATACTGTCCCTGAAAACCCAAGTGCCTGAGAATTGTCATAATAAAGCTAGGGAAAGGAAGAGTACCCTTAGCTGCATCAATTTGAAGCATCCGATTGTAGATGACCTCAGAGAGATGAATATGGTGCACCGACATACAAACCACCAATTTGACCATGTCGTCGGTCATAATTATCTTGTTGCCCTTGGTGGGGTAGATGTTGGAGTGAGTAACCATGTGCAGGAGGATGGCGCTGTAGTGCTTGGCATGATACCTTTCCGTGACACCATCAATAAACATCTGCTGAACTTGATTGACAAAGTCAATTTGAATTGACTCCGGAACAGGCCATCTAACAGAGACAGCATCCTCAGAAACAAAGTCACCATCAATACCCAACGCCTCGCGTATCACCTTAGAAGAAATGGTGTATCGCCGACCTTCAATCAAAACCGAAAAACTCGATCGATTTTGCGAGGGTGTCTTTGTCTCATAGAAAGCTATCGTATGCTCAACCGAGTACTTGGTGATTGGTTGAGCCACCCTTAGCCAATTCCGAGTCTCAAAGAACAACGCGATATTGCCAAGTTGAGATGCCCCTAGAGGGGTGGCAGCAATGTCTCCCAAGTCGAAGAACCGCTCGGGAACAATGGCCTTGGCTCGAGGATGAGCGCCAAGGGATGATGGATGAGACAAACCCGGAGTGGAACCACGACCCCTCGGAGCGCGAGACGAGGATGCCGCGTTGGAGGAAGTGGTGCGTGCGCGCTTGGAAGCCATTGCCTACACAATCACAACATCAAACAAACCAAAAATGTAAGAAACAATGACAAATAAAAACAGCAAAGTCATTGTGACATTTAATCAAACACTTGATGTGCAGAAACAATACACATGTTATCGACAACAAGATAGCAATGGTGAGCACCCAAACATATCACAAATCAATCCCAACAGTAAAGAAGCAATAACAAGAAATAGAGATAGCCAATTCGTCCAACAATTTCAAGAAATTGAATGAAAATACTAACCAATAAGACAAATAAAACAAACACATATTTCAAAAAAAAACGAAAACTAACCATGCAATCCAATCAATACCAAGAGGGGAAGGAGAAGAGAAGAAGAAGAAGAAGAATAAAGGAAGAAGAATATGGGAAAAAGTAGAGTTTACTTACTTGAGTGAAAAACAGAGTATGCACTAGACAGAGAAACTTCTAGAAGTTAAGCAACAAACAACCTCCAAGAAAGAGGAGGAAAAAGACAATGCTAGAAGGAGAAGAGAGACCAAAACGGTTGAATGGGAGTGGAGAATACCAAGTGTACGTGCAAGAGAAGAAGAAGCACGATCGATATAACAATAGGCCATTTGTTTAAACAAAATTTGAATTTAAACAGCAAATGGGCCGGACTGTATCAGGGACGTTCGTACGTCCTAAGTACGTTCGAACGTCGGGACCAAAAAAAAACATCTGTCACACAACACGTTCGTACGTCCTATGAACGTTCGTACGTTGCAAAAAGATCTGTCCCCCTCCACGTACGAACGTCTTTAAAGCGTACGTACGAACCCCTTTTTTTTTTTTTTTTTTTTTTTTTTATGAAAATAAACCACATAACTAGAAAAACAGATATTGAGAGACATCACAAGAAAACACTTCTACGTATCATACGAATTCCAAATACAACCGGATATAGTTTAAACAATCCTCAACCACAAGAGAATGCAAAATCGAAGAACGACATCATACACCATGACAAGGTAGTTACTAGAATGATGCAAGTATGTAGAAGAACCTGAGAGACCAATACCAACCTCCGAAAAACAAACTAAAGACATGATCATTGAGAACATTGAAAGCCACTTGCAGCTAGCCCAAAATGAAAACTGAACCAGATCACACTGCCAACCTAAAACACACACCATTGTTGTTCTACTTGTCTTTCAACTAGACAAAAACGAAATCCATTTTTTTTTTTTTTTTTTTTTTTTTTTTTTTGTTAACCATTGAAACAGATGCCATTCCCGTGTGGGAGTATGAAATATCTCCATCTTTTACCAGAACACGAGGGTAGGGTGTAGCCTACATCTTTTTGGCAAAAACACACTCAAGAAGTGCAATACCATGATAACGTGCAACACAAGAACTAACATCTCTTGAGTGCATCCGTCAGAGCATGACCCTCACAGCCCCAACGGGTTCTTAGCCAAATGAGTATGCTCTCAAGACATTCAAATGGCTGGGGATTTTGTGAGTCATTGACCACTTACAAGAGGTGAGAGAATAAAGAAAACAAAGAACAACGATCATGAAAAATTAACCATGGGAGACTGGAGTGAAACATGTATTGAAAAAAATCAAGCCGACCACATTGAAATGCATCATGCAAGAAACTACCAATAAGAAGAGAGTATAATGTAACCCTACACCTCTGCATGACACAAAGACAGTTGAGAACGCCAAACTAGAAACATTTGTAAAATGAAATCCACACAATAGAGAATGTAGTATGTCCTCAATACCCATAACAACAATAAATGACCAACCCTAAACATCCTAAACACAGACAGTTCCAATGAACACATTACACAAATGAATGCAAAAGAGGTGTAGTGACAATGAAGCAGTTATCAGAGGAGCGACTACCAGATAACACCAAGATATTATTGGAATCAAAAACATCACACCTATTATCCTCAAACACAACCTTAAATTTAGCATCACACAACTGACTAATACTCAACAAATTTGACCTAAGTCCCTTAACAAAAAGAAGCTCATGACTATTGAGCGATTCAACCTCAGAAAAGTGACCTTTACCTTCAACTGGAAGCAGTTTACCATTACCAAACCTAACCTTACCTCCATAACCAAGAGTCAGGTTATCAATGAGATCCTTATCACCTGTCATATGACGCGAACAACCGCTGTCAAGATACCATGATGAAGGCAATGGTTCAACCAAACGAGCCGTGTGAGACACCATTGTCCTGGATGCATCCATACTCCTATCCCAGAAATGTGGTGGTGGAGTAGGCATCGGTGTTGCTTGAGGACGGTTTCCATAAGGAGAAGTTCTGGGTAAACCCCACGGAGCATAACCATTCCACATATATGGAGCCTGCATGGAGAAGGTGGAAGACTTGTTCCAATATGAGTTACCTCCTGGATGTTCATCCAGGGATGCACTGAAGACCACATAATTAGAGACAACATTTGAGAGATTCCCATCATCATCTTCATCTGAATCATCCCATGTGACTGTGAGATTCGCTTTGGAATTATCACCAGGTTTGCGATCGACCTTCTTATCACATTCATTTGCAAAGTGTCCATAATCACGACACTTGTAACATTGGACATCTTTCCGGTCAACCCGAGCTCTCCTCCCATCCACAGAGAACCGCTCAAAACCACGACTTCTAGGAGCATTTGAGGAATCAGGAAATCGCTTTCGAGGATCTCGATTCTGTTGATATTTCAGAATCTTCTGAAAGCTACGTGACAGAAACGCATAGTTATCATCCACATCCTGTTCTTCATCATCAGAAGGTCCTGTGGAAGGTTCTTTAGATGATGTAGCTTTGAATGCAACAGATTTGTTCTTCAAAGGTTCTTCCAAAGCCTGTTCCATCTCACATGTCCTTAGTTTGCCAGCAAGTGTCTCGATGGACATGTTCTTAATCACATTACTTTCAGTGATGGCATCCTTTCGTGAACGAAACCGAGGAGGCAAAGCACGCAATATTTTACGGACCACCTGTGTGTCAGTATATGCATGACCAATAGCCGCACTGCAGTTGATGATGTCTTGGAGACGAATAAAGAAATCATCAAAGGTCTCAGAATTATCCATCCGTAGATTCTCAAACTGAGATGTTAACAGTTCCAGCTTACTTTCTTTGACTGTTTCGTCACCTTCATGTGTACAGATAAGCCTGTTCCATGCATCTTTAGCCTCTTCACAGCCCTGCACCCTACGAAACTCACTAGCATTTAATGCCATGAAAATAGCATTGAGTGCCTTGTTGTTATAATTTGCCAACAACTTCTGTTCAGGCGTCCACTTTTCACGTGGCGTCAGTGATGTAACAGCAGTATCATCAGTACCTGTAGTAGTCAGAGGTTCTTTCCACCCTGTGACAACAGAAAGCCAGACTTCTTCTCCTAAAGCTTGGAGATAAGCTCGCATACGTACTTTCCAATGACCAAAGTCCTTTCCACTGAATTGTGGAGGAAGACTTGAAGTAGCAGACTTGTGAGATTCCATAAAGCACTATTGATCGTTAGCGTGAGCCTTTACGCTCCTTAACCAGCCCCCAGCGACTGATACCAATTGAGAAACTACAAATAGTGCTAGTATAACAAATGTGAATTCAAACAAACAAACAAACAATACGCAGAAAGTAAATAACACACAGAAATTTTTAACGTGGTAAAACCCAAACTGGGAAACGTCCACGGTTGTCCTCGCGACAACAAAATAATCCACTAGATGAAAAGAGATGTACAAACCTATCAACTACCTGCACTCACTGCGAGTTGATACTCCTGGTTATCTCTAACACCTTGACTTCACCAGAGCACCTTGATGTACGCACAAGACACTCGACTTCTTGATGAACACACAAGAAGACTCGAAGCCGAATTCACAATAACTCTTGAAGATCACAAAGATATGAATTGGGAAAAGGGGGAAGAAAGGAAATTGAGTTCAATAGCCACAAACAAGTTTAATACCAAAAACCTAACCAAAACACATAAACAAGAAGAAGGATGGACGGCCAAAGAACTGCCTTGTTCTGTAGAAGAGAAACCCTATTTATACTTAGGGTTGAAAACCTAGAAAAATGGGCCGAAACTGTGCAAACCGACTTTGGACGTTCGTACGTCGATATGACGTTCGAACGTCGCCACACAAAAATAAGCCTGCTGCCTAACATGACGTACGAACGCTCTAAACAGGTACGTACGTCTCCATACGAAAACATGTCTGCTGACTACCTGGACGTACGAACGTCCTAACTGAGTACGTACGTCCTGACCAAAATAAGTTCGCTGCTTCAGTGAACGTACGTACGTCCTAACTCGGTACGTACGTCCAGAACCCAATAACTTTCCCTAGACAGACCTAAGAGACACAAGGACACGAGACGACCATGCGTACATCTTGGTTTTCCTAACAATGAATTCAAGGCGAGATAACCAAAGACACTTTGTCACAAAATTGATGTCAAACCACTTTATGCCGGTTTCAATTATGACATTAACAGGCCTAGTATAAATGTCTTGAGTAATAACCAAACCTTAATTTTAGATGTTATAAATAAAATTTCTAATCCTGTTGAAAGAAGACAAGCTTTTCAAAGTTATTTAGAAAATACTTCTTCTTTTAATAATAATTTTCATAACACTAAATCTAATTCTATGGTTAATAAATATACCATTTCTAACCTTAAAGGTGAAATTAATAATCTTAAATTAGATATAAAAATCTTAAATGAGAAAATTTATTTACTTCAGAATAATTCTAATTCTTTATCGGAAATAGAGACTACTGGAGAATTACTTTCCTCAAACCACTCTACCAATCAAAAATGGCATATTAAAGTAAAATTGGTTATTAATCAAGAATTTACTCTTGAAACTATTGCCTTGGTTGACAGTGGTTCTGATCTTAATTGTATAAGAGAAGGATTAATTCCTACTAGGTATTTTGAGAAAACTAAGTATACCTTGAATACTGCTAATAGTTCTCCTATGAGAATAAATTATAAATTATCAGATGTTTTTGCCTGCAATAATGGTATTTGTATTAATACACCTTTTGTCTTATCTGATAATTTAGCCCAAATGGTAATATTAGGAAGACCCTTTTTTAGCCTTATTTGGCCTATTGAAAGAATTGATAATAAGGGAATTCATACTACCATAAAAGGGAAAAAGATAGTCTTTGAATTTATCATTAAACCAAAGATAAATTATATCAATCAATTACAAGAAACTTTGATTTTAAAAGAAAAACAAATCAATTTTCTGTCTCAAGAAATAGGCTATGCGTCTATTGACAAACAATTAGAGCAATTTGCTACTAAAGAAAAAATTATTTCCTTAGAAAAACAATTTCAAAAGGAAATATGTAGCGATGTTCCTAATGCCTTTTGGGATAGAAAGCAACATATAGTACAATTACCCTATGTTGAAGGATTTAATGAAAGCATGATACCTACTAAGGCTAGACCAATTCAAATAAATAAAGTTTATATGGAACTTTGTAAGACTGAAATTCAAGGTCTTTTAGATAAACAACTCATCAGAAAAAGCTCTTCTTGCTGGAGTTGTGCAGCCTTTTACGTAAATAAAAATGCTGAACAAGAACGAGGAATTCCTCGATTAGTTATTAATTATAAACCTCTTAATAAGGTTCTTCAATGGATTCGCTATCCTATTCCTAATAAAAAAGATTTATTAAAACGATTGAATGATGCTCGAATATTTTCTAAATTTGATTTAAAATCAGGTTATTGGCAAGTTCAGATTGTTGAACAAGACAAATATAAAACTGCTTTTACTGTTCCTTTTGGACATTATGAATGGAATGTTATGGCTTTTGGTTTGAAAAATACTCCTTCAGAATTTATGAATATTATGAATGAAATTTTCAATGCTTATACTGAATTTTGTATTGTCTATATTGATGATATACTAATCTTTTCCAATTCTATTGATCAGCATTTTAAACATCTAAATATATTTTCTCATCTTATTAAGAAAAATGGTTTAGTTGTTTCTGCTCCAAAATGAAGATCTTTAAAACCGAAATTCGTTTTTTAGGACATAATATATGTCAAGGGAAAATTATCCCTATTAATAGGTCTATAGAATTTGCATCAAAATTCCCTGATGAAATAAGAGATAAAAAACAATTACAGAGGTTCTTAGGAAGCCTTAATTATATTTCTGATTATTATAAAGACATAGCTTTTGACACCAAAGTCCTTTACGAAAGACTTCGCAAAAATCCTGAACCTTGGACCTTGGATCATACAAAAGCAGTTCAAAAAATTAAGCTTAAAGCTAAACAATTGCCCTGCTTATCTTTGGCCAATCCTAATGGTTTGAAAATTGTTGAGACAGATGCCTCTAATAAAGGTTATGGTGGAATTCTTAAACAGAAAAATTCTATGACTAATAAAGAGGATCTTATTAGATTCCATTCTGGCATTTGGAAAAATGCTCAAGTCAATTATTCGACTGTTAAAAAAGAAATGTTGGCTATAGTCAACTGCATCAATAAATTCCAAGACGATTTAATAAATCAAGAATTTTTGCTACGAATTGATTGTAGCTCCGCAAAAGATATTACTGAAAAAGATGTAAAAAATTTAGCATCTAAACATATCTTTGCCCGATGGCAAGCAATTCTTTCAGTATTTGAATTTCAAATAGAATATATAAAAGGAGATAATAATTCTCTCCCTGATTTTCTTACTCGCGAATATCTGCAGGGATGAATTCTCATATTTGAATATCAAATAAAATACATAAAAGGAGAAAATATTTCTTCTTCCTGATTTTCTTACCCCGCAAATATCTGCAGGAATGAATTCTCATAGTCCAGCACCTTATATGGGGCGAGGACGAGGAAAAGGCAAATCTGTCCTTATCGAGCCTAAATCAGGCCAAGGCAAATCAGCCCTTATGGAGCCTAAATCAGGCAAATCTGTTCTTATCGAGCCTAAATCAGGTTCTTCTTCAAAAGTCTCAATAGACAAAACAATGAAAGAAGCCTTATTAGGCAACAATGAACCCAAGTTGTTCTTAAAGAACTACACAGAATTACTGGCAATCCTTAATCCAGAGGATGATAAATGGTTGATGGACCCTATTATTTTGGGCCAAAAATATTTTGATGAAAAGGATAATAGTCCTATCCGAGGTGGAAAACATAGATATTTCTATGAATCAATTTTAGAAGAGACTAATTCAGTCACTTTTGATCATAAAAGAAGGAGTAATACTCCTAATTCTCCTTTTGCTTATAGCAAAGCCATGATTCATATGGTTCTCAAATCTTCGGATTGGGGCGACCCGAATAATTTACTGGAATTGCGTGGATCTTACCACAACTATAACCAATCCTATAATTATTGGGATTACATGGACGCTTGGACTTATTCGTTCTTTTATCAAAATCCTCAAAGGAAACATTCTTGGTTCTTTTATTTTGATAAAGATTTCAAAAAAGACAACAATGAAATTCCCAACTGGTTTTATAATTAGTTTTTCAAATTTGGTCCTGATACGGATTTCTTACCCTCAGAACTAACAGTCCTTTATAAATCTTATCTTCAATTTCATCATTTGTTTGAAGGGAAAGATACAGTTCGAGGTAAATCACTTCTCTTTTTTCTGGCAGATTATCTTATTCCATGGATCTGGGCCTGGACCTACAGCTGTCATTACCAGGCAAGTGAAGGCCTCCATGGTCTTTGCCGCCAGTACCATTACAAATGGTGGGCAAATTGCCCTACCGAAGCTAAAATTTTAACCATTACTCCTGATATCCAAAAATTAGAACAATTATATACCTCTAGACATACTCAATCCCCAGTTCTTAAAGAACCTTTACCAGACAATCCTGTCGCAATTATTAGGGAAAAACTAACCAAAGCTCACCCTGATCTTTCATCCCAAGAACTCAAATTTCGAGTTATAAAAGAAATGCAGGAACATATTCAAGCTTCTTTTGGAGATATTTCTCCTATGGACACAAATCCCAATACTATTGTCTCATGGTGGGACCTTAAACAAGACTGCTCTCAACAGGGTTCTTCTCAAAAAACAATGATGATGATATCGATCTAGAAGTGGATTAGTCACTACTTCCACTCCATACCCAATTACCCCCTCAATTTTATCAAATACCTAATACACAGGTATAACAAATTTTATCCTCTTCCGTCCGTGATTCACAAGATACTCATTGGGACCCACAACTCCCAAATTACTAAAATTATAAGACTTCAAGACAAATGATGGAGTCCACATAACAGGTTATTCTACCGACAATAAACGGGCCTACTATTTACCGGGGTCCACACATCACATGATACTTACATGGGGACCACCCACTCACAAGGTACCTAATGGGACCCACTTCCCACTAAGAAGATGCTCGATGGGGCCCACACATCACAAGGTGCCTAATGGGGCCCACCCACTAGCAAGATGCCCAATGGGGCCCACTTCCCACTCTCAAAATGCCTATATAAGGAGGCATTTGGATTGAAGAAGAACAAGCCTTCCACAACGTTTAAACCTTCCATAAGAGCTTTCAACAACGTTCAGAAGCAAACTCTCAGCCTTCTCCCTTCTTCTCCCTTTTCTTATATTGTAATCTTTCCTTTTCTTTTGTAACCTTTCCCTTTTCTTTTTAACTTGTAATCTTTTGGTGCTTCGTTTATACCTGAAGCTTTCTTCAGGGGGTATATTTATGTGAATTACAGCTTCCATTCTGTAAGTTTTCTTTTCTTTCTACTTTATGTGAATAAAGCTTCAGTTTCTTCTTCCATTTCTTGTTTTATTTACTTTTTATTTTCTGTAATTTCTTAATTAAGTTTTATTTTATGTGATTTAATCTTCCGCTTTATACCTGTGTATTAGGTATTTGATAAAATTGAGGGGGTATGTGGACTCCATCATTTGTCTCGGAGTCTGATAATTAGGTGGATATATTGTCTCTGTCTATTTTGTGGTCCCCTTAATTTTTGGGATCTGTTTGCAAAAAGTCCTGGGAATGTTGTTTTCCAAAATTCTGGAAAAGATGATCGGAATTGGATTCCATAATTTTCCATGAAAGAGGGGCATGAAGGGTTGTCAATTCTATCTGACCATCAGAATTTAAAATAAAACTGTAATTCAGAATTGTTAGCTCGGTGGCAATATAGTTCATGGCTGGGTCAAATTTAAACCACCAGTTATGGAACCAAGTAGGAATTTTATCTTTAAATACAGGGGAAAGTAAAAAATCCAGAAATAATCTTCTTGAGAAATTTGGTGGAAGAAGGTGTAAGTCCATGCGTCAATATAGTCCCAGTAATTAAAAGTCTGGAATTTATTGAAATGGGGAAAAGGACCAATTAGGCTTCTGGTAGAAAAAGGTTCACCCCATTCGGATTGTTCCATTATTTTAAGGATAACAGCTTTTCGAAAAGGTTTAGAAAAATGGTTGTTAACCATGGTAAAAGAGACTGAATTGGTTTCAATTAAAATAGATTCGTAGAAATTCCTACGTTTATGAATTTGGGATGGATTATTAGTCCTTTGGCCAAAATTTCCTGTACCACGATAGATGGGCGAGTATAGCCACATCATATCATCATCAGTTAATTCAAAAATTCATTCATTGGAATTCTTCAGAAATGATCTGGTATTATTATCCCTTAATTCGGGAGGGGGGAAAGGTTTACCTTTTCCTTTATTAAGGTTCAAATTAGAACCAGATTCTTTACCAGAAGAAGTCATTCCTGTAAAGACAATAATTGAACAACTTCTATTAGAAGTAAAAAATCATCGCATAAGATTTTATGCATATGGTAATTCTTTAACCATCATAATGATTGATGACTGTAAGTCCGAAATTTTTAGTATCTGATAAGATACTCAAATTGTTGTCTTTAATTAGACAAAAGAATACCCATGTCTTTAAGACATCACAAATTAATCCTTATATATAGGACTGAAATCTTGCGAGACTGCCTTTTAGGCATAAGATTTCTCATGTCTTTAAGACATCAAGAGCCATGACTATTAGTCAGAAATCAATCCTAGAAATGAGGATGTAGATCTAGCAAATTGCTGTCTATTAGACGTTGCTATCTTCCATGTCTCATAAGACATCAGAAATATTGCTATTTAATTTATAGCATCAGAATGACCATGTCTATAAGACATATATTTGGGCTGAAATCTTGCAGAACTGTCTATTAGACATAAGATTTCCCAATAATCCTTGTATTTAGGATTTTGAAATTGCTGTCTCATAAGAGCATAGAAATTATAGATCAGGTCTATCAGATTGTTCTTCATCAATTTGTTCGAAAATCATTTTTTCCTTTAATTGTTGTATATATCCATTATTAAAATCATTTTTTCCTTTAATTGTTGTATATATCCATTATTAGGTTTAATAGTGAATTCAAAAATAATCTTCTTTTCCAAAAGAGTAGTATGAATTCCTTCATTATCTACCCTTTCAATAGGCCAAATAAGGCTTAGAAACGGTTTTCCTAAAATTACCATTTGAGATAGAGTATTAGATAAGACAAAAGGAGTTTTAATACGAATAGTATTATTACAGATTAGTACGTCTGACAATTTATAATTTATTTTCATAGAAGAACCATTAGCAGTATTCAAGGCATAATGAATTTTTTCAAAATATTTAGAAGGTACTAATCCTTCTCTTATGCAATTAAGATCTGACCCACTGTCTACTAGGGCAATGGTATCCAAAATAAATTCATGACTAATAATAAGCCTAGTATTAATATACCATTTTTGATTAATACTATAGTTTAGAGATAATAAATCCCCAATCTCATCTTTATTGATGGTAGGAGGAGGAATAGTATTATTAGTTTCAAGTTGGGAAACTCTCCACCTTAGATTATTTATTTCTTCTTTCAAATTATTCATTTCTCCTTTAAGGTCAGAAATAGTAGTTTCTTTAGCTGTAGTTCTTGATTCAATTCTATCAAAAACTTCTTGTAACGAATAGGGTTTTAAAATACTGGAATTAGTATTAGAAGAACTTTCTAAATATTTCTCTATAGTCTGTCTTTTTTCAATAGGATCAGGAATTTTATCGATAATATCAAGAATTAATTTCTGATTTTCAGATAAGACATTTATACTAAGTCCATTCATATCAATAATAGCTTTGTAATAGTCTTGGGAAGTCTTGCAATGTGTAGAACAACCTTTTCCCGACTTATTACTGCTACTGGAGTCACTATCAGTGAGTTCATCAATTTCCATAATTTGGTCAGAAGAGTCTTCAGAGTAATAATAACTAGAAGGTTCATAATTATCCAAAATTTGATTAATTTGTTTTTTAACATTGTCGTCAATGCTTAATTCATTGATTTGTTTACGAATATCCGTTTTAGAAGTGCATCGATTAGCATAATGACCTTTATTACCACATTTATGGCAAGTAATATTTTTTAAATTCTTAGAATCCCTTTTAGGGTAAGAATTAAATTTCTGTTTGGACAAGACCTGGTCAGGTCTTTTATAAGTGTGACTAGAAGATTTTCTTCGAAAAGGTTTCTTAGAAACTTTCTTTTGAGATAAAATATTTTTATTTTTCTGTTTAGGCATATCATACCCAAACTGTTCACAAAATTGTCCTAATTCTTTTTTCCCAGTTAAATTTTGGGTTTTAAGCTGATTTTTAAGTCGAATATCATTACAGAGAGCTAGCCCCTCAGAAGTACATTCGCTAATAAGCTCACCATAAGTGTAAAAATCATAAGGGATCTGAATCCCATCATGTTTATTTTTAAGTCTATTTTTGACTTTTTCAGCAAATAGAAGAGGCAAACCAGAAATGAATTTTTCTTTCCAAAAAGCATTATTACCATCATGCCTATTATTAATTTTAGCCATAAAAACATCTTTATACCAACGAAAATGAGTTAACGTTGGACATTTTAAATTCATGAGTAAATCTTTTCCTCTTTCATGGGCGATCATAGTATTACCGATAAAATGTTTAATTATTGTTTGAACTAATGTGTAAACAACATCCTCACTTTGGATATTTTGTCCTGAGGTTCCAGGTTCTAATTTTCTAGAAGCATAAATTTCTTCCTTTTGACTAAGGGTAAGAATATTATCCCACCATCCTTTTAATTGGCCCGTGAATCCGGCTATAATACAATTAGCTGTTTGTCTATCCGTATTATTGGAATTCTTACAAACAGTGGCAAACATAAGCATTCTATGTAAAGTGACATAAATCAGGTATTCAGATAGACTATCTATATTCCATTCGTAGATAGTTTTAGCACTGTACGAAGTCTGGACAGCAATATAATCTTCTTCATTAAGAATGTCAGTAGGAGTGGGCCTAGGATAATAGGTCCGAGTAGGTGGTATTTTAGCTTTATTAGATTGGCTAAAATCAAGTTCATTAACTTCTTGCTCCATATTGTGCAAAATATTTTGAAATTCTTCAATGTTTTCATCCGATAAATTTTTGTTAACAAAATTCTCATTTTGTGATAAAACAGCAATATGATTATCGGTTAATTTAACTCCTTTTAATTTTTTAGTAAGTTCTTCGATAAAATTATTTTGACTTAATTTATTACTTCCCAAATTAAACTTCATATCAGGAGGAGGTTTAATATTATCAGGGAAGATATCCCCATTAGGAGATTTAATAGGGAAAATTTCACCATTAGGTTCAGATTACTAACCTCGGTCTCAATACGGAGTAATTGTTTTCCAATGGTTTGTAAACACAGATTGGTATAATTAGATTGTTTAAAAACTTTGTTTAATTCTGATTCTTCAGTGGAAGGTTGAACATAAGCAATAGTCTCTAAGGTAGTTGACTCATTAATTAATTTTAAAGGCTGGGTCGGAGGATGAATAGCCTTTATTATTCTACCATCAGTAGTAGTCCAACTTTTATAAAAGTCTTTAACTACACATGATTCCAAAGTTCTATCCCATCTTAGCACATAGTGTGCAAAAGGAATAACACTTTTAGTCTCATCCAAGTATTTATAGTATTTTTCTTTAAGAAATTCATGTTGGCCTTTATTATAATGTTCCCAATACCATTTCCTAAAGGCATCATATTTGGAACTTTTAAATTCATTATTAATTGCTATACGATAAATCTTAAATTCTTTATTTAATTCTATAACATTAATAGAAAAATCCATCTCTGAAGAAGTAGGATTGAGGGTAGAAGGTCTAGTATAAAGACCATGAGGAATAGCATTGTCAGATTCTTTTATACCTCTAATTTCAAAATCATTTTCTATTCTGTCAGGAATACTAGAAGTGGAGGCTCTAGATGGTTCCGAAGAGTAGAAAGTTTTTACAGATTTGAGACGAGATATTCTGTTAGAAGAAAACCGGATCTCAATATCTCCTTCAGGAGTTTGGGTGATTTGGTCCAGGTTTCTATTAACTGGTTGGGAAGGGAAAATTCCCTGATGATCCCAATTTTCAGGATAACTAATTTGGTCCCAAGGGATAACTTTATTACAGGCCATATTAGATCTTCCCAAATTAGTTTCGATAATAGTAGTATTACCTTTATTACTAATTAATTTAGCATTAGGACTTAAAGTGTTCATAACTTTAAATTGAATTCTATAAGCGACATTTAAAACCTCTGACCCTGAAAGGAATTCATATCCTTTAGTGTCAAGGTCCATCATGACGCTTTGCATGATATTATCATCGGATAAAGATAATTCCAAATTAGGATATATATTGCAGTAAACGGGTCCATTACTGGTGGTGGACTCCATGATACCCATCAAGGATTTTTGATAGTTAGTACACCTAGCATCCCTAAGGGCTAGAAGAAAACAACAATCAATACCCTTTAAGTGTAAAGGTTTTACTGCAATCTGGATTACTCCTATATGGATGTAATGGTAATTTTGACGATATCTATTAATATCTTGTTCGGTTATTAAAGGAATAGATCTTTTATTACCGTTAATCGGCATGGTATGTTCCACTGTCTTAATAGACATAGCAACTTTGTAATCAAAAGAACCAATATTATAAATTCTTTTAGGTTCAATTTTGGGCATATCCCAATTTAATAATTCATTTTCCATTTCTCTATATTAGAGATTTCAATGCATTCTTCATTCTTTAGAAATTTCTTTTTATTTCTAAACATATTAAACATCTTAAGATAAAATAATGGAAAGATAAAACCGAATAACACGAAAGATAAAGTGTCAATAAGGTGTTAGGGATCATGTAGTTTTTAACACAAAGGTAATTGTCACAAAAAGAGAATAGTAAGATTATAGTTCTTCTTCAATATTCATGATAAATATCCTGATTAATATCCATGATTAATACTGACAGTCAACTATTTACGTCACAACTAACCACTATTCTATATCTTAATACATGATTTATTCCAACAGTCAACGATTTACGTCACAGCCAATAATAATTTCATATCCAGATTTATGATGAACTCCGACCATCACGAATTACGGACAAAAGTCCCTAAACGCCTAACGGCCATCTGCCTGCGGCTAAACGGGTAGTCACCACATGACTATGCCTTCATTCATCATAAATCAGAACACAGAACTATTACAGCCGGAGACTACAAGTAGTCCAACGCGACGAAGTCGAAACTAATCATGAACCAAAACATAAAACAATTATTAGTCGGAGACTAGAAATAGTCCAACGCGACGAAGTCAAAAGACTAATCATAGATCTCAACCAGAGTATGGATAATATTACTAACAAGTTATCAAGCAATAGAGGTCGATTTACACGTAAGTGCTCAGACCCTCATTACCGCCACTGTCAGAGGCTACCAGTAGCAGCTTGACAATTGATTCCCCATATAAAACGGTTGCAGTACTCCAAAGGAGTTGCTTCATTGACAGTCCTTGTTTAGTAATATTCTCCATTTCTTAGTAAAGAACTAAAACAGTACCATCGTTCTCATCTTGAACAATTACTATTGATTAAGCCACTACATGTTCCCCAACAGTAATTTACGCTAACATGGCTCTGATACCAATTTTAAACCAGGATTATATATGATGAAATTAAACTAAAACAGAAGAGTAAAACCGGAAGATTAAATCACATAAAATAAAACCTAAGAAATTACAGAAAATAAAAAGTAAAGAAAACAAGAAATGGAAGAAGAAACTGAAGCTTTATTCACATAAAGTAGAAAGAAAAGAAAACTTACAGAATGGAAGCTGTAATTCACCATAAATATACCCCCTGAAGAAAGCTTCAGGTATAAACGAAGCACCAAAAGATTACAAGTTAAAAAGAAAAGGGAAAGGTTACAAAAGAAAAGGAAAGATTACAATATAAGAAAAGGGAGAAGAAGGGAGAAGGCTGAGAGTTTGCTTCTGAACCTTGTTGAAAGCTCTTATGGAAGGCTTGAACGTTGTGGAAGCTTATTTTTCTTCATTCCAAATGCCTCCTTATATAGGCAATTTGAGAGTGGAAAGTGGGCCCCAATGGGCATCTTTCTAGTGGGTGGGCCCCATTAGGCACCTTGTGATGTGTGGGCCCCATTGAGCATCTTCTTAGTGGGAAGTGGGTCCCATTAGGCACCTTGTGAGTGGGTGGTCCCCATGTAAGTATCATGTGATGTGTGGACCCTAGTAATAGTAAGCCCGTTATTGTCGGTAAAGTAACCTGTTATGTGGACTCCATCATTTGTCTTGAAGTCTGATAATTGAGTAATTCGGGAGTTGTGGGTCCCAATGAGTATCTTGTGATATATATATATATATATGGATGCTTGGATGTATGAATAATTAAGGTAGGTAAAGCTTTAGGAATTTTGAGTTCCAGGGTCTAGGCACTTGTTCACCTTCTGCGTCGATGAGTGTATATGCACCATTTTCGAGGTCATTCTTGACAATGTATGGACCTTCCCAATTAGGATTTAGTTTTTCATTTCCAGATTTCTTTGTGTTAGAGAAAATCTGTCTGAGGACGAGGTCGCCCGTTTGAAATTTTCTTGATCTTACATTTTGGTTGTAGCTTCGTTTTAGGATTTGTTGATAACGGGCTGTTATAATTGCAGCTTGATCTATTTTTTCTTCTAGCATATCAATTTCGTGTGCCCATAAGTCTTTGTTTTCCTCTAATTCGACGAGCTCCGACCTAGTTGTTAGGAAGTTTAGCTCGGTGGGTATAATAGCTTATATGCCATAGCATAATGCGAATGGTGACATTCATGTGGATGTGCGAGGTGTCGTTCTGTATGCCTATAGGACTCGATCGAGTTCCTCTATCCATTTTTCCTTGCGTACTTCAAACTTTTTCTTCAAATTATTCATTATGGTCTTGTTTGTGGCTTCAGCTTGACCATTGCTTTGACCATAGCTAGGTGTGGAGAGTGCGTGGTTGATTATCCAATCTAGATAGAATTCCTCAATTGTGTTACCACAGAATTGTTGTCCGTTGTCGGTAACTAGAGTATGTGGTAATCCAAATTGAGTTATGATGAATTTCCATATGAAGTTTTTCACATCTTGTTATCGTATACGTCTTAGAGGTATTGCTTCGACCCATTTAGTGAAGTAGTCTGTTGCAACTAGTTGAAATCTCTTCTTGGTCTTATCCTTTAAGATGGGTCCTACAATGTCGAGTCCCCAAATTGCGAATGGCCAAAGGCTTGAGATTGTCTTGAGCTCTCGAGCTGGTTGGTGTATGAATGGTGAGAACCTTTGGCACTTGTCACAATGTTGGACGAATTTTTCTTAGTCTGATTGCATGTAAGGCCAAAAATAGCCTTGATTTCGTGCTTTTTGAGTTAGGGATCTAGCCCCTGCGTGATTTCCACATTCGCCATGATGAATTTCAGCTAATATTGTATGTGCTTGATTTGGTGGGAGGCACCGTAGATATGGCCGTCTAGTTGACTTTCTGTATAGCGTATTCTCAACCAAGATGTAGCTTTTAGCTTTTCTTTCGAGCTTACGTAGCTCAAAGTCCTCATCCGGATATATTCCTCTTAAGTATTTGATGATTGGGCCCATCCATGAGTCCTGAATCTCAGCTTAGGGAATATTTATGAAATCAGAGATCTCATTGACCTGGTGGATCTGAGTCTCGTATGCTGGAACTGACTGTATGTCGATTTGAATTACTCGAGGTGATTCTTTATCAATTTGCGAGGCTAGATATGCTAGGCTGTCAGCATGACGATTATCATCTCTTGGGATATGCTGGATTTCCCACTTGCTGAAATGAGTTAGCAATTTCTTGGTATGCTCTAAGTATAGCTTTAGAGTCTTTTCCCTTGTTTCGTAGTCGCCAAGGACTTGGCTGACTACTAATTGTGAGTCACTTAGAATCTATAACTCTTTTACATGTAAGGTTCTGGCCATTTGTATGCCGGTGATTAATGTTTCATATTCTGCGTCGTTGTTGGACGAGATGAAGTTTAACCGAACTGACTTTTCTAAGATGACCTCTTCTGGTGAAATGAGTGTTGCACCAACACCTGAGCCATTAAGGTTTTTTGAGCCGTCGACGTAGAGTTTCCATATCGGGGCTTTGATGAGTGGTTGTTCATTGATTTCATTATCTGCTACCCACGTATTGTCATCAATGGCATAGTGGAGCAGGAGGTCAGCCACTATTTGACCTTTTCTGCTACTACGTGGTGTGAAGATGAGCTCATGATCTCCGAGTTCCTGAGCCCATTTTGCCATTCTGGTTGACTTGTTTTTATTTTCACGCACTTGTCGAAGTGGTGCATCTGTGATGACTCTGATCTTGTGCGATTGAAAGTAAAGTTTTAGCTTTCTTGATGCGAAGAGCAAGGCTAAACCTATTTTTTCGAGGGTTGAATATCGAGCCTCAGAGTGCAACAAGGTCTTGCTGATGAAGTATATTGGTCTTTCAATACCACCTTCATCTCGGAATAGTACTCTACTGATTGCGTGTTCTGAAGTTCCGAGGTAAAGCCCCAGTACGTCGCTTTCTTGGGGCACTGTGATAACGGGTGGAGTTGCAAGGTATAAATTTGAGCTCGTCGAATGCTTGTTGGCATTCTGGAGTCCAATTGTACGTTGATCCTTTTTTTTTCAGTATTTGAAGTAGAGGGCGTTGTTTGTCTGATGCCCGAGCTATGGATATGTTTAAGGCTGCTAACATTTCGTTGAGTTTTTGAACTTGCTTTTGGTTTTTGGGCTTGGCATTTCTATTATAGCCTTGATTTTCTATGGGTTTGCCTTTATCCCTCGTCGTGTAATGAGTGATCGGACCTCAAAAGTGTATATTTATCCCCTAAATAACACATTGTTTGTCTAGCACTTAGCTTATATTATTGTATTATATCTATTGATTAGTGCTTTCTTGTCTTTATGTAGGTTTTATGAGCCGAAATGTGAATATTGTGTAAAAGCCCGCAAAAAGTCGAGAAAAGCAAGCAAAGAGGTGTTATTTGCACAAGTGAAGAAGAATGGATATTTACACCCGCGAAATCTGCTAAGAGCACCCCACGGTCAACTCTGGTCAAATATATTGAGTTGACTTTTCGGTCAACTTTGACTTTGGTTGACTTTTTGTCAAGGGTTGACTTTTTGGACAACTTTTGACTTCGGGTCAACTCCTGCTGACCCATGTTGACTTCCGGTCAACTGTTGACTTCTGAAGACTTTGGGTCAAATCTGTTGACTCACGTAGACCGGACTTCCTATTTTGGGTCTTGATCTTAAAAAGGCTCTACAAGGAGAACCAAAAGTCCGATTGGGGCCCATGACATATCAAACTGAAGGTCTTGGCCCAAGCTACAATTCTAGCCCAAGAGGATTAGGTTTTGATGATTTTCTAATCCCTCTAGGAGGCCAACAGCAGCAGCCACGAATTTGATCAAGTTTAGAAGTCTTTGCATGCAAGTATTCTAGCCCAAGAGAAGTTCTAACTATGGTTTATCTATCTAGAATCTCTTTTAGATCTTGATCTTCTAGCCTCCACTTGAAGATCAACTTTTGTATTCAATTCAATCAATATCAATCCATGAATTCTTTTATGATGTTCTTTGATTTAATTATTTGTTCCTTTGGTATGAGTAGCTAAATCAACATGGGGGGAAGGTGGAAGCTTTCTAGGTGATGTAAAAATATTATGTTGTTTCTTCTTATTCATTGTGATTCAGGGTTCTTAATGCTTACTTATCTCTAATTCGCGATATGAGGTGAGTATGGTTATTTGTATGCTATTGTTATTCATGGTGTTAAATATTATTGTTAGAATTTAGGGAGACCTAGTTTTGATAATAGTATTATATTTATTGTAGATGTGTAGTGAAATAGCTGAGAGGTGATTACTGCATGTTTGTAATATTTATCTTTTATTGGAACCCTTTCATGATTAAATTCAATAATATAGCTGAGAGGTGAGGATTTAATTGTGAATAATATGTGGAGTTAATTAGATTCAATAGCTGAGAGGTGAAGATTTGATTAATGAAGCATATTCAATAGCATGCATAATAGAATCCCGTTTTAATTAGATTCAATAGCTGAGAGGTGAGGATTTGATTATTATTGGTATTAATAACTAATAGGAATAGCTGAGAGGTGACTTGTTAGTTGTTATAGATTGAATATGAAGAAAAACATGATATAATTGCATAACCTAGATTGTGGAAACCTACTACTCCCCCTATGTCATCATATTATCTTCTTTTCCATATCTTCCATATTCTTAAGTTAAGTTTAATTATTATTTATTGCCTGTAGGAAGTAGAATCAATTCTCCAACTATTATTATTGATTCATTGATGTTTCTTAATTATTGTTCTTAATTGTGTTTGAGCTAAGATCTCCCCCTCTGAGGTGGGTACGACCCTTGCTTGTTACTTGTCTACTTTGATCTTCAATTTATACAGGCACAAAAAGGAAAATATCTTAATCTAATCTTTTGATACACAATAAGCGTATATCAAAATGGCGCCGGCACCGCTCTAAAGAACAGAGTTCATTCAAGCACAAAAGAGAATAGTTGTTTTGGGACATCATCCCACTTCTATCCCTCCCACCCTTCAATTTTTAATTTTTTTTTTAATTATTGTTTCTAAGTGTCTAGTTACTTACTCCTCTTGTTGATCTTGCAGTGAAAACGGATCTGAAAAAGCTCGAAAAACGGAGTAGATATCAGAGTTTGAAGAAAGGCGCGCATTCAGAATTTTTTTTTCTGAAGTTACTGTTCCGAAGTGGGCTTGACCTCGAGTTGAGATCACTTTGGTCACTAACAATCTCGAGTCGAGTTTTCGGCAGAAATTTGGCCCGGTTTTGCGTGAATTATCCAGAACGATCCAAGACTCATTTTCGGCTGAAAGTTTTACTGTTGAATGATTTCTGGGTGATTTACTTGCCCTAAATATTTCAGAATTTTCGGAGCAGCGGAAGTTATTTAAATTTTCGTCCAAAGACGGGAAGTTTTGCTGAAATTACTGAACAGGCAGTTCCAGGCAGGGAATTTGCTCGTTTTGCGTGATTTTTCCAGGACGCTCCAGAACTCCAAATTAGCTAAAGTTTTTACTGTTGAGAGATCGTGAGGTTAACTAAGTAGTCTATTTTTTTCAGTATTTTTAAGGACTTGTAAGTTATTTAATTATTCGATCCACGAAGGGGTCGCGGTTGTAATATTTTTAAAGTAGGTGTTGCTAGGATTTTTATTATTGTGTGTTCTAAGCGGGTAGTAGAGCAAGGTTGTGGAGCTATCCTTGGGTCTACTAAGGAACGACTCCTAAGGACGATTGAAACCCAAGGAGCGGTTTCCCCTTGGTCGACTTCAACTCGTCTTCTCCCCACATTTGTGCGCTTGTTTTGCAATTTTTCTTTTTAGCACAAAGTGGGAGGTAAGCATTTTCTCAACCCTCCTCGAATCCCCTGCAAGAGGAGTTTCTGTAATGATTAGCATGACCTTGATTGTTGCTTGATTTCAATTTCTGTTTTCACTTGTTAAACCGGGACTGCAAGACGGACCTGGCCTATAAGTGATACCTAAATATCAATTGATTGCAATATCCTAAGCCTTAAAATTGAATCAACTACAGCCATGTTATCACGATGTTCTCATTGAGACTTTGACGGATACTTCAACTATTACTGTTTGGTTTTTCTTTAATTAGAGCACAAGTCAGGATTTGGGTCAGGTGCCCCTACAGATTTATCTGTAGAATCAATTGTGGTTATTTAATTAAGGAACGTGTTTAGGCACGGAAAACCTCCCACATTGGTTATTAGCTGCTTGACTCTCAAGAGAAGGAGAATCACTCACGAAACTTGGAGAGAACTCATTGACTTGGGTGAACACAAAATCGAGTCAGTTTTTGATCCCCTTGTTAGATGCTTTTGAATGGTTAGGACTTCTGTGGCATATGTAATGCGCATGTTGCATGCATCTTAAATCAGGTAAAATCTTGTCCAAACCAACAATCTACACAAAGAGCACAATCATGGACCTCTCTACTTCCTAGAAAAAGAGTTTAAGAATTCAACCTCCCTACCTTCTGAAGAAGAGTTCAACAACTCAACTTCACTTTCTGAAGTACATCCTACACCTATGGCTCAAGAAGCTACCCTTCGGGATTACTTTTCACCTTTGGCCACAGGGCCACCTACTTGCATTGACTTACCCGAGACACATGCAGATTGCTATGGCATACGCCCACAGATTGTGGGCATATTACCTAAGTTCCATGGACTTCCAAGGGAAGATCGATATCAGCACCTAAATAAGTTCTGATCGTTCTTCACACTTTTAGGGAGAAACATCTATCTGAGGAGGAAGTTAGCCTAAGATTGTTTCCATTCTCTCTTGAGGATAATGCATATCATTAGTTACATAGCCTTCCTCCTAATTCTATTGTCACTTGGGCTCAACTAAGTAAGAAGTTCTTGACCAAATTCTTTCCTATCACTAGAACTAATGACATAGTTGATGCCGTAAGAAGTTTTAGGCAAAAAGATAGTGAGGTATTCTTTGATGCATGGGAGAGATTTCATGATCTACTTCTTCAATCTCCACACCACAAAGTCGATGACAATGAAAAAATTAGTATTTTATATAGGAGCCTTAATACTCAAACTAGGAGCACAGTTGATAACATGAGTGGTGGAGATTTCCTTGACTACTCCACCACCAAGGCCTTAGCTTTCCTTGAAAAGATTGTTAATAATAGCCAACATTGGGATGACATACCCCGAGAAACACTACCCTGGACTCTAATGATAAACCTAGAGGAATGTATGATGTCAAACCTGACATTGAGCTTAAAAATCTAATTCAAGGTTTAACTAAACAGGTAGCAGCACTTGGCGTATCCTTAAATCCCCAATCAACTGTTATGAGTGCCTCCACTCTTTCATACGATGCTTGTCATGACTAGACCCACATTGCTGAATTTTGCCCTCTCCTAATGAATTCACCAGAAACTGAGGATGTCTGTGCGTTTAATTACACAGGGAGAACCAACTTTACTAAGTGCAATGCCACGTACCCATACATGGACCGCTCCAATCTTTCTGATTCTAATAATCATCATGCGGGTCCACCTGGTTTTAACAACTCTTATGGGCAACGTAGCAATGCCATGTATGTTGGTCACTCTGACAATAGGAACAGGGCACCGGTCCCCCCTTACTCGAACAATACTCATCCTATGAGTGGTTCCAGGGACCGCATGCCAGCTAATCAATCTACCTAACCTAAATCCTCTCTTGAGGATGTGCTTGCACGTTTCATTCAACAGACCTAGCCGTCTATTGAGTCAAATGCCCAAGCCATCCAGAGAATTGAACAAAAACTTGATGAAAGAGGTAGATTTCCGGGACAGTCCATCCCGAACCTCAAAGGCAAGGAAGTTGCCTTGGTGACGGAAACTGCAAATTCGTCTACATCTGTACCAATTGCTGAAGTAAAATCGGTTTCCACCCTTAGGTTAGGAAAACAGGTTGATAATCAAATTAATTATAAACCGAGTCCCAACATTGTGACCCCGGTTACATCTGCACCTGTTGCCCCACCTAAACCTTCAACCAATGAGGCGACCACCTCTAAATGGAAGAAGACTGCCCGTGAGATCATGTATCCTCCACGGATTTACAACCCACCAGTACCTTACCCCCAGAGACTCACAAGGTCTCTAAAGGAAGTCCAAGCAGAGGAAGCACTTGATATGTTCAAACAGATAAATATTAATATACCCTTCCTCACGGCTATTAAACAGATACCTTCCTATGCTAAGGTCTTGAAAGACTTGTGCACTACCAAGAGAAAAACTAATGTGCCTAAAAACGCATTCATAGCTGAAGAATTCTCTGCACTTGTCCAACAAAATGGTGTGGTAAAATATAAGGACCTTGGAAAACCGACCATACCCTGCAAGCTTGGTGATAAATTCATGGGTAGAGCTTTGTAAGACTTTGGAGCGAGTTGTATCTCTTGCATTACTCCTTATACCTTAGCCTAGGTCTAACATACATGAAACTCACGAAAATGTCTTTACAACTGGCCGACAAATCTTTGAAAGTACCTAGAGGTATAGTAGAGGACCTATTAGTTAAAGTGTCAGACTTTTACTATCCTGTAGACTTTGTGGTGTTGGATACTGAACCTACTGCCGATGATTCGGTGCTCATCATCCTTGGTCGTCCATTCTTGGCCACCTCTAATGCTCTCATAAACTGCTGGAACGGTTCCATGGTTCTCACTTTTGGCTCTATGACCGTTGAAATTAATATATTTAACCTTGGCCAACAACCCCTTGATCTGTCCTTATCTGAGGATGTGTGCCTTTTAAACTCATTATCTTATGAGATGGTGCACTGTCATTACCCTGAGGATCCGGTTGTTCATTGCCTTGCCATGCATAATGTAGACTTCGACATTGACCAAACTATTGCCCAAACCGGCCAATGCTCTACTTGATAGTGTGCCTATCTTTGAACCTAAAGACCCTGAGGCCCTTGATGTGGTTTGTAGCTTAGATTTTGAGACTCAAGTAGAGACCATCACTTCCTCATCTCTTACTACTGAACAGGAAAGTAAGCTTTTAGAAGTAATTTTAGAGCATCGTTCTGCTATTGCCTGGTCTATCCACGACATCAAAGGCATTAGCCCTTCTGTCTGTTCTCATCGTATTGATCTTGAGGACGATGCCAAAACTTCTCGTGAACCTCAGAGACGCCTCAACCCTGCGATGAAAGAAGTTGTTCGAGCAAAGATTCTTAAACTTCTGGATGCAGGGGTGATTTATCCTATCTCGGATAGTCCCTGGCTTAGTCCTATTCATGTGGTCCCTAAGAAGGCCGGCATGATTGTAGTTACCAATGATAAGAACGAACAAGTCGCCACTAGAGTTCCAACTAAGTGACGTGTTTGTATCGACTGTAGAAAGCTTAATATAGTCACCCGGAAAGACCACTTTCCTCTTCCCTTCATAGACCAGATGTTGGAACGTCTAGCTGGTCATTCTTTCTATTGTTTCCTGGATGGTTACTCCGGTTACAACCAAATTCCTATAGCCCCTAACGATCGGGAAAAAACGACATTTACATGTCCCTTTGGCACTTTCGTTTATGCCCGTATGCCCTTTGGTTTGTGTAATGCACCTGCTACTTTCCAGAGGTGTATGTTACACATCTTTAGTGATATGGTAGAACGATTTATGGAGGTGTTCATGGATGACTTCTCCATATATGGTTCATCTTTTGAAGAGTGTCTTAGTCATCTTTCCTTAGTATTTAAACGTTGCATAGAGAAGAATTTGGTACTTAACTGGGTAAAGTGCCATTTCATGGTTAGGAAGGGGATAGTCCTTGGTCATGTAGTCTCTCCTGAGGGTATCTAGGTTGATAAAGCTAAAGTAGATCTTGTTTCATCCTTGCCTATTCCTAAGTCTATTAGGGGTATTCGAGCCTTTTTGGGCCATGCAGGATTCTATAGACGCTTTATCCAAGATTTTGTAAGATAGCTCGTCCCTTAACCAATTTATTGCTTAAGGATGCACCTTTTGATTTCACAAAAGAATGCAAGAGAGCGCCTTTGAAAAACTTAAAACCGCCCTCACGTCTGCATCTATTATTAGGCCTCCTGATTGGAGTAAACCTTTTGAGCTGATGTGTGATGCATCAGACTATGTTGTTGGGGTTGTTACGTCAACGTCTAGATGGTAAGCCCCATGTCATATATTATGCTAGTAAGACTCTCAATGACGCTCAACGTAATTATACGACAACCGAGAAAGAATTACTAGCCATAGTATATGCTCTTGATAAGTTTCGCTCCTACCTTTTAGGCACCCGTACTATCGTCTTCACGGATCATGCCGCTATTAGATTCCTTCTGTCCAATAAGGAGACTAAGCAGCGCCTTATTCGTTGGATATTATTGCTTCAAGAGTTTGACCTTGAGATTAGAGATAAAAAGGGGACCGAAAATGTAGTAGCCGACCACCTGTCTAGATTAGACCATCCTGAGGATTCTAGTGTTATTTCTGAGAACTTTCTTGATGAGCTTCTTTTCGCAATATCGAATGCTCCATGGTTCGCAGATATAGTTAATTACTTGGCTAGCAACAAGCTTCCAAATGATTGGAACAAGCAAGATAGATCCAAATTCCTTGCTAATGCCAAGTATTATTTCTGGGATGACCCTTACCTTTTTAAGTACTGTCCTGACCAGATCATTCGTCGTTGTAGCCCTGATTGGGAGCAACAAGAGGTCCTTAAGTTCTGCCATGAGCATGCTTGTGGTGGACATTTTAGTGCCAAAAAGGCAGCTGCTAAAGTATTGCAGTGTGGTTTTTATTGGCCAACTCTCTTTAAGGACTCTCACATGCATTGTACTGTCTGCACTTGTTGTCAACAATTAGGGAAAATCACTAGGCGGCACATGATGCCCTTACAGCCAATACTTCCTGTAGAGGTGTTTGATGTATGGGGCATTGATTTCATGGGCCCTTTCCCTGGTTGTCATGGTTTTTCGGACATTCTGGTCGCAGTAGACTATGTTTCTAAATGGATCGAGGCCATTCTTACAAGGCATAACGACCAAGAAACTGTAGTAAATTTTCTGAAAGAGTATATATTTGCCCGATTTGGCGCTCCGCGTGCGATCATTAGTGATGGGAGGAGCCATTTCCGCAATAGAGCTTTTCGAAAACTTGTCCAAAAGTATGGAGTTACTCACAAAGTGGCCCTTGCGTACCATCCGCAAACTAATGGCCAAGCTGAGGTGTCGAATAGAGAGATTAAAAACATTTTGCAAAAAACAATTGACCCTAATAAGGTTGATTGGTCTCGTAGAGTTAGTGATGCATTATGGGCCTATCGTACTGCTTTCAAAACTCCCATAGGCATGTCTCCCTTTCGTCTTGTTTTTGGAAAACCCTGTCACTTACCTGTAGAGCTTGAGCATAGAGCCTTCTGGGCAATGAAAAAGCTCAATTTTAATCTCGACCAGGCAGGTGAGAGGAGAAAACTCCAGCTTTCTGAGCATGAGGAACTTCGGAATAAAGCTTATGATCTGTCCAAGTCATACAAAGCTAATACGAAAAAACTACATGATCGTCAGATCTTATGTAGAGATTTTCAAATTGGGGACAAAGTTTTACTATATAACTCTAGGTTGCATTTATTTTCTGGTAAACTACAGTCTCGTTGGTCGCGTCCTTTTGTAGTGTCTGTAGTAACACCCTTTGGTGGTATCACTTGTCTAAATCCTGCAGACAATACTGAATTTCAAGTCAATGGTCAACGTCTTAAGCATTTCCATGAATTAAGGTCCCCTGAAGTAGAGGAAACTCTCTTAGAAGACCCTACCTATCTAGATTGACCCTTGACCTGCTGGTATCCGGACCTTCCCTTACTCTACTCTTGTCTCTTTTGGGAGGTGTGGTTGAAAGTGTCGGGACCTATAGTCCACAAACTCTTACTGGCTGAGTCTAATTGATCCAGTACACACTTTTCCTTGAAGCGTCATCACCAAACAGACCTGTTTCTTGCTCTGTTTGGGGGTGGGGATGTCATTTCCCATCTTTCCTAAGTCTAGAGTATCTGACTTTAAAAGACTCATGTTGTATATTAGACATCAGGATTTCACACATTCCATTCTAGCGCTTTTGACTCTCCTGTATCTTTGTTTAGAGTAGCGTTTATCTAGGGAGTGAATCCTAGTTGTCCACCTGTCTGGCTGAAGACGTTAAACTTAGCGCTCCTGGGAGGCAGCCCTGTATATCTCCTAAACCCAATCGTGCTTTTGTGTTCTTATTAGTTATCGAGTTTAGTGGTTATTGGCTAATAACTATCTCTTTAGGATCCTAGAATTGATATGTTTGGGGGTGGGCGTGGCCCACCATTCTTTGATTGCGGTTACTTGGTTAAATAATTATTATAGTTACAAATTTGAATTTATTTCAATTTTTGGAATTTTTAATAATTATTACATGATTTTTGGATTTTATTTGACCATCTTAATGGTACTTATATTCACAAGAATATAATTATACATTATCGCAGAATTTTTCAAAATTAAATTTGAATTATTTCATGCATTTTCGCTTTCCAGGGGTAAAACCATCATTTCCACTAATTTCAGTAGTGGGGGAAGCGTCTAGGGGAAGTAACTTCTCTATATATACCCTCGGGTGTCTTTAGAAAAGTCACAAAGTCATTTTCAAACCATAGTCAAACCAAGTCAACGCGAGTCAAACCAGGGTCGTCTTCTTCCCCAGAACTCGACTCGAGTTCTTTACGGTGCATTTCAATCTCGACTCGAGTTCCTCAACAGATTTCGTTTCTCTCTCTTCGATTCTCACTCGTTTCTAGGCCAAATTCGAAAATTCTTGCGGGGTTTTGTTCCTTTCTTCATCCTCTTCAAATCTATACCAAAATCCCCCATTATCATGCCTCCTAGACGTAGAGAGAGAGAGAGAGAGAGTGAGTGATTATCCGAGAGCGTGATTACTCGCGTCTCTTCGATGATAATCGATTTGGGAGCACTTTTCTTGAGAGGATTCATGCCCGAGGCTGGGATGTACTCCTTGGCTCAGACTATGAGTCATTTGATCCTCAAATGGTTCGTCGTTTTTATGAGTCCATGGAGTTAGCCGATGACGGCGTGTTCATCAACTGGGATCCTGCCGATCGTTACCTGCTGACACCTGAGACTGTCTCCATAGTCACGGCGCTCGAGATGGACGAGGCTCCACTGCAGCAGGAGGCTCCACCGGTGACACCAGACGTCATCGAGGCCGTCCTCGTTGATGATTTGGTGTTGCATCGGTATAGCAGCCATATCTCCATCGGTTGGCTCCGAGTCAACCAAGGCTTGGTGGCACACTGGCTGACCACCAATGTCCTTGGGACGACAAGGACGAGCGAGCTGTTCTCGGAGGGTATCCATATCCTCCACCTGCTTCAGGAGGATGTCTACGACTGCTGTATGGTCCGCCGTCTTTTTGCGACTATCACCAGTGCCCGAGCCACTTCTGCTCCACTTCCTAGCCTGTTGATGGCTATTCTGCGCTACTGGGAGGGCCTCTTCTTCCTGCACTCTCTCTGGAGTCGGTCGTCCGGCTCGAGGTCTCCAACCCTGGACTGTCAGCCTGTCAATAGCTGTTGTGGGACCCACAAGCAGATGCCCGTCCAGTACAGGCCCGAGGACCAGCGGGCGTTCTTTTCACTCCATACCAACGAGGAGCGGTTCCAACTTCTCTGGAGGGGTATGGGTGAGATTTTGACTGCAGTCGAGGACTTGCAGCGTCGCTTCGATGAAGGCCAGGGGCAATCTCGTCGTCGACGGGGTTGATTTTCATTTCTGTTATTAGCCATTGTAATTTGCTTATGTATTTTGTTTTGATTTTGCACTCTTATATTAAATATTTCAATCATTGTACTTTATTTCAAAAATTTAATGAAAATGGCTGAAATTTTAATTATCTTGTCAACTTGTCCTTTTCTGAGATTTTTAGCCATTCTTGGGTTTTATTACAAAATTTTTGACTTTTTGAGTATATTTTGAAATTTTTTGGTCCTAGGGACCTTAGTCCAAATATTTTAAATAGAAAGGAAGTTAGGGTTTGATTTTTTGGAAACCCTATGGTATTAGGCAACTTTTGGAGTCCTACTAGGGCTCAAACTCTTAAAATCTAGCCTATATATACCACACCAAGTTTAGAGGACCGTCACTTAAACAAAAAGAAATCAAAAAAATCAGATTTTCAAAATTTTATTTTCTGGTTTTGGGCCCGAACTCGACTCGAGTTCATTACAGGCCATTTCAATCTCGACTCGAGATTGAACCTGGCAGCAGTTTTGGGCTTGTTTTGAGTGATTTTTTCTCGGTTTTTGCGCTAGTTTTTGTCTTCTTCCTTCTTTTGCAATGGCTAATGATCAGAATGAGTTGTGGATGACCGATGGCATGGACATCGTCCCCGAGATGAATTTTTCGGGAATTATGGATAGTCCTTATGGAGCTTCCTTTAGGGATGGGATTTTCGACAAAGGTTGGGAAGGTTTTCTTTATGATTCTACTGCTGTGTATTCCCCTTCTATGGTAAGAGACTTTTACCGTACGTTGCCCTTTGGTAATGCTATTCCCTTTGATGGTTTCAGAGTTACTATGCATGGGTTCCCCGTCTTAATCAATTCTTTCGCCATCACTCGGGCATTGGGTGTTCCACTCCAATTGCGACCTGTCTATTCACATTCTGATTACTTCCTTTCCAATTATGTTGACATGTTGGATAATTACCTAGATCACTTTGTCCCTTGCACTTTTTCCTTCCATCCTGAGAACTATGCTAATGTGGCGCCTACCATTTGCCTACCTGCTAATGTAGCTACTGCTGCTTTATGGGTCATGAGAAATCTCTTAGGTGCACATAGGTTGGACTATGTCAATGATAATACTATGCATGCTGTTTACGGTATTGTTAATAATTTTAGAGCTCTTGGCATAGCTTCCTGGTTAATGGATGGCATAAGAAATATTTTTGGGATCGGTGAGCTAATTTACCCAACTGCTATCTGTAAGATAATTCTTAATACCTATCCTGATTGGAGGACTAGGTACAATGATTGGACTCACCTTATCCCTATGGATCCTACACACCGTTATATCAGGAGAAGTCGCCTATTCACATGGGTGCCTAACACTATATATAGAGAGTTTCCAGAGTTGCATCGAAATGATAATTTTATGGATAATGGTGAGGGATCTTGGAATGTGGTCAAAGAGGCATTAACCCTATGGCCTGATGACATGGATGGTTTGCCAAGGGAGGTTGCTTGAAAACAAGAGTGTAATCTAGGATTTCCTTTTCTGTTGAGTAAGTCCTTTATTTCAGTATATTTTATTTCAGTTGTGTCATAGTATGGAATTCCTTGTAATCTCTATATAGAGATAATTTTGTTTGATAGAAATTTATAAAGCGGTTTGAATTTTTAGCACACTCATGGTAATATCTTTCTCTCTCTCTTTCCTATGCTTAGTATGAGCCTTGAGGACAAGGCAATCTCTTTGTTTGGGGGTGGGGATGTATTTCAATCCTTTTTGCAAAAGATTTTCAAACTTCTTTATCCGTACCTATGTAAAAATTTAAAAAAATTGAGAAAAATCAACAAAAATTCTTTCTTTACAAAGACTTTTTCAAAAATAGGATAAGTACACCATCAATGATGAACATAATGGTTGAATTTCTTTTCAAGTTTAGTGACACTTATTGCTTCACCAAGTAGTTGAGTCTTATACTACATTTGCAAGAGCATAAGCATGACAAATATATGCATTTATTATAGATTACATGTGCAAATTCGACTACACCTTGAGAAACTTGAGGAATAAGTGTAGAGACTTAACCCAGTGAGCTTTTGAGCCCCGTCCTTTTCTTGGAGAGTTATCACGTACATCTGGAGTCAAAAGACTCAACCTCTCAGTTTTGTCTGTTTTTAGTCTCATATTCATTTTTATAGTTAGCCTTGAGATGACATTAAGTGGATGTAATATAAACTTGGGTCTTGTAGCTTATTCAAGATGTGATCACCATATCAATACTTAGAGATGATACAAAGACCTTTAGATAAACCCTGTTTACCTTAGCTTACCCTGATGACATTTTATTCCCCTAGGTAAACCATTCTGAGCCTTTCCTTGTTACTTAGGCTTTTTCTTGAGCCCATTATCCTTACCAACTCCATTGTAGGAGTAAATACCCTTAGAAGGTTTTAGGTCCTTTTACCTATGTTTTTGGAACATGAGGATGATTGTTTATGTGCTTACAAGAAGAAAGGAGAAATACAAAGAAATCTCCAAACTAGTGAGATGAACCAAATATTGAAAATCAAAAAGTTTGAAGAAATTCCAGAAAAAGGCAGAATCTTCCAAACCATTCTAAATCCAAAAAGAAAGGAAGATTCCAGAATAGGCTAGAGCTTCATTGAAATTTTTCCAAAAGAAGATGAGAAATACTTCTTCCAAAAGAAAATTTTCCAAAAACTTCTCCATGTGCTATTATTACAAATCACAAGTATTGAAGTCCCGAATGTTCCAAAAATGTTTCACAAAAGCCTGTGCCATTTCTAGCCCTGTCCTAAGCCAAGTTACGACCCATTACTGTCTTTGTAGATCTAAGCCGATATGGTAGGATGTGGCGAGTAAGTGAGAAGATGTTGAGGTGAAAAACCCGACATCTCAAGTAAGGCTAATTTTTTCCATTCTTTGACACTAAGTTCATTCCATTACACCAGTCCGTTCTTATATATATGTGTGAGATGATTGTCCATCTTCTTTCCTCACATAGAGGTAAAATGATAAACACCATCTCTGAGTGATTTTATTTCTGAGTGTATGACTGTGAGGCAGAAGTCAAAGCGACCTTTCCAAAGGTGACTTAAGACCCGTGGTAGTATGGGTGCATGCCTGTACTCGATGCATTTGAGACCGTTATGCTTGGTTTATATTTCATATCTCATTCATGCATTGGTAGTATGTTATCTCATATGAACGGTTTAGCAATATTTATCCTTATCCTTGATATGACCATTTCTGAGGTACATGGTAAAACATTCTATCCTTGAATTAGTCATTGTAGTAAGTTTGTGGGTACCTTCTCTGGAAAACCCTCAGGAGACTATAACTCCTCCACCTGGGAAACCCTTGTGGTTGAAAGCCTTGATGCATATGGTTAATGCAATCACCTTAGTTATACTTCTCTTTTGAGTTCCTTATTCTTTCTTCTCATCTTTGCTTGAGGACAAGCAAAGTGCTGTTTGGGGGTATTTGATCGGACCTCAAAAGTGTATATTTATCCCCCAAATAACACCTTGTTTGTCTAGCACTTAGCTTATATTATTGTATTATATCTATTGATTAGTGCTTTCTTGTCTTTATGTAGGTTTTATGAGCTGAAATGCGAATATTGTGTAAAAACCCGCAAAAAGTCGAGAAAAGCAAGCAAAGAGGTGTTATTTGCACAAGTGAAGAAGAATGGATATTTGCACCCGCGAAATCTGCTAAGGGCACCCCGCGGTCAACTGTGGTCAAATATATTGAGTTGATTTTTCGGTCAACTTTGACTTCGGTTGACTTTTTGGTCACCTGTTGACTTCGGGTCAACTGCTGCTGACCTATGTTGACTTCCGGTCAACTGTTGACTTCTGAAGACTTTGGGTCAAATCTGTTGACTCACGTGGACCGGACTTCCTATTTTGGGTCTTGATCTTAAAAAGGCTCTACAAGGAGAACCAGAAGTCCGATTGGGGCCTATGACATATCAAACTGAAGGTCTTGACCCAAGCTACAATTCTAGCCCAAGAGGATTAGGTTTTGCTTATTTCCTAATCCCTATAGGAGACTAACAGCAGCAGCCACAAACTTGATTAAGTTTGGAAGTCTTTGCATGCAAGTATTCCATTATGTAATGATATATAAGAAAAGTTCTAACTAGGGTTTATCTATCTAGAATCTCTTTTAGATCTTGATCTTCTAGCCTTCACTTGAAGATCAACTTTTGTATTCAATTCAATCAATATCAATCCATGAATTCTTTTATGATGTTCTTTGATTTAATTATTTGTTCCTTTGGTATGAGTAGCTAAATCATCATGGGGGGAATGTGGAAGCTTTCTAGGTGATGTAAAAGTATTATGTTGTTTCTTCTATTCATTGTGATTCAAGGTTCTTAATGCTTACTTATCTCTAATTCGCGATATGAGGTGAGTATGGTTATTTGTATGCTATTGTTATCCATGGTGTTAGATATTATTGTTAGAATTTAGAGAGACCTAGTTTTGATAATAGTATTATATTTATTGTAGATGTGTAGTGAAATAACTGAGAGGTGATTACTGCATGTTTGTAATATTTATCTTTTATTGGAACCCTTTCATGATTAAATTCAATAGCTGAGAGGTGAGGATTTAATTGTGAATAATATGTGGAGTTAATTAGATTCAATAGCTGAGAGGTGAGGATTTGATTAATGAAGCATATTCAATAGCATGCATAATAGAATCCTGTTTTAATTAGATTCAATAGCTGAGAGGTGAGGATTTGATTATTATTGGTATTAATAACTAATAGGAATAGCTGAGAGGTGACTTGTTAGTTGTTATAGATTGAATATGAAGAACAACATGATATAATTGCATAACCTAGATTGTGGAAACCTAGTACTCCACCTATGTCATCATATTATCTTCTTTTTCATATCTTCCATATTCTTAAGTTAGGTTTAATTATTATTTATTGCCTGTAGGAAGTAGAATCAATTCTCCAACTATTATTATTGATTCATTGATGTTTCTTAATTATTGTTCTTAATTGTGTTTGAGCTAAAATCTCCCCCTCTGAGGTGGGTATGACCCTTGCTTGTTACTTGTCTACTTTGATCTTCAATTTATACAGACACAAGAAGGAGAAACTCTTAATCTAATCTTTTGATACACAATAAGCGTATATCAATGAGGTATCCCAAGAATTTTCCGAAGGCAACACCGAATAAACATTTTTCTGGGTTGAGATTCATATTGTATTCATGAAGTCGGGAAAATGTTTTTTCAAGGTCGGATACGTGAGATGATTTTTGTTTGCTTTTTACAATCATATCGTCGACGTATACCTCCATTGTGTTGCCAATCATGTCTTCGAACATTTTTGTTGCAAGTCGCTGATATGTAGCTTCTGCATTTCTTAGTTCGAAAAGCATGACTGTATAGCAAAAGGTACCTTGTTCAGTAATGAACGCGATTTTCTCTTGATCTTCATCTGCAAGTTTGATTTGATTATAACCTGAATAGCCATCCATCAAGGAGATGAGCTCGTGACCCACAGTTGAGTCGACGAGCTTGTCTATTCGAGGTAGAGAAAAACTATCATTCGGACAAGCTTTGTTGAGATCCGTGAAGTCGATACATACCCTGACTTTACCATTTGATTTTATGACTGCGACAATGTTAGCGAGCCATTCGGGGTATGCGACTTCACGAATAAATTTGGCATCTTTTAATTTTTGTATCTCTGCATTGACTGCATTAGCGAGATAAGCTGCAAGTTTGCGAGCTTTTTGTTTAACAGGTTTTTTATTGGAATTAACATTTAACCTATGGGATGCAATGTTGCAATTTATCCCTGGCATATCAGTATAAGAAAAAGCAAAAACATTCTTATTTATCTTAAGAGTAGCAATAAGTTGTTCTTTTATAATGGGGTCCAAGTTAGCCCCTACATAGACATATTTAGGATCGTCGTCCGATCCTATGTTGACATTTTCACCTTTTTCAATGAGTGGTGGGTCGGATGGCTGAATGATAGCCTTGCCTTTGTTGGCCTATGGGATCTCGTCGACAGTGGGCTTAGATGTGCTCCTGACTGGCTTGCTAGTTGCAGAGATCGCATTGATAGTGAGCTGAAGTGAGCTCACGACTGTCTTAGAGGTCTCCACCTTATTGGGAAGTGGGATGACCTCAGGTATTGCATGGCACCCATGTGCCTCAATCTGGTCACCTCGTAGTTCCATGATGCCTCGGGGGCCAAGAAACTTGATGACTTGATGGTAAGTCGATGGAACAGCTTTCATCCTATGGATCCATTTTCTTCCCAGGATTGCATTGAACTGGGTAGGAACATCAAGCACGAAAAATGTACAGTGAACGGTCACTTCATCTTCGTTTTCTCCAGTTGCCACAGGAAGGCAGATTTCACCTTTTGCTTCTGTTTCGGTGGAATTGAACGCAAAGAGGGTGAATTGTGGCTTGTGAAGAACTGAGTCAGGCATTTGCATTTGACTGAATGCCTTGTTGAAGAGCACGTCGCATGAGCTGCCTGGATCTATAAGTATTTTTTTTATTAGCCATCCACCAATGTTGATGTGGACGACGAGTGCATCATTGTGTGGGAGACACACTTTCTTGAGGTCGAAATATGAAAATATGAGGGCATTGTTGCCCACGACCTGCTTAACCACAATTGCTTTGTGGGTTAGATGAAAGGTATGATGTATGTGATGAATCTTTTGCTTCTTGGATCGAGCTGACCATTCTGGAGGTCGAGCATCCATGATCAAGATAGTTCCCTTGGGTTTTTACCCTTTTCTTCTGAAGTTCTCTGCTTCTTCTCATTAAGCTTGTTACGAAGGTCTGGTTCTTTGTCTGATAGAAAATCATCGAGGTGACCCTCTTCTTTGAGCTTATGGCAGTGAGCTCGCAAGATACGGCAATCTTCTCTAAGATGATGACGACACTTGTGGAGTTTGCAGTAAGGGTTCCCTTCAATAGGTTCAAGGTCGTGCACTTGAGGTTGGAAGTAGGGCTAATCTTTGATTAGGTCAAAGAGTTGGTTGTAGGAACATTTGAAGGGGTTTGGGAATTTTGATTTGGAAGTTGATTTTGGTTTACCTTTGTATTCTAACTTGACCATTTTTTGTTTAGAATAAGTAGGCTGTGTAGTCTGAACCACAGCTACTCGTTCATTTGACTTTGTTAAGGCTTCCTCGAGCTTGATGTACTTATCATCTCGTACATAGAGGTCTTCCAGTGTTGCAGGGGCATCTAGGATGATGTTCTTTCCTAGTGTCGTGTTAGGGTTAACAGCTGAAATGAAGGCCATGAGACATGAATTCGCATCTGGATTTTCAGCTCGCAAACATTTCTTTTTGAATCTTGCCATAAATTTTTTCGTGGTTTCTGATTCGTCTTGTTTGAGTCGAAACAGAGTGGTGACCTCGATTCTTCTTCGTTTGTTGTGGATGTACTGAGTGACGAAGAGAGACTCGAGTTGATCGTATGAGGTTATGGACTTCTCTGGAAGTCGATGGTACCAATCGATGGCACTCCCACGGAGTGAGGCTTGAAATAGTCTGCAGAATATGTCTTTGTATTTTGGCCACAAGGCCATGCTTGTTTTGAATTGGAGGACGTGGTCCATTGGATCTCCACTTCCGTCGTAGGTGGTAAATTTGGTGGCATGAAGTTCTGGGGTGGCTCCTGTTGGAGGAGGTCTTCATGGAGGGGTTCTATTTTATAGCGCTCTAGGGTTGTGGATGCAACTTTCTGGGATGTGTTGGCTTTGGGGGAATCTTGATGGTTATTGTCAAGTTTCTCGGAAAGTTGAAGTATGCGGTCATGAGCAGCTTGAAGGTCAGCCATGGTGGGGGTGGTGGTATTGCTGGAAGTGGGTAAAACAGGGTTGTTGATGGTGGTGGTGTTGACCTCTTCAGTGGTGAGTCCATTTGTAGTAACTCCATTGAGTGGTGTTCCATTGGTGGTGGTGGTGGTGGTGTTCTTGAGTTGAACGTTTTCGGCCACCAACCTATTAATCTGTTCTTGCTGGTCTGCCATTTGCTTCTGGAGTTGCTGAAACTGTTCAGCAGTGATTGTTGCCATGGTCGTTGTCTGGGTAATATTCGATCGTATATCAGTTGGCACCAATATAAATGTTAGTAAAAAGTAAGTCGGAGAAGATGATCGGAGTGTGGAGAGGAAGGAGTTTATGGTATAAAAGTGGCTGAGCTATCTAGAGAGATAGTTGCCTACGTATCTGAGATTGACCAAGTCCCAGAATCAAGCCTACGTAGTTCAGTTTTATAGGTGATTGGGACAACAAATAGCTCATTAATTGTACAACGGTGAGGTCAATTAATGAGCGGATATTTTGGATCTAAAAAAGATATTGTAACTGAAGAGAATCAAAACGTATGTGGTTTGAACAAGGTCGATGAAGGTCGAATGAGAAAGTGTTCACGTCGAGTGAGCTCGAATAAAAAATAGGCTCACGTCGAGTTAGGTTGATATTGAAAAGAATTAAGGTCGGATTACATACGAAAATATTGAGGTCGAGTGAGCTCGAATAAAAAAGGCTCACGTCGATTTAGGTCGATAAAAGTATTGGTTTACGTGGTTGATGAGCTTGAATATAATGATATATAGATAAACCTCTACAAATTTAGTTTGAGAAGGGCATAAAAAAAAAACTGACAATCACACAATTGGAACGATCTAATAAAGTAATAAAAATCCTTTGGAGAATACCATGCATTATAAGTGATTCTCTATTTATCGAATAACACAAATCTCGGTGCATATCACGGGTTCAACAACTTGTTATTAATTGTAGTGACTTTGTTCTTGCCATTCTGCTCAGATAGATGTCATGTACTTTACTTGGTTGTTAAATGTTTTGCAGGCAGAGTAGGCGACTAATTAAGGCCTCTAAAAGGTAAGAACACCGATGTTTATAAGCAGGTCCGTCCAATCCAACATAGATATACTATATAGAGATTTTTGGACATACCCCCCCATTTGAAAGTCGAAATTTGAGATACCCCCCATTTGAAAAAAAATTTGAGATACCCTCCAATTCAAGACAGAAGAGCTTTACAGCCGTAGGTGAGTTTTATGATGGATTATGATGGACGGCTAAGATAACACCACATCTTGAATTGGGGTATCTCAAATTTATTTTCAAATGGGGGTATCTCAAATTTCGACTTTCAAATGGGGGGTATGTCCAAAAATCTCTACTATATATTTAGTTTGTTCTTATAGAACAAGAAATTTTGATGTAGCTTGGATAATTACAGTTTGTAGTTTTTTCGACCGAAAATTAAAGACAAAATTTTAATGAACATTTACTATGAGAAGTCCGAAGAGAAAGCTAGCTGTGCCAGTGTATGAACATTTACTATGAGAAGTCCGAAGAGAAAGCTAGCTGTGCCAGTGTGTGTATTACTGTATATATAACGAGGTCCGAAATATAATTTTCAATAAACCAATTGCCACAAGGATCCAGCTGCTGACCGCCCTAGGCATTCAAGTTTACATGCTACTATTGATCAATATCTTTTTTTTTTTGATAAGTAAAATTTTATTGATTTTGATCGAAAAACATACACAATCCTGAGCAACATTCAAATTATGCCATCAGATTGACCCTCGCAAACCATACAAATACAAGAAATGAGAAGATATACTATCTCCCCATCACCCATTAACCCTTGACTAATAACAGATGATACTACCTTATGTATCTGCCTGCCACTAGGTCTCCCCAATTCTCTAGCATCTCCTGGTATGTAAACTGTTGTCTCCCCACCCAGATTCCCAACCAGTACCACACTGTCGCCTTGGTTTCACTGATAATCCAATCAACGGAGACTTCCTTGTTTTTGAAAATCCTTGCATTTCGGTTTTTCCATAAGCACCAAACAGCCGCATACGGCAGCAAAGTCCATACCATTCGAGGGAAAGCTTGACCTGTTCTTTTTTGCCACGCCACAAGCCATTCCTGCAATGATTCTCTGATGAAGAGTGACGTGTAGATCCTTTGGTTAGTTGGAAGCAGACCATACCATACCTGCAGCACCACAGAACAGTGAAGGAAGAGATGGGTGATTGATTCATTCAGCTGCCCACACCAATATCTTCCACACAAATTTTCTTACATTCATTCAACACAGCTGCATAGGCCATAAAATGTTAATTAAAATTCTTAATTATTATCAAGGAATTTTATTCTATTCGCTTAAAAATGAATCTTTATATATCCCTCTCTCTCTATATATATCTACAATCAAACCAATAATAATTAATCAAGTTACTTCCCTTTAATTAGAAAGAAGTACTTGCCAACAAAAAATTAAACAATAAAGTACTCTTTTCGGTAATATTTATCATCTCCCTTCTCGCAATCTTGCTATGTCTGTATCTTTCATAACTCGCCTCTAAAGTTTTCTAAATTAATATTGAGGACGAAATTTTCAATCATGCATCCAACTCGCACTCAAACATCTCCGATGAAAATGAATTTAGGTCCCCGAATATAACATCGTCCCCCTCTGTGTAGTTGCTAGAATCTTGGCACCCAAAATATGTTTGTATGTCTTCTGGGAAACTACATTTTGGTGGGTCAGATTCCAGGGGAGTCGAAAGACAATCTGCAGCCGATGTCCTCTCGAGCATTTCTTTGAATTTTGACGATTGTAACAGTAGTCCAAGAGCCGATGAGGCAGTTGCACCACCACCACCACCACCACCACCAATAGCCGGCTTGGTTACCGAAATTTTGCTGCCAACAGTCTTTTGATGTGTCATGGGGCTAAACCCGATATCATCGTGGTTTGTATTTAAAATTGGACTTGGGCTTAGGTCTGTTGGGTTTGTATCATTAGTGGTGGGTCCAGGTCGGAGCCATTTGATGTAACGGCTAAGGTCGAAGTTAGTAACTGCATTAAGTCCACGATATTCAATTGCTGCCATGTCATACGCAGTTGCAGCTTCTTCTTGTGTAGCTGTAAAGTAAATAATGAATCAAAGTTAGTTAAGGGTAATTTAGGTACTCCGAAATATATCTTCATGCATTTTAGCAATAAAAAAAAAAAAAAAAAAAAGGCTAGATATGGATATAATTAATTAGATTACACCAAACTGCAAGCAAATTATTCGGTGGAGAGTTGAAAAGTTAGATTTGGAACTTTTAAAAAACAGTTGGGAGTTGTTCATCTTCTTCCCAACTACCCCATTTGACTATTTTCTTTATATTTTAGACTTTAATTATTCCAAATATTTATTTCGACAAAATCTTTTCATTCTTCTCCTCCATTGTATCCAATACTGTGTGTTGACTCTTTTTTACTTCAACAACACATACTCAAATTCCGAATCCACTCCATTGATTATGTTGTTCATCTCAATGCATTTTTGTTTAGTTTGGAAATAGAAAATGGATGTATTTTTTTTTTTTACCATATGTTCCTAGGTAGAGATATTTGTTGCCGAATACTCTACCAATTCGAGCTTCCCATCTTCCATTGTGATGGTGTCTGCAAAGCACAATTTGTTCTTGTTAATGATGATAGAAAAAAAAAAATAAAGAATCGTTTATCATTTTCATTTTTCCATTTCATAGTAAATCCAATATATGGATGTTCAATAAAAATCATAGGACTATATGGTTAGAAAAAAAAAGCCAATAAATATGTTGCTTTAGATCTATATTTGTACTGAGAAAAATACCTTAAAACAAATAGAGGATTTAATGCTGAAGGTTGTGTGGGGATCAAAGGGACTGGGAGGGCATTTCTTGTACTCTTTTTCTAACCTTTTTGCTTTATATGCATCTTATTCGATCTCCTTTGCATTTGAGAAGCACAAAAAGGTAATGTAGTAATACCATTCTATTCTCAAGGAACATGGTTTAAATTTTAGTGCATGTGAAGTACATTGTTAGGTACTAAGGTAAAAAAAAACAACCACATGTACTTAATTTTTTGTCAAATCAAATATTCACATAGATATAACAACTTCAATTCATCACAACATTTGTACATCAAAGAAAACTTGCATACCTTGCAACTCCTCTGTACTTAGATACTCCTCTAGAAAATCCACTACTTTTCCTGCAATCAAACCATATATATTCAGTAATTTTACCTAATTGAAGCAAACAAAAAATGTAATTGAACTAAATTATACTAAAAATCTTTTTTAAGTTACCTTCTTAAAGAACCAATATATTCTTCTTTGGACTGACCCTCCATTTCTTTTAATTCCTCTTGGTATGTCACTAACTATAAACGAGTATTTCACCATAAGTTAGCAATATTACTAAAAAAAAATAACGCTATGAGTTGGAAATTAAAAAAAAAATAAAAAAAATACAAAAGATAATTGTCAAGTAGGAGAAAGTACAGGAAAATTAAGGATAGTTTCATGTCCCCAGTACTTCAATGCTGCTAAGTCATATGCATGTGCAGCTGCCTCTTCATCATCATAAGCCCCTAAAACATCCAAATCAAAATAAGAGAATTAAACCTCAATGTTGGTTGTATAAACTTAATGTGAAGAGAATCAAGCAAAGTGTCTATAATATATATGCCTCTCCATTGTTGTCTATAAACTTACCAAGATACACTGTTCTTGAGTTGCATTTCAGGAGCAGCAACAAATGGTAATCCAACACAAAAGAAGAAAACATAATTAAATAAATGAACATCATAATAATAATTAAAGATAGAATAATAATTCATTTTAATAATTATTATGAATTAATAGCAAGAAGGGTTGAAAATGAACCTTGTCTTCCTTTCTTGTTTTGAGATTCATTCCAACAATTTTTATCCCAAAGATGAGCTTCATATCGACCGGTCCATCTATGTCTGATGAAATAAAAAAACTGAATGATAAAAAACCCAAGTACAAAAAGAAATGTATACAATAAGACCATTGGTGTGATTTGATCAACCTTGTGACCCCTCTATAGATTGAGCTACGTTGAGGTGGAGAGTCTCTTGGTACACTTTTCCTTGTTCTTTTAACTTTTGTTGCAGAATTCTTGTTGTTGTTAATGTTGTTGTTTGTGCTAGTCTTCCCCATTAGAGTCCAGAAGTAGATTATGTGTGTGACTATGTGTGTGTGAGAGAGAGAAGAAAAGAAAGAGAAAAAGAGAGGAGATATGACTTGGTCTTCTAAAGAAAGGGTTTATAAAGGGGGATATGATGAGAAAAGGGAGGTGAATTTGTTTGGAAGTTGGGTGGCAAATTAGAGAGAGAAGGTGCCGGCTAATAAAAAGGGTTTATGGATGGCCGCCTATAAGCGGCTTGTGGAGTCTTTTCTCACTTGTCATCATTTGAACTTGTGTGTATTCCCTTTGTTTTTGATATTATAGGTATAGGTGTTGCTCTTTTTACCTTGCTTGCTAACTACTGTACATAATTATGAAGATTTTTGGTGATGGGGAAGGGATGTTACGTTGTGCACTACTTGATGAAATGAATAGAATTTTGACATTTTGTAGTTGTGTTATGTTGGTGCAACCATGTGAAATTGTGGATGATATTAATGAAACATTCAATATGTGTATGGCAGTATGGGGTTGGACTTTGGAGGTGGGTATACTTCTATATTCAGGAAGTGGCTCTACTTATACTATGTGCAAATATCAACGAGAGTTTTGCTTTGCATCCATTTCTAGGTTCAGACGAGGGCCCTTTTGACTTTAAATAGTTGGTCTCATGTGGCCCCTGTAGTTTGGTCACATACACAACTACTCAAGAAAGAAGAAAATATCCATATTGTAGTATCTTTATACTTTAAAGAAATTTTTGGACATACCCCCATTTGAAAGTCGAAATTTGAGATACCCCTTATTTGAAAAAAAATTTGAGATACCCCAATTCAAGACATACAGCCGTAGGTGAGTTTTATGATGGATTATGATGTACGGCTAAGATAACACCACATCTTGAATTGGGGGTATCTCAAATGTTTTTTTCAAATGGGGTATCTCAAATTTTGACTATCAAATGGGGGGTATGTCCAAAAATCTCTACTTTAAAATTGCTTTTCATAGTGTCATTTACAAGCAGACCCCATACTTTGGTAGAAATAACAAAATTTCCTTGGCCTTTTTTGTTTTTTTTCTCTTCCATGAGCTGCGTTTCTGTGTGGTTGCAATTGAATGAAGAGGATTTGATGATCTTTGTAGACTGTATTGGATACATCTTATCAGTAGCCAGTAGGAGACTGAGTACAAGGAAAAAAGGAAAAATGAATGTGTTTGATTTAACTTGGAATCTATAACCTATCCATGATTTATGGAGATATTAAGAAGTGAGAAGTCCCATTAATTATAATTATATATATAAATATATATAAATATATAAATATATATAAATATATATAAATATATATATATATATATATATATACATTCATGATTCACAAATGTGGTGGATCATATAATCTGCATGGTAAATTGGTTATGAAGCTTGACAAGCTCAATATGACAAGTAAGATCAAGAATATTAGATAGAGAGTAGTTATTTTTTTATTTTTTGTATGAAGAGATGGAGAGTTGATTTTTTTTTTTTTTTTTTTGGATAGTTGATTTGGTCTCATCAATCATCATAAACCTATTGAAACAACCCCATCAACTTATGTAGCTTTAATTTCTACTATTTTCCACCAAAATAAAGTCTTTAGCAGCAAGCAAAAGCATTGCTTGGTCAAAGAAAAATAAATTTCTACAAATTGTTACCAAGAAAAAAAAAAATTGGTTATTAGCTAAAGAGCTTCAGTTAAATGTTGATTACATATAACTTACCTTTTAATGTTAAAGATAACTAATATAACTCTATATCCAAACCCAACATCTCTAACTAGATAAGGAAGGGCATGATTAAGATGGGGGAATTAACTAAATTCCGAAATCAGTCCTAATTTCAGTACCATATTCTAGATATAAGCAATTATGTTTAATGATGTTGTTATCCATAATAATCAGTCCTAATTTCCTTTTAATCTTCAACCATCTCTACCGGCAGGTAAGGCAGGTGTGGTCAATGTTAAGACACAGAACATGCTTGGGCTTCAACTGCCACTCTCATTGGCTCGCGCTGTAAGGCAAGATTCATTAAACCCATAGATGTGATAACAACTTCCACAAACTTCATCAATTGAGCTCTAGCACCTGCTGCCCTTACTAATGTGATGAAAAAATAATGACGACGATAATAATAACAAATATCTGCCAGTTGCTAGAAAAATGCTTTCCATGAGTTAAGAGTTAAGACTAATTACCACAACATTTCTAGACGCTTGGAAGGATTCAGAACTTATCAAGAATAAACATATTGTACAAGTTTGAGCCAAGTAAAACCACCAGACAACTTTATTTTGGTTACTGGACATAATAATGGGAAAAGAGAAAGGTTCATCACAAATCTCTTTCGCGTTACACACATCTCACGCCTTCCAACCGACAGATTTCTCCAGTGATGCGAGAGAATAAAAAGTGGTATATATATGTGCAGCTTCATTTCCCATCTGCCTGCTGAAAAATAGTACAAACTCGTTGCTCTGTGTATACTATCCTCAACAAACTTTGTTTCTCATTTTTCTCCCTCTTAACAAAACCGCTGAGTTGTAAAATTAGCTGTGATTTCCACTTGCTTATGTCAACTTGTTAAGTTCCCACTTCAACAATTTCAGTTACCTCAGCTTCATTATCACTATAATCTCCCCAGCACTTGCTTTTCTTCTCATCAGTTATTGAAGTGTGACTAGTTTCTTCCAACACTGGAGTTGGATCTTCATCAGTGTTGGGATCATTTGGAACATTGCCCCCAGACTCATCTTCCTGCTCTTTTTGTTTATCATGTTCTTCATTGTCATCTTTACCGTTTGTTGAAGTACTATCAATACAGGCATTCTCCACCACTCCGGCTTCAATTTTGTTTTCTTCTCCTTTAACAATTACAAGTATTGGAGATGCAAGCGAACTGTTAGGAGACATTGGAAAAACATCAGGGGACACTGTATTGCCATTTGATGATGATGACAAAACATTGGGTGACACTGGTATGCCATTTGGTGATTCTGGAAGTGCATTAGGTGACACTGAAATACCATTTGAGGATGTACCATTTGGCAATGCAGGAAATCCATCTGCAGATCCTAGAACACCTTGTGTGGATGCTGTATAACCATTTGGAGAAACTGGAAACCCATTGAGGGACCAAGGTTGGCCAGGTACAAACTCGGCTGCATGAGGATTCATTATTGCAGGGGGGCTCAACTGATTGACATCACCATTCTGGAAACTAGGCTTGCTACGCAGAGTTCGATTAGTGGATCTATAACCACCTGACAGCCGGGGGCCATATGGAACCCTTGCTATAGCTGACTGGTGGGAAGGTTTCCGCACTGGATTAACTGTCAGCATTGGGGGGATGTTGACTGGTGGTGGCAATATACCTCCATGATCTTTAAAACCCGGGATAGGAACTGAGCCAAAAATAGGAATAATGGTGGGGTTAAATGGAGGTGCAGCTGCAGAAAGTTTTTTGCTTATTTCTTTTCCTGTTTCTGCTTCTTCATCCCGCTTATCCCCTTCCATGTGTGAAGACTTCTCATCTCCAGAACCATTCGATACTTCCCGAGGATTAAGAGCTCCCTCTGCCAAGTCTTTCTTAACAGTTGTGGTTTCTTTTTCTGTATGTAGAACCATAGTTTCTGTTGTAACAGATTGAGATTCTAAATTGGAGGAAGCTACGGTACACTCCTTCAAAGCAGTACTCCCTGCTTGAGGAACATCCGATTTGGAAGTTGTGACATCTGAAATTGAATCCTTCAATAAATCAGAGTTTTCAGACTGTGTCACTACTTCCCCAGACTTGGCTTCTTTTCCTTTAACTACAACATCTTTAGTTTCCAAACATTCAATCACCAATGTATTTGGTGTTTCTGTCTCTTTCTTGTCAGTGTCAGGACTCTTCATTTCCTGGGTGGATACCGATGTATGTTTCTCTCCTTCTATAGGAATTGGGACGACCTTGTTCTCCTCAGTGTTCTTTGCAGTCTCTTCATTTTCTGTAGGTTTCATTTCCTCTGTCTCTACACTCACCAAAGAATTATGCTCAATATGTTCCCTCGCCTGCTTCTCTGCCGCCACGGCCTTAACAATTGTCCCAGGTGGAGCCAAAGCTACCTCTTTGTACGAAAAGAGCTTTCCAGTTGACTGGACACTGACTGACCCTCCCAGAGGAATTGATTTGGCAGGTTGACTGCTAGGAATCGGACTAGCAGGAGCTGTCTTTGGGAGAACAGCTTTATCTGTCTCAGTTAAACTGGTAATAGCAGTTCCTTTTGGACTAAAACTGGAGCTCTTACCTAAATTCCTTGAGACGGAAACATTAGTGGTAGGAGAAGCCTCACTTGGGGAAGTTCTAGGGGATGTGAAGTTAGAAGCCCTTCCCCTATACCTTGCAGCTTCAGATACATTCATTGAATTTGTACTTAGTTTAGCTAAGCTCGGCCTTCTTGAGCCAGATGGCTTACGCCCAGCAAGTGATCGACCCTTTGGAACAGCTTCTTGCCATCCTTCATCCGAAATGTCCTCATGAACCAGGTCATCTTGTTGGTTTAATGTAGATGCATCTGTCAGACCACTAATGGGTTTCTCATCTTTAGGGGATATGGATTGAACATCTGTTTTGTTTTCTTTATCACTAGAGGTTTCCATCACAGTATAAATTGGTGATAAAGCTAAATCCTTCTGATAGTCCTCTGTGACTGTTTCCCATTGGTTTTGTTCTGGTCTTCCTTTGATCTGGGTGCAAGGAAACCACCATGTTAATAATCACAATACTGGAATTGTAAGCTGCAATTTTGTATCAGATCAATTGATGTTCAAAAGAAGATGTACCTTTGAGCGAGCAGCTAACTTTCTTTGACTCTCCCTTCCTTTCAGATCAGCATTTGGATTTATATAGTCCAAAAGATCTGAAACACTGGTCCATGGAGCAAAATGATTAGGTGTCAATTACAAATGGTAGAACTTAGAAGACAACTAAAACCATCAAAACTGATGTCATTGAAAATTTCAGCAAGTTCAATATATATTGTTCTTCTTAACAATTTATGACCCACACTAGAGCAAAACCAGCAATTGTTTTCATTTGAGTTACTCTTTCGTACAAGATCACCTACCAAGACAACCAAAGCCCTGAAAGAACTTTAGTAACTCAAACCCTTTTACCAGAAAGTGTACGCAAAGGTTGCTATTATAACACTCGCAGAATCTGATTAGCAAGGAATAGCCCAACTTGTTCCTAAGAGCAAAACCTCTGAACGTATGTGCTGCAGCCACTATATTCTGCGAATCAACAGTAATTTATTCCAAATATGATCTTTACCTTAGGTGACCTTTGCTAGCAATGGAGGCATCTGGTTTTGGAGTACCATTACGTGCAGCTTCTTGCTGCTCAATGGCTTTGGACTCGAAGTACTCAAGCCATGCAGCAGCATCCTACAAGAAGACGTTGCCGTGTTGTGTATGAACTTTCAGGACAGTACCAACAGATGAAGTTTGAGACATTATCAACAGACCTAATTTGTAACATTACCTGTGTGCGAAGATCCTCCTTTCCCAGCTTTGCCTGCAGTATCTGTAGAGTTGTTTGCTCATGCTGAACACTAAGTGAATAGGCTTCCATCAAAGAAAGAGCAATGGCAATAGCATGATAGCTGGCAGCAGTCTGCAAAATATAAGAATGAAGATTAGTATATATTGTAGGTAGAGGCTACTTTTGCGAAATGTTCTAGAGCAAGAGTGGGGCAGAGAGTGTGTCACTACTAGGGAAAATATTTTTTTAGCACTTTTAAAAGCATTGCAAATCTTAAAACGTTGCACTGAGAGAGAGAGAGAGAGAGAGACCTGAATATGCTCAGCTCCAAGTAGTCTTTGATTACACTTCAGAGCTTCATGCAGGTATCTAAGTGCAAGGTGGACGTTACCCAATCCTTCTTCCATCATTGCAACATTGATGTAAGTGGCAGCAGTATTTGGATGGGAGGGCCCACAAGTTAAATGTAGAAGGTATAATGCCCGATTCACATATCTGGAAGTGGAACAAGAGAAAATTACAGTTAATTCAGTCATCGTTTGATGCATATCACATTCCCGTTCACCATTTCTCTAACCACTGATTAAGTGGCAGCCTCTGGGGAAACTAAGAAATCAGCAAAACAAGTTAAGATATTCCAATTTAAATAACACAGTTCACTTTATATATAGTGACCATGCCATGCTCATCTATCAGAAACACAATATACTAGATTTGAGGACTTTTCTTTACAACAAACAATGACAAAGAACATACAGTGTCCTAACCTAAGAGAAACATCCACATTTAATAAACTCATTATTCCACAAGCACGGATGAGTGCCAGAGAGAAAGGGAAGAGCGGTTGATCCACCCGACATCAAGTGGTGATAAGCGAGAGACTCTCAATGATACATATTTATTAAACCTCCTATGTTGTCTATATAAATGCAATATCTTTCTCTTTTATAATGCCACTTACCAACCACAATGCCCTGATCTGAAGTATAAAGCTAACATGATGGAGGCCACAAAGATTTAGTGTTATTATAAACTGAAACATCAGTGAAAATCAATGTGTATAACTTTTGAAATATCTACTTTTTAAGGGTTGGCTATTCTTAACATTAACAATCACGAAATGATAAAAACAATCACGAAAATATGGTTGATGTGTACCCAAGATCAGTATATTCTGCACCAAAAACCAATATTTGTTGGCAATATATTGTCGTTTTCAGATATCTAGTACGCGTATAGAAGATCTTTCCACATTATTTCACTCATCGACTCACATAAGTGGATGACACATTTACATGATATCGTACAACTATTGGCACCATTTTAAGATTGAGGCAGATAAGAGAAAGCCTTTAAAGTCCTAAACATAGAAAGGGAGCTTAACATAAGATTGTGAACAGGAAACATCATGCTGAAAGATAAATTCTTCAGGGGGGCTTTCTCATTCAAACTTTGAAGCTTTTCAACAACTTCTTTATCCTCGCCAGAACAGAAGTCAAGTGCATGAATCAGCATTCAGAAGTTAGCTAACTTTTATCGATGTTGATACTCTACTCCAATCAAATATATTACTCAATCATCAAGGACTTCTAAACTAGATGCAATACTCAATACATTCCTCGATAGATGACCACATGAAGTGATCAAAATTTATTTTGCCTGGCATTAAGTACATAAATACATGTAGAGTTACAGATGGAAAAACTTACTTCAAAGCCAATTCCGTGTGTTGAAGCCGATAGTAGAATACTGCAAGATCTCCATAACTTTTCATAGTATCTGGATGATCAAGACCAAGTTCTCTCTCATTGATATCTAAAGCCTTTTGCTGGTAGATGGTTGCCTGAATAATAACACATTGTTGGTATATAAAGAAATTGTATCAGGTGTGCAGAGAAGACAAGCCCTTGATAAAACAGAGCACTAAAAGCATGTCAAGAAATACTTTGATAACAAAACCATTCATGTCTTTGAAATTATGGGTCAAATGAAAGCTTATTGTGAATATGTTTGTTATGATGCTATAGCCAATACTGATACTTTATTCATAAAGGATAATGTGAGTCACACATGAAAAGGGAGTTATTAAACATGGACAGTGGTATGACAATTATATTATATACCACTGTGGTCACAGATACAAAACTTATATGTCATGTTTGAGTTTAATGTGCACCCATACTATTTAAAGGATACGTTCTTTTTCCTTTTTTTATTTTTGATGTGTGTGTGTGTGTGTGTGTGTGTGGTATATAAGGGGGGGGGGGGGGGGGGGGGGGGGGGGGGGGGGCAATGAATCCTATGAAATGATTAATATGTTCCAAAATTACATACAAGTACATAACGACTGGTGATGCATAATTGGTGATTAGGTTCTCAATTCTTCTGTTAGACGTACCATTAACATCTCCTTTACCAAATGGAATAGATTTCCCATGTAATCTTCACATAATTTTTTTTTATTTGATTGATTTTCAAATTTGTAATTTATAGACCACCATTTAGGTAAGATGATTAAAAATCAAATCGACATGTGACCATATTAGAAATGAGTCTTTAATGACATCCTCATTATTAAGAAAAAGTAAAGTCACAAGTCAACTGACACATGTATGGAACCTGTAGTCAACAAATTGCAGATACATCTTACATGTATGCTTGTAGATTAGCAAATAAAAATATACTTCAGCACAGACCTGGTTAAAGTCCCCAGTATGGTAGAGCACTACGGCCAATAGACTATAAGCCCCAGCTGTCATTCGATGGTAAGGACCACATACTGCAACAAGTTTTGCAAGTGCCTGCGACAATCAACCTTAAAAGTCAGTATTCAAAAAATAAGTAAAACAAAATAAAATAAAAATCTACATTAAATACCTTGGTTCCGTAGTTAACAGCATCTTCTAGTTTGCCTTTGTCTAGGGAAGTCTTGGATGATTCCAAAAGTGTACGGCCATCAGCAGACGAGCATGCTACATGCTGTGGTATAGAATCAAGTCATCAACATGGTCAAGCCTCCCTACTTTATAAGAACTTTGGATTCCAAATGTAGTAATCATGTTACCTTGTACACTGGAACCATGCTAACAATGTCTGACTGCCCGAAGGGAGAGGGGGCGTTCATATCATAGTCCCTAGGAACAAGCTCAAGTCCAACCTGTCAAGACTAGTTTGTAAGACACGAGGAGATTGTGGAGCATTTGAAATATATAGAAGTCTCAGACTTTTATATAAAATAGAAGCAAATTATAATACTTTGTGGCAAAGGCCGCGAAGAAGCGCAAACTTTCTCAAGTCCTCGCAAATTCCAGAGTTCCATTGCCACCCGAACCTCTTTGAGAGGAAAGTCTCCACCCACTTCCATTTTAGCTTATCGTCATTAGCCATATCTGTATCAGTATTTTCATCTGAAGGACTTCCCAGCAAGATATTCAAACATGCAGCAACTGACCCGGCCAACTCCGTTATGTTATCAACTGAAGCAACAGCTGCTTGCAATATGTGTTTATAGGCTCGAACAGTCATCTCATGTATACATAGTGATTGCACATGAGGTAGCTTGTCTGCGAGCTCGACCTAGTAATTAAGAGAAACTAAACATAATAAGACAAAATCTAACTTTAGGAACCTTAAACCTTTAAGCTCATCTTACTCTAGCAATATGTGTGCATTTGGGTAATAGAAAAGCTAGTTTTCAAGTTTATGGAATAGCTAATCCAAACAATCCAAACAAAATATTGGAACAATCTGTACGTACGAAGCATCTAACTTTGATGGTTTGGAACGTGCAGGATGGCTAACAAATATTGGTTTCCTGATTCCGCTAATCTATTGTACAATATATATGCATATAAAGCATTTGTTATACACTAATTACACTCTAGTTGCCATTACAGTCCTAGATGCTTATAAAATGCTTTGGTTGTATATATATATTTTTTTTTTGTATTCCAATTCCATCATCTTAGACTTATTAAACGAATTGGATTTGCTTGAAATACATTACAAGATCGTAATAAAGTATGTGTACAAATAATTTATGGGATTTGACATTTGTCTCTGATGAATTTCCTTGAATATTTGCAGAAATGGAGCATGTTTATTAGGCTCGTTTTGAGCAACCAGGTGGTGTGCCCCATTTCGAACAGGAATAAATGTGTTATAAAGAAACTTTAGATGTGAAGCATGATATCCAAATTTAATTTATCACGAAATGTTAAAAAGGTGTATTTAGTTTAATGTTTACTATAGGGCATAGGACAACTACCTCAGATGAGGCATCAAAGCGCCAAAGCTCTCTCTCTCTCTTTAGGCAAAGGGATGGGAGAATTCAGTATGGAGTTTTATTAGGGGATGTCACATTCACTAGTAAACACAAAAATACTTTATTTCAGAGTCAAATAATGAAAAATGAACTAGAATATGAGTGGTAAAATGTGTGCGTTGAGAGGCAAATAAGAGAAATATGTATCATATGCAATGATAGCAAACAATATATCTTGATTGGGTGAAATTAGCTGTTAGGCTACTGCAAGAGAAATGTGGCAAGAAAAGGGTTCATTTCAGTAAAAAAACATTGGCTCTTATGTTTGGATACAAACAATATCCAGAATAACAAGCCCACTGGAAACCATGTTCTGGACATGGCAAGGTCATAAAAAAGAAATTTGTTATAGTGGTTTGCTAGATCCGCCGAGATGCTCCAAGAACGATTACCTTACTTAGATTGAGAGTAGTTAGGTCATGTTGGTACAAGTAACAAGTTAGAACTTAAAGATCTGTTGACTTAAGATCTTCTTTTAATAAGTTTGAGACTGGAGCTACCAGATTATGAACTCTATCTGACAGTACGTAGTAATTTCGAGACCTTAAAAATAACGAAGCTGTACAGTTTTCTTGACCATGATTACTTCCTCTACAATTATTATTTTGTGAGGAAATATGATTACTAAATAGGATGATGTCAAAGCATTTACCACACGTCCCAATGAACACATTTGTAAGCCCCTAGTATGCATGAAATCTGTCAGTGTCCTTCCATCAACAGGAGAAAGTTCAAGGGAACCAAAATCTGTGACCTGGTAAAATTTTATGAAACTCCCAATGAGAAAAACAGAAAAGGAAAAGGATAAGAAGAAAACACACTATAGTCAAGAAGGTTGGAGTCGAAGCTCGGCGCCAACTGGCAAGGGAAGCTATAATTACCAGTTTCGGAAGTGCAGTATCATTGTAGTACTTGTGCGCCATCTCAATCAACTCATCAGGTGACTGTCAACATGCATGAAATTAGAATAATGATCACAATACAGTATGAATCCTCCATAAAAATCAAGCAACAGAGGAATTTATTTCATACTCTTGTAAAGATTGACTCTATTAAACTAATTGAATATGTCAACACCTAAAGGGATAAGGACATAATCTGAATGAGTCTAAAAAACACATTTATAATTTAAGCGAATGAAATTAGACAATTAAATGTACAATACCACAAACCTTTAGATGGAATCCAGTTTCTGACTCTTCAAGACGCAGAAATGCTGCTTCAGGAAGAATCTTTCTCAACATATCTTCCTTTTCTAAATTTTGTTTTCCTAACTCCTCATCAGAAATAATTGACTTTTGACATAAATCGGAACCACTAACAGTAGAAGTCTCTTTTGTCTGCTCAATGTTAGTACTCTTGTCATCTGCCTTCTTCTTAATCTCTTTTAGAAGGCCACCGTGCTTTCCAAGACCCTTTACTGTTGGCTCAACTTTTGTTTCTTCAGATTTCTTAGGGTCATCCTTCCCTGAAGCTTGGTTTTGCAAATGCTGAACCCAACATGCTCCTAGCTCCCATCTGATCGACAACTTTGGACTAAAATCTTCATTTTGCAACTTCAGCAGACTGTCCTCAAGTACTCTTCTCACCAAAGCCCTTGCAGAACATAAATCTTGAGGCTCCGAATTCTGTAACCGTTGCACTCCACTAGAAGTATGAGGTGAAGATGAGTTATGCAATAGCATCCTAAAGCTGCAATTTGTTAAGAGAAAAGTCATTGTCAATAAGTAGTTATCTGATTGGAAAAAAGTAGCAATATGGATATCTGCTATAGTCCGATAGACATCCATTAGCAAAAATAAACATACCTATTGACATTCAAAGCATTGGCACCCCCATCCTGCTGATCCTCAATGTCAATGTCCTTGGGAAGAGGGCTCCCCTCCTGAATTACTCTTACTTGGACTCTCACAACAGCAGTGTAACCACAATGTCTAACTACCACGACACCTAAAGTAGCAGTATCCTGCAAGATCACTATGCCGATTAAGGGACAAGAATTGTGTCACCAACTAAAAGAAGCATATAATGCTTAGATAAAATAAAGAGAAATGTTATATACATGAACTGTAGCGCTTTCATCGGCTGTTATTCCTTTAAGTAAATTTCTTTGAGCAAGCTCCTCTGGTAACATTCCAGAAACTTGATTTCCATCTTTTTTACAATCCGGCTTTGTGCTTGCATCAGGGCAATCTCTTGTTATTGTAATCTTTAAATCACCAACTTGCTCTTCATGTAAAATTGAACGTGTGCAATTTTGAGAGAACTTGTTGGTTTCAATGAGCCGCTGTATTATTGCAGTAGCTTTAAAGACTGATACGTCGACAAATAGACTGTGAAGTAAAAAAGCTTTTCGATCTCGGACTTGTCTCTCCTCTGGTGTCTTACACGGCATAGCAGCCAGAATTGAGAACTCTTTCCCCCATTGCCTAAACTCATGCTTCCCATCTCTTCCTTGACCACCACCACTTCCTCCCCAACTCTCATCCTCTGCGGGAAGTGGTGAGAAACCAGTTGGGTTATCAGCAACAATAGGAGGAACAACCCACGTGTTTGCACGAAAACCATAAGGAAGGTTCCCAAACTGAAACAATACAAACATAAGGCCACACCTACCTATGTTTAGGGAATAACCATCTTCACACATAATGCCTAATGATTCATACCTTATTGTGTTCTGTGAAAGCTTTCATGACGGATTTGTAAGCCTGAAAATCAAAACTGACTTAAGATACTTGGGGCAATTTAATAAAAACAACAACAAACACAGAAGAGAAAATCAAGTAAAACTAACGGCATCAAAGGTTCGGCTTATCTGCTGCAACAAAAGAACAAGGGAGTGACTGAGAGGGGTTTGTTTTCCAGCAGGGTAAAAACCTTTTGTGGAGACAACAATTTTCACCGGTTTCCCACTGCAAACTTTAACCTGCAAATAAATCCCATTTCACAATCCAACCCTCACTTCATATCATTGGAAAACAAAAGCAGCAATTTTAAGATAGAGAGATTAAAAAAAAAAAAAAAAAAAAATCACTCACATCAATTTGAAAGAAATCATCCTGGGTTTTCTCCTCAACAAAAGGGCGCGAAGATCTCCGGATGTCTAAAACAAGAAGAAAGAAACCCCAATACAACCAATTAACAAAAAACCCTTAAATTGATTTTTCCATAATAAATTGAAATGGAGGGAAACCAACATTGAATTGGAGGTGTAAGATGAGAAAATGAAAAAAAATCATAGAACTGGCCAAGCTTTGTAGGAGGGCACATAGAAACCTCCTTCTCTGTTCCTGCTGCTGCTGCTGCATCTTTGTGGTCTCCATTAACAACATCAATGATGGGATTGGTTTCTTTTGGGTTTGATCGGCTTGCTGGTTTTGGCGATGAAGATGAAGTGAAGGAAGTGGTACAGGCAACAATGTCAAGAAGTCTGCGTATGTGATCGACGGCTAGCTTCTCTGTATAGTCCTCTGAAATTTATAGTATATTGTATTTAATTAGTTTAACAAGTAAGGTAAGTTAGAGAAGTTGTGATTAATAAATCATTATTATTACCTTGGATGATAGAAAGGAAAGCAGGTTTGAGAGAGACGATATCAACAGAATCTTTTAACCTCGTACCTCGTACCTGTGTTCATGTTGTTCACGTCAAAGTGTCGAACAAATAAGTTCGTTTGATCATTCCCCATGGTAGGTTTTAAATACGGAACTTTTAGAATATATTTTTTAAAACAAAACATTTTTAAAATGTTGGTAAATTTGCTAAAACCAATTAACCAATCCGAACCGTCCGGTTTTCTCAATTTTAAGATGACCAGTTCAGTTCTTAGTATTTAAAATCGAACCGGCCCATATCACTATAGACACATGGGCTTGAATTTTTATATACCAACCAGGAATATTTACACTTAAAACTGGACTTACCTGAAAAAACCTAACATAAAAAGATCCAAAAGCCTAAAAACCAAGAAACCAAACCAAAAAAACCAAAATAAATATTTTGGTTCGGTTTGGTATTTAATACAAAATCAGACCAAACCGGATCAGACACACCCCTAGTTCAAAGTGATACGTAGAATCAGAGCACTCCTAATGGTACTTTTAGTGAAGGTTTTAGTTTGCTTTTAGTAAAAATCATTCGCTAATGGTACTTTTAAAAAGCTTTGGGATTTGTGTCATGTTGGATTCCATCTCCACAAAAGTGTGGTATAAATAATTATGCCTACACAATATATTTGATCCGCCAAAACTTGTATGGTATCACCATCCGTCTAAAAGAGTATGGTATCAAAACAAATACTATTGGAAAACCATATTTCACTTTTAGATGTAATTTAATGTTAAAACACTCAGGTGTTGTTTGTTTTTACCTCTTATAAGAGGTTGGATTTACTAGAGCCTCTATTAAGAGGTGGACCACTAAAATGAGGTGTTTGTTTTTCACCTCTTATAAGAGGTTACTAGAGGTTTGCCTCTTATAAGACGCTGATTTTTGGTAGTGGCAATGACCTTGCTATTAGCCTCTTATAAGAGGTAGACATTTTCAAAATACCTATCCTACCCATGATCTTTATAACTTTTTCCTACCCCTAGTCCTTAAATATAAAATACATTAAATCTTTTTTTAATTTCTCTCTCTTTCACATATTTTCCTATCTCTCTTATGAAATTTTCTTTTTCTTAAGCTAAAAAATTAATTTTTTTAAAATTTTTTTATCCATTTATGGAATTAAAAAAATATTTTTTAGAAGAGGATATAATTGTAAAGTTTACCTCTTATAAAAGGTTTTAAAAACAAACACCTTACATCTTATAAGCTCTTACAAGAGGCAAAAACAAACGATTTTCATATACCTCTTATAAGAGACAATCTCTTACAAGACATACCTCTTAAAAGAGGCAGCCTCTTACAAGAGGGACCCCAAAAAAACAAACAGCCCCTCACTCTCTCTCTTATGTGGCACCCTAAAATAGTTTTATCATTGGGAATGCTCTCACTTAATTAATTTTAAATTAATTAATTTTATCATATTTTATACACCATGGTATTGGGAAAAGTGGAACTTAAGTTTTTAAAACTTATTTTAAAATCAACTACTAGCAAGTCTAAAAGTATAAATCACTTTTAACATTAACTATATGCTAAAACATTCTCACTCTCCTACATGGCACCCCTAAAACCCTATGAGTTGTTATTCAGAGAGGGTACCCGTACACCCTTTTCAATAGGAAAACATCTTATACCATTGAATTGTTGGACCGAATCTCTAAGATATTAATTACAATTAATTCTCAACTCTCTGCTAAAGGTAAATTTGGAACTTTATTATATAAAAAAATCTTTGACTCTTGGTCTACTCTTTAATTTCTTTCTTCTTCTTTTAAAAAATTAGAAATCATTAAGAATTTAGGAAATCATTCCTACCTTAAATCCATTCCTTCTCAAGGTTTTAAACCTTGTTATGGGTGATCAAAGAGAAGACTAAAAAACGTTTTAGAACCAAATTATCAAAGTTCCATTAGAATTTAGAATCCATCAAAACCTTAAAGGCGATTCTTCACTATCACAATATCACAACTTTTTATAACGAAGATAAAAAATTATGGAGTAAAATAAGAAAAATATAGGTTTGCAAGATAGATGATGGCTTTCTTTCTCTCTCCTCAATTAATTCTCTATATCATTCTAAATTTACCACTAACAGAAGTCTTCTAAAAGTAAAAAACATCTAATAATATTGAGATTAAGGGTGGCAATCAGACCTGACAACCCGAAACCCGACCTGATCTGGGTCAGGTTTGGGTTTGGATTTTGGAGGAATTTGGGCTGATCAGGTCGACCCGACCTGACCTGATATACAATCAGGTCAGGTTCAGGTTTTCCTTCCAGACCCATCAGGTCGACTTTTTTTTTTTTTTTGTTACCCTTTTATTTTTTTATCATACTCTGCGGCTCTCTCTCTCTCTCTCTCTCTCTCTCTCTCTCTCTCTCTCTCTCTCTCTCTCTCTCTCTCTCTCTCTCTCTTGGATCGAATTTTAATCTTCTGGTTCTTCTTCATCATTTACTGTCTACTTCGTAAACCAACAAACCCATTTCAGATTTGTTTTTATTTGTTGAATCTTTCTACTCGACTGAATTTGTTTAATTTTAAGTCAGACCCACTTGATTTTCTGCTAAAAGTTCATTGTGGGTTAAGTTATACTTTGATTAATTAGTGTTTCATGGCTTGGTTTCGAGTAAAATATACTTCACATTCTTTTTTATTTTGATTTTAGTTTCACTACAAAAATATTGCAAAGAAAATCTTGGTTGGTTGTCATGAAGAATCTAATGGAAGATAGCATCAGTAATTGTGGTTTTCTTGTTTAGTTCTATTGAAAATTGTATGTAATATCTTGCTCCTATTGTCTACGGATCGATTTTAACAACTTAAGTTATTAACTATAAGTAGCATACGATGAATTCATGATCATCAATTTTGAATTTTTGATGATTCATTCTATTTTGTTGATAAGTTTTGGTTGTATACTTAGTTATATTAAGTCATCGTGTATTCATGTATTATTTATATTAAAAAAAAAGAACAAAAAATTTGATATTAAAAAAAAAAAAAAAAAATTTAGGTTTTCAGGTCGACCCGAACCTGACCTGATAACCTGACAAGTCAGGTTCAGGTTTCACTTTTGGAGAAAAAAACCTTCATCAGATCAGGTTCAGGTTTGAGGGTTGAGACCCGATAACCCGACTGACACGACCTGACCTGATTACCACCCCTAATTGAGATCTGTGTCATTGATCCAAAGGTATGGAGTGTGTTCTGATGGAGTGGGTTGTGGGGGTACCCTCTCTGAATAACTACTCAAATCCTTTTACCATTGGAAATGCTCTTAAGCACTCAAATGGAGTGTGTTCTGATGGAGTGGGTTGTGGGGGTACCCTCTCTAAATAACTACTCAAATCCTTTTACCATTGGAAATGCTCTTAAGCACTCAAATGGCTAGTGTGACACTGTGACTTCGTTACGACTTGGGAGTAAGTGGAAAGGAGCTGATACATAATTGTTTATTTCGCAGAATTGAGTATGTTTGACTCGGGTTTGCATTTTGCAATGTGGATTAGGTTAGACTTTGCAAAAATGACCCTTCAACCCTAAACCCGCCCGACCCATTTGTCACGAAAGCCCTTAAAAGTTGGACCTTGTAGATTTTAGGATAAGGGTTTAGCTCTAAAAACTTAAACCCGACCCTTAGCCCGACCTTAATTGAGTCATCCCAAAGCCATCTTATATCCCTCATTAATAATAAGGTATATTTTTCTACTTTCTTGCATTTTTTTATAATTTATATAAATTTTTAAGAGTTCTAAAGAGAAAAGACTTTGCATATTAAACACATGCCATTTTTAAATATTATAACTTCATATTAATGTTATAATTTTCCGTGCTACTTGTTTAAGAAAAAATGTCGTGACTTGTAAGCATTTGAAATCTTAACCAATTCATGTAAATTTCTCAATTGACCATCAATAATTCATATTATCCACCTACACCCCTGTGTTAAAGGAACAAAAATTATATGTTGTGATTTTTCGGTGTGGGTTTGTGTAACGACCCGTACTCGTCCTAGAGGTATTTTAGTAATTTTACCTATAATTTAAACTTAGTATAACCTTATTTGATTAGTCATAGATAATAGAGTACGATTAATTAGAAAATATAGAAATATAAAATAATAAGCCGTGAAAACAAAAAACATTTTCGAAGTTTTGTAAACCCGATGCTCGTATAATAGTTTGTTTGAATGATTAATAGAAACCGCCTATTTGTGGCTAACATAAAATATTTGGTTTTAGGATCGAGTGCGACTGTGCGAGCGTTTGCGTGAGTTCATAGAATGGGCTTAAATGGACCCACAATTATCTAGGTAAAAATTTATTAAAAAGGGTCACTTTAATTAAGTTGCCCAAAGATCACTAGATCACGTGGGGTTATTTTGCATGGATATGTATGAGGATGTGTTGACACCTCATTGTTTGGATTTATAAAGGAGCTGTTTGCTGGAGTTTTCTCTCATCAACTGATATATAGATTGAGAAAGAGATGAGAATCAGAAGTTTAAAAGTACAGGCCATTAACTCACCCATTAAACTTGATGTGAGGTAATTCCACCTTTAACCAATCAACACACTAGATGATTTTCAAAGGAAGATACTAGCTGGGAGATTTATTTCTTTCGATAGATTGACGAGTCGGTACGTGTTCTAATAGTTTCCAAAAACTTCCAGTAAACATACTAGTAAGTTTAAGTTTAATTCAATGATTGGGACTTTAGTAATTGGTGGTATGAAGTATGAACTGATGTTTCTATGGACTTTTTGGTTTACTAATAATTGGAAAAGAAGATTCATAGATTGAGTACACCATCGATCTGAATTAAGGGCTAGCTTATGAACAAGGAATGACAAAAAGGATTTTAGATGTAAAATATGTATGCATGTGATATAGTTGTTTTGGGGTTCAATAGAAGGTGATAAAGATGCTGTTATGAGGGTTGAAAGGAAGTTGTCTTTTTTTTTTCTCAAAAGAAGAAATGACTAAGGCTGTAGAGAGCAAATGAAAAAGTTGTTGTTGTGGTCATCTCAGTGACGCAAGAAACAATCTGATTTCCTAATTGGAGTTGGGCTTATAGAAGGTAACCATAATATATATGGGTGTATTTTAACTGACTTGGGTTCTCCTTTCATTTGTGTAGCTTATGAACTGAATTAGGTGCAGTTTATTTGAAGCAATACCCTCCCTATGGTTATGGGTTTTCGGTTATTTTATAGACAATTGGGATGCCGAAATGAACCTTAGAAAGTTTATGTATATATTCGATACTTCTCGTGAATTCACATAGATTTATGTATGATGTATTTTTAGGCTACCGGCGGTCCTAGTTGAATGATTGGATGTAAAATGAAGTTAAGGAGCTAGCGAGGAAGAGTTAAGAGGTAGGGACTTACATTTCTTTTATATTGTTTTTCAAGTGTCATATTTTAAATGTTCCAAATTAATTGATATATTATTGATGATAAAAATGCATGCATGGTTTTGTTTGGTATATATAGATTACTCGTGGTTTATCGATTATAGCTTTTATTAAAGTGATTAGTTACAGATATCATGTTTTATATTGGAGTTATTAAAGCAGTATATGTATATTGAAATGGTTTTATAAACGGAAAAGTTATCAAGGTTTTTATTGCATCTCTTTTCCAGGATGGGAAAAGGGAGATGGATTTTGTATGTGAGATGTGAGATCTCAGTTGTATGTTGGTATGGTGTGAGGTTCCTGAATTGGGTATATGATCTGGGTGCTTACACGAACATATTATTATAGATCAGATTATAATCCCTTTGGCTTTGGCCCAGGTAGGGTAGCCATAAATAGGGGATAGTCTCTTCGGCTTTGGCCCGTGTAGGGTAGCCTTCAGAGGGGACTGGTTTGATGGTTGCTAAATTCAGGGACTCGTCACACATGCCAAATTAAATTAATTATTATTAAAAGACACTTATATATTATATATATTGTATCACGAGGCGGTCTGGCAAGGGATCTGTGAATTCCTACAAGAAGGAATTGTTGTTATATTCTAGAGACGACAGTTCTTTCTAGGATTACATACGCGTTGTTCACCTTTAGACGGTGAATGGACACTTTCTAGAGGCGAACACTATTGGATGTTTTCGGGAATTTCTCTTCTACCTTCCTGGATTACCATGCTTTTAGTGGTACGTTGTTGGTGCTTAGTGTGCTGTGAGGATACATGCTACCTCGAGGAGGTTTAGACGCGAGGGGTGAGAGTTAGTCCACTCCTGGACGTGTGTCAGGATCCTGTGCAGTCTACAGTCGTCGAACGGTTGACCACCGTAAGTTAGGGACTCCTCGTATCAGGAGGCGTGGTCAAAGGGCCCACCTGAGCCCTAAAAGAGGGTTAGTCTCTTCGGACACAAAAATGGTAATCACTACCCGACCGGATAATCAGGAAAACAACGGTGCAGGTTCACACTGGAAAGTACTGAACCAAGATGATTTGCCTGGGGCTGGGGCTGAGTTCCAGTCGTATTCTCACCAGTCTAATAGGATACAGCTACCCGACTTATTGTATGGATGCATGGTTAGTATGATTACTGTGAAAGGTAAAAAGTTTGGTTTAAAAGTATTTACTTATTAAATTACTTAAATTATTTATTATTACAGTTAAAACCTGCATTATTTCAACTGTTTCGTATGGTTAATCGTCATGCATGATTAGATGCTATTTTGGAAATGTGAGTCACTACTGAGCAAGTGGAAATGCTCACCCTATCATTAATCCCTTTTCAGTTAAACAGTTGTTCGAGGATAGATCGATTCAGCAGATATGGTTGTGCAGAGGTTACAGAGGGTATTAATATAGGTATTCGCGCGATAGATGTGTTTAGTTCCTTTTGTATAGAGGTGATCGTAGTTGTATTATTCTGTTTTGTATTAAGTTATGCATTTTTAATGCTAATTATATATATGAATATTATTCAGAACTTTGTATTATTATATTATTATCATGGGTTGGGTTGTTCGAGTGCCTCGGGATATGACATTTAGTCATTGGGATTCGTGTTATGATTTTGGGGCGTTACGGTTTGAGGAACCAATGAGAAATTTCTCTATGTCTATAAAAATTATAAAAAAATATTTGTTTAAATCTCACCAGGATTAACAACACCCATATGTGAAAGTGTTTTATTAGTCCCACAAATCTCACACCAAAAAAACATAACGGATAAAATTCTTTATTGTGTGAACACGACATTCTCGTGCATGTATATATTAAAACTTGTTCAAACTAGGGCCTCTAGAAAGAGAAGCTCTAACCTCTCTCTAGAATATCCTCGTCTCAACCCTTCTCTTCTTGTTTGAGATTGTTTTTCGCTCCTCTTTGATACCAGATCTGAGCTTATTTTCTTTCCTTTAGTTTGTTTTGCTTTTTTTTTTAAGATCACTTATGCAAGAGGTTAGATTAGTGGGCGGATCTGAGAGATCCTTATGTCGTTATCTTTTCCCCGTCGCTTTTAAGTGGATTCAAGTCGTAGTTTAGCAATCCAAAGGTTTGTCTTCTAGATTTGGGTTTTGAGATTCGTATAAAGCTTAATTTGCACAGATCTCTGTGGAGAAAAACGAGTTTTGAGACGTTTTGCAAAAGTTCTTTTGATTCATCCCTGCTGTTGAAAGTAATGTTTGATCTAAAGATCTATTGCTACAGTAGGTTTGAACGTTTCCTTGTAATTCTTCTTCTTGTTTGTAATTTTCTTCTATGGTAGATCTTGTCTAGATTTGAGATCTACAGGGTGGACATGGTGTGGTGATTAGTGATCCTAGAAAATGGGTAAGGATAAAGGGTATTGTGCAACCAGTGGGTATGGGTCTGTTTTGACCCATGTTAATATGGGTTGGTTGTCCTAGTGTGTCTTTGGGCCTTGTTTTGGGCTTGTCCCAATAGTTTAAGTAGTGTATGTTATGTCTTGGGCTTTATGATTTGGGCTTGTGTTAAGGCCTTATGGTCTTGTGTAACTCCCTCAAAGACTACTCTTTGGGAGATCGTAACCTTTTTGGTTGAGATGTGGAATATGCAGGTGGAGGTCTACCCATATGTGGCAGTATTTTATTGATCCTCAAATCCCACACCAACAAATCACAATAGATAAAATTCTTTGCATTTACAGTAATTACTAATTTCTGAAGTGAAGTGAAACAAATGGATGTTTTTTGCTCTGATAGTGTTACTTCACTTAAGCTGCTCCCTAATAGCTTAGGGAGGTCGTAAGAATGTTGAGGACGATTGTAAGATTTCAACCTTGCCTCACCTAGCCGAGCTCTTTACACCGAAGGGAGGTCGTAAGAATGTTGAGGACGAGGTCAAAAGAAGAAAGTTGTTGAGAAAGAACTTCCTTGCTGCAATGAAGAAGACATGTCCTAGTGATAAAAGTCGAGCTGGTGGTAGCTCGAAGTCTACCGACCTTGTTGTAAGTCCTCATATCGTAACTCCACCGACCTCATTTCCGAAGCTACCTGCTGGGTCGAGTAAGAAGAGGTCTTCATCTGGAGCTCTGAAGTTGATAGAACAGCTTCCAGTTATCTCTACTCATGTTCTTTCTAAGGCCATCAAGTTCTCTGAACCTACTCCTTTGTCAAGAAAGTATGTTGTTCGTTACTCCAGTAAGGGCAATGGTGTTTCATCTGAGTTCCGACCTGGTCCGTTTGGGTATCTGGACGACCAGGGAGGTAAGCACATGGTATATGATAAGGAGAGTGCGATAGATGACCCATGTGTTGCCCGAGCTGTGAATGAGGGTTTCTAGATTAATGCATTAACTAGGGTAGGTCGTTGTGTGCCTGACCAAGATGAAGATTTGACGATGAAAGTGGCTGCACCTCGACATGGTCGAGATTGCCTACGTACTATAGCTCGTGGGAGTGGAACTTAGATATCAAGCCGTCGTAGTTTTGTTGAGTTTTATAGAAGGTGAAAGGGCGAATATAACAGGATTACGCAGATTCTCCATGAGGCGCTGATTACTCAACAGTGCATAATCAATGCATAACGTATCCATTATATCTGGACAAAAGATACTGTCACATGTTTAATCACGAGGTCGCTAATGATCCTCTTGCTCGAGCTCAGTTGTGGTTGGGTCGACGGTAACCAGGTCGTGGACGGACTAAGCTGATGTTTGTATATGTTATGCCATGTGTCAGCTTTTGATTGGATGTTGTATGTAGTACCCCTACAACCTTCTTCTATTTGGTCGGGGATTAAAGATACTATGGTGGATTTGCAAGCTAGATCACAGTGGTCTGTTGGTTGTGGGTCCAAGATTGATATTCGGAGACATAACTGGTTGGGTCCAGTTTAAATTAAGGAGGCTTCACAACTCTCAGTTCATGATTTCTCTGGATGTAATGCTAAGCTTTCATGCTTAGTTTCTGATAATGCAGTGCACATTCCAGAACAGTTAAAATCTTTGATTGAGAGGTTGGGTTACAGTCTGTTGGTGTTGAAAGGGCATGACTCTGAAAAAGACAAACTGTTATGGTGCCCAACATCAAATGGTAAGTTTATTGTGAAGTCGGCCGTAGAAGAAACCAGGCATTCATGTAATGAAGCTAGATGGTGTAGATTCATTTGGATGCCAGGTATACATCCTCGAATTTCTGCGCAGGCTTGGAAGATCGTAAGGAATGTTGTAGCTTCAGATTCAAGGGCACACTCTGTTGGTGTATCGTTGGCACCTGGTTGCAGGTTATGTATGAAAGCAGAAGACACTGTTGATCATGTAATCTGGCATTGCCCTATGGCGTAGGTTGTATGGCAATGGGTTAGGAGGAAGTTCAGAATGGCTACTGGCATAGTGGTATGCATAGTTTGAGTCAAGAAATGGCTATGAGTAGAGCTTGGAGCCCTCTGATCAAATGTCTTTGGGCAACAGTTGTTGTGAGTGGAATGGTAGCCATATGGCAGGCTTCACATGGTGAATATAGGGGCTGGGATCACTGTTTTATTGTACCAAAATGATTACTAAGTATGTCACTTTGACAGCTAAGCAATCAAAGGCCTCCATTTATAGTTCTGCAGTTGAGATGGTTATCTTAGAAGGGTGGGGCATTACACCAACAAATGAAAGAAGTTTTTGGGTAAAGGAATGCCATTGGCTTTCCCCTCAAGAGCTTGTAGTCAAGGCCACTACAGATGCAGTGGCGAGTTCAACAACTGCGGGTATGGGAGTGATTTTCAGGAACCATAACAGTGATTTTCTTATGGTCGTTATGAAAAATCTGGGAAAGGACAACAACTTTAATTTCATGCTGAATGTTTGGCTATGGTCGTTATGAAAAATCTGGGAAAGGACAACAGCTTTCATGCTGAATGTTTGGCTATTGTTCTGGCAATGGAGGTTGTTATTCAACAAGGTTGGTACAAATTGTGGATTGAGATAGACTCAGAATCTGCAATGGTAGCTATGACTCATGACCCACACCTTGGGACTTGAAACACAGATGGAATAGAGGCGTGAAGGAATTCTCTTACTTAATGGTATCAGCTATTTGGCGAGAGGCTAAGTTCGCTGCTGCCTGCTGACAAGGTGTCCAAGGTAGCACTTACCAAAGCTACTCAGGATATGGAAATGTTTGTTGGGAAACCACCATGCTTAACCCGATGGGAATGCCCAAACACTACGTACTATAGATTCAGTTGATGTACGTTTTTTTCAAGTGTGTTTTTTAGTGATGATCAGGTGTGGGGTAGACATGTTACCACCCACCTAAAACCCTTGTATGTTTTGTACATTTAATAACATCTTACCTAGGAAAAAAGGGAAAAAAGCTAGCCAAATTGGCAGAGATGTAGTACATACTTTTTTTTTGACAAAATAATAGGGTTAGGCAGACAGATGTAGTACATACTACATAGACACCTAGTAGTTACAGTTACGTACCTCATGAGATAAAGAGTAATTGGTCATGTGACATGTTTCCATATGAACGGCTAGCAATTTCTTTCCATATGAACGGCTAGCAATTTCTTTACATCTAAAATCTTGTCCGTTGATATTCCCTGTTGTTACATGCATGGTAGCCCCACATTAGCACATCATCATGTCAATATCTGACATCATCAATCAATCATCATCATGTACATAGACTACTACGTACTACAAAACTTTCCCATTTGGGGTTTTAATTACTTTCCAATTAATACAACAACACAACCAGCACCCAAGTACATGCAACCAAAACTAAACTGAAAAAGCAAGCTTAATGGAATGAAATGAAATGGTACGTTAATGTACCTTCAGTGTGAGCTGAATGTAATCTGGTGTCTGGACGGTAATGTCGAGTGCAGTTGGCAAAACTGTTAACCGTTCAACCACCAATTAACAAATAGTCAGTAATTCAGTACTAATAAAATTGAAAGAAAGGGTAAAAAATTAAAAAAAAAATAGTTGCAGGAAATCGATTAAGTACTACTTGCCCTTTTCTTCCCTTTTCTTCTTCTCTCCTTTAGTTTTGTGAGGTTTTGTTTTTCCTGTTTTTGGGGCCATTGTGCATCAATATGCTATCTCACTAAACAAAGTATGTATGTTTAATTTAAATATATACTTTGTAAATCTGCTAAATTTTTACTAGCTCCTAGCTACATCCGAACTGGGATTATTGGGATTCAATATTTATCTGCACTCATATTATCGATATCTCTAGGATTAGATAAACTTGAAAATGGATGAAAATTAAGCATAGGAAGCATGTAGCATTCAAAACACACAAGCACTATTAGCTAGCTAGCTGCTAGCTAGCAGTACATGATAAAGGCAGAGAGCAAGCTAATTAAGTAACTAGTAATAACTTTAAATTGGAAGATAAGCTAGCAAAAAATCATAAAAGATTTGAAGAAGATTATGAGGAAAGAAACTAAGAAAGTGTGTACAAGTAAGAAGGTAGAAGAAACAAAGAAGAGGGAAAGAAGGAACGTGTGTTGAGCATGTGAAAAGAAATTAATAATATTGGACTATTGGTTATAGATGTTGTAAACTGATGATGATCAGAAGATAGATAGAATAAAAGATAGGATAAGGCAACAGCAAGCAGCAGCAACAGGCTCCTCTGGCTCCCATACATACAAACACGGGCTCAATGTAAAGGGGTGTGGTGAGTGGCTAAGCTATTTCAGACCTCTCATTTCTATCTCTTCCCTTCCTTTCCTTAATTACATCCTTCTTACACAACAACATATATTTCTAACAAATATATATACCACCACACCTCCATATTCCTATTCCCATTTTCAGAACAAAACAAAACCAACGTGGACTCATATCCACGTACCCTCAACTTTTGCTTCCCCACTCCTCTGAGTGAGCTATGTATCCAGAAATGCTAGCGTCACTGCCAAAGTGATGCTCCAGTCTTACAATTACAACAACTTCCAAAGAATTTTATCTGTTGTACCTTTTTCTTGTGGAACCAATAAAACATTACTACGTATGGTGCGGTGAACTCTAGTGGGATTTAAATAGGTAAACCGTTCAATGAACCTGGCGTAGTGGGATTTAAATAGGTAAGTCAGCCAATTTTATATACGTGGCAATTTTTCATTGGTCTCAAAAGTTCCACAGCAAAAAAAAAACTACCAATAATTTTTTTTGCAACAACCTCCTTGTATAAGACTCTTTGTTTTCTTTTCTTATTTTCTTCTCAGAACTCTTATCTTTCTCTCAATTGATACTATATGATTGAAGCCAATTTATGATACCAAACTTCTTAAAAAGATGTGTTTTGAAAACACAATTTATACGGTAAAATATTCATTTTGGTCATTGCACTTGCTGTTTTTTTGCAGTTCAGTCATCAAGTTTAAAAGAGTCAGTTTAGTCGTCAAAGTTGCATTCCGTTGGGAGTTCGGTCACCAGTTAGTCTGTTTCACATTCTAGTGACATTTAACCATCCTAGGTGTGTTGTTACCTTTCAAAAAAATGATTCTTTTTGGTTTCTTTGCCAGGTGAGAAGTATTTTATTCAGTCACATGTTTTGCACATTACATGAAAAAAAAACAAGTTAGGTTAAATCGATTTTTCATTTCCTAACAAATTAGGTTAAATAAAAGTAAATGTTTAATTTTTCATCAAATCAAACTGAAGTAATTTTTCAATCAAGAGACCTTATTGTGGGTAATCTGAAGCAGAATGATTAATAAATTGGTCCAGACCCTTAGATCTCTCGGATTTGGCAACTTGGTATAGGTGAGAAATGGCTCACCTGTTTTAGTCTTCCTAACTCACCGGAGGGGTCTAGTCTGGACTCCCGTCTCCCCTACTGATGTAATTTTGCTTCGGTCGCACTATGTAGGTGTAAACCCCCTCTTTTATATTTCATGCAAAATTTTAATTTGATTTTATTTATAATTGGGTGCAAATCCCTGGACCAAGGGTTTAAGCATAATTAATATAAAGTGGGAGGACTATGGTTTAATTAAACCAAACTTGCTAAAATATATCCCACGAACAGTTTTCTTCCCTTGGAGTTCGGAAGACGATTAGAGTTGGGACTCATTATGAACCGTAGATCATCCAACTTGATCACTATATAGATAGAGAAGTAGGAAGGGTTTTACTCGCGTATTTTTTTTTTTTGTTAAAAACAAGTGCGACCAGTTAAAGAGTGGCGGCGACAACTCAATCGAGAGAGAGAGAGAGAGAGAGAGAGAGAGAGAGAGAGAGAGAGAGAGAGAGAGAGAGAGAGAGAGAGAGAGAGAGAGAGAGAGAGAGGCGTGCAACCAGTTGAGCCACCAGTTGAGAGGAGGAAGAAGAACAGTAACTATGAGTGGGCTCCTATTTATTTTTAAAAAGTGATATATATGTTGCTTGAATTATATTGCAGAGTCATATGGTAATCTTTATGGTTAAGACTTGGATTTTCCTTCTACTGTACTCCTTACAGATTATAATTCTTATATGATATGAATAGAATAACCTATATTAAGTGATTTTAAAATCTGATTACCAGGGATTATATGTGCTAAAATTATGACATGAAACGACTTTGGTATAGTGGCTATTAAGACGTAGTTTGGATTCTAAATACTATTCCGTCCCATGCTATTATACTGGTGGATATACACCTAGCTATTACTTCTTTAAGGGTATTAAATGAAAATTTATTCTTTGTTTCATTGATATATAAATAGCAGAAAATTTTATCAGAAAAAAAAAAAAAATATATGAGTGAATTAGCAAATTTATTTTATTATGACTGTACTGTATACATTATGTTGATTTTTGCCGACTTGTCGAGACTATTGTATTTACTGTGATACAGATAAGTAAGTGGTAAATGTGACTCTAGTTGTACTAATATAAATTTTGGGGTACAATATATATATAATAGATTTTGTCACGTCACCCTCGTGTATTTTGGTTATAAATATTGTCAGACGCTAAGATTGTTTGTAGAAAAATAAATATTTTAAAGGGTATATGTCTGAAATGGAGATGGCTCGTTGAAAGCTTGGAATGGCCTTACATACCATGGACGGTATTTGATCAATTTGGATAATGGAAATAAAACACGAAAATGGATTTGGAATGTGAAGTTGATGTGTAATCTCATTGTCGAGTGTTGTTTGATTGATTGATAGTTTAGATGTCTTAGTAGTTGCCCAAGCATTAATACATTTGCCACACCTGTGAAATTAGGATTAAAGAAATTAATTAGCACCTTAGACGGCTTAGCCTGTGGGTTGACTCTTGGAATATATTTGGGTATTTCCTAGATGGCTTAGCCTGCGGAACTGACCCTACAGACCTTCATAGCCTTCAAGGTTGGTCTGGGCGCCACTTTAGAAAGCTCAAGGGAGCTAGTAGAGGCCATGAGTTAGGCATATGTCGAGGTTAGCCAAAGCTTGCAGGTGAGCACCCACTTGGGTTTTGGTTTCCGCGTAGAGGGTCTTAGCCATGGTCAAGGCACACTGGTGCACTGTGGGTATGGCAAATGTGTGGAGTGCATCCTGTGGAGGTGTACTAGTGATTGGGTATAGGTTGTGAAGTGTTGTTTGGATGCAATGATTGATTTGTAGTGATTGAGATATAGTGTTGAGACTTTGAAATGCCATGGATTATATATTATTGTACTAACACAGTTTTGCAGGAGGATAGGTCAATTAACATTTCTTGCAGGGCTCGACCTATCCTAGTACGAGGTGCAGTTCAGGTAATATAATGTATTATTATAACATATAGTTTATTTACTTAGTAAACGAGATACATGTATAAAGACCGCGGAGTCTGTTATTTTATTGTTTTTGGGAATGGAGTTTTCTACCCTTGCCTACTTATACCAGCATAATTTGCTGACCCATGTTGCTTGTTTTGAACGTGGGTACGTATCCTTATGGAGCGTAGGCGGAGGAGAGCAGCAAGTTGAGTACGATCGAGAGCAACATCAGGAGGCTCGGGCTGATCTAGTTGTTCGAGAGGGAGTTTGAGATTTACAGGAGTTATCTTTTACATTAGGTTTAGTTCTTTGATTCGTTGTCAGTTGATTACTCAAGTTTATTTCATTTATTGGATTATTGTTGATTGGGGAATACCATACCTCAGTAGACGTTTCTGAATCTTATTATTTGGAGTTTTCGGATTACTTGTGGAAACTTGTTGGATTTCAAATTTTGTATTGAAGTATTTGTCTTTAATAGTTGTGGATTTTTACCTGGTGCAAATGTTTATTTAGATTACTGTCTTGATCCTTTTTCCATTTATTGGCATCTTGAGGGTAATTTTGTAAATTCTCTTTTTTTACCAATGTTTGGATATTAGGGTCGTGGCAGTTGTCTTGGTATCAGAGCGCTTGGTTAACTTAGGCCGAGAAAGTCTAGGTGATCCTTGGAATGTGGAATGGGTGATAAGTTTGATGGAGTTGAGTGGTTATCTAATAATATTTTAATACTTTAAATGAAGGTTATGGCGGGAAGAGGACGTGGTCAAGTCTATCAGTTGACTTAGGACTAGATGAATCAGCTGTTGCTAGCAGTAGCAGACAACAATGGGGGTAATAGTGACCCATTTGCTAAGAGGAACAAAGATTTCCTCAATCTGGGCGGTATAAAATTCGATGGTAAGGGAGACGGGAATGCTGCAGTGTTATGGCTTCGCCAAACAGAAGCCGTGTTTGCAAAGATGGTATTGACTGAAGTTCAGAAACAGGAGCTCGCTTCCCATCAGTTAGAGGGTGGAGCATTACTTTGGTGGGACGCATTGAAGGTCGGGCTTGACCTCACCACCCTGACTTGGGAGGAGTTCAGGAACACTTTTGAGGGAAGATATCTTTCAAGTGCTTATAGAGACCGATTAGTGGATGAATTTCTAAATCTGAGACAGGGTAGTATGACTGTAGTAGAGTATACGAATCGATTTAATGAGTTGTCTATGTTTGCTCCGCATATGGTGGATACAGTCGAGAAGAGAATTCATCGTTTCATTAAGGGCCTAGGGCACTACGTATTGAAGCAACTGATTCCATTTGAGCACAAGCCATTTGATAGAGTCCTGAATCTCGCAATGAAGTATGAGGAGAAGGAACAAGAGTTTAGAGTAGAAAAGAGTAAGAAGACAGGTGATAACTCCAGAGACAGGAACCGACACAAGCCATATGATCCTAACTCTAGGGGTCGACGTTATGACAACAACCCAGAGAGGAACCAAGGTTACAACAGGCCACCGGGAGATAACCAGGGTTTCAGACACCGTGGTGGATATGGGCGTGGTGACAACAGAGCTAGAGCAGGCGCACCACCACCACCACCAGGGCAACCTGCCCCAGGTTTGCCTTATAGGCTAGCACCTTTACAGTTACCAGCGCCAGGAGCATTAGCAGGGCCGATCAGGGGTAACTATTGGAATTGTGGAGGACCAGGACATCGTTCTGCTGAGTGTCGTCGACCAGTGAACAACAACCAGGGAAGGCCAGCACATCAGCCGAACCGAGGGAGAGCATTTGCTATTTTGCCCGCATTTCAGGGATTGGAAGGTACTTTTGATTGTTCTCAATTTAGATTCCGAGTGTTATTTGATTCTGGTGCATCACATTCATTTATAGCTAAGCAGATAGTAGATAAGTATCAGATTGTGACTACACCTTTATCCCAGCCTTTATATCTTCGGACACCTATGGGAGGTTCGACTTGTTTGTTCTACGAGTGTAAGAATTTCGTTCTGACATTCATGGGTAGACAGTTTGTTATCGATCTAGTTGTTTTAGATTTTGAGGCTATCAGTTTATTTTGGGTTTTGATTGGTTGAGTCGTTATCATGTGATTTTGCATTGTGCTGGGAGGAGAGTTATAGTGGATACACCAGGTTTACCCACATTGGTACACAGTTGTGTTAGTAGGGATGATTCGATTATGTCCAGCTTTTTAATGTCTATGGCTACCCAGTCGATCGATATTAGTGATGTGGCGATAGTTAAGGATTATCTAGATGTGTTTGAGGAGATTCCGGGTTTACCACCCAAGAGAGAGGTGGAGTTCCGTATTGATTTGTTGCCAGGAATGGCACCAATTTCTAAGACTGCTTACAGGATGGCGCCTAAGCAGTTGGAAGAGATGAAGACCCAGCTGGAGGTGTTGCTTAAGAAAGGGTATGTGATATTTGATGTTTTATTTGATTTGGTTTATTCTTTTGGTATATATGTGTGAGCCTTTTGAGGTGTGTATGAACCACAGGTTCATACGTCCAAGCAATTCTCCATGGGGAGTTCCAGCTATCTTTGTCTCTAAGAAGGATGGGACTTTGAGGATGTGCATTGATTACCGTGAGTTGAATAAGGTGACAATCAAGAACAAATATCCACTGCCGAGAATAGATGATTTGCTTGATCAGTTGAAAGGAGCAGCCGTGTTTTCTCAGTTTGATTTTAGGACGGGTTACCATCAGATGAGTGTAGAGGAGAAGACTATACCACTGACTGCTTTCAGAACCCGATATGGATTGTATGAGTTTCCATTGATGCCTTTTGGGTTAACTAATGCTCCAGCATTTTTCATGGATTTGATGAACCGGATTTTCAGGCCTTATCTTGATAAGTTTGTGATTGTATTCATTGATGATATTTTGGTGTATTCTAAGGATGCTCAGGAGCATGCGAAACATTTGAAGACAGTGTTGCAGATATTGAGAGATCACAGGCTATATGCTAAGTTTAGCAAATGTCATTTCTGGAAGAATGAGGTGCATTTCTTAGGTCACGTGATATCCCGAGAGGGCATTGCCGTTGACCCTGAGAAGGTTGCTGCAGTTAGGGATTGGAAACAGCCAACCAACCCTACAGAGATTCGAAGCTTTTTGGGTTTGGCTGGATATTACCGTCGTTTCATTGAGAAGTTCTCGCTCATAGCTGAGCCATTGACCAGACTTACCAGGAAGAATGTGAAGTTCTTACGGACTGACGACTGCGAGAGAGCTTTCTAGGAGCTTAAGCAGAGGTTGACTACAGCGCCAGTCTTAGTTATACCGGTTACAGGAGGCAAGCTTGTGGTATTCACAGATGCCAGTGGTACAGGACTTGGTTGTGTTTTGATGCAGGATGGGAGGGTGGTCTCTTATGCTTCTAGACAGTTGAAGCAACATGAGCGGAAATATCCAATGCACGATTTATAACTGGCAGCTGTGGTGTTTGCTTTGAAGATTTGGCGTCACTATTTATATGGAGAGAAGTTTGATCTTTACACCGACCACAAGAGTCTGAAATACTTGTTCTCTCAGAAGGACTTGAACATGAGGCAACACAGATGGATGGAGTTCATTAGCAGTTATGATTTTCAGATTCAGTATCAGCCTGGGAAGGGTAATGTAGTTGCAGATGCTTTGAGTAGGAAACATACCACCGTTGTTATGATGATGATGGAGGAGTGGAAATCTTTGGAGACGATAGCGTCGCATGATGTGTACTTGCAGCAGGGAGGTGAACAGGTCACCATTTGTTCTATGGAGGTGAAGCCTATGATGATTAGCTTGATTGTGTCCAAGCAGCATGAGGACCCTTTCTTGCTCCGAAAGCTTGGGCAGTTAGTTGTGGATTTGTTAGATGATTGTCCCACAGAATGGTCAGTTGGTGTTGATGGAGGTTTGAGGTATAGAGATCGATTGTGTGTTCCTGATAAGGATGGTTTGAGGAAGAATGTCATGGATGAGGCACATCGTTCTCGTTTCACTATTCACCCTGGTGGAACGAAGATGTACTAAGACTTGAAGAGGACTTATTGGTGGGAAGGAATGAAGAGAGACGTTGGAGAGTATGTTTCTAGGTGTTTGACATGTCAGCGAGTGAAGGTCGATCATCAGAAGCCGTCAGGGTTACTTCAACCCTTATCTATTCCCCAGTGGAAGTGGGAGCACATTTCCATGGATTTTATTGATGGTCTGCCTAGATCACGGGGAGGCAACGAATCCATTTGGGTTGTCGTCGATCGATTGACTAAGTCAGCTCATTTTCTTCCAATTTCTGTGAATAGAAATACTGATAAGCTGGCAAATAAGTATGTGAAGGAGATTGTCAGACTACATGGTGTTCCGGCTAGCATTGTTTCAGACAGAGATCCTATATTTACTTCCGAGTTCTGGGGTAGTTTTCAGCGTGCCATGGGTACGAAACTTAACTTGAGTACTGCTTATCATCCCCAGACAGATGGACAGACAGAGCGGGTAAATCAGATTCTAGAGGATATGTTACGTGCTTGTGCATTAAGCTTTGGTGGAGAATGGGAAGAACATCTACCTTATGCAGAGTTTGCTTACAATAACAGCTTTCATGCGAGTATTGGTATGGCACCGTATGAGGCACTGTATGGTAGGCCATGTAGATCACCGGCTTGTTGGGCAGAGGTTGGTGATACTGCGATTCTTGGACCAGTGATGGTTCGCGAGACTACAGAGAAAGTAGATATCATTCGACAGAGATTGAAAATGGTTCAAAGCCGAATGAAGAGTTATGTAGATGATAGGAGGAAGCCACTTGAGTTTGTTGTAGGGGAGAAAGTGTTACTGAAGATATCCCTGATGCATGGAGTTATGAGGTTTGGTAAGAAGGGCAAGCTCAGCCCTAGGTATGTGGGACCGTATGAGATCACTGAGAGAGTTGGACCGTAAGCTTATAGGCTGGCATTGCCACCTGCCTTGGAGAAGATACATAATGTATTCCATGTCTCCATGTTGAGAAAGTGGAAAGGTGATGATAAGGATGAAGAGGATGAAGGAGTAGACTACGCCCAATTAGATATTTATGCTCCAGAGCAGTTAGAAATTAATGAAGATGTTACCTACAGAGTGAGGCCAATTACTATCACTGATAGAGATGAGAAACGACTAAGGCGAAAGACATTGAAGCTGGTAAAAGTGCAGTGGAGTGATGATCCGAGCGATGTCACATGGGAGCTAGAGGACAAGGTGCGAGCCAAGCACCCGGAATTGTTCGATTGGTCTTTCTTCCAAATCTCGAGGCCGAGATTTCTTTTGTGGTGTGTATGAATGTAAACCCCCTCTTTTATATTTCATGCAAGATTTTAATTTGATTTTATTTATAATTGGGTGCAAGTCCCTGGACCAAGGGTTTAAGCATAATTAATATAAAGTGGGAAGACTATGGTTTAATTAAACCAAACTTGCTGAAATATATCCCATGAACAGTTTTCTTCCCTTGGAGTTCGGAACACGATCAGAATTGGGACTCATTATGAACCGTAGATCATCCAACTTGATCACTATATAGATAGAGAAGTAGGAAGGGTTTTACTCGCGTATTATTTTTTTTTTTTAAAAAAAAGTGCGAGCAGTTAAAGAGTGGCGGCGATAACTCGATCGATCGATCGAGAGAGAAAGAGAGAGAGAGAGAGAGAGAGAGAGAGAGAGAGAGAGAGAGAGAGAGAGAGAGAGAGAGAGAGAGAGAGGTGCGCAACCAGTTGAGCCACCAGTTGAGAGGAGGAAGAAGAACAGTAACTGTGAGTGGGCTCCTATTTATTTTTAAAAAGTGATATATATGTTGCTTGAATTATATTGCAGAGTCATATGGTAATCTTTATGGTTAAGACTTGGATTTTCCTTCTACTGTACTCCTTACAGATTATAATTCTTATATGATATGAATAGAATAACCTATATTAAGTGATTTTGAAATCTGATTACCAGGGATTATATGTGCTAAAATTACGACATGAAACGACTTTGGTATAGTGGCTATTAAGACGTAGTTTGGATTCTAAATACTATTCCGTCCCATGCTATTATACTGGTGGATATACACCTAGCTATTACTTCTTTAAGGGTATTAAATGAAAATTTATTCTTTGTTTCATTGATATATAAATAGCAGAAAATTTTATCAGAAAAAAAAAATATATGAGTGAATTAGCAAATTTATTTTCTTATGACTGTACTGTATACATTATGTTGATTTTTGCCGACTTGTCGAGACTATTGTATTTACTGTGATACAGATAAGTAACTGGTAAATGTGACTCTAGTTGTACTAATATAAATTTTGGGGTACAATATATATATAATAGATTTTGTCACGTCACCTTCGTGTATTTTGGTTATAAATATTGTCAGACGCTAAGATTGTTTGTAGAAAAATAAATATTTTAAAGGGTATATGTCTGAAATGGAGATGGCTTGTTGAATGCCTTGGAATGGCCTTACATACCATGGACGGTATTTGATCAATTTGGATAATGGAAATAAAACACGAAAATGGATTTGGAATGTGAAGTTGATGTTTAATCTCATTGTCGAGTGTTGTTTGATTGATTGATAGTTTAGATGTCTTAGTAGTTGCCCAAGCATTAATACATTTGCTGCACCTGTGAAATTAGGATTAAAGAAATTAATTAGCACCTTAGACGGCTTAGCTTGCGGGTTGACTCTTGGAATATATTTGGGTATTTATATTGCCGAGCTAGTAGAGGCCATAAGTTAGGCATACGTCGAGGTTAGCCAAAGCTTGCAGGTGAGCACCCACTTGGGTTTTGGTTTCCGCGTAGAGGGTTTTAACCATGGTCAAGGCACACTGGTGCAGTGTGGGTATGGCAAATGTGTGGAGTGCATCCTGTGGAGGTGTACTAGTGATTGGGTATAGGTTGTGAAGTGTTGTTTGGATGCAATGATTGATTTGTAGTGATTGAGATATAGTGTTGAGACTTTGAAATGTCATGGATTATATATTATTGTACTAACACAGTTTTGCAGGAGGATAGGTCAATTAACATTTCTTGCAGGGCTCGACCTATCCTAGTACGAGGTGCAGCTCAGGTATTATAGTTTATTTACTTAGTAAACGAGATACATGTATAAAGACCGCAGAGTCTGTTATTTTATTGTTTTTGGGAATGGAGTTCCCTACCCTTGCCTATTCATACCAGCATAATTTGCTGACCCATGTTGCTTGTTTTGCACGTGGGTACGTATCCTTATGGAGCGTAGGCGGAGGAGAGCAGCAAGTTGAGTACGATCGAGAGCAACATCAGGAGGCTCGGGCTGATCCAGTTGTTCGAGAGGGAGTTTGAGATTTACAGGAGTTATCTTTTACAATAGGTTTAGTTCTTTGATTCGTTGTCAGTTGATTACTCAAGTTTATTTCATTTATTGGATTATTGTTGATTGGGGAATACCATACCTCAGTAGAAGTTTCTGAATCATATTATTTGGAGTTTTCGGATTACTTGTGGAAACTTGTTGGAGTTCAAATTTTGTATTGAAGTATTTGTCTTTAATAGTTGTGGATTTTTACCTGGTGTAAATGTTTATTTATATTACTGTCTTGATCCTTTTTCCATTTATTGGCATCTTGAGGGTAATTTTGTAAATTCTCTTTTTTTACCAATGTTTGGATATTAGGGTCGTGACAGTAGGGGATTTCGTGCACCCCTTATCATGCTCTTTATAATAATAAAAAATATTTTCTCTTATTACTGTCTTGACTTCCGGTAGATAACTCTAGTAATTTTCTTCAAACATTCTTTGCCGCGATAAATGAAGAAACAAGTTTTGGTCAACCAACCTTTGACCATGGTGACGTGGACTTGGGGTCCACATGTCGCTGATCTGGACTATGTGGGCCCATCTGTCTGTGCTGTGTGAATTTCGGCTGACTGTATAATGTGGGTCCCAGCTGACTTTATTAAATGGGCCCTACTTTGTCTTCTCTGAATTCTCCTTTGTTGGCGGGAAGATATACAACTTACAATTTCCAGTGAAAGTTTGTTACTCTTCGCTGATCGAGTCATTAACTTTGATGATTCAATGCTCTTGAATTAATAGAGAATCCATTAATAGAACTTGGAAGACCATTAGCCGGTGGACCTTAATTTCCTTATAAAAGAAAGGATTTTGAGAAAGGGTAGGATCACTCCCATTCACTCTTTCTCTCTTCTTCATTTCTTCTTTATTGTGCCGCCGGAACCCTAGGTTCTGAATCTTTTTCAAACCTGGTGAAAACTCGCTGAATCTCGTTCCGAAAATGAGAAGGAACATAATACTAAGCTCTAGTAGTGACAAGGAACCTCAGATTTCTGTTCCTCGTCCCGTCGCTGATGCAGGCGGTCCAAGTGAAATTTTGGCTTCTGATCCAAATTCGCCTGCCGATGTGGAGGAGGTGGTCCCTCTGAGTGTTGTAGACCCCTCGACGAAGAAACCCGGGAGGAGGTGGCAGACCTCCTCCAATCTTCCTCGGAACCCCGAGCTCGAGCGATTTGGAGCGGCGGAAGTTCAGGGCAGTTTCGTCGGAGGGGGGGGGGGGGGGTCAGGTTCGGCTCCCTGATAAGTATCCAAAAACGTAGTTTTTACCCCCAATTAGTATGATGTTAGAACTCACTTTTGGACTTGAATGAAAGTAATATCTATTGTTTTTGTATTTTTGTAGGAAAGAACCTAGAAAAGAATTAATCAAAGAAAAAGCCTACAAAATGATATAAAAAGAGCAAAGAGAGAAAAGTCAAGTATGAAGCCCAAAGTCATGGATCCAAATGGTCAAAGCCTTGAATGAATCTTAGTGGATTAAATCTAAATGAGCCCGTAAAATTATCTACAAAGCTTAAGTCCAAGAGAGGCCCATTAAGGAGATAAGTGGAGTGAGACTACTAAACAGAAAATGGAGCATGGAATCACTTCAAGGTTGATACTTAAGATTCTAGCATGTGTAAAATATGGAGAATATTGTGACAACTCAACCATCCAAGAAATATTGCCAGTATCTTCTAGAATACCACTATATATGGCAATTTCATACAAAGTTGGCAACAATGGTGGCAAGGATTCGATTTCCAACACATGTTTTTCATTAATATTTGACCACAATCATTCAAAGATTTTATTCTTGACATTTTCTTCCACAAATGATTTGATTAGCAATCAAATCAAATATTATGTAATATTCTGCAATTTTTCCTTTTAGGCTCCCTATGGACCTATAAATAGGGAGCTCTATTCATTGTATTGATCATCAAGAGTTGAGAGCAAAACTCATTCTAATAAAAGTTCTTTTCTTCTTCTTCTTCTTCTTCTTCTTTAATTTAGTTAGTTTTTATTTTATGTCATTTCATTTAATAGATTTTAGTTTAGTATTATGCTAGGCTAATCTCCCTTTTTCAAGGGAGAGATGAAGCCTTTTCATTCTATGTAGTAGTTAATATATGATTTATTAAACTTTAATCCATTAGAGTAATTATGGAGGTCAATGATCTGGCGTTTCGAGAGAAGATTAGAGGTAAGTAATTGCAATGATTTATTTGTGAAATGAAATATATTACGGTGTTTATTTACTTTTTTCTTAGTTCATTAAATTCTTTTAGTAGGTGGAATATACCCTTTCCTATAGCTATTTGGGGACACATTGAGTGACGGTCTGAAAGACGAACGTACTCTTTCTTGCCACCAACATAATAGTTGTACATTGTGTTGTAGTCTTTCCTCACATTTTAATGATAAGAAGTATCATTGATTCTCCAGAATTGATAGACTCTAATGTAGATAGAATAAGTGTTTAAAGTCATACCTTTCTATTATGCATTTTGAATCATGTTAGTGTGTAATGAGTATCTATCTACGGATTAATCTTGATAAATCTATATATTATTACATAATTGAATTGGTGGATTCAATCTCTTGAAATCTTCATCATATTTTTCTATAATTATTTCTTACATTATTAGTAGTTAATCACCAATACCTTGCAAAATTAATTTCCCCTTATTCTCTAGATTAGTAAAAATGAATTTCTTTTCTTCATTTAACTTGGTTCTCTCTTAGACTTGGATTCGATAACCCTTTCTTCAAGCTATACTCATTTTTAGGTAGTCAAAACAAGGTTTTAAAAAACGTGATCTAATTAACGACTATTTGGCGCTCTTTCAAATGGCGCCGTTGCCGGTCTAAGAAGAAATCGAATCAAGGAAGAAATGACATCAACATACTGATCGACGGTCTATTGGGACCCACCCAACCCTCTCACCTTCTATATTGAGTTTGCTTTCTTCTCTCTTCTTTAGTTACTTCTTTTCTATTCAATTTAATTAGCAATTAAATTATAGTAGACTGTAGTTTAAATTATTGCATTTAGTTTGTATACACTCACTCTCTGGTAGAGAAGGACAACAAATAGTCACGGACAATTGACTAGTTTGTTTCTGTACGGGTTCGTACACTAATTCATCTTTAGTGGCCCGATCCTGTAACTATACATTCTCACCGCGAAGCCCAAGTTAGCGGTTTATTTTAATTGAGTGGTGTAGTGTGCATTTAATTTAGTATTTGCATAAAACATTAGATAAGGGCAAGAACCCCAACAAGATAAAGTAGTGGATTTCATCACCGCTAATTTGCCCACCTAGGTTAAAAATCTCAACATCTTGCACAACCTAAGCCCAATTAATAATTTAAAATTTATTAGATTTTAAGCCAAGGGTTTCTATATAGCTCATAAAACCCTCTTGAATAGGATAAAATTTTAAGTAATTCTTATAATTAGTACTTCTTGTGCAATGTCTAGAAAAGTTCTGTCAAACGACGTGTAATGTCGTCTAAGGTTTAAGTGGTTAGATAATTGAGGAACGTGTTTATACACGGAAGACCCCCGACTGAATCTGGGAACTGATCTGGTTGCATTTGGACGAAAGTTATTTGAGAAACTTGAGATTTTACCTTGCCAATAGTAGGAGCTAAGTCTAGAAGTACTAAGGATTAAGTTTGCTTAAAATTCGTAACCGTACCTCAAAAATTAAATCAAGATAAAAGAAGTACTAAAATTAGGTTTGTTGAGGATGTGTGTTTCATAGAATCAATGGCAAGTGAAATGTTTAGTAAAACTTATCCCGAAGACCCTCTTTTACAATGTTTGACACATTTTGGGTCTGATTTTGATGACGAAGAATACGCGAGGCAAGTTAATGCTTTATTAGAATCAACACCTGCCATGGATATGGATGGAATAAAACCCAAGTTTGAAAAACTTGAAAATACTAGTGAGGTTGAACCAAGGGAAAAAGAACCTCGTAAGCACCTTGGTGACCATCTAAAACTAAACCAACCTCATGAGGACTTAATGACTGATGAAGAATTTTATCGCCTCTATCCGGAGGATCCAAATGATCCACCTATAAATGAGTGTATTGATTTCTTAAAGGAAAGTGATGACCCAATCTTGAGAGAGCTTGCAAATAATTATATCGACTCAAGTAACTTTTCTATTGTAAGAACTCACTCAAAGAAATCCAACATCCATACTCCAAATGTCCAACCTTTCGTCTCTTTTTGTAAAGCTCCAAACTTGGATTAGATCTTATAGTATCACCAATACTATACACGTACTTCAACCATCAAGAGATAGACTGGGGGGACACGAATCTTCATGCGTTCAATCCTTTGGCTCATAATTTACCATCCCATCTACAAGCCTATACAAGGCCATACTTCTCTCAAACATTTGTGCATCAAGTTTGTGTTGGAGGAGATTATTTTAATTATATGAACTTTTTTTCCGCGCTATCTAGTTTGTTGCTAATTTCATTGGTTCAATTTTTCTAGAAGGATCATCAATTGTTTAGGATTTTAACATTTGGCTAACACCAATGAGAATGTAAGTGCGTCTGGCTGAAGACGAAAAACTTAGCGCTACTAGGAGGCCACGTAGAAAAATGTTTATTACAAGTTAGAACGTTTAAGTCTCAGGAATTTGACTTTTCAAAAAGACCCAAACTTATGTCTGGTTGAAGACATAAAACTTAGCGCTCTTGGGAGGCAACCCAAGTTCTTGTAGTATAGTTCTGTTGGTAATAAAATTCCCTTTCAATTAAATTTTTGCTTGTATTATTAAATTCTTTTACATTGAGGACAATGCATGATTTAATTTGGGGGGAGAGGCTAAAATTTAAATCTTGAAATTTTATTACCTAATTTTCATTTTTATATTTAAATAAAAAAATAATAACAAAAAAAAAAAAATGACTAATGGTGATTTTCTATGATGAGCTATAAATTTTTAAAGTTCAAGTGTTTGACAATTGCAAACATGAAAAATCATTTCAAAAGTTATTTATGTAGTTAGACTGTGTGTTATTACTATAAAAAGATTTTATTCGTAAAAATCCTGATGAAAAATTTTATGCACAAAAGCCACAAGTGTAATTTGAATTGAAAAATAATCAACTTCCTAAGGATCTAGAGGAATGTGTGTAGAGGCCATATAACCATGTGAGACTTGAGCCATTCTTTTCTTTGGAGAGTTATATACGTCACTCCGGGTCCTACGTGGCTCAATTTTTCTTTCAGCGTTATTTGAATTCATTCTAGTCTCGTTATTTTTACTTTGATTGATCACGAGAGTGAAGTCAAGTAGGGAGATATAAACTTGGGTCTTGTAGTCTATTCGAGATGAAATTACCATACTACCCTTTTGAAGATGAAAATAAGTATCTTTTTAGTTTTAGCCAATTTAGCCTTTAGCCCACCTAAAATAATAATATCCAAGTAGGAGCCCTTCTGAGCCTTTGACTAATCCTTTTTCTAAGCCCATTATCCATACCCAATACTCCAAATTTGGAGTTTTACACCTCAACTCATATCCATTACCTATCTTTTTAGAGATGCCAAGGATGAATTATAAAAACAAACATTAGAAAAAGGAGAATGATGGTTCTAAAGATGTCTTTCTTTTTTTTAAAAAAAAAAAAAAAAAAAAAAAAAAAGAGTTGATGGAATGCAAGAAAATATCCATGTACAGTAAACTAAAAAAAAAATCAATGAAGAAATGGATATTAGTAAATTTTCAAAGACGAGAAATTGAAGATATCTCAAAGTATGAAGATTCAAATCACCTTAAATGAATCTTGAAGTAAAAAATTTGTCAAACATAAATGAAGACCCTTGGTATCTCTAGAAAACTTTCTAGAAAACTTTGATACTTCATCTTTCTTTCATAAACCCGCCCCAAGCCAAGTTACAACCTTTTTATACTTATTCGATTCAAAGGGATGAATGGTAAAAGGTGAAGAATAGGTGAGAAGACGCTAAGGTGAAATACCCGACACTCTCGCATGTGATCAATATCCATTCCATGAGACTATTCTAAAGATAAAGCGTTTCTTTTTACATATGTGGGATGTTCTGATTTTTAATTCCTTCCCTCACATATAGAGGTAAAATGATAACCAATCTCTGAGCGATTTTCTTTCTGAGTGTATTCCCGGTGAGATTTGGGTCAAAGCAAATTTTTCGAAAGAAAATTAGGAATTCCCTTGCTTGGATAAGAAAAATTACATTTTGTGGCTATTAACACACACACACACACACACTCTTTGTCAGGATTATTATCGGATAGTCTCTATTTCTAGAAATAAAGTACAATCTGTTGCATTTATGATGGATGACTTGATATAAAGTGTGAGCATGAACTTAACATTTGAAAAATATTGTTTTCTCTGAGAAATGTTGCACACCATTAGTCCTATTTTTGTTTTTCTGAATTTTGTGGGTATATTCTCTGCAAACCCTCACGAGGCTACAACTCGTCCTACTAGGGGGAACCTAGGGGTTTAAGGCCTTAGTGCATTTGGTTAATGCACTCGTCTCATACCACGTAATGGTATAACCTGTATATTATTTTTGTCTACTTATTCTATTCATTTCTCTCTTTTGCTAGAGGACTAGCAAATGCTAGTTTGGGGGTTGTGATAAGTATCCAAAAACGTATTTTTTACCCTAATTAGTATGATGTTAGAACTCATTTTTGGACTTGATTGAATGAGAGTAATATCTATTGTTTTTTGTATTTTTTTAGGAAAGAACCTAGAAAAGAATAAATCAAAGAAAAAGCCTACAAAATGATATAAAAAAAGCAAAGAGAGAAAAGTCAAGTATGAAGCCCAAAGTCATGGATCCAAATGGTCAAAGCCTTGAATGAATCTTAGTGGATTAAATCTAAATGAGCCCGTAAAATTATCTACAAAGCTTAAGTCCAAGAGAGGCCCATTAAGGAGATAAGTGGAGTGAGACTACTAAGCAGAAAATGGAGCATGGAATCACTTCAAGGTTGATACTTAAGATTCTAGCATGTGTAAAATATGGAGAATATTGTGACAACTCAACCATCCAAGAAATATTGCCAGTATATTCTAGAATACCACTATATATGGCAATTTCATACAAAGTTGGCAACAATGGTGGCAAAGATTTGATTTTCAACACATGTTTTTCATTAATATTTGACCACAATCATTCAAAGATTTTATTCTTGATATTTTCTTCCACAAATGATTTGATTAGCAATCAAATCAAATATTATATAATATTCTGTAATTTTTCCTTTTAGGCTCCCTATGGACCTATAAATAGGGAGCTCTATTCATTGTATTGATCATCAAGAGTTGAGAGCAAAACACATTCTAATAAAAGTTTTTTTCTTCTTCTTCTTTTTTAGTTTAGTTAGTTTTTATTTTATGTTATTTCATTTAATAGATTTTAGTTTAGTATTATGCTAGGCTAATCTCCCTTTTTCAAGGGAGAGATGAAGCCTTTTCATTCTATGTTGTAGTTAATATATGATTTATTAAGCTTTAATCCATTAGAGTAATTATAAAGGTCAATGATCTAGCGCTTCGAGAGAAGGTTAGAGGTAAGTAATTGCAATGATTTATTTGTGAAATGAAACATATTACGGTGTTTACTGACTTTCTTCTTAGTTCTTTAAATTCTTTTAGTAGGTGGAATATACACTTTGCTATAGCTATTTGGGGACACATTGAGTGATGGTCTGAAAGACGAACGTACTATTACATGCCACCAACATAATAGTTGTACATTGTGTTGTAGTCTTTCCTCACATTTTAATGATAAGAAATATCATTGATTCTCCAGAATTGATAGACTCTAATGTAGATAGAATAAGTGTTTAAAGTCTACCTTTCAATTATGCATTTTGAATCATCTTAGTGTGTAATGAGTATCTATCTACGGATTAATCTTGATAAATCTATATATTATTACATAATTGAATTGGTGGATTCAATCTCTTGAAATCTTCATCATATTTTTCTATAATTATTTCTTACTTTATTAGTAGTTAATCACTAATACCTTGCAAAATTAATTTCCCCTTATTCTCTAGATTAGTAAAAATGAATTTCTTTTCTTCATTTAACTTGGTTCTCTCTTAGACGTGGATTCGATAACCCTTTCTTCAAGCTATACTCATTTTTAGGTAGTCAAAACAAGGTTTTGAAAAACGTGATCTAATTAACGACTATTTCGCGCGTTTCACTCCCACCCCTCCATTTCTGATGGTTACTCTGGCAACTTAATTACGGTGAGTCTTTACCAACTCTTGTACGGTATGCAACTCCCATTGCTTCCTACTATCTTGCGTTTGCTGTCGTGGTGGGGAATCTTGCCGGGTCAGATGCACGTGTCCTTCTGGATAATCGTGCACAGGATCGGGCTGATTGCCCATTACTTTAAGGCCCCCTTTGGCCCGGTCGAGATGTTCTTGCTGATGAAGTCGGTCGCTCGAGAGGCTAAGGAACACTTCTTCTATGCCATTTCCTAGCGCACCGCCTGAAGATTGTCCGGGCTTCCCAATCACTATGGGAACTGGTTCAAATCCTGCTACTGGGTGTCAGGGTGGTCGTCCGACCGCAGCATCCAGGTACCGCGGTATTTCATAGGTAAGCACGTGTTTGATTTCACTCCTATTCATTTTGCCCTCATGCTTTGCGTGTTTGCTGAGCTCCGGCTCAAGAACAGTTTCGTGCCTTTACTTACAGGGAAACGCCAGCTCCAAGTATCACTGCAGGCGGGTGTAGACTCCTCTGCAGTCGAAGGCAACATTGAGCACTTCTTCAGCCTGCCTGCGGACTTGTGGGACTTGATGCTCCCGAACCAAATTGTGGTGCACCTCCGCTTCCAGGCTTGCGGCCTTACTGGTTCCTCCGCAAGTCGTGGAGGTTGACTCTAGCTCCGGTGAGGGTGTTGCCCCTGTGGAGAGTACGGGTCCCAGTGCCAGGGAGGAGCCTCCGATCGAGAGTGAAACTGTTGACCTTAGGGAGGAGATTGATAACAGACCTGACGAGGCTGTTCCAGTCAGGGGCAACCCTGATGAGCTTATGCCGGATGTTCCACCGGAAGTCATCCCAGCTGCCGGGGATGTTCTGGTATTTGACGCTTGCTCTGTTTGTAATTTAAACCCTCCGTTGGGTCGCCGGAGGAGGCAACATGTTTTCTATGGGTCTTCTGAATCCTCCGGTGACCCAAGCCTGATGTCGAGGGATAATGGACTTCTGCTTCCATGCTGGTCTGGTGAATCAGCCATTGAAAGGTTCTTTCCTACTCCGGTGCAGGTACATGCTGAAGTGAATAACCTAGCCCAACCGTAGATGGTGGGAGGTGTATCTGAGGAGACCGTGGTTGCCTCCGCTGTCGAGGGAGGTGAACCAACTGTAGTTATTATTGTGAAGAAATGTGGAAAAAAAACATGCATGATATCTAATCTTTTGATTAGAACTATTGTGTCACCTTGCAACTTTGCATTAGCATGAACTCAATATAGTTTTGAGTTCAAAAGTGCAGGAATGTGATCCTTGATGGTCTTCTTTGATCATGGAAGGGCATCAAATTAAAGTGCAGGAATGTAAACCACAGTACATAAACTTTTACTGAATGCCATAATAGTGTCAAGAAGGCAACACATGCTGCAGAACATTCATAATGCACAAAAGAGTATCGTTGTTGATTGCACTTGAAATAGAAATTATTTGGTGACATACCTTAAATCGATTACAGTAGTGTCGTTTATAATTGTCGATATTCCCGTTGTACCTTTGACTCTGTCATATGCCACATCACACTGAATAATAATTAGTAATCATGGAAAAGTAGTTGTATAAAGCCCTGATTCAGTTTCAGTAATTTATATAGACTAACGATGTAGGACACAAAGTAATGAAATTATATACTAAGGATGAAATGGTTTTAACATTTGCAACTTTGCGGTGGAAGCCCAACTGACTATTTTAGGTATTGTCCCTAACTGTATATACTATTGTCCCTAACAATATATAGTTTTATAATTGATGAATGTGGTTTGCACTGGTCTATTCCTCATTGGTGAGAGGCAAGCAAGTATGGCTAGTTGTTACGCTCACATATATTACCTTAATCATGCTGGTGATCTAACCCTCTGTTAAGGTCCATAGTTATGGACTTGTAGGGTAAGAACAACAGTTTGACTTGTCATCAGGAATATCAAAAGACGAAAATTGACAGGTACGTTGAGTTGTGTGTTGAGAAGGACTACGCCTATATTTAAACAATGATACACACTATGGAGAATGTTTTTGCTGAACTTGGGGATGACAACAGTGAAAAACATGCAAAAAACAGAGATAATATCTAGGCTCACACTTGATTTGGTCAAACAATCGCTAGTATTGGATATTGGACCCCATTATAAATTCTATAGGTACAATACTTAACAACTTATTACAACTAAATTCTTAAGTGAAATGGCTGGTATGACCTATCATAATTTCGGCATCAAGTGGTAGAAAGTATCTGATTATAAGCTTCAACCAATTAGACAATTGAAATATTATTTCCTTATACCTCCGTATAAATAACATATCCAATATAGCTAATCAATCTGTAGTCACAAATAAAAATTAGGGTTATTTTGTATTTTGTCCCTCTAGAAGATGGGTAATTAGTATTTGGTCCAATATTTATCGTTTATTAGTAAATGGTCCATTTTCCGTGACTTGACTGTCAGTCAACCCAGTTGACCAAAGTTAAGGCATCCATATTTTTTGAATGACCAAACTACCCTTTCACGTGACTAGTACATGACAAAACTTAAAATTCAAAAAACACCATTTAGTTGTTTGTAAACATGCAAAATTAGTTTATAATCCTCATTTTTCATATTTCGTTTTAAATATAGTCCTTGTAAACAGTAATGGAAATAACCATGGAAGTTATCTTACAAAATTGAATTTGAACATGTAACCACCACCCATGGAATGTCTAGAATTTTCTTCACTTGATTGTCATCTTCACTTGCGAACACAAGAGAATAAACTTCTAGAGGTTCCATAGGTGGTGGTTACATGTTGTACTTCACTCCAAGTAAGGTAAGATAACTTCCATGGTTATTTCCATTACTATTTACAGGAACTATATTTAAAACGAAATATGAAAAAGAAGGACTATAAACTAATTTTGCATGTTTACAATCAACTAAATGGTGTTTTTTGAGTTTTAATTTTGTCACATGCTATTCACGTGAAGTAGGGGTGCTCAACTTGCCCCGTGACCCGGACCCGCCCCGTTCCCCGCCCCGCCCCGCCCCAATATTTGCCCCGCCCCGTATCCGCCCCAATGGGTAGCAGGGCAGGGATGGGTTTCATTGTATAGATTGAAACCCCGCCCCGTGCCCCGCCCCGTTCCCCACCCCATATCCCCGCCTCGTCCCCGCCCCATATCCCTATCTTCTCTATATATCAGTATATCACTCTCTCTCTCTCTCTCTCACAACCTCTCTCCTATCTTCTCTATATATCAGTATATCAGTATATCACTCTCTCTCTCTCTCTCACAACCTCTCTCAAGTCTCAACGACTCTCTACTACCTCAATTGCTCAACCTATAAATTTCATCATCTTCCCTAATCTTCTAATTACCCATCTTTCTATTTTCAATTACTCCATTATTATTATTCCTTGGAAGCATTTTTTCTGAGAGGTTTGTTTCAACTTTCAAAAGTGTTTTATTTTTAGAAAAAAAAAAGGGGAAACAAAGCAAACCAGATTGAGAGTAATGAAAAGAAGAAAGAACAAAGAGAGGTTACAGAGAGAGAAGGAAAAGCTGTTCAACTTTTCAGATAAAGAGAGAGAGAGAAAGAGATAACTTTGATGGTGTCACATTCCCCGTCCCCGCCCCGCCCCGTTCCCCGTCCCCCGACCTGTACAGGGCAGGGATGGGGGTGAACTTTCTTAAGCCCCCGTTCCCCGCCCCGCCCCGCCTAAGAGCGGGGATTATTTGGCCCCGCCCCTCCCCGCCCCAACCCCGCACACTATTCCCCCGCCCCGTCCTGCCCCGCCCCAATCAGCACCCCTAACGTGAAGGGTAGTTTGGTCATTAAGAAAATATAGATACCTTGACTCTGGTCAACTGGGTTGACTGATAGTCAAGTGACGAAAAAGGACCATTTACTAATAAACGATAAAGATTGGACCAAATACTAATTACCCATCTTCTAGAGGGACCAAATACAAAATACCCCTAAAAATTATGAGCATGGAATATTTTTGTCCAAATAATGATGAAGTGTGTGAAAATGGCAATCAAATGTATAGATCCAAGGTTTAATCTTGCCAAATGGTATATATATATTATACTATGAGGATGGGACAAACACAGTTTGTCTAGATAAAACAAAGGAGGGTCTGGATCGTCTAGATATCTGTGCATGAGAGTTGATCTATGGGTGAGATTAAATCAATGGTTGGGTCCAAACTTAAGTTGTGTTCAATGGGTAGGATTGTCTTGAGATGTGTTGATAAGGATAGATCTGTGGGTGAGATCAAATCCACGGTTGGGTCCAACCTTAAGTTGTGTTCAAGGGTTAGGATCGTCTAGAGATCTGTGTGAAGGTAGATCTGTGGGTGAGATTAAATGGATGGTTGGGTCTAAACTTAAGTTGTGTTTAATGGTTAGGATCGTTGTATTGACCATATTTGTGAGGTTGGTCAATACATTAATGAAAGATGATGATGTGTATGATATGAACAATAATAATAAAGTAGAGACATGAACACCATTGTATACGTGGTTCAGCAATTGTGCCTACATCCACGGAGAGAGAGAATGATCTTTATTATAGTAGTGGTGGTGATACAAAATGGGAGCTCGATTAGGAGGAGAGCTCGAGAGAGATGAGACCTGAGAGGTGAGGTCTCATCATGAGAGATTGGGGAGGTCGTTGATATTGAGACCTCACCATGAGATAGTGGTGAGAGCATTAGACTATCAGACCCTGTCTGGAATGAGTGATTTGCCTTCATATTTATAGGCTTACAATGTAACTCCATTCCTAGCATTCAATGAGGTAATGATGAGAGAATATCTTTGTAGTAATTGGCTTTAACTTTGTAACTTGTGCCATCAAGAGAGAGCCCGTTAGATGTTGACATGTGGCACCATGATGGACGGTAGAGATGGTGCCACATGTATGTTGTATATAGTACCCCTACATAAGCCCCCTCTTTTTAGGTTGAACGGAGTTCGGGCTGAAAAGAAGTAATCGAACCGATCTAGCCCCCAAGATGAATGAAATATGGGGTTCCTTTAACGAAGTCGATCCGCCCCAAATTTTGATGAGCTTGAACATTGAGATTTGCGGGACGCGATGAAGGTCCCTTGTGGTAATGGCAACTCGATCATGAATTTGTGTATAGCGAGCTAGTTAGTTCCAGGGAGACCTGGTAGCTCGTTCAGAAGGCATGTAGACGAGATGGACAGCTGCAAGCAGGTCGTACTGAAGTGGGTCTTCTTGCATACATGGGTGGTTGTCTTTTTGTGGTCGAGTTGCATAGACCTGATACTTGTTGATAATGTTAGCATGTGAAATATTATAAAATTTAGTAAGAGACTTACACTGAACTGTATGTCTTCCTTATGAGTTTTGTATGTACTATCTTTGTCGCCTTGTGATTGGACATTCCGATAGATATGGCACTTTGGAGTGCACATGTAGCTCGTTTGAGAAAGAGCATTGGTTGACCAAGTGTTTTGAGAGTTACTTGGAACCTTTTGGTGCCCGATCTAGTGAATGGTCGCAGCGTGGAGACCTGTTTGACAATTCTCGGGCATGTGGCCTTTGTGGGTCTGCATTGCGTTGAGAGTGAATGCGTTCGACCAGGCGTGTGGCTAGAGAATTGTGTTTGAGGTCGTCCCGCATACGAGTGACTCACTAGTCAATGAGGGTGGCCGTATTGTATATCAAGCATTTCACTTGTAAAGAGTTCAGTGAAAGCAATGTGGCACATTTGTGCAAAAATAGCTCATGGGGAGTGAGGTCGTGTTCATGTGACCTGCACATAGAGAGAGCTACAAAAAATATCATTAAAAGCTAATTGTGCTAATAAGTTAATTTGTTTAGATAAAGTGAGAATAGCCCCCTGTATTGCATAAATATTGTTGGGGTCGTTGAAAGACCTGTAATTTGAAGATGTCGTGATTAAGGACCTGGGGAGGTCGCGATGAGACCTGATAGGTCGTTGGCTTAGAGACCTGAATGAAGTGAGGTCGCGTCGAGACCTGATAGGTCGTTGGCTTAGAGACCTGAATGAAGTGAGGTCGCGTCGAGACCTGAGAGGTCGTTGGCTTAGGGACCTGAATGAAGTGAGGTCGCGTCGAGACCTGAGAGGTCGTTGGCTTAGGGACCTGAATGAAGTGAGGTCGCGTTGAGACCTGAATATGTGAGGAGGTCTCTGCAAGACCTGAACATGTGGCCATTAAGAATGTAACTGATATATATAATCATGATCGAGTTATGAGAATATATGCTACATAGATGCATATAATAATCAATTTGTGTGAGACAAAATAAAATGAACAGTAAGATCGTAGTGAATTGATACTTATCTTGCTTTCGTCGAGTTTTACATACAGTAATGGTAACCGAAATTAAACCCCCAATTTGGAAATTGTGATTGCAATTTTGCCAAATAGAATTTCTTGAACTTGAAATCACCACTTTGAGAGCCTTACAACAATGGTGTAATGGTGGGGTTGGTGGGTGGAATTCGCTTGAGAAAATCCCAAGTCCCCACAGTCGGCGCTAAATGTATTGACCATATTTGTGAGGTTGGTCAATACATTAATGAAAGATGATGATGTGTATGATATGAACAATAATAATAAAGTAGAGACATGAACACCATTGTATACGTGGTTCGGCAATTGTGCCTACATCCACGGAGAGAGAGAATGATCTTTATTATAGTAGTGGTGGTGATACAAAATGGGAGCTCGATTAGGAGGAGAGCTCGAGAGAGATGAGACCTGAGAGGTGAGGTCTCATCATGAGAGATTGGGGAGGTCGTTGATATTGAGACCTCACCATGAGATAGTGGTGAGAGCATTAGACTATCAGACCCTGTCTGGAATGAGTGATTTGCCTTCATATTTATAGGCTTACAATGTAACTCCATTCCTAGCATTCAATGAGGTAATGATGAGAGAATATCTTTGTAGTAATTGGCTTTAACTTTGTAACTTGTGCCATCAAGAGAGAGCCCGTTAGATGTTGACATGTGGCACCATGATGGACGGTAGAGATGGTGCCACATGTATGTTGTATATAGTACCCCTACAATCGTCTTGAGATCCGTATGTGAAACTTTGATATGAGGCTCAAATTAAAACTATATTGGGCTGAAAGCTTGGGTTTGATATTGGGCCACATAAATGGGTTTGATAATGGGCATTCCAAACAAATCATAAATATTAATAAAAAGGTCAACATAGATGGGTTTGATATTGTGCCTTGCCTACCCTCAGTTTTATAATTTAGTATCAATCTCACATTCTCACCTACCCCTAATTCTAAATTTTCTTATTAATTTTCTCTGATACAAGCAACTGAACTTTATTTACTAAGATAATCTACATTCTGCCATGTTTTTGTCCTCTTCAGTATTCAGTAACATAAACACGAAAAATTAAGCAGGATTGAATGGTATTGTGCCTTGCCTACCCTTAGTCACACCACACAAATCTCTCATGCACCACATTTTCGGATAAATTTTAAATAATTATGTTTTTACAAATTTATCCCTATTATTCTATTTGGCACACCACACATTACATTTTTTTTTCTTTGAAAAATTTTACTTGTCAAATAAAATCTAGCAAATAAGGAAACATTGTTAATTTAGCAAATAAGGATATCTTTATTTTTTGCTAAAAATATTTACTAAAATAAAAAAATCAACTAATCTCTTCTTCTTTTTTCTTCTTCTAAAACTTCATTATAAAGTTTCTACGAAAAGGAAATATACAACGTCATGATCTTAATGAAGAGAATAATAATCAAAATCCAATTGATTTGAATGTTTTTTTATGATTCCAATTGTAGATGACTTCTTATCTAGAAATATTGTTGTTATTTAGATTTATTTTCATCTTCTACATTCTTTAGATTTAATTATATATATATTTTACTACTAAAAAAATAAATTAAAATGTGGTGTACTGAGAGGTTTTTTTTTAATTTATTTGTGGTGTGTCGAAAGAATCTTAAAAATATTTGTGGTAAGCTAAACAAATGTGGTGTATGAGAGATTTGTGTGGTGTGACTAAGATCTCCCATGATATATTGTATACCAAATTATTACCAATTAATAGTCCAGCTACAGTATTTTTCCAGGAAGAATCTGTTTAATCAGAAAAACAGTCTTCACAATCAAACTGAAACCTCAACCCAATAACCCATCTACTCCATATGTTTGTTATTCTTCCTTTGTTTGCTAACAACTATGATTTACTACTGTATATCCAAAAAAAAAGCTATTGCTTGCCCAAAGCAAGATACAAGTATAGAGCACAAGATGTTTGTAAGTTTGTTCATGAATCATGATTATGGGGAAAATTACATCTAAAAAGGGCCTTAATTGCCAGTATGTATGTCATAATAAAATTGATAATTTGGGTCTGGACCGAAATATAATCCAACCTAAGTATCCAAAGCCTTTAAGAAACAAGTGGGTTAGAGTGTTGGGGCTTATGACGAGGGCACTAGAAGTAAGGTTGATTCTTGGTGACTGATGCAAAGTGTTAAGTTCAAAGTTCAAACTCACACATACACCAATTCACCAAAAGCTAGGGTTTGTCAAAACAAAGAAGTAAAGATGCAGCTCACTCTTGAATTTACATAGCTAGATTAAAACCGTAACTTACTTCTTCACAAAAATTAACGAATACATAGCTAGATTCTATATCATGTTGATGCTTAGGTGGACATGCCCCTACTACTGGTTGTGGGTAATGAGAGTAATATACTGGATTAGTTGATAATTGACCTCCACTAATTGTATTGGATCCTTAATATTATAGACGTTGTTAGTATGCTCTGTCTGACTTAATAACTTTTAAACACTTCCATAATTTGGTTATCTGTAAGAGTCAAGAAATCAACATTGTTGGAGTCTCATTGTGCACCGAACATAGTATGAAGATACAAATCAAAACCATTAGCTAGATAGTTTGTCAGGTGAAACATTAGATAGATCAAAACCACTAGCTAAATAGTTTGTCAAGTGTATTCAAATTATAAAAAAAATTACATATTCTTAGGAATTTTAACTTAAAATTAACTTAAGTGAGAGAGAAAGAAAATTAATTAATTTGAGTGTAGTGACTTTTAGTGTGTGAGATAGTTGAGAGCATTAAATTTTAAGGTTCCATTGTTATAGATGCCAACCCTCTGTTTACTTGATCCGATTTTTTTTTTAAAATAAAAAATAAAATGTTGGTTATTGTATGTGCACTCTAATATTCCTTAAATTTTGTTTATCTTTACAGACATTACAGACAATGCAATATACAACAAACTCTGAAGAACATGGTAGGAGGCAAAGAGAACCAAAGAAACAAAAAAATCTCACTATTTATGAAGCATTGACTCCAATTAAACATCAACAAGCCCAACGTAAAAAGAGACTAATAGAATCAATGAGCCAAACAAATAATACAACATCAAAGAGACCCAAAAATAATGAAAATTCTGAAGAGTTAGCTCCAAATAAACGCAAAATAGCGCAACGTGGAAGGAGGATAAGAGAATGAGAACAAATTGAAAAATAAAGTAACGAAGGATTAAGATTTGTTTTTCTAAATTATTATTTTTAATTTCTTATATTCAGATATTGGCAGTACACATTTTGTTTACATTAACACTATGTCCAGTTCTTTTTTAATTTTGCTAAAATATGTACAGTTCTTAAATGATTATAATATACTTTCAGAATAGATTACACTATTCCCTAACACCTACCTGCTCTTAAAATGAGGTTACTCTCCTTTAATAGAGTGTTACAAATTCAATAGTAGTTCTCTAACTCTACTGCTCTTCCTCAAAATTATCCCCTTTGAAGATATGACCATTCTCAGTCAGTCCTAGGGATTTCTTCACCGCTAATTTGCCCACCTAGGTTAAAAATCTCAACATCTTGCACAACCTAAGCCCAATTAATAATTTAAAATTTATTAGATTTTAAGCCAAGGGTTTCTATATAGCTCATAAAACCCTCTTGAATAGGATAAAATTTTAAGTAATTCTTATAATTAGTACTTCTTGTGCAATGTCTAGAAAAGTTCTGTCAAACGACGTGTAATGTCGTCTAAGGTTTAAGTGGTTAGATAATTGAGGAACGTGTTTATACACGGAAGACCCCCGACTGAATCTGGGAACTGATCTGGTTGCATTTGGACGAAAGTTATTTGAGAAACTTGAGATTTTACCTTGCCAATAGTAGGAGCTAAGTCTAGAAGTACTAAGGATTAAGTTTGCTTAAAATTCGTAACCGTACCTCAAAAATTAAATCAAGATAAAAGAAGTACTAAAATTAGGTTTGTTGAGGATGTGTGTTTCATAGAATCAATGGCAAGTGAAATGTTTAGTAAAACTTATCCCGAAGACCCTCTTTTACAATGTTTGACACATTTTGGGTCTGATTTTGATGACGAAGAATACGCGAGGCAAGTTAATGCTTTATTAGAATCAACACCTGCCATGGATATGGATGGAATAAAACCCAAGTTTGAAAAACTTGAAAATACTAGTGAGGTTGAACCAAGGGAAAAAGAACCTCGTAAGCACCTTGGTGACCATCTAAAACTAAACCAACCTCATGAGGACTTAATGACTGATGAAGAATTTTATCGCCTCTATCCGGAGGATCCAAATGATCCACCTATAAATGAGTGTATTGATTTCTTAAAGGAAAGTGATGACCCAATCTTGAGAGAGCTTGCAAATAATTATATCGACTCAAGTAACTTTTCTATTGTAAGAACTCACTCAAAGAAATCCAACATCCATACTCCAAATGTCCAACCTTTCGTCTCTTTTTGTAAAGCTCCAAACTTGGATTAGATCTTATAGTATCACCAATACTATACACGTACTTCAACCATCAAGAGATAGACTGGGGGGACACGAATCTTCATGCGTTCAATCCTTTGGCTCATAATTTACCATCCCATCTACAAGCCTATACAAGGCCATACTTCTCTCAAACATTTGTGCATCAAGTTTGTGTTGGAGGAGATTATTTTAATTATATGAACTTTTTTTCCGCGCTATCTAGTTTGTTGCTAATTTCATTGGTTCAATTTTTCTAGAAGGATCATCAATTGTTTAGGATTTTAACATTTGGCTAACACCAATGAGAATGTAAGTGCGTCTGGCTGAAGACGAAAAACTTAGCGCTACTAGGAGGCCACGTAGAAAAATGTTTATTACAAGTTAGAACGTTTAAGTCTCAGGAATTTGACTTTTCAAAAAGACCCAAACTTATGTCTGGTTGAAGACATAAAACTTAGCGCTCTTGGGAGGCAACCCAAGTTCTTGTAGTATAGTTCTGTTGGTAATAAAATTCCCTTTCAATTAAATTTTTGCTTGTATTATTAAATTCTTTTACATTGAGGACAATGCATGATTTAATTTGGGGGGAGAGGCTAAAATTTAAATCTTGAAATTTTATTACCTAATTTTCATTTTTATATTTAAATAAAAAAATAATAACAAAAAAAAAAAATGACTAATGGTGATTTTCTATGATGAGCTATAAATTTTTAAAGTTCAAGTGTTTGACAATTGCAAACATGAAAAATCATTTCAAAAGTTATTTATGTAGTTAGACTGTGTGTTATTACTATAAAAAGATTTTATTCGTAAAAATCCTGATGAAAAATTTTATGCACAAAAGCCACAAGTGTAATTTGAATTGAAAAATAATCAACTTCCTAAGGATCTAGAGGAATGTGTGTAGAGGCCATATAACCATGTGAGACTTGAGCCATTCTTTTCTTTGGAGAGTTATATACGTCACTCCGGGTCCTACGTGGCTCAATTTTTCTTTCAGCGTTATTTGAATTCATTCTAGTCTCGTTATTTTTACTTTGATTGATCACGAGAGTGAAGTCAAGTAGGGAGATATAAACTTGGGTCTTGTAGTCTATTCGAGATGAAATTACCATACTACCCTTTTGAAGATGAAAATAAGTATCTTTTTAGTTTTAGCCAATTTAGCCTTTAGCCCACCTAAAATAATAATATCCAAGTAGGAGCCCTTCTGAGCCTTTGACTAATCCTTTTTCTAAGCCCATTATCCATACCCAATACTCCAAATTTGGAGTTTTACACCTCAACTCATATCCATTACCTATCTTTTTAGAGATGCCAAGGATGAATTATAAAAACAAACATTAGAAAAAGGAGAATGATGGTTCTAAAGATGTCTTTCTTTTTTTTTAAAAAAAAAAAAAAAAAAAAAAAAAAAAGAGTTGATGGAATGCAAGAAAATATCCATGTACAGTAAACTAAAAAAAAAATCAATGAAGAAATGGATATTAGTAAATTTTCAAAGACGAGAAATTGAAGATATCTCAAATTATGAAGATTCAAATCACCTTAAATGAATCTTGAAGTAAAAAATTTGTCAAACATAAATGAAGACCCTTGGTATCTCTAGAAAACTTTCTAGAAAACTTTGATACTTCATCTTTCTTTCATAAACCCGCCCCAAGCCAAGTTACAACTTTTTTATACTTATTCGATTCAAAGGGATGAATGGTAAAAGGTGAAGAATAGGTGAGAAGACGCTAAGGTGAAATACCCGACACTCTCGCATGTGATCAATATCCATTCCATGAGACTATTCTAAAGATAAAGCGTTTCTTTTTACATATGTGGGATGTTCTGATTTTTAATTCCTTCCCTCACATATAGAGGTAAAATGATAACCAATCTCTGAGCGATTTTCTTTCTGAGTGTATTCCCGGTGAGATTTGGGTCAAAGCAAATTTTTCGAAAGAAAATTAGGAATTCCCTTGCTTGGATAAGAAAAATTACATTTTGTGGCTATTAACACACACACACACACACACTCTTTGTCAGGATTATTATCGGATAGTCTCTATTTCTAGAAATAAAGTACAATCTGTTGCATTTATGATGGATGACTTGATATAAAGTGTGAGCATGAACTTAACATTTGAAAAATATTGTTTTCTCTGAGAAATGTTGCACACCATTAGTCCTATTTTTGTTTTTCTGAATTTTGTGGGTATATTCTCTGCAAACCCTCACGAGGCTACAACTCGTCCTACTAGGGGGAACCTAGGGGTTTAAGGCCTTAGTGCATTTGGTTAATGCACTCGTCTCATACCACGTAATGGTATAACCTGTATATTATTTTTGTCTACTTATTCTATTCATTTCTCTCTTTTGCTAGAGGACTAGCAAATGCTAGTTTGGGGGTTGTGATAAGTATCCAAAAACGTATTTTTTACCCTAATTAGTATGATGTTAGAACTCATTTTTGGACTTGATTGAATGAGAGTAATATCTATTGTTTTTTGTATTTTTTTAGGAAAGAACCTAGAAAAGAATAAATCAAAGAAAAAGCCTACAAAATGATATAAAAAAAGCAAAGAGAGAAAAGTCAAGTATGAAGCCCAAAGTCATGGATCCAAATGGTCAAAGCCTTGAATGAATCTTAGTGGATTAAATCTAAATGAGCCCGTAAAATTATCTACAAAGCTTAAGTCCAAGAGAGGCCCATTAAGGAGATAAGTGGAGTGAGACTACTAAGCAGAAAATGGAGCATGGAATCACTTCAAGGTTGATACTTAAGATTCTAGCATGTGTAAAATATGGAGAATATTGTGACAACTCAACCATCCAAGAAATATTGCCAGTATATTCTAGAATACCACTATATATGGCAATTTCATACAAAGTTGGCAACAATGGTGGCAAAGATTTGATTTTCAACACATGTTTTTCATTAATATTTGACCACAATCATTCAAAGATTTTATTCTTGATATTTTCTTCCACAAATGATTTGATTAGCAATCAAATCAAATATTATATAATATTCTGTAATTTTTCCTTTTAGGCTCCCTATGGACCTATAAATAGGGAGCTCTATTCATTGTATTGATCATCAAGAGTTGAGAGCAAAACACATTCTAATAAAAGTTTTTTTCTTCTTCTTCTTTTTTAGTTTAGTTAGTTTTTATTTTATGTTATTTCATTTAATAGATTTTAGTTTAGTATTATGCTAGGCTAATCTCCCTTTTTCAAGGGAGAGATGAAGCCTTTTCATTCTATGTTGTAGTTAATATATGATTTATTAAGCTTTAATCCATTAGAGTAATTATAAAGGTCAATGATCTAGCGCTTCGAGAGAAGGTTAGAGGTAAGTAATTGCAATGATTTATTTGTGAAATGAAACATATTACGGTGTTTACTGACTTTCTTCTTAGTTCTTTAAATTCTTTTAGTAGGTGGAATATACACTTTGCTATAGCTATTTGGGGACACATTGAGTGATGGTCTGAAAGACGAACGTACTATTACATGCCACCAACATAATAGTTGTACATTGTGTTGTAGTCTTTCCTCACATTTTAATGATAAGAAATATCATTGATTCTCCAGAATTGATAGACTCTAATGTAGATAGAATAAGTGTTTAAAGTCTACCTTTCAATTATGCATTTTGAATCATCTTAGTGTGTAATGAGTATCTATCTACGGATTAATCTTGATAAATCTATATATTATTACATAATTGAATTGGTGGATTCAATCTCTTGAAATCTTCATCATATTTTTCTATAATTATTTCTTACTTTATTAGTAGTTAATCACTAATACCTTGCAAAATTAATTTCCCCTTATTCTCTAGATTAGTAAAAATGAATTTCTTTTCTTCATTTAACTTGGTTCTCTCTTAGACGTGGATTCGATAACCCTTTCTTCAAGCTATACTCATTTTTAGGTAGTCAAAACAAGGTTTTGAAAAACGTGATCTAATTAACGACTATTTCGCGCGTTTCACTCCCACCCCTCCATTTCTGATGGTTACTCTGGCAACTTAATTACGGTGAGTCTTTACCAACTCTTGTACGGTATGCAACTCCCATTGCTTCCTAATATCTTGCGTTTGCTGTCGTGGTGGGGAATCTTGCCGGGTCAGATGCACGTGTCCTTCTGGATAATCGTGCACAGGATCGGGCTGATTGCCCATTACTTTAAGGCCCCCTTTGGCCCGGTCGAGATGTTCTTGCTGATGAAGTCGGTCGCTCGAGAGGCTAAGGAACACTTCTTCTATGCCATTTCCTAGCGCACCGCCTGAAGATTGTCCGGGCTTCCCAATCACTATGGGAACTGGTTCAAATCCTGCTACTGGGTGTCAGGGTGGTCGTCCGACCGCAGCATCCAGGTACCGCGGTATTTCATAGGTAAGCACGTGTTTGATTTCACTCCTATTCATTTTGCCCTCATGCTTTGCGTGTTTGCTGAGCTCCGGCTCAAGAACAGTTTCGTGCCTTTACTTACAGGGAAACGCCAGCTCCAAGTATCACTGCAGGCGGGTGTAGACTCCTCTGCAGTCGAAGGCAACATTGAGCACTTCTTCAGCCTGCCTGCGGACTTGTGGGACTTGATGCTCCCGAACCAAATTGTGGTGCACCTCCGCTTCCAGGCTTGCGGCCTTACTGGTTCCTCCGCAAGTCGTGGAGGTTGACTCTAGCTCCGGTGAGGGTGTTGCCCCTGTGGAGAGTACGGGTCCCAGTGCCAGGGAGGAGCCTCCGATCGAGAGTGAAACTGTTGACCTTAGGGAGGAGATTGATAACAGACCTGACGAGGCTGTTCCAGTCAGGGGCAACCCTGATGAGCTTATGCCGGATGTTCCACCGGAAGTCATCCCAGCTGCCGGGGATGTTCTGGTATTTGACGCTTGCTCTGTTTGTAATTTAAACCCTCCGTTGGGTCGCCGGAGGAGGCAACATGTTTTCTATGGGTCTTCTGAATCCTCCGGTGACCCAAGCCTGATGTCGAGGGATAATGGACTTCTGCTTCCATGCTGGTCTGGTGAATCAGCCATTGAAAGGTTCTTTCCTACTCCGGTGCAGGTACATGCTGAAGTGAATAACCTAGCCCAACCGTAGATGGTGGGAGGTGTATCTGAGGAGACCGTGGTTGCCTCCGCTGTCGAGGGAGGTGAACCAACTGTAGTTATTATTGTGAAGAAATGTGGAAAAAAAACATGCATGATATCTAATCTTTTGATTAGAACTATTGTGTCACCTTGCAACTTTGCATTAGCATGAACTCAATATAGTTTTGAGTTCAAAAGTGCAGGAATGTGATCCTTGATGGTCTTCTTTGATCATGGAAGGGCATCAAATTAAAGTGCAGGAATGTAAACCACAGTACATAAACTTTTACTGAATGCCATAATAGTGTCAAGAAGGCAACACATGCTGCAGAACATTCATAATGCACAAAAGAGTATCGTTGTTGATTGCACTTGAAATAGAAATTATTTGGTGACATACCTTAAATCGATTACAGTAGTGTCGTTTATAATTGTCGATATTCCCGTTGTACCTTTGACTCTGTCATATGCCACATCACACTGAATAATAATTAGTAATCATGGAAAAGTAGTTGTATAAAGCCCTGATTCAGTTTCAGTAATTTATATAGACTAACGATGTAGGACACAAAGTAATGAAATTATATACTAAGGATGAAATGGTTTTAACATTTGCAACTTTGCGGTGGAAGCCCAACTGACTATTTTAGGTATTGTCCCTAACTGTATATACTATTGTCCCTAACAATATATAGTTTTATAATTGATGAATGTGGTTTGCACTGGTCTATTCCTCATTGGTGAGAGGCAAGCAAGTATGGCTAGTTGTTACGCTCACATATATTACCTTAATCATGCTGGTGATCTAACCCTCTGTTAAGGTCCATAGTTATGGACTTGTAGGGTAAGAACAACAGTTTGACTTGTCATCAGGAATATCAAAAGACGAAAATTGACAGGTACGTTGAGTTGTGTGTTGAGAAGGACTACGCCTATATTTAAACAATGATACACACTATGGAGAATGTTTTTGCTGAACTTGGGGATGACAACAGTGAAAAACATGCAAAAAACAGAGATAATATCTAGGCTCACACTTGATTTGGTCAAACAATCGCTAGTATTGGATATTGGACCCCATTATAAATTCTATAGGTACAATACTTAACAACTTATTACAACTAAATTCTTAAGTGAAATGGCTGGTATGACCTATCATAATTTCGGCATCAAGTGGTAGAAAGTATCTGATTATAAGCTTCAACCAATTAGACAATTGAAATATTATTTCCTTATACCTCCGTATAAATAACATATCCAATATAGCTAATCAATCTGTAGTCACAAATAAAAATTAGGGTTATTTTGTATTTTGTCCCTCTAGAAGATGGGTAATTAGTATTTGGTCCAATATTTATCGTTTATTAGTAAATGGTCCATTTTCCGTGACTTGACTGTCAGTCAACCCAGTTGACCAAAGTTAAGGCATCCATATTTTTTGAATGACCAAACTACCCTTTCACGTGACTAGTACATGACAAAACTTAAAATTCAAAAAACACCATTTAGTTGTTTGTAAACATGCAAAATTAGTTTATAATCCTCATTTTTCATATTTCGTTTTAAATATAGTCCTTGTAAACAGTAATGGAAATAACCATGGAAGTTATCTTACAAAATTGAATTTGAACATGTAACCACCACCCATGGAATGTCTAGAATTTTCTTCACTTGATTGTCATCTTCACTTGCGAACACAAGAGAATAAACTTCTAGAGGTTCCATAGGTGGTGGTTACATGTTGTACTTCACTCCAAGTAAGGTAAGATAACTTCCATGGTTATTTCCATTACTATTTACAGGAACTATATTTAAAACGAAATATGAAAAAGAAGGACTATAAACTAATTTTGCATGTTTACAATCAACTAAATGGTGTTTTTTGAGTTTTAATTTTGTCACATGCTATTCACGTGAAGTAGGGGTGCTCAACTTGCCCCGTGACCCGGACCCGCCCCGCCCCGCCCCAATATTTGCCCCGCCCCGTATCCGCCCCAATGGGTAGCAGGGCAGGGATGGGTTTCATTGTATAGATTGAAACCCCGCCCCGTGCCCCGCCCCGTTCCCCACCCCATATCCCCGCCTCGTCCCCGCCCCATATCCCTATCTTCTCTATATATCAGTATATCACTCTCTCTCTCTCTCTCTCTCACAACCTCTCTCCTATCTTCTCTATATATCAGTATATCAGTATATCACTCTCTCTCTCTCTCTCACAACCTCTCTCAAGTCTCAACGACTCTCTACTACCTCAATTGCTCAACCTATAAATTTCATCATCTTCCCTAATCTTCTAATTACCCATCTTTCTATTTTCAATTACTCCATTATTATTATTCCTTGGAAGCATTTTTTCTGAGAGGTTTGTTTCAACTTTCAAAAGTGTTTTATTTTTAGAAAAAAAAAAAGGGGAAACAAAGCAAACCAGATTGAGAGTAATGAAAAGAAGAAAGAACAAAGAGAGGTTACAGAGAGAGAAGGAAAAGCTGTTCAACTTTTCAGATAAAGAGAGAGAGAGAAAGAGATAACTTTGATGGTGTCACATTCCCCGTCCCCGCCCCGCCCCGTTCCCCGTCCCCCGACCTGTACAGGGCAGGGATGGGGGTGAACTTTCTTAAGCCCCCGTTCCCCGCCCCGCCCCGCCTAAGAGCGGGGATTATTTGGCCCCGCCCCTCCCCGCCCCAACCCCGCACACTATTCCCCCGCCCCGTCCTGCCCCGCCCCAATCAACACCCCTAACGTGAAGGGTAGTTTGGTCATTAAGAAAATATAGATACCTTGACTCTGGTCAACTGGGTTGACTGATAGTCAAGTGACGAAAAAGGACCATTTACTAATAAACGATAAAGATTGGACCAAATACTAATTACCCATCTTCTAGAGGGACCAAATACAAAATACCCCTAAAAATTATGAGCATGGAATATTTTTGTCCAAATAATGATGAAGTGTGTGAAAATGGCAATCAAATGTATAGATCCAAGGTTTAATCTTGCCAAATGGTATATATATATTATACTATGAGGATGGGACAAACACAGTTTGTCTAGATAAAACAAAGGAGGGTCTGGATCGTCTAGATATCTGTGCATGAGAGTTGATCTATGGGTGAGATTAAATCAATGGTTGGGTCCAAACTTAAGTTGTGTTCAATGGGTAGGATTGTCTTGAGATGTGTTGATAAGGATAGATCTGTGGGTGAGATCAAATCCACGGTTGGGTCCAACCTTAAGTTGTGTTCAAGGGTTAGGATCGTCTAGAGATCTGTGTGAAGGTAGATCTGTGGGTGAGATTAAATGGATGGTTGGGTCTAAACTTAAGTTGTGTTTAATGGTTAGGATCGTTGTATTGACCATATTTGTGAGGTTGGTCAATACATTAATGAAAGATGATGATGTGTATGATATGAACAATAATAATAAAGTAGAGACATGAACACCATTGTATACGTGGTTCGGCAATTGTGCCTACATCCACGGAGAGAGAGAATGATCTTTATTATAGTAGTGGTGGTGATACAAAATGGGAGCTCGATTAGGAGGAGAGCTCGAGAGAGATGAGACCTGAGAGGTGAGGTCTCATCATGAGAGATTGGGGAGGTCGTTGATATTGAGACCTCACCATGAGATAGTGGTGAGAGCATTAGACTATCAGACCCTGTCTGGAATGAGTGATTTGCCTTCATATTTATAGGCTTACAATGTAACTCCATTCCTAGCATTCAATGAGGTAATGATGAGAGAATATCTTTGTAGTAATTGGCTTTAACTTTGTAACTTGTGCCATCAAGAGAGAGCCCGTTAGATGTTGACATGTGGCACCATGATGGACGGTAGAGATGGTGCCACATGTATGTTGTATATAGTACCCCTACATAAGCCCCCTCTTTTTAGGTTGAACGGAGTTCGGGCTGAAAAGAAGTAATCGAACCGATCTAGCCCCCAAGATGAATGAAATATGGGGTTCCTTTAACGAAGTCGATCCGCCCCAAATTTTGATGAGGTTGAACATTGAGATTTGCGGGACGCGATGAAGGTCCCTTGTGGTAATGGCAACTCGATCATGAATTTGTGTATAGCGAGCTAGTTAGTTCCAGGGAGACCTGGTAGCTCGTTCAGAAGGCATGTAGACGAGATGGACAGCTGCAAGCAGGTCGTACTGAAGTGGGTCTTCTTGCATACATGGGTGGTTGTCTTTTTGTGGTCGAGTTGCATAGACCTGATACTTGTTGATAATGTTAGCATGTGAAATATTATAAAATTTAGTAAGAGACTTACACTGAACTGTATGTCTTCCTTATGAGTTTTGTATGTACTATCTTTGTCGCCTTGTGATTGGACATTCCGATAGATATGGCACTTTGGAGTGCACATGTAGCTCGTTTGAGAAAGAGCATTGGTTGACCAAGTGTTTTGAGAGTTACTTGGAACCTTTTGGTGCCCGATCTAGTGAATGGTCGCAGCGTGGAGACCTGTTTGACAATTCTCGGGCATGTGGCCTTTGTGGGTCTGCATTGCGTTGAGAGTGAATGCGTTCGACCAGGCGTGTGGCTAGAGAATTGTGTTTGAGGTCGTCCCGCATACGAGTGACTCACTAGTCAATGAGGGTGGCCGTATTGTATATCAAGCATTTCACTTGTAAAGAGTTCAGTGAAAGCAATGTGGCACATTTGTGCAAAAATAGCTCATGGGGAGTGAGGTCGTGTTCATGTGACCTGCACATAGAGAGAGCTACAAAAAATATCATTAAAAGCTAATTGTGCTAATAAGTTAATTTGTTTAGATAAAGTGAGAATAGCCCCCTGTATTGCATAAATATTGTTGGGGTCGTTGAAAGACCTGTAATTTGAAGATGTCGTGATTAAGGACCTGGGGAGGTCGCGATGAGACCTGATAGGTCGTTGGCTTAGAGACCTGAATGAAGTGAGGTCGCGTCGAGACCTGATAGGTCGTTGGCTTAGAGACCTGAATGAAGTGAGGTCGCGTCGAGACCTGAGAGGTCGTTGGCTTAGGGACCTGAATGAAGTGAGGTCGCGTCGAGACCTGAGAGGTCGTTGGCTTAGGGACCTGAATGAAGTGAGGTCGCGTTGAGACCTGAATATGTGAGGAGGTCTCTGCAAGACCTGAACATGTGGCCATTAAGAATGTAACTGATATATATAATCATGATCGAGTTATGAGAATATATGCTACATAGATGCATATAATAATCAATTTGTGTGAGACAAAATAAAATGAACAGTAAGATCGTAGTGAATTGATACTTATCTTGCTTTCGTCGAGTTTTACATACAGTAATGGTAACCGAAATTAAACCCCCAATTTGGAAATTGTGATTGCAATTTTGCCAAATAGAATTTCTTGAACTTGAAATCACCACTTTGAGAGCCTTACAACAATGGTGTAATGGTGGGGTTGGTGGGTGGAATTCGCTTGAGAAAATCCCAAGTCCCCACAGTCGGCGCTAAATGTATTGACCATATTTGTGAGGTTGGTCAATACATTAATGAAAGATGATGATGTGTATGATATGAACAATAATAATAAAGTAGAGACATGAACACCATTGTATACGTGGTTCGGCAATTGTGCCTACATCCACGGAGAGAGAGAATGATCTTTATTATAGTAGTGGTGGTGATACAAAATGGGAGCTCGATTAGGAGGAGAGCTCGAGAGAGATGAGACTTGAGAGGTGAGGTCTCATCATGAGAGATTGGGGAGGTCGTTGATATTGAGACCTCACCATGAGATAGTGGTGAGAGCATTAGACTATCAGACCCTGTCTGGAATGAGTGATTTGCCTTCATATTTATAGGCTTACAATGTAACTCCATTCCTAGCATTCAATGAGGTAATGATGAGAGAATATCTTTGTAGTAATTGGCTTTAACTTTGTAACTTGTGCCATCAAGAGAGAGCCCGTTAGATGTTGACATGTGGCACCATGATGGACGGTAGAGATGGTGCCACATGTATGTTGTATATAGTACCCCTACAATCGTCTTGAGATCCGTATGTGAAACTTTGATATGAGGCTCAAATTAAAACTATATTGGGCTGAAAGCTTGGGTTTGATATTGGGCCACATAAATGGGTTTGATAATGGGCATTCCAAACAAATCATAAATATTAATAAAAAGGTCAACATAGATGGGTTTGATATTATGCCTTGCCTACCCTCAGTTTTATAATTTAGTATCAATCTCACATTCTCACCTACCCCTAATTCTAAATTTTCTTATTAATTTTCTCTGATACAAGCAACTGAACTTTATTTACTAAGATAATCTACATTCTGCCATGTTTTTGTCCTCTTCAGTATTCAGTAACATAAACACGAAAAATTAAGCAGGATTGAATGATATTGTGCCTTGCCTACCCTTAGTCACACCACACAAATCTCTCATGCACCACATTTTCGGATAAATTTTAAATAATTATGTTTTTACAAATTTATCCCTATTATTCTATTTGGCACACCACACATTACATTTTTTTTTCTTTGAAAAATTTTACTTGTCAAATAAAATCTAGCAAATAAGGAAACATTGTTAATTTAGCAAATAAGGATATCTTTATTTTTTGCTAAAAATATTTACTAAAATAAAAAAATCAACTAATCTCTTCTTCTTTTTTCTTCTTCTAAAACTTCATTATAAAGTTTCTACGAAAAGGAAATATACAACGTCATGATCTTAATGAAGAGAATAATAATCAAAATCCAATTGATTTGAATGTTTTTTTATGATTCCAATTGTAGATGACTTCTTATCTAGAAATATTGTTCTTATTTAGATTTATTTTCATCTTCTACATTCTTTAGATTTAATTATATATATATTTTACTACTAAAAAAATAAATTAAAATGTGGTGTACTGAGAGGTTTTTTTTTTAATTTATTTGTGGTGTGTCTAAAGAATCTTAAAAATATTTGTGGTAAGCTAAACAAATGTGGTGTATGAGAGATTTGTGTGGTGTGACTAAGATCTCCCATGATATATTGTATACCAAATTATTACCAATTAATAGTCCAGCTACAGTATTTTTCCAGGAAGAATCTGTTTAATCAGAAAAACAGTCTTCACAATCAAACTGAAACCTCAACCCAATAACCCATCTACTCCATATGTTTGTTATTCTTCCTTTGTTTGCTAACAACTATGATTTACTACTGTATATCCAAAAAAAAAGCTATTGCTTGCCCAAAGCAAGATACAAGTATAGAGCACAAGATGTTTGTAAGTTTGTTCATGAATCATGATTATGGGGAAAATTACATCTAAAAAGGGCCTTAATTGCCAGTATGTATGTCATAATAAAATTGATAATTTGGGTCTGGACCGAAATATAATCCAACCTAAGTATCCAAAGCCTTTAAGAAACAAGTGGGTTAGAGTGTTGGGGCTTATGACGAGGGCACTAGAAGTAAGGTTGATTCTTGGTGACTGTTGCAAAGTGTTAAGTTCAAAGTTCAAACTCACACATACACCAATTCACCAAAAGCTAGGGTTTGTCAAAACAAAGAAGTAAAGATGCAGCTCACTCTTGAATTTACATAGCTAGATTAAAACCGTAACTTACTTCTTCACAAAAATTAACGAATACATAGCTAGATTCTATATCATGTTGATGCTTAGGTGGACATGCCCCTACTACTGGTTGTGGGTAATGAGAGTAATATACTGGATTAGTTGATAATTGACCTCCACTAATTGTATTGGATCCTTAATATTATAGACGTTGTTAGTATGCTCTGTCTGACTTAATAACTTTTAAACACTTCCATAATTTGGTTATCTGTAAGAGTCAAGAAATCAACATTGTTGGAGTCTCATTGTGCACCGAACATAGTATGAAGATACAAATCAAAACCATTAGCTAGATAGTTTGTCAGGTGAAACATTAGATAGATCAAAACCACTAGCTAAATAGTTTGTCAAGTGTATTCAAATTATAAAAAAAATTACATATTCTTAGGAATTTTAACTTAAAATTAACTTAAGTGAGAGAGAAAGAAAATTAATTAATTTGAGTGTAGTGACTTTTAGTGTGTGAGATAGTTGAGAGCATTAAATTTTAAGGTTCCATTGTTATAGATGCCAACCCTCTGTTTACTTGATCCGATTTTTTTTTTAAAATAAAAAATAAAATGTTGGTTATTGTATGTGCACTCTAATATTCCTTAAATTTTGTTTATCTTTACAGACATTACAGACAATGCAATATACAACAAACTCTGAAGAACATGGTAGGAGGCAAAGAGAACCAAAGAAACAAAAAAATCTCACTATTTATGAAGCATTGACTCCAATTAAACATCAACAAGCCCAACGTAAAAAGAGACTAATAGAATCAATGAGCCAAACAAATAATACAACATCAAAGAGACCCAAAAATAATGAAAATTCTGAAGAGTTAGCTCCAAATAAACGCAAAATAGCGCAACGTGGAAGGAGGATAAGAGAATGAGAACAAATTGAAAAATAAAGTAACGAAGGATTAAGATTTGTTTTTCTAAATTATTATTTTTAATTTCTTATATTCAGATATTGGCAGTACACATTTTGTTTACATTAACACTATGTCCAGTTCTTTTTTAATTTTGCTAAAATATGTACAGTTCTTAAATGATTATAATATACTTTCAGAATAGATTACACTATTCCCTAACACCTACCTGCTCTTAAAATGAGGTTACTCTCCTTTAATAGAGTGTTACAAATTCAATAGTAGTTCTCTAACTCTACTGCTCTTCCTCAAAATTATCCCCTTTGAAGATATGACCATTCTCAGTCAGTCCTAGGGATTTGCAATGACATCATATAAAAATTAGTAAAGCATGTGTTTGAAAACTTTTGGGACAACTTATTCGAATGAAATCTCAACCACTATAACTCTTCTTTCAATCATATTATTGATCTTCCAAAAGCTTCGTACACAATTAATTATAATTAGCTAAAAGAAGATATAAATGTCAGAACTACACTACGTTCGAGTTATTTACTAATATCAACAGTATAATAATTTCAAACATTCAGTAAGTTGAATTTAACTACTAAAATAAAGAGTTTTGGATATTTTGGGATCCGATCTTTGAGACGTCCAAAGAAAGAAAACTCAGTGGTAGAGTGTGATGCTCTATGTACTTGAACGTGAATATTAGAAAAATCTTAAGAGGTAACTGTAATTCGAGAGACACGTGCAACTTCCATCTTCTCTTTTTTCTTTTACTCTATATAAGCACAATATACAAATGGATCTGCTAAGGATTGTGCTTGCAACAGTGAACACGGAAAGTATGATATACAAAATTAATATCATCATAGTTCGCATCGACACCTAGATGTGTTATTTTTTCTTCTAATAAAGATAATTTATAATTTTACATAAAGTATGGGCAATAGGTCAAAATAGAAAAAATATGATAGACAACTATTAAACCTGTTTCTCCTCTTTAAAAATAGAAGAAAACAAATGCAAGTAGCTTCTAGAAGAGTTAAGAAAAAATCATACCCAGAGTACAGTACCAACCAAAGGTATCATGTACAGGTATCTCATTCATCATTTATGTAAATATCAGAGAAAAGTCTAATTCTATTTATCGAAAGAAAGATAGTAAATGATCTAAGTTTAAATGCAAATCTCTAAGCCTCTCCTAAACCCCGGAAGAATAAAAAAAATGAACTTCATTCGTTGTAATCAAATGGCCAAAATTTGCGGGAAGATAACAACTAAATGAGTGATATTTACTAATGAGGCAGACTAGTAAATGAAGGTCTGACAGGTCTATGATAGGGGGAGTCTGGGACTGTTTATGTTGGGTTCTGACAGGTCTGTTGGAGGGACAACTTAGTTGGTTCAGATCTGCACATATTTTCTGATCACCTAATATAATGAGTCTAAACAGTCTGTAATTATAAGATTAGATAACAGTAGCGGTTTTTATAAAAGACATATATAATATAATTACTGTGGAAGGTAAACACGATAAGTTTAGTCGATAATGACAGATAATTTTTATTATGATTCTTTCTAACTTAATTTTATTAATCAATTATAAAAAGGCCAACGTCAGCCTTCTTGATACTTACAACATCGATTTTGTGTAGAAGTTGTCGATCGATCACTACAAGATATAATGGAAAATAACAAACCATTTGGAGGAATTACAGTAGTTCTTGGTGGTGACTTCAAGCAAACACTTCCAGATATTGCAAAAGTAACAAGAGAACAAATTGTGGGTGCATCATTAAGAAATTCAAATTTGTGGAAGCATGTTGAAGTTTTATCGTTGGTAAAAAAATATGCGCCTTGATAGTAGTGATCCGAAAAATATCAAATTTACGGAATACCTATTACAGGTATATTTTTAAATTAAAACATTTAATTTTTTTTTATTAAATTCTGTAATAAATAATGTATTCTCATATTTAATTTGTAGGTGTGCACAAATCTAGAACACAAAGTTCAAATTCAAAAAAAAAAATCACAAGATGTAAGGACACCATGAAATTAATATCAAAAGTTTATCTAGACTTGAATGTTAAGGAAGAAGTAACTCAACAATACCTGGAAGAACGTTCTATTCTTTCTCCTCGAAACGATGATGTTAGTGCAATTAATGTTTCAACAATAAATTTGCTTCCAGGTGAGTTGTATGAGTTCTTAGCTGCAGATAGTATTATTGAAAAGACATAGAAGTTGAAAATAGAGATAATCGAATCACAAGTGACAACTAAAATTCACTTGATCCTTGGAGTCTACCACCTTTCAATCTCCAACTGAAAATAGGTTGCCCAATTATGTTATTATGCAACCTTTAACCACGGGATGGACTTTGCAATGGAACACGTCTTATGGTTGTTAATGGTGCAACAAGAGTCATAGAAGCTAGAATTCTTTACTGTAGTCATGCAAGGGATTTGGTTTTGATTCCTCGGATATCTTTAATACCAATGATTAACATTTGGTATGACTATCAATAAATCTCAAGGTCAATCTGTTAAATATGTTGGTATAGATTTATGTTAAAATAATCATATATATTTATGCTTACGTTAGTCAGTAAGTTGGTTTATGTTAAGATGTTTTGTTCTTGAGTTTATCTATAGTAAGTAGCATGAAATGCGGTGCTGCTGCTGGTGGTTCACTTGAGTCTGTATAAATTAAAAGTACATAATGGCAAATTATTTTTTATATAATGATTAGTATTTTCAAATATAATTGAGTATATTGTTCTACCTCTTATTTCTAAGTGTATGCTTTTGTGGGAAATTCATTTATTTATTTAATGTTTAATTTTTTTTATTTTTTATACAAATCTCTTTGAAGAAGTTGAATTTTGTAATTCTTATGCACCTGTAGTTAAAAGTCTTCATTTGGGTTAATTAATCAGATCGGGGTTCTGCTTTACCATGGTAATCTATTGTTACTTATTAGGGAACTAAGATACAATCTCACCACTGTTACTTGCAGTTTAAACCATTTACTCTTTGGATACATTTCACTCTATTTCTTCATCCCTGTAATACTTGGCACACTTACTTCAGATGTGTCGACTTTGAATTCAGACGTGGATGAAAATCTGATTACTTTTCTCTTTCCTCTAGGAACTACACTTGCAAATGATGTTTTATTTTTTTTAATGAGTAAGGTGTTTTGCAATGACTTCTGTCATACCGTGTCCAAGATCAACATCTATACACAAGAGGAATTGGAGAAAATGACAACTGGAATGATTAGCGATGACACTAAATAAAATTGTTTAGACGATGCACTTGCTCTAATATATGTGTCAAAATCATGCTCAGAGGTTCCGCCAGATTTACTATCAACAGTATCGAGGATTTAAACCTCAAAATGTCTCCAACAATTCATGTCAGTCACCATATTGGATTTAGGCCATTTACATTTCTTCTTTATTTACTCTTTCAAGTATATGTTTACTCTCTTGATTCCTTTTAAAGTGGGATGTACTCAATATTTCATGATGGTGAATTTGATTGTACGTCAAACTACAGATTTATAAGAAACATTTGGTTCTGCACCAAATCTTTCAAATTAGTGTGGAATTTGATGACATCATATTTAGGGTGACAACATTGATGAAAACATATATGTGATTAAGTTAGGTGCCAGTACAATTAAAATTTTGTGCCAATACATTTATGACACATTATATTAAATAAATAACCACAACACTGAATCTATACAAGTCATTGCAGTTCATTTCGAATAGAAAAAATTGATTCTGTTGCCACCAAATTTTATTGGGTCACCACTGAAATTATCTTTACTTAACACCTTGATATCATCTCACTTAACACCATTAAATAAAAGGAGGAATTTATAAAGGTTAGCAATGTAATTCGTGCATCTGACAAATAGTGGTAGACATTTAATGAAAATGATACAACGCTCGCATGATCATGATCTCGGTTTCGCTGGTCACAACAAACACCAATTGCAACATATCTTAAGGTAAAAAACAAGCTAGGAGGCACCATGGGAGTTAGAGGCATAATAGGAGTCCACATCAGCCATGCCAATCTCTAGTGCTTTGACCAACTTTGCAAATAATTCTAAGTCATAATCGTCACTCCCACTACCTTTTTATGAAACTCATTAAATTCTTCTGAGAGAGCATCAACATGAAGGTGAACTTCTGAGGGAGCATCAGCAGTGGTCACTGCTTTGATTGCCAATGCTTCTGTACAGTAATTTTAAAAAATACAATTTGTAATTTTAAAATTTCATTAACGAGAAATTATGATAATTTTGTATTCGTTTTGGATTTAATGCGTGAATAGAAATTTTTACTCTGATTTTATTGGCATTTTTTACAATATTAAAATTTTCAGTATACTGTAGGTAGAAACTAACGTGGCGGAAGCCACGGGTACAACTAGTCACATGCATACTCTCACGTGCTCTTAGTTAGAATTCTCGTAAATATGGGTTCTGTTTCTGGGTTGAAAGGCATCCAGTTTGGACCCGGTGGAACTCAATTTATAATTTATATGGTACAGTTTTTCTTCCTCCCCTGTCTCTTCTCCCTCTCTGTGAAGTTCCACCTTAACATCAGGCCAAAACCAAGAATGAATTGAAGTTTATCTCAATGAAGTGATTCAATCTAACTAATAAAGCATGCTTTTCACTCCTGCTATAAAATCCTCTTTCAATCTGATTATCTTCATCAAACCATCAGAGATAAACTTATTCTTTAATAATATCTATAATTGGTGTATACCCACACCTTAAATTTCATGGATTTCATTAAAATTTGATCTTTGTTTTGTGTAGCACAAAGGAAAGAGTTGGATGATTATTTTTTTTAATGAGAAGAACTTAAATTGGTATGACTTGAGGAATTTTCTTTTGTGAGCATAATTAAACTTCTGTTTGCCCAATCTTGACATCAACTCTCCTTGAAAAGAATTCAATTTGTTTTTCCCCAAGTCTATTTCATTAAAAAGAGAAAACTTTGACATCAGTTCAATTGTTGTATTATACTATTATATGTGTATTGCTTCACCATAGAAAAGTAAGAGATGGATAATTGGAGATGCATATGATTTGTTACAAAAGCTAGAAAGAAGAATATAGAAATTAAAAAAAAAAAAAGAAATTTGTGATGGGTTTGGAAAGAACATGGAAAGGGAGATAGAGAGAGAGAGAGCGTACGAGACGAGACTTAATAGAGATAGGGCTGAAAGCGAGGCTAAATCAACTGGGTCTAAATCAACCCAATGGAGTCCCATATTAGTGATAATATATTTTTTTTCCAATGCGCGTGACTTTCTTTCTATTTTTGTTGGTTCGTATATGGACGGTCCGCAGGAGAGCCTCGCTCTCTCTTTCTATATATATATACTAGTTGTACCCATTGCTTCGCAACACTAGTGTCAACAAATTTATACAGTTTATCACTCAACTGCGCCTATAGAAAGAAATAATTATAATACAAAATGCATATAACCTTAAAATGGTATTTGAAATATAAAATGTCACTTTTTGTATTATTAAAGTTGAATCTATAAGTTAAAATGAATAGACATTCTATAAGTTGAATATCTTTATGGTGATTGTTGCACGTAGACAACAATTCAATTGTTTCTTTAAATCCTCGAGAAATGGATGAATGCTCCCATTAGATCTTGTTGCGAAAGAAAAAAAATTTGAGTTGCTTCCTCTTACTTTTCTTTTAAATATCTTTTGAGTTGCTAGACTAAGATTGATGAAAATAATATAGCACCTTAGAAAACAATATGATATATAATAGTTGAAAAAAATATGGCTTGTATATAATGCCTGATGCATAATAAAGAGAAAATATCTTTCTGAACAGAAGCATCTTAGAAAATGTTAAAGGTTGGGGACTTGGGAGGCTTGTGCTTCTATATGCAAACTTGTGGAGAAAAATGAACAACAGATTAAATAGATTAAACTAACTAAGATGAGTATAGTATCCACCCAACCATGATAGGTTGGTACGAAATCTCATGGAATACTCCTGGATAATTTTGTAAAGATATAATAGTGTGAAAAACCCATTGAGCATAGTATAGGGGTATTCCATTAGAAATTCCATTTTGAATCTTTGTTGGCTAAGTTGAATGTTGTACATTTAAAAATAAAAGTTCATTAATCAAAAGTTGAATGTAAGTGTGCAGAGATCAACTGGCAAGTACTGAAGGATGCTTATAAGTTCAGCATAGGTAAATTACAAGACTATGTAGCAGTAGTACAAGACTATGTTAATGGTCTGGTACTGGGAAAACTCTGTAATTAAATGATATTTCTTCTCATCTTAAATTGCTAATCTCATATGGATCCTTGATAGATAGCACAACAGGTTTTAGAGGAGTCTTCAGAACTTAGTTGAGATGTCATCATTGCATTATCTGGTGGCATTTCTAGTCCTACTCTCCTCTACATTGAACTCTATGCTATTTACAAAGGTTTGGAAATTGCTTGCAGCATAGGATTCAGGAACATTTTTGTGGAAACTGACTCTCTTCAGGCATATACAACATCATTCAAAGGAACACTCTGCCTACTTGGAGGGTAAGAGGACTCACAAGAAAGATCCAAGACTTTATTCCCAAGTTTGTGAGGTTTAAAATAAAGCATGTCTTTAGTGAAACAAACTCTGTAGCAGACTACTTTGTTGCTATCAGTAATTGTAATGATTCCCTCTACCTTCATTGTAACCCTTTTGTTAAGCATACCACCTCAGTTATTGAGAAGGATGCTTCAGGAATTATGTACACAAGATTTTGATTGAATCTACTGTGAGGGGTCTGCCAAACCCCAACTTGCTCTTTGTAAAATAAATTGCTAATCTATTGAAAATTGCTGGTGTAGATTCTCTACTCTTATAAAGATTTTCCATGATTTTTACAGAACAGGTGTTAGGATATTGTATTAGCCAGGTATGGTAATTCTACTATATATCCATTAGAACCATCAGGACTCCCGGCCTAAATGCTCCGCTCACCTTTTTCAATAGTTCCAAACGATCTTTCTGTCAAATCTTGACTTTTCATTTCCTAAGTCCAAATTTAAACAAGAGATTATCAATTTTCTTATTCAAACCAACAATTTTGAAAGAAAACCTTGCTACGATATTACAGAGATACAGATCACCAATTTCATACAACATTAATTAAAGCAATAGGTGAACATAGAGAAATATGTCAATGAAGAATTGTATAACAATAGATGCAATCATGGGCATGCATATTAAAATATTACTTGAGATGGGGTCGAGAATAGGTGGAGTCTTAGAGAAATTGTTCGTTGAGCTTGTAAAACTGATCCTAAGAGTACATCCATTTTTAAAAAAATTTACATGCAATAAAATTCTACAAATCATGACAATCACAGAGATGATAATGGAAATGTACAAAGCAAGCTAACTTGATGAATGTCCAAGATTAGCATTCATCTGTACCACAATTATACATGACTACAAACACAATACTTCTAAAAGTGCAACCTCAGTTGGTTCGACTACATTAATTCCCAAATTAAAATAATTTTTTATTTGATTAATTAGAAGTTATAATAGGTGTGGAGGTGTAATGGCATCCTTAATAGCTAAAACACATTAGTAAAATACTATAATGTATTATGGGGAAGGAATAAATATTAATTACCTGCAGGGGAGAGTCCCCTGATGCGTGCTTCATAACTGTCACAGAAACCCATTATCAGGCCATGACGGTAAACCCCATGGTACCGCTTTAGGCCAATTCCTTTTTTTTTACTGAACATTTTTCAATCTTGCCTTCTCAAACAAATTAATATATTCTCCCACTTTCAGAAAGAAAGCCTGGAAAGATGTGAGACAACCAATAGGTTGTATACAATGGACCAATCAAGCAAGCTTTACCCACAATATCAAGTCCCTGTATGCTTACTCGATTCCCCATTGTAGGTTTGCCCAGTACTCATCACTGAGGGAAACGAACGTCAAACTGGTCAATTTAACTAATATAATTCTATGTTGAGAACAACAAAAATTGACATTGACAAAACAAAACCCAATGCTTATCAAATTAAGAGTTTCCAAAACAAAAAGAATTACATGTACCTTCCAGCTGACACCTCCAGCTGACACATACAAACCTCATTCATTATTAAAGAAGGCATGAATTGAACACATGAATATACCCCTACAAACAAAAATGACAAAATTTCTAAGCTTAATTTGTTATTGAAGCTTAGAAGACATTACTCAAACTCCAAAACTATAAAATTACTTATATTCCAAGAAAACCTGAGAACCTTTTTATGAAAATCTCGTTTCCTCGATCTTCTTAACTGTAAGAACTCAAAAATAAGATGGTTATAGTAGTAGAACTTGCAAAAACATAAATGAGAAAAGTCATACATGGCCTATGCAAGTCTCGAACCCACGTCTCCGCATAATTAAACACGACGCTCTAACCAACTGAGCTAATAGGCCTTTGATGAAGTCTTCAATGAACAATTAACAAAACGGAACTCTAAAAACCTGATGCCTGCTAGCAGTCATGCGATGGCACATACAACATAGATAGTCTCAAGGTCATGCCTTTCTGGCCATTTTTCTTGTAGGGCAAAATGTTCATGTTCTCAGATTGCTATGTTAGCCACTTTGAGCAAACAAATAAATATGTTAGCCACAAAATTCCCAAACAACTAATTGTCATTATGGTGTCATTTTAAAACTAAAAGTGCTACCGTTGTGAGGAAATTTTATGTCGAATAATCAGCTGCAAAGTGAGAGTGATGCATTTCCTTGACCCAAAGGCTCATATTCTAAATTTTGTGAGGTAAAAGCATTTTTTAGTGAGATCAGTCACTGATGCTTGTGGTCTTTGAACCTAGACCTCTGGTGTCATCGCTCAAAGATTTGATCATCTGAGCTCAGTTGGCACCTTCTTAGATAATCTAGTTGTCTATTCAATCATTTGAATAACTTCTGATTTCCAATCAACATCTTAATTTATGATACTGTGATTCAATTTCTAACATACATTAATATGAAAAGTCAGTGACTTGTTTTAATGAATAACATTGAATCTTATTGCAATTTTTCATTATTATATCAGTAGATCCATGTCCTCATTCTAATGCATCCATTGAACTGCGTAGCTGCAGATAAAAGAATAGCCTAAAAAGCTTCACATAAACAAATGTTTTGACTTTTGAAGATGATCATCTGCTCAATGATGTAACATTTAAGGACTATTGTATTCTTATACTACTTAGATTAAAACTAACATAGATTAGACTGTAAGAAAATCTTACCTGTTGGGTTCTGAAAATCATATAATCAAACCACAATAAGGATGCCACATTATTAGCCTTATCCACGCCCTCATTGTAATCTTACAGCCATTGACCTGGCATGTCTGCAAATAAAACTATTGTTTTGACATAACAAAAAATAAAGACAAAACTATGAATCATAAAAGTTTCAAATTATTGCAAATTATCCCCATTTCCAAAAAATCTAGAAGTGAGTTAGCAGGAAGAAGTGTGTCTCATTGAAATCTGAGGAAGTGAGTATTTCATTGGGCTTTTGAAGAGCAATAAAAAATCACGAGAGAGATGAGTGTGCGCAAGGTAGAGAGTTGTAGGACCGAAGATTTCATCTTACAAGCTCAGCCTTTCATTTGTAAATTATCCACATCTCCAGAAAATCTAGGCTGTTGTTTAGAGTATGAGGCCTACACCAGGATCAGTCAAACAACAAGGTTTAGAAAAGACTGCAGTTGTAACCAGCCTCTATACAACTTCTTGTTTATTATAGCATTTCAGAGAGTAATACAACAAGTTTCATAGGAATAATGATGTTGAAGTATGAACCTTTTCTTTATATAACAAAAAAAAAAAAAATAATCTATTTAGCCAAATATAATAAAACAAAGACGACCTGAATCCAAAGTCACACATTGGTTCAACTTATGAAAAGAACATAATAAAACAAGTTTTATTTCCATGTCATAAACTTGCAATTAGGACTCTCTGTTTGTATATTTGCTGTTAGTATATGTTTCTCTAATATAGTCTAATATTAATTTCTTTCTTGTCTTTCTCCCAGGATCTTTTGAAGTTTAAAGAAAGAGAAGAAGTAAGCCACAACCATATACTGGTCAACTATTGCAGGTTATAGGAGAGTTGAAAGCAGCAGATATTTGCAGTGAGATTGGTGTGCTTTGTTACAAGCCACAGCCATATACTATTCGCAAAAAAAGACTAAGTCTATTGCTGCACTTGAACGGACATTCCTTTTTGAACATTGTTCAGGCCCATGTTGGGGATGATACTATAATCATGAACAATCTCCTTCAGGGCATCATACACAAACTGTTTATAATAGATTAAAACACGGAAATATTGATACCTCATTGATTATTTGTTACGAGAATAATAGTAGTACTTTATTATACAGCTTTTATATTGACCTGGGGAGTAGGAGTTCATATTCTCTATCCATCTATATCTCTCCTCTGAGTGTCTCTTATGCTCGCAGATATTTAAAGTTAGTTTCTCTCCAAACGGTTATCATTTAAACACTGGTGGTGAAGATAATATTTGTCACATTTGTTTTTTTTTTTTTTAAAAAAGAAAGATAAAGAGTATTCACATTATACCTACCCACACCAATCTTATTTCACAAGTCATGTTTGAGCAACAAATGGACAATGCATTGCAATCGTTGCACACGACAAGACTATTAAGCTGTGATCATTTAGAAGTAATAAAAAATATAAGGCTATGGATATCTATTAGTTGTAATAAGAGAGGATATTTTATGATTTACAGGTTTCTAAAAAAAAAAAAAAAACACACAATTTTCCAACTTTTCCTGTTGAAGGCTAGATATTAAAATTTTTATTAGGTTATTCATATGACCAGGTTTTGGTTAAATCTCAAAAGGAGCAGGAGGGAGCAACCCTATTAAAGTAAGGATATAACAAAATTGTAAGTAGAATATCGTAGGGCATCCTACTCAAATAGTTTGTTGGTACCATGTCAAGATTTTAAGTTGTCCAGCCGGTTATAATGTTATTCATGTTTTCCCATGAAGGCCTCTTTACCTTCAAGTTCAGTTGAAAAAAATGTATTACTGATATATCTTGGTATAGTTGGAAATTTTTTTGTATGGCTACCTGCTAGCTAATATTTGGAACTTTAAATCCGTGTTCTAGGATGACTTCTATTTTAAAGATGAGTATAATGGAAATGGTCAAAATGAGTAGTTTGAAGAGACCATAACGGAGAGAAAATATAATCGACTTCTGCCAATATTTCGTCTGCTTCTAATAGTTGGACACAGTGGCGTAGCCAGGAATTTTTGTCAGGGGGAGCACTCGAATCGTTTACCTCTAAATTTTTTTCAACAATTGAGGAAAAAACTAATTTCAAAAAAAAAAAAAAAAAAATATCTACAACATCTTATTAATTTCATAGAAAACTCCGAAAAATACTTACGTGGAAAAACTACTCATGTAAGAAATCAAATTGATAAACATTCTCATTAATATTTGGTTTAGCTAAATAAATAAACAAAAACCTTAACCAATTTACATAAAGTTCATACAGATTTGAAATATTAATTCTTTTTATAATAATTTAAAATATTATTCAAAAATTTAAAACCAATTCTTTATACCTTGATGGCAAAAGGTGAAAAGATACAAGAAGATAAGCAAAACAAAAAAAGTGAAAACTGAAAAGTCTAATAAAATGGAATAAAATCTTGATAATTAGATGATATTATTATATTAAGAAGTTTAGTCTATATATAACTCTAAAGGAATTTGAGTAGAGAATTTTATTTATGGGATAAAAGTACGTGTTATTATAAAATTAAATCTAAAAAAAAAAAAATTCCCAAAATTTCAGGGGGCGCAATTGCGCACCCTCAAACCCCCCTGGCTCCGCCACTGGTTGGACATAGGTGAATTGGTAGCAAAACCTTTTATGAAAGCAATTGACAACTACTGAAAAGTCTTTGGTGACTAATAAAAATATCAACTATCTACAAGGCAATAAAAACCAACGTCCTTGGTTAGTAAGCTGAAGACTACAATCTGGTCATGGCTAGACATCACACAAACAGGCATAGACATCGAAAGGACAAAGGTTCTATGACTGCATGCGACAATGGAAATATTGGTTAAGATTGACTGGTAAACAACAAAAGGTACACCTTAAAAATATTGGGGCATACATACGAGTCTGGCTTAAACTCCTTGTTTGTGACACATCTGAGAATTGACAAACACCAGTTTCAGGAAGAAAGCAATCAGATGTTGGAGCAGATGCTACAGTAGGTCAGTAGCAGAAGAACGAAGAAATGGTTGGTTAAACAACTTGAATTTGTTGTTGAAGATGTCTGAAGATCTCGTTTTCAAAATCATCGATGACGAAGAAGCCATTTTTTATTTCTCTATCAGAACTTTGATGAGAGAGAGAGAGAGAGAGAGAGAGAGAGAGAGAGAGAGGCCAAATCAAAAATTGAGTGGGAAATCACTCAATTGAGTAAATAGGTATTCTTTGTGTGATCAAAGTTTAGTAATTTTGTAACAGATTATATAAGAAAATACTTACAACTATTTTTTGATAATATACTTATCTCAAGGTGAGAAAGGAGAGCAAGAGTACATTGCAAAGATTGTTGAACTCTTCAAAACAACTGATGGGAGACCACTTTTTTAAGCCCGGTGGTTTTTTAAGGCTGAAGACACTGTAAGATAAAGTAAACAGAATTTATCACTGTGATAATATACTAAGATACTTGTATCAACCATAACTAAATTAAGAAGATGGATAGAGATGGAAGAAGATCTTACGATGAATAGGTACCAAAAGCATTAAAGTTGATAACGTTTAAACCTTATTAAACGCTAATTTGACGACCATTATTGTAAACAATGATTAAACAATTCATACCATTATTGTAAACAATGATTAAGCTATAACAAATAATCGCTATCAAAATTGTTTAATTGAATCAAGAATAAAATAAATTCTAGGCGCACATGCTCTTATTGAATTGAATCAAGAATAAAAAAAATTATCAAATAAAAGCAATTGCTAGATAAAAAAGTATTGAAGATTAAGAGTTAAAAAATTACCCCAACTCTTTGATATTGCAAGTAAACCTCTGAATCAAACTGGTATTAAAAATATCTGTTGAAAGTTTCTAACATTATCTTCTTTTTATTTAGTTGCAGGTAAACCTCTTGAATTGACATTAAGATCGAGTTAAGATGCAAGAGGAAGAGAGATACCTTACTTTTTTTATTTTCCAGACCTAATTAAGTAAGTCTTTACCAACCGAAGCCCACAACTTAAGCCCAACCGATGATTTTAACTTAGCCCGCAACCTAAACTTATGTCAAAGTTAGATTCGCTGTGATCGAGGAAATCCAAGGGTTCATATTTGATTTTGACCTCCAACTTACAATCTGATCCGTCTAATGTCAAATTTTATATAAGTTTTATCTCCCAAAGTTGAGATTGCCTTGTCCCTTATCACTTAGATATATATATATATATAAAAGAAATTTTAGGGTCACCCCTTTCACATTGGCAAACAACAGTGATGATACTTAGGCTCGCACTTGATGTTGTTTTGACAGTGTTGCAACAATTACTATATAGAATCTACTTTGGTTAGATACTTATTACAATTTTCAGTGATTCCCACCGAAATCTATAGGTTACCAAAAATCTAATTGCTCTCACTAAGTATGCAAATTGTTAGGTTAAATCTCTACACCTATATATGAATGAGTGGCATGTTAGCTGCCATTACTTTAGAGTAACATGCTAGCCTTCCAGATGATTATGGTTTTCAACTCGAAATCATTCCAGTTTCTGAACCACTGAATTCTTGACGCATTTGTCCATCACAATATCCTCTTCCAGATCTGCGGAAACTACATCCTCTTCCATTGGCTCTACTTCTACTACCATAGCATGGGTCGCCATGTTCATTGTATTCCTCCTTTAAATTGGTCATCCCTGAAATGAGAGCAAGGAGAAATCAAATACCAACCCACATATGTATTAACTTTTCTATCACACACACAAACAGCTTGTTAAATATACGAATGGCGTGTTGTTGATTCCTAAGTAGATGAGTGTAGGGGTACTATATACTCCAACCAATAAAAACATGCCACATGGCATACTCATTAAATCTCACAGGTCGCTCATTACTCGACCTACTTGGATGCCGCCCAGAGCAGCTCGACTACATTATCAACAACGACCTCTGCATATGCACATGTCCTAATTCAATGCATAGAGAATATCTCCAGCTGTCGCCTAATCATTGCAGCTGTTATACATTCATTGAAGATATTACACAATCATTGGAGAATATTAAACAATCATAAAAATGTCGGAGAATCTGCAAGATCCCATGATCTTCGCCCCTTCACATTCTATATAAACAGAACTACGATGGCTTGATCTCTAAGTTCCACCCCCACGAGCTAGAGTATGTAGGCAATCTCGATCTCAACGAGGTGCAGCCACCCCCGATCTCAAATCCCCCTTTGGTCAAGTCCAACTGCGACCTGATCTTGTAAGTGCATTAATCTAAAAATAGGTTAATACATTTGGCACCGACTAAAAGGAATTCGATTATATCGAAAAACCCAACCCTCCCACCCAAATCAAAGTCATTTCACCATTACCATTTCCCCAAATGACTATCCAAGAAGTCACAATCCAAGATCTACGAGACCAACTCAATCGTCTCCAGGAAGAAAACGTTCAATTGAAGGTCGCACAAGTTGTACAAACAACACAAGCTGCGCAAGAAGCAAACCTTGAACAGGGGACTGTCACCACTGACGACAGCAACCGGAAATATGAGGAACTCAGTCAGTAGCTCGCCGAGTTCAAAGCTTATCAGGTCGCCATTCAACGTAGCAAATGGCACACAGGCGAACATCTCGTTATCCAATCTCTACAGCAATTCCAAGAATCTCCTTTCACCAAAGAAATTCTTGAGCACGAGTTGCCAAACAAACTCAACGCTCCAAAGTTCGATCAGTATGCAGGAATCGGAGACCCAACAGATCACATCAAGGGATTCCGTAAGTCACTTCCTCTCATCAAGGAAGATCACCTTCTATGTTTGCTATTCCAGTCCAACCTCACCGGAACTGCTCTCGACTGGTTTCACCGTTTGAAGCCAGGGTCAATCAGCTCGTTTGCCGATCTAGAAAAATAGTTCATTATTTTCTACATCCACAACAAAACGTGTCCAGTCACCATCGACGCTATGTTCAAAGTGAAGCAACGAGATGGAGAGTCACTGAGCAATTTCTTTGCTAAATTTAAAGCTGAACTGCACTCCATTCAGGATTTTGCAAAGGAACACAAGACCTTCGCAACAATCGCATTCTCTCACGGTCTGATCCAAGGGTCAGATCTGCACAAGTCTTTGGCCATGAAGCGGCCAGCATCTCTCGATGAGCTCTACCTCAAGGTAGATCGTTACATCAAGCTCGAGGAAGCCCTAGTTGGTGGAACAAAAACTCATGTCATCTCAAATGTGGAAGGAGGCCCCACCAAAATGCCTCGATCTGATAACAAAAGATTCAAAGCTAAGTCGTTGCCCACAGAGCAACGAGAGTATCACCGGTTCACTAGACCAGCAGGTTACATCTATGAGCGCATCAAGCACAACCATTGGTGCAAGATTCCAGACTTCACTCAATAGGAACACACATCTGGTCGTCCATACTGCAAGGTTCACAAGGTAAGGTGTCATCAAACTGATGATTGCCGCATTCTGAAGCGAGCTCTTCAGACTTGGGCCGATGAGAAAATGCTCAATAGCTGGATCTACGACAGAATGAAGAATCCATTGACAAAAGAAAGAAGAAAAGATCAAGATCGCCTCCAAGATCAGGAAAGCGATCTCACAGCAAGGCCAGCACGAGCTCCAATAGCCCAACACACAGCAGAGGGCGTAGCCTCTCACAAAGATTAGGTCCAACAGGTGACCTACGCGACCAAATTAATAAGCAGGTCGCAAATAAGGTAGATAGTGAAAGTGAATCAGAAGGTCATGTAGTGTACATGATCTATGAGTCCAACTCCACCCCAGTATCCAGAGAAAAGAAGAGGCGAGTAGAGCATCTCCACCACGTCTACTCACTTACAGGATGAGCAGCTCGATTCAATATCCCAGCTTGGCAGGAAACATATATCACCTTCACTGAAAATGATCTCAACAAGGTCGTAACACCACACAACGATGCTCTGGTCGTTGAGTTAAAAGTAGCAAACTACATCGACGACATGTTGGTAAAAAGCAGCCAAGAGCAGGATCACTTGGCCAATCTCGATCAGGCGTTTCAAAGGTTAAGGCAATTCAAAATGCGACTTAACCCAGAATAATGCCTATTCGGAGTAGCTTCAGGAAAGTTCCTTGGCTACCTCGTTACAAAGAGGGGTATCGAAGCAAACCCCGACCAGATCAGAGCCCTGGTCGATATGCCCAGCCCGAAAACCAAAAAGCAAATCCAGAAGCTCAACGACATGGTCAGCTCTTAATAGATTCATTTCTAGAGCATCCGATAAGTGTCGACCAATGCTTCATATTCTCAGAAAAGGGGATGCATATCAATGGACAGAGGAATGCGAGAAAGCCTTTGCCGAACTAAAGGCATACTTATCCACTCCACCAGTTCTCACAAAGCCTAATGATGGAGATGTGGTTGGAATCTACCTCGCCACTTCAGATTTTGCGATCAGCGCAGTACTGTTCAAGGAAGAAAATCAGGTCGAGCGACCAATCTACTTCACAAGCAAGGTGTTGCAACAAGCAGAAATAAGGTACACACCTCTAGAAAAGTTAGCATTAGCTCTTCTTTACGCTGCATGCAAGTTTAGACCTTATTTCCAAGCACACACCGTCAAAGTAATCACCGACCAACCATTACGCCACATACTAGAGAAACAAAACAAAACGGGTCGTATGGCTCGATGGGCAACAAAGCTCGGTGATTACACATTTGAGTTCACACCCCGGCAGGCCGTCAAGGGCCAGGTCGTAGCTGATTTCTTAGCAGATTACCCTGCTGAAGATTTTAGTTGGGAACCAGAACCAGAAACCAGGCAAGTCCAAATCGATCCACTAGACAGTTGGCAACTCTACGTTGATGGTTCACACAACTCAAGTGGAAGTGGCATCGATGCAGTACTCATCTCATCTGAGGGCTCACAACTCGAAAGGTCAACTCAGTTAGACTTCTCGACCTCCAACAATGAGGCCGAATACGAAACTCTAATCCAGGGTCTACAAATGGCCATCGACCTACAAGCAGTTCGACTCAAAGCATTCAGCGATTCATAGCTGGTAGTAAATCAAATCACAAACAACTACCAGATACATGGAGTCAATTTGATAAGATATGCTAGCAAAGCAAAGGAGTTGATCAACAAGTTCAGTTTCTTCACCATCGAACACATTCCAAGAGATGATAACCGTCATGCTGACTCACTAGCATTCCTTGCTTCTAAGGTCGAATCAGAGCGACCTAGTGCTTTAACCACCGCAGTCAACACACTACCTGCGTATCTGCAAAAGGAGGAAGTGGTCAACCAAATTAGCGATCTGCTAGCCACGACCTCAGAAGACATCAAGGGGACCTGGATGGAACCCTTCCTCAACTATCTACAGACTGGCAAGCTCCCATCAAACAAAAAGGAGGCCAGCCAGTTATTGCACAAGGTCACGATGTACAGGTTACATGAAGGAAAATTATTCAGAAAATCAACAACTGGTTTGCTCCTGAGATGCTTAATCCCAAAGCATGGGCAAATCATATTTCAAGAAATTCATGAAGGAGAATGCGAAAATCATTCGGGAGGTCGCACACTTGATCATAAGGCGATCTCGCAAGGATATTTCTGGCCGAGAATGAAGGAGGATGCTAAAAAGTTTGTGCTGAAATGTAAGGAGTGTCAACGTTTTGCTGATAACACACATTAGCATCCCAACGACCTCATCAACATCACTGCACCCTGGCCATTTCACATGTGGGGGTTTGACATCATGGGCCCATTGGTCAAGGAAAAGAAATCTGAGAAAAGATACGTTCTAGTTGCAGTAGATTACTTCACCAAGTGGGTAGAGGCCATCGCCCTCACCAACATTACTCAAGCTGATGTGCAAAGATTCATGTGGGAAAACATAATCACAAGATTTGGTTTACCCAAAAGAATTCTCACTGACAATGGCACTCAGTTCGTGGGTAAAAACATCAAGGCTTTCTATGCGCTATGGAAGATCGAGCACTCCAGATCAACTCCTCGATATCCACAAGCCAATGGCCAGGTCGAAGCTGCAAATATACAAATTCTGAACAACTTAAAGAAAAAACTTGAAGATCAGGAAGACCAGTGGCCACAACAGCTAGAAAACATCCTATGGGCCTACAGAACGACTCCACGAACATCAACAGGAATGTCCCCATTCATCCTTTGCTATGGAGTTGAAGCTGTTATTCCCACCGAGCTGAAATTTGGTACAACCAAGTCACTACTGGTCGATACCAAGCTCAATAACCAGGCCTGGTCGTTCGGAGTAGACCTAGTTGAGGAAAGAAGGAAACACGCCACCATCAAGCTCGAGCAATACCAACAAAGACTCAAACGAGCTTATAACAAGGGTGTTCGACTTCGATCTTTACAACCTGGTGAGCTCGTGTTGAGGAAAATGTTCCACAACAAAAGAAAAACAAATGTTGGAAAGCTCAATGCCAACTGGGAAGGTCCTTACATCATCAAAAAAGTTCAGAGCAATGGATCTTATCGCTTACAAACTCCAGAAGGAGAAGATGTCAAGAATCCTTGGAATGCTTATCATCTCAAGAAGTTTTACCAGTAAAATGTAAGCATGCATTCTAATATTTCAATAAACAAGCTCAATTTTGCCTTCATCTCAGTTCAAACATGAATGGCTTGAATAGGTCTAACTCAATCCCTCGACCTCTAAATTATCAATACTCTAGTCCCTTTGGTAATTTTTTAAGTGTTAAACTCCACTAACACTTTGTACTTAGGTCTTAACTCCCCCACGACCTAAGTACAATCGAGCTCATACTCAATCGACCACATCTCGGAACAGGTCGAATTTTATACTTATTTATTGTTTGCACATCAAGTCAAGCAGACAATACAAAATAGAAAAGGCGAGCGAGGTAAACGAATGAAATTTCATTTTATTTATTTATCCAAACGACTAACTATTACAGGAAAATAATAGACCTAAACTACTTGGGGGCTACGCAAATCCTGCTCGCAAGAAAGAGGTAACCTGCAACAGATAAAACAAAACCACAAATGACGAGAACAAAAAGCAATTTCATTAAACTAAGGCATACAAGAGGAAGCATTTCAGTCCGCTCTGCTTGCAGCCATTCATCTCGTCTACCTGCCATCTGAACGAGCTACCAGGACTCCCTGAAAACTAGTCGCTCAGATCGACAAAAATAATCATGCATAAAACAAGAAACATAAGTGCAGAAAAGTAAAAGGCGTAATCGACCTGCCAAAGCAGATCGACCACTATTGTTTACGATTACAACCCATCAAAACATCCAATGAAGACAAATTCACTCGACCTCACAAACACTCGAGCTGAAGACTGAAAGGGAGAAGAAGAAGGAGGTGTACTGGCCAAGCAATGAGGGATTTTTATAAAAACAAGAAGGAACAAGCAAGATGAGATATTGGTGTAGTGAATACTCGTGCTATCAGTACGCGTCTCACCAATCACCAAGAATCACTGAAGACAGAGAGGAGGTCATTGCTGCGCAATCTGGTCGCCTTGCTCGACCAGCTCGTCCTAAAAATCTCCCACTCCATCAACAGGGCCCATCGAGCTGTCCTGAGTTGGTACTATAACACCCTCATTACCAACTCTCGTCTCCTCTCCTTCGGGCGATCCCATCAACTGATTTTTGAGGCCATCACAGTACGCCTGCCACACAGCACCATTCTTCTGGCACGCGTCCTCCCAGTACGCAGCAGAGTCCTTGGCAGCATTAACTTCACCTCTAAGGTTCTCGATGACCTCCTTCAGCTGAACGATCTCCCCATTCCTATCCCTCACCTTCCCCTCAACAACAAGGGCAATATTCTTAGCTTGCTCGAGCTTCTCGTTCAGGTGCCTCAGCTCGATCTCAGCTCGAGCTCCAACCTCAGCAACCAGGCGAACTTCCTGGAAGCTAGCATTGAGCTGCACGTACAAATCAGTTAAAATACGACATGTGCAAAAGTTTAGACATACAATTTGGACAACACTCACCAGAGAAAGAGCCGAGTTTATCCTCGAAGAAGTCACCAGGAGGGTCTGCGACTTCACCATCCGAGAGTTAGCATCAAGAATAGTGCCCTCATTCACAGCTCGGGCAACACAAAGGTCATCTATAGCACTATCATTGTCATAGAAAACGTGCTTCCCTCTCTGGTGGTCCAGATAGTCGAAAGGGCCAGGTCGGAATTCAGACGAAACCCCCTTACCCCTATTCAAAGGTCGTGCAGCAGTCTTTTTGGACAAGGGAGTAGGGTCAGGAGATCGCATAGCTTTCAAAGGAGCAGGAGAGGGCATCACTGGTGGAGGCTCCATCAGCTTGATATTTCCAGAAGACGACCTCTTCTTGCCCGAACCAGGTGGCAGCTTAGGGAGAGAGGCCGGAGGAGACACGATCTGGGGGCTCGCAGCTCGATCACCCTGCCTCGAGCTACCACCAGTCCGAGACTTCTCACTCCACTGCACAGATCGAGACTTATCAGCTTTATCCACCGAAGCCATAAAATTCTTCTTCAGCAATCTCCTTCTCTCCAATTCGTCAGCAACAGTCTTGGCACGACCCTTGGGTACAAAGTACTCCTTCAAGTGAGGAAGAAACTTTGCCTTTCGATCGTCTGACCAAAACCCAAATACGTTCAACGAAGACTTCAGATCGTTCTTCTTCACAAGATGGTCGTCCCTGATAGCTGCAAAAAGAAACAAGCAAAGTCAATCAACAAGCAAACCCAAAATTAGATCACCAATGCAACGATCTAAGACAAAACGACCAGCAACTTACGATTATCATTCACGTTTCTAGTAACATAACGTCAATAAATATTCCCTTCAGTGATCGACCCAGTAACAAGCATGGGATCCTTCCACCATTGCTCACTACTCACAGGGTGAATCAAGGGTAAACGATCTGGCCTGACCTGCATGTTATAGCCCGCCAGACCCGGACTCGCAGATCGTTTAAAGTAGAAGTGGTCTAACACATTCTCTACACTAATATTCCACCCATGCAACTTGTTCAGGTCGTCTATAACCCTCATATTCCTCCAGAAGTTACCATTCATTTAGCAAGGAGCTCGCTTGATGGTATTCAGGAGGTCGACTACCAGAAAAGACAAAGGTAACCTAAGCCCAGCTCTAAATTGGGCCAAGGTAAAAACAACGGAAAAAGGGTTATTAGGTCGATACTCCTCAGTGAGCAAACGTTCTCCTAAAAACCTAATTTCAAGGTGTTTGATGGAGTCTAACCCGTACTTCTTTCTAAACACGATATGTCTGTTAACATACGCGTGGTTAACTACACGATAGAGCGACCCATCTTCACCCTCCACCATCTTGTCATTCGATGAGTCCTCACCATGGGGACTACTACTCTCAGGGCTCCCCTCATCTCCACTCTCTTCCTCTCGATTAGGAGAGCCAGCTTCATCACCAGAATGAGTTCACTCATCATCAGACTCATACTCAGCAACGTTATCACCACTAAGGTGGTCGTTTTGGGAATAACTACCCTCAGACATCTCTCGAAAACAAGGAAATATGCAAAAGAAAGCGAAGAAAGAAAAAGGAAAGAATAAAGCAGAAGAAACTAACCTCACAATCTCTCAAGATCCTCAGGTCGCAACGAAAATGCAGCAGCAGTTCGAGAGAGCAAATGAAGAAAGTAAAAACTTTGTTCACAAACTATAGTTTAAATACTAAAGCAAAGGAGATCCCAGCCATCGATTCAGATAAAATCAACGGGCAAGATCAAACAAGGGCACCCACGACCTCTGCATTTATTACCCACTCTTCAACGATTCGCATCCACTGTTGGATGAATCCACGTGTTCAGTAAAGGGAAATAAGTTAAGGAGTGCTTCAGTTGCCAAAAATTCATGGGTAACTGCTCGAGGAAGCTTCTCCACTTCCCCGTAAAGGCGCAATGATGGTATGAGACAATCATGCAAGGGCGCCACGTGCGCAAATCTGAAATTCAAAAAGCAAACTTCAAATCAGCAAACATCGATCATAGCTCCAAAAGTCTTTTCAGCCCGATATCTACATCGACCTAAAAAAAGGAGGGTTATGTAGGGGTACTATATACTCCAACCAATAAAAACACGCCACGTGGCATACTCATCAAATCTCACAGGTCGCTCATTACTCGACCTACTTGGAGGCCGCCCAGAGCAGCTCGACTACATGATCAACAACGACCTCTGCATATGCACATGTCCTAATTCAACGCATAGAGAATATCTCCAGCTGTCGCCTAATCATTGAAGCTATTATACATTCATTGAAGATATTACACAATCATTGAAGAATATTACACAATCATAAAGATGTCGGAGAATCTGCAAGATCCCATGATCTTTGCCCCTTAACATTCTATATAAACAGAACTACGATGGTTTGATCTCTAAGTTCCACCCCCACGAGCTAGAGTACGTAGGCAATCTCGATCTCAACGAGGTGCAACCACCCCCGATCTCAAATCCCCCTTTGGTCAAGTCCAACTGCGACCTGATTTTGTAAGTGCATTAATCTAGAAATAGGTTAATACAATGAGAAACAGTTTGTCCTTGTGTTAAATACACTTTCAAACATCACTGTACAATTCCATAAGAATCGTAATTGCATTTTTTTTATTCTTAATTATGGATCATCTCATCTAAGGTTGATGTAGCTTGCCCAACTAATTGCGGAGATCAACAATGAGCAATAATTGTTGGTATATTTCTGTTGGAAGGTAGTGTCTTTCAAAATTAGCAGGTTGGAGTGTGATGTAATAGCTTGGCTGCCTTGAATAATGGATAAACAAAAATCAATTAGCAAGATAAACACACAATATACTAATAAGTATATATTGAAGGTGGACTCAATGATTAATTTGCGGAAATTATTTTTTTCTGCAGATTGGTCATATAAGAAACTGTGGAAATTAATGTGCAGGTGATGTAAATTCATATATTTTTTCCCGCAGACTGATATGTAAGAATTCTGTGCTCCTGATTCCTAATTATAGCTTGTAGCTCTAGACCTTTTGATATATAAATTGAACGAGTGAGAAGATTTGAAAAGATAGAAGACCATTTTGATCAATCAGTATAATCTACATTTTGACTAGGATGTTTCACCTAGACGTAACCTTTTATTACCACGTACATGATTTTTATCAACTTTTGTCTGCAGTGACGGTTTCAACGGATCGATTTTCTTTGGTAATTGCTTTGATCAGCTACAATACATCAGAACTACCCCTTATACAAAATAGAAATAGTTGGCATAAAGTTCTTCCAACTGATAGGAAACCGTAAACTTCAATGGTCTGTGCAAATAATTGATTAAAAAGAACTTCAATATAATTGATCAATGGGGTAATTGTAAACTACCATTAAATGGATTTCAAAATTTACCTGAAAAATCGTACCTACAAAGAGAACTTCAATACAAACCAGAATTAGAAAAATCTTGAGTGAAATTAGAGACAGAGAAATTAGTTGGACAAACCAGAGAAGTGTCGAATTAATTAAGAAAATTTAAATAATTAATTAATTAGGGTTTAAGAGGAGAGAGATTTGAGGAAACAATAGAGAGAGATTTTTGAGAAGAAGAGAAATACATGTTTAAAATAAGAAAGAAAGGGTTTCCTAGGAAGTGCATAGGCTTAATGAAATTTGCAGGTTTATATGGCTATATTTACTGGTATTGTATATTTGGAGTTCATATATTTTAATGTGCTTTTCTGTTCAAGTAATATGGAGGGGTTGTTTCCATGGATGCTTATTATGTATGTACCTTCATTCATAAGGTAGATATCTTGAACATGAGTTTGTCACTCTCCAATCGTCTCTGGTTGTGATTCCTTGTTAGCGTAGCCTACCTATTATATCTTGACAAATTAAAAGGAAGGAAAAAATAATTAGTAATTATACAAAGTTGGTTTTGTATTGAGCAATAGAGGCTTTAAGATGTATTCATGTTACCCATGCTTTTATCTTAATTTTTTTCTTCTATAGTAGGTGGTCACTGCAGAATATTCTTCAAAGTCATAGTTGTACTTAGGGAAATTTGCTATGTCCTCTTTGATTGCCTCTATAATGGTATAGCTTTGCAACCCGATCTCGCGATCGTTATCTGTATAATGATTTCCTCTTTGGATTTCCCAATATTTGAATTTGATAAAAGTACATATCCTTCTTTGGACGATTTTTTTCTTTGAAGTTTTGAATGTCTTGAGCATTAAACCTAGGGGTGGGCAAAAAAACCGAAAAACCGAAAACCGAACCGAAAAAAACGAGTCAAAACCGGTCAAAACCGAGTTGACTAAAAACCGGTCAAGACCGGACCGAAACCGAACCGAACTATATAGCTATCGGTCCGGTCTCGGTTCTTGTTTTTATAGAACCGAGTGAACCGAACCGAACCGAAATAAATAAAAAAACATTTTTTTTATTAGTAAATTACTAAACTAGACATAGGAATTAGTAATTGGTTGTGGGCTTATGGTGGATCCATGGTTGGTTCATTGGTTTTGGACCTTTTTCCTATTTAGTACTTGATTTGGTGTATGTCTTATTTTGTTTAAAGCCCAAAACTTAAAAATAATCATCTAAAGTGTAGTGGACTAAAAGCCCAATAAAAAAACCCAGGACCGAGTTTCGGACCGAAACCGGACCGATTGTATTTGGTCCGGTTCGGTCCGGTTTCATTCAAATAATTTCGGTCCATGGAACCGAAACCGAACCGATACTTTCAAGTCGGTTTGGTCCCGGTCCTATAACATTTTAGGACCGGACCGGACCGTGCCCACCCCTAATTAAACCTCGGATTTGTCTCCCTGTTTCAAAAAATAGAGATGAGTCTGTTTTGGATTAAAGATTACCCATTAAAAAGCTATATTTCAATCATGTATATGTATTATGGGGATAAAAAATTCTAAGTAGGAGTATAGTGCAGACTTGTATTGTCTATTACCTGCATATTTTCTGTTACATGGAGTGAAACCTACATAGAGTATTGCTCCTTATGCAGTCATTTTGGATCCTATGGTATAGGAGGAACTAAATTGTTTTTGAAAATGGCTTGTTCGGCCTGGATAATGCAGTGAAACAAATCAAGCCTACTTTACGGTCCTGGATGGATATCATGGGGAAGAAAGTGGACGTCAAAGGAAGACTGGACAGTTGGGCATCTCGGGAAAAAAAGGACCCTCATGATAAAGTTGCAAACTAAAGAGGGAAAGCCCCACCCCAATCAGGACCTTGAAGAATGAAACTATGTCCTTTCCGATTTGAAGACTGAAGCTTAAACCTATAACTTGCAGAGTGGAAATCCCACTATTTTGTATGAAGATCAGGTGGTAACATGCTCAAGTATAGAGCTAAGATAGATATGGCTAATGTGTTGTTGTTCAGGTCTTGGGGTACTGCATATACATGATATTTATGTAGAGTTTTATTTTAACAATTATCAAATAATTACTGAACATTATTCACCTTTTTTGGACAATTTATTCAGATTGTAATTTTGAGTCTGCGAATCTCTATTATCCTAATTTTTGAAATATGTTTCAATTAGGCTATTTGACAATGCTTTTTTAGTTGAACCACAGGGAAATGTAATGGAGTAGAGATGACAGGCAGATTAGTGAAAGTGATGAACCTATTCACTGAACCTATTGTTAGCTATTGGGGAGTTGGTAATTTGGGATACCTGATAGGTAGGCTGATACTGATATTACATTGTTTAGGCAAGTAATTAACTGCAAGCAAAAGTATACAAGTTATCTCATTTTTGCATTCAACAAATAGATCTGAGCTGAAAGTGCTTTCTCTATAAAAAACCTTTTCAAATTTATTTATTTTTAAATCCAATTGAGTGAAGATCTAATGAGTTAGTTCTTGTGGCAAAGGTTATCACTTCATGCTTTTCTATGTCAGGTATTTTCTGGTAATGGTAAGGTCATGATAGCGCCAACTACCAGCCTACCCCTTCCTAGATCCTAAAAATATTTATTCTTCAACATGGTGCACGGTTCCTACTCATGTATTCTCTGTTAGACAGTCATGCCCATTAGGAATGTCGAAAAAATTCGAAATTTTGTTATTGGTCTGTGTCTTATTCGAGAAGAATTACAACAGAGATATTCGAAAAGTTTTAAGTGGTCTGTTCCTTAACAATATATAGAGATTTTTCTGAACAATAAACAGACTAACTGTATACTAACATTGGAGTACTGTAAAACAGGCATGATAATAGTGTCATTGAACAGACTAATTAGAAAATAAGTTTGTTAGGCTGCCAGAAGATAAATCTGGCCATTATCTTTACCAATTCTTGAAAAATAAAATGGTTTAAAATAATTAAACTTTCTTAATTAGTAAAACAATCGATCTTAAACATGGAAAATGAAATATTGAAGGAGAACGGTTTGATTGAAGAAAAAAGAGAGGACATGCCTTGAAGATGGAAATCGAAGCGGATGATAAAGTAGATGATAAACATGATTGAAGACGATGATGAAGATGGAAAACAAAGAGAATTAAGACTCGAAGATTAAGGTTTAGGGAACAGACTTGATGATTAAGGTTTAAGAATGTTTTTTTTTTTTTTTTTTTTTAAGGTTTAAGAATGTTTTAGTCCTAGTCAGACGCAAAGATATTCGAGTCCTGATGATTAAAGGTTTAAGGTCCTAGTCACATATTAGAATCAATCCTAGTCATACTCATCCATCCTAATCACACATATTATTAATCCTAGTCAAATTATGCACCCTTTGCTGGTTATAATTTAGACTAGTTGTACCCGTTGCTTCGCAACGCTAGTTTCAATCATTTTTAATCATTTATAACTAAACTTTTATACTGTGTTATACTTTAGATTGTGTTATAACTAAAAAATGTTGGGAACTGAACGATATTTGCATGCCCAACCCGTAAAAGGAGTAATCTATGCAGTAACAGATGCTGGAGATGTGAATAAGTCTGGCTCACTAAAGCATCCCTTTCACAAAGAGGTTGTGGGTTCGAAACAAGTCAGCAATAGATTGTCTGATAAAAAGTTTTCTCGTGTAATTCAAGAAAGGGTGGGTCCCCACAGTCTCGCTTGCCATTAAGAAAAATAAAATGGAAAAAACATGTTGTACTTTAATCTTCTTCGTTTTCTTTTTAGCTTACAACAACTTTATTCATGAAACACTAAACAATGAATCTTTACATCTAATCTTCTTCTTCTTTAAATTTTTTATTTTTTCAAATCAAATTCAATCTTTTTCTTTTTTCAATTGAAGTTAAAGTTTTAAGTTTTAAGTTTATTTTTCATTTTTATAGGATTGAACAGTAAACTGGGGGTCTGACCAGGGCACCGCCTGGGCGGTCGAGGCGGTTCCTGCGAAACTGAGCGTCTGGCGCTCCGCTCCGCCCCTGACAGCATAGATTATATGTACCTATTGTTGGCAATGTGTTTAACGTAATAACAGATTGTGTTATTAATATAATGCTAAATTGAGTAGAATAAAATTTGACATTAACTAAATAAATTCAATGCTTATAAAATTTAAAGATTTTAAAAACACAAAGAATTGATATAACTTTCAGCTGACACATATGTATAATCAGTAGACAATGTTACCTCCTAAGTAACACTTTCAAATATCTTTCTTCAGAGGTTATTTCTTTTTCACCTTGGCGAGCTGGTGAGCTGATGAATGTTTCTTCTCCTTGGCATCGACATGCTTAACAATACCTAAATTAATAATGTCAGTTTCACAACTACCATATTCTGATCGTTGTGATCTGCAGGCTCAAGTGTCTCACCAGTCATATCCTCAGTCTAATGTATCGATTTGTTGACCTATTTATGGCATATAACTATATAAGTAAACCCCTACAAAACTTCTATACGATAATGATAATTACTATATCTAATAAAGATCTTGAACAATAAAACAATGAGAATAAAACAATGAGAAGATCTTGCACTTAAATAAATAATTTTTTTTTCTATCTTCCTTATAATAAAGATTATAAATTCTATTAAAAAGCATGCTTTTTCAGTGGGTAGGTAATCATCAATGAGCCCATGTACATGCTCTGCTGGTTATAGCAGAAAAAACATAAAGGCTTGCAAACTGCTATAGCAGGTGAAGCGGTGAGCCATTTGAACACGTTGATGTAACATAAACTCAACCCTGCAGAGCAAAACTGTCACATTAGAATATACCATACCTACATTTTAGTATTAGTTGACATTTTGGCCCATGCAGGACTCGAACCTGCGTCTTCGCATAATTAATGTGACGCTCTAACCAACTGAGCTAATGGGCCTTCAACGAACAATTACAAACAATGAAATTATAAAGCTGATGTCTGCTAGCAGTCATATAGGATCGTAAGTAAAAACAATATGTGGTGTTGTACTTGTTACGTATGGTCCAAACTTGTGTTAATCTAGTCTTTGAATTCAAAAATCTGTTCTGCCTCCATGGGCTGGCAGCAGTATGCATTTTATTCACCAGATCACCATCAACGTGAAAACTTTATAGTATAGAGTGATAGTAGAAAAGCTGGTTGAGGTTTGTTTTCTTTATTTTGGTGCAATAAACAACTATATCCTCATCCTTGCGTGTAGCGTATATTAATTGATTGTGAATATTACTAATACAGAAAAAGGAAAAACAATAAAGTTTTGAACTTTAACGTATGAATTGACAGTTAAAACTATTATGATAGTGGGTTATTCTTACCGAACACATCGTCATCTACTGTACTTACGATAAACTGTGGTCCTTCATCATCGTAGTTGTATGACTACTGACAAAACTAACGATAGAGTTGCAATCATCACCTGATAACCTGGATGTGAACATGTGTTAAAAGAGAACTCCTATCTAAAACAACTTCATAACCGGAAAAACACTCTTCGGTTTTATTGTTAGAAACTTTGCCAACTTTTTCTACTATAGTAAGCGTTCTAATTTTGTAACTTATAAGAACTCGCGTGGAAAATTTTGCAGAACATCTTCAAGCATTTTTTTTTCAACCTCCGTTCCTCTATTGTGTGGCCTCTTTCAAAAGCATTGATCCTTTCATTTTACAAATTATTGCCTTTGAGTTTTGCTATGATTTTGAAATCCCAAAAAATCAGATTGATTTACTTAGTTGTAATAGCAATTTCCAGTTTGGTGTAATCCTGACCAATGCGGGTTACACTATGTCACTATCTAAATATGGAAACCAATTATCATGTAATTTACATACTGCTTTCAATAGCACATTGCCTTAATGCTCTATAAGCTCACTGGCCAAGAGGAATATACTGTATTTTCACACTTTCATTAGGTGAATTTGGTACAGTTCAATCATTTGCTATCATTGTAATTATCAAGTTAACTAAGCTAGCTAGGTTCATCCTACTAAAAACCATTTTTCTCTCTTCTATTTTTATATATGATTTAGTTGATGCCTCATTATTTCTTAACATTATTACTCTCATTAGGAATTAGGATCCCAAACTATACAGTCTTGAATCCAAAAAAAAAGCCTTTCCATTGATGGTGTGTGGTAATCATGATCACCTTAAATGTCTTTTACTAACCTAATAAGTATGTGTGATTGATTTTGGAATAAGATTAAAGCAGGAAGGTATTTATATGATACATACAGAATACCCACAACGATAAACATGGAAGTGACTCCGGCACATATGACATGATACATAAGCAGGCAATTAAGAGGTTGACAACCACAAAACAAACCTTACACAAACTAATATATGTACTGCTCATATTCATAGATGACCATCTAGCACTTAGAACAGAGTTCTTCAGCTCTGCCGTAAATTATGGAAAACTCACTAAAAAATCATTCAGTTAATATTATTAATTTTCCTGTCATACACCTATCCTTGATAATAAACTCTGATTTAGTGTTCAAGTTAGGACAACTGCAGGGCTATGATTTAATGTCTGAAAGTTACTCACTTACTTGCAACAAACTGTAAGATAAGAAGTGAATTTAGGAGTTAAAGTTACCTTAAGAATCAATGTAGTAGCATCCAACATGTTAGGTGTGCAACTCCATTGAGATAATATTTGATATGTACACCAAGCCCTGGCGCAGTAGGCACAAACATCACACACAGATCAACAACAAAAGATGCTAGAACCAAATTCGTCCCACTGAAAAGTATGAAGCCCATACGATAACTGCAACAAAGATCATTTTACACCTTTACAAAAAGGTCCAGTATTGTGAGTTGAAATTACTAACATCACTCTTCTAAAAATGTAGCTAATACTATTGAATTTTGATCAAAGAAAAGTGTGAGTTACCTTTTCTTCGGAACTAAGGGATCCACAATGAGAAGTTTGTATCCTGCAATATTCTCTATTGCAAGGTTATTAAGGGTGGGGATTACTGTAGAACTTAAACTCTCATTCTACTCCTCCATCATGCTTGAAGAGATCATTTTTGATAATCCTACGATTTCAAGTACAACTGTACAATTCATTTGGGTACATACATTTGTTTCAAAGCAAGAAAATAAGCATTGATAGATGAATAAATATGACCATACTTATAGTCCAAGCTCTCTATATGACAAACCGTAGATCCAACCATGGCTAATTGGATGGAGGAGAGGGTCGTGTGTTTTCAAAAGAGTGGATGGGGGAAAGATTGCTTTCTTGGTCATTCCCTTCCATAATAGTGAGATATATGTGGGTTCAGATTCTCGAGCGGGTTTTGGATGCAGAGAAAAACCTAAATCTGGTGGTGATAAAGAAAATGAGACTTCGGTTTTTGCTAGCAATCATACCAATCATATGATGGTAAGACCATGCCTTTAAGCCATTTGTTGTAGGGCAGTGTTTCATTTGATTAGAACATATTTACGGATTGATATTTTATAACTCAAGCAAGATGTGATTCACATAAAAGATCACAGGAAGGGTATAGGATGTAGATACACACAGAGATTCGAATAATGAAAGTTTGTGAACTATCTATGAAAGAAAGATCTATTAAATTTTATTAATCCCGAATGTGTTTTATTGCTTAAATTTGTAATCGTTGGTAGACAAAATTTAAGATGTGCACTATCAGAAAAGGAAAATTAACGATAAGCATTCATCTATATCTTAAGTAATCAAAGGTTAGACTAAAGATTTTCCTAACATGAGGTATCTTTCAAAGGTTTCCTACAACCCTACAAATTTTAAATAGTACTTTTTGATCCCTCAAGTTTACATCTGTTTGTATAGTGATGGGTCATCAAAGCACTATCACCTCTACCATCACAAACAACAGATAAAAGTCTTGAACTATTCTATGGTACATGCATGCCATTTCATCCTGCATTAATTCCCTATAGTTTGACAAACTTATGAATAGGTAACTTATCATTTATATGCATCCGAATCGTTCTTAAACATCCTTCAAATATGACTAATGCTTCTTCCATCTTCGAAGAAACAAACAGAGAAAACAGATATATAATTGAAAAAGATAAAATCATGTCAAACTTGCATGAAACTTTAACATGTACTAATTTGAAGATAGAAATTTATTGCGCTTGCTTTAACTGTTCAGTAAAGCTTCAGACTTATATGTATCGCTAGCCATGGATGGTTAGTAACAGAATAACAACTGTTCGTGTTTATGATGAGGTTGGAAGTTCGTGTTTTCTATATGTGATATAACATTAAAATCCCGTTTGCTCAGTTTACAATAAGTAATTCAGAATTATTGAACTATTTTGAGATGTGAGTTCTCCACCAAATTGAAGGTAGATTTTCATGTGGTAATTCATAATAGAGTATCAAGTCTAACACATCGCCACCTAAGGATAGTTTTCTCCACTGATTTATGTAAATTTCAGTCAGATAAGACTAAGCGTGGTCTACATTAAGGATGGAAGCATGGTAACGAAGACAAACTGAGCTCTGAAGATACAGGAATGGTTGCTGGACAGGTGGGTTTTTAATTCTTTATATGTAAATTTTGTCCTGGGTCAAGAGAGTATGTCCTCTATTCACTACATGACGATGTACTATATGTAAAGGTTGATCAGGCTTGTATCTGCTACTGTTTATGTTGATGTATAAAATTCAACTTTTTTTTAAAATATTAAAAAATGCATCTGTTTATGTAATGTAGAACCTGGCTTGAAATGCTATTGTAGTGGCATAAAGTAATTGATTGAAATAGTAATGTATCAACCTACATTAATTAAACTGTTTAGGTTTACCTTTTTGACATAGTAATGACCAACATCTCATTTATGCTAAATTTTAAAGGACAAACAGTAAAATACCTGAAACACTAGCAAATGAGATACTATTGGTTATGTGGCAGAAGTTGATGAAGAAAACAGATGAGGGTACCTGTATGAATTAAAGAGTAGTCTAGTAAATACCTATATCAAATGACAAATATAGATTACCTGTAAAAGTAACAATATTATTGATCTTTAATTTATAAGTAAGCAAAAGTTTACTGATTCATTCGTCTCTATTGCCAGAAGAAGATTTATTAGTCTTCCAGATGTGTGCAATTCTCTTTTCCTATATTGCCTGGTGATATTTACATGTTGACAGCAAAGAATTGTAACACATGCATTGGAACTACACATAGCTGTTGGAATGTTCTGAATGGATGGGGTCAATATCTAATGGCAAGGTTAATTCTTCTGTTTTTTTATTTCAGGGGAAGATGGGAGCTCTAGGTGACTGGCAAGTGGCAAGACACAGGTTGTTGAAGCCTATTCGTTTGTATTTACGCGAAATAGTGCAGTAGAAATTGGTTATGTTAACCTTCATCTACCACAATTTAGAGGGGTTTAAAAGGTTTAAGAGGCTAGCTGAAGCTTACCATAATCAATAAAATGTTGTTTGCACTGCTGGCTCTAATGGATAACGTTTGGAGTTGTAGTTATGTCCAGAAGTCCAGCCGGCCATGCCCCTGGTTGTTGTACCAAATGTATTAGAGTCTTATTCCTACTTAGAGTGGGAATAGAAAGGTGTATTGAGAATTGATGGCCTTGCTGACCTTTATGTTAGTATATGGTTTTAAAGTACAGGTCTTTCTATTTAATGATGCATGTTCTTTCAACAGATAAAGGTGGAAAAGTTCTAAATAGAAAGGATGCGTGAAAATAGGCGACGTCGGCCAATAATTTCTCAATCTTCACAACGATTACTTAAACAAATTGATAACGCCTATTAGCATTAAATTGGGTACTGAATACTGCCAGATAGAGCACTTGGCATGGCCATGTTTAGCTTAGGAGTCAAAACCTCGAAATATTTTACTATAACTATATAAAGATAATATGTAATGTTCCAAACAATAAAGAAAGACCGAATTCATTAACCTTGGCCTACTGCTTCGTGCTAAAATTGTAATATAATAATGTCCAACTATTAGCCTGGATTTGTAAACTGTCACTACGTGAAGATAACACCTACTGAACACCTAATATGATCACACAAATTTTCAACATCTTGAGATTAATTATTATGCCATGATTACTCATGGTATATATTAATATGAATGACCAAGCTAAGACATGTACTTTATCTTGTTGTTGAATCAGTTGGAGTACACGTACCATAGCAGATTAAATGAACCAAATTGAGATGATGGAATCAATTTAAACTACAGGAACAAAACTAAATAGGTTGTTCTTGATCAGATACTGATCAGATGGAAAAGTCAACAATTGAAAAATAGCAAAATAGAGTAGAAGTAGTAGTCGTACCTACTTTGTACTAAGAGTTCTCAAACATCAGCTTGTATTTTGAGCCCTGAGAATGATAGCCTACAAAATATATATTTCCAGCCACGAATAGAAGTTGTTTTTAGATTTAGAATATCCAAAGTACTGCTGGGATGAACAAATATAGGTATTTTCACATTTAACAGGACAATTAACTTCATAGGACAATTAACGTAAATATAACAAAGATATAAGGCTAGAGACATATATTTTCTTCTTTTTTTGGTAAATAGTCTAGAGACATATTGTCCTATTTAGGGTATGTTTTATAATGATAGATTGAAAGTACCGTAACATGATTAATGGGCTAAGATAAAAAAATAAGTTGTCTATAAGTCAAACCACTCAATCACAGTCTATTAATCAAACACAAAAGCTCAAATAGGTGAACAGACATTGACAAGAACACATAGAATAACTCATACTCACAATAATAATAATTAAACGAAACGGGTATCAATACCAAAAGCATAACTGTTCACAATCTGGACTATATTATTACATCGAAATAGGGAATGTGACCAGATGATATTGAAGGAAGACCTACTTGTTCACCTGACGATGTATTATATGTACAGGTTGACCAGGCTTGTATCTGTTACTGTATATGTTGATGTATAAAATTCAACTTGAAAAAAAAAATAATAATAATAATAAAAAAATAAATGCTATTGTTTATGTACAACTTGCTTTAAAATGCTACTGTAGTGGGATCAAGTAATTGATTGAAATAGTAATGTATCATCCTACATTAAAATGTTTAGGTTTACCTTTTTGACATAGTAATGAACAACATCTCATTGCCTACCAAAAAACAAAAATGAACATCTCATTTATGCTAAAATTTAAAAGACAACAGTAAAATACCTGAAACGCTAGCAAATTAGATGTTATTGGTTATGTGGCAGAAGTTGATGAAGAAAACAGATGAGGGTACCTGTATGAAAGAGTAGTCTGGTAAGTACCTATATCAAATGACAAATATAGATTACCTGTATAAATAACAATAATATTGATCTTTAATTTATAAGTAACACGAAATGCCTGATTCATTCATCTATATTGCCAGAAGAAGATTCATTAGTCTTCCAGATGTGTGCAATTCTCTTTTCCTATATTGCCTGGTGATATTTTCATGTTGACAGCTAAGAACTGTAACACATGCATTTGAACTACACGTAGCAGTTGGTATGTTCTGAATGGATGGGATCAATATCAAATGGCAAGGTTAGTTCTTCTGGGTTGTTTTTTTTTTTTTTTTTGCAGGGGAAGATGGGTGCACCAGGTGACTGGCAAGTGGCAAGACACAGGTTGCTGAAGGCTACTCGTTTGTATTTACACGAAGATCAGGAATGTAACTTGTTTGATTGAGACCAAATAAACTTTGACATTTATATTAAAAGAACAAAAGGTCATAAGACCGGACAATCAATTCAGCTAAAATGCTAAGGTTCATAGCCTAATTCAAAATAGTTTGACGGCTGCTTACACCTTGTAAAAATAGCACGTAACCTATGCAAGGGAATGCGTGCAGATATATCATGTGAACTAACTTCATAACCCTAACAATCTGGCCGATTCAATACACGAAATGTTTCTGATTCAGTGCCACAGGTAGCTTCAAAATGATATCAAACCATTTCCAAATATAATTACATGGATTGAATTTCAGGTTGGTCAAACTCAGTAGCTTGCCAGCTAATTACATGGATGGAAAATGGTAATTCTCCTAGCTATATATTAATTAATGGCTAAATTTAGACATTAAGAAATCTGGCACTATTAGTTCATCCATACCTTCTCACTGCAAAGTGGAAATATCATGGAACCAAATTTTAAGCAGTTTAATCATATTCACATAGAAAATACAATTGTGTGCAGATCTGCACTCCTACACCCCAATCATATAGTATTTTTTAGAAATTAGTTTAATGATCTTTATTAAATTAACATATGAGGGAATACTATACTATTGCATCACAAATCAGTGTGTTGAAACTATGATTTGTTGGTTACATATTGTCTAATGGCTTTGCTATATGACGATCAACATTCTTAGTGAAATGTCATCAAATGAGCAAAGGGTAGTTAAGCTATACAATGAGCTATGATGATGTTGTCATCCATCCTACTTATTAATTAGTTGGCTAATTAACTTTATTAATTGTTTGGTGAATGTGATGTCAAACAATTTTTTTTTTCTTCCTTTGGCTGGAAATGATACACTTGAATACATTTATTTCATATACAAAATTAAAGGATGGTTGCTTTTCTGTACAAGGTGCCAGATATTATACATACAAGGCAATCCAAGGTTCCATGGCCATGGCCCTGTTCTTCAAATGACGTTAGCCCTTCAATTTCATCAAACGTACATATGACACCAAATTGTTTGGTCTGACTATTCTGATAAACCTTTGGAGAGGCATGACACCAACCTGAATGTTTTAAAATGGATCTTGAAGTTTAAAAATGATTACACCGACCCTACAGGCCTAATGTCTGAGGTTGCATCAGATGTTTTGAAAGAAATGCCATTAGTGAACACGCATGAGCCAAGTTTGGTGGGTTTTACTACTGGTTTTATGAATTGGAAGTTTCTTTTACAACTGAACTGGATGGTATTTACACTCTCCATGTGATAAAGAGATTAGGTCATTATCAATAAAGCATGAAGAGTGAAAATTATGCTACTTAGGAATTGTGTGTATATTGTATAGTGATCAAAATTTTAAGATTGCAATTGTTTATTATTTGAAAGCTTAACATTATCAAAAATCAAAATTTAAATTTAAAACTAACTTCATACCTTATCAGCTGTAACCCTTACTTCCTCGACTCTAACGTCTCACCGATTGATCTGGTTGAACAATGTATAGAATTTAAAACTAAACACATGATAAAAATAATTTTTTTATTAAGAAGCATTGCCTCAAGTACTTAAAATTTGATGTACCGGAATTGTAGAGATGCAGGGCTGCTTAAAAGTTTGGCAATTAAGAAGATTGGTCCAAAGTTTAAAACGATGATACAGTAGAAGAGAAAGAAGGGAAGAGAAAATAAAGCGGGTTGTAACTGAATAAATTTCGGAATATCAGCAGCAATCAAAATTAAATTTGACAGCAGCAACAATCAAAATTAAATTTTAAAACTTAGATAACCATAAAACTGTGAAGTCAATTAAATCAAAATTGAATAAATTTCGGAATAGCAACAGCAATCAAAATTATGAGAGAAAGCGGCAGAGAGAGAGAGGAGAATTAAAAGAAGAATTAGTGTTTATTTTTAGAGTAATTGAGTTACCTTAAACTTGACGAGGAGGAGAAGAATTCCCAGCAGCAACTTGATGAGGAGGCTTCGCTGAGAAGAGAATATTTAGAATATTGTTTTATCACTGATGTGAATTTAGATAGAGTTTATGGTATTCCATCCATTGTTTTCCAGCCACATATAGGTTTCGTATTGTTTTCAAAATAATGTTTATGTTTAATTAGGGTTTATTGTTTTATCCCAACCGCTAGATCAAATATCAACATCCTACAGTCTCAGTTATCTCTTATTATGTTTGTACTACATGTTTGAGTATTGTGGCAAATGTAAAATCATTGAGTATTGAGTATATATGGTACATGGGTTCCAATCAATTGAAAACATTGAATTAGATGATCTGCCTGACTTGCATGAGTGTTCTTTGGCAATTGGGATTAATGAACATGAACAACAACTTCTTTAGTTCCTTTGTCTTAAGAAAATGATTATTAGAAAAATGCCACAAATTTAAAAGACTCACATTATCAGTAACTATATATATATATATATATACATTGGTAAAGTGAAGGGAAGGTTTCATATATACTTTCCATGGGTTCATTTGGCAACCCTACAAAATTTACCCAACTGTTACCCTTTTCTTAGAAAGGTCAAAGGTGGTACCACACAAAGTTGGACAATGAGTAATAACAAGCCATATAGCAAAGTTTTGCGGTCGAGTGGGACTGAACCCAAAGTAGTTATATGAACAATAAACACAAACCACATACATCTGTAGCAGGCACTACATACCTCAGAGTCTGCTTTTGTGATCCACTTAGAACCATCCAAAGAGGAGTCCTTCGAAGCAGTGATATATAGCACAAGTTGCTCACTGCATAAATAGGAAGGGATCAATAATTCAGCATATCCAAGTAATATTATTTACAGGTAACCCCAGCAACAAAAAAAAAAAATCAATTCAATCAAGTACACTTATCAAGAAAGAAAGAGGTTAAGTAAAACCCAAAACTCAAAAAGTAAATGGAAATTTAGAGTGTTTACCTGTACTGGAGACCACAAAATTGAACTTGATCCAAAGAAGAAGAGATTAGCTCACTTCACTCCTTGCTTCAGAACAAAGCAGCAATGTATTCAAAGGTTTTTGGCCGGTTTGCTGTTTCTTTTCTCTCACAATATGTAATTCAAATTTCCATCTAACTCAGCTTTTCTAAATTTATATTGGACTGTTGGTGATGAAAAGGCAGACTGAGCACATGCATTGAGTAGCTAAACGACCATTGTAGGGTTGCGCCTAAGAACTTATTTTCATTATTGGATCTCCTCTACAAACCCGAGTAAGTGTATTAGATATGGACATTGTTGTTCATACATATTAAGTTCCGAAAAAGTAAAAACCAGATATAAGAAGTGAAATTGTTATCTATTACAGTATTTGTATGATTTAAATGTTTTTATCACATCTTTTAAAGAAGAAAAATAAGAAATACTGTATATCTTATGGTAGTTCTAGTTATCCATTGAGAAAATGGAGGGTAATTGGAAAATACAATTACCGTAAGATCTCCAATAAGACACATTTGGATAAAGTTAACATATCCAAAGGCTCCTGAACATCAAGTTATTCCTATACAGGTAGAGACTGAAACATCCATTGCAATCTTCTATTTAACTTCTTATTATTGAGTATTGAGTATAAAATATTACAATTTTTTATCAAAGATGATTATTATTAGCAAAGAGAAACTGTGCAGTCAATTAAATTAAAATTTGAATAAATTTCTCAAGTACAATACTTGAGATTTCAGCTTTTTAAGAGATTCCAGTTTGTTCATCTGATCATTCACTAATTCTCTTTTAACCAAAATTAAATTTGGGAATAGTGTATTAACCTATTTCTAGATTAATGCATTAACTGGGCCAGGTCGCTAGGGACACTTGACCAAATGGGGATGTTTGAGATCGGGGTAGCTGCACCTCGTTTGAGATCGAGATTGCCTACGTACTCTAGCTCGGGGGAATTGAACTTAGAGATCAAGCCATCGTAGTTCTGTTCTTATAGAAGGTAGAAGGGCGTGGATCGTGGATCTTGCAGATTCTCCATCATCATAATGAGGATTAAATGTGTAACGCGCGAGGATCATCCCTATGAATTAATTATGTAACTGATGAGAATATTCTGTGCATTGAATGAGAGCACGTGTGTATAGCAGGTCGCTGCTCGTTGCGTGGTCGGGTCGCTTCAGTCGAGCTGCTAACAGGTAGAGATCGTGGCGACCTGATGGATGGATGAATGTGCCACATGGCTGCTTTTGATTGGTCGGAGTATGTAGTACCCCTACATAAGCCCCCTCTTTTTAGGTCGACTGTAGTAGTCGGGCTGAAAAGACTAAGAACTCTGATCGATGCTGATTTGTAGTTTGCTTTTTGAATTCGCGGATGTGGCACTCATGCAGGCCTGTCTGTACTAATCATGGCGCTTTTACGGGGAAGTGGATGATTTTCCTCGAGCAGTTAGCCGTGTAGTTATGGCAACTGACGCACGTATTGCTTGATTGAATATCTGTCTTGCACGTGGACTGATCCAACGGTGGATACGAACCGTTTTGTGAGTGGAGAATAACTGCAATGCATATGGATCCTTGTTCGATCTCAGCCGTTCACTTGTTTTGAACCGATGGCTGGAATTGCTCGTGCTACAGTATTTAAGCTGTAGTTACCTTGAGAAGGGTTTACCTATCTTGCCTTGATTTGAATTGCTGCCGCTTTTCAGTTGCGATCTGAAGAACTTTGAGAACTCGTGAGGTTTGTTTTCTTCTCTTTTTATTTCTTTGATCTTATATTTTCTTTCATCTTCTGTTTTCTTGTATATTGCTTGAGAGAAATGTCTGACGCTAGTGATTCCCAAAACGATAACTTGAGTGGTGGTGGTGGGGAGATTGAGTCTGAGAGTACTCAATCTGATACTCCGTCTCCCGTTCGTGGTGAGGAGTTAGATAGCCCCCAGAGTAGTGGTTCTCATGGGCCAGACTCTTCTGATGATGAAATGGTAGAGGGCCACGATGGTGCAATGTGTAGAGTGGTGAATATGAATTATGTACATAGGCATTTTGCTGTTAGGAGGGTTTATGAGCTTAGGTCGATTAGGCATTTGGAGATTAGATTTCTTGGAGATCGTTTACTTTCTTCTGACTATCGACCTAATAATCCTTCATCTACTGTATTTACTTTGAATCAATTCCGTGCCGGGTTGAGGTTGCCCCTGTCTCGGTTGGTGGTCGACCTGTTGAATGCCATTGGTCGAGCCCCCTGCCAGATGAATGGTAATTTCTGGCGGAATATGAGGGTAATTGACGACCTCAACAAGTTGCACAGGTGGAACATTACTGTGAAAGATGTACTGAACCACTTTAGCTTCAAACGCTCCTCGAAGGTTGAACTCTCGGGCTATAACATGCAAGTTAGGCCAGACCGTTTGCCATTGATCTATCCAGTAAGTAGCGAGCCATGGTGGAAAGATCCCATGCTGTTTACTGGGTCGATTGTTGAAGGGGATATCCAGTTGCGTCATGTGATTAGGAATGACGCTCGTAAGTTTGTGGTCTTTAGTACTAGGGTTGTTGATTCGTCTTCCTATTTCCGAACTTGACGTCTTTGTATTTTTGTTGCAGCGATCAGGGACGATCATTTGGTTAGAAAGAACGATCTAAATTCCGTTCTGAACTGCTTTGGTAAGTTGAGCGACGAGCGGAAGATCTCGTTTCTACCCCACCTAAAGGAGCATTTTATTCCTAAAGGTGGTCCAAAAACTGCTTGGGACGAGCTCGAGAGGAGGAAAGCTTTGAAGAAAGCGTATATGTCTTCTGTTCACAAATCTGGCGGTGGGCGATCTGGTAGCAGCTCGCGAGCTGATGACAGCGAACGGGCTAGTGGTGGCTCGAGGCAGGGGGAGAGAGAGCATTCTGTCGGTGCTCCTCGGAGGTCAGAAAAGAATCGACCTGTTGACAAGGATCGACCTCTGGGGCAGGAACGATCTATGGAGAGGGAGCTACCTGTGGAGAGGGAGCGGTCTGTTGGTAGTTCTCGCCAGGTTGAAGCAGTGGCGAGCCCTCCAGTCGCAGGTCCTCCCGCCTCACTTCCTAAAGTAGGTGCCTTGGCTGGGAAGAAGAGGTCCTTCACAGGGAACCTTAAGCTGATGGAGTTCCCAGCTATGCCAGCTCCTGTTTCTTCAATGCCTTTGACGTCTCCTGGGATGTCTGTTTTGTCCAGGAAGACTGCTCCTCGGCCTTTGCAGAAAGGCAAAGGTACTTTGTCTGAATTCCGCCCCGGGCCGTTCGATTATTTGGATGGTCAAGGAGAGAAGCATGTCGTTTATGATAACGACAGTGCTATCGATGACCCTTGCGTTGCCCGGGCTGTGAATGAGGGTATCGTCCTGGACGCTGATGCCCGGGCAGTGAAGTCGCAACCTTTGTTGGTGACCTGCTCGAAGATAAATGCGGCGCTGTCTTTGGTGAGTGTGAGCATAAGTCGCATTTGTCTTGTTTATGCTTTGACATTTGGTCTAAATTCTGTTCTTGGTTGCAGCTCAATGCCAGCTTCCAGGAGGTGCGTCTGGTTGCTGAGATTGGTGCTCAAGCTGAGATTGAGTTGAAGGCGCTCAACGAGAAGCTCGAGCAGGCGAAGAACGTTGCAGTCGTTGCTGAGTGCAAGGTTAAGGAAAGGGATGCCCAGGTCGCATCGCTGAAGGAGACGGTGGAGCAGTTAAAGGAACGTCATGCTGCTTCTCAATCTTCTGCTGAGTACTGGCAGAGGGTATGTCAGGAGAATGAAGTGGCGTGGAAGACCTACTGCGACCAACTGGTGAAAGCTATGACGGGGTCGCCCGAAGGAGAGGAGACGCGAGGTGGTGTTGAGGGTACTTTGACGCCAGCTCAGGACGCCTCGATGGGCCCTAGTGACCAGGTCGCTGGAGCCCTTATTGAAGTTGATGCTTCAGGCGACCAGTCTACGCAACAGTAAATTAGCCTTGGTGTCCCTTTTCTTGTATTGGGTAACCTTGTGCAAAGTTTGCTTCTTGCACTCCTTGTTCTTGCAGCATGTCTTCTTGCACTCCTTGTACTTGGCATAGCTTCCAGAGCGCATTCTTGAGAGCCACCTTGTAATTTTGAGAGCTTGAGTGGATAATTTTTTGTCTTTTGTATTTACACTCAGTAGTCAGTTTTTACTTTGATGAGTTTGTATGAAGTCTTTCTGACCAGCTAGTTTCCAGGGAGTCCTGGTAGCTCGTTCAGAAGGCAGGTAGACGAGATGAATGGCTGCAAGCAGGACGTACTGAAACAGTTCCTCTTGTATGCCTTAATTCTATTTTGCTTGTACCTGTAATTGTTAAAAATCTCATCAAGTAAAAAGTTAATTCAACGATTTACCTTGCATTGTTGTTCATGTCGTTTTGTCTGCTTGAATGGGATTTGCAAACAATAAGTAACATTTGCTCGACCTGCTTGGGCTTAAGGTCACATTCAATATAGTTGTGCTTGGGTCGTGGGAAGAGAATGACCAATGCACCAAGTTAAGTTGTTAGTGATTTAACTTAACAAACTTTTAAATTATCAAAGGGACTAGAGTTTTGATAATTTGTAGGTCGAGGGATTGGACCTTTAGTAGCCATTCATGTTTGAGCAGAGATGAAGGCAAAAGTGAATTTATACATTGAAATGCAAATGAATGGATGCTTACATTTCATTGATAAAATTTCTTTAAGTGAAAAGCATCCATGGGTTCTTAACGATCTCCACTTCTGGTGTTTGAAGACGATAAGAACCGTTGCTCTGAACCTTCGTGATAATGTAAGGACCTTCCCAATTGGCGTTCAGTTTGCCAATCGTGTCCTTTCTTTTGTTCTGGAACATTTTTCTTAGGACTAGTTCCCCTGGCTGGAAAGTTCTTGGTCGCACGCCTTTGTTATAAGCTCGCTTGAGTCTCTGTTGGTATTGCTCGAGCTTTATAGCGGCGTGGTTTCGTCATTCTTCGAGGAGGTCGACTCCAAACGACCAGGCTTGATTGTTGAGTTCAGTGTCGACCAGAAGTGATTTGGTCGTTCCAAACGTTAGCTCGGTGGGAATAACTGCCTCAACTCCGTAGCATAGGCTGAAAGGTGACATCCCAGTGGACGTACGAGGGGTTGTCCTATAGGCCCACAGGATGTTTTCCAACTGCTGTGGCCATTGATCATGCTGATCTTCGAGCTTCTTCTTCAAATTGTTTAGAATCTGTCGATTTGCAGCCTCGACCTGGCCGTTGGCTTGTGGGTATCTAGGTGTTGACCTTGAATGCTCGATTTTCCACAGGTCGTAGAATGCTTTGATATTTTTTCCAACGAACTGAGTGTCATTATCTGTGACTACTCGTTTTGGTAGTCCAAACCTTGTGATGATGTTTTCCCACATGAATCTTTGGACATCCGCTTGTGTTACGTTGGTTAGTGCAACAGCTTCTACCCATTTAGTGAAATAGTCGACGGCCACTAGAACGAACCTCTTCTCAGACTTCTTTTCTTTGATTAGGGGGCCCATGATATCGAGCCCCCACATGTGGAATGGCCATGGTGCAGTGATGTTAATGAGATCATTTGGATGCTGGTGTTGCTTATCGGCAAATCGCTGACATTCTTTGCATTTCAGAACAAATTTCTTGGCATCTTCCTTCATTCTTGGCCAGAAGTATCCCTGAGAGATTGCTTTATGGGCTAAGGTACGCCCACCGGAATGGTTTCCACATTCACCTTCATGGATTTCTTGAAATATCATCTGGCCTTGTTTTGGGATGAGACATCGTAATAACAATCCGGTTGCAGACTTTCTGAAAAGTTTACCTTCATGGATTTCGTACATTGTGACTTTATGGAGCAATTGACTAGCTTCCTTTTTGTTGGATGGTATAACACCAGTTTGAAGGTAAATCATGAAAGGCTCCATCCAAGTCCCTTGGATGTCTTCTGGAGTCGTTTGTAGTAGGTCGGAGATTTGATGAACATCTTCTTCCTTGAATAGATATGCGGGCTGTGCACTGATTGCTATAGTGAGAGCCCGTGGTTTGTCTGACTCGATCTTAGATGCTAGGAATGCTAATGAATCTGCGTGTCTGTTGTCATCTCTAGGTATGTGCTCGATTGTGAAATAGTTGAGCTTGCTGATGAGTTCCTTTGTTTTGCTAGCATACCTGATTAGGTTGACCCCATTGATCTGGTAGTTGTTAGTGATCTGATTGACTACCAGTTGGGAATCGCTGTACACCTTGAGACGAACTGCTTGTAGCTCGACTGCCATCTGCAGGCCCTGGATGAGTGTTTCATACTCGGCCTCGTTGTTGGAGGTCGAGAAGTCTAGACGAGCTGATCTCTCGAGCTGTGAACCTTCAGGAGAGATTAACACAGCACCTATACCACTTCCATTGGAATTGTGGGAACCATCTACATACAGCTGCCATGTGTCTGGAGGATTGTCTTGGATTTGCCTTGTTTCAGGTTCTGGTTTCCAATTGACATCCTCTGCTGGATAGTCTACTAAGAATTCTGCGACGACCTGGCCCTTGACGGCCTGTCGTGATACGAACTCAAATGTGTAATCACCCAGTTCCGCTGCCCATTGAGCCATACGACCTGTTTTGTTTTTCTTTTCTAGTATGTGGCGTAATGGCTGATCGGTGATTACTTTTACAGTGTGGGCTTGGAAATAAGGCTTGAATTTGCATGCAGCGTAAAGTAGAGCTAATGCTAATTTCTCTAGAGGTGTGTACCTTATTTCGGCCTGCTGTAAGACTTTGCTTGTAAAGTAGATAGGTCGTTCAACCTGATTTTCCTCCTTGAAAAGTACTGCGCTGATCGCAAAATCTGATGTTGCGAGGTAAACGCCAAGTACATCACCATCGTTGGGTCTTGTGAGAACTGGTGGAGTAGACAGATATGCCTTGAGATCGTTGAAGGTCTTCTCGCATTCTTCTGTCCACTCATATGTAGCCCCCTTCTTTAAGATATGCAGCATTGGTCGACATTTGTCTGATGCTCTTGAGATAAATTTGTTCAGAGCTGATACCATCCCGTTGAGTTTCTGGATCTGTTTCTTTGTTTTTGGGCTTGGCATGTCGATGAGGGCTCTTATCTGATCTGGGTTTGCTTCAATTCCTCTTCTGGTGACTAGGTAGCCGAGGAATTTGCCTGATGCAACTCCGAACAGACACTTCTCTGGATTAAGACGCATTCTGTATTGTCTTAATCTTTAGAATGCCTGGTCGAGATTGTACAAATGATTCTGCTCTTCATTGCTCTTTACTAGCATGTCGTCAATGTAGACTTCCATTGTTCGACCTAGTAGGTCGTCGAACATTCTGGTGACCAGTCTCTGATAGGTCGCACCTGCATTCCGTAACCCGAATGGCATAACTTTGTAGCAAAAAATGCCTTGCTCTGTTGTGAATGAGGTCTTCTCCTGGTCAGGCTCGTACATTGGGATCTGGTTGTATCCCGAATATGCGTCCATAAATGACAGTAGCTCAAAGTCGCATGTCTGATCGACTAGCCTATCAATTCGTGGCAGTGGGAATGAATCTTTAGGACAAGCTTTGTTCAAACTTGTAAAGTCGATGCAGACTCTTGTTTTTCCATTTTTCTTTAAGACTGGTACTATGTTTGCTAGCCAGTCTGGAGTGTTGACTTCTCTGATGAAGCCGACCTGTTTAAGCCTATTAATCTCTTCATTGACAGCTTCGTGAAATTTGGGAGCAAGCCTCCTTGGTTTCTGCTTGACAGGTCGATAATTGGGATTGACCCGTAATTTATGGCATGCAATTGATGGATCTATTCCGGGCATATCGATATACGACCAAGCAAAAACATCTTTATTAGTTGAAAGGAAATTTACAAAGTTTTTGAACTTATCTTCTTCCAACTCAGCACCTACATAGACATATCTTGGGTCCTCATTTGACCCAATATTCACTCGGACACCTGGATCAGTACTTCCGAGATTAAGCTTGGGGGAGCTCGCTTGCTCCTTCTGTAGTTGCTATTTGGCAGGTTCAGTCTTTTCTTTGGACGGGCTCTTTGACTTGTTGTTGCCCTCCTGAGCCTCTGTTGTGATCGGGCTCTTTCCTTTGTTGTCAGCATCCTTGCTTCCAGAGGTGGATGGTTTTGAAGGTGGCACAACTGCAATAATACCGTGGCATTCCTGTGCGATGTTCTGGTTTCCACGAAGTTCCATTATCCCATAGGGACCAGGATAGCGGAATACTTGGTGGTATGTTGATGGCACACCTTTCATAGCGTGGATCCACTTTCGACCCAGAATCGCGTTGTACTTACTTGCGATGTTTAAGACGCTGAACTTTGCCGTGACAACGACCTTGTCTTCTTTCCTGCACACAGTGACGGGCAACAAAATTTCTCCCTTAGGATCTTCTCTGGAACTGTTGAAGCCTAAGATTGGGGTGAAATCTGGGATGAGAACTGAATCGGGCAATCTCATGTCTTTGAAAGTCCTGTACATGAGAATGTTGCATGATGCCCCAGGGTCAATGAATACCCTCTTGATGGTGTAGTCCGCTATTCTGAGCTCAACGACTAGGGCGTCGTTGTGTGGAGTAACGACCTTGTTTAGATCGTCCAAGGTCAAAGTGATGTCGGACTCCTGGCGGGCAGGGATGTTAGAGCGAGCTGCTCGCCCAGTGATTGAGTAGACATGATGAAGGTGTTCTACTCGTCTCTTTTTCTCTCTTGAAGTCGGAGTGTAGTTAGATTCATCAATCATGTAGACCACATGACTGTCCGACTCGCTGTCGCTGTCAACTTTGTTTGCGACCTTCTTGTTGATATGGTCGCCTGTTGGACCTAAGCGTTGGGAGAGGCTACGCCCTCTGCTGCGTACTGGACTGATGGAGGCCGTTCTGGCCTTGCTGTGATGACGCTTTGGTGAGCGGGGAGGGGTTCTGGATCCCTTCCTCGCCCTCTTGCCTGTAGAATCCTCTTGTCTGCCGAGGATCCAATTGTTGAGCCTTTTCTCATCGGCCCAAGTCTGAAGTGCGCGTTTCAGAACGCGACAGTCATCTGTTTGATGACACCGTACCTTGTGGACTTTGAAGTACGGCCGACCAGATGTATCCTCCAACTGTGTGAAGGTGGGAATCTTGCACCAATGGTTGTGCTTGATTCTTTCGTATATATAACCGGCTGGTCGTGTGAACCGGTGATATTCTCGCTGCTCAGTAGGCAACGACTTAGCTTTGAACCTCTTTCCATCCGATCGAGGTCGCTTGGTTGAGCCAGACTCGATGTTGCTAACTACATGGTTCTTTTTGAAACCGGCACGAAGTGGTTTGACATCAATTTTGTGACATTGGTCGTCCTTGGTTATTTCGCCTTGAGTTCATTGTTAAGAAAACCTTGTTGTACGCGCGTCGTCCCGTGTCCTTGTCTTCGCGTCGTGTGTCTCAAGTATGGTGTTTGGTTCAGGACGTACGTACCTCTTCAGGACGTACGTACGTATGGTATGTCAGTAGAAAGTTTGTTTGGTCTGGACGTACGTACCTTCTTAGGACGTTCGTACATCCAAGTAGGCAGCAGGATTGTTTTTGTTCAGGACGTACGTACCTTGTTAGGACGTTCGTACGTCCAAGCAGGCAGCAAGTGTTTATCGTGTGAAGACGTACGAACGTTATTTCGACGTACGTACGTCCAATATGGATTTCGTCAATTTCGGCCCATTTTCTGTGTGTTCCAACCCTAAGTATAAATAGGCTTTCTCTTCCAAAGAATAAGTTAGTTCTTTGGCCGTTCAATTCATCTCTTGTCTTGGAGTTTGTTTAGGTTTTGGTTTTAGGTGGTTTTGGTGATTGAACTCATCTTCTTCTTCCCCATTAATCTTCTTCTTCCTTCTTCCCCATTCATCTTCTTCTTCATTATTGTTTATATTGATTTAGCTTCGAGTCTTCTTGTGTGTTCATCAAGAAGTCGAGTATCCTTGTGTGTTCATCAAGGAACTCTGGTGTAAGCTTGTTTCATAGTTCGGCTTCGAGTCTTCTTGTGTGTTCATCAAGAAGTCGAGTGTCTTGTGCGTACATCAAGGTGCTCTGGTGAAGTCAAGGTGTTAGAGATAACCAGTAGTGTCAACTCGCAGTGATTGCAGGTAGTTGATAGGTTTGTACATCTCTTTTCATTTAGTGGATTTATTTGTTGTCACGAGGACAACCGTGGACGTTTCCCATATTGGGTTTTACCACGTTAAAAATATCGTGTGTTCTTTTATTTGTTTATTGCTTTATTGTTTGCTTTACTATTGTTATATTGCACATATATTGGGTTCTCAATTGGTATCAGGAGCAGGGCGCTTGTTAAGGAGCGTAAAGGCTCACGCGTAGATCCTTAGTGCAATTTTAATGGATTCTGATAAATTTGGAACACTAATTTGTCCTCCTAAATTTGATGGAACTAATTTTCCCTATTGGAAAGTTCGTATGGCTGCGTATTTGCAGGCTATGAGTGAGGATGTGTGGATCGCTGTGGAAGATGGTTGGTCACCACCGAGAGTTACTACAGGTAGTACAGATGAGGTTGTTACAAGTGTAAAGCCACGAAACACATGGAGTGTGGAAGACAAAGTTGCTTCTACTAACAACCAAAGAGGGCTTAATGCTATATTTATGGCTTTGGATGCTAGTGAATTTCGGAGAGTTCATGGTTGTATAACATCCAAAGAGGCTTGGGATAGGTTGGTAAGAACTCATGAGGGTGACTTTGCTGTCAAAGAGAGTAAGCTTGAACTTCTTATTACTCAATTTGAAACTATAAAAATGGATAATAATGAATCTTTTGATGAATTCTTTATTCGTTTGCAGGATATTATCAACACTAGTGCATCTTTAGGTTTAGTGTACACCGATACTCAAATAGTACGTAAAGTTCTTCGGTCTTTGCCATCTAGATTTCGTTCTAGGAAAGATGCCATTCAAGAAAGCAATGACTTAAAGACCATGTCCATAGAGACCTTAGCAGGAAAATTGAGAACTTATGAACTTGAGGTTCAACTTGAACAACCTCAAAATAAATCCTTTGCTTTTAAAGCTGGAACTTTTGAGGATGTACAAGATGAAAAAATTAATCATGATAAGTCTCTTGACACTAAGCAACATCTAAGTATCATTTATCGTTATCTTAAACATATTTTTAAGACTATGAAATATAATGGTTTGACTAACCATGATTTTGACGAGTGTAAGCTTCCCAAGAAATTTGGTGCACAAGGGATAGAACAACAAAAAATCAAGTTATCTACCACTTGGGAGGAAGATGAAAGCGATGATGATGATGTAGCGGAAGACCATGCTACACATTGTGTTGCCTATGGAGCATCTTTGAATGAGAATGTGGATTGTCAGGTAACCGATATTGTCGATCATGAATTCGATGATTCTATTTTGGTAAGTCCTGGTGAGTTAAGGGAATTACATATGTCATCTGTTAGACAATGTCAATCTTTGCGTAAGACTAATCAGATTTTAAATGATATGGTTGAGTCTCTTGTAAAAGAGAAATCTGTACTTGCAGGTGATATGGATGCCTTATCTGAGGAATTTTCCCAAGAAAAGCTAGATTTCCAATCTAGAATTATTTCTTTGGAAATATCCAATCGTGAGATAGAAGATAAGTATCGTTCCTTGTTGCTTGAGCATGAAGCTGTGAAAAAAGATTTATTCGCTTCTACTAAGCGATTGCGAGGGTTTGAGAAAGCTTCAGTTGATCTAGACACCCTTATTAAAAGTGGAAAGTTTTCTTTAGATAAGACTGGTTTAGGATATGACTATGTTGGAGCTTCCTCCAGTTGTGTCCCTCCTACTACTTCTTTTGTGAGGCCATCATTGCCTCCTTTGTTACCAAATCCTCATATTCCTACTCCGCCTCCACCTATCAAGGCTTTTGAATCTAAGCCAAATGTGATGACCAAGAACAAGACAAGTCCTAAACATAGACATTTTAAGTGTTTTACTTGTGGTCGGTTAGGTCATACTTCAGCTTTCTGTTGGGATAAAAATTCCATGGTTCCATGTTCTTCTTCTTATGGTAATAATTATTGGAACTCACATTGTTCTTTTCCTGTACAGGCTCATCATTCCTCTTGGCCTCCTTTTATGCGAAGAAGTGGCCCTAAAAGACCACAACACTTCAACAATAGAAAGAGGGTTGTGCAAAAGGTCATCAAACCACCCCACATATGGGATAGAAGCATCGATGCTGCCAAATGTAGTCTAGAGAATGAGAGGTTAAGGATTGGAAAGTCTATTATCAGGGATAATGTTCAAAAATCCTCCATATCCGGGTCCAACTTGCAGAATATCTCTCAAGTATGGGTAAGAAAGGATAAGTTGAAGGTTTTTCTGGACTTGCAAAGGTTTGGTGGTGTCCCATATTTGGGATGATGTAGTTTGTTTCTAGTCTTGTGTTATTTTAATTGCATATTTTTCTAACTACATAGGCTATTTGTTTGGTGTGTTTTGTCTTTCTGTTTATGCATGCGTTAATTGTTCTTTCATTATTCCATGTATGTGTTGTTGGATGCATCTTTTCTGAGATATTGGTTTAATTCAATTGTCTTAAATAAGTTGTAATATGTTTGGGTGTTTTCTTTCTGAATTCGTAAGTATGTTTTGGTATGTATCATGCATTTTTCCTCGCTTGTTTGCACAGTGCACGACATGCTTGCATGATGGGAGTTTTTGGAAACCACTTACATATTCTTTGAGCTCATAGAACTTCTCTATCTCTCGAGTATTTATGTTATCTTGAGCTATCTCTCCTTTGTTTTGGGTAATGTTCATCTTATTGTTCGTGTTATTGAGCATTCTTATCTTCCTCTTACAACTCTTGTTAGTGGTCAATGACTCACTTTATCCCCAGCCATTTGATTGTCTTTATAGCAATATCAGTTGGCTAAGAACCCGTTGGGGTTGTGAGGGTCATGCTCTGACGGATGCACTCAAGAGATGTTAGTTCTTGTGTTGCACGTTATCATGGTATTGCACTTCTTGAGTTTGTGTTTGTCAAAAATATGTAGGCTACACCCTACCCTCGTGTAATTGAAAAGATGGAGGCAAAAGCCCCTCCCACACGGGAATGACATTGAAAGATGTAGACTAAACTCCACCACATGCGGCAAAATGATAATCCAAGCGCATGTTCATTGTTTTTTTATGTAAGGCATACAAAGTTTACATTCCTTTGCCTTTTGGATATCTTGTTTTTTGTTTGAAAGTTCATATTTATATTCGTTTGTCTTCTACTCATATTGTTTGTTTCAAAGGAGATTGAAGTTTGTTTCTTCTAAGCTCACTTGCTAATCGTATATCTCTTGTTGATGGTTATATATTCTAGGTCTTCAAAGGGTGTGTTCTAGTGGTGAACTTTCTCTCTCTTTATGCATTGCATTGCATCTACACACACCGAGGTTTAGTTTATGATGCACTTCAACTCTCTTAATTGTTCAATCTTTTGTTTATCCCAACATATTGCCTCTTATTTTTGTACGGATTGGGATTGGCTACTGTTTTTGGAAGTTCATGATGTGTTCCTCTTCACTTCTATGGTACATCGATTCTTTTCCTTTTATCTTTACTAAGTATCGTGTTTTAATTGAGCTTGCATATACTCTTTTCTACCCTTGTATGCTTGGTTCTTTGTGTGTTTCAAATATCCTTATTTGGTTTGGTTGTTCTAGGTGCATCTTTCTCATATGCATTGCATTTAGGTGAAGCTTTTGTTTAGGGGGAGAATTCTTTGTATTGACATCGTGTTAACAAGTGTTTATTTTATTGCTTCCGTTGCATATCCTTTTTGTTGTTAACATGATTGTTCTCTTTCTTTTCTTCTTTAATCTTATTTGTTATGGTTTGGTATTTTTCTTTTCTCTTTCTTTTGTTCCCTTGCTTCATTTGTGACAAAAAGGGGGAGATTTATGACTCTAATACTAACACCTTCTTCTTATTTGTTAGTGTATTTTTGGGTCATGTTTCAGGTATGCTACACGTATGGGGGAGTGAACGTGTTGATGTTTGGAGGTTGTACAGTTTTGGGTCATGTTTCAGGTATACTACATGTACGGGGGAGTGAACATGTATGGGTGAGTGAAAGTGATGATGATCACAAAGTGCATATACAGTTTTGGGTAAGCTTGAGTATTAAACCTTGGAGCTCATGAAGTATGGGGGAGTTGTTCAAGGAACTTCCGTTGGCTCTTTGATTGTTGTTGCTTCCGTTCGGTCTCTGATGGTTAAAGTGTCTTACTCAAGCTGGATATCAAGAATTGGTGATTCGGTATGTGTTCTACCTTGAGTGATTTTGTAGGCATGTTTTATAAATGCCATGGTTTGGGTTTGTAAGCACATTTTATAAGTGCTATTAGAGTCATAGGTTTTTGTCACAAAATCAATGTCAAAGGGGGAGATTGAAACCGGCACGAAGTGGTTTGACATCAATTTTGTGACATTGGTCGTCCTTGGTTATTTCGCCTTGAGTTCATTGTTAAGAAAACCTTGTTGTACGCGCGTCGTCCCGTGTCCTTGTCTTCGCGTCGTGTGTCTCAAGTATGGTGTTTGGTTCAGGACGTACGTACCTCTTCAGGACGTACGTACGTATGGTATGTCAGCAGAAAGTTTGTTTGGTCTGGACGTACGTACCTTCTTAGGACGTTCGTACGTCCAAGTAGGCAGCAGGATTGTTTTTGTTCAGGACGTACGTACCTTGTTAGGACGTTCGTACGTCCAAGCAGGCAGCAAGTGTTTATCGTGTGAAGACGTACGAACGTTATTTCGACGTACGTACGTCCAATATGGATTTCGTCAATTTCGGCCCATTTTCTGTGTGTTCCAACTCTAAGTATAAATAGGCTTTCTCTTCCAAAGAATAAGTTAGTTCTTTGGCCGTTCAATTCATCTCTTGTCTTGGAGTTTGTTTAGGTTTTGGTTTTAGGTGGTTTTGGTGATTGAACTCATCTTCTTCTTCCCCATTAATCTTCTTCTTCCTTCTTCCCCATTCATCTTCTTCTTCATTATTGTTTATATTGATTTAGCTTCGAGTCTTCTTGTGTGTTCATCAAGAAGTCGAGTATCCTTGTGTGTTCATCAAGGAACTCTGGTGTAAGCTTGTTTCATAGTTCGGCTTCGAGTCTTCTTGTGTGTTCATCAAGAAGTCGAGTGTCTTGTGCGTACATCAAGGTGCTCTGGTGAAGTCAAGGTGTTAGAGATAACCAGTAGTGTCAACTCGCAGTGATTGCAGGTAGTTGATAGGTTTGTACATCTCTTTTCATTTAGTGGATTTATTTGTTGTCACGAGGACAACCGTGGACGTTTCCCATATTGGGTTTTACCACGTTAAAAATATCGTGTGTTCTTTTATTTGTTTATTGCTTTATTGTTTGCTTTACTATTGTTATATTGCACATATATTGGGTTCTCACTTTTCCCTCCCAGTGAGGGCTTCTTCCAGCTTTATATAACGGTCTACCTTCAGGTAGAGCTCGTCCAGTGATGAAGGTCTCTTCATTGCTAGAGACTTGTGGAGTTCGGACCCCTGGATCAGACCGTGAGAGAAAGCAATAGTTGCAAAGGCCTCATGTTCCTTTGCAAAATCCTGAATAGAATGCAATTCAGATTTAAAACGAGCAAAGAATGTGCTCAGAGACTCACCATCTTGCTGCTTGACTTTGAAGATGGTATCTATAGTGACAAGGCGCTTCTTGTTGTGGATGTAAAAGATGACAAATTGCTTCTCGAGCTCTGAGAATGAGCTGATGGATCCTGGATTCAATCGGTGAAACCAGTCAAGAGCCGGTCCAGTGAGGCTGGACTGGAACAGCAAACACAAAAGGTGATCCTCTTTGATCAGAGGAAGGGATTTCGTGAATCCCTTGACGTGCTCGGTTGGATCTCCGACTCCGGCATACTGGTCGAACTTGGGGGCATTCAGCTTGTTCGGCAAATCATGTTCAAGGATCTCCTTCGAGAAAGGAGACTCCTGGAACTGTTGGAGGGACTGTACAGCAAGTTGCTCCGCAGTGTGGCCCTTAGAATGGTGAAGGAGAGCCTGGGAGGCTTTGAACTCCGCCAATTGTTGACTGAGTTGCTCGTACTTCTGATTGGAATCATCAGCAGGAATGACTCCATGTCCGCTATTTTCACCTTGTTGAGGGTTGGACTGTGCGGCTTTCAGACGTGCATTTTCTTCTTGCAAAAGAGTGATTTGTGCATGCAGACAGTGGATAGTTAACTCTGGGGTAGTCATTTCGAATGAGTGATTTTGATAAGGGTGGGAGGGTTTGGGCTTTTCGATTATATCGAATTCCTTGCAGTCGGCGCCAAATGTATTAACTTATTTCTAGATCAATGCATTAACTGGGTCAGGTCGCTAGGGAGACTTGACCAAATGGGGATGTTTGAGATCGGGGTGGCTGCACCTCGTTTGAGATCGAGATTGCCTACGTACTCTAGCTCGGGGGAATTGAACTTAGAGATCAAGCCATCGTAGTTCTGTTCTTATAGAAGGTAGAAGGGCGTGGATCGTGGATCTTGCAGATTCTCCGTCATCATAATGAGGATTAAATGTGTAACGCGCGAGGATCATCCCTGTGAATTAATTATGTAACTGATGAGAATATTCTGTGCATTGAATGAGAGCACGTGTGTATAGCAGGTCGCTGCTCGTTGGGTGGTCGGGTCGCTTCAGTCGAGCTGCTAACAGGTAGAGATCGTGGCGACCTGATGGATGGATGAATGTGCCACGTGGCTGCTTTTGATTGGTCGGAGTATGTAGTACCCCTACAAATAGCAGCAGTAATCAAAATTAAATTTAAAAACTTGGATAAGCATACCTTCAATTAAGAGCTTTTGAATCAGCTATTTGAGGGTTTGGAAGAGAGAAGATTTTTTATTTGTTAGTTATCAAAATTATGAGAGAAAGGGGCAGAGAGAGAGAGAGAGAGAGAGAGAAGAATTACAAGAAGAAGACGCGGGTTAAGAAAAAAGGTGTTTGATTGCAATTTCAAACAGATAAACCTGATGATTGCAATTCTGAATTTTCGAAATTGGTTTAATTAGATTTTTGCAGAGATGATTGTAATTTCAAAATTTTCAAAACGCATAAGAGAGTGATGTAAGTACCTGATTAGAGAGAGTGAAGCACAGAATTTGTGTAATCTACACTTGAAGAGAAATCCTAAATAATGTTGTCGACAGAATTTCGAGTGAGAATTTGTGTAAACTTGATTAGTCGACAGAATTTCGAGTGAGAGGAAGAGAACTAAGGTTTACGAAAGAGGAAGAAGGGTTTCAAAAATATACACCGTGTTGTTTTCAACTTTTAATCATATCCCAACCGTCAGATCAAATATCAACATCCTACGGTCTTAGTTGTCTCTTTGTTTGTCTATAGAAAAACTTATATACATGTTGTCGCTTATAACTTAGACTAGGTATGACCCATCCATCCGGGACGCTTATTTTTAATTATATTTAAATTACTAATTTTTATATCCGGACACAAATCTAAAATCTAAATGATTAAAATAGACAATTGATAGTTAAATTGATTAAAATAGTTAATTTGAATTTATTTTTATACTTGTATTGAGTAACTCAATGATAATAAACTCAAAAAAATTGTGATTGCTCTAATATAATTTGCAAAGTCCTCTACATATAAATCATAGAGATAATTAAACTTTTTTGTTACTGAAAAATAAATCCTATACCATTATTTGTTGTAGACAAAAATAAATTTAACAAAGATAAAATAAAGAATATATTAAATTTTCATAGCTTTATCTTCATGACTTCTGTCTTTTGAATTGATATTTTCAATTGTAGTCGGACGAATCTTTTCTATTAGTTTCACATATTTCATTCTTTCTTGAAAATAGTTGTTAGACCATTTTTAGACTTCATTTTTTGTCAAGAAAATCCCTGAGTTGAGCATTTGACCCTAAACCATAGTATATATAGGATATATGTGGATCACCTTTTTTTGATCATGAACCTACTTTTACACCATTTGCAACGTCTTATTGTGATGTTGGCATAGTCATTCCATTTCTTGGATGCATTTTGAAGGTCATTTCCTATGCCATAATTAATGAAGGAATGTGTAGGTGTTATCTTCTTTGGAAAATATGGAAAATATGCCTCCAAGTATGGCTTGTACAACTGTTTGATAGAATAGTCCTTATGTCATATTCCATATATGAAGGTTGATCAGGTCAAGCAATAAGTATTAACTTGAAGAAAAAAAATTTGGTCAAACAACCATCATCACATTGTACGATAGAATGGTCCTCATATCGTGGTTTAAAGATCTAAAAGTTCGAATAAGAAGAGGTTCATAGATATCATTCTTTGCAAGGTGTCAGCCACCCTGTTGGATTCCCTGTATATTTTTCAGTCCTACCTTTTGTAATTTCCTAAACCATGGCTAGAAGCCTAACTGAAATGATTGCGTTTCCCATAAACTATCTTCACATTGCACAACAAAATTAAAATTGGTATTCGTCATTCTGACGAAGTTGAATTCAAGGTTCTAATGCCATGTTTATGTTATTTCAAATCTCCATCATAATTTCCACTACATGCGAGATATTTAGTACCTACTTGCTTTGGTTGCTCAGTTAGGTTATTCTCTTGCTTTATCTATTGTTGTACATGTATGCATTCAACACATACAATCTTAGACTGTTACTTTGTCTACTTTTAGGCTTGTTCTGAATCATCATAATACCATTGTAGCATAAACCCATGAAGCACGTATTTAACTTTACTCTTACAAATTTTGTGCTAAAGATGTTTATTGTCACTTATATTAAGAAGCATAATCATATATCTACAAACTCAGAAGCACATATCTATAATTGTCATCAATCTCAACTTTACACTGATGGTACGTATAACATTAATCTCATCAAAGCATGTTGCAGTTCTTGGTCAGTATGACTGACGCACCATCAGGTATGACCTAATGACTGCAAAATACAAAGGAAAATAACAACCGTAAACCAACTTCAGTAAACTGTTTACGTCCTGCCCGTTCAATCATTTGTTCTTCCCTACAACACAATTTGCTCTATAGTATTATTTCTATATCAGATCTATCTGTACAATATACTTTTACCACCCAATCATCTTGAAGGATACTATTATTCTGTCATAATTTAGTATGCATCCCTTAAACCGGTATATTTTCTGATCCTATGAACTTTCAGAACAATGCCACACAATTCCTTGGATTTCTTTGACAGTATGTCAGTACCACCCACCCCTTGCTACATATGCTGAAATATAATGTTTAATTAAGGAACAAAATTATAGTAATCAAGCCAAATGGCCGGTAATTCTGGGACTTATAGTAAAGTGATAGTAAAATAGAGGCGTTATTTGATTAAATTGTATAAACAACAAAGAAAATTTGTAGACGCTAAATTCGAAATTAATCTCAGTTAGCTAGTTCCTTTGATGCTCGTCTTCCCAAAAGATAAAAAAAATACTTTTACAATTGGCTACTGGTTCCTATGAAAGAATAATTTTAGTGCATCCAAATTCAAAAATTTGCAATTCTATATATATATATATATATATATATATATATATATATATATATAGGGGCTGTCTACGTTGCCATCCTTATATTAACATCTATCTTGACAGCCCACTTCTTCCCTTGATTTTAATAGGATCTGATGGTCCAGATATAATTAGTGTGTAAGCTAAATTAGCTAAGGGGCAACTCTGTCATTTAGCTCTATTTCTTTTTTTCTTTTTTTTTACTTTGAAGAATATGAATAGGAACTAGTAGAGAGACGATTTTCGTATCATGACAACTCAATCTCAATTTTAATTTTATTTTTTAAATCAAAGTTCAAAGTTCTCAATACATCTATGTAATTGTTTTTGTGAACTCCTAAATTTTTATTCATTTTAACACTCTAATTAAAAGTTCTTTCCATCACCCATAACAGAGAACCGATATTGCAATTTACAAATGCTTGCTTTGTTACCAAATCACACAGAAACATAGTTGTTTTGTTACCAAACACAATCATCACAAAATAAAATACTGCTTTGATGTATATAGCACCTTGATTTACAGTATTATATGTGAATTCAGATCTATTAGGGATCTTCACTAGTGAAAAGAATGTTATTAAGATTGAACCAAAAAGTTTCCCGTCTAGAAAAGAATCCAATGAAGAGAACAACAAATCCATCCCCAACCCCATCTAAGAAAATGAAGTTCTTTTACTGTGAAGGTTTGCTGAGAGAGAGATACATAATGGTTTTAGTGAGATCAAAACTGGTTAGAGTGAAAGAGAAGAGAAAGAGTGGATGGACTAAATTATCCTTTATATTTAAGCTAATAAGAATGGAATATATCCTGACCGTTAGATCTTATTTAAAGTAACGACCTAGATAGGCTGTCAAGATAGATGTTAGTATAAGGATGGCAGCCCAGACAGCCCGATATATATATATATATATATATATATATATATATATATATATATATATATAGAGAGAGAGAGAGAGAGAGAGAGAGAGAGAGAGAGAGAGAGAGAGAGAGAGAGAGAGAGAGAGAGAGAGAGAGAATTCGAAGGATGGAGGGTCATGTCAAAGACTGGAACTCGAAAGTTTCTGAGGTTTGATAGTAGTATAAAAAACTACATGGTAACCTGATAGAATTATGTGTTGTTGGGGATAAAATAGGCTGGTAAGATGCAGTAGATTAATTCAGGAATTTATCCAAGGCCCAAAATACAAATTTCAGTGTAACCAAACATTGCATGAACCACATATCACCAAACACGGTGACGAAAATTGTTTATTTTCTGATGATTTTTTTCCCAGAAGACCAGTTTGAATATTAATGATAGGCCTTGCAGACATCGCACAACCTAAGAATGGAAATGTGTTTGGCATGCAAAAATTTGTCAACCAACCCTTTGCATGAATTCTTTATCCTTTAAGAACGTCTTTGCATGCAGACCCAACCAACCTGTGGCACTGAAAGTATTCATTAATCATATTCTAATAAAACTTTGTAGAGGTTGTGAAAGACTATTTATACTATGGGCAAAAGTGAACTGGCTGACCTTTTGTGCTTCATTGTTTATTATAGTCAGAAATTTTCAAAGCCGCTTTCAAAATTGATTGCTTGGTGAATCTGATGGTTCATTTATCATATATTCAGAATAGTTGTTCTGCTGATCTCATAAGCTCCTTTGAATACCTAAATATCGGTTTTATTACTTCCTGATTTTGTGTGGCTGCAACAAAAAAATTACGGCATTCTTTCAACCATTTGTATATAAAGAAAAAATATATTTAAGTAATCAATCAACATTTACCATTGGTGAAGACATGATTTTCAAATTGAAATTTGGCTTTGTTAGGTGATAATCCATAATAGTTTTTCTTCGATGGAAACATCCAGTTCCACAATAGTTTTGTCCTTGAATTTCCAGCAATTCAACACAAAAAATATTATTGAAAAGTAAGTACTTACATTAGTGATAGTCCTTGCTATCACCTCAACACACCATTATATCGATAAAACAAAATTTGTTGTTTGCGTGATTTTTCTGAAAACGTATAGATGAAATTAAAACTATTCACTTATAAATAAAATTTGAAACATTGGCATGAAAGCAACAACGATAGTATTAGGTTGAAATCACTAATAAAATCGTTAGTCAAATATCAAATTAAAAATAGAAATATTAATTAATTGTATAAAGCTCATATAATCCAGGTTTAAGGATGGGTTGTATGTATTATTTGTATAATTGACTTTGACTATAGATACTGAAAATAAAAATAAAATTAAACACAAAAAATTGAATTTCAAATTTTTCTTTGTTGAAAAGATAGAAAAAACAAAGTGTTTATTAATGAAAATATGAGAGTAGAGAGGTGATAGAGGTTTGATGATAAGCTAGAACTGATTGATAACAGGGAGAGACGTATAAGACAGATAGAGTTGTATGATAGAATCTATACTCTCTATTAAAGTTAGGCATGCCTTTAAGCAAATATTCTCTCTCTAAATTATAGAAAAATTGATGCTCTAATTGAAGATAGTTTGATTAAAATTTTAGATTTGAAAGTTTAGAACTTTTACGCAATAGTAATTAGTAAGTCTATTTAAGTAATTTCACTCCAAATTAAATATTTAAAGTTAACCAATATAAAATAAACACTAATTTGAAAACATCAAAAGTTCATCCATATGAAAAAACTGATGTTTTAATTGAATAGAAATTTGTTAAATAAAAATTAAAAGATTATTTATTAAAATCACATAACCTATAACCGACACTTATAAAACTTGGTAAAAAGACAAACAACGGTCAAGATTTGCATAGGAGATTATAGAGATTGGGATTTAATAAGATTCTAGAGATTGGGTTATTTAACCCGTGCAATGCATGGGTGTTATTTTATATGTAAGTTTTACATGTTATAATTTGATTTTGATTTTGATTTTGATTTTGATTTTGATTTTGATTTTGATTTTGATTTTGATTTTGATATTGATTTTGATTTTGATTTTGATTTTTGCTATTGAAATTGATTGAAAGTAGAATTTTGGGTAATATCCCAAATCAGCCCCATGTTTAGGTGCCTCTTCCTCAATAGGCCCTGACATGGGGTCATCTTCCCAAACAGGCCCCCTGACCCACCATATCACCTTTTTCCATTTTTTAGAGACCATTATACCCCTCAACTGAACAGTGATGCCGTCTACATCGAATCAGACTTTTAGTCAGTTTCAGCAAGCATTAATGACTGCGACAATGACTACAAAACTATTTCTAATCGTTGGATTAATCTGTGACACGTGTATGATAATGAACAATGCTTTATGTCTAAACATAACATATGCAACCATCAAATCTGCATAAAAGAAGTAAACAGCTGCGATGGTCTGACGTCTGAACCATCTTCATCGTCCCAAACATCTTATTCTCTCTGAAACCTTAACAATCTTCATCTTCTTTAACCAACCCATTGTTTTACAACCAAGATGACAAAGAAAAAAGGGAAATCAAAAGCGGTGGATGAGCAAATTTTTATGATCAACAAGAAATCAGGTAATGTAGTAGGTATTTTTAGGATTTTAAGGTTTAATCACCATAAAGATAGTGTTTTTCTGACCATAAAGACGACATCCTTAAAGACAACACCATTAATCATAAAGACAGAATCTTTATGATCATAAAGATGGTATCTTTGAAGCCATTAAGATGGTATCTTTCTCATCATTAAGATGGTATTTTTGAACTTTGAAGTCATTAAGATGGTATCTTTCTCATCATAAAAATGGTATCTTTCACTATTGTTGTGGTTGTATGAAACATTAGATCCATATGTCACAACTTATTTTACTGATTAGAGGATATACCCTTACTGTTTCAGGTAGAACAATCAATGTTGTGTTTCGATTTGGTGGTGAGTTGGAGATTAATGCAGATGGATTGTCCTCATATAAGAATGGAGACACAAAAATAACAGTTTGTGACCTGAAAATGCCGTATAAAGAATTTATGGAGATGGTTGAAGGTATCATCAATGTAAAGAGAGACAAATTTTCAATTCAATGTGTTGTGAATGAGTCTCCAATCAGCATTCAATGTGAAGATGATTATGATCAATTGGTGATGGCAATTATAAATACGAAGAATTTATATGTCATGTGTGTTTGGATACTAGGAGATTTACAACCAGTGAATGGGGAAGCAACTTTGACAATAAAAAAGAAGGGGAAAGGAAAAGAGAAAGTAGATGAGAAAGGGAAAGGAAAAGCTGCATTGAGAAGAAAGCTTTTTCCAGATGATTTTTCTCCAACCAGTTGGGGTAATCAACCTGATTATTCAGATTTTTGCACACCTAAAAAACAAGGTGATGTTCCTTTCAAATATTTGATAGACCCTGCATCAGCACAGAAGAAGAACCATGTTATTTTTCCAAAAGGGGATGGTAATGAGCAACATCCTTTAGTTTTGGATACCCCACCTGGGACTCATAGTTTTGTTGTGTTAGAAACTCCCCCTTCTGGTCCTGCAATCGACCCAGAAGATTATCAAACTCCCTTGGAAAATGTTATGCGATTTGAAGTTAATAATGTCTACAGACCTGAGCCAATATCCTCTAAATCGCCTAGCGCATCCGCTAATATGCAGTCCGAATCCTCTAACATTGATGCAGCAGCAGAAATTCTTTCACAAATGTATAACAATGATGGATTTTGGGATGGATTCTCCCATGGACTTGAAGAATATGGTGTAATACAAGCACAACTAAAAGATCAATGTGCAGCTCAAGGTGAAGGCCAACCAACAAATGAAGATGATGAAGGGTGATCAATAGAAGAGGATAGCGATGCAACTCAGTATGATTCTGATGTGGAAGTGCATGATTCACCAGTGATATCGACCACAGAAGATGGACTTGAAGATCAAATAACTGATGATACACCAAATTCAGTTCTTAGGCATGATATGGAAGTATTGGAAGATCAGATGTATGATGATTCCCAACCAATGTTCCCTCCTGATGATGATCATCTTTCCCAAAATGATCATCCTTCCCAACCAATATTGGAAGATGATTCTCCAACAGAAGATCAGATGAGGGGTTTTTATAGTACTAGCACCAACGTAGCGAATACAGGAAGTCATTTAGAGGATCTTAGGTGCAATTTAGAGGATAGATTCAGACATGCAGCTGGCCCCAACAATGTTCCAGTCGATAAGACCAATCTCCCAAGACATGACAATGTTCCTCAACAACATAACAATTTTCAGAGCCCTGAAAATGTCCCACAACAGCAAGCTAATATCAATGTACCAGTTGGAGGAAATGTAAGAAGTGAAAGGCATTACCCATCTGAGAACAATCGTGATTGGGATGATGAAGTCAAACAGGAACTTAACTTTATCTACGCAAATCTGCATAGACCCAATTTTGGTTGCGCTCCACACACTGAACCTTTACACAATGAGTACGTGTATATTTGGGGGGTTGAGTGGTCACTTTGGAGTGATCAAAACTATTGCCTCTATTCGAGAGAAGTATTTTTGGCCCACCATGCGAAGGGATATCAATAAGTTCATTGCTCGTTGTTATGTGTGTCAAACAGCCAAAGGCAAGCAAACCAATGCTGGTTTATATACTCCTCTTCCTATTCCTGAAAAGCCATGGCTTCATGTTTCTATGGATTTTGTTGTGGGCCTTCCTCGCACTTCTCATGGTATGGATTCAATTTTTGTGGTCGTAGATAGATTCTCTAAAATGGCACATTTTATCCCTTGCACGCGTACTTCCGATGCTAGCCATATAGCTTTCTTATATTTTAGAGAAGTTGTTCGTTTGCATGGTTTACCTCGCTCTATTACTTCTGATCGGGATGCTAAGTTCACTAGCTATTTTTGGAAGACATTATGGAAGCATCTTAAGTGTCAACTCCGATTCTCTACAGCTTTTCATCCGCAAACAGATGGTCAAACCGAGGTTGTGAACTGTAGTTTGGGAGACTTATTGAGATGTCTAATTGATAATACCCCTACAGCATGGGAGTTGGTCTTATCTCAAGCAGAGTTTGCTTATAATAACTCAGTTAATCGCTCCACAGGTCTTTCTCCATTCATGATTGTAAATGGCATGACTCCACGCACTACTATGGACCTTGCTCCACTTCCTCCTACAGTTCCAGTTTGTCCTGATGCTGAGGCTTTTGCTAATCAGATTCCTAACATTCATGAGGATGTCCGTAAACGTTTGGAGAAATGTTATGCTTTATATAAGGCTCATGCAGACAAACGGAGGCGTTTGGTGTCATTTCAGGTTGGTGATTTGGTAATGGTCTATTTGCGCAAAGAACGATTACGTGAACGTTATCCCAAGCTACAAATGAGGCGTTTTGGACCTTTTCCTATCGTTGCGTGTTATGGTGATAATGCGTATGAAGTAGACCTTCCTTCAGAGTGGCGCATTTCGCGGAGTTTTAATGTTGGAGATCTTACCCCTTTTGCTGGTGACATTGTCCCTCCCATTCCTTTGCCTTCTGACATTTCTAGAGTTCCGGCTGCTGCTTCTGATCAAGTTGAAGGTGTCGTTAATGTGGCATCTACGTCTACGCGTCAGGGTACTTATGATAGATTCTTGGTGAAATGGCGTAACCGTCCGTTTTCGGAGAACACATGGCTTTCCGATGCTAGTTTTCAACAACTAGATCCAGATTTCTGCAGGTGTTATATGGAGTCGACCTCGAGGGCGAGCTCTTCACAAGCTGGAGGGATTGATGCGAGGACGCCAATTGATGAACATGTGCAGAGCACATGATTCAATTCCTACATGAGTTTCTATTTTGAATCCTATTCTTAATAGGATTTACTATTACTTACTTCTTATTTTGTTTTAACTTCCTAGACTAAGTAGCTTTAGGTTTAGGTTATTATAAATAGGGGATTGCAAACCTTATTAGGAGGTTAGATTGAAGATTTGTTTATGTCTTGAGACATTAAATTCGTTTTTGTGAAGAACCCTAGTTTTTGGGTGTTCAAACCATTTATTTAATTGGTGTTCTTATTATTGTTTGCTTCCGCCGATAGTATTACATCAGTTTGTCTGCTTCGACTTCTTTGGCCTAAAAATATAAATTCACTCTAGGTCTATGACCACTTTTGTAGCTGTCAGATTTTGTTAATGATAATCACAACTCCAATGTTTTTCCCGACTTCTTTGCACTAATCAACAAGGTCTTTACTATTTTTAAATATATGACAATATAAAAAAAATAGTTAACAAAATGTAGGTTTACTTAAAATTTAGGATGCTAAGATTGTATGGTTACCTCTATAGTTATAAATTCGCCGGCCGTATCAATCACATCAGACGTAATTTTACATACAATAAAATTTTTCATCTATCCTACTTTATCTCTTCGTCTTCTGACATATAATTAAATTGTAGTAATTTAAGGGATTCATGACGTGATCGAGTAAAATCATCCTATCAAATAAAATAAAATGTTTAGTTTTTAATACTACAATCAACATCACCACTCAAAAAATGATATCGTTTTATTATAAAAATCACCACCTCAAAGTGATATCGTACGTTTTAAGGGGGAAAAAAAAATCACCACTTGAAAGTGATATTGTTTTATTGAAAAATCACCACTTGCAAGTGATATTGTTTTATGAAAAATCACCATTTAAAAGTGATATCGTTTTACAAGAAAAATCACGACTTAAATTTTTTTTTTTTTTTTTTGGTTGGCAAGCAAGGTTAAGAGGACCCCTACCCCTTTTAAATTACGTGTGGAAACTTATATCAACAATCCGCTGTTGACGTGTTTCGAACCCACGACCTCTCCACTTTGTGAGAGGGGTGCTACCATTGGGCCACAGGCTCATTCGCAGAAAATGGTTTGGTAAGCCTGTTTTTAATGAGATCGGTAACTCGGTAATGCTGGCGGGATTCGTAACCCAGACCTCTGGTATCATCACCCAGAGGTTTTACCAGTTGAGCCCAACTGACACCTGCAAAAAAATGTTGTGGTAAGCTTGTTTTTAATGAGATCAGTAACTCGGTAATGCTGGCGGGATTCGAACCCCAGACCTTTGGTATCATCACCCAAAGGTTTTACCAGTTGAGCCCAACTGACAACTGCATCACCACTTAAAATTGACTTATGTTTATTAAAATAAAAAAAAATAAAAAAAAGAGGAGGCTTCTATTAACTTTCTTACTGATCCTAAGGAAGGAAGATCGACATTACGTCCTGCTGATATTCTGGTCTACAACTGGTCTGAAGGTAAACATGTGTGTGTTGATGTTACAGGGGCGTCTCCAATGGTTGGGCTGGGCGCTGGATTTTTGAGGTGGGGCTAGCAGCTAGCAATGCAGCAGCAGCAGCAAAAGTGGAGAAACATGACGGAGCTTGTTGGGCTAACCAACATAGTTTCATCCCCTTTGCATTTGACACATATGGATTGCTAGGCTCAGAAGCAGTTGAGCTCCTCAGGAGAGTGCAGAAGGTATTGGATAGCAACGTGATGACTGCGGGTTCGAACGAATATGTATTTAGAAGAATCGGGTTTGCTATCCAGAAAGGACTTGTCGCGCAGTTTGTAGCGTGTTTGTCTTCTACATTTGTGTAATTCGTTGAGATTATCAATAATTTTTTTTTTAAAATAAAAAATAAAAATTAAGGGGTAGGGGTCCCCTCAACCTCTTAAAATTGACTTCTGTTTATTAAAAAAAAAAAAAAAAAAAAAACACCACTTCAAAGTGATATCATTTTATGGAAAAAAATTACCACTTGAAAGTGATATCGTTTTATTCAAAAAGAGATCACCCCTGAAAGAGTTTTTTTGCTAGAGTTTACATAACATAAACTATTTGCTAAAAAAATCAAATAAACACTAACCTTTTGGTTGAATTACTGAAAAATACAATGTACTTCACGTTTTTTTACATTTCATACAACGTACTTTAAATCATGCCAATTTGTCAATGAACTTTTACTTTTTTTCACGTTATTCAAATGAAGCTAACAGCTTGCTTAGGTAGCAATTTTTTTCCAACGTGTCAATTAGTTTTAATTAAATCATGAAAAACAAATTTACAGGTAAGCAACACCAAGCACATGCTTATCATGTGCAATATATTTTTCATTCACCGTCCATCTGTTTAAATCACGACAAACTAGTGTTCTCCACTTCTCATTCATTCTCCGTTTAGAAGAAAGGTTGTTGCTTTAGAAGGGTTGTTGCTAACAAAAAAAAAAAAAAAAAAGTTGCTGCTTTAGAAGAAGATATTAGAAATTGGGTGTTTGTTTCTAGTAAGTTTGGATTTTGTTTACGATATGGGTGTGATTTTCAAGTTTGTTGCTTTGTTTATTCTGTATTTAGTAAAAGCATGTTAAGGATCTTGCTTTATTTGTATAAATTAGTGAAAACATGTTAGGGATTTGCCATACAGTTACAAACATGTTTGATACATTTTTTCTTTCTTTCTTTTATATAGTTTAAAATACTTGAGTAAACTTGAACCTACCTATATTAATTTTTCCATGCAGGCATGGGGGGTATTTTGAACCTCGACCAATACTGCACTACAGGAAAGCCATAATAAATTATGTGTGTGGTGTCCAAGCTGATCAAGTCGCATATGAGGGTATCAACTTATGTTGATAGTTTGGATTATAACAATGTTAGCAAGATCCATTATTGGTTGGCTGGTAAGACACTAGAGACGAATCTTAGGCTTCTTGTGGATGAATCTAGTGTTCCACACTTGGTTAGTTTGTGCATGTCAAAATGGTGGAGGTATTGAGTTATATGTTGAACATTGTTTCGGACTTGAAGAACAATCCAATCCTTTAAGTGAGGTACAAGAACATGAGTCTAGTGAAGAAGAAGAAGATGACAGTGACGATGAAGCCCTAAAAAGTGAATGTGAGTTAGAAATGGAGTATGGGAATCAAGAAGATTCTGACAGTGATGTTGGGGACATTGAGGGGTAAAGTGATGATGAATTAAAAACAGTTAGAGAAAAAAAACTTGAAACTTTTGAGTGAACAACAAAAGAAAAAAGAGAAAGAGAAGGTTAAAACTAAGGTTGTTAAGGAAACTGAAGTGAACATTGTCCAAGATGAAAACATTAATGATGATAATGTTGAGGACACGGTGAGACCCTTAGTTGTGCAACCTACAGGTGACAAGCTTGACGAAGACACTAATTATGATTCTGATTACACTGATCAAATAAACACTAACCTTCCTCAATAGTTTGTGGTTCCTCATTCAAATTGATGGCGAGTGCATTTTGTTTAGAATTGAATTTTCAATGTTTTTGTTATTTGAATCCATTTGAAAAGGAGAAGATATAGTAGTAGAATAAGAAGAGGTAGTTTTTTAATTGAGATGATGATAGTTGTTGTAAACCAGTTTCTTTAAAAGCTCGAATTTGTAGAGGGTGGCTATAATAATGTATATCAACCGGAATACCGGATAAACTGGTAGGGACATACCTAACCAAACACGGAGGTGGAATTTGCCACTCTCCCTTCTGGGTCACGGGCCGTACACATAGTTAGGCCCACAATCCTAACCAAACATTGGACACTCCCCCTCAGCAACATATTTATTTTTAAATGTTGCTGCAAAGAATCGAACCCATGACCTCCAAAGACCGAACCATTTTGATACCATGGTGATATCATTCTAGATTTTCCTTATGTTGAACATACAAATATTGATAATGCCATTGGTTCTTCACCATCTATCAACAATGAAAATATTTTGAAAAATACAAATGTTTCATCTTCCTTTACAGGTACATTGCCATCTTTAGATTAATTTGCTCTGATACCATGTTGTAAACCAGTTTCTCTAAAAGCTCGAACTTGTAGAGAGAGACTATAATAATGTATATCAACCGGAATACCGGATAAATTGGTAGGGACATACCTAACCGGAGGTGGACTTTGCCACTCCCATCTGGGTCACGGGCTGTACACATAGTTAGGCCCACAATCCTAATCAAACATGGGGTGGATCCACCAACAATAGTGGAGAATAAATGAAATTGGAGATTTAAAAAAAAATATTTAGTAAATTTTTATTTGTATTTTTGGCAAATATTAAGTAGATTCTTGGGTTATGCCTAATAAAAAGAACAAAGATAATATAGGTATAACATATGAAATTGTTTAAACCATTTCCAACAGTTTTCCTCTTTTTTTTTTCTACCTTTATTTTTTTAGTTGTTAAAGTGGAGGAAAATGTAGTTTGGTCTCCAATAGTTTTTCCTATACCTATCTCTAAAAACATAATTTTAGAGTTAAAAATGAACCATCGGACATGGTTGTTTTCTCTATTTTGTTATATCTACTTTCTAATTGTACTATTTTGGAATAAAAACACAATATAAATAATAAAAAAAAAAGCATAATATTAATCTTATTCAAATGATACTATTAAAACACAATACCTAAAATACAACACTCAAACCAAAATACTTAAAACACAATATTAAGCTAATGGTCCGAACGATGGTATCAATGCATATGGAGAAGGGTATAGTCATTGGCCTCAACAATGAAAGGGCAAAATTTGATTTTAAATTATGTGTTTGATTTTAAGTGTGAGTCTTTAGTAGTAAGTGCGTGTGTTTAAGCTATTACTTGAAGTGTGTGTTTAATTTTACTTGTTTTATCAAGTGTATGTGTTAGTATTTAATTTTATGTTTTATTTTTCTTTATGTGTTGACAAATTAATTAGTATTTTTATTTTTAATATAATTAATTATATTTTAACTAAATTATTACCCACAATAAAATAATTCGATTAATTTTGTTTACATTTTTAATTTAGTATGTCTTACCAAATATTAATTTAATATGTATATGAAATCTAATAATTATTATATATATATATATATATATATACTATGGACATGCATGTAAAAACACAAAATAAATAGTTGGGAACACTAATTGGTAAAAAATATTTTTAATTGATCCCACCATACATGTTTTCTCTAATTTCTATTTTGACTTATAATAAAATGTTGAAATAGCATTTGGGGGTTGAAATATAGAGAATGGAGAACTTTTGGACATGAGAATACATAATTTTTTTTATTTGTTTGTAGATAAAATAGAGAAGGGAGGACTGTTCGAATTTTGGAAATGGTCTTCGTTAGTTTTGGAAGTTGGGTTATGTGACTAATTTGATGGGTGTGACCAATATCAGTCTACTAAAAATCTCATAAAACATTAAAACATTTGTGCAAATTTGGTTTGGTGCATGTTCTGATGTATAGATAGTCAGGTAGAGTAGGAGAAACATTGGTGTCTAATGATTGAGAACCCTCATCTTACCAACCTAACCATAGTAAGATTCATATGCCTTTTTTCTTTTTTTCTCAAGTACTTGTATCCTAACTTCCTAAGTATCTTCCTTATACCTGCCAACCAATACAGCAACAGATAGTTACACAGACTGGTCCGGGTCCTGATTCTTGAAAAATGCACCTTTTGTAAATTGTAAAACTGGCTGAAACAAAATGTTCCTGGTGATTAATCACTATTACCATACATGACCCCTGGCGTAGAATCACAGACAGATCGACCCAAAGTAATTTAAAACCTACCATTGGGATTTGGGAATGCTCTAAGACTCTGTGTCTTGCACCAGTGTCCAGTGCAACTCTTTAAAGCGGTTTTTTATAAGCAGTTTAGGATTCTTAAAAATTGAGATTATGCTGAAAATAGCATAGTGAAACTGGATAAAATGGTAATTTTATCAAAAGATAATGGGCAATACAGGATAAAAGTAGATCTGTATTGAAGTACCAAAAATTGTGACACACAAGGTGGCCATTAGGGTAAAGCTAAGAAACAAAAGCCTGTGAGGTGAATGCATGGTAGTTGAATATATGTAACTTAACTTCACAGCAATGGGGACTCTGCAACCAACCTATCTAACTATGGGCAAAATCAGCCAACCTCACATCCAAGAGATGATAAAAAGAACAACTGGAATACTCTTTCTACAATCTCATACTCACTATCAGATAACATGGAGGCGAGTGCGGGATTAGTCGCCGGATCACACAATCGGAATGAACTAGTTGTCATTCATGGACATGAAGAGGTACTGTTGATGAAAGAACTCACAGACCTCAAGCAAAAATACAAGAGGTAGTCATGCCGTGTAGATTTTGTTGCTAATAAGTTTATTTTCTGGTGATGCAGCCTAAGCCATTGAAGGCTTTAGATGGTCAAGTGTGTGAGATATGTAATGATGAGATCGGTATCACAGCAGATGGCGATTTATTCGTGGCGTGCAATGAATGTGGATTTCCGGTGTGTCGGCCGTGCTACGAGTATGAGAGGAGGGAAGGCAGCCAGTTATGTCCTCAGTGCAAGACCAGATACAAGCGTCTCAAAGGTACTCCTTATACTAACAGAGAGTCTTTTATTGCCATATATATAGAGTCATGATCACTTGAGAAAAAATCAAAATTAACTCAAATTAATATGCACTTAAAACTTTATCTAGGGAGCCCAAGGGTTGAAGGAGACGAAGATGAAGAAGATGTGGATGACATTGAGCATGAATTCAAACTTGATAATGAAAAAAACAAGCAGACACATCTTGCCGAAGCAATGCTCCATGGTAAGATGAGCTATGGAAGGGGAACAGACGATGATGAAAATGCACACTTTCCTCCTGTTATAACCAGTGCAAGATCTCGACCTGTATGTCAATTTACACATTCTTATGCTTAACTATTAGGTGGTTATAGCTTCATGAAAACTTTGAATGATATGGACATCGTGCAGGTGAGCGGGGAGTTTCCAATATCCCATCACAATCATGGAGATGAGATGTTATCGTCTACCCTTCATAAAAGGATTCATCCGTATCCGTTATCAGAGTCTGGTAAACACATGTTTGGAACTTTCTTCCATGATTTGTAGTGCTTCTGCATGCATAATCCTTTCTTTTCTCTAAATATAGGAAGTACTAGATGGGATGAAAAGAAAGAGGGAGGATGGAAAGACCGAATGGATGACTGGAAAGGGCAGCAAGGAAATCTTGGATCTGAGTCTTATGAAGCTATGGACCCTGACATGCCCATGTATTATTCTGCTCTTTGCTTTTATAAATATATCTAATTATGTATGGTACTAATGTTACCTTCGACAACAATGCAGGATGGCTGATGCAAGGCAGCCACTGTCAAGAAAAGTACCGATCGCTTCAAGCAAGGTCAACCCCTATCGTATGGTGATTGTCATTCGACTGGTTGTTCTAGCCATTTTTCTACGTTATAGAATTCTGAATCCGGTCCATGATGCCATAGGCTTGTGGCTTACTTCTATTATCTGTGAAATTTGGTTTGCTTTTTCCTGGATCCTTGATCAGTTTCCAAAATGGTTTCCCATTGATCGTGAGACCTATCTCGATCGCCTTTCACTCAGGTACCTTTACATAATACTAGCACATTCTTAATAAATCATACAGACATGTTGCTATGAGCTCATAAGAAATTGTCATTTTCAAAATGAAAATAAAAAGTAAAACAGCATACCGGCAGTTAGTTTCTAGGTTCTTCTAGGATTACGATGAAGGACCAATCACAATTCTGGTTTATGTATTTCGATTTTAGGTACGAGAGGGAAGGTGAACCAAATCTTCTTGCTCCAGTGGATGTATTTGTGAGCACAGTAGATCCACTGAAGGAACCACCTCTTGTTACGGCTAACACATTACTTTCTATATTAGCCATGGACTATCCAGTTGATAAGGTCTCATGCTACCTCTCTGATGATGGAGCTTCCATGCTCACATTTGAAGCATTATCAGAAACAGCAGAATTTGCTCGGAAATGGGTTCCTTTCTGTAAGAAGTTTGAGATTGAACCTCGAGCTCCAGAGATGTACTTCTCTCTAAAAGTCGACTATCTTAAGGATAAAATCCAGCCTACTTTTGTCAAAGAGCGCCGCGCTATGAAGGTTCAGAAACCATTACATTAACATGTATCAAATAATGGAGTTAGTTTTAACTGCAAATGTAGTTAAAGTGTTCTGTTTTCGTTTGTGTTCTGTTTTGAGCAGAGAGAATATGAAGAATTTAAGGTTCGGATCAATGCATTGGTTGCCAAAGCCATGAAAGCTCCTGCAGAGGGGTGGATCATGCAAGATGGTACACCTTGGCCTGGTAATAATACTCGTGATCATCCTGGTATGATCCAAGTCTTTCTCGGTCACAGTGGAGGTCATGATACCGAAGGAAATGAGCTTCCTCGCCTCGTTTACGTCTCCCGTGAGAAGAGGCCTGGGTTTCAACATCACAAGAAAGCTGGAGCCATGAATGCCCTGGTAAAGTTCTTATTATTGTGATCTACCTCATTGAATTGATACTTTTGCAGTATCATCCTAGGTTTGAAAAAGCTACACACCAGATAGATTGCAAACAAGTCCATTGTATTCTGAAATGTAATTTCTGACATTTATCATGACTTCACTTTTATATGGTAAATATGCAGGTTCGGGTGTCAGCTGTGCTTACAAATGCTCCTTTCATGCTTAACTTGGATTGTGACCACTACATAAATAACAGCAAGGCTGCCCGAGAGGCAATGTGTTTCTTGATGGATCCACAGATCGGAAGAAAGGTCTGTTATGTCCAGTTCCCTCAAAGGTTTGATGGCATTGACAGGCATGATCGGTATGCCAACCGGAACACAGTCTTCTTCGATGTAAGTCATTCTTTCCCATCAATCAAACAGCTTCATTATTAACCCAGAGGTAAGAAAAGATACATTAAAATTATGTCCCTTGGGGCTTGCAGATTAACATGAAAGGTCTAGATGGGATACAGGGTCCAGTGTATGTGGGCACTGGATGTGTCTTCAGAAGACAAGCTTTATATGGTTATAACCCTCCAAAGGGACCTAAACGTCCAAAGATGGTCAGTTGTGATTGCTGCCCTTGTTTCGGGCGTCGTAGAAAGCTCAGCAATTATTCCAAACATGGCACAAGGGAAGAGGGCACAAATGTCCACGGATCCAGCCTTGAAGGTCTTTTAGTTCTTACATTTGAAGCTAATCATCTAAGCATGCATGTTTCTTAAACTCCGGTTCCAACGTGAATTCCTAACGAATTTTTTATGTCTTGACTAGTTCTGGAGGAGGATAAAGAGCTACTGATGTCCCAGATGAATTTTGAGAAAAAATTTGGTCAGTCTGCTACCTTCGTTACTTCTACTCTGATGGAGCAAGGTGGAGTCCCTCCCTCCTCAAGTCCAGCAGCTCTCCTTAAAGAAGCCATTCATGTTATTAGTTGCGGCTATGAAGATAAAACTGAGTGGGGCATAGAGGTAAGAACTGCGACTATTGTGATATCAAAATCATAGTAATAAACCTCTATGACGTTGTGCTGAAGATTATATAATACATGCCTTAACCATATGGAAATATACTTGTTGAATTTTTCTTCCATCTGATAAAAGATTCCTGAGAAATTTTGAATCTGCAGCTGGGCTGGATATATGGGTCAATCACAGAAGACATTCTAACTGGTTTCAAGATGCATTGCCGCGGTTGGAGATCCATATACTGCATGCCTAAGAGGCCTGCCTTTAAAGGCTCAGCACCTATTAACCTCTCGGATCGTCTCAACCAGGTTCTCCGCTGGGCTCTTGGTTCTGTTGAAATCTTCTTCAGTCGCCACAGTCCTATTTTGTATGGTTACAAGGGAGGGAACCTCAAATGGCTAGAGCGTTTTGCATATATCAACACTACAGTCTATCCCTTCACCTCATTACCTCTCCTTGCATATTGCACTCTTCCTGCTATTTGCTTGCTCACTGGAAAATTTATCATGCCTACGGTAACATCTTCAAATCATATCACAATTTATGTCACTGGGAAATCGTAAAACTGCAAATTTATTAACAATCATGAGTTTATTTTCTTACGAAAGATGGTTTCTGAAATTTCCTATGCAGATAAGCACATTTGCAAGTCTTTTCTTCATCTCATTGTTCATTTCAATCTTTGCAACGGGCATCCTGGAATTGAGATGGAGTGGAGTAAGCATTGAGGAATGGTGGAGGAATGAACAATTCTGGGTCATTGGTGGTGTATCTGCTCACCTCTTTGCAGTCATTCAAGGTCTGCTAAAGGTCTTGGCTGGAATTGATACCAGCTTCACAGTCACTTCTAAGGCCACAGACGATGGGGATTTCGGAGAACTTTACACCTTTAAGTGGACTACATTACTTATCCCTCCTACAACTCTTCTGATCATCAACATTGTTGGAGTTGTCGCTGGAATATCTGATGCCATAAACAATGGTTACCAATCATGGGGACCCTTATTCGGAAAGCTTTTCTTCGCTTTTTGGGTCATTGTCCATCTATACCCATTCCTCAAAGGTCTAATGGGAAGGCAAAACAGAACACCAACCATCGTTGTCATTTGGTCAGTGCTTTTAGCTTCTATATTCTCCTTACTTTGGGTAAGAATCGATCCCTTTATTGTCAGAGTTCAGGGACCAGACGTTAAGCAATGTGGAATCAATTGTTAAGAGCATCTGTATCTATTCTTGATTTTCAAGTCCTACAGATTTTATATGTGCGTTTTGGTACCAAAATTGTTTCAGTAAGACTGGAAAATTTTGTTAAATTTGATGCACTCTTGTAATCATTTTAATATATGTAATTGAGCACTACTTGTGCCAGTTATTTACAGTTTTACAATTTTCTAAGATGGAAAAGAGAGAATCCGTGTTTTGATTTTTTTCCTGTGAATTTTTTTCTGAGGGACCGGCTTTTCTATATTACTAGTTGTGGACCCCGTGCTACGCACCGGGATCGGAGATTTTGCGAGATAGATTTCCTATAAATTTTAAATTTATATAATATTAAATTTATTTGTACTAATTTTATTTTATATATATATATATAAATTATTATGTTTGTTGTTGTTTTGATTTTAATTTTATTGAAATGTTTGTGTTTCTAATTTATTAGGAGAGTAGAGAATTTTTTTAAGGGGTTCACTATAGTTGTGGACCCCGTGCTATGCACTGGGATTGGAGATTTTGTAAGAGAAATTTTCTATAAATTTTAAATTTATATAATATTAAATTTATCTGTACTATTAAATTTCTAACTCATAAACCAGGTACAATAAAAATCTTAACTAAAATATAGTGAAGAAAAATCCAAACGATAAAAGTACTCCTGATTCCATCCTATTATACAACATCACTTACTCCAACAAAATACATCAATACCACTTTCAAATAAAATACATGATTGAAATATCTAAAGATCTCTACTGGTCCCAACAAGCGGCCTGTCACAGTTCCATAGCTCTAACCTCTCCTGCCTGCATTCCAAATGGAATTCCAAATGGAACACACCCACGTGCAAAACAAAGCAACATGGGTCAGCATGAAAGCTGGTATGAGTAAACAAGGGGGAAATCTATTCCCATAAAATAACGTAATAAATATACAGTTCCAACATATGATTAACAACATAATTAACCTTCAAGAACAATTCTTCCATGCTGGGACAATAAGCATACGCCAAAAACCATATCAATTCCATTATATTTAAACCCTTTATCTATTATTTAATCACATGTTTAATTCTATTATTCACTTCTAATTTATCTATTTACGATGTTAATTGATCGATAATACAAATACATTACCTAAGCAGCAATTGTCTTTAAGGATAGGTCTATCCACCTGCACAAAATAAATTAGTTGACCTATCCACCTGCAAAAATGAAGTTAATACATAATACACAAATATAATAAAAATAAAGCAAATCACCTACACATTACATGTTTTCTAATACTTTGTATCAATCCGAAAGTACATTCCGTTCATTCAAACCATTAATAATGATTCATTCTAACTCTCCATAAGTTATAATCTACCAAAATGACAAGTTCAATTATGACTATTAATACCCATAATAAATAAAACAACGTAGTTCTTCCACATAATCATAGTTACCTTCGATTCATAATCAAAGTATATAAAATTTAACGATAACATTAATTAGCACCAATCATTACAATATCATAAGCCTTAGCACACTACCAAACAACGAATCTAAAGTCACAAAACCACGTCCTGGCCTCTAGCCGGTGCTCGGGTTTAACAATCATAAAACTTACAACCTATGCCCAATCACTAGTACACCTCCCACATAATGCACTCCACACATTTGCCATACCCACACTGCACCAGTGTGCCTTGACCATGGTTAAGAACCTCTACGCGGAAACCAAAACCCAAGTGGGTGCTCACCTGCAAGTTTTGGCTAACCTCGACGTATGCCTAACTCATGATCTCTAATAGCTCCCTTGAGCTTTCTAATGTGGCGCCTAGACCAACCCCGAAGGCTATGAAGGTCTGAAGGGTCAGTTCCGCAGACTAAGCCGTCTAGGAAATACCCAAATATAATCAAAGAGTCAACCCGCAGGCTAAGCCGTCTAGGGTGATAATTAAGTTTTTTAACCTAAGTCCAGAGGTGCGACAAATGTACTAATGCTTGGGCGACTACCAAAACAACTAAACTAATCAAGCAATCACACAACCCTTGTCCAACAATTAAATTTCAAGTCCATTTCGTATTCCGTTCTTATTTTTCAAATCGAATATATACCGTCCATGGTATCAAACCATTCCAAATCATTTATAATTAAATCTCAAGTCCAGTACTCATTTCGTTTCTCTATTCATATACCATCCATTGGTATGGAGCCATATCTAGGCGTTCATCAATATAACTTTCTAGGTTACTTTAAACATAATTAATCAATTAACATGTCATTATATACTAATCCACTTCCATATTTAGACTACTTTTAGTTGTGTCTATTTCAACTTGACAATCAAACAAAAGGACAAACCCAAAGGAAAACATATATGCTAAAAAGAAACTCTTTACATAAATCTGCCAAACAATAACATTCATCTTTCAAATTCACACATCTAAAAATAATTACTCAGATCTCATAAAATTTTAATACAACCTTTTACTATGAAAATATTACTTGGCATAAAAATCTGGAATAGTTTCGATATATAGAAAATAATTAAACAATTGTTTTACTCAATCCTACCAGATTTCAGAAAGACATCCCAAAACAATCTACGTCAGACTTCCTGACCATTTTTCACCATATTACCCTCATAATTTAAAGTATTTCTAAACCTAAAAATTATAGTTCAGAAGGTCTATTTTCTAAAACAAGTAAATTCATCAAGATATGTTGAGTAACAAGTCTTCTATGATTTTTCTATGACAGCCACGCAAACAGAAAGGTAGCAGTAAAATTATACTGGATATCTGAAAATAACTACGTTGAATAAATTATTTAGAATTAATTACTTCACAGTAAATTCTGAAATTTATATATGTTGTTAAACATTGAGTATTCTAACTACCTTAAAATTTTCAATAAATATTATTAAGTCTAGAGGGATCAAAATCTTACGATACTAAAATGGTACAGAAACTAAAAACTGCAACGGTTGTCATACTTGCAAGTCGGTTTTCACCCTATTAATATAACTTTCGTAAATTGGTATTAACTAATTGAACGAAGACATTTCAGTATAGTGTTCAGGGTTTTTGGAATCAATTAAAAAACTTTTCAAACGAATTTTCTATGATTTTTCAAAGATGAGTCAACAATCTGAACTTTTAGAAAACAGAAATAGAAACAATAACAAAGAAACGTCTACTCACTTGTATAAGTATAAAAATCCAAATATCCTTTTAGCTTTCTTCCAATTCTTCTTCTTCTTCTTCTTTTCCCATATATGGTGTTATAAAAAAATGAATGAAACCCTAATATTTTAATATAAATACTATAGAGAAGTTAATGGGCTTTATTTTAGGACCATAAATGAATCTGTTACCCAACCCAATTCTTTATATTTAATATATCATCCTTCAACTATAGAAAATTAACTCTAAACCCTTAAAGACATCTATGCAATATTTCATAATCCAATAAAATTTAATAAATAAATATTTATACTATAAACGGGTTTTACAGTATCGGTCTTGAAAAAAAAAATGGATGGATGAGATTGCATTGCTGAGTCAAGTGGAATCGGGATCGGTGGTATCCGACTCAAAAATCTATTGTTGACTCAGATCATCATAGAATCGGTTTTAGAACCGTTGAATCGGCCGATTCTATATATAAAACCGGATGAATCGCCGAGTCAAACCAAAAATTTTTATATAATTTTGTTTTGTTTTTTTTTTTTAACTAAAACTTGAAATTAATTTTTTTTTATAGTAATAGGTAAATTTACAAATGAACCAAAAAATTTGTTCAACCAAGAAAGTTTCCCAACAGGAAGTCTTAAACTTAATGGTAAAATAATAGATATTTACTTATAATAATAAATAATAAATAAATAAATTAGCAAGGAATCGGTTGAGTTATACTTGAATCAGTGGTTAGAACCGTGATCAGCATACCCCGATCCACTCTAAAAAACATGTTCTTAAAACCATGATTGGACCAGGTCTCCATGAGTGGGACTACGCCCATAACATAATCAGCATATCCAAGATATGCTCTTGCAAGTAAAAAGGGTTCGAATAGATATTGGGGTTGCTCCTGCAAGTAAAGTGGATGGGTTCGAATAGATATTGGTTGGGCTCGAAAGATTAGGAATCGATTGACAAGTCCAAATCCAATATCTTGATTTCTAATGTCTATATATATATCGTCCAATTAATGTTCCAAGAAAAATAATAATAGGGCAATAGCCCCACCCAGGCTTTCTTGACTGTGACTAATATACAAAAACGTATCTCAATTCATGTCTCATCAATCGAACAAACACAAGGGAGAATAACAACGTCTAACCATACTAATCAAACTTGAATTAGGGTAGTCGTCTGAACTCAAGAAGGTTCGTCGTACAATTTTGACGATTATAAAAAGAAAGATACCCCCTCCCTTAGTGTCTTTCCATTTCCGTCGTTCAAGAACAAACACATCTCCTAACCGGTGGACCGGAGTGATTCCCAGTTTTGGTATGTTAGCTAACATTATTATCGAACCTAATGCATACATTGAGTTATCATTATTGTCGAACCTAATGCATACATTGCATTTGCTGGTAAAAGAGTAATTGAACAAAAATTAAAAGGTGTTCTTGGTTTAATATAAGAACTGGGAATTGAGCACCAGGCCCAGATCTTGAGTCAAACTTAAATTTAGAACGATGTATATTTAGATCTGGTCAAACCCATGTTGACCAGAACTGAACTGAACCAAATGTGTGACAGTCCAGTTTCAGTTTCTATTCTATTAAGTTCTGTTTGAACTAGACTAAATCGAATTAATATTAATATTAGTTTTTCATTTTTATTGGTTGTTTTTTTGTAATAATAAGTTTATTAAGATTAGACATCAAACTAGGGTTTCTCTTTCTCACCTATCTCATAACACCATAGGAAGAATTGTTATTGTTTTTGCATCGAATCAATATATCTATATTATAACTGACACTTATAAAACTTGGTAAAAAGACAAACAACGGTCAAGATTTGCACAAGAGATTATAGAGATTGGGATTTAATGAGATTCTAGAGATTGGGTTATTTAACCGTGCAATGCATGGGTGTTATTTTATATGTAAGTTTTACATGTTATAATTTGATTTTGATTTTGATTTTTGCTATTGAAATTGATTGAAAGTAGAATTTTATTAGGTATATGTATATTTATTTTCTAATTCCTCCATAAAATTATTGTTGTCCTGATTTAAAGGTTTTATTTTTAAGTTTTAGATCAAATTAATTTAAATTATATTATCATTTTTTGTGTAGTCATCGAAGATGTAATGTGAAATAATAATAATAATAATAATAATAATAATAATAATAATAATAATAATAATAATAATAATAATAATAATAATAATTACTATCATTTTATAATATTTTTTGAGGATTTATTTATTTACTGTATTTGTTTACCTATATAATGTTCTTAACAATTTAAATAATATAAATTGATGTTTTTAATTTGGAGTGTAAATTATATCTCCAAGCTCACAATCCAAATTCTTGACATTATTTTGCTTATGTTATTATATTTTTATTTTTTTTAACAAAAGATTTAGTTTTAACATTTGACAAAATACCAATATTTTGGATAAGATGTTCAATTGATTTGGTTTGTAAATATATTGATTTAACCAAGTTATAATGTTTACTTCTTTTGATTTTTGAACATATTTTGGATAAATTAATTTGATCTAAAACTTAAAAATAAAACCTTTAAATCAGGACAACAATAATTTTATGGAGGAATTAGAAAATAAATATACATATACGTAATAAAATTCTAGGGTAATATCCCAAATCAGCCCCATGTTTAGGTGCCTCTTCCTCAATAGGCCCTGACATGGGGTCATCTTCCCAAACAGGCCCCCTGACCCACCATATCACCTTTTTCCATTTTTTTAGAGACCATTATACCCTTTGTACTTTTTCAAAAGCAAATCTACTTTTTGGATGTATTAAACATAAACTGATTTGATTGCGACGTTTCCAACAATGACTAATAATTTAATCCTAACCGTTGATTTAACTTGATACCGATGAAACACATTCACCGTTGATTTAGCTTGATATAGCATTATCATCAAACCAAGATCTTGTATCCTCTAAAACAAATTGGTTTTGGTTTTAAAGATCCAACCATTGCATGTGTTGCTGCTCTAAAGGATTGCCACGTATTAGATACAATTTTGATTTTAAAGTGGCAACAGTAAACGGATAAATTCAGTTTCGAATTTTGAAGTGGAAAAACAACCAAACAGTTGCAACACTAAAGAAACCCTAGCTTCCATCTTCATCAATCTTCGAAATCAAACAACAATAACTTCCATTTTCGAAATCAACCAACCCCCTTTCGAAATCAAACTTGTTTCTTAACAAATTAGAGGAAATGGCTGATGAAATCAGTTTACATGATGAAGAACTTGAAGACAGTAATTCGGAAGAAGGTGGTACAAGCGAAGTGCAGATGAAAGAGAAGAAGAAGTATGGAAGGAACTTCAGTGTAACTGTGAGATGCTCGATGAGAAAGGTAAAAACTCATTTTGTTGATACTTTACCCGATTTGGAAAAGGAAAATTTGATGAATTCATGTTTTAAGTATTTCTTAGATGTTCAATATGATAAAATCCACATCTGCACTTCTGTTGTCACCCAAGTTGTTAAGTCTAGGGTTTCAAAACTGAAATATGTCATTGGGGATAGTGATCTTACATTTAGACCTTTAGATATCACATTAGTTTTAGGTTTGAAAATTGGTGATATTCCTAGTGAATTCTTGTTGAGGAATAGAGATATAGTTAGTGCATTTAGGCAGAAATATTTTGGTGATTCTAAGAGCATTAAGGAAAAGCACATAGAAGCAGCAATTGTAAGAGCAAGAGGTGACCCAGATTCTGGCGACGACGTTCATCGCCTGAATCGGTTGTTATTATTGCAACTTTGTTTACTTCCCGATTCAGGACAAACTATTGATGTCAAATATGTTGATTTTGCCGAAGACCTTGCTGCTTTTGATAAATTTCCATGGGGGTCGGTTGTTTTCAAATTATTGAAAAAGTCATTAGAGAAATCTGCAATCAATGAATCAGAAAAGAAGCTACACTATGCTCTTGATGGTTGTGTGCTTGGTTTTATTATCTGGGCATACGTACACCTCCCATGCTTAGGTCCGAAAAGGTTGCCTAATGCCCCATTCCCAAGGATGCTTGCTTGGACAGATTTACCTGGCAAGACCACTGGCAGGAATACCATTGCTAGAAAACTTTATCCAAAACGAGGAAAAGGAGTTGAAGTTGTGCCCCCTTTCATCACACCATCGGAGTTTGCTGAAGAACTAGTTCATGAAGCACAAGAGGTATGTAAATTATCCTCTAAATTGTTGTCTTTTAATAATGTGGTTTATAACAGAGTTCTTTTAAGTTGCAATTTTGATAATAGGTTTTTTTTCCTATACAATGTTTTAGTATCAAAAAACCCTTGATGAAGCTAAAAAGGGAGTTGTTGATGATCTAGAAGGGATTGTGCGAGGAGTGGTAAGTTTGTTTAAATAGAAATCCTCCAGTTATTAAATTAGTATCTTCTAATTGTCTAATATATATCTGCTAAATGTGCATACATATCCTCTAATTTCAGTTTCACAGAGAACTAAAACAAGTCTTAGACAAAGGTGTTACAAAAAGGCTTCAACAGTTTCAAAGGAATGTTGTTCAAGGAGTGAAAAAAATGTTGAAACCCTTACATGTACAAGCTGGATCATCATCTAAGCAAGCTGCCACCAAAACGAAGACACCATCATCACAAAAGTTGGGTACCACCAAGAAGAACAAGGCAATTGTCACTAGGAGTTCATCTAGGAAGAAAAGTGCACGCAAGGAAACAGAAAAAAATACAAGTGTCAGCAAGGGAGCAGCAAAGAAGGCCGCTCCCACCAAGGAAGCCCCCTCCAAGACAAGTGACAAGAAGAAACCCATTCCCACCAAGAAAGTACCAACCAGGACAAGTGCCAGGAAGAAACCCACTCCCACCAAGGAAGTACCAACCAGGACAAGTGTGAAGAAGAAACCCACTCCCACCAAAGAAGTCCCAAAGAACACAAGTGCCACAAAGAAGATTGTTGGTAGGATCAAACTCCCACCTAAACAGAAAAAACTGCCACCCCTTGCAGATCTACCCAAGCCAAGTCCATCACCCCCACAACTGTCAAGAGCCTCTGTAAAAACAAGGAGGCAAAACCAATTTGAAGCTGCTGATACTGCTACTACTCCAACTACCTTGGGAAAGAGAAAAGGGAAAGAGATTTGTACTGAACCATCACCCAAAAAACAAAGGAGTACACAGTTGCCTGAAATCATCATAGGTGGTATGAGAACCAAAGCTATGTTGGATTTCATGTTCAAAAGGAGAAGTCCTCAAAAGCCTCAACAACCTGACCCTGATTGCGAGCATCCTGCTGTCAAAGTTACGAAGAAGAGGAAAAACACGGAACCCCAGCTTCCAACCAGAAAACAACCTTCAAGGTTAGATTTTAAACTTACAACAGACTATTTGTTTAAAATCTTCTAGACTTCAAACTTATATCCTCTAATATGTTCTTTATTATCCTCAACATATTTGATTAAACTCTTCTAGATTTCCAACTTATATCCTCTTTTTTGTTTTTAAAAACTTAGGGTTAGCAAACATGTGGCACAAGATAGGACATGGTGGAAAGAAGCAAAAGAAAGGGAGAACAGGAAAAACAAGAAAAACAAGTCAGAATTGAATTCTGATACGGATATGAAGAATCCAATAGAAACAACATCTAGGAGGTTGTTCTGTGATGGGAATGATAATGACAATCATGATTTGCAAGAGAGAGAAGGTATTGTTGTTGATAGCTTGACAATGATATTATATCATTCTACTATGGAACCCATGTTTGTTTTACCAATCTTAGCTTTGCCACCTCCTGAGGAAGTGTTAGCTTTGCCACCTCCTGAAGGTATATCCCCTAATGATGTTGTACCAGGTAATGTTGATGATATGGTTAGGCAGGAGGAAGGGGACATTAATGTGAAGAAGGAAGAGGACATTATAGTTTTGGAGGAAAGTAAAGATGTGGAGGAGGGGGTGGATGAGGATGATGACTTTCTTGATGCCATCCCAGATCCCAATAATATTCCTGAAGAGTATCTAGTGGATATAGATGGCTACAATGTTGGTGAGATGGATGAGGAGAGTGAGGCAGATGAGATTGATGAAACAAATGATGATGTAGTTATTGAAGATAGCCAAGCTATTCAAGCTTATAAAACAAGTCAGAAGAAGTTGAAGAAAAAAGCGAAGGGGTTGGAAGAAAGTAGTGTGGACCACCAATTGGATGTTGATATTGTTACGAACATCATGGGTAAGTCATTTCTGGAAAGGACTACCACCAATAATGAAACAGATGTTCTTAACTATTTCTGGTGTTTGGCAAAGGATCCTAAGTATGAGCATGCAGTTATAAGGGAATATAAGGATGCTCCTGATATAATTGTGAAGCAATTCTACACTTTGTATAAAAATAATTGGTTGCATGGAGATATTGTTGATGCATATGTACTATTGCTCACTAAGTGGTATGGCATATTAAGGAAACACCTTCAACCTGAGGACCAGTTTGCTGTGGTTAACACTGTATATTTTGCTGTAAGTATACATTTTTTTTCTTAGTGTATTTGGTATTATGGAATGATTTGTTGGCACTCTAACTATGTTAACTTTTGGTTTTTGCTATTATGTTTAGAACATGCTGCATGAGATAGTTCAGAAGACATACAGAAAGCGCATGAAGGACAAATCTTTTGCTGCACTTTCACCATTAGAAAGAATTAGGAGTGGCATGTTTAAAATACACCAAGGTGCTTTGAACATTGTTAGCCCATCTAGGGGTTTGAAAGGTCAAGTTCCTGCAAGACTTGCAAAGGCACTCCTTGTTCCCTTACAAGTAAGTTGTTAATTATGTTTACATATGTGATCTCACATCATCAAAAGCTTATTATCCTCTAAGTTATGTTTTCACATCCTCAAAAGACTTATGTTTTATCCTCTAATATATAGGTTAACAACAATCACTGGATATTGCTTGCCTTTAACTTTAGGGAGTGGAAGGTCAAGATATATGACTCTTTGGGTTATAAGAAACCATCTTCACAACAGTTGGGGGTCGAGGAGATGTTGCCCTATGTGGTGTTTGCTGCTGACCCTACTGAAGAAGACATTGACCTTGAAAGAGCATGGGAACGTGAATATGTTAATTGTACACCTCAGGATGATGGCTGCAGTTGTGGAGTCTTTTTACTTGCATATCTTGACTGTGTTCTCAGAGGTGAGCCACCATTATTTGAGAGGATAGCAACTCTGATGAGAAAGCGCATTGCCATGGACCTTGTTGAATGTGGTTTCAAACCAAACAAGAAGTAGAACATCTTATTTTGTTGGATGTATTCTGTTAAACTTATTTATTTTGTTGTTGGAAAGTTGTAAAACATCATGACTTGTTTTGAACATATTTAATGTGTCTTGTGTTGAACATGTTTATGTTGTTGCAAACATGTCTGAGGTTAAGTGTGTGGAGCGCAACCAAAATTGCCAAGGAAATTGTCTGAGGTTAAGTCACACATTGCCAAGGAAATGGTTGTTTCGGTAGTATATAGAGCTTAACAATACTCTAACTAATGTCAAGGCCTTTTGGGGTAAGCCACATGGGTGGGCCCTGATCCAAAACCCTTTACTGCTGGATATCCGCAGTGACTAAAGGGGGACAATATTGACATTAGCGAGCGGTATGGTGCTCGACGCACCGGGATGAGCGAGGACGAAATCCCGGGGCGTTACAGTTGGTATCAGAGCCGACGACGGGTCGCCTGTTGCAGGTAGGAAGTACGCTGGAAAGGCCTAGGGAGCGCCAGGTACTTGTCTCACTTGGCAGGGAACGTCGGAGATTTTGGGACTGTACTGAGTGTACTGCAGAGCCGAGGACGACTCTATTTCTAAGGTAGTGAGATTGTAACACCCATGAGTTGGTGTTAGTCCCACATTGCCAAGGAAGTGGTTGTTTCGGTAGTATATAGAGCTTAACAATACTCTAACTAATGTCAAGGCCTTTTGGGGTAAGCCACATGGGTGGGCCCTGATCCAAAACCCTCTACTGCTGGATATCCGCAGAGACTAAAGGGGGACAATATTGATATTAGCGAGCGGTATGGTGCTCGACGCACCGGGATGAGCGAGGACGAAATCCCGGGGCGTTACAATCCCTAGTAGTAGTTTCTATTTACTTAGCTTTCTAGTGTAGTTAGGATTAGGTTTAGGTTATTATAAATAGGGGATTGCAAACCCTATTAAGTAGGTTAGATTGAAGATTTGTTTGTCTTGAGACATTAAATTCGTTTTTGTGAAGAACCCTAGTTTTTGGGTGTTCAAACCATTTATTTAATTGGTATTCTTATTATTGTTTGCTTCCGCCGATTAATATTACATCACATTTGCACAAGATAAAATCCATAACCTTTTTAAAGTCAAGTCCTTCAACACAAATAGTTTGGACTCCAAATAGTTGCCATAAATAATCCGAAAACTCCAAATAATAAGATTCAAAAACTTCTACTGAGGTATTGTATTCCCCAATCAATAATAATCCAATAAATGAAATAAACTTGAGTAATCAACTGACAACGAATCAAAGAACTAAACCTACTATGAAATATAACTTCTACGATCTCAAACTCCTTCCCGAACAACTGGATCTACACGAGCCTCCTGGTGTTGCTCTCGTTCATACTCAACTGGCTGCTCTCCACCACCTACGCTCCATAAGGATACGTACCCACGTGCAAAACAAGCAACATGGGTCAGCAAACTATGCTGGTATGAGTAGACGAGGGTAGGGAACTCCATTCCCCAAAACAATAAAATAACAGACTCCGCGGTCTTTATAAATTTATCTCGTTTACTAAGTAAATATTATATGTTATAATAATACATTACCTGAGCTGCACCTCCTATTAGGATAGGTCGATCCCTGCAAGAAATGTTAATTGACCTATCCTCCTGCAAAACTGTGTTAGTACAATAATATATAATTCACGGCATCTCAAGTCTCGACACGATATCTCAATCACTACAAATCAATCATTACACCAAAACAACACTTCACAACCTATACCCAATCACTAGTACATCTCCCACAGGATGCACTCCACACATTTGCCATACCCACACTGCACCAGTGTGCCTTGACCATGGTTAAGACCCTCTAAGCGGAAACCAAAACCCAAGTGGGTGCTCACCTGCAAGCATTGGCTAGCCTCGATGTATGCCTGACTCATGGCCTCTACTAGCTCCCTTGAGCTTTCTAATGTGGCGCCCAGACCAACCCCGAAGGCTATGAAGGTCTGTAGGGTCAGTTCTGCAGGCTAAGCCGTCTAGGAAAACCCAACAAAAAAATATATTCCAAGTGTCAACCCGCAGGCTAAGCCGTCTAGGGTGATATATAAATTCCTTAATCCTAATTTTTACAGGTGCGACAAATGTACTAATGCTTGGGTGACTACCAAAACAACTAAACTAATCAACCAATCACACCACCATTTTCAAACAATTTAATCCCGAGTCCATTTCGGATTCCTTTCTTATTTCCCATATTGAACATATACCGTTCATGGTATCGAGCCATTCCAAGGATTTCAACAATAAATTCCTCGAATTCATTACTAACAAATCTTTATATTTTCGAAATAAAATATTGTCTACTGTACAACCATAAACGAAATACATCGGCGAATGAGATTTACTGTATCAATAAAACTATATAAATTTCTATAACTCCAGTCTCATTAGCATTATACCAATCTGTGTATGTATTTCCAGTCCACTTATATTATGAATAATAATCCACAAGCGATATCGAAACTCGACAATTTGGATACATGTACAGTACTGTACCATCATAAGAGCATCTCTAATGGGTCTCCCATATATTGCCGACACATAGGCAGATATGGCATACACGTAAGTGCCACCTACTTTCCCAACACTTTTTTTTGCACGTCTCCTATACCTATATCAGGAGTAACCCTAACGCGAAAAAATTTTTTTTTCTAAATTTTTTCTTCCACGCTGGTTGAACCAGCGTGGAATTGTTTTCCCCTTAGCTTTCTGTTCCACGCTGGTTGAACCAGCGTGGAGGTTTTGGGCCTTCGCACGGGTGGGCTTCGATTGCAGACTGCACAGGTGGGCTTTGATGGCGGATTGCACAGGTGGGCTTCGATGGCGTGTCGTTGATTCCACGCTGGTTAAACTGGCGTGGAACAATAAAAATTTGTTAGAAATAGTTCCACGCTGGTTAGACCAGCGTGGAACAAAAAAAAAAAAAAAAAAAAAGTTCCACGCCGGTTTGACAAGCGTGGAACCAAAAAAAATAAAAAAAAAAGTTCCACGCTAGTTGAACCAGCGTGGAACATTTTATTTTTGCTGTTTGCTATAATCCTATCTCTTGTTCGATTTTGGGTGAAGTTTTAGCAGACCGGCCCACCACGTCCTACGTGGATGGCCGGCTGCTATAATTATAGGAGACGCGTTAGGGTCGACATTTTTTGGGAATTCCTAAATTATAGGTTTTAGGAGACCCATTAGAGATGCTCTAACACTTCTAAAAATTTAGAGACATTTATATACTACATCTGATTAGTTAAAACAAATTTCCAAAATATCAACTCAGTGGCAAGCATGTTTATTGGAAAATCATTTAAAACCATATTCATTCTACAGCAAGATAGATATCAGTGAGTGTATGATCTGGAAATAACCAAAAGAAACATAGATTTGCATTTTTAACTACTGCACGCATACCAACATAATGAACTGGTGTATACATATGATAACCAATACCCATATCTATTTCCTATCCATACTTTCAACAATAAAATTATTAAATTTATAAATATACATATAAATTTAAAAGGGATAGAGTCCACTCACTGCTACTGTTCTTCTTCTTCCCCCTTTTTTTTCTAAACTCTGCAACTCCCTGCCACAATTGCCGACACCAAACACTGCTTCTAAACTCTGAACTTCTAAACTCAGAAAACTCCAGTCACTGCAACTTCTTCTTCCTCAATTGGTCGCAGCGCCACCACTCTTTCTCTTTCTTTTTTTTTTTTATCGCAAACCTTTTTTTTTTTTTTTTTATAAACGCAAACAACTTCTGATCTCTAGATATAGCTAAGAATCTATCCTAAGACGGTTCATCCAACGCTCACCAATTAATCAAAGTGTGATCGTGCTCCCGAATTACCAGCAAAGAAAAATCTGTTCGTGGGTTATTTTTCACCAAGTTTGGTTTATTTAAACCATAGTCCTCCCAGTTTATATTAATTATGCTTAAACCCTTGGTCCAGGGACTTGCACCCAATTATCAATAAAATCAAATTAAAATTTTGCATGAAATATAAAAGAGGGGGTTTACATTCATACACACCTCAAAAGAAATCTCGGCCTCGAGATTTGGGAGAAATATCAATCGAACAATTTCGGGTGCTTAGCTCGCACCTTGTCCTCCAGCTCCCATGTGACATCGCTCGGATCATCACTCCACTGCACTTTTACCATCTTCAATGTCTTTCGCCTTAGTCATTTCTCATCTCTATCAATGATAGTAAATGGCCTCATCCTGTAGGTAACATCTTCATTAATTTCTAACTGCTCTGGAGCATAAATATCTAACTGGGCGTAGTCTACTCCTTCATCCTCTTCATCCTTATCATCACTTTTCCACTTTCTCAACATGGAGACATGGAATACATTATGTATCTTCTCCAAGGCAGGTGGCAATGCCAGCCTGTAAGCCAACGGTCCAACTCTCTCAGTGATCTCATACGGTCCCACATACCTAGGGCTCAGCTTGCCCTTCTTACCAAACCTCATAACTCCACGCATCGGGGATATCTTCAGTAACACTTTTTGCCCTACAACAAACTCGAGTGGCATCCTCCTATCATCTGCATAACTCTTCATTCGGCTTTGAGCCGTTTTCAATCTCTGTCGAATGATGTCTACTTTCTCTGTAGTCTCGCGAACCATCACTGGTCCAAGAATCGCAGTATCACCAACCTCCGCCCAACAAACTGGTGACCTACATAGCCTACCATACAGTGCCTCATATGGTGCCATACCAATACTCGCCTGAAAGCTGTTATTATAAGCGAACTCTGCGTAAGGTAGATGTTCTTCCCATTCTCCACCAAAGCTGAGTGCACAAGCACGTAACATATCCTCTAGGATCTGGTTTACCCGCTCAGTCTATCCATCTGTCTGGGGATGATAAGCAGTACTCAAGTTAAGTTTCGTACCCATGGCACGTTGAAAACTACCCCAGAACTCTGAAGTGAATGTGGGATCTCTGTCTGAAACAATGCTAGTTGGAACACCATGTAACCGGACAATCTCCTTCACATACTTCTTTGCTAGCTTATCTGTATTCCTATTTATAGAAATAGGAAGAAAATGAGCTGACTTAGTCAATCTATCGACGACAACCCAAATGGATTCATTGCCTCCCCGCGATCTAGGCAAACCATCAATAAAATCCATGGAAATGTGTTCCCACTTCCACTGAGGGATAGACACGGGTTGAAGTAATCCTGACGGCTTTTGATGATCGACCTTCACTCGTTGACATGTCAAACACCTAGAAACATACTCTCCAACGTCTCTCTTCATTCCTTCCCACCAATAAGTCCTCTTCAAGTCTTGGTACATCTTTGTTCCACCAGGGTGAATAGTGAAACGAGAACGATGTGCCTCATCCATAACATTCTTCCTCAAACCATCCTTATCAGGAACACACAATCGATCTCTATACCTCAAACCTCCATCAACACCAACTGACCATTCTGTGGGACAATCATCTAACAAATCCACAACTAACTGCCCAAGCTTTCGGAGCAAGAAAGGGTCCTCATGCTGCTTGGACACAATCAAGCTAATCATCATAGGTTTCACCTCCATAGAACAAATGGTGACCTGTTCACCTCCCTGCTGTAAGTACACATCATGAGATGCTATAGTCTCCAAAGATTTCCACTCCTCCATCATCATCATAGCAACGGTGGCATGTTTCCTACTCAAAGCATCTGCAACTACATTACCCTTCCCAGGCCGATACTGAATCTGAAAATCATAACTGCTAATGAACTCCATCCATCTTTGCTGCCTCATGTTCAAATCCTTCTGAGAGAACAAGTACTTCAGACTCTTGTGGTCGGTATAAAGATCAAACTTCTCTCCATATAAATAGTGACGCCAAATCTTCAAAGCAAACACCACAGCTGCCAATTCTAAATCGTGCACTCGATATTTCCGCTCATGTTGCTTCAACTGTCTAGAAGCATACGAAACCACTCTCCCATCCTGCATCACAACACAACCAAGTCCTGTACCACTGGCATCTGTGAATACCACAAGCTTGCCTTCTCTAACCGGTATAACTAACACTGGCGCTGTAGTTAACCTCTGCTTAAGCTCCTGGAAAGCTCGCTCGCAATCGTCAGTCCACAAGAACTTCACATTCTTCCTCGTAAGTCTGGTCAATGGCTCAGCTATGAGCGAGAACTTCTCAATGAAACGACGGTAATATCCAGCTAATCCCAAAAAGCTTTCGAATCTCTGTAGAGTTGGTTGGTTGTTTCCAATCCCTAACTGCAGTAACCTTCTCAGGGTCAACGGCAATGCCCTCTTTGGATATCACGTGACCTAAGAAATGCACCTCATTCTTCCAGAAATGACATTTGTTAAACTTAGCATATAGCTTGTGATCTCTCAATATCTGCAACACTGTCTTCAAATGTTTCGCATGCTCCTGAGCATCCTTAGAATACACAAAAATATCATCAATGAATACAATCACAAACTTATCAAGATAAGGCCTGAAAATCCGGTTCATCAAATCCATGAAAAATGCTGGAGCATTAGTTAACCCAAAAGGCATTACTGGAAACTCATACAATCCATATCGAGTTCTGAAAGCAGTCAGTGGTATAGTCTTCTCCTCTACACCCATCTGATGGTAACCCGTCCTCAAATCAAACTGAGAAAACACGGCTGCTCCTTTCAACTGATCAAGCAAATCATCTATTCTCGGCAGTGGATATTTGTTTTTGACCGTCACCTTATTCAACTCACGGTAATCAATGCACATCCTCAAAGTCCCATCCTTCTTAGAGACAAAGATAGCTGGAGCTCCCCATGGAGAATTGCTTGGACGTATGAACCTGTGGTTCATACACACCTCAAAAGGGTCACACACATATACCAAAAGAATAAACCAAATCACATAAAACATCAAATATCACATACCCTTTCTTAAGTAACTCCTCCAGCTGGGTCTTCATCTCTTCCAACTGCTTAGGCGCCATCCTGTAAGCAGTCTTAGAAATAGATGCCGTTCCTGGCAACAAATCAATACGAAACTCCACCTCTCTCTTGGGTGGTAAACCCGGAATCTCCTCAAACACATCTAGATAATCCTTAACTATCGCCACATCACTAATATCGATCGACTGGGTAGCCATAGACATAAAAAAGCTGGACATAATCGAATCATCCCTACTAACACAACTGTGTACCAATGTTGGTAAACCTGGTGTATCCACTATAACTCTCCTCCCAACACAATCCAAAATCACATGATAACGACTCAACCAATCAAAACCCAAAATAAACTGATAGCCCTCAAAATCTAAAACAACCAGATCGATAACAAACTGTCTACCCATGAATGTCAGAACAAAGTTCTTACACTGGTAAAACAAACAAGTCGAATCTCCCATAGGTGTCTGAAGATATAAAGGCTGAGGTAAAGGTGTAGTCACAATTTGATACTTATCTACTATCTGCTTAGCGATAAATGAATGTGATGCACCAGAATCAAATAATACTCGGAATCTAAACTGTGAACAATCAAAAGTACCTTCCAATCCCTGAAATGCAGACAAAACAGCAAAGGCTCTCCCTCGGTTCGGCTGATGTGCAGGCCTTTCCTGGTTATTGTTCACTGGTCGACGACACTCAGCAGAACGATGTCCTGGTCCTCCACAGTTCCAACAGTTACCCCTGATCGGCCCTGTTAATGCTCCTGGCGCTGGTAACTGCAAAGGTGTTGGCCTGTGATGCAAACCTGGGGCAGGTTGCCCTGGTGCTGGTGGTGGTAGTACTCCTGCTCTAGCTCGGTTGTCACCACGCCCATACCCACCATGGTGTCTGAAACCCTGGTTATCTCCCGGTGGCCTGTTGTAACCTTGGTTCCTCTCTGGGTTGTTGTCATAACGTCGACCCCTGAAGTTAGGATCATAAGGCTTGTGTCGGTTCCTGTCTCTGAAGTTATATCACCTGTTTTTTTTGCTCTTCTCAGTTCTACACTCCTGTTCCTTCTCCTCATACTTCATTGCGAGGTTCAGGACTCTATCAAATGGCTCGTGCTCAAATGGAATCAGTTGCTTCAACACATAGTGCCCTAGGCCGTTAATGAAACGATGATTTCTTTTCTCGACTGTATCCACCATATGCGGAGCAAACATAGATAACTCATTGAATCGATTCGTATATTCTGCTACAGTCATAGTACCCTGTCTCAGATTCAGAAATTCATCCACTAATCGGTCTCTGTAAGCACTCGAAAGATATCTCCCCTCAAAAGTATTCCTGAACTCCTCCCAAGTCAGAGTGGTGAGGTCAAACCCGACCTTCAAAACATCCCACCAAAGTAATGCTCCACCCTCCAACTGATGGGAAACGAGCTCCTGGTTCTGAACTTCAGTCAATACCATCTTTGCAAACACGGCTTCTATCTGACGAAGCCATAACACTGCAGCTTTCCCGTCTCCCTTACCATCGAATTTTATACGGCCCAGATTGAAGGAATCTTTGTTTCTCTTAGCAAATGGGTCACCATTACCCCCATTGTTGCCTGCTACTACTAGCAACAGCTGGTTCATCTGGTCCTGAGTCAACTGATAGACTTGACCACTTCACTTTCCCGCCATAACTTTCATTTAAAATATTAAATCATTATTAGATAACCACCCAACTCCATCAAACTTATCACCCATTCCACATTCCGAGGATCACCTAGACCTTCTCGGCTTAAGTTAACCAAGCGCTCTGATACCATCTGTAACGCCCCGGGATTTCGTCCTCGCTCATCCCGGTGCGTCGAGCACTATACCGCTCACTAATGTCAATATTGTCCCCCTTTAGTCACTGCGGATATCTAGCAGTAGAGGGTTTTGGATCAGGGTCCACCCATGTGGTTTAACCCAAAAGGCCTTGACATTAGTTAGAGTATGGTTAAGCTCTATATACTACCAATACAACCACTTCCTTGGCAATGTGGGACTAACACCAACTCATGGGTGTTACAATCTCACCACCTTAGAAATAGAGCCGTCCTCGGCTCTGCAGTACGCTCAGTACAGTCCCAAAATCTCAGACGTTCCCTGCTAAGTGAGACAAGTACCTGGCGCTCCCTGGGCCTTTCCAGCGTACTTCCCACCTGCAACAGGCGACCCGTCGTCGGCTCTGATACCAAGAAAACTGTCACGATCCTACTATCCATAAATTGGGAAAACAAAAGAATTTACGAAATTACCCTCAAGATGCCAATAAAAGGAAAAATGATCAAGACAGTAAACGAAATAAACATTTGTACAAGATAAAATCCATAACCTTTTTAAAGTCAAGTCCTTCAACACAAATAGTTTGGACTCCAAATAGTTTCCATAAATAATCCGAAAACTCCAAATAATAAGATTCAAAAACTTCTACTGAGGTATTGTATTCCCCAATCAATAATAATCCAATAAATGAAATAAACTTGAGTAATCAACTGACAACGAATCAAAGAACTAAACCTACTATGAAATATAACTTCTACGATCTCAAACTCCTTCCCGAACAACTGGATCTACACGAGCCTCCTGGTGTTGCTCCCGATCGTACTCAACTGGCTGCTCTCCTCCACCTTCGCTCCATAAGGATACGTACCCACGTGCAAAACAAGCAACATGGGTCATCAAACTATGCTGGTATGAGTAGACGAGGGTAGGGAACTCCATTCCCCAAAACAATAAAATAACAGACTCCGCGGTCTTTATACATTTATCTCGTTTACTAAGTAAATATTATATGTTATAATAATACATTACCTGAGCTGCACCTCCTATTAGGATAGGTCGATCCCTGCAAGAAATGTTAATTGACCTATCCTCCTGCAAAACTGTGTTAGTACAATAATAATATAATTCGCGGCATCTCAAGTCTCGACACTATATCTCAATCACTACAAATCAATCATTACACCCAAACAACACTTCACAACCTATACCCAATCACTAGTACATTTTCCACAGGATGCATTCCACACATTTGCCATACCCACACTGCACCAGTGTGCCTTGACCATGGTTAAAACCCTCTACTGCTGGATATCCGCAGTGACTAAAGAGGGACAATATTGACATTAGCGAGCGGTATGGTGCTCGACGCACCGGGATGAGCGAGGACGAAATCCCGGGGCGTTACATCAGCTCTACAAGCTCCGTCATATTTCTCCACTTTTGCTGCTGCTGCATTGCTAGCTGCTAGCCCCACCTTAAAAATCCCAGCACCCAGCCAACCATCGGAGATGCCCTTGTAACATCAACACACGCATGTTTACCTTTAGACCAGTTGTAGACCCGAATACCAGCAGGACGTAATGTCGATCTTCCTTCCTTAGGATCAGTAAGAAAGTTAACAGGAGCCTCCTTCTTAACCTGTACTCCAGCCTGCCAGAACACATTACACAAAATATCTCTAACGTGGTCATGCCTGTACTTGAAGCCGGGGTAATGCTTACAATGGGCCGCATGGTCCCCGAAAGCATCAAGTCTGCTCTTCTTGCACACTGGACAAAACTCACCATCTGAATATAGAGGGATCATCAATCGATAACGAAGAATGGCACGATATTCTACAGGCGTCATGCGTTGGCCAAACCCCTCCATCGGGATAGCAAGGAGAAAATCTTTGGCATGTTCTGATTGCACACATCCAATCACGACTTTTTGTCTAGCAGACAACTCAATCACGGCTTTTTTTTAACTTCAATTAAATCTTTTAGCCTCGGGCCGAAAAGGCTGTAATTAGAAGTATAGATTGGGTTGTATACTTGTATTTGGGCTCATTTGTACAAACTTGAGAGTGGGTTGAGACGTAGGACTTTAAACCCATGTCTTTTCCCTCGCCCAGCTTTCGAACACCACTTCTTCTGTTCTTCTTCTTTCTTTCTCGTGCTTCTTCTCAAACTTTCAAAAACCCTAAAAATGGATGTTCCAATGAATCAAGAAATCCACAAATTTCCTCAATCAAAATACATTAACGCAGTTCGATGGATTTCACCACTCTCTGCATTCGAAAAATTCATCGCTATGGCACTTCACGATACCGATTCGGACGTTTCTTCTATTGAAATCCACTCTCTAAACCTCTCAAATCAACCTAATCTCAATCTCCAATCTTCTTGGTGTTCTAATTCGAGAGTTTCTTCACTTAAAGTTTCTCAAACCCCTAATAAACAAATCATAGCTGCATCTACCTTTGAAGGTTCTCTTCACTTTCTCTTTTTCCACCCTGTTGATGTTTCACTTGATTCAGAACTCTCTGTTACTGAAAAGAGTTTTCATAGTGGACCCATTTCTGGAATTGATTTGCTGAGTAATGGTTCTGAGTGTGTTACTCTTGGTGAGGATGGGAGAGTGAATTTGGTTAATTTAGGTGATTCTAGGTTAAATTATCGTCGTGTTTTTGATAGCCAAGGATTGGTATCTTATACCGCAGCGAAATGGGCTTCTCCAACTGAGTTTGTGACTGGGGGTTTAGGGTTTAGTCTTCAGTGGTGGGATAAGAGGAAACCTGGTGGTGTGGTTTCTCAATTCAAGGGTGGCTGGTAAGTTTGTTTTAATTCGTTATTATTTTCCTTTCGGTGTATTTGAATTTAGTCTTATTTTTTTAATTGCGAGTTTTCATGAGCTTTCCTAAGAGGCATACATTATTATAAAACGTGGTGATGTATCAGTTTATTCATATATAGAAAACTGAAACAAGTGCAGTTCTTTTCCCTTACACTCACATTCTCCGTTTATCGAGTTTATGATGAGGAGATATATCACCAAAAAGGAAGCAGGCTTGATAAAATGAAGGGCCCCTTTAGGAAGGAAGGGGGAACAAAAAATAAACAGGGCATTAGTCTAAGGGGCTGTTTGGGATGACAAGGAGAGGAGGAAGTTGAAAGGTGAAATAATAGTTTCTGTAGCGGTAAAACAGGAGAAACAATGGGGGGATGGGATCAGAATATGCTTCTGCAAATGCAATACCGGATTGTGAGAAGTAAGAAGTTGTAAGCTAAAATAAAAAATTTATTGGAAAGGATTATCTATTTCTTAAAACTCTCGGATTTGTTGGGAAGAGGGTTTGAAGTTTTAAGAATTCTGACCCGCTCGAAACACTGAAACAACATTCCCCTTCCTATTTCCTTGACTTATTTCCTGAACGTCCCCTAAATCTTGGATGAAGTTGCTCCAGTTGAGTTCATTTCATTTCCCATTGAGAAGCATTCAAAGATATATCCCCAATACAGTGATATGAAGCATTTCTTTTCTCCCTCAAATAGTTAACATATTAAATATTTTATCGTTAAAAGAAAAAAGGGCGAATTTGAGATTGCCCACTGGTTTTAAGTGCCAATTTGCGATTGCCCATTATTTTTAACAAAATTTAAGAATGCCCACTACTTTCAACTTTCAGGTGGTCAAACCACCGTTGACCCAATCATTTATTGAATATTCCAAGAATACCTTCCTTCAGCCATGTCGGATTAACACGTTGGAGAGAGAATTGAACACCTGCGATTAATTGTGACCGTACGATATTAGTTCGATCTAACCATTAGATCTAAACTCATTGGTAGACAAAAGTTTTTTTTTTGTTAGAAAACAAAGTTTTAGATTTCCCTACTTGCCCCACTTTATTCATCTTCGTCATAAATTGTGAACATATTTGGGGATTTAGAGTTTTGTTTGAAGCTTGAAATTTTAGGAAGACAAAGTAACGGTCAAATGATTGTGTCCTTTAGATTGTCCTCGATTCGACCATATCTAATCTTAAAACAATCATATCTTCAACTTGTTATATGATTACATGTCATTAACCTGCCAACGTGGTATCTAACTGCCAGCTAATTAGAAAAAGGAAAGGGCAATTTAGTAAAAAAACAAGGCTTGACCGGGTCAGTGGTGGTTTGACCACCTGAAAATTGAAAGTAGTGGGCAATCTTAAATTTTGTTGAAACCAGTGGGCAATTGCAAATTAGCAATTAAAATCAGTCAACAATCTCAAATTCGCCCAAGAAAAAAAAATGAAAAAGTAATATAGTGAGTTTTATATTCTTATATGACAAATTTGTTGAACCTTTAAATACTTATGGTCATTGTACAAAGGCCTGCTTACAAAGTTGAATTTTAAACTGCCTTGTTTCATAATAGACCCCTAACGAATAGAATGATAGTTAGCATCCATAATTCCAAATGTTCAAGGAATAGAGTCAAATTGTGTTAATCTTGCACAACATTCTGATGTAATACTATCGGCGGAAGCAAACAATAATAAGAACACCAATTAAATAAATGGTTTAAACACCCAAAAACTAGGGTTCTTCACAAAAACGAATTTAATGTCTCAAGACAAACAAATCTTCAATCTAACCTACTTAATAGGGTTTGCAATCCCCTATTTATAATAACCTAAACCTAATCTTAACTACACTAGAAAGTTAAGTAAATAGAAACTACTACTAGGGATGTTCTAATCCATATAGGAATCTGCAGGAACTATGAGGTATGTGCCTTGCACATGCTATCTTTATGCATATGCATCAAATCCCCCCAACTTGAAAAAAACTCGTCCTCGAGTTTGAAACCGTGTAACACCTATAGAACTTCAGCACCAACAAATTCATCACGAAAGGATCAACACCGTTAGAAAGTTTACCATCTTCCTGACTCGATAAAATTCTGCCATGGATCTTCCCAAGATATCGACTACAAGAGTAAGAATGGCAAACACATACTCCCTTGAGCAAGAATAACATATTTTTGTGTTGCTTTGCATCAATCGGGTTGATAAAATAAACAAGTGTATTTGTTTCATGAACATAATCAGAATCGTCGTTTTGAGAATAACCTCCCTCATCGAACTCATTATACCCATCATCATGCTTATCATAGCACTTCATGAAATTAGCTCATATAGGATCTTCATACTTAGAAACAATAAGTTGTCGAAGAAGTGAACTTGCAGTTCTTGAGTCAAACAATTTCCCAACTTGATCCACACATGCAACTTTTAACTCAAGAGACACAAAACGAGATGTATCATCACTATCATCACCAAAAACGGAAAAGAAATCAACAAGATTGTAACTTTGTAAACCACCAATTCGAGTACGAGTGACGTATTTTTCTTCATCAAACATCTTGAGTAAGAAATTAATCTCCGCTTATTTGTCAAGTCTTTTCTCTTTTTCAACAAATTCTTCCTTAAAAGTCGCAAATTGAGTTTTCAATTTAGTAAAGCAATTTAGAAGTTTCTTCAAACCTTGTTGTATGCTTGGTGCTGTCATGAAGGCATCATCCGGATAATGAGGCTGCTGCAGCAGTAAAATCTGCTGGTTGTCGCTGTTAGAAACTTGTGATGGGTGAACAATTGAGGTGGATGTGTAGAGGTTTGACGGTGCAAGGGCTGCAACCAAACTCTTGTTAGCGGGGGCATCACCAAACTCAAATTCTGCACTAATTTCATCATCAGAATATTCAACCACAAAGAATCATTATCATCTGAATAATTATCTTCATAATAACTTTCCCCGTCAGAAAACTCATCTTCTTCATAATCAATCATGGACTCATCGCTTTTCGAATCGATTTCAGATTCAATATAGTGTGGGTATTCTCCATACGAAATAACCTTAGAATTGCGACTACGAAGACCATCGTGATCATAAGGTTGTGGATGGTTTCCATGAGAATATTTAGCACCATAAGCATTGCTGCTGAAAACCACATCGAGGAGGGTGTGTGTCCTGCTGGTGGTGGAAATAATATCCATCGTCATAATAACTATGACGTCGTCTGCGTGGGGGAGAAGGGGCACGAGAAAAAGAGGGAGGTTCATACCTTCAAGAAAGAGGAAAGCGGCGGTTAGGATCAAAGTTGGGAGCTTTATATTCAGAATCGGTATAACGCTTCGATTCATGTAAACTCTAGCGATCCGACGGCGACGAAAACTCTCTTTGACCTCTTCTACGATAACACATCTTCAAATCACCAGCATGAACGCAACTCTTGTAATAAAAATCAGGTTTTTATCTTCTAAACTCGAAGAAAACCTTGCTCTTGATACCAATTTTGATGTAATACTATCGGCGGAAGCAAACAATAATAAGAACACCAATTAAATAAATGGTTTAAACACCCAAAAACTAGGGTTCTTCATAAAAACGAATTTAATGTCTCAAGACATAAACAAATCTTCAATCTAACCTACTTAATAGGGTTTGCAATCCCCTATTTATAATAACCTAAACCTAATCCTAACTACATTAGAAAGCTAAGTAAATAGAAACTACTACTAGGGATGTTCTAATCCATATAGGAATCTGCAGGAACTATGAGGTATGTGCCTTGCACATGCTATCTTTATGCATATGCATCAAATCCCCCCAACTTGAAAAAAACTCGTCCTCGAGTTTGAAACCGTGTAACACCTGTAGAACTTCAGCACAAACAAATTCATCACGAAAGGATCAACACCGTTAGAAAGTTTACCATCTTCCTGACTCGATAAAATTCTGCCATGGATCTTCCCAAGATATCGACTACAAGAGTAAGAATGGCAAATACATACTCCCTTGAGCAAGAATAACATATTTTTGTGTTGCTTTGCATCAATCGGGTTGATAAAATAAACAAGTGTATTTGTTTCATGAACATAATCAGAATCGTCGTTTTGAGAATAACCTCCCTCATCGAACTCATTATACCCATCATCATGCTTATCATAGCACTTCATGAAATTAGCTCATATAGGATCTTCATACTTAGAAACAATAAGTTGTCGAAGAAGTGAACTTGCAGTTCTTGAGTCAAACAATTTCCCAACTTGATCCACACATGCAACTTTTAACTCAAGAGACACAAAACGAGATGTATCATCACTATCATCACTAAAAACGGAAAAGAAATTAACAAGATTGTAACTTTGTAAACCACCAATTCGAGTACGAGTGACGTATTTTTCTTCATCAAACATCTTGAGTAAGAAATTAATCTCCGCTTATTTGTCAAGTCTTTTCTCTTTTTCAACAAATTCTTCCTTAAAAGTCGCAAATTGAGTTTTCAATTTAGTAAAGCAATTTAGAAGTTTCTTCAAACCTTGTTGTATGCTTGGTGATGTCATGAAGGCATCATCCGGATAATGAGGCTGCTGCAGCAGTAAAATCTGCTGGTTGTCGCTGTTAGAAACTTGTGATGGGTGAACAACTGAGGTGGATGTGTAGAGGTTTGACGGTGCAAGGGCTGCAACCAAACTCTTGTTAGCGGGGGCATCACCAAATTCAAATTCTGCACTAGTTTCATCATCAGAATATTCAACACACAAAGAATCATTATCATCTGAATAATTATCTTCATAATAACTTTCCCCGTCAGAAAACTCATCTTCTTCATAATCAATCATGGACTCATCGCTTTTCGAATCGATTTCAGATTCAATATAGTGTGGGTATTCTCCATACGAAATAACCTTAGAATTGCGACTACGAAGACCATCGTAATCATAAGTTTGTGGATGGTTTCCATGAGAATATTTAGCACCATAAGCATTGCTGCTGAAAACCACATTGAGGAGGGTGTGTGTCCTGCTGGTGGTGGGAATAATATCCATCGTCATAATAACTATGACGTCGTCTGCGTGGGGGAGAAGGGGAACGAGAGGAAGAGGGAGGTTCATACCTTCTAGAAAGAGGAAAGCGGCGGTTAGGATCAAAGTTGGGAGCTTTATATTCAGAATCGGTATAACGCTTCGATCCATGTAAACTCCAGCGATCCGGCGGCGACGAAAACTCTCTTTGACCTCTTCTACGATAACACATCTTCAAATCACCAACATGAACGCAACTCTTGTAATAAAAATCAGGTTTTTATCTTCTAAACTCGAAGAAAACCTTGCTCTTGATACCAATTTTGATGTAATACTATCGGCGGAAGCAAACAATAATAAGAACACCAATTAAATAAATGGTTTAAACACCCAAAAACTAGGGTTCTTCACAAAAACGAATTTAATGTCTCAAGACATAAACAAATCTTCAATCTAACCTACTTAATAGGGTTTGTAATCCCCTATTTATAATAACCTAAACCTAATCCTAACTACACTAGAAAGCTAAGTAAATAGAAACTACTACTAGGGATGTTCTAATCCATATAGGAATCTGCAGGAACTATGAGGCATGTGCCTTGCACATGCTATCTTTATGCATATGCATCACATTCATTTCTGCGAATTTTTGCTTTATCTTTTTTTTTTTTACTTGGAGAGTTGGAAAAGCCAACTGCCAACCTATCAGTGGATATCATATAAATAGTATAGGAAAAGGTCAGATTCACATTATTCTTGTAGAAATTTTAGATACTTGAGCATATTATAACTTGGACTAGAGTATAGTTTGCACTGCAAACTCTTGAATATTATACTTGTTGTTGGCAAGGAATAAGTAAGCCTAGTTTACCATTGCTGAGGAAATCCAACTATAAATGAGCTCATTATATGTCAACAAAGATACGGATCAATATACAAACACTTAAATACTATTTTGGTGCATACTGATATTTTATAATGTGCCTGGCTATGATACAACATACAAGTTATTGTATGTAAATTTTTTCTGGCTGGATGGGAGTCAAAGGAGGAAAAAACTGGAAAAGCATGTCGTGTCTTTAAGGTTGTAGAGATATTATCAGATACATGGTGATAATCATAGCATATATTCGTTTTCTTTTCATTAATTGTCTATGCTCCAGGTCATTGTCTTGAACAAGTTAATCACAAAGAACTTGGAAGTTGGATCATCCTCTGATCCATAGCTAAGTGATCCAATGGATGCAAATAACCAGAGGAAACAGGAGGAAGTGATCTCATTTTGTTATTTTGTGTCCTTTCGATTTTAACTTTCCCTCTTCTTTCCAAGTGTAAAGTCATTGTGTCCGCTTTTACTCCTTTGCTTACTCTAAAACAGCTTGTTCTTCTGCTTTCAAAAGCTTATTAGTGACTACATCTGGAGATTTTTTTTTTTTTTGAACGTTGATATTATTTTTATTTATATATATTTTTTTAGTAAAAATTCTTAGAATTTCAGTTCACATCAAGGTCTACGATTACAACAGAAGAATTAGTCACTCAGTTTCCTGATTATATTAGTTTTCACCTCAGTTGCTGAAATAGATAGAGGAGATAGGGAAGATAAAAAATGAAGAAGAAAATTATTTGGTCTGACTTGCTTCCTTTTATTTTGATTCGTTTCGCGAGATTATATATATGCAGTATATATATCTACAGTGGCTTCAATTTGCATACAAAATCTTGCAGGGTAGCCAGACCCTTTTGAATTGTATCTCTGCATCGTCCCTCTTTTAGGATGAAATCATGAAAGTACTTTTTACCTTTAAATTATATATTTATTCCTTGAAATTATCTTACTATCAGTTATCTTGCAGGGCTTCTGGTAATACTTCAGGAATTGTACATTCAGTTGATATTCATCAATCACGAAAGCATGTGTGTGTGGTAAGATGGCTTCTTCTCCTTTCTAAATGTGAAAGTCTATTGCTGAGTACAGCAACTTAACTACCGAGTTAATGGTAATACTAGTGCTTGTAAAGTTGTAAGCAGTTACAGTTGGTTAGGGTTAAGGAGACATTGTTATTATAGAATCACTCTCAAAGCAAACCATAGGTTGATGGTTGACACTGCAAAAAGGAGCCTTTTGGATGATGTTTTGCAGTATTTCATCGTAGGATACAATGATAAGAGGATCACTATATTTTAATAAGGGAAATCATATTCACTGGCTCTCTAGAAAGAGCTATCCAAAGTTGTAAAAGTGGCCCCACTCAAAATGAAATCCACCTAAAAGAACTAATATGCCAAAAGCCACCCGATATTATGAAAATCGCACAATGTTGTTTTCTTAACCCTTTTTCATTCGTCTATATCCCTACTTCTTACCCTTACATACTCCCTTTCATGTTTGGTGCTTAGTAGTTTGTTTATTGGCTTATTGCTGTATCCAGATGAATAAAAGTGTCTGATTTATATCAATTATAAAGCAATGAGAAGGTCTTATATTGTGCTCTAAATTATTCTAACTGGGACTTTGAACCAGTGGTGGTTATACAATTGATAAATAATGAATAACCAAGCTAAAAGGTTTGAGATCGGTATAACATGTGTTTTTGTTGTTGGCATGCAGCCATGCAATGCTTGTGTCTATTGTAACTGAATGCATGTTTTGTTTGTTATTTCGTTCAGAAATTAACATACTGTATGAAGCAGCAAACACCATATGTAAAGAATTTTCCCACTTTTTCAATTTGCAAGAATCTTCCAAAAATAATGTTTCATTTTCTGTTAATCATTTTTTCTGAATTAAGATTCCAAGTGTCTGATCAAGTAGAGTCTACATGAGTTTAAACTTTGAGAGAGGATGTAAGAGTAGGCTTTGGTGGAAGAGGCGAAGGAGAAAATAAATAAAAACAAAAGGTTGGGTGACTCTTAGTAGATTGGATGCTCTTAGTTGAATGTAGTTTTGCGTGGGTCGCTTTAAGGTTTTGAATAGCTCATGGTAAACAAGGGGGTGTGCCGTGTGCATATTGGATCCCTTTAATTACTGGTAGTCAAACAAGCTCTGGTCTATATTTAATAGTTGAAGTTCATGCCTGTTGTATTATTATATAGTTGAACAAATTTTATCAATATATAAAAGTTAAATGTGAAGATGTATCGCTATATTGGCATCCTTCCTTGCAAAATATGTATGGTAAAAGATCAGATCAGACCCTTTATTAGATTGATTTATTTCACACTATAGGTGTAACTGCATCTAATTGCCATAGTGTTAAATATGGGATTGGCTTGAACAGTTCCACTGTGGATGCGATATTCTTACATAAGTCTATAGTATCAAACAGACTACAAAATGAAAAACTTTAAGGTGCTTCTTAGCAATATGTTTTTTTGTACTTCTTAAGGCAGGAGGCTCTCTAGGTACAGTTTTTGCCTGGGACCTTCGGTGGCCACAACAGCCTATCTTTCTTTCTGGGACTGGATCGAATGAGTTGGCAGCACATTCACCCTCTGCGAGTGAAGTTTGGGAAGTCCAATATGATTGTTACAAGCAGTCTTCAAGCATTAGCAATACGTCTTCTGCACGTGTCCTGCCTGTTTTGATGTGTTCAGAAGATGGGGTTCTTGCTGTTGTAGAACAAGGTAGAAATAGTTCAAGACTGTTTGAAAGATAATTGTCTTAATTGGAGTTGTTGGTTAATTTTTATTGGACTCTGCAGGTGAGGAACCTATTGATGTTTTGGTTGAACCTTGTGCTATCAATAGCTTAGACATTAACCCTCAGAACCCATCGGTGAGTTTGATTTACTAACCCTTGTAGAGAACTACCTTTTGTTTTGTTATAGATGGCGAATAACACGAGTTTTTGATGTGTATCTGATGCTTTGCAATGCGTGATACAGGATGTGATTTGTAGTCTTGAGTGGGAGTCCGTGGCCTTCATAACAAGACAATGACATTCCTAAGAACTGCCACAAGTTAGAGTGATTTCTTTCTGGCCTCTAATATTACTCATGTAAGTTGCACTAATACTTGTGGAACGGATGCTCATAGTCTCGGCAAGTTGATGTGAGAACCTGCTTGTTTTGTTGTCCACAGCAGATTCTACTCTTTGAAAAAACGCAAAGTTTTGTTATATGTCAGTGTTATAAAACTAAGAAATGCAAAGAAAATTTTGGTTGGTGTACTAAAGTCACCATTACCTACATTTATTAGCAGTGTGTTAATGTTAAATAGAGTTATTAAGGGTGTTTTGTACTGTTAAGTTTTCAAGCTTTTCTGGTGATTTTGCTTGGTTCAGTGGACCTTTTATTTTGTTGTCCCAGGCTCCCAGCTGTTCATTTTCTATCAAGTATCAACCCATCTCATATTTATTTTTTTGGGGTAAAGATCTCATATCTTATTTGCATGTGATAAAGACAGTTTTTTATTGTTCAGATATAGGCTATGCTTGTTTACCTGCAAAAGCTGGAAAACAAAAGATTACACAACATTACCTAAATTTTGGCTGTGATTGTTTATTTGCAAAAGTGGTAAAACAAAAGATTACATAATTTTACCTAAATTTTCTTTTATACAATTTTACCCATTTCAAAATTTTAGATGCTTGTTTTATCCATGTAATAAAAAAGGAAACAGGAGAGAAAAAGAGGAGAAATCAGACGAAGAGAGAGAAAGGACGAGAGAAGAGGAAGCATGAGAGAGAAAAAAGAGAGAGAAAGAGATGGAGGTGCACGAGAGGAGAGAGAAACGAAAGAGATCACGTAAAGTTTTAAGTTTTTCGGATTTTTACTGTTTTCTGAAAGCTGTATAAATATCTGATGTGGATTCCTGTTTTATAAAACTTTTGTTGTGGTCCCCGTTTTTTAATTAGCAAACAAACACTAGTTAAATGGAAAACATCCGGTAAATCTGATGTGGATTTACTTTCAGCGAATTGGGCAACATGACAGGATTCCAAATGGGTTTAGTCATAAGACAAAACTTCAAATTGAATTAGTTTGCAGGACATACAATGCTTTGGACATAAATACTCTTATGTGAATTTTTTCCGTGTTTTCTCAAATAAACCACGTCTCATTCTTATTCGTTCTTTAACTGAGTGTTTTCTTCCTCATTCTCTAACTTTGTACTTTCTCAAGTACAATGAAATAAGTTTCTTTCTTCGTTGTTCGTCTTTTTCTTGTAGAATCTCCGTTCATTCATAATGACAAAACTAAAAAAGCTTGAGTTACTCGAAAGTCGAAACCCATAACTAATTATTGAAGTAGGTAAGTATTATAAGGTTCATCAATGGCTAAAGAAATAATTATTAATGGAGAACAATTTGTGGGTATTGAAGAAAACACATACATGGGTTGTGATAATGTACTAAATACAAAGAAATGGTTATTAATAGAGAATCATCTGATTTTTAATTGTAATTATGAACATGGAAGTATTGTAATGATTAATTGTGATTTTCAATTGACAACAAAACTACATATTTTACAGTTTTCTCATGGAGAAGAAGATTGAGTCAACTCAGTTATCACGATAATTGTGATAACATCATGTTATCACTGTATTTGTCTTTGAAAAATAAAGATGATACTGGACTGGTCTTTGATAACATCATAGTCTGGTATTTTATTTGTAAAAAACTTAAAGTAGATAACATCATCCGATTTTTTTATTTTTTTTGGGGATTTGTGGGACAAATAAAACACCACCACGTATGGGTATTGTTAACCTTAGTGGGATTTGAACAAGTTACCCAACTAAATTTATAGACACGTATGGGACAAATAAAACACTACCACGTACGTATGGGTGTGGTTAACCCTAGTGGGATTTGAACAAGTTACCCATTTAATTTGATAGACACGTATAAGATAAATAAAACACTACCACGTATGGTGTTGTTAACCCTAGTGGGATTTGAACAAGTTATCATTGTAGTTGTTTATGATAATATAATGTTATCAGTCTTGTCTTTTATTCATAAAAAAATATCTAAAGCTGATAACATGATGTTATCACTATGATTTTCATTGATAACATCATGTTATCAGTTTGTCTTTTATTTATGAAAATGAAAAGCTGATTACATGATGTTATCAATATAATTGTGTTTGATAACATCATATTATCAGTCTTGTATTTTATTTATAAATAACCTAAAACTGATAACATCATATTATCATTGTAGTTGTTTGTGATAACATCATATTAGCACTGCAGTTGTGTTTGAAAATTAAAGCTGATAGCATGATGTTATCACTATAATTTTCATTGATAACATCATGTTATTAGTATTTTCTTTTATTTATAAAGAACTTAAAGCTGATAACATCATGTTATCACTACAATTGTGATAACATCATGTTATCAAGTTTCTTGTCTTTGAAAATTAAAGCTGATAACATCATGTTATCATTGTACTTGTTTGTGATAACATCATGTCATCACTGTAGTTGTGATAACACCATGTTATCACTGTAGTTGTGTTTGAAAATTAAAGCTGATAAAATGATGTTATCACTATAGTTTTCATTGATAACATCATGTTATCAATTTTGTCTTTTATTTATAAATAACCTAAAGCTGATAACATCATGTTATCACTATAATGTTTCAGAATTCTAATATAATTTTTCTGATTAAAAGTATGGTTCAATTAGTGACGAAGATGATGATGAAAAATAACAGGATAAAAACAAAAAATAGAGGAAAAAAAACAAGAAGAAAAACAAGTGGGAGATTATATTTATTGAAATCTTCTACTAAAAAATGTCTACAACAGTACAACTATATTGTTAGTAATTGGGTTTCAATTACTGTTTTGGGAATATGATCATGTTCAATTACAATCAAATTGATTGACAATTGAAATGAAATTGGTTCAAGGATTAAACAAATGTAAAGAGAGAAGATAGAGATGATCTCATATGGGTTTTAATCTCATGGTACTTTGTGAGATATTAATGAAGAGATCGATAAGAAAGGGGAAGAAAGGAGAAAAATATAGAGAGGAAAAGAGGATAGAAGCGTAGGGATGAAGAAGGAGAAAACTAGAAGAGAAGGGTAGAACCGGTATTTTTTTTAAAAATGTCCTTGGGTCTAAAGAATTTGTTTGTCCTTCATATAAGATCCATAAGTTTGTCCTTTTCACAACCACTTTTTTATAATGTCCTTTTGGCCCAACAGGTTCGGAATTTGGCCTTTTGGCCCAATTCTTTGTTATACTTTTCCCCAGATTTCCCAGTAAACAAGCACATCCACTCTTTCAAAATTTTAGATGTTTGTTTAATCCGTGTAATAAAAGAGGAAACAGTAGAGAAGAAGAGAAGAGAAATCAGACGAAGAGAGAGAAAGGACGAGAGAAAAGGAAACATGAGAGAGAAAGAGATGGAGATGCACGAGAGGAGAGAGAAACGAAAAAGATCACGTATAGTTTTAAGGTTTTCAGACCTTTACGGTTTTCTGAAAGTCGTATAACTATCTGAAATGGATTCCTGTTTTACAAAACTTTTGTTGTGGTCCCCATTTTTTAATTACGCAAACAAACACTAGTTAAATGGAAAACATCCGAAAAATCTATTGTGGATTTATTTTCCCCCATATTTCCCAGTAAACAAGCACATCCACTCTTCTACACAATTTTACCCATTTCAAAATTTTATATGCTTGTTTCATCCATATAATAAAAAAGGAAATAAGAGAGAAGAAGAGAAGAGAAATCAGACGAGAAGAGAGAGAGAGAGAGAGAGAGAGAGAGAGAGAGAGAGAGAGAGGAGAGAGAGAGGAGAGAGAAATAGGAGAGAGAAAGAGATGGAGATGCACGAGAGGAGAGAGATTTTTACGGTTTTCTAAAAGCCGTATAAATATTTGACGTGGATTCTTGTTTTATAAAACTTTTGCTGTGGTCCCCACTTTTTAATTACGCAAACAAACACCAGTTAAATGAAAGAAACACCAGTTAAATGGAAAACATCCGAAAAATCTGATGTGGATTTACTTTCCCCCGGATTTCCCGGTAAAGAAGCACAACCATAATAAAATGACTGCAGAGCCTTATGTCGCAAAAAGTATGAAAGGATCTTGCTAAAGCTTGATCAGAAAAGTAAGGGTGTTGACCACATTCCTCCTGAATCCCTATTCTAGTTTAGGCATATTATCCAGTTCTCAATCATTGATGAAAACAAAATGTTGTGAACAACAGAAGTTGCTCTTGATCTTTTTATTTTATTTTATTTTATTTTTTATTTTTTGCAAAGTGCAAGCTGGGGTTTGGCATGACCCCTACCAGTTTATTAATCAAAAATTTCTAAAGTACAACAAACCTTTATAATCATTTGTTACAATATCAGATAACTCCTTTTGCAAGGGGGGAGAAAATATAACAAGCTCATCCCTAGACTCACATAAGTTACCTAGCCAGTCAGCTGCTGCATTCAGTTGTCTATAAACGTGCGCCACTTGAGTGTTTTCAAACCTTTCTAAGTATCCATGGATTTCATTCACCAACAGAGTTGTTCTTTCTGTAGGATAGGTTTCCTTACGGATAGTTTTCACAATTTGTAGGGAGTCTGAATGTACAATGATCTTCTTCACCCTAATATCCAGCGCCAATCTAAGTTCTCTTGCAACTCCCATGAGTTCCAAGAACAGTATGGACCTAGTATGGGATCCATCACTAAAGGCCATAACGGCTCCAGTTGCACTTCTAATAAGTCCTCCAAACCCAGCTCTATTATCAGTAAGGGAGCCATCAGCATTAAGAATAGACCACCCCTCCTCTGGTGCCTTCCATCTTAGTGGAATTCTTCGTGTGCTTCTAATCAAGTCTTGTCTTCCAAGGACTTGTGTCGTTTTTCTGTTTAGAGTTGTGTCCCTGAATTGCTTCTTCAGTCTGGCCATTCTGATTTTCACCTCTCCAGTAATAAGTCTGAAGAGAGGTTTCCCAACATTGTCCCCATAGATAGCTTCGTTTCTATCTGTCCATATCCAGTAAACAGTGGCAGCAAGTGTAACCTGTGCCACAAGCTTGTTGACTGATCTCCCCTTGAGCTGATAAAAAGCCAAATTCATTCCATAGTATTTATTCTGTGGAAGCCACACCATGTAATGACATTGGACCACAGAGTGGAGGTTACTTTGCAGCTGAAGAACAAGTGAAAGATGTGTTCAATAACAGGTCCATTACTCTTTGCTGCAGGAAGGGCTCCCTGTCACGCCCCGATTTTTGATAAATGAATATTCGCCAAATAAATAGCAAATATCCATAAACCAAAAGCCAGAGCGTGAACGGGTCGGTCCCACAGAGACCCAAACAGGCAAAAATATTCAAAGCAGTAGACTACAAAGGATCAATATAAAACCAAGTCATATTAATTACCTTATTTCCAAAACTTCACTCTAGCTCGAGTATCATCATCTCTAATCCCGTGCTCCTCCTCTACGCCCGACCGAGACATACCCCAAGTTGCAAAAGAAACAACGAGGGTCAGCATTTCGAATATGCTGGTGTGAGTGTCTCTCATGAAAGGAGAGCTCACCAAAACTATCAACGGTCCATAATTAAAACAACTAAGCATTACAATTAATATAATTTAAAGCAACTTACCAACTTAGCACTTGCGAGTGTAACTTTGGTAGGTCAAACCCGGCAGCAAAAGTTAATGTGACCTACCACCTGCAACGGAAATTGTTTGAAGTAATAATAAACAATGAAATAAAGCAACCACCAACAATATCCGCAATCAATGAACAACAGTCAAACATTTACTTCCATGTAATCACTGAGAAGACAACCATCCTCGAGATGACAAACAAACCATCACAGAGTTGTACTGTTAGCACCACTTAGAGTTAAAGTGTATTGATGTCGTATTCTGTCTGTTCGTTAATTATCAATGTCTGTTAGTTATTTTAGTTTACACCCTAGCCACACACAATTAGCATGTCTACAACACTACTATGCCTCCCGTGTATAAGCCCAAGACCACTTCCGATCACACAGAAAGGAAAGGTGAAACTTATACACCCGCGCACAAATAACATTGGCACCGAGCGAAAGGTGCATGGGCTCACACAGTACCCAAAATAATCAAATCCATTGGGCTCACACAGTACCCAAAATACTCATGTCACACAGACAATTCCACAATTAATTCCGTATCACACAGATACTCGGCTTATGACTGAATCCAGATCCATAACAGAATTGTGTGGCAACTAGAGAATTTATCATTAATCGTTTGTTTGTTTCGTTTGCACACAGTAGTTAAGTTAACGTTTTATCTCTTTGACACACAGTCAACTACACATGGCACACAGCCAATACCCATGGCACACAGCCATTAATCTCGTGTTTTCTCAGTAGCCCACAACAAGCATTCATGCAGTTAATCATTACACGAAGAGATTAGCAATACAAACAATAATGACGACTGTATCTAAAATTATTATCATGTGTATATTCGTTTATAAAAGGATCAACATTACTTGCAACATTAATCATCGTGTAACATATACCACATAGACTACACAAATATCAAATAAAAAAAAAACCAAAGCTACCGAACCGCGGCATAATTCCATTAAATACCATTACTGTCGAAAGATTTAAATAAGCCTAATCCCACATTTAATTTATGTAATTCATTTATTAACCTTTAGCCAAAATTGCCGAGACACCACACATTCAGTGCATTAAATAACCATATCTAGACATGTGAAACCCTCATGATACATACTAACTGGAAACTCTCACGAGAATCTATTATACTATATTAAAGCAGAAAATATCTCTTCAATTAGGCTATCAATAAGACTGAAATTGATAGCCTAATTGAAGAGAATTTTGATTAAGTTTGGGTATATTTGTAATTAGGCAAAAGTGGACCACCATCATAGATATAATTAAGCCCAATTAGACCATGAGAATAATTAAGCCCAATAAAAAAAATTAAAAGAATACCCAATCCCAAGTATAATCAAGTCCAGCCCGTACCCAGTTGGACCAAATCACAAGCATAATTAAAATACAGTAAAACTTCGATAAATTAATAGCCTTGAGACTAGAGAAAATTATTAATTAAACGAAATATTAATTCATCGATTAATTAATAAACTATTAATTTACATAAACAATATATTTTCATGTATGTCTTTCTTTTTAGGGGGCTAACATGATGAAGCTGGATAATCATTTTATTCTAGAACCGGTTCCACGAAAAGAAAAACTAAAATCGATAATGATATTGGAATAATTTCTTCTTGCAATACATAATACAACACCAGATCAACTCATCACACTACAAAAATTTAGAGACGAGGTTCAAACCAAAATCAATTTTGAGAAAAAAAAAACAATAATTGACTTTCATTATAAGAAAATATAAAATATATTTGTATATCAAAAAAATATTAATTTATATATTCGTTGGGCCTTCAAGGATTTTTCTAAAATGTATTAATTATCTAATAAATTTACCGAAATATTAATTTATCAACATATGCCCAAGTTGGGACCAGCAAAAATATTATTTAAAGGAGATAATTAATTTATCGGGTATTATCTTATCGAGGTTTTACTATATCTTTTCAATTAGGCTGAAATTGATAAATTAATTGAAGAGAAATTCATTCAATTTTGGGTATTTTTGTAACTACACAAAATAAATAAAAATGGGTCAATATATAATTTCACATATTAAATACAACAACTTTCATAAGTAACCCTAACTCGAATTCTTTATAAGCAGTAAACCACATTATCACCACTAAATCTAATACCAGTAATTGACTACCATTGATAAAATGCTCTAATTCGAATTTCTTTCAATTCAACAATTTTAACTTCAATAAGTTTACCAGTAATCTTTTTTGAATAAGTAGCTAAATAATTATCTGGTGGAAGTAGTGATTTACATTGAAATCACCAGATGATTTACTACATTTGTACAACTTTTCCATCTATTATACTCTATTAAAGCTGAAAATACCCTTAAAAAAACATCTCTTCAATTAGATTGAAATTAATAGCTTAATTGAAGAGAATTTTGATTGAGTTTGGGAATCAAGTCCAGCCCGTACAAAAAATACAGTAAAACCTCGATAAATTAATAGCCTTGGAAGTAGAGAAAATTATTAATTAAATGAGATATCAATTCATCTATTAATTAATAAATTGTTAATTTACATAATTAACAGTATATTTTTATGTATATCTTTCTTTTTTTTAGGGGGGGGGGGGGGGCTAACATGATGAAACTGGACAATCGTTTTATTCTAAAACCCGTTCCACGAAAAGAAACACTAACATCGATAATGATATTGGAATAATTTCTTCTTGCAATACAAACTACAACACCAGATCAACTTATCACACTACAAAAATTCAGAGACGAGGTTCAAACCAAAATCAATCTTGAGAAAAAACAAGCAAAAATTGACTTTTATTATAAAAAAAAATATAAAATATATTTGTATATCGAAAAAATATTAATTTATATATTAGTTGGGCATTCAAGGATTTTTCTAAAATGTATTATCTAATAAATTTAGCGAAAAATTAATTTATTAACATATGCTCAAGTTGGGACCAGCTAAAAATATTATTTAAAGGAGATAATTAATTTATCGGGTATTATCTTATCGAGGTTTTACTGTATCTCTTCAATTAAGCTGAAATTGATAACTTAATCGAAGAGAAATTCAAAACTCACCAAGATTTACATTGAAATCACCAGATGATTTATTACGTTTATACAACTTCTCCATCTTCCTCTTCACTCAAAGTTTATGTCTGCTTATATGCTTATATTTGATCCATGTATATATGATGTTTGCTGCAGATCTCTCGACGACACAGAAATCAAAACTCACCAGTATTCTAAGTCAAATGGGCAGCTATGCAAGTTTATTAATAAGATCATTAATAATATTAATATGATATTATTGTGGACACACGTCAAACATGTTTGTGATGGTCATTTTCAATTACATTCTAGATTTGACAAAAAGTATATTTTGCAGGAATATGGAGATCCAATAATCTATTTCTTTTCTTTGCACTTATTAGGCACTGACAAAAAGTAAATGAAAATAGAAAATAAACTCCAATAAAGATGATGATATAATCTTCAATACATTTCAATGGTGGGGATACGAAAAGGGACCCAATTAGCAGTAAGACTTATTTACTGCAATTTCATGAAATTTGAGTTTCCCTTAATTTGTGATCTAATGTACGTAAATGTGTTGCAGATGAGACTATATCAAAAAATGTCGCAAGATTCACACAGACATGGATTGTATGGTTGCCTTCCGAAAATGCTTAACTACAGGCCTAACGGGATCTCTCCGTCACATTACAAGTAAGTCATCTTTATCATCATAATAGTTTGTTAAAGATTTCGAATTTTCATGATGTTAACTGTTACAAGCCAATTAAGAGACGCTCGACTGCTAATGGACTACTGTGAAAAGATTGTTTCCCAAAGTGATGAAGCCTCAACAACCAAGCCAGAATAAATTCTAATTGAGACTTTGAGAATTGAGAGTACTGCAAAATCCCATTCTCCTGGATATCTTCAAATGTTTTGGGTTTAATTTTCATGTATATATAATAATCATTTAATTTCATTACTCAAAGATTTATAATAATTCTAAATGAAATCATACCAGATCATAGACTTTTGAAACGGGCTAAACAAAATATTACAAGTTACAAACCAAAAACAATATAAAAGCCCCCCAAAAAAAAAACTTTAAAACAATCAGATATGCCCGTGCATTGCACGGGCCTAAGGACTAGTATTTCATATAAACAAAACAAAATTACCCATATATCAAACTGTATACAAAATGAATTATATCAACAACTCGATAATACATGTTTCTGTATTGTACCCACCCACCATTAATCATTTAATATGCATTAATTCTAATTAGCCAAACATCACAATATAATTCTGCCTATTTAATATATCCCAAAGCAACAGAATTAAAGTAGCAAGATGAATTTCGAAATACAGTATATAGTGTAACTAATCAAAACATCAATTAAAAGTAGAGATTTTTGGACATACCCCCATTTGAAAGTCGAAATTTGAGATACCCCATTTGAAAAAAAATTTGAGATACCCCCAATTCAATTCAAGATGTGGTGTTATCTTAGCTGTCCATCATAATCCATCATAAAACTCACCAACGGCTGTAAAGCTCTTCTGTCTTGAATTGGGGGTATCTCAATTTTTTTTTTTTCAAATGGGGGTATCTCAAATTTCGACTTTCAAATGGGGGGTATGTCCAAAAATCTCTTAAAAGTAATTACGTACTTTTAGTGAGATGTACTCACCTCGAAACCAACGCCAAAGAAAAACATTCTTCCTTTCTTTCACTTTTTCACTTCGTCCTTTTCTTTTCAAAAAAAAATCTCTTCTCTCTCATTTCTAACTTTTCTTCTCTCTCTTGTTCACAACACACTCTTTCTTTCTCTTCTAATTTCTTTCTTCCATCCTCTCTCTTTCCTTTGCATTCTTTTTCCACATTGATTTGTGTGCCTTCTCTTTCACATTCTTTCACCTTCAATATGACGGCTACTGTTAGACCTTTTGGCCTTGAGCACTTCTGACAAGCTCGAGGGCATGTCAGAATGCAGCCCGGTGCGGGCATTGTTAGATTGCAAAGAACCAAGGTGCAGTGGGCAGTACTGCGGTGCATTCTTGTCAGGCGGCAAGGTAGATCATGCTGGTGCATTGATGATGGTTCGTTTGGCTAAGTGATTGGGAATACATGGAGGTAGTGTGCTGGACATTGTCTTGAGTCCAAATGGCTTGGGAGCGGTTATGACGGTTACGACAGTTATATAACCGCTCACACGTGGCAAGCATGTGTTGGTTAGGCTTGACAAGTGTTGGGATGTGTTTGATGGGCAAACAAGTGTGCAACACATAAGCAGGAAGTTGCCAACAGATCTGGGTAGGTATTGGCGGTTAGATAACTGCCACACATGGCAAGGAAAGAGTGTTTGGTGGAACATTTGTAATAAGGCTAGGTGTGGGTTTGTCACACCATGACATGTGTATAGTTGCTGGTCTATAAAACCAGACTTGGTCTGATTTGGGAAGACAGACTTGAGTGAGTGTATTTCCCCAAGTGTAAAGGAATAAAATGGCTGCGGCCTTGTAAACCAGTTCAGTAGTCTAAATTGTGTGTGTATGGCCTGAGACTAGAGAGAGTTCTAGTGGCATAGCAGGGCAGAAAAACTTGTCAGAAATTAACCCTGTTACAGTTGTTATCAAAGCATAAGTTTCGAAGATGGCGGGTGGTAACAATCTGATGGCAGAACGTGTTACAAGAATCGAACAAACCTTGACAGAACTGGCTGGTGTTGGAGGAGATGTCCAGTCTGACGGACAGACTCCGCTGGTCCCTTTAATGGCACGTCTTGAAGCCATTGAAAGGAAGCAAACTAAGTTGTCGTCGCTGTTCGACAACTTGTCCCATGACATGGAGAAATTGGCACAAAATTCTTCTGACGAATTGAGTGTTTTGAAGCGGGCTTTGAATGGTGGAACTCATATGAATGTTCTCAAGAAAGTGCCCGAACCTAAGGCGTTTTCTGGTGCTCGTGATGCGAAGGAACTTGAGAACTTTCTGTGGGATATGGAGCAATATTTTGCTGTTGTTAGTACCCCAATCGAGCAACAAGTCACTCTGACCAGCATGTACTTGTCTGGTGATGCCAAATTGTGGTGGTGATCACGGGTAGATGATGATGCATCTACTGGCAGACCCAAGATCGTGATGTGGGACGCACTGAAGAAGGAACTCAAGGAGCAGTTCCTCCTAAGCAATGCAGCGTGGCTGGCGAGGGAAGCCTTGCGAAAGTTGAAACAATCTGGTACAGTTCGGGAGTATGTGAAGGCGTTCACATCCTTGATGCTCGACATCAAGAATATGTCCGAAGAAGACAAGTTGTTCAACTTCACAACTGGTCTCCAATCATGGGCTCAAGCAGAGTTGAGGAGGCAAGGTGTTAAAGACTTACCCTCGGCCATAGGAGCAGCGGATGTTTTGGTTGATTTCAAGACCATTTCTTCTACTGCCGGTGAGAGTAACAAGAAGTACAAGAAGGACAAAGGCAAGGAATCTGACGGCTAGAGAGAACCGTACAGGAAGTACAATAAGGAGGGGAAGACGCAGACCAAATAGTGTGAAAAGCCTAGGGATGGCCAAAACAAAGGCTGTTTCATATGTGATGGTCCGCATCGTGCTAGAGAAGAGTGCGCAGTTGATGTTTGTAGATGCAAGGATTACCGTTGGTTATATGTTGACTAACATCGGTAAAGTAAGGGCCATGGTGGACTCTGGTGCCACTCATTCCTTCATCTTAGAATCTGCGGCCGAAAGCTTGAAGATCAAACTAAGTCATGACCCGAGTAAAGTGAAAATGGTGAACCATGATCCGATCGGAAGCAAAGGTATGGCTACTGTTGGAATACAACTTGGTTATTGGTTTGGTTCTATTGATTTACTTGCTATTCGTTTAGATGATTTTCAGGTTATACTTGGATATGACTTCTTGTTGGATAATATGATGGCGATCGTACCTCACATGAATGGTCTCATGGTGATGGATCCAACAAAACCAGGATTTATACCTGCTGTTCCTTCGGTACAAATCAAGGATGAAATGAAGTCAGAAACAAAGGGTAATGTTAGTATGCTGTCCGCTGTTCAAGTAAAGAAAGGATTGCGTAAAGGGGTTGAAACTTTTCTGCCTGCCTTGGTAGAAATCAAACCAGGCAAACAGATGGAAGTTCCAGATTCGGTGGTTAGTGTTAGGGGTGCAATTCGAGCCGTTCGAGCCGAGCTAAGGTATGCTCGAACTCGGCTCGTTACTAACCGAGCCGAGCTCAAAATTAAGATCGAGCTGAACTATGAGCTCGAGCTCGGCTCGCGAGCCAACAGTAAAACTCGAGCTCGGCTCGTTTTGGCTCGCTGGCTCGTTTGGCTCGCTGGCTCGTTTGGCTCGCTGGCTCGTTCGGCTCGTTTGGCAGCCATTAGCAAAAACTTACAGCTAGGAGTGGTAAGCTTAAGTGTCCGGAAGCAAATATCATATAAAGCCTCATTATCCAACACCATACACTCATCTGCATTTTCCACAAGCTGATGAACAGAAAGAGTAGCATTATATGGCTCAACCACTGTATCTGATACCTTTGGTGAAGGAAACACAGAGAATGTAAGCATCATTCTATCAGGATACTCTTCTCTAATTTTTGAGATCAACAAAGTCCCCATTCCAGAACCAGTTCCTCCACCAAGTGAATGACAAACTTGAAATCCTACATCAATTCAAAAACAACAACACAATTAACTTCAAATCACAATCCCCAAATCAATTCAACTACAAAAATAACAAATTATACCTTGAAGACAATCGCAATTCTCGGCTTCTTTACGAACAACATCAAGAACAGAATCAATAAGTTCTGCTCCTTCAGTATAATGTCCTTTTGCCCAATTATTACCAGCACCAGATTGACCAAAAACAAAGTTATCAGGTCTAAAGATCTGTCCATCAGTTCTAACACTATCCATAGTACCAGGTTCAAGATCCATAAGAACAGCACGAGGAACAAATCTTCCACAAGAAGCTTCATTATAATACACATTCACTCGTTTTAATTGCAGATCATTATTATATTCCATTATTAACCGAGCTGCTCGGCTCGGCTCGTTTAGAGCTCGAGCTCGGCTCGGGCTCGTGACGAGCTCAAAAACCGGCTCGAACTCGGCTCGTTTAGATAAATGAGCGAGCCGAGTCGAGCTTTTATCGAGCCGAGCCCGAGCCGAGCTCGAGCCGCTCGGCTCAGATTGGAGCCCTAGTTAGTGTTCTTGACGAGTTCCTGGACATCATGCCTGTTGAATTGCCAAAGAAGTTGCCTCCCAGACACAATATGGATCATCAGATCGAACTGGTTCCTGGTGCACGCCCTCCTGCCCAGGCTCCTTACCGCATAGCCCCCAAAGAACTTGAAGAAATGCGAAGGCAATTGACTGAATTGCTCGAGGCTGGGTATATACAGCCCTCAAAGGCTCCCTATGGCGCACCTGTGCTCTTTCAGAAGAAACAAGATGGGTCTCTTCGAATGTGTGTAGACTATAGAGCACTGAACAAACTGACCGTGAAGAACAAGTATCCAATTCCATTGGTGGCAGACTTGTTCGACCGACTGTCCAAGGCAAAGTATTTTACCAAGTTGGACCTTCGTTCAGGCTATTATCAGGTGTGTATTGCCCCAGGAGATGAGGCAAAGACTGCTATGGTGACTCGGTATGGGTCATATGAATATCTGGTGATGCCATTCGGCTTAACTAATGCACCAGCGACCTTTTGTAATTTAATGAATGATGTTTTTTCTGATTACATTGATCGTTTTGTTGTGGTGTATTTAGATGATATTGTAGTCTATAGTTAGACTTTAGAAGAACACAAAGAACACCTTCAAAAAGTTCTGACCAGACTTAGGGAGTACGAATTGTATGTAAAGAAGGAAAAGTGTGAATTCGCCCAAGAGACTATCTCGTTTCTGGGGCATGTAATCACAGATGGTTAGGTCCGTATGGAAGAACGGAAGATCAAGGCTATTGTGGAATGGCCTGCGCCATCTAAAGTGGCCGAACTTCGCTCATTTTTGGGCTTAGCCAATTATTATCGCAAATTTATCATGGGCTACTCTAAAAGGGTGGCGGTACTGACAGATTTGTTGAGAAAAGATAGGAAATGGACATGGACAGCAGATTGTCAAAGGGCGTTCGATGATCTGAAGAAGGTAGTTTCATCCGAACCGGTATTGCATTTGCCAGATTTTTCGGTTCCATTTGAGGTGCACACTGATGCGTCAGACCAGGCTATTGGAAGAGTGCTGGTTCAAATGGGGCATCCAATTGCCTATGAAAGCTGAAAGTTAAATGGTGTGGAACAGCGATACACTGTCCATGAGAAGGAAATGACGGCGGTCATTCATTGCTTGCGTGTATGGCGTCATTACCTACTGGGTACGACGTTTGTGGTGCGGACTGACAATGTGGCGATACCGTTCTTCACTACATAGAAGAAGTTGTCACCCAAGCAAGTACGCTGGCTGGAGTTCTTGGCTGAGTTTGATGTGTCCATTGAGCATAGACCTGGTCGGTGCAACCAGGTTGCTGATGCATTAAGTAGAAAAGTCGTGGAGATGGTGAATGCTCTTATGACGATTGAAACAGATTTTCTGCCCAAAATCAAGAAAGAGATGGAGAAGGACGTGATAGCAATGAAGTTGCTTCAACAGGTGCGTGAGGGCACTGTCCGTAAGTTTTGGGAGGATGAGGGCATCCTCTATGCTAAAGGGGGGAGACTCTATGTCCCTAGCAGCGATTTGCGCAGAAAATTGATGAAAGAAACTCATGATTCTCGCTGGGCTGGTCATCCAGGAAGAGAAAGGATGTTGGCTCTATTGGCTAGAAGTTACTATTGGCCAAAGATGGAGGACGACGTTGAGTTATATGTGAAGACATGTCTTGTGTGCCAACAAGACAAGACCGAGAAGAAGAAAACAGCGGGTTTACTTCAACCATTACCCATTCCAGAGAAGCCTTGGTGCAGCGTATCCATGGATTTCATTAGTGGCTTCCCAAAAGTCCAAGGATACAAGTCGATAATGGTAGTTGTTGATCGCTTTTCTAAGTATGCTACATTTATCCCTGCCCCTAACAATTGTGATGCAGATACAACAGCGGAGTTGTTCTTCAAATATGTGGTGAAGTATTGGGGGATACCCGAGGATATTGTAACCGACCGTGACACACGGTTTACTGGCAGATTCTGGACTGCCTTGTTCGGATTGCTGGGATCCGAATTGAAGTTTAGCACAGCCAATCACCCTCAGACTGACGGTCAGACGGAGAGATTGAATGGCTTGCTAGAAGAGTATTTGAGGCACTATGTGACAGCGAACCAGCAGAATTGGGTGGATTGCTAGACACAGCGCAATTTTGCTACAATCTGCACAAAAGTGCTTCAACCGGGTTGAGTCCTTTTGAGTTGGCTACAGTCCAACAACCTCTAACTCCTCACGAAGTGGCAAAGACAAAGTCTCAAGGAAGTTGTCCTGCGGCTTACAGATTTGCTCGTTCGAAGCAAGAGTTGCTTGAGGATGCTATGGATAGTCTTGCAAAGGCCCAGAAGCGTATGAAGAAGTATGCTGACCAGGGGCGACGTGATGTTGAGTTTCAAATTGGATATAAGGTAATGTTAAAGCTTACTCCACAGATTTGGAAGAAGGTCAGTAGTAAGACAGTTCACAGAGGTTTAATTCCGAGGTATGATGGACCTTTTGAAGTCATGAAGCGAGTTGGGAAGGTTGCCTATAGGTTGATCTTGCCGGACAGACTGAAAGTTCACCCAACCTTTCATGTAAGCTACCTAAAGCCGTATCATCCTGACTTGGTGGACAAGGGCAGGCATGGGTCAAAGAAGAGAGCACCGCCTACAGTTCAGAAGCACTTCGACAAGATGATTGAGAAGATACTTGATCATAAGACGGAGGGGCAGAGTAGATAGAACAGACGGACATCATATTTGATTCAATGGAAGGGTACATCTGAGGCAGACGCTACATGGGAAAAGGATGTGACTTTGTGGCAGTTTGAGAAGGAGATCCACGCCTATTTGACTAAGTGCTAATGAGGACATCAGGCTTTAAAGGCGGGAGGGTTTGTTAGAGCTTTTGGCCTTGAGCACTTCTGACAAGCTTGAGGGCATGTCAGAATGCAGCCCGGTGCGGGCATTGTCAGATTGCAAAGAACCAAGGTGCGGTGGGCAGTACCGCGCTGCATTCTTGTCAGGCGGCAAGGTAGATCATGCTGGTGCATTGATGATGGTTCGTTTGGCTAAGTGATTGGGAATACATGGAGGCAGTGTGCTGGACATTGTCTTGAGTCCAGATGGCTTGGGAGCGGTTATGACGGTTACAACAGTTATATAACCGCTCACACGTGGCAAACATGTGTTGGCTAGGCTTGACAAGTGTTGGGATGTGTTTGCTGGGGAAACAAGTGTGCAACACATAAACAGGAAGTTGCCAACAGATCTGGGTAGGTATTGGCGGTTAGATAACTGCCACACATGGCAAGGAAAGAGTGTTTGGTGGAACACTTGTAATAAGGCTAGGTGTGGGCTTGTCACACCATGACATGTGTATAGTTGCTGGTCTATAAAACCAGACTTGGTCTGATTTGGGAAGACAGACTTGAGTGAGTGTATTTCCCCAAGTGTAAAAGAATAAAATGGTCGCGACCTTGTAAACCAGTTCAGTAGTCTAAATTGTGTGTGTATGGCTTGAGACTAGAGAGAGTTCTAGTGGCATAGCAGGGCAGAAAAACTTGTCAGAAATTAACCCTGTTACAGCTACCAACCCTAAAAGTCAATCAAACCAACTTAATATAACCCTAAGAAATTAAACCTCATAAATATTCAGCCGTTAGATTCCCATGGATCTAGCCAAATAAATCCATAAGAGCCCACCATTTAAAACTTCTTAGCCCACATGATGTCATCCATTTCTTTTTCACTCAATAGACAGAACAATACCATCTCATCTTATAACATTTATATTTACGTTAAATACCACTCTTCTATCTCAATCATTTTATTACCAATTTACCATACTGCCTGTACACATTAATTTCACAAATAACTTTGTGTCCTTCAAACAAAAGACTAATGTACCCTCATACATAAAAGCTCCAAAATAATCGTGTGATGTCTGTTTTCCATCAATAAGATATCCATGTGTCTCAAATTTAATTTTTAATCCAATAAATTTTTTAAATCTCTATTTTAAATAGGTTGAAAAATCCGGGCTGTTACACTCCCCAATTCAAAAGAGAAAGGGGAATTGGCTCTGATGACATGATTGTAGAGTTGCTCACTACAAATGACAGGATACCATGGTGTTCTAGCTTTAGGCCTTGAAGGTGTGTTGTGCTCTATAAGAGGCTGACCCTGATCAATGGTAGATAAACCCTGACTACATAGTGCACAGTTTGATATGTTTATCTTGCCCCATTCTGCTAACTTCTCTTGAGTTGGCAAGACATCTTGAACAACTTGCCAAAGAGTGAATGAGTGGCGTGGGATGATGTGTTTGCCCCAAATAATCTTAGTCCATGGCTTGTTAACGGAGTGAGGCCTTAACACTTCATAAGCAGTTCTAATAGAGAATGTACCTTTAGGATTAGGCATCCAGATAATTCTATCTTTCCTTGTATGAGGGCCTATCTTCCTTTCTAGAAGGGAATTCCAGAGGTTTTCCAATTCTGGAACTTTTTTGTCTGGTATCAGCCATTTTCCATGTTGGATAAAGGATTTGAGCTTGGTGTTATCCCTTATTTGCGAAGCTTGTCTGACTTCACTGGAGTATGTTTTTCTTAGAATGCCAAAAGAAGACCAAGGGTCATACCAGAAGAAACATGTATTCAATGAATTCAATGGCTTTACTTCTTACCTTGAGAATAACTCGCCAAACCCATGAGCAGTCTTGAGGAATTTGCGTAGTCCATAAATGATGGTCTTAATGAGGTTCTGCTGCACCCAATGGCACCATAGTGAGTTATTGCCTTCAGTTACTTTAAATGTTAGCTTCAGAACTGCAGCTATGTTCCAAGTCTTGAGATCCTTGACCCCTAGACCTTCTTCCCCCTTAGGCTAACATATATTCTGCCAACTAACTCTGTGGTGTTTCCTAGTAGTACTTTGTCCCACCCAAAGAAATCTGCTGCAAATTCTGTTAATGTCATATATCACTTCTGTCACGCCCGGATTTTTGATAAATGAATATCCGCCAAATAAATAGCAAATATTCATAAACTAAAAGCCAGAGTGTGAGCGGGTCGGTCCCACAGGGACCCAAACAGGCAAAATCATTCAAAACAATAGACTATAAGGATTATACATAACTTCAAAAACATTAATTACCTTATTTCCAAAGTTCAACTCTATCTCAAGTCTCATTATCTCTAATCTAGTGCTCCTCCTCTATGCCCGACTGAGACTTACCCCAAGTTGCAAAAGAAACAACGAGGGTCAGCATTTCAAATATGCTGGTGTGAGTGTCACTCATGAAAGAAGAGCTCACCAAAACTATCAATGGTCCACAGTTAAAACAACTAACTACGCATGCATTATAATTAATATAATTTAAAGAAACTTACCAACTTACCACTTGCGAGTGTAACTTTTGTAGGTCAAACCCTGCAATAAAAGTTAATGTGACCTACCACCTGCAACGGAGATTAATTGAAGTAATAATAAACAATGAAATAAAATCACCACCAATAGTATCCACAATCAATGAACAACTATCAACCATTAACTTCTATATAACCACTGAGCAGACAAACATCCCAAAGAAGACAAACAAACCATCACAAAGTTTAACCATTAGCACCACTTTCTGTTAGAGTGAATTGATGTCGGGTTTTTATCAGTTTCATTAATTATCTATGTTTGTTAGTTAATTTAATTTGCACCCTCGCCACACACACACTTGGTATGTCTACAACACTACTATGCCTCCGTGTATAAGCCCACGACCACTTCCGATCACACAGAAAAAAAAAATGTGAAACTTATACACCCACGCGCAAATAACAACGAGGGTCAGCATTTCGAATATGCTGGTGTGAGTGTCACTCATGAAAGGAGAGCTCACCAAAACTATCAACGGTCCATAGTTAAAACAACAAACTACGCATGCATTACAATTAATATAATTTAAAGAAACTTACCAACTTACCACTTGCGAGTGTAACTTTTGTAGGTCAAACCCTGCAATAAAAGTTAATGTGACCTACCACCTGCAACGAAGATTAATTGAAGTAATAATAAGCAATGAAATAAAATCACCACCAATAGTATCCACAATCAATGAACAACTATCAACCATTAACTTCTATATAACCACTGAGCAAACAAACATCCCAAAGAAGACAAACAAACCATCACAAAGTTTAAACATTAGCACCACTTTCTGTTAGAGTGTATTGATGTCGCGTTTTTATCAGTTTCATTAATTATCTATGTTTGTTAGTTAATTTAATTTGCATCCTCGCCACACACACACTTGGTATGTCTACAACACTACTATGCCTACGTGTATAAGCCAACGACCACTTCCGATCACACAGAAAAAAAAATGTGAAACTTATACACCTACGCACAAATAACAATGACACCGAGCGAAAGGTGCATGGGCTCACACAGTACCCAAAATAATCAAATCCATTGGGCTCACACAGATACTCAACTTAAAACTGAATCCAGATCCAAAACAGAATTGTGTGGCAACTAGGGAATTTATCCTTAATCATTTGTTCGTTTCGTTTGCACACGTACAGTAGTTAAATTAATATTTTATCTCTTCGACACACAATCAAATTTCACATGGCACACAACCAATACACATGGCACACAACCATTTACACATGGCATAACCATTTACACATGGCACACAACCATTAATTAAACTCGACACACAAACTTGAAATGCGGCACACAACCACTCAAGCCAATTAACAATATTGTTTTATCTCGTTAGTCAGTCAGACATTTAAGCAATTAATCATTGGACACTAAAATCGAACATATGACATTTTACACAAAAGGATATAACATCTTACTCATGCGGCATTTTACTTCACATAAATAAACAACTTCATTACTCAAATTAAGCAAGTATCGTCTATGGCATCAAGCCATTCCAATACTTCACTAATAATTTCCACAAATTTAAAACAATACCCCTTTAATAAACACTGATTCAATATCATTAAATTCAATAACATGCATGGCCATATAAGAATTTAAATATCGCCATTCACGGAAAATAGTGTATACTGTGCAATCAATTCCAACATAATTCCTAAAGTCAAAATCGTATTCTTGTCCATAATAATGTGTATCAAAGGATATTTACAAAATAAATAAACTTAACTTTAGTCCCATATACAAGAATATAGCCCACTGTGAGAAGTATCACCAAGTAAATTGTTTAGATACAAAGTGATATAACACTTGGTATAAAATAAAAACAACATAGTGTAACACTACCGATATCAAAAATTAATATCAAGAATTTGAACATATCATACAAATATACTGCTGCCACTTTTTATAACATGCAAAACAATGCAAATTTCCTATTTATATACTTTAAGATAACAAGGTTAAAATGTATTAATAAAACACAGAAAAGTAGAAAACTATGTATAAAAAGAAAAAGGTAAAGATTCCACTCACTCAATATGTACATGTACAATACTGTATCCACCAAATGAGTTGCCTCGAACTTTGCATACACATCTCTTTCTCTGTGTATTCATTTCTCCCAACACTCTTTCTCTCTCTTCAACCAGCTAATCTTTCTTTCTCACTTTCCGTGCCATCACTTCTCCCTAATTACCATCATTATTTTCTCCCCAAAATAACTTTTTTCTCTAGTCTTCTCTCATTCTTTTCACTTGTCTCTTTCAATTGTACTCTTCTTTTTCCCATTGTTAATTTTCTATTCTTTTGTCTCTCATGCTCTGACGGCTGTGTTGAATTGTGAGAACAATGAATATCATTTAGGATTTCTTTGTTGTATTTACAATATATATAAACCAAATCCAATAATTGGGCTCCCATTGCCACATGAATGGCCCATTAAATATTACATGACAATTACCTCATATATTGTATCCATTTAAATCTCCCAAATATCCATAGTGTACCCATTTTCAACAAAACATATATCCATATTGCCCAAATTTGAATTCAATTTTAATAAATCCATAAAACACAATTTTTAAATAGGTTCAAAAATCCGGGTCGTTACATTATACACACCTTAAAAGAATCATGTCCTCGTGATTCGCCAGTCATGCACACTAAACAAATCAACTCTGGTTCTTCTCGCCAATCTTCCAAGTTACAACATTATAGCATTCACTCCAGTAAATATCTACTAAGCCCTGCAATTATTTCTTCTAAGAATAAATGTACTAACATCATCGATGTCTTGAATCAACTGATCCCTGAAGGCCAAGATCCACATCTATCATTAATGGTGATTTTATTAAACTCCCAATCATTAATGTACCTCTTCAATGTGTCACCCTATCTGTTTTTGTTTTTGTTTTTTTATCAACTTTCTGTATGAACCCCCTGTTCATACACACCTTAAAAGATTACACTTATACCTTCAAAATTCTGTATGAACCCCAGTTCATACACAACTTAAAAGATTACACATATATCTTCAAAACTTCAAGCAAGTAACCCCACATTTCTGAAACACCCAACTCCACATTCCGAGGATCCCTTAGACTATCCCCAGTCTAAGGTAACATAAAGCTCTGATACCAATCTGTCACGCCCCGATTTTTGTTAAATGAATATTCGCCAAATAAATAGCAAATATTCACAAACCAAAAGCCAGAGTGTGAGCGAGTCGGTCCCACAGGGACCAGACAGGCAAAATCATTCAAAGTAATAGACTACAAGGATCATACATAACTTCAAAAACATTAATTACCTTATTTACAAAGTTCAACTCCAGCTCAAGTCTCATAATCTCTAACCTCTTGTTTTAGTTTAAACGGGAGTTTAAGTTCCTAAATGGGGGAGCCATGATACAGGTGTATCCTATTAGGAGCTTAGTGATCCTCGAGATAGGTGTCTTGAGGATAGACATTTGCCGCCCTACGACTTGGTAGTCGCGAAGCGACGGCGCTGCGGGTCCATGGTGCAGCGCCTGGCTGGGGTCGAGCTCTAAAGGTCTTTGGGATTCTGAAGAGGTCTAAAGATAGATTTCCTTATTCTGGGTGAATAGGAAATAGGTTTCCTTGTATGATTCGAAGTCGTCCAAGGTCTATGAAAAGGTGTTTTGGCCAAGGCCAAAACATAAGAGAGGCAGCTAGGGCTTAGCTTGTCTAGAGAGTATTGTGAGGGAGAGATTTTTGTTATCTTCATAATATTCAGTAAAGAAGATAATTTTCTTCGAGATCTTGTGTTTTGTTTATCTTTATTAATTACTATTGTTTAATTCCGCACTCAATAGTACCTTTACCTAGTAATTTGTATCATCGCCCGACCGAGACGTACCCCAAGTTGCAAAAGAAACAACGAGGGTTAGCATTTCAAATATGTTGGTGTGAGTGTCTCTCATGAAAGGAGAGCTCACCAAAACTATCAACGGTCCATAGTTAAAACAACTAACTATGCATGCATTACAATTAATATAATTTAAAGCAACTTACCAACTTACCACTTGCGAGTGTAACTTTGGTAGGTCAAACCATGCAATAAAAGTTAATGTGACCTACCACCTGCAACGGAGATTAATTGAAGTAATAATAAGAAATGAAATAAAACCACCACCAATAGTATCCACAATCAATGAACAACTATCAACCATTAACTTCCATATAACCACTGAGCAGACAACCATCCCAGAGAAGACAAACAAACCATCACAGAGTTATAACCGTTAGCACCACTTTCTGTTAGAGTGTATTGATGTCGTGTTTCTATCTGTTTCATTAATTATCGATGTCTGTTTATTAATTTAGTTTGCACCCTAGCCACACACACACTTGGAATGTCTACAACACTACTATGCCTCCGTGTATAAGCCCACGACCACTTCCGATCACACAGAAAGGAAAGGTGAAACTTATACACCCGCGCGCAAATAACAATGACACCGAGCGAAAGGTGCATGGGCTCACACAGTACCCAAAATAATCAAATCCATTGGGCTCACACAGACAATTTATACTCAATTCGTATCACACAGATACTCAACTTAAAATTGAATCCAGATCCAAAACAGAATTGTGTGGCAACTAGGGAATTTATCCTTAATCATTTGTTCGTTTCGTTTGCACAGGTACAGTAGTTAAATTAATATTTTATCTCTTCGACACACAGTCAAATTTCACATGGCACTCAGTCAATACACATGGCACCAAACCATTTACATATGACACACAACCATTTACACATGGCACACAGCCATTAATTAAACTCGGCACACAACCTTGAAATGCAGCACACAACCACTCAAGCCAATTAAGAATATTGTTTTATCTTGTTACTCAGTCAAACATTTAAGCAATTAATCATTGAACACTAAAATCGAACATATGACATTTTACACAAAAAGATATAACATCTTAGTCATACAACATTTTACTTCACATAAATAAACAACTTCATTACTCAAATTAAGCAAGTATCGTCCATGGCATCAAGCCATTCCAATACTTCCCTAATAATCTTCACAAATTAACAAAAATACCCCTTTAATAAACATTGATTCAAAGTCATTAAATTCATTAACATGCATGGCCATATAAGAAATAAATATCGGCATTCACGGGAAATAGTGTATACTTTGCAATCAATCCCAAGATAATTCCTAAAGTCAAAATCGTATTCTTGTCCATAATAATGTGTATCAAAGTATATTTACAAAATAAATAAACTTAACTTTACTCCCATATACAAGAATATTGCCACTGTGAGAAATATCACCAAGTAACTCGTTTAGATACAAAGTGATATAACACTTGGTATAAAATAAAACCAATACAGTGTAACACTACCGATATAAAAAATTAATATCAAGAATTTGAACACATCATACCAATATACTGCTGCCACTTTTTATAACATGCAAAACAATGCAAATTCACCATTTATATACTTTAAGATAACAAGGTTAAGATGGATTAATAAAGCACAGAAAAGTAGAAAACCATGTATAAAAAGAAAAAGGTAAAGATTCCACTCACTCAATATGAACATGTACAGTACTGTATCCATCCAATGAGCTGCCTCAAAATTCACATACACAAACAATTTCATTTATTCTCTTTCTTTGTGTATTCATTTCTCCAACCTCTCTCTCTCTTCAACGAACTAATCTTTCTTTCTCACTTTTTGTGCCATTACTTCTCCCTAATTACCATCATTATTTTCTCCCCAAAATAACTTCTCTCTAGTCTTCTCTCATTCTTTTCACTTGTCTCTTTCAATTGTACTCTCTTTTTCTCCATGGTTAATTTTCTATTCTTTTGTCTCTCACGCTCTGACGGCTGTGTAGAATTTTGAGAACAATGAATATCCTGTTCTATTTACAATATATATAAACCAAATCCACTAATTGGGCTCCCATTGCCAAATGAATGGCCCATTAAATATTACATGACAATTACCTCATATATTGTATCCATTTAAATCTCCCAAATATCCATAGTGTACTCATTTTCAACAAAACATATATCCACATTTCCTAAATTCGAATTCAATTTCAATAAATCGATAAAACACAATTTTTAAATAGGTTCAAAAATCCAGGTCGTTACATTATACACACCTTAAAAGAATCACGTCCTCATTCGCCAGTCATCCACACTAAACAAATCAACTCTGGTTCTTCTCGCCAATCTTCCAAGTTACAACATTATAGCATTCACTCTAATAAATATCTACTAAGCCCTGCAATTATCTCTTCTAAGAATAAATGTACTAACATCATCGATGTCTTGAATCAACTGATCCCAGAAGGCCAAGATCCACCTCTATCATTAATGGTGATTTTGTTAAACTCCCAATCATTAATGTACCTCTTCAATGTGTCACCCTATCTGTAATGACCCGCACTCGTCTTTGGGGCATTTTAGTAATCTCACGTATAACATATGGTATGATTAAAAATTTACTATAATTTTATTTTATTAATTATGGATAATGGAGTGCGATTAGATAGAAAATATAGAAATAAGAATAAATAAGTGAAAACCTAAAACGCATTCAAAATCATAGTGTAGAATCCATCTAAATATAAAACGTTATTTATAATTAGATAATTAATTACTACCGACTGTTTACTGACACAGACTTACTGCTTTAGGATCGAGCGAGCGCGTGAACGAGAAATTTGGGTTCAAATGGAGCCATGTAAGGCCCAAGAAGATTTTTACTAATGGGTTAACTTAATTAAATTGTTGATTTTAATGTGGGGCTGCCTTGCATGGCCGAATGGGAAAACCAGTTGACACCTCCTACTTACTATAGCATGAGGTGGCTGCCCAATTTTTCTGAGTGTGTTTGAAAGGTTGCTAATTAAGCACAAGGTGGACTTCTATTAGAACTACCAGCTGTAATGTATTGGTATGAGATAAGGATGAAATTAATGGGTAAAATATAAAACAAAACTATTTGATGAGATAAGAGTTTATCTCTTCTTTCTTGGTATTCCGTCTCATATGAACTGGTTATATATGAAAGAGAAGTTGCAGAGTTAAGGGTGGATTTTAAGAGGAAGCTTAATTGGTCGGAGGCTTTGATTGGTGGATTTTATATAACTTCAACTGTTGTAATCCTAGTTTAACCAATTAAATCACATCAGCCTTGTTATATTAGATAGCATATTGTGGACTTGACACCTCCTACTGTGGCACAAGGATGAGCTGGCCATGATCTCCATCTCTATTCTTTCTTGATACAACCTTCAACTAGTTTTTAGGTAGAAAGAAATCTAGCTATGTTCCCATCCCAATATATATTAAATAGATCTGTGAGAGCTATGTACAAGGTAGTAATGGGTTCTTGGTTCGAGAGAGAATCAGAGGATTCCTTCTATACAAAAAAAAAGAAACAAGAGTTGCAGAAGGTAACCATAATCTACATGGGGTATATTTTAACCAACTTGGATTCTCCTTTCATTTGTGTAGCTTATGAACTGAATTAGGTTCAGTTTATTTAAAGCAATACCCTCCCTATATGGTTACGGGTTTTTGGCTATTTTATAGACAATTGGGATGCCGAATTGAACTTTATAAAGTTTAGGTATACATTCGATACTTCTCGTGAATTCATATAGATTTATGTGTGATGCATTTTTAGGCTACCGGCGGTCCTAGTTGAATGATTGGATTTAAAATGAAGTTAAAGAGCTAGTGAGCAAGAGCCAAGAGGTAGGGACTTACATTTCTTTTATACTGTCTTTTCATGTGTCATATTTTAAATGTTACAAATTAATTAATATATTATTGATGATAAAAATGCATGTATGGTTTTGTTTGGTATATATAGATTACTCGTGGTTTATCGATTATAGCTTTTGTTAAAGTGATTAATTAGCTACAGATATCATGTTTTATATTGGAATTATTAAAGCAGTATATGTATATTGAAATAGTTTTATAAACGAAAAAACTATCGAGGTTTTTATTGCATCTCTTTTCCAGGATGGGAAAAGGGAGATGGATTTTGTATGTGGGATGTGGGATCCCAGTTGTATGTTGGTATGGTGTGAGGTTCCTGAATTGAAAATATAATCTAGGTGTTTACACGAACATATTATTACAGATCGGTATAATCCCTTCGGCTAGTGCCCGTGTCTGGTAGCCGTGAATAGGGAACTGGTTTGATGGTTGATAAATTCAGGGACTCGTCACACATGCCAGATTAAATTAACTATTATTAAAAGACACCATATATATTATATATATTGTATCACGAGGCGGTTTGGTAAGGGATCTGTGAATTCCTACAAAGAAGGAATTGTTGTCATATTCTAGAGATGACAGTCTTTTCTAGGATTACATATGCAGTGTTCACTTTTAGACGGTGAATGGGCACTTTCTAGAGGCGAACATTGTAGGATGTTTCCGGGAATTTCTCTTCTACCTTCCTAGATTGCCATGCTTTTAGTGGTATTTGCTGTGGATGGTTAGTGTGTTGTGGGGATACATGTTGCCTCGAGGAGGTTAGACGCGGGGAGTGAGAGGTAGTCCACTCCTGGACGTGTGTCAGGATCCTGAGCAGTCTGCAGTCGTCAAACGGTTGACCACCGTGATAGGTGATTCTCCCTCTGGAGCGTCGTGGTCAGAGGGCCCACCTGAGCCCTAGAAGAGGGTTGGTGTGCTCGAGCACAAAAACGGTAATCACCCGACCGGATAATCAGGAACAAACGGTGCAGGTTCACACCGGTAAGTACTGAACTAAGATATTGCCTGGGACTGGGGCTGAGTACCAGTCGTACCCTCAACACTCTGATAGGATACAGGTACCCGACTTATTGTATGAATGCTTGTATATTATTTATTATTTACAGTAGAAAGTTACTTTCAACTATTAAAACTTGCATTCTTTCAAACGTTTAGTATGATTAATCGCCATGCATGATTAGTTAGTATATTGAAAATGTGAGTCACTACTGAGCAAGTGGAAATGCTCACCCTATCATTAACCCTTTTCAGATAACAGTTGCTCGAGGATATATGAGATTCAGCAGAGATGGTTGTACAGAGATTACATGGGGAATTTGTACTAGTATTTGTGCGATAGATGTACTTAGTTTCTTTTGTATAAAGGTGATCGTAGATGTATTATCTGTATTGTATTAAGTTATGTATTTCTAACGCTAATTATATATATGAATATCATTCAGAATCTTGTATTATTATATGATTATCATGGGTTGGGGTTTTCTAATACCTCGAGATCTGACATGGAATCATGGGGATTCGTGTTATGATTTTGGGGCGTTACACTATCTGTTTTTTTTTTTTTATCAACTTTCTGTATAAACCCCCGGTTCATACACACCTTAAAAGATTACACTTATACCTTCAAAATTCTGTATGAACCCTCAGTTGATACAGAACTTAAAAGGTTAAACTTATATCTTCAAAACTTCAACCAAGTAACCCCACATTTCTGAAACACCCAACTCCAAATTCCGAGGATCCCTTAGACTATCCCCAGTCTAAGGTAACATAAAGCTCTGATACCAATCTGTCACGTCCCGATTTTTTATAAATAAATACCCGCCAAATAAATAGCAAATATTCATAAACCAAAAGCTAGAGTGTGAGCGGGTCGGTCCCATAGGAACCTAACAGGCAAAATCATTCAAAGCAATAGACTACAAAGATCATACATAACTTCAAAACATTAATTACTTTATTTCCAAAGTTCAACTCCAGCTCAAGTCTCATTATCTCTTATCCAGTGCTCCAACTCTACGCCCGACCGAGACATACCCCAAGTTGCAAAAGAAACAACGAGGGTCAGTATTTCGAATATGTTGGTGTGAGTGTCTCTTTTGAAACGAGAACTCACGAAAACTATCTGAAAAGTCCCACGATGATGTCACGAATGACTAGGGGGGCGTGAATAGTCCAATAAAAAATTATCTCGGTCATGTAAACAATTATACAAGAGAGGAACACACTTAACACAAGATAAATAAACTAAACAAGAATAACCCTCACCCAAAAACCCAAACTAAGCCAACACCAGTCTCAGTCTGACAGGGTCCAGTTAACTAGAGTCCAATCGACTCAGCCTTGTCAGACAAAGAGGTCAAATTCCAGGTTAGAAAGAGCAAACAAGAAGAAAAGGATGAGAGTAAGAAGAAATGCTGATATGATTATGAATTAAGATTAGAAGCATAAAGGTGAAGTCTTTGTGTGATAGACCCAACCCCACACCTACACATACAACCAACAACAAGGAATGTGTGTGTGTGTGTGCGCTTAATGTTGAGACATGAATATGATGGATAGATAGTGATATGTAGATAGCAAGCAAACCACACAAAAGGCACTTGGTTTATAGTGGTTCTGCAAGGTTGCCTACGTCCACTCTTCAAGGGGGTTTTCTTAGCCTTTAGAAACTCCAAGCAAAGCAAGATAGTCACACCTAGTACACCACTTCTTCACCACAAGCACTTCTTGTTGAATCTCTAATGAATCCTTTCAACCTTGAATATTGTAGAGATACCTAACCTCTAACCTAGCCTACTAGGATTTCTTCTCACAAATCACTTTTAACAAAGTGGGTTTTGTTTCTCTTAATGATTCCTCTCAAAGAATGAATAGAGAAAGAAATTAAAAGCACTCAAGGTTGGTTTATACAACACCAACTACAATATGGAAGAATTCAATGTAGTGGGTGGAGTTAATTCGATGGAATGGGATGGATTTGAATGAAGCTCTTCACTTAGGGTTCATCATTTATGAGTAGATAATAGAGCTAACACCATCAAGTTTTTCTTGGTCTTCTCTTGCTTGATATACTCCATAAACTGCAATAGATCCGTTGGTCCAACCTGTGTTGACTAGATCTGAAAACTTTAGTGGATCTGGGTTAGGGTCGGGTCATAAACCACTTGCTGGAGAACCAAGTCCAGTCGACTGGGGTCCCGTCGACTGGGGTCCAGTCGACTGGAACAAAGAAACCTGGAAGTTATGAATAGTCTTCATCTTCATCTTCAGCTCTTCATGTTCTCCAAGACACAAGATATACTTACAAGACCTTTTACAAGACTGTTTAGCGTTTACATGTGTTTTTACATTATTACCCTTTGTCATAATACACAAAACAAAAACATAGCTTTACAATCTCCCCCTTTGTGAACTTATGACAAAACAAAAACTAAACACATGTAAATAAACAAATACACATCAACCTTGAAGATACAACACGAAGATCTACTCCCCCTGAATCCAAACTCAACCTGTATGGATTATGCTTCCTGAAAGAGAAATAAATACCAAACCCAAGCATAATACTATACAACATTCTCTCCCTTAGGCCAATATATATATAAATATGTGTCCATCCCAATATTAATAATTCTCCCCCTTTTTGTCAAAAGTTGGCAAAGGGAAGGAATATAGCATACAAAAAATAGAGGGAAAAAACAAGAAGAAAAACAAGTGGGAGATTATATTTATTGAAATCTTCTACTAAAAAATGTCTACAACAGTACAACTATATTGGTAGTAATTGGGTTTCAATTACTGTTTTGGGAATATGATCATGTTCAATTACAATCAAATTGATTGACAATTGAAATGAAATTAGTTCAAAGATTAAACAAATGTAAAGAGAGAAGATAGAGATGATCTCATATGGGTTTTAATCTCATGGTACTTTGTGAGATATTAATGAAGAGATCGATAAGAAAGGGGAAGAGAGGATAGAAGCGTAGGGATGAAAAAGGAGAAAACTAGAAGAGAAGGGTAGAACCGGTATTTTTATTTAAAAAATGTCCTTGGGCCTAAAGAATTTGTTTGTCCTTCATAGAAGATCCATAAGTTTGTCTTTTTCACAGCCACGTTTTTTATAATGTCCTTTTGGCCAAATAGGTTCGGAATTTGGCCTTTGGGCCCAATTCTTTGTTTTACTTTTCCCCAGATTTCCCAGTAAACAAGCACATCCACTCTTTTACACAATTTTACCCATTTCAAAATTTTAGATGTTTGTTTCATCCATGTAATAAAAGAGGAAACAATAGAGAAGAAGAGAAGAGAAATAAGACGAAGAAAGAGAAAGCACGAGAGAAAAGGAAACATGAGAGAGTAAGAGATGGAGATCCACGAGAGGAGAGAGAAACGAAAGAGATCACGTACAGTTTTAAGGTTTTCAGACCTTTACAGTTTTCTGAAAGCCGTATAACTATCTGACGTGGATTCCTGTTTTATAAAACTTTTGTTGTGGTCCCAATTTTTTAATTACGCAAACAAACACTAGTTAAATGGAAAACATCCGAAAAATCTATTGTGGATTTATTTTCCCCCATATTTCCCAGTAAAAAAGCACATCCACTCTTCTACACAATTTTACCCATTTCAAAATTTTTATGCTTGTTTCATCCATATAATAAAAAAAGAAATAATAGAGAAGAAGAGAAGAGAGAGAGAGAGAGAGAGAGAGAGAGAGAGAGAGTGGACGAGAGAAACAGCAGAGAGAAAGAGATGGAGATGCACGAGAGGAGAGAGACTTTTACGATTTTCTAAAAGCCGTATAAATATTTGACGTGGATTCCTGTTTTATAAAGCTTTTGCTGCGGTCCCCACTTTTTAATTACGCAAACAAACACCAGTTAAATGGAAAACATCCGAAAAATCTGATGTGGATAAACTCTCCCCCGGATTTCCCGGTAAAGAAGCACAATCATAATAAAATGACTGCAGAGCCTTATGTCGCAGAAAGTCTGAAAGGATCTTGCTAAAGCTTGATCAGAAAAGTAAGTGTAACACCCATGAGTTGGTGTTAGTCCCACATTGCCAAGGAAGTGGTTGTATTGGTAGTATATAGAGCTTAACCATACTCTAACTAATGTCAAGGCCTTTTGGGGTAAACCACATGGGTGGGCCCTGATCCAAGACCCTCTACTGCTAGATATCCGCAAAGGGGGACAATATTGACATTAGCGAGCGGTATGGTGCTCGACGCACCGGGATGAGCGAGGACGAAATCCCGGGGCGTTACAGTAAGGGTGTTGACCACATTCCTCCTGAATCTCTATTCTAATTTAGGAATATTATCCAGTTCTCAATCATTGAGGAAAACAAAATGTCGTGAACAACAGAAGTTGCTCTTGATATTTTTTTTTTTTTTTTTTTTTTTGCAAAGTGCAAGCTGGGGTTTGGCATGACCCCTACCAGTTTATTAATCAAATTTTTTTAAAGTAAAACCGACCTTTATAATCATTTGTTACAATATCAGATAACTCCTTTTGCAAGGGGGGAAAAAATATAACATGCTCATCCCCAGACTCACATAAGTTACCTAGCCAGTCAGCTGCTGCATTCAGTTGTCTATAAACGTGCGCCACTTGAGTGTCTTCAAACCTTTATAAGTATCCATGGATTTCATTCACCAACAGAGTTGTTCTTTCTATAGGATAGGTTTCCCTACGGATAGTTTTCACAGTTTGTAGGGAGTCTGAATGTACAATGATCTTCTTCACCCTAATATCCCGTGCCAATCTAAGTTCTCTTGCAACTCCCATGAGTTCCAAGAACAGTATGGACCTAGTATGGGATCCATCACTAAAGGCCATAACGGCTCCAGTTGCACTTCTAATAAGTCCTCCAAACCCAGCTCTATTATCAGTAAGGGAGCCATCAACATTAAGAGTAGACCACCCTCCTCTGGTGCCTTCCATCTTAGTGGAATTCTTTGTGTGCTTCTAATCAAGTCTTGTCTTCCAAGAACTTGTGTCATTTTCCTGTTTAGAGTTGTGTCCCTGAATTGCTTCTCCAGTCCGACCATTCTGATTTTTACCTCTCCAGTAATAAGTCTGAAGAGAGGTTTCCCAACATTGTCCCCATAGATAGCTTCGTTTCTATCTGCCCATATCCAGTAAACAGTGGCAGCAAGTGCAACCTGTGCCACAAGCTTGTTGAGTGATTTCCCCTTGAGCTGATAAAAAGCCAAATCCATTCCATGTGTGGTCTAGTATTTATTCTGTGGAAGCCACACCATGTCATGACATTGGACCACAGAGTGGAGGTTACTTTGCAGCCGAAGAACAAGTGAAAGATGTGTTCAATAACAGGTCCATTACTCTTTGCTGCAAGAAGGGCTCCCCAATTCAGAAGAGAAAGGGGAATTGGCTCTGATGACATGATTGTAGACTTGCTCACTACAATGACATGATACAATGGTGTTCTAGCTTTAGGCCTTGAAGGTGTGTTGTGCTCTATAGGAGCCTGACCCTGATCCATGGCAGATAAACCCTGACTACTAACTTCTGCTAACTTCTCTTGAGTTGGCAAGACATCTTGAACAACTTGCCAAAGAGTGAATGAGTGGCGTGGGATGATGTGTTTGCCCTAAATAATCTTAGTCCATGGGTTGTTAACGGAGTGAGGCCTTAAGACTTCATAAACAGTTCTAATAGAGAATGTACCTTTAGGATTAGGCTTCCAGATAATTCTATCATTCTTTGTATGGGGGCCTATCTTCCTTTCTAGAAGGGAATTCCAGAGGTTTTGCAATTCTGGAACTTTGTGGTCTGGTATCAGCCATTTTCCATGTTGGATAAAGGATTTGAGCTTGGTGTTATCCCTTATTTGCGAAGCTTGTCTGACTTCACTGGAGTATGTTTTTCTTAGAATGCCAAAAGAAGACCAAGGGTCATACACGAAGAAACAATCGCCTTCATTAACAATGTATTCAATGAATTCAATGGCTTTACTTCTTACCTTGAGAATACCTCTCCAAGCCCATGAGAAGTCCTGAGGACTTTGCATAGTCCATAAATGTTGGTCTTAATGAGGTTCTGCTGCACCCATTGGCACCATAGTGAGTTATTGCCTTCAGCTACTTTAAATGTTAGCTTCAGAACTGCAGCTATGTTCCAAGTCTTGAGATCCTTGACCCCTAGACCTCCTTCTCCCTTAGGCCAACATATATTCTGCCAACTAACTCTGTGGTATTTCCTAGTAGTACCTTGTCCCGCCCAAAAGAAATCTGCTGCAAATTCTGTTAATGTCATATATCACTTCTGTCACGCGTGGATTTTTGATAAATGAATATCCGCAAAATAGCTAATATTCATAAACCAAAGGCCAGAGTGTGAGCGGGTCGGTCCCACAAAGACCCAGACAGGCAAAATCATTCAAAGCAATAGACTATAAGGATTATACATAACTTCAAAAATATTAATTACCTTATTTCCAAAGTTCAACTCGAGCTCAAGTCTCATTATCTCTAATCTAGTGCTCCTCCTCTACGCCCGACCGAGACGTACCCCAAGTTGCAAAAAAAAACAACGAGGGTCAGCATTTCGAATATGCTAGTGTGAGTGTCTCTCATTAAAGGATAGCTCACCAAAACTATCAATGGTCCATAGTTAAAACAACAAACTACGCATGCATTACAATTAATATAATTTAAAGAAGCTTACCAACTTACCACTTGCGAGTGTAACTTTGGTAGGTCAAACCCTGCAATAAACGTTAATGTGACCTACCACCTGCAACAAAGATTAATTGAAGTAATAATAAGCAATGAAATAAAATCACCACCAATAGTATCCACAATCAATGAACAACTATCAACCATTAACTTCCATATAATCACTGAGCAGACAAACAACCCAAAGAAGACAAGCAAACCATCACAAAGTGGGACTAACTGTTTCATTAATTATCGATGTTTGTTAGTTAATTTAGTTTGCACCCTAGCCACACACACACTTGGTATGTCTACAACACTACTATGCCTTCGTGTATAAGCCCACGACCACTTCCGATCAAACAGAAAAAAAAAGGTGAAACTTATACACACACGCGCAAATAACAATGACACCGAGCGAAAGGTGCATGGGCTCACACAGTACCCAAAATAATAAAATCCATTGGGCTCACACAGTACCCAAAATACTCATGTCACACAGACAATTTATACTCAATTCGTATCACACAGATACTCAACTTAAAACTGAATTCAGATCCAAAACAGAATTGTGTGCCAACTAGGGAATTTATCCTTAATCATTTGTTCGTTTTGTTTGCACACGTACAGTAGTTAAATTAATATTTTATCTCTTCGACACACAGTCAAATTTCACATGGCACACAACCAATACACATGGCACACAACCATTTACACATGGCACATAACCATTAATTAAACTCGACACACAACCTTGAAATGCAGCACCCTACCACTCAAGCTAATTAAGAATATTTTTTTATCTCGTTAGTCAGTCATACATTTAAGCAATTAAATATTGAACACTAAAATCGAACATATGACATTTTACACAAAAGGATATAACATCTTAGTCATGCGGCATTTTACTTCACATAAATAAACAACTTCATTACTCAAATTAAGCAAGTATCGTCCATGGCATCAACCCATTCCAATACTTCACTAATAATTTCCACAAATTTAAAAAAATACCCCTTTAATAAACATTGATTCAATATCATTAAATTCATTAACATTCATGGCCATATAAGAAATAAATATCGGCATTCACAGAAAATAGTGTATACTGTGCAATCAATCCCAACATAATTCCTAAAGTCAAAATCGTATTCTTGTCCATAATAATATGTATCAAAGGATATTTAAAAAATAAATAAACTTAATATTAGTCCCATATACAAGAATATAGCCCACTGTGAGAAGTATCACCAAGTATATCGTTTAGATACAAAGTTATATAACACTTGGTATAAAATAAAAACAACATAGTGTAACACTACCGATATCAAAAATTAATATCAAGAATTTGAACACATCATACCAATATACTGCTACCACTTTTTATAACATTCAAAACAATGCAAATTCACCATTTATATACTTTAAGATAACAAGGTTTAGATGGATTAATAAAGCAGAGAAAAATAGAAAACCATGTATAAAAAGAAAAAGGTAAAGATTTCACTCACTCAATATGTACATGTACAGTACTGTATCCACCAAATGAGCTGCCTCGAAATTCGCATACACAAACAGTTTCATTCATTCTCTTTCTCTGTGCATTCATTTCTTCAACCTCTCTCTCTCTTCAACCAACTACTCTTTCTTTCTCACTTTCCGTGCCATTACTTCTCCCTAATTACCATCATTATTTTCTCCCCAAAATAACTTCATTACCATCATTATTTTCTCCCCAAAATAACTTCATTACCATCATTATTTTCTCCCCAAAATAACTTCTCTCTCTAGTCTTGTCTCATTCTTTTCACTTGTCTCTTTCAATTATACTCTCCTTTTCTCCATGGTTAATTTTCTATTCTTTTGTCTCTCATGCTCTGACGGCTGTCTTGAATTGTGAGAACAATGAATATCCGTTAGGTTTTCTTTGCTCTATTTACAATATATATAAACCAAATCCACTAATTGGGCTCCCATTGCCACATGAATGGCTCATTAAATATTACGTGACAATTACCTCATATATTGTATCCATTTAAATCTCCCAAATATCCATAGTGTACTCATTTTCAACAAAACATATATCACATTTCCCAAATTCGAATTCAATTTCAATAAATCCATAAAACACAATTTTTAAATAGGTTCAAAAATCTGGGTCGTTACATTATACACACCTTAAAAGAATCACGTCCTCGTGATTAGCCAGTCATGCACACTAGACAAATCAACTCTGGTTCTTCTCGCCAATCTTCCAAGTTACAACATTATAGCATTCACTCCAATAAATATCTACTAAGCCCTGCAATTATCTCTTCTAAGAATAAATGTACTAACATCATCGATGTCTTGAATCAACTAATCCCTGAAGGCCAAAATCCACATCTATCATTAATGGTGATTTTATTAAACTCCCAATCATTAATGTACCTCTTCAAAGGGTCACCCTATCTGTTTTTTTTTTTTATCAACTTTCTGTATGAACCCCCGGTTCATACACATCTTAAAAGATTACACCTATACCTTCAAAATTCTGTATGAACCCCAGTTCATACACAACTTAAAAGATTAAACTTATATCTTCAATACTTCAAGAAAGTAACCCCACATTTCTGAAACACCCAATTCCATATTCCGAGGATCCCTTAGACTATCCCATGTCTAAGGTAACATAAAGCTCTGATACCAATCTGTCACGCCCCGATTTTTGATAAATGAATATCCGCCAAATAAATAGCAAATATTCACAAACCAAAATCCAGAGTGTGAGCGAGTCGGTCCCACAGGGACCCAGACAGGCAAAATCATTCAAAGTAATAGACTACAAGGATCATACTGAGAAACTACAAATAGTGCTAGTATAACAAATGTGAATTCAAACAAGCAAACAAACAATACGCGGAAAGTAAATAACACACAGAAATTTTTAACGTGGTAAAACCCAAACTGGGAAACGTCCACGGTTGTCCTCGCGACAACAAAATAATCCACTAGATGAAAAGAGATGTACAAACCTATCAACTACCTGCACTCACTGCGAGTTGATACTCCTGGTTATCTCTAACACCTTGACTTCACCAGAGCACCTTGATGTACGCACAAGACACTCGACTTCTTGATGAACACACAAGAAGACTCGAAGCCGAATTCACAATAACTCTTGAAGATCACAAAGATATGAATTGAGAAAAGGGGGAAGAAAGGGAATTGAGTTCAATAGCCACAAACAATTTCAATATCACAAACCTAACCAAAACACATGAACAAGGAGAAGGATGGACGGCCAAAGAACTGTCTTGTTCTATGGAAGAGAAACCCTATTTATACTTAGGGTTGAAAACCTAGAAAAATGGGCCGAAACTGTGCAAACCGACTTTGGACGTTCGTACGTCGATATGACGTTCGAACGTCGCTACACAAAAATAAGTCTGCTGACTAACATGACGTACGAACGTTCTAACACGGTACGTACGTCTCCATACGAAAACACGACTGCTGCCTACTTGGACGTACGAACGTCCTAACTGAGTACGTACGTCCTGACCAAGAGATGTTTGCTGCTTCAGTGAACGTACGTACGTCCTAACTCGGTACGTACGTCCAGAACCCAATAACTTTTCCTGGACAGACCTAAGAGACACAAGGACACGAGACGACCATGCGTACATCTTGATTTTCCTAACAATGAATTCAAGGCGAGATAACCAAAGACACTTTGTCACAAAATTGATGTCAAACCACTTCGTGCCGGTTTCAATCTCCCCCTTTGACATTGATTTTGTGACAAAAACCTATGACTCTAATAGCACTTATAAAACGTGCTTACAATCCCAAACCATGGCATTTATAAAACATGCCTACAAAAACACTCGAAATAGAAACACATAACAAGTCACCAATTCTTGTTATCCAGCTTTAGGAAGATGCTTTAACCATCAGAGATCGAACGGAAGCAATCAAGGATTCAACAGAAGTTCCTTCGAGCAACTCCCCCATACTTCATGAGCTCCAAACTTCATGAGCAACTCCCCCATACATGTAGCATACCTGAAACATGACCCAAAAATAACCTAACAACAAGAAGACGATTGTTAGTAATTAGAGTCATAAATCTCCCCCTTTTTGTCACAACAAGTGAACAAAATAAACAAATAACCAAGAAAAAGAAATCAAAACCAAACAAAGAATACAAAACATATAGAATATAAAACGAACCCAACTTGTTAAAAGTTCAGACAGTCAACTAATAACCAAACAGAGAAATCTATAAGCAGAAAAGCCAAAAACGACAAAAATAGAAGGCTCGAATTAACGAATTCGAAAAACCCTTTCCCAATGACCTAGAGGAAGCTTGGAGAAGTAAGCTTCCGCACGAGCCGAAGGTCTATTCCACCGAGCAATCACATGATCATCATAATCCTCCAGCCATTCACTCGTACAAAACAACTCCTCAATTCTGCTGTCCAAGCCACAGTCGGTAAGTGGAGCAGCAAGTCCCGGAACCTTCGGATAACCAACCAACTCCAAGATATGATTTTGAAGATGTGCCGGTAATCTCTCCCAATGATTGACACGAACCAAACAAGGATTAAGAAAAGGTTGATGAATATAGTCATATCCATGAGGAACGCGACATAAACGACAAACCTTAGCATTGTTTTTGTACTCCATCACCATGAACGACACATAACCAACAGTCGGAACAAAAATTCCATGAAGTTCATATTCTGCCATAAAGGAATCTGAAGAACAAAGAGAGAACTAGCAAGAGATAAGAAGACACAATAAGAGTGAAAGAGAAAAAAGAAGACTCCCTATTTATAAGAAAAATAGGAGGAAACATAACATGGGCCCAAAAAGGAAGGTCCATTACCTCAGAAAAATTTACTGCAAAACAAGGAAACCAACTTGAACTAACATGAAAATAGCAATATCCAAGAACATGTACAATACTAAAAAAATAGAAACAGACCAATATAGCAGTTAAATACAAAAGTAGGAAACCATAAAACCAACTACTCGGATTCCGAGGCACCATCACTCGGTTCACCATCACCTTCGTCCTCACTCTCTGAGTCATCACCATCACTCTCACCAGGAACAGGAGGCACCTCTTCCGGAAACGGAGGCAAGTCTGTGGGAGTGAAGTCCAGCTGTAGATGCCGCATCTGAGCAACATTCATCGCATGAATATCACTGATCATGACATCATGACGAGAGAGAATGACCCCAAACCGATCTAACCGAGCATCCATATGGTCCTGACGACGTCGGAGAGAGGAGACCCGAGCATCAATTGCTGCAACAGCCCGATTTCCCCTAGCAGAGGCTGGGATGGGTCGTCCAGACGTCAAGGCCCGATCAAAATCATCTTGGCGATCAAGAGCCCGGCCTCCCCAAATAAGATGATGCGTCAAACGCGCACCCACAGACTCAAAGGCAACCTTCCGAGATTGACAGCCTTTCTTAATGGCGTTGACCCAGTCATGGCCAACGAACCTTGGAGGGCTCACCTCCGTGTACTGTCCCTGAAAACCCAAGTGCCTGAGAATTGTCATAATAAAGCTAGGGAAAGGAAGAGTACCCTTAGCTGCATCAATTTGAAGCATCCGATTGTAGATGACCTCAGAAAGACTAATATGGTGCACCGACATACAAACCACCAATTTGACCATGTCGTCGGTCATTATTATCTTGTTGCCCTTGGTGGGGTAGATGTTGGAGTGAGCAACCATGTGGACAAGGATGGCGCTGTAGAACTTTGCATGATATCTCTCCGTGACCCCATCGATGAACATCCGCTGAACTTGATCGACAAGGTCAATCTGAATCTCATCCGGAATAGGCCATCGAACATGAACAACACCTTCAGGAAGAAAATCATCGTCAATACCCAATGCCTCACGGATCACCTTCGGAGAAATAGTGTATCTCCGACCATCAATGAGGACCGAGAAACTCGAGCGATTCTGCGAAGGACTCTTCGTCTCATAGAATGCTATCGTATGCTCAACCGAGTACTTGGTGATTGGTTGAGCCACCCTTAGCCAATTCCGAGTCTCAAAGAACAATGCGATATTGCCAAGTTGAGAACCCCCGAGAGGAGTGGCAGCAATGTCTCCCAAGTCGAAGAAACGCTCGGGAACAATGGCCTTGGCTCGAGGATGAGCGCCAAGGGATGAGGGATGAGACAACAAACCCGGAGTGGAGTCTCTACCCCTAGGAGCGCGAGAAGAGGATGCCGCGTTGGAGGGAGTGGTGCGTGCGCGCTTTGAAGCCATTGTCTACACAATCACAACAGCAAACAAACCAAAAATGTAAGAAACAATGACAAAAAGAAACAGCAAGGTCATTGAGACATTTAATCAAACACTTGATGTGCAGAAACAATACACATGCTATCGACAACAATGAAGGAATCGCAAGCACCCAAACACATAGCAAAACATTAAGAAACAATAGAAACCAAAAACAAACCACCTCGCAAGGTCATTACCAACTAAACTGGCGGCAAGAGCGAGTATAGAAACACCAAGTCCCATGAAGGCAACAAACAAGCATACAACCTTAACTAACAATATATGATAAAGCAAACCCAAATTATCAACAAGAACATGACAATAGAGAAGAGAAGAAGGAACAAAAAGAAACTTACAAGTGATTGTGAGTGAGGATAAGCAACAACTTTGCCGACTGACACACCGGAACAAAATGGTGACAAGTAAACGAAAACAAATGCAAGGAAGGGAAGAGTAGAAGAAGATCTCCTAATATGAGCAATGAAAACCAATATGGTAACTGCTTGTAGTGTGCCAAAGAAGAGGGAACACGATTTATATAACAGTTGGCCTATGGTTTAAAACAAAATTTGAATTTAAACAGCAAATGGGCCGGACTGTATCAGGGACGTTCGTACGTCCTACAGACGTTCGTACGTCGGGACAAAAGAAAAAACATCTGCCAGACACTACGTTCGTACGCTATAATAACGTTCGTACGTTGGAAATAGATCTGCCCACCTCAACGTTCGGACGTCATCACAACGTTCGTACGACCCTCTTTTTTTTTTTTTTTTTTTTTTTTTTTTTTGTAAAAATAGATAGAACCAACCTAACAGCTAGATAATAAACCACACAACCCCAAAAACAAAAATTGAGAGACATCACAAGAGAACACTTCTACGTATCATACGAATTCCAATTACAACCGAATATAGTTTAAACAAACCTCAACCACAAGAGAATGCAAAATCGAAGAACGACATCACACACCATGACATGGTAGTTACTAGAATGATGCAAGTATGTAGAAGAACCTGATAGACCAATACCAACCTCCGAAAACCAAACTAAAGACATGATCATAGAGAATATTGAAGGTCACTTGCAACTAGCCCAAAAACACACACTATTGTTTTTCTTCTTGTCCTTCAACTAGACAAATGCGAAAGCCACTATTCATTCATTTTTTTTTTTTTTTTTTTTTTTTTTTGTAAACAATTGAAACAGATGCCATTCCCGTGTGGGAGTATGAAATATCTCCATCTTTTACCAGAACACGAGGGTAGGGTGTAGCCTACATCTTTTCGGCAAAAACACACTCAAGAAGTGCAATACCATGATAACGTGCAACACAAGAACTAACATCTCTTGAGTGCATCCGTCAGAGCATGACCCTCACAGCCCCAACGGGTTCTTAGCCAAATGAGTATGCTCCCAAGACATTCAAATGGCTGGGGATTTTGTGAGTCATTGACCACTTACAAGAGGTGAGAGAATAAAGAAAATAAAAACAACGATCATGAAAAAACAACCATGGAAGACTGGAGTTATACATGTATTGAAAATGTCAAGCCAACCACATTGAAATGCATCATGCAAGAAACTACCAATACGAAGAGAGTATAATGTAACCCTACAACTATGCATGACACAAAGACAGTTGAGAATGTCAAACTAGAAACATCTGTAAACTGGAATCCACACAATAGAGAAGGTAGTATGTCCTCAAAAACAACCACAATAATAATAAACACCAAAAACACCGAATCTAAACATCCTAACTACGGACAGTTCCAATGACCACATTAGGTATATGAAAGCGGAAGAGGTGTAGTGACAATGAAGCAGTTATCAGATGAGCGACTACCAGATAACACCAAGATATGATTGGAATCAAAAACATCACACCTATTATCCTCAAACACAACCTTAAATTTAGCATCACACAACTGACTAATACTCAATAGATTGGACCTAAGACCCTTAACAAAAAGAAGCTCATGACTATTTAGCGATTCAACCTCAGAAAAGTTACCTTTACCTTCAACCGGAAGCAATTTACCATTACCAAACCTAACCTTACCTCCATAACCAAGAGTCAGGTTATCAATCAGAGTCTTATCACCTGTCATATGACGCGAACAACCGCTGTCAAGATACCATGATGAAGGCAATGGTTCAACCAAACGAGCCATGTGAGACACCATTTTCCTGGATGCGTCCATACTCCTATCCCAGAAATGTGGCGGTGGAGTAGACATGGGTGTTGGTTGAGGACGGTTTCCATAGGGAGAAGTTCTGGGTAAACCCCACGGAGCATAGCCATTCCACATGTATGGAGCCTGCATGGAGAAGGTGGAAGACTTGTTCCAATATGAGTTACCTGCAAAAGAAGGATGATGAGCAGGATACAAATTATTCCAACAAAAGGCAGAAGTAGTGTGACCCATGCGACCACATGTTAGACATTTAAAGCCTTTGTGTCTAGAGTTCTTTTTCCGAACTTGCTTCACATGAGTAACCTTGGGTGGTGATACCACACTAGACACCTGCACAGGAGCAGGAATAGCGACACTTGTTGGTCGCACAAAGGTAGTGCGGGAAGTGCTAGCAGTAGCAAGGGGAACAGAGGTGTCATAACCTAAACCAGATTTATCTGAATGGGATTTACCGATTCCCAACAGAGAGTTTAGATTAGCACTTGCTTTACCAAACCCAACCAATTGTTTGTTAGCAGCAAACAACTCAGCCTTTACTCTCTCATGCTCCAGTACAAGGGATCGATACCGTGTTTCAAGATCATTATTCAGTTTTTCCAGAGTGACAATACGCACTTGGAAATCCTCCTTTTCCTTCACAAATTCTTCCTTCAACATGTTGGAATCACCTGTAAGGTTGCATATATCCTGTCCAAGACTCTCTACCTGATCCTGCAAGACGGTGTTAGTTTTTTCAAGCAACTTTACTTGTTGCATAGAAAACTTATACATGTCACATAATTCACTAGTAGTAGCATGAACACCAGAATCAGAAACATTAATATCAGTAGAAGAGGATACAATACCTCCTGGATGTTCATCCAGGGATGCACTGAAGACCACATAATTTGAGACAACATTTGAGAGATTCCCATCATCATCATCATCTGAATCATCCCATGTTACTGTGAGATTCGCTTTGGAATTATCACCAGGTTTGCGATCGACCTTCTTATCACATTCATTTGCAAAGTGTCCATAATCACGACACTTGTAACATTGAACATCTTTACGATCAACTCGAGCTCTTCTCCCATCCACAGAGAACCGCTCAAAACCACGACTTCTAGGAGCAGTTGAGGAATCAGGAAATCGCTTTCGAGGATCTCGATTCTGTTGATATTTCAGAATCTTCTGAAAGCTACGTGAGAGGAACGCATAGTTATCATCCACATCCTGTTCTTCATCATCAGAAGGTCCTGTGGAAAGTTCTTTAGACGATGTAGCTTTGAATGCTACAGATTTGTTCTTCAAAGGTTCTTCTAAAGCCTGTTCCATCTCACATGTCCTTAGTTTCCCAGCAAGTGTCTCGATGGACATGTTCTTAATCACATTGCTCTCGGTGATGGCATCCTTACGTGAACGAAACCGAGGAGGCAAGGCACGCAATATCTTACGGACCACCTGTGTGTCAGTATATGCATGACCAATAGCCGCACTGCAGTTGATGATGTCTTGGAGACGAATAAAGAAATCATCAAAGGTCTCAGAATTATCCATCCGTAGATTCTCAAACTGAGATGTTAACAGTTCCAGCTTACTTTCTTTGACTGTTTCGTCACCTTCATGTGTACAGATAAGCCTGTTCCATGCATCTTTAGCCTCTTCACAGCCCTGCACCCTACGAAACTCACTAGCATTTAATGCCATGAAAATAGCATTGAGTGCCTTGTTGTTATAATTTGCCAACAACTTCTGTTCAGGCGTCCACTTTTCACGTGGCGTCAGTGATGTAACAGCAGTATCATCAGTACCTGTAGTAGTCAGAGGTTCTTTCCACCCTGTGACAACAGAAAGCCAGACTTCTTCTCCTAATGCTTGGAGATAAGCTCGCATACGTACTTTCCAATGACCAAAGTCCTTTCCACTGAATTGTGGAGGAAGACTTGAAGTAGCAGACTTGTGAGATTCCATAAAGCACTATTGATCGTTAGCGTGAGCCTTTACGCTCCTTAACCAGCCCCCAGCGACTGATACCAATTGAGAAACTACAAATAGTGCTAGTATAACAAATGTGAATTCAAACAAGCAAACAAACAATACGCGGAAAGTAAATAACACACAGAAATTTTTAACGTGGTAAAACCCAAACTGGTAAACGTCCACGGTTGTCCTCGCGACAACAAAATAATCCACTAGATGAAAAGAGATGTACAAACCTATCAACTACCTGCACTCACTGCGAGTTGATACTCCTGGTTATCTCTAACACCTTGACTTCACCAGAGCACCTTGATGTACGCACAAGACACTCGACTTCTTGATGAACACACAAGAAGACTCGAAGCCGAATTCACAATAACTCTTGAAGATCACAAAGATATGAATTGAGAAAAGGGGGAAGAAAGGGAATTGAGTTCAATAGCCACAAACAATTTCAATATCACAAACCTAACCAAAACACATGAACAAGGAGAAGGATGGACGGCCAAAGAACTGTCTTGTTCTATGGAAGAGAAACCCTATTTATACTTAGGGTTGAAAACCTAGAAAAATGGGCCGAAACTGTGCAAACCGACTTTGGACGTTCGTACGTCGATATGACGTTCGAACGTCGCTACACAAAAATAAGTCTGCTGACTAACATGACGTACGAACGTTCTAACACGGTACGTACGTCTCCATACGAAAACACGACTGCTGCCTACTTGGACGTACGAACGTCCTAACTGAGTACGTACGTCCTGACCAAGAGATGTTTGCTGCTTCAGTGAACGTACGTACGTCCTAACTCGGTACGTACGTCCAGAACCCAATAACTTTTCCTGGACAGACCTAAGAGACACAAGGACACGAGACGACCATGCGTACATCTTGATTTTCCTAACAATGAATTCAAGGCGAGATAACCAAAGACACTTTGTCACAAAATTGATGTCAAACCACTTCGTGCCGGTTTCACATACATTACTTCAAAAACATTAATTACCTTATTTACAAAGTTCATCTCCAGCTCAAGTCTCATAATCTCTAATCCAATGTTCCTCCTCTACGCCCGACCGAGAGGTACCCCAAGTTGCAAAAGAAAAAACGAGGGTCAGCATTTTGAATATGCTGGTGTGAGTGTCTCTCATGAAAGGAGACCTCAGCAAAACTATCAACGGTCCACAGTTAAAACAACTAACTACACATGCATTACAATTAATATAATTTAAAGCAACTTACAGACTTACCACTTGCGAGTGTAACTTTGGTAGGTCAAACCCTCCAATAAAAGTTAATGTGACCTACCACTTGCAACGGAGATTAATTGAAGTAATAATAAGCAATGAAATAAAACCACAACCAATAGTATCCACAATCAATGATCAACTATCAACCATTAACTTCCATATAACCACTGAGCAGACAACCATCCCAGAGAAGACAAACAAACCATCACAGAGTTATAACCGTTAGCACCACTTTCTATTAGAGTGTATTGATGTCGTGTTTCTATCTGTTTCATTAATTATCGATGTTTGTTAATTAATTTAGTTTGCACCCTATCCACACACACACTTGACATGTTTACAACACTACTATGCCTCCGTGTATAAGCCCACGACCACTTCCGATCACACAGAAAGGAAAGATGAAACTTATACACCCGCGCGCAAATAACAATGACACCGAGCGAAAGTTGTATGGGCTCACACAGTACCCAAAATAATCAAATCCATTGGGCTCACACTGTTCCCAAAATACTCATGTCACACAGATACTCAACTTAAAACTGAGTCCATATCCAAAAAAGAATTGTGTGGTAACTAGGGAATTTATCCTTAATCATTTGTTCGTTTCGTTTGCACACAGTAGTTAAATTAATATTTTATCTCTTCGGCACACAATCGAATTTCACATGGCACGCAGCCAATACACATGGCACCCAACCATTTACACAAGGCACACATCCATTTACGCATGGCACACAGCCATTTACACATGACACACAACCATTTACACATGGCACACAACCATTAACTAAACTCGGCACACAACCTTGAAATGCAACACACAACCACTCAAGCCAAATAAGAATATTGTTTTATCTCGTTAGTCAGTCACATTTAAGCAATTAATCATTGAACACTAAAATCAAACATATGACATTTTACACAAAAAGATATAATATCTTAGTCATGCGGCATTTTACTTCACATAAATAAACAACTTCATTACTTAAATTAAGCAAGTACCGTCCATGGCATCAAGCCATTCCAATACTTCACTAATAATTTTTACAAATTAAAAAGAATACCCCTTTAATAAACATTGATTCAATGTCATTAAATTCATTAACACGCATGGCCATATAAGAAATAAATATCGGCATTCATGGGAAATAGTTTATACCGTGCAATCAATCCCAACATAATTCCTAAAGTCAAAATCGTATTCTTGTCCATAATAATGTGTATCAAAGGATATTTACAAAATAAATAAACTTAACTTTAGTCCCATATACAAGAATATAGCCCACTGTGAGAAGTATCACCAAGTAAATCGTTTAGATACAAAGTGATATAACACTTGGTATAAAATAAAAACAACACAGTGTAACACTACCGATATCAAAAATTAATATCAAGAATTTGAACACATCATACCAATATACTGCTGCCACTTTTTATAACATATAAAACAATGCAAATTCACCATTTATATACTTTAAGATAACAAGGTTAAGATGGATTAATAAAGCACTAAAAAGTAGAAAACCATGTATAAAAAGAAAAAGGTAAAGATTCCACTCACTCAATATGTACATTGTCACGACCCTAATTTCCAAAAATTGGCAAAAAGAGAGAATTTACAAAATTACCATCAAGATGGCAATAAAAGAAAAAAAGGATCAAGACAGTAATCTAAATAAACATTTGCACAAGGTAAAATCCATAACCATTTAAAGTCAAGTACTTCAACACAAATAGTTTGGACTCCCAATAGTTTCCATAAATAATCCAAAAACTCCAAATATCGAATTAAAGAACTTCAACTGAGGTACTATATTCCCCAATCAACAATAATCCAATAAATGAAATAAACTTGAATAATCCATTGACAAACAAATCAAAGAACTAAACCTACTATGAAATATAACTTCTACGATCTCAAACTCCTTCCCGAACAACTAGATCTACACGAGCCTCCTGGTGTTGCTCCCGATCGTACTCAACTGGCTGCTCTCCTCCACCTACGCTCCATAAGGATACGTACCCACGTGCAAAACAAGCAACATGGGTCAGCAAACTATGCTGGTATGAGTAGACGAGGGTAGGGAACTCCATTCCCAAAAACAATAAAATAACAGACTCCGCGGTCTTTATACATTTATCTCGTTTACTAAGTAAATATTATATGTTATAATAATACATTACCTGAGCTGCACCTCCTATTAGGATAGGTCGATCCCTGCAAGAAATGTTAATTGACCTATCCTCCTGCAAAACTGTGTTAGTACAATAATATATAATTCACGGCATCTCAAGTCTCGACACTATATCTCAATCACTACAAATCAATCATTACACCCAAACAACACTTCACAACCTATACGCAATCACTAGTACATCTCCCACAGGATGCACTCCACACATTTGCCATACCCACACTGCAACAGTGTGCCTTAACAATGGTTAAGACCCTCTACGCGGAAACCAAAACCCAAGTGGGTGCTCACCTGCAAGCTTTGGCTAGCCTCGACGTATGCCTAACTCATGGCCTCTACTAGCTCCCTTGAGCTTTCTAATGTGGCGCCCAGACCAACCCCGAAGGCTATGAAGGTCTGTAGGGTCAGTTCCGCAGGCTAAGCCGTATAGGAAATACGCAACAAAAAAATATATTCCAAGTGTCAACCCGCAGGCTAAGCCATCAAGGGTGATATATAAATTCCTTAATCCTAATTTTTACAGGTGCGACAAATGTACTAATGCTTGGGTGACTACAAAAAAAAACTAAATTAATCAACCAATCACACCACCATTTTCAAACAATTTAATCCCGAGTCCATTTCGGATTCCTTTCTTATTTCCCATATTGAACATATACCGTTCATGGTATCAGAGCGCTTGGTTAACTTAGGCCGAGAAGGTCTAGGTGATCCTCGGAATGTGGAATGGGTGATAAGTTTGATGGAGTTGGGTGGTTATCTAATAATGATTTAATATTTTAAATGAAGGTTATGGCGGGAAGAGGACATGGTCAAGTCTATCAGTTGACACAGGACCAGATGAACTAGCTGTTGCTAGCAGTAGCAGGCAACAATGGGGGTAATGGTGACCCATTTGCTAAGAGAAACAAAGATTTCCTCAATCTGGGCGGTATAAAATTCGATGGTAAGGGAGACGGGAAAGCTGCAGTGTTATGGCTTCGACAGACAGAAGCAGTGTTTGCGAAGATGGTATTGACTGAAGTTCAGAAGCAGGAGCTCGCTTCCCATCAGTTGGAGGGTGGAGCATTACTTTGGTGGGACGCTTTGAAGATCGGGCTTGACCTCACCACTCTGACTTGGGAAGAGTTCAGGCACAGTTTTGAGGGGAGATATCTTTCGAGTGCTTACAGAGATCGACTAGTGGATGAATTTCTGAATCTACGATAGGGTACTATGACCATGGCTGAGTATACGAATAGATTCAATGAGTTGTCGATGTTTGCTCCACATATGGTGGATACAGTCGAGAAGAGAAATCATCGTTTCATTAAGGGCTTAGGACACTATGTGTCGAAGCAACTGATTCCATTTGAGCACGAGCCATTTGATAGAGTCCTGAACCTTGCAATGAAGTATGAGGAGAAAGAACAAGAGTTTAGAGCTGAGAAAAGCAAAAAGACAGGTGATAACTCCAGAGACAAGAACCGACACAATCCTTATGATCCTAACTTCAGGGGTCAGCGTTATGACAACCACCCAGAGAGGAACCAAGGTTACAACAGGCCACCAGGAGATAAACAGGGTTTCAGACACCGTTGTGGGTATGGGCGTGGTGACAACAGAGCTAGAGCAGGCGCACCACCACCACCACCACCACCAGGGCAACCTGCCCCAGGTTTGCCTTACAGGCCAACACCTTTACAGTTACCTGTGCCAACAGCATTAGCAGGGCCGATCAGGGATAACTGTTGGAACTGTGGAGGACCAAGGGTTTAAGCATAATTAATATAAAGTGGGAGGACTATGGTTTAAATAAACCAAACTTGGTGAAAAATAACCCACGAACAGATTTTTCTTTGCTGGTAATTCGGGAGCACGATCACACTTTGATTAATTGGTGAGCGTTGGATGAACCATCTTAGGATAGATTCTTAGCTATATCTAGAGATCAGAAGTTGTTTGCGTTTATAAAAAAAAAAAAAAAAAGGTTTGCGATAAAAAGAAAAGAGAGAGAGAAAGAGTGGCGGCGCTGCGACCAATTGAGGAAGAAGAAGTTGCAGTGACTGGAGTTTTCTGAGTTTAGAAGGTCAGAGTTTAGAAGCAGTGTTTGGTGTCGGCAATTGTGGCAGGGAGTTGCAGAGTTTGGAATTTATTTATAATTTAATGCAAGTCCTTGGGCTTTGGGTTTATAATCAGTTAATAGAAACTAGAGGGACTAAGGATTTATTAACCAAAGATCTGGAGAAAACAGCCCACGATCAGAATTATTCTTCTATCACTGCGTCAAAACGATCAAATTCAGATTAAGTATGAACCGTTAGATCAGTCGACTTAATCACTATCATATAGATTGGTAGCAACTACCGAGGGTTTGTTTGTATAATAAGAAAGAAAAAGAAAAGGTTGCGAAGAGAGAGAGAGGGCATTACAGATGGTATCAGAGCCGACGACGGGTCGCCTGTTGCAGGTGGGAAGTACGCTGGAAAGGCCCAGGGAGCGCCAGGTACTTGTCTCACTTGGCAGGGAACGTCGGAGAGTTTGGGACTGTACTGAGTGTACTGCAGAGCCGAGGACGGCTCTATTTCTAAGGTGGTGAGATTGTAACACCCATGAGTTGGTGTTAGTCCCACATTGCCAAGGAAGTGGTTGTATTGGTAGTATATAGAGCTTAACCATACTTTAACAAATGTCAAGGCCTTTTGGGGTGAACCACATGGGTGGGCCCTGATCCAAAACCCTCTACTGCTGGATATCCGCAGTGACTAAAGGGGGACAATATTGACATTAGCGAGCAGTATGGTGCTTGACACACCGGGATGAGCGAGGACGAAATCCTGGGGCGTTACATACACGTACAGTACTATATCCACCAAATGAGCTGCCTCGAAATTCGTATACACAAACAATTTCATTCATTCTCTTTTTTTGTGCATTCATTTCTCCAACCTCTCTTTCTCTTTAACCAACTACTCTTTTTTTCTCACTTTCTGTGCCATTACTTCTCCCTAATTACCATCATTATTTTTTCCCCAAAAGAACTTCTCTCTCTAGTCTTCTCTCATTCTTTTCACTTGTCTCTTTCAATTGTACTCTCCTTTTCTCCATGGTTAATTTCTATTCTTTTGTCTCTCTTGCTCTGACGGCTGTGTTGAATTGTGAGAACAATGAATATCCTTTAGGGTTTCTTTGTTCTATTTACAATATATATATAAACCAAATCCACTAATTGGGCTCCAATTGCCACATGAATGGCACGTTAAATATTACATGACAATTACCTCATATATTGTATCCCTTTAAATCTCCCAAATATCCATAGTGTACCTATTTTCAACAAAACATATATCACATTTCCCAAATTTGAATTCAATTTCAATAAATCCATAAAACACAATTTTTAAATAGGTTCAAAAATCCGGGTCGTTACATTATACACACCTTAAAAGAATCACGTCCTCGTGATTTGCCAGTCATCCACACTAAACAAATCAACTCTAGTTCTTCTCACCAATCTTGCAAGTTACAACATTAAAGCATTCACTCCAATAAATATCTACTAAGCCCTGCAATTCTCTTCTAAGAACAAATATACTAACATCATCGATGTCTTGAATCAACTGATCCCAGAAGGCCGAGATCCACCTCTATCATTAATGGTGATTTTGGTAAACTCCCAATCATTAATGTACCTCTTCAATGTGTCACCCTATATGGGTTTTTTTTTTTTAACCAACTTTCTATATGAACCCCCGGTTCATACACACCTTAAAAGACTACACTTATACCTTCAAAATTCTATATGAACTCCCAGTTCATACACACCTAAAAAGATTAAACTTATATCTTCAAACATTCAAGCAAGTTACCCCACATTTCTGAAACACCCAACTCCACATTCCGAGGATCCCTTAGACTCTCCCCAGTCTAAGGTAACATAAAGCTCTGATACCAATGTCACGCTCCGATTTTTGATAAATGAATATCCGCCAAATAAATAGCAAATATTCATAAACCAAAAGCCAGAGTGTGAGCGAGTCTATCCCACAGGGACCCAGTCAAGCAAAATCATTCAAAGCAAAAGACTACAAGGATCATACATAACTTCAAAAACATTAATTACCTTATTTCCAAAGTTCAACTCCAGCTCAAGTCTCATAATCTCTAATCCAATATTCTTCCTCTACGCCTGACCGAGACGTACCTCAAGTTGCAAAAGAAATAACGAGGGTCAGCATTTTGAATATGCTGGTGTGAGTGTCTCTCATTAAAGGAGAGCTCACCAAGACTATCAACGGTCCACAGTTAAAACAACTAACGACGCATGCATTACAATTAATATAATTTAAAGCAACTTACCAACTTACCACTTGCGAGTGTAACTTTGGTAGGTCAAACCCTGCAATAAAAGTTAATGTGACCTACCACCTGCAACGGAGATTAATTGAAGTAATAATAAGCAATGAAATAAAACAACCACCAATAGTATCCACAATCAATGAACAACTATCAACCATTAAATTCCATATAACCACTGAGCAGACAACCATCCCAGAGAAGACAACCATCCCAAAGAAGACAAACAAACCATCACAGAGTTACAACCATTAGCACCACTTTCGGTTAGAGTGTATTGATGTCGTGTTTCTATCTGTTTCATTAATTATCGATGTCTATTTATTAATTTAGTTTGCACCCTAGCCACACACACACTTGGCATGTCTCCAACACTACTATGCCTCCGTGTATAAGCCCACGACCACTTCTGATCACACAGAAAGGAAAGATGAAACTTATACACCCGCGTGCAAATAACAATGACACCGTGCGAAAGGTGCATGGGGTCACACAGTACCCAAAATAATCAAATCCATTGGGCTCACACAGTTCCTAAAATACTCATGTCACACAGACAATTTATACTCAATTCGTATCACAGAGATACTCAACTTAAAATTGAATCCAGATCCAAAACAGAACTGTGTGGCAACTAGGGAATTTATCCTTAATCATTTGTTCGTTTCGTTGCACAGGTACAATAGTTAAATTAATATTTTATCTCTTCGACACACAGTCAAATTTCACATGGCACACACCCAATACAAATGACACACAACCATTTACACATGACACACAACCATTAATTAAACTCGACACACAACCTTGAAATGCAGCACACAACCACTCAAGCCAATTAAGAATATTGTTTTGTCTCGTTAGTCAGTCAGACATTTAAGCAATTAATCATTGAACACTAAAATCGAACATATGACATTTTACACAAAAGGATATAACATCTTAGTCATGCGGCATTTTACTTCACATAAATAAACAACTCCATTACTCAAATTGAGCAAGTATCGTCCATGGTATCAAGCCATTCCAATACTTCACTTTCCACAAATTTAAAAAAATACCCCTTTAATAAACACTGATTCAATATCATTAAATTCATTAAAATGTATGGCCATATAAGAAACAAATATCGGCATTCACGGGAAATAGTGTATACTGTGCAATCAATCCCAACATAATTCCTAAAGTCAAAATCGTATTCTTGTCCATAATAATGTGTATCAAAGGATATTTACAAAATAAATATACTTAACTTTAGTCCTTTATACAAGAATATAGCCCACTGTGAGAAGTATCACCAAGTAAATCGTTTAGATAAAAAGTGATATAACACTTGGTATAAAATAAAAACAACACAGTGTAACACTACCGATATCAAAAATTAATATCAAGAATTTGAACACATCATACCAATATACTGCTACCACTTTTTATAACATGCAAAACAATGCAAATTCACCATTTATATACTTTAAGATAACAAGGTTAAGATGGATTAATAAAACACAGAAAAGTAGAAAACCATGTATAAAAAGAAAAAGGTAAAGATTCCACTCACTCAATATGTATATGTACAGTATTGTATCCACCAAATGAGTTGCCTCAAAATTCGCATACACACAATTTCATTCATTCTCTTTCTCTGTGCATTCATTTCTCCAACTCTCTCTCTCTCTCTCTCTCTCTCTCTCTCTCTCTCTCTCTCTCTCTCTCTCTCAACCAACTAATCTTTCTTTCTCACTTTCAGTGACATTACTTCTCCCTAATTACCATCATTATTTTCTCCCCAAAATAACTTCTCTCTCTACTCTTCTCTCATTCTTTTCACTTGTCTCTTTCAATTGTACTCTCCTTTTCTCCATGATTAATTTTCTATTCTATTCTTTTGTCTCTCTTGCTCTGACGGCTGTGTTGAATTGTGAGAACAATGAATATCCTTTAGGGTTTCTTTGTTCTATTTACAATATATATATAAACCAAATCCACTAATTGGGCTCCAATTGCCACATGAATGGCACGTTAAATATTACATGACAATTACCTCATATATTGTATCCCTTTAAATCTCCCAAATATCCATAGTGTACCTATTTTCAACAAAACATATATCACATTTCCCAAATTTGAATTCAATTTCAATAAATCCATAAAACACAATTTTTAAATAGGTTCAAAAATCCGGGTCGTTACATTATACACACCTTAAAAGAATCACGTCCTCGTGATTTGCCAGTCATCCACACTAAACAAATCAACTCTAGTTCTTCTCACCAATCTTGCCAGTTACAACATTAAAGCATTCACTCCAATAAATATCTACTAAGCCCTGCAATTCTCTTCTAAGAACAAATGTACTAACATCATCGATGTTTTGAATCAACTGATCCCAGAAGGCCGAGATCCACCTCTATCATTAATGGTGATTTTGGTAAACTCCCAATCATTAATGTACCTCTTCAATGTGTCACCCTATTTGTTTTTTTTTTTTTAACCAACTTTCTGTATGAACCCCCGGTTCATACACACCTCAAAAGATTACACTTATACCTTAAAAATTCTATATGAACCCACAGTTCATACACAATTTAAAAGATTAAACTTATATCTTCAAAACTTCAAGCAAGTAACTCCACATTTCTGAAACACCCAACTCCACATTCAGAGGATCCCTTAGACTATCCCAAGTCTAAGGTAAGGTAAAGCTCTGATACCAATCTGACACGCCACGATTTTTGATAAATAAATATTCGCCAAATAAATAGCAAATATTCATAAACCAAAAACCAGAGTGTGAGCAGGTCGGTCCCACAGGGATCTAGACAGGCAAAATTATTCAAAGCAATAGACTACAAGGATCATACATAACTTCAAAACATTAATTACCTTATTTCCAAAGTTCAACTCCAGCTCAAGTCTCATTATCTCTAATCCAGTGCTCCAACTCTACGTCCGACCGAGACATACGCCAAATTGCAAAAGAAATAACGAGGGTCAACATTTCGAATATGCTGGTGTGAGTGTCTCTTTTGAAAAGAGAGCTCACGAAAACTATCTGAAAACTCCCACGACGATGTCAAGAATGACTAGAGGGGGGCGGGTGAATAGTCCAATAAAAAATTATCTCGGTCAAGTAAACAATTATACAAGAGAGGAACACACTTAACACAAGATAAATAAACTAAACAAGAATAACCCTCACCCAAAAACCCAAACTAAGCCAACACCAGTCTCAGTCTGACAGGGTCCAGTTAACTGGAATCCAGTCGACTCAGCCTTGTCAGATAGAGAGGTCAAATTCCAGATTAGAAAAAACAAACAAGATAAAGAGGATGAAAGTAAGAAGAAATGCTGATATGATTATGAATTAAAGATTAGAAACATAAAGGTGAAGTCTTTGTGTGATAGACCCAACCCCACACCTACACATACAACCAACAGCAGGGAATGTGTGTGTGTTTAATGTTGAGACATGAATATGATGGCTAGATAGAGACATGTAGATAGCAAGCAAACCACACAAGAGACACTTGGTTTATAGTGGTTCAGCGAGGTTGCCTACGTCCACTCTTCAAGGAGGTTTTCTTAGCCTTTAGAAACTCCAAGCAAAGAAAGATAGTCACACCTAGTACACCACTTCTTTACCACAAGTACTTCTTGTTGAATCTCTAATGAATCCCTTCAACCTTGAATATTGTAGAGATACCTAACTTCTAACCTAGCCTACTAGGATTTCTTCTCACAAATCACTTTTAAAAAAGTGGGTTTTGTTTCTCTTAATGATTCCTCTCAAAGAATGAATAGAGAAAGAAATTAAAAGCACTCAAGGTTGGTTTATACAACACCAACTACAATAACTCTCACTCTCATAAATATGGAAGAATTCAATGTAGTGGGTGGAGTTAATTCGATGGAATGGGATGGATTTGAATGAAACTCTTCACTTAGGGTTCATCACTTATGAGTAGATAATAGAGTTAACACCATTAAGTTTTCCTTGGCCTTCTCTTGCTTGATATACTCCATAAACTGCAATATATCCGTTGGTCAAACCTGTGTTGACTAGATCTGATAACTTTAGTGGATTTGGGTCAGGGTCGAGTCATAAACCACTTGCTGTAGAACCAAGTCCAGTCGACTGGAACAAAGAAACCTGGAAGTTCTGAATAGTCTTCATCTTCAGCTCTTCATGTTCTCCAAGACACAAGATATACTTACAAGACCTTTTACAAGACTGTTTAGGGTTTACATGTGTTTTTACAATATTACCCTTTGTCATAATACACAAAACAAAAACATAGCTTTACAATCTCCCCTTTTGTGAACTTATGACAAAACAAAAACTAAACACATGTAAATAAACAAATACACATCAACCTTGAAGATGCAACATGGAGATCTACTCCCCCTGAATCCAAACTCAACCTGTATAGATTATGCTTCCTGAAAAAGAAATAAATACCAAACCCAAGCATAATACTATACGACATTCTCCCCCTTAGGCCAATATATATATATATATATATATATATATTAATATGTGTCCATCCCAACATTAATCATTCTCCCCCTTTTTGTCAAAAGTTGGCAAAGGGAAGGAATATAGCATATAAAGGATATAAACGAGTATAGACATGCTCAACCTAACAAGATACTACAAAAAGAGATATAAGGAAATACGAAGCGGTAGTATCAAACAAACAACTATTCCTCCCCCTAAAAATCATACGATGGCACATGAGAGACATCTAAGTGCAACTAAAAAAGATACAACAATAGAAAAAGCTCATGAGGTAAAATATGCATAATGATAAGATATATCAAGTATAGCTAGCAATGCATTACTACCAACGTAACTCCCCAAAAAAAAAACACGAAGAAGAGGAACATGCCCAAAAGAAATATAGCATGAAAGACCAAAAAAAAAAAAAACATTTAGGCATGTTGTGAAAACAAATAAGATATCTCATAAAATGTATGGTATATAACTACCAATCAATTATGAGCAACCCTGTAAAAAAATAGTTAGTACAATCATGTACACATAGAAGAACACACGACAGAAAATACTATTCAGTCAACTGAACACAAAGGCCATTCAGTTGACTGGTCAAACAGGTTCTCTCAGTCGACTCAAACTCTGCAACAAAGTAATATATATAATGTAAACCTACAGACACCCAACAATGACGGATACACAATGATGTATGAAACAACAAGATAAATCGTATAACATCCATACATGAATCACATACAAATGATAACCCTACGAAAACAATGATCCATAAATAAACATCAAACATCCAAAAAATGACCGATATGTAACAGATATGTAGGACTGACCGATATGTAACAGAACAAAAAATGGACTCATAAAAAAAAACTCGAGACCTCCATAAAAGAACATAGCTAAGGCTATGTCAATCATCACTGGTCCTGTGTGCGTGTTTTGCTCTCAGCAACATGTCTAGCATAGTTACCCTCAGTAGCAGCACTCCCCAAAATCTAAGCACCGCGAATACAATCTACAGTGAGCTTTAAATCTTTTCCTTGTTCTTAAACCTTATCCTCAAGAATACCAAGTCTGTGATTCTGATCTGCTAAGGACTCCTCAATCCTGAACAAATTGGCTAAAACCTCATCCTCATTAGAAGGAAGACTAGGACCATCCGGGAATTTCATAGATCGTAAAACCTTGTATCTAACAGATGCCTTGCTGGGTAGCATAGAAGTAGAAGTTGTAAACACACCCGCAGGAACCAACTCTGTAATCAAAGCATAAACACGTGTTCGATGCTTCTGAATGGGGGTCTACCATCTGACTCCATATCATCATGGGTATGTCCAATCTCTAACCTAGCATAGCTTTCCACACATGGAAGGCCTGATGCTTAGGTATCTCAGAAAAATTACCAGCTCTGCAAAAAATAGTACTAGCCATGATACAATAAAGTACTCTAGCCCTGGGTATCATATTCACCGTGGAAACGACTACAGTATACTCAAAAGTCTTGCCACATGATAGCAAATAAGCCAATGTTAATCAAAGTATCCACCTGATCAGGAGTAAGAATGAGAGGATTTGTATCATTGTCATGAAGATCAGGAATTACCACACCTCGTTCAATAGCTATCACGCGGTTCTTGATCTTGTTTAAATATAATTCTTTTACAGTGATAGAAACAAAAATACCAAAATCTTGAGGTGTACTTAGGGCAGGATCATTAGGGACAGACGAACCAGTTCATTTCCTCTTGGATGCCATGATCGACAAGCTCTTGGCTGATGAGAAACATTGCAACTTGAAAACAAGGAACTTACCACTTCAGAATTTTCAACAGCTTCTTCAATCATCAAACATAATTTCCTTCACCCTATTGGTTAAGAAGGAAATCTTAACCAATTTCGAAACCAAACAAAAACTTTTAAACCCCAACCAGATAAATTATCTGAGCTTTGGTGCTTGATGAGACCAAATTCTTCTTCTCGGTCAGATGAAAAGAAAGATGGAGTAAATTCGATTTAGAACCCTAGCTGCTGTTGTTGCTCGAGATGGAGACATATGATTTCTCTCTCTTTCCATCTATGTAAGTGAGTTTTTTTGTTGTTGGGTTCTGCCCGATCCAAGATTATATGGTCTGATTTGATCCATCAAAAACAAATCCAGCCCACAGTTCTGGTTTCTAAGTCAGATCCTATTGATTCTTGGTCTAGTCGTCTGGAGTCCAGTCGGCTGGAGTCCAATTGACTCTGCTCTTCAGAAATCCCCAACTTGCCTGGATCACCGAAAGATCTCCAGAACTTGTTCCACAAACTGATTGAATCTACTTAATACAGACACCATGGAGAGTAAAGACACACACATGGGACCTCAGATAGGAGTTGCAAGTTCAAGACAAGGTCTCAATAAAATGCACTACAGATAGGGTACCAAGAGCAAGTATGAAAACAAATAAGAAGCGATAAACACATCATACAAATGCACTACCAAAACATATATGTATCCGCATGTGCAATGTAAATTTTACCAAACGAGAAATCATTAAAAAATATGTAAAACAAGTTATCTTGGTATAAACTTTATTAAGAATGCAAATGCAATAAGCAACAAAAAAAATGCAAGAACATAATAACAAAAAATGCGACACATAGCATGCATAAGAGATTAAGCATACATGATACTCACGAAGCCTTAACCACTCAAAATGGTCTCTTGGGAATCAGATCATACTATCCACATAGGGACTTAATATGATCTTTAAACATGTCCAAGTGTGCCGACCACAAAGAAGATGGTCTTCACTCACACATGTGACATGCCGACCATACCCCTTTGGCTACACTTATGATTAGACCCTCAAGAAACACACAATCATGGTCAAAACCTACAACTCAAGATACAATTCAACCAAAATACTAAAGATACATGTGAGAAGATATAAAAGACAAGAAAGTACCCATCACATGTAGTAAGACCTAGCATAAGGAAGAATATAACAAGTAAACACTGTGAGATCCCAAGTATGAGAATAACCATAAAAGATAGGCATGATGCGCAGAAGGAGACTAGAACATAACAAGATAGCTATATCCTAGGGAATGGCATCGCACCACTTGATGACAAGTGACTGCTTACGTACCCCACTAAATTAGATATGCAAAAGGGTACAGGGGATCAGACGCCTCGTAGTTCGGTCAACGGGCCCACTTAGCACATAAGTACCAATGAACCCGAGGTAACTCACCTAGAGACTAGGTGGACGTGAAAGTACTAGAAATCGTCCTCAAACACAAATGAGAAATAGGGTCGAGTGGTCTAGTCACATGGACAGGTAGGGTATCACAAAAAGAATCGTAAGATAGTTCAAGAGCCATACCTGGGACACTCAAGCTAGATGAGCGTCCATCACCGTCAAGAGAACATATTTGGACCTTAGAAGCTTGATCATTTTGCTCTACGTGAGTAGTAGCTTTCTTAGGTCTCCATACTTGCACAATTCTCTTAGGAGGCATACATTTCTTAAGTGTATACTCGAGATCCCTCTTTTTGGCTTCAAGACTAGCCAAGGTCTTCTTAAGCTCTACTTCTTTCTTAGCCCTTTCATCGACTTGTTTGTGCTTGCACCGCCTTTGGATATGACCCTTCTTTCCACAATAGTAGCAAATGGGAGATAAGGTAAAGCTAGGAGTGTGCGGCCTTCTAGGAGGTAAAGGTTTAGGAGAAAGAGAAGTCTTTGATTTTGCCTTGTAACCCAGTCCGAACTTGTCATAAGGAGTTTGAGATCTCTCAAGAAGGTCATTCACCTTCATAGAAGGATTGTCATAAATTACTTCTTTACCCTGAGCGATCTCTTTCTTCAACTTAGTCTTTAGATCATCATTCTCTCTCTTGAGGCTTATGATTTCGACTTCAAGATCACTAGACTTAAGTAAAGCTCCATCTCTTTCTTCCTCCAACTTCGCACATTCTTCGCTCAATTCTTTCACACTTGTTTTGCTAAGATCTAGGCGTTTAGCAATTTCATAACTCTTCTCATAGAGATCGTTGTAGGCCTTTTGTATAGCATCAACATCATACTCACATTCACTACTTTCATCACCACTGTCACTATCCGAGGTCTCACGTTCGGTAGTGTTCTTTACTTGAGTTGAGCGAACCATGAGTGCACCACAAATAGGAGTGTCATCACAATCAGAGGAGTCATAATCACTGTCAGATGAAGAGTCACATACTAGAGATGCTTTCATATCTTTAGCATTGGTTGCATTGTTTGGACACATTGTAGGTAGGTGCCCAATGTCACCACAAGTGAAGCATTCTCTATTATCTTTGGCTTTGACTTTTATTCCTTCATGATTGTGTGAATCTTCATCATCAGTATTGGAATATTTGAAAGATGATCCATGCTTGTCGAAGAACTTCTTTCCTTTCTTGTAGAACCTGTTGAACTTCCTAGCCATCATAGCAAGATCATCACATTCACTAGAATAAGAAGATTTTAAAGCAATTGATTTTTCAGGTTTTTCATCTTTACCATTCCTAGTGGCAAAGTTTAACGCATAGGTCTGAATAGAGCCAACTAGCTCCTTAATAAGGTCAAGAAAGTTAAGATCTTTGGCTTCTTCAACACCCGTGATCTTCGGGTCAAATCTAAATGGTAAAGACCTGAGGATCTTTCGCACAATAACAGTGTCATGAATCTCCTCACCTAATCCCCACATAGAATTCGTGCAGTCTTGGAGCCTTAGCCAAAACTGTCCAAAAGTTACTTTTTCTTTCATCCTCATATTTTCAAACTGACTCAACAACATTTGAAGTTTTGAGTCTTTGACTTGGGACGTCCCCTCATGCGACAATTCAAGGATGTCCCAAGCCTCTTTTGCAGTCTCGCAAGTCATAATGGATTTGTATTCCTCAACAGAAACACCACAGTGGATAGCATTCAGGGCTCGATTATTTGCATGGTCAAGGTCTTTCTGTTTCGGAGTCCGCATGTCAGGAAGAGAGGGTGTGGTGGTGATTACATTATTAACAGTAGCAGTGATGATAAGTTCCTTATATCCAAATTCAGTGACGTGCAAACAATTTCAGTCTAACGACTTAAGGAAAATCCTCATTCTAGTTTTCCAAAACATATAATTTTTTCCATCAAACAGGGGTGGTTTATTTATCGCACCCCCTATTGCCCATTCGACATCATTGTGGATCGTCGCTCGGGATGTTAAGCCCGGTGTGAGCAACCCGCTCTTATACCAATTGAAAAGTCCCACGACGATGTCAAGAATGACTAGAGGGGGGGTGAATAGTCCAATCAAAAATTATCTCGGTCAAGTAAACAATTATACAAGAGAGGAACACACTTAACACAAGATAAATAAACTAAACAAGAATAACCCTCACCCAAAAACCCAAACTAAGCCAACACCAGTCTCAGTCTGACAGGGTCCAGTTAACTGGAGTCCAGTCGACTCAGCCTTGTCAGACATAGAGGTCAAATTCCAGATTAGAAAGGACAAACAAGAAGAAGAGGATGAGAGTAAGAAGAAATGCTGATATGATTATGAATTAAAGATTAGAAGCATAAAGGTGAAGTATTTGTGTGATAGACCCAACCCCACACCTACACATACAACCAAAAGCAAGGAATGTGTGTGTGTGTTTAATGTTGAGACATGAATATGATGGATAGATATGTAGATAGCAAGCAAACCACACAAAAGACACTTAGTTTATAGTGGTTCGGCAAGGTTGCCTACGTCCACTCTTCAAGGAGACTTTCTTAATCTTTAGAAACTCCAAGCAAAGCAAGATAGTCACACCTAGTACACCACTTCTTCACCACAAGCACTTCTTGTTGAATCTCTAATGAATCCCTTCAACCTTGAATATTATAGATATACCTAACCTCTAACCTAGCCTACTAGGATTTCTTCTCACAAATCACTTTTAACAAAGTGGGTTTTGTTTCTCTTAATGATTCCTCTCAAAGGATGAATAGAGAAAGAAATTAAAAGCACTCAAGGTTGGTTTATACAACACCAACAACAATAACTCTCACTCTCATAAATATGAAAGAGTTCAATGTAGTGAGTGGAGTTAATTCGATGGAATGGGATGGATTTGAATGAAGCTCTTCACTTAGGGTTCATCACTTATGAGTACATAATAGAGTTAACACCATCAAGTTTTCCTTGGTCTTCTCTTGCTTGATATACTCCATAAACTATAATAGAACCGTTGGTCAAACCTATGTTGACTAGATCTGAAAACTTTAGTGGATCTGGGTCAGGGGCGGGTCATAAACCATTTGCTGGAGAACCAAGTCCAGTCGACTGAAGTCCAGTCGTCCAGTCGACTGGAACAAAGAAACCTGGAAGTTCTGAATAATCTCCATCTTCATCTTCAGCGGTCCACAGTAAAACAACTAACTACGCATGCATTACAATTAATATAATTTAAAGCAACTTACCAACTTACCACTTACGAGTGTAACTTTGGTAGGTCAAACCCTGCAATAAAAGTTAATGTGACCTACCACCTGCAACGGAGATTAATTGAAGTAATAATAAGTAATGAAATAAAACCACCACCAATAGTATCCACAATCAATGAACTATCAACCATTAACTTCCATATAACCACTGAGTAGACAACCATCCCAGAGAAGAAAAACAAACCATCACAGACTTATAATCGTTAGCACCACTTTCTGTTAGAGTGTATTGATGTCACGTTTCTATCTGTTTCATTAATTATTGTTGTCTATTAGTTAATTTAGTTTGCACCCTAGCCACACACACTTGGCATGTCTACAACACTACTATGCCTCCGTGTATAAGCCCACGACCACTTCCGATCACACAGAAAGGAAAGGTGAAACTTATACACCCGCGCGCAAATAACAATGACACCGAGCGAAAGGTGCATGGGCTCACACAGTACCCAAAATAATCAAATCCATTGGGCTCACACAGTACCCAAAATACTCATGTCACACAGACAATTTATACTCAATTCGTATCACACAGATGCTCAACTTAAAACTGAATCCAGATCCAAAACAAAATTCTGTGACAACTAGGGAATTTATCCTTAATCATTTGTTCGTTTCGTTTGCACACAGTAGTTAAATTATTATTTTATCTCTTCAACACATAGTCAAATTTCACATCGCACACAGCCATTTACACATGGTACACAACGATTTACACATGGCACACAACCATTAATTAAACTCGGCACACAACCTTGAAATGCGGCACACAACCACTCAAGCCAATTAAGAATATTGTTTTGTCTCGTTAGTCAGTCAGACATTTAAGCAATTAATCATTGAACACTAAAATCGAACATATGACATTTTACACAAAAAGATATAACATCTTAGTCATGCGGCATTTTACTTCACATAAATAAACAACTTCATTACTCAAATAAAGCAAGTATCGTTCATGGCATCAAGCCATTCCAATACTTCACTAATAATTTTCCCAAATTTAAAGAAATACACCTTTAATAAACATTGATTCAATATCATTAAATTCATTAACATGCATGGCCATATAAGAAATAAATATCGGCATTCACGGGAAATAGTGTATACTGTGTAATCAATCCCAACATAATTCCTAAAGTCAAAATCGTATTCTTGTCCATAATAATGTGTATCAAAGGATATTTACAAAATAAATAAACTTAACTTTAGTCCCATATACAAGAATATAGCCCACTGTGAGAAGTATCACCAAGTAAATCGTTTAGATACAAAGTGATATAACACTTGGTATAAAATAAAAACAACATAGTGTAACACTACCGATATCAAAAATTAATATCAAGAATTTGAACACATCATACCAATATACTGCTGCCACTTTTTATAACATGCAAAACAATGCAAATTCACTATTTATATACTTTAAGATAACAAGGTTAAAATGTATTAATAAAACACAGAAAAGTAGAAAACCATGTATAAAAAGAAAGAGGTAAAGATTCCACTCACTCAATATGTACATGTACAATACTGTATCCAGCAAATGAGTTGCCTCGAAATTTGCATACACATCTCTTTCTCTGTGTATTCATTTCTCCAACCTCTCTTTCTCTCTCTTCAACCAGCTACTCTTTCTTTCTCACTTTTCGTGCCATTACTTCTCCCTAATTACCATCATTATTTTCTCCCCAAAATAACTTTTTTCTCTAGTCTTCTCTCATTCTTTTCACTTGTCTCTTTCAATTGTACTCTTCTTTTTCCCATGGTTAATTTTCTATTCTTTTGTCTCTCATGCTCTGACGGCTGTGTTGAATTGTGAGAACAATGAATATCATTTAGGTTTTCTTTGTTGTATTTACAATATATATAAACCAAATCCAATAATTGGGCTCCCATTGCCACATGAATGGCCCATTAAATATTACATGACAATTACCTCATATATTGTATCCATTTAAATCTCCCAAATATCCATAGTGTACCCATTTTCAACAAAACATATATCCACATTTCCCAAATTTGAATTCAATTTCAGTAAATCCATAAAACACAATTTTTAATTAGGTTCAAAAATTCAGGTCGTTACAACTTCCTTTGGTAAAAGAAAGACACTACTACAATAAACTTGCATGCTAGTGATGACTGAGTTGATGAGCTGCAGTCCTGCATAGGAGAGAGCTTTTGATACCCATGAGCTGATTCTCTTTGTCATTATCTCCAGTAAATGGAAGCCAATAAAGGGAGTCCCAGGTAGGTTATGGAGGAGCAACCAGTGGCATATTCAAGATTTGTGCAAAAAAATTTCTATCTTCAGTGTTGCCTCCCCCATAAAGTGTTGTTTTTTAAAGGGTTAGCTTTGAGTCCTGACAATGCATAGAAGCTATCCAGAGTGTTTTTTATTGAGTGTGCAGAGTTTAAGTCACCTGCACAGAAAATCATCAAGTCATCAGCAAAACAAAGATGCGTCACTAGTGGATTCGCACATTTAGGATGTGTAATGAATACACCAGTGAGTACTTCGTTATTAAGGATCTTGTTGAAAGTTTCTATGGCCATCACAAATAAAAGAAGGGAGATGAGATCACCCTATCTCACCCCCCTTTTACTTTTGAAGAACCCAACATCCTTACCATTGATCTTTATAGAGAAGTGAGGTGTGGAAATACATTTAAAGATCCAATTTTGCATTCGAGCTGGTATACCAATTTTAGCTAGGATCCCCATGACAAGATCCCACCTAAGATAGTCATACGCTTTTGTTAAGTCTACTTTGATAGTATTCCTGTTGTATTTTCTTAAAAGCTCATGGGACAGCAAAATATTGTCAGAAATCAACGTCCCACCAATAAAAGCAGATTGGTTGGAAGAAGTAATAACAACAATTAAAGGCTTTAATCTAGAAACCAAGATTTTAGAAATAGATTTATAAATGATATCAACAAGCTATAGGTCAGAAATCAGTTACCATTGTAGGATCTTGAACTTTAGGAACAATGGTGAGTGAAGTAGTATTTACACCTCTGAGCATGCATCCTGATGTGAAGAAGTTTTTGATGGCCCTTGTGAAGTCAACCCCAACAATGTCCCATGCCTTCTTGAAGAATCCTGAAGTATACCCATCATGTCACGACCCGAATTTAAAAAAAATAAAATAAACCCAGGTCGCAACAATTTCTAACTCAAAAACCAGATCCAACAAAAATCTTAAATGAAATACAGTGAAGAAAAATCCAAACGATAAAAGTACACCTGATTCCATTCTATTATACAACATAACTTACGCCAACAAAATACATGAATACCACTTTCAAAAAAATACATGACTGAAACATCTAAAGATCTCTACTGGTCCCAACAAGTGGTTTGTCACAGCTCCATAGCTCTAACCTCTCCTGCCTGCATTCCAAATGGAATTCCAAATGGAACACACCCACGTGCAAAACAAAGCAACATGGGTCAGCATAAAAGCCGGTATGAGTAAACAAGGGGGAAATCTATTCCCACAAAATAACATAATAAATATACGGTTCCCTCATATGATTAACAACATAATTAACCTTCGAGAATAATTCTTCCATGCTAAGACAATAAGCATACGCCAAAAACCATATCAATTCCATTTATATTTAAACCTTTTATCCATTATTTAATCACATATTTAATCCCATTATCAATTCTAATTTATCTATTTACGATGTTAATTAATCGATAATACAAATACATTACCTAAGCAGCAACTGTCTTTAAGGATAGGTCTATCCACCTGCACAAAATAAATTAGTTGACCTATCCACCTGCAAAATGAAGTTAATACATAATACACAAATATAATAAAGATGAAGCAAATCATATACACGTTACGTGTTATCTAATACTTTGTATCAACCTGAAAATACATTCCGTTCATTCAACCCATTAATAATGATTCATTCCAACTCTTCGTAGTTTGTAATCTACCAAAATGACAAGTCCAATTATGACTATTAATACCCACAATAAATAAAACATCGTAGTTCTTCCACATAATCATAGTAACCTCCGGTTCATAATCAAAGTATATAAAATTTACCCATATCATTAATTAACACCAAGCCCTATAATATCATAAGCCTTAGCACACTACCAAACAACGAATCTAAAGTCACAAAACCACGTCCTGGCCTCTAGCCGGTGCTCGGGTTTAACAATCATAAAAATCACAACCTATGCCCAATCACTAGTACACCTCCCACAGGATGCACTCCACACATTTGCCATACCCACACTGCACCAGTGTGTCTTGACCATGGTTAAGAACCTCTACGCGGAAACCAAAACCCAAGTGGGTGCTCACCTGCAAGCTTTGGCTAGCCTCGACGTATGCCTAACTCATGATCTCTAATAGCTCCCTTGAGCTTTCTAATGTGGCGCCCAGACCAACCCCGAAGGCTATGAAGGTCTGAAGGGTCAGTTCTGCAGGCTAAGCCGTCTAGGAAATACCCAAATATAATCCAAGAGTCAACCCGCAGGCTAAGCCGTCTAGGGTGATAATTAATTTCTTTAACCTAATTCCAAAGGTGCGGCAAATGTACTATTGCTTGGGCGACTACCAAAACAACTAAACTAATCAAACAATCACACAACCCTTGTCAAACAATTAAATTCCAACTCCATTTCGTATTCCGTTCTTATTTCCCAAATTGAATATATACCGTCCATGGTATCAAACCATTTCATAATTAAATCCCAAGTTCAGTATTCGTTTCGTTTCTATTCATATACCATCCATTGGTATGGAGCCATTTTTAGGCGTTCATCAATATAACTTTCCAGGTTACTTTAAACATAATTAATCAAGTCACATGCCATTATATACTAATCCACTTCAATATTAAGAATACTTTTAGTACATGACTATTTGAACTTGACAATCAAACAAAAGGACAAACCCAAAAGAAAACATATATGCTAAAAAGAAACTCTTTACATAAATCTGCCAAACAATAACATTCATCTTTCAAAATTCACACATCTAAAAATAATTACTCAAATCTCATAAATTTTTCATACAACCTTTTACTATGAAAATATTACTTGGAATAAAAATATGGAATCGTTTTGATATATAGAAAATAATTAAACAATTGTTTTACTCAATCCTACCAGCTTTCAGAAAGAAATCCCAAAACAATTTACGGCAGACTTCCTGAGCATTTTTCCCCATATTTAGCCTCATAATTTAAAGTATTTCTAAACATAGAAATTATAGTTCAGAATGTCTATTTTCTAAAACAAGTAGATTCATCAAGATATGTCGAGTAACGAGTCTTCTATGATTTTTCTATGACAGACACGCAAACAGAAAGGTAGCAGTAAAATTATACTGGATATCTGAAAATAACTACGTTGAATAAATTATTTAGAATTAATTACCAAATAGTAAATTCCAAAATTTATATATGTTGTTATACATTGAGTATTCTAACTACCATAAAACTTTTAATAAATATTATTAAGTCTATAGGGATCAAAACCTTGCGATACTAAAACGGTACAGAAACCAAAAACTGCAACGGTTATCATACTTGCAAGTCGTGTTTCACCAAATTAACATAACTTTCGTAAATTGGTCTTAACGAATCGAATGAAGACCTTTCAATCTAGTGTTCAGGGTTTTTAGAATCAATTAAAAAGCTTTTCAAACGAATTTTCTATGATTTTTCAAAGATGAGTCAACAATCTGAATTGACAGAAAACAGAAATAGAAACAAAAACAAAAACAAAAACAAAAACGTCTACTCACATGTATAAGCATCAAAATCCAAATCTTCTTCTTGCTTTCTTCTAATTCTTCTTCTTCTTCTTCTCCCAAATATGGTGTTATTAAAAAAAATGAATAAAAACCCTAAGATTTTAATATAAATAATATGGAGAAGTTAATGGGCTTTATTTTAGGACCATAAATGAATCTGCTACCCAACCCAATTCCATCTACTTTTTTTTTTTTAATAATTAATATATCATCCTTCAACTTAATAGAAAATTAACTCTAAACCCTTAAAGACATGTATGCAATATTTCATAATCCAATAAAATTTAACGAACAAAAATTTATAATATAAACGGGTTTTATACATCAGGTCCTGGTGATTTAATATCTTTGATGGAGAATAAAGCATGTTTTATTTCCCCTTCATCAATATCTTTATCAATATCTTGCAGTAGGACTGGAATATTTACGTCGGAAAAGTCCATATCATGCAACAACTCATTCTGAAAAGCATCTTGGTTCTCTCTTCTCAGTAGCCCCTTGTAATAATTTAGGAATTCATTTTTAATCTGGTCAACTTCAGTGATGTAGTTGTTCCTTGCATCCTTGATAGCAAGTATTCTATTTTGTGATCTTCTGCCCTGCACTAGTCTGTGAAAATATGCACTGTTCTCATCACCTAGTGTAATTCCATTGGCTTTGCTTTTTGTTGTAGGGATGCTTCATCAAGTTTAGCCAATTTGGTGTAATTATCTAGGGCTTCCTTTCCAGAACAACAAGTTGGTTGTCTAATGTTCTTCTTTGAAATTTTGTTTTTTCACTGAGATTGCCAAACAGATTCTTGCTCCAAACTTTGAGTCTTTCCTTCAGGATCTTGAGTTTACTAGTGAGTTTCATCATTGGATTTCCAACCACTTTTAAAGTCCAAATTTCCTAAACCACAGGTAAGAAAGTCGGGTCATCTGCCCAATGATTAAAAAATTTAAAACTGTGATTCATTGTGTTGCTTCCAATGTAAAATAACTGGACAGTGGTCAGAAACCCCTTGGTGTAAGTAATTGACAAAAGAATCACTGTTAGTAAGCATCCAGTAGGGGTTCAATTCACAAAACATCTATCAATGTGACTCAAGATTCTTCCTTCACCAGTTGACCTGTTTGACCATGAGAAGAAGTCCCCAATGGCAGGTAGTTGACCCAGTTCAGTGTCAGTCATGAAGTCATTGACATCTTGAACATCCCTAGGGTGTAGCTTGGATCCACCAACCTTGTCAGCAGCTTCCCTGTAAGAATTAAAATCTCCCAACTGAATCCATTCTTTATTACAGTTATTACCTATATTTCTAAGGTAATTCCAAAGGGTATTTCTAGCATTCCTGGCATAGACTATAGTGAGAAAATAATTTGTATTACTAGTCAAGTCATTTACCCAGGTGTGAATAAACTGGTCAGAACTAACAATTTTGGTGACCTTGAGGTGATTAGGGTCCCAGAGGATCCAAATTCTACCTCGAGGGTCCATATCTCCATTGTTGATTCCAGACCAGTTCGACAACATTCTTCTATGAGTAGAAGAGTACTTAAGGCTCTTTATTTTAGTTTCTGTAAGGCCAATTAACTTAATATTATTTGAGAAAACTAAATCTCTTACCTCTAACGCTTTATTCGGATCATTCAAACCTCTAATATTCCACATACATATGTTGTAGTAACCTGTTTCCAGATTAATGCATTAACTAGGTTAGGTCGTTGTTTGACTGACCAAGGTGGAGATTTGAGATCGGGGGTGGTTGCACCTCGATGAGATCGAGATTGCCTACGTACTCTAGCTCGGGGGAGTGGAACTTAAAGATCAAGCCATCGTAGTTTTGTTCCTTATAGAAGGTGAAAGGGCGCAGATCATGGGATCTTGCAGATTCTCCGACATCATAATGAGAGCATAATCATGGCATTGATTATGTAACGGGCGAGGATATTCTCTGTGCATTGATTATGCAACGGGCGAGGATATTCTGTGCATTGATTAAGGGCACGTGTGTATGAGGAGGTCGGCAACGGTTGTATAGTCGAGCTGCTCTGGTCAGTCTTTAGCTGGGTCGTGCAGTGGGCGACCTGGTGGAATATTGGGTAGGCCACGTGTCGTGTTTTAATTGGTAGGAGTATGTAGTACCCCTATATAAGCCCCCTTTTTTTAGGTCAATGAATAATCGGGCTGAAAAAACCTTTTGATCGTTGGGCGAACTGGTTGAGTTGATCTCTGCTTTTGAATCTTTGAAATTGTACACATGGCTGCCATGCATTGCTGTTTTATATCATCATTGCACTTCGTGGGGAAGTGGAGTGGTTTCCTTGAGCAGTTAACTTGCTTTAATTTGGCAACTGATGTACATTTTGTCTGATGCGTGTTTGTCTTACACGTGAAATGATCGACGGTGGATGTTAAAAGTCAGAGTAGTGGGAAATAGCTGCAAAGCTCGTGTTTATCTGCTTGTGATCCTGTCCGTTGATTAGAACTTCATCGATGGTTGGGATCTTTCTTGGACTTGTATTTAAGGTGAAGTTATTGTAGTGATTTTCTTACTTTCTTCATTTGCTCTCTCGAACTGCTGCCGATCTGTCGTTGCGACCTGAAGATCTTGAGAGCTTTTGAGGTCAGTAACTTCTCTTTACTTTTGCATATTCTTTCTCCTCATTCTTCTTCTTTTTTGTTTCATTTGAGAGATGTCTGAGGCGAGTGATTCGTAAAACGATCATTTAAGTGGAGGTAGCGGTGGTAGCTATGAGTCTGATGAGGAGAGGACTCAGTCTGGAAATGATGCAAGTACTCCTGATCGAGGTGGGGAACAGGAGGGGAATAGCCCTGGTAGTAGTGGTCCTCATGGGGAGGATAGCTCTGATGATGAAATGGTTGAGAGTGACCATCAATCTTTTCATAGTGTTGTGAATCCTGCTTATGTAAAGAGGCATATCACCTTTAGGTCGAGCTATGGGCTGGACACCATAAGTAACCTTGAAATTAGGTTTTTAGGAGATCGCTTGTTGACTGAAGCGTATCGACCTAATAACCCTTTTTTTTGTTGTGTTCACTCTGGGTCAATTTCGTGCTGGTCTCCGTCTGCTTCTTTCGCGTCTGGTCGTCGATCTCCTAAAACACCATTCGGCGAGCTCCATGCCAGATGAATGGTAATTTCTGGAGGAATATGAGGGTGATCGATGACCTGAATAGGTCGCATAAATGGGCCATTACTGTGGCTGACGTGCCTGGGCATTTCTGTTTTAAGCGATCTGCCAAGACGGAGGCCAGAGGTTATAACATGCAGGTTCGCCCTGAACGTTTTCCTCTGATCTATCCGGTCAGTAGTGAGCCTTGGTGGAAGGAGCCCATGCTGCTCATTGGTCGAGTTACTGAGGATAACATGTTGTTGCTCTATGCCACTAGGAATTTGTCTTCTGATCGTAAGTGTAGAGGTCGCTTATTTGTAGATTCTATTTTGTATTGTGACCTATGATGTTTACTTTAGGTTTTACTTTGTTTTGCCGCTATTAAGGGCGATTCTGCTGTGAAGTGTACCATTGTTGAATCTTGTTTGAACATCTTTAGCTCCTGGACGGACGAGAAAAAGATCAAGCTTCTTGCTCATTTGCGTGAATACTTTCTTCCCAAGGGTGGTGCGAAAACTGTTGCTGACGAGCTCGAGAGAAGGAAGGTTTTGAGGTCGAATTTCATGGCTCAAATAAGAAAGGGTGGTGTTGAGAAGGCTAAAGTTGGTTGTAGCAGTCGGGCTGTTGAAGTTGACAGCCCGCGTCTTGTTTCTCCTCCACCTTCTATCCCAAAGTTTTCTGCGAGCTCTAAAGGGAAGAAAAGGTCATTGTCTGGTGCTGTCAAGCTCGTTCCTCCTCCTGCTGTGATACGAGCTGCTCATCCTCCTCGACCTGTTGTTGAGGCAATCAAGAAGTTTGTTGGTGCGAGCTTTGGAAAGGGGAAGGAAGTGACATCTCCCTTTCTCCCTGGTCCTATATCTTACAAGAATAGGCAAGGGGAGAACTTCCAGGTTCTAAACAATGATAGTGCTCTCTCCAACCCCCTTGTCTGTCAAGCTATTAATGAGGCCATGGTTCTGGAAGCTGACCACCATGCCGTTATGGCTCAATCTTTGCCTCTTACCTGCTCAAAGATCAACTATGCCATCGCACTCGTAAGTGTGTGCTTTTGCCTTCTTTTCGAGTTGAACTTAGAAGTATGTTTTCATGTTTTGAACTTTGTTTTGTAGTTGAATACATCATTCCAGGAGGTGAGAGGTGTAGCTGAGGCTAGAGCTCAGGCTGATCTGACCTTAAGCGAGCTAGAGATGATCTTCACAATGCTAAGAACGAGTTACTGCTGCGCGACCTGAGGATTAGAAAGCTGGAGAAGGACGCTTCTCAATACGAGCTAACAATTCACGAGCTGAAGGTTTCGTTGCAGAGCTGTAGGAAGCAATGTGAGGAGAACGACTTGGCCTGGCAATCTCATTGTGAAATGCTAAAGCACAACTTGAGAAGGTGGGATCGCCCGAAAGAGAGGAGACGCTGGTGGTTGAGGAGCCGAATCTGGTTGCACCGCAGGACACCTCGATGGGCCCTAGAGAGCAGATAATGGAGGCACAGGATGAGCCGGTTGAGCAGGAGCAGCAGCAGTGACTTTTTTCTCCTTCTTCTTCTTGAGTGTTAGTGAGGTTTTTAACAATTTGTTCTTGAAAGTTGTGTTTGTTGATGGGTTGCCCTTTGTGGCTTGAAAACAATAGTCTTGAATGGACTTGGTTTCGACCTTGTCCATTCTTGGCGCTCTGGTTCTTGGTTCTTGGCTTGAGGCCATAAACAATAGTGATCGATCTGCTTCGGCAGGTCGATTGCGCTTTTACTTTTCTGCAATTTTCTTTTCTTGGATAATGTCTTCTGTCTTTTTGGGCGACTAGTTTCCAGGGAGTCCTGGTAGCTCATTCAGAAGGCAGGTAAACGAGATGAATGGCTGCAAGCAGGGCAGACTGAAATATTTCCTCTTGTTCTTGTAGTTTGCCTTGATTTTTGCAGGTAGTTATGCTTTGCGAGCTGCAGCTAGGGATTGTTGAAGTAGCCCCCAAGTAGTATAGGTCGATGATGTAAATAGAAAGTAGATCGTTTTCCTGTAATAGTTAGCTTATTTGAAATAAATAAATAAAATAAACTTTTTACTTGGTTACCTTGCTCGTTTTTTTACTTTCTGTTATTTGTATTGTCTGCGTGGCTAGATTGCAAACATCAAATAATAAAGTGAAGTATGGAAAATCGACCTGGGATGAGATTTGGTCGTTAGATTATGAGCTCGATTTTACTTAGGTCATGGGAAAGTTATGACCTAAGTAGGAAGGTGTTAGTTGGAGTATAGATGTCAACTTAACACTCAAAAATTATCAAGGGGACTAGAGTATTGATAATTTAAAGGTCTAGTGATTGAATTTGACCTATTCAAGCCATTCATGTATGAATTGAGATGAAGGCAAAATCAAGCTTGTTTATTAAAATATGAGAACGCATGCTTACATTTTACTAGTAGAATTTCCTCAAATGATAAGCATTCCAAGGATTCTTGACATCCTGTCCTTCCGGAGTCTGAAGGCGATAAGATCCATTGCTTTGAACCTTTGTGATGATGTAAGGTCCTTCCCAGTTAGCATTGAGCTTCCCAATATTTGTTTTTCTCTTATTGTGAAACATTCTTCTTAGTACGAGCTCTCCTGGTTGAAAAGTTCAAGGCCGTACTCCTTTGTTGTAAGCTCGTTTTAAGTTGGTATTGTTCAAAATTAATGGTGGCATGGTTCCTTCTTTCTTCAGCCAGGTCTATCCCGAATGACCAGGCCTGGTTATTGAGTTCGGTATCGACCAGTAGTGACTTAGTCGTGCCAAATGTCAGCTCGGTTGGGATGACAGCTTCTACTCCATAGCAAAGGCTGAATGGAGACATTCTTGTTGAGTTGTTCTGTAGGCCCAAAGGATGTTTTCTAGCTGTTGTGACCACTGATCTTCTTGATCTTCAAGTTTTTTCTTCAAGTTAGAAAGAATTTGTCTGTTCGCAGCTTCGACCTGACCATTGCTTTGTGGATATCGAAGAGCTGACCTGGAGTGCTCGATTTTCCACAGCGCGTAGAAAGCTTTAATGTTCTTTCCAACGAACTGGGTTCCGTTGTCAGTAACAACTCGTTTGGGCAAACCAAATCTTGTAATGATGTTTTCCCATAAAAATCTTCTCACATCTGCTTGAGTGACATTGGTGAGAGCAATGGCTTCCACCCATTTCGTGAAGTAGTCGACAACGACTAGAACAAATCCTTTTTGGGACTTCTTCTCTTTAATCAGTGGGCCCATGATGTCGAGCCCCCACATGTGAAATGGCCAAGGAGCAGTGATGTTGATGAGGTCGTTGGGGTGTTGATGAGTGTGATCGGCTAAACGTTGACACTCCTTGCACCTTAAAACGAATTTCTTTGCATCCTTCTTCATTCTTGGCCAGAAATACCCTTGTGAGATTGCTTTGTGAGCTAGTGTTCGACCTCCAGAATGATTTCCACATTCTCCTTCATGAATCTCCTGAAAGATGATTTGCCCATGATTAGGAATTAAGCATCTTAAGAGTAAACCAATTGCTGACTTTCGGAATAGCTTTCCCTCATGTAACTTGTACATAGTGACCTTATGTAATAACTAGGTGGCCTCCTTTTTATTTGTTGGGAGCTCGCCAGTTTGCAAAAACTTGATGAAGGGTTCCATCCAAGTTCCTTTGATATCTTCTGAGGTCGTGGCAAGTAGGTCGCTGATTTGATTGACCTCTTCTTCTTTTTGTAAATACGCAGGTAGCGTGTTTACTGCTATTGTTAGAGCTCGAGGTCGATCTAATTCGACCTTGGAGGCTAGGAATGCGAGTGAATCAGCATGTCTGTTATCATCTCTTGGGATGTGATCGATAGTGAAGAAACTGAACTTGCTGATAAGTTCCTTTGCTTTGCTTGCATATCTTATCAAATTGACTCTATGTATTTGTTAGTTACTTGTGATCTAATTTACTACTAGTTGAGAATCACTGAACGCTTTGAGTCGATCTGCTTGTAGGTCGATGGCCATTTGTAGACCTTGGATTAGGGCGTCATATTCGGCCTCATTGTTAGAGGTCGAGAAGTCTAATCGAGTTGACCTTTCATGTTGTGAACCCTCAGGTGAGATGAGTACGGCATCAATGCCACTTCCATTTGAGTTGTGTGAACCATCAACGTACAATTGCCAAGTGTTTGGTGGATCAACTTGGATTGGCCTGGTCTCTGGTTCTGGTTCCCAAGTGAAATCTTCAGCGCGGTAGTCTACTAAGAAATCAGCTACGACCTGGCCTTTAATGGTCTGGCGAGGTACGAAATCGAAGGTATAATCACCGAGCTCAGCTGTCCATCGAGCCATGCGACCTGTTTTGTTCTTCTTTTCTAGTATGTGTCGTAATGGCTGGTCAGTGATTACTTTAACGGTGTGTGCTTGGAAATAAGGTCTAAACTTGTATGCAGCGTAGAGAAGAGCTAATGCTAATTTTTCTAGAGGTGTGTACCTTATTTATGCTTGTTGCAACACCTTGCTTGTGAAGTAGATTGGTCGTTCGACCTGATTTTCTTCCTTGAATAGTATCGTGCTGATCGCAAAATCTGATGTGGCGAGGTAGATTCCGAGTACATCTCTATCATTAGGCTTAGTGAGAACTGGTGGAGTGGATAAGTATGCCTTCAGCTCGGCAAAGGCTTGCTCGCTTTCCTCTGTCCATTGATATGCAACCCCCTTTCTAAGAATATGAAGCATTGGTCGACATTTATCGGATGCTCTATAAATAAATCTATTGAGAGCTGATACCATGCCGTTGAGTTTTTGGATTTGCTTCTTTGTCTTTAGGCTGGGCATATCGACCAGGGCTCTGATCTGGTCGGGGTTTGCTTCAATACCCCTCCTTGTAACTAGATAACCAAGGAATTTTCCTTATGCCACCCCGAATAGATATTTTTCTGGATTAAGTCTCATCCTGAATTGTCTTAACCGTTGAAATGTCGAGGTCGCTCTTGACCAACATGTCGTCGATGTAGACCTCTATTGTTCGACCTAGTAGGTCGTCGAACATTTTGGTGACAAGTCGCTGGTAGGTTGCTCCAGCGTTTCTGAGGCCAAAAGGCAGACTTTGTAACAGAAAATTCCTTGCTCAGTACTGAATGAAGTCTTTTCTTGATCTGGCTCATGCATTGGGATCTGATCGTAGCCTGAGTATGCATCCATGAATGATAGTAGCTCGAAACCACAAGTTTGATCGACTAACCTATCGATTCGTGGGAGTGGGAATGAATCTTTAGGACAAGCTTTGTCCAAGCTTGTAAAGTCGATGCAAACTCTTATCTTCCCATTCTTTTTCAGGACTGGAACTATGTTGGTCAACTTCTTTAATGAATCCTACCTATTTGAGTCTCCTAATTTCATCAATGATGGCCTGATGAAATTTTGGGGCAAGTCGTCTTGGTTTTTGCTTAACAGGTCGATAATTGGGATTTACTCATAGCTTATGGCATGCTATTGATGGATCTATCCCAGGCATATCAGTGTACGACCAAGCAAAAACATCTTTATTGAGAGAAATAAAGTTTACAAAATCATTGTACTTATCTGTTCCTAACTCTGAGCCCACATACACATACTTGGGGTCGTTCTCTGACCCTAAGTTCACTTCCAAATGACAGTTGAGGGGGGCTCGCTTGCTCATTCTGTAATTGCTATTTGGTCGCGTCTGTGGCCTCAGCTTTTCCCGTCGATGGACTCTTTACTTGATTTGCGACCTCCTTGGTTCCTGAGGTCGTTGCTTTATCAGACGCCACAGCTTCAAGAATTCCGTGGCATTCTTGTGCAACGTTCTGATTGCCTCTGAGCTCCATTATCCCATTGGGGCCAGGATAACGGAATACTTGATGATAAGTTGATGGAACTCCTCGCATGGCATGGATCCATTTGCGACCAAGTATTGCATTGTACTTCCTTGCAATATTGAGGACGCTGAACTTTACTGTAATTACAACTTTATCTTCCCTTCTGCCCACAGAAACCGGCACCAATATCTCTCCTTTTGGTTCCTCTCTCGAACTATTGAAGCCCAAGATTGGAGTGAAGTCAGGAATGCTGACTGAATTAGGTAGCCTCATATCCTTGAAAGTCCTTTACATCAGTATGTTACAAGATGCTCTTGGGTCAATGAGGACCCTCTTAACAATGTAATCTGCAATCCTTTATTCAACGACCAGGGCGTCGTTGTGTGGAATAACGACCTTGTCGAGATCATCTTCAGTAAAACTAAGATATGTTTCCTGTCGAGCTGGAATATTAGTTCGAGCTGCTCGACCTGTGATGGAGTAGACGTGGTGCAAGTGTTCTACTCTCCTTTTCTTCTCTCTTGAGATTGGTGTGGAGTTGGACTCATAGATCATGTAGACCACACGATTTTCTGTCTCACTATCTTCTTCTATCCTGTTTGCGACTTGCTTGTTGATGTGGGACATAATCTTCTTGAGAGGCTTCACCCTCTGCTGTGTGCTAGACTTGAAAAGGTAGTTCTTGCCTTGCTCTAAGATCGTTTAGCAGAACGCGGAGGTGTTCTTGATCTCTTCTTGGTTTTCTTTTCGTTGTATTTTTCTTGCCTTCCGTAGATCCAGTTGTTCAGCCGTTTCTCATCAGCCGTTGTCTGAAGAGATCGCTTCAGTATGCGACAGTCATCTGTTTGATGACATCTCACTTTGTGAACCTTGCAGTAAGGACGACCAAAGGTGTCCTCAAGTGGAGTGAAATCAGGAATTTTGCACCAGTGGTGATGCTTGATTCGCTCGAAGATATACCCTGCAGGTCGTGTAAATCGGTGATACTCTCGTTGCTCTGTGGGCAACACCTTAGCCTTGAATCTCCTGTTGTTGTCTGATCGAGGTCCTTTGGTGGAACCTCCTTCTACGTTTGAAATAACATGGCTTTTCACCCTTTCGACCAGGGCTTCTTCCAATTTAATATAACGATCTACCTTGAGGTAGAGCTCGTCGAGAGAGGTTGACCGCTTCATGGCCATAGACTTGTGGAGGTCTGATCCAGGGATCTGACCGTGGGAGAACGCAATTGTTGCAAAGGGTCCATGCTCCTTTGCGAAGTCTTGAATGGAGTGCAGTTCAGTTTTGAATCTAGCGAAGAAATCGCTCAACAGTTCACCGTCTCGCTTTACTTTAAACATTGCATCGATGGTGACTGGACGTTTTTTGTTATGTATGTAGAAAATAACGAACTGCTTTTCCAGGTCGCTGAACGAGCTAATTGAACCTGGCTTGAGACGGTGGAACCAATCGAGAGCTGATCCTGTGAGGCTAGATTGGAACAATAGACACAACAGCTTCCTTGATGAGTGGGAGTGATTTGCGGAAACCCTTGATGTGATCTGTTAGATCTCCAACGCCTGAGTATTGATCGAACTTCGGAGCGTTGAGTTTGTTGGGCAACTCTTGCTCTAAGATCTCCTTAGTAAAAGGAGATTCTTGAAAGTGCTGTAAAGACTGAACAACGAGCTGTTCGGCTGTGTGACCTTTGCTTAACTGGATAGCGGCCTGAGTGGCTTTGAATTCAGCAAGCTGTTGGCTGAGTTCTTCGTATTTGCGGTTGCTGTCATTGGCAATGACTGCTCCCTGGTCAGTATTTGTATCGATATCGCTTGCAGCTTTGAGCTGCGCGTTTCCTTCTTGGAGACGATTTAGTTGGTCTCTTAGTTCTTAGATGACTTGTTCCTGAGTAGCCATTTGATGGACAGATGGGTTTGGGTAACTTTTTGTTGGGTGGGAGGGCTGGTTTTCGATATAATCGATTCCTTACAGTCGGCGCCAAATGTATTAACCTGTTTCCAGATTAATGCATTAACTAGGTCAGGTCGCTGTTTGATTGACAAGGTGGAGATTTGAGATCGGGGGTGGCTGCACCTCGATGAGATCAAGATTGCCTTCGTACTCTAGCTCAGGGGAGTGGAACTTAGAGATCAAGCCATTGTAGTTTTGTTCTTATAGAAGGTGAAAGGGCGCAGATCATGGGATCTTGCAGATTCTCCGACATCATAATGAGAGCATAATCATGGCATTGATTATGTAACGAGCGAGGATATTCTTTGTGCATTATTATGCAACGGGCGAGGATATTCTGTGCATTGATTAAGGACACGTGTGTATGAGGAGGTCGTCAACAGTTGTATAGTCGAGCTGCTCTGGTCGATCTTTAGCTGGATCGTGTAGTGGGCGACCTGGTGGAATATTGGGCAGGCCACGTGTCGTGTTTTGATTAGCTGGAGTATGTAGTACCCCTACATATGTTGCTCTTGATCTTTACTCCGAAGCAACATTTAGATGCTTGGAAGGACTAATTCTTGCTATTTTCCCAACAAGGAGGCGTTGCGAAGACAAGGTACAGACTAGACAAGGTACAAACTACAGAATACAGAGACATGATGGTGATGGTGGTGGTGGTGGTGGTGGTGGTGTTAAGGGTCATAGGGTCCTAGCTCTCACTGCTAATTTGGTAAATGGTTTACCTTAGGTTCATGAACTGGGTCCCACTTACGTATTATGATATGATACTACCCATAGTACAAAATATCGCGATATATCGCGATATTTATCGGTTTTCAAAGAAAACGATACGATATATTCCCGAAATTTTCGCCTTAAAGTATCTGTAAAATATCGGCCGATATTTTTCGATATATTCCGATATATTCGACATTTTCCGATATTTACTGATATTTTCCGAAATTTTCTGGAAATATTATTTATTTTCAAATTTTTTTTTTTGGAAATAATTTGTTTATTCTATTTTTAGTAGATATGATGTTTTTTAGGTAAATACTATGAAAATATACTTCCAAATTTGATTTTAAATATATTTTGTATAACAAATTGATATATTAGTCGATACATTGCATGTAAAATATCCCCACCGATAGATTCCAATATATCCCGATATATCTATTTTTTGGAGATCGATACATTAGTCGATAACGATATTTTATACTATGATACTACCTAACGACGACTTTTTGGTGGTGGGAGTTGAGAGTTTTAGAGTGAATAAAAGTCCCTCAATGACGAGATTACCCATACTTAGATGTCTTATATTTTTCTAGGTAAGGGCGACTTTTGTAATCTGGTTATTTAAACATAAACAACAATAATTTTGCAGACTGCAGAGAACGCAAATAAAAAAGCAGACAGATTCAAAGACTCCGTTAATGTGCTTAATCTAATTTATTTAATTTAGGGTTTTGAGAATTTTCCGGCTGATTGAATTTTGATGAATTATTCGAATAGAATCCCATTGGAATCGGACACGAAGAAAGTAAAGTTTGAGATCAAAGAGGAGGATCATAATGATATTGATGATGAAGAAAAACACAGCTCATGTCAGCTCAACAAGAAATCAAAGACCTTTCATCTTCCTTTTCAATTCCAACAGGTTTGTTTCTTACTTCTTATACTCTTTAATAAAACTAGGTATATAAGTATATTGAATTAATATTATTAATATTATTGATTTTGATTACTTTTTAAACTAATTAATGTTATTGATTTTGATTACTTTTTAAACTAATTAATGTATCAACTACAATTACAGCAACAGCAGCAGCTATGGAGCACAGGAAATAACTCATCATCATCTTCTACTTGTTCTTGTTCTTCTTCACAATTGAATCTTCTTGAGGAACCTAGTCCATTGGGTTTGCGGCTTAAGAAAACCCCTTCACTTTTGGATTTGATTCAAATGAGACTTTCTCATTCTCACACTCATTGGAATCCTGCATTCTCATTAGCTTCTATGCAGTGTGAAAATCTTGATCCTATTGTTTCGGGTACTTCTGCAGATAAGCTCAAAGCTTCAAACTTTCCAGCTTCACTTCTTAAAATTGGAACTTGGGAGGTATTACTCTCCATTATGTAGTTTGGAACTTTGGATATGGCTTGTTTGTTTGTTTGTTTCACAGCTGAATTTGTTCTATCTTGTGAGCAGTATGTGTCAAAATATGAAGGTGATTTAGTGGCCAAGTGTTACTTTGCGAAGCATAAGCTCGTGTGGGAGGTTCTTGAGGGTGGTCTCAAGAGTAAAATTGAAATACAGTGGTCGGATATTATGTCTTTGAATGCTAAACACTCTGGTGACGATAAACCTGGGACCTTGGATATAGTGGTAACCTGCTTCTCTGCAATGGTGTTATCCTTTATATTATATTTATTATTGTGATTGTGTTGTTTAGTTTGTAAGGTGTGTTTGTTTTTCTCTGCAGCTGGCTCGCCAACCTCTTTTCTTCAGAGAGACTAATCCTCAACCTAGAAAACACACCTTATGGCAAGCAACTTCTGACTTCACCACTGGACAGGCGACCATTCATAGGTAATTTTTTAGTTCTAAGACAAGGATTGTTTGAACCCTAGAGTAGCTTATTTAACTCAACTACTTCTTGAGTTCTAACATACCTGCGAGTATGCTATGCCTGGTCTTTGTTGCATCAATGCTTTTTTATCTGTGTGGCATCTCAATCTCTTGGCATAAATTGATATTTCAACTCCTAGTTAAAAAATGGTGGGATTAGATAAATTGCCAAGTCATTTTTGTGCAAGAAATGATTTGGAAGGTAAACTACACGCAATCACACTTTTGGCCTTTTAGGGCGCTTCATGGAAATTGCTGAGATATGTAGTCTTAACTAGAGTACAATGTGTCCAATCTGTAGGACTAAGATTTGTGAATTTGGCATTAGGTTCAAATACAAACTTCATGTGGTTTGTCATAGAGTACAATATGACATGCATCAATAGTATGTCGATATATCTTACATTCTTACATTATACTAGGCTTTGAAAAACTATTACTTGGATGGGGGAAAATGAACAAAAGCTTGTCAATATTGTGCATTTAAGAAAAGAAGAAATGTGACATGCTACATAAGATTGCGTGTTGTGCCAACCTTAAAATTGAAATTTTGCATGGTCATAACTCATAAGCATTAGAGCTTAAAGGACGGTTTCTGAGAACACAGTTATTTTAAGTAAATATGTTTTGGTGATATGTGGAATTGTGGATAAATTTATTTCTATGGGAATAATATTGTGTTGGTTTATTTTCTTGTATGTTGGATGCACTTGATTTATTTGTGCTCCTTCATCATTCATTAGGACCTTGATGAATACGTTACATGATTGTGCAAACTTATATTGTTTCTTTAAATGGTTTATAGCTACAATCTGAATTTCTTCATGAAAAAGGATCGCAATGCGTGTGCTGTACAACAATTACATGTTCCAGGTGGAGTGTTGAAGAATGAGCATTTCCTAGGCAGTCACTTATCATTCTGAAACATATTCCTGCTATTTAAAATGATTAATATTAACAAATTTGTGTACGAGTCATTGTAAGCTAGGCTTGTGTGCTCAGTTGTTTGCTCTGAAGTGTATATTGGGGTCATGGTGTTGTTCTTTTCTTTTGGTTTTCAGCTCCTGAGCATTTTCAACGCTAACATTAAATTATCACTTTTACATAAAACACCGACTCAAAGTTATGAGTTATGACAGTCACACCTGTACTTGGTATTTGCACGAACTTGCACGATTTTCACATAAGCTGCTTGAAACTTCCGAAGCAGATGGAAAACAAATAAATTTGTTGGAGTCCTATGAAAGTGAGAGCTTTGCTCGATATCTCACACAATTTCCACCGAGTTCTACTACTCTCTCTAATCGCTAAACTCCCCTCACAAAGTGAGGATCTTAATAATTTAAATGAGCTAACTTTATTGGAATCGATATCAATCTACAAGAAAAGGAAAGAATGATAGAGGCATGAATAGCTTCAAGAAATTTATCAACTAAAGCTTGGGTATCAATTGGTAAGAGATGGACTCATCGGAACAGACCAACGTTTGAATGCAGTTTTGGATCAAGTTATTATCATTTTTCTAGATAAAATTGGGGACTCTTGATATAAAAGTTTTGTAAAGGTCGATATGTTCTAACTTATTGATTTTATGAACTAAGAATGAAATATCTTTACAATATGTAAAGCAGGCTAGTTCTCAACTCATGTACCTGCCTACTTCCCCTGTGCCTAGCCTCCACTCCTTCGCAAAATAACACATGTTTCTACGTTTGTGGACCCACTTAGATGAAAAAAATAATACATTCAATAAAGAAAAGTATGCTAGAATGACAGACCACTTGTTAAGAAAAGCTTAGATTATCTTGCATCATGACTTGATGCAAGATAATCTAGCATACTTTGGTCTGCTCTCCTAAATGCTCTCCTAAATGGTGCTCTTACTTTGGTCTGCTCCATTGATTTTAGCTTCACCAATTGATAGCCAAGCTTTAGTTAGTTGCATATCTTCTTAAAACAACCCACTAATGCCTCCATCCTTGTTTCTCTCCCCCTAGATTGATCTTGTGATACCAATTGAATTTGCAGAATTAAACCTTTTGTATCCTTATCTTGACAGCGAGTGCAAACAATGAAAAAAGAAGTTAGTCCGGAGGAGATTGTGTGAGATTCTAAGTAAATATCTCTCACATATGTATGGTTCAAAGAAATTTGGCCGTTTTCCAACAGTAATAGCATATGTGAGGTTCACAAGTCTGCGTGACTCTCTTAGCTCGCGTTAATGGTTTTGGTAAACATAATCTTCTACACAAATTCTGTGAGTGTTATTTGAGAGCTATGTTCATTTTTTTATTTTATTTTATTTTATTTTTTATTTTTTATTTTTTATTTATAAAACAAGATTTTATTAGTTGTTGACCAAGATTACAAGATTATTTGTTATATATAACTAGGTATTACCTGTTCCTCCGGAATGCTTACTTCTAAACTATAGTTGTATTGACAAAACATAGTGTATGTTGATATTAAAATTATTTTGAATAAATCCCTAGAATTATTGTAGTGTCGATATCATAGTTGATATTTATAAGAAGATGTTTATCTTGATGATTTAGAAATAAAGAATTCACAACTTAAATTAAAACCTGAACTTCATTGCATTTGCTCTTGTTGACGGACAACATGTTTGAGCAGCCCAACATCGACTTAACTAACCCTAAAATTATCCCCATTGAGGTAGGTCCATATTGAAGTGTGGCTCATGGATATCCTTTCTGGTAGGTAAGTGTGGCTATGCTTTTAGTTTTATGCTATGACGTGTATGTAGTTATATTTTTTCTTTAAACACGTGACATACACATGAGGACATCTAGAAGAATCGTACAGTTTGAATCCAAGATAACATTTGGTTATAAATAAATTGATGTAACAAATGCAATGAAGTTCATGTTTTAATTTAAGTTGCAAATTCTTTATTTCGAAATCATCAAGATAAACATCTTCTTATAAATATATTGGTGTTAACTTACTATTTCTTCCGAAAGTAAATGAACTTAACTAACATTGAACTAAGCAACATTTAAAATGTTTGTTGTTTATTAGACTGTCCCAATATTATATGAACTATGTGAATCTGCACGCCTGTGCGTGCAGGTAGTAGTTAGGGTTATATAAGAAAAGTGGGTGGGTGCAGGTGATAGAATCTGAAGTAAGGGTGTGCAGGTAGTAGTTAGGGTTATATAAGAAAACTGGGTGGGTGCAGGTGATAGAATCTGAAGTAAGGGTGGGCCTACGATACACATGGCAACAAAAGATATTAATGTTTTTTATTTGTTCCTAAGAATAAATTTGGAAAAACAGAATTCTGAATTTTCGGAGTCGAACCAAAAATACCTTACGTGTCCATATTCTATTGGATATTGATTGGGCTTTCACTGTTGCTAATAGCAGGCCGCTTTATAAGTAGTAAAGATTTCCCATAGCTTCATTCTTTTTACTATAGCGTTCAGAATATTTTCAACTATAGCTGCACAAATCCTTTGTATAAGTTTCACATATTGCAATCGATCTTGAGGATAGTTGTCACTTCACTTTTGAAATTCTTTTTTGCTTAGGAAAAGCCTAAAGTTGAGCACTTAACCCCAAACTACCTTATTGGCCAGATCTGGAGCATTTTCTTTGGCTGAACTTTCACACCATTTGCATTTTTTGATTTTGTTTTTTGCATAGTCCTTCCAATTCCCATATGAAGCTATGAAAAATTCATATCATAGTGGTAAGGTCTAATCTGAGGACATTTTAGGAGTTACTATTTTATTTCTAAGTTTCAAGTAGGTTCTAGAATATACTATTTTAGGTCTAAGTCATATTATATTAGGAGTTATTATATTTTTAGAAGTCGTTTTAATTTAGAAGTCCTTTACTTGTTAAACAAGCTTCTTGCTCTATAAAAGAAACTCTAGGTTATTGTAATAGTTAGGTTGATTATTATTGAATTGAATAGAAGAATTGCTTCTTGAGTTATCCTTGTTTTCTTGCTAGATTATTCATCTATTTCTTCTTTTTACTTGGTGGATTCCAAGCTTCACGTTCGTCTAGGTTCCTAACCCTATCTTGTCATCTTCTTTGAGAGATTCTTATCTCTTTCTTCTAAGTTCTACAGTATAATCAAACAATAAGTGTTGCATGTTTCAGTGTTAGTTAAGTTCATTTATTTTTAGAAAATATTGTAGGGTAGGATTTATTATTTTTTTGTAAGAAGAAGTTTATCTTAGTAATTTGTACATAAAAAACTTTGCAACTTAGATGTGCTTCATGTAATGTATGTCATACGTGTTTAAAAGAAAATATAACTATACACATCATATTATAAAACTAAAAGCATAGACATATTAACATATGAACCTACCAGAAAGCCTATCCATGAGCCACCCTTCGCTATGGACCTACCTAAAAGGAAGTTGGTTGAACTAAACCAAAATAAAATTGAGATAGAATTACAGTTCCATCTAGGATTTTATGTTATTGTACAAAATCTTGCTACTGGTTAGTAATAGTATTAATTGTATACACATGGGCAGACTTTAAACTTACATAGCATGATAGCAGGCAGGTCACTTAATTTTATTTTCTTATTTTTAATATGCTAGGGTAAGATTTTTGATATACAAATTCACAAATAAAATAAATGTATTAAGCTGAAAATGTTTTTGGTCGGATTAGTTAATGATTATAAGGTTAACACTACAATTTGTCAATACAAATATAAATTTAAAAATAAGCGTTCCGGAGGAATGGGTCATACCTAGTCTATTATAAAACATTATTATCACTTGCACTTATAAAATTTGCTAAAAGACAAAGAATGGTCAAGATTTGCACAAGTTTTATAGAGATTGGGTTTTTAGCAGATTGCAAACAGAGATGACCATCTGTTCTACCGTTGAAGCTTTTTCTTCAAATATCCGACGATTTCTTTCCCACCAGAACACCCAGACCACCGCTTGAAACGTGACTTTCCATACCAGCTTCCCAACACCGTCAAACCATTGTTTCCTTTCTGTCCTTGAAACAAATTTCTGATGCTCACAGACCCTATGTGTGGACAACCAGCTGACTGCATAGCCCAGTTCCAGATCCTTTTACTGATACTACAGTCCTCAAAGAGGTTCTGGCCACTTTCTTCCTCCTGCATACAATACACACCTATTAGCTAGGCATTGTCCCATCTTTTAAGTCTATCTAGAGTTAGAGTTCTTCCCTATACCATGATTCCAGACTTTATTATCCACTTTCGCTGAAAATATACTCATCTCCAATGTGATCTAGTGGGGGTGGTGGTGGTTCAAAATGTCTCAATTGACACCTCTCAATTTTCACAAAACAAAATTTAATGAAGAGATTTAATAATTTTTGGAAACTTAGTTATGTTAAATTTGCATATAATTCCCTTTTATTTGACTTTTTCTAGATTTAATTCATATAAATTTAAGTATAAGTTCCTATGTAGTCAGCCACTATACAATTTTGACTCCTTTATCCAGTTCCTGCATCCACCACTGCTCATTTTCAAACATTCATGCATGGAGTTAGCAGAACACTTACCTGTAGCTGCAGGCCCTCTCCATTTTCTAGTATCTGCAGACTGAAAAAGATTAGAACTTATCTAACTGAGTCATCTCTCTTTCAAACAAACGTCTGTGAAACCCGAAATCCCAATTTTACTAGCCATTATGTTCTATCACAAATATAAGTTAGAACTAAAGTTGCGAATGAGCCCGTGGCTCAATGGTAGCATCCCTCTCACAAAGTGGAGAGGTTGTGGGTTCGAAACACATCAACAGCTGATTGTTGATATAAGTTTCCAGACGTTGTTAATGACTTAACTATTTTTTGAATTTCATGATGAACAAGAGCAAGATCTCCTTTGACGAATTTTGCTGTCTCATGATTCTTTAAAGTTCTCTACATGATGAAGGTTTTCATTATGTTGTTGCAGGCGACATTATCTGCAGTGTCCACATGGTATATTGAACAAGCATTTTGAAAAGCTTATCCAATGTGATCCCCGCTTGAATTTGTTAAGTCAGCAACCTGGAATAATTTTAAACTCACCTTACTTTGAGCTCAAAGGTTCTGTTTTTGAAGACCCTGATAAATCCAATTGCAATGCGTCCGATCAAATTAAAAGGGATCATGTATCCACTTTCGCTGTTTACCCGAATGCACCATCCTCTTCTGCCACTTTATTATCTTCGTCAAAAGTTGAATTACAAGAAAGTGTTGATAGAATCCCTGAATGTTTTTCTGGGGAAGCTCTTTCCAGTTCAGGTATGTTCATGAGATTGGCATGCATTTATTTAAGAAATATGCTATAGGATACTATTTATACTTTGACTATAGATATATTGTTTTTGGCAATTTTGATGATCATTATCTGGGATAAAAACCTTGTCTATAATATGTTGTCCAGCTTGAACTAAAAATCAACTTATAAAATATGTTGTTATAATTCTTAAATTTGATGTTTAGTCTCATATTGGCGAAAAAAAATAATTGGGTGCATGATCCGGAAATCAAACAAAGTCTGGGTAGATGCCCTATGAGCTAGGTTTCCTTATTGCTCAGTCCTGAGTTATGTAACATGGGTAATCCAATTAAAAAAAAAATCTGTGTCGTACACATGTCAGATACACAGACAAGGATGCGCAGACACATACTTTCGCATAGGACATATTGTTTTCTGGTATTTCGCAGTATCTAATACTGACACACGTACCCGAGTCGATGTTACTTTGGTCCTGAGTAGGCTTATCCTTGGTTGTAGCCCCAAGTTCCACACAGGCCATAGTTAGCTGACACATCTGTAATACCATAATACCAGGGCACTTCTTTTGTCAAATGTTTTGTTTCCAATGGCTGCTTTTCTCCTCACTGGACTTTCGTGCACGTCGAAAGTCCATATGTATGATTTTAGACTAGCAAAAGTGTTTTCATTCAAAATGGATCATTGGTTTCAAAATATTGATATTTTTTTTTTACCATAGTTTATATAAAATGCCTTCATGTCCGAAATTGGTGTGGTTGCCTAATTTTTCTTTCTTTCCCTGCCAGTGATGGATACTCAAAAAATTCAAGAAAATGATTGCACTTCAGCTGAAGAGTCGAAGTCACAGGAGGATCGAAATCAACTCAAAAGTCGTGAACTTCATGTTTCAATGTCTATGAGTGATTTGGTTAGCCACATTGAACATTGCATTTCTGAGCAGATGACCTCTAAAAATCCTTCTATTTTTGGCGGAGGGCTACAAAATGAAGATGTGCTGGAGGAGATAACACAGTACCTACTTAGTGACTCCCAACTTTCATCAACATCTGATGAGAAATCACTCATGTCGAGGGTCAATTCTCTTTGTTGTTTGCTACAGAAGAATCCTACTTCAGTCCAAAACTTGCAGTGTTATAACGACTGGATGGAGGATTACCGAGATGATCAACTTGAATCCAGCCTAAAGAAAACTATCAATGACTCTGAATGCAAACAAGAACCAGTTATTTCAAGGAAAGACTCAGTTGGTGATCTTTTGCTTCACCTACCACGGATTGCATCTCTGCCTCAGTTCTTGTTTAATATAGCTGAAGATGGTAATAACTGATCCAAGGCAGATGTTAATGCTTGGCCCTATTTTCATGTACAGTACATACACACATACATCTCCTAAATCTTTATTTGTTTATGGATGGAACAATTTTAAGTTACTCCGAAGGGTATAGCTGCATAGGACCATTGGGAATGTGTGGATTCAGAGATTTGTTTTGATGATGAATCCGTGTTTATCTGTAAGTGTAGTACTGTTCTGCCCTTGCTGGTGCAGTACAAACTTATATTCAGATCTTGTGAGCATAGTGTTGTGAACTTTTGTATTATAAAATTTTATCTGTAATAGTGTAGTACTGCTCTGCCCTTGCTGGTGCAGTACAAACTTATATGCAGATCTTGTGAGCATAGTGTTGTGAACTTTTGTATTATAAAATTCCTTTGTTACAATGAATGTACATTTGAAGAATTCTATCTGAGTAAAATTATTGTATATCAAAAATATTATTTGCATGAATATGGAATGATAAAATATTCCATGCACTATAAGGTAATAAACAGAACTGGATCCTTTGAACATGAGAAGATTTGCAGGGGTCACACTTGCAATAAAACTGTACTTAAAAAGGCCTCAGTAGGCACTAACTAGTCCTCATGAAACACAGAAACAGGAGAGCTTACATGTACTGATCATCACAACAATTTTCTAAGCACTGTGGATGGGGCACAGTATACACTACAGCAGGGTCATATATACAAGCAAAATCATCATGTGGATTATTTACTTACACGTTGGTGAGTGAGCTTCTGGTCTTCTTCTCCTTGCTAAGCTTGATGGATAAGAAGTTCAAATTAAATTTTATGAGTGACATATCTTGCCACTACCAGTGAGCTATAACAAACCTGATACCTCTGGTTTCATTATTTAGAACCTGCAGGTAACCAAACCAAAAGAATGCTTACATTATAGTCACAAAACTGTAATTACAACATATTTTATAGGGACAAAGGACAGATGTTCCAAAATTGTAGGGATATAAGGAAAATTCTACTGCAATATAACCACACATACACACACAAAACTTGCAAGATGGAAAACCAGAGTTTTATCTCAAGCACGGAGGACCATCCTTATTAACTCTGTGACCTCTACTATTCCATCCTACCAAATGACCTGTTTCTAAATCCCTAAATCCATCTTAGAAAGTATTAACAAACTCTAAAGAGACTTCTGGTGGGAAAAAAAACCAATATTCAGATAACCATGCATCTCATAAGAAAGCCGTGTAAACTGCTATATAAGGAAAACAGTAGGGTAAACAGAAGGTAACTATTCATTCTATGATTACACTCATTTCTAAACTTGGCCTCCATTATTGACTTGATTATTGGAGCTTTACCCACCGGACTAAAACCGATGGTCTTTGCAAGTATCAAGAGGAGAAACAACAGAAGGAGTACATCACCCTGATCTGTGGCCAAGCTCAAGAAAGAGCTAACATTTGGCGCTAGAAGGAGGGCAGCTACTTTTCAAGATCAGATCTAGGGTTTAGTGAATAGCAGAAAGAAAAAGAAGAGAAGGAATGGTGACGCAGACTAGGTCATCTACTTATCCTGGGGGTGTAGAAGGTGGAGTTCCTCAGGCCAACCAGCTGGAACAAACTCAAGAGGTTGAGGATGAAATAAGGAGATTAAGGGAAGAGAACTAAAGGCTGAGAGAATAGCTGGGAAGAAGAGAAGAGGTGGAACGACAGAATCTTCAAAAAGGAGAAAATGAAGCAGTTAGGAATGAGAACGTAAGAAGACCAACAGAAGGGATAACACAAGGAGGAGGAGAAGGAGGTGTCAGGACTCGACTGCCAGTGCAGAGAAACGATGAAGTGGAGGGTTCTGGCGAATCCGGTGTTCGAATCCGCGAAGTCGAACAAAAGGAGGGAGCCAATGAAGATGAGATTCTGGCAAGTGATCCTTACACCAGGCTCTTTGATATGATATGCAAGGTACAAGAAGATATGAAGGGACAAAATAAAGGAAAAAACATAGAGGTGACTCAAGATCTGGAAAGATTAGGCAAAAGACCGTTGGCGGAGATATGTTACCGTCACGGGTTTCCAAGTAAGTTTCAATCTCCAAAGTTCAATGAATATGATGGAACAACTGATCTTGTGCAGCATTTGAACAACTTTAAGCAAAAAATGGCGGCTTGGGAAGGAAGTCAATATGATGGAATGTGGTGTCGGTTATTCCCGAGCAGTTTGAAAGACAATGCCACAGATTGGTATCTTAGCTTATCCCCGGGAAGTGTATCAAGTTTTGCCCAGTTAAGCGAAATATTTGTTAAGAATTACATCCATGAGAAGAGGCAGACGACAGATATAGCGTCGTTGTTTGATTTGGAACAGGCACCAGGTGAGTCCTTCAGAAAATTTGTTACTAATTTCAAAATCGAGGTTTTGAGAACAGATGGCGGTGTGGATGAGAGGACAGCTGTAGTGGCGTTTCAAAAAGGGATAAGCAAGAAGTCGCCAGCATATGATTCTATAGTGTTTTCACGCATGGGGACGTTGAATGAACTTTTTCAGAAGACAGAAAAATACATCAGATTGGAAGACATAGCTTCTCGAAGGGCACCAAAGGTGTCAACAGTAACTGTCAATGCCATAACAGAAAGGGGAAGAAAGCAGATACCGGTTCACGGAATGACAGCCCACCTCGAGAATCCGGCACAAGAAGAAACAGAAATAGAGCGAGAGGATCTGACAAAAGAGACAGACGGGAAGATAGAGATTCTCCACCAAGAAAGCTAACGCCACCAAAACTATTGCCACAACTCACCATGCCGCTGGATCAAGTGTTGAAAAGGATAAGGGGAAGGAAGTACCTCCAAGAGCCCTCGGTAAGGTGTAGAACCGTGAGAGGCAAGCCATTTTGTGATTATCATCAAACTTATAATCATCCCACAGAAGATTGTTATGAATTTAAGTCATTAATCTGGAAGTGGATTGATGGTGGTCACTTGAGGGAGTTTATTGTAGACAATAACAAGGAAGCGGCAAAACCAGAAGCACCAGTCAGAGGAACAATAAACATGATCTTAGAAGGGGTTAGAGAGTCCATTAACCAAGTAAAGAAAAAGGTGCGAAAGGTGATACAGATAAGAGAAGAGCCATCCACAGCAGGAGCGATACTCGTAATGAGGAATGGAAGGCCAGTGCATCAAAATGAACCAATTGGTTTCTCGGAGGAGGACCTTAAAGGAGTTGTAACGCCACATAATGACCCACTGGTCATTTCAATACTCCTTGGAAACTGGAATGTAACTAAGGTACTGGTAGATTGCGGAAGTGATGTGGATGTTCTACTCACTAGAGGGTTAGACCAAATGAAGTTAGGAAGGAATTGCCTGATAAACTCACCTGGAGACATTTACGGTTTCAATGGAGGAGTAGTACAACCATTGGGAGAGATTACTTTGCCGGTCACGGCTCATACCAGAACTGTCATGTCAAGATTTGTAGTCATTGAAGCTCCTACAGAATACAATGCAATTTTGGGGAGAGATTAATGGATTCACTTGATGAAAGCTATTCCTTCAAGCTACTACCAAAAAATTTGTTTCCCAACTGAAGATGGCCAATATGAGATGAGGAGTAATCAAGCAATGGCCAAAAATCTGAAGATAGCAACAATCAAGACCATGAGGCAAGGCACAGCAGATGCCGGCGTGGCCTCTACCTCAGCATAGCAACGACAGAAGGAGGATGACAGGTTCCCTGGAGAGATTTCTAAAACAGAAGATCAAATAGAACCCGTCAACCTCACTGAAGCAGAAGATCAGCAGATCACCTACATGGGTGCCAGCTTAGACCTTAAGGTGAGACATGATCTTTTGCAGTTCCTAAAGGATAACGTAGATGTATTTGCTTGGTTTGTGCATGACATGATAGGAATAGACCCAGACATAGCATGCCATGAATTGAATATTGATCCAACCTTCAAGCCAGTAACACAAAAGGTTAGAACAATAAAGCCGACACTAGCAGAAGCAGTCCAAGCGGAAGTAGAAAAAATGGAAAGAGCTGGTATAGTGAGAGAAGTCCAATATCCAGAATGGGTGGCAAATATAGTGGTCGTACCAAAGAAAAATTGAAAAGTTCGCGTTTGTATTGACTTCACCAGTTTAAACAAAGCTTGCCCCAAGGATAGATACGTCATGCCAAGAGTAGATGAGCTCGTAGACAGAACATAAGGGTTCGGGTTACTATCTTTCATGGACGGCTATTCAGGTTACAATCAAATCCCACTCTACGGGCCAGATCAGGAGAAAACTGCCTTCTACTCTGGTTAGAGGACATTATGTTATACGAAAATGCCATTTGGTTTGAAAACTGCAGGAGCCACATACCAAAGGTTGGTTGAGACAATGTTTGAGAACCAGTTGAAGAAGACGGTTGAAGTATACATTGACGACATGTTGGTGAAGTCAAGGGAGCTTTTAGATCATCTGGAAGACCTAAGGGAGACTTTCCAGATATTATGTCAATTCAATATGAAGCTTAACCCAGAGAAGTGTACCTTTGGAGTAACGTCAGGAAGGTTTCTCGGTTATATAGTCACTAAGAGAGGAATAGAAGTCAGTCAAGACCAGATCAGAGCTCTGACGGAAATGCCGTCACCAAGGACTCAAAAAGAGGTACAGGTGCTGGCGGGGAGAATTACGGCGTTGGGAAGGTTCATCTCAAGGTCCACAGATAAATGCAAACCAATTTTTCAACTTTTGAGGAAAAATTTGTCTTTTAAATGGAATGTTGAATGCGAAAGGGCCTTCCAGAAACTGAAAGAATATCTAAGTAGGCCGCCAATATTGTCAAAACCAACACCAGGGGAAACGCTCTTCATCTACTTGGCAGTGTCAAACATAACATTCAGTGCAGTACTAACACGAAGGGAAGCAATGAACGAAAACTCGGTCTACTTCCTCAGCAAGAAGATGACTTCGCCAGAAACAAGATATTCCAGGGTAGAGAAGTATGCGCTAGCTCTACTTTTTGCGGCACAAAGGTTGAGACCTTATTTTGAAGCCTATCACCTCACAGTGGTCACGAATTTACCACTGAATCAAGTAATGCCAAAGTTGGAACGTTCAGGGAGGATGGAAAAATGGGCAGTATCGCTAAGTAAATATTAAATTCAGTATGAACAGAAGAAGGTGGAAAAGTCCCAGGTACTTGCAGATTTCTTGGCACATTTCCCTATAGAAGATGAAACTTGGCATGTAGATATGATGGTAGACGAGCACCTTGAGGTCACAGTTTCAGAAACGATCAACTGGCAACAGGTTAAAGGTTGGAGAATTTTCACAGATGGGTCAGTGAACAAAGGAAGATCCGCAGTAGGAGTGGTGATCATAACGCCTGACGAGACAAAAATCGAGATAGCAGAAAGCTTAGCTTTTCCAGCAACCAACAATGAAACAAAGTACGAAGCTGTGCTTAAGGGATTGGAAGTCTTGAGAAAGCTAGGGGCAGAAGAGGTGACAGTGTTCACTGATTCAAAGTTAGTGGTGGAGCAATTCAGTGGAGTGTACAAAGCCTTAATAGGAAAGATGGCGGCATACCTTGAAGCCTTGAAGCGGAGTGTCGACAAATTTTCAAAAGTGGAAATTTTGCATTGTTTAGAGGAGAAAACTGTCACACAGATGCCTTGGCGTACCTAGCTACGATAACAGAAGAAGATCCAACTAAGACAATTACCTTCACGCATAGATCTCAGCCAATGATAGAGATAGAGGAGAAAACCGTGAACCACATACAGAACATGGGGGCGAGCTGGATGGATCCGATAACTGACTACTTGAAGAATGGGACACTTCCAGAGGAAAAGACAAAAGCAAGATCAGTTTTGGAACAGTCCAAGAGATATGCTTTAGTAGGGGAAGACCTATATAGAAGATCTCCAGCTGGACCGTTACTAAGATGTGTGCACCCATCTCAAAAGGAAGGGGTCATGGCGGAAAGCCATAGTGGCAGCTGTGGAAATCATTCCCCAGGAAGGGCTATGGCACATAGAATTATGATACATGGACATTACTGGCCAAGTATGTACAAAGATTGTTGTGACTACGCCAAGAAGTGTCCCATGGAAGGCTGATCCATACCCCAGCGGAAAATCTTCATTTCATAAGTAACCTGTGGCCCTTCTCGATGTGGGGAATTGACATAGTGGGCAAGCTGGAAAAATCGCAGAGCAGAGAATATCTCATAGTAGCCACGGATTACTTCACCAACTGGATAGAAGCAGAACCGCTAAGGAGGATAAGGGAGACTGAAGTCAGAGATTTCATCTGGTCGAACATTATTTGCAGGTTTGGACTTCCAAAGGCAATTGTGGCGGACAACGGTGCACAGTTCAGAGGGGATAAGTTGAAACAATTCCTCGAAGGTTACAACATCAAACAGCTGTTTGCAACTCCGTTCCACCCACAGGGAAACGGGCAAGCAGAAGCGTCGAACAAAGCCATACTTGAAGTTTTAAAGAAAAAACTAGAGGATAAGAAAGAAAAATGGTACGAGAACTTATGCGAAGTACTTTGGGCCTATCGAACAACGCCAAGAAGATCAACAGGTGCAACACCTTTCTCCCTCACGTATGGCATGGAAGCAGTGATTCCACAAGAGATGCTAGTGCAGACCGTCAGGAATGTAGTAGTCGATATTGGGAAGAACAATGAAGTAATAGAGAGAGAGAGAGAGAGAGAGAGAGAGAGAGAGAGAGAGAGAGAGAGAGAGAGAGAGAGAGAGAGAGTTGATCTTGGCAGATGAAGTTCGAGAACGCGCAAAGATGAAACTTGAAAACTACCATAGGCAGGTGGAGAAAGCTTACAATAAGAAAGTCAAACCGAGAAGTCTCATTCCAGGAGATCTCGTACTCAGGAAGCAGAAACCGCCACCAGCCAAGCTAGAACCAAATTGGGAAGGACCTTTCTTGGTAGACAAGGTTGGAGTTAATGGAGCATACTACTTGACATACCAGAGTGGCACCCCTGTAGATATGCCTTGGAGTATCAGCAATTTGAAGAAATACTATGCTTAGGAAAGCAGAGAAGTATTAATTTTAAAATTTTGTATGGAGTTTTCTGATCTCAGACTCGCATCATTGTAACTTGTGACTTTTAAAATTTTAATGAAATAGATGTTTGTTGTTTATAGCTTCTATAATATACCGTATATAGCATTCATAGAAGATATTGGTTGTGGAAAAGAAAGATACCTTGACTGAGACCAGGCTAAAGGTCAGTCAAGAGAATTGAGCTGAAATCCAATTTAGATTGGTGGGGAACAATATAAGTGCAGACTTAGCCTAGCATGCCATTAACTATACGTTGCCAGTCTTTATATATTGTTTCCTCCTCACTGAGGTTGAGATAGACAATACAGTGAGGTGCCTCTAAGAGAGAAGAGCAGTAGTGCTAGTGGGTCAATGGGGTCTCACTTCGAGTTCACCGTGACGACGGGAATTAAGGAAGTAAAACCTAATGTTGGCACACGAGAAAACTTCATCAGCAAAGGGGGCACGCTATGTAACTTGATTACATAGGTAAGTCCCCATGACCGTTAGAGTTCAGAGAAAAGAACTAGATTAGCACCAGGAGAGAACCGACAATAAAGAATAGAAAAATAGTAAAACAAGGCAAACAAGGAATAATGATTTAGATGAGAAGCCAGCAATGAGCATTCCAAAAGTTTACAACAACAATATTATTATTACAAAACATTTAACCTCACAACGCTCAAGGTTGGGGGTTAGGAGAACGATCTTCACGAGATGATGGAGCAGGAAAACCAGATAAGGAAGGAGGCGGTTTTAGCTTCTTGGAGGCAAAAAAGGAAACCAGGTTCTCCTTCACTTGGGCAGCAATTTGTTCAGTAGACTTGGCCACCAATTCATCATACTTAGCCTTGTACTCATTGGTGACCTTAGTGAGAGCATTTTCTTTCTCCTCCTTGAGAATCGCCTCCTGCTCAACAATATCACGGCGCCACTGCTCGTAGTCGTTCTCATGCTGGGTTGACATTTCATCCAGACGAAGGATCTTCTCGGCAACCTGCTCTCGCCAATCAGAAATTTCTTTGAAATGAGAGTCTTCCACAGCAGCAAGGCGTTCATGATATCCTCCTTCGAATTTGGATTGCATCAGCTTGATCTCAGCATCACGGTTGGCGGCAGCTTCCTTGCGTTGAGTCCTCAGTTGCTCTATTTAAGCCTGAAGAGACCATTTCTCATTGACTAAACGGTTCTTGTCAAGTGTGAGATTATGTTTTTCTTGAAAGAGGCTTTTGCGCTTTTCCATCAGGTCAGAAATGCATGTGCTAGACCTAACTGTTAGACAGTTAACCTACAATTAAAAATAAGGGGTTAAACAGCAAGGAAATTAGGAAATAAGAAGAACGTCACCCCGCAAGTAAGATCAAAACCTAAAAGAGATAGAGCTTTGTAGAGTTCACGGTTGCACTCGCTAAAAGACATCTGGTCGATCTTAGCTTGGTCACAGGGCAAGATAGAGTTTTGCATAACAGAAAATGCAACAACGCCATCATAAAAAACAGAGTCCGTGGAGCTGAAAGTTGGACGACTGGCAGGAAGGACAGTCTGTGATCGAAGAGGAGGAGGAACTTCATAACCAACAGGGCCACGTGAGGAGCTGGCCTTGTCGGAAACAGGGCCGAGATTCACCAGATCTGGTGAGGAAGGGCACACAAATGTCTCAGAGGAAACATTATGGCCAAGAACGGGAGAGGAGTCCATGAGCTTCGATACCCTAATTTCATGAGCTCCAGCAGATGGTATGGGAACAGGAGCTAGAACGGCACCAGGGGCAGAGGAGGACGGGTAGTCAGCGTCAACTCCATCACCTGACTCAGAGGAAGAAGGGTGACAATTAGAAGAAGACCGAGGAATATACTTAGGCGCTTCACGAACAGGAATAACTAATGTAACAACATCAAAAAATTCATGATCTACAGGAAGGGGAGGCGGTAGTGCAACAACAATAGGAGGTACATTAGGATCCACGAGTGCAAATCGATCAACAAAAGGAGGAGAATGAGAAGCTGAACCTGGATGAGTTGAATCCTCCATGACGGCATCATCGAATTCAAGACCATCAGTGTCAATACCGAGGTCATTGATATCAACAGAGACTTTAACCCCACTGAAATCAGGATGATTAGGGAGCTCCATTGAGTCAGGAGTGTGGTCAGAGGACTCGTTCACTTGGTTAGCCCTTCTTCCTTTTTTCAGCTTGATCCTTTGTCTGGTCAGACAAGACTTCTTAGAGCGCGCCAGTGGTTGTTCAGGAGACTCTGGTAAAGACTCTTGCTCACCTTGAATCGCCTGAAAATCAGATTGTTCAGTTGAAGTTGGAGAAAAATCACAACTAATAGATCTGACAAGGTTTTGAAGACGCAAGGCAGATAAGAAAGGAGAGAGCCGAGAAGTTACTCTTTTTTGCTTCTTCTTCACAGGAGAAGTCGGCGGTGAGCCGACAACAGGAGAAGGAGATGAAAGATTGCGGGTAGCTTCAGAATTAAAATTTCTTGAAGTGGGACATTGTCTCCGTCATCGTCATCATCACTGGCGGGCTGGGCAGCGGGAGCTTTGCCTTTGGATTTTGAGGTGGGATGAGGAGGTGCAGAAGGAGGCTTGCCCTTTTTATCCTTCAGATAATCCTTATGGCAGCATACGGGAAGAACATACTTCCCAAGGTCTAATTCCTTGGTCAGGGGAGTGCCGTTCTTCTTTGAGCAAGTAAGCTCTTCGATGGCGGAGTAGCCGTCAGAACCAGAATCGATTAAGGGCTCCCAAGGGGCGTCAACACAAGGCTTTATAGCCTTGCCATCCTCATAGATTTCTGAAGAACACAAGAGAGAAAGAGAAGAAAAGTTAGACAAATAAACAAAAGGAGATTCAAATCAGGGGAAGTTTAACACATGTAGTAGGTAAAAGGGAGAACCTCCTATTTTAAACCGCCAGTATTTTAGAGGTTTGGAAACACCAGGACCTTTACCCCCAAAGTTGTCACTGACAACCAAGGGAAAGTCAGGCCATTCCTTGTCGCTCTCGGGTAACATCTCCACAATAGATTTCCTACCACTGCGCTTGACGAAATAATAGTAGGGTTGACCGCATTTTTCTTCACAAACCCTGACATAATAGCATTGGCGTATGTCATTGAGAGAAACAACGGTATTGTCCTCACTGTTCAGTTGGTCCACAGCTCGTAGGACCCGCCAGAAATTTCCTATGCACTGACCAGAGGCGAGTTTATAGAAGTTAAGAACTTTGCGAACGAGATCCGAAAACGGGAACCGGCAACCAAAGGCAATTTGGTGAGCCGTCACCATGATGGCGTCTTGCCTGGAGAAATCATGATGTGCAAAACGAAGAGCTTTTTTGTAGTGAAAAAGGTCTACATCGTCAGGAATGTCGTATTGTTGACGAAATAGATCTAAGTTAGGCCTAAACCTATAGGTGGCTGGGTCCTGGAGATCTAGGTAGTAGTTGGAGGAAGGGGGTTCAGCGGAATGACGGATTTGTATACTGTCTTCTCCAGAAGCCTCGTTCCTAACTCTCTTGGAGGAATCTTTCTTCTGGTTGGTTTTCCTAGATGCCATTTGAATTCTAATCGACAAGACTACAAGATAAGAAAGATTGGGGGCGTCCAGATGGGATCCTAGAATAAAAGAAAAATGATTCAGAGATCTAAGTTAAAACTAAGGCTGAAAATGGAGACAAGCAGATAAAATCCAAAACCAAGATAAAAAAGGAAACACCAAAACCAATTTAAGTATGTAGCATAAACAAACAGAGAAGGAGAAGGCAAAACGCATAAAGTAAAGGGGAAAGAGGAAAGAAAATAACCTGAAAGCGTCGAGTGGAAAGAAAAAAAGTATAGATGGTGACCCTCAGCAGTGTGGACAAAGCAAATGGAAGCAAGAATCTGAAGAAGGCAGAAGACAGAAGATGAAGAAATGGAGAAATTTCTCTAAGGTTCCTATTTATAGGTAAGATTAACTAAGGGGTAGATTGGGAAGAGAAAAAGCAGTGACAAGACAGAGTGTGGGGAAGAGAGAAAGCAGCAGTAAAAACCATCATTTCACCTAGGGAGAAATCAAAGGAGCACGTGGTGGTGGTTAGCATGTGGGACACACGTAATAAATGAGCAGTTGGGAACGGAAGAGATAAGCGTGAGAAACACGTGGGCCAAATTGGAATTGGAAAAAGGAAATTTTCCCGCCAAAACTTGGTTGCTTAGTAAAGAAAACCTTTGATCCGCCATCTAGGAGACTTAGGTGACGGTCAAAGGATGGGCGATGTAAGTACCATATGGCGTGGTTACTAAGGGTACAGAGACATAGGAGTACACCAAGGAAGCAGAACCGAGAAGTATCAAATAGAAGCTAGGAACATTCTGGAGTATCACAGACGGGGCACGTGAGGGCTAGCTGTCCAGCATTTACCTTAAATTGTATGAAGGAGAATGAGCCACGTAGAAGATAAAGGAACCGTAGGATTTAGGAGACATCCCAGGGTTGAGAGAAAGCGGTGTAAACCGCTATATAAGGAAAACAGTAGGGTAAACAGAAGGTAACTATTCACTATTTGATTACACTCATTTTTAAACTTGGCCTCCATTACTGACTTGATCGTTGGAGCTTTACCCACCAGACTAAAACTGGTGGTCTTTGCAAGTATCAAGAGGAGAAACAACAGAAGGAGTACATCACCCTGATCTGTGACCAAGCTCAAGAAAGAGCTTACAATTGGAATAGGTTTTCTGATGAGAACTTCTATTGGGGTATTTGTATTTGCAAGAACAACATCAGACTTTGCAGGAAATGCAACAGAGGCATCATTGCAGCTATCAGATGTGGAGTCAAAGTTGTGGAGATCAAGACCGACAACAAGGGTGATGCAAACTATCTAAATGGTCATCCTGCAAATTTAACATGGGCAGCTACAAACATGTTAGATGAGGCAAAATCTTTTTGTTCTTCATTTTTTAATTTTGTTCTTTTTACTTTCTGTAAAAGATCAGGCAATGGGTGCACACATATATTAGCACATCATGCTAATATGGGCACCTCATTACCTGTATCTTGCCTTTTTCCTTTCGTTTCTTTCAATTCTCCTCCTACTTGGCTTAAAAGTCCGTTAGAGAGTGAAAAACGTTTTTGTAATTTTAACTCTGTAGACTATTAATTCTTATATATGCAATGACTATTAAAAAAATAAAAAAATAACCACCTTTCCAATATCTTGATTTGATGTAAGAAACTAAGAATACATGTGGGCGTATGTTTTAGTTATAGGGAAAGTGAAGAGAAAAACGTCGTGAAATTTACACAGCACACTGAAACATTAATGCACATACAACATTGTGAAATTTACTCCCCCCCCCCCCCCCCCCCCTCTCTCTCTCTAGATCTGCATCTCCAATGGTTTTGCTATTTGTTAAAAGTTTTAGCAAAAGTTTTAAGGGGGTCCAACGGCAGGTTTAGTCAAATGTTATATTTTGAATCTGGACCGCACATGTAATGCGGTGAGGAATTTTTATGTTACAGACTGCACTTGCAGTGTGGTGTCGGTAATTAGATTGATAAGACCGCACGTGAACCAAATTTTACAAAACCATCTCGGTTTTTTCCACTTTCATTCTTCTCCCATCTTCTTGCTTTTGTTCTTAGTTTTCTGCATTTTCTCCTCCTAAAATTCGAATTTTCCACGTCAATTTTCCACTTTCTTTCCAATTTTTTGATTATAAACATAAATATTAGGGGTGTCAATGGTTAGCCAATTAACCGAACCGAAACCGAAACCAATTATAGCAATTTTGGGTTCTAAAACTGTAAAAAATAAGATGGGTGTTTTGAAAACCGAACCGATAGAGTCTGAAACCGATGGTTTTTATGTAGCGGTTTCATGGGTTTTCAACGAAAAACCCAAAACCGATTAATTTTGTGTAAAAAATTAATATTATATATATAATATTGATAGTGAAATTAAATACACTATTGACTAAATTAAATACACTAACTTAATTAAACTTAAAAAAATTTACATTAATTTTATTTGGTACGTTTGACTAAATTTTTTTATTGAAAAATACGTAAGGACATAAATACTATATTTTTCTTTGGAAGAATTTGTCAATTTATTAAATATATTTGATATCTGTGTAACCATGTTCATATATATAATGTTTCGAGAGTCCTCACAGTATAAATTGTAATTTGTTTTGTAATGAAATTTTATTTTTTATATTTTTGTATATTCGTTGTATATAAGTTCGTATGACAACTACCGTATTGTTTTACTCTAGGATTATGAACCATGGAAGTACTTTATATGTTTCATTGATGACCATCTTATGTATAGAAATATTCAATTATATAATTTAAGTTTTATTGATTATTTAAAATTTATATTTTTTGATTTGGTTTATAATATAATTTAACAATTTTAATATTTTATATAGTAATTTCAAAAAACCCGAAACCGATAAAAATTTGAAGTTTTTAACCATTAGGTTTGGGGTTTTTATAATATGACACTAAAACCACCAAAACTCAAAATCGACTAATCCCGCAAAAAGTCAAACCCGAACCGAAACCGGTCAAACTCAATTGAAACCGACCCATTGGCATATAATAGATGGGTAGGTGGCTATAAATCAAGAAAAAACATTGATTTAAGCATAGAAATGCCAATTGAAGCTCCGCCACAACTCGGGTTTCCTCCGCTCATTGTTGATGAAAATTGGACTAGTGTGTGTTTTAATCCAAGCACCCAACTATCGACATACAAACTACAAAAGAATATAAGCATTTTAGGTTGTTTTAATCAAATTTCAAGTAGTTTTAATTAAATTGTTTGATTTAAATGTTGTGCTCATGATATGTTTGATATAATGTTTATATGAGCAATGAGTTCCAAAATGGCTACTAGGTTTCATTCAACTCGAAAGTATAATAGTTTAATAATTAAAAATTAATTTGAAATACATAATATATTATTTTAATATTAAATTAGAGATTAATATTAATATATCTCTAAATCACTACTCACGTTCTTTGCCACAACTAGAACAAAACAATGTTTCGGTCTCAAAATTACAAGTATAAAAATCATGACTGCAATCTTCAGGAAGCACTTCATTTTCATACTCTTTCTCAAGACGCAACAATTCCTCGCGTGTTAATGGTTTCACTTCAATACCCAAAGCAAGTCGAGCTCAAGTCTTTGCCAAAATACTAATCGCATTGTATGCATCATCCCAACGTTTTTTTTTCTTCGGGTCTTGGCGGTTTCCTTGATTGATTCAACAAATTATGAACAACTTCTTTCTTCCTCAAATCTTCGAGTTCCTCATCCTTCGAATCTTCAACCATTTGTTCAACCTTTCCATCACCCATTGGAGATAAAAAAATTCTAAAAATGAATCAAGTAATTGACTGAAAAAATATGGTGAGAAAGAAAGAACAAAGAAGGCAAATTCATCAATAGAGGACCATTATGCATTTATAGGAGAAGAAGGGAAAAACGGTAAAATCACAAAATCGAGCCGTTGGGCTTGAAGGTGACAATTGGGCTTTTTGTTTTACTTCGCGTCGCACAAATAATACGGTCTGATGGATTTATAGCTGAAACCGCCTATGTAATGCAATTCGGTAGTAAAACTGCATAAGTAATGTGGTGTGTCACTAAATGTTGTCTTGACAAAGTTCTGCTAGGTCGTGGGCTATATTTAAGAGTTGACTTTGTAATTCCATAAATGTATTTGTCAAAATCTTTTCACAACTCACCTATATGATTCTCATAGTATGAGTATTGAGGGCAAAGATTTATCATACTTGAAGAATCATTGAAAAACTAAATTGTATGCAATGCATATCATTATGTTCTTGATCGGATTTTGAAAACTTGGGTTTTCATTTTACTTTTGTATTAGGTTTAAAAGTCCTTGTCCTTTCCTTTTTACAAATTGGTCTTTCAAATTTTTTTATTACTTGTGCTTTTCTAGAGTCAATGCGTATTGCAGTATTTTTTTGTGTTCATCATTGCGTATCGCAGTGACCTGATTTTTCGAAAATAAAAAATATCTTTTTGTGAAGAATAAAAAGAAGAATGTATTGTATTTATTACTTTCAGTGTTGGTTCTGAGTTAGAAACCAAGGTTATCATCGTATTGTTAAGAAAGCATACTGACTACCATCCTAACCGACTATCAAAACTAATAATTCAAACAACCAATCATCATAAGAATTGCTTTGTAGTTATTATAAACTTGTTGATCTGAAATAGTAGTAGACAAAGCTGACAATCAGGAATCAAGTTGTAAAATTTAATCCCTACAAATCAAGTTTGATTCTATTAACAATAAATCATAATAACTAATCAACATATATGTCAGGGCTTTAATTGTATACCTGAAATATACTTGAAGATGTTCCTCTATACTTTGAGATCTTCCTAAAATAGATTTGAAGATTTTAATGTGAAGTCGATTTGAAGATACGATGGAGAGTGGATGATTAAGATTTTGCTGTGAAGTTGTGATTTTAGAAAAGAGTTCTAGATGAAGTCGTGATTTTAGAAAAGGGTTTTAAGTTAAAAGATTTTTTAGAGGTCGTGATTTTAGAAAAGAGTTTTAGGTAAACTTGATTTTAGAAAAAGGTTTTAAGTTAAAAGAATTTTTAGAGGGTGTATTTGAGACAAATTGTAGTTAAATGTCAAATGTCAAAAAAACCATGACTAAAGGGTATTTTAGTCAAAGTTAGGTGACAAAACTCTAAAGCTCAATTCTCATTAACCGGGACTTACCCCTGAATTTTATTCAGGTTTTTAATAGTAGTATAGATATATAAACAATATTCGTACATGGCATCCTTGAATCCAAATCTAAACTACTTTAAAGACAACACCCGAAGTCTACAGTGATTTATTTTTATTTATTGTCACTGCGTTTCCTGATACAAACATTTTGATGCGTGACCCGTTCTACATACAGATCTGGACTCAAGAATAGATAAATATATAGGCCATAATCTATTAGCCTGTTATAGATCAGGCCCAAACCTTATAAGATAAGGCCTAATACCATTTAAAATAGCTCTTACTCTATGTGGTATGTTACCACAAGACTATGACACTCCAAGCTAGGCCAATAAGGTGTTATTTGCACTAGGGGAAGGGAATCTCTATTAAAAGATATTTGCACCCACATATCTACTGAGGGCACCCCACGGTCAGTCATGTTGACTTGACTTTATGTCAAAGTGGGGCGGTCCGAATCTCAGCCCAAACCGGGGTCCTATTGAAGCCTACTAGTCAGAATATCTATTTTAGGCCTTATTTAAAGTCCAAACTTAAAAAGACTCTACAAGGAGATCCAGAAGTCTGATTTGGGCCCATGAGCTATCAAACTGAAGGTCTTGATCCAGGTACAACTTAAGCCTAAAATAATTAGGTTTTGTTGAAGACCTAATTCCTCTAGAAGACCAACAGCAGCAGCCACGAATTTGACCTAATTTGGAAGTCTTTGCATGCAAGTATTATTCTTTGTATTTTCTATATAAGAGAAGTAGTAGCTAAGGTTTAAATACCTTTTAATAGAGAGAAAAGTGAATATTTGTGAGATAAAAGTTCATCTTCTTCTTCTTTGTATCAAACTCAATTATCAATATCAATCCATATCTTTTCCATTACGATGTCTTGTGATTTATTTATTTATTCTATGGTGCCATCATCAAGGATGAGTAGCTAAATCTCCTTAGGGGGATGGTTGAAGCACTCTAGATGATGCAAAAGCACCATGTTTGTTCTTAATGTTCATTGTGATTCAAAGTTCTTAATGCTTATTTACTTCTAATCCGCGATATGAGGTAAGTATGATTATTTGCATGTTATTGTTATCCATGTTTGTTAAAATACCATTGTTAGGGTTTAGGGAGACCTAGCTTTAACGTTTGTGTTTATATTGATTGTAGTTATGTGGTAAAATAGTTGAAAGGTGATTATTACATATCTGCAGTTGATATCTTCTATTGGAACCTTTTTGTAATTAAATCAAATAGCTGAGAGGTGATGGTTTGATTATGAATTAATATGTTGAATTGATTAAATTGAGTAGCTGAGAGGTGACATTTTGATTAATAAGACATATTCAATAGAATGCATAAGAGAATCCTGTTTTAATTGAGTGGAATAGCTGAGAGATGACTACTTGATTATCATAGGTATGAATGATTAATTGGAATGGCTAAGAGGTGACTAATTAATTGTTATAGATTGAACATGAAAGAATAACATGTTATATATGTTTGCATGATTTAGTTTGTGGATACCAATTCTTTCCCTGTGTCATTATAAATCTTCTTTTCATCTCTACCATATTCTTAAGTTAGGTTATTTATAGTTTATTATTATTGCCTGTAGGAAGTAGAATTACATCTCTCTTATTTGTGATTCATAGTGGTGTTACTTAATTATTGTTTTCAATTGTGTTTGAGCTAAGACCTTCACCTTGGAGGTGGGTACAACCCTTGCTTGTTACTTGTCTACTTCGATAACCAATTTATACAGGCACAAGAAGGAACTTCAAATAAAAATCTAATCGTTTGATAGGTGGAGACACCAATTTCTATCTTGCAAAATGGTGTCGTTGCCGCTCTAAGGAACGAAGTTCATTCAAACACAAGCGAGAATAGTAGATTGGGGACATCATCCCATTTCTATCCCTCCCACGCTTCTATTTTTATTTCTTTTAATTATTGTTTTTAAGTATCTTGTTACTTAGTCCTCTTATTGATCTTGCAGTGAAGGCGGATTGAAAAAAGCTCAAGAAACGAAGCCAAAATGAAAATTTGAAAAATATCGCACATTCAGGAATTTTTCCTGAAAGTTACTAGTTCAAAATTGTCGAGATCTCGAGTCGAGTTCAGATTGGCCTACAGCAATCTCGAGTCGATTTCTTGGCAGCAATTTGCCTCATGTTGCGTGATTTTTCCAGGACGTTTCCAGAGCACTTTTTCAATTAATGTTTTTCTGTTGAGTGATTGTGAGGTGAACTAAGTAGTTTAATTTTTCCAGCATTTTTAAAGACTTGTAAGATATTTAATTATTCGATCGACGAAGGGGTCGCGGTTGTAATATTTTTAAAGTAGGTGTTGTTAGGATTTATTTATTCTGTGTTTGTGGCGAATAGTAAAGCAAGGTTGTGGAGCTAGCCTTGAGTCTACTTAAGAACGACTCCTAAGGACGATTGAAACCCAAGGAGCGGTTTTCCCTTAGTCGACTTCAACTCGTCTTCTCCCCACTTTTGTGCGCTTCTTTGGCAATTTTTACTTTTTAGCACAAAGTGGGAGGTAAGCATTGTCCTAACCCTCCTCGAATCCCCTACAAGAAGAGTTTCTGTAATGATTAGCATGACGTTGATTGTTGCTTGATTTTCAATTCTGTTTTTACTTGTTAAACCGGGACTACAAGGTACCTAAAAGTGAAACTTAATATCAATTGATTGCAATATCCTAAACTTTAAAATTGAACCAACTAAAGCCATGCTATCACGATGTTCATTTGAGACCTTGAGCAGATATTTCAACTAGTACTGCGTGAACCATTCTTTGATTGGAGCACAAGCTAGGAATTGGTTCTGGAACCCCTACAGATTACGTCTGTAGAATCATTGTGGTTATTTAATTAAGGAATGTTGCTTACGCACGGAAAACCTCCCACACTGGTTATTCGCTACTTGACTCACGAAATATAGGGAGAATTCACAAGGGAAGCTTGGAAAGAACTCATTGACTTGGGTGAGCACAAAATTGAGTCAGTTTTTGAGCCCCTTGTTAGATGCTTTTGAATGGTTAGGACTTCTGTGGCATTTGTAGTGCGCATGTTGCATGCATCTTGGATCAGGTAAAATCTTGTCCAAACCAATAATCTACAGAAAGAGCACAATCACGGAGAGCACAATCACGGACCTCACTCCTTCAAGCTCCATACCTTCTGAGGAAGAGTTCAACAACTCAACCTCACTTCGGGATTACTTTTCACCTTTAGCCACTGGGCCACCTACCTGCAAAATCTTGCCCGAGACAACTGCAGATAGCTATGGCATTCACCCTTAGATTGTGGGCATGTTGCCTAAGTTCCATGGACTTCCACGGGAAGATCATATCAACACCTCAATAAGTTTCTGACCGTTCTTAATACTTTCAAGGAGAAACACGTGTCTGAAAAGGAAGTTAGCTTGAGATTGTTCCCCTTTTCTCTTGAGGACCGAGCATCTCACTGGTTACATAGCCTTCCTTCCAATTCTATTAACACCTGGGCTCAACTTAACAAAACGTTCTTGACCAAATTCTTTCCTATTACCAGAACTAATGATATAGTTGATGCCATCAGAAATTTCCTACAGAAAGAAGGTGAGGTATTCTTTGATGCATGGGAGAGGTATCAAGACCTATTTCTTCGGTGTCCACACCACAAAGTCGATGACACTGAAAAAGTTAGGATCATATATAGAGGCTTTAATACTGTAACTAGAAACATGGTTGAAGGCATGAGCGATGGAGACTTCCTTGATTATTCCACCGCCAATTCAGGCTATGGCATTCCTCGAAAAAATAGCTAGTAATAGCCAACAAATGGACATACCTGGACATACCTGGACATACCCCGAGAAATACTACCCCAGACTCATTTGATAAACCTAGAGGCATATATGAGGTTAAACCTGACCCCGGGCTTAAAACTTTACTTCATAGTTTAGCCAAAAAGGTAGAAGCACTTGAGGTGTCCTTAAAGCCCACATCACCAATCATGAGTGCCTCCACTCTCCAATGTGATGCTTGTAATGACTTTACCCATACTGTCGAATTTTGCCCTCTCATTTATAATTCACCAAAAACTGAGGAAGCCTGTGTGTTTAACTACGCCGGTGGACCAACTTTACTAAGGGCAATACCACGTACCCATATATGGACCGCTCCAATCTGTCTTATTCCAATAATAATTATGCGGCTCCACTTTGTTTTAATAACTCTTATGGGCAACGTAGTAATGCCACATATGTTGGTAATAATGAAAATCGGAAAATGGTAACGATCCCCCCTAATTCAAACAATACTCATCCCATGAGTAGTTCAAGGGACTCGGTTCGCCCTACCCAGCCTGCCCCTGCTAAGACCTCCCATGAGGATGTGTTTGCCCTTTTCATTCAACAGACATAAATGTCCATTGAGTCAAATGCCCAAGCCATCCAGAGGATAGAAAAGAAACTTGATGAAATGGGCAGATTTCTGGGACAGTCCATCCCGAACCCCAAAGGCAAGGAAGTTGCCTTGGTGACGGAAATTCCATCTCCGTCTGTACCGCTTGCTGAAGTAAAATCGATTTCCACCTTTAGGTCAGGAAAACAGGTCGATAATCATGTCAATTATGTGCCCAGACCTAATATTGTGACCACGGTTACCTCTGTACCTGTTGCCCCACCTAAAGCTCCGGCTAATGAGGCGACCACCTCTAAGCAGAAGAAGACTGCCCGTGAGATTGTGGATCCTCCACGAACTTACAACCCGCCCGTGCCTTACCCCCAGAGACTCACAAGGTCTCTGAAGGATGTTCAAATAGAGGAGGTACTTGATGTGTTTAAACATATAAATATTAACATACCCTTCCTCACGGCTATTAAACAGATACCTTCCTATGCCAAGGTTTTAAAATACTTGTGCACCGCCAAGAGAAAAGCAAATGTGCCTAAAAACGCGTTTGTGGTGGAAGAATTCTCTGCACTTGTCCAACATAACGGCGTGGTGAAATATAAGGACCCTGGAATACCGACCATACCCTGCAAGCTTGGTGACAAGTTCATGGGCAAAGCTTTGCTAGACATAGGAGCAAGTGTTAATCTTTCACCTTACTCTTTGTACCTCAGCCTAGGTCTAACAAACTTAAAACCCACGACCATGTCTTTACAACTGGCCGACAGATCATTGAAAGTACCTAGAGGAATAGTTGAGGACCTGTTAGTTAAAGTGTCTGACCTTTACTACCCCATTGACTTTGTGGTGTTGGATACTGACCCTACTACCGATGACTCGGTGCCCATCATCCTTGGCCGTCCATTTTTTGCCACCTCTAATGCTCTCATAAACTGCCGGAACGGTTCTAAGGTTCTCACTTTTGGCTCTATGACTATTGAAGTAAATATATTTAACCTTGGCCAACAACCCCCTGATCTTTCTTTATCTGAAGATGTGTGCCTTCTTGACTCATTTCCTTTTGAGATGGTGCATAGTTATTATCCTGAAGATCTGGTTGTTCACTGCCTTGCCATGCATAATGTAGACTTTAACATTGACCAATCTATTGCCCAAACCAATGCTCTTCTTGATATTATGCCTATCTTTAAACCTAAAAACCCTGAGGCCCTTGATATGGTTTGTAGCATAGATTCTGAGACCCTAGTTGAGACCATCACTCCACCTCCTGTTACTCTGAGTCCCCTGCCTCCTGAGCTGAAATATGCCCATCTTGATTCAGACGGTAGTCATCCTGTTATTATTTCTTCATCTCTTACTACCGAACAGGAGAGTCAGCTTTTAGAAGTTATCCAAGAGCATCGTTCTGCTATTGCCTGGTCTATCCACGACATTAAAGGCCTTAGCCCTTCTAATTGTTCTCATCGTATTCATCTTGAGGACGATGCTAAAACTTCTCGTGAAGCTCAGAGACGTCTTAACCCTGCGATGAAACAAGTTGTTCGTGCTGAAATTCTCAAACTTCTGGATGCAGGTGTGATTTATCCCATTTCTGATAGTCCCTGGGTTAGTCCTATTCATGTGGTTCCTAAGAAGGTCGGCATGACTGTAGTTACCAATGATAAGAACGAATAAGTCGCCACTAGAGTTCCAACCAAGTGGCGTGTTTGTATCGACTATAGGAAGCTTAATACAGTCACCCTAAAAAACCACTTTCCTTTTCCCTTGATAGACCAGATGTTGGAACGCCTCGCTGGTCATTCATTCTATTGTTTCTTTGATGGTTACTCTAATTATAATCAAATTCCTATCGCCCCTGAAGATCAAGAGAAGACAACCTTTACATGTCCTTTTGGCACTTTCGCTTATGCCCATATGCCTTTTGGTCTATGTAATGCACCTGCTACCTTCTAGAGGTGTATGTTACACATCTTTAGTGATATGGTAGAATGATTTATGGAGGTGTTTATGGATGACTTCTCCATATATGGTTCATCTTTTGAAGAGTGTCTTAGTCATCTTTCCTTGGTTTTTAAGCGTTGCATTGAGAAGAATTTGGTGCTCAACTGGGAAAAGTGCCATTTCATGGTTAGAAAGCTAAAGTAGATCTTGTTTCATCTTTGCCTATTCCTAAGTCTATTAGGGATATTCAAACCTTTCTGGGCCATCCAGGATTCTATCGACGCTTTATCCAAGATTTTTCTAAGATAGCTCGCCCCTTAACCAATTTGTTGCTTAAGGATGCACTTTTTGATTTCATAAAAGAATGCAAGAGTGCTTTAGAAAATCTTAAGACCGCCCTCACGACTGCACCCATCATTAGGACACCTGATTGGAGTAAACCCTTTGAACTGATGTGCGATGGATCAAACTTTGCTGTTGGGGCTGTTTTAGGTCAACGTCTAGATGGTAAACCCCATGTCATATATTATGCTAGCAAGACTCTCAATGATGCTCAACGTAATTATACTACGACTGAGAAAGAATTGTTAGCAATAGTATATGCTCTTGATAAGTTTCGTTCCTACCTTTTAGGTACCCGTTCTGTCATCTTCACGGATCATGCTGCTATTAGATTTCTCCTCTCCAAGAAGGAAACTAAACAACGTCTTATTCGTTGGATTTTGTTGCTTCAAGAATTTGACCTTGAAATTAAAGATAAAAAAGGGACCGAAAATGTAGTAGCCGACCACTTGTCTAGACTCGACCGTCCTGAGGATTCAAGTGTCATTTCTGAGAACTTTCCTGATAAGCTTCTTTTTGCAATATCGAATGCTCCATGGTTCGCAGATATAGTTAATTACTTGGCTAGCAACACGTTTCCAAATCATTGGACCAAGCAAGATAGATCCAAATTTCCTGCTAATGCCAAGTATTATTTCTGAGATGACCCTTACCTTTTTAAGTACTGTCCTGACTAGATCATTCGTCGTTGCATTCCCAACTGGGAGCAACAAGAGGTCTTTAAGTTCTGCCATGAGCATGCTTGTGGTGGACATTTTAGTGCCAAAAAGACAGCTGCTAAAGTATTGCAGTGTGGTTTTTATTGCCCAACTCTTTTTAAGGACGCTCACATGCATTGTACAGTCTGCACTCGTTGTCAACAACTACAGAAAATCACTAGGCGACACATGTTGCCTTTACAGCCAATTCTTCCTGTAGAAGTTTTTGATGTATGGGGCATTGATTTCATGGTTTCTTTTCCTGGTTGTCATGGTTTTCTGTACATTCTAGTCGCAGTAGACTATGTTTCTAAATGGATCGAGGCCATTCCCATAAGGCACAACGACCAAGAAACCGTAGTAAATTTTCTAAAAGAGTACATATTTGCCCGATTTGGCGCTCCCCGTGCGATCATTAGTGATGGGGGGAGCCATTTCTGCAATAAAGTTTTTCAAAAACTTGTCCAAAAGTATGGAGTAACTCACAAAGTGGCCTTTGCGTATCATCCGCAAACCAATGGCTAGGCTGAGGTTTCCAATAGAGAGATTAAAAATATTTTGCAAAAAACAATTGACCCTGAAAAGGTTGATTGGTCTCGTAGAGTCAGTGACGCATTATGGGCCTATCGTGCTGCTTTTAAAACTCCCATAGGCATGTATCCCTTTCATCTTGTATTTGGAAAACTCTTCACCTACCTGTAGAGCTTGAACACCGAGCCTTCTGGGCAATGACAAAGCTCAACCTTAATCTCGACTAGGCAGGTAAGAGGAGAAAACTCCAGCTTTCTGAGCTTGAGCAACTTCGGAATGAGGCTTATCATCTTTCCAACTCCTATAAAGCTACTATAAAAAAACTACATGATCGTCAGATTTTACGTAGAGATTTTCAAATTGGGGACAAAGTTTTACTGTATAACTCTCGTCTGCATTTATTTTCTGGTAAACTACAGTCTCGTTGGGTCCCTTTGTTGTGTCTACAGTAACTCCTTATGGTGTTATTAGATGTTTAAACCCTGCAGACAATTCTGAATTCCAAGTCAATAGTCAACGTCTTAAGCATTTCCATGAATTAAGGTCCCCTGAAGTTGAAGAAACTCTCACAGAGGACTCTACCTATTTAGACTGGCCTTTGACCTGCTGGTATCCGGACCCTCTTTTACTCTTTTATGTTGTCTCTTTTGAGAGGTGTGGTTGAAAGTGACGGGGCCATAGTCCACGAACTCTTACTGCCTGAGTATAATTGATCCAATGCATGCTTTTCTCTTGAGCGTCATCACCAAACAGACTTGTTTCCCACTCTGTTTGGGGGTGGGGAAGTATTATAATCCTTTTTGCAAAAGATTTTCAAACTTCTTTATCCATACTTGTGTAAAAATTCAAAAATTTTGACAAACAAAAAGGATTAAGGTTTGATTTTTGGAAACCCTAAGGATATAGGCAACTTTTGGAGTCCAAATTGGGCTCAAACTCTTTTATTTTTGCTTATAAATACCAAACTAAAGTTAGGAGACCGTCACTTTGAAATCAGAAAAAAAATTTATTTTCTGGAATTCACTCAATCTCGAGTCGAGTTCCTAATAGTCTTAACTGAACTCGAGTCGAGTTCGGGTCTGGCAGCAGTTTTTGCTTTGGTTTCTGTTACGATTTTCTCGGTTTTTGCGCTGGTTTTTGGTGTTTCCCTTTTTCTTTTGCAATGGCTGATGTTCATAATGAGTTATGGATGCATAATGGCATGGAGATTATCCCCGAGATGGATTTTTCTGCAATTTTGGATAGTCCTTTTGATTCTACTCTTGTGTATTCCTTTCTATGGTAAGAGACTTTTACCTCATGTTACCCTTTGCTTATGCTCTTCCCTTTGATGGTTTCCAAGTTCACTTGCATGGTTCCCTGGTAGTTTTTAATGTTGTCTCTGTTTCTCTTGCCATGGGTAATCCTTTTGTCTTCCAACCAGTTGTTTCTTATGATAATTATGTTCATGATAATCGTGTTGATGTCTTGGATAATTACCTCAATCACTTTGGCCCGTGTACCTTTTCTTTTTCTCCTGATGATTACCCTAGTGTCGCACCTACTATTTGTCTTTCTGCTAATGTGGCTACAGTTGCTTTATGGGTTTTGCGGAATTTGTTAGGTGTCGACAGGTTGGATTATGTTAATGATAGTACTATGCCTGCAGTGTATGGCATTGTTGAGGATTTTCATGCTCTTGACTTATTCACCTGGATTCTAGATGGTATCCGGAATGTGTTCCTATTTGGTCAGAATAAGCTTTTATACCCTACTAAGATGATGATAAGTTTATGAATGAGGGTGAGGGTTCTTGGCATGTGATAAAGGATATATTAGTTGATTGGCGTGATAGGTTGGATGGTTTTCCTATGGGTCAAGTTTGCAACCAAATGTGTAAAGTAGGATTTCTTTTTCTGTTGAATCAGTCCTTTATTTCAGTATATTTTATTTCAGTTGTGTCGTAGTATGAAATTCCTTGTAATTTCTATGTATGTGGAGATAATTTTATTTTGCAGAAATTTATAAAGCGGTTTGAATTTTTAGTACATTCATAGTAATATCTTTTTATCTCTCTTTCCTTTGCTTAGTATGAGCCTTGAGGACAAGGCAATCTCTTTGTTTAGGGATGGGGAAGTATTACAATCCTTTTTGCAAAAGATTTTCAAACTTCTTTATCCATACTTGTGTAAAAATTCATGAGCAAGACGAATCCAGAATATGTGTGCAAGCTATGGGATGACGTATGATTTGTAGAAGCTGACAAAAGGCTGTCACGTTCTTGGTCCTGGCCCTTGTGAGCGCGTTTGGATCAACGAAGGCAATCACTCGGATGTTCCCCTAACCCAACCCGGGAACTGACCAGAGGGAACCGCAGCATGCGGAATGTCCGCGTCTCGTCGCAAGGCTCATTTTAAGTTGTGGGTCATAGGGGTCGGTGGAACCGGTGAATCACGCGAGCTAATGCATCTGCATGTCTGTTTCTTAGTTTGGGAATCTGGAAGAACCTAATGTCTTCAAACTTGGAAGTTTCTGCTCAAAGAAGTTCAAGGTAGAGTTGCATCCTTGCCCTCATATTCGCCCCCAATCTGATTTTCAACAAGCTGGGAATCACTAAAGACAAGTAAGGACTTGATCTTCAATTCAACGGCCATCCTTAACCCAATTAGCATAGCTTCATACACGGCTTCATTATGTGAAGCTGGAAATCCTACTCAGATGCTCTTCTCAAGCTGGAAATCCTAGTTTGGAGAGCACAATACGATGAAAGTTGTAAGCTGTGTTCGGGGGGGAGTTATTGTCTATCGTTGGCCTCTATAGTCGGGGAGGCCCGAGAGGCAGTGGTTTACCCTATGGCGGATGTTAGCGGTTCGAGTCCGCTTATCTCCAGCTCGTGAACTTCCATGTTCTGGACGCCGCCCAAGCGACTGGCACCCCTTTGCTTACTGCAGCATTGGACAGTTGTTGTTGTTGCAGAGCATCGTGTCCCGCCCCTGCTCTGGACGCCACCCAAGCGGCTGGCACCCCTTATTCGTTCAGAAGTTTCACCGTTGCGGATATTGATAGGGAGAGTTTTCTTGCTTCTTCGACCCCCTCTCGGGAAAAGGGGGTGCGGTCCAAGAAGCACTTGCTGCAGAGGGGCCCACGGCAAGCTGACTTAACGGGTCATAGATATGCATGACCCGATCTAGCCCGCATCAGCTAGAGCCAAAGAATTGCAGAATGGATTTTCCTCTTTCACCATCGTGAATCTCATTTTTTTGTATCTGCAAGTGAAAGCTAACCGAGTCCCTGGCGCAAGCCCTTGTCACCAGTTTCAAAAATCCCTCGCAGCCTCTCGAGGAGGTTGCTGACTGGGCTTCTCCTTGATCAAAGCAAATCAGCTCGCCCCATTGGTCAATCGAATCGGGTGGGCCCCTTCCCAGAAAAGGTTCATTGATTAGAAATGACATAGGTATTTCAAATCTTACAGGTATGAAACAGGTCATAAAAGCAAGGGCTGCTTCATCTGAGCATCATATCTTAGTCCCCAACTAATTGCGTAAGCAAATCGTCTGGTGTGAACGAAAGGGATTGAACCCGCGCATGGTGGATTCACAATCCCCTGCCTTGATCCACTTGGCTCGTGAGGGTAATGGTATAAGCCTGCCTGACTGTGAGACCGACTGGTCGAACAACATTTCATTCTCTATTTGGCCCGCCTCATTCAAAATGATAAAAAAAGGGGAGGCCTATTGATTCGAAGTCGGAATGGGGTATCGCTATCTCTCGAGCAAAAAAAAATCTTTGTTACAAAGATTTTTTAAAAAAATAGGATAAGTACACCATCAATGATGAATATAATGGTTGAATTCTCTCTTTTTCAAGTTTAAGGACATTTATCGCTTTACCATGTAGTTGAGACTTATACTACATTTGCATGAGCATAAGCATGACATTCACCTGCATTTATAACAGATTACATATGTGAATACAACTACACCTTGAGAAACTTGGGGAATAAGTGTGGAGACTTAACCCAGTGAGCTTTTGAGACCCGTCCGTTTCTTGGAGAAATTTACGTACATATGGAGTCAAAAGACTCAACCTCTCAGTTTTGTCTGTTTTTAGTCTCATATTCATTTTTATAGTTAGCCTTGAGATGACATCAAGTGAGTGTAATATAAACTTGGGTCTTGTAGCTTATTCAAGATGTGATCACCATATCAGTACTTAGAAATGATACAAAGACATTTAGTTAAGCCTTGTTTACCCTAGCCTACCCTGATGATATTGTATCCTTTAGGTTGACTATTCTGAGCCTATCTTGTTACTTAGCCTTTTCTTCAGCCCATTACCCTTACCTAACTCCATTGTGGGAGTAATTATAATGTTTAGGTCCTTTTACCCACTGTTTTTGGAACATGAGGATGATTGTTTGTGTGATTACGAGAAGAAAAAAGAAATACAAAGAAATCTCCAAACTAGTGAAATAAACCAAATATTGAAAACCAAAAAGTTTGAAGAAATTCCAGAAAAAGCCAGAATCTTCCAAAACCATTTCAAATCCAAAAAAAAAAGGAAGATTTTAAATATTGGCTAGAGCTTTATTGAAATTTTCCCAAAGAAGATGAGAAACACTTCTTCCCAAAAAAAATTCCAAAAATTTCTCCAAGTACTGTTATTACAAATCACAAGTATTGAAGGCCCGAATGTTCCAAAAAAATTTCACAAAAGCCTTTTCCATTTCTAGCCCGGTCGTAAGCCAAGTTACAACCTATTACTGTCTTTTGTAGATCTAAGCTGATATGGTAGGATGTGGCGAGTAAGTGAGAAGGTGCTAAGGTGAAAAACCCGACATCTTAAGCAACGGTAACTTTTCCATTCTTTGAGACTAAGTTCATTCCATTACACCAATCCGTTCTTATTAATATATGTGAGATGATTCTCCACCTTCTTTCCTCACATAGAGGTAAAATGATAAACACCATCTCTGAGTGATTTTTATTTCTGAGTGTATATCTGTGAGGCAGAAGTCAAAGCGACCCTTCCAATGGTGACTTAAGACCCGTGGTAGTATGGGTACATGCCTGTCTTCGATGCATTTGAGACCATTATTCTTGGTTTATATTTCATATCTTATTCATGCATTTGTAGTATGCTATCTCCTATGAATGGTTTTGCAATACTTATAATTATTTTCGATATAACAATTTCTGAGGTAAATGGTAGAAATTCTTGTTCTTTGGATTAGTCATTATAGTAAGTTCGTGGGTATCTTCTCTGGAAAACCCTCAGGAGACTATAACTCCTCCACTTGGGAAATCCTCGTGGTTGAAAGCCTTGATGCATATGGTTAATGCAGTCACTCTAGTTTTACTTCTCTTTTGAGTCATTAATTCTTTTCTTCTCACCTTTGCTTGAGGACAAACAAAGTGCTGTTTGGGGGTATTTGATAAGTCCTCAAAAGTGTATATATATCCCCTGAATAACACCTTTCTTTGTTTAGCACTTAGCTTAAATTATTGTATTATATCTATTGATTAGTGCTTTCTTGTCTATTGTGTAGGTTTCATGAGCCGAAATGCGAATATTGTGTTAAAGCCCGCCAAAAGTCAAGAAAAGCAACCAAAAAGGTGTTATTCGCATTACTGTAGGAGAATTGTTATTTGCACTCACAGATTTGCTGAGGGCACCCCACGGTTGGTCCTGTTGACTTGACCTTATGTCAAAGTGGAGCGGTCTGAATCAAAGCCCAAACCGGGTCCTATTGAAGCCCACAAGTCAGAATTTCTATTTTAGGCCTTATTTAAAGTCCAGTCTTAATAAGGCTCTACAAGGAGATCCAGAAGTCTGATTTGGGCCCATGAGCTATCAAACTGAAGGTCTTCGTCCAAGATACAACTTAAAATAATTAGATTTTGTTAAAGACCTAATTCCTATAGAAGACCAACAGCAGCAGCCACGAATTTGAAATAATTTGGAAGTCTTTGCATGCAAGTATTATGCTTTGTATTTATTATATAAGAGAAGTTCTAGCTAGGGTGTAAGTAGTTTTTCATATAGAGAGAAAAGTGAATATTTGTGAGAAAATGTTCATCTTCTTCTTCTTTGTATCAAACTCAATCATTATCAATCAAATCAAATCACTTTACTTTATGATGATTTGTTATTTAATTATTTATTCCATGGTGTCATCATCAAGGATGAGTAGCTAAATCTCCTTAGGGGGATGTTGAAGCACTCTAGATGATGCAAAAGCACCATGTTTGTTCTTAATGTTCATTGTGATTCAAAGTACTTAATGCTTATTTACTTCTAATCCGCGATATGAGGTAAGTATGATTATTTGCATGTTATTGTTATCCATATTTGTTAAAATACTATTGTTAGGGTTTAAGGAGACCTAGCTTTAATGTTTGTGTTTATATTATTGTAGTTATGTGGTAAAATAGCTGAAAGGTGATTATTACATACCTGCAGTTGATATCTTCTATTGGAACCTTTTTGTAATTAAATCAAATAGCTGAGAGGTGATGGTTTGATTATGAATTAATATGTTGAATTGATTAAATTGACTAGCTGAGAGGTGACATTTTGATTAATAAGACATATTCATAGCATGCATAAGAGAATCCCATTTTAATTGAGTGGAATAGCTGAGAGGTGACTACTTGATTATTATAGGTATTGATGATTAATTGAAATAGCTGAGAGGTGACTAATTAATTAACATAGATTGAACATGAAGGAATAACATGTTATGTATACATGATTTAGTTTGTGGATACCAACTCTTCCACCTCTGTCATCATAAGATCTTCTTTTCATCTCTACCATCTTCTTAAGTTTGTTTATTTAATTATTGCCTGTAGGAAGTAGAATCAATCTCAATCTTAATTGTTGATTCCCTTGGTGTTCTTAAATTAGTGTTTTCTATTGTGTTTGAGCTAAGATCTTCACCTTTGAGGTGGATACGACCCTTGTTTGTTACTTTGTCTCCTTTGATAACCAATTTATACAGGCACAAGAAGGAACTTCAAATAAAAATCTAATCTTTTGATAGGTGGAGACACCAATTTCCATCTATCATAGGGCACAAAGTTCGTTCTTCAAATAAAGTTGTAGCGAATGTAGTGAAGTCAACGTCTGTAAATGAACCTGGTGTGGCGGAACAACTAAAGGTCAATCTGGATGTTTCTCATTCACAGACGCGAGAAACTGTGGCGCGTATTGGCGAATTGTCAAAAGATTGTAATCGTGTAGAAAAGCAGGAAAACCTGTTAGGTAAGTTTGTTATTTGTACCAAGTATTTTTATGGATATTGTGTGTAGGCTTAAGAGAATTGATATTTGTAGATGACATAGAGGCGAGAACCCCATATTATAAGCGTACGAGTGTGTTGTCAGATGATGAATTGTCATGCGACCATGGGGATGTGACCCAATAGTCAGTGGTGGCTATTGAAATTGACAAAGTTCAAGAAGTCGTTGTAATCATCGAGGTTGACAAGACCCAAGACTCGGTAGCAGCTATCAAAGTTGATAAAACTCAAAAGTTAATAACAGGTGTCGAAGTTTACAAAGATCAATAATTAGCAGTAGCTGTCAAAGTCGATAACGCACTTTCCGATAATTGATTGTCGCAGGATGCTACTGGGGGGAAAGGAAAAATATATGCAATTAGGCGTACTTGAAACCCAACCAGTTGATGATCGTGGAGGTGTGACTCTCATGAATTTGGATATTGGGGATGTCGAACCAATTCATTCGCCTGGGAAGTCGAAAGTGTGTGAGTTACGTGAGGTTATAAGTGTCAGCTGTAGGCTACTATCCTTTGGTAAGACAGGGGAGTTGAATGATGATCATGGAGTCTATGTTGTTGATGTTCCCATATTGGCGCGTTATGCATCATTATATAAGGAGGTGTGTGAGAAACGGAGGTGGTTGGATGCGCCAGAGGCCTGGTCAGAAGGTGGATGTGCGACTTTCGCTGTTTTGTTGGATTTGTTGAAGGTTATTCATCGCGTTCGACAGGTGGATCTGAGGATCTTGTCTGAGAAATAATTGGTTTATTATGGAATAGTTTACTGATGAGTAAAAAGTAGAATTTTAGTGTGGGGTGACTTGAAAAGGCTATGGAAAATTGAAGTGACATGAAGAAAGCAGTATCGGGGTTAGATGCAGAGTCGATAAAGAAAGAGCTTGAAGTTCTTTAGTAGCAGAAGGTTGTGTTATGTAAGGATCTTATCAATGTGGAGCGTGCAGAGGAAGGGTTTCTTTTAATAGTGCAGTTGTTGAGCTACAACTTTCTCTCCCTGATTACGACCTTAGTATTCTAGCCTCAAGGGCTACCCCCCCCCCCCCCCCGAACCCCAACACACACTGGCGGAAGCTTACTATAGGAATATTGCTACTGGTATTAACAGGGATTTTGATTTGTCTGCTCGTCAGAGGGCTGTGATAGAATGCTTACAGACTAAACATGCCAAGGACTTTCTTATTGTTATTCCTATGGAAGGGTTAGGACAATGGATGATGGCAGTTGAGTAATCGTGCCATTCTCTGGTTCTGTCTCATAATCTCGTTATTTACAAATGGGGATTTATATCCTGTATGTAAGAAGAGCCGACTGAACGCTTTTGGGGGCCATGTTGTACACTGTAAGTATTACCCCAGTTTTAAATAAAGACACGACCATCTGTGTGATATATTGTATGATGTGGTATGGCGAGTAGGAATACAGGTTAGGAAAGAGGTTCCAGTCAATTTTTTTACAGACCGGTCAGAAGGTAAATCAACACTACGCCCAGCTGATGTTTTGATATACAGTTGGTTAGAAGAGAAACATGCATGTGCTGACATTACATGGGCATCTCCGATTGTGGGGTTTGGTAATGAAAATTTTGAAGTGGGTCAGACAGCTATTCATGCAGCTGCTGTTAAGGTACAGAAACACGAGACGGCATGTGCAACGAACCAGCATTGTTTCATTCCTTTTGTTTTTGACACTTTTGGGTTTTTAGCACCAGAAGCAGTTGAATTTCTCAAGAAGGGGCAAAAAGTTATGAATAGAAATGTGATGATGGCGGGTTCTAATGAATATGTATTTCGTAGGATTGGTTTTGCTATTCAAAAAAGGCTTGCAACGTAGTTTGTAGCGTGCTTGTCCTCTAACTTTTTATAATTCCTCAAATTTTTATCAATAAATTTCGTAGTTGTAGCTGCATGAATGGTTGCCTGACCCACTTTGAAATTTCCCTTACCAAACCCCACCATCGGAGATGCCCCTGCGATGTCCACACATGCATATTTTACTTCTAACCAACTGTATATCAAAAAATCAGCTGGGCGTAGTGTTGATCTACCTTCTGACGGGTCTATAAGAAAATTGACTAGAGCCTCTTTCTTAAACTGTATTCATGCTCGCCATACCACATCATACAATATATCACACACATGATCGTGTCTGTATTTAAAATCGGGGTAGTACTTACAGTGTACAACATGGTCCCAAAAGCGTCTAGTCGACTTTTCTTACATACAGAAAATAAATCCACATATGTAAATAACAGGATCATGAGACGGTACCGGATAATGGCCCGATACTTTATTGCCGTCATGCGTTGTCCTAACCCTTCCATAGGAATAAAAATAAGGAAGTCCTTAGCATGTTTGGTCTGTAAGCATTCTATCATAGCCCTCTGATGAGCAGACAAATCAAAATCCCTGTAATTACCAGTAACAAATCTTCATGTATTAAGCTTCCGCCAGTGTGTGTCAGGGTTTAGGGAGGCGGTACCCCTCGAGGCTAGAATACTAAGGTCGAAATCAAGGAGAGAAAGTTATAGCTCAGCAACTGCACTATCAAAAGCATAATCCATATCTACAGTACCACACCTTCGAAGTATGTGGTCCTGGAGCTCCTGAGTTTGGCATCGAGAGGCTGCAAAGGCAAACTTAGTGACATCTGTGGCACATTAAATGCCAAGACCACCAAGGCGTAACGGCATGGTTGTTATGCGCCACTGAAGGTATCTAAAATTTGGACCATCAGAAACTACGATACCCTAACGGGTTGCCCGAAGGATGCGATCAGAATACTCTGCTCCTTCCTGAACAAATGTTGGTTCACAAGTACGAAGAACGAAGATAAGTTTATGTAACCTCATACATGCTCGTAGTACTACCAGCTTACATTGTGGGTAGTTTAATTCTGCCAGTGGCCTTATTAGCTTGGTTGTTTTCTCAACTCGTTGTCGAACTATAACGCCCCAAAACCATAACACGAATCCCCATGACTCAATGTCAGATCTCGAGGCATTAGAACAACCTCACCCATGATAATCATATAATAATACAAGATTTCGAATGATATTAATATATATAATTAGCATTAAAAATACATAACTTAATACAATACAGAATAATACAAACTGCGATCACCTCCGTACAAAATTAACTAAGTACATCTATCGCACGAATACTTATACAATCCCCTCTGTAATCTCTCTAAAACCATCTCTGCGGAATCTCATATATCCTCGAGCAACTGTTTATCTGAAAAGGGTTAATGATAGGGTGAGCATTTCCACTTGCTCAGTAGTGACTCACATTTTCAATATACTAACTAATCATGCATGACGATTAATCATACTAAACATTTGAAAGAATGCAAGTTTGAATAATTGAAAGTAACTTTCTACTGTAAATAATAAATAATATACAAGCATTCATATAATAAGTCGGGTACCTGTATCCTATCAGAGTGTTGAGGGTACGACTGGTACTCGGCCCCAGTCCCAGGCAATATCTTAGTTCAGTACTTACCGGTGTGAACCTGCACCGTTAGTTCCTGATTATCCGGTCGGGTGATTACCGTTTTGTGTCTCGAGAACACTAACCCTCTTTCAGGGCTCAGGTGGGCCCTCTGACCACGACGCTCCAGAGGGAGAATCACCTATCACGTTGGTCAACCGTTTGACGACTACAGGCTTGTCAGGATCTTGACACACGTCCAGGAGTGGACTACCTCTCACTCCCCGCGTCTAACCTCCTCGAGGTAGCATGTAACCCCACAACACACTAACCATCCACAACAAATACCACTAAAAGCATGGCAATCCAGGAAGGTAGAAGAGAAATTCCCAGAAACATCCTACAATGTTCGCCTCTAGAAAGTGCCCATTCACCGTCTAAAGGTGAACACTGAATATATAATCCTAGAAAAAACTGTCATCTCTAGAATATGACAACAATTCCTTCTTTGTAGGAATTCACAAATCCCTTGCCAAACCACCTCGTGATACAATATATATAATATATAAGTTATATTTTAATAATAATTAATTTAATCTGGCATGTGTGACGAGTCCCTGAATTTATCAACCATCAAACCAATTCCCTATTCACGGCTACCAGACACGGACACTAGCCGAAGGAACTATCCCCTATTCACGGCTACCAGACACGGGCACTAGCCGAAGGGATTATAATCCGATCTGTAATAATATGTTCGTGTAAGCACCCAGATCATTCCCAATTCAGGAACCTCACACCATACCAACATACAACTGGGATCTCACATCCCACATACAAAATCCATCTCCCTTTTTCCATCTTGGAAAAGAGATGCAATAAAAACTTCAATAGTTTTTCCGTTTATAAAACCATTTCAATATATATATACTGCTTTAATAACTCCAGTATAAAACATGATATCTGTAACTAATCCATTTAATAGAAACTATAATCGATAAACCACGAGTAATCTATATATACCAAACAAAACCATACATGCATTTTTATCATCAATAATATATCAATTAATTTGCAACATTTAAAATATGACAGATGAAAAAACAGTATAAAAGAAATGTAAGTCTCTACCTCTTGATCGTAGCTCCTTATATACTCAGCTAATTATCAAGAAATGAATTATGAAACTATAATCGTCGCCCAATTACTCATAGTTGTCCATACCCATTGATAATATAACCTGCATCGGCAGCTTTCTTTAATGTTTCATTGTTTCCCATAGCTCAAACACCCACTAGATAGTCATCACTTGTGCATGCCTAATTGGAATTAGGGAATCAGATTCCTACATACATCGCCAAGACAGCCACAACAATATCCTTTTGCCTCTCAACAGCCTTATTTTTTTCTTCCTCTTCATTTCTTTTCAACCCCATAGCAATATCCTTAATTATCATGGTAGTTACATCTTGCCACCCATATATTTGTTCTTACAAGTCCTTGTTGAAACACCAACTACACCAGTTCAAAATCCCTATCCATCTATGGTTAATTATCACACCATTAACATGAATATCATCTAGAGCTTTTGGTTGTGGAAATCAAACTGAGTTAATCAAAATTTCTCTGCACTCATTATTTTTTCTGGTTGTCCCTTTGATGAAATAAAGTTAAGAGTCACAACACATCCTTCAAGTTAGGTGTCACCTTAATAGGTGATTAAAGAGCTGCTTAGTCCACCTCATACCTCCACTATGCTAAGCACAAATCAATCCTATCCTTTACTGACTTATGAACTGTGTTAGATATATAAATGATTCAATGGTAATGGATGCAATATCTTAAGTTACTCCCACTAACTAAACCTTCTTCCAACTGGATATGAGTCTATCAATGTCGCCCCATGTTAAAACCTAAATAGTCCACACCATTAGTAATAGTTTGTTATTACTAAAACATCTCGTACGCCGAATTCGAGGAGATTTTATGAAGGTATTTTAAGTATTCACCGATTATTGGTTCATATTTTTATATTTTTTTAATTTAACACATTCAATTATTTAAGACCAAACGATTAAGGCTATATTAAATCTAATCATAACCGTAGATTATAACTAAGATTACTAAAATGCCCCTAAAGTAAGTGTGGGTCGTTACACGAACAAGGCCCACAAAGAATGATGCATCAATACTAACTTCCTTTCCAAGCAACTTGACTACACGCTGAGAACAGGATATACCTGATGGAAACAGATCAGTACTAGAGCGACGAGGATCAACTGATGGCCAAAATACCTCTGTCTTATTAACATTAAAAATGAGCTCCAATGACGGTCCAACTGCCTGAATGATATGTATGCTTGCGGCCACCTGATCAATGTCACCAATCAAGGTCCCTTCATCCAAATACCATGCCTGCAACTTCAAGTGACCCTCAGATTGGATGTTCAGTACTAGTGGTTGCAAGACTAAGGCAAAAAAAGAGGCCTTAACAGACCCCCCCCCTGCTGAATCCTGGTTGCTTACCAAATATAGGTGGACCCTAATTATAATCTCGTAGACTGGCTATATAGATATTCAACCCATGGTGCAATACTGGGACAATGAATGCGTACCTCTTTTAGCTAAGTAACACAATCAATTCTTAGTAAGTTCGAGATATTGTACACAATACTCTTAACCTCACTAACTGAAACCCCAATGTATAAATACAATGGGTAAACACTGCTCTCTGCAGCAACACCATCATCACAGTTGGCCGCTAGTGACCAAAGCACGGGTCAACTACAAGTATATATATAAGTAAACAACTTTTTTTTTAATAATCATTATATTTATAAAATACTAAAGCGATTACAGAACATACGAAGATATAATTCTTCGAAAATAAAGAAAATACAAGGAACATTAAGTAAAACAGTGCAAATTATACTACTGATCCAAGACAGCCAACTCCTTTTACGATCACAGACGGACCAACTCCTTCGATCGCAAACGAACATCATCAAAGTACAAATGGATTCAAAAGGAAACTTGGATTTTACCAAATGTTTGATCCACAACAAAGAAAGAAAAGCCTCAAACTCCCAAAGAACAACTGATTTACAACTTTGTAAATAAAAAAAGGACCAAAAGATGATGGATGAAGATAATGATGGAATGGTGTTGCCAGGCCTAGAAGAAGAGGATAACCTTCAAGGTGATACCGTGCAGAAAATGCTAAGGGTATCGTACTCATTCACAAATGAATGGCATGCGCAACCGAACTCGCTTTGAAGAGATTTCAGGGAGGAATTTAGGATTTCAACTTTCAAATGTTGGAAGTTCAACATAGAACACACCCAAAAGAACACCAAAGAAACCATTATAAGTGATGAAATTAAAGTTAAAAGAAGAAAAGAGTCAGTAGGATTATTTTCCTTCTCTCAACTCGTATCAATATAGTATCAATATAGAAGAAGGTAGATATGTACATATTAAGGTTGGGGTGGTCTCCACGACTCATATTGTCATCGTGGAGACCGAACAGATAACTAAAAGATTGGGTTTCAAGAATACCCAAGAAGATCAACTTACCAACAAAGTTCAAAGAGAGTTGATAATTATAAGATAGATATGTTAAAAACACTGCCAAACACTACTTAATTGATCAAAGAAATATTTAATTTGGGGAAAGGTATATTCTCCAAAGATTATTGCCGGAAACAATTGAGATAGATTTAGAGAAATAAAATATTGATCAGAAAGAAGAGAGACGCTGGAAAACTGTTATAATATAACCGAAATCAGAAGTAGGTCGTCGAAAAAATGTTATAAAATCATCAGAATTAGAGTTAGGTTGTCGGAAACCTGTTATAAACTCGTCGGAATCCGATTTTGGTCTCCGGGAAAACATGTAGAGTTGAAGAAGGTGGGGAAAGTAAACATGATGCATATGCATAAAGATAGCATGTGCAAGGCACATGCCTCATAGTTCCTGCAGATTCCTATATGGACTAGAACATCCCTAGTAGTAGTTTCTATTTACTTAGCTTTCTAGTGTAGTTAGGATTAGGTTTAGGTTATTATAAATAGGGGATTGCAAACACTATTAAGTAGGTTAGATTGAAGATTTGTTTATGTCTTGAGACATTAAATTCGTTTTTGTGAAGAACCCTAGTTTTTGGGTGTTCAAACCATTTATTTAATTGGTGTTCTTATTATTGTTTGCTTCCGCCGATAATATTACATCAAAATTGGTATCAAGAGCTTGTTTTTTCTGGGTTTAAAAGATAAAAACCTGATTTTTATTACAAGAGTCGCGTTCATGTTGGTGATTTGAAGATGGGTTATCGTAGAAGAGGTCAAAGAGAATTTTCGTCACCGCCGGATCGCTGGAGTTTACATGAATCGAAGCGTTACACCGATTCTGAATATAAAGCTTCCAACTTTGATCCTAGCCACCGCTTTTCTCTTTCTAGAAGGTATGAACCTCCCTCTTCCTCTCGTTCCCCTTCTCCCCCACGCAGGCAACGTCATAGTTATTATGACGATGGATATTATTCCCACCACCAGCAGGACACGCACCCTCCTCGATGTGGTTTTCAGCAACAATATGTTGCTTATGGTGCTAGATATTCTCATGGAAACCGTCCAAAGATTTATGATCACGATGGTCTTCGTAGTCGCAATTCTAAGATTACTCCGTATGGAGAATACCCACACTATATTGAATCTGAAATCGATTCTAAGAGCGAGGCCTCCATGACGTCACCAAGCATACAAAAAGATTTGAAGGAACTTTTAAATTGCTTTACTAAATTAAAAAGTCAATTTGCGTCTTTTAAGGAAGAATTTGTTGAAGAAGGGAAACGACTTGACAAAGAAGCGGAGATTAATTTCTTACTCAACATGTTTGAAGAAGAAAAATACGTCACTCGTACTCGAATTGGTGGTTTATAAAGTTACAATATTATTGATTTCTTTTCTGTTTTTGGTGATGATAGTGATGATACATCTAGTTTTGTCTCTTTTGAGTTAGAAGTTGCATGTGTGGATCAAGTAGAAGATTCGATTGAAAAATCTGCAAGGAAGATAAATAAGAAGTTCTATTTGTTGCACAAGCAAGGAAACCTGGTTGTTGTCCATGACAATGGTAAAGAGGATGAACGTTCTCGGAATTTATCTCATCACTCCCATGAATCGATGAATTCCATTGATTCCGACCGACAAAATGATGATTTTTATCATCCCCACAAATTCCTTCCCATAAAAGTAATTGGTAATTTATTTGGTGGTTATGTTGATCCTTATCTATTCCAAGATGAGAATGGATTTTCTCCATGGAGGGACAAACACCTTCAATTCTTATTTCTTGACATGCGGCTATATTGTTCCAATCAATTGGGTTGTCCTAATGATGCACCTATGATATTAATGTCCATCATTCTTTCTGCGAGCAACTATCTGGGGAAGATTCATGGCCGGATTTTCTGCACCAATGTAAGGTTGAGGTTGATGTACAAGAGTCGTTTTGAACTTTGGAGGATGTTAGTACACAAACTCGAGGACGAGTTTTTTTCAAGTTAGGGGGATTTGATGCATATGCATAAAGATAGCATGTGCAAGGCACATGCCTCATAGTTCCTGCAGATTCCTATATGGACTAGAACATCCCTAGTAGTAGTTTCTATTTACTTAGCTTTCTAGTGTAGTTAGGATTAGGTTTAGGTTATTATAAATAGGGGATTGCAAACACTATTAAGTAGGTTAGATTGAAGATTTATTTATGTCTTGAGACATTAAATTCGTTTATGTGAAAGAACCCTAGTTTTTGGGTGTTCAAACCATTTATTTAATTGGTGTTTTTATTATTGTTTGCTTCCGCCGATAATATTACATCAAAACACCTTGTATTCCATGTAGAAAAATAGACACCGATATATTATTGTTCTAAAATAAATAAAAAGGAATAGATGATGCATACCAGAATAAATGGATGAAGGACAAGATTTAGATCGAGTCGAGATAAAATCTCTCTCCTTAAGATATTATTCGCCCCGTACATGTCCCGAACGGTTTATCAATGGCGGACTATCTCACAGGATACAACGATCTATCCTTATTAGCGTAGCAGCACTTCAAACACATAGAAGACGGCGAACCAATTCTTTGTTATACTCTCTCATGGCAAGACAAAGAAACTAGAAGATGGAAAACCAATTTGGTTTGAAAAATTATTTTGATACAAACACAAGACACACTTATATAGTAGAAAGACACCTTTTCGAAAAGGCACATGTCTATTCAATGTATATTTATAGACACTATGACCCAATACAATGTACATATATGTTGGGAACAGACACACCCATTGGGAATGAGTGTCTACAAAGTATGTGTCTATTGAGAAAAGACACACCCATTGGGATGGGTTGGGCCAAATACAATGTATGTGAATACATACCCATTCATCTACTATAACACAAGTTAGCCATGGCTAGTGGTTAAGACTTCAATTTCTCTTTCATATACAAATGTTTTGACCACTCAAAATATTTCCAATAATCCCCCACATGAATGGAAATTACCGACTCATAAAACAATCGAGAAAAATAGATGAAACTTGAGAGAGTATAAACGGAAAGTAGCTGCTTCGGTATAGGTAGCAATTTTTCAACCTTGAACCTACCCTAGTGAATAACCATCGAATTTACTAGCTAATCGGTGAACATGATGTCTTGAACCGCTCAACGGTTTCTGTAAACCAAGACAATGGCTAACACACAGTTTCCCTTCCTCAAAGAACTTGTTTCTATGGTTGTGTTCATTTTGGCCATGAACTTCCTGGTATTCATGAGTGCTCTTAGAGAAATACAACCTTCAACATTCTCACAGAAAACGACCCATTTTTCTCACTCATAAGGTGATTGCCCATGAAAAGTATCTTGTCATACTCCACTTGTGTTACCAAGCTCTGGGAATCATTAAAAGTATAACTTATCCTGTTCTATCAATGCAGGAAGAATTGTTCTCATCATCCTAGGAAAGGGTAAAAGATATGTAATCTCTCAGTGCTTTCGTCGAGTAAAGCGAGATTCGGTTGTCCCTTTGAACCTAGATCTTGGGATCTCCAGTTAGCTAGTTTGGGTTGCCATCAAGCCCACTCTTTCGTCATAGGTTGTAAACTCATTCCTCTCGATGATTCAACTTGCTCTCGTGATTAACCTTTAGTAGTTGGATTCGCTAGGTTGTCAACCGATGTAATGTACTCCATATAGATTTTCCATTTGAGAGCAGTTGTTTAACGATTTTGCGTCTTCTTATAATTTATCGAGACATACCGTTATTCATACAACTTGGTGTCCAACACATATGAATTTATGTATTGCAATGTATGTAAGTAGTTGGCACTTGTTGTTTCCATATGGAGATATCCTCTAAGAAGTTTACAAAATCATTTTGCTTCTTCATGTGCTTTATCTAAAGCAATAAATTTAAATTCCATACTTATGGATATCACAATACACTTTTCCTTAGAGGATTTCCAAGATAATGTTGCACTACTAAGAGTAAAACCATAACCTTCTACTCATGGCTTTTGAGGTTTTGATAATCATTATCCAATTTGCATTACTGTATCCTTCATGTACAGGTGAACATATTTGTAGTGCAAGCCATAACTGAAGGTATATTTCAGATAATTTATTAATACCTTAGTTATTACTTTCCAGTAACGTATTTCTGGAATGCTCATGTAACGATTTAGGACACTCACAACATATATCATGTAAAATCTCTCTCATTAAGACATTATTCACCTAGTACATATGCCAAACGGTTTATCAATGGCGGACTGTCTCCCAGGATGCAACGATCTATCCTTTTTAGCGTAGCAACACTTCAAACGCATAAAAGACGGCAAACCAATTCTTTGTTATACTCTTTCGTGGCAAGACACAGAAACTAGAAGATGGAAAACCAATTTAGTTTGAAAAGTTATTTTGATACAAACACAAGACACACTTATATAGTAGAAAGACACCTTTTCGAAAAGGCACATGTCTATTTAATGTATATTTGAATAGACACTATGACCCAATACAATGTACAGATCTGTTGAGAACAGACACACCCATTAGGAATGAGTGTCTACAAAGTATGTGTCTATTGAGAAAAGACACACCCATTGGGATGGGTTGGGCCAAATACAATATATGTGAATACATACCCATTCATCTACTATAACACAAGTTAACCATAACCGGTGGTTAACTTGGGACTTCAATTTCTCATTCATATACAAATGTTTTGACCACTCAAAACATTTCCAACATGGCACCCCATCATGGTGCATATTAAGTGACACCATAACTTGCCACATAACATACCAATGAATATTAGCATGCCTAGGATAACCATGTCTGTGCTACCTGTTATACTTGTTCAAACAAGGAAAGCTTGATCTTGACTCTTGAACTTGGATTTGGACATCCACACTATTATTTATAACAGACTGTACATTTTTAAAGAATTTTATTTGAGTATGAATTATATCACATTTTATTCGCGTGAACCTGGAATGATGGGAAAATAATACTAAACACTACAAGGTATAGTAAAGGGATCTGTGTCCTTGAGTCTTGTATCTATACACACACTGGGTAGCTACATAATAAGGATCTAGAGCTGATAAAATGATTTGCTTGTAGAATAATCAAACACAAACTAGGAATCTTGTGTCTGTGAGTCCTCTTCTTCAACACCTTCGTCTTCCTGCAACATATTCATCAACATGGAGACTTGATTCTGCAGCACTGAGTTCTCTCTTTCTACGTCAGCACGTTTGCTGCGTTCTTGCAGGAGTTGAAGCTGCAAATGTTCTAAGACCTTTGCATCTTCTTCTAGTTGCTCATTTAAGCCATTGATCTCCCGATCCTGCATACGAAATGAATGTTACTACATGTACCTTAGAATTGCATGCTACTTATTATAGCTTTTTAAGTGTAGGAATGTGACCTTCCTGTTCATTTCTTGAACAGCAATGCGTCGCATGCTCTCAACAACATCAACATTTACAAGTTTCCGTTTCTTCCCAATCAACCAACCTTTCGGGTAACTTGAAGTGTCAAAGTCTGGAGGTGGGACTAAGACTGCATCTGATAAGAGCTTACGAGCATTTGATGGTTCGAGTGGTTCAAAGAGGGCCTTCCGACGCTCAGAAATAACTGGAGCAGTCGAAGAGTCTATTTCGTTCTCAATGGCTGAAGATTTTTCATCCATTGGTGAATCCTCTCCTTTGTTGGGCATGGGCACATCATTGAGAAGATCTTCTATTGTCTTGGATAAAATCTGTCCATTGGCTGTCAAAAAGAGTACTAGTTCAGTTGAAATGATCATCAAGCACTGCTCACAATCTATGCCTAATCCCAGTTACTGGTGTCAGCATTATCAATCATATCAAGACTTCCCAGGTGGTCATCATATCACTGATCCTAAGTATTTATTATCAATCACATAATACAATATTTCATATTTTCATTTCATAGAAGCTGTCCGGGCCAGCATGAAGGTTTAATTTGGACTGTTGCCTGACACAATTGAATTAGTCAATATTAGACAAATAGCCTTTTTTTTTTCCTAATAATTAGTTTGTTTTTTTTTTTAGAGTTGAGAGATGATTATGGAATTATGTTATTTAAATTCAAAGGGTTGTCTAGTCTGCAAACCTTTAACTGATCTATATATGTTTGGGTCAGTGCAAATTAATTTTCATCTTCTTTAATATATATACAACTTATTAATTGTGTGTGTGTGTTAATAAATAAATTAAATGAAAATGATATAAGCTTTCGAAGAAGAGTAAGTATACAGATCTCTGAGTTGTTGTAATCAGTAGCTAGGTGAATTGAGAAATAACAAGAAAATAATATTACCAGATCTTTTGCGAGAATTCCAGAAAACTCGAGTCTGAGAGGTGGTGGTACTGAAGAATCCATCCAAAGAATCATGAAAATTGTTTTTCTCATCAACATCATTATGATGATGATGTGGATTCTGTTGCTGCTGTGACTCCATCGATCTTTAATTATTTCAAAAATATATATATAATTTATAGTACATAAAACTGAAACTGTTTATCTAAAGCTAGCTAGCTCAAATTCTAATAAATATGGTCAAGAATTCAAACAAAAAAAAAAGCTTGTTCTTACCTAGAAGAAGAAGATGTACGTTTTCTTTGTAATTAAGTTTCTTCTTTTCTTGTTGGGTGTGTGTTTTTTTGTTGTACTCTGCAAGGGTAAGGCGGTTTTGCAAATGACGTTATCCTCTCGACCCTTTTACTTACAGACTACTACTACCTTGTTTTGTTGGTTGGTGAAGAATTTGTTTTGGTTTTTATTTTTGACGACAAAAGTTTGAATATTTCTTCTTCTTCTTCTTCTCGTCTCTCTCTCCGCGTGGTCCCATTTTGTTTCGTGCGGTAAACTTCACCATAAACGCATTTTGATTTTTGTTTTTGTTTTTTTTTTTTTTTTTTTAACATCAACATTCAACAGCATATTCTGAGTTAGATCCACAGTTGTAAAATAATTGAGTTTTTGAGTTTGTCTTGTTATGGATTTTGTTTGCAGACCATTACAAGTGACCACAAACTAAAATTTAACCCCAATAATGCTAAAAATATATACTGTAAATATTATACCCCTAAGAGCATCTCTAATCAATGCGCAGTGTGAAATTTGCCCACCACGTAGGCTCCATGTAGGATATATCAGTTCATAAAGTTGTCAGGTTTGCAAACTAAAAATCTATCCTTCCTGCACATTTTCAAAAAATGGTATAAACTATACAATATTTTATTATTATTAGCACGCCAGAATGATTACGCATAAAATATATATGGGAAAATTAGACTTAACCCCCCTATTTTATCCACATTTTGAACAAACCCCTTATTTGTCCAAGTTTGGACTTTACCCCCTCCGTCAGCTCTCGTCCAAGTTAACACCTACTAAGTGAATACACGTCTGTTAGACGTGTATCATATTTAGTTTCTTTGTTTTTTGGTAAAAGCAATATTAGTTTTTCTAGTTGGTAGGTAACTACTTTATAAAGTTTAATTATTTATATTGAAATTACTTAATAACCCTTTATATTAGAGAAGATGTATTTGATTTTAGTGAAAGAAAAATGGACTTTTTTGGTAAAAATTTCGCATCAGGAAAAAAACTCTCCTCCTGAGTTATTAAAAGAGATTTATATTTTTTTCTTCCTAAAATACCCTTGTCTCGTTCTTTTGGGGGGTTAAGTCTAACGAAGGAATGAGGGGTATTTTAGGAAGAAAAAATATAAATTGGCTGTGGGTGCAAAAATTTGATCCACAAACTCAAGATGTGTATTGATTAATCGAACAATTACAATGAAAACCTTGTATAGATAGAGATTAGATAGGGGGTATACAATGAGACTGGACCTGACGAAGATCGGGCTGCCTACGTATCCAAGGAGATGAACTTGGAATCAAGTCTCTGCTTCCACTAAGCTCTAATGGAGTTTCTCAGTGAAAGACTCGTAGTTCAGGAGGTTAAGAACTCCTCTATTTATAGTAGGCCAGAGGAGGTTGGCTCAACCACCCCTCCGATTTCAACTCCATGAACTCTGGTAGTTCAACTGTGTAGATGCTTTCGGTAGAGATAGCTTGCATGTTGCCGAGCGGTTATCCCCATGGTTTGAATCCCCTTTGACCAGGATGACTGCCACGTGGTATCCTCTGATAGGTCCTGGTTCAACCTAGGTTTTCCTTTATTTTCTCCAGCGGGCTAGAACAATGGGTTCGGTTAGCCTGGAATCTTACTGGACTTATCCGGTTGGTTGGGACTCGGATTTGACCAAGTGCGGAAGCAAAGATTTGGGCTTGACTCGTAAGGTATTCTTTGAATTTGTTTATCTCCTTTTCTTCTTTTTTTCAAGCCTGCTTTATGTGTGATAGCATGATCAAACTGATTTGCCTGTGTTTGCATTAGTGTTAGGACTTAATCTTTTTCTATCAGACATCAGTTCAGTTGGCAAAACTGATTTGCCTGTGTTTGCATTAGTGTTAGCACTTAATCTTTTTCCTTTGACTGTTTCAGAATTTTAGAATTACGGAAGTTGTTCTAAAAATACCAATTTAATTGTTCTTAACCAGGTTGCAGACCATCTGGCCACATGAAAGCACACATGAAATGCCCAATAATCTTTTGTGATCCTCTTCAAGAGGAACTTTGGAACTTGTAATGGTGTCTGATGTGTATGATTTGTTATAAGACTTGTTTCGATAAAGAAATCGTTGTAATATTGGTGTTCAGATGGGTTGGAAGAAAATAATAAATCTAATATTAAATTATGATTTCATATTATGCCATGTGGAGGTGCAAACCATATGCAGGGCATTAACTAATTTCAGATTATGCAGGGCTTTAGCTAATTTCATATTATGCAGGCAATTTTTTTTTTTCTGAAAAGAATTCAGATTTCCCATGGCTGAGAAATGTAGCTAATATAATTTTTTTTTTTTTTTTTAAATTCCAGATTTGCCACGATTTTGAACAGTAGCTAATTTAAAAATTAAATTAATTTCCAATTTTTTTTAAAAAAAAAAAAATAGTTTGCCACGGTCTTGGACCGTGAGGACGATGACAAATTGCCACGGTTGAGAGCCGTGGCAAATCCCACGGTTTCAAACCGTGGCTAAATAAAACATTTTGCCACGGACCCGGACCGTGGCAAAAGAATTAGCTACGCCCTGAACACCCACGGTCTCGCCACGGTCGAAAACAGTGGCTAATCCTGTTTTGCCATGGTTCCGGTCCGTGGCAAATTTGTTGTATTCTTGTAGTGATTCGCTTTATTCTTGAGGCAAGCATCTTGGAAATGATTTTGTAAACCCCTCCGATGAGACTAATGGGCCTGTAAATCTCCGACAGATAGAACACTTTCATTCTTAGGAATCAAAGTAACAAAAGTAGTGTTGAGCCTCCAATCAAGAAAGCCGGAGCTATGGAATTCCCGGACAATGGCCATAATGTCCTCTTTGAAGACATGCCAAAACGTTTTGTAAAAACACATGGGGAAACCATCCGAGCCCGGCGCTTTCTCCCCCTCCATATCATTTAGAGCTTTACTTCTTCGACATTGAACTCCCCTTCCAATTCTTCACAATGATGAGAATATAAAGAATCAAAAAACAAACCATCGAGCTTAGGCCTATTCCTCACCTCTACATTGTACAACTCGGTATAGAATTCAATAATGTGATTTTTGATCCGCTCCTCATCCCGAGAAATATGTCCTTCAATAGATAAGCAAGAAAGACTATTGACCCGTCATCGTACATTAGCCATGGCATGGAAGTATTTGGAGTTTGATTGCCCCTCAAGATAATACTTGGAGCATGATTTTTGCCTCCAACTAATAGTGCTCAAACGAAGCCAATGCGTTAAGTCATCTCTTAGTAAGGCCCTTTCTACCAAGTCATCATCGATCAAAGCATCCACTGCATCCAACCCATCAAGTTCATTGATTCTCGCAAGCCTCTCTTCAATCTTCCTATCCACCCTCCCGAATACATCTCGATTCCATATCTTAATCAACCCTTTGAGAGCTTTTAATTTTTTTCCACCATATAAAGCTAGGCGAACCATCAAAATACAAAGCCTCCCACCATGTTTTGATCAAGCCCCCAAATTCTTTGTCTTGAAGCCACATCATCTCGAAACGTAACGGTTGAGGCTTCTTCTTAAGTTTGGTCATGTCAAGAAGAATCGCCTTGTGGTCGGAAGTAAACTTAGGCAAGGCCACTTGTTTTACATCTTTAAATTCCACCTCCCACTCCACCGTAGTGAGGAATCTATCCAATTTTGTCATGACCGGGTCATTATGGTTGTCCGACCATGTAAAAAGTGCCCCTTCAAGGTTGTGTTCTATTAAACCATGCCGGTCTTCAAAGTCGGTAAAGGTTCTCATTGCCTTGGTCAAACAACTTCCACCTCGTTTCTCATAACAAAAACGGATCACACTAAAGTCGACCTCCCAAGCACCAAGGGAAGTTACACCATGCCCGAAACTCGATCAAGCTCATCAAAAAAAGAATGGAGAAGTCTTTTGTCACACGGTCCATACACACCAGTAATCATACATTCTACATTCGAACTCGTAACTACACCCCTAATAGTTAGGGAGTAATCACCCATGAAGACATCATCCACATCCAAAACATTTGGATCCCAAGCCACTATCATACCCCCGGAAAGTCCTCGTGATAGAACACATTCCCATTTCCAATCTCGTGGCCACATATTAATATTGGCAAGAATGTCTTTATCTTGAACCTTAGTCTCTTGAAGAAGCACTACACTAGCGTTAGAAAAATTAATTAGCTTATTTACACTACCTTGGGCGGCCGAATTACAAAGCCCCCTTGCATTCCATGAGGCGATTTTGAGTTTACTCGACATCGCGAGTGCTTTCCTGAAGTGACTCATTACAATTTGTGTAATTGAGCTGCTCCCTTTCATCCTACCCCACTTCTTGGATTCCCTTCTCTTTGATATGTCTATACCCATCTCAATAAAGAATTTCTCAAGGGAGCCATCACCCAAGTTGGAAGAAACCCCAGATTGGCCTACACCCGCTTGTGCAATTGTCCTTGCCCATTTTCGCACATCAGTTGTGCTCTTCAAATGTCTACAGTTTTGGCTCAAAGAAGTTTGAAACTCCACCCATTTTTGGATCACATTTCTATCATCGAAACGCGGAGGGTGGCTAACAGATTCACTTGACTGCTGAATTTCTTCAATCAGAATCTGAGGTGCCGAGAAATGGCCCGGAGAAGTGTGAACCTGCCTACTGGTCCCTGGGGGTAGAATACGCTCTCTACTCTCTGGTCTGCGAGGAAGGTAAGCAGAGAAGAAAGATTTAGAAGCAACATGAGAGGGAGTAGTTGAAATCATCTATTGTTACTGAGGGAATTGCTTAGTATTTAACATCTCCAACACTCTCTGTGCGATCTGTGTCTTGCGAGGTTCCCCTCTCCCCCCTTCCTGGAATCAGGCCATAAACGTTTTCGATACGAGCAGATTTGGACCCCCAGCGTGCATACGATTTGGTCGCCCCTGATCCCTGGGTCTTCTACCACTACTATTAGATAACTGAGTGTGAGAACTTTGGGCTTGTTCATTAACAGATTCTGCATGTTGGGCCTCTGTGCTCTGAACCTCTACACTTTGGGTCTCTGAGTTATGAGAAGTTGTAGGCTGGACCTCTACAATTGAGCCCACCTCATTCCGGGCCTCATTATTTTGGGCCTCTAAAGCCTCCACCTCATCACCAAGTGGGCCGAAACTGTTCTGTGCCACAACGTTAGCCCACGAGCGTACTGGGGCGATCCTTCTCCCTTGGCCCGAAACCCGAACCCATTCCTCTTGTCTGGATGATGGAGTACCCTGTGTTTTTGCCACCTGTGTATCGTCCACACCTTCCACCTGTCAGGGTTGAGATGGAGTTTCGTACGTCTGGACCACATGATCACAACCCCCCTAAACTACTCTTCTCTACCAACACCGCCGGAATCTGTGTTGGTTCTAACATAAGCATCTCCCCAATATCAACATCGCCACCACCACTATATCCCTCCTCTTCAATGGATAAAAGGACTGAAAACTTGTACCCCTTCTCCTTCAAATAAATCATTCGAGGAACATCTGCAAGTTTGGCTTTCTGCACTTTCGCTCGAACAACGTTGGAGTTGAGCCAATCCATTGAATCACTATCAATTAAATTCTCCTTGGAGAAGACCTTCAATAGTTTCTTAACCACAGTTTCAGTCCTAAGGTGTGCTGGAATTCCCCTCAATTGAATCCACCAGTTGTTGAGGACCAGCGATTCCTCTGGTATAGCCTGAAATTCCGGTGTCCACTTTATGAAAGAGACCTCCACACCACCTACCCTTAATGGAGGCATACCAGTAAGCTGTAAGGCCTGTTCCGATGTCGATAATGCCATAATTATTTCTCCAGTATTGAGCTTTGGGATCTACACACAACCAAAATTGCTTTCCACTTTGTGTTGAACCCAATTCCAATCGATCAGGCATGAAGTGGATTTACACACCACCACCGCCTCCCACCAGGAGAAATTTGTTATACCAGATCTATTATCTAGAATTACAGCTTCCCTCTTACTAGTCGTCGGATTACCACTGCCTCCACTTCTCTGTTCTGTCAATGGGGTTTTTCTTCCTTCAGTAGTGGATCTACCCTGTAGAGGTTAAAAACTACAATCTCTCACCTCTGGCTGAAACAAGTCTAGGAGACATAAACCCATATCTACCCACCCATTCCGCCGCCCACCTGCCGGAACCCTCAAAGTTTTGATGCCCCCACCACTTCTCCTCTGGAAAGAAGTTTCCAGGAAGCTACCTCGAGCATTAGATTCAAAACCCCAATAATGGAAACCCATTTGTCTGAATATCTTTTTACTTCCCATGATTGAGCACTCAGTTGGCACAAGGCTTTACCAAGCCATCTTCCCCCTTCTTCGGTTGTTGAAATTCGAAAAGAACCCTTTCCTTCCCCTTTCCACTATGTGGATTCTGTCCTCATGTAAACCACTCTCCATTCTTTCAAACTCAAAAGATTTGAGCTCCACAACTGAAAACCTCCTCGATCTGGACGGAAAAGAAGCACCACCCCTCGCCATCTGTGCGCTGCCCCTCAAAGATCCAACCTTTGACTAACTCGCCGAAAAAGTAGACATCCAAAACCAGGGAAAGAGGTACATAGAGTAATGATTATCCGGGTTTCCCTCACCCTCGATCCTCAGCTACCCCTGTAAAGTTTCTCAATCCCTAGAAACGGACAAGCTCCGGCAAATTAATGTTGAATGGACTTGTTATACACCGATCCTCTGTTGTCATTCAATCATTCTATTCTCAAGCTTTCTAAGAGTTTTAACCGCCAAATGATCAAGCTTGCGCTACCAAACGTTTACTGTGAACCTACAAGGCTATATTTGTACTACATAGTCTGGGTTGGATTGCAATAACTAGTAGCACAACTTGATAACCTCTTTAATCTCTAATCCTTATTAATGTAAGAGTACTTCTACAGTTCTAAATACCTCTAGCTTCCTAAATACTTCATCTTTTCGATACAGAAGATCGGATATCAGTAAAATAATCTGTTTTCTTTTTTTTGGGGGGGGGGGGGGGGGGAACGAATATTCATAATTTTTTTGAATTTTCAAAATATGATTATGCATGGTTGTGTTAGGGACGAATTTTAATTTTTATTGCACTATATGTATTAAGGATGCTCTAAGAATGTTAAAATCCATGACAGGCATTAGAGGAAAAACACCCGATAAGCCCACCACCGTCCATACCAGATACTCCATTGTCTGAGCCACCTTTAACTGTTGAGAGGGATACAATATTGGAATCCATTAGGTCCTTTCCGAAGGGTACATCATGTGGGCATGATGGACTCCGTGGCCAATACCTGCTAGATGCTATGAGTGGTGCAGCCTCTACTGTTAGTACAGATCTTTTGGATGCTTTGACTCTTGTTGTGAATTACTAGCTGCAAGGTCCGTACGCACCTGTATTAGCAGAATTTATTGCAATTGCACCCCTTACTCCTCTCATCAAGCCTGGTAATGGAGTCTGCCCAATAGCAGTAGACATGGTATGGCGACGTCTAGTGTCCAAGATTGTCATGAAAGGAGTTGCCCAAGACATGGTCTCATACCTCAATGATTTTCAGTTTGGCATTTGTGTGCCTGGTGGGGCAGAGGCAGTGTTGCATGCGGTTAGCCGGTTTGTTCATGTAAATCAGGATAGCACATCCCTTTTTATGTTGCTGGTGGATTTCCAAAATGCTTTCAATCTTGTTGATCGCACAACTATGCTAAAAGAGGTACGCAGTCATTGTCCCAGTATTGCACCATGGGTTGAATATCTAAATAGCCAGTCTGCGAGATTATATTTGGGGTCCACCTATATTTGGTCAGCAACCGGGATTCAGCAGGGGGATCCTTTAGATCCTCTTCTTTTTGCCTTAGTTTTGTATCTACTAGTACTGCGCATCCAATCCGAGTGCCACTTGAAGTTGCAGGCGTGGTATTTGGATGATGGGACCTTGATTGGTGACACTGATCAGGTGGCCGCAACCATACATATCATTCAGGCAGTTGGACCGTCATTGGGGCTCATTCTTTATGTGAATAAGACGGAGGTGTTTTGGCCATCAGTTGGTCCTCGTCGCTCTAGTACTGGTCTATTTCCACCAGGTATATCATGTCGTCAACGTGGAGTCAAGTTGCTTGGAGGGGCGGTTAGTACTAATGCATCATTCATTGCGGGACTTGTTTGACAAAGAGTTGAGAAAACAGCCAAGTAAATGAGCCTACTAGCAGAATTAAAAGACCCACAATGTGAGTTGGCACTACTACGAGCATGCATGGGATTACCTAAACTCATCTTTGCTCATCGTACTTGCCAACCAACTTTCGTTCAAGAAGCTGTAGAGTATTTTGATTGCATCCTTCCGGCAACCCTTCAGGGTATCATAGTTTCTAATGGTCCGGGTTTTGGTGACCTTCAGTTACGCATAACAATCATGTCGTTACGCCTTGGTGGGTTGGGCATTTATTGTGCCACAGAGGTCAGTAAGTTTGCCTTCGCAGCCTCTCAATGCCAAACTCAAGAGCTCCAGGACCACATACTCCGAGGGTGTGGTACTGCACACATGGATGGTGCTTTTGATAGTGCAGTTGTTGAGCTACAACATTCTCTCCCTGATTTCGACCTTAGTATTCTAGCCTCAAGGGCTACCGCCCCCTAAACACCAACACACACTGGCGGAAGCTTACTACAGGAAGATTGCTACTGGTATTGACAGGGATTTTGATTTGTCTACTCGTCAGAGGGTTGTGAAAGAATGCTTACAGACCGAACATACCAAGGACTTCCTTATTGTTATACCTATGGAAGGGTTAGGACAACGCATGACGGCAGTGGAGTATCGTGCCATTCTTCGGTACCGTCTCATGATCCCGTTATTTACAGATGGGGACTTATGTCCTGTATGTAAGAAGAGTCGACTGAACGCTGATAAATCCTCAAAAGTGTATATTTATCTCCCGAATAACACCCTGTTTGTCTAGCACTTAGCTTATATTATTGTATTATATCTATTGATTAGTGCTTTCTTGTCTATTATGTAGGTTTTATGAGCCGAAATGTGAATATTGTGTTAAAGCCCGCCAAAAGTCAAGAAAAACAAGCAAAAAAGTGTTATTTGCACAAGAGAAGGAAAATTAATATTTGCACCCACAGATCTCTTGAGGGCACCCCACGGTCAGACCAGTTGACTTGACTTTATGTCAAAGTGGGGTGGTACAAATCTCAGCCCAAACCAGGTCCTATTGGAGCCCACAAGTCAGAATTTCTATTTAGGGTTTTATTTAGAGTCCAAACTTAAAAAGGCTCTACAAGGAGATCCAGAAGTCTGATTTGTGCCCATGAGCTATCAAACTGAAGGTCTTGGTCCAAGCTACGACTTAACCTCAAGAGAATTAGGTTTTTCTAAAGACCTAAAGCCTCTAGAAGACCAACAGCAGAAGCCACGAATTTGACCTAATGTGGAAGTCTTTGCATGCAAGTATTCTACTTTGTATTTTCTATATAAGAGAAGTAGTAGCTAAGGTTTAGGTAGCATTTTATGAATGGATGATTGAGGAGACAAGTTGATCTTCTTCTTCTTCTTTTGTATCAAACTCAATTCATATCAATCAAATCAAATCACTTTTCTTTATGATGTTTTGTTATTTAATTATTTATTCCATGGTGTCATCATCAAATATGAGTAGCTAAATCTCCTTAGGGGGATGGTTGAAGCACTCTAGATAATGCGAAAGCACCATGTTTGTTCTTAATGTTCATTGTGATTCAAAGTACTTAATGTTTATTTACTTCTACCTATAATAGGAGGTAAGTATGATTATTTGCATGTTATTAGTATCCATATTATTAAAATATTATTGTTAGGGTTTAGGGAGACCTAGCTTTAATGGTTTTATTTATATTGATTAAAGATGTGTAGTGAAATAGCTGAGAGGTGATTATTACATATCTACAGTTGATATCTTTTATTGGAACCCTTTTGTAATTTAGACAAATAGCTGAGAGGTGATGATTTGGATATGAATTACTATGTTGAGTTAATTAAATTGAATGGCTGAGAGGTGACGGTTTGATTAATAAGACATATTCAATAGCATGCATAAAAGAATCCCGTTTTAATTGAGTGGAATAACTGAGAGGTGACTACTTGATTATTATAGGTATTAATGATTAATTGGAATAGTTGACAGGTGACTAATTAATTGTTATAGATTGAACATGAAGGAACAACATGTTATGTTTGCATGATTTAGTTTGTGGATACCAATTCTTCCACCTTTGTCATCATAAATCGTTTTTCCATCTCTACCATATTCTTAAGTTAGGGTTTCTTTAATTATTGCCCGTAGGAAGTTAGAATCAATCTCAATTTTTATTATTGATTCCCTTGGTGTTTCTTAACAATTGTTTTCTATTGTGTTTGAGCTAAGATCTCCCCCTCTGAGGTGGGTACGACCCTTGCTTGTTACTTGTTTACTTTGATAACCAATTTATACAGGCACAAGAAGGAAAAATCATAAAAATATAACCTTTTGGCTTACATCAAAATGGCGTCGTTGCCGCTCTAAGGAACGGAGTTCATTAAAACACAAGCGAGAATAGTCGTTTTGGGACATTATCCCACTTCTATCCCTCCCACCCTTCTATTTTTAATTCCTTTTTATTATTGTTTTTAAGTGTCTTGTTACTTAGTCATCTTATTGATCTTGCAGCGAAGACGGATTGAAAAAAGCTCAAAAAATAGAGTAAAGATCAAATTTTTACGAAAGAGATGCGTTCAGGAAGTTTTCCTGAAAGTTACTGGTTGAAACTGGGCCCGATCTCGAGTCGAGTTCAGTTTGGCCTATAACCATCTCGAGTGGAGTTCCAGACAGGAAATTTACCTCGTTTTGCGTGATTTTTTCAGAGCGTTCCAGAACTCCTTTTCAGCCAATTTCTTTTTCCTGTTAAGTGATTATGAGGTGTACTAAGTAGTCTATGTTTTTCAGCATTTTTAAAGACTTGTAAAATATTTAATTATTCGATCCACGAAAAGGTCGCGGTTGTAATATTTTTAAAGTAGGTGTTGTTAGGATTTATTTTATTGTGTGTTCGCGGCGGATAGTAGAGCAAGGTTGTAGAGCTAGTCTTGGGTCTACTAAGGAACGACTCCTAAGGACGATTGAAACCCAAGGAGCGGTTTCCCCTTAGTCGACTTCAACTCGTCTTTCCCCACTTTTGTGCGCTTGTTTGGCACTTTTATTTTTAGCACAAAGTGGGAGGTAAGCATAAGAGGAGTTTATGTATTGATTAGCATGACCTTGAATGTTGCTTGATTTTAATTTTGATTTTACTTGTTAAACCGGCACTGCAAGGCGGACGTGGCCTATAAGTGAAACCTAATATCAATTGATTGCAAAATCCTAAGCTTTAAAATTGAACCAACTAAAGCCATGCTATCATGATGTTCATTTGAGACCTTGAGCAAATATTTCAAATAATACTGCGTGAACCATCCTTTGATTGGAGCACAAGTTAGGAATTGGGTCTGGAACCCCTACAGATTACGTCTGTAGAATCACTGTGGTTTCTTAATTAAGGACTGTTGCTTACGCACGAAAAACCTCCCATATTGGTTATTCGCTGTTTGACTCACGACGTATAGGGAGAATTCACAACGGAAGCTTGGAAAGAACTCATTGACTTGGGTGAACACAAAATTGAGTCAGTTTTTGAGCCCATTGTTAGATGTTTTTGAATGGTTAGGACTTCTGTGGCATATGTAATGTGCATGTTGCATGCATCTTAAATCAAGTAAAATCTTGTCCAAACCTATTTCAGTCTACACAAAGAGCACAATCACGGACCTCACTCCTTCTCCTGAGGGAGAGTTTAACGACTTAACATCCATACCTTCTGAAGTAACACCTGCCCCTATGGCTACAGAAGCTACCTTTCGGGATTACTTTTCTCCTTTGGCCACTGGACCACCTACCTGCATAGTCTTGCCCGAGACAACTGCAGATAGCTATGGCATTCGCCCTCAGATTGTGGGCATGTTGCCTAAGTTCCATGGACTTCCACGGGAAGATCCATATCAACACCTCAATAAGTTTCTGACCGTTCTTAAAACTTTCAAGGAGAAACATTTGTCTGAAGAGGAAGTTAGCTTGAGATTGTTCCCCTTTTCTCTTGAGGATCATGCATATCACTGGTTTCATAGCCTTCCTTCCAATTCTATTGACACCTGGGCTCAACTAAGCAAAACATTCTTCACCAAATATTTTCCTATTGTTGATGCCATTCGAAATTTTCGGCAGAAAGAGGGTGAAGTTTTCTTTGATGCATGGGAGAGGTATCAAGACCTATTTCTTCAGTGTCCACACCATAAAGTTGATGACACGGAAAAAGTTACGAATATATATAGAGACCTTAATTATACAACTAGAAACATGGTTGAAAGCATGAGCGGTGGAGAATTTCTTGATTATTCCACCGCCAGGGCTCTGGCATTCCTTGAAAAAAATTATTAATAATAGCCAGCAATGACTTACCTGGACATACCCCGAGAAACACTACCCCAGACTCATTTGATAAACCTAGAGGTATATATGAAGTCAAACCCGACTCTGAGCTTAAAACTTTACTTCATTGTTTAGTAAAAAAATGTAGAAGCACTTGAGGTGTCCTTAAAGCCCAGATCACCTATTATGAGTGCCTCCACTGTCCAATGTGATGCTTGTCATGACCAGACCCATACTACTGAATTTTTCCCTCTCCTTTATAATTCACCATAAACTGAGGAACCCCGTGCGTTCAACTACGTCGGGCAAACCAACTTTACTAAGGGCAATGCCACGTACCCATACATGGACCGCTCCAATCTTTCTTATTCCAATAATCATTATGCGGCTCCAACTGGTTTTAATAACTCTTATGGGCAACGTAGCAATACCACGTATGTTGGTAGTAATGAAAATCAGAACAGGGTAACGGTCCCCCCTTATTCGAACAATTCTCATCACATGAGTAGTTCCAGGGACCAAGTGCCGACCAATCAATCTGCCCCTTCTAAGATCTCCCTTGAGGATGTGCTTGCCTGTTTCATTCAACAGACGCAAGCGTCCATTGAGTCAAATGCCCAAGCCATCCAGAGGATTGAACAGAAACTTGATGAAAAAGGCAAATTTCCGGGACAATCCATCCCGAACCCCAAGGGCAAAGAAGTTGCCTTGGTGACGGAAACTTCGTCTATATCTGCCCCACTTCCTGAAGTTAACTCGTTCTCCACACTTAGGTCTTGCAAACAGGTTGATAATCAGATTAATTATAAACCAAGTCCTAATATTGTGACCACGGTTACCACTATACCTGTTGCCCCTCCTAAAGGTCCGGCTAATGAGGTGATCACCTCTAAGCCAAGGATACATAACCGTGAGATTGTGGATACGCCACTGCCTTACGACCCGCCCGTGCCTTACCCTCAGAGACTCACTAGGTCCCTAAAGGAAGTACAAGCAGAGGAGGAACTTGATGTGTTCAAACATATAAATATTAATATACCTTTCCTCACCGCTATTAAGAAGATACCTTCCTATGCTAAGGTTTTGAAAGACTTGTGCACCGCCAAGAGAAAAACAAATGTGCCTAAAAACGCGTTTGTGGCGGAAGAATTCTCTGCACTTGTCCAACATAACGGCATGGTAAAATATAAAGACCCTGGAAAACCGACCATACCCTGCAAGCTTTGTTAGACCTGGGAGCGAGCGTTAATCTCTTGCCTTACTCCTTGTACCTCCGTTTGGGTCTAACATACATGAAACCCACGAGCATGTCTTTACAACTGGCCGACAGATCATTGAAAGTACCTAGAAGAATAGTTGAGAATCTCTTAGTCAAAGTGTCCGACTTTTACTATCCTGTTGACTTTGTGGTGTTGGATACTAAACCTACTGTCGATGACTCGGTTCCCATCATCCTTGGCCGTCCATTTTTGTCCACTTCTAATGCTCTCATAAACTGCCGGAATGGTTCTATGGTTCTCACTTTTGGATCTATGACTGTTGAAGTCAATATTTTTAATCTTGGCCAACAACCCCCTGATCTTTCTTTATCTAAAGATGTGTTCCTTCTTGACTCTCTACCCTATGAGATCGAACCTAGTTGTTACCCTGAAGATCCGGTTGTTAATTTCCCTACCATGGATAATGCTAACTTCAACATCCGGTTGTTAATTTCCCTAAGGCCATTGATTCGGTTTGTTGTATTGATTCTGAGTACCAAGTCGAGACCATCCCTCCAGCTCCTGATCCTCTTCCTCCCGAGCTGAAATGTGCCCAATTAGATTCAGACGGTAGTCATTCGGTTATCATCTCTTCATCTCTTACTACCGAGCAGAAAAATCAGCTTTATTTTCACATTGGTGACAAAGTTTTGCTTTATAATCCCCGTTTGCATTTATTTTCTGGCAAACTTATTTCTCGTTGGTCGGGCCCATTGTTGTGTCTGCAGTAACTCCTTATGGTGCTATTACATGTGTTAATCCTGCAGACGGTTCTGAATTTAAAGTCAATGGTCAATGTCTTAAGAATTTCCACGAGTTAAGGCCTCCTGAAACTTTCTTAGAGGACCCTACCTATTTAGACTGACCTTTGACTTGCTGGTATCCGGACCCTCTCTTGCTCTTTTGAAAGGTGTGGTTGAAAGTGTCGGGACTGTTAGTCCACGAACTCTTACTGGCTGAGTATAATTGATCCAGTGCACGCTTTTCTCTTGAGCGTCACCACCAAACAGACCTGTTTCCCGCTCTGTTTGGGGGTGGGGAAGTCATTTCCCATCTTCTCTTAAGTCTCGAGTATCTGACTTTAAAAGACTCTTTGTTGTATCTTAGACATCAGGATCTCGCACATTTCACTCTATATCTCTCCTGTATCTTTGTTTAGAGTGGCGTTTATATAGGGAGTGAGTCATGTTTGTCCGCCTGTCTGGCTGAAGACGTTAAACTTAGCGCTCCTAGGAGGCAGCCATGTGTATCTTCTAAGCCCGATCGTGCTTTATTGCTTCTTTTTGTTGCCAGGTTTAGTGGCATTTTAGATGTTAAACCGCTCATTCTACCATCTGTGCCCAGTTCTATTTGGGGGTGGGCGCGGCCAACCCACCCACACTCTCTTTGCCGTTTGGAGGGTTGATAATTATTGCGGTCATAAAATGGATTGTTTTAAGATAGGAATTCCCCTTTATGTTGAGTCAGTCCTTCATTTCAGCATATTTTATTTCAGTTGTGTTTTAGTATGGAATTCCTTGTAATCTCTATGCATTTGGAGATAATTTTGTTTGGCAGGAATTTATAAAGCGGTTTGAATTTTTAGTACATTTATGGTAATATCTTTCTTTCTCTCTTTCCTATGCTTAGCATGAGCCTTGAGGACAAGGCAAATTTTTTGTTTGGGGGTGAGGAAGTATTACAATCCTTTTTGCAAAAGATTTTCAAACTTCTTTTTCCATACTTGTATAAAAATTCAAAAATTTTGAAAAAATCAAAAAAATCTTTGTTACGAAGACTATTTCCAAAAGTAAGATAAGTACACCATCAATGATGAATATAATGGTCGAATTCTCTCTTTTTCAAGTTTAAGGACATTTATTGTTTCGCCAAGTAGTTGAGTCTTATACTACATTTGCATGAGAATAAGCATGGCATTCACTTGCATTTATTACAGATTACATGTGCAAATACAACTACACCTTGAGAAACTTGAGGAATAAGTGTGGAGACTTAACCCAGTGAGCTTTTGAGACCCGTCCTTTTCTTGGAGAGTTATTATATACATCTGGAGTCAAAAGACTCAACCTCTCAGTTTTGTCTGTTTTTTAGTCTCATATCCATTTTTATAGTTAGCCTTGAGATGACATCAAGTGGGTGTAATATAAACTTGAGTCTTGTAGCTTATTCAAGATGTGATCACCATATCAGTACTTAGAATTGATACAAAGACATTTAGTTAAAACCTGTTTACCTTAGCCTACCCTAATGATTGTTTTATCCCTTAGGTTGACCATTCTGAGCCTTTCTTGTTACTTAAGCCTTTTTCTTGAGCCCATTATCCTTACCCAACTCTATTTTGGGAGTAATTACCCTTAGAAAGTTTAGGTCCTTTTACCCATTGTTCTTCGAACATGAGGATGATTGTTATGTGGTTACAAGAAAAAAAAAAGCAATACAAAGAAATCTCCAAACTAGTGAGATAAACCAAATATTGAAAATTAAAAAGTTTGAAGAAATTCCAGAAAAAACCATAATCTTCCAAACCATTTCAAATCCAAAAAGAAAGGAAGATTCCAAAATATTGGCTAGAGTTTCATTGAAATTTTCCCAAAAGAAGATGAGAAACACTTCTTCCCAATAGAAAAATTTTCAAAAACTTCTCCATGTGCTGTTATTACAAATCACAAGTATTGAAGGCCCAAATGTTCCAAAAATATTTCACAAAAGCATTTTCCATTTCTAGCCCTGTCTTAAGCCAAGTTACAACCTATTATTGTCTTTTGTAGATCTAAGTTGATATGGTAGGATGTGGCGAGTAAGTAAGAAGGTGCTAAGGTGAAAAACCCGACATCTCAAGCAAGGCTAATTTTTCCATTCTTTGAGACTAAGTTCATTCCATTACACCAGTCCGTTTTTATTGATATATGTGAGATGATTGTCCATCTTCTTTCCTCACATAGAGGTAAAATGATAAACACCATCTCTGATTGACTTTATTTCTGAGTGTATGTCTGTGAGGCAGAAGTCAAAGCGACCTTTCCAATGGTGACTTAAGACCCGTGGTAGCATGGGTACATGCCTGTCTTCAATGCATTTGAAACCGCTATGCTTGGTTTATATTTCATATCTTATTCATGCATTTATAGTATGTTATCTCATATGAACAGTTTTGCAATACTTATCCTTGATATGACCATTTCTGAGGTAAATGGTAGAAATTCATATTCTTTAGATTAGTCATTGTAGTAAGTTTGTGGGTATCTTCTCTGGAAAACCCTCAGGAGCCTATAACTCCTCCACTTGGGAAATCCTTGTGATTAAAAGCCTTGATGCATATGGTTAATGCAATCACCTTAGTTTCGCTTCTCTTTTGAATCCTTAATTTTTTTCTTCTCACCTTTGCTTAAGGACAAGCAAAGTGTTGTTTGGGGGTATTTGATAAGTCCTCAAAAATGTATATTTATCCCCCGAATAACACCTTGTTTGTCTAGCACTTAGCTTATATTATTGTATTATATCTATTGATTAGTGCTTTCTTGTCTATTGTGTAGGTTTTATGAACCGAAATGGGAATATTGTGTTAAAGCCCGCCAAAAGTCAAGAAAAGCAAGCAAAAAGGTGTTATTTGCACAAGAGAAGGAGAATTGATATTTGCACCCACAGATTTGTTGAGGGCACCCCACGGTCAGACCAGTTGACTTGACTTTATGTCAAAGTGGGGAGGTCCAAATCTCAGCCCAAACCGGGTCCTATTGGAGCCTACAAGTCAGAATTTCTATTTAGGGTTTTATTTAAAGTCCAAACTTAAAAAAACTCTACAAGAAGATCCAGAAGTCTGATTTGGGCCCATGAGCTATCAAACTGAAGGTCTTGGTCCGAGCTATAACATAAGTCCAAGAGAATTAGGTTTTGCTAAAGACCTAATGCCTCTAGAAGACCAACAGCAGCAGCCACGAATTTAACTTAATTTGGAAGTCTTTGCATGCAAGTATTTTACTTTGTATGTTCTATATAAGAGAAGTAGTAGCTAAGGTTTAGGTAGCTTTTTATAAATGGAATATTGTGGAAACAAGTTGATCTTCTTCTTCTTCTTTTGTAAAAAACTCAATTCATATCAATCAAATCAAGTCACTTTTCTTTATGATGTTTTGTTATTTAATTATTTATTCCATGATGTCATCATCAAGGATGAGTAGCTAAATCTCCTTAGGGGGATGGTTGAAGCACTCTAGATAATGCGAAATCACCATGTTTGTTCTTAATGTTCATTGTGATTCAAAGTACTTAATGTTTATTTACTTCTATCTGCAGTGGGAGGTAAGTATGATTATTTGCATGTTATTGTTATCCATGTTATTAAAATACTATTGTTAGGGTTTAAGGAGACCTAGCTTTAATGGTTTTATTTATATTAATTAAAGATGTGTAGTGAAATAGCTGAGAGGTGATTATTACATATCTACAGTTGATATCTTTTATTCGAACCCTTTTGTAATTTAGTCAAATAGCTGAGAGGTGATGATTTAGTTATGAATTAATATGTTGAGTTAATTAAATTGAATAGCTGAGAGATGACGGTTTGATTAATAAGACATATTCAATAGCATGCATAAGAGAATCCCGTTTTAATTGAGTGGAATAACTGAGAGGTGACTACTTGATTAGTATAGGTATTAATGATTAATTGGAATAGCTGAGAGGTAACTAATTAATTGTTATAGATTGAACATGAATGAACAACATGTTATGTTTGCATGATTTAGTTTGTGGATACCAATTCTTCCCCCTTTGTCATCATAAATCTTCTTTTCATCTCTACCATATTCTTAAGTTAGGGTTTCTTTAATTATTGCCTGTAGGAAGTTAGAATCAATCTAAATTCTTATTATTGATTCCCTTGGTGTTTCTTAACAATTGTTTTCTATTGTGTTTGAGCTAAAATCTACCCCTCTGAGGTGGGTACGACCCTTGCTTGTTACTTGTCTACTTTTATAACCAATTTATACAGGCACAAGAAGAAAAATTCAATATAAATTTAATCTTTTGATTAGGATACACAAATATCTTATAATCAGACGCTTTTGGGGACCATGCTGTATACTGTAAGTATTACCCCAGTTTTAAATACAAACACGATTATGTGCGTGATATACTGTATGATGTGGTATGGCGAACAGGAATACAGGTAAAGAAATAGGCTCAGGTTAATTTTCTAATAGACCCGTCAGAAGGCAGATCAACACTATGTCCAGCTGATGTTTTGATATACAGTTGGTTAGAAGGGTAACATGCCTGTGTTGACATCACAGAAGCATCTCCGATGGTGGAGTTTGGTAATGGAAATTTCGAAGTGGGTCAGGCAACCATTAATGCAGCTGCAGCTAATGTACAGAAACACAAGGGAGCATGTGCAGTGAACCCACATTGTTTCATTCCTTTTGCTTTTGACATTTTTGGGTTTCTAGCCCCAGAAACAGTTGAACTTCTCAGGAGGGTACAAAAGGTGATGAATAGCAATGTGATGACGGCGGGTTCCAATGAATATGTATTTCGTAGGATTAGTTTTGCTATTCAAAAAGGGCTTGCAGCGCAGTTTGTAGCGCGCTTGTCCTCTAGCTTTGTGTAATTCTTCTTTTATCAATAAAATTTGTTTTTGATGAAAAAAATAAAAAATAAATAAAAATTGTATCCCAAGAATTTCCATTAATTTTTTTCATTTTCTTAGTTGAAATGTTTGGAATTTTGATTCATTCAGTTTTGTAATTGTCAGGTTACAAAGTGTTGACAGCATTAGGTGGACTTTGGACTTTGGAGCTGAAGACTTTGAAGCCCATTGGTGAATACAGGCCGACATGGATATCCCAATGTGGAATATATAATGATTTTCTCTACAACAGAAAACCCTAAGGATTCAATATCTCTCTAGCCTCCTTCTACCATTAGAGAGATTGTTTATCTGTGTGAGAATCATTCATCCTTCTTCTACTATTCTTCATCATCCCAAGTCATCAATAACAACAGCAATTTAAGAGTTGCTTCTCAGAGTGAGTCTGGGAAAGAGTTGCAATGATTGCATCTAATAGAAGACTACGCGGAGCACTATTACAAGTATTAACGTCTGTGATTGGGTTCATCTGAGATTGTAATTGTGAGTCTACTATTCTATTATTATAATAGATTATTTATCGTTGTAAGGACGGTCGTGGATGTTTCCCTGTGATAGAGTCTTACCACGTTAAATCTCATGTCTCCATTATTCTTTATTGATTTTGTTTGTTTATTGTTGAATTGCACTTATTTGGGGCTTAGAAGTGGTATCAGTCACATGTCACTTTGTTCAAGAGTTTAAATACTCAAGCGTAGATCCTTCAAGTGCAAAATGTCTATTACTAATGTTTTTGTCCATGATGATGATTTGTTGTTTTTTATTAGAACTAATGAATGGTATACTCTTTACAGGTTTTCTGTTCAAGAATGTGCAAGATTGGAAAAGGCTAATATTGATTTGCAAGAAAATTTTGATAAAGTTAATTCTAATTTGCCTAATATTTCTGATAAAATTTGTTTTGAAGATAATGATGTCTTGTAGGAGAAAAACATTTGTCTAGCTAGAAAAACCAATTCGATCTCATGCAGAAGTTTTTATGGAGTAAGAGGTAGTTTATGAATCCAAAATAAAAAAAAAAATTGGAAAAGCAATAGTGTTTTGCAGGACACAAATAAGGTTTTGGAAAAACAATTGTTTTTTGCTACTCATGATAAAGATACTATGTCTACAACTTTTGATAAAGAAAAATTTGACCTTTTGTGTAAAATTGCATCATTAAAAAACACTAATCACCTTTTGCAAGATATGGTTGATTTGTTAGAAAACGAGGCCTTCTGGCATGGCAGGTACAACAGATGCTCAGGCTAAGGCTTTTACTGAAGAAAATTTGGACATTCGTACTCAATTGTCCACTGTTGATAGACTTCATGGTGAAATGGAAGAACAATATCACCGTGTGAGCTTGGAGAATGAGGCTCTCAAATAGGAGTTAAGTGTTGTCAGAAAATAACTTGCAAGTTTTGATAAGGCTTCTGCTGACATGCAGACTCTCATTGGTAGTGACAAGTCTCATTCAGATAAATCTGGTCTTGGTAATGATTCGAATAGTGCTTTTTCGAGCAATGTTCCTCACAGTACTACTTTTGTTCTTGCTTCTACGTTTGCTAGGTTACCAAAGCCACTTGTTGTTGTTCTAGTTGTTCCTACAGTTGCTTCTAAATTGCCTTCCGTGAAGAGGGTAAATCCTAAATTGCCTCCTGTGAAGAGGGTAAATTCAAGGATAATGCCAAGCCTAGGCAATTTAAATGCCTTACTTGTAGGCGTTTTGGTCATACTTCTGCGTTTTGTTGGAACAAACAATTTTTGGTTCCCTCATTTGTTCCTTCCCATACTAATTATTGGAACTCATTCAATTTTTCCTTGTGTAGGCACATCCTCCTTGGAATAATTTTGCATCCATGCCTCATTCTTATCTTCTTTCTCATAATTATATTGATCCTTATACTCCTTCTAGTGTATTTGTTGTCCCTTAAAGTTCTAATGCATTTTTTGATAGGTTTGGACAAAGAAGTTTCTCCAACACAAAGGTGAACATGGATCATGTTATGAATGTCAATTCTAGAGCAAAGATTGTAAAGGATAAATCCCATCTCCCATATACTCCTAAAATGTTTAAGCCACGAATCAAGCAAGTATGGATAAGAAAAGATGAGTTGAGGGTTGTTTTAGATATGAAAAAGTCTAATAGAATCCCATCTTTAGGATGATTGTGGTTTATTTTAGCTATGTGTTATATTCCTTGCTATATCTTTTCTCACATCGGCTATTTTTTAGGTTTTATTATTCTTGTCTATTTCGTCTTATTTTTATTGTGTGGTCTTTTGTCTTCTTTTCCTTTATTCCTTCTCTATCTTATAATGTTTGCAAATCCCTTTGTGTCTCTCTTACTTCTGTGTGGCTTCTCTTTCTCTTGTTTAAAATAAAAAACGTGATGGCTGCGAGTTCGAACGAATATGTATTTAGGAGAGTCGGGTTTGCTATCCAGAAAGGACTTGCTGCGCAGTTTTGTAGCGCGTTTGTCCTCTACTTTTGTGTAATTCGTTGAGCTTTTTAATATTAAGTAAGATTAATTAAAAAAAAAAAAAAATGGGGAGTTCTTTTTGCCTCATTCTCATGTGGTAGCATATCTTTTGCTTTCTTGTGGATCATGTCTTATAGTGTTCCTAACAACGTATAATGCATTGGATAGCATGTCTTGTTGGTTTGTATCATGATATCTTTCTTTGATCCTTTTGCACAATGCACAACATGCTTATATGTTACTTTTGTGGGTACCATTCATGTATTTATTAATCCCTTAAGTGCATTATATCTTCACTTGAGATGTTTGGGTTCATTTTCTATGCCTTCTAATGTTGTTCTTTATTTATTTATTCGATAGTGGTCAACGACTCACCTAATCCCCAATCATGTGTTCGTCTTGAGGGCATTATCATTTTGTTGAACGTCCGTTGGGGTTGTGAGGGTCATGCAATGACGGATGCACAAGAGATGTTAGTTCTTGTTGCACGCTACCATGGTGATTGCACTACCAGGAGTGGTGGAATGTCAAAAGATGTAGGCTATGAGAACCCAATATATGTGCAATATAACAATAGTAAAGCAAACAATAAAGCAATAAACAAATAGTACTAATCTACCAGTTCAATATTCAAACAACTCAAACGATATGCAGAAAGTAAATAACACACAGGAATTTTTAACGTGGTAAAACCCAATATGGGAAACGTCCACGGTTGTCCTCACGACAACAAATAAATCCACTAGATGAAAAGAGATTTACAAACCTATCAACTACCTGCAATCACTGCGAGTTGACACTACCGGTTATCTCTAACACCTTGACTTCACCATAGCACCTTGATGTACGTACAAGACACTCGACTTCTTGATGAACACACAAGAAGACTCGAAGCCGAACTATGAAACAAGCTTGCACCAGAGTTCTTTGATGAACACACAAGGATACTCGACTTCTTGATGAACACACAAGGATACTCGACTTCTTGATGAACACACAAGAAGACTCGAAGCTAAATCACTATTCAATAATTAAGAAGAAGATGAATAGGGAAGAAGGAAGAAGAAGATGAATGGGGAAGAAGGAAGAAGAAGATGAATGGAGAAGAAGAAGATGAGTTCAATCACCAAAACAACCTAAACCAAAACCTAAACAAACTCCAAGACTATAGATGAATTGGACGGCCAAAGAACTAACTTGTTCTTTGGAAGAGAAACCCTATTTATACTTAGGGTTGGAGAACACAGAAAATGGGCCGAAATAAAGAAAATCCACATTGGACGTACGTACGTCGATATGACGTTCGTACGTCTCCATCCGAAACAACTTGCTGACTGCTTGGACGTACGAACGTCCTAACAAGGTACGTACGTCCAGACCAAAAACTTTCCTGCTGCCTAACCATACGTACGTACGTCCTAACATGGTACGTACGTTTACAACAATGAGAGTTCTGCTGCCTAACCTGACGTACGTACGTCCTAACAAGGTACGTACGTCCTGAACCAAAAACAACCTTTTGATACACTTGACGCGAAGACAAAGACTCGGGATGACGCGCGTACAACGAGGTTTTCCTAATAATGAAATCAAGGCGAGATAACCATGGACAACCAATGTCACAAAATTAATGTCAAACAACCTAGTGCCGGTTTCAATCTCCCCCTTTGACATTTATTTTGTGACAAAAACCTATGACTCTAATAGCACTTATAAAATGTGCTTACAAACCCAAACCATGGCATTTATAAAACATGCCTACAAAAACACTCAAGGTAGAACACATACCAAGTCACCAATTCTTGACATCCAGCTTGAGCAAGAACCTTCCATCATCAGAGACCGAACGGAAGCGACTAAAAATTTAGAACAACTCCCCCATACTTCATGAGCTCCAACTTTAGTTACTTGAGCTCCCCCATAACTGTACAACCTCTAAACATCAACACGTTCACTCCCCCATACTTGTAGCATACCTGAAATATGACCCAAGAATACACTAACAAAGGAAGAGATGAATGTTAGTATTAGAGTCATAAATCTCCCCCTTTTTGTCACAAATGAAGCAAGATAACAAAAGAAAGAGAAAAGAAAAATACCAAACCATAACAAATAAGATTAAAGAAGAAAAGAAAGAGAACAACCATGTTAACAACAAAAAGGATATGCAACGGAAGCCATAAAATAAACACTTAAATACAAAGAATTCTCCCCCTAAACAAAAGCTCCACCTAAATGCAATGCATATGAGAAAGATGTCCCTAGAACAAACAAACCAAATAAGGATATTTGAAACACACAAAGAACCATGCATACAAGGGTAGAAGGGAGTATATGCAAGCTCAATTAAAACAAGATACTTAGTAAAGATGAATAAACTTGGTTTCATTAAACAAAGTACGCACCAATCAAAGATTAAGATATGAAACCAAACATCTACTAGAAATGCATCATACAAACATCCTTGGTGTGTGGGAAAGCTAAAGAAAACACAAAGAGAGTCATTTCCACACCTCACTCACAAACCATAAGAACACTCAAAACAACTAGTATTCACCATTAGAAGGATTTCACTTCACAAACGCCTAAACAGACACGGGGAAATGCACTTATAACCTGTTTTTTTTACTGTGCATAAATTAACATGTGAAAGGGATTTTTACCTTCATCTTTTGCAACATGTGGTAGGGTGTACCCTACATCTTTTCAAATTATTTCCCCTTTTCAAAGTAGTGCAACATCATGGTAACGTGCAACACAAGAACTAACATCTCTTGAGTGCATCCGTCATTGCATGACCCTCACGGCCCCAACGGGTATGTATACCAAATGATTTCTTTCTCAAGAAGATCAAAAGGCTGGGGATTTTGTGAATTGTTGACCACTACCACACCGCCTTCATACTAATAATCAAGATAACATAAAAAGGCATGCATACGTATATTTCCAACTAATGATTATCCTAGAAGTTCATCATGTTCAAAGGATGGAAAAAGATATGCAAACAAACTCTCAAAGTGTCACCTAGTTGTGCATAGTGTAAACCAGCAAGGATATATGCATGAGACACAACTAGATAAATGTTGGTCTAAAATCTAAACATGAAAGCACAAGCGTATGCTAAGTGTAATAAAATAGTTATATCCATGAATATTAAGCATACAAGAATGATTGAAAGTAATAGACCAATCTAACCACATGCATATACAAGGTATGTGTATCCCAAACACCCATAACAAAGTAAACTATTTTTTTTTTTTTTTTTTTTTTTTTTATGATATTCAACCCAAACAAACAAAGCATGCATAAACAAAAAGACAAAACACACCAAACAAATAGCCTATATGGTTAGAAAAATATGCAATTAAAATAACACAAGGCTAGAAAACAAACAAAAAAAATAAAAATATGAAGATGATATTCGATCTGACTTTAAGAAGTCAAAAAAGAACGTTCAAGTCATCCTTTCGTACCCATACATGAGAGATATTCTGCAAGTTGGACCCGGATATGGAGGATTTTTTAATATTATCCCTGATAGTAGACTTTCCAATCCTTAACCTCTCATTCTCTAGACTACATTTGGCAGCATCGATGCTTCTATCCCATATGTGGGGTGGTTTGATGACCTTTTGCGCAACCCTCTTTCTATTGTTGAAGTGTTGTGGTTTTTTAGGGCCACTTCTTCGCATAAAAGGAGGCCAAGAGGAATGATGAGCCTGTACAGGATAAGAACAATGTGAGTTCCAATAATTATTACCATAAGAAGAAGAAAATGGAACCATGGAATTTTTATCACAACAGAAAGCTGAAGTATGACCTAACCGACCACAAGTAAAACACTTAAAATGTCTATGTTTAGGACTTGTCTTGTTCTTGGTCATCACATTTGGCTTAGATTCAAAAGCCTTGATAGGTGGAGGCGGAGTAGGAATATGAGGATTTGGTAACAAAGGAGGCAATGATGGCCTCACAAAAGAAGTAGTAGGAGGGACACAACTGGAGGAAGCTCCGACATAGTCATATCCTAAACCAGCCTTATCTGAAGAAAACTTTCCACTTTTAATAAGGGTGTCTAGATCAACTGAGTTTTCTCAAACCCTCGCAATCGCTTAGTAGAAGCGAATAAATCCTTTTTCACAGCTTCATGCTCAAGCAACAAGGAACGATACTTATCTTCTATCTCACGATTGGATATTTCCAAAGAAATAATTCTAGATTGGAAATCTAGCTTTTCTTGGGAAAATTCCTCAGATAAGGCATCCATATCACCTGCAAGTACAGATTTCTCTTTTACAAGAGACTCAACCATATCATTTAAAATCTGATTAGTCTTACGCAAGGATTGACATTGTTTAACAGATGACATATGTAATTCCCTTAACTCACCAGGACTTACCAAAATAGAATCATCGAATTCAGGATCGACAATATCGGTTACCTGACAATCCACATTCTCATTCAAAGATGTTCCATAGGCAACACAATGTGTAGCATGGTCTTCCGCTACATCATCATCATCATCATCATCGCTTTCATCTTCCTCCCAAGTGGTAGATAACTTGATTTTTTGTTGTTCTATCCCTTGTGCACCAAATTTCTTGGGAAGCTTACACTCGTCAAAACCATGGTTAGTCAAACCATTATATTTCATAGTCTTAAAAATATGTTTAAGATAACGATAAATGATACTTAGATGTTGCTTAGTATCAAGAAACTTATCATGATTAATATTTTCATCTTGTACATCCTCAAAAGTTCCAGCTTTAAAAGCAAAGGATTTATTTTGAGGTTGTTCAAGTTGAACCTCAAGTTCATAAGTTCTCAATTTTCCTGCTAAGGTCTCTATGGACATGGTCTTTAAGTCATTGCTTTCTTAAATGGCATCTTTCCTAGAACGGAATCTAGATGGCAAAGACCGAAGAACTTTACGTACTATTTGAGTATCGGTGTACACTAAACCTAAAGATGCACTAGTGTTGATAATATCCTACAAACGAATAAAGAATTCATCAAAAGATTCATTATTATCCATTTTCATAGTTTCAAATTGAGTAATAAGAAGTTCAAGCTTACTCTCTTTGACAGCAATGTCACCCTCATGAGTTCTTACCAACCTATCCCAAGCCTCTTTGGATGTTATACAACCATGAACTCTCCGAAATTCACTACCATCCAAAGCCATAAATATAGCATTAAGCCCTCTTTGGTGTTAGTAGAAGGAACTTTGTCTTCCACACTCTATGTGTTTTGAGGCTTAACACTTGTAACAACCTCATCTGTACTACCTGTAGTAACTCTCGGTGGTGACCAACCATCTTCCACAGCGATCCACACATCCTCACTCATAGCCTGCAAATACGCAGCCATACGAACTTTCCAATAGGGAAAATTAGTTCCATCAAATTTAGGAGGACAAATTAGTGTTCCAAATTTATCAGAATCCATAAAAATTGCACTAAGGATCTACGCGTGAGCCTTTACGCTTCTTAACAAGTGCCCTGCTCTGATACCAATTGAGAACCCAATATATGTGCAATATAACAATAGTAAAGCAAACAATAAAACAATAAACAAATAGTACTAATCTACCAGTTCAATATTCAAACAACTCAAACGATATGCAGAAAGTAAATAACACACAGGAATTTTTAACGTGGTAAAACCCAATATGGGAAACGTCCACGGTTGTCCTCACGACAACAAATAAATCCACTAGATGAAAAGAGATTTACAAACCTATCAACTACCTGCAATCACTGCAAGTTGACACTACCGGTTATTTCTAACACCTTGACTTCACCATAGCACCTTGATGTACGTAAAAGACACTCGACTTCTTGATGAACACACAAGAAGACTCGAAGCCGAACTATGAAACAAGCTTACACCAGAGTTCCTTGATGAACACACAAGGATACTCGACTTCTTGATGAACACACAAGAAGACTCGAAGCTAAATCACTATTCAATAATTAAGAAGAAGATGAATAGGGAAGAAGGAAGAAGAAGATGAATGGGGAAGAAGGAAGAAGAAGATGAATGGAGAAGAAGAAGATGAGTTCAATCACCAAAACAACCTAAACCAAAACCTAAACAAACTCCAAGACTATAGATGAATTGGACGGCCAAAGAACTAACTTGTTCTTTGGAAGAGAAACCCTATTTATACTTAGGGTTGGAGAACACAGAAAATGGGCCGAAATAAAGAAAATCCACATTGGACGTACGTACGTCGATATGACGTTCGTACGTCTCCATCCGAAACAACTTGCTGACTGCTTGGACGTACGAACGTCCTAACAAGGTACGTACGTCCAGACCAAAAACTTTCCTGCTGCCTAACCATACGTACGTACGTCCTAACATGGTACGTACGTTTACCACAATGAGAGTTCTGCTGCCTAACCTGACGTACGTACGTCCTAACAAGGTACGTACGTCCTGAACCAAAAATAACCTTTTGATACACTTGACGCGAAGACAAAGACTCAGGATGACGCGCGTACAACGAGGTTTTCCTAATAATGAACTCAAGGCGAGATAACCATGGACAACCAATGTCACAAAATTAATGTCAAACAACCTAGTGCCGGTTTCAGGCTATACCCTACCTCATGTTGTCTGAAAAGATTGAGGTAAATATCCCTCCCACATGAGGATGACAACAAGATCTAGGTAAATATTCTGATATGCAATAACTACAACTGTACAAAAATAACAACGACAAACAATTTCTTACTCAACAACAACATAAAAATTTCATCTTTAATACTTACAATGATAGATTATTATTGCAAAAAGACCTAACTTTTGACACTTACCACAAATAAACATGATTTTCTACTGTTGCTCCTTATACTTGATGGTCTTCTTGGTCGGCTTCTTTGTTGGAGCCTTCGTTGTTATCTTCTTATACTTCACCATGGTTAGAAGATGTAAGCAACCCAAAGAAATTTGACAAAGGAAGAGGAAATTAATGAAACAAAATATGAAATTCTTCTGGTTTTTTGTCCCAAGAAGAAGTACTATGAACAAAAAGAACTTTTGATTCATATACCATGTCCTGGGTTTCCCGCTCAAACAAAAGACAATTATCTTTTGTTTTTTCTGTTTTTCCGCTCAAATTCATATAGAGGACATTTAGGATCAAGGCGTCGACATTTGCATATAGTCTAGAATTAATTAATTTCAAAAAGGAAGGCATGTTTTTACTGTTAACACGTGACGTATAATCCAATAGTCAAAAAAATCTAAAATGAATCCAACAGTTGGAGACTTGCTATAGACATTTAATGAAGAGAGAAGACAAATTATTTGCTACAAAAGTAAGATATAATGGTGACAATACATATAAGGGTAGAATGGGTATAAAAATTAGAAAAATTAAATTTGGTCCCATTTGGTATATTTTCGGTTTGTTGGTCTGGTTTGGGAAGAGGCATCATAATCTTGGTCCCATCTAGGAAATTATCCTTGTTTCTTTAGTCAGCTTTTGAGGAACCACAAATGAATCTCTCTATTCTGAATCACTTGCAAATTCCAATTATTAAGAGTCGGTATACAAGCCCCACACATTAGTAATTAAGCCCCACTAAATAAATTTGCTAATACCCAATGTATCCTAGATAAGAATAGTAAATACACCCCATAAATAAATATATTTTTTGTTCATCTTCACCACATCTATCGCAACTCATCTTTTCTCTTTATTCCTTATCCTTGTTTTTCATTTTTTTTATATTCCAATATTCACTCTTTAGTATTGGAATACCAAAATGAATTAGTTTTGTTTTAGAAGAAATGGAGAAGAACTCTTGTTGGAAAGCATAAAACACCTGATATGATCTCAAAAAAAATAAAAAAAAATAAACACTTGGAATACATAGATCTCTCGAATATTTTAATAAAAATCAAAAATTCTATTTAGGAATACAAGCATTTCATATATATTTTTTTGCTTATTAAAAACTAAAATCGCACTTAGATTTCAATCACATGAGCCCTAACCTAAACGGTTAGAGAAAACTGAAACTGGATAGGTTGTACGGTATGCGATGACCGAATATTTTATCATCTTACGGTTACATGTTACCATTACTAAATAGTAAATCTAAACTGTTGTAAAGGTGTTTTTGTGGTAACGTCAACCGTTTGATATTGTGTTTGACGGTATTGTTCAACCGTTTATTGTTCTTAAAAATTTTGTTTTATTTTTAATTTGTAGGTATGTTTTGTGATTCTTTAAGTTTTATATGTTGATTTTAAATAATTTTAATGGAAACATAATTCAAATAAAGAGAATTACAGCGATAAACATCAAAGAAAAACCGCTTCAATACAGTAAATATTTGATTAAAATTTCAGTTTGGATTATATTGGGGTGTGTTTACCATTGGGGGTTATTTACTAGATTATCAAATTTGGGTGGGGGTGAGTTTACAGTTTGGGGCTTAATTACCAAACTGTGGGGTTTGGATACCGGCTCTCTTTATTAATCTGAAGCGGTTGAGTATTAAATTTATGACGTAGAACATCTGAAGCGATTGAGTATTAAATTTATGACGTAGAACTTTTAGTGGTCATGAATATACTCGAGGACTCCCCTGAAGTTAAATCAATCATTCTAGACATCACTGAGGTAAGCACTTGACACTAAACTTGTGGATTACTAGTTAAAGTTTATCCTGAGCATTTATTCAACTTTATGGGGTTTCTGCCAAATTCCTAAATCATTCCTAAACCCATCAATCAACTTGAATTGTGCTTCTTTAAATAAATGCTTAGGATAATACTCACCCGGGCGTTATCATTCAAAATTAACAACATGGTAACGCCAGGAAGGTGTTGTCCAAGTACAAGTTCAAATTTGGTCATCTCAGTTCAGTTGAAATCCATGGATTTCGGGGATCTGAAAATAAAGTGAACATACTTAAATTCTTGTTGGAGAAAGCAATTGTTTTGGAGAAGTTGATCATTATGATTGCAAAATCTAAAGATTGGAGTTTTTAAATTCCACAGCAAAAACAACATACTGTAACAAACATGGTTTAGGAATTTTCTTATCTTGGACTGGATGGGGTTTCTGCCAAATTCATATTAGTACTCCATCCACTCAAGCACAACCTCCCATCTGATCTACACAATTTGTTAATCTTTCTAACAAAACCCTAAACCCTTTTACCATTTCTGTCTCACTCAGAGAGTGAGGTTAAAACTTTATAGCATTCCAAAACCCCGGATATGGTCGGGTAAGGTATCACTTATACAAAAACTGATTTGATCCATGTTCGCTTTTAGGTTGGTAATTTTGGAGAATGAATTTGTTCCAAAACAACACTCTCCACCAAATGAGTCCACGTAGCTCTAATTTTTTTTAAAGAAAATTGTTCTAGTTCCACTAGGGTTAATATTGTAGGAAAATATACACCAACATATTATTGTTCTAAAATAAATAAAAAAGGAATAGATGATGCAAACCAGAATAAATGGATGAAGGACAAGATTTAGATCGAGTCAAGATAAAATCTCTCTCCTTAAGATATTATTCGCCCCGTACATGTGCCGAACGGTTTATCAATGGCGGACTGTCTCCCAGGATACAACGATCTATCCTTCTTAGCGTAGCAACACTTCAAACGCATAGAAGACGGCGAACCAATTCTTTGTTATACTCTTTCATGGCAAGACACAGAAACTAGAAGATGGAAAACCAATTTGGTTTGAAAAGTTATTTTGATACAAACACAAGACACACTTATATAGTAGAAAGACACCTTTTCAAAAAGGCACATGTCTATTCAATGTATATTTGAATAGACACTATGACCCAATACAATGTACACATCTGTTGGGAACAGACACACCCATTGGGATGGGTGGGGCCAAATACAATGTATGTGAATACATACCCATTCATTTACTATAACACAAGTTAGCCATGGCCAGTGGTTAACTTGGGACTTCAATTTCTTATTCATATACAAATGTTTTGACCACTCAAAACGTTTACAACAATCCCCCACATGAATGGAAATTACCGACTCATAAAACAATCGAGAAAAAAAGATGAAACTTGAGAGAGTATAAACGGAAAGTAGCTGCTTCTGTATAGGTAGCAATTTTTCAGCCTTGAACCTACCCTAGTGAATAACCATCGGATTTACTAGCTAATCAGTGAACATGATGTCTTGAACCGCTCAGCCGTTTGTGTAAACCAAGACAATGGCTAACACACAGTTTTCCTTCCTCAAAGAGCTTGGTTCTATGGTTGTGTTGATTGTGGCCTTGAACTTCCTGGTATTCATGAGTGCTCTTAGAGAAATGCAACCTTCAACATTCTCACAGATAACGACCTTTTTTCTCACTCATAAGGTGATTGCCCATGAAAAGTATCATGTCATACCCCACTTGTGTTACCAAGCTATGGGAATCATTAAAAGTATAACTTATCATGTTCCATCAATACAGGCAGCACTGTTCTCATCATCCTAGGAAAGGGTAAGAGATATGTAATCTCTCAGTGCTTTCGTCGAGTAAAGCGAGATTCGGTTGTCCCTTTGAACCTAGATCTTGGGATCTCCAATCAGCTAGGTTGGGTTACCATCAAGCCTAGTCTTTCGTCATAGGTTGTAAACCCATTCCTCTCAATGATTCAACTTACTCTCGTGACTAACCTTTAGTAGTTGGATCCGCTAGATTGTCAATCGAAATAAGTTACTCTATAGAGATTTTCCATTAGAGAGTAGTTGTTTAACGGTTTTGTGTCTCTTATTATTGACTGAGACTTACCGTTATTCATACAACTCGGTGCCCAACACATATGAAATTATGTATTGTAATACATGCAAGTAATTGACACTAGTTATTTTTACATATAAATATCCTCTAAGATGTTTTTAAAGCCATTGTGCTTATTTATGTGTTTTATGTAAAACAACAAATTCAGATTCTATAGTGGATCTAAAAATACATTTTTGCTTAGTGGATTTTCAAGATAACGTTGCACTACCAAAGGTAAAATCACAACCACTCATGGCTTTTGAGGTTTTGGTAATCAATATCCAAATTGCATCACTGTATCCTTCATGTACAGGTGAACATATTTGTAGTGCAAGTCATAACTGAAGGTATATTTCAGATAATTTAATACCTTAGTTATTACTTTGAAGATTGGGATCATCTGGTGATTTATCAACTCCAATAGAACATGTCTTGAACTTGTCAAGAACCATTTCAATGTAATTGAGACATCGTAATTCCATATGATGTTCTAAGAATTTAATTCCTAGTATTACATCAGGAACTCCGAAGTCTTTCATATCAAACTTAGTGTGTAACATATTCAACATGTTATCTACATAAAGACACATGATAGCATATCCAGATTTGTGACTGTAATATAAGCACATTTGTCACTCTCATTGATTTAAAATGAAAATTATAACGACATATCATTATCAAATTTTTCATGCTATTGCTTCAGAGTTTGTTTTAAAACCATGTCATGTTTGTACATATCTACAAACCTTCATTTCCTGTCTAGGAACAATAAAACCTTTTTGGTTGAGCCATATGGGTTTCTTCCTCTATGTCACCATTTCAGAAGGAATTTGTACATCCATTTGATGTATTTCCAAGGTTGTGTAGAATAATGACTGCAAGTAGCATTCTGAAAGAAGTTATTCTCATGATTAGAGAATATTTGTCAAACAATCCAAGCTTCTGTTTTGCTTGTGACCTTCGACTACAAGTCTAGCCTTGTTGTGAACCATTAGGTTCCATCTCCCTTTGAAGAACCTCTTGATAACTAAAGTTTTAGCTTCAGGTGGGAAATCAACTAACCCTCATTTATAGTGTTTGTGATAAAGTCACTTTCACTCTTTAAGTGTTTCAATAGCATATGTTATCACAATTAATTTAGACTGCTTGTTTGGGACTTAGGCCAAAGAATTTAGAATATAATTCTTCATCCATACTCCCTTATAACGGCTTTAAGATTTATAGAAATAAAAATTATTGGTCTTTACAGAAACACGATTCTATAAAAAAAATCGTTAGTCTGTTCAGAAATATGATCATCTTCAATTCTTATCCCTACAACATTTTGAATCTCATTTATTCAAATGTACATTTGTGATTAGCATAGCCACATTGAATGGTTACAATTGTTAACCATTTCGAGACTTTCAGTCACCCCCACATTTTTTTTTTTTTTTGTTAAAATGCTTCTCTATTAATTAAAACTGCAAATAGGTTTAATAGACCTTAACACTACCTCTGGATAAGGACCCATGGATAAGTTTGACAGACCCCACTTAGCAATATCATGTGCCTCACCATTGACAGACCTACTAACCCAAACAAAAAACACACACTCAAAATCATTACATAGGCTTAGAATTCTATTGAAGACAACAGAGCAACAAGGATCAGGATTTTCTGAATTTTTTTGTCTCAGCTTGATTATCACATCTTGGCAGTCCCCCTTGACTTGCAACCTTCTGATATTTTCCTGCTTGGCCAGCAACAATCCCACTTCTATGCCGATCAGTTCAGCTTCAACAGCAGAGCCCACTCTTCCTTTCCTGTATGCCAAAGACAAAATCTGCCCATCATCAGACTTTTGAACAGCAGCTGCAGCATACCTAAGTGATATTTTATCAAAAGCTGCATCTGTAAAGATAGTTGAACAGTTTGTTATTTCTTCCTGTATGCATACAATATCATTAGAGAACAATGTACTCGACATATCTTTTTTCCATTCCAGCCACAGACCTATTGCTTTCCTATTCACTTCTTCTAACATATCATCGGCTTTAAATTCAAAAACCTCGAACCTGACCTTGTTTCGAATTCTCCATAGTTCATACATGACAAAGCAAGCTAAAGATAAATGAAAACTACCAGATTTGCAATCATTCTGCACCCAATCTATAAACTGCTCAACCCAATCAGATAGGCTCCAGTTTTCTCTAGCTAACACATTAATACTTAACAGACTACTCAGCCAAACTCTAATAGACCAGTCACAGTTGAACAAACTGTGTAGATGCTCTTCGACCTGTCGCCGACACCAAGTGCACATAACATTACCCTTAAACCCGTGTTTTTGAAGCACTTCACCCATAGGCAGGACCTTCCAGCAAAATAACTGCAAGAAGGATGGGATTTTACTTTTCCACAGTTTTGACTAGGTCGAGCGCAACCTGCTACTGTCACTAGAGCCTTCAGATTCTGTAGTCCCTAGGAAGTAAGCTGATTTCACAGTGAACTTTCCATGGCTTTCCCCTATCCATCTATACGAATCTAACTCAGCTGGTCCTCCAGTCGCAACATTAACCACAGCAGACAAGATTGGTTGAGGTATAATGTTTTGGAGTTTGTTCATATCCCATTCACAAGACTGATTCATGAAAGCATCACTAACATTGATTAAATCAAGGGTGGTCTGATCAACTAGATCTTTTAGACACATGGGTTTATCATGCCAAATCAGCCATGGATCTTGCCAGAAATCTACATTCCTCCCATTACCTATACTGCAGAATACCCCATCTTGAATATAGTAGCAGTTTTACAAAGCCCTTTCCAAAAATAGGATGCGTTTGGCGGAGGTTTAGCTTGTCCCCTCCAAATTTTATCCCATTTTGGATATATGCTTTTGAAGGTTAAACTCCATAAAGAGTCTTTATCTTGAACCAACTTCCACCAAAGCTTAGCGATCAAAGCCAGATTCATACTTTTGAAATCCCTAAAGCCTAACCCACCATCATCCTTTGGCTTGCAAATCTTTTTCCAATATCCCTGGTCGTGAGACATATAATTATCACTATAAATAAGAACCATTGTTCCAACAGTAGTAATTAATATTAACATAATAGAAGTAAGTGGATCTATCAAGTATCCAAAATCCAAGGAAAAATCATTATTGATTGTCCAAGATCGTACATATTGGTAAATAGGACTGCCATTTATTTGCTGAATAGACAGATCCACTGAAAAAATCATAATTATACTTAATAATAAAACACTAGGAAAAGCCCATATACGACGAATCTTTTTTGTTGCCGCCGGAACAAGGAGAAGACCCACCCCTATTGCTATAGGAACTGGAAGGGGGACTAAAGGTATGATCCACGCATATTGATATGTATGTTCCATAATCAAATTAAACTTTTTTTATAAATTGTTTAATTGTTTTGTTTCCGATTCACCTGCTCTTATATATTTTGAAGGGAGAAAAAAATAAAGTAAATAACGATATGCAAGATATGAAAGGACTCTAATATAATAATATATTTTATTTATTTTTATTTCATTCTTCAAAAAAATTGAATAGAATATTATATTCAAATAAAGAAGTTACGATTGGTCAATAAAATGAAGTCAATGTTGAAAAGTTATTTTATAACGTAATTATAATTATTACAATAATAGAAATAGAATTTTAATCCATATAAAAATAAAAAATGATATCAAAACAAAATAAATACTTGATTAAGTACTTGATTCTGATAGGATTCTATGATCCACCAATAACCCGATAAACAGAAAAAAAAAGTCTCTCTTTTTTTTATTATCACATACCGTATTAATAAATTAACTACGAAAATTAACAGATACTGGTCTCATTCTATTTTTCGAATTTTACAGTTGAGTTCTCTTAAATTAGATAAATTAGATAAATTAGATAAGAGTTATGAACCTTTTTTATTTCTTTTTTGAAATTCCGTTTATACACCCGGAGATCCCGTATGGGATAATATATATATTATATAGTAAGTTAGTAAGTACTGGCCGGTATAAAGTATAAAGCATTCTTTCTTTGGATATTGTATGTATAAAATATGAATATGGAATAGTAATTAAATTATATAATATTTTGAACAATAGATATCTTCCATTCCACATTTAACTATAACTAATGAATAACCTTTGTATTTTTAAATAGCGTTTCCGAAAAAACGTACTTCTATATATGTATATGTCCAAAACAAAAAAAAGTATGCGTAAAAATATTTGGAAAAATAAATCATATTGATCATCGATAAAAACTTTTTATTTAGCAAAATAACTTTCCACCGGAAAGGGGTTCGAAAAGTTTTTTTTATTTGAATCCGAATAAAAAAATAAGATAAATGAGAAAGAAATCATAAAAAAGAAATATAAAAATAAAATAAATAGAAATGGTGTATAAAAAAATGAAAATTGTGGACATGGATTGAGAACATAATTATCTAGTTTAACTCTTCAATTCCATAAAAACTTAAGCCGCATGAAGGGCCATTGCATTGTTAAAATTAAGACCATATCACACTACAATTAAGGTAATGATTATTGAACAACGTTCAAATAGGAATTCGAAAGATCCTTTTTTTTTCTCAAGATATTGTTATTGCATTGAATTGAGCCCTCCTCCTTCAATCTCGACGACTGAAGATGGATGTACTATTATGATTCCGCTGAGCAAGCCGCTATGGTGAAATCGGTAGACACACTGCTCTTAGGAAGCAGTGCTAACACATCTCGGTTCGAGTCCGAGTGGCGGCATCTTATAAAAAAAGACTTAGTAAACTAAATACTCTAAAAACTCCTATAATGTATAGAATGAAATTCCGGATTTCCATTCCATTGTTGGGGGACATCCTTATTTTAAGGACTTTTATGATATTGTATACTTTAGAACATATATTAACTCACATTTCTTTGTCGATTGTTTCCATTGTAATTACGATTTATTTGATGAACTTATTAGTTCACGAAATCGTAGGACTATACGATTCGTCGGAAAAAGGAATGGTAGCCGTTTTTTTTATGTATAACAGGATTATTAGTTATTCGTTGGATTTATTCAGGACATTTACCCTTAAGTGATTTGTATGAATCATTAATGTTCCTTTCGTGGAGTTTCTACATTATTCATATGATTCCCTATTTTAGGAACCATAAAAATCATTTAAATGAAATAACTGCACCCAGTGTAGTTTTTACCTAAGGGTTTGCTACTTCGGGCCTTTTAACTGAAATGCATCAATCCACCGTATTAGTACCTGCTCTAAAATCGCAGTGGTTAATGATGCACGTAAGTATGATGATATTAAGCTATGCAGCTCTTCTATGTGGAGCATTATTAACAGTGGCTCTTCTAGTCATTACATTTCGAAAAAATATCGACATTTTTTCGAAATGTAAAAGCAATCATTTACAAATGGGGGCATTTTCCTTTGTCAAATTTAAATACGCCAATGAAATAAGCAATGCTTTAAAATGGAAAAACAATAATTTGATTTCATTTAGAAATAGAAATTATCATAGGTATCAATTAATTCAGCAATTGGATTGTTGGAGTTCCCGTGTCATTAGTCTCGGATTTCTATTTTTAACCGTAGGTATTCTTTCGGGAGCAGTATGGGCTAATGAGGCGTGGGGATCATATTGGAATTGGGATCCAAAAGAAACTTGGGCATTTATCACTTAGACAATATTCGTAGTTTATTTACATACTAGAACAAATGAAAATTTGCAAGGCTCAAATTCTGCAATTGTGGCTTCGATGGGATTTTTTATAATTTGGTTATGCTATTTTGGAGTAAATCTATTAGGAAACGGGCTGCATAGTTATGGAGCATTTGCATTAACTTCTAATTGAAGAAAGGGTCTTATAAACCCAATACGCAATATATGGCAATAGCATATAAGAAAGTTTGTACGGGTTTTTAAGAACCATTTGAATCACGACTTGATTCAAATGGTTCTTAAAAACTACAAAAATACCTAACTACTTATTTAGTTTTCATTGTACAACGAACTATAAAAAAAAAAATGAGAATTTTTTCTATCTTTTTCTATATTCTATCTTTTTCTATATATGATATGTTCTATTTTACTTATTTTTTTTATGAAAACGATCTATAAAAGTAATTAGATATAATAGCTTCGACCTTGTTAATTGATAGTGAGAGAACGAAATCCGGATAAATACCAATACCTATTACGGGTAAAAAGATACAGATGGAAACAAAGAGTTCTCGCGGCCCCGAATCAAAAAAAGAATAATTTGGAGAATAAAATTGCTTGTATCCATAGAACATTTGACGTAACATAGATTAATGAATAAATAGGAGTTAATATCCAGGAAATAGTATGGACAGCATTGGACTCTTTAGAACCCTGCCAAAAGAAATTTCTGCAAATTCCGTCCATCTTATTGCAGGAAGTTATAGGGAGTACATATGAGGACATATTGTAAACTGGTTTTGATTCAAGGACAAACTTAATGAGGACAGACCTACCAATTTGTGAAAGCACTTGCGACTTCCAACCAGACACATTTTTCCTGATTCTATCCACCAGAAACTCAAAGTCTTCTTTTTTTTATCTACCAAGCATGACAGGTATTCCTAGATATTTCTCTTTCCGATTGACAGCTTTTACTCTCCACATTCTCAGCAAAAGTTTTTGATGCCTAGGGTGAACATTAGAACTGAAAAACATAGATGATTTGTCAAAGTTGACAGCCTGACCCGACACTTTACAGTATTGCTTCAAATTATCGAGTAAATTCTCGGCTTCATCCATTCTAGCTTTGCAAAATAGAATGAGGTCATTAGCATATAGGAGATGGGAAATTGGGGGAGAGCTTCTTCTGATTTTTATGCCATTAACCTTACCTTCCTGTTCTGCCTTGACTATTAATCGAGAGAGAGCTTCAGAGACCAGAATGAATAGGTAAGGGGACAGAGGGTCCCCTTGCCTAAGACATCTTCCAGGAGTAAACCTATCACCAGGATCCCCATTTACTAAGACTCTAAAATTAACAGTTGTTAAATATTGTTCCACAAACTTCACCCATTTCTCACAGAACCCCAGTTTCTTTAAGATGCCTAACAGGAAACTCCATTCTACCCTGTCATACGCCTTTGCCATATCCATCTTAATAGCCATACAACCCTGTTTTTTTTTTCATACCTTTCATCCATAGAATAACTCATGAACTAGAGATGAATTCTCCCCAATGTTTCTACCTTGAACAAAAGCACCCTGGAAAGGAGAAATAAATCTATCTAACAAAGGTTTAAATCTATTAGCCAGGATCTTAGATATAACTTTGTAGCTAAAATTGCATAGGCTAATAGGTCTAAACTTGCTAGTACAGGTAGGACTGTTGGTTTTAGGTATCAAGGTAATAAAAGTGTCATTAAGAAAGCTTGGAAGCCAGCCAGTATTGAAAAAGGCTTGAACCATATTAACCACATCCTTACCAATCACATCCCAGTTTTTCTTGTAAAAGATACCTTGAAAGCCATCAGGTCCAGGTGCTTTTAAGCTACCCATGGCCTTAACAACTTTCCAGATTTCTTCATCCGAAGGAATAGCAACAAGTTTCAGATTTTCCTCATGGGTAATACAAGTATTAAAGAGATTTAGAACACTCTCATCAAACTCAGGATTGGAAGAGGTGAAAAGATCATCAAAATAATCCTTGAACACATTTCCTATGCTTGAATTACCAGTTTGCCAGTTACCCCCTTTATCTTTAATTTTTACAATCAGATTTCTTCTTCTCCTGTAGATAGTTGAAAGATGAAAGAATTTTGTATTCCTTCCTCCATCTTTCAGCCAGCTAGCTCCTGATTTTTGTGACCAACACTCCCCTTCCTTAGTGTGTAATTCCTGAAGTTTTTCCGTTTCTCATTCAGCCTCCCTATCTCCTCTGAGTTCATTGGTCCCTCCAGGATATCTTCAATCTCTCTCTCCACCAGTTTAATTCTCTCAAAGATGTTACCAAACACAGATTTATTCCATTTCCTAAGAACCACGGTAGTATTGTTTATTTTTTCTTTAAATTTCCCTCCTGGAGACCCATTATGCCCTGCACCTTCCCAACCCTTTTTTATTTCACTTTTACAAGACTCATCCCTAAGCCACATATCAAAAAATTTGAAAGGTTTGGACTTAGGTTTCTCAACTTTGACCATGGATAATGTTAACACAAGGTGATCTGATTTAGGAACAGCATGAGTACTGACAAGACAGTCTGGGAAAAGATGAACCCAATTGGGTGTAGCAAGAGCTCTATCCAATCTCTCCATAATATTAGACCCATACTTCCTATAATTAGACCAAGTAAATTTTAGTCCCCTAAAACCCAAATCGAATAGGCCTATATCATTAACCAGTTCATTAAATTCATCCAAACCTTTTTGAAGTGCCCCTAATCCCCCTAGTTTTTCACCAGCATTCAAGATAGGATTAAAATCACCATATATGACCCACGGACCATCTACAATACTGTTAAAACTACGCAGTTCATCCCAAATAAATTTCTTTTTGGAGACCACAGGGTGACCATAAATAAAAGTAAAATACCAAACTGAATCATTGGGGTAATTAGAGACCTTACCAGTAATAAAATTTGGAGATTTCACTATAATTGTAATGTCGATGCCCTCCTTCCAGAACAGAGCCAACCCTCCACTCTTTCCTCTTGCCGAAACTATACATTCTCCAGAGAACTTTATTATTTTTTGAACCGCAGCCATCCTACGCATCTGCGCCTTAGTTTCAGAAAGGAATATCACATCCGGTTGGTGCCTCCGAATGAGGTTCTTTAGTATTTGAACCGCCTCGGCAGTTCCAGGACATTAACATCGAGCTGGAGGCGGCTTTTTGGGAGCCACCGCGAACCCTTTCCTGATTTTCTTCTTTCCTGTACCATTATTAACACTTGTCGAACTCGAACTTGACGATTCTGAAAATCCCCACACTTTAACTTTGCAGCTTCTAATCCGCTCATCTTCTCCCCCAACTTCATTGCCCCCTTCTGAATCCTCTACTCCTCCTGGTGCTCCAAATGAAATCAAATAGATTGCATATGCATCATCAAACACTTCCTACGATCGAATTCCATCAATTAGCATAGATTTGCCAAAAGAATAACCCCTATTTTGAAGCCATCTCATTTCCTTTGCAACTTCTTCTACTTGTTCTTCTATTAGAGTACTCCCTTTAAAACCCTTCATAAGATTTACCAATCGATCAATTCGGACTTGGGTTACTTCAATTTGGTCTTCCAGAGTCATATTGGCTCTTCCTCTCACTGCATCACTCGTAAACACTGTCCTCATCCTCTTCTTTTTCATTGCTTGTTCTCCTTCACTTATCAAACTTTCGTCTTCTCTTCTTCTCTTTCTGCCTTCCTTATTCTCCTCAATACCCAGATCTTTGTCACTGCTTTCTTTCTTCAATTTACTTAGAAACACGAGCCTCCTTTTCTTATAGCATGAGTCTCCTTTAATTGCTTTGAAAACAAATAATTCCAATTCCTCCAATAGTTGATAGAGTGGTGGGTGGATATAGGGTTAGAAGTGAAATCAGTTTGGGTGTCGGGGTTGATTAAGGTTGTAGGAGGTGACTGAATTCTAGAATTAAGATTAGAGATAGGTTTGGAGATAGATAGCGTAAGGTGTAACAACAACAAGATTGAGGTTTTGATTTGGGTTGTGGGTCTTTGGTTCATTGCTGATTGGGCTAAGGGCAATAGTTGGGCTTCAGTTATCAGAGAAGAGGGCTCTTTTACAATTTGGTGGACTTGAATTAGGCTTCGTCATTTTGGGCTTTATTACTTTTGAGCCTGTGCATTCTCCTTCAGTTGCTTCAGCCATCAAAATGCTTCGGACCCTGTTATCCTGGGCCTCCGTATCAATGTTGGGCTCGGTAGTTAAAGGGGATATTTCCATACTTTTACTTCCACACGATCCAGGTGCCAGCATCACATTTTCCACGTTCCCATTATTTACACCATCCTCAAAGATCGTAACTGCACCTCTATTTTCTCCTTCCGTTCCCGCCATCTCAGCATCCACCATCTGGCATCCCGTAATATTGTCTTCCGTTACAGTCACGGTCAAACTTTGTTTGAGCATCATTTCAGTGTCTGACTCTACCATCTTCTTCCTTGCTAGTTCCATCAACTTCCCTTCTCTCCATTCCCTGTATTTTCGATCTTCAATGTCTACTTCTTTACTTGGATCTACTGCTATGATATATGATATTTTAATTTGGCTTCCAGCTCCGGATTTAAATGATTTGGCCTTCTGTAAATGAGAGAAATTCCAAACTTTCTTAAGCTCTTCTCTGGACAATTCCCTATTGAATTTCCTCTGGCATTCTTTAAGTTCTTTACATACACCATGGTCATGGCCTAAGAGGCCACAGAAGAAACAAAAAAATGGGAGCCTTTCATACTTAAAAAGGACATTAGCTTTCTTACCTCCACTGAGCTTAACCACTGCTTCCTTTTGTATTGGGGTATTAACATTGTACATCACTTGTACACGAGCAAAAGGAAGTCTGCCCTCTGAGCCTCCCACAGGATCAACCATTAGAACCTCCCCAAAAATTGACCCCACCATCTCAATATTAACCTTATTGTGTCTTTCTAATGGTAATCCAAAGATTTGAATCCATATAGGGAAATATGGAAAATCAACCTCCTCTAAGACAATATCTTCTGACCACTGTTTGAAGGACATTACATGCCCGTGAATATCCCAGGGACCACTTTCCAGCACAAACCAATAGTCCATCTCCTTCTAAAAGGTAATAGTGCAAATGCCTTCAGCAACCATCACAAGATCGAATTTATTTCTGAAACACCAGTTCCTAATCAACTCCCTCTTAATATCCTCATCATCAAAGACCCTTCTCGTATGAAGCTTTACGATCAGTGTTCTTCGCCATCGTTCCTCATCTTCTGTTTTGACTGATGCAAGATCTACTTCAGCTAATCCTCTATTCTGGTTCCATCTTCTTCTGAACGCCATTTCTAGTTCCTCTACCATCTCGGTTTCTCCCGATCTATCCCTAACAATTTCTTTTCCTTTGGTAGAACCTGAATTCTCCATTGAACCACAATAAAACTGTGTGAAAGAGATTGGGGAAGCTCGAATATTTTTAGAAGCGTATAAATCTGTCTTGCTTGTATCTTTATTATATATCAATACTAACTTCTTGTTAGCTAAATCAACTCCAGGATCAAATCTCTTTGTTACGATTTCACGGAAATCTAAGATTTCTTTCGACTCCATTATCTCCACGCAATTCGCCCGCGCAAGGCCTTCTCTCGATTTAACCATCACCCCCACATTTCTAAGTAAACAAGAACTTTTTCTTTATATTATTTAGATAGTGCCTCTACAAGAACATAAGTTGTATACTTACGCTAAAGCTTGTTAGACAAATACACAAAATTGTAATCGCATAAAACCAAAACTTTGAGTACAAATATTCATTAATTCATTGTTACTCAAATAGTTAATTTATGCATACATAAATACTAGATGTGGCTCCCACAGTCTGGTTACACATCTACAAGTTTCATGTCAATATTTAAAAAATAATTTTTTAAGTCTACAAATGTAACTGAGTGAAATACCCCCACATTTGAGACATATTGCATGAATACAAAGAACTTTGTCAATCATATATTTGCAAATTCATTTCATTTGGAATCTATACAACCAAATGCATATGAATGTGCATCTCACACACAGATAAGATTGGGGCCATAAAATTACATCCAAATGTAATATAATGCCCATTATTCTTTGTAAATGCACAAATAATAAATATCCATCCATTTCCACCAAGGCGTCTCTATGAATGAACATTTATCAAAGAAAAAACATATATATACATACATTAAGTATGACCGGAGTCATAAAGATCCCCCACATTTTCCAAATATACTTGAAAAATGTCATTACCAAATAATAATGTGGAGTAAATTATAGAACTATATGAAACCATATAGACAATTCACCATAGGCCAAATGAAAGTTTGCACACTTAACAATTACTTATAACGTTGTACATAAGACCATCACTATGATGTTTTGTCTTTTACGCGTGTTGATACCGTTTGTACAACTATGTGCAATATCATTTCAAGCCAATGAAATATTTTTACATATGTTTCTTTGAACTCCAATTCATTTATTCATATGAGAATCACGTCAAATTAGACAACTGATTCATCTTTCAACTTAGTTGGTGCTTTGGTTTGATACCATCAACGCGATTTCTATGTCTAGATGCATCCAAAGATGATCCATTGACATCATTCAAATCAAATTAAAATCTACAAATAATTGTAGTAGTTAAGTCATTGAGATGTCGAACAAACTGATGATCTATTGGACACATTATGTCAGTAGAATAATCCCATTTTCGAAAAGCTTGAGTAACCAAAATTTTGATGAACTCAAAATTCGAAAATCTGTCACTGATGAACAGTAACGCCGTTTTAATTGTTTCTAACAATCTAACCGTTGGATGATCACGAAATTTGAACACATTATTGTATTAGACGTTATGCAACTACTGTAAAACTTTCAATCCGATGGGAAGACTTTCATCCGACCACGAACTTCAGACTGCGCACAAACTGAAACTTTGAGATTTCACTTCAATTTTAGGCTACTTCTGTTTTCTTTTTCTCTCTAAGTTTATTTGTTTAACCACGGATGGAAAAATTAACAATTTGCAGAGAGAAAGAACAAGAAATTTTTGTATATTACATCTCTTCAGAAGGGTGTGTTTCCATTCCCAAAAGAGGCATCTCTTCAAGAGATTGCCACACCTTTTCATGGTGCCTGGTTTGGCCATACACATATTTTCAACAACATAGTGTACTCCAGGAGTCACTTCCAACCTTTTATAAAGACGTATCCCCCAAAAGGTGTTACACATTTGAGAGCACAAAGAGAGTCTCTTTCCAATCTCCATGACTGGTGAGTATTCAGTTTCTACAACATAGAAACCAAAATGAAGAACCATAGAGAACCTTTTCCATTACAGTAAACTAGCTTTTACTAGTTATCACATGTTTGACAGTGGGTAACAGAAACCAAAATGTTTCTCATGAAGTCATGCACAGATCAAGGATCTCAATTTCTTAAGATAAAAAAAACCCACTGCTTATATCATATATTCAGAATGTTTCCAAACAGAGAAATCTATTTAACCAAAAATTAACTGATGAGAACCTTTGGACAGAGACGTGTCTCTTCACTGGGTCTTGTAAAACCAATTTCAAAACATGGTCACAAACCACTTAGGGCCTGTTTGATAACCGGTGAATAAAATGGGAGGATTTACCGGTAAATTTGGTCAACTGGGTAAAACAAGGTTTGGGGAATGGTCAACCAGGTTGAAATTAATTTGCCGAATTCACTTGTGTTTGTTAACAACTTGGGTAAATGTTAGGTAACAGAATTTGCCGAATTAACCGGTGTTTGATAATTTTTTGCATACCTGGTGAATCACAAATAACTATGGGCCATGGACTCTTTGATTGTGATATGGGCATTATCCATCCATATTGGGCTCCGGCCCAAATATGATAAAGGGCTATTCTTGTAACATATGAAGCATAACTATGGTCCATGGACTCTTTGAATTCGATATGGGTCATTACAAATGTATATTATCCACACCTCAACAAATGTATTAAATATTTAATTTTTCGATAATAAAAATATTGAACAAGTGTCTCATTTTTAGTATTTGATAATAAAGATAGTTAATATATTATCCACTTCAACAAATGACTTATTTTTTTATTATTATTATTATTTGATTTTATTTGATATGTGACCAAGATATTGTTGTGCGCAGCGGAAACTTATGCACAAATACCCAAGATTGAAATAGTGTATGAATCAAACAAAAACAAAACAAACTCACACAAACACACAAGATTTACATGGTTCGGCTAATATTGCTTACGTCGACGGACAAACAACAATCTTCCTTAAAGAGACGATTATACAAGCCCTCACGAAGAAACCAAAGTGTTCTTCCTCACAAAACTTCTCTCTCAAACTCTCTAATGGCTTCTCACAATCTCTCTCACATGAAGATTAGGTTTTCCAACCTTCTCATTGGCTTTATATCATAGCCTTACAATCAAACACGAAATGGGCTTAAACAGGCCCATATTCACAAAAACAAAGAAGGACGTACGTACGTCGAATTGACGTTCGTACGTCGAGCCACACGGGGAAGTCATCTGTGATACGCGACGTACGTACGCCCTAACTACGTACGTACGTTCCCTGATCCAAAACGTTATTTGTGATGCTGAACGTACGAACGCCCTAACTGCGTACGTACGTTCCTGAACAAAAACTTCCCTCTGTCCTATTTTCACAGAAAAACCCAACAGATATATCATTAAAAAGAATTTTCCAATATTTTGTTTAAATGAACAATCCATATTACATTAAAAAGAATTGTTCAATAAACAATTGTAAACTTCCATACATGTTGTTTTATTTTTTTCTAAAACAATCATAGCTCTTACAATATTTATCACATTGTCTACATTTTAAAACAATTTTAGCATGATAAAATTGAAAAATATTCCTTGTAAACATGGGCAGCCATAATACACCTCTTAAACAAAATAAAATATACCTTAACATGGGCAGTCATAATATTTCATAATATACCTTAACAAGTATCAAACGTAATAACTGTTATAACAAGCAACATAAATTTCAGTAGTGACGAAATTATCATAATATATCCATATTAATAAACAACCTGTCATAACCTGTTATAATATATCATATTATCCATACTTGAAAAAAAAATCCACCTAGACTATAGAATCCTAAAAATATCAATACACATAAACAGTTTCAAGTTCAAGTAGTGACCAAATTGTCAAAGTCATGAAACGACTTCCTACCCTCACATCTTCAGTCCGAATCCGAAATAATGATTGGATCGGATGCAGTCCTTGCTACCTGTGTCTCAACCGGCTCATAGTCACTGTCGTCATAGTCGATAAAGTTGCCATTCATATCCATAAAGACGTTCTCATCGGTATTGGCCGATGTCTGAGCTGAGAGACCACCACCGGTAGAGGAGGAGTCCGAATCTGAAGAGTCTGAATCAGAGGAGTCTGAATCTGAGGAGGCTGGAGGTGCAGGTGGTGCTGAATTCTTCCGATTGGTGGTGCGACGGACTGCTGATGAGGGACCTGCTGCTGCTGCTGCTGAAGACCTGGGTGCTGCTGATGAAGTGTGTTGCTGCCTAGAAGCTTGTTTCCTCCTCACAAGCATGTCAAGGGTAACACCAGAGTGTCTCCCCTTACTGAGATGTTGAATCCTCAGCAACACCCGGTCGCCCACGTCCAAATGCTCCCCTTGAACTACAGCTCTCCATCCTACAGTCTTTAAAGCAAAGTGACCATACCCGTCCACATTTATCTCCAAGTCGTTGTACCGCCGCAACCCAACAACCAACACGATCGGTTGGTCTTGTCGAAGGCCACTGGTGAGAACTGCCAGAATCGGCTGCATGTAATTAACAAACATAGTATTTTTCATTGTCGACAACGTGTTGCGTTACATGAACATAAATACCATTATTACAAACAAATACTGTGAAATCCATCAAAACATGTCGTCTAGAATGAATTTTTTGTTATACATACTGTATAGTCCATTAAAACAAGAATAGTCCATCAAAAGTAGAATACTGTATGGCCATCACAACAATGACTTCAATATGTGGGCCATGATAATAATGCAAAAGCACAACATGTGGTCCCATGTCATATATTAAAAAAATAATAGTAAAGTACTTACCATCCTCCAAGAACCCTTCCCGTTTTTACCAACGTTCCATGGTTTTAAAACATAGTAGTCATTGGTGTTGCTTGGGCCACCTTGTTCCATTGTCTACATTATAAATTAAAAGAATGTTATGTGTTGTGAAATGCTATTATAACAAAGGTGAAATAGATATACAATTATTAATTGAAAAGTGGAACATTACATACATAGAAATAAAGTTGGTGTGTTGTGTGGTTGGGGGTGGGGGTTGTCATTGTCGTATTTTTAATTAAAAAGGGAGTCATTACATGCATGTGGTTAGATAACAAATTTCATAACATATAATTAATTAAAAAAGGGATCATTACATAAACGAAGTTAGATAACAAAAAAATAACATATATTTAATTAAAAAGGGTGTCATTATATAAAACGATATAAAAAGTTGATTACATAGATGAAGTTGGGGGTTCGTTCTTCGAACATCATCCGAAGATATATAAAACAAAAAATTGTTGAAGATATAGTAACATTTGGTCCGCATGCTTGCCACCCACCGCTTTGTTTCAATGACATCATTCCATGCAACATCATCAAAAATAACCATGTTTGTCGTGGGATCAAAAATAAATCCACAAAGAATGACCATTGAATATCCATAGAGAATTTTGTACACATTATACAACTTGGAAGATAACCATTGAATATTATATCAACATGCATATCCACACCCACAAAAATACGAAAACATTTAATAACATTCATAAACAAAGCCCATCATATATATTGTCTTGTTCTTATTACAAACCATTATTACACCATGTAATTAACATGGCTACAAATTGCGTTCAAAGATTAATTACGCACTTCATGAAGGGTAAGAGAGCCCACCATGTTAAACATTATGTGGTGGTAGTGGAAGAAATACTTGAGATGCGTTTAGGTAAATCTTGAACGGCCTATCTTTCAACTCCTTCCAAATAATTAGGCACTTCAAGTTGTACCCACGCTTCTTCGCTAGCTACAACCTTGCATTCCACCAGGTCAAAATTAAATCCCGGCCTCGCACACAAATCATTTATCTTCCTAACACGTTGCTTCAAATACTTGCAACGCCTCCGCACGTCTTCGTCGTCAACCTCAACATGAAAGTTAGTGGTCAAACCGGTTGCAATTCCTCGGTTAACGTCACGTGGAAAACTACCATCTTCTCTACGCAACCCAACGATGATAGCCTCAAAATATTTACTACAAATGTAGTTATCCATATCAAAAGACCACCTAGGGCACTTTATGGGTTCTGACCTAGGTGCAAAGTGAATTCCCAGATGGTAGTTTTCCCAGGCATTATACTGCCGGGGGGGGGGGGGGGGTTGTTTGACCCAGACATCTGTGTAAGGGATAATTAAAACACAAACAATTCACAAATATTCATAAACATAAGAAACATTGTTCATACATAGTCTTGTTACATAATATAAAATACAATTTATTTTGGGAACAAGGCAAGAAGCTTGTTCATGTAAGGGAGCCATTCACCACGGAATCTACTGCAAGGAGCATTTTCCTCCCATGTCTCATTTGTCGCAATCACCCTTTCACGATGTGCATCCCATTGAAAACCCTTTATATTTAATAATCCACGCATTTGTAAATAGGTATAGAAAAAATACTTCACCCTATCGCGTACATCTTCCACCGACACCGGCATAGACGTTGCTTCCAAAACCTGGAAGACCACTTCTACGTGCGTGTGTTCTTGGAAAGGGAAACCAGGTTCGTCTTTATGCTTGACAAGTGTGTCAAGCATAACCACGTCCATTTTATGGTACCACTCTACCTTGAAAGTGCTTGGACCTTCCATTCTTCTAAAACCCAAAAACAACAATTATGAATAAAACAAAACTGTGTAGGGAAAACAGTCTAGAAAACACTAACACATTCACATAACCACAAATGAACTGTGTCTATGTTATCAGAATTTGCCAGTTATAAAGCTACAACATAACGATAATGAAAATATACAAAATAACAATCTGCGACATAATATAACTAAAATACTGTATCCATAAAACTGTCGCACGATAGTAATGAAATCACACCACATAATCCAAAATAAAATACTGTATCCATAAAACAAGCATTCATAAAAGTAAGACAAACATAATTCAACAATCATGAACACCCAAAAGCTAGACCCCAACTAGTGTAACTTTCTCATGATCCATTCCAACTTGTATTCGTCATCGATTCCCATGAACTTATAGATCATTTCTGGATTCCCTCATAAGAAATCCATGCAGTCCAGGTAAGCTTGTCTATTTCCTTGGGTAAGTCCTTTCACAACATTTGGAACCTCTGAAATGTTGGGTTTTCCCATAGAGCTTGCTATCTGTTGCACCGCCATAGTCAATCCTTTGAAGGATGGAGGCTCAGGTATATCTGCCATGGTATACTTCAACTTACGACGCTTTGGTATGACAGGAGGGGCACTATCATTCCCCTTGCGAGCAGCAGATGCTACCGAACCACCGTCTCCCTCAAAATCAGCAGTAGGAAGTGGTGGTGTATCGGCAACTGGGGTGTTTGTCGCAAACTGGGATTCTATTCTGTCAACGCCACCATCCCCTTCCCCGAGGGTCTCATCCTCATCTTCGTTCACTGCATTGGATTGATCATTCACATCACAAACTCATACATGCTACAATAACCATGTTGTGTAACAAACAATAAACCCACGTACTGGTTGGTTCGTAAGTGGGACTATCAAGATCATTGGCAGTATAGCTTCCCTCGCCCGTGGCGCAATCATCACCAACCAAGAATGGCATCTAGTCAAAAAATGGCAAAACCTTACCATTGAAGTTCTTGGCCTCGGGGTGCCCCTACAATGAACAATCCATTAACAATTGATATCGCACTATTGAATAACAACACATCAAACAAGCAAGGGCATCAATTACCACAATGTATGCAGCCCATGCGACAGGGTCGGCATTCACAACACATTTGTGTACCGGATCCCACCCAAATCCACTAGCATTCAACAATGCCTTTGCCACGCTGTATTCTTTCCTCAAAGTCTTCATCCTGGATCGCACATTCTCCGGGGTCACAGTCATTCCCAACTTTGTATTCACAGCATTTGCGACGGTAGTGTAAGTGTCGGACTTAAATCCATTGTCCGCCCGCCTACCACACTTACTAACCTCCTCGCAGAGAGTATCAAGTAAGATATCCATCATTGCTGGTCCCCACCTTTGTTGGGTCCTTTGGGATGGTAGTTCGGGTAGGGGTGGAACGGGAGGGGCACTCCATGTTTGAGATAGGGTCGGTTGGTTCCTTCTCTTTGTTTTTTTCGTTGAGGCGGTCGACATTCCTTGAATATTAATAAAAAATCGTAATACTTGATTACAAGCCATGAATTCCAACCATAAATGCATTATTAATAAATTGTGCCATCGGTCCACAAGGAATAGAAAAATAAACAAATATCCATTGTCTACGTACACACAACACATAACAAACAATAGCCAACACATGGTAGGGATACTTCAAAGATCATCATCTTCGTCTGTTTCGTACTGAAAATTGACGTACGCATTCCACATTTGATGACATAGTTGATCCCTCCAATTGGTCCAATTTGGGGATGACACCATATTCATGGCCGGGGCTACAACATCGACCGGTTCTTCCTCAGTTTCGTCCATGTCTTCCTCCTCATCGTCAGGTAGTGCGTCGGGGTCAAACTCATCATCAGGGTCAACATCTCTCAAGAAATTATGCAAGGCAACACATGCCAAAATAATATTGGATTGAACCCTAACGTTGTAGTGAGGGGAGTTCCTGAGATATGCAAAGCGCTTTTTCAAGACACCAATAGCCCTTTCGACAACATTCCTCAAAGATGAATGAAGAAAGTTGAAAAGCTCATCCTCATTCTGCGCTACTTGTCTTCCTATCTCTCTGATGTGGTATCGGGTATTACGATATGGAGTAAGGAATCCAGGCACTAATGCAAAGCCGGCATCCGCAAGATAGTATTTACCCCCTACAGTTAATGATTGTTGACGTATTAAATCATCGGTTCAGATTTACAGAACATGGGAATGTACATGGTAGGTATACAAACTTACCAGGAGGTAAGGTAAGTCTATGGCCAGGACGACTAACGGCATTCCTCAACAAACGACCATCGTGCGCCGAACCCTCCCATCCCGTCAACACGTACGTAAACCTTATGCTAAAGGTACACGCCACCAAGACATTCTGGATAATCTCTCCTTTTCGGTTACAATATCTAGGTTGGTCTACCAAGGCAACACTTGTCTTGAAATGTGTACCATCGACTGCACCCACAGCATCCTACGACCATTCATACATGTTAAGTAAATGGATGCATTTCAAAGAAGGATTACAAAGTTACTGTGATTGACAAAGATAGGCTCCGAACCTTGAAATAATGGTGCCAATGATGATATGTTCCACAATCTGCGAGCGGAGAATTCTCCGCTGTCACATTGGTCACAACTTCTCTATATAACCGTAGGAGTGCATTAAGCACTAGATGGAAGAAACGGTTAACGGTTTCGGTTGATCGATAGAATTGATGGGCTGCCCTTCGGTTTCGCTGGTCGTGACCAACTGTTATAAGAAATAGGGCTACTTGTTCCTCAACCGTAAGATATCTCGTATCCTGCAATCCTAGTCTTGTAAGCCTACGACACAAGGAATGGAAGGCGAATCGGTTCATCCTAAGTTGATGATGACAGGACTTGTCGCTCTCCATGTAAAAACTCCTAAGAATACCACGTCGCATTTCATTTCGATTCGTACGAGGTGCACGAGGTAGTCGCATGTGGTTCATATGTAATGCACACCACCACTGCCATGCCACTACCATATGAACCACAACAATAACGACTACGACAGTAACTATCTTACGTTCTTCTTCACCACTGTCCATTCTACAAAACCCCAACAACGTCAAAACTCCACGATTGTAACACACACTTTAAACACGATTGTATTTTAAGTAAAACAAAACTTTTAAAATTTCAAAACATATATTAAAATGTGTCATTACAAATTTCATTACAAGGTGACGTTAACATATCCCAAAGTTATGTTACAATTTCTTGAAAATTCTAAATATCAAATAACAACTTCAACAACACCGCGATGATTACAACTAACAAAACTACAATTAGGTTCTTCACCAACCACCAAGTATCATCTAAGGAAATTGCACGCATTGTGTTGGGGATACGGTCAGTCGAAGTAGAAGAAACACAAGAAGAGCTTCTAGAGGCAATGGGGCTGGGTAGTGGTTGGGAGCATGCAAGTTCTACTTCGGAGTCCAAGCTCCTGTAGTAATTCAACAGTAAGCGAGCTTGTGCGATTGAAGTACAACCTTCCCAACATGCTCCTTCAAAATTCCTAATCTGAGCATCGGCTTGAGCCCAGTTTGTATAAATACCAGGGTTCCAGCCATTTCGAACCAAGTAACATGCAAATTTACCCATTTCTGGAAAATATATTGACAAATCACATATCTTTTTATAAACAAACTACCCCTATTACAAATAACGGTACATGCTGTAATATAAACGAATTCAAAGAAACTACCATTTCACAAATAACGGTACTTGATGTAATTTAGACGTGTACAAGGTATCAATTTTCATCGTGCATCGTTATTGACCATCACTACGCATTTTAGTATAACATTCATCACTATACAATGTCAAAATCCATTATAAAGTGAAGGAGAGGTCAAAATTGGCATACCTTAAGCACAGCAACAACAACCCGACACGCAAACTTTCAATCGACGCGGACCACGGAGCACAGGAAACTACAACAGTAAAACGATCCTTGCGTTATAAAAATACAAACAAAAATATGTTGACATATTGAAGACACCAATACCCCTTTCGACAACATACTATTTAAATGGGAGAAGAAGACTAATCTAAAATTTGTGTGCTCTGGGCATACCCATTGTCGTGAATATCAGTTCAAATTTTGAATATGAAAAAGAACATAAATGCAGCATTCTCAAAAAAAAAATGCTATCAAGTATCCCCTCAGAAAAGTAATCTAGTTGTACAGTGTATGTTCATGCAAATGCATTGCAGAATGCAGAATATGAATGTAACAGTGTATGTTCCCAACATTATACCGCTATAAAATGGACATACCTATTACCTAATTACTGTATATTTATTTCTTTCTCCTCCAGGCAAATTAAATATATAATAGATTACTACTGTGAAAAATGGATCTCATTTTCAGATCAATCAATAGTCCAATCAATAACAGCATGACGTCTATTTCTATTTCTATGCTTCCTACAAAATAGAAAATTGCCTCACAACCTACATACTAAACAAAATCATCATACTGTATAAAAGAAAAAAAAAAATTGACTAACATAATCTACATACTAAAACAAAATACTAACAATATGTGTGCTCAAAGACTAGGTCTGACGTAACAATAATCATAGCCAGAATGCTCAAAGACTAGGTCTGACGTAACATAAATCATGAGTAACTCGAGGACACAGTACATCCAAGAAGAGGACCACAATGCAGGGCATCACGGCTCTTCATACATGGATCAAAGGCAGAAAGAATAAAAGAAAAGGAAACTGAAGGATCAGCAGCTCGTACAGGACTTCCTAATATCTGAACTGCTTAAAGTAATGGAGTATTGCTTACAGTTGAACAAGCAAGTTGTCGATTATCAAATGTTGAGATCCTATACTTGATCTTCTACAGATTCAAGAAGAATCTCAACGATGTTTAGTTGAAAGACAAATTTTAGATCACATCAAAATTGATGGGATGTCGGATTGAATCACAAATTCATAAATAAAGATCATTAAATTACTCTTTTTTCCCACAATCGCTTCTAAATCATCAAATGTTTTCTAACAGCATGTCAAAAACCCGTTTATGCAACTATCGAATACATTTTCAAACAAATTCAGTCATAAATTTGAGCCAAAGAGGACATTGCCATTGAAACATATATTGAAGATAGCGCAAAAATATATTGACAAATCACATATCTTTTTATAAACAAACTACCCCTATTACAAATAACGGTACATGCTGTAATATAAACGAATTTAAAGAAACTACCATTTCACAAATGACGGTACTTGATGTAATTTAGACGTGTACAGGGTATCAATTTTCATCCTGCATCATTATTGACCATTACTAAAATACGTTCATAGCATTTGAAAAAAACATGGTCACGAACATTATATGCATTCTCATATAATGTCAAAATCCATTATGAAGTGAAGGAGAGGTCACTACGCATTTTAGTATAACATTCATCACTATACAATGGTCAAAATCCATTATGAAGTGAAGGAGAGGTCAAAATTGGCATACCTTACGAGCAGCAATAACAACCCGACACCCAATCTTTCAATCGACACGGACCACGGAGCACAGGAAACTACAACAGTATAACGATCCGTGCGTTATAAAAATACAAACAAAAATATGTTGAATAGATCAAACCAACAAAAGAATGAATTACCTGTAAATGTCACAACAACAAACAGTTAGAGAAATTATCCCCAACACATAGTTCAAACCACCATTGCGCATAACGAGAAACATACCAAAAAAAAACATAAGTCAGTTTTAAAAATAAAATACAAATTCAAGACACCATGCTATTTAAATGGAGGAAGAAGACTAATCTAAAATTTTTAATTTGCTGACTATCCAATTTGATTGAAGAAATTATTTAAAATGTCTCAATCTTTGTCTCTTGGCTTATGTGATACAGGTCAAATACTGTAATGTTTTAAGACCATTGACTTGCAGATTCTCTATGGCACTTCTCTAGGCCACTTAAGCCAGTCTTAGTCTTACCAATCAAAAGGAAACACCATTACATTACAAAGCAATACTACTTCATAGAATAATAAGAACACAACTTTAAAATTATTAATGTGTCCATCTGTAAAATGGATGTGTCATGTGTTCAATCAAGATATTTTGATATGATATCATTGACACCCAGATTTTGATTGACATCAATGACAGACGGCAGCTTGAAGATAAGTGAATCAATGTATGTTGTGTCCATGAATGTCAATAAAAATGGTTATCTATATTTACACCAAAAGTATACTGTATGACAACACTCAGATAATAAAGTTGATGGTATCATGATACAAGCAGTTGTCTGATTTGTATTCAAAGCAATGATATGCATCAATATATAGTGATTAGAAGAAAATGTCATTTCAAAGTTTAAGATGGTGTCCAATAAGCTGAACACCGGTTATCTGTTATACTAACCTCGAAGAAGACAAAGTATGGGACTGCAGAAATTGCATAAGCCTCAGATAACTGCAATTGCTCTTCAGTCTCAACCTAAAAATAAATTGTAGATGAACATAAGTATAGGACTGCAGAAATTATGGGAAGAAGACAAGAGTCAAACACACATTTATCAACAACTATTAGACTGGACAGGTCTTAGTCTACATGCTGATTTCCAAAAATTCTAAACTAAGACAAAATAATAAAGGGCAAGTAACCAACATAAAATAACAAACGCGATTATCTTAAACAACAATGGCGTACTTGATCTCCTTCATGCAATATAATCAAAAACTGAGAATTCAAAACAATTAGGCAAACACTAAATGGAAGATGATCATAGATATGTCAGATGGTGGAATTAAAAGAAGAAAATAAAAACCTCAATGATGTTTTATTGGACACGGGAACAAAAAAAAATTAATAATGTTAATAGAGAGATTAATTTATACAAGCTTCGGCAACAAATGTTTGGGCTTAGTATTATGGTATAGAAAAAATACTGCAACAATTAACAATGTAATAAGGTGTATAAATAAACATGAGAAAACACCTCCTCTATATACTTTGTATGACAGAACTAATACAGTTTGCTTACTGGCAACCTATTTATAATAGTCTTATTTCAATAATCGTGAAAGTACACATCCTCAATACATAACTTGCATTACAATCATAAATTTTATATTTATATTTTCTCCCATAGTCAGTGCACAGATATCTGTATTGGGCAGAATCCTTACTGACACAAATAATCGCCAGAACCCAAAATTTATAACTGTGTTTGGCTTTGTTAAGCTTGCATAAATAGTAACTAAGCTGCAGACTGCTAATCTACTATAGCCTCCATAGATAAGCAATGTTGAATTGGGTCTAATGATAACTTTATAAACCATGAACTACGACGTGTGCCCACGGATCTGACAGAGAAATCCTATAAAATGAAGTGTCCTAATGCATAATTCATACCAATAACCAAATTCCCAAAACCCAAAATTGGTAGAAACGTTCAACATTCAAGAACATACTATTTCTCATTCTGTGACTTGCATTACAATCATAAATTTCATTTTATCCATATCTATGTTTTACCCTCATTGTCAGTGCACACGAAAAGCTGTATTGGGATTTGGGCGGAATCCTAATTGACACAAATAATCATACGAACCCAAAATTTATAATTCTGTTCAGTATTACTTATGCTGCTCAGGTTTTCCAATACTCAGTCGAATTAAGTAAACTTCCACACTCAAGAAGTAATCGACAAAATCATTCGAAACAAATTCTACTAATCACTTGCATAAATGGTAACTAAGCTGCAAAATAATGTCGAATAGGGTCTAATGATAACCTTTCTAAACCATGAACTACGATATGTGCCCGCGAATCTGACATTGTCAGATCCTTAAAATGAAGTATCCTATTGCAAAATTCAAGCCAATAACCAAATTCCCAAAACCCCAATGGTACTTAAGCTGCAGAATGCAAAATGCCGCCAATCTACTACTCTACTATAACTTCCTTCGATAGCCAATGTCGAACGGGGTCTAATGATAACCCTCTAAAACCATAAAAAAAAATGATGTGTCCCCGCAAATCAAACACAGTCAAATCCTACAAAATGAAGTGTCCTATTGCATAATTCAAACCAATAACCAAATTCCCAAAACCCCAATTTAGTATAAACAACAACACAAAAAAAAAAAAAAAAAAAAAAATTTAAAACAAAACAGCATATGTAGTAATAACAAAAAAACCCCAATTTTAAAAGGGCATTATGATCCGAAAGTAATGAACATGTTGCACACAAATAATCAACACCTTTAACTAGCATAATAAAATAGTGAAGTAGTGAGAAAGCGAAATTTACTCTGAGCTAGATGATTCTGAAACTGATGAATTAAAAGTACGATATAATCAATTAATTATAGAACAATCATAGAGACCAGTACAAAAATAGGAGAAAGATGAAAGTCGGGGTCACAGTTTTGTTCTTTCTATTTTGATTTGCTAAAAAAGCAAGTTCAACTTCCATTATTTGGACCGACGAAACCCCAATAGAATAACAAATGCTCTAGGTCCTCTACTAGGACCATACATATTGAAACAAAATATACCGTCACATACAATGGTTTTGGAATCAGTCAGTGTCATACGGTTCTGCACTTAAAATGAAGTTCTGAAACCTATGTACACATCTATTTCTCATACAACTAACTAAAGGCACCACCAAGCTTCGTGAATGAGAGGTAGATATTTATCTTCTAGGTCTATATTCTACCTGCACACTCACAGGCACTACGCAATTTTTAAAAACCCCCAATTTTCAATTTCAGCAACAGTAAAACCCTAACCCAAAATTTCATAATTCCATGAAATTATGAAAACCTTAAATTACAAAATTCTAAATTTCATCAATACAACCCTAAATTCTATCAACACAACCCTAATTTACATAATTTATACAAACCCCCAAATTTCCAAAACCCTAAATTAATAAATTCTACAAAATCGAACAAACCTAGCTTAACCCTAAACTTCAATTTCTGAAAAAATTGATTAAAGCAACAAAACATTTCAAAAATTTTGTATATATGAAAAGAGAAATTGAAAAAACAGAAATGGATAGATGAAATTTGTAGAAGTTTATATGGAAAAGAAGTTTTAGGAAGAGATAGATGAAAGGAGATCGTTTACCTTTTCGAAATAGTGTGGTTAAACAAGATTTACGCCGCTGCTGTCGCCATCGCCATCGGGTTTTTTTTTTTAACCTTCGAAATAGTGCGGTGGAACAGATCTGGTCGATTCTTGTTTGGTTGAAAAAAAAAATTTGGGCTTTATACCCGGCGAATGAAACGTGTAAATTGGGTTGGTGAATTTTACCCACCCCCCCACCCCCCCCGGAACCGATTCATCCGGGTAAATCGAGGCACATGCTGTTTTTCGGCAAATTTCATCCCGCGCAAATTCCTTTTATCAAACACCGGCAAACGACGGTCAAACCGAGCAAATCTAATTCATCCGGGTGAAAACCCGGATTCACCGGTTATCAAACAGACCCTTAGCCCATGAAAATATACAGGCCAAAAGGTGCCTCAGTAAACTATATGCCTGCAACAATTATCTCAAGAACAAGAATCAAGAGAGTCAGAGAGATGTAAAACCCGTTTATAGTATAAATTTTTGTTTGTTAAATTTTATTAGATTATGAAATATTGCATAGATGTCTTTAAGGGTTTAGAGTTAATTTTCTATTAAGTTGAAGGATGATATATTAAATATAAAAAAAAAAATAGATAGAATTGGGTTGGGTAACAGATTCATTTATGGTCCTAAAATAAAGCCCATTAACTTCTCTATAGTATTTATATTAAAATATTAGGGTTTCATTCATTTTTTTTATAACACCATATATAAGAATTGGAAGAAAGCTAAAAGGAGATTTGGATTTTTATGCTTATACAAGTGAGTAGACGTTTCTTTGTTGTTTCCATTTCTGTTTTCTGAAATTTCAGATTGTTGACTCATCTTTGAAAAATCATAGAAAATTCGTTTGAAAAGCTTTTTAATTGATTCCAAAAACCCTGAACACTATCTTGAAATGTCTTCGTTCGATTAGTTAATACCAATTTACGAAAGTTATGTTAATAGGGTGAAAAACGACTTGCAAGTATGATAACCGTTGCAGTTTTTAGTTTCTGTACCATTTTAGTATCGTAAGGTTTTGATCCCTCTAGACTTAATAATATTTATTGAAAATTTTAAGGTAGTTAGAATACTCAATGTTTAACAACATATATAAATTTAAGAATTTACTGTGGGGTAATTAATTCTAAATAATTTATTCAACGTAGTTATTTTCAGATATCCAGTATAATTTTACTGCTACCTTTCTGTTTGCGTGGCTGTCATAGAAAAATCATAGAACACTCGTTACTCAACATATCTTGATGAATTTACTTGTGTTAGAAAATAGACCTTCTGAACTATAATTTCTATGTTTAGAAATACTTTAAATTATGAGGGTAATATGGTTAAAAATGGTTAGGAAGTCTGATGTAGATTGTTTTGGGATTTCTTTCTGAAATCTGGTAGGATTGAGTAAAACAATTGTTTAATTATTTTCTATATATCGAAACTATTCCAGATTCTTTATGCCAAGTAATATTTTCATAGTAAAATGTTGTATTAAAATTTTATGAGATTTGAGTAATTATTTTTAGATGTGTGAATTTGAAAGATGAATGTTATTGTTTTGCAGATTTATATAAAGAGTTTCTTTTTAGCATATATGTTTTCCTTTGGGTTTGTCCTTTTGTTTGATTGTCAAGTTGAAATAGACACAACTAAAAGTAGTCTAAATATGGAAGTGGATTAGTATATAATGGCATGTTAATTGATTAATTATGTTTAAAGTAACCTAGAAAGTTATATTGATGAACGCCTAGATATGGCTCCATACCAATGGATGGTATATGAATAGAGAAACGAAATGAGTACTGGACTTGAGATTTAATTATAAATGATTTGGAATGGTTTGATACCATGGACGGTATATATTCGATTTGAAAAATAAGAACGGAATACGAAATGGACTTGAAATTTAATTGTTGCGACTTGGGTTTATTTTTTTTTTTTTTAAATTCGGGTCGTGACATTTCTTGGTATCAGAGCGCTAGGTTGACTTTGACCAATGTGGTCTAGGTTATCCTCGGAATGTGGATTTGGGCATTCTTATGTTTTATGTACTTGAGATTTCTATTTGATTTTGATTTTGACGTGTGTTTTACTTGTCATGTTTGAGAAATTTTTGTGTTTCAGACTATGATTGTTTGCTTCTTTGAAAGCTTTGTGATTGATAATGTGATATGATTTTGTTATATGATTAGGTGTATTCTTTTGAGGTGTGTATACTACGTATACACCATTGACATATTTTGTGTAGTTTGTAATATGGTTAATGTGTTTATTAAAGTGCAACCTTGAAGTGTGTCATGGATAATCTTAGTTTACAGATTAAATTTTGTTTGAGTTCGCATATCATCATTTTGTTTATTATTTAAAAGAATCTTACTCGTACTATGTGTTGCTCTTAAATGCCTCTGAGAAGGTTACTTTCCCTATAATTCATTTGGTATGTGTTTCCCCAATGAAAATTTTAATTGTATGCAACAGACAACAGACTTTTGGTACTAGAGTTCAAGTGATTTTAGAAATCTACATGAAAACATTTGGATATTTAATCCTCTAAGAAGCCATTCTTTTTGTCCTTGAATTCTTTAGATAATATTAATTTTTGGCAGTGAGTAGATATGATTTACACGTCTTAATATAACCAACTGATGATATGACAGATATTCGATCCTTTCATAATAGGTACAATAAAGTTATTAAATACCATTAGTTGAAATTCCATTTCTATCTCTTTTGTATAGAGTTATTCTTGATATGTAGTAGATTTTGTTGTTGTTGTGATACAAATATAACTTGTCTTTTGAGATCATATTCAATTATTATAGACATATTGTTGTAGTGGATAAAGCGAATCGTTTGAATGTTCCTAATTAATGTGATATATTGCTTACCTGATGAAAGATCACTATAGTCGTTTGCATGCTACTTTTAAGGTGAAATTGTTTTGTACATATGAGTTTTTATGAGACTTTTTAATTAATACAGAAATTGAGTTAAAAATCAATCTTACCATTATCGTAAATTCTTTAAAATTTTAATATATACTTCATGAAAATTTCAAACCATTCTGATGTTTGGTTAGGGAGAACAAAATTATTTTGTACACCTTTATTACAGTTTCTTTTTCTAAACTGCTGTATATAGGCTCAACACATTGTAAAATGTATTTTTCTCTATTGTTCTGCTTTGAAACTTTTATGATAATGTTCTCTATGTGTTCTCTTACTGGTGACAGAATTTCAGCTTAAATGGATTGGTAGTTCAAAAATAATAAATAGTTTAAGGTAATGCACCATGAGTAATGATTGATATGATATATCATGCTTTGAGCAATCAAACGGACACCTTGTAAATATTATTTTTGAATAAATGTTTTTACAGTAGCTTCTATATATGTTTGTTTCAAATATTATATACTTCTTACTGTTATTCTTAAATTTGGCATTTTCTAGGTGTATAACAGTTTTATTACAAGATAAAAAAAAATTATGATTACATTAGGTTAGCCAAAACTTGTAGGTGAGCACCCACTTGGGTTTTGGTTTCCGCGTAGAGGTTCTTAACCATGGTCAAGGCACACTGGTGCAGTGTGGGTATGGCAAATGTGTGGAGTGCATCTTGTGGGAGGTGTACTAGTGATTGGGCATAGGTTGTAAGTTTTATGATTGTTAAACCCGAGCACCGGTTAGAGGCCAGGACGTAGTTTTGTGACTTTAGATTCGTTGTTTGGTAGTGTGCTAAGGCTTATGATATTGTAATGCTTGGTGCTAATTAATGTTATGGGTAAATTTTATATACTTTGATTATGAATCGAAGGTAACTATGATTATGTGGAAGAACTGCGTTGTTTTATTTATTATGGGTATTAATAGTCATAATTGAACTTGTCATTTTGGTAGATTATAACTTATGGAGAGTTAGAATGAATCATTATTAATGGTTTGAATGAACGGAATGTACTTTCGGATTGATACAAAGTATTAGAAAACATGTAACGTGTAGGTGATTTGCTTTATTTTTATTATATTTGTGTATTATGTATTAACTTCATTTTTGCAGGTGGATAGGTCAACTAATTTATTTTGTGCAGGTGGATAGACCTATCATTAAAGACAATTGCTGCTTAGGTGATGTATTTGTATTATCGATCAATTAACATCGTAAATAGATAAATTAGAAGTGAATAATAGAATTAAACATGTGATTAAATAATGGATAAAGGGTTTAAATATAATGGAATTGATATGGTTTTTGGTGTATGCTTATTGTCCCAGCATGGAAGAATTGTTCTTGAAGGTTAATTATGTTGTCAATCATATGTTGGAACTGTATATTTATTACGTTATTTTATGGGAATAGATCTTCACCTTGTTTACTCATACCAGCTTTCATGCTGACCCATGTTGCTTTGTTTTGTACGTGGTTGTGTTCCATTTGGAATTCCATTTGGAATGCAGACAGGAGAGGTTAGAGCTATGGAGCTGTGACAGACTGCTTGTTGGGACCAGTAAAGATCTTTAGATATTTCAATCATGTATTTTATTTGAAAGTGGTATTCGTGTATTTTGTTGGAGTAAGTTATGTTGTATAATAGGATGGAATCAGGAGTACTTTTATCGTTTGGATTTTTCTTCACTATATTTTAGTTAAGATTTTTATTGTACCTGGTTTATGAGTTAGAAATTGTTGCGACCTGGGTTTATTTTATTTTTTTTTAAATTCGGGTCGTGACAAGAGACGTGTCTCTTCTCTGCCTCATCTCTACCACGGGCCAGAATAAATTGTTTAAAAATAAACAAACCAACTGATGCATTTGAAACCCAACCCACAAGTTCTTTATATGTACAACTGTACCGTAAACGTCATAATGATTATTTTAATCATTATGTCCTTAACAGGAAAAGAAAATTCAAATTGACTAATGTCTAACATGATTCATCATGCATATGCACACCAAAATATATAATTGACTTCTCAGTAATCACAAACATCATACAGTATCATATGGCACATAAAATTACCACAAACTCTTGTAATATAGTATTATATCATGAGAGAAAAGAAAAAATATAAAATTTTCGAATTTAATCGAAAAACTGATATTCTGCATCATAAACGTTAGAACAATAATAAAACATAAACTAATAATGTCTTAAGATTGTAGAAAAATATACACCAATATATTATTGTTCTAAAAAAAATAAAAAAAAAATAGATGATGCAAACCAGAATAAATGGATGAAGGACAAGATTTAGATCGAGTCGAGATAAAATCTCTCTTCTTAAGACATTATTCGTCCCGTACATATGCCGAACGATTTATCAATGGCGGACTGTCTCCCAGGATACAACAATCTATCCTTTTTAGCATAGCAGCACTTCAAACGCATAGAAGACGGCGAACAAATTTTTTGTTATACTCTGTCATGGCAAGACACGGAAACTAGAAGATGGAAAACCAATTTGGTTTGAAAAGTTATTTTGATACAAACACAAGACACACTTATATAGTAGAAAGACACCTTTTCAAAAAAACACATGTCTATTCAATGTATATTTTAATAGACACTATGACCCAATACAATGTACACATCTGTAGGGAACAGACACACCCATTGGGAATGAGTGTCTACAAAGTATGTGTCTATTCAGAAAAGACACACCTATTGGGATGGGTTAGGCCAAATACAATGTATGTGAATACATACCCATTCATCTACTATAACACAAGTTAGCTATGGCCAGTGGTTAAGTTGGGACTTCAATTTCTCATTCATATACAATTGTTTTGACCACTCAAAACATTTCCAACAAACATCACCTAATCTATGTGTTTTATTTGTCTAACCAATCTCATTTATTGTAGCGCGTTTGTCCTCTAACTTTGTGTAATTCTTCTTTTATCAATATATTTTAATTTGTTTAAGGAAAAATATTAAAAAAAAAAAACAAAATCGTCGCCGCCACTAGTCATCTCAGCGATGACCGCCGCTGCCACCTTCGCCCCCATCACCCCCACCACACCCACGCCTCTTCCACCATCTTGTCCCCGCTGCTGCTGCTGCTTCCACTCCTTGTTGCCACCATTAATGGTCGCCGCCACCACCATCTCCCTCCCTCCTGCTTCCCCACCACCGTTGTCATCATCTCCTTCCCACGTTCTCCTTCACCTCTCCCTTGCTGATTTCTACCACCATCACCATCACCTAGTCGTAGAGATCTCGATATCCTTTTCTCTGTCGCAAATCTGGCTTAAGCTAAGCCGATATTGAAGCCTTCTAAGCCGACCCAGTTCAGCTCAGCCAGCCGAGCCAGAACCAGCAGACAGTTCAGCCAAGCCAAGCCAGTTAAAAAAAAAACAGCCGACCCAGACCAGCAGCTCAGTTAGCCGAGCGAGAACCAACAGACAGTTCAGCTAAGCCAAGCTAAGCCAAGCCAGAGGCCAGGAAAAAAAAAAAAAACAGGAAAAAAAAAAAATAAAAACTAAAAATAAAAAAATTGGCTGCTTGATGGAGAGTATCCATTGTCCATTTCGAAACTCCATTGTCCATTTCGAAACTTTGATGGATGCACAAATGGACCGTGTGGAAATGGATACAAATCTTCGTACATCCCAACGCATGTTAAGAAAGATCACTTGAAGAAGGTAAATGACATCGACAGGCTGAGAGATGCGATCAAAGTTGATATAGGTCTATTTTCGTCGCTTGACAATACTTTGAAGAGGATGAACAAATGGATGTGCGGTGATTGTTTTGGTATCCATGCATCGACCATAAAACGTAAACATCTGGATGGTGCAATCATCAAACCACCTGCGCGAAAGGAGACTGGTGAGTTAGAGTGTGCAATTGTAGGTATACAACCACCACAGCTTGTGCATGTTGATAATCCACCCGCACTTACAGCAGGAGGGGACACTGGTATCGATACTCACATTTCTATTGTTGCACCTTTTTTAGATGAGATATCACTTGATCGTATTTTCTGTAGACCTTTCCGCACAGTGAAAAGTCTTCCACGTCCTTGTCGATTAGCATTTTCCTGTGCATTGAAGTCAGTCTTGTATGAGGTTACTGCAGACCCCATGTCGATAGGGCCATGGGTTAGATTGCTCCTGCTTCCCTATTGTACATTGCAAGTGTTCCATCCGCAAAATTGCCAAGAGCGTCGATATGGTACTCGGAAATATCTCCAGCAGAATCAGATTTTGCAGGCTCTCTCTATTTGGAACGAGCCTGGGGGTATATTTTGTCTGATTGAGAGGGTCACACACGTAGAGCCTTCGCTGGAACGACCATCTCAACCGTCCCAAAGCAAGAATGTACGACGGTGTTTGCAAAAGGTTGCAGACGGGTACTTTGCAGCAGCCGTGAAGGTGTTGGCATCATCAGGGGTTGCTCCGAACACTCCAGAAACACAGCGGGCTTTAGAGGATAAACACCCGAAGCATTCACCACCATCTGTCCCCGACATTCCTTTACTTGAGTCAACTTTGTCAGTTGAGAGGGATGGGATATTATCATGCATCAGGTCCTTCCACAAAGGGACATCTTGTGGGCGAGATGGTCTTTGGGCCCAATACCTATTGGATGCTATGAGTGGGGTTGCATCCGCTGTAGCCACAGATCTTATGGAGGCCTTGACACCGGTTGTAAACTTATGGTTACAAGGTCGATGCCCACGGGTCTTGGCAGAATTCATTACTAGTGCGCCTCTCACCCTACTTCTTAAGCCAGGTAACGGCATTCGCCCAATAGCTGTGGGTATGGTTTGGCGTCGCCTGGTGTCTAAGATTGCCATGAGAGGAGTTTCTAAGGATATTGTCCCATATTTAGAAGGTTTTCAGTTTGGGGTTGGTGTGCCTGGTGGAGCAGAGACAATTTTGCATGCTGTTAATCGGTTGGTTTATGCCAACAAGGATGACACATCACTTTCTATGCTGCTTGTGGACTTTCAGAATGCCTTCAACCTTGTTGATCGGTCTGCTATGCTACGGGAGGTACGAAATCATTGTCCATCTATTGCTTTATGGGTCGAATACCTCTATTGCCAACCTGCTCGATTGTATCTAGGGTCTACTCATATTTGGTCAGCTGCTAGGATGCAACAAGGGGACCCTTTGGGGCCTCTTCTCTTTGCTTTGGTCTTGCATCCATTGATACACCGCATTCAGTAAGAATGCCATTTAGAGTTGCAGGCATGGTACTTAGATGATGGTACTCTGATTGGTAGTACAACACATGTGGCTATAGCTATTCGTATCATTCAGGAAAAAAGACTATCTCTTGGGCTCGTGTTTAATGTGTCTAAGACAGAGTTGTTAGGCCTTCTGTTGATCTTGACTGCTCCTATCCAGATATCTTTCCGGTTGGTATATCATGTCCTCAACGAGGGGTTAAGTTGCTTGGAGGGGCTGTAAGTATTGACGCATCATTTATTGTGGGTAATGTTCGTTAACGAGTGGATAAGACACTTCAGCTTATGGATATATTACCACAGCTAAAGGATCCGCAATGTGAGTTGGCACTTTTACGTTCTTGTATGGGAATATCTAAACACACCTTTACTCTCCGTACTTGCCCCCCTGATTATGTTCAGGAAACAATCGAATGGTTTGACCACAAGCTTCGTGCAGCCGTTCAGAATATTGTGGTTTCTGATGGACCTGGTTTTGGCGATCTACAGTGGCGTATGGCAACCTTCCCATTACGTATGGGTGGACTTGGTATCTATTGTGCTACTGATGTTATGAAGTTTGCTTTCATAGCTTCATGTGTGCAAACCAAGAATCTCCAAGACCACATTCTTCGAGGTGATGAGACTGCACATATGGGTAATATTTTTGATACTGCCATTGCTAGTTTACATCTTTCTATACCTGATTTTGATCTCAGTAATCTTGCTCCAACTGCTACCGTCCCCTTCAGACCCCAACATGTCTTGGCGAAAGCATACTACAACAAGATTAGTTCTGGTCTTGAGAGGGAATTTGAGTTGTCAATTAGACAAAAAGCCGTGATTGGATATGTGCAGTCAGAACATGCCAAAGATTTTCTTCTTGCTATCCCGATGGAAGGGCTTGGACAACGCATGACGCCTGTAGAATATCGTGCCATTCTTCGTTATCGATTGATGATCCTTCTATATTCAGATGGTAAGCTTTGTCCAATGTGCAAGAAGAGCAGACTTGATGCTTTTGGGGACCATGCAGCCCATTGTAAGCATTACCCCGGCTTCAAGTACAGACATGACCACGTTAGAGATATCTTGTGTGATGTGTTCTGGCGGGCTGGGGTACAGGTTAAGAAGGAGGCTCCTGTTAACTTTCTTACTGATCCTAAGGAAGGAAGATCGACATTACGTCCTGCTGATATTCTGGTCTACAACTGGTCTGAAGGTAAACATGCGTGTGTTGATGTTACAGGGGCGTCTCCGATGGTTGGGCTGGGTGCTGGGATTTTTGAGGTGGGGCTAGCAGCTAGCAATGCAGCAGCAGCAAAAGTGGAGAAACATGACGAAGCTTGTAGGGCAAACCAACATAGTTTCATCCCCTTTGCATTTGACACATTTGGATTGCTAGGCTCAGAAGCAGTTGAGCTCCTCAGGAGAGTGCAGAAGGTAATGGATAGCAACGTGATGACTGCGGGTTCGAACGAATATGTATTTAGGAGAGTCGGGTTTGCTATCCAGAAAGGACTTGCCGCGCAGTTTGTAGCGCGTTTGTCTTCTACTTTTGTGTAATTTGTTGAGCTTATCAATATAATTTGTTTTTTTTAAAAAACAAATAAAAAAAATAAGAAAAACCTTTCTTTAGTTTCCCACCCAGAAATCCACCATCAGCCGCCGCCATGTGGTCACCTCATCCGTGACCAGCCGCTGCCACCAGCAACCTTCTTCCCCTTTTCCTCCCCTACCACCACCAGCAACCTCCTACTTCACATCACAACCACCATATCTTCTTTCCCCTTCCCCTTCCCCTACCACCACCAACAACCTCCTTCTCCATCACCACCACCAGCAACCTTCTTTCCCTCTTCCCTACCACCACCATCTACCTTCTCTTCCCCCTCCCCACCAGCAACCTTCTCTGCCCCTCCCTCCAATCCCCTCCCAATTAAAAAAAAACAAAATAACCAGCCTCCTCTCTCGTAAATTTGGCTGCTCAGATCTGAGCCGAGCCGATCTAAGCCACCTAAGCCGAGTCAATAACCAGCCGAGCCGAGCCGATCCATTTAGCCAAGCCAGTCGAACCAGCAGCTCAAGCCAAGCAGCCAAGCCCCCAAAACAAACCAGGAGCCAGACCAGCCGAACCGGTAGCTAGACCAGCCGAACCAACAACCAGACCAGCAGTTCAAGCCAGCCAAGCCAAAAAAAAAAAAAAAAACGAAAAATAAATTTTGGCTGCTTGATGGAGAGTATCCATTGTCGATTTCGAAACTTTGATGGATGCACAAATGGACCGTGTGGAAATGGATATAAATCTTCGTATATCCCAACACATGTTAAGAAAGATCACTTGAAGAGGGCAAATGACATCGACAGGCTGAGAGATGCGATCAAAGTTGATATAGGTTTATTTTCGTCGCTTGACAATACTTTGAAGAGGATGAACAAATGGATGTGTGGTGATTGTTTTGGTATCCATGCATCGACCATAAAATGTAAACATCCGGATGGTGCAGTTATCAAACCACCTGCGCGAAAGGAGATCGGTGAGTTAGGGTGTGCAATTATAGGTATACAACCACCACAGCTTGTGCATGTTGATACAGCAGGAGGGGACACTGGTATCGATACTCACCTTTTTATTGTCGCACCTTCTTTAGATGAGATATCACTTGATTGTATTTTCTGTAGACCTTTCCGCACAGTGAAAAGTATTCCACGTCCTTGTCGGTTAGCATTTTCCTATGCATTGAAGTCAGTCTTGTATGAGGTTACTGCAGACCCCATGTCGATAGGGCCATGGGTTAGATTGCTCCTGCTTCCCTATTGTACATTGCAAGTGTTCCATCCGCAGAATCTCCAAGAGCGTCGATCTGGTACTCGAAAATATCTCTAGCAGAATCAGATTTTGCAGGCTCTCTCTATTTGGAACGAGCCTGGGAGTATATTTCGTCTAATTGAAAGGGTCACACACACAGAGCCTCCGTTAGAATGACCATCTCGACAGTTCCAAAGCAAGAATGTACGACGGTGTTTGCAAAAGGTTACAGACGGGCACTTTGCAGCAGCCGTGAAGGTGTTGGCTGATATCAGGGGTTGCTCCGAACACTCCAAAGACGCAGCGAGCTTTAGAGGATAAACACCCGAAGTATCCACCACCATCTGTCCCCGACATTCCTTTACTTGAGTCACCTCTGTCAGTTGAGAGGGATGGGATATTATCATGCATCAGGTCCTTCCCCAAAGGGACATCTTGTGGGCGAGATGGTCTTCGGGCCCAACACTTATTGGATGCCATGAGTGGGGCTGCATCCACTGTAGCCACAGATCTTATGGATGCCTTGACACCGGTCGTGAACTTATGGCTACAAGGTCGATGCCCATGGGTCTTAGCAGAATTCATAGCTAGTGCGCCTCTCACCCCACTTCTTAAGCCATGTAACGGCATTCGCCCAATAGTTGTGGGTATGGTTTGGCGTCGCCTGGTGTCTAAGATTGCCATAAGAGGAGTTTCTAAGTATATTGTCCCATACCTAGAGGATTTTTAGTTTGGAGTTGCTGTGCCTGGTGGAGCAGAGGCAATTTTGCATGCTGTTAATCGGTTGGTTTATGCCAACAAGGATGACACATCACTTTATATCCTGCTTGTGGACTTTTAGAATGCCTTCAACCTTGTTGATCGGTCTGCTATGCTACAGGAGGTACGCAGTCATTGTCCATCTATTGCTCTATGGGTCGAATACCTCTATTGCCAACCTGCTCGATTGTATCTAGGGTTTACTCATATTTGGTCAGCAGCTGGGATACAACAGGGGGACCCTTTGGGGCCTTTTCTCTTTGCTTTGGTCCTGCATCCATTGATACACCGCATTCAGTCAGAATGCCACTTGGAGTTGCAGGCATGGTACTTAGATGATGGTGCTCTGATTGGTAGTACAGAACATGTGGCTATAGCTATTCGTATCATTCAGGAAAAAAGACTATCTCTTGGGCTCGTGCTTAATGTGTCTAAGACAGAGTTGTTCTGGCCTTCTGTTGATCCTGACTGCACCTATCCAGATATCTTTCCGGTTGGTATATCATGTCCTCAGCGAGGGGTTAAGTTGCTTGGAGGGGTTGTAAGTATTGATGCATCATTTATTGTGGGTAATGTTCGTCAACGGGTGGATAAGACACTTCAACTTATGGATTTATTACCACAACTAAAGGATCCACAATGTGAGTTGGCACTTTTACATTCTTGTATGGGATTATCTAAACTCGCATTTGCTCTCCGTACTTGCCCCCTGATTATGTTCAGGAAACAGCCGAATGGTTTGACCACAAGCTTCGTGCAACCCTTCAGAATATTGTGGTTTCTGATGGACCTGGTTTTGGCGACCTACAATGGAGTATGACAACCCTCCCATTATGTATGGGTGGACTTGGTATCTATTGTGCTACTGATGTTATGAAGTTTGTTTTCGTAGCTTCACGTGTGCAAACTAAGAATCTCCAAGACCACATTCTTCGAGGTGGCGAGACTGCACCTATGGGTAATATTTTTGGTACTGCCATTGCTAGTTTACATCTTTCTATACCTGATTTTGATCTCAGTAATCTTGCTCCAACTGCTACCGTCCCCTTCAGACCCCAACATGTCTTGGCGGAAGCATACTACAACAAGATTAGTTCTAGTCTTGAGAGGGAATTTGAGTTGTCAGTTAGACAAAAAGCCGTGATTGGATGTGTGCAGTCAGAACATGCCAAAGATTTTCTTCTTGCTATCCCGATGTAAGGGCTTGGACAACGCATGACGCCTGTAGAATATCGTGCCATTCTTCGTTATCGATTGATGATCCCTCTATATTCAGATGGTAAGCTTTGTCCAGTGTGCAAGAAGAGCAAACTTGATGGTTTCGGGGACCATGCGGCCCATTGTAAGCATTACCCCGGCTTCAAGTACAGACATGACCACGTTAGAGATATCTTGTGTGATGTGTTCTGGCGGGCTGGAGTACAGGTTAAGAAGGAGGCTCCTGTTAACTTTCTTACTGATCCGAAGGAAGGAAGATCGACATTACGTCCTGCTGATATTCTGGTCTACAACTGGTCTGAAGGTAAACATGCGTGTGTTGATGTTACAGGGGCGTCTCCGATGGTTGGGCTGGGTGCTGGGATTTTTGAGGTGGGGCTAGCAGCTAGCAATGCAGCAACAACAAAAGTGAAGAAACATGACAGAGCTTGTAGGGCTAACCAACATAGTTTCATCCTCTTTGCATTTGACACATTTGGATTGCTAGGCTCAAAAGCAGTTGAGCTCCTCAGGAGAGTGCAGAAGATAATGGATAGCAACGTGATGACTGCGAGTTCGAACGAATATGTATTTAGGAGAGTCGGGTTTGCTATCCAGAAAGGACTTGCCGCTCAGTTTATAGCACGTTTGTCCTTACTTTTGTGTAATTTGTTGAGCTTATCAATATAATTTGATTTAGAAATTTTTTTTTTTTTTTTAAACAACCACGTGGACTTATCTGGTGGAGAGTATTCTTCTGTGGAACAAATTTGGACTCGTAATTTTGTAGTGACCGTCCATAACTGCATACCCTGTGTGATCCAGCATACTATGATGACAACACTTTGTTAAAGTTGAGAAGCAACCAAACTTGCTGAAACAGAAAGCAAAACATTTGATTTCATTGTTTGGAATTATTATATAGTTAGTTCCCAGTTCCCACCAATACCATCTACCTATTGTTGATGGTTGAGTAGAAGAAGATGAAGACATGGGTGTTATTGATTCTTCATGTTTCTTTCTTCTTCTTCTTTCAAAAGGGTAGTTGCTTATTGAATTCTTCTGATTACCCAAATCAACAAGAGTTAGATAGAGTGGTTAAGTTACCAGGTCAATCATTCAATGTGAGCTTTGCCCATTATTCAGGTTTTGTGAAAGTTAATGAAGAACCTAAAAGGGAACTTTTTTATTGGTTCTTTGAAGCTACTGAAGATCCTTCTACTAAACCTCTTGTTCTTTGGCTCAATGGAGGTCAATCTCTTTTTCTTTCTCTCTTTTATACTAGTACTTTCTTATTGGTTAAGCTTTCACTTTGTACTAAATTCAAAGACTGGTGATGTATAAGTTGACTATTTTTTTTTTTTTTTTTTTAAAAAAAATGGGGTTTTTATAATTAGGTTTAGGAGAAAGAGGGGAGGTTTTATTACAGGTTTAGGAGTACCTTAATTGTGTTTTTATGAACTTGAAAAATAAATTCTCCCCAATTTTGGGGAAGTACTTGTTGATGCTGTCTGCTCTGCGTATGAATGTCTTTGTTACCTTTCTTTAGGCCAGTAAGATGGAATCAACTCTGCCACCTAAATTTTAGTCTATGCATCACAAAATTTGAATTGTTAATTGGTATTGCTTTGCATTTGACCTATTGTTTACTATAATCTAAATCATGTGAGCCTTTAAACTGGGAATGCAAATTGAGTCCAATTCTTTGTCTACTATAATTTTGATGAGCTGGGATGGTACAATAGTTTTTGTGTACCTAAGGCATGAGGCTTACAAATCAATTTACTCCTCTTACCTTTAAGTTTACATTTTATGAACATTATTGATATTTTGATTTCTGACTTCAGTTGTGTATGTCTTTTATATAAACTTTTAACCAAAATTATGTTTCTTTAGGGCCTGGATGTTCCTCCATTGCTTATGGGGAGGCAGAGGAAATAGGCCCTTTTCACATCAAAGCTGATGGGAAGACCCTTTATTTGAATCCATACTCTTGGAATCAAGGTATGCATTTTTTTTTTCTTTTCCAGAAACTTTGAGCTCATAGACATGCTTATCTCTTTTTCATATATTTTTTCCACTGTTTTTTTTTTTTTTAATTGTTTTCTGATTGTCCCATGTGTGTGTGCTCTTAAAATAACTCTTTGGAATTTAATTTTGGTTGAAGCAATTTTATCAACTGAAAATTTGGGAGTTCATTTCAGTAAATTCCATAACCGCACTAGTTCTTTTTATGGAATTCCCACTTAACTGGAATCCATTTAGATATGTTTGTTACAGAACATATTCTCAAACATTCAAGAGTAATAACCAGGTATAAATAACAGAGAAACAGGGTTATGAATTGTTTTCAAGAGAATATAACATCAAGAACGACTTGAATAGAATTAAAAACTCTATATAAATAGAGGTTGTTCCTTGCAAAAACCAAGCGACTAGGTGATAAAGAAATGTTCAAGTCAAATTTATTTTACTAATCAAGTAAAATGATAGAAAAGTCACAATACAAGGCCACAAGAAGATGCCCAAGATAGAGACACAGAGTTATATTTTGAGAAAATTTGTGTTTCGTCACCACTTTTTTTGGGTAAATTTGCCCAGCGTCACCATTTTATTTTTTATTTGTATTTCGTCACCATTCTGTCTCAGCTTCGTCAATTCTAACGGTCAACTCAACTTTGACCTGGTCAAACTGTTATCACAACAACAAAGACTTACGTTTCTCTCTCTCTCTCTCTCTCTCTCTCTCAATTTATTGAAACTCGATATCAGTCAACGTATATTTGAATCAGTCAACTAACGAGGCTGAGACGGAATGGTGACTAAACACAAATAAAAAATAAAGTGGTGACGCTGTGCAAATACACCCACCAAAAAGTGGTGACGTGTGTCTAAAAATCTCTTATATTTTCCCATTGATTGAGTCCATACCTACAAAGACAAGTTGACATTCCAATAACATGGCGAATCGTGTGTGCTTTGTCTTCATATATTGGGTTACTTTCTCTCCAAATGTTCCAGCGTGCAGAATATCATCCTAGCAATCTTTTAAACTGAGAGATAAGTGGGTATCTCCAATTAGGTGATACAAATTACTAGGCAAGTATACTATTGAGTGCGGAATTAAACAATAGCAGTAAATAAGATGAACAAAACACAAGATCTCGAGGAAAACTATCTTCTTTAATAAGTATTATGAAGATTACAAGAATCTCTGCCTCACAATACTCTCTAGACAAACTAAAGTCTCGTTGTCTCAATATTTTTAAACACACTAAACCTTGGTAGTTTTTCTAAACAACTAAATAAGTCGTTTCACTATGTTTTGGTCATCTATCTTGAAACAAGTAAGCACTACATGTTTCTCTCTCTATATTTTGGGTTATGCCAAAACATATATTTATGGGCCAAGGATTTCCTTTTTCCTAAAACTCTATCTCTTATGGAACAAGGAAACCTATTTAAGGTTTTCTTTTCCTTGTAGGAAAAAAACTGCTAAGTTTCCAAATAGGATACACCTGTATCATGACTCCCCCCCTTTAGGAATTTAAACTCCCGTTTAAGCTAGAAACGAAGATTAGAGAACTCAAGAGCTCCCTGGACTTTGTTGAACCATCCAACTTTGCCTAGAACTTGACCTGCACGCCCAATACGAAACACTGTTTGTTTCCTACTTCATGTCTAAGTCATCTTGCGCTCCAAAATGCAATCTTCCTTGAATGACTCCTCTAGATCAACCCAATGGCATGTCATCAAGACAAACTTCCCACGAGTTGAACTCTTTTGCTTCTGCACTTCTTTGATGATGAAATCGGTTAGCTTCAAAATAGTAGAATTCATCGACTCCATCTGTTTCTGAAACAAAACCATTTTCTCATCGATACTAGCTTTCTACTACAAAGTAGATGTCTCCACCTCGAATTTCCTTGGTTTTGTTTTTGTGATCTTCTTTGTTCATGTCTCCTTAGAATCTTCCAAAGGACACACGAACTTTACCTAGTTTTCTGTACTGCAAACGAGTTGAGACCATAAACCACAGAAAACTCCACCAAGGAATCGAACTTTGCTCTTGATACCAACATGATACAAATTACTAGGCAAATATACTATTGGGTGCGGAATTAAATAATAGCAGTAAATAAGATGAACAAAACATAAGATCTTGAAGAAAACTATCTTCTTTAATAAGTATTTTGAAGATTACAAGAATCTCTACCTCACAATACTCTTTAGACAAACTAAACCCTAGTTGTCTCAATATTTCTAAACACACTAAACCTTAGTGGTTTCTCTAAACAACTAAATAAATCGTTTCACTATGTTTTGGTCTATGCCAAAACATCAATCTAAACAAGCTAAGCACTAGCTTGTTTATCTATCTTGAAACAAGCACTACATGTTTCTCTCTTTATATTTTGGTTTATGCCAAAACATATATTTATAGGCCAAGGATTTCCTTTTTCCCTCAATTTCTATTCCTTATGGAATAAGGAAACCTATTTTAAGGTTTTCCCTTCCTTGTCCTACAAGGAATAGAACTGCTAAGTTCCCAAGTAGGATACACCTGTATCACTAGGAATATGGAACCTCTTCCATAAGTGTAACGTCTCACTAATGGGGACACAAAATTTTGAGCGGAATTACATCCAAAACCAGGCAAAAAAGGCGCCCACACAGCTCTTGTGAAGTTGTATTACTAGTAAAAGGTGGTCGATTCACATCTACACAAATTGCAATGGCTGACCATGATTTTACCTCTTCAGTTAAGGTAGTCCACGGAGTATCCTCCATGAATGAGGGTCACATAGCAAGTTTTGCTGAAGAATTTCACACTGGACCCCCCCCCCCCCCCCCCCCCCACACACACACACACACCCCTCTCCACCAAGGGAAATTGCAATTTACTTTAAAGGAACCCGTGATGGTTGCATGGATTAATCCTTATCCTTTCTAGGATATTGACAAGTTCTGTATTTACATTTTTGACCTTTAACACGTGTACCATTTTGCAGTGGCTAATATCCTATTCCTTGACTCTCCTATCGGTGTTGGTTTTTCCTATTCAAATAGTTCCGAGGACTTACTGGAAAACGGAGACATAAAAACTGGTGTGTATTCCAGATTTATAGTCAACTTAATTTGCTATTTCTGACCAAAAGATGCTCCTTCCCCTTTTTTATATCTATCTTTTTGCATCTTTGTCTCAGCGAAGGACTCGTTAGAATTTCTATTGAAGTGGTTCACAAGATTTCCTCAGTACAAAGGAAGGGACTTTTATATCACAGGGGAGAGCTATGCAGGTGTAAAAGAATCTTACAGAATCGATGACTTGCTTTTATATTAACTTATTTTTTAATTTTTCTCCCATATGACAGTATTTTTTATGATATGACACCATACAAATATTGTTTGTCTCAATTCTCTAGATTTTACAATTTAATTTTGTTCAATTGGATGCCACCAACCTTAAGTGTGCTTGCCGACCTGTGATTTTATCATCAGACAACAAACATATACTTACAAATATACAGTATATTGTTTTTTGGAAGTACAGAAATGGTGGCTTCAATGATTTAAATTATGACTATTAGGTTATGAGCCTCATTAGCAATCAATTTGAAATGGAAATAAAATTACATAACATATAAATGGTGGGATACCTCGGGTATAAATTCAAATAAGAGAGGGGAAGGGGGTTGTCAACAATATTAATCCATGCTAACTGGACAGTATTTTATACTTTTTGTAACACTAATATTAAAACTCTTAGATTGAATGATAGGATCCTATACCAAAATTGATTGGAGATCAAACCACCTTCTTGATCTTTTGATTAGAGACCGAACTACCTAAACCTTAATATTATATTACTTTGCTTAATAATTCAATTACAATAATAATCCTTATATAGGAGAAAACAAGAAACCTACTTAACCTAGACTTCCTAATTAAATAAATAACAACTTAGTAATAAATAATAATCCTAGCCTAAGTCAAATAGAAATATAGTACTAGTTTCCTAACATTCCACCGCTCTTGAAATTCGGCTTGTCCTCAAGTCGAACTAGAACTCATGTAACCTCTGAACGAACCGAAGAAGAAGCAACAAAAGTAGATGGTTCAGCCTCCAAAATCAAAACTTGAGAATATGTGCACTTGTGCCCGGGCTTGATAACTTCATCACAATTGAAACATAAACCTTTGCGGCGACACTCTTGTTGTTCATCCCAGGATAAATGACGAACCTTCGGTGTAGATGATGCTTGTTTTTGAGGGCTATTCGAAAATTTGACAATCGAAGAACTCACAAAATTTTGTTTTGAGAATTCTTGGATAGCACTAAATTCCTCCTCTTTAGCAAGAGCCATATCAAAAGCCTCTGTTAACATAGTAGGTCGAAGAGTACACAAACCCGCTTTAATATCATCACGCAACCCAGATATAAACATACTAATCAGATGTGCTTCTGGAAGACCAGGAACCAGATTGGCAAGTCGCTCAAAATCTCGTTGAAAATCACGAACATAATCTGTTTGTTGAAGTTTGGAAAGAGAGCCACAAGGATCTCGATGTTCACGCGATCCAAAACGAATACAAAGAGCACGAGAAAATGTTTGCCAATTTAATACACCAACAGAATGACGAATCCAACGGTACCAAGTAATAGCATCACCTGTTAAGTGAATAGATGCAACAGAAACCAATTTTTCATCAGAAATACCATGCAATACCTGATATTGTTCTGCACGAAAAAGCCAATCTTCTGGATCAACACCTTCAAATTTTGGAAATCAATACGAAGTGTCCTTCCTTGAAACTGTACTCCAGGATGTGCTACTCGACCTTGTTGAAGCAAATTGGCTTGTTGAACAACTGGAGGTAATAAAGCATGACCAAGAGGTTGTTCTGGAAGTGGAGGATCACGCAGAGCCATATTGTTATTTGGAACAACACCGTTTTGGTTTGGAAGATTCGACAAAATAAGATTTTTCAATTCAGCGATGCCTTCGTCAAGTGATTTTTTTAATTCAGCAACTTGATTGTTAGTTTCCTTTAAACTCGCTTCAATTGCATCAAGCCGATCACTAACTTCTTTAACGGTAACCATAATGGATTGTGGGTAAAAAGAACAAATACTAATCTAAAGAAAACTATTAGCAACGGTGATGATAATGGTTTGAAGATCGAACAACTTGGGTGAGAAAAAAAAAAAAAAATTTGCCTTCGGATCGAAACGGCTTTGATACCAGATGATAGGATCCTATACCAAAATTGATAAAGAAACCCTAAGATTGATCTTTTGATTAGAGACCGAACTACCTAAACCTTAATATTATATTACTTTGCTTAATAATTCAATTACAATAATAATCCTTATATAGGAGAAAGCAAGAAACCTACTTAACCTAGACTTCCTAATTAAATAAATAACAACTTAGTAATAAATAATAATCCTAGCCTAAGTCAAATAGAAATATAGTACTAGTTTCCTAACATTGAAACATGCTACGACCAGCTTATAACCACTTTACGCATCTGATGTAGAGCATTAAGACGTTAAAAAATAATGATATCTGCTAAAGCTCATATCAATAAATTTTGTGGCTCTCCAGTTTTACTCTCAATGGAAAAGGGCAATGGAAGTATTATGAATATGAGAAGTTCGTATTGTGGCAAGCCTTACACATTCTAAAACGATCCCTCAGGTTGCTTCATATGATCTGATCAAGTTAAGCCCATCAAATGTATGATAAAAGTCTCTTGCGTGTACCATGATTACATGCCTTTACTGTTCATAAGATGAATGCTTCTCTTGCTCTGAAAATTATAGACCTCTTGTTTTGATTTATGTCTTGAGTATATCATTTAAATGGAACTTACTCTCTTAGTCCTTATACATATAGGGCATTATGTTCCCCAGCTAGCACAAGCTATTGTGAGGTACCACCAATCAACAAGTGACAAATCGATCAATCTAAAGGGATATATGGTAGCTACTTTTGATGATCATTATATAACGTTTGAATTCTACTCACTATGGAGAGGGATCAATCATCTTATTAATACTCACTGCTTTGCAGGTTGGAAATGCTCTAACTGATGACTACAACGACCACTTGGGGGTCTTCCAATTTATGTGGTCTACAGGTTTGATCTCTGATCAAACATACAAGCTTCTCAACGATTTATGCGACAACGAATCATTTATTCACTCCTCATCCCAGTGTGATAAAATGCTTGATATTGCTAGTGATGAACTTGGTAATATTGACCCATATAGCATCTTCACTCCTTCCTGCACTAGTGGGAGCTTATCGAATAAGTTACTGAAGAGAATCCATGTATGTATAAATGCTACTGGCCCTTTACTCAAATGCTTATTATTTTTGCTGAATAAAACTTTCATGTATTACGGAAAAAGTTTACAAACAGCTAGAAAAGAGGTTAATAAGGGAGCTCCTCACAACCTTAAAGATTGAAGAAAAAGATACAAGTTAGAACTCTCTGCCTATAAATTGGACAGTAATAACCCATCCCAGTTGGTTATTAGCTCCTCAAATCTGTGGTTGTTCCTACCCTCATATCCCAGCAGCCAATACCAGCTGTGACCCTATGCTTTGATCACCACTTTGTCAACTTTAGCTTTCACCTTCTTCAAAACCAAATCATTTCTACATTCCCACAGTAATAACCCATCCCAGTCTAGTATACTTTTGGGGATAATCCTCTCAAAAATTGTACCACAGATACTTGTCTAGTTTGGCATGTCATTTTTTCTGGTTGGTTTATGTCTTTTCAGAAAGCTCTCCATATATATATCGATGCAATTATAGTTATACAGATTTCTCATATTGAAGTACAATATTGAATGTTGCTATTTTGATATAATTTGATAGTCAACCAGACGCGTTGGTGAAAACTATGATCCATGCACTGAGGCGCATTCGGCTGTTTACTTTAATTCACGGGAGGTTCAAAAGGCACTTCACGTTGATCCGTCTGTTGCACCATCGAAGTGGGAAACTTGCAGGTATACTTGCAAAAAAAGAGTTTCAGAAAGATGTTTTCTACTTTTATTCTTCAAAAATGGATCTGCGACAATACATTCTGCTTTAAGTAATTATTTTCCTTCACTAGTATTGTACAAGGAAGAAACGAACACTAAATTCTAAGTATTGATAGAGAATTAAGGCTCATGTCCTGAATCTATTGTTTAGCATTGCTTGCTCTTTCAGTAGCCAGAGTTGGATTCATTAGCAATTGCAGATTTGCAGGTGCATCTTTATTACAATCTGAAAGGTTTGTGTGTCTGATGCAGTGATATAGTTAATACTCACTGGAAGGACTCACCTCGTTCAGTTCTAGACATTTATCAGGAGCTTATACACACTGGGCTTCGGATCTGGATGTTCAGGTACTTTTTGTTGTGGTGGTACTTGTGTTTGGTTACATAAACATGGAATAAGTATATGGATGAACAAGAACCAAAAAAATCATGCTTTTTTAGCAACTAAAGGCACATGGTTAACAATTAAACACAAGTAAGAAACAAAATTCCAGATAGGCGTGCGTTGGGTATTTTAGTAGTTTCATTTATTTCCCGAACTCCTCATTTGTAGTTTTTCGCGGAGGTACTTTTTAATAGTATTGAAGGTTGAACTTGCAGATCAATCCAAAATTTCAAACACTGCAGATGTCCAATAAAATCTTCAAGACTAAGTCTAGGTACAATAACTTGAAACGTTGGCATTTCTAAAGTCCTACGATGATTGAGTTTGCTCCTGTCTTCGTAAGACTAGACTAGACAAAGCAATTCCTAAACACGCAAGACTTTAATGCAATTGGTACCCCTGAAAAAGAGAATCTTTGTATTTAGTCTTTTACATCTCGATCCATTCTTGGTTTCCTCCTAGCCTATCCCTAAATTCACTGAGTTCAAGGATTTAACGTACAAGGCTCCAACCATCACCTGTTTGTTTGTTCTATCTATGGAACTAGAGCAAATTGCAGCCGTGAACTACCTTAGAAGAAGAAATTGTGTTTGTTATGTGCATGTTCGTCCCTAGCGTATAGAAGGTCGTTAACTATGTCCTTTTAAGTTACCCTTTTTCTTTGCAAAGTTGATCGTTTTCCATTTGGAGTCTACATTGCTGTTGTCTCTCCTAGCCAACAAGTAAGTCCTGGCAGTCAGGTCCCTTATCCTCCAAAAGGTATGGGGGGATTTGGGGTTTGATATCATGTGGGGTGCTTGGCTAGAGAAGAATAAAATGTATCTTTGAAGGTGTGTTATCGGTGTTTAAAGCTACTTTGCATATTAATGATACACAATGCCTATCGGTCCATGAAAATTTTAATTAATGAAGGGGATAGCTTGAAAGTTTTGTATTTTGGTTTTTTATTATCAGTTGTGTTTGTTTCCTCTTTCTTTGTTTTAGTAGTTTATCTCCACCTATTTGTATTTATCATTCCTACATATTAAAACATATCCACTTGTACCTTTAGAAAGAATAATGACTAATAGTTCCGAATTTTCGTTGGTGTTTTCAGTGGGGATACTGACGCTGTAATCCCAGTAACATCTACTCGGTATAGTATTGACGCTCTCAAACTTTCAACCACTTCTCCTTGGCGTGCTTGGTATCACAATGGGCAGGTATGCATCACCCTGAATCCCTCTTCCTTCTTTTTCGTTAAAATTAATAATTATTATCTGGAATCTGTAGAAGACCAAAACAGGATGAACTTGTTTGTATTATCCATTGTCACTATTATATACACTTTAATTCCATCTCTAGTTACTCAAGCATTTGTTTCCGTCTTTAGCATTTTTAATTTAAAAAGAATTAAAGAAGAAGAATCTCCTTAAATGCAATGATTTCTTAAGACTAAATTACACACTGATACTATCGAAGTCAGATGGGATAATCCTTAAGTTCAGTTTATATGGCTAAAAAAAACTTCAGTTTATAATGTGGTCAGAGATTAGCTGAACGTCCTCCTTAGTTGGAGCAACAGTATTGCACAATATGTTAAAATTCTCAGTACTCTCCTTTATACTCATATACAGATAGAAGCCTTTTATCATTCAGACTTCCTGCAATCCTAATTCAAGTTGAACCTACTTATGTTCATAAGTTGCATCTTTGGTTGTCTTTGACAATATCAAAACACAGTATGAGAAACTTTTTCCCTAATCATCATTGATAGTTCTGGAAGTTTGCAGTCCATAATTAGAATTTTCATGGTCCATTTTCAGTGGTTCACATCATCGTTTTCAATTTTTCATTACGTGAACTTATGTTCTGAGACATGATATTGTCCAATGTTTTCAGTGATGTATTAACAACTTGTATGAAACAGGTTGGGGGTTGGACCCAGCAGTATGCTGGTCTCACCTTTGTATCAATAAGAGGAGCAGGCCATGAAGTCCCTCTCCATAGACCTCAACTTGCTCTTACACTGATCAAGGCTTTCCTGTCTGGAACCCCAATGCCAACCTTGTCGAAACATAGTGATTCTTAATTTGCTTTTTTCGGTCACTAGGCCATTAAGTCCATGTTGTCAAGAGGCTTCCAAACTGAGGGTTATCAAGCTATCCTCCTGAAATGGTGAACAACAATAAATGTTCTCATTGGATTATTTGTGCGTGGGTTATTTTACAATGAGCATCTAAATACACACTCACACTCGCCAAAGAAACACTTATTTGGTTGAAGACACACCTCTTAATATCGACTTGCCATACAACCCATGCAGAATTGCAGATGCTTGGTTTGGGGGGGGGGGGGGGGGGGGCATATATTGGTGAAAGTTTTTCTTTATTGGGATGTGATAGTTTCTTACCTCCTTGATACTTTTGTGCATCCCTTGGTACAGTATTGTTAAAGAATTCAGATTTGGAAGGAGATAACACGTTGAAGATGAAGAAACATGACAATATACATTTATAAAAAAGTCAGGGTATTGTCAAGCTAATATTTGTTACTACCAATGTGCAACTTTTTTTGTTAGACTTATTTACCCTCTAGGTTTAATTGATTAAATCTAACTTAGATATCGGCTCTAGGTTGGCATCCATGAGATGACATCCATCTTGACAGCACATCTCATCTGTTTTTTTTTTATCTAATCTAACGGTTTGGATTGTAACTCATAACATAAAATTAAACTGAAGATTAAGTGTGTAATTTCGATCTCTTTCTTCACCATCTCTCCCACTGTGAAACAAGAAATTGAAAGTGCAAAGCACACCATCGTTGCTCGGATATAGAGTCTACTAGATTTTCAAAGACCATAAAAGAATACTTCTTCAGTTTCTTTTTCCACTTTTCATTACTTCCATTCTTTCAATTTTTTTTTTCCCAAAAATCTCTTTAATTTTTGACATATATACATGATGAGGGCAACTGCAAGGAGTATATTTATTAACTGAGAGCCCGAGATTTGTGCAGTGAACATAATTGGACTCTTCAGCAAAAGCAAGAGTAGATTTATCATATCTCACAACAAAAGAGAAGCTAACTTTAGAGCAGATTCCTGTGCAAAGAAAGGAGTTCACAAGAATGATAATGAGAAGACAAGCTAACTTTAGAGCAGATTCCTGTGCAAAGAAAGGAGTTCACAAGAATGATAATGAGAAGACATGGTGGGCAGGACATCCCCTTTTCCTCCTGATTTTGGAAGACCCAAACACAACTTATTATCGATTTGTAACTTAAGCGAGGAAAAGGGCAGTATTTGAGTGGCCATCATCTATAAATGTTTGACATAGCTACCTTTGTTTCATGGGTAATATCCCAAAAAAGCCATATGTTTAGGTGCATCTTCCCCAATAGGCCTTGACATGGGGTCATCTTCTCAAACAAGCCTTTTGACTATTTTATAATTTTTAACCGGTTAAAATTACCTTTGTATTATATCCTCTAAAATCTACCTTTTGTCCTCTAAAGTTCATAAAAAATAGAAAAAAACAAAAAAACAGTTGGTGTATAATTTTTGGTTTTAACATTTGAAAATTTTATAACTTGTGATTTAGAAATCGAAAATCAACATGGTATATATGGTTGTTGGAAAGATCTCGACGAGATCTTTCAAACGAGATCCCACATGACTATAAAATTTTAAATTTAAAAAATTAAAATTTTTATAAAAATTCAAATATTCATAAAAATTCAAAATTTCATATTTTTTTATTGAGAAGTTGGGTTTCGAAAAAAAAACTCCTTATGATTTCAAAAGGTTTTTTAAAATTACTCTAAAAATCTAAAAATCACACATTACTACCAAATTTAAGAGTTTTTATTTTTTGTCCTCTAAAAAATGTTTTCTTGTTTTCTAACACTAAAGTAATATCCTCTAAATTGTTACTTCTTGTTCTGTAAATTACAAAGGCATCTATTCCATATTATTAATATATGTGGATTGTAGTCTGTAATTTAATGCATGAGTTCGAAGTCTCAACTGAGGACAAAACCCTTATAGTACAAACAAAAAGAAAATTGTATTGCCATGAAAAGTTCATAAAAATGTTTAATGTATAGTTAACTTCACAAAAGACTATATACTGTTTTTAGGTTACAACCCAAAACATAAGAAACAAGAGAGAACATAACTCAGTCTAAACATAAATCCCTTATTTTGCCTGGAGTAACGCCAAGAAGCTCATCAAATTTATACTCCATTCCCCATTCCTATCCCCACACCAGAACAATATAATAGCTCACATCTCTAACTATCATTTTTTTTTTTTGGCAAACGGGGTTGAGGGCATCCCTTACCCCTTTAAATTACGTGAGGAAACTTATATTAAACAATCAGTTTCGAACCAACGACCTCTCCACTTTGTGAGATGGATGCAACTGTTGAGCCACAAATTCATGTGCTCTCTAACCATCATTGAAACTGATAATCTTAATTTATTTAAACACTCATGCATTCTTGTTTTTCCACAAAATCCAAGTAATACATATAGAACTATGACCAATATACTTTGAGAACCAGCTTTAATCCACCTCTCAACACTTTTCAATATATAATGTGATTTAGTAAAATTGCATATTAAGTGGATACAATAGCAACAATCAATGTTTTAGCGGACAAGACCCTTACAGTATATAGAGAAAAAATTATCGAGAAAATAAAAATCACATTTTTTTTCCATACCCAGGTGGATCTTGTTGGATAGATCTCGTTGAGATCTTTCTAACTATATACATCATATTGAGTTTTAATTTCTTAATCAAAAGATATACAAGTTACAAATAATATAACAAAAAAAATTAATTAATATTAAAAAATATATATTTTTGTCTCTTTTTTATTTGTCTTATTCTAATTTTCTTTTTTGTCTTTAGTACAAATGGTATTTTAGTCAAACAAAATAAAAAAAGTGGGGTAAGGGTTTGTTTGAGAAGGTGACCCATGTTAGGACCTATTGGGGAAGAGGCACCTAATGGTTTTTTTTTTTTTTTTTTTTTTTGGATATTACCCTCGTTTTATTCTTTGATTATTTTTTTTTAATTATAAATTACCTTTAGAAAAAAATAAAATGTTATTCTGGTTGTTTGTTCGTGTGTTGAGTTTTCTTCAGTTACCTCCGTTATCTAATGAGCTGGCAAATTCACAATAAATGCCACATGTCACAATTTAGTAAGGAATGAGTGAACCAGGAGCAAATATTTGCTCAAATCGCTGGAGCTCGAATACTACGTTTAGAGTAGTGAGACGTGAGTGGTGAATACAGTGCGAGTGCAAAACTGCAAACTACTAGTAAACAAAAAGAGTGTTGTGTACTTGTGTTCATTCACAAAACTATCATCTTTTTTCAACCTTCAATCAACCAACCAAACCAGAAGTAAGGTAAGTCCAACTGAAACCCACATCAACGTTTTCCCTTCATTTTTTTTTTATTCATTCATATGTTGGCATCTTTGATGTAATCTCTTCTCTTCATTTCTTTGCTTTTATAATCATGGCTGCTTCCTTCAAAATTTTCAGTGCAAAAGATATCTATGAATCCCCCAAATCTGTTATTTTTGCCAATTTTGATCGTACTTGTTCTATTGGTTGCATTCAACTTCAAGTCACCTTTGGTTCTTGTTATGTTAATCCCTTCACTAGACTCAAACCCATTAGTTTTTCTCGATTGTCGTTGTCGTTGTCGTCGACAGACTTGGTGGACTTATCTGAATCCGGTAATCAAGATTCAATTGAAAAAGAAGTTCTTAATTTGAAGGGAAACAACAAGAAGAATATATGGAAGAGATTTCGTGATGGGGATGTATTGAAAACACAGACTATTTCAAAAACCCCTTTTAGGAAGAATAATAAAGAACAAGAACAAGATAATGTACCCTCTTTTTGTTTTAATGGAAGAAAAATAGGTATAGAATTACAGAATCTTCTTGTTAGTGTTACCACAGATACAAGTGTCGAATACTGCAACTCAATTCTGAAACAGCTTGAACAGTGTAATGATGACAAAACTGTGAGCTTCTTTGAGTGGATGAGAAGCAATGGGAAACTGAAAGATAATGTTACTGCTTATAATTATGTTTTGAGGGTTTTGGGTAGGAAGGAGGATTGGGATGCATCCGAAATGCTGATTAGAGAATTAATTACTGAATTAGGTTCCCAACTTAATTATCAGGTCTTTAACACACTTATATATTCAAGTTATAAAAGGGTTTTGCCAAAAATGGGAACAAAGTGGTTCTATTTGATGTTGGAAAATGGAGTTCAGCCTAACATTGCCACTTTCGGTATGCTCATGAGTCTTTACCAAAAGGGTGGTAATGTTGAGGAGGCTGAGTTTGCGTTTCGACAAATGAGGAATCTAAAGCTGATATGCCAATCTGCTTACTCCGCAATGATCACAATATATACACGTGTGGGTTTCTATGATAAGTCAGAGGAGATAATTTTGTTGATGAAAGAAGATAATGTGGTTCCGAATTCGGAGAATTGGCTGGTTCAGATTAATGCTTATAGTCAGCAAGGCAAGCTAGAGCAAGCTGAAAAGATGTTGACGTCAATGTTGGAAGCTGGGGTTCCACCTAACATTGTTGCATATAACACATTGATCACAGGATATGGGAAGGTTTCTAATATGACTTCTGCAGAAAGTATATTCCAAAACCTTCGAAGCATTAGATTAGAACCAGATGAAACAACTTACAGGTCCATGATAGAAGGTTGGGGTAGAGCGGGCCATTATAAAGAGGCAAAATGGTATTACCAGGAACTCAAGAAATCAGGTTATAAGCCCAACTCGTCCAATATGTTCACCATGATAAATTTGCAAGCCAGGCATAAGGATGAAGAGGGTACACTTGAAACTCTTGAAGACATGAGGACGATGGGGTGTCAATATTCTTCTATCCTTAGCAGCCTTCTGCAGGCCTATGAGAAAGTTGAGAGGGTAGACAAAGTCCCTCTTGTTTTGAGAGGTTCTTTCTATGAGCATGTTTTGGTCGATCAGACTTCATGCTCAATTTTGGTTATGGCCTATGTGAAACATCACTTGGTTGATGATGCTTTACGAGTTTTAAGTGATAAGCAGTGGAAAGATCTGATTTTTCAGGACAATTTGTACCATTTACTAATTTGTTCTTGCAAGGAGTTGGGTCTTCATGAAGAAGCCATCAAGATATACAGTCACATGCCCAAGTCAGATGCCAACCCAAACTTGCACATCACGTGTACAATGATAGACATCTACAGTATTATTGGGCGATTCACAGAAGCAAAGGATCTTTATCTGAACGTGAGTTCATCAGGAATCGCCTTTGACATGGTTACATATAGCGTCATTGTGAGAATGTTTGTCAAAGCTGGGTCTTTAAAAGATGCTTGTTTGGTTTTAGACAAGATGGAAAAGCAGAAAGACATTGTTCCAGACATTTTTCTGCTCCGTGATATGCTCAGGGTCTACCAACGGTGTGGGTTACAAGAGAAACTGGCAGATCTTTACTTTAAATTACTGAAAACTGAGATCTCGTGGGACCAGGAAATGTATAATTGTGTTATAAATTGTTGTGCACGTGCCTTGCCAGTTGACGAGCTCACTCGTATTTTTGATGAGATGCTTCAGCGAGGTTTTTCACCTAGCACTATTACCTTCAATGTTATGCTTGATGTTTACGGAAAAGAAAAGCTTTTGAAGAAGGCTAGGAAGGTGTTTTGGATGGCAAGAAAACAGGGACTGCACGACGTGATCTCATACAATACAATAATAGCCGCTTATGGCCAAAGCAAGGACTTTACAAACATGCGAGCTACGGTTCGAAAAATGGAGTTCAGTGGGTTTTCTGTATCCCTTGAAGCCTACAATTGTATGTTGGATGCGTATGGGAAAGATTCTCAAATGGAAAATTTCAGAAGTGTGTTGCAGAGACTGAAGGAATCAAGTTGTGTTTCCGATCACTATACATATGGTATTTTAATTAATATCTACGGAGAGCAAGGGTGGATTGAAGAAGTTGCTGCTGTGCTGTCTGAATTGAAAGTATGTGGAATGGAACCAAACTTGTGCAGCTACAACACACTGATAAAGGCATATGGGATTGGCGGGATGGTGGAAGAGGCTGTTGATGTGGTAAAGGAAATGAGAGAGAAAAGAATTGAACCTGATCACATAACTTATATCAATCTTGTCCATGCACTGCAAAGAAATGATAACTTTCTAGAGGCTGTCAAGTGGTCATTGTGGATGAAACAGATGGGATTCTCTAATGCAAACCGCTGATTTTTAGTTCTATTTCTTCTGTTCAATTTATCTTCTAGCTGATCCAAAAACCAAATTGGATTCTTAGTAGTGAAGAGCTCCTTGAAGAAAACTAGCATTTAACTTCATTGTGACTAAACAAGCTGCAGTGTGTCAACTCTTTCGCCCAGCCTCGCCCTTCACCAAAGAAATTCTATACCCACTGCTACAATGGACTTGTTTTTCTGGTAGCTATTATCTCTGAATGCATGAACTTTGAATTTAAGGATCCTAGACAACAACACCCTTACACATATCTGTCTTTCTTCATAATTTCAGATTATTGCACATTTGTATTGGCTTGTAAATTGATTGCTGTATACAAGGTATGCAGTCACTGAATCCTGTGTGTAATTTATGCCTCAAAAGTTTTCAGATCAATGAATTTTATTTTTGTTGCAATACAAATCCTTTTTGTTTCCTGTGTAGCATTCTTTATTTACTTCTTTTGGCCTGTAGATTTCTCAGGGATAGAAACATGGAACATTCAGATGAGGGAAAAAAAACTAGGAGGATCATGGTGTACCACTCCTTGTACAAGTAATTGCAACTATTATTGTACATGTCACATGTTATGCATGGTTTAATTAGGGTTCAGAAAACGTTTCTCTTGTTCACACTGAAATCAACAGTTACATACCCTTTGCTTTGGTTAGGCCAGATTTAATGGATGGTGAGGTGACCCTACATATCCTCATTGTTTTCCATTGTTTTAGGGCCCCTGGTGCACACAAGGTTTAAACAAATTCAAAATCTGATACTTCAGAGGGTAATGGCCTAGTTGATGTTGAGAACAAAATAATAAAATAGAAACAAATCTGCGGAGTGAACATCTCAGCTATTTGTTTAGTGTATTAGATTTTTGCAGCTTTATTGCTTGGAGTAAATAATACATCTTTTTTAGCTACATTGGACTTGTAATATTAAACTTGTTTAAGCGTTTGAGATTATTGAAACCTCTTTCAAGTTTCTTAAGTCAACTTTTCTCGGTTCTTGCTGGTCTCGGTTATATTCACCAAATTCAGATCTAATTTTCATGCTGCCTTAACAACAAGCTAACATGGATTCTTCAGAGACGGAAGAGTTAGTTGAGAAGGCAGTGAACAGCTCGTCGGAGAAACATTTGGATGCCAGACATGTGGAATCACCACATTCAATTTTTTTCGGAAGAATAAACTTCCCGGAGATTGTCAGTGAACCATTTCAATGGCTAAGAATGCTCTGCAAGGAACTAAACACAAGTTTTGTGTTTGGGGTTGCTTTGGTCTATGGCCTCAGCCAAGGCTTCTCTGGTTCATTCTTTAGGGTGGTTTCTGACTACTACTGGAAAGATGTTCAGAAGGTTCAACCATCAGCTGTTCAATTATACATTGGCTTGTACTATATTCCATGGGTGATGAAACCCATATGGGGACTCCTCACAGATGTTTTTCCGGTTAGAGGATATCGACGTCGACCATATTTTATCATTGCTGGTGTTCTAGGAGCTATATCAGCACTTGTTATTGCTATTCATGTCAAATTGCCAATTGTCATGGCATTAGTATGTTTAATTGGGATTACAGCTGGGGTGGCAATTGCAGATGTGACAATCGACGCATGTATTGCAAGGAATAGCATAGAAATGCCATCATTAGCACCAGACTTGCAGAGCCTTTGTGGATTTTGCACATCAGTTGGGGCCTTAATTGGGTACTCTACTAGTGGCATGTTTGTTCATCACCTTGGGCCACAGGTCTTAGTTCTCTCTTGCAAACATATAGTACGGATAATTAAGTCCTCAACACTGTTGTAACGGATGTCTCTGATTGTGTTGCAGGGATCTCTAGGCCTGTTGGCACTCCCACCTGCTCTACTGATTTTGCTCGGATTTGTGATTTATGAGCCAAGGACTATTAGTGGGACTTTTGAGAAGAAGAAAAAGAAGGTTAGTTTCCTGGATTTGAACTTTAATCATTTCTTTGCCTGTCCATCAATGTAACATCTAAGAAGAAGAAAATGTGGCACTATTCTAAGGAAGCTATCTGAGAAGATCATATAGACTGATGGATGTTGTCATTCAAACCAGTTACATTGATCTCATTAATGAGACTATTTTTTTCGAGTAAACATCCTGGTTGAGTAATTGGCATTCTGCTCTTTGAGAAGTCGGGCTTTTTGGGGTATATATGTTGGTTACAATACTGAGAGTTATGAGCCACTGTGAAAAAAAAAAAAAAAGGAAATGGCTTTTCTTGGGTCAGTCTCACTTAGATAGGCATAGCATTGCAAGCAAATAGAGGAAAGAGGTTTAGTGATTGTTTCTTCTAGAGTCACAAGCTTGTTGTAAGTAGGTAAGGCACTTAGGCCTACACGGACATGTCAACTTTAGAAGCTTGGTGAGATATTCTGGTTAAGTAATTAGCTTTCTGCTCCTGGACAACTTAATTTGGTGAATAACACAATTACTTAACAGGGTTGGAATACGAGAAACAAGAATTGTAAACAATTCAATGGGCCAACAGCTGAAGTAGGGACACAATTTCTTGAAAATGTTTGCAGTAAATTAATGGCTCAAGGCAGGGTTGAATATATTCTGACATACATGCTTTATACATTCTTTCCGGATAAACACAATACCTATATATCTCAACGATTATGTCATTGTCTTGTACCAAATTTCACCTCGAGCCTTTAAAACTTCCCAAATATATTGAATTCTATATCATTTGAGGGGGTTTGATATATTGGGCAATATTGATATGTCGGACCAATTTATGCGTGAGCTATGCATGCAGGGAGCGTTTGACAAGGTTGGGGAAGCAGTAAATGGCATGTACAAAACCATGAAAGTGCCCGGAGTGTGGAAGCCTTCACTTTACATGTACTTGTCTTTGGCCCTCAGCATAAGTACTAGTGAAGGGCAGTTCTACTGGTACACTAACCCTACAGCTGGTCCTGCCTTTTCTCAGGTCTCTTTCTCAAGACCTATTTTATTCTTTTCACTCCCTTTGCTGCTAGACATTAGAGCAGATTCCTGCAAAAGTGTCGCAAAGCTTTGTGCTTAATTGGTTCTTGAACTGATGATTGGGTTTAGAAAATAATGTATTTCATTAAAAGACCGTAAACTGCCCTCAAATCAGTTTCTTGTTGATGCAGGAGTTTGTTGGGATTATTTACGCCATTGGTGCACTGGCTTCTATAGCAGGAGTACTAATATACCATAAGGTTCTGAAAGACTTTCCATTCAGGAACCTACTATTTTTCGCCCAGCTCCTCTATGCCTTATCTGGAATGCTCGATCTTGTATTTGTACTTCGATGGAACCTAAAGATTGGAGTCCCTGATTATTTTTTTGTGATCATGGAGGAATGCATACATCGGATTGTTAGCAGGATAAGATGGATGCCAATGATTGTTTTAAGCACTAAATTGTGCCCCTTGGGAATTGAAGGAACCTTCTTTGCACTCTTGATGTGTATAGACAGCCTTGGGTCTCTTTCATCCAAGTGGGGTGGAGGAATGGTTCTGCATGTTCTACATGTTACAAGAACTGATTTCACCAACCTATGGTTGGTAATCCTCATAAGAAATATGTTAAGAATATTGACATTGTCATTGATATTTCTCATTCCTAAAGGCGAACAATCGGATGTACTGGTATCACCTGACCTGTTAGCAAAGGCTTCGACTTTAAGCATGGAGGAAGGATTGCAACTTGTATCTGTTAACAAAGAAATTTTAAGAAATGACGATCTTTAGTCTTTCTTCACAGAAAAGTAAAAAGAATATACACAATTTGGTTTGCTCTTCTGAGTTTTGTAGAAGTTCTTTGAAGCATATATTGGCCTACATATGCAGAGTGTGATGTTTCACACGAAAATACAACCCAATTCGTGAAGCTAATTATAAAACCACTGTAATAAAACTTGGCTGCAGCTAAAGTAGCATCAAATGCATTTTGTTAATACAAATGCTGCAGAAAACCTTTTTTTTTTTTTTTTTTGATAATCCTGTAAAGACCATCCACCAGCCCTTGTACCTATCTCTGTCCGGAGTTTTTTCGTTTCTTGATCATCAGCTGCAAAATCACTCATATCAGAAAAACCATCAAGTGGAACAGGTTGTGGAACACCATGCCTGTTAGTCGTGGCCGCCAGAATGCAATACCAGGCATTGCAGGTGCAGTATGCATTTGTCCACCCAGGCTTTCTCCCACCTGAGAGCTTGACTTGCAGCATGTGTTACCAAACTGCTAGAAAAATTATTGAAGCTTCAAGTCCATATATGCCGTCTTGCACTTGAAAGATCTAACTTGTGTTCACTGGCTCAGTCAATCACACCAATTCTAGAAAACTAATTAATCATACAAACACCCTTCAGCTAAATATCCAAAACACCTCAATGCCTTTTTTTTTTTTTTTTTTTTTTTTATGAAATGCTAAATCCAAAACACCTTAATGCTAGATTATATGAGTTGTCTCTATATCTATTTAGCTTCAGGTCCAACTTTGTTCTCACTGGCTCATTTTGGCGAGATGTAATTATTACAGCCCATAATATAAGCCTGGCCCAGAAGTCACACTTCTGAGTTTTATAGAATCCTCCAGACAATCACCTGTTTGACATTGTATAGAATTCTCTAGAATAGCCTGGTGTACAGAGTTGGTAGAATTCTCTAGAATAACTGGTGAACAAGTATATATATACACATTGAATGTACTGCAGATCAATAGAGTGAAATAACATTCAATTCCTTACCATTCTATAGAATTCACATGGTATCAGATTCTCTTCTCTAACGAGTTTCGATCCGGGCCTCTTCAATTACTAATTGACTATTTCTTCCCTTTATGTCTACTACCTCTTCAACTTCTTCTTCTTCTTCTTCTTCTAGCACTTCAATTTCCTCTTCTATTGCCCCTACAATGGCTGACTCTTCATCATCCCTTTCCAGCCCTTCTACTTTCAGTTTTCCTAATATTTCTACCTTAGTTTCGGTCAAATTGACAGAAACAAACTATCTGCTTTGGCAAAGTCAGATTAAGTCATTCTTAATTGGGCAGAATTATTGGCGATTCATTGATGGCTCCCATCCTTGCCCCCCTCCGCTTCTTCCTTCTACTGATGGCTCGTTGTCCACTCCTAATCCAGCATATACTACTTGGTATCAAACAGATCAGACTCTGGTTAGCTTAATTAATGCTACACTCTCAGAACCAGTTCTCTCTCAAGTTGTCGGCCTCTCTACTTCTCGTGATATTTGGAACTGTCTACAACAGAATTTTTCTCAACAATCTCTTGTTAATGCTACACATCTTCGCTTCCAACTTATGTCTATGTCAAAAGGTACCAAATCTATCTCCGAATATCTACAACAAGCAAAATCTCTTGCTGATGCTCTTGCTGCTATCAATCAACCAGTCTCCAATGATGATCTTGTAACTTCTATTCTTCGTGGTCTTGGTCCGGAATATGCAATGATTGTTACTGCATTACTAAATTTTCCTCCTCTTCCCCAATATTTTGATCTTCGAGCTCGCTTGCTCTCTTTTGAAAGTCAAAATACAGGTCTGCCAACAACAAGCACTACAACTTCTCCATCTGCCTTTATTTCATCAAAGACCACAACTACTTCTCCTGCTGGACGCGGTGGTTTTAATAATAACCGTGGTGGCTATAATAATCGTGGAGGACGCGGTACCTATCGTGGAGGACGTAGTGGTTTTAATCGTGGTTCTGGGCGTGGCTACAATAGTGGTCGCGGTTTTTCATCCTTTCATTTTGCTGACGGAATTCTTGGAGCTGGTCCTTCATATCATTACAATCATCCAGTACCATGCCAACTTTGCAATCGCCCTGGTCATGCTGCAAACACATGTTATTTATACACCAATAGTCGCCCTCGGCCTTCTACTTCAAACATTGATCAACTCCCTACAGCGTTTGCCGGCTTGCAAACATCTCAACCCACTGAACCAAATTGGTATATGGATACCGGTGCGACACATCACATGACTGGCGATTCTCGTTCTCTTACTCAAAAATCAGATTATGGTGGTTCTGATCAAGTATTCTTGGGCAACGGTGATTCTCTTCCTATCACACAAACTGGTAAACACTCTCTTTCTTCTAGTTCTTCTACATTTAGTTTATTAGATGTTCTCCATGTCCCTTCTATGAATACAAAACTCGTCTCTATCTCTCAACTTACTAAAGATAACTCTGTTTCTTGTGAATTCTTTCCTTGGTGCTTTATTATAAAAGATTTAAAATCTGGAGCTGTCTTATTTCAGGGTCCGTGTGAAAATGGACTATACCCATTCAAGTCCATTCATTGTGCCTTCTCTGCATCTAGTGTTTCACCATTGTGGCATCGTAGGCTTGGTCATCCTTCATCAAAAGTCCTTCAAATCTTAGCTTCGACTAAATGTTTAGGATCTCTAACTAAAACTCCATCAAATTTTTGTAAGGATTGTGCATTAGGAAAGTCCACACGACTTCCTTTTTCAATTAGTGAAACTCGTGCTCATACACCTTTCTATTTAATACACTCAGATGTTTGGATGTCACCAGTATTGTCTGTTTCTGGATTTCGCTACTATGTCCTATTTACAGATGACTACACTCGTTTTTCATGGATTTTTCCTATGCGACACAAATCTGAAGTCTTTTCTCATTTTGTTGCTTTTCTTAATTTTGTTGAAAACCATTTCTCATGCACTATAAAATGTTTTCAAAGTGATGGTGGTAAAGAATATGATAATAGTTCTTTTCGTACTTTGTGTACAAACAAGGGAATTCATCACCGATTCTCATGCCCACACACGCCACAACAAAATGGCGTGGCTGAACGCAAACACCGCCATATATCTGAAATGGGTCGCACTCTACTTATTGCAGCTCATCTTCCACTTAAATTGTGGGTTGAAGCTATTTGTACAGCAGTATATTTGATTAACCGTCTGCCTACTTTAATATTGGACTGGTGCTCACCTTTTGAAATTTTATATGGTCGTAAACCTGATTACACTGCACTTAAAACTTTTGGATGTGCATGTTATCCTTTTCTTGGTGATTATGTTACTCACAAGCTTCAACCAAGATCTATGGAGTGTGTTTTTCTAGGTTACAGCTTGCATCATAAAGGATACAGGTGTTTGGATCCATCTACAGGGCGCATCTATATTTCTCGACATGTACTTTTTGATGAAACAAGGTTTCCATTTTCATCTAAGTACTCTCAAACAAATGCAAGATCCATCTCAGATTACTCAGATATGGTGTTTGTTCCAATCATTACTTCTCCAAACTCTTCCTCTGTGCGTGCACCTATTGATTTGGATGGTTCATTGCCTTCAATGACTCCCGCATCTGATTCAGATTTGGCACCTGCTTCACCATCTGTGCAAGTTGACTCCTCTTCTAGTACGCCAAGTTCCTCTACTGCTTCTGATAGCCCTCATGCGCCTTCCTCCACTAGCACCACTGTTGCTCCTTCTAATGATTTTCCAACACAGTCCCAACCCATTCAAACGACTCATCGCATGGTAACACGATCCCAAGCAGGAATTTTTAAGCCGAATCCAAAATTTGCAAATGTTGTGACACGCTATCCTATTCCGCAAGCACTCCTCGCCCAAACTACTTCCACTGATGTTGAGCCTACTTGTTTCTCACAAGCAGTTCATTATCCAAAGTGGCGCCATGCAATGACCGAAGAGTTTAATGCTCTTTTGAAGAATAATACATGGAGTCTGGTACCCTTTGAATCATCTCAAAACATTGTTGGTTGTAAGTGGGTTTTCAAAATTAAAAAACACTCAGATGGTACAATTGAACGGTATAAAGCTCGATTGGTCGCCAAAGGTTTTCATCAACAACCTGGCATTGACTATGCAGAAACTTTTAGTCCGGTTGTCAGGCCAACCACTATACGCGTTGTCCTTAGCATTGCCATATCTAAGGGTTGGAAGCTTAAACAACTAGATGTGAAGAATGCCTTCTTGCAAGGATATATTTCTGAAGAAGTCTATATGCAACAGCCTCCTGGGTTCATTGATCCTGATCGCCCGACTCATGTTTGCAAACTTCACAAAGCTATTTATGGTCTTAAACAAGCTCCGCGGGCATGGTTTCATCGTTTTGCCTCTTTTCTCATATCTTTTGGGTTTAAACAGAGTCGTGCTGATCATTCTATGTTTATCTTTCATCATCATTCTCAGGTAATGATCTTGCTGGTTTATGTTGATGATATCATACTTACAGGCAACACACCATCCTTGCTTCATTCATTTATTCAAAAGCTTGGAGTTGAGTTTGAGATCAAAGACTTGGGAGCTTTACATTACTTTTTGGGCGTTGAGGTATCATATCACCCTTCTGGTCTTTATCTCACCCAAAATAAATACACCATTGATCTTCTTCGTCGCAGTAAAATGGTGGATTGCAAGCCTTGTTCTACGCCACTTGCTTCACGTGTTGTTCTTTCTCATCACGAAGGAGACTTGATTACTGATCCTACAGAGTATCGCCATCTTGTTGGTACACTTCAGTATCTTACTCTTACAAGGCCTGACATTGCCTTTGCCGTACATCATGTTTCTCAATTCATGAGTCAGCCCCGAGAACCACACATGGTTGCTGTCAAACGAATTCTTCGATATTTAAAGGGTTCCCTTGGTAAAGGACTTCATCTTCAACGTTTTCATACTCCTCCAAGACTTATAGCATTTTCTGATGCTGATTGGGCTGGTTGCCCAGATAGTCGGCGCTCCACATCTGGGTATTGTGTATTTTTGGGCCCTAATCTTATATCTTGGTGTGCTAAGAAACAACCAACTGTTTCTCGTTCCAGTGCGGAGGCAGAATATCGAGCTTTAGCACTTGCATGTGCTGATACAATTTGGATTCAACACCTTTTCCGTGATCTTTGCACTTTGCTGTCCTCTCCCATCATACTTTACTGTGATAATATAAGTGCAACCTATATGGCAGCCAATCCTATTTTTCATGCGCGTACTAAACACATTGAGCTTGACTATCACTTTGTTCGAGAACGCGTAGCTTGTGGCCATCATCAGATTCAGTTTGTCCCCTCTATTGATCAGCTTGCTGATATATTCACTAAAGGACTCTCGCGCCAAAGATTCTCCTTGCTCAGTTCCAAACTCGTTGCACCAGTGTCGTCGAGTTTGCGGGGGAGTATTACAGCCCATAATATAAGCCTGGCCCAGAAGTCACACTTCTGAGTTTTATAGAATCCTCCAGACAATCACCTGTTTGACATTGTATAGAATTCTCTAGAATAGCCTGGTGTACAGAGTTGGTAGAATTCTCTAGAATAACTGGTGAACAAGTATATATATACACATTGAATGTACTGCAGATCAATAGAGTGAAATAACATTCAATTCCTTACCATTCTATAGAATTCACAGTAATAAAGAATAGTGTTTTAACACTAGAACAATACAGTTAACTTAAAACAAAGAATATTAAGTAAAAATATAGATTTGCTACTTATTATGCCTTGTCTACATATTCGTGGGACCATTGTGCCATTGTCCTTTCCAGAGAATATGAATTGGGGCTTACACCTTTTCGGTTCAAAACCATATACAGTAAAATCTTTCTATAGTCATACTCTTGGGACAAGGCATAATAAATTATGCCTATAGAGAAGTTATAACTTAATAGAGTTTTACTTAAAAAAATTATCGTTATACTCTTGGGACCAAAATAAATTATTACTATAGAGAAGTTATAACTTAATAGAGTTTTACTTAAAAAAATTATCGTATAATTTTAATAATGGTATAGTTTCAAAACAATAATATAGCTTCAATGTAGGGGTACTATATGCTCCAGCCAATCAAAACACGACACGTGGCCTACCCATCATTCCAACAGGTCGTCCACCACTCGACCTAACCGAAGGTCGACCAGAGCAGCTCGACTACATGACCATTGGCGACCTCTTCATACGCACGTGCCTTAAATTAATGCACAAAGAATATCTCCAGCTGTTACACAATCATTGCAGCTATTACACAATCATTGGAGGATATTACGCAATCATAAAAATGTCGGAGAATCTGCAAGATCCCATGATCTTCGCCCCTTCACCTTCTATAAGAATAGAACTACGATGGCTTGATCTCTAGGTTCCATTCCCTCGAACTAGAGTACGTAGGCAATCTCGATCTCATCGAGGTGCAGCCACCCCAATCTCGAACTCCCCCCTTTGGTCAGTCCAACAACGACCTGACCTTATGAATGCATTAATCTGGAAACAGGTTAATACATTTGGCACCGACTGTAAGGAATCGATTATATCGAAAAAACGAGCCCTCCCACCCAACTTAAAGTCATTCCAACCACACCATTCTTTCAAATGGTTACGCAAGAAGTAACAATCCAGGAATTAAGAGACCAACTCAACCGTCTCCAGGAGGAAAACGCTCGGTTAAAAGCTGCACAAGTTGCAGAAACAAACCCAGAACAAGGGGCTGTCGTCGCTAACGACAGCAATCGAAAGTATGAAGAGCTCAGTCAACAGCTCGCTGAGTTCAAAGTGTCTATTCGGAGTACCATCAGGGAAATTTCTTGGTTACCTAGTTACAAAGAGGGGTATTGAAGCAAACCCCGACCAGATCAGAGCCCTGATCGATATGCCCAGCCCGAAGATAAAAAAACAAATCCAAAAACTTAATGGCATGGTATCAGCTCTTAATAGATTCATTTCTAGAGCATCCGATAAGTGTCGACCAATGCTTTATATTCTTAGAAAGGGGGCTGCATATCAATGGACAGAAGAATGCGATAAAGCCTTTGCCAAGCTGAAGGCATACTTATCCACTCCACCAGTTCTCACGAAGCCTAATAATGGAGATGTGCTCGAAATTTACCTCGCCACTTCAGATTTTGCGATTAGCGCAGTACTGTTCAAGGAAGAAAATCAGGTCGAGCGACCAATCTACTTCACAAGCAAGGTGTTGCAACAAGCTGAAATAAGGTACACACCTCTAGAAAAGTTAGCATTAGCTCTTCTTTACGTTGCATGCAAGTTTAGACCTTATTTCCAAGCACACACTGTTAAAGTAATCATCGATCAGCCACTATGACACATACTAGAAAAGAAGAATAAAACAGGTCGTATGGTTCGATGGGCAGCTGAGCTCGGTGATTACACATTTGAGTTCGTACCTCGCCAGGCCATCAAGGGCCAGGTCATAGCTGATTTCTTAGCAGACTACCCTGCCGAAGATTTCAGCTGGGAACCAGAACCAGAAACCAGACAAATCCAAGTCGATCCATCAGACACTTGGAAACTCTACGTTGATGGTTCACACAACTCGAATAGAAGTGGCATCGGTGCCGTACTCATTTCACCTGAGGGCTCACAACTCGAAAGGTCAACTCGGTTAGACTTCTCGAACTCTAAAAATGAAGCCGAATATGAACCTCTAATCTAAGGTTTATAAATGGCAATCGACCTACAAGCAGTTCGACTCAAAGCGTTCAGCAATTCGCAACTGGTAGTAGATCAAATTACAAACAACTACCAAATACATGGAGTCAATTTGATAAGATATGCAAGCAAGGCAAATGAGCTAATCAACAAATTCAGTTTCTTTACCATCGACCACATTCCAAGGGATGATAACAGACATGCTGACTCACAAGCATTCTTAGCATCCAAGGTCGAGTCAGATCGACCTCGAGCTCTAACCATAACAGTTAGTATGCTGCCTGCGTATCTACTAAAGGAGGAAGTGGTCAACCAAATAAGCGACCTACTCGCCACGACCTCAGAAGATATCAAGGGAACCTGGATGGAACCCTTCATCAATTACTTGCAAACTGGCGAGCTCCCACCAAACAAGAAGGAGGCCAGCCAGTTATTACAAAAGGTCACTATGTACAGGCTACATGAGGGAAAGTTATTAAGAAAATCTGCAACTGGCCTGCTCCTAAGATGTCTAATTCCCAAGCATGGGCAAATCATCTTCCAGGAGATTCATGAGGGAGAATGTGGAAATCACTCAGGAGGTCGCACACTTGCTCATAAAGTGATCTCGCAAGGATATTTCTGGCCAAGAATGAAGGAAGATACAAAAAGGTTTGTGTTAAAGTGTAAGAAATGTCAACGTTTTACCGACCACGCGCATCAGCATCCCAACGACCTCATCAACATCACTGCTCCCTGGCCATTTCACATGTGGGGGCTCGACATCATGGGCCCATTAATCAAAGAAAAGAAATCTGAGATAAGATATGTTCTAGTCGCGGTTGATTACTTCACCAAATGGGTAGAGGCTGTCGCACTCACCAACATTACTCAAGCAGATGTGCAACGATTTCTGTGGGAAAACATAATCACAAGATTTGGTTTGACCAAGAGAATAGTTACTGACAACGGAACCCAGTTCGTGGGAAAAAACATTAAGGCTTTCTATGCACTATGGAAAATCGAGCACTCTAGATCGACGCCTCGATATCCACAAAGCAATGGTCAGGTCGAAGCTGCGAACATGCAAATTCTATCTAACTTGAAGAAAAAACTTGAAGATTAGGAAGACCAATAGCCACAACAGCTAGAAAACATCCTCTGGGCCTACAGAACAACTCCACGAAAATCAACAGGAATGTCTCCATTTAGCTTTTGCTATGGAGTAGAAGTTGTTATTCCAACCGAGCTGACATTTGGCACGACCAAGTCACTACTGGTCGATACCGAGCTCAATAATCAAGCCTGGTCGTTCGGAATAGATCTGGCTGAAGAAAGGAGGAACCACGCCACCATTAAGCTCGAGCAATACCAACAAAGGCTCAAACGAGCTTATAACAAAAGCGTCCGACCTCGATCTTTTCAACCAGGCGAGCTTGTATTAAGAAAAATGTTCCACAACAAAAGAAAGGCAAATGTTGGAAAGCTCAACGCCAACTGGGAAGGTCCTTACATCATCACAAACGTCCAAAGCAATGGATCTTATCGCCTTCAAACTCCAGAACGGGAAGATGTGAAGAATCCATGGAATGCTTATCATTTGAAGAAGTTTTACCAGTAAAATGTAAGCATGCATTCTCATATTTCAATAAACGAGCTCAATTTTGCCTTCATTTCAGTTCAAACATGAATGACTTGAATAAGTCTAACCCAATCCCCAGACCTTCAAATTATCAATCCTCAAGTCCCTTTGATAATTTTTAAGTGTTAAGTTGACATCTGTAATCCAACTAACACTCCTTACTTAGGTCATAACTATCCCACGACCTAAGTAAAGTCGAGCTCATACTCAACCGACCAAATCCTAGAATAGGTCGAGTTTTTGACCTACTATTTGGTGTTTGCGAATCAATACAAGCAGACAATACAAATAAAATAGAGGCGAGCAAGGTCAAGTGAAATTTCATTTTATTTATTTACTTCAAAAGCCTAACTATTACAGGAAAAGCGATCTATTACATCGACCTAAACTACTTGGGGGTTGTGCCAACATTCCACATATCCAGCTCGCAAGAGAGAAGCTACCTGCAAAACCAAGGCAAACTACAACGACGAGAAGGAAAAAACAAATTCATTTAACTAAGGTATACAAGAGGAAACATTTCAGTCCGCCCTGCTTGCAGCCATTCATCTCGTCTACCTGCCTTCTGAACGAGCTACCAGGACTCCCTGGAAACTAGTCGCCCAAATGAGACAGTTTACATTATCCACAACAAAGAATATAAATGCAGAAAATAAAGGCGCAATCGACCTGCCGAAGCAGATCGATCACTAGTGTTTATGATTACAACCCATCAAAATAGCATTCAAGACCATCTAGCTAAACCTCACAACCACTCGAGCTGAAGACTGAATGTGAGAAGAAGATGAAGACTGAACGTGAGAAGAAGAAGGAGATGTACTGTCCAGCAGTGAGGAGTGCATACAAGAACAAGAAAACACCAGGAATAACTGAAGACAGAGAAAATGTCACTGCTGCGAAGTACGCTCGTCTGGCTCGACCAGCTCGTTCTGGAGTCCTTCTACCCCATCTCCAGGGCCCATCGAGGCGTCCTGCGTTGGGACTAGAGTGACCTCGTCACCAACTAGCGTCTCCTCTCCTTCGGGCGACCCCAGCAGTTGCTTCTTGAGGTTCTCATAGTACGCCTGCCATTTAGCACCATTCTTTCAGCACACGGTCTCCCAGTACACCGCAGAGTCCTTAGCAGCATTAACCTCACCTCTAAGACCCTCTATCATCTCCTTCAGCACTACAATCTCCCCATCCATGTCCCCCACCTTCGTCTCAGCAACAACAGCAATGTTCTTAGCCTGCTCGAGCTTCTCGTCCAGATGCTTCAGCTCGATCTCAGCCCTCGCGCCAACCTCAGCGACCAGACGTATCTCCTGGAAGCTAGCGTTGAGCTGCACAAAACAATGGTTAAAGGATACAATTTCCAAAGTTAGTCTCAAACGTGAATCTAAACTCAGCTTACCAGAGAAAGAGCAGAATTTATCTTGGAGCAAGTCACAAGAAGACTCTGCGACTTCACCATGCGAGCGTCAGTATCAAGAACAATACCCTCGTTAACATCTCGGGCAACACATGGGGTCATCTATAGCACTATCATTGTCATAGACAACGTGCTTACCTCCCTGGCCGTCCAGATAGTCAAAAGGGCCAGGTCGGAATTCAGATGAAACCCCCTTGGCCTTGCTCGAGTGACGAACAACAGTCTTCCTAGACAAGGGAGTAGGGTCAGGAGCTCGCAAGGCTTTCAGAGGAACGGGGAAGTTAGGCTTGGTAGCGGCTCCATCAACTTCAGGTTCCCAGAGAACGACCTCTTCCTGCTCGAGCCGGAAGGTAACTTGGGTAGAGAGGTCGGAGAGGAAACGATCTGGGGGCTCGCAATTGGATCATTCTGCCTCGAGCTGGTACCAGATCGAGACTTCTCACTCAAGCTAGCTTTCTGCACCGAACTCATGAAGTTTTTCTTCAACACTCTCCTCCTCTCCAGCTCGTCCGCAACAGTCTTTTGGGACCACCCTTGGGAATAAAATAATCCTTCAGATGAGGAAGAAACTTTATCTTTCGCTCGTCAGTCCAAGACCCAAAAACGTTCAAGGAAGATTTCAGGTCGTGTTTCTTGACAAGATGGTCGTCCCTGATCACTGCAAAATAAACAAAGCAAGTCAACGACCATAAATAAACAAAGGCAAATAGATCACCCAACAACGATCTAAAGACCAACGACCAGGAGCTTACGATTATCATTCACATTCCTGGTAACATGAGATAAATGAAGATTCCCTTCAGTTATCTGACCAGTAAGCAACATGGGCTCCTTCCACCATGGCTCACTACTCACGGGGTAAATAAAGGGCAGGCGATCTGGCCTGACCTGCATATTATAACCCCCCACCTCCAGCTTCGCAGATCGCTTGAAACAGAAGTGACCCAACACATCCTTTACGGTAACATTCCACCTATGCAATCTGTTAAGGTCATCTATAACCCTTATGTTCCTCCAGAAATTACGGTTCATCTGGCAAGGAGCTTGTCTGATAGCATTCAAGAGGTCGACTACCAAACAAGAAAGGGGTAACCTAAGCCCAGCTCGGAACTGGGCCAAAGTGAAAATAGTGGAAAACGAGTTATTAGGTCGATACTCCTCTGAGAGTAAACGGTCTCCCAAAAACCTAATTTCAAGATGCCTAATGGAATCCAACCCATATCTCTTCCTAAAAGCGATGTGCCTCTTCACATAAGATAGGTTAACTACACGGCAAAATGAGTTATCCTCGCCCTCCACCATCTCGTCATCAGAAGAATCCTCCCCATGAGGACCACTACTTCCAGGGCTACCTTCATCTAAACACTCCTCCTCTCTCTCAGGGGAGCAAGCATCGTCACCAGAATGAGTACGTTCATCTTCAGACTCTTACTCACCAACACCATCTCCACTCAAATGGTCATTTTCAGAGTCGCTACCGTCTGACATCTCTCAATATGGAAGCAAATGAAGGAAAATGAAACAAAGCAATGAAGTAAAGAATAAAACAGAAGAAACTCACCTCAAGAACTCTCAAGATCTTCAGGTCGCAACGAGAAACCAGCAGGAGTTCGAGAGAGCAAATGAAGAAAGTAAGAAACTTTGATAGGAAGCTACAGCTTAAATACCAATAGAGAAGAGATCCCAGCCATCGATTCAATTCAAATCAACGGGCAAGATCACACATAGACAACCACGACCTTTTGCAGTTATTACCCACTAGCCCGACGATTCACATCCACCGTTGGATCAATCCACGTGTCCAGCAAAGGGCCATCAATCAAGGAGTGCTTCAGTTGCTAAAACTTTACGGGGTAACTGCTCGAGGAAACCTCTCCACTTCCCCGTAAACCGTAATGATGGTACGAAACAGGAATGCATGGCAGCCACGTGTTCAAGTCTGAAATTCAAAAAAACAAACTTCAAATCAACAATATTGATCAGAGTTCAAAACGTCTTTTCAGCCCGATTTCCTCATCGACCTAAAAAGAGGGGGCTTATGTAGGGGTACTATATGCTCCAGCCAATCAAAACACGACATGTGGCCTACCCATCATTCCAACAGGTCGTCCACCACTCGACCTAATCGAAGGCCGACCAGAGCAGCTCGACTACATGACCATTGGCGACCTCTTCATACGCACGTGCCCTAAATCAATGCACAAAGAATATCTCCAACTGTTACACAATCATTGCAGCTGTTGCACAATCATTGGAGGATATTACGCAATCATAAAAATGTCGGAGAATCTAGAAGATCACATGATCTTCGCCCCTTCACCTTCTATAAGAATAGAACTACGATGGCTTGATCTCTAGGTTCTATTCCCTCGAACTAGAGTACGTAGGCAATCTCGATCTCATCGAGGTGCATCCACCCCAATCTCGAACTCCCCCCTTTGGTCAGTCCAACAACGACCTGACCTTGTGAATGCATTAATCTGGAAACAGGTTATTACATTCAAAATATAGTGCATATATACTAACTTAGTGATGGGAAGTGTTAGAAAATGAAAAAACATATTAAATACCTCAAATTTTATATTTTCTTTAATATTTTTCTCAATATGTAATATATTTTTTGTTAATATATATTTCATTATAGTAGAGACAATTTTCTTTTAGATGGAACCTATAAAAACTATAACTTACTATAGAGGTTATTCCTCTAGATTATCAGTATTACAACCAATCCTTGGGTTAAAGTTTCCGTTGCACAACAAGCATACCCTTCCACATTGTCTCTGCAATAGAGATTTGTTCTGACTACAGTTATGATTACGGCTTATGACCAAAAAAAGTTTGAAAAGGAAAGTGAGGCCAACTCGAAAGAAAGAAAAAAAAAAAAAAAAAAAAAAATCAACATTTGATTAATTTCATCAAGAGTTAGTAGCAGCTTTTTCTCTTCGTAGTGTAATATTTTTACAACAGATTTCCTACTTTTCTACAGTGCTAGATATTACTACAATACATACATTACATCGAACATTCTCTTCCCTCTTCCCTCAAATATAGATACAGACAATTGGAACGGATAAGCTTGATAAAAAAAAAAATGATGGCCTAAGATAGGAAAAAAAAAACACTACAAAAATGACAAAGAGAATGTGACTTTACGGAAAAACTTCAATGAGAAACCCAGTAATCTGGTACCATCTCTGGCACTATATTTCAACAGGACCATGGGGTTATGACAATCCTTAGGACCCTGAAACCTTCACAAGGAAATAGGCATGTCAACTCCACAGCATCTTATTCATTAGATGGGCAAATTTCAACCCAAGCGACTTCAGTTGAGCCCTCCTACCTTGTGGATGACTGAAGCTGACAAACATTTGATGAACTTTGTTCTGAGTAGCGATATTATTGGCGCCTCCAATTAAATGCTATCAGCGTCTGTCTGACATCAACTTGCCTAGTCTCTGTAATAACACTCTTTTCTCTAAATCATCTTTGTTGTGATCATTGTACATGCTTTGTGACAGTCATTGCAGTTAGTTACATGTATTCTCTCAGCAATGTACAGCTCACCTTAGATTGAACACTGCTCTTGACAGGGATCATGCAAAAACCCAAGCACCCAATGACACAAATACGATATCAACTTTCTGGTTCTTACAACCCACACACACTCGATCTGTTTCTTGGTAAATTCTTACGTTTGAACAGAGATCAGGTGAAACTGCTTTTGACGGGCTTCAATCCTTAGGATTTAGAGGTAATAAGATAAACTCAAAGTTTACTAATCTGTAGCAATCAATTAAAAAAATATGGCGATTCCAGAACATTTTCCAAGTCGAAGTTGCCTCTATCTGGGAGGGGAGGAAACGTCAACGTTGGAAACGACGTCTGGAAGTTCTCGAGCAACTACGTAGAAAGAACCAAAACAAGAATTAATACTAAAAATAAATTCATCGTCACAACAAGTAATGCAGTGAGCGTCAATCTAGTTTAGGAAGAGCTTACATTGTCCAGTACTGGAGTCTTATACAACTCTATAAATTTTTCTCTGAGAATTTTGTTCATCTTATCGACATCACATGCATGTGTCCAGAAGGAATCATGCACCCCTGCAAACAGATTTATTATCAAAATGGACATGGAAAAATTGAAGTAAATTGTATATCTTGAAATCTTTTTCCACTGCGAGTAGTGTGATCTCTCCCTTTTATGTTTTTGTTTGATCTTTATTTTTCTTTTATTGCATCTATTTGTGCTTAGACATAACTTGGCTCCGTTGCTTAACAGGACAATGATCTCCTACACACCTCCCAACCACATCTCAATAATCTTTATAAATCCCTATATAAAGGCAAGAAGAATCCTTGATCCAGATTCTTATCATGTATGGTGGATAAGTAGTTAGGAGAGTGTTGAGTCATAAGTGCTAAACTCATTGGTGTTCATGATTTATTTCTGCTTCAGCTATAAACCTATATTATACAGACTAGTGAACTACCTATAATGCAGTTTTCCATTTAAAATTTTGGTTCGCCACCCCCAATATATTTAGGAAGAGTTTGCAATTAGAACAAGTTTTGATCCTAGGCGAGCGAGACACTTAACACAGCCCCAAAAGCTAATAAAATATAAAAGAGAGCATCAAGATACTAAGAAAAGTATTAAGCTCCCACTAAATCGTTACAATTAAATATTTTCTATGCCTTTTTCTCTTCACAGATCCCAGTAGCTAGTAGTGTATTTCTGGAAACTATTAAGATTGCCTTCGTAGCGTATTTTCTATGCCTTGGTTCATTCTCTGCCAAGAATTTCTGGAAACTATTAAGATTGCAACACATGCAAGGCAAGTAATTAAGTAGAATATTAGATGGTCATATTTGACCATAAACATTACTTATGAGGCTCTAGTAGGGATTTCTGGTTCTAAACACCAACAGATTAGGCCTAATCCAGGTTGGTAGCTGATGTGAAATCCAGGCATCACTTAAAGTTCTTTTGGGATCAATTATTCCTGTTTGTCAAAGGTTAGCAAACTAAACCTGCAAATTGTAAGCCAGCATCCTTACAAGCAACAGCCGTCATCATCATGTGAGATCCGTCAAGGGAGTGCACAAAATTTGGTGGAAAAGCAGTTCTTTGTCTGTTAACCTCAACCTGGAGACAGAAAAGCAATATGACTTTATGTGACTATATATAGAATGCAAAAAATAAAGGATCATAAAAGCGAAAGAGTCAGCAGGATCTTACAGAATCACCCTCCTTTTGCAAAGCCAAAACCTGTAAGGAGGTTCTTATCTGCGACAACATAATGCATAATATGATTTAGCTTGTACAATAATAATTTCCTTAGATATCAGATATTGAATCTCATAATAAGTATGATCCAAAAACAAAGATGATATAACTAAAATAACGGAAGAATATACAAATAAATAAGCAATAACGAAGAAGATGAGTTGGGAGGAATTATTCCTTTAACGTTTATGTTATTGATCCAAATAATACGCCCCTTCTAGCTTCTTCTTTATCCGTGGAGTTGAATCATACCTTGGTCCTTTCAATAGTTAAAAATGTAAATAACCCACACATTACAACCCAGCCAGTAATATTATTACATCATAAAAAAATTAACAAGCCCAAGAACTGACAAAGAACCATCCATGCACCCTTCACCATGTTAATACAAACAGTAGTCATTCATGGAATCATCCAAATTGTTTTCTATTATTTCCAACCAGTGGAACTACCACTGAAATATGAAATTGCTCCATCCGACTTTTATTATTGCCTCGTCAGCTGTGATTGCTAGATCCAACAAATTTTTCCAAAGCTTAGATAATGGACTCATGTGTAGCTCCACAATCTGGGTACGGGGCTGGGATTTTGACACATCATGCATGGACTCCAACATAAAGCCAGTTTTCCGACGTAAATTTGTTGGCGAAAGAACCAACAATTCAATCTAACATCAATGTATTACTAAGAACCCGAAAAGCAATAAGGGGTATCAAACAAACCACGAATAAAAGAAACTCTTCTATTCAAAACCAACAAACCTAAACAATGCACTTACTACAACTTAGCGTTGTCCTTTGAATCGAAAGAACAAACAAAAACCTAAGTTGGGCTCTAACACACCCCACGTTATAAAACAACCTACAAGCCAAAGTGGCACTAAATTAAAATAGAAAAAAAAATACGATGATTTATGCTGATGAGTGGCATATACATCACTTTTGAAGGCCTGTGGTACATCACTCACTCTGAGCATCATTTTCTCATTGTTTTATCCTCTAGGCTTTGCCTCGAGATTTCATCAAAATCACATTTTTCCTTGTAAATTATGTTTGCTTCACTACCTTGGATGGAGTGGCAATCGACTTACAAGCAGAACAAGGATCTGCAGTCAGTATAGAGGCCACTCATCTTACTACATGTTGAAGCATAGAGTGTTCCAAACATGACCACATAGTACATACGTTTTATACAAACCTTGGACCAGGTGATCGCATTTCCCATCCATTCAGTTTTAACAATGTAAAGTTCTACTTTAGGATCCTTAGAAACTTTTGGCTTCAAATTGCATTCTAGCACACATTTTAAGTTCTTGGTCCACCTTTGAGCTCATTTTCCATTGTTTTTGCCTTCATTTTCTCTACTTAGAGAGATGCTTCTCATGATGGTTTGAATATCCTGCATGCCCTGATAATGGGTCATAGCCGTGTCATGAGAGCACACTCAACAGGTAGGATTCTATTGTCTGCTCATTATGCATAATACATGCATTTTCAACCCCCTACGCATACCCCACATGAAAAAAAAAAGAAATAAAATCTTGAAAACTCACGAGGTGTCTTTCACTTTTACGGTAAGGCTGCACAACTGGGAGACCAAGAGGAGTTGTCCATCTTACAGCTTGATTTTCCGCCGCTATAACCTGCTTACAAGAATCAAACTGGTAATGAAGTGCAAAGACCTTCACTACTCCAAACTTTTAATGGTAATGACCCAAAAAAATTGCTAGATAATACACCTTTGCACAATCACCAAGCCATCCCATAATACTACGTGCAGCTTCGAACATCTCTCCGAGCGCAGTCAATGTCACCTGCAATAAAAAAAATTAGAGAAAATTAAAGAAAATAGTCGAGGGCTCTTCAATAAATTTTATGCACAACACTGGATCCTCCAATTTACTATAGTACTCTGTTGATATAATATGATGACACTTTCCGATTTTACGATGACACTTTCCGATTTTCTTGGTAGTAATATACTTTTGTTAAAAAAGATATGACAGTTTAAAAAAAACGGAATAACCGAAACAAGGTTTCATCTTTCTCTATAAACTTACAGATTGCAAATATGTATCTGGTCGTATATGTTTAGTCATTAAAGATAAAAGATTGCAAATATGTATTCTAGTTAGCTATTCTATTTCACCATAAAGATACCAGCTCCTTTCTGAATTTTGGTGTACATAAGAGAAGACAGTATTAAAAAGATGGGAACTAGGTTGGTTCTTCCACCAAATACTATAAACTTATAGATTGCAAGCATAAAGCATTTTTAAGAGCCTACAGTATCTTTTCAGCTGGAGAAGATAAAACAACATTGTCCAGCTACATACACAATAACAGAGGATGAACTACTTAAAGTATCGTGATTATCAGCAATCTGATTCGGCAACTTGACATATGAAGTAATAATTCATTTGCTTAGTACCAACTCCTCAAGGAAAAGGTAGACACTATCTCAATATGTTTATCCTTTGCAAAGCAAATTATAAGAAAGATGACTCATACTTCCTAGACTAGTTCAGCTTCCTCTACTTAGTTTTGGAAAAAAAAAGTATAAAAGATATGTAATGACTCAACTAAAGATTGGTATTTATAAGTCTCAACAATTTTATTAGCACTACTGCTCTAGTTTCATTATGTGGCAGATTATATACTTTAGCAGCATAGCAAGCTGCACTAAACAGCAATCTATCATCAGTAATTTCAGCTCGCTCCTCCAATCTCCTTTTTATCTGCTCACGAGCTCCAACATAAGTGACACCATATACTGATGTCATTACAGTCTGTTTCACCAATTTTCGATCTACCTGAAAGTTACCAAGACATCAAGACCGTCAGCCCATAAAATAACATACATCTTCTTGTACTTCAATATGTGTGTGAAGAGAGAGATAAGGGTAAGCAATGATATGTGACTTCAGAAAGTAAGTAACCTGACGAATTAGGACCTTGGCCAGGTCAGCAGCTGGATTACTTGCAGGATCTTTTTCGCAGTCTCTCTTCATAATTTCAAGAACCCTTCAAGTTACAGAACACAGTACTTTAAGTACATAAAGGGAGAAAGAAGATGTGAAAAGGATTACATAAGGTCTCTTATTTAATTAGATATATTTGGATTTGGGAATGACTCCTCTCCCTGTTTTCATTAACACAAATAATAATACAAGTATTTTGCACTTATTTGTGCCTCCTTTTAGTCTTTTACAAATAAATAAAGATGACGCAAGTAGATATCCTGCAAAATCTGTTTCTTATATTACATGACCAATATACAAACACTCAAAAATTTCCTTAACAATTGTTGACAGTCGGATCCCAAACGCAATATTACTGCAGCTGTTGACCATATTTGGGACACATAAATGTAATATTAAAAATGTCCTCATATACAACAAATTTCCATACATTCCAGTATATCTATTCCCAAAATACACTATTAAAAAAAATTAGGATAGGGACCGATATACATAACTGGTCCCTTCCACACAAAGGGAGAAAAATGCAATGTAAAACTACTTTTTTTACGGAAAAATAAATCATATTACGCCAGAGTTACTCGTTTTATCTGTATAATCTATTTCATATCTTCCAAAACCATGAAAACATCAATTTTCGTCATGTTCCTGAAATTAGTTGAAAAACTATGACAAGAGATCTTCGTTCTAGAAACTTATGCCAAGAACTCAAGGCATAGCCTGCCAACACCTCTTGGCATACCAAAAACAAATATGGTCTTCCAACAGGGGCCAATTATGAGACATCAACAATAGGATTCTTTTGCGACCAGGTTTTTCTTAAACATGGTCGATATGTTCCAACAAGTTCTAAGAGTTTTTTTTTTTGTTAGCAAACTAACTTTTATTTATTGAAAACACAAGCATTTATACAAGACCTGCTGATCGGCACAAACATAACCGAAACACCACCATTTACACAAATATACAAACCAAATCTTTTATAAATCTTAGATTCCTGCAAAGTCCCAAGTCGATCGAAAATTGGCTTCAAACCATTATAGTGAAAGTAAAATTCAATCACAAGCATAAACTTCCAGTCGAACCACCACATGGCAGGGCACGCCTTTCCCAAAGAACTCCAAAGAACCAGAAGAAGACCTGAGAACCAAGAGAGGATCCAAACAGGAGAGATCCTAGGGGTGGGTAAGAGTAAATGCAAAACATCTACCCCGCCGCCAGACGCTACCATAAGGCGTCCAAAAAGGGCAAACCCTACACGTTCCAAACAACAAAAGTTTGGTGTGTTTAATCCATCAGCTAACCTGAGAAGAGAAATCATGCCCAACCAGTGTTGCAGCCAAAAGAAATAGTACACCCAGAAGGAACACCACTTCACCATATAGTTCAAAACCAACTGAGACAGACATTGGATTTGGATGAAAGAATCAGACAGATTTATAGCAAGATTCATCCTTTCCCCTGGTACTTGGCAAGTACCAGGGGAAAGGGTATAAAAAAACAACACCAAACTAAGAAAGGAAAAAAAAACACACAAAGAGATGGATAGAAAAAAAGGTGGAGAAATCTAGAATGAGAAACTTGTACCAAAATAGAAGCAAGAAAAGACCTAAAGAATCAATAGTAGAAACAAATTAAAAAAGATCTTCTTAAGAGATCAGTAAAAAGACCAAAAGAAACCAACAATCTTTATGATTTGACACAAGAAAAAATGAACTCCACACAAGATCAATCCATCATCAAGAGAAAAAATCACAAGAAGAGATAGAGGACTTAAAACCCTAACAACACCACAAACAACCTTTGTCTACCCCATTCCTGCAATTTCACCAACAAATTTCTCTCTAACCTTCAAAAACAAAACCACCAAAACGATGTATCGCGACCTTGATGTGTAATTGTAGAGAAGAGTGAAAGAGAAGGATGATGAGTAAAGTCACCCACAATCCATCTTTCAAACCAACATCTCAACCAATTAAATCATAACAACTCGAAATCACAGTCTTGAAGTGATTTGGATTGATTTAGAAAGAAAGACCCTGAACCATTTCTATGATATATTATTTATGTCTTCTCTTAAGATGTACAAGACCGATCTCAGGTACCCAAAAAACACAAACTAAAGCCGAGAATCAAATCAACGTGGGCTATCAAAAAAAAGCAAGGGGACTTACGCAGAGAATAACAAGATCGTAACCTGATAAAGGCAAGCAGCATTTTATTGCATTTTGCAAGGGCCGGCAAGCTTAGTTGGTAATTGGTAAAGTTTATGTGATTTGTTACTATTACCAAGGTTTAAACTTGCGCAAACGATGATAAACCTACTAAAAAGTAAAGCCTCAATGTTGTACTTCACCATTACCTGGCAGCTATCTCTGAATAAACATCTGCAGGTCTTTCTCCAGCAACTAAGTTGACTGCGGCAGCCTCTAACTGAGACAAATTCAACATGATAAAAAAGTAGTTTGAGCAAAGAAGTACGAAAATTTGTCTATTATATATTACTATTAGAATTCACTTTTGTCGAACAGGAAGACTCTGTAATTAGTGCATAAGTTGACAAACCTGACTCATGCCAATTTTTAGACGCACAGTCAATTTCTAAAAAGGTTTGCTTTCATAAACTTAAGTACAGTTTTGCACAAATTCCAATTGCCTTCAGCACAACGACACAGACATAACTTAACTTCCCTAACAGCATGTCCCGTATTGAATTAAGGTCATCCAAACCTCTAAGATATGAGAAAACTGAATGCCAGAACCGATCCACTGATGTGAGGGACATATCTTTGGTGACACAAGGCAGGAAGAGACAGTTTTGGTTTGTAGACGAAAAGGGGACATCCTCTTTTACATCTTTTAATATGTCCTTGGCTTGCCAAATGAAAAACTCATAGCTAGTGTGCTGTATTCATAAAGCGGCATTTTTAAATGGTATCAGCAGTGTGACAGTGTACAGACTATTGATGAGAAGCACATAGGTAGTGCAAAGATGTGCTTATCAACCTTTTGTCCTTTGTGTAAGTTGGATGGTGCAAGTTTCTCATGCCCATTACAGAAATGTTGTGCTTTTAATCTAAAGTGCAGAGGAGATGCAGGAAGTCCCATTGGGCAGAATAAAGATGTCATTTTTGTTATCTTATTATGGGAATATAGATACGAATACGAGATAAATAATCGAGTCAAATAGGAATTATAAGAGGCAAATACTGATGAAGGCCATCTGAAACATTAGCATAAAAAGACAGTAAACAGTGAACTTACACTATCCCTTCCTAGGGCCGCATAGTGCTGCAGTCCGTTGCATGAACCATCCTATAGAAGAAGAATATTCTTTGTCAGCAACAATAATGGGTTGCCTGTATGACTTTGTAACTAATAAGGTTTAAACTTTCAAAGAATTTATTAATTTCCCTTTGGTCTAGAAGTTTTCAACGAATAGCTTAATATATAAAAGAGATTTTTTTTTTTTTTTTTTTTTTGACACACATTGGACTTATGCATAATGTGCATATTTCGGTTTCCTTTTCAGTTTTTAGTTCCATAGACTGAACAAATCAGTAAACCAGAGTTCAATTATATTAAACAACAATCCAGATTGCACCAGTCCTATTAAACTATACCATCCAGATCTCTTCTTCTATTACAACATCTTCATGGACAGAACAAACAATTCACCAAAGCAGTGTTCAATTATAAAAAGGTAAAAAGAAATTGCAAATGTGGCAGAATAGTGTTGAATCAACTAAAGTCAAAGTGTCAAACAGAGGGAATATAAATCATAATTGTTTTCAAATTATAGAAAAAAAAAAAAAAAAAACCTAGTAATCGCAAAATTGCACTGCCTATTGGACTATGCAGTCCAAACTTAACCTTTGTTTAACTTCTATTCATGGATAGAAAAAAAAAACAAATTCTGAAAACATGACAACCACAATTTCCCCCTTTTTTCAACTTGATGAAAAACCTACCAGATGAATAGGGAGGTGGGAGATGACAGTATGAGACAATGAGCTTCGTAAGGCCTCCGAGAGATTTATACATGCTGCTAAGCATTGGAAAGGATCTTCAGCATTCAACCACCAACGTTTCCCATCAATTGGTTTGTCCGCTGAATCCAAAATATCATTCAAATGATTCTCTATGAATGTCAAACGCGCATCATACGAAAGCTTTTCAACACCACCCCCATAGAGATTTGACAAATGTATCTTCAGCCAGCGTAGTCCAGCTTTCCCTAATGGCTTTCCTTCAGCAAACTCTAGAACTCCTCGACAAAGATCTGAACTCATATGATTTAAATATGGATGCATTGGGTAAGCTCGGCCACGGAAATCCAGATTATGAGGATAATAAAAGCCTTCCTCGTCTTTCATTCTCCGGGCTACCTGTTCCAAAATCATGTTTCTTCAGCATACAAATTCAAAACAACATTCTTGAAAGAAATTTAACCTTAGTAGGATATCTTATGTGGATTTCAAACTCTGCCAATAAATAACTTGATCGGCCATTCCCTTTCCAACAAGGTTACCATATACCAAGAAGGAAACAATGGAAATAAATTCCTGGTATAAGTATTTATGAGAATGATAGATGTTAGAGTTCTTTTGTGTTTTTCGTGGCCAAATTTCCCCCAGGCAGTCAAATGGTCAAAGTTATATTGTCGTGAGTGTAAAAAGCATATTGAGGTTGACTGTCATTTCATCAGCAATTTGGTTAGAGTAAGTCTGAAGACGACCTTGCTAATATTCTAGCGAGCCATGAATCTGTGCTACATTTCATTCTCTGTGTCAAACTGGGCATTTGTAATCTCCATGCTCCAGCTTGAGGGGAGTGTTAAGATTTTTTTGCCTCAAAAGGTATCAATTTTCTTTGAGAGGCCAAAGGGTGCACTCAGATTATTAGGGATATCGAGGTAACACAACCCCATCCAAATGTTTATAGGATAATGCGACAGTTGCTATGATTTGTATTATAGGAAAAAATGCTGAAATGTATTGAAGTCGTTTTTCTCTCTTGCATCTTATTCATCTCTTTATCCTTTTTCTTCTATTTAATTTCAACATATTGAGCATAAAATCAAACTATCCACAGGGAAATAATCATCTTCAGTAAAAACAATCCTGGTCACAACCTTACACTATCACCATAATCAGTTTGTTCCAAGACCTCTAGAGATGTAGAAAGTAAAATTTTAAAAAAAGAAATCATTCCAAAAGCTCTAGAGATGTGAAAGAAATTTCTAATTGAAGGGATTCCAATAAAAATTACAAATGGAAGTGTGTGTGTGTGAGGGAGAGAGAGAGAGAGAGAGAGAGAGAGAGAGATGGGCTCAACGAAATTCAGTTTTTCTCTGTCTCAAATTAAATACTAATAGTAGCAGTGTTTACATAACCCTTGCAAATTATGATAAAATCCAGCCTCTCTCTAACTCTACCCTCAAAAATTGGCCACCTATAACAGAAACATAAAAAGAGTTCTAACAGTAATCCTTAACAAACAGAAACTTACAGAAAGTTTTAGTTCAATGTCACATCTTTGAGCATGCCTCTCACGGTTGCACTTTTTTACTTTTCTCACACTCCATTTCCACTTTTGAATTTCCATTGCATCCTCTGAGGGTGGCTTTTCTGGTATAGAAACCTTAAAAGACAATATTATATAGAAATTAAGTCCATCAGAACTAGAGTTTTAACATCAAAATTTTAACTTTTAAGTAATCATCAGAAAGATGTATGACAAAAAAAAAAAAAAAAATAGCACTACAATGGGTATGTTCCACAGAAACTAGAGAAAATCAGGTGCATCTCACATCAAGAATAAATCAATTAGATGTCCTTAAACGGAACCACTTCTCAGTTCTCAAGAATGGCTGCATTAGGAGAACTTCAAGTAGATGTCACAGCACTCACTGGGTTTTGATCATAGGTCCAAGACCCAATACATCTACCACTTCAAATTAGGTTCCACGTAGAGACCAATTTACGAGCGACTGGATAGAAACTCTTATGGAAAATGATAATAGCAACAATTTTTTTTTTTAAAGGGAACATAATCTTTTGGGAGTCATAACGTTTAAAATGGACTCACATCTTCACGGTCAACCAGACCTGCAACATTTCCTCCTCCATGCCAAAAATTCTCTATCACTGCAAGCACTCTCTTATTCACCCTCCATTTGGTTTGCCCAAGTGTATCCAAAGCCTGGAAAATGTTAGCTTTTATTAATAAGTCTAACTAAATATAAATGTCATGTAAAACAACCACCAATTCTGATTTCTATCACTAACTTAAGCTAGCGAATATGATGCTACAAAGCTGCAATGCTAAATAAACAATACATTCTAAACATTATTACCATATCACTACATCAGAAACTTTGCATGGATCCCTAGATTCTAGAATAATATCAATACAAGTTCGACAAGAAACAAAAGAAATGAAACAAAAAGAGAAGAAATGAAAATAGAAATCCACATTCTCATCTTGCACACTCTAATATCAGAAACTGAGGAAAAAAGAGCCAACTTCCATAAGGTTCAACACATAAAAACAAAAATTATATGCAACACAATGTATAGAAAGGATAAAGGTATTATCTATAACTAATTGTGACTGGAGAAAATGACAACCTCAAATACTGTTTGCATCTGTTTCCTAGGGACACTCTTGATTGCATCTTGCTGTTGCCTTGCCCCATGAGTACGCATCACATAAGATGGTAAAAACAAATGCCCACCCCTGTCATACCTGGAAAATGAAGGATATTAGAAAACAAATAAACAAGGGTATGAAATGTCAATGAAGATGGTGAACAAAAAAAGGGAACTACAATTATCAAATGGAAAAAAGAAAGTACAAGGAAAAGGGTATAAGTACATGTATGCATGATGTGGGCAGTAACTATATACAAATCATCCTAAAAGGTGAATTATTTCCTCATACCCTTTCCACTTTCTTGGTGGTATCAACATTGGCACATAAGGAATCACCATGTGGCTAGCCTGCAATCAGACAATGTTTTGTATGAAAAGACAATCAGGCAACGTGAATAAAATTACAACCATTGCAGGTAACATACTACCATGTAACCACAACAGGCCCTCGTTCAAAAGTGCTAGGTCAAGCTACGTTTGAGCTTCTTGGGCCTTACTTATTTGCCCACCAGTATACTACCACTGTGGGACTATTATGGACCGTTACATTACATATAAACTGTGGAGCCAAATATTGAAAAAGAAAAAAAATATACAAAATGCTCTTCTAATTGGTATCTGATATACTTCCTCTTGCAATATATCCCTCTTGCAAATAATAAGAGAGGTATTCATGCCTGTGATTTTAGAAAAGAAAAAAAAGTGTGTATGTGTGTGTGTTTTTAATTATGTCGTCGACGAGTTTTTACAGCAAAAGAGGATGTGTGAGAGAAAAACTCACCCAAGCGTGGGAACCCAAAATAAAAGGTAAGCGGAAAATAACTATTTTTCTTAGCTGAATGAAACTTTTAGAGCAAATCTGAGATACCCCCAGAAAAGAAAGGACTCTTTGCGATTGCCCCCCAAAAAAAGTATCATCAGTGATAACCCCCAAAACCCCATTTGAAGCTGGTCAACTGAGTCATTGACCAAGGTTTGGCCAGTCTTCATCTACTTTGGACAAAAATACCCTTTCCTCAATTAAGGGAGGGTGAGAGAGAACCTCACTTTACAACACACAAATTACTAGCTATGAATTACAACAGTCAAAATCTTAAAAGTGTGTCCCAACTGGTGATTAACTCCACGAAATTGTGTCCCTTCTTAACATCCCCACAGCCAGTAACAACAGTGAGCTTTAGCTTCCACCCCTACCCCATCTGCTTTGCAACCTTCTTTTTCAAAATTACATCATTTCTACCTTCCATGGAATTGCTGGTGGTAACCACTGCTTCCACCTTTAGGCTGTGAGTTTAACAAGTTACCTATCTGACAACACCCAAGCAGCTGTTCTACTGTTGCCAGTCTGAAGTTGTCAGATCAGCCACACTTTGGGTGAAAGAACTCTGAAAAAGCAGATGTGATGTCGATTCTGGGGCATGTTTACAAAATGGGCATTCTTTTAATACCACAACTCCTCTCCTCCTTAGCTGATCCTTAGTTTTGATTTTCCCCCATGCAATACATCAGTCACCAGAGATAAAACTTCACTTTTGGTGCAACTTTTTTAACCCTCCACGCACTAATTATCCTGGGTCATTCTGGTGAGGTTCTCTCATCCTGGTATAAAAGAATTTAACAGTATTTTTTTTTTCTTTTTCTGATAAATAAAAAGTATTCATTGATATAAAGGATAAGCAGTTACATCCAGAAGAAAAGGAACAAGAAAACTCCCCACCCACAAAACAAAGGTACCCCCTCCCCCTAAAGAAGTTATAAAACAACGCCATTGTAACAATACTCTATTATCCACTCCCATACAATAAAAAGACCGTGTTTTAGTCCGCACCAAACACATATGCCATTCCATCATGGTCATTAGTTCCAGATCATTACCATCCTCCTCTTCCTCTTCAGATGTCCAGTGAAACCTCCCATTTGATTCTGAACTAACTCCTCATTCCAGATCCTGCTCCTCCAGTGCCTTGGTGGCCAAGCTTCTCATTTTTCTTTCACATTCTGCCTTTCTTGCTGTCCACCAGTCACCAATGCTAAGCAGCTTATCCACTTCCTCATTAGTAACTGATTTACTTCCGCTTCCTACCATCTGCTCCTTTCCATCCCTCCGCCCAACCTCTTTTGATGTGCTTATGTCCCCACTATTTTTTAACAGTGCTAAAAGCTATACTGGGATTGCAGCATTCTTTCCCCACCAAGTCTTCAAGATGATGCCCTTAACCATATATACCCATCGGTTCCTCTTCAACATATATTACTACCTGCTCTAACAAGCTTGTCAGTTAAATTATATCTGCCACCTCACAAATATAGAAGCACAATGGCAGATCTTGCCAAGAGTCCAGGAACCTTTTGGTCCTTTCACTCCTTTGTGTTCTGGTGACTACTATCTATATAACTCTGACATCCTAGCCAGGTTGGCACCTCTAGGAAACTTATCATTTGGCGCCTTCATGAATAGGTGTGGAAATGTGTCACCTGAAAAAACCACTATCACTACAGTTATGAGTTATGACTTATAACTGTTGAGAACCACATAGAGAGGAGCAAAAAGTATTGTCAGGTTCTGTCTTGTTTAAATGTACAGTAGTGGGGCCTTCACCACATAGCATTGGAGTATTGAGAGCTTCCTACTAGAACAAAAAGTAAATTGGGCCATAACCATGCTATCAGGCCTTATTCCTTTTTTGGGAGTGTTTTATACTTTTATTTTTCTTTACCAATGGGGGTTCACAAATCTAGTTCGTCGTGGTTGTTTGCTAGCCAAGGAATCCTCTTAAACATGTGTGCTAATATTAATTATCTTCTTCCGTGGGTTATCTCAACCATAGTTCGAAAATCCGTTGATATCCGCGAACATCCAGCGAATTTATCCGGTTTGAAGATCAGACCGAAATATGGGACAAATTCTGCCGACACGTGGAACACATGTAACATGGACACTCCATATTGTCAAAAAAATCCGTGTCGGATAAACGAACACTCGATAGTCGATACACGTGTCGGATACACATGGATACACATACAAACTTCTGCACATGATTTGGGGTTAGAGTTTGCTATAAACCCTGATATATGAAGAAAAGGAGAGAGATTGACAAGAATCTATCCCTTTCTCTAACTTCAAATAAAGAAAAGATAGAAAGAAAGGTGAAATGTTATGTTTGATGTCTAAGAAATGAATTATCAATAAATCACAATCCATACCCCATGTCGACTGGTTTTCGAATGCCGTGTCGGACACTTCGTACCTGTATCGGACACCGACACACGTACCCGTGTCAATGTTGCATAGTTACACCCCATTCCAACCCAAAATTTACTTATCTCGTGAATATTCAACCAAAATAACAAAATTTGACAGATATCAAGTCTTTAATCCCTCTCTGTTTCTCTCAAATTGAATCTCTCTTTCTATCCCTTACTTGACAAAATTTAAGCAAAGCTGATATGCAAAAACAAATAGGGTGATTTAGGCTTTGGCAAATTTTAGTATAAATTAGGGTTCACGGATGGTTTTTTTTCTTTATTAGGGTTCAGAGATGGTTTTCCAGAAAAACCTTATTAAACCCGAAATATTTTCAAAATACCTGAATATACCCCTGAAAACTCACGTGACTTGCACGTGGTAACATAAAACATAACTTCAAATCAAACCCAATCAGAAGAAAATATCAAAATATTCAAATTATGAAATTTAAATTAGATTCAAGTTGAATTAAAATCAATAACACAAATATAAATGGATTTCATCGATTTCCTCTTTATTGAAGAATTATAGTTGTTGAAGCAGAGTGATTGGAATTTTCTGAATCTGAACTTGTGTCACTGAATCTGAATTATTTCATCTCAAGAGAAACAGTGAGTGGTTGCCCTTAAAGATATTTGGTTCCAATGGAGATCAAACTTCACATCTCTGCAACTATTTCCATTGACAGAATTACTCACTCTTCTATTCTTTTCGCTTCAAACAAGTTTTTCTTATCAAGATTTAAGAAAACCCCATTTCGACAAACTGAGTTACTAGTTCGAAATCGAGATATTTTTTGGAAAAACAGTTTCTCCATAGAAATGAAGTAGAAGAAATGAAGTGAAAAGCCTGATAGAAACATGGCTTTGCTTGACGATTACAAGATAGAAGCAATCCGACCAAAATAATAAAAACGGTAATTTGATTTCCCATCATTCTTTGTTATTGAGTTAGGTTGGCTTGTTATGTATAGAAAATTAGTAATGATAAAAGAAATGAGTTCAGAGATCAATATAATGAAGAAGGGTTTAGAGAATTTTGGTATGATTTGGGGAAATCTGAATTTCTAAATAAAGCAAATTGTGAAAAAAAAATTTATATTAAACATTTTGAAAGTTGAAAATTTACTCCATATCAAGATATGTGCATATGGTGTGATGAATGAACAGATTTGATTGTAATTGACCAGGCCGTCAAATGAGTGCAACGTGTCTCTGTCATGGTTAGAACTTAGGACTCGTGTGTTTCACGTGTTTCCTTAGTAGGGGTATATTAGCCATTTTTTATTGTTGATTGGTTCAACATACGGTTGATGGCCAAACCCTAATAAAAAAAAAACCACCCGTGAACCCTAATTTATACTAAAGTTTGGTGACCAAAACCTAAATCACCCAAACAAATAAGAATTCATCTGAAGGAAATCGCTAGTTGATATCCATCAGTGTTCTAGTGTCGAACCATTAAGGTTTTATCTAACGAAGAAGAACTTATTGTTGCTGGTATTGAAACTGCTCTTAGAAATTATACTCGTGAAGATCAATTTTTTCTCTATTTGGATGGTAATTTGGCAGTTTTCTTTACAGAATTTCAATTTGATTTTTTCGAATTGGATTGAATTTTAGATTTGATTAATCTAACCTAGTTTGATTTGTGTAGCTTGACTCCATACGAAACAATTGGATCTCGAGGTGAAAAGAATTTTGTGTTGTGTAAGAGGACTTGATAGCGCGGTGACGGTGAAAATGACGGATAAATTTCTAAGAATTACTCCATAAGTAAATGGTAGCTGGAAATCATGGATTATAATTTTGAACTTTAAGACTTCTTCTTGTTGAAGTGAGAAGAAGAATTAGTTTGATGTTTGGTTGAAAGTTTTTTTTTTTTTTTTTAATCCATTTCCACCTCCTCGATTCATCGGAATATTCCAGATATTCACAAAGTTCCGTGATTTTTCACGGATTTAAGATCTGCCAAACCACGCCAATCCGACACACAAGGTCGGTATTTCGCGAAATAATTTGTTTTTCAGTAGGTCGAAATCCGCCCTTATTCGGCATTTTGAAATTTTAACTATGATCGCAACCTTTTCTTTTATTCTCACCAGTTGAATGGTTTCATATCTATCTACTATTAGCCAATAAAGTTGAAAATTGTTTCTTAACTAAAATACTAACTAGAAATGGTACTTTGAGGAAATGGCCAATAAAAATCAAAGAACACTAGTGCTCATATTTGTCACAATTAAAGTGGCTTTCACATTCACCACAATGGCCTAAACACAAGAGCTGACCAGCAAAAGGAGAGAACTTACCGTTTTATCAAGCCCTTCACGAACCAGAGAATCACATTCTATGACGCCATGCATATTCCCACCTCTCCGGCTGCAAGACATATATCAACAATTTAGATGGTACAGTATAAAAGAATCCACAATGACTTTGTGCTCAGACCAATCAATCACGGTTAGACAATCTCAACCTACCAAATAAGGGATCAAGTTCAACTTTCAAAAGCCTAGAAAAGACAAAAGGTGAGTAGAAATCATATGCAAAGAAAGGGGCTTGTGCATCAGGTGATTTAATTGTTCAAATGGATAAATTATATAGCAAACAGGCTAGTGTCTGTTCATTGGCCAATTTTATAAATTATATAGCTAACAAGCATACTTTGAGATCAGAAGAAGAGTTGGCTAAGAAAGAGTAACTGAACCGTACCCTGGCTCTCTCCTGATGGTCTTTAATGTATGTCTAAATGCAGGACGAATTTCAGGCGAATCATCAGGTAACTGGTTAATTGGAGGTTGCACAACAGCCGTTTCTATCAATAGCTCTATCAGGCGACTTCCTAACTGCGCATATGTAGAACAAAATTTTCAAGTTCTTCTTATGCAAGGATAACAATATAACCACTATATAGTATATACTGAAGACCAAGAAGATGTAAGAAACCTTAGCCTGGGCACCACGTCCCCAAGTACTGGTACTATCTTCACTTTTTACCAGCTTTTTCACCTCATTTAATCTTTTCTTTTTTATAAAGTTTTTCACACGTTTCCTCAAAATCTCCTGCTTTTTACTTAAACTCTCGTTTTCATCATCTTGGATCCCATTCCTACTTCGGAATTTCTTTGTCCTCTCCAAAAAATTATGAATCCTGACCTGAATCCAAAAAATTAGATATCATTAAAAACCTCATCCAACATCAATAGAACATAACTGAGAAGAAGATAACGTCTGCAAATTCATTTTACCTATTTACGAGGAGAGAAAAACGGGTTTCACTGCCAGATAAAATGGTTTGATCGTTTGAGAAAGTATTGACCAAGTCCAATTTTCATAATATTGTTCGCAAATTGGAAGACTTGAATCGAAACAGTTAACCTTATTATGATATCGGTCTTTTCAGTAGCTGAAGAGAAACGGAAGACATTTGAAGAAAAATCTCTATAACTGGCTTGACGTACTGAGGATGTTATGATTGCATACCATTTGGTTTTTGCTTTGTTCATTGTGTGGCCTTCCTAATTGTACATTATACTTTGTTGGATTACTAATAAAATCTTGCTGTTACAGTAAGAAAAATAAAGGGAAATTTCACTTCATGTTATGCTCTGATGCTGCAAGTATTATTGGTTTTAGCGGCTTGCAAAAGCTGGCTTAATCTGACTGTAACATGTAAACCAAAATCTAAATGAACTTATGTGAGTCAACAGCCGAGCAAAATAAAGAGTGGATCTGCTTTCTCATAATATAATGCAGAGCATTAAGGTTTATTGTTTGCTATGTAAGTCTACGATCGAAACAAGGAAGGTTGTGAACATTTTACAGTTTTCACTTTTTCTTATTAAGCACTGCTATTACTAGATGAGATAATGGTCATAAATTAAATCTAATATACTGTTAATGATAATGACTTCATAGGATAGTAGGAAACACGAGATGGAAATCTACATTCCTAAATATGTGAAGGAGTGAGCTGAGTTGACAAAGACATGTCTTGGATAAAATTAAAATGAAAGCATATGAATAATTAACCGAGAACGTTCGTACATATGGGTTAGGTTTTGCTGTCATTGAAACCCCTGAAAAATAAACATTTTAAGTTACCTCCTGCTCAATTGCGTCACCAACTTGGACTGCAGCCTGAACAAGCCGAACATAACCATCATCCCGATCAATCATTAACAAACCCATCATCTTATGCATAACAATAACTGCCATCTTATCCGCAGGCAACAAACCAATGTGATATGCATAAGAAGCTTTTTGTTTTTTCTGTTTTTGCAACTTCTGTTCTTTTTCAATTGCTTCTTTCAAAGGTTCAAACCAACCCAAAAAAAGTCTCTTCACATAAGGTAAATTGGGAGCTAATTTCTTGTCACACATTTCTCTCTCAAATTGTCTATACTCTTCAGCCCTCTTCTCCCACGCTTCTGTCTCAATCTGAACTTGTCTCGTTCTAAGAGCATTGTACTTCTTTATCTCCTCCTCCTCCTTGTTTTCTCGAAACCTAAATTTGTTATTGAATTTTTTCTTATTATTAGTAGAAGGGAAAAGGGGAGTTGTTATCCAAGGTGGGTCTTCTACAAACACCCTAACTACTGAATTATCAATGACAGTGTTTTCAATTTCTTCAGAAAAAATTGGGAATTGAAGAGAAGTGGATTGAAAATAGATTTGTTTGGTGGTAAAGGTAGAGCTCAATTTGAAAAAATCATATTGAGTTTTGAGAAAATTTTCAAGTCGTCGTCGTCCTCCTCCTCCTCCTCTTCCTCCTTTCCATTTGAAAAGAATTTGAGGTTGAGGAGGAGAAAGAGTGAAACAGGGTGTTAAAGCCAGTTTTTAATTTTAGGGTTTCGATCGAGAGACAGAGTACTCGGATAAATGAAGTTGAAGTTGAAGTTGAAGTTGAGAGTGTGAGACATGAAGAACCTGAACCTCGCCTAAACCCAGTCGATATTTGTCCGATTTTTAATATTGGGTACAAGTACGTGAGTATTGGGTCAATTTGTCAAAACACCCCATTTGTTTTGAAAACATTGTGTTATCCCCCAACTGTTAGATTGACTGCATTACGTTTGACGGTCAAAGATTTTGGACTTAGTCAACCGTGTATAATTATCTTTTAAATTTTAAATAACTAAAACACTTTCACTTTGAAAAAAAAAAAAAAGACTTACAAATCTAGACCATTAGATCTACGCGACAATCTTTTTTTTTTTTCTGCCCACGTAGAACTTTTATTGATTGGTAACATAGATCAAACAGAGCCAATAGAAGTAACAAGAAGAATTTGTTATAATTTCACTCTTCTAAAAGGATCATCTAAAAAGTGAGTTGCTTTGGGTCTATTAAGGCAAAAAGGCTGACATAGATGTTATGGATCTTTTTTTTTATTGTGTTTACGACTTAGATCTGGAAATCTATCTTCCTTAAAAGAGCCAAATGAAACCAAAGTTTCATATTCGGTTTTGAATTAGAGACATTCAAATGAAAAATAATGAATTGGCGTCGACTATAACCCCTAACCTTCCAAACTAACGATGCGGGTTCGATTCCCGCTATCCGCTCCATAATATTTATATTACTTATATATGATATCATAGATATTATGATGATATATGATAATGGCGCGTGTATTTTTTTTTTTTTTTTTTTACCAAAAACAAATTTTATTGATAAAAGAAGAATTACACAAAGCTAGAGGACAAGCGCGTTACAAACTACGCTGCAAGCCCTTTTTGAATAGCAAAACCAATCCTACGAAATACATATTCATTGGAACCCGCTATCATCACATTGCTATTCATCACCTTTTGTACTCTCCTGAGAAGTTCAGCTACTTCTGGTGCTAGAAACCCAAAAGTGTCAAAAGCAAAAGGAATAAAACAATGTTGATTTGTTGTACATGCTCCCTCGTGTTTCTGTACCTTAGCTGCAGTTGCATTAATGGCTGCCTGCATTTTTTTTGGTACAACTTTTTATTAATGTGAATAAATGTAAATGCACATCTTTTCTGAAATCCTCTCACATACAATCCCATTTTTTTACGAGCAGAATATAGATATAGGAAGAAGGGGAAAAAAATTCTAAAGAAAAAAGTCGGACTGAAGGGACTGAAGGGCGTTCATTGTCTAATGGATAGGACAAAGGTCTTTTAAACCTTGGGTATAGGTTCAAATCCTATTTGAAGCAATTTGTTTTCATCTATTTTTTATATTTCATTTCATTTATATATATGTTTTTTTTTTTTTTTTTTTTGGTTGGCAAGCGAGGTTGAGGGGACCCCTACCCCTTTTAAATTACATGTCGAAACTTATATCAACAATCAGTTGTTGACGTGTTTCGAACCCACAACCTCTCCACTTTGTGAGAGGGGTGCTACCATTAAGCCACAGGCTCATTCACTATATATATATATAAAACTTTGTCAAGAAATCCATTTTGGAATTATTTGAATAAGAGAAGTTTATGAACTAAGAATGATAAATTTCTTTATGTTTGTTCCTGAAGTATAAACCGCTCCGTCTGTTCCTGAATAGTTTTCTTTAAAAAGATGGTGAGAAAGATACTTAACCAACTCTCAAGGAAAAACAAAAAACATCAAATATAAAAAAACTGAAAACCAAAACTAGTGTAACAACCAGCTAATCATCCCAGTCAACACCCAACTATTATTATGTTCATAGCTTAATCTTCAATAGCAAACCCATTTGAGCTCCGCTACAGTGACATAACTTAACATAACTTAATCTTCGTTTGTTTGTTTCGGTGCTTTGCTTTCCAAAAATAGTAATTGTTTTTGCTATTTTTGGTTAAAAAAATTCATAGTTTTAGATCTGAAGTATTTTTTTCGGCGTTGAAGTTGTTTTTCTGTTTGGTTTCGCAAATCAATGACATCTAATTTGGTGTTAAATGGTCTTGTTTATCCCTGGTCTTTCTTAGATGGATCTAATCCCAAAAATTCTAGTAATATGGTTTCGATTAGAGTTGTTGAGAGTTCAAAAACTCAAAACTCTAGTCAAATTGTTATTGATGGAGAAAATAAAGCTACTGAAAAAGGTGGGGTGAGAGCGGCAACATGCCTTGGTGCTCTTACAACTGCAGAGAAAAGAGATTTGTTTGTTGAGAAGGTGAAGGGAGATCGACCACAACATATTAATGTTGCCAATCTACCAACCTCAGGTCATAAAGGTAACCTCCTCTCAATTAAGCTACTAAAGCAAGCTCTTGAGAGAGGACGCCAGTATTGCAAGTTTTGTTTGGTGGGTAGATTGGGTTTTCAAAAGATTTCCTTGAATAGTGTAAGAAGAATAGAAGCAGGCATATGGAATCCTTCTGGTGATTGGAAGATCATTCCTTTAGGCAAAGGGTTCTTGATAAGTCCTCAAAAGTGTATATTTATCCCCCGAATAACACCTTGTTTGTTTAGCACTTAGCTTATATTATCATGTTATATCTATTGATTAGGGCTTTCTTATTTATTGTGTAGGTTTTATGAGCCGAAATACGAATATAATATTATGTTAAAGTCTGCCAAAAGTCAAGAAAAACAACCAAAAAGGTGTTATTTGCATTAAGGGAGGAGAATTGATATTTGCACCCACATATCTACTGAGGGCACCCCACGGTCAGACCAGTTGACTTGACTTTATGTCAAAGTGGGGAGGTCCGAATCTCAGCCCAAACAGGGTCCTATTAGAGCCCACGAGTCAGAATTTCTATTTAGGGTTTTATTTAAAGTCCAATCTTAAAAAGGCTCTACAAGGAGATCCAGAAGTCTGATTTGGGCCCATGACCTATCAAACTGAAGGTCTTGGTCCAAGCTACAACTTAAGCCCAAGAGAATTAGGTTTTTCTGAAAATCTAATCCCTCTAGAAGACCAAAAGCAGCAGCCACGAATTTGACCTAATTTGAAAATCTTTGCATCCAGGTATTCTACTTTGTATTTTTGTAGGGGTACTATATACAACATGCATGTGGCACCATCTCTACCGTCCATCATGGTGCCACGTGTCAACATCTAATGGGCTCTCTCTTGATGGCACAAGTTACAAAGTTAAAGCCAATTACTACAAAGATATTCTCTCATCATTACCTCATTAAATGCTAGGAATGGAGTTATATTGTAAGCCTATAAATATGAAGGCAAATCACTCATTCCTCTCATCTTATCTTCTCACATGTTCTGATGGGATGATAGTCTAATGCTCCCAACACGATCTCATGGTGAGGTCTCATGATCAACGACCTCCCCAATCTCTCATGATGAGACCTCATCTCTCAGGTCTCATCCCTCTCGAGCTCTCCTCATAATCGAGCTCTCATTTTGTATCACCACCACTACTATAATAAACTTCTTTCTCCCTCTCCGTGGATGTAGGCACAATTGCCGAACCACGTAAACAATGGTGTCATGTCTTCTTTATTTTATTATTCATGTTATTACACATTTATCTATACATCATTATTCATTAATGTATTGACCAACCTCACAAATATGGTTACTACATTTGGCGCCGACTACAGGGACTTGGGATTTTCTCAAGCGAATTCCACCCACCAACCCCACCATTACAACATTGTTGTAAGGTTCTCAAAGTGATGATTTCAAGTTCAATAAATTCTATTTGGTAGAATTGCAATCACAATTTTCAATTGGGGGTTTACTTTCGGTTACCATTACTGTATGTGAAACTCGACGAAAGCAAGATAAGTATCAATTCACTATGATATTTGTTCATGTTTACACACTCGAAGAGACCTCCATTTCTTACTGTTCATTCTATTTTCTCTCACACAAATTGATTATTATATGCATTTATGTAACATATACTCTCATAACTCGATCATGATTATATATATCAGTTACATTCTTAATGGCCACATGTTCAGGTCTTGCAGAGACCTCCTCACATATTCAGGTCTCTAAACTAGCGAGCTCAGGTCTCGTCCCGACCTCACCTCATACTCAGGTCTCTAAGCCATCGACCTCTCAGGTCTCGACGTAACCTCACTTCATGTCAGGTCCCTAAGCCAACGACCTCTTAGGTCTCGACGCGACCTCACCAGGTCCCTAATCACGACCTCACCAGGTCCCTAATTGCGATCTCTCCAACACTCAGGTCTCGTCGCGACCTCACTTCATGTTCAGGTCTCTAACTGGGACCTCACCAGGTCTACCAACGACCTCTTCAAATTACAGGTCTTTCAACGACCTCAAGAATATTTATGCCATACAGGGGGCTATTCTCATTGACTAGTGAGTCATTCGTATGCGGGACGACCTCAACCACAATTCTCTAGCCACATGCCTGGTCGAACGCATTCACTCTTAACGCAATGCAGACCCACAACGGCCACATGCCCGAGAATTGTCAAACAGGTCTCCACGCTGCGACCATTCACTAGATCGGGTACCATAAGGTTCCAAGTAACTCTCACAACACTTGGTCAACCAATGCTCTTTCTCAAACGAGCTACATTTGCACTCCAAAGTGCCACATCTATCGAAGTGTCCAATCACAAGGCGGCAAAGATAGTACATACAAGTCATAAGGAAGACGTACAATTCCATGTAAGTCTTTTATTGAATTTTATAATGTTTCACATGCTAACATTATTAGGTCTATGCAATTCGATCACAAAAACGCGACAACCTTAAAGCATCACCGAGACCAACCACCCACGCATACAAGAGGACCCACTTCAGTATGACCTGCTTGCAGCCGTCCATCCCATCTACATGCCTTCCCCTGGAACTAACTAGCTCCATGTACACAAAGTCATGATCGAGATGCCATTACCACAAGGGACCTTCATCGCGTCCTGCAAATCTCAATGATCAAGCTCATCAAAATTTGGGGCGGATCGACTTCGTTAAGGAACCCCAGATTTTATTCATCTTGGGGGCTAGATCGGTTCGTTTACTTCTTTTCAGCCCGAACCCCGTTCGACCTAAAAAGAGGGGGATTATGTAGGGGTATTATATACAACATACATGTGGTACCATCTCTACCGTCCATCATGGTGCCACGTGTCAACATCTAATGGGCTCTCTCTTGATGGCACAAGTTACAAAGTTAAAGCCAATTACTACAAAGATATTCTTTCATCATTATCTCATTAAATGCTAGGAATGGAGTTACATTGTAAGCCTATAAATATGAAGGCAAATCACTCATTCCTCTCATCTTATCTTCTCACATGTTCTGATGGGCTGATAATCTAATGCTCCCAACACGATCTCATGGTGAGGTCTCATGATCAACGACCTCCCCAATCTCTCATGATGAGACCTCACCTCTCAGGTCTCATCCCTCTCGAGCTCTCCTCATAATCGAGGTTCCATTTTGTATCACCACCACTACTATAATAAACTTATTTCTCCCTCTCCGTGGATGTAGGCACAATTGCCGAACCACGTAAACAATGGTGTCATGTCTTCTTTATTTTATTATTCATGTTATTACACATTTATCTATACATCATTATTCATTAATGTATTGACCAACCTCCACAAATATGGTTAATGCAATTTTCTATATAAGAGAAGTAGTAGATAAGGTTTAGGTAGCTTTTTATGATTGAAGATTGAAGAGAGAAAAGTTCATTTTTTTCTTCTTCTTTGTATTAAACTCAATTATCAATATCAATTCCATTATCTTTTCCATTATGATGTCTTGTGATTTATTTATTTATTCTATGGTGTCATCATCAAGGATGAGTAGCTAAATCTCCTTAGGGGGATGGTTGAAGCACTCTAGATGATGCAAAAGCACCATGTTTATTCTTATTGTTCTTTATGATTCAAAATATTTAATGTTTATTTACTTCTAATTCGCGAAATGAGGTAAGTATGATTATTTGCATGTAATTGTTATCCATGTTGTTAAAATACTATTGTTAGGGTTTGGGGAGACCTAGCTTTAATGGTTTTATTTATGTTGATTAAAGATGTGTAGTGAAATAGTTGAGAGGTGATTATTATATATCTGCAGTTGATATCTTTTATTGGAACCCTTTTGTAATTAAGTAAAATAGCTGAGAGGTGATGATTTAGTTATGAATCAATATGTTGAGTTAATTAAATTGAATAGCTGAGAGGTGACGGTTTGATTAATAATACATATTCAATAGCATGCATAAGAGAATCTCGTTTTAATTGAGTGGAATAGCTGAGAGGTGACTACTTGATTATTATAGGTATTAATGATTAATTGGAATAGCTGAGAGATGACTAATTAATTGTTATAGATTGAACATGAAAGAACAACATGTTATGTTTGCATGATTTAGTTTGTGGATACCAAATCTTCCCCGCTTGTCATCATAGATCTTTTTTTCATCTCTACCATATTCTTAAGTTAGTTATTTAATTATTGCATGTAGAAAGTTAGAATTAATCTCAATTCTTATTATTGATTCCCTTTGGCGTTTCTTAACAATTATTTTCTATTGTGTTTGAGCTAAGATCTCCCCCTCTGAGGTGGGTACGACCCTTGCTTTTTACTTGTCTACTTTGATAACCAATTTATACAGGCACAAGAAGAAAAATCTATAAAAATATAATCTTTTGAGTAGGATACACAAATATCTTTACATTAAAATGGCGTCGTTGTCGCTCTAAGGAACGGAGTTCATTCAAACACAAGCGAGAATAGTAGTTTCGGGACATCATCCCACTTCTATCCTTCCCACCCTTCTATTTTTAATTCTTTTAATTATTGTTTTTAAGTGTCTGGTTACTTAGTTCTCTTATTGATATTGCAGCGAAGACAGATTCGAAAAAGCTTGAAGAACGGAGTCAAAATCAAATATTTAGAAAAATCACACATTCAGGAATTTTTCCTGAAAGTTACTGGTTGGATCTGGACCCGATCTCGGGTCGAGTTCTAATTGGCCTACAGCAATCTCGAGTCAAGTTCTCGGTAGGAATTTGCCTCGTTTTACGTGATTTTTCCAGGACATTCCAGGGCACTTTTTAATTTAATTTTTTTTTTTTGTTGAGTGATTGTGAGGTGAACTAAGTAGGTTTATTTTCTCAGCATTTTTAGAGACATATAAGATATTTAATTATTCGATCCACGAAGGGGTCGCGGTAGTAAGATTGTGGAGCTAGCCTTGAGTCTACTAAGGAACGACTCCTAAGGACGATTGAAACCCAAGGAGCGGTTTCCCCTTAGTCGACTTCAACTCGTCTTCTCCCCACTTTTGTGCGCATGTTTGACATTTTTTACTTTTTAGCACAAAGTGGGAGGTAAGCATTCTCCTAGCCCTCCTCGAATCCCCTGCAAGAGGAGTTTCTGTAATGTTTAGCATGACTTTGATTGGTGCTTGATTTTAATTTTGTTTTTATTCGTTAAACCGGGACTGCAAGGCGGACCTGGCCTATAAGTGAAACCTAATATCAATTGATTGCAATATCTTAAGCTTTAAAATTGAACCAACTAAAGCCATGCTATCACGATGTTCATTTGAGACCTTGAGCAGATATTTCAACTAGTACTGCGTGAACCATTCTTTGATTGGATCACAAACTAGGAATTGGGTCTGGAACCCCTACAGATTACGTCTGTAGAATCACTGTGGTTATTTAATTAACGAACGTTGCTTACGCACGGAAAACCTCCCACACTGGTTATTCGCTACTTAACTCACGAAATATGGGGAGAATTCATAAGAGAAGCTTGGAAAGAACTCATTGACTTGGGTGAACACAAAATTGAGTCAGTTTTTGAGCCTCTTGTTAGATGTTTTTGAATGGTTAGGACTTCTGTGGCATTTGTAATGCGCATGTTGCATGCATCTTAGATTAGGTAAAATCTTGTCCAAACCAACTCCAATCTACACAAAGAGCACAATCACGAACCTCACTCATTTTCTTGAGGAAGAGTTTAACGACTCAACCTACATACCTTCTGAAGAAGAGTTCAACGACTCAACTTCACTTTCTGAAGTAACTACTGCACATATGGCTCAAGAAACTACCCTTCGGGATTACTTTTCACCTTTGGCCACTGGGCCACCTACCTGCATAGTCTTGCCCGAGACAACTGCAGACACCTATGGTATTCGCCCACAGGTTGTGGGCATGTTGCCTAAGTTCCATGGACTTTCACGGGAAGATCCATATCAACACCTCAATAAGTTTCTGACCGTTCTCAATACTTTTAAGGAGAAACACTTATCTGAGGAGGAAGTTAGCTTGAGATTGTTCCCCTTTTCTCTTGAGGACCGAGCATCTCACTGGTTACATGGCTTTCGTTCTAATTCTATTGACACTTGAGCTCAACTAAGTCAAAAGATTTTAACCAAATTCTTTCCTATTACCAGAACTAATGGACATAGTTGATGCCATAAAAAGTTTCCGGCAGAAAGAGGGCGAGGTATTCTTTGATGCAGGGGAGAGGTATCAAGACCTATTTCTTCGGTGTCCACACCACAAAGTTGATGACACTGAGAAAGTTAGGATTCTATATAGAGGCCTTAATACCCTAACCAGAAACACGATTGAAAGCATGAACGGTGGAGACTTCTTTGATTATCCCACCGCCAAGGCTCTGGCATTCCTTGAAAAAATAGCTACTAATAGCCAGCAATAGGACTTACCTGGAAATACCCCGAGAAACACTATCCCAGACTCATTTGATAAACCTAGAGGTATATATGATGTCAAACCTGACTCTGAGCAGAAAAATTTACTTCATGGCTTAGTAAAACAGGTAGAAGCACTTGGCGTGTCCTTAAAGCCCCCATCACCTGTTATGACTGCCTCCACTCTCCAATGTGATGGTTGTTATGACCAGAACCATACTGCCGAATTTTGCCCTTTCCTTTATAATCCAACAGAAACTGAGGATGCCTGTGCGTTTAACTACGCCGGGAGAACCAACTTTACTAAGGGCAATGCCACGTACCCATACATGGACCGCTCCAATCTGTCTTATTCTAATAATCATCATACGGCTCCACCTGGTTTTAATAACTCTTATGGGCAACGTAGAAATACCACGTTTGTTGGTAGTAATAGTAATCGGAACAGGGTAACGGTCTCCCCTTACTCGAACAATGCTCATAACATGAGTAGTTCCAGGGACCATGTGCCAACCAATCAATCTGCCCCTCCTAAGACCTCCCTTGAGGATGTGCTTGCACGTTTCATTCAACAGTCGTACGCGTCCATTGAGTCAAATGCCCAAGCGATCCAGAGGATTGAACAAAAACTTGATGAAAAGGGTAGTTTCTGGGATAGTCCATCCTGAACCCCAAAGGCAAGGAAGTTGCCTTGGTGATGGATACTGCAAATCTGTCTGTACCGCTTGCTGAAGTAAAATCGGTTTTCACCCTTAGGTCAGAAAAACAGGTTGATAATCAAATTAATTATACACCGAGTCCTACCATTGTGACCCCGGTTACCTCTACACCTGTTGCCCCACCTAAAGCCCCGACTAATAAGGCAACCACCTCTAAGCCGAAAACGACTGACCGTGAGATTGTGGATCCTCCACGAACTTACAACCCGCCCATACCTTACCCCCAGAGACTCACAAGATCTTTAAAGGAAGTCCAAGCAGAGGAAGTACTTGATGTGTTTTAAACATATTAATATTAACATACCCTTCCTCACGGCTATTAAACAAATACCTTCCTATGCTAAGGTTTTGAAGGAACTGTGCACCGCCAAGAGAAAAACAAATGTGCCTAAAAACGCGTTTGTGGCGGAAGAATTCTCTGCACTTGTCCAACATAACGGCGTGGTAAAATATAAGGACCCTGGAAAAAAAACCATACCCTGCAAGTTTGGTGACAAGTTCATGGGCAAAGCTTTGCTAGACTTAGGAGCGAGTGTTAACCTTTTACCTTACTCTTTGTACCTCAGCCTGGGTCTAACAAACTTAAAACCCACGACTATGTCTTTACACCTGGCCGACAGATCATTGAAAGTACCTAGAGGTATAGTTGAGGACCTGTTAGTTAAAGTGTCTGACTTTTACTACCATGTTGACTTTGTGGTGTTGGATACTGAACCTACTACCGATGACTCGGTACCAACATCCTTGGCCGTCCATTTTTGGCCACCTCTAATGCTCTCAAAAACTGCCGGAACGGTTCCATGGTTCTCACTTTTGGCTCTATGACTGTTGAAGTAAGTATATTTAACCTTGCCTTACAACCCCCTGATCTTTCCTTACTAGAGATGTGTGCCTTCTTGACTCATTACCTTATGAGATGGTACATAGTTATTACTCTGAAGATCCGGTTGTTCACTGCCTTGCCATGCATAATGTAGACTTTGACATTGACCAATCTATTGCCCAAACCAATGCTTTTCTTGATACTGTGCCTATCTTTGAACCTAAAGACCCTGAGGCCCTCAATTCGGTTTGTAGCATAGATTCTGAGACCAAAGTTCAGACCATCACTTCACCTTCTATTACTCTGAGTCCTCTTCCTCCTGAGCTGAAATATGCTCATCTTGATTCAGACGGTAGTCTTCCTGTTATTATTTCTTCATCTCTCACTACCGAACAAGAGAGTCAGCTTTTAGAAGTTATCCTAGAGCATCGTTCTACTATTGCCTGGTCTATCCACGACATTAAAGGCATTAGCCCTTCTGTTTGTTCTCATCGTATTCATCTTGAGGACGATGCTAAAACTTCTCGTGAACCTCAGAGACGTTGATAAGTCCTCAAAAGTGTATATTTATCCCCCGAATAACACCTTGTTTGTCTAGCACTTAGCTTATATTATTGTGTTATATCTATTGATTAATGCTTTCTTGTCTATTGTGTAGGTTTTATGAGCCGAAATACGAATATTGTGTTAAAGCCCGTGAAAAGTCAAGAAAAGCTAACAAAAAGGTGTTATTTGCACAAGGGAAGAAGAATTAATATTTGCACCCACATATCTACTGACGGCACCCCAAGGTCAGTTCTGTTGACTTGACTTTATGTCAAAGTGGGGCAGTCCAAATCTCAGCCCAAACCGGGTCATATTGGAGTAGGGATGTAAAAAAAACCCGTGGAGGCGGGTCCCCGCGGAGAACCGACCCGAATGGGGCGGATATGGAGGGGTATATATGGGGATCGGGTGGGTATGGAGGTCATTTTGAAACCCGATTAAGTTTTGGAGCGGGGACGGATATTATGGTCTACAAACCCGGACCCGACCCGATTATATACTTAAATTTAAAAATTAACTAATATAGATTATAATTTGACAATGTAATTTTCGATTTTTTTTTTTTGTTAGACTTTGTGGCCGCGTGTTCAAGATTTCAAGCTTGTATTTTGTTTGGATTAAATTTAGTCGAAGGTTTTAACTTGAAATTGTAATTTAAGATATTATTATGATAATTTAAATTTATGAATAGTCATTATTATTATTATTTGATTATCTAAAACTATAAATGGAGCCCCGCGGAGAACCGATCCCCATTGGAGGTGGGGATGTGGATCCCCGAATAGTCTTAAACGGGGAAATGGACGGGGATGGAGACTAAAAAACTAAATGGGGATGGGGACGGAGATAGGGGTACCCGGCCCCGAACCAACCCGTGAAAATCCCTATATTGGAGCCCACAAGTCAGAATTTCTATTTAGGGCTTTATTTAAAGTCCAAACTTAAAAAGGCTCTACAAGGAGATCCAGAAGTCTGATTTGGGTTCATGAGCTATCAAACTGAAGGTCTTAGTACAAGCTACAACTTAAGCCTAAGAGAATTAGGTTTTGCTAAAAACTTAATGATACAAATTACTAGGTAAAGATACTATTGAATGCGGAATTAAACAATAGTAGTAAATAAGATAAATAAAACACAAGATCTCAAAGAAACTATCTTCTTTATTGAATATTATGAAGATTACAAGAATCTCTGCCTCATAATACTCTCTAGACAAGCTAAGCCCTAGCTGTCTCTCTTATGTTTTGGCCTTGGCCAAAACACCTTTTTATAGACCTTGGACGACTTCGAATCATACAAGGAAACCTATTCACCCGGAATAAGGAAATCTATCTTTAGCTCGACCCCAGCCAGGCGCTGCGCCCTGGACCCGCAGTGTTGTCGCTTTGCGACGACCAAGTCGTAGGGTGGCAAATATATATCCTCAAGACACCAATCTCGAGGATCACTAAGCTCCTAATAGGATACACCTGTATCATGGCTCCCCCATTTTGGAACTTAAACTCCCGTTTAAGCTAAAACAAGAGGTTAGGGAACTCGAGAGCTCCCTGGTCTGTGTTGAACCATCTAGCCTTGCTTGGAACCTGACCAACACGCCCAATGCCAAACATAATGCGGTCTCCACGTCGTGTACTAGTCACTTTGCGCTCCAATATGCAATCCTCTGTCAATGGTTCCTCTCGGTCAAACCACAGGTCATTAGCTGCTGGTAAGACTACCTTGTCATCCCCATCATCATCAAGTAATGGTGGCTCAAACAACTTCAAATACTCGACATTAACCGAATACATCCCCAAGTAAGGTGGTAACTCAAGCTTGAAAGCGTTGTCCCCAATCTACTCAAGAACTCGAAATGGTCCGTATCGAAGTGGTTACAACTTCTTACCTTCACCTTTGAGACGCTCTTACTCAACTTCAACCATACCAGGTCTCCCATACCAAAGTTACAAGGAACTCGATTCTTATCATGTTTAACCTTATACTTTGCTTGTGACTTCTTCAATTGTGCTTCAACAGTAGCATGTATCTGGCTTATATTTAACCTTGGCCAACAACCCCCTGATCTTTCCTTATCTGAAGATGTGTGACTTCTTGACTCATTACATTATGAGATTGTGCATAGTTATTATTCTGAAGATCCGGTTGTTCACTGCCTTGCCATGCATAATGTAGACTTTGACATGGACCAATCTATTGCCCAAACCAATGCTCTTCTTGATACTGTGCCAGTGTGCCTATCTATGAACCTAAAGACCTTGAGGCCCTTGATTCGGTTTGTACCATAAATTTTAGACCCAAGTTGAGACCATCACTCCACCTCCTGTTACTCTGAATCCTCTACCTCCTGAGCTGAAATTTGCTCATTTTGATTCAGAGGGTAGTCATCCTGTTATCATTTCTTCATCTCTAACTACCGAACAGGAGAATCAGCTTTTAGAAGTTATCCAAGAGCATCGTTCTGCTATTGCCTGGTCTATCCACGACATTAAAGGCATTAGCCCTTCTGTTTGTTCTCATCATATTCATCGTGAGGACGATGCTAAAACTTCTTGTGAATCTCAGAGACGTCTTAACCCTGCGGTGAAAGAAGTTGTTCATTCTGAAATTCTTAAGCTTCTGGATGCAGGTGTCATTTATCCCATTTCTAATAGTCCCTGGGTTAGTCCTATTCATGTGGTTCCTAAGAAGGCCGACATGACTATTTTTACTAATGAGAAGAACGAACAAGTCGCCACTAGGGTTCCAACGAAGTGGCGTGTTTGTATCGACTATAGAAAGCTTAATACAATCACCCGGAAGGACCACTTTCCTCTTCCCTTCATAGACCAGATGTTGGAATGCCTGGCTGGTCATTCGCTTATGCCCATATGCCTTTTGGTCTATGTAATGCACCTGCTACCTTCCAGAGGTGTATGTTACACATCTTTAGTGATATGGTAGAACGATTTATGGAGGTGTTTATAGATGACTTCTCCATATATGGTTCATCTTTTGAAGAGTGTCTTAGTCATCTTTCCTTGGTTTTTAAGCGTTGCATTGAGAAGAATTTGGTGCTTATCTGGGAAAAGTGCCATTTCAGGGTTAGAAAGGGAATAGTTCTAGGTCATGTAGTCTCTCCTGAAGGTATCCAGGTTTATAAAGCTAAGGTAGATCTTGTTTCATCCTTGCCTATTCCTAAGTCTATTAGAGATATTCGAGCCTTTCTGGGCCATGCAGGATTCTATCGATGCTTTATCCAAGATTTTTCAAAGATAGCTTGCCCCTTAACCAATTTATTGCTTAAGGATGTAACTTTTGATTTCACAAAAGAATGCAAGAGTGCTTATGAAAATGTTAAGACCGCCCTCACGACTGCACCCATCGATAGGCCACCTGATTAGAGTAAACCCTTTGAGCTAATGTGCGATGCATCAGACTTTGCTGTTGAGGCTGTTTTAGGTTAGCATCTAGATGGTAAGCCCCATGTCATATATTATGCTAGTAATACTCTCAATGATGCTCAATGTAATTATACTACGACTGAGAAAAAATTGTTAGCCATAGTATATGCTTTTGATAAGTTTTATTCCTACCTTTTAGGTACCCGTACTGTCATCTTCACGGATCATGCTGCTATTAGGTTCCTCCTCTCCAAGAAGGCAACTAAACAGCGCCTTATTCGTTGGATTCTGTTGCGTCAAGAATTTGACCTTGAAATTAAAGATAAAAAAGGGACCAAAAATGTAGTAGCCGACCACTTGTTTAGACTCAACAATGTGCTAAGGATTCTAGTGTAATTTCTGAGAACTTTCCTGATGAGCTTCTTTTGGCAATATCGAATGCTCCATGGTTCGCAGATATATCTTGGCTAACAACAAGCTTCCAAGTCATTGGAACAAGCAAGATAGATGCAAATTTCTTGCTAATGCTAAGCATTATTTCTGGGATGACCCTTACCTTTTTAAGTACTGTCCTGACCAGATCCTTCGTCGTTGCATTCCTGAATGGGAGCAACAAGAGGTCCTTAAGTTCTGCCATGAGCATGCTTGTGGTGGACACTTTAGTGCCAAGAAGACAGCTCCTAAAGTATTGCACTGTGGTTTTTATTGGCCAACTCTTTTTAAGGATGCTCACATGCATTGTACTGTCTGCACTCGTTGTCAACAACTAGGAAAAATCATTAGGCGACACATGATGCCCTTACAACCAATTCTTCTTGTAGAAGATTTTGATGTATGGGGCATTAATTTCATGGGTCCTTTCCCTGGTTGTCATGGTTTCTTGTACATTCTGGTCGCAGTAGACTATGTTTCTAAATGGATCGAGGCCATTCCCACAAGGCACAACGACCAAGAAACTGGAGTAAATTTTCTCAAAGAGTATATATTTGCCCGATTTGTCATTCCCCGTGCGATCATTAGTGATGGGGGGAGCCATTTCTGCAATAAAGCTTTTCAAAAACTTGTGCAAAAGTATGGAGTAACTCACAAAGTGGCCCTTGCGTACCATCGACAAACCAATGGCCAAGGTGAGGTTTCCAATAGAGAGATTAAAAACATTTTGCAAAAAACAATTGACCCTGAAAAGGTTGATTGGTCTTCTAGAGTCAGTGATGCATTATGGGCCTATTGTACTGCTTTCAAAACTCCCATAGGCATGTCTCCCTTTCGTCTTGTATTTGGAAAACCATGTCACCTACCTGTAGAGCTTGAGCACCGAGCCTTCTGGGCAATGACAAAACTCAACTTTAATCTTGACCAGGCAGGTAAGAGGAGAAAACTCGAACTTTCTGAGCTTGAGGAACTTCAGAATGAAGCTTATGATCTTTTCAAGTCCTATAAAGCTAATATGAAAAAACTACATGATCGTCAGATCTTACGTAGAGATTTTCAAATTGGGGACAAAGTTTTACTGGTAAACTAAAGTCTCGAATGTCGGGTCCCTTTGTTGTGTCGGCAATAACTCCTTATGGTGTTTTTACATGTTTAAACCCCACAGACGACTCTGAATTTTAAGTCAATGGTCAACGTCTTAAGCATTTCCATGAATTAAGGTCCCCTGGTCAACGTCTTAAGCATTTCCATGAATTAAGGTCCCCTGAGGTTGAAGAAGCTCTCTTAGAGGACCCTACTTATTTAGACTGACCTTTGACCTGCTGGTATCCAGACCCTCTCTTGCTCTATTCTGTTGTCTCTTTTAAGAGGTGTGGTTGAAAGTGCCAGGGCCATAGTCCACAAACTCTTACTGGTTGAGTATAATTGATCCGGTGCACGTTTTTCTCTTTAGCGTTATCACCAAACAAACCTGTTTTCCGCTCTGTTTGGGGGTGGAGAATTATTTCCCATCTTCTTTTAAGTTTCGAGTATCTGACTTTAAAAGACTCTTTGTTGGATCTTAGACATCAGGATCTCGCGCATTTCACTCTAGTGTTTTATCTCTCATGTATCTTTGTTTAGAGTAGCGTTTATCTAGGGAGTGAGTCCTGGTTGTCCGCCTGTCTGGCTGAAGACGTTAAACTTAGCGATCCTGGGAGGCAGCCATGTGTATCTTCTAAGCCCGATCGTGCGTTTTTGCTTCTTAATTGTTGCCGGGTTTAGTGGTTTTTTCGCTAATAAAATATCTCTTTTGGATCTGTGTGCTAGTTCTGTTTGGGGGTGGGCGTGCCCCACCATTCTCTGTTACGGTTTGAGCATTTGAATAATTATTAAATTACAAAGTTGAATTTATTTCAATTTTTGAAATTTTTTAATTATTGATTGATTTTTTGGAGTTATTTGACATCTTAATGGAACTTATATTCGCGAGAATATATTTATACATTATCACAGAATTTTCAAAATTTAAATTTGAATTATTTCGTGCCCTTACGCATTCTTCGGGTAAAACTGTCATTTCCATTTATTCCAGTAGTGGGGGGATGCGTATTGGGGAAGTTACTGGTCTATATATACCCTCGGGTTTATAGAAAAGTCACAGTCAAACCTTTCATTCCTTGGTCAACGTGGGTCAAACCTTAGTCAACAGAGCAGTCTTCCTCTCCAGAACTCGACTCGAGTTCAGTTGTGTACAACCAGAACTCGACTCGAGATTCCAGTCAGATCCAGTTTCTCTCTCTTCAAAACTCTCTCATCTCTGGTCGGTTTTCAATAATTTTTGTGGGGTTTTGTTCCTCTCCTCTTGCTCTTCATTTCTATACCAAGTCTGCTTCTATCATGCCTCCAAGACAAAGATCTAGAGTGGTAGTTCGTGAGCGTGATTATTCTCGTCTTTTCGACGATCATCGCTTTGGGAGTGGGTTTGTGGAGATAATCTTCGCCCGAGGTTGGGATGTGCTCCTTGGCTCTGATTACGAGCCATTTGACCCTCAAATGGTTCGTCGATTTTACGAGTCAACGGAGTTGACCGATGACGGCGTTTTCATCAATTGGGACCCTACCCATCGTTTCCTGCTCACGCCTGAGACTGTCTCCGTAGTCACGGTGCTCGAGCTTGACGAGGCTCCTCTTCAGCAGGAGGCTGCATTGGTGACCCCAGACATCATCGAAGCTATTCTACTCGATGACCGGATGGATCACCGATATAGCAACCATATCTCGATCGGTTGGCTCCGAGTCAATCAAGGTTTGGTGGCTCACTGGCTGACTACCAATGTCCTTGGGACGACAAGGACGAGCGAGGTGTTTTCGAAGGGTATTCACATCCTGCGACTTCTTCAGGAGGACCTCCACGACTACTATATAGTCGACCGCCTGTTTTCTACCATCACCGACGCTCGAGCTACTTCTGTGCCTCTTCCCAGCCTGGTGATGAGTATTTTGTGCTATTGGGAGGCGCCTCTTCCTTCTGCACTTTCTTGGGAGTCGGTCGTCCATCTCGAGGTCTCCAACCCTAGACTGTCTGCCTGTCGACAGTCGTTGTGGGACCCTCAGGAGGAGGCGCCCATTCACTACAGGCCTTGCGATCAGCGGGTGTTTCAGTAGATCCATGCCAATGAGGAGCGGTTCCAGCTTCTATGGAGGGGTATGGGAGAGATCATGCATGCGTTTGAGGACATCCAGCGTCGTTTGGACGAAGGCCATGCGCAGCCTTGCCGCCGACATGGTTAAGAGATTTTGAGTTATAGGCAACTTTTGGAGTCCAAATTGGGCTCAAACTTTTTATTCTTGCCTATAAATACCAAACTAGAGTTAGGAGACCGTCACTTTTAAAATCAATTCACTCAATCTCGAGTCGAGTTCCTTATAGGCATATCTGATCTCGAGTCGAGTTCGGACCTGGCAGAAGTTTTCTGTGCTGGTTTTGTACGGATTTTCTCGATTTTCGTGCTGATTTTTTGGTGTCTTTCTTTTTCTTTTGCAATGGCTGATGTTCAGAATGAGTTGTGGATGCCGGATGGCATGGAGATTATTCTCGAGATGGATTTTTCTGGAATTATGGATGGTCCTTTTGGAGCTTCTTTTCAGGATGAGATTTTTGACAAAGGTTGGGAAGGTTTTCTTTATGATTCTACTGCTGTGTATTCCCCTTCTATGGTAAGAGACTTTTACCTTATGTTACCCTTTGCCGATGCCCTTCCCTTTGATGGTTTCCAAGTTCACTTGCATGGTTCCCTGGTAGTTTTTAATGTTGTCTCTGTTTCTTTTCCCATGGGTAATCCTTTTGTCTTCCAACTGGTTGTTCCTTATGATAATTATGTTCATGATAATCGTGTTGATGTCTTGGATAATTACCTCAATCACTTTGGCCCGTGTACCTTTTCCTTTTCTCCTGATGATTACCCTAGTGTCGAACCTACTACTTGTCTTCCTGCTAATGTGGCTACTGTTGCTTTATAGGTTTTGCGGAATTTGTTAGGTGTCAAGAGGAGGGAGTATGTCAATGATAGTACTATGCATGCCGTTTTTGGCATTGTTAATGATTTTTATGCTCTTGACTTATCCACCTGGATTTTAGATGGTATCCGAAATTTGTTCTTATTTGGTCAGGATAAGCTTGTATACCCTACTGCTATTTGTACGATTATCCTTGAGAGCTTTCCTGATTGGAGGGGAAGGTACAATGATTGGACTCACCTTATACCTATGGATCCAACTCATCGTTATATTAGGAGAAGTCGCCTATTCACTTGGGTGTCTAACTCCGAGTATGTGGATTATCCTATATATCTTGCATAGGAATGATGAGTTTATGAATGAGGGTGAAGGTTCTTGGCATGTGATAAAGGATGCATTAGTTAATTGGCGTGATAGGTTGGATGGTTTTTCTATAGGTCAACTTTGAAACCAATTGTGTAAAGTAGGAATACCCTTTTCTATTGAGTGAGTCCTTTATTTCAGTATATTTTATTTCAGTTGTGTCGTAGTATGAAATTCCTTATAATCTCTATGTATGTGGAGATAATTTTTTTTGGAAGGAATTTATAAAACGGTTTGAATTTTTAGTACATTCATGGTAATATCTTTCTTTCTCTCTTTCCTATGCTTCTAATGAGCCTTGAGGACAAAGCAATCTCTTTGTTTGGGGGTGGGGAAGTATTACAATCCTTTTTGCAAAAGATTTTCAAACTTCTTTATCCATACTTGTGTAAAAATTCAAAAATTTTGAAAAACCAAAAAAATACAAAGATTTATTCAAAAAATAGGATAAGTACACCATCAATGATGAATATAATGGTCGAAATCTCTCTTTTTCAAGTTTAAGGACATTTATTGCTTCACCAAGTAGTTGAGCCTTATACTACATTTGCATGAGCATAAGCATGGCATTCACCTACATTTATTACAGATTACATGTGCAAATACAACTACACCTTGAGAAACATGAGGAATAAGTGTGGAGACTTAACCCAGTGAGCTTTTGAGACCCGTCCTTTTCTTGGAGAGTTATTACGTACATCTGGAGTTAAAAGACTCAACCTCTCAGTTTTGTCTATTTTTTAGTCTCATATTCATTTTTGTAATTAGCCTTGAGATGACATCAAATGGGTGTAATATAAACTTAGGTCTTGTAGGTTATTCAAGATGTGATCACCATATCAGTACTTAGAAATGATACAAAGATATTTAGATAAACCTTGTTTACCTTAGCCTACCCTGATGATACATTATCCCTTAGGTTGACCATTTTGAGCCCTTCTTGTTACTTAGCCTTTTTCTTGAGCCCATTATCCTTATCCAACTCCATTATGGGAGTAATTAACCTTAGAATGTTTATGTCCTCTTACCCATTGTTTTTGGAACATGAGGATGATTGTTTATGTGGTTACAAGAAGAAAAGAGAAATACATAGAAATCTCCAAACTAGTGAGATGAACAAAATATTGAAAACCAAAAAGTTTCAAGAAATTCCAGAAAAAACCAGAATCTTCCAAAACCATTTCAGATACAAAAAGAAAGGAAGATTCCAAAAAAATTGGCTAGAGTTTCATTGAAATTTTTCCAAAGAAGATGAGTGTAAACCCCCTCTTTTATGTTTTATGCTAATTTTAATTTGGAATTAAAAGTAATTGGGTATAAGTCCCTGGACCAAGGGTTTAAGCATAATTACTATAAAGTAGTGGACTATGGTTTAAATAACCCAAACTTGGAGAAAACACTCACGAACAGATCTGGTTGCTTGTAGTTCGGAAACACGTCAACACGATCGAAATCAGATTAAGCATGAACCGTTAGATCAGCCGACTAATTTCTCTATATAGAGATTTAATCAAGGGTTTTGTTTGCTTAGTTTAAAAAAAAAAAAAGGGTTGCGATAAAAAAAACGAGAGAGAGAGAGAGGGCGGCGCTGCGATCAGAGTGGCGGCGACCAGAATTGAAGAAAAAGAAGAAGAAGAACAATTACTGTGGTGTCGGTATTTTTTTTTGGGAGTTGCAGAGTTTAGAAGCAGCAGCTGGGGCGGAAACTTGCTGCGAGAAGAATTGAGAGCCTGGAACTTAGAAAAAAGGGAGAAGAAGAACAGTAGCAGGTGAGTGGATGTTCTTTTGGTTAAATTAGTTTAATTTAATTAAACTACGTAAGTTTGACTTTGGTGGTGGGGTATAATTGTGAGTGGACATCTCACACTCTACCTTAATTTTATTTTGATTTGATAAACATATATAAAGTACATGATTTTGATCTACTGATTAATGGCATGGTAATGGTGTTGGATTTTCATGGGTGGATATAGTACAGTACATCTCGAATGAGTGAAAATTCACTAATTTTAGTATATGTTTATTGTTTCTATTATATAACACTATATCCAATTGTATAAGAAAATGTTTATAGTTATTTAAATGCAAGTTTGATATTTTCAAAATATCTAAGATCATGCTATGAATGATAATATGTTACTGCTGGTATAATTCAAATGCTAATGCTTTATTCTAGATGTGGGAAGCGTTGAATGCTTATTAAGGCATAAGGTTTTATTGCATGGGTAGAAAGAGTTGGGTAATTTTAGGAATATTAGTATTTGGGGCAGCAACAAAATTTCGTTGATATAAGTTATACAAGTGTACAGTAAACAGTTTTGCCGAGTTGCCGAGTCTGTACTTATTTTTAATTTTTTTAATTTGCACAGTACAGTATATTGCTATTTGTCGGGATAAATAAATTTATGTTGGAGACTCTGGACTTGAGAATTTAATTTATCATAAATGCCTTGGAATGGCTTTATATACCATGGACGGTACTTGATTAATTTGGAAAATGCGAAAGGAATACAAAAATGGATTTGATGTGAAGTTGATGTTAAATTGTCGTGTCGAGTGTTGCTTGTTAGTTTTAGTTGTTGTAGTCGCCCAAGCATTAGTACATTTGCCGCACCTATGGAATTAGGATTAAGAAAATTAGATATCACCCTAGACGGCTTAGCCTGCGGGTTGACACTTGGAATATATTTTTATTGGGTATTTCCTAGACGGCTTAGCCTGCGGAACTGACCCTACAGACCTTCATAGCCTTCGGGGTTGGTCTGGGCGCCACATTAGAAAGCTCAAGGGAGCTAGTAGAGGCCATGAGTTAGGCATACGTCGAGGCTAGCCAAAGCTTGCAGGTGAGCACCCACTTGGGTTTTGGTTTCCGCGTAGAGGGTCTTAACCATGGTCAAGGCACACTGGTGCAGTGTGGGTATGGCAAATGTGTGGAGTGCATCCTGTGGGAGGTGTACTAGTGATTGGGTATAGGTTGTGAAATGTTGTTTGGGTGTAATGATTGTTTTGTAGTGATTGAGATATAGTGTCGAGACTTGAGATGCCATAAATTATATATTATTGTACTAACACAGTTTTGCAGGAGGATAGGTCAACTAACATTTCTTGCAGGGCTCGACCTATCCTAATAGGAGGTGCAGCTCAGGTAATGGATTATTATAATATATATTATTTATTTAGTAAACGAGATAAATGTATAAAGACCGCGGAGTCTGTTATTTTATTGTTTTTGGGAATGGAGTTCCCTACCCTTGTCCACTCATACCAGCATAATTTGCTGACCCATGTTGCTTGTTTTGCACGTGGGTACGTATCCTTATGGAGCGTAGGCGGAGGAGAGCAGCAAGTCGAGTACGATCGGGAGCAACACCAGGAGGCTCGTGTAGATCCAGTTGTTCGGGAAGGAGTTTGAGATCATAGAAATTATAGTTCATAGTAGGATTAGTTCTTTGATTTGTTGGTCAATGGAATATTCTAGTTTATTTTCCTTAATTGGATTATTGTTGATTGGGACATATAGTACCTCAGTTGGAGTTGTTTAATTCAGTATTTGGAGTTTTCAGATTATTTATGGAAACTTATTGGAGTTCAATTTTTTCTATGGAAGTATTTGTCTTTAATGGTTATGGATTTTTACCTTGTGCAAATGTTTATTTAGATTACTGTCTTGATTTTTTTTTTCCTTTTATTTGCATCTGGAGGGTAATTTTGTAAATTCTCTCTTTTTGCCAATTTTTGGAAATTAGGGTCGTGACAATGAGAAACACTTCTTCCCAAAAGAAAAATTCCAAAAATTTCTCCAAGTGCTGTTATTACAAATCACAAGTATTGAAGGCCCGAATGTTCCAAAAATATCTCACAAAAGCCTTTTCCGTTTCTAGCCTTGTCCTAAGGCAAGTACAACCCATTACTTTCTTTTGTAGATCTAAGCTGATATGGTAGGATGTGGCGAGTAAGTGAGAAGGTGCTAAGGTGAAAAACCCGACATCTCAAGCAAGGCTAATTTTTCCATTCTTTGAGACTAAGTTCATTCCATTACACCAATCCGTTCTTATTGATATATGTGAGATGATTGTCCATCTTCTTTCCTCACATAGAGGTAAAATAAAACACCATCTCTGAGTGATTTTTATTTTTTAGTGTATGTCTGTGAGGCAGAAGTGAAAACGACCTTTCCAATGGTGACTTAAGACCCGTGGTAGTATGGGTACATGCCTGTCTTCAATGCATTTGAGACCGTTATGCTTAGTTTATATTTCATATCTTATTCATACATTTGTAATATGCTATCTCATATGAACGGTTTTGCAATACTTATCCTTATCTTTGATATACCATTTCTGAGGTAAATGGTGGAAATTCCTATTCTTTGGATTAGTCATTGTAGTAAGTTTGTGGCTATCTTCAATGGAAATCCCTCAGGAGACTATAACTCCTCCACTTGGGAAATCCTTGTGGTTGAAATCATTGATGCATATAGTTAATGCAATCACCTTAGTTTTATTTCTCTTTTGAGTCCTTAATTCTTTTCTTCTCACCTTTGCTTGAGGACAAGCAAAGTACTGTTTGGGGGTATTTGATAAGTCCTCAAAAGTGTATATTTATCCCCCGAATAACACCTTGTTTGTCTAGCACTTAGCTTACATTATTGTATTATATCTATTGCCTAGTGCTTTCTTGTCTATTGTGTAGGTTTCATGAGCCGAAATGTTTATATTGTGTTAAAGTCTGCCAAAAGTCAAGAAAAACAACCAAAAATGTGTTATTTTCACTAAAGAAGGAGAATTGATATTTGCACCCACAGATCTACTGAGGGCACCCCACAGTCAGTTCTGTTGACTTGACTTTATGTCAAAGTGGGGTGGTCCGAATCTCAGCCCAAACCGGGTCCTATTGAAGCCCACAACTCAGAATTTCTATTTAGGGCTTTATTTAAAGTCCAAACTTAAAAAGGCTCTACAAGGAGATCCAGAAGTCTGATTTGGGCCCATGAGCTATCAAACTGAAGGTCTTGGTCCAAGCTACAACTTAAGCCCAAGAAAATTAGTTTTTGCAGAAGACCTAATACCTCTAGAAGTCCAACCGCAGCAGCTACGAATTTGACCTAATTTGGAAGTCTTTGCATACAAGTATTATTCTTTGTATTTTAAATATAAGAGAAGTAGTAGCTAAGGTTTAGGAAGCTTTTGAAGAATCATAGAATAGAGAGTAAAGTGAATATTTGTGAGAGAAAAGTTCATCTTCTTCTTCTTCTTTGTATCAAAACTCAATTATCAATATCAATCCATATCTTTTCCATTATGATGTCTTGTGATTTATTTATTTATTCCATGGTGTCATCATCAAGGATGAGTAGCTAAATCTCCTTAGGGGGATGGTTGAAGCACTCTAGATAATGTAAAAACACCATGTTTGTTAAAATACTATTGTTAGGGTTTAGGGAGACCTAGCTTTAATGGTTGTATTTATATTGATTGAAGATGTGTAGTGAAATAGCTGAGAGGTCATTATTACATATCTGCAGTTAGTATCTTTTATTGGAACCCTTTTGTAATTAAATCAAATAGCTGAGAGGTGATGGTTTGATTATGAATTAATATGTTGAGTTAATTAAACTGAATAGCTGAGAGGTGACGGTTTAATTAATAAGACATATTCAATAGCATGCATAAAAGAATCTCGTTTTAATTGAGTGGAATAGCTGAGAGGTGACTAGTTGTGTATGTTATGGAAAATTGTAATCTCTTTGAGTATGCTATGAGTATCTATTTAAAGACATTGGAAGAGGATTCTCCTGAGCTCACCTTTTGTGTTTTTAGGGTACTAACTTTTCACACATAATTATTCTTGCCTTCATATTTGTTTTATTTGTATATGTTCTCAAAGTTTGTACTTCTTGAGCTGCAGATGAACATTATGCACAACAAATGGATAACAAAGTTGGAGAATGCAAAGAAGAAAAATGAGCACATCTAGAAGTTGAACTAAAAAATTGACTCTTCAAAAAGAGACTCAGACTTTGAAGGCTAAGCTTTCTGATATAGCTTTGGCAAAAATAGATTTTGAACTAGCTGAAGTTAATCAGGGCATGCAGACCGATTCTACAAAGTCAATCAATAACATTAATTCTTGGAGGGGTATATCCTATCCTTGGGAGCAAAGATGTTTTCATCATGAGTCTCACCTTACCATTGTTGTGGAAGGCTTTGATCATATTTTTCATAGAGATGTGATCAAGGCTAGTGTTTCTGAGCAACTTTCAGTTGACTTAAAGAAAGAAGAAGAGCTGGCTGCTTAACTAGCTCGAGCTTCCAATGAGGCCAGTACTAATGTGCCAAGTGAGGAAACCCACGAGGTGGATCCAACTATAAATATTGGTGGTGACGTGGAAATGGCCGAGCAACAACAACAGGAGAAGAATTAACTTGTGCAATTTTTATTTTGAGTGGTGACAGGTCGTCTTGAAACAATTAATGTTTGTGAAATGATGTAAAACAACAGTGGGGAATTTCGACTTCGGTTGGCCATGCGCTTTCATTTGATCGTTTCGGTACTTTGATACTTGGTTAACATCTAAATTTATGAATGAATGAGTGTTTATGTTTTTTACTAATTTATCCATTGTATGATACTTAGACTTAACGTAGTTTTCTTTGAATGAATTTGGTTATTTGACAACGTCATGTAATGAGCTCGAAAAAGATATCTATTTAGGGTATTTTGTCGAGCTTAGAATATGCATTTGAAATTGGTGTTAGTCATGAGCTCATGAAATGAGCTCATCACTTTATTTTGCTGAGATTTTACCTTTCTGAGGCAATGAGTAGTTTGCAACTTAGGTTGAGCTTAGATCTAGTTAAGCTTGAGAATTGATTCCAAATGAGCTCACTAAATGAATATATACTTTGTGTTACGGTGAATTCAAATTATAGGGGGCTCAAGAGATGTCAGCGAAAATTTTGTTGAACTCGAAAAATGAATTCAAATAAGCTCAAGATTGAATTTAAGTTACCTTATGGTAGGTAGAGTTTTAGGAATTTTGATTTCCAAGGTCTTGGTACTTGGTCACCTTTTGATTCTAGGAGTGTGTAAGCACCATTTCCCAGATCGTGTTTGATAACATATGGGCCTTCCCAATTTGATTTCATTTTTCTATTTCCTGGAAATTTTATATAAGGGAATATTTGTCTTAAGATGAGATTTTCTATCACCAGGTTGAAATTTTCTCGTCTTGACTCTTTCATTGTAATTTCTCTTTAGAATTTGTTGATATTGAGTTGTTGTAATTTCAACTTGGTATATTTTTTCTACAAGCATGTCGAGTCGTGAGCCCATAGCTCTCCATTGTCTGTTGATTCAACTAGTTTGGATCTAGTTGTTAAATAATTGATCTATGTTGGTATGATGGCCTCTGTAAAATATCACAATGCAAATGGTGACGTCCCAGTAGATGTTCTAGGCGTTATTCTATGTGCCCATAAAACTCGATCGAGCTCCTCTATCCATTTCTTTTTTTTTCTTCTAATTTTTTTCTTTAAATTATTCATGATTGTCTTATTGGTGGCCTCAGCTTGGCCATTGCTTTGTGCATAATGAGGTGTGGAGAGTGCATAATTAATTCTCCAGTTCAGGAAAAACTTCTCAATTATGCCCACAAAATTATTGACCATTATCAGTAAGTAGAGTGTGGGGTAATCCAAAACGAGTGATGATGAATTTCTATATGAATTTGTTTACACCTTCCTCGCGTGTTCGTCGTAGTGGTACTGTTTTTACCCATTTTGTGAAGTAGGTCAAGTGTTACTAGTAGAAATCTCCTTTTGGTCTTATCTTTTGTAAAGGGACCTACTATGTCGAGTCCCCAAATGGCATATGGCCAAGGACTAAAGATCATCTTGAGGTCCCGAGCTGGTTGATTGATGAATGGTGAGAATCTTTGACATTTGTCATAATGTTGAACAAAAACCTCGGAGTCTGATTGAATATAAGGCCAAAAGTAATCTTAGTTGCCTTTTTTGCTAGGGATCGAGCCCTTGCATGATTTCCACATTCTCCATGGTGGACTTCAGCTAGAATTGTCTGTGTTTGAGTAGGTGGAAGGCACCTTAGATATAGACCTCGAGTTGACTTTTTGTACATCCTATTATCGATCAATATATAACTTTTTGTCTTACATTCGAGCTTGCTTAACTCGACATCATCATCTCTGGATAAATTCCTTTTAGGTAATTTATGATTGGACCCATCCATGAGTTGTCTATTTCATTATGAGGAATGTCAATAAAATTTTAGACCTCGTTTATTTGGTGAATTTGGGTCTCATAAGATGGGTTTAGTTCGATTTAAATTTGTATCATGCGAGGTGACTTTGTGTCAATTTATGATGCTAGGTAGGCTAAGCTATCAACAAGTCTATTATCATCTCTTGGGATGAGTTGTATTTTCCATTTGTTGAAGTGTGTGAGCAATCTATTAGTGTGCGCCAAGTAAAACTTCAAGGTTTTTTCTCTTGTTTCGAGTCACCTAAGAGTTGGCTGACTACAAGTTGGGAATCACTTAGTATTTGTAATTCCTTGATTTTCAGTTCTCTGGCCATGTTGAGGCTAGTGATTAGCGTTTCATATTCGGTGTCGTTATTAGACGAGGTGAAGTTGAGTCTTAGAGATTTTTCTAAGATCACTTCTTATGGTGAGATGTGCATTGCCCCTACACCTGAACCATTGTAGTTTTTAGACTCATCGACGTAGAGTTTCCAAGTCGGGATTCTTATAAGTGGTTGCTCATTTATTCCAGTATCGGTATTGTGAATCTCTATGAGGGATGTTCTTGTGAAAAGACATTGAAAACCTCTAAAGACCCTGAAAACTCAAACTATTGAAGACTTGAAGACCTTGGAAGAATTGAAGCCTTAAAAATTGAAGATCACAGAGGTTGTCAGACTTCACATCTCACATGCCTGAACAGTGCCAGATCCCAGACGCCTGAACAACTCCTTCAAGTAAAGGGTAAAGGTTGACCCGACCTAGATTAATTTTAAATCCAGATCTGGTCAACCTTGTTGACCAATGGATCTATTTGGCTTAATTGTCTTCTTTAAGACAAGGGATAGTTTGAAGAAGCTTTGATGGTGTTTGCTCATATTCTGTAAAGACATGTAAAACCCTAGAAGAGCAATTACTCAAAATCCATCCATACCTCATTTATACAACACCGCCAACATCATTAAACTCTATTCTTTTGTGAGGTGTGTGGTTGTAGTGTTGAGAATTTTTCCTCAACAAGTGAGCATCAATTACTTATCTTTACTCCTTTGAGAAGGCATTTAAGAAGAGAATCTTCAGTTGTTTCTAGTTGTGACTAGAAGGTAAAACCCTAGATTTGTCTAGGTTAGGGATTAGGGTATCCCTACTCAAAGCTTTGAGAAGTTAGAGATCTCACAAGGGAGACTTGTGGTTAAAGAAGTGGTGTACTAGGTGTAACCTGCTTGCTTTAATTGGATTTCTAAATGTTAGAGAATATCTCTTTGAGAGTGGACTTAGGCTACGGTCGAACCACTATAACTTGGTTGTGGTTTGCATTCTCTTTCCTTTAGTTTAATTCATTTTTATCCTGCACAAAATCATCACACACTTTATATCTAAGTTATAAGACACAAAGGGTACATAAGTTGGGCAGACAGTTTATAATTTTGAGAGATATTTTGGATCGTCTGATTTTAGATGGACGATAAAGATTAAACATCTCTTAAAAGACAATTTTGAGAGATATTTTGGACCGTAGGATATTGATATTTGATCTGACGTTCGGGATAAAACAATAAACCATAATTAAACACCCTAATTAAACATTAATTTGTAAACGTACGAAACCCTCTTCTCTTCTCTTCTCTTCTCAACGAAGCTAAGTTCTATTGGATTGGATGGTTGAGATCATATCCTTGGATGGTTGAGATTAGGAAACCTAACTTTATCGTTGCTCTGTTGAAATAATATACTTCTCATTCTCCTTTTCATCGTTAAACCAATATCTCTGCTTATCCTTCTCTCTAATTCAATCTCACCACTCATCAGCACTCTCTCTCTCTTTTCTACTTTGATTAAGTTCTCTCCCTTCTCCAAAAAAAATCAATTTTTTGGGGTGATTTTAGAAGAAGAAGTAACCGCTTTTTCACCTTCAATCAGCAGCAGCAACAAGCTTTTTCACCTTCAATCAACATCAATAGCAAGCTCTTTGATCGGATTAAGGTGAACTCTATTATTTGCTGAATTCATCTCTGCAATTATTACTCTTCGATTGAACACAAAATTCGTTGTCTTATATTCATCTCCGCAATTGTTTAAGAGATGAACATTGTTCAATTTATGAAATTGGATTTTCTACAAAGTAATTGTACTTTTTGATTGAACACAAAGTTCGTTGGGAAATCACTTGACTGTATGTTGATTGGGACTTCGTTAGGGCTGAGCTCCTGTAAAATTTTCACCTTTTGACATCGTACTTTTCTGAAATTTGGGTTTTCCCAAAAATTGGACGTTTTGACTTGGAAATTAGTAGCTTTGTTGAAAATAAGGTTCTTCTTAGACCCAGTCATAAATAATCAAACAGACCCTTACATAAGTTACAATTAAGTTATTGAGTTGATGCATTGTGGATCCCAGGTCAATTTTTTCACAACTTGGCGTTGCTAAAATATGTAGTTTTCAGGTTAAAGCATAAAGTATGGTGTTATGGAGGTATTATTCCAATTATAACATATTTTAAGGAAATATCTCAGAACTTTTAAAGGTTTGTATTTGAACCACTTCCTGAACTGCACTACATACTAACTTACTGTTATGGCACACAGGGCCAACTGTATAATGCAATCCATTAAACACATACTGTACTGCTCAGCTTCAGTTTGTTACTCTTTATCTTTTTTAACCTTTGACGTTATGATTAATTTTCGTAATGTATTTCAGGATCCTGAGGGTCTCTTCCCGTGTATTCTTGGTCATGAGGCTGCAGGTTAAGTGTTTTTTCCCATTTTCTTAATATTTGGTTTTGCAGGTAATTTGAATTGCAATGTTGATTGTTGGCTTTTGGCTGAAATTGCTTGCACAAATCTCTGTGGAAAAGTTCATGCCACTACTGGTGTTGGTGTGATAATGAATGATCGCAAGAGTCGTTTCTCTGTAAAAAGAACTCTTATCTATCATTTCATGGGTTCATCAACATTTAGTCAATACACAGTTGTATATGATGTTAGTGTTGCAAAAATTTCCACAGAAGCTTCCTTAGAGAAACTATGCTTACTTGGTTGTGGGGTTTCTACTGGTGAGCTTTTATCCCTGACATATTGTCAAAAATATTTTGTTTGTTTTATTCTTTGACTTTTTTTTTTACTTTTTGTTTTTGGAACAATAGGTGGTCTTTAGTAATCCATAATCATGTTGATGGCACGTTTCAGTATCAAGCATCGCCGCATGGGCAAAAAGTAAGTCATGTATTCTTATGTGAATTTTTTTTCCATTAGCTGTACAAATTTTTCAGAAAAAAATTATGGTTATATTTCATCTAAAGGCATCACGTGATCATATTTTGTTCAGTACAATTTCATACTTTCGTATAGTCGACATGCATATTTTGCTCCTAAGGTACGTAAATAACAAGAAATTGGTTGTGGTGTTTCACCGAAGAATATCCACATGCATTTTCCAACTAACCGTGTGCAAGCTCTTGAGGTAGGTTTTAAGAACTTGCTTGAGGTGTTCCTTTTGTTGACGATATTTTCCATCATCACCTTAGTTGTGAATTTGTTGCCACACGCTCCCATAGCATTCATTTATTTTTGACTTTGTTGCTAGACCAACACAATTAGATAAATTAATAATAGTATGAGAGAATATAATAGATTTGAGTCTGACAAAATTTATAATTGCTGCCAATTAACAAAAACTATTACACGAGTAGTATTCATTGCTATATTTATTTTCCTTCTTTTTATAGCAGTTCATTAGTAAAACTGTGCTATTGGTTGAAATGTGTGTAGTTAATTCTTTCCAATATAAGTTTTGTTAGAGTTAATATGTTTGCATTGGGCATCAGTTCTACTTCCATATAAGGGCCACACTAAGTTTTTGTGTAAGGATTAACGTGTGAATTAAGGGATGGAGTGCCATGTGACAGGGAATGGTCGACAGATAATTTAGGTGATATTTAATAAAAGAAAGATTATGACATCCTCTATTTCAATTTTTTTTTGTTTCATTCCGGCATATTACAGGAATACATGCATAATGTACAGTAGTACTTCAATGGAAAGCTGGATAACACTGGCTTCAAAATATCATGCATGATATATACTTTGATGGAAAGTTGTATATGACTGGCCTTAAAAGTAAATTTATTATGCTAGAGCCTCCACTTAATTTTTTAATTCTTTTGTACTTATGATCTACCAGCGCTTAACCAATAATATGTTTGTTGTTGTTTTCCATTTAAAATCTAGGAATTTGTTAGTACATAGAAATACTACCTCTAGAAGAAAAGGAATTGTCCTTTAGGGCTGTAGCTACGATTTAGAAATTCCGACTAAGATAGAATTTGGTCCATACGAGAGATCCACTCACCATTACCTACTTGATATGTTTCGCAAAGGGATAGAACAATTAAGAATTATTCAATTTTTATTGTGTTTAGAAAGTTGTTACATTATTTCAGTAGGGTTTATCTATAGACAACATTATTTTGTTACAGTGTTTTAGTAGAAAGATAGCTTCTCTATTTTCCTTATTCAATTACGCAAAAGTTTTATGCAGCTTAAACTTACCCTGATCTCCCAAAGGAAGGAAATCTATCCCAGTTAATATTCTTTTTACAAGATTGATCTTCAACTTTCTGTCAGGTATTTTTTTCTTCCTGAACTTCTGTGCGTATTGAATTTACATATGGAAGGAACTATTGACTACATGGAATCTTGCAAAATATTTATTTTTATAAATTGTTTATTCTATCAATTTCAAATAAATAGTGATGAGGTTATAGTTAAAGCCACACTTTCAAAGGCTGCAACTGGCAAATTCTATATTTTTCTATGGAGGTTTTGTAATGTGGTTTAAGCTAGGAAATGCAAATTCCCAGATAGAGGAGCTTTTGATCTCATCATACCATATGCAACCATAGACATTTTATATGCATACTAAATTGTGATAGGCTCTAAATTGAAATCCTCAAACCAATTCACCTCATTTCTAACATAAGATCCTCAGAGGCTGCAATTGGCAAATTCTATATTTTTCAGTGGAAGTTTTGTAATGTGGTTTAAGCTAGGAAATGTAAATTCCCAGATGGAGGAGCTTCTGATCTCATCATACCCTATGCAACCATAGAAATTTTATATGCAGACCAAATTGTCATAGGCTCTAGATTGAAATCCTCAACGCATTTCACCTCATTTCTAACATAAGATCATGTGTTCATCTTCTAAATAATTGTCTGCAGGCTGCTGAGCATGAAGTTGATTTTATTGTGTCTTCTCTTTGTGGCTTTAGTAAGAGTCCAAGTGTCATTTGGATACATTTCTCCATAACATGGAGTTCTAGATATATTAAGTTTATATTTTTAGTGGTATGTCTTGCATTATCCAGGATAGGTGCCAAATAATAGTTGGCTGTGGTTTTTCTCAGCATAGTATTTGCAATCACTTTGATGTATTTATAAACTTTATTAGTTTAGGCACGTATTTACAAAATTAGGAAGTTTGAGTTGGGTTCCAATTTTTATCTTTTTTTATAAATTGTTTAATTTTTTTTTTTTGATATCTGAAAAAATCTTACCAGAACCATAATACATAACACTGGAGATCAAACTCCACTGTGAGCTGCCTTGATAGGTGAGTACATAGGTTTACATCGTTGTACAAATATACATACCCAAAATTGCATAACACATAGCATGACCTGATCCTATACCCAACATATAGACAACTATAAAGCTGTAAAGCATATCAGTTATATAACAGTGAATCCCACGGTATATAATATCCTCAAACATGTTATCCGAATCTCTTGAAGTGCTTCCTAGCTGGTACCATAGTAATGACTTTACTAATAACATACTATTGTGCATGTCAATTGATAGTTGTTGTTGTCTTATTAATACAACAGCTACTTTTCTTCTTGCACGCAATATATTATGTAATTTAGCATTCATACAATTTAAGGAATTTACCTCTGAAAAATAGCAATTGTCTTATGGGACTTCTATCTGGATTTTATCACTATAGCCTACCTTTGTAGATTATTTCCCAGTTTCCACTCCCACAGAACCAAATGAAATTAACTATTGTCTCGAAAGATCTGTCTTCAAATAAGTATATATGTAGTTCTTATTTTTATTTTATTGGTATTGAGCCAAATAACCTTTTGGGTCAACTTTTAGATAGGGTTCCTGCAAGTAAACCCCCGGAAGCAGGGTGAGTCCAAATGAAAATTTGCAAAAAAAATATTCAGACGACCATATTAATCTAAACGTTTTTCGGATATGATTAGTTATGTGCCAAACTTTCCACTAAGAACCATGTTCAGGAAACTGAGATGTCCGGTAATTTCATTAAATTGATCTTGCTTATTTTTTTAATTTATATTTCAAACAAAAAAAAAGGTTCACCTAACTGTACATCTGTAGCTTCTTTTGCACAGGAAAAAGCTTTATGAGCAAGCTATAACTACGACCAGAGTTCATTTATAACATCCACTGATGCCAACACTCTCTGGAGGTAAACAATTTGTCAGAGATGAAAGAGGAAAGTAAGTTCGCATTACTGTACTTCCTATCCTTTGGTGTACTTCTATTCATATCTTTCTTTAAAACTACTATATACAAGCCTATATTATGTCTGAACATTATTTTTAATCATAATGTCTTAGGGGCTCTCCAAACATTGAAATGGATCATCACACCTTTTTTGTTAACAGAGAAAGAGCAGTCGATTATTACTTGAACAATTTCAATAAGGTAATAATATATGGACAGACACCCCCACAAGGCCAATGTTTCTTATCCTGAAGTTATAGCTCTACTGTGCATAATTTCTTAATGGTTTAGGTTTGTTCATAATATATAATTAAAATGAAGGCCGAGTACTGATGACAAATTGCATTTGTGATTATCAGGTGTTTGTTAACGACCAATCTCTGAATTGGGATCCAGAGCACAAAATCGAAGTTAGGATCGTATCTGCCACAACTTATCACTCCATATCCATGCACAACCTGTAAGTGAAACTAAACAACTCTATTTTATTCATCAATTTTCATTCTACCTTCTTCTCATAAATAATTTCTACCATTTATCTATTTGTAGAAATCAGTAATAAGTAGCCACTAGGATGTCAGATATTTCTGAAACTGATGAAAAAACCTACTTTGTTTCTATGTGGGAACTGACTGATAGTTTCCACATAAAAATCATGATTACTTAATAACTCCATATGTAATGGCTCTGTTTCTATGTGGGAACTGACTGATATTTAGTTGACAGGTGACAACTAAGGAATTCTCAACAATGTTGACATGAGGGGACAACGCTACATCTTCCTCATAAACAATGGTGGATATACAATAGAGGTGGAGATCAATGATGGACCTTACAATGTGATTAAGAACTGGAACTAAACTAGGCTTGTACAGGCAATCCACAATGGTCAAGGCAAATGCTGGACCTCTAAGGTAGGATTTGGAATTGTAACCTTTAAATTTTTTTTTTTTTTTTTTTTTTTTTATATATTGAGCTTATTGTGGTAATGGGGTTATAAGAAGTTAACTCATTATGGTGATTGCAGGCTCGCTGCAAGGAAGAACTGGTGAAAGCTATCATGACTGCAAACAAGGAAAAAGAAGGATTGTTTATGCTTCATAGAGATGATCTGTCACAAGAATGATACAAGCAAAGAGCTGCTTGAATGAGGTTCCAGGGACTCTGCACTGCCAATACTCACCCACCTAATCCACAGTAAACTCCAGGCCTTGCACTAGCTTAGTTAAAGTCTGTTGAGTTCTTTAATTCGTTAGTAGGACTCTTTTTTCATGTTTGCTTGCTTCCAAATATTTCACTTGAATCCCTTAACCCATGAAAGTGAGACTCGACCCCAAAACCTTGGGCCCAAACTCTCAAGTCATTAACTGTGCGGACGTAAGTAATGATTAGAGCAATTGGGTGTCGGCAAGAGATTTATTATGCAGGTGGCTAGCTCTGAAATCAAGGGGAGTAACACTTGCTATTTGGGAAATCCTACCATATACCGTGATTTGGTATGTGTGGAACCAGAGAAACAGGGCTATTTCAATAAGGAGATGATTAGAAGGGACAAACTGATTCAGCAGATAAAAGGGGGCATATGGCTGTGGCTGAACATCAAACCACTGAAACTGGAGCTAAGAAAAGAGTCAGATTCCAGGAATTACTGGTAGATTGGTCAGAACTATAGAAAGAACAATGGTGATCATCTGACGCTGGTATGACAGCTGTAATTCCATTTTTTTTTTGTTTTATGTTCTCTCATGTGTCTATATTACAAGTAGTCTGCTACTTGGGTAGTGGGTTGAAGGGATTTCAATCTTTATAACACTATAAATGGAGGGATGTCCTCCATGGGTAGGAAGCAGCCTGATGGTATTTTCTGTATGCCCGTCAGAAATGTAGAAATTTTATATTTTATCTTACCAGTTAATATAAATTTTACATTTTATCAAAAAAATAAAAATAAAAATGTTACTCAGATTGTTAAGCTGATTCACGGATACAACACACATGTTTATGAGGCAAGTACTCAAGTGGTAACTATCATTATCATTATGATAACTCAGGAGAAATTCTTCATGAGTGAAAATTTGGCCTAAAAATGATAAAGTTGTTAGAGTTGGAGTTGGTTCTCATATATACACGACTGACAAATACTCTTGTGAAAATTATATCCAAATGTTGGTGAATTTAGATTGCCAAAAAATTCTGTCTTCTTGGCAATTGATTTTATTTTGTAAATAAAGTATTTTGACTTGAATTATGATTGTGAAAATGTGATACACCCAACATGTTTACTTTATTTGTTAATGTATCTCGTGCAGTTTCCAGGGGTCCAATAGCTATTAAAGGTAACATGCCTTTTCAAGTTTTAAATATTGGTAAGAAATTTGTTTTACAAAAATATCTAAACATTCAATAATTAATTCAGCAATAAATTGTCTAGCTATAAACTTCTTTCATCAACTGTTGAATATACAGGTACCAAAATTATTTTGGAATTACATCAAATTTAAGACCAAAATAAATGGTAAATTGTACATATTGTTGTTGATTAGGGAAGATTGACACATATAGGAAACAATTATTCAAAATGTTTTTATTTATTAGATTAAATATGTAAATTGAGTACAATATAGGTATTTGTCAGTTTGCGCTCTGGGTCTGTCATTTCAGGACCAGAATTGAAAGGTCATATACGATAGGTCCCAATTATGCAATAGTATGGAAAGAAAATATGTGATTATATTGGACATTCATTCCTAGGCTTTTTCATCAACATTTAGTTTTGAATTTAGGAGATCTCACTAATGACATCTTTGGACTAAGTCATCTCGAATTTGGTTTTATGGAAGGTCATTTGGTCAAATGGGATAGAGTCACACAATTAAGGTATGAACTTATATAGGTATGAACTTGCTATTCACCGCATCTTTGCCATTAACCAATCTCTTATACTTTTTTATTGGTAAAAAAAGTACTTTGGTCTTACTGTGACAAATTAAATTAACAATCTATTTTCGACATTGGATGTTGTTCAATGTAATTCTTTTAATGATTGATGTCAGTTAGTGAATTTGTGAGACAATTGGTGACATTGTTAATAGAGACTTGAGCTTTTAAAAAACAGCGACTTTAAATATCTTAATAGATGTTATTTTTCATCTCACCTTAACTCTAACATTTATAAGTTACTGTATTCTAGGCAATGGACGCTCCCAATACAAGTGTTCCGATAGATATTTTGAATGATATGCCATTAAACAAACGGCAAAAAGATCAACAAACAAGACGATTAAGGGAAATGAGTGAAAAGAATCAGATTGAACGCGTGTGCAAAGTAAATGAAGGACTATCATAAGGTATGCCTCATCTTCTTTTTTTCTGCCATCAAACCAATTAACAATAAAACACCCTTAACGAACAACTTAATGAAATTCCTCGATGAACAGAAACTTGGAATCAACTTGGAATAAAGATTATTCTGTTCAATTTCAATATCGGAAGATTTTTTAATCTACAATTTTCTTAAATTTTGGCAGATGTGTCTGGCACATATTTTCAGTTTTGTCGCCTATACAGATTTTCTATATCACATATAAATTTAACTACTTGACCTCTATATAATCTTATTCTTATATTCTGCATCTAAACAATCAAAACTGATATTTTTATATAGTATATTTATTCTGTACCTAAAATTATGCCACAGTTTTTAACTTTTTATACTAAAATTATATCACAGTTTATATATGATACCACATTTGATATAGAGTATTTATTATCATCTGGTACATAAGACTTTCAAATATAACACTATTACAACAACGCCCAATCCTTAACAATTGTTTACCAACCTTTTTTCCTTCCTTTACTTTGTAAGTCACTCGACTATGCAACAGAAGCTAGGGTACTTCAATTTAAACAATAGATAGAAAGAAAGGTAACTGAACTATGCAGATACCATGAATTGTATTTTTAAGAGTACTATCTTCACATTATTAATGGTAGTCGTGGAAACATATTCAAGAATATTTCATGGACTTTGGTCAGTGGAGATTAGATATTTCCAAAATTTGTTTTTGATTGTCGAATTTCTTCGCTTACTGCTTATTTTTGTTGGGACAAGTTGAGTAGTGTGCGATGGCTAAGATTTTCTCGATTTACCTAGATTTAGTAATTAACCTCTCTCTTCCTCAACTCTCCGATCAACTATTCGCTCTCCTTAATTACAATAGGTTGAGACTTGAGAGAAAACATTGAAATTTTTTTCCACATCCCACTATCCCAGGTTTAAGTGACCTGTTCACTTAAAGGATGATTGTTGATTTATATAATTAATCAGTGCAATTGACATATTAATGTAGACCGTAGAAGACAAAATAAGGCTTTGAGAGAAATTCAAATCAAACTTTTGTTGTTTGACAGTAGGGTCATCAAAGTTTTAATCTAAAGGACATGGTAAGGTCATAAGTATGATTACAAAGTGTGAGTCCGGAACCAATTCAATCAATATCTAACTTCTATGAGCAATTGCGCATCCATTAAGGTCTTTGAGATTGAGCTCACCTATTCTTTCATTCTTATAAAAAAACAAAAAGGCATGTGTTAGCATCATCTCAAAAAAAGTGTGAGTCCAGCACCAATAAATATCACTTTGAATTTGTTTGTTTAGTTCAATGTCACTTTGAGTTTGTTTGCTTAATTTAGTTCTTGCATCAACACTTAGGATTTTTGGAACAACTAGAAATCAGTTCTTTTTTTTTTCATTTGTAATGTACATTTTGTTGAGACAGGATTCTTTGATTCTAATAATATTTTGTATTCCAGTTAAGAAGTTGTCAACCAAGTCCATTTGAAAGTACATTTGAAAGCCTCAGAGAACCTGGTGTAGTTTTCTTATATATCAAAAAATATTCTTATATATCAACTTTAAAAGTTCCAACTGAGGATTTAGTTAAATAGCTATTTTTTTTCCTGTTGTCCCTCCAGTAGTGAAACCTATTTTATTCTTGCCATTGTCCCAAACCAGCCTATAGTTCGAGGAAGAGCCTTTCATCCAATAATTCTGAGATTTCCTAAATGAAACCGAATCTAATAAATTTAATCATTCACTGCTATATTTTTTTTTATCTCATCATCTGCTCGCTTTCACTTTGATAGATTTTTTATTCTATCATATTATTTTTTTTTCAACCTATTAAAGTTTTATGAATATTTTTATCATCCAGTTTTCTATCTTTTAGATTCTATTCATATTTTAGGAGGTGGTCACACATTTATTCTTTGCCTGTTATATTCTAATACGACAATTTCCCACTGTAGGGTTTAATTCATATTCTATCATCATGTTCAAGTGTACCAGTTCACATGTTAGAACAAGTTTGCAATCATTTGTGCCTCTCCTGCTATAACCAGCAGAGCAGGTATGGGGTCTTATTGATTATCTGCCAAATGAAGTGCATGAGTCTGTAATAGAATTTATAATGTTAGTTCTTAATGAAGATGTCAAATTGTAATTGTTATTTTAAGACTATTTGTGTGTATATGTATACTATAAAAGTACAACACCTATAAAATCCAAATTCCAAAGTAATCATTTTTTAATGCTATTACACGAAATAAATACTTTACAAAAAGTTTTATTATAAATAATCAAACAAATACTCTAATTACTCTATATCAATGAAATTATTGTCACTGCAAAGTATCTACTGAATCTAATCCAAGTGACTAAATCTCTTAATTAAAGTAGTTTACAATAATCTCTATTTCTCTTATGACACTTGCTTTTTTGTTTATCTACTGCTTCAATGTTATTTTCTAAAATACATATATTTATAGTTTACAAATCAATAGGAACTTTGGTAAAGAGCTCAGGATAATCTTTAGTTATGTTGATATAGTTGTTGTTTATGTTTTTCTTCTTATCTATTCCTAAGTATTCTGATTTTCCTTCACATTTTTAATAGGGAGTTCTAAATCGTCAGCTGGGTTACTCGCAAAAAAGCAGAATTGTTTCAATGACTTCAATTCTCCTGCCGAGTTTCTTGTGTCATCTGGTTATACCCAACCCAAGAAGTTGTGTATTGAACGTGGAAGTAATGGTGTAATACTTATTGCAGCTTGTGTAAATCAGGTATGTACCTTGAAAAAATGGTTAAGAAAAGGAACAGAAAATTATGATTTGATTTATCTCACTGTATGTTGGTGCTAAATCTAATAATTCTTTTTCTTTCAAGTATACGGTTTTTTTTATTCAATTTTAGTTTAATGAATGTGAATCAATTCTTAGTTTGACAAATTTAATTAAACCAACTTCTTTGAGTCTCTCTTGGTTTCTATAGCATATGTTACTTAATGGATTATTTAATAATAAAAAAATACCATTGTTGTTGGCTACATAATCACACGAACCAAGCTATTGTGATTTATAAAAATAAGTATTTATTCGAAACTACTATTATCTCTGTAGAAGTGATTGCTTTAAGTTCAACTGTTCACCAAATATCATATTTCAATGCCAACCTGTAATTGTAGTATAAGCACAAACAAAAAATTCTACTTGGATTTTTATAAAGTAATGGGGTTGGGTGTTATACAATAGGTGTACTGAGGTATTCAAATAATTGATCAAGCAACTTAGTTTATGTGAGCTAGCTGTTTGATTTGACTGTATAAAATAATAACCTTAATGACTATCTATCCAAAATTATGATTGAATTATTGTGTGTTGGTATGTTTTTGGAAAAACCTACTTATTCCAAACACATAGGTTATAAAATTATATGTTGATATACCGAATAAATTGCATCAACCGTGGCATATAGACGTTATTAATATTGACTTTGTTTAACTTTGTTTTTCCTCAACCATCATATTGCAGTGATATAAAAGATATTAAAACCGACTTGGTTTAACTTTTTTTCCTCAATCATCATAATGCACACATATATAAATTTGAAAATGGTGAGAAATCTGAAAAAAAAATCGAAAATGGTATTAATGATTTGATTAATGTTTTTTTCCTTTTCTTTGCAGTGCCATAGTCTTCTTCTTTGCACTCACACTATGACATGAGTTAGTAGCAACTGATCGATGACATGAGTTGCTTGAATGAGGCTACAACCCTTGATGATTGTGTTTAAAATGAGGTGAACAATAAAAAATTGAATATAGGATGTCGGTCCAAGTTTTGTGTAAAGCTAGCGCATTCTATATTTGGTGGTGTTGACAATATGATTAAGTGTGGTTTTGAACCTACCTTTACTGCCTCAGGCACTATAAATCTTGGTTTCGTTAATTGTAAGTTTTGACCACTGTGATTTCTAAAATTTTGATTTAATCATTGTGTTATTTTGTTTACGTAATCTTCTTTTCTATACGTGTGGTACTATGTTGTTTCGCATTTTCTTTTGTTGAACGAAAGACACTCTAGCAGATATTACTTTTTATTATGAATGGGATGATCTAAATGGGAATACAAGATCATGTAATTTTTAGAAAATATTTGCATTTAGGATGTTGTGCATAATTAGCTGGTGTAGCTCAATTGGTTAGAGCGTGTGGTTTTAAACCACAAGGTCGAAGGTTCAAGCCCTTCCTCCAGCATCCTTATTTTCCTACAAGTAGCATTCACATATAGCATAATGTATTAATGTACATAATTAGCTAGAGTAGCTCATTTTGTCAATCTCTGAGTTTCTAACCTCATGATTAAGGTTTAAGTCTTTCCTCTAGCATTTGCATTTTGATTGCCAATTCTACTAAAATTATGATGCAGTCGACCATTTAAATGAAATTACTTCCAATTATATTTTCATCATACCAAAGCCTAGAAATATCTACTATTGTCTTCCACATATTTGTTTTCATCCTAGGAATTGTTTTAAACTATTTTTATAGCTTTCTACTTTTGTTCTTTTGAGTAACCCATATTGTGTGTTATACCGATGTCCATCTGCATCACGAATATGCTACACTGCATATTTTAGAGTTCAAATGACCAGGACATGTAAGTTCATATATATGAATTGGTAATTGCATTTTCGATAACTGTACCAAAATCAAAATCTTAATAGAGTAAGCTGTTAAAACTTATTTGGTTTTAGATGCATGAAATTTTTTCTTTATTAAACTTAATGTCATACTTTTATGTATTTAGTGGTTTTTAATATCATTGCAAAATTTCTGCAATTTTGACCCTCATAATCATTTGATTGGATCGTGAAGTTTATTGTCAATTTGATTTGATCACAGTGGCATTGTGTTTGAATACAAGTAGACATGTAGTTGTGCTGACATAAATTTACTTGGACCAAAGCAATTCATTCTGGAAATATGGAACTCTGAAGACAGCTTTGAAGAGCTCTTCAGGTGTTGGGAGTGCTGGATTGAAAACTTATACATAAATCAGATCCTGGAAATGTTCAGTTTCGTGAAAATACTTCATAACAATTTAATACAAAAGGTATGTAAATATTTAGTAGTTGGGGAAGTAGACATAGAGCCCAGAATTTGTTCTCATTAGGTTGTCCTTCTTTCGTGATTAATGATTTTATGTTTCACATTAAGATTCAGTTCATGTATCTTAAGCTTCTAGACCTCTCACCAAAAGGTTTAAGATCTAGATGACTAGATACATTTCTGAGGCATTTCTGTAACTTTAAAGCACATGATTCTGTAGGAAAATATACATTCCAGTTAAACTCCCATCCTGTGTTATATGAGAAAACTTCCATTCATATCGCTTAGTACTAAAGTGTCTCCTAAGCGTCTTATCCACCACACATCTTAACATTTATTCAAATCTTGAGAGTCATCATTATTCCATATCCTCGAGATTTGCAGAGATTTTAGTAATATATGGTGAATATATGCTTAGGAGAGTGTTTGGTCCTAACTCCTAAGTGGTATAGATCAAAAACTTTCTGTCATATACAAAGCTCTATACTGTATCAGAAGCTGGTAAATGGAAATTTGACATATTCTTTTGACGAAACTATAAAGAATAAAAGCTTATTTTAGGTTGAGTTCCGATGGTTGAAAAACTTGATAATAATATGTCTAACAACAAGAGCCTTCATGTTGATATGCAAGTCATATGAATAGTTTGTTGGTGTACAGTTTCATAGTTCCTAAAGATGCTATTTGTTTTCGTTCTTTACTAATGGTTGTGGGGTTTTATGGTAGAAGTGTTGTAAAGCAGGGATCATTACCATGTTTGTAGACTTGCAGTCAAATGGTTAGCTTTGAACAATCCTCAAGTGCACCACATCCTGTCCCATTGTCTGCCCTGCTGCAAATCTTTTATTCTTAACAAGGACTTCGTTGATGCACTACACAACAGATAAAGATGAGCTGCCTAAATTTGCTGGGGAATTGTTTGAAAATGGAGCTTTTGGTGTGTTGCGTTTTCATGTTAGCCAATATGCACCTTACCCCAAGCAGAACATGCTCGTAAAACATATGGCTTTGTCGTATTGATAGCAGATGGTGGTCACGCAGATGCTGCTGACCTGTAATTGATACGACCGTGGAACTACTATTAAAATGAAAACATATGATGAAAATATCTTTTTCTTGATTTATTTTTCTTTCTAAAGTTTTGTGAAGATGATAACTAATGGTCATTTATTAATCCTGCTATCACCATCTAAATTTGTTATCTATTATGGTGAAAGCATTCTTCATTTTAATGAAATTACTACCTATCAGAATATATATTTTCAAGAGATGAATATAAGTAGATCATATATAAGTTGTGTAATCCCTTTGTGGGTATGTTGTCATGTGTCTGTGTCAGGTGTCACTTTCGGGTTATGTTTGTGGGTGTTTTGTATTGTATCATATTATTATTGGGTCACACAAAAAACTCATCCACGTCAATGTTTTCGCAACAACATTTTCTAATCAATTTATTTTTATATAAAAAGTTAGAATGTCGTAGATGAGTTTTGTTTGCACGTACATTGACTGATTGACTTCATCAATGTGTTTGTTTGTCCGTCTACTTTTTTTCGCCCCTTAGTTTAATCTCCCACAAAACACTCTCTCCTTTTTTCCTTTCTATCTTTCTCCTCCACCATCCCTCACTCTCGCAACCTTAAGTCGGTCTTCCCTGCAAATGGTTCTATATTTGTTTTTTCTTATGCAAAAAATAATTTTACTGGTTTGCATTAACTTTTTATAGTCCGTGTGCTGATTCTTGATGAGAAAAGCTGAAGCATATAATAAAAACCTATGAAATTTATAGAATTAAATATCAACAAACACACTAACTGATCGATAAAAGGTTGAAAGTACTAATCACACAAACATATAATATAAAACTGAAAATTATAGACTTAAGTACTAGACAAAGTGACATTTTAGATTTCTCGTTCCATTCTTAGGTTGTATGGGTTTTAAGGTTATTTACAATCTTTTTCAACCTTTCTACTGTAATTATTATTTCTATCAGCATTTTTTGAGTAAAAAAGTTTATAAATTTGTTAACACTAGCGTGGCGAAGCCACGGGTACAACTAGTATATATATATTCATAATTATTCTTATTATATCCATCAAATACTTGTGTTGCTTAGCTTGCTTTATCTCTTTCCCATAAATCAAACTAAAGGGCTTTTTAACTTTTAGTCTACAAGGGGCATTCCATACTGTAGTATATATACATCTCAATAAACATTAAAAGTTCTTCACCTATATTGAAAGCTATTATCTCTTTCACTCGCTCAAAATTCAGATTACTATGTATCCCATCAACAATTCAACAAAAATTTTAATTTAATTCACAAAAAAATACTATTAATAAATAAATCATTAAATTTAACATTTTGTTTACAATCTACATGGCATAAGAAAATACAATTTTTGACTTGTCCTCCACCAACAAATTGGATACTAACTTCTCAACTACAAAATAAATATTTGAATAAACTCTTCATTGGTTATATATACTGATTCATTCCTCAAAACAATTTCCTTTGCAATTAAATTTTGTAGAATTTTGTGATTTAATTTTAAACTCTAGGAGAGTAATTAACACTAGCTAATAAAGAAGAACAAAGCTAAACAATTCAAACTACAACCAACGGAGAGGGATAGAGAGAGAAAAAAGAAATGAAATTCTTACCTTTGCCACTCCGAGTGAGAAAGACCGTAGCTTGCAAATTAGAGTTTTGAAGAAAGAATGAAGAAGAGCAAACCAGAAGTTTGGATATAGAAGAGAGAGTGGTGTGGTTTTCAATTTCACTGCCTTACAGTGGAGAAGCGAAGGGAATGTCAGAATAAGCAAGGTTTCAAAAGTTTTAGTTTCAATTTGGGTGTCTCCTAGACTTTGACCATTTAAGATTGTGAGCGATAATAACTCTCGAGATTTTATTAAAAGAAAAATTAACCATATGACGACTTTAAGAGTTTATAAACATATCTTGTTTTTAGAGACCATCCAGAATTTACTTAAATACTTATTACAGTTTTATTAAAATTATCATATAGCTTTATAAAATTACACCCTACTGATAAGTCCACAAAAATGTATATTTATCCCCCCCGAATAACACTTTGTTTGTCTAGAACTTAGCTTATATTATTATATTATATTTATGGATTATTGCTTTCTTGTCTATTGTGTAGGTTTTATGAGCCGAAATGCGAATATTGTGTTAAAGCCCGCAAAAAGTCAAGAAAAGCAAGCAAAAAAGTGTTATTTGCACAAGGAAAGAAGAATTGATATTTGCACCCACAGATCTATTGAGAGCACCCCACGGTCAGTTCAGTTGACTTGACTTTATGTCAAAGCGGGGCGGTCCAAATCTCAGCTCAAACCAGGTCCTATTGGAGCCCACAAGTCAGAATTTCTATTTAGGGTTTTATTTAAAGTCCAAACTTAAAAAGGCTCTACAAGGAGATCCAGAAGCCTGATTTGGGCCCATGAGCTATCAAACTGAAGGTCTTGGTCCAAGCTACAACTTAATCCCAAGAGAATTAGGTTTTTCTGAAGACCTAATACCTCTAGAAGACCAACAGCAGCAGCCACGAATTTGACCTAATTTGGAAGTCTTTGCATGCAAGTATTCTACTTTGTATTTTGTATATAAGAGAAGTAGTAGCTATGGTAGCATTTTATGAATTAAAGATTGAAGAGAAAAGTTCATCTTCTTCTTCTTCTTTTGTATCAAACTCAATATCAATAACAATTCCATTATCTTTTCCATTATGATGTCTTGTGATTTATTTGTTTATTCCTTGGTGTCATCATCAAGGATGAGTAGCTAAATCTCCTTAGGGGGATGGTTGAAGCACTCTAGATGAAGCAAAAGCACCATATTTGTTCTTATTGTTCATTGTGATTCAAAGTTCGAAATGCTTATTTACTTCTAATTCGCAATATGAGGTAAGTATGATTATTTGCATGTTATTGTTATCCATGATGTTAAAATACTATTGTTAGGGTTTAGGGAGACCTAACTTTAATGGTTTTATTTATATTGATTAAAGGTGTGTAGTGAAATAGTTGAGAGGTGATTATTACATATCTGCAATTGATATCTTTTATTGGAACTCTTTTGTAATTAAGTCAAATAGCTGAGAGGTGATGATTTAGTTATGAATAATGTTGAGTTAATTAAATTGAATAGCTGAGAGGTGACAATTTGATTAATAAGACATATTCAATAGCATGCATACGAGAATCCCATTTTAATAGAGTGGAATAGCTGAGAGGTGACTACTTAATTATTATAGGCATTGGTGATTCATTGGAATAGCTGAGAGGTGACTAATTAATTGTTATAGATTGAACATGAAGGAACAACATGTTATGTTTGCATGATTTAGTTTGTGGATACCGATTCTTCCCCCTTTGTCATTATTAATCTTCTTTACATTTCTACCATATTTTTAAGTTAGGTTTTATTTAACTATTGCCTGTAGGAAGTTAGAATCAATCTCAAAACTTGTTTGTTGATTCCCTTAGGGTTTCTTAACCATTGTTTTCTATTGTGTTTGAGCTAAGATCTCCCCCTCTGAGGTGGGTACGACCCTTACTTGTTACTTGTCTACTTTGATATCCAATTTATACAGGCACAAGAAGAAAAATCAATAAAAATATAATCTTTTGATAGAGATTAGAGATTAACACCCTTTGGTCTATATCAAAATGGCGCCGTTGCCGCTCTAAGGAACGAAGTTCATTCAAACACAAGCGAGAATAGTAGTTTTGGGAAATCATCCCACTTCTATCCCTCCCACCCTTCTATTTTTAATTCTTTTTATTATTGTTTTTAAGTGTCTTGTTACATAGTCCTCTTATTGATCTTGCAGTCAAATTCAAATTTTTAAGTAAGTCGCGCGTTCAGGAAATTTTCCTGAAAGTTACTGGTTCAGGACCCGAACTCGAGTCGTGTTAAATTTGGCCTATACCCATCTCGAGTCGAGTTACAGGCAGGGAATTTACCTTGTTTCACATGATTTTAACAGGATGTTCCAGAGCTGTTTTTCAATTAATATTTTTCCTGTTGAGTGATTGTGAGGTGAACTAAGTAGTCTATTTTTTTCAACATTTTTAGAGACTTGTAAGATATTTAATTATTCGATCCACGAAAGGGTCGCGGTTGTAATATTCTTAAAGTAGGTGTTGTTAGGATTTATTTTATTGTGTGTTCGCGGCGGATAGTAGAGCAAGATTGTGGAGCTAGCCTTGAGTCTACTAAGGAACGACTCCTAAGGACGATTGAAACCCAAGGAGCGGTTTCCCCTTAGTCGGCTTCAACTTGTCTTCTCCCCACTTTTGTGCGCTTGTTTGGCAATTTTTATTTTTTTTGGCAGAAAGTGGGAGGTAAGCATTCCCCTAACCCTCCTCGAATCCTTTGCAAGAGGAGTTTCTGTATTGATTAGCATGACCTTGATTGTTGCTTGATTTTAATTTCTATTTTTACTTGTTAAACCGGGACTGCAAGGCGAACCTGGCCTAAAAGTGAAACCTAATATCAATTGATTGCAATATACTAAGCTTTAAAATTGAACCAACTAAAGCCATGCTATCACGATGTTCATTTGAGACCTTGAGCAGATATTTCAACTAGTACTGCGTGAACCATTCTTTGATTGGAGCACAAGCTAGGAATTGCGTCTGGAACCCCTACAGATTACGTCTGTAGAATCACTGTGGTTATTTAATTAAGGAACGTCACTTACTCACAGAAAACCTCCCACACTGGTTATTCGTTACTTGACTCTAGAAATATAGGGAAGCTTGGAAAGAACTCATTGACTTGGGTGAACACAAAATTGAGTCAGTTTTTGTGCCCCTTGTTAGATGCTTTTGAATGGTTAAGACTTCTGTGCCATATGTAATGCGCATGTTGCATGCATCTTAGATTAGGTAAAATCTTGTCCAAACCAACTCCAATTTACACAAAGAGCACAATCACGGACCTCACTCCTTCTCTTGAGGAAGAGTTTAATTACTCAACCTCCATACCTTCTGAAGAAGAGTTCAACGACTCAACTTCACTTTCTGAAGTAACTCCTGCACCTATGGCTCAAAAAGCTACCCTTCGGGATTACTTTTCACCTTTGGCCACTGGGCCACCTACCTGCATAGTCTTACCCGAGACAACTTTAGATAGCTATGGCATTCGCCCACAGATTGTGGGCATGTTGCCTAAGTTCCATGGACTTCCACGGGAAGATCCATATCTGCCCCTCAATAAGGAGAAGCATTTGTCTGAGGAGGAAGTTAGCTTGAGATTGTTCCCCTTTTCTCTTGAGTATAAAGCATCTCACTGGTTACATGGCCTTCTTTCCAATTCTATTGCCACCTGGGCTCAACTAAGTAAAAGTTTTTGCCTAAATTCTTTCCTATTACCAGAACTAATGACATAGTTGATGCCATAAGAAGTTTCCGGCAAAAAGAGGGCGAGGTATTCTTTGATGCATGGGAGAGGTTTCAAGACCTATTTCTTTGATGTCCACACCACAAAGTCGATGACACTGAAAAAGTTAGGATTCCATATAGATACCTTAATACTATGACTAGAAGTTGTTCGTGCTGAAATTCTTAAACTTCTGGATGCAGGTGTGATTTATCCCATTTCTGATAGTCCCTAGGTTAGTCCTATTCATGTGGTTCCTAAGAAGGCGGGCATGACTGTAGTTACTAATGATAAGAACAAACAAGTCGCCACGAGAGTTCCGACCAAGTGGCGTGTTTGTATCGACGATAGAAAGCTTAATACAGTCACCCGAAAGGACCACTTTCCTCTTCCCTTCATAGACCAGATGTTGGAACGCCTGGCTAGTCATTCCTTATATTGTTTCTTAGATGGTTACTCTGGTTATAACCAAATTCCTATCACCCCTGAAGATTAATAGAAGACAACATTTACTTGTCCTTTCGGCACTTTCGTTTATACCCATATGCCTTTTAGTTTGTGTAATGCACCTGCTACTTTCTAGAGGTGTATGTTACACATCTTTAGTGATATGGTAGAACGATTTATGGAGGTGTTTATGGATGACTTCTCCATATATGGTTCATCTTTTGAAGAGTATTTTAGTCATCTTTCCTTGGTTTTTAAACGTTGCATTGAAAATAATTTGGTACTTAACTGGGAAAAGTGCCATTTCTTGGTTAGAAAGGGAATAGTTCTGGGTCATGTCGTCTCTTCTGAGGGTATCCAGGTTGATAAAGCTAAAGTAGATCTTGTTTCATCCTTGTCTATTCCTAAGTCTATTAGGGATATTCGAGCCTTTCTGGGCCATGCAGTTGGGGCTGTTTTAGGTCAACGTCTAGATGGTAAGCCCCATGGGATATTCCTAAGTCTATCGACGCTTTATCCAAGACTTTTCAAAAATATCTCGCCCCTTAACCAATTTAATGCTTAAGGATGCACCTTTTGATTTCACAAAAGAATGCAAGAGTGCTTTTGCAAATCTTAAGACCGCGCTCACGACTGCACCCATCATTAGGCCACCTGATTGGAGTAAACCCTTTGAGCTGATGTGCGATGCATCAAACTTTGCTGTTGGGGCTGTTTTAGGTCAACGTCTAGATGGTAAGCCCCATGTCATATATTATGCTAGCAAGACTCTCAATGATGCTCAACGTAATTATACCACAACAGAAAAAGAATTGTTAGCCATAGTATATGCTCTTGATAAGTTTCGTTCCTACCTTTTAGGTACCCGTACTGTCATCTTCACGGATCATGCTGCAATTAGATTTCTTCTCTCCAAGAAGGAAACTAAATAGCGTCTTATTCGTTGGATTTTGTTGCTTCAAGAGTTTGACCTTGAGATTAGAGATAAAAAAGGGACCGAAAATGTAGTAGCCGACTACTTGTCTAGACTCGATCGTCCTGAGGATTCCAGTGTCATTTCTGAGAACTTTCCTGATGATCTTTTTTTTTTGGCAATATCTAATGCTCCATGGTTCGCAGATATAGTTAATTACTTGGCTAGCAACAAGTTTCCAAGTAATTGAAACAAGCATGATAGATCCAAATTCCTTGCTAATGCCAAGCATTATTTCTGGGATGACCCTTACCTTTTTATGTACTGTCCTGACCAGATCATTCGTCGTTGTATTCCTGATTGGGAGCAACAAGAGGTCCTTAAGTTCTGCCATGAGCATGCTTGTGGTGGGCATTTTAGTGCCAAGAAGACAGCTGCTAAAGTATTGCAGTGTGGTTTTTATTGGCCAACTCTTTTTAAGGACGCTCACATGCATTGTACTGTGTGCACTCGTTGTCAAAAACTAGGGAAAATCACTAGGCGACACATGATGCCCTTACAACCAATTCTTCCTGTAGAAGTGTTTGATGTATGGGGCATTGATTTCATGGGCCATTTTCCTGGTTGTCATGGTTTTTTGGACATTTTGGTCGCAGTAGACTATGTTTCTAAATGGATCGAGGCCATTCCCACAAGGCACAACGACCAAGAAACTGTAGTAAATTTTCAAAAAGAGTACATATTTGCCCGATTTGGCGCTCCCCGTGCGATCATTAGTGATAGGGGGAGCCATTTCTGCAATAAAGCTTTTCAAAAACTTGTCCAAAAGTACAGAGTTACTCACAAAGTGACCCTTGCGTACCATCCGCAAACCAATGGCCAAGCTGAGGTTTCCAATAGAGAGATTAAAAACATTTTGTAAAAAACAATCGACCCTGAAAAAGTAGATTGGTCTCGTAGAGTCAGTGATGCATTATGGGCCTATCGTACTGCTTTCAAAACTCCCATAGACATGTCTCCCTTCCGTCTTGTTTTTGGAAAACCATGTCACCTACCTGTAGAGCCTGAGTACCGAGCCTTCTGGGCAATGACAAAGCTCAGCTTTAATCTCGACCAGGCAGGTAAGAGGAGAAAACTCCAGCTTTCTAAGCTTGAGAAACTTCGGAATGAAGCTTATGATCTTTCCAAGTCCTATAATGCTAATATGAAAAAACTACATGATCGTCAGATCTTACGTAAAGATTTTCAATTTGGGGACAAAGTTTTACTGTATAACTCTAGGTTGCATTTATTTCCTGGTAAACTACAGTCTCGTTGGTCGGGTCCCTTTGTTGTGTCTGCAGTGACACCTTTTGGTGCTATCACTTGTCTAAACCCTGCAGACAACTCTGAATTTCAAGTCAATGGTCAACGTCTTAAGCATTTCCATGAATTAAGGTCACCTGAAATTGAGAAAACTCTATTAGAGAACCCTACCTATTTAGATTGACCTTTGACCTACTGGTATCCGGACCCTCTCTTACTCTATTTTGTTGTCTCTTTTTGAGAGGTGTGGTTGAAAGTACCGGGGCCATAGTCCACAAACTCTTACTGGCTGAGTATAATTGATCCAGTGCACGTTTTTCTCTTGAACGTCATCACCAAACAGACTTGTTTCCCACTCTGTTTGGGTTGGGGAAGTCATTTCTCATCTTCTTTTAAGTCTCGAGTATCTGACTTTAAAAGACTCTTTGTTGTATCTTAAACATCAGGATTTTGCGCATTCCACTCTAGCGTTTTATCTCTCCTGTACCTTTGTTTAGAGTAGCGTTAATCTAGGGAGTGAATCCTAGATGTCCACATGTCTTGTTGAAAACGTTAAACTTAGCGCTCCTTGGAGGCAGCCTTGTGTATCTTCTAAGCCCGATCGTGCTTTAGTGTTTCTTATTTGTTGTCGGGTTTAGTGACTTTTTGGCGGGATTTTTAGACTTAACCCCCCCTATTTTGGTCACGATTGGATTAACCCCCCCCCCCCCCCCCCCCCCCCATTTGTCCAAAATTGGACTTTGCCACCCTCCGTCTCCCTTTTCTTTCTTCTTCCGTCTATAGCTCAAATTTCTGACAGAAATACCCCTATGGTAACCCATTTTGATGTAACACAATCAAAATTGACGAGCTTCTTCCTCACGTAGCTACACCCTTTAAAATCCAAAAATAATACATCCAAGCATCCAATCTAAATTGTACACAAACTCTCTCTAATGGATTAACACCCAATCTATTTACTTTAATTTCCAACATCACCATTAATTTCTTTCTTAAACCCCCATTCTTTTAAATGTTGAAGAGAAGGTTGCCCATTCATTAATGGCGTTTTAAGAAGCAAAGCGAAAAAATCCAAACTAATCATAACCCATTTCATGAAATTGTAAAAGTATTAAATGAGTATCTTTATTGAAATCGGTCGACAAGGCATTGAGCTTAATCTAATCAGTATGGATTAAAGGACTATGAGGCGATGAGCAACATTAACAACTCTTCCCAAAAACCCAGAACTTGTAGTCTTTTTAAAATTAATACGTGAGAAATACATACTTGTATGGGATATAGAAGTTAATCAATGATTTATTTGCAGCAGTAGTTCTTGAGCATATGATGGTGGTTTTCCAAACAAGAAATAGTTAGAAGAAAGAGAGAAGAAGGAATTTGGACTAGTGAAGAAGAAGGTTTGAATTAGGGGCATTAAGGTCAGAAAATTTGAAGTTAGACGTTAAGTGAGACAGAAGGGAGACGGAAGGTGGCAAAGTCCAATTTTGGACAAATGGGGGGGGGGGGGGGGGGGGGGGGGGGGTTTAATCCAATCGTGACCAAAATAGGGGGGTTAAGTCTAAAAATCCACTTTTGGCTAATAAACTATCTTTTGAATCTGCGTGCTAGTTCTGTTTCGGGGTGGGAGTGGCCCACCACTCTTTGTACGGTTTGATTGGTTAGGTAATTATTAAAATTACAAATTTGAAATTATTTCAATTTTTGGAATTTTTAATAATTATTGCTTGATTTTGGGATTTAATTAACATCTTAGTGATACGTATATTTGCATGAATATATTTATGGGGTTTTTAGTTTTTGGCCCATCTAAATAATACGTATTTAAGATGTAGGACGCTTTTAATCCATATTTAGAGTATGGGACGCCCTCCGTCAGTTGACTGCGTTGACCATAAACGAATGCGTTAGATTTTTCAGAAACCCATTTCTACCCCTGCACGTGTTGAGCACGAGATATAAAACAACATTAAAAATATTTGAGGTTTTTAGTTTTTAGCCCACCTAAATAATATGTATTTAGGATGTAAGACGCTTTTAATCCATATTTAGAGTAGGGGACGCCCTCTGTCAGTTGACTGCGTTGACTTGTTGGATTTTTTCAGAAACTCATATTTATCACTATTAAACTATACAGAACATAAAGGATATTATTTGAATTGAAATCTTCAAATCCTCAGAACATCTTGAATCCCTTACCCTTGAGCTTTTGCCCAACGTGAGAACTGATAGAGCTGCACCGTCTCATTCGTGGTATGGGATGCTAGAAGCAGATAATTACGTGGTTGTACCATCCATGCAAATCTCATGAACAACGCCGAATAAACACACAATACTGCAACATAAGGTCAAAAGTGAAAATTAAAATAACACAACTAATTAAGTATTCACAGGTTTCAAAGTTATAGAAATGATTACCTCCAGTCATATTGGCAGATATGAGTTCTGGGGGTTTCTGCGCGTCGACTAATCCCTGTTAAAGCCACCGATTAAACAAAATTATTATTCAGCCAACACAAAATGATAAAGAATAATATTACTAAGCTTCCAAGAAATCATTTTACAGTAAGAAAAATCTTATGCTAATAACAAATTATGCTTGTTATACAAACTCAAAAGGAGTTTTTAGTTTTTGGTCCACCTAAATAATACGTTATGGTCAACGCAGTCAACTGACGGAGGGTGTCCCATACTCTAAATATGGATTAAAAATGTCTTACATCCTAAATACGTATTATTTAGGTGGGCCAAAAACTAAAAACCCTTTATATTTTTAATGTTGTTTTATATCTCGTGCTCAGCACGTGCAGGGGTAGAAATGGGTTTCTTAAAAAACTAACGCATTCGTTTATGGTCAACGTAGTCAACTGACGGAGGGCGTCCCATACTCTAAATATGGATTAAAAACGTCCTACATCTTAAATACGTATTATTTAGGTGGGCCAAAAACTAAAAGCCCCTATATTTATACATTATCACGGAATTTTCAAAATTTAAATTGAATTATTTCGTGTCGTATTCCGGGGGTAAAACCGTCATTGCCACTAATTCCAGTAGTGGGGGGAAGCGTGTTGGGAAAGTTACTGGTCTATATATACCTACGGGTGTACTTAGAAAAGTCACAAGTCACTTTCATTTCCAAAGTCAAACCAGATCAAAACCGGCTCAACAGAAGTCTTCATCCCTTCCAGAACTCGAGTCGAGTTCCTTAGTGTGCAATTCAAACGCGACTCTCATCTGATTTCCAAATTCGATAATTCTTGCGGGGTTTTGTTCCTCTCTTTGTGCTCTGCATTTCCATACCAATTTTTTCGAGAGTCATGCCTCCTAGAGTTAGATCTAGAGTTATTATTCGTGAACGCGATTATTCTCGTCTCTTCAACGATAATCGCTATGGGAGTGGTTTTGTGGAGAGAATTCACGCCCGAGGTTGGGATGTACTCCTTGGCTCTGATTACAAGTCATTTGACCCTCAAATGGTTCATCGATTTTACGAGTCAATGGAGTTGACCGATGACGGCGTTTTTATCAACTGGGATCCTGCCCATCGTTATTTGCTCACGTCGGAGACTGTCTCCTTAGTCACGACACTCGAGCTTGACGAGGCTCCTCTGCAGCAGGGGGCTGCGCTGGTGACCCCGGACATCATCGAGGTTGTTTTCGTCGATGACCGGGCAGTTCACCGGTATAGCAGTCACATTTCGATCGGTTGGCTCCGAGTCAACCAGGGCTTGGTGGCACACTGGCTGACCAACAATGTCCTTGGGACGACGAGGACGAGCGAGCTGTTCTCGGAGGGGATTCATATCCTCCGACTGCTTGAGGAGGACCTCCACGGCTACTGCATGGTCCGCCAACTTTTTGCCACCATCACCGGAGCTCGAGCCACTTCTGCTCCTCTTCCAAGCCTGGTGATGAGTATCTTGCGGTACTGGGCCGCGCCTCTTCTTCCATACCAATGAGGAGTGGTTCCAGCTTCTCTGGAGGGGTATGGGCGAGATTTTGGACGCTGTCGAAGACTTGCAGCGTCGCGTTGACGAAGGCCAGGGACAGTTGTTATGGGACCATCAGGAGGAGGTGTCCATTCAGTACAGACCCAGCGACCAGCGTGCGTTTCACCAGCTCCATACCAATGAGGAGCGGTTCCAGCTTCTCTGGAGGGGTATGGGTGAGATTTTGGATGCGGTCGAGGACTTGCAACGTCGCGTTGACGAAGGCCAGGGGCAATCTCGTCGACGACGGGGTTGAAATTTCTGTTTATTAGCCATTATAATTTTTCTTATGTATTTTGTTCTATTTTAATTCTTGCACTCTTGTATTAAAATCTCAATCATTGTACTTTATTTCCAAATATTAATGAAAATAGTTGAATTTTTAAATTTTTGCAAACTTTTGTCCTTTTTCTGAAAATTCTTAGCCATTCTTGGGCTTTATAACAAAAATCTGGACTTATGGATTTATTTTGAAAATTTTCTAGTCCTAGGGACCTAAGTCCAAATATTTTAAAAAAAAAAGAGATTAGGGTTAGATTTTTGGAAACCCTAAGGTTTTAGGCAATTGTTGGAGTCCTATTAGGGCTCAAACTCTTTTTTTTTTTTTTGCCTATATATACCACACCATGTTTAGAGGACCATCACTCAAAATTCAGAAACCTTTTTCAACTTTTATTTTTCTGAAAATTGGCCTGAACTCGAGTCGAGTTCCTTATAGGCTTAACCAAACTCGAGTCGAGTTTGGATCTGGCAGCAGTTTTTCTGACCTCGTTTTGTGTGATTTCTTCTTGGTTTTCACGCTGATTTTTGGTTTTCTTTTTTCTTTTGCAATGGCTAATGTTCAGAATGGGTTGTGGATGCCCGATGGCATGGATATTATCCCCGAGATGGATTTTTCGGAAATTATGGATAGTCCTTATGGAGCTTCTTTTCGGGATGGGATTTTCGACAAAGGTTGGGAAGGTTTTCTTTATGATTCTACTGCTGTGTATTCCCCTTCTATGGTAAGAGACTTTTATCTTATGTTACCGTTTGCCGACCGTCTTCCCTTTGATGGTTTTCAAGTTCATATGCATGGTTCCCCGGTGGTCTTTAATGCTATTGCCGTCTCTATTGCCATGGGTAATCCTTTTGTTTTTCAACCAGTCGTGCCCTATGACAATTATGTTCGTGATAACCGTGTAGACATCATAGACAACTACCTTAATCACTTTGGCCCGTGTACCTTCTCTTTCCACCCCGAAGGATACCTTAGTATTGCACCTACCACTTACCTTCCTGCTAATGTAGCTACTGCTGCTTTATGGGATTTGCGTAATTTGCTAGGTGTTGAGAAGATGGATTATGTCAGTGATAGTACTATGCATTCCGTAGTTGGTATTGTTACAAATTTTTATGCTCTTGACTTATCCACTTGGATTCTAGATGGTATTAGGAATATGTTCGTATTCGATAAGGATAAGCTCGTTTTCCCTACTGCTATCTGTAAGATTATTCTTGAAAGTTATCCTAAGTGGAAAAACAGGTACAATGATTGGACTCACCTTATCCCTATGGATCCAACTCATTGTTTTATCAGGAGAAGTCGCCTATTCACTTGGGTGCCTAACACTGAGTATGTAGAGTTTTCTGCTTTGCATAGAAACGATAATTGTATGCATGAAGGTAAGGGGTCTTGGAATGTGATTAAGGAGGCTTTAACTAATTGGCGCGATAGGTTGGATGGTTTCCCAGTAGGTCAAGTTTGACACTAAGAGTGCAAAGTAGGATTTCCCTTTCTGTTGAGTCAGTCCTTTATTTCAGTATATTTTATTTCAGTTGTCTCTTAGTATGGAATTCCTTGTAATCTCTATATATGTGGAGATAATTTTGTTTGGCAGGAATTTATAAAGCGGTTTGAATTTTTAGTACATTCATGGTAATATCTTTCTTACTCTCTCTCCTATGCATAGTATGAGCCTTGAGGACAAGGCAATCTTTTTGTTTGGGGGTGGGGAAGTGTTACAATCTTTTTTGTAAATGATTTTCAAACTTCTTTATCCATACTTGTATAAAAATTCAAAATTTTTGAAAAATCAACAAAAATCTTTGTTACAAAAACTTTTCCAAAAATAGGATAAGTACACCGTCAATGATGAACATAATGGTTGAATTCTATCTTTTTCAAGTTTAAGGACATTTATTGTTTCACCAAGTAGTTTAGTCTTATACTATATTTGCATGAGCATAAGCATGGCATTCATCTGCATTTATTACAGATTACATGTGCAAATACAACTACACCTTGAGAAACTTGAGGAATAAGTGTGGAGACTTAACCTAGTGAGCTTTAGAGCCCCGTCTTTTTCTTGGAGAGATATTATGTACATCTGGAGTCAAAAGACTCAACCTCTCAGTTTTGTTTGTTTATAGTCTCATATTCATTTTTATAGTTAGCCTTGAGATGACATCAAGTGGGTGTAATATAAACTTGGGTCTTGTAGCTTATTCAAAATGTGATCACCATATCAGTACTTAGAGATGATACAAAGACATTTATTTAAACCTTGTTTACCTTAGCCTTCCCTGATGATACATTATCTCTTAGGTTGACCATTCTGAGCCTTTCTTGTTACTTAGCCTTTTTCTTGAGACCATTATCCTTACCCAACTCCATTGTGGGAGTTATTACCAGTAGAATGTTTTAGATCCTTTTACCCATTGTTTTGGGAACATGAGGAATTGTTATGTGGTTACAAGAAGAAAGGAGAAATACAAAGAAATCTCCAAACTAGTTAGATGAACCAAATATTGAAAACCAAAAAGTTTGAAGAAATTCCAGAAAAAAGCAAGAATCTTCCAAACAATTTCAAATCTAAAAAGAAAAGAAGATTCCAAAATATTGGCTAGAGCTTCATTAAAATTTTTCCAAAAGAAGATGAGAAACACTTCTTCCCAAAAGAAAAATACCAAAAATGTCTCCAAGTGTTGTTATTACAAATCACAAGTATTGAAGGCCCGAATGTTCCAAAAATATTTCACAAAAGCCTTTTCCATATCTAGCCCTGTCCTAAGCCAAGTTACAACCCATTATTGTGTTTCGTAGATCTAAGCTGATATGGTAGGATGTGGCGAGTAAGTGAGAAGGTGCTAAGGTAAAAAATCCGTTATCTCAAGCAAGGCTAATTTTCCCATTCTTTGAGACTAATTTCGTTCCATTACACCAGTCCGTTCGTATATATATATATATATATATATATATATATATATGTGAGATGATTGTTCATCTTCTATCCTAACATAGAGGTAAAATGATAAACACCATCTCTGAGTGATTTTATTTCTGAGTGTATGACTGTGAGGCAGAAGTCAAAGCGACCTTTCGAATGATAACTTAAGACCCGTGGTAGCATGGGTACATGCCTCTCTTCGATGCATTTGAGACGTTATGCTTGGTTTATATTTCAATCTTATTCATGCATTTGTAATATGCTATCTCATATGAACGGTTTTGCAATACTTATCATTATCTTTGATATAACCATTTCTGACGTAAATGGTAGAAATTCCTATTTTTTGGATTAGTCATTGTAGTAAGTTTGTGGGTATCTTCTCTGGAAAACCCTCAGGAGACTATAACTTCTCCAGTTGGGAAATCCTTGTGGTTGAAAGCCTTGATGCATATGGTTAATGCAATCACCTTAGTTTTACTTCTCTTTTGAGTCCTTAATTCTTTTCTTCTCACATTTGCTTGAGGACAAGCAAAGTGTTGTTTGGAGGTATTTGACAAGTCCTCAAAAGTGTATATTTATCCCCCAAATAACACCTTGTTTGTCCTCAAAACCGGTTCCTATTGGAGCCCACAAGTCAGAATTTCTATTTAGGGCTTTATTTAAAGTCCAAACTTAAAACGGCTCTACAAGGAGATCCAGAAGTCTGATTTGGGCCCATGAGCTATCAAATTGAAGGTCTTGGTCCAAGATACAACTTAAGAACAAGAGAATTAGGTTTTTCTGAAGACCTAATGCCTCTAGAATACCAACAGAAGCAGCCACGAATTTGACCTAATTTGAAAGTCTTTGCATACAAATATTCTACTTTGTATTTTCTATAAGAGAAGTAGTAGCTAAGGTTTAGGTAGCTTTTTATGAAATGAAGATTGAAGAGAAAAGTTCATCTTCTTCTTCTTCTTTTGTATCGAACTCAATATCAATATCAATTCCATTATCTTTTCCATTTTGATGTCTTGTGATTTATTTATTTATTCCATGGTGTCATCATCAAGGATGAGTAGCTAAATCTCCTTAGGGGGATGGTTGAAGCACACTAGATGATGCAAAATCACCATGTTTATTCTTATTGTTCATTGTGATTCAAAGTTCTTAATGCTTATTTACTTCTAATTCACGATATGAGGTAAGTATGATTATTTGCATGTTATTGTTATCCATGATGTTAAAATACTATTGTTAGGGTTTAGGGGGACCTAGCTTTAATGCTTTTATTTATATTGATTAAAGGTGTGTAGTGAAATAGCTAAGAGGTGATTATTACATATCTGCAGTTGATATCTTTTATTGCAACCCTTTTGTAATTAAGTAAAATAGCTGAGAGGTGATGATTTAGTTATGAATCAATATGTTGAGTTAATTAAATTGAATAGCTGAGAGGTGACGGTTTGATTAATAATACATATTCAATAGCATGCATAAGAGAATCTCGTTTTAATTGAGTGGAATAGCTGAGAGGTGACTACTTGATTATTATAGGTATTAATGATTAATTGGAATAGCTGAGAGATGACTAATTAATTGTTATAGATTGAACATGAAAGAACAACATGTTATGTTTGCATGATTTAGTTTGTGGATACCAAATCTTCCCCCCTTGTCATCATAGATCTTTTTTTCATCTCTACCATATTCTTAAGTTAGGGTTTATGTAGTTATTGCCTGTAGGAAGTTAGAATCAATCTCAAAACTTGTTTGTTGATTCCCTTGGTGTTTCTTAACCATTATTTTCTATTGTGTTTGAGCTAAGATCTCCCCCTCTGAGGTGGGTACGCCCTTACTTGTTACTTGTCTACTTTGATATCCAATTTATACAGGCACAAGAAGGAAAATCAATAAAAATATAATCTTGTGATAGAGATTAGAGATTAATACCCTTTGGTCTCTATCACCTACGACGGTTATTTTAAAACTATCAATTACTTGTTTTAGTACAATGACAGTTTAGGGAAAAACCATCATCTTGTTTCTTAAAATCACACCCTATGACAATTTTAATCAAAACTGTCATCTTTCATAAACTTTTCCTTAGTAGTGTCAAGAAATAGTGTTTCCCTAGTAGTGTCTTATTTCATCTTAAACTTCACATCTCTATTCGAACATAATATTAAAACTTCAAATCAATTTTCCAAGCTTATTGCTTTTGGTGGTGAAGAGAACTTGTTATAGTGTATCATCGTATTGGTGGCGAATAACACAAAAACTAGTTCTTAAATGCATTCGTAGACATAAAGTTAGAAATAATTAAAAAAAAAATATTCAAGAAACTTCCATTGAGTCCGCACCGAGTTGACCCAAAAACTGCTTTTTTCATTTATCTTGAAATTTCTTTTTAAAACAAGACCATAACTCTTCAAGATTGCAAACTTTGAAGTGTTATGTTTTCTTTTGTTGAGATGTTATTTTGGAATATGGATTGTGGATAAATTTTCTCTTATCATCTTTCACTTTCACTCTTCTCTTCAATAACACATTAAGGTCGTGCTACACCATATTGGTTCTTTGATATTGAGTTTTGGTAGAAGTTTGCTAGTGGAATTGAAAAAAATGATGTATACAAAGTATGTTTGGTGATTTTGATTAGATTGTGAGCTCCCATCTCCTATCTTCGTTTCTCTCTTTATGATGCCTTGACTAATTTTTATTTAGAATTTAATCATTCGTTTTAGAGTCCAATTGCACTTAGTGTGAGTTTTTTGCCATTAATTTTGATATCTCAAAGTTTGATTTAACCCTTCCCTGCGTTTGAATTCTTTGTTTTGTGTTTTCTTGTTTTTTTCTTTAAGTAGTGTGTTGTAAGTTCTCATTCTACCTTTATCCACTCTTCAAGTTGTCTCTTTGTGACTTTTTATTTGTCGGTTTGTACTTTATTTAGGTTTGTACTTTAAGGATAAATCTTCAAGTTGTCTCTTTGTGACTTTTTATTTGTCGGTTTGTACTTTATTTAGGTACCTTTTCCCTGGTATTCTATACTAAGGAAAAGATAAATATTTCTATGGATCATTCTAGTTTCTTGTTTGAGGTCTTGTGTCGTCCTCAATCGTTTTTGTTGGTCAATATGCTAGTAATAGGCTACTGCACAAGTATAAAACGAAGTGAAAACAGAATAAGTAAATTATGCAAACCAAACAGAAAGCAAAGGACAGTATGATTTGATCGGGTCGAGAAATATTTTTGTCCTTAAGACATAATTTGCCCCAACAAGTGTTGTATGGGTGTTATGCAAACTGTCTCCCAGGATACAACGATCAGTACCTTTTTCGTGTAGCAGCACTTCAAACAAAACGAAGACGGCGAACCAGTTCAGTGATGTAACTTTCTCAAGGACACAATGAATGAAATGAGTATGAGGTTTTTCGAATGAATGAATGATGCAGACACTGACCACTTATTTATAGCAAGGAAAAATTCAGTGAACAGACACTTGGGCCGAACCAGTTCATTGAACATACACATCTAATGGGTCGAACCAGTTCAAATCATAGTTACCTCCGGTTCATAATCAAAGTATATAAAATTTACCCATATCATTAATTAACACCAAGCACTACAATATCATAAGCCTTAGCACACTACCAAACAACGAATCTAAAGTCACAAAACCACGTCCTGGCCTCTAGCCGGTGCTCGGGTTTAACAATCATAAAATCACAACCTATGCCCATTCACTAGTACACCTCCCACAGGATGCACTCCACACATTTGCCATACCCACACTGCACCAGTGTGCCTTCACCATGGTTAAGAACCTCTACGCGAAAACCAAAACCCAAGTGGGTACTCACTTGCAAGCTTTGGCTAGCCTCGACGTATGTCTAACTCATGATCTCTAATAGCTCCCTTGAGCTCTCTAATGTGGCGCCCAGACCAACCCCGAAGGCTATAAAGGTCTGAAGGGGTCAATTCCGCAGGCTAAGCCGTCTAGGAAATACCCAAATATAATCCAAGAGTCAACCCGCAGGCTAAGCCGTCTAGGGTGATAATCAATTTCTTTAACCTAATTCCAGAGGTGCGGCAAATGTACTAATGCTTGGGCGACTACCAAAACAACTAAACTAATCAAGTAATCACACAACCCTTGTCAAACAATTGAATTCCAAGTCCATTACGTATTCCGTTCTTATTTCCCAAAAGAAAACATATATACTAAAAAGAAACTATTTACATAAATCTGCCAAACAATAACATTCATCTTTCAAAATTCACACATCTAAATATAATTACTCAAATCTCATAAATTCAAAATTCACATATCTAAATATAATTACTCAAATCTCATAAATTTTTCATACAACCTTTTACTATGAAAATATTACTTGGAATAATAATATGGAATCGTTTCGATATTTAAAAAATAATTAAACAATTTTTTTACTCAATCCTACCAGATTTCGGAAAGAAATCCCAAAACAATCTACGTAAGACTTCCTGAGCATTTTTTACCATATTAGCCTCATAATTTAAAGTATTTATAAACATAGAAATTATAGTTCAGAATGTCTATTTTCTAAAACAAGTAAAGTCATCAAGATATGTTGAGTAACGAGTCTTCTATGAACTTTCTATGATAGCCACGCAAACAGAAAGGTAGCAGTAAAATTATACTAGATATCTGAAAATAACTACGTTGAATTAATTACCCAATAGTAAATTCCGAAATTTATATATGTTGTTATAAATTGAGTATTCTAACTACCATAAACTTTTCAATAAATATTATTAAGTCTAGAGGGATCAAAACTTTGCGATACTAAAACGGTACAGAAACCAAAAACTGCAACGGTTGTCATACTTGCAAGTCGTGTTTCACCAAATTAACTTAACTTTCGTAAATTGGTCTTAACTAATCTAATGAAGACCTTTCAATCTAGTGTTCAGGGTTTTTAGAATCAATTAAAAAGCTTTTCAAACGAATTTTCTATGATTTTTCAAAGATGAGTCAACAATCTGAATTTACAGAAAACAGAAATAGAAACAAAAACAAAAAAACGTCTACTCACTTGTATAAGCATGAAAATCCAAATCTTCTTCTAGCTTTCTTCTAATTCTTCTTCTTCTTCTCCCAAATATGGTGTTATATAAAAAAAATGAATGAAAACCCTAAGATTTTAATATAAATAATATGGAGAAGTTAATGGGCTTTATTTTTGGACCATAATTGAATCTGCTACCCAACCCAATTCCATCTACTTTTTTTTTTTTTAATAATTAATATATCATCCTTTAACTTAATAGAAAATTAACTCTAAACCCTTAAAGACATGTATGCAATATTTCAAAATCCAATAAAATTTAACGAACAAAAATTTATAATATAAATGGGTTTTACAGCTGCACTAAGTTGTTTCTTAGTTGCCTACGTATCCATAAGATTGATGGAATCAAACCTTTTTACATAGTTCAATTGTAGAGAATTGTAAAGAGATTAGGGTTAGGATATGATCCGATGAACCCTGTAGTATTGTAGTATTGTAGTCCCATGTATTTGGACTTAAGAGTGGTAACTTGATGTATGTACATGTCCTATTAATTAAGAACATAAGTTATAGAGATCTAGATTTCTTGTTAGATTAGGTTAAGGAAATCTCTACAAAGATGTAGATTTACCATATTAACCTTATTGAATTGGTGGACTTAAATAGATAAAGCCCATAATTGATATTGAATGTAGTAACGGGCCTAAGTCAAATTACTTATTGAATTGGGCTTAGGCTCTTATTGATTATTGTCTTGGGTTTTGATCACTTGTAATTGACTTGGGTTTGAGCCCGTTAAGGGGGTCAGCACAGAAAAAACATTGAAACTCAAGAACATAAACCAATTGAAGTTCTTAAAACTTTAACAATGATGGAAACAAAAGAACAGAATAGAAAAACATATTTCTACACAAAATCCTACTGCTAACAAAGTAACAAGCAATTCAACTATAGAACATGAGATTCAACACCAGCAGCAAAAAAATTCAAGATGTGCAACAAATACAAATGAAGAATGAGAAAGAAGGTGGTGAAAATAGAGAAACAGAAAAGCTTAGAAAAATACCTTCGCAAATTACTAGTCGAGTCCTTAAAATCCAACAATTGAAACTATTCATTTTCTCCACATAATCTATATAACAAATCATAGTTTTCTCTAACACAAGGACTGTCTGATTTATGTTTAAGACAACCAAGTACGTAAATTTGTCTTAAGACAATTGAATCCCTTGGATCAATCTTCTTCCAGATATAGAATCTTCTTCCATACAATTATATTTTCGGTTATATTTTTGCATTTAAATGAAATATAAACTCCCATATTAATTTCCACTTTCCTAATAAATTTCCAAATCATGCCCTATGAAATTTTTTTCAACCCACATGCACAAATACAATTAATTAGATTAATTCCCTAATTAAGAATTCAAAACATTCTCCCAAATTAATGAGGTGCCTAATTTGCTTATTTTAATTTTGAATATGAGTTATACAAATTAAATCTGCCATATTTGCACAATAAAAAAACTGCCTATTATCTTAATTGCCTTAACTAATATTTGCTAACCAATTTTATTGTCAATCAATTACCTTAATTAAATTTACTACTCCATTAAACTATATATATATACCCTTTGTTATCTAGGCATCACAAGTTCACAACTCCTTTGTAAGTAAGCAACTTGAAGCTATCTTATTTTCATACATTTTTGCAAGTTGCATGTTCTTTAGATTTATTTTTTACAACAACAAATGGTATTATTATATTTTAATTTTCTTGCTATTTTGATGCTGAGATCGATCGTTCAATTGCCCCTTCAATTAATCTCTACTAAAATGGGATTTTTTTTTTTTTTTTTGATAAATACTAAAATGAGTTGTGCCATATTATGAGGTTTTTGGTGTGATCTCAATTTCTTCTACCTTTCTAAATTACTAAAATTTAGTGTTTTAGTCAACATTACATCGAACGCTTTCTATTCATTTTAACCAGTTCAAGTAGGTTGTTTTTATTTTCGTAGCTATTTCTTTTAAATTACTTTATTATTTTAGATTTTTTTTCTTTTAATTTTCTTCTAATCTTTTAATTAAGGACTCAACATTTTATCCATTTTTTTTTTTTAAAAAAAAACATTTTATCCACTCCATACAAGTTGCTCTTATTTTCGTAGAAATTCTATGGTTTTTAAACTACTATGTTATTTTAGATTTTCTCTTTTTAATTCTTCTAATATTTTATTTAAAGACTCACAGTTTGAGTTTCGTACATATTTCCAGATATAATGATCTGTACTTTTTTCTTTTGCAATATTATTATTTATTCATTTTGAGTTGTTTTAAACACTTTTTTCATTCTTATTGAGTAGGCAATCTCTTTTAATTTACCGAAATTTCATAATTAATTATTATCTTATAATGAAAATATTATATGTTTTCCTTGCAGGCTGATATTCCTTTTGCTATTAGGATTAATGATGATATATTATCTTTAGGCGCAGACGCAACATTTGTAGGAAGGGTTAAGAAATTCTATTAAATGAAAAGAGAAAAATAATCTTTTAAGAAAAAACTACTAAAATAATTGTCCGATTATGTCTAAGACAACTATATCCCTAAATTTGTCTCAAGATAATGAAGGTCCTTGGATCAATATCTCTTTATATTAAGATAAATATTAAATTTTGTAACTCCCTTCACTCCGTAATTTTTTGTCTATTTTGAATTAACCAACATTTTGATTAAAATAAACAAACAAATTTTGTAATTCCCTTATCACTCCATAAATGTTTTTCTACAAGTTCCAAAAAGATAAACTTTTGCCAAATTGTTTTGCTGGGAGTTTAATACCAGACCTTATAAATTATAATAACATTAAAATAAGAATTAAAATTAAAATAAAATTCTCGAAAATATCTATAACTAAAAAATTAGAATAAATATCTATAAATAAAATAAATTAAAATAACCATGCCAATAGGCAGTACTGGTTATCACTAGTTCAGTTACAATTCAAAATAACCTCCTATTACTACCAGTCACATGCCCTACTAATGCAAAATCATCAAACCACCATAATTAGTTTTGCATTGAACTTATAAACCAACTTCAATACAACAAACAATTGAATATCTGCCTATCTTATCAATCAAGCAACAAGACAGCTCAGCACAACTCTCAAAGACAAGCTCATGCAAATCATTGCTTAGCTTCATAAGCAAGCTACCTACAGTAAAAGACATCCAAGCTCAACTACCAAAGCAAAGTCAAAAGGAGCCTTAAACTATGCAAAACGACACGTAACCCTCCTAATTGAGATGACTACTTGTTTTTACCCAAATCAAAGTAACCTCATTCCGTCTCGCCCACTTCAATTCGAATGAAACAAGGCTTTGTATATACTCATATATTCGAGCTCCCTCGAGTTCACTTAGCTTAACGACCATCTTGGACATATTTTGTATATTCAAAAGTCATCGACATGAAATGAGGTGGATTCCTTTTACCTCGACTTCACCTTGAACTCACTAAATCATTTTTTGATCCAACGCGAACTCTTATTTCATTCGTCTTCATGCAACGTGCACTCATTTTTACTCAAGCGCACTTGAGCTGGGGCTTATTTTACTCGACCTCATCCGAGCTCACTCTTATTAACACGTTTATTTTCTTTAGTTGCAAAATATTTCACAATCACTTCGTAACATAAGCTCAATAATTAATTGATCATATCGTTGGACAATTAATGAGCTAGTCATTGTCCCAATCACCTATAAAATATGAACTACGTGGGCTTGATTCTGGGACCTTGTAACTCTCAGATACATAGGCAACTATCTTTCACAGATAGCTCAACCACTCCTCATTTTCAAATCACTTTTCCTCTTCACTTCCGATCATATTCAACCACACATTTTTCTACATTTACATAGGGAATAATAGGGACTGCAGATGGTGTCTATGAGTGTGAACTGTGAACCCAGCAGTTGTTAAAGTTCATTGAAATACTAAATTTAGCATTTAGGATAGATGTTTATTGAGCATGTCCATTAGATATGACTAGGCTATCTTAACTGCTCTTTTGAAGGGTATCTTGGATGAACTAATTCCAATCCCAAGTACATTACATAGTGTAGTTTGTTCTAAACGAGTGTTGAGATGGTTGTCGGGAGAATAAAGAAAATTAATCAATTTAATAAAAAAACGAAGGTAAAAGCAATGATCAGAATCAAGCTTAGATTCTCTGTAACTTAGATAAAGATTATATAATGTACTTCTTTTGAGGTGCAGACTATAATTAATAATTCCACATTTATTTTGGGTAGGTTCTAGATTCTCTGTAACTTAAATAAATAGTAACATGATTTTCATACGATTTAGTATATCATTATGTGGCTTAGTGATACAAATTACTCGATAAATATACTATTGAGTGCGGAATTAAACAATAGCAGTAAATAAGATGAAACAAAACACAAGATCTCGAAGAAAACTATCTTTTTTACTGAATATTATGAAGATTACAAGAATCTCTGCCTCATAATACTTTCTAGACAAGCTAAGCCCTAGCTGCCTCTCTTCTAAACACACTAAACCTTAGTGGTTTCTCTAAACAACTAAATAACTTGTTTCTCTAACAAGCTAAAATAAGCTATGTTTGGTCTATGTTTTGGGTTATGCCAAAACATCACTAAACCACTAAACCTTAGGAAACAAGTAAAGACTACATGTTTTTCTCCATCTATATCTTTTGGTTTATGTCAAAACATATATTTATAGGCCTTGGACAACTTCTAGTTGGCCAAGGATTTCTTTTTTCCTGAAATTCCCTCCCTTATGGAACAAGGAAACCTATTTAAAGTTTTTTTTTCTTTGTCCAACAAGGAAAAGAACTACTAAGTTCCCAAGTAGGATACACTTGTATCACTTAGTGTAAACACGTAAGATAACTAATACTTTTGATATACACTTAAATCATTTTGCCTATTTATTTGTGCCTTTTTATGATAATCGAGACCCTTATTTCTTAGAACTGTTGCACTTACTTCAATTGAGCATATACACAAACTATACAACAATGTTGAACCTCTTTATATGGCTATTGATCCCAATAGTAAAGGAAAATTTAGAGGAATAGAGAATTTGGTGAGATTAAAACACTGAATTTGATGACATTTACTTAGAAATGTTAGTTTGGGGTTTTAGTAAAATTTGAAATTTGCAGTGACCAATTGAATTTGAGAGCTTCCATTTTCTATAGAAATTAAATATGTTGATTTCCATTTTATGAAATTTGGAAATGTAGAAACATAATCAAATTTGAAGATGAGTCGTTTCATGAATACCAACCTATGAAATAAGTTATTAACAATGCAATGTTTGATGGGAGCAGGTCGATAAATTGCTATAATTTATCTTCTAGGATGGTGATAAGTCCTCAAAAGTGTATTTTTATCTCCTGAAGTACACCTTGTTTGCATAGCACTTAGCTTATATTATCGTGGAATATGTATTGTTTAGTGTTTTCTTGTCATTTGTATAGGTTTCATGAGCCAAAAATCAAATATTGTGCTAAAGCCCGCCAAAAGCCAAGAAAAGTCGTTAAAAAAGTGTTATTTACACAAAAGAGAAAAATTACTATTTGCACCCATGTATTACTGAGGACATCCCTTAGACCAGTCATGTGGACTTGAATTTATGTCCAAGACGAGTGGTCCAAATCCCATCTCAATCCAAGTTATATTGAAGCCCATAGGTCGAAAGATCCATTGAAGCCCGTTATTTGAAGTCCAATCTTAGCGGTGATTTTTGCATATGTACAATTAATCTCTTTTATTGGAACCCTTTTATAATCAAGTTGAATAGATCAGAGGTGATGATTTGTTTACAAATCAATACATCGAGTTAATTGAATTGAATAGCTGAGAGGTGACGATTTAATTAATGAGGTTTATTCAATGAATACATATAAAGAATCCTAGGTTAATTAAATGGAATAGCTGAGAGGTGACTATTTGATTATTATGTGCATTAGTAATTACTTGGAATATCTGAGAATCCCATTAGTAATTATGTGTGTCTTGCATCGTTTAGTTTATGGATACCAATCCTTCCCCCTAATCATCAATAGACTTTTTTTTTCATCTCTTTACATCTCCTAATATTAGTTTAAAGTATAAGTTATTTTATTTTATTGCATGTAGGAAGTAGAATCAATCTCATCTTTCTACTTGATTCATTTGATGTTCTTTAGTTATTGTTTTCTATTGTGTTTGAGCTAAGAATTTCCCCTTCGAGATGGGTACGACTCTTGCTGGTTACTTTTTCTACATTGAAAAACTATTATAGGTATAAGGACTTATAAATATCTTTTAACTTGTGGTTAAAAAAACCCCACTATCAGGTGGACCTAAGCAACAATGTTGAGGAAAGATTGAAATATGATGAAACTAGCAAATAGAATCCAGAACTGGCAAAGAGGACAAATATTGAAACAGATGTAGCATATGATGGTGTAACTAAATTTGGTGCAGCTGCAACAGTAATCTATGGTAGTGATGGTGAGATAGTCGTTTGCCCAAATGTTTGGTTTCTTCAAGGCTGGGTCATTTGTTGGAGGTCTCATGCAAAGGCGGGACTTGAGCCATGACCAGTACAAACCCAACGATAATATTGAGGCCTTTGCAAAGCTTAAGGAATACATTTGGCAATATAAGCAAGAGAGTTACATGCTCCAGTTCATTTGGTCAATCATTCCGTTACAATTTCTTGACAAACCGTCTGTGACTGTTTTTATTTTATCGAAAACTATTAGTTTAGTACATCAGTGTTTTCTATTATTATAGGTATCTTGAAGCATTCAAGAAACTTATATCTATCTTAATATCTTATTTTCTTCAGCCATATATTTGCATCAAAACATCTCCACATAACAATGCCTTTTACAAGCCAAGAAGTAGTATACATGAATTGTACTCGTTTATTAATTTCTTTTGGTTGTATTTAAACTATTGACGAATTTTGGAAAAAAATTCAACTCTAACGAAAATAACATGAATGTTAGAATTAAAACTTTTTCAAAACTTAAAACTACAATTGAAATGGGGATGTTAGAATTTAATTTTTTTACAAAGTTCATTGATAGTTTAGATAGTTTGACCATTTCTTTTCACTTTGTAGACAAAGAATTCACAACAACCTTTTTTATCAAATAACTAAAGTTGTGCAATTAAACTCAACAATTACCCCTTCTCAATAATTGATGGATTTGAAACATATACACTGGAGGTTGCGAACCAAATGAGAAATTTACATCAACACATTAATGGGTGTAGATGTTGCTCGCTGAAGCTTGCTACTATAATGAAACTCGACAAAATCAATTGAACCAATGAACCATACTATAAAACCATATTGAAGGCTCTAAATATTGAAGAAAGAGATTATTGTTACTATTATAGGCTATTGTGACTATTAACTATGACTAACAATTGTCAGTCACATAAGTCCAATGAAATGTGTGTCGCAGTCCATAAAACAAACCAATGAAATGCTTAGAAAAAAATTTGTCGTGCGAAATGACTTTAGATGAAGAAGAATGCAAACAAATGGCAAATAAAATAATCAATCCATACAGAAATGAAAGAGAATGATATCTAACTAAAAAGAAAGAATGAAAATGAATTCAATAGACAATATTTCAAATTTTATTTAAATTATTGATATGTTTATCAAATTTAAAATTAATTTTAATTAGTTTATTATATATTTTATTAGTTCAAATATAATTTAATTTTTACACTTTAATTACCGTTGCAGACTGCCTTTTCTATAAAGTAGGCCCAATCTATTCAAAATTGTTCATTAATACATTGAACATATCAATGTATTTAATGTTAAAGAAGATCCATACCCTTACCATATTGCTATGAAAGATACACGGTTTCCAACAAAACTATACATGAATTGGAAATCAATATTCTCACTCCAACAAAACTATACATGAATTGGAAATCAATATTCTCACCACATACTCTCTCTCTCTCTCTCTCTCTCTCTCTCTCTCTCTCTCTCTCTCTCTCTCTCTCTCTCTCAATGTTTATTGTATGCATAATCTATATTATCGTGGCAACACCACAGGTATTAGTAGTATACTCTAAATAATTAGAGAGCATGCCCATAATTTTTTTTTTCTGATCTTAATTGATAACCTAATTGAAGAGAACTAGTTTAATTTTACTTTATGAAGATCAAATTTATATTTTTACAATATTCTTAAATGGACCACAATTTAACGATATTTAAATGGGCCGCAACTTCAAGACCCATGCGATTGCGCCTACGATGGGTTGTGCTAAAGGCAGACTCCATTTTACTTCGTGCAACTCCCAAACAAATAAATAATAACATTTATGTTTAAAAATTAAATACACCTCAATTTTATTTAGAGCAACTTGTTAACTTTTCACCTTTTTTATTTAGCGGGTCACTCATTTAAAAAGGGGTGTGCTCTTTTACGATCACCATTAAACTTTTAATTCACTATTAACTTTTTTTTTTTTTTTGACAAATTTGAGGGTTAGGCATACCCCAACCTGTATTAATTTCACAAATATATAGTTCCACTCTGATCTTCCATTTCAAGCAAACTCAGATGCATACACAAAGGAGGTATAAAATATTTTACACCAACAACATCCTCAAGACTTGCAAGGTAGTCTGCAACTCTATTCGACTCCCTATATACATGTTTAAATGTGACCTCTGTCAGCTGTTGCACCTGGTTCCTTATAGCCTCCACTATATTCTGGCAATTCCATGGAGGTTTCAACTTACCTTGTAGAATTTGAATGGCAAGCATAGAGTCAGCTGCCACTGAAACCGGCACGAAGTGGTTTGACATCAATTTTGTGACAAAGTGTCTTTGGTTATCTCGCCTTGAATTCATTGTTAGGAAAATCAAGATGTACGCATGGTCGTCTCGTGTCCTTGTGTCTCTTAGGTCTGTCCAGGAAAAGTTATTGGGTTCTGGACGTACGTACCGAGTTAGGACGTACGTACGTTCACTGTAACAGCAAACATCTTTTGGTCAGGACGTACGTACTCAGTTAGGACGTTCGTACGTCCAAGTAGGCAGCAGACGTGTTTTCGTATGGAGACGTACGTACCGAGTTAGAGCGTTCGTACGTCATGTTAGGCAGCAGGCTTATTTTTGTGTGGCGACGTTCGAACGTCATACCGACGTACGAACGTCCAAAGTCGGTTTGCTTTGTTTCGGCCCATTTTCCTAGGTTTTCAACCCTAAGTATAAATAGGGTTTCTCTTCTACAGAACAAGACAGTTCTTTGGCCGTCCAATTCATCTAGTATTGGAGTTTGTTTAGGTTTTGGTTTTAGGTTGTTTTTTGGTGATTGAACTCATCTTCTTCTTCCCCATTCATCTTCTTCTTTCTTCTTCCCCATTCATCTTCTCCTTCATTATTGAATAGTGATTTAGCTTCGAGTCTTCTTGTGTGTTCATCAAGAAGTCGAGTTTCCTTGTGTGTTCATCAAGGAACTCTGGTGTAAGCTTGTTTCATAGTTTGGCTTCGAGTCTTCTTGTGTGTTCATCAAGAAGTCGAGTGTCTTGTGCGTACATCAAGGTGCTCTGGTGAAGTCAAGGTGTTAGAGATAACCAGGAGTATCAACTCGCAGTGAGTGCAGGTAGTTGATAGGTTTGTACATCTCTTTTCATCTAGTGGATTTATTTGTTGTCGCGAGGACAACCGTGGACGTTTCCCATATTGGGTTTTACCACGTTAAAAATTTCTGTGTTATTTACTTTCTGCAGATTGTTTGATTTGTTTGAATATTGAACTGTTAGATTAGCACTATTTGTAGTTTTACAATTGGTATCAGTCGCTGGGGGCTGGTTAAGGAGCGTCAAGGCTCACGCTAACGATCCTATGAGTGCAATGATAGTTCATGAGTCTGGTCATAATAATTTTATTGCTAAATCGTCTAAATCTACAAAACCAAAATCTGATTTTGAAAAGGATGATAACTTGTATGTTGTTAGCAATAGTGATTGGGCTCTTCTTTACAGACTTTCTGCAAAAGAATGTGAAAGATTACAAAAAGCTAATATTGATTTGCAGGAAAAATTTAATAAAGCTAATTGTAATGTGTCTACTATTTCTGATAATGTTTGTTTTGAAGATAATGGTGTTTTGCAGACTAAGGTTGATTCTCTAGAACAACGACTCAGACATTGTGCAGAGGACTATATGCTTCAAGGGGAAGTTTATGAATCCAAAATTGAAAATTTGGAAAAGGCTAATCTTTCTTTGCAGGATAAAATTGAGAGTCTTGAAAAACAGATTTCTTGTGCTGCAGATGATACAATTTCTATTTCTCAATTATTTGACAAAGAAAAACTTGACTTGTTATGTAGAATTGCAGCTTTAGAGAAGGCCAATCAGGAGGTCGATGAGAAATACAAATCTCTATTGGTGGAGTATGAGGTAACAAAGAACGATTTAACGTCTACTCAACTCCAATTGCAGGTTTTGGACAAAACTAGATTTGATTCTCCTATTGATAGTTCCACTAGTTCATCTAGTGTGATTACTCCTGTAAAATCTACTAGTTTGCCTGCCCTTTTGCCTACCCCACCTATTGAGACTAGACTTAATGCTACTAATGTTCAGCATGTTTCTCGTAAGAATTTTAAGTCTAAGGTTAATGGTAAAGCTGTTTTTACTGATAAGCCATATTGTTCTCATAATGGAGGTATAGGTTTTGTTAAGGCACCTTGTCACAAATACAATGGTGACATACATGTTTCATCTTCTACCACCACATCTTCTTATAAGAGTTCTTTGAGTAAGTCTAATGTTTTTCATTGTTCTTATTGTGGTAGAGATGGTCATTTGGATATCTTTTGTTGGGATTTTAATCAACATGTTAAATGTTATTCTCATGTTCCTTATAATTATAATCTTGTTGATTCTTATGTTCCTTCTTGTGCATTTTCTAGACCTTGGAATTATAATGGTTCTCATCACAGGTTTAAGAAAAACAGGTATTCCAACAAAAGGAAGTCAAAGACTAAGGTGGAATTAGTTAAGGACAAGTCTATTGAAAAATTTGTTAAGGAGAAATCTCATATCTTTTCAACTTCCAAGGTGTGCACGCCTAGTGTTAAACAAGTATGGGTAAGAAAGGATAAGTTGAAGGTTTTTCTGGACTTGCAAAGGTCTGGTGGTGTCCCATATTTGGGATGATGTAGGTTGTTTCTAGCCTTGTGTTATTTGAATTGCATATTTCTCTAACCACATAGGCTATTTGTTTGGTGTTTCTACTTTTTATGCTTTGTTTGTTTAGCTTGCAGATCATGTTGCATGTCTGAATACATTGTTGGTTATTCCTTCTATTTTTCTTTATTTATTCCATGTATGTGTTGTTGGATGCATCTTTTCTGAGATATTGGTTTAATTCAATTGTCTTAAATAAGTTGCAATATGTTTGGGTGTTTTCTCTTTCTGAACTCTTAAGTATGTTTTGGTATGTATCATGCATTTTTCCTCGCTTGTTTGCACAGTGCACGGCATGCTTGCATAATGGGAGTCTTTGGAAACCACTTACATATTCTTTGAACTCATAGACCTTCTCTATGTCTCGAGTATTTATGTGATCTTGAGCTATCTCTCCTTTATTTTGGTTAATGTTCATCTTGTTGTTAGTGTTATTGAACATTCTTATCTTCCTATTACAACTCTTGTTAGTGGTCAATGACTCACTTTATCCCCAGCCATTTGATTGTCTTTGATGCAATATCAGTTGGCTAAGAACCCGTTGGGGTTGTGAGGGTCATGCTCTGACGGATGCACTCAAGAGATGTTAGTTCTTGTGTTGCACGTTATCATGGTATTGCACTTCTTGAGTTTGTGTTTGTCAAAAAGATGTAGGCTACACCCTACCCTCGTGTTTTTGAAAAGATGGAGGCAAAAATCCCTCCCACGCGGGAATGACATTAGAGTGATGTAGACTAAACTCCACCACATACGGCAAAATAAAAATCCAAGCGCATGTTCATTGTTTTTTATGTAAGGCATACAAAGTTTATATTCCTTTGCCTTTTTAATGTCTTGGTTTTCATTTGCAAGATCATATGTATATTCGTTTGCCTTCTACTCATAACGTTTGTTTCAAAGGGGGTTGAAGTTTGTTTCTTCTATGCTCACTTACTAATTTAATCGTATGTCTCTTGTTGATGGTTCTATATTCTAGGTCTTCAAAGGGTGTGTTCTAGTGGTGAACTTTTTCTCTCTTTATGCATTGCATTGCATCTACACACACCGAGGTTTAGTTTATGATGCACTTCAATTCTCTTATTTGTTCAATCTTTTGCTTATCACCATATATTGCCTCTTATTTTTGTACGGATTGGGATTGGCTACTGTTTTTGGAAGTTCATGATGTATTCCTCTTCACTTCTATGGTACATCGGTTCTTTTCCTTTTCTCTTCTTATTATGGTTTGTGTTGTTTGTCATTTGGTTTGGTTTTCTGTTAAAAAAAAAAAAAAAAAAAAAAGGAGCTTGTTATTTGTTGGTTATGCTTTGGATTATGAGCTTGTTTACCATGATCATATTGGGTTCATACCATTGGATATATACTTGTTGTCTAGATGCTTTTTGGAACTTCTTGTGATTATTAATGGTTGTGGAGTTTCATGGACATGTTTAGTATCATTTTGGTAAGCTCATGTAGTATTTTTGCCTATATGTCCTGTATTGCTCACCAAGTGTTTAGTGAAATGCCTCAATGGGTTTCTTAAGGTTTTTCTTGGTTGTTTTGTTGGTTTTACTTACTTGTGTGGTGTTTATAATGTTGTGTGTGTGCAGGCCATGCCTCCTAAGCGAGCTCGGACTACTCCCACCAAAGACACACCCAGTTCCAAGGGTGCTTCGTCATCGGGCACACGTCCTCCTCGTGCTCAAAGGAGTAAAGGCGCCATTCCTTCGGATTCTTGTAGATGTTCTTGTTGAAAGTGTTTATGGCTTACTTTATTTTGGTTCCATTCCTTGGTAATTCTTTTGTCATTGGATCACATGTGTTTGATGTGATTTCTCAAGGTAATAGTTCTCAATTTGTTTTAAGAAGGCTGCAAGGTATGCATAAGCATATTTTGGTGATGAAATCATGTTATTGGTGTATTCGTTTGTCATGATTTATATTGATTCATGTTTTCTCATATGTTCTCATCATATTTTTCTATGTTGGGATAATATTCTTGAATTACCTTGTTGGCTAGCTGGTGTGTGATTAAATACTTATGAGACTTGCCTATCCTCTTATTGTTGCTTCCTGTGTTTGGTTGATCCTATTTTTTCCTGCAATAGGTTTGATTAGATGTGTTCTTGGTAGTCTTCTGCAATAATCCTCATGCAATGGTTCTGGGCTACCACTGTTCTACTTTGGGATGCATATGCTCAGTTTGGTCATCTATTGTTAGCAATTCTCTTCTATTGACTCTCTGGCTCATTCTAGTGTTCTGGCAGGCAGGAAATTTGCTCTGAAGTTGGATTGTTGTTTTGTGACTTGGTGACATCGATAATTCTTGCTCATTCTTCAGTTGAAACATTTTTTTATGAGCTTGATGATTGCTTATCTTGTTTGGCATATGTTGAACTATTTTTTTTTTTTTTGAGTTTCACTAGGGGTGGGCTTACAGGTTTATTCCTTTTATGTCTTTATTCCATTGTGTTTGGGATAATAGTTTCTTCTCCTTGTTTATAAGATTCTCTATTTTTTTGTGGTTGGATGAGTTGTTTCAGGAACATGTACAGATTGGATTTCCCCATGGATTCTCAATGGACTTTCTTATACCTCCCGTATCTCTTCCTGCGAATACTCATATTCCTGTAGTTTTGTCATGGGATATTGTTGGATGTGTCTAATATGCATGGGTTCCTTATTCTCTTTCATATCTCCTACTAACTATTGTGTATCTCTTCTTCTTTCTCTTTTCGCATATTCTTTTCTTGCCCATTTCTCACAGGTTTGACTATTTGGTTCTTGGTCATTATTGTACCTTCCCAATTTCATCAGGTATGGTATTTCTTCCTTTTTGTTTGTTTGCTCTTTTTTCTCTAAATATCTTGCTACTATGAAGTCGTTTCTCTGGAATCTATCTCAGGTGGTTATGGTCAGTTGTTTAAAGTGATATTCTAGTGAATCATTTGTTCCGATTGTTGGTGTCCTGACTCTTTCTTCTATGTATAGGATTCTCTTGGTTTCTATCAGGGATTCATGTTATGTTTTCTTTTCTTCCCTCTGTTACCTATATAAGTATTCAGTGTCTTGTGTCTGTGTTGGTACTCTTTCTTCTTCATTTATATGCCTAGATCTCTCTCAGTTTTGTGTGTTATGGATTCCAGATTTATGGTATGGTTTTCTCTTTACTCTCTTCTACTCTTGTATGATTGGTTCTTTGTGTGTTTCAAATATCCTTATTTGGTTTGTTTGTTCTAGGTGCATCTTTCTCATATGCATTGCATTTAGGTGATGCTTTTGTTTAGGAGGAGAATTCTTTGTATTGACATCGTGTTAACAAGTGTTTATTTTATGACTTCCGTTGCATATCCTTTTTGTTGTTAACATGATTGTTCTCTTACTTTTCTTCTTTAATCTTATTTGTTATGGTTTGGTACTTATCTTTTCTCTTTCTTTTGTTACCTTGCTTCATTTGTGACAAAAAGGGGGAGATTTATGACTCTAATTACTAACAATCGTCTTCTTCTTGTTAGGTTATTTTTGGGTCATGTTTCAGGTATGCTACACGTATGGGGGAGTTGCTCATGAAGCATTTCAATGAGTTGCTCATGAAGTTTGGAGCTCATAAAGTATGGGGGAGTTGCTCGAAGGAACTTTTGTTGAATCTTTGATTGCTTCCGTTCGATCTCTGATGGTTAAAGCATCTTCCTAAAGCTGGATAACAAGAATTGGTGATTTGTTAGGTGTTTATATTTTGAGAGTTTTTGTAGGCATGTTTTATAAATGCCATGGTTTGGGATTGTAAGCACGTTTTATAAGTGCTATTAGAGTCATAGGTTTTTGTCACAAAATCAATGTCAAAGGGGGAGATTGAAACCGGCACGAAGTGGTTTGACATCAATTTTGTGACAAAGTGTCTTTGGTTATCTCGCCTTGAATTCATTGTTAGGAAAATCAAGATGTACGCATGGTCGTCTCGTGTCCTTGTGTCTCTTAGGTCTGTCCAGGAAAAGTTATTGGGTTCTGGACGTACGTACCGAGTTAGGACGTACGTACGTTCACTGTAACAGCAAACATCTTTTGGTCAGGACGTACGTACTCAGTTAGGACGTTCGTACGTCCAAGTAGGCAGCAGACGTGTTTTCGTATGGAGACGTACGTACCGAGTTAGAGCGTTCGTACGTCATGTTAGGCAGCAGGCTTATTTTTGTGTGGCGACGTTCGAACGTCATACCGACGTACGAACGTCCAAAGTCGGTTTGCTTTGTTTCGGCCCATTTTCCTAGGTTTTCAACCCTAAGTATAAATAGGGTTTCTCTTCTACAGAACAAGACAGTTCTTTGGCCGTCCAATTCATCTAGTATTGGAGTTTGTTTAGGTTTTGGTTTTAGGTTGTTTTTTGGTGATTGAACTCATCTTCTTCTTCCCCATTCATCTTCTTCTTTCTTCTTCCCCATTCATCTTCTCCTTCATTATTGAATAGTGATTTAGCTTCGAGTCTTTTTGTGTGTTCATCAAGAAGTCGAGTTTCCTTGTGTGTTCATCAAGGAACTCTGGTGTAAGCTTGTTTCATAGTTTGGCTTCGAGTCTTCTTGTGTGTTCATCAAGAAGTCGAGTGTCTTGTGCGTACATCAAGGTGCTCTGGTGAAGTCAAGGTGTTAGAGATAACCAGGAGTATCAACTCGCAGTGAGTGCAGGTAGTTGATAGGTTTGTACATCTCTTTTCATCTAGTGGATTTATTTGTTGTCGCGAGGACAACCATGGACGTATCCCATATTGGGTTTTACCACGTTAAAAATTTCTGTGTTATTTACTTTCTGCAGATTGTTTGATTTGTTTGAATATTGAACTGTTAGATTAGCACTATTTGTAGTTTTACAGCCACTTCAACTCTATCCTTGTCTACCAATCTACATCCTTGCAGTCCTATCAGTATAGCTTTCAGCTCCTGGACTAACACTCCTCTCTTCTTGTCTGCTCCAGCAAAAGCTAAAAGTACATCACCATCATGATTTCTGATCACTCCCCCAACACCATTCCTGATATCTGTGAAAGACCCATCAGTATTCAGCTTCACAAAACCCTCCCGTGGTTTCAACCAAGTACAGAAAACTGTCTTCTTCCTTGTATACTTAACTGTAATTCCCAATCTGTTCAGCAGAGCCCTAGTTTGTACAGTGTCTTGTACAGTTTCCAGCTGTTCCTGTAGGTATTGTTTTATCTCCTTCATAATGAAGTCCCTGAGTACACCCCAAGGCCTGGTTTCATTCCTAAACCTTCTGTTATTACACTCCTGCCAAATTAAGTAGACAGTAGCACAAATACACACTTTGAACACCTCAACAGCTGTGTCATTACTCTTGCAAAATTCAAACATCTTCAGCCACTCCCAATTTGTATTGTTATCCCCAATATGGATGCCTACTGTAGGGGTACTACATACTCCAGCCAATTAAAAGCATCCACGTGGCACAGTCATCCAGTCACCAGGTCGCCGCAGCAATGACGTCCTAGTAGCTCGTTCACAGCGACCCGATCATACAACGACCAGCGACCTGCCATACACACGTGCTCTCATTCAATGCACAGAATATTCTCATCAGTTACACAATTAATTCACAGGGATGATCCGCGCGCGTTACTCATTTAATCCTCATTATGATGGCGGAGAATCTGCAAGATCCACGATCCACGCCCTTCTATCTTCTATATAAACAGAACTATGATGGCTTGATCTCTAAGTTCAATTCCCCCGAGCTAGAGTACGTAGGCAATCTCGATCTCAACGAGGTGCAGCCACCCCAATCTCCAATATCCCCATTTGGTCAAGTCTCCATAACGACCTGACCCTGTTGATGCATTAATCTAGAAATAGGTTAATACATTTGGCGCCGACTGCAAGGAATTCGATATAATCGAAAACCCAACACCCTCCCACCCTTAAAATCAAAATCACTCGTTCCAAATGACCAATCAGGAAGTCACTATCCAAGATCTGCAGGCACAGATTACACGTCTGCAGGAAGAAAATGAGCGTCTAAAAGCTGCACAAACCAACCCCCAGCAAGGGGAAAATAGCGGACTTGGAGTCATTCCTGCTGATGACTCCAACCAAAAGTTCGAGCAACTCAGCCAGCAGCTGGCGGAGTTCAAAGCATCTCAGGCTCTCCTTCACCGATCCAAGAGCCACACTGCAGAGCAACTTGCTGTGCAGTCCCTTCAACAATTCCAGGAGTCTCCTTTCTCCAACGAGATCCTGGAACACGATCTGCCGAACAAGCTGAATGCCCCCAAGTTCGACCAGTATGCAGGAGTCGGAGATCCAACCGACCATGTCAAGGGATTCCGAAAGTCCCTTCCTCTGATCAAGGAGGATCATCTTTTGTGTTTGCTGTTTCAGTCCAGCCTCACCGGACCAGCTCTCGACTGGTTTCATCGATTGAAGCCAAGATCCATCAGCTCGTTTGCAGAGCTTGAAAAACAATTCGTCATCTTCTACATCCACAATAAGAAGCGCCCTGTCACCATTGACTCCATCTTCAAAGTCAAGCAGAAGGATGGTGAGTCACTTAGTGTTTGCTTTGCACGATTTAAATCTGAATTACATTCTATTCAGGACTTCGCAAAGGAGCACGAAACCTTTGCAACTATTGCTTTCTCTCACGGACTGATCCAAGGGTCCGACCTTCACAAGTCTCTGGCAATGAAGAGACCTTCATCACTCGACGAGCTCTACCTAAAGGTAGATCGTTATATAAAGCTGGAAGAAGCCCTCACTGGGAGGGAGAAGAACCATGTAGTCAGCAACATTGAGGCTGGCTCAAGCAAACGACCTCGATCAGATGGAAAGAGGTTCAAAGCTAAGTCGCTACCTACCGAGCAGCGAGAGTATCACCGGTTTACGCGACCAGCCGGTTATATCTACGAAAGGATCAAGCACAACCATTGGTGCAAGATTCCTGCCTTCACACAGTTGGAGGATACATCTGGTCGCCCGTACTGCAAAGTCCATAAAGTACGGTGTCATCAGACTGATGATTGTCGCGTCTTGAAGCGCGCACTTCAAACCTGGGCCGATGAGAAAAGGCTCAATAATTGGATCCTCGGAAGGAATGAGGAGTCCACAGGCAAGCGGATGAGGAAGGACTCCAGAACCCCTCCTCATTCACCAAAGCGGGGTCAAAGCAAGGCCAGAACGGCCTCCGCAAGCCCAGTACGCAGCAGAGGGCGTAGCCTCTCTCAACGCTTAGGTCCAACAGGCGACATACGCGATCACATCAACAAGAAGGTCGCCAACAAGGTTGACAGCGACAGCGAGTCGGACAGTCATGTGGTTTACATGATTGACGAATCTCAACAAACCCCTGTCTCTAGGGACAAAAAGAGACGAGTGGAACATCTCCACCATGTCTACTCGATCACTGGCCGAGCAGCTCGTTTCAACATCCTTGCCCGGCAAGAGACTGACATCACCTTCACCGAAGACGATCTCAATAAGGTCGTTACTCCACACAACGACGCCCTAGTCGTTGAACTCAGAATAGCGGACTACACAATCAAGAGGGTATTCATTGACCCTGGGGCATCATGCAACATTCTCATGTACCGAACCTTCAAGGACATGAGGCTGCCCGACTCAGTGCTCATCCCAGACTTCACACCGATCCTTGGCTTCAATAGTTCAAGGGAAGACCCTAAGGGGGAGATCCTTCTGCCCGTCACTGTAGGCAGAAGGGAAGACAAGGTCGTTGTAACCAGCAAGTTCAGCGTTCTCAATATAGCAAGCAAGTACAATGCGATTCTGGGTCGAAAGTGGATCCATGCTATGAGAGGAGTGCCGTCAACTTACCATCAGGTATTCCGCTATCCCGGCCCTTATGGGATAATGGAACTCCGCGGCAATCAGAACACCGCACAAGAATGCCACGGTGTTATTGAAGTTGTCCCATCATCAAAGCCATCCACCTCTGGAGTCAAGGATGGTGATGTCAAGGGAAAGAGCCTAGTCACAACAGAGGCTCAGGAGGGGAACAACAAGTCAAAGAGCCCGTCCAAAGAAAAGGCTGAACCTGCTAAATAGCAATTACAGAAGGAGCAAGCGAGCTCCCCCAAGCTGAGTCTCGGAAGCACCGATCCAGGCGTCCGAGTTAACATTGGGTCAGATGAGGACCCAAGGTATGTCTATGTAGGTTCAGAAATGGAAGAAGATAAGTTCGCTAATTTTGTAAATTTTCTTTCAATGAATAAAGATGTTTTTGCTTGGTCGTATATCGATATGCCCGGAATAGATCCATCAATTGCATGCCATAGGCTACGGGTCAATCCCAATTATTGACCTGTCAAGCAGAAACCAAGGAGACTTGCTCCCAAATTCCACGAGGCCGTCAATGAAGAGATCAATAGACTCAAGCAGGTCAGCTTCATCAGGGAAGTCGAAACTCCAGACTGGCTAGCCAACATAGTCCCAGTCCTAAAGAAAAATGGAAAAACAAGGGTCTGCATCGATTTCACAAGCTTGAATAAAGCTTGTCCTAAAGATTCATTCCCACTGCCACGAATCGATAGGTTAGTTGATCAGACATGCGGTTTTGAGCTACTGTCATTCATGGACGCATACTCAGGATATAATCAGATCCCAATGTACGAGCCTGATCAAGAAAAGACCTCTTTTACAACTGAGCAAGGTATTTTCTGTTACAAAGTCATGCCATTCGGGCTAAGGAATGCAGGGGCGACCTACCAAAGACTGGTCACCAGAATGTTCGACGATCTCCTAGGTCGAACAATGGAGGTCTACATTGATGACATGCTAGTGAAGAGCGATAAAGAACGAGATCATTTGTACAACCTCGACCAGGCATTCCAAAGATTAAGGCAATACAGAATGCGTCTTAATCCAGAAAAGTGTCTGTTCGGGGTCGCATCAGGAAAATTCCTAGGCTACCTGGTCACCAGACGAGGCATCGAAGCAAATCCCGACCAGATCAGAGCCCTGATCGACATGCCAAGTCCAAAAACGAAGAAACAAATCCAGAAACTCAACGGCATGGTTTCAGCTCTGAACAGATTCATCTCCAGAGCATCAGATAAATGTAGACCAATGCTTCATATTTTGAAGAAGGGGGCTACATATGAGTGGACGGAAGGGTGCAAGAAAGCCTTCGACGATCTCAAGGCATATCTGTCTACTCCACCAGTTCTTACAAGACCAATAGATGGTGATGTACTTGGCGTTTACCTCGCAACATCAGATTTTGCGATAAGCGCAGTACTTTTCAAAGAAGACAATCAAGTGGAACGACCTATCTACTTCACAAGCAAAGTCTTACAGCAGGCTGAAATAAGGTACACACCTCTGGAGAAGTTAGCATTAGCATTACTTTACGCTGCATGCAAATTCAAGCCTTATTTCCAAGCACACACTGTAAAAGTAATCACCGATCAGCCATTACGCCACATACTAGAAAAGAAAAAAAAAACAGGTCGTATGGCTCGATGGGCAGCCGAGCTGGGTGATTACACTTTCGAGTTCGTTTCATGACAGGCCGTCAAGGGCCAGGTCGTCGCAGAATTTTTGGTAGACTATCCAGCAGAGGATGTCAATTGGGAACCAGAACCTGAAACAAGGCAAGTCCAAGACAACCCCCCAGATACTTGGCAGCTATATGTAGATGGTTCCCACAACTCCAATGGAAGTGGAATAGGTAGTGTGCTAATCTCTCCTGAAGGATCACAACTCGAAAGAGCAACTCGTTTGGACTTCTCGACCTCAAACAACGAGGCCGAATACGAAGCACTCATACAGGGCCTAAAAATGGCCATCGACTTACAAGCAGTTCGTCTCAAGGTGTACAGTGATTCACAGCTAGTAGTCAATCAGATTACTAACAATTACCAAATCAATGGGATCAACCTGATCAGGTATGCCAGCAAAGCAAAGGAGCTCATCAGCAAGCTCAGCTATTTCACAATTGAACACATACCCAGAGATGACAACAGACATGCTGATTCACTGGCGTTTCTAGCATCTAAGATCGAGTCAGACAGACCGCGGGCCCTAACTATAGCAATCAACTCACAGCCCGCATATCTCTTCAAGGAAGAGGATATTCATCAAATCTCCGATCTACTAGAAACAACTCAAGAAGACATCCAGGGGACTTGGATGGAGCCTTTCATGGTTTATCTGCAAACTGGTGCCCTACCATCCGACAAAAAGGAAGCCAGTCGATTGCTGCATAAAGTCACAATGTACAAAATCCATGAGGGCAAACTTTTCAGGAAATCAGCAACTGGATTGTTATTACGATGCTTGGTCCCAAAGCAAGGACAGATGATATTTCAAGAAATCTATGAAGGTGAATGTGGAAACCATTCCGGTGGGCGTACCTTAGCCCATAAAGCAATCTCCCAGGGATACTTCTGGCCAAGAATGAAGGAAGATGCAAAGAAATTTGTCTTAAAATGCAAAGAATGCCAGCGATTTGCTGATAAGCAACACCAGCATCCAAATGATCTCATCAACATCACTGCCCCATGGCCATTCCACATGTGGGGGCTTGACATCATGGGCCCCCTCATCAAGGAAAAGAAGTCTGAGAAGAGGTTCGTTCTAGTAGCCGTAGACTATTTCACTAAATGGGTGGAAGCTGTTGCCTTAACCAAGGTAACACAAGCAGATGTCCAAAGATTTATGTGGGAAAATATCATCACAAGGTTCGGCCTACCTAAACGGGTAGTCACAGACAATGGCACTCAGTTCGTTGGCAAGAATATCAAAAAATTCTACGACCTGTGGAAAATCGAGCATTCAAGGTCAACTCCTAGGTACCCGCAAGCCAACGGCCAGGTCGAAGCTGCAAATCGACAGATTCTAACCAATTTGAAGAAGAAGCTCGAAGACCAGCATGATCAATGGCCACAACAGTTGGAGAACATCCTATGGGCTTATAGGACAACTCCTCGCACATCCACAGGGATGTCACCATTCAGTCTTTGCTATGGAGTTGAGGCTGTTATTCCCACTGAATTAACATTTGGAACGACCAAGTCTCTTTTGGTCGACACGGAGCTCAACAATCAGATCTGGTCGTTTGGAGTCGACCTCCTAGAAGAGCGACGTAACCACGCCACTATAAAGCTCGAGCAATACCAACAGAGACTCAAGCGAGCTTATAACAAAGGCGTGCGACCAAGAACTTTCCAGCCAGGGGAACTAGTCTTGAGAAGAATGTTCAATAACAAAAGAAAGGACACTATCGGCAAGCTCAACGCCAATTCGGAAGGTCCTTACATTATCACAAAAGTCCAGAGCAACGGTTCTTATCGTCTTCAGACACCAGAAGGGGAGATCGTTAAGAACCCATGGAACGCTTTTCATTTAAAGAAATTTTATCAGTGAAATGTAAGCATCCATTCATTGCATTTCAATCTATAAAATCAACTTTGCCTTCATCTCTGCTCAAACATGAATGGCTACTAAAGGTCTAATCCCTCGACCTACAAATTATCAAAACTCTAGTCCCTTTGATAATTTAAAATTTTGTTAAGTTAAATCACTAGCAACTTAACTTGGTGCATTGGTCATCCTCTTCCCACGACCCAAGCACAATTATGTTGAATGCGACCTCAACCCACAATCAGGTCGACCAAATGTCACATATTGTTTGCAAGTCCATTCAAGCAGACAAAACGACATGAGCAACAATGCAAGGTAATTCTTGAATTAATTTTTTACTTCATGAGATTTTAACAATTACAGGCACAACTAAAATAGAATCAAGGCATACAAGAGGAACTGTTTCAGTACGTCCTGCTTGCAGCCATTCATCTCGTCTACCTGCCTTCTGAACGAGCTACCAGGACTTCCTGGAAACTAACTGGCCAAAAGGAATCCATACAAAACTCATTAAAGTAAAAGCTGATTACTGACACCAAATACAAAAGACAAGGAGTTCTCCACTCAAGCTCTCAAAGATTACAAGGGGGGCTCTCAAGAACAAGCTATGGAAGACATGCTGCAACAACAACGAGTGCAGAAAGCAAACCTTGCACAAGGTTACCCAATACAAGAAAGGGAAACCAAGGTTACCCAATACAAGAAAGGGAAAACAAGGTTACCCAATACAAGAAGGGGAAACCAAGGCGAGCTCATTGCTGCACAGACTGGTCGCCTGAAGTATCAACTTCAATAGGGGTTCCAGCGACCTGGTCACTAGGGCCCATCGAGGTGTCCTGAGCTGGCGCCGAAGTATCTCCAACACCACCTCGCGTCTCCTCTCCTTCGGGCGACCCCATCAAAGCTTTCTGCAGCTGCTCACAGTAGGCCTGCCACGCCGCACCATTCTCCTGGCTTACGTTCTGCCAGTGCTCAGCAGAAGCGTTAGCAGCAGCCACATTTTCCTTCAGCTGCTCCACTGTCTCCTTCAGCGCCGCGATCTGAGCATCCCTATCCCTCACCTTGCACTCCGCAACAAGAGCAACATTCTTCGCTTGCTCAAGCTTGTCATTCATCGCCTTCAGCTCAACCTCAGCCTGGGCGCCAACTTCAGCGACCAAACGAATCTCCTGGAAGGTCGCGTTCACCTACAAAGCGCAAACAACTTAGACAACAACGACTAAGCAGAAAATAATACTTTTGGCAACACCTACCAAAGACAGCGCCGAATTCAGCTTTGAGCAGTTGACCAAAAGGGATTGAGACTTCACAGCTCGAGCATCAGCCTCCAGAACGATGCCCTCATTCACAGCTCGGGCGACGCAGGGGTCAGCAATGGCACTGTCGTTGTCATACACGACATGCCTCTCACCACGCCCATCCAAGTAGTCGAAGGGGCCAGGGCAAAACTCAGACGTCACACCCTTGCCTTTCTGTGAAGGCCGAGCAGCAGTCTTCATCGACACAGCAGACACCTCTGGACCCTTAACAGGCGGGGTAAGAGCAGGCGTCGGCACAACAGGTCTCTCCAACAGCTTCAGAGCACCCGAGTGAGACCTCTTCTTCTGCCCAGAAAATGCAGGCAACTTTGGAAATAAAGGAGGAGGAGACACAACTAGGGGGCTCGCCGCTGCCTCCACCCGACGCGAGCCACCACCACCACCACCTCTCTCACTCTCCACAGGCCGTTCTTTCTCCGGCCTACGAGCAGCACCAGCAGACCGCTCTCTCTCAGCAGCTCCCGAGGTACACACAGCTCGCCCCTTCTCCTCAACAGACCTCAAGCTACCACCAGCTCGCGAGCCACCACTAGCCCGTTCAATATCATCAGCTCGCGAACTACTACCAGATCGGCCAGCTCCAGCTTTGTGAACAGCAGACATGAATGCCTTCTTCAAAGCTTTCCTCCTCTTGAGCTCCTCCCAAACAGTTTTTGGACCACCTTTAGGAATAAAATGCTCCTTTAGGTGAGGCAGAAACGATATCTTCCGCTCGTCGGTCAACTTACCAAAGCAGTTCAGAGCAGATTGCAGATCGTTTTTTCTAAGATGATCGTCCCGAATCGCTGCAGCAAAAAATACAAAGACAATAAGTTCAAAAATAGGAAGACGAACTATCATCAAACTACAGACAACTAACTTACGATCATCATTCCTGATCGTATGACGCAACTGGATATCCCCTTCAACAATCGGCCCAGTGAACAGCATGGGATCTTTCCACCATGGCTCGCTACTCACTGGATAAATCAAAGGCAAACGGTCTGGCCTAACCTGCATGTTATAGCCAGAGAGTTCAACCTTCGAGGAGCGTTTGAAGCAAAAGTGGTTCAATACATCTTCCACTGTAATGTTCCACCTATGCAACTTGTTCAGGTCGTCAATGACCCTCATGTTCCGCCAGAAATTACCATTCATCTGACAGGGGGCACGCCTAATGGCATTCAACAGATCGACCACCAATTCAGACAACGGCAACCTCAGCCCAGCACGGAATTGGTTCAAAGTCAATACAGTAGATGAAGGATTATTAGGTCGATAGTCAGGAGACAGCAACCGATCTCCAAGAAACCTAATCTCTAAATGCCTAATTGACCTAAACCCATAATGCCTCCTAACAGCAAAATGCCTATGTACATAATTCATATTCACTACTCTACACATTCTACCATTGTCATCCTCAACCAACTCATCATCAGAAGAATCTGGACCATGAGAACCACTACTCTGGGGGCTATCTACATTCTCATCGGGAACGGGAGACGGAGGGTCAGAATGAGTACTCTCAGACTCATACTCCTCAAGACCACCATCACTCAAGTGATCATTTTGCGAATCACTACCCTCAGACATTACTCTCAAACAATGCAGAAGACAACAGAAGTTGAAAAAGAAAGAAAACAAACAATCAGAGAAAAGAGAAGAAAACAAACCTCACGAGCTCTCAAAGTTCTTCAGATCGCAAGGCAAAAGCGGCAGCAATTCAAATAAAGGCAAGATAAGTAAACCCTTAGCAACGTAACTACAGTTTATATACTGTAGCTCAAGCATTTCCAGCCATCGATTCAAACCAAACGAACGGCTGAGATCGACCAAAGGATCAACATGCAATACAGTCATTCTCCACTCACAAGACGGTTCGTATCCACCGTTGGATCATTCCACGTGCAAAGCAGATATTCAATCAACCAATACGTGCGTCAGTTGCCATAACTACACTGCGAACTGTCCAAGGAAACTCCTGCACTTCCCCGTAATAGCGCCATGATTACCACAAACAGCGCTGCATGACTGCCACGTCACCAAATTCAAAAAGTGAACATCATATCAACATCGAATAGTACATTAAGTCTTTTCAGCCCGCCTTCACAAGCCGACCTAAAAAGAGGGGGCTTATGTAGGGGTACTACATACTCCAGCCAATTAAAAGCATCCACGTGGCACAGTCATCCAGTCACCAGGTCGCCGCAGCAATGACGTCCTAGTAGCTCGTTCACAGCGACCCGATCATACAACGACCAGCGACCTGCCATACACACGTGCTCTCATTCAATGCACAGAATATTCTCATCAGTTACACAATTAATTCACAGGGATGATCCGCGCGCGTTACTCATTTAATCCTCATTATGATGGCGGAGAATCTGCAAGATCCACGATCCACGCCCTTCTATCTTCTATATAAACAGAACTACGATGGCTTGATCTCTAAGTTCAATTCCCCCGAGCTAGAGTACGTAGGCAATCTCGATCTCAACGAGGTGCAGCCACCCCAATCTCCAATATCCCCATTTGGTCAAGTCACCATAACGACCTGACCCTGTTGATGCATTAATCTAGAAATAGGTTAATACACCTACCTTCTGCTTGACAGACTTCCATATATTCATTGTATAAGGGCAGGAGAAGAACATATGGTTGCTATTTTCCCTCTCATTGTTGCAAAAACAACATTTTAAAGTTTGTAGTACCTTCCTCTGTACAAGTCTGTCTTGTGTAGGCAAATTATTAGACAACAACAACCAAGTAGTAAAAGAGTGTTTGGGAACAACCCATTTCCCCCAAACCAGATTATACCAAACCACTATTTCTCTAGTCGCCTTCAATACACTGTATGCTGAGCTTGTAGTGAAGTTACCTTGAGGTGTTGGGGACTTGGGGCCCATATATGACTATGTCCTTACTCATAAAAGATTTTATTTTTGTGTCAATAATGGTTTTCTTCAAGGAGCATTCTGGAAGGTTGCTAACTAGCTGATTCCAGGCACCATCAGCAATCAATGAAGCAACCTGCATTGTCCTAAAGAATCTGTCCTTGGCACCAAGGGTCATACCAGAGTGAAGTTAGTAATCCATAAGCTATTAGATACTTAACATACTTCCTTGCAGTTTCTCTCAGATTCAGAATGCTTCTCCACACCCAAGAACAATCACCAGGGACTTTCATAGTCCAAAAGTGTTTTTCTTTATTAGTATGAGCCCAAGACCATCTAACCCACATGTTGTCTTCCTTTGCAGCTATTTTGAACACTAGCCCACAATAGGTAGCTTTGTTCCATAACTCTAGTCCATAATGTTGAGCCCCCCCCCCCCCCTCCTTTTTAGACAGAGCTAACACCTCCTTACTGGCGTGATGCATCTTCTTCTCCAACAGAGGACCACTCCAGAGGAATCTAATACATATCTTACTTACCATGTCCAACACTGTACTAGATAAAACAAAGGTGCGTGCCCAGTAGACATGAAAGGATTGTAGCACTGAATAAACCAGTTCGAGCCTGCCTGCATATGACAAGTACCTGTTCTTCCAATTCTGAATTCTTTTGGTAATTTTTTCCACTAGGGGGTAGCAGTCTTTAATGTTGAGTCTAGTGGAAGTGAGAGGCAAGCCTAAATAGGTAATAGGAGGCTTTACAACTGTAACACCCATTAGGTTAGCCAGCAGAGTACTGTCTTGGTCACACAATCCACCAGTGAGTAGAGTAGTCTTCTGAAAGTTCAGTCGCAGTCCAGATGCCAAACCAAACTGAGTCATAGTATCCTTCACACTGAGCATAGAGTTCACATCTCCCTTAATAAAGATCAACAAGTCATCTGCAAAGCAGAGGTTTATGACTTTGGTCTTCTTACATTTAGGGTGGAACTTTATATTATCTTCCATCACCTGCTTTTTTAACATACATGTCAGTATTTCCATATAGAAGACAAACAAGTATGGTACAATAGGGTCACCGTGCCTGAGACCTTTTTCACCCTTGAAGTAACCATATGGACATCCATTGATGAGCACAGAATAGTGAGCATTCGAGTAACACATCCTTATCCAACTGACAACCAAACTGGGGAATCCCATCTTGAGAAGAACATATTCAAGTGAAGCCCAATGAACTGTATCATATGCTTTACTGATATCCACCTTCAGAGAACACCTAGGAGACAACTTCTTCCTTCCACACCTTCTCAACAACTCATGTGATAACAAAATATTATCTTGGATGGATCTACCTGGCACAAATGCTGCTTGGTTCTCATTGATAAGCTTAGTCATCAAAGATTTCATTCTATTTGCAATAAGCTTTGAGACACTTTTATAGACCACATTACAACATGAAATTGGCCTATAATCAGTCACCTTTGCTGGATTTGGAATTTTAGGAACTAAGCAAAGGAAAGTAGAATTTAGTCCCTTAGGAATCTTCTGAGTATGAAAGACATACCTTACAGCCTTGATTACATCTATCCCCACTAGGTCCCAGTATACTTTGAAGAACATGGCACTAAAACCATCAGGCCCTGGTGCTTTATAGTTATCCATACCAAACATGCTCTCTTTAATTTCCTCATCTGTAATTTCCACCTTCAGTAGTTGCTCATCCATGGTCTCTAGAGAGTTGAACTGCAGGTCATCCATCAAATCTAGCTGGATCTCTCCACTAGCTGCTGTCCCTAACGAGTTCTGATAGTGCTCAGTAATAAGCTTGGATACCTCCACAGCCTCAGTGATCTTCACACCATTTGAGTCATTAATGGCCCAAATTTTATTCATGCTTCTTCTCTCCTTCAAAATGCTATGGAAGAATGCAGTGCATTTGTCAGCTTTTACCAACCAAGTGCAGTGAGTCTTGTGTTTAAGCTCCTCATATTCCATGTTAAGAAGCTCACAATATTGTCTCCTCAGTTCCCTCTCTTCTAATATCAGATTTACATCTCGTGGAGTCACTTCCAGTTTACTCTGAGATTCATGAAGCTTGTTCCTAGCAATAACCACCCTTTCACTTAGCCCAGCAAAATGTATCTTTGCCCAGTCTTTCAGTGCTCCTTTAAGATCCTTCAGTTTTTTAGTTAGAGCACATATTGGATTTCCTGAGGCTGAGATTGGCCAATATGTTTTAACAGTCTCCTTAAAAGAAGGGTGCATAGGCCATGCATTGCTGAATCTAAATGGAATAGGACCCTTGAAGTCTGTAATCCAACTAATCAAGATTGGAGAATGGTCAGAGATGTTAAGACTCAGAAACTCTGCCACTGTAGAAGGAAAAATAGAGCTCCAGTTTAAATCCACTAAACATCTATCTATCTCTGAGCCTTTTCTTGTAGTTCCCTCAGTCTTGTTCTAAGTAAAAAAGCTACCACTGTACTGCAAGTCCACTAATCCCACAACATTGACACAGTCCACAAAATCCTCAATATCATGAGGATGCACTGGTTCACAACCATATCTTTCATTGGATGCCAATACACAATTAAAATCCCCTATGACTGTCCAATGACCATTCACAGAAGGCTGTACTTGCAAAATGTCTTCCCATAATTTCTTCCTCTCCAATTTATGATTACTTGCATAAACAAAAGTAGCAAAATAAGTTTGGGCAAGAGGTAGTATTTCCACTTCACAATGCATCATCTGCGCACTAGCTACCAGACACCTCACCTTCAAATAATTCGGATCCCACATAACCCAGACTCTACCAGAATGATCATAAGCATAGTTGTTCAAAAACCCCCAATCAGGGCAACACAACCTTTTAATAAAATCTGCGCTCTCCTTCTTTACTTTAGTCTCTAACAAACTCAGTAAACACAGTTTATTCTCTACTCTGAAATTATTAATTGATTTTGCTTTAGAAGACTCATTACGTCCTCTAATATTCCATACTGCAACTCTTAAAATTGAGACAAGTTCTGAGAAGAGTTCTTCCCAGAGGCTCTAGTTCTACCTCTACTATCACTTACAGCTTGCAGGCTTTGATTCTTCTGTGTAGTCTTCCTTGTTATCTTTTCTTCTGCAGCAGTTGTACCCTTCAGCTCTTTCACATTGGTAGGCTTTGGAGTTTTCATAATGTGGTCTTTAAAGATCCCAAACTCCTTTTGTGGCTCTTTCACTACCTCTTCAACTCCTGTCCCTCCATTTTGAAAAAGCTCAAATGCTTGTTTTTCTATTTGGTATTGGTCCACCATTTCAGCTCCAAGACACTGCTGCTCTTCTAAGGTCGTAGGCACTATCATAGAATTATTTACTTCCTCCACACTTGGTTCTTGTGACTCAGGTATCACATCCAAGCCAATCCCCTCCTCAGCTTCCTTACCTTGTGTAACTGATTCACCACTCTCTTCCTCTTCAAGCTGCTGAAACCTATTGGAACTGGCTTCCCCATTTTCCTCTGCTTGCACAACCTTGTTTGCTTGGTGAGCTCTCCCCGAGCTACCAACCCTTTCCAATTCTCCTTCATCCATATGTTGTACTTATTCAGCAATTGCAAGTTGCAATTGGTTTTCTGGAGCCTTGGGCGCTGCTTCATTCACTGTTGGTTCCTTAACAGGGGCATTAGTCCTCCTCACCCAAGTTTGTTTAGTCCTGTGAGGGCAGGCCCTAACAGTATGACCAAACACATTACATGTACTGCACATTTGTGGCTTCCATGAGTACTCTACTTGAACAGTAGCAATCTTTCCCTCTCCTAGTTTGAATGACAATTTAGTTGGAAAGCTAGATGTTATAGGGATCTCAATACATAGCCTAACAAAGTCTAGCCTCTCCCTCTTCATTGTTATTTCGTCAAAGCAAATTAGCTTCCCCAATTTACTTCCAATAAAGCTGAAGCCTTTCACCGACCAGAGCTGTTTTGGTACTTCATAACACTTAACCCATATTGGCACTGAGTTAATCTGGTTCTTTTCATCAAAAACTTCTTCTATCCAAGGTCGTATCACCAAGATCCTACCTGCCACAAAAGTAGGTCCACTTTCAAGGATCTATTGCTTATCTTCATCATTCACAAACTTAAAGAAGTATAGCTTCCCATCAGTAGTTATCTGTACACCTCCCTTTAGTTTCCAATAAAGTACCCAACTAAGTATTCTTTCCAAATTTCTACACCATGATCCAGAATATCCCGTGGAACTTCAGTAACATCATCATCCATGCTCGTTTCAAACCATTCTAAATTACAAGATTTGTCTTTGTTGCCTCTAGAGAACAGTGTAGTCTAATGTATTAACCTATTTCTAGATTAATGCATCAACAGGGTCAGGTCGTTATGGAGACTTGACCAAATGGGGATATTGGAGATTGGGGTGGCTGCACCTCGTTGAGATCGAGATTGCCTACGTACTCTAGCTCGGGGGAATTGAACTTAGAGATCAAGCCATCGTAGTTCTGTTTATATAGAAGATAGAAGGGCGTGGATCGTGGATCTTGCAGATTCTCCGCCATCATAATGAGGATTAAATGAGTAACGCGCGCGGATCATCCCTGTGAATTAATTGTGTAACTGATGAGAATATTCTGTGCATTGAATGAGAGCACGTGTGTATGGCAGGTCGCTGGTCGTTGTATGATCGGGTCGCTGTGAACGAGCTACTAGGACGTCATTGCTGCGGCGACCTGGTGACTGGATGACTGTGCCACGTGGATGCTTTTAATTGGCTGGAGTATGTAATACCCCTACATAAGCCCCCTCTTTTTAGGTCGGCTTGTGAAGGCGGGCTGAAAAGACTTAATGTACTATTTGATGTTGATATGATGTTCACTTTTTGAATTTGGTGACGTGGCAGTCATGCAGCGCTGTTTGTGGTAATCATGGCGCTATTACGGGGAAGTGCAGGAGTTTCCTTGGACAGTTCGCAGTGTAGTTATGGCAACTGACGCACGTATTGGTTGATTGAATATCTGCTTTGCACGTGGAATGATCCAACGGTGGATACGAACCATCTTGTGAGTGGAGAATGACTGTATTGCATGTTGATCCTTTGGTCGATCTCAGCCGTTCATTTGGTTTGAATCGATGGCTGGAAATGCTTGAGCTACAGTATATAAACTGTAGTTACGTTGCTAAGGGTTTACTTATCTTGCCTTTATTTGAATTGTTGCCGCTTTTGCCTTGCGATCTGAAGAACTTTGAGAGCTCGTGAGGTTTGTTTTCTTCTCTTTTCTCTGATTGTTTGTTTTCTTTCTTTTTCAACTTCTGTTGTCTTCTGCATTGTTTGAGAGTAATGTCTGAGGGTAGTGATTCGCAAAATGATCACTTGAGTGATGGTGGTCTTGAGGAGTATGAGTCTGAGAGTACTCATTTTGACCCTCCGTCTCCCGTTCCCGATGAGAATGTAGATAGCCCCCAGAGTAGTGGTTCTCATGGTCCAGATTCTTCTGATGATGAGTTGGTTGAGGATGACAATGGTAGAATGTGTAGAGTAGTGAATATGAATTATGTACATAGGCATTTTGCTGTTAGGAGGCATTATGGGTTTAGGTCAATTAGGCATTTAGAGATTAGGTTTCTTGGAGATCGGTTGCTGTCTCCTGACTATCGACCTAATAATCCTTCATCTACTGTATTGACTTTGAACCAATTCCGTGCTGGGCTGAGGTTGCCGTTGTCTGAATTGGTGGTCGATCTGTTGAATGCCATTAGGCGTGCCCCCTGTCAGATGAATGGTAATTTCTGGCGGAACATGAGGGTCATTGACGACCTGAACAAGTTGCATAGGTGGAACATTACAGTGGAAGATGTATTGAACCACTTTTGCTTCAAACGCTCCTCGAAGGTTGAACTCTCTGGCTATAACATGCAGGTTAGGCCAGACCGTTTGCCTTTGATTTATCCAGTGAGTAGCGAGCCATGGTGGAAAGATCCCATGCTGTTCACTGGGCCGATTGTTGAAGGGGATATCCAGTTGCGTCATACGATCAGGAATGATGATCGTAAGTTAGTTGTCTGTAGTTTGATGATAGTTCGTCTTCCTATTTTTGAACTTATTGTCTTTGTATTTTTTGCTGCAGCGATTCGGGACGATCATCTTAGAAAAAACGATCTGCAATCTGCTCTGAACTGCTTTGGTAAGTTGACCGACGAGCGGAAGATATCGTTTCTGCCTCACCTAAAGGAGCATTTTATTCCTAAAGGTGGTCCAAAAACTGTTTGGGAGGAGCTCAAGAGGAGGAAAGCTTTGAAGAAGGCATTCATGTCTGCTGTTCACAAAGCTGGAGCTGGCCGATCTGGTAGTAGTTCGCGAGGTGATGATATTGAACGGGCTAGTGGTGGCTCGCGAGCTGGTGGTAGCTCGAGGTCTGTTTAGGAGAAGGGGCGAGCTGTGTGTACCTCGGGAGCTGCTGAGAGAGAGCGGTCTGCTGGTGCTGCTCGTAGGCCGGAGAAAGAACGGCCTGTGGAGAGTGAGAGAGGTGGTGGTGGTGGTGGCTCGCGTCGGGTGGAGGCAGCGGCGAGCCCCCTAGTTGTGTCTCCTCCTCCTTTATTTCCAAAGTTGCCTGCATTTTCTGGGCAGAAGAAGAGGTCTCACTCGGGTGATCTGAAGCTGTTGGAGAGACCTGTTGTGCCGACGCCTGCTCTTACCCCGCCTGTTAAGGGTCCAGAGGTGTCTGCTGTGTCGATGAAGACTGCTGCTCGGCCTTCACAGAAAGGCAAGGGTGTGACGTCTGAGTTTCGCCCTGGCCCCTTCGACTACTTGGATGGGCGTGGTGAGAGGCATGTCGTGTATGACAACGACAGTGCCATTGCTGACCCCTGCGTCGCCCGAGCTGTGAATGAGGGCATCGTTCTGGAGGCTGATGCTCGAGCTGTGAAGTCCCAATCCCTTTTGGTCAACTGCTCAAAGCTGAATTCGGCGCTGTCTTTGGTAGGTGTTGCCAAAAGTATTATTTTCTTCTTAGTCGTTGTTGTCTAAGTTGTTTGCGCTTTGTAGGTGAACGCGACCTTCCAGGAGATTCGTTTGGTCGCTGAAGTTGGCGCCCAGGCTGAGGTTGAGCTGAAGGCGATGAATGACAAGCTTGAGCAAGCGAAGAATGTTGCTCTTGTTGCGGAGTGCAAGGTGAGGGATAGGGATGCTCAGATCGCGGCGCTGAAGGAGACAGTGGAGCAGCTGAAGGAAAGTGTGGCTGCTGCTAACGCTTCTTCTTCAAATTGGTTAGAATCTGTCGATTTGCAGCTTCGACCTGGCCGTTGGCTTGCGGGTACCTAGGAGTTGACCTTGAATGCTCGATTTTCAACAGGTCGTAGAATTTTTTGATATTCTTGCCAACGAACTGAGTGCCATTGTCTGTGACTACCCGTTTAGGTAGGCCGAACCTTGTGATGATATTTTCCCACATAAATCTTTGGACATCTGCTTGTGTTACGTTGGTTAAGGCAACAGCTTCCACCCATTTAGTGAAATAGTCTACGGCTACTAGAACGAACCTCTTCTCAGACTTCTTTTCCTTGATGAGGGGGCCCATGATGTCAAGCCCCCACATGTGGAATGGCCATGGGGCAGTGATGTTGATGACATCATTTGGATGCTGGTGTTGCTTATCAGCAAATCGCTGGCATTCTTTGCATTTTAAGACAAATTTCTTTGCATCTTCCTTCATTCTTGGCCAGAAGTATCCCTAGGAGATTGCTTTATGGGCTAAGGTACGCCCACCGGAATGGTTTCCACATTCACCTTCATGGATTTCTTGAAATATCATCTGTCCTTGCTTTGGGACCAAGCATCGTAATAACAATCCAGTTGCTGATTTCCTGAAAAGTTTGCCCTCATGGATTTTGTACATTGTGACTTTATGCAGCAATCGACTGGCTTCCTTTTTGTCGGATGGTAGGGCACCAGTTTGCAGATAAACCATGAAAGGCTCCATCCAAGTCCCCTGGATGTCTTCTTGAGTTGTTTCTAGTAGATCGGAGATTTGATGAATATCCTCTTCCTTGAAGAGATATGCGGGCTGTGAGTTGATTGCTATAGTTAGGGCCCGCGGTCTGTCTGACTCGATCTTAGATGCTAGAAACGCCAGTGAATCAGCATGTCTGTTGTCATCTCTGGGTATGTGTTCAATTGTGAAATAGCTGAGCTTGCTGATGAGCTCCTTTGCTTTGCTGGCATACCTGATCAGGTTGATCCCATTGATTTGGTAATTGTTAGTAATCTGATTGACTACTAGCTGTGAATCACTGTACACCTTGAGACGAACTGCTTGTAAGTCGATGGCCATTTTTAGGCCCTGTATGAGTGCTTCGTATTCGGCCTCGTTGTTTGAGGTCGAGAAGTCCAAACGAGTTGCTCTTTCGAGTTGTGATCCTTCAGGAGAGATTAACACACTACCTATTCCACTTCCATTGGAGTTGTGGGAACCATCTACATATAGCTGCCAAGTATTTGGGGGGTTGTCTTGGACTTGCCTTGTTTCAGGTTCTGGTTCCCAATTGACATCCTCTGCTGGATAGTCTACCAAAAATTCTGCGACGACCTGGCCCTTGACGGCCTGTCGTGAAACGAACTCGAAAGTGTAATCACCCAGCTCGGCTGCCCATCGAGCCATACGACCTGTTTTGTTTTTCTTTTCTAGTATGTGGCGTAATGGCTGATCGGTGATTACTTTTACAGTGTGTGCTTGGAAATAAGGCTTGAATTTGCATGCAGCGTAAAGTAATGCTAATGCTAACTTCTCCAGAGGTGTGTACCTTATTTCAGCCTGCTGTAAGACTTTGCTTGTGAAGTAGATAGGTCGTTCCACTTGATTGTCTTCTTTGAAAAGTACTGCGCTTATCGCAAAATTTGATGTTGCGAGGTAAACGCCAAGTACATCACCATCTATTGGTCTTGTAAGAACTGGTGGAGTAGACAGATATGCCTTGAGATCGTCGAAGGCTTTCTTGCACTCTTCCGTCCACTCATATGTAGCCCCCTTCTTCAAAATATGAAGCATTGGTCTACATTTATCTGATGCTCTGGAGATGAATCTGTTCAGAGCTGAAACCATGCCGTTGAGTTTCTGGATTTGTTTCTTCGTTTTTGGACTTGGCATGTCGATCAGGGCTCTGATCTGGTCGGGATTTGCTTCGATGCCTCGTCTGGTGACCAGGTAGCCTAGGAATTCTCCTGATGCGACCCCGAACAGACACTTTTCTGGATTAAGACGCAACCTGTATTGCCTTAATCTTTGGAATGCCTGGTCGAGGTTGTACAAATGATCTCGTTCTTTATCGCTCTTCACTAGCATGTCATCAATGTAGACCTCCATTGTTCGACCTAGGAGATCGTCGAACATTCTGGTGACCAGTCTTTGGTAGGTCGCCCCTGCATTCCTTAGCCCGAATGGCATGACTTTGTAACAGAAAATACCTTGCTCAGTTGTAAAAGAGGTCTTTTCTTGATCAGGCTCGTACATTGGGATCTGATTATATCCTGAGTATGCGTCCATGAATGACAGTAGCTCAAAACCGCATGTCTGATCAACTAACCTATCGATTCGTGGCAGTGGGAATGAATCTTTAGGACAAGCTTTATTCAAGCTTGTGAAATCGATGCAGACCCTTGTTTTTCCATTTTTCTTTAGGACTGGGACTATGTTGGCTAGCCAGTCTAAAGTATCGACTTCTCTGATGAAGCCGACCTGCTTGAGTCTATTGATCTCTTCATTGACGGCCTCGTGGAATTTTGGAGCAAGTCTCCTTGGTTTCTGCTTGACAGGTCGATAATTGGGATTGACCCGTAGCCTATGGCATGCAATTGATGGATCTATTCCGGGCATATCGATATACGACCAAGCAAAAACATCTTTATTCATTGAAAGAAAATTTACAAAATTAGCGAACTTATCTTCTTCCATTTCTGAACCTACATAGACATACCTTGGGTCCTCATCTGACCCAATGTTAACTCGGACGCCTGGATCGGTGCTTCCGAGACTCAGCTTGGGGGAGCTCGCTTGCTCCTTCTGTAATTGCTATTTAGCAGGTTCAGCCTTTTCTTTGGACGGGCTCTTTGACTTGTTGTTCCCCTCCTGAGCCTCTGTTGTGACTAGGCTCTTTCCCTTGACATCACCATCCTTGACTCCAGAGGTGGATGGCTTTGATGATGGGACAGCTTCAATAACACCGTGGCATTCTTGTGCGGTGTTCTGATTGCCGCGGAGTTCCATTATCCCATAAGGGCCGGGATAGCGGAATACCTGATGGTAAGTTGACGGCACTCCTCTCATAGCATGGATCCACTTTCGACCCAGAATCGCATTGTACGTGCTTGCTATATTGAGGACGCTAAACTTGCTGGTTACAACGACCTTGTCTTCCCTTCTGCCTACAGTGACGGGCAGAAGGATCTCCCCCTTAGGGTCTTCCCTTGAACTATTGAAGCCAAGGATCGGTGTGAAGTCTGGGATGAGCACTGAGTCGGGCAGCCTCATGTCCTTGAAGGTTCGGTACATGAGAATGTTGCATGATGCCCCAGGGTCAATGAATACCCTCTTGATTGTGTAGTCCGCTATTCTGAGTTCAACGACTAGGGCGTCGTTGTGTGGAGTAACGACCTTATTGAGATCGTCTTCGGTGAAGGTGATGTCAGTCTCTTGCCGGGCAGGGATGTTGAAATGAGCTGCTCGGCCAGTGATCGAGTAGACATGGTGGAGATGTTCCACTCGTCTCTTTTTGTCCCTAGAGACAGGGGTTTGTTGAGATTCGTCAATCATGTAGACCACATGACTGTCCGACTCGCTGTCGCTGTCAACCTTGTTGGCGACCTTCTTGTTGATGTGATCGCGTAGGTCGCCTGTTGGACCTAAGCGCTGAGAGAGGCTACGCCCTCTGCTGCGTACTGGGCTTGCGGAGGCCGTTCTGGCCTTGCTTTGACCCCGCTTTGGTGAATGAGGAGGGGTTCTGGAGTCCTTCCTCATCCGCTTGCCTGTGGACTCCTCATTCCTTCCGAGGATCCAATTATTGAGCCTTTTCTCATCGGCCCAGGTTTGAAGTGCGCGCTTCAAGACGCGACAATCATCAGTCTGATGACACCGTACTTTATGGACTTTGCAGTACGGGCGACCAGATGTATCCTCCAACTGTGTGAAGGCAGGAATCTTGCACCAATGGTTGTGCTTGATCCTTTCGTAGATATAACCGGCTGGTCGCGTAAACCGGTGATACTCTCGCTGCTCGGTAGGCAGCGACTTAGCTTTGAACCTCTTTCCATCTGATCGAGGTCGTTTGCTTGAGCCAGCCTCAATGTTGCTGACTACATGGTTCTTCTCCCTCCCAGTGAGGGCTTCTTCCAGCTTTATATAACGATCTACCTTTAGGTAGAGTTCGTCGAGTGATGAAGGTCTCTTCATTGCCAGAGACTTGTGAAGGTCGGACCCTTGGATCAGTCCGTGAGAGAAAGCAATAGTTGCAAAGGTTTCGTGCTCCTTTGCGAAGTCCTGAATAGAATGTAATTCAGATTTAAATCGTGCAAAGAAAACACTAAGTGACTCACCATCCTTCTGCTTGACTTTGAAGATGGAGTCAATGGTGACAGGGCGCTTCTTATTGTGGATGTAGAAGATGACGAATTGTTTTTCAAGCTCTGCAAACGAGCTGATGGATCTTGGCTTCAATCGATGAAACCAGTCGAGAGCTGGTCTGGTGAGGCTGGACTGAAACAGCAAACACAAAAGATGATCCTCCTTGATCAGAGGAAGGGACTTTCGGAATCCCTTGACATGGTCGGTTGGATCTCCGACTCCTGCATACTGGTCGAACTTGGGGGCATTCAGCTTGTTCGGCAGATCGTGTTCCAGGATCTCGTTGGAGAAAGGAGACTCCTGGAATTGTTGAAGGGACTGCACAGCAAGTTGCTCTGCAGTGTGGCTCTTGGATCGGTGAAGGAGAGCCTGAGATGCTTTGAACTCCGCCAGCTGCTGGCTGAGTTGCTCGAACTTTTGGTTGGAGTCATCAGCAGGAATGACTCCAAGTCCGCTATTTTCCCCTTGCTGGGGGTTGGTTTGTGCGGCTTTTAGACGCTCATTTTCTTCCTGCAGACGTGTAATCTGTGCCTGCAGATCTTGGATAGTGACTTCCTGATTGGTCATTTGGAACGAGTGATTTTGATTTTAAGGGTGGGAGGGTGTTGGGTTTTCGATTATATCGAATTCCTTGCAGTCGGCGCCAAATGTATTAACCTATTTCTAGATTAATGCATCAACAGGGTCAGGTCGTTATGGAGACTTGACCAAATGGGGATATTGGAGATTGGGGTGGCTGCACCTCGTTGAGATCGAGATTGCCTACGTACTCTAGCTCGGGGGAATTGAACTTAGAGATCAAGCCATCGTAGTTCTGTTTATATAGAAGATAGAAGGGCGTGGATCGTGGATCTTGCAGATTCTCCGCCATCATAATGAGGATTAAATGAGTAACGCGCGCGGATCATCCCTGTGAATTAATTGTGTAACTGATGAGAATATTCTGTGCATTGAATGAGAGCACGTGTGTATGGCAGGTCGCTGGTCGTTGTATGATCGGGTCGCTGTGAACGAGCTACTAGGACGTCATTGCTGCGGCGACCTGGTGACTGGATGACTGTGCCACGTGGATGCTTTTAATTGGCTGGAGTATGTAGTACCCCTACATCTAACATAAAGGAGCAGTTTTTCCACCACCAGAGGTGGAGGCAGTGTTAACACCCACCATTGGTTCACACATTGCTCAAGAATACATCCCCGAAAAAGAAAGTACCTTGGAGAAAGCCGGAACCAAGAAAGCCGGAGATTAATGCACAAATATGATGATTCAACTAATATATGAAAGTAAAACGAAAACGACAAAAGTAAACAAGCAATCACACACAAGACACAAGATATACGTGGTTCGGCAATATGCCTCCGTCCACGGGGAGAAAGGATGATGCTTTTCTTTAACAAGACAATTGTACAAACCCTCACGAAGAAACCGAAGTCTTCTTCCTCACAAAAGTTCTCTCAAACTCTCTAATGGCTTCTCACAATCTCTCTCTCAGAAAAGTTTTAAGGTTTTGTATCACTTCTATTTGGCTTTATAGTATAGCCTTACAATAGACCACGAGTTGGGCTCAAAACAGGCCCAATTGCACAAAACAAGAGGAGGACGTACGTACGTCGAAATCACGTACGTACGGTACAACACGGAATCGTTATCTGGCATACAGGACGTTCGAACGCCCTTACTACGTACGTACGTCCCTGTACAAATAATACAACGTTCGTACGTCGAAATCACGTACGTACGTTTCTTCCCGAAACAGTTATCTGTCACACTGAACGTACGAACGCCCTAACTGCGTACGTACGTCCCTGAGTGAAAAACTTCCCTACGTCTTCTGATTTGCACATTTGCACATAAAACCCAACAATTCTCCACCTCGGCGAAGATTCAATAAATCTAAGCCGACACCAAGAATCACAAGTTACAAACTCCCACATATATTAGTTCAATCATCATATTTGTGCATTAAAACCCAACAACAACCTCCAACAAACCAGTCACAAGAGTAGAGTGGAAGAAGAACACGACACTTCAAAGTAGAGATTTCTCTCCAAAGAGTCCTCACCTACTCAAGCTCCCCCCTGTTCTCCTTTCCGAATACAGAAGAAGAAATAGGAACTTGAAGTAGAGATTTCTCACTTAACAGTCCTCAAGTACTCAAGCTGAAATCCCCTTTCTCCAAACTATACTCGTCTCTAATCTCACGATTTGATGTTCAGATCTGAAAAGCCAAAGAAAAAGAGCTAAACCGCTCTTTAAATCGCCATCGCCGTCACTATGGTAGCCATTTTTAACTTATATATTCACTTTGTTCATTCAAAAAAAAAAAAAAAAAAAAGTGTTTGTCATTTTACAACCACCATTTAACTCTTATTTTCACTATTAAAAATTTCTTTTACTCCACTTTGTTCATTAATTGCTATCATTAACAAAAATAGCGATGATGATAAAGTCGATAAGAAGCAAACAAAAATACATCGCAGCCCTTGATGCAATTATCGAGGTTTTAGGATAGGTAAATTTAAATGCTCCAAATTTTGTTAGATTAGATTTGAAGACAATAAAATTAGTTGGGATTACTTGCAAAGTGTTAAATTAAAAAGACCATTAGATTTATACGCAGCATAAGAAGATTGGTCCTCCATCATATCATAAAGGTAAACTAACTTTATGATTGTATTTATATTTTAAATTAAAACGAAGAAGGGATGATTTAGGTGTTGACCAGACCACTGTACTCAATGGTCAATACTACGACGCTGACCACTACTTACAATGGTCAACATATCGGCGTTGACATGTTTAATTGGGGTGTGCATCCCAAGAAAAGACAACAACATGATGTTGCCCAATGTACTTATTGGTCAGCACTACGATGCTGACTACTACATCTAATCGTCATTATATGGGTGACGACGTGTTTAATTTGGGCGCGCCCCCCTAAGACAATAGTACGCTGCTACCTGTTGTACTCAATGGTCAACACCATGATGCTGATAACTACACTTAATCGTCAACATATGGGTGATGACTTATTAATTGGGGTGTGCACCCCTAAGACAACCGTACGGTATCGCCCATTGTAGTGAACGGTCAGCACGATGATGCTGACTATTATACTTAATCATCAGCATATGTGTTCTAACATGTTTAATTAGGGTGTGCCTGCTAAGCCAGCAGTACGGTGCCCAATGGGGGTAATGTATAACAACTCTACACTAACGACTATACTCAATAGACAATACATTTATGCCATCTTCATAAAGTTCAACATTTTTGTTTCTTTTTGCGTTTTTTTGTCATGTAAATATACAATTTGGGTAATTTATTTGTAATTGCAGGAGGAAGTTCTAAGTGATTTCAATTCAAATAGTTAAACATTTTCATTTCATTTGCATTTTTTTTTAAAGCGTAGCACTATAGTACCGCCAAAATTAAATCTTCCCAACAATAGATCGCTGACCAATATCCACTATAGTCAGCAAGTTTTTGCCAACTACATTACGTCAATTTTAAATTTGAAAGCGTGGCACTATACTGCCACCCAAATTAAATTTTCCCAACAGTAGATCACTAACTAATATCCATTGTAGTCAGCAAGTTATAGCCGACTACCTTAGACATAAAATAACTCAATTTTTATTTTGTAAGCGTAGCTATGGCCACATTACTAGTACATTATTACAAAGGTATTAGTGATTAACAAAGAAGTGTATAAATGATGAGACGGAGACGAACAATACAACAATTTAAGTAGAACATAAAATCATAGTTTGCAACAAACTCAAGTTGTTACTAGCAATGAATTACAAAAATGACAACAACAAGAATAAAATTAGTTACAATCGATATTATTTGTATTTTTTTTATACAAGCTAAGTGCGAAAATTATTTTACCGCAATTAAAAAATACAATCTTCTTATTAAAATAATATGAAAATATTTTTATATAAAAATATCAGTTGTAAAGGAAACCATGTCCTCTATCGATCAAAACAGTTTTATTAAGTATGAATTTTCTAAAAATCTACTATTATTGTTGTTGTTTATTTGTTTAACACAAAATGGTCATATAGAATGTCAATGAGGAATTGAGTGAATGAGTGATGATCATCAAAATTGGAATATTAATTGTCCGCAAAATTGTATCTATACTCTATATAATTAGAGAACTTACCCATAAGAAAAAAAATTCTCTCTCCCAATTGATAGCCTAATTGAAGAGAATTAAGTTTAATTTTAACTTTACGAAGGTGTAATTCGTATTTTCACACTATCCTTAAGTGGACCAGAACTTAAAAAGATTTAAATGGGCCGCAACCTTAAGACTCATGTACTACATGACTTTGGCTAGTATTATAAGTTACATGACGTTTTTAAATATAAATTTAACAGTTGTATTATCTTATTTATTTGGTTTTGGATTATGGTATAGCATTTCTTGCTTTACTGTATTGTAATCACATTTTGATTGTCAATAAAATTTTAATTATAGAAAAAAAAATATTTTTTCTCACACACAACCATGTTGGAGAGTTTTTTTTTTTTTTCTATTGAAAAATTTTTTAGGAGGTGAAAGGGTTTGTGTTTCTGTTTTTTTTTTTTAGGAGGTGTAGAGTTTTTTATAGAAATTTTTTTTTTCTTCCAAAAACAAAAAAGAGGCGTGTGCCCAAAATAAAACACTAAAACATGTTTTGCAACCTGTTTAGCCGGTTATTATAGGTGTGAAACTTGTTTAGCAGGTTAAAATAAGTGTATTTAAGTTGTTTTTTTTTTTTGAAACAAATTTTATTGATAAGCTAAACGAATTACACAAAAGTAAAGGACAAACGCGCTACAAACTGCGCGACAAGTCCTTTCTGGATAGCAAACCCGATTCTCCTAAATACATATTCGTTCGAACCCGCAGTCATCACGTTGCTATCCATTTCCTTCTGCACTTTCCTGATGAGCTCAACTGCTTCTGAGCCTAGCAATCCAAATGTGTCAAATGCAAAGGGGATGAAACTATGTTGGTTAGCCCTACAAGCTCCGTCATGTTTCTCCACTTTTGTTGCTGCTGCATTGCTAGCTACTAGCCCCACCTCAAAAATCCCAGCACCCAGCCCAATCATCAGAGACGCCCCTGTAACATCAACACACGCATGTTTACCTTCAGACCAGTTGTAGACCAGAATAACCATTAACATCAACACACGCATTTTTTTTTTTTTTAGGAAGAGTGTGCCAAAAATAAAAAAGGGTGTGCCTTTAGCCTCGGCCTTTCTTTGAATCGAGGATGTAAAACTTAAAGGTGTTTTTAACCTCTCTTTGTCTCTAGATACCTGGATGGCAAGGGCCCTATTTAGTTTATGCTAAAAGGGGAAAATTTTGGAAATTCGTTTTGAACGTGTTCTTACAGCTTATATATATTTTATTTTATATTTTGATTAAGTGTAGTGCCTTACCTCTAAATTATGTTTCCTTATACCACTTCCTTGCAAGTTGCAACAGTTGTTTATATATACATGTTCCTCACAATGGAAATCTTAGTTGACAACCCACTCATTATTAAGGAAACCACATAAAGTAGAGACTAATGAAACAAGTCTTACTTCAATCAACAGCACTAGCCTGTAGATTTATCATGATCCACAGATATCCACTCTCAGCGCCATTAACCACAACTTTATCATCTGGAATCTACTCAAAATTCCAATCAGATTCTCAAAATGTCTTCTTGTATTGCTTCATTTTCATGTTAGTGAGCTATGAACACAGAAGGAAGTCATAGGAAGCTACTTCATACACAACAGTGATTAGGCACTATCCTTTCTTTTTCTATTTTTTTATACTTTATCCTCCTGACAATACATGGCGCTCAAGAAAATAATGTGTCTTGTTCTACTTATTCACTATGCAGCTGCTTTTTCCATAGGTAGCCACCATCTTCTTCATCACCAGCAAAACTCCTTACTCACCGACAAAACCGCTCTTTTAGCCTTTAAGAAGACCATAACGCCTGACCGTCAATCTGCATTAGAAAACTGGAATGAAATGTTTGATGTTTGTAACTTTACCGGTGTAGTATGCAGCCCAAGGCGCCATCGAGTGTTTAAGCTACTGCTCAATAATACAAACATAGAAGGATTGCTATCTCCATTCATTGCAAACCTCACTGGTCTCCGAAAACTTGACCTTTCTCAAAACAAGTTGTTTGGCCTGATACCAACAGAATTTGCACAGTTACGCTTCTTATGGTTCTTAAAGCTTGATGGGAACCTCCTACATGGCAAGATTCCAGAGTCTCTTTCATTCCTTTGGCGACTTCGTTATGTCCACCTTGGAGATAACAACTTGGCGGGTATCATTCCAGCATCCATATTTAGCAATTGCACTTCCTTGCGTTACGTGGATTTCTCCATTAACTCCCTTAATGGTGAAATACCTTCAGAGGTTGGAAATCCACCAGAGCTATGGGGTCTTAATTTGTATGTGAATCATTTGAGAGGAAAAATACCTTTATCTCTTGCTAATGCTTCAAACTTATACACTTTGGATCTTGAAAACAATCATTTTTCTGGTGAACTGCCGTCCGAACTTGTATCCAAGCTAAACTTGCTTACTAATCTTCATTTATCATACAATTATATGGTTAGCCATGCCAGCAATACTAATCTTGAGCCATTCCTTGCATCCCTTATAAACTGTACTTGTCTAGAAGAGCTTGAAGTGGCAGGTATGGGTCTTGGAGGAAGACTGTCGAATACCATTGGCCTACTTTCAACTACATTATCAAAAATTCATTTAGAAGATAACCGAATCTTCGGAATGATCCCTCCAAATGTAGGTAACCTCTTAAACCTCACCCTTCTTAACTTGTCAAGCAACCTTCTCAATGGAACAATTCCGGTTGAGATTGGCCAGCTGGAGAAATTAGAACAGCTTATATTGTCTAATAACTCTTTCAGTGGCGGAGTTCCTGCTACACTAGGCCAGATTCGCTCAATCGGGTTGCTTGACTTATCAAGGAACAGGTTAACAGGTGTGATTCCAGCAAGTCTAGGAGATCTAAGTCTGTTAAACTATTTGTTCCTTAACAACAACGATCTTTCAGGAGAAATACCCTCTAGTCTAGGAAAGTGTAGGGACTTGCACAAGCTGGACTTGTCCTACAATAAATTAACAGGACGAATCCCTCCCAAAATACCAGGACTTGGTGAAATTAGAATATTTTTGAATCTTTCAAATAATCTTCTACAAGGTCCCTTGCCGTACGAAATTAGCAAGCTGGAGTCTGTCCAGCAGATTGATCTTTCATCAAATAATCTCACCGGGAACATTTTTCCTCAACTATCAAACTGTATTTCCATTAATCTACTCAACCTCTCACACAATTCTTTTGAAGGGCAGCTACCAGAATCATTAGGGGAGCTTCGTAACCTCGAGAGTCTTGATGTATCTAACAATTCCTTGTCTGGCTTGATCCCTTCAAGCTTTAGCAAATGTCTTAATCTTGCATCATTGAATCTTTCCTTCAACCATTTTAGTGGACCGATACCCACTGGTGGGATCTTCAAGTCAGTGACATGTCTTACTTTCTTAGGCAACCCTCATCTCTGTGGATCAGTTACTGGCATACCCATTTGCGTGAGAAGGAAACATTCATTACACTCCCGTAAATTTCTGGTAACTATTTCTACTGTTGTATCTGTGTCATTATTCCTGATGACAATCTGTTGTGCAATTGGATACCGACACATAAAACAAATAATTTCCAGGGAGAAAGATGAGTTGCTTAGTGAGTCAGCACCAGCATTAAAACTCAACTTCCCAAGAGTCACTTACAAAGAACTCTCAGAGGCTACTCAAGGATTTGATCAAGGAAAACTGATTGGGTCAGGTAGCTATGGAGAGGTCTATCAAGGGGTGTTGAGGGATGGAACTGCTGTAGCCATAAAAGTGCTGCGGTTGCAAACTGGCAATTCTACTAAGAGCTTTAACAGAGAGTGCCAAGTCTTAAAACGAATTCGTCACAGGAACTTAATGAGAATTGTCACAGCATACAGCCTACCAGACTTCAAGGCTCTAGTTCTTCCTTATATGTCGAATGGAAGCTTGGATAACCATCTCTATCCACAGCCAGACACAGGTACAGGTTCTAATTCTCTGGATTTAAGCTTGATCCAGAGAGTTAACATTTGCAGTGATATAGCTGAAGGAATGGCGTATCTGCACCATCATTCTCCTGTTAAGGTTATACATTGTGATTTGAAGCCTAGCAATGTTCTCCTTAATGACGACATGACCGCCTTGGTTTCTGATTTTGGAATTGCAAGGCTGGTGATGACTATTGGAGTTGGGAATTCTGCGCTTGTTGAAAATATGGGGAACTCTACAGCTAATATACTTTGTGGTTCTATTGGATACATTGCACCAGGTAACCATGCATGCCCTTTTCTCATGTTCTTAAACTATACTTCATACACAATATTAATCTATCTTCGAAGATCATAAAGCAGATATTTTGTTTACTAAGAATTCAGAATTGAGATGTAATATTCTGAATGAATTTATGTTTTCACTTCTCAATTGATGAGGTACAAGTACAACTCAGATTAATGACAGTAAACAGGGTTACTCTTTTTGCAAATATGTCAGTGTTTAATTGTTACCCTACTACACAAGAAATGCATTTTTACCGAGAATTGATCACTATCTTGTGTAGAGTATGGTTTTGGATCAAGTACATCCACAAAGGGAGACGTCTACAGCTTCGGTATACTAGTGCTTGAGATGGTGACTAGGAAGAGACCTACTGATGGTATGTTTAATGGTGGGTTGAGTCTCCACAAATGGGTTAAGAATCACTATCATGGGAGGGTAGAAAAGGTGATAGACTCTTCATTGGTGAGAGCAACAAGAGACCAGGCATCTGAAGTTATGAAAATGTGGGAAGTTGCTATTGCTGAACTTCTTGAGTTAGGTCTCCTTTGCACTCAGGAGGTCCCTTCAACTAGGCCTACCATGCTTGATGCTGCTGATGACTTGGATCGCTTGAAAAGATACCTTGATGGTGACACAACTGCAACATTTGCCTCTTCACTTGGAATCTCGTCTTCAACTGTAGATGATGATTGATGATCTACCATTCACACACTGACAGCTTGACATTTTCTTAGGCACTTGAAACATGTCTGTAATTCTGTAAAGATGGTAGAATTTATCAAATGTAAGAATTATATATGATCATGGATTACTTGTTCATAAGTTGAAAGTTCTAATGAGTTTAATGGAAGGTTCCTTTTGGATACATTGGTTTGAATTTGCTGTAATTTTTCAAGGATTTATTCAAAACTTTCCTATGCTGTTGCTGTACCTCCAGGCCTTTTGTGGTGGTCTTGTATGCTTCATGTTTGATGTTCAAGCATGTTGTTCCGCATAAACATATGAGCGCGAACACCCAATTTGTTGTTCCTCATAAAATTTTCTATGCACGTTCCTCATAAGAATGTTGTTCCCTCCCCTGCTGCAGTAGCTGCATGAGCAATAGCTGCTATATATAGTGCTTCCATCCACCCACAAGTTCTTGGTGCCAAGCTTGATCTTCTTTCCTGCATTGGTGTCACCTTGGAAGTCTTGAATAACTAAAGCAATCCAACTACAACCTTATTGACTTCATTAGCAAAATGGCCTACCACCTTGAAGTGACTATATAATGGTCACTATAAACTGTGAATTGTCAACTCAAGTATGTTGTGGTGTCGGACTCATGAATACATTTGTTGAATCATGCAAAAAAAAAAAAAACAAAAATTCGATTGAAGATTCTATATTTTGTTTATAGTTGAACATGCATGTGTATCATCTGTTTGCTTTGCTTCAACTCTCGGAGAAAATGAGTAGTGGCCTGCCTGATAGTGACCCAAGAGTAATGATCACCATCAAGATGGACTATTATTCAGCGACAAAATTCAGTGAATAATTGATTTCAGAAATACATTACCCAGCAAAAATAAAAAAGTTCAGAAATACATTGATTAACAGTTTAACACTTGATCAAATCAGTAATTCAGTATACAGTAAACACAGAGGGCCAGTATACGAGCCCCAATATTGGTAAATAAGCCCCATAAAATGTTAAGTAGAAAAATAAAATAACAAACATATCCTAAGTGGAGTGCAGTATATTTTAAGAATTAATTATATTTCTTTTACAAAATCACCACCACCATCCCAGGTTCTCCCCACTACCAACGAATTCCTCCACAGCCATTACAACAAAGTTGTCATCACCACCAATCTTCTTTTTACTTTTATCGCTACTCAGCTACTTTTTTCCCTTTTTCGATGCCACTACAATTGATATTTATTTTATTTTTTTCACAATTTTTTCTCCTTTTATTTTTCTTCTTTTAGATCATCATAATTTCTTCTTACTCTCTGCCACCACCGCCACAATCACAGTTGATTTCTACCACCACTGATACAGGTGTATCCTACTTGGGAACTTAGTAGGTCTTTTCCTTGTAGGACAAGGAAAAGAAAATCTTAAATAGGTTTCCTTGTTCCATAAGACCATCTCCAATGGTAAACCTAAAACTTATAAATTTGGTACTATTCACCAAAATTCATCTCCAACCCATACTCAAAACTCAAAACTCAAATACTTAAATACTCAAATACTCATATATTTACTTATATATAAGTAAATATTTGAGTTTTAAGTATTTTTTGTCTCATGTGTAATCAAACTTTGGGACCTACCTAACCCCACATTCAAAAAATAACTTTTCCATATTGGCCTCAACAATTATTTGTTTTTCCACAGAATCATTATTAACTCAAGCCCAAGCCCAAAGAAAAGGCCCATATTCGTATTGGGCTAATTAAATTAAAATGTGCACTAATTAAAAAAGAACAATTAAAATTAAATTAAACAATAATTAAAATTAAAATTAAATTAATTAAACTAAATAATAATTAAAATTAAATAAAACAATAATTAAAATTATAAATTAAATAATGAAAAATGTGCACTAATTAAAAAGGGCTAAAATTAACTTAATATAAAAAGGAAATACAACAACAATACAAAAGATGAAATACAATACAAAATAAGAAATACAATACAAATAACATAAAAACACCATCACACCCACAATACAAAAAAGAAATACAATACATGCAATAAAATTAAATTAAAGCTTATCAATCATGATTGTACCGATATCCAGTTTCTTCATTGTTGTTGTACTGGTCATAAACATCATCGTTAGATTGATCTTGTTGACTAAAGCTTCCTTCACCACCGGAAAACAGATTTCTTGCAGCAGTCTTTTGGCATTGCCTAGTTAGGATGTCCAACCGTAAATTAGAATAAAACATTTTCTTCCCAGGAGTGAAATTGCTCATATCAGTGTTCATGATCATAGTATCCTTATCGTCTTGCAACATAGTCAATCGTTGCCTTTCTAACTCATTCCACTCTTTCGCGCGGGTATCCCTGGCTTCGGCAATTTGCAGTGTGTCCATACGTTGTTTCTCCATGAACTCTCTGTTCATTCGAGAGTTTTCTCGCAATTCAACCCACATTGGATCGTTATCGTCAACAACTCTACATTTACTTTTTGTTGCATTTCGTCCATGTTGTGGCCTTCCTGAAGAAGCTTCTCCTGTTTGTCGAATATCATTCCCTTCTTCTTCAATTTGGGTGAGCCCAGGAGAGTGATTAATTCCAGGAGAGTTATTACCCATGGGAGAACTTTCTTCGGTACTAAGAGACCATTTGTCATGGTATTTTAAGATATTCCAAGCATGCTCATATGTGAATAACTTGTTCTTTTCATGTGAATTAGCATAACGTTGTTTTGCCTTTTCTATCTGTTAGAAGGAAAAAAAACTGATATGAAACAATATTTAGTTTTTTTTTCAATAGCAACAAATAATCAATAAAACAAACAATTTAAAATGACAGATATTTTACTTACAATGTCCATTTCAGAGCTACCACTTTCATTAAAGCTCAAAACTTGTTTAATACATCCTCCAAACTTGAGACATGCTGTATTAAGGATTACCCAACGACTGCGTAGTGAAATAATTGTTCGTTGGGCGTAATTATGTTGGTCAGCTGCTTGGCCATTGTAAGTGCACTCTATCTTGGACCACATTAGATCTTTTGTTTGAAATGCACCTATTTCACCATCTTGGGAATGTTCCAAGTATGAATTCACAAGAATTATATCCTCAGCACGGGAAAAACTAGCTCCTCGTGCTGAAGAAGCTCGTGGTTGAGAGTTGTTTCTTGGCATGATTATTTAGGTTATTTTTAGTCGGAATTGTGGGTATGATGGTTTTGGTGTATTGAAATTTAGATTTTATAGGCATTTAATTTGTTCTGGAGCAGAGACGTGGGTATGATGATGTAACTACTTGTGATGTCACTTTGCCACCACATCAACAACTTTGTTATCTTTGTAAAAATCTTATCAAGATTCTCATTTTTATCTTATTATGTGAAAAAAATCTGAATAAGACAAATGGAAGTTAATTATCAAGATTCTCATTTTTATCGTATTGGATGAAAAAAATTGAACAAGACAAATGAAAATTATCACAAAAGTAACCCATATGATGATATGATGTAAGCATTTGTGATGTCACTTTGCCACCGCATCCACATCTTTGTTATCTTTGTAAAAATCTTATCAAGATTTTCATTTTTATCTTATTGTGCGAAAAAAAATATGAATAAGACAAATGAAAGTTAATTATCAAGATTCTCATTTTTATCGCATTGGGTGAAAAAAATTGAACAAGACAAATGAAAATTGCCATAAAAATGATTTCACATGATGTAAACATTTGTGATGTCACTTTGTCTATCTAAAAATCCAAACTTGTGATGTCACTTTGTCTATCATTCAATCCAAATAATTGAGAAATCTTATCAACTATGGATTTTTGGGTGTTATCTTATCTTTGACAAACTTATTAAAAGAAGTTTGATATACGTGAAATATCCTACAATTGCAAACCTTTAATTGCTACATCATGAATTATCACCCAAACCCATATTATGCAAGTTCTTCACATTCAGCAGCTTTGAATGGAAACTCTTCTGATTCTGAGGAAGCTAACTATGAAGATGAAATGCGAAATCGACAAATTGTGCAAAACAATTTCATTATGGAGCAAGACGAGATACAAATGCGGCAATACCTAATGATGCAAAGGAACAATTCGGTCCAATGGGGTGGATCATTACCAGGACACAACGTCATTAATCGGGGAAGAGTCAACGGCAACATTCAATTAAAAAGTGATTATTTTGCGCTCAATCCAATATTTCCAGAAGAATACTTTCGTAGACTCTTTAGAATGAGTCATCTTTTATTCTTTCGCATTAGAAGATCCTTAAAGAACCACAATACTTTCTGGGTAAAAAAGGTAGATGCTACTCGCAAAGTAGGAGCATCCTCATATCAGAAAATGGCAGCATCTATACAATTATTAGGATACGGTTGTGCTGGTGATGCACAAGATCAATACTTTCGAATGGGAGAGTCAACAGTTTTGGCTTGTACTAAAAAATTTTGTCGAGATATTGTTGAGGTATTTGGTGCAGAATACTTAAGGGCTCCAAATAAACATGATATTAATCAATTGCTACAGGTTGCAGAAGCTCGCAGAATGCCAGGAATGTTAGGGAGTGTAGATTGCATGCATTGGCAGTGGAAGAATTGTCCAACACAATGGGTAGGTATGTATCGGAGTCGAACAAAAAAGTGCACAATTATACTTGAGGCTGTTGCATCATACGATACTTGGATCTGGCATGCCTTCTTTGGCATTCCAGGTTCAAATAATGATGTGAACGTACTTAATCGATCAAACCTATTTTATGACCTACATAGAGGTATATCACCACCTGCAAACTACTCAGTATGTGGTAGAACTTATGATATTGGTTATTATTTAGCTGATGGAATATATCCGAAGTGGTCAACTTTGGTTAGGGCAATTAAAACTCCGAAGGATGCAAAAGAACGTTTTTTTACAAAAAAACAAGAATCGTACCATAAAGATGTTGAACGCGCATTTGGGGTACTTCAGGCTCGTTTCGCTATCGTAAGAGGTGTTGCACGATTTTGGAGTAAAGATACACTACATGATATCATGGCAGCGTGGATTATCATGCATAACATGATTGTGGAAGAAGAAAGAGCTTCATATATAAATCATTTTGTTTTTAATGAACCACCACCGATCCTTCCTGTATATGATAGTTCGTCAACTGTAGATACAGTAGATCTAAGAAGAGATCATGAAAATCAAACTTTTGCCAACTTTCTTCAGAATCATCGACGTTCGGAGAATAGAGGTGAACACTTTGAACTCAGAAACAGATTAGTTCAACATTTGTGGAATTGGCATGGTCAAGGAGACGAATGAAATGGACATGTAATTAATTATGTACGCGAGTATTTGGTTATGTTTTTTATTGCAATTATCTTATGAAATGTTTATTTTCAAATGAAAATTTAATTAAAAGTTTAATTAATATAATTTTGAAATTGAATGTAGAATTATATACAACATACTTAACCGAAAAAAATATATGCATACCTAAATGACCTATTTTAATGGTTGAAGGGCACAAATAGAATTGTACAATACATATAAGATAAAATAATAATAATTAATCATTGTATATGTTATTAATTATTACTTTAATAGTTTTACATCAAAATATAGGTATAAACCATTGGAGATAACACCACCATATGACACTATTCACTGGGTCCTACGGAATATTATAGGTATTTGAGTTTTTTTTCACTATTACCATTGGAGATGGTCTAAGGGTGGGAATTTCAGGAAAAAGGAAATTCTTGGCCAACTAAAAGTTGTCCAAGGCCTATAAATATATGTTTTGGTATAAACCAAAAAATATAGAGTAAGAAGCATGTAGTCTTTACTTGTTTCAAGAGAAACCACTAAACCACCACTAAGGTTTAGTGGTTTAGTGATGTTTTGGCATAACCCAAAACATAGACCAAACATAGCTTATTTTAGCTTGTTTAGAGAAACAACGTATTTAGTTGTTTAGAGAAACCACTAAGGTTTAGTATGTTTAGAAGAGAGGCAGCTAGGGGTTAGCTTGTCTAGAGAGTATTGTGAGCCATAGATTCTTGTAATTTTTATAATATTCAGTAAAGAAGATAGTTTTCTTCGAGATATTTTGTTTTGTTCATCTTATTTACTGCTATTGTTTAATTCCGCACTCAATAGTATGTTTGCCTAGTAATTTGTATCAAGTTGGTATCAAAGCAAAGTTCGATTCCTTGGTGGAGTTTTCAGTGGTTATGGTCTTAACTCGTTCGCAGTACAGAAAGCTAGGTAAAGTTCATGTGTCCTTGGAAGATTTTAAGAAGACAAGAACAAAGAAGATGACAAAAACAAAATCAAAGAAATTTTAGGTGGAGACATCTACTTCGCAGCAGAAAGCCAACCGAAGCAGAAGCAGAAAAGTTTGTTTTCTAATCAAGAAGATGATGGTGGTGATTGAGAGGAGTCATTCAAGGAAAATTGCATATTGGAGCGCAAGATAACTAAAACACGAAGTAGAAAACAAATAGTGTTTCGTATTGGGCGTGCAGGTCAAGTTCCAAGCAAAGTTGGATGGTTCAGTAAAATCCAGGGAGCTCTTGAGTTCTCCCATCTCTGTTTCTAGCTTAAACAGGAGTTTAAGTTCCTAAGAGCATCTCAAATGGGTCTCCCATATTTAGCCGACACATAGAACGATTTAGCATCCACGTAGGCGCCACGTATTTTCCTATCACTTTTTTTTACACGTCTACTATACCTATATCAGGGGTAACCCTAACGCAAAACCTTTTTTTTTTTTCTAAATTTTATCTTCCCAACCAGCGTGGAATGTTTTTTCCCTTATCTTCCTGTTCCACGCTGGTTCAACCAGCGTAGAAGTTATGCGCCTTCGCACACGGGCTGGCTTTGATGGCGGACTGGACTAGACTGGACTGGACTTGGTCTGGTTTTTCCCGCCACTTCTCATTTCCCTCCCATTCTTTCCCTCCATTTCTCATTTTCCCTCCATTTTTTCCCTCCATTTCTCATTTCCCTCCCATATTTCTCATTTCCCTCCCATTTTCCCTCCATTTCTCATTTCTTTTAAATACGTTTCCCCTCCATTTCATTCATTCACTCAAATAGTAAAACTCTTTTCATCATAGATTTTTGTACACTCCTTCTCTCTAATTAATTCTTACGACCGACATCTTGAAATTCTGAACCAACAACGCCAATTGCTTATGGACTCATCTGATGATGAAGATCTTAGCACAAGGCATATCATTCGTCTGCTTCCAGCTATTTCGACTTCTTTGGAAGAAGAAGAAAATGTAGAAAACATACCAAGATGGGGAGGTTCTAAATTTGGTCGAGCAACTAACAGGCGTGACCATGTTCAATCACACAACATGCTTATCAACCATTATTTTGCAGCCCAACCTGTTTTTGGTGCAAAGCTTTTTCGACGTCGTTATCGTATGAGGCAGAATGTTTTTTTGAAGCTGTATAACGCAGTTGTTGAAAAGAATGATTATTTTCACCAGAAATACGATGCTCTAGGTGTTCCTGGACCTTCTGGCCTAATTAAAGCGACATGTGCACTTCGCCTTCTCTGTTATGGGTGTCCAGCTGATTCTCTTGATGAGTCAATCAAAATAGGTGAGCAAACTGCACTCAATTCTCTGAAGCATTTTTCTCAAACTGTTGTCGACATTTTTGAGAACGAGTATTTGAGGACACCCACTCCAGCTGATGTTGAACGTCTGCTTGCTAAAGGAGCTCAACGAGGGTTTCCAGGTATGTTGGGATCCATTGATTGTATGCATTGGATTTGGAAGAACTGTCTTACAACAGAACATGGGCAACATATGGGACACCATAAGAAAGCTACTGTTATTTTTGGAAGCTGTTGCAGATCATGAGCTTTGGATATGGCACGCCTTTTTTAGAACGGCAGGTAGTTGCAACGATCTCAATGTCTTAGAAAACTCTCATGTTTTTTATGATATGGTAAATGGCAGATCGCCTCCTTGCAACTACCAGGTGAATGGGAATCATTATAATATGGGATACTATCTTTCTGATGGTATCTACCCACAGTGGGCTACTCTTATTCAAACAGAGAGATTTCCAGGGACGCGAAAGAAGAAAGTGTTTGCCAAAGCCCAAGAAGCTTTCAGAAAAGATGTTGAGCGTGCATTTGGTGTTTTGCAGGCTAGATTTGCCATGGTTGCAAGACTAGGACGTACCTGGAACAAGGCACAGCTTGGTATATTTATGAAGGCATGTTTGATAATGCATAATATGATTATTAAAGATGAAAGGGATATTGTTCTTCCAAAGTGGAAGCCCCCTCGTGATGAGCCTCCATTACCTGTAATAGTGGAGTTACAATCAAACGATGTGGATGAGGTTAGAGACATGCTTCATCGCATTTGTGCTGTAAGAAGTGGTCCTGCACATGACTTATTGTCTTATTGAAGCATGATTTGATTGAGCATATATGGCATCGTCATGGAGGCAATGAAGATTTGGACTGAATTGTTGTAGTAGTTTATGTTTGAGTTTGTGTTTGATTTTGAATTTGTGTTGTGTTTGAAAAGATGATCTTAATATTATATTAAGAAATTTCATGTTTTATAATTGCTAATAGTACAAAACATATAAAACTAAGGCCCATACTAGTACAAAACATATAAAACTAAGGCCCCATAATAGTACAAAACATATAAAACTAAGGCCTATAACCTCCACTAGGCCCATAACCTCCATTAGGCCCATAACCTCCACTAGGCCCATAACCTCCACTAGGCCCAAAACCTCCACTAGGCCCAAAATCATCTGGCGCATAAGGCCTATAACCAAAAGGTACAAAACCAGTAGGCCTACTAGGAATACCTTGCTGAAAACTAGTAGGAGCAAATGGAGTACCCGTAAAATCATTCTGTGAGGAAGGCCCATTTGGATCGTCTGGGGATGCAGTCCACGTAGGAGAGAAGTCATTGATCTGTTTGTGACGTCTATCAAAGATTGCTTTCTGCATCTCTTCAAAGTATTGTTTGCGGATAGGGTTAGCAATTTTTTCTGTGTCTATCATCATGATATTGGATTCTCTTTCTACTCTTCTTTCTTCATTTAGTCGTGCCTTTTCTTCTTCCATCTGCTGGTACATTTTCATCTTCAACTGCCAATTGAGTTGTTTTAGAGCCAACTCTGCGGACGTTGTTTCATTTACCTTTGTCAGTTGAGCTGCGTACTCGACCCTAGAAGAACTAACATCTCCCCCTGAAGTAGATGATTGTCGTGCTAGCTTTCTTTTTTCTTTGGCAGTTTTTCTTCCAGTTGGTCGCACTGGTGGTGGTATTGGACCATCCCCAATGTTGAGAAAAACATTTGGTGTAACCCAAACATTAGTTGTACCTTCTGGAAATTCATTTGGGGAGTCATCATCACTGAGATGGATGTTCTGTTGGCTACGAGCATTTGAAGCTGGAGTATCATCGCCCAGATTGATGTTCTGCATGTTCCGAACATTTAAAGTTGGAGTGTCGTTTGAAGCACCAGTAAACTCCGAGTCTGTGTTTGATTTCTGCTTCTTAGATGCATTCTCTCTTTGAATAGTCGTAGGGGTTTTTGCTGAAGCATAATCCATCCACTTTGCAGAAGTGTGCAAATATTCATAGCAATGCCCAAATTTAAATGGTTCCCCTTCCACAGTTTGGTAGACTGAACAAGCAGTTGTCCACTAAAAAAATATAATTCAAAAAAAATAATTAAGAAATAAACTATTTATGAATTAAAAATATTAGAACTAAAAACATAGAACCCTAAAAATTAAAGTTAAAAATATACCTTGTCTTTCTGACTGGTTCCAGATCTATTTATGCGGACTTCTCGATTAATATGACACAAAAATTTGGTACAATCAGGACTTATTTTCGTTCATTTCGACATAATTGAATCGAGCGACCTTTTCTTCGGATTTTCATTAGAGAGTAGAGCAAATTCTTCCCAAACTTTGTCCCAAAATGCCTGTTTGGGTTGACCAGCGCCGACGACAGCATCTTCAGAAATTTTCACCCAAGCTTTACATAAAGCAATATCTTCTGCTTTACTAAAATTAGACGTTCGTGGCGCCATGTTTGAGAAAAGAGTTTTGATGAAGAAAAGAGTTTTGATGAAGTTTGAAGAAAAGATTTCTGATGAAGAAAAGAGTATTGATGAAGAGTTTATATAGATGTCGAAATTATATCCGTTGAAATTATATTCGTTCGAGATTATAGCCGTTGATTGTAGCCGTTGTGGTTACAGCCGTTCGTTCCACCCTGGTTAAACTGGCGTGTAACAAATAAATTTGTTGGAAATAGTTCCACGCTGGTTAGACCTGCGTGGAATTAAAAAAAAAAAAAAAAAAGGTTCCACGCCGGTTTGACCAGCGTGGAATTAAAAAAATAATAAAAAAAAAGTTACACTCTGGTTGAACCAGCGTGGAACATTTTATTTTCCCCATTCCTATAATCCTATCCCTTGTTCGATTTTGGGCGAAGTTTTAGCAGACCGGCCCACCACATCCTACGTGGATAGCCGGCTGCTAAAAAGATAGGAGACGCGTTAGGGTCGTGTTTTTTGAGGGTTTCCTAAACTTTAGGAACTAGGAGAACCATTAGAGATGCTCTAAAAGGGGGAGCCATGATACAGGTGTATCCTACTTGGGAACTTAGTAGGTCTTTTCCTTGTAGGACAAGGAAAAGAAAACCTTAAATAGGTTTCCTTGTTCCATAAGGGGGGGAATTTCAGGAAAAAGGAAATTCTTGGCCAACTAGAAGTTGTCTAAGGCCAATAAATATATGTTTTGGCAAAAACCAAAAGATATAGAGCAAGAAACATGTAGTCTTTACTTGTTTCAAGAGAAACCACTAAGGTTTAGTGGTTTAGTGGTTTAGTGATGTTTTGGCATAACCCAAAACATAGACCAAACATAGCTTATTTTAGCTTGTTTAGAGAGATAACTTATTTAGTTGTTTAGAGAAACCACTAAGGTTTAGTGTGTTTAGAAGAGAGGCAGCTAGGGGTTAGCTTGTCTAGAGAGTATTGTGAGGCAGAGATTCTTGTAATCTTCATAATATTCAGTAAAGAACATAGTTTTCTTCGAGATCTTGTGTTTTGTTCATCTTATTTATTGCTATTGTTTAATTCCGCACTCAATAGTATGTTTGCCTAGTTATTTGTATCAACCACTATCAGAATTGATTCCCACTTTGTTTTTTTTTTTTTTTGGTGTTTGTAATGTTCGTAAACCAATGAGAAATTTTGACTTACGCCCCCCCCCCCCCCTATTTTGTCCACCTTTTGAATAAACCCCCGTTTGTCCAAGTTTGGACTTTACCCCCCTTCCGTCAGGTTTCATCCAAGTTAACATCTATTTACATTTTTTTTCTTCCTAAACTACCTTTCATTTTTTTTCTTAGACTTAATCCCTCCAAAAACGAGGGAGGGGTATTTTAGGAAAAAAATATAAATAGGTGTTAATTTGGACGGGAGTTGACGGAGAGAGGGTAAGTCAAAACTTGGACAAATGGAAGGGTTTATTCAAAAACGTGGACGAAATAGGGGGTTAAGTCTAATTTTCCCTAAACCAATCAAATATATAGTTAGAGCAAGACAAAGAGAAACCCAAACAATAAAGCATCAAATTCACACCCTAAATCAGTATACAAAACAAAATAAAAAGAACAGATTTACTTTTTGGTGGTAACCATATTTTGGGTCGCTTTAACGGTTGGGTGCATTTACTATAGGGTCTGTTTGATTGGTCGTGGAAAAAATTCCTACATCAAATATTACCCCCGAAATTCCCAGATGCCTGTTTGATTCGTAAAGTTGGGCCAGGTAAAAATTCCATGATAAAAATATTTCTCACCGATCATTCCCTGACCCACCCCTTAAAAACATTCCTAGACTTGTATGGGAATATTATTTTTGTATAATTAAACAACCAAAATCTTTCCCACATAAAATTTTCCCCCATTTTTTATATCCAATCAAACAACCCATTAGAGCATTCCCAATGCAGGGTGGATTTATCTGCCTCCATATAGGTGCCACATGACTAAGATAAATCCACCTTGCTGACTCAAAGTAGGATTGTAAAAGGTGGAGGGTTTCCAAGGGAAGGTGGACTCTTTGGGAGAGAAAGTGGATTTTTTAAGAAATTCGTACGGCATCAATTTTTTTGTCTAAAAAATAAGTCCGAGAGTCCAACAAACTTAAAACACTTATTAAAAGTTAGAAGAAAAAAAGAGACGGCATGTCACATGTCGTCCATTTCTTTCCCACAAGGTGGATTTCAAGGTGGTCCGAGAGTCCAACCTTGAAATCCACATGTGGCTTCACACCTTTAAAAATCCACTTTCCATTGGATTGTTATTTTCTGGTTTAAGGTGGATTTATCCACCCCACCCCCCAAATCCACCTTGCATTGGGAATGCTCTTAGTGAGAATTATTTTATATGGGAATATTTTCAACTAAAAAAATTCCCACAAGTAATTATTCCCACCAATCAAACACACCCTATCTTTTAGGATGGGGGGCATGTATACTGACAGCGGTATAATTACCATTTAGTGGGGTTTGTATACTGGCCCTCTTATGTATATATATGAAAGATCGATAAACCCTCCATACTTGTTCAATGTCAGCAGCAAGTTAATCCTAATTTCATAATGTATTGTATAATATCTAATAAATGCTTTACGCTGATGTCTAAGGATAGTATGCGAAAAAAGAAAAACACAAAATTAAAAAAAAAAGTTGACATTAAGGTCAGACATTTTTAGTAGCATATTCATGCAAAAGTTCTAGTTGATACACTTAAAAACAGGAGAAGAAGTACAATCAGTCACACCTACATATTTGACGAGTGGCGTAAGCACTTAACAATTCTGCATGCGCTCATATGTACTGTTTGGTTTCAGAGCAACTACATGCAGTCCAACGTATCAAACCACTAAAATGATTGCATCCGTCACAACTCACAACGCAACCTATGTAGTTTACTGAAGAAATGAAAGATTTCATCTCCTTCTCCAAAGAGAGAATTTGGAAACCACTCAAATTCGTTTACACTTTACACCATTTTATTTATTTCCAGAATTACTAAACGCCTCAGCAACATTTCATCAAGTATAACAAGAATTTAGTGTAACCAATACAAAACCAATCTCTCTGCTTTAGAGCATACCTCAGTAACTCAGTCCTGCGACATAAAATTGAAGGCAAGCACAACTACAACTAAAATCATAATGTTTAGTGAAGGTGGTTTGTTGTTTCCAGCACTACAATTAAGTGAGGTGACAAATCTAATCCGAAGATTACAACAGAAGTATGGATAACAATCGAGAGGCTATAATTTTGCTTGAACAACATTCATATCAGAACTAGCTCACCTTTTTTTTTCTTTTTGATTGGCAAGCGGGGTTGAGGAACCCCTACACCTTTAAATTACGTGTGGAAACTTATATCAACAATCAGCTGTCGACGTGTTTCGAACCCATAACCTCTCCACTTTGTGAGAGGGATGCAACCGATGAGCCTGTGGCTCATGTGCAGCTCAATCTTACTAACAGGCTGTTAAGAAAATGTTGTGTAATCTAAGTTGTTTACAAATGTTAACTTACGACTATTTCTAACTGTTTCGTCGATTAAAGACCTATTAGAAAAAAGGATATGTTTTGTCTGTCAATTAATTAAGGCATATCATCAAATCTTACAACTTCATATCCGAAATTAACTTTCAGTTTGGAGTTCAGTTCGCACTGATTTTTTGTTGTTCGTCACTTTCGATGTTACTTCATATCAAAAAATAGTTCTAATACAAATCAATAACACTACCTAAACAGAGTTGAGCAAGAATGTAGTAAGTAATAAAGTGGGCAAGTGGCTTTTTCCAATCCACTTCTCCTAATCATAGTATACTCCAAATTAACAGCAGATTCTTATATTGTGGTGTGATGAAAAACTTTTGAGAAGATGGATTATAATTGATCAAAAGAATAACAGTACTACAGGTAGACCGTTGTTTGTGTATGGTAAGAAATTAAAATATCTCAAAAAAGTAAGTTTCAAAGATGAAAGCAATAGGTATGTGGTAGGATTTCCTCCATAAATTTTTATTTTTGCGATGAATAGTGAGTTTGAGCATATCAACTATCAAGAGTCAAACTGTTAACAAAAGATATTAGAACACCAAACTCTTCCACAACATTGTCAACATGAGATCTGCTGTTGGCTCAAGTTCTGTGTGAAGTGTGAACATAAAGGGGGAGAGACTGCTGGCAAGGGAGTATCCGAACAAATGGTGAGCTTACTTCAGCAGTTTCAATTTATTTTGAGCCATTGAGCCGCAGACTCCACCTCGACCAATTTGAGCTTAATCGAATTTTGGAAAGGGAAATTAACTGATTAGAAGAGTCATTTGTGAACTGGAAGCTATTCTTCACTCATATCACATAAGAAGGGAAGAGCACAACCTCTTGAAGGTTTTATCCAGCATTCCAAAGGAGGTGAAAGTTCGTTCAGGGTGATCCTATGCAAACAGCGTATGCTCAAGCTGCGCACACTGCAGTTATGTCTAGGTGCCTAACCATGCAGGCGAGAAGGGTGAATCAAGAGCCTAGGTGATAACCTAGGCCCTACTTTAAACTATCAGGGCTGACCTATGAGCCACATTAATTTCTCATTTAAAAATAGCCTGAATCATAAATCTTATCTCTCTCATACCAAAAGTGCATTGGAATTAAATCCCATGTTGTTATACCTATTAGCATTGTTGGGTGTGTAAAAATCTTCTCTAAACTGGTCTCCGCATTTTCAGGAACAATGGGTTTTGTCGATGGTAGTCGAACTATGGAAATGTCCTGATACCGAATCAAGCTATTGGCCTATTGCTCAAATGTTCCTGAAATTGTTGCAATGTGGACATATCTAAGACGAGATATCACGTGAGCCAGGATTTTTGGACTTCATGTTGAATAGTAACAGGAAGAGTTAGACCCGCAAGACTCAGGAACAACTTCTTCTTCAATAATGGCTAGCTGCTCTCGTTTTTCTAGAAGTTCTAGTGTGTTAACATGGGAAAACACACTCTGTCCATATACATCATCATTGTTCTGAGGCCCTTTACAGGATTTTCAGCAGCCAATGAATGGCAAGTAATCTCAGGTTTCAAAGTGTGTCCTAACCTAAGTAACATTGACACGGGTACGTGTGTCGGTGTCCGACACAGCATCCTAAAACCAGTCGACTCGGGGATACGGATTGTGATTTATTTATAATCCATATTTTAGACTTAGAACATAACATCTCTCTTTTTTCACCTTTCTTTCTTATATTTTCTTTGATGGTAGTTTGATGAATGGATAAATTTTTGCTCATCTCTTTTCTTTTTATTATATATCAGAGTTTTATTACAGATTCTAACCCGAATCATGTGCATAAGTTTGTAAGTGTGTCTGACATGTATCTATGTGAGTTGGACACGTGTGTACCCGACACGGAATATTTTGACAATATAGTGTCCATGTTACATAGGTCCTAACAAAATTTACAACTCGGATCTTCAATTTGCGGATAACAGCATAATGTTTTCAGGAAAGAAGATTGACTAACAGACTTAATTTAAAGCACCTACCTTTCTTATGATACTTTCAGGAAAGAAGATTGACTAACACATTGACTAACAGTCGAAATTTGAAAGAAATAAGCACTCAGTCCTATATAACTGCAACACAAACATCTCCAAATGAATTGTAAAAGGGATACAGACTAGGCTGATTACAGATGCAAGTAGCCTTAGATGCACCATTTGTAATGTCTATATATAATACAGTAACATTATCATGAACATTGAAGTTTAACAAACGAAAGAAATAAGCACTCATTCCTATAAGCAATACAAAAATCTCAAAATGAATTCTAAAAGGAACACAGAATAGGATGATTACAGATGCACCTACTCTTAGTTGCACAATTTGTCATGTCTATATATAATACAGTATTATATGTACAATGAAGTTTATGTTTGTATACTGATCTACAGTTTTGTGTCGGAAACTTACAAATCTATTCCTTGCTGGTTTCTTCAGTTTATGTTTGTATATGGACATTGTTTTTTCTGTGAACAATTGCAGAGCTAGTAGTATCAAAAACTGTTCAAGCACGGGCATCCTGTGGCTGTCTTCAAAGGTATACCACTTTTGAGAGCTAAATTGAATAGAAAAACTTTTCCTGTCCACAAAATGAGGACACCAAAAGAGTGTAAGTAGACAACAAAATCTAAGCAGACAACAAAAATATTAAAATTAATTAGAAGCAAGATAAAAGATAACCACAGTTGGTAATTGTCGCAAAAGATAACAGAAAGATGCCACGTCTTAAGTCAAGCAAACAATACAGTAACAGAACTTAGAGAACATTATGTCATGTCTTATGTCAAAATAAACCAGTGCCATACCTCAATTAAAGAAACAAGTGAAGGCTCATCTGGCCCAGGACTCTTCTTATTTTTAGTATCTCTAATCTCAGACTGTATTGTGTTCAGCTGTTCATGTATCTCCTTCAACAATCTCAACTTCTCATCCTCAGAACCAGAGAAATCTTGGGTAACAGTCCTTTCAACCTCGAGCTTCTCCAATCGTTTATTAAGTTGTTGAACATCAGCTTGAAATGAGAAGATGCCAGTTGTTAGATCCACATGAGCCAAATGACATTTGACACTGACCCCATCCTTTGGTTTAGTCCATTTATTCTCATTGTGTGCATATTGTAGCGAACTCTTTAGGTGACCACCTTCATCACTACAAAAGTATTTAAAAGAACCAGAAGGGATGAGGTCTGGCTTTCCAAGCCTGTTCTCTTCTTCCAGGATCAACTTCTTACGTTCTTGCCTCTGTGGTGAGTAAAGCATACAATTTTCGTTACTCTGCGGGACCTCAAATATATCATGGATATTCATGGGATGGGATGTAATTCCAATATCTTCATTTTCAGTGCATGGAATACTAAAATTGTCTGACTGCAATGAGTCCTCGGGATCTTTGGCCTGAGAACTTGAACACGAGAATGTCTCACTCTCTATTACTACCCTTGTTGAATCAGTTACGCGTGAGCGAAAATATGATGTCAACCCAGCCTGCAGTTCCTCAGGAAAGGTCAAATTAGCTCGATCAGACTCAATGCTTTTGTCACTAGATTTACGACATGAAAATTCTTTCACACGTTTATCCAAATCTTGAATTTGTTCCCAATATGAAATAAGATCACCAACAGCACGCTCTTCGGATGTCCTCCGTACCTCCTTGCCAGGAGCTTCAAACTCTAAGTCATTGTCTTCATCAATTTCGCTTGGACACAGTTTCTTCATAGTAGTAATTGGTCTTCCAGGAGATGACTCTTTAAATCTAATCGCAGGCAAAGATTGATTCCTTCTTACTATCCCGCAACAACCCAGCTCCCCAGATTGAACGTCATTATCTTGCATAAAATGACAATCCCCAATTTCCATCTCCCCAATTTCTGAATCACTAAGACCAATACTCAGAAGCTTATACCGGTAAGCCTGCACTTGGAACTCAAGAGAAGCAATTTCCATTTCTTTCTGGTGCATAACACCCTCAAAAAAACCCATAGCTTCCTCAGTATAATTCATCTTTTCTTCTATCATTCTCTTAAACTGACTAGCTTCCAACTTCTCAGTGGCCTTCTCTCCTTGTAAACGCAAAATCATCGATAAAGCTTCACTAGCTGCTGTAGCTGAAGCTTCTCTTTCTGCCTCTAACTCGATATATAGCTTATGTAAAAGCTTTTGTTGGGCAAAAAGAGTTTCTTTCAACTCCACCATCTCAGCCATAACCAATTTTCTGACATAATAACCAAAATAAATTGCAAGACTTTTTCCATTAAAAATCAAATTTTTTATGAAATAAATTTTCCAAAAAAAAAAAAAACCCACAAGAAATCAAACAATTAAGAGGGAGGACAAAGAATTACCTGCTAGTGCAGTCTCTGTTCTGCTCAGATGGAAGAACCAAAAAAAAAAAACCCAATTCTGTAATTCTCCCAAAACGTTGGAACTTGCAAATCTTTCTGTCTTTCTGGTTCTTAGAAAACAGAATCAAATAAAACCCAACTTCACGACAAAGCAAAAATGAAAAAGAAAAAAAAAAGGATAAAAACCCAAATACAGAAACAGACGAATTCTCCGTAAATAGAGTGAGAAAGAGAAATCTGAGAAATCAGAAATTTTTTTTTATCTTTTTCCAACAATCTATCTATTTAAGTAGCCGTTTTCGTTACAACGAAGAAGAGGATGTTGATCAAAGAAACAAACAGAAGAGCAGAGAGAGAGAGAGTACGAGCGCGTCAGAGATTTAAGGTAAAATACACGTTTTTTGCTTTTTAATTAAAACCTAACTAAATAAATGCTTTGATTCATTATAGAAGCTTTAAGGTGTCGTTGTTTATGTTCGTGGGCTTCTTTTTTTAATGTTATTAATTAATTTCTTTCCCGCTATCCGTTATTCAAAAGTCTTTTGTTTTTGCTTTAAGACTTAAGGTGGGGCCATATCAAACGGCTATAATGGTGTCTAATCTAAATCTGCTTTAATCAATTTTTTTTTGGCGCGTGAGTATTGGTGTCATCATCAGCCGACCTCTTATTTGTTTGGGGTACGTGGTTGGATCGTATTGGTCCACATGGTATTTGGTTAAGGGTGGTCTGTTTTTTTTTTTTTTTAATTAACGAGCTGGTGAAGCACGGGGGTTGGAGAATATTTCATGAAAACTTTTTATAAATTGAAATAGAGTAATATCCAATTTATATTGTATTAAGTGAAGATGGACTGAATCTTCTATCTTTGATCCTCCACTCCAATGCATGGTTTTAAGACTCGGCCGGTTCCTGTTTGAATCGGACGCGTTGACTCGGGATCATTAGCATTCGACTCAAAAAACTAATGTTAACTCAAATCAACACAGAACCTGTAACACCCATGAGTTGGGGTTAGTCCCACATTACCAAAGAAGTGGTTGTAGTAGTAGTATATAGAGCTTAACCATACTTTAACTAATGTCAAGGCCTTTTGCGGTAAACCACATGGATGGGCTCTGATCCAAAACCCTCTACTGTTGGATATCCGCAATGACTAAAGGGGGACAATATTAACATTAGCGAGCGGTATGGTGCTCGACTCACCGGGATGATCGAGAACGAAATCTCGAGACGTTACAGAACCGGTTTAAATACAGGTTGAATCGGCCGATTTATTAGTTGGAATTGGTAGAATCGGTGATTGAATTGATAACTTGGTCAACAATCAGTTGATTTAGACCAATTCAACCAAATTTCTCTTGATTATCGACAAACACATCAATGTAAAACCAAACTCAACTTTTCTTCAAACCTTCAAAAATTTGAGTTGGTAATAAAACTTTACAAAATCAGATAGAATTTTTCAACATATAAGCTTAATTCATTGAGATCTTGAGATTTTTGGACTTTCACATCTAATTGATAAAGATCGAAACTTAAATCAAACATTTTAATTGAATAAAGAAACATTGCCATGAGAGGTGGGTTGCAAGGGATGAAGGGAATTGGATGAGGAAGAAAAGGAGAAGGCAACTTGTGGGAAGAAAAGAGGCAAGATATATTATTTACTGTTCAAGTGTTTCGTCTTGGGTGTTCATGAGTGCTGAATAGATGAGAGAACACTGAATATTTATCAAAAATATTTAATATATTTTAAATTTATTTCAACTAAGAACCGGTCGAGTCTAAACTGAATCAATGGGTGGAACCGAAATCGGCAGTGTCCGATTCATTTCAAAGAACCGGTTCTTAAAACCATGCTCCAATGACCTGCAATCCACTGAATTTCTCCCAGGGGGAGCAACGAAACATTTAGTATTTAGTAAGAGCAAAATTAAACCAAACCAAATAATATAAAACCACATCCGTTGCATTTTCGTTTAAAAAGTGTGAATTTGTTACGATATTCTCTGTAAATGTTAAGTAACTGAATGTCGAAGAAGATGATCGGAGAGTGGAGGCAAAGGAAATTGTAGTTTGGAAGTGGCTGAGCTATCTAGAAAGATAGTTGTCTACGTATCTGAGGTTGACCCAAGTTCCAGTATCAAGCCTCTGTAGTTCATATTTATAGATGATTGGGACAACGGATAGCTCATTAATTATACAACGGTGGGGTCAATTAATGAGAGGATATTTTGGATCTAGAAAGATATTGTAACTGAAGAGAATCAAAACGTATGAAGTTTGAATGAGGTCGAGTGAGCTCGAGTGAAATAGGGTACACGTCGAGGGAGCTCGAGTGAAATAAGGTTCACGTCAATTGAGCTCGAGATACAATGAATTTCGGTCGGATGTCATTTGAAAATGATGAGCGTCAAGTGAGCTCGAGTAAAAATAGGCTCACGTCGAGTTAGGTCGATAAAAGTATTAGATGACGTGGTTGACGAGCTGGAGTATAATGGTATATACATAGCTTCTTTTCATTCGAATTGAACTGCACGAATTGAGGTAAAATAAAAGGAGGTGAGGTCGATTTGGATGAAAATAATTATTGTTTGTTGGAATGAGTTGTCTTGAAGTATTTTTCTTTGATTGATTGAGACAAACAAAGATTCTTTTGTGTGATGCATTGAATATATGGAGGTTTTCGAGGAAACATTATTATTACAGTTACGGTAACTGTGCTGTGGTGGCCACGTGGATGCTTTGCTTTTGAAATAAACTAACAAAAAAAGGGGGAAAACCAAAGGGTTAAGCGGTTGGGCTTTCTTGGCCAAATCTGGCCGTGGATCTCATTTTGCTTGGACGGCTCAGATGTGGTGAGAGGGTTTTATAAAACATAACCGTAAGGTTGGAAAATCAAGGGTTGCTGCATCATTGCTTTTAAAGGGATTTCAGCCATTTTTCGAAGGTATTTTTCTGCACTTCTTCACTCTTCGTTTTTCTTTGTTGTTCTTGTTGCTTTGCATATTTTTGTTGTTGTTCTTGGTTGAATTGTCTTTGTACTGCTTGGAATTCTTGTTTTTCTTGTGGTGACTGGTACAGTTTAGTAGTTTTGATTTGAATTTTTTCTCCTTTGGTTGTTGTTTTTCAATTTTCGCCTTTGTTGAAGCTTTGAAGCTTTTGTTTTGTTTTGTTGCTCTCTTCCTTTTGCTTGTTTGTGGGTTTTTTTTTTTTTTTTTTTTTGGGGGGGGGTGGGGGGGGGGGGGGGGGGGGGATTCTGTTAAGGATTTCCTGGTTTTTTATTTGAATTTGTTTGAAGAATTCTCCAAAAATGAGTGATACTGAATCTGAAAGTATTAATGAAAATGAGGAGGAGGTTGAACTCGAGGAGAGAGTCGAGGTTAGTGTTAGCAATTCCCGACGTCGGAGGGGCGAGGAGGAGATTACTAGTAGTAGATCCCTTACCATAAATGAGGCTAGAAGATCTTTTCTTGAGATTCAGGAGGAGTATAACATTAGGATTCCTGACCTCAAAATGTACAGAGTTAGTGATAGGCTATTTGATTTGTGTGGAGACACGACCTCGTCCCTTATATGACTTGGTCAACTGAAAGCTGGGATGCGACTTCCTTTCAGCAAATTTGTATATGATATTTTGAATCACTACGACGTGGCACCTATCCTGATGTCTAGCAGCTTTTGGATGTCGATGCTCATTTTTGAGGAGCTTAACAAATTGCACAATTATGATATATGCAAAGCTACGTCGTTGCATATTTTTGCTGTGTAACTGGTCGTAGTAAGGATTACGTTTGCTCGTTGAATAGGAAGAGGAGTTGTGGTAGGGAAAAACTCTTAAATCCTCCCACCTCGAATGAGGGTTGGAAAAACTCCCCCGTTTACAGAATTCGGGGTCAGTTTGTACAAGCCAGTGCATGTCTGAATCGATATGCAATTCCAAGTATAGGTATATGTGCGTCTTGAGTTTCCTTGTTGTGCATTATATCGAGTTGATTTTTAACTTGTTTCATGAATGTTGCAGGTCAAACGAAAGAGTACAACAAGCCTATCGACGGTCGACTTCATCCTAGCAACATCATTGAGTTTGCTGAAAATCCTGGGCAGAGAAGAGAGAGCTTTTGCCATATTTGGCTCGATTTTTCCGTGAGCCTCGGGTGAAATTTGCGAAAGACACTCAGGTGGAAGCTGGGACTTCAAGAGTTGCTCCTCCCAAGAAGGGTAGAAAGAAAAAGGAGCTCGCAGTTGCTACTCCACTAGCTGAAATTGCAGTTGCTCATCCTGGTGACTTGCCCATTGAAGTGTTTGCTGCGTTACCAATGGCACCGAAGAAAAATGTAAGCTTTACCTTGATTGGAGATATCGGCTCTCTTTCGAGCAAGAATTCTGCTAGACCCAGTTTGAGCGATGTGTTCGGGTCTCATTCTATTGAGCCCGATGTTTTTCAAAGGAAGAGGAAGAGTGTTGCAAAGCCTTCTCTCGTGACCGTTACTTCTAAGGTCGATAAACCCAGCAAGGGGAAGGAGGTCGAAACTCCTCGGGCTCCAACTGCTAAAAATGGCAAACAGAAGGTCGTTGACCTTACTGAAGACTTGGCTGCTGGCCCTATCTTTCCTTATCACGACGCTTATGTCAAGGTTAATGACTCGGCATGGGATGACAAGGAAATGTGCTTATCGCTGATGGAGAACATGTTCCTTTTTGAGGACGCGAAGAAAATTCAGCCCTAGTCTCTCAAGGAGGATTCTAGGGAGTTTGCCTCTTGCGCCTACAAGGTATGATTTCACTGAATGCTTTGATGTTTGTCTATCTCTTTCATTTTGATGATAAATTTGCCTAACGTAGCCCTCCTTTTTGATTCAGATGAACGCGATCCACAATAAGTGGATTACGAAGCTCGAGAATGCTCGAAAAAAAGGCTGAGAATCTACAGAAGGCTAATGCTGAGAATACCCTCCTTCGAGCTCAAGTAAAAGACTTAAAAGTTAACCTCGATGCCTCCAAGAAAGATAATGCCCAGCTGACCAAGGACATTGACGATGCCCATCAGGGTTTTCTGAAGCTCGAGGGTCAAGTTGCCTCTGTGACTGCGAGCTGGGAATCTAATGCTCAGAAGTCCGTTGAGGTTATATCTCAATGGCGCAAGATTGCTTATGCCTGGGAGGAGTGGTACCTTCGGCGCGAGGCTCACCTCACATCCTTGGTTGAGGGGTTCAATCCTAGCTTTGATCAGGAGGCCATAAATATTTCAGCCTTGGAGAGATATGATCGAGATGTTAGTAGAGAAGAAGGCCAAACTAGGTCGGCTGGGGCTATTGCTGAGGGTGATGCCGAGGTTGCTGATGGCACTGACATCGATACTCCGTCTGAGAATCCTGGCGAAGGTGGAAAAATGGTGATGGATGAGCAACCTTCTCAGCAATATGTCTAGCTCGATTCAGTTTATTGAGAGGTGTGAGGTTTTTGTGTTTTGGTTGGTTGTAAAACAATAGTAGGGAATTCCGACTTCGGTTGGCCCTTAATAGAGACCAAAGGGTGTTAATCTCTAATCTCTATCAAAAGATTATACTTTTTAACTTGAAGTTCCTTCTTGTGCCTGTATAAATTGGATATCAAAGTAGACAAGTAACAAACAAGGGTCGTACCCATCTCAGAGGGGGAAATCTTAGCTAAAACACAATAGAAAACAATGGTTAAGAAACACCAAGGGAATCAACAAACAAGTTTCTAGATTGACTTTAACTTTCTACAGGAAATAATTAAATAAACCCTAACTTAAGAATATGGTAGAGATGTAAAGAAGGTTAATGATGACAAAGGGGGAAGAATTGGTATCCACAAACTAAATCATGCAAACATAACATGTTGTTCCTTCATGTTCAATCTATAACAATTAATTAGTCACCTCTCAGTTTGTTCCGACTAATCATTAATACCTATAATAATCAAGTCGTCACCTCTCAGCTATTCCACTCAATTAAAACAGGATTCTCTTATGCATGCTATTGAATATGTCTTATAAATCAAACCGTCACCTATCAGCTATTCAATTTAATTAACTCAACATATTATTCATAACTAAATCATCACCTCTCAGCTATTTGACTTAATTACAAAAGGGTTCCAATAATAGATATCAACTGCAGATATGTAATAATCACCTCTCAGCTATTTCACTACATATCTTTAATCAATATAAATTAAACCATTAAAGCTAGGTCTCCCTAAACCCTAACAATAGTATTTTAACATCATGGATAACAATAACATGCAAATAATCATACTTACCTCATATCGCGAATTAGAAGTAAATAAGCATTAAGAACTTTGAATCACAATGAACAATAAGAACAAACATGGTGCTTTTGCATCATCTAGAGTGCTTCAACCATCCCCCTAAGGAGATTTAGCTACTCATCCTTGATGATGACACCATGGAATAAATAAATAAAAAACAAAACATCATAAAGTAAAGTGATTTGATTTGATTGATATGAATTGAGTTTGATACAAAGAAGAAGAAGATGAACTTTCTCTCACAAATATTCACTTTCCTCTCTCTATGAAAAACTACCTAAACCTTAGCTACTACTTTTCTTATATATAAAATACAAAGTAGAATACTTGCATGCAAAGACTTTCAAATTAGATCAAATTCGTGGCTGCTTCTGTTGGTCTTCTAGAGGCATTAGGTCTTCAGCAAAACCTAATTCTCTTAGGCTTAAGTTGTAGCTTGGATCAAGACCTTCAATTTGATAGCTCATGGGCCCAAATCAGACTTCTGGATTTTCTTGTAGAGCCTTTTTAAGTTTGTACTATAAATAAAACACTAAATAGAAATTCTGACTTGTGGGCTCCAATAGGACCCGGTTTGGGTTGAGATTTGGACCGCCCCACTTTGACATAAATTCAAGTAAACCGGTCTGACTGTGGGGTGCCCTCAGTAGATCTGTGGGTACAAATATCAATTTTTTTTCTCTTGTGCAAATAACACCTTCTTCCTTGCTTTTATTGACTTTTTGCGGGCTTTAACACAATATTCGCATCTTGGCTCACGAAACCTACACAATAGACAAGAAAGCACTAATCAATAGATATAACACAATAATATAAGCTAAGTGCTCGACAAACAAAGTGTTATTCGGGGGATAAATATACACTTTTGAGGACTTATCAAATACCCCCAAACACCACTTTGCTTGTCCTCAAGCAAAGGTGAGAAGAAAAAAATTAAGAACTCAAAAGAGAAGTAAAACTAAGGTGATTACATTAACCATATGAATCAAGGCTTTCAACCACTAGAATTTCCCAAGTGGAGGAGTTATAGTCTCCTGAGGGTTTTCCTGATAAGATACCCACAGACTTACTACAATGATTAATCCAAAGAATAGGAATTTCTACCACTTACCTCAGAAATGGTTATATCAAGGATAAGGATAAGTATTGCAACCGTTCATATGAGATAACATACTATAAATGCATGAATAAGATATGAAATATAAACCAAGCATAACGGTTTCAAATGCATTGAAGACAGACATATACCCATGCTACCACGGGTCTTAAATCACCATTGGAAAGGTCGCCTTGACTTCAGCCTCACAGTCATACACTCAGAAATAAAGTCACTCAGGAGATGGTGTTTATCATTTTACCTCTATGTGAGAAAGGAAGATGGACAATCATCTCACATATATCAAGAAGAACGGACTAGTGTAATGGAATGAACTTAGTCTCAATGAATGGAAAAATTAGCCTTGCTTGAGATGTCAGGTTTTTCACCTCAGCACCTTCTCACTTACTCGCCACATCCTACCATATCAGCTTAGATCTACAAAAGATAGTAATGGGTTGTAACTTGGCTTAGGACAGGGCTAGAAATGGAAAAGGATTTTGTGAAATATTTTTGGAACATTCGGGCCTTCAATACTTGTGATTTGTAATAATAACAGGAGAAATTTTTGGAATTTTTCTTTTTGGGAAGAAGTGTTTTTCATCTTCTTTTGGGAAAATTTCAATGAAGCTCTAGCCAATATTTTGGAATATTCCTTTCTTTTTGGATTTGAAATGGTTTGGAAGATTTTGGTTTTTTCTGGAATTTCTTCAAACTTTTTGGTTTCCAATATTTGGTTCATCTCACTAGTTTGGAGATTTCTATGTATTTCTCCTTTCTTCTTGTAACCATATAAACAATCATCCTCATGTTCCCAAAACAATGGGTAAAAGGACCAAAACATTCTAAGGATATTTACTCCTACAATGGAGTTGGGTAAGAATAATGGGCTTAAGAAAAAGGCTAAGTAACAAGAAAGGCTCAAAATGGTCAACCTACGGGATAATGTATCATCAGGGTAGGCTAAGGTAAACAAGGTTTATCTAAATGTCTTCGTATCATTTCTAAGTACTGATATGGTGATCACATCTTGAATAAGCTACAAGACCCAAGTTTATATTACACCCACTTGATGTCATCTCAAGGCTTAACTATAAAAATGAACTAGTAAAACCCATGGCGCTGCCACGACTACCATTAATAATTTGAAGATAGTTATATTAAAAATATTATTCTCACTCAATATGGATTTGTTAATTGAGATATTAAAAATTAATATATTAAAACTATTAAAAATATATATTCTTCTAAAACAGATAATCATGTGTATTACAGTAATAAAAATAAAAATCACATATTGTATGACGAAATCAACAACCAATTTCTTTAAGAAACTCTTTAATAAAAAAATTTGTGAGAATAATTTGCCTCGAAAAAATAATGACATATCAATAAATTGCAGTCTTCAGTGTTGTTCTATTGAAATACTACCTTACATAATAATATTTATGATTTTCTTGAAATAATAAAAATAAATTATATCATTGTTGTTGATCCCATTGTTGTTGTAATTCTCTATTTTGACGTTTGACTTCTCTTATGTAGTATCTGTATGTTCTTTCCAATGACTGTTTCTTTCTTAGTCTTTGTTCATATCTTTTTGTTCTTTTTGTTTTTTCTTCGAAGAATAGCTCCATAATCTCATCTGCTTCTTTGGAGTCAATGACATACGTCAATTTTCTTTTTGACATTTTGAACCTACAAAATAATAATAATAATAATAATAATAATAATAATAATAATAATAATAATAATAATAATAATAATAATGGTAAGGGTTTGGTTAATTATGCTAACAGGTAATTATGTCTTCAAAGGTAATGACCAAACATGTCAATAGACTTACCTAAATATATGTCTGCAATGGGTGAAAGGAATCAAGAGAACTACTGTAACATAATTAGAAATAAAAGTAAAAACAGAAAAACCAAAGTCTACATAATGAAAAATCAAGTTAAGCTTTGAGCTCCTCAATCAATTAACCAACAAAAATGGAACCTAGTTTCTAAGCATGTATGGCAGGTTTGTAACCCCTTAGACATGGTTGTTGTTTATGCAGCTATTGATGGCAATCTTAGGGGCTTGCTCTATTATTGGGACTGCAAGTTTATTTTCATATTGGGACCCTAATCAAACCATGTAATATTTCGCCCAATGTCAATTTGATTTTGATTGCAAAGAACGAAATCATATATTTTATAAACCACATGCTCATATGTAGGTCTCCCTTGATTTTTCTATAGTTGTTTGTCTTTGCTATAGTTGCACTGTTGGATTCTAACGCAGTAAGGTGTTTCTATCCATCTTTTGGATCAACACAAAAAAACGTTGATTATGGCATTACCTCCAGTCATTGGAGCCATTGCTAGCAGTGCCTTTGTTATGTTCCCCAATAACCGCAATGGAATAGGGTACCCTCCAAGCACACCATCGCAGGCATCTAATGCTAATGATTCTATCAAAACACCCCTACTAACCAAGGATGAACCTAGTCCCACTGCTGGCAGTGCCGTGTAAGGTGTTATCTACTGTGTAATGTGATTTTACTTGTTTGATATATTGTATGGTCTATATAAACTCTTTCAAGGTTTTTTTTTTCTTCAATAGCAAAAAAAAAAAAAAAAACAGATTTAAAAGATGATAGTGAGAAGAAGAATAAGAATAAGAAAACTTAATACCTCAGAGATTGCTGCTTTCAGTATTGTTGTAGCTTTGTTCTTTTGACGTTCTCAAAGACAATAGAAACCTTAATGTTAAAAAAACAGTCGTATGCAATTAAATTTATAAATTTGTGAATTAAGCCGGTCGTAAATCAACCCACATCTTGAAGCACAAGGCAACCCACACTTTAAGGTTTTGAGATTATTGGACTTATTTGTATGAAGTCCATTAATTTATTTCATAGTTAAATTAGGGTTTTTATTTTATATATATTTGTGTTTATTTTATATTAATTTCTTAAAAAGTTTTTTCTTAAAAATTAGGGTTTTGGTATTTTTTTGATAGTTTTTTTTGAATATGTCAGAAATTGAAGATGATTCTTATGTGGTTAAGAATTCAATGGATGATATTGATATTGATGAAACTTCCGTTGTGGAATATTGTTGCATAAATCGTAAGTAATTTTATTTTGTGGATGTGGATGTAGTTTCGTCAGTAAGAGCAGTCAAATATATTCACAATTATATCTACAAAAGCAAAGCGAAAAGCTCTTCAGTAGTTAAGGTCGAAGATTTGAGAAATAGTGATCTTATTGAATATTTTTTGTATTTTTGTTGGAGTTTAAATATTTATTTATATAAATTACTTTTTTTGAGATTTGAAGATTTGAGATATAGTTATCTACAGAATTGCATGTTTGGGTAATTTTGAACATCTAGCAACAAATGTGTGCTATAGTATAATCTATTACATGGTAGTTTCGACTAAATAAAAAAGCACCTGACAAAGGTAAACAATCTACTGTAAGCAATTCTATTATAAACAAAACATCTATTACAATGGAGTATCCCATCCCATGCACACCAATGTGCATTTAAGAGAATCTGAAACAATGTGCATATAGGAGAATGAGAATACATGAAGAGAGGAAAGCAAACATATGTTCGTCCACTACTCAGAAGTCATAAAATTAAAGTTGGACCTCTGTGGAAAAACAAAACACTTGAACTTCTTTCTTTTGGCCAATCCTATGAGCCCAGTCTTGTGCTTGCAAATCGACTTGTGGGTTCCAATGAAACAAAAGAAAATGAGACTCGCCAGTTTAAGATTCCCAAAGCATCCATCATCAGCCCTGAACGGGTAAAAACAAACTGAAATAAGATCACATATAAAACTCCTTACCAATCACTGTCGTATACTCGTATAGAATAACAACATCAGCAGTAAAACTGCTGACAGACGACAGTAATAAATTTAACACTCTGTAGACATTTTCGTATCTTCATCCATTTTAAATTTGATAGCATCTTCTGTGAATTTCTTCATCTTAGCATCATTCTCTGCTGTTGCCTTTTCTCCTCTAGCTATAATTCTATCAATATCTTCATCAGTAATTGTGCTGTCCTTGGAAGTGAAACCATTTCAGCACCAAACCTCACAATTTGTAAGAGCTCGTTTTTATTAACAGCTGCGCCAAAAATACAAAGGAAAAAAAAACAAATAAGACATAAAAGATGATGCGTACTGTCTTAAAACTTCTTGAACCATTCAAGAGAAGCAACCTACTTTTCTGCTCTGCTAATCGACCATGCATGTTGAATCACTAATGCATCAAGAGCAAGCTTTTTATAGGCCCTCTCAATCACCTTTTCCTCTATGGTATACTGAAACAATGTGCATATAAGAGAATGAGAATACATGAACAGAGGAAAGCAAACATATGTTCGCCCACTACTCAGAAGTCATAAAATTAAAGTTGGACCTCTGTGGAAAAACAGAACACTTGAACTTCTTTCTTTTTGCCAATCCTATGAGCCCGGTCTTGTGCTTGCAAATCGACTTGTGGGTTCCTATGAAACAAAAGAAAATTAGACTCGCTAGTTTAAGATTTCCAAAGCATCCATCATCAGCCCTGAACGAGTAAAAACAAACTGAAATAAGATCACATATAAAACTCCTTTCTTTTATTCACTAATAATATTCGATAAAAATTTAATACCCAATAGAGCTAATCAGTGTGCAGTAACAAATATATCCAATTATTCTTAACTTCATGCCAGAGCAATATCTAATAGGTTCAGGAGTGAGTCTATACTCTCTAGTAGTCCTAATCTGCTACTAATCATCGCTGCCATCCAGATGACAATAAGGTTCTTTTTCAAATCAATAAAACCATATTCCCACCTGGATGTGTAGCTAACACTGACTACTGCAACTGATATGCTACTATGCTATCGACTGCTACTATATAAGTTGATTATACATATTTACTATAGAAGTTATAACATGTTAATGTATTTATCATAAAGCAAATTGCTGATCCAATTTGAATCTGTAGATTAATTCAACCAAATAAAAATCACTACATTGTTGCCCTAACCTATTGCGAGGGTATTGCATTGTATTGATGCGGGCTGTGGCACAAAGTCATATTTTCGAAACCAACGCATGGGAAATTTTGATTAGGCCAAAAAACTCACAGACTAATTTTAGAAAACTGAACAAAACTGAATAAAACTGAACAGGTGAATACCATCATCATTCTTGATACCTTTGAGGCTTTGATCAATTTAGATAATTGGTAGGTGAAGCATGATTGCAAACTGGCTATAGTAGGTGAAGTGTCCTGCCAAATGAACATTTTGATAAAACACAAAATAAACCCTGCAGTACAAAATTTCCACCGCATTAGATTCTACTAGTTAAGGCAAGAAAATTGAAGGGAAAAGATGCATTCCAGAGAAAGAAATATGTTACAACATTACTTTGGTACTCGAAGGCCCTAAAGATAGACTTCAACAATGCAATTGTACTATCTAATAGGAGTCTTTGCTGGGCTCGCCAGAAAGAGGGGGAGAATGCTTTAAGGGATGCAGAGCGTTGTCTGATGCTTGCACGTGAATGACCAACAACATACTACAGGGCAGGTACAACGTATTCTGTATTAGAAGTGTATTTTTTGTGTTTGTTTATTTTTTTATTCTTGACTAAACATTCTCTTTTGTTTGTTAGGGGGTTTGCAATATCTGGCAGTTGTCTTTGTTGTAACGAAGTAGTTACTTTCGGTTTATGCTATGTGCATTATTGCAGAAGTTTGATCGAGCAGTGGATGAGTTTTGTTATGGTCTGAAGTTGGCTCCTAAAGACAAAGACCTTCAAAGAGCATTGCGGGAAGAGCCAATGTAAACAGGGATAAGGCATGGACTGGTCATTGGAATTGGTTATGGTGTCTCTCTTTTCCTGCTGATTTTATGTTAACGCAATGTGTTTCTACTCTGGAGGATTATTGACACATGTATTAACTCAAACAGTAAATAACCATCTATGGGAGGTACCAGGACAATGGATGTCATGCAGATTCAGGTTAAATATTCTACCATCTCTAACCATTCATAAAACAAAATTAGCATACTAAAGTAATAATTATATAGTTTGAGGTGTTATAATATATATGTGTTATAATATAGATATCAATACTCCAAACAACAACACCATTGTCAATCAAGGTTAAACAATCATCTATGGAAAGACTAATGGTGGAGTTTCAAGAAACCTTGATTCCTCCACCAGCAGTCCACACAGGCAGATTTGCATTTTTTTTTTCTAAGTTATACCAAATACCAACAATAAAAGTACCACTATCTTTCAAGTTATCATTAAAAAATCCAAATGCAAACACCGTATTTCAAAAAGTTAAATCCTTAAACAGTAATTTAAAGCATCCTATTTTGCATTGTCTTTAAAATAAAATCAAAACTTTATGATTTCTTTAATAAAAAAAACTTAAATGTTGAACTCCTTTCTCCTATTTTCCTAACTATAATGTAATAATAGAGTAACCTTCCAAATCATCGTTCTGCACTTCCTGGTCCCTGAATTTGATCGTCCTATTCCTGCAATATAAATTTTTGTTATTGTTTGTCAATAATATATATTTTTTGGATGTTATAATTAGTATTAGGGTATTGTTTATTTGCCGAATATAGCTACTGAATTAATTTAGTACCTCTGGTTCTGTTTTGATTCTTTTCAAGCTTTTGTTACTTCTTTCTTCTTGGTCATCATCTTGTTCATCATCGACATTTGCCACTGGTAGCTTTATAAATTTTTTGCTTGGTGTCGGTGGTCCTAGTATCACCTGTAGATGAAAATGAGTAGGTTGAGTATTTTGAATTCTACCAAATAAAAGAATTTTCATCCTTTACACTCACCACACAACTTGTCATGTATTGTTACACTATTCTAACACCATAACAGTGTTTATACCTAACAATTAAACAAACCACAACCTTGTAGACACACAAAAGAGTTTTGATTATCATATGTAAGATGTTCAAGACAAACCCTACATCACTTTAAAATTTTCGAATTTGACAATTAATACTAGAAGAAGGGATTTAAATAAAAGATGATTAATGAACTTTAATTCAAACTCAATGTAACCCGAACAAACTTAAATTACAAATACAAATTAATATATATGTTTTACCTAAATCAGATATAAGAGATAATATGTTGGTGATATCATAACTGTAAGTATATCTAGACTAATCTAGAATCCTATAGTGGTCGTAAGTGCAGTGAATTTAGAAGCTTACAAAAGAATGGTAAGAAGCTTACAAAAGTATGGTAAGTGCAATAATATAATATCATTTTAATTTTTCATACCTTGTGTGCATTGAGTAATTCTTTGGCCTTTTTTCTTAAATCTGGTAATTCTTCCATTTTCATTACTGACATAGAAGATGTGTCCTTTGTTGACCAATTGTATCCATTAATTTGAACATAGAAACTCGTCTTCTTTCCAACCATTTCTTCAAAAATCTGTTTGACGATATTGTTTTCATTTGCCTGCATTACCAAATTGATATATTAGTTTGTTAGTTAAGAACGTATTTTGCAATATATAGTAAATATATTTTCCAGCTGCTTACATGTGAACTTGCAGAAATCATTTCTTCAGGTGTAATATCCAAAACATTGCGAATTGCCTCATCAAATGTAGCTATCATCATTATCGATGAGTCATTATCTTCGATATCCATACTGACCTTATAACTATAGAAAAAATTTATTTTGTCAGTTAATAATTTTATTTTTATTTGATATTTTTTTCCTACAAAAATATATAAGTTACTTACACTTCCGAAGGCTTTTCGCTTGCTTTAAGTTTTGTAAATTTTTGGCAAGAGTATTTTCCATCTTTGAACTCTACTTTCTTTCGACATTTCCCACATGCCATATAATGCCATTCCATGTTGTGTTTGACATCTAGAATTGTACCTGTGAACCAATACTCGTCCATCTGTTATTTTCAAAAGATAAAAAAAAATTGTTAGTATATATAGTTTTATCTTTAGGAATATATTTATCTATATATCTATTTTATAACCTGTGTACAATTTTCCTAGCACTACGTCATATATCTCTTGGATGGTTCTTCTATTGCCAATGTTGGACTCATCAACATTCTCCATCTCTTTTGTAAACTCTTCTACCTCACGAATACTATTGTTAAGTATTATCTTGGTAGCAGATGATGACCTTAAAAAGTAATTTCCTGTCATTCAAATTAGTTTATTATCAACGACTTAATATTTTTTATAGTTAAAAAAAATTTCACTATAAGATCAAAACAAATAGTTATTTACATTTTTTGTAAGTTACCTAGGTAAACTTCTGGTAGTAAAGAAGTGATCATCACTATAGCAGTTTCTCCTTTTTCTCCCATAGTGTTACTCGAAGCAATTCTTCTCTGTAGTATTGAATCCAAAAAGTTGTATTTAATTATGATATAATATATTTTTTTTTCAAATATAAGATGGTAGTAATTAATTCACCTTTGATTCATTAGGTAGATATCTCTCACATCAGTAGTCCGATCTCCTATTGTTCTTAGTTGGGTTTCCTTGTAGTAATGCAATCGACCAATTACATCTGCAATAGGTTGAAATATATGCATCAAGATATGTTATTATTAACAGTTAGCATTAAATAGAGTTGAAATAAAACTTCAGCAACATATTTTAATAAACTGATCAGTAAATATAAGACAGCTTTGTCGAAAATTATAAATGAAGTTTAATTAAGTCCTTATAGCACACATGTAGATTACCGCATCTACTGCACACATAAATACTCCTTCAATAGTTTACTATAATTATCATATTGTATTACTGGTAATTAATATGCACTGAGACTTTAACCAGCATTTTCAGCTGCTAGCATATCGGTGCGGTACCAGAAGTTTCTGGATACCTACTTCCAACTCTGGCACTCTGCCAGTTTCTTAGCATCACTAACGGTGTTAAATTACAGTTTGTGTTCAATCTACAGTGTTCTGAGGTCAAGGAAGAAAAAACAGATCTCTAAAAGTCAAGAATATATAGAATGATATATATTGTAGTCCATATTAAGAGAAACCTTAATTATCAAGTCTAAAAATTCCTTTCTAACAACATGTAATATATTAAGGAAAATAACAATTGGAATTATCAATATTGGATATGAATAACTTCGTGTAACTGTAACTGTAAAATACTGTTCATCTTGTCTTGGCATTTGTCGAAAGCAATAACCTAACAAAGGTGGCAAATGCTACTGTAGGTCTACTAGTGTAAGTCTCATTAGACTTAACGCAACAAAAGGAATGAATAAAAGATTAAATTCCTGAACTAATTCAATGCTGTTGGCTGAAAACATCAAAAGAATGAAAATCAGTTTTAACTCTGACAATTTAATGTCACTTACACAGACAAAGGTATTATATAAATAAAGAAGTTGAAATTAGTATATTACCCATGCTTCTAAACTTGTCGTTTTTGTAGTAATTTTGGACTTCTTCATATTCTTCGAAATCATAGTTGTACATTGGGAAGTCTTTCACTTCAGCTGAAATTTCCTCAATAATACTATATTTTTGTATCCATAGTTGGTAAGTCTGATCAGTGAACCGATATTTTTGATTTGGAATTTGGTCCGATTTGAATTTTACAAATGTGTAGATCCTTCCTTGAAGCAGTTTTTCTTCATACTTTTCAATATCATAAGCGTTAAATTTGGCATGAATTTTATCTTCCTGCAACAATAAATAAAATGTTAATGAAATTTGTAATTGTAATTAATATTTATTTTTGTGTACAGAAATTCTTACAAATTCATCTATCAGTATCATGTTTATTTTGGCCTTTTTGGCATCACCATAATCCTTCTTCCACATTGTCATAATTCTTGCTTTGATTTTAGAGCTAAAACTGTTTCTTGAGATGTCACGAACGCGAAGAACACCATCGCTAACCATTGTTGTTCCTGAAAGCTATGATTTAAATGCAATTAGTTAAATAGATATAGTAATTGACGGAATGTCTAACATAGATACAAACTTGCATAACTATTACTTTAACAGAATTATTTTAAAAGGACTCCATTAACAGAATTCAACACATCTCGTAAATGGCGAGTGATCAGCGAGTCCAGACAAATGGGATGGTCTGCAAGACGATAGTTTGGACAAGTTATGTCCAGGTTGCATGGGTTGACCATAGCCTGCAGGCTATGTAGGTTGGCCATAGCCAGGATGCGTCGGTGGAGGGTAAGGGTTCCCTGTTGCATGATTGTTCGTATAGTCCATTGGTAATATGCTATGCTGAATGGAGGTACATGAATATCTCGATCAAATAGAAGAGAGAAAAGTACAAACAACCCAAAATAAATTTGCAGTTTATAGTTAGAAGTATCTGTAATTACTAAAAGTACAAACCGTATAATCAAATTTATAGTGGTCGAAAAGACACCTCCACATCCGTATGGCCAAAGTATATGATTTCCAAGGACTCAGTTTTGAGCTACTAAATTGAAACAGTGGGCAATAGCTAGGTGCTTAAGAACTTTTATTGATGCAATAGTTGAGTTAAAACTGATAAGTGCAATTCTGTTGAAATAAAATTCAATATCCAACACAAAAAAAGATTTAAGATTCACAGGCAATTATAGTTCGACATATGCAAGTTTACCTATAGGTAACATTTTCAAATTACCAACTGCATTCAACAAAATTCTGCTTTGAAACATTCATTTCATTCTTTTGTTTGAGGAAAATTAGTTTGTAACCTAATTGGGCTATCACCAAAAACATTTTTCAATACAAACATGTAAGACATAAATAAATAATAAGCTTGTTAAAACGAAATATGAATAAAGCATGCAAACTAGAAAGATTCTGCATTAAGGGTAAATTCCTAAGTATTCATTTATTGGAGCTCTAACCTGCCACAAATATTTAGAGCACTGTATTGACCTATTTCTAGATCAATGCATTCACTAGGTCAGGTCGTTAGCAGACTTGACCAATGGGGGGAGTTTTAGATCGAAGTGGCTGCACCTCGTTGAGATTGAGATTGCCTACGTACTCTAGTTCGTGGGGATTGAACTTAGAAATCAAGCCATCGTAGTTCTGTTTATATAGAAGGTGAAGAGGCGAAGATCTTGGGATCCTGCAGATTCTCCGATATATTTATGGTGATATAATATTCTCCAGCGATTGTGTAACGGTTGTAATGATCGGACAACAGCTAGAGAGAATATCTTGTGCGTCGAATTAGGGCATGTGCGTATGAGCAGACCGCTGCTGATTATGTAGTCGAGTTGTTGTGGTCGAGCTATGAGTAAGTCGGGATCGTAGCGACCTGATGGACTAATGACTATGCCATGTGGCTGCTTCTTATTGGTTGGAGTATATAGTACCCCTACATAAGCCCCCTCTTTTTAAGTCGGCTGTAGAAGTCGAGCTGAAAAGACTAAGAACTCGGATCGATGTTGATTTGAAGTTTGCTTTTTGAATTTGCGGACGTGGCAGTCATGCAGGGTTGTCTGTAATAATCATTGCGCTCTTACGGGGAAGTGGAGGAGTTTGCTCGAGCAGTTAGCCGTGTAGTTATGGCAACTGACGCACTTCTTGCTTGATTAGGTCTTTGCGTGGCACGTGGATTGATCCGATGGTGGATGTGAATCGTTTAGTGATTGGAAAATAACTGCAAGGAACGTGGCTCCCTTGCTCGATCTCGGCCGTTCATCTGTTTCGAACCGATGGCTAGGATTACATGTGCTACAGTATTTAAACTGTGGCTTGCTTGAGAAGGGTTTACCTATCTCATTTTCTTCGTTGAATTGCTGCCGCATTTCTCTTGCGATCTGAAGATCTTTGAGAGCTCGTGAGGTTAGTTGCTTCTGTTTCTTTGTTTCTTGAATTTTTTTTTCTCTTTGCATCCTTTTGTTTTCTTTTCTGTTGCTTGAGAGAGATGTCTGAGGCAAGTGACTCTCAGAATGAGAATTTGAGTGGTGATGGTGGTGAGGAGTATGGGTCTGAAAGGACTCATTCTGAGACTGCGTCTCCTAGTCGGGGTGAAGGAGATGTAGATCCTGAAAGCCCCCAGAGTAGTGGTTCTCATGGGGAGGACACATCTGATGATGAAATGGTGGAAGGAGACGAAGGTTCATTCTGTAGAGTAGTGAATCCGAAGTATGTCCATAGGCATATTGCATTTAGGAAGCAGTATGGGCTTAGCTCGATTGAGCATTTGGAGATTAGGTTTTTAGGAGATCGTTTACTTTCTGCTGATTATCGACCTAAGAACCCTTTCTCCACTGTGTTTACCATGACCCAATTCCGAGCTGGGCTGAGGTTGCCTTTATCTTGTTTGGTGCTCGACCTGTTGAATGCTATCGGTCGAGCTCCTTGTCAGATGAATGGCAATTTCTGGAGAAACATGAGGGTAATTGATGACCTCAACAAGTTGCATAAGTCGAACATTACTGTAAATAATGTATTGGACCACTTTAATTTTAAACGTTCTTCGAAGGCCGAGTTTGCGGGCTATAATATGCAAGTTAGGCCAGAACGTTTGCCTTTGATATATCCGGTGAATAGTGAGCAATGGTGGAAGGATCCGTTGCTGATTACTGGGTCGATTACTGAAGGGAGTATCCAGTTGCATCATGTGACTAGGAATGATACTCGTAAGTTTCTAGTTGTTAGTCTTAGGATTGTAGATGATTCTCTTATTTCTGAACTTGCTGACTCTGTATTGTATTTGCAGCGATCAGGGACGATCACTTGGTGAGAAAGAACGATCTGAAGTCTGCTCTGAACGGCTTCGGTTTGTGGGCTGATAGTTGGAAGATACAGTTCTTACCCCACCTGAGGGAGCATTTTATTCCCAAAGGTGGTCCGAAAACCGTTGAAGAGGAACTCGAGAGGAGGAAGTTGCTGAAGAAGACCTTTATGTCGTCTGTACATAAAGCTGAGGCGGGACGATCTGGTGGCAGTTCGCTCCCTGGGGAGAAGGAGCGAGCTAGTGGTAGCTCGCGACATGATGAGAAGGAGCGAGCTAGTGGTGGTTCCCGCCGGTCGGAGAAGGAACGATCTGGTGTTAGCTCGCGCCAGGGGGAGATAGGAGCGAGCCCCCAAGTCGTATCCCCTCCGACCTCACTTCCCAGACTACCTGTCGGGTCGGGGAAGAAGAGGCCATTCTCTGGGAACCTGAAGCTGATGGAGCGCCCAACTCTGCCTACCTCCCCTCCTCCGAAGTCTGTGAGATCTCTTGAGCCTTCCTTGGTGTCCAGGAAGACTGCTGCTCGGCCTTTGCATAAAAGCAAGGGGGTATTGTCTAAGTTTCGCCCTGGGCCGTTCGATTATTTAGATGGCCGTGGTGAAAAGCATGTCGTGTATGAGAATGATAGTGCAATTGACGATCCCTGCGTTGCCCGAGCTGTAAATGTGGGCATTGTCTTGGATGCTGATGCTCGAGCAGTGAAGTCTCAAACTTTGCTGGTGACTTGCTCGAAGATAAATGCAGCAATGTCTTTGGTGAGTGGGGTTGTTAATTCCTTTTTCTTTGTCTCTACTGAGTTATTGTTGTCTAAACGATGTTTGTATGTGTAGCTCAACGCCAGCTTCCAGGAGGTTCGTCTGGTCGCTGAGGTTGGAGCTCGAGCTGAGATTGACTTGAAGCATCTCAATGAGAAGCTCGAGCAGGCGAAGAATGTTGCTGTTGTTGCCGAGTGCAAGTTCAAGGATAAGGAGGCGGAGAACGTGATGTTGAAGGAGATGTTGTAGCAGGTAAAGGGAGACCTTGCTGCTGCTAGGTCGTCTGCTGCCCACTGGGAACGCACATGTCATGAGAATAGCGCAGCGTGGAAGGCTTATTGCGACAATTTGGAGAAAGCTTTAATGGGGTCGCCCGAAGGAGAGGAGACGCGAGGTGGTGCTGAAGAAGCTTTAGTACCAGCTCAGGACACCTTGACGGGCCCTAATGATGATGTCGCAAGTGGCCAGATGGAGGTGGATGACCCTAGCGACCAGCCTATGCAGCGGTGAACTAGTCTCGGTCTTCGGAGAGATTTGATGCTTAGTAAGGCGTCCTGGATTCCCACCAGGTCTTCTTGCTTGCATTTTGATGGTTGCCTGCTCATGGAAAGTACATCTCCTTCTTCTTCTCCTTTTTCTTCTCCCTTTTTCTTGGTGCTTGGTGAGAATAGCTCGAACCTCCGTAGATCGTCTGTCTTTGACCTTGATGGCTTATTTCCTCATGGGAAAGTACATCTTTTTTGCGTTTTTCGCGTTTTGTCTCCAAGACCAGTACTGTGAGGTCGAGTGAACACTAATTTGTTTATTTGAAGTTGTAATGAACAGCAGTAATCGATTTGATTGTGTACAGATTGATTACGGCCGATGTCTTTATTTGATGATCTTGTAGTTAAGTCGTTCTGATCAGCTAGTTTCCAGGGAGTCCTGGTAGCTCGTTCAGAAGGCAGGTAGACGAGATGAATGGCTGCAAGTAGGACGAACTGAAACAGTTCTTCTTGTATGCCTTAGTTTAATGTTGCTTTCTGTCAGCTGTAACTGGTAGATCGTTTTACCTGTAATAGTTAGAATTTCATGTAGTAAAAAGAAATTTCACTTATTTACCTTACATTCTTATTCTTGTTGCTTTGTCTGCTTGTATGGGTTTTGCAAACAATAAGTAGCAAACATAGTGTTGGACCTGATGGTGGATGAGGTCGTATGTGGGTCGTGGGAATGATACGACCAATGCACCAAGTTAAGTTGTAAATGTTTGAACTTAACAAAATTAAAATTATCAAAGGGACTAGAGTTTTGATAATTTGTAGGTCGAGGGATTGGATTAGACCTTTAAGAGCCATTCATGTTTGAGTTGAGATGAAGGCAGAAATGAGTTTGTATATTGAAATGTAATAGATAGATGCTTACATTTCATTGATAAAACTTCTTCAAGTGGTAAGCATTCCATGGGTTCTTAACGTTCTCCCCTTCTGGTGTTTGAAGACGATAAGATCCGTTGCTTTGAACCTTGGTGATAATGTAAGGGCCTTCCCAATTGGCATTGAGTTTGCCAATAGTATCCTTCCTTTTGTTGTGGAACATTTTTCTTAGAACTAGTTCTCCTGGTTGAAAAGTTCTAGGACGTACGCCTTTGTTATAAGCTCGCTTGAGTCGTTGCTGATATTGCTCGAGTTTTATAACGGCGTGGTTTCGTCGTTCTTCGAGGAGATCTATTCCGAACGACCAGACCTGATTGTTAAGTTCTGTGTCCACCAGAAGGGATTTGGTCGTGCCAAATGTTAACTCGGTGGGAATAACGGCCTCAACTCCATAGCAAAGACTAAATGGTGACATCCCTGTGGATGTACGAGGAGTTATTCTGTAAGCCCACAGGATGTTTTCTAGCTGTTGTGTCCATTGATCGTGTTGATCCTCAAGATTTTTCTTTAAGTTGTTCAGGATCTGTCGATTTGCAGCTTCGACTTGGCCGTTGGACTGTGGATATCTAGGTGTTGACCTAGAATGATCAATTTTCCATGGCTCGTAGAAAGCCTTGATGTTTTTGCCGACGAACTGAGTGCCATTATCGGTCACTATTCGTTTTGGTAAACCAAATCGTGTGATGATGTTTTCCCACATGAATCTTTGAACATCGGCTTGAGTGATGTTGGCGAGTACAATGGCTTCTACCCATTTGGTGAAGTAGTCAATGGCGACCAGAACAAATCTCTTTTCAGATTTCTTTTCTTTGATTAAAGGGCCCATGATATCGAGCCCCCACATGTGAAATGGCCATGGTGTTGCGATGTTGATGAGATCGTTGGGATGCTGATGTTGGTTATCAGCAAAACGTTGGCATTCTTTACACTTCAACACAAATTTTTTGGCATCTTCTTTCATTCTTGGCCAGAAATATCCCTGGGATATCGCTTTATGAGCTAATGTTCGACCTCCGGAGTGGTTTCCGCATTCTCCTTCATGGATTTCTTGGAAGATGATTTGCCCATGCTTGGGGATCAAGCACCGTAATAACAGACCAGTTGCAGATTTTCTGAATAGCTTACCCTCATGAAGTTTATACATAGTGACTTTATGTAATAACTGACTAGCTTCCTTTTTGTTGGATGGTAACACACCAGTTTGAAGATAAGTGATGAAAGGTTCCATCCAAGTCCCTTGGATGTCTGCTGGTGTTGTGGCTAGTAGATCGCAGATTTGGTTAACGTTTTCTTCTTTGAGTAGATATGCAGGCTGTGTACTGATTGCTATAGTTAGAGCTCGCGGTCGATCTGACTCGATCTTAGATGCTAAGAACGCATATGAATCAGCATGTCTATTGTCATCTCTAGGGATGTGATCGATTGTGAAATAACTGAGTTTGCTGATGAGTTCCTTTGCTTTGCTAGCATATTTGATTAAGTTGACACCATTGATCTGGTAATTATTGGTGATCTGATTGACTACCAGTTGAGAATCACTGAATACCTTGAGGCGAACTGCTTGTAAGTCGATAGCCATTTGTATCCCTGGATTAGAGCTTCGTATTCGGCCTCATTGTTGGAGGTCGAGAAGTCGAGACGAGTTGCTCTCTCGAGCTGTGAACCCTCAGGTGAAATGAGTACAACACCTATGCCACTTCCGTTTGAGTTATGTGAACCATCAACATATAGTTGCCAAGTGTCGGGAGGACTGTCTTGGACTTTCTTTGTTTCTGGTTCTGGTTCCCAATTGATATCCTCTGCTGGATAGTTTGCTAAGAAATCTGCGACGACCTGGCCTTTGACGGCCTGTCGAGAGACGAACTCAAATGTGTAATCACCCAGTTCGGCTGCCCATCGAGCCATACGACCTGTTTTGTTCTTCTTTTCTAATATATGGCGTAACGGCTGGTCGGTGATTACTTTGACAGTGTGGGCTTGGAAATAAGGTCTGAATTTGCATGCAGCGTAGAGGAGAGCTGATGCTAATTTCTCTAGAGGTGTGTACCTTATTTCGGCTTGCTGCAATACTTTGCTTGTGAAGTAAATTGGGCGTTCGACCTGATTTTCCTCATTGAAAAGCACTGCCCTGATCGCAAAACCTGACGTTGCGAGGTAGACGCCGAGTATGTCTCCATCATTAGGCCTAGTGAGGACTGGTGGAGTAGATAAATATGCCTTGAGGTCGTTGAAGGCCTTCTCACATTCTTCTGTCCATTGATATGAAGCCCCCTTTTTGAGAATATGAAGCATTGGTCGACATTTATCTGATGCTCTAGAAATGAATCTATTGAGAGCTAATACCATGCCGTTGAGTTTTTGGATCTGCTTCTTTGTTTTTGGGCTAGGCATGTCGATCAGGGCTCTGATCTGGTCGGGATTTGCTTCAATACCTCGTCTTGTAACTAGATAGCCGAGAAATTTTCCTGATGCAACCCCAAACAGGCATTTCTCTGGGTTGAGACGCATTCTATATTGTCTTAACCTTTGGAATGCCTGGTCGAGATTGGATAAATGATCTTGCTCTTGGTTGCTCTTGACTAGCATATCGTCGATGTAGACCTCCATTGTTCGACCTAGCAGATCGTCAAACATTCTAGTGACCAGTCGTTGGAAGGTCGCTCCTGTATTCCTTAAGCCAAATGGCATGACCTTGTAGCAAAAAATGCCTTGCTCTGTTGTGAAAGAGGTCTTCTCTTGGTCGGGCTCGTACATTGGTATCTGGTTGTAGCCTGAGTATGCGTCCATGAATGATAATAGCTCGAAACCACATGTCTGATCGACTAACCTATCGATTCGTGGCAGTGGGAATGAATCTTTAGGACAAGCTTTGTTCAAGCTTGTGAAGTCAATGCAGACTCTTGTTTTCCCATTTTTCTTTAAGACTGGCACGATGTTGGCTAGCCAATCTGGCGTGTCGACTTCCTTGATGAACCCGACCTGTTTGAGTCTGTTTATTTCTTCATTAACTGCTTGGTGAAACTTAGGAGCGAGCCTCCTGCATATTGGTCGAATTTGGGGGCGTTGAGCTTGTTAGGCAATTCATGGTCGAGGATCTCCTTGGAGAAGGGAAATTCCTGAAATTGCTGAAGGGACTGGACAACAAGTTGTTCGGCGGTATGGCTTTTGTGAAGTTGTATGATGGCCTGAGAGGCTTTGTACTGCGCTAGTTGTTGGCTGAGTTCTTCATACTTTCGATTGGAGTCATCAATAGCAACGACTCCATGTCCACCATTTGCTCCTGGTGCTAGGTTGGTAGTTTGTGCAGCCTTTAACCGTGCGTTTTCTTCCTGAAGACGATTGATTTGGTCTTGCAGATCTTGGATGGTCAATTCATGGGTAGCCATTTGAATGAATGACTTTGAGTTGGGTGGGAGGGTTTGGGTTTTTCGATATAATCGAATTCCTTATAGTCGGCGCCAAATGTATTGACCTATTTCTAGATCAATGCATTCACTAGGTCAGGTCGTTAGCAGAATTGACCAATGGGGGGAGTTTTATATCGAAGTGGCTGCACCTCATTGAGATTGAGATTGCCTACGTACTCTAGTTCGTGGGGATTGAACTTAGAGATCAAGCCATCGTAGTTCTGTTTATATAGAAGGTGAAGAGGCGAAGATCTTGGGATCCTGCAGATTCTTTGACATATTTATGGTGATATAATATTCTCCACCGATTGTGTAACGGTTGTAATGATCGGACAACAGCTGGAGAGAATATCTTGTGCGTCGAATTAGGGCATGTGCGTATGAGCAGACCGCTGATGATTATGTAGTCGAGTTGTTGTGGTCGAGCTATGAGTAAGTCGGGATCGTAGCGACCTGATGGACTAATGACTATGCCACGTGGCTGCTTCTTATTGGTTGGAGTATATAGTACCCCTACAAGCACTCAGTTAGCTTCTACCCCAACATACACCCTGCTAATAAGAGCTACACTACACTTTGATGCGATATGGGTTTGATCAAGAACGGTGGATGACTCAAGTCCTCCTCCCTTAAACATCTTTATGAACTATCAACCAATACAGTTTTAATCTGTATCGCAACACTCTTCTAATAACTATGATAAAAAATATAACATATTTATATACTTTTACAACAATTATTTAGTCCCTTGTTAGTCCTTTTTTTTCTAGTCTAGATGACCCTATTAATTCCTTATTCCCTATCTTATTAAGGATGTACAATCAATATGACAATGCTCGCAACACAATTGGGAACCTATCAGGGGGTTCCTAATCAGACCCACAAAAAAAGATAAAGATCTATTATCACTCCAACAAAAATTACATAGAATGGATGATATTATTACTGATGATGATGGTGGTACTGTAGATAGCTTTTCGGCAAACAATATATAAGGATGGTAATAATTAAAAGTTTAGTTAATTTCAGAATAAATTAGTACATAACTACATAGAAATCTCTATTGATGATGATGTTATGAGAGGTAAGAGAAATTGATTAATATACTAAAGAAAAGATATTTTTGAGGTAAATCATAACATTATTAAAGTATTGTAAATTTACCATAAAATTTGATAACTCCTAGCTTTTGTTGTTGTAGATGCTGAACTTTCAGTGAAATTGTGTTTAAGTTATGTGAAGAAGGTAGACTTATATAGAAGTCTTTGGTTTGGTTTTAGGGTTTGTATTGATTGATTCATGAAGTTTATGGAAGTAGGATTCTTCTTAGTCGGCAAGATCTTGTAGAAGATTTTCTTGTCAATTTGGTTAATGAATTTAGATTCATTTTTCCGAAAAGTTAGGATTAAGGAAATTGAGTTTTAGGTTTTCACGATAAGTTGAATGTTTGTTAAATTAGTTTTACAAATTAGGCGGGCCTTGGGCTTAATCTGTTTAAATATTTGCTTTAAGGTCTGTTATAAGTTTAGTTGGGTTTATATTTTCATTTTGAGTATATATATGGTAGATTTTCTCTGCACTGTAGCATGGTTTGGACATAGAGTTATTCATCAACAATTTTAGATTTTCACTACTAATAATGAATGAACAGGGGAAGTTCAATCTAACAGAGAATTGGCATGCATTGCTGAGACAGAGAATTATGTAACAAATGACGATCGATGGAGTAATTAAGATGATTTTTTTTTCTTTTTGACTAATGCTGATGATAACTTTCACTTTGAGGTGAAAACAAATTTGGGCAATCAACGACCAATAATAGATGATGGGTTTTCTAAAATACACTACTAAAATACCCATCATTAAATCTCGAAGGTAGTTGATCATCATTGTATTTTTTCTTCTAAGTTTTTGAATGGTTTTTTTTATTATTATTGGCAAGCAGGGTTACTTTTAGTTTTATAGTATTTTTGGTTTTAGTTTAGGGTTTTCAATGTATTGTATTTTTTTTGGACTTCCATATATCATGTGCGGACTATGTGGGTTCAATTTCTAGTGGTCCATGTATAAACATATAATGTCGGGGTTAGACCGTCTGATATTTTTTGGCAGTTTTGATTACCCGACTGATACATTTTTGCCTGGTGCAAAGCTTGGATATGATAGTATAACAAACAAAGTACAGTCACTTACTTCTTGGAAAAGCTCAAATGATTCTGCAAGGGGGTTATATATATTGGAGTTAGTCCTTTTATGTTTCAAACTTGCCTGCACATTTTTGTATTGGTACGACAAAGAGAAGATTGCCTACTAATCTAAGATCCATAACTATTCCTGGTGTTAGTAATCCTAATCGCAATAATTTTCTTCAACTGGGTTTTGGTTTTATGGTTTGGTTTAAAACTATGGGGATTGCGAGTTTTGTGAATACGATCAGTAAATAAGAGGACTTCAATTCAAAGCCAGGGTAGGGTAAATAATCAGTGCATGTATGAGATTGATAAACATTTCTAATATATAAAACTGAAGTCACGAAGTCTACCATAAGTGCTCTATTTTATGTTTTGGATGGTTAACATTGCGATGACTACAGTAAAGGGACATTATCTGTGGAGGAAGATAACTTCAATTATATAGCCAATGGTTGTGCATCGTTTGTACATAGCAGTATACATTATACAACAAATAGTCATAATTTGTTCTGAAAGATTTTCGGTCACATTTCGAATCAATAACATCAAAATCAAACACACCTGACAGTAACAGAAGAAAATACGCTTGCCAAGTGAATCTTGAAGGTTTTTGTTTTAGTTGAAATCTGCCTCAGGTAACTGAACACCAATATTGCACCAAAGAGCGCTGTCAGTACCCTGATTCAATGCATTTGGTGGATCTTCACTCGAATCATTTTCATTGCCTTTGATGTCGTTCAATTGATCAACATCAGTACTTTTTGCGGGGGTGACAAAGCACCCAGTCAATGGATCAATTGGAAGAAACACCCCTGCCCTGGAAAGAATACGTCGGACAGGATCAGAAGGCTGAGCACCAACTGATAACCAGTACTTGAAACATATGAATCATAGAGCCACACAGCTAGTGAAGAACAGTGAATCATAGAGCCACACAACTTAATATACCATTTCTCCAAAATTTATCGCTGTGAATCAAGTCAAATAGAGCTATCTTTGTGCAAGCATATTATAGAAAGACACTAGGTTTACAGTCTTACTTCCATATATCAACAACACTCCTTTTTTACGACTTCTTACAGACAGACTACCAAAGCAAACAATGCATGCGCGCTAACAGTCACATTTGAGTTGATAGCATTGATAAGTTTTGATGAAAAGTAGAATATACCCCCAACAATGGGGCAGATGCTGTTAGTGACTTTGCATTACAAAGGCCTCCAAGTAACATTATCATATTATTTCCTTCCTTTCAGCTTCACTATAATCACACTATCAGCTTCACTTCCCTACTCACTATCAGTGCTACTATCAGTTTCATTGTTAGGATCATCGCCATCATTGTCAGCTCTGTGATAATAATGACTGTCAACATCAGCATTGCTATAAACATCATTGTCAGCAACATAACTGTCAATGTCAGCACCGAAATTAGCGTCACTGTCAGCATCAGCATCATCACTGTCAGCACCAGCACAACATTAAAGCATACACTAATCAAGCCTCCGATCAAGTACCTAAGTATTGAATAAATAGCAACAATACAAACCTAAGTGTCGTGTCAAAGAAAGCTCAAGTACCCCTGCATAGACCAAATTGAGAGTTACAAATACACCAACAAAATCTGCAAGGAGTAATAATAGCTAAACAAAACAGAATGTATTTTCTACTCTGTCAGATGAATCTTATAATGCCATTGCAAAAATCTAAATTCTAAAGTCATCAAACCAGAATTTGGATAAAAATTTAAATAGAAATGAGAGATAGAATACGTAATAAACTTGAGGAAAATAGTACTTTACGAATGAGTAATCTGGTCATACCTGTAATCAATTAGAGAAGAACTTCAGGATAAACAACATTAGTTGTTTTGTCATCATCTTCATTCCCTAGGAGAACAAATATTCGATTGGAAGAAGTACACCTTGATAATGCCACATATAATTGGCCATGATTGAAGACATGGTTTCGCAAGTCTATACCCACATACTTAACTGATTGTCCTTGTGACTTATTAATAGTCATTGCAAATGCCAATCGAACTGGAAATTGTCGTCGTGCCATTTGGAAAGGCGTTTCTGAAACAGATGGTTGAAGAGTTATGCATGGTATGAATACATAATTTCCAGCATGGCTACCATTAAGTATCTTTGCTTCTATAACTCTTGTAGCAAACTGGACAACCATTAGACGCGTTCCATTACATAAACCATCTCTCGGTTGAAGGTTCCGTAGCAACATTATTGGACAACCAACTTTAAGTTGGAGTTTGAATGGTGGAAGACTCGGTGGATCCAGTGCTTGCATATTCTCGTTTGATATACTGTTTCCCCTATTCTCGATTGGTTGATCATCTTCAATGGCTTTATCAGCAGCTAGGTACTCATGTAATTCACCGGGAAAATGATTTATTGCTAATTCATTAAGAGTAGCTACATCATCATTGCGAGGAGAGAGAATAGATCGTTCTTGCAAGTAGGTCTCAGTAGCTACCTCTTCCACATTCAGATTGGGGTAAACTTTAAACAAAAGATCCATGGTACTCTTACACCTTTTGATCTCTGAAGGCAATTCCACATCTTCTTTAGGATTTGTTCCTATCTGTAAATTATAATATTAAGGGTATAATAAGTAAATTTTAAACGTAGATATAAAGATAAGAACTATTGTTGAAATTTAAAAATTACCTAGATATGAAAATAACAAATATTGTTGAAATTTAAAAATTACCTCAATCAAATAATCTGCGAACTTGACATTTTCAGTATCATTACTGTTCAGTCACATATTTTTAACCAAAGTTATGAGTCTAACACCACTCCATAAATGTGATTTTGTTAGACATGCACGGACAATTTCTTCTCTAGTTCCTTTAGTAATGACAGGGAGAGTGTTTGAAGTCACCGCCCAGAACAACTGTAACTCCTCCAAACGGTTCTTTAATTTCACGAATATCCCTTAGTGTACGATCAACAGCTTCCACGCAGAACCTATGTTGCATTGGTACTTCATCCCATATAATCAGTTTCGCTCTCTTGAATAATTCTGCATGGATTATTTGCTTTGTGACTGAACAAACAGAGTTGTCTAGAACTTCAAATGGAATTTTGAATGTAGAATGAGCTATTCTTCCTCCTGTCAATAATAAAGATGCAATTCCTGATGAAACAACCATTATCACAATATGACCTTCACTTCTCAATGTATCTGCGACAGTATTATAGACGAACGTCTTTCCTGTTCCAGCCGGACCACTTAAGAAAAATACTTGTCCACTATCATTACGAACAGAATTTGTAATCTCTGTATAGGCATTTAGTTGTTCAGTATTAAACCTTGGAACATTTTCTTGAGCCTTTTCATATAATCCCTGATACACGAAATTCTGATGCTCTGTAATGAGACAGTTGGTAACTACTTCATTCCATGCTTTACACGGTAAAGGCATGTTTGGGAAATCTGATAATGTCTTACCACTCTCCAGCAAGTACTCGGTCATTAAGAACAACCCATAGTCACAAACATCACTATCACTGGGATCTTGAATGACAAATTTTATTTTCAGTTGGTACGGCAAGTCGTCACATATTCTTAAAGCATTTTTCTCCCATAGAATTTCCGGTCGAGAAGGATTACATTCAGTTAGGATCAAACAGAATAATCTCCGTACCTGTTTACCATATAAAAACTATGAATTAGTGGCGGATTTTCAATAAACAGAATATATGGAATTTAATAATTATTTTCTGCAAACTAAAACAGCAAGGGAAGACATCAGCAAGTATATTATTCAATGAAACTGAAGGCTACAGTGCAGCAGGTGGAAGGGTAAATTATTAGGGACTGTTATGGTGTGTGTTGGCAAAGGACTCGATAATAATAAAATCCCTCTTAATTGATTCCTTGATACCAGGATGCGTAACTTTAACAACAACAACAATGGGATTGAGCTGTCTCTCTGGGTATCGAGATCTTAAAGTAGCTCGGTGCACTTGGAAAACATGTCCAGATGCTACAGACGCCTCTTCAAACTCATTAAAAATTTAAGAAAGTTTGCGACCAAATGCCTTCTCAATAGTGTTATTTGTATAGGCAAATCTATGTTCTGGCGCTACAGTTTGAAGCTTTGAAAGCTCAATATTCAGAGGCCGAACCTGACCCTACTGACCCCATGCTATAAAGGCAGGAGACCTAGAAGGGTCCATATTATTCTGTCATCCTTCCCCCTTCTGTTGATGTTTGTGCTCTCAATGACCTGCCAGATTTCCTGTACTTGAGTAATGTCTGTATGTGGTAGTGTCCATTGGCCATTTACAATCAGCCTACCCCCCTAATGGTACTAAACTCATAGTTAGAAACTATGTCCCCTGAATCAGATGAGAACTACTATTCTACAGGGAAGACAATTAGGCCACATCATATAAGGATAGTCTGCAAATCTCTAGGAAAGTTAGGTGGAATTTGTGGGTAGAGTGTGGAGATTATATCATTGTGTTTTCATGATGGTCCACAACTTTATTCTTGGGGGCAAAAAATTGAATTGTTTATAGCTATAGATGCAACAGTAAACAGTTTTCATATTTAGATAAAACAGTTTTAATATTTAGACATATAAAAAGAATTTAAACATAAATTGTGAGTACCTGATGACCAGTTTTCATTATTACAGCTTCTTCTAGGCATTTGTCCCATTCCTTGTCATCTTCTAGAAGACCTCGAGCAATGCATGCTTCTCTGTATGTCTTATGTTCGATGCCATCCACACTATATAAGGATTCAAATGATGGTGGTCCTTTCACAACGGTTAATAGTAACCTAAGGTAAAATCTTTCAGCAGAATTCGGATTAGCAAAATACATCCGACCAATAGAAAAGGCTGAAGTAACTCTTGGTGTCCATTTCTTGTTATCCTTGCACCATCTAAAATGTTCAGAAAATTGTTGGTTAGTATAAGCTTTAGTAGTAGGATTTTTTTCATACCAATCGAAATATGCAGTCAAAGATGATTTCTGATTTTCAGCCTTTTCTTTTACTTGTTCTGGTGTGTCGTTAGGATTGAAGACACACACATGCATACCTTTCAGATGAAGCACAAGTCTAGTGACACATGGTAGTTCTTCATGTATTCGAAATCCATATAATCTCCACGCTGCTTCACTAGGACCAACATATCGAGCATCAAGATACTGTTGAATTTCATCATCTTCCGCCCCAACCACCATTATGGTTCTATCATGGCCTTTGTAAATGTACTTGTGAATATATTTGACTGCCCTTACTGATGCACAAATTTCCACATTAATGTGGCAATCAAACATTTCTGATAAATGAGGATTGTATGGGACTACATTTTTGTTATCAACCAGGTGTCCTCTAACATGATAACTTTTACCAGTTTTTCTTCGCCTATAAATTGGGTAGCCATCACATCTATTCTAGTATCATTTACATTTTCTCTTGGATATCTAGACCTGCAAACCTTGTTCTCCATACACACTGATTCCATGTTGCGAGTACCATAGGGACCATGAACCATGCATTTCTTGATAGTTTCAAACAAAGCTGGATGTTTTATAGGATCAGGGAACTCAGCACTAACAATTCTGTCCACTTGATCTGTCGTCCTGATTTTGTCTTCAGGGTGAAGAAAAAACAATGCATGCATATGTTGAAGGCCGCGTTTTTGAAATTCTATTGTATACACCTTTGCAACAACTCTTCCAAATAATCCTCTATTTTCTATTTCATGCATAATTGCTTTTCTTTTAAGCTCAAACACACGTGCAACTAAATCAGGACGATCTAATGCAGCTTGACCTGGCTTAAGCTCATTCTGAATTTGTGGCCATCTGGATTAGCAGTCACCGTCATGAATATATCTGGATGTTTGTAGTATCTGGTAATCGCCATAGAATCCTGGTAGATTTCATACATATGCCTTGGACTGCCTAAATGAGTGGACGGTAGAATGAATTTTTTCCCAATGTCATTAGAATTGTGACCATTGGTAACAATATCTGTCAATCCACTATATACATCGCAGCAAATCAGCTTGGTGTGTCCTAATCCAATATCTGTCAATCCACTATATACATCGCAGCAGATCAGCTTGGTGTGTCCTAATCCAATACAATAAATTGTTGGAACAAAAGACCAGCTCGAAATAAGCAGAATATTCAGTCCTTCTCTCAAATAAGCGATATCAGAAATAATGAAGCTGAGTCAATATATTCTTTTTTTCTTTACCTGTAACTGTAAAATACCGTTCATTCTTGACATCCCAATGTTTCATATCTGTAGACCAACCAAGATCTCCAGTTGAAAATAGTAAGACATAGTGTGACGGTAAATACAGTGGGTGGAACTCGCTTATTCTTTCGAGATTGTTATTCTTCAGGTGTAGTATTATGTCTCGCTTCGAAGTCGGTTCAGTCTCATCCCCAGGAATAATAACAGCAATATCTTCAGATGTTGGGAGATTATAGCGTCTAGGATCAGTAGTGGGCGTATAAGCTAACCTTATAGGTATACCTTCACCGCCATTGCTATTAGCTGATTTCAGAACATCATACGCACCTTTGTATATTTTGCACAACGCATTTGATTCCAATAGAGTTTCTTGAATTATTTTCAGAATAGCTGGATTTAAGTGAAGGTTCCTTTTCTGTCGGCAATCCAATGCAATATGAGGATCATAAATATATAGCTGTGAATAACTTGGAGATTTGTCTGATTCCGGTAACAACGATCCAATTTGATGGGACAATTGACCATGAATTGTGAAAGAAGTTGGTCCTCGACCTTTTAGAATACGTTTGTCCATCGAAACACCCAAACTGGAGAAGGCATTAGCAGCATTATAGGATCTAATATCTTTCCTGAAAGATCTTGCCAGTGAATTTCTTCCTTCGTATAACAATTTAATAGCAGAAGGCAATTAATGGTGTAAGTAGTGGCAATTTTATCTTTCCTTGCAGGCAACACATACCGAAAAATGACTTCTTTTTAGTGGATTTAGTCAATCGTTCATCTAACCAATGATAAGCAGAACATGATGGACATATGACATCCATTTTCCCAAGATAGTGTCTTTCTTTTGGAATATTTTCTACTGGATCGATTGGTATGTGAATTTCATCTTCTAATATAGTATCGTAATGAGAATCACTTACAGGATGAACATCAGTAGTACAATCATTTCCTTCCATGTTTGTCCTTTCTCTGAAAAAAATCAATAAATGGAGAAAACATTAGTTTTTAAATATAATTCTCAAATTTAAAAATAAAAAGAAAATAAACTTGTCTAAGAAATATTTCTGATGTATAATATATAATGGAATGAATCTTTGCCAATTTTGACAGAATGGAATCATGGTCATTTATGAATCTATATATCCTATGTTAATTGGTTTTTTTTTCCAACTGTCAGGATGAGATGTTCTCACCCATTCTTAAGGTTTCTCATATCTAACAGTGAGCTCTGATAGCTATACTTTCTAAATTATAGCCATATAAAAGTTAAATGCAAACACCATATGAAATCTATCTAGAATCGTCGATTTCCTTCAAAAATTGGCTATCCTCTGGATTGATTAAAAATTGGGCTTCAAATTAAAAATCTAATTGCAACTTCTAAAAATTTATATTAGTAAATAAGAAATATAGTTAACTATATATAAACAACTTACTTCATAGGGCAACGTTTTATAACATTGTATTCACGGGAAGAATTTCCAGTTGACGATGAACCATAGAAATATGTAATAACCTCAACAATAGGTTGTTTTCCTTTGGTTTCTTCTAATAAATGATTTCCAGCTTGTGATACTCCATCAACAACGTCTTCCACAGCTTGTGATACTCCATCCACTATTCCATCCATTGAATAAAGAAAACAATTTTCCTTTTCTTTTTCTTTTTTCCTTCGAAGATGTTGGCCTATTGATTTCCTTGTCTAATAGAGTGCTACAAATAATGAAAAATTTGTAAATTTCTTTAAAATAAAAGTTTATATGTATTGTTATGGCCAATAGAATTATACTTTGCATTCCATTCTTTATTCGGCGTTGTGTTTTGTTTTTTGGAATTCCCAACAGAACATTCTCTCTCTCTTCTTTTTCGTTGACTGGTTTGTTGCTTGCTTAGCCCTTCAAGGTTTTCTTCTTGCATGCATTGCCTTTAGTAAAACAATACTATATTTTAAAACTTTTTTAAACAGTAATAAAATACTCTGTGTTTAAGAAATAAATACTTACTCTGTTTCAATTATCTCTGGCAATGTGGCATCATTATTGTTAGAAACTGTTAGAGGAACATCTTCTTTGCCGCATTGCGTTACAGTATATAATGAAATCCTAAATTTGTTAACAATAAAAAAATTTAGACCCCATTGATATAACCATTTTAGCTAAATAATCATAGTAACAGAATATATACTTACTCTTCTTGATTTGTTGCTCGCAATATGGTAGGATTGGTTGGAGGGACATCCTTGTTGATACGTTGTCTTTTATTGGACAATAAAATCCTATATGTTTGAATAGTAAGGAAGAATTATACTCTACAATTACTTGATTTTTTCAATATAACTAAGAGTAATTAAATAAAAAATGAACTGAATTTTGTTCCGATCGTTCATAACAGTAATAAAATACTCAGTGTTTAAAAAATAAATACTTACTCTGTTTCAATTATCTCTGGCAATGTGTCATCATTATTGTTAGAAACTGTTGGGAGAACATCCTCTTTGCCACATTGCGTTATATTGGATAACGGAATACTAAATATTTTAAGAAAAAAAAATTCAAACTCCACACTCTACTGATATAACACTTTGAATAAATAAACACGTAGTCTTAACAGAATATATACTTACTCTACTTGAGGAACATCCTTGTTGACGCATTGTCTTTTATTGGATAATAAAATCCTATATGTTTGAATAGTAAAGTAGAATTATATTCTACAAATATGAACCTATCAATTTTGTTAATATGAACCTATCAAAAATAGAGGAAATAGTGTAAGTTTTAAATAAAAAATTAACTCACTTTTGTCCTGATCGTTCATTTTCTCTTCGTTTGCGTTGTGCTATTTGGTAATTGGACAATAACACGATGTTATTTCCTGCACTGGTTTCTCATGATACACTTTTGGTTGGTGTTTCGTTGTTGCTGGAATTTAATAAACCCCTACATTTTTTATATTAGTAAATGAGTTGATATCATTATTGATAAGGTAATTCATTTAAAAATGTAGAAATTACTCACTTTTGTTTAGCACATTCTTTTTCTCTTCGTCTGCGTTGTGCTATCTGAGCTTTAGATAATGACACGATGTTATTTTCTGCACTGGTTTCCCTAAGAAAAAAAAATAGTTATATAACATTACACAATAATTAATATTATATATCATAGTATATATAATTATACATTTACTGTTCTACTGTTATGCGTACTCCTGAACATCCATTGTTAGAAGAATTTTCTTTTCTGGTATTCATTCCTAAAATTAAAACCATGAATTGTTGTACGTAAATTACTTAAATCAATAGAGGATTGATTGATAGGAATAATCCATAAATAATCAACAGACTGTAGCTGTGCTATGCCGGATGTAGGTACAGTAATGTCAATCAAATATAAGAGAGAAATAATCTAAAAAGAGAGTTACACTAAATAAAATAAATGATGAATATAACAAATTATATTTACCTCAATTAGAAGAAAACCTAATTAGCTCCTGAATTGATAGAAATAGTTGTTGAACAAACCCCAACCAATTCGAGTTGTGAGGTTGATGAAGAGAAGATATGAGAAAAATAGTTTTAGAATTTAATTAACAATTATTTGAGATAAACAGAATTACTTTAGTAGAGCAGATTAAAAATTAAACGACTACAATTACAGAAGTGACACCTTATAACAGGGGACCATATGTCAAAATTTTCTTGCTTTACATTGTTAACAATGATTGTATGGGACTACATTTTTGGTTAGTCAACAGGGAACCATTTGTGAAAGATTTTACCCCCACGCGAAGCACAATAGACCTAAACGAAGAACCAAACTAAGAACCTGAAGAAAATTTTAATTTTATATGGCTTATCGGGGGGCCCATACTAATTCGAAACGAATTTATCTACACCATCACTCTCTGCCACAATTCCATACACAAAGGTCATTGAAATTTTTCTTTTTAGAGACCAATTCAGTTATCCATCTTCGTAATACTGCTTCAAGACAAATTATGGCTAGATTGAATTCTATGTTGTATTTAAAATTGTTTCATATAGTGATATGTAATCATATATGCCATTAATTTGGGATTGCAGGTTTTTTTTTTGTTCTTTTATAATTAATCATAACAGTAAGAGGAGAAAATATGTAATCGATTAGAGAGTGGCCATGGCAATCATTAAAACTAATAGTTCAATTATATTTTATGAATTGGAATTACTGATGTCTCACATATAGGTATGCAACAAAATAATATAACTTGGATGTGTTGAAATTTAAAGACAGCTTTGGCCTGGAGAGAAAACTGGCTATGTAGGTTGGCCATAGCCAGGATGCGTTGGTAGAGGGTAAGGGTTCCATGTTTGCTATGTTACATGTAGGTTAGGTACACTGATTAATGCTACATGTACGTGATAAACTAATTAATGTTTCTGGAAATTCTGTGGCGAGGTGTGTGTGCAGAGATGATTGTAATTTGATAACGCAGAAGAAAGTGATGTGAGTACCTGATTAGAGAGAGTGAAACGCAGAACGTAGTAACACCTTTTCCTGAAATCAAAAACCTCTTTGAGAAGAGAAGAGAAGAGATATTACAATTTCGGAATAGAAGCAGTAATCAAAATTATGCAATTGGATAAATTTGGGAATAGCAGCAGTAATCAAAATAAATTTTAAAAATTTGAGAAGATAAGAGAATGAGATGGACCATAGATGTCTAAAATAAAATGATTCCATAAGACCATAAAGTGGAAGATAGACAAAAGCGAAGTTGTAGTAACAAAGGAAGTTATAAAAATTCAGGCATAGTTGTCTAATTACTGAGTCATAGACCATAGATCACCAGAATTATAATTTATTGAAAGGTACTTCACATAGACTCTCCTATGGCACTTGCTTAGGAGATTAACTCTATGGTTGTCAATAAGGTCGTCATGAATATCAGAATATCTCCAATGGCATAGCAATTGATCAGGCTATTAAAATCACTCTAGGTGTATCTTCTCTTTCAATGTGAATTATTTATAGTGTTCTACTGATCGAGCTCTATAAATCAGTTGAACAATTCTACTTTATACCAAATTCTATCTAATTCCAGTTAATTCTCTTCAATTGCTACAGTTTGATCAATTATAGTTTCTCTTTCAAATGGATGAACAAAGAGATTTCCAACAAATAGATATCAATTTCTATCAAATTGTAAATTTTAAATAACAAAACGAAATACCTGAGAAGCGGATAGAGATGCAGTACGTGTTAATTAAAAAAAAAAAAAGGGGATTAAAGATACGTTAGAAAAAAAAAGGCAGATGCTTGGAAGAACAAGATTAAGGATTCGTTAGAGAGATGCTTCCCAAAGAGCCAGAATTATGAAAGGCCTGTGGATAAAATCGAATGGCTGAAAACTGGCCCAGAAAAGCTTAAAACGTATCCCAGACGTAGATCTCTAAATATTCACATCTCAAAAAAAATTTAAAACGATCTGACGGATTAAAATGTCTCTCATCTCCTTTGCAATAATAACTTATATAATGTAGTTAAAAATTCTAACAACTAAAATCAGGTTATTGGCAGATTCAAAGTCAATGAAAGACATCTAATGAAAAGATTGAATGCTTAGTTTGCTACTTGAGAAGAACCCCGCAACACAAACTTATTTTTACGAACTGACTGCAAAATAAGAACAATTTTTTAATTATAAACAATTTAAAGATGTGTGGGAACAATTGTTTATAAACAATTGTGTTTGACTGCATAAGAACAATTATGAATTATAAACCATTTAAAGATGTGTTGGAAAACAAAGAACGAAATACAAATATAAACCTTTGGTGTTTGACTGCAACTTGATTGGGTACTTACCGTTGAAGAAGAAGGACGACTAAGAAGAACTTGATGTTGTTGGTCTTGAATTCAAGTAGGTTAAGAACAACCAGTGATGCTGCAAAATCCAATCAGAAAAATTTAACGGTTAAAATTTCAAAATCCAAACAGAAAAATTGGGAGAGAAGATTGCAATTTCAGAAGATAACATATTGGAAGTATTGAAGGAGAACGACAGTGATTTAAGAAGAAAGAGAGGACATACCTTGAAGGCGTGAACATTGAAAACGAATAGGATGATGATGTAGATGGAAGAGATTAAGGTTTAGCAAACTGACTTGACGATTAAGGTTTTGGGAGTGTTAGTCCTAATCAGACTTAATCGTAGATATTAATCCTAGTCACACTAAATATTAATCCTAGTCATACTAATTTAATCTAGTCATACTATTTTTAGCCCTAGTCAAATTATGCACCCTTTGCTGATTATAATTTAGATATGAGACTAAAAATAGACAAAACTGAGAGGTTGAGTCTTTTGATTCCAGATTGATGTAATATCTCTCCAAGAAAAGGACGGGGCTCAAAAGCTCACTAGGTTAAGTCTCCACACTTATTCCTCAAGTTTCTCAAGGTGTAGTTGTATTTGCACATGTAATCTGTAATAAATGCAAGTGAATGTCATGCTTATGCTCATGCAAATGTAGTATAAGACTCAACTACTTGGTGAAGCAATAATTGTCCTTAAACTTGAAAAAGATAGAATTCAACCATTATATTCATCATTGATGGTGTACTTATCCTATTTTTTTTTGAAAAAGTCTTTGTAATAAAGATTTTTGTTGATTTTTTTAATTTTTGAATTTTTACACAAGTATTGATAAAGAAGTTTGAAAATCATTTGCAAAAAGGATTGTAATACTTCCCCACCCCCAAACAAAAAGATTGCCTTGTCCTCAAGGCTCATACTATACATAGGAGAGAGAGTAAGAAAGATATTATCTTGAATGTACTAAAATTCAAACCACTTTATAAATTCATGCTGTAACGCCCCGGGATTTCGTCCTCGCTCATCCCGGTGCGTCGAGCACCATACCGCTCGCTAATGTCAATATTGTGCCCCATTAGTCACTGCGGATATCCAGCAGTAAAGGGTTTTGGATCAGGGTCCATCCATGTGGTTTACCCCAAAAGGCCTTGACATTAGTTAAAGTATGGTTAAGCTCTACATACTACCAATACAACCACTTCCTTGGCAATGTGGGACTAACACCAACTCATGGGTGTTACAATCTCACCACCTTAGAAATAGAGCTGTCCTCGGCTCTGCAGTACACTCAGTACAGTCCCAAAATCTCCGACGTTCCCTGCCAAGTGAGACAAGTACCTGGTGCTCCTTGGGCCTTTCCAGCGTACTTCCACCTGCAACAGGCGACCCGTCGTCGGCTTTGATACCAACTGTAACGCCCCAGAATTTTGTCCTCGCTCATCCCGGTGCGTCGAGCACCATACCGCTCGCTAATGTCAATATTGTCCCCCTTTAGTCACTGCGGATATCCAGTAGTAGAGGGTTTTGGATCAGGGCCCACCCATATGGTTCACCCCAAAAGGCCTTGACACTAGTTAGAGTATGGTTAAGCTCTACATACTACCAATACAACCACTTCCTTGGCAATGTGGGACTAACACCAACTCATGGGTGTTACACCTGCCAAACAAAATTATCTCCATATACATAGAGATTACAAGGAATTCCATACTAAGACACAACTGAAATAAAATGTACTGAAATAAAGGACTGACTCAACAGAAAGGAAAATTCTACTTTACACTCTTGGTTTCAAACTTGACCTACTGGGAAACCATCCAACCTATCACGTCAAGCAGTTAATACTTTCCTAATCTCATTCCAAGGACCCTCACCCTCATTCATAAAATTATTGTTTCTATGCAAAGCATGAAACTCTACATATTCAGTGTTAGGCACCCAAGTGAATAGGCGACTTCTCCTGATAAAATGATGAGTTGGATCCATAGGTATAAGATGAGTCCAATCATTGTACCTGTTCTTCCAGTCAGGATAGGTACGAAGGATGATCTTACAGATAGCAGTAGGGAAAATTAGCTGACCAATTTGGAAAATATTTCGAATTCCATCCATATTCCAGGAGGCTATGTCAAGAGCATTAAAATTATTAACAATACCATAAACAGTATGCATCGTGATATCATTGACATAATCCAACCTATCAACACCCAATAGTTTCCTCATAACCCATAAAAGAGCAGTAGCTACATTAGGAGGAAGGCAAGTGGTAGGTGCCACATTAGCATAATTCTCAGGATAGAAGGAGAAGGTGCAAGGTAAAATAGGTCGCAATTGAAGTGGAATACCAAATGCCCGAGTGATAGCAAATGAATTAATAAATACTGGGAACCCATGCATAATAACCTTGAAACCATCAAAAGGAATAGCTTCACCAAAGGGCAACGTACCGTAAAAGTCTCTTACCATAGAAGGGGAATACACAGCAGTAGAATCATAAAGAAAACTTTCTCAACCTTTGTCGAAAATCCCATCCCGAAAAGAAGCTCCATAAGGACTATCCATAATTCCCGAAAAATCCATCTCGGGAATAATCTCCATGCCATCCGACATCCACAACTCATTCTGAACATTAGCCATTACAAAAGAAAAAAGAAAACACCAAAAACCAGCACGAAAACTGAGAAGAAATCACACAAAACGAGCTCAGAAACCTGCTGCCAGACTAGAACTCGATTCGAGTTCTAATAACCCTATCTGGAACTCGACTCGAGATCGAGTAGGTTCCAGAAAATAAAAAAGTTGAAAAAGTTTTTCTGATTTTTGAGTGACGGTCCTCCAACCTTGGTTTGGTATATATAGCCAAAAGATAAAGAGTTTGAGCCCTAATAGAACTCCAACAATTGCCTAAAACCTTAGGGTTTTCAAAAATCAAATCCTAATCTCTTTTCTTTTAAAATATTTGGACTTAGGTCCCTAGGAACAAAAAATTTTAAAAATAAATCCATAAGACCATATTTTTGCAATAAAGCCCAAGAATGGCTAAGAATTTTCAGAAAAAGACCAAAGTTTTCAAAAAATTAAAAATTCAACCACTTCATTAATATTTGGAAATAAAGTACAATGATTGAGATTTTTGATACAAGAGTGCAAAAATTAAAACAAAAACAAAATACATAAAAAATTACAATGGCTAATAAAAAGACATCTCATCCTCGTCGTCGACGAGGTTACCCTTGGCCTTCGTCCAAATGACGCTGGACGTTCTGGACGGCATCCAAAATCTCGCCCATACCCCTCCAGAGAAGTTGGAACCGCTCCTCAATGGTATGGAGCTGGTGAAACGCCCGCTGGTCGTCGGGCCTGTACTGAATGGGCTCCTCCTCCTGAGGGTCCCCCAACAACTGCCTACAAGCTGACAGTCCATGGTTGGAGACCTCGAGTAGGACGACCAACTCCAGAGATAGGGCAGGAAGAAGAGGCGCCTCCCAGTAGCGCAAGATACTCATCACCAGGCTTGGAAGAGGAGCAGAAGTGGCTCGAGCTCCGGTGATGGTGGCAAAAAGTCGGCGGACCATGCAGCAGCCGGAGGATATGAATCCCCTCCGAGAACAGCTCGCTCGTCCTCGTCGTCCCAAGGACATTGGTGGTCAGCCAGTGTGCCACCAAGTCTTGGTTGAGTCGGAGTGAACTGATCGAAATATGACTGATGTACCGGTGAACTGCCCGGTCATCAACGAGAACAACCTCGACGATGTCCGAGGTCACCAGTGCAGCCTCCTGCTGCAGGGAAGTCTCATCAAGCTCGAGTGCCGTGACTAAGGATACAGTCTTCGGGGTGAGTAGGTAGCGATGGGCCGGATCCCAGTTGACATACACGCCGTCATCGGCCAACTCTATCGACTCGTAAAATCGACGAAACATTTGAAGATCAAATGGCTCGTAATCAGAGCCAAAGAGTACATCCCAACCTCGGGCGTGAATCCTCTCCACAAAGCCACTCCCAAAGCGATTATCGTCGAAGAGACGAGAATAATCGCGCTCATGAATAATTACTCTAGATCTAACTCTAGGAGGCATGACTCTTGAAGAAATTGGTATGGAAATGAAGAGGACAACAAGAGGAACAAAACCTTGAAAGAATTATCGAATTTGGATATCAAACGAGAGAGATCGGAGGAGAGAGAAATCGAGTTTGCCTCGATTCCCGAGTCGAGTTTGAAATGCCCACTAAGGAACTCGACTCGAGTTCTGGAAGGGATGAAGACTTCTGTTGACCCGATTTTAACCTGGTTTGACTTTGGAAATGAAAGTGACTTGTGACTTTTCTAAGTACACCCGTAGGTATATATAGACCAATAACTTTCCCAACACTCATTCCCCACTACTGGAATTAGTGGAAATGATGGTTTTACCCCCAGAATGCGTAACGACACGAAATAATTCAATTTAAATTTTGAAAATTCTGTGATAATGTATAAATATATTCTTGCAAATATACGTATCACTAAGATGTCAATTAAATTCCAAAATCAAGCAATAATTATTAAAAATTCCAGAAAATAAAATAAATTCAAATTTGTAACTGTAATAATTATTAACCAAGCAACCGCAACAGAGAGTGGTGGGCCGTGCCCACCCCCAAACAGAACTAACATACAAATCCGAAAGAGATAGTTTATTAGCCTAAAAGCCACTAAACCCGACAACTAATAAGAAGCACTAAAGCACGATCGGGCTTAGAAGATACACAGGGCTGCCTCCCAGGAGCGCTAAGTTTAACGTCTTCATCCAGACAAGTGGACAACTAGGATTCACTCCCTAGATAAACGCTACTCGAAACAAAGATACAGGAGAGATAAAACGCTAGAGTGGAATGCGCGGAATCCTAATGTCTAATATACAACAAAGAGTCTTTTAAAGTCAGATACTCGAGACTTAAAAGCAGATGGGAAATAACTTCCCTACCCCCAAACAGAGTGGAAAGCAGGTCTCTTTGGTGGTGACGCTCAAGAGAAAAGCGTGCACTGGATTAATTATACTCAGCCAGTAAGAGTTTGTGGACTATGGCCCCGTCACTTTCAACCACACCTCTCAAAAGAGACAACAAAATAGAGAGAGAGTGTCCGGATACCAGCAGGTCAAAGGTCAGTCTAAATAGGTAGGGTCCTCTAAGAGAGTTTCCTCAACTTCAGGAGACCTCAATTCATGGAAATGCTTAAGACGTTGACCATTGACTTGAAATTCAGAGTTGTCTGCAGGGTTTAAACAAGTGATAGCACCTAAAGATGTCACTGCAGACACAACAAAGGGACCCGACCAACGAGACTGTAGTTTACCAGGAAATAAATGCAACCTAGAGTTATACAGTAAAACTTTGTCCCGAATTTGAAAATCTCTACCTAAGATCTGATGATCATTTAGTTTTTTTATATTAGCTTTATAGGACATGGAAAGATCATAAGCTTCATTTCGAAGTTCCTCAAGCTCAGAAAGCTGGAGTTTTCTCCTCTTACCTGCCATTGCCCAAAAGGCTCGGTGCTCAAGCTCTACAGGTAGATGACAGGGTTTTCCAAAAACAAGACGAAATGGAGACATGCCTATGGGAGTTATGAAAGTAGTACGATAGGCCCATAATGCATCACTGACTCTACGAGACCAATCAACTTTTTCAGGGTCAATTGTTTTTTGCAAAATATTTTTAATCTCTCTATTGGAAACCTCAGCTTGGTCGTTGGTTTGCGGATGGTACGCAAGAGCCACTTTGTGAGTAACTCCATACTTTTGGACAAGTTTTTGAAAAGCTTTATTGCAGAAATGACTCCCCCCATCACTAATGATCGCACGGGGAGCGCCAAATCGGGCAAATATGTACTCTTTTAGAAAATTTACTATAGTTTCTTGGTCGTTGTGCCACGTGGGAATGGCCTCGATCCATTTAGAAACATAGTCTACTGCGACCAGAATGTACAAAAAACCATGACAACCAGGGAAAGGGCCCATGAAATCAATGCCCCATACATCAACACTTCTACAGGAAGAATTGGCTGTAAGGGCATCATGTGTCGCTTAGTGATTTTTCCTAGTTGTTGACAAAGAGTGCACACAGTACAATGCATGTGAGTGTCCTTAAAAAAAGTTGGCCAATAAAAACCACACTACAATACTTTAGCATTTATCTTCTTGGCACTAAAATGTCCACCACAAACATTCTCATGGCAGAACTTAAGGACCTCCTGTTGCTCCCAATCGGGAATACAACGATGAATGATCTGGTCAGGACAATACTTAAAAAGGTAAGGGTCATCCCAAAAATAATGCTTGGCATTAGCAAGGAATTTGGATCTATCTTGCTTGTTCCAATTACTTGGAAACTTGTTGCTAGCCAAGTAATTAACTATATCTGCGAACCATGAAGCATTCGATATTGCAAAAAGAAGCTCATCAGGAAAGTTCTCAGAAATGACACTAGAATCCTCAGGACGGTCGAGTCTAGACAAGTGGTCGGCTACTACATTTTTGGTCCCTTTTTTATCTCTAATCTCAAGGTCAAACTCTTGAAGCAACAAATCCAACGAATAAGACGCTGTTTAGTCTCCTTCTTGGAGAGAAGAAATCTAATAGCAGCATGATCCGTGAAGATGACAGTACGGGTACCTAAAAGGTAGGAGCGAAACTTATCAAGAGCATATACTATGGCTAACAACTCTTTCTTCGTCGTGGTATAATTACGTTGAGCATCATTGAGAGTCTTGCTAGCATAGTATATGACATGGGGCTTACCATCTAGACGTTGAGCTAAAATAACCCCAACAACAAAGTCTGATGCATCGCACATCAGCTCAAAGGGTTTACTCCAATCAAGCGGCCTAATGATGGATGCAGTCGTGAGGGCGGTCTTAAGATTTTCAAAAGCACTCTTGCATTCTTTTGTGAAATGAAAAGGCTCGAATATCCCTAATAGATTTAGGAATAGGAAAAGATGAAACAAGATCTACTTTAGCTTTATCAACCTGGATACCCTCAGGAGAGACGACATGACCCAAAACTATTCCCTTCCTAACCATAAAATGACACTTTTCCCTGTTAAGTACCAAATTCTTTTCAATACAACGCTTAAAACCAAGGAAAGATGACTAAGACACTCTTCAAAAGATGAACCATATATGGAGAAGTAATCTATAAACACCTCCATAAATCGTTCTACCATATCACTAAAGATGTGTAACATACACCTCTGGAAAGTAGCAGGTGCATTACACAGACCAAAAGGCATACGAGCATAAGCGAAAGTGCCAAAAGGACAAGTAAATGTTGTCTTCTCTTGATCTTCAGGGGCGGTGGGAATCTGATTGTAACCGGAGTAACCATCCAAGAAACAATAGAAGGAATGACCAGCCAGGCGTTCCAACATCTGGTCTATGAAGGGAAGAGGAAAGTGGTCCTTCTGGGTGACTGTATTAAGCTTTCTATATTCGATACAAACACGCCACTTGGTTGGAACTCTCGTGGCGACTTGTTCGTTCTTATCATTGGTAACTACAGTCATGCCGGCCTTCTTAGGAACCACATGAATAGGACTAACCCAGGGACTATCCGAAATAGAAAAAATCACACCTGCATCCAGAAGTTTCAGAATCTCTGCTCGGACAACTTCTTTCATCGCAGGATTAAGACGTCTCTGAGGTTCACGAGAAGTTTTAGCATCGTCCTCAAGATGAATACGATGAGAACAAATAGAAGGTCTAATGCCTTTAATGTCGCGGATAGATCAGGCAATAGCAGAATGATGCTCTAAGATAACTTCTAACAGCTGACTCTCCTGTTCAGTAGTAAGAGAGGAGGAAATAATAACAGGGTGACTACCGTCTGAATCAAGATGAACATATTTCAGCTCAAGTGGAAGAGGACTCAGATTAAAAAGAGGCAGAGTGAGGGTCTCTACTTGGGTCTAAGAATCTATGCTACAAACCGAATCAAGGGCCTCAGGGTCTTTAGGTTCAAAGATAGGCACAGTATCAAGAAGAGCATTGGTTTGGGCAATAGATTGGTCAATGTCAAAGTCTTCATTATGCATGGCAAGGCAGTGAACAACCGGATCTTCAGGATAATAACTATACACCATCTCATAAGGTAATGAGTCTAGAAGGCACACATTTTCTGATAAGGAAAGATTATGGGGTTGTTAGCCAAGGTTAAATATATTAACTTCAACAGTCATAGAGCCAAAAGTGAGAACCATAAAACCGTTCCGGCAGTTTATGAGAGCATTAGAGGTGGCCAAAAATGGACGACCTAGGATGATGGGTACCGAGTCATCGGTAGTAGGTTCAGTATCCAACACCACAAAGTCAACAGGGTAGTAAAAGTCAGACACTTTAACTAACAGGTCCTCAACTATTCCTCTAGGTACTTTGAATGATTTTTTGGCCAGTTTTAACGATAATTTTGTGGGTTTCATGTTTGTTAGACTCAGGCTGAGGTACAAGGAGTAAGGCAAAAGATTAACACTCGCTCTTAGGTCTAGCAAAGCTTTGCCCACGAATTTATCACGTAGCAAGCTTGTAGGGTATGGTCGGTTTTTCAGGGTCCTTATATTTTACCACGCCGTTATATTGGACAAGTGCAGAGAATTCCTCCGCCACAAACGCGTTTTTAGGCACAATTGTTTTTCTCTTGGCGGTGGACAAGTCTTTCAAAAACTTAACATAGGAAGGTATCTGTCTAATAGCCGTGAGGAAGGTTATATTAGTATTTATATGTTTGAACACATCAAGTACTTCCTCTGTTTGGATTTTCTTTAGAGACCCTTGTGAGTCTTTGGGGATAAGGTATTGGCGGGTTGTAAGTTCGTGAAGGGTCCACAATCTCACGGGCGGTCTTCTTCGGCTTAGAGGTTGTCGCCTCATTAGCCAGAGCTTTAGGTGGGGCAACAGGTGCAGAGGTAACCGGGGCCACAATGTTAGGACTCGGTGTATCATTAATGTGATTATCAATTTATGTTGGAAACCGATTTTACTTCAGCAAGCGGTACAGACGGAGATGAAGTATACGTCACTAAGGCAACTTCCTTGCCTTTGGGGTTCGGGATGGACTGTCCCGGAAATCTACCCTTTTCATCAAGTTTTTGTTCAATCCTCTGGATGGCTTGAGCATTTGACTTAATAGACGCCTGGGTCTGTTGAATGAAATGTGCAAGCACTTCCTCAAAGGAGGTCTTAGGTGGGGCAAATTGATTAGTTGGCATATGGTCCCTGGAACCACTCATGTGATGAGCATTATTTGAGTAAGGGGGGACCAATGCCCTGTTCAAATTATCAGCGTTACCAACATACATGGCATTGCTTCATTGCCCATAAGAGTTATTAAAACCAGGTGGAACCGCATGATGATTATTAGAATAAAACAGATTCGAGCGGTCCATATATGGGTACGTGGCATTGCCCTTAGTAAAGTTAGTCCTCCCGGCGTAGTTAAACGCACAGGCTTCCTCAGTTTCTGGTGAATTATAAAGGAGAGGCCAGAATTCGACAGTATGGCATGGGTCTGGTCATGACAAGCATCACCTGAGAGAGTGGAGGCACTCATAACAGGTGATGGGGGCTTTAAGGACACGCCAAGTGCTTCTACCTGTTTGGCTAAACAATGAAGTAAAGTTTTAGGTTCAGAGTCGGGTTTGTCCCATTGCTGGCTATTGGTAGCAATCTTTTCAGGAAAGCTAGATCCTTCGTGGTGGAATAATCAAGGAAATCTCCACCACTCATGCTTTCAACTGTGTTTCTAGTCATAGTATTAAGGCCTCTATGTAGAATCCTAACTTTCTCAGTGTCATCGACTTTGTGGTGTGGACTCCGAAGAAATAGGTCTTGAAACCTCTCCCATGCATTAAAGAATACCTCGCCCTCTTTTTGCCGGAAACTTCTTATGGCATCAACTATGTCATTAGTTCTGGTAATAGGAAAGAATTTGATCAAAAACTTTTTACTTTGTTGAGCCCAGGTGGCAATAAGAATTGGAAGGAAGGCCATGTAACCAGTGAGATGCTCTATCCTCAAGAGGAAAAGGGAACAATCTCAAGCTAACTTTCTCCTTAGACAAATGTTTCTCCTTAAAAGTATTGAGAACGGTCAAAAACTTATTGAGGTGTTGATATGGATCTTCCCGTGGAAGTCCATGGAACTAAGATGCATGGAACTAAGTGAGGTCTATGATTGTGCTTTCTGTGTAGATTGGAGTTGGTTTGGACAAGATTTTACCTGATCTAAGATGCATGTAATATGCGCATTTCATATGCCACAGAAGTCCTAACCATTCAAAAACATCTAACAAGGGGCTCAAAAACTGACTCAATTTTGTGTTCACTCAAGTCAATGAGTTCTTTCCAAGCTTCCCTTGTGAATTCTCCCTATATTTCGAGAGTCAAGTAGCGAATAACCAGTGTGGGAGGTTTTTCGTGCGTAAGCGACGTTCCTTAATTAAATAACCACAATTATTCTACAGACGTAATCTGTAGGGGTTCCAGACCTAATTCCTAGCTTGTACTCCAATCAAAGAATGGTTCACGCAGTACTAGTTGAAATATCTGTTCAAGGTCTCAAATGAACATCGTGATAGCATGGCTTTAGTTGGTTCAATTTTAAAGCTTAGGATATTGCAATCAATTGATATTAGGTTTTACTTTTAGGCCAGGTCCGCCTTGCAATCCTGGTTTAACAAGTAAAAACAGAAATTAAAATCAAGTAACAATCAAGGTCATGCTAATCAATACAGAAACTCCCCTTGTAGGGAATTCGAGGAGGGTTAGGAGAATGCTTACCTCCCACTTTGTGCTAAAAAAAAATAAAAATAGCCAAACAAGCGCACAAAAGTGGGGAGAAGACGAGTTGAAGTCGACTAAGGGGAAACCGCTCCTTGGGTTTCAATCGTCCATAGGAGTCGTTCCTTAGTAGACTCAAGGATAGCTCCACAACCTTGCTCTACTATCCGCCGCGAACACACAATAAAATAAATCCTAACAACATCTACTTTAAAAATATTACAACCGTGACCCCTTCGTGGATCGAATAATTAAATATCTTACAAGTCTCTAAAAATGCTGAAGAAAATAGACTACTTAGTTCACCTCACAATCACTCAACAGGAAAAAGATTAACTGAAAAGCAGCTCTGGACCGTCCTGGAAAAATCATGCAAAACGAGGCAAATTCCTTGCCTGGAACTCGACTCGAGATGGTTATAGGCCAATCTGAACTCCACTTGAGATCGGGCCCAAGTTAAACCTGAGAAACTACAAATAGTGCTAGTATAACAATTGTGAATTCAAACAAGCAAACAAACAATACGCAGAAAGTAAATAACACACAGAAATTTTTAACGTGGTAAAACCCAAACTGGGAAACGTCCACGGTTGTCCTCGCGACAACAAAATAATCCACTAGATGAATAGAGATGTACAAACCTATCAACTACCTGCACTCACTGCGAGTTGATACTCCTGGTTATCTCTAACACCTTGACTTCACCAGAGCACCTTGATGTACGCACAAGACACTCGACTTCTTGATGAACACACAAGAAGACTCGAAGCCGAATTCACAATAACTCTTGAAGATAACAAAGATATGAATTGGGAAAAGGGGGAAGAAAGGGAATTGAGTTCAATAGCCACAAACAATTTTACTATCACCAACCTAACCAAAACACATGAACAAGAAGAAGGATGGACGGCCAAAGAACTGCCTTGTTCTGTAGAAGAGAAGCCCTATTTATACTTAGGGTTGAAAACCTAGAAAAATGGGCCGAAACTGTGCAAACCGACTTTGGACGTTCGTACGTCGATATGACGTTCGAACGTCGCCACATAAAAATAAGCCTGCTGCCTAACATGACGTACGAACGCTCTAAGCAGGTACGTACGTCTCCATACGAAAACATGTCTGCTGACTACCTGGACGTACGAACGTCCTAACTGAGTACGTACGTCCTGACCAAAATAAGTTCGCTGCTTCAGTGAACGTACGTACGTCCTAACTCGGTACGTACGTCCAGAACCCAATAACTTTCCCTAGACAGACCTAAGAGACACAAGGACACGAGACGACCATGCGTACATCTTGGTTTTCCTAACAATGGATTCAAGGCGAGATAACCAAAGACACTTTGTCACAAAATTGATGTCAAACCACTTCGTGCCGGTTTCAATCTCCCCCTTTGACATTGATTTTGTGACAAAAACCTATGACTCTAATAGCACTTATAAAACGTGCTTACAATCCCAAACCATGGCATTTATAAAACATGCCTACAAAAACTCTCAAAATATAAACACCTAACAAATCACCAATTCTTGTTATCCAGCTTTAGGAAGATGCTTTAACCATCAGAGATCGAACGGAAGCAATCAAAGATTCAACAAAAGTTCCTTCGAGCAACTCCCCCATACTTTATGAGCTCCAAACTTCAGGAGCAACTCATTGAAATGCTTCATGAGCAACTCCCCCATACGTGTAGCATACCTGAAACATGACCCAAAAATAACCTAACAAGAAGAAGACGATTGTTAGTAATTAGAGTCATAAATCTCCCCCTTTTTGTCACAATAAGTGAACAACGACAAGCAAATAACCAAGCAAAAGAAATCAAAACCAAACAAAGAATAGAAAACATATAAAATATAAAACGAATCCAACTTGTTAAAAGTTCAGAAAGTCAATTAATAACCAAACAGAGAAATCCATAACCAGAGAAACCAAAAACGACAAGAGTAGAAAGCTCGAATTAACGAATTCGAAAAACCCTTTCCCAATGACCTAGAGGAAGCTTAGAGAAGTAAGCCTCCGCACGAGCCGAAGGTCGATTCCACCGAGCAATCACAGGATCATCATAATCCTCCAACCATTCACTCGTACAAAACAACTCCTCAATTCTGCTGTCCAAGCCACAGTCGGTAAGTGGAGCAGCAAGACCCGGAACCTTCGGATAACCAACTAACTCCAATATGTGATTTTGAAGATGTCCCGGTAATCTCTCCCAATGATTGACACGAACCAAACACGGATTAAGGAAAGGACGATGAATATAGTCATATCCATGGGGAACGCGACACAAACGACAAACCTTAGCATTGTTCTTGTACTCCATTACCATGAACGACACATAACCAACATTCGGAACAAAAATTCCATGAAGTTCATATTCTGCCATAGAGAATTCCTTAGCGGCATCAATTTGAAGCATCCGATTGTAGATGACCTCAGAAAGACTAATATGGTGCACCGACATACAAACCACCAATTTGACCATGTCGTCGGTCATTATTATCTTGTTGCCCTTGGTGGGGTAGATGTTGGAGTGAGCAACCATGTGAACAAGGATGGCGCTGTAGAACTTTGCATGATATCTCTCCGTGACCCCATCGATGAACATCCGCTGAACTTGATCGACAAGGTCAATCTGAATCTCATCCGGAATAGGCCATCGAACATGAACAGCACCTTCAGGAAGAAAATCATCATCAATACCCAATGCCTCACGAATCACCTTCGGAGAAATAGTGTATCTCCGACCATCAATGAGAACCGAAAAACTGGAGCGATTCTGCGAAGGATTCTTCGTCTCATAGAATGCTATCGTATGCTCAACCGAGTACTTGGTGATTGGTTGAGCCACCCTTAGCCAATTCCGAGTCTCAAAGAACAAAGCGATATTGCCAAGTTGAGAACCCCCGAGAGGAGTGGCAGCAATGTCTCCCAAGTCGAAGAAACGCTCGGGAACAATGGCCTTGGCTCGAGGATGAGCGCCAAGGGATGGGGAATGAGACGACGAACCCGGAGTTGAGCCTCTCCCCTAGGAGCGCGAGAAGAAGATGCATCCTTAGATGTGGATGCCGTGGAGGTGCGTGCACGCTTTGAAGCCATTTCCTACACAAGCACACAACAAAAATGTAAGAGAATTGACAGAAAAACCAATAAAAAGTCATTGAGGCATTTCAACAAACACTTGATGTGCAGAAACGTGATACATGCTATTGACAACAATGTAGCAATGGCAAGCATCCAAACACAAGACAAAACATTAAGAAACAATAGAAACCAAGAACAAACCACCTCCCAAGGTCATTTTCAACTAAAATGGCGGCAAAAGCGAGTATAGAAACACCAAGTCCCATGAAGGCAACAAACAAGCATACAACCTTAACTAACAAAATATGATAAAGCAAACCCAAATTATCAACAAGAACATGACAATAGAGAAGAGAAGAAGGAACAAAAGAAAACTTACAAGTTATTGTGAGTGAGAATGACGAACAAAACTCCCGAATAACACACCGGACCAAAACAAGGAGAAGAGAAGATGAACAAATTGCAAACAAGACGAGAGAGAAAGAATCACCTAAGACAATGAGGAGAAACTACCAAAACTAACTGCTTGTAGTGAACCAAGGAGAGGGAACACGATTTATATAACAGTTGGCCTAATGTTTAAAACAAAATTTGAATTTAAACAGCAAATGGGCCGGACTGTATCAGGGACGTTCGTACGTCCTGAGTACGTTCGAACGTCGGGACCACAAAAAAAAACATCTGACACACAACACGTTCGTACGTCCTATGAACGTTCGTACGTTGCAAAAAGATCTGTCCCCCTCCACGTACGAACGTCTTGAAAGCGTACGGACGAACCCCTTTTTTTTTTTTTTTTTTTTTTTTTTTTTTTTTATTTATGAAAATAAACCACATAACTAGAACAACAGATATTGAGAGACATCACAAGAAAACACTTCGACGTATCATACGAATTCCAAATACAACCGAATATAGTTTAAACAAACCTCAACCACAAGAGAATGCAAAATCGAAGAACGACATCATACACCATGACGTGGTAGTTACTAGAATGATGCAAGTATGTAGAAGAACCTGATAGACCAATACCAACCTCCGAAAAACAAACTAAAGACATGATCATGGAGGATATTGAAGGTCACTTGCAACTAGCCCAAAAACACACACTATTGTTTTTCTTCTTGTCCTTCAACTAGACAAATGCGAAAACCACTATTCATTCATTTTTTTTTTTTTTTTTTTTTTTTTTTTTTATTATTTTGTAAACCATTGAAACAGATGCCATTCCCGTGTGGGAGTATGAAATATCTCCATCTTTTACCAGAACACGAGGGTAGGGTGTAGCCTACATCTTTTCGGCAAAAACACACTCAAGAAGTGCAATACCATGATAACGTGCAACACAAGAACTAACATCTCTTGAGTGCAACCGTCAGAGCATGACCCTCACAGCCCCAACGGGTTCTTAGCCAAATGAGTATGCTCTCAAGACATTCAAATGGCTGGGGATTTTGTGAGTCATTGGCCACTTACAAGAGGTGAGATAATAAAGAAAATAACAAACAACGATCATGAAAAATCAACCATGAAAGACTGGAGTTAAACATGTATTGAAAATGTCAAGCCAACCACATTGAAATGCATCATGCAAGAAACTACCAAGACGAAGAGAGTATGATGTAACCCTACAACTATGCATGACACAAAAACAGTTGAGGACGCCAAACTAGAAACATCTGTAAAATGAAATCCATACAATAGAGAGTGTAGTATGTCCTCAATACCAACAATAACAATAAATGACCAAACCTAAACATCCTAAACACAGACAGTTCCAATGAACACATTAGACATATGAATGCAAAAGAGGTGTAGTGACAATGAAGCAGTCATCAGAGGAGCGACTACCAGATAACACCAAGACATTATTGGAATCAAAAACATCACACCTATTATCCTCAAACACAACCTTAAATTTAGCATCACACAACTGACTAATGCTCAATAAATTTGACCTAAGTCCCTTAACAAAAAGAAGCTCATGACTATTGAGCGATTCAACCTCAGAAAAGTTACCTTTACCTGCAACCGGAAGCAATTTACCATTACCAAACCTAACCTTACCTCCATAACCAAGAGTCAGGTTATCAATCAGAGTCTTATCACCTGTCATATGACGCGAACAACCGCTGTCAAGATACCATGATGAAGCCAATGGTTCAACCAAGCGGGCCATGTGAGACACCATTTTCCTGGATGCATCCATACTCCTATCCCAGAAATGTGGTGGTGGAGTAGGCATAGGTGTTGCTTGAGGACGATTTCCATAAGTTGAAGTTCTGGGTAAACCCCACGGAGCATAGCCATTCCACATGTATGGAGCCTGCATGGAGAAGGTGGAAGACTTGTTCCAATATGAGTTACCTGCAAAAGAAGGATGATGAGCAGGATACAAATTATTCCAACAAAAGGCAGAAGTGTGACCCATGCGACCACATGTTAGACATTTAAAGCCTTTGTGTCTAGAGTTCTTTTTCCGAACTTGCTTCACATGAGTAACCTTGGGTGGTGATACCACACTAGGCATCTGCACAGGAGCAGGAGTAGCGACACTAGTTGGTCGCACAAAGGTAGTGCGGGAAGTACTAGCAGTAGCAAGGGGAACAGAAGTGTCATAACCTAACCCAGATTTATCTGAATGGGATTTACCGATTCCCAACAGAGAGTTTAAATTAGCACTTGCTTTACCAAACCCAACCAATTGTTTGTTAGCAGCAAACAATTCAGCCTTTACTCTCTCATGCTCCAGTACAAGAGATCGATACCGTGTTTCCAGATCATTATTCAGTTTTTCCAGAGTGACAATACGCACTTGGAAATCCTCCTTTTCCTTCACAAATTCTTCCCTCAACATGTTGGAATCACCTGTAAGAGTGCATATATCCTGTCCAAGACTCTCTACCTGATCCTGCAAGACGGTGTTAGTTTTTTCAAGCAACTTTACTTGTTGCATAGAAAACTTATACATGTCACATAATTCACTAGTAGTAGCATGAACACCAGAATCAGAAACATTAATATCAGCAGAAGAAGATACAATACCTCCTGGATGTTCATCCAGGGATGCACTGAAGACCACATAATTTGAGACAACATTTGAAAGATTCCCATCATCATCTTCATCCGAATCATCCCATGTTACTGTGAGATTCGCTTTGGAATTATCACCAGGTTTGCGATCGACCTTCTTATCACATTCATTTGCAAAGTGTCCATAATCACGACACTTGTAACATTGGACATCTTTACGATCAACCCGAGCTCTCCTCCCATCAACAGAGAACCGCTCAAAACCACGACTTCTAGGAGCATTTGGGGAATCAGGAAATCGCTTTCGAGGATCTCGATTCTGTTGATATTTCAGAATCTTCTGAAAGCTACGTGACAGGAACGCATAGTTATCATCCACATCCTGTTCTTCATCATCAGAAGGTCCTGTGGAAGGTTCTTTAGACGATGTAGCTTTGAATGCTACAGATTTGTTCTTCAAGGGTTCTTCCAAAGCCTGTTCCATCTCACATGTCCTTAATTTGCCAGCAAGTGTCTCGATGGACATGTTCTTAATCACATTACTTTCAGTGATGGCATCCTTTCGTGAACGAAACCGAGGAGGCAAAGCACGCAATATCTTACGGACCACCTGTGTGTCAGTATATGCATGACCAATAGCCGCACTGCAGTTGATGATGTCTTGGAGACGAATAAAGAAATCATCAAAAGTCTCAGAATTATCCATCCGTAGATTCTCAAACTGAGATGTTAACAGTTCCAGCTTACTTTCTTTGACTGTTTCGTCACCTTCATGTGTACAGATAAGCCTGTTCCATGCATCTTTAGCCTCTTCACAGCCCTGTACCCTACGAAACTCACTAGCATTTAATGCCATGAAAATAGCATTGAGTGCCTTGTTGTTATAATTTGCCAACAACTTCTGTTCAGGCGTCCACTTTTCACGTGGCGTCAGTGATGTAACAGCAGTATCATCAGTACCTGTAGTAGTCAGAGGTTCTTTCCACCCCGTGACAACAGAAAGCCAGACTTCTTCTCCTAATGCTTGGAGATAAGCTCGCATACGTACTTTCCAATGACCAAAGTCCTTTCCACTAAATTGTGGAGGAAGACTTGAAGTAGCAGACTTGTGAGAATCCATAAAGCACTATTGATCGTTAGCGTGAGCCTTTACGCTCCTTAACCAGCCCCCAGCGACTGATACCAATTGAGAAACTACAAATAGTGCTAGTATAACAATTGTGAATTCAAACAAGCAAACAAACAATACGCAGAAAGTAAATAACACACAGAAATTTTTAACGTGGTAAAACCCAAACTGGGAAACGTCCACGGTTGTCCTCGCGACAACAAAATAATCCACTAGATGAATAGAGATGTACAAACCTATCAACTACCTGCACTCACTGCGAGTTGATACTCCTGGTTATCTCTAACACCTTGACTTCACCAGAGCACCTTGATGTACGCACAAGACACTCGACTTCTTGATGAACACACAAGAAGACTCGAAGCCGAATTCACAATAACTCTTGAAGATAACAAAGATATGAATTGGGAAAAGGGGGAAGAAAGGGAATTGAGTTCAATAGCCACAAACAATTTTACTATCACCAACCTAACCAAAACACATGAACAAGAAGAAGGATGGACGGCCAAAGAACTGCCTTGTTCTGTAGAAGAGAAGCCCTATTTATACTTAGGGTTGAAAACCTAGAAAAATGGGCCGAAACTGTGCAAACCGACTTTGGACGTTCGTACGTCGATATGACGTTCGAACGTCGCCACATAAAAATAAGCCTGCTGCCTAACATGACGTACGAACGCTCTAAGCAGGTACGTACGTCTCCATACGAAAACATGTCTGCTGACTACCTGGACGTACGAACGTCCTAACTGAGTACGTACGTCCTGACCAAAATAAGTTCGCTGCTTCAGTGAACGTACGTACGTCCTAACTCGGTACGTACGTCCAGAACCCAATAACTTTCCCTAGACAGACCTAAGAGACACAAGGACACGAGACGACCATGCGTACATCTTGGTTTTCCTAACAATGGATTCAAGGCGAGATAACCAAAGACACTTTGTCACAAAATTGATGTCAAACCACTTCGTGCCGGTTTCAAAACCAATAACTTTTCAGGAAAATTTCTTGAACGCGAGACTTTCTTAAAAATTTGATTTTGACTCCGTTTTTCGAGCTTTTTTTCAATCCGTCTTCGCTGCAAGATCAATAAGAGGACTAAGTAACAAGACACTTAAAAACAATAATAAAACAAAATAGAAGGGTGGGAGGAATAGAAGTGGGATGATGTCCCAAAACTACTATTCTCGCTTGTGTTTGAATGAACTCCGTTCCTTAGAGCGGCAACGACGCCATTTTAATAGACGGCTAAAGGTGGTTAATCTCTAATCTCTATCAAAAGATTATATTTTTTAACTTCAAGTTCCTTCTTGTGCCTGTATAAATTGGATATCAAAGTAGACAAGTAACAAGCAAGGGTCGTACCCACCTCAGAAGGTGAGATCTTAGTTCAAACACAATAGAAAACAATGGTTAAGAAACACCAAGGGAATCAACAAACAAGCTTTGAGATTGATTCTAACTTCCTACAGGCAATAATTAAATAAACCCTAACTTAAGAATATGCTAGAGATGTAAAGTAGATTAATGATGACAAAGGGGGAAGAATTGGTATCCACAAACTAAATCTGCAAACATAACATGTTGTTCCTTCATGTTCAATCTATAACAATTAATTAGTCACCTCTCGGTTATTCCGACTAATCATTAATACCTATAATAATCAAGTAGTCACCTCTTAGCTATTCCACTCAATTAAAACGGGATTCTCTTATGCATGCTATTGAATATGTCTTATTAATCAAACCGTCACCTCTCAGCTATTCAATTTAATTAACTCAACATATTATTCATAACTAACTCATCACCTCTCATCTATTTGACTTAATTACAAAAGGGTTCCAATAAAAGATATCAACTGCAGATATGTAATAATCACCTCTCAGCTATTTCACTACACATCGTTAATCAATATAAATAAAATAATTAAAGCTAGGTCTGCCTAAACCCTAACAATAGTATTTTAACATCATGGATAACAATAACATGCAAACAATCATACTTGCATGCAAAGACTTCCAAATTAGGTCAAATTCGTGGCTGTTGCTGTTGGTTTTCTAGAGGCATTAGGTCTTCAGCAAAACCTAATTCTTTTGGGCTTAAGTTGTAGCTTGGACCAAGACCTTCAGTTTGATAGCTCATGGGCCCAAATCAGACTTCTGACTTGTGGGCTTTAATAGGACCCGATTTGAGCTGAGACCGCCCTATTTTGACATAAAGTCAAGTCAAGTGGTCTGACCGTGGGGTGCCCTCAGCAGTTCTGTGGGTGCAAATATTAATTCTCCTTCTCTTGTGCAAATAACACATTTTTGCTTGCTTTTCTTGACTTTTTGCGGGCTTTAACACAATATTCGCATTTTGGCTCATGAAACCTACACAATAGACAAGAAAAACACTAATCAATAGATATAACACAATAATATAAGCTAAGTGCTAGATAAACAAGGTGTTATTCGGGGGATAAATATACACTTTTGAGGACTTATCAGCCCTACGTTTTTTATTTTGGGTTGTATTTGAAATATTTGTTGATATATTTGAATGAATGGGTTGAAGCTCGATTTTGGAAGTAATGAATGTTTGTTTTTGTAATTTTTCTAAGGTATATGCCGAGTTATATCTTGATTGTGGATTATGAAAGTATGTATGATGGCTTATAAGCATAAAGGGAAATAACTAGGTTGAAGTTATCTTTAGATGCTTGAATGGTTTAGCTCGTAAAATATCTGATTTATGCTTTCTGGCCCAATTTTCTGATTTGATAGAGAAAAGGAAAAAGGGTTACTTAGAAAAGCAGTTAAGGGAGGTAGAGCTTTAGGAACTTTGAATTCCAAGGTCTAGGTACTTGTTCACCTTCTGCATCGATGAGTGTGTATGCACCATTTCCTAGGTCTTTCTTGACAATATATGGACCTTCTCAATTAGAGTTTAGTTTCCCATCTCCAGATTTCTTTGTGTTTGAGAAAACTTGTCTGAGAATGAGGTCACCTGTTTTGAATTTTCTCGTTTTGACATTTTGGTTGTAGCTTCGTTTAAGTATCTGTTAATAATGAGCTATTGCAATTGCAGCTTTGTCTCTCTTTTCTTTGAGCATATCTATTTTGTGTGCCCATAAGTCTTCATTTTCTGCTGATTCGACGAGCTCCGACCTAGTTGTTAGAAAATTGGGCTCGGTAGGTATGATAGCTTCTGTGCCATAGCATAATGTGAATGGTGTCATTCCTGTGGATGTGCGAGGTGTCGTTCTGTACGCCTATAGGACTCGATCGAGCTCCTCTATCCATTTTTCCTTGTGTGCTTCTAGCTTTTCCTTCAAGTGGTAGCTTCAGCTTTACCATTTCTTTGGGCGTAGCGAGGTGTGGAGAGTGCATGGTTGATTCTCCAATCCAGATAGAATTCCTCTATTGTGTTACCACAAAATTGTTATCCGTTGTCAGTAACTAGAGTATGTGGTAGGGGTGGGCACAGTTCGGTTCGGTTCTAGTTTCCCACCAAATTGGAACTGAACTGTGCATACTTGTTCCGTTCGGTTCAGTTCGGTTCGGTTTGAAGAACTGTAAATTTATAGATAGAACTGGACTGGACTGGACTGGACCGAATCAATTCGGTTCGGTTCGGTTTTCGGTTTGGGCTTTAATCTGGGCTAATATTTTGGGCTTTAATAACCCAACAATACACCAAAAAATCAACAAAATTACAAAACATTTAAAACAAACTGATTCATATTTCATAATAGTCCAACAAGGGTTCAATAAAGATCCATCTCAAATAAACAAATCCAATTCAAACAAATCCAACAACTTAAACAAATAAAGTTTGGCCCAAACTGCAACATTTCTTTTTCTAAGCTCTACCAACTTCTTCTTTTTCCAAGCTACTACAACATACAAATACAAATACATGTCATGTGACAGTAAGTATGCACCGAAAATTGCTGCTGAGGTAGGAATATGTTATCTGTGTTCAATTTGAATTGTGCCAATTTGCTGCAGAACAGCTTAGAGTAATACAACTCTGTATTGTCTGTTGTAATACTTCGATAGCGAGAGTAGTAATAAAACTGTATATAGATTATAGAGAATGTACATTCTCCTAAATCATATTCATAGAATCATTGAGAGATTTAGTTGAGATGGAGACAGTTTTCAGGAATATAAACCAAGTATATTAGTTACAATACAGAAAGATCAAAGTAAACAAAACCATAGAAAATTCTCAGGTGAACAACTCATAAATAGGCTTATAAATCCCAGGAGATAGGCTATTTCAATTGAATTCATACCTTGTAGACAGCGCTTTGTCCCCTTGCACAGGAATGTGATTTTCTTCCACTCTAGGTTCTCCAAGTCACAAAAAAAAAAAAAAAAAAAAAAAAAGGTGATCAGCGATCTGCTGATCCTCATTGGAACCAAACAGAAGTTACTACCAGCCATAATACACATAATACATCTGTACTTGGAACAAGACAGTGTTCATTGGACAAGAAGCTCTCCACAAATACGAAAGGATTACTGGTCCCGTTTCGAACTAACTTGTTAGATACATGCATGACGGTAAATTTCAATTTGATTTCAGAAGATGATGAACAACTAACTTGTAATAATTGGACAACATATCTCTCATCTCTTACAAAATACATTCAAATTTCTGTACAAGTACAACAGATCATTGAGCGTACAAGCAAAGAGATCATTGAACAACAAAGAGGAAATAAGTGAGGGAGGTTGAGACCCCAAAACATAAGTTAATCTTAATATTATTAGGAGCATCATGGCTGAAGAAGATAAAGAACATTTTACAATATACTATTGCACTAAAGCACAAAGTACAAACCTGTAAACAAGTGTTTCTGATCCTCATGTTATATCTAAGAAAAAGTTGCAGCAACAGTTTTTCTCGAAGATGCTGTGTTTAAGAACTCTGTAAATATGATACAAAACAAAAAACAATAGCCATTTTCAAAAATTGTTTGCAAAGAACTTTAACACAAAAAATAAATAAACAAAACTGTTTCAATTGTCTCGTAAAACTCCATTTCTTCAATTGATGGCTCATACTGTAAAGATGAAATATCTGTTGACCTCAACCAGTTTTGGCAACAAATTAAAGCTTCCACCATTTTTGGAGTCAAGGATGCCCTAAATGAATTGACTATCCTCCTTCCTGTACTAAAGCATGCTTCCGAAGCTACCGTTGAAACTTGTATGGCGAGAATGTCCTTTGCAACTCTTGCCAAAACTGGGTATTTCACCCCATTGTGTTTCCACCATGTTAGAACATCAAAGTCAATGTTCGCATTTGATCGTTCCATAGGATCCATGATATACCTATCCACTTCATGTTCTAAGATAACCAAATTACTTGCCGTAGCTTTTTCAGCCCAACCTTGAGTCATTTCAGCCTTCTTTCTCCCCCCTTTAGGCTCTTTGGATGTTCCCGTACTAGTTGAACTATCACCTCTAGTGATACGACTAGCATTAGAACCATTACTTTCACTTGGTGGAATGACCTTAACATATTCATCAAAAAGGTTAACCAAAATGTTTTTGATCTCTTGCTTCTTCTTATTTGCAAAAGCCTCATCTCGGCAATAACATTCCAACACATGGGCCAAGTTGCCCAACTTGTATCTCGGGTCTAAGACAAGTGCAACCATTAAAAGTTGGTTGATTTTGTCTAAATCCCCCCAATACCTTTTAAATTTCAGCCTCATCCCTTCAGCCATATTACTTAACACCATTCGAGCTTCAGCATCATCATCATCTTCTTCATCTAAACACATAACACTTTCCTCTTGAAACAAAACTTTGATCTCTCCTTCAATAGAAATCAAATCATGAAAAGTTTCATGCACGGTCGGATACAACGACATTGATACTTTTAGAGTCATGTCATAGAAAACTTTTAAAAAAGTAACAAATATAGTGGCGTTACTCCAATCTCGTGCCTTAGGTGGTCCTACCCTCTTTCTCCTCTTGCTCTGTGGTGGTGTAGGTACAGGGGTTGTGGCAGGTGGTGTAGGTACAAGGGTTGTGGCAGGTGGTGTAGGCTCTTCCCCTCCTTCTTCATCTTCACCAAACCATTGCAAATAAGCGTTATCATCATCCTCCCCCATTCTATTAAAAGCTTTTTCAAACTTGAGAGCTGCATTCAACATTAAGTAAGTAGAATTCCACCTAGTTGGGACATCCCACACAACAAGACCCTTACACTCAATCTTCTCCTTGGCCACACAATCTTTGAAGTACTCTAACCTTTGAGGCGAAGATCTCACATACTTAACTGCATTTCGAATGGCCAAGATGGATTTCTCAAGTTTTTTCAACCCTTCTGCCACTATCAAGTTAATAATGTGAGCACAACACCTCACATGCATGTACTTTCCTCCAAGTACCATCTCTGAATTTGTCTAATGCTTCATTTTGTTCTTCAAATACTCAATTGCCACAGTGTTCGTAGTTGCATTATCAGCTGTGATAGTAAGCACCTTCTCCACACCCCACTCATGTAAACATTGTTCTAGAATCTTTCCTATGGAGTTTCCCTTGTGATTAGCTATGACACAAAAATTCAACACTCTTTTGTGGAGAACCCAATTATCATCTACAAAATGGGTAGTAATCACCATGTAATTGATATTTTGGCAACTTGTCCAAGTATCAGTAGTGAGACACTCTACGCGAGGCTAAATCACTTTTCAACTTTAACTTAATCTCATGATACATGGTCAAGAAATGTCTCACAAGTGTTCTACGAGAAGGCACTGTGAAATATGGGCAAACAACACTACAAAACACCTTGAAACCTGTACCTTCAACGAAACTAAATGGCAACTCATCTATAATAACCATCTTGACACAAGCCGATAGACAATCTTCCTTTGTTGCCCCTTTAGCCGTTAGACCACCTTCATCAAAACCAAGTGTTTTTTGTGTTGGATCGGGCTTCCTACCAGGAAAGTATTTACATTGTCAACATGTTTTTTCAAATTAGAAGTCCCATTGCCACTAGGATTAGCAGCATAATCACCTTCAATAGTACCTTCATGACAATACTTACACTTCGCTCTTTTATACGGTCATTTGACGATCGTCCCATTTTTCTTCTTAATATCTCCTTCTACCTCATATCTATTATAATGCTGCCAAACATCTGATCTCTCCGAACTAGATGTAGTTTTCCTTTTGGAACTAGGGGGCAATGGTGGACGTGTAGAACCTGCGGCAGGTGGTGTAGGTAAATCTCCTGATATTTGTGAAAGTGATGGGGATGGGGATGACGCAAATGCAGTGGAAGAAGCTGCCATGGTTGGCAATTGTGGTGATGATTCGTATTCCATCTACAAAAATACAAAAACTTACCAAAAAATAAATAATGAATTCAAGTAATATCAAAGTTTCTTAACGAACAAACTGATTACATAGATTTTGATATTGTCCTGGTAAATAACTAGTGTTGAAGTAACAATCGAGGCAAATATTTCTAGAAAGCAACCGGAACTTTCGAGGCAACTCCTTTAGACCAATAATTTTCTGAAACAGGGTGGTTTATGGTAGGTGGAAGTCTTCTTTAACAACTAAGGATCCACATACATATAAACACCATTTCAATTTAATATCAATAACTTCAATCAAATAAATAACCATTCTCGAAAATGCGGAAAAAAACACCATTTCATATAACATAGAAAATACAATAAATCATCCCAAGAAAACAATGCAAGAAGAATAGAAAGTAGAAGACTTACCAATGAAGATGCTTTGGGCAAATCTAGCAAATCCCCACTTTCAATCTCTGATGTAAATCTAATCTGAATATACCAACATAGAACATACAATCAAATTAGTTCATGATCTCCACACCACAAGCAATGAAAAGAACAATAACACAATCAAATTCAAAGAGTAATATTTGATATTTTGTTGGTTAAAATTTCATTAAAATTAGTAAATTACCTGATTCGAAGATGAAGAGTGAAGACGACGAGTCGACGACAATTGAAGTGTTGTTCTTTAGTGGTGGTGGTGGTGGTGGTGGTGAAGACTGTGTTGTTCTTTAGTGGTGGTGGTGGTGGAGGTCGAACTTGAGAGAGAAGGAGATGCTAAAGGCTTGAGAATAGTCACTGAATACAATTAAGCCCTAGTGAATACGATCAAGTGAGCCTGGTTGCATAATAGGAATGATATTATATTATTATTTTTAAAAAAATAGTTATTTACTTCGGTTCGGTTCGGTTTAAACCGAACAAAATAAACAAGAACTGGAACTGGACTGAATGTGCTCGGTTTAGTCCAGTTTTGGTTCAGTTTCATTCGGTTCTTGGTCAACACAGTTTTGACTAGTTTTTGACCGGTTATTCCGGTTCGGTTTTTCGGTTTTCTGCCCACCCCTAGTATGTGGTAGTCCAAATTGAGTGATGATGAACTTCCATATGGAATTTTTTACATCTTGTTGTCTTATTCATCATAGAGGTATTGCTTCGACCCGTTTAGTGAAGTAATCTGTTGCCACTAATAGAAATCTCTTCTTGGTCTTATCCTTTAGGATGGAACCTACAATGTTGAGTCCCCAAATTGCGAATGTCCAAGGACTTGAGATTGTCTTGAGCTCTCAAGTTGGCTGGTGGATGAATGGTGAGAACCTTTGGCACTTGTCACAATGTTGGACGAATTTTTCTGAGTTTGATTGCATGTAAGGCCAAAAGTAGCCTTGATTTCGTGCTTTTTGAGCTAGGGATCTAGCCCCTGTGTGATTTCCACATTCGCCATGATGGATTTCAGCTAGAATTGTATGTGCTTGATTTGGTGGAAGGCACCGTAAGTATGGCCCTCGAGTTGACTTTCTGTATAGTCTATTTTCAATCAGAACATAGATTTTAACTTTTCTTTCAAGCTTACGTAGCTCAAAATCATCGTCAGTATATGTACTCGTTAAGTAATTGATGATTGGGCCCATCCATGAGTCATCGATCTCGGTCTGGGGAATGTCTATGAAGTCGGAGATTTCATTTATCTGGTAGATCTGAGTCTCATATGCTGGAGCTGATTGTATGTCGATTTGTATTGATCGAGGTGATTCTGTGTCAATCTGCGAGGCTAGATATGCTAGACTGTCGGCATGACGATTATCATCTTTGAGATATGGTGTATTTCCTATTTGCTGAAATGAGTTAGCAATTTCTTGGTATGCTCTAATAGGGGTGAGCAAAAAAACCGAAAAACCGAGAAATCGAACCGAACCGGTACATACAGTTCAGTTTTTAACGGTTTATTGGAGTATCGGTTCGGTTTACGGTTTTAAAAGTTGTAGAACCGGTACCTACGGTTTCGTTTACGGTTTCTCTCTTCAAAATATTGCGGTTAACCGAACCGAAAAATAATAGTAGTAAAATCTAAAAACCCACAATGTATGATTGATCCAATGGATTTTTTGGATTTAATAATAAGTAAAGTCTAAAAGCCCACAATGTATTAAGGTTGTAGGCCCAAACCAGAAAAAAGCCCAAACTATAGAAACAACCTAACCGAACCGTAAAAATTGGTTCAGTTTATGACCGGTTCCTAAGGTCTTACGGTTCGGTTTCGGTTCCAAAAAATTTGAAACCGTGCTCTACGGTTCGGTTCCAAACCGTGCTCACCCCTATGCTCTAAGTATAGCTTTAAAATTTTTTCCCTTGTTTCGTAGTCGCCAAGAAGTTCGCTAACCACTAACTGTGAGTCACTTAGAATCTATAACTCTTTTACCTGTAAGGCTCTGGTCATTTGTATGCCGGTGATTAATGTTTCATATTCTGCATCGTTGTTGGACGAGGTGAAGTTTAACGGAATTGGTTTTTCTAAGAGGACCTCTTTTGGCGAGATGAGTGTTGTACCAATACCTGAGCAATTGAGGTTTTTTGAGCCGTCGACATAGAGTTTCCATATTGGGGTTTTAATGAGTGGTTGTTCACTTATCTCATTATCTGGTACCCACGTGTTGTTATTAATGGGATAGTCGACCAGGAGGTCGGCCACTATTTGACCTTTTCTGCTGCTCCGTGGGGTGAAGATGAGCTCATGATCTCCGAGTTCCTGAGCCCATTTTGCCATTCTGGTTGACTTGTTTTTATTTTCAAGCACTTGTCGAAGTGGTGCATCTGTGATGACTCGATCTTGTGCGATTGGAAGTAAGGTTTTAGCTTTCTTGATGTGAAGAGTAAGGCTAAACCTACTTTTTCGAGACTTAAATATCGAGCTTCAGAGTGCAACAAAGTCTTACTGATGAAGTTTATTGGTCTTTCGATACCACCTTTATCTCAGAATAATACTCCGCTGATTGCATGTTTTGAAGTTCTGAGGTAAAGCCCCAGTACGTCGCCTTCTTGTGGCACTGTGATGACAGGGGGAGTTGCAAGGTATAGTTTGAGCTCGTCGAATTCTTGCTGGCATTCTGGAGTCCAATTGTATGTTGATCATTTCTTCAGTATTTGAAGTAGAGGGCGTTGTTTGTCTAATGCCCGAGCTATGAATCTATTCAAAGCTGCTAACATGTCGTTCAACTTTTGAACTTGTTTCTTGGTCTTTGTGCTTGGCATTTCTAGTATGACCTTGATTTGTTTTTGGGTTTGCCTCTATCCCCCGTTGTGTGATGAGGTATCCCAAGAATTTTCCTGAGGCAACCCTGAATAAGCATTTTTCTGGGTTGAGCTTCATATTGTATTGATGAAGTCGGTGAAATGGTTTTTTGAGGTCGGATACGTAAGATGATTTTTGTTTGCTTTTGACAATGATGTCGTCGACGTATACCTCCATTGTCTTGCCAATCATGTCTTCGAACATTTTTGTTGCGAAAAGTACCTTGTTCAGTAATGAACGGAGTTTTCTCTTGATCTTCATCTGCGAGTTTGATTTGATTGTAACATGAATAGCCATCCATCAAAGAGATGAGCTCGTGACCTGCAGTTGAGTCAACGAGCTTGTCTATTCGAGGTAGTGGAAAGCTATCTTTTGGACAAGCTTTGTTGAGATCCGTGAAGTCGATGGATACGTTGACTTTACCATTTGGTTTTATGACTGCGATAATATTAGCGAGCCATTCGGGGTATGTAACTTCATGAATAAATTTAGCATCTTTTAATTTTTGTATCTCAGCATTGACTGCATTAGCGAGATGAGCTGCAAGTTTGCGAGCTTTTTGTTTAACAGTTTTTTTGTTGGAATCAACATTTAACCTATGGCATGCAATATTGAGATTTATCCCTAGCATATCTGTATAAGCAAAAGCAAAAACATTCTTATTCATCGTAAGAGTAGAATAAGTTGCTCTTTTACAATGGGGTCCAAGTTAGCCCCTACAAAGACAGATTTGGGATCGTCGTCGGACTCTATGTTGACCTTTTCACCTTTTTTAATGACTGGTGGGTCAGATGGCTGAATGATAGCCTTAAATTTTTCGGCATGTTGGATCTCATCGACAGTGGGCTTAGATGTGCTCTCGGCTGTCTTGCTAGTTGCAGAGATCGCATTGACAGTGGGCTGAAATGAGCTCACAACTGTCTTGGAGGTCTCCTCCTTATTGGGAAGTGGGATGACCTCAAGTATTGCATGGCATCCATGTGCCTCAATCTGGTCACCTCGTAGTTCCATGATGCCTCGGGGGCCAGGAAACTTGATGACTTGATGATAAGTCAATGTAATAGCTTTCATCCTATGAATCCATTTCCTTCCCAAGATTGGATTGAACTGGGTAAGAACATCAAGCACGAAAAATGTGCAATGAACAGTAACTTCATCTTCACCAGTTGCCAAACGAAGGCAAATTTCACCCTTTGCTTCTGTTTCAGTGGAATTGAACGCAAAGTGGGTGAATTATGGCTTGTGGAGAACTGAGTCAGGCATTTGCATTTTACTGAATGCCTTGTTGAAGAGCATGTCGCATGAGTTGCCTGGATCTATTAGTACTTTTTTTATTAGCTATCCACCAATGTTGATGTGGGCGACGAGTGCATCATTGTGTGAAGACACACTTTCTTGAGGTCGAAATCTGAAAATATGAGGGTATTGTTGCCCGCAACGTGCTCGCAAGCATCTGGGTTTTCAGCTCGCAAGCATTATTTCTTGAATCTTGTCATGAACATTTTTGTGGTTTCAGACTCGTCCTGTTTGAGTCGAAACAGAGCAGTGACCTCGATTCTTCTTCGCTTGTTGTGGATGTACTGAGTGACGAAGAGAGATTCGAGTTGATTATATAAACTTATGGACTTCTCTGGAAGTCGATTGTACCAATCAATGGCACTCCCATGGAGTCAGACCTGGAACAATGTGCAAAATATATCTTTATATTTTGGCCATAGGTTTTGAATTGGAGGATGTGGTCCATTGATTCTCCACTTCGATCGTAGGTGGAAAATTTTGGTGGGATGAAGTTCTGGGGTGGTTCCTGTTGGAGGAGGTCTTCGTGAAGGGGTTTTGTCTTATATCGCTCTAGGGTTGTGGATGCAACCTTTTGAGCGGTGTTTGCTTTGAGGGAGTCTTGATGGTTGTGTGTACCCTATGTAAAATACCCGATAGGTGTCATCGGTGGCTGTATAAGAAGCTAAACCGGGAGCACCTGAGCATTAGCCAGCCAGGCCTGGGTTATCGGGTAGGGCCCAACCTGGTTTCAATGAGTCTGCATACGCTCTGTGGATCTTGATCCACCGGATGGTCCACGATAAGTGGGTGGAGCCCCGGTTACTGTATAAGAAGTTGAATCATGGGCTCCCATATATCAACCAGGTCCACCTCAATCAAGTAAGCCAGGTCCGACCCAGTAAAGTCCAGTAGCGACAAGGGCTCATCCAAAGGCTTATCATAGAAGCCCAGAGAACCTAGCCAGGGTGTATACGATGCAGATTGGGCCTCCGGTGCGAGGAGCCAAGAACAAGTCTTCGCTTTCAAACTTGGTCAAATCCAAGTCCCAACCAACTGGATAAGTCCAGCAAGATTCCAGGTTAACAAAACCGACTGTTCTAGCCCGCTGGGGAAGATAAAGGAAGACCCAGGTTGAACCAGAGCCTATCAGAGGATGCCACATGGACGTCATCCTGCCCAAGAGGGATTCAAACCGAAGGGATAACCGCCTAGCAGCATGCAAGCTATCTCTGCGGAAGCATCTTCACAGTTGAACTACCTGATTTCATGAAGTTAAAACCGGAGGGGTGGTTGAGCCAGCCTCCGCCGGTCTACTACAAATACAAGAGTTCTTAACCTCCTGAACTACGAGTCTTTCACTAGGCAACTCCATTAGAGCTTAGTGGAAGCATAACCTTGATTCCAAGTTCATCTTATTGGATACGTAGGCAGCCTGATCCTCATCAGGTCCAGTCTCATCGTATACCCCCATCCCATCCCAGTCTGTACAAGGCTTTCATTGTAACTGTTCGATTAATCAATACATATCTCGAGTTTGTGGATCAAATTTTTGCTACCACACTCTTTGGCGCCCACCGTGGGGCTGAATCTCCCATTAGTTCCAGAGCCTTAAAAAAATCTCAATTCACTCATACCGGAGTTGCTGCAGTAATGGCTGGAAGTAAGAGATGCCTAACTCGTTCCAACAATGGAATGAGCCAAGTTACTGAAAGTTAGACTGAGAACCTTTCTCCTCTGTCTCCGGTCCCTGAAGCAACAAAATCCATCAATCAAGAGTCAGTGCTCGGGAGTGAGGGCCATGACCATGGCTCACAGCATTCTGAAAGTGGACAGCCGAAGACAGAAAACTTAGTGGTACAAATCACTAATGATCCCTATAATCCGAATGCAGTCAACCAGACTGTCAGGACTAGCACCGCAAGATCCTGAGCTTTCCAGAGTAGCCGCTGCAAGAAGAGACCATAGAACCATTCCCCCGGCCACGGGAGGAGGTTACACCGAGCAGCAGAAGGGAAAGGCCCAGTAGCCGAATCCCTAACATCAATCATCAAGTGGCTAACCAGGGAGAACACAGAACTGAGAAGAAATAAGAGAACCAGGGCCGGAGATAGCCAGTCATCTTCAGCCCCGTTTTCAAGTCCATCTCCCCAAAACAAGATAAGGCCACGGTCAGGAAGTGACCGGAGCCTAACCCCCCATAGTCATGATCCCCGCCCTGTTTGGGACAGGCTACCACCGGGGAGAGATAGGATGTCTGTATCCCCAGTTCAGAAACATCGCCGCGGGGTTACCCGTAGCAGGTCGATCGAAGATGTCACTCCAAAAGACTCCTCCCGCCCGCAACGACTGGAGGGGAAGGAGTCCCCAAAGGGCTCGCACCCATCAGAGACAACTGGAGCTGAACGTGGAACAAATGAATCAACTCAAGCTGCAAGAGATGATCGATTTGGTTGTCTCCAACAAGGCCAACCGGGACGATCGAATCAAGAAGCTTACCATCTCAAGGTTGGTTGTGTCATCCCTGGCAAAAGAGGTCAGGAATCATATAGTCCCGGCCAGCTTCAAGCAGCCGCCCTTCGAGCAGTATGATGAAACAAATAGCTGTATGGTTCAGCATGTCATGAACTACTAGAACACCATGGCCATTTGGGACCATGATGACAAGTTACTCGCAAAAATGTTTGTTGCTTCACTCAAAGGTGAAACACAAATGTGGTATCACAGCCTGCCTTCCGCATCCATCCGCACATTCCTACAACTGGCTGAGTTGTTTGAGGAAAAGTACTGATTCAACGTGAAGATAAATAAGGGACATGAAGTCTAGTTTTCCCTACAAATGGATCGGAGCGAGACAGTAAGGAATTTTGCCCGAAGGATCCGAACCCTACTATTAGAAGTGCAGGGCGCATCTGATAGCTTTGTCATTCAAGCTTTCAAGTATGCCTTGAAAAGCAACCATGAAGAGTTGTACTGGTCGCTAGCAAGGAAGCCTCCATCCTCTGTTTCAGCCTTGCTCGAGAAAGTAGAAAGGTATGCTCAAGAAGAAGACGACCTAAAAGCTAGGAGAAAGAGACTTGCCGGAGGCCAACCTCCGAAAACCCACAGAAAGCAAACGAAGAAAGCTCCGGCAGGGATCGCAAAGAGGAAAAGGCCCATGACAGAAACAAAGACAGGAAAGGGAAAACACCAGCCCGGCAGCCCGACCGCCGGTTAGAGAAGTCTACCGTGGGCGAACGCAAATAAAGGGAATTCACACCCTGAGGTTCCCGATCGAGGAAGTATTCAAAAAGATCAAGAACAGAGGTTGGTCAACAAACCTGCCCCTCTCCCGGTAGACCCGGAGGGCTGGAGGGATAAATCCAAGAACTGCGATCATCACAATGACTACGGTCACGAGTTAAAGAACGACAGGTTAATGAAGTATGAAATGCAGCGTTTGTTCGACGTCGGCCTCATTCCAGACATGGTGCACACCGGAGCAGTCGAACAGGTGAAAACTGGAGATCGTATTGTGTATGTCTGCCACGTACAGACACCCGGTTCTTCAAAAACAGAGAAGAAAAATTGTGCGCGGGAAAAACTCTAGTGGATAGGACATGTCCACGAAGTTGGACAGCTCAACTTCAACGAAGGGACAAACACCGAGACCATTGTCCCTGGAGGTTTGACATTCATTGAAGAAGACGAAAGGGGTGTGCATTATCCACACAATGACGCCCTGGTTATCACAGTATGGATTGGCGTCTACCAGGTCCGGCGAGTCATGGTCGACGCCGAAAGTACCTCCAGCGTCAAGTTCTCATGCGGTTACAAAGCAATGGATCTATCTAAGGGTCTCATCGAATATGATGAGACCCCTATCTATGGGTTCAATAGGGAGACAACATAGTCCTCTGGGCGGGTCCACCTACCAATCATGGTGGGGTTCAATACCGTCGGGATAGACTTCTTGATGGTCGACTCCCCCACCTGCTACAACGACATCTTTGGAAGGGACTGGATTCATCAGATGAAAGTAATCGTATCCACCTTCCACCAAAGCATTAAATTCCCGACTCCCAACGGAATTTGCAGGGTCAAAGGAGATCAAGGGATAACATTCAAATGCCATCTCGATGCTGTCAAAGGAAAGTCCATTTCAAAGACCAAGGAAAATACTATCTTCCTGACGGATTCTCATCAATAGCAACCAGCTCCCGGCAAGTCTGTCAAGTGGAAGCCCAGACAAGAAAACCGGGATATATATCACCAGCGGTCGACGAGCTAGAAGAAGTTATAGTGGGACTGGAGTCCCACAACACAACTTACATCGTTTCCGGCCTACCAAGGGCTGAGAAAGATCTCATTATCACACTGCTCCGGTAGAATCACCACGTTTTCGCATAGAGTGTCAGCGAGATGCCAGGAATTGACCCTTCCGTCGCTTGCCATAGACTGGACATCGATCCTCAACACAAGCCGGTCAAGTAGAAACCAAGGCGAATGGCGCCAGATCGAAAGCTGGCGATCAACAAAGAAGTTGATCGGCTACTGTCAGTCAACTTCATCAAACCAGTCGTCTACCCTACCTAGGTATCCAGCATCGTGGCTGTCCCAAAGAAGAATGGTAAGATTCGAGTTTGCATCGATTTTACTAAGCTTAATAAAGCATGTCCTGTGCACCCATATCAACTCCCTAGGATCACAGACATGTTGGACGCCACCACTGGTTATCAAAGATTGTCATTCATGGACGCCTACTCTGGATACGACTAGATTCCACTTCAAGAAGGAGATCAGGAACATACTGCATTAATCACTGACCGTGGGCTTTACTGCTACCAGAAGAACGCCGGAGCAATGTACCAGAAGCTGGTCAACACCATCTTCAACGAGCTCATAGGTCGGACCATGGAAGTCTACATAGTTGACATGGTGGTTAAAACCAAGAAGAAAGACAATCATTTGCAAGATCTGCAGCAGACTTTTCGTTATCCTGCACAGTACATCATGAAGCTGAATCCAGCCAAATGTTCTTTTGGTCTTTCTTCTTGGCTTCCTAATGACCAATCGGGGCATAGAAGCCAATCCATATCAGATCCGGGCAGTCCTGGAGATGCCCGCCCCAAAGACAGTGAAAGAATTTCAGAGACTAACCGGGAGGTTAGCCCCTCTCAACAGGTTCATCTCCCGGTACTCAGACCGATGCAAGCCATTCTTCAATGCAATCAAAACTAATGCAGAATGGAATCCTAGTTGTCAGCAAGCCTTTCACGAGATCAAGGCATATCCTTACAGTCAGTGCAGTCTTATTTGTGGAAGAGCCGGAGGAAAAGCCAATATACTTCATCCGCAAAGTGTTGCAGGGAGCTGAGACAAGGTATTCAAAAACTGAGAAGATCGCCTTAGCCCTGGTACATGCAGCCAGGAGGCTGAATCCATATTTCTAAGGGAGGGCAGTCAAAGTCTACACAGAGTACCCGTTCAGAAAAAAGATTTTGGAAAGCAGGAAGAATCCAATCGACTGATCGAATGGTCTAGCTACCTCAGTGCGTACCACATCCAGTATGAACCCAGAAACGCGGAGAAAGGGAACGCAATAACCTCCTTGATGGCAGATTTTCCCATCGAAGATATCCCGATCAACCCAGATTTAGAAGAAGATACACTGGGGGCGAATGATACCCCCCCGGTCATAGGAGTCTCCGGCCAAAGAAGACAACGAAACATGGACAATCTATACTGACGGGTCCAATAACTGTACAGGATCCGACATTGGTTATCTCCTAATCAGAACGGATGGACAAAAGACAGAAAAGTCCGTTAGGCTGGGATTCCCGGAATCAAACAACGAAGCCGAATACGAAGCTTTAATACATGGTTTCCAGACAGCATTCCAACTGTGGACGCGGAGGGTCATGATCAAGACAAACTCCAAGCTAGTGGCGAACCAGTTCGTCGAGTCCTTCCAAGCCAAAGACGACCGGATGGCAAAGTATCTTGATGTCGTCCACTCCATGCCAGGGAAGTTCGAACTCATCACAGTCGAGCAACGACCAAAGATAGATGTCAGGCTTGCAGACGCCCTAGCATATCATTCCTCTTCTATCAGCACTACAGACCCCGACAGTTATCAATCGGATATCAAAAAGAGCCGAGTATCGGGCCCAAAGATCTAGACATGCCATTACCAGAGGTATACCTCCTGGAACGTATACATTGGAAGAAAGCCTTCATGGTAACCAACATGGGACAAAAAAGGAAGAGAGATGAAGAAGCTTTTCAGCCCGACACCGGGCCTAGCACACAGAGCGAACCGAATCCTCCCTCTCAGGGTCATGGTCAGACACATGACCCACCAGAATCACAACTTGAAGACTGGAATCCTTGCCTCACCAAAGGCCGAATAGAAGCAATGCCACCTTCGATGAAGCCGGACGAACCGGACCCGTTAGAACCACCGTTCTCGCATGTTCACATCGATTTGGAGCTCTGACCGGAGGAACCAATCGAAGACATTCTAGACAATCTGAATTCTGAAGTAGACATGATCGACGCTGAACTACAGTCCAACAACGACCATGACTGGAGGAGGCCATACATCAACTTCCTCATCCACCATCTACTCCCCGAACATCCAAAGCTATCAGCCAAAATTAGGAGGGATGCGTGGAAGTTCACTGTCATCCTACACCGGGAGTCACACAGGCTATATATGAAGAGCCTCCGGGGTCTTGTTCAGGTGTCTCACTTCGGAAAAAGGCCTGATCATACTAAAGAAAATCCATGCCGGGATATGCGGCAACCATTCCGGGAGCAGAAATCTGGCACAGAAGACAATGATGCAAGGATACTGATGGCCGCACATGATGACAGACGCCAAGAACTTCACACAGGCATGCCTCCTTTGTCAAAAACATGCCCCGGTAAACGAACTTCACCCCATCCTGAACGCATGGCCTTTCGCCAAGTGGGGACTAGATATTATAGGACCAATCCCAAAAGCTTAACACTCAGCAAGGTTCCTACTTGTCGCTACAGATTATTTCACCAAATGGGTTGAAGCCGTAGCATTGGTACAGGTATGCGCCTCTGATGTCAGAAGATTTCTGTGGAAAGATATAATCTGCAAGTTTAGAATTCACCAAGAACTGGTGTCGGATAATGGAAAACAGTTCGACTACGATAACATATGGCTATTCTGCAAGTCTTTGGGGATCAAACATAACTTCTCGGCCCCGTACTGCCCTCAGGGAAATGGGCAAGCAGAAGCATCCAACCAGGTCATCTTTGAAACGCTCAAGAAGCGGCTTGATAAAGCGAAAGGCAACTAGGTAAAGCAACTCCGGGGGGGTCCTATGGGCATACTGGACCACTCCAAGAAGGTCTATCCGTATGACACCCTTTCAACTTACCTTTGGCGCAGAAGCGGTAATGCCAACAGAACTGCTAGCTCATACAACTCGTACTGATGTAGTACTTACCGGGGAGAATGAAGGGATCCTAGCAAGAGAAAAGGTCGTTCTTGACGACAAGAGAGAACAAGCCCTACAACACCTCCTCTGGTACCAGGAAACTATCAAGAGAGGATACGACAAGTGAGTCATAGAAAGGAAGTTCAATCCAGGCGTCTGGATCATGAGGAAAGTCAAAATTATGACTGAAGATACGACAGCCGGCAAGCTAGGAGAAAACTGAAACCGGCATAAAGTGGTTTGACATCAATTTTGTGACAAAGTGTCTTTGGTTATCTCGCCTTGAATTCATTGTTAGGAAAACCAAGATGTACGCATGGTCGTCTCGTGTCCTTGTGTCTCTTAGGTCTGTCTAGGGAAAGTTATTGGGTTCTGGACGTACGTACCGAGTTAGGACGTACGTACGTTCACTGAAGCAGCGAACTTATTTTGGTCAGGACGTACGTACTCAGTTAGGACGTTCGTACGTCCAGGTAGTCAGCAGACATGTTTTCGTATGGAGACGTACGTACCTGTTTAGAGCGTTCGTACGTCATGTTAGGCAGCAGGCTTATTTTTGTGTGGCGACGTTCGAACGTCATATCGACGTACGAACGTCCAAAGTCGGTTTGCCCTATTTCGGCCCATTTTCCTTGGTTTCCAACCCTAAGTATAAATAGGGTTTCTCTTCCATAGAACAAGCCAGTTCTTTGGCCATCCAATTCATCTCTAGTCTTGGAGTTTGTTTAGGTTTTGGTTTAGGTTGTTTTTGGTGATTGAACTCATCTTCTTCTTCCCCATTCATCTTTTTCTTCTTTCTTTCCTATTCATCTTCTTCTTCATTATTGAATAGTGATTTAGCTTCGAGTCTTCTTGTGTGTTCATCAAGAAGTCGAGTATCCTTGTGTGTTCATCAAGGAACTCTGGTGTAAGCTTGTTTTATAGATCGGCTTCGAGTCTTCTTGTGTGTTCATCAAGAAGTCGAGTGTCTTGTGCGTACATCAAGGTGCTCTGGTGAAGTCAAGGTGTTAGAGATAACCAGGAGTGTCAACTCGCAGTGATTGCAGGTAGTTGATAGGTTTGTACATCTCTTTTCATCTAGTGGATTTATTTGTTGTCGCGAGGACAACCGTGGACGTTTCCCAATTTGGGTTTTACCACGTTAAAAATATTGTGTGTTCTTTATTTACTTTCTGCATATTGTTTGATCTGTTTGAATATTCAACTATCACATTAGCACTATTTGTAGTTTCTCAATTGGTATCAGTCGCTGGGGGCTGGTTAAGGAGCGTCAAGGCTCACGCTAACGATCCTATGAGTGCTATGATGGTTCATGAGTCTGGTCATAATAATTTTATTGCTAAATCGTCTAAATCTACAAAACCAAAATCTGATTTTGAAAAGAATGATAATTTGTATGTTGTTAGCAATAGTGATTGGGCTCTTCTTTACAGACTTTCTGCAAAAGAATGTGAAAGATTACAAAAAGCTAATATTGATTTGCAGGAAAAATTTAATAAAGCTAATTGTAATGTGTCTACTATTTCTGATAATGTTTGTTTTGAAGATAATGGTGTTTTGCAGACTAAGGTTGAGTCTCTAGAACAACGACTCAGACATTGTGCGGAAGACTATATGCTGCAAGGGGAAGTTTATGAATCCAAAATTAAAAATTTGGAAAAGGCTAATCTTTCTTTGCAGGATAAAATTGAGATTCTTGAAAAACAAATTTCTTGTGCTGCAGATGATGCAATCTCTATTTCTCAATTATTTGACAAAGAAAAACTTGACTTGTTATGTAGAATTGCAGCTTTAGAGAAGGCCAATCAGGAGGTCGATGAGAAATACAAATCTCTATTGGTGGAGTATGAGGTAACAAAGAACGGTTTAACGTCTACTCAACTCCAATTGCAGGTTTTGGACAAAACTAGATTTGACTCTCCTATTGCTAGTTCTACTCGTTCATCTAGTGTGACTACTTTTGTAAAATCTAGTTTGCCTGCTCTTTTGCCTACCCCGCCTATTGAGACTAGACTTAATACTAATAGTTTTCAGCATGTTTCTTGCACAAAGTTTAAGTCTAAGACTAATGATAAGGTTGCTTTTGCTGGTAAGCCATCTTGTTCTAATAGGGGAGGTATGGGTTTTGTTAAGGGACAATGTCATAAACCAAATAGTGACATACATGGTTTATCCACCACTACCACATCTTCTTATAAGAATTCTTTGAGTAAGTCTAATGTTTTTCATTGTTCTTATTGTGGTAGGGTTGGTCATTTGGATATTTTTTGTTGGGATTTTAATCAACATGATGCATCCTATTCTCGTGTTCCTAATCATTATAATCATGTTGATTCTAATGTTTCTTCTTGTGCATTTTCTAGACCTTGGAATTATAGTGGTGTTCGTCACAGGTTTAAGAAAAACAGGTATTCCAACAAAAGGAAGTCAAAGACTAAGGTGGAATTAGTTAAGGACAAGTCTATTGAAAAATTTGTTAAGGAGAAATCTCATATCTTTTCAACTTCCAAGGTGTGCACGCCTAGTGTTAAACAAGTATGGGTAAGAAAGGATAAGTTGAAGGTTTTTCTGGACTTGCAAAGGTCTGGTGGTGTCCCATAGTTGGGATGATGTAGGTTGTTTCTAGCCTTGTGTTATTTGAATTGCATATTTCTCTAACCACATAGGCTATTTGTTTGGTGTTTCTACTTTTTATGCTTTGTTTGTTTAGCTTGCAGATCATGTTGCATGTCTGAATACATTGTTGGTTATTCCTTCTATTTTTCTTTATTTATTCCATGTATGTGTTGTTGGTTACATCTTTTCCGAGATATTGGTTTAATTCGATTGTCTTAAATAAGTTGCAATATGTTTGGGTGTTTTCTCTTTCTGAACTCTTAAGTATGTTTTGGTATGTATCATGCATTTTTCCTCGCTTGTTTGCACAGTACACGGCATGCTTGCATGATGGGAGTTTTTGGAAACCACTTACATATTCTTTGAGCTCATAGAACTTCTCTATCTCTCGAGCATTATGTTATATTGAGCTATCTCCCCTTTGTTTTGGTTAATGTTCATCTTGTTGTTCGTGTTATTGAGCATTCTTATCTTCCTCTTACAACTCTTGTTAGTGGTCAATGACTCACTTTATCCCCAGCCATTTGATTGTCTTTAAAGCAATATCAGTTGGCTAAGAACCCGTTGGGGTTGTGAGGGTCATGCTCTGACGGATGCACTCAAGAGATGTTAGTTCTTGTGTTGCACGTTATCATGGTATTGCACTTCTTGAGTTTGTGTTGGTCAAAAAGATGTAGGCTACACCCTACCCTCGTGTTTTTGAAAAGATGGAGGCAAAAATCCCTCCCACGCGGGAATGACATTAGAGTGATGTAGACTAAACTCCACCAGATACGGCAAAATAAAAATCCAAGCGCATATTCATTTTTTTATATAAGGCATACAAAGTTTATATTCCTTTGCCTTTTTAATGTCTTGGTTTTCACTTGAAATATCATATTTATATTCGTTTGCCTTCTACTCATAACGTTTGTTTCAAAGGGGGTTGAAGTTTGTTTCTTCTATGCTCACTTACTAATCTAATCGTATGTCTCTTGTTGATGGTTCTATATTCTAGGTTTTCAAAGGGTGTGTTCTAGTGGTGAACTTTCTCTCTCTTTATGCATTGCATTGCATCTACACACACCGAGGTTTAGTTTATGATGCACTTCAATTCTCTTATTTGTTCAATCTTTTGTTTATCCCCATATATTGCCTCTTATTTTTGTACGGATTGGGATTGGCTACTGTTTTTGGAAGTTCATGATGTATTCCTCTTCACTTCTATGGTACATCGGTTCTTTTCCTTTTATCTTCTTATTATGGTTTGTGTTGTTAGTTATTCGGTTTGTTTTTCTGCTATTAAAGTTAGTCTTCACATGGTTGGATATGGGTTGTTCGTTTTGTCGTTAAAATTGATTCTCAGATATGGTGCAGGCTCTATTTGCTATTGTTTGTGTTTGGTTCTTCATTATCCTAGTCTAACAAGTTTAGTGTGATTCTCATTGCTTGGTTGTTATCGTGTGCACATTTCATGATTCTGCACACCATGTGTTCGATAAAATGTCTACATGGGTATTCTCACATTTCTTGTGCTAGGTTCGCCATTTCTCTTACATTTGTCAGTTTGGTTAATGTTGTGTTTGTGCAGGACATGCCTCCTAAGCGAGCTCGGACTACTCCCACCAAAGAAACACCCAGTTCCAAGGGTGCTTCGTCGTCGGGCACACGTCTTCCTCGTGCTCAAAGGAGTAGAGGCGCCATTCCTTTGGATTCTTGTAGATGTTCTTGCTGAAAGTGTTTATGGCTTACTCTATTTTGGTTCTATTCCTTGGTAATTCTTTTCAGTCGGTGTTTCATTGACATACTAAGGTCAGATTGTTAGTATTATTTGGTTTTACACTTCATGCTTTCTATTTTTGTCATTGGATCACATGTGTTTGATGTGATTTCTCAAGGTAATAGTTCTCAATGTGTTTTAAGAAGGCTACAAGGTATGCATAAGCATATTTTGGTGATGAAATCATGTTATTGGTGTATTCGGTTGTCATGATTTATATTGATTCATGTTTTCTCATAGGTTCTCATCATACTTTTCTATGTTGGGCTAATATTCTTGAATTACCTTGTTGGCTAGCTGGTGTTTGATTAAATGCTTATGAGACTTGCCTATCCTCTTATTGTTGCTTCTTGTGCCTGGTTGATCGTATTTTTCCTGCAATAAGTTTGATTAGATGTGTTCTTGGTAGTCTTCTGCAATAATCCTCATGCAATGGTTCTGGGCTACCACTGTTCTACTTTGGGATGCATATGCTCAGTTTGGTCATCTATTGTTAGCAATTCTCTTCTATTGGCTCTCTAATCCTTCTGACAATGTATGGCATGTCATCGGAGTCTTAGTGTTCTGGCAGGCAGGAAATTTGCTCTGAAGTTGGATTGTTGTTTTGTGACTTGGTGACATCGATAATCCTTGCTCATTCTTCAGTTAAAGCATTTATTTTATGAGCTTGATGATTGCTTATCTTGTTTGGCATATGTTAAACTAATTTTTGGGTTTCACTAGGGGTGGGCTTACAGGTTTATTCCTTTTATGTCTCTATTCCGTTGTGTTTGGGATAATATTTTCTTCTCCTTGTTTATAAGATTCTCTAATTCTTTTTTGTGGTTGGATGAGTTGTTTCAGGAACATGTACAGATTGGATTTCCCCATGGATTCTCAATGGATTTTCTTATACTTTACGTATCTCTTCCTGCAGATACTCATATTCCTGTAGTTTTGTCATGGGATATTGTTGGATGTGTCTAATATGCATGGTTTCCCTATTCTCTTTCATATCTCCTACTAACTATTGTTTATCTCTTCTTCTTTCTCTTTTCGCATATTCTTTTCTTGCACATTTCTCACAGGTTTGACTATTTGGTTCTTGGTCATATTGTACCTTCCCAATTTCATCAGGTATGGTATTTCTTCCTTTTTGTTTGTTTGATCTTTTTCTCTAAATAACTTGCTACTATGAAGTCGTTTCTCTGGAATCTATCTCCGGTGGTTATGGTCGGTTGTTTAAAGTGATATTCTAGTGAATCATTTGTTCCGATTGTTGGTGTCCTGACTCCTTCTTCTATGTATAGGTTTCTCTTGGTTTCTATCAGGGATTCATGTTATGTTTTCTTTTCTTCCCTCTGTTACCTATATATGTATTCAGTGTCTTTTCACTATCTCCTTCTTATCTCGTTTTGGTTCTTATCTCATCTTCCTTCTTGTGTCTGTGTTGGTACTCTTTCTTCTTCATTTATATGCCTAGATCTCTCTCATGTTTTTTTAGTTTTGTGTGTCATGGATTCCAGATCTATGGTATTGTTTTCTCTTTACTCTCTTCTACCCTTGTATGCTTGGTTCTTTGTGTGTTTCAAATATCCTTATTTGGTTTGTTTGTTCTAGGTGCATCTTTCTCATATGCATTGCATTTAGGTGAAGATTTTGTTTAGGGGGAGAATTCTTTGTGTTGACATCGTGTTAACAAGTGTTTATTTTATGACTTCCGTTGCATATCCTTTTTGTTGTTAACATGATTGTTCTCTTACTTTTCTTCTTTAATCTTATTTGTTATGGTTTGGTATTTATCTTTTCTCTTTCTTTTGTTACCTTGCTTCATTTGTGACAAAAAGGGGGAGATTTATGACTCTAATACTAACACCTTCTTCTTCCTTGTTAGTGTATTTTTGGGTTATGTTTCAGGTATGCTACACGTATGGGGGAGTGAACGTGTTGATGTTTAGAGGTTGTACAGTTTTGGGTCATGTTTCAAGTATGCTACAGTTATGGGGGAGCTCGAGTGTCAAACTTTGGAGCTCATGAAGTATGGGGGAGTTGCTCGCGGAACTTCTGTTGGCTCTTTGATTGTTTCAGAATTTCTTGTTGCTTCCGTTCGGTCTCTGATGGTTAAAGCGTATTACTCAAGCTGGATATTATGTGTTGGTGACTCGGTATGTTTTTTACTATGAGTGTTTTTGTAGGCATGTTTTATAAATGCCGTGGTTTGGGATTGTAAGCACGTTTTATAAGTGCTATTAGAGTCATAGGTTTTTGTCACAAAATCAATGTCAAAGGGGGAGATTGAAACCGGCATAAAGTGGTTTGACATCAATTTTGTGACAAAGTGTCTTTGGTTATCTCGCCTTGAATTCATTGTTAGGAAAACCAAGATGTACGCATGGTCGTCTCGTGTCCTTGTGTCTCTTAGGTCTGTCTAGGGAAAGTTATTGGGTTCTGGACGTACGTACCGAGTTAGGACGTACGTACGTTCACTGAAGCAGCGAACTTATTTTGGTCAGGACGTACGTACTCAGTTAGGACGTTCGTACGTCCAGGTAGTCAGCAGACATGTTTTCGTATGGAGACGTACGTACCTGTTTAGAGCGTTCGTACGTCATGTTAGGCAGCAGGCTTATTTTTGTGTGGCGACGTTCGAACGTCATATCGACGTACGAACGTCCAAAGTCGGTTTGCCCTATTTCGGCCCATTTTCCTTGGTTTCCAACCCTAAGTATAAATAGGGTTTCTCTTCCATAGAACAAGCCAGTTCTTTGGCCATCCAATTCATCTCTAGTCTTGGAGTTTGTTTAGGTTTTGGTTTAGGTTGTTTTTGGTGATTGAACTCATCTTCTTCTTCCCCATTCATCTTTTTCTTCTTTCTTTCCTATTCATCTTCTTCTTCATTATTGAATAGTGATTTAGCTTCGAGTCTTCTTGTGTGTTCATCAAGAAGTCGAGTATCCTTGTGTGTTCATCAAGGAACTCTGGTGTAAGCTTGTTTTATAGATCGGCTTCGAGTCTTCTTGTGTGTTCATCAAGAAGTCGAGTGTCTTGTGCGTACATCAAGGTGCTCTGGTGAAGTCAAGGTGTTAGAGATAACCAGGAGTGTCAACTCGCAGTGATTGCAGGTAGTTGATAGGTTTGTACATCTCTTTTCATCTAGTGGATTTATTTGTTGTCGCGAGGACAACCGTGGACGTTTCCCAATTTGGGTTTTACCACGTTAAAAATATTGTGTGTTCTTTATTTACTTTCTGCATATTGTTTGATCTGTTTGAATATTCAACTATCACATTAGCACTATTTGTAGTTTCTCAAAAACTGGGAGGGGCCCTACATCATTGACAGACATACTGCAAATGGCTCATACTTCCTCAGAACTCTGACCGGCGACCTCTTTTCCAGACCATGGAACGCTTTCTACCTCACAAGGATTGTACTCCATTTGATGATTTTAATAAAGATTCTTTCCCGCAAGAATTCGAGTATTTTGTATTGTTTACTGCTGAAAATCCTAGTGCAAGATCTTGTCTCCAGTAAGGTCCATGATGCCTGGACCTAGCTTCCGATCCTGTCTATTTCCTAAATGCAGAGTTATGCTTCTTTTAGGCCCAAGGCGTTCGGACCTAGCTTCCAGCCTTGGAAACCAAGGATGACAAGGATAAAAAAACCCCATCCAACCCAGGATGCCCGGACCTAGCTTCCGATCATGGCTAAGTCCTAATTGCAGAGTTATGCTCCTTTTAGGCCCAAGGGGCGCAGACCTAGCTTCCGGTCTTGGAAATCGAGGATGACAGGGATCAAAAACCCCATCCAACCAAGGATGCCCGGACCTAGCTTCCAATCCTGGCTAAGTCCTAAATGCAGAGTTATGCTCTTTTTAGGCCCAAGGCGCCCGGACCTAGCTTCCAACCTTGGAAACCAAGGATGACAGGGATAAAAAACCCCATCCAACCCAGGATGCTCGGACCTAGCTTCCGATCCTGGCTAAGTCCTAAATGCAGAGTTATGCTCCTTTTAGGCACAAGACGCCCGGACCTAGCTTCCGGCCTTGGAAACCAAGGATGACAGGGATCAAAAACCCCATCCAACCCAAGATGCCTGGACCTAGCTTCCGATCCTGGCTAAGTCCTAAAGGTACAGTTATGCTCCTTTTTGGCCCAAGGCGCCCGGACCTAGCTTTCGGTCTTGGAAATCGAGGATGACAGGGATCAAAAACCCCATCCAACAAGGATGCCCAGACTTAGCTTCCGATCCTGTCTAAGTCCTAAATGCGGAGTTATGCTCCTTTTAGGCCCAAGACTCCCCGGACCCAACTTTCGGTCTAGGAAACCAGTTTTAAGAACGAGGCTATCCTCTTCAAAAAAACGGGGTTGCTAGACAAGCTAGTCTGCCCCTAGGTCAAATCTTGCAATACAGGGTCAAATCCCCTTTGAGCATCAAACCATGGATTTCCATGAATTCAGTGAGAAAAAGAACTGTTATCGTCCCAAGGAAAATCCCTTACAATGATAAGGGGGCAAGGGAGATAGACAGTTGTAATAAATGCTGGAATAAAAGTAAAGATATCTATCAAGGTGTTGTTGCACAACAAAAAAAATTTATTTCTTTTTCAGGAAAAAAAATACACAAGTGGGAGTCCCTCGGCAACAGGGACATGAGCCTATTACAAAAATCTAACCGAGCTAAGGTTGAGAAGAAGAACCGGAGCCGTCACTGCCCTTCTTCGCCTTCTCCTTCTCCAGCTGGTCAACGACCTGCTAGTAGGCAGCCTTCGCCAGCTGAAGCTCTTCGATGGCACGGTCGTACGCCACTTCCTTGAGGGAGGGACGTCGGTCCAACACCAGCTTCGCCCAGGTCAACTTCCCACAAGTGGCCTTCAGCTCTGCTAGGGAAGCCTTGGCATCCTCCTTTCTCTGAAGAGCAGCAATCAGGGTAAAGTCCAGGTTATGGTAATCACCTACCATGAACCCCTTGTCCTCCTCCAGAGCCCACCGGTCACTGTTCACCGCCGTCAGATCCTTCTCGAGCTAACGATTCTCAGCTCGAAGGGGCTCCAGATCCTCCAAGGCAGAACGCCGGGGTCTGACACTCAGCTCAAAGCTAAAGTCAAAACTCAAGGCAGAAAATATACAGACATCTACAAAGCTAAAGTCAAAACTCAAGGCAGAAAACCGTCCCGCAATGAAGTTCTGAGCCGCTACCCTCATCGCCCGGTCGCGAGAGAGACGGCTGTAGTACGCTTGCTCTTCTGGAAGCAGATTCTAGAAGATATAGTCGAAGGCGATGTAGATGTTCATGAGGCCGGAGTCCCCAATCAACATTGGTTCCACATTCAAAAATACAGGATGAAAGGATAACGCTAGCAGTGGAAACTCCGGGGTAGCCTCGGGCTGGCACTTACCCGGTTCAGGGCCCATTTCCACAGTTGGGCCAGTGGGCAGGTCAGTGTACGGAACTTGGTCACCCCACCCATAAACCGAAGCTTCATCCTCATCAATGTCCGACACAGTGTACTCTACCTCGATCAGTCCGGACATCTTCGACAACCAGAACATCTTTGACAGGGACGCTGGAGCCACTACCAATCCAGGTAGTCCTCGTCACCGGTCCCCTCAGTCCTCGAGGGATGGGATCCTCCCTTCTCAAGCGCACAACCTCCCCTTGGTCAGTAGGGGAGGCAGAAGCAACTCTCTTTGAGACCCTAGCAGACTCATCTACAACAGCCTTGCCTCTTGGATCAACCGGGGCAGGGGACTGGACAGAAACAATTTCACAGTGGGAGGTTGGGAAGGTCTTACCTCCACCAGGGCCTCAACGCCAGCGTATTCAGCACTGGGGGCGTCCGCTTCATCCGGTGGACCCCCCCCCCCCCCCCAAGAGATCACAACCGGCTCACCTCCCTCAGCAGCAGAGGCAACCACAGTCTCCTCAGACACACCTCCCACCATTTCCGGCTGGCCTAGGTTGTCCACCTCAGCATGTACCTACACCGGGGTAGGAAAGAATCCTTCAGTAGCCGATTCACAAGACCTACGGGGAAGCAGAAGTCCACTGTCCCTCGACATCGGGCTTGGGTCACTGTGGTTTCCTTCGGCGACCCAAGGGAGGGTTTGAATTACAAACATAGCTAGCGTCAGATACCTGGACATCCCCGACAACTGGGATGACTTCCGGCAAAGAGTCCGCATGAGCTCGTCAGAAGGAGGTCTTCCCCCGACTGGAAGGGCCTCGTCGGGCCAGTCGTCCATCTCCCTCATCAGATCGACAGCTTCACTCTCGACCGGAGGCTCCTCCCCAGCGCTGGGGACTGTACTCTCCGCAGGAGCCAGACCCTCATTGGAGCTGGAATCGACCTCCACAGCTTGCGGAGGAACCGGCAGGGCTGCAAGCCTGGATGGGAAACAAATGTGTATCACGATCTGGTCAGAGAGTGTCAAGTCCCGCAAGTCTGCGGGGAAGCTGAAGAAACGCTCGATCTTGCCTTCAGCCACAGAAGAGTCTACGCCCGCCGGCAAAGACACTTGGAGTTGACGTTTCCCTACAAACAAAAGTATGAAACTGTTCCTGAGCCGAAGCTCAGCAAGCACGCAAGGCATAAGGACAAAATGAATGAAAGCAAGGTTAGATACGTGCTTATCTATGATGTCCCGCGACCACCCTAACACCCGGTAGCAGGGCTCGAACCAGTTCCCATAGTGATTGGGAAGTCCAGACAACCTCCGTGCAGTACGCCAAGAAATGGCGTAGAAGCAGCACTCCTTAGCCTCTCGGGCGACCGACTTCATTAGCAAGAACATCTCGATCAGGCCAAAGGGAACCTGGAAGTGGAGGGCAATCAGCCCAATCCAGCGCACGATTATCCATAAGGACATGTGCATCTGACCCCGTGGGATTCCCCACCACGACAGCAACCGCAAAATTGAAGAATGTAGTGGGAGCTGCATGCCATACAGAGGTTGATAAAGACTCACCGCAATCAAGTTGCCGGAGCAACCATCAGAAATTGAGGGATGGGAGCCAAACCTAACCCCCCTCCAGCCAAGTTGTTCTTGAACCTCCGTCACGCTCATCCGCTCGAGTTCAGGATTCCGAGGGAGGTTGGAGGAAGCTTGCCACCTCCTCCCAGGTCTTTCTATCGATACCCAGACGACATTTAGAGGAGCCACCTCCGCCACGCCAGCAGGCAAATTAGACTCAGTGGCCGGAATCTCACTCATTCCGCCCTTATCCGCGGTAGGACGAGGAACCCAATTCTGAGGCTCCTCATCACTGCTAGAGCTAAATACCAGAGTTCTCCTCATTTTTCTGAAGAAGATCGCACAGATTAACACCGGAATTGAAGTTTAGAAATCTAGGGTTCCGACAGCGAAATGAAGATTGAGCTGAGAAGAAAGAGAGGGAGTGAGAGTGAAAGGGAGTACCCTTCTCTCCTCTGAGACTTTCTTTTATAAGCGGAGCCCAGCGTCCACCGACTAATGGTCTTCCAAGTTCCTTAATGGATTCTCCATTAATTCAAGATCATTAAATCAACAAGTTTAATGACTCGATCAGCGAGGAGTCACAAGCTTTCACTGGAAGTTGAAGCTGTACATCTTCTCGCCAACAAGAAAAGATTCAAAGAAGACGAATTGATGTAGGACCTACTTAACACAATCAGCTGGGGCCCACACTGCATAGTTATTTGGAACCCACATCAGCTGAGTCCCACATCATACAATTAGCCGAGGTCCACTCAGCATGTACGGATGGGGTCTACATGGTCCAGGTCACTGACATGTGGACCTCCGGTCCATGTCATCGCGGTCGAAGGTTGGTTGACCAACTCATGATTTCTTAACTTATCACGACGAAAAGATAACCGGACTTATCTACCGGAGGTCAAAACAGTGGTAAAAGAAAAATTATTTTATTACAAGACAACATGACACGGGGTGCACCAAATCCCCTACATAGTGCAACCGAGACTATATTACATCAAAGGGGGGGACGGGGGATCCGGACCAGACCCCTCCGGTGAGCCAGGGAGATGGTACTTAGCCTTGGCGTCGGCATACCCTTCCTTCCGTGAAGAGACCGTGACAGCATCAATCTTGCCCCCCATCCGGGCGAGCTCAGTAGAAACAGATTTTAGCCTTTCCGTAAGGCACCGAATCTCCTCTTATTTCTCTTGGATACGGCCCTCATGGCGTTCCTCCCACCTGCATTGATCTTCCACAAGTTCTATCACTTGAGCCTTCAAACTGCTCACGTGGCTAAGGAGATGCGCCCGGTACTGCTCCCGATTGTCACCAATTGAACTGGAGTCCGAATGTCTAGCCGTCATGGAAGGTGTGCAAGAAGAGAAGAAGAAGAAAGAGAGAGAGATAACGCAGCAAGAGTAAGCTCCTCCTTATATAGCTTCAATAACTCCACAAAGGTTAAGAAGGTCGGGCCCCAACCCAGTTGCTTCCCGAGAAGCAATGGTCCCCCATGGAACAACAGTCAACCTTGCCAAATTCGAGACAAGACAAGACAAGAAGAGGCATTGATCATGGGGAAAAGAATTTTATTGATGAATAGAAATCAAAGAAGAGGGCATCGCTCCTCAACAATGGTGCGATATAAACTAGTCTGGCAAATTATCCCATGAGGCGGTAGGGGGGAAGTAGCGGCTTGATCCCAGCTAACACCCCCGGCCGCAGCATTGCCAAGGATCCAGACCTTCACTTTCAGTTCCTGAATCTCATATTCCGCCTGTTTAAGCGAATCTTCAGAAAGCCGGAGATCCCGACTCAAGGATGCAATAATGTCGTCTCGCTTTTTGAGAGACAGCTTCATGTCATGCTCCAATCGGACGATCTTCTCCAGGCTCTTTTCTTGAGCCTGCACATGGTTGAACACATGTTCCACTTTGAGGTTGAATGCACGGTGAGCTAAGTCAGCAGCCCGGTCGTCAGCCATTCTTCAGTAGAAGCATCAACAACGCAACAGCAACAGAGACTGGAGGAAGTGGATATCCTTCTTCGCCTCCGGCCTACTATTTATAAGAGAAAGAAACAAACCCTAGTCCTTGGTCCAAGGGATGTGGAATCGTCATCAAAGAGTCGTATCAGGGAAGGAATCCTCTCAATCTCAACAGCCGGGGAAGATATTTCGAAGTTCTTTCCCAAGCAGATTTTTTACTACTTGACAAAGAAGGGGGGGGGGGGGGGGGGATGTGTGTACCCTAGGTAAAATACTCGACAGGTGTCATCGGTGGCTGTATAAGAAGCTAAACCGGGAGCACTTGAGCATTAGCCAACCAGGCCTGGGCTATCGGGTAGGGCCCAACTCGGTCTCAAAGAGTTCGCATACGCTCTGTGGATCTTGACCCACCGGATGGTCCACGATCAATGGGTGGAACCCCGATTACTGTATAAGAAGTTGAACCGTGGGCTCCCATACATCAACCAGATCCACCTCAATCAAGTAAGCCAAGTTCGGCCCTGTAAAGTCCAGCAGGGACAGGGGCTCATCCAAAGGCTTATCATAGAAGCCTAGAGGACTTGGCCAGGGTGTATACGATGTAGATTGAGCGTTCGGTCTGAGGAGCCAAGCCCAAGTCTTCACTTTCAAACGTGGTCAAATCTAAGTCCCAACTAACTGGATAAGTCCAACAAGATTCCAGGCTAACGGAACCCACTGTTCTAGCCCGCTGGAGAAGATAAAGGAAGACCTAGGTTGAACCAAAGCCTATCAGAGGATGCCACGTGGCAGTCATCATGGTCAAGGGGGATTCAAACCGAAGGGATAATCGCCCAACAGCATGCAAGCTATCTCTGTGGAAGCATTTTCACAGTTGAACTACCTAAGTTCATGAAGTCAAAACCGGAGGGGTGGTTGAGCCAGCCTCCTCCGGTCTACTACAAATACAAGAGCTCTTAACCTCCTGAACTACGAGTCTTTCGTTGGGCAACTCCATTAGAGCTTAGTGGAAGCAGAGATTTGATTCCAAGTTCATCTTCTTGGATACGTACGAAGCCTGATCCTCATCAAGTCCAGTCTCATCGTATACCCCCATCCCATCTTATTTTGTACAAGGCTTTCATTGTAACTGTTCGATTAATCAATACATATCTCGAGTTTGTGGATCAAATTTTTGCACCCACAATAGTTTTTGTCAAGTTTTTCGGAAAGTTAGTATGCGGTCATGAACGGCTGGAAGGTCAGCCATGGTGGGGGCGGTGGTATTGTTGAAAGTGGGCAAAACAAGGTTGTTGATGGTGGTGGTTGTGGGTGCAAAAATTTGATCCACAAACTCGAGATATGTATATATTGATCGTACAGTTACAATGAAAGCCTTGTATAGATAGGGATAAGATGGGGGGTATACAGTGAGACTGGACCTGATCAGGATTAGGCTACCTACGTAACCAAGATGATGAACTTGGAATCAAGTCTCTGCTTCCACTAAGTTCTAATGGAGTTGCTCAGTGAAAGACTCGTAGTTCAGGAGGTTTAGAACTCCTGTATTTGTAGTAGGCCGGAGGAGGCTGGTTCAACCACCCCTCCGGTTTTGACTCCACGAACACAGGTTGTTCAACTGTGAAGATGCTTTCCGTGGAGATAGCTTGCATGCTGCCGAGTGGTTATCTCCTTGGTTTGAATCCCCTTTGACTAGGATGACTGCCATGTGGCATCCTCTGATAGGTCCTGGTTCAACCTGGGTTTCCTTTATCCTCTCTAACTGGCTAGAACCATGGGTTCTGTTGGCTTGGAATCTCGCTGGACTTAACCAGTTGGTTGGGGCTTGGATTGACCAAGCCTGAGAGCAAAGACTTGGGCTTGACTCCTCTGACCGGAGGCCCAATCTACACTGCATAGTCCCTGGCTAGGTCCTCTGGACTTCTGTGCCTACTTGACTGAGGTTGGCCTGGTCGATGTATGGGAGCCCACGGTTCAACTTCTTATACATTAACCGGGGCTCCACCCATTGATAGTGGACTATCCGGTGAGTCAAGGTCCACAGAGCGTATGCAGATCTCTTGAAACCGGGTTGGGCCCTACACGATAGCCCAGGCTTGGCTGGCTACTGCTCAGGTGCTCCTGGTTTCGCTTCTTATAGAGCTGTCGGTGACACCTGTCGGGTTTTTTATCTAAGGTACACACATCGCCCCCTCTTTGTCAAGGTTTAGGGTTTCTTTCCTCCTTTATAAATAGGGAGCCGGAGGTGTAGAAGGATGTCCACTTCTCTCTCTCCGTTCCCTGTTTGTTGTTGCTGCTGTTGTTGTTGCTGTTGTTGGAGCTTCTTCTGCTGAAGAATGGCTGATGGCCGAGCAGCAGATTTGGTCCACCGCACATTCAACCTTAAAGTTGAGTACGTTTTTAACGAAGCGCAGGCTCAGGAGAAGAAACTAGAAAAGGTTGTCCGGTTGGAGCATGATATGAAGTTGTCCCTCAAGAAATGAGACAACATCATTGCATCACTGCGCCAAGACCTCCGGCTCTCTGAAGAATCGCTTAAGCACGCTGAAGACCAGATCCAGACCATGAAAGAGAAGGTCTGGATACTTGGCAATGCTGCGGTCGGGGGTGCTAGCTGGGACCAGGTCGCTACTTCCCCCACTACCGCCTCGCAGAATGCTTTGGCAGACTAGTTAATTTAGCACCATTGTTGAGGAGTGGTGCCCTCTTTACTTGACCTTTATTCATCAATAAAAATCCCTTTTTTTCATGAACAGTGCCTCTGCTTGTCTTGTTTCAATCTTGGCAGGTTGACTGTCGGTCCATGGGAGTCCGTTGCTTCTCGGGAAATAACTGGGTTGTGGCCCAGCCCTTTTTAACCTTAGTGTAGCTAAATAAGGAGGGGTTTATTCTTGCTGAGTTATTCCTCTTTCTTCTTCTTCCTTTGCTCATCTTCCATGGCGGCTAGGCATTCTGATCCTAGTTCCGTCAGTGACAATCGGGAACAATACCGAGCGCATCTCCTTAGCCGTGTGAACGGCTTGAAGGCGCGAGTGGTCGAGCTTGTGGAAGACTAATGCCGGTGGGAGGAGTGGAATAAGGGCCGAATCAGGGATAGAGATGAGGAAATTCGGGGCCTCAAAGAAAAGCTGAAATCTGCCTCTGTTGAGCTTGCCTGGATGGGGGGCAAGATAGACATTGTTGCGGTTTCCTCATGGAAGGAAAGATACGCTGAAGCTAAGGCCAAGTACCATCTCCCCGACGCGCCTGAGGAGTCCGGCCGGGATCTTCTGTCTCCCCCTTGACGTAATTTAACTTCAGTCGCACTATGTAGCGGACTCGGTGCACCCCGTATAATGCATTTCGTAATAAAAATCATGTTTCCTTCTATTACTGCCTTGAGCTCCGGTAGGTAGATCCGGTTATTCTCTTGTTATGTAGAGTGCAGGAGCACATGTCGATCAATCTTTACTTGACCGTGGTGATGTAGACCGGAGGTCCACATATCGCTGACTTAGACCATGTGGACCCCACTCGTAGATGTTGGATCGATTTCGCTGAGTGTACAAGGTGGGTCCCAGTAGACGTGGGTCCCAGATAACTATGCGGCATGGGCCCCAACTCACTGTGTTAAGTGGACCCCACTTCGTCTTCTCTAAATCTTAGTTTGTTGGCGGGAAGATGTACAGCTTCAACTTCCAGCGAAAGCTTGTGACTCTTCGCTGATCGAGTCATTAAAACCAGTTGGTTTAATGAATTTAATGATGATTTCATTAAGAGAACCTGGAATACCATCTGCCGGTGGACCCTGGGCTCTCCTTATAAAAAGAGGAGGCTCGAAAGAGAGAAGGGTATTCCCTTCACTTTCTTTCTCTTCCTTCTCTTTCATTTCTACTTCGCCGAAACTCTAGGTTCTGAAACTCCAAATTCCGGGGATTTTGCGAGAATTCTACTTCAAAGATAAGGAGAACCTTAGTCCTGAGCTTAAATAGTGGCGAAGAGCCTCAGAGTTTGGCTCCCCGTCCCTCTGCTGATGAAAGCGGGCCAAGCAGTATTCCGACGACGAGTCCTCCTTCGCCTGATGGTTTGGCGGAGGTGGCTCCTATGGCTTTTGTTGAGCCTCCTGTTGAGAGGCCTCAGAGGACTTGGCAAACTTCTTCCAACCTCCCCCGAAATCCTGAACTCGAGCGGATGAGCGCAGCGAAAGTTCAGGAGCGGCTTGGCTGGAGAGGGGTCCGGTTTGGTTCCCACTCCTCCATTTCAGACGATTGCTCCGGCAACCTGATCGCGGTAAGTCTTTACCAGCTTCTTTATGGCATGCAACTTCCGCTTCATTCTTCTATTCTGAGATTGCTGTCGTGGTGGGGGATCCCACCCGGTCAGATGCACGTGTCCTTCTGGATAATCGTGCGTCGGATTGGGCTGATAGCTCTCCACTTCGAGATTCTATTTGGCCCTGTCGAGCTGTTCATGCTCATGAAGTCGGTCGCCCGAGAGGCCAAGGAACGTTGCTTCTACGCCATCTCTTGGTGTACTGCCCGGAGGTTGTCTGGACTTCCCAATCATTATGGGAATTGGTTTGAGCCCTGCTACCGGGTGTTAGGGTGGTCATCTGACTGCAGCATACCGGTGCCACGGGACTTCATAGGTAAGCATGCGCCTGACCTTTCTTTCATTTTTGCCCTTATGTTTCGCGTGCTTGCTGAGATCCGTCTCAGGAACAGTTCCGTGAGTGTGTTTGCAGGGAAACGTCAGCTTCAGGTGTCTCTGCCAGCGGGGGTGGATTCCTCTGCTGCTGAGGGGAACATTGAGCGCTTCTTCCGTCAGCCCGCAGACCTACGGGACTTGACGCTCCCTGACCAGATCGTAACAGATATCCGCTACACGGAGAGGCTTTCCCTACCGGCTCCTGCGCGGGTTGTGGAGGTAGAGTCCAGCTCTGGTGAAGGTGCTGCCACTGCAGAGAGCACGACCCCTAGTGCTGAGTGAAGGTGTTAATCTGCGAGGGGAGATGGATGACTAGCCCGATGAGGTTCTTCCAGTCGGGGAAGATCTCCTCCTAACGAGCTGATGCCAGACGTTCTGCCGGAGGTCATCCCAGTTGTCGGGGATGTTATGGTTCATCTGACTCCTCCGGTGATCCAAGTATGATGTCGAAGGATAGTGGGCTCCTTCTTTCCCGTGGGTCTGGCAAATCAGCTACTGAAGGATTCTTTCCTACCCCGGTGCATGTACATGCTGAGGTGGACAACCTGGCCCAGCCGGAGATGGTGGGAGGTGTGTCCGAGGAAATAGTGGTCGCCTCTGCTGTTGAGGAAGGCGAGCCAGTTGTGGTGCCGGGGGGTCCATTGGATGAAGTGGACGCCCCCAGTGTTGGAGATGCTGGAGTGGAGGCTCCGGTAGAGGTAAGACCTTCCCAGCCTCCTTCTGTTGAAGTTGTTTCTGCGCAGTCCCCTGCTCCGGTTGACCCGAGGGACAAGGCTGTGATAGATGAGTCTGCCCGGGGCTCGAAGAGAGCTGCTTCTGCCTCCCTGCTGACCAGGGTGAGACTGTGCGCCCGAGAAGGGAGGATCCCATCCCTCGCGTGCTGAGGGGACCGGTGATGGGGACTACCCGGATTGGTAGTGGCTCCCAGGTCCTTGTTGAAGATGCTCTGGCCGTTGAGGACGTCCAGACTGAGATGGAGTTCACTGTGCCGGGTACTGTTGATGATGAAACCCCGACTTATGGGTGGGGTAACCAGGTCCCATATACTGACATGCCCATTGGCCCCACTGTGCAACTGGGCCTGAACCGGGCGAGTACCAGCCTGAGGCCACTCCGGAGTTCTCACTGCCGGCGTTCACCATTCCTCCTGCATTTCTAAGTGGTGAGCCGATGTCGATTGGGGACTTCGGCATCATGAACCTCCACACTGCTTTTGACTATATCTTCCAGAACCTGCTTCCGGAGGACCAGTCATACTACAGCCGCCTTTCCTGCGACCGGGCGATGAGGGTGGCTGCCCAGAATCTCATCACGGTAAGATGTTTGGCGTTAGATTTGTTGATGTCTATATGTTTGTTTCTGACCTTTATTTCTCTTGCTGTCAGACACAAGCTGCCATGCCCCGAGTCTTTGAGCTGAGTGTCAGACCCCGGCCTTCTGCCTTGGAGGATTTGGAACGCCTGCGAGCTGAGAATCGTCAGCTCGAGAAAGCTCTGGCAGCGGCCAACAGTGACCGGTTGGCTCTGGAGGAGGACAAGCGGTCCATGGCGACAGACTACCATAACCTGGACTTCACTATGACCGCTGCTCTCCAGAGGGAGGACGATGCCAAGACTTCCTTGTAAGAATTGGAGGCTACTTGCGGGAAGCTGACCCGAGAGAAGCTGGACCGGCGTCTCATCCTCAAGGAGGCGACGTACGACCGGGCTACTAAAGAGCTTCGGTTGGCGAAGGCTGTCTATCAGCAGGTCCTCGACCAGCTGGAAAAGGAGAAGGCGAAGAAGGGCGGTAATGGCCCCAGTCCTTCTTCTCAACCTTAGCTCCTTCAGATTTTGTAGAAAGGTTCCTGTCCCGGTTGCCGGGGGACTTCCTCTTGTACATATTCTTTTCTAAAAAATGAAAATAAAAATAATATTTTGGTAGTGCAAAAACATCTTGTTAGATATCTTTACCTTGTTTACAGCGTTTATTACAACTGACTATCTCCCTCGCCCCCTTATCATTTTAAGGAGTTTTCCTTGGGATAGTTCTTTTTCTTGCTGACTTCATGGCGATTCATGGTCTGCTGCTGAAAAGGGGGTTTCTCCCTGTGCTGCATGCTTTGATCGGGGGAAGGCTAGCTCGCCTAACGACCCCGATTTTTAAGAGTGGATAGCCTCGCTCTTAAGATAGATTTCCAAAACCGGAAGCTAGGTCCAAGCATCTCAGGCCTAAAAGGAGTGTAGCTCCGCATTCAGAACTTAGCCAGGATCGAAAGCTAGGTCCGGGCATCCTGGGTTGGATGGGGATTTGATCCCTGACATCCCAGGTTCCAAGACTGGAAGCTAGGTCTGAGCTTCTTGGGCCTAAAAGGAGCATAACTCTGCATTTAGGACTTAGACAGGATCGGAAACTAGGTCCGAACATCCTGGGTTGGATGGCGTTTGATCCCTGACATCCCTGGTTACAAGACCAGAAGCTAGGTCCGGGCGTCTTGGGCCTAAAAGGAGCATAACTTTGCATTTAGAACTTAGACAGGATTGGAAACTAGGTCCCGGCATCCTGGGTTGGATGGGGTTTGATCCCTGATATCCCTGGTTACAAGATCGGAAGCTAGGTTTGGTCGTCTTGGGCCTAAAAGGAGCATAACTCTGCATTTAGGACTTAACAGGATCGGAAACTAGGTCCGGGCGTCCTGGACCTCAGTGGACAAGGCTTAGCCGGGACGTTTTAAGGCCAATATAGAACATTTGGACCATGGGAACGGGGTTTTGTCCGGACATTCGGCTTCATATGTACTCGATTTTTGTTCCAAACTTAAAAGTGGACCAAACACACATGTTTTCGCATGGAAAACGATACACCTAAGAGACTAGCCACTCCATTATTTAACTCCGGGCATTCTAAGGTGAAAAAACAATGTTCCATCCGTAAAAATGAGGTTTATGTCCGTCCGTTCGGTCAGCATTTACTCAGTTTTCGGTCCTAACTTTGTAATGGACGAAACTCACTTGTTTTGGAATCTAAAACCTCAAGATCGACAAGGCTTAGCGGGGACGTTTTAAGGCCAATATAGAACATTTCGACCATGGGAACGGGGTTTTGTTCGGACATTCGGCTTGGTATGTACTAAATTTTTGTTCCGAACTTAAAAGTGGACGAAACACACATGTTTTCGCATGGAAAACGATACACCTAAGAGACTAGCCACTCCATTACTTAACTCAGGGAGTTCTAAGGTGAAAAAACAACGTTCCATCCGTAAAAACGAGGTTTATGTCCGTCCGTTCGGTCGGCATTTACTCGGTTTTCGGTCCTAACTTGGAAATGGACGAAACTCACTTGTTTTGGAATCTAAAACTTCAAGATCGACAAGGCTTAACCGGAACGTTTTAAGGCCAATATAGAACATTTGGACCATGGGAACGGGGTTTTGTCCGGACATTTGGCTTGGTATTTACTCGATTTTGTTTCGAACTTATAAGTGGACGAAACAAACATGTTTTCGCATGGACCTCAGTAGACAAGGCTTAGCCGGGACGTTTTAAGGCCAATATAGAACATTTGGACCATGGGAACGGGATTTTGTCCGGACATTCGGCTTGGTATTTACTCGATTTTGTCCGGACATTCGCCCGGACCTCAGTGGGATTCTCACGGGAAAGAATCTTTATTGAAATCATCAAATGGAGTACATTACTTGTAGAATTTCTTGAGGTGGAAAGCGTTCCATGGTCTGGAGAAGAGGTCGTCGGACAGAATTCTGAGGAAGTATGAGCCTTTCGCAACATGTCCGTCTATGATGTATGGTCCTTCCCAGTTTTCTCCAAGCTTTCCAGCGGTTCTATCCTCAGTCATAACTTTGACTTTTCTCATGACCCAGTCGCCCGGATTGAATTTCCTCTTTACGACTCGCTTGTCATATCCCCTTTTGATGGTCTCCTAGTACCGGAGGAGGTGTTGTAGGGCCTGCTCTCTCTTGTCGTCAAGAACAGCATCAATGCGGGTTGTGGAAGCTAGCAAATCTGTTGGCATTACCGCTTCTGCTCCAAAGGTAAGTTGAAAGGGTGTCATACCAGTGGACCTTCTTGGGGTGGTCCGGTATGCCCATAAGACCCCCGAGAGTTGCATCACCGAGTTGCCTTTTGCTTTATCCAGCCGCTTCTTGAGTGTATCCAAGATGACCCGGTTGGATGCCTCTGCCTGCCCGTTCCCCTGAGGATAGTATGGGGCTGAGAAGTTGTGCTTGATCCCCAAGGATTTAGAGAACAACCAGATGTTGTCGCAGTCGAACTGCTTTCCATTCTCGGACACTAGCTCTTGAGGAATTCCAAATTTGCAGATTATGTCTTTCCACAAAAATCTTCTGACATCTGAGGCACATACCTGTACCAATGTTACTGCTTCAACCCATTTGGTGAAATAATCTGTAGTGACCAATAGAAATCTGACTGATTGTGGAGCTTTTCGAAGCGGCCCACAATATCCAGTCCCCACTTGGCGAAGGGCCATGCCCGCAGGATTGGATGTAGTTTATTTGCCGGGCATGACCGACCGGGGCATGCTCCTGACATGGGAGGCATGCCTGTGTGAACTTCTTCGCGACTGTCATCATGTGCGGCCACCAGTATCCTTGGATCATTGTCCTTTGCGCCAGATTTCTGCTCCCGGAATGGTTGCCGCAGATCCCAGTATGGATCTCTTTCAGTATGACCAGGCCTTGCTCTGGAGTAAGGCACCTGAACAAGACCCCAGAACCATGGCTTTTTATGTATAGCCTGTGTGACTCCCGGTGCGGTATGATAGTGAATTTCCATGCATCCCTCTTGACCTTGGCTGACAGCTTTGGATCTTCAGGGAGCAAACGGTGGAGAAGGAAGCTGATGTATGGCTTCCTCCAGTCTTGGCTGTTGCTAGATTGCAACTCGGCGTCAATTTTGTCTACTTCAGAATTCAGATTGTCTGGAATGTCTTCAATTGGTTCCTCCGGCTGGAACTCCAAATCGATCTGGACATGATAGCGGTGGCTCTGATGGGTCCAGTTTGTCTGGCTCCGTTGAAGGTGGTTGTGCTTCTATCCGGCCTCTGGTGAGGCAAGGATTCCAGTCTTCGAGTTGCGATTCTGGTGGGTCATGTGTCTGACCCTGTGATGGTTGACTCGGCTCACCCTGCGTGCTGGGCTAGTTGTCGGACTGTGAAGCTTCTTCATTTCTTCTTCTTTTTTGTCCTCTGGTGGTTACCATGAGAACTTCCTTCCATTGTCTACACTCCAGGAGATAGACCTCCGGTAGTGGCATGTCTGGAACCTTGGGCCCGATACTTGGCTCTCTCTGGTATCCGATTGATAGCTGTCGGGGCACTGCAGTGCTGATAGAAAAAGAAAGATATGCTAGGGCATCTGCGTGCCTGACGTCTATCCTTGGTCGCTGCTCGACCGTGATGAATTCAAACTTCCCTGCCATCCGGCGATATCAAGATATATTGCCATCCGGTCGTGTTTGGCCTGGAAGGATCCGACGAACTGGTTCGCCACAAGCTTTGAATCTGTCTAGACCATGACTCTCCGCGCCCCCAGTTCAAACTGCTACCAGGTTTTTATGATTTTTGAGTGACGGTCCTCCAACCTTGGTTTGATATATATAGGCCAAAAAATAAAGAGTTTGAGCCCTAGAAGGACTCCAAGTATTGCCTAAAACCTTAAGGTTTCCAAAAATCAAACCCTAACCTCCTTTCTTTTTAAAATATTGGACTTAGGTCCCTAGGACCAGAAAATTTTCAAAATAACTCCACAGTTCCAAATTTTTGCAATGAAGCCCAAGAATGGCTAAGAATTTTCAGAAAAGGACAAGTTTGCAAAAAATTAAAAATTCAACCATTTTCATTAATATTTGGAAATAAGTAAAGTGATTGAAAATTTAATACAAAAGTGTAATGACAAAATCAAAACAAAATCAAAATACATAAAGCAAATTACAATGGCTAATAAACAGAAATAAAATCAACCCCGTCGTCGACGAGGTTGCCCCTGGCCTTCATCGAAGCGACGCTGCAAGTTCTCGACTGCAGTCAAAATCTCGCCCATACCACTCCAGAGAAGCTGGAACCTCTCCTCATTGGTATGGAGCTGAAAGAACGCCCGCTGATCCCCGGGCCTGTACTGGATGGGCACCTCCTCCTGAGGGTCCCACAACAACTGTCTGCAAGCAGACAGTCCCGGGTTGGAGACCTCGAGCCGGACGACCGACCCCAGAGAAAGGGCAGGCAGAAGAGGCGCCTCCCAGTAGCGCAAAATACCCATCACTAGGCTAGGAAGAGGAGCAGAAGTAGCTCGAGCTCCAGTGATGGTGGCGAAAAGACGGCGGACCATGCAGTAGCCGTGGAGGTCCTCCTGAAGCAGACGGAGGATATGAATTCCCTCCGAGAACAGATCGCTCGTCTTCGTCGTCCCAAAGACATTAGTGGTCAGCCAGTGTGCCACCAAGCCCTGGTTGACTCGAAACCAACCGATAGAAAGATGACTGCTATACCGGTGAAGTACCCGGTCATCAACGAGGACGGCCTCGATGATGTCCGGTGTCACCAGCGCAGCCTCCTGCTGCAGGCGTGAGTAGGAAACGATGGGCAGGATACCAGTTGATGTACACGCCGTCATCGGCCAACTCCATTGACTCATAAAATCGACGAACCATTTGAGGATCAAATGGCTCGTAATCAGAGCCGATGAGTACATCCCAGCCTCGGGCATGAATTCTCTCTACAAAAGTGCTCCCTAAGCGATTATCGTCGAAAAGACGAGAATAATCGCGTTCACGGATAATCACACTTTCTCTTCTTCTTGGAGGCATGATACTAGGGGTTTTTGGTATGGAAATGAAGAGCACGAAGAAAGGAACAAAACCCCACAAGAATTTTTGAATTTGGTCAAGAATTGAGAGAGATAAGAGGAGAGAGAATCGAGATCTACCTCGATTCTCGAGTCGAGTTTGAAAGGCACACTAAGGAACTCGACTCGAGTTCTGGAAGGGAAGAAGACTTCTGTTGACCCGGTTTTGACTTGGTTTGACTTTGGATTTGAAAGTGACTTGTGACTTTTCAAAAGACACCCGAGGGTATATATAGAGAAGTGACTTCCCCTAGACCCTTCCCCCACTACTGGAATTGATGAAAATGATGGTTTTACCCCCGGAAAGCGTGTATGGCACGAAATAATTCAAATTTAATTTCGAAAATTCTGTGATAATGTATAAATATATTCTTGCGAATATATGTACCACTAAGACGTCAAAATAAAATCCTAAAAATCAAGTAATAATTATTATATTACAAAAATTGAAATAAATTCAAATTTGTTCTGTAATAATTATTTAACCAAGCAACCGCAACAGAGAGTGGTGGGTCGCGCCCTCTCCCAAACAGAACTAGCACGCAGATTCAAAAGATAGTTTATTAGCCAAAAAAGCCATTAAACCCGACAACTAATAAGAAACACTACAACACGATCGGGTTTAGAAGATACACAGGGCTGCCTCCCAGGAGCTAAGTTTAACGTCTTCAGCTAGACAGGTGGACAACCAGGATTCACTCCCTAGATAAACACTGCTCTAAACAAAGATACGGGAGAGACAAAACCCTAGAATGGAATGCGCGATATCCTGATGTCTAATATACAACAAAGAGTCTTTTAAAGTCAGATACTCGAGACTTAAAAACAGATGGGAAATGACTTCCCCACCCCCAAACAGAGCGGGAAACAGGTCTGTTTGGTGATGACGCTCAAGAGAAAAGCGTGCACTGGATCAATTATACTCAGTCAGTAAGAGTTCGTGGACTATGGTCCTGGCACTTTCAACCACACCTCTCAAAAAGAAATAACAGAATAGAGTAAGAGAGGGTTCAGATACCAGCAGGTCAAAGGTCAGTCTAAATAGGTAGGGTCCTCTAACAGAGTTTCCTCAACTTCAGGGGACCTTAACTCATGGAAATGCTTAAGACGTTGACAATTGACTTGAAATTCAGAGTTGTTTGCAGGGTTCAAACATGTGATAGCACCAAAGGGCGTCACTACAGACACAACAAAGGGACCCGACCAACGAGACTGTAGTTTACCAGGAAATAAATGCAACCTAGAGTTATATAGTAAAACTTTGTCCCCAATTTGAAAATCTCTACGTAAGATTTGACGATCATGTAGTTTTTTCATATTAGCTTTATATGACTTGGAAAGATCATAAGCTACATTCTGAAGTTCCTTAAGGTCAAAAAGCTGGAGTTTTCTCCTCTAACCTGCCTGGTCGAGATTAAAGTTGAGCTTTGTCATTGCCCAGAAGGCTCGGTGCTCAAGCTCTACAGGTAGGTGACAGGGTTTTCCAAAAACAAGACGAAAGGGAGACATGCATATGGCAGTTTTGAATACAGTACGATAGGCCCATAATGCATCACTGAATCTACGAGACCAATCAACGTTTTCAGGGTAAAGTGTTTTTTGCAAAATGTTTTTAATCTCTCTATTCGACACCTCAACTTGGCCATTAGTTTGCGGATGGTACGCAAGGGCCAATTTGTGAGTAACTCCATACTTTTGGACAAGTTTTTGAAAAGCTTTATTGCAGAAATGGCTCCCCCCATCACCAATGATCGCACAGGGAGGGCCAAATCGGGCAAATATATACTCTTTTAGAAAATTTACTACAGATTTTTTGTCGTTGTGCCTTGTAGGAATGGCCTCGATCCATTTAGAAACATAGTCTACTGCGACCAGAATGTACAAAAAACCATGATAACCAGGAAAAGGACCCATGAAATCTATGCCCCATACATCAAACACTTTCACAGGAAGAATTGGCTGTAAGGGCATCATGTGGCGCCTAGTTATTTTCCCTAGTTGTTGCCAACGAGTGAACACAGTACAATGCATGTGAGCGTCCTAAAAAAGAGTTGGCCAATAAAAACCACACTGCAATACTTTAGCAGCTGTCTTTTTTGCACTAAAATGTCCACCACAAGCATGCTCATGGCAGAACTTAAGGACATCTTGTTGGTCCCAGTCAGGGATACAACGACGAATGATCTGGTCAGGACAGTACTGAAAAAGGTAAGGTCATCCCAGAAATAATGCTTGGCATTAACAAGGAATTTGGATCTATCATGCTTGTTCCAATCATTTGGAAACTTGTTGCTAGCCAAGTAATTAACTATATCTGCGAACCATAGAGGAATCAATATTGCAAAAAGAAGCTCATCCGGAAAGTTCTCAGAAATGACACTAGAATCCTCAGGACTATCGAGTCTAGACAAGTGGTCGACTACTACATTTTTTGTCCCTTTTTTATGTCTAATTTTGAGGTCAAACTCTTGAAGCAACAAAATCCAACGAATAAGGTGTTGTTTAGTTTCGTTCATGGAGAGATGAAATATAATAGCAGCATGAACCGTGAAGATGACAGTACGGGTACCTAAAACGTAGGAACGAAACTTATCAAGAGCATATACTACGGCTAACAATTCTTTCTCCATCGTGGTATAATTACATTGAGTATCATTGAGAGTCTTGCTAGCATTATATATGACATGGGGCTTACCATCTAGACGTTGACCTAAAGCAACCCCAACAACAAAGTCTGATGCGTCTCACATCAGCTCAAAGGGTTTACTCCAATCAGGTGGCCTAATGATGGGTGCAGTCGTGAGGGCGGTCTTAGGTTTCTCAAAGGCACTCTTGCATTCTTTTGTGAAATCAAAAGGTGCATCCTTAAGAAATAAATTGGTTAAGGGGCGAGCTATCTTTGAAAAATCTTGGATAAAGTGTCGATAGAATCCTTCATGGCCTAGAAAGGCTCGAATATCCCTAATAGACTTGGTTGGAACTCTAGTGGCGACTTGTTCGTTCTTATCATTTGTAATTACAGTCATGCCGACCTTCCTAGGAAACACAGGAATATGACTAACCCACGAACTATTCGAAATGGGATAAATCACACCTGCATCCAGAAGTTTCAGAATCTCTGCTCAGACAACTTCTTTCATCGTCTGAATCTCCTGTTCGGTAGTAAGAGATGAAGAAATAATAACAGGATGACTACCGTCTGAATCAAGATGAGCATATTTCAGCTCAGGAGGAAGAGGATTCAGAGTAACAAGAGGTGGAGTAATGGTCTCTACTTGGGTCTCCAAATCTATGCTACAAACCAAATCAAGGGCCTCAGGGTCTTTAGGTTCAAAGATAGGCACAGTATCAAGAAGAGCATTGGTTTGGGCAATAGATTGGTCAATGTCAAAGTCTACACTATGCATGGCAAGGCAGTGAACAACCGGATCTTCAGGGTAATAACTATGCACCATCTCATAAGGTAATGAGTCTAGAAGGCACACATCTTCAGATAAGGAAAGATCAGGGGGTTGTTTGTTAAGGTTAAATATATTAACTTCAACAGTCATAGAGCCAAAAATAAGAACCATGGAACTGTTTCAGCAGATTATGAGAGCATTATAGGTGGCCAAAAATGGACGGCCAAGGATTATGTGTACCGAGTCATCGGCAGTAGGTTCAGTATCCAACACCACAAAGTCAATGGGGTAGTAAAAGTCAGACACTTTAACTAACAGGTCCTCAACTATTCCTCTAGGTACTTTTAATGATATGTCGGCCAGTTGTAAAGACATTTTCGTGGGTTTCATGTTTGTTAGATTCGGGCTGAGATACAAGGAGTAAGGTAAAAGGTTAACACTCGCTCCTAAGTCTAGCAAAGCTTTGCCTACGAATTTGTCACCAAGCTTGCAGGGTATGGTTGGTTTTCCAGGGTCCTTATATTTTACCACGCCGTTATGTTGGACAAGTGCAGAGAATTCTTCCGCCACAAACGCGTTTTTACGCACATTTGTTTTTCTCTTGGCGGTACACAAGTCTTTCAAAACCTTAGCATAAGAAGGTATCTGTTTAATAGCCGTGAAAAAGGGTATATTAATATTTATATGTTTGAACACATCAAGTACTTCCTCTGCTCGGACTTCCTTTAGAGACCTTGTTCGTCTCTGGGGGTAAGGTACAAGCGGGTTGTAAGTTCGTGGAGGGTCCACAATCTCACGGGAAGGCTTCTTCGGCTTAGAGGTGGTTGCCTCGTTAGCCGGAGCTTTAGGTGGGGCAACAAGTGCGGAGGTAATCGGGGTCACAATGTTGGGACTCGGTGTATAATTAATTTGATTATCTGCCTGTTTTCCTGACCTAAGGGTGGAAACCGATTATACTTCAGCAAGCGGTACAGACGGATTTGCAGTATCCGTCACCAAGGCAACTTCCTTGCCTTTGGGATTCGGGATGGACTGTCCCAGAAATCTACCCTTTTCATCAAGTTTTTGTTCAATCCTCTAGATGGCTTGGGCATTTGACTCAATAGACGCCTGGGTCTGTAGAATGAAACGGGCAAGCACATCCTCAAGGGAGGTCTTAGGTGGGGCAGATTGATTAGTTGGCATATGGTCCCTGGAACCACTCATGTGATGAGCATTGTTCGAGTAAGGGGGGACCGGTGCCCTGTTCCGATTATCAGTGTTACCAACATACGTGGCATTGCTACGTTGCCCATAAGAGTTATGAAAACCAGGTGGAGCCACATAATTATTATTGGAATATGAAAGCTTAGAGCGGTCCATGTATGGGTACGTGGCATTGCCCCTAGTAAAGTTGGTCCTCCCGGCGTAGTTAAATGCACATTCATCCTCAGTTTCTGGTGAATTATTAAGGAGGGCAAAATTCAGCAATATGGGTCTGGTCATGACAAGCATCACATGAGGGAGTGGAGGCACTCATAACAGTTGATGGGGGTTTTAAGGACACCTCAAGTGCTTCTACCTTTTTTACTAAACCATAAAGTAAATTTTTAAGCTCAGAGTCAGGTTTGACGTCGTATAGACCTCTAGGTTTATCAAGTGAGTCTGGGGTAGTGTTTCTCGGGGTTTGTCCAGGTAAGTCCCATTCATGCTATTAGTGGAAATCTTTCCAAGGAAAGCCAGAGCCTTGGCGGTGGAATAATCAAGGAAATCTCCACCGATCATGCTTTCAACCGTGTTTCTAGTCATAATATTAAGGCCTCTATATAGAATCCTAGCTAACTTTCTCAGTGTCATCGACTTTATGGTGTGGACACCGAAGAAATAGGTCTTGAAACCTTTCCCATGCATCAACTATGTCATTAGTTCTACTAATAGGAAAGAATTTGATAAAAAAACTTTTTACTTAGTTGAGCCCAAGTGGCAATAGAATTGGAAGGAAGGCCATGTAACCAGTGAGATGCTCTATCCTCAAGAGAAAAGGGGAACAATCGCAAGCTAACTTCCTCCTCAGACAATTGTTTCTCCTTAAAAGTATTGAGAACGGTCAGAAACTTATTGAGGTGCTGATATGGATCATCCCGTGGAAATCCATGGAACTTAGGCAACATACCCACAATCTCTGGGCGAATGCCATAGCTATCTGCAGTTGTCTCGGGTAAGACTATGCAGGTACGTGGCCTAGTGGTCAAAGGTGAGAAGTAGTCCCGAAGGGTAGCTTCTTGAGCCATAGAGGCAGGTCTTACTTCAGAAGGTGAAGTTGAGTTGTTGAACTCTTCTTCAGAAGGTATGGAGGTTGAGTCGTTAAACTCTTCCTCAAGAGAAGGAGTGAAGTCCGTGATTGTGCTCTTTGTGTAGATTGGAGTTGGTTTGAACAATATTTTACCTGATCTAAGATGCATGCAACATGCGCATTACATATGCCACAGAAGTCCTACCATTCAAAAGCATCTAACAAGGGGCTCAAAAACTGACTCAATTTTGTGTTCACCCAAGTCAATGAGTTCTTTCCAAGCTTCCCTTGTGAATTCTCCTTATATTTCGTGAGTCAAGCAACGAATAACCAGTGTGGGAGGTTTTCCGTGCGTAAGCAACGATCCTTAATTAAGAAACCACAGTGATTCTACAGACGTAATCTGTAGGGGTTCCAGACCCAATTCCTAACTTGTGTTCCAATCAAAGGATGGTTCACTCAGTATTAGTTGAAATATCTGCTCAAGGTCTCAAATGAACATCGTGATAGGATGGCTTTAGTTGGTTCAATTTTAAAGGTTAGGATATTGCAATCAATTGAAATTAGGTTTCACTTATAGGCCATGTTCGCCTTTCAGTCCTAGTTTAACAAGTAAAAACAGAATTCAAAATCGACCAACAATCAAGGTCATGTTAATCATTACAGAAACTCCTCTTGCAGGGGATTCGAGGAGGGTTAGGAGAATGCTTACCTCCCACTTTTTGCTAAAGAATAAAAATTGTCAAACAAGCGCACAAAAGTGGGGAGAAGACGAGTTGAAGTCGACTAAGGGGAAACCGCTCCTTGGGTTTCAATCGTCCTTAGGAGTCGTTCCGTAGTAGACTCAAGGCTAGCTCCACAACCTTGCTCTACAATCCGCCGCGAACACACAATAAAATAAATCCTAACAACACCTACTTTAAAAATATTACAACCGCGATCCTTTCGTGGATAGAATAATTAAATATCTTACAAGTTTTTAAAAATGCTGAAAATAATAGACTACTTAGTTCACATCACAATATCTCAACAGGAAAAAAGAATTAGCTAAAAAGGAGTTCTGGAACGCTCTGGAAAAATCACGCAAAACGAAGAAAATTCCCTACTTGGAACTCAACTCGAGATTGTTACAGGCCAAACTGAACTCGACATGAGTTCGGGCCCAGTCTGAACCGATAACTTTCTGGAAAAATTTCTGAACGCGCACTTTTCCTAAAAATTTGATCTTTACTACGTTTTTCGAGCTTTTTTCAATCCGTCTTCGCTGCAAGATCAATAAAAGGACTAAGTAACAAGACACTTAAAGTGGGATGATGTCACGAAACTACTATTCTCGCTTGTGTTTGAATGAACTCCGTTCCTTAGGGCCACAACGACGCCATTTTGATGGAGGCCAAAAGGTTTTTAATCTCTAACCTCTATCAAAAGATTATATTTATATAGAATTTTTCATCTTGTGCCTGTATACATTGGATATCAAAGTAGACAAGTAACAAGCAAGGGTCGTACCCACCCCAGAGGGGGAAATCTTAGCTCAAACACAATAGAAAACAATGGTTAAAGAACACCAAGGGAATCAATAATAAGATTCGAGATTGATTCTACTTCCTACAGACAATAATAAATAGTAAACCCTAACTTAAGAATATGGTAGAGATGAAAAGAAGATATATGATGACAAAGGGGGAGAATTGGTATCCACAAACTAAATCATGCAAACGTAATATGTTGTTCCTTCATGTTCAATGTATAACAATCAATTAGTCACCTCTCAGTTATTTCAATTAATCATTAATACCTATAATAATTAAGTAGTCACCTCTCAGTATTCCACCTAATTAAAACGGGATTCTCTTATGCATGCTATTTAATATGTCTTATTATTTAAACCGTCACCTCTCAGCTATTCAATCTAATTAATTCAACATATTAATTCATAAATAAACCGTCACCTCTCGGATATCAATTTAAATACAAAAGGTTCCAATAAAGATATATATTGCAAACATGTAATAATCACCTCTCTGCTATTTCACTACACATCTACAATAAATATAAATACTACTATTAAAGCTAGGTCTCCCTAAACCCTAATAATAATATTTTAACATCATGGATAATAATAACTTGCAAATAATCATACTTACCTCATATCGCGAATTAGAAGTAAATAAGCATTAAGAACTTTGAATCACAATGAACAATAAGAACAAACATGGTGTTTTTGCATCATCTATAGTGTTTCCACCATCCCCCTAAGGAGATTTAGCTGCTCATCCTTGTTCATGACACCATGGAATAAATAAATAAATCACAAGACATCATAATGGAAAAGATAATCGAATTGATATTGAATATTGAGTTTGATACAAAAGAAGAAGAAAAAGATGAACTTTTCTCTTCAATCTTCAATTCATAAAAAGTTACTTAAACCTTAGCTACTACTTCTCTTATATAGAAAATACAAAGTAGAATACTTGCATGCAAAGACTTCCAAACTAGGTCAAATTCGTGGCTGCTGCTGTTGGTCTTCTAGAGGCATTAGGTTTTTATCAAAACCTACTTCTCTTTAGCTTAAGTTGTAGTTGGGACCAAGACCTTCAGTTTGATAGCTCATGGGCCCAAATCAGACTTCTGGATCTCCTTGTAGAGCCTTTTTAAGTTTGGACTTTAAATAATGCCCTAAATAGAAATTCTGACTTGTGGGCCCCAATAGGACCCGGTTTGGGTTGAGAGTTGGACCGCCCTACTTTGACCTAAAGTCAACTCAACAGATCTTGTGGGTGCAAATATCGATTCTCCTTCCCATATGCAAATAATACATTTTTGCTTCATTTTCTTGACTTTTCGCGGGCTTTTACACAATATTCGCATTTCGGCTCATAAAACCTACACAATAGACAAGAAAGCACTAATCAATAGATATAACACAATAATATAAGCTAAGGGTTATACAAACTAGGTGTTATTCGGGGGATAAATATACACTTTTGAGGACTGATCAACATCCATGAAAAAAATATATTTATTAAAGCTAACCACCAAGAAATTTGCATGTGTTTAGGGTATAAAACCAAGAACTGGAAGTGCTAATTATCCATTGCACACTACTTTTGGAAATGGCTAATAGTTATTATTTTTTATCAAATTTTGGAGGATAAAAAACAGTTGAATTTGACTTTTAATGACTATGAATGAGTTTGCTTAATACAGGTTAAAAAGAACAAAATTTCTATCAGTTGGATCAAAATACTTGCCACTTAAGTATTTTACTTAATCAACAAAATTCAAAAATTGTTCCACCTGTTTCAATCCCTAAAACAAATATATCGACTCTGCCACTTTTATCTTCCCAGTTTTTTGGACCAGTTGTTTCATAGAGTATTAACAAAAAATCATTTTACGACATATCAAGATATGAATTTCATAATAACTCACTCTTGCCATTAATTCAATTAAACACAAAAATGTGAAGCTTCTACTCAAATTTTAGATGTTATCCGCAAATATGAAGCTAACTCAAAATAGTCACATATTAATAGAGATGAGAAATGCAGGGAATAAAAAAACAGACCCCTTTAAGATGTTAATATGTAAGATTGGACCAGTTAGGGAACTATTGGTAAAAAAAGGCCCAACCGCTGATTTCCGTGTCTTATGGAATAGTTTACCCCTCGACGGATGCAAAGACACGTTTGCATATCACAAAAACATAAACAAACTTATTTGCATCACTCACAACACAAACATAAAATGCAAATACTTGTTTGCATACTCGCAACAACAACCACATAAACCATATGTAAAGACTTGTTTGGATCAGTCACAACACATATAAACATTAAATGCAAAAACTTGTTTGCATACTCGCAAGGACAACCACATAAACTATAAAATGTAAAGACTTGTTTGCAGCAGTCACAACACACATAAACATTAAATGCAAAAACTTATTTGCATAGTCGAAACAACAACCACCACATACCATAAAATGCAAACATTTATTTGCATAAACCAGAAGGGTATTATCAGTAGTGAAAGGGCCGTTTTACAATATCAACGTTAAATGGGTATTTTCTTATTCGACAAATGCTTAATCAGGGCCAATTTTATAAACCGGGCCTTAGCTGGGCCATTTGTGTTTTATGGATGCTTAATGAGGTCCCAGAACCATTTCCATGTGAGAAATGGTGGCAATTAATGTAATTATGAAAAATGGACTAGCCAAATATTATGACCTGTGAACTTTTTTAAATGAAATTCATATAAATAGAAACAATATGTCAACACTCACCGTCCACTTGTTGAAACTTTGGTGTGTGTAGAAATGGAATGCACACATCAAGAGAATGTAGTTTGAGCTCCAATCCAGCTATAATCTGCTACCATCACTTGATCTTGTAATTGCAAGATTCTGCACTCAGATTAACATAACCAGTCGCCGCAAACATTCTTTGAACAATAGTCTTCACTCTGTTTATCTTGAACTATGACCTCATTGATTTGCTCTTCATAATTTTGTTCGTCTTACCAGAATAATCAATTAATCATAAATAATTCTAAACTGGCTAAACAATGAAAAACATCATTATCATACATATACAATCGCTCAATCACCTTCCATCGCATCGTACCAATTAACGAAGAAGAAATAGAAGTAGTAGATCATTACAAAAAAGTAAAAAGTCTTAATATTAAAAAAACTCAGTTCTACAATTCTATGCTAGTATTGGACTTTGGAATATGATCTGTAAATTATCGCAATCTTTTATGATACTGGCTTTATGCTTTATACTTGAGAAATGCCAAAGTCAGTAAAGATCGTATTGAACTTTGGGAGGAAATGCTTGAATGCAAGAGTAAAAAAAATCTATGAGTTGCAAAAATTCGTAAATGTACCTAACAATGGGAACTTTATCGACATTCTCATCTAATATAGTACCATTGTATAAATAGTTATATACTTATATGTAATCACCAGGGAAAAGGGATTATGAAATTTGAGGAAACTTCAATCACAAAATTTGCAAATGGCCAATGCAGGACTTGAACTTGCGACATTCGCGTTATTAGCACGACGCCCTAACCAATGGAGCTAATAGGCCTTGGTCACTTCAGTAAAACATTAAAATGCTATAAGACCAAAACTTATAATGATGCCTCCAATTGATTGTTCTATGTCAATAAAGTTTATTAAATGGAGGAGATTAAAAAGACAACTCCTAAGGAGAAAGCTTTAAAATTTTGATGGGTTCACTAATTTATGGAATTCAAAACTATACTTGGATAGGAAAAAAAATATGCATAGAAACACCATACGACAGAATATTACATTCACAATATGTGAAACTCTGAAAACATAATTCAAATCAGAAATGTATTAGTAAAATATTATCATTTTTACCTCATACATTATAAAAGCATTAAAGGAAAGGCAACCTTTTAAACTATTGCTAGAACATTTTCACTAAACCTCAAGCAATAAACTTATACCAAGGTGTAACATTTTCAGATTTGATATAGTGGTTAAGAAGGATATGATACCTAAGAGAAGAAATCCTTGAAGAATGGTGACAACTCTTCATTAAGAAAAGAATTCTTAGGAGAGATCATCAACTTGAGAAAGAGAATGTGTTTACTTCAATTCATGCATGAAGGGAAGAATGACATACAAATATTTGTTCTAACTTGCTCAAAGAAATTAAACTATCATCAAGTGCCACTAAATCAAAACTTTCATTCTGGAATACAAAAATATCAAACCTTGTAGAACAAAAACATTACTAACCCCAACGTTTCCAGGATTTGATTCATGTATAACTTTCCAATCTTACGGTCCCAACAACTGTCATTTTTAGGCAAATGATGTTAAGCACTGATAAGATGTCACACTAAAAGAGAATACGATAAACCATAAGTTTCTACCTAATTCTACAATATTGTGACCAGTTCATTCATCCTTTCACGGTCTCCTTCCTGGTAAAAAGACTTTCATCATATCTGAAAGATAGAATACATATTAACAAAACAAATAAGAATATTTAAACATTCGATAAGAACCTTCTTGTAAGAGTCACTAACTCATAAAATCAACAACATTTGCTCTAAGAAAAACTGAAAAAACATATATTAATTTATATCGAGAAAATATACCTTTAGGGTTGTTTGCATATGACCATTAGGCTTGTTTTATTAAAGGACTAATCACTATGTGCACTTCTCCTTTTGGAGCATGTTCTTGTCGTTCATTGATATGGCTATCAGTGTATGTAGTTCTCTTGTTTTCTCTATGATTGCTCCTATATGTATGGATGTCTTGACACGATTTCCAGACCTATATATGCTTGTTCGTATGGTTATCTTGATACTCTTTCCAGACCTATGTTTGTTGCCCCTTCTCTCACTATGGATACCATGCCTAAGATTCTCTTTATAAGCATCTAAATTATTTAAGAATTGTTGCTTTGTTAGGTAGCTCACGAAATTAGTTAAAAAGCTGACGCCTTAGACGGTAATATGTCTTCTTAGACTCAGACATAACTAGACATAACTATCGTCAGACCATGGGGTCACTTCCAAAGTGTGCTAGCTTACATAATCTATGTTTTTTTTTTTCTCTTTTTTTAGGCAAGCGGGGTTGTTAATGCGGACCCCTACCCCTATATTAAAAAAGAAATGAAAGGTACATCTCGTGTTACTCTCTATTTCTCTCAAAACATATATCAATCAAAACAAAGAGATACCAAGGTAAAGAAAAAAACAGGCCTAATCTATACTGGACCCTCTTGAGTCACCCAAAGCATCCTTAACCAGTGTCATTGTTGGTCAATCATCTGAATACCTCAATAGACCTGTTGCAAAACACCCAACCCCATTACTTAATAAAAATCTGAGTTAAAAATCTTCAATTATATCATAGTTGTACCCCCATTTTAAGTCAAATTGAACACACAAATACAAATTTAAGAAGTTTAATACAAAATGAAGCTAAGAATGATGTTCGAAGTGATATAACAGTGAGGGCATCATTTTGAGATGTCAAACAGATACATCCCTGATCAACATGCTTAAATCAACTTTATCCTAGTTTTGTTGAGGGAGCAACCCCATTTTACACCTTGAATTGGTCAAAATATGCAGAATTTCTTACTTCTCATGGAGGATATATTAGATCCAGTAACAGGGGGTTTACGGCTGACCGCTATTGCACACTATCATTTAGCTATTGCAATTCGGGTTTTTTTTTTTGAGCCGACCACATGTATAGGACCAACTGGGGCATTGGTCATGGCCTGAAAGTTCTTTTAAAGGCTTATTACTGGTCAGGGCTATTAAAGGCCTATATGAGATCCTAACAACGTCATGGCATCCTCAATTATCTCTTAACTTGGTATGTTTGGTTCTTTAGCCATTATTATAGCCCACCTTATGTATGCCATGCCCCCTTATCTGTATCTAGCTAAGTACAGAACAAAACAGACATATATAAGATCATTTCGTTTGTGATTCAATAAAGGACCTTCAATATAACCACTCCTCTAGCATATCAGTTCACTCTATTACAATCAATGTTTGATTTTAATAATAAATATCGAAAAAAATTTAGTGCAACTTAATGTAATTAATCCTAATACAACTCTTCACTGACAACCAGTTAGAACACTTTCTTTGATAGTAAACGTCTTCTTCTTTAATAGCTTCCCTATTTCACCAGCATTGCATCCCTATTTCTAAGTAGTTCAAAGGGTAAAGTTTGATCCGTCTCTTCCTTTTTGATCAAATATTCAAGAAATATTTTATGTGTGGTTATGTTTATTTTTGGATATCTTTTGCAGCCACATCGATCTATAGAAAGATTAATGATGAAAATAGAGAAAAATCGAAGAGGAGAAATCCATCTTTTAGGCAATGATCAACCTTCACTCTACAATAGTTCAATGAAGTTACCAGAAGAAACCCAGTCAATTGTAGAGAACAGAGAACATAACAAAAAAATATAGGACCATCAACTATAGTTATAAATTCTCAAAAGACTTCCAAAATAACATAATAAAAACTTGAAGATTATTTAGACCACATCAAAATTATAGGAAAAAAAGAAACCAATTGTGAGGAAGTGTAACACCCATGAGTTGGTGTTAGTCCCACATTGCCAAGGAAGTGGTTGTATTGGTAGTATGTAGAGCTTAACCATACTCTAACTAATGTCAAGGCCTTTTGGGGTGAACCACATGGGTGGGCCCTGATCCAAAACCCTCTACTGCTGGATATCCGCAGTGACTAAAGGAGGACAATATTGACATTAGCGAGCGGTATGGTGCTCGACGCACCGGGATGAGCGAGGACGAAATCCCTGGGCGTTACAGTTGGTATCAGAGCCGACGACGGGTCGCCTGTTGCAGGTGGGAAGTACGCTGGAAGGGCCGGAGGAGCACCAGGTACTTGTCTCACTTGGCAGGGAACGTCGGAGATTTTGGGACTGTACTGAGTGTACTGCAGAGCCGAGGACGGCTCTATTTCTAAGGTGGTGAGATTGTAACACCCATGAGTTAGTGTTAGTCCCACATTGCCAAGGAAGTGGTTGTATTGGTAGTATGTAGAGCTTAACCATACTCTAACTAATGTCAAGGCCTTTTGGGGTGAACCACATGGGTGGGCCCTGATCCAAAACCCTCTACTGCTGGATATCCGCAGTGACTAAAGGGGGACAATATTGACATTAGCGAGCGGTATGGTGCTCGACGCACCGGGATGAGCGAGGACGAAATCCCTGGGCGTTACAGTTGGTATCAGAGCCGACGACGGGTCGCCTGTTGCAGGTGGGAAGTACGCTGGAAAGGCCGGAGGAGCGCCAGGTACTTGTCTCACTTGGCAGGGAACGTCGGAGATTTTGGGACTGTACTGAGTGTACTGCAGAGCCGAGGACGGCTCTATTTCTAAGGTGGTGAGATTGTAACACCCATGAGTTGGTGTTAGTCCCACATTGCCAAGGAAGTGGTTGTATTGGTAGTATGTAGAGCTTAACCATACTCTAACTAATGTCAAGGCCTTTTGGGGTGAACCACATGGGTGGGCCCTGATCCAAAACCCTCTACTGCTGGATATCCGCAGTGACTAAAGGGGGACAATATTAACATTAGCGAGCGGTATGGTGCTCGACGCACCGGGATGAGCGAGGACGAAATCCCGGGGCGTTACAGGAAGACCCTGTAAAAGAAAGACATTGACTTCTTTTACAGGGTTTCTAATACACGGATGCACTCATAAACCTTCACCGATTGAGTATGAAAATTGAAAAGGAAGGTGTTAAGTTAAGCACCTGTTGCTTGCCAATGTTCTAAAGGAGACACCTATTGCTTGCGTATGTTCTCATAGATAAAGAATTAAAGATATCAATATTCTCAAGGAGACATCTAAAGCAATGTGCCCTAACATAAAACCCAATTCCTGGCAAGTAGCTTAAGATACCATATAGACCGACTTGTTGCATTGAACGTTTGGAGCTTTGAACTGATTTTGTATATTTTAAACCAACTTCGTCTTACAGATGTCAAGCGAACAAAATATAATTTAACATTAACAAGATAAGGAAAATTGATTGATGCAAGTAATTGATATCAAAGAGAAACGAAAATTGCTATCGTCCAATTAAACATTGGACACATAAGAAGTAGTTGATTTCCAATTCAATTATAAGATATTCCACCAATCAATTATGTCAAACCCTTGAGAATGCTAGAAAATAAGGAAGTGAATTCAGCTTCTTCAATGTCATCTTCTTACCTGGGATAAGGAAAGTTGAAAACTGTATTTTCGATCGTTTTAGTCTTTGAATAAAATGAACCATCATCATAGATCACATATACCAGGAGCATAATTCATCATTAACAGCCCATTCTCCCTGCAAATATCTGTTAAGTTCAATGTAACTGCTACACTTGTGGATATTGCCTCATATTTGCGAGATTCACAACAATCGACCTTGGGTCTACCAGTCACACCTGCAGCAATGGAAATATGATAGGTTTCATTGTTTGAGTATCTGCAGAGAGTATTTTTTTAATATATAATTTAAAAAAGAACTCCCCCAATCCATCATGTTATACCATATATTAAGAATTTCAAGGTTCACTTCGGGGTAGAAGGGTTGCTCTTAACTGGAACACCAATGGGTTCAAGTAAAATTGTTTTTTGCCACTCGAAGAGTATAATCATTAGAAGTTGATTTACCGATTCAACCAAATTAGAGGCTTAGAATACTGACTTACTCGATAATAAAAAATTCCCAGCTAACAATTATACACCTAGTACCTTATTGTCTTTAGGAAAAAAAAAACTTGGAAATCAAAAACAGAATTTATAATCTTAAGTACATTTTCACTCAGATTATCTCATGAAAATTTATAATGAGGAATACAGGATTTTCCCCTCGAAATTGAATAGTTTTTAGATAAGTATTACACTCCGTCGAGTCATCGAGAAGGTCCTCACAAACACTTGGAACAACTTTTGGAAAATAATAGGCTAGTATATGAAAAAGCCATCCACTGGCCCTTCGAAAAACCCATTCCAGTTATTGTACTTCAGCATACCTTTCTTCGATTCGCAACATTTATTCGATAGTCTCCATTGGAATATTTCTAAAAATGAATGGTTCATACCTCTCTTTGATTAGCTATATCACACTTTTTAATCTTCTACTTTTGCAATTTTTTGAAACGTTTATGTTAATATTTTTGTATCATGCACATGGGCTTCTAAAATGAATATTGCTAACGAAAAGGACAGAATATGCTTTAGAACATCCAGCTAACACCAAAAGAAAGCATTCGACCCTTATTGGGGCTGCTAGTAATCACCAAAATAGACTTGGTATCGACCCTAGAAGCAAACCAGCAACTCCCATTTCTGTTCTGATAGCTGCTGCACTGCAGGCATTTCCATGCTTCTTACAGTGGTATGATCTTGTATGTATTTCATGAGAATCTTCTGAAACTTTTATGGGGAAAATAATCACATTTATGATATACTAAGCGTTATATTCTTCCTTCCTGCTGCTTCATACAAATCTTTTTAGGTATTCCAAATCCTGCCATACCCCAGATCCTACCATATCCAAAATCCCAAGTTCCCTATCATCCCCAAAATCCCAAATGTGCGCCCAACTATCCCTACCATCCCTAATAAATTATACCAAAACATTAATTGAAGAGGTTACCAAAAACCTCTTTAATTAAAAAGAAAAATTCAGATTGTGTTCTGAGTTTTTTTCCAATGGGTTTCCAAGAACACTATAATACTTGACACCACATGAATCACTACAAAAGCGTTTCCAGGCAAAATCTATTTTGTATATGCCGGAGTAGCATCAATTTAAAATACATTCTGTGTGACAGGTGGAATATGAGGTCCTCAATTTAAAGCAATTATATGCACACATAGAAGCTGATGAATGACACCATGTGGGATGCCTTACATGAGCTAATCGGGTGTCCCGTGTTTGATTCAAAGATTATGCATGTATTAGATCGTGGAAAAGATATTGTGCTACTCTCTAAACTTGTTATGATAGCTATCAAACTTATAATAAACTCTATTGAAAACTCTTTTTCAGTAGCATATGGATAATATACCAATTCACCTGAACGTCCAACAGTCTCAAGCCAATCATAACAACTTGTTATATAGGACCAATTCTATTGATAATTAATTGTAAGGAATTATAACCCTCTGACAATTCAGTGTGTTAATAGAACAATTGTATTTTCACTTCTAAGGAAATAAAGCCATCCAACACATAGGATAAGAAATATTAACGTTATACATATACAAGAACAAAATTGTATGATAAGTAATATTAATTAATGGTGAATTGAATAAAAATTTAACAAATTTGGTGAATTAAATAAGAAGGTAGAAGATTACATGAGTGTCATATTAGAGAAAGAGAGATTGGCAGGGATGTTTAAAAAGAGAGATTTGTACCTTTAAAGCAAGAGGATTCGCAGAAACCTTAAACTGGTAAAGTGGATTACCAAAGACCTTAATTTCTCTCTATCAGACCTAATAAATCAAAATAGAGAGAAGGAAGAGGTTAGACAATAGAAAGGTGTAAAAATTCAATTTTTTACATAATTAAATTTATAACAAAGCAAAGTTGATATGCATAGCACCTGAGATGTAGGGCTGATTGAAATTGATTAAAACTTTGGGAAGAGAAACAGAAGAATTAGAAAAACTAATTAAATGAGTGTTTTGGAGAAACAGAGCGAGGTTGGAGAAAGAGAGCAAGGGAGGAGATTGTTGTTCGTTTTTATTTCGTTTTTATTTTTTTGTTTTGTTTGTAGTATATATATATATATATGTATTTCAAAAGTTCAGGGTTTATAGTTGCACACCTCAACCCCCCTGGCTTCATCTCTGAACCAGCGGAAGAAGCTCCAATGATCAAGTTAGAATGGAGAGGAAGATAAGAAATAAATAGAAATAAAAGTTTAATAAGTGAATGAACCTGCTATTTTAGGGTTTGTAAGTAACCCTATATACTCTTACCTTATCTATTCAACATGGTTCCCTGTGAGCCTAATATTATGATAGTGGTAGACAGATGTGGTCACATCATAATTCTGTGACCATCCAGATCTTTCTTGAGTTGTATCTGATGCTCTTTGATTCTTCTTCCATACCGTGACTTGTGACCCATGAGCATGCCAGGTGACGAAACTGATCTATATACTTACATCGCCCCCTCTCAAGGCCATGCCACGACCCGTGATGGTCACCACTTATACTATGATGGGTGACGGTCCAGAGAAGCATATCTTATGATTTGACTTTATTTTTTACCTTACTTTTTCCGTTCCCGCGTACATTTTGAAATTTTATTTTTTCTCTAAACATGTTCCCTACATGCATGACGATTTAGTTTTTTGCTTCAGTTACTCTACTCCGCGTGTTGTCAATCTGTTATTTTTCCGCACGTGGGTTCACTACTTTTTAGGCGTAATTAAAGTAGTTACTGTGTACTACTTCATTTTTCCCGCAAACAATCAATCGTTTCCCCTTTCTCTCTCTTTCCACTATCTCTTAACCTTAGCTCACCCTTTTTGTCTTCCATCTTGCCTGTTTAAACTCATTTCTCTCTTTCTTCTTCACTTTCCGTTCTTTACCGCACTTCATACCCATCATTTTCCGTTATCTTTTGTGCTTCAATCTCCATCACTCTTCTAATATGATCTTCCTCTTTGGTGTGCTTACTCTCTTTCCCAGGTTGGTTTCTCTAATTTCTTATTTCTTTCCCTTAATTCTTACTCTTAATTATATGTCTACAATTCTTGCATTTGTTATCTGTTTTTGTTTGTGTACTGATACGAACTTAAAAATTTATAGTTTACAATTACTGGTTGTTGATAAGTCCTCAAAAGTGTATATTTATCACCCTAATAACAACTTGTTTGTTTAGCACTTAGCTTATATTATTGTATTATATCTATTGATTAGTGCTTTCTTGTCTATTGTGTAGGTTTCATGAGCCGAAATGCGAATATTGTGTTAAAGCCCGCCAAAAGTCAAGAAAAGCAACCAAAAAGGTGTTATTTACACTAATAGAGGAGAATTGATATTTGCACCTACAGATCTGTTGAGGGCACCTCGTCAGTCCTGTTGACTTGACTTTATGTCAAAGTGGGGTGGTCCGAATCTCAGCCCAAACCGGGTCCTATTGAAGCCCACAAGTCAGACTTTCTATTTAGGGTTTTATTTAAAGTCCAAACTTAAAAAGGCTCTACAAGAAGCTCCAAAAGTCTGATTTAGGCCCATAAGCTATCAAACTGAAGGTCTTGGTCCAAGCTATAACTTAGGCCCAAGAGAATTAGATTTTGCTAAATACCTAATGCCTCTAGAAGACCAACAGCAGCAGCCACGAATTTGACCTAATTTGGGAGTCTTTGCATACAAGTATTCTACCTATATAAGAGAAGTAGTACCTGAGGTTTAGGTATCTTTGAGTTACTTTGGAAGAGAGAGAAAAGTGAGTATTTTGTGAGAGAAAAGTCCATCATCTTCCTCTTCTTGTATCAACTCAATTATCAATATCAAATCCATTAACTTTTCCATTATGATGTTTTGTTATTTATTTATTTATTCCATGGTGTCATCATCAAGGATGAGTAATTAAATCTCCTTAGGGGGGTGGTTGAAGCACTCTAGATGATGCAAAAACACCATGTTTGTTCATATTGTTCATCGTGATTCAAAGTTCTTAATGTTTATTTACATCTAATTCGCGATATGAGGTAAGTATGATTATTTGCATGTTATTGTTATCCATTTTGTTAAAATACTATTCCATTTTGTTAAAATACTATTGTTAGGGTTTAGGGAGACCTAGCTTTAATGGTTGTGTTTATATTGATTGAAGATGTGTAGTGAAATAGCTGAGAGGTGATTATTACATATCTGCAGCTAGTATCTTTTATTGGAATCCTTTTGAAATTAAAACAAATAGCTGAGAGGTGATGGTTTAGCTATGAATTAATATGTTGAGTTAATTAAATTGAATAGCTGCGAGGTGACGGTTTGATAATAAGACATATTCAATAGCATGGATGAGAGAATCCCGTTCTAATTGAGTGGAATAGCTGAGAGGTGACTACTTGATAATTATAGGTATTGATGATTAATTGGAATAGCCAAGAGGTGACTAATTAATTGTTATAGATTGAAAATGAAAGAACAACATCTTATGTTTGTATGATTTAGTTTGTGGATATTAATTCTTCCCGTTTGTCGTCATAAATCTTGTTTTCATCTCTACCATATTCTTCAGTTAGTTTATTTAATTGTTGCATGTAAGAAGTAGAATCAATCTCAATCTTATTATTGTTTCCCTTGGTGTTTCTTAATAATTGTTTTCTATTGTGTTTGAGCTAAGATCTCCTCCTCTGAGGTGGGTACGACCCTTGCTTGTTACTTGTCTACTTTTATAACCAATTTATACATGCACAAGAAGGAAAAATCTATAAAAATATAATCTTTTGATTAGGTGGTGTTAATTTACCATCTATCAGTTGTTTCTTAAAATTAGGCTCTACTTGAACTCTGGATCATTCCATGCTTATTTATTTGCAAACCTTAAATTTTTAATCTTGAATGGACTTAATTTTGTTGTCCCAATAAACCGGTTTTCTCTGTTTGCAACACATTTCGCTGTGTTCATAGAAAATACCTCCGAGTCCTTGGTGCCCCCATCATTTTTTTAAATTTTGTTGTTGGAATCCATGATTGAAGACAAATCGAAGAAAAAGAAGAAAAAAGGAGTAAACTAGAATAGTTTGTGTGTATTTACTAATAGATAAAATGGTTGTGTCTCTTTTAATATGCTAAACTAATAACTAAACTAGAATAGTATAATAGCAAGGTAAGAGTATCATAACCATCTAGAAAAAAATAATATGAATGGTCAACTAGCTTTTATAACATTTGATCCATAAAGGAAAGAGAAAAATGATATTTTCTCGTGACTTTATTTAGATGCCTATAATCGATACACACTCTCCACTTAGTAGGTGCTCTAGTCGTTATTAGCTTATTTTTTTTCATCTTTAACAACTTTGAAACCATCTTTCTTATGCACTACATGTATTGGACTTACCCATTTACCATCTGAAATTGGATAAATAATACCCGCGTCTAGTAGTTTAAGGATTTCATTCCTTACCACTTCTTGCATTATAGGATTTAGACGTCTTTAAGGTTCTCTAGATATTTTAGCATTTTCTTCTAAGTATATATGATGAGACATACTTCGAGGTCTATACCCTTAATATCATATAATGACAACTCGATTATCGAGCGGTATTTTTTAATAACACTGATTAATTTTTCCTCTTGCTTGGGAGATAATGTTGATGAGATAATTATTGGGTACTTACCATCTTCGTCTAAATGAACATATTTTAATTCAGAAGGTAATGCTTTTAATTCTAAACTTGGCGGTGTATGATTTAATGTTTCACTAGGGGTTGTTTCTACTTCACTTATGGAAAGAGGTAAAATAGAGGTTTCATCTTCGGAAGGAGAATTATTATCTAGATTATAATTGGTATTATTATTTGATTCAGAATAAGCTAAAAATTCTTTAATTTCATCTTGAGTTATATTTTTCAGAATCATTTCTTCTAGATTATAAACTTCTTCAACTTAAGGTTTATTCATAATTTTACAAAATATTGACTTCTATTTTTAGATTTCCAAAAGTTAAGAGCATACAACCATTTCTACAATTTATTAAAGCATTTGCGGTTGCAAGGAATGGTCTGCCAAATATAATTGGTGTAGAAATATCTATTGAGTATTCTGTAACTAATATGACAAAATCTACCAGGTAGTAAAAATATGCAACTTTAACCAAAACATCCTCAACAATACCTCTTGGGGTTTTGACGGACCTATCAGCTAATTAAAGTGTCATTTTAGTTGAGTTCTTTTAATCCAAGTTTTTGGTACAAATACTATGGGATTAAGTTAACACTAGCTCGTAAATCTAAAAGCGCGATACCTTGATATCCATCTCCTAGCGTACAAGTAATTGTAGGTTTATCGGGATCTTTATATTTTACTACTCTATTTTGTTCAATAAAGGAAGGTATTTGCTCGGTGAAAAATGCTTCTTTAGGAACATTAGTTTTTCCTTTTATAGTACAAAGTTCTTTAAGGAACTTAGCATGTTGAGGCATATTTTTAAGAGCGGTGAGAAAAGATATATTAATAGTTAAGTTTTTGAATATTTCTTTAATCTCATTAAATTGTTCTTCCTTGTTATATCCTAAAAGTCTTTGTGGATAAGGTATTTTAAGTATATATTTTCGTATTTCATCATCTTTTTTATTTTTATCATTGTTTTTATTTGAAGAAGATACATCTTTATCATTACGAGGTGTAGAATTTTTATTGTTAGGTAATTCACTAGAAGTAGGTTCATCAACATTAATGGGTTGATTATTAACACTCGAATCAGAGAAAGGATGACATTAGTCTTTTGAGATGTAGAATTACTAGTTTGAACTAATTCATCTTCGGGTGGTATTACTACTTTATTATCATATTATTTTTCGGAACGTAAAGTAGTTATAACCTCAGCTTCCTCTCTTTGAATTTTATTTTCTTTAGTTGAAACTTCAAAATCTTTTTTGTTTTGCTTAAGGTTGATTATGGGTCGACCCAAAAATTTTCCTTCTTCAAGTTCGATATCTACTTTAACAACTTTTTGTTTAAGTTTTTCAATGATTTTATTATTTTTATCTTGTTCACTTAATATTTTATTAAAAGAACTTCATAACTAGACTTGGGGTGCTCATTATTTTGTTGATTTGTAACCGAGAATTTTGTAAATTATTGTTTTGCAGCATGATGTAAGATATTTGTGTACCTCACAATCAAAAGATAAATTGGTATTGAATTTTCCTTCTTGTGCCTATATAAATTGGTTATCAAAGTAGACAAGTAACAAGCAAAGGTCATACCCAGCTCAGAGGGGGAGATCTTAGCTCAAACACAATAGAAAACAATGGTTAAAAAACACCAAGAGAATCAATAATAAGATTGGAGATTGATTCTACTTCCTACAGGTAATAACAAATAGTAAACCCTAACTTAAGATTATGGTAGAGATGAAAAAAAGATATATGATGACAAAGGGGGAGAGTTGGTATCCACTAAATAAATCATGCAAACATAACATTTTGTTCCTTCATGTTCAATCTATAATAATTAATTAGTCACCTCTCGATTATTCAATCTAATCATTAATACCTATAATAATCAAGTAGTCACCTCTCAGCTATTCCACTCAACTAAAACGGGATTCTCTTATGCATGTTATTGAATATGTCTTATTCATTAAACCGTCACCTCTCAGCTATTCAATCTAATTAATTCAACATATTAATTCATAAATAAACCGTCACCTCTCGGATATCAATTTAAATACAAAAGGGTTCCAATAAAAGATATATATTGCAAACATGTAATAATCACCTCTCAGCTGTTTCACTACACATCTACAACAAATATAAATACTACCATTAAAGATAAGTCTCCCTAAACCCTAACAATAATATTTTAACATCATGGATAACAATAACATGCAAATAATCATACTTACCACATATCGCGAATTAGAGGTAAATAAGCATACGTATTTCGAATCAAAATGAACAATAAGAACAAACATGGTGCTTTTGCATCATCTAGAGAGCTTCCACCATCCCCCTAAGGAGATTTAGCTACTCATCATTGATAATGAAACCAAAGAATAAATAAATAAAACACAATACATCATAATGAAAAAATTAATGGAATTGATATTGAATATTAAATTTGATACAATGAAGAAGAAGATGAACTTTTCGTCAATGAAAGTTGATCTCAAAGAATAACTAAAAGATATCTAAACTCTAGCTACTACTTCTCATATATAGAAAATACAAAGTAGAATACTTGCATGCAAAGACTTCCAAACTTAGTCAAATTCGTGGCTGCTACTGTTGGTCTTCGAGAGGCATTAGGTTTTTGGCAAAACCTAATTGTGTTATGCTTAAGTTGTAGTTGGGACCAAGACCTTCAGTTTGATAGCTCATGCGCCCAAATCAGACTTGTGGATTTTCTTGTGGAGCATTTTTAAGTTTGGACTTAAATAAGGCCTAAAATAGAAATTCTGGCTTGTGGGCTCCAATAGGACCCGGTTTGGGCTGAGATTTGGACCGCCCCACTTTGACATAAAGTCAAGTCAACTGGTCTGACTGTGGGGTGCCCTCAGCAGATCTTGTGGGTGTAAATATTGATTCTTCTTCCAATGTGTAAATAACACTTTTTTGCTTGCTTTTCTTGACTTTTCGCGGGCTTTTACATAATATTCGCATTTCGGCTCATAAAACCTACACAATAGACAAGAAAACACTAATCAACAGATATAATACAATAATATAAGCAAAGTGCTAGACAAACAAGGTGTTATTCGGGGGATAACTATACATTTTTGAGGACTGATCAAATACCCCCAAACAGCACTTTGCTTGTCCTCAAGCAAAGATGAAAAGAAAGAATTAAGGACTCAAAAGAGAAGTAAAACTAAGGTGATTGCATTAACCATATGCATCAAGGCTTTTAACCACAAAGATTTCCCAGGTGGAGGAGTTATAGTCTCCTGAGGGTTTTTCAGAGAAGATACCCACAAACTTACTACAATGACTAATCCAAGAATAGGAAATTTCCACCATTTACCTCAGAAATAGTTATATCAACGATAAGGATAAGTATTGCAAAACCGTTCATATGAGATAGCATACTACAAATGCATGAATAAGATATGAAATATAAACCAAGCATAACGGTTTCAAATGCATTGAATACATGCATGTACCCATGCTACCACGGGTCTTAAGTCACCATTAGAAAGGTCGCCTTGACTTCTGCCTCACAGTCATACACTCAGAAATAAGGTCACTCAGAGATGGTGTTTATCATTTTACCTCTATATGAGGAAGAAAGATGGACAATCATCTCACATATATCTATAAGAACGGACTAGTGTAATGGAATAAACTTAGTCTCAAAGAATGAAAAAATTAGCCTTGCTTGAGATGTCGGGTTTTTCACCCCAGCACCTCCTCACTTACTCGCCACAAACTACCATATCAGCTTAGATCTACAAAAGACAGTAATAGGTTGTAACTTGGCTTAGGACAGGGCTAGAAATAGAAAATGCTTTTGTGAAATATATCTGGAACATTCGGGCCTTTTACACTTGTGATTTGTAATAACAGCACATGGAGAAATTTTTCTTTTGGGAAAAAGTGTTTTTCATCTTCTTTTGGGAAAAAGTGTTTTTCATCTTCTTTTGAGAAAATATCAATGAAGCTCTAGCCAATATTTTGGAATCTTCCTTTCTTTTTGGATTTGAAATGGTTTGGAAGATTCTGGCTTTTTCTAGAATTTCTTCAAACTTTTTGGTTTTCAATATTTGGTTCATCTCACTAGTTTGGAGATTACTATGTATTTCTCCTTTCTTCTTGTAACCACATAAACAATCATCCTCATGTTCCAAAAACAATGGGTAAAATGACCTAAACATTCTAAGGTTAATTACTCATACAATGGAGTTAGATAAGGATAATGAGCTCAAGAAAAAGGCTAAGTAACAAGAAGGGCTCAGAATGGTCAACCTAAGGGATAATGTATCATCAGGGTAGGCTAAGGTAAACAAGGTTTATCTAAATATCTTTGTATCATTTCTAAGTACTGATGTGGTGATCATCACATCTTGAATAAGCTACAAGACCCAAGTTTATATTACACCCACTTGATGTCATCTCAAGGCTAACTATAAAAATGAATATGAGACTAAAAACTGACAAAACTGAGAGGTTGAATCTTTTGACTCCAGATTGATGTAATATCTCTCCAAAAAAATGATAGGGCTCAAAAGCTCACTAGGTTAAGTCTCCACACTTATTTCTCAAGTTTCTCAAGGTGTAGTTGTATTTACACATGTAATCTGTATTAAATGATACATCATTGATGGTGTACTTATCCTTGATGGTGTACTTATTGAAAATGAGAGAATTCAACCATTATACATCATTGATGGTGCACTTATTGAAAAGGAGAGAATTCAACCATTATATTCATCATTGATGGTGTACTTATCCTATTTGAAAAAGTCTTTGTAACAAAGATTTTTTCGGATTTTTCAAAATTTTAGAATTTTTACACAAGTATGGGAAAAAGAAGTTTGAAAATCATTTGCAAAAAGGATTGTAATACTTCCCCACCCCCAAACAAAAACATTGCCTTGTCCTCAAGGCTCACCATGATCCATAAAATTATCATTCCTATGCATATCTGGATATTCTACAATGCCATAGACAACATGCATAGTAACATCATTGACATACTCCAATCTATCTGCACCTAAAAGATTCCGCATAACCCATAATGCGGTAGTAGCCACGTTAGCAGGAAGGCAAGTGGTAGGTGCAACATTAGCATAATTCTCAGGATAGAAGGAAAAGGAGCAAGGGCCAAAGTGGTCTAGGTAATTATCCAGAATATCAACTTGATTGGAAAGGAAATAATCAGGATATGGCAAGATAGGTTTCAAATGAAGAGGAATACCCAAGGCTCGGGTGATGGCAAAAGAATTAAACATGACAAGAAACTCATGCATAACAACCTTGAAACCATCAAAAGGAATAGCTACGCCAAAGGGCAACGTACGGTAAAAATCTCTTACCATAGAAGGCGAATACACAACGGTAGAATCATAAAAAAAACCTTCCCAACCTTTGTAAAAAATCCCATCCCGAAAATAAGCTCCATAAGGACTATCCATGCCATCGGGCATCCACAAATCATTCTGATCATTAGCCATTGCAAAACAAGGAAGAAAACACCAAAAACCAGCGCGAAACCCGAGAAAAAATTACACAAGTTCGGGCCCAGATCACACGAGATTGAAATGGCCTATAAGGAGCTCGACTCAAGTTCGGGCCCAGATCAGAAAATAAAAAAGTTTAAAAAAAAATTTCTGATTTTTGAGTGACGGTCCTCTAAACATGGTGTGGTATATATAGGCAAAAAATAAAGAGTTTGAGCCATAGTAGGACTCCAAAAATTGCCTAAAACCTTAGGGTTTCCGAAAATCAAACCCTAACCTCCTTTCTATTTAAAATATTTGGACTAAGGTCCCTAGGACCAAAAAAATTTCAAATTACTCCAAAAGACTAGAATTTTGCAATAAAGCCCAAGAATGGCTAAGAATTTTCAGAAAAGGACAAGGTTTGCAAAATTTTAAAAATTCAACCATTTTCATTAATATTTGAAAATAAAGTACAATGATTGAAAATTTAATATAAGAGTGCAATAACTAAAATAAAACCAAAAACAAAAGACATAAAATTTTACAATGGCTAATAAACAGAAATAAAATCAACCTCGTCGTCGACGAGGTTGCCCTGGCCTTCGTCGAAGCGACGCTGCAAGTTCGAGCGCCATGACTATGGAGACAGTCTCGGCGTGAGTAGGAAGCGATGGGCTGTATCCCAGTTAATATACACGCCATCATCGACCAACTCCATTGACTCATAAAAACGACGTACCATTTGAGGATCAAATGGCTCGTAATCAGAGCCAAGGTGTATATCCCAACCTCGGGCATGAATACGCTCCACAAAGGTGCTTCCTAAGCGATTATCGTCGAAAAGACGAGAATAATCACGCTCTCTGATAATCAATCTTTCTCTCTCTCTTCTTCTAGGAGGCATGATTTGAGGGGGTTTTGGTATAGAAATGAAGAGAATGAAGAGAGGAACAAAACCCAAAAAACATTATCGAATTTGGTCAAGAATTGAGAGAGATACGAAGAGAGAGAAATGAGATCTGACTCGAAACTCGAGTTGAGTTCTAAGTGTACAGTATGGAACTCGAGTCGAGTTTTAGAAGAGATGAAGACTGTTGACTGGGTTTGACCCGCGTTGACTTGGTTTTGACTTTAGATTTTGAAAATGACTTGTGACTTTTCTAAAGACACGCGATGGTATATATAGAAAAGTGATTACCCCTAGACGCTTCCCTCACTACTGAAATTAGTGGAAATGACAGTTTTACCCCTGGAAAGCGTAAACGCACGAAATAATTTAAAATTCCGCGATAATGTATAAATATATTCTCGCGAATATAAGTACCATTAAGATGTCAAACTAAAATCCAAAAGTCACGCTATAATTATTAAAAATTCCAAAATTTGAAATAACTTCAAATTTGTAACTGTAACAATTATTTAACCAGATAACTTCAACAGAGAGTGGTGGGCTACGCCCACCCCCAAACAAAACTAGCACAAGGATCCGAAAGAAATAGTTATTAGCCAATAACCACTAAACACGACAACTAATAAGAAGCACCAAAGCACGATCGGGCTTAGAAGATACACAGGGCTGCCTCCCAGGAGCGCTAAGTTTAACTTCTTCAGCCAGACAGGTGGACAACCATGATTCACTTCCTAGATAAACGCTACTCTAAACAAAGATACAGGAGAGATAAAATCTAGAATAGAATGCGCGAAATCCTGATATCTAATATACAACACGAAGTCTTTTAAAGTCAGATACTTAAGACTTAAAAGAAGATGGGAAATGACTTCCCCACCCCCAAACAGAGCGGGAAACAGGTCCGTTAGGTGATGACTCTCAAGAGAAAAGCGTGCACTAGATCAATTATACTCAGCCAGTAAGAGTTTGTGGACTATGGTCCCGGCACTTTCTACCACACCTCTCAAAAAAAGACAACAGAGTAAAGTAAGAGAGGGTCCAGATACCAGCAGGTCAAAGGTCAGTGTAAATAGGTAGGGTCCTCTAACAGGGTTTCCTCAACTTCAGGGGACCTTAATTCATGGAAATGCTTAAGACGTTGACCATTGACTTGAAATTCAGAGTTGTCTGCATGTTTAAACATGTGATAGCACCAAAGGGTGTCACTGCAGACACAACAAAGGGACCCGACCAACGAGACTGTAGTTTACCAGGAAACAAATGCAACCCAGAGTTATACAGTAAAACTTTGTACCCAATTTGAAAATCTCTATGTAAGATCTGACGATCATGTAGTTTATTCATATTAGCTTTATAGGACTTGGAATGATCATAAGCCTTATTCCGAAGTTCCTCAAGCTCAGAGAGCTGGAGTTTCCTCCTCTTACCTGCCTGGTTGAGATTAAAGTTGAGCTTTGTCATTGCCCAGAAGGCTCGGTGCTCAAGCACCACAGGTAGGTGATAGGGTTTTCCAAAAATAAGACGAATGGGAGACATGCCTATGGGAGTTTTGAAAGCAGTACGATAGGCCCATAATGCATCACTGACTGTACGAGACCAATCAACCTTTTCAGGGTCTATTGTTTTTTTGCAAAATATTTATAATCTCTCTATTCGACACCTCAGCTTGGCCATTGGTTTGCGGATGATACGCAAGGGCCACTTTGTGAGTAACTCCATACTTTTAGACAAGTTTTTGAAAAACTTTATTGCAGAAATGGCTCCCCCCATCACTAATGATCGCACATGGAGCACCAAATCGGGCAAATATATACTCTTTTAGACAATTTACCACAGTTTCTTGGTCGTTATGCCTTGGGGAATGGCCTCGATCCATTTAGAAACATAGTCTACTGCGACCAGAATGTACAAAAAACCATGACAACCAGGAAAAGGACCCATGAAATCTATGCTCCAGACATCAAACACTTTCACAGGAATAATTGGGTGTAAGCGCATCATGTGTCGCCTAGTGATTTTCCCTAATTGTTGATAACGAGTGCAGACAGTACAATGCATGTGAGCATCCTTAAAAAAACGTTGGCCAATAAAAACCACACTGCAATACTTTAGCAGCTCTCGTTTTGGGAATAAAATGTCCACCACAAGCATGTTATGGCAGAACTTAAGGACCTCTTGTTGCTCCCAGTCAGGGATACAACGACGAATTATCTGGTGAGGGTAATACTTAAAAAGGTAAGAGTCATCCCAGAAATAATGCTTGGCATTAGCAAGAAATTTGGATCTATCATGCTTGTTCCAATCACTTGGAAACTTGTTACTAGCCAAGTAACAAACTATATCTGCGAACCATGGCGCATTCGATATTGCAAAAAGAAGCTCATCCGGAAAGTTCTCAGAAATGACACTAGAATCCTCAGGACGGTCGAGTCTAGACAAGTGGTCGGCTACTACATTTTCGGTCCCTTTTTTATCTCTAATTTCAAGGTCAAACTCTTGAAGCAACAAAATCCAACGAATAAGACGCTGTTTAGTTTCCTTCTTAGAGAGAAGAAATCTAATAGTAGCATGATCCGTGAAGATGACAGTACGGGTACCGAAAAGGTAGGAACGAAACTTATCAAGAGCTTATACTATGGCTAACAATTCTTTCTCCGTCGTGGTATAATTACGTTGAGCATCATTGAGAGTCTTGCTAGCATAATATATGACATGGGGCTTACCATCTAGACGTTGACCTAAAACAACCCCAACAACAAAGTTTGATGCATCGCACATCAGCTCAAAGGGTTTACTCCAATCAGGTGGCCTAATGATGGGTGCAGTCGTGAGGGCAGTCTTAAGTTTTTCAAATGCGCTCTTGCATTATTTTGTGAAATCAAAAGGTGCATCCTTAAGCAATAAATTGGTTAAGGGGCGAGCTATCTTTGAAAAATCCTGGATAAAGTGTCGATAGAATCCTGCGTGGCCCAAAAAGGCTCGAATATCCCTAATAAACTTAAGAATAGGCAAGGATGAAACAAGATCTACTTTAGCTTTATCGACCTGGATACCCTCAGGAGAGACGACGTGACCCAGAACTATCCCCTTCCTAACCATAAAATGGCACATTTCCCAGTTAAGTATCAAATTCTTCTCAATGCAACGCTTAAAAACCAAGGAAAGATGACTAAGACACTCTTCAAAAGATGAACCATATATGGAGATGTCATCCATAAACACCTCCATAAATCATTCTACCATATCACTAAAGATGTGTAATATACACTTCTGGAAAGTAGCAGGTGCATTACACAGACCGAAAGGCATACGGGCATAAGCGAAAGTGCCGAAAGGACAAGTAAATGTTATCTTCTCTTGATCTTCAGGGGCGATAGGAATTTGGTTATAACCAGAGTAACCATATAAGAAATAATAGAAGGAATGACCAGCTAGGCGTTCCAACATTTGGTCTATGAAGGGAAGAGGAAAGTGGTCCTTCCGGGTAACTGTATTAAGCTTTCTATAGTCGATACAAACACGCCACTTGGTTGGAACTCTAGTGGCGACTTGTTCATTCTTGTCATTCGTAACTACAGTCATGTCGGCCTTCTTAGGAACCACATGAATAGGACTAACCCAGGGACTATCTGAAATGGGATAAATCACACCTGCATCCAGAAGTTTCAGAGTCTCTGCTCGGACAACTTCTTTCATCGCAAAGTTAAGACGTCTCTGAGGTTCACGAGAAGTTTTAGCATCGTCCTCAAGATGAATGCGATGAGAACAGACAGAAGGGCTAATGCCTTTAATGTCGTGGATAGACCAGGCAATAGCAGAATGATGCTTTAAGATAACTTCTAAAAGCTTACTCTCCTGCTCGGTAGTAAGACATGAAGAAATGATAACAAGATGACTACCGTCTGAATCAAGATGAGCATATTTCAGCTCAGGAGGCAGAGGATTCAGAGTAACAGGAGGTGGAGTAATGGTCTCTACTTGGGTCTCAGAATCTATGTTACAAACCAAATCAAGGGCCTCGGGGTCTTTAGGTTCAAAGATATGCACATTATCAAGAAAAGCATTGGTTTGGGCAATAGATTGGTCAATGTCAAAGTCTACATTATGCATGGCAAGGCAGTGAACAACCGGATCTTCAGGGAAATAACTATGTACCATTTCATAAGTTAATGGGTCTAGAAGGCACACATCTTCAGATAAGGAAAGATCAGGGGGTTGTTGGTCAAGATTAAATATATTAACTTCAACAGTCATAGAGCCAAAAGTGAGAACCATGGAACCGTTTCGGCAGTTTATGAGAGCATTAGAGGTGGCCAAAAATGGACGGCCAAGGATGATGGGTACCGAATCATCGACAGTAGATTCAGTATCCAACACCACAAAGTCAACGGGGTAGTAAACGCCAGACACTTTAACTAACAGGTCATCAACTATTCCTCTAGGTACTTTCAATGATCTATCGGCCAGTTGTAATGACATTTTCGTAGGTTTCATGTTTGTTAGACTTAAAAGAAGATGGGAAATGACTTCCCCACCCCCAAACAGAGCGGGAAACAGGTCTGTTTGGTGATGACGCTCAAGAGAAAAGCGTGCACTCGATCAATTATTCTCAGCCAGTAAGAGTTTGTGCACTATGGTCCCGGCACACCTCTCAAAAAGAGACAACAGAATAGAGTAAGAGATGGTCCGGATACCAGCAGGTCAAAGGTCAGTGTAAATAGGTAGGGTCCTCTAACAGGGTTTCCTCAACTTCAGGGGACCTTAATTCATGGAAATACTTAAGACGTTGACCATTGAATTGAAATTCAGAGTTGTCTGCAGGGTTTAAACATGTGATAGCACCAAAGGGCGTCACTGCAGACACAACAAAGGGACCCGACCAACGAATGCAACCTAGAGTTATATAGTAAAACTTTGTCCCGAATTTGAAAATCTCTACCTAAGATCTGACGATCATGTAGTTTTTTCACATTAGCTTTATAGGACTTGGAAAGATCATAAGCCTCATTCTGAAGTTCGTCAAGCTCTGAAAGCTTGAGTTTCCTCCTCTTACCTGCCTGGTCGAGATTAAAGTTGAGTTTTGTCATTGCCCAGAAGTCTCGGTGCTCAAGCTCCACAGGTAGGTGATAAGGTTTTCCAAAAACAAGACGAAAGGGAGACATACCTATGGGAATTTTGAAAGCAGTACGATAGGCCCATAATACAACACTGACTGTACGAGACCAATCAACCTTTTCAGGGTCTATTGTTTTCTTGCAAAATATTTTTAATCTCTCTATTCGACACCTCAGCTTGGCCATTGCTTTGCGGATGATATGCAAGGGCCACTTTGTGAGTAACTCCATACTTTTGGACAAGTTTTTGAAAAGCTTTATTGCAGAAATGGCTCCCCCCATCACTAATGATCGCACGGGGAGCGCTAAATCGGGCAAATATATACTCTTTTAGAAAATTTACCAAAGTTTCTTGGTCGTTGTGCCATGTGGGAATGACCTTGATCCATTTAGAAACATAGTCTACTGCGACCAGAATGTACAAAAAACCATGACAACCAGGAAAAGGACCCATGAAATCTATGCCCCAGACATCAAACACTTTCACAGGAAGAATTGGCTGTAAGGGCATCATGTGTCGCCTAGTGATTTTCCCTAATTGTTGACAATGAGTGCAGACAGTACAATGCATGTGAGCATCCTTAAAAAAAGTTGGCCAATAAAAAACATGCTATGGCAGAACTTAAGGGCCTCTTGTTGCTCCCAGTCAAGGATACAACGATGAATGATCTGATTAGGACAGTACTTAAAAAGGAATTTGGATCTATCATGCTTGTTCCAATCACTTGGAAACTTGTTACTAGCCAAGTAACAAACTATATCTGCGAACCATGGAGCATTCGATATTGCAAAAAGAAATTCATCCGAAAAGTTCTCAGAAATGACACTAGAATCCTCATGACGGTCGAGTCTAGACAAGTGGTCGGCTACTACATTTTCGGTCCCTTTTTTATCTCTAATTTCAAGGTCAAACTCTTGAAGCAACAAAATCCAACGAATAAGACACTGTTTAGTTTCCTTCTTGGAGTGAAGAAATCTAATAGCAGCATGATCCGTGAAGATGACAGTACGGGTACCTAAAAGGTAGGAACGAAACTTATCAAGAGCTTATACTATGGCTAACAATTCTTTCTCCGTCGTGGTATAATTACGTTGAGCATCATTGAGAGTCTTGCTAGCATAATATATGACATGGGGCTTACTATCTCGACGTTGACCTAAAACAGCCCCAACAGCAAAGTTTGATGCATCGCACATCACCTCAAAGGGTTTACTCCAATCAGGTGGCCTAATGATGGGTGCAGTCGTGAGGGCGGTCTTAAGTTTTTCAAAGGCCCTCTTGCATTCTTTTGTGAAATCAAAAGGTGCATCCTTAAGCAATAAATTGGTTAAGGGGCGAGCTATCTTTGAAAAATCCTGGATAAAGCGTCGATAGAATCCTGCGTGGCCCAGAAAGGCTCGAATATCCCTAATAGATTTAGGAATAGGAAAAGATGAAACAAGATCTACTTTAGCTTTATCAACCTAGATACCCTCAGGAGAGACGACGTGACCCAGAACTATTCCCTTCCTAAGCATAAAATGGCACTTTTCCCAGTTAAGTACCAAATTCTTCTCAATGGAACGCTTAAAAACCAAGGAATGCCTAATGATGGGTGCAGTCGTGAGGGCGGTCTTAAGTTTTTCAAAGGCCCTCTTGCATTCTTTTGTGAAATCAAAAGGTGCATCCTTAAGCAATAAATTGGTTAAGGGGCGAGCTATCTTTGAAAAATCCTGGATAAAACGTCGATAGAATCCTGCGTGGCCCAGAAAGGCTCGAATATCCCTAATAGATTTAGGAATAGGAAAAGATGAAACAAGATCTACTTTAGCTTTATCAACCTAGATACCCTCAGGAGAGACGACGTGACCCAGAACTATTCCCTTCCTAAGCATAAAATGGCACTTTTCCCAGTTAAGTACCAAATTCTTCTCAATGGAATGCTTAAAAACCAAGGAAAGATGTTTAAGACACTCTTCAAAAGATGAACCATATATGAAGAAGTCAACCATAAACACCTCCATAAATCATTCTACCATATCACTAAAGATGTGTAACATACACCTCTGAAAAGTAGCAGGTGCATTACACAGACCGAAAGGCATACGGGCATAAGCGAAAGTGCCGAAAGGACAAGTAAATGTTGTCTTCTCTTGATCTTCAGGGGCGATAAGAATTTGGTTATAACCAGAGTAACCATATAAGAAATAATAGAAGGAATGACCAGCTAGGCGTTCCAACATTTGGTCTATGAAGGGAAGAGGAAAGTGGTCCTTCCGGGTGACCGTATTAAGCTTTCTATAGTCGATACAAACACGCCACTTGGTTGGAACTCTAGTTGCGACTTGTTCGTTCTTGTCATTGGTAACTACAGTCATGTCGGCCTTCTTAGGAACCACATGAATAGGACTAACCCAGGGACTATCTGAAATGGGATAAATCACACCTGCATCCAGAAGTTTCAGAATCTCTGCTCGGACAACTTCTTTCATCGCAGGGTTAAGACGTCTCTGAGTTTTACAAGTAGTTTTAGCATCGTCCTCAAGATGAATACGATGAGAACAGACAGAAGAGCTAATGCCTTTAATGTCGTGGATAGACCAGGCAATAGCAGAATGATGCTTTAAGATAACATCTAAAAGCTTACTCTCCTGCTCAGTAGTAAGACATGAAGAAATGATAACAGGATGACTACCGTCTGAATCAAGATGAGCATATTTCAGCTCAGGAGGCAGAGGATTCAGAGTAATAGGAGGTGGAGTAATGGTCTCTACTTGGGTCTCAGAATCTATGTTACAAACCAAATCAAGGGCCTCGGGGTCTTTAGGTTCAAAGATAGGTACAGTATCAAGAAGAGCATTGGTTTGGGCAATAGATTGGTCAATGTCAAACTCTACATTATGTATGGCAAGGCAGTGCACAACCGGATCTTCAGGCTAATAACTATGTACCATTTCATAAGGTAATGGGTCTAGAAGGCACACATCTTCAGATAAGGAAAGATCAAGGGGTTGTTGGCCAAGATTAAATGTATTAACTTCAACAGTCATAGAGCCAAAAGTGAGAACCATGGAACCGTTCCGGCAGTTTATGAGAGCATTAGAGGTGGCCAAAAATGGACGGCTAAGGATGATGAGTACCGAGTCATTGACAGTAGGTTCAGTATCCAACACCACAAAGTCAACGGGGTAGTAAAAGTCAGACACTTTAACTAACAGGTCCTCAACTATTCCTCTAGGTACTTTCAACGATCTGTCGGCCAGTTGTAATGACATTTTCGTAGGTTTCAAGTTTGTTAGACTCAGTGTATTAACCTATTTCTAGATTAATGCATTTACTAGGTCAGGTCGTTGTTGGACTGACCAAAGGGGGGATTTGAGATCGGGGGTGGCTGCACCTCGATGAGATCGAGATTGCCTACGTACTCTAGCTCGAGGGAAATGGAACTTAGAGATCAAGCCATCATAGTTCTGTTTATATAGAAGGTGAAGGGGCGAAGATCATGGGATCTTGCAGATTCTCCGACATCTTTATGATTGTGTAATATTCTCCAATGATTGTGTAACAGCTGCAATGATTGTGTAACAGCTGGAAATATTCTCTATGCATTGATTTAGGGCACGTGCATATGAAGAGGTCGTCATCGGTCATATAGTCGAGCTGCCCTGGTCGGCCTTCAATTAGGTCGAGTAGTGAACGACCTGTGAGAATGATGGGTTGGCCACGTGTCGTGTTTTGATTGGCTGGAGCATATAGTACCCCTACATAAGCCCCCTCTTTTTAGGTCGATAAGGAAATCGGGCTGAAAAGACAATTTGAACTCTGATCGATATTGCTGATTTGACGTTTGCTTTTTGAATTTCAGACTTGTACACGTGACTGCCATGCACTCATGTCTCATACCATCACTGTGCTTTACGGGGAAGTGGAGAGGTTTCCTCGAGCAGTTACCCTATAAAGTCTAGGCAACTGAAGCACTCCTTGATTGATGGCCTCTTTGCTAAACACGTGGATTGATCGGATGGTGGATGTGAATCGTCGGACTAGTGGGTATTAACTGTAAAGGTCGTGGTTGCCTTCGTGTGATCTCGTCCATTGATGCTAATTGAATCGACAGCTGGGATCTCTTTTGTATTAGTATTTAAACTGTAGCTTGTAATTAAAGTTTCTTACTTTCTTCATTTGCTCTCTCGAACTGCTGCTGCTTTGTCGTTGCGACCTAAAGATCTTGAGAGTTTTGGAGGTGAGTTACTTCTGCTTGACTCTTTACTTTCTTTCTTCGTTTCCATTTGCTTGTTTTGTAATCTTGAGAGATGTCTGAGGCTAATGATTCCCAAATGACCACTTGAGTGGTGATGATGCCGGTGAGTATGAGTCTGAAGATAAACGGACTCATTCTGGTGACGATGCTTGCTCTCCTGATCGAGAGGAGGAATGTTTAGATGAGGGTAGCCCTGGAAGTAGTGGTCCGCATGGGGAGGATTCATCTGATGATGAAATGGTGGTGGGCGATGACAAATCGTTCTGCCGTGTAGTTAACTCCTCGTATGTGAATAGACACATCGCCTTCAGGAAGAGCTATGGGTTGGACTCCATTAAGCATCTTGAAATTAGGTTTTTGGGAGATCGCTTACTTACCGAGGAGTATCGACCTAACAACCCCTTTTCCACTGTTTTTACTTTGGCCCAATTCTGAGCTGGGCTCAGGTTACCCCTCTCTCGTTTGGTAGTCGACCTGTTGAATGCTATCAGATGAGCTCCTTGCCAGATGAACGGTAACTTTTGGAGGAACATGAGGGTTATAGATGATCTTAACATACTACATAGGTGGAATGTTAGTGTAGAAGATGTGTTAGATCATTTCTGTTTCAAGCGATCTGCAAAGCTGGAGGTGGCGGGCTATAATATGCAGGTCAGGCCAGATCGTTTGCCTGTGAGTAGTGAGCTATGGTGGAAGGATCCCATGTTGATTACTGGGTAGATAACTGAAGGGAATCTTCATTTATCTTATGTCAACAGGAATGTGAATGATAATCGTAAGTACCTGGTCGTTGGTCTTAGATCGTTGTGTGGGTGACCTATTTTTGTTGCTTTTGGTTGTTGACTTGGTTTGTTTCTTTTGCAGCGATCAGGGACGACCAACTTGTGAAGAAAAACGACCTGAAATCTTCCTTGAATGCTTTTGTGTCTTGGACTGACGACCGGAAGATATAGTTTCTTCCTCATTTGAAGGACTATTTTATGCCCAAGGGTGATCCCAAGACTATTGCGGACGAGCTGGAGAAAAGGAAAGTGTTGAAGAAGAACTTTATGGCTGCGGTGCAGAAAGCTGAGAAGTTTCGATCTGGTATTAGCTCGAAGCAGAATGATCCAGCTGCGAGCCCCCAGATCGTTTCCCCTCCGACCTCTCTACCTAAGCTACCTTCCGGCTTGAGCAGGAAGAGGTCGTTTTCTGGGAACCTGAAGTTGATGGAGCCTCCACCAGGCATGCCTTCTCCTGCCCCTCTAAAAGCCTTGCGAGCTCCTGACCCTACTTCCTTGTCTAAGAAGACTGTTGTTCCCCTCTAAAAGCCTTGCGAGCTCCTGACCCTACTTCCTTGTCTAAGAAGACTGTTGTTCGTACCTCAAGCAAGGGTAAGGGACGGCCGGGGAGGTAAGCACGTCGTTTATGATAACGATAGTGCTATAGATGACCCCTGTGTTGCCCGAGCTGTAAATGAGGGCATTGTTCTAGATGCTGACGCTCGCATGGTGAAGTCGCAGAGTCTTCTTGTGACTTGCTCCAAGATAAATTCTGCTCTTTCTCTGGTAAGTGAAGTTTAGATTTACTTTTCGAGCTTAATCTTTGGAAATTGCATCCTTTAATCATTGTTTTTGCGCAGCTCAACGGTAGCTTCCAAGAAGTACGTCTGGTCGTTGAGGTTGGTGCGAGGGCCGAGATCGAGCTGAAGCATCTGGACGAGAAGCTCGAGCAGGCTAAGAACGTTGTTGTTGTTGTTGCTGAGACGAAGGTGAGGGATAGGGATGGGGAGATTGTGGCGTTGAAGGAGGTGATAGAGGGCCTTAGAGGTGAGGTTGCTGCTGCCAAGGATTCCGCGGCCTACTGGGAGGACGCGTGCCAAAAGAATGGTGTTGCATGGCAGGCGTACTATGAGGACCTCAAGAAGCAGCTGCTGGGATTGCCCGAAGGAGAGGAGACGCTCGTTGGTGATCAGAGTGCACTGGTCCCAGCTCAGGACACCTCGATGGGCCCTGTTGGTGGGATTGAAGGTCTCCAGAATGACATGGTCAAACCAGACGACCAAGGTTTGGAGCAGTGACCTTCTCTCTGTCTTCAGTGATTCCTGGTGTTTTCTTGTTCTTGTATGCATTCCTCACTGTTGGGCAGTACATCTCCTTCTTCTTCTTACGTTTAGTCTTCATCTTCTTCTCACGTTCAGTCTTCAGCTCGAGTGGTTGTGAGGTCTAGTTAAATGGTCTTGAATGCTTGTTTTAATTAGTTGTAATCATAAACAATAGTGATCGATCGGCTTCGGCAGGTCGGTAGCGCCTTTATTTTCTGCATTTTTATTCCTTGTTGTGGATAATGTAATCTGTCTATCTGGGCGACTAGTTTCCAGGGAGTCCTGGTAGCTCATTCAGATGGCAGGTAGACGAGATGAATGGCTACAAGCAGGGCGGACTGAAATGCTTCCTCTTGTATGCCTTAGTTAAATGAATTTGTTTTTTCCTTCTCATCGTTGTAGTTTTGCCTTGTTTTTGCAGGTGACCTCTTTCTTGCGAGTTGGATATGTGGAATGTTGGCCTAGCGCCCAAGTAGTTTAGGTCGATGTAGCAGATCGTTCTTCCTGTAATAGTTAGGTTTTTTTGAAGAAAATAAATAAAATGAAATTTCATTTGTTTACCTTGCTGGCCTTTACTTTTATTGCATTGTCTGCTTGTAATGATTCGCAAACATGTAGTAAGTCTAAGACTCGACCTGTTCTAGGATTTGGTCGAATGAGTATGAGCTCGATTTTACTTAGGTCGTGGGATAGTAATGACCTAAGTAAAGAATGCTAGTTGGATTACAGATGTCAACTTAACACTTTAAAAATTATCAAAGGGACTAGAGTACTGATAATTTGGAGGTCTAGGGATTGAGTTATACCTATTCAAGCCATTCATGTTTGAACTGAAATGAAGGCAAAATTGAGCTCATTTATTGAAATATGTGAATGCATGCTTACATTTTACTGGTAAAACTTCTTCAAATGATAAGCATTCCAAGGATTCTTCATATCTTCCCCTTCTGGAGTTTGAAGACGATAAGATCCATTGCTTTGAACCTTTTTGATGATGTAAGGGCCTTCCCAGTTGGCATTGAGCTTTCCAACATTTGTTTTTCTTTTGTTGTGGAACATTCTTCTTAATACGAGCTCGCCTGGTTGAAAAGATCGAGGTCGGACGCCTTTATTATAAGCTCGTTTGAGCCTTTGTTGGTATTGCTCGAGCTTGATGGTGGCATGATTCCTTCTTTCCTCGACCAGATCTATCCTGAATGACCAGGCTTGGTTATTGAGCTCGGTATCGACCAGTAGTGACTTGGTCGTGCCAAATGTCAGCTCGGTGGGAATGACAACTTCAACTCCATAGCAAAGGCTAAATGGAGACATTCATGTTGATGTTCTAGGAGTTGTTCGGTAGGCCCAGAGGATGTTTTCCAGCTGCTGTGGCCATTGGTCTTCCTGATCTTCAAGCTTTTTTCTTCAAGTTAGATAGAATTTATCTGTTCGCAGCTTCGACCTGGCCATTGCTTTGTGGATATCGAGGAGTCGATCTAGAGTGCTCGATTTTCCATAGTGCATAGAAAGCCTTAATATTTTTACCGATGAATTGGGTTCCGTTGTCAGTAACAATTCTCTTGGGTAAACCAAATCTTGTTATTATGTTTTCCCACATAAATTTTTGCACATCTGCTTGAGTGATGTTAGTGAGGACGACGGCTTCCACCCATTTGGTGAAGTAACCGACCGCGACTAGAACATATCTATTCTCAGATTTCTTTTCTTTGATCAGTGGGCCCATGATGTCGAGCCCCCACATGTGAAATGGCTAGGGGGCAGTGATGTTGATGAGGTCGTTGGGATGCTGATGAGCGTGATCGGCAAAACGCTGACACTCCGTACATTTTAACACAAACTTCTTTGTATCTTCCTTCATTCTCGGCCAGAAATATCCTTGTGAGATCGCTTTATGAGCAAGTGTGCGACCTCCTAAGTGATTTCCACATTCTCCTTCATGAATCTCCTGGAAGATGATTTGCCCATGCTTTGGAATTAGACACCTTAGGAGCAAGCCAGTCGCTGATTTTCTGAATAACTTTCCCACATGTAGCCTATACATAGTGACCTTATGCAATAACTGGCTGGCCTCCTTCTTGTTAGGTGGGAGCTCGCCAGTTTGCAAATATCTGACGAAGGGTTCCATCCAGGTTCCCTTGATATCTTCCGAGGTTGTGGCTAGCAGGTCGCTTATTTGGTTGACCACTTCCTCCTTTAGTAGATACGCAAGTAGCGTATTTACTGCTATGGTTAGAGCTCGAGGTCGCTCTGATTCAATCTTGGATGCAAGGAATGCCAATGAATCAGCATGTCGGTTATCATCTCTTGGAATGTGGTCGATGGTGAAGAAAATGAATTTGCTGATTAACTCCTTTGCCTTGCTTGCATATCTTATCAAATTGACTCCATGTATTGGGTAGTTGTTTGTAATCTGATTTACTACCAGTTGTGAATCGCTGAACACTTTGAGTCGAACTGCTTATAGGTCGATAGCCATTTGTAGACCTTGGATTAGAGATTCATATTCGGCCTCATTATTAGAGGTCGAGAAGTCTAATCGAGTTGACCTTTCGAGTTGTGAGCCCTCAGGTGAGATGAGTACGGCACCGATGCCACTTCCATTCGAGTTGTGTGAACCATTAACGTAGAGTTGCCAAGTGTCTGGTGGATCGACTTGGACTTGTCTGGTTTCTGGTTTTGGTTCCCAGCTAAAATCTTCGGCAGGGTAGTCTGCTAAGAAATCAGCTACGACCTGGCCCTTGACGGCCTGGCGGGGCACGAACTCAAATGTGTAATCACCGAGCTCGGCTGCCCATCGAGCCATACAACCTGTTTCGTTCTTCTTCTCTAGTACGTGCCGTAGTGGCTGGTCGGTGATTACTTTAATGGTGTGTGCTTGGAAATAAGGTCTAAATTTGCATGCAGCGTAAAGGAGAGCTAATGCTAACTTTTCCAGAGGTGTGTACCTTATTTCTGCTTGTTGCAACACCTTGTTTGTGAAGTAGATTGGTCGCTCGACCTGATTTTCATCCTTGAACAGTACTGCACTGATCGCAAAATCTAAAGTGGCAAGGTAGATCCCGAGCACATCTCCATCATTAGGCTTTGTGAGGACTGGTGGAGTGGATAAGTATTCCTTCAGCTTGGTAAAGGCTTTTTCGCATTCTTCTGTCCATTGATATGCAGCCCCCTTTCTAAGAATATAAAGCAGTGGTCGCACTTATCGGATGCTCTAGAAATGAATCTATTAAGAGCTGATACCATGCCATTGAGCTTTTGGATTTGCTTCTTTGTCTTCGGGCTGGGCATATCGACCAGGGCTCTGATCTGGTCAGGGTTTGCTTCAATACCCCTCTTTGTAACTAGGTAGCCAAGAAATTTCCCTGATGCTACTCCGAATAGACACTTTTCTGGGTTAAGTCTCATTCTGAATTACCTTAACCTTTGGAATGTCTGGTCGAGATTGGCCAAATGATCTTGCTCGAGGCTGCTCTTCACCAACATGTCGTCGATGTAGACCTCCATTGTTCGACCTAGCAGGTCGTCGAACATTATGGTAACGAGTCGCTGGTAGGTCGCTCCAGCGTTTCTTAAGCCAAAAGGCATAACCTTGTAACAAAAGATTCCTTGCTCCGTTGTGGATGAAGTCTTTTCTTGATCTGGCTCGTACATTGGATCTGGTTGTAGCCTGAGTACGCGTCCATGAATGACGGCAGCTCGAAACCACAGGTCTGATCGACTAACCTATCGATTCGTGGGAGTGGGAATGAATCTTTAGGGCAAGCTTTATTCAAGCTTGTGAAGTCGATGCAGACTCTTGTTTTCTCGTTCTTATTGAAGACTGGAACTATGTTGGCCAACCAATCTGGTGTACCAACTTCGTTGATGAACCGACCTGTTTGAGTCTACTGATTTCATCATTGACTGCTTGATGAAATTTTGGGGCAAGTCTTCTTGGTTTTTGCTTGACAGATCGATACTTTGGATTGACACGTAGTTTATGGCATGCTATTGATGGGTCTATTCCAGGCATATCGATGTACGACCAAGCAAAAACATCTTTACTTAAAGAAAGAAAGTGTACAAAATCGTTATACTTATCTTCCCCTAATTCCGAGCCCACATAAACATATCTCGGGTCGTCTTCTGACCCTAACTTCACTCACACTCCTGGATCTGTGCTTCCAAGTGACAGCTGGGGGGAGCTCGCTTGCTCCTGCTCTAATTGCTATATTTGGCTGCTTCAGCCTTTCCCTTAGACGAGCTCTTTGTTTGCTTTTCGACCTCATTGGCTTCTGAGGTCGGTGGACTCTTTATCTACTGCTCAACGTTCTTAGATCCTGAGGTGGATGGCTTATCAGATACCACAACTTCAATGATTCCATGGCATTCTTGGGTAGCGTTCTGATTGCCTCGAAGCTCCATTATCGCATTGGGGCCACGATAACGGAACATCTGATGGTACGTTGATGGTACACCTCTCATGGCATGGATCCATTTGCGACCAAGTATCGCATTATACTTACTTGCGATGTTGAGGACACTAAACTTTGCTGTCACAACGACTTTGTCTTCTTTTCTTCCCACAGTGACGGGTAGGAGTATTTCTCTTTTTGGATCCTCTCTCGAGCTATTGAAGCCCAAGATTGGAGTGAAATTAGGAATGAGGACTGAATCGGGAAGCCTCATATCCTTGAAAGTCCTGTACATCAGTATGTTACATGATGCACCTGGGTCAATGAGGACCCTCTTGACTATGTAGTCAGCAATTCTTAACTCAACGACCAGAGTATTGTTGTGTGGTGTAACGACCTTGTTTAGGTCGTCCTCAGTAAAGCTTAGATATGTCTCCTGCCGAGCGGGGACGTTGGTTCGAGCTGCTCGGCCTGTGATTGAGTAGACATGGTGGAGATGCTCTACTCGTCTCTTCTTTTCTCTGGATACTAGAGTGGAGTTGGAGTCATAGATCATGTATACGACATGACTCTCTATTTCACTATCATCATCTATCTTGTTCGCGACCAGCTTGTTGATTTGGTTGCGTAGGTCGCTTGTTGATTCGGCCGAACTTGTGGAGGCCGTTCTGGCCTTACTCTGAGATTGCCTTGCTGAACGTGTAGGCGTTTCGCTGGATTCTTCTTGCCTGCAGTAGATCCAGTTGTTGAGCCTTTTTACATCGGCCCATGTCTGAAGAGCTCGCTTCAGTATACGGCAATCATCAGTTTGATGGCATCTGACCTTGTGGACCTTGCAATATGGGCGACTAGATGTGTCCTCCAATTGTGTGAAGTCTAGAATCTTGCACCAATGGTTGTGCTGGATGCCCTCATAGATATACCCTGCTGGTCTTGTGAATCGGTGGTACTCACGTTGCTCTGTTGGTAACGCCTTAGCTTTGAATCTTTTGTTGTCTGGTCGAGGTTTTTTAGTGGAACCTCCTTCCACGTTTGAAATGACATGAGTTTTTTCCCTACCAACTAGGGCTTCTTCGAGCTTGATGTAACGATCTACCTTGACGTAGAGCTCTTCTAGATATGCTGGTCACTTCATGGCCAAAGACTTGTGCAGATCTGATCCCTGGATCAGACCGTGAGAGAACGCGATTGTTGCGAAAGGCTCGTGTTCCTTTGCAAAATCTTGAATAGAGTGCAGTTCTGTTTTGAATCGAGCAAAGAAATTGCTCAAAAGTTCACCGTCTCGTTGCTTTACTTTGAACATAGCGTCGATGGTGACTGGAGATTTTTGTTGTGGATGTAGAATATAACGAATTGCTTCTCTAGATCAGCAAACGAGCTGATTGAGCCCGACTTCAAGTAGTGGAACCAATCAAGAGCAGGTCCAGTGAGGCTGGACTGGAATAGTAAACATAACAAATGATCTTCCTTGATGAGTGGAAGTGATTTGCGAAAACCCTTGATATGGTCTATTGGATCTCCTATCCCTGTGTACTGATCGAACTTAGGAGCATTGAGTTTGTTAGGCAACTCTTGCTCGAGGATCTCCGTGGTGAATGGAGATTCCTGGAAATGTTGTAGAGACTGGACAGCGAGCTGTTCGGCTGTGTGCCCTTTACTCAACTGTATAGCGGCCTGAGAAACTTTGAACTCAGCGAGCTGCTGACTGAGTTCTTCATATTTTCGATTGTTGTCGTCAGCGATGACAACCCCCTGTTCGGGGTTTGTTTCTGCAACTTGTGCAGCTTTTAAACGGGCTTTCTTCCTGGAGACGATTGAGTTGGTCTCTCAATTCCTGGATCGTTACCTCTTGGGTAGTCATTTGAGAAAATGGAATTGGGGAAATGACTTTAATTTGGGTGGGAGGGTTGGTTTTTTCGATATAATCGAATCCTTTCTAGATTAATGCATTCACTAGGTCAGGTCGTTGTTGGATTGACCAAAGGGGGGATTTGAGATCGGGGGTGGCTGCACCTCGATGAGATCGAGATTGCCTACGTCCTCTAGCTCGAGGGATATGGAACTTAGACAGCAAGCCATCGTAGTTCTGTTTATATAGAAGGGATTTGTAGTATCCGTCACCAAGGTAACTTCCTTTCCTTTGGGATTCGGGATGGGGTGTCCCGGAAATCTACCCTTTTCATCAAGTTTTTGTTCAATCCTCTGGATGGCTTGGGCATTTGACTCAATAGATGCCTGGATCTGTTGAATGAAACGGGCAAGCACATCCTGAAGGGATGTTTTAGGTTGGGCAGATTGAGTAGTTGGCACATGGTACCTTGAACCACTCATGTGATGAGTATTGTTCGAGTAGGAGGGGACCGGTGCCCTGTTCCGATTATCAGTGTTACCAACATATGTGGCATTGCTACGTTGCCCATAAGAGTTATTAAAACCAGGTGGAGCCGCATAATTATTATTGGAATAAGAAAGCTTGGAGCGGTCCATGTATGGGTACATGGCATTGCCCTTAGTAAAGTTGGTCCTCCCGGCGTAGTTAAACGCACAGGCTTCCTCAGTTTCTGGTGAATTATTAAGGAGAGGGCAAAATTCAGCAGTATGGGTCTGGTCATGACAAGCATCACATGAGAGAGTGAAGGCACTCATAACAGTTGATGGGGGCTTTAAGGACACCTTAAGTGCTTCTACCTTTTTTACTATTGTTGGCTATTAGTGGCAATCTTTTCAAGGAAAGCCAAAGCCTTGGCGGTGGAATAATCAAGGAAATCACCACCACTCATGCTTTCAACCATGTTTCTAGTCATAGTATTAAGGCCTCTAAATAGAATCCTAACTTTTTCAACGTCATCGACTTTATGGTGTGGACACCGAAGAAATAGGTCTTGAAACCTTTCCCATGCATCAAAGAATACCTCGCCCTCTTTTTGCCGGAAACTTCTTATGGCATCAACTATGTCATTAGTTCTAGTAATAGGAAAGAATTTGGTTAAAAACATTTTACTTAGTTGAGCCCAAGTGGCAATAGAATTGGAAGGAAGGCCATGTAACCAGTGAGATGCTCTATCCTCAAGAGAAAAATGGAACAATCTCAAGCTAACCTCCTCCTCAGACAAATGTTTCTCCTTAAAAGTACTGAGAACGGTCAGAAACTTATTTAGGTGCTGATAAGGATCTTCCCGTGGAAGTCCATGGAATTTAGGCAACATGCCCACAATCTGTGGGCGAATGCCATAGCTATCTGCAGTTGTCTCGGGTAAGACTATACAGGTAGGTGGCCCAGTGGCCAAAGTTGAAAAGTAATCCCGAAGGGTAGCTTCTTGAGCCATAGAGGCAGGTGTTACTTCAGAAAGTGAAGTTGAGTCGTTGAACTCTTCTTCAGAAGGTATGGAGGTTGAGTCGTTAAACTCTTCCTCAAGAGAAGGAGTGAGGTCCGTGATTGTGCTCTTTGTGTAGATTGGAGTTGGTTTGGACAAGATTTTACCTGATCTAAGATGCATGCAACATGCGCATTACAAATGCCACAGAAGTCCTAACCATTCAAAAGCATCTAACAAGGGGCTCAAAAACTGACTCAATTTTGTGTTCACCCAAGTCGATGAGTTCTTTCCAAGCTTCGTGTGTGAATTCTCTTTATATTTTGAGAGTCAAGCAGTGAATAACCAGTGTGGGAGGTTTTTCGTGCCTAAACGCGTTCCTTAATTAAATAACCACAGTGATTCCACAAATGTAATCTGTAGGGGTTCCAGACCCAATTCCTAACTTGTGCTCCAATCAATGAATGGTTCACGCAGTACTAGTTGAAATATCTGCTCAAGGTCTCAAATGAACATCATGATAGCATGGCTTTAGTTGATTCAAGAATTTAAAAATCAACCAACAATCAAGGTCATGCTAATCATTACAGAAACTCCTCTTGCAGGGGATTCGAGGAGGGTTTGGAGAGTGCTTACCTCCCACTTTGTGCTAAAAAAATAAAAATGCCAAACAAGCACACAAAAGTGGGGAGAAGACGAGTTGAAGTCTACTAAAGGGAAACTGCTCCTCGGGTTTCAATCGTCCTTAGGAGTCGTTCCTTAGTAGACTCAAGGCTAGCTCCACAACCTTGCTCTACAATCCGCCGCGAACACACAATAAAATAAATCCTAACAACACCTACTTTAAAAATATTACAACCGCGACCCTTTCGTGGATTGAATAATCAAATATCTTACAAGTCTTTAAAAATGCTGAAAAAAAATAGACTACTTAGTTCACCTCACAATCCCCCAACAGGAAAAACAATTAGCTAAAGGAGTTCTAGAACGCTCTGGAAAAATCACGTAAAACGAGGCAAATTCCCTGCCTGGAACTCAACTCAAGATTGTTATAGGCCAAACTGAACTCGACTCAAGATCGGGCCCAATATGAACCAGTAACTTTCAGGAAAAATGCCTGAATGCGCACTTTTCTTAAAAATTTGATCTTTACTCCGTTTTTCAAGCTTTTTTCAATCCGTCTTCACTGCAAGATCAATAAGAGGACTAAGTAACAAGACACTTAAAAAAAATAATAAAAAGAATTAAAAATAGAAGGGTGGAAGGAAAATAAGTTGGATGATGTCCCGAAACAACTATTCTCGCTTGTGTTTGAATGAACTTTGTTCCTTAGAGCGGCAGCGGAGCCATTTTGATGTAATATATTTGTGTACCGCACAATCAAAAGATTGATTTGTATTGAATTTTCCTTCTTGTGCCTGTATAAATTGGTTATCAAAGTAGACAAGTAACAAGCAAGGGTCGTACCCACCTTAGAGAGGGAGATCTTAGCACAAACATAATAGAAAACAATGGTTAAAGTACACCAAGGGAATCAATAATAAGATTGGAGATTAATTCTACTTCCTACAGGCAATAACAAATAGTAAACCTTAACTTAAGAATTGGGTAGAGATGAAAAGAAGATTTATGATGACAAAAGGGGAGAGTTGGTGTCCACTAAATAAATCATGCAAACATAACATGTTGTACCTTCATGTTCAATCTATAATAATTAATTAGTCACCCCTCGGTTATTCCAACTAATCATTAATACCTATAATAATCAAGTAGTCACCTCTCAGCTATTCCACTCAACTAAAACGGGATTCTCTTATGCATGCTATTGAATATGTCTTATTAATTAAACCGTCACCTCTCAGCTATTCAATCTAATTAATTCAACATATTAATTCATAAATAAACCGTCACCTCTCGGATATCAATTTAAATACAAAAGGGTTCCAATAAAAGATATATATTGCAAACATGTAATAATCACCTCTCAGCTATTTCACTACACATGTACAACAAATATAAATACTACCATTAAAGCTAGGTCTCCATACCCTAATAATAATATTTTAACATCATGGATAACAATAACATGCAAATAATCATACTTACCTCATATCGCGAATTAGAAGTAAATAAACATTAAGTATTTCGAATCACAATGAACAATAAGAACAAACATGGTGCTTTTGCATCATCTAGAGAGCTTCCACCATCCCCCTAAGGAGATTTAGCTACTCATCCTTGATAATGAAACCAAAGAATAAATAAATAAAACACAATACATTATAATGGAAAAATTAATGGAATTGATATTGAATATTGAATTTGATACAATAAAGAAGAAGATGAACTTTTCTTCAATGAAAGTTGATTTCAAAGAATAACTAAAATATATCTAAACCCTAGCTACTACTTCTCTTATATAGAAAATACAAAGTAGAATACTTGCATGCAAAAGCTTCCAAACTAGGTCAAATTCGTGACTGCTGTTGTTGGTCTTCTAGAGGCATTATGTTCTTAGCAAAACCTAATTCTCTTGGGCTTAAGTTGTAGTTGGGACGAAGACCTTCAGTTTGATAGCTCATGGGCCCAAATCAGATTTTGATCTTCTTGTGGAGCCTTTTTAAGTTTGGACTTAAATAAGGCCTAAAATAGAAATTCTGACTTATGGGCTCCAATAGGACCCGGTTTGGGCTGAGATTTGGACCGCCCCACTTTGACATAAAGTCAAGTCAAGTAGTCTGACCGTGGGGTGCCCTCAGCAGATCTTGTGAGTGCAAATATCGATTCTCCTTCCCATGTGCAAATAACACATTTTTCCTTGCTTTTCTTGACTTTTCGCGGGCTTTTACATAATATTCGCATTTTGGCTCATAAAACCTACACAATAGACAAGAAAGCACTAATCAATAGATATAACACAATAATATAAGCTAAGTGCTAGACAAACAAGGTGTTATTCGAGGGATAAATATAAACTTTTGAGGACTAATCACAGCACAATCCTATTAGGACCTTGATTTCTAGTATTTTGGTTTAAATAATACGGTCAAGAGTTTTGATTGAAAGTTTTAGGTTCATTAGGATTACTCCATCTAAAACTGGGATGGTCACCATAACTAGGATTAAAAGTGTTGCGTTGATAATTAGCATTAAGTCTATTTTCACAAATACCATTTACTTGTCCGTGTTCATAAGTTACAAAAGGACATGTATTTTCATTATCATCGGTTCTGGAACATGTTTACATACTTCATTAACATTGATTATCGGTTTTGGTTGGTTTTTTGTGAATGGAGAGAACTTCTACCTTTTTAGCTAAATTTTTAATTAAAGTTTCTAGTTCTCCGTCTTCTTTAATTCTAGCCGAGGGTTTAACTTCACAAACTCCAGGAATAGGAATAGGATTGGGTTTTTGCCTTGGGTTATTGGCTAACTTAATAAAGAAATCATTGGCTTGGGTTATGGTTTTACTAAGGAATGTAGCCCCATTCATAGATTCTATCATAGCAGGTGTAGTGGGTTTAAGGTCATTGTAAAAATATTGAACTAGAGTTTCCATATGGATTTAATGTTGTCGGATTTGTAATTGTAGTTCTCCAAATCTTTAATTCCCAAGCTTCAAAAAATTCTTTGGTAGGTTTTTGCCTAAAAGTTTGAGTTCTATTCCTTGTTTTTATGGTTCGGGACATAGGATAAAATTTAGTAAGGAATTTAGAGTTAATTGATCACATGTTCTAATAGAGTTTCCGGCTAAAGAATGTAAGCATTGAGACGTTTTGTCATATAATGAGATAGAGAATAACCTTAAACGATACCATCTATGCCTAATTTATTTTAATTAAGAGTTGAGTATATTTGTATAAACTTATGTAAATGATGATAAGGATTTTCTCTCTCATGACTAGTAAATTTTGGGAACATATTTATAATTTCATAATGAAGTTTAAAATTGGTTCCATCATCTAATTCGAGCAAAACAATACAATTCGGAGGCCCAGTTGTAAGAGGCGTGAAGAGATCGTTTAATGGCATTTCGGGAAGTTCACTATAGACAATCTTAAAGTTAACATTGTGATCTTTCAACGGTACCTTTAGATCTTCAATCAGAGTTCTCTAACATAGATAACTGTGAGCTTGAAAACATCATATTTTCACAAGTTATTCTTCTTCTTTTTTTACTTTCTTGGTGATATAAACCTATAATAAAGTAAAACTAACAAAACCACGCATATCATATAACTTTATAAGATAACTTGGGACAAATGTATACAATTTAAGGGTGTAAATAAGCACTTTTGGGCACTTATCATCTACCGAGGAGGTCTCGGTTCCTTGCCCCCATCCTTTCTCTTGTAAGGCTCAAAGCTTTTATTTTTTAAATTACTTTACCCCTGAGACATACGAATATAGACCAAGGTTAAAATAGCTCGGTGTTTTTACGATATGAAATTGTTACCCTTAAACACTATAGACCTTACTTGTGATTTGCCCACACCTCACTAAGATAGATGACACCATTATGGTTATGGCAGTTCAGATAGTTGTTCCCTTTGACATCTCTTGACTGTGATATTTTGAGTTTTTATCATTGTTTCGACCAAATTCAACAAAATGACAGCTTTCCTATAGAATTTGACCGGACACCCTCAATTGATTGGAATTGATTGAAGAGATGATGAAGGAGGAGATTGTTTGTAGTTGATGGATGAGACTGGATCTCTCTTGTTGAAAGTTGCCTACGTACCCTAGTTCTTGAAGAAGCAAGGGATCAAGTCTCTTTTGGCATAGTTCTTGATGTGTAGAGATTTGTGTATTTGTAGATGTGGAAAACCCTAATTGAGGTTTCCTTGCTGAAGAAGACTTGTGCTTCAAGTTGAATAGTCATCTGAAATATGGATGTAGATGGGTAATAAATATAGGCTATGGATATGGGATTATGGTGTTGGGTTTTAGTGTATTAGCCCGATAGGGGGGTTCAATACATCGCCCCCTCTTTGTCCCATGGGTATGGCCATGGGGCAAAGAAGAAAGAAAAAAGAAATTGATGTAGGAAGTGATTGAAAATCGGTAAGTGAAAATAGGCAGGTAAGTAAGCTTTTGTTGAAACAGTTAAGTTGGAACTGCAACGATTGATTGGAGCATGTCGCCCCTAAGTGATGATAGGGTGACAAGAAATGAAAAATATTGTTGAGGGATATGTAAACTTCTTGATCGGAGGATTGAAAGATGTGATTGCCTTAAGAACACCATTGAATATATGACCTCCATGGGCGGAGTGTTGGATATGTGAGCTCTTGAACGGAGATATGAATTATGTCCTCCTTGATCGAGGTTTTGAATATATGACCTCTTCTGAGTGGAGTTTATTAATACATGACTCTTCGTAATAATTTTTGAATATGTGCGCTCCTAGGCAGGAGTCTTGAATGTTGCCCACAAGTACGTAAGGCATCTTGTAATGAATGATAATATTGAATAAGTATTTTTATTCAATATGTACTTGTTGAATGTCGCCCCCAAGTATGTAAGGCATTATATGAAACTGTGATCTGAATTTGATAATTGGATATTGAATAAATATATTTAAACAATATGCGTACTTGTTGAATGTCTAATTTCCTCGTCAGGAGTCTTGAATATGTGAACTCTGCGAGTCCATTTGAGATTGTATATCTATATCTATATATATATATATATATATGAATGAATGCATGTAAATATATGTATATGTATATATGAATGTAAATATATATATATATATATATATATATATATATATATATATATATATGTAGATGTAGAGATATAATGAATGTGTATGCATAGTATAGGTGCAATGGGAATACTATCATGAAATGGATAGAGTGAGAATCGAACTCTTTATTGCCCCTAATTGTGAGGCAAGTTGAATAGCGGCATATATGGCTTCATTAGAGTAATCCAAAATGATGACTGATGCTAATGGTGGTCGAGAATTGCGCCCCCAATAGTGATACCAAATTAGGGAGAGTATGTATCCATCTTCCTTGAATTGATCTTGAGTGTTCGATATATAGCCATTTGATGTAAACTGAATGAGTGGTGATATCATTAATTTCTAGTTAATACATATCCAATAAACTATTATCAAAGAAGAGTTGGACTCTGAGATGTAGACAATGACAATCCTCATTAGCTTAAGTATGACCAGTGAAATATGTAAGCTATTTGGATGTCACGAGTCTCCTTAATATCATCCACTCATATATAAAAGTTTATATGGAACCTAAGAAAATTCTTTTGCTCGTGCTCACGCCCCCAAGTGTAGATAAACAACGTCGGGCTTCCGAAATTGGAGAACTTGTCACAAGTTGATTTCGTGAAATGATAGACTATTTGTATTTCTATCCCAACATGATTAATACCCTAAGAGTATGAGCACATTGAGTGGTTCTTGTATTTGAGATATCAAGATCATGACTTCCTTTCGAGTTGAAGAAATTGGAAGTAATTGGGACAATTCCATACACATCTTTATGTAAAAAGATGTCGACTTTTTTAGTATGTATCATAATCTCACAAATTATCAAGCCTCGAGAAAAAATGAAAAATTAAACGTCATTGGAATAGTAGAGAAGTCAATGTATGCTTTGTTAGAAAGATATCTTTGTCGTCTTTTGAACACAAAAAACGATGCAAAAATCCAAGCTTTGAGTAGAGAGATACAAAATTTTTTCGTATGATGTTTCCCATATGGACGAAGTTTAAAACTTTTAGATACCTAAATCGTGTGGGTAGCAACCTAACGAGCAGCCAAGTAACAACACGACCAGCAACTAAGGCAACAATAGTGCCAGCAGGTAGGGCAACAACCGTAAGAGCATCCAAAGTAGCAACAGTGCCAGCGTATGGGGCAGCAGCTAAGCCAGCAACAGTGCCATCAACCTACAAGCAGCCAAGGTAACAGCAGTGCCAGCGAATGGGGCAGTAGCCGTGCCAGCAGCCAAGGCAACAACAGTGCCAGTGGATGGGCAACAGCAGTGCCTGCAGATGGGGCAGCAACCAAGGCAGCAACAATGCCAGCCGATGGGGCAGGAACCAGCAGCAATGCCAGCGGATTAGGCACCAGTTTTGCCAGTGGCCAAGGCAGCAGCGCCAGCGGATTGGGCATCAACTATGCCAGCGGGTAGGGGAGCAGTTGTGCCAGTGGCCAAGGCAGGAACAGTGCCAGCGGACAGGAGAGCAGCCGTACCAGCAACAATGCCAGCAGATGGGGCAACAACCAAGGCAACAACAATGCCAGCGAATTGGGCAACAGTTGTGCCAACGGCCAAGGCAGCAATCCCAGTGGATGGGGCAACAACTGTGGCAGCATCCTAGGCAACAACTAGGGTAGAAGATCACGCAGCTTGTGGAACAACCGTAATATCATTTGGAATGGTAACTCCGTTTGGGATGTACAATATATCAAAACGATCGTCTCGACATATACTCTATGATGCCCACGAGAAGGAGGATGGAAAGTTCGTATATAAGGCTTGTATGCGTGGTTTCTCAAAAACGAGTTTGAATTAAAAGGAGCATAAAAATATCATCTTGACATTACGCATCCAAAAGGTGTATTTGATCATGAGACTTCATTGGTTGAAGAATATATTGAATATATCATCCACCGCTTTAATACCAAATAAGGGTTTTTATTCGAGATAGAACAAGGGAATCGCTAATGCGTTCCCAAACTGTGTGGCTATCATTAAAACTTCATGGAATCTTCAAATTTTATTTGAGATAAATAATACGGCGGTTGAGATTTTCAAATTGACAAAACAAAGTAACGACCACATCCCCATGATCGTTATCTCAAAAGGGAGAGCACACGTGCGTCCAACAAGAAGAGACATAATCATGACTTCGACTAAATCTGAAAAAATAAACTTGGAAGTAGTAGAAATGTTGCGAATAATTTTGAATGTGTTTGTGTATGATTCCATCAAAGCCTTATTTTGTAGTATAATCTTCAACTTCATGAACGAGAAAACAATATGATTCTCTTGTCAGGTTTCATCACTGAAGAGAAGAATAGATCATATTCGAGAGTCTTTGTTGATCCTCTCAGTCGGCGCCAAAGAATGTTTCAACCAAATTCAACAAGATGACATCTTTCCTATAGAATTTGACCAGACACCCTCAATTGATTGGAACTGATTGAAGAGATGATGAAGGAGGAGATTGTTTGTAGTTGATGGATGAGACTGAACCTCTCTTGTTGAAGGTTGCCTATGTACCCTAGTTCTTGAAGAAGCAAGGAATCAAGTCTCTTTTGGCATAGTTCTTGATGTGTAGAGATTCGTGTATTTGTAGATGTGGAAAACCCTAAGTGCGGTTTTCTTGTTGAAGAAGACTTGTGCTTCAAATTGAATAGTCATCTGAAATATGGATGTAGATGGGTAATAAATATAGGCTATGGATATGGTATTATGGTGTTGGGTTTTAATGTATGGCCCAATAAGGGGGGTCCAATACATCGAACACCCTCAATTGATTGGAATTAATTGAAGAGATGATGAAGGAGGAGAGTGTTTGTAGTTGATGGACGAGACTGAACCTCTTGTTGAAGATTACCTACGTAACCTAGTTCTTGAAGAAACAACGGATCAAGTCTCTTTTGGCATAGTTCTTGATGTGTAGAAATTTGTGTGTTTGTATATGTGGAAAACCCTAATTGAGGATTCCTTGTTGAAGAAGACTTGTGCTTCAAGTTGAATAGTCATCTGAAATATGGATGTAGATGAGTAATAAATATAGGCTATGGATATGGGATTATGGTGTTGGACTTTAGTGTATAGCCGAATAAGGGGGGTCCAATACATCGCCCCCTCTTTGTCCCATAGGTATGGCCATGGGGCAAAGAAGAAAGAAAAAAGATATTGATGTAGGGATTTATTGAAAATGTGAAAGTGAAAATAGGCAGTTAAGTAAAGTTTTTGTTGAAGCAGTTAAGTCGAAACTGAAACGATTGATTGGAGTACTTTGCCCCTTAGTGATGATAGGGTGAAAAGAAATGAGAGATATTGTTGAGGGAATATGTAAACTTCTTGATCGAAGATCCGAATATGTCATCGCCTTAAGAACACTGTTGAATATGTGCTCTCCATGGGGAGTGTTGGATATATGAGCTATTGAGCAGAGATAGGAATTTGTGTCCTCCTTGATTGACGTTTTGAGTATGCGCTCCCCATCAGGAGTCTTGAATGTCGCCCCCAAGTACGTAAGGCATCTTGTAATGAATGATGATATTGAATAAGTGTTTTTATTCAATTTGCGCCCCCAAGTAAGTAAGGCGTTATGTGAAACTGTGATCTGAGTTTGATAATTGGATATTGAATAAATATATTTAAACAATATGTGTACTTGTTGAATGTCTGATCTCCTCGTCAGGAGTTTTAAATATGTGAGCTCTGCGAGTCGATTTGATATGGTATATGTATAAATTAATGTATGAATATATGTATATATGAATGAATGAATGCATATAAATGTAAATGTAAATGTATGTTTATGTGTATAATGAATGTAAATGTATATATGTAGATGTAGAGATATGATGAATGTGTATACATAGTATAGGTGCAATGGGAAACTATCATGAAATGGATAGAGTGAGAATCAAACTCTTATCCCCCCCAATTGTGAGGCAAGTTGAATAACTGCATATATGGCTTCATTAGAGTAATCCAGAATGATGACCGATGTTAATGGTGGTCGAGAATCGCGCCCCCAATGGTGATACCAAGTTAGGGAGAGTATGTATCCATCTTCGTTGAATTGATCTTGAGTGTTAGATATATAGCCATTCGATGTAAACTGAATGAGTGGTGATATCTATAATTTCTTGAATATGAGCAAGCTAATGCATATCCAATAAACCATTATCAAAGAAGAGTTGAACTTTGACATGTAGAGAACGTCGATCCTCATTGGCTTAAGTACGACCAGTGAAATATGTAAGCAATTTGGATGTCATGAGTCTCCTTAATGTCCCCCATTCATAGATAATAGTTTATATGGAAGCTAAGACAATTCTTTTGCTCATGCTCACGCCCCCGGCTAAGTGTGGATAAGTATTGTCGATCTTCCGAAATTGGAGAACTTGTCACAAATTGATTTTGTGAAATGGTAGACTATTTGTATTTCTATTCCAACATGATTAATACCTCAAGAGTATGAGCGCATTGAGTGGCTCTTGTATTTGAGGTATCAAGATCATGACTTTCTTTCGAGTTGAAGAATTTGGAAGTAATTAGGACAATTCCATACACATCATTAAGTAAGAAGATATCATCTTTTTTAGTATGTATCATAATCTCACAAATTATCAAGCCTCGAGAAGAAATAAAAAATTAAACGTTATTGGAATAGTAGATAAGTCAATCTATGCTATGTTAGAATGATTTCTTTGTCGTCTTTCGAACACAAAAAACGATGCAAGAATCCAAGCTTTGCGTAGAGAGATACACATATTTTCGTATGATGTTTCCAATATGGACGAAGTTTAAAACTTTTAGATATCTAAATCGTGTGGGCAACAACCTAACGAGCAGCCATGCAAGAACACGACCAAAAGCTAAGGCAAGAACATGACCAACAACTAAGGCAACAGCAGTGCCAGTAGGTAGGGCAGTAACCGTACCAGCAGCCAATGCAACAACAGTGCCTGCGAATGGGGCAACAGCTAAGGCAGGAACAGTGCCAACAAGTAGGGCAGCAACCGTACCAGCAGCCAAGGCGACAACAGTGCCAGCGGATGGGCAGCAGCAGTGCCAGTGGATGGGGCTGCAAACCAAGGCAGCAGCAATGCCAGTGGAATTGGGCAGTACTTGTGCCATCTGCCAAGGCAGCAGCGCCAGCGGATTGGGCAGCAGTAGTGCCAGCGGATTGGGCAGCAGTCGTGCCAGCGGATTGGGCAACAACTATGCCACCGGGTAGAGGAGCATCAGTGCCATCGGATAGGGCCACAATAGTGCCAGCGGATGGGGCAGCAACTGTGGCAGCATCCAAGCAACAACAATGGATGCAGATCATGCACCAATAGCAGCAGCTTATGGAGCAGCCACAATATCATTATCAAGATCGAACGTGCATATATTTGGAACCGTAACTCCCACAAGAAAGAGGATGCAAAGTTCGTATATAAGGCTTGAATATGTGGTTCTCAAAATCGAGTTTGAATTAAAAGTCGCATAAAAATATCATCTTGACATTATGCATCCAAAAGGAGTATTTGATTATGAAACTTCATTGGTTGAAGAATATATTAAATATCATCCACTGCGTTAATACCCAATATCGGTTTCTATTCGAGATAGAGCAAGGGAATTGCTAATGCGTTCCCAAACTGTGTGGCTAAAATTTATGGAATCTTCAAATTTTATTTGGCATAAATAATACGGCGCTTAAGATTTTGAAATTGACAAAGCAAAGTAATGACCACATTCCCATGATCATTATCTCAAAAGGAAGAGCACACGTTGTGCGTCCAACAAGAAGAGACATGATCATGACTTCCTATAAATCTGAAAAAATAAACTTAGAAGTAGTAAGATTGTTGTGAACAATTTTGAATGTGTTTGTGTATGATTCCATCAAAGCCTTGTTTTGTAGTATAATCTTCAACTTCATGAACGGAAAAACAATTATGATTCTCTTGTCAGGTTTCATCATTGAAGAGAAGAATAGATTATATTCGACAGTTTTTGTTGATCCCCTCAGTTGGCGCCAAACAATGTTTCGACCAAATTCAACAAGATGACAGCTTTTCTCTAAAATTTGACCGGATACCCTCAATTGATTGGAATTGATTGAAGAGATGATGAAGGAGGAGATTGTTTGCAATTGATGGACGAGACTGAACCTCTCTTGTTGAAGGTTTCCTACGTACCCTAGTTTTGAAGAAGCTAGGGATCAAGTCTCTTGTTTTCGTAGTTCTTGATGTGTAGAGATTTGATTATTTGTAAATGTGGAAAACCCTAATTGAGGTTTCCTTATTGAAGAAGACTTGTGCTTCAAGTTGAATAGCCATATGGAATATGGGTGTAGACTGTAGATGGGTAATAAATATGGCCTATGGATATGGGATTATGGTGTTGGGCTATGGATATGGGATTATGGTCCAATACAATCGCCTTCCTCCCGCTTTGTGTCACTCCAATTTTTAGAGAATTATGAGGCCTTTTAATGAATTAAACCATAAAGGTTACCTTGTTACTCTAGAAACTGTTCAACAACTTTATTCCATAAAGAAAAATGATGATAAAATTGGTGTCGTTTATTAGCATTTCGTTCGTCGAAATTGTCGGTGAGGATGCATTTCTTTCTTTCCTTAATTTGTTCATATTACCTTTTTTTTTTTTTTTTTCTAACTTTGACTTTTCGATTTTTTCTTCTTGCTCAGACGTAAACGGTGACAGTAAGTATGGAGAATTTTTTCTGCTTCCACGAAAAATCAATCATCAACTTAGCTCCCAATGATCACCTTCAACTCGAAACCTACAAAACAATGTTAGAAACTCCAATGACACACCGGGGGTGGTGTGCCCAAAGACACTCCAATGCTCAATTTAGTAAAAAAAAAATGATGAAATCCTAGTTTATCTGGTTCGTTATCTTTTTGTCTTCATGGAGTTATCTTTATATAGGGTCTTAAGTCGATTATCTTCTACTTTGGGAGAGTTCCAATTGTCTTTCCTTGTGTATACCATGTCAGGTTAGAATCCTTAACTTCTAAGTCTAGGATTACTATGTGCATGAATTTCCATACACATGAGAAGTCTTTCTAGAATGGTTTATAAATAAGAAACCTAGGTCGGGTCCTTATTCCTTCTTGAACTTGGAGATCTTGGAGTCAAACCTATCTAAGATTTTCTAGAAACTTCTCGATAAGTCTATCAACTTGGTTCTTGATCTTTCTGGCCATTCAAAGGGTAATCCTACGTCTTAGGTTAGCTTCCAAAATTCTACTCAGGTTCCTTGGGTAGTCTTGTATCCAGACTAGGTTCTTGAGGTTAGTCTAAGTTCTTGGAGGTCTTCCAGTTTCATGTTTAGAATGATCCTCATTTTTTAGGATTCTGTCTAGGATCCTCAAGAATACTAAAATTTACCCTTACATTTGCCCCCTCTTGGATCAATGACACTTGGGGTCTAATCTTTAAGTGTCATTGGTCCAAAACCCATTTTGAGAGTCAATTTAGGGAAACTTATCTTTTTTCTAACCCAAGTCTGATTTGGATTCTTATCGGATTTAAAATTGGTTTCCTCGTCTATAAAACCAACTTTTGAGTATTTGGTGAGCTCTAATTGATGGTTTAATTCTATAATATCCCTTGGTCTATTCGGAAGGTAATCTTTGACTTGGTGAGGAAAAAGGAATATGCAAGTCTTCATCAATTTTTCTCTTCGGAAAGAAGAACTTGGGAGCTGAATTTTTTGCTTGATTGCTTGGGAGCTAACTGTGAAGAGTGTCTTCCTCATCGTGTTTAATTCCTGGGTTTTTTGTTACACGTAGGAGGTTTCCAAGAACCTATTAACTTTCTCATAACTAACTGCCTATCCCTCCTCTTGGGTCTGTACACGTGTCGATCTCTAATCCGTGTTTATTTCCTAACGGCTTGTTAAGTACAATGGCTAGTTGTATTAACTCGCCTATATAAACCCGAACAAACCCAACAAGTCTTTCACAAATCTTTTTAGCTTTTTACTTCTAAAAACCCTAGATTTCTTTTTTTAAGTTTTATTTTTTCTTTCTATTCTGCTCCGCTGCTTTTCTTCATCTAATCATCAAGCATTGTAAATTGGAACCAATATGACTCCGGAGATCTTTCTACTATTAATGGGATTAGGAAGACTTTCAGTATTCCTTATCATATCACCTTCGAGTTTTCCTCTCCTACTTCGGATCCATTATCTCCTACGATCACAACTAGTCAATTGAAATCTTTACTTCGCTTGCCTCTTTCTCCACTACTTGTTGGTACTCTTCAAGAATGTGGCCTTACTTTGGGACAAAGAACCCCTCAATTTTACCATGTTCTGGCTTACCATGAGGTTCTTGGTCGTTGTCATGGGAAGCTGATGACCCCTAACATGATCTTGGATAGATATGAGCTCAAATCAAACCGCAGTGGTCAGATCAAGGAATATCATTATTTTATTACCAAAAGAGGAATGAAGTGTTCATCAATCTGCTGAAGTAGTGAGATGATGAATGGGGAAAAGATTCTATCGCCATCACTTGCACCAGTTGTGACCATTTTAGATAGGAAGCTGACAATAACAAGTGTATTCTTGCCAATTTTGGAGGTTCTAGTAAGTATCTTTTTTCTATTCTATTACCTTTTTTTGTGTTTTTGTCTAGAACATGAGTCTCAATATTGTTTTCTTCTATATTGCAGAGGTTTCCCGAGGTTCTAACACACAAGTTATTCCTCTCTATGTTGAGGAAGTCGAAAAATCCTTGGGTAATTATTCCTGATCCCAAAAAGCTATCTTATTATCTCTTGTTCGATCCAGCTATTTTGAGAGTTTTGTTTCCTATCAGGCCCCCGAAAGAGATCTTTTCTACTAATGAGGAATCTGAGTTGATCTTTCCTCCCAATGATATTTCTGATTCTTCCATGTTGAGGGCAAAGTCGAAGATCCATGTCAAGTGTGGCAAGAGGAAGCTTGAAGATCCCTGGAACCTGTGTTTTCTGTACCAAAAAAGTCTGCTAAAAATGTTCTCAAGCTTCGGACTCCATGAAGTGAGTATTTTTCTAAATAATCCTTGATTTTCTCTTAAGTTCTCATTCTAACTTTTTGTTCGATTTGTTTTTCCAAATGTTGAAGATGGTTAATCCGACTCTGGAGAAAATAATTCTTCTTGCAAGTCTTCTCTAAAGCGTGTCGTTTCTTCACTATCAGCACTCTCGAACGGAATCTCTATTTCTGAGAAGAAACTTGTTCTTAGTTTTTCTTTGCCGGATGCAGATGTTTTTGGCGATCAGAAGCTAAAGAAAGATTTGGAAGGAAGTTACAAGGAGATTTCTTTGCCCAAGTTTCGAGAACATAAGATTTCTTAAGAAAGGACTGGATCCTAGATTTGATCAGGTTCCCTTTAATACTTCATTATCGGATCCTGGAGTTGCTCATGGTATAGTTCATGGAACTAATTTGAATGCTCTTTATGTTGTTACTCCTTCTGGTTTATACAATGGATTATGTCAAATAAATTTTCAGGTACGTCTTTTCCCTATTTTTTAGCCTGTCCCTTTTATTTTTTTGCTTGTGGGAAGCTAAATTTCTGACCTTTATTTTCCCTGCCATGATTATTCTTGGGGATATGATGTAGAATGATGTCGTCTCAAAGTCTCGGTTTGGAATGAACCAAATATATTCCCTTGTAATTAAACTAAATTACTTAACTATAACTAGGATAATAGTAAGTACGGATTATCAAATCCACTCTTCCAAGGATTAAGTAACTTTAATGATGACTATGAATCAATATAATAATCAATGTAATGATAAGGGAATAAGATTGGTTTTTATTTTAAAAATATTTTGAATTAAACTAATAAATAAATTAAAGTAAACTATACTAGAAAGCAAGTAAATTAGGGTTTGTGAATATGAGATGGAATTAGGGTTCAATTTCACCATTCTAGATATATATCAAATTTAATCGATGCACTTTGTTTTCCATTATCCAACTAATTATATCTCTAGCAATCTAGTTGAAAGTAAATTATCTTCCTCCCGGCCTAGACAATTTACTTACCTTAAGCTACTACTAACACCCTTGCAGAGAATTCTTTTAATTGAACTTAAGGGCCTCAAAACATACAATAATAACTTATTACTAGATACACATCAAAGGAAGTAAAATTTCACATCTCTCCTAAAGATATAAAATTAGTTAATTTCTTTCTCTCGATCCAAAATCAACTAAGTAAAACACATGAGGTAGCGGAAAGTCTCACACATGTAAAAAGATCTTTCTTTTTGTATTAATTTTTTGTGGATACGTGCAATGCACCGGGGCAAGAGATTTTCGCTACTTAGTTGTCATTACATTGCAATACCAACAAAATTAATGGAATGCATAAACTTTTTTGCTTTTGTTATTTATTACAAGTGACCGCTATAATAATTGCAACCAAAAGTGATAACAAAAGCAAATAATTATTGGAAATTTAACTTTAAAATAAATAAAAATAGTATATTTATATTGAAATATAAAAATAATATCCAAAGAATTCTAGATCTACTTAAAAAAATAAAATCAAATCAAATCAAAATGAAATATGACTAAAACTAACAATTGTCTTCTTCTTTGTAATCTTTAATTTTTTACTTTTTTTTTTTTTTTTACTTTTTCCTCATCTTTTCAGAAGCATGGTCTTTAGAATTGTCTTCATCACTTTCCTCAATTTTCTCTTCTATGAGCGTTATATTTTGGTGTGAATTTGTACCATCGAAAACGTCTGTTTGAAAGATCTAAATTCTTCTCTGTAGTTGAATGTATCAAATTTGATTTGGAAGATATAATGTTTGTTCAACGGTTTCTCCAAAATTATTTGAATTCATTTCTCTCCATTATCCTGCAAGTTTTAATCCAAAATTTTAATATAAAAGTTGAATTTTAAAGTTAAATTAAAAATACCATGTATTGAATTAAATTTAAAGTTTACCTTGAGTCGAAGTTCTAGTAGTTGATTACATGTTTTGTTGAGCCATGAGTTAGTTGTACTGTCAAATGCTACAAAAGTGGTATCTCGAGTATAATCCTCTATACCAATGCGATAACTATACCTATTCATAAGTAGATTTGTTGTAGGTAACCATGATAAGTTGTTCCACTCACTCATATTTATGTATTAAAAATTGTTAAACATGTATAAATGAAAGCTTACTCTTCTGTTGGGATGGTTACATGCGCAAGCTAGGCAGTTTTCACATTCGGTATCACTATCATTTGGATCCATTGTTTTGTTGCAGTATGGGCAACATGTGTAGTGTTTCAACCGGATTTCACACCAACGTGATGTAAGATCAAGAAGAAACCCCTAATGTTAAGATCTAAATTATTGGAGAAGATGAAGATGAAGGAATAAGGTTTTGGTGATTGATAATGGTTGCACTAAGTTGTTTCTTAGTTGCCTACGTATCCATAAGAGAGATGGAATCAAGCCTTTTATAACGTAGTTCAAATGTAGAGTTTGATTAGGATTAAGATGTGATCCATTGATCCCTAATGTAGTGTAGTGTTGTAGATGTACCTCATGTCATATTAGGAACATGAGTTGTAAATATATTGAAATTGTTATTGGATTAGGAGTTGTAGAGATATTGGAGTTGTAGTTGGATTAGGTTAAAGAAATCTTTACATGGATGTAGAATTACTATATTAACCTTATTAAATATAATGGATTTAAATAGATAAAGCCCATGATTGATATTAAATGTAGTAACGGGCCTATGCCTTATTACTAATTGAATTGGGCTTAGGCTCTTATTGATTATAATCTTGGGCTTTGACTTGTAATTGACTTGGGCTTGAGCCCGTTAAGGGGGGTCAACACATCGCCCCCTCTTTAGCCGATGGGTGAAACCCGTTGGGTAAAGAAGAAAAAATGAACGCAATCTGAGTGAAGAAACAGGCGGTAGGAAATTAGAGGAAAATAAATTGAACCTGAACGGAGTGAAGAAACAGGCGGTAGAAATTTATAGAAAAATAAATTGAACTCAACTGAGCGAAGAAACAAGCGATAGAAATTTATAGAAAAATAAATTAAACTCGACTGAGGGTTAAACTCGACTGAGCGAAGAACAGGCGGTAGAAATCAATTGAGTGAAAGAAATGAGAATGGGAATTGGGTTGGACCAAATATCCGAATAGAAAGAAATAAAATTTGAGTGACAAAATCCTGCCGAAAATGAAATGGGCTTGAAAAAACGAGAGATAGTTGAAATGGGCGCGAGTTCGAAGAAGAAAGTATGCACGGACAATGTGTACCTCGAGGCGCCAACGAGACAAACACAAGTCCCGAGGCAATTTTGAGTCCTATTATCGGGTCCACTGTCGCTGGAGGAGGAGTACCGACAGTCGACACAATGCAACCAACACAGTCTGTCAAGGCCACTGCTGCTGGTCTGGGTGTCGACTTGCGCACAAAGTTGTCTGTCGAGATGCCTGGCAACAGTACAGCCACTGGCCAGGGCACACAGCTGCTCACTTGGCCTCCGGACAAGGTACCTGGCAGCAGCATAGCCGCTGGCTAGGGTACCCATTTGAGTGAAAGGTCACCTGACAAGGTTTTTGCTGGGACGGTTGCCGCTGGGGAAGGTGATAGCCTAGAGTGTATCGAAAACTCCAGCAGCAATGGACATGACAAAACATGTGTCCAGCAGCTATGGAGATGGCAATTCCATACTTAGCCAAATTTTCCAAACTCTCCAGCGGCTATGCATCCGGCAAATAACTGTCAGAACTTTGTAGCCTTTTTCCCGCCAAAGTACGTATCTCGAGAAGACGTGCCATATACCATTGGAAAGATAAGGGAGTCCTCTTTCTAACCCAGTAAACAGATCGACATTCTGATCTTCGAGCAGAACGTTATGGCCAGTACAATACAGACTGTCCAAATTTTTCGAAATCGCCAGCGGCTATGCATCCTTCAAACAACTGTCATAACGTTGAAGCCGTTTTCCCGCCAAAATACCTATCTCCAGAGGACGTTCCATATGCCATTGGAAAGATGAGAGAGTCCTCTTTCTAAGCCAGAAAACAGATCGACGTTATGATCACTGAGAAGAAAGATATGACTGCTGGACTGGAGGCTGGAATGGAGGATAGCCTGGCGGCAGATAGTGACATAGCCGCTAGCCAGGCTGTGACTCAGGGCGAGCAACTATCTGCTGGGGGCTTTAGCATGGGGATGGAAGACTGTGTTGCCGCTGGAGGTGGGAATAGGCTGGGCGAGCAGCTGGCTGCTGGTGGAGAGGAGGACCAAGGACGCAGCAGCACAGCCGCTGGAGGAAGAGAGCTAGCAGGTGCTGCTGGGGGGTTGGCTGAGGGGGTAGCTGCCGGAGAAAGAATGGGTAGGATGGGAGAGTTAACTGCTGGAGGAAGAGTGGGTGAGTGGCTGGAGGCAGGCAGCAACATAGCCGTTGGAGGAGGGGAGAGCCTGGCGGCAGGCAGCAGCATAGCCGCTGGAGGAAGGGATAGGTTGGGCGAGCGGTTGGCTGCTGGTGGAGAGGAGGGCATGGTAGGCAGCAACATAGCCGCTGGAGGAAGGGATAGGCTGGGCGAACGGCTGGCTGCTGGTGGAGAGGATGGCATGGTAGGCAGAAGCATAGCTGGGCCTTGTGCCGCTGGGCAAGTGAACATCCGGGAGGGGGACTTGGCTGACAAGGGTGTTGTGGGAGAGAGAGCCGCTGGGGAAGGTGGAAGGCTGGAGGTGCAGCCGCTGGGCAAGGTGATAGCCTAGAGTGTACCAGAAACTCCAGCAGCAATGGACATGATAAACATGTATCCAGCAGCTATGGACATGACAATTCCATACTTGGCCAAATTTTCCAAAATCTCCAGCGGCTATGCATCCTGCAAGAAACTGTCAGAACTTCGGAGTCGTTGTCCTGCCTTAATACGTATTTGCAGAAGACGTGGTATATATCATTGGAAAGCTAACTGAGTCCTCTATCCAACACAGAAAACGGATTGACATTCCGATCTGGGATCAGAATGTTATGGCCAATCCAATACAGACTGTCCAAATGGAGATACCGAAAAAACGGAACAACAATTACCGCTCGTCAACTCAGACGAGGAGATAGCTGGGGGCATTGTCGAGGGGATTGCTGCTGGTGGTGAAGGTAGCCTGGAGGGAGGTGTGCCTAACAAAGAGACAAGTGGTTTAGCTACTGACCAAGGGGTCGGTCTGAGCATCATCATGTCGGACGAGGGTGACGACCCGGTAGGTCCCATGCCCAATAAAAGGCATGACAACCGAGACAAAAAAACTGCAACAAAAACTTCGGAATCCGCATTCAAGACGTTGATGCAAAGCATTGTCCCCGCAAGTATGACTATAAGATGATAAATTTGTAGGCGATTTATTTGCAGGCGCATGTAGACTTGAAACACGAGTGTGATATATGTAAATCATGTATTGATATAAACATAATCATTAGAGATCACATATTAAATATTGAAATTAATGTGACCGGTTGTCGATCACTATTGAGATTGATATTGATGTGATCATTGGAGATCACTCTTGATATTGAAATTGATGTGATCAGTTGTCGATCACTATTGAGATTGATATTGATATTTATGTGATCATTAGAGATCACTCTTGATATTGATATTGATGTGATCGTAGTAGATCACTCTTGATATTGATGTGATCATTAGGGATTACTCTTACTATTGATAGTGATGTGATCATTGGAGATCACTTTTGATATTGATAGTGATGTGATTACGAGAGATCACTTTTGATATTGAAATTGATGTGATCATGAGAGATCACTCTTGATATTGATAGTGATGTGATCATTGGAGATCACTCGTGATATTGATATTGATGTGACCATGAAAGATCACTTTTGATATTGAAATTGATGTGATCATGAGATATCACTCTTGATATTGATATGACCATAAAAGATCACTCTTGATATTGAAATTGATATGATCATGAGAGATCACTCTTGCTATTGATATTGATGTGATCATTAGAGATCACTCTTGATATTGAAATTGATGTGATCATCAGAGATCACTCTTGATATTGAAATTGATGTGATTATGAGAGATCACTCTTGATATAGATATTGACGTGATCGTGAGAGACCACTCTTAATATTGATATTGACGTGACCATTGGAGATCACGTTTGATATTGATGCATACGCCCCCATGTAGTGATACATTAGGTGAAAGAGGGAATCGCCCCCAAGCGTATGATGTAGAAACGTTCCGATCATAAAGACGACACCATTAAAGGTGTGATGAAGATAGATGGCGACGCCCCCAATTTCTATGATAGAGGGGTGAACAAAAGTATCGAGTTTGAGTTGACTTATCATATGCTAGTACCACGTGCGGAACCCTTAACGATGACATGAAGTCTTGTTGCGTGAAACTAGTTGTGCAAAATTGTTAGCACGGATCTTGATCTGATGCAACCATTAGGTTGACGCCCCCAAGTGGTACTTGAGTCGACGAATCTTTAAGATCCCTAGAATTACTAGAATCTCTAACATTGTCAACCTTAGTTGTTCAAAAATGGTAGCTTAGATTCTGATTTATTATAAATCCTTAGAATCTCTAACCCTTTGAACATTACCTAGTTGAAAGTGTTAGTTGAGATTTTGACTTCTTGCAAATCCTTAGAATCCCTAGCGTTGTAAAAAATCTTGAATTAAAATAGTTGAAGAAAACAACTTCGAAAGACGTAGATGTGCTTGTGTGAGTAACATGTAAAAAAAACAGACAAATTTGAGAAAATGTGTAAAATTAAAGTTCCTCTGAACGATTGAAGTATACACTTTCAGAAATATGTTGTAATATTATTTCTGGTATAAGAAACAGATCAAAGAACCATCATCTTCTCAAAATTGTGATTTTCAGTTGACGACTTGATTGTATGTAGGAGTTTTGTTACTATTGTCACCTTGCTTTTGAGATATGAAATTGAATTCTGAGACAAACTTCTCGTGATTTGAGTCCTTGTGCTCTTGTTTGCTAATTGTATCATCCTCAAGATGGATATACTTTTGAGCTTTAGACAAAAGTTCATACTTGGTGGTCGGAGTGTCAAGCATAATGGAACTATTAACCCTTTGTCATCGTGTAGTAATGCTTCCTTGAAAGCATAAACAACAAGTGTATCTGAGACATCGGGTATTTTCGCTTGGGCTTGTCTAAATCGAGCTACAAATTTACTTAATAGCTCTCCATCTCCTTGCTTAATGTTGAACAACACAGCGACATCCTTACAGTGACGCCAATTATGCCTAAAGTGTTCGGTAAATTGGACAGAAAAATTGTTCAAGTTGTGGATAGAACCCCATGGAAGTTCGGAGAACCATCGAAGAGCTTTGATACCAAAGGTGGAAGAAAATATCTTGCACATGAGTGCATCATTATAACTAAAGAGCACCATCCTGTTTTTGAAGTCGAAAATATGAAGCCAAGGATCGCCCTCAACTTCATTGTATTCTTTGAAACTTGGTGGCTCAAAATCTGGGTGATGTTCTGCTTGTTGAATCTGGAAAGAAAATGGGGAAGTTTTGCACGTATGATGGGCATTGTTGCCGAGTCTATACTCCTTAGCGTCTTTTGCTTGAATTGATTGAGCGTTCATTCTTTGCAACTTCTCTTCAGTGAGGTTCTCGATCCCTACGTTACCATTGCCATCGTGACCATAGTCATGTGCATAAATGTCATGGTCATGATTTTGGCGGTAATGTATTAGGGACCTAGATGTTGGTGAACGAGTGTTTCGTTGCCCTCGTTGAGAGTTGTGGTGTGTGCCCCTACATCCGGGAGAGGTTTCCCGACGTGAGTGGTGATGATTGGGTGTGTGAATCAAGTATCTATTGGAGTTGTCCGGAGCATAGTCTTTGGACCATGACATGTTTTTGAGACTATTAGACACACTGCCATTGGACAAAGGCCTTTTTGAACGACTGTTGGGTGTACTGCCGCTGGAGATGGTGTAGTTGGGGGGTCTGTCATGCCTATTGTCACTGGGCAAGGTCTTGTTGTGGGTCTTGTCATGCTCATAGCCGCTGGGCATGGCCTTCTTGTGAGTTTTGTCGCGCTCATAGCCACTCGGCATGGTCTTCGGGTGAGTTTTATCGCGCTCATAGCCGCTCGCCATGGTCTTCGGGTGAGTTTTGTCACACTCATAGCCGGTGGGCATGGTCTTCGGGTGAGTTTTATCACCCTCATAGCTGTTCGGCATGGCTTTCGGGTGAGTTTTGTCACACTCATAGCCGCTGGGCATGGTCTTCGGGTGAGTTTTATCACACTCATAGTCGTTGGGCGCTCCTGTGGCGAGTATGTTGGCTTTGTCTTGTGCACTAGTTGGGGGTCTTCCACGCAACCTTTTAGAAGCTTTGCGAGTAGTAGAACCTCCTAGCAAGGTTGTCTTGACTCCTTTGGTGCGATGGTAATGTTGGTCTCTTGCTTCGCCTTGATCGGTAACATGAACCCTAAGGCCCTTAGGGTTTCGGTGTTCATCTTCTTTCTCCAAGTCAACTGGGGATTGTTCTTGTGATGGTAATACAATGTCATCTTCAATATCTTCTTCAACTTCCAGGGTAGTTGAAGATCGAGTCCTTTTCCTCGGATTTGGATTGACTCCAAAAACGTTTGAAGAAGATGGAGTTAACAAACACTCATTACCATTGTGATTCGCATGTTTCAACTTCCTCCTTAGACCATTGTTCCTATGTTGAAGTCTTTTGAGTTTACGGCGTAGGTATTCGTTTTCAGAAATCATGACTTCTTCATATTGTGTAGGCTCCTTGGATTTTGATGGTTGAGAAGAAGAAGAAGAAGAAACCGAGTGGTCTTCGCCATTAGATGGAACCCTCTTGGAAGTGACGGTATGCTCTTTAGGGTTAGAACCTTAAGAGCGAGCTTGCACAATGTTTTGAACCTTCTTGACGTCCACCATTACTTACTTGCTTATTTTGTTGAGATCTAGTTGTTGCCATTCAGAAGAAAGTGCTTGATTCCTTTTGAAAAGTAGGTTTTTTGTGGGGGGAAAGCAAACCTCAGTCGGCGCCAAAGTGTTTCAACCAGATTTCACACCAATGTGATGTAAGATCAAGAAGAAACCCCTAATGTTAAGATCTAAATTATTGGAGAAGATGAAGATGAAAGAATAAGGTTTTGGTGATTGATAATGGTTGCACTAAGTTGTTTCTTAGTTGCCTACGTATCAATAAGAGAGATGGAATCAAACCTTTTATAACGTAGTTCAAATGTAGACTTTGATTAGGATTAGGATGTGATCCATTGATCCCTAATGTAGTGTAGTGTTGTAGATGTACCTCATGTCATATTAGGAACATGAGTTGTAAAGATATTGAAATTGTTATTGGATTAGGAGTTGTAGAGATATTGGAGTTGTAGTTGGATTAGGTTAAAGAAATCTCTACAAGGATGTAGAATTACCATATTAACCTTATTGAATATAATGGACTTAAATAGATAAAGCCCATGATTGATATTGAATATAGTAATGGGCCTAAGCCTTATTACTAATTGAATTGGGCTTAGGCTCTTATTGATTATAATCTTGGGCTTTGACTTGTAGTTGACTTGGGCTTGAACCCGTTAAGGGGGGTCAACACATGTAGCTCCAAGAGTTGTGATATATTTTTATTACTTCAACGTCGCATATGTAAACTTCATTCTGTTTGTGAAAGATGTATATTAGTATATGTATGTATCAATAAGAAATATATGATTTAAAGAGATATATTTTACCTTTGGTGGTCCTTCTTTGGCCAGTTCAATCAGTTCGAAAATTGTCACTCTATTCTTCTCTATGATCTCTTCTTGTGATTATAAAATCACTTCATTTTCTTCTTCAATCTTTGTTGTATCTAACTTTGATCGGTATATATATTTGAAGTACTTTTTTACGAAATTATGAACATCTTTTGTGTCGAGGTTGACATATGCCTTTGTTGAAGTTGTTGTACTTAGCCCATAAGTACCTTGTAATAAATTTAGAATTATATTAATGATAATTTGAAATAGTAACACAATTAAATTTCATTATATATATGGAAGTAGATAGATATCTTTTTATTTTATTTGTGTATGTAAAGGTGAGTACAATAACATTTGTTCCTTCTTGGGGAACTATATCAGACTTGATCTGATCTGCTAATTCACCCACAACGTAACTGTTAAGCTTTATCCGTTATATAATATCAGATGTAGTTGATTAGTTTATGATAACCCATTTGCCATACTATAATATGGATTTCTTCCAAGTGCAAATATACTCTCTTGGGCTATCTCCCGCGTAGGAATGTCTTGTATCGGCCCATTTACTGCTTATCTATAGATAATCAGATGCTCACATGGAAAATCGGGTGGTTTTCGCGAGCGTTCAAAATGAATTTCTCTAATCGGCGTTGGTGGGGGGTCCCTCCAAGCAGATAGACTGGGGGCAAGCTGGGAACGGGCTATTTGAGTTAGGTTGACCTGACCTTCTATTCCAGAGAGAGTGATTAGACTATGCCCGAGTGATAGCAACTCGCAAACTCCACTGATACAACTGGTGTTGATGGGAACGGAAAGGGCTCCCCGAGTGGATCGATCTTTCTTGACTTCCCTTAGTGGTAGAAGAAAGAATCTTTAGCAAAAGTCTTAGCCTGGTTTTCCCACGAGGCCCGACCGATGGTCGTTCCTGAAAGGCTAAATTCTAGACGGGTTATTGATAGCTTATTGTAGTTTACCTAACATTAAAAAATATATATTTAATAGCTGCTACCTATTGTTTTGTATTTCGATCTCCAGATAGGGCTTCCCACGAACAGTTTGAGGCCTTCACTTCCTTTAACATTCCTATAACATCTGTGGGTGTATGCATTTACAGTTAATAGAAGATAAAAACTTATAAATACGTACAGTTAATTAAATTTGAGTAATCTATCTTTGTTGTATACTATACAAGAACCTACCCATAAGAAAATATTCTCTCTCATAATTGGCTAAAATTGATAGTCTAATTGACAAGAATTTCAATCCAATTTGGATAGTTAAGTAATTTCACAAGATCATTTAAAATGGGCCTTCAATGTAATTACACACCATTACACATAATTATTATGTATCATGAAACACTTTTAAACTAATGACAAAACAAACTATAATGTTACAAGTTTTACATTTGTATTTGTTTCGTACCTTTTTAGCTTTAAAACACATCATTTCATAAGCTTCTCTTCGAAAAAGCATAATGCACGAAAATATATAACATAATTTTTTTACATAACATCAACTAAAAAATCTCTTCAAAATATCATAATCATAAGGGTTGGTAGCATAATTTTTACAAAAATAATCATATTTTTTGCAACATACCTAAAATTAAAAGTCTCTAATGTGTCTTAAATATATCTTCAAAAAACGCCAATACAAAAAGCTCTTTCTACAAATTGATAGATAATTCACAAATCACTAGGCATATTTCATAATAATTAATAATATTATTTATCTAGAAAATCAAATGAAATTTTGTAACAGGTCTTAAATCTTTTTTAGTTATTTTACAAGAAAACACCAAAAGAGAGAACATTTGATGTGAGGGTAGAATACACTTTTATCACGAACATCAACACCATTAGTGGGTAGTTATTATATACTAAACAAAGCCTATAAAAAAAAGTTCAACAGTAGTGAATAACTCAATTTTTTTTTTCAATCATTCTTGCCTTCTTGGTTATTTATTGAAAGTTTAGATATTCCTCTGCACAACAAGCATTTTCTAAACATTGGATCATCAACAACGTAAACAAATTTATATATATATATATTTTGCTTTTCATTATATTAATCTTCTCTTCCATACTAACCGTAGCTAACACAAAATCATCATATGTATAGCAGGTACATACGAAAATCAGGAACGATGGTTAGCCATGTTAGAAAACACTTATACTTGCAATAGTTGGGGAAAACAAGAAGCATATTGCTACTCAAGAACAAAATCTCATGAGCATGACTGGCAAAAATGTCAACAACAAGAACGAAATCTTTGGCTACGATATGGTCTTGATTGATGAAAAGGTACAATTAAATAATCAATTTTCTATAGCTATGTTGTAAACTATTGCAATATTAAATTTTTTTGGTTGTATTTGACTGGATGATCAAATCATGCAACTGTGCCAGATGAATTGCGAGAAACTTTTGAAGAACAGTTACAAGAAGGACAAGTTGTGGGAATCAATAAGTTTGATTACATGAAGAATATAAGTGAATATCGTCCAGTCCTTCATCTCTACAAAATCAAGGTTTAAGGCAACAACTGAAGTTACACCTGTAAAAGATGATTCCAAAATTTCACATCACAAATTCAACTATATAGAATTTGTGGACATTCCAAGTGTGGATCCACACTCTCGTTTACACCCTCTGACACATAAAGCATACAAAAGTTGAAGTTCCATTTGGCTCTCAAAAAGGTGAGACGGAACTTGAAGTTCCATTTGGTTCCATTTGGCTCTAAAAACTAAAAGGTGAAACGGAAGTTGAAGTTTCATTTGGCTGTAATAAAAGTGGGACGAAACTTAAAGTTCTATTTAGCTCTAAACATTAAAGATGAGACGGAACTTAAAGTTCTGTATGAACATACTAAGTAGTCAAACGGAACATGAAGTTCCATATGAAAATAAATTTTGATACTTGATGACCCTCTACCCACCTTTGTATGGGAGATGTTCCACCTTCTTAATTTACACTCTCACTTGAAAGGGCGTAAAATCTTACATAAAACCTAGGTGGCATTGATGTGTCGAGTTTTGTGCATTTGAATTGCGCTAATGTTTTCTAGTTAAATTACACGTTGGGGTTAGATATGAGGGTACAATATGATGATTTCCCACAGGTCATTGTTTAATTGGTTTGATGTCAACTCTTTGTTATAAGGGTAGTTTTGACATTTGAAATAAGAGGGATTGGTATGGATTGGCCCACCTCGGCCAGACACAGACACTTGTTTAGACCAATTTTATATTTATTTATTAAATAAATAAATAAATTGGTAGTAGTTGGGTCGTCGTGCCACGTCAGCAAGTGGCGGTAGGTGAATGACAACCACTTTCCTTTTTCTTTAGTTTTCATTCATGTTTAAATACTGAAATCATAGACACGGTTGGTGAACCTCAAGCAAGCTATAACCCCACCTTCCCTCCATTCACCACTTATCCAATTCAACTTTATTCTTCTTTCAATCTTCATCTTCATTTCTCAACTCAACACACACATTCAGGTAATTAATTTAATCAATCTGTTTTATTCATGATTTATACACATCACAATGATAATTTGATTACTCCATATTTCTTTGCTAAAAACAGTTTTTTTATATGTATTGTTGTTCCAGCAGTAAACTAAGATGATTATTGATGTAAAGGAATCAACTATGGTGCGTCCGGCAGAGGATACACCCAAAAGAAATCTATGGAACTCAAACGTGGATTTAGTGGTACCAAGAATGCATACACCAAGTGTGTATTTCTATAGACCAAATGGTTCACCTACTTTCTTTGATTCACATGTGCTTAAGGAAGCTTTGAGTAAAGCTCTTGTTCCATTTTACCCAATGGGTGGAAGATTGATAAGAGATGAAGATGGTCGAATTGAAATCAATTGTAACGGTGCTGGTGTATTGTTTGTAGAAGCAGTAACTGATTCAATTATTGATGATTTTGGTGATTTTGCGCCTACTTTGGAACTCCGGCAACTAATTCCGACTGTTGATTACTCTGGTGACATATCTTCTTATCCTCTGCTTGTATTACAGGTATATATATGGTTTATTATTCATTGTTGTTCTATACGTATATGGAAAATTAGTCCAAAAAAAGTCAATCTTACAATACAATCATTTTTAGTTAGTAGAAATGTTCATAATTGAATTCCTAAGTTACTAAGTATGAAACCGTCTTCTAGAAGTTGACCTTTAATGGAATTGGAATATGGCCCATTCATTTATTGAAATTGGATGTGGTTTTTTTGCACCTAGATCACAATTTTAATTTTTAGTACATCATCTTTCACGTTCTAGCGGTCTAGCCTTCATTCATGACTTCTGGATGTTGAATTGTTTGTTTTCTGCTTAACTTGCCAGGTCATATCTATGGAGTTCAACTTAGATGTGATCATAGTCTCTAATGAAAGTCCACATAGGATGTGTTTGTCTGTTCCATTATAAACCTACAATTATGTAGTGTGGTGCTGGTATCTTGAGTAGTAAACATGAGTAAATCAATTATTGGACCACCTATATGGTACCATATTTGTTGGATCATTGGTGCGGAAAGATCGTTGTTCAAACTCCATGGTCGATGCTTTTTTCTCTAATAACAGTGTTGTTGTGCCAAAAAAACAGGTGACTCAGTTCAAATGTGGTGGCGTCTCTCTTGGTGTGGGGATGCAACACCATGCTGCAGACGGGGCATCTGGTCTTCATTTCATCAATACATGGTCAGATATGGCTCGCGGCATTGATCTCACCATCCCACCATTCATTGATCGGACACTACTAAAAGCCCGCGACCCACCTACCCCTACCTTTAAACACATTGAATATCAACCCCCTCCTTCCATGAAAGTACCATTGTCCCAAACAGATCCTAATGCCATAGCAGTAGCGATCTTTAAAATCACAAGGGAGCAACTTAACATTCTAAAAGCCAAGTCCAAAAATGGTGGTATTAGCTACAGCTCATATGAGATGCTCTCTGGACACGTGTGGAGATCCGCTTGTAGGGCCCGTGGCCTACCTGATGATCAAGAAACAAAATTGTACATTGCTACAGATGGTCGGTCCAGATTGTGCCCAGCCCTCCCACCTGGGTACTTTGGCAATGTAATTTTCACAACTACTCCAGTAGCAGTATCTGGTGATCTAAACTCAAATCCACTCACGTACGCCGCAGGGAAAATTCACGATGCATTAGCACGTATGGACGACGAATATCTGCGTTCAGCTCTTGATTTCCTAGAGCTGCAACCAGATCTGTCAGCTCTCGTTCGCGGGGCACATACTTTCCGATGTCCAAATATTGGGATCACAAGTTGGTCTAGACTACCAATTCATGATGCAGATTTTGGATGGGGTCGACCCATATTCATGGGACCTGGTGGAATTGCCTACGAGGGATTGGCGTTTATGCTTCCTAGTACAACCAATGATGGAAGTTTGTCATTGGCTATTTCGTTGCAGCCAGACCATATGAAACGTTTTGAAAAGTTTTTATACGACTTCTGATAATGCCAAAGCCAAGTGAATATAAATGTTGGTTCTGAGTCAAAATAGGAAGTCTTAATAAATGTTGTTTTTTAATATACATTGGCTCCGGACTTTGCTAATGGAGTTCTTTGTTTTGCCAGAAAAAGAAAAAGTCTCTTATCTCCAATTATTTGCTCCTGGAATCTAATTATGAGATTGATAAGTAATCTCCTTCTTAGTTGTGTATGAGTTTTTAGTTTGGGGTTCTACTGTGGATAGAGAAATTGTGCAAAAGGATTTGCTCTTTTTATAACAAAAACATTAATTTTGGTCTACCTCAACTGAATCATATGAAAGAGAAATTTTAGCGGCAGTTAGCTTTGAAGGTTACTGCCAAGGGTTCAGCCGGTTGCAAAGAATAAACAGAGAAAAATAATGAAAACTAAAAATTGTTTCAATCCCGCTACAGTTTGGTAGTGGTTGGTGGTGAATCAGGCACGGTTAACAAACAATTCCAGCTTCAATGCACTCAACAACAACTTCAACATCTTCCACCCAAGAAAAAAGAAAAGAAAAAAACAACTTCCACATCTTAAAATTTACAATTGAACAATTTTCATCTATTCCACCTAGAAAAAATATGTCAAATAGGGCTGGGCACGGTTCGGTTCGGTTCCATAGTAGAATGAAGGTTTTATTAATTGCCTTGTTAAGATTTTTCTGGGACTTGAAAAATTGATTAGTACTTGGGGTATTTTGAATTAGCCCCAATATAATATTAACACTATTGAATGAAAAATAACATTTAGAAAACAATAGATGCAATCTGTACATAAAGAGAGAGCTACACGGTCTGTTAAATAATTGTAGATCAGATACACATAAAAGATTTATCCTAGCCCTAGTATGAGTGGCCAAAGGAGGTTATTTGTACTTAGTCGAGTTAAATAGTTAAATTTGAGCTCGTTTTGCTAGAGCTAAAGTGAGCATGTATAAGCAATAACATCAAATGTGATGACTGAGGTTCTCAATGATATGAAAAATGAGATAAAAAAAATGAAATATGCAGTATATGCACAACAAATAAAATTGTGGATGACCAATAAATGTAAATGGTCCATAGAATGTGAGATGTAAAGCAAACTCATAGTTTCTTGTATGGGATAAAAGACAATAGTAAATGCATTTCACATATGGACATATGTTGTATACATAATGCATGTGTAACAACAATATATTCAATGCTCAGATATCACTGATCTAAGAGAAAAATAAAAGCCAATTATATGGCTATATAAAAGGAAGGAATTTTAATCAATATCATCATTAACATGTGAAAAAAATATATTCCATATAATATGTGAATGATGGTGTCATAAAAGGTGCAATTATTAATTGAATTGCAATTGTATAATAGAAATAAAATTCAGGTTAATATATACATTAATGATATTTCAGTTTTGGTCAATATTTGACCACTTGAAATAATAGCCAAAGTTATTGTTAGTAAAACCAATAACTTGATAATATTTTTATTAATTTGACATTTATGTCTAAAATTTTGTAATGGTGATAATTGATAATAATCTTTGAATGTCAACATAATACCAATTGAGATTGGTCCATTACCATAAGGTAATAAGGTGTATTAATGCTAATTAAGCACAGACTTTATTAGTGTGATGTGTTAACTTGCGGACCAAAGCCCACAATTGTTATAACACCAAATGTAATTGATATTATTAGGAAATTTAGTTTGACCAAATTATGCTTTAATAACCATTTCATTCACTTGTGTGTGAGGGGATAAAGTTGATCACGTAGATAGTAAATAACAATATAAGTGATATAGGATAATAAAAAATGAATGTCATCATCAGTATATGAATTATGGAATATATGTATTCTGTGTATATAAAATAATACTGTCAGAATAAAAGAAACGTATCATAATACCGATCTCAAGCTGGTTACTCAAAAGGCATATAATTAAATAAAAACAACTTATTTGATGTGCGAGTTCCGGATGATCACGTTTATGGTGCAAGAGGATATGATTTGTTGCTTTGCCTCTAACATAAAAAAACATTGATTTGATGGAAGCCCCAAATAAAGAAACTACTAATCTTGTATTTTGAGAATTCCAAACATATTGATTTTGTGATATTGAACACAAGACTTTTAACCCCGCTTCGTGGTTGTGTACGTTCGGTTCACGAACAGTCGGCGTCAATGTAAATACATAAATTTACATAAAATAAAAACGAGCTTAAAATAACAAAATACAAGTAAAGTGACACATGATTTTTACGTGGTTTGGCAATGGTGCGTACGTCCACGGGAGAGATGAGTATTATTTTATTGATATGAGATGAGTAGAGATGAGAGAGCTAGAGAGAGCTTGTCCCTTTTACATGAAATATGTCCCTTTATATAGATAGGGAATTACAATTGAGCACATGTGATATAAATCACATTGATGTTGTAACGAAAAATAACGGACAAATAATAATGGAGAATATTAGATCTTGATCTTGTGATTGTTGGCATTAACCTGCATTGCCACGTAAGTGCCACACGAGCTGATGAGTCATCGAGTTGGGCCAAGTTGGAGTATGACTTGTACTGCATGTCGGGCGGGCTAAGTCGTAGGAAATAGACTTGAGCTCGGGTGAGCTCGATGAAAATAAGTTTGACGTCGATGTAGCTCGATTGAGGTCGAATGAAATAAGTGGAGAGTCGGTGTTTATGACTTCCAAACGTTATTTGGAAAACTGTTTTGGGCATAGGTATGCTCGCTAAGTGAGCTCGGTAGAGCTCGGTGGTAGGTATATACAAATTTGTGAAACGGAGAAATCACTACTAATCCTTCTTCTTCTTCTTGTTCTTCTTCTTCTTCTTCTCACTCTCATCTTCAATAATTATGTTCTACAATAATCATAGCTCAACCCCCCCCCACCCCCCCCCCCCCCCCCCCCCACCCCGCGTGCGCAAGGTGGTAACCTTCAAAGTTTACTGTAGCAGTAATGCTAGCATTTCTACATACGAAACGACACATTGTGCAGAAAATTTTGTTTCCCATTAAAATTTCTCTATTAGAAAAAATATAATCCCTAGGTGCCAGTTAAGCTCAACTGATAAAACCTTTCAGTGATGATACTAGAGGTCTGGGGTTCGAATCCTGCCAACATTTTCGAGTTACTGATCTCATTAAAAACAGGCTTACCACAATATTTTTGCGGGTACCAGTTGGGCGATGATACAGAAGGTCTGAGGTTCAAATCCGGCCCGCCAGCATTATTGAGTTACTGATCGATCTTATTAAAAACATGTTTACCACAATATTTTTGCGAATGAGCATGTGGCTCAATGGGGTAGGGGTCCCCTCAAACACGTCAACAGCTGATTGTTGTTATAAGTTTCCACACGTAATTTAAAGGGATAGGGGTCCCCTCAAACCACTCTTGCCAATAAAAATAAAAAAAGAATAATCCTGCGTGCATCCAAATTGGAGTAAGGAGAATGATTAATTTTCCATAGTGGAATATGGTTTGGGGGGTGCAACACAAAATGATAATGAAGAGTGGTGATGGGAAGTCACTTAGCTTAAATTAAAGGTTTTAGCCGAGAAAGAAGACCTTTCTTGCTTTGCTTTCATTTTCGGGCAGTAAAGTCAGATCATGTGATAAACATTGGCAAAATAAAAAAGAGTTAATTAATGACTACCCATAAATTTCAAAGGCAATATTGCGAATGCCCCCAGATTTTTTTTTTGTTTAGTGATGCCCCTTAGATTTACTTTCTTTTTGTTCTAATACTAAAACTACCTTTCTATTTTGTTTAGCCTTTGCCCCCAACTTTGCAAAACCACTTTTATTGTCATGTAAGCAACAAAATGGTGGTTTTGCTTATCACAATAGATCTAGATTAAATCAATCACACGGATTTCAAGGTTTATTCTACGGTAATAAAACAAAGATAACCAATAACATGATGCCATGTGTAAAGTGTAAAGTGCTTTATGATAGATGGTAAATTAACACCACCTAATCAAAAGATAGATTTGTATTTGAAGTTCCTTCTTGTGCCTGTATAAATTGGTTATCAAAGTAGACAAGTAATAAGCAAGGGTCGTACCCACCTCAAAGGTGAAGATCTTAGCTCAAACACAATAGAAAACAATAGTTAAGAAACACCAAGGGAATCACAAATAATAAAGATGTAATTCTACTTCCTACAGGCAATAATAATAAACTGTAAATAACCTAACTTAAGAATATAGTAGAGATGAAAAGAAGATCTTATGATGACATAGGGGGAAGAATTGGTATCCACAAACTAAATCATGCAAACATAACATGTTATTCCTTCATGTTTAATCTATAACAATTAATTAGTCACCTCTCAGCTATTCCAATTAATCATTAATACCTATAATAATCAAGTAGTCACCTCTGAGCTATTCCACTCAATTAAAACGGGATTCTCTTATGCATGCTATTGAATATGTCTTATTAATCAAACCGTCACCTCTTAGCTATGCAATGTAATTAACTCAACATATTAATTAATAACTAAACCATCACCTCTCAGCTATTTGATTTAATTACTGAAGGGTTCCAATAAAAGATATTAACTGCAGATATATAATAATCACCTCTCAGCTATTTCACTACACATATTCAATCAATATACATAAAACCATTAAAGCTAGGTCTCCCTAAACCCTAACAGTAGTATTTTAACAACATGGATAACAATAACATGCGAATAATCATACTTACCTCATACTGCAGATAGAAGTAAATAAACATTAAGTACTTTGAATCACAATGAACATTACGAACAAACATGGTGCTTTTGCATTATCTAGAGTGCTTCAACCATCCTCCTAAGGAGATTTAGCTATTCATCCTTGATGATGACACCATGGAATAAATAATTAAATAACAAAACATCATAAAGAAAAGTGATTTGATTTGACTGATATGAATTGAGTTTGATACAAAGAAGAAGATGAACTTTTCTCTCACAAATATTCACTTTCCTCTCTCTTCAAAGATACCTAAACCTTAGCTACTACTTCTCTTATATAGAAAACACAAAGAATAATACTTGCATACAAAGACTTCCAAATTAGGTCAAATTCGTGGCTGCTACTGTTGGTTTTCTAGAGGTATTAGGTCTTTAGAAAAACCTAATTATTTTGGGCTTAAGTTGTACCCTGGACCAAGACCTTCAGTTTAATAGCTCATGGGCCCAAATCAGACTTCTGGATCTCCTTGTAGAGTGTTTTTAAGTTTGGACTTTAAATAAGGCCTAAAATAGAAATTCTGACTTGTGGGTTTCAATAGGACCCGGTTTGGGCTGAAATTCGGACCGCCCCACTTTGACATAAAGTCAAGTCAACAGGACTGACCGTGGGGTGCCCTCAATAGATCTGTGGATGCAATTATCAATTCTTCTCCTTTAGTGCAAATAACACCTTTTTGGTTGCTTTTCTTGACTTTTGGCGGGCTTTAACACAATATTCGCATTTCGGCTCATGAAACCTACAGAAAAGACAAGAAAGCACTAATCAATAGATATAACACAATAATATAAGATCTTTAATGTTTGAGGCTTCGTTTCTTTTGGGGTCTTTAATATCTTGATTCTTTATGGTCTTCAGAGATCTTCAATAACTTCAATAAGCTCAGGCGCCTAAACAATGTCAGAATCACAGGCGCTTGAACAATTTTTTTCCGAAATGGGCTAAGGTTTACCCGACCCAAATCAATTCAAAATCTATAATAAAGTTTCAAAACTGAATTCAGCAAGGCGGTACCACATAGTCTACATAATCCTCCTAGAGTCTTAGTTTTTATTTAATCTAGTCAACCTTTGTTTGACCAACGAATCTTTTTGGCTTATTGTCTTATATAAGACAAGAGAAGGCTTGAAGAAGCTTTGATGGTGTTTGCAAATATTCTCTAAAGACATATCAACCCTAGAGGAACAATTACTCAAAATCCATTCACACCCCATTAATACAACACCACCAACATCATTAAATTCAATTCTTTTGTGAAGTGTGTGGTTGTACGTTGAAAATCTTTCTTCAACAAGTTGAACTTCAATTACTTCCTTTACTCCTTATTGAAGGCATTTAAGAAGAGAATATTCATTGATTGTTTTTCAGTTGTAACTAGAAGGTGAAACCTTAAAATTATCTAGGTTAGGGATTATGATATCCCTACTCAAAGCTTTGAAAAGTTAGAGATCTCACAAATGAGACTTGTGGTTGAAGAAGTAGTGTACTAGGTGTGACCAACTTGCTTTAATTGGATTTCAAAAGGTTAGAGAATGCCTTTTTGAGAGAGTGGACATAGGCTACAACTGAACCACTATAAACCTATTGTTGTGGTTTGCATTCTATTACTTGGTATAATTCATTTAATTTGTGCACACAATCATCAAACACTTTGCATATATATATATACAATCTTGCTCATCTATCACCAAGATTGGATCTTTAGAAGTATACATACTAATACAAATCAAATCCATAATATACTTGTATTGCTTGCCTCTTCTCTTTCCCATAACTACAAGCAAAGAAAGCTTTTTAGCTCTTATCCTACAAATAACTCAGGCGCCTCAACAATCTGACATCTGACAAGGTTCAGGTACCTGAACAACCTGTCAGAATGAGACGTAACTTGCTTTGTATTGTCTCTTGTGTTGATTTGTAAAGTTGTTTTGTGGTGTGTCCTTGTGGATATTGTATCTCTTAGTGTTGTGATAAAGTGTTTATATTCTATTTTTATCTTTAACCTTATCATAAACCAGAGAAAGGACTATTCACCCCATCTAGTCTATATTGACGTCATCGTGTGACATTTCACTATTTACCCTTTAATCTATTTTTTATAATCCAATAGCCATCCGGTCTCTAATTTTCGCTAATCTTGTAGCCGAATGTCTGTTTTCTCGAGGCGGTTCTATTAAAGATAGAAAGACTAGTGTCCACAAAGCGTGATTGGAAGGAAATGCTAATTACTGCGGAGTGGGGAGTAAAACTTACCATTAAGGGCGGTTTCGTGTTAATGAAGATTCAATCTTGTACTAAACGTTTTAATTGCGCGTGCACGTTCAATTCAGAAAACAATTAAGAGTTTACTTTTAGAAGAATCTAATGACTTTTAAGAAAGTACAAAATTATCTTTGCTTAGTGAATTTTTAAAATTAAAATTTTAATAATCGTCACTTCACCAAATAGACTAGAATTGGTACTTAACAATCTTAAAAAAAAAAAAAAATCTAGATTGCCTCTTAGTAGCGATTTATTCAATGTCTTTAAGCGAGACATAATGGGGGTGGTGAAGACCACCCCAAAACAAAATTTGAAAGTTGAAATTTATTATTAACTAGTCTCCGTACGAGGATTAACTAGTCGCTTTAGCCTCATTAATTGGATATTCTTGGGTGTTTCAAATTTCGAAAGCAATGGCCTTGGGTTTTGGGGTTTGAATAGGTTGACCCTGAAAACGACCCTTTTACTTTAGAAAAGTTAATTGCTTCTCAATATTTTTAATACTTGTCCCATAATCATTAAGACACGTAATATACTGTTCATTAGTTTCTTGTTGGAAAGTAATAATATTTTTTAAAAAGGTGTCAAGGTCTGTTCTCTTGTCATTATACCTATTTTGATATTGATTATAATTCGGGACAAAGTTTTGTTGTCGACTAAAACCCCAGGGTTGAATTGCACTATTAGGATTACCATAGCTTCATTTACGGTTAGGAACCCATGGTATATATCCTGAAACATTGGCCACGTTATCATCGCATTATCGTAAAGGAAAAAGATCATTTAAATTGGAAGGGTCAAGGCAAATGTTACAAGCTTGAGACGTTTGTTTCACATCTTGGATTAGTTAATCATTAGTGGATTATTTTTTCCCGTCATTTTACTGAAGAAGAGATTATGTTGGGAAATAAATTGGGGACTATTTATAGCCTCCAATTTAGTTTGTTGTGTCCAAATTGCCCTTAAGCTTAGGCGGTCCAGTAGTTGTGAGCCACATGGACCGACTTGCCTCTTTTTGTTTGTATCAAATGGGATGGACTTGGAACGTATGAGCGAGGCTCATGTATGCGCCCAACCCATTCGATAACTTTCGTGTGCCTCCAAACCTTTATCTCAGAATGAACCCCTATTTCGAGTGTGATTTGATAGTCCGAGCTGCGGTTTTAACTGTATGGGTGCGCAATAAGCTTGGGCCATGTGTTATGTAATTTTTAGGTATCTACATCTAGCAAATGAGAAGGATAGAGAGAAGGCAATCAACACAAGTATCCAATGATGATGAATTGAATAAACCACTTGTAAAGATGTTTTTTCTTTTTGAAAAAAGCCCCAACAAGGGGGTGGGATTTGGCTGACCCCAACCGGTTCATTAGATTGAAAAATCAAATCTAGAGGGGAACATAAGGTCTTACCTCAGTACAAAGATACAACCCAGACCTTAAGGTCTGGATACAATCTGGGCCGTGTGGCCCATTACACAATAGCAAAAAACAAGAAACTTCTTTCCAGTCCAATGAAGAAGTCAGTTCTTTGTAAATAAACGCGAAAAAGTAAAACACTGTTTGCTCATTCAGTAATCTGTTGGAAAACTAGAGCTTTGTTCTAAATTCATGGTTGCCTCATCCTCCTCCTCTAACTCCTCCACTGATTCCTCCTTTGAGGTTAGTCTTAATTCCGCAACTTACTATGATCAGATTTACTTATCCATTCGCCGCTCTATGGGTTCTAAACACTTCACTGATTTCACTGCATTTCACACCAATTTGAGAGCTGTTTGTGAGCAAATTCTTGTTTTCGGTCAGAGTGTAAAGGATTTTTTCTTCAACTGTTTCCCCCCACCACCAGATAAGGTCAGAAGAACATAATGGGTCCGATTTGATGAGTGGTTGAGGGCTGTGGGTAGCAAAACCATTCAACACTTGTGTTTTGATTGGAATTTCTATGAGAGGTTTGTTTTGAGAACTTGTAGTACCTGTGAAGCAAAATCCTCTATCTTGGGATGGGATTATGAAGGCCAAGAGTTTGACCTGGAGAATGGCGTAATTGTCGACACTGCAGGAAGAAATGGTGTTGTTGAAGGTAGTACGAGAGGTGGAAATGGTGTTGTTAAAGGTAATATGGGAGGTGGAAATGTAAGGGCTAATGCTGAAGGTAATGGAATGATGGTTGTTGAAGGAGCTGGAATGGGGATTGTTCAGATAATGTAGTTGTTCTTGGTAACCCAGATGATGAGATTAGAAATCAAGTACCTGGAGACAATGGGAACCAAGTTATTGTGTTTGATATTGATGATGATGATACTGAGGATGAAGATAAACTTTTGGAATCTGAAGAAAAGGAAGATGCGGTGGAAGTTGATGATCAAATACCCTCTGATGTGAGTGATGCTTGAACCTTTTACTCCATGAGAAGAACTCTCATATTTTAATACTCTATGTTCACGCCCCGTTGAGACTATTTGTAGACATACCCTGTCATGTATTTCTTTAAATGTTGTAGACCTATTCTCCATGTGATGCTCAAGGATGGTGAAAGACTCACCTTCTTGCATCTCTAATGTAAGAAATGTTTTCTCTACCTGCTACAAGTAGTTGCTTGAACTCTGATTGTCTTGGATTAATGGCTCCATTGGTTGCATATGATAGACCCTTCAAAGCTACCATATTTCCTTCTTTGTAAACATAAAGAATTTGTATATTTATGTTAGTAGATGACCTTCTGATCCTTCTCCACCACTGTTGCAAAGACCAAGGGATTTTAAGAGCTTTAACAAACCATTTAACCACCATGAGTGAGTCTATTTGAAGCTAAACCTTGTCAATGCCTAGCAACTAACACATTTCCAAACAATCCACTAGGGCTCTAGTCTCAGCCAAATTATTAATATCATTGCCATAAAATGAGAAAAAAAAATACCTTAATGTTGACGGGTAGAGTTCCTCATAACTCCTCCCCCAACTGCCAAACCATCATGTGCTACTCCATCAATGTTGAAGACTGTAAAAGATTCTGGAGGCCTTGTCCAATATATGATTTTTGGAGGGGGCATAGGTAGATTTTTGGGTAGAATTCCCATCACAAATGCAATCTTTTGGAAGCTTTCACTTGATCTTCTTGTAGGGCAGGTAAAGATCACAAAGTTTGAGTATCCAAAACCTTATCTTGAAAATTATAGAATAACTCTGATTCTGATAGTTATCTTCATACCTTCTAGAACACCTCTCTCTCCAAATCTCCTATAGTATCATGAGTGGTGTAAGAGTGTAGCACAGATGTTCCATTGACCCTTTTCTCCCTTTTCGAAACCAGATGGCCAAAACTGTTCTAACATTTGAACCCCTGTAAATCTTTATATAAAAGATGAGACAAAAATGCACCCAAATAACTTGAGCCAGATTAGAGTGAACAAATAAATGAGAACATGATTTTGGTTTGGGATTTGCACAACAAGAACATATAGATACCATAGGAATGTGACACATGGCAATAGCTGAGTCTACAGGAACAACCTCAAAGAATAGTCTCCAGCAGAAAAAAAAAAAATTTGTAGGCCCAAACGGAGAACTCCATATTAAAGCTATGAGGCCAAATTCTTTTGTCCAAGTCCTGGTCCATTTTCAGAAATTGATAGTGCTCTAAGAGAGATGCTTGCAGCTCAACATTACAAAGAGGGATATTAAAATCTACAGAAGCAGCATAACTTAAGGTATATTGTGGGAAATCCAGTGGCCAAGAAATTAGGGATAAGCTTCTTGAGCCAAACTAATTCTCATGTGTAACACTGAATATACTAGGTCCAAACTTGATGAGACTAAGGTAACCCAAACACAATCACAAGATATAAACAATGTGTGTGATGATTGTGTGCAAGAATAATGAATTAATTAAAAGAACGAAAACCACAACACTTGGTTTAAAGTGGTTCGACCGTAATCTGTGTCCACTCTTAAAGAGACATTTTATAGCTAGCCTTTAGAAATCCAAATAAAACAAGCATGTTACACCTAGTACACTACCTTTTTAACCACAAGTCACCGTTGTGAGATCTCTAACTTCTCAAGCTTGAGTGTAGGGATATCTTAATCACTAATCTAGTCCTCACTAAGGTTTTACCTTCTTGACAAAAGTAGATACAATCAATGAAGATTCATTTCTTAATGTCCTCTAAAAAAAGTAAAAGCGAATGAGCCTGTGGCTCAATGGTAGCAACCCTCTCACAAAGTGGAGAAGTCGTGGGTTCGAAACACGTCAACAACAGATTGTTGATATAAGTTTCCACACGTAATTTAAAAGGGGTAGGGGTCCCCACAACCTCGCTTGCCAACCAAAAATAAAAGTAAAGAGTAGTAAATGAAGCGCAATCGTTGAGTGAATGAATCTCAATACTACAACCACACACCTCACAAAAGAGTAAACGTTTAATGATGTTGGTGGTGTTGTATTAATGGGATACAGATGGATTTTGACTAATTACTCCTCTAGGCGATGAAATTTGCCATACATACACTTTTCAAAAACTTTGCCTTCATGTTGAATAGAAGGAAGACTACACACGTTGTTTTATCTTTTTAGAAGCTGAAAGGATTGAAAATTTATGTGCCCATATCGCAAGTGCCATAGCACAGATTCATCATTATGATGAACTTTCAAGGTAGCATTGTGGACCGAAGGTATAAGAAAGAGTTTATTTTTCGTCATTTTGACTTTTACCACCAACTCCTTACACATTTTGTCCCAAATTTCATTCATCAACATCAAATATGAGCCTAGAATTTCTTTGAAAAAGCTTCTCAATACTTACTAAATTTTGATCAAGACCATGGGCATAATAAACATCTTGAAGTACCTTGGAATATTTATGGGTTGGATTTACCTTGACAACACTTTTACCTTAAATGGAATAGATTCTACCATCACCAAGCCGTACTTCTAGCATTTATTTTTCATCCAATGGTCTCATGATGACTGTAAATACATTACATAAAAAAGGACAAGTCGTGATGGAGATTGCAAAAAGTAAATAGACACATGAATTTTACGTGGTTCGGCAATGGTGCCTACGTCCACGGGAGAGTGCCTACGTCCACGGGAGAGATAAGTGTATTTTATTGATATGAGATGAGAGAAGCTAGAGAGCTTGTGAGGAGCTAGAGAGAGTTTGTCCTCTTTCACATGAAATAGATCCCTTTATATAGATAGGGAATTACATGTGTGATATTCATATTGATTTTGTAACTGAAAATAACGGACATATAATAATGAGAATATATTTGATATTGATCTTGTAATTGTTGGCATTAATATGCATTGTCACGTAAGCGCCACACGAGCTCATGAGTCACCGAGTTGGAGTATGACTTGTACTGCATGTCGGGAGGGCCAAGTTGGAAATGGGCTTGAGCTCGGGTGATGAACCTTGATTGAAGTCGGATGAAATAAGTGCATAGTCGGTATATGGCATTCCGAGTAAGAGAGATGAAATACGTGTAGAGTCGGTTATTGGAGTTCTGAGTAAGAGAGAGCTCGGTAATGGGTATATACATAGCCCCCTCTTAATAAGTTGACCGAAATTGGTCAGCTTGATAAGAAGTAGAAAATGGGTTTTGAGAATGATTGACTTTTTGAAAAAGGATGTTGAATTCGAGTTAAAAGTTTCATATGCATTTGAAATCTCAACCAAACCGTAATTTCGTAAGCGTTTGCTTCTGTGAGCTGAGCGTTTGCTTTTGAATCGTTTCCGAATGTCGTATCACGATGACAATGTTGACATTGGATAGATGTATAATGTCATTGAGGTCTTAGTTGATTTGATTTGACATTTCTATCCACATGAAAAATCTAACCCTTGTACCAATTTCCTTTGAAAAGCTTTTGATATCAAGTTTGAATGAGAGACACAAAGTCGGTATGAAAGTTAAGAAAAATAAATGGCTCATATGATAGGGATGAAAATCAATGTTCAAAGTCTTCATCCTCGAGCTTAACATTTCCTGGAACTTGGATAAACGGTTAGTATTTGGGAGATATAATTTAGCCCCCAGTTTTATATCAGATAATCATAATCATATGAATTAAAAAATATCATATACTAACATTGATATATGCAAATGATTAGATTCAACAAAATATTTACTAAAGAGAATTTGCATAGTCCAATTGATGATTTAGGAATATCAAGAGATGCAATAACGTGCTAATTAAATGTTATTAGAATGAGAATGATGATGATAGTAAAATTGTATAATATAGCAATGAATGGCTTCGTATTTATCTTAAGATTGTATAATGTAGCAATGAATGCTTGTTATGTATCATGTGATTACTAACACTACTATCAATACACCAGACATCAATTAGATTTTTACTGAACATTGAAACAAGAATAAAACAATTGATCAGAAGAGTTAGTGCTCTCCGTGTAATTAGCTTTATTCTTATCTTGAAAACAACAATTTTTTCCCCTAAGGTTTAACTTCTTATATTTTGTGCATTTATATCTACAATCTTCACTTGCAAAACCAGGATTTTTGCACACATAGCAATAAGGAGTTGAAGAAGATTTTTTTTTTTTTTTTTTTTTACCTTCGTGAGTTATACCCTTTACCTTTTTTATGTCCCCGATTGTAGCTTCCGCCACGGTTGAAATTATTAAAATCTAATAATATTACCCGATAAGTCGCAGCTATAACAAAAAGAAAGATGGAGATTGGGAGTGGGGAGTTTAGCTATCGTTGTTCCTACTTCACAACAAACAAACAAAATCTCAAAATTAATGAAATCTAATTTAGGAATAAACAACATTCTGGCTACCCAATTATTAAACAAATATCTTCTAATTAAACAAAAATTTTAAAGCGCTGCAAAATAAATTTAAAAAAAAAGTTGGAATTGTTGTCAGTTATGAAAGAGTAATTCATAGGCAAAGTAGTGTAGAAAAGTGACATGTGGCGGTTACATGTAATGGGTTCCTCTTAGGAATCAATTTTTCTATTCCCCAACATGTGGGGTGGAATTCTATTAGGGTTCAATAAGGATTTCTAATCTATTAGAAATTGAAGTTGTTGTTGACTTAGGTATTGGGTTACCAATTGGATAAACCAAAAAAGTTATAAATATTGGTATTGTGTAACCATAAGAATCTGAGCAAGAGAGATTGAGAGCTGAGAAAGAACATATGTGTGTGTGAAAACTTTGTTATTTCTCTTCTCCATTAGTAATAAAGCTATCTCTCTTTGTCCCATAGATGTAGGCATATTGTCGAACCACGTATATTGTTGTGTTTTCGTTTTTTTTATTTTAGTTTGCATTATTATGTTTGTTTCTTTATTAATCATACCAAGATCTTGTGGAATTATATACGTGGATCATTATAGTAAAGATTGTCTTAAGGTTAAGGCTAAAGAAGACAAGAAGAAAAAATCTCATCCGAACACTGACGTTGCTAACATTGCTCAAAGTGGTAATGAGGTAACAAAGTCTATTGGAGACAATGAGGATGAGGTGTTAACAGTTACATCAAATAGATATTTAGTTGAAGGATGGTGTCTTGATTCAGCTTTTTTGTATCATATCTATCCCGATAAAGAGTCTTCCACAACTTACATAAAAGTGAATGGTGGTAAAGTCTTTTGGGCAATTCGAATGCCTGCAAGACATTTGGTGTTGGTACAGATCAAAATGAACAGTGGTACCAAAATGAACTTTACACTGCTTGCCAATGCAGTGTAGAGTTCATTTTGGTACATTCAGATGTATGTTGTCCCTTTAGAACAATTTCAAAAGGAGGAACGAGGTAGTTTGTTACCTTTATCGATGACTTCTCGTGGAGAGTTTTGTTGTACACCATGAAGCATAAAAACGAAGTCACTGATTTGTTTATGAAGTGGAAAGTTATTGTTGAAAAACAGACTGGACGTGGTGTGAAAAGGATACATTCTGACAATGGTAGAGAATACACTGAAGACCCATCGAAAGTTTATTATGCAGAATAAGGTATCATTAGACATTTCATTATGAAAGGCACACCACAACAGAATGGAGTAGCTGAGCGTATGAATCGAACACTACTGGAGAAAACACGATGCAGTAATACGGCGTGTTATCTCGTGAATCGATCACCATCTATATCCATTGATTGTAAGACACCGATGAAAGTTTGGTCTGGTACACCTCTTGATTATTCAAATTCGAAGATGTTTGGTTGTTCTGCTTATTTCATATCAGAGAAGATAAGTTAGGAGTCAGGGCCAAAAAAGCTATTTTCTTGGGATATCCACGTACAAGGTGTGAAGGGTTATCGTTTATGGTGCCCAGAGTTGAATAAATTTCAGATGAGTCGTGATGTGACCTTTAATGAGAAAACAATGTTTGATTCAAATAAGTTCACAGGTTGGGACTCTCAACATCAGGGTAATGATAATGACAATGATGGTGATAACACCATGTAGGTGGAGCATAGTGTTCTATATTCATCTACAACAGATAAAAAAGTGACTGTTGTACAGGCACCTACAGGTTCATAGATTACTATAGACTCACAGGTAACTGTAGACATAGATTTAGACACATAGAGTGTAGATGATGAGATTGAAAGGGAAGTTCCTCTTGAAGATACTTTACAGCAAAAACAACAAGAACAACATCATGAGTAGCCACCTTTAGCATCTTAACGTGAACCACATTTGAGAAAAACACCAGTTCGACTTAATTTTGAGGATAGTGCATATTTTGCATTATCAGTCTTTTGTGATTATGAGCCTTCTACCTTTTAAGGGGGCTGTGAGGAGTTCTCATTTTGATGAGTGGAAGTCAGCGATGGATGAAGAGATGAAGTCTCTTCACAAGAACAATACTTGGGAACTTGTTAAGTTGCATAAGGCTCAAAAGTCGATTGGTTGCAATTGGCTTTTCACAGTGAAAGATGATATTCTAGACTCCAAGGGTACAAATAGTGGTGTACGCTACAACGCAAGATAAGTAGCTAAGGGTTATGCACAAATAGAAGGTGTAGATTATAATGAAGTTTTCTCTCCAGTTGTTAAACACACTTTCATCCGAGTCCTGTTAGTTTTGGTGACGTAGTTTGATTTAGAGTTCGAGCAATTTGATGTCAAAATTTCTTTTTTGAATAGAGATTTATAGGAGGACATATATATGTTACAACCCAACGACTGTAAAGTTGTTGGTAAATAAGACTGTGTGCAAATTGATAGATTCTTTATATGGATTAAGAAAAACACCACGACAATGTACACATTTATGTTGAGGCAGGAGTACTCTAGAAGTGAATATCATTTGTGTGTCTATTTCATAAAGCTTCAAGATGGGTCATTTATATTTCTCTTACTCTATATGGATGATATGCTTGTAACTGCAAAGAGAAAGTCATGTATAGTTTCTTTGAAGAAACAATTGAGTAAAGAGTTTGAGAAGAATGTTTTAGGAGAGTTGTTGACTAAGGTGGTTTCCGGGGTCAAGTTTAGGCATTGCCTTAACTTGATCAATCTCTCCATATGTTGAGGCCCTTCGGGGTAGTGCCCTTATGGGCGTGTGGGGCAAAGATGAGTTGATGTTTGTGTGCTGCAGGAGAAGTACGTATGTGCTCATTATGGTCGGCTCAGTTTTGTACAATGTTCGCCGAGGTGGAGAATTGTATAAAAATGACATCTGGCGGTTACATGTAATGGTTTCCCTTTAGGAATCGGTTTCCTTATATGGCAACATGTGTGGTGGAATTCTATTAGGATTCAATAAGGATTTCTAATCTATTAGAAATCGAAGTTGTTGTTGACTTAGGAATTGGGTTACTAATTTGATTAACAAAAGAGGTTATAAATATTGGTATTGTGTAACCATAAGAATTTGAGCAAGAGAAATTGAGAGTTAAGAGAGAACATATGTGTGTGAGAGAGCTTTGTTGTAACCACGTAGATTGTTGTGTTTCTGTTTTTTCTGTTTTAGTTTGTATTATAGTGTTTGTTTTTTCATTAATCATACCAACATCCTGTGTAATTATCATAACAAATAGCCTTATATATTTTAGAGTGGGGAGAAAGAATTAGTTGTTCAATTTTATGTCCAAGGGTAATTATATATTTAATTTTGGAGCATCTAGACCAATCTCACATCTTTAGTAGTTAAAAATTTATTGTAATATATATATATATATATCAGTTAATAAAGGTTATTGCTCAATTAAGTTACCCTTTCTAAGTTATATCATCGGTCTCATCAAAAAATAATAATTGAAGAGGCAGATAAAGAGAACAAACCTTAGAGTTTAATATTGATTCGAGATTTGAAAAGAAAGATATCGAGGTTGCAAAGCTTATGAGAAGATGAGAACTTCTTGACGAAGAAGATGATTAGTAGAGAGAAGGATTGTACGAAAATGAAGAAAGAGTTTGGTTGACTAAGGAGATGACTACAATTTTTTTGTTGTTAACCTAATTCTAAAAATCTAATAATACCCAATCCAATCAAACATCTAAAAACATATTTAACCCACAACATAAACATAAGGGCAAACTTATGTCCAACACAAAGATGCAACAATCGAGGAAACTCTAGGGTCCAGATATAACTTCGACCTCCAACATGAAATCTGGGTCGTCGAGTTACAAAATTTGTATAAATTTGTCTCCCAAAGTTAAGATTGTTTTGTGGGGTGATTTAGGTTTTGGTCACCATAAGTTTATACTAATTAGGCTTCAGAGATGGTTTTCATTTTTATTAGGGTTTAGGCATCATTTTTGAACCAATAACTAAAAAAACCCGGTTGAACCACACAATCTTTCAAAATACCTAAATTTGCCCTTGAAAACCTCACGTGACCTGCCCATGAAAAACTTAACACAAATACTACCCATATGAACATGTGTCTTAATCCTAAGTTAAAAGAAAAATCCAAAGGCTACGAGATCATCTTCCCCATATTTCCAACAACCAATCACACCCAAATGAATCTTAAAAAATAAAACAAAATCATCTTACATCAAAGTTCCATTTCGTGCAATTAATCTAAAAGAAAGAAAAAAGAAAACCATGGTTCAAAACATTTGATTTTGATTTTTGAAAAGAGAAAGAAAAAGAAAAAGAAAGGAAATGGTAGCTGGATGTGTCGTCATCTAATGAGAAATCATAACCAAAAACAAAGCTCTATACCACTTTTACCATATATTTCAATCTCAAGTCCAAGAAGAACAAAATCCCTTCATCATCATCAACATTCGAATCCTTCACCAGTACCACCGCCTCTTTGTACACTGATAGTGAAATCACTTTACCAATCTCTTCAATCTCCATTAACCCCATCAAAACTTAAAGATAGATTAATTTTTGGTTCTTCATCACCAACCCCAAACGATCATTTTTCTACCATTGATCTCTTGGTTTAGATTCTAATCAATCTGAACAACAACCTCTTTTAAATGGGGAAAATCATCATGGGGAAAATCAAAATTAAATATTCGTAGATCAAACACTGCTCCAGCAATGGTTGTTGTTAATGATTTTGAATTGAGGATTGGAGACTCTTCTTAGATGCCATAAAGAATTGAGGATTGGAGATTGTAAAGAAGGTTATGGAGTTTGGATTGGAAATTAAGATTAGGGATTTTTTTTAGGATTTGAAATTGAAAATTTCTTTGAAGAATAAATTGTGATTAAGGGTTTTGTGATAGAGAAGAAGATGGTTGAACTGGTTGACAAATGCCACTGGTATTATTTTGTTGTTTGTTTGTGGTTGCAAAGTAGAAAAATTAAGAAAAAGAGGGAATGGTTGTGCTAGATGAGACAGAATCACAGAAGAAGATGAGTGGAAGAAAGTCACTTGGATTATGTCCCAACAAAATATGACATACGGTAATTCTTTTTATTTTCATGTGTTACACATGTGACTTTTGTAAGGGCATTTAAGCCATTTTAAATTGTCGTATCGTCTAATTTACAGTTGATGGCCAAAACCTAATAAAAAAAAAAAACCAGCCCCTAACCCTTATTAGTATATACTTATGGTGACCAAAACCTAAATCATTCTTACTTTATGTCTCATACCTTAGATTAATATCATAGGCCTATCAACTAGGGGTGGAAATTGGATGGAACAGATTGGAAATGACATGTTTGGAAAAAATAAATTGGAAATCGGAATTGAAAAATTTCTTCCAATTCTATTTCAATTTTTTTTCGGAACAACAAAATTTTTTCCAAGTTCGAAATATCGAAAAAAATAAATAAATTCGGATTAATTGGAATTCCAACATAACAAAAAAAAAGGGAACTCTAAAATAAAATATATCGAAATTAATTAAAATTTTAAATCGAAAATGGTGGACGTGATCTGTTTTGGAAACTTGAAAATTTTGCTTTTTATATTTGTTTATTGGGGTATTTGAAATATATTATATTAATGTTTCTTGATATTAATCTTTTCTATACCTTATATACTTGCATTTCAATGTTAAATGGATATAAGTGATATATTTACTTTTCTATATATTGAAAATATAAAACCATAAATGTACTACAACACTAAATAAGCATAGTGAATATTTTGTTATTGTCTAGAAATAACAACTTTAGCAAATTTACATGAAAAATTATTTAATTAAATATTATACAAAGTAAATTACATATACGTTATAACTGACACTAAGAGCTCTATTTTATTTGGCTTAATTACATCAACAACTTCATTACAATCACTTTTCGCATTGTGAGGTATGAATTTTTTCTCTCTCTACTAGCTTTAGTGCAACTTTTTGTAGATATTTGATTTCGATTTGTATAAAACCTATTTTATTATAATTTATTATAGAAAATTTTAATATCCATGATAAAAAAGCACAAAGTATAAACTAACCAATAATTTACTGTTACATTAATATTTTTTCTGTTGAATTATACATTGATATTTTATTACATTAAGTTTTGAGACTAACTATAATTTGTTATTGAATATTGAGTCCTTATGATGAAAATAACATTTTTAAACTAGGTATATTATTTTTATGTCTATATGTACGTATATTTTCAAAAATAAGTTAAATTAAATTTCTTTAAATTGTTGAAAAATTAAAATATTTATCGAAAAATCGGATCGGATTAACAATCATGGAAATGGTTCTGGAACCTCATTAAGGGGGAGCAAAACACAAATGGCTTAGCTAAGAAACCCATTGTAAAAAGGGCCCTGATTAAGTATTAGTATGGATAAGAAAGTACCCATTTAACGTAAAAATTGTTAAAAAAACCCTAACAAGATTTTAAGTTTAACTTTAATTCCAAGTTTACTGATAAGTCCTCAAAAGTGTATATTTGTCCCCCGAATAACACCTTGTTTGCATAACACTTAACTTATATTATTGTATTATATCTATTGATTAGTGCTTTCTTGTCATTTGTGTAGGTTTCATGAGCCGAAATGCGAATATTGTGTTAAAGCCCGCCAAAATTAAGAAAAGCCACAAAAAATGTGTTATTTGCACAAGAGAAGGAGAATTGATATTTAAACTCACAGATCTATTGAGGGCACCCCACGGTTGGTCCTGTCGACTTGATTTTATGTAAATCTTAGCCCAAACCGCGTCTTATTGAAGCCCACAAGTCAGAATTTCTATTTTACGCATTTATTAAAATCTAATCTTAAAAAGGCTCTACAAGAAGATCCAGAAGTCTGATTTGAGCCCATGAGTAGTCCAATTGAAGGTCTTAGTCCAAGCTATAACTTAAGCCCAACAATATTAGGTTTTGTTGAAGACCTAATTCGTCTAGAAGACCAACATAAACAACCACGAATTTGACCTAATTTGGAAGTTTTTGCATGCAAGTATTATGCTTTGTATTTACTATATAAGAGAAATAGTAGCTAGGGTTTAGGTAGTTCATATTAGAGAGTTTATGTTGAAGGTTTAGGTTTTCATCTTCTTCTTTGTATTGAACTCAATCATTATCAATATCAATCCATTACTTTTCTTTTATGATGTATTGTTATTTATTTATTTATTCCATGGTGTCATCATCAAGGATGAGTAGCTAAATCTCCTTAGGTGGATGGTTGAAGCACTCTAGATAATGCAAAAGCACCATGTTTGTTCTCAATGTTCATTGTGATTCAAAGTTCTTAATGCTTATTTACTTCTAATTCGCGATATGAGGTAAGTATGATTATTTGCATGTTATTGTTATCAATGATGTTAAAATACTATTGTTAGAGTATAGGGAGACCTAGCTATAATGGTTGTATTTATATTGATTGGAGATATGTGATGGAATAGGTGAGAGGTCACTATTATATATCTGTAGTTTATATCTTTTATTGGAACCCTTTTGTAATTAAATTGATATCCGAGAGGTGATTGTTTGATTATGAATTAATATGTTGAATTAATTAGATTGAATAGCTGAGAGGTGACGGTTTGATTCATAAGACATATTCAATAGCATGCATAAGAGAATCCTATTTTAATTGACTGGAATAGCTGAGAGGTGACTTCTTGATTATTATAGGTATTGATGATTAATTGGAATAGCTGAATGGTGACTGATTAATTATAGGTTTGCATGATTTAGTTTGTGGATACCAACTCTTCCCCCTATGTCATCATAAGATCTTTTTTCCATCTCTACCATTTTCTTAAATTAGTTTAATTATTGTTTATTATTATTGCCTGTAGGAAGTAGAATCAATCTCTATCTTGTTTGTTGATTTTTTGGTGTTTCTTAAGCATTATTTTCTATTGTGTTTGAGCTAAGATCTTCACCTTTGAGGTGGGTACGACCATTGCTTGTTACTTGTCTACTTTGATAATCAATATACTGGCACAAGAAGGAACTTATAAAAATACAAGGTAGTAAGCAATTACCATCTATCAAAATGGCGTCGCTGCCGCTCTAAGGAACGGAGTTCATTCAAACACAAGCCAGAATAGTAGTTTCGGGACATTCTCACACTTCTATCCCTCCCACCCTTTTATTTCTATATCTTTTAATAATTATTTTTAAGTGTCTTGTTATTTAGTCCTCTTATTGATCTTGCACTGAAGACGGATTGAAAAAAGCTCAAGGAACGAAGCCAAAATCAAATTTTGAAAAAGATCACACATTCAAGAATTTTCCAGAAAAGTTACTGGTTCAATTTGGTCTCGATCTCGAGTCGAGTTCATATTGGCCTGTACTAATCTCGAGTCGAGTTCTCGGCAGGAATTTGACACATGTTTGTGCAAATTTTAGAAGATATTCCACAACACTTTTTCAATTAATTTTTTTTTTCTGTTGAGTGATCGTGAGGCTGAACGAAGTACTTTAATTTTTTCAGCATCTTTAGAGACTTGTATATTATTTAATTTTTTGATTCACGAAGGGGTCCCGGTTGTAATATTTTTAAAGTAGGTGTTGCTAGTTTTTATTATTTGTGTATTTGTGGCGAATAGTAGAGCAAGGTTGTGGAGCTAGCCTTGAGTCTACTAAGGAATGACTCCTAAGGACGATTGAAAGCCAAGGATCAGTTTTCCCTTAGTTGATTTCAACTCGTCTTCTCCGCACTTTTGTGCGCTTGTTTGACAATTTTACTTTTTAGCACAAAGTGGGAGGTAAGCCTTCTCCTAACTCTCCTTGAATCCCCTGCAAGAGGAGTTTCTGTCATGATTAGCATGACCTTGATTGTTGCTTGATTTTAATTTACTTTTTGCTCAACCGGGACTGCAAGGCGGACCGGGCCTATAAGTGAAATTTAATATCAATTGATTGCAATATCCTAAGCTTTAAAATTGAATCAACTAAAGCCATGCTATCACGATGTTCATTTGAGACCTTGAGCAGATATTTCAACTAGTACCACGTGAACTATTTTTTGATTGGAGCACAAGCTAGGAATTGGGTCTAGAACCCCTACAAATTGCGTCTGTAGAATCACTGTGGTTTTTAATTAAGGAACGTCGCTTATGCACAAAAAACTCCCACACTAGTTATTCGCTCCTTGACTCTCAAAATATAGGGAGAATTCACAATGGAAGGTGAACACAAAATTGAGTCAGTTGTTGAGCCCCTTGTTAGATGCTTTTGAATGGTTAGGACTTCTGTGGCATATGTAATGTGCTTAGATCCGGTAAAATCTTGTCCAACCCTATTCAAGTCTACACAAAGAGCACAATCACGGGCCCCACTCCTTCTGAGGAAGATTTTAAGGACTAAACCTCCATACCTTCGGAGGAAGAGTTCAACGACTCAACCTCACTTACTGAAGTAACTCCTGCACCTATGGCTCAAGAAGCTACCCTTCGGGATTACTTTTCACCTTTGCCCATTGGGTCACCTACCTGCATTGTCTTGCCCGCGACAACTGTAGATAGCTATGGCATTCGCCCTCAGATTGTGGGCATGTTGCCTAAGTTCCACGGACTTCCACGGGAAGATCCATATTAACACTTCAACAAGTTTCTGACCATGTCCTTGTTCCACGGGAATTGTTCCCCTTTTCTCTTGAGGATCGTGTATCTCACTAGTTACATGGTCTTCCTCCCAATTCTATTGACACTTGGGCTCAACTAAGCAAAAAAAGGGTGAGGTTTTCATTGATGCATGGGAGAGGTATCAAGACCTATTTCTTCGGTGTCCACAACATAAAGTCGATGACACAGAAAAAAGTCAAGATTATATATAAAGGCCTTAATACTATAACTAGAAACATGGCTGAAGGCATGAGCGGTGGAGACTTTCTTGATTATTCCACCGCCAAGGCTATAAGATTCCTTGAAAATTAGCTAATACTAGCCAACAATGGGACTTACCTGGACATACCCCGAGAAACACTACCCCGGACTCATTTGATAAACCTAGAGGCGTATATGAGGTCAAACCTGGCCCCGAGCTTGAAATTGTGCTTCATTGTTTAGTTAAAAAGGTAGAAGCACTTGAGGTGTCCTTAAAGCCCACATCACCTGTTATGAGTGCCTCCACTCTCCAATATGATGCTTGTCATGACCAGACCCATACTGCCGAATTTTGCCCTCTCCTTTATAATTCATCAGAAACTGAGGAAGCAAGTGTGTTTAACTACGCTGGGAAGACCAACTTTACTAAGGGCAATGTCACGTACCCATACATGGACAACTCCAATCTATGTTACTCGAATAATCATTATGTGGTTCCACCTGGTTTTAATAACTCTTATGGGCAACGTAACAATGCCACGTATGTTGGTAATAATGAAAATCGGAACAGGGTAATGGTCTCCCCGTATTTGAACAACTCTCATCACATCAGTAGTTCCAGGGACCAGGTACCGACCAATCAATCTGCCCCTCCTAAGACCTCCCTTGAGGATGTACTTGCATGTTTCATTCAACAGACGCGAGCGTCCATTGAATCAAATGCCCAAGAATCCAGAGGATTGAACAAAAACTTGATGAGAAAGTCAGATTTCCGGGACAGTCCATCCCAAACCCCAAAGGCAAGGAAGTTGCCTTGGTGACGAAAACTCCATCTCCTTATGTACTTATGTACTGCTTGCTGAAGTAAAATCGGTTTCCACCCTTAGGTCCGGTAAACAAGTTGATAATCAAATTAATTGTGACCCCTATTCCCTTTGCACCTGTTGCCCCGCCTAAAGCTCCGGCTAATGAGGCAACCACCTCTAAGCCGAAGAAGCCTGCCCGTGAGATTGTGGATCCTCCACAAACTTACAACCCGCCTCTACCTTACGCCTAGAGACTCACAAGGTCTCTGAAGGAAGTCCAAGCAGAGGAGGTACTTGATGTGTTTAAATACATAAATATTAATATACATTTCCTCACGGCTATTAAAAAAATACCTTCCTATGCCAAGGTTCTAAGGACTTGTGCACTGCCAAGAGAAAAACAAATGTGCCAAAAAACGTATTTGTGGCGGAAGAATTCTTTGCACTTGTCCAACATAACGGCGTGATAAATATAAGGACCCTGGTAAATAGCCATACCCTGCAAGCTTGGTGATAAGTTCATGGGAAAAGCTTTGCTTGACCAAAGAGCGAATGTTAATCTTTTACCTTACTCCTTGTACCTCAGCCTGGGTCTAACAAACTTAAAACCCACGACCATGTCTTTACAACTGGCCGACAGATCATGGAAAGTACCTAGAGGAATAGTTGAGGACCTATTAGTTAAAGTGTCTGACTTTTATTATCCTGTTGACTATGTGGTTTTGGATACTGAACCTACTGTCGATGACTCGGTGCCCATCATCCTTGGCCGACCATTTTTGGCCACCTCTAATGCTCTCATAAACTGCCGCAATGGTTCTATGGTTCTCACTTTTGGATCTATGACTGTTGAAGTAAATATTTTTAATCTTGGCCAACAACCCCCTGATCTTTCTTTATCTGAAGATGAGATGGTGCATAATTATTACCCTGAAGATCCGATTGTTCATTGCCTTGCCATGCATAATGTTGACTTTGACATAGACCAATCTATTGCCCAAACCAATGCTCTTCTTGATTCTATGCCTATCTTTGAACCTAAAGCCCATGAGGCCCTTGATTCGGTTTGTAGCATTGATTCGGAGACCCAAGTTGAAACCATAACTCCACCTCCTGTTACTCTGAATCCTCTTCCTTTTGAGCTAAAATATGCCCATCTTGATTCAGACAGTAGTCATCCTTTTATTATTTCTTCATCTCTTACTACCGAACAGGAGAGTCAGCTTTTAGAAGTTATCCAAAGGCATCGTTCTGCTATTGCCTGGTCTATCCATGACATTAAAGACATTAGTCCTTCTGTTTGTTCTCATCGTATTCATCTTGAGGACGATGCTAAAACTTCTCGTGAACCTCAGAGACGTCTTAACCCTGCGATGAAAGAAGTTGTTCGTGCTGAAATTCTTCTGGATGCAGGTGTGATTTATCCTATTTCTGACAATCCCTGGGTTAGTCCTATTCATGTGGTTCCTAAGAAGGTTGGCATAACTGTAGTTACCAATGATAAGAGCGAACAAGCCGCCACTAGAGTTCCAACCAAGTGGTGTGTTTGTATCGACTATAGAAAGCTTAATACAGTCACCCGGAAGGACCACTTTCCTCTTCCCTTCATAGACCAGATGTTGGAAGGCCTGGCTACTCATTCCTTCTATTGTTTCTTAGATAGTTACTCCGTTTATAATCAAATTCCTATTGCCCCTGAAGATCAAGAGAAGACAACTTTCACCTGTCCTTTCGGCACTTTCGCTTATGCCCGTATATCTTTCGGTCTGTGTAATGCACCTACTACTTTCCAGAGGTGTATGTTACACATCTTTAGTGATATGGTAGAACGATTTATGGAGGTTTTTATGGATGACTTCTCCATATATGGTTCATCTTTTGAAAAATGTCTTAATCATCTTTCCTTGGTTTTTAAGCATTGCATTGGGAAGAATTTGGTGCTTAACTGGGAAAAGTACCATTTCATAGTAAGAAAGGGAATAGTTCTGGGTCATGTAGTCTCTCATGAGGGTATCCAGGTTGATAAAGCTAAAGTAGATCTTGTTTCATCCTTGCCTATTTGTAAGTCTATTAGGGATATTCGACCCTTTCTAGGCCATGCAGGATTCTATCGACGCTTTATCCAAGATTTTTCAAAGATAGCTAGTCCCTTTAACCAATTTATTGCTTAAGGATGCACCTTTCGATATCACAAAAGAATGCAAAATTGCTTTTGAAAATCTTAAGACCGCTCTCATGACTGCACCTATCATTAGGCCTCCTGATTGGAGTAAACCCTTTGAGCTGATGTGCGATGCGTTAGACTTTGCTATTGGGGCTATTTTAGGTCAACGTCTAGATGGTAAGCCCCATGTCATATATTATGCTAGCAAGACTCTCAATGATGCTCAACGTAATTATACTACGACTGAGAAAGAATTGTTAGCCATAGTATATGCTCATGATAAGTTTCGTTCCTACCTTTTAGGTACTCGAACTATCATCTTCACGGATTATGCAGCCCTTAGAATCCTCCTCTCCAAGAAGGAAAGTAAGCAGTGCCTTATTCGTTGGATTTTGTCGCTTCAAGAATTTGACATTGAAATTATAGATAAAAAGGGACCGAAAATGTTGTAGCTGACCACTTGTCTAGACTTGACCGTCCTGAGGATTCTGGGTACATTTCTGAGAACTTTCCTGATAAACTTCTTTTTGTAATATTGAATGCTCCATGGTTCGCAGATATAGTCAATTACTTGGCTAGCAACAAGTTTCCAAGTCATTGGAACAAGCAACATAAATCCAGATTTCTTGCTAATGCCAAGTATTATTTCTGGGATGACCCTTACCTTTTTAAGATCTGTCCTGACCAGATCATTCGTCGTTGCATTCCCGACTGGGAGCAACAAGAGTTCCTTAAGTCCTGCCATGAGCATGCTTGTGGTGGACACTTTAGTGCCAAGAAGACAGCTGCTATAATTTTGGAGTGTGGTTTTTATTGGGTTTAGGGTTTAGGACGCTCAAATGCATTGTACAGTCTGCACTCGTTGTTAACAACTAGGGAAAATCACTAGGAGACACATGATGCCTTTACATCCAATTCTTCATGTAGAAGTTTTTGATGTATGGGGCATTGATTTTATGCGTCCTTTTCCTGGTTTTCATGTTTTTTTGCACATTCTGGTCACAGTAGATTTCTTGCTAATGCCCGATTTAGCGTTCCCCGTGCGATCATTAGTGATGGGGGGAGTCATTTATGCAATAAAGCTTTTCAAAAACTTGTCCGAAAGTATGGAGTAACTCACAAAGTGGCCCTTGCGTATCATCTGCAAACTAATGGCCAAGCTGAGGTTTCCAATAGAGAGATTAAAAATATTTTGCAAAAAACAATTGACCATGAAAAGGTTGTTTGGCCTCATAGAGTCGGTGATGCATTATGGGCCTATCTTACTGCTTCTAAAACTCCCATAGGCATGTCTCCCCTTCGTGTTGTATTTGAAAAACCTTGTCAACTACCTGTATGGCTTGAGCACCGAGCCTTTTGGGCAATGACAAAGCTCAATTTTAATCTCGAAGAGCCAGGTAAGAGGAGTAAACTCCAGCTTTCTGAGCTTGAGGAACTTCGGAATGGGGCTTATGATCTTTCCAAGTCCTATAAAGCTAATATGAAAAAACTACATGATCGTCAGATCTTAGAGATTTTCAAATTGGGAAAAAGTTTTACTGTATAACTCTCTTCTGCATTTAATCCCAGGTAAACTACAGTCTCGTTGGTCGGGTCCCTTTGTTGTGTCTGCAGTAACTCCTTATGGTGCTATTACTTGTTTAAACCATCCAAACAACTCTGAATTTCAAGTCAATGGGTAACGTCTTAAGCATTTCCATAAATTAAGGTCCCCTGAAGTTGAAGAAACTCTCCTATAGGACCCTACTTATTTAGACTGACCTTTTACCTGCTGGTATCCGGGCCCTCTCTTGCTCTATTTTGTTGTCTCTTTTGAGAGGTGTGGTTGAAAGTGCCGGGGCCATAGTCCACGAACTCTTATTGGCTGAGTATAATTGATCCAGTGCACACTTTTCTCTTAAGCGTCACAACCAAACAGACCTGTTTCCTGCTCTGTTTGGGGGTGGGGAAGTCATTTCCCATCTTCTTTTAGGTCTCGAGTATCTAACTTTAAAAGACTCTTTGTGTTTATCTCTCCTGTAATTTGTTTAGAGTAGCGTTTATTTAGGGAGTAAGTCCTGGTTGTCCATTTGTCTGGCTGAAGACATTAAACTTAGCGTTCCTGGGAGGCAACCCTGTATATCTTCTAAGCCCGATCGTGCGTTATTGCTTCTTGTTTTGTTGCCGGGTTTAGTGGCTTTTTGGCTAATAAACTATCTTTTTTTTGAATATGTGTGCTAGTTCTGTTTGGGGGTGGGCGCGACTCACCATTCTTTGTTGGAAATTGTTTGGTTAAATAATTATTATAATTTTAAATTTGAATTTATTTCAATTTTTGGAATTTTAATAACTATTACGTGATTTGGGAATTTATTTGACATCTTAATGGTAGTTATATTTGCGAGAATATATTTATACATTCCCATCAGATCCAGTTTCTCTCTCTTCGTATCTCACTCGATTCTTGTCCAAATTCGAAATTTCTTCTTGGGTTTTGTTAATTTTTTGATTCTCTTCAATTCTATACCAAAATCCTTGGGTATCATGCCTCCTAGAGTGAGATCTCGCGTCGTAGATCGAGAACGCGATTATTCTCGTCTTTTTTATGTTAATCGCTTTGGGAGTGGATTTGTTGATCGGATTTACGCCAGAGTTTGGGATGTGCTCCTTTCTGATTATGAGCCATTTGATCCTCAAAAGGTTAGTCGATTTTACGAGTCAATGGAGTTGACCGATGAGGGCGTTTTCATCAATTGGGATACTAGTCATCGTTTCCTTCTCTTGCCCGAGACCGTCTCTGTGGTCACGACCCTCGAGCTTGACGAGGCTCCTCTTCAGCAGGAGGCTGCCCTGGTGACCCCTAACATCATCGAAGCTGTTCTAGACGATGACCAGGCGGCTCACCGCTACAACAACAATATCTCCATTGGTTGGCTCCGAGTCAACCAAGGCTTGGTAGCTCACTGGTTGACCACCAATGTTCTTGGGACGACAAGGGCGAGCGAGCTGTTTTCAGAGGGTATTCACATCCTGCGTCTTCTCCAGGAGGACCTCCATGGCTACTGCATGGTTCGTCGCCTGTTCCATACCATTACCAGTGCTCGTGCTACTTCTGCGCCCCTTCCAAGCTTGGTGATGAGTATTCTGCGCTACTAGGAGGCGCCTCTTCCTTCTGCCCTTGCTTTGGAGTTGGTCGTCCGTCTCAAGGTCTCCAATCCTGGACTGTTTGCCTGTCGAGAGCCGTTATGGGACCCTCAGGAGGAGGCGCCAGTTCATTACAGGCCCGCCGACCAATGGACGTTCGAGCAGATCCATACCAACGAGGAGCGGTTCCAGCTTCTCTGGAGGGGTATGGGAGAGATTATGGATGTCGTTGAGGACATCCAGCGTCGTTTGGATGAAGGCCAGGCGCAGCCTCGTCGGCGAGGTGGTTGAGATTTTGAGTAGTCAGCCATTGTTGTTTTTATTTTCCTGTATTTTGTTTTGTTTTAGTTCTTTGCACTTTTGTATTAAAATTTAAATCCTTGTACTTTATTTCAAAACATTAATGAAATAGATGAAATTTTAATTTTTTCAAACTTGTGTTCTTTTCTGAAACTTTTAGTCATTCATGGGTTTTATTGCAAATATCTAGACTTGTGGAGTTATTTTCAAAATTTTGTTGTCCTAGGGACCTAAGTCCAAATATTTTAAAAGAAAAAGGATTAGGGTTTGATTTTTGGAAACCTAAGGTTTTAGGCAATTTTTTGAGTCCTAATTGGCCAACTCTTTTATCTTTGCCTATAAAAAAATTATTTTCTGGAAACCGCTCAATCTCGAATCGAATTCCAGATAAGGTTAACTGAACTCGAGTCGAGTTCTGGTCTGGCAGCAGTTTTTGCTTTGGTTTCTGTGGGATTTTTCTCGATTTTCGTGATGGTTTTTGGTATGTTTTTTTTTTTTTTTTTTTTTTTTGCAATGGTTGATGTTCATAATGAGTTGTGGATGCCTAGTTGCATGGAGATTATCCTTGAGATGGTCCTTATGGAGCTTCTTTTCGGGATGAGATTTTTGACAAGGGTTGGGAAGGTTTTCTTTATGATCCTACTGCTGTTTTCTCCCCTTCTATGGTAAGAGATTTTTGCCTCATGTTACCCTTTGCCGATGCTCTTCTTGATGGTTTCCTTCATATGCATGGTTCCGTAGTGGCTTTTAATGCTATTGCCATCTCTCTTGCCATGGGTAATCTTTTTGTCTTCTAGCCTGTCGTTTCTTATGATGATTATGTTCATGATAATCATGTTGATATCTGGGATAATTACCTTAATCACTTTGGCCCTTGTACCTTTTCCTTCTATCCTGTTGATTTCCCTAATGTTGCACCTACTACTTGTCTTCCTGCTAATGTTGCTACTGCTGCTTTATGGGTTATGTGATAAGTCCTCAAAAGTGTATATTTACCCCCGAATAACACCTTGTTTGTCTAGCACTTAGCTTATATTATTGTGTTATATCTATTCATTAGTGCTTTCTTGTCTATTGTGTATGTATTATGAGCCGAAATGCGAATATTGTGTTAAAGCCCGCGAAAAGTCAAGAAAAGCAAGCAAAAAAGTGTTATTTGCACAAGAGGATGAGAATTGATATTTGCACCCACAGATCTGCTGAGGGCACTCCACGGTCAGACCAGTTGACATGACTTTATGTCAAAGTGGGGCGGTCTAAATCTCAGCCCAAACTGGGTCCTATTGGAGCCCACAAGTCAGAATTTCTATTTAGGGCTTTATTTAAAGTCCAAACTTAAAAATGCTCTACAAGGAGATTCAGAAGTCTGATTAAGGCCCATGAGCTATCAAACTGAAGGTCTTGGTCCAAGCTACAACTTAAGCATAAGAGAATTAGGTTTTTATAAAAACCTAATGCATCTAGAAGACCAACAGCAGCAGCCACGAATTTGACATAATTTGGAAGTCTTTACATGCAAGTATTCTACTTTGTATTTTCTATATAAGAGAAGTAGTAGTTAAAGTTTAGGTATCTTTTAGAATCATATCTTTTAGATCTAGAGTTTTTCATAGAGAGAGGAAAGAGAATATTTGTGAGAGAAATTTCATCTTCTTCTTCTTTGTATCAAAGTCAATTCATATTAATCAAATCAAATCACTTTACTTTATGATGTTTTGTTATTTATTTATTTATTCCATAGTGTCATCATCAAGGATGAGTAGCTAAATCTCCTTAGGGGGATGGTTGAAGCACTCTAGATGATGCAAAAGCACCATGTTTGTTCTTAATGTTCATTGTGATTCAAAGTTCTTAATGCTTATTTACTTCTAATTCGCGATATGAGGTAAGTATGATTATTTGCATGTTATTGTTATCCATGTTATTAAAATACTATTGTTAGGGTTTAGGGAGACCTAGCTTTAATGGTTTTATTTATATTGATTAAGGATGTGTACTGAAATAGCTGAAAGGTAATTATTACATATCCAAAGTTGATATCTTTTATTGGAACCCTTTGGTAATTAAGTCAAATAACTGAGAGGTGATGATTTAGTTATGAATAATATATTGAGTTAATTAAATTGAATAGCTGAGAGGTGACGATTTGATTAATAAGACATATTCAATAGCATGCATAAGAGAATCTCGTTTTAGTTGAGTGGAATAGTTGAAAGGTGACTAATTAATTATTATAGATTGAAGATGAAGGAACAACATGTTATGTTTGCATAATTTATTTTGTAGATACCAATTTTCCCCCTTTGTCATGATATATCTTCTTTACATCTCTACCATCTTTTTAAGTTAGGGTTTATTTATTATCATTGCATGTAGGAAGTTAAAATCAATCTTAAATCTTGTTTATTGATTCCTTGGTCTTAGTTAATTATTGTTTTCAATTGTGTTTGAGCTAAGATCTCCCCCTCTGAGGTGGGTACGACCCTTGCTTGTTACTTGTCTACTTTGATATCCAATTTATACAGGCACAAGAAGGAAAAAGACTTAAAAATATAATCATTTGATGTGGGTTAGAGATTAAACACCTTTGGCCTTACACCAAAATGGCGTTGTTGCCGCTCTAAGGAACGGAGTTCATTCAAACACAAGCGAGAATAGTTGTTTCGGGACATCATCCCACTTCTATCCCTCTCACCCTTCTATATTTAATTCTTTTTATTATTTCTTTTTAGTGTCTTGTTACTTGGTCCTCTTATTGATCTTGCAGAGAAGACGGATTGAAAAAAGCTCATAAAACGGAGTAAAGATCAAATTTTTAAGAAAGATGCGCGTTCAGGATTTTTCTTGAAAAGTTACTGGTTTAATCTGATCCCGAACTCGAGTCGAGTTCCAGGCAGGATTTTGCCTCGTTTTGCGTAAATTTTCCAGAACGTTCCAGAGCATTTTTTCAAGAAATATTTTTTCCTGTTGAGAGATTGTGAGGTGAACTAAGTAGTCTATTTTTTTTCAGCATTTTTAAAGACTTGTAAGATATTTAATTATTCGATCCACGAAGGGGTCGCGGTTGTAATCTTTTTAAATATGTGTTGTTAGGATTTATTTTATTGTGTGTTCGCGGCGGATAGTAGAGCAAGGTTGTGGAGCTAGCCTTGGGTCTACTAAGGAACGACTCCTAAGGACGATTGAAACCCAAGGAGCGGTTTCCCCTTAGTAGACTACAACTTGTCTTCTCCCCACTTTTGGGCGCTTGTTTGGCAATTTTTATTTTTTTAGCACAAAGTGGGAGGTAAGCATTCTCCTAACCCTCCTCGAATCCCCTGCAAGAGGAGTTTCTGTAATGATTAGCATGACCTTGATTGTTGCTTAATTTTAAATTCTGTTTTTACTTGTTAAACCGGGACTACAAGACGGACCTGGCCTATAAGTGAAACCTAATATCAATTGATTGCAATATCCTAAGCTTTAAAATTGAACCAACTAAAGTCATGTTATCACGATGTTCATTTGAGACCTTGAGTAGATATTTCAACTAATACTGCGTGAACCATCCTTTGATTGGAGCACAAGTTAGGATTTGGGTCTGGAATAATTACAGATTACATCTGTAGAATCATTGTGGTTTCTTAATTAAGGACCGTTGCTGAAAACCTTCCATACTCGTTATTCGCTGTTTAACTCACGAAATATAGGGAGAATTTACAAGAGAAGCTTGGAAAGAACTCATTGACTTGGGTGAACACAAAATTGAGTCAGTTTTGAGCCATTTGTTAGATACTTTTGAATGGTTAGAACTTCTGTTGCATTTGTAATGCGCATGTTCCATGCATATTAGATAAGGTAAAATCTTGTCCAAACCAACTCCGATCTACACGAAGAGCACAATCACGGACCGCACTCCTTCTCCTGAGGGAGGGTTTAACGACTCAACCTCCATACCTTCTGAAGAAGAGTTCAACGACTCAACTTCACTTTCTGAAGTAACACCTGCCCCTATGGCTCAAGAAGCCACCCTTCGGGATTACTTTTCACCTTTGGCCACTGGGCCACCTACCTGCATAGTCTTACCCGAGACAACTGCAGATAGCTATGGTATTCGCCGATAGATTGTGGGCATGTTGCCTAAGTTCCATGAACTTCCACGGGAAGATCCATATCAGCACCTCAATAAGTTTCTGACCGTTCTCAATACTTTTAAGGAGAAACATTTGTCTGAGGAGGAAGTTAGCTTGAGATTGTTCCCCTTTTCTCTTGAGGATAGAGCATTTCACTGGTTACATGGCCTTCCTTCCAATTCTATTGCCAGTTGGGCTCAACTAAGTAAAATGTTTTTGACCAAATTCTTTCTCAACTTAGTAAAATGTTTTTGACCAAATTCTTTCCTATCACCAGAACTAATGACATAGTTGATGCCATAAGAAGTTTCCTGTAAAAAGAGGGCGATGTATTCTTTGATGCATGGGAGAGGTTTCAAGACCTATTTTCAGTGTCCACACCATAAAGTCGATGACACTGAAAAAGTTAGGATTCTATATAGAGGCTTTAATACTATGACTAGAAACAAGGTTGAAAGCATGAGCGGTGGAGATTACCTTGATTATTCCACCGCTAAGGCTCTGGCTTTCCTTGAAAAGATTGCCACTAATACCCCGAGAAACACTACCCTAGACTTAATTGATAATCCTAGAGGTCTATATGATGTCAAACCTGACTCTGAGCTTAAAAATTTACTTCATGGTTAGTAAAAAAGGTAGAAGCACTTGAGGTGTCCTTAAAACCCACATCACCCGTTATGAGTACCTCCACTCTCCAATGTGATGCTTGTCATGACCAGACCCATACTGCTCAATTTTGCACTGAAGACGCCTGTGCGTTTAACTACGCCGGGAGAACCAACTTTACTAAGAGCAATGCCACGTACCCATACATGGACCACTCCAAGCTTTCTTATTCCAATAATAATTATGCGGCTCCACCTGGTTTTAACAACTCTTGTGGGAAACGTAGCAATGCCACGTATGTTGGTAATACTGATAATCGGAACAGGGCACCGATCCCCCCTTACTCGAGCAATGCTTATCAAATGAGCGGTTCCAGGGACCATATGCCAACTAATAAATCTGCCCCACCTAAGACCTCCCTTGAGGATGTGCTTGCACATTTCATTCAACAGACCCAGGCGTCTACTGAGTCAAATGCCCAAGCCATCTAGAGGATTGAACAAAAGCTTGATGAAAAGGGTAGATTTCCGGGACAGTCCATCTCGAACCCCAAAGGCATGGAAGTTGCCTTGGTAACGGATACTACAAATCCGTCTGTACCGCTTGCTGAAGTAAAATCGGTTTTCACCCTTAGGTCAGGAAAACAGGTTGATAATCAAATTAATTATACACCGAGTCCCAACATTGTGACCCCGGTTACCTCTGCACCTGTTGCCCAACCTAAAGCTCCGGCTAATGAGGTGACCACCTCTAAGCCGAAGAAGCCTGCCCATGAGATTGTGGACCCTCCACGAACTTACAACCCGCCTGTACCTTACCCACAGAGACTCACAAGGTCTCTAAAGGAAGTCCAAGCAGAGGAAGTACTTGATGTGTCCAAACATATAAATATTAATATATCCTTCCTCACGGCTATTAAACAGGTACCTTCCAATACTAAGGTTTTGAAAGACTTGTGTACCGTCAAGAGAAAAACAAATGTGCCGAAAAACGCATTTGGGGAGGAGGAATTCTCTGCACTTGTCCAACATAACGGCGTGGTAAAATATATGGACCCTGGAAAACCGACCATACCCTGCAAGCTTGGTGACAAATTCATGGGAAAAACTTTGCTAGACTTAGGAGCGAGTGTTAACCTTTTGCCTTACTCCTTGTACCTCAGCCTTAGTCTAACAAATATGAAACCCACGGAAATATCTTTACAACTGGGCGACAAATCATTGAAAGTACCTAGAGGAATAGTTGAGGACCTGTTAGTTAAAGTGTTTGACTTTGTGGTGTTGGATACTAAACCTACTGTCGATGACTCGGTACCCATCATCCTTGGTCGTCCATTTTTTGCCACGTCTAATGCTCTCATAAACTGCTGGAACGGTTCCATGGTTCTCAATTTGGCTCTATGACTGTTGAAGTTAATATATTTAACCTTGGCCAACAACCCCCTGATCTTTCCTTATCAGAAGATGTGGGCCTTCTAGACTAATTACCTTATGAGATGGTGTATAATTATTACTGTGAAGATCTGGTTGTTCACTGCCTCACCATGCATAATGTAGACTTTGACATTGACCAATCTATTGCCCAAATCAATGCTCTTCTTGAAATTGTGCCTATCTTTAAACCTAAAGACCCTGAGGCCGTTGATTCAGTTGTAGGATAGAATATGAGACCCAAGTAGAGACCATTACTCCCCCTCCTGTTACTTTGAGTCCTCTTCCTCCTAAGCTGAAATACGCTCATCTTGATTCAGACGGTACTCATGCTATCATTATTTCTTCTTCTCTTACTACCGAAAAACGTTTAGAACTTATCTTAGAGCATCGTTCTGCTATTGCCTGGTTTATCCATGACATTAAAGGCATTAGCCCTTCTGTCTGTTCTCATCCTATTCATCTAGAGGACGATGCTAAAACTTCTCGTGAACCTCAGAGACGTCTTAACCGTGCTATGAAGGAAGTTGTCCGAGCAGAGATTCTGAAACTTCTGGATGCAGGTGTGATTTATCCTATTTCGGATAGTCCCTGGGTTAGTCCTATTAATGTGGTTCCTAAGAAGGTCGTCATGACTGTAGTTACCAATGATAAGAACGAACAGGTCGCCACTAGAGTTTTAACCAAGTGGCATGTTTGTATCGACTATAGAAAGCTTAATACAGTCACCTGGATGGACCACTTTCTTCTTCCCTTCATAGACCAGATGTTGGAACGCCTAGCTGGTCATTCCTTCTATTGTTTCTTGGATGGTTACTCCGGCTACAATCAGATTTCCATCGCCCCTGAAGATCAAGAGAAGACAACATTTACTTGTCCTTTTGGCACTTTCGCTTATGCCCGTATGCCTTTCGGTCTGTGTAATGCACCTGCTACTTTCCAGAGGTGTATGTTACACATCTTTAGTGATATGGTAGAACGATTTATGGAAGTGTTTATGGATGACTTCTCCATATATGGTTCATCTTTTGAAGAGTGTCGTAGTCATCTTTCCATGGTTTTTAAGCGTTGCATTGAAAAAAATTTAGTACTTAACTGGGAAAAGTGCCATTTCATGGTTAGGAAGGGAATAGTTCTAGGTCATGTCGTCTCTCCTGAGGGTATCCAGGTTGATAAAGCTAAAGTAGATCTTGTCTCATCCTTGCCTATTCCTAAGTCTATTAGGGATATTCGAGCCTTTCTGAGCCACGCAGGATTCTATTGACGCTTTATCCAAGATTTTTCAAAGATAGCTCGCCCCTTAACCAATTTATCGCTTAAGGATGCAACTTTCGATTTCACAAAAGAATGCAAGAACGCCTTTGAAAAACTTAAGACCGCCCTCACGACTACACCCATCATTAGGCCACCTGATTGGAATAAACCCTTTGAGCTGATGTGCGATGCATCAGACTTTGCTGTTAGGGCTATTTTAGGTCAATGTCTAGATGGTAAGCCCCATGTCATATATTATGCTAGCAAGACTCTCAATGATGCTCAACATAATTATACCATGACGGAGAAAGAATTGTTAGCTATAGTATATCCTCTTGATAAGTTTCGTTCCTACCTTTTAGGTACCCGTACTGTCATCTTCACGGATTATGCTGCTATTAGATTTCTTCTCTCCAAACAGGAAACTAAACAGCGCTTTATTCGTTGGATTTTGTTGCTTCAAGAGTTTGACTTTGAAATTAGAGATAAAAAAGGGACCGAAAATGTAGTAACCGACCACTTGTCTAGACTCGACCGTCTTGAGGATTCTAGTGTCATTTCTGAGAACTTTCCTGATGAGCTTCTTTTTACAATATCGAATGCTCCATGGTTCGCAGATATAGTTAATTACTTGGCTAGCAACAAGTTTCCAAATGATTGGAACAAGCTAGATAGATCCAAATTCCTTGCTAATGCCAAGCATTATTTCTGGGATGACCCTTACCTTTTTAAGTACTGTCTTGACCAGATCATTCATCGCTGTATCCCCGATTGGGAGCAACAAGAGGTCCTTAAGTTCTGCCATGAACATACTTGTGGTGGATATTTTAGTGCTAAAAAGACAGCTGCTAAAGTATTGCAATGTGGTTTTTATTGGCCAACGCTTTTTAAGGACGTTCACCTGCATTGTACTGTGTGCACTCGTTGTCAACAACTAGGGAAAATCACTAGGCGTCACATGATGCCCTTACAACCAATTCTTCATGTGGAAGTGTTTGATGTATGGGGCATAGATTTCATGGGTCCTTTTCCAGGTTATCATGGTTTTTTATACATTCTGGTCGTAGTCGACTATGTTTCTAAATGGATCGAGGTCATTCCCACAAGGCGCAACGACCAGGAAACTGTAGTAAATTTTCTAAAAGAGATTTTCAAATTGGGGACAAAGTTTTACTATATAACTCTAGATTGCATTTATTTCCTGGTAAACTACAGTCTCGTTGGTCGGGACCCTTTGTTGTGTCTGTAGTGACACATTTTGGTGCTATCACTTGTCTAAACCCTGCAGACAATTCTGAATTTCAAGTCAATGGTCAACGTCTTAAGCATTTCCATGAATTAAGGTCCCCTGAAGTTGAGAAAACCCTATTAGAGTACCCTACCTATTTAGACTGACATTTGATCTGCTGGTATCCGGGCCCTCTCTTACTCTATTATGTTGTCTCTTTTTGAGATGTGTGGTTGAAAGTGCCAAAGCCATAGTCCACAAACCCTTACTGGCTGAGTATAATTGATCCAGTGCACGTTTTTTCTCTGGAGCGTCATCACCAAACAGATTTGTTTTCCGCTCTGTTTGGGGGTGGGAAAGTCATTTCCCATCTGCTTTTAAGTCTCGAGTATCTGACTTTAAAAGACACTTTTTTGTATATTAGACATCAGGATTTCGCGCATTCCACTCTAACGTTTTATCTTATATTTGTTTAGAATAGCGTTTATCTAGGGAGTGAATCCTGGTTGTCCACCTGTCTGGCTGAAGACGTTAAACTTAGCGCTCCTGGGAGGCAACCCTGTGTATCTTCTAAGCCCGATCGTGCTTTAGTGCTTCTTATTAGTTGTCGGGTTTAATGGCTTTTAAGGTAATAAACTATCTCTTGGATTTGTGTGTTAGTTCTGTTTGGGGGTGGGCGTAGCCCACCATTCTTTGTTGCGTTTGCTTGATTAAATAATTATTACAGTCACAAATTTGATTTTATTTCAATTTTTATGATTTATTAATTATTGCTTGATTTTTAGAATTTTTTTTTGACACCTTAATGGTAGTTATATTCGCAAGAATATATTTATACATTATCACGGAATTTTCAAAATTAAATTTGAATTATTTCGTGCCCTACACGCTTTCTGGGGGTAAAACCGTCATTTCCACTTATTCCAGTAGTGGGGGAAGCGTCTAGGGGAAGTTACTTCTCTATATATACCTCCGAGTATCTTTAGAAAAGTCACAAGTCACTTTCAAATTCAGAGTCAAACCAAGTCAACACTGGTCAAAGAGAGTCAGCCATCCCTTCCAGAACTCGACTCGAGTTCAGTATAGTGCATTCAGAACTCGACTCGAGTTTCGAGTCAGATCTTGTTTCTCTCTCTTCATATCTCTCTCATTTCTTATCCAAATTTGATAATTCTTGCGAGGTTTTGTTCCTTGTTTAATTCTCTTCATTTCATACCAAAATCTTCAAGAATCATGCCTCCTAGAGTTAGATCTAGGGTAATTATCCGTGAGCCCGATTATTCTCGTCTCTTCGACGATAATCGCTTTGGGAGTGGTTTTGTAGAGAGAATTCATGCCCGGGGTTGGGATGTACTCCTCGGCTCTGATTACGAGCCATTTGATCCTCAAATAGTTCGTCGATTTTACGAGTCGATGGAGTTGATCGATGATGGCGTGTATGTCAACTGGGATCTGGCCCATCGCTACTTGCTCACGCCTGAGACTGTATCCTTAGTCAAGGCGCTCGAGCTTGACGAGGTTCCTCTACAGCAAGAGGCTGCGTTGGAAACCCCGGACATCATCGAGGTCGTCCTCGTTGATGACCGGGCACTTCACCGGTATAGCAGTTACATTTCTATTGGTTGGCTCCGAGTCAACGAGGGCTTGGTGGCACACTGGCTGACCACCAATGTCCTTGGGACGACAACGACGACCGAGCTATTCTCCGAGGGGATTCACATCCTCCGGCTGCTTCAGGAGGACCTCCACGGCTACTACATGGTCTGCCATCTCTTCGCTACCATCACCGGGGCTCGTGCCACGTCTGTTCCTCTTCCTAACCTAGTGATGAGTATCTTGCGATACTGGGAGGTGCCTCTTCTTCCTGCTCTTTCTCTGGAGTCAGTCTTTCGACTCGAGGTCTCCAACCCTGGACTGTCAGCATGTAGACAGTTGTTGTGGGACCCTCAAGAGGAGATGCCCATCTAGTACAGGCCCGGCGACCAGCGGACGTTTGACCAGCTCCATACCAATGAGGAGCGATTCCAGCTTCTCTGGAGAGGTATGGGCGAGATTTTTGATGCCGTCGAGGACGTCTAGCGTCGTTTGGACGAAGGCCAGGGGCAATCTCGTCGACGACGGAGTTGAAATTTTTGTTTATTAGCCATTGTATTTTTCTTATGTATTTTGTTCTATTTTAGTTCTTGCACTCTTGTATTAAAATTTCAATCATTGTACTTTATTTCCAAATATTAATGAAAATGGTTGAATTTTTAAATTTTGTAAACTTTTATCCTTTTCTGAAATTTTTAGCCATTCTTGGGCTTCATTGCAAAAATCTGGACTTGTGGAGTTATTTTAAAAAATTTCTGGTCCTAGGGACCTAAGTCCAAATATTTTAAAAGAAAGGAGGTTGGGGTTTGATTTTTCGAAACCCTAAGGTTTTAGGCAATTTTGGAGTCCTATTAGGGCTTTAACTCTTTATTTTTGGCCTATTTATACCAAACCAAGGTTGGAGGACCGTCACTCAAAAATCAGTAAAACTTTTTCAAGTTTTTTTATTTTCTGGAACCTACCCGATCTCGTGTTGAGTTCCAGATAGGGTTATTAGAACTCGAGTCGAGTTCTAGTCTGGCAGCAGTTTTCTGAGTTCGTTTTTTGTAATTTTTTCTCGGTTTTCACGCTGGATAGTCCTTATGGAGCTTCTTTTCGGGAGGGGATTTTCGACAAAGGTTGGGAAGGCTTTCTTTGTGATTCTATTGCTGTGTATTCCCCTTCTATATATGGTAAGAGATTTTTAGAGCATCTCTAATGGGTCTCCTATATCTAAAATTATAGAAATTCTAAAAAAAGACAGCCCTAACGCGTCTTCTAAAAAAATAGCAGCCGGCCATCCACGTAGGACGTGGTGGGCCGGTCTGCTAAAACTTCGGCTAAAATCGATGGATAGATAGGAATATAGAAGACATGCAAAATTAATTGTTCCATGCTAGTACGACTTGCATGGAACTATTTTAACCTTTTATTTTTTGTTCCACGCAGGTCTAACCAGCATAGAACCATTTCTAACAATTTTTTTTTTGTTCCACGCCAGTCTAACCAGCGTGGAACCATTTTTTTTTTCCCCCACAAACCGAGCCCTAAACTTAACCCAACCAAACGAAGCCCAGCAAAAAAAAACTTCCACGCTGGTTCAACCAGCGTGGAACATAAGCCCAGCCCCAAAAAACTTCCACGCTGGTTCAACCAGCGTTGAAGATAGAATTATAAAAAAAAAAAACCGTGCGCGTTAGGGATACCCCTTATATAGGTATGGAAAACCTGCTAAAAAAGGTTTTAGGAAATTATGTGGCACCTATGTGGAGGCCATAACTGCCTATGTGACGTTCAAATATAGGAGACCCATTAGAGATGCTCTTACCTTATGTTACCCTTTGCCGACCCTCTGCCCTTTGATGTGTTCTAAGTTCATATGCATGGTTCCCCGGTGGTTTTTAATGTTATTGTCGTCTCTTTTGTCATGAGTAATCATTTTGTCTTTCAACCGGTTGTGCCCTATGACAATTATGTTCGTGATAACCGTGTAGACATCATAGACACCTACCTTAATCACTTTGGCCTTTCTACCTTCTCCTTCCAACCCAAAGGATACCCTAGTATTGCACCTAGTACTTGCCTTCCTGCTAATGTAGCTACTGCTGCTTTATGGGTTTTGTGTAATTTGTTGGGTGTTGAGAAGATGGAGTATGTCAATGATAGTACTATGCATGTCGTAGTTGGTATTGTTACAAATTTTTATGCCCTTGACTTATCCACTTGGATTTTAGATGGTATTAGGAATGTGTTCTTATTCGGTGAGGAGAAGCTTGCGTTCCCTACTGCTATTTGTAAGATTATTCTTGAAAGCTATCTTGAGTGGAAGAACAGGTACAGAAATTGGACTCATCTTATCCCTATGGATCCAACTCATCGTTTTATCAGTAGAGAAGTCGCCTATTCACTTGGGTGCCTAACACTGAGTATGTGGGGTTTCCTGCTTTCCATAGAAACGATGATTTTATGAATGAGGGTGAGGCTCCTTGGAATAAGATTAGGGAAGTATTAACTCATTGGCGCGATAGGTTGGATGGTTTTCCAATAGTACAAGTTTGAAACCAAGAGTGTAAAGTAGGATTTCCTTTTCTGTTGAGTAAGTCCTTTATTTCAGTACATTTTATTAAAGTTGTGTCTTAGTATGGAATTCTTTGTAATCTCTATATATCTGGAGATAATTTTGTTTGGCAGGAATTTATAAAGCGGTTTGAATTCTTAGTACATTCATAGTAATATCTTTCTTACTCCCTCTCTATGCATAGTATGAGCCTTGAGGACAAGGCAATCTTTTTGTTTGGGGGTGGGGAAGTATTACAATCCATTTTGCAAAAAAAATTTCAAACTTCTTTTTCCATACGTATGTAAAAATTCCAAAGTTTTGAAAAATCCAAAAAATCTTTGTTACAAAGACCTTTCCAAAAAATTAGGATAAGTACACCATCAATGATGAATATAATGGTTGAATTCCATCATTTTCAAGTTGAAAGACATTTATTGCTTCACCAAGTAGTTGAGTCTTATACTACATTTGCATGAGCATAAACATGACATTCATCTGCATTTATTACAGATTACATGTGCAAATACAACTACACCTTGAGAAACTTGAGGAATAAGTGTGGAGACTTAACCTAGTGAGCTTTTGAGCCCCGTCCTTTTCTTGGAGAGATTACATCAATCTGGAGTCAAAAGACTCGACCTCTCAGTTTTGTCTGTTTTTAGTCCCATATTCATTTTTATAGTTAGCCTTGAGATGACATCAAGTGGGTGTAATATAAACTTGGGTCTTGTAGCTTATTCAAGATGTGTGTGTTGACCCCCCTAACGGGCTCAAAACCACGTCAACTATAGGTCAAAGCCCGATTCAACACTCAATAAGGGCCCAAACCCATTACTACATGCAATATCAATCATGGGCCTTATCTATTTAAGTCCACCAATTCAATAAGGTTACTATGGTAAATTTACATCATTGTAGAGATTTCCTTAACCTAATCCAACTACAACTCCAATATCTCTATAACTCCTAATCCTATCAAACTCTACATTTGAACTACGTTATAAAAGACTTGATTCCATCTCTCTTATGGATACGTAGGCAACTAAGAAACAACTTAGTGCAGCCATCTTCAACAAACAAAACCCTTCTCCTTCATTTTCATCTTCTCCAAATCTCTACATCATCACTAGGGGTTTCTTCTTGATTCTACATCACCTTGGTGTAAAATCCGGTTGACACACTTTGGCGCCGAGTAAGGTTTTCTTTCCCCCCACAAAAACCTACTTTGCAAAAGGAATCAAGCTCTTTCTTCTCAATGGAAACAACTAGATTTCAACAAAACAAGCAAGTAAGTAATGGTGGACGTCAAGAAGGTTCAAAACATGTGCAAGCTCGCTCTCAAGGTTCTAACCCTAGAGAGCATACCGTCACTTCTAAGAGGGTTCCATCTAATGGCGAAGAACACTCGGTTTCTTCTTCTTCTTCTCAACCATCAAAGTCCAAGTAGCCTACTTAACATAAAGAAGTCATGATTTCTGAAAACGAGTATCTACGCCGCAAACTCAAAAGGCTTCAGAATAGGAACAATGGTCTAAAGAGTAAGTTGAAACATGCAAATCACAATGGTAATGAATGTTCGTTGACTCCATCTTCTTCAATCGTTTTTTATAGGTTGGGAAACAATCCAAATCCAAGGAAAATGACTCGACCTTCAACCATCCCGGAAGTTGAAGAGGACATTGTATTACCATCACAAGAGCAATCTTCAGTTGACTTGGAGACAGAAGATGAACGCCGAAACCCCAAGGGCCTTAGGGTTCATGTTACCGGTCAAGGCGAAGCAAGAGAACAAATTCACCATCACACCAAAGGCACTAAGACAAGTTTGCATATTGGTAATTTTACAAAAAGGCAGCGTCGTCGATCCCCAACCATTGTTAATATCAATGATAACACACTCGCTAAGAGGCTGCCCAAAAAAAACATCAATGACAGACTTGGTACCCAAGACACGCCCAGAGGCAAAAATCTTGTCAGAAACCGGACCAAGGAACTACCCAGAGGCAAAAACCTCGTCAGAACTGCAGTGCCCAGAGGCAATTTTTCTGACAAGCCACTGTCCAGAGGCAATTTTTCTGACAGGACATTGTCCAGAGGCAATTTTTTTGACAGGACATTGTCCAGAGGCAATTTTCCTGACAGAATATTATCCAAAGGCAATTTTTCTGACAGACATGCATCCTCACAGGTTTCAAGCGGTAAAATGTCTGACATGTTATCTAGCGGCGACAGATTTAACAGCTCTGACAGGTACAGAGACACGCATAGGACCATTCAAAGGGGTAGACGAGGTACCCGTTTACCAACTCCTCGATCTCCAAGATATTACCGTCAAGGTCTTGATCATGGCAATCTTGAGCATGAATATGATCAAGATGGAAACAATAATGCAGGGATCGGGAACATTACCGAAAAGAAATTGCAAAGAATGATCGCTCAAGCAATTTAAGCAAAAGAAGCTAAGGAGTATAGACTCGGTAACATTGCCCATCATACGGGCAAAACTTCCCCGTTTTCCATCCAGATCCAACAAGTAGAGCATCATTCAGATTTCAAGCAACCAAGTTTCAAGGAGTACAATGAGGTTGAGGGCGATCCTTGGCTTCATATCACCGACTTCAAGAACAAGATGGTACTTTTTAGCTATGATGATGCACTCATGTGCAAAATGTTCCCTTCCACCTTTGGTCTTGATGCTCTTCGATGGTACTCCGACCTTCCAAGGGGTTCTATCACCAACTTCAATAAGTTTTCTATCCAATTTACTGAACATTTTAGGCACAATTGGTGTCGCCCCAAGGATGTTGCCGTCTTGTTCAACATTGAGCAAGGAGATGGAGAGCTATTAAGTAAGTTTGTAGCTCGATTTAGACAAGCACAAGCAGAGATGCCCGATGTCTCCGACACACTTATCATATATGCTTTCAAAGAAGCATTACTACATGATGACAAAGGGTTATACAATTCTATTGTGCTTGACACTCCGGCCACCAAGTATGAACTTTTTTCTAGAGTTCAAAAGTATATCCGTCTTGAGGATGATACAATAAGCACACAAGAGCATAAAGACTCAAACTCACCTTTTTCAAACAACTAGTAAGGGATCTTAAGGATTCGTCAACTTACGTACCACTTGGGAGCGTCAACCTTATGGTTGCATCAGATCAAGATCCAAGCTAACTATTTTGCACAATTAGTATCACGCAAAAAGACTTCATGTCATTGCTAAGGGTTCCACATGTGGTACGAGAATATGATAAATCAACTCAAACTTGATACTTTTGTTCACCCTTATATCACACAAATTGGGGGTGCCATCATCTCAATCACACCATTAATGGTGCCATCCTTATGATAGAAACGTTTTTACATCATACGCTTGGGGGCGATTCCTTCCTTCACCTAATGTATCACTACATGGGGGCATATGAACCAATATCAATATCAAGAGTGATCTCTCACGATCACATCAATATCAATATCAAGAGTGATCTCTAATGGTCACATCAATATCAATATCAATATCAAGAGTGATCTCTAATGGTCACACCAATATCAATATCAAGAGTGATCTCTAATGGTCACACCAATATCAATATCAAGAGTGATCTCTAATGGTCACATCACTTTTAATACCAAGATTGATCTCTAATGATCACATCAATATCAATACCAAGAGTGATCTCTAACGATCACACCAATATTCAATATCAATACCAAGAGTGATCTCTAATGATCACACCAATATGAAGAGTGATCTCTAATGATCACATCAATATCAATATCAATATGTGATCGACAAATGATCACATCTACATCAATAGCAATATCAATACGAGATCGACAAATGATCACATCTACATCAATATCAATATCAATACGTGATCGACAAATGATCACATCAATATCAATATCAATCTCAATAGTGATCGACAACCGATCATATCAATATCAATACGCGATCGACAAATGATCACATCAATATCAATATCAATCTCAATCTCAATCTCAATAGTGATCGGCAACCGATCACATCAATATCAATACGTGATCGACAAATGATCAAATCATATCAATCTCAATACATTATTTTCTTCTTTACCCAATGAGTTTCACCCATCAGCTAAAGAGGGGGCGATGTGTTGACCCCCCTAACGGGCTCAAGCCCACGTCAACTATAGGACAAAGTCAATGTGAGTGTATGACTGTGAGGCAGAAGTCAATGAGACCTTTCCAAAGGTGACTTAAAACCCGTGGTAGCATGGGTACATGCCTGTCTTCAATGCATTTGAAACCGTTATGCTTAGTTTATACTTCATATATTATTCATGCATTTATAGTATACTATCTCGTATGAACGGTTTTGCGATACTTATCCTTATCCTTATCCTTGATATAACCATTTCTGAGGTAAATGATAGAAAGTCCTATTCTTTGGATTAGTCATTGTAGTAAGTTTGTGGGTATCTTTTCTGGAAAAGCCTCAGGAGACTATAACTCCTCCACATGGAAAATCCTTGTGGTTGAAAGTCATGATGCATATGGTTAATGCAATCACCTTAGTTTTACTTCTCTTTTGAGTCCTTAATTATTTTTCTTCTCACCTTTGCTTGAGGACAAACAAAGTGTTGTTTGGGGGTATTTGATAAATCCTCAAAAGTGTATATTCACCCCCCGAATAACACCTTGTTTGTCTAGCACTTACCTTATATTATTGTGTTATATCTATTGATTAGTGCTTTCTTGTCTATTGTGTAGGTTTTATGAACCGAAATGCGAATATTGTGTTAAAGCCCGCAAAAAGTCAAGATCTGTTAAGGGCACCCCACAATCAGACCAGTTGACTTGAATTTATGTCAAAGTGGGGCGGTCCAAATCTCAGCCCAAACCGGGTCTTATTGGAGCCCACAAGTCAGAATATTTATTTAGGGCTATATTTAAAGTCCAACTTAAAAAGGCTCTACAAGAAAATCCAGAAGTCTGATTTGGGCCCATGAGCTATCAAACTGAACGTCTTGGTCCAAGCTACAACTTCAGACCAAGAGAATTAGGTTTTCCTAATAATCTAATGCCTCTAGAAGACCAACAGCAACAGCCACGAATTTGACCTAATTTGGAGGTCTTTGCATGCAAGTATTCTACTTTGTATTTTCTATATAAGAGAAGTAGTAGTTAAGGTTTAGATATCTTTTAGAATCATAACTTTTAGATCTAGAGTTTTTCAAAGAGAGAGGAAAGAGAATATTTGTGAAAGAAAGTTCATCTTCTTCTTCTTTGTATCAAACTCAATTCATATCAATCAAATCAAATCACTTTACTTTATGATGTTTTGTTATTTATTTATTTATTCCATGGTGTCATCATCAAGGATGGGTAGCTAAATCACCTTAGGGGGATGGTTGTAGCACTCTAAATGATGCAAAAACACCATGTTTGTTCTTATTGTTCATTGTGATTCAAAGTTCTTAATGTTTATTTACTTCTAATTCGCGATATTAGGTAAGTATGATTATTTGCATGTTATTGTTATTCATGTTATTAAAATACTATTGTTAGGGTTTAGGGAGACCTAGCTTTAATGGTTTTATTTATATTGATTAAGGATGTGTAATGAAATAGCTGAGAGGTGATTATTACATATCCAAAGTTGATATCTTTTATTGGAACCCTTTTGTAATTAAGTCAAATAATTGAGAGGTGATGATTTAGTTATGAATAATATGTTGAGTTAATTAAATTGAATAGCTGAGAGGTGACAGTTTGATTAATAAGACATATTCAATAGCATGCATAAGAGAATCCCGTTTTAGTTGAGTGGAATAGTTGAGAGGTGACTAATTGATTATTATAGGTATTAATGATTAGTTGGAATAACCGAGAGGTGACTAATTAATTAATATAGATTGAACATGAAGGAACAATATGTTATGTTTGCATGATTTAGTTTGTGGATACCAATTCTCCCCCCTTGTCATCATATATCTTCTTTACATCTCTATCATCTTTTTAAGTTAGGAATTATTTATTATCATTGTCTGTAGGAAGTTAGAATCAATCTTAAATCTTGTTTATTGATTCTTTGGTGTTACTTAATTATTGTTTTCAATTGTGTTTGAGGTAAGATCTCCCCCTCTGAGGTGGGTACGACCTCGCCTGTTACTTGTCTACTTTGATATCCAATTATACAGGCACAAGAAGGAAAAACACTTAAAAATATAATCTTTTGATGTGTGTTAGAGATTAAACACCTTTGGCCTTACATCATTATGCAGAATTTGTTGGGTGCTGAAAGGCTGGATTATGTCAATGATATTACTATGCATGCAGTATTTGGTATTGTTAAGGATTTTCATGCTCTTGACTTATCCAACAGGATTTTAGATGGTATCCGAAATGTGTTCTTCTTTGGTCAGGATACGCTTGTATTCCCTACTGCTAATTGTAAGATTATCCTTGAGAGCTATCCTGATTGGAGGGGAAGGTACAATGATTAGACTCACCTTATACCTATGGATCTAGTTCATCGATATATTAAGAGAAGCCGCCTATTAACTTGGGTGCTTGATTCTAAGTATGTTGATTATCCTATCTTGCATAGAGATTATGAGTTTATGAATGAGAGTGAGGGTCCTTGGCAGTGATAAAGGATGTGTTAGTTGATTGGCGTGATAAGTTGGATGGCCTTCCCAAGAGTCAAGTTTGAGAACCAATTGTATAAAGTAGGATTTCTCTTTATGTTGAGTCAGTCCTTTATTTCTGCATATTTTATTTCAGTTGTGTCGTAGTATGGAATTCCTTGTAATCTCTATGTATGTGGAGATAATTTTGTTTGGCAGGAATTTATAAAGCGGTTTGAATTTTTAGTATTCATGGTAATATATTTCTTTATCTTTTTCCTATGCTTAGTCTGAGCCTTGAGGACAAGGCAAATTTTTTGTTTGGGGGTGAGGAAGTATTACAATCCTTTTTACAAAAGATTTTCAAACTTTTTTTTCCATACTGGTGTAAAAATTAAAAAAATTTGAAAAACCCAAAAAATCTTTTTTACAAAGACTTTTCCAAATAGTAGAATAAGTACACTATCAATGATGAATATAATGGTTGAATTATATCTTTTTCAAGTTTAAGGACATTTATTGTTTCACCAAGTAGTTGAGTCTTATACTACATTTGCATGAGCATAAGCATGACATTCACTTTCATTTATGATAGATTACATGTGCAAATACAATTACACCTTGAGAAACTTGAGAAATAAGTGTGGACACTTAACCCTGTGAGCATTTAAGACCCGTCCTTTTCTTGGAGAGTTATTATGTACATCTGGAGTCAAAAGACTCAACCTCTTAGTTTTGTCTGTTTTTAGTCTCATATTGATTTTTATAGTTAGCCTTGAGATGACATCATGTGGGTGTAATATAAACTTAGGTCTTATAGCTTATTCAAGATGTGATCACCATATCCGTACTTAGAAATGATACAAAGACATTTAGTTAAACCCTGTTTACCTTAGCCTACCCTAATAATGTTTTATCCCTTAGGTTGACCATTCTGAGCCTTTCTTGTTACTTAGCCTTTTTTTTAGCCCATTGTGGGAGTAATTACCCTTAGAATATGTAGGTCCTTTTACCCACTGTTTTTGGAACATGAGGATGATTGTTTATGTGGTTACAAGAAGAAAGGAGAAACACAAAGAAATCTCCAAACTAGTGAGATGAACCAAATATTGAAAACCAAAAAGTTTGTAGAAATCCAGAAAAATCCAAAATCTTCAAAAAATATAGAAAACCAAAAAGAAAGGAAGATTCCAAAATATTTGGCTAGAGCTTCATTGAATTTTCCCAAAGAATATGAGAAACACTTCTTCTCCAAAGAAAAATTCCAAAAATTTCTTCAAGTGCTGTTATTACAAATCACAAATATTGAAGACCCGAATGTTCCAAAAATATTTCACAAAAGCCTTTTCCATTTCTAGCCTTGTCCTAAGCCAAGTTACAACATATTACTGTCTTTTGTAGATCTAAGATGATATGGTAGGATGTGGCGAGTAAGTGAGAAGGTGCTAATGTGAAAAACCAAACATCTCAAGCAAGGCTAATTTTTCCACTCTTTGAGACTAAGTTCATTCCATTACACCAGACCGTTCTTATTGATATATGTGAGATGATTGTTCATCTTCTTTCCTCATATAGAGGTAAAATGATAAACACCATCTCTGGGTGACTTTTATTTCTGAGTGTATGTCTGTGAGGCAGAAGTCAAAGCGACCTTTCCAATGGTGACTTAAGACCCGTGGTAGTATGGGTACATGCCTGTCATCGATGCATTTGAGACCGTTATGCTTGGTTTATATTTCATATCTTATTCATGCATTTGTAGTATGTTATCTCATATGAACGGTTTTGCAATTCTTATCCTTATCCTTGATGTAACTATTTCTGAGGTAAATGGTACAACATCATGTTCTTTGGATTAGTCATTATAGCAAGTTTGGGGGTATCTTATTTAGAAAACCCTCAGGAGACTATAACTCCTCCACTTGGGAAATCCTTGTGGTTAAAAGCCTTGATGCATATGGTTAATGCAATCACTCTAGTTTTACTTCTCTTTTGAGTCATTAATTCTTTTCTTCTCACCTTTACTTGAGGACAAACAAAGTGTTGTTTGGGGGTATTTGATAAGTCCTCAAAAGTGTATATTTATCCCCCGAATAACACATTGTTTGCATAACACTTAGCTTATATTATTGTATTATATCTATTGATTAGTGTTTTTTTGTCATTTGTTTAGGTTTCATGAGCCGAAATGTCAATAACGTTTAGGACAATTTTCATTTTTAACGTGTTTCACTTCATGACACAAACGTTTGTTTTTATTTCACCCGATAACAATATAGTTTTCCTCCGGTGTCTAAGTCCGGTGACCCAACTGATGTGGCATGGAAGAAGCTGACATGTCATTAAAATAATAAAACATAATGCATGTGGCTTTAACATGTGCAAAGCATGTGATATTTTACAGTGTGTAGGGCACGTGTTTTAGAAAAAACCCCATTTCGAAAAGAAATATGTATTGAACTATGTTGTCATATAAATTACCAATTTCACTTTACCCCTTCAAGTCGTCTTCTTCTCCATCTCTATACCCTACAGATCACTTCACCCCAAAAATGGGGACCAAGAAATCAATCAAGGACAAAGATAAAACAATGAAAGATGATGATGATAGTAACAACTAACAAGTAAATCCAAAACAGCAAGAAATTGTTTGAAAAAACAGAAGCAACAGTGAAGGATTTCTTCCAAGCTATGTATATGTAATTTTCTTTTAGTAATTTTAAATTCAATTGTGTTGTTCATTTTGAAAACATGGTGGGGTTAGATGTACTGTTATGTTGTACTTCTTTTCCACACTTACATATAGGGGTATGAGAGTTAATTGGGGAAGAAGACATAATTTAGCTTCTAGGGTTTTCAATTTAGCTTCTAGAGTTTTGAAAGTTTGGAGAAGAAGATAGGAGCTCGATGGAAGAGGATTGATATTTAATAAAATATATCACGTGATTTGCACGCGTCTACAATAGTAATATTTTGATGACATGGAAAATATAAATATTATTTTAATGACAGGTCAGCATCTGCTATGCCGCATCAGTTGGGTCACCGGACTCAGGCACCAGAATAAAACTATATTATTATCGGGTGAAATAAAAACAAACATTTGTGTCATTAAGTGAAACACGTTGTTAAAAATGAAAATTGTTCTAAACATTATTGTCATTTTCAGTAATTAGACCGCGAATATTGTGTTAAAGATCGCCAAAAATCAAGAAAAGCCACCAAAAAGGTGTTATTTGCACAAGAGAAGGAGAATTGATATTTGTTCCCATAGATCTGTTGAGGGCATCCCATGGTTGGTCCAGTTGACTTGAATTTATGTCAAAGTGGGGTGGTCCAAATCTCAGCCCAAACGGGGTCCTATTGAAGTCCACAAGTCAGAATTTCTATTTTAGGCCTTTATTAAAGTCAAATCTTAAAAAGGCTCTACAAGAAGATCTAGAAGTCTAATTTGGGCCCATGAGCTGTCCAATTGAAGGTCTTGGTCCAAGCTACAACTTAAGCCCAAGAATATTAGGTTTTGCTGAAGAACTAATACCTCTAGAAGACCAACAGCAGCAGCCACGAATTTGACGTAATTTGGAAGTCTTTGCATGCAAGTATTATGTTTTGTATCTACTATATAAGAGAAGTAGTAGCTAGAGTTTAGGTAGTTCATATTAGAGAGTTTATGTTGAAGGTTTAGGTTTTCATCTTCTTCTTTGTATTGAACTCAATCATTATCAATATCAATCCATTACTTTTCCTTTACGATTTCTTGTTATTTATTTATTTATTCCATGATGTCATCATCAAGGATGAGTAGCTAAATCTCCTTAGGGGGATGGTTTAAGCACTCTAGATGATGCAAAAGCACCATTTTGTTCTTAATGTTCATGGTGATTCAAAGTTCTTAATGCTTATTAAATTCTAATTCGCGATATTATGTAAGTATGATTATTTGCATGTTATTGTTATCCATGTTGTTAAAATACTATTGTTAGAGTATAAGGAGACCTAGCTATAATGGTTGTATTTATATTGATTGGAGATATGTGATGGAATAGCTGAGAAGTGACTATTATATATCTGCAGTTTATATCTTTTATTGGAACCCTTTTGTAATTGATATCCGAGAGGTGACGGTTTGATTATGAATTAATATGTTGAATTAATTAGATTGAATAGTTGAGAGGTGATGGTTTGATTAATCAGACATGTTCAATAGCATGCATAAGAGAATCCCGTTTTAATTGAGTGGAATAGCTGAGAGGTGACTACTTGATTATTATAGGTATTGATGATTAATTGGAATAGCTGAGAGGTGACTAATTACTTGTTATAGATTGAACATGAAATAATAACATGTTATGTTTGCATGATTTAGTTTGTGGATACCAACTTCTCCCCCTATGTCATTATAAGATCTTCTTTTCATCTCTACCATCTTCTTAAGTTAGTTTAATTATTGTTTATTATTATTGCATGTAGAAAGTATAATCAATCTCTATCTTGTTTGTTGATTCCTTGGTGTTTCTTAACCATTATTTTCTATTATGTTTGAGCTAAGATTTTCACCTTTGAGGTGGGTACGACCCTTGCTTGTTACTTGTCTACTTTGATAATCAATATATACAGGCACAAGAAGGAACTTCATAAAAATACAATCTTTTGATTAGTTAGTAAGAAATTACCATCTATCATTTACCTTTTTCTTGAGATTTCTAACCACCACAATTAAGTTTCTTCTTTTCAAATAAATTATGTTCTTAATCTCTTCTTAAATGGAACAATTCTAATTCAAATTTCAGTGAACTATCTGTTGAGTAGATTTATTTAGCAAAATAAATTCAAACTATTGCCCAAATGTGGTGTGTATAACAAGTATTTGCATTTTTATGGTTTATGTGTTTGTGATAGATGCAAACAAATCTTTGCATTTCATGTTTATGTGTTTGTGATTAATGCAAACACGTCTTTGCATTTAATGGTTTATGTGGTTGTTGTTGCGAGTATGCAAACAAATATTTGCATTTATATTTGTATGTGTTTGTGACTGATGCAAACAAGTCTTTACATTTTATGTTTATGTTGTGATTGAAATAACAATCCTCAAATTAGGCCAAATTGGTAGTTTAGAGTAAAGTTGGTCCGACACAAAACACATCATCTTCATCTCATGTTCTTTATGTCAACATCAGCAATTACTCCACCCTTTCAAGCTTGATTACTACTCTAATTTACCTAATTGTGATTCTGAATTAGATGAATTTGTTCTTTTATATATTAAAAAATATATTTTATGTTGCTTCTAATTAAGGTTTTTTATTGTTGCTCTAGGCTCTAGCTACAATAAAAAAATAATCAAACTTAGTGGTGGGGGAACATAGGATCTCAAAGCTTGAGGTTAAAGATCATTCAAAGCTTCGTGGGATGAATGTAAACATCTGTAACACGTAATTGGAATGAATCTAACCAATTTTTTTGTTATATTCTCCAAAACAACTCTTTTTTCTAAATCTATCTTCTTATATCTCTCTTGCACCCATCATTTTACTTAAGATTTTCACAAATCGATCAATCCATAGGTTAGATAAAAGTGGGGATGGGCGAAATGTGATTCAATTTCGATTAAATTTGAAAGAAACTAAACGAAGAAAAAACGGATTACAAGGGGTAATATCGTCCAGCAAACCCGTATTGACTGACGGGGTCTTTTTTGTTGGGATTATATTGTATGAACTCAGAAATATAACACAAGAATTACAGAAATAGAGATTCTAATAACACAAATAGAAAACAAATAATATTTATTATATGAATTCATGAATACAGTAACACTTACTACACAACTTGATAATTAAGGATATGAACAGAGGCTTGCCGAGGCAATATCTTTAAGACAATATTACGTCTCTGCTATGGTGCACACAGATACTGGACGATTAGTCTCCCAAGATACAACTGTTCTACATTCTGCTAAACTGCACTGTAATAGCAGAGTACTGGCGAACAAACAAGAAGAACACTTCAAATTTCTATGGAGAGAGAGAGAGAGAGAGAAACAGACTTAGTCTGAATGAATTGTATGCTTTACTGGCCAGAATAACACTCAATTTATAGGCTAAGCCGTGCTTGTTCACAACCGACACACACCTGTTGAAAAACGTCTTTTTTCAACAGACACATCTTTTGCAGACTTAATGAAACGGGTTAGGCCCATTGGATGAACCGTTTCAAAATGAATAGACACATCTGTTAGTGTAAAGGTTTAATATGATCATCCAGTGAACCCATTCACAATTTAATTAAATAAAAGGTGGACCAAAAAGATAAGTTATCTTATCAACTAAGCCCAAGCCCGAGCCAAGCCGGTCAGTCGGATGACGACGCGTGTGTGGTGGACAAGTAATTGCATAGCCTTGCACTATCAAGGGAAAACTTAGTAACCCAAAGGGCTATACCCTTAGTGTTGCAATTAGCAATTATTGTATATAAACATCTTTATTCACTTCCCACAACACATGTGGGACTAAGTGTAAAATACACTTGTTTATTCAATACTATAGGAAACAGTCTGACAGGTCTGTCGGACCTCTTTCTCTAACATTTTTTACAATGAGTTCCCTAACCGGGCCAATCGTATATTTGGACATCTTAAGAGGGTCTATTTTTTTTCCCTGATTTCGTGGAAAAATCGGATTGGATTGGATTCACAAGGGTAGTTCTTCGACCCTTGAGCGAAATGCGGCAAAAGGAAGGAAAATCCGTTCCACCCTTTTTCGAAAAAGTCGAAAATATAATAATCCATTTCAAATTTGGAAAAATTTGGATAAAAAATCGGAAACTCGGAAAAAATTTACACCCCTACTGCCAACAAAAAAATTAATTGGTCCTGAACGTTTTTTATTTGTATGAATCTTTGTTCATGGACTGTGCTAGGTTCTACTATCTTGGGCCGGGCGTTTTCAAATCTATGAACCCAAACAGACCCTATATGGCTATATTGTCATACACAGGCTGTGCGTGCTATGCACGGGCCCATCTACGAGTTTTATGATTCCATCGGCCCATTACTCTGACTACTAGTTTCCATGATTCCATCACTCTGATATAAAAACGTGGCATTGCTGCTAAGTGACACCAATGCAGATGTGTCATCATATTTTATTTTAGCTTCCCTAATTACCCTTGTCCATCTCCTAGAAGTTTCAAGCTGGAACCTTGAAGTAACGTAAAGTGGCATCTCTGTTATTTTGGAGTAAGTTGAAGACTTTATATGAAGAACTAAAGTTTGTCTTTAAGCTGAAAGCACTCTCCAGAACTATCTAGGTGGGTCTTTTGAACTACTGCCAAGTGCCAACTCTTGTTCTCCCTCAATTCTTCTACTTATCTCTCGAACTTCAAACCAATCTTATATAAGTTGGTCTTCTGAACCACACTCCTTTATCGAAATTCGAAGTGATTACAACATAACACCATTTCTCTCAGTAAATTCATCAAACACCTTTCTTCTTTTCTTTTTTTTTTTAAGCAAAATACTCTGTTTTTCTCTGAATTGAAGTTAAATGTGTAAATAATGGCGACCACAAGCGAAGGCAAAGCAATTGGTATCGACTTGGGTACTACTTATAGCTGTGTGGGTGTATGGTTAAATGATCGTGTAGAGATTATTGCTAATGATCAAGGCAATAGAACTACTCCTTCTTATGTTGCTTTCACTGATACAGAGAGATTGATTGGTGATGCAGCAAAGAATCAAGTTGCAATGAACCCACAAAACACTGTTTTTGATGCCAAAAGACTTATTGGAAGGAGATTTTCTGATCCCTCTGTTCAGAGTGACATGAAACTCTGGCCTTTTAAGGTGATTCCTGGTCCTGGTGATAAGCCATTGATTGTCGTCACATATAAAGGTGAGGAGAAGCAATTCGCTCCAGAGGAGATTTCTTCAATGGTTTTAGTTAAGATGAGGGAGATTGCTGAAGCTTTCTTGAGTCAACCTATCAAGAATGCAGTTGTCACTGTTCCTGCTTACTTCAATGATTCACAGCGACAAGCGACAAAAGATGCTGGCGTTATTGCAGGGTTGAATGTGTTGAGAATGATTAATGAACCTACTGCTGCTGCAATTGCTTATGGTTTGGATAAGAAAGCTTCTAGGGTTGGCGAACAACATGTTCTTATTTTCGATCTTGGTGGTGGAACATTTGATGTTTCACTTCTTACAATCGAAGAAGGGATTTTCGAAGTGAAAGCTACTGCTGGAGATACTCATCTTGGTGGCGAAGACTTTGATAATCGCCTTGTCAATCACTTTGTTGCTGAGTTCAAGAGAAAACACAAGAAGGATATTAGTGGGAATGCTAGAGCTCTAAGGCGGTTGAGAACTGCTTGCGAACGAGCTAAGAGGACTCTGTCTTCTACTACTCAGACAACAATCGAAATTGATTCTTTATATGAAGGAATTGATTTCTACTCTACAATCACGAGAGCTCGATTTGAAGAACTCTGCATGGATTTGTTCAGGAAGTGTATGGAGCCTGTCGAGAAGTGTTTAAGGGATGCAAAGATTGATAAAAGCCAAGTTCATGAAGTGGTTCTAGTCGGTGGTTCAACAAGAATTCCCAAAGTTCAGCAACTTCTCCAAGACTTCTTAAACGGAAAGGAGTTGTGTAAGAGCATTAATCCTGATGAAGCAGTTGCTTATGGTGCTGCAGTACAAGCTGCAATTCTAAGTGGTGAAGGCAATGAGAAGGTACAAGACCTGTTGCTGTTGGATGTAACTCCTCTGAGCTTAGGCCTGGAAACTGCTGGTGGGGTGATGACAACTTTGATTCCAAGGAATACAACTATTCCAACCAAGAAAGAGCAGATCTTTTCGACATACTCGGATAATCAGCCAGGTGTGTTGATACAGGTCTACGAAGGTGAGCGTGCTCGAACCAGAGATAATAACTTGCTTGGCAAATTTGAGCTTTCTAGAATTCCACCAGCTCCAAGAGGTGTTCCACAGATTAATGTGTGCTTCGACATTGATGCAAATGGTATTCTGAATGTATCGGCTGAGGACAAAACTGCTGGAGTGAAGAACAAGATTACAATCACAAATGATAAAGGAAGATTGAGTAAAGAAGATATAGAAAAGTTGGTGAAAGAAGCTGAGAAGTACAAAGCTGAAGATGAAGAAGTGAAGAAAAAGGTCGAGGCGAGGAATGCTCTTGAGAATTATGCATATAGCATGAGAAACACTGTGAAGGATGACAAAATTGCAGGAAAGCTGGATGTAGGAGACAAGCAGAAGATTGAGAAGGCAGTGGAGGATGCTATAAATTGGGTAGAGGGTAACCAATTGGCCGAGGTGGAAGAGTTTGAAGACAAACTGAAAGAGTTGGAGGGAACTTGCAATCCAATTATAGCTAAAATGTACCAAGGAGATGGCGACATGCCTGGAGGGATGGGTGGTGACATGCCTCATGGTGGTGGCTCAGCTTCTTCAGGTGCTGGAGCTGGACCCAAGATTGAAGAAGTTGATTAAAGAAAATATGAAATGGATAGCCAAGTAGTCTGTGTGTTTGGAAAGTTTATTTGTATGTTTGTGTATCTATAAACCAGAGGTGGTCATGTTATATGTTTAAATAAGACTTGTGCTGTTGGTCGTGGTTTTCTTGTATTTTGTATGTATGATCGAATACGTGTTACAATAAACATGTGAACATTGTGTGCTCTCTTCCTAGTATAAGCACTTGTAGATTTGGTTTCTTGGCTTATGTTATAACATAGGACCAATTTAGTTCATAGTCAGAATCTTAACTACTTTAAAGAGGGGTTGAAGTTCGAGATGGTTTACGAAGCATGGGTAATGTCTTTAAATTTTTAAGGTTTTACGAATAACAGTTTAAGGTTTTACGAATAACAGTGGTTTATACTAATAAACAATTTTGGTCTATTTTGCAGTCTATGTCCAAACCAATTAAAAAAACTACGTAAAGTGCGAGCACTGCGAGCACGTGCACATTCACATAGTTCATATAAAGCAAATGGGGCCTCAGGCATAAAATAAATTTAGGTAGTTTGTAATACTAATATAAAATTTTTATTTAATTACAAAAAATTAGATGAATAAATGAGATATAAATAAACACCTAATTTGAAAATATTTGAAAGTTATGAAAAAATAGGGAAAAATCTTAAAAATCAAAAAAAATAGCAAACAAATAGCAAAAAATACGTAAAAGAAGTACAAAATGGGGCCTCGAGATATATTGGCCTATTGGGGGCTTTAGGCACCTGCCTTTTTTGCTAAACTGTAGAACCGTTATATTCAGTCCCTAAGATTTTCAGGAATAAGCAATTTACAAAGAAAACACAAGAGATACAATCATACAACAGAACGGGGCAAGGAAAGAATGGTTTTGCAAACAAGTCAACTCAACAAGAAGTACAGGGTCAGGGAAGGTATTTAATAAAATCTCTTTCATTGACTAGAACCATTGGCATAATTGTGACTATTTATTTTTTATTATCTGTGCTATAAAAGATTGTCTACTCTACTATACTAACCTTGAATCTTTCTTGATCCGAAGCTTTAGTCCTTCATGAAAGAATTAAAATTTAAATTTGCTAATAAATTGATTTAAAATAAAATGTCCAGGATCGTATGCATTAGGTATTGGTCACAAACAATATAAATAAAATTGACATTAAACAGACATACCTTATTACCTTTAAATTCAACAAAACCATAGCTTGACTTCTCTCAATTTTTCCTTAAATCTACCTAGGTGATGGTTCCTATAATATGTAGAGAATGAGCATTGAGGGGAGCTACGAAGGCTTCTATTTATAGTCTTCCGTCAAGACCTTTAGGTTCTTTATATTAAATAAATTTACCAATAAATGAAGACATAAATCACTATAACTCACATTGTAATGTGAAAAACCAAAAGACTTGCGTTTGAATATGAAAAGCCAAATGGTTATTGGGTCATAACTCTAACACTTCAATGATTCTTCAAGGATGATATTCTTTGCCCTTAACACTCATACTATGAGAATCACATAGGTGAGTTCTCACAAGATTTGACAAACAAATTTATGGAATTACAAAACATCAACTCGGCGTATGTTCATCTGCCTTCGGACTATTTGTAAGAAAATTGATTGGGGTCTCTCTGTGGGTTGTTTTGCTCAGAGAGAAAGTAGAAGAAGAATAAAAATAACTCGGGATGACAAATTTGCCCTCGTGATATATAATATGATATTTTTGCTTAAATCATATATTCTATCCTGACCATTAGATATTATTTAATCTGACGAAAGTGATGGGCTGTTAAGATGGATGTCATTTCAAAGATGGCATATATATATCCTCTACCTCATTTTCTTTCATAGTACGACTCTGTTCAGGAACCTCTGCTTTGTTGTCAAACAGTCTACCATTTCTTAGTGTAAGAATTGATTTAACTTGTTCATGTTGTTGAGTGCTTAAGTTAAAGCCAATTTCAATTTGTCCTTTTGGATTGTTAACAGGCTGGATAGGAAACTTACCTTTCTCCCTCTCAATTAACGCATTAGTAAGTTGACTAATTTATACTTCTTATTTAGCAATAGATTGCGATTTTTAATGTAAGTTTTGTTGGGTTTCTTTTTGAAATTGAAGAAAACTTTGCATAAAAATATTAAGGGTATCTTTTACAGATGGTTTCTTAGGTTCTGGAAGATAAAAATTCAAAGCATTAGTGTGGTCAGAGATATATTCTAGATATGCAGAAGGACTAAGATTTGTAGGATGGGGAGGATTAAAACAATTAACGCACACGCCATGATGGTTGCAATGGATGACCCACCACTTATCATAAAAGCCTTAAATTTTGGTGTTTAACTTAGGGGTGGCAGACAGGTCGTGTCGGGTCGTGTTTGTGTCGGGTCTGTGTCGGATTGCGTGTCAAAACAGTTCAACCCGATAACAACCCAGTCACTAAACAGGTCAATCTGCGCACGACCCAGTCGACCCTGCTCATTTAGCATGTTATACGGTTGAACACGGTTGACACGCCTCGGTCTTCTTCTCTTAGAACTAGCAGTTTCTCAAATCTTTTGTCTCTTTAAGAAAAGATCAAACAAACAAAAATATACAAATTCAAACAAATCTCAAACCCAAATCTTCTTCTTTTTTTTTCAAAACTTCAAAACCCATATCTTCTTTTTTATCAAATTTGATGAAACAAAACCAAAAATTCAAAAAATCGATCTTCAAAATTTGTTAACTAATTTCTCCTGAATTGAAGAAGAAATTATATTTACTCGACACCCAATTTCTCCTGAGTTGAAGAAGAAATAACGTTGTTGTTTCTAGAATTTGTAGTCTTTGGTGTTGAAGACCAATTCGAAGGCCAACCTGTTTTTCTTGGAGTTAACATGGAAACAAAACAACAACAAGAAAGATTTCAATCTTTTACACAGATCTTGAAATTAACTTCATATGAAACAATCCCAAATCTTCAATTTCTCAAAAACACTAATCGATAAACCAACTACTTTACCTAAAGGGAAGAATCGAGAAGAAAATGAAGAAAACTCTAAATCGGATTTTAAATTAAGACAGGAAGAGAAGAAGAAGAAAAGAAAGTTAGTGTTAAACAGTTCGACACGATAACACGACCGTGTTAAACACGACACGACCCATTTGTTTAGTGGGTGAAGTGGGTCAACCCATTCATGACACGGATTAAGTAACGGGTCGTGTTTGGGTCAGTTTATATGGGTCGTGTTCAGGTCGTGTATATGTATCCCGTGTCAAAACTGCCGCCCCTAGTTTAACTTTCAATCTTTACCGATAAATCAGGAACACTCCGTACATTTTTTACCTCATTGTTGTGAATGTTTAGATAAAGTCTCATCGAAATTCCATGCTTCGTCCTCATCCGTAGTTAAAACAGACTCACCACTAGTAGCATCAACCATTCAACGATTTTGGGGTGTCAAGCCATTATTAAAATAATTCATTTGTTGTCATTTTTTAAAGTTATGCTGTGGACACCTAAGAAGACTGATCCTTAAATCTTTCCCAACACTCGAAAATATGCTCACCCTCTTTTTGTGTAAAATTTGTAATTTCGCTGCGAAGGGTTATTCTACAAATGGGAAAAAATTTATTTAAAATTTTTTGAGACAATTGTTCCCATGTAGTTATAGAACCTCTTCTAGAAAATTCAACCATGTTTCTGCCTTATCATTAAGAGCGAAGGGAAAGAGACGTAAATGAACTGAATCATCTGAAAAGTTTTGAAATTTAAAAGTCGAACAAATGTCAGTAAATTCCTTAACATGGAGATATGGGTCTTCCCTATCTAAGCCATAGAAAGTTGGCAAAAGTAAAATAAGGCCTGGTTTAAGCTCAAAGTGTGTTAAGGTACTTGCATGCAACACTATACACGAAGATATATTAAATTGGACAAGGGATGAATAGTCCCTATGAGATTTTGGTTTCTCCTCACCCATTTTGTGAAATATGGAACACTCACAAATAATAGTTCAATCTAATAGGTCCCTAGAATTTACTCTCATTAGTCGACCAGCAAAATTACGTGCAATGAAGCATAAACAAATATGCTCTACAATAAAATAAAATGCAACTCTAAAGATATGTCTAAAATGATGCGCACACAAAGCAAAATTAAACACAAAGTAATCCACACACTAAGTTTAACTTAATATTTATGTGAGATTAAATTCGTTAATTTTAATGTGGGACTTCAAAGAATTCTAAATATTTATATATGCCCAAAAGAAAAAAGTGCTCCTACTCTTAAAAATTTACAAAGTTCAGTTCTTGCACGTACCTTTTCAGGTACCGTCACACCCCCAGTATGCATGTAAAAGTCAAGACTTTATCTGTTGAGCAGGCCAAAATCCTGCCTAACAATATAATATCCAAGAGGCTGGTCAAGTGAAATCAAGTTCTACTATATCAAACAACTAATTATATAATAAAAACAAACACCAAAACTAAGCAAACAAACACATAAAATATCCGCGTGCAGATGCGGTGTTCAGAAAGTTACCTCTGATTCACTACTCGCTGGTATATATTTTGCTAGGAGAAGATTACCACACACAAGCGACCTGTACTTGTATGTTGTTTGGTTTTTTTTTTATGCATTTTCTACACCCATAAATAAAATAAAGACAACTAATAAAATTACAAATTATGATAAATAAAATTCTAAGTATTAGTTTCACCGTTTCAATCCCAGGCTATTGCGCCAAAAGCTTGATGTGATAGATAAAATGTATCTAAAATAATTAGACTAACTAAACCCAATTATAATCGCAAGTGCACAAACTATTGTAATTTAGATGTGTAAATACGAGCTGATCCCAAAGAGATTTATATTGGTGACAAACTAATTCTAGAATTTATCTTAACTAATTCGGAGAAGATGATTTTTGAGAATTATATATTAAATATAAATTAGTACTAAATAAATAAATAAAATCAATTTGAATCAAAGAAAAAAAAACTCAGGGTTTTTAAATCCACCCTAAATCTTATTGAATTCATAATTGAATTTTAGTGGTTTAGTAAATAAACAAATAGCACTTTAAATGATAATTTACTGCTTTCCCGAGATGTGTGCGTGATAAATATCAAAATAATAATTTCCAACTCTGCAAAAGATTATATTTTAAGTATTACTTGTCTTGTTACGACACAAATAATTAGAATTTCTAATTAAAACAATCAAACACAGGCTTAAATTAACAAGAAAAATGTAGGAACTACCAAACATACATGATATAAAAGGTACATGAAAGAGCTTATTCCTTGATAATTTCAAGTGCAGGGAATATTTCGACAATTAAAGCATAATAGAACCATTAAAATTCAAATCAACGAAAGCAAATCAAATATAGGGTTTCATCTAAGCCCTAGATATATGTTTATCTACACATAGCAGTATGAAGAAAATCAAATAAATGGAAAGAGATGCTCATTGTGATATCCAGTTTGTGCGCAAACTCATTCTTCCTTGATTCCCTTTCCTTACAGTTTGGCGTCGACTTCTCCTTCTTCAATTCTTGCGGCCAATGTTTCTTCTTTTCTTTAATTGTATGTGGAAGTCCCTTTCTTTTATTAGGTATTGTTTGATTTATATTTAGAATGTAAGACTGAATCAGTAAAAGAAATTATTCATGCTTTTCAATGCTACGTCTTTAATTCCAATTGATTTAGAAGTCTATCTCGTATAGGAGTTCTTTCGATTGAAAGCTTGAAACTCATAAACACGCTGCTATTGGAAAGAAAATTATAAGAACTGATTTGGTGGTCTAAAGTGTAAGATAAGTTTATCTTACATGACACCTCATGCTTCCAAGTATATGATCTGCTTCACTTCATTCACTGATCCTGAAATTAAACTGAGAACTGGTCCATTACCTTTCGCTATCATATTCATTTTGTACAACCTCATAAAGTAGCAATTTTGTTAATACTTTGCTTGCTTGGAGTGAGTGGACGTTCAGAATTTGTTGCATGCATGAATTCCGTCCAAAGTTGGTTCTTATAACATTTTCGTGCATGAACTTCAATTCCTACAAAAATATATAAGCGACACTAATCAAATCAAATTAAACACTTAATGTAACTAACTAATGTAGATTCAGGTACTAAAAATGTAATCTTTTCTTACTCATCACAAATCCAGCCGGTTTTGGGTCGGTGGAAGACACTCCAAAGCTTAAGTCAGTAAAGGATGAGAAAGAAGAAGAGAATATATGATGAATGAACAATTACCTATTTAGGTTGTTGTGTACCCGTTATATGTTAGGCAGTATGTTAGTATTGCATAAGTATAATTCTAAGTGAAACCAGAAAACCCAAAATAAATGGAGTATGCAAACCCAGAACAATAATTAAGGACAGTATGATGTGATCGAGTCGAGAAAAATCTCTGTCCTTAAGACATAATTTGCCCCAACAGGTGCTGTATGGGTGTAATGCAAACTGTCTCCCAGGATACAACGATCAATACCTTCGTCGTGTAGCAGCACTTCAAACAAAACGAAGACGGCGAACCAGTTCAGTGATGTAACTCTCTCAAGGGACACTGACAGACTATGAATGATAATGAATATGATGTTTTTCGAATGATGAAAAAATGCAGACACTGACAAGGTATTTATAGCAGGAAAAACTAAGTGAACAGACACTTGGGCCGAAACAGTTCATTGAACGGATACAACCATTAAGGCCGAACAGACACTTTGGGCTTTAAACAGTTTCATCAAAGGACACAACTTTTGGGCCCGAAACAGTTTCATGAAAGGTTGCACCTATCTGGGCCGAACCAGTAGCAAACCGGTTCGGAATAGGTATGCACCTATTTGGATTTATTCTAATGGACCTTTCTACTAAAAAGATTATGTTGGATCACCAAGATCCAAGATCCAAATCCAAATCCAAATCCAAATCCCAAATCCCAAGCCCAAGCCCGAGTCCGATCCGAGCCGAGCCGGGTCGGGTCGGTCGGTCGGACGGACGGCGTGCGCGCGCGCGTGTGTGTGTTTTTCAAGCCCAAGCCCATGTAAGGTTCCGCCCAACGCGCGAAAACATTGTAACCCCAAGGGCCACGCCCTTATTGTACATGAGGGGTTTTTCTAGTCAAAATCTTATCTACATGGGTCAAATGTGGGACTATCATATTTTCCTTGCTTTGTCTCAAGTTGTTTGGAACTTGGGACACCAATTTCTCATTCACTATGGAACAGTTTTAGACGTATGAATATTCTGCGAGCATCTACTCGGAACGAGGATTCCATACGTACCAAGATCTAGCTCAATGGAGCTCTAGAACATATCGAAATGTCTAGCCAAAGACCTTGTCAGATTTCTGTCAGATTTCTGACAGAATCTGTTCAAACTGTTTCCAACAATCCCCCGCATGAATGGAAATTACGGATTTATGCAAATGCAATGCAACTGAGAGAGTACAAGCGGAAAGTAGCTGCATCGGTATAGGTAGCAATTTTTCAGCCTTGAACCTACCCTAGTGGATAACCATCGGATTTACTGGCTAATCAGTGAACATGATGTCTTGAACTGTTCAGCCGTTTGTGTAAACCAAGACAATGGCTACCACACAGTTTCCCTTCCTCAAAGAACTTGGTTCTATGGTTGTGTTCATTTTGGCCTTGAACTTCCTGGTATTCATGAGTGCTCTTAAAGAATGCAACCTTCAACATTCTCACAGAAAACGGCCCCTTTTTCTCACTCATAAGGTGATTGCCCATGAAGAGTATCCTGCTATACTCCACCTGTTTTACAAGCTATGGGAATCATTAAAAGCAAAAGCTTATCCTAGTCCATCAATGCAGGCAGCACTGGTCTCATCATCATAGGAATGGATAAGAGATGTTTAATCTCACAGTGCTATCGTCGAGTCATGCGAGATTCGGTTGTCCCTTTGAACCTAGATCTTGGGATCTCCAGTCAGCTAGGTAGGGTTGCCATCAGGCCTACTCTTTCGTCTTAGGTTTTACACCCATTCCTCTCGATGAAGCTTGAACTTGCTCTCTGGCCAAACCTTTAGTAAATGGATCCGCTAGGTTTTCAGCCGACTTAATATACTCTATAGAGATTATTCCAGTTGAGAGCAGTTTCCTAACGGTTTTGTGTCTTCGTCTGATGTGTCGAGACTTACCGTTATACATACTACTCAGTGCCCTGCCTATAGCAGATTGACTATCGCAGTTTATACGAATAGCTGGCACTGGTTGTTCCCACATAGGAATATCCTCTAAGAAATTTCGAAGCCATTCTGCTTCTTCTCCTGCTTTATCTAAAGCAATGAATTCAGCCTCCATAGTGGATCTAGCAATGCATGTTTGCTTAGAGGATTTCCAAGATATCGCTGCACCACCCAGAGTAAAAACATAGCCACTCGTGGCTTTTGAGTTTTTAGTATCTGATATCCAATTAGCATCACAATATCCTTCTACTACTGGTGGATATCTAGTGTAGTGCAGATTATAACTTGAGGTATATTTCAGATAGTTCAATACCCTAGTTATTGCCTTCCAGTGATTCTTTCCTGGATTACTCGTGTAACGACTTAGGACATTTACAGCGTGAGCCATGTCTGGTCTAGTGCAATTTGTGATATACATCAAACTGCCAATGACACGAGCATATTCTATTTGTGATATGCTAGCCCCAGTATTCTTAGTTAAATGAAGATTGGGATCTTCTGGAGTTTTGGCAATTCCAGTGGAGTATTTCTTGAACTTTTCAAGAACCTTCTCAATGTAGTGGGATTGCGATAGTGCAATTCCATCTGATGTTCTAGTGATTTTAATCCCTAGTATAACATCAGCAATTCCCATATCCTTCATATCAAACTTACTGCGAAGCATGTTCTTAGTAGCATTTATGATGTCATTGTTGCTACCAAAAATCAGCATGTCATCTACATAGAGACATACAATAGCATATCCAGTTTGAGTGGACTTAGTGTAAACACATTTGTCACATTCGTTTATTTTGAAACCACTTGACAACATTACATTATCAAATTTTTCATGCCATTGCTTCGGGGCTTGTTTTAAACCATATAATGATTTTACAAGTCTACACACCTTATTCTCCTGTCCAGGTGCAACAAAACCTTCAGGTTGTTGCATATAGATTTCTTCCTCTAAATCGCCATTTAGGAAAGCCGTTTTTACATCCATTTGATGTATTTCAAGGTTGTGTATTGCAGCAATCGCAAGAAGCGTTCGAATAGACGTTATTCTCGTTACTGGAGAGTAAGTGTCAAAGAAATCCAAGCCTTGTTTCTGCCTGTAACCTTTGACTACAAGTCTGGCCTTGTATTTGTCTATTGAACCATCTGTTCTCATCTTCTTTTTGAAGATCCATTTGGAACCTAAACATTTCGTTCCAGGAGGAAGTGTGGTTAGCTCCCATGTGTGGTTTTGCATTATGGAATCAATTTCACTTTTAATTGCTTCCTTCCACTGGGGAGCATCTTGAGTAGACATGGCCTCTTTAAAAGTTAATGGATCATTGTCCACTAAGAAAGTCATGAATTGAGGACCATATGTCTCCACAAGATATGTTAGAAAATCAGGACCATATGCCTTTGTTTTTCTAGCTCGTTTACTTCGCCTAGGTTCATCCTCATTCTGATGTTCATCCCTTGGCACAGTATTATCTGTAGTTTCTTGCTCAACTCTTGGAGCGTTTTCACGTGTTCTCTTTCGATGCTTAGCATCTTGACAAGGAAACACAGTTTCAAAGAAATATGCATTTCTTGATTCCATAATAGTATTGACCTGAACATCAGGAATATCAGATTTGTGAACTAAAAATCGATAAGCACTACTATTATGAGCGTAGCCTATAAAAATGCAATCAACAGTTTTAGGTCCAATCTTCACTTGTTTAGGAGGTGGGACCGCAACCTTGGCTAAACACCCCCACACTTTCATGAATTTATAAGAAGGTGTTTGACCTTTCCATAATTCATATGGTGTTTTGCCGGTTTTCTTGTGAGGTATCTTATTGAGAATATAATTCGCAGTAAGAATGGCTTCCCCCCACATGTTCTGGGGTAACCCTGAATTTAACAACAAAGCATTCATCATCTCTTTCAATGTTCGGTTCTTGCGTTCAGCAGTACCATTAGATTCAGGAGAGTATGGAGCCGTAGTTTGGTGTATGATTCCATTTTCAGCACAAAAGTCATTAAATGGTTTATCATATTCACCTCCTCGATCGCTCCTTACAATCTTGATTTTCTTGCCAAGTTGATTTTCAACCTCAAGTTTATACTGTTGAAACTTTTCTATAGCTTCATCTTTGCTTGTTAACAAATAAACATAGCAAAACTTTGTGCAGTCGTCAATAAAAGTAACAAAATACTTTTTACCACCTCTAGTTTGCACAAACTTTAAATCACACAAGTCAGTGTGAATTAAATCTAGAGGTTCGGTACTTCTTTGGACCGAATGATGTGGGGTTTTGGTAAGTTTAGCTTCCACACAAATTTCGCATTTATCACATGCTTTTGGATTGCAATGTGGAATCATATCCATGTTAATTAGTCTACGCAAAGTATTATAATTAACATGTCCTAGACGTTCATGCCAAACATTAAAAGACTCAACGATATAAGCAGAAGAATTATTCTTATTAATATTTGGAATAACAGTCATTACATTGAGCTTGAATAGCCCATCGCTAACATACCCTTTACCCACATACATCCCAGCCTTAGTGAGTACAAACTTGTCAGATTCAATCACCATCTTGAAGCCATTCTTGCTTAAGAGTGATCCAGAAATCAGATTCTTGCGAATGTCTGGAACATGCAACACATTGTTGAGGCTAACTTCCTTTCCAGAAGTCATCTTCAGCACAATTTTCCCTTGACCTTCTACCTTCGATGTAGATGAGTTGCCCATGTAGAGTTGTTCATTCTGATGGTTCAAAGTATAAGTAGTGAACATCCTCTTATCTGAGCAAATGTGCTTGGTTGCACCAGTATCCAGGAACCATTCCCTTGGATTGTCAACCAAGTTCACTTCCGAAACCATAGCACAAAGGTCGATTATGCCCAAGTCAGCAATCATCTTGTCTTCTTCAGTCAGATTTGCTTGAGCGGGATTCTTTCCTTTCTTGTCATCTTTCTTCTTGCTTCTGCAGTCACTTTGGCGATGACCTGACTTGCCACAGTTGAAGCACTTTCCTTTGAATTTCTTGGTAGATTGCTTGTTATTGGAACCTTGGTCAGAAGATTTGCGCTTCTTGTTCTTCTTCCCATGTTCCACAACATTGGCTTTGGCATCTTCAGAAACAACGACAGTATTCTTTTCAGAAGTACGGTTGTCTTCTTCTATGCGAAGCCGGAGAATCAGGTCTTCCAAGCCCATCTCCTTACGTTTGTGTTTAAGATAATTCTTAAAATCCTTCCATGAAGGGGGTAACTTCTCAATAACAGAAGCTACCTGAAAGGGTTCACACAAAGTAAGGTTTTCTGCATGAATTTCGTGCAGAATAAGTTGAAGTTCTTGGACCTGACTGATCACAGTCTTGGAGTCCACCATCTTAAAATCAAGGAACCTGCCGACCACAAACTTCTTTGAACCAGCATCCTCGGCTTTGTACTTCTTATCCAAAGATTCCCAGAGTTCTTTGGATGTTTTGAATGGACTGTACACATTGTAGAGTGTGTTGTCCAGTCCATTTAGGATATAGTTTCGGCAAAGGAAATCTCCATGTTTCCAAGCATCTATAGCAGCAACAGTTTGGCGATCAGATTCGCCTCCATCTTGCTTTGGAAGTAGTTCGTACAGGAACTTAGCGAGATTCAGAGTTGTAAGGTAAAACAGCATCTTCTGCTGCCACCTCTTAAAGTCTGTTCCGTTGAATCTCTCGGGTTTTTCCCCAACAGTAACATGGGTAGGAACTGTTGGAACAGCAGTAGGAACAGCAACAGTAGAAACAGTAGGAACAAAATTGGTAGCTGAACTTCCATTGATAGTTCCTATGTTCGCGGGGACATGAGTTTGTGACTCTTCCATTTGTCTGAAACAAAATATTCAGACAGATTAAACAACCAGAAAATTTTATTTCCTGTACCTATGTCTGCAAATACGAAAATTAAAAAAAATTTTCGAAAAAAAAAAAATTCAAAATTTTCGAACTGTATCGAAAAATAACCTCAATCTGCAAATAAATTTGTTAAACAGTAACAAAATTCCGAAAAACAAAATTTTCGGATATAAACAGAAAAAAAAAATATAGAACAGTAAACCAAAATACTAACATATAAAGGTTATGTCTTAAGAATGTTAGGCAGTATGTTAGTATTGCATAAGTATAATTCTAAGTGAAACCAGAAAACCCAAAATAAATGGAGTATGCAAACCCAGAACAATAATTAAGGACAGTATGATGTGATCGAGTCGAGAAAAATCTCTGTCCTTAAGACATAATTTGCCCCAACAGGTGCTGTATGGGTGTAATGCAAACTGTCTCCCAGGATACAACGATCAATACCTTCGTCGTGTAGCAGCACTTCAAACAAAACGAAGACGGCGAACCAGTTCAGTGATGTAACTCTCTCAAGGGACACTGACAGACTATGAATGATAATGAATATGATGTTTTTCGAATGATGAAAAAATGCAGACACTGACAAGGTATTTATAGCAGGAAAAACTAAGTGAACAGACACTTGGGCCGAAACAGTTCATTGAACGGATACAACCATTAAGGCCGAACAGACACTTTGGGCTTTAAACAGTTTCATCAAAGGACACAACTTTTGGGCCCGAAACAGTTTCATGAAAGGTTGCACCTATCTGGGCCGAACCAGTAGCAAACCGGTTCGGAATAGGTATGCACCTATTTGGATTTATTCTAATGGACCTTTCTACTAAAAAGATTATGTTGGATCACCAAGATCCAAATCCAAATCCCAAGCCCGAGCCGGGTCGGGTCGGGTCGGTCGGTCGGACGGCGCGCGCGCGCGCGTGTGTGTGTTTTTCAAGCCCAAGCCCATGTAAGGTTCCGCCCAACGCGCGAAAACATTGTAACCCCAAGGGCCACGCCCTTATTGTACATGAGGGGTTTTTCTAGTCAAAATCTTATCTACATGGGTCAAATGTGGGACTATCATATTTTCCTTGCTTTGTCTCAAGTTGTTTGGAACTTGGGACACCAATTTCTCATTCACTATGGAACAGTTTTAGACGTATGAATATTCTGCGAGCATCTACTCGGAACGAGGATTCCATACGTACCAAGATCTAGCTCAATGGAGCTCTAGAACATATCGAAATGTCTAGCCAAAGACCTTGTCAGATTTCTGTCAGATTTCTGACAGAATCTGTTCAAACTGTTTCCAACATTATATACTTCTTACTTGACGCCTATTGTAGTCCCTTGGATCGTGCATCCAATGCTACGGTTGTCTCCATGACTACACAGCTTCACCTTGTGGTAGCATTGACCTCAAAATGCTATACAGTTGTACTCACGTGTTTCCTCCGTGACCCTCTAGAATGTTCCTGATTACTCTCTTATGGTCAACAATCATTCTTCTACTCCATGGCCGAGTTGCGGTTTTTACTTCCGTCTCGTAGATATACAGATTATGGTACTTATAGCTTGTTCTTCTTCCTTTTTTCTTGATATGGAACGTTCATTTTGCCCTGCAAAATAGGTCTTGGTCTGAGTGACACGAGTATTTTTATTGATTATAATATGCTTTTCTTTTTGGCATTTACGTTCGTAGTAATGTGGATATCCTCGTCAACTAGAACCCGTCTTAAAAGCCATAGATGATATAGTTGCATTTACTTGAAGATAGGGAGATTAGTATAACACTCTATTTATAAGAGTGCTTTTGTTCTGATTAATAAAACTGTTGAGGGTTTGTTATCTGTTATAACCCAATCTTAGCTTTACATGTTGCAGAAATTATATATACTAAAAGACTAAAGCTTAGTCCCAATTATTTTATTTTATTAGGATAATATTTTATTCATATAACACAAATATGTAGGTATGGGTTATTCCTAATAAAAAGAACTAAATAAGGAAACTTATATATTTAACAAAAAAAATACAAAATAAACCCAAATCTCTTTATCTTCTTTCACATTCCAAACATCTCTACACTGTTAATTAAGGACAAAAACCCTAGCCTATCTCTTCTTTCATCAATTTTTTAATCTTGTGGAATATACTCTTCTCTCACTCAAAAATTTGATGTCCATATATATATATATATATATATGTTCGTCCACTATATGATGGTGGCCATCGTTTTTATCACTATCTAGTGATGGTCTTTATTAACTACGTTCCACCAGTAGATAGTGGTGGATCATTTCTACCACTATCAACTGATATCATGGTTCATCAGCATAATCAAAATTATCATCAATACCCAAATTTCTTGTGTTTATGGTTTTTTTTAATTGTTTTAGTGATAAACATGTATGAATTCTCATTATTGTTATTTCACTTTCTATTCTGTTTAAATTATTTGTCATCAAGCCGCTCGTAAAGAGACTAAAGAGATGGTAGATCAAACTCAGAAATTGAAAAAAAAAAAAAAAAATTTGCACTTCAACTTCTACAAATGAAAATCAGCTTTCTTCCATCCACAATGAGGGTGAAGATGAGGATGACATAATGCTCAAAAACCCTTGTAATGCTAGCAACAATGGATTCCCATTTTTAGGTGGCCATACAAATGGTTTCGTCTTAGCTGACTAAGCAAATCATGTTGCTTTTGAACTATGGAAGAACAAAAAGGTATATAAATTTTTTTGACACTTGTATTCGTAATTATTTTATTAAACTTCTTTCTGTTACATATAATTTTTACCTTTATTTGTTCATAAATTTTTGCAACTATATTTATCAATGTAGACTCGTGCTCATTTGAAGTTAATCAACCAGTACTATTCATCCTTGAAAGATGATTGGAAATTGGAAGTTGAGATTCCGTATTTTAAAGCTTTAGTTGCCAACTCAGGGTATATGGACATCTCTTTGAAAACCATCAACAATGCATTGATATTCGCGTTTGTTGAAAGATGGTACCCTAAATCAAATACATTTCATCTTCTTTGGGGTGAGATGACTATCACTCTAGAAGATGTCAAACATCTTACATGGTTGAATATTGATGGGATCCCAGTTACAGGTAAGAAAGTGACCAAAACATTAGCTATTGATTGGTTGAAATCTTATTTGGGAGTAGACGAATGCGAATCTAAACATCTATTTGAGCAAATGCAAGGTTTTATTGTCCCTTTTACGTGGTTGAAAAATCGTTTTACAAATTTTCAACCAAACAAAAATAAAAATAAAAAAACATGCAAAGAAAGAACTAGAGTATGTTGAACTAGGGTATGTTGTTAGGGGGTACCTCTTATATGTTTTAGGGAACTCATTTTTTACAACCAAGAGTAATAGCAAGGTCCTTGTTATGTATCTTCAAAATTTAGCTGATTTGAAAATTTTTAAGGATGTAGCTTGTGGAACTGGGGTTTTAGCGTATTTATATCATCAGTTAGGATGTGCTTCGAGAGAAAATTGCACTTGGATAGTTAGTTATCTTACTTTGTTACATGTACTTTTATTATTATTATATTTTTTCGTATTGGATTTAATATCTAATGAATGTGCTTTGATAGAAAATTATATCATTATATATATAAGGTCTGTCTAACTTGACATCTGGTTTTGACATCCCATTTTAACATCTCTTCGTAACCAATGGATCTACATAATCTAAAGGCTTTGATAAGTTGTCTCTTTAAGTAACTTAAGTTGTAGAGGGTATTCAGGAAATTCACTGATGTTTAAGAATGAACAAAAACCATTGAGGTTTTCAGTTTTGACTCTAATGAACGAAAGAGAAAGATAAGTTTCGGATCAGAAAGATTAAATACTCTCTCTTCTTTTTCTAAACTGAAAATTACAAATTAATTCCTTCTATTCTTTAATTTTTAGGAACAATTGTTATTGTTAATGGACTATAACAATTTAACAAAGATTCTTGTTGATTCACCACCACAAATCCTAAATCTAAGCCAAAACAAATCTTGGGTAAGTGTTTTTATTTTGATCGTGTTTTCATATTTCAATATAGTTCTTTCATGCTAACTTAAATTTTTTTTAATGTAAACAAATACTCTCGCAACTGCTTTGTCTATGTTGCACACAACTGATATAGGCTATTTGTGTAACCTTCTAATCAAAAGATAGATTTGTATTGATTTTCCTTCTTGTGCCTGTAAATATTAGTTATCAATGTAGACAAGTAACAAACAAGGGTCGTACCCACTTCAAATGTGAAGTTCTTAGCTCAAACACAATAGAAAACAATGGTTAAAGAACACCAAGTGAATCAACAAATAAGATGGAGATTGATTCTACTTCCTACAGGCAATAAATAAAACTAATACTTAAACTAACTTAAGAAGATGGATATTGATGTGGAGAAGATCTTATGATGAATAGGGGAAAGAGTTAGTATCCACAAACTAAACAATGCAAAACATACATGTCATTCAATCATATTCAATCTATAGAAATTACTTATTCACCTCTTAGCTATTCCAAATAATCACTAATGCCTTTAATAATCAAGTAGTCACCTCTCAGCTATTTCACCCAATTAAAACGAGATTCTTTATATGTGTTATTGAATATATCTCATTAATTAAACCGTCATCTCTTAGCTATTCAATTCAATTAACTCAACATATTGATTTGTATTCAAGTTGTCATCTCTCAGTTATTCAACTTGATTACAAATATGGTTCAATTAAAGAGATTAACTGTAGATATATGAAAGTCACCTCTCAGCTATTCCATCACATATCTCTAATTAATCTAATACAACCATTATAGCTAGGTCTCTCTATACTCTAACAATAGTATTTAATCAACATGGATAACAATAACACATAAAAAACCCCCATGTTTTGGTGTCTCTTCCCCAATAGGCCCTGACATGGGGTCATCTTCTCAAACAATCCCTTTGACTATTTCATAATTTTTAAGAGGTCAAAATTACCCTTGTATTATATCCTTTAAAATCAACCTTTTGTCTTCTAAAGTCAGTATAAGACAAAAAAACTCAAAAAAAGACAAAAAAACAGTTGGTGTATGACTTTTTGGTTTTAACATTTGAAAATTATAACTTGTGATTTAGAAATCAAAAATCAACATGGTGTATATGGTTGGAAAGGTCTCGACGAGATCTTTCAAACGAGATCCCACATGACTATAAAATTTTAAATTTTTATAAAAATTCAAATAATTATAAAAATTCAAAATTTCATATTTTTTTACTGAGAAGTTGGGTTTCGAAAAAACAAAACTCCTTATGATTTCAAAAGGTTTTTCAAAATTACTCTAAAAAAATCACCCGTTACTACTAAATTCAAGAGTTTTTATTTTTGTCCTCTAAAAAATCTTTTCTTGTCTTCTAACACCAAAGCAATATCCTCTAAATTATTACTTGTTGTTCTGTAAATTACAAAAGCATGATATATATTCCATATTATTAATATATGTGGATTGTAGTCTGTAATTTGATGCATGAGTTCGATCTCTCGACTGAGGACAAAACCCTTATAATATAGATAAAAAGAAAATTGTATTACCATGAAAAGTTTATAAAAACGTTTAAGGTATAGTTAACTCCACAAAAAACTATATACTCTTTTTAGGTTACATCCCAAACCATAAGAAAGAAAACATAACCCAGTCTAAACATAAATCCCTCCTTTTGCCTGGTGTAATGCTAAAAAGCTCGTCAAATTTGTACTCAATTCTTCTTTCCCATCCCCCACACTAGAACAATATAATAGCTCACATCTTTAACCATCTTTTTTGGGGGGGGGGGGCAAACGGGGTGAGGGCACCCCATACCCCTTTAAATTACGTGAGGAAACTTATATCAAACAATCAGTTACTGGCGTGTTTCGAACCAACGACCTCTCCACTTTATGAGATGGATGCAACCGTTGAGCCACAGACTCATCTGCTCTCTAACCATCATTGAAACTGATAATCTCCCTTTGTTTAAACACTCATGCATTCTTATTTTCCACAAAATCCAAGTAATACATATGGAACCATTACCAATATACTTTGATAACCAGCTTTAATCCACTTCTCAACACTTTTTAATATATAATGTGATTTAGTACTTGCATACGTATTAAGTGGATACAGTAGCTTGTTTAGAGGATAAAGGTATATTGTTTAGAGAATAACAATCAGTGTTTTAGCGGACAAGACCCTTACAGTATTTAGAGAAACAATTATCGAGAAAATAAAAATCACATATTTTTTTTTTCATACCCATGTGGGATCTTGTTAGATAGATATCGTCGAGATCTTTCCAACCATATACATCATATTGATTTTTAATTTCTTAATCAAAAGATATATAAGTTACAAATAATATAACAAATAAATTAATTAATATTAAAAAAATATGTTTTTGTCTCTTTTTTATTTGTCTTATTCTAATTTTTTCTTTTGTCTTTAGTACAAAGGGTATTTAGTCAAACAAAATTAAAAAAAGTGGGCTAAGGGCTTGTTTGAGAAGATGACCCCATGTAAGGGCCTATTGGGGAAGAGGCACCTAAACATGAGGTTTTTTGGGGATATTACCCATAATCATATTTACTTCTATCTAGAATTGAAATAAACAAACATTAAGAAATTGAATCACAATGAATATAAAAGAATAAACATGGTGCTTTTTGCATTATCTAGAGTGCTTCAACGATTCCCCCTAAGGGGAATTTAGCTACTCATCCTTGATAATGACACCATGGAATAAGTAATTAAATAACACAACATCATAAAGGAAAAGTGAATGGATTATTATTGAGAATAAGAAGAAGAATAAGAGTCAAGAATACAATTTCAAGACTAACCTAAACCCTAGCTACTACTTCTCTTTATATAGAGAATACAAAGCATATTACTTGCTCATAAAGTCTACCAAGTTAAGTCAAATTCGTGGCTACTATTGTAAGTCTTATACAAGCAGCAAGGCTTCATCAAAACCTAATTATCTTGGGCCTATGTTGTACCTTGGACCAAGAACTTCAGATAGACAATGCATGGGCCCAAATCAGACTTCTGGATCTTCATATAGAGCCTTTTTAGGATTGGGCTTTAATAAATGCTTCAATAGATTTTCTGACTTGTGGGTTTCATTATAACTTGGATTGGCCTGGGATTTGGACCACCCATCTTGGACAGGGTGCTCTTAGCAACTCTACGGGTGTTAATAGTAATTCTTCTTCTTTGTGCAAATAACACTCTTTTAATGGCTTTTCTTGACTTTTGGCGGGCTTTAACACAATATTCGCATTTTGGGCTCATGAAACCTACATAAATGACAAGAAAGCACTAATCAATAGATATAACACAATAATATAAGCTAAATGCTATGCAAACAAGGTGCTATTCGGGGGATAAATATACACTTTTGAGGACTTATCACCAACTGAATTAAAATTTGTACAAAAAGGAACTACGAAGACCACCAAAGAAAAGTTAATGTTTAAGACCATTTGGGATGTTTCAAACATTTTACGAGCAATTCTAGGAATCCCTATTCTTAATTTTTTTTTAAGGACAACAGAGATGTAGTCGTCCAGAATTCGAAAGAGAAAGAGAATGGGAAAAAAAAGTAGATATTGCTGCAAAGTGACAAAATGTTCTTTCTCATCTATATAATATTATAAAACGGTCTCATAAACACAGCCGTTAGATGTCTATGGAGCCATAACCATTGGATGTACATTAAGTTATATAATCGATGTAATAAGTTGTAATAATAGCCCTTATATGTTCAAAATTCGATCTTAACCATTAGTTGTCTATTGAGACAATCGTAGCCATAGGATTAAGAGTTTTAATTGGTAACACATTAAATATTAGAAATATAACCTATAGATTAATTAATAATACTAAATAACCAATATTTATGAGACATGGACAACTAAAACCATTGTATATTCATTTTGAAATAATAATAAAAATATTGAAACCAATGAATCTTTGGTGTATAAGGATTTAGATGTTCAAAATTCAATCTTAACCATTATTTGTCTATTAAGACAATCATAGCCATTGGATTAAGAGTCTTAATTGCTAACACATTCAATTTAAAAATATAACCTATTGATTAATTAAGGCTCCAGATTTTGCCAAGGAAATAATTATTCTTGCCAATGATTAATTCTTGGTATTACATAATTGCCCTCAATTAGTTTAATTTAAAAGTTGACTATTCAGTATTCACCAAATCTTGGAAAAATCTATTAATATTTTACCCATATATAAGGATCATACAAAAATTTTGTAATTAAATTTTTTTATTTAATAGTAATTTTATACATTAAATCTCTAATTTTGGATTTATATTTATTTAAAATACTTAAAAAATAATGTTTGATGTAAAAGTTTAATAAATAGAAAATGAAAAAAGATTCACTTTCATTATTGTTTGGTTTAATTAAAATTTTGATATGTAATTGGGGAGAGAATAATCAAATAATTTTAGTGAATCAAGAGATTTGATTTAAGATATTTTGATTTTTAAGAATCTAAATTCTAAAAAATCGAAAGTGGTTTTTGAACAACAATTGTCATATTTATGGTAAAACAATTTAGAGCAATTGTGTCATATCAAAAAATTATAATTGGCAAGATTAATTTAATTTAACTTACGAAATTGCAAATGTTTACTTACAATGACAACTAAATACTCTGAAAATATTGTTGTAGGTTATAAAATCCAACAATATCTAGATGCAAGGTATAATGGGCCACTGGAAACAGCTTCGCGCTTATTAGAAATATACTATCTATAGGGAGATCGAAAGTGCAACGATTACACCTCCATCTTATTGGAATGCACCGTCTTCTTTTAAATCCGAATGAATCAAGGGAAGCTATTTTGAAAAGGGCTTGAAATAAGAATCTACTCAAACTCCCTTTTTTTACTGTTGTGCTGCAGATGCTTATGCAAGGGGACTAACATATCAAGAGCTCCCTCAACATTATGTCTGGAACGATCAAGATTCTAAGTGGAGAAGAAAGAAACATGGTTTTGCCATTTGTAGAATATATTTTGCAAGTCTCAATTTAGGTGAAAAATTCTATTTGCGGTTGTTGGTTACGATTGCTTGCTTTTCTCGACTTTTTGCGGGCTTTTACACAATATTCGCATTTCGGCTCATAAAACCTACATAAAGACAAGAATGCACTAATCAATAGATATAATACAATAATATAAGCTAAGTGCTAGACAAACAAGGTGTTATTCGGGGGATAAATATACACTTTTGAGGTCCGATCACCATCTGTGGGGTGCCCTCAACATCTTGGTGGGTGCAAATATTGATTCTCCTTTCCTTGTGCAAATAATACATTTTTGTGGGCTTTTCTTGACTTTTGGCGGGCTTTAACACGATATTCACATTTCAGCTTATGAAACCTACACAAATGACAAGAAAGCACTAATCAATAGATATAATACAATAATATAAGCTAAGTGTTATGCAAACAAGGTGTTATTCGGGGGATAAATATACACTTTTGAGGACTTATCAAATACCCCCAAACAACACTTTGCTTGTCCTCAAGCAAAGGTCAGAAGAAAAAAAATAAAGACTTAAAGAGAAGTAAAACTAGAGTGATTGCATTAACCATATGCATCAAGGCTTTCAACTACAAGGATTTCCCAAGTAGAGGAGTTATAGTCTCCTGAGGGTTTTCCAGAGAAGATACCCACAAACTTACTACAATGACTAATCCAAAGAACATGATGTTCTACCATTTACCTCATAAATGGTTATATAAAAGATAAGGATAAGTATAGCAAAACCGTTCATATGAGATAACGTACTACAAATGCATGAGAAATAACATAAAATATGAACTAAACATAACGGTCTCAAATGCATAGAAGACAGGCGTGTACCCATACTACCACGGGTCTTAAGTCACCATTGGAAAGGTCGCTTTGACTTCTGCCTCAAAGACATACACTCAGGATTAAAAGTCACTCAGAGATGGTATTTATCAGTTTACCCCTATGTGAGGAAATAAGATGGACTAGCATCTCACATATATCAATAAGAACGGACAGGTGTAATGGAATGAACTTAGTCTCAAAGAATGGAAAAATTATCCTTACGGGTTTTTCACCTTAACACCTTCTTACTTACTCGCCACATCCTACCATATCAGCTTAGATATAGAAAAGATAGTAATAGCTTGTAACTTGGCTTAGGATAGGACTAGAAATTAAAAAGGCTTTTGTGAAATATTTTTAGAACATTCAGACCTTCAATACTTGTAATTTGTAATAATAGCACTTGGAGAAATTTTTGAATTTTTTTTTTGGGAGGAAGTGTTTTTCATCTTCTTTGGGAAAATTTTCAATGAAGCTCTAGCCAATATTTGGAATCTTCCTTTCTTTTTGAATTTGAAATGGTTTTGGAAGATTCTGGCTTTTTCTGGAATTCCTTCAAACTTTTTGGTTTTCAATATTTGGTTCATCTCACTGGTTTGGAGATTTCTTTGTATTTCTCTTTTCTTCTTTGTAACCACATAAACAATCATCCTCATGTTCCAAAAACAATGGGTAAAAGAACCTAAACATTCTAAGGGTAATTACTCCCACAATGGAGTTGGGAAAGGATAATGGGCTCAAGAAAAAGGCTAAGTAAGAAGAAAGGCTCAGAATGGTCAACCAAAAGGATAAAACAATCATTAGGGTAGGCTAAGGTAAACAGGGTTTAACTAAATGTCTTTGTATCATTTGTAAGTACTGATATGGTGATCACATCTTGAATAAGCTACAAGACCCAAGTTTATATTACACCCACTTGATGTCATCTTAAGGCTAACTATAAAAATGAATATGAGACTAAATAACAGACAAAACTGGGAGGTTGAGTCTTTTGACTCCAGATGTAGATAATAATTCTCCAAGAAAAGGACGGGTCTCAAAAGCTCACTGGGTTAAGTCTCCACACTCATTCCTTAAGTTTCTCAAGGTGTAATTGTATTTGCACATGTAATCTATCATAAATGCAAGTGAATGTTATGCTTATGGTCATGCAAATGTAGTATGAGACTCAACTACTTGGTGAAGCAATAAATGTCCTTAAACTTGAAAAAAGATAGAATTCAACCATTATATTCATCATTGATGGTGTATTTATCCTAACTTTTTGGAAAAGTCTTTATAACAAATATTTTTTAGATTTTTCAAAATTTTTGAATTTTTCCACAATTATGGAAAAAGAAGTTTGAAATTTTTTTCCAAAAAGGTTGTAATACTTCCCCACCCCCAAACAAAAAATTTGCCTTGTCCTCAAGGCTCATACTAATCATAGGAATGAAAGATAGAAAGATATTACCATGAATGTACTAAAAATTCAAACCGCTTTATAACTTCCTGCCAAAAAAAATTATCCCCAAATGCATAGGGATTACAAGGAATTCCATACTAAGACACAACTGAAATAAAATATGCTGAAATAAAGGATTGACTCAACATAAAGGGAAACAATGCATTTTGTAACCGCAATAATTATCAACCAGCCAAATGGAAAATAGAGAGTGGGTGGGTCGGTCGCGCCAACCCCCAAACAGAACTGAGCACAGATAGTAGAACGAGTAGTTTAAAAGCCAAAAAGAGAAGCAATAAAGCACGACCGGGCTTAGAAGATACACAGGACTGCCTCCTAGGAGCGCTAAGTTTAATGTCTTCAGCCAGACAGGAAGACAAATAAGACTCACTCCCTGGATAAACGCTACTCTAAACAAAGATACTGGAGAGATAAAACGCTAGAGTGGAATACGCGAAATCCTGATGTCTAAGAAACAACAAAGAGTCTTTTAAAGTCAGATACTCGAGACTTGAGAATATGGGAATTGACTTCCCCACCCCCAAATAGAGCGGCAAACAGGTCTGTTTGGTTGTGACGCTCAAGAGAAAAACGTTCACTGGATCAATCATACTCAACCAGTAAGAGTTCGTGGACTAACGGTCCCGGCACTTTCAACCACACCTCTCAACAGAAAAATAGCAAGAGAGAGTCCGGATACCAGTAGGTCAAGGGCCAGTCTAGATAAATAAGGTCCTCTAGACTTTCAGGAGGCCTTAACTCATGAAAATGCTTAATACATTGACCATTGACTGTAAATTCAGAACCGTCTGCAGGATTAACACAAGTAATAGCATCATAAGGAGTTACTGCAGACACAATAAAGGGGCCCGACCAATGAGACATAAGTTTACCAGAAAATAAATGCAAACGAGGATTATAGAGCAAAACTTTGGCACTAATTTGAAAATAAAGCTGATTTTTCTGTTCGGTAGTAAGAGATGAAGAGATGATAACAGAATGACTACCGTTCGAATCTAATTGGAAACATTTCAGCTCGAGAGGAAGGGGATCAGGAGATGGAAGAATGGTCTCGACTTGAAACTCAGAATCAATGCAATAAACCGAATCAAGGGCCTCGGGGTCTTTGGGGTCAAAGATAGGCACAGAATCAAGATGAGCGTTGGCTTGAACAATAGATTGATTGATGTCGAAGTTAACATTAGGCATGGCAGGGCAATGAACAACTGGATCTTTAGGATAACAACTAGGCACTATCTCATAGGGTAGAGCATCGAGATGACACACATCTTTAGATAAAGATAGATCAAGGGGTTGTTGGCCAAGATTAAAGATATTAACTTCAACAGTCATAGATCCAAAAGTGAGAACCATAGAACCATTCCGACAGTTTATGAGAGCATTAGAGGTGGCCAAAAATGGACGGCCAAGGATAATGGGAACTGAGTCATCGGCAGTAGGTTCAGAATCCAACACCACAAAATCAACAGGATAGTAAAAGTCGGACACTTTGACTAAGAGCATTCCCAATGCAAGGTGGATTTGGGGGGTGGGGTGGATAAATCCACCTTAAACCAAAAAATAACAATCCAATGGAAGGTGGATTTTCAAAGGTGGGAAGCCACAGGTGGATTTCAAGGTCGGAGAATCCACCTTATGGGAAAAAAACAGACGGCATGTCACATGACGTCCGTTTTTCTTTTAAGTTTTAACAAAGTGTTTTAAGTTTGTTGGACTCTCGGACCTATTTTTTAGGCAAACAAATTGAGACGGCATGTCACATGTCGCCCGAATATCTTAAAAAATCCACCCAAAGAGTCCACCTTCCCTTGGAAACTCTCCACCTTTTACAATCCCACTTTGAGTCAGCAAGGTGGATTTATCCTAGTGGCGCACATATGGCGCCTATGAGGAGGTGGATAAATCCACCCTGCATTGGGAATGCTCTAATAGATCCTCAACTATTCCTCTAGGTACTTTCAATCATCTGTCGGCCAATTGTGAAGACATGCTCGTGGGTTTCAAGTTTGTTAGACCCAGGCTGATGTACAAGGAGTAAGGTAAAAGATTAACACTCGCTCCTAGGTCTAGCAAAGCTTTTCCCATGAAGTTATGACCAAGCTTGCAGGGTAAGGTCGGTTTTCCAGGGTCCTTATATTTTACCACACCGTTATGTTGGACAAGTGCAGAGAATTCTTCCACCACAAACGCGCTTTTGGGCACATTTGTTTTTCTCTTAGCGGTGCACAAGTCGTTCAAAACCTTAGCATAGGAAGGATTTTTTTAATACCCGTGAGGAAAGGTATGTTAATATTTATATATTTAAACACATCAAGTACCTCCTCTGCTTGTACTTCCTTAAGGGACCTAGTGAGTCTCTGGGGGTAAGGGACGGGTAGGTCGTAAGGCAGTGGAGAGTCCACAATCTCACGGGCATGCTTTGTTGGCTTAGAGGTGGTTGCCTCATTAGCCGGAGCTTTAGGCACGGCAACAGGTGCAGAGGTAACCGGGGTCACAATACTAGAACTTGGTTTATAATTAATTTGATTATCAACCTGTTTACCTGACCTAAGCATGAAAACCAATTTTACTTCAGCAAGCGGTGCAGACAGAGATGGTGTTTCCGTCACCAAGGCAACTTCCTTGCCCTTGGGGTTCGGGATGGACTGTCCCGAAAATCTGCCATTTTCATCAAGTTTCTATTCAATCGTCTAGATGGCTTGGGCATTTCATTCAATGGACGCTTCCTTGCCCTTGGGGTTCGGGATGGACTGTCCCGGAAATCTGCCATTTTCATCAAGTTTCTATTCAATCCTCTAGATGGCTTGGGCATTTGATTCAATGGACGCTTGCGTCTGTTGAATGAAACGTGCAAGCACATCCTCAAGGGAGGTCTAGGAGAGGCAGATTGATTGGTCGGCACCTGGTCCCTAGAACTACTCATGTGATGAGTATTGTTCGAATAAGGGGGGACCATTACCCTGTTCCAATTTTCATTATTACCAACATACGTGGCATTGTTACGTTGCCCATAAGAGTTATGAAAACCAGGTGGAGCCGCATTATTATTTGAGTAAGACAGAATAGAGCAAGCCATGTATGGGTACGTGGCATTACCCTTAGTAAAGTTGGTTTGCCCGGCATAGTTGAACGCACGGGCTTCCTCAGTTTTTGGTGAATTATAAAGGAGAGGGCAAAACCCGGCAGTATGGGTTTGGTCATGACAAGCACCACATTGGAGAGTGGAGGCACTCATAACAGGTGATGTGGGCTTTAAGGACACCTCAAGTGCTTCTACCTTTTTTACTAAACCATGAAGCAAAGTTTTAAGCTCGAGGTCGGATTTGACCTCATACATGCCTCTAGGTTTATCATATGAGTCCAAGGTAGTGTTTCTCAGGGTTGGTCCAGGTGAGTCCCATTGTTGGCTATTATTAGCTAATTTTTTAAAGAAAGCAATAGCTTTGGCGGTGGACATATCAAGAAATTCTCCACCGCTCATGCCTTCAACCATGTTTCTAGTTGTATAATTAAGGCCTCTATACATGATCCTGACTTTTTCTGTGTCATCAACTCTATGGTGTGGATACTGAAGAAATAGGTCTTGATACCTCTCCCATTCATCAAAGAAAACCTCACCCTCTTTCTGTCGGAAATTTCTGATGGCATCAACAATATCATTGGTTCTGGTAATTGGAAAAAATTTGGTCAAAAACATTTTTCTTAGTTGAGCCCAGTGTCAATAGAATTGGTAAGAAGGCTATGTAACCAGTGAGATGCACGATTAACAAGAGAAAAAGGAAACAATCTCAAGCTAACTTCCTCTTCAGACAAATGTTTCTCCTTGAAAGTATTAAGCACGGTCAGAAACTTGTTCAGGTGTTTATATGGATCTTCCCGTGGAAGTCCATGGAACTTAGGCAAGATGCCCACAATCTGAGGGCGAATGTCATAGCTATCTGCAGTAGTCGCGGGCAAGACAATGCAGGTAGGTAGCCCAGTGGCCAAAGGTGAAAAATAATCCCGAATGGTAGCTTCTTGAGCCATAGGTGCAGGATTTACTTCAGTAAGTGAGGTTGAGTCGTTGAACTCTTCCTCAGAAGGTATGGAGGTTGAGTCGTTAAACTCTTCATCAGAAGGAGTGAGGTCTGTGGTTGTGCTCTTTGTGTAGATTTGAATAGGATTGGACAAGATTTTACTAGATCTAAGATGCATGCAATATGCACATTACATATGCCACAGAAGTCCTAACCATTCAAAAGCATCTAACAAGGGGCTCAAAAAACTGACTCAATTTTGTGTTCACCCAAGTTAATGAGTTCTTCCCAAGCTTCTGTTGTGAATTTTCCCTATATTTTGAGAGTCAAGTAACGAATAACCCGTGTGGGAGGTTTTCCGTGCATAAGCAACGTTCCTTAATTAATAAAGCACAGTGATTCTACAGACATAATCTGTAGGGGTTCCAGACCCAATTCCTAGCTTGTGCTCCAATCAAAGAATGGTTCACGCGGTACTAGTTGAAATATCTGCTCAAGGTATCAAATGAACATCATGATAGCATGGCTTTAGTTGATTCAATTTTAAAGCTTAGGATATTGCAATCAATTGATATTAGGTTTCACTTTCCTTAGGCCAGGTCCGCCTTGCAGTCCCGGTTTAGCAAAAAGTAAAAAAACTGAATTAAAATCAAGTAGCAATCAAGGTCATGCTAATCATTACAGAAACTCTTCTTGCAGGGGATTCAAGGACGGTTAGGAGAATGCTTATCTCCCATTTTGTGCTAGAAAAATAAAATTGCCAAACAAGGGCACAAAAGTGGGGAGAAGATGAGTTGAAGTCGACTAAGGGTAAACTGTTCCTTGGGTTTCAATCGTCCTTAGGATCCTTAGTAGACCCAAGGCTAGCTCCACAACCTTGCTCTACTATCCGCCACAAACACACAAATAATAAATCCTAGCAACACCTACTTTAAAAATATTACAACCGCGACCCCTTCGCGGATCAAAAAATTAAATATCTTACAAGTCTCTAAAAATGCTGGAAAAATTAAAGTACTTAGTTCAGCCTCACAATCACTCAACAGAAAAAAAGATTAATTGAAAAAGTGCTCTGGAATGTCTTCTAAAATTCGCACAAACAAGTGTCTTTTTCCTGTTCAAAACTCGGCTCGAGATCAATTTGCACTGTTTTGAATTCGACTCGAGATTGTACGAACTCGACTCGAGATCGAGTACAATACACACCAGTAACTTTCCAAGAAATTTTATGTTCGCGCGATCTTTTATCAAATTGAGATATTGGTTTCGTTCCTTGAGCTGTTTTTCGATCCGTCTTCGCTGCGAGATCAATAAGAGGACTATGTAACAAGACACATAAAAAAAGTATTAAAAGAAATAGAAATAGAAGGGTGGGAGGGACAGAAGTGGGATGATGTCCCAAAACTACTATTCTGGCTTGTGTTTGAATGAACTATGTTCCTTAGAGCGGCAACGACCCCATTTTGATAGAGGCAAATTGTGTTACCTCTATTCAAAAGATAAATTTATAATGAAGTTCCTTCTTGTTCCTGTAAATATTGGTTATCAATGTAGACAAGTAACAAACAAGAGTCGTACCCACCTCAAAGGTGAAGATCTTAGCTCAAACAGAATAGAAAACAATGGTTAAGAAACACCTAGTGACAAATAAGAGAGAGATTGGATTCTAGTTCCTACAGGCAATAATTAAATAAACTAATAAATAAACTAACTTAAGAAGATTGATGGATATGTAACGAAGATCTTATGATGACATAGGGGGAAGAGTTGGTATCCACAAACTAAATCATGCAAACATAACATGTCATCCTTTTATGTTCAATCTATAACAATTAATTAGTCACCCCTCAGTTATTCCAATTAACCATCAATACCTATAATAATCAAGTAGTCACCTCTCAGCTATTCCACTCAATTAAAATAGGATTCTTTATATGTGTTATTGAATATATCTCATTAATTAAACCGTCACCTCTTAGCTATTCAATTCAATTAACTCAACATATTAATACATAATCAAACCGTCACCTCTCAGCTATTCAATTTGATTACAAAAGGGGTCCAATAAAAGAGATTAATTCTAGATATATGATAGTCACCTCTCAGCTATTCCATCACATATCTCTAATTAATCTAATACAACCATTATAGATAGGTCTCTTTATACTCTAACAATAGTATTTAATCAACATGGATAACAATAACACATAAATAATCATGTTTACTTCTATCTAGAATTGAAATAAACAAGTATTATAAGAAATTGAATCACAATGAACATTAAGAACAAACATGGTATTTTTTGCATTATCTAGAGTGCTTCAACCATCCCCCTGAGGGAATTTAGCTACTCATCATCGATGATGACACCATGGAATAAATAAATAAATAACAAAACATCTTAAGAGAAAAGTTAATGGATTTATATTGATAATAAGAATTGAGTCCAATACAAGCTTTTTCTTCTTCCACGTGAACTACCTAAACCCTAGCTACTACTTCTCTTATATAGTAAATACAAAACATAATACTTGCATACAAAGACTTCCAAATTAGGTCAAATTCGTGGCTGCTGCTGTTGGTCTTCTAGAGGCATTAGGTTTTCAGCAAAACCTAATTTTATTGGGCTTAAGTTGTAGCTTGGACCAAGACCTTCAATTGGACAGTTCATGGTCCCAACTCAGACTTCTGGATCTTCTTATAGAGCCTTTTTAAAATTAGACTTTAATAAAGGCCTAAAATAAAAATTCTGACTTGTAATAGGACCCAGTTTGGGCTGAGATTTGGACCGCCCCACTTTGACATAAAGTCAAGTCCATAGGACTAGCCGTGGGTGCCCTCATCATCTTAGTGGGTGCAAATATCGATTATCTTTCCTTTGTGCAAATAACACCTTTTTGTGGGTTTTTCATGACTTTTGGCGGGCTTTAACACAATATTCGCATTTCGGCTCATGAAACCTACACAAATGACAAGAAAACACTAATCAAAAGATATAACACAATAATATAAGCTAAGTGCTATGCAAACAAAGTGTTATTCGGGAGATAAATATACACTTTTGAGGACTTGTCAACAACTTGTCTAAACTCATGAGCACACGGACGACCACAAGTACGCTTTAAGACACACCCACATGTTTCTTTGTTCATAAAAGAATCTACCCCTTGAAGTTCTTTTGGTATCATTTCCATTGCCTCCTAAGAAATAAAGCTTCTAATCTCACTGTACTCATACCGTATGAAACGGTGACACAAAATGTTTCGACTCATATTAAATGTGGCTTGTATCACTATCAACTGATTTGCCAAAAGGTTGTCAATAACATCCCAGTTTTATGACAAATTATCACGTGAAGATCCCAAATATCACTTCAATGAGGAATGCATAGACTTAGCTCTATTACTAGTGTGAGTATTAAAGTGCATAAGAGCATTCCCAATGCAGGGTGGATTTATCCACCTCCACATAGGCGCCACGTATGCGCCACTAGGATAAATCCACTTTGTTGACTCAAGTGAAGCTCTACAAGGTGGAGAGTTCCCAAGGGAAGGTGGACTCTTTGGTATAGAAAGTGGATTTTTTTTAAAATCCGGACGGCATGTCACATGCCGTCCCATTTTTTTTTGCAAAAAAATAGGTAGACGGCATGTCACATGTCGTCCGAGAGTCCAAAAGCTTTAAAACACTACTTAAACTTAAAAAAAAACCGGACGGCATGTAACATGCCGTCCGGTTCTACCACCCACAGGTGGATTTGAAGGTGGATTCTCCCACCTTCAAATCCACCTGTGGGCAGCCACTTTTCAAAATCCACCTTCCCTTGGGACATTGTTTTAAGTTTCAAGGTGGATTTATCCACCCCACCCCCAAAATCCACCTTGCATTGGGAATGCTTTAACCGAGTCTGTCCATGCCACCACAAATCATTCCTTGTACCTTTTCAACTATTGATGTACAACATATTGCACCACGTACACCTTTCTTATGCTTTTTCCCGAACCCTTCCAATCTGTTATTGTAGGTATCTTCAGCTGGTGAATCAAACAAATCATTCACATCGTAGAATTTCTTAAAAATTTTATTTTTCTTGGACGCCTTCATACAATTAGCAAGGATATTTTTATGAATGTGCCATTGACAAGGAGTTGTCTAGCTTGAGGAAAGACACGTGATACAACATTCATTAATGCCAAATTCCTATTAGTCATGACGACACCCACACTAGATGATTTGCCTTTCAAAACACTACGCAACCTTTCTCACTTTTGAAGTACGCAAAAGCTACAACAAATGTCTTCATTTTAGAGATAAAACCAACTATATCAAACAATGGGAGATTATGCATGTTAGTTTCATATGTACAATCCATAACTAATACCTCCGAAAAAGACTTCACTAACTGCACTGATTCTGGGTGGGCAAAAAATATGCTTGGGCATCATTTTGTCATCAGGTTCATCTTATGATCCATAAAGTAACCATAATCATCCAAGTTCTTGAACAATTGTTGCATCTCCTTTGAAATTTTGTAAGCCGATGTTTTACTCGAAAGTAGTAGATAGTGCTTGGACTTGACAAATTATTGGGATTTCTTCGTTTTATGTAACACCCATGAGTTGGTGTTAGTCCCACATTGCCAAGGAAGTGGTTGTTTCGGTAGTATATAGAGCTTAACAATACTCTAACTAATGTCAAGGCCTTTTGGGGTAAACCACATGGGTGGGCCCTGATAAAAAACCTTCTACTGCTGGATATCCGCAGTGACTAAAGGGGGACAATATTGACATTAGCGAGCGGTATGGTGCTCGACGCACCGGGATGAGCGAGGACGAAATCCCGGGGCGTTACAGTTGGTATCAGAGCCGACGACGGGTCGTCTGTTGCAGGTGGGAAGTACGCTGGAAAGGCCCAGGGAGGGCCAGGTACTTGTCTCACTTGGCAGGGAACGTCGGAGATTTTGGGACTGTACTGAGTGTACTGCAGAGCCGAGGACTGCTCTATTTCTAAGGTGGTGAGATTGTAACACCCATGAGTTGGTGTTAGTCCCACATTGCCAAGAAAGTGGTTGTATTGGTAGTATATAGAGCTTAACCATACTCTAACTAATGTCAAGGCCTTTTGGGGTAAGCCACATGGGTGGGCCCTGATCCAAAACCCTCTACTACTGGATATCCGCAGTGACTAAAGGGGGACAATATTGACATTAGCGAGCGGTATGGTGCTCGACGCACCGGGATGAGCGAGGACGAAATCCCGGGGCGTTACAGGGATGTTCTAATCCATATAGGATTCTGCATGAACTATGAGGCATGTGCCTTGCACATGCTATCTTTATGCATATGCATCAAATCCCCCCAACTTGAAAAAAACTCGTCCTCGAGTTTGTGTACTAACATCCTCCAAAGTTCAAAACGACTCTTGTACATCAACCTCAACCTTACGTTGGTGCAGAAAATCCAGCCATGAATCTTCCCCAGATAGTTGCTCGCAGAAAGAATGATGGGCATTAATGTCATAGGTGCATCATTAGGACAACCCAATTGATTGGAACAATATAACCGCATGTCAGGAAATAGGAATTGAAGGTGTTTGTCCCTCCATGGAGAAAATCCATTCTCATCTTGGAATAGATAAGGATCAACATAACCACCAAACAAATTACCAATTACTTTTATGGGAAGGAATTTGTGGGGATAATAAAAATCATCAATTTGTCGGTCGGAATCAATGGAATTAATCGATTCATGGGAGTGATGAGCGAAATTCCGAGAACGTTCATCCTCTTTACCATTGTCATGGACAACAACCAGGTTTTCTTGCTTGGGCAACAAATAGAACTTCTTATTTATCTCCCTTGCAGATTTTTCAATCAAATCTTCTACTTGATCCACACATGCAACTTCTAACTCAAGAGACACAAAACTAGATGTATCATCACTATCATCACCAAAAACGGAAAAGAAATCAACAAGATTGTAACTTTGTAAACCACCAATTCGAGTACGAGTGACGTATTTTTCTTCTTCAAACATGTTGAGTAAGAAATTAATCTCCGCTTCTTTGTCAAGTCGTTTCTCTTCTTCAACAAATTCTTCCTTAAAAGACACAAATTGACTTTTTAATTTAGTAAAGCAATTTAAAAGTTCCTTCAAACCTTTTTGTATGCTTGGTGACGTCATGGAGGCATCATCTGGATAATGAGGCTGCTGCAGCAGTAAAATCTGCTGGTTGTCGCTATTAGAAACTTGTGATGGGTGAACAACTGAGGTGGATGTGTAGAGGTTTGACGGTGCAAGGGCTGCAACCAAACTCTTGTTAGCGGGGGCATCACCAAACTCAAATTCTGCACTAGTTTCATCATCAGAATATTCAACACACAAAGAATCATTATCATCTGAATAATTATCTTCATAATAACTTTCCCCGTCAGAAAACTCATCTTCTTCATAATCAATCATGGACTCATCGCTCTTAGAATCAACTTCAGATTCAATATAGTGTGGGTATTCTCCATACGGAGTAACCTTAGAATTGCGACTACGAAGACCATCGTGATCATAAGTCTTTGGACGGTTTCCATGGGAATATATAACACCATAAGCAACATATTGTTGCTGAAAACCACATCGAGGAGGGTGCGTGTCCTGCTGGTGGTGGGAATAATATCCATCGTCATAATAACTATGACGTCGCCTGCGTGGGGGAAAAGAGGAACGAGAGGAAGAGGGAGGTTCATACCTTCTGGAAAGAGAAAAACGGCGGCTAGGATCAAAGTTGGGAGCTTTATATTCAGAATCGGTATAACGCTTCGATTCTTGTAAACTCCAACGATCGGACGGCGGCGAAAACTCTCTTTGACCTCTTCTACGATAACCCATCTTCAAATCACCAACATGAACGCGGCCCTTGTAAAAAAAATCAGGTTTTTATCTTCTAAACCCAGAAAAAACAAGCTCTTGATACCAATTTTGATGTAATATTATCGGCGGAAGCAAACAATAATAAGAACACCAATTAAATAAATGGTTTGAACACCCAAAAACTAGGGTTCTTCGCAAAAACGAATTTAATGTCTCAAGACATAAACAAATCTTCAATCTAACCTACTTAATAGGGTTTGCAATCCCCTATTTATAATAACCTAAACCTAATCCTAACTACACTAGAAAGCTAAGTAAATAGAAACTACTACTAGGGATGTTCTAATCCATATAGGATTCTGCATGAACTATGAGGCATGTGCCTTGCACATGCTATCTTTATGCATATGCATCAAAATGTTTATTTAGTTTACTGTCTTGATCCTTTTTCCTTTTATTGGCATCTTGAGGGTAATTTCGTAAATTCTCTCGTTTTCCCAATTTATTTGAAATTAGAATGATTCGAGGAAACTGAAATTGGAGGATGGGAGGAAGTTTGAAGAAATAGAAGGATTCGGGAAGAAGAAGAATATGTGAAAGAGATGACAGAGAGGGAGAAGAAATTAAAGGAAATGATGGCTAAAAGAAGGGAAAATAGGAGAGATTAAGAGAGGAAGAAGAAGAGCAGGAAAAAAAAAAGACAGACATACATCATTTAAGACATTTTATTTTTACATCCCATCCTAAAAACTTCCCTACCGTCGGTGGAAAATAGAAAATTTGGATAAAAAATTTAGAAAACAAATGAAGAAAGGGTAATATAGTTTGTCTTGTTTGTTATTTTCTCTCTTTCATCGTCTTCTCTCCCTAGTCATCTTAAACCCTAACTCTAAATAAAGCAAAATCATTGATCTAATTTTTTTTTTCAATCAATTGATAAGTTATTGTTGCAATTAAATTAAGGTACAACAACATTAAATGATTGAATAGTTTCTAAAAGATTTAGTTCCTTGATTTTAAGAATAAAATCCATTATAACATTTGAAATTTTGAAATTGCATCAATGTTGTCTTTACAGATAACCAAATGGGGAAAAAAAAAACAGAGAAGGAAGAAAAAGGTACGAGAAAAAATTCGTAAACTTTACATGACTACCGGTACAAAATGAAATCGTTTTCCTTCACAATTTGCAAAATCAAAATAACAATGATCGAGATGACGAAGAGATAGTAGAGAAGAAGAGAGTATCTCGTGCTTCTTTCAATTTTTCTTTCATTTTATTCTTATTTTACCTATTTACATTTAATTAATTAAGTGGCTTGAGATACATGTAGATCTGTTTAAATCTGACGACTCTCTGTATTAACTAGGGGTGTAAATTAATGTCGATTTTTTGATTTTTCGATTTCCGATCCGATTTTTTTCGAATTTAGAATGGATTATTGCAATTCTGATTTTCGAATTTTTGATTTTCGATTTTCCCAAAAAAGATGGAATGGAATTGGAACTACTCCTGTGAATCCGATTCGATCCAATTTTTCCGATTGTTAGTCCGATTTGATTTTCCGATAAATATTCTAAAATTTTCGATAATTTAAAGAGATTTAAATTATTCTCATTTTAAAAATATACATACATATAAACATAAAATGATATACCAAGTTTAAAATCACATGAGGATCCAATAACAAATTATAGTTAGTCTCAAATCTTAATCTATGATTCAACAAATAAAATAATGTAATAAATTATTGGTTAGTTTATACTTCTGATTAAAGGTTCATACTTATTAGCCAGGTTAATTCCTTTCTTGTTTACTAGTTATAAGGCACTGTTAATGTATGTCATTGGTTTAATTGTCATTTTTACAGTTTTATTGCAACACTAATTTTTATTATTATTTTCGTAAATATTATTGATTACAATTTATGAAATGGTTTCTCGTCAAATACTCGTTGTTTGAATGTTTAACTGAGATTTTGAGCTAAATATAATGTATAGCAATTATTGAATTTTTCATTATGTTTTTACTTCATTGTGACAATAAACCATGGTATGATTAATCTTATGAATGTTCAAACCATGAATTAGACTGATCATATGATTTTATTCATTTTTTGTTTGGAGTCTAGGTTTATGTTTTGAATATAAAAAGGGGTTTAGCAAGAACATAGTAGATAATAACTTACAGTAGTAAAATAATCTTTCATAACTAATGCACCCAACAAAACTACTGAAAGATCAAGTTGAAGCATAGGATAAAATTTTGGATTGTAAAATATATGTGCTTATTGAAGTTTATTATAGTAGGTAACGTACATTTTTTTTTCTTATTATTATTATTGGTAAGCGAGGTTGAGGGGAACCCTACCCCTTTTAAATTTACGTGGGAAAACTTTTAATCAAACAATCAGCTACTGACGTGTTTCGAACCCACAACATCTCCACTTTGTAAGAGGGATGCTACCTTTGAGCCACATGATTATCGACAAATCTATGTATAGATTTGCTATAATAAGTATTTCATCTACACAAATCTTTACTTGGTATAAAGAGGCATGTAGTAAGCTACAATGAAAACCCACCTGCTGGCTAATAAAAAAAATTTTGGACTTCGGTTTTTAGTTTTTAGTTGGATCCAGCTTTGGATTTATTTACATCCGATCCGAATCAGGCCCGTTTCCAGCTTTAGCCGAAGGCCAGTTTTTCAAATAATTTTTGAGTATAATTAATAAATAAGATTAAACTAATCTAAAACATCACGCTATAATTACGCAACATAATCATGCTATATGGTTATAAAGCCTATATAATTTTATTTTTAACCTGTACTAAAAGAAAAATGAAAGACGCACAGTATTGTAATTTGTATTATTGCGTGCATATATTCACATAGTCTATTGTAATGAACGTTGTGTGTGTGTGTGTGTGTTTTTTCCAACCATTATTTGGAGAAGGAATAGAGGATAAATTGAATTTGATGTATGAGGAACATGGGTAAATATTGAGGAAAGAAGAAGGTAAAGTACGAAATTATATTTTATTTATTTATTTAACTTTTATTTTTTGACTAATAAGATAAATATAGCCATATTGCCAATAAATCATTTGTTAGCCATTAATATATTTATGGAAAAAGACAGATATGCCCATAATACTATTAAATGTAGCCATCTAGCTATTTAAGCCATATTAGATATAAATTTACAATAATAACCTTTTAAATTTCAATCTTTGTTAAATTCTCTTTAATTGAAACATCAAATTTAATCTAATTTGGAAAGAGAAATTTTTCTTAAGGGTAAGTCCAACTTTAATAGAGAGTATAGATGCAATTATATTATTATATAAATTTTGCAGTATAATTGTGTTTTATAAAGTGCTATACTCAACAACTTTGTTCCATTTATTGGAGTGGTATGTTACAATGTTAGATAAAACACCCCAATAAACAAATATAGTATCTCAACTCAGTATAAAGAGTGCAGGATTTTTAAGTTTTCAAAACGAATCACGTCCACCATTTTCGGTTTGGAATTCCAATTAATTCCGATATATTTTTAAGTTGGAATTTTGATTTTTTTTTTTATTTTGAAATTTCGATTGTAACGAATTTTTTTTTTCCTGATATTCCGAACTTGGAATAAATTTTGTTGTTCCAAAAATAATTGGAATGGAATTAGAAGAAATTTTTTGATTCCGATTTATTTTTTCCGAACATGCCAGTTTCGATCCGTTCCGTCCGATTTTCACCCCTAGTATTAACCGTATATGGGTAACTAAATGGTAGCCATCCTTAGGAAAACAAATAGTACTTTCGGGCTCAAGGACAATGCAAACATTTAATTAGATTTTAGGATATTTTTGTGCAATGAGTAAGAGACCCTAGCTTAAGATTATTACGGTTTTTTGTTTTCTTTCGTGGTTCTCTCTCTCTCTCTCTCTCTCTCTCTCTCTCTCTCTCTCTCTCTCTCCAGTAATGGAATCACTCTCTTACATCTTTTTTCTTTTGTTTCATATTCTTCAAGAAAACAAAGGAATATCTAATGGACACAATGACTAAGAACAAATTTTAAAATTGAGGGTTATTTACTTATTATTTGATTGACACTTGAGATTTTGGCACTTACCCCCCCCCCCCCCCCCCCTATTTGAAAAACATATTGCAGTAACCCCCCCCCCCCCCCCCCCCCCCCCCAATTGGACGGAAAAAGGAGACACCGTTACAAAAATCAATTTTTGAATTTTCGTAAAATAAAATATTTTAATAATACCAATACTACCCCTCTTTAAACATGTAAATAATAAACATAATTAGTAAAACCCCCTATTGAAACATACATAATTAATAATACCCCCAAATCGTTTTGCAAAAAGTTTTAAGGAGAAGATGAATTTTTAGGAAAAAAGATGAAATTTGTTTGAGAAATTTCTTAAAAACAATAGTAGATACATGTTTCCCTCAATCACCCATACTTTTTTCTACTTGTTAGCTTTAAATTTAAAGAACATTAAATTTATTTGAGAAAAAGTTAGGTTTATTTATAAATTTTTGGGGATTTTGGATTTTTGGGGAAGACAACAAAGTTGACCGTTAGATTAAGTACTAAATAGATGGATAAAATTCCGACACGTGTCAATATTATCAAAATAAAGAGAGTTAATTTTAGTATTATTAAAATATTTTATTTTAAGAAAATTCAAAAATTGATTTTTGTAGCACCGTATCTTTTTTTCGTCCAATTAGGGGGGGTTATTGCTAAATTTTTTCAAATGGGGGTGTAACGCAAATTTTGATTTTTAAATGGGGGTAAGTGCCAAAAACATTTCTAGAATGAGCTGTGCACCCACTTCTGGTCAATTTCAATGAATTGAAGTCACTTTTAGTCGTTTGTTTCTGATAAATAATTTCTTACAAAATAATTTGATAAGCAGAAGTTTTAGTTTTTTTTTGGGGGTTTAATTGATTACAAAGTACCAACTGTTGAACACATTTATAAAGTTTTACTCTTATTTGAATTAAAGTCACTTTTATTTATCAAGTTATTTTTTCAACTAATTACATTATTAATCCAATTAACAAATTAATTAACTTTTAATTCAAACCATTTAACACATTAATCAATTCTTATTTCAAGTGATAAACATATTAATAAACTCATATTCCAATTGATTAACACATTAATCAGGTTTTTGAAAGAAGTGTTGGTAATGATATGTGTGAACTCATAATAATAACACAAGATAAAAGTAATACGTATTACAAAAATAATTCTAATAAAATAATAAACTCAAATGAATTTACACTCAATAAATTCAAATTAAAAGTAAACACTTACTGCACTTTTCTCATACTGATTTTGGAGAAGGAAATGAACTGAGGCTTGCCGAAGCAATTTTCGTAAGACAATATTACGTCACTGCTATGGTGCAAATTAAACAGTCTTTGGACGATTGGTCTCCCAAGATACAACAGTTCTTCACTCTACTAAATTGCACTGTAATAGTAGAGTACTAGCGAACGAATATGAAGAACCCGTCGAATTATTGTAGAGAAATAAAGAAGACTTTGTCTAATTAATTGTATACTAATTGGCCAGATTAGCACACTATTTATAGTTACATAATTGTCTCTTCATAGGTGTCTTCTCACATACATACACCTTTTACAAAAATTGTAGAAGGTGATAAGTTGTTTCAAAGTACCTTTTCACAAATAGGCACCTATTGTAGACTAAAGGAAAAGACATGACTTTCATAAAGAATTAAGAAAATACACTGAATCTGGTCACACCAATTCCTAAATGATATTATCCAATGAATGCACATTTTCTCCTTAATTTTCACTCATAACAAAATATTTTATTAGAAAATATATTTCCAACAATCCCCCACATGAGTGACAATTATCTACAACGTTTTACAAGACCAAACAAGCCCACAACCCATTGTGGGACTATATAACATTAAGTTCTATGTTTCATTCATATATAATGGAATTTTCCTTCAACAATCCCCCACATGAATGAAAACTCTACAACATCTCAAAAATTTCGAAGAGTATGTTGGAACATTATTGCCTCGGGATAGGTAGATATTTCACTTTGAACCTTCCGTAGCATAAGTCTATCGGATTTACTTAGCTAATCAATGAAATATTTCATCTTGAACTGTCAGCTGTTGGTGTAAACCAAGTCAATAAACCATGCACAACATTGCTCTGATTCAAATTCAGTTCTCGGTTGTGTTCGTTTTGGCCCTAAACAATCTTAGGTTCTACGAGTGCTACTGAAGAAATTTTGCCTTTAAGAATCCTCATAGAGCCGACCCAACTCTCACTAACATAGGTGACCGCTCCTATAAAAGGTATCCTACTATACCCCACTTGTATTTCACAAGATATAGGCGTCATTAAAAGCATAACTTAACCTCCTTTATCGCATGTAGGTTTCACTTGTTGCATCATAAGAATCAGGATGGAGTTGGACTCCCAAGTGCTCCCGAATGAGTTACTCAAAATTGGTTGTCCTATTGAACCTAGTCAGTGGGATCTCCAGTCGCTAGGTTAGGTTTCCGTATATGGTAACTCATTTTGGCTTAGGCTTTAGACCCATTCCCCTCGATGCACAGTTATTTTTCTCTCTAGATAAACCTTAATAAATGGATCCGTTAGGTTATCTTTTGATTTCACATAATCAATGGAAATAATTCTATTTGAGTAACTGCCTCACGGTATTTTGACAACAATGTATTATTTGTACATTGTGACTTACCGTTGTACATTAAATTTTTTTCTTTCCACATTGTTGCATCATATGACCCCCACATTGTTAGGCCATATATAGTGGAATATCTTCTAAAATTCTTGAAGCCACTCAACTTCTACACTTGTTTTACTTATAGCTATAAACTCAGATTCCATATGGATTGTGCCATGCACATTTGTTTAGAAGATTACCAGGAAACTGCAACATATGCTAAGATTAACACATAACCACGAGTTGGTTTTGATTTTATTGAATCAGAAAATCAATTTGCATTAGCTTATCCCTCAAGGCCCATTTGGATATTCTCCATAATGTAATATGTAGTATGTATCTCTCAAATACTTACACTCGTAGTAATACATCCCAGTGTTTAGTTTACTGATAGAATAAACAATATATGGTCTTGTACAAGTCACTTATGTACATTAATCGACCAAAATACTACGAGAATGCTCGAGTTGGAAAATGGTAAGACCAATATTTCTATGCAACACCACGAATGGAATACAAGATGTACTCACCTTTGTAATCCCATATTGGATAACCTATATCTATCATTTTCTCAATGTAATATGACTGAGATAAAGTTTTCAATTAGGTACTCTTATTATCTTAATTCTCAAGATAAACATCTAGATACCCATGATTTTTCACATCAAAGTTTATTTGTAATGCATATTTTCTTAGACTTAATGACTTCATTACTAGACCTGAAAATAAGCATGTCCTCGACATTTAAGTAAACAATTATCTAAGTCTTGCATACTTGCTTGAAATAGACACATTTGTCATATTAGTTGATGTGAAATTCTTTCTTTAATATAACTCCAACTAGCGTCACATGTTATTGTGTTAGAAGTTAATTGAACCATAAGAGAATCTAACCAGTTTACACATTTTCTTTCCTTATCCTCGGATTTGGAATACTTCTGGTTGATCCATATAAATATCCTTAGTTAACTCGCCACTTACAAATGCAGTTTTGTACATCTTAAAACTGTTGCAATGGCTATTAACATCTTAATAGATGTTATCCCTATGATTATTGAGTAGTTGTCAAGATAGTTTAAACCTTCTTTTGACAACACTCGTGTGCTAGTAAACTAGCTTTATATTTATCAATGGAACCATTAGGTTTCATTTTGCTCTTAAAAACTATTTATACCCGAATGATTTAGTTCTCTAGAGAAGATAAATCAATTCCCAAGTAATATAATAGTTTCAGTCTCACTAGCTGTCACTTTCTCCAAAGTAAAGCTTTAAGAGAAGACATTGCCTTCATGCTCAAAGTTGTTATCATATAAGATAGAAAATTTAGACCAAAAGAGTTTGAGGTTCTAGCCCTCTTAGTCCATCTTAGTTTATAGAATTCAGTTTTATCTGAATTACATTTTCATTCATTTGTCTCACAAGATACCAAAATATTTATTTTGGAGTAGTGTCAATGTGATATTTCCTATGTGGAAAGACAGCCTCACAGAATGTGATATCACATGACTTCATTATAATATTTGATACTATATCTCTATTTGTTCAACTTTACCTACGCAAAATATCAACATGCTAGCCCAACAAATAACATTCACTCATTTTTATGTCTAAGTTTAGATCTCTTTTTATTGGAACTATAACTTTAGGCATATACCCCCACACTTGAAGATAATTGTAAGTTGTCACCTTTTTCCATATTTTATGTGGAAAACTGTCATTCACAAGGTAATCATATGCGAAACGATGCTGCCAAAGCTTGCTGCAAATGAGGCTTCTGCGAAGGGGGTGCAAAGCTCGCTTTTTCGAAGGAGAAAGAAAAGTGGTTGTTACCGGAGCTGAGGAATCCATGCTCTCTCTTTCGACCTCCAACCACCATGATAATGCAGCTGCCACATCTTTCTGGTGTGCCGAGCTACACGGATGAACATGCCAATCCCAGGAACTTCACAGTGGCTAAACTGTTGGACGCCCTTGAGTACCTCTGCTGCTGCAACTTGTCTGCCAAAAGATAACCTATGGAGTAAGTAAGAATATTTGATTGAGATTGTCGGTCAACAACCCAGTCACTTCTCTGACACTCCAGACCCTACTACATCGACAACCTGTTCTCCCAGCCTGACAAGTGCTATCTTCGCCCGGGCTCACAACGTGAACAAAAATCTTATTGAAGACCCTGCTGACATCACTTGCCGAAAAAAAGCTTTATAAAGAGAGTTGCTTACTACGAAAAGCAAGATGCCCCGTCTTATTTTATTGATCACTAGCCCTTACTCTCAGTCAGTGATTCAAGAACGAACACCGAGACACAAATTTTACGAATGGAAGCCCGTATTTTCATAATTGTCATTCCTTACCTTAATTCTGAATGTATTCCTTGGAAGAAAATAAGTCTCTTGAAATTTTTAACAAGCCATGGTAATCCTACTCATGTCCTCCCAGCGTAAGCCTTTCGACCATCAAAGAAAGGGGCTTATTCTCCTATTTCCCTTTTTATATAAGGCATCAAAGTCTGAAACCTATTCTACAGTTGCCATTGGTGAATCCGTCAATCCCCTACTAACTCGCTAGCCCCAGTTAGTGCTTTTCTTTGAAAGAACCTCACCTAATGCTAATGTAGCTCTGCTTCCATATTGTAATTGCTCACTTCCCAGTAGTGCTTTAGCTTTCCGGTCTACGTGCCTGAACTCGATCTCTTTGAAAGGGCAGATACTAATTTAAAAATGGGATAACATGCTCGATAAGGCATGAGTTCTAGTATCATAAGGGCTTTGCCCTTCGATGGGACGGTCGAGGCCAGCTCCTCTCCCTTACCCTCAAGATCTCACATAGATTAGAATGTATAGATACTGATTATATCTTTTAAAATTTCGATCGACACAAATTTGAACGAATAGAGATTCGTATTCTCCCCCTCTATCAAGATGATATAATCTTGATTCTCCAAAGTAATTCTCAAATTTGGTTTTGTACTTTTGTGAAAGTACTTAATTCCAACTAAGCAATAGTGAGTGCGTACATAAATCAATATGTATTAAACCATTCCAAATGAATGAAAGTGTTGTTAGCAAATTTTGCTTCCACGCAAGTCCCATGCTTATGGGATGAATTATGTTTCAAATTTAGGATCTAATCCCAAGCGCACTTACACATAAGCAATGGATTCATTTCCTTAATGTAAAAACTTGTCTACTTGATTTCTTAAAGAAATCATTCGCTTCTCAATAGATTGAGATTTAGACAAGTTTGGAGTATTTCAAAATCTTGTTTGAAAACAATGTTACTCTTAGGTGCAATGCACCCCACATTGTCAAGAGATTTTGAGTAATGTGCTACCAAAACACATAATAGAAATTTCATAATTCTGCTTGACGAGAATTATTATATATGCCCCAACAGTTTCCAATTTTTCTAGAGATGGATAAATGTCAAATTGAATTTTTTTTTTTCAAATATTAGGCCAATTTTTCACATTTAAATGTATTTGATTACACTAATATCACAAATAGTGTTACGCATGTGGCTAACTGTTAGACCTTTTGGCCTTGAGCACTTCTGACAAGCTTGAGGGCATGTCAGAATGCAGCCCCGGTGCGGGCATTGTCAGATTATAAGGAACCAAGGCGCGGTGGGCAGTACCGCGCTGCATTCTTGTCAGGCGGCAAGGCAGATCATGCTGGTGCATTGATGATGGTTCGATTGGCTAAGTGTTGGGAATACATGTAGGCAGTGTGCTGGACATTGCCTTGAATCCAGGTGGCTTGGGAGCGGTTATGACGGTTACGACGGTTATATAACCGCTCACACGTGGCAAGCATGTGTTGGCTAGACTTGACAGGTGTTGGGAGATGTTTGCTGGGCAGACTGGTATGCAACACATCAGCAGGAAGTTGCCAACAGATCTGGGTAGGTTATGGCAGTTAGAGAACTGCCACACACATGGCAAGAAGAGAGTGTTTGGTGGAACACTTGTAATAAGCTAGGTGTGGGCTTGTCACACCATGACATGTGTAATAGTTGCTGGTCTATATAAACCAGACTTGGTCTGATTTGGGAAAAAAGACTCAAGTGAGTGTATTTCCCTAAGTGTAGAGAAATAAATGGCTAAGGCCTTGTAAACCAGTTCAGTGTTTAATTTGTGTGTGTGTTGCCTGAGACTAGATAGAGTTCTAGTGGCATAACAGGGCAGAAAAACTTGTCAGAATTTAACCCTGTTACAATTGGTATCAAAGCATAAGTTTCGGAGATGGCGGGCGGTAACAATCTGATGGCAGAACGTGTTACGCGGATCGAACAAACTTTGACAGAACTGACTGGTGTTGCTGGAGATGTCCAGTCTGACGGACAGACTCCGCTGGTCCCTTTAATGGCACGTCTTGAAGCCATTGAGAGGAGACAAACTGAGTTGTCGTCGCTGTTCGACAACTTGTCCCACGACATGGAGCAATTGGCGCAGAATTCTTCTGACGAATTGAGTGTTTTGAAGCGGGCTTTGAATGGTGGAACTCATATGAATGTTCTCAAGAAAGTGCCTGAACCCAAGGCATTTTCTGGTGCTCGAGATGCGAAGGAACTTGAGAACTTTCTGTGGGATATGGAGCAATATTTTGCTGCTGTTAGTACCCCAATCGAGCAGCAAGTCACTCTGACCAGCATGTACTTGTCTGGTGATGCCAAGTTGTGGTGGCGATCTCGGGTAGATGATGATGCATCTGCTGGCAGACCCAAGATCGTGATGTGGGACGCACTGAAGAAGGAACTGAAGGAGCAGTTCCTGCCAAGCAATGCAGCGTGGTTGGCGAGGGAAGCCTTGCGAAAGTTGAAACAATCTGGTACAGTTCGGGAGTATGTGAAGGCGTTCACATCCTTGATGCTCGACATCAAGAATATGTCCGAAGAAGACAAGTTGTTCAACTTCACAACTGGTCTCCAATCATGGGCTCAAGCAGAGTTGAGGAGGCAAGGCGTGAAAGACTTACCCTCGGCCATAGCAGCAGCGGATGCTTTGGTTGATTTCAAGACCATTTCTTCTACTTCCGGTGAGAGTAGTAGGAAATACAAGAAGGACAAAGGCAAGGAACCTGATGGCAAAAGAGAGCAGTACAGGAAGTACAACAAGGAGGGGAAGACGCAGACCAAACAGGGTGAAAAGCCTAAGGATGGCCAAAACAAAGGCTGTTTCATATGTGATGGTCCGCATCGTGCTAGAGATTGCCCGAAGAAGGAAAAGCTGAATGCTTTAGTTGCTGATGGGGATAATGCTGGGGTGGAGTTACCTCGTTGCAATCCCCTTGTCCGTTTGAATGCAATTGTGGCAGAGACGCCTCCGTCTCTTGTCCATTTGAATGCTGCCACGCATTCAAAGAAGAGTGCGCAGTTGATGTTTGTAGATGCAAGGATTACCGTTGGTTATATGTTGACTAACAGCGGTAAAGTAAGGGCCATGGTGGACTCCGGTGCCACTCATTCCTTCATCTCAGAATCTGCGGCCGAAAGCTTGAAGATCAAACTAAGTCATGACCCGAGTCAAGTGAAAGTGGTGAATCATGATCCAATTGGAAGCAAAGGTATGGCTACTGTTGGAATACAACTTGGTTATTGGTCTGGTTCTATTGATCTACTTGCTATTCGTTTAGATGATTTCCAGGTTATACTTGGATATGACTTCTTGTTGGATAATATGATGGCGATCGTACCTCACATGAATGGTCTCATGGTGATGGATCCAACAAAACCAGGATTTATACCTGCTGTTCCTTCGGTACAAATCAAGGATGAAGTGAAGTCAGAATCAAAGAGTGATGTTAGTATGCTGTCCGCTGTTCAAGTAAAGCGAGGATTGCGAAAAGGGGTTGAGACTTTTCTGGCTGCCTTGGTAGAAATCAAACCAGGCCAGCAGATGGAAGTTCCAGATTCTGTGGTTGGTGTTCTTGACGAGTTCGTGGACATCATGCCTGCTGAATTGCCGAAGAAGTTGCCTCCCAGACGCAATATCGATCATCCAATCGAACTGGTTCCTGGTGCACGCCCTCCTGCCCAGGCTCCTTACCGCATGGCCCCCAAAGAACTTGAAGAAATGCGAAGGCAATTGACTGAATTACTCGAGGCTGGGTATATACAGCCCTCAAAGGCTCCCTATGGCGCACCTGTACTCTTTCAGAAGAAACAAGATGGGTCTCTTCGAATGTGTGTAGATTATAGAGCACTGAACAAACTGACCGTGAAGAACAAGTATCCAATTCCATTGGTGGCAGACTTGTTCGACCGACTGTCCAAGGCGAAGTATTTTACTAAGTTGGACCTTCGTTCAGGCTACTATCAGGTGCGTATTGCCCCAGGAGATGAGGCAAAGACTGCTATGGTGACTCGGTATGGGTCATATGAATATCTAGTAATGCCATTTGGCTTAACTAATGCACCTGCAACCTTTTGTAATTTAATGAATGATGTTCTTTCTGATTACATTGATCGTTTTGTTGTGGTGTACTTAGATGATATTGTAGTCTATAGTCAGACTTTAGAAGAACACAAAGAACACCTTCGAAAAGTTCTGACCAGACTTAGGGAGTATGAATTGTATGTAAAGAAGGAAAAATGTGAATTCGCCCAAGAGACAATCTCGTTTCTGGGGCATGTAATTACACATGGTCAAGTCCGTATGGAAGAACGGAAGATCAAGGCTATTGTGGAATGGCCTGCGCCATCTAAGGTGGCCGAACTTCGCTCATTTTTGGGCTTAGCCAATTATTATCGCAAATTTATCATGGGCTACTCTAAAAGAGTGGCGGTACTGACTGATTTGTTGAGAAAAGACAGGAAGTGGACATGGACAGAAGATTGTCAAAGGGCGTTCGATGATCTGAAGAAGGCAGTTTCATCCGAACCCGTGTTGCATTTGCCAGATTTTTCGGTTCCATTTGAAGTGCATACTGATGCGTCAGACCAGGCTATTGGAGGAGTGCTGGTTCAAATGGGGCATCCTATTGCCTATGAAAGCCGAAAATTAAATGGTGCGGAGCAGCGATACACTGTCCATGAGAAGGAAATGACAGCGGTCATTCATTGCTTGCGTGTATGGCGTCATTACCTACTTGGTACGACGTTTGTGGTGCGGACTGACAATGTGGCGATAACGTTCTTCACTACACAGAAGAAGTTGTCACCCAAGCAAGCACGCTGGCTGGAGTTCTTGGCTGAGTTCGATGTGTCTATTGAGCACAGACCTGGTCGGTGCAACCAGGTCGCTGATGCGTTAAGCAGGAAGGTCGTGGAGATGGTGAATGCTCTCATGACGATTGAAACAGATTTTCTGCCCAAAATCAAGAAAGAGATGGAGAAGGACGTGACAGCAATGAAGTTGCTTCAACAGGTGCGTGAGGGCACTGTCCGTAAGTTTTGGGAGGATGAGGGCATCCTCTATGCTAAAGGGGGGAGACTCTATGTCCCTAGCAGCGATTTGCGCAGAAAATTGATGAAAGAAACTCATGATTCTCGCTGGGCTGGTCATCCAGGAAGAGAAAGGATGTTGGCTCTATTGGCTAGAAGTTATTATTGGCCAAAGATGGAGGACGACGTTGAGTTATATGTGAAGACATGTCTTGTGTGTCAACAAGACAAGACCGAGAAAAGGAAAGCAGCGGGTTTACTTCAACCATTACCCATTCCAGAGAAGCCTTGGTGCAGCGTATCCATGGATTTCATTAGTGGCTTCCCAAAAGTCCAAGGATACAAGTCGATAATGGTAGTTGTTGATCGCTTTTCTAAGTATGCTACATTTATCCCTGCCCCTAACAATTGCGATGCAGATACAACAGCGGAGTTGTTCTTCAAATACGTGGTGAAGTATTGGGGGATACCCGAGGATATTGTAAGCGACCGTGACACACGGTTTACTGGCAGATTCTGGACTGCCTTGTTCGGATTGCTGGGATCCGAATTGAAGTTTAGCACAGCCAATCACCCTCAGACTGACGGTCAGACAGAGAGATTGAATGGCTTGCTAGAAGAGTATTTGAGGCACTATGTGACAGCGAACCAGCAGAATTGGGTGGAATTGCTAGACACAGCGCAGTTTTGTTACAATCTGCACAAAAGTGCTTCAACAGGGTTGAGTCCCTTTGAGTTGGCTACAGGCCAACAACCTCTAACTCCTCATGAAGTGGCAAAGACAAAGTCTCAAGGAAGTTGTCCTGCGGCTTACAGATTTGCCCGTTCGAAGCAAGAGTTGTTTGAGGATGCTATGGACAGTCTTGCAAAAGCCCAGAAGCGTATGAAGAAGTATGCTGATCAGGGGCGACGTGATGTTGAGTTTCAAATTGGAGATAAGGTAATGTTAAAGCTTACTCCACAGATTTGGAAGAAGGTCAGTAGTAAGACAGTTCACAGAGGTTTAATTCCGAGGTATGATGGACCTTTTGAGGTCATGAAGCGAGTTGGGAAGGTTGCCTATAGGTTGATCTTGCCGGACAGACTGAAAGTTCACCCAACCTTTCATGTAAGCTATCTAAAGCCGTATCATCCTGACTTGGTTGACAAGGGCAGGCATGGGTCAAAGAAGAGAGCTCCGCCTACTGTTCAGAAGCACTTCGACAAGATGATTGAGAAGATACTTGATCACAAGACGGAGGGCCAGAGTAGACAGAACAGACGGACGTCATATTTGATTCAATGGAAGGGTACATCGGAGGCAGATGCTACATGGGAAAAGGATGTGACATTGTGGCAGTTTGAGAAGGAGATCCAAGCCTATTTGGCTAAGTGCTGATGAGGACATCAGACTTTAAAGGCGGGAGGGTTTGTTAGACCTTTTGGCCTTGAGCACTTCTGACAAGCTTGAGGGCATGTCAGAATGCAGCCCCGGTGCGGGCATTGTCAGATTATAAGGAACCAAGGCGCGGTGGGCAGTACCGCGCTGCATTCTTGTCAGGCGGCAAGGCAGATCATGCTGGTGCATTGATGATGGTTCGATTGGCTAAGTGTTGGGAATACATGTAGGCAGTGTGTTGGACATTGCCTTGAATCCAGGTGGCTTGGGAGCGGTTATGACGGTTACGACGGTTATATAACCGCTCACACGTGGCAAGCATGTGTTGGCTAGACTTGACAGGTGTTGGGAGATGTTTGCTGGGCAGACTGGTATGCAACACATCAGCAGGAAGTTGCCAACAGATCTGGGTAGGTTATGGCAGTTAGAGAACTGCCACACACATGGCAAGAAGAGAGTGTTTGGTGGAACACTTGTAATAAGCTAGGTGTGGGCTTGTCACACCATGACATGTGTAATAGTTGCTGGTCTATATAAACCAGACTTGGTCTGATTTGGGAAAACAGACTCAAGTGAGTGTATTTCCCTAAGTGTAGAGAAATAAATGGCTAAGGCCTTGTAAACCAGTTCAGTGTTTAATTTGTGTGTGTGTTGCCTGAGACTAGATAGAGTTCTAGTGGCATAACAGGGCAGAAAAACTTGTCAGAATTTAACCCTGTTACACTAACCATGATTCGCAATTTGGCAAAAATATATGTCTCTTAGATTAAATCAAAAGGAGTTACTTGGACACCTTTGATTCTTTGAACCAACACAACAGTAGTTCACATGTTATGATCTCAATCATAACTCACTGGACCAGACTCTATATATTTCCTCCTGGCCCAATAACCCAACTCATGGGCCTTATGGTTTATTCCAAACCAAACCCAAGACCCTACTGTTTGATACAGTTTGTTGAGTCTTTTTTAGATTTACAGAAACTGGAACGCCACAGAGACTATTCATTTGTGTCGGTTCACTTCAAAATCTCTTTCTCTCTTCATCTCTCTGTCACCTCTTATGAACAGCTTGATCATACCAAAATTAAAATCTATAGATCTTGGAAAAGAAAACAGAAGATTTGGTTGATCATAACTTGATGAAACCAAAAAATTGAGCAATAGTTCATTGAAACGCTTTCGACGATTTGCTTAGAACCATCAGAGATGATGAGCTCCAATTGAACCAGCGTCCCCCCTTTACACAGATTCTATTTCTTCGCCTACTTAAGCATAAACAATTGATATTCAATAGATACCATTGAAACCTTGGAAAGAACACAGTAGAACCATTTAGACAAATAAGTCATAAACTGGTTCATTGTCACCCATTCACAGCTCTCCACCAAAACTCTTGCGTCGGTTCAACACATGGATTCCAAGTTTTATGCCAATTCAATCATGGCAATGGATTGTCGTTTGCAGTATTTTTGTTTTTTTCACCACCACAAGTTTTTTTTTCAGAAAGCAAGCTGGGGTTAGCAGACCCCTACCAGATTTTATTCAGATCAAAAAGCTACATTCTAGTATACATATATCCTGAAGCATCCTTGGTGAGAATTTCATCCAGAAGTTTAGGACATGGAGTATTAAAAATACATAAGATATCATCCTTTCTAGGTAAGCCTGCCAGAAAATCAGCACATTGGTTTGTTTCTCTGTAGATGTGAGAGAACTTCACCACCACAAGTTGGTCGTCTACAACCAGAAATTATCTCATTTCTTGTTGATATCACAAAACGAGAATTGGAATTCTCTTTAACCAAGCAACACCAGTATATCAATGTTACTCAAAGGAAGTGTCATTAACAGAACACAGTGTTGGTCTCTCTCTACTGCCAAGTCCAACAACCTCTGTTCGCATGGGTACGGGTATGTGTGTTAGTGTCTGACACGGGTACGGAGTGTCTGACACGATAAACTCAAAAATTTAAGATTTGGGGACTCAACAAATTTTAATATAATATATTAATTTTAATTTTTAATTATTAAAAATATATGTTATATTCTATATAAAGTTAAGAGCCCATAATAATATACTTGTTCATTTTAAAGTTAAGAGCCATTTAGAATTGCTTAAGATTTTAGGTAGGGGTGGGCAAAACCGATCCGAAACATGTAAACCGAACCGAACCGAACCGATCCGAACCGAAAATAGGGTGTTTACATGTTTCCATGTTCGGTTGCAGTTTCTAATTTGACAAAACACCTGTTTTGGGTGTTCGGTTGCAGTTTCGAAAATTTCCGAACACCCAAAACCGAACCGAACATGTATTTTGTATACAACCCACTACAGCCCATCTCTCCATAGTCCAACCCATCCCATCTGTCCAGGAGTCCAGCCCAATATCCAAGTATCCAACAGTGAACAGACCACTACAGCCCATTTCAGATTTTCAGATTTTTCAAATATATCAGTTTTTCGGTTCGGTTCGGTTTTATTCGGTTAACCGAACTTAATTATATGTTCGGTTCGGTTTCGGTTTTAGTTAAAAGTATTCGGTTCGGTTCGGTTCGGTTTTAAAAATAAAAAAGTTCGGTTTCGGTTTAGACTTTTGCAAAACACCTGCTAGGTGTTCGGTTGACAGTTTTGTCCAAAACCGAACCGAACCGAACCGTGCCCACCCCTAATTTTAGGTGCATAAGAGCATTCCCAATGCAGTGTGGGTTTATCCACCTCCACATAGGCGCCACGTATGCGCCACTAGGATAAATCCACCTTGTTGACTCAAGGTGAAACTCTACAAGGTGGAGAGTTCCCAAGGGAAGGTGGACTCTTGTACAGGAGGAAGTGGATTTTTAGAAAAATTCGGACGGCATGCCGTCCCATTTTTTTTGCAAAACAAATAGGGAGAAGGCATGTCACATGCCGTCCGAGAGTCCAAAACTTTTAAAACACACAGAAAACTTAAAAAAAAATAGGAGGGCATGTCACATGCCGTCTGGTTCTTTTCTACAAAATGGATTTCAAGGTAGATTCTCCCACCTTGAAATCCACCTGTGGGTTCCCACTTCTTAAAATTCACCTCCCCTTAGGACAATATTTGTAAGAAAAAGGTGGATTTATCCACCCCACCTCCCAAATGCACCTTGCATTTGGAATGCTCTAAGTAAGTGAGTTTATTAGGCGGTGGACTGAAGATTTTGCTTCAATGAATTTTTTTGGGGCTTTTTATTATGTTTCTTTTGTGTTTTTTAATGTTTTGGTCTAGTTGGGCTTGAGTTTAAGTATGGCCCATGATAACAAAAGAAGACCCAGATGATACAAAAGATAAGTATCTTAGATTTGGGTCATCTTCAACCTCCTAAAATATCTTTCTCCCTCTCTCTCTCTCTTATCTCTGGTCATCATCTCTTTCTCTCTCTCTTTCTCTCTCTTCTAATCGCACAGATCTTTCTCTCTCTCCTCTAATCGCACTAATCGCGGAGATCTTTCTCTCTCTCCTCTAATCGCACAGATATTTCTCTCTCTTTCTTGTAATCGCGCGAATCACACTAATCGCACAAATCTTTCTCTCTCCTCTAATCGCACAGATCTTTCTCTCTCTCTTCCCTCTAATCGGGCGACTAAGATAATCGCGTCTGTTGATGATCAGTTTTTATGATTTCTATATCATTGATATTATGAATGAATCTGTAGCGAATCCGAGTCTACACGTATCGACTCAGGACTCGGCTCGAAAATCGCCGTACCCATGTAACATAGCCAACAACCCTTGTGACCTTATTCACATGGCATGGTTAAATGATTAAATCAATTAAACTCTCAAAGCATAAACATGGTTGTATACTCTGCACTGTGTGATGATTCAATTTTTTTAATTCAAATCCACCAGAGTTTTACTTGGCATCGCTATGGCGCTCTTTAATTGATGATTTATCAAACATTTCAATCACACATTTAATCAAATTACCGACACTATAATAATGTCTTAAGTTTGTTGGTAATGATATGTGTGAACTCATAATAATAACACAAGATAAAAGTAATACGTATTACATTAATAATTTTAATAAAAGAATAAATTCAAATGAATTTACATGCAATAAATTCAAATTAAAAGTAAACATTTACTGCACTTTTCTCATACTGATTTTGGAGAAGGAAATGAACTGAGGCTTGCCAAAGCAATTTCCTTAAGACAATATTACGTCCCTGCTATGGTGCAAACAGTCTCTGGATGATTGGTCTCCCAAGATACAACAGTTCTTCACTCTACTAAATTGCACTGTAATAGTAGAGTACTAGGGAACGAATATAAAGAACCCTTCGAATTATTGTAGAGAAATGAAGAAGACTTTGTCTAATTAATTGTATACTAATTGGCTAGATTAGCACACTATTTATAGTCACATAAGTGTCTCTTCGTAGGTGTCTTCTCATATACATACACCTTTTACAAAAAGGTGATAAGTTGTTTCAAAGTACCTTTTCACAAATAGACTCCTATTGTAGACTAAAGGAAAAGACATGTCTTTTCATAAAGAATTATGAAAATACATTGAATCTGGTCACACCAATTCCTAAAACTTATTATCCAATGGATGCACTTTTCTCCTTAATTTTCACTCATAACAAAATATTTTATTAGAAAATATATTTCCAACAATCCCCCACATGAGTGACAATTATCTACAACGTTTTACAAGACCCAAACAAGCCCACAACCCATTGTGGGACTATAAAACATTAAGTTCTATGTTTCATTAATATATAATGGAATTTTGCTTCAACAAGAAGTATGTTGAATATCGGTTAATTAACATGCTAATCAACTAATTTTTTTGATGATTATCATATTAATCAACTCAAATGTATCTCCAATATCTATTGATTAATGTGTTAATCAACTAAAATAATTTTAAATTAATATGTTAAATCATCTCCAATATCAAAAAACTTTTGCAGGACAAAAAGGATTGTTGGAGACAAGCAGATGATTGCAGCTTAAATTATAATTGTATACATAATCATATAGCTTGAATTCAAGTAAACAACTCAGCAATGGTTGATTAGTACATTAATCAACTAAAACACTAATTGATTATCACATTAATTAACCCAATAATAATTAATTAGTATATTAATTAACTAAAATACTAGTTGATTAACACATTAATCAAGTAATAAATTTATATATTTTTTCTGTTATTAATCAACTAAAATACTAATTGATTAGTATATTAATCAATTCAACAATAGTCGATTAATACATTAATCAAGTAAGAAATTTATATTTTTCTTTCTGCTTAGTTGATCAGTATATTAATCAATTAACATACTAGTTGATTTGTATATTAATTAACTCAGGTACATAATTGATTAGTACAATAATCACCTAAATAATAATTGATTAATAAACTAATCAACTCAACAATAATATGTTAAGTATTATTATTGTTTAATATACTAATCAACTATTATTGTTAAACACATCCCTATCTATAGAAGAGGGGTGGAAACCAATGCATGGTTCGTTTCATCGATGTTCTTTTACTTTTTTGTCCTCCATGTATGTTCAGTTCCTCTTTTGCCCTTTGTGCAGGCCCACCCTGTCAGTATTCTTTTCTGGTTCTCTTCCACCTGTCTTCTTCCCTCTTCTATTTGTCTTCTTCGTTGCCATCTGTGTTCTCTTCTCTTAAGAATCTTTGCTCTGTTTTTTTTCACCCCATTCTTTCTCTTTTCTCTCTCTACAATCAAACAACTCATCTCCATCTCTTCAAACTCATCGTCTTTTCTTTCTCTCTCTATCACCTGAATTTGATCTCTCTCTATCTTTACTTCTTTTCCTCTTCTTCTCTTTCATCTCTTCTTCAATCTCTCAACAACCCTCACCACCCAAACGTAGTACTAAATTCTCAACTCTAATTCCCCTTTTTTTTTTTTTCATTTGTTCATTTTTTATCTCTTTGATTACAGAAAAATCCGTAAATTTGTGTCTATTTATCACAAGTTCATAGTTCACAAGGGAATTCAATTTATCAAATTGAGATGATTAAGTATGTGAAGAAAACTTATCCTAATTTGGATGTTATTGGTGGGAATATTGTTACGGCGTATCAAGCACATAATTTGATTCAGGTTGGAACTGATGGGTTGAGACTTGGAATGGGATCTGGTTCCATTTGTACCACTCAGGAGGTCTGTGCCGTCGGAAGAGGGCAAGTACTATAGCATCCATCAATATATTTTTGTTTTAGTTATTATATTGAAGTAGTGGTGTTTAAGATATTATTTATTGCATAAGCATGTAATACTAATTCTGATAAAACTTTGTAGTTTTTTGGACAATAGAAAATGATTTGAGGTACGATGCGTTGTACTATCATTTTTTTCCTGTGTTTGATAACATTTTGAGAAATTCTGGTTGTGTTTTGCTAAAACATCTCTTTACCTATGTGAGACAATTGAGGCCATACTCCAGTAGAAGTTTCATGCTGAGTTTTATTGTACATATAGAGATACCAAATTTTTTTGTGTTGTGTTGCACAAGATGTTAAATCAGTCAATGCTTCATGAAATTTTTGTCTGATATTTCATTGTTTTATTGTAACCACTTTGTTGAAGTACATTCAGATAGTAAAACCCGCAGATAGTCATACAAGTGTGAAGAAATTATAGCCATTATCCATTAAAAAAGTAAGGATTGTGTCAAATGTAAGAAGCATGTAATTGCAAACAACAATGATGCATGAAATTGATACTTAACATCTAAATAGGTTAGTGAAAATGGTGTGTCTTTCAGTGTGACGCCAAATGGTACTTCACAAATTTTTTTATCAAAATAATAAGATCACCTCAAAGAGGTTATATCACAAATATCACAATTCTTTCCATTTCGAAATCTCTTACGAATGCTTGATTCCTCTTAAAGATGGTATGCTTTTCTTTATCTTTATCTTATGTTCTAAAATTTTCTATTAATCCGAAGATTGGGGACAAAACTTTGATAATTTGGGGAGCTTGAGAATTTTCAAATTTATCGAAAATTTCAAATCTTTTCTTTAGTTGCTTGAGGTTTGTGGTTTATTATGTCGTAGTGTTCAAAATAATTATATTTGCTCTTTAATTGTGTTAACTGTGACATTGTTCATAGATTAGAATCACATGGATTGAAAGGGTGATAATTATATTTCAAATCGGGTTTTCAAGAACGGGCAATTACTGTTGCTGGTGCAACATTCTCTTCTGCGATTTTGGTCAATCCCCTTAACCAAAATTAGTTATCTGATTAGAATGGGGGACAGAGATTTTGCATGTTCCTAAGGAAAAAGCAGATTGTGTTCAGCGAATGCAAGTGATCGATCGAGTTGCTGCTGCAATTGTTGCTGCTAAATCTCTTATTAAAGAAACTCCTCCTCCTACTAAAGGGAAATCTTCTGATTCCGACACTTTGAATCAAACTAAGAGCAAAAATGATAAATTAAAGAGCAATACATCCAAGATAGAAAGCAATGGTACAATGGTGACTGAAGAAAAAGGTAATAAAGCTTTTATTCACTAATTTCCATAGTTTCATGAATTAAATTGATGACTCAGAACTTTGATTTTGGTTAAAAATCATGAGAAAATTGTTAGAGAATTGTTAAATATGCTGCATGAGAATTCTAGGTTTTGATTGAAATGTATGAACTACTCAATATGATGAGTGTAACAATGGTTGACAAGGACATTGATTATGACACCTAATGAGGATGAAGTTATTGCCATGGCAAACGATTTGTCAGTTCTAGATAGATTGTGTCCGATCCAAAGTTTATTCAATGGTCAATCCATGAAATATTTATCAAATGCTTAAACCAGCAAGTGTGTTGCTGAAGAATGGTGTAAGGATAGTTATTTTTACTTTAGGAGCGGACGGGTTATTTGTATGCACTAAAGATATGACTGATTTCATCAAGTACCTTTTGTGGAACATCAAATCCAGCTGTTTGAGATGGTGACTTTATGGTGTCCTACACATAAATTCTAAGGTTGTGGACCTTTGAGTTGAGAAGTTCCCATCTGTATGTTGTGCAAAATTTATCACTTCCTGTGTCAGTTGTGAAACAAACTGGTAGTGCTTCGTGGATGATACTCTTGCATCTATATCTGCAAGTTTGGATGTGATGCAAAATATAAACAGTTGGTATAGCAGCTACAAAAGCAGCTATTAAGGTGGAAAGCAATGTATCTTCTGGATATCCTCTTGCTAGAATCTCAGGTATATTATAAAAATCCCCCCCCCCCCCCCCCTCTCTTTAATTTTGTTGAGATGTAATGTCTTTCTGTATTGTTACCAAGGTAGTTTCTCTATCTTCTTGGATATGGGTGAAAATAAACAGGGGCTGGGCAGAAAGTGTTTTGTGTGTGAAACAGTTCGGTGAAACATTTTAAACTACAATATAGGGAGTTTCTCTTTTTAACAGAAGAAATAGGATGAGTGAGATGTTTTGAATTATAACTTCATACAAACTTCATGCCAACTTCATACAAACTACACTATTTTTTTTATTACTGATCACAGATTGCTTTAGATGAAGAGAGAGAGAGAGAGGTTTTGGTGTGGAAATAGGGGAGATGGCTTGAAAAATTATAAATCTAGATTTAACATTAATTTAAAGTTACTGAATTCAACTGTTGGTAAGCAATGACGATCTCAAAAGTTCAAAGGAGAGAGAGGCCCTTAAGAAAGAGAAAAATAAAATTCTATGAGAGTTCTTATCTAACTCTAATAGGTGAGTCCGTCTTAAAAATTAATGTCTCTCTATTGAATGATATATATTTGTGTAAAAAAATGGAAAAAAAGCAATGGTTACATATTGGTAATTCGTGCACCGCAGTTTTAAATTTGAGGTTTATCACATGACTTGCTGCAATGCAGGCTTCATGGGTTGATAAGAATATATGCGATAGTCATTTCTGAACCTTTCACTTTCTAAGTTTGATCAGAAAGCTTCAGGGACGACAACGGGTATGGATTTGGATTTTACATCTATACAATATATTACGCTCGAATCCATTAGATTAATTTCAGTTTGTTAATGTAGTTTTTACATTATTTCTAATTAAGATGCATGATTAGAAAAGTTTGGATATTGAATTAACTTTTCCAAAATTTTTTGGATGTCTGATCTTTTAATTTTGTTACAACGAAATTGTGATCCAGTACAGTCTTAAGATCATAATAATGATTCAACAATTAAATCAAGATCTCCCTGGAGCATATGTACTTTACTGGAATGTATATCGTTATTTAAAGCAAATTATCGATAGTCTGCCACAATATGGTATGTACACACATTACATTTTTAAGCTGGAGCTAATGTACTTTATGCATGTAATAATATGTTTTTTTTTGTTGCAAATAGGATCCAAGTATTCGCACTATGCGTGCTGGTGTATCCCACTGGTTATTCGACGCAGTCGTCAACCAAATCATAGTTAATGTTCCAGAACAAAGACCAGTTGCTTTCGAAGAACCTGATACAAAATAGATTGATTCAAGTCAACTGATTAAGAAGGAAGATGGCGGACTCAAGTTTGTTAATTGGATGTCTGACCAATTCCCAATTCCAGTGTCATATGCTAAGCCTCCTGTTGTGTTCGAAAATTCAGTAGTAGAATCGACAAGTAAGTTTATACATTCTTCTATCTAAAAATGTAGATAATTCATTCCTGTAAGTATACTCTTGCTATGTGAATGGAAGTATCTTTTCACTTTAATTATTCTAATTCTATCTTCATTCAGGTCTATTGATTGATTGCGGCACAACAATTTCATCAACAATCTACGATCGAATATGGCAACCCATTCTCTACTCTCCCTCTTTTTTTCTTCTTCTCTTAAAATAGAGTTAAAAAGAAGAAATCAATTTTTTTTTCCAAAAGTAAAGAGAGAAGATATTGGTCCTGGTACTTCTCCCAACAATGGGTTTGGAAGGTAAATGTTTATTGTTTTTTAGAATTTAGATTATGAATATATTTTTTGTTTGGAGAAATTTGAATCAAAACAATTTAAATTAAACATACATTGGTTGGTATATAGTTAAACTGCATATTCTATTTGCCGCATTTGTTTGGTTGCTGAATCTCGATCTTCACATTCAAATTTTTTGATCTGTGTCTAAGATGGGATGTAGATGATAAGTCCTCAAAAGTGTATATTTATCCCTCGAATAACACTTTGTTTGTCTAGCACTTAGCTTATATTATTGTATTATATCTATTGATTAGTGCTTTCTTGTCTATTCTGTAGGTTTTATGAGCCGAAATGCGAATATTGTGTTAAAGCCCGCATAAAGTCAAGAAAAGCAAGCAAAAATGTGTTATTTGCAAAAAAAAAAGGAGAATTGATATTTGCACACACAGATCTGCTGAGGGCACCCCACGGTCAGACCAATTGACTTGACTTTATGTCAAAGTGGGGCGGCCCAAATCTCAGCCCAAACCGGGTCCTATTGGAGCTCACAAGTCAGAATTTCTATTTAGGGCTTTATTTAAAGTCCAAACTTAAAAAGGCTCTACAAGGAGATCTAAAAGTCTGATTTGGGCTCATGAGCTATCAAACTGAAGGTCTTGGTCCAAGATACAACTTAAGCCCAAGAGATCTAGAAGACCAACAGCAGCAGCCACGAATTTGACCTAATTTAGAAGTCTTTGCATGCAAGTATTCTACTTTGTATTTTTTATATAAGAGAAGTAGTAGTTAAGGTTTATATAAGAGAAGTAGTGTTGCTGAAGAATGGTGTAAGGATAGTTATTTTTACTTTAGGAGTGGACGGGTTATTTGTATGCACTAAAGATATGACTGATTTCATCAAGTACCTTTTGTGGAACATCAAATCCAGCTGTTTGAGATGGTGACTTTATGGTGTCCTACACATAAATTCTAAGGTTGTGGACCTTTGAGTTGAGAAGTTCCCATCTGTATGTTGTGCAAAATTTATCACTTCCTGTGTCAGTTGTGAAACAAACTGGTAGTGCTTCGTGGATGATACTCTTGCATCTATATCTGCAAGTTTGGATGTGATGCAAAATATAAACAGTTGGTATAGCAGCTACAAAAGCAGCTATTAAGGTGGAAAGCAATGTATCTTCTGGATATCCTCTTGCTAGAATCTCAGGTATATTATAAAAATCCCCCCCCCCCCCCCCCTCTCTTTAATTTTGTTGAGATGTAATGTCTTTCTGTATTGTTATGATGGTAGTTTCTCTATCTTCTTGGATATGGGTGAAAATAAACAGGGGCTGGGCAGAAAGTGTTTTGTGTGTGAAACAGTTCGGTGAAACATTTTAAACTACAATATAGGGAGTTTCTCTTTTTAACAGAAGAAATAGGATGAGTGAGATGTTTTGAATTATAACTTCATACAAACTTCATGCCAACTTCATACAAACTACACTATTTTTTTTATTACTGATCACAGATTGCTTTAGATGAAGAGAGAGAGAGAGAGAGGTTTTGGTGTGGAAATAGGGGAGATGGCTTGAAAAATTATAAATCTAGATTTAACATTAATTTAAAGTTACTGAATTCAACTGTTGGTAAGCAATGACGATCTCAAAAGTTCAAAGGAGAGAGAGGCCCTTAAGAAAGAGAAAAATAAAATTCTATGAGAGTTCTTATCTAACTCTAATAGGTGAGTCCGTCTTAAAAATTAATGTCTCTCTATTGAATGATATATATTTGTGTAAAAAAATGGAAAAAAAGCAATGGTTACATATTGGTAATTCGTGCACCGCAGTTTTAAATTTGAGGTTTATCACATAACTTGCTGCAATGCAGGCTTCATGGGTTGATAAGAATATATGCGATAGTCATTTCTGAACCTTTCACTTTCTAAGTTTGATCAGAAAGCTTCAGGGACGACAACGGGTATGGATTTGGATTTTACATCTATACAATATATATATTACGCTCGAATCCATTAGATTAATTTCAGTTTGTTAATGTAGTTTTTACATTATTTCTAATTAAGATGCATGATTAGAAAAGTTTGGATATTGAATTAACTTTTCCAAAAATTTTTGGATGTCTGATCTTTTAATTTTGTTACAACGAAATTGTGATCCAGTAGAGTCTTAAGATCATAATAATGATTCAACAATTAAATCAAGATCTCCCTGGAGCATATGTACTTTACTGGAATGTATATCGTTATTTAAAGCAAATTATCGATAGTCTGCCACAATATGGTATGTACACACATTACATTTTTAAGCTGGAGCTAATGTACTTTATGCATGTAATAATATGTTTTTTTTTGTTGCAAACAGGATCCAAGTATTCGCACTATGCGTGCTGGTGTATCCAACTGGTTATTCGACGCAGTCGTCAACCAAATCGTAGTTAATGTTCCAGAACAAAGACCAGTTGCTTTCGAAGAACCTGATACAAAATAGATTGATTCAAGTCAACTGATTAAGAAGGAAGATGGCGGACTCAAGTTTGTTAATTGGATGTCTGACCAATTCCCAATTCCAGTGTCATATGCTAAGCCTCCTGTTGTGTTCGAAAATTCAGTAGTAGAATCGGCAAGTAAGTTTATACATTCTTCTATCTAAAAATGTAGATAATTCATTCCTGTAAGTATACTCTTGCTATGTGAATGGAAGTATCTTTTCACTTTAATTATTCTAATTCTATCTTCATTCAGGTCTATTGATTGATTGCGGCACAACAATTTCATCAACAATCTACGATCGAATATGGCAACCCATTCTCTACTCTCCCTCTCTTTTTCTTCTTCTCTTAAAATAGAGTTAAAAAGAAGAAATCAATTTTTTTTTCCAAAAGTAAAGAGAGAAGATATTGGTCCTGGTACTTCTCCCAACAATGGGTTTGGAAGGTAAATGTTTATTGTTTTTTAGAATTTAGATTATGAATATTTTTTTTGTTTGGAGAAATTTGAATCAAAACAATTTAAATTAAACATACATTGGTTGGTATATAGTTAAACTGCATATTCTATTTGCCGCATTGGTTTGGTTGCTAAATCTCGATCTTCACATTCAAATTTTTTGATCTGTGTCTAAGATGGGATGTAGATGATAAGTCCTCAAAAGTGTATATTTATCCCTTGAATAACACTTTGTTTGTCTAGCACTTAGCTTATATTATTGTATTATATCTATTGATTAGTGCTTTCTTGTCTATTCTGTAGGTTTTATGAGCCGAAATGCGAATATTGTGTTAAAGCCCGCATAAAGTCAAGAAAAGCAAGCAAAAATGTGTTATTTGCAAAAAAAAAAGGAGAATTGATATTTGCACACACAGATCTGCTGAGGGCACCCCACGGTCAGACCAATTGACTTGACTTTATGTCAAAGTGGGGCGGCCCAAATCTCAGCCCAAACCGGGTCCTATTGGAGCTCACAAGTCAGAATTTCTATTTAGGGCTTTATTTAAAGTCCAAACTTAAAAAGGCTCTACAAGGAGATCTAAAAGTCTGATTTGGGCTCATGAGCTATCAAACTGAAGGTCTTGGTCCAAGATACAACTTAAGCCCAAGAGATCTAGAAGACCGACAGCAGCAGCCACGAATTTGACCTAATTTAGAAGTCTTTGCATGCAAGTATTCTACTTTGTATTTTTTATATAAGAGAAGTAGTAGTTAAGGTTTATATAAGAGAAGTAGTGTTGCTGAAGAATGGTGTAAGGATAGTTATTTTTACTTTAGGAGCGGACGGGTTATTTGTATGCACTAAAGATATGACTGATTTCATCAAGTACCTTTTGTGGAACATCAAATCCAGCTGTTTGAGATGGTGACTTTATGGTGTCCTACACATAAATTCTAAGGTTGTGGACCTTTGAGTTGAGAAGTTCCCATCTGTATGTTGTGCAAAATTTATCACTTCCTGTGTCAGTTGTGAAACAAACTGGTAGTGCTTCGTGGATGATACTCTTGCATCTATATCTGCAAGTCTATATCAGTCCCTTGGCACCTAAGTATTTGATGGAATAAAATCTGGGACTTGGCTACATCTCTTAATATACAAGTCCATCACACCTACAGGGAAGGTAACACGACTGCAGATTTTCTTGCAAGCATGAGATTGCACCTTAAAGCTAATGGAGCTGCATTTGTCTCCTCTCACTCAGAACTCAAGCAACTTCTATATGGAGACAGGATGCAAATTCCTAATCTAAGGATCCAAACTTAGCCTTTAACATGGAAGTCCTCTAAGCCCTTATCTTACTTAGTTGCATCTATTTATCCTAAGTCTTTCTATTATGGCATTCATATTTTCAATTTCCCCAGATAATAGACAATAGATTTAAGTAAATAGATAACATTCATCTAGGATCAGGATTTTCATTTCAATTTACATACAAATCATTGTTTGATGGTCTTGATTGATAATAGTCTACGTTCTTAACTAAGTAATTTTCTTGCTTGATTTTCAGTCTTCTTCTACATTGGAGTTAGTGGGTTCATACTCTTGCTCTTCCTCCTCCCACTCATCATCAGAAGGAGTCCTGTACTCCTCCTCTGAATCAGGCCCATCCATATCCATTTCATCATTATCTCCTCCAGTGGTGGTAGAAGAGGAATATTCTGAAGAGTCATCCATCTCATCATCTGCCTCCATCTTATCCTCATCTTCATCCTCTTCAGCAACATCATCAGCATCATCTGCCATTCAGAGAAGAATACATTAATTCATCATCAACTATTCCTTGGATAAACATAATTAAAAAATTGATCTCAATTCTTGGTTTTGTAGATTAGGGTTTGCTCACCTGCAACTTCAACATCTCCACCAAACAAAGGCGCATCAGGATCATGCTCCTCCACCTCTTCAGTAGGTATTGGAGGGATTTCTGGCTCTCCAATCATAGGATCAGTTTCAGGAATAGCTGGTTCTTACTTAGGCTCCACCTTAGGGAGAGCTACGAAGGTTGTCCATATCTATATCCATCACTATTTCTATTATCTGAATCAGACAACGAGAAACCAAGCGCATATGACTCATTGTCTACATAAGTTTGAAACCTAGTGGCTTTCAATGATAGCATACTTTTCCCTCCCTCTTTCAATGATAAGAGTCCCTATGTTCACGTCTTGGGGACTCTGTTAATTCACGATTGAGGTGATTGAATTTCTTTTCCTTATGACAAACATCTCAAAAGCTATTGGGGATCGAATAGTAAAACCATAAGCAAAAAACATTCGCAAAACTACTACAAACTCTGCAACCTGTAGGTACTTTAGAAGATCAGAAGACAAAGAAAGAAGTATCAAAAAGTATAAATAACAATAAGATATTGGAGAGGAATTTGAAAAGTACATGCTCGGGAACCTTTTGGGTCTAAAAGAACCAAATGTAAACAATGAAGAAGAGAATTATAGAACCTGCAACGTAGAGGAATTAAGAGTTTTCTCCTTTGACAAGTCTTTACAAGGTACAAGTACTATTGTAAATAAGTGTCACGCCCCTGAAATCCAATCCTAGCTGGCCAGGACAAAACTGAACAATAGAGTTATGATCACCATATGTCCTCCATAGACCGTAGGGTCACACTACTGTCACGTGATATCCAACTTCTAGACCACAAAATAACATAATAAAATGTAACGAACAAATAAACAACAAACAATAAACTAACAACAGAAGACTAAAGTGAATACAAACTAAATAAATATAAATCAGAGTCATGCCCGAAGGATACAACTCAACAAAACTTCAACTAGACATATGAGCAAGTATAGACAATCTCCACCAGACATCTCAACGAACACTCCAACAATAAAACAATTGCCACCTGAAAGGAAAAAAAGTTAGACATAATGATTGTAAGATATTTGTGTACCTCACAATCAAAAGATAGATTTGTATTGAATATATCTTCTTGTGCCTGTATAAATTGGATATCAAAGTAGACAAGTAACAAGCAAGGGTCGTACCCACCTCAGAGGGGGAGATCTTAACTCAAACACAATAGAAAACAATGGTTAAAGAACACCAAGAGAACCAATAATAAGATTGGAGATTGATTCTACTTCCTACAGGCAATAATAAATAGTAAACCCTAACTTAAGAATATGTAAGAGATGTTAAGAAGATATATGATGACAAAGGGAGATGAATTGGTATCCACAAACTTAATCATGCAAACATAACATGTTGTTCCTTCATGTTCAATCTATAATAATTAATTAGTCACCTCTCGGTTATTCCAACTAATCATTAATACCTATGATAATCAAGTAGTCACCTCTTAGCTATTCCACTCAACTAAAACGAGATTCTCTTATGCATGCTATTGAATATGTCTTATTAATCAAACTATCACCTCTCAGCTATTCAATTTAATTTACTCAACATATTATTCATAACTAAATCATCACCTCTCAGTTATTTGACTTAATTACAAAAGGGTTCCAATAAAAGATATCAAATTTGGATATGTAATAATCACCTCTCAGCTATTTCACTACACATCCTTAATCAATATAAATAAAACCATTAAAGCTAGGTCTCCCTAAACCCTAACAATAGTATTTTAATAACATGGATAACAATAGCATGCAAATAATCATACTTACCTCATATCCCGAATTAGAAGTAAATAAGCATTAAGAACTTTGAATCACAATGAACAATAAGAACAAACATGGTGCTTTTGCATCATCTAGAGTGCTTCAAACATCCCCCTAAAGAGATTTAGCTACTCATCCTTGATGATGACACCATGGAATAAATAAATAAATAAGAAAACATCATAAAGTAAAGTGATTTGATTTGATTGATATGAATAGATCTTGATACAAAGAAGAAGAAGATGAACTTTCTCTCACAAAATTATTCTGTTTTCTCTCTCTATGAAAAACTCTAGATCTAAAAGATGGGAGTCTAAAAGATACGTAAACCTTATCTACTACTTCTCTTATATAGAAAGACAAAGTAGAATACTTGCATGCAAAGACTTCCAAACTAGGTTAAATTCGTGGCTGCTGCTGTTGGTCTTCTAGAGGGCATTAGGTAATTAGAAAAACCTAATTCTCTTAGGATTATGTTATAGCTTGGACCAAGACCTTCAGTTTGATAGCTCATGGGCCCAAATCAGACTTCTGGAGCCTTTTTAAGTTTGGACTTAAATAAGGCCTAAAATAGAAATTCTGACTTGTGGGCTTCAATAGGACCCGGTTTGGGCTGGGAATTAGACCACCCCACTTTGACATAAAGTCAAGTCAACTGAACTGACCGTGGGGTGCCCTCAGCAGATCTGTGGGTATTTGCTTTTCTTGACTTTTCGCGGGCTTTAACACAATATTCGCATTTCGGCTCATAAAACCTACACAATAGACAAAAAAAAAAAACACTAATCAATAGATATAACACAATAATATAAGCTAAGTGCTAGACAAACAAGGTGTTATATGGGGGATAAATATACACTTTTGAGGACTGATCAAATACCCCCAAACAACACTTTGCTTGTCCTCAAGCAAAGATGAGAAGAAAGAATTAAGGACTCAAAAGAGAAGTAAAACTAAGGTGATTGCATTAACCATATTCATCAAGGCTTTTAACCACAAGGATTTCCCAAGTGGAGGAGTTATAGTCTCCTGAGGGTTTTCCAGAGAAGATACCCACAAAGTTAGTACAATGACTAATCCCAAGAATAGGAATTTCTACCATTTACCTCAGAAATGATTATATCAAGGATAAGGATAAGTATTGCAAAACCGTTCACATGAGATAGCATACTACAAATGCATGAATGAGATATGAAATATAAACCAAGCATAACGGTTTCAAATGCATTGAAGACATGCATGTACTCATGCTACTACAGGTCTTAAGTTACCATTGGAAAGGTCGCCTTGACTTCTGCCTCACAGTCATACACTCAGAAATAAAAGTCGCTCAGAGATGGTGTTTATCATTTTACCTCTATGTGAGGAAGGAAGATGGACAATCATCTCACATATATCAATAAGAACGGACTGGTGTAATGGAATGAACTTAGTCTAAAAAAAATGGAAAAATTAGCATTGCTTGAGATGTCGGGTTTTTTACCTCAGCACCTTCTCACTTACTCGCCACATCCTACCATATCAGCTTAGATCTACAAAAGACAATAATGAGTTGTATCTTGGCTTAGGACAGGGCTAGAAATGGAAAAGGCTTTTGTGAAATATTTTTGGAACATTCGGGCCTTTAATACTTGTGATTTGTAATAACAACACATGGAGAAATTTTTGGAATTTTTCTTTTGGGAAGAAGTGCTTCTCATCTCCTTCTGGGAAAATTTCAATGAAGCTCTAGCCAATAATTTGGAATCTTCCTTTCTTTTTGGATTTGAAATGGTTTGGAAGATTCTGGCTTTTTCTGGAATTTCTTCAAACTTTTTGGTTTTCATTAGGTTCATCTTGCTAGTTTCGAGATTTCTATGTATTTTTTCTTTCTTCTTGTAACCAGATAAACAATCATCCTCATGTTCCCAAAACAATGGGTAAAGGACCTACACATTTTAAGGGTATTTACTCCTACAATGGAGTTGGGTAAGGTTATGGGCTCAAGAAAAAGGCTAAGTAACAAGAAAGGCTCAGAATGGTCAACGTATGGGATAAATATCATCAGAGTAGGCTAAGGTAAACAAGGTTTATCTAAATGTCTTTGTGTTATTTCTAAGTACTGATATGGTGATCACATCTTGAATAAGCTACAAGACCCAAGTTTATATTAAACCCACTTGATGTCATCTCAAGGCTAACTATAAAAATGAATATGAGACTAAAAACAGACAAAACTGAGAGGTTGAGTCTTTTGACTCCAGATTGATGTAATAACTCTCCAAGAAAAGGATGGAGCTCAAAAGCTCACTAGATTAAGTCTCCACACTTATTCCTCAAGTTTCTCAAGGTTTAGTTGTATTTGCACATGTAATCTGTAATAAATGAATGCCATGCTTATACTCATGAAAATGTAGTATAAGATTCAACTTCTTGATGAAGCAATAAATGTCCTTAAACTTGAAAAGAAGAGAGTTCAACCATTATATTCATCATTGATGGTGTACTTATCCTATTTTTGAAAAAGTTTTTCTAACAAATATTTTTTTGGATTTTTTAAAATTTTTGAATTTTTACACAAGTATGGATAAAGAAGTTTGAAAATCATTTGCAAAAAGGATTGTAATACTTCCCCACCCCCAAACAAAAAGATTGCCTTGTCCTCAAGGCTCATACTATGCATATGAGAGAGAGTAAGAAAGATATTACCATGAAAGTACTAAAAATTCAAACCGCTTTATAAATTCCTGCCAAACAAAATTATCTCTACATATATAGAGATTACAAGGAATTCCATACTAAGACACAACTGAAATAAAATATGCTGAAATAAAGGACTGACTCAACATAAAGGGAAATCCTATCTTAAAACAATGCATTTTGTAACCGCAATAATTATCAACCAGCTAAACGGCAAATAGAGAGTGGATGGGCCGGCCGCGCCCACCCCCAAACAGAATTGAGCACAGATGGTAGAATGGGCGGTTTAACAACCAAAATGCAGCTAAACCCGACAACAAAAATAGAAGCAATAAAGCATGATCGGGCTTAGAAGATACACAGGGCTACCTCCCAGGAGCGCTAAGTTTAACGTCTTCAGCCAGACAGGCAAACAAACATGACTCATTCCCTAGATAAATGATACTCTAAACAAAGATACAGGAGAGATAAAATGCTAGAGTGGAATGTGCGATATCCCGATGTCTAAGATACAACAAAGAGTCTTTTATAGTCAGATACTCGAGACTTAAAGGAAGATGGGAAATGACTTCCCCACCCCCAAACAGAGCGGGAAACAGGTCTGTTTGGTGGTGACGCTCAAGAGAAAAACGTCCACTGGATCAATTATACTCAGCCAGTAAGAGTTTTTGGACTAACGGTCTCGGCACTTTCAACCACACCTCTCAAAAGAGACAACAGAATAGAGTAAGAGAGGGTCCGGATACCAGCAGGTCAAAGGTCAGTCTAAATAAGTTTCAGGAGGTTTTAACTCGTCGAAATGCTTAAGACATCGACCATTGACTTTAAATTCAGAACCGTCTGCAGGATTAACACATGTAATAGTGCCATAAGGAGCTACTGCAGACACAACAAAGGGGTCTGACCAACGAGACATAAGTTTTCCAAAAAATAAATGCAAACGAGGATTATAAAACAAAACTTTGTCACCAATGTGAAAATAAAGCTGATTTTTCTGTTTAGTAGTAAGAAATGAAGAGATGATAACTGGATGACTACCGGTCGAATCTAATTGGGCATATTTCAGCTCGGGAGGAAATAGATCAGGAGATGGAGGGATGGTCTTGACTTGGAACTCAGAATCAATGCAACCGAATCAAGGGCCTCAGGGTCTTTGGGGTCAAAGATAGGCATAAAATCAAGATGAGTTTTGGTTTGAACAATAGATTTATTGATGTCGAAGTCATCATTATGCATGGTAGGGCAATGAACAACCAGATCTTTAGGGTAACAACTAGGTACCATCTCATAGGGTAGAGACTCAAGAAGGCACACATCTTTAGATAAAGAAAGATCAGGGGGTTGTTGGCCAAGATTAAAGATATTAATTTCAACGGTCATAGATCCAAAAGTGAGAACCATAGAACCATTCCGACAGTTTATGAGAGCATTAGTGGTGGCCAAAAATGGTCGTCCAAGGATGATGGGAACCGAGTTATCGGCAGTAGGCTCAGTGTCCAACACCATAAAGTCAACAGGATAGTAAAAGTCAGACAATTTAACTAATAGGTTCTCAACTATTCCTCTAGGTACTTTCAATGATCTGTCGGCCAGTTGTAAAGACATGCTCGTGGGTTTCATGTATGTTAGACCCAGGCCGAGGTACAAAGATTAAGGCAAGAGATTAACACTCGCTCCCAGGTCTAACAAAGCTCTACCCATGAACTTATCACCAAGCTTGCAGGGTATGGTCGGTTTTTCAGGGTCTTTATATTTTACCACACCGTTATGTTGGACAAGTGAAGAGAATATTTCCGCCACAAACGCGTTTTTAGGCACATTTTTTTTTCTCTTGGCGGTGCACAAGTCTTTCAAAACCTTAGCGTATGAAGGTATCATTTTAATAGCCGTGAGGAAAGGTATATTAGTATTTATATGTTTAAACACATCAATTACCTCCTCTACTTGTACTTCCTGTAGGGACCTAGTGAGTCTCTGGGGGTGAGGCACGGGTGGGTCGTAAGGCAGTGGAGTATCCACAATCTTACGGGTATGTATCATTGGCTTAGAGGTGGTCGCCTCATTAGCCGGACCTTTAGGTGGTGCAACAGGTGTAGTGGTAACCGAGGTCACAATGCTAGGACTCGGTGTATAATGAATTTGATTATCTACCTGTTTTCCTGACCTAAGGGTGGAAACCGAGTTAACTTCAGCAAGTGGTGCAGATGTAGACGGAGTGTCCATCACCAAGACAACTTCTTTGCCCTTGGGGTTCGGGATGGCTTGTCCCAGAAATTTGCACTTTTCATCAAGTTTCTGTTCAATCCTCTGGATGGCTTGGGCATTTGACTTAATGGACGCTTGTGTCCATTGAATGAAATGGGCAAACACATCTTCAAGGGAGGTCTTAGGAAGGGCAGATTGATTGGTCGGTATTTGGTCCCTGGAACTACTCATGTGATGAGCGTTGTTCGAATAAGGGGGGACCGTTACCCTATTTTGATTTTTATTAGTACCAACATACGTGGCATTACTACGTTGCCCATAAGAGTTATTAAAACCAGGTGGAGCCGCATAATGATTATTTGAATAAGAAAGATTGGAGCGGTCCATGTATGGGTACGTGGCATTGCCCTTAGTAAAGTTGGTTTGCCCGACGTAAGTGAACGCACGGGCTTCCTCAGTTTCTGGTGAATTATAAAGGAGAGGGCAAAACTCGACTATATAGGTCTGGTCATGACAAGCAGTACATTGGAGAGTGGAGGCACTCATAACATGTGATGTGGGCTTTAAGGACACCTCAAGTGCTTCTACCTTTTTTACTAAACCATGAAGTAAAGTTTTAAGCTCAGAGTTAGGTTTGACTTCATATATACCTCTAAGTTTATCAAATGAGTCCGGGGTAGTGTTTCTCGTGGTATGTCCAGGTAAGTCCCATTGCTGGCTATTATTAGCAATTTTTTCAAGGAATGTCAGGGCCTTGGCGGTGGAATAATCAAGGAAATCTCCACCGCTCATGCTTTCAACCGTGTTTCTAGTCATAGTATTAAGGCCTCTATATAGAATCCTAACTTTTTCAGTGTCATCGACTTTATGGTGTGGACATCGAAGAAATAGGTCTTGAAACCTTATCTCCCATGCATCAAAGAATACCTCGCCCTCTTTTTGCCGAAAACTTCTTATAGCATCAACTATGTCATTAGTTCTGGTGATAGGAAAGAATTTGTTCGAAAACATTTTACTTAGTTGAGCCCAAGTGGCAATAGAATTGGTAGGAAGGCCATCTAACCAGTGAGATGCTCTATCCTCAAGAGAAAAGAGGAACAATCTCAAGCTAACTTCCTCCTCAGACAAATGTTTCTCCTTAAAAGTATTGAGAACGGTTAGAAACTTATTGAGGTGCTAATATGGGTATTCCCGTGGAAGTCCAGGGAACTTAGGCAACATGCCCACAATTTGTGGGCGAATGCCATAGCTATCTGCAGTTGTCTCGGGTAAGACTATGCAGGTAGGTGGCCTAGTGGCCAAAAGTGAAAAGTAATCCTGAAGGATAGCTTCTTGAGCCATAGGGGCGGGTGTTACTTCAGAAAGTGAAGTTTAGTCGTTAAACTCTTCTTCAGAAGGTATGGAGGTTGAGTCGTTAAACTCTTCCTCAAGAGAAGGAGTGAGGTCCGTGATTGTGCTCTTTGTGTAGATTGGAGTTGGTTTGGACAAGATCTTACCTGATCTAAGATGCATGCAACATGTGGATTACAAATACCACAGAAGTCCTAAACATTCAAAAGCATCTAACAAAGGGCTCAAAAACTGACTCAATTTTGTGTTCACCCAAGTCAATGAGTTCTTTCCAAGCTTCCCTTGTGAATTCTCCCTATATTTCGTGAGTTAAGCAACGAATAACCAGTGTGGGAGATTTTCTGTGTGTAAGCAACGTTCCTTAATTAAGAAACCACAGTGATTCTACAGACGTGATCTGTAGGGGTTCCAGACCCAATTCCTAACTTGTGCTCCAATCAAAGGATGGTTCACGCAGTATTAGTTGAAATATCTGCTCAAGGTCTCAAATGAACATCGTGATAGCATGGCTTTAGTTCGTTCAATTTTAAAGCTTAGGATATTGCAATCAATTGATATTAAGTTTCACTTTAGACTAACCTTTGACCTGTTGGTATCCGGACCTTCTCTTGCTATATTTTGTTGTCACTTTTGAGAGGTGTGGTTGAAAGTGCTGGGGCCATAGTCCACAAACTCTTACTGGCTGAGTATAATTGATCCAGTACACGCTTTTCTCTTGAGCGTCACCACCAAACAGACCTGTTTCCCCCTCTGTTTGGGGGTGGGGAAGTCATTTTCTATCTTCTTTTAAGTCTCGAGTATCTGACTTTAAAAGACTCTTTGTTGTATCTTAGACATCAGGATCTCGTGCATTCCACTCTAGCGTTTTATCTCTCCTGTATCTTTATTTAGATTAGCATTTATCTAGGGAGAGAGTCCTGTTTGTCCGTCTGTCTGGCTGAAGATGTTAAACTTAGCGCTCCTGGGAGGCAGCTCTGTGTATCTTCTAAGCCCGATCGTTCTTTACTTCTTTTTATTTTGTTGCCGGGTTTAGTGGCTTTTTGGTTGATAAACTACCCTTTTGAATCTGTGTGCTAGTTCTATTTGGTGGTGGGCGCAGCTCACCACTCTCTGTTGCAGTTTGTTTGGTTAAATGATTATTACGGTTTCAAATTTGAATTTATTTGAATTTTTGTAAATTTAATAATTATTGCTTGATTTTTGGGATTTATTTGACATCTTAATGGTACTTATATTCGCGAGAATATATTTATACATTCTCACGAGATTTTTAAAATAAAATTTGAATTATTTTGTGCCTTTACACATTCCGGGGCTAAAACCGTCATTTCTACTAATTTCAGTAGTGGGGGGTTGCGTATCGGGGAAGGTACTGGTCTATATATACCCACGGGTATGATCTTTAGAAAAGTCACAGTCAAGTCATTCTCTTGGTCAAAACTGGGTCAAATTAAGTCAACAGGTGTCTTCATCCCATACAAAACTCAAGTTCAGTTCCTTCCAGGCCATTCTAATCTCGACTCGAGATTCGAACAGATTCGATTTCTCTCTCCTCCGATCTCCCTCATCTGTTGTCCAAATTCTAAATATCTTGTGGGGTTTTGTTCCTCTCCTCTTTCTCTTCATTTCTATATAATTATCTGCTCCTATCATGTCTCCTAGACAGAGATCTCGCGTTGTAGTTCGAGAACGCGATTATTCTCGTCTTTTCGACGATAATCGCTTTGGGAGTGGTTTTGTTGAGCGAATTTTTGCCAAAGGTTGGGATGTACTCATTGGCTTGGATTATGAGCCAATTGATCCTCAAATGGTTCGTGAATTCTATGAGTCAATGAAGTTGACCGATGAGGGCGTTTTCGTTAATTGGGATGCTAGTCATCGTTTTCTACTCTCGCCCGAGACCGTCTCTGTGGTCACGGGCCTCGAGCTTAATGAGGCTCCTCTCCAGCAGGAGGCTGCACTGGTGACCCCTGACGTCATCAAAGCTGGTCTAGTCGATGACCGGGCGACTCACCGGTATAGCAGCCATATCTCCATCGGTTGGCTCAGTGAGCCAAGGCTTGGTGGCTCACTGGTTGACCACCAATGTCCTTGGGATGACAAGGACGAGCGAGCTATTTTCGAAGGATATTCACATCCCGCGTCTTCTCCAGGAGGACCTCCATGGCTACTGTATGGTTCGTCGCCTGTTCCATAACATCACCAGTGCCCGTGCTACTTCTGCACCCCTTCCAAGGCTGGTGATGAGTATTCTGCGCTACTGGGAGGTGCCTCTTCCTTCTGCCCTTTCTCTAGAGTCAATTGTCCGTCTCAAGGTCTCCAACCCTGGACTGTCTGCCTGTCCACAGTCGTTGTGGGACCCTCAGGAGGAGGCGCCAATTTACTACAGGCCCGGCGATCAGCGGCCATTCGAGCAAATCCATACCAATGAGGAGCGGTTCCAGCTTCTCTGGAGGGGTATGGGAGTGATTATGGATGCCGTTGAGGACATCCAGCGTCGTTTGGACGATGGACGGGCGCAGCCTCGTCGGCGACGTGGTTGAGATTTTGTTTATTCAGCCATTGTAGTTTTTATTTTATGTATTTTGTTTTATTTTAGTTCTTTGCACTTTTGTATTAAATTTCAATCCTTGTAATTTATTTCAAAATACTAATGAAATGGATGAAATTTTTATTTTCCAAACTTGTGTCCTTTTCTGAAATTTTTAGCCATTCTTGGGCTTTATTGCAAAAATCTGGACTTGTGGAGTTATTTTCAAAATTTTCTGGTCCTAGTGACCTAAGTCCAAATATTTAAAAAAAAAAAGGATTAGGGTTTTGATTTTTGGAAACCCTAAGGATATAGGCAATTTTTTGAGTCCTAATTGTGCTCAAACACTTTTATTTTTGCATATAAATACCAAACTAAGGTTAGGAGACCGTCACCTTTAAATCAGAAAACTTTTTTATTTTCTGGAAACCGCTCAATCTCGAGTCGAGTTCCAGAAATGCTTCACTGATCTCGAGTCGAGTTCAAGTCTGGCAACAGTTTTTGCTTTGGTTCCTGTGCGGTTTTTCTCGATTTTCGTGCTGGTATTTTTTTTTCCTTTTGCAATGGCTGATGTTCAAAATGACTTATGGATACCTAGTGGCATGGATATTATTCCCGAGATGGATTTTTTTGGTATTATGAATAGTTCTTATGGAGCTTCTTTTCGAGAAGAGATTTTTGACAAGGGTTGGGAAGGGTTTCTTTATGATCCTACTGCTGTTTATTCCCTTTCTATGGTAAGAGACTTTTACCTCATGTTACCCTTTGCTGATGCTCTTCCCTTTGATGGTTTCCAAGTTCACATGCATGGTTCCGTAGTGGTTTTTAATGCTATTGCCATCTCTCTTGCCATGGGTAATCCTTTTGTCTTCCAGCCTGGTGTGCTTTATGATAATTATGTTCATGATAATCGTGTTGATGTCTTGGATAATTACCTTGATCTCTTTGGCCCTTGCACCCTTTCCTTCTATCCCAAGGATTACCCTAATGTTGCACCTACTACTTGTCTTCCTGCTAATGTTGCTACTGCTGCTTTATGGGTTATGGGTAATTTGTAAGGTGTTGAAAGGTTGGATTGTGTCAATGATATTACTATGCATGCGGTATATGGTATTGCTAAGAATTTTTATGCTCTTGACTTATCCACCTGGATTTTAGATGGTATCCGAAATGTGTTCCTCTTCGGTCAGGATAAGCTTTTATTCCCTGTTGTTATTTGTAATATTATCCTTGAGAGCTATCTTGATTGGGGGAAGGTACAATGATTGGACTCACCTTATACCTATGGATCCAACTCATCGATATATTAGAAGAAGCCGACTATTTACTTGGTTGCCTGATTCTGATTATGTTGATTATCCTATCTTCCATAGAGATGATGAGTTTATGAAATATGGTGAGGGTCCTTGGCATGTGATAAGGGAAGTATTAATTCATTGGCGTGATAAGCTGGATGGTTTTCCTAAGAGTCAAGTTTGGGTTCCAATTGTGTAAAGTAGGATTTCCCTTTATGTCGAGTCAGTCCTTTATTTCAGCATATTTTATTTCAGTTGTGTCTTAGTATGGAATTCCTTGTAATCTCTATGTATGTGGAGATAATTTTGTTTGGCAGGAATTTATAAAAGCGGTTTGAATTTTTAGTACATTCATGGTAATATCTTTCTTTCTCTCTTTCCTATGCTTAGCATGAGGCTTGAGGACAAGGCAAATTTTTGTTTGGGGGTGGGGAAATATTACAATCCTTTTTGCAAAAGATTTTCAAACATCTTTTTCCATACTTGTATAAAAATTCAAAATTTTTCAAAAATAAAAAAAAAATCTTTGTTACAAAGACTTTTCCAAAAAGTTAGGATAACTGCACCATCAATGATGAATATAAGGTTGAATTCTATCTTTTTCAAGTTTAAGGACATTTATTGCTTCACCAAGTAGTTGAGTCTTATACTACATTTGTATGAGCATAAGCATGGTATTCACTTGCATTTATGACAGATTACATGTGCGAATACAACTACACCTTGAGAAACTTGAGGAATAATTGTGGAGATTTAACCCAGTGAGTTTTGAGACCCGTCCTATTCTTGGAGAGTTATTACGTACATCTGGAGTCAAAAGACTCAACCTCTCAACTTTGTTTGTTTTTAAACTCATATTCATTTTTATAGTTAGCCTTGAGATGACATCAAGTGGGTGTAATATAAACTTGGATCTTGTAGCTTATTCAAGATGTGATCACCATATCAGTACTTAGAAATGATACAAAGACATTTAGTTAAGCCCTGTTTACCTTAGGCTACCCTAATGTTACTTTATCCTTTAGGTTGACCATTCTGAGCCTTTCTTGTTACTTAGCGTTTTTCTTTAGCCCATTATTCTTACCCAACTCCATTGTGGGAGTAAATACCCTTAGAATTACAAAGAAATCTCCAAACTAGTGAGATGAACCGAATATTGAAAATCAAAAAGTTTGAAGAAATTCCAGAAAAAAACCAGAATCTTCGAAAACCATTTCAAATTCAAAAACAAAGGAAAATTCCAAAATATTGGCTAAAACTTCATTGAAATTTTCGCAAAGAAGATGAGAAACACTTCTTCCCAAAAGACCTGTGGTAGTATGGGTACATGCCTGTCTTCGATGCATTTGAAACCGTTATGCTTGGTTTATATTTCATATTTTATTCATGCATTTGTAGTACGTTATCTCATATGAACAGTTTTGCAATACTTATCCTTATCTTTGATATAACCATTTCTGAAGTAAATGGTAGAACATCCTGTTATCTGGAAAACCCTCAGGAGACTATAACTCTTCCACTTGGGAAATCCTTGTGGTTGAAACCCTTGATGCATATGGTTAATGCAATCATTCTAGTTCTATTTCTCTTTGAGTCCTTAATTCTTTTCTTCTCACCTTTGCTTGAGGACAAGCAAAGTGTTGTTTGGGGGTATTTTATAAGTCCTCAAAAGTGTATATTTATCCTTCGAATAACACCTTGTTTGTATAGCACTTAGCTTATATTATTGTGTTATATCAATGATTAGTGTTTTCTTGTCATTTGTTTAGGTTTCATGAGCCGAAATTTTAATATTGTGTTAAAGCCGCCAAAAGCCAAGAAAAGCCACTAAAAAGGTGTTATTTTGCACAAGAGGAGGAGAATTGATATTTGCACCCACAGATCTGTTGAGGGCACCCCACGGCTGGTCCTATGGGCTTGACTTGGTGTCAAAGTAGGGTGGCCAAATCTCAGCCCAAACCGGGTTCTATTGAAGCCCACAAGTCAGAATTTCTATTTTAGGCCTTTATTAAAGTCCAATCTTAAAAATGCTCTACAAGAAGATCCAGAAGTCTGATTTGGGCCCATGAGATGTCCAATTGAAAGTCTTGGTCCAAGCTACAATTTAACCCCAATATAATTAGGTTTTTCGGAAAACCTAATGCCTCTAGATGACCAACAACAGCAGCCACGAATTTGACCTAATTTGGAAGTCTTTGTATGCAAGTATTATGCTTTGTATTTATTATATAAGAGAAGTAGTAGCTAGGGTTTAGATAGTTCATGTTGAAGAAGTCAATGCTTGTATTGAACTCAATTCTTATCAATATCAATCAATCCCTTTTCTTTATTATGTTTTGTTATTTAATTAGCTAAATTCCCTTAGGGGGGATGGTTGAAGCACTCTAGATGATGCAAAAGCACCATGTTTGTTCTTAATGTTCATTGTGATTCAAAGTACTTAATGCTTATTTACTTCTATTTGCGATATGAGGTAAGTATGATTATTTGCATGTTATTGTTAACCATCTTATTAAAATACTATTGTTAGAGTATATGGAGACCTAGCTATAATAGTTGTATTTATATTGATTAGAGATATGTGATGGAATAGGTGAGAGGTGACTATCATATGTTTAGAATCAATATCTTTTATTGGAACCCTTTTGTAATTAAATTGATATCCGAGAGGTGATGATTTATTTATAAATTAATTAAATTGAATAGCTGAGAAGTGACGGTTTGATTAATGATACATATTCAATAGCATACATAAGAGAATCCCATTTTAGTTGAGTGGAATAGCTGGAGGTGACTAATTAATTGTTATAGATTGAACATGAAAGAATGACATGTTATGTTTGCATGATTTAGTTTATGGATACCAACTCTTTGACATAAGATTTTCTTTACATTTCTATCCATTTTCTTAAGTTTGTTTATTTAATTATTGCCTGTAGGAAGTAGAATCATATCTCTCTCTTATTTGTGATTGCCTTGGTGTTTTTTAACCATTGTTTTCTGTTGTGTTTGAGCTAAGATCTTCACCTTTGAGGTGGGTACGACCCTTGCTTGTTACCTGTCTACATTGATAATCAATATTTACAGGCACAAGAAGGAACTTCACTATAAATCTATTTTTTGTTTAGAGAAGGATTTTTTTCCCCTCTATCACCATCCAAAACACCTTTTTAAATTTATTTCTCTGCATCTTCTTCTTCTTTAATTCCAGTTTGAAACACTCATGTTCTTCTTTAATTTTAATTTATTTTGGTTCTAAACATCTATTTTCTCTTCAATTTCAGTATTAAAAATTAAACCCAAATCGATCAGTTTTAAATACCCATTCTCGTTGAAATCTTCCAATTTTTGTGAAATGATGAAATGCACAGCTGATAGTTAGTATTAACTATATTATCATTATTCTTGTGTAATTGAAGACTAATATGTAGAGGATAAGAGAACATATTGCAGCCGATAGTTAGTAATAACGTAGAGGATAACACTGAAATGCACAGCAGACAAAAATGCCAATTTGGCGGAAAATCATAACACAAGACGATAACACTGAATTGTCACTAATAACACATAAGGTATAAGATGATTCTACTAAGTCATAAGCACCTTTAACATCTTGAACATCTTCTACTGTGTACAAGGACACCCTTAGCTTTACTTCTCTTTCTAACCGTTTTAGGACACCCTGGTATTGAACTTTATAGTGGTGGAAGAATTCTTCTTCTTTATCTGTCAGTTGGCCATTCTTCCTTCCTTCTTGTGGGTGTCCATTATTCTCTATAAGTTTTCATGTATGTTTCTTTCATGTAGTACACATCAACAAATTTGTATGGATCAAAGCCAACTTCCTTTATGTTTTATTATTAGTGATCCTTATTTTTGACTCACCATGCACATATGCAATCTCAACTCCATCTACTGTATGCTCCAATTGACCACCATATTGGAATATGATATTAAAGATATTCTCTGCATAACATCAATTAAAAGGGGTTTAGTATCACATCTCTATAATACAACAATAAATAAGTGTACTGAAGCTATCCACTACAAAATCAGTGTTAACAGCTACAGTGGAAAGTGTATCATCTAGAAAGTTCAGAATGTATTTCAAAGTGATCATCAGTACCACATGATAAACCCACTTTTAGATTATATAAACATTAGAAAATAAACTTCAAAAACCCCCATCAAAACAAAGACAAAGACCACTAGACATTAGTGATTTAAAGGTTGAAAACCAAATACTAGAACCTTAAGCCATATTCTAGGGTTTTCATACCCCAACCCAACAATCAACTAAGGTTGAAACCCCATCAACAATTGAATGTTATTTAAACTGGTGGGTGTGTTAATGCTTTTTAATACCACTGAAACCAGAACACTAAAGGTAACAACTTTAATACTAATAATTGGAAGATTGAAACAAGTTTCTATAGACCCCATTATCATGATTGATGAACATTAAAACCCTAAATTTTACCAAGAATCGGAAAAGGGTTTATAACTTGCTTACCCTTATTGTTTCCTTTTTTTCCCATAGTAAAAAAATGCGGTATGAAAACCCTAACGTCCAAGAAAAAATCAAAGCTTCAAGACCAAGAGAATGTGATTTGATGATGGAAGATTAAGATTTTATCTTGTTTTTTCTCTGTGATGAACAAAGAAGATGAAAAAGAACAAAGAAAATGGTTGAATTAATGTTTGCTTTAATTTTCTCTGATTGTAAGACAACTATTTTTGTCTTTTATGAATAGAGGATAGAGCAGTATAATGTGAATGATTGCTTCTGCAGGTTTCTGTGTTATTTCATCCAACGGTGGCAATCAAAGATGTTTTTTCATCTAAAGGTTAAGGTTTACTTTGCTGAATTTAATGAAGAAAGAGAAATTAAATCAAACAAAAGATATGATGTTGATGTCTTGAAGTTGCCATAAGGGTAGATATGTCCAACAAAATAGTCAAAGTCAAAATTGTGCTTGTTTGGTAAGATTACCCTCAAGTGTGCTTATTTGGGAAGAAACACCATAAAGTTGTGCTTATTCGAGAAATTACCCTTACAAAATTGATTCTAATTCATTGTATCTCATTGAACTTGTTTTTTTTTTTATTTTATAAAAAGTAGGATTATATTATCATTGTAAAAGAGTTTACGTACACCTGAACCGCGTACAAAATGTATCGTCGTGTTTGCACTACCCATGGAGACATGCCTGCAATTAACTACACAGAGAGGTATCCCAAGTTCCCATTATTAGCCCACATACAAAAACAATATAAGCTAAATACATAGTATGAAAGACCAGCAGCTGCACCATCACCCAATTGGCTACCACCTCACACATATCTGTTGTTGAATATTGTGGATGTAATCTGTTGCTGTTGAAATTGCCCACATATATATCAAATTCTACTACAAACCTGCTTTACTACACACTTAAACATCCATTAAACCTGCACACGCAAAACTAGTTGTAAGTTTTTTTTTTTTTTTTTTGATAATAGTTTCGTTATATTATTCTTCAAAACAATTCAGTACAGAATCTAATCAGCATGTAGATTAACTATACCGTTTGTTGAATCCCAAGAGAACCACTTTGTACAAGCCAATACAACTGCATACATGGTAACATCCAAAATACAAAAGGGAAATACAATCATCAACCGTCACAGAGAACCAGTTTCAGTACAAAGCAACAAAACAAACACTTGTGATACTACTCTCAGTCATTCTGACAACACCAACAACATCACACCAGAGCTCATCATCATGCTCCTTGCTCACCCCTGTCGGCTGGACCTTACAGCAATGGAAAAACAGTAAAACTCCTCCCTTTAGCTTGATTCTGCAAATTTCTACACACTACCAAGAGTCCGCCAGGAACTGTGACTACATTATCCAAAGATTCTCTGCCAGTTCAGAAGCAAGTCTGAGAAATTGAATTCATCTCTGTGTTCCAAAATAAAGAAAAAGTGTAGGAAAACAAAAACAATCATGACCTTTTCCGAACAATGATCATCATTTGCGCATTTAACTTTCTTTTTCCTATTTGGATTCATGGGAAAAGTTCTTGAGTCGTGTCTGACAACCTTTTTGCATGAGCTACACAATCTTTCTTTTTTCTCTTGTGATATCTCAGTACCACGTTTTATTCTAGTAGCTTTATTTTTTTTCCCTCCCTTTTGCGAGAGCAATATTGGGATTCAAAAGTAATACCTGTAAAGAAAAGCATAAGGATTTGGGAGTTAATTAATCAAAGAACAAATTTCACCAATTCAAACATAAAATTCAAACAATTTAAAAAGGTACCTGTGAAGTATCATTATCTTAATTAGAAGCCAACACCTCTGAACTCACACTTTTACGTTTGGCCATTTCAACACGCAAAAAGACAACTTGTAATCATAATTGAATTAGGTTGCTTTTGATCAGTAGTTCAATTTCGAGTACAAAAACCTTCTTGCTGACCATACTCTTTATAAAATTTCTTTGCATCATCGACGGTATTAAATTTCATCTCCACACGTGGCATTTCTAATTTTGATATTCCTTCTTTGGGGGTTGCAATGGAAGGTGAATAGTTATCGCTCACTCTAGTTGACTCACCATCAGCAGACAATTCAATAGACTCAATATTTTGAACCCATCTTCCTTGATTGACTCCATGTATTGTGAGATGATATTTGGGATATTGTATTTCACAATCAAACAATAAACATAATAAACATAATGCAAAAACATAAATTGGACATACATTTGTCCATTGCTTAAATTTGGAGAAGACAATTCAGTTTTTGATAATAAAATACGAACTACTTTAGTGAGACTTTATCAATCTCTAGAAATGGTTTCACTTTTATCTACTGTACTGTTATGTTTTGAATACACACTTAAGATTTGATAATCATTAGATACTTTATCTTTGGACACTATAAAGCTTTATATAGTTGTCCAATTATTATCTAAAGGGTGTGTGTTTTTTCATAAAATCTATTCAGAAAAACATATACCTTTTTCTGAAGAGTTGTGTCTATTCAAAACCAATCTTTCTAATATGCACCAAATGGGTGGTGTCTATTCAATGTGTAGTGAGAGAGGACTTTTTCCATAATTTTATTAATATCATTCCACCCATAAAAGAATGACTAAGCTATAATGATTGTATTATCATGTGGGACATAAAATTATTCTTACATTCTCCCACTTGGCCAATATGATAAGACAATAATAAACATCATAATATCATAATAAAATGATTAATCAAGGTGAGTCATACTGGTTGTAAGTCAATTAAGAGATATACTTTCCTTCCATGTACTACGGACCTTAACACATCATTTAAAATGATCTATAAACGAGAAATTAACATTCTAATCCAACATTAGTGTCTTAAATAAGACATTCTTATTCAACTTTCATCTAAGACATTAATTGTACAAAATTTGGGAACAAGAATGGTTCAGAAATAACTATATTAAGGAGATCTCATAAGTCAAATAAAACATAATACACAACAATGGCTTTCAGTTCATACTACCGGTAAGACCCATGCTTTTCACATGTTCATAAAAGGTCTTAGAAGGTAGTTCTTTAGTTAGTAGATCTGCTATCATAGGTTTTATACTTATATGTTTTATGGACACACGTTCTTTTTGAACTTCTTCTTTTATGACAAGACATATAAACTTCATGTGCTCAACACCCTTAGTATACTTGTCATCTTTAGAAAAGAAGATTACTGCATCATTATCACAATAAATTTTCAGCGGCCTCGTAATAGTGTCGACAACTCCAAGTCCCGAAATAAAATTCTGCAGCCATAATGCTTGAATTGTAGCCTCAAAACATGCTACAAATTCTACTTCCATAATTGATGAAGCTATAACACTTTGCTTAGCACTCTTCATTGTTATTGGTCCTCCATCCAAAAGGAACAAATAGCCAAAATTGGATTTATGGGTGTCAACACATCTAGCAAAATCCGAGTTAGGGTAACCAATGACTTCAATGTTCTTCTTAGATCTTTGAAATGTGAGCATATAATCCTTCGTTTCTTGTAAATATCGAAGAACATCTTTTGCAGCTTTCCAATGTTCAATTCCGGGATTGCTTTGATATCTGCAAAACTGATATCCGGCCTTGTACAAGCTTCCACATATATAAGACTACTAACAAGAGATGCATAAGGAATATCTTTCATTCACTGGTGTTCCAATTCATACTTAGGACATTGCATATAGCTAAACTTATCCCCCTTATGAATTTGCATTAAACCAGCTTTGCAATTAGGCATATCATATCGTTCAAAAACTTTGTCGACATATGCTTTCTGAGACAATCCTAACAATCCTTGTGATAAATCACGAAATATTTCAATTTTCATTACAGAAGATGCCTCTCCAATGTGATTCATTTCAAAGTTCTTTGAATGATAATTCTTGGTTTCATTTAATAAACCAAGATCATTACTTGCCAACAATACATCATCCATACATAAAATCAAAAATATGAACTTACTCCCACTGATCTTAAGGTATATGCATCGATTAATGATGTTACTTTCAAAACCAAAAGAAGCAATGATATCAGTAAACTTTATGTACCATTGGTGGGTATCTTGCTTAAGTCCATAAATCGATTTCTTTAACTTATATACCATGTGGTCCTTGCCTTCAACCTTAAATCCTTCTGGTTGTTCCATATAAACTTCATTTTCTAAACTTCCATTTAGAAATGTCGTTTTCACATTCATTTGATGTAACTCCAAATCATAATGGGCCACCAAAGCCATGATAATTCTAAACGAATCCATCTTTGAAACATAAGAGATGGTTTCCTTATAATCAATACCATCTTTACAAGTGTAACCTTTGGCAAATAGTCTAGGTTTATATCGTTCAATATTACCATTCAAGTCACAATTGGTCTAATAGACCCATTCATAACCAATGGTTTTGTGACCCTTTGGCAATTCTACTAGATCCCAAACTTCATTATGTGCCATTGATTCCAACTCTTCTTTCATGACATCAATCCACTTATGAGAATTAACACACATCAATGTGAAAATGTAATTGGATCCTTTCGCAAGACATGGTCATGTATGGTGCTACTCCCATCAAATTGCATGGTGTCAAGATTCCCTATAAGTGTTCCATGATCCTTAGTTTCATCCGTTTTCGGTAACGTAGACTTAATATTATTCGCTATAGTCATACGCATGAACATAATGCTAAGTTTATTCGATTTCTCCCACTGATTATAGAGAGTCTTTTGAGTCTCAATACTATTCGCAGTGAGAACATCAGGCTTATCAATTTTAAATGCTAGATCAAGGTCAAACAAAATTAGATTGAATTGGACCTTTTCTGACCAATTGGCATAATTCATGCCAGTAAGCATAGGAACAGACATAGCTTGCGTAATATGCGACAACGATGATGAGACTGCAATTACAAGTAACATATATACTCACTTCATTATGCTTTGAGATAAACAATCATAAAGTAATATCATGCATCACGTTTGGGTAAAATAAACATTATATACTAACCTACACATAATGATGCTTATAAATTAAAACATTATGATAACTTGTTAGTCATGAACTTAAGAAAGTATGCTATCTTTGGATAGACAATACAAACTTAAATAAAAACACAAAGTTTCCAATTAGGCTTATCAAACTCTAAATAACAGTCGACCTTTGGGCGATTTTATGTATCTAATGATATATACCAGATCTGTCCAGTAACTTTAATAGGCCCAGTAACACTTAATGGTCCATAACAGATCTGCCTACTAGGCCCGGTACCACTTAATGGCTTAATTGGATCTTTCTAGCAGGCCCAGTAACATTAAATGGGTACGTCTAGCAGGCCCAGTGAGAGTTTTATTAAAGACTTATGTGTGTACCCTAGGTAAAAAACCCGACAGGTCTCACCGATGGCTGTATAAGAAGCTAAACCGGGAGCACTTGAGCATTAGCCAGCCAGGCCTGGGCTATCGGGTAGGACCAAACCCAGTCTCAAGAGATCCGCATACGCTTTGTGGACCTTGACCTACCGAATAGTCCACAATCAATGGGTGGAGCCCCGGTTACTGTACAAGAAGTTGAACCGTGGGCTCCCATACATCGACCAAGCCCACTTCCGTTAAGTAGGCCAGGTCCGACCCAGTAAAGTCTAGCAGTGATAGAGGCTCATCCAAAGGCTTATCATAGAAGTCCAGAGGACCTGGCCAGGGTGTATGCAATGCAGATTGGGCCTCCGGTCCGAGGAGTCTAGCCTAAGTCTTTGGTTTCAAGATTGGTCAAATCCAAGTTCCAACTAACTGGATAAGTCCAGCAAGATTTCAAGCCAACAGAACCAACTGTTCTAGCCTGCTGGAGAAGATAAAGGAAGACCCAAGTTGAACCAACGCCTATCAGAGGATGCCATGTGGTAGTCATCCTGATCAAAGGGGATTCAAACTGAGGGATAACCGCCAAGCAGCATGCACGCTATCTCTGCGGGAGCATCTTCACAGTTTGAACTACCTGATTTCATGGAGTCAAAACCGGAGGGGTGGTTGAGCCAACCTCCTCCAGCCTACTACAAATACATAAGTCCTTAGCCTCCTGAACTACGAGTCTTTCACTGAGCAACTCCATTAGAGCTTAATTAGTGGAAGCAGAGAATTGATTCCAAGTTCATCTTCTTGAATACGTAGGCAGCCTGATCCTCGTCAGGTCCAGTCTCATTGTATACCCCTATCTAATCTCTGTCTATACAAGGCTTTCATTGTAACTGTTCGATTAATCAATACCCATCTCGAGTTTATGGATCAAATTTTTGCACCCACACTCTTTGGCGCCCACTGTGGAGTTGAATCTCCCATCAGTTCCATAGTTTTGCAAGGAATCACGATCCAGTCATACCGGAGTTGCTGTAGCAATAGCTCGAAGTAAGAGACGCCCGACTCGTTCCCACAATGGAATAAGCCAAGTTACTGAAAGTCAGACCGAGAACCTTTCTCCTCTGTCTCCGGTCCCTGAAGCGCCCATGAATCAAGAATCAGTTCTCGGGAGTGAGGGCCATGATCACGGCTCGCAACCCTCTGAAAGTGGACAGCCGGAGGCAGAAAACTTAGTGGTACAAATCACTAACGATCCTAGTAATCCAAATGCAGTCAACCGAACCGTCAGAATACCAGCATAACAAGATCATGAACCATCCAGAGCAGCCGCTGCAAGAAGAGACTAGAGAACCCCTCCCCTGGCCACGGGAGGAGGTTACACCGAGCAGGAGAAGGGGAAAGGCCCAGCAACCGAGTCCCCAACTGCAATCATCAAGCGGCTAACCAGGGAAAATGTAGAACTGAGAAGAAAGAAAAGAACCAGGGCCGGAGATAGCCAATCATCTTCAGCCCTGTCTTCAAGTCCATCTCCTCAGAAGAAGATAAGGCCACGGTCAGGAAGCGACTGGTGCCTTACCACCCATAGCCATGATCCCCGCCCTGTTTGGGATAGGGTAGCACCGGGGAGGGATAGGATGTCTATCTATCCAGTTCAAAAACATCACCGCGGACATGCAAGAACTTCCGGACCACATCATGGCCGCAGGATTACCCGCAACAGGTCCGTCGAAGAAGTCACTCCACCAGAAGGACCGCGCCGGAGGAAGCACCAGAGCACTCCCCTGGCACGCCACGGTCAGAGGGGAAGGAGCCCAGACCCATCAGAGAGAACCGGAGCTGAATGTGGAACAGATGAATCAACTCAAGCTATAAGAGATGATCAACCTAGATGTCTCGAATAAAGCCAACCGGGACAAATGAATCAGAAAGTTAACTCTCGCAAGTCTGGCTGCGTTACCTTTGGCGGAAGAGGTCAGGAATTATATAGTCCCCGCCAGCTTCAAGCAGTCGCCCTTCGAACAGTATGACGAGACAAGTGACTGTCCAGTTCAGCATGTTATGAACTACAAGAGCACCATGGCCATCTAGGACCATGATGACAAGTTCCTTGCAAAAATGTTTGCTGCTTCACTCAAAGGTGAAACACAAACGTGGTATCACAATCTACCCGCATCCATCCACACGTTCGTACAACTGGCTGAGTTGTTCGAAGAAAAGTACCGGTTCAATGTGAAGACTAAGAAGGGAGCTGAAGTCTTGTTCTCCCTGCAGATAGACCGGAGCGAAACACTCAGAATTTCGCCCGAAGGTTCCAAACCTTATTGTCAGAAGTGCAGGACACATCTGATAGCGTCGTCATTCAAGCTTTCAAGTATGCCTTGAACAACAACCATGAAGAATTGTACCGGTCACTGGCAAGGAAGCCTCCATCCTCTGTTTCAGCCTTGCTCGAGAAAGTAGAAAGGTATGCTTAGGAGAAGGACGACCTGAAAGCTAGGAGAAAGAGACTTGCCGGAGGTCAAACCTCCGAGAAGTCGCAGAAGGCAAAGGAAGAAATCTCCGGCAGGGATCGCAAAGAGGAAAAAGCCCCTGACAGAAACAAAGACAGGAAGGGGAAAACGCCAACCCGGCAGCCCGACAGCCGGTTAGAAAAGTCTACCGGGGGCGAAAGCAAAGAAAGGGAATTAAAACCCCTGAGGTTCCCGATCGAGGAAGTATTCAAAAAGATCAAGAACAGAGGGTTGCTCAACAAACCTGCCCTTCTCCCGGCAGACCCGGAGGGCAGGAGAGATAAATCCAAGAAATTTGATCACCACAACGATTACGGTCACGAGCTGAAGAACTGCAGGTCATTGAAGGATGAAATGCAATGTCTAGTCGACGCCGGCCTCATCCCTGACATGGTGCAGACCAGAGCAGTCGAACAGGTAAAAACCGAAGATCGAATTGTATACGTCTGCACGTACAGATGCCCGGTTCTTCCAAGACAGAAAGGAAGAATTGCGCTCGAGAAAAGCTCTCTTGGATAGGACATCTCCATGAAGTTGGACAAATCAACTTCAACGAAGGGATGGACACTGAATCCATTGTCCCCAGAGGTTTGACAATCACTGAAGAAGATGAAAGGGGCGTGCATTATCCACACAATGACGCCCTGATCATCACAGCATGGATTGGTGTCTACCAGGTCCGGCGAGTCATAGTTGACGCCGGTAGCACCTCCAGCGTCTTGTTCTCATGTGCTTATAAAGTTATGGAGCTGTCCAAGGGTCTCATCGAATTTGATGAGACTCCCACCTATGGGTTCAATGGGGAGCCAACACAGTCCTCCGGGCGGGTCCACCTGCCTATCACGGTAGGATTCAACACCGTCGGGATAGACTTCCTGCTGGTCGACTCCCCCTCCTGCTACAATGTCATCTTGGGAAGGGACTGGATTCATCAAATGAAAGTAATTGTATCCACTTTCCACCAAAGCCTCAAATTCTCGACTCCCAACGGAATTTGCATGGTCAAGGGAGATCAAGGGATGGCGTTCAAATGCCATCTCGATGCTATCAAAGGAAAGGGGAAGCCAGAAAAAAAAATCGGGATATCACCAGCGGTCGACAAGCTGGAAGAAGTTATAGTGGGATTGGAGTCCCACAAGACATCTCACATCTTCTCCGGCCTACCAAAGGCTAAGAAGGATCTCATGATCACTCTGCTGCGGCAGAATCACCACGTCTTTGCATGGAGTGTCAGCGAGATGATAGAAATTGACCATTCGGCCGCTTGTCATAAACTGGACATTGATCCTCAGTACAAGCCAGTCAAGCAGAAACCACAGCGAATGGCGCTAGATCGAAAGCTGACTGTCAACGAAGAAGTCGATCGGCTACTTTCAATCAACTTCATCAAACCAGTCATCTACCCTACCTGGGTATCCAACATCGTGGTTGTCCCAAAGAAGAACGGTAAGATTCGAGTTTGCAATGATTTTACTAATCTTAATAAAGCATGTCTTGTGCACCCATATCCACTCTCCAAGATCACAGACATGGTGGACGCCACCGCTGGTTATCAAAGATTGTCCTTCATGGACGCCTACTCTGGATACAACCAGATTCCACTTCACGAAGAAGATCAGGAACATACCACATTCATCATCGACCGGGGGCTTTACTGCTACCAGGTGATGCCATTCAGTCTGAAAATTTTTGGAGCAACATACTAGAAGTTGGTCAACACCATCTTCAATGAGCTCATAGACCGGACCATGGAAGTCTACATAGAGGACATGATGGTCAAAACCAAGGAGAAAGACAATCATTTGCGAGATCTGCAGTAGACATTCGATATCCTGACACGGTACAACATGAAGCTGAATCCAACCAATTGTTCTTTCGGTCTTTCTTCTGGCAAGTTCCTTGGCTTGCTTATGACCAACCGGGGCATAGAAACCAATCCAGATCAAATCCGAGCAGTCTTGGAGATTCCCGCGTCGAAGACAGTGAAAGAATTCCAGAGACTAACCGGGAGGTTAGCCGCTCTCAATAGGTTCATCTCCCAGTACTCAGATCGATGCAAGCCATTCTTCAATACAATCAAAGTTAATGCAGAATGGAACCCTACTTGTCAGCAAGCCTTTGACAAAATCAAGGCGTATCTTACTCAACCTCTGGTCCTTACAGCGCCACAAATCGGGCAACCAGTCGGCATTTATCTGGTTGCATCTGATATAACAGTTAGTGCGGTCATATTTGTGGAAGAACCGGAGGAGAAGCCAGTCCACTTCATCAACAAAGTGTTGCAGGGAGCTGAGACAAGGTATTCAAAAATCAAAAAGATCGCCTTAGCCCTGGTACACGCAGCTAGGAGGCTAAAGCCATATTTCTAAGGGAGGGCAGTCAAAGTCTCCTTGGTGGCATATTTTCCCATCGAGGATATCCCGGTCAATCCAGATTTGGAAGAAGATACACTGGGGGCGAATGATGCCCCCGGGTCACAGGAGTCTCCGGCCAAAGAAGACAACGAAGCATGGACAATCTACACTGACGGGTCCAGTAACTGTACAAGATTAAGAATAGGTTGTCTCCTGATCAGCCCAAATAGACAGAAGACAGAGACATCTGTCAGACTGGGATTTTCGGCGTCAAACAACGAAGCCAAATATGAAGCTCTAATATATGGTCTCCAAGCAGCGCTCCAACTGGGGGCGCAGAGAGACATGATCAAAACAGATTCAAAACTAGTGGCGAACCAATTCGCCGGGTCCTTCCAAGCCAAGGACGACCGGATGGTAAAGTATCTTGATGTCGTCCACTCTATGGCAGGGAAGTTCGAATTCATCACGGTCGAACAACGACCAAGGATAGACGTTAGACATGCAGACGCCCTGGCATATCTTTCTTCTTCTATCAGCACTACAGATCCCCGACAGCTATCAATCGGATACTAGAAAGAGCCAAGTATTGGACCCAAAGGTCCAGACATGCCACTGTCGGAGGTCTACCTCCTGGAGTGCAGACATTGGAAAGAAGTTCTCATGTTAACCACCAGAGGACAGAAAAGAAGGGAGATGAAGAAGCTTTACAGCCCGACACTGGGTCGAGAACACAGAGCGAACCAAGTCCTCCATCTCAGGGTCAGACACAAGACCCACCAGAATCACAACTTGAAGATTCAAATCCTTGCCTCATCAGAGGCCGGAAAGAAGTGATGCCACCTTTGACGGAGCCGGACGAACCGGACCCCTAAGAACCACCACTCTCACACGTTCAAATTGATTTGGAGCTCCCACCGGAGGAACCAATCGAAGAGATTCTAGACAATCTAAATTTTGAAGTAGACAAAATTGACGCCGAATTGCAGTCCAGCAACGACCAAGACTGGAGGAGGCCATATATCAACTTCCTCATCCACCATCTGCTTCCCGAAGATCCCAAGCTATCAGCCAAAGTTAGGAGGGATCCGTGGAAGTTCACTGTCATCCTACAGGGGGAGTCACACAGGCTATACATGAAGAGCTATGGCTCCGGGGTCTTGTTCAGGTGCCACACTCCAGAACAAGGCCTGATCATACTAAAGGAAATCCATGCTGGGATCTGCGGCAACCATTTCGGGAGCAGAAATCTAGCACAGAAGACAATGATCCAAGGATATTGGTGGTCGCACATGATGACAGACGCCAAGAAATTCACCCAGGCATGCCTCCCTTGTCAGAAGCATGCCCCGGCGAATGAACTGCACCCCATCTTTAGCGAGTGGCCTTTCGCCAATTGGGGACTAGATATCGTGGGGCCACTCCTAAAAGCTCCACACTAAGTCAAGTTCCTACTTGTCGCTACAGATTATTCACCAAATGGGTTGAAGCCGTAGCATTGGCACAGGTATGCGCCTCTGACGTCAGAAGATTTCTGTGGAAAGATATAATCTGCAAGTTTGGAATTCCCCAAGAGCTAGTGTCAGATAACGGAAAATAGTTCGACAGCGATAACATCTGGCTGTTCTGCAAGTCCTTGGGAATCAAACACAACTTCTCAGCCCCAAACTACCACCAGGGGAATGGGCAAGCAAATGCATCCAACCGGGTCATCTTGGACACACTCAAGAAGCGCTGGATAAAGCAAAAGGAAACTGGGTAATGCAACTCCCGGGGGTCTTATAGGCATACCGGACCACCCCAAGGAGGTTCACCGGTATAAAACCCTTTCAACTCACCTTTGGAGCAGAAGCGGTAATGCCAACAGAACTGCTAGCTCCGTCAACTCGTACTGATGCAGTCCTTACCAGGGCGAATGAGAGAATCTTAGCAAGAGAAAAAGCCGTTCTTGACGACAAGAGAAAACAAGCACTGCAACACCTCCTCCGGTACCAGGAAACTATCAAGAGAGGATATGACAAGCGAGTCGTAGAGAGGAAATTCAATCCGGGCGACTGAGTCATGAGGAAAGTCAAAGTCATAACTGAGGATAGAACCGCCGGAAAGCTTGGACAAAACTGGGAAGGAGCTTACATCATAGACAGACATGCTGCGAAAGGCTCATACTTCCTCAGAACTCTGTCCAGCGACCTCTTTTCCAGGCCATGGAACGCTTTCCACCTCAAGAAATTCTAGAAGTAATGTACTCCATTTGATGATTTCAATAAAGATTCTTTCCCACAAGAATTTGAGTACTTTGTATTATTTACTGCTGAAAATCCTAGAGCAAGATCAAGTCTCCACTGAGGTCCAGGGTGCTCGGACCTAGCTTCCGATCCTGGTTAAGTCCTAAATGCAGAGTTATGCTCCTTTTAGGCCCAAGACGCCTGGACCTAGATTCCGGGCTTGGAAATCAAGGATGACAGGGATCAAAACCCCATCCAACCCAGGATGCCCGGACCTAGCTTCCGATCCTGGTTAAGTTCTAAATGCAGAGTTATGCTCCTTTTAGGCCCAAGACGCCCGGACCTAGATTCTGGTCTTCGAAATCGAGGACGACAGGGGTCAAAACCCCATCCAAGCCAGGATACCCAAACCTAACTTCCGATCCTGGTTAAGTCCTAAATCCAATGTTACGCCCTTTTAAGGCCCAAGACGCCTGGACCTAGCTTCCGGTTTTGGAAACCAGTTTTAAGAGCGAGGCTATCCACTCTTAAAAACTGGGGCTGTTAGGCAAGCTAGCCTGCCCCCGGGTCAAAGCTTGCAATACAGAGATAAATCCCCTTTGAGCATCAAACCATGGATAGCCATGAAGTCAGCAAGAAAAAGAACTGTTATCGTCTCAAGCAAAACTCCTTAAAACGATAATGGGGCGAGGGAGATAGACAGTTGTAATAAATCCTGGAACTAAGGTAAAGATATCTAACAAGATGTTTTTGAACAACAAGAGGGGGTCCCCCGACAACTGGGACAAGAGCCTTTTTACAAAAATTCGACCGAGCTAAGGTTGGGAAGAAGGACCGGAGGCATCACCGCCCTTCTTCGTTTTCTTCTTCTCTAGTTGGCCAAGGACTTACTGGTAAACAACCTTCGCTAGACGAAGTTTTTCAGCAGCCCGACCATACGCCACCTCCTTGAGGGAGTTACGTCGGTCCAGCTCCAACTTCTCTCGAGTCAGCTTCCCGCAAGTGGCCTCCAACTCTGCCAGGGAAATCTTGGCATCCTCCTCTCTCTGAAGAATAACGGTCAGGGTGAAGTCTAGGTAGGTAATACCCTGCCATAAACCGCTTGTCCTCCTCCATAGCCCACCGCTCGATGTTTGCCGCCGCCAGGTCTTTCTCGAGCTGACGATTCTCAGCTCGTAGGCTCTCCAGATCCTCCAAGGCAGAAGGCTGAGGTCTGACACTCAGCTGAAAGACTCGGGCCATGGCAGCTTGCATCTGACGGACAAGAGAAACAGGAGTCCGGAATAAGCATACAGACATATGCAAATTTAAAGCCAGAACTCAAGGCAAGAAAACATACCGCAATCAGGTTCTAAGCCGCTACCCTCATCGCCCGGTCGCGAGAAAGGCAACTGTAGTATGCCTGGTCCTCCGGGAGCAGGTTCTAGAAGATGTAGTCGAAGGCAGTGTGGATGTTCATGATGCCGGAGTCCCCAATCGACATCGGCTCCCCATTCAGAAATGCAGGATGAATGGTAAACGCCGGCAGTAGAAACTCCGGGGTAGCCTCGGGCTGGTACTCACCCGGTTCGGGGCCCAGTTGCACAGTTGGGCCAGTGGGCAGGTCAGTGTATGGGACCTGGTCGCCCCACCCATAAACTGGGGCTTCATCATCAGCAGTGCTCGACACGGTAAACTCCACCTCAGTATGGACATCTTCGACGGCCAGAGCATCCTCAACAGGAACACGGGAGCCACTACCAATCCGAGTAGTCTCTGTCACCGGTCCCCTCAGCGCCCGGGGGATGGCATCCTTCCTTCTCAGGCGCACAACCTCCCCTTGGTCAGAAGGGGAGGCAAAAACAGCTCTCTTCGAGCCCCTAACAGACTCATCTAAAATAGCCTTGCTCCTCGGATCAACCGGGACAGGGGACTGTAAAGAAACAACTTCAACAGCAAGAGGCTAGGAAGGTCTTACCTCCACCGGAGCCTCAACTCCAGCGTCTCCAGCACTGGGGGCGTCCACTTCGTCTGGTTGGCTCACCTCCCTCAGCAGCAGAGGCGACCACCGTCTCCTCCGACACACCTCCCACCATCTCCGACTGGGCTAGGTTGTTTACCTCAGCATGTACCTGCACCGGGATTGGAAAGAATCCCTCAATGTCTGATTCACCAGACCCACGGGGAAGCAGAAGTCCGTTATCCCTCGACATCAGGTTTGGGTCACTGGAGAAGTCAGATGAACTATAAAAAATGTGTGGTCTCCTCCGGCGACCCAAGGGAGGGTTTGAATTGCAAACGGAGCTAGGGTCACTGACTTGGACATCCCCGACAACTGGGATGACTTTCGGCAGAGCGTCCGACATGAGCTCGTCAGGAGAGATCTTCCCCCGACAAGAAGAGCCTCATCGGGCCAGTCGTCCATCTCCCCCCGCAGATCAACAGCCTCACTCTAAACTGGAGGCTCCTCCCCAGCACTGGGGACCGTGTTCTCTACACTGGCGGCACCTTCACCAGATCTGGACTCGACCTCCAGAACTTGCGGAGGAGCCGGCGGGGCTGCAAGCTTGGCCGGGAAGCGAATGTGTGTAACAATCTGATCAGGGAGTGTCAGGTCCCACAGGTCTGCCAGCAGGCTGAATAAACGCTCAATGTTGCCTTCAGCCGCAGAGGAGTCCATTCCCACTGGCAGGGACACTTGAAGCTGACGTTTCCCTGAAAACAAAAGCATGGAACTGTTCCTGAGCCGGACCTCAACAAGCACGCAAGGCTTAAGGACAAAAATGAAAACAAGATCAGATACGTGCTTACCTATGACGTTCCGATAGTGATTGGGAAACCCAGATAGCGTCCGGGCAGTACGCCAAGAGATGGTGTAGAAGCAACGCTCTTTGGCCTCCCGGGCGACCGGCTTCATGAGCAGGAACATCTCGACCGGGCTAAAAGAAACCTGGAAGTGGCGGGCAATCAGCCCGATCCGGCGCACGATTATCCAGAAGGACACATGCATCTGACCCAGGGGGATCCCCCACCACGACAGGAATCGCAGAATCGAAGAATGTAGCGGAAGCTGCATGCCATACAGGAGCTGATAAAGACTTACCACAATCAGGTTGCCAGAGCAACCATCAGAAATGGAGGGGTGGGAGCCAAACCGAACCCCCTCCAGCCGAGCTGCTCCTGAACCTCCGCCGCGCTCATCCGATCGAGTTCAGGATTCCGGGGGAGGTTGGAGGAAGCTTCCCACCTCCTCCTGGGCCTTTCCATTGAAGGCTCAGCAGTATCCAGAGGAGCCACCTCTGCCACAGCAGCAGGCAAAGGAGGTCCAGTTGCCAGAATATCGCTTGGTCCGCCCTCATCAGTGGCGGGACGGGGAGCCGAGTTCTGAGGCTCATCGTCGCCGCTAGAGCACAGTACTAGAGTTCTCCTCATCTTCAAAAGGTAATTCGCACAGAGGTCACCGGAATTTGGAGTATTCAGAACCTAGGGTTCAGGCAGAAAAAATGAAATGGAACTAAAGAAGAAGAAGAGAAAGAAAGAGAGTGAAGGGGAATGCCCTTCTCTCTTTCGAGCCTTCCTTTTATAAGGAGGAGCCCATGCTTCACCGGCTAATGGAATTCCAAGTTTCTTTAATGGACTCTCCATTAATTCAAGATCATTGAACCAACTGGTTTAATGACTCGATCAGCGAAGAGTCACAAGCTTTCACTAGAAATTGAAGCTGTACATCTTCCCGCCAACAAAGAAAGATTTAGAGAAGACGAAGTGGAGCCCACTTAACACAGTAAGTTGGGCCCCATACTACATAGTCAGCTGGGACCCACATCATGCGATCAGCCAAGATCCACTCAGCATGTACAAGTAGGGTCTACATGGTCCAGGTCAGCGACATGTGGACCTCCGATCCATGTCCCGACGGTCAAACACCAGTTGACCGACACATGTTTCTTTAGCTTACCACAACGAGAAGTTAACCAGACCTATCTACCGGAGCTCAAGACAGGGATAAAGAAGAAATTATTTTATTATGAAATGCATGATTTGGGGGGCACCAAGTCCTTTACATAGTGCGACTGGAACTGAATTACATCAGAGAGGGAGACGAACCAGACCCCTCCGGAGAGTTAGGAAGGCCGTACTTAATCTTTGCAGCAGCATACCAGCCTTCCAAGAGGAAGCCACAGCGAAATATGCTCGCTCCTTGGCTTCTGACAGCTCGGCTACCTTCTCCTCCAACTTCTCTCGGTAGTATTCCACAGTTTCCTTCATACCTGCTATTCGGGTATCATGCATATCTTCATGAAGAAGTTGCCCCTCATGAAGCTCTCCGATCTTCCTCTTAAGGTCATCCACATGACGCGACAATTTTCAAACTATCTCGGATCGATTATCGCTCACTACACTGGAGAGAGACCTAGAGTCTGCCATTGTCAAGAAAGTGGGAGGAAAGCCGGGTTGTCATTCGTTTAAGAAGAGAGGGAGTCACGAGTCATTCGAAACAAACATCTTACAAGGGGCTGGTGTCATTCACAAGGGCACCCTTGTCCTCAAAAGACTGACAAGTTGGTGACTCAACATTTGGAAAAAGGCAAAGACAGAAAAAAATATAGATTTTATTAATTCGTCTTAATCAGGGGCAGTACTCCCCTACATAGTGCAGGAAGCCGGGGGGGGGGGGGGGGGGGTACATGTCAAGGGTTCTTCTCTTCCATGAGCGGATGATACCCCAGCTTCTCCAACAGTACATATGCGGTGGCGCCAGTTCACTCTGAAGAACCCGGATCCGTTAAGTAGCAACCTCAAGTTTTCGGCTCTTGTCAGGAAGCTGGTTGTTCAAGGCAAACATGCTCAAGTGCACCTGATGAATGTCTTCCGAACAGGCGTTCGTTATCAACTCCATACGGCGATCCCGGTCCTCGATTTCCAGAGTCATTTTCTCCCGCATGTTTACAATATACTTCTGGATGCTACTCCGGTCGCCAGCCATTCTTCAGTAGAAGCTTCAGCAGCAGCAACAACGATAGAAACTGGGGTAAGATAAGTGGATATCCTTTTACACCTCCGGTTTGCTATTTATAGGAGGAAAAAATAAACCCTAGTCCTTGATCTAAGGGATGCGAAATGATCATCAGTAGTCGTATCAAGGAAGGAATCCTCCGAATCTCAACAGTCAGTGAAGATATTTCGAAGATCTTTCCCAAACAGATTTTCTACTTGACAAAGAGGGGGCGATGTGTGTACCCTAGGTAAAAAGCCCGACAGGTGTCACCGATGGATGAATAAGAAGCTAAACAGGGAGCACCTGAGCATTAGCCAGCCAGGCCTGGGCTATCGGGTAGGGCCCAACCCGGTCTCAAGGGATCTACATACGTTCTGTGGACCTTGACCCACCGGATAGTCCACGATCAATGGGTGGAGCCCCAGTTATTATACAAGAAGTTGAACCGTGGGCTCCCATACATCGACCAAGCCCACCTCGGTTAAGTAGGCCAGGTCTGGCCCAGTAAAGTGCAGCAGCGACAGAGGATCATCCAAAGGCTTATCAGAGAAGTCTAGAGGATCTGGCCAAGGTGTATGCAATGCAGATTGGGTCTCTGGTTCAAGGAGTCTAGCCCAAGTCTTTTCTTTCAAGATTGGTCAAATCCAAGTTCTAACTAACTGGATAAGTCCAAAAAGATTCCAGGCCAACAAAACCCACTGTTCTAGCCCGCTAGAGAAGATAAAGGAAGACCCAGGTTGAACCAGTGCCTATCAGAGGATGCCACATGGCAGTCATCCTTGTCAAATGGGATTCAAACCGAGGGATAATTGCCAAGCAGCATGCACGTTATTTCTGCGGGAGCATCTTCACAGTTTGAACTACCTGAGTTCGTGGAGTTAAAATCGGAGGGGTGGTTGAGCCAGTCTCCTTCGGCCTACTACAAATACAGGAGTCCTTAACCTCCCGAACTACGAGTCTTTCACTGAGCAACTCCATTAGAGCTTAATGGAAGCAGAGACTTGATTCCAAGTTCATCTTCTTGGATACGTAGGCAGCCTGATCCTCGTCAGGTCCAGTCTCATTGTATACCCCCATCTAATCTCTGTCTATACAAGGCTTTCATTGTAACTGTTCGATTAATCAATACACATCTCGAGTTTGTTGATCAAAATTTTGCACCCACAACTTACTTCCAGTATCTTATATCTTTCATAAGAATCGATAGAGTGCACATGAGTAATACATATTATCTGGTGCACAAGAATAACTTTAGCATGTGAAATCTGGATTTCTTAACATTGCGATTCTTAACCACACGTTGCCACAAAACATGGCGATTCACATATCAGAGAAACTTATTCTCTTTATGAACCGATATCTCAGATTTAATAAAACTCCATTAACACCATAATCGATTTATCAAAACTCCATTATCAATTTAATAGTACGAATTAATCTAACAACAGTAATTTTCTAGCCATCACAAAATCACTTTTAATTCGTACTACATGAATACTAAATTTCTTATTTCAAGAAATATTAGATAACTTATAAAGAAACAAATTACACATAAACATAATGATGAAAACACAATTCCCTTAAACCTTTGCTCTTGATACCATACGTGAGATGATCTTTGGAATATTGTACTTCACAATCAAACAATAAACATAATAAACATAATGCGGAAACATAAATTGGACATACCTTTGTCCATTGCTTAAATTTGGAGAAGACAATTCGATTTTTGATAATAAAACACGAACTACTTTAGTGAGACTTTACCAATCTCTAGAAATAGTTTCTCTCTTATCTACTGTACTGTTATGTTTTGAATACACACTTAAGATTTGATAATCATTAGATACTTTATCTTTGGACATCATAAAGCTTTATATAGTTGTCCAATTATTATCTAAAGGGTGTATGTCTTTTCATAAAATCTATTCAGAAAAGACACATACCTTTTTCCGAAGAGTTGTGTCTACTCAAAACCAATATTTCTAATAGGCACCAAATGGTTGGTGTCTATTCAATGTGAAGTGAGGGAGGACTTTTCCTATAATTTCATTAATATCATTCCACCCATAAAAGAATGACTAAGCTATAATGATTGTATTAATATGTGGGAGATAAAATTATTCTTACATGTATTTTATAAAAATTCAATATTCGACCCTATAAAGAAATAGGAAAAAAAATCAATTCAACATGTTATCAAACATTGCAGAAAATAGTTAAATGTATTCTCACAAATTCATTCAATAATCAGTACTATACATACTATACTGAAGAGAATACCATAAAAGATCCTTATTAAGTCTTCAATATAATAAGTAGAAGTGAGAAATAAAGATTCCAACCAACAGCTACCTATATATAAATGTGAACCAAGGGAGGAAGTTTAGATCTCCAGACCAGTTTAATTAAGTACATACCAATAACCACTTCTTATTAATTCTTCGATGTATAAACAAAAAGTGGGTAAGTTGTTCTTTCTAATAACATGTATCTGATCATAACATTAAGAGGGGAAAAAAAATCTGATCATAGTTAAGCAATTTGGAGAAAACAACTAGGTGAAAAAAAATAAATAATCCGGCTTACCTTTGATTTTTGGCGGTAGTTTCAAGAAATCAGTGTTTTGGATTGCAAAAAACTCTTTGAGTTTAAGTACATGAGTTATAGAGAAGATAGGTTTAAACCAAAATTACTAATTTGCCCTTTAGCAATTTAGGTTTTAAGTGAAGAATATATCACAACAATTGGATGAAGACTACTCCAACGCACTGGATGGGTTGTCAAGATGGATGTCATCCTAAGGATGGCATCCTAGACAGTTATAAGCGACAACATGTTTATAGTATAGTTTCAATGTATATGATTAACCATCGGATGATCATGGAGATTAGATTCTTTAATCTGGGTTTAATTGTGAGCGTTGGATTAGATTTTTTGTTGGGTCCATATTTAAAGTGGCTTGGACGATTCAGATGCTTTCGATATCAATAATTGTACAGAGATTAGTAATTTTATTAAGTTTTCATCACCCTCTTCACCCTAAAACCTTAATTCCAATTAACAAAACAAACCTAAATTCCAACTCAATCTCATCGCACATTCTCAATTATTTTGTACTCCCTTCTCTTCTGTCATCTTCTTAAACTCAATCAATCTTCTCAATCATAAATCCTCAAACTCAACATGTTAGTTTGTATCAATTAATTCCGTAATTGTTTTTTTTAGACGACAATTTAATTTATGAATACATTTAGAATCACCACTTGAACAAACTAAACGTGTCGGATCTTGGATCTATTTCATATATTTGTTGAAAAAGGATTATATATAAATTGAGCATATAGTACGTTTTACCTTCGAACGAAAGAGATTGCTTAAGAAGTTAGAATAAATTGGAGTTTTAGGAAAACTCCAATTTACATGTGATTTTTTTTTTTTATACAGGGCTCTTCATGATAACAGTTTAAATGGATTAATTCCTATATCATGGTATGATGTAATAAACTCACCTTCTACCCTGAGTTATTCAATAATATTACATGAGAGGAACCTAATCAACAAATAGGATTGAAACTGTCATATTGACCATATTAACATGTGTTTTTGCGCTATATGCACTATATGCGCAGTTTCAATCTTATAGTTTGATATTAAGTTGTTGCTTTTGTTTCTTCTTTTCAATTACTTCTATAGCATTCATAACATTTGTTCAAACAAACAATTTGATCTGGGTGTCATTCAATAAGACCTGAAATTGATATAACTTAGACAATTAACTGTGTAAGTTGAACAACGATTTTCATTATGGTTATAATCTAAAAGCTACCAATTTGAAAAATTGGCTATTTTAAATAAGATACCAATATCATTTATATTGCTTACTGTATATATTAATAGTCATTCATCAGTTCTTATGAAGCCATTATTCATGATGTGATGATATAGTACATCAAGTGATGATCTTGAATTTTTCATACATCCTAAAACAAGTGTTGCGGTCCTTTTAAATGATTTGTAATAATAGATTCAGTTGTGCTGTTAGCAAATAACTCATATTGATAGAGGGATTTTGTGATTAAGTTTTACTACCAAAAAAATATAGTTAGTTCTACTGTCTGAATTTAGCTTAATACCTACTGTGTTTTTTGTATAATTTGCATGACATGCCTGATGTAAATGAGTAACTTTCAGATTTGCAGAATCATCTAGTCGTCTGAACTTTTTTTGGTTGTTTCGAACTCAAGGTAACGGGTATTTCTATTCCTAAATTTGATTTGCAACAAAACACAAAGGTATGCATGTTATATGAATTATACACTACATCAGTCAATTTATTTTACATGTACGTTCAAAGTAAATAGATTCTTGGGTTTAGTATGGTAATTTTGTTTCATAAATTCATATGATCTAAGTTAATTTACTTTGCTTCTTTAGAGTCAGTTCCTACTATGATTTTCTTATGCTGGAGGTCTCTAAATAGTTGTTGCTTACTATTTATATGTAATGTGACATACATTCCAATACATTTTCTGGTTTTAATAAATAGCTTTAATGAAGCAAAGTAAAAGTTATATAGTCACCCCACTGTCCCTATTTAAGATCAAGACACTAAACCTATAAACTTATACTAAAAAATACTCTCAAGCCAAAGAATTAAATGAAAAGTGGATAGGAACAGATTCTGATCAAGGAACTAAACCTGTGTGTACGGTGGAAATTAGATAGTATCTGATTTTGCATAGTTGTTGATGACTTCACAAGATTCTGTAATCTTAATATTTGAATATTATAGAGAGCTCGCGTGCTGACATCTAATTCCCATAGGGAATACACTGTTATGGAATCACACGAAATGCTGACAAAATAATTTAAAATGATTTCAACACAACACCATAACAGGCGATTTGCAACGGTCATGTGGCGTTGCAAAATGAATTTGCAACGGATTTTACTGTTGCTAGTAAGGAGTTACAAATATCGTTGCAAATAATTGCAACGGTTATATGGCATTGCTTTGTCTATATTTGCAATTGCACTTTGGCGTTGCTTTTTTATTTATTTGCAATGGTAACTGGTGCTTGCATTTTTAGATTTTGCAACGGTTTTTGGCGTTTCAAATATGTTTTTAATTGTACGTTGGTCGTTTGCAATTGGTATTTGTAATGCTTATAAGGCGTTGCAAAATATTAAAATTAAAAAAAAATTATAATTAATTTTATTCTGCATCAAGATTTCTCCACATGCACCTACAGTAAGATCCTTCAATGCCATTCCAACAAACACAAACATCACACTACCATATCTACGATGCAACATTAATACAACACAAAGCGGTCTACATTACAATTTTTTTTTTTATCAAAGGTTATAATTTTATTCAAACACCATAACCAAACATACAAGGCCAAAACAATACGCATGCAATAATTTGCACCGTCAGATAAAGCCTTAGAAGATATTTTCTCTTCTTACATGTTTATCCCTCTCACCTACCTTAAAAACAACAATCAAATCCTACAATGCAAACTTACGAGAATTTTCCATGAGTATACATCAACAGTTGCAACTTTTTTATTCATCTCTGTGTCCTCATCTTCATCCCTGCTTTCATTAGACCCAAATACACCACATGACAGCCGCATGTAAAATATTCCAAGCTAATGCTCCTAGCTCCTTTCCATTAAGCCTTGGCCAATTCCCCAACACCTTCTTGACCTCCCCATGGTGCAAAGCTATGATCCATCCTGTATATGCACAGTTGCCAATCTTATAAAATGCATCATAAATCGACCTATAATTTCTTTTTAATAAAAAAAAATTAGAGATAGTACTAATTGACTACAACCTCCCCCAGAATAAGGGGATTGAGTTCCCATCTACTACTTCTACACATCAAGTGAGAATTAACTACTAAATAAATACCACACGATTTGGCGGGGAGGTTGAGCGTGCAACATGTGATTGACTTCAGGGGTTTAGAAGTGAAGAAACAAATTTTCCTAATTGAGAGAAGATAAATAAATTAATTGCATATTTATTTGTGTACCTGAGTGTGCAATCCACTACCAGTCACATTTATTAACTACAATACATTTGCTGAAAGTTCCACATCAATTGTTTATTGTGATTCCAAAGTGTTACATGCCTGAAACATTACCATCAGGTTGTATACTTCCCATGGACACATTCCTCCATTTACCTCATCATGCATATATAAGAAAAACCATTCTACCCCTCCACCCAAATAGAAGCAACAAAATAAAAGAGACTTTCACAGTATAGAAGACAAGCTAAAGCATCAAGTCATTACCTTCAATCCTTGTAGTCATTAGAACAGCTCCCCAACAAACTGAACACTACATCCTTTTGTCTTGCTACTTCAGTTGGTGCAACTACTACTCTATTTCCCTTTACATTGTTGCTACGGTTGCGAACTCGTGTTACTCCAACCTACCGCTACATCAAAAGAAAATACAAAAATCTCTTCTCTCTTTCAGTCATGAACTCTTGTCAATATATTAACAGGTCAGAGATTCTTATATTATCTCTCATATAACCAATAAATAGAATGTCCACCTGTGTTTCATGATGATGGGGATTCCATTAAATGCAACCGCTAATTTGCTTGATCTTAAGGATGGCGTCATGACCTTTATAATATACATACTGCTTTCATACTGCAATTTAAAAAAAAAAAAAAAAACTAATGTCAGCCGAAAGAAATTTTATGATATTCCATAAGTACTGTATTTCGAGAACATAACCATCAAATGATAAAGTTAATCTATATTTACATACAAAATCAAGATAAAGCATAAAAGAATAATACTATAACCTTAATTGTAATTCCTAACAATACATGCACTCTAATCAGCAAGAAACCTGAAATGAAATTTTGACTGTAATATTGTATGCTCGATAACCTCAAACTTGAGTAACATGTGTGTGATATTTGGGGCCGGTCTATTAATTATTATCAATGGGAAGCTTAAAAAGACAAAGAGGCCGGGAATGTCAATTTTCTAGTAGCAAAATTATTTGTTTAAAACACAAAAAAATAAACAAAGGGAAGAACCTGATTATCAGAACTCTAGTATCCTCTCTGTTGTTTTCTATGACCTAACACTTTTGTGCGCAAATCCAGACATGCTGCATAATCCTCAATCAAACACTTAGCACAAGTTAACTTTAATAACAACTCTACAAGCCCAACCATGCGAGAACTGTAAATGATAACCTTAGACATTAAAAAAATGTATACCATCCATAAAGAAAAGCATAAATGACTGGGATAACTATTATTTGGTTCGCGATTAGATGGATGGATGGTTGAGTGAAAAACAAAGTTAGTAATATTAAGTACTGATGAGAAAATATTTTTTACTAAATAAAAATTCATTAAACAAACACTGAAGAGTATAACAACAAACGCATCCATACCTAACATTTTAGATCAACACTAAAAGACGCACAAACATAAAGAACAACACAAATGCAATATAATACACCTTTTACGCTTAAAAAAATAACAGATAGACAAATACTCTCAGAATCCAGTTAGGTGCATAAGAGGTGAACAAAAACCAACTTAATACGTAAACCTGTGAAATGGTCACACACTCTTGATAAGGTTACCATGAAAGGCAGATCTCAATCTTTAAGTGCATCAGTAGAAATATGTTGATGGGAAGGAACTTTTCCAAATGTGTTCAAACACTTCAGCCAATTGTTGCAGGGAAAAGTCCAGTTAACTATGGATTATATAGTTGATTACAAATTCGGTTTGTAGCTCAACATGAACTGAAATATATATGCATGATGCTCATGCATTTGGTTTAGTAAATAGGGTGTTTATGTTGTTATAAAGAACTGATTTTTTCCTCCTCACCTTGATCCAAAATTGTCAAACATTATAAGGGAGGATGTAAAATCTGTTAGGGTCTGTCACAACCCATAATTCTTCCTAAAAAAAAAAAAAAAAACTAAAAATTTGAGTGCAGAATTGAGGTTATATTAAGCCCTTCTACTAGCGTATAACAGCTAAATGTCGATTTTTACAGGTTCGAATGTGGATTTGACCCATTCCATTTCTATGTATTAGTTCTAAAACTTTAGAGGCGATTCAAGTCCATTAGTAGGCGAATAACAATCAATAAAAAAAAAAAATATTGTTCTACAATTTGTATCGTTTTAAATTATAATTGGCAAGGAAAACATTGATCGAAAAATGATCAAGAACACAATCATCCTCAACTTGCTATTGAAATACTTTACTGAAAAAATTAAAACTTGTGATTCTCTTTATAAAAATTATTCTATTATAAAACTCTGAACTTGAATTTGTGAATTACAGCCATATATATCTTCAAATGGCAATCTCTAAAAATTTAATAGGAATCAAAACTAGACCATCAAACACTAAAGCATCCAAATTTAATTTTATAGAAGAAACGATAATTCACCAATGGGTTTTGCACCAATTCAATTTGAAGATTTCAACAATCAATTCTATAATAAAAATTTCAATTTGATTTTCACATAAAATTGAAAAGTCAAAACAACAAAAACCCATTAATGACTTACCAGCATACATTGAGAGTATAATCAAGAAATGGAACTTGGACCACTAGAAAAACTTGAATAAATAGTTCTATAGATTTCATTGAAACCAGTATTTCCATATTTTCTATCGATTTCATAGAAATCCAAATAAAAACCAAACGTTTCTTCAATTTCCATTATCAATTTCACAATCAACGATTCAAAAATAAGAAAAAAACGTAAGCAATAGAGGAGAAAGATACACTACAAGAATACATCAGATTTGGCACGGACCGGAACGGTGGCAAAACCGGATTAGCCAGTGTCCGGAACCGTGGCAAGACCGTGGGTGTTCAGGGGGTAGCTAATTCGTTTGCCACGGTCCGGGTTCGTGGCTAACGACTTTAATTAGCCACGGTTTAAATCCATGGGCCTAGCCACGGTTTAAGTCCGTGGTAAATATTCATCTTACCCACTGATCTGGCCCGTGGCAAACCTGATTTTTTTTTTTAAGAAAAGTATTGAAATTATTTTTAGTTTTAAATTAGCTACTGCTCCTAGCCGTGGCAAATCTGGATTTTTTTTCAAAAAAAATTAAATTACTATTTTTGCCTATTTTTGCAATTACTATTTTTGCCTATTTTTTGCATCTGCACATTGCATGATATGAAATCATGATTCATTAATAGCGTTCACTCTATAATTTTCTTCCAAACCATCAGAACACCAAGATTACCACCATTTCTTCTATCAAAACATGTCATATAACAGAATTGTACACACCATACACCACACCACTACTAAAAACACTACACTATTATTAGAGATTACACCACCGTAACTGTTAATGTCAAATCATCATGCTTTTGTAACAAATCTTCTAATACCATCATGACACCATTACTTGGTAAACAGGTCCCGTGCAAGTTCAGTGAGCTTCTTTTGTGATTCAGGAAATATTACTCGATAAACACGTACAGCATCCACAAACTCGCAAATGGTAGCCTACATGCATAACATGAAATTAGAAAATCTATGGTAACAATTGTTAAAGAATACAGTTATACAGATAAAATAGGTAGATAGCTTACCTTACTACTTTCAAATGGTATAACGTACTGGAACTAAATTGGAAGATTTTCCTTGCTTATTAGCAAGTTCATCACTCATCAGATTCCGATGGAGTAGTCTCTATCGAAATGGCTTTTAGCTGAAGATTTGAAGGTCCACAACGAAGTGCTCCAAATTTTCTAAAAGCTTATCCTTCAAGGAATCAACCTGTAAATACATAGCACATTAATAAACTTCATGAATTGAATCAGTCAGAGGATAATATTGAACATGCTATCAAGAAAAATTGATAGGTGATATAAAGAAATGCAGTAAAATAGCTTTGTTTCCAATTCAAGCTTTTTTTGGTTTCAATGGACTTCCAAATATTTCTTGAGAAACAAAACCATTATTGTTATTTTATCAAAAGATATGATGCCTATTGCAAAATTCAGTTTGTACTCGTTGTAAACACGGTGCAAATGTAATGTACACACACAGAGAGAAACATGGATAATAGGGTGAAAGAAGAATAACAACTGAAAAGGTAAAGGTGCATTACTGACCGGGACATCCAATTGCTTAAGAAGCTTTGAAGCTTCTGCTCTTACTTCTATAGGTTCAGAATCTGAGAATAGCTTTTCCTGAAAAGAAAACATTGTCATTAAGAAGGATGTTAGGCTAGATTACTTTATAACCAAATGGGAGAATATCTTGCAATGTAGTATGATGACTTAAACCTTTTGCTGGGTTGAGAGTGATTTTCTTATTTTTCAGACTATATACTGTAATAATGTTTTATCGAGAAGTTAAAATGAAGATACTTACCACTCAGATTGTTGCACATGCTGATTTTTCATCAGACCTGACACAAAAGAAAGCATTGGAGTTAGCATGATCGATAATGCAGTAATTAAGGAGTTACTATGATTACATTATCATACTTATTTACCATATGAAATTTACTTTTAATGTACACAACCACTCTCCAAATTAAATTTGCTCTACAATAATTTCTGCCTTGCACACCAAGTTACACAGGACTTTTTATTCCTAAAAGCTCAAAATCATTTGGGATCTAAATACGAATTATAGTTAAATGGGGCAGGCAACCCAGTCCTCTACCATTAGAAACAAACATTAGTAAAGTTCAATGCATCCCAGACCATTAGAAACAGACATTAGACATTAGCAACCTAATCCTCTACCAAACAGACATCCATATATTGGAAGTTATTTAAGTGTAATCCAGAAACAGGTCACTCTGAGACAAAGGGAACTATATTACACTACAACATTTTAAGAGAATTTTTTCTCGAGAAATATAGGTTTGGTACTTGGTAAGTTTGGTAAGTTTTTAGTATTGATTCCTACCAAAAAGTTAAAAATAGTGTTTAGTACTGATTCAAAGTTAACAATTTAACGGTTTTTCTACATGTCTTGTGACGTGCTGATCTACAGTACTACACGGCAAAGACACCCACCCACACAGCCACATTATTTATGTGTTTTGTAGTTATACTGCTTCATAAAAAGTCCATTTCTTTCTTTTAACCATTAACTCAAACAGTTTATATTCGAAGTTTCTTAAAATTGAATTTCACCAAAATTAAAAAAAAAAAAAAAAAAAAAAGAGATCTGGTCTTCTAACAAAGAACAAGAAGAAGAAGAAAGATGAAGAACAATGATTTAGAAAGCAGAGGAATGAATCTCAACAATCCCACAACAAGCGATTAATCTAGAAGCGAATCCAAACCAATAAAGATCATATATTTTTCACAAAGAATCAACTAATAAAAACTTTAAAATACCTTTCTTAGATATCCAGAACTTAACAAATTAGAACAGAATTATCGAGAGTCGCTCAATTAATCAAAACCCTAGCAAAGAATTTTTCAAAATAAAAATATTAGAACTGCATTTTCAAAGGAAAAAAAAGTCCAGATGAAAACCTGAATCACCAAATTATCTCAATCGCAAAAACCTTACCTTCAATTCGTTGTGGTGAACATAAAAGACGAGTGGGAAGGAGCGAATTAGGGTTCTTGGAGTCCCCAATTAAAAAATTTACGAAGAAGAGAAGGAATCTGAGTAGTGTTTTGTTTTATCACTTCCTCCAAATAGCCACGGACCTAAAATAGATCCCAAACCATAGATCTGAAAAATTAATTTAATATTCAATCATACGGCCGAAACATTTATACATTGCCATGGTTAAAAACTGTCGCTAGAGCAAAAACAAGTTTAAATATAGTTCAGTTTCTTGCCACGTATGTTTTAATATCTGCCACAGCTAAAGTCCGTAGCTAACTTTGGCACTGACCCGGTCCGTGGCAAAGCAAATCGTCTAGCCGTGCCAAAATCCATGTTTTCTTGTAGTGATAAATCGTAGATGATGATAATGAAAACTTACCGAAACTGAAATTCACAATGAATTAGCACAGGATATAGAGGAGAGGCATCCTTGGAGAGTGAGAGGTGAGGCACGTAAGAAGGTGGGAAAGAGAAAGAAGAGTATTTATCAAAGTGGGGAAGTTCTTTAACTGAATCTGATTGTAACGCTGCCTGCATTGTACAATCAAAGTTAACCCTAAATTCTCTCGGTTACCTAGGTAATATGCAACAACAATAGTGGTTTCAAATTCAATAGTAACGCCTAAGAAAAGAATAGTTTTATTTTAAAGTATTTTGTAACGAAAAAATGCATTTGCAACGATAAAAAGGAGTTGCAATTTTGTAACGCCCAGGAACCATTGTAAATTGAAAAAAGTCTAGTTGCAATTTTACTATTTTGGTGTAGTGAACTAAACAAGCTTCAGAGTCTTTGAGATCTATCACAACTTCTGGATTTTCTCCAAGTATGTCTCAGTACAATGTAAAGTTATATATTGAGCAAAAAACTGAACTAGGGAGGTCTAACGTAAATTGAACTTTACAGATAGACAAAACCACATCTGGGAAAAATGTCCACCCACTACAGAATTTAGTTCCTGATAGAGAATACTTAAAATCCTGAACTCCATTCAACCCATTTATAATGTTGCTCAATGATTAGTAAACAAGAGAAAAGTCGAAGAATTTTGATGAATATTGTCTAATTGAAACAAAATGCAGTAAAGTCTCGACATTTCCATTGGACATGTACTAAAATATTAGACCTTTGAAATCAACTAGTTATAAGGCCTGTGCAAAGCACAAGTGTTGTTAAATGTTTTATAAATTAGGTGTAGTTCTTTTAAAATATTTTGTTTCAATTTTTTTGTTGGTTTTATTAACGTGTTTATCTACAAGTCCATATTATATCAACCAATTTTAATTGTTTAAAATATGGTTGATTTCAATTTTTAAAAATGGGTGTTCTCTTAACATATGTTAATTTAAGTGATTGTAAATATCATAATAAGAATATGTGTTTTATTTTTCTAAAACTTAATATAGAAGCTTAATTTTTTCTCTCTAAAAACTTTGAAACCAAGGATGGAATATAGTGTGGGTGGTTGTAAATCTGAAGGTTGTTGGATGTATAGATATAAATTCTTTTGTGTGGATGATCAATTGGCGTGGATTGTATTTTAATTTCGATGTTAAATGTAATTGATGAACGATTTCTTTTGCAATGTAAATAGAGCAAAGTTAAACTTTATGATAGTTTAGTTTTTTTTATTTTTACATTTTTATTTTGTTCATAGTATTGAATCAATGAAAGCAAAAGAAAAGTTTCCAACCTATATGGAAGTGCAACATCTCCTCCCATTGTAATCGATTTCATATTGTTTATTTATTTTTTATTGCAATGTGATTGATGTTAGGAGCCAATACACGTTCTTCAAGACTTCTTTTGAGTCGTTTATATCTTAGGTAATAAGAATTGATAAGAAGATCTTTGGTTATTTATAACCTTGCATTATTTGGAAGTATATTTCGATATTTTATTTTGCTAATGAAGTATATTTCTATATGGAAGTCTAAAGTATGATATTGTTGGAAATTAAATTTAACCAAATTGATGAAACAAACTAATTGGACATAAAATAAAAATAAAAATAATATGAGAGCAAACGAAAGGAAAAACAAATGGATGCTGGTTTTTATGCATTTGTAAAACGTCTAAGAATGTTGGATATCAATTGCTGCAAGATTGTGGCATTGTTGGGGAGACGTGTACTTAGTATGTATAATGTGAAGGATAAATTTGTTGATAAATTAATCTATAAGTTATTGTACCTTCCGCTATTCTTCGATTTGCTTGTTTTTCACCTTAAGTGCAACTTCTTCAATTGGATATGCTTGGTTCTAAGAGCACTTTTTTTTATAGTGATATCATAGTAGGGTATTTATATGTGAATATGTAACTACGACTGATTTTTTTAATTTTTATTTTTATTTTTTTGAGATATAATAGTTATTATTTTGTTTATTTCTTGTAGGCCTCAATAGAGTATTGGTTTAGTTCACGTGAAAAAATTCACAATTTATTTGTTTATGCTAGGAACATAATTGTATTAGGCTTTTATATTAAGAAGTAAAATGTTCTATATAGTATATAAATCTATTGTAATCAACATTGTATTTTTTCTAAAATTACTATTTGGAAAATCAAGAAAAGATAAACTGATTGATGTATGGGAAAGATGGGTAGACGTTAGAAGAAAAAGGTAAGGTGCAAAATTATAAATCTATTTTTGTGTTGAAAAATAGATTTATCCATATTACGATTAAATTAAGGAGCTATATAGCCAATAATTAAATTTATTCGCCAAATTGCCATTAAATTTAGTAGTTGTATTGCATTTAATTCAGGAGCTAGCCATATAGCTATTTAAGCCAGCGTTGAATATTGAATTACATTACTTACCCTTCTAATTTCAATCTTTGTTAAATTCTCTTCAATTAGAGCATCAAATTTTCTCTAATTTGGAAAAAGAAATTTTTCTTAAGGGCATGCCCAACTTTAATAGAGAGTATAGATTACTAATATAGACAATATTGCTCTTCTTAATAGAGGTAACCTATACAGCTATATAGCGTGGCAATTCTAAATCGAGGTAACCTATACAGCTAATGTTGAGAAATGTCTATTTTGAATGAAAATTGGTTATATCAGCTTACTGATTGTTTTATGTTGTTTGCAGTTTATAGTTTCTGGATATCAGTATACTAAAGGACATGAGCTTGTAGCGGCAGACTTCAGGACCTTTTTACATTGCCAACCATTGCAGGTTTTAGACTTCCCAATAGACTTCATTTACTTGCAATGTAAGAAATTTATGCACTTGGCTTAAAGGCCCATGTTATATCAGCTTAAGAAAAATCTTAACGGTATTGAGCCATGTTATTCATGTAAATGAGCTTATAAATCAATGCTATTGTGACAATTGTCTCAATACTCTTATAATCATTAATATGAGTCAATTGTAGGTTTAACCTTTTTGATGATTTAACCAACTGGAAATTGTCTTCATGAGTCCACCAAAAGCATACAAATACATTCTCCTTGGGACCAACTATTAGTTTAAATAAACGTTATTTTTTGCTCAGTCCCGCTACCCATATCCAATATGGCTTTGCCACTCCACTTTGGAGAGGGAAACCAAGGAAAAGCCTTACTTATAGGCTACCTATTTTGGTGCACGATCAGGATACTGTATGTGGGCCTGCCTTTTTAAGTAAATTTTTAATTATATATAATCGTTGGTGAAATACCATATAGGTCTGGGTTACTGGGTGGGATGATATGAAATAGAGCAGCTGCCAATTGGCATTTGAAATTGAGTGTAGGTGCTACTAACAAGTCAGTATGTTGTAATTTGAACAATAAGTCCACCTTTTTAAAGGGAAAATTATTTGAAGTAGATTTGTAATTAAACAACCAATCAAAACACAACACGTGGCATGCCCAACAGGTCATCCACGACACGACCTATCTTACTCTGACCAGAACCGCTCGAGTTTATGATCGTTGGCGACCCCATTAATCACACGTGCCCTTAATCAATGCTAAGAGAATATCTTGGTCTGTTACACATTCAATGCTAGATATCAAGCAATCAATAGATGTTGGAGAATCGGCATGATCCCATGATCTGCGTCTTTCCACCTCCTATATAAACAAAACTACGATGACTTGATCTCTAAGTACCACTCCCTCGAGCTAGAGTACGTAGGCAATCTCGACCACATCGAGGTGCAGCCACCCCCGATCTCAATCTCCCACCTTGGTCAGGTAAACAATGACATGATCTAGTTAATGCATTAATCTGGAAACATGTTAAAACATTTTACGCCGACTGAAAGAATTCGATTATATCGAAAAACCAACCCTCCCACCCAACTCAAAGTCACAAGCAACTATCCAATCCTCAAATGGCTAACCAAATTGATATTATCCAAGAACTGAGAGACCAACTCACTCGTCTACAAGAAGAAAACAGGCAGCCGAGGGCTGCAAGTGACGTTGACACAACCAATGACCAGGGAAGAGTCATTGCCAATAATAACAACCGTAAGTACGAAGAACTCAGCCAACAACTCGCTGCATTCAAAGCTTCCTAGGCCGCCATTCAACTAAGCAAAGGTCACACAGCCGAACAGCTCGCTGTCCAATCTTTGCATCACTATCAGGAGTCTCCGTTCACCAAGGAGATCCTGGAGCAAGAGTTACCAAACAAACTCAATGCACCAAAATTCGATCAGTACTCAGGCGTTGGAGATCCAACAGATCATATCAAAGGATTCCGCAAATCGTTTTCACCGATCAAAGAAGACCACCTGCTATGCCTACTATTTCAATCCAGTCTCACTGGACTAGCGCTCGATTGGTTCCATCGTCTCAAGCCAGGGTCAATTAGCTCGTTCAGCGACCTGGAGAAGCAGTTCGTCATTTTCTACATTCATAACAAAAAGTGTCCAGTCACCATCGACGCAATATTTAAGGTAAAGCAAAAAGACTGGGAATTGCCGAGCGATTTCTACGCTCGATTCAAAACCGAATTGCATTCTATTCAAGATTTTGCAAAGAATCATGAACCCTTTGCGACCATCGCGTTCTCCCACGGTCTGATCCCTGGATCCGACCTCCACAAATCATTGGCCATGAAAATGCCAACTTCTCTCGACGAGCTCTGACTCAAGGTAGATCGTTACATCAAACTAGAGGAAGCTTTGGTCGCATACTGAAGCAAGCTCTTTAGACATGGGCTGATGAGAAAAGGCTGAACAACTGGATCTACAATAGGCAAGATGACTCTTGAGAAAAAAAAACCAAGAAGAGATCCAGAACACCCCCACGTTCTGGCAAGTGATCTCACAGCAAGGCCAGAACTGCCTCTTCAAGTCCAGCACGCAGCAGAGGACGCATCTTCTCAAAAAGATTAGGTCCCACTAGTGACCTCCGCGACCAAATCAACAAGTAGGTCACGAACAAAATCGAAGAAGATAGTGAGACGGAGAGTCATGTCATCTACATGATCTACGAGTCTAACTCCACACCAGTTTCAAGAGAGTTGAAAAGGTGTGTTGAACACCTTCACCACGTCTACTCCATCATAGATCGAGCAACTCGAACCAACGTTCCTGCTCGACTAGAATCAGACCTGTGTTTCACAGAAGATGACTTAAATAAGGTCATAACTCCACACAACGACGCCCTGGTCGTTGAGTTAAGTATAACTGACTACACTGTCAAGAGGGTCCTGATTAACCCAGGTGCGTCTTGCAACATACTGATGTACAAGACCTTCAAAGATATGAGACTACCTGATTCAGTCCTCATTTCTGACTTCACTCCGATCTTGGGCTTCAATAGTTCGAGGGAGGACTCAAAAGGAGAGATACTATTACCCGTTTCTGTTGGCAGAAAGAAGATAGAGTTTCAGTCAAAGCCAAGTTCAGCGTTCTCAACATTGCGAGCAAGTACACCGCAATACTTGGCCGCAAATGGATTCATTCCATGAGAGGAGTCCCATCAACTTACCATCAGGTATTCTGTTATCCTGGTCCCAATGGGATAATGGAGCTCAGGGAAAACCAGAACGCAGCTCAAGAATGTCATGGAATAATAGAAGCTGTGACAAATGAAAAGCCAACGACCTCAGGAAGCAAGGAGGTCGTAACACCGACAAAGAATGCTGCTAAGGGTAAAGCGGAGGCCGCAAACACGGCCAAATAACAACCACAGAAGGAGCAAACGAGCTCCCCTCAACTCTCACTTAGAAGCATCGATCTTGGAGTACATGTAAATTTAGGGTCAGAGGACGACCCCAAGTACGTTTATGTGGGCTCAGAGTTAGGAACAGATAAGTACAACGAGTTTGTAAATTTCCTTACTCTCAATAAAAATGTTTTTGCTTGGTCGTATATTGATATGCTTGGGATAGATCCATCAACTGCATGACATAAGTTACGAGTAGATCCCAAATACTGACCTGTTACACAAAAACCAAGGCGACTTGCCCCAAAATTTCATCAGGCCGTTAACGATGAAATTAGCAGACTCAAACAGGTCGGATTCATCAAAGAGGTTGACACACCAGATTGGCTGACCAACATAGTTCCAGTCTTGAAAAACAATGGGAAGACAAGAGTCTGCATCGACTTCAGAAGCTTGAACAAAGCTTATCCTAAAGATTCATTCCCACTCCCACGAATTGATAGGCTAGTCGATCAGACTTGCGGTTTCAAACTCTTATCATTCATGGACGCATATTTAGGGTACAACTAAATCCCAATGCACGACCCAGATCAAGACAAGACCTCGTTCACTACTGAAAAAGGAATCTTTTGGCCTCTGAAATACAGGAGCGACCTATCAACGACTAGTCACCAAAATGTTTGACGACCTGCTAGGTCGAACAATAGAGGTTTACATCGACGACATGTTGGTCAAGAGCAATCACGAGCAGAATCACTTGACTAATCTCGACCAAACATTTCATAGATTACGATAGTTCAAGATGAGACTTAATCTAGAGAAATGTCTATTCGGGGTCGCATCAGGGAAGTTTCTTGGTTACTTAGTCAAAAGAAGAGGAATAGAAGCAAATCCCAATCAGATTAGAGCCTTGGTCGATATGCCCAGCTCGAAGACTAAAACGCAAATACAGAAACTCAACGGCATGGTATCAGCTCTCAATAGATTCATTTCTAGAGCATCCGATAAATGTCGTGCAATGCTTCATATTCTAAGGAAAGGGGCTGCATACCAATGGACAGAAGAATGCGAGCAAGCCTTTACCAATCTTTAAGCAAACTTATCCACTCCACCAGTTCTCACTAAGCCTAATGATGGAGATGTGCTCGAAATCTACCTCACCACATCAGATTTTGCGATCAGCGCGGTACTATTCAAAGAAAAAAATCAGGTCGAAATACCAATTTATTTTACAAGTAAAGTGTTGCAGCAGGCAGAAATAAGGTACACACCTCTGAAAAAATTAGCATTACCTCTTCTATATGCTGCATGCAAGTTTAGGCCTTATTTCCAAGCACACACAGTTAAAGTAATCACCGACCAACCACTACGACATATTCTAGGAAAAAAAAAAAAACAGGTCGTATGGCTCGCTTGGCAGCTGAGCTCGGTGATTACATCTTTGAGTTCATACCTCGCCAGGCCGTCAAGGGCCAGGTCGTAGCTGACTTTTGGTAGATTACCCTGCCGAAGACTCAAGCTGGGAATTGATAGTAGGAAAAAGATCCTTCTAAACAAAAGATAAAATTTATAATGATGTTCTTTCTTGTGCCTGTAAATATTGATTATCAAAGTAGACCAGTAACAAGCAAGGGTCGTACCCACCTCAAAGGTGAAGATCTTAGCTCAAACACAATAGAAAACAATGGTTAAGAAACACCAATGGAATCAACAAATAAGATAGAGATTGATTCTACTTCCTAGAAGTAATAATAAATAAACTAATAATGAAAACTAACTTAAGAAGATGGATAGAGATGTAAAGAAGATGTATTAACCATATTTGTGAGGTTGGTCAATACATTAATGAAAGATGATGTGTAAATGATATGAACAATGATAATAAAGTAGAGATGTGAACACCATTGTATACGTGGTTCGACAATTATGCCTACATCCACGGAGAGAGAGAAAGAAATTTATTATAGTAGTGGTGGTGATACAAAATGGGAGCTTGATTATGGGGAGAGCTCGAGAGAGATGAGACCTGAGAGGTGAGGTCTCATCATGAGAGATTGGGGAGGTCGTTGATCACGAGACCTCACCATGAGATCGTGTTGAGAGCATTAGACTATCAGCAGATCAGAACATGTGAGAAGATGAGATGCCAGGAATGAGTGATTTGCCTTCAAATTTATAGGCTTACAATGTAACTCCATTCCTAGGATTTAATGAGGTAATGATGAGAGAATATCTTTGTAGTAATTGGCTTTAACTTTATAACTTGTGTCATCAAAAGAGAGCCCATTAGATGTTGACACGTGGCACCATGATGGACGGTAGAGATGGTGCCACATGTATGTTGTATATAGTACCCCTACATAAGCCCCCTCTTTTTAGGTCGAACGGGGTTCGGGCTGAAAAGAAGTAAACGAACCGATCTAGCCCCCAAGATGAATGAAATATGGGGTTCTTTAACGAAGTCGATCCGCACCAAATTTTAATGAGCTTGATCATTGAGATTTGCAGGACGCGATGAAGGTCCCTTGTGGTAATGGCAACTCGATCATGACTTTGGTACAGCGAGCTAGTTAGTTCCAGGGAGACCTGGTAGCTCGTTCAGAAGGCATGTAGACGGGATGGACGGCTGCAAGCAGGTCGTACTGAAGTGGGTCCTCTTGTATGCTTTGGTGGTTGGTCTCGGTCATGCTTTAAGGTGGTCGTGTTTTTGTGATCGAATTGCATATACCTGATAATGTTAGCATGTGAAACATTATAAAATTCAATAAAAGACTTACATGGAATTGTACGTCTTTCTTATGACTTGTATGTACTATCTTTGCCGCCTTGTGATTGGACACTTCGATAGATGTGGCACTTTGTAGTGCAAATGTAGCTCTTTTGAGAAAGAGCATTGGTTGACCAAGTGTTTTGAGAGTTACTTGGAACCTTTTGGTGCCCGATCTAGTGAATGGTCGCAGCGTGGAGACCTGTTTGATAATTTTCGGGCATGTGGGGTAACGCCCCTGGATTTCGTCCTCGCTCATCCCGGTGCGTCGAGCACCATACCGCTCGCTAATGTCAATATTGTCCCCCTTTAGTCACTGCGGATATCCAGCAGTAGAGGGTTTTGGATAAGGGCCCACCCATGTGGTTTACCCCAAAAGGCCTTGACATTAGTTAGAGTATGGTTAAGCTCTATATACTACCAATACAACCACTTTCTTGGCAATGTGGGACTAACACCAACTCATGGGTGTTACAATCTCACCACCTTAGAAATAGAGCCGTCCTCGGCTCTGCAGTACACTCAGTACAGTCCCAAAATCTCCGACGTTCCCTGCCAAGTGAGACAAGTACCTGGCGCTCCCTAAGCCTTTCCAGCGTACTTCCCACCTGCAACAGGCGACCCGTCGTCGGCTCTGATACCAACTGTAATGCCCCGGGATTTCGTCCTCGCTCATCCCGGTGCGTCGAGCACCATACCGCTCGCTAATGTCAATATTGTCCCCCTTTAGTCACTTGGTAGGGAACGTCGGAGATTTTGGGACTGTACTGAGTGTACTGCAGAGCCGAGGACGGCTCTATTTCTAAGGTGGTGAGATTGTAACACCCATGAGTTGGTGTTAGTCCCACATTGCCAAGAAAGTGGTTAGTATATAGAGCTTAACCGTACTCTAACTAATGTCAAGGCCTTTTGGGGTAAACCACATGGGTGGGCCCTGATCCAAAACCTTCTACTGCTGGATATCCGCATTGACTAAAGGGGGACAATATTGACATTAGCGAGCGGTATGGTGCTCGACGCACCGGGATGAGCGAGGACGAAATCCCGGGGCGTTACATGTGGCCTTTGTGGGTCTGCATTGCTTTGAGAGTGAATGCGTTCGACCAGGCGTGTGGCTAGAGAATTGTGGTTGAGGTCATCCCGCATACGAGTGACTCACTAGTCGATGAGGGTGGCCATATTTTATATCAAGCATTTCACTTGTAAAGAGTTCAGTGAAAGAAATGTGGCACATTTGTGCAAAAATAGCTCGATCATGGGGATTGGGGTCGTGTTCATGTGACCTGCACACAGAGAGAGAGCTACGCAAAGAAAATCATTAATAGCTAATTGTGCTAATAATAAGTTAATTTCATTAGATAAAGTGAGAATAGCCCCCTGTATGGCATAAATATTCTTGAGGTCGTTGAAAGACCTGTAATTTGAGGAGGTCGTTGATAGACCTGGTGAGGTCCCAATTAGAGACCTGAACATAAAGTGAGGTCGCGACGAGACCTGAGTGTTGGAGAGATCACAATATGGACCTAGTGAGGTCGTGATTACGAACCTGGTGAGGTCGCGTCGAGACCTAAGAGGTCGTTGGCTTAGGGACCCTGACATGAAGTGAGGTTGCGTCGAGACCTGAGAGGTCGTTAGCTTAGAGACCGGAGTATGAGGTGAGGTCGTGACGAGACCTGAGCTCGCTAGTTTAGAGACCTGAATATGTGAGGAGGTCTCTGCAAGACCTGAAGATCTTGCTTTCGTCGAGTTTCACATACAGTAATGGTAACCAAAAGTAAACCCCCAATTGGAAATTGTGATTGCAATTCTACCAAATAGAATTTCTTGAACTTGAAATCACCACTTTGAGAACCTTACAACAATGGTGTAATGGTGGGGTTGGTAGGTGGAATTCGCTTGAGAAAATTCCAAGTCCCTGTAGTCGGCGCCTAATGTATTAACCATATTTGTGAGGTTGGTCAATACATTAATGAAAGATGATGTGTAAATGATATGAACAATGATAATAAAGTAGAGACGTGAACACCACTGTATACGTGGTTCGGCAATTATGCCTACATCCACGGAGAGAGAGAAAAAAGTTTATTATAGTAGTGGTGGTGATACAAAATGGGAGCTCGATTATGGGGAGAGCTCGAGAGAGATGAGACCTGAGAGGTTAGGTCTCATCATGAGAGATTGGGGAGGTCGTTGATCATGAGACCTCACCATGAGATCGTGTTGAGAGCATTAGACTATCAGCAGATCAGAACATGTGAGAAGATGAGATGCCAGGAATGAGTGATTTGCCTTCATATTTATAGGCTTACAATGTAACTCCATTCCTAGCATTTAATGAGGTAATGATGAGAGAATATCTTTGTAGTAATTGGCTTTAACTTTGTAACTTGTGTCATCAAGAGAGAGCCCATTAGATGTTGACATGTGGCACCATGATGGACGGTAGAGATGGTGTCACATGTATGTTATATATAGTACCCCTACAGAAGATCTTATTTTGACATAGAGGGAAGAGTTGGTATCCACAAACTAAATCATGTAAACATAACATGTCATCCTTTCATGTTCAATCTATAACAATTAATTAGTCACCTTTCAGTTATTCCAATTAATCATCAATACCTATAATAATCAAGTAGTCACCTCTCAGCTATTCCACTCAATTAAAACGGGATTCTCTTATCCATGCTATTGAATACGCTTTATTAATCAAACTGGCACCTCTCAACTATTCAATTTATTTAAATCAACATATTAATTCATAATCAAACCGTCACCTCTCGGATATCAATTTAATTACAAAAGGGTTCCAATAAAAGATATTGATTCTAGATATATGATAGTTACCTCTCAGCTATTCCATCACATATCTCTAATCAATATAAATACAACCATTATAGCTAGGTCCCCTATACTTTAATAATAGTATTTTACTAACATGGATAACAATAACATGCAAATAATCATACTTATCTCATGTCGCAAACCAGAAGTAAATAAATATTAAGTACTTTGAATCATAATGAACATTAAGAACATGATGTTTTTGCATCATCTAGAGTGCTTCAACCATCCCCCTAAGGGAATTTAGCTACGCATCATTGATGATGGCACCATGGAATAAATAAATAACAAGACATCATAAAGGAAAAGTGAACGGATTGATATTGATAATAATAATTGAGTTCAATAGAAAAGAAGAAGATGAACTTTGATCTCTCAAGCATTGACTTCTAAAATATGAACTAAGTTAAACCCTAGTTACTACTTCTCTTATATAGTAAATACAAAGCATAATACTTGCATACAAAGACTTCCAAATTAGGTCAAATTCGTGGCTGCTGCTGTTGGTCTTCTAGAGGCATTAGGTTTTCAGCAAAACCTAATTATCGTGGGCTTAAGTTGTATCTTGGACCAAGACCTTCAATTGGACAGCTCATAAGCCCAAATCAGACTTCTGGATCTTCATGTAGAGCCTTTTTAAGATTGGGCTTTAATTAAAAACCTAAATAGAAATTCTGACTTGTGGGTCTCAATATAACCCAAATGATAAGAAAGCACTAATCTATATAATATTATAAAGCGGTCTTATAAACACAACTGTTAGATGTCTATTGAGACAACCATAACCATTGGATATACATTAAATTATATAATTGATGTAATAATAGCCCTTAGATATGAAAAATCGATCTTAACCTTTAGTTGTCTATTGAGACAATCGTAGCCGTAAGATTAATATTATTTAAGTAATTTTCATTTAATGTACCAAATATAACCTCTAATGTAATAAGTAACAACTCCACAAATTAATTATTACATAATAACCTCATTATACTATGCTTAGAATATGAAATTAAATTTAGGAATATTTATTCATAACATCAAAAATATAATATCTATTCATGCTATATATTTCTTTTGTTCCATCTCTCCCACCCACCAAAACCAGTCCACTTTCACGCATAGGTTTCAGGTAATATGTTACTGATACAAAATGCTAAAAATTCTTCCAATTGTTGTCAATTCCTTCTTCATTAGCTGTATTATTTTTTCCCTTCTTCTTTTTGGGACATGTACAAAGTTCTGCTAGCAATGGCTGCTATAAAATTATTTTTTTTGGCTTCCAATTAAAAATAATTTTTACTTTTTTTTTTCTTTTCCAATCTCATATAATATAGGATCTAAAAGTTTAACACAAAAATATAATGTATTCCATGGACTGTCAGTGTATAGAAACAAAGGTTGTTATTTATTGATTCTTACATTTCGCTTTCGAGGTAAATGTTTTCCATTCCCAACTGAATTATTGATACATATCCTTGATTTCTGAGAAATAAGATGAAAACAAGGGAACCTTTTATGTATACATCGGCAGACAAGCTATATATCGATGCAAACCAATCCGAGTATGTGAACTTATATCCTACTGAGTTCTTGAACTCACTTAATCCGCATGGATTCCCACCATTCTCTCTCATGGTCAAATCAGGTTCAAAGGCTTATACTGAGAAACTACAAATAGTGCTAGTATAACAAATGTGAATTCAAACAAACAAACAAACAATACGCAGAAAGTAAATAACACACAGAAATTTTTAACGTGGTAAAACCCAAACTGGGAAACGTCCACGGTTGTCCTCGCGACAACAAAATAATCCACTAGATGAAAAGAGATGTACAAACCTATCAACTACCTGCACTCACTGCGAGTTGATACTCCTGGTTATCTCTAACACCTTGACTTCACCAGAGCACCTTGATGTACGCACAAGACACTCGACTTCTTGATGAACACACAAGAAGACTCGAAGCCGAATTCACAATAACTCTTGAAGATCACAAAGATATGAATTGGGAAAAGGGGGAAGAAAGGAAATTGAGTTCAATAGCCACAAACAAGTGTAATACCAAAAACCTAACCAAAACACATAAACAAGAAGAAGGATGGACGGCCAAAGAACTACCTTGTTCTGTAGAAGAGTAACCCTATTTATACTTAGGGTTGAAAACCTAGAAAAATGGGCCGAAACTGTGCAAACCGACTTTGGACGTTCGTACGTCGATATGACGTTCGAACGTCGCCACACAAAAATAAGCCTGCTGCCTAACATGACGTACGAACGCTCTAAACAGGTACGTACGTCTCCATACGAAAACATGTCTGCTGACTACCTGGACGTACGAACGTCCTAAATGAGTACGTACGTCCTGACCAAAATAAGTTCGCTGCTTCAGTGAACGTACGTACGTCCTAACTCGGTACGTACGTCCAGAACCCAATAACTTTCCCTAGACAGACCTAAGAGACACAAGGACACGAGACGACCATGCGTACATCTTGGTTTTCCTAACAATGAATTCAAGGCGAGATAACCAAAGACACTTTGTCACAAAATTGATGTCAAACCACTTTATGCCGGTTTCAATCTCCCCCTTTGACATTGATTTTGTGACAAAAACCTATGACTCTAATAGCACTTATAAAACGTGCTTACAATCCCAAACCATGGCATTTATAAGACATGCCTACAAAATCACTCAAGATAGAAACACATAACAAGTCACCAATTCTTGTTATCCAGTTTTAGGAAGATGCTTTAACCATCAGAGATCGAACGGAAGCAATCAAACATTCAACAGAAGTTCCTTCGAGCAACTCCCCCATACTTCATGAGCTCCAAACTTCATGAGCAAACTCCCCCATACTTCAACTCCCCCATACGTGTAGCATACCTGAAACATGACCCAAAAATAACCTAACAACAAGAAGACGATTGTTAGTAATTAGAGTCATAAATCTCCCCCTTTTTGTCACAATAAGTGATCAAAATAACCAACCATCAAAGGAAAAGAACAATAATAAACCAATAACCAAGAAAAAGATATCAAAACCAAACAAAGAATACAAAACATATAAAATATAAAACGAACCCAACTTGTTAAAAGTTCAGAAAGTCAACTAATAACCAAACAGAGAAATCCATAAACAGAAAAACCAAAAACGATAAAAGAAGAAAGCTCGAATTAACGAATTCGAAAAACCCTTTCCCAATGACCTAGAGGAAGCTTAGAGAAGTAAGCCTCCGCACGAGCCGAAGGTCGATTCCACCGAGCAATCACATGATCATCATAATCCTCCAACCATTCACTCGTACAAAACAACTCCTCAATTCTGCTGTCCAAGCCACAGTCGGTAAGTGGAGCAGCAAGACCTGGAACCTTCGGATAACCAACTAACTCCAATATGTGATTTTGAAGATGTCCCGGTAATCTCTCCCAATGATTGACACGAACCAAACAAGGATTAAGGAAAGGACGATGAATATAGTCATATCCATGGGGAACGCGACACAAACGACAAACCTTAGCATTGTTCTTGTACTCCATTACCATGAACGACACATAACCAACATTCGGAACAAAAATTCCATGAAGTTCATATTCTGCCATAGAGAATTCTGAAGAACAAAGAGAGAATTAGCAAGAGGGAAGTAGACACAATAGGAGTGAAAGAGAAGAAGACTCCCTATTTATAAGAAGAATAGGAGTAAACATATCATGGACCCAAAAAGAAAGGTCCATTACCTCAGAAAAATTTACTGCAAAACAAGGAAACCAACTTGAACTAATATGAAAATAGCAATATCCAAGAACATGTACAATACTAAAAAAATAGAAACAAACCGATATAGCAAAAAAAAAATAAAAATTTAAGTACAAAAATGTGGAGAGTAAACCAGAAAAACCACTACTCGGAGTCCGAGTCACCATCACTCGGTTCACCATCACCCTCGTCCTCACTCTCTGAGTCATCACCATCACTCGCACCTTGAACTGGAGGCACCTCTTCCGGAAACGGAGGCAAGTCTGTGGGAGTGAAGTCCAGCTGCAGATGCCGCATCTGAGCAACATTCATCGCATGAATATCACTGATCATGACATCATGACGAGAGAGAATGGCCCCGAAACGATCCAACCGAGCATCCATATGGTCCTGATGACGGTGGAGAGAGGAAACCCGAGCATCAATGGCTGCAACAGCCCGATTTCCCCTAGCAGAAGCAGGGATGGGGCGTCCAGTGGTCAAGGCCCGATCGAAATCATCATTACGCACAAGTGTCCTGCCTCCCCAAATGAGGTGGTGCGTCAGACGCGCACCCACGGACTCGAAAGCCAACCTTCGAGACTGACAGCCCTTTTTAATAGCGTTGACCCAGTCGTGGCCAACAAACTTTGGAGGGCTCACCCCCAAATACTGTCCCTGAAAAACCAAGTGCCTGAGAATTGTCATAATAAAGCTAGGGAAAGGAAGAGTACCCTTAGCTGCATCAATTTGAAGCATCCGATTGTAGATGACCTCAGAGAGATGAATATGGTGCACCGACATACAAACCACCAATTTGACCATGTCGTCGGTCATAATTATCTTGTTGCCCTTGGTGGGGTAGATGTTGGAGTGAGCAACCATGTGCAGGAGGATGGCGCTGTAGTGCTTGGCATGATACCTTTCCGTGACACCATCAATAAACATCTGCTGAACTTGATTGACAAAGTCAATTTGAATTGACTCCGGAACAGGCCATCTAACAGAGACAGCATCCTCAGAAACAAAGTCACCATCAATACCCAACGCCTCGCGTATCACCTTAGGAGAAATGGTGTATCGCCGACCTTCAATCAAAACCGAAAAACTCGATCGATTTTGCGAGGGTGTCTTTGTCTCATAGAAAGCTATCGTATGCTCAACCGAGTACTTGGTGATTGGTTGAGCCACCCTTAGCCAATTCCGAGTCTCAAAGAACAACGCGATATTGCCAAGTTGAGATGCCCCTAGAGGGGTGGCAGCAATGTCTCCCAAGTCGAAGAACCGCTCGGGAACAATGGCCTTGGCTCGAGGATGAGCGCCAAGGGATGATGGATGAGACAAACCCGGAGTGGAACCACGACCCCTCGGAGCGCGAGACGAGGATGCCGCGTTGGAGGAAGTGGTGCGTGCGCGCTTGGAAGCCATTGCCTACACAATCACAACATCAAACAAACCAAAAATGTAAGAAACAATGACAAATAAAAACAGCAAAGTCATTGTGACATTTAATCAAACACTTGATGTGCAGAAACAATACACATGTTATCGACAACAAGATAGCAATGGTGAGCACCCAAACATATCACAAATCAATCCCAACAGTAAAGAAGCAATAACAAGAAATAGAGATAGCCAATTCGTCCAACAATTTCAAGAAATTGAATGAAAATACTAACCAATAAGACAAATAAAACAAACACATATTTCAAAAAAAACGAAAACTAACCATGCAATCCAATCAATACCAAGAGGGGAAGGAGAAGAGAAGAAGAAGAAGAAGAATAAAGGAAGAAGAATATGGGAAAAGGTAGAGTTTACTTACTTGAGTGAAAAACAGAGTATGCACTAGACAGAGAAACTTCTAGAAGTTAAGCAACAAACAACCTCCAAGAAAGAGGAGGAAAAAGACAATGCTAGAAGGAGAAGAGAGACCAAAACGGTTGAATGGGAGTGGAGAATACCAAGTGTACGTGCAAGAGAAGAAGAAGCACGATCGATATAACAATAGGCCATTTGTTTAAACAAAATTTGAATTTAAACAACAAATGGGCCGGACTGTATCAGGGACGTTCGTACGTCCTAAGTACGTTCGAACGTCGGGACCAAAAAAAAACATCTGTCACACAACACGTTCGTACGTCCTATGAACGTTCGTACGTTGCAAAAAGATCTGTCCCCCTCCACGTACGAACGTCTTTAAAGCGTACGTACGAACCCCTTTTTTTTTTTTTTTTTTTTTTTATGAAAATAAACCACATAACTAGAAAAACAGATATTGAGAGACATCACAAGAAAACACTTCTACGTATCATACGAAGTCCAAATACAACCGGATATAGTTTAAACAATCCTCAACCACAAGAGAATGCAAAATCGAAGAACGACATCATACACCATGACAAGGTAGTTACTAGAATGATGCAAGTATGTAGAAGAACCTGAGAGACCAATACCAACCTCCGAAAAACAAACTAAAGACATGATCATTGAGAACATTGAAAGCCACTTGCAGCTAGCCCAAAATGAAAACTGAACCAGATCACACTGCCAACCTAAAACACACACCATTGTTGTTCTACTTGTCTTTCAACTAGACAAAAACGAAATCCATTTTTTTTTTTTTTTTTTTTTTTTTTTTTGTTAACCATTGAAACAGATGCCATTCCCGTGTGGGAGTATGAAATATCTCCATCTTTTACCAGAACACGAGGGTAGGGTGTAGCCTACATCTTTTTGGCAAAAACACACTCAAGAAGTGCAATACCATGATAACGTGCAACACAAGAACTAACATCTCTTGAGTGCATCCGTCAGAGCATGACCCTCACAGCCCCAACGGGTTCTTAGCCAAATGAGTATGCTCTCAAGACATTCAAATGGCTGGGGATTTTGTGAGTCATTGACCACTTACAAGAGGTGAGAGAATAAAGAAAACAAAGAACAACGATCATGAAAAATTAACCATGGGAGACTGGAGTGAAACATGTATTGAAAAAAATCAAGCCGACCACATTGAAATGCATCATGCAAGAAACTACCAATAAGAAGAGAGTATAATGTAACCCTACACCTCTGCATGACACAAAGACAGTTGAGAACGCCAAACTAGAAACATTTGTAAAATGAAATCCACACAATAGAGAATGTAGTATGTCCTCAATACCCATAACAACAATAAATGACCAACCCTAAACATCCTAAACACAGACAGTTCCAATGAACACATTACACAAATGAATGCAAAAGAGGTGTAGTGACAATGAAGCAGTTATCAGAGGAGCGACTACCAGATAACACCAAGATATTATTGGAATCAAAAACATCACACCTATTATCCTCAAACACAACCTTAAATTTAGCATCACACAACTGACTAATACTCAACAAATTTGACCTAAGTCCCTTAACAAAAAGAAGCTCATGACTATTGAGCGATTCAACCTCAGAAAAGTGACCTTTACCTTCAACTGGAAGCAGTTTACCATTACCAAACCTAACCTTACCTCCATAACCAAGAGTCAGGTTATCAATGAGATCCTTATCACCTGTCATATGACGCGAACAACCGCTGTCAAGATACCATGATGAAGGCAATGGTTCAACCAAACGAGCCGTGTGAGACACCATTGTCCTGGATGCATCCATACTCCTATCCCAGAAATGTGGTGGTGGAGTAGGCATCGGTGTTGCTTGAGGACGGTTTCCATAAGGAGAAGTTCTGGGTAAACCCCACGGAGCATAACCATTCCACATATATGGAGCCTGCATGGAGAAGGTGGAAGACTTGTTCCAATATGAGTTACCTGCAAAAGAAGGATGATGAGCAGGATACAAATTATTCCAACAAAAGGCAGAAGTGTGACCCATGCGACCACATGTTAGACATTTAAAGCCTTTGTGTCTAGAGTTCTTTTTCCGAACTTGCTTCACATGAGTAACCTTGGGTGGTGATACCACACTAGGCACCTGCACAGGAGCAGGAATAGCGATACTAGTTGGTCGCACAAAGGTAGTGCGGGAAGTACTAGTAGTAGCAAGGGGAACAGAAGTGTCATAACCTAACCCAGATTTATCTGAATGGGATTTACCGATTCCCAACAGAGAGTTTAAATTAGCACTTGCTTTACCAAACCCAACCAATTGTTTGTTAGCAGCAAACAATTCAGCCTTTACTCTCTCATGCTCCAGTACAAGGGATCGATACCGTGTTTCCAGATCATTATTCAGTTTTTCTAGAGTGACAATACGCACTTGGAAATCCTCCTTTTCCTTCACAAATTCTTCCTTCAACATGTTGGAATCACCTGTAAGAGTGCATATATCCTGTCCAAGACTCTCTACCTGATCCTGCAAGACGGTGTTAGTTTTTTCAAGCAACTTTACTTGTTGCATAGAAAACTTATACATGTCACATAATTCACTAGTAGTAGCATGAACACCAGAATCAGAAACATTAATATCAGCAGAAGAAGATACAATACCTCCTGGATGTTCATCCAGGGATGCACTGAAGACCACATAATTAGAGACAACATTTGAGAGATTCCCATCATCATCTTCATCTGAATCATCCCATGTGACTGTGAGATTCGCTTTGGAATTATCACCAGGTTTGCGATCGACCTTCTTATCACATTCATTTGCAAAGTGTCCATAATCACGACACTTGTAACATTGGACATCTTTCCGGTCAACCCGAGCTCTCCTCCCATCCACAGAGAACCGCTCAAAACCACGACTTCTAGGAGCATTTGAGGAATCAGGAAATCGCTTTCGAGGATCTCGATTCTGTTGATATTTCAGAATCTTCTGAAAGCTACGTGACAGAAACGCATAGTTATCATCCACATCCTGTTCTTCATCATCAGAAGGTCCTGTGGAAGGTTCTTTAGATGATGTAGCTTTGAATGCAACAGATTTGTTCTTCAAAGGTTCTTCCAAAGCCTGTTCCATCTCACATGTCCTTAGTTTGCCAGCAAGTGTCTCGATGGACATGTTCTTAATCACATTACTTTCAGTGATGGCATCCTTTCGTGAACGAAACCGAGGAGGCAAAGTACGCAATATTTTACGGACCACTTGTGTGTCAGTATATGCATGACCAATAGCCGCACTGCAGTTGATGATGTCTTGGAGACGAATAAAGAAATCATCAAAGGTCTCAGAATTATCCATCCGTAGATTCTCAAACTGAGATGTTAACAGTTCCAGCTTACTTTCTTTGACTGTTTCGTCACCTTCATGTGTACAGATAAGCATGTTCCATGCATCTTTAGCCTCTTCACAGCCCTGCACCCTACGAAACTCACTAGCATTTAATGCCATGAAAATAGCATTGAGTGCCTTGTTGTTATAATTTGCCAACAACTTCTGTTCAGGCGTCCACTTTTCACGTGGCGTCAGTGATGTAACAGCAGTATCATCAGTACCTGTAGTAGTCAGAGGTTCTTTCCACCCTGTGACAACAGAAAGCCAGACTTCTTCTCCTAAAGCTTGGAGATAAGCTCGCATACGTACTTTCCAATGACCAAAGTCCTTTCCACTGAATTGTGGAGGAAGACTTGAAGTAGCAGACTTGTGAGATTCCATAAAGCACTATTGATCGTTAGCGTGAGCCTTTACGCTCCTTAACCAGCCCCCAGCGACTGATACCAATTGAGAAACTACAAATAGTGCTAGTATAACAAATGTGAATTCAAACAAACAAACAAACAATACGCAGAAAGTAAATAACACACAGAAATTTTTAACGTGGTAAAACCCAAACTGGGAAACGTCCACGGTTGTCCTCGCGACAACAAAATAATCCACTAGATGAAAAGAGATGTACAAACCTATCAACTACCTGCACTCACTGCGAGTTGATACTCCTGGTTATCTCTAACACCTTGACTTCACCAGAGCACCTTGATGTACGCACAAGACACTCGACTTCTTGATGAACACACAAGAAGACTCGAAGCCGAATTCACAATAACTCTTGAAGATCACAAAGATATGAATTGGGAAAAGGGGGAAGAAAGGAAATTGAGTTCAATAGCCACAAACAAGTGTAATACCAAAAACCTAACCAAAACACATAAACAAGAAGAAGGATGGACGGCCAAAGAACTACCTTGTTCTGTAGAAGAGTAACCCTATTTATACTTAGGGTTGAAAACCTAGAAAAATGGGCCGAAACTGTGCAAACCGACTTTGGACGTTCGTACGTCGATATGACGTTCGAACGTCGCCACACAAAAATAAGCCTGCTGCCTAACATGACGTACGAACGCTCTAAACAGGTACGTACGTCTCCATACGAAAACATGTCTGCTGACTACCTGGACGTACGAACGTCCTAACTGAGTACGTACGTCCTGACCAAAATAAGTTCGCTGCTTCAGTGAACGTACGTACGTCCTAACTCGGTACGTACGTCCAGAACCCAATAACTTTCCCTAGACAGACCTAAGAGACACAAGGACACGAGACGACCATGCGTACATCTTGGTTTTCCTAACAATGAATTCAAGGCGAGATAACCAAAGACACTTTGTCACAAAATTGATGTCAAACCACTTTATGCCGGTTTCATATACTCTTAAAAGATCTTGCCCATACAGATGGGATGCGCACTGGAACTCGATTGATGGTGACACAATGTTTAAATCAAAATATTCAAGAAAAAATTCTTTCTGAAAATAAACCAGGTTAAATAGTGGTTCTACCACGAATAACATTAACTTCATCGTTTTCCAATGCTCCGTTTTAAATTACAAGGACACAGTTCCCTGTTATGCTTGATGGTGGTGATGAGAAAATGAACGATTGCAATTGAGATTTCTTTGTACAGTTTTCTTCAAAAGTTTATTTTGTTTAGAACTATGTATGTATGCGACATGATAGTTTTTTGCCACCATTTCATTAAGGTGAGTCATTTTTTTGTTTATTTTTTTTTCTTTGTAGATATTCTTGAATAGATTCGTTGCTTATTCTGAAAAAGTATATGGTAGTTCTATCAAATTAATTTGGAGACTGTATAGTTTTTGGTAGGACAATAACCTTAAGTATATTGGTTGTTCCATTAATTTCTATATCAATTTTGTTGATTTATTGGTTGTTGATTTCTTTGTTAGATATTCAACATGCACCTTAGTAATCATTTTACAGGAATGGTCATTGGTCACTCTTTTCCCTTAATCCATAATCATTAGGTATATATATTATCTTTAAATTCAACAGACATGGGCTATGCATATATAGTTATGCACCTTAGTAATCTCTTTGCAGGATTAATGGTCACATGTTACTCTCTTCCCTCAGTCTATTATCAATAACTATATTATCTTTCTCCTTTTTAGGGGTGAAGATACTGGTATATTATATTTCTCCCCAATCTCTTTTCAACATACATTTTCACCTCTTTTATGCATAACAGAAGAAGAAAACGATGGTTGGGTGGCTAAAGTACAAAGGAACACATAATAAAGTGTTCTATTGGTAGTATGAAGCATGGTCATTGTATTTGACTTTTATTAATTGTTAAGCCTAATGTTTTTTTCACATTTTTAACTTTTTACATTTGATTTGTATAAGATGTATTTTTTTACATAAAAAGTTGTACTTGATGCATAAATGAAAATGTTGTACAAAATTATACATTATCTATATTTTTTTTATCAAATCCATTGCAAATGATCAAATTAAACAACTATGATGTCAAATTATCCAAACTTAAAAATGGTGTGTGATCTCAAAAACTTTATCGGCTAGATTCAACTTAACCTTCAAAGTATTTTGACTTTGCAACTTCATTAAACTTTAGATGTTACAACTGGAAAAACACTTAATAAATTGTTGCAAAGGTATCCAATATTCATATACCTCTCATTACAAACACTTATATAATAGTTTTCTGAACAATTTGTTTGCACAATTCTATCAAAATTTTAAAATTATATCAGGGAATAGCCCCCCAATAAAATCATTATTATTTTAATTCATTTCAATAATTTTTAAAAATAAAATAATATCTTAAACATAAAGTGTCTATGAAAACAATTGCATCGCCTATTACTGCATAAACAATTAGTATGACAACTATTGCTCAAAAAAAAAAAAAAAAATACTATTGCATCACCTACTTTTATTATGAAAATAAAATACCATTTGTATTCGTTTCAATAATTTTCAAAAAAAAAAAAAAATTTAAATCAAAATTAAAATAATCATGTCGTAGGCACGGGTTATCACTAGTCAATAGATATAACACAATAATATAAGCTAAGTGTTATACAAACAAGGTGTTATTTGGGGGATAAATACACATTTTTGAGGACTTATCAAATACCCCCAAATAACACTTTGCTTGTCCTCAAATGATAAGGAGAGAAGAAACGAAAGAAGAACTCAAAGAGAAATAAAAGTGATTGCATTAACCATATGCATCAAGGGTTTCAACCACAAGGATTTGCCAAGTGGAGGAGTTATAGTCTCCTGAGGGTTTACAAAGAAGATACCCACAAACTTACTACAATGATTAATCCAAAGAACATGATGCTCTACCATTTACCTCAGAAATGGTTATATCAAATATAAGGATAAGTATTGCAAAACCGTTCATAAGAGATAGCATACTGCAAATGCATGAAAAATGATATAAAATATAAAATAAGCATAACGGTCTCAAATGCATTGAAGATAGGCATGTACCCATACTACCACGGGTCTTAAGTCACCATTGGAAAGGTCGCTTTGACTTCTGCCTCACAGACATACACTCAGAAATAAAAGTCACTTAGAGATGGTGTTTATCATTTTACCTCTATGCATGTGAGGAAAGAAGATGGACAATTTTCACATATATCAATAAGAACGGACTGATGTAATGAAATGAACTTAATCTCAAAGAATGGAAAAGTTAGCTTTGCTTGAGATGTCGGGTTTTTCACCTTAGCACCTTCTCACTTACTCGCCACACCCTACCATATCAGCTTAGATCTACAAAAGACAGTAATAGGTTGTAACTGGGCTTAGGACAGGGCTAAAAATGGAAAAGGCTTTTGTGAAATATTTTTGGAACATTTGGGCCTTCAATACTTGTGATTTGTAATAACAACACTTGGAGAAATTTTTGGAATTTTTTTTTTGGGAAGAATTGTTTCTCATATTCTTTGGCGAAAATTCAATAAAGCTCTAGCCAAATATTTGGAATCTTCTTTTCTTTCTAATTTTGTTGAGTTTTGGAAGATTCTGGCTTTTCAGGATTTCCTTAAACTTTTTAATTTTCAATATTTGGTTCATCTTACTAGTTTGGAGATTTCTTTATATTTCTCCTTTCTTCTTTGTAACCACATAAACAATCATCCCCATGTTCCAAAAACAGTGGGTAAAAGGACCTACATATTCTAAGGGTAATTACTCCCACAATGGAGTTTGGTAAGGATAATGGGCTAAAGGAAAAGGCTAAGTAACAAAAAAGGCTCATAATGGTCAACCTAAGGGATAAAGTATCATCAGGGTAGACTAAAGTAAACAAGGTTTAACTAAATGTCTTTGTATCATTTCTAAGTACTGATACGGTGATCACATATTGAATAAGCTACAAGACCCAAGTATAAATTACACCCACTTGATGTCATCTCGAGGCTACCTGGAAAAATGAATATGAGACTAAAAACAAACAAGACTGAGAGGTTGAGTCTTTTAACTCCAGATGTATGTAATATCTCTCCAAGAAAAGGACGGGTCTTAAAAGCTCACTGGGTTAAGTCTCCACACTTATTCCTTAAGTTTCTCAAGGTGTAATTGTATTTGCACATGTAATCTGTCATAAATACAAGTGAATGCCATGCTTATGCTCATGCAAATGTAGTATGATTCTCAACTACTTGGTGAAGCAATAAATGCTTCTAAACTTGAAAAAGATAGAATTCAACCATTATATTCATCATTGATGGTGTAGTTATCCTAATTTTTTGGAAAAGTCTTTGTAACAAAGATTTTTTTTGGTTTTTCAAAAATTTTGAATTTTTACACAAGTATGGAAAAAGAAGTTTGAAATCTATTGCAAAAAGGATTGTAATACTTCCTCCCCCCTAAAAAAAAATTTACCTTGTTGTCAAGGCTCATACTAAGCATAGGAAAGAGAGAAAGAATGATATTACCATGAATGTACTAAAAATTCAAACCGCTTTTATAAATTTCTGCCAAACAAACTTATCTCCACATACATAGAGATTACAAGGAATTCCATACTAAGATATAACTGAAATAAAATATGTTGAAATAAAGGAGTGACTCAACATAAAAAGAAATCCTATCTTAAAACAAGGCATTATGTAACCGCAATAATTATCAACCAGCGAAACGGTAAACAAAGAGTGGGTGGGTTGGCCACACCCACCCCCAAACGAAACTGACAACAGATGGTAGAACGTGCGGTTTAACAGCCAAAATGCAACTAAACCCGACAACACAAAAGAGCAAATAAAGCACAATCGGGCTTAGAAGATATACATGGCTGCCTCCCAGGAGCGCTAAGTTTAACGTCTTCAGCCAGACAAGAGGACAAACAGGACTCACTCCCTAGATAAACGATACTCAAAACAAAAATACAAGAGAGATAAAATGCTAGAGTGGAATGCGCGAGATCCTGATGTCTAAGAAAATATACAACAAAGAGTATTTTAAAGTCAGATACTTAAGACTTAAAAGAAGATGGGAATTGACTTCTCCACCCTGAAACAGAGCGAGAAAGAGGTCTGTTTGGTGGTGACGCTCAAGAGAAAAGCGTGCACTGGATCAATTAAACTCAGCTAGTAAGAGTTTGTGTACTAACGGTCCCGACACTTTCAACCACACCTCTCAAAAGAGACAATAGAAAAGAAAAAAAGAGGGTCCGGTCAAAGGCCAGCCTAAATAAGTAGGGTCCTCTAAGAGAGTTTCTTCAACTCCAGGGGACCTTAATTCATGGAAATGCTTAAGACGTTGACCATTGACTTGAAATTCAGAGCTTTCTGCAGGGTTTACAAAAGTAATAGCACCATAAGGAGTTACCGGTGACACAACAAAGGGACTCGACGAACGAGACTGTAGTTTACCAGGAAATAAATGCAAACGAGAGTTATACAGTAAAGCTTTGTCCTCAATTTGAAAATCTCTACGTAAGATCTGACGATCATGTAGTTTTTTCATGTTAGCTTTATAGGACTTGGAAAGATCATAAGTCTCATTCTGAAGTTCCTTAAGTTCAGAAAGCTGGAGTTTTCTCCTCTTACCTGCCTGATTGAGATTATAGTTGAGCTTTGTCATTGGCCAGTTGGTTCGGTGCTCAAGCTCGACAGGTAGGTGACAGGGTTTTCCAAATACAAGACGAAAGGGCGATATGCCTATGGCCAATAAAAACCACACTACAATACTTTAGCAACTGTCTTTTTGGCATTAAAGTGTCCACCACAAGCATGCTCATGGCAGAACTTAAGGACCTCTTGTTGCTCCCAGTCGGGAATATAACGACAAATAATCTGGTCAGGACAGTACTTAAAAGATAAGGGTCATCCTGATGTCTAAGAAAATATACAACAAAGAGTATTTTAAAGTCAGATACTTAAGACTTAAAAGAAGATGGGAATTGACTTCTCCACCCCGAAACAGAGCGAGAAAGAGGTCTGTTTGGTGGTGACGCTCAAGAGAAAAGCGTGCACTGGATCAATTAAACTCAGCTAGTAAGAGTTTGTGTACTAACGGTCCCGACACTTTCAACCACACCTCTCAAAAGAGACAATAGAAAAGAAAAAAAGAGGGTCCGGTCAAAGGCCAGCCTAAATAAGTAGGGTCCTCTAAGAGAGTTTCTTCAACTCCAGGGGACCTTAATTCATGGAAATGCTTAAGACGTTGACCATTGACTTGAAATTCAGAGCTGTCTGCAGGGTTTACAAAAGTAATAGCACCATAAGGAGTTACCGGTGACACAACAAAGGGACTCGACGAACGAGACTGTAGTTTACCAGGAAATAAATGCAAACGAGAGTTATACAGTAAAGCTTTGTCCTCAATTTGAAAATCTCTACGTAAGATCTGACGATCATGTAGTTTTTTCATGTTAGCTTTATAGGACTTGGAAAGATCATAAGCCTCATTCTGAAGTTCCTTAAGTTCAGAAAGCTGGAGTTTTCTCCTCTTACCTGCCTGATTGAGATTATAGTTGAGCTTTGTCATTGGCCAGTTGGTTCGGTGCTCAAGCTCGACAGGTAGGTGATAGGGTTTTCCAAATACAAGACGAAAGGGAGATATGCCTATGGCCAATAAAAACCACACTACAATACTTTAGCAACTGTCTTTTTGGCATTAAAGTGTCCACCACAAGCATGCTCATGGCAGAACTTAAGGACCTCTTGTTGCTCCCAGTCGGGAATATAACGACAAATAATCTGGTCAGGACAGTACTTAAAAAGATAAGGGTCATCCCTGAAATAATGTTTGGCATTAGCAAGAAATTCGGATCTGTCTTGCTTGTTCCAATGACTTGGAAACTTGTTGCTAGCCAAGTAATTAACTATATCTGCGAACCATGGAGCATTCGATATTGCAAAAATAAGCTCATCAGGAAAGTTCTCAGAAATGATACTAGAATCCTCAGGACGGTCGAGTCTAGACAAGTGGTCGGCTACTACATTTTCGGTCCCTTTTTTATCTTTAATTTCAATATGAAATTCATGAAGCAACATAATATAACCAATAAGGCGCTGCTTAGTTTCTTTCTTGGAGAGAAGGAATCTAAGGGCAACATTATCCGTGAAGATGACAGTACGGGTACCTAAAAGGTAGGAACGAAACTTATCAAGAGCATATACTATGGCTAACAATTCTTTCTCAGTCATAGTGTAATGACATTGAGCATCATTAAGAGTTTTGCTAGCAAAATATATAACATGGGGCTTACTATCTAGACGTTGACCTAAAACAGCCCCTACAGCAAAGTCTGATGCATCGCACATTAGCTCGATCAAAAGGTTTACTCCAATCAGGCGGCCTAATGATGGGTGCAGTCGTGAAGGCGGTTTTAAGATTTTCAAAAGCAGTCTTTCATTCTTTTGTAAAATCAAAAGGTGCATCCTTAAGCAATAAATTGGTTAAGGGGCGAGCTGTATTTGAAAAATCTTGGATAAAACGTCGATAGAATCCTGCATGGCCTAGAAAGGCTCGAATACCCCTAATAGACTTAGGAATAAGCGAGGATGAAATAGGATCTACTTTAGCTTTATCAACCTGGATACCCTCAGGAGAGAATACATGACCCAAAACTATTCCCTTTCTAACCATGAAATGACACTTTTCCCAGTTAAACACCAAATTCTTCTCAATGCAACGCTTAAAAAGCAAGGAAAGATGATTAAGACACTCTTCAAAAAACGAACAATATATGGAGAAGTCATCCATAAACACCTCTATAAATCGTTCAACCATATCACTAAAGATGTGTAACATACACCTCTTGAAGGTAGCAGGTGCATTACACAGACCGAAAGGCATACGGGTATAAGCGAAAGTGCCAAAATGACAGGTGAAAGTTGTCTTCTCTTGATCTTCAAGGGCGATAGGAATCTGATTGTAACCGGAGTAACCATCTAAGAAACAATAGAAAGAATGACCAGCAAGACTTTCCAACATCTGGTCTATGAAGGGAAGAGGAAAATGGTCCTTCCGAGTGTATGTATTAAGCTTTTTATAGTCGATACAAACACGCCACTTGGTTGGAACTCTAGTGGCGACTTGTTCGTTTTTATCATTGGTAATTACAGTCATGTCGGTCTTCATAGGAACCACATGAATAGGACTAACCCAAGGACTGTCAGAAATAGGATAAATCATACCTACATCTAGAAGTTTAAGAATTTCAGCTCGAACAACTTCTTTCATTGCAGGATTAAGACGTCTCTAGGTTCACGAGAAGTTTTAGCATCGTCCTCAAGATGAATATGATGAGAACAAACAGAACGGCTAATGCCTTTAATGCCGTGGATAGACCAGGGAATAGCAGAACGGTAATCTTGGATAACTTCTAAAAGCTGGCTCTCGTGTTGGTAGTAAGAGATGAAGAAATACTAACAGGATGACTACCGTCCGAATCAAGTTGGGCATATTTCATCTCAAGAGGAAGAGGATTCCGAGTAACAGGAGGTGGAGTGATGGTCTCGACTTGGGTCTCAGAATCAATGCAACAAACTGAATTAATGGCCTCAGGGTCTTTAGGTTCAAAGATAGGCATAGAATCAAAAAGAGCATTGGTTTGGGCAATAGATTGGTCGATGTCAAAGTCAACATTTTGCATGGCAAGGCAATGAACAACGGTTAAAAATATTTACTTCAACAGTTATAGATCCAAAAGTGAGAACCATATAACCATTCCGGCAGTTTATGAGAGCATTAGAGGTGGCCAAAAATGGTCGGCCAATGATGATGGGAACCGAGTCATCGGTAGTATGCTCAGTATCCAACACCACAAAATCAACAGGATAATAAAAGTCGGACACTTTGATTAAGAGATCCTCAACTATTCTTCTAGGTACTTTCAATGATATGTCGGCCAGTTGTAAAGACATGTTCGTGGGTTTCATGTTTGTTAGACCCAGGCTGAGGCACTAGGAGTAAGGTAAAAGATTAACACTCGCTCCTAGGTCAAACAAAGCTTTTCCCATGAACTTATCACCAAGCTTGCAAGGTATGGTCAGTTTTCCAGGGTCCTTATATTTTACCACACCGTTATGTTGGACAAGTGCAGAGAATTCCTCCGCCACAAACGCGCTTTTGGGCACATTTATTTTTCTCTTAGCGGTGCATAAGTCCTTCAAAACCTTAGCATAGGAAAGTATCTATTTTATAGCCCTGAGGAAAGGTATATTAATATTTATATGTTTGAACACATCAAGTACCTCCTCTGCTTGTACTTCCTTAAGGGACCTAGTGAGTCTCCGGGGGAAGGCACGGGTGGGTCATAAAGCAGTGGAGAGTCCACAATCTTACGGGTATGTATCCTTGGCTTAGAGGTAGTAGCCTAATTAGCCGGACCCTTAGGTAGGGCAACAAGTATAGTGGTAACCGGGGTCACAATGCTAGGACTTGGTTTATAATTAATTTGATTATCAACCTATTTTGCCAGACCTAAGTGTGGTGACCGATTTAATTTCAGCAAGCGGTGCAGATGTAAACGGAGTTTCCGTCACCAAGACAACTTCCTTGCCCTTGGGGTTCGGGATGGACTGTCCCAAAAATCGGCCCTTCTCATCAAGTTTCTGTTCAATCCTCTGGATGGCTTGGGCGTTTGATTCAATGGACGCTTGCGTCTGTTGAATGAAACAGGCAAGCACATCCACAAGGGAGGACTTTTGAGGGGCCTGAGGTCGGCACATCGTCCCTGGAACTACTCATGTGATGAGCATTGTTCGAATAAGGGGGGACCATTATCCTGTTCCAATTATCATTATTACTAGCATAGGTCGAATTGCCACGTTACTTATAAGAGTTATTAAAACCTGGTGGAGCCGCATAATTATTATTGGAATAAGACAAATTAGAATGGTCCATGTATCGGTACGTAGCATTTCCCTTGGTAAAGTTGGTCTTCCCAGCGTAGTTAAACGCACAGGCTTCCTTAGTTTTAGGTGAATTATAAAGGAGAGGGCACACATCGGCAGTATGGGACTAGTCATGACAAGCATCACATTGGAGAGTGGAGGCACTCATAACAAGTGATGTGGGCTTTAAGGACACCTCAAGTGCTTCTAGTTTTTTAATAAACGATGAAGCAAAGTTTTAAGCTCGGGGTCGGGTTTGACCTCATACATGCCTCTAGGTTTATCATATGAGTCTAGGGTAGTGTTTCTCACGGTTGGTCCAGGTGAGTCCCACTGCTGGCTGTTATTAGCTAATTTTTCAAGGAATGCAATAGCCTTGGCAGTGGACATATCAAGAAACTTTCCACCGCTCATGCCTTAAACCATGTTTCTAGTTGTATAATTGAGGCCTCTATACATGATCCTTGAGAAACTACAAATAGTGCTAATATAATAATGGAATATTCAAACAAACAATCAAACAATACGCAGAAAGAAAATAACACACAGAAATTTTTAACGTGATAAAACCCGAAAAGGAAACGTCCACGGTTGTCCTCGCGACAACAAATAATCCACTAGATGAAAAGAGATGTACAAACCTACCAACTACCTGCACTCACTGCGAGTTGATACTCCTGGTTATCTCTAACACCTTGATTTCACCAGAGCACCTTGATGTACGCACAAGACACTCGACTTCTTGATGAACACACAAGAAGACTCGAAGCCGAAATCACAATAACCTTTGGAAGATCACAGATTGATGAATTGAGAGAAGGGGGAAAGAAGGGAATTGAGTTCAATAGCCACAAACACTTTCAACACCAAAACCTAAACCAAAACTCATGAACTAGAAGAAGAATAGACGGCCAAAGAACTGACTTGTCCTTTGGAAAAGAAACCCTATTTATACTTAGGGTTGGAAAACAAGGAAAATGGGCCGAAATAGTGCAAACCGACTTTAGACGTTCGTACGTCGATATGACGTTCGAACGTCGCCACACAAAAATAAGCCTGCTGCCTACCATGACGTACGAACGCTCTAACTCGGTACGTACGTATCCACACGAAACAAGTCTGCTGCCTACCATGACGTACGTACGCCCTAACTTGGTACGTACGTCCTGACCAAAACAAGTCTGCTGCCTACCATGACGTACGTACGTCCTAACTAGGTACGTACGTCCTAACACCAAATCTTCACTCTGACACATGAACGCGAGAACACAGACTCGGGACGATGTGCGTACAACTTGGTTTTCCTAACAATGAACTCAAGCCGAGATAACCATGGACACTTTGTCACAAAATTGATGTCAAACCACTTCGTGCCGGTTTCAATCTCCCCCTTTGACATTGATTTTGTGACAAAAACCTATGACTCTAATAGCACTTATAAAACGTGCTTACAAGCCCAAACCATGGCATTTATAAAACATGCCTACAAAATCACTCAAGATAGAAACACATAACAAGTCACTAATTCTTGTTATCCAGCTTTAGCAAGATGCTTTAACCATCAGAGACCGAACGGAAGCAACTAGGAATTTCCGAAGCAATCAAGGATTCAACAGAAGTTCCTTCGAGCAACTCCCCCATACTTCATGAGCTCCAAAATTTTGACACACGAGCTCCCCCATAACTGTATAACTCCTAAAATCATCAACACGTCCACTCCCCCATACATAGAGCATACCTGAAACATGACCCAAGAATACCCTAACAACAAAGAGACAATTGTTAGTAATTAGAGTCATAAATCTCCCCCTTTTTGTCACAACAAGTGAACAAAATAACCAACCAACAAGAGAAATGATAAACAACAATAAAAACAATTAACAAATATAAACAACAATCAACACAAAATAGTGAAGACAAAACAGATAAAAAGAGAAACCTATCCCAACTGTTAAAGTTCAAGAGAACAACTAATAACCAAACACATAAATCCATAGTCATAATAAACAAGATAAAGCTAAAGTTAACGAATTCGAAAAACTCGCTCCCAATGACCTAGAGGAAGCTTGGAGAAATAAGCTTCCGCACGAGCTGAAGGTCTATTCCACCGAGCTATCTCATGATCATCATAATCCTCCAGCCATTCACTCGTACAAAACAACTCCTCAATTCTGCTGTCCAAGCCACAGTCGGTAAGAGGAGCAGCAAGTCCTGGAACCTTCGGGTATCCAACCAATTCCAAGATGTGATTTTGAAGATGTCCCGGTAGTCTCTCCCAATGATTTACATGAACCAGGCAAGGATTAAGAAAAGGTCGATGAATATATTCATACCCATGGGGAACGCGACATAAACGACAAAACTTAGCATTGTTTTTGTACTCCATCTCCATAAACGACACATAACCAACAGCCGGAACAAAAACCCCATCAAGTTCATATTCTGCCATTGAATAAATCTGAGGGACAAATAGAGAACTAGAAGGAGGTAAGAAGAGACAATAGGAGTAAAAGAAGAGAAGACTCCCCTATATATAGGAAAAACAAGAATAAACCTAACATGGGCCCAATAAGAGAGGTCCATTACCTAATTAGCAGGAATTTTCTGCAAGTCAGGAAGGAACTAGAACTCATAATAAAATAGCAATATCCAAGAACATGCTCAACATCTAGATATAGAAACAAGACGATATAACAAAAGGGCAATGTTAAGTACAAAAATGTGGAGAGTAAACCAGAATAAGAACTACGCGGACTCCGAGTCACCATCACTGTGTTCACCATCACCCTCGTCCTCACTCTCTCTATCAGAGTCATTACCATCACTGTCACCTGGAACTGGAGGTACCTCTTCCGGAAACAGAGGCAAGTCAATGGGAGTGAAGTCCAGCTGAAGATGACGCATCTGGGCGACGTTTATCGCATGAATATCACTGATCATGGCATCATGACGAGAGAGAATGACCCCAAAACGATCTAACCGAGCATCCATGTGATCCTGACGACGTCGGAGAGAAGAAACCCGAGCATCAATTGCTGCAACTGCCCGATTGCCCCTAGCAGAGGCTGAGACAGGGCGTCCAGAGGTCAAAGCCCGATCAAAATCATCATGGCGAACAAGAGCCCTGCCTCCCCAAATTAGGTGATGCGTCAGACGCGCACCCACGGACTCAAAGGCTGACTTCCTAGACTGACAGCCCTTCTTGATGGCGTTGACCCAGTCATGGCCAACGAACCTTGGAGGGCTCACCTCCATATACTGTCCCTGAAAACCCAAGTGCTTGAGTATAGTCATTATAAAGCTAGGGAAAGGAAGAGTACCCTTAGCTGCATCGATCTGAAGCATTCGTGTGTAGATGACCTCAGAAAGATGAAGATGGTGCACCGACATACAAACCACTAATTTGACCATGTCGTCAGTCATGATGATCTTGTTGCCCTTGGTGGGGTAGATGTTGGAGTGGGCAGCCATGTGCAAGAAGATGACGCTGTAGTGCTTCGCATGATAGCTTTCCGTGACCCCATCAATGAACATCCTCTGAACCTGATCGACAAAGTCAATTTGAATCGCATCTGGAATGGGCCACCTGACATGAACAGCACCGTCGGAGAGAAGATCATCGTCAATCCCCAACGCCTCACGTATTACCTTCGGAGAGATAGTGTATCTCCGACTGTCAATGAAAACTGAGAAACTCGAACGATTCTGTGAGGGCGTCTTCGTCTCATAGAAGCCAATCGTATGCTCAACCGAGTATTTTGTGATTGGTTGAGCCACCCTTAACCAATTTCTAGTCTCAAAGAACGAGGCTATGTTGCCGAGTTGAGAAGCCCCTAGAGGGGTGGCAGCAATGTCTCCCAAGTCGAAGAAACGCTCGGGAACAATGGCCTTGGCTCGAGGATGAGCACCAAGAGATGGGGGATGAGGCAACAAGCCCGGAGTGGAACTTCTACCCCACGGAGCTCGAGAAGATGACGCACCCTTAGACGCGGATGCCGTGGTGGTTGGAGTGGTGCGTGCGCGCTTTGAAGCCATTGTCTGCACAAGCACAACAGTAAACAAACCCAAAAAAAATGTAAGAAAATCGACAAAAAAAAAATCAAGTCCATAGAGAAATTTAATCAAACACCTGGTGTGCATAACCGTGATACATGCTATTGACAACAAGATAGTAATGGTGAGCACCGCAAACACAAATCAAACCAGAAACAATAAGAGAGGAAGCATCAAGACATTGAGATAAACAAACCATCCACCAATTTCAAGTAATGATATGGAACCCAACCACAAACAAAATATATAAAAAAATATCGAAAAGCAACACTAGAGAATAACCATGCAATCCAACAATACTAAGAGAATAAGGATAAAGAGAATAAGAAGAATAGAGAAAGAAGTTGATTACACTTACTGGAGTGACAAACAGAGGACACACAAACAAATTGCGTGAGTTGGGCAAGAAACAATCACCAAAGAAAAGAAAAAGTAGAGAGATTGCAAGAAGGAGAATAATGAGAAGAATGCCCAGAAACAGTTGAAGGAGAATGAAAAAGACTCCCAAATATTCGTGCAAGAGAAAAGAGGGGGCACGATTTGAATGTAACAGTCGTGCCTAAACTTGTAAACATAACGGTTTAAAAGTCGTGAATGGGCCGAAACTATTTCAGAAACGTATGTACGTTCTGGAGACGTTCGTACATCGGGACCCAAAAAAAAAACTACTGCCTGAACACACGTTCGTACGTTCAATTAACGTTCGTACGTTGGAAAAGATCTGCCCTCCCAAACGTTCGAACGTCATGATAGCGTTCGTACTAATTTTTTTTTTTTTTTTTTTTTATTATTAAAAAAAAATGAAGGACCAACCTAAGAACCAGAAAACAACTCGAAAAACAACCCAAAAACAAATATTGAGAAACATCACAAAGAACCATATCTACGTATTGTAAGGATTCCAAGTAGAGCAGAATACAATTTAAACAAACCTCAACCACAAGGAAATGCAAAATCGAAGAACTACATCATACACCAAGCCAGGGTAGTTACTAGAATAATACAAACATGCAGAAGAACCTGATAGACCTATACCAACCTCCGGAAACAAACTAAAAAAAAATGATCATTGAATATATTGAAAGTCTCTTGCAACTTAGACCAATGTGATCATTGAACCAGATCACAACAAAGCTAAGGAAACACAAAACATTGTTTTTCTTCATGTCTTTCAACTAGACAAGTGTGAAAGACACTAATCATCATTTTTTTTTTTTTTTTTTTTTAAAAAAAAAAAATTTGAAACAAATGCCATTCCCGTGTGGGAGTATATAATACCTCCATCTTTTACCAGAACACGAGGGTAGGGTGTAGCCTACATCTTTTCGGCAAAACAACACTCAAGAAGTGCAATACCATGGTAACGTGCAACACAAGAACTAACATCTCCTGAGTGCATCCGTCAGAGCATGACCCTCACAGCCCCAACGGGTTCATAGCCAAATGAGTATGCTCTCAAGACATTCAAATGGTTGGGGATTTTATGAGTCATTGACCACTTACAAGAGGTGAAAAAAATATGAAAGAAGACGATGATCATGAAAGGAAACCATAGAAGACTGGAGATATACAGGTATGCAAAACGACAATCCAACTACATGGAAATGCATCATGTAAGAAACTACCAAGACGAAGAGAGTATGATGTAACCCTACAACTATGCATGACACAAAAACAGTTGAGGACGCCAAACTAGAAACATCAATAACATGGAATCCACACAATAATGAAAGTAGTATGTCCTCAATACCAACAACAATAATAATTAACAAAAAATAACCGAACCTAAACATCCTAACCATAGACAGTTCCAATGAACAAATTAGGTATATAAATGCGGAAGGGGTGTAGTGACAATGAAACAGTTATCAGATGAACGACTACCAGTTAACACCAAGACATGATTGGAATAAAAAACATCACACTTATTGTCCTCAAACACAACCTTAAACTTAGCATCACATAACTGACTAATACTCAATAGATTGGACTTAAGACCCTTAACAAAAAGAAGCTCATGACTATTGAGCGATCCAACCTCAGAAAAATTACCTTTACCTTCAACCTGAAGCATTTTACCATTTCCAAAACTAACCTTACCTCCATAACCAAGTGTCAGATTATCAATTAGAGTCTTATCACCTGTCATATGACGCGAACAACCGCTGTCAAGATACCATGATGAAAACATTGGTTCAACCAAACGAGCCATGTGAGACACCATTTTCCTGGATGCATCCATACTCCTATCCCAGAAATGTGGTGGTGGAGTAGGCATGGATTTTGCTTGAGGACGATTTCCATAAGGAGAAGTTCTGGGTAAACCCCACGGAGCATAGCTATTCCACATGTATGGAGCCTGCATGGAGAAAGTGGAAGACTTGTTCCAATATGAATTACCTGCAAAAGAAGGATAATGAGCAGGATACAAATTATTCCAACAAAAAGCAGAAGTGTGACCCATGCGACCACAGGTTAGGCATTTAAAGCCTTTGTGTCTAAAATTCTTTTTCGAGACATGCTTTACACGAGTGACCTTGGGTGGGGAAACCACACCAGACACCTACACAGGAGCAGGAGAAGCGACACCTGTTGGTCTGACAAAAGTAGTACAGGAGGTGCGAGCAGTAGAAATAGGAACAGATGTGTCATAACCTAAGCCAGATTTATCTGAATGGGATTTACCAATTCCCAGCAGAGAGTTTAGATTATCACTAGCTTTACCAAACCCAACCAATTGTTTGTTAGCAGCAAACAACTCAGCTTTTACTTTCTCATGTTCCAAGACAAGGGATCGATACCGTGTCTCCAGTTCATTATTCAGTTTTTCCAGATTGGCAATACGCACTTGGAAATCCTCCTTTTCCTTCACAAATTTTTCTTTCAACACGTTGGAGTCACCTGCAAGATTACAAACATCCTGCCCAAGACTATCTACCTGTTCCTGTAAGACAGTGTTAGTTTTTTCAAGCAACTTTACTTGTTGCATGGAAAACTTATACATATCACATAATTCACTAGTAGTAGCATGAACACCAGAATCAGAGACATTAATATCATCGGTAGAGGATACAATACCTCCTGGATGCTCATCCAGGGATGCACTGAAGACCACATAGTTGGAGACAACATTTGAGGGATTGCCATAATCATCTTCATCTGAATCATCCCATGTCACTGTGAGATTCGCTTTGGAATTATCACCAGGTTTGCGATCCACTTTCTTGTCACATTCATTTGCAAAGTGTCCATATTCACGACACTTATAACATTGGACATCTTTACGATCAACTCGAGCTCTTCTCCCATCCACAGAGAATCGCTCAAAACCCCGACTCCTAGGAGCATTTGAGGGATCAGGAAATCGCTTCCGAGGGTCTCGATTCTGCTGATATTACAGAAAAGCATAGTTATCATCCATATCCTGTTCTTCATCATCAGAAGGTCCTGTGGAGGTTTCTTTAGACGATGTAGCTTTGAATGCCACAGACTTGTTCTTCAAAGGTTCTTCTAAGGCCTGTTCCATCTCACATGTCCTTAGTTTCCCCGCAAGTGTCTCAATGGACATGTTCTTAATCACATTACTCTCAGTAATGGCATCCTTACGAGAACGAAACCGAGGAGGCAAAGCACGCAATATCTTACGTACCACTTGTGTGTCAGTATATGCATGACCAATAGCCGCACTGCAATTTATGATGTCTTGGAGACGAATAAAGAAATCATCAAAAGTTTCAGAATTATCCATCCGTAGATTCTCAAACTGAGATGTTAACAGTTCCAGCTTGCTTTCTTTGACAGTTTCGTCACCTTCATGTGTACAGATAAGCCTGTTCCATGCATCTTTAGCCTCTTCACATCCTTGCACACGACGAAACTCACTGGCATTTAATGCCATAAAAATAGCATTGAGTGCCTTGTTGTTATAATTTGCCAACAACTTCTGTTCAGGCGTCCACTTTTCACGTGGCGTCAGTGATGTAACAGCAGTATCATCAGTACCTGTAGTAGTCAGAGGTTCTTTCCACCCTGTAACAACAGAAAGCCAGACTTCTTCTCCTAATGCTTGGAGATAAGCTCGCATCCGTACTTTCCAATGACCAAAGTCTTTTCCACTGAATTGTGGAGGAAGACTTGAAGTAGCAAACTTATGAGGTTCCATAAGCACTATTGATCGTTAGCGTGAGCCTTTACGCTCCTTAACCAGCCCCCAGCGACTGATACCAATTGAGAAACTACAAATAGTGCTAATATAATAATGGAATATTCAAACAAACAATCAAACAATACGCAGAAAGAAAATAACACACAGAAATTTTTAACGTGGTAAAACCCGAAAAGGGAAACGTCCACGGTTGTCCTCGCGACAACAAATAATCCACTAGATGAAAAGAGATGTACAAACCTACCAACTACCTGCACTCACTGCGAGTTGATACTCCTGGTTATCTCTAACACCTTGACTTCACCAGAGCACCTTGATGTACGCACAAGACACTCGACTTCTTGATGAACACACAAGAAGACTCGAAGCCGAAATCACAATAACCTTTGGAAGATCACAGATTGATGAATTGAGAGAAGAGGGAAAGAAGGGAATTGAGTTCAATAGCCACAAACACTTTCAACACCAAAACCTAAACCAAAACTCATGAACTAGAAGAAGAATAGACGGCCAAAGAACTGACTTGTCCTTTGGAAAAGAAACCCTATTTATACTTAGGGTTGGAAAACAAGGAAAATGGGCCGAAATAGTGCAAACCGACTTTGGACGTTCGTACGTCGATATGACGTTCGAACGTCGCCACACAAAAATAAGCCTGCTGCCTACCATGACGTACGAACGCTCTAACTCGGTACGTACGTCTCCACACGAAACAAGTCTGCTGCCTACCATGACGTACGTACGCCCTAACTTGGTACGTACGTCCTGACCAAAACAAGTCTGCTGCCTACCATGACGTACGTACGTCCTAACTAGGTACGTACGTCCTAACACCAAATCTTCACTCTGACACATGAACGCGAGAACACAGACTCGGGACGATGTGCGTACAACTTGGTTTTCCTAACAATGAACTCAAGGCGAGATAACCATGGACACTTTGTCACAAAATTGATGTCAAACCACTTCGTGACGGTTTCAATCCTGACTTTTTCTGTGTCATCGACTTTGTGGTGTGGACACCGAAGAAATATGTCTTGATACCTCTCCTATGCATTAAAGAAAACCTCACCCTCCTTCTGCCGAAAATTGCTGATGGCATCAACAATATCATTGGTTCTGGTAATAGGAAAGAATTTGGTCAAGAACGTTTTGCTTAGTTTAGCCCAGGGGTCAATAGAATTGGAAGGAAATCTATGTAACCAGTGAGATGCATGATCCTCAAGAGAAAAAGGGAACAATCTCAAGCTAACTTCCTCTTCAGACAAATGTTTCTCCTTAAAAGTATTAAGCACGGTCAGAAACTTATTCAGGTGTTGATATGGATCTTCTCGTGGAAGTCCATGGAACTTAGGCAACATGCCCACAATCTGAAGGCGAATGCCATAGCTATCTACAGTTATCGCGGGCAAGACAATGTAGGTAGGTGGCCCAGTGGCCAAAGGTGAAAAGTAATCCCAAAGGGTAGCTTCTTAAGCCAAAGGTGCAAGATTTACTTCAGTAAGTGAGGTTGAGTTGTTGAACTCTTCCTCAGAAGAAGGTATGTAGGTTGAGTCATTGAACTCTTCCTCAGAAGGAGTGTGGCCCGTGATTGTGCTCTTTGTGTAGACTTGAATAGGATTAGATAAGATTTTACCGGATCTAGATGCATGCAAAATGCACATTACATATGCCATAAAAGTCCTAACCATTCAAAAGCATCTAACAAGGGGCTCAAAAACTGACTCAATTTTGTGTCCACCCAAGTCAATGAGTTCTTCCCAAGTTTCCGTTGTGAATTTTCCCTACATTTTGAGAGTCAAGTAGCGAATAACCATTGTGCGAGGTTTTTCGTGCATAAGCGACGTTCCTTAATTAAAAACCACAGTGATTCTACAGACGTAATCTGTAGGGGTTCTAGACCCAATTCCTAGCTTGTGCTACAATCAAAGAATAGTTCACGTGGTACTAGTTGAAATATCTGCTCAAGGTCTCAAATGAACATCGTGATAGCATGGCTTTAGTTCATCCAATTTTAAAGATTAGGATATTGCAATCAATTGATATTAAGTTTCACTTTCCTTAGGCCAGGTCCGCCATCAGTCCCGGTTTAGCAAAAAGTAAAAATTGAATTAAAATCAAGCAACATTCAAGGTTATGCTAATCATTAAAGAAACTCCTCTTGCAGGGGATTCAAGGAGGGTTAGGAGTATGCTTACCTCCCACTTTGTGCTAGAAAAGTAAAATTGCCAAAGAAGCGCACAACAGTGGGGAGAAGACGAGTTGAAGTCGACTAAAGGGAAACCGATCATTGGGTTTCAATCGTTCTTAGGAGTCGTTCCTTAGTAGACCCAATGCTAGCTCCACAACCTTGCTCTACTAACGCCGCAAACCCACAAATAAATAAATCCTAGCAACACCTACTTTAAAAATATTACAACTGTGACCCCTTCGTGGATCAAAAAATTAAATATCTTACAAGTCTCTAAAAATGCTGGAAAAATTAAATTACTTAGTTTAGCCTCACAATCACTCAACAGAAAAGAAATAAATCGAAAAAGTGCTCTAGAATATCTTCTGTAGGTCCCACAAACACGTGTCAAATTCTTGTTGGGAACTCGACTCGAGATTAGTTTGTGCTGTTAAGAACCCGACTCGAGTTCGAGATCAGTAAGCACCAGTAACTTTCTGGAAAAATTCCTGTTTGTGCGATCTTTTTGAAATTGAGATATTGGTTTCGTTCCTTGAGCTTTTTTCAATCTGTCTTCGCTGCAAGATCAATAAGAGGACTAAGTAGCATGACACTTAAAAACAAGTATTAAAAGAAATATAAATAGAAGGGTGGGAGGGATAGAAGTGGGATGATGTCCCGAAATTACTATTCTCGCTTGTGTTTGAATGAACTCCGTTCTTTAAAGCGGAACCGGCACCATTTTGATAGTAGGAAAAAAATCCTTCTAAACAAAAGATAGAATTTATAATGAAGTTTCTTTTTGTGCCTGTAAATATTGATTATCAAAGTAGACAAGTAACAAGCAAGGTTCGTACCTGATCAGTCCTCAAAAGTGTATATTTATCCCTCGAATAACACCTTGTTTGTATAACACTTAACTTATATTATTGTGTTATATCTATTGATTAGTGCTTTCTTGTCTATTGTGTAGGTTTTATGAGCTGAAATGCGAATATTATGTAAAAGACCGCGAAAAGTCAAGAAAAACAAGCAAAAAGGTGTTATTTGCACCTGGGAGGAGAATCGATATTTGCACCCAACAAGATCTGCTAAGGGCACCCCACGGTCAGACCAGCTGACTTGACTTTATGTCAAAGTGGGGCGGTCCAAATCTCAGCCCAAACCGGGTCCTATTGGAGCCCACAAGTCAGAATTTCTATTTTAGGCCTTATTTAAATCCAAACTTAAAAAGGCTCCACAAAAAGATCCAGAAGTCTGATTTGGCCCCATGAGCTATCAAACGGAAGGTCTTAGTCGAGAAAAAATTTGCACCTGGCAGTTTTTGCTCCTTGCGTCCTTGTCCACTTACAATATGACATGTGGCAAATAAGTTAACCTAATAAACATATATTTTAATGGAGAGAATAATTAAGAGAGAGAAAATATAACAACTATGGAAAGTGAATATTGTAGGAAAAACAATCATCTGATTATCTTTGGTTTTGTTTTTTTTTTTTAATCTTTTTTCACCTCTTTTTGTTCTCATTCTCTTTTGTAATTAACTACTAGCATATGGTTCTTTACTTCTTTCAATTGTTCATCTTCTCAATTTCTTGAAATTAAGCTGTACAGTTCCAAAACAAAGAAATAATAAATATGAGACTTAAGATTGAGTAATGAGTTTGAAGGGCTTCAAAACTCTCTTAATCATCGTTGTAATGGCAATTTTTGAAATGTCGAATTGTTGATGATTGATCAAACTTGATACTAACAAGTAACAATGTGAGTTCTTGAAATTAAAATTCTCGTGATTTTTTCAATTTGTATTTCTAATCTGTCCACCACTACAACCTATAAGATTTTGTGGAGATCAGAAGTTTTTTTTATAGATTATGAAAGATTAAAATTACATTCAGAGATGATGACAAAGAAATTCTATTTTATATTCGAGGCAAATATTTTTCTCTTTCAAGCAGAAATCTTTCCGTTAGAATTGGTGTTAACTCTGTTAAGCTATGTGCCACATGTTATATTATAAGTGGACAAGGACCCAAGGAGCAAAAACTGCCAGGTGCAAATTTTTTTCTCGTCTTGGTCCCAACTACAACTTAAGCCTAAGAGAATTAGGTTTTGCTAAAAACCTAATACCTCTAGAAGACCAACAGCAGCAGCCACGAATTTGACCTAGTTTGGAAGTCTTTGCATGCAAGTATTCTACTTTGTATTTTCTATATAAGAGAAGTAGTAGCTAGGGTTTTAGATATTTTTTTGTTATTCTTTGAGATCAACTTTCATTGAAGAAAAGTTCATCTTCTTCTTTATTGTATCAAATTCAATATTCAATATCAATTCCATTAATCTTTCCATTATGATGTATTGTGTTTTATTTATTTATTCTTTGGTTTCATTATCAAGGATGAGTAGCTAAATCTCTTTAGGGGGATGGTGGAAGCTCTCTAGATGATGCAAAAGCACCATGTTTGTTCTTATTGTTCATTGTGATTCGAAATACTTAATGCTTATTTACTTCTAATTCACGATATGAGGTAAGTATGATTATTTGCATGTTATTGTTATCCATGATGTTAAAATATTATTGTTAGGGTTTAGGGAGACCTAGCTTTAATGGTAGTATTTATATTTATTGTAGATGTGTAGTGAAATAGCTGAGAGGTGATTATTACATGTTTGCAATATTTATCTTTTATTGGAACCCTTTTGTATTTAAATTGATATCCGAGAGGTGACAGTTTATTTATGAATTAATATGTTGAATTAATTAGATTGAATAGCTGAGAGGTGACGGTTTAATTAATAAGACATATTCAATAGCATGGATAAGAGAATCCCATTTTAGTTGAGTGGAATAGCTGAGAGGTGACTACTTGATTATTATAGGTATTAATGATTAGTTGGAATAACCGAGAGGTGATTAATTAATTCTTATAGATTGAACATGAAGGAACAACATGTTATGTTTGCATGATTTAGTTTGTGGAAACCAATTCTCCCCCTTTGTCATCATATATCTTCTTTTCATCTCTACCATATTCTTAAGTTAGGGTTCACTATTTAATTATTACATGTAGGAAGTTCGAATCAATCTCAATTCTTATTATTGATTCCCTTGGTGTTTCTTAACAATTGTTATCTATTGTGTTTGAGCTATGATCTCCCCCTCTGAGGTGGGTACGACCCTTGCTTGTTACTTGTCTACTTTGATAACCAATTTATACAGGCACAAGAAGGAACTTCAATACAAATCAATCTTTTGATTGTGAGGTACACAAATATCTTACATCAAAATGGCGTTGTTGCCGCTCTAAGGAATGAAGTTCATTCAAACACAAGCGAGAATAGTTGTTTCGGGACATCATCCCACTTCTTTTCCTCCCACCCTTCTATTTTTCATTCTTTTTATTATTGTTTTTAAGTGTCTTGTTACTTAGTCCTCTTATTGATCTTGCAGCGAAGACGGATTGAAAACAGCTCGAAAAATGGTGTAAAGATCAAATTTTTAAGAAAAATGCGCGTTCAGGAATTTTTCCTGAAAGTTACTGGTTGGTACTGGGCCCAAACTCGAGTCGAGTTCAGTTTCGCCTGTAACAATCTCGAGTCGAGTTCCAGGTAGGGAATTTGCCTCGTTTTGCGTGATTTTTCCAGAGCGTTCCAGAACTCCTTTTTAGCTAATTGTTTTTCCTATTGAGATATTGTGAGTTGAACTAAGTAGTCTTTTTAGCTAATGGTTTTTCCTATTGAGAGATTGTGAGTTGAACTAAGTAGTCTTTTTAGCTAATGGTTTTTCCTATTGAGAGATTGTGAGTTGAACTAAGTAGTCTATTTTTAAAGTAGGTGTTGTTAGGATTTATTTTATTGTGTGTTCGCGGTGGATAGTAGAGCAAGGTTGTGGAGCTAGCCTTAGGTCTACTAAGGAACGACTCTTAAGGACAATTGAAACCCAAGGAACGTTTTCCCCTTAGTCGACTTCAACTCGTCTTCTCCCCACTTTTGTGCGCTTGTTTGGCATTTTTAATTTTTTGCACAATGTGGGAGGTAAGCACTCTCCTAACCCTGCTCGAATCCCCTGCAAGAGGAGTTTCTGTATTGATTAGCGTGACCTTGATTGTTGCTTGATTTTAATTCTGTTTTTACTTGTTAAACCGGGACTGCAAGGCGGACCTGGCCTATAAGTGAAACCTAATATCAATTGATTGCAATATCCTAAGCCTTAAAATTGAATCAACTAAAGCCATGCTATCACGATGTTCATTTGAGACCTTGAGCAGATATTTCAACTAGTACTGCGTGAACCATTCTTTGATTGGAGCACAAGTTAGGAATTGGGTCTGGAACCTCTACAGATTATATCTGTGGAATCACTGTCGTTATTTAATTAAGGAACGTGTTTAGGCACGGACAACCTCCCACACTGGTTATTCGCTGCTTGACTCTCGAAAAATAAGGAGAATTCACACACGAAGCTTGGAAAGAACTTATTGACTTGGGTGAACACAGAATTGAGTCAGTTTTTGAGCCCCTTGTTAGATGTTTTTGAATGAATAGGGCTTATGTGGCATTTGTAATGCGCATGATGCATGCATCTTAGATAAGGTAAAATCTTGTCCAAACCAACTACAATATACACAAAGGGCACAATCACGGACCTCATTCCTTCTCTTGAGAAAGAGTTTAACGACTCAACCTCCATACATTCAGAAGAAGAGTTCAACGACTCAACTTCACTTTCTGATGTAAGACCTCCCCCTATGGCTCAAGAAGCTATCCTTCGGGATTACTTTTCACCTTTGGCCACTGGGTCACCTACCTGCATAGTCTTACCCGAGACAACTGTAGATAACTATGGCATTCGCCCACAGATTGTGGGCATGTTGCCTAAGTTCCATGGACTTCCACGGGAAGATCCATATCAACACCTCAATAAGTTTCTGACCGTTCTTAGTACTTTTAAGGAGAACCATTTGTCTGTGGAGGAAGTTAGCTTGAGATTGTTCCCCTTTTCTCTTGAGGATAGAGCATCTCACTGGTTACATGGCCTTTTTTCCAATTCTATTGCCACTTGGGCTCAACTAAGTAAAAAATTTTTTACCAAATTCTTTCCTATTACCAGAACTAATAACATAGTTAATGCCATAATAAGTTTTCGGCAGAAAGCGGGCGAGGTATTCTTTGATGCATGGGAAAGGTTTCAAGACCTATTTCTTCGGTGTCCACACCATAAAGTCGATGACACTGAAAAAGTTAGGATTCTATATAGAGACCTTAATACTATGACTAGAAGCACGGTTGAAAGCATGAGCGGTGGAGATTTCCTTGATTATTCCACCGCCAAGGCTTTGGCTTTCCTTGAAAAGATTGCCTAATAGCCATCAATGGGACTTTATGATGTCAAACCTGACCCTGAGCTTAAAGATTTACTTCACGGTTTAGTAAAAAAGGTAGAAGCACTTGAGGTGTCCCTAAAGCCCCCATCAACTGTTATGAGTGCCTCCACTCTCTTATGTGATGCTTGTCATGACCAGACCCACACTGTTGAATTTTGCCCTCTCTTTAATAATTCACCAGAAAATGAGGATGCCTGCGCGTTTAACTACGCCGGGAGAACCAACTTTACTAAGGGCAATGCCACGTACCCATACATGGACCGCTCCAAGCTTTGTTATTCCAATAATAATTATGCGGCTCCACCTGGTTTTAATAACTCGTATGGGAAACGTAGCAATGCCACATATGTTGGTAACACTGATAATCGGAACAGGGCACCAGTCCCCCCTTACTCGAACAACACTCATCACATGAGTGGTTCCAGGGACCATGTGACACCTAATCAATCTGCCCAACCTAAGACCTCCCTTGAATATGTTCTTGTCTGTTTCATTCAACAGACCCAGGCGTCTATTGAGTCAAATGCCCAAGCGATCCAGAGGATTGAACAAAAACTAAATGAAAAGGGTAGATTTCCGGGACAATCCATCCCGAATCCCAAAGGCAAGGAAGTTGCCTTGGTGACGGATACTGCAAATCCGTCTGTACCACTTGCTGAAGTGAAATCGGTTTCCACCCTTAGGTCAGGAAAACAGGTTGATAATCAAATTAATTATACACCGAGTCCCAACATTGTGACCTCGGTTACCGCTGCACTCGTTGCCCCACCTAAAGCTCCGGCTAATGAGGCGACCACCTCTAAGCCGAAGTAGTCTGCCCCAGAGACTCACAAGGTCTCTAAAGGAAGTCCAAGCAAAGGAAGTACTTGATGTGTTCAAACATATAAATATTAATATACGCTTCCTCACTGCTAATAAACAGATACCTTCCTATGCTAAGGTTTTGAAAGACTTGTGTACCGCCAAGAGAAAAAAAAATGTGCCTAAAAACGCGTTTGTGGCTGAAGAATTCTCTGCACTTGTCCAACATAACGACGTGGTAAATTATAAGGACCCTGGAAAACCGACCATACCCTGCAAGCTTGGTGACAAATTCATAGGCAAAGCTTTGCTAGACTTAGGAGCGAGTGTTAACCTTTTACCTTACTCCTTGTACCTCAGCCTGATTCTAACAAACATAAAACCTACGAAAATGTCATTACAACTGGCCGACAGATCATTGAAAGTACCTAGAGGAATAGTTGAGGACCTGTTAGTTAAAGTGTCTGACTTTTACTACCCCGTTGACTTTGTGGTGTTGGATACTGAACCTACTGCCGATGACTCGGTACCCATCATCCTTGGCCGTCCATTTTTGGCCACCTCTAATGGTCTCATAAACTGCCGGAATGGTTCCATGGTTCTCACTTTTTGCTCTATGACTGTTGAAGTTTATATATTTAACCTTGGCGAACAACCCCCTGATCTTTCCTTATCTGAAGATGTGTGCCTTCTAGACTCATTACCTTATGAGATGGTGCATAGTTATTACCCTGAAGATCCGGTTGTACACTGCCTTGCCATGCATAATGTAGACTTTGACATTAACCAATCTATTGCCCAAACCAATGCCCTTCTTGATATTGTGCCTATCTTTGAACCTAAAGACCCTGAGGCCCTTGATTCGGTTTGTAGCATAGATTCTGAGACCCAAGTAGAGACCATCACTCCACCTCCTGTTACTCTGAGTTCTCTTCCTCCTGAGCTGAAATATGCTCATCTTGATTCAGATGGTAGTCATCCTGTTATTATTTCTTCATCTCTTACTACCGAGCAGGAGAGTAAGCTTTTAGAAGTTATCTTAGAGCATCGTTCTGCTATTGCCTGGTTTATCCACGACATTAAAGGCATTAGCCGTTCTGTTTGTTCTCATCGTATTCATCTTGAGGACGATGCTAAAACTTCTCGTGAACCTCAGAGACGTCTTAACCCTTCGATGAAGAAGTTGTCCAAGCAGAGATTCTGAAACTTCTGGATGCAGGTGTGATTTATCTCATCTCGGATAGTCCATGGGTTAGTCCTATTCATGTGGTTCCTAAGAAGGCCGACATGACTGTAGTTACCAATGATAAGAACGAACAAGTCGCCACTAGAGTTCCAACCAAGTGCAGTGTTTGTATCGACTATAGAAAGCTTAATACAGTCTCCCGGAAGGACCACTTTCCTCTTCCCTTCATAGACCAAATGTTGGAACGCCTAGCTGGTTATTCCTTCTATTGTTTCTTGGATGGTTACTCTGGTTATAACCAAATTCCTATCGCCCCTAAAGATCAAGAGAAGACAACATTTACTTGTCCTTTCGGCACTTTCGCTTATGCCCGTATTGTAAAGCTATGTTTTTGTGTTGTGTATTATGACAAATGGTAATATTGTAAAAACACATGTACTCCCTAAAAGAGTTTGTAACAAGTTCTGTAAGTATATCTTGTGTCTTGGAGAACATGAAGAGCTAAAGACTTGAAGACTATGCAGATGAAGACTATTCAGAACTTCCAGGTTTCTTTGTTCCATTCGACTGGACTTGGTTCTCCAGCAAGTGGTTTATGACCCGACCCTGACCTAGATCCACTAAAGTTTTCAGATCTAGTCAACACAGGTTTGACCAACGGATCTATTGCACTTTATGGAGTATATCAAGCAAAAGAAGGCTTAGGAAAACTTGATGGTGTTAGCTCTATTATCTACTCATAAGTGATAAACCCTAAGTGAAGAGCTTCATTGAAATCCATCCCATTCCATCAAATTAACTTCACTCACTTCATTGAATGCTTCCTTATTTATGAGAGTGAGAGTTATTGTAGTTGGTGTTCTATAAACCAACCTTGAGTGCTTTTAAATTTCTTTCTTTATTCATCCTTTTTGAGGAATCATTAAGGGAAACAAAACCCACTTTGTTAAATTGATTTGTGAGAAGAAATCCTAGTAGACTAGGTTAGAGGTTAGGTATCTCAACAATATTCAAGGTTGAGGGATTCATTAGAGATTCAACAAGAAGTGTTTGTGGTGAAGAAGTGGTGTACTATGTGTGACTATCTTGCTTTGCTTGAAGTTTATAAAGGCTAAGAAAGACTCCTTGAATAGTGGACGTAGGCATCCTTGCCGAACCACTATAAACCAAGTGTCTTGTGTGGTTTGCTTGCTCTTTACTTTCTCTCTACCATTCCATCATATTAATGCTTTAACATTAAGCACACACTCACATTTCTTGTTGTCGGTTGTTTGTGTAGTTGTGGGGTTGGGTCAATCACACAAAGACTTCACCTTTAAGCATTAAATCTTTAATTCTTAATCATACCAACATTTCTTCTTACTATCATCTTCCCCTTCTTGTTTGTTCTTTCTAATCTGGAATTTGCCCTTTCTGTCTGACGAGGCAGAGTCGACTGGACTCCAGTTAACTGGACCTTGTTCAACTGAGACTAGTGTTGGCCTAGTTTAGTTTTTTCTGGGTGAGGGTTATTCTTGTTTTGTTTATTTATCTTGTGTTAAGTGTGTTCATTTCCTGTATAATTGTTCACTTGACCTAGATAATTTTTATTGGCCTATTCACCCCCTCTAGTCTTTCTTGACGTCATCGTGGGACTTTTCAATTGGTATCAGAGCAGGTTGCTCACAACGGGCTTAAAATCCCGAGCTTAGATCCACAATGATGTAAATGGGCAAGAGGGAAGTGCGATAAATAAACCTCCCCTTTTTTATGGACAAAATTACATGTTTTGGAAAACTAGAATGAGGATTTTCCTCAAGTCTTTAGACAGAAATTGTTGGCATGTCACTGAATTTGGGTATAAGGAACCTACCATCACTGCTACTGTTGGTGACAAGGTCACCACAACACCTGCTCCCCCAGACATGTGGACTAAAAAAGAGAAAGATCTTGACCATGCTAATAACCGTGCCCTGAATGTTATTCACTGTGGTGTTTCCTCTGAGGAATACAAATCCATTATGACTTGCGAGACCGCAAAAGAGGCTTGGGATATCCTTGAACTATCTCATGAGGGGACGTCCCAAGTCAAAGGCTCAAAACTTCAAATGTTGATGAGTTAGTTTGAAAATATGAGGATGGAGAAAAAAGAAATGTTTGGACAGTTTTGGCTAAGGCTCCAAGACTGCACAATTCTATGTGGGGACTAGGTGAGCAGGTCCATGACACCATGATTGTGAGAAAGATTCTTAGATCTTTGTCGAGCTGATTTGACCCAAAGATCACGGCTGTTGAAGAAGCCAAAGATCATAATTCTCTTGATCTTAAAGAGCTAGTTGGCTCTATTCAAACTTATGAGTTAAAGTTTTCTTCTAGACATGTAAAGAATGAAAAACCTGAAAAATCTAGTGCTTTAAAGTCTAGTATGGCAGATGACTCAGATGGTGATCTTGCTCTTATGGCCAAGAAGTTTCACAGGTTTTACAAGAAAGGGCGAAAGTTCTTCAACATGCATTCTTCACCTACTTCTATGAGGGAAAAACGGTCACAAAGATTTGAAAGAAAGAAGGCTCAGAACAATGATGACAAAAAGTGCTATGCATGTGGTGGTGTGGGTCATATCTCTACAGTGTGTCCTAACAATGCGGGGAAAACAAAAGCTATGAAAGCTGCAGCTGACAGTGATTCTGAGTCAGAGAGTGATTATGATTCTTCAGATTCTGAGACTACCACTACACACCGTGCCTTGATGGTTTTTTCCACCTCTAACCCTGATCGTGAGACCTCGGGGAGTGAGAATGGAGAGAGTGATGATGAACTTTAGAAGGCCTTTGATGAACTCTATGAGGAAAGCAAAAGGATATCAAAGAAGCTTGAGACATGCAAGTCTAAGTTGAAACAGTCAACTGTGGAGTGTGATAGTTTGAAGATTGAGAAGGATCAGTTACAGTGCCGTATCAGTGAGCTTGATACCTTGGTCCAAAGTCTTAGATCTGAGAATGAAGAAATGAAAAATGAGTTGAAAAGGATGGAGATCTCTTTAGGTAAGACAGTGGCGTCTTCTCCATCCTTAGACACTCTCTCTCTCGATACCTTACTTCGGCTATCTCAGAGTCCTCATGATAAGACTGGACTTGGGTATAAAGCAAAGAGAGACCTACCTCCATCTTCTACAGTTATTTCTCGCATTCTACAGCTTCTTCTTCACCGACTTCAGCTACTCACAGTTCTTACAGGCGAACTAGGATACCAGTTTGCTACTACTGCGGTCAGAGAGGTCATGTTCATCAGTTGTGTAGGATACGACTTGCTGAGACACGCACGAGGAGAGAATCTGAACTTAGGAAGACCTTAGCCAATCTGGAAGCTAAGAAGAGAGATCTCGAGTTCCTAATTAGTAAATCATATCCAAAAAAGGTAATCGTAGTGTGGCGTCCTAAGAATTCTATCAAGTGTCTTGTTGTGAGGTGTGCGCTCAAAGTTGGAAAGTCGTCTAAGTGGAACCTCGACAGTGGATGTTCAAAGCACATGACAGAAGACAAATCCTTTTTGAAGAATTATGAGCCATATGATGGGGGAAATGTTGTCTTCGGTGATGGTATGAATGCCAAGTTTGTTGGCAAAGGTTGTGTACAGTCAGACGGGATTCCAAAGATTGATGAAGTATCTCTTGTGGATGGCCTACATCATAACCTTCTCAGCATAAGTCAAATCTGTGACAAAGGCAACTTCTTCTTGTTCTCTAGTAAGGAGTGCCTTGTACTTGATCGTGACATGAACAAAGTTCTAATGAGAGGAGTCAGATCGAATGAAGATTGCTATGTTGTGAATGGTGATGAGAAGGTTACTCAATGCAGTTTTATTCAGAATGAAGCATCACTTCTTTGGCATCAAAGGTGAGGTCATGTGAACTTGAAAGATTTGGCCAAGATCAGTAAAAAGGAATTGGTCAGAGATTTACCCATTTTTACGCCAGCGAAGACTCTCTGTGGTGCTTGTCAGATTGGGAAGCAAGTTCGTAGTCCACACTCGAAAAAGAAGGAAATCAGTACCACACGACCACTTGAGCTCATTCACATGGATCTCGTTGGACCCAGTCAGGTTGAAAGCCTGGGTGGGAAATCTTATTTCTTGGTTATGGTTGATGATTATTCTAGATGGACATGGGTTGCTTTCTTGAGGGAGAAGAGTGATGCTTATGAGGAGTTCAAGAAGATTCGCAAGAGAGCTGTAACTGAGAGGGATCAATCCATTGTGAGGATCAGAAGTGATCATGGTGGTGAGTTCGATAACTCCAGCTTTGTGAAGTACTGCGACGAACATGGAATTCAGCATCAGTTTTCAGCTCCTAAAACACCTCAGCAGAATGGAGTTGCAGAGAGGAAGAACAGAGTTATACAAGAGATGGCAACAGTCATGCTTCACCACAAGAAGGTTGCTAGATACTTCTAGGCAGAGGCAGTGAGTACAGCTTGTTACATCATCAACAGAGTCTATCTGAGACCAGGTACTAAGTGTACTCCCTATGAGATCTGGAAAGGTAAGAAGCCTACTGTCAAGTATTTCAGAGTATTTGGTAGTTCGTGTTACATCTACAGAGATAGGGAACATGTGGGCAAGTTTGATAGAAAAGCAGATAAGGGTATTTTTCTTGGGTACTCAAAGAACAGCAAGGCTTACAGGGTTTTCAATTGATGAGAAAGTGTGTAGAGGAATCCATTAATGTGACAGTTGATGACTCTCCTTTTTGCGCCTCTTCTCTAGTTAAAGATGATAGTAGCATTTCAGATTCTTCGGTTGCTCAAGTGTTCACTACCTCCACTACAGATACTTCTACTCTTTCTGAAACTTTTACAATTATCGAGGTGCATACCTTATCTGAGGTTTCTACTACAATTGTACAAGATGAATCCCCTTTCTCTTCTCCACCTGTAAGACATCCTACTATTTATGGAGAGGTGGCAGGTACTCAAATTCTTGGTGATCCTACTCAGGGTGCTCAGACACGACGACAGTTAGAGAAACAAATTTCTTTCATGTGCTTCACATCACAGGTTGAGCCTAAGAATGTCAAGGATGCTCTTACTGACTACACATGGATCAATGCTATGCAAGAAGAGTTAAATCAGTTCAAGAGGAATGATGTGTAGGAGTTAGTAAAACGTCCTATGAATGGGAATGTAATCGGTACCAAATGGATCTACAAGAATAAAGTGGATGAGAATGGAGTCATTGTGAGAAACAAGGCTCGATTAGTTGCTCAGGGCTACACTCAGGTTGAAGGTGTTGACTTTGAGGAGACATTTGCACCTGTAGCTCGCTTAGAGTCTGTACGCTTACTCCTAGCAGTTTCATGTCATTTGGGATTCAAACTATACCAAATGGACGTGAAAAGTGCGTTTCTGAACGGTGTCATTCATGAGCAAGTGTATGTAGAGCAACCAAAAGGTTTTGAAGATCATCGATATCCTGACCATGTATACAAGTTGAAGAAGGCATTGTATGGGTTGAAGCAAGCACCTAGAGCTTGGTATGAGAGACTTTCCTCCTTCTTGATTTCTATGGGCTATGTTCGTGGAAGCGTTGATAAGACTTTGTTTGTAAAGAGAGTGAACAAGGATGTCTTGATTGTTCAAGTGTACGTTGACGACCTGGTCTTCGGTGCCACGAATGAGAGTCTTGTCGATGAATTCACCAAACAGATGAAAAATGAGTTCGAGATGAGTATGGAAGGGAGTCTTAATTTCTTCTTGGGCTTGCAAATCAACCAAACTAACCATGGGCTCTTCATTAGTCAGACAAAGTATGCACGCGATTTGGTAAAGAAGTTTGGGCTTGAAATAGCCAATCCAGCTGAATCTCCAATGAGTGTGTCTACAAAGCTTACCAAGGATGAAAATGGAAAGGATGTGGATGTCACTCACTATAGGAGTATGATTGGTAGCTTACTGTACCTTACTGCTAGTCGCCCCGACATTGCCTACAGTGTTGGTGTTTGTGCTCGATACTAGGCACAACCTAAAGAGTCACACGTCGCCGCAGCTAAGAGGATTATTAAATATGTGAGTGGAACTCTTAAGTTTGGCCTTTGGTATTCTTTTGAGACTTCAGTAGATGTTGCAGGTTATTGTATGATCAGTGGTTACACAGATGCTGATTGGGCAGGTTGTGTTGAGGATCGTAAGAGTACTAGCGGTGGTTGCTTCTATCTGGGTAAATGTTTAGTAGCCTGGCACTGTAAGAAACAAACTTGTATCTCTCTATCTACTGGTGAGGCAGAGTATATTGCAGTTGGCAGTGGTTGCACTCAGATGCTATGGATGAAGTACATGGTAGCGGACTACGGTATCACTCAACGCACTATGACCCTTTTCTGTGATAACACTAGTGTCATTGATATCTCTAAGAACCCTGTTCAATACTCTCGCACTAAGCACATTGATATCCGTCACCATTTTATTAGAGGCTTAGTAGAGGATCGGACCATTGTTTTAGAGCATATTGACACCACTCATCAGAAGGCCGACATTATGACCAAACCTTTGGATACCTCTAGGTTCTACTTCTTGAGGGCATCCATAGGTCTTTTAACTCACTCTTGAGTGTGTGTGTGACTTTGGGCTCATTGGTACTTATGTGCTAAGTGGGCCCGTTGACCGAACGACGAGGCGTCTGATCCTCTGTACCTCTTTGCATATCTAATTTAGTGGGGTACGTAGGCAGTCACTTGTCATCAAGTGGTGCGATGTTTTACTTTTTGATATAGCTATCTTGTTATGTTCTAGTCTCCTTCTGCGCCTCATGCCTATACCTTATGGCTATGCTCATACTTGTGATCTCACAGTGTTTATTTTTTTTTTTTGTTTGGTAAAATTCATTGCACATGCTGATACATATATATATTTTTTTAGTGCATTTGTATGATGTGTTTTATCGCTTATTATTTGTTTTCATACTTGCACCTGGTACCCTTGTTTTAGTGCATTTTGTCGAGACCTTTTCTTGAACTTACATCCCCTATCTGAGGTTCTGTGTGTGTGTCTATCCTCTCCATGGTGTCTGTATTAAGTGGATTCAATCAGTGTGTGGAACAAGTTCTGGAGATCTGTCAGTGACTCTGGCAAGTTATAGATGTCTGTTGAGCAGAGTCGACTGGACGAAGATCTTCTTAGAAACGGCTGGATCTGTTTTGGTTGATGGGCCTATGGATTTGTTTTGATGAATCAGACCAGACCATGAATTTTTGGATCAGGTAGAACCCAGCAACTAGAAAAACTTTTTACATAGATTGCGAAGAGAGAAACCACAAGTCTTCATCTCGAGTAGCAGCAGCTAGGTTTCTAAATCGTCTTCTTTCCCAACCCCCTTTCTACATCGTCATCAAAGATCAGAAATTTACCTGGTTGCGGTTTAAAATCGGTTGTTTGATTTGGTAATTGGTTCAGATTTCCTTCCATTTACACTGTTTTACATGGAAGAGCAGAAATGTTTTTCTCATGGGGTGAAGGAAATTATGTTTGATGATTGAAAAAGCTGATAAAATTTCTGGAGTGGCAAGTGTTTTGTCTTGAAGTTGCAGTGTGTCTCATCAGTAAGAGCGTGTTGATCATGGCATCCAAAAAGAGAAGAACTGGTCCATCTGTACCTGATGATCTTGCCCTAAGTGCACCTCAAGATTGGGGTGATTTTGTTTCTATTGCTGCCAAAGAATTATATTTCAACAAGATCAAGAACCGCATGATAGCTATTGAATGAGGTGTGGTAATTCATGATCTCTCTCCCTATGGTTTAGAACCATTTTGAATTCTTCTGGTTTAGGAGTGTTCTCGTCGTATGAATGTCAAGCTCACAAACACTCAGTCCATTTATTCTACTTGAACATCTCAAAAATTAATCATAATCCACCTTCTTTTGAGACCAAAATGCATGGACATATTTTTGAAGTGACTCCTGAGTTTTTGTGCTCAAAAATTGGATTTGTGCGACCTGATCCTCATGACAATGATACAAATCCTCTCACTCTTAATGCTGATCAGGTGGATACTTTGGTTAATATTGGTTTATTTGCTATCTGTGGCAAGACTTTTGAGTATACTGCAGCCATTTCCACGGTGAATATGATACCCAGGGATAGGGTACTTTATCATATCATGGCTAATACTGTTTTCTGCAGAGCTGGTAACTTTACTGAGATACCTAAGCATCATGCCTTCTATGTGTGGAAAGCGATGCTAGGTGAGAGTTTGGACATACCCATGATGATATGGAGTCAGATGGTAGACGCTCATTCAGGAGCATCGAACACGTGTCTTCCTTTTGGTGCTTTGATTACAGAGTTAGTTCTTGCGGGTGTGTTTACAGCGTCTACCTCTATGCTACCTAGCAAGACACCCATTGGATACAAGGTTTTTCGATCCATGAAATTCCCGGATGGTCCTAGTCTTCCTTCTCATGAATATGAAGTTCTAGCCAGTCTGTTCAGGATTGAGGAGTCCTTAGTGGATCAGAATCAGAGACTTGGTATTCTTGAGGATAAGGTTGACGAACATGGAAAAGATTTAAAGCTTACTGTCGATTGTATTCGCAGTGTTCAGATTTTAGGGAGTGCTGCTACTGAGGGTAACTATGCTAGACATGTTGTTGAGAGCAGGACACGCACACATGACCAATGATGATTGACATAGCCTTAGCTATGTCCCCGTGTGGAGATCTCGATTTTTTTTGGGGGGTCCTGTGCCATTTTTTGTTGGTTCCAGTCAGTCCTGCATAGCCTGTTTATTCTTGTATTCTGTATTTCATGAGTCCACCTGGAAGTGTTTATGTTTTTTTTTTTGTGTTTTGATTTGTTGTGTGACTCATGTTTGGATTCTTGTCCATCCTTGGTTTGGATGATGTTAGTTTATTTATGCACTTAATTGGGTTTGTTATATCCTGCTGTTATGTGAATTTTTTCTTTAGTTATTATGTTTATATCCGGCCCGAGTTTTTTTTGTTTTGGCGGAGGCACCCTTTGTCAACTTTTGACAAAAAGGGGGAGAATGATAATGATAAATGATTGATGTTGGGATGGATACATTATGTTGGGATGGATACATTACATACTAATATATATGTACAATATTATGCTTGTATTTTGTTTCCTGGTTTTTCTTTTTTCAGGAAACTTTTCTACAAAAGAAGTTTTGAATTCAGGGGGGAGTGGATCTTCATGTTGTATCTTCAAGGTTTACATGTGTTTATTTTATTTTTTTTTTGTGTTTTATCATAAGTTCACAAAGGGGGAGATTGTAAAGCTATGTTTTTGTGTTGTGTATTATGACAAAGGGTAATATTGTAAAAACACATGTAATCCCTAAAAGAGTTTGTAACAAGTTCTGTAAGTATATCTTGTGTCTTGTAGAACATGAAGAGCTGAAGACTTGAAGACTATGCAGATGAAGACTATTCAAAACTTCCAGGTTTCATTGTTCCAGTCGACTGGACCCCAGTCTCCAACAAGTGGTTTATGACCCGACCCTGACCCAGATCCACTAAAGTTTTTAGATCTAGTCAACACAGGTTTGACCAACGGATCTATTGCACTTTATGGAGTATATCAACAAAGAGAAGGCCAAGGAAAACTTGATGGTGTTAGCTCTATTATCTACTCATAAGTGATAAACCCTAAGTGAAGAGCTTCATTGAAATCCATCCCATTCCATCGAATTAACTTCACTCACTTCATTGAATGCTTCCTTATTTATGAGAGTGAGTTATTGTAGTTGGTGTTCTATAAACCAACCTAAAGTGCTTTTAAATTTCTTTCTCTATTCATCCTTTGAGAGGAATCATTAAGGGAAATAAAACCCACTTTGTTAAAGTGATTTGTGAAAAGAAATCCTAGTAGACTAGGTTAGAGGTTAGGTATCTCTACAATATTCAAGGTTGAGGGATTCATTAGAGATTCAACAAGAAGTGCTTGTGGTGAAGAAGTGGTGTACTATGTGTGGTTTTTATTGGCCAACTCTTTTTAAGGACGCTCAGATGCATTGTACTGTGTTCACTCGTTGTCAACAACTAGGGAAAATCACTAGGCGTCACATGATGCCCTTACAGCCAATTCTTCCTGTGGAAGTGTTTGATGTATGGGGCATCGATTTTATGGGTCTTTTTTTCTGGTTGTCATGGTTTTTTGTACATTCTGGTCGCAGTCGACTATGTTTCAAAATGGATTGAGGTCATTCCCACAAGGCACAACGATCAAGAAACTGTAGTAGATTTTCTAAAAGAGTGTATATTTGCCCGATTTGGCGCTCCCCGTGTGATCATTAGTGATGGGGGGAGCCATTTCTGCATTAAAGTTCAGAAACTTGTCCAAAAGTATGGAGTTACTCACAAAGTGGCCCTTGCGTACCATCCGCAAACTAATGGTTAAGCTGAGGTGTCGAATAGAGAGATTAAAACCATTTTGCAAAAAACAATTGACCCTGAAAAGGTTGATTGGTCTCGTAGAGTCAATGATGCATTTTGGGCCTATCGTACTGCTTTCAAAACTCCCATAGGCATGTCTCCCTTTCGTTTTATTTTTGGAAAACCCTGTCACCTACCTGTAGAGCTTGAGCACCGAGCCTTCTGGGCAATGACAAAGCTCAACTTTAATCTTGACCAGGCAAGTAAGAGGAGAAAACTCCAACTTTCTGAGCTTGAGGAACTTCAGAATGAAGCTTATGATCTTTCCAAGTCTTATAAAGCTAATATGAAAAAACTACATGATCGTCAAATCTTACGTAGAAATTTTCAAATTGGAGACAAAGTTTTACTGTATAACTCTAGGTTGCATTTATTTTCTGGTAAACTATAGTCTCGTTGGTCGGGTCCCTTTGTTGTGTCTGCAGTGACACGCTTTGATGCTATCACATGTTTAAACCCTGCAGACAACTCTGAATTTCAAGTGAATGGTCAACGTCTTAAGCATTTCCATGAATTAAGGTCCCCTGAAGTTGAGGAAACCTTGTTAGAGGACCCTACCTATTTAGACTGACCTTTGACCTGCTGGTATCCGGACCCTCTCTTACTCTTTTCTGTTGTCTCTTTTTGAGAGGTGTGGTTGAAAGTGCTGGGACCATAGTCCACGAACTCTTACTGGCTGAGTATAACTAATCCACTGCACGCTTTTCTCTTAAGCGTCATCACCAAACAGACCTGTTTCCCGCTCTGTTTGGGGGTGGGGAAGTAATTTCCCATCTGCTTTTAAGTCTAGAGTATCTGACTTTAAACGACTTGTGCTGTATATTAGACATCAGGATTTCAAGCATTCCCATTCTAGCGTTTTGTCTCTCCTGTATCTTTGTTTAGAGTAGCGTTTATCTAGGGAGTGAATCATGATTGTCCAACTGTCTAGCTGAAGACATTAAACTTAGCGCTCCTAGGAGGCAGCCCTGTGTATCTTCTAAACCCGATCGTGCTTTAATGTTTCTTCTTAGTTCTCAGGTTTAGTAGTTATTGGCTAATAACTATTTCTTTCGAATCCTTGTGCTAATTCTGTTTGGGGGTGGGCGTAGCCCACCACTCTCTGTTGCGGTTGCTTGGTTAAATAACTATTACAGTTACAAATTTGAAATTATTTCAATTTTTAGAAATTTTAATAATTATTGCATGATTTTTGGGATTTTATTTGACACCCTTGATGGTACTTATATTCGCAAGAATATATTTATGTATTATCGCTGAATTTTCAAATTTAAATTTGAATTATTTCGTGCCCTTACGCTTTCCAGGGGTAAAACCGTTATTTCTACTCATTTCAGTAGTGGGGGAAGCGTCTAAGGGAAGTCACTTCTCTATATATACCCTCGGGTGTCTTTAGAAAAGTCACAAGTCATTTTCAAAGTCCAAAGTCAAAACAAAGTCAACATGGGTCAAACCCAGTCAACAGAGTCTTCATCTCTTCCAGAACTCGACTCGAATTCCATGCTGTACACATAGAACTCGACTCGAGTTTCGAGTCAGATCTCGTTTCTCTCTCTTCGTATCTCTCTCAATTCTTGACCAAATTCGATAATTTTTGTGGGGTTTTGATCCTCTCTTCATTTCTATACCAAAACCCCCTCAAATCATGCATCCTAGAAGAAGAGAGAGAGTGATTATTCGAGAGCGCGATTATTCTCGTCTTTTCGACGATAATCACTTAGGAAACACCTTTGTAGAGCGTATTCATGCCCGAGGATGGGATGTACTCCTTGGCTCTGATTACGAGCCATTTGATCCTCAAATGGTTCGTCGTTTTTATGAGTTAATGGAGTTGGCCGATGACGGCGTGTATATTAACTGGGATCCAGTCCATCGCTTCCTGCTCACGCCTGAGACTGTCTCCATAGTCATGGCGTTCGAGCTTGATGAGGCTCCCCTGCAGCAGGAGGCTGCGCTGGTGACACCAGACATCATCGAGGCCTTCCTCGTTGATGACCGGGTACTTCACCAGTATAGCAGTCATCTCTCTATCGGTTGGCTCCGAGTCAACCAGGGCTTGGTGGCACACTGGCTAACCACTAATGTCTTTTGGACGACGAGGACGAGCGAGCTGTTCTCGTAGGAAATTCATATCCTCCGCCTGCTTCAGGGGGACCTCCACGGCTACTGCATGGTCCGTCGTCTTTTTGCCACCATCGCCGGGGCTCGAGCCACATCTGCGCCCCTTCCAAGCCTGGTGAAGGGTATTTTGCGCAACTGAGAGGCGCCTCTTTTGCCTGCCTTTCTCTGGAGTCGGTCGTCCGGCTCGAGGTCTCCAACCCAGGACTGTCTTGTGGGACCCTCAGGAGGAGGTGCCCATCCAGTACAGGCCCGACAACTAGCGGGCGTTCTTTCAGCTCCATACCAATGAGGAGCGGTTCCAGCTTCTCTGGAGGGGTATGGGCGAGATTCTGACTGCAGTTGAGGACTTGCAGCGTCGGTTCGACGAAGGCCAGGGGGAACCACGTCGACGACGGGGTTGATGTTATTTCTGTTTATTAGCAATTGTAAAATTTTATGTATTTAGTTTTTGGTTTTGTTTTAGTTATTGCACTCTTGTATTAAATTTTCAATCATTGTACTTTATTTTCAAATATTAATGAAAATGGTTGAAGTTTTAAATTTTTCCAAACCTTGTCCTTTTCTGAAATTCTTAGCCATTCTTGGGCTTTATTGCAAAATTCGGCACTTTTGGAGTGATTTTGAAATTTTTTCCCCCTAGGGACCTTAGTCCAAATATTTTAAATAGAAAGGAGGTTAGGGTTTGATTTTTGGAAACCCTAAGGTTTTAGGCAATTTTTAGAATCCTACTAGGGCTCAAACTCTTTATTTCTAGCCTATATATACCACACCATTTTTAGAGGACCGTCACTCAAAAATAAGAAAAAATTTTAAAAACTTTTTATTTCTTGATCTGGGCCCGAACTCGAGTCAAGTTCCTTATAGGCCATTTCAATCTCGAGTCGAGTTTGTAACTGGCAGCAGTTTTCTGAGCTTGTTTTGTGTGATTTCTTCTCAGTTTTCGCGTTGGTTTTTGGTGTTTTTTTCCTTCTTTTGCAATGGCTAATGTTCAGAATGGGTTGTCGATGCCCGATGGCATGGATATCATCCCCGAGATAGATTTTTGGGGAATTATGGATAGTCCTTATGGAGCTTCTTTTCGGGATGGGATTTTCGACAAAGGTTGAGAAGGTTTTCTTTATGATTCTACTGCTATGTATTCCCCTTCTATGGTAAGAGACTTTTACCTTATGTTACCCTTTGCCGACCCTCTTCGTTTTGATGGTTTCCAAGTTCACATGCATGGTTCCACGGTGGTTTTTAATGCTATTGCTGTCTCTATTGCCATGGGTAATCCTTTTGTTTTTCAACCGGTCATGCCTTATGAGAATTATGTTCGTGATAATCATATAGATATCATAGACAATTACCTCAATCACTTTGGCCCGTGTACCTTCTCATTCTATCCTGAAGGATACCCTAGTATTGCACCTACCACTTGCCTTCTTGCTAATGTAGTTACTGCTGCTTTATGGGTTTTGAGTAATTTGTTGGGTGTTGAGAAGATGGATTATGTCAATGATAGTACCATGCATGCCGTAGTTGGTATTGTTACTAGTTTCTATGCTCTTGACTTATCCACTTGGATTTTAGATGGTATTAGGAATGTGTTCTTATTCGGTGAGGAGAAGCTTGCGTTCCCTACTGCTATCTGTAAGATTATTCTTGATAGCTATCCTGACTGGAGGAACAGGTACAATGATTGGACTCACCTTATCCCTATGGATCCTACACATCGTTTTATCAGGAGAAGTCGCCTTTTCACTTGGGTGCCTAACACTGTATATGTAGAGTATCCAGATATGCATAGGAATGATAATTTTATGGATCATGGTGAGGGTCCTTGGAATGTAATTAAAGAGGCATTAACTCTTTGGCGCAATGGGTTGGATGGTTTGCCAATAGAAGTTGTTTGAAACCAACAGTATAAAGTAGGATTTCCTTTTCTGTTGAGTTAGTCATTTATTTCAGTTGTGTCTTAGTATGGAATTCCTTGTAATCTCTATATATGTGGAGATAATTTTGTTTGGCAGGAATTTATAAAGCGGTTTGAATTTTTCGTACATTCATGGTAATATCTTTCTTACCTTCTCTCTCCTATGCATAGTATGAGCCTTGAGGACAAAGCAATCTTTTTGTTTGGGGGTGGGGAAGTATTACAATCCTTTTTGCAAATGATTTTCAAATTTCTTTTTCCATACTTGTATAAGAATTCAAAATTTTAGAAAAATCCAAAAAAATCTTTGTTACAAAGACTTTTTCAAAAATAGGATAAGTACACCATCAATGATGAATATAATGGTGGAATTCTCTTGTTTTCAAGTTTAAGGACATTTATTGCTTCACCAAGTAGTTGAGTTTTATACTACATTTGAATGAGCATAAGCATGGCATTCATCTGCATTTATTACAGATTACATGTGCAAATACAACTACACCTTTAGAAACTTGAGGAATAAGTGTGGAGACTTAACCTAGTGAGCTTTTGAGCCCATCCTTTTCTTGGAGAGATATTACATCAATCTAGAGTCAAAAGACTCAACCTCTCAGTTTTGTCTGTTTTTAGTCTCATATTAATTTTTATAGTTAGGCTTGAGATGACATCAAGTGGGTGTAATATAAACTTGGGTCTTGTAGCTTATTCAAGATGTGATCACCATATCTGTACTTAGAGATGATACAAAGACTTTTAGATAAACCTTATTTACCTTAGCCAACCCTGATCATATTTATCCCTTAGGTTGACCATTCTGAGCCTTTCTTGTTACTTAGCCTTTTTTCTTGAGCCCATTATCCTTAGCCAACTCCATTGTAGGAGTAACTACCCTTAGAATGTTTTTAGGTCCGTTTACCCATTGTTTTTGGAACATGAGGATGATTGTTTATGTGGTTACAAGAAAAAAAAAAGAAATACATAAACAATCTCCAAACTAGTGAGATGAACCAAATATTGGAAACCAAAAAGTTTGAAGAAATTCCAGGAAAAAACAAAATCTTCCAAACTATTTCAAATCCAAAAAGAAAGGAAGATTCCAAAATATTGGCTAGAGTTTCATTGAAATCTTCCCAAAAGAATATGAGAAACACTTCTTCCCAAAAGAAAAATTCCCAAAATTTCTGCATGTGTTGTTATTACAAATCACAAGTGTTGAAGGACCGAATGTTCCAAAAATATTTCACAAAAGCCTTTTCCATTTCTAACCCTGTCCTCAGCCAAGTTACAACCCATTACTGTCTTTTGAAGATCTAAGCTGATATGGTAGGATGTGGCGAGTAAGTGAGAAAGTGCTAAGGTGAAAAACCCGACATCTCAAGCAAGGCTAATTTTTCCTTTCTTTGAAACTAAGTTCATTCCATTACACCAGTCCGTTCTTATTGATATATGTGAGATGATTGTCCATCTTCTTTCCTCACATAGAGGTAAAATGATAAACACCACCTCTGAGTGACTTTATTTCGGAGTGTATGACTGTGAGGCAGAAGTCAAGGCGACCTTTCCAATGGTAACTTAAGACCCGTGGTAGCATGGGTACATGCCTATCTTCAATGCAATTGAAACCGTTATGCTTGGTTTACATTTCATATCTTATTCATGCATTTGTAGTATGTTATCTCATATGAACGGTTTTGCAATACTTATCCTTATCTTCGATATAACCATATCTGATGAGGTTAATGATAGAAAATCCTATTCTTGGATTAGTCATTGTAATAAGTTTGTGGGTATCTTCTTTGGAAAACCCTCAGGAGACTATAACTCCCCCACCTGAGAAATCCCTGTGGTTAAAAGCCTTGATGCATATGGTTAATGCAATCACCTTAGTTTTACTTCTCTTTTGAGTCTTTCATTCTTTCTTCTCATCTTTGGTTGAGGACAAGCAAGGTGGTTTTTGGGGGTATTTGATCAGTCCTCAAAAGTGTATATTTATCCCCCGAATAACACCTTGTTTGTATAGCACTTAGCTTATATTATTGTGTTATATCTATTGATTAGTGCTTTCTTGTCTATTGTGTAGGTTTTATGAGCCGAAATGCGAATATTATGTAAAAGCCCGCGAAAAGTCAAGAAAAGCAAGCAAAAATGTGTTATTTGCACATTTGAAAGAGAATCGATATTTGCACCCACAAGGTCTGCCGAGGGCACCCCACGGTCAGACCAGTTGACTTGACTTTATGTCAAAGTGGGGCGGTCCAAATCTCAGCTTAACCGGGTCTTATTGGAGCCCACAAGTCAGAATTTCTATTTTCGACCTTATTTAAGTCTAAACTTAAAAAGGCTCAACAAGAAGATCCAGAAGTCTGATTTGGGCCCATGAGCTATCAAACTGAAGGTCTTGGTCCGAACTACAACATAAGCCCAAGAGAAGTCGGTTTTGCTAAAAACCTAATGCCTCTAGAAGACCAACAGCAGCTGCCACGAATTTGACCTAGTTTGGAAGTCTTTGCATGCAAGTATTCTACTTTGTATTTTTTATATAAGAGAAGTAGTAGCTAGGGTTTTAGATATCTTTTAGTTATTCTTTGAGATCAACTTTTATTGAAGAAAAGTTCATCTTCTTCTTCATTGTATCAAATTCAATATTCAATATCAATTCCATTAATCTTTCCATTATGATGTATTGTGTTTTATTTATTTATTCTTTGGTTTCATTATCAAGGATGAGTAGCTAAGAGGTGATTATTACATGTTTGTAATATATATCTTTTATTGGAACCCTTTTGTATTTAAATTGATATCTGAGAGGTGACAGTTTATTTATGAATTAATACGTTGAATTAATTAGATTGAATAGCTGAGAGGTGACGGTTTAATTAATAAGACATATTCAATAGCAATCATAAGAGAATCATGTTTTAGTTGAGTGGAATACTGAGAGGTGACTACTTAATTATTATAGGTATTAATGATTAGTTGGAATAACCAAGAGGTGACTAATTAATTATTATAGATTGAACATGAAGGAACAACATGTTATGTTTGCAAGATTTACTTTGTGGAAACCAATTCTCCCCCTTTGTCATCATATATCTTCTATTTAATTATTGTCTGTATGAAGTTAGAATCAATCTCAATTCTTATTATTGATTCCCTTGGTGTTTCTTAACAATTGTTTTCTATTGTGTTTGAGCTAAGATCTCCCCCTCTTAGGAAGTTAGAAACAATTGTTTTCAATTGTGTCTTAGTATGGAATTCCTTGTAATCTCTATATATGTGGAGATAATTTTGTTTGGCAGGAATTTATAAAGCGGTTTGAATTTTTAGTACATTCATGGTAATATCTTTCTTACTCTCTCTCCTATGCATAGTATGAGCCTTGACGACAAGGCAATCTATTTGTTTTGGGGGTAGGGAAGTATTACAATCCTTTTTGTAAATGATTTTCAAACTTCTTTATCCCTACTTGTGTAAAAATTCAAAAATTTTGAAAAATCCAAAAAAAATCTTTATTACAAAGACTTTTTCAAAAATAGGATAAGTACACCATTAATGATGAATATAATGGTTGAATCACTCCTTTTCAAGTTTAGGGACATTTATTGCTTCACCAAGTAGTTGAGTCTTATACTACATTTGCATGAGTATAAGCATGACATTCATCTGGATTTATTATAGATTACAAGTGCAAATACAACTACAGTGTGGAGACTTAACCTAGTAAGCTCTTGAGCCCCGTCCTTTTTCTTAGAGAGATATTACATCAATCTGGAGTCAAAAGACTCAACCTCTCAGTTTTGTCTGTTTTTAGTCTCATATTCATTTTTATAGTTAGCCTTGAGATGACATCAAGTGGGTGTAATATAAACTTGGGTCTTGTAGCTTATTCAAGATGTGATCACCATATCAGTACTTAGAGATGATATAAAGACATTTAGATAAACCCTGTTTACCTTAGCCTACCCTGATGATATTTATCCCTTAGGTTGACCATTCTGAGCCTTTCTCGTTACTTATTCTTGAGCCCATTATCCTTACCCAGCTCCATTGCAGGAGTAAAAACCCTTAGGATGTTTAGGTCTTTTACCCATTGTTTTTGGAACTTGAGGATGATTGTTTATGTGGTTAGAAGAAGAAAGGTGAAATACATAGAAATCTCCAAACTGGTGAGATGAACCAAATATTGAAAACCAATAAATTTGAAGAAATTCCAGAAAAAGCCAGAATCTTCCAAACCATTTCAAATCCAAAAGAAATGGAAGATTCCAATATGCTTCATTGAAATTTTCCCAAAAGAATATGAGAAACACTATTTTTTCCCAAAAGAAAATTTCCAAAAATTTCTCCATGTGTTGTTATTACAAATCACAATTATTGAAGGCCCGAATGTTCCAAAAATATTTCACAAAAGCCTTCTTCATGTTTAGCCCTGTCCCAAGCCAAGTTACAACCCATTACTGTCTTTGTAGATCTAAGCTAATATGGTAGGATGTGGCGAGTAAGTGAGAAGGTGCTGAGGTGAAAAGCCCGACATCTCAAGCAAGACTAATTTTTCCATTCTTTGAGACTAAGCTCATTCCATTACACCAGTCCATTCTTATTGATATATGTGAGATGATTATCCATCTTCCTTCCTCACATAGAGGTAAAATAATAAACACCATCTCTGAGTGAGTTTATTTCTGAGTGTATGACTGTGAGGCAGAAGTCAAGGCGACCTTTCCAATGGTAACTTAAGACCCGTGGTAGCATGGGTACATGCTTGTCTTCAATGCATCTGAAACCGTTATGCTTGGTTTATATTTCATATCTTATTCATGCATTTGTAGTATGTTATCTCATATGAACGGTTTTGCAATACTTATCCTTATCCTTGATATAATCATTTCTGAGGTAAATGGTAGAAATTTCTATTCTTTGGATTAGTCATTGTAGTAAGTTTGTGGGTATCTTCTCTGGAAAACCCTCAGGAGATTATAACTCCTCCACCTGGGAAATCCTTGTGGTTGAAAGCCTTGATACATATGGATAATGCAATCATCTTTGTTTTACTTCTCTTTTGAATCCTTAATTCTTTTCTTCTCACCTTTGCTTAAGGACAAGCAAAGTGTTGTTTGAGGGTATTTGATAAGATCTCAAAAGTGTATATTTATCCCCCGAATAACACTTTGTTTGTCTAGTACTTAGCTTATATTATTGTGTTATATCTATTGATTAGTGTTTTCTTGTCTATTCTGTAGGTTTTATGAGCCCAAATGCGAATATTGTTTTAAAGTCCGCGAAAAGTCAAGAAAAGCAAGCAAAAAGGTGTTATTTGCACAAGATGAGGAGAATTGATATTTGCACCCACAGATCTAGTGAAGGCACCCCACGGTCAGACCTGTTGACTTGAATGTATGTCAAAGTGGGGCGGTCCAAATCCCAGCCCAAACCGGGTCCTATTGGGGCCCACAAGTCGGAATTTCTATTTAGGGCTTTATTTAAAGTCCAAACTTAAAAATGCTCTACAAGGAGATCCAGAAGTCTGATTTAGGCCCATGAGCTATCAAACTGAAGGTCTTGGTCCAAGCTACAAATTAAGCCCAAGAGAATTAGGTTTTGGTAAAAACCCAATGCCTCTAGAAGACCAACAGCAGCAGCCACAAATTTGACCTAATTTGGAAGTCTTTGCATGCAAGTATTCTACTTTGTATTTTCTATATAAGAGAAGTAGTAGTTAAGGTTTAGGTATCTTTTAGACTCCCATCTTTTAGATCTAGAGTTTTTCATAGAGAGAGAAAAGAGAATATTTTTGTGAGAGAAAGTTCATCTTCTTCTTCTTTGTATCAACACTACTAGAAAAATCAACATAGATAACGCTGGATAAATGCTATTAATTGTATTCTATAGCATATAAAAAATGCTATCTATTGCCATGCTATCCTTTTTTTTAATAGCGTTTTCGGACAAACGCTATAATATAATTGCATTTAGTTATATGTTATTCTTTTTAAGATAGCGTTTTGTGTATGACGATATAGTCTTTAATTACATATATTTATATGCTATTCTTTCTAAGATAGCGTTTTCTGTCAAATGCTATAGTCTTTGATAACATATATTTATATGTTATTCTTTTTAAGATAGCATTTCTTGTAAAATTCTGTAGTAATTAATAGCATATATAGATAGCATATTATATGAACGTTATTAATCAATAGCATTTTGTGGATGCTATTGTTCAATAACTATAGCATGAAACCGGCACGAAGTGGTTTGACATCAATTTTGTGACAAAGTGTCTTTGGTTATCTCGCCTTGAATCCATTGTTAGGAAAACCAAGATGTACGCATGGTCGTCTCGTGTCCTTGTGTCTCTTAGGTCTGTCTAGGGAAAGTTATTGGGTTCTGGACGTACGTACCGAGTTAGGACGTACGTACGTTCACTGAAGCAGCGAACTTATTTTGGTCAGGACGTACGTACTCAGTTAGGACGTTCGTACGTCCAGGTAGTCAGCAGACATGTTTTCGTATGGAGACGTACGTACCTGCTTAGAGCGTTCGTACGTCATGTTAGGCAGCAGGCTTATTTTTATGTGGCGACGTTCGAACGTCATATCGACGTACGAACGTCCAAAGTCGGTTTGCACAGTTTCGGCCCATTTTTCTAGGTTTTCAACCCTAAGTATAAATAGGGCTTCTCTTCTACAGAACAAGGCAGTTCTTTGGCCGTCCATCCTTCTTCTTGTTCATGTGTTTTGGTTAGGTTGGTGATAGTAAAATTGTTTGTGGCTATTGAACTCAATTCCCTTTCTTCCCCCTTTTCCCAATTCATATCTTTGTGATCTTCAAGAGTTATTGTGAATTCGGCTTCGAGTCTTCTTGTGTGTTCATCAAGAAGTCGAGTGTCTTGTGCGTACATCAAGGTGCTCTGGTGAAGTCAAGGTGTTAGAGATAACCAGGAGTATCAACTCGCAGTGAGTGCAGGTAGTTGATAGGTTTGTACATCTCTATTCATCTAGTGGATTATTTTGTTGTCGCGAGGACAACCGTGGACGTTTCCCAGTTTGGGTTTTACCACGTTAAAAATTTCTGTGTGTTATTTACTTTCTGCGTATTGTTTGTTTGCTTGTTTGAATTCACAATTGTTATACTAGCACTATTTGTAGTTTCTCAATTGGTATCAGTCGCTGGGGGCTGGTTAAGGAGCGTAAAGGCTCACGCTAACGATCAATAGTGCTTTATGGATTCTCACAAGTCTGCTACTTCAAGTCTTCCTCCACAATTTAGTGGAAAGGACTTTGGTCATTGGAAAGTACGTATGCGAGCTTATCTCCAAGCATTAGGAGAAGAAGTCTGGCTTTCTGTTGTCACGGGGTGGAAAGAACCTCTGACTACTACAGGTACTGATGATACTGCTGTTACATCACTGACGCCACGTGAAAAGTGGACGCCTGAACAGAAGTTGTTGGCAAATTATAACAACAAGGCACTCAATGCTATTTTCATGGCATTAAATGCTAGTGAGTTTCGTAGGGTACAGGGCTGTGAAGAGGCTAAAGATGCATGGAACAGGCTTATCTGTACACATGAAGGTGACGAAACAGTCAAAGAAAGTAAGCTGGAACTGTTAACATCTCAGTTTGAGAATCTACGGATGGATAATTCTGAGACTTTTGATGATTTCTTTATTCGTCTCCAAGACATCATCAACTGCAGTGCGGCTATTGGTCATGCATATACTGACACACAGGTGGTCCGTAAGATATTGCGTGCTTTGCCTCCTCGGTTTCGTTCACGAAAGGATGCCATCACTGAAAGTAATGTGATTAAGAACATGTCCATCGAGACACTTGCTGGCAAATTAAGGACATGTGAGATGGAACAGGCTTTGGAAGAACCCTTGAAGAACAAATCTGTAGCATTCAAAAGGGATGTGGATGATAACTATGCGTTCCTGTCACGTAGCTTTCAGAAGATTCTGAAATATCAACAGAATCGAGATCCTCGAAAGCGATTTCCTGATTCCCCAAATGCTCCTAGAAGTCGTGGTTTTGAGCGGTTCTCTGTTGATGGGAGGAGAGCTCGGGTTGATCGTAAAGATGTCCAATGTTACAAGTGTCGTGATTATGGACACTTTGCAAATGAATGTGATAAGAAGGTCGATCGCAAACCTGGTGATAATTCCAAAGCGAATCTCACAGTAACATGGGATGATTCGGATGAAGATGATGATGGGAATCTTTCAAATGTTGTCTCAAATTATGTGGTCTTCAGTGCATCCCTGGATGAACATCCAGGAGGTATTGTATCTTCTTCTGCTGATATTAATGTTTCTGATTCTGGTGTTCATGCTACTACTAGTGAATTATGTGACATGTATAAGTTTTCTATGCAACAAGTAAAGTTGCTTGAAAAAACTAACACCGTCTTGCAGGATCAGGTAGAGAGTCTTGGACAGGATATATGCACTCTTACAGGTGATTCCAACATGTTGAGGGAAGAATTTGTGAAGGAAAAGGAGGATTTCCAAGTGCGTATTGTCACTCTGGAAAAACTGAATAATGATCTGGAAACACGGTATCGATCTCTTGTACTGGAGCATGAGAGAGTAAAGGCTGAATTGTTTGCTGCTAACAAACAATTGGTTGGGTTTGGTAAAGCAAGTGCTAATTTAAACTCTCTGTTGGGAATCGGTAAATCCCATTCAGATAAATCTGGGTTAGGTTATGACACTTCTGTTCCCCTTGCTACTGCTAGTACTTCCCGCACTACCTTTGTGCGACCAACTAGTGTCGCTACTCCTGCTCCTGTGCAGGTGCCTAGTGTGGTATCACCACCCAAGGTTACTCATGTGAAGCAAGTTCGGAAAAAGAACTCTAGACACAAAGGCTTTAAATGTCTAACATGTGGTCGCATGGGTCACACTTCTGCCTTTTGTTGGAATAATTTGTATCCTGCTCATCATCCTTCTTTTGCAGGTAACTCATATTGGAACAAGTCTTCCACCTTCTCCATGCAGGCTCCATACATGTGGAATGGCTATGCTCCGTGGGGTTTACCCACGGAAATCGTCCTCAAGCAACACCTATGCCTACTCCACCACCACATTTCTGGGATAGGAGTATGGATGCATCCAGGAAAATGGTGTCTCACATGGCCCGCTTGGTTGAACCATTGGCTTCATCATGGTATCTTGACAGCGGTTGTTCGCGTCATATGACAGGTGATAAGACTCTGATTGATAACCTGACTCTTGGTTATGGAGGTAAGGTTAGGTTTGGTAATGGTAAATTGCTTCCGGTTGCAGGTAAAGGTAACTTTTCTGAGGTTGAATCGCTCAATAGTCATGAGCTTCTTTTTGTTAAGGGACTTAGGTCAAATTTATTGAGCATTAGTCAGTTGTGTGATGCTAAATTTAAGGTTGTGTTTGAGGATAATAGGTGTGATGTTTTTGATTCCAATAATGTCTTGGTGTTATCTGGTAGTCGCTCCTCTGATGACTGCTTCATTGTCACTACACCTCTTTTGCATTCATATGTCTAATGTGTTCATTGGAACTGTCTGTGTTTAGGATGTTTAGGTTTGGTCATTTATTGTTATTGTTGGTATTGAGGACATACTACACTCTCTATTGTATGGATTTCATTTTACAGATGTTTCTAGTTTGGCGTCCTCAACTGTTTTTGTGTCATGCATAGTTGTAGGGTTACATCATACTCTCTTCGTCTTGGTAGTTTCTTGCATGATGCATTTCAATGTGGTTGGCTTGACATTTTCAATACATGTTTAACTCCAGTCTTTCATGGTTGATTTTTCATGATCGTTGTTTGTTATTTTCTTTATTATCTCACCTCTTGTAAGTGGCCAATGACTCACAAAATCCCCAGCCATTTGAATGTCTTGAGAGCATACTCATTTGGCTAAGAACCCGTTGGGGCTGTGAGGGTCATGCTCTGACGGTTGCACTCAAGAGATGTTAGTTCTTGTGTTGCACGTTATCATGGTATTGCACTTCTTGAGTGTGTTTTTGCCGAAAAGATGTAGGCTACACCCTACCCTCGTGTTCTGGTAAAAGATGGAGATATTTCATACTCCCACACGGGAATGGCATCTGTTTCAATGGTTTACAAAATAATAAAAAAAAAAAAAAAAAAAAAAAATGAATGAATAGTGGTTTTCGCATTTGTCTAGTTGAAGGACAAGAAGAAAAACAATAGTGTGTGTTTTTGGGCTAGTTGCAAGTGACCTTCAATATCCTCCATGATCATGTCTTTAGTTTGTTTTTCGGAGGTTGGTATTGGTCTATCAGGTTCTTCTACATACTTGCATCATTCTAGTAACTACCACGTCATGGTGTATGATGTCGTTCTTCGATTTTGCATTCTCTTGTGGTTGAGGTTTGTTTAAACTATATTCGGTTGTATTTGGAATTCGTATGATACGTCGAAGTGTTTTCTTGTGATGTCTCTCAATATCTGTTGTTCTAGTTATGTGGTTTATTTTCATAAATAAAAAAAAAAAAAAAAAAAAAAAAAAAAAAAAGGGGTTCGTCCGTACGCTTTCAAGACGTTCGTACGTGGAGGGGGACAGATCTTTTTGCAACGTACGAACGTTCATAGGACGTACGAACGTGTTGTGTGTCAGATGTTTTTTTTTTGTGGTCCCGACGTTCGAACGTACTCAGGACGTACGAACGTCCCTGATACAGTCCGGCCCATTTGCTGTTTAAATTCAAATTTTGTTTTAAACATTAGGCCAACTGTTATATAAATCGTGTTCCCTCTCCTTGGTTCACTACAAGCAGTTAGTTTTGGTAGTTTCTCCTCATTGTCTTAGGTGATTCTTTCTCTCTCGTCTTGTTTGCAATTTGTTCATCTTCTCTTCTCCTTGTTTTGGTCCGGTGTGTTATTCGGGAGTTTTGTTCGTCATTCTCACTCACAATAACTTGTAAGTTTTCTTTTGTTCCTTCTTCTCTTCTCTATTGTCATGTTCTTGTTGATAATTTGGGTTTGCTTTATCATATTTTGTTAGTTAAGGTTGTATGCTTGTTTGTTGCCTTCATGGGACTTGGTGTTTCTATACTCGCTTTTGCCGCCATTTTAGTTGAAAATGACCTTGGGAGGTGGTTTGTTCTTGGTTTCTATTGTTTCTTAATGTTTTGTCTTGTGTTTGGATGCTTGCCATTGCTACATTGTTGTCAATAGCATGTATCACGTTTCTGCACATCAAGTGTTTGTTGAAATGACTCAATGACTTTTTATTGTTTTTTTCTGTCAATTCTCTTACATTTTTGTTGTGTGCTTGTGTAGGAAATGGCTTCAAAGCGTGCACGCACCTCCACAGCATCCACATCTAAGGATGCATCTTCTTCTCGCGCTCCTAGGGGTAGAGGCTCAACTCCGGGTTCGTCGTCTCATTCCCCATCCCTTGGCGCTCATCCTCGAGCCAAGGCCATTGTTCCCGAGCGTTTCTTCGACTTGGGAGACATTGCTGCCACTCCTCTCGGGGGTTCTCAACTTGGCAATATCGCTTTGTTCTTTGAGACTCGGAATTGGCTAAGGGTGGCTCAACCAATCACCAAGTACTCGGTTGAGCATACGATAGCATTCTATGAGACGAAGAATCCTTCGCAGAATCGCTCCAGTTTTTCGGTTCTCATTGATGGTCGGAGATACACTATTTCTCCGAAGGTGATTCGTGAGGCATTGGGTATTGATGATGATTTTCTTCCTGAAGGTGCTGTTCATGTTCGATGGCCTATTCCGGATGAGATTCAGATTGACCTTGTCGATCAAGTTCAGCGGATGTTCATCGATGGGGTCACGGAGAGATATCATGCAAAGTTCTACAGCGCCATCCTTGTTCACATGGTTGCTCACTCCAACATCTACCCCACCAAGGGCAACAAGATAATAATGACCGACGACATGGTCAAATTGGTGGTTTGTATGTCGGTGCACCATATTAGTCTTTCTGAGGTCATCTACAATCGGATGCTTCAAATTGATGCCGCTAAGGGTACTCTTCCTTTCCCTAGCTTTATTATGACAATTCTCAGGCACTTGGGTTTTCAGGGACAGTACACGGAGGTGAGCCCTCCAAGGTTCGTTGGCCATGACTGGGTCAATGCCATTAAGAAAGGCTGTCAGTCTCGGAAGGTTGCTTTTGAGTCTGTGGGTGCGCGCTTGACGCATCATCTTATTTGGGGAGGCCGGGCGCTTGTTCGCGATGATGACTTTGATCGAGCCTTGACCTCTGGACGCCCCATCCCAGCCTCTGCTAGGGGGAATCGGGCTGTTGCAGCCATTGATGCTCGGGTTTCCTCTCTCCGCCGTCATCAGGACCATATGGATGCTCGGTTGGATCGTTTCGGAGCCATTCTCTCTCGTCATGATGTCATGATCAGTGATATTCATGCGATGAATGTTGCTCAGATGCGGCATCTACAGCTGGACTTCACTCCCACAGACTTGCCTCCGTTTCCGGAAGAGGTGCCTCCTGTTTCTGATGAGAGTGATGGTGATGACTCCGAGAGTGAGGACGAGGGTGATGGTGCCTCGGAATCCGAGTAGTTGGTTTTATGGTTTCCTGCTTTTGTATTTAACTGCTATATTGGTCTGTTTCTATTTTTAGTATTGTACATGTTCTTGGATATTGCTATTTTCATATTAGTTCAAGTTGGTTTCCTTGTTTTGCAGTAAATTTTTCTGAGGTGATGGACCTTTCTTTTTGGGTCCATGATATGTTTAATACTATTCTTCTTATAAATAGGGAGTCTTCTTCTCTTTCTTTCCTATTGTGCCTTCTTTCCTCTTGCTAATTCTCTCTTTGTTCTTCAGAATTCTCTATGGCAGAATATGAACTTCATGGAATTTTTGTTCCGAATGTTGGTTATGTGTCGTTCATGGTAATGGAGTACAAGAACAATGCTAAGGTTTGTCGTTTGTGTCGCGTTCCCCATGGATATGACTATATTCATCGTCCTTTCCTTAATCCGTGTTTGGTTCGTGTCAATCATTGGGAGAGATTACCGGGACATCTTCAAAATCACATATTGGAGTTAGTTGGTTATCCGAAGGTTCCGGGTCTTGCTGCTCCACTTACCGACTGTGGCTTGGACAGCAGAATTGAGGAGTTGTTTTGTACGAGTGAATGGTTGGAGGATTATGATGATCATGTGATTGCTCGGTGGAATCGACCTTCGGCTCGTGCGGAGGCTTACTTCTCTAAGCTTCCTCTAGGTCATTGGGAAAGGGTTTTTCGAATTCGTTAATTCGAGCTTTCTACTCTTGTCGTTTTTGGTTTCTCTGGTTATGGATTTCTCTGTTTGGTTATTAATTGACTTTCTGAACTTTTAACAAGTTGGATTCGTTTTATATTTTATATGTTTTCTATTCTTTGTTTGGTTTTGATTTCTTTTGCTTGGTTATTTGCTTGTCGTTGTTCACTTATTGTGACAAAAAGGGGGAGATTTATGACTCTAATTACTAACAATCGTCTTCTTCTTGTTAGGTTATTTTTGGGTCATGTTTCAGGTATGCTACACGTATGGGGGAGTTGCTCATGAAGCATTTCAATGAGTTGCTCATGAAGTTTGGAGCTCATAAAGTATGGGGGAGTTGCTCGAAGGAACTTTTGTTGAATCTTTGATTGCTTCCGTTCGATCTCTGATGGTTAAAGCATCTTCCTAAAGCTGGATAACAAGAATTGGTGATTTGTTAGGTGTTTATATTTTGAGAGTTTTTGTAGGCATGTTTTATAAATGCCATGGTTTGGGATTGTAAGCACGTTTTATAAGTGCTATTAGAGTCATAGGTTTTTGTCACAAAATCAATGTCAAAGGGGGAGATTGAAACCGGCACGAAGTGGTTTGACATCAATTTTGTGACAAAGTGTCTTTGGTTATCTCGCCTTGAATCCATTGTTAGGAAAACCAAGATGTACGCATGGTCGTCTCGTGTCCTTGTGTCTCTTAGGTCTGTCTAGGGAAAGTTATTGGGTTCTGGACGTACGTACCGAGTTAGGACGTACGTACGTTCACTGAAGCAGCGAACTTATTTTGGTCAGGACGTACGTACTCAGTTAGGACGTTCGTACGTCCAGGTAGTCAGCAGACATGTTTTCGTATGGAGACGTACGTACCTGCTTAGAGCGTTCGTACGTCATGTTAGGCAGCAGGCTTATTTTTATGTGGCGACGTTCGAACGTCATATCGACGTACGAACGTCCAAAGTCGGTTTGCACAGTTTCGGCCCATTTTTCTAGGTTTTCAACCCTAAGTATAAATAGGGCTTCTCTTCTACAGAACAAGGCAGTTCTTTGGCCGTCCATCCTTCTTCTTGTTCATGTGTTTTGGTTAGGTTGGTGATAGTAAAATTGTTTGTGGCTATTGAACTCAATTCCCTTTCTTCCCCCTTTTCCCAATTCATATCTTTGTGATCTTCAAGAGTTATTGTGAATTCGGCTTCGAGTCTTCTTGTGTGTTCATCAAGAAGTCGAGTGTCTTGTGCGTACATCAAGGTGCTCTGGTGAAGTCAAGGTGTTAGAGATAACCAGGAGTATCAACTCGCAGTGAGTGCAGGTAGTTGATAGGTTTGTACATCTCTATTCATCTAGTGGATTATTTTGTTGTCGCGAGGACAACCGTGGACGTTTCCCAGTTTGGGTTTTACCACGTTAAAAATTTCTGTGTGTTATTTACTTTCTGCGTATTGTTTGTTTGCTTGTTTGAATTCACAATTGTTATACTAGCACTATTTGTAGTTTCTCATAGCATTCATAAAGGGCCATCTTTTATTGTGCAAATATTTTTTTTTATATTATTATTATTATTATTATTATTATTATTATTATTATTATTATTATTATTATTATTATTATTATTATTATTATTATTATTATTATTATTATTATCATTATTATTCTTATTATTATTATTTATTTATTTGAATTGACCAATTGAGAAATTCAATTTGTTTGGCTTTTGAAATGGTATTTCAATCATTCCATATTCAATTATGACACATCAATATTCCTTTCAAAACATATAACGCAACAAGATAAAAGAAAATTAAAATGTCATTAGTATATAATAATCATCCAAAGAAACCATTACAAAGTTCTGATCATCATATATTAATATGCACCTTCAGATCAACACCAAGAATAAAGGACATTTCCTTTATTTACAAAATATGACTTTTAAACAGTATATACCCGATCATATTAAGTAGAGATCGGCATATAGCACTCTTGGCCTATACACACGAAAAACAAACAAACTGTTGTCCACCATATAGAACATGTCAAGCCATGTCGTCCCATATCTCCGATAGCTTTTAATTTAACTACCACCTACAATATAAACCAAAAGTTCATAAGCACTATCTCATATATTTAAGAAAAAAAAGTACAAAACAATGCAACCGAGGAAAGAACAAATAACATCTCTACGACATTACTATTTATATTTTCTATTAAATATAGTGAGATAGTTATACCTCCAATAGTCATCCCCTCCTCGGTAATGAGAATGTAGTTTGTAGGCCACGCAATTGCACTGCCCACAACATCATTTAAAGTCTCTACCCCATCATCAGTAGTTTGCCTCCATAATTGTATTGGCATTTCAACCTTATCTATCCAAACTCTAGAAGCACCCTCTCCAAGCGATTTAAAATGTACTTTGACATTAGGATCACTTGTTTCCCAACGACCATAAGCAACTATTTCATTAGGCTCCAACCAGTTCATCAACTTGCATTTTAAATTCTTCGCATTACTTCCATATACCTACAAAGAAAACAAATTATAGAGAAAAAGCAAGCATGATCGATAAGAAAAAAAATAACCATAGAACATTCTGTATGGTATGTTACTTACCTGTGGAATTGAAGCAACTGGTTGCCAATATTTGGAGTAGAACTTATTGGTGAAATTGGAGAAGAAGCATCAAAATTAGTTGGACTTGGATTAATTGAGGTTGGACTAAAAGCAGCAAGGAATTGTGTGAACTTTCCACTCCCAATGGATTGACCCTATAAAAATATTTAAACATTATACAATATATATACCTCAAAAGATCAATATTGATTCCTATAACGTTAGCAAATATACAAAGGCTAAAGCTAATTAACTTGCATGTAGCTTAGCAACCAAAGTATTAATTAGGACATGTTGGCTATGAACCACCTTTGTTAAATTGTCCACCGTTTCCTTCATAGATGCATTCTGCTCTTAACATTGAGTGATCATCGCCATGTGTTGTGGTACTAGTCCTAGTTTAGATGGAGCCACTCCAGATTCTACACCTCTTGAGCGACCATAAGGATCAGGTCCAAGTACTTGTGAAAGAGGGTCATTTTGTATATTCTGGGGAGAAGAGTTTGTTATGGATGGATATCATCTCCATAGTATTTTAGCTAAAGCTTAAATTTGAAACATGTATTTTAGCTAATCCTATAAAGAATCATTGAGAACAATACCTTATCATTTCGATACCCATTAGTTCTCTTGTGCTGTGGATGGATATCATCTCCATCAGTACATGTAATTTGAAAGAGTTTGCTAAAGCTAAAATTTGAAACATGTATTTTAGCTAATCCTATAAAGAATCATTGAGAACAATACCTTGTCATTTCGATACCCATTAGTTCTCTTGTGCTGTGGATGGATATCATCTCCATCAGTATATTCAGCCTCACTAAAGTTTCTCCTACTTGATTTTCTTTTATCGATATGTATCCCTGCTTTCGGATCGTTAAGAAGAGCAGCTCAAATCGCTTTTTTTTCTTTCTTTGCCATTTTAGAACGCTGCTTGGAACTCTATACAATTACATTTAAATTGGTCAAGATAGAGATAATGTTTTTTGAATTTATAAACATAATAAAAAAGATCATGTTACCTCTGTCCTATTACTCATTGCTTTGTAGATGCCTGAAGAAATTAAGGAACTGCAGTCAGTCGACAAATCACGCCAAATCTGTAATAGCCAACATCTCCCATTACAACAAATTTATAAGTAATCTTGTAGTGTTGGTAGTCATCGATTAAATAAAAATGTTGTTTCACTTGGACAATATAATTAAAAAATCTGGGGAAACAAGCTAGTCATTATACACACATCAAATATATATAGATAAAGAAAGATGGAAAAGAAAAAGAGAGAAAAAAAACCCCTCCACAACTGCCTGTTATTTTGCTACTGGTTATCAACGAAGAAAACTTAAATCTCAATCCTATATTTCTAAAAATCCTTTTTTTTCACAGGACATTAATCAATTAAAAATTAACTCTTTTTCGCAAGCCATTCATCAATAAAAAATCCCATCTTTTTCTTAAACCATTTACAAAATTTTCAAACCACATAACCCAAACAAAAAATTATGACTATGAATAACACAAACTGAAGAAGGCAAAGAGAAAGAAAGCAAATTAAAAAGATAACAGTACCTCAAGATAACAGTACCTCAAACAACTATGACTTTGTTGTAGTTTGTAAGTGGAAAAGAGCAGCAACTGATAAGATTGTTTGGGGAAGGAGGAAGAGAGTTAGGGCTTAGCTGAAAAGAAAATAACCTAATGTGAAATGAAACGACTACTCACGTTTAACTTCTAGAAGCTTAGCCACCAAAATATGGGCGGGATTGATGACAAACAAGGCGGGTTAAGTTGTGGACCGCCCAGAACAATATAAGTTTGGATTTTGTTTTTATATTTTACACCAGGCTTTTTAATTAGATATTTTTTTTACTTCAAATGAAAATTTGAGATTAAACCTCTTTTTTATAAGTTTGGATTTTATTTTTCTTCCTTCTAATTTTTCTTTTGTTAAGACCAAAAGAAAAAACTATTCTTAGCTTAAATTAAAAATAATAATTAAAACCTAATTTGATTCATTTATAGGTGAAATCTACGAGCCAAGCCCGAGTCGAACTTGAGTTACTCAGCTAAATTTACATATAAAAGTGATATCCGAGTTGAACGCGCCGAGTTTTAGCTAGTATATATGTTAAAGCCCGACTTGTTTCTTTAGTATATGTTGAATCTCAACTTGTATAGAAACGAGTTGATACAGTACCAAAACAAACCCAAATTTATTATCGAGTTTTTTTCATGTTGATGTTCGGCTCGTTTAAAAACAAACTAGCTCAGCCGAGCTAAAAAACGAGCCAAGCCCGAGTCGAACTTGAGTTACTCGGCTAAATTTACATATAAAAGTGATATCCGAGTTGAATGCGCTGAGTTTTAGCTAGTATATATGTTAAAGCCCAGCTTGTTTCTTTAGTATGTTGAAGCTCGACTTGTATAGAAACGAGTTGATACAGTACCAAAACAAACCCAAATTTATTATCTGGTTTTTTTCATGTTGATGTTCGGCTCGTTTAAAAACAAACTAGTTCAGCCGAGCTAAAAAACGAGCCAAGCCCGAGTCGAACTTGAGTTACTCGGCTAAATTTACATATAAAAGTGATATCCGAGTTGAATGCGCTGAGTTTTAGATAGTTAAAGCCCAACTTGTTTCTTATCTTACGTACTTATTAACAAAAAACTTTATTATTTGGCTAAAACCTACGAGTTAGAGCTCAACTCGTACTAGCTTGAAGCATATTTGGGGTTATTAACTTTAATCACGTATCAATTTTACTAAAAAATAAAATTTTCACACCTAGCTAAACATAGGTTAAAATTTTTAATTATTATTATTTAGTTTTTTTGCTAAAATATTTGAGATTATTTTTTTACTTGGCAATACGGCAAAACCTTGATTAATGAATGTTCGGTATATGAATAACCTCACTTAGATTATAATACTACATTTAGATTTCTTTTTTCTCCAATTTATAATTTGAGCGCATCTTGTGTTTTTTTTGGCTCCCATTTTTTTTATTTAGATCTCTCTCCAATCCCTGGATTGATAAATATTATTTTATCAAAAAATTAATAAATTATCTAGTGCAACAAGTATCAACCCAAATTATAACAAGAACCTTTTATTTTATCAAAGTAAAATTGTTCCATTCATTGCTTCAAGCTGGTAATAATACAAAGAGATGGTACGTTGTACATAGAAAGTAGAACTTGAACAAGTAAAATTGTCCCACTTATATTGAAATCTAAAATTAACATTCGAAGAAATAAATAAATTACAAAAAAAAAAACATATCCATTGCATCAGCCTTGACATTGTAGGACCTGCAGCAAATATCCTCCAAGGTGAACATAGCCCTGCCCATCTCCTATAGCAAGCGGACTAGCTAGATCGCTGCAGACCAGGCATTACAACAGGTCACTAATCAACATATAACACCAACACATCACCGGACTAAACAAAAGCAGCAGCTTGACGGTCCCTTGCATAACATTTGATATCATTAGCATTTACATAGGTCCACATAAATAAGAAGAACCTATAACTTCAGAAAAATTCAGATCTGCATGAAAATGATATAATTATTACAAGAATTAATAAAAAGAATTAAGAAAGAATGTTCGACAAGTACCTGCATATCCAATATGTCCAATTATCCATGACTCTTTGCTACGCATACATGCCCTCACAATCTTTTCGAACATTACCATCATCTTTAAATTTCATGTCAAGTTTTGTAACATCCAGGGGTACTGTGAATGAATCATTATACTGATCATACATGCCTCTCTTTTCGTTCCAAGATGATGTGCCTTAATTCTCTAAATGCGTATACGATGAGTGAAAGTCTGAGGTAGTATTATTTTATACAAATAAAAAATTGCCCTGTTCGCTATTCTGACAGGTTGATTTTTAGTAGGAGCTAATGATTAATTAGCAGTATTTCAACATACCAGCATCGGAACCCCATTTATCCAAAAATGGGTGTAACTGAATTGTGATGAAAATCTACTGGTGCTACATGCTAGATAGATCACTTTCAGTGATATTTTTATTTCATCTTAAACAAGGAAAAACTTGGATGGCTATTGTTGTAACCAAGGTACTAAATTTTTATTGTTGGATGGCTATTGTTGTAACCAGAACGAAAGATATGTACTCTTACATCTGGATAAATAGCTTTATGAAATAAATCCATATTGTTGTTACCCATTGTCACCCATCATCTTATCGAAGTGATTACTGCAGTGCTCCTATAATTAGCATCTCATTCTAAGTACATCATATATGTGATCAATAATAACCAGTTAGTAGTATATATATAGGTACTAGCAAGGTTCCCAATTTGATCATTCAGAACTAAATATATGTAAAAACAATTGCGAGCAATATATATATCCTCATCCATCTTCAAAATGTCCATAAAAATATTGAACTCTGGAAATAGTGAGGGCCACATGACTTCAGGAGAGATACAGGAGGGGAGGAATTGAAGCTAGCTAGCTAGGCAGAGCTGAGAGATAGATAAACACAGAACTTCCTAAAGTCGGTTGATCGATGTTGTAATAGCATCCAAGCGCACGTAGCTAAACAATTCATCTTCAAATTTCTTTGACAATGAACTAGCTTGGATGGCTATTGTTGTAACCAATGTACTAAATTTTATTTCTGTTAATACTTTGGTGAGCGTGAAAATTGAAATATTTTATACGCTTTCGGCAAATGTACGGACATAAACAAACGATTTGATTTTAATCAACATATTGCTTCCCTAAATTAACTGAATAATCATTTCTAATGTAATCTAATCATTTATCTATAATCCTTTCCGACCTATTCTAATCAATTAACTTAATTGGGTGATCAGACCTGTATTTCTCATTGAGTGATCAATAATAATTCTACCTTAATAAAAAAAAAAAAATAGAATCTATGATGATATAAACATAATCTTAACATCAACCATACTATAAAACTAAGGGGTATTTTGTATTTGGTCCCTCTAGAACATTTGTATTTAGCAAGTGGTATAGAGTTTTTCATTTATTAGTATTTAGTCCCTTTTCCGTTACTTGACTAACAGTCAACTCAATTGACTGAAGTCAAACCACCCAATTTTTCAAAATACCTAGACTACCTATGCACGTGCGAGGCACATATTTTAGTGAGAAGAAAAATAAATTTTTAACTCTACCTTGACAAAAGAATAAGTTTTATCACTTAAATTTGCAAATGAAGAACTACCCATTAATGATTTTGAAAAACCCAATACCTATTGTTCTTCATCCTTCAAAGTTTATTGCTCTTAGTCTATGAATCACTTTTGTAAATCATTTTTATGAATTGGCTTATAAAATAAAATAATTTTTAAGCTTCTTTCTCATCTTCTTCATCTTTGAGGTATAGAGAATGTTTTGGTTTTGTTGGGTATTGGGTTTCAATTTCTATTACTTGACAAGAACAATGGATGGGTATTAGGTTTCTAAATTGGAAGAGAAGAAAAATGGGTATTTGGTTTTCAATTTTAATTGTTTGGCAAGAACTATGGATATTAAGTAGTTATAGAAGAACAATAAGTGTTGGGTTTTCATTTTCAATTGCTTGACAAAAAGAATGATTTTTCAATTTCAATTGCTTTAAAAGAAAATTGGGTTTCAATCTTGATAATTTTTGGGGTTGGTTTTCTTGATTTTGTATTGAGGGTTGTTAGATTGATGGGATATTACTTTGCAAGATTTTATTATTGTTGTTTGTCACTATCTTTGTTTTTTTATTTCTATTATTTTGTTTAGTTTATTTCTATTTATTGGTTTATTTTGGACCATTGGATGAAGCATAGAATGAGATTTGTTGTTCATAAAAATGCCCTTGATTAACATGTGCATGGGTAGTTTAGGTATTTTAAAAACTTGGATGGTTTGACTACAGTCAACAGAGTTGACTACCAGTCAAATAACGGAAAAAGGACCAACTGCTAATAATTGAAAAACTCTATACCACTTGCTAAATATGAATGTTCTAGAGGGACCAAATACAAAATAACCCTAAAACTAACATGATTAACACCCTCATATACAAATTTAAGTTTTGAAAATTATAAAAATCAAATAACTAACTTTCGCAACAATGGAATTCCTTCAATAAATTTCACAACTATCAAACCATTAGAAAACATAAAAAAATTACCTTTATTTAATCAAAAACAGGGCAACGAAACACGAATGGCAAGAGATAAAGTTGATGACTTCGCCGAAGAATCCAATTGGAGAGGTGAAAAGGAGTGAAGGATGCTTGTTTAACGATGAGAATTAGAGAGATCTTGCTGATGATTGACTATTGTAGAGAAGATGCAAAGCTTGTTGGACCGGGGCTTTACAAAGTTTTCTTAAATGGACCTAGGTAAGTCTGTAATGGGTCGGGTCATATGTCCTTTTTCTTATGTTTTTTGACAATATCAATAAATTTAAGATAGCTTAAATTAAATACTATCATTTTATAGCACCTTTATATAAACGCTATCGTGCACTAGAACACATATAAAACAACGATAATATTTAATAAATATGCTATTAAGAAAATAGTTAATAGTGTTGATTTGCAAATGTTATTAATTGAAAGCTATCTTTATCTGTTTTTCTAGTAGTGCAAACTCTATTCATATCAATCAAGTCAAATCACTTTACTTTATGATGTTTTGTTATTTATTTATTTATTTCATGGTGTCATCATCAAGGACGAGTAGCTAAATCTCCTTAGGGGGATGATTGAAGCACTCTAGATGATACAAAAGCACCATGTTTGTTCTTATTGTTCATTGTGATTCAAAGTTCTTAATGTTTATTTACTTCTAATTCGCGATATGAGGTAAGTATATATGATTATTTGCATGCTATTGTTATCCATGTTATTAAAATACTATTGTTAGTGTTTAGGGAGACCTAGTTTTAATGGTTTTATTTATATAGATTAAGGATCTGTAGTGAAATAGTTGAGAGGTGATTATTACATATCCAAAGTTGATATCTTTTATTGGAACCCTTTTGTAATTAAGTCAAATAACTGAGAGGTGATGATTTAGTTATGAATAATATGTTGAGTTAATTAAATTGAATAGCTGAAAGGTGACGGTGATTAATAAGACATATTCAATAACATGCATAATAGAATCCCGTTTTAGTTGAGTGGAATAGTTGAGAGGTGACTACTTGATTATTATAGGTATTAATGATTAGTTGGAATAACCGAGAGGTGACTAATTAATTATTATAGATTGAACATGAAGGAATTACATGTGATGTTTGCATGATTTAGTTTGTGGATACCAATTCTCCCCCCTTTGTCATCGTATATCTTCTTTACATATCTACCATCTTCTTAAGTTGGGGTTTACTTATTATTATTGCCTGTAGAAAGTTAGAATCAATCTCAAATCTTGTTTATTAATTCTTTAGTGTTACTTAATTATTGTTTTCAATTGTGTTTGAGCTAAGATCTCCTCCTCTGAGGTGGGTACGACCCTTGCTTGTTACTTGTCTACTTTGATATCCATTTTATACAGGAACAAAAAGGAAAATTCAATAAAAATACAATCTTTTGTTTAGTGTAGCCAAAAATATCCTCTATCACTATCCCATCAACATGAAATATATGCATCCACAATGCCATAAAGATCCACATGATCAAATGTATTGCTATCAATACCAATATCTATCATTAATCCATACATGTAAATAGGAACACTATACATACTATAAACCATAATAAATGTCTCCATAAGAGCAAGATAGAACAAATGAGACCTGGTGTAGAACATCTAACTTTGATTGTGTGAACTCAGTTCGACCAAGTCAACTCTCTTTGACCAATTTTCTATTTGGTATCTTTGAGTTCTAAGAGTATTAGAATATAGTTTAATTCATGTATTTTCGTCCTTAATATTTAGACAATTATTAGAAGTGTCTAGAAGAGTCTTTTATGAGTTCTAATAGGTCTAGAAAGTCCTTATAGTGTTTTATATGACTTAGTATATAAGTTTTTACTATTTTAGTTGATTTCATATTTGTTATGAAGGAGTTATCTATATAAAGAGCTCCATGGACGAAAATTGTACTAAATAAACTTATTATTCAATCAATAAAAGAGAATATCTCTTAATTTTAGTTTAACTTTTAGTTTTTATCGAATCTATTGATTCTATTACGCTTCCGCTACGTTAAGTGGTATCAAGAGCCTCGTTTGAGAGCCCACCACCACAAACATGGTTGAAGAAAACAACTTTGTTACCCAAGACCAACTTAAGGAGTTAGAAGATCGTTTGATCAAAATTATGCAAGACATGTTCGAGAAGTACAATAGGAAGAAGAAGGTAGAAGAACAATCCCTGCAGCACCCTGTTCCAAAAAAATCAGAGGTAAATTCTCAATCTTTTGATCCCTCACCCACCCTCCCATTACATCAAAACCTTATCGCTTCCCTCCCTACTCATGTCACCCTTTCTGCAGCCCAAAACTCACACAATGACCCTACACACACTCTACAAAACCCTCCTTATTATGGTGCAGCACTGCCACATCCTTCCTACCATACTACAACCTCTACATACCCACAAAAACACTTTTGCAATGGTGACACATCAAAATTCCAACAATAACCATCCTTCAACCCACATATCCTCAAAACCCTAACCCCAATTTTCACAACAATGATCCATATACCACCTGTGTGTACCTAAAAAACCCGACACGTGTCACCGATGGCTATATAATAAGCTAAACCTGGAGCACCTGAGCATTAGCCAGCCAAGCCTGAGGTATCGGGTAGGGCCCAACCCGGTTTCAAGGGATCCACATAAGCTCTGTGGACCTTGACCCACCGGATACTCCACGATCAATGGGTGGAGCTCCGATTACTGTATAAGAAGTTGAACCGTGGGCTCCCATACATCGAACAGGCCCACCTCAGTCAAGTAGGATAGGTCTGGCCCAGTAAAGTCCATCAGCGACAGAGGTTCATCCAAAAGCTTAACACAGAAGTCAAGAGGACCTGGCCAGGGTGTATGCAATGAAGATTGGGCCTCCGGTCAGAGGAGTCAAGCCCAAGTCTTTGCTTTCAGGTTTGGTGAATCCAAGTCCCAACCAACTGGATAAGTCCAGTGAGATTCCAGGCTAACAGAACCCATGGTTATAGCTCGCTGGAGAAGATAAAGGAAGACCCAGGTTGAACCAGGACCTATCAGAGGATGCCACATGGCAGTTATCCTGGTCCAAGGGAATTTGAACCAAGGAGATAACCGCACGACAGCATGCAAGCTCTCTCCACGAAAAGCATCTTCACAGTTGAAGTACCTGAGTTCATGGAGTCAAAATCGGAGGGGTGGTTGAGCCAGCCTCCTCCGGCCTACTACAAATACAGGAGTTCTAAACCTCCTGAACTACGAGTCATTCACTGAGCAATTCCATTAGAGCTTAGTGAAAGCAGAGACTTGATTCCAAGTTCCTCTTCTTGGATACGTAGGCAGCCTGATCTTCGTTAGGTCCAGTCTCATTGTGTACTCCCATCTCATCTCTGTCTATACAAGTCTTCCATTGTAACTCTTCGATCAATATATACATATCTCGAGTTTGTGGATCAAATTTTTGCACCCACACTGTTTGGCGCCCATCGGGGGGCTGAATCTCCCATCAGTTCCAGAGCCTTGCAAGAAATCTCGATCCAGTCATATCGGAGTTGCTGTAGCAATGGCTGGAAGTAAGAGACGCCCGACTCGTTCCAACAATGGAATGAGCCAAGTTACTGAAAGTCAGACAGAGAACCTTTCTCCTCTGTCTTCGGTTCTTGAAGCAACAGAGCCTGTGAATCAAGAATCAGTTCTCGGGAGTGAGGGCCACGATCAGGGCTCGTAACACTCTAAAAGTGGACAGCCGGAGGCAGAAAACTTAGTGGTGCAAATCACTAATGATCCTGGTAATCCTAATACAGTCAACCGGACCGTCAGGATACCAGCATCACAAGATCCAGAACCATCTAGAGTAGCCGCTGCAAGAAGAGACCAGAGAACCTCTCCCCTGGCAATGGGAGGAAGTTATACCGAGCAACAGAAAGGGAAAGGCCCGGCATCCGAGTCCCCAAGTGCAATCATGAAGCGACTAACCAAGGAAAATGCAGAACTAAAAAGAAAGAAGATAACCAGGGCCGGAGATAGCTAGTCATCCGCAGCCCCGTCTTCAAGTCCATCTCCTAAGAAGAAGATAAGGCCACGGTCAGGCAGTGACCGGAGTCTTACCCTTCATAGCCATGGTCCCCACCCTGTTTGGGACAGACTAGCACGGGGAGAGATAGGATTAGGGTTTAGAGACATCGCCGCGGACGTGCAAGAACTCCCGGACCACGTCATGGCCGCAGGGTTACCCGCAACAAGTCCGTAGAAGAAGTCACTCCACCAGAAGGAAAGCACCGGAGGAGGCACCAGAGCACTCCCTCGGCACGCCACGGTCAGAAAGGAAGAAGCCCTCAGAGGGCCCACGCCCATCAGAGACAACCGGAGCTGAATGTGGAACAGATGAATCATTTCAAGCTACAGGAGATGATCGACCTTGTTGTTTCTAGTAAAGCCAACCGCGATGAACGAATCAGGAAACTTACTCTCTTAAGGTTGGCCGTGTTACCATTGGCAGAAGAAGTCAGGAGTCATATAGTCCCAACCAGCTTCAAGCAGCCGCTTTTCAATGAAACCGGCATAAAGTGGTTTGACATCAATTTTGTGACAAAGTGTCTTTGGTTATCTCGCCTTGAATTCATTGTTAGGAAAACCAAGATGTACGCATGGTCGTTTCGTGTCCTTGTGTCTCTTAGGTCTGTCTAGGGAAAGTTATTGGGTTCTGGACGTACGTACCGAGTTAGGACGTACGTACGTTCACTGAAGCAGAGAACTTCTTTTGGTCAGGACGTACGTACTCAGTTAGGACGTTCGTACGTCCAGGTAGTCAGCAGACGTGTTTTCGTATGGAGACGTACGTACCGGTTTAGAGCGTTCGTACGTCATGTTAGGCAGCAGGCTTATTTTTGTGTGGCGACGTTCGAACGTCATATCGACGTACGAACGTCCAAAGTCGGTTTGCACAGTTTCGGCCCATTTTCCTAGGTTTTCAACCTTAAGTATAAATAGGGTTTCTCTTCTACAGAACAAGATAGTTCTTTGGCCGTCCAATTCACCTCTTGTTTCTTGGAGTTTGTTTAGGTTTTGGTTTAGGTGGTTTTGGTGATTGAACTCATCTTCTTCTTCCCCATTCATCTTCTTCTTCATTATTGTTTATATTGATTTAGCTTCGAGTCTTCTTGTGTGTTCATCAAGAAGTCGAGTATCCTTGTGTGTTCATCAAGGAACTCTGGTGTAAGCTTGTTACATAGATCGGCTTCGAGTCTTCTTGTGTGTTCATCAAGAAGTCGAGTGTCTTGTGCGTACATCAAGGTGCTCTGGTGAAGTCAAGGTGTTAGAGATAACCAGGAGTATCAACTCGCAGTGAGTGCAGGTAGTTGATAGGTTTGTACATCTCTTTTCATCTAGTGGATTATTTGTTGTCGAGAGGACAACCGTGGACGTTTCCCATATTGGGTTTTACCACGTTAAAAATTTCTGTGTTATTTACTTTCTGCATATCGTTTAAGTTGTTTGAATATTGAACTGTTAGATTAGCACTATTTGTAGTTTCTCATTCAAACAGTATGACGAGACGAATAGTTGTCCAGTTCAACATGTTATAAACTACAAAAGCACCATGGCCATCTGGGACCATGATGATAAGCTACTTGTAAAAATAATTGTTGCTTCACTCAAAGGCGAAGCACAAACGTGGTATCATAATCTGCCGCCCGTATCCATTCGCATATTCGTACAACTGACTGAGATGTTCGAAGAAAAGTACCGGTTCAATGTAATGACTAAAAAGGGAGTTGAAATCTTATTCTCCCTGCAGATGGACCGGAGGGAAACACTCAGGAATTTCGCCCGAAGGTTCCGAACCTTATTGTCAGAAGTACAGGACGCATCTGATAGCGTCGTTATTCAAGCCTTCAAATATGCCTTGAACAACAACCATGAAGAATTATACCGGTCACTGGAAAGGAAGCCTCCGTCCTCTGTCTCGGCCATGCTCGAGAAGGTAGAAAGGTATGTTCGGGAAGAAGACGACCTGAAAGCCGAGAGGAAGAGACTTATCGGAGGCCAGACCTCCGAGAAGCCCCAGACGGCAAAGGAAGAGAGCTCCGGCAAGGATCGCAAAGAGGAAAAAGCCCCTGACAGAAACAAAGACAGGAAGGGGAAAACGCCAACCCAACAATCAGATTGTCAGTCCGAGAAGTCTACCGGGGGCAAACGTAAAGAAAGAGAATTTACACCCCTGAGGTTCCCGATCGAGGAAGTTTTCAAGAAGATCAAGAACAGAGGACTACTCAATAAACCGGAGATCAAATTGTATATGTCTACCATGTACAGGCACCCGGTTCTTCTACGATAGAAAGGAAGAATTGCGCCCGTGAAAAGCTTCGGTGGATAGGACATATCCATGAGGTTGGACAACTTAACTTCAATGAAGGGACGAACACTGAGTCCATTGTCCCCGGGTGTTTGACATTCACCGAGGAAGACGAAAGGGGCGTGCATTATCCACACAATGATGCTCTGGTCATCACAACATGGATTGGAGTCTACCGAGTCCGGCGAGTCATGGTCGACGCCGGTAGCACCTCCAGTGTCATGTTCTCATGCGCCTACAAAGCTATGGAGCTATCTAAGGGTCTCATCGAATCTGATGAGACTCCAATCTATGGGTTCAACGGGGAGCTAGCACAGCCCTCCGGGCGAGACCACCTACCAATCACGGTGGGATTCAACACCGTCGGGATAGACTTCCTGCTGGTCGACTCCCCCTCCTACTACAACGTTATTTTGAGAAGGGACTGGATTCATCAGATGAAAGCCATAGTGTCCACCTTCCACCAAAGCCTCAAATTCCCAACTCCCAAAGGAATTTGCAGGGTCAAGGGAGACCAAGGGACGGCATTCAAGTGCCATCTCGATGCTGTCAAGGGGAAGTCCATTTCTGAGACTAAGGGGAACATTATTTTCTTGACGGACTCTCATTAATAGCAACCAGCTCCCGGCAAGTCTGTCAAGGGGAAGCCAGACACAAAGACCGGGATATCACCAGTGGTCGACAAGCTGGAAGAAGTTCTAGTGGGACCGGAGTCCCACAAGACAACTTACATTTCTTTCGATCTACAAAAGGCTGAGAAGGATCTCATAATTACTCTGCTCCGACAGGATCACCGCGTCTTCGCATGGAGTGTCAGCGAGATGCCAGGAATTGATCCTTCGGTCGCCTGCCATAAACTGGACATTGACCCTCAGTTCAAGCCGGTTAAACAGAAACCAAGGCGAATGGCGCCGGATCGGAAGCTGGCCGTCAATGAAGAAGTTGATCAGCTACTTTCAGTTAACTTCATCAAATCAGTCATCTACCTTACCTGGGTTTCCAATATCGTGGATGTCCTAAAGAAGAATGGTAAGATCCAAGTTTGTATCGATTTTACTAACCTTAATAAAGCATGTCTTGTGCACCCATATCCACTCCCCAGGATCACAGACATGGTGGATGCCACCGCTGGTTATCAAAGGTTATCCTTCATGGATGCCTACTCCGGGTACAACCAAATTCCACTTCACGAAGAAGATCAGGAACATACAGCATTTATCACCGACCGGGGGTTTTACTACAACCGGGTGATGTCGTTTGGTCTGAAGAATGTCGGAGCAACATACCAGAAGCTGGTCAACACTATCCTCAACGAGCTCATAGGCCGGACCATGGAAGTTTACATAGACGACATGGTGGTTAAAACTAAGGAGAAAGACGACCATTTGCGAGATCCGCAGCAGACATTCGACATCTTGGCACAGTACAACATGAAGCTGAATCCAGCCAAATATTCCTTTGGTCTTTCTTCCGGCAAGTTCCTTGGCTTTCTCATGACCAACCGGAGCATAGAAGCCAACCCAGATCAGATTCACAAATCAAGCAGCCAGTCGAAATCTATCTGGCCGCATCTGATATAGCAGTTAGTGCGGTTATATTTGTGGAGGAGCCGGAGGAGAAGCCAGTATATTTCATGAGCAAAGTGTTGCAAGGAGCTGAGAAAAGGTATTCCAAAATAGAAAATATTGCTTTGGCCCTGGTACATGCAGCCAGAAGACTAAAGTTATACATCCAAGGGAGAACAGTCAAGGTCTACACAGAGTTCCCGCTCAGAAAAGCTCTTGGAAAGCAAGAAGAATCCAATCGAATGATCGAAAGGTCTAGCTACTGAGAACCCAATATATGTGCAATATAACAATAATAAGGCAAACAACAAAGCAGTAAACAAATAAAGAACACACAAGAGTTTTTAACGTGGTAAAACCCAATATGGGAAACGTCCACGGTTGTCCTCGCGACAACAAATAAATCCACTAGATGAAAAGAGATTTACAAACCTATCAACTTCCTGCAATCACTACGAGTTGACACTCCTGGTTATCTCTAACACCTTGACTTCACCAGAGTACCTTGATGTACGCACAAGACACTCGACTTCTTGATGAACACACAAGAAGACTTGAAGCCGATCTATGTAGCAACCTTACACCAGAGTTCCTTGATGAACACACAAGGATACTCGACTTCTTGATGAACACACAAGAAAACTCGAAGCTAAATCAATATAAACAATGATAGGAAGATGAATTGGGGAAGGATAGAAGATAGAAGTACACAAAGATCAATTGAGGAAGAAGATGATCTTTGTGGAAGAGCCAACAAACAAACTAGGGTTCTATGGAGGCTAGGTTGGAACACTTGCCTTTCACATAACACCAACGACCTATTTATAACCTAGGGTTTGAAACAAGAGAAAATGGGCCGAAATAGACAAAACACATATTGGACGTACGTACGTCGAAACAACGTACGTACATCCTGAGACGTAAATAGTTCGCTGTCTACTTGGACGTACGAATGCCCTAACTAGGTACGTACGTCCTGACCAAAACAAGTTTGCTGCCTAACATGACGTACGTACGCCCTAACTAGGTACGTACGTCCTAAACCCAAAAACAGAGTTTTGATACACTTGACGCGAAGACAAAGACTCGGGATGACGCGCGTACAACTTTGTTTTCCTAACAATGAACTCAAGGCGAGATAACCATGGACATCCAATATCACAAAATTAATGTCAAACAACCGAGTGTCGGTTTCAGCTACCTCAGTTCATACCACATCCGATATGAACCCAGAACCGCGGAAAAAGGGCACGCCATAGCATCCTTGATAGCAGACTTTCCCATCGAGGATATCCCGATCAATCCAGATCTAGAAGAAGATACTTTGGGGGCGAACGATGCCCCCCGATCACAGGAGTCTCCGGTCAAAGGAGACAGTGAAGCTTGGACAATCTACACTGACGGGTCAGTAACTGTACATGATCTGGTATAGGTTGTCTCCTGTTCAGCCCAGATGGACAGAAGACAGAAATTCTATCAGACTGGGATTCCCAGCTTCAAACAACGAAGCTGAGTACGAAGCTCTGATATATGGTCTCCAGACAGCACTCCAACTGGGGGAGCGGAGAGTCATGGTCAGAACAGATTCAAAGCTAATGGCCAACCAGTTCGCTGGATCCTTCCAAGCCAAGGACGACCGGATGAAAAAATATCTTGATGTCATCCACTCCATGGCTGGGAAGTTTGAATTCATCACAGTCGAGCAATGACCAAGGATAGATGTCAGGCATAGCATGTAGATGCCCTGGCGTATCTGTCCTCTTCTATCAACACTGCAGAGCCCCGACAGCTATCAATCGGATACCAGATAGAGCCGAGTATCGAGCCCAAAGATCCAGACATGTCGCTACCCGAGGTCTATCTCCTCGAATGCAGACATTGGAAGGAAGTTCTCATGGTAACCACTAGAGGATAGAAAAGAAAGCGAGATGCAGAAGCTTCACAGCCCGGCACCGGGCCAAGAACACAGAGCGAGCCAAATCCTCCATCTCAGGGTCAAACACAGGACCCACCAGAATCACAACTTGAAGACTGGAATCCTTGCCTCACTAGAGGCCGGATAGAAGCAATGCCACCTTCAACAGAGCCGGATGTACCGGACTCGTCAGAACCACCGCTGTCACATGTCCACATCGATTTGGAACTCCCACCGGAGGAACCAATTGAAGACATTCCAGACAACCTGAATTCAGAAGTAGACAGGATCGATGCCGAGTTGCAGTCCAGCAAGTGCCAACACTAGAGGAGGCCATACATCAACTTCCTCAATCACCATCTGCTTCTCGAAGATCCAAAGCTATCAGCCAAAATCAAGCGGGATGCATGGAAATTCACAGTTATCCTGCACCAGGAGTCACACAGGCTATACATGAAGATCCATGGCTCCGGGGTCTTGTTTAGATGCCTTACTCTAAAACAAGGCCTGATTATACTAAAGGAGATCCTTGCTGGGATCTGCGGCAACCATTCCGGGAGCAGAAATCTAGCACAAGAGACGATGAACCAAGGATATTGGTGGCCGCACATGATGACAGACGCTAAAAAGTTCACCCAGGCATGCCTCCCCTGTCAGAAGCATGCCCCGGTCGGTCATGCCCCAGCTAATGAGCTGCACCCCATCCTGAGCGCGTGGCCTTTCACCAAGTGGGGATTGGATATTGTGGGACCGCTCCCAAAAGCTCCACACTCAGTCAGATTTCTATTGGTCGCTACAGATTATTTCACCAAATGGGTTGAAGCCGTAGCTTTGGTACAGGTATGTGCCTCCGACGTCAGAAGATTTTTGTGGAAAGACATAATCTGCAATTACGGGATTCCTCAAGAGCTAGTACCAGATAATGGAAAATAGTTCGACTGGAACAATATCTGGCTGTTCTGCAAGTCCTTGGGGATCAAGCACAATTTCTCGGCCACATATTACCATCCGGGGAATGGGCAGGCAGAAGCATCCAATCGGGTCATCTTGGATACACTCAAGAAGCGACTGGATAAGGCAAAAGGCAACTGGGTAATGCAACTCCCGGGGGTTTTATGGGCATACCTGACCACCCCAAGGAGGTCCACCGGTATGATACCCTTTCAACCTATATTTGGAGCAGAATCGGTAATGCCAACAGAACTGCTAGCTCCGACAACTCGTACTGATACAGTCCTTACCGGGGAGAATGAAGGAATCTTAGCAAGAGAAAAAACCGTTCTTGACGACAACAGGGAACAACCCCTGCAACACCTCCTCCGGTACTAGGAAACTATCAAAAGAGGATACGACAAGCGAGTCGTAAAGAGGAAATTCAATCCGAGTGACTGGGTCATGAGAAAAGTCAAAGTCATGACTGAGGATACAACCGCCGGAAGAAGGGCCTTACATCATAGACAGACATGCTTCGAAAGGCTCATACTTCCTCAGAACTCTGTCCGGCGACTTCTTCTCCAGACCATGGAATGCTTTCCACCTCAAGATATTCTACAGGTAATGTACTCCATTTGATAATTTCAATAAAGATTCTTTCTCGAACTTGAGTACTTTGTATTATTTACTACTGAAAATCCTAGTGTAAGATCGAGTCTCCACTAAGGTCCAGAATGCGCGGACCTAGCTTCCGATCCTGGTTAAGTCCTAAATGCAGTGTCATGCTTCTTTTAGGCCCAAGACTCCCGGACCTAGCTTCCAGTCTTGGAAATCAATGATGTCTCGGATCAAACCCCATCCAACCTAGGATGCCCAGACCTAGCCTCCGATCATGGTTAAGTCTTAAATGCAGAGTCATGCTCCTTTTAGGCCCAAGACGCCCGGACCTAGCTTCTGGTCTTGGAAATCAAGGATGTCAGGGTTCAAACCCATCCAACCCAGGATGCACGGACCTAGCTTCCGATCCTGCCTAGTCCTAAATGCAGAGTCATGCTTCTTTTAGGCCCAAGATGCTCGGACCTAGCTTCCGATTTTGCAAATCAAGGATGTCAGGGATCAAACCCCATACAACCCAGGATGCCCGAACCTAGCTTCCGATCCTGGTTAAGTCCTAAATGCACAACTACACTCCTTTTAGGCCCAAGACGCCTGGACCTAGCTTCTAGTCTCGAAAACCAGTCTTAAGAGCGAGGCTATCCACTCTTAAGAACTGGGGCAGTTAGGCAAGCTAGCCTGCCCCCGGGTCGAAGCCTGCAATACAGGGACGAATCCCCTTTCACCATCAGACCATGAATCGCCATGGAGTCAGCAAGAAAAAGAACTGTTATCGTCCCAAGTAAAACTCCTTTAAACGATAAGGGGGCGGGGGAGATAGTCAGTTGTAATAAATGCTGAAAATAAGGTAAAGATATCTAACAAGGTATTTTTGCACAATAATATTTTTATTTCTTTTTCAGAAAAAAGATGTACAAGAGGGAGTTCCCCGGCAACGGGGACAGGGGCCTTTCTACAAAAGTCTAATGGAGCTAAGGCTGCGAAGAAGGGCCGGGGCCATCACAGCCCTTCTCCACCTTCTCCTTCTCCAGCTGGTCGAGGACCTGCTGGTAGGCAGCCTTTGCCAACCTGAGCTCTTCAGCGGCCCGGTCATACGTTGCCTCCTTGAGGGAGAGACGTCGGTCCAGCTCCAGCTTCTCTTGGGTCAGCTTCCCGCAAGTGGCCTCCAACTCCGGCAAGGAAGTCTTGGCATCCTCCTCCCTTTGAAGAGCAGCGGTCAGGGTGAAGTCCAGATTGTGATAGTTCGTCGCCATGAACCGCTTATCCTCCAGAGCCCACTGATCACTGTTGGCCGCCGCCAGGTCTTTCTCGAGCTGACGATTCTCAGCTCGCAGGCGCTCCAGATCCTCCAAGGCAGAAGGCTGGGGTCTGACACTCAGCTCAAAGACCCGGGCCATGGTAGTTTGTGTTTAACAGACAAGAGAAACAGAAGTCAGAAATAAACATACAGGCATCAACAAGTCTAAAGCCAGAACTCAAGGCAGGGAACCTTACCGTAATCAGGTTCTAGGCCGCCACCCTCATCGCCCGGTCGCGAGAAAGGCGCCTGTAGTATGCCTTGTCCTCCGGGAGCAAGTTCTGGAAGATGTAATCAAAGGCAGTGTGGATGTTCATGATGCCGGAGTCCCCAATCGAGATCGGCTCCCCATTCAGAAATGCAGGATGAATGTTGAACGCTGGAAGAGGAAACTCTGGGGTAGCCTTGGGATGGTACTCACCTGGTTCGGAGCCTAGTGACACAGTTGGGCCAGTGGGCAGGTCAGTATATGGGACCTGGTCACCCCAGCCATAAATCGGGGCTTCATCATCGGCAGTGCCCGGCACAGTGAACTCCACCTCAGTCTGGACATCCTTGACGGCCAGAGGATCCTCAACAGGGACGTGGGAACCACTACCAATCCGGGTAGTCCGTGTCACCGGTCCCCACAGCCTCTACCTGGTCAGCAGGGGAGGCAAAAGCAGCTCTCTTCGAGCCCCTAGCAGACTCATCTACAATAGCCCTGCCTCTCGGATCAATCGGGGCAGGGTATTGTATAGAAACAACTTCAAGAGCAAGAGGCTGGGAAGGCCTTACCTCCACCAGAGCCTAAACTCCAGCGTCTCCAGCACTGGCGGAGTCCACTACGTCTGGTACACCCACCAATATCACAGCTGGCTTGCCTCCCTCAGCGGCAGAGGCGACCACCATCTCCTCGGACACACCTCCCACCATCTTCAACTCACGGGAAAGCAGAGGCCGATATCCCTCGACATCAGGCTTGGATCACCGGAGGAGTCAGATGAGCCATAGAAAATGTGTGGTCTCCTCCGGCGACCCAAGGGAGGATTTGAATGACAAATGGAGTTAGCATCACTGACCTGGACATCCCTGATAACTGGGATCATTTTCGGCAGGACATATGGCATTGGCTCATCAGAAGGAGATCTTCCCCCGACTGGAAGAGCCTCATCGGGACAGTCGTCCATCTCCCCCCGCAAACCAACAACCTCGCTCTCGACCAGAGGCTCCTCTTCAACACTGGGGATTGTGCTCTCTACAGTGGCAGCACCCTCACCAGAGCTGGACTCTACAACCACGACTTGCGGAGGAGTCGGTATGGTTGCAAGCCTGGCCGGGAAGTGAATGTCCGTCACAATCTGATCAGGGAGAGTTAGGTCTCGCAGGTCTGCCGGCAGGCTGAAGAAACCATCAATGTTACCTTCAGCCGCAGAAGAGTCCGTCCCCGCGGGCAGAGACAACTGAAGGCAATGTTTCCCTGCAAACAAGAGTATGGAACTGTCCTTGAGCTGGAGCTCAGCAAGCACGCAAAACATAAGGCAAGGTCAGACGCATGCTTACCTATAAAGTCCCGCGGCACCTGGATGTTGTGGTCAGACCCGACGGGATTCCCCACCACGACAACAATCTCATAATAGAAGAATGCAACGAGAGCTGCATGCCGTACAGGAGCTGGTAAAGACTTACCGCGATCAAGTTGTCGGAGCAACCATCAGAAATGGAGGGGTGAGAGCCAAACCAGACCCCCCTCCAGCCAAGCTGCTCCTGAACCTTCGCCATGCTCATCCTCTCGAGCTCAGGATTCTGGGGGAGGTTAGAGGAAGCGTGCGACCTCCTCCTAGGTATTTTTTATGAAAGCTCGACAACATCTAGAGGAGCCACTTCTGCCACACCAGCAGGTGAAGGGGGTCTAGTCGCCAGAATACTGCTTGGTCCGCCCTCATCAGCAGAGGGATGGGGAGCCGAATTCAAGGGCTCTTCGTCACTACTGGAGCTCAGAACTAAAGTTCTCCTCATCGCTAAAACAAAATTCACAGAGAATCACCGGAATTTGGAGTTTCAGAACCTAGGGTTCTGATAGAGCGAGATGGAAATGAAGAAGAAAAAATAGAAGGAGAGTGAGTACCCTTCAATCTCTTTCGAGCCTTCCTCTTATAAGGAAGAGCCCATGGTCCACTGACAAATGGGATTCCAATCCTTTAATGGACTCCCCATTAAGATCATTAAACCAACTGGTTTAATGACTCGATCAGCGAAGAGTCACAAGCTTTTACTAGAAGTTAAAGTTGTTCATCTTCCCGCCAACAAAGAAATATTTAGAGATGAGGACAAAGTGGGGCCCACCTAACATAGTCATCTAGGCCCCACACTGCACAGTCATCTGGGATCCACATTGTAAACTCGGCCAAGGTCCATTTAGCATTTACAGGTGGGGTCCACATGGTCCAGGACAACGATATGTGGACCTCCGGTCTATGTCATCACGGTCAATGGAAGATTGACCGGCATGTGTTCCTGCATTCATCATGATGAGATAGTAACCTGACTTATCTACCGGATCTCAAGACAATGATAAAAAAAGGAATTATTTTATTACGAAATGCATTATACGGGGTGCACCAAGTCCCCTACATAGTGCGACGAGAGCTAAATTACATCAAAGGGGGAGACGGGGGATTCAGACCGGACCCCTCAGGCATGTCAGGAAGGTCGTTCAACTTTTGCAGCGGCATACCCAACCTTCCAAGATGTAGCCACAGCGAAATTTGCTCGTTCTTTGGCGTCTGACAGCTCGTCCACCTTCTCCTCCAGCTTTTCCCAGTAGTATCCTACAGTTTCCTTCATACCCTCCATCCGGGTATCATGCATATCTTCATGAAGAAGTTGCTCCGCACGAAGCTCGACGATCTTCCTCCTAAGGTCATCCATGTGATACGATAATTTCTGAACTATCTCGGGTCGATTGTCGGTCACAGCACTGGAGAGAGGCCTAGAGTCTGCCATTTTCAAGAAATCAGGTGGAAAGCCGGGTCGACAAAAGACTCCTTCGTTCAAGAAGAAAGGGAGTCACGAGTCATTCGAAACAAACGTGTGACTCAGCATTTGGGAAAAAGACAAAGACAGGAAAAAGATTTCATTGATTCATTTTAACCAGGGGCACTACTCCCCTACATAGTGCAGGAAGTCGGGGGATACAGGTCAAGGGTTCTTCTCTTCCTTGACCGGATGATACCCCAACTTCTCCAACAGTACATATGCGGTGGCCAGTTCACTCTGAAGAACCCGAATCCGTTGGCTAGCAGCCTCGAGCCTCCGGTTTTTGTCAGCAAGTTGGTCGTTCAAGGCAAACATGCTCAAGCGCGCCTGACGAATGTCTTCCAAACAGGCGTTTGTTATCAGCTCTATACGGCGATCCCGGTCTTCGATCTCTAGAGTCATTTTCTCCAGCATATCCACAGTATACTTCTTGATGGTACTCCGGTTGTCAGCCATTCTTCAGCAGAAACTTCAACAACAGCAACAACAACAACAACCTGGGAAAGAGAAGTGGATATCCTTCTACACCTCCGGTTTGCTATTTATAGGAGGAAGAAATAAACCCTAGTCCTTGATCCAAGGGATGCAGAATCGTCATTAAGAGTCGTATCAGGGAAGGAATCCTCCAAATCTCAACAGCCGGGGAAGATATTGCTAAGATCTTTCCCAAGCAGATTTTCTACTTGACAAAGAGGGGGCGATGTGTGTACCCTAGGTAAAAAACCCGACAGGTGTCACCGATGGTTGTATAAGAAGCTAAACCGGGAGCACCTGAGCATTAGCCAGCCAAGCCTGGGCTATCGGGTAAGGCCCAACCCGGTTTCAAGGGATCAACATATGCTCTGTGGACCTTGACCCACCGGATAGTCCACAATCAATGGGTGGAGCCCCGGTTAATGTATAAGAAGTTGAACCGTGGGCTCCCATACATCGACCAGGCCCACCTCAGTCAAGTAGGCCAGGTTCGGCCCAGTAAAGTCCAGCAGCGACAAAGGCTCATCCGAAGGCATAACACAGAAGTCCAGAGGACCTGGCCAGGGTGTATGCAATGAAGATTGGGCCTCCGGTCAGAGGAGTCAAGCCCAAGTCTTTGCTTTCAAGTTTGGTGAATCCAAGTCCCAACCAACTGGATAAGTCCAGCGAGATTCCAGGCTAACAGACCCATGGTTCTAGCTCATTGGAGAAGATAAAGGAAGACCCAGGTTGAACCAGGACTTATAAGAGGATGCCACGTGGTAGTCATCCTGGTCAAAGGGAATTCAAACCAAGGAGATAAGCGCTCGGCAGCCTGATCTTCGTTAGGTCTAGTGTCATTGTGTACTCCCATCTCATCTCTTTCTATACAAGGCTTCTATTGTAACTGTTCGATCAATATATACATATCTCGAGTTTGTGGATCAAATTTTTGCACCCACACCAGCCCTCCCCATAATATACAAAACCCTCTCATCAATTATCACCCTCCATATTGTGATCCGAACCCTAGGCATGAACCTCAATACAACCAATATTGTGATGATTTTGATGAAGCCGAAGATGTATTTTTTCCAACAAATCACCACCAACAACAACAGCAAAGGAATCAAGGCTACAATATTCAATCTTTCAAGTATCGCCTTAAAGCCTATATTCCCCAATTTAACGGCCTTATGCACATTGAAGATTTTCTTGATTGGATTTCCACTGTTGAAAGATTTTTTGATTATATGGGAATACCTCTAGAGAAGCAAGTAAAGTTAGTTGCTTTCAAGCTCACAGGTGCCGCCTCTTCTTGGTGGGACAATGTTCAACGTGATCGAATTCGTTAAGGCAACTGCCCGGTCTAATATTGGCCTCGTATGAAGCAATTATTGAAACAAAGGTATCTTCCTCCTGATTATGTTCAAATTTTGTTTATTAAGATACAAAATTGCTCTCAGGGTACCCAATCGGTGCAAGAGTATGTTGATGAGTTTTCTAGATTGTATTCTTGTAATGAATTGTTTGAATCTGAAGATCACACTATTGGGAGATTCATCAATGGATTGACTAGAAAAATTCAAGAGAGATTGGCCACACACCAATACACTACTCTCTATGGCGCTATTAACAATGCTCTTAAAGTTGAATCTTTTATCACGGATACCAAGCCTTTTTCCAACCCATCATATTCCAACAATAAAAAAAATACCCTTATCTTTCATCCAACAACAAAAGCTACCATAACTCAAACCAATCCACCTTTACCTAATCACCTAGCATTGATAATTCATCACATGACACCCAATTTGCCTACACATCATCTCATAACCCGATAAGCAATAATTACAATTTAAAACCCAACCACGACTCCACCCCATCTCAACCCCAAAACACTAACAATAATCAACCCAACCCTCCCAAAGCCAAGGCCCAAAATCCTTATGCTCACCCTAAGCAGGATAAGTGTTTCAAGTGTGGAAAAACAGGTCATACCTCTAATATATTTCGTAGTAAGCAAGTATTGCTGACTGATTATGATGATAATGATGACGATGTTGAATCGTATGATGAAGACATTGATTGTTTTGAAGAAGATGGTGAGATTCTTAATTGTCTCGTAGAATCCTTTCATACGGAGATTGATTGTGTTGAAGAATCTTTTGATGAGAAAATTGATTATGGTTTAGAAGTAAATGAGTATCTTACTTGTGTTATTCTAAATTTACTTCTTGAGCCCCAAGTTGAGAATTCTGGTTGGAAGAATTTGTTTTTACATTCTGCAAGGTGAATGGAAAGCTTTGTCAACTTGTTATTAATTGTGGGAGTGCAGCGAATATCATTTCATCCACAATGGTTAATGCTTTGAAACTTCCTACACAACCACATCCCAAGCCTTATTTAGTCGGTTGGATTGATAATAAGAGCAAGAAGAAAATCGATCGTCAATGAACTTTAGAATTCAGTGTTGGAGCTTATCAAGAAACTGTTTTATGTGATGTTGTGGATATGAAAGTTTGCCACCTATTGCTTGGTCGCCCATGGATCTATGATGTTGATGTTACATACCGGGGCAAGGCTAATACTTTTTCTTTTATTAAAGATGGGGTCAAATACACTTTGCGCCCTTCTTATAACAAAGTCAAAGCAGACAAGCACCACCCTTCTAATCATGGAGATGAAGTGGTTTCTCTTCCTCAACCGAACTCGGGGACGAATTCTTTTAAGGAACGGGGGCCTGATGTAGAACATCTAACTTTGATTGTGTGAACTCAGTTTGACCAAGTCAACTCTGTTTGACCAGTTTCCTGTTTGGTATTTTTAAGTTCTAAGAGTATTAGAATATAGTTTAATTCATGTATTTTCGTCCTTAATGTTTAGGCAATTATTAGAAGTGTCTAGAAGAGTCTTTTATGAGTTCTAATAGGTCTAGAAAGTCCTTATAGTGTTCTATATGACTTAGGATATAAGTTTTTACTATTTTAGTTGATTTCCTATTTGTTATGAAGGAGTTATCTATATAAAGAGCTCCATGGACGAAAATTGTACTCAATCAACTTATTATTCAATCAATTGAAGAGAATATCTCTTAATTTTAGTTTTTATCAAATCTATTGATTCTTTTACACTTCCGCTACGTTAAGACCAATCTCAACAAACTAACACCGTAATCCAAAATAAAATGCATAAATGCACAACATAACATTCTCATAACCACCAATATCCAATGTGAAATCATTATCACAAAAATTATCTTAGTCGATATACGACTCCAAACATCTCTTGTGTCCTGGGGTACACAACCCTCTCACACCAAATAGCTACGCATAGCCAATAACTCATTTGATTACAACATCATATATATCATAATAGAATCACAATCCACAACTATCCCAATACGCAAGGTATGGGCATCCACACATGCTAGGGTATCACTCGTAGCCAAAATACATCCAAGTTCATATATATATATATATATATAAACATCAAGATAGAAAACTCTACCACCACAAGGAGCCAAACTTCGCCAATCACAAGTAAACACAAAATATCACACAAAAAAACTACTAACAAATTCATAAGCATAGTCCCAAAAGGAATGCACATTAAGAGCGCACAACATCACAATCGTCATTAAAGCAAACAATAATCATGATGCCACATCGATGCAACCTTCAAAAGTATGTGATAAGAACACACCAAATAAACCAAAAGTTACCCATAACATAAGTATACATGTATGGAACCTCCACTCAAGAGTTAATAATAAAGCAACAAAACATGGAAAAGAAATAATCATTCCAACATGTAAGAACTTTTCTTATAATTTACATTACATGCAACAGATATCCAGGGAATAAAAAAATGGACCCCCTTAAGAGACCAAAAATAACGATTGGCCCACTTAGAGAACCAATTGCAAAAAAGGTCACATCACTAATTTTGGCTTTTGTTGACCATTCTACACCTTCTCCTTCACTCTCGTATTTTTTATTCTCTCTCCCTTTAGAAAAATAAAACTCACCAGTCACCACTGCCTCCACCACAACACCACTATCATAACTGTTGGTGAAGTCACAGATGTCCAAATGAAGATTTGAAGTTGTTTGTTTTGAAATTCTAATCAAATCTTATCATCTTCTTCGTCTTCTTTAGGGGACAAAGATTGGTTCTTTTGAAATTTCAATCAATTCTTGTCATCAATTTCATTTTCTTCCATGTTTTCATATATTAGAATTAAATATAGTATGTTTCTTCATCCATCTAGGTTATGTCTTTTAAGAAAATAAATTCCATATTTGTTGGGTTCGAATTTGGGGACAAGAACCGTCGTGATATATATTTAACCTAATCTAACTACTACTGATGAATCTATCAATATATAGCATCAAAACTGTTTTCGATTCTCTACCAACACCAACAACACTGATTCGACTAAGATTGTTGATGTTAATGGCAATTCAACACCCTTTTTTATTTTATTGAAGATTCGTTGTAGATTGATTTACAAGGGTTTGATGTCTTATTGTTTTTATTTTTGATTGTAAACTCGATTTACACTGTGGTTGAAGGAATAGCTAAAACTAGATTTAGTGATGGAGAATTTTTTATATTTTTTTTTTTGACTGATTGTGACTGATGCAAAGACTTGTTTTCATCAGTCACAAACACATAAATAGACGTGTTTGCATCAATCACAATACATGAACATAAAATGCAAAGACTTTTTTGCATACTCGCCACAACAACCACATAAACCATAAAATGTAAAGACTTGTTGCATTAGTCACAACACACATAAACATTAAATGCAAAGACTTGTTTGGATACTCGCAACAACAACCACATAAACCATAAAAATGTAAAGACTTGTTTGCATCAGTCACAACAGACATAAACATAAATGCAAAAACTTGTTTCCATACCCACAACAACAACCACATAAACCATAAAATGCAAAAACTTGTTTGCATAAACCAAAAGGGTATTATCGGTAGTAAAAGGGTCATTTTTATAATTTCAACGTTAAATAGGTACTTTCTTATCTGACAAATGCTTAATCAGGGCCAATATTATAAATCGGGCCTTAGCTAGGCCATTTGTGTTTTGTGGACTCTTAATGAGGTCCCATAACCATTTCCATGACAAATATCAGTCTCAACTCCAAATTGATTATTGGGGTATTTTGTATTTGATCCCTCTACAAGATGGGTAATTAACATTTGGTCCAATCTTTATCGTTTATTAGTAAATGGTCTTTTTTCATCACTTAACTGACAGTCAACCCAGTTGATTAGAGTCAAGGCATCCATATTTTCTTAATGACTAAATTACCCTTTTGCGTGACTAGTATACGACAACTTAAAACTCAAAAACCATAAATTAGTTTGTCTGTAGACCTGCAAAATTAGTTTATGGTCCTCCTTTCTCATATTTCGTTTCAAATATAGTCCATGTAAACAGTAATAGAAATAACCATAAAAGTTATCTTACCTTAGTTGGAGTGAACTTGAATATGTAACCACCACCCATAAAACCTCTAGAAGTTTATTCTCTTGTGTTTACAAGTGAAAAGGACAATCAAGTGAAGAACATGGATTTAAATAATTAGTTTTCAACGGATCTATAATATTGATCGTTGGATAGAGTTCATCAAATCTAACCACGTGGATAGATATGATAGAATTCAATTTTTAAAGTTTAAGTTGTGTCACATGGCAGGCACATGGTTCTCAATGAATTTTTAATGTAGACTGTCAGATGAAGTTCAACAAATCTTGCCACGTGGAAGATTCAAGATAGGTTATGGTTTCGAGTTTTATGTTTTGTCTCGTGCTAATCACGTGAAAGGTAGTCTGGTCATTAAGAAAATAGGGATGCTTGGACTCTGGTCAACTGGGTTGACCATCTTCTAAAGGGACCATTTACTAATAAACGAAAAGGGACCATTTATTAATAAACGATAAAGATTGTACCAAATATTAATTATCCATCTTGTAAAGAGACCAAATACAAAATAACCCTTGATTATCTTAAAATAATCATGCATTAACCATCCATAAATAACTTTTGCATTTTATTTGCTCCAAAATATAGTTCCAAAATGATAAGTTAAGACATATCTTTCATATGTGTTTCAATTGGATTTTACACCAAGATGATGTGGAATCAAGAAGAAACCCCTAATGATATGATGTAGAAATTGGAGAAGACGAAGAAAAAGGAGAAGGATTTTTGTTTTTGAATATAGTTGCACTAAGTTGATTCTTAGTTTCCTACGTATCCATAAGAGAGATGGAATCAGGGTTTTATAACGTAATTCAATTGTAGAGATTGTGTAGGGTTAGAATATGATCCAGTGAACCCTATTGTATTATAATGTTGTAGTCTCATGTATTTGGACCATATAATGACAAGGTAATGTATTTCATGTCTTATCTTAGAGACAGGGATTGTAATGATTTAGACTTCTTGTTGGATTAGGTTATATGAAATCTCTACAAAGATGTAAATTTACCATATTAACTTTATTGAATTGATGGAATTAAATTGATGAAGCCTGATAAGTCCTCAAAAGTGTATATTTATCCCCCGAGCACCTTGTTTGCATAGGACTTAGCCTATATTATTGTGTTATATCTATTGATTAGTGTTTTCTTGTCATTTGTGTAGGTTTCATGAGCCAAAATATGAATGTTGTGGTAAAGCCCGCCAAAAGCCAAGAAAAGCCATTAAAAGAGTGATATTTGTACAAAGGAGAGCAATTGCTATTTGCACCTACAGAGTTACTGAGGGCACCCCGTGGACTAGTCCTGAGGACTTGTCTTTATGTCAAAGATGGGTGGTAAACTATTCTCGTATGGATTGGATCCTTCCTTGAAAGAATCACAAACAAAGAGTCGAAGCTTTAGACAAAGGTGCTATTGAGATATTGGGCCCTTTTCGTATCTCGTACACATTCCAACGATTGGCCGAGATCTCAACAATGTCCCTGCTGCTGAGCATGAGTCGATAGTTTTTTTCCACCATAGCTGCGTAAGACTTAGAAGAAGAAGGATCTAATGGTCTTCAGTGCCGGTGGTTCAGACTCACTTTTTTCATTTTTATTATGGTTATCCAAACAGAAAGAGGGAAACTTGGGGAAAGGACCTCGGAGCGAGGTAGAGGGAACCTGTTAAGGAACCGAGGTCGACCCGAATCCTCGGCCCTTGCCTCTGGGAAGTGAGAAGAAAAGTTGGTAGGAGATCATAAAGAAAACGGAGAAAGAAGAACTAGCGACCCAGAGCTCTGCTACCGCTATGTAGCTTAGCTTGCTACCATGATGACCTTATGTAGTTCTCGATCCTTTTTTTAATCCAGTTCATGTACTTTTTGTTTTAGAATGAATTCTAATCCGTTAGAAAAGTAATCTGGTGGATCGACAGCTTTCTCTCCCTCGGGTGGAGGGCCGGCCCTGCCATTCTTTTCTGAAAGTGGCATCGGTGACTCCGTGGGCCCTTAGATCGCCCTGATATTTCTTATGCAGTGGGCGTGGTAAGCCAGTTCTTACTCTAGCTTACTTAGGATTTTGAGTCTGCATTCACTAAAAAAAACTCAGGCCCTACTTCTTACCACGACAAGCGTACGGTACGTGATAGCCCATCAAAGAAAGAAAGACCCTAATAGCAACACTATTTAAAGAAAGTAGTTGAGTTTAAAACCCCTATTATGACTTTTCTTACCTAGCCCGTTCGTTTCACTTACTTTTGTCCTGCTCCTCTCATCGGTCTAAATCCCAGGTCATTCCAAGTCAAAAGATCCATGGAAGCATTTAATTGAAGTCAAATCTTTAAAAAGGCTCTATGTGAAGATCCAAAACTCTTATTTGGGCCCATGAGTTGTTTATCTGAAGGTCTTGGTCCAGGCTACAACTTAGGCTCAAGAAAATTAGGTTTTCATGAAGTCTTGTTATATCTAAAAGGCCTAGAGCAGCAGCCACGAATTTGATCGAACTTGGAGAGCAAGTATACTTTGTGAGCAAGTAATATGCTTTGTATTCTCTATATAAAGAGAAGTAGTAGCTAGGGTTTAGATAGTTCATTCTCTTGTACTAAACTCAATTCTATTATTCTTTTATTCTCAATAATAATCCATTCTCTTTTCCATTATGATGTTGTTTTTTTTATTTACTTATTCCATGGTGTCATTATCAAAGATGATTAGCTAAGTTCCCTTTGTGGGGAATGGTTGAAGGACTCTAGATAATGCAAAAGCACCATGTTTATTGTTTATGTTCCTTATGATTCAAAGTTCTTAATGCTTATTTATCTCTATTTCGCGACATGAAGTAAGCATGATTATTTATGTGTTATTGTTATCCATGTTGATTAAATACTATTGTTAGAGTATAGGGAGACCTAGCTATAATGGTTGTATTAGATTAATTAAAAATATGTGATGGAATAGCTAAGAGGTGACTATCATATATCTAGAATTAATCTCTTTTATTGGACGCTTTTGTAAACAAATTGAATAGCTGTGAGGTGACGGTTTGATTATGAATTAATATGTTGAATTAATTGAATTGAGTAGGTGCCTCTTCCCCAATAGGGCCCTGACATGGGGTCATCTTCTCAAACAAGCCCTTTGACTATTTCATAATTTTTAGCCGGTCAAAATTACCCTTGTATTATATCTTCTAAAATCCACTTTTTATCTTCTAAAGTCGGTACAAGACAAAAAACTCAGAAAAATACAAAAAACAGAAAAGGACAAAAAAACATTTGGTGTATAACTTTTTGGTTTTAACATTTGAAAATCTTATAACTTGTGATTTAGATATTGAAAATCAACATGGTGTATATGGTTGAAAAGATCTCGACGAGATCTTTTAAACGAGATCCCACATGACTATAAAATTTTAAATTTAAAAAAATTAAAATTTTAAAAAAATTCAAATATTCATATTTTTTTTACTGAGAAGTTGGGTTTCGGAAAAAAAAACTCTGTATGATTTCATAAGGTTTTTCAAAATTACTTTAAAAATCTAAAAAAATCACACATTACTACCAAATTCAGGAGTTTTTACTTTTGTCCTCTAAAAAATGTTTTCTTATCTTCTAACACCAAAACAATATCCTCTAAATTGTTGTTTGTTGTTCTGTAAATTACAAAGGCATGATATCTATTCCATATTATTAATATATGTAGATTGTAGTCTGTAATTTGATGCATGAGTTCAATGTCTCGACTGAGGACAAAACCCTTATAGTACAGACAAAAAGAAAATTATATTGCCATGAAAAGTTCATAAAAACGTTTAATGTACAGTTAACTTCACAAAAGACTAGATACTTTTTTTAGGTAACAGCCCAAAGCATAAGAAACAAGAGAGAGCATAACCTAATGTAAACATAAATCCCTCATTTTGCCTGGTGTAATGCCACGAAGTTCATTAAATTTATACTTCATTCTTCCTTCCCATCCCCCACACCAAAACAATATAATATCTCACATCTCTAACCATCATTTTTTTTTTTGGCAAACGGGGTTGAAGGCACCCCTTACCTCTTTAAATTACGTGAGGAAACGTATATCAAACAATCAGTTGCTGGCGTGTTTCGAACCAACGACCACTCCACTTTGTGAGATGGATGCAATCGTTGAGCCACAAACTCCTGTACTTTCTAACCATCATTGAAACTGATAATCTCCATTTGTTTAAACACTCATGCATTCTTATTTTTTCACAAAATTCAAGTAATATGTATGGAACCATGACTAATATACTTTGATAACCAGCTTTAATCCACCTCTCAACACTTTTCATATATAAGGTAATTTAGTAAAATTGCATGTTAAGTGGATATAATAGCTTGTTTAGAGAATAAAGCTATATTGTTTAGTGAACAACAATCAATGTTTTAGCGGACAAAACCCTTATAGTATGTAGCGAAAAAATTATCGAAAAAATAAAAATTACATGATTTTTTTTCTCATACCCATGTGAGATCTTGTTAGACAGATCTTGTCGAGATCTTTCCAACCATATACATCATATTGATTTTAATTTCTTAATTAAAAGATATACAAGTTACAAATAATATAGCAAAAAAAATTTAATTAACATTAAAAAATAAACAAAAGGGTATTTTAGTAAAACAAAATAAACAAAAGTGGGGTAAGGGCTTGTTTGAGAAGATGACCCCATGTAAGGGTCTATTGGGGGAAGAGGCACCAAAACATGCGGTTTTTTTGGGATATTGCCCTTTAATTAATGAAGCATATTCAATAACACATATAAAAAATTATGTTTTAATTGAGTGGAATACCTGAGAGGTGACTACTTGATTATTAAAGGCATTAATGATTAATTGGACTAGTTGAGAGGTGACTAATTAATTGTTATAGATTGAACATTAATGAATGTCATGTATGTTTGCATTGTTTAGTTTTTGGATACTAACTCTTCCCTCTATTCGTCATAAGATCTTCTTTACATCTCTATCCATCTTCTATTATTACTTTAAGTATCAGTTTAATTATTTAATTACCTGTACAAAGTAGAATCAATCTCAATCTAGTTAATTGGTTAATGTGGTGTTCTTAAGTTATTATTTTCTATTGTGTTTGAGCTAAGAATTCCCCCTTTGAGGTGAGTACAACCCTTGCTTGTTACTTGTTCTACATAGATTATCAATATTTACAGGCACAAGAAGGAAAATAACATACAAATCTATCTTTTTATTAAAGGATACACAAAACTCCATGATCAAAATGGCGTCGTTGTTGCTTTAAGGAACAAAGTTCATTCCAACACAAGCGAGAATAGTAGTTTCGGGACATCATCCCACTTCTATCACTCCCACCCTTCTATTTGTATTTATTTAAATAATTTTTTTTAAGTTCTTTGTTAATTTGTCCTCTTACTGATCACACAGCGAAGACGGATCGAAAAAAGCTCAAGGAACGAAGTCAATATATCAATTTAAAAAAGTCGCGCGAACAGGAAAATTGCTGAAAGGTTACTGATGCTTATTGTACTCGATCTCGAGTCGAGTTCCACTCAGCCCAGTTGGATCACGAGTCGAGATTAGGTGGATCTCGAGTCGAGTTTGTTACAGGCATAGCCCATCTCGACTCGAGTTTGTACATGATTGTTCACACCTATTTGTGGGGCCCACTGAAGTTGTTCCAGAGCATATTTTTAATTTATTTTTTGTTGTTTGAGTGATTTGTGAGGCTAAACTCATTAGTTTAATTTTTTCAGCATTTTTAGGAACTTGTAAGATAATTAAATTTTCGATCCACGAAGAGGTTGCGGTTGTAATATTCTTAAAGTAGGTGTTGATAGGATTTATTTTATTGTGTGTTCGCCGCGGATAGTGATAAGTCCTCAAAGTGTATATTTATTCCCCGATAACACCTTGTTTGTTTAGCACTTAGCTTATATTATTGTATTATATCTATTGATTAGTGATTTCTTGTCTATTGTGTAGGTTTCATGAGCCAAAATGCGAATATTGTGTTAAAGTCCGCCAAAAGTCAAGAAAAGCAACCAAAAAGGTGTTATTTGCACTAAGGGAAAAGAATTGATATTTGCACCCACAGATCTGCTAAAGGCACCCCACAGTCAGTCCTGTTGACTTGACTTTATGTCAAAGTGGGGCGGTCCGAATCTCAGCCCAAACCGGGTCCTATTGAAGCCCACAAGTCAGAATTTCTATTTTCGGCCTTATAAGTCCAAATTTAAAAACGCTCTACAAGGAGATCCAGCTGATTTGGGCCCATGAGCTATCAAACTGAAGGTCTTGGTCCAGGCTACAACTTAAGCCCAAAATAATTAGGTTTTGTCGAAGACCTAATACCTCTAGAAGACCAACAGCAGCAGCCACGAATTTGACCTAATTTGGAAGACTTTGCATGCAAGTATTATTCTTTTTATTTTCTATAAAAGAGAAGTAGTAGCTAAGGTTTAGGTATCTTTTTTAGAGAGGAAAGTGAATATTTGTGAGTCAAACTCAATTACCAATATCAATCCCTATCTTTTCCATTATGATGTCTTGTGATTTATTTATTTATTCCATGGTGTCATCATCAAGGATGAGCAGCTAAATCTCCTTAGGGGGATGGTTGAAGCACTCTAGATGATACAAAAGCCCCATGTTTGTTGTTAATGTTCATTGTGATTCAAAGTTCTTAATGCTTATTTACTTCTAATTCGCAATATGAGGTATGATTATTTGCATGTTATTGTTATCCATGTTTGTTAAAATACTATTGTTAGGGTTTAGGGAGACCTAGCTTTAATGGTTGTGTTTATATTGATTGTAGTTATATGGTAAAATAGCTGAGAGGTGATTATTACATATTTGCAGTTGATACCTTTTATTGGAATCTTTTTTGTAATTAAATCAAATAGCTGAGAGGTGATGGTTTGTTTATGAATTAATATGTTGAATTGATTAAATTGAATAGTTGTGAGGTGACGGTTTGATTAATAAGACATATTCAATAGCATGGATAAGAGAATCTCGTTTTAATTGACTGAAATACCTGAGAGGTGACTACTTGATTATCATAGGTATTAATGATTATTTGGAATAGCTGAGAGGTGATTAATTGTTATAGATTGAACATGAAAGAATAACATGTTATGTTTGCATGATTTAGTTTGTGGATACCAATTCTTCCCTCTATGTCATTATAAATCTTCTTTTCATCTCTGCCATATTCTTAAGTTAGGTTATTTATAGTTTATGATTATTACTTGTAGGAAGTAGAATCACATTTCTCTTATTTGTGATTCATAATGGTGTTACTTAATTATTGTTTTCAATTGTGTTTGAGCTAAGACCTTCACCTTGGAGGTGGGTACGACCCTTGCTTGTTACTTGTCTACTTTGATAACCAATTTATACACGCACAAGAAGGAACTTCAATAAAAATATAATCTTTTGATAGGTGGTGTTAATTTATCATCTATCAAAATGGCATCGTTGTCGCTCTAAGGAATAGAGTTCATTCAAACACAAGCGAGAATAGTAGTTTTGGGACATCATTCCACTTCTATCCCTCGTACCCTTCTATTTTTATTTCTTTTAATTAGTGTTTTTAAGTGTCTTGTTACTTAGTCCTCTTACTGATCTTGCAGTGAAGACGGATTAAAAAAAACTCAAGAAACGAATTCAAAATCAAATTTTTAAGAAAATCACACATTCATGAATTTTTCCTGAAAGTTACTGGTTGGATCTGGTTCCGATCTTGTGTCGAGTTCAGATTGGCCTACAGCAATCTCGAGTCGAGTTCTCGGCAGGAATTTGCCTCGTGTTGCGTGATTTTTACAGGGCGTTCCAGAGCACTTTTTCAATTAAATTTTTTTCCTGTTGAGTGATTGTGAGGTGAACTAAGTAGTTTAATTTTTCCAGCATTTTTAAAGACTTGTAAGATATTTAATTATTCGATCCACGAAGGGGTCGCGGTTGTAATATTTTTAAACTAGGTGTTGTTATGATTTATTTATTGTGTGTTTGTGGCGGATAGTAGAGCAAGGTTGTGGAGCTAGTCTTGAGTCTACTAAGGAACGACTCCTAAGGACGATTGAAACCCAAGGAGCGGTTTCCCCTTAGTCGACTTCAACTCGTCTTTTCCTCACTTTTGTACGCTTGTTTGGCAATTTTTATATTTAGCACAAAGTGGGAGGTAAGCATTCTCCTAACCCTCCTCAAATCCCCTGCAAGAAGAGTTTCTGTAATGATAAGCATGACTTTGATTGTTGCTTGATTTTAATTTCTGTTTTTACTTGATAAACTGGGACTGCAAGGCGGACCTGGCCTCAAATTGGAACTTAATATCAATTGATTGCAATATCCTAAGCTTTAAAATTGAATCCACTAAGGCCATGCTATCACGATGTTCATTTGAACCTTAAGCAGATATTTCAACTAGTACTACGTGAACCATTCTTTGATTGAAGCACAAGCTAGGAATTGTGTCTGGAACCCCTACAGATTACGTCTGTAGAATCACTGTGGTTATTTAATTAAAGAACGTTGCTTACGCACGGAAAACCTCCCACACTGGTTATTCGCTACCTGACTCACGTAGTATAGGGAGAATTCACAAGGGAAGCTTGGAAAGAACTCTTTGACTTCGGTGAACACATAATTGAGTCAGTTTTTGAGCCCCTTGTTAGATGCTTTTGAATGGTTAGGACTTCTGTGGCATATGTAATGCGCATGTTGCATGCATCTTAGATCAGGTAAAATTTTGTCCAATTCTATCGCCACTTGGGCTTATGTTGCATGTAATGGTTAGGACTTCTGTGGCATATGTCACTGGTTACATGGCCTTCCTTCCAATTCTATTGCCACCTGGGCTCAACTTAGCAAAAAGTTTTTGACCAAATTCTTTCCTATTACCAGAACTAATGACATTGTTGATGCCATCAGAAATTTCCTAGAGAAAAAGAGCAAGGTATTCTTTGATGCATGGGAAAGGTATCAAGACATATTTCTTCGGTGTCCACACCACAAAGTCGATGACACTGAAAAAGTTAGGATTATATATAGAGGTCTTAATACTATAACTAGAAACATGGTTGAAGGCATGAGCGGTGGAGACTTTCTTGATTATTCCACCGCCAAGGCTATGGCATTCCTTGAGAAAATAGCTAATAATAACCAGCAATGGGACATACCTGGACATACACCGAGAAACACTACCTCGGACTCATTTGATAAACCGAGAGGCATATATGAGGTCAAACCTGACCCCGAGCTTAAAACTTACTTCATGGTTTAGTAAAAATGGTAGAAGCACTTAAGGTGTCCTTAAAGCCCACATCACCTGTTATGAGTGCCTCCACTCTCCAATATGATGCTTGTCATGACCAAACCCATACTGCCGAGTTCTGCCGAAGCCTGTGCGTTTAATTACGCCGGGAGAACCAACTTCACTAAGGGCAATGCCACGTACCCATACATGGACCGCTCCAATTTGTCTTATTCCAATAATAATTATGCGGCTCCACCTGGTTTTGATAACTCTTATGGGCAATGTAGCAATGCCACGTATGTTGGTAGTAATGATAATCGAAACACGGTAACGGTCCCCCTTACTCGAACAATGCTCATCACATGAGTAGTTCTAGTGACCAAATGCCAACCAATCAGTCTGCCCCTCCTAAGACCTCCCTTGAGGATGTGCTTGCACGTTTCATTCAACAGACGCAAGCATCAATTGAGTCATATGCCCAGGCCACCCAGAGGATTGAACAAAAACTTGATGAAACGGGCAGATTTCCAGGACAGTCCATCCCGAACCCCAAAGGCAAGGAAGTTACCTTGGTGAAGTAAAATCGGTTTCCACCCTTAGGTCAGATAAACAGGTTGATAATCATGTTAATTATGTGCCCGATCCAAATATTGTGACCCCGGTTACCTCTGCACCTGTTGCCCCACATAAAGCTCCGGCTAATGAGGCGACCACCTCTAAGCCGAAGAAGACTACCCGTGAGATTGTGGATCCTCCACGAACTTACAACCCGCACGTGCCTTATCCTCAGAGACTCACAAGGTCTCTAAAGGAAGTCCAAGCAGAGGAAGTACTTGATGTGTTCAAACATATAAATATTAACATACCCTTCCTCACGGCTATTAAACAGATACCTTCTTATGAAAAGGTTTTGAAAGAAGTATGCACCGCCAAGAGAAATACAAATGTGCCTAAAAATGCGTTTGTGGCAGAAGAGTTCTCTGCACTTGTCCAACACGCGACGTGGTTAAATATAAGGACCCTGAAAACCCGACCATACCCTGCAAGCTTGGTGACAAATTCATTGGTAAAGCTTTGCTAGATGATAGAAGACTTTTTACACCCTCTATCAAAAGATTGTATTTTTAAGTTGAAGTTCCTTCTTGTGCCTGTATAAATTGAAGATCAAAGTAGACAAGTAACAAGCAAGGGTCGTACCCACCTCAGAGGGGGAGATCTTAGCTCAAACACAATAGAAAACAATGGTTAAGAAACACCAAGGGAATCAATAATAAGATTGGAGATTGATTCTACTTCCTACAGGCAATAATAAATAATAAATCCTAACTTAAGAATATGGAAGATATGAAAAGAAGATATATGATGACATAGGGGGAATAATTGGTATCCACAAACTAGATCATGCAATCATAACATGTTGTTCCTCATGTTCAATCTACAATAACTAATTAGTCACCTCTCAGCTATTCCAACTAGTTATTAATACCTATAATAATCAAGTAGTCACCTCTCAGCTATTCCACCTAATTAAAACGGGATTCTCTTATGCCTGCTATTGAATATGTTTCATTAATTAAATCCCCACCTCTCAGCTATTGAATCTAATTAACTCAACATATTATTCATAACTAAATCATCACCTCTCAGCTATTTGATTTAATCACAAAAGGGTTCCAATAAAAGATATATATGATAAACATGTAATAATCACCTCTCAGCTATTTCACTACACATCTACAATAAATATAAATACTACCATTAAAAGCTAGGTCTCCCTAAACCCTAACAATAATATTTTAACATCATGGATAACAATAGCATACAAATAATCATACTTACCTCATACTGCAGATAGAAGCAAATAAGCATTAAGAACTTTGAATCACAATGAACAAGAGAAACAAACATGATACTTTTACATCACCTAGAAAGCTTCCACCATCCCTCCATGAAGAATTAGCTACTCATCCTCAAGGAACGAATAAATAAATCATAAAACATCATAATGGAAAATAATGGATTGATATTGAATTGAATACAATGAAGAAGAAGATCAACTCTTCTTCAATGGATCTTAAAGTGGAGGCTAAAAGATTAGCTTAGCTAAAAGATAATAAACCCTAGTTACAACTTCTCTTATATAGCTAAAAGATAAGACCTTCAGTTTGATAGCTCATGGGCCCCAATCGGACTTCTGGATCTTCTTGTGGAGCCTTTTTAAAATTAAGACCCAAAATAGAAATTCACGTCAACGAAAGTCAACAGAGTTGACCAAAGTCAGCAAGGTCCAACAGTTGACCGAAAGTCAACAGAAGTCAGCAGAAGTCAACAGTTGACCAAAAACTCAACCGAAGTCAAAGTTGACCGAAAAGTCAAGTCAATGGGTTGACCAGAGTTGACTGTGGGGTGCCCTTAGCAGATTTCACGGGTACAAATATCCATTCTTCTTCCCTTGTGCATAACACCTTTTTGCTTGCTTTTCTCGACTTTTTGCGGGCTTTTACACAATATTCACATTTCGGCTCATGAAACCTACACAAAAGACAAGAAAGCACTAATCAATACATATAATGCAATAATTTAAGCTAAGTGCTAGACAAACAAGGTGTTATTCGGGGATAAATATACACTTTTGAGGTCCGATCACTAGACCTAGGAGCGAGTGTTAATTTTTTACCTTACTCCTTGTACCTTAGCCTGGGTCTAACGAACTTAAAACCCACCACTATGTCTTTACAACTGGCCGACAGATCATTGAAAGTACCTAGAGGTATAGTTGAGGACATATTAGTTAAAGTGTCTGACTTTTACTATCCTGTTGACTTTGTGGTGTTGGATACTGAACCTACTGCCGATGACTCGGTGCCCATCATCCTTGGCAGTCCATTTTTTGCCACCTCTAATGCTCTCATAAACTGTCGGAACGGTTCTATGGTTCTCACTTTTGGCTCTATGACTGTTTAAGTAAATATATTTAACCTTGGCCAACAACCCTCTGATTTTTCTTTATCTGAAGATGTGTGCCTTCTTGACTCATTACCTTATGAAATGGTGCATAGTTATTATCCTGAAGATCCGGTTGTTCACTGCCTTGCCATGAATAATGTAGACTTTGACATTGACCAATATATTTCCCAAACCAATGCTCTTCTTGATATTGTGCCTATCTTTGAACCTAAAGACCCTGAGGCCCTTCATACGGTTTGTAGCATAGATTTTGAGACCCTAGTTGAGACCATCACTCCACCTCCTGTTACTCTGAATCATTTGCCTCCTGAGCTGAAATATGCCCATCTTGATTCAGACGGTAGTCATCCTGTTATTATTTCTTCCTACCTTACTACCGACCAAGAGAGTTAGCTTTTAGAAGTTATCCAAGAGCATCGTTCTGCTATTGCCTGGTCTATCCATGACATCAAAGGCATTAGCCTTTCTGTTTGTTCTCATCGTATTCATCTTGAGGACGATGCTAAAACTTCTCATGAACCTCAGAGACGCCTTAACCCTGCAATGAAAGAAGTTGTTCGTGCTGAAATTCCTAACTTCTGGATGCAGGTGTGATTTATCCCATTTCAGATAGTCCCTGGGTTAGTCCCATTCATGTGGTTCCTAAGAAGGCCGGCATGACTGTAGTTACCAATGAAAAGAACGAACAAGTCGCCACTAGAGTTCCAACCAAGTGTCGTGTTTCTATCGACTATAGAAAGCTTAATACAGTCACCCGGAAGGACCACTTTCCTTTTCCCTTCATAGACCAGATCTTGGAACGCTTGGCTGGTCATTCCTTCTATTGTTTTTTAGATGGTTACTCTTGTTATAATCATATTCCTATCGCCCCTGAAGATCAAGAGAAGACAACCTTTACCTGTCCTTTTGGCACTTTCGCTTATGCTCGTATGCCTTTTGGTCTGTGTAATGCACCTGCTACCTTCCAGAGGTGTATGTTACACATCTTTAGTGATATGGTAGAACGATTTATGGAGGTGTTTATGGATGACTTCTCCATATATGGTTCATCTTTTGAAGAGTGTCTTAGTCATCTTTCCTTGGTTTTTAAGGGTTGCATTGAGAAGAATTTGGTGCTTAACTGGGAAAAGTGTCATTTCATGGTTAGAAAGAAAATAGTTCTAGGTCATGTAGTCTCTCCTGAGGGTATCTAGGCTGATAAAGCTAAAGTAGATCTTGTTTCATCCTTGCCTATTCCTAAGTCTAATAGGGATATTCAAGCCTTTCTAGGCCATTCAGGATTCTATCGACGCTTTATCCAAGATTTTTCTAAAATAGCTCGCCCCTTAACCAATTTATTACTTAAGGATGCACCTTTTCATTTCACAAAAGAATGCAAGAGTGCTTTTGAAAATCTTAAGATCGCCGTCACGACTGCACCCATCATTAGGCCACCTGATTGGAGTAAACCCTTTGAGCTGATGTGCGATGCATCAGACTTTGCCGTTAGGGCTGTTTTAGGTCAACGTCTAGATGGTAAGCCCCATGACATATATTATGTTAGCAAGACTCTCAATGATACTCAACGTAATTATACTACGGCTAAGAAAGAATTGTTAGCCATAGTATATGCTTTTGATAAGTTTCATTCCTCCCTTTTAGGTACCTATACTATCATCTTCATGGATCATGCTGCCATTAGGTTCCTCCTCTCCAAGAAGGAGAGTAAACAGCGCTTTATTCGTTGGATTATGTTGCTTTATAAATTTGACCTTGAAATTATAGATAAAAAAAGGACCAAAAATGTAGTAGTCGAGCAATTGTCTAGACTCGACCGTCCTGAGGATACTAGTGTCATTTCTGAGATCTTTCCTGATGAGCTTCTTTTTGCAATATTGAATACTCCATGGTTCGCAGATATAGTTAATTGCTTTGCTAGCAACAAGTTTCCAAGTCATTGGAACAAGCAAGATAGATCCTTACCTTTTTAAGTACTGTCCTGACCAGATCATTCGTCATTGTATTCCTGACTAGGAGCAACAAGAGGTCCTTAAGTTCTGCCATGAGCACGCTTGTGGTGGACATTTTAGTGCCAAGAAGACAGTTGCTAAAGTATTGCAGTGTGGTTTTTATTGGGCAAATCTTTTTAAGGACGCTCACATGCATTGTACAGTCTGCACTCATTGTCAACAACTAGGGAAAATCACTAGGCGACACATGATGCCCTTACAGCCAATTCTTCCTGTGGAAGTTTTTGATGTTTGGGGCATTGATTTCATGGGTCCTTTTCCTGGTTCTCATGGTTTTTTGTACATTCTGATCGCAGTAGACTATGTTTCTAAATGGATCGAGGCCATTCCCACAAGGCACAACGACCAAGAAACTGTAGTGAATTTTCTCAAAGAGTATATATTTGCCCGATTTGGCGCTCCCCAGGCGATCATTAGTGATGGGGGGAGCCATTTCTGCAATAAAGCTTTTCAAAAACTTGTCCAAAAGTATGGAGTAACTTACAAAGTGGCCTTTGTGTACCATCCACAAACCAATGGCCAAGCTGAGGTTTTCAAAAGAGAGATTAAAAACATTTTGCAAAAAACAATTAATCCTGAAAAGGTTGATTGGTCTCGTAGAGTCAGTGACGCATTATGGGCCTATCGTACTGCTTTCAAAACTCCCATAGGCATGTCTCCCTTTCGTCTTGTATTTGGAAAATCCTGTAACCTACCTGTAGAGTTTGAGCACCGAGCCTTCTGGGTAATGACAAAGCTCAACTTTAATCTCGACCAGGCAAGTAAGAGGAGAAAACTCCAACTTTCTAAGCTTGAGGAACTTTGGAATTAAGCTTATGATCTTTCCAAGTCCTATAAAGCTAATATGAAAAAACTACATGATCGTCAGATCTTACGTAGAGATTTTCCAATTGCGGACATCTTTACTGTATAACTCTCGTCTGCATTTATTTCCTGGTAAACTATAGTCTCGTTGGTCTGTTCCCTTTGTTGTGTCTGCAGTAACTCCTTATGGTGTTATTACATGTTTAAACCCTGCAGACAATTCTGAATTTCAAGTCAATGGTCAACGTCTTAAGAATTTCCATGAATTAAGGTCCCCTAAAGTTGAAGAAACTCTCTTAGAGGACCCTACCTTTTTAGACTAACCCTTGACCTGCTGGTATCCAGACCCTCTCTTGCTCTAGTGCTGGGGCCGTAGTCCACAAACTCTTACTAGCTGAGTATAATTGATCTAGTATACTCTTTTCTCTGAGCATCACCACCAAACAGTACTGTTTCCCGCTCTGTTTGGGGGTGGGGAAGTCAATTCCCATCTTCTATTAAGTCTCGAGTATCTGGCTTTAAAGGACTCTTTGTTGTATCTTAGACATCAAGATCTCCTCTCTAGCGTTTTATCTCTCCTGTATCTTTGTTTTGAGTAGCGTTTATCTAGAGAGTGAGTTTCCTATTTGTCCTCCTGTCTGGCTGAAGGCGTTAAACTTAACGCTCCTGAGAGGCAAACCTGTGTATCTTCTAAGCCCGATTGTGTTTTATTTCTTCTTTTTGTTGTCGGGTTTAGTGGTTTTTGGGCTGATAAACTATCCTTTTAAAATCTGTGCCCAAGTTCTGTTTGGGGGTGGGCGTGGCTCTCGCACTCTCTGTTGCGGTTCGATTGGTTAAATAATTATTGCGGTTACAAATTTGAATATATTTCAATGTTTACAATTTAAAATAATTTTTGCTTGATTTGTGGAATTAATTTGACATCTTAAGGGCATTTATATTCGCGGGAATATAATTTACCATTATCACAAAATTTTCAAAATTAATTTTAAAATATTTCGTGTCGTTACGCATCTCGAGGGCAAAACCGTCATTTCCACTAATTCCGGTATTAAGGAGTTACGTAATGGGTTTGTGACTGCTTATATATACCCTTGGGTACAGTAGATAAGTCACGAGTCATTTTCTTTTTCTCCGGCCAAATCAGGTCAAACCGAGTCAACATGAGTCTTCTTCCCCATCAGAACTCGACTCGAGTTTCAGTCAGTTCATTTAGAACTTGACTCGAGATTTAATCAGATCTAGTTTCTCTCTCCTCGAATCTCCTCCAATTCTCAACCAATTTCAAAAATTCTTGTTGTTGTGTGTTCCCCTATTGATTCTCTTCATTTCTATATATTTTTCTGGTGAAATCATGCCTCCTAGAAGGAGATCTAGAGTCGTTGTCCATGAACGCGATTATTCTCGTCTCTTCGATGATAATCGCTTTGGACATGGTTTTGTGGAGAGGATTTATGCCAGAGGTTGGGATGCACTCTTTGGAATGGATTACGAACCATTTGATGCTCAATTGGTTCGTCGATTCTACGAGTCTATGGAGTCAACCGATGAGTGCATTATGGTCAATTGGGACAAGGATCATCAGTTTCCACTCTCGCTCGAGACCATTTCTACGGTCACGGGCCTTGACCCCGATGAAGCTCACATTCAGCAGGAGGTTGCACTGGTGACTCCCGAGATCATCGAGGTTGTTCTAGTCGATGATCGTGCGGCGCACCGGTATAGCAGCCACATCTCCATCGGTTGGCTCCGAGTCAACCATGGCTTGGTGGTTCACTGACTGACCACCAATGTCCTTGGGACGACCAGGACAAGCGAGCTATTCTCGGAGGGCATCCACATCTTGCGTCTTCTCTAAAAAGATCTATACGGTTATTGTATGGCCCGGCGCCTGTTTCAAACCATCACCAGCGCCCGTACCACTTCTGCCCCTCCTCCTAGCCTGGTAATGAGTATTCTGCGCTACTAGGAGGTGCCTCTTCCTTCTGCTCTGTCTTTGGAGTCAGTTGTCCGTCTCGAGGTCTCAAACCCCAAGTCATTTGCCTGTCTCCAGCAATTTTGGGACCCACATGAGGAGCCACCAGTTCATTACAGGCCCGACGATCAGCAGGCATTCGACCACGTTCACACCAACGAGGAGCGGTTCCAGCTCATTTGGAGGGGTATGGGAGAGATTCTGGACGCAGTTGAGGACGTCCAGCGTCGTTTGGACAAAGGCCAGGGGCAGCCTCGTCGTCGACGTGGTTGAAAGATTCGTCAGCCATTGTTCTTTTTATTTTCTTGTATTTGTTCTTATTTTGTTTTTACTTATTTGCTCTCAAATGTAATAAATTTCATTCCATGTACTTGATTATAAATATTTTATGAAATGGATGAAATTTTTATTTTCCAAACTTGTTGTCATTTTTTGGAATTTTCAGTCATTTATGGGCTTTATTGCAAAAATTTGAACTTATGGAGTTATTTTTGAAATTTTCTGGTCCCAAGGACCTAAGTCCAAATATTTTTAAGAAAAAAAATTAGGGTTTTGTTTTCTGGAAACCCTAGAAGATATTGGCAATATTTTGAGTCCTACTTTTATTTAAACTCTTGATGAGTATTATGAATGGTCCTTATGGAGCCTCTTTTCGGGATGAAATTTTTAACAAGGGTTGGGGAAGTTTTTTGTATGATCCTACTGTTGATTACTCATCTTCTATGGTAAGAGACTTCTACCTCATGTTACCCTTTGCGCATACTCTTCCTTTTGATGGTTTCCAGGTTTACATGCATGAATCTGTGGTCGTTTTTAATGTTGTTGCCATCTCCCTTGTCTTTGGTAACCCTTATGTCTTCATCCCTGTAACACCCTATTGGCAGTACCTCAATGACAATGAAGTTGATGTCATTAAAAATTACCTTGACAATTTTGGGCCTTGCACATTTCCCCTGTACCCAGCTCAGTTACCTGTTACATCCAATATCTCTTTTCCTGCTAATTTTGCTACTGCTGCTTTATGGGTTATGAGGAACTTGTTGGGTTATGTTCAGTATTATGAGTCTGTTAAGCATGCAGTGTATGGCATAGTTCAGCGTTATAAGGCATTTGACATCTCTACTATGATTCTAGATGGTATCCGTAATGTGTTCATTATGAGGCAGGATAAGTTGTTGTTCCCTACTACTATTTGTAAGATTATCCTTTTTAGCTTTCCTGAATGGCGGGACAGGTATACTGATTAGACCTGCCTACCATCTATGAATCCAACTCATCGGTATATCAGGAGAAGTTGCCAATTCACTTAGGTGGCTGATTCTGAGTATGAGACTTACCCTGCTATACACAAAGATGATGAGTTTGTGGCATTTGGAGAAGGTAAATGGGGTGAGATGATGCGTACGATCATCAAGTGGTGTGATGACTTGGCCTCCCACCAAGTGTTGTTTGGCAACGGAGAGCTTAGGATAGGATTTCCCTTTATGTTGAGTCAGTCTTTTATTTCAGTTGTGTCTTAGTATGGAATTCCTTGTAATCCCAATGTATGTGGGGATAATTTTGTCTGCCAGGAATTTATAAAGCGGTTTGAATTTTTAGTACATTCATGGTAATATCTTTTTCTTTCTCTCATTCCTATGTTTAGTATGAGCCTTGAGGACAAGGCAAATTTTTTTGTTTGGGGGTGGGGAAGTATTACAACCTTTTTGCAAAAGATTTTCAAACTTCTTTTTCCATACTGGTATAAAAATCCAAAATTTTAAAAAATCTAAAAATTCTTTGTTACAAAGAATTTTCCAAAAGTTAGGAAAAGTACACCATCAATGATGAGTATAAGGTTAAATTCCATCTTTTTCAAGTTTAAAGACATTTATTGCTTCACCAAGTAGTTGAGTCTCATACTGCAATTACACTTTGAGAATCATGAGGAATAAGTGTGGAGAGTTCACTTAGTGAGCTTTTGAGACCCGTCATTTCCTTGGAGAGTTATTATTACGTACATCTGGAGTCAAAAGACTCAACCTCTCAGTTTTATTTGTTTTAGTCTCATATTCATTTTTCCAGTTAGCCTTGAGATGACATCAAGTCGGTGTAATATAAACTTGGGTCTTGTAGCTTATTTACGATGTGATCACCATACCAGTACTTCGAAATGATACAAAGACATTTAGTTAAATCCAGTTTACCTTAGCCTACCCTGATGATTAGGGGTGTTAAACGAGCCGAACGAGTCGAGCTTTGTATGTTCAAGCTCGGTTCGTTTATAAACGAGCCGAGCTCGAGCCCAAATTTTATACGAGCTTTATTTTATGTTCAAGCTCGGGTCGTTTAGCTATATGAACGAGCTTGAGCCGAGCTTTTAACGAGTCACGCACAAGCCGAGCTCGAGCTACTCGATTAAATTACACATAAAAGTAGGATTTTATCTAAACGAGCCGAGCTTTGGTATGTTTGAGCTCGGTTCGTTTATAAACGAGCCGAGCTCGAGCTAAGCCCAAATTTTATACGAGCTTTACTTTTTGTTCAAGCTCGGCTCGTTTAGCTATACGAACGAGCTTGAGCCGAGCTTTTAACGAGCCGAGCTCGAGCTGTTCAATTTGTTTAACAGCCCTACTGATGATGTTTTATATCCCTTAGGTTGACCATTCTTAGCCTTTTTTGTTACTTAGTCTTTTTCTTTAGCCCATCATCCTTACGCAACGCCGTTGTAAGAGTAATTACCATTACAATGTTTAGGTCCTTTTACCTACTATTTTTGGAACATGAGGATGATTGGTTCTATGGTTACAAAGAAAAAAGGAGAAATACAAAGAAATTTCCAAACTATTGAGATGAACAAAATGTCGAAAATCAAAAAGTTTGAAGAATCTGAAAAGCCAAAATCTTCCAAAAAAATAAAGATAATCAAAAGAAAAGGAAGATTCCCAAAAATGGCTAGAGCTTCATTGAATTTTCCCCAAGAATATGAAAAACACTTCTACTCAAGAGAAAAATTCCAAAAATTTCTCCAAGTGTTGTTATTACAAATCACAAGTATTGAAAGCCCGAATGTTTTAAAAATATTTCACAAAAACCTTTTCTATTTCTAGCCCTGTCCTAAGCCCAGTTACAACCTATTATTGTCTTTTGTAGATCTAAGCTAATATGGTAGGATGTGGCGAGTAAGTGAGAAGGTGCTAAGGTGAAAAACCCAACATCTCAAGTAAGTCTAACTTTTGGATTCTTTGAGACTAAGTTCATTCCATTACACCAGTCCGTTCTTATAATATATGTGAGATGATTGTCCATCTTCTTTCCTCACATAGAGGTAAAAGGATAGCACCATCTCTGAGTGATTTTTATTTCTGAGTGTTTGTCTGTGAGGCAGAAGTCAAAACGACCTTTCAAATGGTGACTTAAGACATGTGGTTGTATGTGTACATGCCTGTCTTGGATGCATTTGAAATCGTTATATTTATCTTCATGGATTTTTAGTAAACTATCTCATATCAACGGTTTGCAATACTTATCCTTATCTTTGATATACTGTATGGATGAGATCCATTTCTGAGATAAATGGTAGAACATCATGTTCTTTGGATTAATCATTGTAGTAAGTTTATGGTTATCTTCTCTGGAAAACCCTCAAGAGACTATAACTCCTCCACCTGGGAAGCCCTTGTGGATTTAAAGCCTTGATGCATATGGTTAATGTAATCACCATACTTCTATTTCTCTTTTGAGTCTTTCTTTCTTTTCTTCTCACATTTGCTTGTGGACAAACAAAATATTGTTTTGGGGTATTTGATAAGTCCTCAAAAGTGTATATTTATCCCCCCTCCCCCCCCCCCCCCCCCCCCAAATAGCACCTTGTTTGAATAGCACTTAGCTTATATTATTGTGTTATATCTACTGATTAGTGCTTTCTTGTCATTTCTATAGGTTTCATGAGCCGAAAAGTGAATATTGTGTTAAAGCCCACTAAAAGGCAAGAAAATACATTAAAAGAGTGTTATTTACACAAAAGAAGAAAAATTGCTATTTGCACCCACAGAGTTACTGAGGGCACCCTGTGGACTGGTCCTAAGGACTTGGCTGTATGTCCAAGATGGGTGGTCTAAATCCCAGCTCAATCCAAGTTATAATGAAGCCCACAAGTCAAAAGATCTATGGAAGCCTTTAACTGAAGTCCAATCTTAAAAAGGATCTATATGAAAATCCAAAACTCTCATTTGCGCCCATGAGATGTCTATTTGAAGGTTTTGTTCTAGGCTACAACTTAGGCTCAAGAGAATTAGGTTTTTTTTGAAGTATTGCTTCTTTTAGAAGGCCTACAACTGCAGCCACGAATTTGACCTAACTTGGAGAGCAAGTATACTTTGTGAGCAAGTAATATGCTTTGTATTCTCTATATAAAAAGAAGTAGTAGCTAGGGTTTAGATAGTTCATTCTCTTGTATTGAACTCAATTCTCTTATTCTCAATAATAATCCATTCTCTTTTCCATTATGATGTTGTGTTCTTTATTTACTTATTCCATGGTGTCATTATCAAGGATGAGTAGCTAAGTTCCCTTTCGGGGGAATGGTTGAAGCACTCTAGATAATGCAAAAGTACCATGTTTATTCTTTATGTTCATTGTGCTTCAAAGTTCTTAATGCTTCTTTATTTCTATTTCGCGACATGAAGTAAGCATTATTGTTTATGTATTATTATTATCCATGTTGATTAAATACTATTGTTAGAGTATAGGGAGACCTAGCTATAATGGTTGTATTAGATTAATTAGAGATATGTGATGGAATAGCTGAGAGGTGACTACCGTATATCTAGAATTAATCACTTTTATTGGACCCCTTTTGTAATCAAATTGAATAGCTGAGAGGTGACGGTTTGATTATGAATTAATATGTTAAATTAATTGAATTAAATAGCTGAGAGGTGACAGTTTAATTAATGAAGCATATTCAATAACACATATAAAGAATCTCGTTTTAATTGAGTGGAATAGTTGAGATGTGACTACTTGATTATTAAAGGCATTAATGATTAATTGGAATAGCTGAGAGGTGACTAATTAATTGTTATAGATTAAACATGAATGAATGGCATGTATGTTTGCATTGTTTAGTTTGTGGATACCAACTCTTCCCCCTATTCATCATAAGATCTTTTTTGACATCTCTATACCCCAAATACAGAAAAATTTAATTCAAGTGAGCCCAATAATAAAAACATTTGGGCGGAAATAGAGTTGGGCCAATAATAAAAAATGCAAACTAAATGGAAATAGAAAGGAAATGGAATCTAATAAGGAGTGGGAAACAACAAACCCATGTAAGAGAAAAGGGAGAAAGAGAGAAACACGCAGAGAAAGAAAGAAAGTGAGAGAGGAATGTTAAAAAGAAAAAGAAAAGAAGAAAAAAAAAGGAGAAGTGATCCACCTACGTTGATCCCAATATCCAGAAGAACTACAACAGAATTCTGGTGGTTACACCCACCCTCGTTTGCATCGAATGTACTTTTAGTTGATATTATGGGTGTTAAACATCCTAGACTTGTAGATTAACTTTTCAGTTTTTATAATTCCAGTATCTTAATAAAAAATAAAAAATCTATGACACATCACTATATGCACCCAAGTGGTCCCCAAGAAATTCTGTTGCCACCACTTAGATAAACATCCTAAATTCCTACATCGCGATGTTGTGTAAGTGAGCCATTAAATCATAGTGGGCAAATTGGTGTTTGCCAACCCCTTTTTAAAGCCATTTAGTAATTGCCCACTCTTTTGAACATATTTAGTTATTACCCTATTTTTTCACTTTTTATGGTCCGACCGACAATCACTAATTTCATTTTTTGATTTAAAGCCATTTAGTAGTCGCGCACTCTTTTGAACATATTTAGTGGTTATTTTATTCGTCAATTGGCTTCACCTTTTTTAAAAGGGTAATTTCTCGAATAAGCAAAGGTTTATGGTGGTTCTTCCCGAAGAAACACACTTGAGGGTAATCTTCTCAAACAAGCACAAATTTTACTTTGACTATTTTGTTGGACATTTTTAACTTTATGACAAGTTTAAGACATCAACATCATATTTTTTTATTTACTTTCTCTCTCTTCTTTAAATTCAACAAAGTAAACCCTAACCGTTAGATAATAAAGCATCTTTAACTGCTACCGTTGGATGAAACAACATAGAAACATGCATATCCTCGACATTACATTGTTCTTTCCTCCATTCATAAAAGACAAAAATAGTTGTCTCAAAGAGAAATAAAGCAATCACTCCACCATTTGCTTTGTTCTTGTTCATCCTCTTTGTTCATCATAGAGAAGAAACAAGATAAAACCCAAACCTTGTGGTTTTCATCCCCGATTCTTTGTTCATTTCTTGGTACGTTTTTCTTGGACATTGTGGTTTTCATCCCCCATTCTTTTACCATGGAAAAAAAATGAAGCAATAAGGGCAAGCAAGTTGTGAACATATTTTCGATTCCTGGTAAGTTTTAGGGTTTTAATGTTCAACAATCAAGATAATAGTGTCTATGGAAACTTGTTTTAATGAGGTTCATCCAATCATTGGTATTAAAGTTGCCACCATTAGGGTTCTGATTTCAGTGGTATTAAAAAGCATTAACACACCCACCAGCTTAAATGCAAGCATTTCAATTGTTGTGAGGTTTAAACCCTAATTGATTGTTGGGTTGGGGTATGAAAACCCCAAAATTTGGTTTAAACTAGGGTTTCTAGTATTTAGTTTTCAATCTTTAAATCACTAGTGTCTAGTGGTCTTTGTCTCTATTTTGATGGGATTTTTGAAGTTTTTTCTCTCATGTATATAAGATCTAAAAGTGGGTTTATTGTAGCCGTTAAAACTGATTTTGTAGCGGATAACTTTAGTACACTTGTTTATTGTTATATTATACAGTTGTGATACTAAACTCCTTTTAATTGATGTTATGTAGAGAATAACTTTAATATCATATTCCAATATGGTAGTCAATTGGAGTTTACAGTTGAAGGAGTTGAGATTGCAGATGTGCATGGTGAGTCAAAAATTAGGATCGTTAATAACAAGACATCCTATGGAGACTTCTTGGATTTGATTGAATCCTTATGTAATACACCAAGAACAACTTGGTCACTGTGAGTTGTAATTAATTGCAATCCAACTAGAATTATTGTTGGTACTGAAGAGGTTTTGTAATGTTTTTTGGCCATGTATCTTCCACATACTGTCAAATCCTCTAGATATTGCTTATTTTCCGTTGTGTTTTATTTTGTATTGATTTTCATGCTATATGAGGCCAGAGGATTATATAATCTCATTTTGTGTTATTTATTCTAGGTGAAATTTTTTGTATCCAAGATGTTTATGACGTAGTAGAATCAGCTTATATCTTATGTGTTATCAGGGAAAAATCAGTGGTATCCTCTTGTGTTATGATTTTCCGCCGGATTGGCCTTTCTGTCTGTTGTGCATTTCAGTGTTATCCTCTACGTTGTTACTAAATATCGGCTGCGATATGTTCTCTTATCCTCTCCATATTATGTTCTCTAGATTGTAAATACTATTGGCTAAGCAAGAATTTGCACTCATCTATTTCTTAAATAACAATTTAAATGGGTACAAACACAACAAGATGTATTACCCTAACCCTATTTCTTCCTTCACAACAACAAGATATGCTTACTATAGCTTCATTTACAACAATTGCCTTTAAATAATATCTTCCACGTTTATAGCAACATCCTATAGATTTGTACTTATTATCAGCTAAACACGTTTGTGTACTCTGCCACTATAAAACACAAGTTTAATTAGGAACAAACAAAATAGCATATATTAGTATTACTAAATACCTTCATACACAGCCATGTCTTCAAAAAAAAAAAAAAGTAGGTTCACAACCTTTACAAAACATGTCTTTAAACAACCAATTCAAAGATAACATAACTGAAGAAACAAAACAACTAGAACCTATTCTTCTTCTTAGGTGGTGATTCACCACAATCAATTAGGTATCTAGCAATACGGTAGCACATCTGCACAAGGACCTGCTTTCGAACTGTGGTGTTAGTCCTCTAAGCACACAATCTACGAAAGCAAGAAAAAATGTTCCACGAGAGCAAAAGTCTTGTTCCTAAACACAAGGGACAAACTCATACTTCCACTTCATTTCTAGATCAAGGTAAAGTTGTGATGGGTCAGCATCAAAAATAATATATGGCAACATTTTTTCCATGTTTCTTTGTTCTGTTGTTTGTTGTTTGGGAGTCCGATTTTGTTCACCAGGGGGTCCAATTGGTGGTTTTTACCAGTTTTATGATTAGTCCACGTAGCGTATAATAGCTATAGAAGTTTTAATTATTTTAAATATTATATAATAAAATAAATTCTTTAAAAGGAAATATAATGTAGAGATAAAGTTACTCTGTGACTCAATCTTCTTGTTGAGCCAATCTGTTGAATGCTCTTTACCATTGCGAAACAATAATGGTTCTAATGATATCTTACTCATTGATCATTAACTAAACTTTTTATGCCCAAAACAATTTAACCGATTTAATCTCGTAAATTAATGAATTGTAATTTAATAGAAAGAATTGATAATGAATGTTGTGGTTTCTTGGATTACTTTCAGATATCCATTCTCCTCAACTTTTTATTGGCTTCACTTTGTAATTAACCAAAACGATTTGATGATCTTTCCTTCAAACCCCATTTTAGAGACTACAATTTTCAGTATTACATGAATCAATTGTTAAAAGGCTACTACCCATTCCAAATTCTACATAAATCAAAACATACTTTTCATTAGTGTTCAAGATTGCTATTTGATGGTGGTGATCTTCTTATGGTTTTTGCGAGTTATTCAAAGTTATGTTTTTCTTTTTCTCGTTGAATATAAACCGTGTTTTTCTATTTATTGATTTATCAAAAGTTAAATTAAATTAAATTAAAAATAATATAGTTGTTATACACCACGTGGACTAATCATAAAACTGGTAGAAACCGCCAGTGGGACTCCCTGGTGAACAAAATCAGACTGCCCAAAGAATCATAAATTCTAACAGTATTCTCACTAAAACTGAATGAGCAGAATCCAGTGGTTATCATTCACCTACATACAATTCATACATATATATATATATAAATTATAACCTATAGATAATGACATATACATGATAACATATAGCAAATAAAGGATGCAATGTAGCTGAAAGTAGAGGATATAAAGTAAAAAGTATAAAAAAAAAAAAAAAACATGTAAAGGTACAAAAAGTGCCCTAGCTTTCAAAGGGAGAACTTGATTTTTGAGGCCTAACCATGGATCAACAATAGAAGTACAGTATGTTGGAATGGAAAAAGACGCAAACAAGAGTCTTTCCCGAGGTTTCATTTTGGCAAAAGTCTTGTCCTTCATCAGAGAATCAAATTTAGGTTTCACAAAACATTTGATGGAGGTCTACAAAAGAACACATTATATGTATCAATAACCAACATAGTTTTAAGTTCTTATGTAAATGCCCAAATTTTAGAGGACCCATAATCAAAGCCAAATCAGTTATTTTGAACTAAAAAATCCTACCCCCAACTGCATATTTTAGCCTTCTAACCCTCAAATTGACAATCTTTGTAACCACTCAAGTAACCATGTGAATTTGGTCAATATCCGTACCCAAAAAAATGAGAAAAAGTGATTTTTGAAAGAGACCTGGTACACAACCCCCACAATGTAATTAAACCCCACTAAACAAATTTTATAATACCTAACATATCCTAGATAACAATAGTAAATACACCTCATAGACAAATATATTTTTTGTTCATCTTCACCACATCTATCAGAGCTCATCTTTTTCTCTCTATACCTTATCCTTGTTTTTCATTCCAATATTCACTTTTTGGTATTGGAATACCAAAATGAATTAGTCTTTTTAAAAGAAATAGAGAAGAACTCTTGTTGGAAAGCATAGAGAAAACCTAATACGATCTCAAAAGGTCAAAACAAACTTGAAATACATAAATCTCTCGAATTTATAATAAAAATAAAATAATTTATTTAAGAATACAAGCATTTCCCCATTTTTTTTATTTATTTATTTTTTTTTTTACTTATTAAAAATTAGAATCGCAATTAAATTTCGATCACATGAGCCTTAACCTAAACAGTTAAAGAAAACTGAAACTGGATAGGTTTTACAATATATATGCGATGACCGAATATTTTATCATCTTACGGTTACATGTTACCATTTACTAAACAGTAAATCTAAATCGTTGTAAGGGTGTTTGGGTTTCGCGGTAACAACAAACCGTTTGATATTGTGTTTTGACGGTATTGTTCAACCGTTTGTTGTACTTGAAATTTTGTTTTATTCTTAACTTGAAGCTATGTTTTGTGATTCTTTAAGTTTTATATGTTCATTTCAAACGATTTTAATGGAAATATCATTCAAATCAAGAGAATTATAGCAATAAACGTCGAAGAAAAACCACTTCAATAAAGTAAGTATTTGATTGAAATTTTAGTTTGGATTATATTGGGGCTTATTTACTAAATTACCAAATTTGGGTGGGGGTGAGTTTAAAGTTTGGGGCTTAATTACCAAACTGTGGGGCTTAGATACCGACTCTCTTTTTAAAACCCTTTCATTTCCTTCGCTGGAATTTTTTTATGGCATGTTTTGATCATAAAACTTGGATGGTGAACATCGAACAATAATACTAAAGTTTCTTCCATTAACATCATTGTTTTCTTCCTTTTCTTTCACTAATTCACAAGAATTAAAAGATTTCAACGAAAATATGTGTTTAAAACTGATCAATTTGTGTTTTTAATAAGGAAATTGAAGAGGAAAAACAAATGTTTAGAACCAAAATTGAAGAAGAGCACGAGTGTTTCAAACTAGAACTATAGAAGATAAAGAAAAATAAATTAAAGAAGGGTGTTTTGGGTGGTTAGAGATTTAAGATTGGTTTTTCGTTTTTAAAATTGAAAACCAATTACCAATCGATGATAACCGTTCCTGGTCAATTATCCCGCCCAATTAATAAAACTGAGAATGGAGGAAGTAAAGCTAGAGGATAAAAACACACAAATGTAACGATTAAAACTAAGCATCATGATCATTGTCTGTTTTTTCTCTCAACTGTCACATCACATTGTCTAAAGGGTCAGATTTAGTGAAAACCTATAAAAGTAATAATTTTAGACTATACATAAGAAAGAAAATAAGTTAAATGACAAATAGAAAAAGTCCAAACAAATTTTGGGTCTGTTTGAGAAGATTACCCTAAGTGTACTTCTTTGGAAAGAAACACCACATGATGTAGAACATGTCTAGGTTTCTATTTTTATTACAAGTATTATTTAGAAGTCCAAGTAGTAGTAGAATTTGATTTCTAAGTTGTTATTTTCGTTTTTGTTACTTAGAGTGTCTAGAATACTTATTTTGAGTCTTAATAGGTTTAGGAAGTTGCCAAAAGGTAATATATACCTTAGGGAACAAGTACTTCAAGTTCTAGTAGGTTTTCTAGTTGTGTCAAGGGAGTTATCTATATAAAGAGCTCCAAAAACAAATTTCTTAGCCAAGATTGATGATTGGAGAGTTTATTATTTAGTTTATTGTCTTTCAATTTAGTTTTTACTTCAAGTTCTTTATTTTCTGCAATTTACTTTCAAGTTATTTAAATTTCAGCTTTTACTTATTGCAATCCCTTTCCGTTATTTCAATTCCTTGCAATTTTAATTCTTAGATTAAGTTTATTTTAGCTTCCGCTGCATCAATTGGTATCAAGAGCAAGTTATTTTTAGATCTTTATCTTAAATCGATCCACCACCGCCTTACCACCTCCAAATTTATTTTCAACCATGGCCATTAGTGATGAGACTAAAGTTTTCTTCAAGGACATGTTAAACAAGTTAGTTGCTGATCAAGATGCAAAATTCGAAGACAAATTCAATGCCAAATTCGCTCAACAACTCGCAGAGATCAAGACAACCCTTGGTATTCATGAAGCATCAACCAACAAAAAAATTGATGATCTTAAAGTTTCTATGGAGGTGTGCATGGATAGCAAAATCAATCAAGTCGAGACACAAGTAGAAACCCTTTCTAAGGAGTTCAATGATTATGTGAAAATCCAAGGTAGGCGTCCTATCGAAGAACCAATCACCACATCTTCTACCAACCCACCACCCCTCATCTTTCCTAATTCCACCTCTTCATCTTTGAGTTTTCCACCACCTTCATCCCAACCGTCTTTTACTCTACCATCGGTTTCTTCTCAAGCTTTTTCTCTTGAAAACCCAAATTTTCACCATAATCCAAACCCTCATACACCTTCTTTTCCAACTACTACACCTATCCACTCGAAAACAGTTACTCAGTTTTCTTCCCCTCCACTACAAACTCCAACCATGTTCACCACAACTAAACATTTTCCTTGTCCTTCTTTTACACCACCATCAATTAATTATTCTTCCCACACTAATTCTAGTTTTTCACCCGCACCCACTTTTTATCCTCAAAATTCTCAAACATTAATTCCATATGCATCGTATTCCACTCCAAACCAACTCAATCAAGAACCTCCATCTTTTTCTTCACAACTAAGACCACCTAATTACCCAACCTTTAAAAATGATTCACCTAAATTTCCACCACACAAATGAGATTTTCGTCGCCAACCTGAGTATAAAATAAAAGTCGATCTTCCAACTTTTAATGGGCAATTAAATATTGAAGATTTTCTCAATTGGACTAATGAAGTTGAAAGGTTCTTTACTTTTATAGATATTCCACTGGAGAGTCAAGTTAAACTTGTAGCATACAAACTTTGTCAAGGGGCATCTGCCTGGTGGGAACAACTTCAACATTCTCTCACCACCAAAAACATGCCACAAGTCACAACATGGGCTCATATGAAGTCTTTACTTCAAGCAAGGTTTTTACCTCAAGATTATGAGCAGATTTTGTTCCAACGACTTCACAATTGTCGTCAAGGGACTCGAAGTGTTCATGAGTATGCATCTAAATTTTACCGTCTTCTTGCTCGCAATAATCTTTGTGAGTCTGAAGCACATCAAGTTGCTCGTTTTCTCTCTGGGTTGAATCGAAACATTCATGACAAGATTATTAATTCAATTCCCAGTTTGACAGAAGCGGTTCAAGTTGCACTTAAATGGAAGGTAACAATGAAAGATCATATTCGCGTGAGTCCAATGGTAAGTCATATAATTCTTCAACTCTTCAAGGTGACTCTTCCAATATCGCTTTCGCACAAAACACCATGGACCTTTTACCTCCTCCATCGACCAATTCATTTTTTCAAACCAATTCACCAACTTCAATTCTATATACTATATAATAGTGGAGCCCAACAAGTGCCACATGGCGTGTTTTTAGTAACTTAAGAATAGAACTTAAGCCCAACTTTAAGCCCATTTAAAGCCCAACTTGGTATTAGTAGAGAGATCTCAGAATTTAGAGAAAGCCCAATTGAAGCCCAACTGAAAGCCCAATTAATAAATGTACTACATGTCAATATAACTTCTACCATTCTTCTACTTCACCGCGTCTTCTACAGTTCTTCTCCGTCTCTGTCTTCTCAGTTCTACATGTTAAATAATCTATAAACAAGCTAACTAATCCTTTGATTCGTGTTCTATGGTTTCGTTCTCTATTGCGAAAGTTTTTTAATCAAGTTACTCCCCGCATGATTGGTGCTCTCTCCACCTTCGAATTAAGGTAATTATTTCTCCTACCAAATCCTTTGCAATTTTTAATTAGTACTGAAGTAAAGTTTCAAATCTTTGTTTTTTCAATTAAAACTTTAAACTTTTAATTCAGTTTTCCAATCCTCAGGACTTTTTTTTTTTTGCAAATAAGTTTTGATTAATATTACAATGAAAATTATTGTGATGAATTGATGGAGATTCTGTTCTACTAGCAATTGTTATTTTTCTCATAATAGTAAATTTTTTTTATATATTATGATATATAGAAGCGTTATTGTGAAACCCTTCTTCAATCTCTTATTCCCTTCTTAGACTAAATCACAAAGAAGAGAGGTAATTTTTCTGAACTATATTTGGTTTTTCTTTTTAGTTCTTTTAGATGACAGTTTTTCTATGATCCTCTAATTTAGATCTTTTGTTCAGGGTGTGATGAATGTGCTTACTAGCTACTGACCCCTCCTTTTACATGATTCTCATCAACAGGCCACCAAGGATGCTGGTAATGTGATACAGATTATCAATGATCCCACTGCAGCTGCCATCGCTTATGCTGGTAAGATAACACTGTTTGGACCTAAATCATAGGAATTTTGTAACAGGTTAATGCATTATAACAATAATTATGTTTTCATGTAGTTCTCAAGCCAGAGCTATTGGTATCTGTAAATCATGTTTTTTAGGTAGTTCTCTATTGTGTTAGGATTTATGTCAATTGTATCTGTAATGGTCTCAAAGGATATACGTTTTTTCTTGCTTATGCGTTCTCACTTATTAATATCTCCAATCTTCTTCAATTTTATTTGAGTTACAATTTCAATATAGGGAAGAAGAGAAGTAACTAAGGGAGAGGGACGGAATCTTCTTGCTATATTATGCAATCACGAATTTTTCCCTCATGAAAATTTACCAGGAAAGAATCCTACCCGAATCAAACACACCCTAATAGAAAGGCAAAGTCTAATTAATCAGCAACTTTTAGTGTAGTCCTATCAAACAAGAATTTCAGAAGTCTACATTTGCATATGGTGGTCTGATAAGTAATAGGAGATTATACAATATTCTTTGACACTTCCAATGTTAGATGACATTGAGTTCTAACATTGAGTTTTGTGGTTAAATTACGCATTCGCTTCATGTAAATATCCAAAAAATAAGGTTCATGTGCTGTTATATATGTTATTTTCAATGTGTGAAGAAATGTTGATGTATTCTTTACATTCTGGGACACAAGCAAATTAACTGGCAATATATCAAATACCTTTGTTAACTTCTTTTTTAAAATAAAAAGAAATTTGGATTTCAGCGTATTAGTCTTTTGGTATCCTTGAATGGTTTGTGCTTTAGAAGCATGTTGTCAATAATTCCTTGTTAGCATCATTACCTATGTACTTACAATTCAATGCCAGGTCGATTGCATCTCCTTGATTTATACTTTGTTCTTAAGATATCTATTTTGAACCCCATGTGTAAACTTTTCTTTCCAAATCTTGGTGCCCACGAGGAAACTCTAATAAGTTCTTGTAATGCTTTTTAATTATTGATTGTGATTGTAAAATTAGTGTTTTTATTGTCATGCTACTGCGATTATGATTTCTAAAGTACTATTAATCAACCTCTATGAACGCCATAGAATGATTTAGACTCAATGATAAACTTAAATCGAGAGTAGTGGATAATGTCAGTAGTTTTGAGTTTTGAGCCATATTGGTGTAGGACTGTGGATAGTATTGTTCAATTCTAAAGCACAACACCTTCAACTTCACCTAAGAACAACATCTGCCAGACTCGCAGTCCACACAGGAGTTACATTGCAGTTTCACTCACTTATATTGAAGCAGCATGTTTAGATTTAGGACACCATATATTGTGCCTAATGCTATTGTGTATTGTCAGTCTGCCGGATGATTAACAAATATAATAAACCCTTGAGAAGATCCTCTGCCCCTATTGATAGTAAACCAACTTATATGGTGATATGTACTACCATTCTTCCAGATAACTAACAAACATATAATAAACCCTCGATAAGAACCTCTGCACCCAAAAAAGAAAAATTGCACTTATAAAAAAAGTGTTTGTGGCTTTATCAATGCTAAATGCTAATATGTTTTGTTGTTTATTTTCAACTTAGGTCCATTTATTGTTGAAATTATTTACTTTGTCACTGCTAAGAGCATCTTCTATGCACACTTAAATTTAGTAAATCTAAAACGTTTCTTAAGTTATAAATTTTTTTTTTTTACTAATCCAACGTTGAATTGTTATTTAAATTTGGAGATGTAATGGGTAATATAACGGTTCAAGAGGCATGGCTGCTTCCAAGAAGAGTTGGAGCTCATCAAAGTGGAGAAGTTCAATCAATATATTCGAACAAAATTTATGCTTCCACAACAAGGTATATTCAATTTAGTTTTTAAGATTTGTGTTAAACTTTTGTTTGTTGATGGAAACTCAATTCTGCTAAATAATTTCTTCATACACAAACCATGTTCAAATCTGTTAAATTTTGTTTTGTTCATCTCTGTTGTTTTATGTTGCAATATATCCTTCTATATTATATGATACAACTCAATACTTATAATAGACCATAATTGGGTCTTTCACTAAAACTTTTATTAAATTTTAACCATGATCCAAGTGAGCTATTACAGTCTTACAGATCATCAACCAATTATGCTGCTGAATCTAATACAACCAACGGGGTAGAATGAAGTTGTTTCATGTATACAATCAAGTTTATTGATATTACAAAAATCAAATTTATAGAACCTATGATTTTTATGAACATTAAAGACACCATCCTCTGATTTAGTTTATTGATTTGATGATATCTTCCAATCTGGAAGATGGGCTTTCATGGGGAAAAAAAACCTGATTTACATTGTTATATAAACTTTATAAGAAAATATATCATCACTCCAAGCTTAACTTCCTTAATATATTTGAGAGCCCTTATTTACATAATTTGGAGAATTCAAGTTGTAACTCCCATTGTTGTTTTTCTGTAAAGGGGAATGGTAATGTATAAAGTATAAACTGTTACCCCTATGCTATATTGTTTTATTTGTTTAAACCATGATCTACAGTATGCACAGAAGCTCCTTCATTAAAATTACTTTTTGGCATATTGATATATGATTTTAAGGTATATCTTTTTGATGTTATAATTTTCTGATATTAGAATATTCTCTCAATTTATAAACCTTCACATGCTTAACTATTATCGTACTATTTGTTTAGAATATATCTTTGTGCAATTGTGCACAACGGTTTTACAGGTGCTTTGCAAATTCTTTGTTCTCTTCTCTTCTAGGCAGGGCCTTCTTTGCTCGGTGTGCGCATTTGATTTCAACCTTGGTAAGTGTGGTTCTATAAACTTCTGGGTTGATGATGTTGGAAAACCCATGATTTTTCGTCTTCCTCCTCATGATATTGCAAAAGATACCAGTCAGGTGCGTTTCTAATCTTTTTTTTTAAAAACAAAACCTGATACTTGAATTGAAAGCCGTAAACTCTTCAATTTATTAGGATGAAGCTGGGATGATGGCGGATGACAATTGAGCTTCAAGACAATTGAGCTTGATGTAAACATGTAGTGCTTGGAGGGAATCCTGTGCATTATCGGGAACTTCAAGGTCATGAATCTAACAAGTTTTTGTCATACTTTAGACCATGCATTACTCCTCTGGAGGGTGGTATATATTGCTTCGGGATTTTGGAAATGCGGGGATGAAGCATTTGCAACTCGACTCTATGTTTGGAAAGGAAAACAAGTTGTTAGATTGAAGCAGGTACTAATGTACTATGAAGTTCTTTAATTATCAATGAGACTTTCCTTATTCCCAGACCCTGGTAGATCAAATTTGTATGGCTCTGCAGGTTCCCTTTGATCGGTCTTCCCTGAATCACGATGATGTGTTTATATTGGACACTGGGAACAAGATTTTTCAGTTTAATGGTGCAAACTCCAACATTCAAGAGAGAGCCAAGCGTTGGAAGTGATTCAGTTTCTCAAGGTGAAGTACCATGCAGGGACAAGCGATGTTGCTATTCATGATTTTATATTTTGTTGATAATTATTACTTTGTACCTAAATTAATTGCTATTTATTTTTGTATTGTTCGCCCCAGGCTCCTTCATCAGTAAAAGCTCTGTTTAGAAACCATGCTGGCATGTTGCTGAGGAAGCCGTAAAGTTCTTGGAGAAGTTGCTACTGCAATTAGAACTCATCACCACTGTTTGCCACACACCTTTGACCACCTTCGTGAAGCATTGCAGAAACTCGACTCTTCTATTAAATCCCAACCTAGAAGCATATATTAGAAGTTGAAGTTTATAACCCCATGGAATTACAAGGGTTGCAAAGAAAAACGGAATTACAAGGGTTGCAAAGTAAGATGATCAATCCAATAAAGAGTAAGACCGCTATCACGTGTTTACAATTCTCTGAGGCTCTCCCTTTTGCTGCTTTTGCTTCACTGTTAGTAGAGACAACAAAAAGTCTTAACCTCCTGATTGAAGAAGTAGAGGAATTAGGAAGAGCAACACATTATGAAGACTTCCATGAAGATACTGAAATCAAAATTGTTATTACTTCTGAGAAGGCGGATTCCAAAAATAATCAGATAACTATTTCTGATCGTTCGCAGGGTGCAAAGCAGCTAGATATCATTGGCTACTGTTTACGAAACATTTGTTGCTGCAGTTAAAGTTGATTAGAATGAGAAAATAAATGAAACGAGAAGAAATGATAGTTGAACTAAGAATTACATAACACTCAGACACTTTGCTTTATATGTGAATCTTTTCATAGTGAATGCAATTTATATGTTCTCGCTAACATTATCAAAAAAAGAAAAAATAAATAAATTCTATCCACTGTTTATGACCATTGTGCATATGAGCAACTTAAAATTTTTGTATAATGTTAGGGAAAGTGTGTTTCACTGAAAATATGCATCTTGGTGTGTTTTTATAGAATATACATTATGGTCTTCTATTTTATTTTCTTTACTTTGGGATTTAAAACATAAAAACAATAATAATAATAATAATAATAATCCCACGACGATATGCCATAGAATAGTAAAAAATATATGACTCAGCAAATTTCTGTTTTACGGTAGATAATAAGACATGAGGACTCTAAACCAACAACACCATGGCAGAAGCAATTCCGCCTCATCAAAATTATGCCAATATACTACCAATCCGATACATTTATAAGATAACACGAATCATCTAACACAAATCATCAAAATTATGCCAATATACTACCAATCTGATACATTTATAAGATAACACAAATCTCGGTGTGTAGCACGGGTTCAACAACTAGTACTATATAATAGTGGAGCTTAACAAGTGCCACGTGGCGTGTTCTCAGCAACTTAAGAATAGAATTTAAGCCCAACTTTAAGCCCATTTTAAGCCCAACTTGACATTAGTAGAGAGATTTCAGAATTTAGAGAAAGCCCAATTGAAGCCCAACTGAAAGCCCAATTAATAGGTGTACTACACTTCTACCATTCTTCTACTTCACCACCGCGTCTTCTACAGTTGTTCTCCGTCTCTGACTCCTCATTTCTCCATAGTATTATTGGGAAAACTCATCTAGGATTATTATCCATGTTGCTCACTAATCTATAAACAAGCTAACAAATCCTTTGATTCGTGTTCTATGGTTTCGTTCTCTGATGGGAAAGTTTTTCAATCAAGCTACTCCCTGCATGATTGGTGCTCTCTCCGCCTTCGAATTAAGGTAATTATTTCTCCTACCAAATCCTTTGCAATTTTTAATTAGTACTGAAGTAAAGTTTCAAATCTTTGTTTTTTTAATTAAAACTTTAAACTTTTAATTCAGTTTTCCAATCCTCAGGACTCTTTTTTTTTTTTTTGCAAATAAGTTTTGATTAATATTACAAGGAAAATTATGTGATGAATTGATGGAGATTCTGTTCTACTAGCAATTGCTATTTTTCTCATAATAGTAATCATAATATTTTTTTATATATTATGATATATAGAACCGTTATTGCAAAACCCTTCTTCAATCTCTTATTCCCTTCTTAGACTAAATCACAAAGAAGAGAGGTAATTTTTTCTGAACTATATTTGCTTTTTCTTTTTAGTTCTTTTAGATGACAGTTTTTCTATGATCCTCTAATTTAGATCTTTTGTTCAGGGTGTGATGAATGTGCTTATTAGCTACTGACCCCTCCTTTTACATGATTCTCATCAACAGGCCACCAAGGATGCTGGTAATGTGATACCGATTATCAATGATCCCACTGCAGCTGCCATCGCTTATGCTGGTAAGATAACACTGTTTGGACCTAAATCATAGGAATTTTGTAACAGGTTAATGCATTATAACAATAATCATGTTTTCAAGTAGTTCTCAAGCCAGAGCTACTGGTATCTCTGTAACTCATGTTTTTTAGGTAGTTCTCTATTGTATCAGGATTTATGTCAATTGTATCTATAATGGTCTCAAAGGATATACGTTTTTTCTTGCTTATTAGTCTCACTTATTAATCTCTCCAATCTTCTTCAATTTTATTTGAGTTACGATTTCAATACAGAGAAGAAGAGAAGTAACTAAGGGAGAGGGACGGAATCTTCTTGCTATATTGTGCAATCACGAATTTTCCCTCATGCAAATTTACCAGGAAAGAATCCTACCCGAATCAAACACACCTTAGTAGAAAGGCAAAGTCTAATTAATCAGCAACTTTTAGTGTAGTCCTATCAAACAAGAATTTCAGGAGTCTACATTCGAATATGGTGGTCTGATAAGTAATAGGAGATTATACAATATTCTTTGACACTTCCAAGGTTAGATGACATTAAGTTTTGTGGTTAAATTACGCATTCGCTTCATGTAAATATCCAAAAAATAAGGTTCATGTGCTGTTATGTTATTTTCAATGTGTGAAGAAATGTTGATGTATTCTTTACATTCTGGGACACAAGCAAATTAACTGGCAATATATCAAATACCTTTGTTAACTTCTTTTTTAAAATTATTTTTTTTGGATTTCAGCGTATTAGTCTTTTGGTATCCTTGAATGGTTTGTGCTTTAGAAGCATGTTGTCAATAATTCCCTGTTAGCATCATGACCTATGTGGCTATGTACTTACAATTGAATGCCAGGTCGATTGCATCTCCTTGATTTATACATTGTTCTTATGATATCTATTATGAACCCCATGTGTAAACTCTTCTTTCCAAATCTTGGTGCCCCCACGAGGAAACTCTAATAAGTTTTTGTAATGCTTTTTAATTATTGATTATGATTGTAAAATTAGTGTTTTTATTGTCATGCTACTGCGATTATGATTTCTGAAGTACTATTAATCAACCTCTATGAACGCCATAGAGTGCTTTATACTCAATGATAAACTTAAATCAATAGTAGTGGATAATGTCCGTAGTTTTGAGTTTTGAGCCATATTGGTGTAGGACTGTGGATAGTATTCTTGAATTCTAAAGCACAACACCTTCTACTTCACCTAATAACAACATCTGCCAGACTTGCAGTCCACACAAGAGTTACATTGCAGTTTCACTCACTTATATTGAAGCAGCATGTTTAGATTTAGGACACCATATATTGTGCCTAATGCTATTGTGTATTGCCAGTCTGCCGGATGATTAACAAATATAATAAACCCTTGAGAAGATCCTCTGCCCCTATTGAATAATAAACCAACTTATATGGTGATATGTACTACCATTCTTCCAGATAACTAACAAATATATAATAAACCCTCGATAAGAACCTCTGCTCCCAAAAAAAAAAAATTGGACGTATAAAGAAAAGTGTTTGTGGCTTTATCAATGTTAAATGCTAATATGTTTTGTTGTTTATTTTCTACTTATCTCCATTTATTATTGAAATTATTTACTTTGACACTGTTAAGAGCATCTTCTATGCACACTTAAATTTAGTAAATCTAAAATGTTTCTTAAGTTATAAAAAATCATTTATGTTGAATTCATTGAACAACACTAGATTAGTAATCCAACGTTGAATTGTTATTTAAATTTGGAGATGTAATGGGTAATATAACGGTTCAAGAGGCATGGCTGTTTCCAGGAAGATTTGGAGCTCATCAAATTGGAGAAGTTCAAGCAATATATTTGAACAAAATTTATGCTTCCACAACAAGGTATATTGAATTTAGTTTTTACGATTTGTGTTAAACTTCTGTTTGTTGATGGAAACTCAATTCTGCTAAATAATTTCTTCATACACAAACCATGTTCGAATCAGTTAAATTTTGTTTTGTTCATCTCGTTTGTTTTATGTTGCAATATATGCTTCTATATTATATGATACAACTCAATACTTATAATAGACCATAATTGGGTCTTTCACCAAAACTTTTATTAAATTTTAACCATGATCCAAGTGAGCTATTACAGTCTTACAGATCATCAACCAAATATACTGCTGAATCTAATACAACGAACGGGGTAGAATGAAGTTGTTTCATGTATACAATCAAGTTTATTGATATTACAAAAATCAAATTTATAGAACCTATGATTTTTATGAACATTAAAGACACCATCCTCTGATTTAGTTTATTGATTTGATGATATCTTCCAATCTGGAGGATGGGCTTTCATGGGGAAAAAACTACCTGATTTACATTGTTATATAAACTTTATAAGAAAATATATTATCACTCCAACCTTAACTTCCTTAGTATATTTGAGAGCCCTTATTTACATAATTTGGCGAATTCAAGTTGTAACTCCCAGTGTTCTTTTTCTATAAAGGGGAATGGTAATGTATAAAGTATAAACTGTTACCCTATGCTATATTGTTTTATTTGTTTAAACCATGCTCTACAGTCTGCACAGAAGCTCCTTCATTAAAATTACTTTTCGGCATATTGATATATGATTTTAAGGTATATCTTTTTGATGTTATAATTTTCTGATATTAGAATATTCTCTCAGTTTATAAACCTTCACATGCTTAACTATTATCATACTATTTGTTTAGAATATATCTTTGTGCAATTGTGCACAATCGGTTTTACAGATGCTTTGCAAATTTATTGTTCTCTTCTCTTCAAGGCAGGGCCTTCTTTGCTCGGTGAGCACATTTGATTTCAACCTTGTTAAGTGTGGTTCTATACACTTGGGTTGATGATGTTGGAAAACTCATGATTTTTCGTCTTCCTCCTCATGATATTGGAAAAGATACCAGTCAGGTGTGTTACTAAAATTTTTTTTAAAACAAAAGTTGATACTTGAATTGAAAGCTTTACACTTCATAAACTCTTTAATTTATTAGGATGAAGCTGGGATGATGGCCATCAAGACAATTGAGCTTGATGTAGACATGTAGTGCTTGGAGGGAATCCTGTGCATTATCCGGAACTTCAAGGGCATGAATCTGACAGGTTTTTGTCATACTTTAGACCATGCATTACTCTCTGGAGGGTGGTATATATTGCTTCGGGATTTTGAAAATGCGGGGATGAAGAATTTGCAACTCGACTCTATCTTTGCAAAGGAAAACAAGTTGTTAGATTGAAGCAGGTACTAATGTACTATGAAGTTTTTTAATTATCAATGAGACTTTCCTTATTCCCAGACCACTGGTAGATCAAATTTGTATGGCTCTGCAGGTTCCCTTTGATCGGTCTTCCCTGAAGCACGATGATGTGTTTATATTGTACACTGAGAAAAAGATTTTTCAGTTTAATGGTGTAAACTCCAACATTCACGAAAGAGCCAAGCGTTGGAAGTGATTCAGTTTCTCAAGGTGAAGTACCATGCAGGGACAAGCGATGTTGCTATTGTTGGTAAGGAACACAGATATTCACAAATTACAACTATATATTTATCTTCTTATTGCCTTCTCATTATCTCATATGATGTACCTGTTTATAAGGTTCTCATTTTAGCTGTTTCTTTTATTTATGTGGTGGATTTGCAATGTGCTTGAATAAAATTTACAAGCCAGATTAAAATTTCAGTACAACTAATGTTATCGCCCATGTCTTTTCACTTTTTGTTTATGCTTAGAGAACAAAATTGATATTTATCAGTCATCAGCCATGTCATGGTGTTTAGCTATTTGATATCCCATCAAGTACAAAAGACCTGCAATCTCTATTGACCTATATGAGCTTCTTTGAGTTATATAACTACGAGGTTCATTCATAACCACCAATATGTATGATATACCAGAATCTGTCATTCTGTGTATTATAGATTTCCATAAGGTTGTAAATTTAATTTAATTTTTTACATTGATGAAGTTAAAAAAAATTATACTTGCTACAAACATTATTGTGGTGTAGTTGAAATTTATGTTTTGTTGGAACAATAAACTAATGGGGCATCTGTTAAGCTTCTAATTTATAAGAACTTCTTTATTCCAGACTATTACTTTGATTCTCGCCACCTTCAAGCTGAAACTAAGGGATTCTAACTCCACTGCAAGCAAAACATGATGACAGATTGTGTTTACTACATCAGATCCCAAAGTCGGTTCAACATATATCTGTTTTTGTAAAGGCTTCAACACACCAGCCTAAGTCACAAAAAAGTTATTAAAAGTACCTTATGCTATCAAGATAATGTATGTACCTGCAAATTCGGTTCCACAATTCTTTTGACATTAGTAACTACTACACCTGGGACCCTGCGTATGACACCAAATACCTCTTACAAGGTTAGTTTCCTTTTTTCTTTAGAGTTTTTAACTATAGATTTCTTCAGTAATGATCAATTTAGGGATTTCCTTTTTGATTGATAAACAATAATTTAGTGGCAATTAGTGTTAGCTGACTGGCTGATTTCGGTGTTGTTTGAGTATTTCTAGCTCCCAATTACATGTAAAAGAACAACCACCCACTAAACCAGTTGCATTGCCATGTTAATCACTGTCAAAACCATTGTTATCCTTCAGTCGTATTGCACTTAAGAGTCCATTGGTTCTCATTAGTGTCTACTGCAGATTTGCCAAAAATATCACCAGCAGAGTAGCCACAAAACACAACTATGCCTTAAAATAACCCTTGCATGCCTACTTAGGCTACTTCAACATAAAACAAACAATATAGATGACTGAAAAATCACATACAAAATTCACAAATAGCTACCACGTATCTACCCTTTTCATTACCAAAGATATTTCTGTAGAAAGTATTGCAATTATCGTTTGATAACACCTCCACACAGTGAAATTTGTACAATTGATTTTTTTTTTCTTTTTGATAAATAGTACTTTATTGGATGCTGGCAAAAGTTTGGAAAAACTGTCGGGTGTTTGTGCTCATTGAAAATATGAGTTTGGAAAATGGGAGTCTTAACCAAGAGGAGGCAAAATCGGTAAAAGAATTCATATCTTATATTTTGTTGATAATTATTACTTTGACCTAAATTAATTGCTATTTATTTTTGTGTTGTTCCCCCCAGGCTCCTCCATCAGTAAGAGCTCTGTTTAGAAACCATGCTGGCATGTTGCTGAGGAAGCCGTAAAGTTCTTGGAGAAGTTGCTACTGCAATTAGAATTCATCACCACTATTTGCCACACACCTTTGACCACCTTCGTGAAACTCGACTCTTCTACTAAATCCCAACCTAGAAGCATATATTAGAAGTTAAAGTTTATAACCCCATGGAATTACAAGGGTTGCAAAGAAAAACGCAATCTGTAGAACAATCAAGTGATGGAAAAAGTAAGATATGATCAATCCAATAAAGAGTAAGACCGCTATCACGTGTTTAGAATTCTCTGAGGCTCTCCCTTTTGCTGCTTTTGCTTCACTGTTAGTAGAGACAACAACAAGGCTTGATCTCCTGATTGAAGAAGTAGAGGAGTTAGGAAGAGCAACACATTATGAAGACTTCCATGAAGATACTGAAATCAAAATTGTTATTACTTCTGAGAAGGCGGATTCTGAAAATAATCAGGTAACTATTTCTGATCGTTCGCCGGGTGCAAAGAAGCTAGATATCATTGGCTACTGTTTACGAAACATTTGTTGCTGCAGTTAAAGTTGATTAGAATGAGAAAACAGTTGAAACGAGAAGAAATGAGAGCTGAACTAAGAATTACATTACACTCATACACTCATACACTCATACACTGCTTTATATGTGAATCTTTTCATAGTGAATGCATTTTATATGTTCTCGCTAACATTACCAAAAAAAGAAAAAATAAATAAATTCTATCCACTGTGTCCATTGTGCATCTGAGGAACTTAAATTTTTTGTATAATGTGAGGGAAAGTGTGTTTCACTGCAAATATGCATCTTGGTGTGTTTGTATAGAATATACATTATGGTCTTATATTATTTTTCTTGCTTTGTGATTTAAAACATAAAAAATAATAATAATGCCACAATGATATGCCATAGAATAGTAACAAAAGTGGTCACAAGCAGCATCAATGTCCAGAATGCAACAAAAAGTATGTCACTTTTATGGATCATGTTTATGATGAAGATTCTCCTGAAGATTCTATTGGTGAAATCCAGTACGAAATGGACGCTCCATTTATCAATGATTAACTCGAGGACGAGTTATTTTAAAAAAGGGGAGCCTGATATAGAACATGTCTAGGTTTCTATTTTTATTATAAGTATTATTTAGAAGTCCAAGTAGTAGTAGAATTTGATTTCTTAGTTGTTATTTTCGTTTTTATTACTTAGAGTGTCTAGAAGACTTATTTTGAGTCTTAATAGGTTTAGGAAGTTGCCAAAAGGTAATATATACCTTAGGGAACAAGTAATTCAAGTTCTAGTAGGTTTCCTAGTTGTGTCAAGTAATTCAAGTTCTAGTAGGTTTCCTAGTTGTGTCAAGAGCTCCAAAAACGAATTTCGTAGCCAAGATTAATGATAGAAGAGTTTAGGTAAAATGATCAAAAAATACAACGTACTTTCACTTTTTTTTCACTTTATACAATGTACTAAAAATCACGCCAAAACATCAATGTACTTTGAAAAAAAATTCACGTTATACAATCTGTCTAAAACTAGCTAACAGACTGCAGACGTGGCTAAAAATTATCTACGTGTGTTTTTTCTTTTAAAATAAAACGCTGAGTTGTAAAACTAAAATCAGCCCATCTACTTTAGAACGTGTCATCAGATCATGTCGACACATGCTTACATCTAAACCGTCCATTAATCCCGCCCAAAGTTCGCGCCAAGATGTTAGAGATATATATGTATATTTTTTTTTTATTTGTTATCTTTCTCATAGGAAACAACACCGGCAGGGAAACCCTAAATGGATATTTTTCCATCTCTCTCTCTCACAGCGACATTGAACCCTAAATCTCTCTCTCTCTCTCTCTCTCTCTCTCTCTCTCTCTCTCTCTCTCTCTCTCTATCTCTCTCTCTCTCTAATTCCTCAAACCCTAATTTTAATTAACCATTTTCTCCCTCTCTCTCTCTCTCTCTCTCTCTCTCTCTCTCTCTCTCTCTCTCTCTCTCTCCAATTCTTCAAACCCAACACAAATCTATGGTGAATTGGTGAATCTCAAGAAACAATTTGGCGTGGAACAACTGTTGTGTGTGTAAAAGAAGAATCTTCTTTCAAGTAAGTAACTAGTAGTTAGTTTATTGCTAGATTTGGGGTAAAGAGTTAGGCTTTGTATACTTCAGTGCTAGATTTTGGGATTGTAAGTATAAAATACTTGTTTATTAGTACTGATTTGGGGATTTGCTATGGAGTATTCTTAATTAGGGTTAGATGCTAGGAATTTGGGGATTCACCGACCAAGTTGTATTATCTAATAAACTAGATTATTAATTTAAGTAGTAATTTGGGGGTTTGGTATGTAGTATTCTTAACTAGGTTTTAATAATAGAAATTTGTGAAATTCTATGTATAATATTTCTTTAAAGAGGAACATTACATGGTGGATGAGATTGTTGTCAATTTGGTGTTTTTTTTTTTCTGTCTAAGATTATACCTATCTACAAAAGTAAAAATCGATGTTAAAATCTCACTCTTAAGATTGCTATAATAGACTCTGACATGGTATACCTAAACACATTGTATTACACTTGTTGATAGTTGCTCATAGTTTTTATATTTGGCTCATAGTATTACACTCTGACATGTCAGACTATTAAGGTTTTAATAGTTCTTTAATATGTTGTTAATTTTGTCATTGCAGTGGATGAGATTGTGTTTGAGGTCAGACATGGTGGTTATTTTGAATGTAAACCTTTGTTATATTACAAGAATGGTGGAAGAGTACCAGATTATATCTACAACATTAACCCGAGGACTCTGACATATTTTGAAGTGAAGAATTTTATTGATGGTTTAGGGTATAATAACATTACAAAGGTGCACTATTGTCTTAGTGGGAGGACCCTGGAGAACAACCTCAGAATCTTGGTTGATGATGATAATACTAAACACATGGCGAGTTATGTGAGCAGAATGGTGGTAGGTGTTGTATTGAGATGTATACTGAACATGGTGAAGAAAATAACCTGACAGAAGAACAAGAAAGTAGTGAAGATGATGAAGAAATCAGTGCCGAAGTTGAGAAGGAGCTTAACTATGAGAAGGAGATGGATGATGACAGTGACAGTGATTGTAATTCTACAGATGTTTCTGATGATGAGTTGTATGCAATTAGAGTAAGTGAAAATGCTAGGAAAACCAATAGAACAAAGAAGAAAAAAATAGAAGAGGAAGATGTTCAGGATGATGGAGGCATTGATGAAGACATTGATAATGTTGATGACATTAAAGACTTAACCACGGAACCTCAAAACATAGTTAAGGCAGAAGAAAATGGTTTTGAGACTGACTATGGATCAGCTGATCATGGGAAATGATAGTCTAGATGAGAGTGATGATGAGGTTGAGAAGGTAATGCCAAAGAAAAAAAGACCTAAGTTTCCCATGTGGGATCCCAACAGAGATCTATTTACCTTTGTGCCTGAGGAAGGGCTTAGATTTGCTTATTGTGCCCAACTGAAGGACTTATTGAGAGCATATGCAGTGAAAAAAGGAAAACCAATCACATTTCTAAGGAGTGCAAAGAATTTGTTGGAAGCTATATGTGCTCGAGGTTGTCCTTGGAGGATATGGGCAACCTGGATGCAAGCAGAGAAAAGTTTTCAAATTAAAACTATGAGGAAGAAACATAAGTGTTCTAGGAAATTTCATATTAAGATTGTTAATTCAGCATGGTGGGCTAAGTTGTATCATGACAAAATCTTGGAGAATCCCACATGGAAGTTGAGGGAGATTAAGAATGATATAAAGAAGGAGTATAAAACATATGTAAGTATCACATTGTAATCCCTTAGTTGAAAAGGCTAAGGAAAATGCTGCAAAAGCTAAGGAAAAAGCAGCTGAAAAGGCAAAGGAAAAGGTTGTTGCAAAGGCTAAGGTATGAGCCTACCAAGTGCACGATTTTGTTTGGTACATTTTTTTGGTTATATGTCCTAATGATAATTTTCTTCTGTAGAAATTAAAGGAAAGACCACCAATTGCTCCAGGTGGCATTGGTGTGTTAACATTTGATAATGGTGATCAATATGTGAAGGTAACATGTTTTCTAGAATGGTAGTTACTAATTCAATGTTCATATAGATCATGGTTTTAGTATTCTGCAGTGGTAGTTATTAATTCAATGTTCATATTTTGTGTAGCTTGGAACCAAAAGAGGAAAATATTTTAGGAAGAATGCTGAAAAATCTAAAGCTGGGACTTCAGGAAGTGAAGGTGATGGTGGAAGTGCATCTCACCTGTCACAAACTAGTGGAGCACCCTCTGCAACACAAAGTTCTTCTACACCACCTAGAATTTCACCAAGGAAAACACGAGAGAAGACTGCCTACTAGATTATCAACAAGGATACAAAAAAATAAGTCAAGTCATGTACAAGTTGAGAATCCAAGTAAGTCAAGTCATGTACAAGCTGATAATCCAGTTGTGTTTACTGTTCTACCATTTAGGAATGAAGAAGGTCCAAGTAATGATCAAAATGTGAGGAGATCTCCAAGGAAAACACTTGGAGGCACAAGAAGATCATCAAATGTTACTGCGGCTGTACCATCAACAAATGTGCATGTCAGGAGATCTCCAAGGAAACATGTTACTGCAGCTATACCATCAACCATTACTACAACTGTACCCTAAACAAACAAAAGAAAACCTGGTAGACCACCAACATACAACCCTAGAAGGTGTGATCCAAATTTTTCTACAACTCCTGGAACAAAAAAAAAAAGGATTTCAATTTCTGTTATTTGGTGACCAGCCTATGCTAGATGAGTAGAGTTGCAGATGTTTTTTAGTTTTTTTTTTTTTGGGTGTGGTCAATGTTGTTTACTCTAAACACTGTTATTCTGCAGTGTTGGATCATTGGTGTTTTTTTTTTGGAAGGCATCATTCTGCAGTGTTGGATCATTGGTTTTTTTTTTGGGAAGGCATCATTCTGCAGTGTTTTTTGTGTTGTATAAAGAATATTAGTCATTTGACTTTGAGATATATTTTGAGAGATATTTTGGACCGTCTGATTTTAGATGTACGACAGAGATTAAACATCTATTAAAAGACAATTTTAAGAGATATTTTGGACCGTAGGAGGTTGATATTTGATCTGACGGGTCGGGATAAAACAATAAACCATAATTAAACACCCTAATTAAACATTAATGTGTAAACAATACGAAACCCTCTTCTCTTCTCTTCTCTTCTCAACGAAGCCTCCAACAAACCAAAATTTTCGATCTGTTCATATTTTTCGATGGAATCATCTATTCATATTTTTCGATCTGTTGCGCTTCGGCTTCTCCACTATCTGTTGCGATTTGTTGCGCTTCGGCTTCAACAGGTCAGTTTACATCAATCAATACTACATCATCATGGTGTTTAGTTTTGAAATTTAAAATTTTAGTTTTTAAAATTCATATAAACACAATCAAGTTATCAGAAGCTATAATTGGTGAATATCCAAGTTGATTTGATTCGAAATGGTGCAATTTTTCCAAGTAAGCAATCTTCAAAACCCTAATTTCAACATTGATACTTAATTGTGCATTTGCTTGCTTTGATTAATTGATTCGATGTATTCATGTATTAAGATCATTTGAATCTGAAGCTAGAGTTTCAGACAATTTTATTTTTACAATTCACAATAGATAATTTGATTTAACTTTATAAAGAAAAACATTACAGAGTTACAGTAGTATAAGAAAAACATTTCACAATAGATATTTAGTGATTCCTCACTGTTGTTTGACGAAAGAATGCACTAACAGTAATAAGAAAGGGAAGAAAGTGACAGGGAATCATATCGATCGCCTTTTAACACTTTGGCATCTAGCTTTTTCTAAAATCTCTGATTATAACGTCTAATATGTAGTTGCTGCTTCACCTTCATTGGAATTACATATACTAAGAGCCTGTTGAAGAAAAAAAAAAGAAGATATAATTTAGCTTAAAATGATACAATAATGAGTAATCATTAGGTAGATTATACGAGCCACAGAAATTGGCCTAGCTTGTCGTGACATCACTCGAAAACAAGACTTTTTACGAGTCAGTGATGAGTAAAAATTAAATATGTTATTGATTTTTCAATAGCTTTAGGAACTGTTACTAGATCAGATATTATGTAGGGTGAAGTTAAATTTACGTTTGTGGAGATGGAAATTTCTGCAATTAACAAGTACTGTTTGCTAATAGTGAAGTTCACTTTGTAATTCACTGAAATATGCAAAATCTTAATCTCATATGCTACTAATTAATTGATGATTTGGTTAAGATTCTTTAATTTTATAGAGAGGATGATAGGCTTGGCTACTGTAATTGATGATTTACTCATTAGAAAATTTCTGTGTTTTATTGTATGTTGAATTACCAATTTACCATACAACAGCTACCTAAACCAAATCTTAATCTCATGGCATTTCTACCTATGCTTCTTGCTCTATATCACTAATGGTTGAGAGTCCATAAATTTATACACAACAAACATAGTAAATTGTAGACAAATTAAAAACTTAATATGACAAATTCAGTTTTCTGGTCACTGTATAATTTAGTGTAATTATATTGAAAGTTCATATAGAACTTCTCTATATTTCTCAATGCAAAACTGTGCATAGTGCATATAGCGCAAAACCCATCCTAATATGGTTGATATGCCACTTTTAATGCCTAAGAAAGTGAATCACTATTTTTTTTCTTCTTTTTTTGTGATTGATACCACTGTATATTGAACAAATGTGTGCATCTAAAGATTCCAACAGCAGCTTGATTTTTTAGCTTCGCATAACCGACAACCAAGATTAATTATCTTGAGATTGTTGTTAGATAATTACTAAGATGAGGGGTGAATGGCTAGGTATTAATTACATGAGTAAAAAACTCTATTACTTATTGGATTTGATGACAGAAACTTTCCTCTCTAATTGACATAAACTTGGAATAAAATTTCTTTCTCTTTGGCCTCTTACAATTTGAATGAGCTTGCTGAGGTTGGTGGTAGATTGAAGTGCATGTCACACATGTACGTGATGTAGCAGAATATCATAAAATAGGCTCCACCAAAACCATGCTACAAGTTTTCATGAAGAATAGAGGTTGTAACATGCTTATCTTCTTATTTGGTCTTAGATAGTGGCTTTAAAACTCTGCTTCCTTAACCTTCAATGTGTAGCTTCAGTCAACGTACTTGGTAGACTTTTTTAGTCAATGTTTTGTCCGTGTTAAATTAGCTACATCCCCACATCAACATGTTCCCCAGATTTCCTATATATATATATATATATATATATATATATATATATATATATATATATATATATATATATATATAAATATAGTTTTGATTTTCTGCAGGTCTTTTGGATATTTTCAATATGCATGGAAGCAGTTGCAATTCTTCCCAGTTATTGATGGGACAAAGAAACAAAAATGTGGACATTCTGACAGGGCAATGTGTCTTCCTTTGGGGGTATTTGTAAGTTGTTACTCAATTCTTTTGTTTGAATTATAGGTTTAGTACTCTCTGCAAATTAAAAAACTATCAGTGAAAGTCACACTTGAAGTTAACATGCACTTATTACTATTTAAAACGGATATCTTTATACTGTTTACCTTCTAAAATGATCGTGCGTCACTATTGACTCTGCATATGTTGCTCATAAATGTTATTTCTCTTTTGTGCCCCAATATCTATATTTGATCCTTTCAGATGTCTTTTGTTTATGAGACTTTTTGTTCTACCATGTTTCAAGTCTGCAAGTTCCTTTCACTCAAATCAACAACTTTTAGTATTGGCCTTCATAATATATATTCTTCAGTAAGAGTCGTACCTTTTGAGTTAGTAATAGAAGACAGAGGGCAGACAGAGGAAGGAGAGTTGTAATGAGAGTGAATAGTTGAATAGAGAAATTTTGGATTGGCTTAGTAGCATGCTGCAGGAAAAAAATTTCTACAATGCCTGCACATTAATTTTCAAAGATTGATTGAAAATTTTATGTAGTTGTTTTATTTCGTTTAGATCTACAAGTAAAAAATGGCGGTGGGAAAAGCAAATTTACCTCAAGGAGAAGGCCAAGTATCAAATCTGTGATTTCTTTCCATAACATGCAAGGAAGAAAATGGAAGAGAATGATCTAGAAACCAAGTAAGCAACTCTCCGCAACATCCACTCATTAAAAGAGAGAGAAACTTCTCAATGTGGATCGCATAGTTACGAAGAAAAGGTGACTTTTTTCTTTGATCAATAGTGTTACCTAAGCTTTTAGACGAGCGTTGTTAGCTATTTAACTCATGAAATTATGATGATGTTTGTTGCAGATATCTGACAGAATTCATACTTTTCATGGGGCTAAGCTGGTTCTTATATCGTTTGCTGTTGTTTTACATAACTACTGGTGCATGGCCTGGCATACCTGATATCAAACCTTATCACAACGGAATTCACACACCAACATGTTTGATACTACTACAATTATTGTGTGTCAAGGTAAGTTCAACTCTTAAATTCACTTTTCATGTTACAGTTTGTTTTGAGAAACATTTTTTTTTTTAATTTTATGTTGGGTTTGTTTTGAGAAAGTTCTGAACTGTAAAATCCATGTAAAAAAAGAACTAATTCTAAAATGGTTTTATTTGTTTTTATAGCATTAGAGTAATCCTTCTCAAAATGAAGTCTGTGCTAACTAATAGAATGCTAAATCTACAGTGTAAAAGAAGAAGCACAAGGAGGATGGTGCAGAGTTCAAATTCATCATATCATTACAAGTGATCCAACCGATTGGTTCAAGGATCTCCCATTTTCCTGTCTTTGCTAAAGTTAGTATCGAGCTAGCATCAACTTTCTAAACGTTAAGTATTCAAGGTAAAAAAACTCGCTGATTGTCTGTGGAATTTGACCTAAATAATTATTGCGAAAGAAGTGGAATTCAGTGATGCGGTTTGTTTGATAGTCGCAGTAGATAGCATACCAGTTGCAACAATCATTGTTGACTACCCCCAGGAATGTGGTCAAGTGGGAATATGGTTTTATTGATTTCAAAGAGAATCTTAGGATCATCTGGAATCTGGATGCCAATGATTGTTAGTAGCAGAGTGAGTAGGGACTAATAAGACTAATAAATGTATGAATGAGAATAGAATGAAAGCCACAATCCTGTCCTTCCATTTAATTAGCTTTGACTGATAGTTTAATCCCTATCAAGCACAAACGTAAAATGTTTCAGATTGGTTTAGACTACTCTTTAAGTAAATATTTGGTTGACCACCAATGCTTCCACACTGTTAAACGTGATTAAGATAGTAGTTCAGAAGGTTTTTGATTCCTCAAGGCTACTGAGTATACTGTAAGAACATGTAATGTAGAATTAAAAGAAGTAAACATTTCCCAATTTTTATTTTGTTTGTTGTTACCGATTATACGATTGAGGTGAAATTTTGAACTTACACATGGTATGGTTGTTTTAAAGATAACTTGAGAGTAGTAAATACTTAGTCTGGTCATGCTTTTGCTATATCGTAGGGGTTTGGGGTGTTGTTCTCGAAAACATCAGTTGCATTGATTATAAGTATAGTCTAACATTACACATCCCAATACGACAGAATGTTAGGCTTTCGAGACTAGAAACCTAGGCATGATAATTTGAGCTTTATAATTTTTTCCATTTTCTTGAAACACATTGCCTTCTCAAAAAATTCTTTACCGTTGCATCTTCGTGCAGAAACCTACATTACCTTCTCAATACTTTACAAAATTCCCCTATTCTTTATAGTTTATAATTTTGACATTAATTTTGTGTTCTTTGTTTGCTCTGATCTTCATTGGTTCAGGTCGTATTGCAGATCCCATATTCTTTCCTCTGTTGAGACTTCTTCTTCCACAAAAATCTTCCTTTCACAGGTTAATATCACAAGGTTTACTGTCTTTTATATAATTTTTTTTTTATTATTTATAAATTTTTGAGGGATTGAATTTTTTAAGAAAGGGTACTTAAATAATAATATATGCATTCTATTCCCGATCTGATATTTGTAATTTTGTACTTACATATAGAGTTGGTGGTAATTAATTATATCTAAAACTTCAATAACATCATCTTTTATCTGCTTCTTACCGATTGTTTTTGTTAAATCTTTCATTTAAACTCTTGAACTGGTGCAGGATATTTATTTCGGTATTCTTCATTGGCTCAGATCGTCATTGAAATTCAACCCTTCTTCAACGTACTCCTCTTATTGCAAGTTAATCTTTTATCTTATTTTTTTTCCAGCCTTTGTTTAAACTTTTTAGCTGATGTAGTGTTTTATTTTGACATTAGTTTTGTAATTATTCGTTGGCTCAGTTTGTCATTGGCTCATATTTTATTGCAGACGTCCCTGTTACGCAGTGAATTAACACGAACTTCATATCTTTTTCTAGCAAATTCTGACTATTCCGCAAAGAAACCTTTTCTGGTAAGTTATATCTTTAAATCGATTTCTGAAGTAGCTCAAATATATGAATGTGATTTAAGACTTGCTTCTTTTGAGCATTTAGCTTAAAAAGGTAATTATCTTTAAGTTGACTTGCTCCTGGTTTTCATCTTAGACTTGCTTCCTGCGTCAATCAAAACATTTTGTTTTTATTTTTTTCTAACATTTTGTAATTAGTTTTTGAGAACTTAATCTCTACAATTAGTCTTTATCAAAACATTAGTATTGTAAGAGTCATAATGATAAATACATTGTAAAAACCAAATGGAATTGGATTTCACCAAATTAGTCTTCATTAATTCCTCCTTTTTGAGATTCATATAGATGGGACCTTAGGTGATTCTCATATGAAAATTTGTGTATGCTAGCATCCTTATTTTCATTATTGAATCTACATTGAGTCTATGATACCTACATACCATTGAAATCATATATGGTGTTCATCTAAATATGTGATGGTAATTGTGACTGTTAGATTCAGATTAATCAAATTTTCATCTAATATTACTTGATAGGTTGGTGGCAAGTGTCTTAAAATTAGAATTTAAGTTGAGTGTGTTTGCTTAAGACCTTGAGAGAAGATGGTAGATTAAAGAATTATTTGTAACCCTGGACAACCAAGATATTCATCTCCTAACATAGTTCATCTAGCTCCTTCTCAAGACTAAACTATGACAAGCTACCACCTATATGCAGTTTGAAACTAATTCAACTTCAGCAATAGAGGAAATTGTTGTCTTCTACATAATTAAAAAACTGCTGCAATCTGCAGGTTAGCACAAATAATAGACTCTGTGATCAGTTATGACCAATTCAAACATATAAATTGTTACAATATATATGATGTTACGAAACAACAAGTAGAATATACATTAGCCTTAATCAGAGTGTCCCTACATATTATATTGCTTCCCTATAAGGAGCAGTTCCACCAAGTCCGGAAATGGTGAGCATATGTAACTTGCAAGCTGCAACCAAAAAAATATTAGTCCAGTTATAATATCATGTGAGTCAAATGGAATTATAAACTCTTCAAAGCATGGTTCTTGATACATTGTTCCAATATAATGTATGCACTGCAGGTTTTTGCTTGTGTTAAATACCCAAAGAGTCAAAGACTATGGGTTTATCCTAACACTATTTATGCTATGAATATAATAAAGTTTGATTTTATTTACGCTCATGCAATTACCTCATTTTCTTTTATACAACTTTAGGTGACGTTACAAACAGCTTCAACGCCTTATGTTTGATTATGCTCATGATTCCCCTCATTTTTTTTACTAGCCCAATTTATGCTTTGTCATCTATTTTACCCTCGTAGTTTTAAATTGTGTTTTACCTATAATGGTATTTTCGGCAGTTTACAGACTTCAGAGAGGACATCGAATCAATTAGTAACTTCCTCAAATTTTAATACTCATGGCTTCATCGATTGGGGAACCACACTGTTGCGGTAATATCCCTTGCCTGGTGAGGTGGTAGCAACCGTTGTTTAAAATTTTCCCACACTACGACTTGATTGAACTCAATAGATGTTGTATTGTAGGTCTGTGCATTGTTGTCCAAAAAAAAAAGAGCGTGAACTCTTCGGTTCACCCAGAATCAGATAACTCTTTCGAAGTACCCATCTATGATTAAGTTGGTTGAACTTACTGGCCGCACTTCTAGGGTTCTGTACTTGGCTCAGGTACCTTATATGAATTTGTCTAGATAACAAACTTCATTTTCTTTCTATTTATTAATAGATAAATAAGTCTGTAGAAGAACTCTTGTTTGTGAATTATCCTTTTTAATGATTAATATTAGAGTCTAAATCTGACCTGGGTTTGCATTTTCCTGCTTGGGCAGTCATATGTGATGTACATGGGAGAGCACTCACATGGACTAAAAATGTTACAGCTTCATATTGATCAAGTCAAAGAACCACATGTGACTTTTTCTAACAGGTGCTTCCTTCTAAACCTTAGTAATTCATCTTTAATCATACGAGGCAATCCCTTGGGATCTGTAAAGGATAAACAAATACATCTATTTGCTATTCGTTAGGAGTATAATACAATTGTAGCATAGTAAAAGATGAAGCAGATAGCTGTTGGTTAATAGTGGAACGAAAGCCAAGTAAACCGTTTTCCTCAATTAAAATGGAAACTGCGATTTAATTTGCTGCACTAAGAACCAATCTCCACTTAAAAATGATTTTGGGAACAATTAACAATCATTTTGAACAATTTAGTCAGTGGATGTGAGGCTAGATTAATGTTTATGTTCTTGTGTCAAATGAAAATCTTATTTGTTAAGGATCTAATGTGTGCATCTATAATCTGTTTATGTACAGATTATGCCTATAGGAATGGGGTCTCGTGTCTTGAAAATTAGAATGTGTTGTACTGGAGTCTGTAAATTCCGCATTAGCTGAGGTATGTATCTCACTTGCTTTCTATTCATTAAGGTTCTTAATAATCAATGTACTATTGAACCATCTATGGCGGCAATGATTTTTGCGTACATTGTTTAGTTAACATTAGTTGTGATAAGGTTTAATATAACTTAGAAAATCCACAGTTTCTTATCTTAGTGTATATATGTTCACGCCATTTTCTTTGCTATGTAATTGAAAGTGATGAGTGAAGAAAGTTTAGAGAAATGTATCATGTATGTATAGTCACCCACGTCAATATTCTTTCGACTCTTTAGATTCTTATCTTAGTGAATATATTTTGATGACATTTTTCTTTTCCTACATTGTTGATTTTGATATCTTATAATGTATGATCCGATATCTTTTACTGTTTTTATTTTTCAACGATAACTGAGTTGAGCTTAATACATAATGGTTAAAAAAAATGAGTCAAAATCAAATCCTGATGCTACTTTTACTAAATATTAAGTGAGAAGCAAGTGTAAGTTAGGGAGAGACTATTAGAGAAAAAGAAGAACACAAACAATTTGAAAATGATGATCTGAGCAATAAGTCGAGCCCTTAGGTATGTCTAACTTCAGTTATTCAATAGAAGTTGAAGTATATATAACTAAGACCTCTACTCTCACTGTAATTGACTATTGTTTTTGATGATTTACCAAAAAAAAAAAAATGTTGTTGATGATTTAGGGATTTCAAATTTTCAATTACATGTTTTGCAATTTCATCATAAGTTTTAATTTTTATCATCAATTTTAAGTTTCAAACATAAGTTCATGATACAGGATTGGGATTACTCTGTATCCAACTTGAATCATAGTCCACAAAATTGACAAAATTGACATATGGTATGGATTGAAGTTGTGTTGCATTTCAGTTGTTAGTTTATCATTTAGATAGATCAAAATATCTTCTTTATAAGACATGAATGAATGTAACCTCTAAATTGTGCAGTGAAACCTTCAACTTCTGTATAATTAAGTAATGTGTTTTGTTCGGTTTTGTATTGTTAATCAAGTAATGTGTGTGTGTTCTGGAGTGAGTTTAGTTGTAGGGATTCTAATGTATGTCTTTTATTTGGTAATTAAAGATTGATACTTCATAAACTGATGTTGTTGCTGTTAGGAGCTCAGAGCCACTTGTGTCGTTAACCCTGTATTGATTTTATACTAGCACATCATGAACTTTGCTCTTTTGTCTACTCTCACTTCACTGTCATCACTACTAGATATGAAGTCCATAATTTTTTAATATTACTTCTACACCAAAATTTAGCTTCATGTAAATAACATATCTTACATATTCATGATAAAATATTGTGTGGTTTGGGTTACCTCTTTTTTTTACTGCTTTATACTTTTTATGTGATAAATTACAATTACACGCCAAATTGATAAAAAAGTTTGTGGTTTGGGTTACCCTTATTCTTTTCAAAGCGAATGTAATAGTAGACTATGCTTTTTGGAGCATATTCTGGAATAGTTTACTCTAATGTAGGACAAGTATATTCTGCGTAAGCACGCTCTCTTGTAAGTTGTAATTATCTGAAATGACATGTTTCTTTGAACCTTGCACAAACAATGCATCCTACACTTGTAATCTGTCTAGGTGCAGGCAACTCCACAAAAAAATATTTTGTAACAGTTGGCTACTTATAATTAGCAAATTGACCTGATGTTATTATGGTAGTGATATCTATACGTGCAGTAAGCACGCATACTTCTCTTGTTCAAATCTTAAAGCTCTTACTATGCTTCTTGATGTATTGCACGTTGGTTTGTCTGTGATTTCATGTGTGTGCGTGTGTTCATCTGCAGTAAGGTAGTTATAGGTATACAATAATGTAGCTAATACGAATATTGTGAAGTTGAGAGTTTTGAATAGCCAAATTGTAACACTCTTATTTTTTGGTGCAGTTTTACTTTCTTTACAGTAAATAATTAGTTTCTAAAAGTTTAGTGGTTCATGTCATGCTTGCCTATGCGTAGTAATAAATTGTATATAACTCTTTGTAGGCTTATATACGTTGAGGAGGACACAATAAAGGATGAGCTATAAAGAGGTATTTTCTTTTCATCCTTTTCACTTCTGTGCATCATGTTATCAAGTTCATTGGTGTTATATGTTTATGGAGCTTATAAGTCAATATTCTTAGTAAAAAATGTACTTCTTTACAGTAATATCTCTACTACTTTATCAAGTTCATTGGCCCTCACCTCGCCCCCACTACATTGGTTCGTGTTGCCTACCTACACTTTGGCTCAACCGTAATATGCCTTCCCAATAACCCAGTTTAAAAATCCAATCAATTTTTTTTTTATAATATTATAAATATTAATAATAAGATATTAAATAATAGAATTTTATTTTAGATGTGTGCTTTTTTGGGTTGTGGACATCCATAGAATATGCACATTCATATAGTGCACATATATTACTGCTACGTGGCATAAATTTTCTTAATTTACCATTTTATCAGGATGTGTGTATTAATTTTGGAGGTTGTGTCTCTGCTTTATTTTTGGCAATATTTGCAAGCGTATAACAGATTGGCTAAATAATCAGAATGCAGAAACAATTGTATCATTGTAACCATTATTTTGGTTATATCTTTGGCGGCAGCTATCATATGGCTGATTGGGTGAGTCCATTGATTTTTTTTCTTGTGTTTTTTTCTCCTTTTAAGCAATTGAAGAGCATATCGTAATCATATCCTTTGATACTCTTGCGTCAATTTTCGACATTTTTGTACAATGAAAGCAGGTCTAGCACAAGATGCCATGACAACTCCTACGCAAGCAAAATTGGCTTTATTGGATTGTGTTCGCATGTCAGCAGCACAATCCATTGTAGCCATAAGCCATGGCGTAGATATCAGTTCAAGTTTCATGGCATCTGTGTCCAAAATTCTTGAGCTTAGAAAATGGCTCAGTGCTTATCTTTGAATCTTCGTATACAGATCTTTAAAACTCCTCCTTCGTAAATGTTTGTGTTTATACTATTGTAATAATGATTTTAATGGCAGGTCTATATTGAACTGCATATGCCCGTGTTGCATATCTTGCACTGCGATAGTTAATTTAGCGATGTCGTTGGTGAAGCTTCCAGTTGAAATAGTTATATGGTTCATTGATAAGATCCCTTATTGAGAATTTTTGTAAATTTTTTGTTGGTCTGTAAGAGTTTAGAATTCATTAATTTGTTATCATTGTAAACATTATTTTGGAGTTTTTTCATAAATCTTTGAGAAGATTAAGTAATGTATGTAAAAAGTTACATTTTAGAGAGATGGCGAGAAAGAATTGAAGGTTGGGAGATACAGAAAAAGAACCTAAGGTTTAGGTAATTAAGGGGATGATTAGTAAACAACAATTCTAACAAACTATGGGCTAGATTTTTGATGGGTTTTAATAAGTTTCAATTGAGGCTTTAAGTTTTAATCGGTTTTGTCCGAAGCACATTTGAAACAGCAGTTGGACCACCTACTGGTTAACTTTTTGTTGCATGTAGTTTGTAGGAAACTTTCGAAATTTTGGTGCTTCTTCAGAGTTATCCTACACTAACTTTACTATTTGTTCAACTGGATGTACATTAATAAACTAATGATGTGTTTTTGTTAAACAAGTTACATTTGCTGTTAATTACGTAAATGGTGCACATTCATGGTATATATGTCAATTGGCCTATTCGTCAAAGTATTTCATTTTTATTCAGTGAGTTCATATCTACTATTGGTCTTGCCAGTACATGACCAACCAATAATACTTATAGATTTTTTTTTTTTTTTTTTTTTTGGTAAGATAAAATTTTATTAAAAAAATAAAGAATACAGTCCTGGACCATCTGACAAGGCATGGTCAGGATGAAAATGAGCTAAAAGAATACTTAGTTCATATTCTCAAGAATAACATTATCCCACTGCAACAACAAGTCCTAAAGTGAAAGTTGTGCCTCCCAGTTCAAGCTCCTCCCAGAGTCCCAGTTCAATCTCATCTGTTTTTTTCATGGATTCATGTGGAAACATATAAAATAACTATTTCTCTTCTTAACCGTATTCTTGCTAATGGCATCTCTAGAGATTGAGTGTGGGACAATTGTGGCAGTCCAGTGCCATAGAAAACCAACTTTTACAAGACAACGAACTTCATTTAGTATGAACTTCATTCATACTTAGTTAGATTAATACAAACATTAAACATGCAATTCATTTAGTACAATTACGAAATGTGAAATCATATTTATAATTCATTATATAACGAAGTAAAAAATAATTCATTCTATTCATCCAAATATTTTTAATTATAATCAATATAAATGGCAGTTTGTACAGATCATATTGTCTAAATTTTGCTTATAGATTAAACTTTAATAGAAAAAGTGGTATTTTGGATTTGTTATTCCATTTAAAGGTTGTTTGTATTTTATTGTTACAATTCTTTTCCACTTTGTATTATAATTGGCAGTGGGCACAGTTGAGTGAGAAGATTTACAAATTCGTTGACACTAACGTGGCGAAGCCACGGGTACAACTAGTAAGTTATAAGACACAAATGGTACATAAGTTGGGGAGACAGTTTATAAAAGACAATTTTGAGAGATATTTTGGACCGTCTGATTTTAAATCTGATATAGATGGACGTCAGAGATTAGATTTTTGACTTAAGTGGATGGTCCAGGTAGTTTTAATGGGCTTGGACTCAATTCGGATCCAAAAAGGGCTAGACAAACGTTGAGACAACTAAGAAATTATTGAAACTTCTCCTTCAACAATCGAAAAGAAGAAATCATCATCAAAAGAGAAGAAAATCAAAGAGAAAAAAACTCTTGAAATCAATACTACTGAAGATGATGAGAAGAAAACTTCTTCAAAGAAGAATAAGAGAAAAGTTGATGAAGAAAGTGAATCTGAAATAGAAAACCCTACTACTATTGTTTCATCTAAGAAACAAAAGAAGCAGAAAATTAGTGAAAGTGAGGTTGAAGAAGAAGTTGAGGTTAAGAAAGCTGATCCTAATGCTGTTTCTAATTTTAGAATTTCTAAACCTTTGAGAGAGAAATTGAAATCTAAGGGTATTGAAGCTCTTTTTCCAATTCAAGCTATGACTTTTAATACTGTTCTTGATGGTTCTGATTTGGTTGGTCGAGCTCGTACTGGTCAGGTATATTGTTATATTATTATTATTATTTTAATTTGCTTGTTTTATTTAAATTGCAAATGTATTTATTTTCTGATCTTGAATATTGGGTTAGTTATTTTATTGTTTTCTTATATGAAATTTAGGATTTTTAGTTATTTTGATAGCATATTATAATGGAATATCAGGGGTGTTAATGCTTTAATACGTAATGGTGGTGTGTATTTTCCAAAACGGAAGTAAAAAATTATGCTTGAAAATTTTATGGAGGAATTGGACTGTTCCAATGCTTAATTTGTGGGAAAGCTCTGATTCAATTTGAAAACTTTTTGGGTTTAATACTTAATACATACTGTTGGTGTTTATCTTTGCAATTATGGAAGTCAAAAATTTAGCTGGAAAAATTTACTTATGAATTGGACAGTTCCGATGCTGTAATTTGTATGAAAATTTGTGGGAAAGCCAAATTCAAATTGAAAAATTTATGCATAAGAACTCGTAATTGTGAGCTGGGTACTTGCAGTATGAATCAATCCTCCTCCCATATAAAAGGAAAAGAAATGGAGGGAGTCTATCTTGCAAGAGTTTGGTTTTGGAGTAGGGGTATGGATGCTGTTGGATCAAGCTACAATGCTTATCTCTCATGGCAGGGAGTTAGTTGGGTTTCTCAAAATCCTATCGTGTATACCCTTAGCTCCTATACGGACTCCCACAAGATAGAGCTTCTCAGAGGAAAATGGTTCGGCTGTCTGTTTGACTGGTTGTGGGGTAAGTTGGATTTGATTTCCATCAATTCCTTTTATTAATATGACGAGGATAATAAAACAAATTTCATTTTGCAATGATATATTTGAGAAGAGTGGGTGCATGTTTTGAATCTATGAAACACTTTCTTGACTTCCAATAAATTCTGAAAAAATAATTTTGTGAAAGTGACGGGACTGAGACAATCAAGCATGTTGACTTTAAAGATTGTAGACTATTGCAAAGTTATCTGAAAACCACATTGACATAAAAGATTGAATGCTTGAAGACACTACCAAGTACCAAGTACCAAGTGCTGAGCATTTAATCTTTGACCCAAGGCTGTGCAAGCATTTGCATGCTTTTCACTAACAGAGCCTGACTTATTGTTTGTTACTAACATGTGGTTTAATTTGCGTGCATATTATTTGGACCCTTAACAATTGTAGTTAGCCTATTTAGCTTTGCCTTTCAATGCAATAGTTCTTAATTTCTGTGTGCAAGTACTTGATATGTTTGATCATGATCTCCATCCATGCTAGACTAACAGTTATCAAAACTATTATAATAGGATGCAGATATAAGATCTAACAGTTTGGATATTATTGAAACTTAATTCCTCTCTCTGCGAATCTCCATGATTTCCCTGAATTTGCTTTCTTTTTCTTCTTCCATTGTAAAGATTTTGAGGTATGTTTCTAAATGTTTATTACTTTATAGTTCATATAGATTCAATGTTTAAATCCCCAAATTGCTTGTGTGTAATTAACACAAAATTGAAAATTCTACATACCATTTACTTTGGGTTAATTGAAGGATTTTGATTAAACTTTCCCATTCTGTTAATTGTAGGTGTGAATCAATGGAAAGTAATAAAAAAGTTGTTACTTTAGATAGGCTTAGCAATTCACCTAAAGAAGCGATTGATGAAATCCTCAAACGTCTGCCAATTAGGGATGCTGTAAAGACAAGTTTTTTGTCAAGAGGTTGGAGGTATAGATGGATGTCTATGCCCGATCTTGTTTTTGATACTCACTCTATCATTGAAGATGAGAAAATAACTAAGGCTCTGTTACTTCACGATGGTATACTCTATTTGTATAGAATATAGATTATATTTTTGATAATACAATATTTTTTATTTGTTTTGATTAAAAAAATTCTACATATTGTTTGTTTTTTTCTTTTTAAATGTTTATAACAAACATTTCGATTTGAGTTTTCTTATTAGTTTTTTTAGACAAATTTGCATAATTTGATGTATTCTTTGACCGGTTATGTAAATGTTTGTTTTACTGTTCTCAAATATTTTAATTAATGTTGGTCCTCCATTCTGTTAATAGTACTAAAATTAGTTACCACTCATATTCCTTCTAACTTCGGTTTTAACTTTTAATCTCTGCGCACTATTAACTACAATCATTGTTGAGGTGAACTCTATTCTCAATCATCAACTGAAATGGAACACCATCAATTTAGATAAAATTCAATCAGATTGTTGAGAAATTGAAAAAAAAAGTCCCTCAATTCAGTTCATGTGAGTGTTCAAACTCACCATTGACGCAGAATCAGAGTTAAAACCCATTTCAGTTAAAGGAATCAGAGTTGAAAACGCCTGGCTTACACACAAAAAATGTGTTTGATTTTTATTGATTGATAATTTGTTATTTAGAAAGATAATAAAATTATCAAGGTTCACCATACAGTTATAGTGAAGTTGTTGTCCTTAATTTTGGTAGTTGAATATTTTTTTATTAGCCATACATTGTGTTATAATTTAGATATGTGAATTTAAGGTTTTGTGGTCATGTGGAAATTCTATTATCATGACTGTTTGATATGGGTAAGTACTTTGAGCAAGACTGACCAGAACGTATCACAATTTGTTTTTGTTCTGACATTCAATACCTTTGTTGTGTGTAATTGATGATTGATGACTTTGTAACTTTATGCTTGTTTTGGTGATTTCCTGAAGGATCGAATTATGCGCAAATTTTTCCTTAGCTGAGAAGTGAGAACACAAGGCGATAGTAATCTATATATTTTTTGACAGCATAAATTGAATCATAATCTGTGATGGCCAGATTGGAGTTTGACTAATGTGAATTCAACAGTTTGGGGGTATCAATGGAATCTGTTTTTATTTGAGCCATGTCTTCGAGTCTGCAGGTAATGAAACATCAGCTGGAAAACACCCTTCCTTTATATTTTTTTTTATATTAATCTTATTTTTGCAATCTTTCAGGAGTGCCCCCCAATTTTTGGAATAATCTACACATGTCTTCAGGGTTTTACTTTTAGTTCACACAATGGCCTATATAAATCATCTCAAGTTTCCTTCATTCCCGAAGTTGCTAAGAAGGAAAAATGTTTTTGACAGGTTCCAATAACAACTCTAAGCTAGGTGCATTTTTTATGGCAAGAGCAGGAAGAAGGCTTTTTCTATTTGTAAGCGCCACAACTAAATTTTATAACGATCCTAATTTAGACACAAAATTTACACTAATTCTCCCTTCTTCACTTTGCAATTACAGGTTTCATCTTCAGGATTAGTTAACATTATAGGCAGCCTTTTAGTTGGAACTTCCTTTTTCTTGAAGGTAGTAATTTACTTATCATCCATTATGAATTCTTGTACTGTTGTCAATACTTTGCTCAATGGACTGAGAGGCCTCCATTATTAACAATTGATGGTTTCTTTTCTTGGTTCTTCCAGTATGATGAAGAGGATATGGACGCATATGTGGAAGATTTGGATATGGAGGTCAATTTGACAATAACCTTTTCATATAATTACTTAGAGGGGTCAGTATAGGTACTACTCTTTACATGCAGTTTACTTGCTTTATTTTTGTGGTTAAGAATATTTAGGATGAGGACTCAGATGAACGATATCAATCACCAATGTATGTAGGGTGGCTCAAGAGCTTTGGTTATCTTGCTAGGTAGTCCCATTAAATACCTTCGCAATTGAGTAATTACACTAGAGTTGAATTTAACTGTATCTTCCTCCATAAAGATTCTGATAGTGGTAAGACCTTCCAACACAACCAAACGTCCGTGAATTACCTTAGTTGTAGTTCTGTTTGTAGCAACACACTTTCGCCAAATATGGAAGCACACGGATCACAAATGCTTATTCATGTTTTCTCACAGTATACCTTTCATTGATTCCAATTATGCTACTGTTATAAGAACACCTAGGCTTTTAAGTAAAAAAAAAATCCAAAAAATAATCGAACTAAGTTTCCAATTTATTTAATTGTGTATAACTATAAGTACTCATTTTTTTTTTTTTTGTAACTTCATACTCATGCAGCGTAGATCAAGAATATTAGAAACTTCGTGTTCCGATGCTCATTTAACCTTCTGTCCTTTAAGTTATCCCCATCTCTCTTCTATATCTTTGATTGATTGATTATTTGTAATTTTAGCTTGATTTGTTTTTCTCAACTGCAGAATTTGGAATTTATTCACACCAGAATTTCAATTATAGGAACCAGTTCTCAATTACAAAGCCTTCTTTTATTTTTCTTCGTCTGTGAAGACAAGACATCAAAAGAAACAAGCTAGGTGAGATTGATAATTTGATATTGAATTTTATTTTCTCTAAATTTTTGATTCTCTATGTCTTCTATACCTTAATTCTTACTCCAATAAAAAAAATCTCACTTTCCCTATCTCTTTCTCACAAGTCTCACATTTACCATCTCAAGCTGATTAATTACCTCATGTTATTGTTCAAGTAAGGCTTATATTGTCTGAACCGGCCAAAGCTATATAGATTTTGATATGTTCCATACTTGAAAATGGAAAAGGTGGAAAACAGGGCTCGTTAGACCAGCTATGACAACCTGAACTCATTGTTGGTGTTTTGAAAATTATGAAAGCAATATAACAGTGTTTTGTATATTGTTCAGCCATATCCATGTCATAATTAACACAACTTAGATTAAGATTTCCGGTTACGTTTTTATGACATATCCATAATCTGCTTAAATATTTAACAAAGTTGCTTTGTACTTCTTTGTGTTAAATGTTTATTAACTTTTGCATATGATATATTTGCAGAGATTTAGTAAATTAATCGCAAAGGAAAAGCAAAACAAACATTATTGGGGTTCTTGGTGGTGATAGATGTATAAGGTTCGTTCTACAAGGATTCTAAATGTCTTATTTCTATCAACTCTGGTTAATTCGTATCTTCTGCCATGTCTTACTTCTTACTGCACATTTAATCAGGTTTAGTTAGTATATGAAGACCACATATTTGTACGTGATGTCTGAACATACCTATAAATTTTGTGTATGAGTCTTTTGGCTTGATAATGGATGTTGGGTTGTTGGAATTGACTTATAAACCAAAATGGCAACACAAGTTCATTTTGATATTTAATTTTTCCGATAAATTGATTGGTCTTTGAAGTACGTGATGTCTCTTAAAACTCCAATAACTGATAACATACCTATAAATTTTGTGGTTTTTGTTTGTATGGGTTTATTTGAATATTCGTTTCATGGCTTCTTCGATGCTTAACTGGGATATATATTACTAATAGGTCCTTAAGCTGGGGAGACATTGGACGGAGGGTATTAGGAACGATGTGTTTGAAAATTAAAACTGTGGATCTCAATGATCAAAAAATTAAATATGATAGTGATGGATGTTGGTGGTGGCACTGGGTTTACAGTTTACTAATTTTGGGTATAGTTAAGCTAAGCATGTTAATGCCAACAATGTTACAATTCTTGACAAGTGACATAATATGCTCGCCAAGGCAAAGGAGAAGGAACATGTGAAGATTAACAAGATAATTGGAGCTGATGTTGAGTTCCTCCCGTTCCCAATTGATTAGGCAGATAGAGATGTGTCAGATAGAAGCTAAATGTCAACTATTCTTGTTTTAGAAACATTGGGTTTTATTTAGTCAATGACAAAATTATTACACTAAAATTAGCCATATATTACGATTTTATTGTGTATTCTAGCTTACGTATTATTTTCTTTTTCTCAGCATTAACTACTGGCCCGATCCGCAAAATGGAATCAAGGAAGTATAGGGAATAAAGCTTGCTTGATTGGTTTAGTGTGCCCAATTTATTGGTAGCCTCGCCTCTTTGTGGACGCCTTGATGCTCTTTTTAGAGGAAGAATCTATTATATGTTTGAAGAAGACATACTCCAAAACGTTCAGCTAATATGCATTGACCTAAAGGGGTATCGTGGGGTTCTCCAGCATGGACTGATAATGGGTTGTTCAATGACCAGAAATGATGTCTGCATCAACGAACTTTCCCCTACAGGTAATTAGTGTTATTCCTTTGCCATGGTACTGTGTTGTATGTGGTATCAATGATACTTCTTTTGCTTTGTTTTTATGGTTTTCCTTATTCATGGATACTTCATTCGCCAGTATGAACCTTTGCTAATACTACAGTATGCAAGCATTTTGCACTTTATAATATGTCTTAAGATTTTGCACAGAATAGTAGTTTTAACAATTATACAGAGTTTAGATTTGTTGTTTGGTACGAAACACTATTTTTCTCAACGCATAATTAATTAGACCAGTCCCCCATGAGCATGAACATCACTGCTTCGAATTCGTTGTTGTCAGATCATCCTCATCTACAATCCAGTGAGCATCTTAGTGTCTAATATTTAATTAATATTTATTCAAAATTGTGCTATTTGCTGGTTCTATCTATATGGTAGTTCAGTTGTTGATTTCTAATGAATATCATGCTTCAATGTCATTGGAAATCCGTCGAAACATTTTATTTGTGGATATGGAAACCCATTATTTGGACCAAAACATTCATGACTATAAAAGTTACCATGCCCTAGAATTATTTATTGATAACGATTTTTTCTATTTTTCTTTTGTTTCTACGGGGAGTACGGGGTAAAACATTAAACAAAGGTTTGCTGAATTGACTCAAAGCTACAATAAGCTTAATATTAAGGAACGACTGAATGTGTTAGATCAATGTTCAAGACCTAAGTCGGCCCATAACTGCAAATTAATTTGTATACATACAAAATACATGTAGAAATCAGATAGAAACTACTGAACTTTCAATCACTACTGATCACTCTCTTTCTTATTATCCCTAGGTAATTAATCGCGATATGATGACCAAATTGCAACTACTGCCCAAACACTATGTGTTTTATATAAGGCAGTTAAGAGGTGGGATAGCATTACTGATTCACTGATATTGAGATACTTTTGGGAAACTTCAACTGTTAAGTTTCATAGGATCATGCCATCAATCATATCCAAAGAATTGATCTTTAGTTTCACATTTTTTAGAAAAATATATCTCAACCATATCTCTGATTATTTTATTGCAGAATCATACAAATATTATACTTATGAATGAACTTGAACAAAAAACTTATTCTGCAAAGTGCAAATGATCGATTCCTACAACAAATCATGAAGATTAAGAAAGAACATATGCATGTGGTTTCTACTATTTTCTGATTATCATGGAGGGTCCAAAAACTGCTGGTCGTCAAGTCACAGTGCAGAACCTTTTTGCAGAAACAGAAAATATCCTCTTCTGGTCTTATGGAAACACTAAAGATGTTGATTTCATGCTCATTCATGCATTTATACAGCTTCCGGTAATTATTTCTGATATCTAAACTTAATAAGAGCATTGATTGCCATTATGGACTTTGATGTTAATTTGGTCTTGGGAAGTTCAGTTTGACCAGGATTAGGTCATGACAAGAGTATTGAAATCCCCAGATTCTTTGGGCATATTTGACTATATAAAAGTTGGTTGTGGACATCTGACATGACTATATTGTGCAATGCCATTGTGGAATCTGATATTGACTTGGTCTTGGGAAGTTCACTTTGACACAGGAATCCAGGATTAAAGCCTTAGATTCTTTGGGCATGACTGACCATATAAAATAGGTTGTGAACATCTGACATGATTATATTGTGCAACATTTATGTTTATGGGTAAAAATTTGTTGATGATCTTTGTTTACATTTCATAATTTCCAGAGAAAAGCTCAAACTCTTCGTGGTGTTCAGAATTATATGGTGGCCATTGTCGGTGCCTTATATGAAGCATCTAGCACTACTGCGTGTTTTATTCAATACCCACAATTTATGATGTTCCTACTTCATTTGTGAATATTGTCATTCAATACCCACAATTTATCATCAACAACTAATATCTCCAAGTATGGGGAAAATGCCTAATATTATGAGATAACAATGGTGAAAATTTAGGCATATGTATGGAGATTGTTTTCGTATTGTGTTGAATAATGGATAATCAAGTAAGTATTGTTTTTTTTCTTTTTGAAGTAGTTGTTCTTCATTTTGTATTAAAATGTGATGAAGATTAATTTGAGTTTCAGAAGATGTGAAGGATAGATAGCTGGGCTTTGATAAGAGTCTCTGTCTCCATACTAAAGTATTAGAAGAAACCTTTGAGCTTTGATATGTATAAATCATTGAGTTATGTATAAATTTTTGTGGTTACAGCTACTGGAGACAAGAAAGCAGAAATCTGCAGTGAACAAAAGAACTCTATAAATGATTTTCATAGTGAAGGTGAGTGCCCCTATCATTGCTACTTAATAATGTACGAGCAATTTGTGTTGCATACTTTATTTCCTACATAGGGCCTTTGGATACCATTTTACCTTTTCATATTATTTTTTACGTACTAGAGATTGTGAAAGAAATTAAACCAAATTGTTATTATTGTTATTGATAAATTGAAATTTAGTTGAACTATATTGGACCACAAGGTCATGTGTGTTGGGAATAAATTTGGCATTTAGCATAGTATTATGCATAATAAGCTCGGGTAGCTTGGTTGGTTAGAACATGTGGCTTTTAAACCACAAGGTCGGAGGTTCAAACCCTTCCTCTAACATCTTCATTTTCTTAGTATAGTTTCACATTTAGCATTTTATGCATGACAGTGTCACATTTACTAATTGCAATGCACTAGACTTAGTTGACGAAACTAAAAGTTGAACTGTTACTTAGCATACTTGTAATAACCCCCATAGATTGTGGAATACTTGGAAGCTCCCAAATGTTGCCCTAAATTAATTTGGAAACAACCTGCCTTTACTTAGCCTTAGGCATCTGTATTAGTGGGCTCCAAGCAAGCTAAGCAAAGCCATTGGGGCCATCAAAGATCGAACTCGCATCAGCCTAGCAAAGGTCAGTAATAGCAATTACTTTGTTGATCATTGGAGAGATTGCAAACTTCTTTTTTAAAAATTTATTTGAAAACTACAGTCATTTCCATTATTTGAGACCAATAAATTGTTCTAATCAAAATTTGATCTAAATCCGCTAATGGAGAGTGGATACTATTCTTTTATGTTTAATTTCTACTGGATATTTTAAACTGAAACTACAAATGGTTAGTGGATACCTTTAGAACCGAAACTACAAGTGGTTAGAGGATTGGATACTTTTTTGTTATGGTTCCAGCCTGATGTTGTTTTGTAAGATATACGTATAGTTGTAAACCAAGTGGATTGCAATGGAATTTCCATGTTGAGATGGTATTTCAGAAACCAAGTGCATTTCAATATTAAGTTTAAATTCACAAAGAGTATTCAGATCTCACAATCATAATCTCAAAATGGCCATGCCAAGTGCTACATCTGCAGATATGGAGTTGCTTTCATCTGTAGAAATACTAAAGGATCTTTTATCTGCAGAAATACTAAAGGCACCTGCACTGGTGCAGCAAGCAGCAGTGAACAAGTAGAGTGTTGCGGAATCTGGTCAGCAGTACAATGGGCCTGCAACCAAGGAGTGAAGAGGCTGGAAGTTGAAACAGACTGCAGATCTGCTGCAGAATTTTTGAAGGGGAAAACCGGCTAACCTTGCTTGGTCCTCAATTACTATCTTAAATGATATTTCAGAATGGTTGAAGTACTTTGATTTTATTTGCTTTAAGTTCTGTAATCACACAGGTCATCATGCCTATTCAGTTTTTATTTACTCCCAACTCTGTCTGAACAACTAGACAGATAATCTGTTCTGTAATATTTCAGAAGCTATTTGACTAATGTATGTATATGTTGACTATAAAAATAAAAAAAAAAAAGTCCTACATATCCCAGTTTCCAAATAAGTTTCCCACATGAAAAAGGGTCACATCTTATCAGAACTGAGCAATGATTGGCAAGGATTGAGTGTGGATAGGTTGTAGCAGTTGGGTACTCTTCAAGCAAATAGGAGGACGCAAGGATACACTATGCTGCAACAGGTTTGGCTGAATAGCAATGGCATGACAACAGTGCAGCAGAGAGAGAAACTTAGTGCATGAGCAACAGATTTTTGGCAGCTTTGAAACATGATACACAAGGAAGACTAGAGTTCTCTTGGTTTTCTGGTATGTTGTTTTGTTCTGTTGATAGTGTGATATTTGAACCTGACGATGCATGTTTTAAGCATGTTTATTAGGGATGTGACTGTTTGACATTTATATTAATAAAATCCTTTGTGTTTTTGTGTCTTGTTCAGAGTGTTATGTGTCGTTTTTGCAGTGTGATGTATTATATTCGGTTCAGGAATTGTGAACCTTTATAAATTTGTGAGTACTGCCTCTGCATGAGATATAATAGGCCGGTATGGTTGTTGAAGAATAAACAAATGAAATTCGAAATCCTAGAATATATGTTCAAAAAGTCAAATAAAAATACCACCAATATCATCTGTATTGAGCTTATACCACGTTGTCGAATGTACTGTCCATCAAACAAATGGTGGTAAACTAAATATCAAACCACAAACAAATGCACAACCTAAACATTGTGGTAACTAATTTTAGTACTATTAACAGAATGGAGGACCGACATTAATTAAAATATTTGAGAACAGTAAAACAAACATTTACATAAACAAATGCACAACCTAAACATTGTGGTAACTAATTTTAGTACTATTAATAGAATGGAGGACCAACATTAATTAAAATATTTGAGAACAGTAAAACAAACATTTACATAACCGGTCAAAGAATACATCAAATTATGCAAATTTGTCTAAAAAAACTAATAAGAAAACTCAAATCGAAATATTTGTTATAAACATTTAAAAAGAAAAAAACAAACAATATGTAGAATTTTTTTAATCAAAACAAATAAAAAATATTGTATTATCAAAAATATAATCTATATTCTATACAAATTTGTTGACACTAGCGTGGCGAAGCCACGAGTACAACTAGTATATATATATATATATATATATACATATATATATATATATTAGAGATCATTTTATGTAGGATCATTTTATGATATTGTGATTAGAACAGGTTTAGTTGATAATATAGTATCACAAGCTGCTGAATGATTTATTTTTTCAGTGCAAGACAAATGCGGTCTATATGAACTTGAAATTAATTCAAATGCTCATTTACAGTGTAGCAACAGAAAACAGAGAAGAAATAGAATATTGATCTTGATCAAACACTAATACAATTTCTACTACATTGTTAACAACACAAAACAAATCCTTCATGTTATTGAAATGGTCTCAATAACAAATCCAGAACAACATAAAAAAATATAAAAAACAAAGAAGAATATTTTTTTGAAGCTTAACATTGTTAACCATTTTCTCTAGTTCTTCTATCTTCTTCTTGTCCTGTAGCTTAGAATCTTCATCTGCTTCAATAGTCTTTTGCATCATTTTGTTTAACTTCTTCATCTCTCCCATTGTATTCTCAAGATCTGAAATTCTCATCTTTATGTGTCCATTAACAGACTTCAATTCTTCATGCTCATAGTACAATTCTTGATGACGGAGTTTTGGTTTTTTGTAGGGTTCCATCCATTTGAAGAAGTTACACTTTGGTATACCATTGTAGAACAGAGCACAACCAATGAACTGCCTCCCAGCATTTTCAGGTGTCCACGTGATTTTAATAGGAGAAGGAGCTCCACAACTGCAAGAACGAGAAGAATTAACACTAGAAGATGATGAAGACATGGTGAAGAATTGGGGATTTGAATTAGGGATTTGAAGATGATGAAGAATTAAAAGTGAGAAGAATTGGGGATTTGAATTAGGGATTTACAGATTTGTTGAATTGAATTGTTCAAATAGGGAAGGAGTCAATCACATGAGAAACATGTGCCTCATTTTGATGTGTTGAAAATATTGTTTAACTTTATTTTAAAAGAAAAAATACACGTAGATAATTATTAACCACGTCTGCAGTCCGTTAGCTAGTTTTAGACAGATTGTATAACGTGAAAATTTTTTCAAAGTACATTGATGTTTTGGCGTGATTTTTAGTACATTGTATAAAGTGAAAAAAAAAGTGAAAGTACGTTGTATCTTTTGATCATTTTACCAAGAGTTTATTATTTAGTTTATTGTCTTTCAATTTAATTTTTACTTCAAGTTCTTTACTTTCTGCAATTTACTTTCAAGTTATTTAAATTTCAGCTTTTACTTATTGCAATTCCGTTCCGTTATTTCAATTCCTTGCAATTTTAATTCTTAGATTAAGTTTATTTTAGCTTCTACTGCATCAATACACCTTTGCCTATTTGAGAAATTACCCTTTTTAAAATGGGATCAAAGCCTAACAAAACGTGCAAATACTACACTTTCCTTGGCATGTTGTTGTATCGGATGAACTCTCTTGCCTAAAAAATCAAAGGAAATCTCATTGGCCTAAAAAATTTCTGGATACATGGCAGAATGTGAATAAATGCCAAGCCACATCTTCTTCCTTTACATTTCCAACTCACAACTTTGATTAATTAATTGATCACCCATCTAATGTTACAATCAATAGCTGCTGCCTTCTATATGCCTCAAGAGGCCTACTTAGTATCAAAACTGAAGGCAGTGAAGGAACAATTTCAAGCTCTCTTAACAACAGCAACGGCAAAACAAGGATGATAACTGAACTCGAATGAAACCTTTAGAGAATCGTCATTGCTTCCAACTTGAGAAATGATATTGAGAGCAACTCGGTTGTGCTCAGCAACCTGTTCTACTTGTCGAAGCTCTGCTAATTTATCTGGATCATTGAAGAAACTACTCCTAAGCTCCTTCGCAATCCTCTGAGCGTCTTTAAAATGATTGTACTTGACAAGAGTCTGCAGATGAAGACGTTACATTTGAATGAAAATTATGTGCCTGGGTACACAGATAAAATTGAAGTAACAAACATAATAGTGATATTGCCTAAACACTCACGGAGAAGTGGACATTCGTCATAGATTCCTTGAACAAATGGTACGAAATGTGATCAGGAACATGAGCTCTTTGTAGAAGATCAAAGTGCTGATTGAATATCTGGGGAAAATAATATTGTAGTGAGAAAGACACGCATGAAGTATACTCCTGAGGAAGGTATCTAGCTAACCATTGAAAACTGAGGGAAGGAGATAACATAATGGAAGGTTAATCATCATCATAAAAGTTCCATGAAGAGGCCAACATTAGGCTGGCTTATGTTCAATTAAGGAACCCTCATAACCTCAGTACATACTTTTACCCTACAGATTTCTATTATGAGTCAAGCGGTCAACTCATATTTTTCCATTACCGACCAAATAATGGATAATGAAAGATTAGATTGTGAAAGCTATCACATACATACCTCTTCCTCCGTGTTAAAATAGTTTAATCTCTGGAATTGGTTGCATTCGTTCCTCAGAGCAGCAAGCATCTGCAGAGATAGACTGGTGGTTAGTAATGTGTGTACAGATCACACCACAGGCACTGTCCAGATGGGAGGAAATAAGAAGATACCCTTTTTTGCTTTGTATCACACAAATAGGCATACAGGGAAGAATGGGTGGATCATCAGATAACTTTAACCTATATCATATACAATCTATTAAATGATGGACCCCTTGCCACACTTAAGTGTTCAGCAGCTCAGTTGGTTAAGCTCCAGGAAAAAGAACCTCTGTACGTTGGGAGGCCCAGGAGACCTCTGAAAGTTCAGCTAATACCTGCAAGGTGCTTAGTTTGGTTCAACTTACATTGGGTAGGGATGGAATTTTCATTTCTTGGTCACCTACTTTCTAGGGTTGTAACCATTAAGCTTTGTATGTAAAGAGGTTTATAAAGAAAAAAGAACCTCACAACTCAATGAAATAAAAGCATCTGGTTTTTTGTGTTGTTTAAGAATCTCACATTGTTGCATTCAAATCTTAGTATTCCTGCAACTACGCTACAGAAAGTCTAACCAAACTTTACATAGAGGAAGCTTATTTACCATTGTGAGTCCTTCAGAGAGGCATATATAGCACTGCAGAAGCAGGATAGAAGGTGGAATTTGAGGATCCCTTGCGACATCCTTTGAATGATCTCTTCTCTTCTTGGCCTTCCGTTTAACTGGTCAATGGCAATTATTTTGTCCAAAACAACCAACATAAGTCGAATGATTAAATTGCCTACTCAAAAGATATGTCCAATTTTCTGAGAAAAAATAGCTTCAGCTTTACTCAGGAAAGCAGTTTATGGCAAGAATATATATGAGAAATGCAATGTCCACACCATGAAGAACCACAGCATAAGATGAGAAGTAAACCCCAGAAAAATTAATGCAAAGGTTGTAAATTGGTAAGGATCGATTCTCCTCCTTCCCACTCTGTTATAAATATCTGAGGAGTCCACTGACTAGTAATAGATACTACTGTCCTAGCTAATATGCATAGTTAGATCCATATATTTCACAGGGATTGCAGTAAGGAAATACAAGTCAAATTGATTATAACAACTGAAGTAGCACACTCACCAGCATCATTACTTGTCACCATCTTAAGTTGAGCTTTTTCAGAGAGCTTGATCAGGACAACATATATAAACCAGTACACCATGCAATATTCGCTGGAGGAGTAGAGGTCTAATTCGAATCCCAACATCAGAAAACGAGAAGCAATCCAGTATGTCTGTTCTTCTGCCCAAACAAGGAGATGCTTCGACAATTTCATGCATACATTCTGGAGAATCAATTATTTATGGTAAACAAAGATCAGTATGGTGCAGAGAAAACCTCTTATGGGTAGTCAATATCTATACAAATAGGTACACCAACCCCCCCTCCTCTCTTTCTTTCGGCACATACGCGGACACAAATTAACAACAAGTTGATGGTACCTATTGATACACTACACTACTACAGTGATGCTCTATTTAATCATAAATTCATAATGCTACATCTGTGCATGTGCAAGAATTCAGGGAAATAAATTATTTATTTTGATAAATACAAATATTTATCAAAATGCTTCACGTGGACATGTGCAAGGATCAGGTGGAATGATGGGTTTTATCCATGATCGATCACATCAAGGAAATCAATTATCGCAACAACATGAAAATTTAGAACGTGATTCTTCATACGTAAACATTAGGAACCCCAAGACTAACAAAACGAAACAGACATGTAGCATCTCAAATATGAAAAATCCAACAGTGGATACTAGAGATCTTTTCATTACAAATCAAGCATCTTACAGCAACATTACCTCGTCAACAGAAATACTTGACATTTCTCCAAACTCTCGCTTAAAAGCCAGTTCAAGCTGCGAAAATAGCAATTACAATATTATAAACAAACTGTTACTTTTCAGAAAGTTTCATCACATCACCATCCATCATATTATGGTGATCAACTACTTACTTTGCCATTTGGTAACCACTCTATCAAGCATCGAACTTTTTGAAATAAATTTTCTTAAATTTTCATCACACTATGATCCAACAAATTATGATGATCACTCTAATTGTGAGTACTCTTTGCCCAGTAAGATTTTCTCAATTAATCAACTCCAATCAGATTCAGCAGCTTATGAGCTCAATGTTTTAAACTTCAGCAGCTTATTCACTTCGTTGAACAATCTAGTGAAGTTCAAAATTCAGCAATTCAACTATTTCTACCAAATGTCACCTTGTGTTTGTGGTCGTCTACAATTATTCGAATCATCGAAATGATGCACAGTAAAAAAATGACTACAATATTTATTTCTATTTTATATTATAATGGTGGGTGCTTTTAGAATAGGACGTCTACAAATTCAACCACAAAAAATAATGAAACTTAAGGTTTTACGGTCTCCTTCATATAAAGGTTGATTGCTTGAAAGCCATCCACAACAGAGGCTGAAGACAATCCAAGGCCCTGCAAATGTAATGTTAAACACCTCTCAAGGGTTTCCTTCTCCAGTATGGAAATGAAGTTAATGTCATCATTATCATGCTTAGGCTTATATAGTATGTGATAGTATGAGACTCAAAAGATGGCTATGCACGAGGGGTGAGTCTAGAGCTTAGGCAAGAACATACCTCTAACTCTCTAAGCTTCTGTCGCTATAATTTACTGTTCTTCAACTGATTTCTGCATATCTTTATCTTGCTATTTATGTGTATTGACTGCAATTTTTTACACATTTGGTGGTGGGCAGCTTCATTGGGAAGAGACCTGGTTATATCTATGTAAAGGAGTTGGTCACCAAGGTTTGAAAGGTTCAACAATTTATAATGAAGACATATGGTGAGCATTCTTACACTTTTGAGCTTTCTAATGATGATGATAGAAAGAAAGTACTGGACATGGGATCATTTCATGTTGCCAGTAGATTGTTTCTTCTTGTCCAGCCATGGAAACTATTTCATGAGGTAGGTTTTGCAAGAACTGAAAACAATACCTATTTGGGTGATCTTTAAGAAGCTTCCCTTAGAGATGTGGGATGATAAGGGGTTCAGTCAAGTAGCGAGCGCCGTTGAAACAATGGAGAGAACTTCCTATGCTAGGTTGTGCGTGGAGATTGACTATGAATATTGAATACTACCTAAGGAAGCTAGAATCATGATAGACCATAAGAAAGCAACAAGAGTAGAAATTGAATACAATTGGAGACCACCAAGGTGTTCAAAATGCAAGGTCTTTGGTCATTCGGATAGTACATGCCCTAAGTTGCAAACGAAGGAACAACACAAAGGTGTGGCTGTATGGCTTCAAAGAACGGATGCTCAAGTGAATTCTAAGGACAACAATGACAACAAAGAGAAACCTGGTGAACTTTCTGATGTGAACTTCAAGGGCAGCAATGAAGAGCTGCCATGTGTGCAACCTATACCCATTAATGGAGCTAGTTGTGGAGACAATACTAACAAGGAAGATGCACAACATGAAGATGAGGGCTGGGAAGTCCCCAAGAGAAAGCATACTTGCCGAGCACGAGTGGAGAACCAGAGTACTACATCACAGGTGGGAGACAAGCAGGGTGATGGGTATGTTGACGATAGTCAATGCAGGCCTGTAAAGCTGAGTGCAGCTCAAGACCAAAGCCTAATAAAGGACAAAGGACAAGATAGAAGTAAATTAGGACCCAATGGGGTGGAACTAGACCGAGGCCTGGATCCACCAAATTGAGTGTTTTATAGCTACTTTAAGTTACCCGAATGGGGTCTAGGATAGCGTAGGCTATTTGGTTTGAGTTTTTTTATCTGTTTCTCTCTTTGTATTATTGGTTTATGTTTGAGTGGAAGAGAGAGTGAGGGACACAAGTTTTACTTCTTTTATTTATTCTTTTAATATAGGGGTAGGGGGCCCCGTGAACAACCCCGCTTGCCTACCAGAAAATATATATATATACTTGAATTTCTTACAGCGGAATATCGACATTCCTCACCACATTGTACTCCTTCCACCACTCGTAAGTGCAAAATGATTATGGCATCCCTAGGAAAAAGTCTATGGAGATGACCTAAACTGGACTAAATAAAAATAAAAGTGTGTAACGATCAAATCAAGGGGTTAAAAAAGAAACTAAAGGCTATATATGTTCAATTTAACAAACTATCACAACTGGATAAGCTTGTCTTCATCTTAGACAAACTAAGCAATCGGTGCTTCAATCCCATAATGAGGTCAGTCAAACTAAGTTTACGTAATGGAATCATAAACTCTTCTCATAGTGCTTGATAATTGGCAACCTCCTTTCCTCTTTGATTTAATAAGTCAGAGTAAGTAAAGTTCATAATAATTAAAAGTTGCATTTAGTACAGGATTTAACTTTCTAGTGTAAGTTCTGGAGTTTTGAAAAAAATTGTTGGACTTTTTATTCATCAGATCGTACGAGTTCGAAAATTATCTCGAAATAAGGTGACCCAATGTCACTTTATTTGTTTGTGCTTGTGATGGATCTTGTATCTGACCTATTACAACATAGGGTGAGGGAGGGCATATATCGTCTTCATTTCAGGTGTTTACAGATGACCTTATAGCTTTCATGCATGTGATGTTGAGACTATTACATGTTTAAGAGATACTTTAACAACTTTCAGAGAATGTACAGGGCTTCAAGTCAACTTGGCAAAGAGCTCTCTATTCCTTGCAGGTGTGTCCGATGAAGTTACTCCAGAAATTGTGAATGTGCTACAATTCCCTGTAGGTACCTTACCTGTCAAGTACTTGGGACTCCCCCTTATCACCACAAGATTGAGTTCTGTTGATTGTTTACCATTGATAAGCAAGTTACCTCTAAGCTACAGAGCTGGAAAGGGAATCACCTCTCATATGTTGGCAGACTCCAACTTTAAAAGTTGTTATTAATAATCTTAGTGTTTTGGATTTCTTCTTTTATCCTTCCTCAAAAGATTATTACTGACATCAATAAGGTATGCGGAAATTTCCTATGGAAAGGTCCTGACTGTGCTCCATCTCATGCTCTAATCAGCTGGGAAGATATATGTCATCCTTATGATGAGGGAGAATTAGGGCTTTCGACAGCTCCAGAAAACCAACCATGCAGCTAACATGAGACACTTATGGAACCTGATTAGCAAGAAAGCTACACTATGGGCAGAATGAGTGCAAGCAAGCTTATAATAGGAAGAGACTTTTGGCATTTGAAAAATTCAGCAGATTGCTCTTGAAGTTGGTGGTTAAAATTGAAAGAAAAAAAGAACAAGCCTCATACATTGCTAATCACACTATTGGGGACGGTCAGAGTACTATTTTTGGCTTGATCCTTGGCTTGGTAATGGTCTATGGGGAATTTCTACAGTTCTAAAGTATAATTCTCATTGCCACTTGAGGGCCAAGGTCTCCAATATGATAAGGAACAGAACATGGCACTTTCCTGAGCACCTAAGGATACATATACAAGACATGGCTAGAAGGGCTGAAGAACATATTTCAATTGAAGGAGGAGAGGATGAAGTCATCTGGTCTGCTTCATTGCATGGACGGTCCACTAAGAAGGATACATATTTTTACTAGTTTAAAGAGCGGTAAAGTTAGCTACAGTATTCTTTCTCGACTTTGGTCTATCCCATATTCCCATCAGAGTTTGCCACGTGTAATTATAGTAGTTAAAAAAAAAGTTTTTCGTTGACTTTTCGAATATAAACTGAGTAAATTTGACCTATTGCTCTCATGTATATACAACACTCTATGTGGTGGGGACAGAATTAATTGAAATAAGATAAGCCCATGCAGGACAAAACCCATTAATTACCCAACTTTTTACCCCAACTTCTAACACATGCATAGCACATAGCGTGCACATTCACATAGTAATGCTATAAGGCCGACAAAACAGGCTATTGACTGGTCCAAGATGGTATGGTTAGCAACAGAATTCCAAGACATTCTTTCATTGCTTGGATGGCAGGGAGCTTTGAAGATACAATGCAAACTGAAAGGATGGGGAGTTGTACAGGTGGATACATGTGTTCTACGATTGTGATTACTCAAGGTCATGGGGCCTCTCTACTTCAAACTGTTGGATACAATTGAAGTAGAGCTGCAAGCTGGGAGTTAGAAATCAAATGGATGCTGGATACAAGCACAGGCAAGGGTATAGCTCATGATGCCCTTAAACGTTTTTTTAAAGCTTTCACTGTGTATGGAAACAAAGAAATGCTAGGATCTTTCCGAACACAAATACCATTGCTACACAGATTGTCCAGTTCGCTGTAAGGGATGTTAGGACAAGCTTATGTGTAACGCCCCGGGATTTCGTCCTCGCTCATCCCGGTGCGTCGAGCACCATACCGCTCGCTAATGTCAATATTGTCCCTCTTTAGTCACTGCGGATATCCAGCAGTAGAGGGTTTTGGATCAGGGCCCACCCATGTGGTTTATCCCAAAAGGCCTTGACATTAGTTAGAGTATGGTTAAGCTCTATATACTACCAACACAACCATTTCCTTGGCAATGTGGGACTAACACCAACTCATGGGTGTTACAATCTTCTGATACCAATCTGTAACGCCCCGGGATTTCGTCCTCGCTCATCCCGGTGCGTCGAGCACCATACCGCTCGCTAATGTCAATATTGTCCCTCTTTAGTCACTGCGGATATCCAGCAGTAGAGGGTTTTGGATCAGGGCCCACCCATGTGGTTTATCCCAAAAGGCCTTGACATTAGTTAGAGTATGGTTAAGCTCTATATACTACCAACACAACCATTTCCTTGGCAATGTGGGACTAACACCAACTCATGGGTGTTACAATCTCACCACCTTAGAAATAGAGCCGTCCTCGGCTCTGCAGTACACTCAGTACAGTCCCAAAATCTCCGACGTTCCCTGCCAAGTGAGACAAGTACCTGGCGCTCCCTGGGCCTTTCCAGCGTACTTTCCCACCTGCAACAGGCGACCCGTCGTCGGCTCTGATACCATCTGTAACGCCCCGGGATTTCGTCCTCGCTCATCCCGGTGCGTCGAGCACCATACCGCTCGCTAATGTCAATATTGTCCCTCTTTAGTCACTGCGGATATCCAGCAGTAGAGGGTTTTGGATCAGGGCCCACCCATGTGGTTTATCCCAAAAGGCCTTGACATTAGTTAGAGTATGGTTAAGCTCTATATACTACCAACACAACCATTTCCTTGGCAATGTGGGACTAACACCAACTCATGGGTGTTACATTATGTCTCTTAAGGCAAACATGGTAGCTGGACCTGACAGGGATCGATTAATTGATATTTGGAATGTGGAAATAGGAACAACTCCTACAAAAGAAATATGGTGCAAATGGGAGAGGGCAGGGCCTGACATTTGTGTTCTTAATACAGATGGAAGCTTGATAACTAATGTAGGAGGTTGGGCTGCTGTCCTAAGAGAGCATTCTGCTGATGTTACAAGCAGCACACGGAAGATCAGTATGCCAGCATTGCTTGGATCGAGTTACAAGGTTCGAAAAGGGACTTCAAGTGGTTATAACATCTGGAGTAAGGAAGATAAAAGCACAAACAGATTCATCAAATGTAATCTCTTTCCTGAAGAATGAAAAGGTTCCCTGGCAAACTAGACACATGCTACGGCGAATCAAAGAGATGATAGGTCAGCTTGTGAAGTTTTCTATTATACACTATATAGAGAAGGTAACAGACTAGCAGATTCATTGGCCAGAAATATACTACAGCTGCTTTTATTCATATCGTAATGAGTTCTTTCTCTGAGGATGTAAAGAATATCATATATGAAACGGGGTAGGGGACCTCAGTAACCACCCCGCTTGCCAACCAAAAAAAAAAAAATTATCTCTAAACATAGATAGTCATTTAACTTTTTCGTGAAAATCCTAGGTCTTCATGAACCTCTAACATTGCATTCACCTCTTATCTTCTAGGCCCAACCTTTATAGTTTATTTTCTCATATTTTCCAATTCCATCAAAATTTATGGTTCTCCTTGTGTTCACATTCACAAAGAGACATTCTTTAAAAAGGCCCCAACCAAAGCTTCTGTAGAGAAACGGAATAACATTATCATAATGCATTGTTCCAGATAAAGAGGCAAGATTGCCTACTAAACGCTAATCATAAAACCCTAATATGAGAACCTACTAAACCCTAATATGAGAATTACCAAACCACCCTTATACTCAATACTCCCCCTGAAGCCAAAATATACAGACTCTGTATATTTCAGGCTTGCAAATACAATATATCTCAAGAATAACAAGTTCAACACTCCCACAAATCTTAATCTCCAAACTTAAAATGAGTAGGGGTGGCAGTTTTTGACACAACCTGCAAACCCGACACGAACACGACCAGTTATTAACGTGTTTGGGTTAACTGTTTATCCGGTCCGTGTCATCAATGGGTTGACCTGTTTGACCCGCTAAACCAAATGGGTCGTGTCGTGTAAACCCGGCCGTGTCGTCTTCGTGTATTGTTTCACCCACAAAAGAAATTGGATACGAAGATCAATAGCAAGTCAACAATAAGCATCAAAAGCTCTCTCTCTTCTTCTTCATTTCAATCATCTTCTTCTTTCATTTGAACTTGCAAACCATGGGAAGTAGAGGCATAACTTCGTCATGAACTTCAAGAACTTGAGCATTAAACCATTTATTTCTTTGTTAATTTCTTCTTATCCCAACCTTTTATTCTTCTTCTAATTTTGAAAATTTTATCTTCCATTAAACCATAAATTCCAATCACTAAAATCCCCACCAACAATCTGTCTCATTAAACAAATCAACAAACCATCAACCCCAACAGCTGAAACTTCAACAAGCTTTGAAGAAACACAAATCAATTGAATCTTCACTGATTCAAGAACCTTTGGGTACAATTCAAATACAATTTTCAAAACTAAACTAACAAATAATCCATACCCGTTAGTTATAATGGCATGTAAATGAGTAATATGGATGTTGGTGAACAGAGGTTGTGTTAAAAGACCAAAAAGTATAGCTTGATTGAGCTTTAAGTATTCTGATGGTGATGGTATTGTTAATGGAAATGGGGGTTTTAGTTGAGGTTTAAGTAGTTCAAAAGCTTCTTTTAGTAAAACTTCGAATTGGTTTTCAGCATCGTGAGTATTAATTTGAAGAAGCTTCAAAGACATTTTTCAGAGAAAGAGAGAGAGAGAGAGAGACAAGGTTTTGTTTTAATTTTTCGGAGAGAAAAGAGAGAAGGTTAATGATTTTGAAAATTTTATCTTCGTTAATTTTTACTTACCCCAACCTTCTATTCTCTTTTTTCTTTGTTAATTTCGATTTACTGATGTTTTCCGATAAAGAGGATGGAAATTGGTTTGAGAAACAGCTGAGAGAGAAGAGAAGAGAAGAGAGAGAGAGAGAGAGAGAGAGAGAGAGAGAGAGAGAGAGAGAGAGAGAGAGAGAGAGAGAGAGAGGGAGGGCGTGTCAACCGTGTTTGGTCGTGTAACCCAATAAGTAAACAGGTCATGTTCGGGTTAACACGTTTTAACAGTTTTAGAACAGGGTCATAGAGGGTTGACCTGTTTTGACCCGCAACACGGTACCGACCCGACACGCCTACGACCCGACACGACCCATTTGCCACCCCTACAAATGAGCACCCAATAACGACAAAAGAGGCTCCGAAACAACAGCAACAAGAATATCAGTTATGGCAAGACCAAAACCTGAAAAAGAGCCCATTATGGGCAAAACAGACAAGTAGCTGTGTAGGGAACAAAAAAGGCCAATAGTATCTTAACTATGGCATAAGAAAATTGTTTTTCAAGAAACGAAAGCAAACAATTGGGGCAACGATGATGAAGAACTTGACCAACAAGAATATTTTTCAAACAAACAAAAGGTTCCCCCGGGAAACGACGTTCCCTTTGTAAAGTAGGCCATTTGATAGAGCAAATGAAGAAGAAATTATGATTTGAACAAAGAGAACGAGATTTAAACATCCAAATGATATCATCAATAATCAACATTGAATAACAACGGAAAGAGTACGAAGGCGAGAGTGAAATTTGAAATATTAAAGAGCAAGGAATTTATAACCAATCAAAATAATCAATGAAAACTGACAAAAGCTGAAAAACCAGATAATGAACAGTGACACGATTCTATAAATACATTAACACCCAACCGTTGCATTATCATGAAAATTTCGTATCATGTTCACCATAATGATGTTGACAATCTGTAAAAAATTCAGGACGATCGGAAAACAGAAAGAGCTTCATCCGATCAACAAAACAAAACTGTGCAGAGAAATTCTGCCACTTTTGAGAGATCATTTTTTTTTCTTCAAACCCAAGATCTAAACTAGTAGCTGTGATACCATATAGAGAAGCGGAATAACATTATCATAATGCATTGTTAAAGATAAAGAGGCAAAATTGTGCACATTACACTCTCCACTGGGACCCAGTCAATAAGACGTTTATAGTTGGGCACATTACACTACTTCCTTATATATACGTTTAAGGAGAAACCAGAAAAAGAACAGGAAACTAATTAATATAGAATAAGTGCAGGATGGTCACTGAAAAACACACCTGCACAGATGTAACACTCCAGTCTTGTAATACCTTTCCAAGCTTACGCCTTTGCCACGCCACATTAGTGCAAAGAATTTTAAGCAAATTGATCAGAAGCTGCATTGCACAACATACAGGAAAAACTTAGATGAAGGAACAATTGAACCTAAACAGCATCCATTTGGAGGATGCCGAAAATGGACTTGATGATGCTCCTATCACTCGTGGTCGTCGCAACACAACACAAGAAACAAGTTCACGTAATCAACCTCATATTGAAGCTTCTTCCGAAGAAGATGATTATGATAATGATAACAACTTCGAAGTTGATGATATTGGAAATGACATATGAACTTTGATTTGCTTTTGGTTTATTTTGATTTTGTATTGTTTTTAAATTTCATGTTGGATTTTTTTTTATTTTGGTGTTGAACTTGTTTTTGTTTGAATTGATGTAGGATTTGATGTTGGATTGGTATTTGGTATTTCACTATTTTGATCACTGTTCACATATGAACTGTACTGTTCACTGTTCACATTTGATATTCTTATTTATTAGAAATTTAGAATTAGTAGAGTACACTGTTAGTAAACAGTGTTTACAGAGTTGTAGACTGCAAATTTGCAGTTTACTGTACAGGAAATATTCAGAGAAAGAAATACTGTAAACTGTAAACTGTAAACTGTAAACATCAGGTCTGATCGGAGCGCCGCCTGAGCGGTGGAGGCGGTTCTCAGAAATCTGAGCGCCTGGCGCTCCGCTCCACCTTTGACAGCATAGATCACAATTCACAATGCCTAAGGTTTAATTGTCAAGCTAACACTCAAACTTCATTATCTAAAGCTTTCCATAAGATATTTAATGTTGTAAGAAATAAAATTATAAGAGGTTTTTTAACATTTTCAAATGCTTCGAGATATAACGGTTAGGATCATATAGGGAATGTTTCTCACCTGCCCTAACTGCAGAACAAATTCATTCTTCTGAACTTCTTGGTCCTTTGAAACTTCATGTAAGGCCGCAGCTCTAGAAATTACATCAGAGATGAGATCTCGACCATAAAGCTTCCCATCTTGAACCAACAGAAGCTGTTCATCAATTTACGGATGTCAGCACAATATGCATGTAATAAAATCAATAAAACATTAATGTGGATCTAAATTGAAAACAGAAGAATGCAATAGTTTACTAGAAATACTTGAAACTCAAGAACTGCACAATAATTATGAGAGACTGAAGACAAAAGTGGAGTGTCGAATTCTCAATGAAAAAATATGTTACAGTTGCTATAAGGGTAATCAATGCTGTCAGAGGTGGAGCGAGGCGGGGAGTGCCAAGGTTTCCAGTATCGCCTAGCAACGCCTAGACGGCGCTCAGGCAGCGTCTCTGATCGAGTGGAGATAAGGAAGTAAAGAGAAATTCATAATACCACTCTGTAGTCTGTATAATATGTTTATGTTTTCAAATTAAAACCTAGATCCAGTTTAGCTAATAACAATAAAGCCCACTAACTGAAAGCCCAGTGCTTTAAAAACCTAACCCAAACCAAATTTAACCTATCTTTAAAACCCTAGATCTAAAGTTGCAGCCACCCACCACAAACAATTACCAACATGGAAAACAGTTTGGGATTAAAGAAGAAGTAACAGAGAATTGGAGAAGAAGAAAAAGAAAGAAGAAGTCACTTCAGGAGTCACGATTCTTTCTTCCTATTTTAGTTGCAAAGTTGGAAGAAAGAAGAGAAGCAGCAGCGTAGCAGTGAAGAAGATGAATCACGATCTAGTTTTGGGCTTTTAAGGTTTTGGGCCGCCTTTGAACGCCTGTATTGGACCGCTTTTCTCAGAGCGCTGGGCCTGGGCGCCGCCCAGGCAGCCCAAAGCGAAATACGCGGTTTCTAAGCTAGGCGAAGCGATCCCTTTTAATTTTAGCGCTTAGGCGGCGCCTGTGACAGGATAGATGGTAATAATAGTGATGGTAGTTAGAATGATTGCTATAGTAATAAGAGTAAGACAAGAAAAAGTATTAATAATTTTTTAATTTGATAAGTATTGATATAATATAATAATGTTATTACTACCACACTAAAAGATACCCAGTTCAAAAGAAACTCAGTGCTTGAGTTCACTGAAATCAGATCATTGTATTGATAAAATATATTTTTTGAATTAGGTCATTATGTCGATTTCATTCAATATTCATAATTTCCGACCCATTTTAGCCAATCTCACCCTAATTTCACCCAATTTCATTCATGGTCACCATTTTGTCACTAAATTTCAATTGTATATATGGTACAAAAATACTAGGCAAAATACTATTGCATGCGGAATAAAACAATATCAATAAATAAAGATGAACAAAACACAGGATCTCGAAGAAACTATCTTCTTTATTAAATCTTATGAAGATTACAAGAATCTCTGCCTCTAATGTTTTAGCCTTGGCCAAAACATCCTTTTATAGACCTTGGACGACTTCAAATTGTACAAGGAAAACTATTTCCTATTCACCCGGAATAAGGAAATCGGTCTCTAGAATCTTCCAAAGTTCCAAAGACCTCAGCCAGGCGCTGTGCCAAGCAGTTATAGGTTGTCATCTTATCTTATTATAGAATTATTGTTCTTCTCCTTAAGAAAAAGTTTACCAAAAAAAGAATTTCCCAACCAAAGAGACCTTGTATATTTTCACCACTGTTTACATCAAAAACTATGTGAACATGCGTGCATGGTTAAAAGTTGAGTTAAAAATTTAGATTAAAATTGGCTTGGATTTATAATAGGCACATGTCTAAGAACTAAAACAGGTAAGTCCATATTATTTAAGTTAAAATGGGCTTAGACCTGTACTAAAACATGTAAGTCCATATTTATTATTTAAGTAAAAATGGGCTTAGACCTGTAATGGGCCTTGGATGTAGAGACCCAGAAACTGTTGGGTCTACACAATATCTTAGAGTTTTGGTTTGTGTGGACACTTAATTTGTTAAAAACCGGACACGTGGGTGTGTGGGAGTTAGACAGCAAAGGCTTCATGAACGCCTCGAAATTGAGGCGCCATATAAAATAGTTAAGATATAGAAGAAGATTATTAAGAGGGCCATGGGCTCAAATTTGCTTGTTTGCGTTCTACAAGTCATTAATCGGCTAACATCAAGACTAGTTTTTGGAATGAATTAGGATGGTACACCGCATTCAATTCAAACAGTAAAAACTAACTACACGAAGGTAGGACCAAGAGAAAGCAAATGAACTGACCTGTAGATGAGATCTAGCAACCAAATCAGGTTGAAGTTTTTGGAATTGGACCACAAAGCGCAAAATACCTTCTAACGATGGATCTAAGGAAAAGGAACACATAGTATCTAGATCATGAAGAAGCTTCTCAAAATATTCAATAGCCTGACAAACAAGGACGGGAACATTACGAAATGAACTGACAGTAAATATCTAGTTATACTGAAAATAAAGCTCACCTTTTTCCAGCTGAGTATTTTTATTGCACGGGGTGGAGTAGGAGCTGAAAGTCTACCATTTAAACTAGCATCAAAGCCTACAGGCTTACAACCAGAAGCTGTTGTTGGATCCTCCTTATCATCTTGACGAGATCCATGTATATGGGACATGAGAGATTCCGCAGACTCGTGAATGAATCCTAACTCTGATAAACAGGAGGCTATATGTTTCCTTGCCAACTCAAAACCTCTACCATGAGATTTTCTCATACACATCAGAACATGGTAAAAGTGCTGAAGAGACGAAAATTAATATAAAATTAGAAAAATAATTTAAGATAATAAGAAATAAAGTTGTGATTTGCAAGATGGGAACAAATACTATACATCATGCGAATACAAACTGAACCACATAGGAAATTCATCAAGGAAACTCAGGGTCAGCACATTGCATAATGATGCAACTATTAAAAGAAAGGAACTTAGAAATATAATCATCAAATGGACTGTATAAACATGGGTACTGAAATAAGCTTGCACTAGAACTGGATGCAAATTTATTCCACAATATCATTGCTTGTAGTACTTTTTTAGATTTTGTTTTTCTCGGTGATACCACCCATTGGCCTAGATTTTGGCGAATTCTACCTCATACACAGCAATTTTACCAAAACGGCCTACTTTAACTTTTCAAAAGCTTTACTTTAACTTTACTTGTCCCATGTGTTGTTTATTCTGGTGGTGGAAGAAGCCAGTAGAATGACTTCTAAAGCCAATAATTTTGGTGTACTGGAAGGTCTTTTAGGGTGTGAAGGGACCTAAGTCACCCAAACTGTAAAAAGAGGATATCATTTCTGCTCCTGAAAACCACGGTCTGTCACTTTCAGACCAAATCCAACATAAAACCATGCTATCTAATCTAACATATAAAACCACGATCTCAACTATTCAAGGCAAACCCCAGTGCTTCAGTATCGCAACCAGGATTTCATGGTCCTACTATTGTTGGTTTTCGCATTTGTTCAAACAGTTGGATTTTGGTAGATCGAAATCCAATCTGAAGTGGTAAATACGACTCCACGATTCTTCTTCAAGGAGAATGTTTCAAAGAACAACACAAAAGACAGGATCAAACCCTTCACGATTTCTTCTTCAAAAAGCTCTGTTTTCCCAATTTTTATCATTTCTGAGGGGTGTATTCTAACGGGGGGTCGTTGGTTCTCTTTACTAGTGTCCTTTCGATATTGACAGTACTGTATTTCTTTGCTTCTCATCTCCTCAATTGTAGCAAAGACGCTTACAGCTATAATGGTGAGTGGGGTGATTCAGAGGATGCACACTAGTATTATTTGGTAGATCCAGCGAGAGTTGGAGTTGAGTGAGTTGCACAAGTTATTTTACAACAAGGATTTTGATATTCCTATTTCTCCTCACCACTAGAATATAGTTGTAGACTTGTTCAGAACCAGAACTATGTATCATTTCCTAATGAATGAACAAAATCATGGAAGATTGTGGTCTTTCGCTAGGGTTATGAGTTATGAATGAGGGGTAAAGAAAAAAAGTGGTGTCCTGATTTATGAGGGTAAGATGCTTCAGTCATTATTTGCATAAAAAATCAAAAGCACTCAAACCTTAATGTTATTAAAGGGATCCCTTCTAAGTTCTATGTTTAAGATGTCTTAATATTTCTAGCTCAAAACATCTGATTTGACTTCCCACCATTGTATTCGATTTTAGATTGAATTTCTACCATAAGTTCATCAGGGTCACTGTTTTCAATGAAAATAATGTCAGAATAGACAGTGGAATTTCTAGACCCTTGGACTGTAGCAATTTAAAGATTGGCAGACAGTTGTCATGCATGAAAAGAAAACAAGAAAATAAATTGGAATCCTGTTAATTAACAGTCATTGAGAAGAAAGAGCACACACAGGGTAAGACCTTACGAAAGCGTAAGCGACAGAGCAAAGCTTTGCAGTACCCTTCCTCCAGATCAGGATTTGTTTGTAAGGGCTCTATATCTGCATGACAGAGAATGTCTTCAAAAAGAATATATTCATAAGCTTAACTAGAAACTAGTCTACAGATATAGCCTCAAAGTACACCAAATGTAAAGCTTGCAGAGAATATAGATAGAATCAGATCTCAGCAATCATTTTATGAAATTTTTATACCCATCTGATCGTAGATACTGAAACACTGCGATTAAAATTAAATCCAAACTACTCAACGCAAATTATGATCTCCCCCACTCAAGATAGCAAACTCGTCCCCTTGACATGCGTTAATTTGAATATCCCCTCTTTTAAACAAATATATGCTAAACCTTCAAAGGTCTTGCAAGTGTATATAAAGAATGTAAGTACAATGTGCCACTTAAACACATTAAGAAAAACATCAAAGTAAAATTATCGAAATTGACAACAACGTTTACAAAAAGTTTCAATTATGACAATGCATTTCAATTATAACACCAACGTTTCATATCATATCAATTCATGACAACCAAGTTTAACACCCATATCACATGGGTAACCAAAAAAAGGCATAGGAGCTAAACTTAGTTGTCATGAATTGATACGATAACAAACGTTGGTGTTATATTTGAAATACATTGTCATAATTGAAATTTTTTGTAAACGTTGTTGTCAATTTCGATAATTTGACCAGTTATAAATTGTGGTTTAGTTCAGGATGTATACTCCCTTGTAATCTGTTTTATTCTTTGGCAAGGTAAGCTTGGATCAAATAGTCACAATCCCACATGGAACAGAAGTTAAACCCTAACATAACAAATTTATAACCCTAGTCTTTGATGTGCTTGCATTTTTAACGTCAGTTCACCAGACCAATCATCAATATCTTTTCAATGCTCACAAAACTATAGCTACTTTCCTACTGATTTAGGAGGCTCCTTGGCTTGATAATTCTGTGAGTTTTGTTTTGGGTTCTTTGGCAATGTAAGCTTGGTTCAAATAGTCACAATGGCACATGGTATAGTGGTTAAACCCTAACATAACAAATTATAGCCCTAGTCTTTGATGCACTTTCGTTTTTAACATCGGTTCACCAGACCAATCATCAATAACTTTTTAATGCTCACAAAACACTAGTTTTATACTTTCCTACCGATTTAGGAGGCTCCTTGGGTTAATAATTCTGCGAGTTTTGTGTTGGACCTTTCTAGAATTCAAAAGGGGTGCTTTATGGTGTTGGGGTTGCCGATCCCTCTCAAATATCACTTTGTTCCTTGTAAGAACATATTGGATGTTGACAAATTATTCTAATAGTCATATTCAAAGGCAAGCCTGTTTGATTGAATGAAGTCCTAGAACTTCAGGCAAGGGCATAAGATTTTAAGGTACTTTTGGAAGATTGGATGACTTAGCAGTTCTCTTAAATTTAAACTAGATCTTCCACTTCGTTGTGGACTTTTAAATCACTTCTGCTATGTCACAGAAAGATGAACAAGCGAAAATGTGCAGAACTTCAGATATATGATATATGGCATATAGAAGCATACGTTTTCAGCATTTTTATGTGTTATGAAGTTTATATCCACACAAATTGAATATCTTTAGTCTTTTGTATCTCTGTATACGTAATACACTGAAGTCCTTCTCAATGTAATGTTGTCTATATCCAAATCAATAAAAACAACACACAAACACCAGAGATGAGTAGAGTAAAACATCCTAACTAAAAAATCTTAATAAAGCGCAAATTTATCAGCCAAAAGCAGTGCGTCGAACAGGTTAAAGACGAAAATTTGGCAGTAGTTCACAAAATCTACCTTCTAATACTCTCTTTTTAGATGATGGAACTTTGCAAGCGCGCAGTTGGCGAGAAACAGTCTCTTCTACTGCATTTAAAATTGATAAGCATTTTTCATCTCCCTCCCCTTTCATAGGTAGACCATATGCCATTGTAAAAAGATCCTCTTCCTAACAACATTATACAAAAAATGACCTTTCAGAAATACAATAGATTCAAAATTTAGAGGAAAAAAAATAGTGTATCAATTAAATCGCAATATGAACATAAAACTATATTCATCAGAAACTGTGAATCCAGCTCGGTCTGTACTGTAAATAGGTATTCTATTGGCATTGAAAGAAGTTACAGCCTATGTGCTCATGATAGATACTTAGCACGGTAATAAGCACAAACCCCCTGTACACACCCAGTTACAATACTTCAAGACACGAACTAAAACACCTTAAAACCCCATTTAGACTAGCATTTCATCCCAACTGATTACAAAGTCCTGAAAAGACACCAACTAAACACCTTACAACCCCATTAAGATGTTCTTTGATCTCCATGACTAGCTTGTGAGTTTCCTTGGACTTTTTGCCTTGAAATTTTTCCGAAGAGCAGACTATACATTCAAGCAATGAGAAAATGAAAAAACTAAATCGTTAGACCCTTTCTGGAGCATAAGGTAATCTTTCAAATAGAGGACTTCAATCGTCTGACAAATGGTTTAATGAAATGGATAAAAAAGCTAGGTTGAATGCATACCCATTTGGAAATTTTATGATCATCAATTTATTTTTGTTCGAATACTGTATACTTTTTCACAACCTAACGATTTGAACGAATACACATCTATGATGGGTCATGTGTCGGACAGTCAAATACGTGTCCTATTTTATGAACAAGGACAAACCCAGTCCCTTCTTGAACACTTTAAAGACACTCCTTTGGAGATGGTAAGAAATGGGCAGACACTTCTTATGAACTTATATAGAACAAAAAAAACATACATATTGTATTAGAGAAGAGAAAGCCATAGTAAGATAGATTTTAAATTTGGTAACACATCCACCTCATGGGTTCGAGCATCAGAGACAACTGAAATAACAGCATTGCAGGTTGCACGAATGATTCTGCAATAAGAATGTAGTAAAGCATGTGATGACGTTCTCTCTAGTCTCAGAAGGTATATGCAAGAAAAGACAGTTTGTCCCAGTGAATTTCCCTTGTGCCATGTTGCCTACAATGAAGTATGGGATTTTACAAAGATGATCTCAAGTAGTGAATATAAAAATTGCAGTAACATACTACTTATGGTACCTCACATGCCAAAAGGTGGTCCATGACATCAATAATGCGTTGAACATCGACAGTCCTATCAAAATCAAGAGGAACTGGGGCAGCACCATTTTCAATAGCTTCGTCAATAGAATGATATTTACAATTTTCGATACCTGAATCCATCTTTGGGTCCATAATCTAAGAATGCAAGCAGAGTCAGTAAGAACAAATTAAGACAAACTTAAGAAATAACTGCCAAAACCTTCACAGTTTACAAATGAGATGTTAATGATACTCGTAAATTACAAAAATCTCAAGAAGAAGAGATCTGCTTGACCATGTAATGCACTTTGATTATTTCATTCTCTCTTATATCTATTTGTCATTTGACCATTTAATAGTACTATTGATATTAAAGTAAAAGCAAATCTCCAACACCAGAACATGTCTCTTTATATTTTGTAACCAAAACCCCAGAAGGAGAGCAAGTTTAATATGCAGTCAAAGACTGCAAGTAATAAGCTCTATTATTGAAGCTATGAATGACAGAGATCTCAGATTAGGATAAGAAACAAAAAATAACATGACCACACGGAAATATTCCAAAACGACACAATGGACAAAAGCAAGCTAATTTACAAAAAAGAAAGAATTGAGGATAATTTATTTCTTTAAATTAAAGGTCCCTCATGGGTTGATTTGGTTGTGGAAGAAAAGACTCTTGCTGGTATTGAATACTTGTATGCGCTGAGAGAAAGGATAACCATTATAACAAATTAATTTTCAATCGTCATAGGCCCTCATGGTGTGTTTCCTGTAACTTTATCTTTTGGCTGATGGAAGTGGAATATAAGCGGTCTAGGGATGCCAACTAGTTAGGAAGTCTTAGGCCATGTCATCCAAATTGTATAGCAAAAGTAATCCCCATGAAACATATTTAAGAGCAGAGAGTTTCTGTAAAAATGACCTCGCTGGAAATATTATCAGCCTAATGACTTGATCAGATATAGATAAGGAAACGAACTCCTGCCATAAATCTCCCAAATGTTTGGAAAAAACTACAACCTAGACAATATTAAATTAGTACTGCAGTCTGCAGATAGTCTTTAAAGATTGAATATGTGTGAATTTGATGGTTGGAATGTTGGATTTGCAATAAAGATAAAAGAGTGAGAGATCTACAAACACAACAATAACAATAAAATGAAGAATAGAATACAAGTGAAGGGAACCTCCAAGGCGGACATGGCAGCAAAGAGACTGAAATTCTCTCCATGGATGAGCTCACCATCTCCAAGATCTTTCAAACAACAACAACAACATTACTACTATTATTATTATTATTATTATTAGAACAACAACCAGAAAAAAGAAGAAGATGAAGAAGGTGGTTTGATAAATTAATACCTTTACAAGCAGCTTGGAGAAGAGGTGTTACGTCAGCCCACACAGTCTGATCACCACCACCACCACCAGAAGAAGAGATTGACGAAGGTATAATTCTATTACTATCCGCCATTATAATTCGAGAAGAAAATTATTAATTTAAGTGTAAACTAATTCACCCTAATTTGAAGGAGAAGAAGAAAGAAAGAAGACCACTATGAAACCCCTTTCGATTCAAACTCATTTTAATGGGTCAGTTCCAATCCGGTTAAAACTTTAAACTAGGCAAATTCTATAGGCAGACCCCGTCTTTTAAAGGCAGACCCATTTTAAAACAACCGGTTTTTCATAAAAGCCCGGTTGTTTTAAATACACACCCCAACGTTACTTGTTGGCTTCTATAGCCCTTATTTTATTTTTTTTTATTTTGTCTTCTTCTTTACTCACACTTCTTTATTTTCCTCCAAATCGATTGTTTGAAAAAATGGGTAGTAATAAATATATAGATTATAGAAAAATTAATAAAGTTTGAAGAAGAAATGCAATTTAAAGAAGAAGACTCAAAAATTTCTAGAGATATGAGTGATGGGGAAGAAATGGATTATGTAAAAGAAGTAAATATTGAAGAAAAAGAAGACCCAACAAATCCCAAGTCTCCAAAAAAACTCAAACTTTTTCAACTTTAAGGTAAAAAGCTTAGCCTTTTTCAATATTATCAAGAAGTAGGATTCAAATAACTATAATGGAACAAAAATGGTCTTTAAAACTCGACATTATACTCTCAAATTTATTAAAGAAAATTCGGCCTGGGTCTACCGATAATAAACATATATTCGGTTCAATTCTGCCGAATCTACATATTATTTCGGCAGAAATGTACCGAAAGTATTAAAGTTTTTCAATAAAGATTTGATTTATTTTGTTAACATTATATTAATTGAAGCATCAAAGAAATAGATGTGGTTAAACAAAATAGATTTTTAAACTCGGCTTGCTATTGGCGAAACTATTTAACTATATCGGTTGTGTTCTGCCGATAAACAACACAGCTTCAGTGGAATTCTGCTGAATATACTGTAATTTTTAGGCTAAACTGAACTGAGTTATTTATATCTCTTCGGCAAGTTGTTAACGAACTTTTGCAATCTTCGGTGATCATGTGGCAACAAAATTGTATTCAGTTAAATAGCTCCTATATAATAAATATGTTCTTTCTTGTGTTTTCACTCAATGATTTGTCTTGTCTTGTACTTATTTTTAAGTTCATTTCGGTAAATGTCCACCGACTTTATTAAATCTTTTCGGTGCACTGTTTTTTATAGTAGGTATAAATTTGGTAACAATCTGCCGACTTATCCATATTTAGTTGAAATGAGTCGTTTATAATTTGTTGTGTGGTGTGTTCAGGATCCTTTTCGAAACAATGAGAACTCGTATAATGCTTCCAACGCATTCAACATGGATGATGATAGTGCATTAACATCGATTTGACAAGAGAATTCACTACGAATGACACATTCCATAGTCGTGAAGAGTTAATTGCATGGACAAGTGGCTTAGGAAAGGAGCATAAGACGACTTTTGTAATTGGTAAATCCCAAGTAGCGTACAATAATAGGATGCCGAGATTAATTCTAGTTTGTGAGCGAGGTGAAAAATACCGATCTCACAACAAACTTCAAACAAAGCCCAAGGGTCTTCGAAAGTGTGGAACAAAAAAATGTGATTGTCCTTTTGAGCTAAGAGGGGTGTTCAAACATAGTAGTAAGGATGATTGGAATTTGAATGTAATATGTGGTTTACACAACCATGCATTGGCAAGAAACTTGGATGGGCATTCTTATGCAAAGAGACTCACAAAAGAAGAAACGAGGTTTGTGTATGAACTAAGTAAAAGTGGTGTTCCTCCTAAGCAAGTTTTGAGTGCTATTAGAAATAGAAATCCACACAATGTGACGGACTTCAAGCAAATATACAATGCAAGGCAAAAGGTTAAAGTGACTGTATTAATCTGTTTCCAGATTAATGTATTAACTAGGCCAGGTCGCTGTTTGACTGACCAAGGTGGAGATTTGATATCGGGGGTGGCTGCACCTCGATGAGATCGAGATTGCCTACGTACTCTAGCCCGGGGGAGTGGAACTTAGAGATCAAACCATCGTAGTTCTGTTCTTATAGAAGGTGAAAGGGCGCAGATCATGGGATCTTGCAGATTCTCCGATATCATAATGAGAGCATAATGATGGCATTGATTATGTAACGAGCGAGGATATTTTTTGTGCATTGATTATGCAACGGGCGAGGATATTCTGTGCATTGATTAATGGAACGTGTGTATAAAGAGGTCGCCAACGGTTGTATAGTCGAGCTACTCTGGTCGGTCTTTAGCTGGGTCGTGCAGTGGGTGACCTGGTGGAATATTGGGCAGGCCACGTGTCGTGTTTTGATTGGCTGGAGTATGTAGTACCCCTACATAAGCCCCCTCTTTTTAGGTCGATGAATAATCGGGCTTAAAAGACCTTTTGATCGCTGTGCGAGCTGGTTGAGTTGATCTCTGCTTTTGAATCTTTGAAATTGTACATGTGGCTGCTATGCATTGCTGTTTTATATCATCATTGCGCTTCGTGGGGAAGTGGAGTAGTTTCCTCGAGCAGTTAACTTACTTTAATTTGGCAACTGATGTACATTTTGTCTGATGCGTGTTTGTCTGACACGTGGAATGATCGACGGTGGATGTTAAAAGTCGAAGTAGTGGGAAATAACTGCAAAGTCCGTGTTTGTCTGCTTGTGATCCTGTCCGTTGATTAGAACGTCATCGATGGCTGGGATCTTTCTTGGACTTGTATTTAAGGTGAAGTTGTTGTAATGATTTTCTTACTTTCTTCATTTGCTCTCTCGAACTGCTGCTGATATGTCTTTGCGACCTGAAGATCTTGAGAGCTTTTGAGGTCAGTAACTTCTCTTTACTTTTGCATATTTTTTCTCCTCATTCTTCTTCTTTTTTGTTTCATTTGAGAGATGTTTGAGGCGAGTGATTCGCAAAATGATCATTTGATTGGAGGTAGTGGTGGTAGTTATGAGTCTGATGAGGAGAGGACTCGGTCTGGAAATGATGCAAGTACTCCTGATCGAGGTGGGGAACAGGAGGAGGATAGCCCTGGTAGTAGTGGTCCTCATGGGGAGGATAGCTGTGATGATGAAATGGTTGAGGGTGACCATCAATCTTTTCATCGTGTTGTGAATCCTGCTTATGTAAAGAGGCATATCGCCTTTAGGTCGAGCTATGGGTTGGACACCATAAGTAACCTTGAAATTATGTTTTTAGGAGATCACTTTTGGCTGAAGCGTATCGACCTAATAACTCTTTTTCTGTTGTGTTCACTCTGGGTCAATTTTGTGTTGGTCTCCGTCTGCCTCTTTCGCGTCTAGTTGTCGATCTCCTTAACACCATTCGGCGAGCTCCATGCCAGATGAATGGTAATTTCTGGAGGAATATGAGGGTGATCGACGACCTGAATAGGTCGCATAAATGGGCCATTACTGTGGCTGACGTGCTTGGGCATTTTTGTTTTAAGCGATCTGCCAAGACGGAGGGCGGAGGTTATAACATACAGGTTCGCCCTGAACGTTTGCCTCTGATCTATCTGGTCAGTAGTGAGCCTTGGTGGAAGGAGCCCATGCTGCTCACTAGTCGAGTTACTGAGGATAACATGTTGTTGCTCTATGTCACTAGGAATTTGTCTTCTGATCGTAAGTGTAAAGGTCGCTTGTTTGTAGATTCTATTTTGTATTGCGACCTATAATGTTTACTTTAGGTTTTACTTTGTTTTGCAGCTATTAAGGACGATTCTCCTGTGAAGTGTACCATTGTTGAATCTTGCTTGAACATCTTTAGCTCCTGGACGGACGAGAAAAAGATCAAGCTTCTTCTTCATTTGCGTGAATACTTTCTTCCCAAGGGTGGTGCGAAAACTGTTGCTGACGAGCACGAGAGAAGGAAGGTTTTGAGGTCGAATTTTATGGCTCAAATAAGAAAGGGTGGTGTTGAGAAGGCTAAAGCTGGTTGTAGCAGTCGGGCTGTTGAAGTTGACAACCCGCATCTTGTTTCTCCTCCTCCTTCTATCCCAAAGTTTTTTGCGAGCTCTAAAGGGAAGAAAAGGTCGCTGATCGGTGTTGTCCAGCTCGCTCCTCCTCCTGCTGTGATACGAGTTGCTGATCCTCCTCGACCTGTTGTTGAGGCTATCAAAAAGTTTGTTGGTGCGAGCTCTGGAAAGGGGAAGGAAGTGACATCTCCATTTCTCCCTGGTCCTATATCTTACAAGAATAGGCAAGGGGGGAACTTCCAGGTTCTGAACAATGATAGTGCTCTCTCCAACCCCCTTGTCTGTCAAGCTATTAATGAGGCCATGGTTCTGGAAGCTGGCCACCATGCCGTTATGGCCCAATCTCTGCCTCTTACCTGCTCGAAGATCAACTATGCCATCGAACTCGTAAGTGTGTGCTTTTGCCTTCTTTTCAAGTTGAACTTAGAAGTATGTTTTCATGTTTTGAACTTTGTTTTGTAGTTGAATACATCATTCCAGGAGGTGAGAGGTGTAGCTGAGACTGGATCTCAGGCTGATCTGGACCTTAAGCGAGCTAGAGATGATCTTCACAATGCTAAGAACGAGTTACTGTTGCGCGACCTGAGGATTAGAGAGCTGGAGAATGACGATTCTCAATACAAGCTGACAATTCACGAGCTGAAGGTTTCGTTGCAGAGCTCTAGGAAGCAATGTGAGGAGAACGGCTTGGCCTGGCAATCTAATTGTGACATGCTAAAGCGACAACTTGAGGAGGTGGGATCGCCCGAAAGAGAGAAGACGCCGATGGTTGAGGAGCCGAATCTGGTTGCACCGCAGGACACCTCGATGGGCCCTGGAGAGCAGATAATGGAGGCGCAGGATGAGCCGGTTGAGCAGGAGCAACAACAGTGACTTTTTTTTTTTTTTCTTCTTCTTGAGTGTTAGTGAGGTTTTTAACAATTTGTTCTTGAAAGTTTGTGTTTGTTGATGGGTTGCCCTTTGTGACTTGAAAACAATAGTCTTGAATGGACTTGGTTTCGACCTTGTCCATTCTTGGTGCTCTGGTTCTTGGTTCTTAGCTTGAGGCCATAAACAATAGTGATCGATCTGCTTCGGCAGGTCGATTGCGTTTTTACTTTCTGCACTTTTTTTTTTTTTTTGCGGATAATGTCACCTGTCTCTTTAGGCGACTAGTTTCCAGGGAGTCCTGGTAGCTCGTTCAAAAGGCAGGTAGACGAGATGGATGGCTGCAAGTAGGGCGGACTGAAATGTTTCCTCTTACATGCCTTTGTATAATGAATTTGCTTTGTGTTGGATATTTGTATGCTTCTCTTGGTTTTACTTTTGTAGGTGTTATGCTTAGCGAGCTGTAGCTAGGGATTTGCTGAAGTAGCCCCCGAGTAGTATAGGTTGTTGATGTAACATAGCAAGTAGTTCGTTTTTCCTGTAATAGTTAGCTTATTTGAAATAAATGAATAAAATGAACTTTTATTTGATTACCTTGCTTGTAATTTATTTTCCGTTATTTGTATTGTTTGCGTGGCTAGATGGCAAACATTAAATAATAAAGTTAAGTGTAAAATTCGACCTGGGATGATAGTTGATCGTTAGATTATGAGCTCGAGTCTACTTAGGTCGTGGGATAGTTATGACCTAAGTAGGAGAGTGTTAGTTGGAGTATAGATGTCAACTTAACACTTATAAAAATTATCAAAAGGACTAGAGTATTGATAATTTAAAGGTCTAGTGATTGATTTTGACCTGTTCAAGCCATTCATATATGAAATGAGATGAAGGCAAAATCGAGCTCGTTTAATATATGAGAACGCATGCTTACATTTTACTGGTAGAATTTCTTCAAATGATAAGCATTCCCCCAGGGATTCTTGACATCCTCTCCTTCTGGAGTCTGGAGGCGACAAGATCCATTGCTTTGAACCTTTGTGATGATGTAAGGTCCTTCCCAATTAGCGTTAAGCTTTCCAATATTCACCTTTCTCTTATTATAGAACATTCTTCTTAGTACGAGCTCTCCTGGTGGAAAAGCTCGAGGTTGTACTCCTTTATTATAAGCTCGTTTCAACCTTTGTTGGTATTGCTCGAGCTTGATGGTAGCATGATTCCTTCTTTTTTCAGCCAGATCTATCCCAAACGACCAAGCTTGATTGTTGAGCTCGATGTCGACCAGTAGTGACTTGTTCGTACTAAATGTCAGCTCAGTTGGGATGACAACTTCTACTCCATAGCAAAAACTAAATGGAGACATTCCTGTTAATGTTTTCGGAGTTGTTCTGTAGGCCCAAAGGATGTTTTCTAGCTGTTGTGGCCATTGATCTTCTTGATCTTCAAGTTTTTTCTTCAAGTTAGAAAGAATTTGTCTGTTCGCAGCTTCGACCTGACCATTACTCTGTGGGTATCGAGGAGCTGACCTGGAGTGCTCGATCTTCCATAGTTCATAAAAAGCTGTAATGTTCTTTCCAACGAACTGAGTTCCATTATCAGTGACAACTCGTTTGGGCAAACCATATCTTTTATAATGATGTTTTCCCATAAAAATCTTCTCACATCTGCTTGAGTGACATTGGTGAGAGCAATGGCTTCCACCCATTTCGTGAAGTAGTCGACAACGACTAGAACAAATCTTTTTCCGAACTTCTTCTCTTTAATCAGTGGGCCCATGATGCCGAGCCCCTACATGTAAAATGGCCAAGGAGCAGTGATGTCGTTGGGGTCGTTGGGGTGTTGATCGACAAAACGTTGACACTCCTTGCACCTTAAAACGAATTTCTTTGCATCCTCCTTCATTCTTGACCAGAAATACCCTTGTGAGATGCTTTGTGAGCTAGTGTTCGACCTCCAGAATGATTTCCACATTCTCTTTCATGAATCTCCTGAAAGATGATTTGCCCATGCTTGGGAATTAAGCATCTTAAGAGTAGACCAGTTGCTGACTTTCGGAATAGCTTTCCCTCATGTAACTTGTACATAGTAACCTTATGTAATAACTGGCTGGCCTCCTTTTTGTTTGTTGGGAGCTCGCCAGTTTGCAAAAGGTTGATGAAGGGTTCCATCCATGTTCCTTTGATATCTTCTGAGGTCGTGGCAAGTAGGTCGCTGATTTGATTGACCTCTTCTTCTTTTTGTAAATACACATGTAGCGTGTTTACTGTTATTGTTAGAACTCGAGGTCGATCTGATTCGACCTTGGAGGCTAGGAATGCGAGTGAATCAGCATGTCTGTTATCATCTCTTGGGATGTGATCGATAGTGAGGAAACTGAACTTGCTGATAAGTTCTTTTGCTTTTCTTGCATATCTTATCAAATTGACTCCGTGTATTTGGTAGTTACTTGTGATCTGATTTACTACCAGTTGAGAATCACTGAACGCTTTGAGTCGATCTGCTTGTAGGTCGATAACCATTTGCAGACCTTGGATTAGGGCTTCATAACCATTTGCAGACCTTGGATTAGGGCAAAGTCTTGCTCGCATTCTTCCGTCCATTGATATGCAGCCCCCTTTTGAAGAATATGAAGCATTGGTTGACATTTATCGGATGCTCTAGAAATAAATCTATTGAGAGCTGATACCATGCCATTAAGGTTTTGGACTTGTTTCTTCATCTTTGGGCTGGGCATATCGACCTGGGCTCTGATCTCGTCGGGGTTTGCTTCAATACCCCTCTTTGTGACTAAATAACCAAGAAATTTTCCTGATGCCACTACGAATAGATATTTTTCTGGATTAAGTCTCATCTTGAATTGTCTTAACCTTTGAAATATCTGATCGAGATTGGCCAAGTGATCTTGCTCGAGGTTGCTCTTGACCAGCATGTCATCGATATAGACCTCCATTGCTCGACCTAGTAGGTCGTCGAACATTTTGGTGACAAGTCGCTGGTAGGTGGCGCCAGCGTTTCTGAGGCCAAAAGGCATGACTTTGTAACCGAAAATTCCTTGCTCAGTAGTGAATGAAGTCTTTTCTTGATCTAGCTCATGCATTCTTATCTGATTGTACCCTGAGTATGCATCCATAAATGGTAGTAGTTCGAAACCACAAGTCTGATTGACTAACCTATCGATTCGTGGGAGTGGGAATGAATCTTTAGGACAAACTTTGTTCAAGCTTGTAAAGTCGATGCAAACTCTTGTCTTCCCATTCTTTTCAAGAATGGAACTATGTTGGCCAACTAATTTGGTGTGTCAACTTCTTTGATGAATCCTACCTGCTTGAGTCTACTAATTTCATCATTGACGGTCTGATGAAATTTTGGGGCAAGTCGTCTTGGTTTTTGCTTAACAGGTCGGTAATTGGGATTTACTCGTAATTTGTGGCATGCTATTATGGATCTATCCCAGGCATATCAGTGTACGACCAAGCAAAAACATCTTTATTGAGAGAAAGAAAGTTTACAAAATCATTGTACTTATCTGTTCATAACTCTGAGCCCACATAAATATACTTGGGGTCGTCTTCTGACCTTAAGTTCACTTGCACTCTTGGATCTGTGCTTCCAAGTGATAGTTGAGGGGATCTCGCTTGCTCCTTCTGTAATTGCTATTTTGTCGCGTCTGTGGCCTCAGTTTTCCCCTTCGATGGACTCTTCGCTTGATTTTCGACCTCCTTGGTTCCTGAGGTCGTTGCCTTGTCAGTCGCCACAGCTTCAAGAATTCCATGGCATTCTTGTGCAACGTTTTGGTTGCCTCTAAGCTCCATTATCCCATTGGGGCCAGGATAATAGAATACTTGATGGTAAGTTGAAGGGACTCCTCGTATGGCATGTATCCATTTGCGACCAAGTATTGCATTGTACTTGCTTGTAATATTGAGGACGCTGAACTTTGTTGTTATTGAAACTTTATCTTCCCTTTTACCCACAGAAACAGGCAGTAATATCTCTCCTTTTGGTTCCTCTCTCGAGCTATTGAAGCCCAAGATTGGAGTGAAGTCAGGAATGAGGACTGAATCAGGTAGCCTCATATCCTTGAAAGTCGTGTACATCAATATGTTACAAGATGCTCCTGGGTCAATGAGGACCCTCTTAACAATGTAATCTACAATTCTTAATTCAACGACCAGGGCGTCGTTGTGTGGAGTAACGACTTTGTTGAGGTCGTCTTCGATGAAACTAATATTTGTTTCCTGTCGAGCTGGAATGTTAGTTCGAGCTGTTCGACCTGTGATTGAGTAGACGTGGTGCAAGTGTTCTACTCGCCTTTTCTTTTCCCTTGAGACTGGTGTACAGTTGGACTCATAGATCATGTAGACCACATGACTTTCTGTCTCACTATCTTCATCAATTTTATTCGCAACCTGCTTATTGATTTGGTCGCGGAGGTCGCCGGTGGGACCTAATCTTCTTGAGAGGCTTCGCCCTCTGCTGCGTGCTGGACTTGTGGAGGCAGTTCTTGCCTTGCTTTGAGATCGTTTGGCAGAACGTGGTGGTGTTCTTGATCTCTTCTTGGTTTTCTTTTCACTGGATTCTTCTTGCCTTCCGTAGATATAGTTGTTCAGCCTTTTCTAATCAGCCCATGTCTGAAGAGATCGCTTGAGTATGCGGCAATCATCTGTTTGGTGACATCGCACCTTGTGGACTTTGCAGTAACGACGACCAGAGGTGTCTTCAAGTGGAGTGAAATCTGGAATCTTGCACCAGTGGTGATGCTTGATTCGCTCGAAGATATATCCCGCATGTCGTGTAAATCGGTGATACTCACGTTGCTCTGTGGGCAACACCTTAGCCTTGAATCTCCTGTTGTTGTCTGATCGAGGTCCTTTGGTGGAGCCCCCTTCTACGTTTGAAATAACATGGCTTTTCACCCTTCCGACCAGGGCTTCTTCAAGTTTGATATAACTATCTACCTTGAGATAGAGGTCGTCGAGAAAGGTTGGCCTCTTCATGGCCAAAGACTTGTGAAGGTCTGATCCAGGGACGAAGTGACACAACACGTCAGCCACAATTATATTCCACTTATGCAACCTATTCAGTTCGTCAATAACCCTCATAATTCTCCAAAAATTGCCATTCATCTGGCAAGGAGCTCGCTTGATAGTATTAAGCAGATCGACTATAAGACGCGATAAGGGTAATCTTAGAAAAGGAAAAAATACACAGATAATAAAAAAGATGAGGGAACTGACCTCACAACAACAGGTCGCAACACAAATGAGTAACACCTCGTTGTGTTCTCAAAATACTTGAGCAAATCAAGTAACACACAACTCCTTATATAGCATAACCAAAATACATGTAAGTCGTCGATACACATACATCAAACGGTCAAGATAAAAAAGGGAAGGGCAACCGGTTAACAGTTACTTCGCTCCTCACAACTACCGTCAAATATTTTATAACGAGTCTTAAAAGACGGGTCGCAAATCTTTTTCTTCAATTAGCATAAATTGATAACAGTCCACAAGATTGGTCGTTCAATTTTATCCTCCAAAATATTATTAGTTTTTGTATAAAACCAGTAATATTTTTTAAGACATGTCTCAAAATTATACAAGAAAATACACATAAAAGCCTCTTTTTCCAAAATTAGATAAAGTGATCACAACAATTAATAACAGTTTTTTTTTGCTAAAAGAACAACAATCTTTTTTACGACGGACTCAAAAATTATACACAAGAACACCCATAAAAAATATCTCCACTTCTTACTAATAAAAAAATTTCAACAAATTATTTGGTAAAGGGTCTCAAAATACAAATAAACACCCATCAAAAAGCTCTCCCTTCAGAAAAGTATAGACTGACAACATAGTTCACAAGATTAGTACTTCAATTTTATTCTCCAAAATATCATTGGTTTTTGTACAAAATCATTTACATTTTTGGTGACATGCCTCAAAATAATACAAGAAAATGCCCATAAAACTCTCTTTGTCCAAAAAAACAACAAAACAAATTGTGACGGGCCTCAAAAATTATACATAAATCACCCATAAGAAACCTTTCCCCTCAAAACAATATCACCCACTTCTTATTAATCAAACATTTTCAACATAAAAATTTGTGACAGACCTAAAAAAAAAAAAAAATCTTATTTTGTGTAATTCTTTGAAAAGAGCAAATTGATAACATACTTCACAAGCTTATTAATTCAATTTTATTCTCCAAAATATCATTAACTTTTAAAAAAAATATATTTACATTTTTGTGACAAATCTCAAATTATACAAGATAATCCAATAACAAATCTCTTTCTCAAAAACAAGATAAAGTTATCACAATAGTTAATAACAAATATTTTGGTAAAACAACAAAAAATATTTTTGTGACGGTTATACATAAGAACGCCCATAAAAAATCTTTCCTCACAAAAGAGCATTATCCACTTCTTACTAATTAATGAAACATTTTCAATAATTTTTTTAATGGGTCTATAAATACAAATAAACACCTATCAAAAGGCTCCTTTTCAGAAGAGTCAAAGCTGATAACATGTCCACAAGATTAGTCGTTAAATTTTATTATTCAAAATATCATTAAATTTTGTACAAAAGCGCAAAATAACACAAGAGAATACCTATAAAAAGTCTCTTTCTCCAAAATAAGATAAAATAATCACAATAATTAATATATATATTTTGTAAAAATAAAACAAAAAAATTTGTAACGGACCTAAAAAATTATACATAAAACACCCATAAAAACTCTCCTCTTAAAAGAGCATTATCAACTTCTCACTAATCAAACATTTTCAACAAAAATAATTTGTGACGAAACTAAAAAAAATAAAAATAAAAATCAAAAGGCCCTCCCTTTAAAAGAGACAATTTTTATTTTATTAAATTTCAAGGCATGAACGCTACATCATATGCCCCAAAGGGTTACTTTAAAAGAGACAAATGATATAATAATTCACAAGATTATTAATTTTATTTTATTTTCTAAAATATCATTAATTTTTGTACAAAATCAAATAAATTTTAATAACAGATCTCAAAATTATACAATAAAATACCCATAAGAAATTTATTTTTTCAAAAATAAGATTATTCGAAAACAATAATTTTTAACAAATATTTTTAGGAAAAAAAAAATTATAACTGTACTCAAAATTATACAAAAAAACCCACATAAAAAGTGTATATTTATCCCCCGAATAACACCTTGTTTGTCTAGCACTTAGCTTATATTATTGTATTATATTTATTGATTAGTGCTTTCTTCTCTATTGTGTAGGTTTCATGAGCCAAAATGCGAATATTGTGTTAAAGCCCGTAAAAAGTCAAGAAAAGCAAGCAAAAAGGTGTTATTTGCACAAGAGAAGGAGAATTGATATTTGCACCCACAGATCTACTGAGGGGACCCCACGGTCAAACCAGTTGACTTGACTTTATGTCAAAGTGGGGCGGTCCAAATCTCAGCCCAAACCGGGTCCTATTGGAGCCCACAAGTCAGAATTTCTATTTAGGGCTTTATTTAAAGTCCAAACTTAAAAATGCTCTACAAGGAGATCCAAAAGTCTGATTTGGGCCCATGAGCTATCAAACTGAAGGTCTTGGTCCAAGCTACAACTTAAGCCTAAGATAATTAGGTTTTGCTAAAAACCTAATGCCTCTAGAAGACCAACAGCAGCGGCCACAAATTTGACCTAATTTGGAAGTATGTGTATGCAAGTATTCTACTTTGTATTTTCTATATAAGAGAAGTAGTAGCTAAGGTTTAGGTAGCTTTTTATGAATGGAAGATTGAGTAGACAAGTTCATCTTCTTCTTCTTCCTTTGTATCAAACTCAATTCATATCAATCAAATCAAATCACTTTTCTTTATGATGTTTTGTTATTTAATTATTTATTCCATGGTATCATCATCAATGATGAGTAGCTAAATCTCCTTAGGGGGATGGTTGAAGCACTCTAGATAATGCGAAAGCACCATGTTTGTTCTTAATGTTCATTGTGATTCAAAGTACTTAATGCTTATTTACTTCTATCTGCAGTATGAGGTAAGTATGATTATTTGCATGCTATTGTTACACATGTTGTTAAAATACTATTGTTAGGGTTTAGGGAGACCTAGCTTTAATGGTTTTATTTATATTGATTGAATATGTGTAGTGAAATAGCTGAGAGGTGATTATTACATATCTGCAGTTGATATCTTTTATTAGAACCCTTTTGTAATTAAGTCAAATAGCAGAAAGGTGATGATTTAGTTATGAATAAATATGTTGAGTTAATTAAATTGAATAGCTGGGAGGTGACAGTTTGATTAATGAGACATATTCAATAGCATGGATAAGAGAATCCCGTTTTAATTGAGTGGAATAACTGAGAGGTGACTACTTGATTATTATAGGTATTAATGATTAATTAGAATAGCTGAGAGGTGACTAATTAATTGTTAAAGATTGAACATGAAGGAACAACATGTTATGTTTGCATGATTTAGTTTGTGGATACCAATTCTTCCCCCTTTGTCATCATAAATCTTCTTTTCATCTCTACCATATTCTTAAGTTAGGGTTTATTTAATTATTACATGTATGAAGTTAGAATCAATCTCAATTCTTATTATTGATTCCCTTGGTGTTTCTTAACAATCGTTTTCTATTGTGCTTGAGCTAAGATCTCCCCCTCTGAGGTGGGTACGACCCTTGCTTGTTACTTGTCTACTTTCATAACCAATTTATACAGGCACAAGAAGAAAAATCAAATAAAAATATAACCTTTTGATAGAGGTTAGATATTAACACTTTTTGGCCTCTATCAAAATAGCGCCGTTGCCGCTCTAAGGAACGGAGTTCATTCAAGCACAAGGAGAATAGTAGTTTCAGGACATCATCCCACTTCTATCCCTCCCACCCTTCTATTTTTAATTCTTTTTATTATTGTGTTTTAAGTGTCTTGTTACTTAGTCCTCTTATTGATCTTGCAACGAAGACGGATTGAAAAAAGCTCAAAAAACGGAGTTAAAATCAAATTTTTAAAAAAGTCGCGCGTTCAAGAAATTTTCCTGAAAGTTACTGGTTCAACTTGGGCCCTATCTCAAGTCGAGTTCAAATTGGCCTGTAACCATCTCGAGTCGAGTTCCAAGCAGGAAATTGCTTCGTTTTGCGTGAATTTTCCAGGACGTTCTAGAGTACTTTTTCAAGAAATATTTTCTTGTTGAGAGATTGTGATGTGAACTAAGTAATCTATTTTTTTAAGCATTTTTAGAGACTTGTAAGATATTTAATTATTCGATCCAAGAAGGGGTCGCGGTTGTAATATTTTTAAAGTATGTGTTGTTAGGATTTATTTTATTGTGTGTTTACGGCGGATAGTAAACTTTAGAGTTTAGGGTTTAGGATAGTAGAGCAAGGTTGTGGAACTAGCCTTGAGTCTACTAAGGAACGACTCCTAAGGACGATTGAAACCCAAGGAATGGTTTTCCCTTAGTCGACTTCAATTCGTCTTCTCCTCACTTTTGTGCGATTGTTGGACACTTTTTACCTTTTAGCACAAAGTGGGAAGTAAGCATTCTTCTAACCCTCCTCGAATCCCTTGCAAGAGAAGTTTTTGTGTGATTAACATGACCTTGATTGTTGCTTGATTTTCAATTCTGTTTTTACTTGTTAAACCGGGACTGCAAGGCGGACCTGGCCTAAAATTGAAACCTAATATCAATTGATTGCAATATCCTAAGCTTTAAAATTGAACCAACTAAAGCCATGCTATCACGATGTTCATTTGAGACCTTGAGGAGATATTTCAACTAGTACTGCGTGAACCATTCTTTGATTGGAGCACAAGCTATCACTGTGGTTATTTAATTAAGGAATGTCGCTTATGCACGGAAAACCCCCCACACTGGTTATTCGCTCATTGACTCTCAAAATATAAGGAGAATTTACAACGGAAGCTTGGAAAGAACTCATTGACTTGGGTGAACACAAAATTGAGTCAATTTTTGAGCCCCTTGTTAGATGTTTTTGAATGGTTAGGACTTCTGTGGCATATGTAATGAGCATGTTGCTTGCATCTTAGATCAGGTAAAATATTGTCCAAACCTATTCCAATCTACACAAAGAGCACAATCACGGACCTCACTACTCCTCTCGAGGAAGAGTTTAACGACTCAACCTCCATACCTTCTGAAGAAGAGTTCAACGACTCAACTTCACTTTCTGAACTAACACTTGCCCCTATGGCTCAAGAAGCTACCCTTCGGGATTACTTTTCACCTTTGGCCACTGGGCCACCTACCTGCATAGTCTTACCCGAGAAAACTGCAGATAACTATGGCATTCGCCCACAGATTGTGGGCATGTTGCCTAAGTTCCATGGACTTCCACGGGAGGATCCATATCAACACCTCAATAAGTTTCTGACCGTTCTCAACACTTTTAAGGAGAAACATTTGTCTGGGGAGGAAGTTAGCTTGAGATTGTTCCCCTTTTCTCTTGAGGATAGATCATCTCACTGGTTACATGGCCTTCCTTCTAATTCTATTAAAACCTGGGCTCAACTAAGTAAAACGTTTTTTACCAAATTCTTTCCTATTACCAGAACTAATGACATAGTTGATGCCATCAGGAATTTCCGGCAGAAAGAGGGTGAAGTTTTCTTTGATGCATGGGAGAGGTATCAGGACCTATTTCTTCAGTGTCCACACCATAGAGTTGATGACACAGATATATAGAGCCTTAATTATACAGCTAGAAACATGGTTGAAAGCATGAGCGGTGTAGAATTTCTTGATTATTCCACTGCCAAGGCTCTGGCATTCCTTAAAAAAATTGCTAATAATAGCCAGCAATGGGACTTACCTGGAGATACCCCGAGAAACACTACCCCGGATTCATTTGATAAACCTAGAGGTATATATGAAGTCACACCTGACTCTGAGCTTAAAACTTTACTTCATGGTTTAGTAAAAAAGGTAGAAACACTTGAGGTGTCCTTAAAGCCTACATCACCTGTTATGAGTGCCTCCACTCTCCAATGTGATGTTTGTCATGACCAGACCCATACTGCCGAGTCTTGCCCTCTCCTTTATAATTATCAGAAACTGAGGAAGCCTGTGCGTTCACTTACGCCGGGCAAACCAACTTTACTATGGGCAATGCCACGTACCCATACCTGAACCGCTCCAATCTTTCTTATTCAAATAATCATTATGTGGCTCCACCTGGTTTTTAATAACTCTTACGGGCAACGTAGCAATGCAACGTATGTTGGTAATAATGAAAATCAGAACAGGGTAACGACCCCCCCTTATTCGAACAATGCTCATCATATGAGTAATTCCAGGGACCAAGTGCCGACCAATCAATCTGCCCCTCCTAAGACCTCCCTTGAGGATGTGCTTGCACGTTTCATTCAACAGACCCATTCGTCCATTGAGTCAAATGTTCAAGCCATCCAGAGGATTGAACAGAAACTTGATGAAACGGGCAAATTTCTGGGACCAGCTATCCCGAATCCCAAGCGCAAAGAGGTTGCCTTAGTGAAAGAGCGAGAAATAGTCGTTAATTAGATCGCACTCTTTCAAAACCTTGCTTTGACTACCTAAAAATGAGTATAGCTTGAAGAAAGGGTTATCGAATCCATGTCTATGAGAGAACCAAGTTAAATGAAGAAGAGAAATTCATTTTTACTAATCTAGAGAATATTGGGAAAATAATTTTGCAAGGTATTGGTGATTAACTACTAATAAAGTAAGAAATAATTAAAAGAAGATAAATATGATGATAATTTCAAGAGATTGAATCCACCAATTCAATTATGTAATAATATATAGATTTATCAAGATTAATTCGTAGATAATTACTCATTACACACTAAGATGATTCAAAATGCATAATGGAAAGGTATGACTTTAAACACTTATTCTATCTACATTAGAGCCTATCAATTCTGGAGAGTCAATGATACTTCTTATCATTAAAATGTGAGGAAAAACTATAACACAATGTACAACTATGATGTTGGTGGCAAGAAAGAGTACGTTCGTCTTTCAGACCGTCACTCAATGTGTCCCCAAATAGCTATAGCAAAGTGTATATTCCACCTACTAAAATAAATTAAAGAACTAAGAAGAAAGTAAATAAACACCGTTATATGTTTCATTTCACAAGTAAATCATTGAAATTACTTACCTCTAACCTTCTCTCGAAGTGCTAGATCCTTGACCTCCAGAATTACTCTAATGGATTAAAGATTAATAAATCATATATTAACTACTACATAAAATGAAAAGGCTTCATCTCTCCCTTGAAAAAAGGAGATTAGCCTAGCATAATACTAAACTAAAATCTATTAAATAAAATGACATAAAATAAAAACTAACTAAACTAAAAAGAAGAAGAAAAAGAAGAAGAAGAAAAAGAAGAAGAAGAAGAAGAAGAAGAACTTTTATTAGAATGAGTTTTGCTCTCAACTCTTGATGATGAATACAATGAATAGAGCTCCCTATTTATAGATCCATTGGGAGCCTAAAAGGGGAAAATTGCAAGATATTACATAATATTTGATTTGATTGCTAATCAAATTATTTGTGGAAGAAAATGTCAAGAATAAAATCTTTGAATGATTGTGATCAAAGATTAATGAAAAACATGTGTTGAAAATCAAATCCTTGCCACCATTGTTGCCAATTTTGTATAAAACTGCCATATATAGTGGCATTCTAGAAGATACTGACAATCTTTCTTGGATGGTTGAGTTGTCACAATATTCTCCATATTTTACACATGCTAGTATATTAAAGATCAACCTTGAAGTGATTCCATGCTTCATCTTCTATTTAGTAGTCTCACTTCACTTATCTCCTTAATGGGCCTCTCTTGGACTTAAGCTTTGTAGATAATTTATGGGCTCATTTAGATTTAATCCACTAAAATTTATTCAAGGCTTTGACCATTTGGATCCATGACTTTGGGCTTCATACTTGACTTTTCTCTCTTTGCTCTTTTTATATCATTTTGTAAGCTTTTTCTTTAATTTATTCTTTTCTAGGTTCTTTCCTACAAAAATACAAAAACAATAGATATTACTCTAATTGAAGTCCAAAAGTGAGTTCTAACATCATACTAATTAGGGGTAAAAACTACGTTTTTGGATACTTATCACAACCCCCAAACTAGCATTTGCTAGTCCTCTAGCAAAAGAGATAAATAAAAAGAATAAGTAGACAAAAGCTTTATTTAATATACAGGTTATACCATTACGTGGTATGAGACGAGTGCATTAACCAAATGCATTAAGGCCTTAAACCCCTAGGTTCCCCCTAGTAGGACGAGTTGTAGCCTCGTGAGGGTTTGCAGAGAATATACCCACAAAATTCAGAAAAAACAAAAATGGGACTAATGGTGATGCAAATTTTCTCAGAGAAAACAATATTTTTCAAATGTTAAGTTCATGCTCACATTTTACATCAAACCATCCATCATAAATGTAACAAATCGTATTTTAATTCTAGAAATAGAGACTATCCGATAATAATCCTGACAAAGAGTGTGTGTGTGTGTTAATAGCCACAAAATATAATTTTTCTTATCCAAGCAAGGGAATTCCTAATTTTCTTTCGAAAAATTCGCTTTGACCCAAATCTCACCGGGCATACACTCAGAAAGAAAATCGTTCAGAGATTGGTTATTATTTTACCTCTATATGTGAGGGAAGGAATTAAAAATCAGAACATCCCACATATGTAAAAAGAAACGCTTTATCTTTAGAATAGTCTCATGGAATGGATATTGATCACATGCGAGAGTGTCGGGTATTTCACCTTAGCGTCTTCTCACCTATTCTCCATTTGTTACCATACATTCCTTTGAATCGAATACGTATAAAAAGGTTGTAACTTGGCTAGAGATACCAATGGTCTTCATTTATGTTTGACAAATTTTTGACTTCAAGATTCATTTAAGGAGATTTGAATCTTCATACTTTGAGATATCTTCAATTTCTCGACTTTTAAAATTCACTAATATCCATTTCTTCATTGATTTTTTTTTGTAATTGACTGTACATGGATATTTTCTTGCATTCCATCAACTCTCTCTCTTTTTTTTTTTTAGAAAGACATTTTCAGAACCATCATTCTCCTTTTTCTAATGTTTGTCTTCATAATTCATCATTGACATCTCTAAAAAGATAGGTAATGGATATGAGTTGAGGTGTAAAACTCCAAATTTGGAGTATTGGGTATGGATAATGGGCTTAGAAAAAGGCTTAGTCAAAGGCTCAGAAGGGCTCCTAGTTGGATATTATTATTTTAGGTGGGCTAAAGGCTAAATTGGCTAAAACTAAAAAGATACTTATTTTTATCTTCAAAAGGGTAGTATGGTAATTTTATCTCGAATAGACTACAAGACCCAAGTTTATATCTCCCCACTTGACTTCACTCGCGTGATCAATCAAAGTAAAATTAATGAGACTACAACGAATTCAAATAACGTTGAAAGAAAAATTGAGCCACGTAGGACCCGGAGTGACATATATAACTCTCCAAAGAAAAGAATGGCTCAAGTCTCACATGGTTATATGGTCTCCACATTTATTCCTCTAGAACCTTAGGGAGTTAATTGCTTTTCAATTCAAATTACACTTGTGGCTTTTGTGCATAAAATTTTCTAAGTCAGGATTTTTACGAATAAAATCTATTTATAGTAATAACACACAATCTAACTACATAAATAACTTCTGAAATGATTTTTTTCCATGTTTGCAATTCCCAAACACTTGAACTTTAAAAATTTATATCTCATCATAGAAAATCACCATTAGTCCTTTTTTTTTTTTTTTTTTTTTATTTATTTATTTATTAAATATTAAAACAAAAATTAGGTAATAAAATTTCAAGATTTAAATTTTAGCCTCTCCCCTCAAACTAAATCATGCATTGTCCTCAATGTAAATGAATTAAAAACACAAGCAAAAATTCAATTGAAAGGGAATTTTATTACCAACAGAACTATACTACAAGAACTTGGGTTGCCTCCCAAGAGCGCTAAGTTTTATGTTTTCAGCCAGACATAAGTTTTGGGTCATTTTGAAAAGTCAGCTTCCCAAGACTTAAACGTTCTAACTTGTAATACAACAATTTCCTAGGTGGCCTCCTAGTAGCGCTAAGTTTTTCATCTTCAGCCAGACGCACTAGACATTCTCATTGGTATTAGCCAAACGTCAAAATCCTAAATAATTGATGATCCTTCTGAAACCGGCACGAAGTGGTTTGACATCAATTTTGTGACAAAGTGTCCATGGTTATCTCGCCTTGAGTTCATTGTTAGGAAAACCAAGTTGTACGCACATCGTCCCGAGTCTGTGTGTCTCGCGTCCATGTGTCAGAGTGAAGATTTGGTGTTAGGACGTACGTACCTAGTTAGGACGTACGTACGTCATGGTAGGCAGCAGATTTGTTTTGGTCAGGACGTACGTACCAAGTTAGGGCGTACGTACGTCATGGTAGGCAGCAGACTTGTTTCGTGTGGAGACATACGTACCGAGTTAGAGTGTTCGTACGTCATGGTAGGCAGCAGGCTTATTTTTGTGTGGCGACGTTCGAACGTCATATCGACGTACGAACGTCCAAAGTCGGTTTGCACTATTTCGGCCCATTTTCCTTGTTTTCCAACCCTAAGTATAAATAGGGTTTATATTCCAAAGGACAAGTCAGTTCTTTGGCCGTCCATTGTTCTTCTGGTTCTTGAGTTTTGGTTTAGGTTTGGTATCAAAAGTGTGTTTGGCTATTGAACTCAATTCCCTTTCTTCCCCCTTCTCTCAATTCATAACTTTGTGATCTTCAAGAGTTATTGTGAATTCGGCTTCGAGTCTTCTTGTGTGTTCATCAAGAAGTCGAGTGTCTTGTGCGTACATCAAGGTGCTCTGGTGAAGTCAAGGTGTTAGAGATAACCAGGAGTATCAACTCGTAGTGAGTGCAGGTAGTTGATAGGTTTGTACATCTCTTTTCATCTAGTGGATTATTTGTTGTCGCGAGGACAACCGTGGACGTTTCCCTTTTCGGGTTTTACCACGTAAAAATTCCTGTGTGTTATTTACTTTCTGCATATTATCTGATTGTTTGTTTGAATATTCAATTGTTATATTAGCACTATTTGTAGTTTTTCAATTGGTATCAGTCGCTGGGGGCTGGTTAAGGAGCGTAAAGGCTCACGCTAACGACCAATAGTGCTATGGATTACTCTGGTAAGACACATGTCTCGGTTGTTGCTCGACTGTCTGATGAGCAATCAACTGCTAGTAAAGAATGCTCTAGTAATTGTGACAGGGATTTGATTCTGGTGGACAATAATGATTGGGCTACCCTATACCGGTTATCCAGAAAGGAATGCCTAAGGTTGGAGGCACAAAATTGTATTCTTCAGGATAGACTTGACTTACTATCTTCTAGTTCCTCATCTATGTCAATCTTGGATAGGGAACCTGAGTCATGGCAGGTTGATAAGGTGGCGTTATTGGGTAATCTTGCTGCTCTTGAGCACGACAAGGTCGAATGGGAAGCTCGGTGTAATATTGTGTCCACTGAACTAGACAAGGTCAAAAAGGAACTGATTCGTTTTCAGTCGTTCGAAAAGTGCAATGGGTTGTCATCTTCTGAATTACCTCCACTGTTGCCCCATCCTCCTACCAAAAAGTCCGACATTCATCACTCTGTGGACACGGTTGGCATCCGGCGTAAGTGGAAACCGTTTAGGCGTGCTCCGCCTCAGGGAAGAAAACGTCAAATGCCTTGCTCACTATGCGGACAGTTTGGACATTGGGCCTCGCAGTGTGTTGTGGCTGCTCATGTTCCACAATCATGGAAGCTGTTTTCACAGCCGTCGTATCTTTATCCATCTTATCCATATGCCTCTTACTCTTTTCCTTGTAACTTTGCAGGAAATGTTTCAAATGTGGCGATTACTGCCCTTCATGTCTCAAGCTCGGATAGTGAGTGGTTACTTGATAGTGGTGCTTCAAAACATATGTCAGGTAATGCCAAACTTTTCTCCTCCGTTACTGCTATAGATGGTGGAAGTGTTACTTTTGGGAATGGTAAGAGCTCTCCTGTGATTGGTAAGGGATTTGTCGCTGGTATTGGTTTATCTTCGAATGATGTTTGTTTGTTAGTTGATGGTTTGCGTGTTAATTTGATCAGTATTAGCCAACTGTGTGATACTGACCATACTGTTAATTTTTCTAAAAATATATGTACTGTGCTTGATAGTTCGGGTAAGTGTATCATGACAGGTAAACGAACATTGGATAATTGCTATGCCATTCAGCCTGTTGCATCTGGCATAAACTGCTTACCTAGCAAACTAAATGAGGGTCTGTTGTGGCATCAACGACTAGGTCATGTCAACTTTGAACACCTGGACAATCTAACTCGGAATGAATATATCAAGGGAGTTCCTAGACTTGGAAGAAATCGGGACACTGTGTGTGGTGGGTGTCAACTAGGTAAACAGATACGCAGTCCACATTCCAAGAAAAAGTCCATAACCACATCTTCTCCTTTAGAACTCATACACATGGATCTGATGGGTCCTACTCGTACTCCTAGCTTAGGAGGCAAACGATACATCTTGGTTATGGTTGATGATTACACTCGCTTTACCTGGGTATCATTCTTGCGTGAAAAATCTGATGCGTTTCTTGAGTTTCAGGGGATATGTCTTCGTATTCAGAACGAGAAAGATACTCAAATTAAACATATCAGAAGCGATAGAGGCGGTGAGTTCACAGCCACAGGTGTGATTGAGTATTGCATTGCAAATGGTACGTGGCAAGAATTTTCGGCCCCATACACTCCGCAACAAAACGGAGTCGCTGAAAGGAAAAATCGTGTTATTCAGGAGATGGCTCGTGCTATGTTGCATGTGAAGGATGTTCCTACCAAGTTCTGGGCGGAAGCGGTTCATACTGCTTGTTACATAATGAACCGTGTATATCTAAGATCTGGTACTACACAAACTGCTTATGAGCTATGGTATGGTAAGAAGCCGAATCTCAAATATATGCGAGTTTTTGGTAGTGTTTGCTATGTGTGCAAGGACAGACAAAGTCTGTCCAAGTTTGATAGTCGAGGTGATGTAGCTCTTTTACTTGGTTATTCCTCTAACAGTAGGGCCTTTCGAGTATTTAACTACACCACTCGCAAGGTCATGGAATCCTTTAATGTTGTTGTTGATGACACTATTACATCTGACTCTTCTGTTTCCACTGGTACACAGGATGTCACAGTTCTCTCACCCGTGTCAGACTCGGCTGACATGTCTTCCATATCGTTATCATCACCTGATAATGGCGATGATGGTACTAAACCTTCTGGTGCTGCAGAGGACTTGCCTAGTAGGACCGGTGCTGTGCTCACACCGGATGATGTAGTTCAATCACCAGATGTGATTGATGTGTCTCCAGATCTCTCCACTGTCCCTGCTGAACCTGAAGGGGTGTTTAATCAAGCTTCACCTCGTGTTAAACAACATCACTTCTTAGGAGATATCATTGGGGATATTAATGATCAGCGTCTGACTCGTCGGAGGGCCAAGGAGACAAATTGCGTTCATTATGTTTGTTATCTCTCTTCTCTTGAACCTAAAAATGTTACTGATGCTCTTACTGATGATGATTGGCTAGTTGCTATGCAGGAAGAACTCGGTCAGTTTAAGCGTAGTGATGTCTGGACGTTAGTTCCTAGACCTACTCACACTAATGTGGTTGGCACCAAGTGGATCTTTAAAAACAAATTGGATGAGTTCGGGCAGATTGTGCGCAACAAGGCAAGGCTCGTAGCTCAGGGCTATAGTCAGATTGAAGGTATTGACTACGGAGAGACTTTTGCTCCTGTGGCTAGGTTGGAATCTGTCAGGCTTCTTCTTGCTATGGCATGCCACTTGAATTTCAAGTTGTATCAAATGGATGTCAAAAGTGCATTTCTCAATGGTATTCTCAATGAGGAGGTCTATGTTGAACAACCTAAAGGGTTTGTGGATCACACTTTTCCGAATCATGTCTTCAAATTGCAAAAAGCACTGTATGGGTTAAAACAGGCTCCTCGAGCTTGGTATGAACGTCTGACTTCCTTCTTACTAGGAAAAAGATTTGTTCGTGGCAGTGTTGATCGGACTCTGTTTATACTAAGAAAGAATAATGATGTTCTTCTCGCCCAAGTCTATGTGGATGATATAGTGTTTGGATCGACGTGCCCAAGTCTTTCTGAATCTTTTTCTCAGTTAATGAGTTCTGAATTTGAAATGAGTTTAATGGGAGAACTAAATTTCTTTCTTGGCTTGCAGGTCAAACAGTTTGATCATGGAGCTTTCATCTCTCAAACAAAGTATGCTAAAGAACTGGTTAAAAAGTTTGGTCTCAGCACTTCCAGTGGTCAAGATACTCCCATGGGTGAGAGGGTACGTCTTGGTAAGGATGTTATGGGTAAGTCTGTTGATATTCGTGAATATCGGAGTATGATTGGTAGTCTTTTGTATCTCACTGCTAGTCGTCCAGATATTTCTTATAGTGTTGGGGTATGTGCAAGATTTCAGGCTAACCCTAAAGAATCTCATCTCACTGCTGTTAAGCGTATTATTCGGTATGTTGCTAGCACACTTGACTACGGGTTATGGTTCACCAGAGATACAGATAGTGTTGTGGCAGGTTATTGTGATGCTGATTGGGGTGGTAATCTTGATGATCGTCATAGTACCAGTGGTGGCTGTTTCTATGTTGGGAATAATCTTGTTTCCTGGCATAGCAAGAAACAATCATCTGTATCCATCTCTTCCTGTGAGGCCGAGTATATAGCTGCAGCTAGTGCATGTACACAACTTCTGTGGATGCGTCAGATGCTTAGGGATTATGGCATTCAACAGCAGGCGATGGACCTGTTCTGTGATAACACCAGTACCATTAGCATTTCCAAAAATCCTGTTCAACACTCACGCACAAAGCATATTGACATTCGTCACCATTTCCTTCGTGAGGCGGTCAAAAAGGGTGATATAGTAATGGAGTTCATTCCTACTGAACATCAGCTAGCGGATATCCTTACAAAACCTCTTGATGCAGCCCGCTTCCATTCCTTGCGTAAGTCTATTGGGGTTGTAACTCTTCCCTAATTATTTTGTTACTTTCTTTTTCTCTCTGTTCTTGTATCACTGGTTATGTCTGTTCTTGTCATTATGGTTGGGTTGTTGGTTTCTTCTTAATCAGTTGAGGGCAAAGGTAATTTTTCTCTGGATGGATTATTTAATAGTCGTGCGCTTCTTTTTGTTGGTATTGAGAACATACTACCTTCCTTATTGTGTGGATTCATTTTACCGATATTTCTAGTTTGGTGTCCTCAACTGTTTTTGAGTCATGCATAGTTGTAGGGTTACATCATGCTCTCTTTGTCTTGGTAGTTTCTTACATGATGCATTTACATGTAGTTGGATTGTCGGTCCGCATACCTGTATGTCTCTAGTCTTCTATGGTTTCCTTTCATGATCATTGTCTTCTTTTATATTTATTTACCTCTTGTAAGTGGTCAATGACTCACAAAATCCCCAGCCATTTGAATGTCATGAGAGCATACTCATTTGGCTAAGAACCCGTTGGGGCTGTGAGGGTCATGCTCTGACGGATGTACTCAGGAGATATTAGTTCTTGTGTTGCACGTTACCATGGTATTGCACTTCTTGAGTGTGTTTTGCCGAAAAGATGTAGGCTACACCCTACCCTCGTGTTCTGGTAAAAGATGGAGATATTACATACTCCCACACGGGAATGGAGTTTGTTTCAAGTGGTTTTATAAAAAAAAAAAAAAAAAAAAATGATGACATGTGGCTTTAGTATTTGTCTAGTTGAAAGACAAGAAGAAAATCAATATTGGTTATTTCCTTGGTTTTGTTGTGATCCCGTTCACTTTCCATTGGTCTAGTTGCAAGTGACTTTCAATATACTCCATGATCATGTTTTTAGTTTGTTTCCGGAGGTTGGTATTGGTCTATCAGGTTCTTCTGCATGTTTGCATTATTCTTGTAACTACCATGGCTTGATGTATGATGTCGTTTTTCGACTTTGCATTTCCTTGTGGTTGAGGTTTGTCTAAATTGTAATCTTCTCTAATTGGAATCCTTACAATCAGCAGATAGGTTTCTCTGTGATGTTTCTCAATATTTGGTTTTGGATTGTTCTTCGAGTTGTTTTTCTGGTTCTTAGGTTGGTCCTTCATTCTTTAAAAAAAATAAAAAAAAGGGAGTAGTACGAACGCTGTCATAACGTTCGAACGCTATGGAGGGCAGATCGTTGCCACCGTACGAATGTTCTTTGAACGTACGAATGTGTGTTCAGGCAGTTGTTTTTAATCGGACTTCTAGTTCTTTTCTGTTTTGCTGTTATTTCTGCTAATTAGGTAATGGATCTCTCTTATTGGGCCCATGTTAGGTTTATTCTTGTTTTTCCTATATATAGGGGAGTCTTCTCTTCTTTTACTCCTATTGTCTCTTCTTCCCTCCTTCTAGTTCTCTATTTGTCCCTCAGATTTATTCAATGGCAGAATATGAACTTCATGGGGTTTTTGTTCCGGCTGTTGGTTATGTGTCGTTTATGCTGATGGAGTACAAAAACAATGCTAAGGTTTGTCGTTTATGTCGCGTTCCCCATGGGTATGACTATATTCATCGACCTTTTCTTAATCCTTGCCTGGTTCATGTAAATCATTGGGAGAGACTACCGGGACATCTTCAAAATCACATCTTGGAGTTGGTTGGATACCCGAAGGTTCCAGGACTTGCTGCTCCTCTTACCGACTGTGGCTTGGACAGCAGAATTGAGGAGTTGTTTTGTACGAGTGAATGGCTGGAGGATTATGATGATCATGTGATAGCTCGGTGGAATAGACCTTCAGCTCGTGCGGAAGCTTATTTCTCCAAGCTTCCTCTAGGTCATTGGGAGCGAGTTTTTCGAATTCGTTAACTTTAGCTTTATCTTGTTTATTATGACTATGGATTTATGTGTTTGGTTATTAGTTGTTCTCTTGAACTTTAACAGTTGGGATAGGTTTCTCTTTTTATCTGTTTTGTCTTCACTATTTTGTGTTGATTGTTGTTTATATTTGTTAATTGTTTTTATTGTTGTTTATCGTTTCTGTTGTTGGTTGGTTATTTTGTTCACTTGTTGTGACAAAAAGGGGGAGATTTATGACTCTAATTACTAACAATTGTCTCTTTGTTGTTAGGGTATTCTTGGGTCATGTTTCAGGTATGCTCTATGTATGGGGGAGTGGACGTGTTGATGATTTTAGGAGTTATACAGTTATGGGGGAGCTCGTGTGTCAAAATTTTGGAGCTCATGAAGTATGGGGGAGTTGCTCGAAGGAACTTCTGTTGAATCCTTGATTGCTTCGGAAATTCCTAGTTGCTTCCGTTCGGTCTCTGATGGTTAAAGCATCTTGCTAAAGCTGGATAACAAGAATTAGTGACTTGTTATGTGTTTCTATCTTGAGTGATTTTGTAGGCATGTTTTATAAATGCCATGGTTTGGGCTTGTAAGCACGTTTTATAAGTGCTATTAGAGTCATAGGTTTTTGTCACAAAATCAATGTCAAAGGGGGAGATTGAAACCGGCACGAAGTGGTTTGACATCAATTTTGTGACAAAGTGTCCATGGTTATCTCGCCTTGAGTTCATTGTTAGGAAAACCAAGTTGTACGCACATCGTCCCGAGTCTGTGTTCTCGCGTCCATGTGTCAGAGTGAAGATTTGGTGTTAGGACGTACGTACCTAGTTAGGACGTACGTACGTCATGGTAGGCAGCAGATTTGTTTTGGTCAGGACGTACGTACCAAGTTAGGGCGTACGTACGTCATGGTAGGCAGCAGACTTGTTTCGTGTGGAGACATACGTACCGAGTTAGAGCGTTCGTACGTCATGGTAGGCAGCAGGCTTATTTTTGTGTGGCGACGTTCGAACGTCATATCGACGTACGAACGTCCAAAGTCGGTTTGCACTATTTCGGCCCATTTTCCTTGTTTTCCAACCCTAAGTATAAATAGGGTTTCTATTCCAAAGGACAAGTCAGTTCTTTGGCCATCCATTGTTCTTCTGGTTCTTGAGTTTTGGTTTAGGTTTTGGTATCAAAAGTGTGTTTGGCTATTGAACTCAATTCCCTTTCTTCCCCCTTCTCTCAATTCATAACTTTGTGATCTTCAAGAGTTATTGTGAATTCGGCTTCGAGTCTTCTTGTGTGTTCATCAAGAAGTCGAGTGTTTTGTGCGTACATCAAGGTGCTCTGGTGAAGCCAAGGTGTTAGAGATAACCAGGAGTATCAACTCGCAGTGAGTGCAGGTAGTTGATAGGTTTGTACATCTCTTTTCATCTAGTGGATTATTTGTTGTCGCGAGGACAACCGTGGACGTTTCCCTTTTCGGGTTTTACCACGTAAAAATTCCTGTGTGTTATTTACTTTCTGCATATTATCTGATTGTTTGTTTGAATATTCAATTGTTATATTAGCACTATTTGTAGTTTTTCACCTTCCAAAAAAAATTGAACCAATGAAATTAGCAACATACTAGATAGCGCGAAAAAAAGGTTCATATAATTAAAAGAATTTCCTCCAACACAAACTTGATGCACAAATATTTGAGAGAAGTATGGGCTTGTATAGGCTTGTAGATGGGATGGTGAATTATGAGCCAAAGGATTGAGCGCATGAAGATTCGCGTCCCCCGGTCTATCTCTTGATGGTTGAAGTACTTGTATAGTATTGGTGATACTATAAGATCATATTCTAAGTTTGGGGCTTTAAAAAAAGAGACGAAAGGTTGGACATTTGGGGTATGGATGTTGGATTCCTTTGAGTGGGTTTTTACATTAGAAAAGTTACTTGAGTCGATATAATTATTCGCAAATTCTCTCAAGATTGGGTCATCACTTTTCTTTAAGAAATCAATACACTCATTTATGGGTGGATCATTTGGATCCTCCGGATAGAGGCGATAAAATTCTTCATCGGTCATTAAGTCCTCATGGGGTTGGCTTAGTTTTAGATGGTCATCAAGGTAATACTTTTCTATAGCCATGATGGAACATACATCCTCTACCAAATCCAAATCTTCTGGTGGTTTCTTAAGCGTAAATATGTTCACTTCGATCTTCATATTCCCAAAGGTTGGTCATGTTACCATTTCGACAATTAATAATGGCATTAGCAGTAGCTAAAAATGGTCGACCTAAAATAATTGGTATTTGTTTCCCTTGGGTAGGTTGAGTATCCAAGATAATGAAATCTATCGGATAATAGAAGTCTTGTATTTTCACAATTACATCTTCAATAATACCTTTTGGAATTTTAATACTTCTATCAGCCAATTATAGTCGTACATCTGTGGGTTTTAACCCTTCCAACCTAACCGTTTATATAACGAAAAAGGTATTAAGTTGACCCCAGCTCCAAGATCTAAGAGTGCTTGGTCCTCAAAGTTTTCATCTACCTTACATAAAATGGTTGGGCTACCTGGATCTTTATGTTTGACAACCGCTTGATTGAGAATGTAAGATGTAGACTGTTGTGTCAAGAAAACTTCTTTCGAGGGATTAATCTTCTTTTTAAGCATGTCCTTGATCAATTTTCCATAGGCTGGGATTTGTTTGATTGTCGTTAACAATGGAATATTAATTTGAAGATGTTGAAAAATTTCCGCTAACTCATTGAACTTACTTTCTTGTCTGGGTTTTAACCTGGACGGATATGGTCCAATGGGTCGTGGTACTGGTTGGATGTGTTTGTTAGCCTTAAGTTCTTGATTTTTCTTTGGTGCAACTAATTCTTTTTCATGGGTAGGAGATGATTCTTTCTCAATTTCTGCAACAGGTTTAGGTTCATTTGATATTTCTGTTTGAGTCTCTTCACTTTCCTCAACAAATTTATCTTGTTTAGGAACGTATTCTACCTTGTTGTCGATTTTCTTTCCAGACCTAAGGGTAGTTATGGTATTTACGTGTTGGGTTGAAGTAGTAGCCTCGTAGACACCTTTTCCTCTAGGATTTGGCTCAGGTTGACTGGGTAAACTACCTTTTGGTCTTTCAGCTAAAGTTGTGACTACTTGACCTAGCAATTGTTGCATCATTTGGAACTGCTTATTGGTTTGTTCTTGCGTTGAGAGCATATGTTTGTTAGTTTGCTCTATCTGTTTGTTCGTTTGTTCTTGCAAATAATCTATCCGCGTATTAGTTTGTTCTAAATTTTGGGCCACAACCTTTAATGTATTTTCCAAACTTGCATTATTGTTAGGCTGCGGTACCGGTATTTGATAATTGGTCATGGGGTCTACCACAATAGTTTTATTATTGTCTTGAGGTTGTGTTGGCCTATTGTTTAGGTAATTAGGAGGATTTACGATATTATTTGGTTGGCTCCACCTAAAATTAGGATGATTCCTCATATCAGGATGGTAGGTGTTTCCAAAGGTATTGGCAGTGGGTCTCCTATTGTAAGCATTATAAGCAAAAACTTGTTCTAAAGTGGGTTCATTCATGGTAAAAACTGGACATGCATCGACAGTATGAGATATTTCTCCACATTGCACACAAGGTTCTATCTGGGTAGAATTCATATTACTGGCAGAAGCCAAGCTAAAACTATCAATTTTCTTACTTAAAGACTCAACGGTGGTAGCTAGCTTAGATATTGTCGATGTAAGTTTGGAGTCTTGCTTAACATTATACATTCCAGTTTTTTTTCGGTATTCCCTCTATTTTAGCAATGTCCTCATTGCTGCCACCCCATTTTTGGGCATTCTCTGCTAGTTCCTCAAGGAATTTGTAAGCATCTTCGGCCTTTTGTTTTAGAAATTTCTCTTGGTGCATAGATTCGAGTAATGTTCGATTCATTCCAGAAATTCTTTTGTAAAAATGGTAAACTTGTTGGGCTTTGTCGAAGTTGTGGTGTGGGCAACGAATAAGTAAATCGTTAAAACGTTCCCAACTTTCAAAAAATTCTTCATCGGGTTTTCCTTTAAAATTGGTTATTGCAGCTCTCATAGCATCTGTTTTGGCTTGTGGGTAAAACTTTGCTAGGAATTTTCTTTCTAACCCTTCCCATGTAGTGATTGAATTGGATGGTAAAGAGTTAAGCCAATAGGCAACTTTATCTTCAAGGGTTAAAGGAAATAAACGCAACCTAAAACCGTCGGTACCCAAATGTTGATTCTTGACAGTGTTTAGAATTGTAATAAATTTACGCACATGACTATAAGGTTGTTCATTTTCGAATCCATGGAATTTAGGTAACATGTGGATAATCGAAGGTTTTATTTCAAAATGTTGCACATCACATGCTGGCAACACAATAGAAGAAGGCGGGTTGGTGGTTACTGGACCAAATTGCTCATCGAGATTTCTAGCATCCACAAGGCCCGCCATGATAGAAAAGGTAGTTGGCGATGAAAGAGTAGAAGATTCCTCGTCCGAGGATAGAAGATCAATACTAACTAGATGATTAATTTTGTTTCTCACCCAACCAAGTTTGGGCATACAAAGTAATCAAGTACAAACAAAAAACTATTATAGATCAAACAAATCAATTTTTTTTTTTTATCTTGATTTAATTTTTTAGGTTACGAATTTTAAACAAACCTAGTACTTCTAGACTTAGCTCCTACTCTTGGCAAGGTAAAATCTTAAGTAGTTCAAATAACTTTCGCCCAAATGCAACCAGATCAGTTCCCAGATTCAGTGGGGGGTCTTCCGTGTATAACACGTTCCTCAATTATGTAACCATTTAAACCTTAGACGGCATTGCACGTCGTTTGACAGAACATTTCTAGACATTGCACAAGAAGTACTAATTATAAGAATTCCTTAAAATCTTATCCTATTCAAGAGGGTCTTATGAGCTATATAGCAACCCTTGGCTTGAAGTCTAATAAATTTTAAATTATTAATTGGGCTTAGGTTATGCAAGATGTTGAGATTTTTAACCTAAGTGGGCAAAATAGCGGTGATGAAATCCACTACTTTATCTTGTTGGGGTTCTTGCCCTTATCTAATATTTTATGCAAATGTTAAATTAAATGCGCAATACACCACTCAATTAAAATAAACCGTTAACTTGGGCTTCGGGGTGAGAAGATATACTTATAGGATCGGGCGACTAAAAATGAATTAGTGTACGAACCCATGCAGAAACAAACTAGTCAATTGTATGTGACTATTTGTTGTCCTTCTCTACCTAATAATGAGTGTATACAAACTAAATGCAATAATTGAAACTACAGTCTACTATAATTCAATTTCTAACTAAAATTGAATAGAAAACAAGTAACTAGAGAAGAGAGAAAAAAACAAACTCAATATGGATGGTGAGAGGGTTGGGTGGGTCCCAATAGACCGTCGATCAGTATGATGACGTCTTTTCTTCCTTGATTCGATTTCTTCTTAGACCGGCAACGGCGCCATTTGAAAGGGCCAAATATAGTCGTTAATTAGATCACACTCTTTCAAAACCTTGCTTTGACTACCTAAAATGAGCATAGCTTCAAGAAAGGGTTATCGAATCCACGTCTAAGAGAGAACCAAGTTAAATGAAGAAAAGAAAACCATTTTTACTAATCTAGAGAATATTGGAAAATTAATTTTGCAAGGTATTGGTGATTAACTACTACTAATGTAAGAAATAATTGTACGAAGATAAATATGATGAAGATTTCAAGAGATTGAATCCACCAATTCAATTATGTAATACTTAATATATAGATTTATCAAGATTAATTCGTAGATCGATACTCATTACATACTAAGATGATTCGAAATGCATAATGGAAAGGTATGGCTTTAAACACTTAATTCTATCTACATTAGAGTCTATCAATTCTGGAAAACCAATGATACTTCTTATCATTAAAATGTGAGGAAAGACTACAACACAATGTACAACTATTATGTTGGTGGCAAGAAAGAGTACGTTCGTCTTTCAGACCGTCACTCAATGTATCCCTAAATAGCTATAGCGAAGTGTATATTCCACATACTAAAATAAATTAAAGAACTAAAAAGAAAATAAATGAACACCGTTATATGTTTCATTTCACAAGTAAATCATTGCAATTACTTACCTCTAACCTTCTCTCGAAGCGCTAGATCCTTGACTTCCAGAATTACTCTAATGGATTAAAGCTTAATAAATCATATATTAACTACTACATAAAATGAAAAGGCTTCATCTCTCCCTTGAAAAAGGGAGATTAGCCTAGCATAATACTAAACTAAAATCTATTAAATAAAATAACATAAAATAAAAACCAACTAAACTAAAAAGAAGAAGAAGAAGAAGAAGAACTTTTATTAGAATGAGTTTTGCTCTCAACTCTTGATGATGAATACAATGAATAGAGCTCCCTATTTATAGATCCATAGGGAGCCTAAAAGGGGAAAATTGCAAGATATTACATAATATTTGATTTGATTGCTAATCAAATCATTTGTGGAAGAAAATGTCAAGAATAAAATCTTTGAATGATTGTGATCAAAGATTAATGAAAAACATGTGTTGAAAATCAAATCCTTGCCACCATTGTTGCCAATTTTGTATAAAACTACCATATATAGTGGCATTTTAGAAGATACTGGCAATCTTTCTTGGATGGTTGAGTTGTCATAATATTCTCCATATTTTACACATGCTAGAATCTTAAAGATCAACCTTGAAGTGATTTTATGCCCCATCTTCTATTTAGTAGTCTCTCTTCACTTATCTCCTTAATGGGCCTCTCTTGGACTTAAGCTTTGTAGATAATTTATGGGCTCATTTAGATTTAATCCACTAAAATTTATTCAAGGCTTTGACCATTTGGATCCATGACTTTGGGCTTCATACTTGACTTTTCTCTCTTTGCTCTTTTTATATCATTTTGTAAGCTTTTTCTTTGATTTATTCTTTTCTAGGTTCTTTCCTACAAAAATACAAAAACAATAGATATTACTCTAATTGAAGTCCAAAAGTGAGTTCTAACATCATACTAATTAGGGGTAAAAACTACGTTTTTGGATACTTATCACTTAGTGACGGAAACTCCATCTCCGTCTGCACCGCTTGTTGAAGTTAACTCGGTCTCCACACTTAGGTCAGGTAAACAGATTGATAATCAGATTAATTATAAACCAAGTCTTAGCATTGTGACCCCGGTTTTCACTACACCTGTTGCACCACCAAAGGTCCGGCTAATGAGGCGATCACCTCTAAGCCAAGGATACATACCCGTGAGATTGTGGATCTTCTACGAACTTATAACCTGCCCGTACTTTACCCCAATAGACTCACAAGGTCTCTGCAGGAAGTCTAAGCAGAGGAGGTACTTGATGTGTTTAAGCATATAAATATTAATATAACTTTCCTTATGGCTATTAAAAAGATACCTTCCTATGCCAAGGTTTTGAAGGACTTGTGCACTGCCAAGAGAAAAACAAATGTGCCTTAAAACGCGTTTGTGGCGGAAGAATTCTCTGCACTTGTCCAACATAACGGTGTGGTAAAATATAAAGACCCTGGAAAACCGACCATACCATGCAAGCTTGGTGATAAGTTCATGGGTAGAGCTTTGTTAGACCTGGGAGCGAGTGTTAATCTCTTGCCTGGGTCTAACATACATGAAACCCATAAACATGTCTTTACAACTGGCCGACAGATCATTAAAGTACCTAGAGGAATAATTAAGAATCTATTAGTTAAAGTGTCTGGCTTTTACTATCTTATTGACTTTGTGGTGTTGGATACTGAGCCTATTGCCGATAACTCAGTTCCCATCATCCTTGGCCGACCGTTTTTGGCCATCTCTAATGCTCTCATAAACTGCCGGAATGGTTCCATGGTTCTCACTTTTGGATCTATGACCGTTGAAGTTAATATCTTTAATCTTGGCCAACAACCTCTGATCTTTCTTTATCTAAAGATGTGTGCCTTCTTGACTCTTTACCGTATGAGATGGTACCTAGTTGTTACCATAAAGATCCGGTTGTAAATGCCCTACCATGCATAATGTTGACTTCGATATCGACCAATCTATTGCCCAAACCAATGCTTTCCTTGATTATGTGCCTATCTTTGACCCCAAAGACCATGAGGCCCTTGATTCGGTTTGTTGCATTGATTCTAAGTTCCTAGTTGAGACCATCCCTCCATCTCCTGATCCTCTTCCTCCCGAGCTGAATAGTGCCCAATCAGATTCGGACGGTAGTCATCCTGTTATCATCTCTTCATTTTTTACTTCCGAACAGAAACATCAGCTTTATTTTCATATTTGAGACAAAGTTTTGCTTTATAATCCTCGTTTGCATTTATTTTCTGGCAAACTTATGTCTCGTTGGTCAGGCCCCTTTGTTGTGTCTGTAGTAGCTCCTTATGGTGCTATTACATGTATTAATCCTGCAGACGGTTCTAAATTTAAAGTCAATAGTCATTGTCTTAAGCATTTTCATGAGTTAAGGCCTCCTGAAACATTCTTAGAGGTCCCTACTTATCTAGACTGACCCTTGATCTGCTGGTATCCAGACCCTCTCTGTGTTCCTTTCTTTTTGTCTCTTTTGAGAGGTGTGGTTGAAAGTGCCAGGACCGTTAGTCCATGAAAACTTACTGGCTGAGTATAATTGATCCAGTGCACGCTTTTCTCTTGAGCGTCACCACCAAACAGACTTGTTTTCCACTCTGTTTGGGGGTGGGGAAGTCATTTCCCATCTTCCTTTAAGTCTCGAGTATCTGACTTTAAAAGACTTTTTGTTGTATCTTAGACATCAAGATCTCGCACATTCCACTCTAGCGTTTTATCTCTCCTGTATCTTTATTTAGAGTAGCGTTTATCTAGGGAGTGAGTCCTGTTTGTCTGCCTGTCTGGCTGAAGACATTAAACTTAACACTCCTGGAAGGCAGCCCTGTGTATCTTCTAAGTCCGATCGTGCTTTATTGCTTCTCTTTTTGTTGTCGTGTTTAGTTGTATTTTGGTTTTTAGACCGTCTGTTCTACCATCTGTGCCCAATTATGTTTGGGGGTGGGCACCGCCGGCCCACCCACTCTCTTTTTGCCGTTTGGCTGCTTGATAACTATTGCGGTTACAAAATGCATTGTTTTAGGATAGGATTTCTCTTTATGTTGAGTCAGTCCTTTATTTCAGCATATTTTATTTCAATTGTGTCTTAGTATGGAATTCCTTGTAATCTCTATGTATGTGGAGATAATTTTGTTTGGCAGGAATTTATAAAGCGGTTTGAATTTTTTTGGTATATTCATGGTAATATCATTCTTTCTCTTTTTCCTATGCTTAGCATGAGCCTTGAGGACAAGACAATCTTTTTGGTCGGGGGTGGGGAAGTATTACAATTCTTTTTGCAAATGATTTTCAAACTTCTTTATCCATACTTGTGTAAAAATTAAAATTTTTTGAAAAATCCAAAAAAATCTTTGTTACAAAGACTTTTTCAAAAGTAGGATAAGTACACCATCAATGATGAATATAATGGTCGAAATCTCTCTTTTTCATGTTTAAGGACATTTATTGCTTAACCAAGTAGTTTAGTCTTATACTACATTTGCATGAGCATAAGCATGACATTCATCTGCATTTATTACAGATTACATGTGCAAATACAACTACACCTTGAGAAACTTGAGGAATAAGTGTGGAGACTTAACCTAGTGAGCTTTTGAGCCCCGTCCTTTTCTTGGAGAGATATTACATCAATCTTGAGTTAAAAGACTCAACCTCTCAGTTTTGTCTGTTTTTAGTCTCATATTCATTTTTATAGTTAGCCTTGAGATGACATCAAGTGGGTGTAATATAAACTTGGGTCTTGTAGCTTATTCAAGATGTGATCACTATATCAGTACTTAGAGATGATATCAAGACATTTAGTTAAACCCTGTTTACCTTAGCCTACCCTGATGATATATTATCCCTTAAGTTGACATTTCTGAGCCTTTCTTGTTACTTAACCTTTTTCTTGAGCCCATTATCCTTACCCAACTCCATTGTAGGAGTAAATACCCTTAGAATGTTTAGGTCCTTTTACCCATTGTTTTTGGAATATGAGGATGATTGTTTATGTGGTTACAAGAAGAAAGGAGAAATATATAGATATCTCCAAACTAGTGAGATGAACCAAATATTGAAAACCAAAAAGTTTGAAGAAATTCCAGAAAAAGCTAGAATCTTCCAAACCATTTTAAATGCAAAAAGAAAGGAAGATCCCAAATATTGGCTAGAGCTTCATTGAAATTTTCCCAAAAGAAGATGAGAAACACTTCTTCCCAAAAGAAAATTTCCAAAAATTTCTCCATGTGCTATTATTACAAATTCACAAGTATTGAAGGGCCGAATGTTCCAAAAATAATTTACAAAAGCCTTTTCCATTTCTAGCCCTGTCCTAAGCCAAGTTACAACCCATTATTGTCTTTTGTAGATCTAAGCTGATATGGTAGGATGTGGCGAGTAAGTGAGAAGGTGCTAAGGTGAAAAGCCCGACATCTCAAGCAAGGCTAATTTTTCCATTCTTTGAGACTAAGTTCATTTCATTACACCAGTCCGTTCTTATTGATATATGTGAGATGTTTGTCCATCTTCCTTCCTCACATAGAGGTAAAATGATAAACACCATCTCTGAGTGACTTTATTTCTGAGTGTATGACTGTGAGGCTGAAGTCAAGGCGACCTTTCCAATGGTGACTTAAGACCCGTGGTAGCATGGGTACATGACTGTCTTCAATGCATTTGAAACCATTATGCTTGGTTTATATTTCATATCTTATTCATGCATTTGTAATATGCTATCTCATATGAATGGTTTTGCAATACTTATCCTTATCCTTGATATAACTATTTCTGAGGTAAATGGTAAAAATTTCTATTTTTTTGGATTAGTCATTGTAGTAAGTTTGTGGGTATCTTCTCTGAAAAACCCTCAGGAGACTATAACTCCTCCACTTGGGAAATTCTTGTGGTTGAAAGCCTTGATGCATATGGTTAATGCAATCACCTTAGTTTTACTTCTCTTTTGAGTCCTTAATTCTTTCTTTTCACCTTTGCTTGAGGACAAACAAAGTGCTGTTTGGGGGTATTTGATAAGTCCTCAAAAGTGTATATTTATCCCCCGAATAACACCTTGTTTGTCTAGCACTTAGCTTATATTATTGTATTATATCTATTGAGTAGTGTTTTCTTGTCTATTGTGTAGGTTTCATGAGCCAAAATGCGAATATTGTGTTACAGCCCGCATAAAGTCAAGAAAAGCAAGCAAAAATGTGTTATTTGCACAAGAGAAGGAGAATCGATATTTGCATCCACATATTTGTGAGGGCACCCCACGGTCAGACTAGTTGACCTGACTTTATATCAAAGTGGGGAGGTCCAAATCTCAGCCCAAACCGGGTCCTATTGGAGCCTATAAGTCAGAATTTTTATTTAGAGCTTTATTTAAAGTCCAAACTTAAAAAGCTCTATAAGGAGATCCAGAAGTCTGATTTGGGCCCATGAGCTATCAAACTGAAGATCTTGGTCCAAGCTACAATTTAAGCCCAATAGAATTAGGTTTTGCTAAAAACCTATTCCTCTAGAAGACCAACAACAGCATCCACGAATTTGACCTAATTTGGAAGTCTTTGCATGCAAGTATTCTACTTTGTATTTTCTATATGAGAGAAGATTGGACTATATGAATGGAGGATTGAGGAGACAAGTTCATCTTCTTCTTCTTCCTTTGTATCAAACTCATTTCATATCAATCAAATCAAATCACTTTTCTTTTTGATGTTTTGTTATTAATTATTTATTCCATGGTGTCATCATCAAGGATGAGTAGCTAAATCTCCTTAGAGGGATGGTTGAAGCACTCTAGATAATGCAAAAGCACCATGTTTGTTCTTAATGTTCATTGTGATTCAAAGTACTTAATGCTTATTTACTTCCATCTGCAGTATGAGGTAAGTATGATTATTTGCATGTTATTGTTACACATGTTGTTAAAATACTATTGTTAGGGTTTAGGGAGACCTAGCTTTAATGGTTTTATTTATATTGATTGAATATGTGTAGTGAAATAGCTGAGAAGTGATTATTACATATCTGCAGTTGATATCTTTTATTGGAACCCTTTTGTAATTAAGTCAAATAGCTGAAAGGTGATGATTTAGTTATGAATAAATATGTTGAGTTAATTAAATTGAATAGTTGGGAGGTGACAGTTTGATTAATGAGACATATTCAATAGCATGGATAAGAGAATCCCGTTTTAATTGAGTGGAATAACTGAGAGGTGACTACTTGATTATTATAGGTATTAATGATTAATTAGAATAGCTGAGAGGTGACTAATTAATTGTTATAGATTGAACATGAAGGAACAACATGTTATGTTTGCATGATTTAGTTTGTGGATACCAATTCTCCCCCCTTTGTCATCATAAATCTTCTTTTCATCTCTACCATATTCTTAAGTTAAGGTTTATTTAATTATTGCTTGTAGGAAGTTAGAATCAATCTCAATTCTTATTATTGATTCCCTTGGTGTTTCTTAACAATTGTTTTCTATTGTGCTTGAGCTAAGATCTCCCCCTCTGAGGTGGGTATAACCCTTGTTTGTTACTTGTCTACTTTGATAACCAATTTATACAGGCACACAAAGGAAAATCAAATAAAAATATAATCTTTTGATAGAGGTTAGAGATGAACACTTTTTGGCCTCTATCAATAATATTATCCATAAGAAAATACAAGAACCTACTCATAATAAAATGTACAAGAACCTACTCATAAGAAAATATTCTCTCTCCTAATCCCCCTATATTGATAGCTTCATCGATGAGAATTTGATTTCAATTTGGGTATTTTTGTGTTTTCATCTTTTATTATTATATGGGCCTAAGTTTTAATTATTCACAATTATACATATATTATTATATACTCCCTCTGTCCCAAATTATAAGTGCCTTATTCCATTTTTAGTTGTCCCAAAATCTTTGTCCTTTTTCATATTTGAATACATTTTAATTAAGTTAAATTATCCTTTTACATATACTACCCTTGCTTTGGAATTAGAGTAGACTATATTTAGTAAGTGGAACCTGAAACCGGCATGGAGTGGTTTGACATCAATTTTGTGACAAAGTGTCCTTGGTTATCTCGCCTTGAGTTCATTGTTAAGAAAACCTGGTTGTACGCGCGTCGTCCCATGTCCTTGCCTTCGCGTCGTGTGTCATTGGTGTGATTTCTGGTCCAGGACGTACGTACCTCTTAAGGACGTACGTACGTATCAAATGACAGCAAGATTGTTGGTGGTCTGGACGTACGAACCTTTACAGGACGTTCGTACGTCACAGCAGGCAGCAGGAGTATTTTCGTTTGGAGACGTACGAACGTCATATCGACGTACGTACGTCCAAAGTGAGCTTTTACTATTTCGGCCCATTTTCTATGGTTTTCCAACCCTATGTATAAATAGGGTTTCTCTTCCAAAGAATAAAGTAGTTCTTTGGCCGTCCAATTCATCTCTTGTTTCTTGGAGTTTGTTTAGGTTTTGGTTTAGGTTGTTTTGGTGATTGAACTCATCTTCTTCTTCCCCATTCATCTTCTTCTTTCTTCTTCCCTGTTCATCTTCTTCTACATTATTGAATAGTGATTTAGCTTCGAGTCTTCTTGTGTGTTCATCAAGAAGTCGAGTATCCTTGTGTGTTCATCAAGGAACTCTGGTGTAAGCTTGTTACATAGATCGGCTTCGAGTCTTCTTGTGTGTTCATCAGGAAGTCGAGTGTCTTGTGCGTACATCAAGGTGCTCTGGTGAAGTCAAGGTGTTAGAGATAACCAGGAGTGTCAACTCGCAGTGATTGCAGGTAGTTGATAGGTTTGTACATCTCTTTTCATCTAGTGGATTTATTTGTTGTCGCGAGGACAACCGTGGACGTTTCCCATATTGGGTTTTACCACGTTAAAAATTCCTGTGTGTTATTTACTTTCTGCGTATCGTTTGATTTGTTTGAATATTCAATTGTTAGATTTGCACTATTTGTAGTTTCTCAATTGGTATCAGTCGCTGGGGGTTGGTTAAGGAGCGTCAAGGCTCACGCTAACGATCCTATGAGTGCAATGATGGTTCATGAGTCTGGTCATAATAATTTTATTGCTAAATCGTCTAAATCTACAAAACCAAAATCTGATTTTGAAAATGATGATAATTTGTATGTTGTTAGCAATAGTGATTGGGCTCTTCTTTACAGACTTTCTGCAAAAGAATGTGAAAGATTACAAAAAGCTAATATTGATTTGCAGGAAAAATTTAATAAAGCTAATTGTAATGTGTCTACTATTTCTGATAATGTTTGTTTTGAAGATAATGGTGTTTTGCAGACTAAGGTTGATTCTCTAGAACAACGACTCAGACATTGTGCAGAGGACTATATGCTTCAAGGGGAAGTTTATGAATCCAAAATTAAACATTTGGAAAAGGCTAATCTCTCTTTGCCGGATAAAATTGAGATTCTTGAAAAACAGATTTCTTATGCTGCAGATGATACAATTTCTATTTCTCAATTATTTGACAAAGAAAAACTTGACTTGTTATGTAGAATTGCAGCTTTAGAGAAGGCCAATCAGGAGGTCGATGAGAAATACAAATCTCTATTGGTGGAGTATGAGGTAACAAAGAACGGTTTAACGTCTACTCAACTCCAATTGCAGGTTTTGGACAAAACTAGATTTGATTCTCCTATTGATAGTTCCACTAGTTCATCTAGTGTGATTACTCCTGTAAAATCTACTAGTTTGCCTGCCCTTTTGCCTACCCCACCTATTGAGACTAGACTTAATGCTACTAATTTTCAGCATGTTTCTCGTAAGAATTTTAAGTCTAAGGTTAATGGTAAGGCTGTTTTTACTGATAAGCCATATTGTTCTCATAATGGAGGTATAGGTTTTGTTAAGGCACCATGTTACAAATACAATGGTGACATACATGTTTCATCTTCTACCACCACATCTTCTTATAAGAATTCTTTGAGTAAGTCTAATGTTTTTCATTGTTCTTATTGTGGTAGAGTTGGTCATTTGGATAGTTTTTGTTGGGATTTTGATCAACATGTTTCATCCTATTCTCGTGTTCCTCATCGTTATAATCATGTTGATTCTAATGTTCCTTCTTGTGCATTTTCTAGATCTTGGAATTATAATGGTTCTCATCACAGGTTTAAGAAAAACAGGTATTCCAACAAAAGGAAGTCTAAGACTAAGGAGGAATTAGTTAAGGACAAGTGTATTGCAAAGCGTGTTAATGGAAAATCTCATATCATTTCACCTCCCAAGGTGTGCACGCCTAGTGTTAAACAAGTATGGGTAAGAAAGGATAAGTTGAAGGTTTTTCTGGACTTGCAAAGGTCTGGTGGTGTCCCATATTTGGGATGATGTAGGTTGTTTCTAGCCTTGTGTTATTTGAGTTGCATATTTCTCTAACCACATAGGCTATTTGTTTGGTGTTTCTACTTTTTCTACTTTGTTTGTTTAGCTTGCAGATCATGTTGCATGTCTGAATACATTGTTGGTTATTCCTTCTATTTTTCTTTATTTATTCCATATATGTGTTGTTGGATGCATCTTTTCTGAGATATTGGTTTAATTCAATTGTCTTAAATAAGTTGCAATATGTTTGGGTGTTTTCTCTTTCTGAACTCTTAAGTATGTTTTGGTATGTATCATGCATTTTTCCTCGCTTGTTTGCACAGTGCACGGCATGCTTGCATGATGGGAGTTTTTGGAGCTCATAGAACTTCTCTATCTCTCGAGTATTTATGTGATCTTGAGCTATCTCTCCTTTGTTTTGGTTCATGTTCATCTTGTTGTTAGTGTTATTGAGCATTCTTATCTTCCTATTACAACTCTTGTTAGTGGTCAATGACTCACTTTATCCCCAGCCATTTGATTGTCTTTGAAGCAATATCAGTTGGCTAAGAACCCGTTGGGGTTGTGAGGGTCATGCTCTGACGGATGCACTCAAGAGATGTTAGTTCTTGTGTTGCACGTTATCATGGTATTGCACTTCTTGAGTTTGTGTTTGTCAAAAAGATGTAGGCTACACCCTACCCTCGTGTATTTGAAAAGATGGAGGCAAAAATCCCTCCCACGCGGGAATGACATTAGAGTGATGTAGACTAAACTCCCTCCAAGCGCATATTCATTGTTTTTTTTTTATGAAAGGCATACAAAGTTTATATTCCTTTGCCTTTTTAATGTCTTGGTTTTCATGTGAAAGATCATATTTATATATTTATATTCGTTTGCCTTCTACTCATCACATTTGTTTCAAAGGGGGTTGGAGTTTGTTTCTTCTATGCTCCCTTACTAATCTAATCGTATGTCTCTTGTTGATGGTTCTATATTCTAGGTCTTCAAAGGGTGTGTTCTAGTGGTGAACTTTCTCTCTCTTTATGCAATGCATTGCATCTACACACACCGAGGTTTAGTTTATGATGCACTTCAATTCTCTTATGTGTTCAATCTCTTGTTTACCCCCATATATTGCCTCTTATTTTTGTACGGATTGGGATTGGCTACTGTTTTTGGAAGTTCATGATGTGTTCCTCTTCACTTCTATGGTACATCGGTTATTTTCCTTTTATCTTCTTATTATGGTTTGTGTTGTTAGTCGGTTTGCTTTCTGGTCTTTAGGTTGTTCTTTCATTCGTTAAAAAAAAAAAAAGAAAAAAAAAAAGGGGGTCGTACGAACGTTGTCATGACGTTCGAACGTTGAGGTGGGCAGATTTTTTTCCAACGTACGAACGTTATTAGAACGTACGAACGTAGGGTCTGACAGATGTTTTTTTTTAAGAGTCCCGACGTACGAACGTCTTTAGGACGTACGAACGTCCCTGATACAGTCCGGCCCATTTGCTGTTTAAATTCAAATTTTTGTTAAACCAAAAGCCATTTGCTGTTATATCTATCGTGTTCCTCCTCTCTTGGCACACTTCAAGCAGTTACCATATTGGTTTTCATTGCTAGTCTTAGGGGATTCTCTTCTACTCGTTTTCTTGCTTGCATTTGTTCCCTTTCTCTTCTCATTGTTTTGGTCCGGTGTGTTGGTCGGAAAATTTGTTCGTCATCCTCAATCACCATCTCTTGTACGTTTATTTTGTTCTTTCTTTCTTCTCCATTGTCATGTTTTGTTGATTGGTTGGTTCTACTTTATAGTATTGTTAGTGAAGGTTGTATGCTTACATGATAAATTAATAGACCTTGGTGTTTCAATACTCGATCTTGCATTATTTCTAGTTTTGGACAACCTTGGGAAGTGTTTTGTTCGTGGTATCTGTTAGTGGTTATGCTTTGCCGTGTGTTTGGATGCTTGTCTTTGTCACATTGGTGTCAATACCATGTCTTACGGTTATGCACATCAGGTGTTTGATAAAATGCCTCAATGAACTCTCTTTTGGTTTTTCTGTCGATTCTCCTACTTTTTGGGTTGTTTACTGTTGTGCTTGTGTAGACAATGGCTTCAAAGCGCGCACGCACCACTCCTACCACCACGGCATCCGCGTCTAAGGGTGCATCATCTTCTCGCGCTCCACGGGGTCGAAGCTCCACTCCGGCCTTGTCGCCTCGTCCCACATCCCTTGGTGCTCATCCTCGGGCCAAGGCCATTGTTCCCGAGCGTTTCTTCGACTTGGGAGATATTGTTGCCACCCCTCTAGGGGCTTCTCAACTCGGCAACATATCTTTATTCTTTGAGACTCGGAATTGGCTAAGGGTGGCTCAACCAATCACCAAGTACTCGGTTGAGCATACGATAGCCTTCTATGAGACGAAGACACCCTCGCAGAATCGCTCGAGTTTTTCGGTCTTGATTGAAGGTCGGAGATATACTATATCTCCTAAGGTGATACGTGAGGCGTTGGGTATTGACGGTGATTTTCTTCCTGAAGGTGCTGTTTCTGTCAGATGGCCAGTTCCGGATACGATTCAAATTGACTTTGTCAATCAAGTTCAGCAGATGTTTATTGATGGTGTCACGGAAAGGTATCATGCCAAGCACTACAGCGCCATCCTCTTGCACATGGTTGCCCACTCCAACATCTACCCCTCCAAGGGCAACAAGATCATCATGACCGACGACATGGTCAAATTAGTGGTTTGTATGTCGGTGCACCATATTCATCTTTCTGAGGTCATCTACACTCGGATGCTTCAAATTGATGCAGCTAAGGGTACTCTTCCTTTCCCTAGCTTTATAATGATTATTCTCAAGCACTTGGGTTTTCAGGGACAGTATATGGAGGTGAGCCCTCCAAGGTTCGTTGGCCATGATTGGGTCAACGCCATCAAGAAGGGCTGTCAGTCTAGAAAGTCGGCCTTTGAGTCCGTGGGTGCGCGTCTGACGCATCACCTCATTTGGGGAGGCAGGGCTCTTGTTCGCCATGATGATTTTGATCGGGCTTTGACCTCTGGACGTCCCATCTCAGCCTCTGCTAGGGGCAATCGGGCAGTTGCAGCAATTGATGCTCGGGTTTCCTCTCTCCGACGTCGTCAGGATCATATGGATGCTCGGTTAGATCGTTTTGGGGTCATTCTCTCTCGTCATGATGTCATGCTCAGTGATATTCATGCGATGAACGTCGCCCAGATGCGTCATCTTCAGCTGGACTTCACTCCCACCGACTTGCCTCCATTTCCGGAAGAGGTGCCTCCAGTTCCAGGTGCGAGTGATGGTGATGACTCAGAGAGTGAGGACGAGGGTGATGGTGAACACAGTGATGGTGCCTCGGAGTCCGAGTAGTTAGTTTTCTGGTTTACTCTTCACATTTTTGTACTTAACATTGCTCTTTTGTTATATCGTTTTGTTTCTAACGTTAGCGTTGCTATATTAGATGTTGAGCTTGTTATTGGATATTGCTATATTAATATTAGCTCTAGTCTCCTTCTGTTTTGCAGTAATTTCCTGCTAATTAGTTAATGGACCTCCCTATTTAGGCCTATGATTATATTTATTCTTGTTTCCTATATATAGGGGAGTCTTCTCTTCTCTTCCTCCTATTGTGTCTTCTTACCTCCTTCTAGTTCTCTCTTTGTTTCTCAGATTTATTCCATGGCAGAGTATGAACTTCATGGGGTTTTTGTTCCGACTGTTGGTTACGTGTCGTTTATGGTGATGGAGTATAAAAATAATGCTAAGGTTTGTCGCTTCTGTCGCGTTCCCCATGGGTATGACTATATCCATCGACTTTTTCTTAATCCTTGTTTGGTTCATGTCAATCATTGGGAGTGAATGGCTAGAGGATTATGATGATCATGTGAAAGCTCGGTGGATTAGATCTTCGGCTCGTGCGGAAGCTTATTTCTCCAAGCTTCCTCTAGGTCATTGGGAGCGAGTTTTTCGAATTTGCTAACTTCAGCTTTCTCTTCTGTCTTTGTTGGTTCTTATTACTATGGTTTTATGTGTTTCGTTATTTGTTGTTCTCTTGAACTTTACGAGTTGGGATAGGTTTATCTTTTTATCTGTTTTGTCATCTTTGTTTGGTATTGTTTTCTTTTCTTCGTTATTTGTTTATTATTGTTATTTATCGTTTCTCTTGTTACTTGGTTATTTTGTTCACTTGTTGTGACAAAAAGGGGGAGATTTATGACTCTAATTACTAACAATCGTCTCTTTGTTGTTAGGGTATTCTTGGGTCATGTTTCAGGTATGCTACATGTATGCGGGGAGTGAACGTGTTGATGTTTTAAGAGTTATACAGTTATGGGGGAGCTGTCAAAATTTTGGAGCTCATGAAGTATGGGGGAGTTACTCGAAGGAACTTCTGTTGATTCCTTGATTACTTCGGAAATTCTTTGTTGCTTCCGTTCGGTCTCTGATGGTTAAAGCATTTTGCTCAAGCTGAATATCAAGAATTGGTGACTCGGTATGTGTTTTACCTTGAGTGATTTTGTAGGCATGTTTTATAAATGCCATGGTTTGGGTTTGTAAGCACGTTTTATAAGTGCTATTAGAGTCATAGGTTTTTGTCACAAAATCAATGTCAAAGGGGGAGATTGAAACCGGCATGGAGTGGTTTGACATCAATTTTGTGACAAAGTGTCCTTGGTTATCTCGCCTTGAGTTCATTGTTAAGAAAACCTGGTTGTACGCGCGTCGTCGCATGTCCTTGCCTTCGCGTCGTGTGTCATTGGTGTGATTTCTGGTCCAGGACGTACGTACCTCTTAAGGACGTACGTACGTATCAAATGACAGCAAGATTGTTGGTGGTCTGGACGTACGAACCTTTACAGGACGTTCGTACGTCACAGCAGGCAGCAGGAGTATTTTCGTTTGGAGACGTACGAACGTCATATCGACGTACGTACGTCCAAAGTGAGCTTTTACTATTTCGGCCCATTTTCTGTGGTTTTCCAACCCTATGTATAAATAGGGTTTCTCTTCCAAAGAATAAAGTAGTTCTTTGGCCGTCCAATTCATCTCTTGTTTCTTGGAGTTTGTTTAGGTTTTGGTTTAGGTTGTTTTGGTGATTGAACTCATCTTCTTCTTCCCCATTCATCTTCTTCTTTCTTCTTCCCTGTTCATCTTCTTCTACATTATTGAATAGTGATTTAGCTTCGAGTCTTCTTGTGTGTTCATCAAGAAGTCGAGTATCCTTGTGTGTTCATCAAAGAACTCTGGTGTAAGCTTGTTACATAGATCGGCTTCGAAGTCGAGTGTCTTGTGCGTACATCAAGGTGTTCTGGTGAACTCAAGGTGTTAGAGATAACCAGGAGTGTCAACTCGCAGTGATTGCAGGTAGTTGATAGGTTTGTACATCTCTTTTCATCTAGTGGATTTATTTGTTGTCGCGAGGACAACCGTGGACGTTTCCCATATTGGGTTTTACCACGTTAAAAATTCCTGTGTGTTATTTACTTTCTGCGTATCGTTTGATTTGTTTGAATATTCAATTGTTAGATTTGCACTATTTGTAGTTTCTCAGAACCCATTAAATAAGGATAAATTTGGAAGTATAGTTAGTAGACAAACAATAAATGATGTTCCCTTAATAAGTAGAATATTCCAAAAGGTACTTGTGTGTACCCTAGGTAAAAAACCCGACAGGTGTCACCGATGGCTGTATAAGAAGCTAAACCAGGAGCACCTGAGCATTAGCCAGCCAACCCTGGGCTATCGGGTAGGGCCCAACCCTGTCTCAAGAAGTCCACATACGCTCTGTGGACCTTGACGCACCGGATAGTCCACGACCAAAGGGTGGAGCCCCGGTGACTGTATAAGAAGTTGAACTGTGGGCTCCCATACATCGACCAGGCCCACCTCAGCCAAGTAGGCCAAGTTCGGCCCAGTAAAGTCCAACAACGACAGAGGCTCATCCGAAGGCTTAACACAGAAGTCCAGAGGACGTGGCCCGGGTGTATGCAATGAAGATTGGGCCTCCGGTCAGAGGTGTCAAGCCCAAGTCTTTGCTTTCAGGCTTGGTCAATCCAAGTCCCAACCAACTGGATAAGTCCAGCGAGATTCCAGGCTAACAGAACCCACGGTTCTAGCTCGCTGGAGAAGATAAAGGAAGACCCAAGTTGAACCAGGACCTATCCAGAGGACCCAGGTTGAGCCAGCCTCCTCCGGCCTACTACAAATATAGGAGTTCTAAACCTCTTGAACTACGAGTCTTCCACTGAGCAACTCCATTAGAGCTTAGCGGAAGCAGAGACTTGATTCCAAGTTCATCTTCTTGGATACGTAGGCAGCCTGATCCCAATCAGGTCCAGTCTCATTGTATACCCCCCATCTTACCTCTGTCTATACAAGGCTTTCATTGTAACTGTTCGATTAATCTATACGTATCTCGAGTTTGTGGATCAAACTTTTGCACCCACACTCTTTGGCGCCCACCGTGGGGCTGAATCTCCCATCAGTCCCATAGCCTTGCAAGAAATCTCGATCCAGTCATACCGGAGTTGCTGCAGCGATGGATGGAAGTAAGAGACGCCTGACTCGTTCCAACAATGGAATGAGCCAAGTTACTGAAAGTCAAACATAGAACCTTTCTCCTCTGTCTCCGGTTCTTTAAGCAACAAAGCCTGTGAATCAAGAATCAGTTGTCGGGAGTGAGGGCCACGATTAAGGCTCGCAACACTCTGAAAGTAGATAGCCGGAGGCAGAAAATTTAGTGGTGCAAATCACTAATGATCCTGGTAATCCTAATACAGTCAACCGGACCGTCAGGATACCCGCATCACAAGATCCAGAACCGTCCAGAGTAGCCGCGGCAAGAAGAGACCAGAGAGCCATTCCCCTAGCAACGAGAGGAGGTTATATTGAGCAGCAGAAGGGAAAAGGCCCGGAAGCCGAGTCCCCAACTGGAATCATCCAGCGGCTAACCAAGGAAAACGCAGAACTGAGAAGAAAGAAGAGAACCAGGGCTGGAGATAGCCAGTCATCTTCGGCCCCCTCTTCGAGTCCATCTCCTCAAAAGAAAATAAGGCCACCGTCGGGTAGTGACCGGAGTCTTACCTCTCATAGCCATGATACCTGTCCAGTTTGGGACATTCTAGCACCAGGGAGAGGTAG